>OX327007.1:8420000-18420000 GCA_946800695.1 Geum urbanum
ATTTACTTCTGTTGCCATGTGACCATCTGAAATGTGCTTAGCTGCTCCATATATTCTATCTCTATTCCACCAATAAAAGATGAAAGAATTCCCATTAAATTTGACAACCCAGAAGAATAATCAAAACCCTGTTTTTAGCAAGAATAGTTCCATCACTTTCACTCACTTGTGAATTGTGATTCACCAAACAAACAAAACTTATACCAATCCACAGAATGGGCCTCCCTCATTATGCTATAAGATTCCCTCTATTATTTGGCTTATGAGAGTGACTGTTTTGTCATGCACCCAGAAAAAGGTACCAATTGATTGTGTTTTTATTTGGTGGGATACGACAAGGTTAGGTAAAAAAGGTAACAGAATCTACTGCATTTGGATTAGTGGATGTTCAATTGGAAACGCTGCTTGAAAACATAACCTAATAACCATGACAGCACTGCTTCGCATAAATCAACTGACCAACTTTACAATATATATATATAAATATATATTTCTAGTCTGGAGTTGAGTAATTTGAGTCCGGAAGTTGATGATCATATGTGAAACAGTTCTCAGACGATGATATGATGGCAAAGTTTAGAGTAGCAAAAACAGAATTGCTAAAATGCCGGAAAAAAAACGAATTGCTGAAAAAGGAAAGGCCAGTTGTGTAGGTTATTCGAGTTCATCAATCTTCTTCAGCAATTCTAGCACCTTCATTATTTAACAGTTAAGAGTATGTCCGATGATACTCTTTATATTTTCAACAAATTTGTTTAAAATATAGCTAAAAATTATTTTTAGTGAGCAAAATATTTTGTGCCTTCACAATGTTAAACATATATGGAGTATGAGTAATTAAAATACAAAACAACCAAGAAAATGAGTTTAATAAAGACACTATAAACCTTAGGAGCTATTTTTTTCCTCCTCGAAATTAGGAGTTCCTAGCATACTTCATATCTTATGAGCAAGATATGGAGCATGAGTGGAGTGAAAAAATATAATTTTTCTCTAAAATTTGGCCAAGGAGATGTAATAGAAAGCCTTATTGGAGATGCTCTAAGAGTCTCTAATTGAGACAAAAATTTGGAACTTTGATTAGGTTAGCCTGAATATGGAAGAGAATAATGTCAACTTATTCCTTGTCGATCTTTTGCTTTCTAATAAGGAAAAATAACTTAAATGATCACTCAAGTTTATCACAATCGATAATTTGATCACTAAACTTTAAAAAATATCAAAAAAGTCACTGAACTTTAACTTTTATTATCAATTTGATCACTTTGTTTATTGAATATAATGACTAGAATATTTGGATTCTTTGATGTCACATAACACATTCGACAAAAAAGTTTTTGACTTTAGATGTTGAATTGATGTTAGCAGCTAGATTTCTACATTCTGTTTCTTTGATCTGCTTCTGTGAATGACATGTTACATCATAACTCTGAAGAAAATTTACTAAATAAGCAGGATGCAGGGTAAGTTTTAAGTTTTGACCATAACGGAGGGAAAAGGAATCTCCCAAAGGGGAACGAAAGACTTCAAGTCCAACAAGGAAAAGCCTGAAGAATTAACTCGCTAGTAACATTGCATTTGATCCTTGGACTTCAAATCCTAGAGCAGAAAATCCATGGAAACTCTGAACTTGATGAAAAGTGCTTATGGACATCAAACTGAAAGCATCAGTGCTCAAAACCTATCCAAGAGACTTCCCTCCCCATACCCTTCGAAATCTCAACAAGGAAATCAATGAGATTAGGAGTTTTCAGAGACAAAGAAACTCATATTTAAGACACTATGGAAGGAAAACTAAATCTGCAAAATTTGATAGCCACTGTTTCAGTCTCTCCCAACATCCCTCTCCTTAATTTTATGTATAATGAATTATTTCTCCATTTTATATTCATTAGCTGCTCCCATGTATAACTTTATCGGCAAAATTGATGGTGGGTAAACTCTATACATCATCTTTTCCAGTTTGGTGAGTTCGACTTTTCCAGCTATAATTTTCAGATTTCTCATCATCCTTGTCGTCGTCGTCGTCGTCGTCGTCGTCATCGTCATCATCTCCACCATTATCAGCTAACTGAAGAGGACCTTGGGGTGAGCCAGACTGAGAACTATTGGCTTTTGAAGAAGAGTCACGACATTGATCTCGGGATGTCCACAAGTCTCCTAAAACAACAACAGATTGATTTCCAGGGGCAGACTTAACACCTGGAACTCTTCTAGTATGAAGTCGGTATTTCTGCATTGACAACAAAATTTGATCAATTTTCAACATTATAGTTCAATGTCAAAAATGCTTAGTCTTTGAAAGTACCATCTAGTCTTTCAAAACAATATCATCAATGGGGCTCCTCAATAATCTAAGACTTCCATTTCCTACAGTAAATGATTTTCACACAATCAAACAAAGGAGCAAGAGAAGAGAGAATATTAAACCAACCTGCAAATGACTCTTCACTTCATCATTCGTCAGGCCATCAACCTGCATAAGTTCTCTAATCTGTTTAGGTGTGGCCACTGCAAGGGAAAAATCAAGTTAGACATTACACCTGACGAGTGAAGAACACAGAGTACATTTCGTAACAATGCAGGCTTAGAGACAATACTGGTCATCGGCAAGCAAAATGATGAATATAAGTTATCAGCTATGCACCAAATTTTGTTTGGTTTGTACTCATTCATAGTTTCATACCATATGATCTATATAAGAAGAACAGTGGCACGAGAACATTTCTGGGACACTCAATGGTAACTCAATGTTCAATCATCAATAAATTATGTAGCCATAGATGGATTCCATAACTCAATTGACTACTTGCATGTTTGTCCATATCATTCAGTAACCCACAGTTTAATATATAATCTTAAGATTCCAATTCATGAATCTAAACAAACAACACAAAATTGGAAACTATGCCGATCCATATGTCTCTAGAATCTAGACTCAAAAACAGAAACAATACATTTATACATATACATAAAAACTTGAATCACAGTTTTAGTATCTAACCTTGTGAACCTCCAAGTTGCTGCAAGGCATTCACAAATCTCCGATGCAACTCAGGGGACCAGCATCTCCTCTGTTTCCGGGAAGTTGGCTGCTGCGGTGAAGCCCTCAATTCAGGTTGAGCATTGGCAACAGAGAAGGAGACTGCCCTTCCACAAGTCGATCTCGAAAAACTGGATGCCGAATCTTCTTTCAGAATCTTGATTCCAGAAGGGAGCAAAGACAGCCCATGAACACCCAATTCCTCCTTGTCTTCCTTCCTCACACCTGTGACAGTAAATGCTCTTCCATCACCACCATTCGTATTTCTACACGTCTGAAATAGATCATCATTTGCAGCTTCATTTCTCTGCCATAATTTAAAAACACAAGAGGGGAACTCATTAGTATCTTATTATATATGACTGGTCATTTAAGAAACAAAGCTCAATCATATTCATCGATATAGTTTTGTTCACCTTAGAATCAATTTCAGAAACATGCTTCTGATCATAACTAGTAAGGTGATGACAGTTATCAGTGTTCCAAAGCTGAACAGAGCTCATCCAATTCTTCTTATCCCTAGACTTGTCTTTTTCTTTTTTATTGTTATTGGGTTCTCCTGTGATGGTAGTTTTATCACAATCTTTCTTCAATGGTATGAATTCTTCCAACACCGGTCGAACATGTGGCCTTCCACATTGCATTGCATCTTCCTTCACAGCTACAATTGCTGCAATCAACATCAATAATAAAACCCAGAAACAGAGTCAGAATCAATCATAAACCCATTCACAAATATCATCAAAACCGAAACCAAAACAAAAATCAAAACCAAAAACACATCCATTCACCAAAATCAACTAAAACCAAAAACCAATCTCCAGAATCCATTCATTTCTAAAACCCAGCTCCAAAATCGACTCTTTTGTAAAACCCATTTCCAAAATCATTACTTTTTAAATGGGGTGTGAAATGTAAACGAAATAAAATAATTCAAAACCAACCATCGTTTAGTAGGAACATGCAAAGAGGAAGCTCGCGCTTGAAAGCATCGATCTTCCTCATCTCCTCCTCCAATCTCTTAACGAAATCGTCAAGCTTCGACAGCCTCTCGGCCACATTTCCGATCATCGAGACCTCCCTGAGGAAATCAATGATCGTTTTCGGTACAAAAGTTGGTCTCAAATCCAAGCTCAGTTCAGGAGGAACCGAACCCATTCTTGCAAATTTAGATCCTTTTCAACTCAAAACAAGGTTCACTAGCTTGCTCTCTATAATCTCTATTTCTTTTTGCGGTGCAGAGAGAAACCAACAAACTGAGAGGTGTAGAAACCAAAAACCGAGAATCAGAAATAGAGAGGAATCAGAGAGAAAAAAAGAAGAAAATCAAAATGAGAAAAAAAAATTGAGGCCAGAGAGATGGAAGAATTTCCAATCGAGAAAGAAAGCGTCGTCGGCCAGTTTTTATTTTAGATTGCCAAAGCTCTTTCTAGGCGTCGCGTATTTGATTTTGTTTCTTATCTGTCACTACTTTTGTGTAAACTTGAATTTACTTTTTACTCTGTAATTAATATTTAACTGTGCATAAATATTAAATCAGTATCTGAATTTTTGGGCAGAGTATCTACAAAGCAAAATGGGCTATTAATGGTCGGTAGCAACAAGATGAAAACAAAATGGGTACCAATTAAATATTTCTTTGGATTTTTCCTGATTCTTTCATTCAATTATCAGGATTTCCAAACTCAAATGATTAATTAAATGTTTTTTTTTCTTTGTTTGGATTTTTTATAATCATTTTAAGACGAGAAATCACAACAAAAATATAAAAAATTAATACTGTGTGATACTAATAATCTATAAACATTATGAAATTCTGACCTGTATTTAGTTAAAAAGGTTCTTATTAGAGCCCTTCTTTTTATGCTTTATTAGGATTTAAATGGGAGAAATATACATTAAGAAATTGCATGAAATAAATGTTTGAGTCAAAGCATCGTGGCGATTATTAATCTGTATAGGGTGTTTGTCTTTATCTCATCATCAATAAAAGAGGCACGTCCTGGGGTGCGTACCTAATACCAAGACTGTTGAGCGCTTATTTGTGTTCTTCTTTGGGAGGGCATCTCAAATCTTCAAGACTTTAGTTTTTCATCAAAGATTGATCGAGGATGGATGAGAGATTTAAGGTTTGGCCAGATTGCATGGTCATTCCAACTTCCATCTTTATAAATAAGTTAGCTACCTTATTAAATAACAATTTTTAGTCGTCAATCACTGCAAGTGGTCTAGTAGTTATTGTCTAATTGGGTGTGTTTTTCAACTTAATAACTAATCATAATGCTATCAAAATTGTCAAACATTATGCATTGGACCATTTCACATAATTCAAGGAACTTGTCTTGGGTCTAGAAATTTTTTGGTTATCCTTGATGAAGTAAAATAAAAATAATAAACAATAAATGACCCCTCATTTTTTTTTCATGATTTTACAATCTCTAATATAGCACTACACCATTGATGTCATATGGTAGGTTTGAAACCAATTTTATTGTCCGAATTTTTATTAAAAAAAATTCATAAAAGAGTCTGGAATTTGGCTAGTTCATATTAACTCTGGGGTTTATCTCCATGCTTACTTTATAGAGGGGAACATTATTCAAAGATCTGTAAGTGAATGAGTTGCGTCTAAACGTCAATAAGCAAAAAAGTATGTTAAGAAATCAAATTACATGTAAAGATTCTCATTTGCATCCATCACATAAATGACACTGGGAAAATCAAGAAAATCCAACGCAATTATTAGAGGTTCTTGACAAAGAGACTATAAAATAACATGTGGATAGGTTGTTAAACGACAAATCAGTTCAGCAAAGGTGGCTAAAAACTTGAAGAAGATAAGGGAATCTTGAGGAAATTGTTGGGGCCAACTTCGATATTGCCAGAGATTTCAGTTGGAATATATATACATAGAATATATGGCTAAATGTTGGAAAAAAATGAGGAAGAGAGAAGTAGATGCCCCTTTCAAGCAAAAGAAGACAGACCGTTACAGCCATTAGATTCCCTCGTTTCGTTTCTAGAGTCCATAGAAATGAAGAATCTATCTCTATTCTCTATAACTCGATCAGTATTCTGTATTCTCTGTTCTATGTTCTGCTCCACCAAATTCAATTTGCTTTGTTTGTTGTTTCTAAAGCTTTTAAACAAAGATAGTTTGGATTAGATCGGGCTCCAATTTCTCGCATCTCCATTAGTCTTTGTCGGATGCTTGTAATCAAAGAATCGTTGTGTCTTCCATTCCATTGAGTTTCTATTACGTGCTTTCAGATTTATGTTTGTTTAACTTATCTTGGGATGATGTTAGGTGTTCAAGTCTAACTATAATAGTTATCTTGTAGGTTAAGCTTACATTCCTCTTTCTTCTTTTAAAAGAATTTTTATAAGAATAGAATGCGAATATGTAATCACCTGAAAACATTGAATTTTATTATAGAAACATTTGATATGAAACTCTCACGTCATGCGTTAGAATTCTAATGGTGTCAAAATATGTTTGTTAAATTATAAACATGGTCTGACATTATGCTGTCATGCATAGTTAGATCATTTCACATGAGCCGGTAGATTTGTCATTGTCTAAGAAGCCTTTGGGTTACCTTTAACAAGTTAAAAAAATAATATGAATATGTGATATTGATTATTTCTTTTAGATTAATGGTTTTACTAATACAAAAGAATCCAACAATCACTACCAGAAAAAGTCACCAAGGCGATAGAACTGTTCCGTCGCCTAAGTAGGCATTTATGTCATCTAGGTACTTAGACGACGGAATCTCTGTCGTCTAAGCACTGTAGTTTAGGTACTTAGACAACAGAAATTGGCATCCTTCTTTTTCAGCAACACAACCCATGTTAGTTTTATAAAATCATCAATGAACAGAACAAAGTATCTCATTCATGTCAAGGTTGGATTCTTCGATGGCCCCCAAACATCAGAATGGATTAACTCAAATGGTGTTGAACTAGAGTTAGAGCTAGAAGAGTAACTGAACTTATGACTTTTAGCGAACACACAGGTTTCACAATGGAGACTAGATTCTTTAATTCCCAGAAACAAGGATGACATTGACTTTTTCATAGCACCAAAGGACAGATGACCCAACCGGCAATATTGTAACTAAAATTCTTTAACTTGATCAGAATTTAATGTCAAAGAAAAGGTCTTGATGGCGCTTGTGTCTCCCCGCTACACATGCAATCCAAGTGAAATAATCTCTCCCTCCGATCTCCCTTACCTACTATTGCATGAGTACATAGATCCTGAAATACCACATACATAAGATAAAAAATAACATAGCATTTATTTTGGCAATTCAACTCAGATGCTGATAAAAGATGATGAGATAGAGAGGAAATGTAAAAGCCTAAGTTTCACTTAGACGACTGTTTTAAAAGCATCGTCTAAGTCTACTTAGACGACAGTTTTAGGAAGCGTCGTCTAAGTCCACTTAGGCAACGCATGTTTTTGTGGTCTAAGTATATCCTTAGACGATGCAATCAAATTTGCCGTCGTCTAGGTGATATTACTTAGACAACGGCAAATTTGATTCCGTCGTCTAGGTGATAGTACTTAGATGACAGAATCATTGATTTCGTCGTCTAAGTAGTAAATATTAATTTTTTAAAATATAATAAATCTAATATATTAAACATTAAATTAATAAATTAATTTAAAAATTAAATAACTAATAATAATTAAATATATTAAATATAAAATTCGTACAAAATTAATAAAATATTGTTCGATTCCGATCAAGATCACAAAAGTACATAAAAACCTAACTAGCGACAGTAGAAGGCATATGGGCCCCACTGATCCCACCCCCGCTCGAATCGTCGTCGTCGGGTCCTGGAGGAGAGGGAGAGCTAAACGGGTGACATCAGCATCGGGATCTAGGCCTAGCTTAATCGACATGATGCGCATTAATTGAGCCATATGATTCATACTCGCTTGAGCTGCTTGACTCTCCTCTCAAGTCATACGAGCGTCCTCTTGAGCCCTACGAGCATCCTCCTGGGTGGCTAAAGCGTTGACATTGGCCACTTGAGTTTGCTCCTGGAAAGCTTGTATTTACTCCTGTTCCGCCGTATTCAACCGTCGACTCCCCGACGATGTGGACTGGCTCATATCTCACTCGACTCCCCGTCCAAGACCACGAACCTCTTTACCAGATCGTCGGCTGAAGACTAGATCTACCATTTCTATCTTAGACTCTGTCGAGAGAGTAGGCAGCTCCTCAAGCGTGATCCTTGGACTCTGGGACTGCATATCCGCAATTTTCTCGTTGTCCAATTGTTGCAACCTCTCCTGAAATGAACATGAACAATATATATATATATATAGGAATGTCCCCAAAAACATTGACATAATTTTCCCTAAAATTTGGGGAAACCAAAATACTGCACGAAAACCAAAACACTTCCAATAACATCAAAACTAAATCTCATTCATATTTCTCAAGTTCACCATATGTATCTCACATATATGCACCTATGTACCACACATGTATATATGTATCACACAAATAATATCCTCATTTATCAAGTTTATCTCTTTATGTACAAGTGAAGAAGCAACAATAAAATTAAATATTATTACTTTGGGAAAAAATGTTACTTATCGCGTGTTGAGTGCCGAAATGTTCGGTCTGCTCGGACCTATTGTAAGCCGAAATGCTGCCAGCTATGAGCGGATATTTCGAACCCTTTTGCAAGTGCTCATGCGCCAGGTTTAGCATTTTGCAGGAGCCCAATCCGTGGTGCAACAGCTTCTTCTCCTGATTAGCTCTGTTCTTCTGTGATTGAGTCTGTTACATAAGAATTTAAATTATATAATACGCAATTAATCATTATTCAAAAGAATTTTTCCCAAAAATGACACGAATGTGGAGGAATATGAATTACGAACCTTATTCGGTTCGGACTCAAAGTGGGCTTTCAACCACTCCCACTCATCTTCCTTTCCCTTTTTGAACTCCTTCGGAGTCTTTCTGGGGTTTGCCTTGTACGTCTTGTGCAATGCGCACTTCCAATCCTTGAAGATCTGGTGAGCGGTTTTGTTGATGTAGTCCACCATCTCCAGAGTCTGTTCATAATTAAAATTGTTCTAACAAAAAAAATAATTAAACAATTAGAAATAGTAAACACTAGAATTTGTAATCAATTATGAAAAAAACTATAATATTAAATATTTTTTTACCGTGAGTCCGCGGAACACGTTCATTTCGTCCTCGTTGGGGAGCTCTTCCCAAGTAGAGACTATCATACATACGTGAGAACGTACGCAGTGTCGGATCTGGTGGGCTGTCAAACTAGTCAACCTCCTTCCTTCAAGACATCGAATGAATGCATTTAGAGGCACATCGATCCTCCCTCCTGCCGATGTCTTTGCTACGCTCTCGGCTTTACTTCCATTGCAAATTCCCCGAATGCGTTTAAGGGGTGGAAGAGAGGGGTCCCTCCTATTTCATCGTCTCGCACTAACGACAGTTGAATCTTCATTGGAAGATTGGGGCGCCTATGACGTCAACCCTGAACCACCATGATCAGCTGCAACGTCGTTAATAAGAATAGCGTGTGGAATTTCCTTTTCAGGAGCCGAACTCGTACCCAACTCAATGCTTTGTCTTTTGCCGTGCACCTCTTCGGCATCCTAACAATCTTCAACAAAAACCATATATACAAATTTTTCTAATTACCACATTAATAATACATGCATATATATATATATATTCACATCAATACACATCAATACATATATAATCGATCATCACCGACATTATCCAATTAACACATAAATAATTAACACATATATTTCTATATATATATACATTAACACATATTAATTAACATATCTATATATTAATTAACACAGGAATTCAATATACATATCCATATATATCAATTATCCAATTAAACACATAAATTATCCAATTATACATATCTAATTAAATATATCAATTATCCAATATTATACATATCTAAATATATTTATATATATAAATATACACAAATATATCTAAAAATATATATATCTATATATATACACAAATTAATATACAAAATTTATCTAAAATATATATATACAAAATTTATCTAAAAATCTATATACACAAATATACACTATTATACATAATACATATATACGCAATATTATACATAGTATATATATATATATCTATATACACGATATATATATATAATCGATTCGCAATGGTTCAAGAGTATAACGAAGAGGAGAGGGGGGTCACCGGAGAGGGAGAGGAGGAGCCGACTTCGAAGCTTCGTCGGCCGGAGAATTGGAACAACGCAGATCGGTGATCGAGGGGGGGGGTTGCCACGTTTTGATGGCCGGTCAGAAAAATTGAAGTGAGAGAGAGAGAGAGAGAGAGAGAGAGAGAGAGAGAGAGAGAGAGAGAGAGAGAGAGAGAGAGAGAGAGAGAGAGAGAGGAAAACTGATCGGTTTTATCATGAAAATATCCACTTAAACGACGCAACCATATGTTACATCGTCTAGGTGCTCCACTTAGACAATGCAATCTTGTTTTGTGTTGTCTAAGTGGTTTTTGAAAGCCCCTCCAAAAAATGGGTGGTTACTTATCACCCGCCATTATTTTTGTCTTAAACGACGGATCATCCAAATAGAATACTTGCCTAACTAATGTGGCAAGAGCGAAAGGCTCATCCTCATACCAGCTTGAGTTTGTATCGACATATAAAAGACCCAAATCTTTCTTCGTATGCTTGAACCATTTACACTTGAATAGAAAAATGTTGATACAATTCTCATATATTACCTGATCGAACGACATTGACAAGAACTCTGTAATATACATCGTCGCCTTGTCCGACCGTGATCCCATTATTTTGTGTTCTTCTTTCTTCATCTTGGTCCACTGAATGAAAATTTACACCGTTAACAAAGCATCCGGGGTAAATATAGTGTTGAACTGGCTTACGGACCAACATGTGCTTTTTTCATGACCACTACCCCTTGTGGTTAGAGGATTTCTGTAGATCCTCCATCTGCAAAAAATGTGAATGTACAAGATGTAATTAAGAATATATATATATATATATCTACCAAAATTTTGCCATAGTTTCTCCTAAAACTAAAGGAAACCACAAATAAACCTCCATCCAAAATTTGACCAAAAACACTACGAATCCATTAATTAAACACCAAATCAAATAACAAATTACTTAACTAATTAATCCCTATTCCGGATCCAGATATATATATATATATATATATATATCAACATCAAATTTTAAAAAGGAAGCACAAAGCCTATATGCATGGTTTAATAATTTAAACATACCCATTGGAGGAAATAATCATCGAACTTCTTCTTAAACATTTTTTCAACCCAGTTAGAACTTTTGTCCGGTTTGACTATCTGAATTTTAGTTCTGTAAGTTTGCATGTAATCAGTAACCTCTTTACAGTCTCGCAACACTACCAAATGTGCTTCAATAAGTTCCTTATGACTTAATCTTTCGGTTAATACTCCTCTAAACGGTCGTACAAGATCTTTGACGACTGAAAGATTGTAGGTAATATGTGTATTGGAGGCAGTCTGGACCAGATCATTGAAGTACTTGCTGTAGTAAGTAACAGACTCATGCATTAGATATGTTTCCACGATGGAGCCATCTGGAGCAGACTTATTTTTGACGAATCATTTATACTTTCCGAGTTGTCTACAAAATAGACATTATATTATTAATTCACAGTGATCTTTGTAAGAAAAGAGATATATAATGATGGAAAACGTGTTTAAAAAAATTCAGTACTACTCCATATTTTACCTTTCTGTAGGATACATTCACGTGTACTGGACCGGACCAGAAAGCAGGACTTGTTTGGGAAGGTGGACCATGAGGTGAATCATGATGTCGAAGAAAGAAGGGGGAGAAATCCTCCCTAATTTGCAGAGGATGTGGACAATTTCTTATTGAAGTTTGACCACATCCGACTTCTTCAACTCCCTGGTGCATATCCTCTGCCACCATCTGCACAATGCAACTATTGGTTCGACGACGTCTTTAGGCAAATAAGGTCGAATCACCACTGAAATTAGACGTTGCAGCATAACATGACAGTCATGAGTCTTTAAACCAATGAACTTGTGTTCCTCTACTTTGACACAGTCATAAATGATGGATCCATAATTAGACGGATACTAAACTCGCTAAAACCAGTTGAATACAACATCCCTCATTGTCGGCTTCATTGTGTAAGGTGCACCGAGCATCTTGTTGTAAAAACCTGGCCTCTTCTATCCCTCTTTAACAACAAGGGACGGCATATATTCATAGATTCCAGATCTTTTCGCACTTTGGGAGTATCCTTAGTCTTGAACTTAATATAGAGAATGGTTCCCACCACGCTGTCGCACACATTCTTCTCTATGTACATGACATCTAGGTTGTTCCTCAGCTTCAATTTTGACCAGTAAGATAGTTCAAAGAAAATACTCACGTGGTGACAATATACTAGATATTTTAGAGGGTGTGGTTTAGGGTTTGAGTTTCTTCACATCATCGTCATTGGTCAACACACTGAAATTGAAACTATTTAACCTCTCAAAAATCTCTTTGCCAGACTACTGTCGGGATTTAGGACCATTATCTACTGTCCCATCGAAACAGTCTTTATCATGTCACCACTGGTGATCATGAGGAAGCCATCTACGGTGACTCAAGTAATACACCTTCCCCGGGTGCCAATTCGAGTTGACGTCATCCAAGCAGACAGGACAAGCATTGTATCCTCTGGTTGTGCAAGATGCCAACATCCCATACGCGGGAAAATCGCTGATGGCCCACATTACTGCGGCTCTCATCAAGAACATTGTGTTACTGAACTTGTCATACGTTGGAAATCCAGTTTCCCACAACAGTTTTAGCTCTTCAATCAATGGTCTGAAGTACACATCTAAACACTTTCCATGAGACTTAGGCCCTAGAATTAGCAGAGTAAGGAAATTAAATTCCTTGTTCATACACATCCAGGGAGGCAAGTTGTACGGCATAAGAATAACTGGCCAAACATTATACGTGCCATCTTTAAAAGGATTGAACCCATATGTAGAAAGTCCTAGTCTGACATTGCGAATTTTCGCTGCAAAGTCTGGAAATTCCTTGTCGAAATGTTTAAAAGCCTCCCCATCTGCCATGTAGAGCACATCGTCATCTATTCTTTTTTCTGCGTACCATCTCATCGTCTCTGCTGTGTATAGAGACATGAATAAATGCTACAGTCTGAGAATAAACGGAAAATATCGAAGCACCTTCACATGAACCTTCTTCTTCGAACTCCTCATATCAGGGTACTTCCATCTGGAGTGATTGCAAATTGAACAGCAATCAAACTCTGCATACTCCTTATAAAACAACACACAATCATTTCTGTAGGCGTGGATATGCTCGTACTTCAGACCGAGTTTGCTTAAGACACTTTTTACCTTGTAATGGGAATCTGGAAACTTGTGATTGTTAGGAAGCTAATCACATATGTGTTTCTGGATTTCGTCAAAAACTTGCATCTGATATTTTGTGCTCCACTTTGTACTCCATTTCGGTCATTATGGCGTGCAACACAGTGTATGGACATCCATCGTACACAGGGGTTCGGGCTTCAAGTAGCATGCTATTGTACCTATCAAATTTAGTAGTGTTAATTTTCGGGAATATGGCAGGGACTGGGTTAACATTAGGAGTATCAGATCCTCCCCATTCGTGTTGTTGTCTACCATGTCAACTGAATTCGGGAAAAGCATCGTGGACCAAATCCACAGTGGGGTTCCAAAAAGGGACACCACTACCGCTGGATGAGGCACCCTGGTAACTGTACCATGAGCTGAAGTCTACTACTTTACCGTGTTTACTCTATGTAGTGTAAATCCATATTATACTGTGCTCATACAAGTGATGAGCCATAACATAAGACTCCACAAACTGATGGTTAAGACATTTTTTGCACGGACACCTTAAACGCTTCTTTCCTTGACCATGTTGCATCGTAAACGTTACAAACTCTCCGATTCCGTCCATATACCTCTCATCACTTCTATTCGCCAACTGTATCCAACTCTTATCCATGTTCTTATGTAAGTAAATGAAACTTTAAAATTATCGAATAAACCATTGTTAGAAGTGAACAAAAAATTGTCGTTCAATTCATACAATTCCTAATTAATTAACAACTAATTAATTTATTTATCTCTAATTAACATTATTTAATTATAAGATTAATATATCGATCAACACACACACACACATATATATATATATATATGCATTACAAGCGCAATATTGTTCATCAATAATTAGTTAGCTAGCACACAATTAATTAAACAAAATAGCTAGCTATCTAGGTTCACATTATGAAATAGTATTTATATATATGCAAACAAATTAAAACCGCCAGAATGATCGATTCAAGGATCAAAATTATTAGTACCGACCAAATTGAATATACATACGTACCTTAATTCATCAATAACTATTAGCCAGCTGGTCGTCGTCGTTGTTGATCGAAATGAAGTGATCGAGCTACCTAGAGGTAGGCTAGCTGGGCTTATATATATTATTTTATTTGAGAGAGCTGGCTAGAGAGATTGATGAAGAATTCGAAGCTGAGAATTGAGAAAATGACGAAGAGATGAATAAGAAGCTGATTGATATATATAAATATACTTTTTTACTTAGACGATGCAAGTACTAATTCTCCATCGTCTTAGATATCACTTAGACATCGCAATTAAGTAAATCCGTCGTCTAAGTGATTTCTTATATGACACCTAAAAATGGTATCGGTCCGTCGTGTAAGACTCCACTTAGACGACGCAAGTGTATATGTTGTTGTCTAAGTGTTTTCTTAGATGATGCAAATCCATTATGTTGGCTAAGACAACACTTAAACGATGACATATAGACTTGCGTCGTCTAAGTGGAGTCGTAAACGACGCAAGTATATATGTCGTCATCTAAGTGTTGTCTTAGACAAAGTAATAGATTTGCGTCGTCTAAGACCTGTTAGACGACAGAGTTTGTAAGCTTCAATCGTCTAAGAGACTTTTTCTGGTAGTGGATAAAGAAAAAACTTAAAAGTAAGAATTTATAGTGTAGCTACAAGCTTTCATCCAATGTTAGATCGAGTTGATTCTTAGTAGAATGGGGCGTTAGCTCTTAACTTTCATTATGGATAGCAAAACAACATGGACTCTGCCCGAACTTGACCTAATCAAGTAAGGTTGCAAAAGACGGGCACAACCCAAACCCGAATTCAATCAACTATATGGTAGCAGGTACGGGCTAACTACAAATATGAATCTACCGAATCCGAATCTGAACCTGACCCGACTATATTTAGAGGAAATACTTTATATTTTACATTAAATATATATATATTTTAAGATGGTAAACACTCTAAACCCTATTAGATTTAAAAAAATGATCTATTTTTGGTTTGATCGGACAGGTCGGGTCAGAGTATTAGTGATCCATTTAGTTTGTGTCAAGTGAAAACCCGAACCCAAATTTTTGAATTCGTCGTACAAGTCATTTCATATTCGAATATAGAAAGCCTAGATCCGACTCGACCCGTTACTATCTCTAACTCTCATAAAGGCTAACTTTCTTACAATAGTTGTATATCACATGGTTTTTAAATGGAGTGGGATCATGATGTAGAACATATGGCGACAATGATTGAAGAACAAATGAACCATCGCAAAAAAACAAGTATGGCAGTATTCATGGTATTGTTTAAGTATGTGTTGCAAGCTCAGAACGGGGCAAATTATACCTTTACAGAAAGAGAATGACACCAAAAACAATACTTCTCGTTCGCTGGAATCTACAAGCTTTTTCGGGCATCTAAAGTCATTTAGGGTTTTAGGCCGTTGAAAGTAGCTTTTGATGTTTTCCGAATTTATTTTGAATATTAATTTTAACCTAAGCACTTGATAAGGCCATTTTTAGCGCATTATGATTTTTTTAGAAGGTCGATAATATTTTATGATATCCCAAATTTTTTCGTTTAATTATTTATATTTTTGTGATATTTTTTATTCGATTTAGCAAGCGCAGTAAATAATGACTACCAATAGTAATGATCATGGAATTTATGGTTTAATTTTTCATAGATTGATTTTATTGGTTGTTTTCAGATGGAATTCATAGTGTTTGTCGATACGAGTTTGTAGACGTGAAAAATGTCAGAAACGGAGTTACGATACAGAAGTTATGATTAACGAAAGTTTAACAAAATTACACTATCGTAAATATGTGACTGTAAAAAGGGAATGGCCCTAAAGGGAAAGTCAGCCGCCCGACTGTGTCCGACCATGATTTTGGTTGGGATCGATTCGTCTTTCCATCCTCTCCTTTTCCTCACTTTGATTTTGAGTATTGAGGCATGTAGAAAGATAATTGAGCCGATGAAGTTCTTGGATTTCGGGTGTATTCCGTTGCTGTGGCCGATGAGATTTTCGGCGACGAGTTGGGTATGATTTGATTGGGTTTTGTTTCATGATTGTATTGGCGTGGAGTAATTTGTGTTTGCATGTTGATTTCGTTGGAAATCGAAACGATTAGCAGCGAGTTCGAATCAGTCTTCGCCGTGAGTGACAATTTTCTGTAGGAATTAGGTGGTGGGGTCATAGGTGTTCTACTCCTCTCCTCACGCAGTCCGATTGGGATCAGCTGTAAGCCTAGCCATGGCTTGACAGCGCCGCTACCTCGTCGAAAATGATTTTCGGCGTGATTGTTATTTTCTGGTTGTCGATGTGTTTTTTGGCTGAATTGGTCATTGGTGTAGTTAGTCAGTTTGTTGGGTGTGACGAGAACTTTCCAACGGCTTGTTGATCTTCGCCGCCGGTGGTGGCAGGAGGGATGCACGCGTTGCTGTCTGTGGATTCTATCGGGTCTAGTATGTGACGCCATTGTTGGGTTCTATCATCTTGTACTGGATTATGAGCAATCTCAACAAAAAGATGTATTATCAAAGTGCAAATCCAAAGGATTTCGAAGCTTGAAGCTTAATTATTTTAGCACATTTCTGATCCATAATAACTCACATACTCCATTCCATGATATTGAGCTTCTACACTAGAACGAGCAATCACATTCTCTTTCTGACTGTGTCAAGTTACCAAACTCTCACTAATAAAAGTAAAGTATCCAGAAGTAGACGCCTTATTAGTATGATCTCCAGCTTAATCTCTATCAGTGTAGCCAGAAACATACATCTCACTATGTCTCGTAAATAAGAATCACTTACGAGGTGTACCTTTTAGATTCCTAAGAATACATAAGACATCACCCATATGTTCTACTCCAGGATTATGCATGAGATGACTCACCACACTTACAACATATGTAATATCAGGTCTAGTATATGATAGATAAATAAGTCTCCCAACTAAATGTTGATACATGCCCATGTTCGCTGGAACCTGATTTGGGAGAAGGTTCTGCTTGTGATTTTGCTCGATTAAAGTAGCAGCATGCTTACAGCCTAACAATCACGTCTCAACAAAAAGATCAAGAACATACTTTCTCTGGGACAATATAATCCCTTGTTGGATCTTGCTACTTTAATTCCTAAGAAATATTTCAAGTCACCTAGATCTTTCATATCAAACTCTTATGACAACTGTTTTTGGAGATTTGCCATCTCACATGGATCATCTCTTGTAATAACCATATCATCAACATATATAGTCAATGCAGTAATCTTATCATCCTTACGTTTAATGAACAAGATGTGATCAGAATTACATTGGTAATACCTAAATTTCTTCATTGCCTTTGACAAGAATCTAAACCAAGCCCTCGGTAATTGTTTCAAACCATTCAGAGACTTCTTGAAACGACACACATGTCCCTCATTACTTGGTTTGCAACTAATTCCTGGTGGAGTATCCATGTAAACTTCTTCTTCTTCTAATTCACCATTAGGAAAAACATTCTTCACATCAAACTGGTGTAGTAGCCAATCATAACAGGCTGCAAGAGCAATAAGAATCTTTATAGTGTTAATTTTGGCAACAGGTGTAAAAGTATCTTGGTAATCAACTCTATACTTCTGAGTATAACCTTTGGCAACGAATCGAGCTTTATAGCGATCAATTCTCCCATCGGCTTTAAGTTTCACGGTAAACACCCAGTGACATCCAACAGTCCTCTTATCGGGTGGCATAAGAACCATGTCCCAAGTTTCATTCTTATACAAGGCTTCCAAATCCTCATACATCGCTAGCTTTCATTTTGGATCCTCTAAAGCATCATGTACATTACTAGGAATATATACTGAACATAATTGACTGACAAAAAGTGCAGAGACTCAAATAACCTATGGTGGAAGATATAATTAGCATTAGAATATTTGGTTTTGGCATTTATACTAGGCTTATATTGTTTCTTTGGAACCCCCTCCTAGGCACAGTAGATTATATACTAGCTACCTAATTCATGGTTATCAATACGTAACTCTGGTAAGATATTTTGGACAAGTTCTTCAATTGATGGAATAAAAGAGGGGGTCTTTAGGCATGATTGTTTTAGAAGGAGGTAATGCTGGTACAGAAGGAGGTAATTCTGGTACAGAAGTTGACGGGTCGACTGACATGTCAACCGAGGGGATAACTCGCGTCAACCCATCAATTGGTGATGTTCCGGGAGGCTTCGATCGGTCGATTGACATGCTGACCGAGGGAAATTTTTCGGTCGACCGGCGGTGCTGCAGATCCTCCGGTCTGACTTCCAACTTTAAAACTATTTTCCAAACTCTCTGATTCTTCAAATTTAGGAAAATTTAGAGTATTTCCTTCACTTACTCTATCCCCCTGAAGGGAAAACTTTGAAACTCCTCTTGAGTAATATGATTCAAATTCTGTAAATGAGAACTCAAGAGAGACATGAGTTTTCTTGATGAGAGGATCATAGCACTGGTAACCTTTCTGAAAGTCAGCATATCCAACAAAGACACACTTCAAAGCACAAAGATCAAGTTTACCCCAGAGAAGCTTGTGAATATAAACATACACAGTGCAACCAAACACACGAGGCTCAAGATTGGAAAGAGAAGGGACATTCAACATCTCATGTAACTTCTGATATGGATTCCTAGAACTGAATGACACGAGAAGGCTAGGAGTATGATTGATCAAATATGCAGCAGAAGTAACAGCCGCACCCCAATAAGATCAAGGCATATTCATGCCACATAATAAAGCACAAACAACCTCTAGTGCTCAGCCAAGCTATTCTGTTGAGGAGTATAAGTAATTGAGGTTTAATGACAAATTCCATGAGAGACCGGTAGGTAGACATGACGTTATTGACATATTTACCACCATTATCAGATTGAAGAACTCAGATTTGTTACTGATATTGAGTGACCACTATCTTATGAAATTTAGTAAATCGATGGAACACATCACTCTTGGACATAATCAAAGATATCCAAGTCATACGGGTACAGTTATCAATAAACGTCATTGGACTCTTGTTGCTCCTGTAGGCTTAGAAACTCTTGCAGGACCCCAAACATCTTAATGAACCTTCATAAAAGGCATTGAACTCTTGTGCATGCTAAGAGAATATGAAACACGATGATTCTTGACCAGTTCACTGTATCACATTGGAAATCTGAAGCACTCACTCGGGAAAATAATTGAGGTTGAAACTTTTGCAGGTAATAAAAATTCATGTAACCAAGACGAAGGTGTCATAACCACACAACTTCCTTGGCTTTATCCAAACTAGTGTTAGTATTTGCTTGACCTAACAAAGTCAACTGTTGTGCTCCACTGCTTGTCAAATCGAGATAGTAGAGTTTCCCCTTGTTACACCATAATTGAGAATTTATCTAATCAGAATGTCCTGAAAGACGCAAAAATCTGGATAGGAATTTACAGAACATGCAAGAGCCAAGATTATTTAACTGGCATATAGAAGATTATAGGTAAGAGAGGGAATAACAAGAACAGAATCAATAATAAGATTATCTGCGATTTTGGCGTAACTTTCACCAATAACAGAAGATGGAGATCCATTAGCAGTAGACACACTAGGTTGAGTGGATGATTTAATGGTTTCCACTAGGTTAGGGTTATTTGTCATATTATCATATGCACCCATGTTAATTATCCAAGCATTAGTCCTAGATAATATAAAGAGAGATGATGCCTTACCTGTCATACCTGATGCAACTATAATAGCAAACACACTCGGTAGATGTTCTTTCTCTTAATTAACAGTTGATCCAGGCGACATTTTCATATTCAGAAAAGCAATGATTTTCAAAATTTTATAGAATAAAGTGTAGGTAGGAGAAGAAATCACAGCAGAGTAGGAGAAAAATCACAGCAGAGTTTGATTTTTCTCCTAAGTCAGCAGTTTGCAACGGAATTTAAATATAGTGGGTGATAAAAATAGGGTTCGTCGATATGTCCATTATATTGGCTCTGATACCAAGTAGAAAAGTATACTCAAAAGTGTTTAGGGTAGAATGAAATATTTTCATTCACTCCCAAATTACGTATATAATTTTACAAGGCATATTCTTAATTAATAGGAATATAATATTTATAATAAAAAAATAAAAAATTCTAATTACTAAAAACTTTAATGTATCTACAATCAGTTTAGATTCCATTGTATATATAAAGAGAGAGAAAATAAGAGATTATGGATGTGGCTTAGCTTGACCGCTTGAAAGCCAACCACTTTGTGGTAAGAGGGATTGGAGGACCTAAAAAGAAGCATGCATGTGAATATGATCGATGAGCTAGGTTCTCCAGTTTTTTTGAAAGGTGGGTATGCATGGGATCGAATCTGAGAAATATTGGTATCATCTGTACTACAGTAACCCAAGTATTTCGTACTTTGTTTACCACAACCAGTAATTAACCCAAGTATTTCGTACTTTGTAGTCTTTGTTTACCACATACAGAATATATATACACACACATATATGACTCTCACGCATTGCCATCAAAGAAAGCAACTTCAATATATCAAAAAGAAAAAATTGCACAAATATTGTCTGCACTGATATGTGTCCACCAAGTTAGTATTCCGACTCTCAAAGTGATTAAAGTAGTACTTAAACAGTATTTTCACTATATTTGTAATACTTCTGTTAGGTTTCCGTTGTTGAAACGTTAATTTGATGACGTGACTTGCACGAAATAAAAAAACAGAGGATAAGACTGTCATTTTGTCTTCATAGTTCACCCAAATTTGATATGGGCACCCAATGCTCCTCCACCTCCGCCTCCACTGTGACTCCCTCCGCTTCAGTGGCTTCGTCGTCTCCGGCCTCGCCTAGGGCAACAACGAGTACTTCATCTGCATCGGCATCAGCACCCTCAAAAATACGTCTACAGGGTCCTCGACACTGGAAGTTTTTTATCCAATCAATCATCGACAATCATTAATAAATAACAAACCCAAATTAATTCAAGTCGATACATTTTTGGTAGCAAACAAATTACATCAAATATGAGATATAACCGATTTCACTCCATGAAGCTTGAGGAACTCGTTCTCTTGCCGTGTCTCGCCGTGGTCAATAGGCTCCAATGGCGAGCACACCTCACCGATGACTTAAAGCAGTGTCGCGATGACATCGAATCAAGGTCACCCATCACTGTGTTGATCGACTACAAGAACGATGTCGTCATTGCCCATGTATATCCACAGTCGTGGTCTTCATCTCCCAGATCTCCTTCACCTTCAGCGAGTTCTCCATAGTGCAACACTTTCAATTGGTCGTGGAAGGTGAGGTCTAGGGTGCGACGTTGTCCTAGGCGAGAGGTCCTAGAGTGTGATGCGGAGGCTAGGAGGTTGCATCCCATGAGCCAAGGGGCATAGACGGAGGTGACTCGATTGAAGGTGGCGAAGACGCCGTTTCTCTGCCACATAGACCGAGATGCATGCATCACAAGGAGCGTGGAGGTGAGGGCTAGATTTGAACGACTCGTGACGAGGTGAAGGAGATGGCGATGTCAGGGAAGGGCGATGATAGAGGCGGGGTTACACCTTCTTGGCTGTTACTGTTTTTGCGCGCGCGCGAGAGAGAGAGAGAGAGAGAGAGAGAGAGAGAGAGAGAGAGAGAGAGAGAGAGAGAGAGAGAGAGAGAGAGAGATTTGTTGATAATAAGTTTAAGGGGTATAACTGACATTTCATACCTTAAATAGATTTTGTATTGAGTCCCATTATCAAGTCAACGTTTCCACAACGGAAAATTGACGGAAGTATTACGAATATAGGAAAAATGCGGTGTGGGTGCTACATTGATCACTTTGAGAGTCTAGATACTAACTTGGTGGATAGAGAACAATCTAGAGACCCTGTTAATGCAATTTTTTCTAAAAGAAAATGACCAATTAAGTCTCCCAAACACCATTCGCGTGTTTGTTTTGATAGCTTCATAATTTTTCAGTTTTTCTTTTTCAATGATACTAGTTCGTTATTACCGTCCCTCCAGGTATTTTTGCTAATTTGCCTATCAAAACTCAACCACAATGTGGTTTATTAATTAAACACATGCACCCTAACATGACAATAAGTTAATTAGGTTTGTGCTTGTGTCATTTACTTTACATGCATATGTATAGATCATTTCGATTAATTTTGATTAATTTCGATTAATAAGTAGTAAGTACAAGCAAAAATCCGCACCCAATGTGCATATTAAGTATGGAGTCGGGGTGAAGCTGTGAAGGTTACATTTTCTATTACAGTTTGGCTTTTTTTTTAAATTCTTTTATCTTTTATTAACGATAATTCTAGAAGTTTAAAATTTGGTGAGAGATCCCTAACACATTGTGGTTAATTAATTAAGCACATGCACCTAACTAACATCAAACGCAGTGTAGATCGACTAATTAATTGTGCAGCTAGCAAAATGTGTGGAAATTGAAATTATTTACCGCAAGATTGAGTGCATTGCATCCACCAAATAGTCCAATACTCTTTCACACTCGAAGATACTTACAAAGCTATTCGATCGCGGTCAATCAAAAACAAACAAGATATCTTATTTAGAAAGCAAATTAAGGGCTACCAAAGAAGACGACGCACATCATCCTTATCCACCCCCTAAATCTAAAAGAGCATCTTTCACGTGATGACAATTGCTCATGTTCTTGACATTTTAGGATACCTGATTATCAGGGTACATGTCTTGTTTCTAGCTCTCTGTTGATCGACTAATTTGCGTCTCTCTCCCTCTCTCTCTCTCAAACATATATATCAGAGATCGACCCCATGCATGCCCATTTTCTTTTGGCCCCGTCTTGCATCTCAAAGATGCACGGGAGTGAGAGAATCTTATGGCCCCGTCGGAGCTAGGTTTTACGGTACGTAACTTCGCGAAGGGGCTAACTGCTTTTGTCATCTAGGATTTGATGTCTCTTTCAACTTTCGAAAGAGTTGGTGAATACCATTTTTCCACTGTTGTTCTTGCAAGGATTCCACTTATTGGGCCCTCGATCTCAATCGATTAAATCGATTATCACTCCTTTACTCTCCTTCGCAGCTGCATCATTCTCGATCATCTTTTTATCCTACAGATCTTTTGCACTTCGAAATATCAACCCAAAAGAAAGCTATTAGGAGAAAATTAAAGGCACCGATACTTTTGCTATGTCGTTTCATTGATGTAATTACAATTGACAACGAAAAATTAACAATAACGAAAGACAAGAGTAATATTAACAAGTATGCATGGTTAATTAATAAGCTTACACTCACACATACGATCAGTTACTTTCCTTTTTGAACTAGGTCAAAAGTAATTCAAAGGTTTCCTAGCTAGGAAGCTAGGTCAAGGACAAATCTTCTTACGCATGAAATGATCCAACAATTAACAATTAACTCTGTGGATCCGGACTCTGTAATTTTGAAGCCAGATAAGGGTTCTACACCTACCTAGACTCAGACCAACCACTAGGCCACTTACTAGCCATGCAGTTAGTCACTTAGTTCATCTCTAATCCTGAAAGGTTATAATTTAGTCTATCAAATATATTATTTTAATAAATAATGAAGACTAATTTGTTCGTCTACAGCTTGTTAGGGCTTATAATTTTAATTTTATACTATTTTATTAATTCAAACTTTTAAACTTATATATATATATTTAATGGTAGATATCATATTTAGAGAAAGAAAGAGAAGGGAGCGCGAAAAGAATGAAGAAATATAAAGATTGGTTTGGAAATAAGAGCGAAATATTTATTGAAGAAAAATTATCATTACATTTAATTTAGTTGTTGATAATATTACAATTAATATTAATACTAATGTTTTAAAATATTACATTATTTGTATTTATTTACTATATTACCATTGCATATATTATATTTACTGAAATTTTAAAAATATATATTTATAATATTCTTAAAGTATTACACATGATAAATTTATTATGTTGATCATATTATTTTACAAAAATATTGTGATTATTATTGGAGTTAAAAAATTAAAATAAATTGATTAATTAATTAAATGATGTCACCATAACGTTTAAATTGACATAAACACTAACTAAAATTAATATTAGTCATTAAGAATATCAATTTTTTAGTTTTTAAGTGTAATTGTGGTCCCCACAAAAATATAGCCCAGGATTATACCAAAGACCATATATAACCCAGTCTTTGGCCCGATCGGGCTACATTTAACAGTTTTTGTATATATAGTCTTGCCCTTGGTTGAAGATGGTTTTTTTTATTAATTTTGGGGCTATATCAAGCTTTTAGGCCTTGACTGGAGATGGTCTTAGGGTGGGCATTAGTGGTTCGAATCTCCACTATATATGTCACAATAGCTTTATTATTTTTGTTGTTGTTTCTTTTCGTGCTCTCTTTTACAGTTTAATTATAGGGAAAAAGTCAATATCTAAACAAAAAAAATCAATATTCTTCTTATTTTCTTTTATTTTTCTTCACTTTTGTTGTTTTGTTGCTCTATTACGGTGTACCAACAAAATTAAAAATTCTTCTTCTTTTGTTTTATTTTTCTTCAAATTTTTTTGTTTATTTATATATATGTGTTCTTCCATAATTATTTGTATTTTTTTTTTACATAATTTTGGCTCTCCTCATATCAATTCCTGGCTCCACCCCGTTTGTAAGCATTTTAGTTTTCCATTTAATATTATTTTAATATTATGCATGTGTTTAGAGTCCGATAATTGACTGCTTACATTACTTCTTAGATTAAACGATAAATTATATATCGCTAAAGAAGAAAAAAAACACCAATGCAAGAACTCAAACACTATTGGAGGAGGAAATCGGGGCGACGTAGAAAGGTGGTCGCCTCAATTGAATTTTACGTCGCCTCGAATTCTTGTGACCAAAACTACGTCGCCTCGTCTTGTCGCTTCAGACTGATCACGCCACCATTGGAGCGACGTAGATACAATCTACGTCGCTTCGTTTCAATTGACGCGACGTAAATAATTTTACGTCGCTTCAATTGAAGCGACGTAGATTGATCACATCGCTTCAACTGAGGCGACGTAAATTGATCAATCTACGTCGCGTCATTTTATTTATTTTTAATTTATTTTTCTTTTTTTAATAAATTGAGGCGACGTATATTGATAAATTTACGTCGCCTCAATTTATTTAATATTTATTTTATTTATTTTTTAATAAATGAGGCGACGTACATTTATCAATATACGTCGCCTCATTTATTAAAAAATAAAAAAAAAATGTTAAATACATTGAGGCGACGTAAATTGATAAATGTACGTCGCGTCATTTTATTTATTTTTCTTTTTTTAATAAATTGAGGCGACGTACATTGATCAATGTACGTCGCCTCAATTTATTTAATTTTTATTTTTTTTATTTTTTAATAAATGAGGCGACGTACATTTATCAATCTACGTCGCCTCAATTATTTCTAAATAAATAATAAGTAAATATTAAATACATTGAGGCGACGTACATTTATCAATATACGTCGCCTCATTTATTTCTAAATAAAAAAAATAAATATTAAATACATTGAGGCGACGTACATTGATCAATGTACGTCGCCTCAATGTATTTAACATTTATTTTTTTTATTTAGAAATAAATGAGGCGACGTATATTGATAAATGTACGTCGCCTCAATGTATTTAATATTTACTTATTATTTATTTAGAAATAATTGAGGCGACGTAGATTGTTCTACGTCGCCTCATTTATTAAAAAATAAAAAAAATAAAAATTAAATATTATTGTACCAAGTCACGACCTATCGCTGTTACAAACACAAAAACGCATTCAAATTGCAGATACGCATTCAACCACAAAAACGCATTCAATCACAAATCAAAACGTTAAAAGTTTATACAAATCAAGTTTACACAAATCAAGTTTATACAAATCCTATATACAGTTTACGAGCCGGGAGGTGGTGGAGGAGCTTGAGGTTGTTGACTCGCAGCCTGGAATGATCGCATCATGGCCTCCATTTCTTGCATCCTTTGGGCGAGCGCACTCGCTTCCGCTATGGCCTTCTGCGCCACCTCACTCGATCTGCGCGCCGCCTCTTTGGCTTCATCGATCTCCTTTTGCATTTGAATTTGGGTTTCCTGTACCCGGGCCCCTCCTCTCGGTTTGGGGTCGCGTGTGAGAGCGCGCCCCACCCCTGTAACGTCGAACAAGAACAAATATTAGTAAACTATATCGTAAACCAAAATAAATCAAAACGTAGATCGAGATATGCATCGACGGAATCGTTTTGGAGATTTATTACCTCTTATAGAGGTCCTGTGCCTTGAACCCACATCTTCCTCTATGATATTTATTTGTGTATCAAGAGGAAGAGGCTGGGGTTGGGAAACCTCTTCGCCGTCAACTGGGCCCGCAGCACTATCTTGTTGCGACAAGACTTCATCGAGTCGACGCTTCACTGCCGCCTGCTCAATTAAAATAGATAAAATAAATAATATTACAATTTAGTAAACAAAAATAATTGAAATAACGTAACGTGAACCTATTTTAGCTTACCACTTTCTCAGCCGCATTCCTCTCCGGCTGGTATACGTTAATCCACGTCTGGACGGCGGGCGCTCTGTGACCCTCCTTCTCCAACACCTCGCTTCGGTACGAGAGGGCGAGGGATCCCGAATGGTGGTTGAGCTGCTGCTCCTTGTTCTTGTTTCGGTTTCCTCGGTTCCGTTCACACAATCGCTGCCACACACACACAAAAATCATTTTAAAATAAGAACAGATAAACATGCATATTGTTCGAATGTTGGCTACCAAAACTGTAGGTTCGTTTATGAAACTCACCAAGTAAGCATGGTCTTCGAAGTGGGCTTTTAACCACGCCCATTGGTCTTCCCTCCCGAGAAACTCGGCCGGAGTCTCCTGGCTGACGTGGAGATAATGTTGATGGCAATCGTACTTCCAATCCTTATAGATTGTTTGCGCCGTCCTATCAATGAAGTTCCACATCTCCACATCAGTCGCCGGGATGTCGTAGTTCGTCTAGCACAACACATTTAAATTCCGTTATGTAAAAGTTATATTTACATTTACTACAAGTATGTAAGTAAGCTCGGAGTCCAGCAAGTATACCTCAAGACTGTTACTGACGACATCGCGATGCAAATCGCTAAGTCCCAAGAAGCTAGATGCAAGCATTGGAACTTTTCCGCGGATGATGTTACCGATGTCTCGGCACATCAGACTCATCATTTCCCTCGTCGCAAGCCCCGCATGCCTCGTAGAGTAAGCGACTTGTAGTCGCCTATTGTTGTTCATCCAGACGAGGTACTCCGTCTTCGTCCCGACAACGACTCCGCGCTGTTCCGTCGTCGGGTCTCCAGTTGCCATGTCGACCATGTCAGGGAGTTTGGTCTTCTTGCACCGGATGCTGAGGGCGGGAGGGTGCTGTGACGACGTAGTGGCGTCGCTGCTGTCATCCGCTTCTTGCGGAATCACATCCTCAAGTGGAGGGGCGGGCGTTAACTGCGGAGCTTTTGAAATCGACGGGATCATCGATTGTCCCGTGGGGCAACCAGACCCGGAAGCCCCATCTCGGCTGAATGCTCGCCACCCCGCCTCCACAGCTGCCGCCGCGGCCGCCGCTTCCGCTTCACGACGTTGGATCAACGCTTTCCTCCTCTTGTATGCAGTATCTCCGGGAGCCATTCTATTAAAACTAAACTGTTATGTATTAATTAGATGTTAAAACTAAACTATTCTTTTTGGGATTCAATAGAGTAAACCAGAAGATGATCTTCATATATAGAACTAATTTCACAGGTAAACTAGAAGATGATCTTCATATATAAAACAGATTAGCTACATACGTTTAATGGTTCGATAAGAAACATACTAAACACCTTCAAACATCGGCTCTGTTGTTTTCACAAGCCTTAGAGTGAGAACACACAAATGTACATCAATATACATTACACATGTGAAACTATAATCTACAAATGACTATTTATTTAACTAACATTCTTTTATACATGCAGGCAATATTGAGCTGTCAAGTACTAGTAACACATGCTCTTTCATCAATCCTAATATCCCAGAAATAGCAGCTAACAAAAAAAAGTAAGAATTAGTATAAAACACAAACCCTTAATCATTACGCATATGTTTTCATTTAACCAAACCCTTAATCATTATCACAAAACACATTCGAAATCATCATCATCGCAAAACACAATACTTACATGAAAACATATTGAAAACACATTCGGAATCATTATCACAATACACATTCGGCACAATATAAAACACAAAGCTCCGTACCTTCTCGAGTTGCCTCAAATCGTTTGCTTTAGCTACACGGAGTTGGCTCGGATTCGGTTGCTTTAGCTACTGGAGGAGGAAAACAGATTTACAACATATTAGCTACTTCAAATAACACATGCTAGCTTAATGTCACATATTCATTAAACTTCAAGAACAAAAGCCCCGAGTCTCTTTTACCAAATTTCACCAACACATGAACAATCTACGTATATGCATCTAACAAGCTAGTTAATTAATCAAGAGAGTACAACCACAGAAGAGAAAGAAGAAGCTGAGCAACATTGATGTATAGTGTACTCGGAGACATTTCATCGAACAGTTGGTGGGCAACATTAATAAACACTGTAAATCCTAAACCACTGTAAATCCTAAATCACATCCCTGAAATGTAAGAGAATTCCTGGAAAAGAATATATAAGTTTAGAAAGAACCTCAATGAAGAAAACGACTACAAATATTAACATGGGGGGCTTTCTTTTACTTCCGTAGCCATTACTAGAATCAAAATTCATTTCTATGTTAGAAGGTCATCGATTAGGGCTAAGCAACTACAAGTTTCTACGTAAATCCTCAGATGTTCAGATCACATCAATGGTGTGGCAAGAACCTGAGCGAGATAATAACGAATGTATCTTCTGCCTAACAAAAACATAGTAAGAGTTAATCTATGTCGTTGTACACTTCAAACCCAACAAATTGAAAAAGATTAAAGAGGACTCTGCCTACATCACCCACAAGGCATAACTAAGCCGGAGTCTTGAAACTATTACCATTTCATATCTCCCTAATCTTGTCACCAAAATAAGTAACTACACTCATTCTTAGATACTTGGCTTTTGTGTTAACCAAAACACACCCATGACATTGCATTATAAACTCAAAGGAAAGAGAAGTTCTTTCCACAGTGGCGCAGACCTTTACATTCTGATGATATGGGAACAAGATTTTCAGGTTGTTATGAATGTCATCTGTTTTAAATCCCTAAAGTTCCAACTTTTTTTAAATCCCCAAAATTCAAATAACCACAGCAATGAGCAGATGCATACCTTATGGAGATGGAAGTTTACACCGTTGACCTCAACAGTAATATCACTCAACAATCCGGCCTTGCAAGACCTGGCCACAAACAGAACCACTGATTACATCAATTACAAAATTATCTTCTATTCATGAAATCCCATGACATATATATGATCAGTCTCAATTCTAAATGAACTGTGTATTCGGGATACGATGACAAAGATCATTAATTTAACTCCAGTTCTATCCGTATTAGAATCAACGAATTGAAAGCTATGATTGATACACAATTCAAAGCCTTACATAACAAAACTATCAAACTGAATCACGCACGGATAAACTAAACTACAAAGATTGACCCAACTACTATAACAAATAGTTTTTCCAGAACTCCATTAAGCTACTATAAATTCCCGAGCACATTTTTGTAGAGAGAGAGAAGGAGTACCTGAAACGAGAGAGACAGATCGAGGCGATGGCCACAGATTGAGGTTTGTTGGTTCTAATGCGATTAGGGATTTCTGGGATTAGGGAATCGACGATGAGGGATTTGGTGGAGGGGAGGTCGATTGGTGGTGGAGGGGAGGTCGATTGGTGGTGGAGGGGAGGCCGATTGGTTTAGGATTCCGTTAGGGATTTGGGGCCGATTGGTTTAGGAAGATTGATCCGAAATGAGGAAGTGAAGAAAGACACTGTAAATCTGGAATACATATACCAAACGAGGCGACGTATTTTGCATTCTTCGTCGCGTGGTTTCATTTTATTAATCTACGCGACGTAGAATTATTAATCTACGTCGCTTCATAATATATAATTTTTGATTTTTTTAATAAATGAGGTGACATAGGAATCAATATACGTCGCTTGGATTTAATTTTTAATTTTATTTTTTTGAATTAATGAGGCGACGTAGATTGATAAAGCTACGTCGCTTGGATTTAATTGTTTATTTTGTTTTTTTGAATAAATGAGGCGACGTAGATTGATAAATCTACGTCGCTTGGATTTAATTTTTAATTTTGTTTTTTTGAATAAATGAGGCGACGTAGATTGATAAATCTACGTCGCTTGGATTTAATTTTTAATTTTGTTTTTTTGAATAAATGAGGCGACGTAGATTGATCAATCTACGTCGCTTGGATTTATTTTTTTATTTTTTTTTGGAATAAATGAGGCGACGTAGATTGATCAATCTACGTCGCTTCCTTCTATTTAATTTTTGATTTTGTTTTTTTTTAATAAATGAAGTTTAGAATTATAAAGTTAGTAATATTTTCTCGTATACATAAATTATGCTTTAAAGAAAATAAGAATTTAGGTTTCAAGAGGAAGATAATAATATTAGTTTAGTCCTCGTCTTCGTCCTCCTCCTCCTCCTCCTCCTCCTCGTCCTCATCTTCGTCCTCGTCCTCGTCCTCCTCCTCTTCGTCCTCGTCCTCGTCCTCGTCCTCGTCCTCGACCTCGTCATCGTCTCCTTCTTCGTCCAAAAGTAGTTGAAAATCTGGGTAAAATTGTATCACCGTGGGAGTGTCCTCTTGGTAAGGCTCGAAGATATGATCTCCTGTACGCGATATGTTTTCATCTATGGCCAGAACTTCGGCGCTGTAGACATTGCGGTGCGACATTTCTTGTACTACCTTCCAAGTACCACCAGCCTTTGGATCGTCTATGTAGAATACCTGTTTTGCTTTGGTTGCAATTATGAAGGGTGAATCCTCATAGTAACTGTTGTTTGTATTCACTGATATCAGTCCATGATCTTTTATAAGGGTGTCAAGATCTTCAGGGTCCTCGGAGTTGTGCCATGTGCACTTAAACAACACCACTGGTATACGGCCTGCATATAATACTTCGACCACATAGTTAACATGGTCGTAGAACTTGGATGAACCCATGTCTATCATGACACCGCTGTTTTGAGTCACGGTTCTTTGATCTCTATCAAACGATGTGAACTTGACACCGTTCACATAACACGACTTATAAACCCGACATTGCTGAGGTCCTTGAGCTAATGACTTTATTCCTGCAACCAAGCTCGGGTCCGAGTTTTTTTCTTTAAGGGACACCTGAGAGATAAGTGTTAAGAGGAGTTAAAGATAAGTGTTATAAATCCTCAAAGAACCTTACAAGAATTAATAGGCATATGTACCCATGTTAAGAACCATCGAAGAAAACTCCTCATCCGCTGCCGCTCGTCGAAATCTTCACCATTTTTAGCCTCGAACCTTCTGAGATGTTCTTCTAGGTAAGGTTTGACTTCGTCTGTTTCCACCAAGACTTGCCAGTGAGCCTCAGCAGTCTCTGACTCAGTCAACCTGAACTGGCGACGAGTCTCGATAATATCTGGTCTTACTAAGAGTGAAACACAGCTGACATTCCACCCAGATATGGAAGTGTCGATATCTTTGTTGTCCATCCGTCTGAGATAAGCCTTACAATACGTCACCGACTCATGTACGAGGTACTGTTCAGCAATACTACCTTCCGGGTAACTTGTATTCCTCATTGACTTTTTATATTTTCCTAATTGCCTGCAAAAACACCACTCAAGATTAGTACAATATTTTCCTAATTGCCGACATATTACACAAGATTAGTAGGAATCAATATTAGTACAAACATATTTTCCTAATATTAGCAATAACAAAAATTTTTACCTTTCAATTGGATACATCCATGTATAGTGTACTGGACCTATAAGGAATACTTGTTCGGGCAGATGAACCATGAGATGAACCATAGATGTAAAAAAATGTGGAGGAAATATGAGCTCCAAATTGCAGAGAATCATCACTATCTCAGTTTCCATGTCACGCACAACCTCCTTCTTAAGCTTCCTACTACATAGTTGACGAAACCAATTTGACAGTGCTATCAATGGCTTGACAACGTTTTCTGGCAGGAACCCTCTTATAACCACAGGCAGAAGACGTTGAAGCAAGACATGGCAATCATGCGTCTTCAATCCATAAAACTGTGACTGGGAACTTATTTTCACCTTACTTCTCAAACTACCTGCATAACCAAGAGGATACTTAACATCCCTGAACCACTGGAACACATCTTCTAGATCATCCTTTTTAATTAAAAAAGGTGCATGAGGAACTTTCCCCGTAGCCAAGTCACCCGCTCTTTGCCACTGGTTTTTTCGCACATTCCTCTTCTTCAAAGCAGCGCGAGCTTTTGGACCATCCTTAGACTTCGATTCAATCGAAAAAATGGTTCCAAGGATGTTGTCACACACATTTTTTTCAATGTGCATGACATCTAGGCAATGTCTGATCTTCAATGATGACCAATACGGCAGCTTCCAAAATATGCTTTCGTGAGTCCAACACTGTCTGTTATTCGGATTGTACGGCACCTTCAAGTCTTCATGTTGGCTAAGAATAGGGTAAACGTTTGACCTAACGTCCTCCAAAATTTCATCTCCACTCTTACGATAGGGTCTTCCGCCAAACTCCTCCTTCCCGTTAAATGCCTTGCTCAATCTCCAAGGGTGATCCTGGTGGAGCCATTTTCGATGACCTTCATAAACTATCCTCCCACATATATGCTCTGAAGTTAGCTCATCTAGACAGATTGGACATGCCTTGTACCCTTTCACAGTTGACCCCGCAAGCATCCCTAAACCTGGAAAGTCGCTAATAGTCCACATTACCGCTGCCTTCATCAAGAATACCTCATTGTCTACTCGATCAAAAGTATGGACTCCAACGACCCATAAATGTATTAGCTCCTCGATCATCGGCTCAATGAGTACACTAAGGCACTTTCTGGGAGATTTAGGGCCTGGAATCAACACTGATAACATGTTATATTCCTTCTTCATGCACATTGATGGTGGTAGATTGTACGGCATCACAACAACGGGCCATGTACTATGCAAAGTTCCCATTGTTCCGAATGGATTGAAACAGTCTGTTGCTACTCCAAGGCGCACATTCCTGCAGTCCCGTGCAAAACCTGGAAAAGTTCTGTCAAATGTTGAAACGCTTCTCCGTCAGCTGGGTGGCTGAGGCTACCAGCCACGCATATCCGCTCCCCCAGCCATCGCATATGCTTGGCAGTGTGTGGGGACATAAACAAGCGCTTCAACCTTGGTGTTAGAGGGAAGTTACGAATTATTTTTTTGGGAATATCAATCGTATTTGGCTTATATCTTTCAGAATAACACACTGGACAAATCCTCTCGTTTACAAGCGCCCCCCTGAACAACACACAGTTAAACTCACACGCATCAATTCTTTCGTAACCCAGTGAAAGATCACTCAAGATTTTTTTTATTCTCGAGTATGAACAGGGGAATGTGTGCCCTTTAGGAAGAAGTTTATTAATGTAAATACATAAAGAGTCAACACTTGTGTCCGACCATCCATTTTCATTTTTCATTTCCATTGCATCTAATATGGCACTCAAAACAGTTTCCTCACTGCCTTCATATAATGGGGTATGTGACTCCTTCAATAATCTATCGTACTTTTCATAATCATCGTCTACCATGTCATTGAAGTTCATGCCCGAATTATCTTCCACAAATTGTTGGGGTGCATCTGCATGGTATCCAGGATAATAGGGATATGCATCATGTAGAATCTCCAACTGCGGGTTCACTGAAGGACCGGCACCACTAGAAGGACCGACTCTATCTTGAAGCCACTGTCTTCGTTGACTGAGCATTGCCGGTTCACCAGAAACTTCCCCGTGAAGGTGCCAGACTGTATAAGTAGGACTCATACCACTGTGTGATAAGTGATGATACATGACATCCATAGTAACCTTGAACGGACCATTCTTACAACGTTTGCACGGGCAGAAGTAATAATCGGCTCCGTTACTATGTAGCCGGGCAAAATTCATGAACTCGAATATGCCGTTGATGTACCTTGGATCAGCACGATGATATGTCATCCAAGTTTTGTCTGGGAGTCCGTCCATGTTTCCTGTCAACATAAACAATCAATATGAACAAAGTTACCACGCCACAGTTGCGATTCAACCAAAACCCCACACTTCTTCGCCTTATGCCTCCGGGTTGGGTCCTATCCCCTTCAGGGGAACACGACATTTGTCAACGCTTTTGCACCCATGCGTTTCAGCTCCAGTTTAGGGAAATTTCGGCAGCATCTCCCTACAGTTCCCCGAGTGCACACATATCTAAACAACCTAATTTGCACTCGGGGAACATTTAAAGGAGACACTGTCGAAACCATATCCCAAAACTGAAACTGAAATCACACGAATAGCAAAAGGATCAACAAAGTCATGTTCACCTAAAGTGTCCAAAAATGGGACAATTCGAGAATCAACAACTCAACTCGATCAACTAGATGAGTTGTTGATTCTCAAACGGGAGTTCTAAGTTGATAAACACCACAATTATATATAGCCATAATACTAATAACACTACTAATTAAGGCTCGAATACACATAATCTACACTAATCATCAATTAATTTCACTAAATTTAACCAAATTTCAAACATTAATCATGAACCCATAACATGATTTATCACAATTCAATGCTTAACACACTAAAACTACAACATAACACCAAATTCAATTCAACTTCAAGCATTTCACCAAATCTTCAATTTCACTTCTAATCATCAATAAATTTCACTAAACTTAACCAAATTTTAAACATTATTCATGAACCCATAACACAATTCAATGATTCAAACACTAAAACTACAACATAACACTAAATTCAATTCAACTTCAAACATTTCACCAAAACTTCAATTTCACTTCTAATTTAACATATTATGGTCATAAAGAGGGTTAAAGAGATACAAATCAAACTAACCTTACTCAAGAATCAAATCAATGGCAAGAACAACCTTCTTTCTCAATTTCCTCCAATTTCTCCCCAAAATCGCCCAAAACAGCTGCAGAACGAAATGAAACTGTTTTTCTAAACTTCTCACTTTATGAACGGGTTGACTTTAAGAAGAAGAGTAGATCCAGATTTAAAAAAAACTAGGCGACGTAGATTGATCAATCTACGTCGCCTCGTTTTCTTTCCGACCAAACTAATCTACGTCGCTTCGATTCAAAACGAGGCGACGTAGATTGCTCAATCTACGTCGCCTCGTTTTAATTCGAAGCGACGTAGATTAGTTTGGTCTGAGCAATCTACGTCGCCTCGTTTTAATTCGAAGCGACGTAGATTAGTTTGGTCACTTCGAAAGAAAAACTAGTCGCCTCAGTTTTTTGAAGCGACGTACTTCAATCTACGTCGCCTCAATTTTTTGAAGCGACGTACTTTTTATCAAAGGCATTTTACGTCGCCTAGTTGAAAATCGGAGCGACGTAGAAATGTAACTACGTCGCCCCGATTCGTAGTGAAATAAATATATTATTGGAAGATACATATTTGACTCACATTTTGAATTGAACAGCTATACATAAGTATATAATAGACAAAATGAGTTGTAGAGATCGAGTAGAGTATAACAGATGTTTCATCTGTGCTCCATGCGCGAGACATTTTCAATTATCCAATCTACAATGTGAAAGACACAGATCATTTCATCGTGTAGGTTCATGCTCACACTGTACAGTGCATGCATCTGCATGATCGAGCCATAGGAAGCAGGGATCGATCATATGCATCTTCATATATCGATCCATCCACAAGTATATTTGGACCACAAATCAAATATATATAGGATAGAATGATGCTTCGTTCATTAATTTCCAAGGGGAGTGATACGTGGTATTTGTCTTTCTCTCAAACTCAACTCTCTGCCACAACGTGGCTTCCTATATTTTTTCATTTAGCTCGCAAAATATAATTGAATGCTTGTATTGATTTCCTTTTTTATCCTTCCTCAGTTCCTCTATCGTTTCCCCCATCTTTCTTCACCTTCCTCTTAGTTTACAGGGTTACCAGTAAATCAAACCTGCATGACTCACGCATCAATGGCAATGCAAATGCTCGAATGACATGGCGACTGAAAGTCACTGCACTTATCTATGAACGTTGTATGACACACTGATTAGTTGGGTCGCAATTATCAGCTTTGTGCATCGGTGGAGGGTTAAGCGAATCTGGTCTGCATCAGTGGAGGGGATCAATTTTAATATCTCACCTCACACTCGATAAATCTCCAAATTTTATTGAAAATGATGATGTGATTAAGGAGTTTAAACTTTAGATTCTGTAGAATAAGATTTAGTTAATTTTTATGCATTAATTTTTTGTTTTATATTGCTATATATTTTGTAACGCATTGAAAGTTTATTTTGAGTTTAGAGATTTGTACTAATAGAAAAGTATATACGTAAGAGTGTTTATGGTAGAATTCTTCATCTTTCATTCAGCTCCGAATTGGGTTTATATACAACTTACATGACAGATTCCTAAAGGGAAAGAATATCTACAATAATGATTTCTAATAAGAAAAGATATCTACACTAATGAATAAATCAATTATAATTATACTAGGAATATTACAACAAATGTCAACACTCCCCCTCAAGTTGGCGCGTAGATGTCGATCATGCCCAACTTGACCACCCATTTATCAAATGCATCATGTGATAATCCTTTTGTAAGAACATCGGCTGACTGTTTTTCAGACGAGACAAAAGGAAACTGGATAATTTTCCTGTGAAGGTTATCCCTTAAGAAATGTCGATCAACCTCAACATGCATGTTTAGTTCTGTCATGTTGCACTGGGTTATGAGCAATCTCAATAGCAGCTGTATTATCACAGTGTAAGTCCATAGGTTTCTGAAGCCTGAAACCTAACTCTCTAAGTACATTCCTGATCCATAGTAATTCACACACTCCATTCGCCATTCCACGATATTCAGCTTCTGCACTAGAGCGAGCAATTACATCCTGCTTCTTACTGCGCCAAGTTACTAAGGTTCCACCAATGAAAGTAAAGTAACCAGAGGTAGATGCCCTATTGGTGTAATCACCAGCCCAATCTGTATCATTATAGCCTGAAACACACACCTCGCCAGAAATGCACAACTCATTGTTTCTTGCAAATAATAATCCTTTACCTGGTATGCCCTTCAGATACCTGAGAATACGTAGTACTGCACTCATATGATCTACTCCAGGATTATGCATAAACTGACTCACCATACTGACGGAATATGCAATATCAGGTCTAATATGTGATAAATAAATAAGTCTCCCAACTAAACGCTGATACCTGGCCTTATTCGTTGAAACTTGATTTGGAAGAAGCTCTAACTTGTGGTTCTGTTCAATAGGAGTAACAGCAGGCTTACAATCTAACAGTCATGTCTTAGCAAGAAGATCTAGTATATATTTTCGCTGGGACAATGTAATCCCTTGCTTGGACCTGGCAACTTCAATTCCCAGAAAGTATTTCAGGTCTCCCTTATCCTTCATGTCAAATTCTAGTGACAACTGCGTCTGAAGACTTCCCACCTCATATGGATCGTCTGCTGTAACCACCATATCATCAACATACACAATCAAGACAGTAGTCTTACCATCCTTGCGTTTGACAAACAGGGTGTGATCGAAATTACACTGGCGATACCCAAACTTCTTCATTACTTTGGAGAAGCGCCCAAACCATGCTCTAGGTGATTGCTTTAGGCCATATAAAGATTTCTTCAAATAGCACACCTTCCCTTCATTACCTGGTTTACAACGAACTCCTGGTGGAGCATCCATGTACACTTCTTCTTCTAAGTCACCATTCAGGAAGGCATTCTTCACATCAAACTGGTGTAAGGGCCAATCGTAACGTGCCGCAAGAGCAATAAGAATCCTTACAGTATTAAATTTTCACAACAGGTGCGAAAATTTCCTGGTAATCCACTCCATACTTCTGGGTATAACATTTAGCAACTAGCCTCGCTTTATAGCGATCAATGTTCCCATCAGCTTTGAGCTTCACAGTAAACACCCAACGACATCAAACGGTCTTCTTACCATGTGGCATATATAGGGACCATGTCCCAAGTTTCATGCTTTTGCAAGGCTTCCAATTCTTCATTCATAGCTTGTTTTCACTTGGGATCTGCTAAGGCATCCTGTACATTTCTAGGAATAGATACTGACAATAATTGATTAACAACAAGTGCATGAGACTCAGACAGCCTATGGGTAGAAATATAGTTTGCAATAAGGTATTTGGATTTTGCATCTATATTGGGCTCATATTGTTGCTTAGGAACTCCTTTAGTTACACAGTTAAATTTACGTACCTCGGGTGGAGCATCCTGAACAGACATCTCAGTTGGTGATGTAGACGAGGGAGCAGCGGTCACTGTACTATCTTGATGTTGTGTAAAAGGCTCAAAAACGCTGTTAGTAGTATTTTCGACGGGTCGAGCCAGATTCCTCGGCCGGTTGATGTGATCGATCTATTCTTCAACTGTTGGAATTTCGACGGGTCGAGCCATATTCCTCGACCAGTCGATGATGTCAGTCTTCCCCTACCGTGTATCATTTTTGACAGGTCGAAAAATCTTCGACTGGTTGATGATGTCAGTCTGCCCTTCCCGTGTAGCATTTTCGACCGGTCGAAAATCCTTCGACTGATTGATGATGTTAATCTGTTGTTCCGGTGTACCATTTTTGACCGGTCGAGCCATATTCCTTGACAGGTCGAAATCTGTCGATCCAGTGTTATTTCCAGAAGTTCTTGAGTCTGCAAACCGCATCTCCAATTGTTCCAATTCATCAAATTCTGGTAAAGTAAGAGTATTATCTTCACAACCGCTCTCCCCCAAAAGGGAAGACTCTGAAACTCCCCCTGAGTAAAAAGGTTCAGATTCACGAAAAGAAACATCAAGGGACACATGAGTCTTCTTGGTGAGAGGATCATAACACCGATACCCTTTCTGAAAATCAGCATAGCCAATGAAGATGCATTTCAACGCACAAGGATCAAGCTTGCCGCGTAATTATTTATTAACATGGACATAAACTGTGCAACCAAACACGCGAGGCTCAAGGTTAGGCAGGGAAGACACAATCAACGATGCTTGCAGCTTCTGAAGTGGACTGTGGAAGTCAAGGACACGGGAGGGAGTACGGTTGATCAGGTAAGCGGCAGAGGTAATAGCAGTGCCCCAATAAGAGCGAGGGACATTCATGCCAAACAAGGAGGCACAAACAACCTCAAGTAATGTTCGGTTCATACGTTTAGCCAAACTATTTTGCTGAGGAGTATAGGCCACAGAAGTTTGATGACGGATCCCATGAGAGGCCAGATAGGAGGTCATGAGGGAGTTAACATACTCACCCCCATTATCAGATTGAAGAACGCGAATAGGTTGCTGGAACTGAGTCATCACCATCTTATGGAACTCAGTGAAGCGAGAGAAAACATCACTCTTGCTTGTCAACAACGAGACCCATGTCATTCGAGTACACTCATCAATAAAGGTAACAAAGTAACGAGCCCCAGTAGGTGTAGAAATTCTAGCAGGACCCCAAACATCATAATGAATCTTCATAAAGGGAATAAAGCATCTATTGAAACTTGGAGAATAGGAAACACAGTGGCTCTTGGCCAGTTGACAAACATCACACTGAAATTCAGACTCATCAATACTCGAAAACAGATGAGGTTGTAACTTCCTAAGATAGCCAAAAGAAAGATGACCTAAATGATGATGCCATAACCAAACAGTTTCCTTGGCTTTATTCAAACTGCTAACACTGTTGGCTTGACTTAACTGCTGCTCTCCCTGGGATGTCAAATCAAGATAGTACAACTTCCCTCGTCTAGTACTATAACCAAGAATCTTCCGTGTGAGGATGTCCTGAAAAACACAATAATTTGGATAAAATGTGACAGAACAAGAGAGGGTCATAGTAATTTGGCTAACAGACAAGAGATTATATGCCAGAGCGGGGACGACAAGGACAGAGTCAATAGTAAGAGTAGGAGAGAGAGAGTAACAGAGCCTTCACCAACAACAGAGGAAGGAGAACCATTAGCAGTAAAGACATTAGGTAAAAGATGAAGAGATTGAACTAAGCTAGAGGTATTAGTCATGTGGTCTGATGCACCGGTATCAATAATCCAAGCATTATTCCCACAAGATGTAGCAAGAGAGACCTTACCAGACATACCTGACTGGACAATATTGGCAGAGGCACCGGTGGGAGTAAGAGTCTTGCGAGGGCGAGGTCCCCACCACTCTGGGTAACCAATCTTGACAAAATAGTTGTCCGGAGAATGGCCCTTATCCTTGTACAGTGAACAGACCGAGTTGGCATATGGATTTTGGGGGCGGAAAAATCGAGAAGGCTTAGAGCGGGAGGTAGAAGAGACACGGCGTTGAGCCACAGCAGCCTGAGCATCGGGAACCGGCGCCGGTGGTGAGGATGTGGGGGTGGTCATGACTGCAGGCTGACTTGGCCCTGTAGAGTATGTAAGATGGTCGGTGTGAGCACGATGAACACGAGCATAGGTCTGGTCAAGACTCAACAGCTCCTCCCGATGAAGGAGTTTCCCTCGAATTTGCTCAAATTCGGGATCCAGACCGCCCAAGAACATGTGAACCCGAAGCATAGATCTGTAGTTTGCGTCTTGAACAATTGCCATCACGTTGTCAGAGAAAGACGCCACACGTTGATCTAATTCCTCGAGCCAAGCTACTAACTCATTATAGTAAACAGATAGAGGTCGTCCTGCTTGTTTGGCAGTAAAGCAGAGACGATGTAACTCATAGATCCGGGTAAAATCCTGATCATCATAGTAGGTCATTTGTAAGGCCTTCCAAATGTCAGCAGCGGTCTTGAGACGGAGATAGCGCTGAACGATACCAGGAGACATGTTGTCGATCAGCCAACTCTTCACCTTCTCATTTTCAGTTGCCCAAGTAGTATGTTTAGGGGTTCTAGGAGGTGGAGCAACCGAGGCGTCAGTAAGAAAACCAAGTTTGTTCCGACCTCCAATGCGCATCTGCATAGTAGGAGCTCAGATAAAGTAATTTGTGTCATTCAGGAGCACTCCAATGGGAAAAGAGGAGTTTTCCTGATGGTAATGGATATATGTAGATATAGGTGGAGGTAGAGGAGAAGAAATCACAACAGAGTTGGATCTTTCAGCCATGACAGCGGAAATAAGGTGTAGTGGGTGACAAAACACAAAATTTTGTCGGTAGGTCTACAGGGGTGGCTTTGATGCCAAGTAGAAAAGTATATACGTAAGAGTGTTTAGGGTAAAATTCTTCATCTTTCATTCAGCCCCGAATTGGGTTTATATACAACTTACATGACAAATTCCTAAAGAGAAAGAATATCTACAATAATAATCCCTAATAAGAAAAGATATCTACACTAATGAATAAATCAATTATAATTATACTAGGAATATTACAACAAATGTGAATAGTACTCAATTACATACATATGATAATACTCATAAAAAAAAATTCTTGTACCGTCGAAATTTTCACAATTAAATTAGTTCGGTGATTTTTTTATCCTGATCAGCCACTGAACTAGACTGCTTATAAGTCCAGATTAAAAAAACCTAGCTTGATACGAAGACCGCAGGTGGTATGTAAACTCCAATATAATCCATAATATACCAAAAAAGGAGCAAGTTTAGCAAAAGTAATATAGTAATATAGTCTATTAATAACCACCTCCACGCAAAAAAAAAAATTACCACCTCCACGCATGCAACACTATTGCTACACCATGTGTGTGTAGAAAACTAGAAACTACACTAAACACTACGTATGTAGATTCTGTGTATTTCCGTTTTGGCGAATACTAACGGAGCCACAACGTGGGCGGTGTTCAGTGGTGTAGTTAGAATTTTGGGACAACTGTGTCAAAACATTTTCATGTATAACGTCAAAATCAGTTCTAACTAGTTATGTCAATGACACTTAACTTATAGTTTTATAGAATTAAAATGGAATGAAAAAATAAAATTGTAAGAACAAAAAGACGACGTGAAAGTTTAGAAATTGACATATTTATGAAGATGAATTTATTATTTTAAGAAATTTACAATTTTTTGATTAAATTTTGATACCGAATCGATCATTCAGTCCCAAAATAATTGATTAATTACTCACATTAACTCACTTGGAGTCCAAATCTAACCGGTCCATTATTCATATTTTTTTATTTTTCTATTTTAAAAATAAAAAATGTCAAAAATTATATTATTTATATTATATATAATAAATAAGTTAAATTTCTTAACTATCTATCACAAATCTAAGAATTGAACGATTGACACTGTTCATGTAATGGTAGCTACGCTAATAGCCGTGTCGGCATATGACGTGGCGGGGAATGGATGCGGTGGGAATCGGATCGCCGCTTATGAACGACGGGGAGATTCTAACAATTTTAATGGTGGCCCAGCCCCCTGCCACCTTCTGATTCTCTCTTTCGTCGCCTTCCGGTTCCATTCAAGTTTTGCTCAAATTGAAACTATTCTTTTCACTTTTTCTTCCATGGACCCACCTTTTTCCCTAGATCACAGCTTCCACCCTCCTTTCTGCTAAAATATCTATTATTGCTCCAAAAGACCAAAACGTACCTCTCTTTCTTGATCTCCACTGTATTGAAACCTCGTGGCCTCATGCTTCCCTTCATGCTCGTGCTTTTGTCCTTGATATAGTACTGAAAGTTTGAAGTACAATGCTAGCCAAAAACTAATCTCGAGCTTTTAAAAAATAAAAAACTAATCTCGAAAGATCAAAAATGAATTGAAATAAGTGAATGAATCATGCTGCTATCCACTTTAAGAGTTAATTTTGTCTTATGACATATGTCGCAATTTCACTATTTATTTATTTTTCATTCAATTTTCTTCAAATATTAGTGAGCTTATGATAAGCTCAATTTATAGGATCATCTCCTTACTCACCACTCAAACTATCTTCACGACTCCACCTACATTCGCCATCGCCGCCTCGGTGGTGCCTACATCGATGTTTGGATCCGACTCTCCCCATACATGAGACCTTGGGAGAAGAAGGCTCGATCATAGAGCCATCGGTAGATTTAATCTTTACGGATTCAGAGCGGTTGGGAAAGAGGCGGCCGTTGACGTCGCCACATTCGGTAACTGTGGGAGCATAAAAAATCGTCTAGGACTTAGTACCTCCACAAGAACAATTCAACGAACACTTATTGGACCACGCTTTTGACATGTCGGATGCTAACTTTTCAACGTCGGAGAGTTTTTTTTGGGGGGGGGGGGGGGAGGTACTTGCAAAAGACACTCTGATGCTCAAGTCACTAAGAGCTCTCGCAAGCAGAAACTCGGTGATCAACCAGTTAATCAAATGAATTGTGCGAACTAGTATTTATAGGCATGAATCTCCCTCCAAAATAGAGATAATGACGTTGGTTTCAAGAGTCAGAACGGCCTGCGTCGAGAACTTCTCTGTAGCATCAGGCCCAAGCCTCTCACCCACTTTCACACGTTCCCTAACATTATCTCAAGGCTCACTAGATTCCTGCCATTTTTTCATCGACAGTTCCTGACTCGGTCATCCTTGTTCATAAGTTCACCATGTGACTTTTTTTACCGCCATCTTGTATTCGTGGCTTAACCTACTCTTCCTCGCATAATATTTTAGGCCTACCTTTAGCCTTTAAAGGCTCTTCCCACATCATTTGGACCTTGATATCATTCCTAGCCCATTATTCACAAATCTGTGTTCACCAAACTTTTATCCCCCATAGTAACACTCGTCGTCGCCAAACGCAAAGAACATTGCCGCACCTCTCCCTCTACCCTCTCCTCTTTAGTTTCTGACTCTATAGTTGTTTATAACACACTTTCCTAAATCCAGATCCCTTCTGTGACTGATTGTATATGTTGGGAAGAGAACATGAACAATAGTTGCAATGGTTCTCACATAGACACTTCCGACTTCTGTTGTCTGTATCAGATTTATACACATAATTAAGCTGCTTTAAGCTTGCATATGGGCTTGTCAAATTTGATTAAACTATCAATTGACTCGTACGCATAAACATGGATCTCACCATTTTGCTCTTCCCCTAGGTAGAAAAATTACCATCCCAAGGCTCAGGATTTAGTGCAACAGCTCAGTAATGATAATTTCGCAGTGCGAACTGTTGAGTCAAATCTTCAGCGTTCAAATGGCTTGTGGGCCGTAAGGAAGGCGGTGACAGAGGCAGAGGGCGACTTTTAATCTGGGCATAAAGGAGCATCCGTACATTGGCTTTATCATAAACTTGGTAAAAAAACAAAATTGTTGAAAAAGTAGATGATTGACATTGTACCACATAACACTTCAGAGAATAGAACTCAGAGTGTTTAGTCTTAGGGTGCATTCTAGAATTTTTCTCGAAATAAATGGTGTGCATAATTTTTGATTCATGATCGTAGTTGTTGAATTTTTTTGAAAGCAAAGTGCTCTCTATTCTAAAAAAAAGAAGTGGAATAAAGTTCTGTTTGTCACAAGATTAACATTCAATCATTAAAAACATTTATAATTGAGATTAACATTCGAACATAGGAGTATGGTAATCCATCGCATGTCTAAAAATGGGATTCTGATCGAATTGAAACATTGGTAAGAAGGCAGTATTCCACATGCAAGCCTCATTACCCTTGTCGCAATGCAACACATCTAAATTCTGCTTCAAATTTGAAAGAGAAATCATCATATTAGCAAGAAAAATCAGACTCCTTTTACAAATGGAAATTGTGGGAGTTGGTTTTGGCCACGGGGAGTTTAGCAGTATTTGGGTCCTCAATGTCCGATAATTAGATCCTTGAGCTTTGGTCTGTCCGATTAGGGTTCCAAGTGGGAATCAACTATCTAGAGGATTCTCAAATTATCTAGTACGATGTAGAAGCCTCTGGAATATTCGTAAGATGGTGTGACAATCTCAGGGTACGTTGCGAAGCTCAAGAGATTGACAGAATCCTCGAGGAAATAAGTAAGATTTGTACGAATTTTAGAGGAATTACACCAAATGACATGTGGTAATCATGATGTGTGATTGGCCCTAGATACATAGATCCATTATTTAATAGATTCCTCCTCTCTGAAAGTAATTTAGTCCAACTCAAGGAAGGACTATGCTTAGAGGTAGTACGATCTCTATATATAGGTTATTCCGACATGGCTCGAGGTAACATGATTGTAGTCTTATTACTCTCTGATTCTTGAGTAAGCAACTAACTTAAGCATCGAAGGGTCTAAGCACGGTACCACACCATGCTTCGACTTGTTTTGCAAGTTCATGAGGAAGCAGGCTTGAGGGAGATCCGAATATGCTTTCACAAATTAGTGCTTTCATTGAGAGTAGAAACCTAGGCTAACTCTCGTGAATGGAGGATCATGGAAGGCGATACAGGCAACACCAACGTGAACGATCAGCGTGAAAAAGACACCACCCCTACCACGGGGGCATGAAAGTGCGGTAGCACTCTTTCACATCAAGTTGGATGGAGGAACCTTTCAGGAGAACATCAGCGACGAGGAGAATTCTGAGCCTGAAGAAGAGGGTTCCCAGGGTTGGAGAGCCAAAGTCGATCAAGACCTCCACCGAGCCGAGGAGTAATACACCAGTTTGAGGATTGATCTGACCATACTACAACAGTCCTTTGAGGGCATATCAAGGACCACCAACGAGTTAGCAGGCACATTCACGGCTGTGTAGGCCACCCTGTATGAGTTCCTCAACTTCTTGAAGGACTAGGGGACGATCCTGCCCAACACCACCGCCATCGTAAAACTAGCGATCCTAGCGGCAGCGGCTATCACCCCCCCCCCCAGAACAGAGAAACATATTGGTCATGAAGAGCCGGTTCCGCAGGTTCCCGAAGACCAGGAGGCCCCAAGTGTGGCAGCCCTCAGGGAAATGATGGAGGAGTTTATGAAAGCTCAGCACGCCCATAACATCCGGAAGAACTAGGAGACATAAATATTGAGGAAAGAGGGACTTTCTAAGAAAGAATCAGAAACAGAGCAACGGGCTCAAAGGATGTCACAAAACCCTCTAACTCAATTCATATAGAAGGCCGAGCCCCTAAAGAAGTCTCCGTCACCCGAGGTTTGATAGATATGCGAGGGACTTAGACCCGTACCAACATGTTCGAAACTACCAGTCGGCGATGGCGACAAGTCAGTCGAAAGACTCCTGGATGTGCAAGATGTTTCAAGGGAGTTTGAAGGACCACACATTGCAGTGATATGAAACCCTCCCCCTCGGATCGATCGAGGACTAGAGAGGTTTGAAAGCAGTATTCTTTAAGAGGTACGAGAGCAACACCGAAGGGGTGAAAGATGTAAGCTACCTCACCTCCATGAGGATGAGACAGGGAGAGTCCTTAAGGGATTGGGTTGCATGGTACAGAAAGGAGTATGCAACCATTGACTGCAAGGACGATGCCATTGCTGCCACCACCTTTATCAATGGGTTGGATATAGACTCGGAGATGGCATACAAGCTGATAAGGAAAAATACTAAAGACCTGGCTACAACATATCGTGAAGCCCTTGACTCCGCTCGGGTGGAAGATATAAGGGGATACAACAGAGAATCCCGAAAGGCCAAGTCAACAGAGAATGCCCAGAACTCAAGACATGCCTCGTCCAACAATAACGCTGGCTCGGGAAGAGCAGCTAAGCGAAAGGCCTCTGGCTATCAATCATCTAGCTCTGGAGGAAAGTTGTTCTTCCCCCCTACGATGATTCCCATCTCAACCATACTTCACCACATCAAGAACAAACCTTAGTTAAAAAGGCCCCCGACCATGGCGGGAAAAACCGATTCTAAGGATTTTTGCGCCTACCACAGGGGGAACCGGCACAAAATGATTGATTGTGGGGTCCTCAAGCAACACTTCACCGAGCTAGTCGATTAGGAATACTACTGGGAATACCTGACGAAGGATTACAGGAAAAAACTTGAAGATTCATTGAAGCTACAAGGTAACGACAAGCATCAATGAAACAGTGAGACCTTGCCACCACAACCTAAGGGCTAGGAGGAGAAGTACCCGATGATGAACTGTATCATCCAAAGCCCCTGAGTACCCTGAGGGAACAATCTTCCCATACTGTTTCTATTAAAATCTATTATGGTCTTTAGGTAGAAGTGCAATAGTTCAGTACATAGAGACTGTTCGTAGCGTTCGGCACCAGTGGGCTAGAACGTTATCCTGTTTCCTGCAAAACACTAAATTCTTAGGTGAGAGGTCAAGACGGGGTTGGCCCATCTTCAACACTCTGATGCCTAAGTTAGAAGATGTTTAATCAAGAAAGGAATTGAATCGTAGAGTCCAAGACGTCTTACCCTGAGTATGAAATAAATGCTTCCTTTTATAGGCGGCTGAAGGAGATTACTCCTCTTGGTTTTAGATGTGGGATTAGATGATATCCCCTTTTGGTGTAAGTTGACATAAGGACAATGGCTGGTACAGTATTTGGTAGCCTTGCCTTGATAGGTTGGTTGACTAACGGGCAAAGCGGCAAGCGTTGTGGCACGCGTGCCGCGTCAGTACGTTGAGTAGAGTGACGGGTTTGCCCCTATCAGCTCCCAGATTTAGTCATTTTCGGCATTCCTTTCGTATTGTTGCTGAATGAGGTTAGCTCTACTTGGGGTTAGCACATGGTGTACTAACAAGTCCCCGAGTCAAGGGAAGTGGTCTTGATTTGAGAGTTGAAAAAGAAACCATAAAGTCCAAGGGAGCATTCTTTTTTAACAACGGCTTGTTAGGACATCGTGGCTTACCCTATAGTCCCCTAAACTTCTGAATGAAGACCAGTCTCTTGGATCACGGGACGTGTGAGGGGTTATTAGCCGCTAGGGCGGTATGCCGCATAGGCTTTCTTGCCACTTCGGCGTCTTGACAGGAAGGGGTTACGTTAGAGCTTTTTCGAGCCCAAGAGGAATTTAAGTTCCTAGGTAGACAATGCTACTTAAGGTAACGTTTCGCGTAGGAGACATTCTTAGGATGATAAGTTGCTAAGAATGTCCTTAAAGGCGGTCTGCTATGCATAGGGCAGTGATTGCCCGGCCGTGAGAGGCCTCCTGACTTTTGGTCACTATCAAGGGTGGTCGGTACATGGGTGTTCGAATCCCCGGGTTACCGAGTTACCATGCCGGTTGATGGACTGCTTAGTCAGGGGGACTACGCTGTTTGGAGGATTAACCGCCATAGGAGTCCTTATGTAAGTGAATGAAGGCTGAAGTGGCCGATTAAATGCGTTCGTGTTTGAGTTGGTCAATCGAAGGGTCATCCACGGGAGGTCATACGACATGGAGGCTACCCAGTTGAGATGTGTGGAGTGACTGTTTGGTGTGATTGGCCACATACGTGCCACATGGTGGGTAGTGCACGGCTCGAGGAGCCACGTTGCACGTGCTTTGATGACTTATTGATTACAAGCTTCTAAAGAGACATTTTCTGTTTGAATTCAAATGCATAGTAAGGCACATCGATGGCAAGAAAAGGTAAACTAGGGACGGTTAAGATACATTCTCTCGTGTTGGTCTTTGTATACAAGGCCTCATTTTTTCTCTCTTGGTAAAATATCTACATATTTATGGAAGAGGAGAAATATTACTGAGAGAGAAGCTTCGAGTTTTTCGGGAAAGTTTGTGTGCTACTTCGTCATCAACCATTGATTTCGATGTTCATCTGCTCTGTTTAAAATAGCACGCCTTGAGGCGCGCCTCATAGCGAAAGGCTTGCTTGCGTCAGAAATTCGCCTCAAAGCGTCCCGATATTAGCGTCAGTCACAAAAAGCGTCAAAATAGCGCATCGAGGCGTTGAATAGCGTATATAGCGTAACGAGGCGTCAAATAGCGTACCGAGGCGTCGCCTTTAGTGTATTTTTTTCTTGAGTTCAGAACACCAAAACGACGTCGTTTGGTCGGCCTATACATCAAAAATAAGGGAAGAGAAAGTGCAACCACCACTAAACGCAGAACAGAAAATACAGAAGAGAAAGTGCAGAAGAGAAAGTTCCTCAGTCCTCACCAGTCACCACGATTCAGAGGCGATACCAGGTTCGCCAAGCTTCTCACCTCGCCCAACCCTCTATACCAGGTTCGTGATGCTTTTCAATTGGTTCGATTTGATGGTTTTTACTTTTTACCAGTTTTTAGTTTGTGTTCATGAGTTCTTCATTTAATCGATTAGAAATTTAGAATTGATTTAGATTTGTTAAACTTCAGATTCGTTGATCATGAGTTCTTCTGAGAATGAGCAAGTGAGTAGTGATAGAGAAAAAGACCATGCTTGGGTCTGGGCAAAAAAAGTTGATGGGGAAAAATACATAAGATGTAGTTTCTGTGATCAAGTGTGCAGTGGGGGTATTACAAGGCTAAAGAGGCATTTAGCTGGAACACATGGTGGTATGAAACCTTGTAGAAAGGTTTCAAAAGAGGCCAAGGATTACTGTTTAGATGCATTGAACAGCTTTAAGACTCTGAAGATGAAGCAAAATGCATTGCTTCATGAAATTGGGGAGGGTTGTGGAGGGAGCAGTGATAGTGTATCTGTAGATGACAGTTTGCCGGATGAAAGTGGTTATGTATTGGCAGGGATTGGAAAGGCTACTCAAAGTACTCAGAGTCAGACACAGGGACCGATGAATAAGTTTGTTGTTACAAAGACTCAGCAAGCAACATTGAACTCAGCCTTTAAAAAAGAAGAAAGAAAGAAAGTATGTCGGAAGATCGGACGTTTTTTCTACAATAATGGTATTGCTTTCAATGTTGCTAACAACCCTTATTATTTGTCTATGGTGGATGCAATTGCTGAGTTTGGAAAGGGGCTTAAACCACCATCCATGTATGAGTTGAGAACTTGGATTCTCAAAGAAGAAGTTAATGATATGAATATGATATTGAATGATCATAAACAATATTGGAAGAACTATGGCTGCACAATCATGTCTGATGGGTGGACAGATGGAAAAGGTAGAGTTCTTATCAACTTTTTAATTAACTGTCCTGCTGGTTGCTTTTTTCTCAAGTCCATTGATGCATCAGAATTGGTTAAAGACGGTGAAACATTGTTCAAGTGTCTAGATGAGATTGTAGAAGAAGTAGGAGAGGATAATGTGGTCCAAATCATAACAGATAATGCCCCGAATTATAAGAATGCTGGAAAGAGGCTTATGGAGAAGAGGAAGAAACTTTGGTGGACACCTTGCGCTGCACACTGCATTGATCTAATGCTTGAAGACATTAGCAAGTTAAAAATATTTGCAGATTCGATTCGACTATCCAAGCAGATTGTGAAGTTTATATATGCACACACATGGTCTTTGTCCACAATGAGAGAATTCACGAAGGGAAGGGAGCTAATTCGTCCAGCTGTGACACGATTTGCAACAGCATTTTTAACTCTTCAAAGTCTTTACAAGCAAAAGGATAACCTAGTTGCCATGTTTTCTTCTCAAAAGTGGTGTGAAGGTCCTTTTGCCAAACATCCAGAAGGTATAAGAGCTCGATCAAGTGTGTTGTTTAATCAAGACTTTTGGAATCATGTGTGCTTTTGCATCAAGAGTGTCATTCCACTTGTATCAGTATTAAGGGAAGTTGATTCAGAGGAAAGAGCTGCCATGGGATACATTTATCAGTTAATGCAGTCAGCAAAAGAGAAGATTGCTTTTAATTGTGGTGGAGTTGAGAGGAAGTATAAACCAATATGGAATAGGATAGATGCCCGATGGATGCCACAACTTCATAGACCCTTGCACGCAGCGGGATATTATTTGAATCAACAATTAAGATATGAAGATTCTTTCTGCAATAGTGAAGAAGTGAGGTCTGGATTGCAAGAGTGCATGCAAAGGATGTTAAGTGAAGAGGATTGTCTATCTGCTGATGTGCAGTTAGACGCATATGATCTTGCTCTTGGTGAATTTGGATCTCCCATGGCAGTAAAATCAAGGAAAAAAAGAACTCCAGGTATGTGACTCTTATAAATTGAATTTGTTTTCATTATAATATTTATGGCTTATGTACTCAATATATGCTTCTTCTTTTTCTAGTAAATTGGTGGCTGCGTTTTGGAAAGGGCACACATGAGTTGATGAGTTTTGCAGTTCGAGTTCTTAGTCTTACAAGTAGTTCTTCAGGGTGCGAAAGAAACTGGAGCACATTTGAATCGGTAAGGTTCTTTTTTCTTTTTTTTTTCTGTCATGAATTTGGATATATATGAAGTTATGAACAATAGTTTTATAGTCTGATAATTTGGTTTTCCTTACACAAATAGATTCATACAAAGAAGAGAAACAAACTAGAGCATTACAGATTGAATGCTTTAGTTTTTGTCAAGTACAATACCGCTTTGAGAGATAGGAGTATTAGAAGGAGGGCTAAAGTTGATCCAATATTGGTAGATGAAATAGATTCTGATGATGAATGGATCACTGAAGCTGAAGAACCAGTTCTTCCTACAGATTTGGTGTGGCTTAATTCACAAGAGTTATTTGAAAATTCCTTAGTGAATGTGCCAATTCCAACATATGAAGGTGATTCACAGAATATAGAGTCCACGCCTGCACCATCTATTTCTCATAATTTACCTCCTGTTCCTCCTCGGCCAAGTCCTATTTTGCGTCCTCAATCAACTCATTCTTCACCTCCTGTTGCTGCTAGTGGAACTGGATATGCAACATCTGCTACACACAAAAGAAAGAGTTCAGGAAGTACAAGTAAGCATTATGAATAGGCTGCCACTTTATGAATACATCATTGCCTCTTTGATTAATAATTATATTCTGAAATTTTCATGTTGTGTTCATGAATAGGTAATAGTGGAGCCAAAAGGAGTTGTCCAAGTGTGGTAGTAAATGATGATAACGAGGATGTTGATATGGAGCCCCATTTTGATAGCGCAAATTATCCTACTCATTTTGATGCTTGGGATGAATTTCACACTGAGGTGGAGGTTGATCCAAATGCTCTTAGCGACGAAGAGGGAAGACAATGGAATGAGTGAATGATTTTTTGTTGTTGTGTTTGAAACTTTGAATGATTATATGTTGTTGACCTGTTGTGTTTGAATGATTTTATGTTGTTGTGTTTGAAAATTTAAATTGAGAGTTTGAGACAATATGAATGATTTATGTTGTTGTGTTTGTCATATTTTAAATTGAGAGTTTGAGACAATATGTTTGTACTTTCAGGACTTTGAGACAATATGAAAATTTAAATTGAGACAATATGAAAATTTAAATTGAGAGTTTGAAAATTTGAATGATTTATGTTGTTGTGTTTGTCATATTTTAAATTGAGAGTTTGAGACAATATGTTTGTACTTTCAGGACTTTGTAATGCTGGTATTAACTTTAATTTTAAATGCATGAATGTATTTTTGGTATAATTTATTTATTTTTATTTAAAATATTATAATACACGAAAGGCTTCGCCTTGCACGCCTTGAGGCGTCAAGGCTTGAGGCTTCGTCTTTTCGCCTCGCTTCACGCCTTTGCTATTTTAAACATTGTTCATCTGCAGTAAATGTAATAATATTCAGACTTCGGTTGTATTTTTGTTGTTGATTTTGTTGCTTTGGTATGTGTGCTGCCAGAATCTGGGTAGAGGGAGTAGTTATTGTCGGAATCCAGGGGATTGAGTAGTAATCTCAAGAATTTGGGTAGTTTCCCGTTGTTCTTGATGTTGTTTGGGGAGTGGACGCTGGGGATGAGTGGGTTCATGAGGGTAGAGCAGTCAAGATGTTGATTATGTCATTTCTTGTGCTTGCTCGGTCGCTCTTGAACTATGAACCCATTGTCCTCCATAGAAGTGTAGTAACGAGTCTTCCTTTAGGATTGTGTAAGAGAGGAGGCATCGCCCTAAGGAACACGTTCACATAAGTGAGTTATCGCGGGAGTTCAGGATACACCTGTCCTCCTTTAGCGTTTGTCAGATGTCTGATTCTTCTAACGATTCCGAGTTGTGTATAGGGAGGGTCTAAGCCGCTTAACAGTGTATTTCCTGACACTCAACCCCTTTTATTGACTGCAACGTCTGAGATGGGTTTAAGTTATGAAGATGGGGTTGGGGTGTTAGGTACCATGGAGCGCCAATAGAGTGGGGCGACCGCCTCTACTACGTCTGGTCACGGCAAGAAGAATCAGAAGGGCCAGAATGGTCAGGGAGGGAAACAATTGGGTGGCCGGGTTATGAAATATTTTGGGAACCAACCGATGCAGGAGCCAGGGGAATCCATGACCACGACTCAGGTAGAGAAGCTACATGAGCTGTATGATATCTCCAAGTTTGTGATTTTGAGACCGATGGGTAAGGGAGAGAGCTTTGTGGATCTGCCGGTCAGGTTTACTTGTGGAGCAGAGTGGCATATGAAGAACGGGATCAATTATCCCTTGCATCCTTTTATCCAATCGCCCTGGCACACTTCAACATTTTGTTAGGGAAGTGTGGTCCCAAGTTGGCGAGGATGTTAATTATCTTCTACAATATGTTTAAGATGTCTGGGCTAGAGTACACTACAAGAAAAATGCACTTAGACCACGGAACCTTAAAGGTTCCGTCGTTTAAGTAACACTTAGACCACGGAAACTTCTCCGCGGTCTAAGTGAACACTTAGACGACGGAGAAGTGATTTTCCGTCGTCTAAGTGAAACTTAGACTGCGGAGAAAATTTCCGCGGTCTAAGTTTCACTTAGACGACGGAAAAAGACTTCTCCGTCGTCTAAGTGAAATTTCAAAAATTTAAAAATTTCACTTAGACCGCGGAGAAAGTTTCTGCGGTCTAAGTTTTCACTTAGACGACGGAAATGCACATTTCCGTCGTCTAAGTACTTTAACCCTAAACCCTAAGGCCCTTTCCCCTAAACCATGTTTTCACTTAGACGACGGAAATGTGCATTTCCGTCGTCCAAGTAAGAACTTAGACGACGGAAATGTGCATTTCCGTCGTCTAAGTGAAAATTTCGTAATTTCACCTAAGACAACGACCATCTAGACCATGTCCCAATGCATATTCTTTTCGTCGAGACCATAGAGTAAACAATGCTTGGAGTGTGAGCGTCGACAGTTTTAAAATAGGACTTACGGATTTTTGTGTATCCAGGTTTCCGGTTTGTAAAAATTTTGGATTTGCGGTTAACTGTGCCGATGAAACACTGAACGAACTCAGTATTTAGTGGAAATTATTCTACTTATATATTGTGTTATGGTGAGTATATCCAATGGTCGTTTTTTCCAAATTCAATTTCGTTAATATCGATATGCAATGAGCCTATACGTACCGACACTTAAGTTATACATATTAGTAGATACTTAACAAGTTTGAATACGTAAATTAATTCATCGTCTTAAATCCCATTTTTTATATATACGATTCTTTAATCGATATTTTACGACAATTTCATTCAAATTACAGGTCCAAAAATTCATTACAAATTATTTTTAAAAAATAATTTTACGGAATTTTCACCTAGACCATGGAGATGACCATCTCCGTCGTCTAAGTGAATTTTTTAAATTTTTAATTTTTTTAAAAAAAATCAAAAATTAAAAATCAAAAAAATTCACTTAGACGACGGAGATGGTCATCTCCGTGGTCTAGGTGAATTTTTTAAATTTTAATTTTTTAAAAAAAAAATCAAAAAAATTAAAAAAAAATTAAAAATTCACTTAGACGACGGAGATGGTCATCTCCGTGGTCTAAGTGAATTTTTAAACTTTTTATTTTTTAAAAAAAAATAAAAAAATTATTTTAATTAAAAAAATTCACTTAGACGACGGAAATACTCATCTCCGTCGTCTAAGTGAAATTTTAACATTTTTAATTTCTGGCGGTGTTTTTCCCACTAAAAATTTGGCAAAAATTTAAATCCATTTAGACGACGGAAATTTGTCATCTCCGTCGTCTAAGTCAAAATAATTGGCGGTATTCTTTTCCCGCTAAAATTTTGGCAAAAATTTAAATCACTTGGACGACAGAAATACTGATTTTCCGTCGTCTAAGTGAAAAATTGGCGGTATTGTTTGAAAATTTAAAGCACTTAGACGACGGAAATACTGATTTTCCGTCGTCTAAGTGTTTTAAAACTCTATAAATTCATCATTTTCTCAATCTCTCTTCATTTTTTCCTCTCCCTCAATCCATTCTCCCTCTCTCCCTCTCCATCTCCCCCCCCCCCCAATCAAACCACCCACCATATATCATCACCATCACCATCCACTATCATCACCACCACCACCACCGTTTCCGCCACCGCCGACATCACCACCGTTGCCGCCATCACCGGCATCACCACCGTCGCTGCCACCACCACACACCACCACCACCTACAACGTCGCCTCCACCACCACCACACACCACTAGCTACTGCCTATATTGTCGCCTCCACCATCGGCCTCCACATTCCGGCCAACACCACCGGCGCCACCACCACCACCACCGCCTATAATTAGTTTAGTTTTAGGTTATTTTAGTTTATTTAGGCTAGATTAATTAATTTTATATATTATGTTATGAATTTTGTATTCATTATATTTAAATCCATAATAATTTAAATTATTTATTCATTAAGAATTTTGTATGTATTATATATTATTAATAATTAATATTCAATAAATTTTGCAATATTATGAATATTGATATACAAAAAATTAAATAAAAAATTCATTAAATGCTAATTATTAAATTATTAATTAGCATTTCATGAATTTTTTATTTAATTTTTTTTTACAAAATCACCACTTAGACGACGGAGATTGTCATCTCCGTCGTCCAAGTGTATTTTTAAATTTTAATTTTTTTTAAAAAAACATAAAATTATTTTTTTTTGAAAAAATGTAAGTGTTCACTTAGACGACGGAAATGACAATCTCCGTCGTCTAAGTGAATTTTTTAATTTTTTTTTTTTAAAACAAAATTTTTTTGTGATAAAAATTTAAAAATTCACTTAGACCCCGGAGAATGTCCGCGGTCTAAGTCTCACTTAGACGACGGAATTCTCCATCTCCGTCGTCCAAGTGCTTGGACGACAGCACTTAGAGCACGGAACTTGGACGACGGATATTCCGTCGTCTAAATACTTAGACGACGGAAAATTGCACCTAGACGACGGAAATCGTCCGTGGTCTAGGTGCATTTTTCTTGTAGTGGTAACCGATGATGGAAGAGTTAACCACGTTTTGGTCTGTGGCCTATGTCGACAGTGAATGGGATAAGGGGACCATGACAGTCGTATCCAAACCGAAGAAAAAAAAGTGGTGGTTGAGTGAAATGGTTAACTCACCTAGTGTCTGGAGGTGCAAGGCGTTCTTGATAGGAGGTAATTGGGAATTCGGCAACCGGGAGGATGTGGTTACTTAGGTTGCCGACCACGTTCCAACCATTAGGTTTGAATTGTTGTGCAGTGTATGTAGTAGTCTTGTTGTTGTGTCTGTTCTTTGTCTAATCGTGTTGTCTTTTATTTGCAGTGAACTACCGCTCCCATTTGATCACGTCAGAGCAGCGTCGTCTCGATCATTTTTGTTTCGCATGGGAGGTCAGAGGTGTGTGTAGGAACTACTGAGCTTGGTTCCATTATGAGGTGAACAACTTAATCAGAATTTTCAGGTGCCCTAGTAAGTGTTGTTGCTTTGTGATTTTTCTTTTGTGCCTGTTTGATATAAGTTAGAGAGTGAAGTTTAATGTTTTATACTTGTTGTTTGCTGTAGCTGAAGTGACTGTGCCAGCTACCGAAGAAAGGATGAGCAAGTCAGCGGTCTATCTCAATGATCTGCTTAAGCAAGCTGCAGAGGCCAAGTGAGTGGTGGAGCTGGGGAATAGGGAGTTCCAGAAAGGGAAGGAGGGCGGTCCTGAAATGACCAGGAGGATGAAGATGATGCTCGTGTAAAGTAATATGTTGGTGGGAAGGTGACGCGGAAGCGGCCAAAAGTGAAGAAGCCAGAGAAGAGGAAGGAGAGGGAGAAGGACAAGACTGATGCGGTCGAAAGGGAAAGGCCCCGAAAAAAGAAAGCGAAGGCGATCGCGGCCAGGCGGAACGTTCTGCCTGAGCGGGGTTGGGGTAAAGATGTTGGAGGTATGCAAGCCACGCTGCATGTTAGGACCATAATTTTGTGCCTATTACGTTCCTAACTTTATGCTTATAGCTTATTTTTTATGAATAAAGCATTGTTCTTATGACGTTTCCTGTTCTTGCTAGGAAATGTGGAGCCACAGGAAATGTGGAGTTGGCTTAGAAATGTATTAAATATGAAGAATTAGATACTTATTGAAGAAGACGTATACATTTCCAAGGTCAAGGGAGAATTTGGATCAACTTTGGAAAAATGACAAAATAACTTTCCCAGAAGTTGCCCAGAACCTGCCAGAATATGCCACAGCCGGCCGGCCCACCTTGGTCGGCCCAATCATATGAAGTCCAGCCCAATGGAGGCCCATTGAGCCCATTTATGCTTACCAATCTGATTTGGAGAGAAAGAGAAGAAGTTGGACCGCATGATGCCACCATTTTGGAGCTTAGCCTTCCATAGCCTAAAATAGTGGATCATGGTCTCCCTCATTCAAAGTTAACCTTTAGATCTTCCATCTCACAATTTCCTATCATCTAAGGGTCCATATTTGCCTCCTCATTTAGCCTAAAATTCGAGCTCCCCTTGGCACCCAAAAAACAACATACTTTATTTTTCAGATTTATCAAGTTTTAGCTCTCTAGAAACTTTCTCCATTCATACCCATTGGAATATCTATCTCCTCCACCAAAACACACCCATAATCACCATCTAAGGCATAGAAATCTCCATCACCACCACAATACCTTCCACTACACCACCATCTCTCTAGCCTTAGGTAGGTGACTCAACATCAAAGAGCTTTGGAGCAAAGTTGGAGCAAGGAGGAAAGAATAGCTAGAAGACCAAGGAGCTTTTAGGGACTGTTGATTATTTCTCATCCTATTTTGTCTTTCAATCAGGTATCTAAAGCTCCATACTTGTTATGGGTAGTGAATAGTAGATTTTGGGAGGCTAGGGTTAGAACCTTAGCCATGTGATGTGATGAACATGTCTTGGATTATGTATATTTCATGGTTTTAGTGTATGTTATGAAGATTTGTGTTGTGAATGAGTTTATTGTGTGATTGTGGTATGTTTATATGCTTGAACTTGTTGTATAACTTCTTATATGCATGTGTTGACTCCAGTTAGGTTGATGTATGTGTTAAAGGACTTAAAAATGACACTTGAATAAATTAGCTACTCACTTAAGGATAGATGAGCATGTGAACATGATTAGGATATTATCTATGAGATTTATCTAAAGATTTAGTTCCCTAGCACTTAGCATGGATTAGAGCCTCTTGAGTCTCTTTAGACTTGAGGGACTCTAGTCAAGCACACATTGATTAAAAGGGTATCTGTGACACCTCGTAGAATCTCTTGGCTCGTATCTTATTAGGTACGAGTTGAGGGATTCAACTGGACGTCCTATCGGATTCTCCAATCGATATTTGAGAGGGGAACATTTTCATATCTATCACACGATTTACTTGTTAGCTTCACAACGTGACATGCAGTTGAGGTATAAACCTGTAATGACTTATATCTTGATCTCGATTCACCAAACACTTCAATGTAGAGCTTAAGTCTTATAGTGTTCGAGGTGACCAAGGAATTTGAGTTCAAAACCAATCGTGACTCACAAGGTCACGATTTGGACAATACTTTGTGTGAACGAACTTAATCTATACATAAACTGGGACATTGTTTGATACATCATGTGGTTAGCGGAACTCCCCTAGCTTTATATTGAAGTCGTGTTATTTAGCTCCGTACTTAGTGTAAACAAACAATCAAACAATCAACCTTCCTTTAATTACTCACCGTAACTTAACCACCATTTACAATGCTAAGTCTCCAAAGGATTTAGTAGTATAAGATTCACTTCCATCTTTCCTTTATTTCTTTTAGTGTCAAGTAGTGTAGTGTCTAGTGAGTCGTAATCTTTGTGCTTTCATTTCCGAGCTAAGGAATCTAAGTGCTTAATCCTCGGGGGTTTGACACTCGATTTCCTTTCTATACTTTTACTTGTCCTCGTATACTTGTGAGAGAAGACCATTCTTATACTTATGAGTTAGCTAATAACTTATTAAGTGTGGGGGTGTAAATCTTCCAGCACTGTGTGGTGAGGAGGAAAAGCTGTGCTCTGGTGATGAACCAGATGACCCAAATGTAGAGCACTCTGAGCCACGGTCTGAGCTGCAAGAAGGACAGATGAGTGTTGACTCTGAAGACCGCACACCTGAGCGGAATTTCCATGCTGAGGAATAAAGTATAGAGCGTGTATCGGTAGGGGACAACGTAGAGAAAAATGTTGAAAGTACAGTTGACCATCCCCCCACTCCAGTTGAGAAAGAGATCATACCAGAGCGGGTGGAGGTGGAGATGGCTAACCGCCTATCATTTCTAGAAGCTAAGGCAATGCCTGAAGAGTCATCTCATGCAGAGACACTACATGTCGAGGAGACGAGGGAAGAGCGTCCTCTGGAAGTGGTTGTGGAGGAACAGTCACTGGATGATGGGAACGTGGATGCTCAATCGTCTGCTCCAGTTGAGAAAGGGTTGGGGGAGGAGGCTGGTTGCAAGGTGGCGCTGTCACAGAGGACGCAGCACCAAGAGCCTGTGGTACAACTGGTGCCAATTTTGAATGTCCGGGTAGTGAGGTCATCCACCCGAGGATCAACAGATGTCGAGTGTCCGCTGGGTGGGCCATCTAAGCTATATGTTGATGCCCGAGCAACGCAGAATTTTCCGAGCTATTTCATGGGTACGCCCAGAAGATTATGACCACAGACATTATTAAGACGCTTCAGATGAGGACATTAGAGCGTACAATCAAGGATCGTTGGTCGACCTCGATGGGGGAGTTGTTCTGACTGACCGCTGATTTGTACCAACAGTGATTAATGAATCCTGAGTCTCGTCCGCTGAGTGAGATGGCCGCGCTGCAGGTGGAGCTAGGGGAGCTGAAGATCATTCGCGACAAGCTGGAGAAGGCTGTAAACGACCACCCAAGCCAACTGCGAGAGAGTTATGGTAGAGTTTGAGCAATGGAAGGTGGAGGCTCAGCAATTGAAAGGGAAGATGGAGAAGGAGCGGCAGAGGGGGGAATGGCTTATCCAGACCGGGGAGAAGTTGAGCAAGGTAAACGCTAGCTTGAGACTAGAGAAGGAGCGGTTGGAGGTTTTGGTGAAGGACCATGATGATGCACTGGTTCTGCTAAAGGCTGAGAAGAAGTTCCTAGAGGATGAATACAGTCGTTTGAGGAACGTGTTGGCCGATGCTGAGCAGGAGCTCAGTAATATCAAGAGCACTTGAGATTTGGCTCAGAGGTCCGAGAAGCTCTTGAAGAACAAGGTGGCAACACTGAAGTATGACCGTGAAACTCGTGAGAAGCACTTGTAAAGATGGAGAAGGAACTCGATAGAGTTCGAGGGCAAGCAATGAGTGAAGACCTCAAGCGACGTCTGAGGGAGGAAGAGGTGACCTCGTATAAGAAGTCACCGGCCTCTCAGGCGGAGTTGCAAAGGGCGATTAACCTTTATAAGAAGTAACCAACGTTCGATGATGAGTTGGCAGGGGCGGTCAAGGCCTACAAACGCTTCCTCGCGTTTGATGCTGAGCTGAGTGGGGTGATCTACAAGTATCAGCGGCCCCCAACATTTCGGGTGGAGATGGATAAGGTGATCGATACCTATATGTGGTCGGCCGAGTTTGTGGCCGAGAAAGTGAAGGCAATGAAGGACTATAACTAGTCCCAAGCATTCGAAGTTGAGCAGGCTAGGGTGTCGACTCTTTCAAACAGCCCTCCGTATTTCAGGATGAGTAGGCCAAGGCGGTTGAGGCCTATAAGCAGAGTTCAGTGTTTGAGGCTGATACTGAAGAGATTTATCAGAAGGATGTGCCAGAGATGTTCCCGTCGATTAGGCAGTCGAAATATTTTGACGAGAAGCTCCACGATGTAGATTTTGCGGGCAGAACTCTGGAGTTGCTTTAGAATATTAAGCCTTTGTGAGCTTGTTATCTTTTCCATTGTTCATTTGTTTGCTTTGTATTCTGAACAGATTTATGACTGTTGTAGCTTATCGTTATATATGTTTTGCTTATTTTCTCGGTATTTAGTGAATGCCATGTCGTGTGAGGATAAAAAGTTTGGACTAGGTATGGGTTTAGCTTCATGTTAATATATAACTGTTGAAAGGAGAGATGTATGTTGTTGATGTGTTGGTTCCTCTAGCCATTTTGCAAACTTATGAAAAATTGTATTAAGTCAGATTATTGCTTGAGATGTAGACTAGCTAGTGGTTGAACAAATATTAGACAAGAGTGTTTGAATGAAACGTCTTAATTTCATAACATAAAGAAGTACAAAAGATATTATGGAGCATTCGTGCTCAGGGCGTTACATCAAAGCAAAACTATAATAGGGGGCTGCTGATGAGCAAGCCACACTAATGACGTCATGAGGTGGCCGGATGGAGTTCCAAGTTGAGTCAATACAGAGCCGTCCTTTTCGATGAAGTAGAATGTGTCAGGGCTGGCGACGTCCACAATCTTGTAAGGCCCTTCCCAACAGGGGTAGAGGCTTTTGACCTTGGTCTGGACGACCTTCATGATCCAATCCCTTACTTGTAGGGACTGTGCATGAACGTGTTGGTTTTACAAGTGTGCTACCTTGTCCTTGCTTGCTATGTTATGGTAGTAGGCAGCGTCACACTTTTCCTGCAGCAGTTCATTGTCAAGGCATATACCTTCTCCGTTCGTGGCTAGGTCGAACATGGTCACTCTCGGGCTCTCATAGGTGAGCTTCAGAGGAAGAAGGGCTTTTGTACCAAAGATGAAAGAGTAAGGCATCTCGCCTGTAGCGGCTTTTGCAGTGGTACGAATGGACCAGAAGATGCCAGGGAGGAGTTCAGGCCATTTCTCAAAGTTGGGGGTGCAGCTTCGCATGGCTTAAAGGAGTTTTTTAGGCCGTTCTTGATGATTTTGTTAGCTACCTCGACCTGGCCGTTGATTTAAGGGTGAGCTAGAGAAGAGAATAAAACGTTTTTGCCCTAGTGGTTGCAGAAGACAAATAACTCTGGGTTATCAAATTGTGTGCCATTGTCGGTTATGATGTTGTAAGGGGCTCCATAAGGATAGTAGAATGTTCGCCAGAGGAACTTGGTGACGTTGGCCATTGTGACTTTGACCAAGGATTCAACCTCGATGAACTTGGTGTGATAGTCAATGATGACTATCACATACTTGTATTGGCCTTTGGCTTTGGAAAGTTCCCCAATGAGATGAAGACCCCACTGTGCAAACGTGATAAGAGAGAATATGATTGACAGCAGTATAATAGGAGAACAGATGTGATCTTCATGGAACTGGTAGGCCTTGCATTTGGTAGTTATCTCTGTCGCATCTCGATGTATAGTGGGCCACCAGAAGCCATACTGCATTTCCTTGTGAGCGATCAATTGAGAACTTGCATGGTGGCTGCACTCGCCACTGTACATGTCCTCTAGGAGGGAGCGTCTGACCAAGTTAGGCAAGCAAGGTAGGTTGGGCCTGGTCTGGCCGTGCTTGTAAAGGTGACCACCGCGGATGCTGAAGTTGGTCCACTATGCAACGATTATTCTGGCTTCAGTCTTGTCTGTAGGGAGGGCACCCAAGGTCTTGCAGGCTAAGATAGGGGTGATCCAATTCGGTTCACCTGGTGTGACGGTCAAGATTTCACAAAAATTTCTCTGGATGCTGGGCTTATCCAGGACTTCCACTTTGGTGTGTCTATGGCATCCACGTTAGCGTTCTGTGATCGCGGTACTTGAGTGACATTGTAAAACTTAAACTTGGACAAATAATACTAGGCCATAGAAAGGTAGGCCACCATAATGCCTTCCTTAGCCTCGAAGTCCCCAATCACTTAGTTTACCACCAGCTGCAAGTCCCTGAAAATATTAACGTCAGGCGCGTCTGATAACCGTGCCAGCTGGAGGCCGACGATGAAGACTTCATACTTTGCTTTGTTGTTAAATGCTTTGAAGTTGAAGCGAAGTGCATATTCTGCCTTGATGCTCTATGGGCCAATGAAGATAATGCCTACACCGCTTGCCTTCTTGTTGGTGGAACCGTTAACATACAGGTTCCAACGAGACTGAGGTTTGGCTAAGGTGGTTGAGGTTGTGACATTCTGAATGGGCTCTAGCTCCTGAGGGATGGTTGTGGTTTCCTCTTCCGTGAATTCAGCAATGAAATCTGCCACGGCTTGTGCCTTAATAGCCGTCTTGGGCTTCTACTCAATGTCGAACTGGCTATGTTCGATGGCCCATTTGCTAAGGTGAACACTATGGTGCGGAGACTGGAGCACTTGTTTTAGGGGGAGGTTGGTGAGCACCTGTATCTTATGGGCCTGAAAATAGGGGCGTAGCAGCCTAGCTGCTGTGACAAGGGCGAATGCCCATTTGTCAGACGTAGGATATCTCTTCTCGGCCGTGGTGAAGCCTTTTCTTGTAAAAAAAAATAGGGAGCTTGTTATCAGTGTCACGTCATACTAGGGAAGAACTGACAGCTATGAGCGAGATGGCAAGATACAAGTAAAGTGGTTCCCCTTGCACTGGACGTGATAACGTTGGGATAAAGGCTAAGTAGAGCTTGATTTGGTGGAACACCTCTTTGCATTCTGGCGTCTAATCAATGGAGCGGTTGTGGAGATGGGCGTTTTCCTTGTGTGTGTGACGGAGTATCTTGAAGAATGGTTTACACTTGTCAGAGAAACAAGATATGAAGCGGTTGGGGGCGGTAAGCTTACCCGTGAGGCCCTGGACATGTTTTTTGGTTGTTGGCGTCTTCATATCCATGATTGCCTTAATTTTTTCAAGGTTGGCTTCAATGCCATGCTCGCTTACAATGTAGCCCAAGAATTTGCTGGATGCGATCTCAAATGTGCATTTGCCTGGTTCAGGCAAATGCCATACTCCATTAGAATTTTGAAAACGATATATAGATTGGACGTGTGACCGGCGACCATTTTACTCTTGACTAGGATGTCATCAATGTAGACTTCGACTATCAAACTGTTCATGTCTCTGAAAATATGTGTCATGAAACGCTAATAGGTGGAGCCAACGTTCTTCAGGCCAAACGACATGACCACGTAGTAGTATAGGCCCTTGTTCGTAGTGAACGTGGTGACTTCTTGATCACCCGGGTGCATATAGATTTGGTTGTAGCTTGAATAGGCGTCTAGAGTAGATAGAAGCTCATAGCCAGCCGGGACATCTACTAGTTAGGGCAGGCCTTGTTGAGGTTGGTGTAATCAACACACATTCTCTAGTTACCATTGCTTTTCTTCACCATGACAGTGTTGGAGACCCAGGATGGATAATGGACGAGCTCGATAAACTTCATTTGAAGCAGATGCTCCACCTCGACGTTCATGGCCGCGTAGTGCTCTGGAGAGTAAGCATCGTACTTTTGCTTGATTGGATTGGCATTGGGTGTAACGCTCAGTTTGTGGGAAAAAAATTTAGTAGATATACTGGGTATGTCCTCGTAAGACCATGGAAAGACGCCCTTGAACTCCCTAAGGAGGGCGGTCAAGTCATCTCGAACAGCTGGGTCCAGCCGGGCTCTGATCCGTACCTTGCAGTCGGGGAACGCTGGGTCGATCTCAATTTCCACGATGGAGTCCCTTGTGTTGGCAGGTTTCAAGGAGTGGATGTCGTCCGTCGGGTCATTCGGTGTGGCCGCCATGGGTTTTTCCTGCATAACAGCGTTAGTTTTTAACCTCATTACCTCTTGATGAACCAGGTGGCCAGTCTTAGGGTCGATAGGCCGCTCGACGAAGTCGTAACCGCGAATCCTACCCATGCCGTAGTCTGTTGGGAACTGCATGTATAGTATATGACTGGCAATGATTGCATTTAGTTGTTTGATGGTCGGCTTGCCAATGATGACATTATAAGAGGAATAAATATCAACAATGATAAAATCATTAAAAACCTCTTTCTGTGGTGAGCCCGTGGACCCACGCAAAAACGCATGAAGTCACTGCCCATAGGATATACCACGTCACCCGAGAAACTCAGGAGTGACTCATTGTCTTGATTTAGCTTGTTAGTCGGGCATTTGAGCTGCTTGTAGGCATTATAGAACATGACGTTCGCCCCCGAGCCTGAGTTAATGAGCCCGCAGCTGACCTTTCACCTATCCATTAGAGCATCAATGACAAACAGGGCATCCGTTGGGGATGCACCATATTCGTCCGCCTTCAAGAAAGTGATTGGGTCCAGGAACGGTGTTGAACCTTGCTGCCTAAGCCAGAGGCCAAGGAGAATATCTCTTGAGGGAGAGCAGACACTCTATGCTTGCAGCCGTAAATAGTTGCGATTTCGTGCCGGGAGCCTAAGAACCCAACCTCCATGGGAGTGCCCTCATTGTACTCTGCGAGCTCACCCTTGTCAAATAAATCCTGAATGATCTTCTTGAGCTGGGCACAGTCCTCTATGTTGTGAGACTCTGTCTGGTGGAACTTTCACCAAATGCTGTTGTTCTTGAGCGGCCCTTTACGGACCTTGGGCTTGGGCAGCGTTATCAGGTGCTTATTATTGAGAATTTCCTCATGAGTAGCATTTGTCACTGTATACACTCGGTGGTCGAGGGAGACATGTTTTGCCGGCCCTAGTGACGAGGAGGTTGGTGAGGTGGAGAGCGGTGGCAGTCAGAAGACTACTATCGTTGGGTACTAGGACGTCGCTCATGGGTTCTAGACCGGTATCATCGCTCGTGATGTTTGGAGTGGTGTAGGTGGCTGCTTTACCGTGGTGAAGAGCGGGTTCTTAGTTACTGATGATCCTTCTATCCCCAGACGCAAGTGTAGACTTTAGCCTTTTCTACAATCAGTTCCACAACCGCGTCATAACCCAGGCATTCTTGGTGAACGAGTTTTTCCTTGAAATTCGAAGGTAATAGATCGTCAATGAGCGCTAGCAGGGCGCTCTCTTTGTCCAGGCTGCGGCACCACTGCGCAGCGGATTAGAAATGATTAATATAAGAAGAGATAGACTCGGTTGGACCTTAGTAGATAGCATGGGGGACAAGTAGTGTGGTGCCATCCCTAGAGGCGATACCTCTTTAGGAAGGCTTCGGTGAAATCGTGGCAGGTGTTAATAGAACTTGGGTAAGCTTGAAATACAAGTTGAGTGCATCCCCTATGAGAAATTCTAAGAACAAGTAGCAAAGGGTGGCGTCATTATGCCTGTGTCCTGCGGTAGCAGATAGGAAACAAACGAGTTGTTGGATCTCACTCTCGAACTCTACTAGATGTGTTAGAATTTGTTCTGCGACCGACAAGGGCGTTGTAGGGTGCTCAATATGAGGTGGGGAACCGTGCAGGTACCAGTTCTAGAGTTTGGCGTTCATGTGTGTGAAATTACGTCGCTCTTCCCTACGACCAAGTTCTATCTGCTAAGCCTAGGTCTCAGCAAGTCGCTGGTTGAGTTGTTCGTTTTGTTGATGAGTGGCGTTGCGGTAGGCCTTGAGTGATGCAATCTCCTCTAAGAGGCGAGCATGCTCGCTCTGGAGGGTGAGTTCGTCCCAGTGATCGGAGGCACTGGAACTTTCACGGTCGGCGTCTACCGCGGCCGCGTTCAAAGCTCTCGGGGCAGTATTGCCCATTGAAAGGTCAATGAATAGTGGCTCAAGACCACGAATACGTTGGCCGGCTGGTGTGACGAGGTTAGACATGGGTGGGATGTCAGGCATGGCCTGATGCTATGATGAGATGAAAAGGCAAGGGCTTTTATTTTGTTGTGGGCAGCTCGATAAATTATTAACCGCAAGACGACAACAATTATTTCTACCAAAATTCGTTATGGTCTTTAGGTAAAAGTGCATAATTCAGTATATAGAGACTATTCGTAGTGTTCGACACCGGTGGGCTAGAATGCTATCTTGTTTCCTGCAAATTAGTAAATTCTTGGGTGAGAGGTCCAGACGGGGTTGGCCCACCTTCAACGCTCTGATGTCTAAGTCAGAAGATGTTTAGTCAAGAAAGGAATTGAACAATGGAGTCCAAGACGTCTTACCTTGAGTATGAAATAAATGCTTCCTTTTATAAGCGGTTGACAAAGATTACTCCTGTTGGTTTTCGATGTGGGATTAGATGATATCTCCTTTTGTTGTAAGTTGACATAAGAACAAGGGTTGGTCTGGTATTTGGCACCCTTGCCCTGATAGGTTGGTTGATTGACGCCCGAAGCGGTTTGCGCTGTGGTGCGCGTGTCGCATCTGTACACTGAGTGGAGTGACGGGTTTGCCCCTATTAGCTCCCATATTTAGTCATTTTTAGCATTCCTTTCGTATTATTGCTTAATGAGGTTAGCTCTACTTGGGGTTAGTACGTGGTGTACTAACACAAATATTAACTGCATAATGGCCAAGGAAGAGGAGCTTGGGGAAACCCTGAAGCAGAAAGAACGTGGCATGAAGAGACCCAGAGTTGAAGTGGTGACCAAGGTACAAACCAAACCCAACATGCTCGAGTTCTTGGACACCGACCTGCCAAAGGGGAAGGATGATCACGACGATGCATTGGTCATCAACATAAGGATGGCCCACATAACCGTAGCTAGAATCTTAGTGGATAATGGTGCAACCGTGAATATTATATTCAAAGATGCAGTAGAAAGGATGGGTCTAATAGGAGAAATCTAGGACCATCGTACCACCCTTATGGGGTTTGAAGGATCAAGGGTGAGGACCCTGAGAATTATCCCTCTCTAGGTCACTACACTTGAAACAACTCAACCACCTGGTTCGCAGTGGTGGATGCTCCTTCGCCTCACAATGCCACAGTAGGGAGGTCGTGGCTCCACCGTATGAAGACAGTCACTTCGACCTACCACAAGGTATTGCAGTATCCAACTCCGGATGGGCTGATTATCATCAATGGCGAGGCTATGCACAGTCCTAACCACCAAGGGTATGAAGAATAATTCCAAGGATGAGGCTAGGGGTACGGTTACCCTAGCCCCAACAACGTCAGCATAGCAATTAGAGACAGGGGGACAAGACATTGAACTTGATGAACTAGAAGTAGAACTCGACCCCCAGGATGGGCCTTTCAAGCAAAAGGCTTAAGAGGATATGGTCCTCAAACCGTTCGATCTGGAGAAACGGGACAAATGTGCAAAGATAGGCTCGGGACTAAGCGGGGCTGAACAAAAAATGTTGATGGAGCTATTGAGGGAATACAATGAAGTATTTGCTTGGTCAGCAAGGGACATTCCTGGAAAAGATTGTTTGGTCATCGAGCATCAACTGCACGTGGACCCGAAGGCAAAGCCAGTGGCACAGAAGAAAAGAACCTTCACCATGGAGTAAAACAAGATAACCAAACAAAAGGTAGAGAAGCTACTCGCAGCAGGATTCATAAAGGAGGTACCACACTCAGAGTGGCTTTTCAACATAGTGTTGGTAAAAAAGAAGAACGGAAAGCCGAAAGTATGTGTGGATTTCACGGACCTGAATAAGGCCTGCCCAAAGGATGACTTCCCTCTACCTTGGATCGATCGGTTGGTGGACTTGACCGCGGGGCACGACCTCCTTAGCTTCATGGATGCGTAAAATGGCTACAACAAGATCAGAATGGCGAAGGAAGGTAATGCCCTTTAGGTTGAAGAATGTAGAAGCAACGTACCAGAAGTTGGTTTACAAAGTGATTAGGCCCGTAATTGGAAATACGATAGAGGTATATGTAGACAACATGCTCGTAAAGAGTAAGAAAAGTCAGGACTATGTGTCAAACCTAAGAGGATGCTTCGACCTTATCAGAAAGCATGATATAAAGCTGCAATCGGAGAAGTACAACTTTGGTGTAGGGTCAAGAAAATTTTCGAGGTACTTGGTCATAGAGCGGGGGATATAGGTGAATCCAGACGAGGTAGCAACGATCGTGAAGATGAGATCCCCGTCAACTGTAAAGGAGATACAAGGCCTGAACGAAAAGCTCGTGGCCCTGATTGGTTCATATCAAGATCTACTGACAAATGCAAGTCATATTTTTGAAGCACTTAAAAAGACCAAGGGGGAAATATGGACCGACGGGTGTGAAAAGGCATTTCAGGCCGTCAAGCATTATCTAGTCTCTCCCCAAATCCTGAGCAAACTTGTGCTAGGGGAGGACCTGTATTTGTACCTAGTAGTTTTAGAAGTAGCGGTAAGCGGAGCTCTAGTCTGAGAAGATACTGGAGGGCAGCTACCTATATACGTTTCTAAAGCTCTCATCGACCCAGAGACTCGTTATCCCAAACTAGAGAAGTTAATATTGGTGCTCGTCATGTCATCGCGCAAGTTCAGACCATACTTTTAGGCCTTCAAGGTCATCGTCATGATCGAGTACCCACTAAGGACGATCTTGCATACCCTTGATCCCTACTACAGGGTGACAAAGTGGGTTATAAAACTTACTCAGCATGATGTAGAGTACTGACCAAGGACGACAATGAAAGGTCAACCTTAGCAGATTTTTTGGTAGAATTCACTACACCAGAGCCAGACGTCTAGGAAAGAAGAGAAAAAGCTAAGTTAAACGAGTCGGGCGCCGATCATTAGACTTTGTATACTGACAGGTCGTCGAAGGATAAGGGAGCTGGAATAGGTCTGGTACTTAAAACCTTAGATAGCACGATCATGGAGCAAGCCATGACCTTAGGATGGAAGGCCACTAATAACAAAGCAGAGTATGAAGCAATTCTAGCAAGGCTGCAATTGGCACGTGAACGTGATGAAGATCAAGGTGTTATGTGACTCCCAACTGATAGCAAATCAGGTACTTGGGGAATACGTGGCTCATCACGTTTCCATGGAAGCGTACCTTAAGGTAGCAAGGGGATTGGTTGATCAATTTAAGGAGTTATCAATTATGCAGCTCCTACGAACCGAGAACACGCATGTGGATGCATTGGCTAATCTTGCCTCGTCCATAGATTACCAGATGAGATATACGATCCTAGTGGAGCACCTACCTACACTCAGCACGGACATAGAGGATTTAACAACATTTATGTCAATACAATTGGGACCCTCATGGATGAATGAAACTATGACAACATCAAGGATGGAATCCTACCAGAAGGAAGATCAGAGGCTACGAGGGTCGTTAGACAAGCAGCTTGGTACAATATCAAAGACGGTATGCCGATCCTTTAGTGGACCAGATTTATTGGCAGTGTACTATTCCCAGGTTAGGATGGTAATTGAGGAGCTACATTCAGAGATATGTGGGATGCACATTAAGAGCAGGAGCCTCGTGGTCAGATGCTTAACTAAATGATACTATTGGCCCACCATGAAGATGGACTGCATGGAGTATGCACGAGCTTGTGAAGCCTGCCAGTGGCAGGCCCTACAACCTCTCATGCACCAAGAAGAGTCACACTCAGTCACAACATTGTATGCCTTTGCCCAGTAGGGGTTGGAAATCATGGGGGATTTCCTAGCCAGAACTGGGGGCGGGCAGAAAAAATATCTCTTGGTTGCCACCGACTGTCATTCAAAGTGGATCAATGTTGAAGCATTATCAAGGATTAGGGAAGCAGAAGTCAAGAACTTCATATAGAAGATGATCATATTCCATTTTAGGGTTCCTATGATAATCATCACTGATAATAGGCCGTCATTCAACTGTGCATAGGTTAGGGAATATTGCAAGGAGTACGGAATCAACCTGAGGTTCTCCACCCCGAGATATCCACAAGGAAATGGGCAGGTAGAAGCATCCAATAAAATGATGTTGTAAGGCTTGAGAAGACGGTTAAATCAGACGCCAAAGGGTAACTGGGTGTTGCAGCTACCGAACATGCTATAGGCCTACCGAACGACGAAAGAGGAAGCCTACTAGAGAAACCCCTTTTTGCCTTGGTTTATAGGACCGAAGTTGTAATTCCAATCAACCATAAGGTACTGAATTTTAAGACCATTGAGTGACCGATTGAACGAAATATAGAAAGTCTGAGGCACGAGCGTGATCTCCTAAAGGAACATAGGGAACATGCCAAGATTAGAGTGGCAGCATACCAACAGAAGCTCAAGACCTATTATGACAGGAATGTCAGACCTCGAGTTTTTCTCCCTAACACCATGGTTTTACGAAAAAGTTTTCAAAAATACCAAGGTCTCAGGGAAGAAAAAACTGGGGGAAACTGGGAAGGACCTTACAGAATTGTGGGAGAGGGCTACAATAGGTCGTACGAGCTCGAAAACCCCAAAACAAGCACTTTGATCGACAAATTGTGGAATGTCATCCACCTCCAGAAGTACTACATGGGGCATGATTAAGGAATGGGAGCAGAAGCGGACAAGCGTCTACAAGGGGCATGTACTCTTCCTAACCATCTCAGTTTTTAATAAGATTGTTTTATGAGTTGGCTAGTTTAATGAGGCATGTCAGGAACTTCCTTGCTTACTCGATTGACATTGTACGATCATACGATTATTTAATAAAAGCTTATGTTTCAGTACATTGCTTTGTATTATTTCGTTTACAATTTGTTTATGTGTTTGATCTTGAGGAACTTGATGTCTGGGAGTACGAGTTTAAGTAGGGCAAACAACGTTGGCCCCCATAGACATAACTCTTCTTGTGCAAGATCACTTAGCTTCTTAGGCAATATAGTGCTAAAGGAGGGAAAGCTGGGGGTATCAAGGGAGTTCCTCATAATCGGGTCAAAGCACTCAGAGAAAACCCATAAGCTCAAATACTTCCAGGATGGCAAGTTGTCAAGATTTGGAATGAACGATGGGAATAAGTTAGTACCCAGCTAGGGGAAAACTTAGCCTGATTCTGGAAATTTGGGAATTTAAATCCCAAGCAAATTCATATGGTGACACCCTTTGGGATAAACCAATAACGATTTACATAGAGAGTGGGGGACCCAACCACAACACTCAAGACATGTTTTTCTAAAGGATGGAGGGTAGGCCTCATATGGTCTTGGGGTACTCCTCAAGATTGAAATTGCCTTAGAGGGACAAACCTGGTTGAGGCAAGGTCCTAGAGAATGATGGTCCTATATACAGGGCTAAGACTGAGCATGCAAGCCTTTTTTATAAAGGACAATCTCAAAATCACGAGTATCCTTTAGAGACCTCAAGATTACGGAGGCTCTCCTTAAGCATCATCCGTGAGAAAAGTTTGTGCAAAGAATAGGGTTCGAGAGTCATACTGAGGCAACAGTCACCTAGAAGAAAACCTCCAAGGCTGAAATAAGCACGATGAATGAGAATGCGTATAAACCAAAATGATATTGCGTAAGTTAAACGATCAAATATGTTACATATTTTAGTTCGAAAGAAAGAAATAGTTGGGGAAATTATAAATATGATATTGTTCGATAAAGGAAGTCTCAAGCTATTACATAGTACACCCCTGGAGATAAGAAGGGGGCTTCACTAATCATCAGAGGTTACAGGGTTGTAAGCATTGATGAGCTCTTGTCTCTCCTTCTCGAAATCCACCATCTGACTCTCCAGCTTAAGCTCGTGAGATTCCTTGAGAGCATCGACCTCAGCAGCATGAACCTTCATGCTTCTCTTGATAAGCCATCATCTTTTCCTTAATATCATGAACCTTCAAGCTATGTTCGAGCCGGGATTTGGCTAGATCAACCTTCAGGTTGACCACCTCAGCTTGGTGCAGGGTATGCTCTTCCTCAAGAGCGCGATCCTTGGCATCCAGCTGAAGGGTTGCCAGCTCCTGGGCCTTGTCGTACCTAGCAACGCGCTCCTCCAGCATGGAGAATTTCTCCCTCAATTTTGTTGCCTCCTCCTCGATCGTGGAAGCCTTGTCTTCGGCAGCTTGCATACGGCTTGGCAAGGTTCCTAGAGCCACCGTGAGGGTTATAGCAGCCTGCAGGAATGATATCAGTTAAGGAAACTAAAAGACAGATTGCGCGAATAAATTAAGAAGAAACAAGAAGGTAAACTTACTCGATACATAGAGGTCTAGAACATGGTGACCAAATCAGGGAGGTCTAACGAGGTTAGATCCTCGTGGTCTTGCTCGAGCATACTAGCTACCAAAGTCGCCACTACAACGTCAGGCTTGTTCATTCCGGAGCAGAAGTTGTAAAGGGAGTGCTTCCCAACAGTGGGGAGATGAACATTGCACGTCAGCTTCTTGATCTCTTGCTTAATCAGATCTTGAGTAGGGTTAACAAAAAACCCATGTTCATTGTCTCTGCACTTAAAATATACATGGGGGAGGAGGGGGTCAGTATCCTCGACTAGCTCTCCATGCAGACTTGTAGAAGTAAAAGTAGGACATATAAGCATTTATGTCATCAGTTCGATTCACGACAAAGTCACGTTGCATGAACTTGAAAAGTACGATTGCAGAAAAGGAGAATTTCTAGGGCTATGGCTTACCAAGAGAGAAGGCCGCTCGCTGTGACAACCCAAGGGCTTCGGTGCAGACATTCTTCCTTGGGGGCGATGGTGGTGGCAGTTCATCTTGGGGAGGAGAGGGAGTCACCTTAGGCTTCTCGCTCTCATCTGGAAGGGAAAACTCCATAGGCTTCTCAACTGATATTGAAGCCTTCCCTTTCTTCTTCTCCAGCTTGAAGGATTTGACCAAGCGTCATCGTGCCTTGGGCTTGGGAACCACCCCTATCTCAGTTAGAGTAGAGATATTGGCAGGCTTGTGGGTGGCACTGGATGCCCCCTTGCAGTGGACCTGGGGAGCTCTAGGGAGCTTGAAGACCACAGTACAATCCTCGTGATCTAAAGGAATGACACCCTCTAGGCCTCCAGGTGAGAGGCGCTCGTGACTCTACAGCCATCGAACTTGGCGGTCCTTGGAGGAGATCTTGAGAGCATTATTTACCAGGTCACGATGGAAGTCGACAGTGCATACAACCTCATCGGTAAGCTTGGTAGAGTTGATGATGGTGGGCACCTTGTGACTAGATTCCCGACCGAGTTTTTCCCAATCCCCAAAGACAAGGATGTGGGTCTTCTTCCAGTCCTTTGGAGAGTAAGGGGGGTTGAGCAGCAGAGGCTCCTTCAGGTACATCACCTGGTGGCTCAGGTAGAAGTGATTAGAGGGAGTGGGTTTGACCTGGAAGAATACCCAAAACTAGGGAAGGCCCATGCAACAGTTGAACCATCGGTTGAGGTGGTCGAAGCACAAAAGGATGCGGAAGGAGTCAGGGCACCATTGTTCTATGGGGTACCCGTAGAACTCCAGGAAGGCGCATATGAAGGCAGGGATCAGAAATGTCAGACCGTAAATGATTAGGAACGGGTGGACTAGCAGACTCGGACCATGAGCCTTCTCAGGCTCTGATACTTTCACCATATTGGAGACGAGGGTGAACTGGAAGTCATCATTGTTCCCTTGGTGGAAAGTTTAGATAAAAGTCGCCATAGCCTTGTCGGAATCAAACTTGATGACAGAAGGATATAACTCTTTGCAGGATCTTCTAGAGTCAGTGGCTTTAGTGGAATAGGGTCGGAGATTTAGGTTGGTCGGGTTGGCATCGGTAGACAAGACGTAAGGCTGGTCAATTTCGACCTCGTCTACCTTGAAAGTGGTGGGTGAGGGAGAACCTTGATCAGTCTTCTAGATTTCCTTAATTAAGTCAGAAGAAGCAGGCGGTGCACCAGAAGGGCCCAGTGCGGTGGGTATTGGCACCTTGAGGAGAGGGATGGCGGTGGCGAGCGACTTGGATATGTCGATCTCGCCTTCGACCATGGTGTGACAGAGGGGCAAGATGATGTGTTCGACAATCTCATATGAGGTTGGAGGGGAGGCCATTTGAAAGTTCTGAGTTTTTTCTGATGTATGAAAGTTTGAAGATTCTGGGCTCGTAGAGGTTTTTGGGTTCTTGCGAAAAAAAGCTTAGTAGGAGTGGGAAAGTAAAAAAGTGAGAAAATTTGGGGGACTGATTTATATAGATCAAAGAAGTGTGAGTGAAGACAGGTATCTGTTAGGAAAGATATGTTGTTTCAAATTCTTAGGAAGAGAGATGAATTTGAAATGGTTGAAATTAGGGTAAGGGTGTGACTGCTGGGGAGTGGTGGTAAGGATGAAGAGGTCTGATGGCAGAAGAGTTATGATGAAGATGGGAAAGCTCTTCGGTTTTCGAGCGGGGAGTTTATGGGAAAGCCTAGTGAAATTTTGAATTGCAGAGTGCAGAAGTCTGGAGATAGCAGCACAAGGTTGACACGTGTCGGAGCTCATACTGCAGTGGGGGTATTTGTGGGAGTCTGTTTTGGCCATAGGGAGCTTGGGGGTTTTGGGGCCCTTAAGGTCTGATGGTGATAAAGGTCCGATAATTAGATCATTGAGCTCGGGTCTGTTCGATTAGGGTTCCAAGTGGGAGTCAACTATATAGAGAATTCTCGAAGTATCTAGAATGATGTAGAAACCTCTGGAATGTTAGTAAGATGGTGTGACAATCCCAGGGTACGATGTGGAGTTCGAGGGATTGACAGGATCCTTAAGGGAATAAGTAAGATTTGTACGAATCATAGAGGGATTACACCAAAGGGTCTGTGGTAATCATGAGCTGTGATTGGCCGCGGATACGGAGATCCATTCCTTAATTGATTCCTCCTCTCAAAAAGTAAAGTACTCCGACTCAAAAAAGGATTATGTTTAGACCTAGTACGGTCTCTATATATAGGTCATTCTGACATGGCTTGAGGTAACGTGATTCTAGCCTCATTACTCTTTGATTCTTGAGCAAGCAACTGATTTAAGCATTAGAGGGTCTAAGCATGGTATCAACCGTGCTCCAACTTATTTTACAGGTTCACGAGAAAGTAGGTTTGAGAAAAATCCGAATATACTCTCACAAAAATGACATTAGAATTGATACTGCCAGAGAGAATGGACCGGTTTCATATTTCATAGTAGACTGGAAGTCTGGAATCATCACAGCAGTAACCCCAAAGTCATCAAATATTTTCTATTATATCTAATTTGAAGCATAATGCAAAGTGGCGTGTGTACCATGTGCATGTGCAATGTGCTTGTACTTCCAATTTCTTTATTAATGATCATTGATATAGATTTTAATGCTTCATAAATCTTTCTCACATGTAACATCTCAAATTCTATATTCATATTCGTCATTCGTGAATATAATCCAAATGTCTTCAAGTCAAGGAAGCAGAAAGATCTAATTGGAAAGTAGGTCGAACGAATCATGCAGCTCATTTGTTTCTCACATCCCCTTTATTCAAGAAGAAATGACTGAAATGTTGCTACCCACATGTTAGGTAGCTCACCTGGATTGTGTGCAATATGATATCTCATGCTTATTGTGAGGCATATGCTGTGAGGACTGAACTCTCATTTTTTAGGGGCAGTGATTTCAGCTTTCGCTCAAAGTCGAGCAGCTATTCATTGTCTTGGTTACCAATGAGGTCCCAGACGAATGGACTCAAATTCAGGCTATATATCCTCTGAAAATAAGGATTCTATTTTTAGTTAAGTTGAAAACGTGTAACAAGAAAGAAGACACCAAAAGACTCGGGTCGAAAATTAAAGCTCCAAAGCTCATCAAAATTTATACTTCCTTTATAGAAAGATGTTCAGAACAAAACGCTCACAAGGCTATGGACAAGATAATGAGTTGTCCCAAAATGCCTTCTCCACTTGGCTCACAGTATTTTACAACTCGGTATCATTTTGTCCTCTCTTGATTTGCTAAGCAGTCCGAAGCAGTTAACAGCTCTGAAACTGAGATGAGCCATGGAAAAAGTCAACCTCAGAAAAGCTTTCTTTCTGGCATCAATGAACCCAACGAAGCAGCCTAAGACAATATGTCAACGGGAAAAAAAATGTGAAACACCAAATAACTGGCACATAGGTTTCACTTGCTCACCAAGTGGGATTTTGGTATAAAGTATTAAAGTCATATTCCAAGTGAGGCACACAAATTTCAAATTATGACATTGCATGATCTCATGAGTATATAGGCTGATAAATCAAGAACAGATTGGCATACCTGCAAATCATCTTGTTTTATGTACTCTTAGTCTCCTATCTTCTGCCGTTTGCTGTCTTGGTCAGGTTCTTCTGAATCTGAATAGTGAAATTGGTGCCGAGACGGTTTTATTAACATGAGACGGTTTTATCATCTTTATGGCAAGCACCATGCGATGTGGTATGGAGTATAAATATGCATACACAATAACATTGTTGTCCAGAAAGTTTGATAATCTAAAGATAGTAAGCATATTTTTTACCTTCTTGTTCTTGTTGAGACTGCTTCATTTCTGAATCATTGTCTAGAGCTGCTGCATTACAAATGATACAATCAATTATACTACTCAAGTAAAACTCAAAATCAGCAAGATTTAAGACTTATAGAAGCATAGTATATATTTCAAATGACCACAATACCAGTTACCTAATGAGAATTTTTCTTTAGGAGACCCCTTTTATCATTTGACATATAAGCTAACTGAAAACATCCATATGCAGATAATGTTCCCTTTTAGAGTATTAACTACTCATGTTAGTCTAGGTAACTCACTTAACTACTCATTTAGTCTAGGTTTCATATGTCTTGTGTCACCAAATGGTACGAAGCCAGCACAAAGTTGATAACTTAGTCCTTCCATTCTCGAGAAAACCAATACCTAAATGAGGAATGCTCAAAACTTCAGCCAACATTTCAACATTCCATTTTAGTTCACGTCCAATTTCATAAAACTGAACTAGATTGTAACAAAATGAAAAGGTTTCTGGCACAACTGTCCTTAATTACCCAACATATGTTAGGTCTGTAATGCAATAGTTAAAGTGCCCAACACATGATCATTAATAGCTGGAAACTCAGAATTCAAGCCAAAATCCTCAGGGTAACTAGATGAAATGAAACTGATATTGCTGATAAACACCAAAACAGAATCAGAACAAAGAAAAATGAAAAAATATAAATATAAGCTTGGACAACTAAGCCTATTTTCAGAAATTAGAATTACCAGCTTCCCTTGGATACCTTCTTGATTTAGAGGCCATATGTGCTTCGACAGAGCTTTATTCATTTGAAACATATCGATAGAATCAACATCAAAAAGGGTGCGCAAAGGTTCATCACATATTATAGTTCTTCTATTCTTTGGATCCTGCAAATTGTTCTCCCGGATATAGTTCCATAGCTTCTTTACAACCTAGTCAGGAAAAGTAAGAGGCTGACTAAGGAATGAATGTTTCCATTACTTATTTTAAGGAGATATTTATACATATTTTTCAGGAATATATGACAGATATTCAAATGTCTAATGCAATACCTCTGTTCTAGCCAATGTTGATTCTCCAGTTAATTTTTGAAGTTCTGGAGAAAGGCTAGATAATTTGTTAAAGCCACCTCCTCGTTTCTTGACTTCCTTATCCACTTTAGCAGACCTGGTTGATCACACGGCAAATGAGAAAAAGCTACCAGGTTTCAACTCTAAAGTGTATCCTTCGGAGCAATTAAGTAATATGACACTCAAATTCATTGATTGAACTAGAGTTACAGCTTTGAGTTTCAAGGAAGCTAGCGTGTTTTTCAATCGTCTACTGAATCATAAAACTAACATATGATCATAACCGTTTAATGCACAGAATAAACAATAAAACTATAACACACTGAGGGGTCAATGCAGAGAAAAATTTCCACAGATGGACAGGTCATAGTGTAATTAAACTGACCTTCGCTTCTTGGTCTGCTTTCGTTTACTGCCTTTTTCTTTCTCCACTTCTTCTTCGTCCTCATCTTCTTCATCTACATTATTCGCATCTCTTTCAGAGACAGAGTGATCACTTTCCTCCTCCTCTTCCTTCATTTTCTTTACAGGTTCTGAGTTCAATCATGCTACATTGTTAGACTCTCAAAGATATACTATATATGCAACTTCAGTGTGACAATATACATGATCAATGAAAAGAAAATGGGAGAAAAGGAGCACTATTACAGAAAATGTAGGATTTCGAAGCCTTTTTCTGGCATATGAAGTTGCAATTACGAGAATAATTTTAAATCCCTCCCCACCCCCCCCCCCCCCCCCCCCGGGACAATGAAATACACAAAGATAAGCTTAGGAGCCAATTTAGTAAAGCACTGGTATCCCATCAATAACAATTCATTAGAACTTACATTAAAAAAGTAAATCATGCTCCAAAGAAAACATTAATAATTATACCCTATATTTTATCTATATTTCATGGCCAAGGAATTAGATTTTTTCGTATATTCCACCCAAATTGATGTCCATTTTCACGGCCAACTTCATAAACCATATAATTTAGTGCAGGAGAGCATCAAGTATTTGACCTTATGTTTATTGAACAACATTCATAATTTACAAATAAAATCCATACAATTAAATAAGTACGAATAGAAGTGGTTGTCCATCATAAAAAAGTAATTTCTTGAAAATCCATAACGTTTGATCATTTTTACATAAGAGAACTTTGTAGTGACTAACTATAAAAAAAGCAAAAAAAAAACAGTACAAAGTATCTTGAAAAGAACCCTTCAGTTGTTTAACCAGGTGTGCAAAAAGTGTAGAGGTGTCAAAATGCATGGCAGTGTACTAAATATGCAAAAACTTATAGCTATCTCATCATTAAGCTAAGACCAATAACAAAACTCAATGGAAGGAACATAGACAAATTTGAGGTACCAGAAGAAAAGTAACTAAAAAAAGGTCCCAGTAGAAAACCACACCTAGTATAGTATTAAGGTATGCAGAAATCCATATGCTATACAATGTTTAAGGTACCAAACAAAATATAGACAAGTATATAATTTGAAGAAAGATAGGTGAGTTGCATATGAATGTCAACGGAAGGATTTGGAAAAGAGCTCAGGGCATACCACCTTCTCTATTTAGCGGCCATATATGCTTGGACAGGACTTTATTCATTTTAAACATATCAATAGATTTAACACGAAAAACAGCATGTAGAGATTCATCACATCTTATGCTCCGCCTATTCTTTGGGTCCTGCAAATCTCTTTCCTTGATATAACCCCATATTTTCTTCACTACCTAAAACCGAAGGAGGGAATATATGAATCACATTTTTGTTCCAAAAGCTTCACCACAAACAACGGTGCAAAAGTACTCAATAGTGAAACTCAAGAACGTAACAAGATATACCTCAGGCCTGGCCATTTCGGGCTGGCCAACAACTACTTGAAGCTGTGGAGACAGGCTGTATACTGTTTTAAAGCCACCTCGTTTTCCTACTGCTTTTTCCACTTTCTTGGGCCTATTTAATAATATGAATATAAATTAGTACAGAATTAACTTAGCAAATTATATTTGATTGAAGAGACAACAGTTATCATGTAGTTGCAATTGATGTCATGGGTAATCAATAGAAACAACAGCCACACAAGATCTAATTGGTAGACAGTAGCTCCAAAACTGGATAACAAAGACAGCAAATGCAATTCACACAAGACCAAGGTTGTGAAACTTGTATTTTACTACAAAAACAGTGATATTCTCTAAAAGGTTACCATTCTCATATGATAAATTCCACAAACAAAATGGACAAATAGTATTATCAATGAATGCATATATAACCATCAAGGCTAGAATACACTTTTCTTCTAACAATAGGAGGGAAGGGTTTGTCGGTGTTGTAGAGAAATGTTGTAAACATAGGACTTCAAATCCTACTATATACCAGATGGTCTGATGTGCCTCACCAAAAAAAAAAAGATAATACCAACTGTAAAGAGTAAATTCAAGTATAAGCAGATTTCTAGACATACAATAGCATAATCAAGGAGATCTCTTACAATTATTCATGTGGACTCTAAGGGCCTTTACTCTAAGTATAATATTGCCAATACTCTGAAACCAACAGAAGTGTCATTTCCAAAATCACTGTTTAGAACAAGTTTTGGAAAGCGATTCTTCAACAGTGTCTTCTCATTCTTTCCCTGTCTAAAATGTCCACCAGACTCTAATAATTGTGAGAAATGAGATTTACTACATGATATACACCCGAGGTGTAGGCATGTTGAAAAAATGAAACTACATTTATATTTCAGGGCCTTAAGTCCATAACCATGTTTTATCCAAAATTTCAAACACGTCTAACCGATGAAAAGCGAATAAAACTTCAAAAGTATATGTACAAAGAAACTATGCCATATCAATCTCGACATCAGTTAACAAACCTCTTATTTCACATTTCATGTAAACAAGGACCAACCAATGAACAAGGCAATGAACACAAACAACTAAACCATTAGGAATTTTGGATTGACACGATTAATAAAAATATCAATGAAATAATCGAATTCCATCCTAGCAATTACTCCCAGCAGCCCAAATGATCATTACCTAGCTAGAAATGTCTATATAAAAAAGAAATAGAATGCACATTTCTGACCACTGCGGGACCCAATTAATCCCAAGTTGAAAAGACAATTTCCAGCAACCAAAACTAAAATTACAGTAAGCTAAATGCAATTGAAATAAATAAATAAAATAGAGAGTAAAAGACATAAAGAACTCACGCTTTTCTTCTTTTATTTTTGCCTCCATCATGTTCCTCTTCCTCTACTTCTTCTTCTTCATCATCTTTTACTTCAACATCGTCGCTTTGATTCGCTTCCTCGACTTCTTCGGCATTTTCGACATCCTCCTCTTCCTCTTCCGCCGCCGCCCCTTGGGCGACCTGGCTGTCGAGGTAAATGTCGATTTGGTCCCTGATGAAGGCTTTCCGGTCGGAAAGATCAACGCCGAAATGTTTCTCGAGCTCGCGGCGGACGCTGCCGGCGGTGGCGGTATCGAGGTCGGAGGCGCCGAGGATTTGTCGGAGCTGAGTCAGGAGGTCCGATTCCGATACCATGTTTATTGTAGGTTTCCGGTGGCGGCGGTTATTCTGCAGCGAGAGAGAGAGAGAGAGAGAGAGAGAGAGAGAGAGAGGGGATGGCGTCGTCTCATGCAAGTGAAGCCTGCGGTGAAGAGAGAAGCGCAACAGAAAACGGTAAAGGGAACAGAGAGAGAGAGAGGCTCGAGGGTATTTATGGGAATTGACCAGAGTTTATGTTTGGAAATGTCTAAAGTCTTCACATTACAACAATAAAGGTTGCACTCAACCTAATTTTTTTCCTCCTTATCCAAAAAATTTCTGAATATTTTTTCTTCATAAAAAATGGCTTTTAGTGATCCGAATAACCGTCTTATCAAGTGACTGAATACTGTAGGGATAGTGAGTGTTGTGTGTCCTTTTTGGAGTCTGGACGATTGCGCAATTTGGCTACAGGCCCACAGCCCCCAACTTGTGAGAACTGAAGACAATAGGATCCTCTTTTATCCTTTAATTTGGTTTGCCAATTTCATTAGTCACCACGCTTTTCCTTTCTTTTTTTCAAACGACGAGTTTGTCCTCCGGTTAGGTTAGTTTTCGTTGAAAAGCAAGACTTGGTTTCTTCAACAAAAAAAGACGCAGCGACTTGGATAGTTTAGGTTTCCATTCACAATTTGGTAAGAAAACTTTATTCCCAAGTGATTCCGATACTTTTGTCACAAGTCCAGGAAAGAATCTATCGGTTCAATCAAGAAGGTGATGCATTCCCAAAGCTAGAGTTGGCATAGAGCCGAGCCTGCGTAGAAAGATCACCACACAAAAAAAAAAATTATGCCATTCTAGAACTAAAGGATGAACATAAATCATTTTTAAGAAATGGTATTTCCAATTCTTCAAAGACTCATCTACTCTGTGAACCTTTTGTATATACAACTCCAGAAGCTGACTAGTAAAGCCCTAGCACTGGCCAGAACGAACCAGAATGACTAATGATGCACTACAAATTAATTCCTAGTATCATAATCATTGTTATCAGAAGCATTTTTATCGATATCAGATCCACTAGCGAAATCGATGCTTTTATTCTCAACTGTGCTGTTCTCTGACATTTCACCATCTGACTTCAAAAGATTTTTCAAGTCATCTAGAATATATGGTTCTGTTAGATTCCAGAACAATGTAGAATTACTTCCAAGAAAACCTATCCAAAACACTCTCCCCTTTCTCTTCACCTTACAGTCGAGGGAGCTCGCCTTCAAGGTTAAGACAATCTTCTTTACACCCTCCTCACTTCCCTTTACCTTCAACAATATGTCTCCTGAATCGGTCTTGTAGCCGCCAAACATATACCAGTATGCAAGAACACATGGTGACAGCCATCGGTGGATTAGCTTGGGAAGCATCCGCCTACCATTGGGCCAAAACTGTTCCACATAGAAACCAAAATAAGAGTGTGAGATAGTAGCAAATTTAAATGGTATATCCTCAGTGTTCTCACAATTCTTGCAAGAAGGATGGAGCCATTCATGGAATTGATCATATATATGTCTCCTCAAAAGAGAATGTGCACTAGAAATCTCGTTGAACTCAAAACGGATCATGTGATTCTTTCTGTCATCATCTGATTCGATTTGCAAACCACCCAGCAGTAGACCTACTAATATCTCTCTTTGTTCCTTGCTCAACGTCATGCTTACAGGTCTTTTATTCTGTTTCTTCCTCAAACTCAAGAAAGAGTCAATTATTTCCATCAATGGAGGATCAACATCGTATTTCTTCTGATGCATGAGACCATATATTTTCTCTGCCTTGAAGTCATCTCCAGATGCCAGGTATCCACTTAATATGGTATTGCAGGAACGAGCATTAACACCTACTGCCGCATTACTCTGCATGTAGTCAAAAATCTCCTCAGCTTTATCGAGACTGCGGACTTTCACCAAAGAATCCAAGTATATACAGTAAACTGTTCGGCTGGGTCGACATATCTCAAGGCACTGAGAGAAAGCCGATTCCACTTTGTCATATAATCCCAAGTTGAAGTACAAGTTCATTAGATCTATAAAAGCCGGCATGGAAGGCTTCGATCCAGTGTTGATGAAATCCGCCATGAGGGATTCTGCAAGTTCAACTTCTTGAGCTTTACATACAATCTCTATGACTTTATGATATGCCACAACATTGGCCGAACCTAACTGTTCTTGCATCTCCCTGAAAATCTCCAATGACTTCTTCGGTTCACCAGCTTTTCCATAAACTTCCATTTTATATACAAACGCCTGCACTGGAATACCTGCATCAAGACGGATGAGTCTGAGCCAAGTATTCTCCGCTTCCTCCACATCCCCCTGCTTCGAGCAAGCTCTCAACACTGACACAAGCACCTCTTTCCCCTCTTCAATCCGCACTTGTTTCATCTCTTTCCTCAACGACATCATCCTCTCTTTATCAATACTATCCTGATAGCTATGCAGCCAGATTAAGCCGCTGTAAATGTCCTTGTGAATCTCAAGTCCAGTCGTCAACAAATTATGATAGATAAACTCAGCCTGCTTCAGGTAAGGTTTCACAGTGCTCCCCGGTTTGCTTACAATAGCTTTAAACAGAGAATTATGCAAGTTAAGCCGGGGCTGGTAACCTCCAAGCTGAATCATTCGATTGTAAACACTACACGCTTCCTCCAAACAACCTTCCACATTAGCACTAAGATATGCAACAATCAATATATGAAACGTAGACTCACTAGGTACACGCCCCTGCTTAATTATATCATCGAAAATCTCCCTACATTTCACGAATTTCCGCTCTTTTCCCATGTAATCAGCTAGTTTTGTCGCAAGAGCAAACTCGAAACGGGACCAACTGTGCTGCATCATCCATTTGTACACCTAAAACACACAATTCAAACAACTCTAAAAACTAAGTCTATCATTTCCATTTGTATAAATTACAGGAAATGGAAGCTAATACTTAGTTACTTACTCGAAAACCGACTTCGTTTTCACGAATTCGCATACAATGCACTGCAACATAGGTAGCGTCTTCTTGCCTCATCCATTTCTTCTGCGCATTGAGAATCCGAATCAGAGTACCGGACTTGTGAGATGGTAGTTCTTTACAGAGCCAAGCCAGCTTGGAGCGGCGCCACTGCTCCGGGAGCTCGTCAAGTTCACGGAGCTCCAGCTCTGGGGAGGCGAGGTGTTTGAGGTCGGTGGAGGCGAAGCAGTTTTCGAAATCGAAAGCGTCGCTCTGGGCGACATTGCTCAGCTCCCAATTCTCGTTAATGTGAACGTCGTCGTCGGAGGCGGGAGGAAGGTGGTGGAGGAGAGCGGCGGAGGAGGGGAGGGCGGCGTGTGGGCCGGGGTAATGGACGGCGGAGATGGGTTTAGGGGAGAATCGGCGGTGGTGGGGAGTGAGGGAGAGGGGAAAGAAGGAGGTGGAGTTAGGGTTTGAGGAGAAGAGGGTGAAGGAGGAGAGGTCCGGAGCTGTGCTCAGAAGCATGTCTGGTGAATTGCTCTTGGGATTTTTGGGGTTTCCCACAGTTTTAAGAGGGTTTTTATTTCATTTCCTTTTGTTTTGTTTTTCACTTTTTGCAACAAACTGACACTTTTCTAAAGGGTACGGTAGAGTATATAACATAACATTACTATTTTAATGGCACAACTGGTAAGAGCACCACTAACTACGAACACATTGGTCAAATTAGGTATCGAGTACGAGCCACAATGATAAATAGAAGTTAAAACTCCTTGATCATCTTTGAAAAAAATAATAATGCCAAAGGTGAGCCACTACTCTGATTTTCCTAGCAAGGTTGGTTTCTTCGGACTCGGAGACTTCAAAAAAGGTTTCAACGCTTGACTGCTAAACCGCCCTGATTCTCTGGTATAGAGGTTTGGCTTGTGTTCAAACCCTGTGTTCGAGTTGTGGTACATTGACCTTGGGTCCTTGGTGCGGTGACTAGGATGCTTTGTTTTTGGTTAGTAAGATTCGGCGACTATGTCGGGTGCGATTGAAGGTGCTGATGAGCACGAATTTAGACGTGGCTAAGGATCGGGACTAGTCTACATCGGTGGGTACCAAGGAAAGCGGTTAGGTCTGCGGGGAATGACAAGCAACACTAACTTTCAATGTCTGTCTGAGATTTGGCTAGTGAGGTTTACTTGTAGACTCAACAATAAAGATGTTTATTCGAATTGAAAGTCTTGATTGTAGGGGTGTAAGACAAAACTCTAGAGGATCGATTCTATTTAGTGTCTCTATGTAGGAGGTTCGAAACGACTTCTTTCCACTGTTGGTGGAGATTTATTTGCACAATTGCATTACACATTCTTATCCTAACCTTCAATTTTAATCAATTTTTCTTTCTTGACCAAATATTGATGGTCAATTTTGATAAAAATTTGATGTTACCATTGTATGTTAATAGCAAACTAGCTATAGGCTAAACCAGAAACACCCCGTCGGTCTGATTCCATACTCACTGTCGCACCTGCCCGAACGCTGCACACCCACTCCCATCCTTCAAACCCTGATTGAAAATAAATTCATACTCATCTGTCACATAGAAAACACATAGAGACCTAATCTCTGCAAACCAAGAACACGTTGACAACAAAACAAAAAGAATTATCAAATTCAATGCCGGATCCAATTCACATCGAACATGGACTTCTTCGCGGACCCGTTGAGTATTCGTTCCCTTCGACACTCTCTGATCGGAGCTCCACTCATACCTGGCCTCACTCAACCATGAAATCATTAACCTCATCAACCCTAACTACACCGTGGTAAAGATGCGGACCTGCTCAAAGAGAAAATCAAAGGAGAATGATGAGTGTTCGAGTGTGAGGATGGGGGAGTAGGAAGGAGGAAAGAGAGGGTAAAGTGTGGGATGGGCTGATGGGATGTGAGTAAAATTGGAGGCAAATAAGAATTTGTGATATTTTGGCAAACTGGCCCAAATCTGTGGTGGGGCACAAAAGGTATTTACATGCTAGTGGAGTTATATAGGACATGGAAGGAAGCCTCTTTGGTAGAAGGTTATTATGGAGCGGTCATTTTGACTTTTGGGGCTTGGTAATCTAGTTATTGAGGTATGGGGGTTAACGTTTTATGTAGTTGGGGGTTGGTGGTGATGGGTGGTGATGAGTGTTGGCAAGTATTAAACTTGTAGATATATTAGATTTTTATTGTAATTAGAATTTATTCATTATTTATTGTAGATATTCTCTACCTATTAGGAATATGACTGTAAAGCTGTATATATATCTAATTTGGGAGTGATTAAAAGTATTACATTCTACCCTAAACACTTCCGCCTATACTTTTCTACTTGGCATCAGAGCCAATCCGGTAGACCTACCGAAAAAAACTTATTTTTGTTCACCCATTACATTTAAATTCCGTTGCCATAAGGGAAAACTCTACACCCTCCTATGATATGGTTGTTGCTCCTCCTCCACCTCTACCTGCTATCCACTACCATCAAGAAAACTTCTCTTTTTCCATTGGAGTTCTTGATCTTGAATGATTCTAATTACTCTACCTAGGCCCCTGTTATGCATATGCGCATTGGAGGCCGTAACAAGCTTGTATTCCTTACTTGTGATTCGGTTGCTCCTCTCATTGGCACACCTGAGTATATTACTTAGGGTACTGACGACGAGAAGGTGAACAGTTGATTCATTGATAATATGTTCACATCCATCATCAACCGTTATCTCTATCTCCAGACTATTATAGAAATTTGGAGTGCTTTGCATCAGACCTACTATGATGATTCAGACTTTACCTGGATCTATGAGTTGTACTGCCTTTATTTCACCACCAAACAAGTTGGGTGACCCCTCTCTGTCTACTATAATGAGTTAGCCGCATGGCTTGAAGAACTTGATCAACATGTTACCTCTTTTTCTAATACCGTGGGTGAAGTTGTCCAAGACAACACCTACAAATCTATGCTCTGAGTTAATATATTCTTGGAGGGCATGGATCCTGAGTTTGATCAGATTCAAGGGGAGCTTCTTCACCTAGAAGAGCTTTTGAGCTTTGAAAAGACCTATGCTCATGTTCGTCGGGCTCACAACGACTATCTTACTCACTTTACGATGTCCCTACTGCCATCTCCACTGACGTCGACCTCAGATGCTCATGCAGCCTTGGCTCATCGACGACCTTCTTCCTCCTCATACTCCTCTGAATCCTCCTGGTTTGGTATTTGTCCTATAAACCCCTTTACTAACTCTATCTGTTTGTTGTGCAAGGATAAATGTCACTCCAAGGATAACTATTTCCCTACTATTAGATGTGAGAGCAGATTTTGGAAGCCTCAAGCTTGTTGTTCCTTATTGTTTAATGAAAGCACCATATCATAGGAGTTGCCCATGATCATTGAAGGTTGAGATCTCCTTTATGACATTTTTTTTGATGATATGAGACTCCATCGTATTGCTTCCCCTAAGATTTCCTCCTTGAAAGCCTGCAAAATAAGTCCTAACATGTGTGGTACATCGCTTAGACTCTCTGATGCTTAAGTCAGTATAGATCCAAGTATAGCATGTATTAGGGTTGATATTCTTTGTTCCACTTATCTTTGCCAAGCTATGGCCTCATATATATAGTGATTGTTCAAGATCTAAGCATAGTCCATGTAGGAATAGGACTGCATACTTTCGGATAAGAGGAATCCAATAAAAAATAGATCTCTGTATCCATGGCTAATCATATTTCCATTACCACAATCCCTTTGGTGAAATCCCTCTAGATCACGTGTTAACTTTTATCATTCCTCAAGGATTCCTCAAGGTCTCCGAAATTCCCCCATGTTTCCTAGAAATCTCAGGAATTTCTCAAGGTTTCCCAGAAATGGGACTCCTCTAGGTCTCCCAGACTCCTCGTGTCTTCTATCATCTTATTCTTTCTCAATCGTCCAGTTAGAGATTATGATACCTCACCTCCATTAGTTCTAGAGGCTTATACACTTTTCAAGATAGTTTGAGAAAATTTCAATCATCCATGAAATACCCGAATATAGTCCAAACTTTTTATCGTAAAGGCCTAGGCCCAATCTTATCGTACATCGAACCAAGAGACATCTTTAGGGGACACCCTTAAGCATTTATATGGCCAAAATTGGCTTCTACAAATATTTCTAAGACATACCAAGCAGACCTTACGTTAATTGGTGTGGCTTCACACTCCTGCTAATTTGGCCTACAAAAATGTCCAAGTAATAATATTCAATATATTAAATTAAACATAAAAATAAACACATAGCTCAACTCCTATTATTCCAAGAAAGAAAACTCCACTAAGAGATTTCTTATTCTTAACATGAGCTATTCTTGTTCCCATAGGTTTCCTACAGAATACCTTAGCATTCCAATACACGAATCGTTCACGAAAAGGAGGAGAATCAGTTAAGCAACTTTGCTGAATTGAAATCTTTTAGCTTTCTACGATGATGGGCTTAGGATTGTTTGAAAATGCACTCATATAAACTTTCTGGGAGTCTACCCATAACTTGCAAAACCAAATAACTCTAACCCTTGACGATTTGAATGGGTTTGCTCCCATTCCCGCGGATGTAAAAATTAGGTTCCCATAGAGAAAACTCAACAAAAAGTCGTTGATAAAATTTCTGGAAAACTCGTCAATGTTTCTGAAAAAAGTCCTTAGCTTTCCCGTGGAATTACCTTTCTAGAAAACTACCAAACTAGCTAGAAACATCTCAAGGTTTCTCAAAAACCCTCAAGGTCTAGAAAATCCTCAAGGTTCCTTAGAAACCTTAGGAAAACGAGTGCTTTCTTTCAAACATGATAATCTTTTACCTTGCTTTGTAGAATCATCCTAGGCATGCACCTTTATCCTAGTAAATTGAATTTGACATCTTTCCTCATGCTCTCATGATTCATAATACATGCATGAGCAAATAATCCTTTATTCGCCCACTTTTCAACCTCACGTTCCAAAATAAATAGTTCACGATACATGGTGGCAATCTGCACCAGTTCTCAAGGTTTCAAGAAACCACCCTCAGCTTTCATGAAAAGCTTGAGGCTTTATGGAAAACTATAACATTTCAAAAAAACAAACGACTTCTTTTCTTGAGAAACACTCAGGTTTCAAAGCATTTCATCTATTTTCCTCAAGCTCTCGAGCAAATAATTTACAGAGCTTGTCCCGTGGATTCCTTCTTCCTAGAGGATCTAATATCCTGCTATCATAGAAACCTCAAGGGAATGCTGTGATCTCGAGGAAACCTTGAGGGATTACATTGCTGAGAACCCCACATCAATGGATTCACTCAAAATACTCTAGCATTCTGCCACATCAATAGAGTGTTTCCTCAAGCTTTCCGTTTGAAAGCTAACGGCCCTCAAGCTTTCTGATCAATCCCTTAACTTTCCTCAAGGTTTCTAATCGATCCCTTAGCTTTCTTATCAACAATCTCTGGTTCACAGGTTATTGAGAAACCCTCAGCTTGTCCTTCGAACTTGTTGGTACAAAAGCTGAATTTCTTGTTAAGGTACATTATCTCTGATTTTTGCGTTAAAAAAGGTGATATTTGGCTAGATACTCTTTACCCCCAGTATTCTGCTAGACTGTTCAAGTCTTGGAGAATACTCAATGCACTAAGCTTGAATCCTCTTTGTACATGACTTCTTATTCTATCAGTCCCCGTTTCGATAATCGTCCAACAAATTTCCAAAAGTAAAGTGGTCCACCATTCTCTAGATTCTGAGTGTACAGAATCCCTTAAGCTTTCGGGATATCCTCATGGTCTCCTCCATAATTTAGCAGCTTCTTGGTAAATTCTACGCAATGCTTGAGTGTGTAGGAGAGATAACCTTACCCCAACAATATTCGAGCTAAGGGGAATAATACCCCAAGGTTTCTATATCTGACCCTCAGCACTCCGGAAGACCACCCCCAGCTTTCATGGAAAGCTTGAGGCCATGGGTTTTCCATCTTGAAGATACCGATCATATTCCTCCCAATGACCTCCCGCTGCTTATAAGTGCACACGTGGTCTTCAGCTCTTTTTTCTCTAGCTCTCCATGAGCTCCGAAATTGCTTCTCATAGAAACCTTGAGGGCCCATCCCCCGGTCAAGGGGATTCCATTCTACGATTTGTTTCTAGCCTTATTATGCTACCTGTTACATAGGACTAACGCCCCTCGAGGTTTTTCATTGAGGCCCAACCTTGGGTCTCCTCTTGGCTTGCTTCTCTCGAGCTCCCTAGTCATGGATCAAAGGATTCTTTAGCTCTTGTAGATTCTGGCACCAGTTGAATGCTGTATAACATTGCAAAATTATCCATTGGTGAAGAACCGGGAAGAGCCTCTATGTCCAGTGATTCTCTCCTTCTTTTTCGGTCTTTGTTATCTTCCCTTGAGTATCGACATGCCTTAAGCTTTCTTGACACGTCCCTGAGTATTCTGGGCTTGAGAATGCCCCTAGTTCCTGCACCCTACCATTATACAATTGAGCCAGAAAAATCGTTCTCTCATGTTATTCTGGAGCTTAAATGATACAGTTTAGCACTAGGTACTTTCTATCTTATCCCTTGGATGGTGGTGATGGTGGCAAGGTCCTGCCACTATTGGGACGTTTGGCATTACCTTGAGGCTTCAGTGAATCTTCAAGCTGTTGTCTATACTTATCGGGCGAATACTCTTAGTAATACCTCTAGTAAACCAGCTTAGTAAAGTGTCGCTTAAGGATTCTACACTCTATTGTCTTATGATCATTCCCCTTGTGATAGGCATAGAAATCTCTAGAGTTGTTCTTGGGGGTTGATCCGAGAGTGGGAGAGGTCTCTTCAAATACGAACCATTTCTTGATGTGGTGGAGTATTGTTGATATATGGATCTCGGTTGGCCTTCTTTAGTTTTTCGATCTCGCTTAATGAGTGTGGACCTCTATCTTTTCTCATGTTCTTCTGACTCCAATGGTTGTTCCTGGTCACGCTGCTCCCCTAGGTCATCCTCAAGCTCCTATTCGGAGTGAGGTAAAAATTTAGATTCCTGAGCAGACTGATTACCTAGTACTAATCCGGTCATAACTTCCTCTACAAACATCGTAATCACAATCCGAAAGATGTTATAAAAACTAGATACTTCGGGATTTCCAAGCATATAAAAACCATAATCTGGTTTATCTCAAGCTAGTCTCAGTTCTCTGTCATAGTCAACTAATCTACATAGGCAGATTTTTCAATTTCAGCTCAAAATGCCTCTTTGTCTTCTTTTATTCTTATTCATTTCAAACTACTTCTATGACTCGGATACGTCTTCTCAAAATCTCAAGTGTTGTCCATTCTCTTGAGGCTTTGAGATTATTCGTGCATGGTTTGACAAATATTGATCAATGGTTTCACAACTTTCTGCCTCCATACCATACCTTTCTACTCGATCTTCAGCCTTCTAATATTAGTTGGAGATGCTAGTTTTGTGATCTTTAAGCGTCCACCTATTCATGCTTATGGAGATGGTTGTTCATTCGCAAGTGCACCTCATTGAGTGTTGGATTACTCTTGAGAGATTGTCTGATCAAATTTGTTACCTTATGGCTTGCCGCAAACTTCAACATGCATGTCACCTTGCTGTAGAACTTCGTCCATAACTTACTTTGTACAACTTGATCATACTCATGACTAGGATATAGCCTTCAGGTTTTTGCATTTTCCTCATAGCTTTCCAAAAAATCTTAGATTCCGACCTTCTGAAACGCTAGGGGATTCCATATTTCTGGACATTGTAAAGATGTTGATCGTGACTTCATCTTTCCACTAGTATATGATGTTCCAAGTTTGAAAATCATAAGAACGGAGCTAGTAAACCCTTCAAAACCTTGATGATTCACCTCCCAATTTTCCATCGGCGTGCTCTTTTTTTCATGAAAGTCACCCTAAGCTTTCCCAAAGGTCGAGTGTATGTTCCTCAAGGTCTCCCATTATTTGAGTGTGCATCCCTCAGTTTTCCGTGGTTGTACCCTTGTTGGGGAGATAAGTTCTTGTGGCTGGCTGTTGCTACCGCGAAAGATGACAACTAGCTGAAAAAGTGGTTGTTCCCGTTATACGACTAGGAGAGCTGTTTTCTCCTCATGAAAATTGTCTCTACCCTTGACTAGGAGAGAGCTATCTTCAAGAAAATGGTTGCTTTCATGCTTATGGTATTTTTTTATATACTTTTTCAGTAGTCGGCCGTCATCGTTGAAAGTTATTGCCCTTGTAGATGATTACTTATTTCTCAAGGTTTGCTTTGTGAAAAACTAGTTGATGAACTCAACTTTCTGGAATTCCTTGGTGTTTTAGGAATCTACGAAATTACAAGATCATTCATGGATGTCACAACCCCCTGCTAATCTATCCAACTCACTCTAATGACCTCCTCTTGCTTGTTGGTGTGGCTTTTATGGTATCTCATTCATGAAAGATTTTCTACTAGTTTTCTCGTTCTGACATGTCGTAGAACTATCATTATATATCTCTCTAAAGATCTCTGATTGAAGTGATTAATATGATATTGAAAAATAGACCCAAATGGATTTTCAACCATATATCATACCCTTGTTGAATATCGAATTTTGGTTGCTAAAATTGACCCGCAAAACAGACTAGTGGCAATGGTGTTGTTTTAGTCAGATTCGACCTCCGGACGGTATTTTGGCCATATCTTCTTTCTCCAAACTTTAATTGAGGAAAATTTTGTTGCATTAAAAACTAGATGTACATATATTTCCAATGATGTATGATTCATTATCCAAAATTGGCTGCAGCGTTGCCAGAATATTGACGAACAGATGCTCTATTTTTCTGAGAATTTTGAACATTATTCTTTGTCGAATTTTGTACATCATTCTTTGTCGAATTTTGTGGGGGTTTCTTGGTTTTGGTGAAATCCCTATACATTTTGAATTCTTAGAGAATCCATTCATGCAAGGGACTATTGAATGATCACAGAATAATACATGTAGGAGTCCTCTCAATTAAAGCACCAATTTGTAAGAGTAGATTTTGGATGCCCTCAAGCTTGTTCCTTATTGTTGAATGAAAGCACCAGATCATAGGAGTTACCCATGATCGTTAAAGGTTGAGACCTCCCTTATAAGGTTTATTGATGATGTGAGACTCTGTTGTATTGCTTCCCTTGAGAATTTCTCATTGAAAGCCTGCAAAATAAGTTCAATCACAGTGGTACCACTCTTAGACCCTCCGATGCTTAAATCAGTATAGAACCAAGCATAAGCATGTATTATGGTTGATATTCTTCATTTTCACTTACTATTTCCAAGCTATGGCCTCATATATATAGTGATTGTTCAAGGTTTAGGCATAGTCCATGTAGGAACAGGACTACATACTTTCGGATATGACGAATCCATTAAGGAATAGATCTCTGTATCCAGGGCTAATCATATTTTTAGATTACTACAAGCCCTTTGGTGAAATCCCTCTAGGTCACGTGTTAACCTTCATCATTCCTCAAGGATTCCTCAAGGTCGCCAAAATTCCTCCAGGTTTCCTAGAAACCTCAGAGATTCATTGAGATTCCCCAGAAACGAGACTCTTCTACGTCTCCCAGAATCCTCGTATATTCTATCATCTTATCCTTTCTCAATCGTTCTCAGGGATTATGACACCTCATCTTCATTCATTCTAGAGGATTCTACACTCTTCTAGATAGTTCAAGATAATTGCAATCATCCATGAAATACCCGAATATAGTCCAAACCTTTTATCATAAAGGTCCAGGCCCAAAGGCCCAATCTTATTATACATCGAACCAAGAGATGTCCTTAGGGGAACACCCTTAAGCATTTATGTGACTAAATTTGGCTCTTATATGATATCTTGATTGGTGGGGTAATCACTCACGCAAGACTCTTCCTTCCAGAAGCACTTCTTCCGCTTCTGTTAATGTAGTCCAATCAGGTATGACTGGTAAGACATCTCTTGCTGTATCTTCTAAGAATAATACTTGGATAATTGACATCGGTGCATCTAATCATATGACCAATACCTCTACCTTAGTTCAATATTATTTCCTCTCTTTTTTCCTAGTGTCTCTACTATTAATGGTTCCCCTTCTTCTGTTATTGGTGCAGGCTCTGTCACTCTTTCTCTGAATTTAACCATTTATTCTATATTAGTTGTTACCTCTCTGGCCAATAACCTTTTATATGTTAGTCAAATCATTATGGATCTTTCTTGTTTTGTCACGTTTTATCCCATTTTTTGTGTATTTCAGGACATTCTGACATGACAAATTCTTTGTTATAATACTAGAAGGGGGAAGTTGTACTATCTCAATTTGACATCCAGTGGAGAGAAGCAGCTAAGTTCGTTGAGTCAAGTCAACAATGTTAGCAATCTGAATAAAGCCAAGGAAACCATCTAGTTATGACATTGTCGTTTGGATCATCTTTCTTTTGGATATCTTAAGAAGTTATAAACTCATATGTTTTCGGGAGTGGAAGAGTCGGATTTTAAGTGTGATGTTTGTGTACTGGCTAAGAGCCACCGTATTACCTATTCTCCAAGTTTAAATAAATGTTTAGTTCCTTTTGTGAAAATTCATTCTGATGTTTGGGATCCTACTAGAATTTCTATACAAACTGGAGCTCGTTATTTTGTTACTTTTATTGATGAATATAACTGAAAGACATGAGTTTCATTAATGACTAGCAAGAGTGATATGTTCTCTTGCTTCATTGAGTTTCATAAGATGGTGACTACACAATACCAACAGCCTATCCATGTTCTTCAATCAGATAATGGAGGTAAGTATGTTAATGGCACCATGACTACTTACATTGCCTCTTGTGAGATTCGTCACCAAACCTTTATTTCTTATACCAAACCTCTATTGCCTTTACTCCTCAATAGAATGGTTTGGCAGAATGCCTGAATAAGCAATTACTAGAGGTTCTTCATGCTTCATTGTTTGGCATAAATGTGCCTCGGTCTGATTGAGGTGCACCTATTACTTATGCTGCTTATTTGATTAACCGTACTCCTTCTCATGTCAATGAGTTCCAGAGTCCCTACTAGAAGTTACAAGAGCTGCTGAATGTCCTTTTCCTTCCTAATCTTGAACCTAGAGTGTTTGGTTGCACTGTGTATGCCCATATTCACAAGCTTTTCTAGGGTAAACTTGATCATTGTGTTGTGAAGTATGTCTTCATTGGTTATGCTGACTTTCAGAAAGGTTATCGATGCTATGATTCTCTCACTAAGAAGACCCATATCTCCCTTGATGTCTCTTTTAAAGAATCTAAATCTATTACTCATGTGGAGTTTTAGAGTCTTCCCTTCAGGAGGAGAGATGATGCGACAGATTTACTCTGAAATTGCCAGAATTTGAAGAGCTAGAGCAGTTTAAGACACAATTTGGTGGATCAGGAAATTCTAAAACGACCCCTGTACCTATGTTCGACGTGTTAATTGACTCCTCTTGACCCTTCAAATATAGCGCACTGGAAGGATAGATGGTTACCTTCAACCCGTCGAGTGATATGTCTTGACCCGTCGAAAATTCTGTAGTTGAAGCTAACAGAGAAGAAATACCAATTACACAGTATCGAGATAATACTAAAGAACCTGCTCCCCTTTCTACATCATCAACTGAGATCTCTGTTCAGAGTGCTCCATATGAGGTATGTCAATCCACACGAATTACTAAGGGAAATTCCAAACAACAATATGAGCTTAGTATAGATGCCAAAGCCAAATACTTTATTGCTAACTACATTTCTCACCATAGGTTGTCTAAGTCTCATGCACTTGTTGTTAGTCAATTATCTTCAATATCTATTTCTAGCAATGTACATGATGCTTTGGCAGATCCAAAATGGAATTAAGCTATGAATGAAGAGTTAGAAGCCTTGCAGAAGAATGAAACTTGGGACATGGTTCCTATGCCACCTGGTAAGAAGACTATTGGATGTCATTGGGTGTTTACGTAAAACTTAAAGTTGATATGAGCATTGATCGCTATAAGGCTAGGTTGGTTACCAAGGGTACAGTTATATATACTTAGAAATATGGAGTTGACTACCAGGAGACTTTTGCACATGTTGCTAAGATTAATACTGTAAGGATTCTTATTGCCCTTGCAGCTTGTTATGAGTGGCCTCTACACCAGTTTGATATGAATAACGCTTTCCTGAATGGTGATTTAGAAGAAGAAATATACATAGATATTCTGTCGAAAATCAGTTGCAAACTAGGTAATAAGAAAAAGGTGTGTCATCTAAAGAAGTCTCTATATGGTTTGAAGCAATCACTTAGGTCTTGGTTTGGGCGCTTCTTAAAGGCATTGAAGAAGTTTGGGTATCACCAGTGTAACTCTGATCATACCTTGTTTATCAAACGTAAGCATGGTAAGATTACTGCTTTGATTGTGTATGTTGATGATATGGTTGTTACTGGAGATGATCCATGCGAGATGGCAAGCTCCAGAAACAGCTATCATAAGAGTTTGATATGAAAGATCTATGTGACTTAAAATACTTCTTAGAAATTGAAGTTACAAGGTCTAAACAAGGGATTACATTGTCCCAAAGAAAATATGTTCTGGATCTTCTTGTTGAGACATGATTGCTAGATTGCAAGCCTGCTGCTACTTCTATTGAGCAAACTCACAGGCTGAAGCTTCTCCCAGATCAGGTTCCAACAAATAAGGGCAGGTATCAGCGTTTAGTTGGGAGACTTATATATTTATCATATACTAGACCTGATATTGCATACGTTGTTAGTGTGATGAGTCAGTTCATGCATAATTCAGGAGTAGAGTATATGAGTGTTGTCTTATGTATTCTTAGATATCTAGAGGGCACACTTAACAAATGATTGTTATTTACAAAACACAGTGAATTGTGTTTTTCAGGCTACACTAGTGAGATGTGTGTTTCAGGCTACACTGATGCAGATTGAGCTGGTGATCATACTAATAGGTAGGCATGAGAATTATTTCTGATTTGAGTCAAAAGCAACCGATTTGACCCAAAAATTCGGGTTGGTAACTAAACCGAATTAAAACGGGTGAGGGAATAGAGAGACCAAACCGACGCCAAATAGATTTGATTCAAGATCGGTTCTATGTCTGAAATCAACTGATTACTTTCTTGGCGATGTCGCCTCTCTCGTCTCACAATCCCTCAATTCTTTATCTCTCAAACCATCGATTCTCTCCTCTTTATGTTCTGTTCCATGAAAATTTGCATCTTTTGGGTATGTTCTATGAAAATCTGCAAAAAAATCATAGTTATGCAGCTCGATGTCGATGTGCGACTAGGGATTCACCTTACTTGGGCGACGATCTCGACTTGAAGGTGTCGTTGGACGATTTCGACCCCATCAGATTTGACAAGAACGGCGGGAAATAATTCGGTTTAACCGAATCTACCTTACCCAAAATTCAGGTCAACCAAATTTTTGGAAGAAAGCCAGAGCAATTCAGTTTTGGTTCTAAATTTGAGCTTTCTGAAATAAGTGGATCAAAATCAGTTTGGGTTATTTTTCTACCTGAACCCAATATGCCTAGCCTTACTAATAAGGCCTCTACTTTTGGATACTTTATTTTTATTGGTGGGAGTTTGGTAACTTGGCGCCCTAAGAAACAGAATGTGATTGTCCATTCTATTACAGAAGTTGAATACCGTGGAATGGCAAATGAAGTATGTGAATTATTGTGGATCAGAAATGTGCTGAAAGAATTAGATTTCAAGCTTCAGAAACCTATGGATTTGCATTGTGATAATGCATCTATTGTTAAGATTTCTGATAACTCAGTACAACATGATAGAATCAAACATATGAAGGTTGATTGACATTTAATAAGGGATAACCTTGAGAAGAAAATTATTTGGTTTTCCTTTGTAAAGTCTTAGGAACAGTTAGTTGATGTTCTTACTAAAGGGTTGTCACATAAAACTTTTAGTAAATTGTTGGACAAGTTGGGCATGATTGACATCTATGCTCCAACTTGAGGGAGAATGTTGGCAAATATTAAACTTGTTGATATATTAGATTCCTATTGTAATTAGAATTGATTTATTCTTTATTGTAGATATTCTCTATCTATTAGGAATATGACTGTAAAGCTATATATATATATACCCAATTTTAGAGTGAATAAAAGCACTATATTCTACCTTAAACACTTTTGCCTATACTTTTCTACTATGAGGAATCAAGGTTTGGTCAAGGAGGGAGACCTTGGGACTATGGTTAACATGCATGGAAACCCTCTAATCTATGTAAACTCATTAAAGTAGGTTATGGCAATTTGATTTTGTGTGTCTGGCCTGAATGTTTGTTTATTTCATACTATCAAGTCATACGAGTCTTTTATAAATGTTTTGATATGAGATTTCTCAAGTCATATCAGTCTCAAGGCCGGGTATCCTAGCTCATGGATTTGGGAGAAGGCTTTTGGTTCTTCCCCACTAGTAAGTATATTCCTTTGCTTCAAAAATGGAAAACGAATAGAGCCTAATAAGGGCATCTGCAGTAGTATGCCAGATAGCACGAGCTACCGGTGTCCCCCTCCGGAAAGAGCACGAGCCCGGGAAGTTTTTGGGTGCAACGGTAAGAGATAGCATGAGCTCGCCAATGGGACTGCACGTTGACCAAGTTGGGAAGCCAAAGCACTGGCAAGAATAGCACTTCATAGAGGAGTTGCTCTCTGTTGGAGCCCACTCACGTGGGTGACGTCAGAGCAGTTCCCTTTTTGTAAATAAGGCGCATGTATTACCGCACCAGTATATAGTAATTTTTTACGGTCGTTTACCACGCCAATGGGAACAAGCCACGTGGCTGGGCCGTCTGGCAAGTTGCTCCTAACGGGCAATGAAATCTAGGCTGTCCATTTTGATTTGAAAAGTCGATTGGACGACCTCTATTTGAACTGAACGGCTAGTTTTGTGTAAAACGGGCAGAAGCAATAATTTTGCAGAAAATACCCTAAAGATTGATAAAAAAAATTGTACATTTCTTATGTTCATCATACGTTGATCCTCTCACCGGCAACAAGCAAAATGTCAAAAAATTGTGGGAAACCGTTCATGCCGATTATAAGGTAAATTTGGTCATTACTCTTGGTCATAAGACTGGAGCCTAGGTCATAAACCGCGATTTCTTCTCGTTTTACTAAGTTGATGCCACTTTTGAAAAATTGGGGTGATGTTCTTGGTTATGCACAAAGGAATCCATAATCCGACACAAATTTGCAAGATGAGGTAAGTCTTTATAATTTTGTCATCTTCATTTTATTTGATTTATTTAAATAAATATTGTCATCTCCATTTAATTAGATAAAATTGTGACATATAAATTCATTATTTTTTCTAGCTAAAAAAAGCTCAATCATGGTATATGGCACAAAAGAAGAAAGAGTTTAAAAAGTTTGAATGTTGGGAAGTGATGAAAAACCATCCTTATTTTAGGTTCGTCGAAACTACTACTCCACCTTCTTACCAAGGCAACTTCGAAGTTACTCCTCCCATTAGAAAAATGCCTCCCACCGTCGATTTGGATGAGGACGAAGTGGTTTCAACACCACAAAGCAACCCTCAAGGTCCCTCTAGTCCGGTTAGATCAATGGAAGTGAAGGCGGCCGAAGAAGCAAGAAAAAAAGGGGGACAAGTGATGACTTCTACAAATGAGGTACGTGATGAGGCTTTGAAATGCATTGTGGCTAATAATTTTTTTTGGGTAGCTGGCCAAAAAGCTCTTAATGATAGTGAGCTTATTTTACACAAAGCGCAACTTGCCCTTCAAGAGAAAGAGCATAATTTGAAGGCTTTAGGGAAGAAACAAGGATCATGTCAATGAATTTGGATGCTATGACCCCAAATTCAAAGAGGTATTTAACGAAGAGGAAAGCGGACATCCTTAAGTATGTAAATGACAATGAAGGAGAAGCTAGTGGTGCAACATTTTCAAACTGTTATCGCCCGCTTTTTAGTGATTAGTTTAGTTTGTCTTTATAATAAATCTAGGCTTGGCTTGTCATTATGTAATTTAAATTTTTAAGAAATAAAAATGTTGCTTTCTTTATTTAGATAAAATTCAAATACATTACATAAAAACATTATTCAAACACAAAATTCAAACACACAAAATTAAAATCAAACAATATAAAATGCAAACACACAAAATAACATATTTAGAGATATTCACCGGTTTCAATAAACCAGTTGTGCTTCACTAAGTCCTTCTGAATCTCTCCATGGATATAAGCAGATTGGAAATCCACAACACGTTCGCGAAACCATTGTTCATTCAGTCCATTTCTTCCAACTGGCTCTAAAGGAATTTGATTACCTCCTCTATCCACTGACCCATCATAACTAGCGAAAGCACTCGATGGGTTTTGTAGATCTTCTTCATCGTTCTCCTCCAAAAATTCATCATCCCCAAATTCTTCCTTAGCAATCATGTTGTGCATTATGTTGCAAGCTAGCATGACCATTTTTAATATCGATGTGTGGTGACACCGAGCTTTATGGCGAATAATTCCCCAACGAGATTGCAAGATGTCAAAGCACCTCTCCACATCTTTGTGGTACGCCTCTTATTTCTTTGCGAACATCTTCTGTGGTAGCTCTTGGGGATTGCAAATAGTTTTGACAAACAAGGAGTACCTCAGATATATTTCGTCAGCTAGATAATAAGTATTATGATTCGTCATACCGTTGACTTTAAAACTCTTTTGCGGACTTTTTCCGGCGAGGAGCGCGTCCAAGATATCTGATTGGTAGAGCACGTTGATATCATTTTGTGCTCCAGGCACCCCGAAGAAGCTGTGCCATATCCACGTGTCATATGAGGCCACTGCCTCTAAGATAATAGTGGGATGTTTCTTCTGCCCCGAGAATGCCCCTTGCCAAGCTATTGGACAGTTCTTTCATTCTCAGTGCATGCAATCGATGCTTTCAATCATACCAGAAAATCTCTGATGTCTTCCCCTCCTTGGAAGTCGAGTGATGTCTACTGCATTTGGAGTGCGGAGGTAAATGTCACTGTAAATCTCGTACACTTGGGTGCACCACTTCTTCATGCATTCTAATGTTGTTGATTCACCCATCCTTGTGATTTCAGCACACTGATCTACTGCTGAGCCGTATGCCAACATTCGAAGAGCATCGATCATCTTTTGCTGGGGAAGAAGTCTGAGCATTCCAATGACATCTGCTCTTTGATGCCAAAATTGGTCATGATTGCAGAGATCCGTCATTATACGGTTGAATAAGTTCATACTCATTCAGTACCTCCGACAAAAAGCTTGCTCGTTAAAGATAGGGCTTTCGATGAAGTAATCTTCCATCAAATTCTGCACCTTGATTCCCTCAATCTTTCTTCATTTGGACGGCGGTGAGGTGGTTCATCATCGAACGTTGTAGCTACCATGATCGCGTTGTGACGAAGGCATTAGCAATTTTCCCAATTTGTTGACGTTGTTGTCGCCTCCTCGTGAAAAAATTGTTCAAATTTACATCTTACTGATCTGGAAATGTGAGGAAATGTTTGAAGAAATGAGTTTATGGGTAAAATAACAAGTGAGAAGAAGATGGTGTGAGCATACAATGAGCCATAGATAATTCTTTTATAGCCAATTCCAGATTCTCTGTTGTTTGAAGATGATGACACGTGTCATATTATGATTGATCGAAAATCTTACCGGAAATCTTCTTGAATTATTCAAACGATAATGACACGTGGAGTTGACACGTGTTGTCTCGTGATTGATCGAAAATCTTATCAAAAATTTCATTCAATTATTTAGATGATAACATATCGTGAGAATGACACGTGTTCACTCGTCATTGGGCGGAAATCTTATCAGAAATTTGGTTCAATTGTTTACGATAACGAACCGTGGGAGTGACACATGTCGGCTCGTCATTGGTCGAAAATCTTACCGGGAATGTGGTCACATTATTTAGACGATAATAACACGTGTCGTCTATCTATTGGTTAAAAATCTTATCAACAAATAAATAATTAAATTTATATTTAGTGAATAATAATAAGAGGTATTATTTTTTTTACACCGCTATATAAAAAACTGAAATATCACCTTTTATTCGACAAATAATGACAACGGCTCCTCAAATAAAATGTTCAACCCAATAACACCTGCATATGCTCTAAGAGATTGAAGAAAAAGGTTTCTCATAAAAAAGTATTACCGAGTCTCGAGAAGGTGTTAGTGAGACAAACGGTCGCTTTAGTATGTTGCAAAAATGGTCCTCACATCGTTAGGTTGAGAGATGAGGCCAATGACTATTTTTGTTTTTTCTTATTTCCATATGTGATCTTTATATGAATTTGAGCTAAACTTGTACATTAGTGTAAGTTATGTAGAAATTCGCTTTTATCGAGTCAGTCACCAGTTAAAAACTTAATAGGCCACTACATATTAATAAATTAACGACATCACATGGATAAAAGGCTATATACTACCCAAAATAGGCTCTATCCCATTGGAGTTACCTTCAAAGAATTACCATAAGACATCCCCTAACGCAAGCATGCGTTAAAAAAGCTATAGAGTATGCTCCTTTAGTGACCTGTTGCAGCCGACTGCACCTATGCTTTAACACACTTAAGTTTTTCCCTTGCAATAAAATTAAATTTTGACATTTAACATTTATTTTTACTCACATCAGATGATTTTCTAAAGACTTTCTGAGTCCAAAGACTAATTCGCGGAGGGAGTTTGTATCAGATTGCTTTCTTTAATAGGTGCGGCTATATACACTTCATTGTTTACTCACTTCACCCAATTTTCATACTTTTTCTTTTACTTTCCTAATATGCTCCTGATCTCTTTGTACACTATAAACCTGAGCCAAATGGTTAGATCGACACTATTGATTTCTTTGGTTCCCAACTTTCCGTGCTCACGGGGTAATTAAAAGAGTCTTAATGCAGATTTAACAACCCTCAATCTCATTGTCTCACCTTTAGAAATTCTGGGAGAAGTGCGAACTTGTCTTTGACATATTTGATAGGAGAGGTGTAGAGGGGCAAACTTGTTCAAGGTGAGGAGTTTACTTCTCATACGAGACCGTAGCTTGTGCTCTTGATTGGAATTGATACTACAGTGTATAGTAATTGAGTAGAATGTAATTAAACAAGGTCAACAATTGAGCAAAGGGTAGTTAAAGTGTTAAACAAGGTCATAGCCACATGCCACAATAGTAGAGTAAACGGGTGCAAAGACGATCAAGCAATCTATGCAAATGAGATTCGAGATTTGTGGAGTGCAGTGAAAAAAGATGGAACAATATTAGAATGTCAAAAACTAAAATTAAAATGAGGTGAGATGAGGTGAGTAAAACAAGAGGTGTAAATGGCGGTACTCTTCTTTTATTTGATTACAAAAAACGTATCATTGTGTTAGACCATTTTTTCCTCGTCGATAAAGAAAAAGAGATTGAGAGCAAGCTTCAATCTACGTCGGCGAGATTTGAACTCAATCGAGAATTTTATGCCTCAAGTTCTTACCAACTCAACTCTTGTAGCCTAAAACGTTGGAGTTTGACCTAACTCGTCCAAAGTCGAAATCTCCCTCCCCCTCCTCCGGCAGTCCAGACTCGGTCATCTGCCGTTTCCATTTCGATCCATATATGTTGATCATTGATGCATGGAAACACCCTTATGGCCTTATCCTTACACGGCTGATCTGAGTTCACTGAATTTGAGACGATCAATAAGCTAGCCGATGCTCATCTGTCGCAAACTGGAGTCGTGACTGGATAATTAAAATAACCCACAATCCGACAAAACAAAACCCCGAAAATATCACAACCCCGAGAGAGAGAGAGAGAGAGACAAAGAAATTCACAGAAAAAAGAAAAGAAAAAAAAGGGTAAAGAAACCGTGTTGAGCTGAGCTGAGCTGATCGAGCTTTGTGTTTAGAGCAACCAATACAGAGACAGACAGAGACAGAGAGACTTATCTATCATGGTTTGGTTGGATTCACGAGCTTTATCCTAAGCCTTCTGCAACTACTCGAACTACTCTTTCCCCTCAGAAAACCAAACACACGTACCCAGAAAAGAGAGAGAGAGAGAGAGAGAGAGAGAGAGAGAGAGAGAGAGAGAGAGAGAGAGAGAGAATTGAATTGATTCTCCAGTTAGCTAGAGAGATAACAAATTAAGGCTGTCCAAGGTGGGTGGGGAGCTTCACGGGGTCGAACCCATCTCAGTCTCTTTCGTCACCACCCACCCTCACCCTCACCCAGAACGAAAAAGAAAAAAAGAAGAAGAAGAAGCTTAATTATTTGCGCCACGTCATCACCACCGGCTTACCGGTCGAGGGTTCAATTCGATCATCTCTGGTCTCTATAATGATGTAATACGAGCTCTCTTTTGAGTTGTGAAGCGATATCGGGATATACATGGATCGTTCTATGCTGACAGTTGGGCCGGGTATGGATATGCCGATCATGCACGACAGCGATCGATATGAGCTCGTTAAGGATATTGGCTCCGGTAATTTCGGCGTCGCAAGGCTTATGAGGGACAAACAGACTGATGAGCTTGTTGCTGTCAAGTACATAGAGAGAGGTGAGAAGGTTAGTACTTTCACTTCACTTCACTCTCTCAACTCAAACTCTCTTTTTCATTTCTTGTTTCTTGTGTTGTCTTCGTTGAGTTTGAGCTAGGTTTTCGGTGGACTTAATAATACAAGACTATTAAGATTCAATTTGTCATTTCTTATAGTTGTGTGCTCCTTGTTAATAATGTGAAGATTTTGGTTGAATGTGACTTGTATCCAGAGCTGGGCCTTTGCTTCTTGAGCTTGGTGTAAGTATGACAACCTCAATGTATATGGAGTTTGCTGTGTCTTTTTTATACATACAAGTCCATTCTAGCTTGTTTAGGAAGATTTCAACATCTGGGGAGGGAGCATTAGTGGTTTGGAGACTGTAAGCTGTCTTTTGTTTTCTTTGAATATAAATATGGGAATATTGCTATGAATATAGAGACACCGCAGTCAACAAAGGATTCAATTTTAGACAAAAGAGTAGGGAAATAAAAGCAAATGTCCCAGAACAAGAACTTAAGCACCATATCCTTCCAGTCTCCCTAAACATAGTTGTCATGTAGTAATACTTGTACTCAAAAGTAAGTGAAGCCCAATCGTAATTATAAATATGGCCATGTATGTCGTAAACACTAGTGATTTAGTCTGTCAACAGACTTACATATGTAGCCTGATGATGGTTATATAACTGTGAACAGTGGATGAGATTTCCCAAGAATCTGTTGCTGGCATCAATGACCTTAGTGACTGCAGACAATGGTTCCTATTGGTAATTTTGATCCATTAGTACAATCAAACATAGAATTGATTTTTTCTTGCTTGGTTTTAACAATCTTATTTGTGCATTGTTTTGTTTATCTTTGGTTGTTGTGAATAGTTTATTGGGGTTCGTAGTGTGACTAGTGTCGATAGAACTTGTAGTCAATACTAAATTAACCTCGTCATGCCTAGATATTTTCATTGTAATGGTAATGTTCCATTCTTGTGCTTGGCAGCTTCAGATATTGTCCCTGCAATATTGATTGTCCTTAATTCCATATGTCCTTAATTCCATATATTTTGTTCCCTCTAACAGATAGATGAAAATGTGCAAAGGGAAATCATAAACCACAGGTCATTGAGGCATCCTAACATTGTGCGATTCAAAGAGGTTTGTTATATTCTAAGATCATATGACACATTAAGTACTCCTCCACAGAATCAGTAATTTAACGACTTGACTGTAGGTAATATTGACACCAACACATTTGGCAATTGTAATGGAGTACGCATCTGGAGGAGAGCTCTTTGAGCGGATATGCAATGCAGGGCGCTTCAGTGAGGATGAGGTACTACTCCAAAACAGTAATTTTGTTTCGAATAGTGCCTCAAACCTTCTTCTTATGTACTCGTGTTGTAGGCACGCTTCTTCTTCCAACAACTTATATCTGGAGTCAGTTACTGTCATGCAATGGTATGTAAAGTTAGTCATTTGATCATCCTAGTTGTGATTTTTCTTAATACATGATATACACTACTAAATTTCAAAGTGGGTTTCTTTTCGACATCTTCCTGAAGCAAGTGTGCCATCGGGACTTGAAGTTGGAGAACACATTATTAGATGGAAGTCCAGCTCCTCGTTTGAAAATATGTGACTTTGGCTATTCAAAGGTACTAGAAATTTCTCTTCTCTCATCACCTGACTCATTTACAGAAGTCTGGTTGTGAATAATGACAGTTACGTACACTACTAGTATTTTAATCAAGAATATAAATCTAATCATTTCAGAAAATGATCGTTGTTTCAATGATTATACGCGTGTTTGTGTATTTTCCTCAACTGGTAGAGACCTCTGAAGAGTGTGTTCATTACTTCGAGATATTGCTTAGGCATCAGCAAGTCTTTTATTTATTTTCTATTTTGTTACTTTATTTGTTTATGATGATTATATTTCTTATATCCATCTAATAACTCTCTCTCTTGTCGCAGTCTTCAGTGTTACATTCACAACCAAAATCAACTGTTGGCACCCCCGCATATATTGCTCCTGAAGTGTTATTGAAGAAAGAATACGATGGCAAGGTAAAGACCTGGGGTTTAATGATATATTCGAAATCCTAGTATTTTTTTTTCTTTTCCAAAACTACAAACTTGTATGTACTTTCAACATTATATTCGAGCCATACATATGAAGCTGCAAACATCAATTGAAAGTCCGAGGATCATCATAATATTCTGATGTTTTCTTAAGGCGAAGTATGGGGACTATATATGTAGAGTTCCTTTAAAGTCATGGATGAAGGATAGTCTTTCCCCGTAGCCTACTGTGACATTAAACTGATTATGTATCTTCTTGTTGTCTGATAAAAATCAAGTACATTATTCTAATAGTTGTTGGTTTTGGTATGCCATTCAGATTGCAGATGTGTGGTCTTGTGGGGTGACGTTGTATGTCATGTTGGTGGGTGCCTACCCATTTGAGGATCCTGGGGAGCCCAAGAACTTCCGCAAGACAATACAAGTAATTTTTTCCACCTTGCAAGTGATTCCACCCTTGCATTTTTTTGTGTGGAGGCTGGGCACCTCTGCTGTGATTGAATGAAACTAATGGACAAGTGTTTATTATAATCTTTTTTGCAGCGTATAACGAGTGTCCAGTACTCGATTCCTGATTATGTTCATATATCTCCAGAGTGCCGTCATCTGATCTCAAGGATTTTTGTGGCTGAGCCTGAGAAGGTAGGTGATATTCCTCGTAAACATTCGGTAGTCTCATATTCAAATGAAGTCCAAATCCTGTGTATACTTGAGGTCTAGTAATGATTAATTATTCACTTGTATTTGCCTTATATAATTTGGGTCGAAGTCCAAATGTCGTTCTGTTTTAGTGTCTCTGGCATGCCAGGACCTGGTTTTACAAAATGCAAAGGAACATTGCATTACTGTATGCCCATTCAATATGTTGCTTTCATTAGCTTGCTCTTCCATATCTAATTAGGTTGAAAGGATTGAAAAGAGCATACCATTGTTTTATTTTTGAGTGTAATTGGATATCACTGTATGAAACAGAGAATAACAATCCCTGAGATTAGAAACCACGAGTGGTTTCTACAGAACCTCCCAGCAGATCTCATGATTGAAAACACCATGAACAGTCAGTTTGAAGAGCCGGATCAACCCATGCAAAGCCTTGATGAGATCATGCAGATTATTGCTGAGGCTACAGTACCGGCAACAGGAACCAACAATCTCAATCAGTATCTTGCTGGTAGCCTGGACATCGATAACATGGATGAGGATCTCGATACAGATCCTGATGACCTTGACATTGACAGCAGCGGAGAGATAGTGTATGCAATCTGATATTGTTTTCAGGCACAAGTCTGCAGATGTGTAGCCACACGGGGTTCTCTGGTTGAAATATTTTCAGTCAGTTTTTAAAGTCCGTCCTCGTTGCTTGTGTATATGCTTGCTCTATTTATTTTTTCAGTGACATGCTTCTGTTCCATCTGTGTTGTTTTGTTCTGCCACTTGGCATTTATGTATGTTTATGTATTTCTCACAAATAATGTAAGAGGTGTATATCGTGAAATTGTATAATTTTCCAATCCTCTCTCCAATACCATCATTTCAACATAGGTTTGGACTTTGGACGACTGTACATTTGCCTTCAGATGGAAGTCAGTCAAATAGTCTAATCTGTAGTAGTCCAATTTTGGGCTGCAGAACACTAGAAAAAATAAAAAGGATAGAATTCACCTACATGGTATGAACTCTTTGGAATGTATCAATTTGATGTCCGACTTTCCAAAATTATCAAAATGATCTCCAAAAGATTGAATCTTTATATTCGTGATGCCTACATATATTTGCTTCCACTGCACTGTTAATATTGATGACGTGGCAACGACAAAAATACCCCTAGTAAGTAATATCTGTCAACTCGTGTTTTCTCACTCCGTTTTTTTTGCGCCAATTTGTGCGAGAAGACATTTTTTTCCCTTGTTACTTCAATCTTGTATTTATGGATTCGCAGGCCAAACAGAGGGCGAAATTGAAAGATAGAGAGATGTTGAGACCTACAGTAAACACAGGAAATTATTGGAGATGTGGGAGGAGAGTTGTAATATTCAAGTATTCTGGGTTTGACGAAAACTATGGAAAGTGATATTGGGGCTGTGGTCCAATAGAATCACAGGTATGAATTTGTTGGTTTTCGATTTTGATTAGGGTTAGTTATGATAGAATCTGTGTTTTGTATGTAGCGGCGTTGTGGATTTCTGTTTTGAGTTTATCCTCCTTATAATGAAGAAGCCCGAGTTGGTGCAGGGATCGAGTTGGAGGTGGTGGTGCAAGGCTCGAGTTGGAGGTGGTAGAGGTTGTTTCATCTGATTCTGATGTTTCTGATTAGGGCTTTGTTTATTCGTACTATGTGGTTAATCTGTTGTTGGAACTTATGTTTAAGTTTGTTCTTGTTTCCTTGCGTTTATGTAGGTTTATTTATGATGGTGATTTGATTTTGGATTGTTGGGAATTTCTAACTCCAAGGCATCCATTTGGACTTTGTATTTGGATGCTTTGAGTAAGATATTTTGTACACTTTCTGTAGTTTCCCTCAATCCAGCTTTTGTGTAATCAAGTCCTCCATTCTATTGTAATGTAATAAAGTTCCTTTGTTAATGAAGTTCTTTGTTGTTGATGAAGGCCTTTATCAAACAATTGACTTTAAAATGAGTTATAGAACATCTTGTTTGCTTAATGCCATTTGTGCATGATGCAATTAATTGCATGCATGAAGCCATTCAATGCATGAACGAAACAATTGAATTAGTTTATACTGTTTGTTTGGTGGGCATCTCTCTGATACTTGTACTAAAATTTGGGGCGCCATTTTGAAACTTATCATAGTAGTTTGATCATCACTTTGAAACTTCTAATAATAGTTTGACATCACCTTTGATACTATTAACAAAAGTTTTGGCAGCACTTTGACAATAAACTCAAAAAGACTGACTTGTTCAGATGATAAAAACACACAAAACAATATGCAACACGAATCACAACTCTTGCAATATCCAACATCAAACACAACTAAATTGTTCATAACCAATAATAACAAGTAATTCCAAAATACAACAAGGTTGTCTTATGATAAATGTAAAACCAGCCTAAAAGATAACCATATTCTCAAGTCAATTATATCAATGTAGTAAATGGCTGAGTCATTACCCGCAAAGTATTGGTGAAACTAAAACTTATAGACACAAGAAACACAAATAGACGCAGAAGTCGGACATCTGACAGCCTCAACCACTGGACACAAAATAAATTATGAACCTTACCTATAATAAACCAAAAACTATGAAAATTTAACACAAGATATTAGACTCAGCGGCGAACTACCACACAAACTTGAGGGTATTCAGAGTTGCTTTGGTTTCAGAAACAATTCGTTTAAACTGCATATAATGCAAAAAACTGGTAAATTTCAAAAAAGTAGATTGTTGATGAAATCAAATAGAGATGAATGTTAGGAACTTCTCTCCACCCTAAATATATTCGATCTACCCCAACCCTAACTTCAACAACAATGAATGAATGTTTCTTATCCATGAGCTATGATTAAGTCACATACATATTACACTCTCTTACTTGGCATGCTATCCGGATTATTTACCTGGCTTAACGTGATCTTAAACTAGGAGACATGGTACTATGATGGGTCCAAATCTACCTAACCTAAGTCATTAAGATTCGTACAGTGTTTGAGAAACAACAAGGGTTCTAGAGCTACTATGATGAGTGCTCTTGCATCACCTAGGAATTACTTCATACAAGAGCTTGTTTTATCTCTATAGAATATGCAATGATATGATGGTCATGTAGATTATCAAGACAATAGATCCTACCATATGCATCTAAGTTGGCAATCAAAGAAACATATAATGGAAATCATCAATGATAAAGTAGTGCAGTAAAACTCATTCAAAAGTTGTCAAAATCACAAGGGGTTTAAAACCGAAACATATCTAGGGATTCGATCAGCCCCTAACTAGGGAAGTTTAGCTACTCATAGTTGAAAGTATACAATAGCAAAACATGATGGAGAAGGAAGAATAAACAAAAAAACCTAGAATTCTCGGCAGCTTCAGTTTGAAGGGTCAAAGATTTACTTCGACGGGTCGAATGCGGACGATTGGAAATTCTTGGCAGCAATAAGACAACTCTTCTTTCATCTTGTTAAGAGGCTTATATAGGTAAGAGGTTGGGCCTATCCTCATCATCTAGGATTGACCCATCGCCACTTGGACATTCCATGTTATTAATCTTTATTCCAATAGAATTCTTCTTTTATTGCTTTTTTCCCCCTCCAAATAACCTAATAACACAAAAATATAATTAATTACTAAAAATTAAACAAAGAAACCAAAATATTTTTTGGAATAATTAAGCATAAGAGAGTTGCATATTTATGCAACTATCATCTTAGGAAAATAGGAGAATGAACCATACAAACAACAATGTCTTAGCAAAACATGGATCCAGACCACAACAACATGGTCTTATCAAAAGATGGATCCAAACTACAACAACCAAATCAAATTGCAGGTTAATTTCTTGTTGTTGTAGGGTTTTGGCTACTTTGAGTAGGGGGATGGGTTTGGCTGCTGCATCTTGGTTACTCATTGATGCCATTGCTGCCTTGTACCTTTTCAGACTCTTCTTATACCTTACTGTAATTGGGGTGTCATATGGACTTGGTCTAGAAACTGGTTTCCTCTTTCGTATGTCCTTTGTTGATGTTGATGTTCCTTCTCCATATGTTCATAAATGATATCAATAACATGAGCAAGAAATCAAACAGATAAATACAAGAATTATTCAATGAGTAAACTGTCTCTCTGTCTCTTCAGTAGCCATATCTATCTCTCTCTCTCTCTCTCTCTCTCTCTCTCTCTCTCTCTCTCTCTCTCTCTCTCTCTCTCTCTCTCTCTCTCTCTCTCTCTCTCTCAGCCTCCTTTTGCAGATTTGCCTCCTTCATTTGAATGGTTTATATGGAATTGAAGTGGATTGTGTTTAGCCTTAACCCTAGTTGGGCTTTGACCCACACCAAACTTATAGAACTATCCTTGGTCCACAACAGTTTCACCTACACCATATTCATTTTCCACACCAACCCCTTTCACATCATCATCCACTTCAGCATCCACTTCACTTTCTTTCATTGTTTCACTAGCCTTCTTTGCCTTTTCCTCTCTCTATCTATTGGCTCTGTCTAAAAATATCAGACAATATGTCATCTACGCAGCAAATGCGGACTAGCTTTGATGAGGCATATGCTCCACTCTCACTTTCCTTTCAGGTGCACTTATTACTGTAGTAGCCTCCTCTTCAGCATACATTTGTGATGCAACTAGGTTTGCAACATCAAAAACTCTGGCCCTCTCTTCATGAGTCATATTTGTGAGAGGATTATTACCAGCCCCTGGTTTAACAACATCATCTAACTTTGCAGCTTTCTTGTTCCTTTTATCTCCTCTAGTTATGTACAATGCAACCTGCATTTTCTTTCTCAGGTACTTTGTCATCTTTACAGTATCCCCATCATTCTTAATTGGAATCTAGCCTTCACCAGCCAATGTCCTAGGCTGTTTGAAGTGGAATGAAATTGGTTTCTCTATGTAACCAAAGTCCCATGAAATGTTGTGCAGTTCAATCCATGAAATATTGTCAGGATCTAATCCATCTAAATAAACTTTCTCTGTCAAATGTTTTCTACACTTAAGCAGCTTATACTTCATGGAGCCATTCAACTATTTTTCAAATCATTCTCCATGGTGAATTTTCATTGTATATAAAGATTTGTCCACTGCAAAATCAAAAATAAGAACACTATTCTAATCAATTTTCATTTCATTTCATGCGACAACACAGCAATATAATAACAGCAAGAACAATGTACTTTTAACAAGAAAGCACATAACAAAGTCAGAATCTTCAACAAACTAACATCCAACACACAAAACCTTAAACTATTCTAAATAAATTCTCAAACCCTATTTTATTTCTCATCAACAACCATGAATCCAACACCTACATCGAAACATACATAAACACAAAATTCCAAAATGACAATAAGATTCGAATTCAGATAACCCATGTGCTTCCAGAGTTTTTCCAGAACATAAAGAGTGAATAACCACTTACATTCGGATCCAGGCCCAGCCCAGGGTCTAAATTTTTCAGGGGCCCAAATATTTTTTTATAATTGTTTATATATGAAAGTTAAAATGAAAAACCTACTCTTTAGTTGCAGCTCTGCTGCAGACTCGCTCAATTCACAGACTCGCAAAGTAAGCTATCGTTCTATCTTCTCTTCTACCTCTCAATTCTCAAGTGCCAGTATTAATCATGGAGTTATACCCAATACACATTTATGGAGAAAATAATTCATCTTCTCCACCAAATCTCTATAAATTTGGTTAGCAATTTCTTTGATTTTTCTATCGTCTCTCTCTCTCTCTCTCTCTCTCTCAACCTAGAAAATCGGCTTTGGTTGGTGATGGATTCGATAGACTCTTCAATCCATAACTATATTAGTATTCGATAATGGGTCAATCCCAAATTTGATTTTTTATTTTGTTTTTGATACACAATCTTCAGTTTGATTTGTACAATTGTATGCATCTGTATTGATATCCGATTATGGTGATATGGTTTATAAATTGAAACATATGAGCTCTTCGATGTTTATATTCAAGCTTCGTAGTGTTTGATAGCTTGGAAAATGTATTCAGAGTTTGTGTTTTTGGTCTATGTAATTTGGATAGTTCTCTATAGTTACTCGGTTAACAACACCCTTTGTATTGTATAAAGTTAGGGAGTCTATCAGTTGGGAGACTCTTTTCTATTTGGGTGTCTTGTTTTCAATGAGAACCTTAAGAAGCGAATTTGTACAAATTTTTTTATTGTTGAGTCTTATGTGAAGTCCTTTACAATGTAAATGATTGATTGTTGATTCAATTTTCCTCTTCATAGAAAAAAGATCAAAAAAAAGTCTGTAGCCTATAGCTTCCACATGTATTTTCTATGTTTGGTACACTTTGTTGTGATTAATCTCATGGACAAGAAGATCATGTATTAGTTGGAGGCGAATCAGTAAGTTGGTAGGAAAGGAAATGTTATAGAATGGACATTTCAAATTTTATCAAGAGTAAATGTTATTTCCATTTTTCTTATAAAGGGCCGAGTAAAAATGAATTAGGGTTTAGTTGGGGTTCAAGATAAGAGGGTGAAAAAAGTGGAAATGACCTTAATACCCATATATTTAAAAATTTGTTGTTGTCACATCATCAATGTTAACAGCGCAGTAACGACAAATAGTAGGCATCACTAATATATATAGAGTTTCAATGGTTTGGATAGTTTTTGAAGGTTGGACATCAAGTTGATATATCTCAAAGAGTTCAGCCCCTATGAGTAATTTTTTTCCAAATAAAAATGTTGAATACAGTCTTGATAATCTCACACCAGCGTTCAACTCCTTAAACATCTAAAAGAAAAAAAGACTGATGCATGGAACTACCATGATGGTTTAAGCAATCCTTCGACAAAACCTTGAGCAATTCTTTGTTCACAACTTTATATTAATTTGAAGTTCAGTTGTTACAGAGTACCAAAGATGCAACCAATACACAACAAATTTGATTCTCCAAAACTCATTAATATATACTTGGAAAACAAACAAGTTAACAAACTAAGAATACTAATCGTACATGTTGATCTTCATCCCTTTCACCAGCTAGCTAGTACACTATTGACTTAAGCTAATCCGGGGATTAGATAACCATCTTCTTCTGTTGGCAGTAACCCCTCCTCCAGCTAAACCGTGAAAGCATGGAGTTCGACTTTTGAAAGGACCCAACCCCGATTTAGTTTCTTAAACCGGAATCAAACCCGTTCTGAAAACACGAATTTGCAAAAACCACAAAAATTTCGGTAGAGTTACGCTATAACGTGGAATTGCCATTAACCTGCACCCGAAAACACACTTCCTCCTATGCCACAAAAGCTAAACCGTGGGCACCAATCCCATCTTGATTTCTCAATATCATAACATTAATGTAAAGTAATAAGCAAAACTGTAATCTTTTAAGAAATCCGGGAAAATCATATAAAAATATAGACATCAGAGTATTCAGAGTGATCTCTAGTGTATATATACATAAATATAGAACAGTAGGCAAAACAAGAAACCTACTGGAAAAGAAAGGTAGCTCGAACACTAAGCCTCCGACTGCGACGTGAGACACCAGAATCCGAACTGCAAACTGGGCATGAAAAATGAAAAGCCCAAGGGAAAGGCAAATAAAATCATCAGAGTGAGTGGACGAAAATAATCATATGCCTTTCACCATTTATATAATATAAAAACAATGCGAGTTCTTAAAATAAATGGAGGTGTCAGGCGAATCTCTCAAGCCCGAGGCAAATCTCTCAAGCCTAGTGGGCACCTCAGGGGAATCTCTCAACCCTGGATCTGGACTACCGGTGATCAGTCGAGTAACCAATGCATCGATGCTAAGTAAATGTCATCACCATATAAAATATAAAACAATACCTCCAAAACCAATAAATAATCTCAACATCGTACTGGAAATAAATACTGAAATCAAGAACTTGCTACGACAGTGTAAATAAAAGTCCACTCACAGATAGCACAGCGCGCTAATCACAAGATCCGCCGGAAGATCTCTCGCCCAACGTACGATCTCGATCCCCTGAATAATCACAAAATATAACTGATCAAAATCACAATTCATTACTCTGTCACACCTCGGAAACCAACCATTTCCGAAAACATATAACTCGGATACAAAATAATCGACGAAAATCTCCAAATTTTCCGCATAAACCCTCGACTAAAAATCCGATATCCAAATCAACTCGAAAACCTCAAGGCGATGATCGGGGCGCGATTACGAGCAAAACAGCATAAAACTCATCAAAATCCAAAAAGTCAACGGGTTGTTGGAGCTCCGCCGTTGATCGCCGCCGCCGGCGGCGGCGCGCCGTCAACCGGAGGAATTTCCCGGCGACCAAGATCACTGCAGCTTCTCCTCCTCAAGCCCAACACATCTCTCAACTGTGTCAACTACCAATTCCGCTGTGAATTGCCGCAAATCAGCTCAAAACTTCTGAAACCCAAACCGGCCGACAAACCTGTTATCTGACGAATCTCCGTCCACGGCGCACGGCGGCCCTCGAGGCTAGTCCCAAAGGCATCACCGTGGCTCCACGAGTCAAACCCCCCTAACCTCTAGCCACCACCGTGGCCGGAGTGCCGCCGTCCGACAACCCCGATTCCTCCAAACTTCAAGCATCTCGTTCTCCCACAAAACCTCACCAATTTTTACAAATCAAAATGCTAAACCATTGGAATTCAAGAGGAGAATCGAACCATACCCAAATCGGAGCCGTAGGTGGCCGGAAAAGAAAAGTCGTCGGCGAGTCAACGGTTGTCCGGTTTTCCACTTTGGTCAATGCAGGTCAACGATGGTCAAACTTCCCAAAACAGTGTTTTCGACAATTTTCTGACTATTTCTGATATTTATACTCGCGGCTCGATACGATCGACGGTCCAAAACGAATCACATCCACGTTTCGAATAACTCAAACGCAAACGGATAAACACGACGAAATCACGCGATTTCAAATATTCATAACGTATTCCTCGGTTATCGAAACAATTGCCCAAAACCGCCCACGAACACGAAATCACGCGTACTACAATTCTCATGAAGAGACTTAACTCAAATTCTCGTCCGATAATTAAGTCGTGAACTGAACCACAAATTCGTTCAATTTACGATAAACTGTGATTACACGCTAACTCGTGGATTAAGCCGATTAACGTGCCAATTCTGATTCGGGTCGTCACAAATCTGACCCCCTTAAAAAAAATTTGACCTTGAAATTTACATACCTGTTAAGTGAACAAATGAGGATATTGCTCCCGCATACGCTGCTCGATCTCCCAGGTGGCCTCCTCAACTGAATGATTCTGCCATAAGACCTTCACAAGCAGTATGACACGGTGCCTCAACTCTTGCTCACGTCGATCTAGAATCTGTACTGGCCCCTCCACATATGTCAAATCTTCCCGGATAGGAAGCTGATGTGGTGCTAATACATGTGATGGGTCTGTAATGTATTTCCGCAACATCGAGACATGAAAAACATCTTGTACATGAGCTATCTCGGATGGTAACTCTAATCTGTAAGCCACGGCACCAACCCTCTCTGTGATCTCGTACGGGCCAATGTACCGTGGTCGAAACTTGACACGCTTCCCGAAACACACAACTCCCCTCCAAGGAGATAATTTCAGGAAGACCCAATCGCCAACCTCGAACTCGAGACTCTTTCTTCTCACGTCTGCATAACTCTTCTGGCGATCCTGGGCAATCTTCAGTCTGTCCCGGATAATCTGAATATCCTCCATGGTGCTCTTCACCATATCAGGGCCAATAAGCCATCGCTCGCCCACCTCACTCCAACACAATGGAGTGCGGCACTGCCTCCCGTATAGAGCCTCATACGGTGCCATATCAATACTGGCCTGATAACTGCTGTTGTAAGCAAACTCAATCAAATACAGTTGCTGGTCCCAATTTCCTCTAAATTGCAAAACACAAGACCGCAACATATCCTCAAGAGTCTGAATAGTCCTCTCAAACTGCCCATCAGTCTGAGGATGAAAAGCTGTACTAAAATGCAATATGGTACCCAAGGCTCGCTGCAATGCCTGCCAGAACTCAGAAGTAAACTGACTGTCTCGGTCAGAAACAATGGATACAGGAACACCATGCAGACGAACGATCTCCGCCAAATACAGCTTTGCCAATCTGCCCACTGAAATCTTCCCCGGAAGTGTAAGGAAATGAGCGGATTTCGTCAAACGGTCTACAATAACCCAAATACCAGTATTATCAGCAGAAGTACGCGGTAACTGATACACAAAATCCATGGTAATGTGCTCCCATTTCCAAACCGGAATTTCCAATGGCTACAACTTTCCCGCAGGCTTCTACCTCTCTGCTTTAACCTGCTGACAAATAAGACATCTTCTCACATATGCGGCAATCTCCCTCTTCATATTTCGCCACTAGTAATAAGCTCGGAGTGTACGAAACATCTTCGTACCGCAGGGATGCATTGCATACGCAGAATAATGAGCTTCGTCTAAAATATCTTTTTTCAAACTCTCATCCCTAGGTACACATAATCTGCCTCTGAATAACAACGTACCATCATCACTCAACCGAAGCTCTGTTGGTACACCATTCCGAATCATGGTCTTTTTATCTAACATATAGGAATCCGCATCCTGAGCTTCCCGAACCTGATAAACCAATACTGGTCGAATTTGGAAACTAGCCAACAAGGCTTCATCATCGTCCCACTCAAACTCAGATCTCGTAGCCCGTAACTCGGCTAACATGCAAACTCTAGCCACACACACATGAAACAATGAGGCTCCGAATTTCCGACTGAGTGCATCAGCAACGACATTAGCCTTCCCTGGATGATACTCAAAGGTGCAATCATAATCATTGATCAACTCCATCCATCTGCGTTGTCTCATATTCAAGTCTGGCTGCATGCGTAAATAGATGAGACTTTTGTGATCTGTGTATATCTTGCACTCAGCTCAGTACAAGTAGTGTCTCCAACTCTTCAAGGCTAATACAATAGCAGCCAGCTCCAAATCATGGGTATGATAGTTGACTTCATGTGGTTTCAGCTGCCTGAAACCGTAAGCCACCACTCTGCCATGCTGCATCAAAACACAACCAAGTCCCAATTTCGATGCATCGCTGTAAACCACAAACTCTCCACTGTCGTCAGGTAGAGTCAGAACCGGTGCAGTATTCAACTTTTCCTTCAAGAGCAAGTAACTCTCCTCACATGCATCAGACCATTCGAACTTGACGCCTTTCTTCGTCAATCTGGTAAGTGGAGTGGCAATTTGTGAAAAATCCTGCACAAGACATCGATAATAATCTGCCAAACCCAAGAAACTCCTGATCTCTAGTACGGTGGTAGGTCTACTCCAATTCAACACGACTTCAATCTTGTCAGGATCCACGCTGACTCCCTCAGCTGATATCACGTGACCCAAAAACTTCACGCTATCCAACCAAAACTCACACTTGCTGAACTTCGCAAACAACTGATTATCCCACAAAGTCCGCAAAACAGCTCGTAAATGCTTCTTGTGCTGACCCACATTCTTGAAGTAAATCAGAATGTCGTCAATGAACACGATCACAAACTTGTCCAGAAACTGCTTGAACAGTCGGTTGATCAAGTCCATGAAAGCTGCAGGGGCATTGGTCAACCCAAACAGCATAACCAAGAACTCATAATGCCCATACCGTGATCTGAAAGCTGTCCTGGCACATCTGACTCTCTAATCCTCAACTGATGGTATCCGGACCTGAGATCAATCTACGAAAAGACTGAAGCTCCCATGAGCTGATCAAACAAGTCGTCAATCCACGACAACGGATACTTGTTCTTCACAGTGACTTGATTCAGCTTCCAGTAATCAATACATAACCGCATGGAACCATCATTCTTCCGCACAAACAGTACAGGAGCACCCCACGGTGATACACTAGATCGTATGAAACCTTTCTCCAGCAACTCTTGAAGTTGAATCAGTAACTCTTTCAACTCCGCTGGCACCATACGATAAGGTGCTTGTGGTATGGGTCCAGTGCCTAGTAAAAGCTCAATGGTGAAATCAATTTCCCGAGTTGGAGGTACACATGGTAATTCCTCTGGAAACTCGGAAACCACCTCAATATCACTAATGTCTGGCACAGCAGCCGTAGTATCCACAACATGAGCTAAGTATGCAACACAACCCTTCTTAATCATCACACATGACAATGAAGTATCCTTCTCACCGCGAAACAGTATATCTGGAAAACCTGGGCGTCAAAACACAACCTCCTTCTTGTGACAATCGAACATAGCCCAATGTGTCTCCAAGAAGTCCATACCCAAAATCACATCAAAGTCGATGATATCCAGCAATAACAAATCCGCGGCTAAACCATGACCTCCAACAAAGATCTCACAATCCCTATACACCCAACCAATACTCACAACCTCACCGGATGGATACAACACTTTCCATAACCCCGGAAGTGGAGATGTCGGGATAGTAGCTAAAGATGACAATCTATATGATATGAATGAATGCGTAGCACCTGGATCTAGCAAAGTAAGTATTGGATAGCCAAAAACATGCAACGTATCAATAACAACCTTCGGTGATGCGCTGCCCTCGCGCAATGACATGGCATGAACCCTGGCCTGTCCAGCTGGTCGTCTACACTGAGGGTGACTCTGCTGTCCGCCCTGGCCAGAAGAATGTACTGGTCGAGCCTCAGAAGTGGTACCTCACTCTCCTCCGGAACTCTGAGCTGCATGTCCACCAACACCTACCTGCTGGAGACACTCCCTCGCATAGTGACCCTCTTGGTCACAACGATAGAAACTGGTAGTGCCTCGCTGACAAGGACCATAATGATGCGTGTTGTAGAAGTTGCACAATGGATACTCCCGCGATATAGCAAAAGTGCCACCGGTACGTCGAGGATAGCTGGATCCGTTAGAATCCAAACTAGACTGTGGTATCTGTGGCCAATCCCTCCTCCATCTCTGTCTCTGTCTAGCTGAACTACCCGGTGGTCTATATGGTCCACTGCCAGATGATGATGCCGATCCGGAAGTGCATGAACTCAGCCTCTTGGAAGGTCCCTGACTCGGTTCACCCTCCTTAAATCGTCGAGACTGGAATCTCATATGTCTTTCCTTCTCGATATCCTCGCCTTGAAGTGCTGCACTCACAAACTCATCAAAGTTGTTCCGAGGCATCGTAGTCAATGTTCCCTTAATGTTCAGGTTCAAGCCCAGCTCAAATCTTCGGCACTTGGCTTCCTTTGTTGCCACCATGTCAGGAGCAAAGCGAGATAAGCGAGTAAATTTGTCCCGACACTTAAGTACAGACATGCTGCCTTGCCTCAAATTAGTGAACTCCTCATACTTCCGCTGCCGTGTAGCCTGGTTGAAGTAACCCACAAGAAGTATGCATCAGACTCAAGTAAACCAACTGCTGCCACTGTCATCTGCTCAGGGGTGAAACACAGACGCTCACAAACGCGTTCAACCTGAACCAGCCATGCTTCACAAATCTCTGGATCAGCTGAACCCGAAAAAACAGTCGCTCCAGCAGTTCGAGCTTTGACCACAGGGTCAAAACGCTCCTCCAAACACAATACTAGCATAAGCAAGTCATGCGTCTGGCGATCCTCATCAGGATCCACATCCCTATTGACACGGGAACCACGTTTAGGAGGCATCATAATGATATAAGAAAAGCATTAGTTACAAAGCATAAAGAACGTAATCATGAAACTTCAGACATTTGAGAACATACAACACCCGAAGCATTGATGAGTAACCGTTGGCCAGTCGGGTCATCGCTCCAGACATGCTGTACATACTCAAATACCCTTAGTATCACAACTACAGAAGTCTACAGAACTTGAAACCTAATGCTCTGATACCAAGCTGAAAGAACCCAACACTGATTTAGTTTCCTAAACCGGAATTAAACCCCTTCTGAAAACACGAACTTGCAAAAACCACAAAAATTTCGGCAAAATTTCGCTATAACGTGGAATTGTCATTAACCTGCACCCAAAAACATACTTCGTCCTATACCACAAAAGCCAAACCGTGGGCACCTATCCCATCCGGATTTCTCAATATCATAACATTAATGTAAAATAATAAGCAAAACTGTAATCTTTACAGAAATCCGGGAAAATCATATGAAAATATAGACATCAGAGTATTCAGAGTGACATCTAGTGTATATATACATAAATATACAACAGTAGGCAAAACAAGAAACCTACTGGAAAAAAAAGTTAGCTCGAACACTAAGCCTCCAACTGCGACGTGAGATACCAGAATCCAAACTACAAACTGGGCACGGAAACCAAAAAGCCCAAGAGAAAGGCAAATAAAATCATTAGAGTGAGTGGACGAAAATAATCATATGCCTTTCACTATTTATATAATATAAAAACACTGCGAGTTCTTAAAATAAATGGAGGTGTCAGGCGAATCTCTCAAGCCCGAGGCAAATCTCTCAAGCCTAGTGGGCACCTCAGGGGAATCTCTCAACCCTGGATCTGGACTACCGGTGATCAGTCGAGTAGCCAATGCATTGATGCTAAGTAAATGCCATCACCATATAAAATATAAAACAATACTTCCAAAAACAATAAATAATCTCAACATCGTACTAGAAATAAATACTAAAATCAAGAACTCGCTACGACAGTGTAAATAAAAGTCTACTCACAGATAGCACATCGCTAATCACGAGATCCGGCGGAAGATCCCTCGCCCAACGTATGATCTCGATCCCCTGAATAATCACAAAATATAACTGATCAAAATCACAATTCATTACTTTGTACCACACCTCGGAAACCAACCATTTCCGAAAACATATAACTCGGATACAAAACAATCGACGAAAATCTCCAAATTTTCCACATAAACCCTCGACTAAAAATCCGATATCCAAATCAACTCGAAAACTTCAAGGCGATGATCGGGGCGCGATTACGAGAAAAACGGCATAAAACTCATCAAAATCCAAAAAGTCAACGGGTCACCGGAGCTCCGCCGTTGACCGCCGCTGCCGATGGCGGCGCGCCGTCAACCGAAGGAATTTCCCGGCGATCAAGATCACCGTAGCTTCTCCTCCTCAAGTCCAACACATCTCTCAACTAAGTCAACTACCAATTCCGTCGTGAATTGCCGGAAATCAGCTCGAAACTTCCAAAATCCCAAACCAGCCGGCGAACCAGTTCTCCGATGAATTTCCATCCACAGTGCACGGCGGCTCTCGAGGCTACTACCAAAGGCATCACCATGGCCCCACGAGTCAAACCCCCTAACCTCCGGCCACCACCGTGGCCGGAGCGCCGCCGTCTGACAACCCGGATTCCTCCAAACTTTAAGCATCTCGTTCTCCCACAAAACCTCACCAATTTTCACAAATCAAAATCCTAAACCTTAGGAAATCAAGAGGAGAATCGAACCATACCCAAATCGAAGCCGGAGGTGGCCGGAAAAGAAAAGTCACCCGCGAGTCAACGGTTGTCCGGTTTTCCCCTTTTGTCAATGCGGGTCAACGCCAATTTTTGGTCAACGGCGGTCAAACTTCCCAAAACAGTGTTTTCGACAATTTTCTGACTATTTCCGATATTTATACTCGCGGCTCGATACGAAAAAATGAATCACATCCACGTTTCGGATAACTCAAACACAAACGGATAAACACGACGAAATCACGTGATTTCAAATATTTATAACATATTCTTCGGTTATCAAAACAATTACCCGAAACCGCCCACGAACACGAAATCACGCGTACTACAATTCTCGTGAAGAGACTCAACTCAAATTCTCGTCCGATAATTAAGTCGTAAACCGAACCGCCAATTCGTTCAATTTACGATAAACTGTGATTATACGCTAACTCGTGGATTAAGCTGATTAACGTGCCAATTATGATTCGGGTCGTCACAGCTTTTGACATAAAAAGTTCATCTTCCATCGGAAGTGGTATCTCCTCTAGTGGTTGTGATGCCAATACTTCATCATCGAATGGAACAAAATCAAAGGACGGTTATGTTGTTCCACCTTCTTTTGTTTGAAAAAACTCCTCCTCCAACTGAACCTTGAATGCATCGAGTTCGGCTTCTGACATAAAGAAATCATCATCTTCCACTTACAGTGGCATCTCCTCTAATGGTTGTGCCGTCAATGCATCTTCTTCCAATGGAACAATATCAGTGGATGGTTCGGTTGTTCTTTGTCGCTTCATTTCAACTTCAAGAACATATTCTTGCTCCTCTTCCTCATCTGAAGTTTCTTCATGATCATCATCGCGGTTATATTTATTGTTTCAACGAGTCTTTCTTGTTCTTTCCAGCAAGTTGTTTCCTCTTGTTTGATATGATTTTGGGCTCACTGGTTTTTCAAAGTAAGTAAAACACGTAATCTATGTTCTTTCATCTCTTACATGGGATCTCCGACGAAGCAAGGTCATACTCATACATGGTCTAATAACCATTATGTGCAGGTTCTTGATTCTTGTAAGTAAACCTCTTCTTAATCCTGACCTCATGGCCGGTGTCGACACAATTGACTGCCTCGCCAGCGTTGTCACCGTTCCAAGTTCCTTTGCCGACTGTTCGACTTATATGTTTGTCGGTAGAACTCGGCCTCTTAAGTTTGGTGAAGAAGAAAAAATCCTTGTTCTTCTTCATGTCTTGATCCCTTCTGTCTTTGTATAAGTCCCATATCAGCCATGGCTCTTGTGAACCATATAAGTCGCAGTTGAACAGAACGTTGTTGATGTCGGGCTTTCTCCGACCAATAAGGGCTCGAGAAATGAGAGGACGAGTTCGTCGTCCATGGGCAGAACCTCACACCAGGGAATTGAAGTCGATCTTGTTTATCAATATTGCTTCTGATGATCAATTCCATCAATGCAGATTGTTGCTGCTGCATGGTATGTATGCTCTTAGTTTTCTTTTCTGGGTTTGGGAAAGGCCAAGGTTGTTTTAACAAGGAAGATGGCTAGGACAAATGCTTTAGGGTTTTAATGGATGATTGGCTAGGGTTTTTTGGTGGTTTTTGGAACAAGGAACTGAATAGATATATAGGGCGAGTAACTAGGGTTTCAGAGGTGATTGATGGAGAAGATTCGAGTGTATATATGGTTACTTGGACGTTAAAAAGATATGAGTTGTACTGTGCTAGAGTAGGGAAGTATTTATAGAAATTGATGGGCGGCTAGGTTTCAGGTTAATTGGAGTTTAAGTAACTAACTAATCTGATGATCGATTAAGAGCAGGCAGCTACTTAGATCATCTCCAACAACTCATGTGTAAAATCTCTATTATACAAGAGCGAACAAAAAAATCTCTTAAAAATTATGGGCTCAACTCCAACAACTCCTCTATTATATTCTTCAAAATTAAATGTTTTTTTCTATAATTTAATGTATCTTAGAAATATTTCATAAATCAAGTCAATAAATTTTAGGAAAGAGGAATAAAGTGATGTTTTTGTAATCATATTTGAGTTTTCTATAGATTTAGGGATTCTCTATATTTTTTTATTATTTATTTTCTGTAGAATACAAGAAGCTATACAAGAGCTTTTGGAGCTAAAAATGTGTGTTTTTTTCTTTAAAATGAAGATTTTTGTTAGTTTACAACAGCTGTTGAAGATGCCCTTAGAGTAGTACGTTTAAGTAACCAATTTGATAGTACATACGTACGAATTAATGGAAAATTTTCTGTCACAAATTAGCTAGCTCCAAGTGGAAGTCCAAGTGATAAATATCTAGTTAATAATAGGATTAATAGGTTTCCATTTTGTTTTCCATGAACCACAATCTCAATCAGTATCTTGCTAGTAGCCTGGACATCGATAACATGGTTAAGGATCTCGATACAGATCCTGATGAAACTACTAGAAAAATCCCTTCATCGACAATGTGCTCAAGAGTCCCTTTTATAAACAATGGGGACATATGTGCATGTAATAGACATAGGTGTAAGTCCCTAAACCATTGATAGGTAGAAAATCATCTATCAAAGATAAGTCTCTACTCTACTCCTAAGATTGTCAATTGTAGCAAAGGTAAGTAGGGTTCTGCAGAGGACTTATGAGACTACATGAAAGGAACCAACCCCGACTTAGTTTCCTAAACCGGAATCAAACCCCTTCTAAAAACACGAACTTTCAAAAACCATAGAAATTTCGGCAGAGTTTCACTATATCGCGGGATTACCATTAACCTGCACCCGAAAACACACTTCATCCCGAAAACCATAATCTTTGTGCTTTTTTCCCTTAATCAAGACAGTATCGCCTCAGAAGAGCTAGAGCTTCTCCATTGTCTCCGGATGGAGTGCGATGGCCAAGTTGTCATCCGCCAAAGCTTCATCGACTATAAGGCGATTTGGGGCCTTCTTGCTGAGAATGGCGGTGTCGAACTCCCTCTTTGTTCCTCTGCCTTCTTGGTTCGACATTGAGTTTGCTATGGTGTTGTATAATGATCAATGTTTGAATTTGTGTTTATGAGTTATGAGGCTTTAGGTCAGGAACGAGGGGTATTTATAGGCTAGCTTGGGCAACTCCATTCCTTGTGAGGAAAGGAAAGCCTTAATTTCGTGGATTCTAAACCTTAGTTCTCTCCATTTTACATCAGGAAGACTGATTTTGTATTCATATAGAAAAGAATCTTATCAAAAATCAAACCCTGTTGCCGCCACTACGAGAATCCAGGAGCTCTAGGGGTATGGTTAGCCTCTTTCTTTTCGTTCTACCCGACGATTCTTCTACATAGCTGTATAGGAATCTTCTATCTTTCATACTCGTTACTTCTATCAAAGAAGACGGTAAAGCAAGCTTTTTTCAATAAAGTAGCATTACCTTAGAAACCAGCCTTTCGAGCCAGAAACACTCCTTCGGCTTGGCAACCTTGTTTTTGCTACGGAACTGACAGATGAATAAGTAGCAAAAACAGTCAATTCCCTTTGGAATTCGGAGTCGAGAGCAAGATAGGAAACGAATAACCTACACAAAAAATTTGAAGTGTCACCTAATTAACAGTGAAGAAACCTAGACATAGCATACAAGTATTAATGATAACAGTGCCTTTTAAGAACAAAAAAATTATGGTAGGTGGACATGCTCAACATGAGTATTTCGAAACGACAAAGCTTCATGTATGGTTCTCTGAGACAATTCATCTGACCAGCTTGCCTGGCATGAGGAATGCATAATCCAAAAGTGAACAGCCCAACCGTCTAGGTGCTCTCATTAAGTTGGATGACGTTTATTGAACAATACGCAGAAGGCAGATATAGGTCCGGCTCCATGGACAAACAAAACTATCAAAGTGAGGGTTAAGTGTAAGCTTATCATTCTCATGAAGTTTTATGTATAATTTGTATGGATTCCCATAAACTCTGATGGAAGATGATACTACCAACACCAAGTCACACAAATTAATAGGAAGATGAACTGATTGGTGATTAGTTTTGATAAGACACAAGACAGAAGCTGGTCAAGAACAGGTTTCTTAATTTCTGTAAAGTTGTTATAGATTTAAATTTTTTATTTTTGCTAACCGCATGCTACTTTCTTTTTCCGAAAAAAATCAACAATAGTACTAGAGTCGATGCAATTCAAATTGAAAAGTTATTCAAAAGTGAAATGAACTGCAATATTTCAAGTAGGACCGTTTGAAGTTAGAGGGAAGGTTTAACAATTAATAGGTACCATTGTATTTTGATAGAACGGCTGAAATGTATGAACGGCATCTGATCAATATATATGTTTTGGATAAGAAAATAGCTTATAAAATTTACACCAACCATCCAGAAGAAAATAATTCATATATACATCAGATCCTATTCTGAATTATACTAACATGCTAAAAGGTACATACCTTATTCTAAAGGGTATCAATCAAAGGAGGTTGAAATAGGCCTATTGCATCGTTTGCTGTAATGATGAATAAGATTTCTCTAAGATGTTCCTGTCAACCTATTTGTTTGCAGTTACAAGAACTAAGCCTGACTTACAGCAATAATGGACTAGTCAGTTCATGTATCAGCAAACGAATATAGCATGTATCATCAGCTAGCATTCAAAAATGAAAAGAATTTAAATGGTTGACTTGCTTACCAATAGATCATGTCTGCTATTTTTCCAATTACATGAGTGAATTTGGATCTGAATGGTTCAGCAGATACTTGAAAGTGCAATCTCGTTCCTCTTTCTCAGCCCGTCTCAGCTTATCAGATTCAGAATATGCTTACCTGAAGCTTCACATATAAATAAAAAAATTAGGTACAGCCTACAGCAGAGGCAATAGGTAAACAGATTCCAAGAGTGTATATACTTCAGCAACATTTAACTGATTCTTACCTGATTTCTCCAAATACTTCAGAGGACAAATGCACTTAGCACAAGTGCCTAAGTCTTTCCTTAATATACGATGGCTTTTGGTACTCTTAGTCATGGTAGAATTTTGATGTCAGGAAATCCTACTGTATCAACAACCATTATTGTTCAACTGACTCATTCACTGAATCGAAAGGCATGGGAAGACTCAGCATACACAAGTATCTTCAGAATCGGGAGGAATCCACCCTACTATACCCTTTTTGCTTAAGTATCTTGCTATTATCCATCCGCAGTCTTACAGCCGCTGCTTCATCCCAAAGTCCAGCATCAGCATACATATTGTATAACAATACATATGGAGCTGAGCTTTCGGGTTCAACTTCCATTAATGCTTCAGCTGCAACTTTCGCCAACTCTACATTGTTATGGACTCTACAAGCACCTAAAAATGCTCCCCACACAGCCTTATCTGGTTCAATTGGCATACTGTTGATCAAATCCATAGCTTCCTCAAGCTGTCCATGCCGGCCAATTATGTCCACAAGGGATGCGTAGTGTTCAATACGTGGCTCAATGCCGAATTCACTTATCATGGATTTAAATTGCTTTCGTCCTTCTTCAACAAGTCCGGCATGAGCACACGCATTTAACACTGCAATGTATGTTATATAAGTAGGTCGCACCATTGACCTTTTTAGCAGAGTGAACAGTTCAAAAGCCTCTGCAGCAAACCCATGAGATGCATAGCCTCCGATCATTGCATTCCATGAGATCACATCTTTCTGCAGTTTCATCTCATCAAAGATTGTTTGTGCATCTGTAATGGCACCACAGCGGGAATACATAGTTATAAGGGCATTGTTTATTGGCAAGTCAGCAACAACAGTCTTAGTGACCAGCTGATGAATTTGCATACCAAGATGGAGATCTACCAACCCAGTACACACGGTAAGAACTGAAGATAAAGTGTGTCTATCAGGCTTCTCTCCTTCAACTTGCATTTGAGAAAAGAGCTTAACTGCTCCTTTAAAGTCCTCATTTTTCTCATAACCTGTTATCATGGTGTTCCAAGAGACAAGACCCTTTTGTGGCATCCTATTGAAAAAATCATGGGCCAGCTTCAAACAACTGACCTGGGCATACCCTAAGATCATTGAATTCCATGACAGTGTATCAGGATTTGGCATTTTATGAAAGAGGTTGAACGCCTCTTCCATATCTGACATATGAACATAGCCACTGATCATAGTATTCCAGGAAAAGGTATCTCGATCTATCATTTGGTTGAACAGTTCCCTGGCGGATACAACATTCCCTGTTTTCACATAGCACATAATCATGGTGTTCCACGACACTACATTTCTCTCAAACCTCCTACCATCCCCTTTCCCCTTCTCATGAAGAAAAGGGATTTGGTCAAAAATGCGCCGAGCTTCTTCGATCCTTCCTCTCTGACCATAACCCGCAATCAAAGTATTATAAGCATGCACCAAATCTACCAGACCTTCTTCCCTACTCCCACATTCAACAACAATCCTCGCAGCTTTATCCACCTCACTGTTTTGAATAAGCCCCGACACAAGTGCACTAAGCGACGCGCCATCCCTCTCTGGCATTCTCTCAAAAAACTCAACAGCACTAACAACATCACCATTCTGCAAAAACCCAGTAATCATTGCGTTCCACGAAACAACACTCCTCTCAGGCATTGTATCGAAAAGCTTCAACGCCGCACCCATCATCCCATTCTTGGCATACGCACTTATCATTGTGTTCCAAGAAACACAATCCCTCACCGGCATCTGATCAAACAGAACTCTCCCTTCCTCAATGTACCGAGCTCCGCGACACGAAATATAACCCGAAATCATCAAGTTCCATGAGACAACATCTCTCTGAGGCATTTCGTCGAACAGCTTCCGTGCGTTAGCCATCTCACGGCGCTTCACATACCCAGTAATCATCGAGTTCCAAGTTACCGTATTTCTTTGATTCAAGTTATCAAATACTTGCCTGGCTTGCATTAACTGACCAATTCGAATCAAATGTGAGATCTTCTTGTTGAGTGAGAACAAGTCTGCGTCTTTAGCTACATTGTAAGTGAGAGAAGAAGACAGTAGAGAAAGAAAATGACGAGGCCTAAACACATTGATGAATCTGAGTACGAAACTCTTGCCCAGAATCGTTCTCCGAATGACCAAGTTGGTCATTGAAATGAAGCTATCTAGTTCTAGTGGTATCTTAGACAGCAAGTATTGTTCTTTTGAGTAAATGGTTGTTCAGAAATATGAGGTAAGACCAAATGAGCATATAACATAAAGAGTAGGAGATACATGACGAGTGCCCTACGGTGTTCTGCACAGTAAATGTGCGAGGTACTGTTTTTCTATCTTTTAAAAAAATACTTTTCTTAGATAATTTATTATATTTTTGTTTTTAAATGTGTAGTGAGCTCATAATTTGTTTGTTCTAATATTTATCGCTAAAGATCTATGATCAATACTCGAGGATAAACAGTTATCTTTTAGCATAAAAATTTCTCATTTTCGAATCACTCTTTTCTTAAGAAGAAAGCTTATATTAATTCAAAGATTTATTGATAATAGCAAACAAAAAATCAGACTTCTAAAAAAATTAAGAAGAGAAATTTTTCCTCAAGAAAGAGTAAAAGTTGAAAGAAGAATTACAATAGAGTAATCTTTTATAACTGCTTGTCAAAGAGATAAAGCTAAATTTGAAGAACAACTGCATAAACTTTTCATCTGAGTTTTTGGTTAAATCCGCAGTTTATTGGTATCAGAGTTTGTTATAGCTCAAAAATCCCAAAGATGGGATCACCATCTGAGAGGATAATCGAGAAACTAGATTCTCTATTAGACTTAACAGATGCAAGGCAACAAGAATCTTTATCAAAAATTTCTAGATGCAGAGAGTATCTAGAAATTCTTCCAGCAATTAGTATCCAATTACAAGAATCGGAAACTAAAATGGATTACATCAAGAATCAGCCGGAAGAAAAGAAAGAACTATTAACAAAGGTTAATAGTAAAATCGAGGGACTAAATCTTCAACAGATGAAGATCCTTGAATATGTTCAAAGGATAGCCCAAGAACATAAAAAATCAAGTGATAGTCCACCTCGAACAGTCATTAGGAAAACTAGTGACTTCAAACCACTACAAATTCCAAAAGGGAACCCATTGCCAAAACTATTTTTTCAAGATTCTCCAACAAATCTGTCAAGTATCCGATTTAGAGAACCCAAAATTGAAGATACTCGTGACATGAACATTTTAAGTATCTTCAAGAAAAAATTGGTACAGCTGTTGAATTCAAATGAATTTGAATTCAACAAAATTGAAAATAATGTCAGAAATATTTCGATCCCGAAGTTTGAATTCAATCAGATACACAAAAGAAGAAATTTTGACATGTTGGATAGCCATCAGTTCAAAATTCTTGAATTCACCACCCCAGCAACAATAGGAGAAACAAATCTCCTTCTGGTAACACCTGAAGATCGAGGTTGCTAAAGCCAGAAAAAGAAACTTCAAATTTATGCATATTGGAGTAGTCCAAATTGATATAAAATTACTCGCCATAGAAGACCTAAACTGTTCAGTTCTATGTGTCTTATTAGACAATAGGTTGATCGATTTCCAGAAAAGTTTACTGGGAACCCTTCAAGCATCGTTATGAAATCAGGTTGCATAGTTTAACTGTTTTCCATACTTTTAAACCAACCTATCTGATGCTGCTCACTGTTTACGACTAAGAGTAAAAAAAGATGGCACGTCCATGAAAGAAGGCATGTAAGAGCTTGCAGTAGTTTATAGAATTTACTATAAACTAATGAGCACAAAAGTGGAACCAAAGACGAGGATAACAAATATCCCAGGTCTTAGTACTGGTTTCCTTACAAATCCCAAAAATAATTCAGAGCAAATTTACATGGTTACATGAGATGAAGTAACTTTCCTACTAGAGTGGAAATTATCAGGTCCTAAGGAAAAACCAAAAAGTATGAAGGCAACAGTCTATGAAAACAGGAGAACTGGAGATATTAACCTCAAATTCAAAGGACACAGAAACAGTGATGTTTCCCTCAAAAGCTTCAGAGGCGAAAGCTCTAGATCGCTCAGAAGATACAGCTCTACCAGAGAAGGTGGTACCAAAAATACTATAATTTTGAAAAGAAAAGAAGCTAGTCCAATAATGGAGGAAGACTTAGATGCTGAGTTAGAAAGAGACATCAGCATGCTAAGATCAGAAAGCTCAAAATTGGAAGAACTCTTTAAGCTTTATGAGGAAACAGAAGAGTGTAAAGATCTCTCTCGTTTGGAACAATTGATCAAAGAGATCGAGAGTATCACATTCAAAAAGGACAGAAAAATCTTTCCTTATCAAGATGTGGAGATGGAAGAAGGAGAGCCTTCAGAAACCACCATCATCAGAGTTGGTGGAAATACCAAACTTCCACAAGGGAAAGGTCCTAGTGAAAATAATGGAGAAAGAAGCTCCCACATATTTATTCCAAGGGAAAATACACCAAAGGTGCCAATCACACAATTTGGAGTATGGCTTGATCTAGACAAATCTCTAGACAAGAAAATCCATAGATGAATGGGCTACTAGTTATGGCAACTTGCATCGTCTATAGAAATTTTGAAGCACAAGACTTGCAAGTAGTCTATGAATCAACCCTCTTGGGAATGGCAAAGAAGTTCTATTTTTCCTTCAAAGAAACTTTCTGAGGAAAGGAATGGTTGAAAAACATAAACAAGGATAAGAATCCATATACTTTTGCCACTCACTATATGAACAATTCTGCGGAGATATCTCATATGTTGGAGAAAGAACTCAAGAGATAGAAAAAATCAACATATATGCTTTCAAAATATGCAATATGAAGTATTTTGAGAAATATCTAAATGAATTCCATGAATACTATTGCATGATATGAGAGTTGGAAAATACCGACTTAGTACACCTCCTACATAGAAAGCTCCCTGAACCTTGGAGGACGGCTATCCGAGAAAGCATAGAAGAAAAACCTCTAAAGAGGTTTTCCGTTGGAGGAGTCGCAGAAAGAATCAGGCAAATGATGCACGAACAATGTAAAGCCAATAGCAGGGCAAAAGCAGCCGCGAAGCACCTTAAAGGAACAAGTGACTTCTGTGCCCAAATGATAGATGCTCCAACCAACTAGGGATGTGATGAGAAAAGGCAAAAAAAAAAAAGCACTTCCAAAAATGTTTCAAAGGAAACAAAAGGAAGAATTTGAGGTTTAAGAAAAGCTCCAATTACAAAAGAGAGAAACAAAATCTCAGAAAGAGATTTTTCAAGAAGACAAGATTCCCTCGAGAAACAGAAAAGAAGAAAACTGGCAGATGTTGGTTATGCAAGGCTGAAAGTCACTATGCTAACAAATGTCCCAAGAAATAAAACAGAAGTTTGAAAGTTCTTCTTAGGGAATATGAAGGAGCCATAGAGATGGAAAACATGAAAGGTTACGAGGTAGTCTATTGAGAAAAAGAAGATGATGTATCTGTCTATTCAGTCTGGACAGAAGGTGAATCATCAGAAGAGTCAGAAACAGATTCTAAAGAAGAATATGAACCTAGAGAGATTTATCTTCTTGAAATAAAAAATTGGGAAGAAGGCACTGAAGAAGAAAATATTTCTTCTTACAAAGTCAATCCCAAATCATTTGTTTGTAACTACTGTCACTACTATAAGAAGGATGATCTCCCCATGTTTTGTGAAGCATCAAAAGAAACGTATCACAAAGAATGCTTCATAGCTGAAGTAAGGAGAAAAACAAAAAATGGTTCAATAAACCAGATTATTGAACATGAATATGAAGATTACTTCTATGAAATAGAAGAAAGGCAAGAAATTCTAGAAAGAATGAAGTTCGATACTACTATTAAAGAAGAAGTAGTATCCGCAGAAAGTCCAGATTGTGAGGAAGAGTAATGTAGTCCTTTTACAGAAGAGGAACAAAGTTCTCCAAAACAAAATATGTGCAAGGTAGCAACTGTTTCTACAAGTAGATTCAGTAACTATATGGAGATTGGATTAAAGTTTTCAGGATACAAGAAGTATCATCTACATGCCTTTGTAGATATCAGATCTAGTTTCAGTCTAGATTTTTTTTTGCTATACCAGAAGAGTTATGGATAACTAATCCAAAAAGAGGTGGAATTGGAAAAACTGTAAAAGGAAGAAGAATTTCCATGAATAGTTGCCAAAAAGGTTTAAATCTTGATAGGAGGAGGAACATTTGTCATTGAGAATATATGGCAATCAGAAGGTCAAGACTCTGATATGCTAATCGGCAATGATTTTCTTCTACAACAAACTTTCATCCAAAAGCCAGAAATGAACTTATTAGGCTTAAAAAGAATCATAAAATCTTCTAGACATAGAGGCTAAATGAATCAAAAAGTGTGGTTGGTCCAGGATTCATAGAGCAATATCAGAGATCACAGCAGAATAGTGGTCGATATACACCAAAATTTGAAACGATACTGCAATATAAGCAACAAAAAGAGTTGCTTATTGAGGAATCATCATCATCATTAGAAGATTATGATAATATGGAGTTCTCACTACAACATTTTTACCCATTGCCGGCGACTTTTATGTCGCCGGCAATGTTTTTGCACATTACCGGCGATTTTTCCGGCAAAAATCGCCGGTAATGTCTTTTTTTTTTTTTTACATTACCGGCGATTTTTGTCGCCGGTAATGTCCGTCGCCGGGCAATGTCTCGATGGTAATGTAAAAAAAAAAAAAAAAGACATTACCGGCGACTTAATTTTTGTCGCCGGTAATGTCTTTTTTTTTTTTTTTTTTACATTACCGGCGACATAAATGTAAGTCGCCGGCAATGTCTTTTCCGGCAAGACATTACCGGCGACTTACATTTATGTCGCCGGTAATGTTAAAAAAAAAAAAAAAAAAGACATTACCGGCGATTTTTCCGGCAAAAATCGCCGGTAATGTCCAAAAACATTGCCGGCGACATAAAAGTCGCCGGCAATGGGTAAAAATGTTGTAGTGTCTGTAGGTTCCCTGGAAACTGAGAATTCAAGCATCCTAATGCTCCATCTCATGCCCTTACCAGAATCCAACTCAAAGAACACACTGTCTACAACATTCTCAAGAGATATTGCGACAAGTGTAAACAAGAAAAAATCCTCAAGAAGAAAGTAAAGAATTCAAAGAAGCCTTGTATGAAAACAAGGTTTGAAGATGGGGATCCTACCTTTGCGCCGCTTCATGATCAAGACAAGTATCATTTCTATGTGTCTTATAAAGATTCTGATAATTAACACATACAACAAGAAGAGTTTCCCAGTGAAGAATCATCAGAAGACGAAGATGAAGAGACAATTGAAGCGGCCTGCATAAAAGGGCATAATCTCAAGTACTTCAAAGCTAAGCTTGAGAAACAGAAGAAGCATACCCTTGGAGAAATCAAATAAATGCTCAAATAAAACATTGACATCAATCCTCTGAAGTTCTGGGAAAAGGACCCAGTGCTCTGTGAGCTCAAGCTACATGATATGAATTCCATCTGTCATGTAAAGGCAATCCCTCAATACAAAGAAGAAGATAAAAAAGAATCAGAAAAGATATAGCTAATATTTTAAAGAAAGGATTGAGAAGACCATCAAATAGTCATCATCACACTCCAGCTTTCTATGTCAGAAATCATGCGGAAGAAGTTTGCGGAAAAGCAAGAATGGTGATAGACTACAGAGATGTCAACAAGAAAATCGTAAAAGACGGTTATCAGATAGCACAAGCAAAATGATATCAGATAGCACAAACTGGCTGGGAAGAGCATCTGACATCAGAGTCTCTGCATACGGTGTTTTTTGGGTCACAACTTCTTCTGGGCTTGTTGGGCCTCATGTTGTTTTGCAAGCCTGAGGCATGGTTTGTGCCTGGGGGTAACTTTAGGCTCACTTAGTGTTGAGTTTTTTTGTGTGTTGAGTTGATGTATTGTTATGTGATCTTTATGGTCATTTGTTTTATGTAGGTAGCTTGATTAGGAATTGGGACACCAATTTATTTAATCAGAAGTTCGGAACACTCGTTGCATTACTCATGTTTGTCAAGTTACACATGTTGAGCGTAATTGGTCTTAATGTAGTTTACTCTAGGGGATCATTTTCTATCGTACTAGTAACAGTCAATTCCTTGTAAATCAGTACTTCAATGAAATTTTACAGTCTTACGTCAAAAAAGAGAGAAGATTAGGGTTAAAATCTTCATACACAAATAAAATCATTCTAACCCGTACTTTGTTTTTGTCTCTAACTTATTTTTTCAATGAGTATTTTTTTCTTCAATGACATGAATTTTTAAAAGATAAGTTCAAGAATAATTTTTATTATTTAAATTATTATATATTATATATTAATATTAATATTATTTAAATTTCCTTTTCATACTGTGTATGTGTCCTATTTTTCTAGATTTTGCCATGTCCCGTATCTCCGCATTTCCGTGTATGTGTCCTATTTTTCTAGATTTTGCCATGTCCCGTATCTCCGCATTTCCGTGTCTGTGTCTGTGTCTGTGTAAAATAGGTTACAATCAATATCCCCATAAATTAGGGATTCAGAGAATATTTACTTCTATACTAGTTAGCACAAAACACATACTGAGATACTAGGAATATTTCTCCTAAAACACTCATATTTGTGTCGCGACCCTAATATATGATTCTTAACTTGTTGCTACACTAAAAATCTTATCAAGCAAACAAAAACTTTGTGGGTAAAATAAAAGCTTGGTCTAAGAAAAAAAAAGTACAACGCATCAACTACGAAAGCAATCACATGTGATGTAGACTCTCCCTGATGTCTACAAAATGAACTCCCCCTAATCAGTAACTTAATATCGGAGTTCAGATAATCTTTGCATTTCAATGTATGTCACATGCTTCACAAATGTAAATTTTGATAAAGACTTGATAAACAAATCCGCAACACTATCCATGACCGAAGAAGTATTTTGGTGAACTATGTTCAATATGACCACCCTTAATGTAACCCAACTTCATTTGTTCAATGCAAGCCGCATTGTCCACAATTACACAAGTTGGTGATGTCGTAGTGAATTGTGATCCACTAGATCCTCGAACGTGGTGTATAACTAACTTGAGTCAGACACACTCCTTAACCGCTTCCTGCAAAGCAATAATCTCATAATGATTCGAGGAAGTAGTAACAAAAGTTTATTTCGTTGATCTCCATGAAATTGTCGTGTTCCTCATGGTGAATATATAACCTATTTAGGAACATCTTTTATGTAGGTGAGAGAGATATCCGGCATCAGCAAAACCAACCAAGACATCACATGGTGTCTCTGAGTAGGGGACCATATTAAATGGTGCTACAATGCTTGTAGCTAGAGCTTCCTTTGTTTAGTTTAAGGATTCACTCAACGGGTCGAGTGTCAAGCTTTGGTCGATCTAGGGGCTTCCATTCGACGGGTCGAGAGATCCACTCGACAGATCAAAAATCCCAAAATCTGAAAGCTACGTTTCAACCATTTCTTTATCCAGAATTTTAAGTATATCTTTTGCTTCTTTATAGGGAAAGAATAGGCCCACCAAGCTAGTGGATCCCTTCAAGTACCTGAAGTTATGTTCTACTCCTATCCAATGACTTTGCCTAGGTGTAGACTGAGAAGACAATGTCTGGATGTGTGCACCAAGCTATATATAGCCAAGCGCTAACCGAACTAAGATAGGGAATCTCAATTCCAAATGTTCCTCATCATCATGTTTTGGATGAAATGGATCATTTTAGGTTCCAAACTGCAAATAACCATTGGTGTGCTAAAAGGGTATGCTTTGTCTATTGGCTGATTTAGATATACGCAGACTGATGAATAAGAATTCCACCAACTCGATGTTTCATCTCTAAACCAAGACAAAATTGAGTCATACCAAGGTCTATCATCTCAAATAACTTGTTCTTCTAATGAAGACGCATTGTACCACCATCTCCACCTCACCATACCGCCCTACCCTATCCGCACTTTGAGCCGCGCACCCCCTTTAATCTCCTTGCGACTGTATCGCCGTCGTCGGAGTTGGTAAGCTCCACCACGAGCTCCGTTTGATTTCTTTGGGTGCCATCTCTTCGTTTGCTGTCGACATCACTAGATTTGAACACATGATCACTCCATGGTTTAGAGTTACCTGAATTGGGTATAACCACTACAAGAAAATTGCACCTAGACCACGGACCATTTCCGTCGTCTAGGTGCAGTTTTCCGTCGTCTAAGTACTTAGACGACAGAAACTCCGTCGTCCAAGGTCCGTGCTCCAAGTGCTGTCGTCCAAGCACCTGGACGACGGAGATTTAGTGATCCATCGTCCAAGTTCACTTGGACCTCGGACATTATCCGTGGCCCAGGTGTTCACCTGGACGACGGAGACTTAGAGTTTCCGTCGTCCAGGTGGCTACCTGGGCCACGGAGAAGCTAACAATCTCCGTGGCCCAGGTGTTCACCTGGACGACGGAGAATTAGTTCTCCGTCGTCCAGGTGAACACCTGGGCCACGGAGAACGGCAGGGTTTAGGGTTTAGGGGTTAGGGGTTAGGGGTTTAGGGTTAGGTTTAGGGTTCTGCACCTGGACGACGGAGAACATAATCTCTGTCGTCCAAGTGAATATTTAATTTTTAAAAAAAAATAAATTGAAATTAAATATTATTAATTTAATTTATTATTATTTTAATTTAAATAATGAAAAATGCTAAAATTAAATAAATAAACTAAATTTTGAATATTAATTAATAACTTAATTATTAAATAATCAGAGTAAATTAATTTGTACATACGAAAAAACTCATAAATTAAAAATTAAAATATTGTTCGGAATGCGGAAAGAAACGAGATAATATACTACTAGCTAGCTAATACACTGGAGGAGCAGATGCGCCGCCGAGTCCTCCGCCTCCAGCCGGGTCGTTGTCGTCGGGGTGTGGGTTCGGAGGAGGTTGACATACTTCTCGATTTTGTTCCATGAGGGCGATGAGTTGGGCTATTTGTGCTTGTTGTTCGTCAAGTCTTTGCCGCATTGACTCATTCTCCTCTCGTGCCAGTCGAGCCTCTTGAATGGCTGCTTCGACGGCCGCAGCCTGACTCCTTCTCCGCTGCCTCCAACCTCCCGTAGATGATGAGCCGGAGGTCGTCGACAAATCTCGTACCACCCTAGGCCCAAAGTGCCTAACCACCTTGCCAGCTCTACGACCGTAGACCTCATCCGCGATTGCAATTTGGCTCTCTAAGGATAGAGGAGGCAGGTCTTCCGGCGGCACATCTGGGAACGCAAGCTGAGTGTTAGCCAACTCTTCATGCGCACGCTCTATCGCCCTTGCCTACAAAAGAATAATTAATTTATTATAATGAAATCATATTTAAATAATAATTACTATAATTAAAAGCACATATATATATATATCACTTACGCCGCATTGACTCGCTTCATTATCGAGCCCTGGCGTCACGTACGCGCTTACGCTTGCATCAAGATAAGGGTGTTTGGAACCCTTATCCTTGTGCTCCTTGGCAATTTGAATGAACTGCTTGGCGCCGGTAGTATGGTGTTTCTCCTTCTTCCCCCGGTTGGCTTTGTTGACACCGGAGAATTTCTGTTACACAACATAATTAAATCATTAAAAAATGAATAACTACAATTTAAATAATTCAATTATCTTAATTGAAATAAAAAAAAAATTAATACCTTAAATTGTTCATCGGCAAAGTGGTTACACAACCACTCCCACTCGTCTTCTCTCTCCCCTTGCAGCTCTACCGGGGGAGGCACGGGACCGACATCTTTGAAGTACTTATGGAGCCTGTACTTCCAATCTTTGTAGATGGAGTTGGCGGTTTGATTGATATGCCTCAACATAGCCAGTGTCGGATCCACGTCAAATTGTTCCTATCAAAAATAAATAGAAAATTATAATCGTATATATTATGAAATTTTAGGCCGAGATTAACAATATTATATAATAACTAAATTGAACGTATTACGTACCGAAAGATCTTTGAAGACTTTCGCCTTCTCATGATCCGGCGCCTCCTTCCAAGTAAGGGCAGTGATACGAACCCGGTTACGGATGATTGACCCTATCCCATGCGCCGAGAGACTTGCTAGCTGAGCTGTGGGAGGGCCACCGGTGAATTCGTCGTACGGCAAGTCGATCTTTTTACCGGTCGCCTTACAAATACGCTCCGCTTTGCCCCCTTTAACGAGACCCCGAGTCCTTTTCGGTTCCGGGTCAGTGGGGGCCCTCCTTTGCCTACGGCGGGCGCTGTACATGATTGATTCGGCGGTCGAGGACGCCTGAGTACTTCCCGTTGAATGGGTACCGGGCGTCGGAGATTGGAAGGGGTCGACGTCATCACCGCTCGAGATGAATGGGGGAGCGGGAATTTCCCCAGAGGGCGCTACGGACGGACCAGATGATCCGTCCGGATTGAGAGCGTCGTTGCCCTCCGGTGGTAATTCCCAACCGACTTGGTCCGCCAAGCGGCGGAGCATGGCATCTTCTGCCTCTTGTTGGGCTTTCTTCTTGCCGGATGTCGTCTTTGGCGGAGCCATTTAAACCTAAGAGTACGGGGTTAAAATACCTACTTACCATAATAATTACAACTTAAAAATTTACGCTAATTAATTAAGTACGTTTAAGATTTAAATAGAGTACACTAGCTTGACATTTTCGGTCGTTCAATGGACGTGCGACCCGCGCGATAAAGTTTAAATTTTCAATTAATCAGCCTTGGTTAAATCGAAAAACATGGCCAGTTAGGGATAGAGATAACGCGAGAGGCATGACTAATTTCGACAAAAGTATTTCTTAGTCCAAATCCTGTCACCAGTCATAACCCGTTTCTAGACACCATGTCCGACATTCGGCCAATTTTTCGAAAATTTACACTCCCTCAAGTCCTTTGCAAACTCTGCCCTCAACCTCGTGTCCATAACTTCACTTAGGTTATGGTGTGCGGTGATGAAATCCACACATCACGAGGGGTTAAGGAGATAAGCAAGGAAAAGAGGCGCCATCTATTCCAAAGAGTGCGACTTAATTACACCAAGCCTATGTACTAAATTTAAATCGAACACGTACTACTAATTAATTTACTAAAAAATACACGTAATTACATGCAATAATTTATTTTCCATTTAGCATGCAATAATTAACCATTTAATTAATTAATAACAATAATTATTTATTTAATTAATTAATAACAATAATTAATTATTTAATTAATTAATAACAACAAATTTACAATTATTCATTTAATTAGTATTAAATAACAATAATTATGATTTAATTAATTAATAACAACAATTTATCATTTATTAAATATTTAAAACTAATTACTAAATTAATTTCTACTAATTAATTATATTTAGAATTTAATTAATTAATAAAATGAAAATTATTTAAATAAGGGAAAAATAGAAATTTACCGAATCGGAGTTTTCGGGAATTTCGCCGGAGTTGTGTCGTCGGAGAGGAGGAATCGAAGCACTCCGGAGTTGTATCGTCGGAGCGTCGTCGCCGGAGGAGAATATCGCCGGAATGAGATTGAGAGAGAGAGGAGATGAGAGATGGAGAGAATTGTAAGGGATGAGGAAAAGAAGATGAGCCGTACTCTATTTATAGAGTTTCACTTAGACGACGGAGCACTATTCTCTGTCGTCTAAGTGCACTTGGACGACGGAAACGGGCTTCTCCGTCGTCCAGGTGGCGGTTTCAAAATTTTGAAACGGCGCGTAATTAAGGGACGGGACGTTTTGAACCGCCATGGAATTGGACTTAGACGACGGAGAATGAATTCTCCGTCGTCTAAGTGAAAATTCAAGCGGTGCCGAAAACGGAAGCGGTAAATTTAACCGCCATAATTTTGGACTTGGACGACGGAGATGGTAAGTTTCCGTCGTCCAAGTGAAAATTACATGAAAAAATTAAACAAAAAAAAATTTGAACCGCCATGATTTTTGAACCTGGACGACAGAGATGGTCATTCTCCGTCGTTCAGGTGAACACCTGGACGACGGAAAATGACCATCTCCGTCGTCCAGGTTCATATTACGTAAAAAAAAATTTAAAAAATAATTCGCTAGGAATTTAGCGATCTGTCATTCGAGTGAAATAGTCGTACAATATCGATGAACGCATCGTATATATGAACAGTCAAATTTGAACCGCCGATTAATTTTACGTATTGAAACATGTTAAGTATCGACTAATCTTTACGACTTCAGTGTTCATGAGTAGACGCTCATTTGCAGCAGAGTATTAACGAAATTGAATTTGGACAAAACAACCGTTGGATATGTTCGTCGTAACATACTATATAATTGTCTTCAAAGGACCATAAAATAATAAGTTCGGGAAGGGTTTGATCGGCACAGTCAACCGCAAAACCGATAATTTCACAAACCGGAAACGTGGATACAAGGCATTTCGCAACTCCGATTTTCGAACCGTCGAAGCTCACACACCAAGAATTGTTTACTCTAAAGTCTTGATGAAAAGAAAATGCATTGGAAGAAGGTCTAGATGGTCGTTGTCTTAGAAAAAATTACGATATCTGCACCTGGACGACGGATTTGAGCGTTTCCGTCGTCCAGGTTTATACCTGGACGACGGATATGAAGTTATCCGTCGTCCAGGTTAGAACCTGGATGACGGAGAATGACGTTCTCCGTCGTCCAGGTGTATAGACCCTGAATTCAAGGGTTAGGGCCTTACTGTTTAGGGTTTAGGGTTTGTGAACTTGGACGACGGAGAATGACCATTCTCCGTCGTCCTAGTGTGTACCTGGACGACGGATAATGACCATTATCCGTCGTCCAGGTGCATAGACCCCGATTTCAGGGGTTAGGGCCTTAGGGATTACGGTTTAGGTCGTCCCCGGTCATTTGTGTACGTGTCCGTTCAATTATCTATCGATCCGATCGAACTGCTAGATTTAGGCCGGCTAGGGTCAAGGATTTAGCTAGGGTACGTTTTATATGATATTGAGATTTGGCGCCAATATTTATTAATTTCTCCGTTGGCCAGGATATATAATTCAGATTAATTTCTTACCATAAAACCGGCATCGATCATATATATATTACAATAATTACAGTAATTAATTACCAATTAATCTCCCTCGTCGTATGACCGTACTCTTCGTCATAATCATCATCGTCCTCATCCCCGTTAGTCGACGGCTCATCCTCGTCATCGTACTCAACATCGTCCGACGAATAACCTGAGTCCTCGTCCGCGTCCTCTTCCTGCTCGTCTTCTTCATCTACCTCATCGATAATCTCATCTTCAGTTAGATCTGTACAACCATCAGGCATGGGTAACCGTTCACCATCTTGAACCAGGTCCATTATATCGGAGCGGACCATAGAAATTTTAGGCTCTTGATAGGCAGGAATGTCTCTTTCTGGTTCAGCAGCATCTTCAGTCGTCGCCGGTGTCCCTTCAATTGTCTCTGTATTCCATATTCCTCGGTGAGAGATATGGTTCACTATTTTCCACCCTTCACCGGCTTTCGGATCGTCGAGACAGAACACCAGCCGAACTAAGGTGGTGAGAGCGAAAGACTCATCCTCATACCAGTGCGAGTTTGTATCGACTGATAATAGTCCCAGGTCTTCCTTTGTACGGTTGAACCATCTGCACTTGAATAGGAAAACGTTGACATCATTCCCGTAACATAGCTGAACCACGTATACAATAGCCCCGTAATATAGATCATTGTCTTTCCCAACCGCTACCCCACTGTTTTGTGTTCTTCTTCCTTCGTCTCGGGCCAATGAATGGAACTTTACACCGTTCACAAAACATCCGGGATAAATATAGTGTTTAACCGGCTTCCCTGCTAGCAAGTGCTTTGGCCATGACCACCACCCTCCGTGGTTATCAGATTTTTGCAGATCAATCATCTGCGAAAAAGGGCAAATTAATATAAGGGTTTACTTTCTACAAACATGAGCGATATGTATTTAAATAATTAATACCGAGTTGTACGTACGTACCCATTGGAAGAAATAATCAGGAAACTTCTTCTTAACCATTTTCTCAATCCACGCTGAACTCATGTTTTGATTTAACGCCTGAAGCCTCTCCCTGTATGACATCATGTACGGCTCAACTTCATCACAGTCTCGCAACACTACCCAATGTGCCTCAATAAGTTCTTCCCGTGTTAACGATTCCTTTAATACTCCTCTAAACGGTCGGACGACATTGGTGACGACAGAAAGATTGATGCGGGCACTGCGATCAGAGGCAGTGGGAGGGGGTGGATCTTTGAGGTACCTGTTGCAGTAAGTAACACACTCATGCATTAGGTATGTCTCTGCTATGGAGCCATCCGGGGCCGACCTGTTTTTGACGAATGACTTATACTGTCCAAGCTGTCTACAAAATCAAACGTACACATTACATAAGTACATATAGCTAGCTGGCTAGTATATATATAATCTCCAGTGGAACAAATTAATTAATTAGTTGTACGTACCTTTCTTGAGGATACATCCAAGTGTACTGGACCGGACCAGAAATAAGCACCTGCTCGGGCAGGTGGATCATTAGGTGAATCATGATGTCAAAGAAAGCAGGGGGGAAAATCCTCTCTAGTTTGCAAATGATGTGCACAATTTCTTGTTGCAATTCCACCACATCTGACTTCTTTAATTCTCTGGCGCATAACCTCTGCCACCACCTGCACAATGCCACTATTGGTTATACGACGTCCCGAGGCAAGTATGGTCGAATTACCACTGGAATCAGATGTTGCAGCATAACGTGATAGTCATGTGTCTTTAGACCAACAAACTTGTGTTGCACCTCGTCCACTGCTCCAGTTATAGTAGCTGCATACGTAGCCGGATAACGAACGCCCTTAAACCAGTGAAATACAGAACGTCTAAGCGTCGGCTTCACTGTGTAAGGTGCATCTGGCATCTTGTTGTACACTCCTTTCCTATCCCTCCTCAACCACAAGGGACGACGTAGATTCATTGATTCCAAATCTTTGCGCGCTTTGGGAGTATCTTTAGTCTTGAACTTAATACCGAGAATTGTTCCCACCACGCTGTCGCACACATTCTTTTCTATGTGCATCGCGTCCAAGTTGTTCCTCAGCTTCAACTTCGACCAGTAAGGGAGTTCAAAGAATATACTCTTGTGATCCCAATAGCTCAGATCATGTGGAGGAATTGGATTGCATTTCTTTACATCCGCGTCATTTCTCAACACACCAAAGTCGAAATAGCTCAACCTCTCTAAAATCTCTTCGCCCGACCAACTACGGGGTTTAGGATTGTTCTCTACCGTACCGTCGAAATGAGTTTCATCCTGTCGCCACGGGTGGTCGTGAGGAAGCCATCTACGGTGACCCAAGTAACACACCTTCCCCGCGTGCCAACTAGAATTCACGTCGTCCAAACATATAGGACATCCATTATATCCTTTTGTCCTGCAGGCTGCCAACATCCCATAAGCTGGAAAATCGATGATCGTCCACATTACGGCAGCCCTCATCGTGAACATCGTGTCAGTGAATTTGTCATAAGTTGGGACTCCATTTTCCCACAACAGTTTCAGCTCGGCGATCAAAGGTCTGAGGTAGACATCTAAGCACTTAGATGGAGATTTAGGACCTGGAATTAATACGGTAAGGAAATTAAATTCCTTGTTCATGCACATCCACGGAGGCAAGTTGTACGGCATCAGTATAACTGGCCAAGTGCTGACGGCGGAGCTATTACTTCCCGAATGATTGAATCCGTCTGTAGATAGGCCGAGTCTAACATTTCTAACCTCTGAAGCAAAGTCTCCAAATTCTCTGTCGAAATGTTTGAAACCCTCCCCATCCGCGGCGTGTCGCAGGACATCGTCATCTATTCGCTTTTCTGCGTACCATCGCATCGCCTCTGCTGTCTGTAGAGACATGTACAGGCGCTGCAATCTGGGAATCAAGGGAAAATATCGAACAACTTTCACAGGAATTCTCTTTTTCGTACTCTTCCTATTCAACTGGAATCTGCACTGGCCACATACGGGACAATAGTCCAACTCTTTATACTCTTTGTAAAATAGCACACAATCATTCGGACATGCGTCAATTATCCTGTACTTTAGGCCGAGGCTGCTCAGGATATTTCTAACCTTATAATGAGATTTAGGAAGATTGTGATCATCAGGAAGCAACTTACATATTTGCTCCTGAATTTCGTCAAAAGCACTCACTGACATTTTGTGCTTCACTTTTATCTTCATTTGCTCCATCACATATTGCAACACATTCTCTCGACATCCAGGGAACACTGGGGTCTGCGCTTCAAGTAGTATCCGGTTGTACTTTTCCATCTCACTGGTGTCAGTGGCCAAGCTAGTTGCGGGGAATGTGTCATCATGCTCATAAGTGGTACTGTAACCTCCGTCTTGGTGTTGGTGTCCACCATGACTACATCCCGGAAACGCATCATGGACCAAATCTGCAGTTGGGTTGCAAGCTGGGGGTCCGACACCACTGCCGCTGGATGAGGCACCATGGTAACTGTACCTTGAGCTGAAGTCTGCTGCGCTGAACTCTACTGCTTCACCATGCTCGCTCCATGTAGTGTAACTCCACATCATACCATTTTCGTACAGGTGTTGCACCATAACATTAACCTCCGCATACTGACAATTAAGACATTTCTGACACGGACACCTGAAACGTTTCTTTCCCTGACCATGTTCTATCGCAAAATTCACAAATTCGCTAATTCCATCCATATACCGGACAACACATCTATTCTTCAACTTCATCCAACTCTTGTCCATACTGCTACAAAATATTATAATTAATTAATTATTACATATATATATATTTGTCAATTAATTTACGCTTAATTATACGTACGTACTCGATCTACATCGATCCATCAATTACGTACGTACGTAATTTAATCGATCTGTACATATATATATATAGCTAACATCAGCTAACATCCTTGCATGTATATATGTACGTACGTTTTCACTAAATATATATTAATTAATTAATTAAGCAAATTTTAACTGCGTACGTATACGTACCTGCTGGCCTTCTCGATATCTGTACGTTAATTAAGCTAACTAGCTAGTCAGCGGAGATCCCTTATCGATCCTGATTCTTCTCGGCCTACCTAGCTAGCTAGCTTCTCCTTCTCCCTTCTCCTTCAATTCTTCTTCAAATGGAATGAATAGATCGAGGCCAGGAATGATTTCGATCAGCTTATATAATGCTTCACTTAGACGACGGAGGTGTCGGTACGTCGTCTAAGTGGAAGCACGTTTCGTATACTCGGACGACGGCGTGTCGGTCCGTTGTCCAGGTAATCACCTGGACGACGGAGAATACCATCTCCGTCGTCCAGGTGATTACCTGGACAACGGAGAAGACTCCGAGGTCCAGGTTATACCCTGGACGACGGAAAATACAATCTCCGTCGTCCAGGTGACCACCTGGAGGACGGAGTCTTTTCCGTCGTCCAGGTGTCACTTGGACGACGGAGATGGTATTCTCCGTCGTCCAGGTGGTACTTGGACGACGGAGTCTTTTCCGTCGTCCAGGTGTCACTTGGACCACGGAACAATTATGTTTCCGTGGTCTAAGTGATGTTTTCTTGTAGTGAACTATGCCAACCGACACTCTCATGTATATCTCTGAATTAAGATCCCTATAGAGATATGCTGTAACCAAATCCATAAGCTGTATACTCAGTATTTTCGGACACTACCAAACTGATAAGGTAGAAGAAAGTAATAATGTCCATAACTAGAGAATACATCTCCTCATAATCAATACTAGGGCATAGAGAAAATCCTTCCACCACAAGTTTTTCTCATTTTGCTTCCAAACAAAGACTCATTTGTGTCTAACCAGCTTACCATTCGGTGATCATAACACTACCTGACTCAAAACTTGCTTTTGTAAGAAAGCCTAGTTCAGCCTATATTGCAACTTTCCATATTGGTCAATCTACTTTACGTTAAATGTTGGCAATCCGCAACATAGCGAGGTTCCACTTCATCATCGTCAATTCCTGAGCGACGTAATAAGTAAATGTATCATCAATGAACATGGAAGAACTATCCATAAAACTGCTACCATTTGTTTAACTTGGTGATATTTCTTTATTTACTGACATCATAATTAACTCTGAGACGTCCCCCAATGTTTGTCAATGTCGACTTTTAGACACAATTGCAGTCAGAAACAATCTCATATATTTATGATAAATGGTTGTGCCTTGATGATTTGTCTTTTCAAAGACAACTCATCAGTGGATTTTGATCGACGATATACCCTCACTATGGGTAAGAGAAACGCTACATTGCCTAGGTGTTGCATTAACTTGCCCAATTTCAGAGACTTGCAACCTTACAAGATTTGCAGTAAGTATAACCGATCTCATCACTTTTTTGATATCAGTAAAAGAGTCAGGCATAGAATCTAGTACTTTCTGAAGATCAAGAACACATTACACTTCAATCTCAAACTGAGATGTGTGGGGATCATGATGAGACATAGTGGGGATATACCACATCAATTTCCAACAATTAACCAGAATGGAATCATCCATATCTCTCCTTAACGGTGGGAAGTACGTCTCATTCCAATATAGACTAAAAAGTCTCAACCCATGACTCAAAACTAAGCCAAAAAACAAACTAAAACTTGATTACATAGTTGAAATATGAGCCTAATACATAGACTAATCAAAATCCATAGTCTCCAGACTTGCTTTTGTGTTATCTGGTACAATAAGATTGGCTTCACCGCAATCTTTCATCTTATAATCTTCAATGAAGTTAATCTCATGTGTCATATATTGCTTGCACGTCTTGTTGGAATTTTGGACATCTATATGTGCACATCATTGTTTGTGCATATGCATGGTAGAACCACACATATAGCAAGGTGACAAGCGAGAAGAAGAAGCAGAATTTGAACAATTTCCACAATTCCTAGAACCAAAATTATTTGAAGTTGTTTTGGCTATTGTCTTGGCGAGTCCAAGTCAAATTTCGATTGTGTCCTCCTCTACCACAACCTCTTCCATGTCCTCTATTACCATGATTGTTGTAAGGCTCAGAACAATCGTTCTTCTTTTTCTTACGTGTCTTCCCACCAGTGTTATGCGTCTCATGAACGCTCTTAGTACTGGCTGGTTTAGCATTGTTATTGAGAAGTATCTCATGATATCTCTCTTTTTTGGCCAACACATTCATGAGATCACTGAAGGATCTAATTCTTTCCTGTTCAATATTGATGTGTGGGCATATTCATGGAAGTAGGGAATGTGCTTAAAGACTTCTCCATCATAGTCTGATCGGTCTTTTCCACGCCACAAAATATGAACTCGGATTGAAACTCTAACATAGCTTGATTAAAATCAATAATCTTTGGATAATCCAATAACCGGATTGAATCTTATCTATCTTGCAGTTCCGAAAATTGTGCATCATGCACATTATTGAACAGTTTTTTTAAAGTCACCCACAAATCAGCGGGGTCATTCTTTAACAAGTACTATTTCTTTATAACTGGATGTATATGCCCCCTTAAAAACATGAGGGTTTGGGCTTTGCGACTCTAAAAGAGCTTGAGTTGATCTGGAGTTGGTGGCATAACATTTTCACCAGGTGGTGGTGGTAGTTAGATAGTATCAGTAGATTTTTACCAAGAAAATTATTCTCAACATCTAATACCCAAGGATGGTATTCTGCTCATTGAGGATCAAAAATGTCAAACTCAGGCCTTACCGGCTCAGTTGATGTCATCTACAAAAGAGACATGAGATGTAATTAGTAATGATCGAAAAATCACGATCACTAATATCAATTTTAGGGAATAATAACCGTGATCAATGATGTATGGTCACAAAAATTGATGTAAAACGATGGCTTCATACCATACCCAGAAACCGTGACTTTCACATTTAGTCACAAATATCGACTTCCTTTTTTCTTTAATGTGAAATCACAATAATTGTGATATTCAGTAATAAACGTGATTCCCCCATGACCGTTACTAATATCAAATTTTTTATAAATATGTATTGATCCATAGGAAGTAGGGCATAAAAAGTAAAACACGGTAATAAATCTACCTAAATCTAGACCTAAATCTAGGGTGTTGCGGTAATTAATTTTTGCAACCTAATTTCTAAATCAAAGGAAGTTAGAAAATTTACATCGAGAGTGTTATGCTCGGTATGAAACTCATAAAAAACAAGGAGAAAAAAGAACCACAAAATTTGGCAATGGTGATGGTGATCGGCGGTGGATTCCGGCGGTGATGAAGGTCTAAGTGCTCGAAGGGTTAGGGTATTTTTCTTTTGGTGGTGATGGTTATCAACTCAAGAACTGCTAATAACATGTTGAAAGAGAAAAGTAAATAGATACGCAATAGACTGAAATTGTCCTTTATTCATTGATAGATGATCTTAAATATACGCATTAATATGTTACAATCAATATTCCTATAAACTAGGGATTCACAGAATACCTATTTCTATACTAATTAAGAAAAAATACACACCGAGATACTAAGAATATTTCTCCTAGAACAACTGTGTTAATTTTTAATCATATCCACAAATCTGGTAACAAAGATACCCAATTGATACACGGAGGTATTACTTCAGTCACTAAATTGATATATACAAAATATCAGTGAGTTGGAAATTGTCGATTCGAACAAACTTAAGTGACCATTCTAACAATTTTCTTTAAAATTATATACTATATATCGAAAAAGAGTTTCAAGCTCCTATATTTAAAAATAAAATTAAAACTAGAGAGAGATTCAAATGATCAAAAGTCCAGTGCTATGATTTAATTTCTTTTGTTGCATTTTGTGTATATACTTTTATGGAAAATATGTGCATGAAAGTCAAATGATGGGTGTAGTATGTCGTATTCTAATGCTCAGTTAATCTGTGACAAGTTACTATTAGATCCACGTTTAATGGATGATAAAAAAAAATTGCAACAAATTCTTAACTACTATTAGATTCAGATTCATTGACCATAACTGATCAGTGATCACATATAATCATAGAGTGAAGCTATTTTCACCCCACAATTCTATAAGTTCACCTACTATAACTATTTTTAAGCCAAAATTTCAAGAACCCTTGAAAAAATAATTTAAGTTGAACTTTTTTTTGCCTATAGATCTCTTTGATCTCCATTCTTATTCTTGGGAGAAATTGAATGTCTGTTAATATTCCTTACCCATAGATCTTGCTCTCCTCCATTTCGATACAATATATTACACCCACTAGTTCTCTTCAAATACACACATCTCTCTATGGATCGGGATCGGTCGATCAGCAAATTAAAAAGGTATATCGATCTGATGGTCATGCCTATGTGGTAATTAGTGAAAGTAAATTTTGCTGAAGCAAATGAGATTTTCAATAAGATGATTCTTGTGTTTAAGTTTGATTTAAAGAAAAAAAAGTTGAATTACACTATTTTATTTTGAAATATAAGTTTGGAATTAACTATTTTGTACGGTGAACTTAAAGGATTGTGAGGTGAAAATTATTACTTCCTAATCATATTATTGACCGTTGAAACATTAACTAGCCTATGTGAAATGTGGTTTTGTTAAGAAACAAAATAAATACCTGAATTTGGGTCATTGAATGGCTGGGCCTGGCCGAGGCAAGAATAGTGTGGGTGGGTCTGCATAGTTAGGCCTCTTTGACTGTGCTCTATGGTTCAACTCATTTTTTCTACCAAATTTGGGATTAGAGAGATTGTAATGTTATGACTCCTAGTTTGGGTAATTTAGACTAGCTTCGGACTTTCAATTGTGTTCTGGGAAAAACTATTGTTTCACGTTCGTGCTAGTAACATACGTAGTTAAGTTCGCTTATCTAAGTAGTGATTTTTTGTAGGACGAGCCCTCAGACATGTCATTTCTTGTAATGTTACTATTTTAGTATCAAAGAAATTGACGCCCTACAGTTTTCAAAATAAAAAATAAAAAACAAACACCTGCATTTTTTTTATCAGAGCAGTAAAAGAATTATTGATATAAAATAAAATGAGAGCGACTCTCTCAAACTCTAGTAAGAGTCTGCCGGCGGTGGTCTTTGCTCCCCGTCGTGGATCTTTGTTATTTCCGATCCTGTGTGGTTTAACAGAATGGTCGTCTCTTAATGGTGGCGCAACATCATGGCCCTCGCCTCATGGGTTCCTTTCTCGAAATCTTGGTTGTTGTTTTCGTCGGGATTGTGAGGCAAACAGGGTAGGTTGCACTAAAATGGATACGGAAAAGGGGATACGAAACGATACGATACGCCGAAACGGCAAAATCAAAAAATCCAAGGATACGATACGAGTAGGATACAAAAATCAAATTCTTTATTACAAATTCAAATATAGTTAAAATAATAATAATAATAATAATAATAATAATAATAATAATAATAAGCATGTAAATATGGTACTAGCTCTCACAATAGTTAATCACAATATAAATAGAGAGAGATATTAGCAAGCGCAAACATAGTTAATCACAATCCAGAAATGCAATAATTTTAGTTTCATTTCAAAACCTGCAGTTCTTATTTCACTGGTTTTTGTTCTCTAAACAGAAAGATTTGCCCTCAAAGAGGTTCATTCTAACGTCTTAAGAAATGTGTACTTGTAACTATCCTCATTTGCAAAACCAATACTAGGATCCCCTCCTTCTCTAATCACCTTCCTAACATCCTCTATCCTCTCCAGCATTCCCTTGACAGATAAATCAAATGCATCTTCAGTCTCTAATCTTGACATGGGATCTCCATACTCCAGCTTCGGTATAAGCCTTATGACTTCTTCCCTCATTTCCAATTCCTTCTCCTTTGGAATTCCGACTAAGGTTTTCTCTATGACGCCTTCTTTCAAATCTTCGACATACCTCACTGGAATAAACACCGACAACTTGGTATGATTCTTTGGCAAATGCCACAAATATTGCGAATAGGCAGTGCTAGGATGAAAGAAAACCGGAATGCAACCCGCGAGAATGGAGTCAAAAACTGATCTCCTTGTGTATGAATCCCCAAAAGACTGCAAGCAATATACTGAGCCCTAAAACATCCTCATAAGCCTAATACATAGTTTGCCATCATATAGGCGATCAAACCAATAGGGAACAAAAAGTTCAAATCATCATCCTCAGCTCGTTCTCCCACTAATCACATCAGAACTTAGAAGTACGAACACAACAGATTAAATGATTAACAGATACTATCACAAAAAGATAGAACAAACCATAATAATTCAAATAGAAAGCAACTGAATACAAGTTTCATAGAAGCGAGGCTGCTACAGAGATGTGGTATGCGGGCACTGCTGTGTTTGTGTGTGTGTGAACTGTGAAGGAACTGGGGATGAAATTCTAAAGATGGATATTTATAGCCTTAAACCTAAGAAGCACAGTAAAACTGAAACCACCCCCCTGATCCGACATTCTTGAGATGCTTCAATATCTAAATCATCTACTCTAGACTATCAATGCGACCTCTCAATTCTATATCAAGAATGGAGCTTTACAAAACTCCGAAAACGGACACAAATCATTGATAACATAAAGCACGTAAACTAAATCAGCCAAAACAATTCAAACACATCCATTTGCAAAAGCACTACACAGTACTTCAAATAAGCTATAGCTAGACTAAAATGGAAACAGTTCTCCATACACCCAATTCAAATTGAGCCATTTCCAACTAGTCTCAAACACAGTCGCACACTCATCATATACAAAAGGCTAATTGTTTGAATAAACAAAAGAAAGCACAGTTGTGAAAACGAGACCTGCTAGTCTGCTACTGGCCTACTGAGATAGAGGGGATAATTGATCGACGTGTGGTACAAAATCGTAGAAAAGGGGAGTGATCGATTATGGCGGTAGCTTACGCAAGTGGTCTGCCGAAATCCTCTCTAGTCGGTGATCGGCTGGTGGAATCCCGTTTTTTATGTCAGCACGTTTCTTGATGACGTAAGAGATTCTCTGCACGAGCAGCGTGTTCGGTGGCGACGCTGAAGTCTCAGTGTGACCATAAGGCGTTCAACAAGAACTAGTCCACGGACTATAAGTCTTCGTTGGAGGACTGAGAGAGGAGAGAGCTTATGAGAGACGGCAGGACTGAGAGGAGAGGAGAGAGCCAATTAGGTTTTTTTTTTGTATTTTACTGATTTTTTTACTGTAAATTGACAATTTTGCCCCACGTATCCATGAGAAATTACAGGCTTACGTATCCATTTTAAGATACGTACGTATCCAATCCGTATCAGAATTCAGATACCATATCGTAACGTATCCACGCGTATCGTACCGGTATCGGTATCCGATACGCGATACCGGTTCTCAATCCCGTTTCTGTGCTTCTTTGCAAACAGGTGATTGGTTTTGTTGACTGAGGAGTGGCGACGTCGTCGACCTAGTCAGGCTCGCTTGAAGGAAAGTGCAGTTGAGAGGAGGGCATGACGATTTGTTGCCGGCATTAGTCCTTCGAGATCAAATGAGTATTGGTGTTCTTGGGGTGGCTTTGGTGTGCATTCGAGATCTGCGTTGAAGAGGTGCTTCAAGCGGCACAATGCGATCGGGAGTGGTCCTGTACTCCCGTGGTGTTGGAGATGGAGATGTGGTACTAGTTGGTATGTTGATGCGGGTAACCGTGACTTTCTGTTATCGGTGATTGGCAGTCGATCGTTGGTGAACACCATCGGTCGTCCTTGGCAGGGCAATTTCAGTCAACGGTGGCTCTAGACGGTCAATCCTCCAAACTTTTGGGCTTCTTTCGGGTCTAGGGTTTACTTTGGTTCATTACTGTCTAGGGTTTGGCCGACTAGGCTGGGTAACTTCAGAAGGCTTTGGGCTCGATTCATATGGGATCCAAGAGACTAGTTGCAATATGGGTGGTGTTCCTGTGGCCGTGGGCTTCATCTGCTATGGATTAATTTTTGCTCTTAGATTTAGCATTTCATTTTGCATGGATATTTTGCTTTATTTTTCTCGGTTTTAAATTTACTACAATAAACTAAGGGTAGGGTAGGTATTTCTTATCGTCCTTCCCTTAGAAACATCAGTTGTTACTTTTTATGGTGCTTATTGCTAGGATATGGATATTTATGTAGGTTATGTGACTTTGTCGCTTAGTTTACATAGGTTTTGATTTTATTGTCTGTCGTCGCCCTTAAATAGACAATCAAGGCTGTATTCTTATTTATTTATTTTTCTCAATGAAATTGATGTCCAATGTTCCTCTTTCAAAAGGAAGAAAAAGAATTATTGATATAAATTTAGTACTACAACGTAGATATATATATCTGGTAATATTAGAGTTTCTAAATGTACATAACCTTTGTAATAAATCAACCAATGCGAATTATCTATTTTGCCTGTTGTTACATAGATCTGACTAAAAAAACAGAACAAAATCATAATAGAAATGGCTACAGTTGATTTTTGTTCGGGTAGAACTCTCACGAGTCACTTCTTGGGGCAAGAACTGACTTGGGTTGTGACCCGTTTCTATGTGGTAACCAAAAGTTTTAGCTCACACATGTCAAGTTCCTCTTTCAACTTGTATACAATAGTTCAAAATATAAATTTCTGCAGTAATTTTGTAAAACAGATCATTTTTTAGAGCGGAGTTTGTTCTGAATTAAATCTCAATAAATTTTTTTATGTATATTTATTCATAATTTTTAGAGACATATATATATATATATATCAGGTTATATGTGATAATTGTTGATTTTAATAAAAAAGTTATACTATTGATTTTCAAATTCAATTACTTTATTCCAAAGAAAAGTCCCTCCGGTTCGGGCTCATGATATTAGCTCGGCCTGGCCCAAAAAAACCCGTTAAAGCTGACTGGCACAACCGATTCCCGACCCCTAATCTACACTTTGTAGCTAGGTTCAATACTTCAGTTTGGCATTGTTTTAAACTTGATGATAAAATTGTTTTTGGATGAAGCCATAGTCTATGAATCAAATTAGTTCACCTAGAGACTTAGTATAGAATTAGTATGATATCATTGATATTGATATACAATATGAAAAATATTGATATTCAGGTGCGAAACTTTCCATTGAATCTTTCCGTGTGAAATTCTATTTAGTCAAATAGAACACAAGTGTTTGAATTTTTTTTTATATATTGATCAATTCCAAATCGAATATATATTGAAGCATACTTACAACTCAAGTAAGAAAATACTTTATACCTAATCAATTACAGATTCTTACATAATTACAGAATATACACATCCTAAATATACTATGAGCGTCTCACTCCAACATTTCTCCTCAAGTTGGAGCATATAGGTCTCGATCTAATGCTAACTTGTCAAGTGAGTCACTGAAGGCTCTAGACGAAACTGCTTTGGTAAGGATATCAGCTAACTAACTGCTCCTCTGAATGAACAAATGAGAACGTAATAGTATGAGCATCTAGCTTCACGTTGATGAAATTTCTATCAATTTCTACATGCTTCGTCCAATCATACTGAACAGGGTTATGTAAAATTTCAACTACAGCAGTGTTGTCACAATAAAGAGGCATTGGCTATTTCTGCTTGAAACCCAAACTCCTTAACAAATTTTTTAGCCACAATAACTCACAAACTCCTTGAGTCATACCTCTATACTCAGCTTCTACACTAGAACAAGCCACCACATTCGTTTTCTTTCTTCTCCAAGTAACTAGATTTCCACCAACAAATGTGAATTAGCCAGAAGTAGAACATCGATCAGTGATGTACCCTGCCCAATCTGCATCAGTGTAACCACAAATCCCCAAATCTCCATGCTGCGAAACACAAAACTTTTACCAGGAGCCGACTTGAAGTACCTCAGAATCCTTATCATAGCATTCCTATGATCTTCTAGGATTATGCATATATTGACTTACCACACTAATAACATAAGCAAGATCAGATCTAGTGTGTGACAAGTAAATTAAACTTCCAACTAATCTCCTGTACCGGGACTTGTCTGTGGAAACTTGATCAGGATACTCTATAATCCAATGATTTTGTTCAATGGGTGTATCAACCGGTTTACAGTCAAGCATATCAGTCTCTCCTAACATATCTAGACCATATTTCCTTTGACTCAACATAATGTAGTCCTTGTTCCGAGCCACCTCAATACCCAAGAAATACTTCAGGTTTTCAAGGTCCTTTATCTCAAATTCAGAAGACAACTAAACTTGTAATCTCTTGATCTCATCAAAGTCATCACCTGTCACGACAATGTCATCCACATAAATAATCAAAGCTGTCAGCTTACCTTGTTGATACTTCAGGAATCAAGTGCGATCTGAATTGCGCTACCTATACCTAATCTTCTTCATGAAAGCTGTGAACCTTCCAAATCAAGCTCTTGGAGATTGTTTCAATCCATACAAGGACTTCTTTAATCTACATCCCACCTTCTCACATGTACAAGTACCATATCCTAGAGGAAGATATATGTAAATTTCTTCATTCAAATCTCCATGAAGAAAGGCATTCTTCACATCAAACTGTTGCCAGGGCCAATCTAGATTAGCTTCCAAGGACATGAGGACTCGAATAGTATTGATCTTCGCCACTGGTGCAAATATCTCATTATAATTTACTACATATTTTTTAGTATATCCTTTTGCAACCAAGCTTGCCTTATACCTATCCACTGAGTTATCTGCATTATGCTTTACAGTATAAGCTCATCTACACCCAATAGTCTTCTTTTCAGGTGGTAATAGTACCAAGTCCCAAGTACCATTCTTGTTGAGAGCATTCGTCTCAAGTTCCATTGATTTGGCTCACTTCTCCTCCTTGATTGCATCCTAGACTTTACTAGGAAGAGATACAAAAGATAATTGATTCACATATGGTACATAGGGCTTTGAAAACCTATGGGATAACACATAATTAGCTATAGGATACTTGTGCTACTTTTCTCCTATGGCATATCAGAGTGAGGAGGAGCAAGTATACTACTCACTACCTAAGCTAAAGCCAAGTATCCTATAGCTAATTATGTGTGTAAAACATGTAATCTAGAACTTGCTTTAAACCGTGTAAAACGTTTTTTCAAATCATGAGTTATTTTCAAAAATTATAGAGGCATTAGGATTACCATAGGAGAGGCAAGGATACTTGCTTCTCCTCCTCCTAAAATCTACTACTCACTACCTATAACAAGTATAGAGCTTAGATACATGATTGAAATACAAAATAGGATGAGAAATAACCTAGTGTCTCTAAAAGCTCTAAGGTCTTCTAGCTATTATTTCCTATTTGCTCCAACTTTGCTCCAACCTCCTTGATATTGAGTCACCCACCTAAGACTAGAGAGATGGTGGTGTAATTGAAGGTATTGTGGTGGTGATGGAGATGGCTAAGGATTACCACCTAAGCCTTAGATGGTGATTATGGGTGTGTTTTAGTATAGGAGATGGCTATTTCAATGGGTATGGATGGAGAGAGTTTCTAGAAAGCTAAAACTTGAGAAATCTGAAAAATGAAGTATGTTGTATGTGGGTGCCAAGGGGAGCTCAAATTTGGGCTGAATAGGGAGGCAAATATGGACCCTTAGATGATAGGAAATGGTGAGATGGAAGATCTAAATGTTAACTTTGAATGAGGGAGACCATGATCCACTATTTTAGGCTATGGAAGGCTAAGCTCCAAAATGGTGACATTATGCGGTCCAACTTCTTTTTTTTCTCTCCAAATCAGATTTGTAAGCATAGATAGGCTCAATGGGCTTCCATTAGGCTAGACTTCATGTGATTAGGCCGGCCAAGGTGGGTCAGCCGGCTGTGGCAAATTTCGGTGGTTAGTGGGCAATTTCCGGCGACCTCCGGTGATGCTATTTCACATTTTCCCCAAAGTTTCTCAAAATTCTCTCTTGACCTCGGAAATATATAAGTATTCTCCAATAAGTATCTAATTCTTCATATTTAATACATTTCTGACACAACTCCACATTTTCTAGCAAGAGCAGGAAACGTCATAAGAACAATGTTTTATTCATAGAAAACAAGCTATAAGCATAAAGTTAGGAGCGTAAATAGGCACATAATTATGGTCATAACAACTACCTCACACTTAAGCTTTGCTTGTCCTCAAGCAAACTAAGAAGAAAATAATTAAGCTAAGTTAGACTTGAAGCAATAAAACACACAAGTATGTAAGTGTCCCAAATGGTAGATTGTTTTGGTCTCCCTCAAAGAACTTTGGCTAGGTAGGTTGACTACTATTAAGCAATATTTTAAAACATGAAATCAATACATATGTAATCAGCCGAAATGAGATATGCTAAGCCAAATGCATTACAATTAGATGTATTCAAATTGGCATGTTTCCTAACCATCAAACTCACTAGATATCACTCAATGCACACAAGTGTTTGAGGGTTAGTGTTTGCACTCATAAATCACATCAATCACATGTTCTCCATAAACTCAATTTTCAACCAATGCTCCAACAATCCAAAAACATAAGCATTTCAAATCAAGAGGACTTTTATTCAGGTTGAAACGAGATTTAAGGAATAGGTTTAATGAAAGAAGGGTATAGGGATTCAAGAACCAAGCAACCTAGCAAGCAACTCACATGTCAAAGTTCCTAATATACTCCAAGTGCTACTAGATTTCCCTTTTTCATACAAACAATTTCCCAAAACACTTATTCTTTATATACACTACCATATTTTTGTGGAAATTTTTTTTTTCTTTTCTATTTTTCTTATTTTCTTTTCTTTGAAACTCTTTTTTTTTTCTTTCATAAACACAACACAAGTGAATCATCACAACATGCTCCTCCACCTCACATTTATCTCTTTTGCCAAATTTCCTAATAAGCACAACTTTAAGCACATCCTAATAGGATTTCATTATCGCTTGCTCGATTTTCTAGTTAAGGGTAAGAGTAAGTGTTTAGGCTTGGTAAGGATTTGTGGTGTTCACGGATAAAAAAGGCTAAATAATATAAGGCTCAAATTGGCTCACTAAAAGATATATGTATTATAGGGTTCAAAAGTAATTTGGTCATAGTGGTAATCCTAATGCATCTATCATTTTTGAAAATAACTCATGATTTGAAAAAACGTTTTACACGGTTTAAAGCAAGTTCTAGATTACACAATAATTGATCGATATCACACATGAAAGAATATGTGCACAATATAGGTATGCATGCATAATAAGGCTCAAAATCTCACATGGGCATAGATAGCTTCAAAAACATATAAATCCTTCTTTTTCTCATTGTGAACTCATTTTGAATGTCATATGCAGTTTTCAAACTGATTAAACATGGATTGTTTTCTCTTTTTAAACAGGCTCAAAATCATGCAATCAACAAGCCCTTAGTTCAAGTCTCATCATTGGGAGTGGTTATTTGGAACACAAACACATCAAAACACACATATTTTTGTACAATATTTTCTCAAAAAAATTCAATTTTTATGGTTTTTCAGATAAAGAGTGAAAATTACTTAGCCGCCTACCTCACACTTTAGAATCAAATTGTCCTCAATTTTCATAAAACTACATAATAACCAAAAGTGTAAACAAGATAGCAAGGAATCATCAATTCACAAAATTAGTCACCTAACACATGTTTTCCTAGGCATAGTAATTAGCATACATTCACACTTTAAAGGGTCATATAGTCTCTAAGAAGTAATGAAGCTATTAGTGTCCTATCAACCACGATGGGGAGACCTCACACTTATACAAGACTACCACCTTCTATGTGACTCTAAACAATACACTAATGATGAATAGATCCCTCCCTCGTCGAATAAGAGTGAGTCATCAAGACATTACACGGCTAACAACCCTTGGAAGATGTCTACTCTTAGTGATGAGAGTTAAACCTAAGCATCTTAACATAGCATCATTCTCAAACATATTCTCATAAGTGCTAGAAAGTATAGAAAAAGTAAGGGAGAAAGAAAGTGCAAATGTTTTGTAGACCGCCTCTGAGCTCCAAATGTATGTCTATGTTAACCCACGAAGACCAAGTTAGGTCTCGCCATCCAAAGGTGATATAAGTCAAGGGAGGACCGGCAATCGATCCCCTCACATGGATATTGATAACATAGGCAAGCTCGAGGGAGTGGAAGATCAAAGGCATAGCACTTGGACTCCAAAAGGGGCAAAATTTGTACTTTGAAGAATCGAAGCTAGCTCACAGATTTTTGCTGAAGGAGAGCCTAAATTTTGCAGAAAATTGCCTAAAGTCTCATTCCATTCCCTACATCTAAAACACACACCAAATACAACAAAACTAAACTAACACACATGAACGTGGTTGGTCAACACATCTAATTACAAATCAAAGTAACAAATAGGCACACAAGCAATCAAAACATGCATAAAAGTGAGAGTGAGGTAAGAGGTGAGAAGTACTCCCCCTTGAAGACCGAAAACATAGTGTTCAAAATCACCGACAATCACCAACATACAAGACCAAGGTTGGTCTTGCCTTCCATGTTAGGCTCTACGGTTCTCCGGGTAACACACCAAATCTGCTATCTCACACTTCATTTCAAGGAAATTTTTTCTATGGACTCCAGTCATTATGGGTTATAGTTTACAGACATAAACATGATCCGGTAGACGAAGGTGGTCATGCTATCATGGTCGGGTCCTTAAAATGAAAGACCCTCCCATTACACTTCCTTGTCGCCTCCTTAAAGGCCTTCACTTTCTCTCTATGAAGCTTCAAAGTCTTCTCATTCATCAAGTTTCTCAAGAGCGCCACTCCATTTAGACATATCTAAGAAATTTGTAACATGCATCCCGTAAGGAGTTGGATTTCTTCAAAGCGACTTTGCTTCCAATGACGAGCCTTTCCGGCTTCAACCTCTCCTTTGCACGATCATTGACCTTATCCAGTGCCATCACCTCGTCGACACTCATTGTATTGGCTTCTGGCTCTATGTACCTTGTATCTTCATCATTTCTGGGTCTTGAATGCATAATTTTGATGCTCATGGCTTGTAGAGAAGGGATCTTTGTCAACTTTTTAAATATCTTGAAAGCCTTCGTCTCCTCAAACACGGTCATGGCGAGATCTCCAACTTTAATATCAATCTTGGTACCCACCGTGGCCATAAAAGCTCTTCCGAAGATCAAAGACATATCATCATACCCTCTTGGTTCTTCTATGTCAAGAATAACAAAATTGACCGGTACTATGAGATCTTCGATCATAACAAGCAACTTCTTGGACACCTTCCTTTGTATGATGGCCGAGACTGTGGCATTTAGCTTGACCTTCTCGCTCTTTTTCTCCCCTTGAAGCTTGTTCTTCAATCGACAGTTAGTGCACAAATCCTTCAAGAACTTGGAGTACATTGGGATGGTTTGGATGACGTCAAGAAGGGGGGTATTAATCTCGACCCTCTTGAAGACATCCAAGCTCACTTGTGCCTTCACCTGGTTTCTTACTTGGGGAAAGGGTAGGCACGCTTCTACATCACTTAGAGTCTCTTCAGGACATTTCTTGGACTTGCCCTGACTCTTGCTTTTGATGGGTCGAATATTCTTCTTGATCCATCAAAAATTTTCTGCATCTGAATCCGTGGGCTTGCTTCGATGGGTCGAAGATTTATCTTGACCCATCAAACGAAGGAACTTGATTCCTCCATTCTCCTTCAAAGTTGACCCAGACTGCTCTCCATTGATCTCTCTACCTTCTTGACCCATTCCGGCGTTTCCAAATTGACTCAAACCGGTCTTGGACCCCGCTTGATCAATCTCTAACTCATCATCTTTGTCATCCGACGCTTTTACATCTTCAAATCGGATTACCTCAGTTCTCTTTTGGAAGTTTACCACTCTTTCTTTGCTTGAAGTACCAAATCCACTCCAGGAGGTTGATCGTGACACCAAAGGTGTGTCATCTTCTTCTTCATCATTGCTCTCTACTATTAGAGCATCACCATAATTGTCGAACCCCTTTCCAGATCTCAATACCGTTTTCACAACGTTGACTTGATTCTTAGGATTCCTCTCCGTAGTAGAGGGAAACTCGTAAATTTTACCTTCCCGTTAGTTTTGGTGTGCCTTTGCTAATTGGCTCACTTGCATTTCAAGCTTGTGGATAACACTTTGGTTCTCATTTCAGAGGGCTTGGTTGTCTCCCTTCATAGTCATGAAAATGTCAAGAAAAGTTTTTTGTCTTCCGCTTGGGTTTTCATCAACTCTTCTTGGTGCTACAATAGTCTCGCCAAAAGCTCATCTGTTTTAGCCTTAGGTGCCTCCAATTGAGGTGGAAGAGTAAATTCTTGAATCGTTGGTGGTTGTTATTGTTGTTGTTGAGCTCTAGGCACAAAAGATGCTCTCGCTTGGTAAGTATTACCATTCAAGACATTTACAAATCATCCACTAGGCCTTGGTGCAAATCCGGGGACTCTTTGATAAGTAGATACTCCCTTGTTTCCACTTCCCGAAGAAACATAACTACCTTGACCTCCACTTAAATTGTTAAACCTTCCATTTGATCTTTGAAAACCACCTTGATATCCTCCCATTTTCTTTGGGGATCCTCCTTGATTGCCTTGCCCTTGTCCACCTCAAGAGAAATTAGGGTAGTTCCTCCACCTCAGGTTGTAGGAGTTGACATAAGGATCATTCTTTTGAGGTTGGTCATAAAAGACCCCCTTGCACTCTTCGATAATCTCCGGATAATCCTCTTGGTGAGGACATTGCAAGGTTTCATGCACCATACTCTCGCAAATCATACAAGTAACCGACTCCACACCTATTTTCGATACTTGATTGACTTGCCCACCACTTCAATTTTGTCTCATCAATAAATCGAACTTCTTGTTCATGGATTCCTCGATCTTCTTAATGGCGTCTTCTTGAATAGGATTTCCCTTCACTTCGTAGATACCACCCCTGCTAGCTTATGTACCTTCTCTCATGGAGACCGCCGGCTTCTTCACATGAGGCTTAATATCCCATAACGCCGAGTGCTCCGCCAATTTCTCCTATAAGATATGAGCTTCCTCCGAAGTCTTGTCCATGAAGTCACCATCACATGCGTTGTCCACCTTCCTTCTAGTCTCCGTGCTAAGCCATTGATAGAATAAATACATTAGCATATCTTGAGATTGCCCATGGTTGGGACAACCAAGATTTAGGTCTTTGAACCTCTCCCAAGCTTCACAAAACAATTCTCCATCCTCTTCTCGGAAGATCATCAAGTTTGTCCTCCTCTCATTGATCTTCCCCGGTGGGAAGTATTTTGTAATGAACTTTCTTTGGAGTACCTCCCATGAATTGATGGATTTTGGAGGAAGCTTATTGAGCCAATCCTTGGCCTTATCATGCAAACTTGATGGAAAGACCCTCAACCTCAATTGACTCAGGTCCATGTTACGGATATTTAGCCAGGAGCACACCTCCTCGAATTCTAATAGATGTGAGTAAGGATCCGAATTAGCATGGCCAAGGAACAACAGTAAAGTATGCAAAAAACTCGGCTTGATCTCGAATGACTCGCCCACCAATGGTTGGAGGACAATGCATCCGGTATGTGCTGCCAAAGAGGGAAGGGCACACTCCCTCAATGGTCTTCCTTCATAGATACCACCGTCTCCAATAGCTATTTATTCTATGGAATGTACATTTTCTCCTTTGGATGAGGAGTCTTCTTCGTGTGCACTAGCTTCTTATGAAGATTTCGGATCAACTTCGATTATGAACACTCGGCCTCCATAAGATGGATTTTCTTGTTGAGCTTCTAAAGCAAGATCAAACAAATTTCCAAGTGCTTCCCAGTTACTAACCCTCAACACCGGTACACCAACCCCTTCTTCACCACTTGTACTAGCCCCCTCACTTGTAGGAGCCACATTGTCGAAACCCAAATTAGTCTTTCACAAAATGGGTGACAAACTCGAAGATGGAGACACAGACATGTGTGACGAAAGGGCATAAACCTAAAAATATACTAGGAAACCAAATAGATGTTAGGCCTAAACTCTCAAAGTACTCAAAGCCTTGAAGGCCTTCCATAGTGCTTCTTTGACACCCCCCCCCCCAAGGAAACATCAATGAGCACTCTAAGAGTTTAAATGGAATTCCGGTAAGTGGCGCAGTGGCATTCACTGTGCTATGGACACCAAGTGAACCGAGGTAAAGGCTTGCGTGACCCAATATACCAGAATTGTTGAATAAAGTCCTAAAATCTAGGGTGTAGCAAAAATTAAATTTGCTAAATCTAGACACATATTAGTTACAATACGTAAAAATAAGACTTAATTGAAATGTTCTTCAAAGGGATATATATAAGTAAGGAAAATGATGAAAGATCGAGCGAAACATCCTCAAGAATCTGCCCATATTCGATGGATCGAAAATACTCTTAGATGGATCGAAGCAGCTCCTCAAACTTTTGATGTAGCCTGAATTCAATGGATCAAAATGTGTCCTGCAACCAAGGTTACAGCACAATTCCTAACACATTTTTACCCCAACAAACCTCCTAAAGTATCCTTATGAAGCAAAGATAAGCGAAATAAGATTCTAAGTGATAAATTGAAATAAATCAAAAGAAAAACAAACAAGCGTCAAGCAATAATGTTCGGATGATCCGCAATCAAAGGCTAACCAGCAAAGGAATAAAGATAAACTTAATCCTCGGCAACGGCGCCAAAAACTTTTTGGAAGAATTACACCCCCACACTTAGTAAGTTATTAGCTAACTCATAAATATAAGAATGGTCTTCGCCTGCAAGTGTACGGGGACAAGTAATAGTATAGAAAAGAAATCGAGTGTCAAACCTATGAGGATTAAGCACTTAGATTCCTCAGCTCAGAAATGAAAACACAAAGATTATGACTCACAAGACACTACACTACTTGACACTAAAGGAAATAAAGAAAAAATGGAAGTGAATCTTACACTACTAAATCCTTTGGAAACTTAGCATTGTAAGGGGTGGTTACGTTATGGTGAGTGATTAAACGAAGGTTGATTGTTTGATTGATTGTTTACACTAAGTATAGAGCTAAATAACACAAATTCAAGATAAAGCAAGTAGGTCGGATATAGGAGTTCCGCTAACCACATGATGCATCAAACAATGTCCAGGTTTATGTATAGATTAAGTCCGTTCACACAAGGTATTGTCCAAATCGTGACCTTGTAAGTCACGATTAGTTTTGAACTCAAATTCCTAGGTCACCTCGGACACTAGAAGACTTAAGCCCTACATTGAAGTGTTTGGTGAATCAAAATCAAGACATAAGTCATTACGGGCTTATACCTCAACCGCATGTCACGTTGTGAAGCTAACAAATAAATCGTGTGATAGATGTGGAAAGGTTCCCCTCTCGAATATCGATTGGAGAATCCGAGAAAACATCTGGTTGAATCCCTCTTCTCGTACCTAATAAGTTATGAGCCAAGAGATTCTACGAGGTGCCACAATAACCCTTTTAATCAATGTGTGCTTGATTAGAGTCCCTCAAGTCTAAAGAGACTCAAGAGGCTCTAATCCATGCTAAGTGCTAGGGAACCAAATCTTAAGATAAATCTCATAGATAATATCATAATCATGTTCACATGCTCATTTATCCTTAAGTGAGTAGCTAATTCATTCAAGGGTCATTTTTAAGTCTTTAACACATATATCAACATAGCTAGAGTCAATACATGCATATAAGAAATTATACAACAAGCTCAAGTATATAAATATACCACAATCACACAATAAACTCATTCACAACATAAATCTTTATAAAATATACTAAAATCATGAAATATACATAATCTAAGACATGTTCATCACATCACATAGCTAGGGTTGTAATCCTTGCCTCCCAAAATCTACTACTCACTACCTATAACAAGTATAAAGCTTAGATACATGATTGAAATACAAAATAGGATGAGAAATAACCAAGTGTCTCTAAAAGCTCTAAGGTCTTCTAGCTATTATTTCCTCCTTGCTCCAACTTTGCTCCAAGCTCCTTGATGTTGAGTCACCCACCTAAGGCCAGAGAGATGGTGGTGTAATGGAAGGTATTGTGATGGTGATGGAGATTTCTAAACCTTAGATGATGATTATAGGTGTGTTTTAGTAGAGGAGATGGCTATTCCAATGGGTATGGATGGAGATAGTTTCTAGAGAGCTAAAACTTGAGAAATCTGAAAAATGAAGTATGTTGTATGTGGGTGCCAAGGGGAGCTCAAATTTGGGCTGAATGGGGAGGCAAATAGATGATAGAAAATGGTGAGATGGAAGATCTAAAGGTTAACTTTGAATGAGGGAGACTATGATCCACTATTTTAGGCTATGGAAAGCTAAGCTCCAAAATGGTGACATCATGCAGTCCAACTTTCTTCTTTGTCTCTCCAAATCAGATTGGTAAGCATAGATGAGCTCAATGGGCCTCCATTCACTACAAGAAAATAGCACTTAGACCACGGAAACACTAAGTCTCCGTCGTCCAAGTGACACCTAGACGACGGAGAAAACTCCGTGGTCCAAGTACCACCTGGACGACGGAGAATTCCGTCTCCGTCGTCCAGGTGATCACCTGGACCTCGGAGTCATCTGCGTCGTTCAGGTGATCACCTGGACGACGGAGAATACAATCTCCGTCGTCCAGGTGATCACCTGGACCTCGGAGTCTTCTCCGTCGTCCCGGTGATCACCTGGACGACGGAGATTGTATTCTCCGTCGTCCAGGTGGATACTTGGACAACGGACCGACACGCCATCGTCCGAGTTCACAAAACGTACTTCCACTTAGACGACGTACCGACACCTCCGTCGTCTAAGTGAAGCATTATATATATAAGCCCACTGCCAAACTGATCGAATTCATTCCTAGCTAGCCTCGATCTCTTCATGATTCCATTTGAAGAAGAATTGAAGGAGAAGGGAGAAGGAGAAGCTAGGGAGCTCGAGGTAGCTAGAAGCTAGCTAGGCCGAGAAGAATCAGGATCGATAAGGGATCTCCGCTGACTAGCTAGTTAGCTTAATTAACGTAAAGATATCGAGAAGGCCAGCCGTACGCAGTTAAAATTTGCTTAATTAATATGTATTTAGTGAAAACGTACGTACATATATATATACATGCAAGGATGTTAGCTGATGTTAGCTATATATATATATGTACAGATCGATTAAATTACGTACATACGTACGTAATTGATGGATCGATATGTAGATCGAGTACGTATAATTAAGCGTAAATTAATGGACAAATATATATATATGTAATAATTAATTAAGTATAATATTTTGTAGCAGTATGGACAAGAGTTGGATGAAGTTGAACAATAGATGTGATGTCCGGTATATGGATGGAATTAGCGAATTTGTGAATTTTGCGATAGAACATGGTCAGGGAAAGAAACGTTTCAGGTGTCCGTGTCAGAAATGTCTTAATTGTCAGTATGCGGAGGTTAATGTTATGGTGCAACACTTGTACGAAAATGGTATGATGTGGAGTTACACTACATGGAGCGAGCATGGTGAAGCAGTAGAGTTCAGCGCAGCAGACTTCAGCTCAGGGTACAGTTACCATGGTGCCTCATCCAGCGGCAGTGGTGCCGGACCCCCAGCTTGCAACCCAACTGCAGATTTGGTCCATGATGCGTTTCCGGGATGTAGTCATGGCGGACACCAACACCAAGACGGAGGTTACAGTACCACCAATGAGCATGATGACACATTCCCCGCAGCTAGCTTGGCCACTGACACCAGTGAGATGGAAAAGTACAACCGGATGCTACTTGAAGAGCAGACCCCGGTGTTCCCTGGATGTCGAGAGAATGTGTTGCAATATGTGATGGAGCAAATGAAGATAAAAGTGAAGCACAAAATGTCAGTGAGTGCTTTTGACGAAATTCAGGAGCAAATATGTAAGTTGCTTCCTGATGATCACAATCTTCCTAAATCTCATTATAAGGTTAGAAATATCCTGAGCAGCCTCGGCCTAAAGTACAGGATAATTGACGCATGTCCGAATGATTGTGTGCTATTTTACAAAGAGTATAAAGAGTTGGACTATTGTCCCGTATGTGGCCAGTGCAGATTCCAGTTGAATAGGAAGAGTTCGAAAAAGAGAATTCCTGTGAAAGTTGTTCGATATTTTCCCTTGATTCCCAGATTGCAGCGCCTGTACATGTCTCTACACACAGCAGAGGCGATGCGATGGTACGCAGAAAAGCGAATAGATGACGATGTCCTGCGACACGCCGCGGATGGGGAGGGTTTCAAACATTTCGACAGAGAATTTGGAGACTTTGCTTCAGAGGTTAGAAATGTTAGACTCGGCCTATCTACAGACGGATTCAATCCTTGGGGAAGTAATAGCTCCGCCGTCAGCACTTGGCCAGTTATTCTGATGCCGTACAACTTGCCTCCGTGGATGTGCATGAACAAAGAATTTAATTTCCTTACCGTATTAATTCCAGGTCCTAAATCTCCATCGAAGTGCTTAGATGTCTACCTCAGACCTTTGATCGACGAGCTGAAACTGTTGTGGGAAAATGGAGTCCCAACTTATGACAAATTCACTGACACGATGTTCACGATGAGGGCTGCCGTAATGTGGACGATCAGCGATTTTCCAGCTTATGGGATGTTGGCAGCCTGCAGGACAAAAGGATATAATGGATGTCCTATATGTTTGGACGACGTGAACTCTAGTTGGCACGCGGGGAATGTGTGTTACTTGGGTCACCGTAGATGGCTTCCTCACGACCACCCATGGCGACAGGATGAAGCTCATTTCGACGGTACGGTAGAGAACAATCCTAAACCCCGTAGTTGGTCTGGCGAAGAGATTTTAGAGAGGTTGAGCTATTTCGACTTTGGTGTGTTGAGCAATGACGCGGATGTAAAGAAATGCAATCCAATTCCTCCACATGATCTGAGCTATTGGGATCACAAGAGTATATTCCTTGAACTCCCTTACTGGTCGAAGTTGAAGCTGAGGAACAACTTGGACGCGATGCACATAGAAAAGAATGTGTGCGACAGCGTGGTGGGAACAATTCTCGGTATTAAGTTCAAGACTAAAGATACTCCCAAAGCGCGCAAAGATTTGGAATCAATGAATCTACGTCGTCCCTTGTGGTTGAGGAGGGATAGGAAAGGAGTGTACAACAAGATGCCAGATGCACCTTACACAGTGAAGCCGACGCTTAGACGTTCTGTATTTCACTGGTTTAAGGGCGTTCGTTATCCGGCTACGTATGCAGCTACTATAACTGGAGCAGTGGACGAGGTGCAACACAAGTTTGTTGGTCTAAAGACACATGACTATCACGTTATGCTGCAACGTCTGATTCCAGTGGTAATTCGACCATACTTGCCTCGGGACGTCGTAGAACCAATAGTAGCATTGTGCAGGTGGTGGCAGAGGTTATGCTCCAGAGAATTAAAGAAGTCAGATGTGGTGGAATTGCAACAACAAATTGTGCACATCATTTGCAAACTAGAGAGGATTTTCCCCCCTGCTTTCTTTGACATCATGATTCACCTAATGATCCACCTGCCCGAGCAGGTGCTTATTTCTGGTCCGGTCCAGTACACTTGGATGTATCCTCAAGAAAGGTACGTACAACTAATTAATTAATTTGTTCCACTGGAGATTATATATATACTAGCTAGCTAGCTATATGTACTTATGTAATGTGTACGTTTGATTTTGTAGACAGCTTGGACAGTATAAGTCATTCGTCAAAAACAGGTCGGCCCCGGATGGCTCCATAGCAGAGACATACCTAATGCATGAGTGTGTTACTTACTGCAACAGGTACCTCAAAGATCCACCCCCTCCCACTGCCTCCGATCGCAGTGCCCGCATCAATCATTCTGTCGTCACCAATGTCGCCCGACCGTTTAGAGGAGTATTAAAGGAATCGTTAACACGGGAAGAACTTATTAAGGCACATTGGGTAGTGTTGCGAGACTGTGACGAAGTTGAGCCGTACATGTTGTCATACAGGGAGAGGCTTCAGGCGTTAAATCAAAACAAGAGTTCGGCGTGGATTGAGAAAATGGTTAAGAAGAAGTTTCCCGATTATTTCTTCCAATGGGTACGTACGTACGACTCGGTATTAATTATTTAAATACATATCGCTCATGTTTGTAGAAAGTAAACCCTTATATTAATTTGCCCTTTTTCGCAGATGATTGATCTGCAAAAATCTGATAACCACGGAGGGTGGTGGTCATGGCCAAAGCACTTGCTAGCAGGGAAGCCGGTTAAACACTATATTTATCCCGGATGTTTTGTGAACGGTGTAAAGTTCCATTCATTGGCCCGAGACGAAGGAAGAAGACCACAAAATAGTGGGGTAGCGGTTGGGAAAGACAATGATCTATATTACGGGGCTATTGTATACGTGGTTCAACTATGTTACGGGAATGATGTCAACGTTTTCCTATTCAAGTGCAGATGGTTCAAGCGTACAAAGGAAGACCTGGGACTATTATCAGTCGATACAAACTCGCACTGGTATGAGGATGAGCCTTTCGCTCTCGCCACCTTAGTTCGGTAGGTGTTCTATCTCGACGATCCGAAAGCCGGTGAAGGGTGGAAAATAGTGAACCATATCTCTCACCGAGGAATATGGAATACAGAGACAATTGAAGGGACACCGGCGACGACTGAAGATGCTGCTGAACCAGAAAGAGACATTCCTGCCTATCAAGAGCCTAATATTTCTATGGTCCGCTCGGATATAATGGACCTGGTTCAAGATGGTGAACGGTTACCCATGCCTGATGGTTGTACAGATCTAACTGAAGATGAGATTATCAATGAGGTAGATGAAGAAGACGAGCAGGAAGAGGACGCGGACGAGGACTCAGGTTATTCGTCGGACAATGTTGAGTTCGATGACGAGGATGAGCCGTCGTCTAACGGGGATGAGGACGATGATGATTATGACGAAGAGTACGGTCATACGACGAGGGAGATTAATTGGTAATTAATTATTGTAATTATTGTAATATATATATATATATGATCGATGCAGGTTAATTTACGGTAATTAATTAATCCGAATTATATATCCTGGACAACGGAGAAATTAATTGCAGGTTGTCGCCTTTGGGTATTTTGGCTATCTCCCTAAATCCTCGACCCTAAATATAGCAAATCGGATCGATCGATCATTTATTTAATTTTTTTATGGTCATTCAAAATAATTGAACGGACACCTGAATTCCGTCCACATTTATATTAGGTCCCCCGCCATTTTCACCTTTGGCGCCACGCCAAATCTCAATCTCATATAAAACCCTAAATCCTGGACCCTAAATCTAGCAGATCGGATCGATCGATCAATTTTTTAATTATATTTTTGAATCAGAATAATTGAACGGACACGTACACAAATGACCGGGGACGACCTAAACCGTAATCCCTAAGGCCCTAACCCCTGAAATCGGGGTCTATGCACCTGGACGACGGAAAATGGTCATTATCCGTCGTCCAGGTGCACACTAGGACGACGGAGATGGTAATTTTCCGTCGTCCAAGTTCACAAACCCTAAACCCTAAACAGTAAGGCCCTAACCCCTGAATTCAGGGTCTATACACCTGGACGACGGAGAACGTCATTCTCCGTCGTTCAGGTTAGGACCTGGACGACGGATAACTTCACATCCGTCGTCCAGGTGATTACCTGGACGACGGAAACTCTCATATCCGTCGTCCAGGTGCAGATATCGTAATTTTTTCTAAGACAACGACCCTCTAGACCTTCTTCCAATGCATTTTCTTTTCATCAAGACTTTAGAGTAAACAATTCTTGGTGTGTGAGCTTCGACGGTTCGAAAATCGGAGTTGCGAAATGCCTTGTATCCACGTTTCCGGTTTGTGAAATTATCGGTTTTGCGGTTGACTGTGCCGATCAAACCCTTCCCGAACTTATTATTTTATGGTCCTTTGATGACAATTATATATTATGTTACGACGAACATATCCAACGGTTGTTTTGTCCAAATTCAATTTCGTTAATACTCTGCTGCAAATGAGCGTCTACTCATGAACACTTAAGTCATAAAGATTAGTCGATACTTAACATGTTTACGTACACAAAATTAATCGTCGGTTCAAATTTAACTGTTAATATATACGATGCGTTCATCGATATTATACGACTATTTCACTTGAATGACAGATCACTAAATTCCTAGGGAATTATTTTTTAAATTTTTTTTTACGTAATTTGAACCTGGACGACGGAGATGGTCATTTTCCGTCGTCCAGGTGTTCACCTAAACGACGGATAATGACCATCTCCGTCGTCCAGGTTCAAAATCATGGCGGTTCAAATAATTTTTTGTTTAATTTTTTCATGTAATTTTAACTTGGACGACGGAAACTTACCATCTCCGTCGTCCAAGTCCAAAATTATGGCGGTTCAATTTACCGCTTCCGTTTTCGGCGCCGCTTGAATTTTCACTTAGACGACGGAGAATTCATTCTCCGTCGTCTAAGTCCAATTCCATGGCGGTTCAAAACGTCCCCCCGATTAATTACGCGCCGATTGAAAATTTTTAAACCGCCACCTAGACGACGGAAAACACAGTTTCCGTCGTCCAGGTGCACTTAGACGACGGAGAATAGTGCTCCGTCGTCTAAGTCAAACTCTATAAATAGAACAACACCCCCCCCCCCCCCCCCTCATTTTCTCATCATTCCATCTCCTCCTCTCCCTCTCCTCTCCTCTCCTCTCCTCTCCTCTCCTCTCCTCCGGCGATCCTCCTCCGGCGACGCTCCGACGACATTATTTCCGCCGTGGTTCCTCTTCTCCGACGACTCAACTCCGCCGATATTCCCGCAAACTCCGGTTCGGTAAATTTCTATTTTTCTCTTATTAAAATAATTTTATTTATTTAATTAATTTAATTCTAAATATAATTAATTAGTAGAATTTAATTGAATAATTAGTTTAAATATTTAATAAATGATTAATTATTGTTATTAATTAATTAAATCATAATTATTGTAATTATTGTAATTATTTATATATTATTAGTTGCATGATTAAATGAATTGACTATTAAATTATTTATTATTAGTTGCATGATAAATAAATATAAATTATTGCATCTAATTAAAGGAAATATTAATTAATATTTACGTTTATTTTCTAGTAAATTAATTAGTAGTACGTGTTCGATTTAAATTTAGTACATAGGCTTGGTGTAATTAAGTCGCACTCTTTGGAATAGATGGCGCCTCTTTTCCTTGCTTATCTCCTTAACCCCTCGTGATGTGTGGATTTCATCACCGCACACCATAACCTAAGTGAAGTTATGGACACGAGGTTGAGGGCAGAGTTTGCAAAGGACTTGAGGGAGTGTAAATTTTCGAAAAATTGGCCGAATGTCGGACATGGTGTCTAGAAACGGGTTATGACTGGTGACAGGATTTGGACTAAGAAAGACTTTTGTCGAAATTAGTCATGCCTCTCGCGTTATCTCTATCCCTAACTGGCCATGTTTTTCGATTTAACCAAGGCTGATTAATTGAAAATTTAAACTTTATCGCGCGGGTCGCACGTCCATTGAACGACCGAAAATGTCAAGCTAGTGTACTCTATTTAAATCTTAAACGTACTTAATTAATTAGCGTAAATTTTTAAGTTGTAATTATTATGGTAAGTAGGTATTTTAACCCCGTACTCTTAGGTTTAAATGGCTCCGCCAAAGACGACATCCGGCAAGAAGAAAGCCCAACAAGAGGCAGAAGATGCCATGCTCCGCCGCTTGGCGGACCAAGTCGGTTGGGAATTACCACCGGAGGGCAACGACGCTCTCAATCCGGACGGATCATCTGGTCCGTCCGTAGAGCCCTCTGGGGAAATTCCCGCTCCCCCATTCATCTCGAGCGGTGATGACGTCGACCCCTTCCAATCTCCGACGCCCGGTACCCATTCAACGGGAAGTACTCAGGCGTCCTCCACCGCCGAATCAATCATGTACAGCGCCCGCCGTAGGCAAAGGAGGGCCCCCACTGACCCGGAACCGAAAAGGACTCGGGGTCTCGTTAAAGGAGGGAAAGCGGAGCGTATTTGCAAGGCGACCGGTAAAAAGATCGACTTGCCGTACGACGAATTCACCGGTGGCCCTCCCACAGCTCAACTAGCAAGTCTCTCGGCGCATGGGATAGGGTCAATCATCCGTAACCGAGTTCGTATCACTGCCCCTACTTGGAAGGAGGCGCCGGATCATGAGAAGGCGAAAGTCTTCAAAGATCTTTCGGTACGTAATACGTTAAATTTAGTTATTATATAATATTGTTAATCTCGGCCTAAAATTTCATAATATATACGATTATAATTTTCTATTTATTTTTCATAGGAACAATTTGACGTGGATCCGACACCGGCTATGTTGAGGCATATCAATCAAACCGCCAACTCCATCTACAAAGATTGGAAGTACAGGCTCCATAAGTACTTCAAAGATATCGGTCTCGTGCCTCCCCCGGTAGAGCTGCTAGGGGAGAGAGAAGATGAGTGGGAGTGGTTGTGTAACCACTTTGCCGATGAACAATTTAAGGTATTAATTTAATTTTTTTATTTCAATTAAAATAATTGAATTATTTAAATTGTAGTTATTCATTTTTTAATGATTTAATTATCTTGTGTAACAGAAATTCTCCGGTGTCAACAAAGCCAACCGGGGGAAGAAGGAGAAACACCATACTACCAGCGCCAAGCAGTTCATTCAAATTGCCAAGGAGCACAAGGATAAGGGTTCCAAACACCCTTTTATTGATGCAAGCGTAAGCGCGTACGTGACGCCAGGGCTCGATAATGAAGCGAGTCAATGCGGGGTAAGTGATATATATATATGTGCTTTTAATTATAGTAATTATTATTTAAATATGATTACAAAATTATAATAAATTAATTATAATTTTGTAGGCAAGGGCGATAGAGCGTGCGCATGAAGAGTTGGCCAACACTCAGCTTGCGTTCCCAGATGTGCCGCCGGAAGACCTGCCTCCTCTATCCTTAGAGAGCCAAATTGCAATCGCGGATGAGATCTACGGTCGTAGAGCTGGCAAGGAGGTTAGGCACTTTGGGCCTAGGGTGGTACGAGATTTGTCGACGACCTCCGGCTCATCATCTACGGGAGGTTCGGGGCAGCGGAGAAGGAGTCAGGCAGCGGCCGTCGAAGCAGCCATTCAAGAGGCTCGACTGGCACGAGAGGAGAATCGACGGACACAAGAGCAGAATGAGTCAATGCGGCAAAGACTTGACGAACAACAAGCAAAAATAGCCCAACTCATCGCGCTCATGAACCAAAATCGAGAAGTATGTCAACCTCCTCCGAACCCACACCCCGACGACAACGACCCGGCTGGAGGCGGAGGACTCGGCCCCGCATCTGCTCCTCCAGTGTATTAGCTAGCACGTAGTATATTATCTCGTTTCTTTCCGCATTCCGAACAATATATTAATTTTTAATTTATGGGTTTTTTCGTATGTACAAATTAATTTACTTTGATTATTTAATAATTAAGTTATTAATTTTAATATTCAAAATTTAGTTTATTTATTTAATTTTAGCATTTTTCATTATTTAAATTAAAATAATAATAAATTAAATTAATAATTTTTAATTTCAATTTATTTTTAAAAAAAAATTAAATATTCACTTGGACGACGGAGATTATGTTCTCCGTCGTCCAGATGCAGAACCCTAAACCCCTAACCCCTAACCCCTAAACCCTAAACCCTGTCGTTCTCCGTGGCCCAGGTTTTCACCTGGACGACGGAGACTTAGTGTTTCCGTCGTCCAGGTGAACACCTGGGCCACGGATAAGCTACCATTATCCGTGGCCCATGTACACACTTGGATGACGGAAACACTAAGTCTCCGTCGTCCAGGTGAAAACCTGGGCCACGGACAGACGAGCAATGTCCGTGGCCCAGGTGTTCACCTGGACGACGGAGACTTAGTGTTTCCGTCGTCCAAGTGTGTACATGGGCCACGGATAATGTCCGAGGTCCAAGTGAACTTGGACGACGGATCACTAAATCTCCGTCGTCCAGGTGCTTGGACGACAGCACTTGGAGCACGGACCTTGGACGACGGAGTTTCCGTCGTCCAAGTACTTAGACGACGGAAAACGGCACTTAGACGACGGAAATGGTCCGTGGTCTAAGTGCAGTTTTCTTGTAGTGATTGGGCTGAACTCCATGTGATTGGGCTGGCCAAGGTGGGTTGGCCGGTTGTGGCAAATTTCGGTGGTTAGTGGGCAATTTCCGACGACCTCCGGTGAAGATATTTCGTCATTTTCTCAAAATTGCTCCAAATTCTCTCTTGACCTCAGAAATGTATACGTCTTCTCCAATAAGTATCTAATTCTTCATGTTTAATACATTTCTGAGCCAACTCTATATTTCATAGCCAGAGCTGGAAACGTCATAAGAACAATGCTTTATTCATATAAAACAAGCTATAAACATAAAGTTAGGAGCGTAATAGACACATAATTATGGTCCTAACAAGTACCTGTCAAACCTGGGATGGCTCCACTTCTTAGGGGGCTCGGCATCCTGAATGAACTAAGCTAGGGGATTCTGGGACATCCTCTGAGCCCTTTTGCTCGGCTTCTGACTCCTTTTTTAACATCCCTTCCTTTTTATCTTCAGAATAGTATGGTGATTAGGGCAGAGTAACGTTACCTAGGACCATGTATGAATGACCTTTATATAGTGATCGTACTAGGTCTAAGCATAGTCCTTATCGAACCAGACTACTTTACATTAGGAAAGGAGGAACCAATTAAGGAATGAATCTCCATATCCAGGGTCAATCAAATCTTATGATTACCACATGCCCTTTGGCATAATCCTCATAGGATACGATCAAATCTTACTCATTCCCTCACAGATTCTGTCAATTCCCCTGAGGTCCGATCAATTAGTCCCCCGTGGTCAGACTGCCCAGCCTCCTTGTGGTCTGATCTTACTTTGGGATTATCATGCCACCGAACATTCCAGAAGCCTCTAAAATGTTCCAGACACTTCTAGAAACCTCTACATAATTTGTTCTTTAATCGAAACCCTAATCGTCCAAGACTAGACCCATATCTGGCCTTTCCGGACCTCACCCAGAGTCGGATTACCCAAGCTCATCTCTCCCCAACTCAGGTGGCCAAAATCGACTCCCATATAACTCACTCCAATATATTTCACACAGAATTACAAAATAATTCGAGTATTAGAATCACTCATCCTTTAGAGATCCATCTAGACATCGTGTTTACGGAATTTAGCCCAATTAAATATCGTTTAGCGATTAAAAACTATGTACGTAGCTTATGCTCATACCGAATTGTATAGATGAACTCGTGACATCAATATCTTCATTTGTTTTCATTTTCTAGTGGCATGGTGCAGGGCGCTATCTAGCCTATGCTCCGCTCATGAGCATTGCCTTGTATGACGGGCCATACCACTTGTAGTTGATCAAGTTCTAGGTGGTCCTGTGCTTTAGATTTTCGACCAAAATGTGAAGTTTCTCATACTGGGATTTTATTTTTATTTTTTATCATTTCTATATATATGATATATTATGGTCAAATGATGATCTACAAAAAGGATGTAAACGAACAAAATGTCATTTCTTTATGTCAGACGGTTTACGTGAAAAGTGGACCATATGCATATCGAATGGTTTTATGTGAATCAAAATGCCAATGCATGTATAGAGGTAGGTAGGTATATAGATGGTGGTTAATTTTACATAAAACTCTGAAACACGTACTCTTGGCATAGTTCTAATCCCACATAACACCTAGGGATCACACTAGATACATAAAAATAACATAGGATACAATAATACAACATGGAAAAGCATTACATGCATGGAAGATGATTGAGGCATTGAGGAAGTCACTACTTAATTGTGATCAGTTCAAGATGTGCACAACAATCTTGTTTTCCTCGAGAAACTCAAATTTGCAGAGGCTGCCTACCTTGACTCGGTTAGAAATTGCAAAAGTACTCCAACCTGTAGTGATGACGGCTGATGGACGGCAAGAGGTAAGCTTCAGTTTGTACCATATGGTTCCCTCTGAAGTTTTCAGGAGAACATATTCAAAGTTGCCGGAATGGAGATTTTCCTTATAGAACTGCGTGGGAAGATACTGTAATGCGTATGAACAAACATATATACAGTCAATACAATGTGGAAGACATACATACTGATCGAAGTCTTAATTTTTTTATAAAGAAACACTAGTAATATATATTTCTTAAGGGTAATGAGAATCTTATGTAACAAAATCATGTCACATTTATGTCATCATAGTTTGCCACGTCATGTTTCCTTAACTCTATTTTACCCTTCATTGTTATATATAAATTCTATATCATTTGCCAATGATTATTAAAAACTAACAAAAAATAAACACTAAGACGAGTGTTCTGGATGAGTTCGTGATTGAATGAACGAATGAAAATCATATCCAGCTTCCCACTGAACTGGTTGTTTAACCCATGAATATATATATATATAGACAATGATGAAGAGGAAAAATCGTACATTGGAAAAAAGACAAATACAAGATGACTTACAAGTGAATGGATCATACCTAATATTAACCGAGGTATTTTGTGGATAAAATTCAACACCTTAAAGATAATTCAAGTTGAGACAATATCAATTATATTGAAAATTCACATACTACATTTGACGCTGTTTAACTCTATTTAGCTAGATGTTTCAACCGCACCTTTTGGTAATTGTTGTCTATTATATATATATGTTGTGAATTATCAAGTACCAGCTCGATGTCTATTCCTCGACTACTCATATGATATTTAACAATTGACACATTCAACACCCAACTATCTTCTCTCTCTTCCTGAGCTCTGCACACACTTCTGCTTTCATTGAGCTTTTATGGTTTCAAGCTCCTTTTTTGTGATCTTTTTCATTCAAATTATGAATTTTTTTGAATTTGTTTTCTTGCAGGGATTTTTGTTTCTTTTCCTGTATCGGGTTTCCTCTCTCCGCGAATTATTATAGTGTTGGTTTTACCTCATTTACCTGCAATTATTTTCGAATGGTAAACCCTAAACCCCAAGAGCCATGTTCTCTTACTGGCTTACTGGAATGCGCGCTTTTGCTATATAGCTCTGAGCTCTCAAGTATAATTGGGTCACAGTATGAAAAAAGGGGCTTGAAATCTATAATCTGAAAAGATGAAACTAATAGTCAGTTTTATGAAGAGGGCTGGAAGCAGCGCTCCACATTTCTATCGATTATTTTCGATCCAAAACAAACTGAGGCAAAAGACGAGAGAACATGTTTGCTTAATTACTTAATCTGATTCTGGAAAAAATTGACTATTATGGACATTTTGTACTTTGTTGTTTGTCAAAGCTAAGTTTTACCAACCACTACGTTCTGCGTTTTCATAATCATGACATTTTAAAAACTCTATTTACCACACTTTGTTGAGTTTTTTCATCCCCGATTAATTTTACCACCGAGATTTTTTATAGGTACTTATGTTCACCTCAATGCCAAACTAAGCCTAGATCTGGTAGAGATCAGAATGGAAAACAATAAAACTTCAAGAGATCGGAATTGATATTGTTCGTTGTGCAACTTACTAAGTTAATTACTAACGATGGCCTAAAGTCACAGAAACAAATATATAAAAATGACAACTGAACAAATTGGCTTGCTTACCAGTCGACTTGGATTAACGATTCTTCTAGTAAAATGTTGTAATCCGGATTTGAACAGCTCATCAGATTCTAAGTTGCATTCTTCCTCTTCTTCAGTCTCTTTGACTCCATCAAATTCAGAATCCGGAATGTGTTTCCCTGCAGTTTCACAAACAATTGGAACATAGACCGATCAGAGAGTCGTGACTAATGTGTATATATATTTGAGTGTACACATACTACATATACCAATAATACCATCTTATTGTTAGATTAATTACCTGAATTCTCTTTGTAAGAATTTGACGTGGGAAGGCTATCGGCACAAGATAGAGGGTGTTTTCTTGGTCTACCTCGAGGCCTCTTACTACTCTCAGCAGTAGTTTTTATTGGCCTATCACAAGGTCTTCCAGTAGTCTTAGAAGTGGATTTTCTGGTGCTACCACCGTAAGCTTCCTTCTCTTTATTAGTTGTCTCTTTAAGTTTATCACCTGAATTCACATACAAAGTAAATTAAACATAGAAATGACAGATCATATATTAGTCGTATAACGATCCGGTAGTGAGATCAATCGTATATATGCACATAATTGAATTGCCTGGGCCATTTATTCTTGGCCTACCGCGATGCCTTTCAGAAGTCATAGAAGAGGTTGTGTTTTGGTGTGTCCTGAGGTCAGAGAAATCCATTCTCTCGCACGCATCCTTGTCGTAAACCTCTACACTGAAACGCATTTTCCCATTGTAGATGAAGAGTAAAAACTCTTTGTCTCCCAAGGATGCACCTCTCAGAAACTCAGGCCACCCATCTTTCAAGTACACATTTGCTCTTGATTTTGTCACACTAACATTCCATGAACACTCAGAGGATCGCTTCAATTTCAGTGTTGCTAATTCAGAAAGTTTGTTCCCAAGGTGTTTTCTGACAAATCTCGGTGGGATTCTCTTCAAGACACAAAAGAAAAAAGCAAGGATAATTAAGCTAGTATTAATTTCTGATTATTTCACTTAAATAAGGATTCCTCTTCTTTAAGCTAGTATTAATTTCTGATTCTAAGAAAAAAGGAAGGATAAGTCTGTTTTGATGCTCTACAGGCTACATCTGTTCATTATAACATTCCTGAACTAAATAAACAGATGTAACCTGTAGAGCATCAAAAGAGAATACAATGACATGCAGGGATTACCATTTGCTCAGTACTGTAGCCAGGAAGAATGATCTTGAAGAAGCTAGGCTTCTTCTTTTTGCCCTCATGTTCAACACCATTCCTGGGTATCCTCACCATTTTTTGCTACTATTTCAAAAATGAATGACAACTTATCAAGCAGAGAAAACCAAATTCAAGAAGACTACTTTAAAGCTATGTTTTCATTGTTAACATCGAATTAAGAACTTGATGATCCATGAGATTTGCACCAATTAACATACAATTAAATCCCATGCAAAAAACAGAAGAATCAGTCGATTAAAGTCGAGACCCAGAAAACATAAAGTTGAGAAAATGCAAGAACTCACCTCAAATTCAAAAGACTTGATCTATGTATTAGAAGTCTAGCTAGAACAATAACAGAGAGACTCCATGGAGTTCAAAACTTCATGTCTATGCTTAACTCTTGTAGTGCAGAAATGGAAAGTGAGGAAAGATTATTACTTAATTTGCTCTAGTTTTTAGATATGGTTGTGTATATTAATGAGTGCATTTATGGCAAGGTTTCCATATATCCAACAACTCAAGCAGTCTATTCTTCAGACTGATCTCAGTCATGTAGAGTTATAGGAGTACGTTGTAGACACGTCAAGTAAATTCATGAATGCATGCATGCTGTGGCTTTGAAGACATTAAAGTAATTTTCACCTTTTTCCCTCTATTGTTAATTTATTTATTGAGTATTTCTATTTGAGTAATTTTCACCTTTGAATTCTCTAGGGTTTTGATCAGCGGTCGTCAATAGTCGGGTTTGGCCTCTATGGGTCTGGCGGATCGATTTTTTGAGAAAATTAAATAATTACGGATCGGGTTTTAAACATAATTGTAAAACTCAAGTTCGTCCTATGAAACCGGGCCTTGTAGGCAGGGTCAGGTCTAATTGTTTTCTACAAAAAAAATAAGTCAAACTCACTAGTCTAAAAAAAAAGTTAAAAATTTGACTAATTTATAGCGTTTTCTCACTCCAATATATAGATACCATTTACTAAAGTCAAATATAACTTTTTGGTTAAATCCTTTGTCAAATTTAGCAAGAATTGAAAGAGAAAATAATTAATAGTTAAAAAAAAATTCCTCCAATATTTTTCTCTCTTCATGGTGCTTTATTTCAATTTAACTTAAAAATATCTAGAACTGTTGGATCAAAAGTTAAAAATATGATGGTTATATTTAGTTTTGTGATAAATTTAACTAGAAAATAAGACTATTATTGAGGATGCTCTTAGATCAATACACAAACATCAACTCAAAAACTATATAGCATTTTCAAAACAATGAATACAAATTTTAATTATATAAAACTAAATTTATTCATTAAAACCAAGTAGCCAATTGAGAACCTAAGTGCAAATCTAACTATCCAACTAAGACTTTACTCATTAAGGTCGTAGCTTATTTCTTTATCTTATTACAAATTTTTTTATACAAGTATAAATTATAACCGCCCGGCCGAGTCTATTGCAAACTTTTTTCGGACCGGGTCATGTTTGGCCTTTTCGGACCTTATGGACCTCAAAGACTCGCAAGCCAAATGATGAGGCTAGTCTTGATCAACATGAAACTTGAATTGGGACCATAATGGTAACATGACCATATTTTTGGCCACGAGGAACAACATAGATAAGGTCCTAACCAAGAGTCGAGAGATAATTTTGGTTAGGGCATATAACCATGGTTATCTGAACTCAAGTCAACCAAGACCCGATCCGAGAGAATTCAAAGGAGATAAATTAATTACTTTAGTCTCTATTAATTCTATTAATTAAGAGAGGAAGCTTTATAGTTATATAAGTTTATAATGTCATATAATACTCCTAACTGTTTAAGGAGATTTATTCTTCGTAACTTTCGACATGTGTCTTGTTCTAATAAAATACAATTTAGTATAGATAGAGATACGAATAATTCCTATTTTATAGGGATAGTTATTGTAACAGATTGTATCAATCTATATATAAGGCTTTCTATCAATGAAAGAGTTACAGTTTTCAGTTATCATATTCTTTAATACGTTATCAGCACAAGATTCTAACCCGAAACTTTGTGCCAAAACCGAAATACTTTTCCCATCCCCAAATTCGAGATCGACCGCTTCAATCTCATAGCTTATGCACATCCACCAACTTCGACAGAAAATTGCAAGCATCTCAGGACGAACCAGATAAAGATCTCCATATTCAAGGAAAGCCCCAAATGTCTAGCTACTTTCCATAACTTCCTTCAAATCACAATTCATATGCGTCTAGGGTAAGTTTAGTGCATGAATGTCAGTCTGGCCGAAAAGAAGAAAATAAGTAAAAAAGTTTCTCCTTGACAGAATTCTCCACCGTCGACGATCATCTACTGCATGAAGCTTGTCGCCAGATTTTTTTTGTGTTTTCTGAAAATTTTACTACAAAATTTTCATACCAAGCATAACACTCTCAAGATAAATTTTCTAAACCATCAATCTATAGATCTATGAATAAAACTTACTTCCTGCAAAACCCTAGATCTTAGGTTTGTGCTATTTTGATATTGTGATTATTGAATATCTATGCCCTAGCCTAGTTCCTATGGACCTATATCCATAGAGTATAAGTGACGGTCTTGGGGGCGTCACAGTTGAGAAAAAGAAAAAGAAAATAAAAGAAAGAAAAATCGATACTATGTGATGGTTCATCACGGTTTCTGGGTTTGGTTTTGAGCCACTGTTTATTGATAATCAATTTTTGTGACCAAACATCATTTATCAAGGTTCTTATTCTCTAAACTTGATATTAGTTATCATAATTTTTTGATCGGTAAACTAATTACATCTTCTGTTTCTCTTGTAGATGACATCAATTGAGTTGGAATGGCCTGAATTTGCTATCTTTGATCTTCAAGGAGCAGAATATCATCATTGGGCGTTAGATGTTGAGAACGTACTTCTCGTTATGAATCTGATGGATACAATCCAACCACTACCACCACCTGGTAAAGAGACACCAACTCTAGCTCGAAAACTCAAGCCCTCATGTTTTTGAGGCATCATATACATCCAGTTCTAAAGAAACAATATTTGTTAAAGAATCCACGGTTTTGTGAGTGACTTTACAAGATAGATTCAATAATGTGCATAATGCACAACTTCCTAAACTGTGAGAAAAATGGGATTCAATCCAATACGTTATTAGATTATCCAAGTATTAATGTTTTTAATCAAGTTATGTTAGAGCTATAATCGAAATTGAGTATTTGTCGCATTGTAAAGACCGATCAAGCTATGATCGAGAAGTTTTAAACCATATTTCCTACCTCCATGGAAAATCTTGCGCACCAATACCACATGGAATTTGTGCAAGGACGAATTAGATTATTCAGTGATCTCATGAATGTGCTAACCAAAAAAGAGCGGTTTCACGAGATTCTTCTCATCAATAATGCTCGGTCAGCTGGTACTAAAGAATATCTGAGTCGTACAACACTGGTAGGAAGGCACGTAAACATAGGAGGAACAGTCATTCTGAGCCTTACAATAACCATGGTGGAAGAGGAGGATGTGGCAAAGTTCGTGGTAGAGAATATAGTTGGAACTTGACTTAGACTCACAATGACAATAGCCATAACTCCGACAAGAATCATTCCGATCCTAGGAATGGAATAAATGCTTTCAATTCTGCTTCTAATTTGCGCTTGTAATCTCGTTATAGATGTGGTTCTACCAAGCACATGCATAAACAATGTTATGCACCCAACAATATTCAAAATTCCTATAAGAAGTGCAAACAATATCTAGCATATAAGACTTAACTTCACTGAAGTCTATGAGATGGAAAATTACGGTGACGCAAATCTTATAATAGCAAAAAAAATAAAAATATGAAAGCAAGTCTGGAGACTACAATTTTTGAGTAGTCTATGTATTAGGCTGATGTTTATGCTATCTAATCAAGTTTAGCTTTATTTTTGACTTGATTTTAGTCATGTTTTGAGACTTTGTTTTAGTCGGTTCTAGAATAAGACATCTTTGATGTAATGTTTTAAAAGTTGACAAGTAATGAAATTTTCTCTATTTTTCAGTATATAAAAGTGTTGAGAATGTTATTTCATTACAAATTAGGTGTATGGTTTGATATTTACAATTACATATGACATAAAGACACAAAGATATAGTAAAAACGATACATAAAAAATAGGATATTGTTTTATCTCATACCTCCTTCGACCTGTCGAAGGCCACTTTCTGGATCGGTTCACGTACCTTTCAATCCATCGAAGGTTATCCTCAATTTTCTACATTTATACCTTCGATCCATCGAGGTTATTTTTGACCCGTCGAAGGGATACTTCTGTCTTTGAAATTATCAAATTTTGACCTGTCGAGGTCCATTCTCGACCCTTCAAAAAAGATATCACAAAATTGATATCGGTTTTAGGTTTTTCTTTGCCCCGTTGAGATATTTTTTGACCCGTCAAAAATGTGCTCCTGGACAAGAGTTTGACTCGTTGAAAATCGGTATCGGAAAATCAAAATTTTATTTTAGGTTTTCTACGACCCATCGAGATTATTTTGACCCGTCGAAGACTGTACCCGGATGTGGTGCTTTTAGATGTGTTTTACATCATTTTTATTGAAAAAGGATGAAAAAAATTTCGATCAACCTAGAATTCTACACCAGATGTGGTTTTACATTGATTTTCGTCATGCCATGGAACTTAATCTACAAGAGCCATTTAGACCAGTCAGATGTTGTTATACATCAAATATTTTTAGGTATTACCATACCATATCAGCACTCTATAAGGGTTACACCCTTTGAAATCTTTAAATATTCACTTAAAGTATTCATCATGTCTTGGGTTTAAAGACGGATTGATTGACATTGTTTTGTTGATATATGATGGCAAGATTAAGTGTTATACATGCCTAGAAGGCTAATTTAATCTTACTCAAATTTGAAAACATTTGTGCCAACGATTTTCACTCGAAACGTTATTGTGAGAATGGAAAAGAATTTGTATCAAATCTCCATAGAATGCTGCCAACAGTGCAATCTGGTGAGGTTATGAAGATTTGTGGTGTTTATGTCTTACTATGGCTAGGATCATTGAATCTAATGCAGTCATTTATATCATTATGTCTGACTTGATCTCATATGAGCTTTTGCATTAGGATGATCAAGATATTGAAAAATTCTCATGGCTATCGATTATTCAGAGCAAAGAAGCATGTGGGAATATCTAAATTCATCAATTTATATGGGGAGAATGAGACTACTCCTCTCATTCCTGGCTCGGTCTCCAAGACAAGTGCAACATAGTCCTGGCAACGTACCATTGTGGCATTGTGTGTTATCCCATAAGATTCATATGTTGTAATCTCTGACGTACATCACTCGTTTTGCAAAGCTTGTTCATGTCTATAATGTTCTTTATATACATGACGGTCTTTTGTTGTAGACACAACTTCCATTCCACAACAAATTTCAAGAATATATTTGTTGATCAATCAAACCTGTATGCGAACTGTTTATATATGGTATTTATTGCTGCATCGACACAGAGTTCACACGTCTTTTCAATTCACATGGTACGTTACATTTGCCAAACTCCTAGCACATATCATTAAGCTTCGGGCTTACCACCTGAACAATTCAATCAGGTCACTTCGATTGGATAATGTGAGAGAGTTTACATAAAACTATTTTGTTGATTATTTCATGTTGATTGAGATTGTAGTTAAACATCCCGGTTCCCCATGTTTATTCATAGAATGGTTTTTCAGATGCACAAATCAAGCGGTTAAAGCTTATGGCCAGAGTAAGAGTAATGTATACTAATTTACTGGTATTTGCTTAGAGATATGCAATGTTATATGCAGCTATGCTTATTCGCTTGATGCTCATAAATCACTAACCATTTAGTGCGTATTAGTTAGTAACTGGATATGATGCTGATATCTCACATCTACGCATCTCTGGTTGCGCGATACATGTTCCTACTACGCCTTTACTGTGTACAAATATGAGTTATCACCGACGAATATGCATTTATATTGGTTATGATTCTCCAACAATTGTCCTCTATTAAGAACCTTTGATATGAGATCTCTTTATTGCTAGTTTTGCAGATTGTCACTTTGATGAGAGATACTTCCCGACGTTATGGGGAGATAAGAATGGTTCCATTCTGGATAAACGTCGAAAATTGACGTGGTATGTCCCCACTATGTCTCATCATGACCGTACATCTCAGTGTGAGATTGAAGTGTAATGTATTATTGATCTTCAGAAAGTAGAAGATTCGATGTCTGAATTATTTACTGATATCATGAAAGTAACGAGATCGATTATATATGCTGCAAATCCTGCAAGGTTGAAAGTCCTTGAAATTGGGCAAGTTATCACTACACTTGAGCAAGTTAGTGTTTCTCCTACCCATAGTGGGGATGTAGCATCTGTCAAAATTCACTGATGAGTTAGCGGTGAAAAGGTAAGTCTTCAAAGCACAACCGTTCATTATTAATACACGAGATTGTTTATGACTGCAATTGTGTCTAAAAGTCAACATTGACAAACACTGGGGGACAGCTCAGAGTCAATGACGATGTCAGTAAACAAAAAATCTCACTAAGTTAAACAAATTCTAGCGGTATTATGGATGGTTCTTCCATGTTCGTTGATGATGCATTACTTATTCTATCGATTAGGAATTGTCAACGATAAAGTGAAACATTGCTCTGTTGAGGATTATCAAAGGTTAATGTAGAACAAATTGACCGATATGAAAAGTTACAATCTAGGATGAACTAGACTCTATTACAAATAACAAGTTTTCGGTATGGTAGTGCTATGACCACCGAATGACAAGTTGGTTAGACACAAATGATTCTTTTTTTAGAAGCACAATGTGAAGAACTTGTGGTGAAAGAACTCTCTCAATGCCTTATGTATTCTTTGGTTATGGACATCATCGCTTTCCGCTACCTTATCAGTTTAGTAGTGTCCAAAAAACTAAGTATGCATCTTATAGATGTGGTTAGATTATATCTATATGGGGATCTGAATTCAGAGATATACCTGAGAGTGCCGGTTGTCATGGTTATTCCTAATTCAAGTAACTCTATTACACAGAGTGCTCATGTAATTAGATTGAGACATTCACTATATGTATTGAAACAATCTGGTAGGATGTGGTATACACGTCTTAGTAACTACTTGATTGGGAAGGGATACAAAAATGAAAAGTTATGCTCATGCTTGTTCAGTAGATGAACAAGGTGTTTGAGATCATAGACCTTGGTAGGAATCAATTAAGTCTTCATTTTGAGATGGAATATCGAGTTGGTTGAATTATTATTCACCAATTTGCATATGTCTAAATCAGGCAATAGATAAAGCACATCCTATTAACACACCAATGATTGTTTGCGATCTGGAACCCAAAATGATCTATTTCATCAGGATAACGATGGTAAAGATCTTTTGGAGCTAAGATTATATATCTTAGTGTAGTTAGAGCTTGGTTAAGTATAGCTTGGTGCACACATCCAGACATTACTCTTTCGGTATGCGCCAACGCAAAATCATTGGAATGGAGTGTAGTATACTTTCTGGTACTTCAAAGTAACCATTGACTTGGACGTATTCTTGCCTTATAAAGAATACAGAGAGAAACTTAAAATTCCCAAAAAAGGGATGATTGAATCGCAGGTATATAGGTTTTAGGCTCTTCGACCCGTCGAGTGGATCTCTCAACCCGTCAAATGTAGTGAACTGTGATAACCCGAAGGTGTCCTTCGACCCATCAAAGGAATTGTTCGATCCATCAAACTTTGAACCTGCTGCGAGCAGTTTTACTGTTGTCCCCTATTTTGAAACATCAGTTAATGTGTTGGTGGGATTTGCGGATGCTGGGTACCTCTCTGACCCACATAAAGGACATTCCCAAACAAGTCATGTATTCACCATGGAAAACATGGCGATTTCTTGGAGAACAACAAAGTAAACCCTTGTTGCTACTCCCTCAAACTATTCTAAGATTAAATTTTTTGTATGAAGCGGTTGATGAGTGTGTCTAGTTTAGGACAGTAATACACCACATTCGAGAGTCTAATGGATTACCATTTACTACGATAACACCAACTTGCATCTTTAAGGATGATGCGCTTTGTATTGAATAAATGAAGTTGGGTTGCATTAAGGATGTCACACTTAATTCATTTCAACAAAGTACTCCTACAATCAGCAATAACAGCGGATATTGATTATCTATGTGAACTGGATTGGTTCGGCGGATAATGTTGCAGACTTATTTACTAAGTCATTACCCAAATCTAAATTAATTTGTGAACCATGATAGACACATTGGTATGCGTATGTTTTCTAAACTCCATGACTGAGTTTACAGTCAGGAGGAGTTACATCTCTGTAGACATCAGGGGGAGTCTACATCACATGTGGTCACTTATGTAGTTGATGCGTTGTACTCTTTTTTCCTTAGACCAAGATTTTGTTTTACCCATGAGGTTTTTGTTTGCTTAGCAAAGTTTTTAGTGAGCCAACATGTTATGCATCATTCTTTAGGCCATCGATACAAAGGGGAGTGTTTAAGGAGATTTATTCTTCGTAACTTCCGGTGTGTGTCTTGTCCTAATTAGATATAGCTTTGTATAGATGGAGATATAGAGAATCTCTGTTTTATAGGGATAGTTATTGTAACAGATTGTATCAACCCATATATAAGGCATCTTATCAATGAAAAAGTTACAATTTTCAGTTATCATATTCTTCTCCTTTAACACTAACAATATATAAGTTCAATGCAATAGAATTTAATAGAGAAATGACAATAAAGTAAAACAATATAAACACACTTACCGAAAAAGATAAATCGACTTACTTATCTTTCAAAGAAAAACTCGCACAACCACGGCCAAATCCATCGGGTATGTCTATCCTCTAGTTAATATACATGGTAAAATTTAATGTTCGGTAAAACATTTCCGAATCAAATTAACATGAAATATCATCGATTTACCTCTTAGTAAATTTGTGGTCTATTGGTCAGATTGCCTCCCACCACATTAGAGGTTACGAGTTCGATCCTCGTATTGACCGTTTGGACAAGATCCATTACTTATGCCTTTATAACCGTTTTGGCGCGTCCGAGATGATCGATAATACTACGATCACTATCAAACAACACAAACGTACAAATATAAACCGCCGCACCAGGAGGTCCTCAAACATTGACAAACCATCTACTTCGATCACCATTCATAGATTCTCTGTGTACAATTTGCAACAATATTTCCTGAGCTCAGAACAACAACCCTAATTCTCTCAGGTACGGTATCTTTCTATCCATCCTCAATTTTTTTTTGGTCGAATAAATTTGAGATATGTAGAATCGTTTACATCTGAATTTTCTTGTTTCTTTAACCTATGTCATCTGTATTAGTTAATCATTTCTCCTATGTCACGAACATAGTATTAATCGCCCGAAAAAGATACAACTAGTAAATTGGTTAATGTTTTTTCCCTTTCTTCTTAATTACTGCTTCAAGATCATCATGACCGGGACGAAGTCTACGACTAAGAGGCTGATCATGATCGTCTTGGTGCTGATGATGATGACTGTGTTTGTTGCCGGAAGTGATACAAATGGTGTTTTTGATCCTTGCTCGGACGCAAAAATCCAAAGATGGGACGGTTTTACTTTTGGCCTTGCATTTTCCACCAAAGATTCATTCTTTCTAAACCAGACTCAGCTTTCGCCGTGTGATAACCGCTTGTCCTTGGCAGGAGGTGATGCTCAACTTGCTTTATTCAGGCCTAAAGTGGACGAGATCTCATTCCTCACTATCGATAGTAGCTCGTTCAATCCGGTATGAGATTAAAGAACTCATGATCAGCTTATGTGTTACTTTTGTATGTTTCTATATGTATGTTATGAGCTTATGAGATGAAGTTTTTTATGCTATGAGGATTGTTTGAAGTTGCATTTGAAGTTTGTTGCAGAATTGTATCCTTTAGTTTGCACTTTCTAGTCCTTGTGTCATCAGCTTTTATTTCGCAGCGCTTTGATCAAAAGCACAGTGCTGCTTGATATAAAAGCATTTATCGGAGTGTTTCTTTTGAAAACACTTGCTCAGTTCTGACTATTCCTGTTCAAAATTGTCAAGAACAATCTTGATCATCTCATATCATCTAGTTTTAAGATATTGAAGTGATGAAATTTTTATGAAATGCTCAGGCCAAGGCAGTAGGATATATGGTAGCATTTGCTGGAAGTAAGTATGCAGCAAGATCACCCCCAATATTGGTTGCTGATCAGACCAACACAATAACTAGCTTCACCTTGGTACACTTTTAACCCTTGTCGATAAATATAGCTCTGTTTCTCGCTTCCATTCTCGTAGCAGTATTGAAGCTTGAATTCTATGTTCAACAGGTACTTGAATTTGACAAGGGAACTCTTCAAAACTTGTTCTGGAAGAAAATGGGATGCAAAGCATGCTCTGGGGACTACTCTGTCTGCCTCAACGGCGAGGACTGTGCAGTACCAAACTCGAAGTGCAAAAGCAATGGTGGGACTTTTGACTGTAATCTAAGCATACAGCTCACTTTCTCAGGAACAGACAAGCATCTTGAAGTGCTTAACTCATGGTATGAGGTGAAAAATCTACGAAAATATTCGCTCTACAGCCTATTCGAGAATCTTCTCATATGACCAACTATAATGAAATTTGTAGTTGTATACGATTTAGAATCATGCAGATCACAGAATGGTATTTTATATAACTCAAAACATACCCTGTACATGACGACATGATTTGAATTGTGCGAGGACAAATGAACATAGTTCAAATTTCAAAGTTAACAACAATGGTTTTTGTTTGCAAAAGCTTTCTGAGGATACGACAAATTAATTTGCTTGGAGATGTTATGTGGTCATTCTAGATGCAGAATCACATACAGATCACAGCCGCGCTACTGATAAATTCCTGAAAGAATTCTTTTCAATAGCAAGACTAGTGTACAAAATACTACTGATACTGCCATGTACAACAGAAAACTGCAATTCAAAGAAACTTTCCTACACAAAGTAAATACTTCACAAAACATTAAGCTGCCCTATCTTAGCTGACTTGATATCAAAAGGGGAGATATTTTTGTTCAAACAGTCTCCAATTTCTCCCAAGTTCCAACCTGGCAACAACTGGTCTAAGACTACTTTTTACTACTTTGGGCGACCCTTCATGTCATTACTTCCTGCTTGTCCTTGTGCTCCTTCGTTGTATCTTAGACTCTCCATTAACGTTGTCACCAGCAGCATCTAGGATGCCCAAGTCTGCTAAAGCAACACGCACATTACCCTTTTTTGCCTGACAATCAACAGCCTCATCAGCAGTGGGATCTTGCTTGCATATGTCTTCTGCAGCAACATGCACATTACTAGTCCTTGTGCTCCTTCTTGGTTGTTTTCTTGTTTTACTATCACTATCAACAGCAACAAAAATAGTAGCAGCATCTTGCTTGCCCACATCTTCTGCAGGAACATGCTCACTATCCAAGAAGTTCGCCTTTATCATTTCTTCTTTCCCCACGAGGTGTCCATCCAGTTCTTGTTTGATATTATTTTGCATTAGTTCCTGTTTTTTCTTTGTTTTATTAGAATCATCCATTAATTACTGTGAACTAGGTACAATAAGGTTCTGACTAATAAAGTGCTTGTAATCTATGAACTGTATCACAAACAAAACTGGCCATTGGTGAACTGGGTTAGTTTTCTTTGGTCTTTCTTTTCCACCATGCACACAAAAGCCATGATTCTCAAACTATGGATGGCATGAAGGCATATCTCTACTTGCTTGTGTGTGTGCATATGTGTTCTAGTGCATTATATCTTCCATTTGATTATGTTTTGAACAAGTAATAGGAGATCTTTATATTTTCCCTCAAGAGCTATGTAAAATAGAGCTAACCTTCCCATGCAGGCAGAGACTGCAGTTACAGATACCCCCGACAAACAGGGCAAAACCAGTCAGGATTTTGATTAGCTTCGATCACATTCTCCTCATATCTGTGAAATGAGGAAATTAAAATGAGTTTGCTAACAAATTAATCAATGGAATTTCTTTGGAAATCTGTGAAACTTTCCTCAAGCTATAATGTAACATTTTTCTTCTGTTGCGCGTCTTTTGAAAGAAAAGTGACTTTCAGAAAGAAAGAAAAAACTCTAAGAAACCTACCCCATGGCCAAGCAATCTCCACAAAATTGCCCTTGGACCAAGTCGCATTTGCTGCAGTGTGTTAGCTCACCAAGAGTTCTCTGGCTGAAAGGAAACATGTCAGGCCAACTTTTATGCAGCAATGTATGCTCATATAATAGCGTAGATATATAGTAGATGAGAAGTATTAGCACAAATACGAATAGTTTAAGCCTTTGCTGCATCCTTTAGGAAGTTACCATTTTCTGTTGGATTGAAAGTGACAAAAAGAACTTATGGTGCCCAAAGCCAAGCTTGGAACTAAAGGTAAGGTATTGTGGAGTAAACTACAGTGGATGCAAAATTAAATATAACTGAGAAATTTCAGTACAGAGAGGCACTGTTCAAAGATCAAATCAAAAGGTAACATTGCAGAATAGTATCAGATATTTGTTCCCAAAAGTTTCTGCAAAGCTTGAGTGTTCCACGTTAAGATGTAAAAATAAAAGAAAATTGAAATTAGAGTAGTTTTGGATTCTTCTTTGAACTAGGATTGAGTTATTTCTAAAACCAGTTTAGCAATTGGTCCATCTTTTTTGTGGTTGTAGTAATGGACATGGATAGGTTTCTACAAGACCAGCCTTCACTGCAAGACTCAAACAATAAGAGATTAAGAGGACCATAAGACTCAAACAAGGATAGGTTTGCTACAAGACCAGCCTTCACAGGATGAACATAAAATGTAACAACATATTCAGTTATAAGCATTATACGCATCTAATGTACTGTAAGCTTAAAGCCATAAAAGATAAATGAGTACATAAAGAAGCTCTAGACAACACAAAAATTGTGGTGTATACAGCCTTTATCAGTAGAACAAGGAGAAAGAAATCTATGCACAGTATAATTCATTGTAAGGCTTGAAATGATCACTAAATATCAACAAAGCAGCTACACAGATCACAGTCTGATTTGAATCAGAATTAAAGTTGCGTGATTTACATGACAAACATGCCACTGGATAGATTGGAAGCCTGACAAATGTAACTGGGATGACCCTCAATATACTTGAAGCAGAAAGAAATTCAAGAAACTATGCATCTTTTGTCATGTTCAAAACATCATTCAAGCTCTATCATCATTAGTTAACACATCAACTAATCTGTCAAAATCATGAATTTGAGATACTCAAATGAGCATCACAGCCTTGACTAGATAAAACATGAAAAAAAATAAGATAAGCAAGGGAAACACACACAAACCTACCTGCATTGGTGACAAGTTTCATCCCTAAACTTCTCGTGTATCTGCTTCACATCCTCTCCATCACCGCTCTCAGCTATCTCTGTCTCAACACTGTACGATGGCTCTCTCCACTTTGGGACTTGTAGATTCCACATACCTCACTGAAGCCACATCCCTCAACCTACCCAAAAACCAACAATCACCAAAAAAAAAAAAAACACAATGCCGAAACATTTTGTAAGTGATATGGGGATTACCTAGTAGACCACCTTGGCGGAGACCCAGAAATCAAAATTGGTATTTTAACTTTAACCTCCAAATCCGAGTCTGAATCCGACTCCAGGTCCAATTCTGAGCCAGACTCTGAGTCCGTCTCAGTCTCCGAATCCGAATTGAAAGACCTTCTCTTCTTTTGGGGGTTGCTTACACTTTGTGAAGGGTTTCTAACTCTTCTAATATTTTTTGGTTCAACCGAGGCATTCTTCACAGTCTCAACATAACTTACAGGTTCCACATTCTGCAACCTAACAAAATTGATTCACCAAAAACCTAAATTTTCAAAAACCCCTCTATAAATTAAACAAGGTCATAGAATGAAGAAATGGTAAACCTGACCGGAAAGATCATCGCTCCGGCGAGGTCGCTTCGGAGGTTTAGGTTTGAAGGAATTGGGCTGACGTGTAAGGTCGAAAATGCCCATGCCCTGCAATCTGGCCATGTTATCTTTGATCCTCTGAGCTCTGATCTGCTCGTAGTCGGAAACCGCCACTGCCGCGGTTCCATTTTTCTCTGCAGCTTCTTCTCCGGCTGGTGCGGCTCTCCGGGTCACCATTGCGTCACTCTCTGACAGTCTCAGTGTTGAAATTGGGAACTGAATTTCGGGCAGCGCATGTGGGAGTGAAAAGGGATGGTTTTGGCGGGAGAGTTAGTGGGATGAAACTCAATGAGCGAGTGACACGTGTTAGATGGCGATGATGAAACGGCAAAATTTCCATTTTGGTCCCTGTACTATTTAAACTTGACAAATTTACACACCCACACTAGAAACATAGAGAAAGTCGGAAAACATGATCTTTTCATTTGCAACTCAAAAGAGTAGACATTACTCCCACTGCCATGGATAAGGTTACAAATTTACAATGCAAGGAAACATTTCCACAGCAAATTCATAAGATCCAGAAACATCACGAAAATGGGATGTTCGAGCTCAAAAAGTGTTTCATCAGTCAAACTTTCACAAGGCAAATAATTAAGATAGGCTTCATGTGAGTCAGTTACATGATCTACAAATTATTAGTTCCTCCTCGTTCTTGTGCTCCTTCTCAGCTTTCCACTTGTCTCACCATTAACTGCATTAGTAACTCCAGTACCAGCACCGGCATCCTCAATGTTGCGGACATCTTTGTCCTTCACCTCTCCCATTTCGTCTCCCTTGGTTGAGTGTCCCTCTTGTGCCACTTGTTTTGTGTCCTTTGCATCTGAGGTTTCAAAGGTTTTATGGGAACAACGGGTTTGAATGAGATAGTGTGCCACAGACTTGTAACCCAATGATATGACCTGATGAGACAATGAAGTATAGCCATAGTATGTATATCAAGTTGATCGTGCAACGACATAAGAATATCAACCAAGATAAGGAAAGATCCACAGTGAAACAAGAATGTAGCTCAAAATATGTAATGACCAGGTATACTTGGATGTATTAGTGATAGGCTGACCTTCCTATACAGGTTACCAGTAGGCTCCCATCCTTTGTCTTTACGGCAACGACTGCAGTTGCAGATTCCTCGGCATACAGGGCACACCCACTTAGGATTTCGATTGGCTTCAATCACATTCTCACCATATCTGTGGAGTGAGCTAACAATTAATACATAGGACTATGAACAATAGAAAAGGAGTGTGGAACTGTAGATAACAACAAACTGATGTTGCTTCCTAAAATCTTCTTGTCAGCTGCCTAAAGTCTGTGAAATCTTTCACCCAATGTAATTCGTAGGAATTAACATTAAAAAATTGCTAAAGAAATAAAAGACACCTCATGTATAAGCAATCCCCACACAACTGTCCTTGGACCAAGTCACATTTGCAGCAATGCGTATGCTGACCAAGAGTTTTCTGCCTGAAAGAAAACATGTGATGTCAATTAAACACAAGTATGGTCAATTCCTTACTGGATCATGGTCTTCCGATCATTTATCTTTCAGAAAAGAAAAGTCTGCTGAGTCTGAAAGGTCAGATTTCTAATGAATAGGATTACTCCTAGAACCAACATTAAACTGAAAGACTCAAAAGAAGAAGAATAGGAAGGAACAAATCTTTTAAGAGATCAGTTAATGTTTTGCAAATTTTAATGCAAGCAAACATTGCGTCATGTGACAATACCTGTTTAATGCTACATTTCCTTCTATCCTCAAGCAATTCAATGAAGTGAAAGTGCTTGGACAACCTAGTTAATGATACGACATCTACTTGCTATTGAGCACAAAGTACTGAAATTGGAGTGATTCTAGATCTTGGTCGGAGTAAAGAGAGGAAGATATATAAGTTCATAAATTTCATAATAATGACATGATTTCCAAAAGATAAAACCCAAGAATTTCATGCAAATAAGTGATGGTCATTACAATTCAATGTATACCTTGATATTTTCACCATAAGTGACAAACAGATTGATTCACATCAGCTTGAAATCAGTTTGAGTTACAATTAATGTCGCACAGGACTATTATGTCCAGGTAATGGTTTTTTGTGAAGCAACTGAGTAAGCCACTCGACAGAAGTAGTGTAACATGAGTCACATACCTTGGTCAAGTCCTAAATCAAAACCTCTCGGATGTTAAGAACACCATTACTATCTAATCATTCAAGTTTCGTTCAACTAATCACTATCCATAAACTAAATCAACATCATATCCAGAGAATTTCAAGGTCTGCAATAATTCAGCATTCAGCAAACTAACCCAGAATGAGGTACCTGCATTGGTGGCACGTTTCGCCCTGAACCGCATCGTAAATGCGCTTCCTGTCTTGTCCATACCCATCAACCGAGAGCTCCCAAGTCTCCTTACAATGACCCAACAGCTTTTCGTGTTCATCTGTATAAATCTCAGGCCTCTCACCCTCTTTGATTTTAATCTCACCATCCCATGAGGAACCCTTCTTCCCTTTGCGCAACCTCTTCTCCACGTAGCTCACCGGAGTCACATCTTTCAACCTAAAACCCAAAAAAACCCAATTCCTTACAAGACCTTATTATTTAACAAAGAATTTATATTAAAGCTTGGGAAGTTTTGGGTTTAATTACCTAGAAGAGCGCCTTGACGGGGACCCAGAAATGGGTTTAGGCGGAGCGGTACGGTTTTTTGGGCCGCGAGCGGGGGCGGGTTTGGATTTCTTGAGCTGCTGTGTGAGTTCGAAGATGCCTAGCTTCTGCATTCTCTCCTTGTTCTCTCTGATTCTTTGGTCTCTGACTTGCTCATAGCCAGCAGTCTCGCGGGTGCCGGGTTCTTCGCCATGGTCTGCGGCTCGGCTTCTTCGAGCCGCCACCATGTTGACCGCACGGCGACGAGGAGAACATCCTCGAGGACGTTCGCGAGGAGCACGCCGGAGAGGAAGTTGTTTGGGCCTAAATAAAATATTTACTTTGGGCCTGGATGGCCGTGGTCTAGTGAGCGGTCCATCATGTTATAAGTTCCTATCGAGGGAGTTAAGTATAAAGTGTCTAGCGAGGTTCGTATCGAGCCTCGCTGGAAGAAGACTTAGAGTTCTAATAGAACTGTGTCTTATCGAGCTGGTTTCACGCGGCTTAGTTTCTATCATAACTAGTTGTTCATGGCAGGACTCTTAGAAGAGTTATGGTGGAATAAGAATACCTATGAGTGGTATAACACGTATGCTGGTATGGAGATTCAGACAAGATTACAAGAGCAAAGGAGTTAGAAATAGAATCAATGACTGATTAGTAAGTGAGTATATAAGGAATGCAAGGATCTTATGTAGAGAGACACGAACATTCAATCAAACATCCTTGCTATACGCAAACAAACCTAGACGGTTATCTCGTCTTCGAGATTCCTATCTACCTTGCAACCAGAAGGTCTGAGTGCTGTTCACCTATCGAGTGAAGGTATTTACGACTCCAAGGAAGCAATTGCAACCTGAAGGTTGAAGAGCGGCTCACTTGTATGTTGAGAGCTTGAATACTCAAAGGAAGCGAGTGTTCTCAAACACTTCATCGAGAGATTGCTCTGCTCTGCACGAAAGACGTGGGGGTATCGATTTTTGGATTTAGCAGAGAGGTACACATATCAAAGTCCTAGGTTTCTAGGCGAAAAGAACCTATTCGGATAGGGTTGGTGCTCTCCCTATCTAAATCGCTTACATAAGAAGTCAGGCGGCTGTAATTAGTCCAAATTCCGTTGAAGAACGGTGGCACGCCAGCATACGAAGCACAAGCAGGATAGACAGGCTCACGCGGTTAAAACATCCGAGGTAAAAGAGACTGCTTCGCGGGAAAGGTCTCTCCCGAGAGATATTTCTGCATCGAACATTTTGGCACGCCCAGTGGGACTGTCAATACTTCTTTGCGTCTCTAAGCGACAATTGGAGACCCTTATCGAAGGGTTTATCCTCAGTGTCGTAAACATCCACAACCGGCATACCGTGAACACACTTCTAGTCAGTGTCGTTCACTAAGCAATCAAGCGGTTGAAGTTATCTTCACTAGCAACTTCAACACTATGAAGTTCGTACCCCTAAGTGAAGCGGAGATAAAGGCGCTCACGTATGAAGAATACGTGGCCTATGCAATCAGGCGGGACTTGCACCAGACTAGTAGTTTCCGATTGTTCGAAGACAGACTTGAGCAACAGACAGACCATCTCGCCGCTCAGACTGACTCCATAAAAGAGATAGCGAGTACTATCCGGACTATACGGATAGATTTGAATCGGGAACAAGAGGATAAAGAATCCATAAACGCTCAGGTAGCTAGTTTGGCAGAAGGCCAAGAACGCCTACGAGCTGATGTCCAGAGCCTATTGGACAAAGGATTGGAAGAATACCGCCGGTCAGTGGCGGCTATCACTCAAAGAGTTGATAGGGATCTGGGTTCTCTAACCAAAACCGTATCGGATTTGGCTAGGAAAACCAGACGATCAGAGGATTTCTCTTTCGAGTGGGAGGCACGTATAAATAAGCTCATGGATGATTGTAAAGTAAAGTTATCCAAGATGCATGAGTCTTACGAAGCACCGTTTCCTCCAACCAAAGACGATCCTAATGAATGGCATTGGCCAAAGTTCTATAAACACCAAACCTTCCAGACATTCTCTGGTGATGATGACGCAAATGCGGCAACACATTTGGCTTACTTTACCTTGCAGTTAGGCCAATTTGCTGAGGACGAGGAACTCAAACTGAGGGTCTTCGGATCATCATTATCGGGATCAGCCCTCGTGTGGTACACTGGCATCGAGAAGGGCTCGATCAGTACGTGGAAGGAGATGGAGGCCTTGTTCATAGACCACTTCGGAACGAAACGGCCAAAGACCACCGTAGGAAAATTGGCTTCTCTTAGCCAATCGGTGACCGAAAGTCCGGTCACTTTCCGTCATCGTTTCCGTTCGAAATACAACCTATGTAAGACCCCTCTAAGCAAAGAAGAGGTGGTCGAGATGGCCAAGAATGGGCTGGAGGACACGTACCACCAGCTATTCTTAAATAGCAAGTATTTCTCTCTGAACGAGTTCATCGCTGCGGTGACCAGAGCATACAACAATATGCAAGAGAGAGATAACAGGAAGAATGCGTCCAAAGGGACGTATAGTAACCGAACCTATGATAGGTTAAAGCCAAAAACAGTGGCTTATGTTGAACAGATGGACGACTAGGAAACAGATTCTGATGACGACCGAGTGGGTGCTGTGGATTTGATGTCAAGTAAAGTACTAAAGCCCCGTAAGCTTCAGAAGAATAGAGGTCCCATCAAACTCTCGACAGTGGCTTTTACTAAGCCAGAGTTCGAGAAGTACACTTATGATGCCAACATGGCTCATGAGATTCTGGACGAACTATACGGTCTGCGTGTAGTCAAGGCAGACTTCGGACCGCTTCCCACAGCTGAGCAGTTAAAGGGTAAAAAGTATTGCAAGTTCCATGGAGCATGGAACCACCTTACTAAGGACTGTATTAAGCTGAAGGACCAGATCCAGAAGTGGATCAATGAAGGAAAGCTGGAGCTGGAAGGTTCGTCCAAAATAGCAGCACTAGTGGATTCTGAGCCATTCCCGGCTCCACAGGTGAACATGGTTGACGTAAGTTGGCCAGCACCTAGTAGAATCCTTGGAAACAAAGAGGCTTGGAATCAACCAGCCTACTTAACCTATTCATTCAAGACAGACAAGGTGGAAGAATACTTGGATAGGTTGAGGGATATGGGGCTGATCTTCTTCTACCCTGTCTATAAGCTTAGACACCTACGGTATGAAGGGCCAGCCCAACACTTTTGTAGATTCCACAATCACTTCGGCCATCGAACATCGATGTGCTCGACCCTGAGAGATAAGATCCAGGGCCTGATTAATTGGCAAGTGATTGTGATCAATGAAGAAGGAGAGATGGATTTTCACCCTGAATATCCTCACAGAACGCCATCTCCTCCGGTTACAGAACCTCCCGTCAGCGGTACTTCTTCAGAACATAGTCAAGATACACTGATTCAGGTGAAGAAGAAGTCCAAGCGAAGGACCAGGCGAAATATAGCCTTTGTCCGACCCAAGCGGACACGCATCACATATGACGCGTCCTGGCGGGAAGAGATATTTGAAAAGCTATGCCTAGAAGGAATAGCAGTGGTACCCGACAATTGGGGATCTCCAGACCCACATCCTGATGATGTTAGGGGTCTCCCTTATTGTCAGTATCACCACAAATGGGGAAGTCACACTACAGCTGCCTCTAGAGATCTGAAGTATAAGATTCAGCAGCTGATCGATGAAGGAGTAATAGCGATCGAACAAAAACCGGCGCTCAATTTAACAACTCTCATCCCCATGATAGTTGGAATGTTGGACGTGACAGGTACTAAAACAAACAAGAGAAAGCAATCCAACGACCAACCAACTGCTGGCGAGAATCCACCTCGTACACCAAAGAATAAAGGAAAAGAGAAGGTGGACCCTAAAGCAGACTCGCCAGTAGCCCTTTGTGCACACTGCAAGCTGAAAAGTGGGTTGAAGATCTCCTTCGAAGAGCTGGCTCAGGCAGCCAAAGCCTTCCCGGAACTATTTTCTAGTAAAGATCATCAATTCCAACAATCAAGGCAAAGGGACACTCTCGCTCCCAAGCGACCAAGAGCAACAAACCAGGCCAGTGTGGATAAAACACCTGACTCTAAGGTTGCTGATACGCTCACCAAACCATATGTTCCTCCAGCTTCAAGGAATATCACGAAGGAGGATGTATGGTATATAAGGGAGAAGGGAAAGACAGTCGAGGTGACTCCAAGTAAGAGGAGGAACCTACAGCGACGCTTTGGTAGGGCCAAGAGGGCATTGGATGCTTACGAGGCTGGTCTTATCAAGGAAGAGGATCTGGAGTTCCCTCCAGAAGTGCTGCAGAGGAGATTGAACACTCTTGCAGCAAATCTATTAGTGGTCTTTGGGAAGAAATCTCACGAGCCCAAAGTGAGAGCTCAAAGACCAGGGGTTTTCGAACGAAACCCAGAATTGGGACATAAAGGTAAAGAGCCCGAATCTACTTCAGAGATTCATCGTGTAGTTCAGAAACGACAACCGGTAAGGAGACGCCTTACCTTCGAGGAAGACACGGTGAAACAAGCAGGGCTGAAGACACCTCCCAAGGGAACAGAGGGGGCACAGAAACAAAGTACCCCAAGCAAGCCACCAGTCTTGCAATGGAAGCCCAAGGCCTTTAGTTGTGGAAGAGCAAGCGAAGGCCAAGAAACTAACCCCGGTTCCCAAAGAAACTACGCCACCACCACCAGCAGCTATCGATCCTACTCCTGAGGATTTAATACAGCAAGTTGCTCACCTCGAAGTGACTACAGTGTCTAATGAGGTTGGACAGTCGTTGGCTGACGGAGATAGCTACAATGACGATGAGGAGTTGGTAGACTACGGTGAGGATGAGGTCGAAGAAGTACAAGATTGCATCGAGGAGGACACTACAACCATTAACATGGTGTATGTTCTATCCTCCAAATATGCTTTGCCCTCACCAGCAACAAGAGATGAATCCAAGAACATCAGTAGCGTGATGTTACAAGATGAAGAATCAAAAGTGCCAGACAGTTCCACACTGGACGACACACAAGAACTGAATTCATCAGACGTACGAGGGCAAATGATGTTCTCCAAGCCCACCATTGACATGGCCATGCATATGCGGCCACTATATGTCACAGGACAAGTCCAAGGAGTCCAATTAAATAAACTTTTGGTGGACTCAGGGGCAACGGTGAACATCATCACCTTTAAGGCATTGGCCCTTATCGGTGTTCCCAAGTCAGCTATCCAAGAGACCTCGCTGAGTGTTAGGAACTTCCAGGGTAGCATAACGAAGACCTTGGGAATTGTTTTCCTACAGGTACACATCGGGATAACTTCGGGCACTTACACATTCTTTGTGGTAGAATGTACATCACCATATAGTGCAATCCTAAGACGCGACTGGATCCATCGAAGTTACTGTGTGCCATCTTCGCTCCATCAGCAGATGCTACTATGGAACATGGAGTCAGGCGAAGCAGAACTGGTCAACGCTGACCCTCGCCCATATTCCGTCTCTGCTAATGCACTAGAAGCCAGGTATTACCACAGTGACCTTAGGCCATTGGAGGTATGTGGCGTTGACAGTAAAGGCCGCCCAATGGGTGTCACGGCCTCTGAATTAGCTCAGTGGGGGATTGTTCAAGCAAATCAGGATAGTCAAAGACCCTACACCATCGAGCTACCATCCAGACGTTCTCCATGAATGGGTCTCTATCAGAAATCACTACACCAAAAGGGTCGATAGACAACAGAACAGTTCTGTTGTCTAACATGTAAATTTCTGTTGTCTATTGAGTTGCCGTTGGATACCTCCTCACACAACAGATTTTTTCTGTTGTTAGAAGCTAGTTGCAACAACGTCGAATTATAATGTCTGTTGTCTGTCAGTAGCCAAAAAATTAAGCATTTTTGGGCCATATATGTTGGTTCAAGTTTATTCCAACAACAGATATTTATAATGTCTGAAGTTAGAGTTGATCAATGAGCAACATGAATAACAACATATATTTTAAATACTGTTGTTGTAGTTATCTTCAACTAGCATATTCATTTTATTTTCTGAAGTTGGATATGTATTGCAACAACAGTTATTTATATTGTCTGTTGTTGAAAAGCTATTTAAACAACAGAAAATGTGGAATTTCTGTTGTTGTATAGTTATTTAAACAACAGAAAATCCACATTTCTGTTGTTGGAAAGTTATTTAAACTACAGAAAATGTGGAATTTCTGTTGTTGTAAAGTTGTTGAAACTACAGAAAATGTGAAATTTCTGTTGTGAGAGAGATGGTTGAACTGCTGTTTTTGTGAACATTTTGTTGTCTGAAAATTGGAACAACAATAGACTAGAAATTCAGGTCATTCCTAATGTGCATGAGCATTTGTTCCAAAATAAACATATATACATGCAATAGTTATCTAGCACCAACAGTACATGATCACTGTTGGTGCCAAAATGTACAGCTGCAACAGTACATGATCACCTGCATTGCACTAGCAACATACATATACAGCTAGCTAGCTTCATAGTGAAGTGTGCGAGTTAGTGCTCTACATACACATTCACATGATCTACAAAAGCAAAATGCGCGCTACACAAACTTATAGATCAAGCATAATTGTTCACAAAAGAGGTGCATGATCTTAGTATTACCACCTAATTCGATAGAGCGCGCCAACTACTTTACAAACTGAATGCTGGTGACATAATTTGCCCATTCATTCCGGACAGCATCAATTTCAGTTGCTGTGTACACTTGCTGTTTTCTGCCCTTTCTCACCTCCCACTGGAAACACAAGTGTAGATACAAACAATTACCCAACAGTAACTCAACAAGTGTAAGTGATATATACAAATTAAGGTCATAGCTGTAAGTGATATATACAAATCAAGACTTCTCCACTCTTCCAACAGAGAGCTTGATCAATGAGTTAGAACCCAGAAAATTAAAAAACAACAATAGATGAAGCTACCATCCTAAACATTAAGAAGCAAGCCCAGATGACCAAATTCACCAAACAAAGGCAAAAATGAAAAATCAATGAAATATTGAGACTCGATCAAGCAACTAGACAGCAGAACTCAGTTCTCACCCATCCCTTACTTTATTTCATAGTTTTCACCTGCAAAATCTCAATTTCACCTTCAATGCCCAATCTAATATATCTCAATTTCACAAATCTATCTCACTTTTTCCATATATCTGATATAAAAGGTACAGCTCTATATATAGAGTTAAACACATCAGCTGACAACATATCGTAACCATTCATTGGATCATGACTACCTAATCGTAACCATACACGTAGCATAGCTTGATAACAGAATTAGGACCAGAATAATGCTAGTCTACAGCTAGTCTATCGTATACTCTCATGCCAACACATTTCACAGTTGAGAAACAGATTCACATGACCAGCTCAGTTCTATATATTAAAGATCACAGTTCCCTTCATAATGCATAACACAACTTACACTACAAATCATAGCATGACATCAATCAAAGTTTAGCTGCTAATCTTACCTTGGTTGCAAATCCCAAATTCTTGTCCTTCACTATGTCATTCATGTACAGCATTACCCAAAGTCCACAGCCTCTACCCTGTTGTGGCGGAATTCCCTGAATACAATTCAAAAGATCAAGTACACATATAGAAAACCCAAGATACAATACATGGCACATAGAGTTTAAAGGAAAGAATCAAACAGAATACCGATAAAGGCTTCCATGTAATCGATTTCCTGCTTTTGTTCTTCACATTCGCATTGTAAATTACGATTGCACTTCACATGTCAGAAACAAGAGAGGATTCAGGGTACAGTAATATTATTTTTATAGACAATGCATGTGAACAACTTCCGAAAGGAAAAAAATACGTACTTGTCAACAATTGTTCGCCATTCACCAACAGGTAAACGCCTCCTCGATGGATCTAGGTGGTACACGATTCCCTCATACAAGGTTAGCAGTCACCACAAAATGGAGAGAGAACACGGGTTTTTTCTGAGTCAGTTAAAACCAATGCTTCCCTCAAGCAATACATTTAACTTCAAAATAATATTCAGCTATTAAACTAACAATACAAGTTAATAAAGAAAGAAATCTATTATTTGTGACCACAGTTGTGAATTTTTTACAACCATTAATATCATTATGAACCAGTGAAAGGGAGAAACTCATGCATGGGAACCTAAGTTGGTAAAGGAAAGGACAATCCAGAGAAGAATATACACCCAACAAACAACATTAGTTGCATAAAGATATGAGGCCCAATGAGAGCTAAGAAAATCAATGTCAGGTGTTAACAATCTATCAACAATGTGAGCTGCCTGGATATCTCTAGGATCAAAGGAAAAACATTGTAAAAACATACTAAAAGAAACGAGCAGGAGCAGACACACACAGGGTCCAGTCCCAACTTTGCAAAATGACTTGCAGATCAGGTATATAGGAACTAGTCATTCAACATTTCTTACAGTCAGCCCCAATATCAGCTACAAGTCAAAACTATAGACCTAATAGAGGTTTATACATTTTGCTCGGGGATGTTATCTCCTAGTCTATACATATCAGAAAATGAAGGCCCCAACTAAAATCCCAATGACCATGTAAATACATAGCATACCATTTTATGTACATAGGCAAATTGATTACATTGTAGTTCTCTAACTGATAAGAAAAACCCAATGTCTGTTGTCCACACCTTTCCCCATCGTGAATCCCAAAGATTCTAGTCTCAGAGACAAGTCCTGCCTCAACCACAACTTTGGGAAAAGAAAAAAATAACAGAACATGTGTCAATTCTGAGAACAAACATCAAGGTCTGCAGGTGCAACCAAGAGCAATTACAATCATGGTAGTATGTACATGCACTTTCCAAATCCTAATCATAAATAAGTCTATTTAACATTTCCTACAATTATCAATTGTAAATGCCACAGAAAGAAGAAATCAAGAGAAAAATGTATCTGTCACTCATGCTATATTGAAGTGCCTCAGTGTTAAATGAATATAAATCATGTCAACAAAGAGCCAAAGTCCATCAAGTTAGTTCCAAACTAGTCATGAAGTTGTCTTCCCCAACCAAGTTGTTGCCCTAGTCCCCTTTACTGGATTTCTCACCACATACAGTCACACGGATAGAATAGACTGTCAGTTCAAGTTAAACGATTACAATAAACAAAAACACTTCCACCTTGAATCCTTTAGCTTACCAAATGCTAGTTAGCTCAGTCATGTTAATAGTCAGTTGTCAACAGTTACATGAGTCACTTAGTCACCTACGGTGATCACCTAAATGCAGAAGCACTAACCAAATTGCAGGCTGATAAAATAACTGACCTTGGTTCAACAACCTACAGCAATTCGGAAGTACAGACAGGAACGGACCGAGCTTGTGACGCTCACCCAGTAACTCAGATAAATACCTGCCACCAAGTAATTAAACATCACCATCACTATACATAATGACATATTACTGAGAAAATCGAGCTCGTCGGTTTGTAACAAAGTAAAGCAATAAGCTCAAGATTTATATATAGACCATTAGATCGCCAGTATACTATTCAGCTCTCACAGTTACAGATTAGGTTTAAGTCGCTAAGCTAATTACAGATTTAGATCTCAAACGATAAGAGAAGAAGAAGAGGGAAGCCTTACTTCTCCTGCTCGGCGAGGATAGCGGCGGAGGAGGAGACGGAGCGGAGGCCGAAGAGGTGAGGCGAGAGAGGAGCCGACGATGGCGAGGGCGAATACGCCATGTACCTTCCACCGCCTGATGATGACGTCATCTCAGTAGTAGCCCAGCGTCGGATCGCGGTGGTCGTCGTGGTGGTGACGGAGGACTCTACTCCGATCGTCTTCTCCGGCGCTCTCGCTCTCTCTATCTCACTTCTCTCTCTGTGTGAGTGATTTTATTTCAAGCCGAGGCGTCGGTGGATTTGGTTTTATGCTTGAGGGGGGCTTCCCACAGTTCCACACTGTTTTGAGTTTACTCTTTCACCGTGACAATTTCGGTGAGTTGGGGTTGGTTGCTTTCGATTCGATTGGGGGTTGATTTCGATTTCGATTTCGATTTCGATATGAAATTGGGAGCAGGCTAGGGTTCGTGAGAGAGAGCTCGATACACTTAGTTTGGGCTAGGCAGCTGTTTTGGGTTACTTTTTTACACTTATGTTGTTTTTGGGTTGAGAATGGTACGTATATGGGTCAGAAGAGCCACTTTTTTCAATCAATTCCTTTTTCTTTGCAAAGTCAATTTTTTTTTCCTTCATAATCCACAAACCTAGCTCACTTCATTTTGGAGGGAATGACATAAAACTTCCCGCTACTAACCTCACTTGTTGGAGGGAGAAAAGGAAAGTTTCCCGCCAATATCATTACTAACTGACTAACAACAGATATCATCCTTTCTGTTGTGTGATTCATGCCAACATTGGGGGAAACTCAAATATTTTTTCAAGTGTCAAACCCTAATATAAAATCAGTCAACACACAACAGACATCTAAAAATATGTTGTTTTACTATTATGAACAAATTTGTAAACAATTTATCACACAACATTACATGGAAATCTGTTGTGTGATTATTATTAGACAATTTTATCCCACAACAGTCCTATTTTACTGTTGTTTGAAGCAAAAATATCAAAATATAAACAACAGAAAAAAATAATTTATGTTGTTGTATAATGTCCCCAGGTGGAGCTATTTTCGATATCAAAATTATGAAGTTGCATAGGTCTTTAGACAGCAGTACGCAAAACTATATGTTGTCTTTATCAAATTTTTCTCGATTTCCAATTCACACAACAGATAATAACTCATCTGTTGTTGTAATGGTGTTGTCTATCGACAGTTTTGGTGTAGTGAATAGAGACCGAGGCTTGTCTTTCATTGCACGAACGCTTTCACAACTTTATGTTAGAAAGCCAAGCCTTTGAGAAGGTTCCAATGATTGCAGCATTGGAATATGTGGATGAAGACATTCTGCAAGACTTAGAAGAGGAGGACGAGATTCAACTAGCTCCAGCAGCGTTAGATGATATACCTCCTAAAGTCAAGGATCCCATCGAACACATTCAGATTGGGACATAGAAAGAGCCAATGTCTGTGGCTATAAGTACTTTCTTGGAGCCTGAAGAGAGGCTCAAGATGATTGAATTGCTGAAAGAATACGCAGATTGTTTTGCAGAGAAATATGAGGACATGCCTGGTCTTTCACCAGACCTAGTTTGTCATAACTTGCCCATCATCGAAGGAAAGAAGCCTGTAAAACAAGAAATGCGTCGCATGAGCACAGAGACAGCAATTCTAGTCAAAGAGGAGGTTGAGAAAATGCTCAAGTCAGGGATTATACGAGTAGCCAAATATAATGAGTGGCTGTCTAATATAGTTCCAGTCAAGAAGAAGAATGGGAAGATGCGAGTATGTGTCGACTACAAAGACTTGAACAATGCAACCCCTAAGGATGCTTATCCTATGCCAGTAGCTGATTTGTTGGTTGACTCAGTTGCCCGCCATGAGATGTTGACATTCATGGATGGTACTGCAGGATATCATCAAATCCCAGTGGCTGAAGAGGATAGACATAAGACAGCGTTTCGATGCCCAGGCTTTGCCGGTGTTTTTGAGTACGTGGATATGCCATTTGGACTCAAAAATGCAGGGGCAACCTACCAACGAGCAATGAACTTGATCTTTCATGATCTTATTGGTAAGACCATGGAGGTGTATATCGATGATGTGGTAGTCAAAACGAAACGAAGAAGTGACCATTTTGAAGACTTGAGACAAGTGTTTCTCAGAATGAGGCAGCATCAATTAAAGATGAACCCAGCCAAATGTGTGTTTGGCGTTCAGGCAGGTGACTTCCTGGGTTTTCTGGTTCATCAGCGTGGGATCGAAATACCGGATGATAAGAAACAAGCGGTTATCAGTGCAGCCCCACCAAAGAGTAAGAAGGAACTTCAACGTCTATTAGGAAAAATCAATTTCTTACGACGTTTTATTGCCAATGCTGCTGGGAAAACACAATCATTCTCTACTCTCCTCTAGCTTCAAAATCAGAAGGACTTTGTATGGGAACCTATACATCAAGAGGCCTTCGATACCATCAAAGCCTACTTAACAAACCCACCAGTCTTGGTTCCTCCAAGACCTGGGGTTCATCTTAAGCTGTATATATCAGCTACAGAGCTCTCCATTGGAAGTCTACTGGCTCAGGACGACACAGCCGGAGTTGAACGTGTTATTTTCTACCTGAGTCGTACCTTGAATGATTGTGAAACGAGATACTCTCCAATGGAAAGGTTATGCCTAGCCTTATACTTTTCAGGGTGTAAGTTGAGGCACTATATGATATCCTTCACTACGTGTGTCATTGCACAAACAGATTTAGTGAAGTATATGTTATCCAGACCAATTCTCCGTGGTCGTATTGGAAAGTGGATTCTGGCTCTGTCAGAATTTTCTTTACAATATGTTCCTCAGAAGGCGGTGAAAGGACAGGCAGTGGCTGATTTTTTGGCTCATCATCCCATGGAAGAAGTGGTTGACGGGCCAGAACTGGATCTCGCTCGTATTGATTTGGCCCCTTGGTGTTTGTATTTCGATGGGTCCAGTACGAGTACTATGGCTGGGGCAGGGGTAGCTTTGATCTCCCCACGCGGCCAAACTTATTCTTATTCTTTCAGGTTGGACTTCAAGTGCACAAATAATCAAGCAGAGTATGAAGCTTTAATCATTGGATTAGAACTTCTATTAGATATGGAAATCAATGATGTGCATGTCCTTGGAGATTCCCAACTGGTGATCAGACAACTTGAGACAAATTACAAGGCAGGTCCAATATTAGAACCTTATGCGAGGAGGGCCTGTGACCTATCGAAGTTGTTTACAGAAGTGGAGTTGAGTCATGTTCCTCGCGAGAAGAACTATGCAGCTAATGAGTTGGCTCAACTAGCAACGGGTGTAAGCTTGCAAGATGGAGTACGAGAAAGAACACTAAAGGTTGAAAGAAGAACCCTTACATCTTTCCTTGCACGACAAGAAGACAAAAACGAATGGTACGTTGCTACACTTGATCACATCGACAAAGACTGGAGACAGGAAATCATTTCTTATCTCCAAGATCCTAATAATCCGGTTGACAAGCGGATTCGATTTTTAGCTCCCAATTATGTGCTCAAAGATGCTGAGTTATATAGAAGGGGAGAAGAAGGCATACTATTAAGGTGTGTCTTTGGACGTGACGCTAAGCGGTTGATGAGAGAAGTCCATCTTGGGATTGCAGGGGCTCATCAAGCTGGTCCCAAGATGAGATGGTTATTAAGAAGACATGGCTATTATTGGCCAGGAATGCTCAGAGACTGCATCACGTTCGCCAAGGGTTGTGAAGAATGCCAGAGACATGGTCCAGTCAACCATATGCCCAGAATACCATTACAGCCTATAATCAAGCCTTGGCCAGCTCGAGGATGGGCTTTGGACTTAATTGGAATGATTCATCCTCATTCATCTGAAGGGCATAAGTTTATTATAGTGGCTACTGATTTCTTCACAAAGTGGGTCGAAGCTCGACCCCTCAGGGTATCTTCAGCGAAGGCCATCCGCCAATTTTTGTTTGAAGATATTATTTGTCGGTTTGGCATCCATGAGTGTTTTGTTTCAGACCAAGGGGCAGCCTTTATGTCTGGTGAAGTGGATACTTTAATGAAGGACCTTGGGATCCATTTTCTCCACTCTTCTCCATACTATGCCCAATCCAACGGTCAAGCTGAAGCGAGCAATAAAATCATTAGTCATATCCTAAAACGGATGCTCGCTGGCAATGCCAGACTGTGGCATGAAGAACTTTTTCATACCTTGTGGGCTTACAGGACTAGTAAGAGGACCCCCACAGGTACAACTCCTTATGCACTGATGTTTGGGCACGATGATGTTCTGCCTCTGGAGATTAATGTTCAGTCTTTACGAGTGATGGAGCAACATAACTTGATCGGTGAAGACTATGTCCAAGTGATGTGGCAAGAGCATGAAGACCTCGATGAACATCGAATACAGGCTTTTGAAAGTCTACGTGCTGAGAAACAAAAGGTGGCTCGTGCCTATGACCAGCGAGCAAGGGGCATGAGTTTTGCAGAAGGAGAACTTATCTGGAGGGTGATTTTGCCTATCGGTGAGAAAACGAAAGGACGAGGAAAATGGTCAGAAAAATGGGAAGGACCATATAACAGTCGATCGACTGTTAGGTAACGGAGCAGTTCGCCTGAGAGATCGAGATGGTACTATACACGCAAACCCAATAAATGGTCGTTACCTAAAGAAATTCATACAACCCGTTTGGGAGTATGATGATCCTCCAGATACTGCTTAATCTAGTTTATTCATGCCCCCGCATAAATAAACTACAGGGGCAACACATATATTCATCGAGGATCATAGACATCAAATAACCTATTAATGGGGTTAAATAGTTAGTGCCTATAGTCGAGGCCAAATTTTGTATTCAGAGTAGTTATTTATTCCAAGTCAAAAGTTCGATGCAGGCCAGTCTTTGTGGCTTAAATTTTTGAGCAAACTATATACGAGTTTATCAATACAAAGAACTTTTAAACTTCAAAATAAATATTACATTCAAATACTTGGAATAATACAAAGGCTTTGCGGCCCCAGGCTCTGATACCATATGGTGAAGATGAATCTTGGACAATTACAGAAAGAAAGAAACTCAATAAATTAAAAACAGATTCATTCTTCACAAGATCCTCTGCGTTGCTCTCCATCTCCCAAGAAGTTAAATTTAAAGCCTGCAGATCGATCTCGGCGATTGGAAGAGATCGACCTCGGTATTGGAGAGGGAGAGGAAGCTGAATCGTCAAGACAAGAGGAGGAGGACTACAACAAGAGTTGCACCTGCCTTGACGATTGTCGCCTTCTTCCTAGGGTGACACCCCCATCTTCCCCCACGTATCGCAGGAGGCATTGAAGAGTACTACCACCTCCAATGCCTATGGACACCGAGTGGGTGCGAGGCGGAAGACGAAGTGGATTGCACCTCGGGATTGTGGCTTCTCCCTTCTTGACTCCTTCAATCAGGGAGAGCCAAGGCGACGCCTGGGCGTAGATATTGCTATCTAGTCCAGGTTTGGGCGTGGATATTGCTATCTAAGGAACATAACATGGAAAGATTTATCTGGAGGTTTCTTTGGATAGTAAGACCAGAGCAAATAGAGTTGGGTTTGATTCATTCTCGCAAGGGACTCGGTTCATTTTACACAAAGAGAAGGAAACCTTTTATAGCCAGGAGTCACAACGGATTGGTTTCGCGTGAGTAATTACACCCAACAATAGAGAGTACGTGTTCAATTAACAGTGGACCATGGAAGCGGTTTATCTGCTCGCAAGAAGTGCATGATAAATGAGAAGATCTTTGGGGCAGGTAAAACATATTTCAAAGATTTCGATGGTTTGACGCGATACGGATTCCAAGTATAGAATTCAATTCTATTTATTGCTGGACAATCGAAAAGTTAAAATTAATTACAGCCTAAAAACGAGGCTGGGTCAGAGTTGGGAAAGGGCTTGTTGGAAAGGCCCAATCAGGTTTTAAACCCAATACAGACATTGTTGTCAAAACAATGTGGATATATAAAAATCTTTGATTGTTTGATAACGATTACAAGAAGCCTACACAAGAGGCCCAAAATCTTTACATATCAAGAAAGCTCTTTATCGAGATCTTAATCATCTCTGAGGTCTTCCAGGCTTGATAAGCTGCCTTGCGAGCTTCGATGGCTTCCTAACGTGCCTCTTGCACGAGTTGGGCTCGAGTCTCGCCTTCTGCCAAAAAGTTATGCATTTCATCCCGATAGTTGGGGATGTTGTTTTCCAATGCATTTATTTCTGTTCTGAGTACAGCGACATCAGCTTCAAGAGCAAGTAGCTTGGCACGTTTGGCTGCTAGATTTTCCTCCTGTGAAGGCAGCTCCTTTAGATATTTCTCGATTCTCTCTGTCTCCTTGTGAGTTTTCTGCTCCAAGGTCACTGCTGCTTCTTTCTTTCGAGCAGCCTCGATGGACAATGCCTGGGAGATTTCACTACTACGCTGGAGCTCAAACAGTTTGTTTTCTATATCTTCCAGACAGGGGATGAGGTCTGCTGGGGCATTGGCATGCAATTCCTTCACTTGCTTATGCACGGCCTGAATATCTCTTAGAGAATCCAGGGGCCCAGAGAGAATGTTGTGAAGCAGGTCCTCGGCGTCTGAAGGAGTGCCCAGTGTGCTCAGTGTGCCTACAAGTTCTTGGATCTTGGTCGACTCTTGTACACTGAGCAGTTGGAGTTGCTTTCCTGATGATGAAGAAGGGACAGGGATTTCCTCGTTTCGAACAGTAGGTCCTTCATCATCGATGTTTGGAGTACTATCAGGTTGATCTTCAGTGGCTATCAAAATCGGCCCGCCTGATGTGCTCGCTTGTTTCCTTGGACTTTTGGGAAGACTTTGTTGAACGTCATGGACCACAGGAACAATGTTGGACTTCAATATGGAAATAACAGGAAGTGTTAGGACTATATAGGAAAATCATTAACCTAAGAAGTGAGGTTACATTTGCTTACTTGTTGGGGAGACAGTGTTGGTGTTTCCTCATAAGTTTGGACTTGTTGCTCTGGTGAGGAAGGACTTGCTGCTTCAACCTCTGGGCTAGTCTCGACCAGGGCTTGTGGTTGATCAGATTTGGGTTCTGGTGATGAGACAATTTGCTCAGCCTCTGAGATGGCTTGTTCATCATGGGCACTGGGATCTTCGCCAGAAGAGGAAGGAATGTAGCAACCTTGGATTTCGATTTGAAGGCGACTGAATAGAGTCTCAAGGGCTACAGTGTGTTTCTTCTCCTCTTCCTCAAGCTCTGCTCGATGGACTCCAGCTAAGAATTGAACTATGAAATCCTTGCAACACTCTTTGTGGCTGTTAACTATAGCCTCGTCTGCAGTGGTGGATATGGTGCTGGACTCATCGAACTCCAGAATGAAGGCTTTGCAGTGTCCTTCTTGGAGCCTTTCTCCTAGTGAGTCAATTATATAGAAGGTTTTGTCTTCAGCCTTGAGGACGAAGAAGTGATCGTTCCAACTCACTATGTAGACCTGGGGCTTCCGGCTTTTCTGAATGTGTTCCCATAAATCATCGAAGGGGCAGAGGCCGTTCAGATTAGCAAACTTTTCAGGATCGAAGTATCCTATGAAGGAGTCATCAGCCGAAAACTGGAGTGGTCTGATGTTTGCCTTCAAGATAGCGCCCAAATCAAAATGATGGTCTGGATACTTCCTGGCCAGGGACTCGTCCTTGCATAACTCCTGCCATTCCCTTGAACCTTGAAGAAGGAGGTCATCGAACTGGGAGAGTGTAAGAGTGCTACCCGGATTTGCACAAAACCAGTGTGCAATGGTAAAAGCGATGGCCGAACAAGCACTAGACCCTGAGGCTTTGCTGCTCCTTTGGTCAAACGAAGCAAGGAAGACTCGAGCGAAGAGGTGTAGTTGGTTGTCTCTGCTCTTGATCCGTGAGTCCAACCAAACCCCACTCTCTGCCTCTGGGGTCCTCAACTTGAGTTTCTTGGATCTTGAGGGCTGCAAGGAGTAAGGGTCAATATCAGGAAAAGTAATGAAATCAAGTTTGTTCTGGATGAGTAATAGTTCGAAATACTTACAGGTGATCTGGAACGCTTGGTCCTTTTCTTCCTAAAAGATTGAAGAGCCATAGTCACATCCGGCTCAGGATTACACTGTGAAGGGAAGAGAAAGATGGTCAATTATGATCCTAAATTCACCAATACAAGTGGACTTGCCTAAACTAAAGACATACATGTGGCCATGGGGTTGAGCTCGAACTAGAGTAAGGATCGATGAGTGCATTCAAATCTGCCTTCAGCGAGAATTTCTCATCGAATCCATGAAAGATGGTAGCAAAGCACAGTTCCGGTCCTTGGTGTCGCTTCTCAACCCAAAATTGGGAATACCAGGTGAGGTATAATGGGGTGACCATCCTCGATGACGATAGTGGCTTAGTAATTTCAGGAACTACCACCATTGGAAAGCCAAATTGTTCATCGAGGATTTCTGCTGCATTGGGCTTATTTTCTCCTCGCCAAAGAGTATACTTGTTGACAGAACAGGCGAGGGGCATAGGGGCATCCTGGCTGAGCCCAAGTTGTCTGCAGAAGTGGTTGGGAGCGTAAAGCTCATACCCAGAGTCTGGGAGTTGTAGATCCTGGCAAGTGTTGAACTTAACAAACAAGCTCTTCACTTGATCATCTTGGTCAGGAGATGGCATGAAACCACTGGAGAGGAGGCCAGGGTGACGACGACTCAGAATTGTTTCAACTGCATTGTAAGGGAGGTCTTTATGATATCAGAGATGTTTGAAGCAGTTGAGATAGGACCATTGCTTAGTCCTGGGCAATGTAGAAACCAGTGACCTGCCCAACAACTTTTGTTCTTCGAACCTAGGGGTTGCTGAGGGGCAGAAGAAAGGGAAATAGATCTGCAGCCAGAGGTCTACCATCCAAAGTGGCCCAGATTGGTTCAAGTCGAGCTTCGATAGAGTTATTCGCTTGAGACCGTAGTAGATGGAGGCGAGGACAGGCTCAACCAAGCTCAGTGGTTCTTCGCTGTAGAGACGTTCAGCGAGATTGGTCCACGTCTTGATGACCTTCACTGAGGTTGTGCAGAATAAGTACTTCGATAGCCAGTACTCTAGAAAGGCTATTCCTCCTTGTGCTGTGTCTTTCTCCTTTTGTGAGAAATGTTTCACCCAGGAGGAGTAGGATGGAGGCCGCATTGCTGAGGCTTTGAGGGGAGTTTGGCTGGAATCCTGAGGAGCCCAACTGTTTTCAGTGGCAGGTACTCCGAATATGGTGTAGAGGTCGAGCATTGTGATGCTCACATCTCGACAAGGGAGTCTGAAGCAGTTCACTGTGCAATCCCAGAAGCACATTGCTGTAGAAAAAGGGGCTTTGTTACCCCCAGATGGAAGAGAAAAGCATAAATCAATGAGTTCAGCAATTCCTGCTGCTTCCCATCGATCTCTGTCTTGCCTCCGGCGCTGCTGGTACCAGTCGAGGTCGTCTGAGGATGTATGAGGCCATTTCCCGATGGAACAGAGACTATCTTTCTGTGTCCATGTCTTTGGGTCTGCTGAAGGGTCTACCTAAAGGATAAGGGAAGAGTTGCAGATGGGTTTACGAAGGGAAGTAAAGAGCTCTGGATTCAATGGAGAATCCAGAAATGGGCCGAGAAGACCTGTATTTTCTTCAGCGTCTACTGTAAGGGTGCAGACGGTGTCTGGGTTCGATCGAACAACGACTTCCTTGAGCCGTTTGACAAATTTATTGGCGTCAACATTGTCAAAAGGAATAATGATGTCCTTACGAGGAGGCATTTTTCTGGGTTAGGGTTTGACGGCGGTGAGAAAGAAAGATTTAAGCTTTTTGACTGTGAGAGTTAAAAAGTTGCAGGTTCTGAGCAATTGAAAGGTTTTTGATGAAAGATGAAATTTGTGGATATGGACTATTGCTCTTATAGAGGAGTCAGTCGAGCGTCATACTTTTTCGAAGAGTTGGTTAAACGTGGCGTTCGAGTGATGGTGTAGCGTTTCAAGGTCAATGAGCACATCGTTCAAGGTATATTCAAGTCTTTTCACTTGTTCAGAAAGTTTCCAAGTTCAAGACATGAGGGGCAATGTTTGGGCCTAAATAAAATATTTACTTTGGGCCTGGATGGCTGAGGTCTAGCGAGCGGCCCATCATGTTATAAGTTCCTATCGAGGGAGTTAAGTATAAAGTGTCTAGTGAGCTTCGTATCGAGCCTCGCTGGAAGAAGACTTAGAGTTCTAATAGAACTGTGTCTTATCGAGCTGGTTTCACGCGGCTTAGTTTCTATCATAACTAGTTGTTCATGGCAGGACTCTTAGAAGAGTTATGGTGGAATAAGAATACCTATGAGTGGTATAACACGTATGTTGGTATGGAGATTCAGACAAGATTACAAGAGCAAAGGAGTTAGAAATAGAATCAATGACTGATTAGTAAGTGAGTATATAAGGAATGCAAGGATCTTATGTAGAGAGACACGAACATTCAATCAAACATCCTTGCTATACGCAAACAAACCTAGACGGTTATCTCGTCTTCGAGATTCCTATCTACCTTGCAACCAGAAGGTCTGAGTGCTGTTCACCTATCGAGTGAAGGTATTTACGACTCCAAGGAAGCAATTGCAACCTGAAGGTTGAAGAGCGGCTCACTTATATGTTGAGAGCTTGAATACTCAAAGGAAGCGAGTGTTCTCAAACACTTCATCGAGAGATTGCTCTGCTCTGCACGAAAGACGTGGGGGTATCGATTTCTGGATTTAGCAGAGAGGTACACATATCAAAGTCCTAGGTTTCTAGGCGAAAAAATCTATTCGGATAGGGTTGGTGCTCTCCCTATCTAAATCGCTTACATAAGAAGTCAGGCGGCTGTAATTAGTCCAAATTCCGTTGAAGAACGGTGGCACACCAGCATACGAAGCACAAGCAGGATAGACCGGCTCACGCGGTTAAAACATCCGAGGTAAAAGAGACTGCTTCGCGGGAAAGGTCTCTCCCGAGAGATATTTCTGCATCGACCAGAAGTTCCCCTGGCGGAGTCCACGCTCGTGGGTGACATCAGGCGGGAACTGAATTTTTTTGAATAACTGACAGTTACCAGCCAATCACAGACTGACACGTGTCAGCCTGTCGGGCCGATTGGCTGGCAACGGGCCGATCAATCTGGGCCATCCATTTTGAATTCAAATTTCAATCGGACGGCCATTATTCAAATGCACGGCAACCTGATTTTTTCAGAATTTTCAGAACGGGTATCCCAAAATAATTCCCAAAAAAATCCCAAAAATTTCAAAAAAAATTCAAAAAATTTCTAAAAAACCCCTACTATTTTTCTATAAATACAACCTTCATTTTCTAAAAATTTCACACCCCTTTGTGCACCACTTAGCATCTTCTTCCTCCTTCTCTTATCTCCTTATCTCACAATCCTCTTTCATTTTTTGCCAAAAATGTCGACCAATTGGCTCATGTCCGAAGATGTACAATTATGCATTTCATATTGTCGGCATAGTGTGTGCCCTATCTCCGGCAACAAACAAAAGGTCGACAAATTGTGGGAAAAAATTTACGCCGATTACCAACAAAATTGGGTGATTACAGAGGGGGAAGCGAGGGCGGAACCGAGGTCACAAAGTGCCCTTGCATCTCGTTTTGCTAAGTTGAAGCCAAACCTGTCGCAATGGAAAGCAGCGCTCGCATATGCAAGAAGAAATCCGGAATCCGGCGGAAATTTTCATGATGAGGTAGTGATTTATTTATGTTGGTCCTTTCAAATTTTATTAATTTTTGGAAATATATAATGTGAAATATTAAGTCGTTACCTGTAATTTATTTTGTAGTTAAGAAAAACCCAAACGTTTTATGTGGGGGAAAAAAAGAAGGAGTTTGCGCACTTTGCGTGTTGGGAAGAGGTCAAAAATCATCCTACCATTAGAATCATCGAAACTACCACTCAACCTTCTTACAATTCATACTTCGAAGAAACACCTACCGTTAATGAAGTATCTCCTATCGTCAACTTGGATGAAGATGAAGTGATGCCAACATCACAAATCAACCTTGGAGGAACCTCAAGCCCGCCTAGACCTCAAGGAGTGAAGGTGGCCAAGGAAGCAAAAAGAAGAGGAAAGAAGGCCATGACACCATCGAGTGAAGTTAGAGATGAGAATTTGAAGAGCATTGCGGCTAATCAAAAAATGTTTGCCGAATGGACGAGGGCAAATGATGAAAATCAACGAATACTTGATGAGAAAAACTACAAATTAAGGGCACGGGAAGAAGAAACAAGAATCATGACAATGAATTTCGAGGCTATGACCCCAAATTCAAAGAAGTACTTCATGAAGCGGAAATCAGAGATCCTTCAGCAAGTAGATGACGATGAAGGAGAAGTCGGCGATGCTAGCTTTACCGGTTATTATCCTCCCCGCAATCTTGATTTTAGTGATTAGTTTAGTAATTTCAATTCATGTAATTTCAATTCATGTAATTTCAATTCATGTAATTTCACTTCATGTAATTTCAATTCATGTAATTTCACTTCATGTAATTTCAATTTCAAGAAATAAAAACGCACTTTATTTATTTAGATCGAGCTTCAAATTTAAATTCATTGATTATAAAGGGAAACATACATACAAAAGGGAAACACACATACAAAAGGGAAACACACAAGTTGCAAACACACATATCTCGCGCACATTATTCAGAGATGTTCACCGGTTTCAAGAAACCAGTTGTGCTTCACTAAGTCCTTTTGAAGTTCACCATGCAGATAAACTGATTGTAAATCAATGAGCCGGTCGCTAAACCGGTGATGATGCTGATCTCTTCCCACTGGCTCAAATGGAATTCGGTGACCATTTTGATCCACCGGCCCATCATATAGTGTGGAAGCAGTCACTGGGTTTTGTAAATCTTCTTCCTCATTCTCCTCAAAATCGTCTTCCACAAATTCTTCCTCGACAATCATGTTATGCATTATGATGCAAGCCAACATGATCATTTTTAATGTCGATTTGTGATGACACATGGCTGAGTGACGACTGATAGCCCAACGAGATTGTAAGATGCCAAAGCACCTCTCCACATCTTTACGATATGCCTCTTGTTTCCTTGCGAACAGCTTCTGTAGTTGATCTTGCGGATTGGATATTGTCTTGACGAACGAGAAATACCTGGGATAGATTCCATCAGCTAGATAATAAGTATAGTGGTAAGTCATACCATGGACTTTATACGTCAATCGCGGGCTTCTTCCGGCAAGGAGTTCATCGAAGACATCAGAGGAGTTGAGCACATTAATATCATTTTGTGCTCCAGGCGTCCCAAAGAAGTTGTGCCATATCCACGTGTCATATGAGGCCACCGCCTCTAAGATTATTGTCGGACGAGCCTTCCGCCCCGAGTATGACCCTTGCCAAGCTGTTGGGCAATTCTTACATTCCCAGTGCATGCAGTCGATGCTTCTAATCATACCAGGAAATCCCCGTTGCCTGGCCCTACTTAAAAGTCGAGTTATGTTACCCGGATTTGGAGCGCGGAGGTAACGGTCCTTGTAGAGCAAGACCACTTGTGTGCACCACTTCTTCATGCATTCCAACGTTGTTGACTCCCCCATCCATGTGTACTCAGTACACTGATCTGCGGCTGCGCCGTACGCCAACATTCGTATAGCACCAGTCATCTTTTGCTCGGGGAGGAGTCCTTGCAATCTAGTGACATCTGCTCTTTGATGCCAAAATGGGTCGTGATTACAGAGGTCTGTCTTGATCCGGTTGAACAAGTGCGTGCTCATTCGGAACCTCCGGCGAAAATCTTGCTCTTGGAAAACAGGGCGTTCCACGAAGTAATCTTCAAGCAGATTCTGACCCCTAGGTTCCCGGTGCCTTGGATGGTTTGGAAGGCGGTGGCGGGGTGGCTCATCATCAAACGTGGCAACTATCATGGTTGCATCATTGATGAAGGAATTCATCATTGTGGTAGCTTGCCGACGTTGTTGGCGCCTCCTCCTGGAAGACTCTTCGTAATCATTATGATTCATCTTCTGGATGAGAAAAACGGCAGAATTGTGTTTAGGTGTAGAATATCAAGTGACTTATGTGTGTTGTGAGGTTTCAGGTATTGGAGCCAGAGATGATGAATTTATAGAAAAATTATGATAATCTGATATTGAAGGATGAGTACACGTGTCATTATCTCATTTGTCGGAAATCTCACCGGAAATCTTCATCAATAATTTAGCCGACAGTGACACGTGGATGAGTACACGTGTCACATCCTGATTTGTCAGAAATCTCACCGGAAATCTTCATCAATAATTTAGCCGACAGTGACTTCTGGATGACTACACGTGTCACATCCTGATTTGTCGGAAATCTCACCTGAAATCTTCATCAATAATTTAGCCGACAGTGCCACGTGGATGTGACACGTGTCGCATTTTCATTTGTCGGAAATCTCACCGGAAATCTTCATCAATAATTTATCTGTCAATGACACGTGGATGTGACACGTGTCACAATATGAGTCGTCGGAAATCTTACCGAAAATTTAGTTCAATAATGTACATGATAATGACATGTGTCGTCTAGTTATTGGATAAACATATTACAAATAATTAATCAAAATTTTATTTTATGATTATGAATAGTAATAGGAATTCCTATTTGTTGCATTGCTGCACAAAAAAACTGAATAGGAAGTCCTATTTGCTGAATAGTAACAAGAAGTCCTGAAAATAGGAATTCCTCGAAATATGATGTCCTAAACGGGTGCGGATGCTCTAAATGAAATTTCAGTTAACCCCATTATTCATGTCAAATTTTAATTTTGATAGATGAAAATCGAAATTAAGTACTTCTCATTTTGTTATATGACATTTGATGGTGACCAAATTATCGATTTAGGCAAATATTAATAATCATTTATGTAATTTTGTCTATTCTCAATTACAAAAACAAGTTTCAGAGATTAGAAGCGCACAAAATCTAAGTATAAAAAATGAAAAGCAAAATTCAGAGACTAAGAATTTAAAATGTGAAGAAGAGATTGAGAAATGTTCCCTCTTAAAGATCGATTCGTGTTTGCTAAAGTCACTAACAAGCACCAACATAAAAGGGGCTTGCACTTTCAACATTAGTCTTGTCTTCCATGCTAATCATCATTGTTGCCACTTCTTCATGATTGGTTTCAAGGGGCTTGCACGATCATGACACCTTCATTTAGGGCTTTGATTTAAGGATGTCATGGCCAGTCCGTTGTTCTTCAATTAGTGAGAAGGGGTAATAGGAGCATTCTCAAGGTTGAGAACCTCATCTTCCACCCCCAAACTTGCTTGTAGATATAACATCAATCTATATCCATTGATCTTGAATTGGCTTTTGTCAAGAGGATTCTTGATCTCAATCGCTCCATGTGGAAACACTTGCACCACTTCAAACGGACCATACCACCTTAAAATCGAAACAGACCAATTACCAGATCCACCTATCATCATTTTGATGTATTGTTAGAAGGAAAATTATTTCAACTTCCCCAGAAATAGCTCGAGTCTTGAGTGTTATATGACAACTTGTTGGCCAACATAGAACTCCTTCTTGAGCCTTGTCATGGTAGAGCTTGGTCTTCTTCTTGTACAACTTGGCATTCTCATATGTCTCCATTCGAAACTTATCAAGCTCACACAAATCAAATTTGCGCTTCTCTCCCACTTTGCCTAGATCAAAATTGAGCTTCTTGATTGCTCAATACGCCTTGTGTTCCAGCTCAACCGAAAAATGACATGGATTTCCATATACTAACCGATAGGGGAACATACCAAGAAGTGTCTTATATACGGTATAGTATACTCAAAGTGCATCACCAAGTTTGGTGCTTCAATCTTTCCTTTCACTATTCACCACCTTCTCTAGAATGCTCTTGATATTTCGGTTAGAGATTTTCACTTGCCCACTTGTTTGTGGGTGGTAAGGAGTGTCCACCTTGTGCTTGATGTCATACTTCTTACATAATGCCTCAAAAATTTTAGTGATGAAGTGAGAGCCCACATCACTTATCATAGCTATTGAAACCATTATTTAAAATAGCGCGCTATTAAAGTAGTTAGTAATGAAAAAAATGCAAAATAGCGTATCAATTTAGCATACGGTATTTTTGCTATTTTACGCTTTTCGTACACCATTTACACTATTCGTACGCTATTTACGCTATTCGTATGCTATTTAAGCTATCAATATTTTTTCACTGTTTTTTTATTTGTCAAAATAAGTGAAACGGCGTCGTATGAAGAATAAAAATATCGGTATAACCTCAAACTAGTTGTGTATTCTCATAAGTGTTAGTTGATAACCTTCAAAACTTGATAAAATCATGTCAAGTCAATGAATTCTAGAGCTTGAAATCGTCAAATTGATCATCGGTACTCTTCTTCTATTCTTTTTATTATTGTTTCCTCAAATTTTCATTTTCTATGAGTATTAGTCCTTGTGGTAGACTTAAAACTTAATTTAGTTATGTTTGTGTGTTGGTAACTCATGTTTTTCTGATCTTTGAATTTTTATTTATATATATTCACTAGTAGAAAAACATTATCAGACAACACTACTACACAGTTGTCTGATAACCCAACTTGTTGTTTATTAAACAGTTGTCTGATGCAAAAACTTAGACAACTGTGGATCACAGTTGTTTGTTTCCTTAATTAACCAACAGCTCAATGCTATTAGCAGTAGGGGTGGGACATTCGAACCGAAAACCGAAAAAAAAACCGATCCAAACCGAGCCGCGACCGAAAAAAACCGTACCCGAAAAAAACCAAACAAAAAAAAAACCGAAACCGAAAAAAACCGAAATATTTGGTTCGGTTATGGTTTTTAATTTATAAAAACCGAACCGAACCGAAAAACCGAAGTATGTATAAATAGATATCATTTTAGAAATTTTTTAATATATTATATAAATATATGCAAAACAAAAACCTTAAACTCCTAAAATCCTAATTTCTTTATGCACAATTCTTCTCAATTTCTCTCATAGAATCTAATTAAAATGTTAAACTACTCAAAAAAAGAAATTTTATAGACAATTTTTTAGTTATTTATTCAAAAGTTGTTTTTTATACATTATGTAAAAAACCGAAAGAAACCGAAAAAAATCCAAAAGAAAAAACCGAACCAAACCGAACCGAATAGTCACGGTTTTTTAAAAAAAAATTGAAAAACCGAACCGAACCAAACTGAAAAAAATATTACGGTTTGGTTATGGTTTTTAGCAAAAACCGAACCAAACCGCCCGAATCCCACCCCTAATTAGCAGTCGTCTGTTTCCTTTTTAACAACGGCCCAGATAATAAAGGGTGTTGTATGAGTACCATTATAACTTCATGCGTTGTAGATATGATGTTGTCTAATATTTGAAGAGACCTCATTTGTTTTGTTTGTTGCTGTTGTTTGATTTGTTTAGAGACTATATAGCCCTGAATCGTTGCTGTTGTTTGAAATGATCACGAGACAACTACTTGAATTATATGTACTACTCAAACATCAATGACAGTATCTTTGGGTTGTTTAAAGTTCAAACACATCTAAAATGATACCTTTTTATATCCAAATCAATCAGCATCGATCCATAATGTATCCATATTCCAACAAAGTTGCACAACTATCTCAAATTAGTTGTGCATGAAATATGAAATAATCATTCAAAAGAAAAATCCTAAACCCAAAAGCCATAGTCTTGCTACTTGTACACATAGATTAAATGCCACAGCCTTGTTGATCAAGAGTGACTTCTCAGTTGCTGCAGCTCCACTTGTAGCAGCATATATGGAAAGTACTCCTGCAGCTCTATAGTTATCTCAACATCATCCAATTTTTTGCTAAGGTTGCTGTGCTTTGTGAGCAGAATACATGGAATAGAAAAAGCAATCTTAGATATCAAGTTCCTAAACCAAGAAGGGAAAATGAATATATACCTCGCAGTTGGGAACTAGAAGTTGCCACTTTCAAGAGAAAGATACAAAGGCATGACTCAATCAACCGGTAAAGTAATAGTACTAGTAGTCTTCTGACTCCCTTGAAACGCTGCAACAATATTCTCCGCAGGTATCACCTAAAGATACAAATACTCACAAAGGCTAGTCTTCACTAAAGAAAATCATAGGCAAAATTACCTATATAACAAAGCTGGTACACTATTGCTAGAACAGTGCCCTCACGTGTGAACCGTGCCAAAACCAAACATCTCTCTCCATTTGCGCTCCAATCCAGCTTGCTTCCACGACCTGCAGCTGGGTTTTCGGCTGAGGTCTGAACCCAAATCCCGACTTCCCTTAACCACCTCAAACAACTGCATGCCCAAATCATCAAAACCAAACCCGACCGCGCCGACTCTCTTCTCTTCAATCTCTTCCTATCTTCCCTCAACCTCTCCCCAACTCTCCACTACCCTCTCTCCATCTTCAACCAAATCCCAAAACCCCAAACCCATCTCTGCAACAAGCTCCTACGTCATCTTTCGCGCTGCGCCGAGCCCGAAGAGGTCCTTTTGGTTTATCAGCAGATGAGAAATGAGGGCGTGGGTTTGGACAGGTTTAGCTTCCCGCCTCTGCTGAAGGCGGCGTCGAGAGCTTCGGCATTGGCTGAGGGGATTGAGATTCATGGTCTGGCGTGGAAGATGGGTTTCGATTCGGACCCGTTTGTGCAGACTGTGTTGGTCAGAATGTATGGGAGTTGTGGGAAGGTTTTGGATGCACGCCAGGTGTTTGATAAAATGTCTAGCCGAGATGTTGTTGCCTGGAGTATTATGATTGATGGGCATGTCTCTAATTTCTAAAGTTCTAGGGTATTATGAGAGAGACCCCGTAAAGCTATTCCAATTATTTAAGGGCATCTCAAATGGCAAAGTCTTATATGAAGTCTTAAACCTATTTTTAGGACTTCAATTTGATACTATTCATTTAGGACTTTAATCATTTCCAATGACAAAGTCCTATATGAAGTCCTAAACATATTTTTATCTTATTTTTAATAATAATTTAAATTTCGTAAACTATTATTGTACATGATAATAATAATTATATTAATTTTTGATTGATATTCAAAATTTTTTTTTTTTTTACCTTTATATGAAAAAATATTTTAAACTTTTTTTACCGTTGATTTCATGATGAAATCAATTTCATCCGTTCATTTAATAGCCGTTGGCAACGGTTGGCGTCGATCACGTTGGGGCGGGTCCCACGCCTGCAGCTGGTCTCCAACTCGCCTCTCTCTCCCGTGCGTGGCGCGTCACCAAGGCTTTCCAACAAGAGCTTGTAGCGCAAGTGGCTGCTACTCTCTCCCTCTGGTGCGTGAGCTCGGATCGGCTCCATTTCTCTCACATCCATCTCTCCTCTGCCACGCGGGTCCCAATCAATTCTCCCTCTAATTTTAGCACCCGATCTATCACAAGTTCTAGAATAGATCTTCTCTTAGAACTTCACCCTAGATTATCGAGCTTTTAGATCTTTTCTTTCTACCATTGGAGAGCCTTTTTTCATTTAGGGTCTATATTTTTAGGGTTTAGCACCTCCCATTGGAGATGTCCTAAGGCCAATGGCCACAATAAGCTTACATTTGAGAAAAAAATGAGCTTTACGTTTTGGACACAATTTTGATGCATATAATGAAAACTGTTGTGTTTGCTTTCTTTGTAAGATATATGTTGCTTTACCTGATGTTGAAAATTGGAAGATTTTAAGTATATTTCTTAATCGAGAAAATCTAGAACCTGGCATCCATTTTGATAAGCTTTCAGAGGCAATCGAGGGGTACTCTGGCAGTGACTTGAAGGTATCACACTGAGGGGAGAGGAAGGAGGAGACTCGAGAGGTTTAGCTGGGACAACAGATCACAGGAAGATGGGAGAGCTAATGAGGAGTGTTCGAGTCAAATGGTGGACAAGGTGCTCTCTTTAGTCTTCTTTATCTCTGCTTATATATGTATTTGATGAGTTGCTAAGTAAAGTTGCTATATTTGGGCATATTGGCCTCCGTTCTGATTATGTTCTTGCTATTATTGTTTCACTGAAAAATCATGTTTTGAACAATCATTTCAGTTATTTATACAAAATGAATTTTAATACTATCTGAGGGGATATAAGCTCTAATTTAGGTGATTCTATCACATTGTCTTTGATTGAATGATAAAATATAGACATTAACTTTCTCCATATCTGTATCGGAAAAAAAAATCTTTCTCCATATGATCAATTTTTGGTTTAATGAGAGTAATTTACTTTACTTTTTCCTCATTAACTCATGCTTGATTTCTTGAAGCATCTTACACGCAACAACTTTTTTGAGCATGTCCATTGACGAATGAGTAGTTCTGATGATAGCTCAGTGAGGCACTGGAGAAATGTAGTTCTAGAACATATGTATCAGTCTGTAAGTGATGATGCAGATGGTGTACAGGTGCATCAGAGAAGCCATCGGACATTTTCAAGAGATTGATCGTACCTTACCGAAGGTTTGTGCTAAAACGACATCTCCAGATAATTCTTTGTTGCAAATTCTATTTTTATTGTACAATTCTTATTACAACTTCCAAGATAATTGAATTATGAAGTAATGTTTCCAGAAATCTGTTAATCAAAACATAGATAGGCTCAAACATCGATTGCCAGCATAAACAATCTTGAATGGACCTCATAAAGTAGCAGCCAATGGGCAGGATAATGTGATATCTAATGGCACCATTACTTTACTCAATTGATATGCAACAGGCAAGTTATATACTTTTATGTGGACATTTAGTAATCATGACCTATCGATTGAAATTTTAGTGTACAATGAGGATGGGATATGTGGTGTCAAGTTTTGTTAATATCTTTATGCTTTAAGTAGAGTTCTTGAGTTTATAGAATGTTGGCGAGCATTGAAAAATTGCGAGAGATTATTTCATATCAATTTTTTTTCGGTACCGATGGTGATTAATGTGGTATCAATCATTATATTACTTCATTATTTAGCTTGCATTGATGGATTAACTCTACTCTTTTTTTCTTCAGATTAATAGAATTCCTTTCTAAAAAGTTGGCTCATTAATTGCTATGCAAGGTTATATATATTACAACTAAATAATCTATCGGGTCTCCGCCCAATGTTGATTCAAAAACCTAATCGCAGTACTATCTGCTGTGCATGGCTGGAGAGAAACAAAAGAGGTATACAACTACAAATTAACTATCTTAATAGATCTGACGCTTGCTTAAAATTAATTATTATTCCTCACTATTAACTCTATTGATAATCACAGCTCTTTGCAAGATGTATGATCAAGAACTGACTCAAAGATCAACAAAGTGAAACTAGCCTACCTACTGCAGTACTCTTAAGAGTTGTGATGCTGCAATCTTTTGTACTAGAGTTGGATCAGCTATCAACAACTTTTTTTGCAAGCAGACTTATATACTACAGTACTATGGATCTCTACCTTCTTTTGCAAACTGAATTTAGAAAGCACAAATCTTCTAGGTAGACCAACTACTTTGCAGATAATATCTATGTACATTATAGTGCATGTAATAATCTTTTTTTAGGTAGTTGCGTAGTTTGTTTAAATATGTTATAGGTAATAATACACCCTTTTGTTTCAAGTATAACACATGCACTCAGTGGAGCGCAGGTATTATGCCTAGGGTTTAGAAAATATGCGTTTCTTTTATTTACTATTTACTAGGTGGCCACCCGCTTGAGGCGATGTTACCATAATAAAGAAAATGAATGTAATTATGATAAAAGTTTAAGCAAGACATTCATTCATCAATTGACTCAAGACCATCATTCATACTTGATTGAATATACTATCTTCATCATTCATATAGTTTGTACCTATATGAGTATCATGATTGATCAATGCAGATCAAGTTATCACATGCTATGCACCTAAATAATCACATTTCATTATCTCATACCTTGAATGAGATATCCAACAAAAGACATATTTAAACAATAGCAATTAACATAATTTTTGTAAATCTAAAACTAAAGCAACTCACTAAACAGCTTAAAAAAACAAAAAAATAATCTACCTGACATAACATTCATTCCTACAAACACTCTAATCCTGAGTTTCAATGTGCTCTGCATATTTACAATTATGACAATACCAAAATTGATCCAACAAAGTAACTTATTCATATCACCATTTGCACAATAGATCTACCATCAGCAAAACACAAACTTAATATCAACTTCAAGCTTTGACACGTCATCATAATACCAGTTGTTTTAGAAAAATGTCACATACAATGTCATATTACACAACATCTTAAACATAAACTAAATACCCAAAACAACTAATCCCTAGATCAAGAACATATTCCTGATCACAGTGTTAGCTGAATATAACTTGTATCATTACATATTATAACTACAAACTAAACAACGACTTGGCCAAGCAATAGTTGGAAGCCAGAAATAATTTTCATGACAAAAACTGCATCCTCTAATGCTATACACAAAGACTTTCTCTTATAAACATGATCATCAATAGTTGTTTCACCTGCAAGTAAAATGAATGTAATATATATCAAAAATTAAAGATCATATAAAATTAGATTATAATTAAGATAGTATATATGTTTAATTAAATATTGTAAACCTTATAGGCGGTCTATCACTGACCAAAATTACTAACAAAATCAAGAATGTACATCCAAAATTATAAGAAAAATTCATTACCAAACAAATATAACTATTACTAAGTCACCATAAAACTCAATAAGTATCAACGCATATTTACCCAGTTAACTTATATTATCCACTTCTATGGTTTCATGTTGCTCCTCTTCTAGATAGGATCTCTTCTCTAGTAGTTGATCACATGTAGCACCAAAAGCCTCTTCATATGATTTTCCCATAATGCAAACCAATGACTCATCTTCAACATAGACTCTATACCTGCAAAATAGTAGTTGAAATGAGTAAAGCTTAGTCTAAATAATGAAATGATGTTCACTGTATTTAAACATGTTAGCAACAACTTATTTACAAACAATTAAGCTACAATTAAATAAATAATAACAAATTATATAGTTTCAATAAAACTACTACACTATCAACCTGAAATGAAGATCATTGAAACATATAAACAACCATAATACATAAATCGCACTTGTCAATTTGATCATTACTAAGAGATTAACCACAATATTATTTGATCCTCTCTAAATATAAATAAATATTATCTTTCCATATAAAAACCGTAAGGTTCATCACACATGACTATAAAAATAATTACTTACGTGTTCTTTGGCTGCTGTAAGATATGCACTACACGGGAGTAACCATCTTTTGTCTCCTCCTTTTTACAACTGTCTCTAGCATCTTTCGGTTGAGCAACATCTATACCACCACCCTCTACAGACAACAGTCCTCAGAACGATTGCAATATAATAGATCGATTTATTCTAGACAAAAAAATAAATTAAAAATGTCACTCAAAATATGTATATATAACTAAATAATGGCTACTACATAAGATCAATAGTCATTGCGTAACAGATACAAAATTAATAGTCATCATCTTTAAACTGAAAAATCAAAATAAATATAAAAATCAAAAAAAAAAATCATAGAATACGCAAGTTTAGCATCTCTTATTAGTTGATCTGCTATACAATTAGTTTAATACATGGCAAATAAATTTAATAATTGTCTCACCATAAACACAGCTAGGTCCAATGTCTTTAGGCCAGAAACAGTCTTCATGTAAACTTCTTTAATCTTCACTGATGATTTCAAGGTAGAATACACCAGACAATTTGCCTTTGTCACCACTTTTAGAAAACTTGATAATAACATAACATTTAAAGCCAAAAATAACAAATGCATACAAAAATAATAAAATCTATTATATTAAAATAAATCAGACAATAAAGTCTAATAAAACTAACTCACTCAGCTCTGTACTCTTTTATCATTGGAATATTTGGAGTGAGGACAATCACTACCAGAATAACTGCTTTAGGCAACGATCTCAAATCGTTGCCTAAAGTTATAAATTCGTTGCCTATAAGTATAGGCAACGAAAATTCGTTGCCTATACCGTCGTTGCCTTTTCATCGTTGACTATACTATAGGCAACGAAAAACCAAACCCATCGTTGCCTATAGTTCAGGGTTTAGGGGTTAGGGTTTTCAACTATACGCAACGACATCGTTGCCTATAGTTTCACTATAGGCAACGATTTCTTCGTTGCCTAAAAACCACCGACAGGTCAACTTTGACCACCTTTCAAACTATAGGCAACGACGAACTCGTTGCCTATACTGAAGAATTTCGTTGCCTATAATGAAGAATTTCGTTGCCTATAGTTTGAATTGTTGTATTTCTGGCAAACTATAGGCAACGAAATTGGTCCATTTCGTTGCCTATAGTTTGTGTAATTTTTTAAAAAAATACTTGATTCTGGATTGGGCCCAATTCCAGAATCTGCAACATTTACATGAGTTCAAACCACAACAGCGTACACATTCCAACCTAAATCAAAAACTAGCTACGTGCTACTGATCAAAGTTAACACAATTGAGGAACTCCTCGTGTGAACCCTCCTGGTGCTGCTGGTCGTCACCCCCGTAAAACTGATGAAGCTGCGGCTGCTCGTCACCCCCGTAAAACTGATGCTGCGGCGGCGGCTGCTCGGCACCCCCAAAAAACTGATGCTGCTGCGGCGGCTGCTGGTGGTCCCCATATAACGGCGGCTGCTGGTGACCCCCAAAATACTGCTGCCGTGTTGTAGGCGTGAACAGATTTGGCTGAGTCTGTGGGTGCGGCTGCGAAGCCCCCCGAGGTTGCTGAGATTGAAAGAATGCCCACATTTGGTCATGCTGCTCCTTCTCACGGGCTCTTTCCTGCTCCATGGCTTCCCTGGCACGCCTCATCTCCTCCAACTCCTCCTGCTGCCTCCGAATCTGCTCCTCCTGCCTCCGAATCTGCTCTTGTACGCCGGACGACCTAGAACTGCTGGACCCGCTGGAGAATTCTGGAGTCATCTTCAAGACTCCATTTCCTCTGTAACCCATCCCCTTGGCCCAAAACTTGTTCTTTCCAACGGGAATCGCATCTGACACGCACCTCGCCGCATTAATGGGCGTCATGTGGTCAACCTGAGATGCATACTGGGTCACCTCCTCCTCCGTGCACCCCTGATGCAGCTCTTGAGCTACTTTAGCACGCACCTTCGGGATCGACTCAACCAATCTCTCCTAATAGACAATGCAAAATCGGTGACGCATTAATAATTGAGTAAAATACAAGAATTAATTAAACATGAGATGTATCAAATATGGACAAATATTTATTAGATACTTACAACATATTCAGGGTTGTTCGGATACCCATGTCGGATGGAATACACGAGAGGATCGGTATGCGGTTCCAACCTTGCCCCACGTCGAGTCCATCTCTCATACGTTCGGGAACCGCAATGATGTGGGTTCACGTTCTGCGCTCGGTTTTTAGCATTTTCTTTCGAAATGTGCTTGTAGAATAAGAAAATGTGCACAATTATTAGCCAATTATATATATAGCATAAATTAGAGAATATCCTCGCAACATTAATTTTTTTGATTAAAATCCAACCCATTTATTTTTCACATATTTAGTCCTCTGACCTAGAATTGTTTCCTTTAATTTCTAGGTTTTTTCATGTTATTCTGCAGGGAAATAATTTAATCTTTGTTATTTTTGGTTTTAATTTCTAGCCTCTCAATCACTAATACAGTTCACTATCTTTACTTCGTATAAACAATGTAAGTTGTATAATTTAATTTACCTACACAATATATTAGAGATTTACCTACATATTAAATTAATAACATAGATAGAGATTTACCTACTACCTCTTGCGTATATAAAATAATATATCATAAAATGTAGGTAAATTAATAATAATAATATTAGTTTAGATTTAGGTACGCAAATCAATTCATGTGCATACCACAAGCTTGGGATGCTTCCAGTGGGCTACAAGCCAGTTCCACTCGTACTCCCGGTATCTGAACTCACTTGGAGTGCCATTTCGGCCTTTATCTATGTTCTCCTGCCAGAACGTCTTCAAGTGGGACTTCCACTCTCGATACCTATATTGATGCAACAAAAATATCATATAACCAACACTTTATATTCACAAATCTAACGTATTCAGGATACTTAGCCTTATATAAATCCAAAATCACATCACCTAGACGCGAGCTTTCGTTCACACCACCCCCCGGGCTGCTTCAGCCGATCGTCAATAATAAACCATTGCTGCAATACACGTATACATAATTAGCCTCATAAATATGTATGTTTGGTGGCTTATAATAATAAGAACGTCTATTTTTATGACAAATTAATGTAAATTTAACTCACCGACAGTGCATTATGCACTCGGGCCTTCACTTGAGCATCAACTGAACCCCACGAGTCCCACAACATCGGGACGAAATCACGTATGACAAATCCTGCTTGGCTAGCATACATCCCTTTGTCAGAATACTCGATAGCCGAGCCATCGTCCTCATAATCAATATGAGCCCGATTGTCACCAACTCGATCTTCAATACCCTTCCCGGTTGTGGTACCTCTGCTCGCTTTAGCTTTAGGGTTGACGACGGTGCCTAAGACACGGTACAAAAGAAGGAAATTAAGAAATAGAACCTAATTTAATGTACTGTATCTACTAAAAGAACATAAACTTACCATTCTCGTAAGTGAGCTGGCCCTTAACCCTCACACTCAACAGAGGTTGAGAGAACGGCTCATATGTGTATGCTTCCTCAGGCGTCGTGAACGGGTCCTCATCATATATGGCCACGTTGTTAGGGTCGAGCTGAGGTATCTTCGGAATAACCGTAGGGAAGAACAAGTCCCTGGGCGGGCATAAGTGCACAGAATCCGTGCGGGATGCACTGCCAGATGGCCCAGATGATCCGGAATTAGGGTGTGGCGTCGCCGGATTGGGGGGAAGAGGTGGCATACGCGGTGGGTCCTGCTGGTTTGGCCATAGTACCCTCGTACTATTTGGGCGTTCGCTGCTGACTGAGTGACGACCGGATTCCGTGGTGGAGTTTCAGCTGCTGTTGCGGGAGGGTCGTTCATGAGACACCGAGTGACGTGGACCTTGGGGATCCTGGGATGCTGTATATAGTTGGAGGTGACGATTGGAATGTACATAGACGGTCTCAAGACTGTCCGGTACGGTGCTTCCAGAACTCTGACCAACGGACCTAGACCCACTCCTGGGTCCTTGAGGGTTCAACCCGGAGGACATTTGAGGTGTCGCTCCTTGAGGTGACGAGGAGGAAGCTCCTTTCTGTTTCCCACTTTTCCCGGGAATCAATCTTTTGAACACGGACATTTTTATTAATGTCTGCAACAAAATAACATAATGAATAGCTTACAATTGAGGCAACACTAACCTAAATTTAAATTTTGTCTAACTAAAATGAACAACCCAAACTAAAATCACACTTATTCCCAATTCTAATTACCTAAACTAAATAACCAAACTAAAATCACACTTATTCCCAATTCACCTTACATAAACTAAATAACCAAATTAAATCCTCTAATCCACAATATAATCCCAACCTAATTAAATCAACAATCCAACATAGTTCATCATCCTTACCAAAATCAAACCTAAATAAAACCTAAATTCAACAATACAAACTAAATAACAACACAAATCCAACTAAAATCAACCTAACCTAAATCCAACACAAATCCAACACAACCTAACATAAATCACAAGACAAATCCAACACAAATCCAACTAAAATCAACCTAAATCACGTTGTTTATATATTCAAGTAAGGAGAATCATGAGAGAATGCGAACCGTACTATTCGGGCGAGGGCGAGGGCAGAAATCCGGCGAGAGTACTATTTGGGCAGTCTTTCGAATCATTGCGGCGGCGCTGGTCGCGACTGGGTCATTTATTCAACCTATTATAGGCAACGAATGGCAGAATCGTTGCCTATACTTTAGGCAACGAGGAGGACTTATAGGCAACGAGTCTATCGTTGCCTTAACTTTAGGCAACGAGAGGTATCCTTTAGGCAACGATTTGTGTCGTTGCCTATAGTATAGGCAACGAAATCAATACTAAAGGCAACGAAATTTTCGTTGCCTATACTTTAGGCAACGAAATCATTATTATAGGCAACGAACTTCAATTTATAAGCAACGAAATTCACATGTTTTCCACAACATACATGAAAATAACCGTTAAACTAATCCAGAAAATTACACAAGTAAACTTCGATTCGATCAACACATATATACATTTAGGAGTTAATCAATATCAATATACTACAACAAAAAATACAATTTGCGACGGCTAGCTGCCGTTGCAAAAGATGAAAACGCCGTAGCAAATGCTCTTTTGCGACGGCAAAAATAGTATTTGCGACGGCAACGCTTCCGTCGCAATTAGTGGCGACGCAATTGCTAATTGCAACGGTTTTTCACCGTCGTCTGAACCTATTGCGACGGTAAAACACTACCGTTGCAAATATAGTCCTTTTGTGACGGTAAAAATGCCGTCGCAAAATTTGTTAACCGTAGTGTTATTTTTGTATTTGCGACGGTAAATTACCGTCGTAAACCCACCGTTGCGACGGCACTTTTGCCTTCGCAAATACATGTTCCCGTGACAAAAAAAATCTCCATTTTTTTGCGACGGTAACTTGTCCATCGCAAATAAATGAAGATAATCAAAATGTGAAAATCTGCTAATTAAGGTGAACCAAGCTGAACCAGGGTGAACCAGGGTGAACCAAGCTGAACCAGGGTGAACCAGGGTGAACCAGGGTGAACCAAGCTGAACCAAGCTAGAACTGGAACCTTGATTCTTTATCGGTTTGCAACTAAGGCTGATAATCAGAATCAGAATCATCGCTAGAGTCTGACGCGGTTTGATAGTTGAAGTCTGGTAATAGGTGTCGCTCCTCGTCCTCGTCACTCGAGTCTTCATCAAAGTCATTTGGATTAACATTTAGAAGTGCTGCTCCAGAATTTTGAACCACAATACCAGGTCGAACATTATTAAGGTGAATTGTATCGGATTCCGGAATGTCAATTCCATTTCCCTCTTGGTATGCTGCAACTTCTTCGTCATCTTCATTCTCACCAAGTGTGGCAGCACTGTACACATTCCTAGCTTGCACATGGTTTACTACTTTCCACGGGGGTCTGTTCATAAGATCGTCAAGGTAAAACACTTGTTTGACCGATGTGGCAAGAACGAAAGGATCCTCCTCATACCAGCTTGTGGCAGTATTCACGGAAATGTATCCATACTGATCGATGCTAACGTTCTCCGGACGAGTATCAAACCATCTGCACTTAAACAAGTAAACTTTCATGCGCTCACCATACATGAGTTCAACCACTGAATGGAGTACACCGTAGTAGTCAGGATCGCTATCCCCACCATGCACCATTACCCCACAATTCTGTGTCTTCACCCTGTTGTCTCTTTCTTGACACATAAATTTCACGTCATTGACCCTACACATCGCGTAAACTTTTGATGATATAGGTTTCATAGCCAAGAGCCTCAATGCGTGTGACCATTGTGGGTAACCATCATCTTCTACATAGTTCATCTGAAACAAATAACCGTCAATATTAGATACGACATTTCATATAAATAACCGTCACAATTTGCTTTTACACGTCATATATATTATGACTAAATGAATATATACTCACCCATGTGCCAAAAAAATTTGCAAAGTTCCGGTTGTGGTACGCAACATCCCCGCGAACCTGTGGACTTCCAAGGTGTGTGTCTTTCCAATATTTAACTTCTTGACAATTAATGAGTACACACCAGTGTGCAATGTCTAACTCATATGGTGTCAACTCCCACTCCCCGTGCAACCTACTCTGTGGGTAAACATCATTAGAGACTACAGAAAGGTTAAACTGGGGTTCATCTACCGACATATTCGAATGTGGGTCCTCAAGCGCTCCCAAATACAGTTTGACGTACGTTACGCACTCGTGCGCAAGATATGCTTCGGCGATACACCCTTCAGGTGCAGATGTATTATGTACATACCCTTTGTAGTCTCCCAGTTGTCTACAAAGATGAAAACAGCTTGTTATTATTGTTGTACGTAGAACAAGAATAAATTAATATATAAAGACTTAATTAGCAAACATCATACAAATGCAAGGTATATACCTCTCCATTAGATACATCCAAGTGTAGTGAACGGGACCGGTGAGCATCAATTGCTCGGGAAGATGCATCATCAAGTGAGGCATGATGTCGAAGAAATTTGGGGGGAAAATCCTCTCCAACTTGCACATGATAAAAATGATGTCCTTTCGCATTTCTTCGAGGTCTGACATTTTCACTTCTCTGGTGCATAACTTTTGAAAGAACCTTGACAGCGCCACTAACGGCTCTACCACCTCATCATCAAAGTACCCTCGAATCATAATAGGGAAGAGGCGTTGAAGTAGTACATGGCAGTCATGACTCTTTAATCCATAAATCTTATTGTCCCTGTAGTTAACACACCGACTTATATTTCCAGCAAACCCATAAGGATACTGGACGTTAGTCATCCACACAAAAATTTCATGCTTCTCGTCACGCGTGACCGTGTAAGGAGCTTGGGGCATCTTTCTCCCCTTCTTTTTCAACCACAGATGTTCCCGCAGTTTCATTTTTTCCAAATCAACGCGAGCTTTAGGGCCATCTTTGGTTTTACCTTGCCAATTTAGAACGGTGCCCACCACACTTTCACACACATTCTTCTCTATGTGCATGACATCTAGATAGTTCCTGATAGGCAACATCCGCCAGTACGGGAGTTCCCAGAATATGCTCTTGTGTGTCCAGAACTTATACCTGTCGGGTATCTTCGGTATAGTCGCAACAACCTCAGGATGATTGCTCAATGGCCCAAAATTATACTCATTCAGGACTTCTAAGATTTCATCTCCAGTCCATCCCATGGGTTGCAGACCTTCTTCTACAGTGCCGTCAAAAGCCTGGGCGTCCTGGCGAAATGGGTGATGTCGTGGAAGCCAACATCGGTGACGCATATGGACAATCTTCGAGCAATGAGCTTGTCCAAACATGGCAGTCATGCACTCTGGACAGGCCCTGTACCCCTTGGTTGGGTTTCCCGACAACATCCCTCGACCTGGAAAATCACTGATTGTGCCCACAAGCATAGCACGCATTCGGAACATCTCATTTTTAAACCTGTCGTAAGTGGGATGACCAACTGTACTCAAGTGCTGAAGCTCCATAATCAATGGCCTCATGTACACATCCAGACATTTTCCTGGATAACCCGGCCCTGGAATTAACAGAGTCAGCATATTATATTCTTTCTTCATGCACATCCACGGAGGAAGGTTGTACGGTACCAATATAACGGGCCATATGCTGTACTTCTGACTCATGTTGCCGAAGGGGTTGAATCCGTCAGTCGATAGCCCCAGCCAAACATTTCGGACTTCAGCTGCAAAATCAGAAAACACATTCACCAGGTGCTTCCAAGCCTGACCATCAGCAGGGTGTCTAAGGATATCATCGTCAGGCGAAGTCCTCTCAGCCCACCATCTCATAGCTTTCGCCGTGAATGCACACATGAACAACCTTTCCAGCCTATCAATAAGTGGGAAATACCGAAGTATCTTCACTGCTTTCTTGTTTCCTGCAGGAGTGTACTTCCACCTTTCCGTACCACACACCGGACAGTAATCAAGCTTTGATAGATCCTTCCCGTCATCGTCTACACCCCAAAAGAGAACGCAATCATACATGCATGCGTGAATCTTGGTGTAGGAAAGTCCAAGATCTTTGAGGACATGTCGTATCTTACGATGAGTGGGGGGAAGACGATGACCGGGGGGCAGCAGATCACCAGTCAACTGAAGCCACCTATCGACCGCTGCCACGGTGCTCTTGGTCTCCACTTTTAGCTGCATCACTGCCATCACACTTTCAAGGACTGTCTTAGGACATCCGTGGTACAACGGAGTTTGATGCATCTGAATCAGGTTGTGGTACTTATCCATACCACGTGTGTTGACATAAACTCTAGGTAATGGCTGGACTGGCTCAATGTGAGGGAAATTCTCAACTTCTGGAGGAACATATACGGGTGCTTGAGAATCATGAAATACACCGCTCTCATGAGGAAACATATCGTCGATGAACCTCCTGGTGGGATCATAATTGGATGAACTCGCAGTATCAGCAAATTGTCCATGATCATGCGGATCGGCTGCTGATGCTTCACCGTGATAAATCCAACGGGTGTACTTATTCCAAAATCCGTTTCTATGAAGGTGTCGCTCAACTGTAGCAATGGGACAATGATTGCCGCGACACCGACATTGTTTACATGGACAATAATGCACTGGCAACTCTCCACAATTAGCCGCCACAAATTCCAGAAATCTCCTAATTCCCTGCCCATATCTTGCATCAGTTCTATCCAGCCTCATCCAACTCTTGTCCATCCTGAAATGCACTGGCGATTCCAGAACGTTTCAGATTTTTCCACCGATTTTGATTTGAATCGAATGGAGGAGCTGCTGGCTAGATCTGATATAATAATAATTATAGGCAACGAATTACTATTTCGTTGCCTATATTGTTTTTCGTTGCCTATTAAACTATAGGCAACGATTTTTTTCGTTGCCTATAACCATACTTTAGGCAACGATTTGAATAGGCAACGATTTTTTTCGTTGCCTATAAACCAAACATTAGGCAACGATTTGACTTCAACAGGCAACGAACTCGTTGCCTATAGTTCACAATAGGCAACGAAAACCCTTGTCGTTGCCTATTGTGAACTATAGGCAACGAATTTACCAGCTCGTTGCGCGTTGTTTTAAAATTCGTTGCCTAAAGTGTTTATGTTGGTAGTGAATGTATGTATGCTTCATGCTACATGCTGATCAATCTACATATTTTTTGCAGCATTTGTTATCAAAATAAGCAAATGACAAATTTCACTATGATAATAATCAAAATCACCAAAACACAAAACTGAACTGTTGATCACATACTCTTGTACTTTGTCATCCTTATACCTTTATGGTACAAACTACCAGAACTGGTGCGGAAAAGTCCATGATCTATTGAATCGGGAAAAATCTCCTGCATTCACCCCACAAACAAATTTTCAGTCCTTTCCCTACAAACACTACAAACACAGCTTATTTCTTGACTAAAAATAGCAAAACAGATGCAATACCCTGTGAACTCAATTGTGATATCAATTTGAGTTTCTCTCTGCTTCTTGTATCTCACATCAACATCCTGTGGTGATTTTATAGTCTTCACATATCCATACAGATCTTTAGAATTCAGTAATACAAATAAAATCAAATAAAATAACAAAAAGAGATAAACCGCTTGCCTGCGAAGAATAGTTGATATTCAGCCTGTAAGGAATAGCTGATATTCAGCCTGCTGTGGCAATTGTTGAAACTAAAGCAGGTGAAATGAATATCTTGGAAACAACGACAAGATTTGTTGAACTCGATTAATATGTAGTCTTCTCTGTAAATGATAACACTATATCATGGTCAGCACCTTTATGCTTGGACGAATCTTTCATGCATCCAACGCATATATTACAGAGAAACGTACCAGCTTGAAGAGCGCAATTCCAAAAAACTCAAAAGCTCAAGATAATCTTCAAATTCAAAGCTGCAAATCTCATCTCTGATACTAATCAGAAAGATAACTCATGACATTAATACCCCACAATTTCCTATTTGACCCAAGAATACAGCTCAAGCAAATCATGAGATCAAACAGTATTCAATTTAGCTCAAGTAAATCATGACATTAATCAATTGAAATTAGCTCAAATTAAGTGAGAAAAGGTACAGCGATTGAGAATAATAACCTTTTTCACGGAGTTCAACTATGATGCTATTGATAGCCACAAAGAGAGCAAAATGACCAGCGATCTCCCTTTATTAGATAAGTTTCTTCACCTCAACTTGCCCCTACACTGAAATGTTGATATCACCCACCACCCTGACTGATCAATCAAATTTCCAAGTTTCACTCTCTTTCGAGGCTTCCTTACTTATTTTCTCAATTTTGATGATGAAGCTTGTTCCCAAAGCGAGGAGAACAAAATTGAATAGTGTAACCAATTCATATCAAACCAATCTATTAAAGAAGCAAATGACTATTAGATAATAGGAAAGATAAATCTCGTTCAAAAAGAATTAGAAGTTCTTAGTACTGATAACCTTGTTGACTATGAGATGAAATAGTCATTATCAATTACTTGACGTGACATCATTTAGTTGGCCACCAATTCAACCTCTAAATACCCAATTTTCTTTACAAAAAATACAAATAACATGAAAAATTATCAACCAAAATTTTTTAAAAAAAATTACTGATTATCTTTACAAATATATGTATATTTGTTTCAAAATGTTATATGTTATGCAAAACATCCTTATAAACTATATTTTTTGTATAATTATTTCGTATGTCATTACCTTTATTTATCATGATCTTTAATCTTTTTTTGAGGTAACTCTAGATAATGCAACGTATAACTGTCCATGACTAAATACTGGTTCCGTTAAATAAATTCCGACTTGCTTTAACGATTGACCTTGACTTTTATTAATCGTCATTGCATAACATGCTCTAACGTGAAATTGTCGTCTTTTGAAAGTAAATGGCAATTTAGTTTCATTTGGAATCAACACAATCCTTAGAATGTAAACTTTTTCACCTGTATTAGTCCCAGTCAATATTCTTGCCTCAATTATTTTTTCAAATAATTTTGTTACAATTAACCGTGTTTCATTGCACAATCCTTGTATTTGATTTAAATTCCTAAGCAACATAATTGGCATTCCAACCTTTAGTATAAGCTTATGCGATGGTAAACCACTAAATTTAAGCTTATTCAAAAACTCTGTAGGATATAAAAGATTGTTATCACTATATGTACCAGTATTGAATGAAATTGAATCAGAACTAAAATATATTTTTTTATCACCTGGTAATAAATTAACTGCAAAACTATTTATTCATGTACAGTTGCATTTCTAGGTGTCACAATAGCACGCTCACTCAAATATGTCGTATCATTATATTTACAATGAAAATTAGGATAAGTAACCGTAAAGATTGCTTCAATAGAATTTAAACTCGAATCAGTGAGTAAATCATCAGGAATAAGAATCCAAGAAGTATCAACATCATTTGTCAAAAAATTTGATTGCAATTGACCCTCACCTATTTGTAACATCCATTCTGCAAAATTTTTGATCTCATCTTTTTCAGCAATTATAAGTCCAATTGATGACAATCTCATGTTTTCTGTCAAATAAAATACTTTAAGATAAGGCCACAAATACGAATTGTTTAAAGTTGCCTCAATAATATCACTTTTACTACCTCCTTCAATAACTGGTAAGGTCTGTCTAAAATCTCCACCAAACAAAATTGATTTTCCGCCAAAAGGTATATCTTTCTTATGATCCATTGAATTAACTGACAAAATATCTCGAAGAGTTTTATCTAAAGATTCAATAGCACATTTGTTACACATCGGAGCTTCATCCCAAATTATCAACTCAGCTCTTTCAATTAATTCTACAAGATGTGTTTGTTTATTTATCGAACACGCTAAATCTTTATCTACAACAGGCTTTATTTTGAAACGTGAATGAGCAGTTCTACCTTTTGGAAGTAATAATGAAGCAATACCTGATGAAGCAACAGCCAAAACAATTTTTCCCTCAGATCTTAATTAGTTATTATAGTATTCCACAAAAAAGTTTTTCCCGTTCCACCACTACCATATACAAAAAATGATTTTTCGTTTTTTGTTTCCACAGCTTCAATAACTTCATCGTATATAATTCTTTGAGATGTATTTAATTTAGTTATCAATTCACAATGTTCACGTTTAAGTGTCTCAGTATCAAATTCTAATTCTTCTCTAATTAATTTATTCTTTAACTCTGTTATTTTGTCATATTGTGGCATTGGCAAATGATGGTCGATTAATGAGGTGGATGCCATATTAAACAATTTTTCAAGTTCATGTAACAAACTATTTTTCAAATCAACATCAGGAACAGTTCGATCAGGCATATAAAATTCTAAATGAATTTTGTATAAAATATTATCAGACATGCTTTTCCAATGTGCATCAAACAAAGCTTTTGGATTAGACACCTCACAAAAAAGAATAATAGTAACAAATAATTATCTTATCTGTGGAGCAGTAGCAGTAAGTGCAGATTCAACCAAAGCATCATTCCATTCATTATCATCATCTAATAATCCTAGAGATCGACATGCTTCCTGAAAAGTAGAATAAGTGATTTCATTAACAGTTTTGATCCACTCAAAATTGTGACGTCCTTTCTGAATATTCAATAGTATACGCAAATAAAACAATTCACCTGCAGTCGGAGGTACATGCGTAATTCTGCCAATAACATTATACCGTTTTTTTCTCGGAGACCATGTTGTGCTATCATTGTCCCAAACAAACTTAGTAGGAAATTGAGCATAAGTCAAATTAACATCTTTATAAATAATGTTTGCATGAAACCAGGCATTTAGCATAGTCTGTTCATTGTTTGGATTTTCTACAACTTGCTCAAGAGCTTGGCCTTCATTAAAAAAAACAGTTTGCTCATTTGGCAAATGAATTTTTAAGTATTGCACGGTAGGATATCTAGAGTGAATAGAAAATTCAAACAATCGCCACACTGATTCATGAGGAGTTAAATATCTACAATTCAAATAATTTTGGATTTCATCATTCACACTATCCTGAACCAATACTCGAGCTCTATCTGGACCTTTATTTACATACTTGAACAAATATTTAATTAACATAGACTGAGAACATGATTCAACATTTATGTGAGCATTATACCTCAAAAACAAAATTGGACTATATGGAACAACAAAATTATTACCAATGTGAACTCCATTTTTTACACAAAACTTTGAATCATCATCACGTCTTCTATACAGTGGAGCATTAATTGTATGAAAAATAGTATCAAAATTGTATGGTTTTGGAAAAGATTTTGTACATTTACCATCTCGCATGCAAGGGGAATGAGGATTTAATTTTCCGCAAGGCCCGTGTATCATAAATTGACTAACTATTTCAAAAAGTTGTGGACTAATGTTCTTATCAGGTAACTCAGCACAAATAATTGAATCTATATCTGTACTTGTATAACATTTATATTCTTTTTGAAGCCAAAAAAGTAAATGAGCATGAGGCAGCCCTCGTTTTTGAAATTCAATAGTACAAACATGTGCATGTATAGGACCAAAAGGTTTACCCGATTTGATGAATTCAATCATATTATCCACTTTAATTTTAAAAATTCGACAAACAATATCAGGTCTGTCTTCAGATTTATACCCAGGTTTTTTCTTAAAATACCTAACTATTTCCGGCCACTTAACATTGCAAATGAAAGTATAAACAAATCCGGATTGCCATTATATCTACAAATTGCCATCGCATCCTGATAATTATCTAACATATCTCTAGGATTCCCTGTATGTGTACCCGGTAGAATAACTGTCTTTCCAACATGACAACATCGAGTAATACCGTCCGAGGCCAAAGTAGACAATTGATTAAATTTTTCGCACTTCAATAATGGTTGATTATTCCTTATATATTCCAACTGACATTCCTCAACAATCGCATATGCATCAACCAAATATTGTTGAAATAATCTACCACATTTTAACAAAGTTCGATTATCATTGGATCTATCATGAATTTGATAACAGATGAATTTTATCATCGTCAATTCTGTCCTTTTTATTTGACGTTTTTGTTCAGTACACTCCAATAACATATCTATTCTGAATCCATCCTCACCATATGGGAAAAGTAATGGATATTGCAGTGACATTAATTTTGGATGTATCTTGGAAATCCGTTTCATAGATCCATTAAGAGATCGCACAATAACATCTTTATTAGAATTAAATTGCCCAATATCTCCAACAACTAAACCACCAATTTCATTCGCACTCGGCAATTTATATTGTTTTCCATTAGTTCGTTCACGATCAAGCAGAGTAATATTATAATTAAGTGACAACTCACTTTCGTACTCATCCCTCGTTGATCGGTATATTTTTACCAAATCATTAACCTCATCAAGCATATTTGTTAACTTTCCAACTATAGCCACATCAATTTTTTTATTCTCATTTTTGGGATCAACAGCATTAATTCGATTTGAAATTTCATTAGCTGTATCATAAACATATAATTGAGCATACTTTGGACATTCAGTTGCAGAAGGTAAAGCCGAACCCATCAAATGACAAACTTGACCACAAATTTTGAATACATAAGGAGCTCCACCACTATTGATTTTATGATCAATTTTTGCACCCATAGAAGTAAAAGAAAACATAAAATTATATACTCGAATATTCTCACGAAAAATAGAGTTTCACGACCATTAATTGGATTCAATAATTGTTCAAGAATAGCAGGAGTAGGATTTGACAATGGAAGTTTAACTTTACCTTTCTCACAGCAATTTGTATAAACATATTAATTTTTGACATTTCTCTTCAAAGCCTCTTCTGCCCAAAAGGAAGCATTGCAATGATTACATGTGTTAGAATCATCACCTGAATCTTCATATTCTACAATCGTACCTGAAAAAAATTGAGCACTATGATCAAAAATTGCAACACTTCATTAATCAGTACATGTTGGAAAATTTAATTTACCTCGACGACTAATTTGATACGAAACTTGACCAAAAATAGATGAAGATGATCCTACATCACCTGTATGCCAAAACTTATTGTCAGCATTACAAACACTTACCTCATTATTATAACAATGAGATTTTTATGTGTGGAATTACCTAATATAATTTCATTGTCCACATTCCAATTTGTATTCCGATTCAATTTGGAACTCTTCTCCATGATGTGACAGTTCGATGAGTCGGATACTTCGTCATGAAAATAGCTCCACAGTGAAGTTGTCTCATGGCATGCTAATGATTCCATACAAAATTCCTCACAAATAGGATCTGTCAATTTTATTTTCAAGCTTCTTTTAAGAGACATAACTGGAATAAATACCACATAACAAACATTTATAATTAACCTATTTATCTCAACAAAATAACTAATCTTCATATAATTAACCATTTATTACTGATCTATATACCTCAACAAATTACCTGATACAATTTCATTGTCCTCATTCCAATTTGTACTCTGACTAAAACTGGAATTCTTCTTCTTGATGTGACAGCTCGACGAGTCAGGTTCTTCAGCACGAAAATAGCTCCATGGTGAAGCTGTCTCATGGCATGCTAATGATTCCATACAAAACTCCTCACAAATAGGATCTATCAATTTCCTTTTCAAACTTTTTCCAAGAGGCATAACTGAAAAAAAAAAACCATAACAAACATATTTATAATTGACCAATTTACCTCAGCAAAGTAACTAATAATCCAATAACTCATCATTTATAACTGACCTATATACCTCAGTAAAGTAACAAATCTTCTAAAAACGAAACAATTTAGTAAAAAATTCTCTCATAAAAACTGCCTAATAGACATAAATATTGTAATCATATCAGCATAGACATCATAACACTGAAAAAAAAAACATAATAAATAATCAATTAATACATTGAACATATTATTAACATAATAAATAATCAACTATATAAATATAACATATACATAGATAGATAAAAACAAACAAAACAATCAGCTTCTCAAATCAAAATAATACAATCATAAGCTAAAAACTCCAGGAATTATAATCACTACATCAGAAAATATGATGTAATACAATCATGATTGAAAGGCAAAAACATCAAAGACCAAAACAAAATTCAATAGACCACATTAAAACCCCACAACTTACCCACCACTTAAAACCCATAAAATAAAGAGAGCTATAAGAGAGACAACAATACCCCGTCTAAATCGGCGAGATGGAATAGTCAAAATCAGCGAGGATGCAAAGTCAAAAGTCGGAATCGACGATGATGGATTTTCAGTCAACCGCGATGTAAAAATAATCAACAAAAATGTAATAAGATTCATTGACTTTTTTGGCACACTACAACAACATAACAATCGATAAACACATAGTTTATGACGCCATGCATGTACTAAAACCATTCCTTAAAATTGGAGCCAGCAAATCCAAATAGGCTATTGATGAACCTAGAGACAGATTATCTATACTCATTAATCAGTAACTACACGTTTGAACTACAACATATAATTTGAATAAAAAAAATCCATGTATAGTTGGTTGACTAACTATCCATGTAGGTAACCAGTTTTAATTGGTGGAACGAAGCATTTTAATTGATCCTACTACCAACCACACATACACAAACAAACAATGAAAATCAGAACCTCCATACAACTCCAGGCCCATTCATGCAATTAATATCCACACCTACACATGTAAATCTGACTAGTCACAAAATAGACACATATAAACAAAATTAGATTTCAATAAAAATTGAAACTAACCACCAACATACGCTCCAAAACACGGATTAAAATACCAAAACCCGATCAAGATCAATACATCTACCGATTCATGAAACCTTGAACTAAAACTAGAACAAACAATAAGATGCAGTAAATAGATAGAGGATGAACTTGAACAAACAATGAGATGCACCAAATTGATGGGTAACAAACTTACCTGAACCGAAAACGTGTGAGAGAAAACAAAGAGTGCGCAGAGCAGAGGAGCAAGGAGAGCAGATGGTGAGAAAGCGATGTATAAGAATCGCCAACTATGGAGTGGTAACAAACTTTTTTGGAACACTGCAACAACATAACAATCGATACTAAATTCATTTGCTCTTCCAAAAACAAATAAGATGTATATGCAACATTGCTTAACTTATTGAATGCACTCCAAGCTATAATCTTTAGTTAAACCACAACCCACAAATGGAAATACACTAATCAAAAGAACATCAAATAACATAACGACAAACTAATTGACTAATTTCATCAATAATTCTGGTACTCCAAAGTGATGGTCGAACGACAAAACATAACAAACAAAATTAAAGTCAAATTTATAAATCCTGTACCTTTTCAATCTTGAGTCTGAATTTATGATAAAAAAAAAATATTAACATACTAAATTATTGTTAACTTCAAAAAAACTGTATATACAGAGATCGACAATAATATTGACAATAAATAGGATAAAGTACAAACCTCAAAAGCCACCACAACTAAAAGTAAAACCAAAAGAATCTGTACTGTCAATCAAAAGGGACTTCAAACCAATTAAACAAACACATCTTTGTCTTTCTCATCATACACTATATAATAGATATATATATATACACAGTTCATCACTTAGTTTATGTAGCAGCCAAATTCCAAACCAATTAAACAAACGCATCTCTGTCTTTTATTTCCAAAAAAAAATCTATCTTTTCTCATCATACACTATATAATAGATATATATATATACACAGTTCATCATTTAGTATATATAGCAGCTAAATTGTACCACTTTTCTTATAGCTTAATCTATAGAAAATACACCGATATAGTTTAAAAGAAATCATACATAAACAAAGAACCAAAACCAACGAAAAGCGTGCTCACCTAAACCCTTCTCAATCCTATTCAGCTCCACAGACTGATAAGAAAAAGGAGATAAATTACAATGTAATTAGGAGTAAATAAAAGAGAGAGGATAAACTTTTTTCAAAGAGAGAGAGAGAGACCCCAAGCATGATCCCAGTATAGTCGGCCAAATACGAAGAAATACATGTGATGCTCTATATAAACACTAAACCCATAAGAAAAGAGTACGTGAGCTATTGTATGAAAGCAAGTACTTGAACTACTGTACATACGCTGCTAACCAATCAACTGTAGAAACATAATGATAGTCTGTTACATAAAGCATCTTCTACTTTCAAGAAAATTGATAATTTGCAGGTTCTACATACTCCCATCAGTATCAAGAACGCAAATACATCTAAAATGTCTACACTCCCACTTTCTCTCCCTGCACATATTATGAATCAAAAAATGTCATCACAGAAGATATGGAAACTTACTCTGATTATCCTCGTGTGATTGTGGGGGTGGGGGGTGTCAGAAAAAACAGATCAAGAGCACATTCCTCGTTGCTGAAGCCTCTTCACTTAATCTTCATCCAGGACAACCCAAACCCTGCAATACAAATATGAACCAGTTCAAATCCATACGGTAGATAACAAAAGTGTGAGCTCACAATGAAACCAAAGACCGACCTTCAATTTCGAAAGCCCACCACCTTGATTACTTAGATTGAAACGTAGAAACTTTAAGTACTCAACACCAAGACCTGCAATAGTAATACGAATAAGTTCAAATACATATGCTGAACTAAAAAAAGTGTGAGCCCACGACGAAACGAAATACCAACCTTCAAATTCCAAAGCTTACAACCTTGATTACTTCCAATACCCAACAGTCCAGGACCTGCAATAGAAATACGAACCAGTTCAAATCCATATGCTGAAATAACAGAGTGTTCTTCTCGTTGGTGCTGTTGATGGTGGGAAAAGTTGGATAAGGGGAACAGAAAAGAAAGATAACATGCACATGAACAGTCTCATACAAATCATTGTTACGACATAGATGTGATTCTAGCTAGTGCATACATACGTCCAGGTCGCCATTGAAGTTTATGTGCATATTTCATGTATATGCATGCTAATTAACACTATATAACAGATGCATCATCTTAATTTTAAGAAAATAATCACAATATTACAACAGATTTCGTTTGTTTTCTTCATATTAGGAAAAAATAATGAAAGGGACACTTGGATTATAATCATCAATGATGTTAACTAAGTGCAATGTACATAATTATAAACAAATAATTCAGCAAAGCCATAGAACCTGAAAAACGATCCACTCACCCATCATATCCTGAAACAGCTTCAAACATGTATACTCTTTCATCCAACATCTTAAGATCTAGATATCAAGCAAGTTCATCGAATAGTAGAAAACTAACCTCAATCGATGAAGCCGACCACAAATGTTGAATCGACCCGGAAAACAGAGAAAACAAATCAGAGCGCACCAGCGAGGTTGAAATTCTTGAAGTGATCGAAGACCCAGAGCCGAGAATCGAGAGAAATAAGCCTTCGATGGAAGTTAGCAAAGGTGAAAAGTTACGGTGGAAATCGACTGGTTTGGGTTAGGCGAGTTTTGGGTTGGGTTGACGGGTCTGGGTTAGGTGCAAGATTGAGAGATAGGAGGAGGATGAGGAGATTAAGATTGCAAGAGAAGCTACGGTGGAAATCGAGAGGCTGAGAGTGATGGATGCGAAGCAAGAGAGAGAGATTAGGATAAACAAATATTTCGCACATGTCGCATGCTCTGCACAGTAAATTAGGGCATCCCTAGGGCTAAATGTTTCAACTTTTATATATAGTAAATTTATATATTTAATAATTTAATTTGCTAAGAAAATGTGAAGAAATTGAGTGATTTTCAATGTGTTGGAGCATAAAAAATATGAAAGTTGTACTTAGACGTGAGATGAGTATTGTAATAATGAACATTGGTCGAAAGAGTTGAGCTTTTCATTGAAGTTGATCAATTGGATTGGAGTTTTTGTTTGTCTTTGTTGTAGTTTTCTCTGTAGTGTTTGATTGCTGAGAAGAGTTTAGTGGAAAACAAGTTCAATATGAATTTGTTTTATGTGTTTTCCTTTGGGTTTCAGTCTGGGAGCTGTTACATATATTTGTACAATTATATGAGTTTTACTTTTTAATTATTGACGAGAAGTGATTGATGATGAGTTATATTTGTACAATTAAGTTGTTTAATATAGTTCTGGACACTTTGGCTTTTACCAAGCTAGGTTGTTTTATGTAGTTAATTTATACCATTTCTTTTTTCTTAGCAGCAGTAGGTACTTATGTCATGGTATGGGCAGGATGGACTTCTCAGTTAGTAGCTTGGCGACATTTAAACCTGTGAATTATTTTTTATTGGTTTGATGTTCTAATACCATATGTGATTTCTAGAAATTTGGTGGCTTGGGAGGTCATGATGCAATGAGCGGAATGGGAGGCATGGGTGGGATAGATTTCTAGGTAAGTTTCTATCAGCATATTAGATTGCACATTCTACAGTACTCTCATTTATCATATCAATGTTTTAAGTTCTTACTGGGACTATTCTGCATAAACTTGCTGGCATGGGAGGTGAAGGTGGAATGAGCTAGAGGGATTTCTCGGTGAGTTTTTATCAGCTTATGAAATTCTGCATATTTTCAGTATGTTCTATTTATGTGATCATTATTGTACCTTCAACTGTATTTTCATAAACTTGCTGGCATGGGTGGGATGGATTTTTCGGTGAGTATACAATATACCATGTGTTGTTTTCATTATCTGAACTATGATGTTCTTCGTATTCCGAGGATCACCGTATTCTGATATGGGGATGCTTTGAAAGGCAAAAGGGAAGCGAGCATGTTGTGGTTGGTTGATCTTGGTGGAAGTGAAAGATTGCTTAAAACAGAAGCAACTGGAGTATCTCTTGACGAAGGAAGGGCCATAAATCTCTCTTGCAGCTTTGGGGGATGTTATTGCTGCTCTGAGAAGGAAGAAAGGACATATGCCAAACAGGTAAGTTAGTTGGAATGAATATGAATCCTTATCAACTTTAGGTACCTCCCCTTTTATTTTTTCTTTGTGAGTGGTTCTGTGATATTGTATATGTTGGTTGGTTTTAACTTGCTCATGACTCTGTCAGTTAGGTTCTGATTCTATCAGTTCGCTGGAATCTGATGAATTATCATCTATTTTGATTGCAGGAATAGCAAACTATCATCGAAGCAACCTAATAATCAGAGTAAATCTCTATATCTCTCCTTTAATCAGTTTTTTTTCTCGATCTCATTGTTTTCAGATCAATGATTTGGATAGGATCTCTTTATGGATCACTGTTTTATATCAATCTGGGTTTCAATTCCTCGCTATCTAATGATCCTCCCACTTTTCTATCTCTAATTCTCTCCATCGATCCTCGCCCATTTCTGTGACTCTGTCTACGGCCAGCAACACCAATTTCCTTAGAGTCCGTTTGATCGTTCGGACGTGACTTCAATCTCAGTCGATCTTACAATTTCTCATATTCGATTCGATTCGTGCTAGCTTTCATCTGAGACCTGGTTTGACCCTAAAGCAACTTTCGTTCATTTTCTTTTATTTCCTTAATGCTCTTCTCCCTTCTAAATGAACTACATACTTATGGAATTAAACTTTGTATCACTAGCTGTTGGTTCATAGCTCAATAAATGATAGTTTTAATTGGGACACATGCCTTTCATTTTGGGATTTATTGTGTAAATAGTTGGTCTTGGATTTTGCCATTCAATTCTAAAAGAACTCTAAGTAAATATCAGTGAGAGATGTTGCTTTTGTTTCATTGCTGTTTTAATGTTGCTATGATTAACTGATAGAAAAAATGGTTACATGAATTTGTGATATAAAATCAAGACTGAGGTGTGGTTTATAAGAAGATCAGTAAGTTCGGTGTCAGACTCTTCATAGCAGTTTTTCAATGAATTAATATTTAGTTATGTATTTTAAATTCAGATAAGACTCGATGTATCGACTTATGTTGTTTGAAAGTTTTGATGTTTCAATCAGTTTGTATTATGGTTCATGTTATATTGCTCTTATGATTTGACATTTGCATGAGTTTTGGTTTCTTGTTGATAAAGAATATATATTTTTAGTGATTACATAACCGCGCCTCGTGCGCGGGCTTTAAACCTAGTGTAACAACATTATTTGAAACCATTTTTTGACAAACTCACATGCCAATCCAATAAATCAACAACAAACTTCTCCGCTACCCAGTTTTCGGGTTGAAGCCCTTCCAACTCTTTGGGATCAGAGACCTCATCAAATGTAGCAACTCTTCTGTTCTTGCTATCGTAAATCTCTCTCTCTCTTGGATCGAAAGAGGTTGTATCAACGCCATTGCTACTCATTCACCAAATGCAACCCACAAAACAAGACTCAAATTCCAATCACGTACAACAAACAAAACTCTAAATCCAAATTACACCTAAAGTTTCCACCTTTACCAAAGCCCAAATGCAGATTCCACCTAAAGTTTTCACCTTTATCAAAACCCAAATGCAGATTCCACCTAAAGTTTTCACCTTTACAATTTACATAACCCAAATGAAAAAATTTCACCTTTATCAAAACCCAAAATAATATAAACTTTGAAGGACTCAATTGACTTACAAGACCACTCATCGGAAAGTTTCTGGCATTCGAAAATGAAGGTGTTCCAGCCTCTCTCTACGGCGGTGGTCATGACCTTCTTGTTCTCCGTCCAGACCCACATGGTCTTTAAATTTCCCATACGACGCCGTTTTTGAAGTGACTGATGCCATTGAGGAGTATTTGTTTGAAGAAATCAATCTGCAAGTAAGCACTAATATTTATAAAAATAAAAAAACATTAATGGATGGGTGAGACAAGGCAGACGAGATGGGAGATATGGTCGACTTCGAGGAGGAGCGACTCGACGTCGTATCTGATAAAATTGAATCTAGGTTCCCAGTGCTTCAAGTCGACAGAGCTGCTTCAGTAGACTTTGAGCATGTTCTAGTCGATGAATCGAAGCCAAAGGGATAAGGCCTTAGGGACTATTTCATTCAACTTTGGAGCGAATGATCAATGAAGAACTGGAGAAAAAATAAAAGTGAAATGATGAGAGTGGCTGCAAATGGTTATGATGGGTTTTAGACTTTTTAGGGTTGGAATAATTAAAATAAATTATAATAAAGAGTTTAAAATAATTTTAAAAAAAAATAGAACAAAAATTTAAGTCGACTATTAACTTAATTGAAGACTAGCCTTCCTGCACGCGCATATGCGCGTGCGAAAGGCGTCGCGCACGCGCGTGCGATTTATCGGTGACATACTTAAAAGTGTGCAATTATATCGTTTTCACTTAATTGCTTAAGTCCATTGCTCATGACAGAGACTATCGTGCACTTTCAGGCATATCTCTATTATTCGAATACTGATCTAATCGAGATCTCTATTATTCGAACACATATCTAATTGAGATGTGAGAAGAATTACCAATGATTGATGATAAATTTCGCAAAATAATATTAGCCTACTTCATATTAAGTCAACACTCTGTAAAAAAATAATCAGTCATTGATAATTTGCACGCTCACAGAATAGCGTCGCGCTGCGCGTGCAAATTATCGGTGAATTATTGAGAGTGAATCATATGTAATTCTACAATTAGTGTTTTTTTTTCGTTTTTCAAATTTTTTTTGTTTGAATAAATTTTCTATAAAATAACTATAGAAAGATTCACCCAAAGAAAAAGACAAATTTAAATGTCCAAAGTAATCGAGATATCTTATAAGATACTGGCCTCTTCCACATGACACAACAGATTTAAAAGAAGCTCCACATATTCATTGTTGGGACATAGCATTTTTGATTACTACCCGTACATATGATGCAACATTATTTTACCTCTTGAACATCGAATTTACCTAACACATAGTAGGACTGTTTGTTAGCTGTGGTAAGTTCTAATTAATACTTGGTTTTGCTTTCCTTGACGTGAATACAACTTGAATCCTAATATCAACCTTGCTTACAGCAGCAAAGAATTCAGAAAAATCACTCATTTCAGCACATCCAAGGAAAATGAAGTACAACATAAATGCAGTATTTGACGACTTAATATGAAGGTGAACAACATAATATGTTTTCTATCGCGTGCGGAAGGCGACGCGCTCACAAAATGCATGGAAGCAACGTGCACATGATGGCAATCTACATAATTGTTGCCTGTCACTTATTTAAAGCTCAATGCTCGTTTGATTCTTTATGTACTTTTTATTTGGAACCTTCATGTGATTTACATTTAGCTTACTTCTTCCCAAATCCTATATGCATGCAGTCTTGCTCCTAAACCCAACTAAAGGCCTGCTGCTGCTCACATCCTACTGTTGCTGCTGCTCAAATCCTATAAAGGAGCCCGTACTAATTCAAGGAGCCCAGGGCCCCAGGTATACTAATCCATAACTTGTTTAAAAGTATAAAGGTATTCATATACCTTTGGTCTTTTGCATCATATTTGAATTAGAACCTGTCTACAATGAATTGAAGTTTCTAAGCGCAACAACTCACACATGTTGAAGTACATGACAATTAAATTTATACCGAGAAAAGAAAGGTTAAACACGAAAAGTGGTACATTTCTGTCATAAAATTCATATGCAGATATTGGTAAGTCCCCAGATTATATCCAATTTCCCCAGACACACTCCTTTAAAAAAATACATATTATACCACATCAGTATGATTAAACACAGAACACACCCCTCCAATGAAATGCAACTACATGACATACTAAATCTTCGCCTGCACATAACACATCCCTATTAAGATTGCTCTGCTTATCGAATAGTTGTATGAGAGCCAGAGCTGCACCTTCCTGCCATATAGGAAATACATGGTGAGTATCCTCTTTTCTTTTTTTCTCAGACTACGTACTAATCACAAATACATGACAAAACTAAAAGTTCAAAGATGAGCTTAGTATGAAAACCAGATGCATCGCAAATACACAAAGACCATATTACTATTTCTTACATATGGTGTCTTTTCACGGGCTGGATGTGATGAAGTATAGGAAACCAAAATTTCAAATGTGAGTGAAGTATGAATAGAAAAGAAAATGCATGAACTCAAAACAAACAGGAAAAAGAAAAAGACGCATGAAAATGTATCCAAAGAGGACGATACATTTTCCCTAAATACTTTTCAAGCTGCAATGACGATGTACATCAACATTCATTAACACTCCAAACAATTCAACAACACACAATGAATTAACAAACTGAGATAAACGGGTAATATACCTCTGTTACACGCTTCTTTTCCTCCATTAAAATTCTCCTCAAATTCTCCTCTCGCCTTTCGACTTCCAAAATCGCAGTAAGATTTGCTTCCTTTTTAAAATCTCATGAGTTTCGGCCAAGCTCTGAGGTCCACTCTTTCTTCTCAATCAGAAGAAGCCCCATGCTTAACTGTAATCATAAAGCTGTACAACAACAAAATCCTCATAATAAGACATCAAAAAAATACAGAAAGCAAAAGCTAGTTTAAAGTCGATAACTTTACTTCAAAATTTTGCTTAGCAACCTTATCGGCGAGAACTTGAAGGTCACATCGCTCCATGGTGGCCTGATCGAGCAACCCAATCTCCTTGAATCACAACCCATCGTCATTACCCAAATTAACATCACTGTCGCTTCGGCTCTGGATCAGTGAACCCAAAATGTATGCAAAGATGACTTACTTGTTTTTTATTTACCAACTTGATTTCGTCTTCAATTAACCATTAAACAACCCAAAAGAAATATGTACCCAAAACAAAATTGTCAATGTCAAAGTTCTCAAAGAATTGATTCTGAATTTAAAAGATGAAAGAATTGATCATAACAAAAATGAATAGAGATTGGAACATATTAAGAAATAGAAGTTCAGGGATTGGGATTGGGATTGGAACTCTCACTTATTTTCCCAAAGTGGAGTGAGGACCTCTCACTTGATGCTAGTTGTGCTACTCCATTTGGGACTTGCAGGCTCATTGATATCCATTCCTACTGATAATCGAGACAAATTTACGCCTCTGCCCCCTGAGCGCGAGAAATTGTCCATGGGAATGCCATGGATACCTATCTCAGGTGAAAGAGAATGATGTGTAAACGCGAGCTTTAGCACTGTTCCATTAAAGACGAAAAACACTGCATGCGTGAATTTAAACTACAGTAGATAGATAGCAAGCCCAATTAAGTCTTTTTCTACACTCTACGGTATGCGTGTGTAAATATATATTGTACGTTTCGCATGTCTGTCTCAGTAAATCTCGATCTGCATATATAATGTGCCACTATATATACAGCAGTTGTTGTGCAAAGTACTGGATGATATGGAAGCAAGTGGATGTGTTCCTGATGTAAAGACTTGGACAATATTGATTTTCGGGCATTGTGCTACTAATGAAGTTGACAAAGCGCTGATTTGTTTCACAAAGATGATGGAAAAACAATGTGAAGCAGATGCAGAGCTGCTACATGTATTGATAAATGGATTGATTACACAGACGAAGGTAGATGGTGCATACAATCTTCTCATCGAAATGTTGAATACAGCTCGTCTAAAACCATGGCAACATACATTCAAAATTCTTATCGAAAACTTGTTGGGAGCTAGAAGACTCGAGGAAGCAATGAAGCTTCTTCACTTAATGAAGAAGCAGGGCTACCCACCATATCCTGAGCCTTTTGTCCAATACATATCAAAGTCTGGTTCTGTCGAGGATGCTGCAGACTTTTTGGATGCATTTTCTGAGAAGGAAAATCCATCCTCTGCAGCTTATGTCCATGTATTCAAATTGTTTTTCAAAGAAGGTAGACACTCTGAGGCCAGTGATCTGCTTTACAAATGCCCTCCTCATATTCGGAAGGTTGGTGAAATTCAGAAACTATTTGGTTCTACGGGAAGGAGCAAGACCACTGATACTACTTGTACCAATAGTGGCATGGAATTTGCTACTGATGCTAGTTCTTGAAAACTATTGGAAATTAGTCTCTCCCTCTTCTGTTTATGCTATTGTAATTTTCTTGTTATATTGCCTACCAAGGTTTCATACTTTCATTAGCAATACATCAGATGCCTATTCAACTCATGTTCTCGGGACTTATCTCTTGTATAAAGTAATGTGAGACTTATGACTTAATTATTACAGATATATCTCAATACACTCTTCTGATTTTCACAACCACCAAAGAGCAAAATAACAATGACGAAAGATAAAACAGATGAACAACCTGTACTACAAAAGACTGATGTGCTAGCCATTCAGGTCTTGGCCTTCTATAAGCCAATAAGACATTCGAATCATACAGGCCCTTGTCCAATGACACATCAAGCTTCTCACTTCCACCAAACAAATTTGGATGCTTGATGCAAAGAATGCAATAAAAAACAACATATTCTATAAAACACAAACCCAAATTAGACCAAGTACCCATCATAGAAAAGTTAATCAGTGAAAAAAAATGTACCTCCCAATTATAAGAGAAGGAGGACTGCCACTGCCATTACTGTAAGTAAGGAAGGGAAAGAAATCAAATCGATCCATCCATCAATGACCCAATACAAAATTGTCAGACAAAAACGGAATGAAATGGAAATTAAGAACCTGAAAGGAGGAAGCGTCAACGAAGCACATAGCTTGTGAGTGAAATCAACGTTAACATCAATCTTGGCTGCCACACATGAAATACACAAACAGCACATTACCACCCATCATTAACACTTAAACAACAACAACAACGGAAAGACTATCTCTTTTTTCTATCCAAGAGTCTCTCACCTTTGCCAGCATGGATGCCCTTCTGAGTGCCCATCAAATTACCAGAAAGCGTCGCCCAGGAAATCGGCGGGGTAGTCGAAATCCTCGCCCTGAGTGTTGAATTCGAGGAAGGTGTAGGCGTCGTTGGCCGTGTCCGGCTGCGACGCGGCGTCGAAGAGGTTGCTCGGCTGCGATTCCATGGCGTCCCTCTCCAGAATTGGAGTCTATAGGTGTCAACAATTCCAGAGATGTGAGAGGGAAACGAACTACATAGATTAGGGTTCGGGTTAGAGTTCGGTGAGGGGAATTGAACGACGAAGGAGGAAGGAGATCTGGGAAGAGAGAGTGAGTCTAAACGTCATGGATGGAGAGAGAGAGTGCGTGGGGTTCTTTAGCCGTCTCTGATCAACAAAACTGCTCTCTATTTACTCTTCTATCCATGTCTCGTTAAATTATCTAGTTGTGGAGTTAGAGAAATAAAATGGTACTTGTAGGCATTCTGAAAGTTCTACCTTAGTAACTTCCATAAGGGCCCTTGCTTTAATTAATAGAGATAGAGATGTAGTTTTAAACAAATTAAAACAACACAAAATAAAAAAGTTGTCTGAATAATTCGAAGGAGACAACAACATAAAACGTAAGTTGTCTAAAATCGTCAGAGAGACAACACAGTGAATATTGATGTTTTCTGAAACAAATGTCATAGAAAATATCAAAAGCATAGAGTTGTCTGAACATGCAAAAGAGACAACACAAGTAATTGATGTTGTCTAATTTTTTATAATTCATTATAGCGGTTTATATGCTGATGTGTGAGGGGCAAAATCAGACAACATCGAGGTGTGAAATATTTGTGTATTGTGTGAACCAATAATCATACAACGAGGATTTATTTGATGTGTGATTTTTTGGGACAATTGCATAAAATACATGTGTTGTCTATGACGAGTTATCTGATTGAATTTTTTTACTAGTGATTTTTATTTTGAAAATAGAAAATATGTACTTTTAATACATAAATTTTAATACCCAATAAGCGAACACTTTACGCGTTATAGCATTAAAGCACTAAGGCGGAGCTGAAAGACATGTGTTACGCTATTCGCTATTTAAAACAATTCTTGGAACACCATGTCTTTGAAAAATGTTCTCCTTGAGAAACTTGAGCACCACGATATGGTCATTCTAGGCACATGCAATCGCCTCTACCTATTTGGAAACGTAGTCTACTCCCACAAGAATATAGTAGTTCCCAAATTGGTCTCTTGCATTGATGTTGCCACTTCTTTGACATCTGTCACAAGATTTCACAAAGACAAAAGTCTCTTTGAATAAAGTAGGCCAATAGAAACCACAAAAAAGTACCTTGAACAAAGTAGACCAATACCCCTCACCCCAGTTGAGCTTACAATGCCTTCAATGTTAAAACACATCATTCACATAAACTATGCATAAAAGCTCCAATATGAGGAAGATGACAACTAAATATGCCCAACACCTAAAATGATGCAAATGTGCATGGAAAGTAGAAGCAAGAGCAAAAAGGGGTATAAATATTCCTCTTTGTTGAAAGTGAGCTCTAAGACCTCTTACCAAATTGGGAACATACAAAGACAAGCCTTGTGATCTAACTCATGGTAACAATATATTATCTCAATCAACTATTAAGAATCATCATATCCCCAAACACAAAATACGCACAATGTCATGCAACCAATAGCTTAAGTGAGGATTATATTTTACAATAAGAGTTTGTCAAACGTTAAGCTAGCATAACACATTACTAGAAAATTGCACTTAGGCAACGAAATCTTAATAGTTTCGTCGCCTAAGTAGGACTTGGCCGATGAAATAGTTTTTGTCACCCAAAGAACAATTTTTGTCGGTTAAGCAACACTTACGCGACGAAAAATTTCTTTGTCGCCTAAGTATTTTCTTAGACGATGGTTCACACAAGTCGTCGCCTAAGTGTGCACTTAGGCAACAAAAAACATCGTTTCATCACCTAAGATATATACTCAGACGATGACCATTTGTTGTCATCGTCTAAGTATTACACACTTAAACGAGATACACATTTCGTCACATACGTGGACTCTTAAACGATGACTTTAGCCATTCGTCGCCTAACTGACTACTTGGGAGACAAAACTGTTTCTGTCGCCTAAGTGACAACCTAGACAATGAAACATGAGACTTAGGCGACGAAATATTTCGTCATCTAAGAAAAGTCAATTATAAGATCTCTCGATCAGATGTCCTTATCTCTCTCTCTCTCTCTCTCTCTCTCTCTCTCTCTCTCTCTCTCTCTCTTCACTCAAAAAACCCACCGCCGGCGACTCCGAACGATATCCGGCAAAAATTCATCAAAACTCAATTTTTTAACTCCCGGAGTTCTAGTTTTACCTAGTTATCTCCTTATGGGTGAAGGTTATAAACTCGTTTCTCTCGATTAATTTTTTAAAATTTAATATTGTACGTAATTACGTATGACGATTGATTTTTCTGGCAACCTTAGCATTACTTCCATTTTTGTATTGCATTGTTAAGCTAATTGTAAGCTATATCCTAACACTACAAGAAAAATGCACGTAGACCACGGACCATTTTCATCGTCTAGGTTAGAGTTTTCGTAGTCTAAGTACTTAGACTACGAAATTTATGTTGTCTTTAGTCTGTCGTCTAAGTGCTGTAGTCTAAGCACTTGGACGACGGAAATAGCCCATTCCGTCGTCCAGAAGGTCACTTGGACCACGCATATGGCCCGTCGTCCAAGTTATAATGAGACGACGCAAATGTTATTTGCGTCGTCCAAGTACAACTTAGACTATGCAATTATTGCATGGTCTAAGTTACACTTGGACGACACAAATATTGTGTGCGTGGTCTAAGTGATCACTTAGACTACGGAATTGTTGCGTCGTCCAAGTGATCACTTAGACCACGCAACAATTCCATAGTCTAAGTGATCACTCAGACCACGTATGTGTATATTTTTCGGAGTCTAAATGATCACTTAGACCACGTATGTGTATATTTTTCGTAGTCTAAGTGATAACTTAGACTACGAAAGCATATATGGTTTCATACTCTAAGTGAGGACTTAGACTATAAAAACGTATATACTTTCGTAGTCTAAATGAATATTTATTTATTTTTATTTTATTTTAATTAAAATTTGAATTTAAAATAAAATATTAATAAATTAATTAAAATACTAAATTTAATTAAAATAATTAAAATTTGTACATACATTAAATTCTATCGTTCGAAAAATACGATATCATAAACTACATACAAACTACTAAAATACAGCAGGAGTAGACACGCTGTCGAGTCCCCCGCCTTCTGCCGTGTCGTCGTCGTCGTGGTGTGGGGTCGGAGCAGGATGACACTCATGTTAAACTTGGTTTTGCATAAGGGCGATAAGGTGGGCTATCTGCGCTTGTTGCTCATCAAGACTCTGACGCATAGATAGTGTTTCCTGACGCATAGATAGCGTTTCCGCTAGGGGTGGGATCAGTTCAGATCGGTTCGGTTTAGGCCGGAACTGAATCCAAATCCAAAATAGTATTCGGTACGGGTTCGACACGGTATTTCACTTTTGGAACATCCAACCCGAATGGGTCCGATCCGAATGGGTTCGGTTCAGTTCGGTACCATTTCGGTACCAAATGCTACTTTTTTGAAAAGCACATTTTTTTCTTTCTACTGTAAACAACTTTGTCTTTGTGACTGTGTCATATCCTGCTAACATTTAAGGGGATTTTAAGCAATTCAGTTTCAGCAGATTAAAAACTTAAATCTAAAACACTTAAAAACAACAAATCAGCAATTCAGTTTCAGCATTTTATAGTCCTAAACTCCTAATTTGACTTAGACATATTACAGTCCCAAAACCTTACACGAAAAACCTAAACGGTTCGTTGTCTAAGTGAGTACTTAGGCGACGAATCCACTCGTTTCGTCGCCTAAGGCCAATTTATTGGGCGGTTTATTTTTTGCAACAAATTTTTTGGTTCCTATTTAAGAACTACTTAGGCGACGAAATTTTTTTTTCGTCCCCTTAGTGAATTTAGGTGCTGAAACCAATGGTTTTGTCGCCTAAGTTGATTGATATATCCCAAAAACTAGATCGACTTCGATCCAGTTTTCTCATCTCTCTCTCTCTCTCTCTCTCTCTCTCTCTCTCTCTCTCTCTCTCTCTCTCTCATCTCCGCCGCCGGATTCCTCTCTCCCCCGTCTCCCCCCATCGGTTTATCTCTCTCCTCTCCCTGTTTCTATATATATATATGAATTAGATTGATGGTTATATATAAATTATATATATTTGATATAAAAAATGGTTTAATTATATATAGTAGATTTGGATTAATATATTATATATGAATTAATGTATTAGATGTATTTGGATTAATTTAATTGAATTTGACTATATTGTGATTAATATATTAGATTTGAGTATCAGATTAATATAATATATGTAAATTAATTTGGGTATATTGTATTTGGATTAATTTAATTGGATATATGTAATGTATTTTGATTAATTTGGGTATAATGATATATATAACATTAATTGATTAATTAGGTTATATTATATTTATTAATATAAGTCTTGATTAAATTAGATAAATTAGGTTATATTTGGGTAAATTTGAAAAATATTTTGAAATTTGGATACATAGGATATATTTGTGAACTTTAAATTTTTTGATAAATTTGGATATGTTTGATGAAATTTGGATATATATATATATATATATGGATGAATTATACTTAGGTATTTCATTTATTCATCTTAATTATGACTCCATGGAAGAGGCGCACGGCTGTGGACAAGGAGGCCGAACGTGAAGCCATTGCGCAAGCAATAAGTTAGAGGCAGGATTTGGAGGAAACCGTTACAAATTCTCCACAGCAATATTCGGCTTCGGCAACAGGTCAAATCCCTTATGCTCCACATGTGGAGGTCTCAACCTTTACGAACGAGCCGAACGGTGCCCGATCGACTGCGCTGTCACATGGTCCGGATGAGTCAATCGACAACTCGATTCTCTACAGAGCCCGACGTAGGCAGCCATCAGACGCGCCTGCGAAAAGAACTCGGGGACTTGGAAAGGGTGCCAAAGGCGAGTGCATAATGAAGTCGACGGGGAAGAAGATCAACCTCCCGTATGATGAGTTCACCCAAGGCCCTCCGACCACGCAGCTCGGGAGTCTGACCTCGCACTCCATCAGCTCATTCATACGGAACAACATCCGTCCGGTTGCCTCTTCATGGAACGAGCTGTCATGATCTGTAAAGTTGAGAGTGTACCGCGAACTATCGGTAATACTATTTATTATTATTATTATTATCATAGTAATTACAAAACATAAATACATTATTTGTATAATTAATTTTAATTTGTTATTTATATTTCTAGACACATTTTGAAATCTCTGGCTCAGCAGAGATGATGGAGGATATAGAGGAGACGATTGGCCATATTTACAAGGACTGGAAGTACGACCTCCACAACAACTACCTACAACACGGCACCACGCCTACCCTTCTGGAGCTCCGGAACGACAGGAAAAATGAGTGGCATTGGTTGGTCGGACACTTTGAGTCCAACAGGTATAATGTTCGTCTTCATTTTCTTTAATGTAATGAAAATTGCATAATTCATTATTTTATTATCTTTATTGTGTAACAGACAATGTCGGAGGCCAACAAGCAAAATCGTGACAAGAATGGCAAACACCATGGATCGGGCTCGCGAAAGTTCATTTACATCGCGAAGGAGCACATAGATGCGGGTTCGAAGCATTGTTTCTAGAATGCCAACGTCCAACCTTATGTGAAGCCCGGGGTTGTCAATGAAGTGAGTCAACAAGGGATAAGTAACTCACATTTCTAAAATCAATTGAAGTTACTCATACTTTCAAAGCATATCAAGATTTAGTATAACGCTAATTGCATTTTTAAGAAATTGAATTATGATTAATGCATGATTTAGTTAGGTTGTACTATTGGAATATGATTTTGAACTTAAATTTGGTTATGCTTTAGTTTAGTTGGTTAAATTATGATTTTCAACTTGAGAAATCTGGATGGGAATCGGTGCCCATGGTGTAATTGTGTTGTTGTAATTAGTTGTTCGAAGTGTAATCTTGCATGCAAGTTTTTTGGTGTTTGACAAATTTTAGGGAAAATTATGCCAATTTTTTGTTAGAAATTAATATTATATTTATGTATTCTTCACTTGATTAATTTTAGGAGAGGTTGATACAAATGGCCGAGGAGGAATTGACCACGACTCGACTGGCCAACCTGGAAATGACGCCTGAATAAGTGCCTCCTCTATCGATGGAGATTCAGATCGCTACTGTCGATGTTGTTTACCGCCGCCGACCTGGCAAAGAGGTTCGTGGGCTTGGACGGACGGTGCAGAGAGATTTGTCCGCTTCGTCAACTCGGTGCGGTAGAGAGGATACCGAGACACTCTGAGCCGACCTTCGATTGGCACAGGAGTCGGATGATCGTGCCTGGGAGGATTCGAGGTCGGTGGAGGCACGGTTTTCCGCTCACAACCGTAAGATGACCGTCTTTTATGAGGTATGCAGGCAAATGGGGTTGCCCATTCCTAATTTTGTTGACGAGGGGGGTCCCCGCCCCCCCCCCCCCCCCCCAGCCCCAATTCTAACCCCAGCGACAATGATCTGAGCGGCGGCAAGGGAATTGGCAACATGTCTACCGCCGGTTTAGTTTCATAGTTTTTTTGTTATTTTATTATTATTTCTATCGATGTATGTACACTTTTTATATTTAATGAATATTTTATTAATTTAATTAATAGATTTTTATATATTTTAAATTTATTTTATAATTCAGATAAAAAAAAATTAAAAAAATTATTCAACTTGGGCGACGAACACTCTTTGTTTCGTCGTTCAAGTGAATTACTAAGACGACGGACCGTTCGTTGCCTAAGTGTACACTTAAACGACGAACGATTTTGTCGCATAACTGGTCACACCTACACGACGACAAACATGTCATCGTGTAGGTGCATCACTTAGATGACGACCAATTATCGTTGTCTAAGTGCTCTCACTTAGACGACGAAATCAAGTCGTCTTCTAAGTGGCAACACTCAGACGACGACTCTAGTTGTTTGTCACCTAAGATCATTCTTAGACGACGACCACTGTCGTCATTTAGAGGAAGATTGTTTCGACGTCTAAGTGATTAGACGACGAACCATCTTTCGTAGCCTAAGTAGCATCTTAGGCGACGAAACAAAAAAAAATCGTCGCCTAAGTACTTAGGCTACGATTGTTAGGTGACGAACTAGAGGCGACGAAATCTTCGTCGCTTAAGTACCTGGCGGACGAAAAACACCATTTAGGTAACGAAAATGTTTCGTCGCCTAACTGTGTTTTTCTAGTAGTAACATAGTTCTACACTTATCCAAAGATGGAGGTAACACACAAAAACACAAAAGCTACATTATGAAAGAAAAATATAGGGAAAATTCATGTTTAGTACCTTATAGTTTGAATTTTTCTTCATGTCACTACCTAAGGTTTTGATTTTTTCAGTTTACTGCTTGAAGTTTGCCTATTTATTCATGTTACAGCTTAAAGTTTGCTAGGTACTTGATATTTTATTTTCTCATCACCGCTTTTACTTTCGCTTAAAATATTATGTTAAGAGGCCGGAAGTGTATTTTGGACAATTATTTATTCCTCACAAAATAAGTGATAATATTTTTTAAAAATTATTCTTACTCAAAATTATAAGTCATATTAATTTTCTAAAATTTTCTTCTTAACAAAATAAGTCATATTAACTTTATTATGACATAATTGACATAATCTATTCACTAGTACAACAACAACATCATATGACGCCCCTCAAACGACACAATTGAACAGACCGCCATCTTACTGATTTTATAAGAGAGAGACGACATTCTCAAAATGTGTGTCGTGTAATGCTGCTTCAAACGATATATTTTTTTCGTTTTGAACCATGAGCGTCTAAAATTTATAGTTTTCATGGATAGTTACCTCAAATTGTGGTGGTTTTGAAATATTGCTCAAGTTAGACGACGGATATCCGTCGTCTGAATATTTAGCACAAATGTTGTGAATCATCGAGTTAAAATTTTCAATGATGAGCATCTCAAAGTTTGGTGGTTTTGCAATATTGTTTAAGTCAGATGACAGTCATCTTTCATCTGAGTATTTTGTGCTATTAGTCCTTCAATCATACATCGGTCGACTGTCATCTTAATATTTACCAAAAACTCTGTAAATTTGTTTGGCCAATTTAAACAAATGAATTTTATATATATAGGAAATTCTGCAAGGGAATCTTACTAGTATAGATTGAGTTTTTAAAATGAGACGATGGACGTCTGTCGTCCGAGTTATGACACAATCTGAGCGGCAAATTTCTCACCTAAACTGTCTCCATGAGCAACCAAAATTCGCAAATTTTAATGGCGGGCATCTATAATTTTGATGGTTTTGAAATATGCATAAATCATATGACAGTCGTTTGTCGTTTAGTTAAGCTTTGACATTTCTTTTGCTACCTTAAATGGCAAATTTTGTAATTGCCTAAAAATAATCGTTTTGTTGAAATTGACTGTTGGATAGGATGATCGAAATACTATTAAGATGCTGTTTAAAAATTAAAAAGAATCAACTTTAATTCGTCTTCGATCCGTGCTTGTCACTGTTGTGGCGCTAAGGCTCTTTAGAATAAAACTCAATTTGCAACTCTATAAAAAAACTAATTTGAAACCATGTTCCACACATGCATTATCGTGGAGTTCATATCTATCTTATCTTATGGAAAAATATGACAAAAAAAATCAATTTAGGTACTCCTCCCATAGGAGAATGAGCAAAATCCTTGAAAAATGTTATTTTAATCTTTTGGTAGTATTTGACCTCATTGACCGACCTCTAAATGAACTGCAAAGAGGGTAAATTTTTTGGAAAACCCCTTTTATTACGAGGTTGACGCATGTGTATGGACACATTTCTCACTAGACCATTTCGGTTTCTCGTATGTCTTTAATTCCATATATAACTACTAATGTTACTCACCATGTTTGTTGGTTATATGAAAACCAAACATTTATGAAACTAAATCACTAACAAGTAATCATTTGACAAATGTGATCGCTGTGTGTGTGTGTGTGTTTGGGCACCTCTGACTACAACGAAGACCGACCTCTCTACGTCTCGGTCATGGTGCTCCCACCTCGTTGTACGTTGTTTCCTCCAAAGTCCGTGAACCTCGACTTGGGCATATCTTTGATAAAATGGCTTTCCCTCCCTTGATCTCGAACTCGGTGCACCTTAGCTCGATCTTGGATGTTACGCTTATGTTGCTTGATCTCAAACACAGGACAATTTGTCTACCGGCCGGCCATTTTATGCTCAGTAGCATACATGCCGCTTGATCGATCTGCCTGAGATTGTATGGTTATAATAAGTAGCATACAAAATGCAGGTTTGTTAAAGGAATGACTATAATTTTCTCAAGATCTGCCTGAGATTGTACATGAGCATATATAGTTGTTGACTGTGTTTGTTTTCGAGTTTGTTTGGTGTTGTAGGCACGAATATTACGGCTAACGAATATGGTGTGATTAAGCTGGTGAGTAGTACGATTATGTTTTTGATGTTGACTTTTGTTTGGTGCTGGTTTTTTATTGTGTAAAATTGAGCCAAATCTGGTAGAAAAAAAGTTGTGGGAATGATGTATGAGTTTATAGTGTGATTGGTGGACATGCTTCAACTTTCACTATACATATAATGTCATTAAGCCAACTAGATTGTAGATCAATGCATTTTGTGCTAATGTGGGCTACTTTAGTGTTGAAGCTTGTATATTCATGTTGATTGTCATGTTTGTATAACCCAAGGAGTAAAATATCGGGTATCGAGGATATATCGACAGTCCAAAATTTGGATATATCGACGAAAATATCGACGAAATATCGATCCACTGAAAATTCTGACGGAAATGACGGAAACTAATAAAAATATATGGAAATTTGTAATGAAACTTTTGGAGGTTGTTATATGATCAATTACCTACCTTATGTGAAAAGAAAATATTGATCAAACATCAAAACATATGAATTTGCTATATTACTATATGAATTAGTACGTGTTAAGTGCTGATAACTATTAAAATATAATTTAATAGTTCTATTTTTATTTTTTTGATGGCTAAACTTTAATGGGAGGCTAGGCCATCACGTTTTTGTACAATATGTTACACATCACACATTACAAAATCAAATATATAAATACTTCAAAACCACGTAGAGGACCTATGAGGTTCGAAATTCACACTATTTTCCCCATCTCTCTGTGCAGAATCATGTGTGTATTGTGAAGAGTACTCATTAAATGATTGCTCTCCCATGTAATTCTGCACGTATTGACTTACATGCCAGCCATATGGGTCAGGGGGCGGTCTTTGAAGATTTTGGAGCTCGTAGTATGAACCAGGCATTGCTCGACTTTCTTCATTGCTATCATCATTTGAGGCATTTGTTTGTGATTGTAACGATGAGGTATCACTTGTTGGAAGACCATAAGGCATGATATATGAAGGATAAGGCATTGCAAAATTTTGACCATAATAATAGGGTTGGTAATTACCATCTCCAACACCTATTGAGCCAAAAGTGGTGGATAACTCATCTTCAACATTCCTTGATAAACTCCCTTGACCCCTTTCTCTTGGATTATATTCACTTCTTCTGCCTCCTCCACCGTATCCATGACCTGCTCTTCTGTCTCCATGGTCTTCATCTTGGGTTGCATGTGTGAAATTTTGTTCCTCTGTCAAGTAAAATGGTTCATCTTCACTGTAACCACCATATCCGCTGCCACAACCACCGGCTCCAACACTCTGCATTCCGCTGTCTCCTCCTCCAGTGCTTGATGAGCTTCTAGATCTCGTACCTGAGGTATCCCTCCTCAACCGTGGAGGTTGGGAAGCATGTGAACTTCTAGGCATTGGATTAGGTTGAATATTGTCTTGACTCATGAGAGATTCAAATGAGTCATGCTCATCAACATGTCCTATAACCTCTTCACGAAGTACCTGCTCGACATTTATTCCTTCAGCACGGGCAGCAGCAGCAATTTTCTCAGCTGGATTTTGTTCCTCGTCATCCAAGTGTAGTGGTCTAATCCATTGATAAAGTTGATCTCTCTCTTCATCATCAAATTCAGTACCAATTTCAAACACATCCAATGGATCTCTGGCCTCAATATTTGTTTGCTCAGCTTCTTTATCTCGGAGCATAAGCTTCATGTTATAATAGCAATAGACCAATTTCTCCAGCCTAGTATATCCCAACCTGTTTCTTTGTTTTGTATGAATTAGAGAAAATGTGCTCCAATTTCTTTCACAAGCTGAAGCTGAAGCAGTTTGCGATAATACTCTAATGGCCAATCTTCTTACGGTAGGTGTACTTGTCCCATACATCATCCACCAATCAGCTATCATATAAGAAAAAAATTATTAATTTTCCTAATCAAGTTCAATTTGTGATTAATGAAAGAGTACATAAATTATAAGTATATACTATGTATACATACCAGGAGCCATCTTTTCTCTAGAAGCAACTGCCGCTGGCATGGCAAAATTAAGCTTTGAATCTTTGAAATATGTGAGCTGAATGTAAAAGATGAATTCTTTCATTGTCACAATTTTAAATGATAAATTGTAAAAATAATTCGTTATAAGCCAAACCTCTCTTCCAAAATCGCCTAGTGTCGGACAATCAGGGTCCAACTTAGAGAATACATTATGCACAGCTTGAATAAGCATGGGGTCATCTCCAACGCCTTGTTTATAATTATAACGAGGATTCAAATAATAACCTACAACAAAAATACAAATACAAAAATTTATTATACATTATAATGTTAATACCTTATGGTTAAGTAAAACTAAGAATGAAAAATTAAGATTATTATTACCTGTAGCATGCAAATCGTGTCTTAAAGTTTTAAACCATCTGTCATTGATAATTTTGACAACCCATTTTGCATATGGATTTTTTTCCAGCTGCTCTTTCATTATACGCATCAACTCATAAACTGCACCCATAGTCGGATAAACTTCTGTATCCACGACACGTAATACTTTGTAAAGAGGCTCAGATAGTTCACACACATGTTGTGCTTGACTCCAAAATAGTTGATCAAATACTAAACTTTCAACAGTACGACCGTGTTTGGTACGACAAAAGTTGCTAGTGCTCCACCAATCACTTGTGAACAATTGTTTCAACCCAGACTTCCTCTTGAGTAAGCTCTCTAATGAAATGAAGTTAGTGGCAAATCGAGTAGGTGCGGCACGAACAATCTCCCCCTTGCAAAATTCACGCATCTTTGCCAACAATGTATTATGATTATGAAGGTAATTTGAAATAGCTTTACCCTTATCAATCACATCCTTGACACTCTTTTTTCCCCATCTCTTCAAACATGAGATCAATACAATGAGCTGCACAAGAAGTCCAGTAAACATTATGGTGCTTCATCAACTTCTTTCCAGCTTTAACATAATTGGCTGCATTGTCTGTCACCACCTGAACAACATTATGCTCCCCAACCTCCCTAATAATGTTCTTCAATAATACATATATATATTCATGATCCTTTTTATGCTTAGAAGAATCAACAGACTTCATGAATACAGTGGTACCTTTGCAGTAGACCATGAAATTAATGATAGACAATCTTGTTGGACTAGTCCATCCGTCACACATGATTGTGCACCCATACGTCTCCCATTGACTTTTCAATGTGGCAACATGTTCAGTAATCTCTTTGAACTCTATATCCAAGTACTTGTGCCTGATCTCATAAGGTGTGGGGGGTTTTACTCCCTCTCCGGCTCGTTGGCATCCAACTACCATGTTGTGGAAGTGAGGAGATGCGGCTTTTGATGGAGGGACATTTTCATATATGAAAAATTTGCTTATTAAACGGCCCATTGCCTCTTTCACTGAACCGCCTGAGAACATATTCTTGAGACTCTTTTGCCGTCCTCGAGTTGATTTGCTGAGGTTTGGTGCCATTGGTTGTGATTCTTTAAAGCTCTGGGCTCGTTGCACATTACAACCACTACTTTGTCCTCTGTTAGGGAGTTTGTGGAGATGCTCTCTTTGCCATTGGGCTTCCTTAGACTCTCGTATTGCTTGTCGAAATTGTGCCCTTTCCTCATGCCCCATGTCATCACCGTCATAGTCTTCCTCCTCACTTGTATCTTCGAGTTGCACGATCGGATCTCCACGTAGTTCAGCTCGGATGTCGTCGATCATATGAGATTTTTTGGCCTTTTCTTTCTGTTTACTCTTCATTATTGAAGTGATAAATTGCTTGACTGCATCCGGAACTGATTCACATCTTTTCACGTTTGAACCGGGATCAAGTCCACTGAGATGATACTTTAAACGTGTGATACCTCCGCTCTTCATCACAAACCCACAATATTTGCATATAGAGCCATTCTTGTTTCCGGGAATTGTATCACCGTGCTCCCATGCTGGATCACGTCTACTTGACCCACTATCCATTGCAATAATTTAATGAACTCCTACATATAATTTTTTTTAACATGATCAAATCTTAATCAACATGGCATCAATATCACATTATTAACGTAACATGCATATAATTAAGTACTTTAACATAAATACATTTAACAAGAAATAAGAAATATTAGAACAATAATAATAAATTTATCAACATAAAAAGTATAATTAAGTGCTTTAAGCCTATAACATAAATACATTTAACAAGAAATATTAGAACAATAATAATATATTTATCAACATAGAAAAAACTAACCGACTAAGTAATAACATACCTGATTGGGTAATCTACTATAAATTGTTGAGAGAGTAATAGAGAGATTTGTTAAGACTTAAGAGAGTGAGAGAGAAGTTGTGAGATAAAAGGTTTTGTTGAGAGAGTGAGAGAGAAGTGATCGGTGAGATGAATTCAACCAGAAACTCAGAATGCAAATATATATATGTGTATGAGAAACTGAGAGAGAGAGATGGAATGATGGATTGGTAATGGATTGGTAGTGAAAAGCATTATTTGGGAAGCAATTAAACATGGCAACGTGAGATGGAAATCATGAAATGATGGATTGATTGATTGATTGCACTATAAAATAAAAAATATAAATGCTTTTCTATTTGGGAAGCAATTAAACATGGCAACGTGGGAAGTGTGGGAAGTGTGATATGTTGTACATGTACAATATATTCTTGTTACTTGTTAATTGTTTACTTTGTGTAGATGGAAGTGACGCATGTAGTACGTTATAACCAAGGAATGCAAAATCGATATTATCGGCGATATTTCACCGATATTTCGGTTTTTTTAACTTACTTGAAAATGACTGACAAGTTTTTAATTTTGTTAAATTAAAAAAGTTACTGAAAAATTCAAAAATATCGGAAATATCGGAAAGTTTCGGTAATATCGGGGATATATCGGTAATATCGGGGATATATCGGAAATATCGGAAAATATCGGAAAATTTCGATGAATTTGGAGATATATTCACGGATTTTTCAGGTAAGTTCAAAAAATCGAAATATCGGCGAAATATCGCCGATATTATCGATTTTTCACTCCTTGGTATAACCACAAGATGAAATGACGAGAGCTTAATATTTTATCCCCTTGTTTTGAGTTAAAGGATATATAATTGCTGTAATGATTATTAGTTTTTGAAAATTGTATTTGAACAGTTAGTAGCGCTTTAGTGTGGTCGGTATTTCTTCTCATTCATATGAAGTTCATGGCCAATGTTTTGAATGATTATAGGAAAATGTGAAGATAAAACATCCACAGTTGCTGTATGAATCTAAGCTGTACATTATCATACAAGGAGAAGGTAAGGCAGACTCTTGAATTTTGTAAGTTGATGGGTATTTATAGATTTTAGTCATTTTAGTCATTTGATTTCAAGTTACCAATTCAGATTTACTCATTTTACTCTTGAATTTTATGCTTTGCACTAAAATTTTGCTTCCTTTTTGCAATTGCAATTATGAGTCACCTTATTTATGCAACTATTTAAATCCTATGTATGTAGATATACTTGGTGAACATTAAGAAGAAGCGAAATAACATGTAACACACAAGTCATGTTGGCTGCCACATGGACCAAGGAGATGAAGATGGAAACTTAGATGTGTACATTGATCTACTTGCATTGAAAGCAAATTTGTGAATAACGTATTGTGTATTTGGTAAAAAAAAAGCAATGCAAATAGACACCATAAAATGTAGACCCAAGTCTGATTCAAACTTATACTACACATACTAAAGAAAGCAAATATGATAGTCACCATAATAAAATGCCTATTTTCTGATCCAAACTCATATGACACACACTAATGTATGGAAGATTGACGTCTAAGAAGCGATCAGACGACGAACAATATGACAGAAAAATTGACGTATGAACAACAGTCACACAACTCTCGAACTAACTAAAGGACCAAGTCCTATACAAATATAGACGACAGTTGACTGTCGTCTGATTATATGCCGCCAGACATAAACATGCATAGGCATGGACGACAACTATAGGAAAAATGAATGTCATCTGTCGTCTGAACCCTATAACCGTCATCCCTATAATCGGTATACGACAATCATTTCAGACTTTTTAGTGTCGTCTGAAACTATTTCATCAGACGTCGTCTGGATAGATGACAGACGATACACATTAATTTCATATGACACACAATGAGCGTTGTGTGAGACATTTTGTGTAGTAGTGATTATTTTCCTAATTGTTTCTAGATAATACTAGTAATCTTTTACCCGGGATTGAGTCTTTAGTACTTTATATGTGATATCTTTAACATAAATTTGGTCTAGCTCAACTTGGTTAGTACAAATATATTGATGTATAAGAAATAGTCAAATATGGACGGTGACTCAATGGTTAAGTCGTTGCACTTATAATGTTGTGAGCAAGGTTAAAGTCTTTACTATAACAATCTTAGAAAATTAAAATCACTAATCATTATTATTTTTTGAAATTGGTTGATGCTGATGTAGGCCGATGGGCGGTATCTCGTTGTACCGTAATTTTGGGGTGCATAACTACATAGGACATGGGGCCCAATGCAAAATTATTTTTAGTCATTTTCCTACGTCTAATCTGTTTAGTTATGTGATGACAGGTCTATACTGAGTATGTAATAGTATAGATTACTCTAGGGAGTTCTTTCTATCGTGTTGATGACTCGGTGTTCTCCTTGCAATCTTTTAGACCAATCAATTATATCGTTCATCTCAAAAAAAAAAAGTGAGAAGTGATGCACTACCAGAAATACGCACTTAGACGATGAAACCTTAAATGTTTCGTCATCTAAGTAAGTCTTAGACGAAGAAAAATTAATTTTTCGCCCAAGAAAATAATTCGTCGTCTAAGTTTGTACTTAGAGGACGAAACATGACATTCTTTGTCTAAATTGAGTTTCTAGACGACGATCAAAAGTTTCGTCGTCTAAGTACAACCCCATAGACGACGAAAATATTATACGTCATATAAAAACTCAACTTGGACGACTTATATATTTTGTCATCTAAGAGATAACATAGATGACGAATATAGTTTCGTCGTCTAACTTTGTACTAAGACGACGAAGTGTTAAACTTATACCTGTCTAACAAAACTCAATTATTTAGATTAGATTCTATTTCTAGATCAAGCATTTCATCTCTCTATCATCTCTCAACTTCTCTCAAAATCTCTCTACACTACCTCCAACCACAATTTCAATATATACAGTTTATCCACCTCCGAAGTTCTAGTTTAGCCACTTATCTCCTTATCGGTGAAGGTATTAACTCATTTCTTTCGATTATTATTTTTTGAATTTAATTTCGTACGTAATAACATACAGTGATGGAGTTTTCCGGTAAAATATTCTGACGAATACAGTTTCCGGCAACCTTGTTTGCATATTGCATTAATTAATTATTTAATTGTTAAACTAATTGCAGGCATGTGTTAATTAATTATATATATGATTAGATATGTTAGATTTAATTAATTGAAAAATATATATAATCTGTAAATGCATATTATTGTGTTATGTAATTTAATAATTTAGTATATTAGATTAATAGTTAAAAAATTATATAATATGATAATTAACTTACGCAGAAATATGGACAAGAGTTGGATACAGTTGGTGAATAGAAGTGATGAGGGGTATATGGATGGAATCAGAGATCGAGTTTATGTTGTTTGCGATGCAACATGGTCAATAAAAGAAGCGTTATATGTGTCCGTGCAGAAAGTATCTTAATTAACCATCAGTTTATGGAGATTAATGTTATGTCTCAACACTTGTATAACCACGGTATGATGTAGAGTTACACTATATGGACTGAGCAAGGGGAAGTAGTAGACTTTAGCTCAGGACTAGACTTCAGCTCAGGATACAGTTATCACGGTGCTTCATCCAGCGTAGTGGCATCCCTTCTTGGAACCCCACTGTGAATTTAGTCATGATGATTTTCCGAAATTTAGTCATGGTAGACACCAACACGAAGAGGGAGGTTATGATACTCCTCATTATGACACAGTCCCTGCACCCTTGGCCACTGACACTACTACTGAGATGGATAAGTACAACATGATGCTACTTGAAGCCTAGACCCCCCGGTGTACCCTGGATGTCCAAAGAATGTATTGCGATATGTAATGGAGGAAATTCAGATAAAAATGAAGAACAAAATGTCAGACCGTTCTTTTGACAAAATGCAGGATATGTGACAAGACCCACCCCAGATTACCATAGTAATTCAGGGTAAGTCTTGCGGGACCCGTATTAGAGTATCTAGCATTGACAAATCGGTACCAAGTATTCTAGCACGAGGAACCCTAAACTTCAACTAAGAACCTACACTGAGAAGACGAAAGTTGTGGACTACCATGCCTCGAACTCTGGACAATCACGACTTTAGTCGACTAACCTGTAATCAGGACATTTTAAAACAAAGGGCCCAGGGAAAGGTATAAAAATATAAAACGTTTAAGTGAGTGGAAAAAATAACATAATCGTACGTATACGTAAAACTGAAGAAAAAACTGTAGCTATATGCCTTTCCACCGTTACAAATAAAATTGATGCGAGTTCAAAATATCGTGAAATCGAAAGAAAGTGGAAGTGGTCGCCCAAGTGTTTTCCCTAATCTGAGTCGACAATAACTGAATATCAAAGGTGATGGGATCATCTAATGTGTTTGTCCTAACCTTAGACGATTCAGGGTCAGACGAGATGTTTGTCCTAACCACTCTTGACCAGACTATCCGGTGATCAGCCGAATAGTCAGAGCATCAATGCAACTAAATATGACTATCACAAATCAAACCTCCAAAACATAAAGTTCGTAATTAAAGCATAATCATAAACATATTGCGTAATAACTGAACTCGTAATTCAACTATGAAAATAAACATCCACTCACAATATTGTTCCGTGATTTTAATCAAGCCAAATTAAGCACGTCTGTTGGCACTACTATGCATCTGTCACTGGTTGCGAACATCTCATCTTGAAACAACGATTATTACTTAATAACTAATTGTCAAAAATCAAAATGAATAGCTTAGCTAGTTCACCGACGAGCATTATTGTCGAGAACCTTGCATTCTCAAATAACGTGCTTTTCGAACTAATGACGTGCTTTAATCTAATTCCAAATTCTAATTCCTGAATCCTTTTTAAAGTCGCAACACATTCCTCAAATGTTATGCGACTCGAAGTTAAATCGACTATCGATTCAATCGTTCGATATAATCGCAAAATCGTTTAATTAATATCCGATAACCACATGTCTTAATCAACAATGTTCAAATAAATTCAATAACCTCTTCATTACAATCGATACGAAATTACGAGCAAAACAACATAAAATTTACATCAAAATACCCTTCGCTGGAGTGCTGCCGTGAACCGCCACCAACAGCAGCGTTGGTGACTTTTTTTGCCGACCCGAACCTGGAAACACTCAAAATTTTGCAAGCAACAATTTTCTCAACTACACCAAAGTCCAATTCAACCTCTAACTAGTCGAAGTTACCTTGAAACTGAAATCCCCCCAAAACTTCAATCATTCGATTCTCTTTGCTCCAGTTGAATTAGAACATGCTCTTGGTGTACTTAGCTTTATGGTGAGGAGAGCTTTAAATCCCAATAAGTTTCACTAGTCGATTTGGCCAGAAAATTATTGACCCGAAACCTAACTTTTCTCGGTTTTTCTTCTTAAAATTTTGACTATCTCTGGTCAAATTGGTGGCGGAGACCATAGGGAAAAAGAAGAGGAAGGAGAGACGAATGTTTTGACACCAAGACCATCGAGTTTGATGGCCGACCGGTGGTTCGTCGCTGTTGATCCATGGTGGTGAGAGAGAGACCGCGCAAGAAAGAGAGGGAGAGAGGAGAGAGAAAAGGAAATAACCCAAAATGGAAAGTCTGACTTTCTATTTTCGGAAGGTCCTATATATATGTGCGAGTTGCGACTAACCGATTTTCGTAAAAATTGTACAAAATTTTTGTTGACCATAATTTCTTCATCGTAACTCCGATTTTAATACCTGACGTGACCACGCACTAGTCTCGATAAACTTTATAACTTGACTCAATATGATTTCCCGAAATAGAAAGTCCTATTTATACTCGTCCATTTATGACTAGTACATTCTTGATAAACTTCCATTGATCTTAACTTTCTTGTCATAACTCTGTTTTCGAAATTCTTCACGTCTATGGACTCATCTCGATAATTTGTATGACTTTCACCCAAGGTCAAACTACTTCAATAATCTGTTAAAAAGTCAACTAAAAGCTCTTAATATTTACCAACGGTGACAAAACTAAGTACTTTTCTTGATTAACCTTGAATAAATCATAAAAAAGAAAATTCTCGGGATAAGATATTACAATATGTAAGTTGCTTCCTTATCATCACAAACTTCCCAAAACCCATTATAAGATTATAAAGATCTTGCGCAGCATCGGCGTAAAGTACAAGAAAATTCACGCGAGAGTATGCACATTTTGACTACTGTCATGTATGCAACCAGTCAAGATATTTGCACCCAAATAGGAGGAGTTCGAATAAGATAATTCATGTGAAGGCGCTTTGCTATTTTTCGTTGAATCCTAAGCTGCAACGTTTGTATATGTCTCTATACATAACAGAGGCGATGATATGGTACACGGAACAAAGAATAGATGATGATGTGCTCAGACATGTGGCAGATGAAGAGGCTTTTAAAGATTTTGACAGGAAATTTCCAGACTTTGCAGCAAAGGTTCAAAATGTTAGGCTCGAATTTCCGACAGATGGATTCAACCCTTTGGGAATAATAGTGTTTCTGTCAGCACTTGGCCAGTTATTGTCATGTCGTACAAATTGTCTCCATGGATATGTATGATCACAAGGAATTTAATTTCCTTACTTTGCTAATTCTAAGTCCTAAGTCTCCTGAAAAGTGTTTAGATATATACCTTTTACTCTTGATTAACGAGCTGAAACACTTGTAGGAACATGGAGTCCTAACTTATGACAAGTTCATTGAAACCATGTTCAAGATGTGAGCAGCCATAATGTGGATCATTAGCGATTTTCCTACGTATGAGATTTTGGAATCTTGCATAACCAAGGGTTACAATGTTTGTCCAGTGTTCTTGGACAACATTAACTCTAGTTGGCATCCTAGGAAGGTGTGTTACATGGGTCATTGTAAATAGTTTCCTCATGATCACCAATGGTGACAAAATATATTGAATTTCAACGGAACAATAGAGAATAGTCCTAAACCCCGACAGTGGTATGGTGAAGAGATTTTTGAGAGGTTAAACAAATTTTATTTCGGTGTGTTGAGCAATGACGATAGTGTGAAAAAGCTAAATCCACACCCTCCACATTATCTTACATATTGGAAGCGCATGAGTATTTTGTTTGAACTGCCTTACTGGTCAAATTTGAAACTCAGGAACAACACAGATGTCATGCACATAGAAAAGAATGTGTGTGATAGCGAGGTGGGAATAATTCTCGATATAAAGTTCAAGACTAAGGATACTCCCAAAGCGCGAAAAGATCTGGAATCTATGAATTTACGCCATCCCTTCTGGTTAAAGAGGGATATAAGAAGAGTGTACAACAAGATGTCAGATGCACCTTACACAGTGAAGTTGACACTGTCAGATAAGTCAGCTGGTTTAAAAGTGTTCGTTATCCGTCTAATTATGCATCGAATATACTTGAATGTGTCACCATTGAGGAACACAAGTTCATTGGTCTAAAGACTCATGACTGTCATATTATACTGCAATGTCTGATTCCAGTGATAATTTGACCATATTTGTCTCGTGACGTAGTTGAACCAATAATAGCATTGTAAAGATAGTGGTAAAAGTTATGCGCTAGAGAGTTGAAGAAGTCAGGTGTGGTCGAACTACAATATGAAATTGTCTACATCTTTTGCAAATCAGAGAGAATTTTTTCTCCCTGCTTTCTTTGACATCATGATCCACCTTCCAGAACAAGTGCTGCTTTCTGGTCCGGTTCACTACACTTGGATGTATCCTCAGGAAAGATATAATTAATTATAACACGATTTTTCATCATTTATACATATTTTTGTGTTTCTACTATTCATCAAATAATTAATTTTATCATTTTGCAATCAAGTCGGACAGTATAAAGGACTCGTCAAAAATAAATCTGCCCTAGATGGCTTTATAGCATAAACATAAATAATGCATGATTGTATTACCTATTACAACAAGTACCTCAAGGATCCAGTCCACACCACCACCTCCAATCCATATGCCCACAACAATCTTTCAGTCATCATAGATGTTGTACGACTGTTTAGTGGAGTATTAAACGAAAGATTACTCAAGATGAACTTAATAAAGCACATTCGGTAGCGTTGCGAGACTGTGACGAGCTCAACCAGTACATGCAAGCTTACAAGGAGAAAATTCAGATAGGCAAACCGGACAAGAGTTATAACTGGGTTGAAAAAGTGTTTAATCCCTGATGGGTATGTTTAAACGATATAGGTTTGTAATTTCTTTATTTTGAAATTGAAAATCTGGATGGGATGCCCACGGTAAATTAATTTATTATTTTAGTGTTTGCTTATTTGAAGTGTTCTTCCTTAGTTTATGCATGCCAGTTTTTGGTTTCCTTTTGTTTTAGGGGAAACTATGTCAAATTTTTGGTAGAAAATTAAATATACATTCATATATCTTCTTCACAATTTTACAGATGATCGATCTAGAAAAATCTAGTAACCACGAGGGGTGGTGGTAGGCCTATCAATGGGTCGTGTCATATCGAATTCGTGTCGAGCCATAGAATTATTCGTGTCGAAAAGGCAAACCCAAACTCAACCTATTTATAAACAGGTCAACCCACTCAACCCATTTATGATCCATTTAATAATTGAGTCGTGTCTTGTCGTGTTGAATAATGTAGCATTTTAAAACTAAATAGGTTAAAGATTAAAACAACTGCACATATAAAACGATAAAATTATTAAAAACACAAACTCTTAAAATTTTAAATCCAATAATAAAGTAACATATTCAATTGGTTCTATAAATTAATATAAAGTTAAAATAGAATAGTATGCAAGCCCCAATTAAATGATTCGTGTATGTGCAAGAATGATGAGAATGTGATGGTGCCTCAATGAATCCAAACTGGTTGGAGAGTGTGTATCGATTATCGCAAGCTTAATGCTACCACGCATAAGGACCACTTCCCTCTTCCTTTTATTGACCAAATGTTAGAGCATCTTGCATGACACGTATATTATTGCTTTTTGGATGGTTACTCTGGCTACAACCAGATTGCCATCCATAAAGATGATCAGGAGAATATGACTTTTACATGCCCCTTTGGCACTTTTGCATATAGAAGAATGCCATTTGGATTGTGCAATGCACCAGCAACGTTCCAGCGATGCATGATAAACATCTTTTCAGACATGGTGGAGAAAATCATCTAGGTATTCATGGATGATTTTTTTGTTTTTGGTGATTCTTACGACCTATGTTTGCTTAATTTGTCTCTTGTCCTAGAACGTTATGCTAAAACTAACCTCTTGCTTAATTGGGAGAAATGTCATTTTATGGTAGAACAAGGGATAATTTTAGGGCATGTGATATCTGCTAGAAGGATAGAGGTAGATAAGGCCAAAGTCGATATTGTGTGTACATTGCCACCTCCCACTACTGTGAGGAAGGTCCGTTCTTTTATTGGACATGCTGATTTTTATCGCAGGTTTATTAAGGATTTTTTCAAGATAACTTGTCTTCTGTGTGCATTGCTCAAGAAAGATGTCAACTTTGATTTTACTGATGAGTGTTTGGAGGCGTTCAACAAACTCAAAGATTTATTGACCTCACCACCCATCATTCAAGCACCGAATTGGGTCCATCCATTTGAGCTTATGTGTGATGCCTCAGACTACGTTGTAGGAGCTGTGTTGGGCTAACGTCCAGCTAAGTTGCCTCAATTCATCTACTATGTTTCCCAAACTCTCAACAATGTACAGTTGAATTAGTTAACTACAGAAAATGAACTTTTGGATGTTGTCTTTGCTTTAGAGAAATTTAGATCTTACTTGCTAGGAACTAAAGTTATAATTTTCTCTAACCATGTTGCATTGAGATATCTTATGACTAAGCAGGATGCCAAGCCAAGATTGATTAGGTGGATGATTCTCCTACATGAGTTTGATGTGGAAATCAGAGATAAAAAGGGGTCAGCGAATGTGGTTGCTGATCATTTGAGCCACCTCACCCATACTTCCAACACAGTGGAAGATCATCTCCCTCTGTATGATAGCTTTCCTGATGAGCAGTTATTGGTAGTGCAAGATGTGGAACCCTGGTATGCCGATGTTGTGAACTACAAAGTGTCTAAACAGGTTCCAAGTGACTACCCTAGAGCTCAAAAAGATAAGTTGGTGAAAAAGGCCAAGTACTTCGTGTGGGATGATCCATATCTATGGAAACATTGCCCGGATTCCATCATCCGCAGGTGCGTGCCTGATACTGAATTCCATTCTATTCTTTGTTTTTGTCACTCACATGTAGGTTATGGATACTTTGGAGGGAACAAAACAACACTCAAGGTGTTAGAGAGTGGGTTTTATTGGCCGAGCATTTTTAAGGATTCCCATGAATTTCACAAGTCGTGTCCGCGATGTCAAATGATAGGTAACTTAGGACCAAGGGATCAAATGCCTCAACACCCGGTAGTTGTTGTTGAAATCTTCGATGTGTGGGGTATTTATTTCATGGGTCATTTCCCTAACTCTAACAAGAATTTGTACATTCTCTTAGCTGTGGATTATGTTTCGAAGTGGGTGGAGGCTAAGGCCACCCCGACTAATGATTCTAAGGTTGTTCTTAGTTTTCTTAAAGGACTTTTTGCTAGATTAATTTGGAACACCTAGATGCATCATCAGCGATGGAGGATCTTACTTGTGCAACAGGACTTTTGATGCCTTGCACAGAAAGTACAATGTGACTTATAAGGTGGCGGCATCTTATCACCCTTAGAGGAGCGGGCAGGTGGAGGTTTCCAACATGGAGATCAAGCAGATTCTTGAGAATACGGTGGGGCCGACAAGAAAAGATTGGAGTGAGCACTTAGATGAAGCGTTATGGTCCTATCGGACAACGTATAAGACACTTATTGGGATGTCTCCCTTTAGGTTGGTCTATGGAAAAGCTTTCCATTTACCGGTAGAACTCAAGCACAATGCATATTGGGCAGTCAAGCATTTCAACATGAATTTGGATGCCACGGGTACTTATAGGAAATTGCAACTCAATGAATTGGATGAGATCCATAATGATGTTTATGAGTCTAGCCGGATTTACAAGGAAAAGACCAAGATGTTCCATGATAAGATGATAAGAAAGAAGACTTTTGTAATTGGGCAAAAAGTCTTGCTATTCAATTCTCGTCTTTGGTTATTCTCAAGTAAGCTCAAATCTAGATGGATAGGACCCTTTGTTGTGACTAATTTTTTTCCTCATGGTGCAATAGAAGTCAAAAGCTTTAAGACGGGGAAAACATTCAAAGTGAATGGACACCAACTCAAGCCTTTCTATGAGTCATTTGTGGAGCACGTCGTCGAGCGTGTATCTCGATCGAGATGTGCCTTAGAATGCAGAGTGATACTTGGTACCATCTGGCTGAAGACGTTAAACTTAGCGCTACTTGGGAGGCAACCCATGTGGATGGAGAAGCTGGCGACCATATTTGATTTCTTTTCCCTCCTCCTCTGCTTTATTTTTCTCCATGTTTTAGTGTGTTTTGTGATACGATATGTGATCTTGCTTCATACTTGTTTGATGTATTGTATGCTTTAGTTTAGTTTTACATTGAGGTCAATGCAAATTTTAAGTGTGGGGTCGGGTTTATATCATATCCTTAGCGTCTATGTATAATTTTTTTTTTGGTATTGTGTAGTATGCTGTTTTTTATAATTTATTTGCCATAGCTAGAGGTCTCGTAAAATTCTAAAATTTTGAGGGAATGTTTGTACATATCTCTAGTTTATGGTCATAAAATTTCAGCTCATTTCCATGTGTGATTAATTCTGCATAATTTTGGCAAGTGGGCTGAGTCTGGTGAGCCTGAGGGAGTCTTTTCCGATGACTAGTTCGTCGTGGAAGGGTTTCCTCGCCAAAGTTTGGTATTTTTGAGTTTTTTTTTTTAATATTTTTTTGGTATTTTTTAGTGTCGTATATGAAAAACCAAATAAAAAAATAAATATTGTCAAGAAAAATAAAAAAAAAAGTTTCTTGTTTTGAGTCTTAGGTTGCCTTGACAAGTCTATGATGTGTTTATATCTTCCAATAATTGTGACTAAAAGATGATCATATTATTTTAGTTTCTGTGGTTAATCTTGATATATGGTGCATATATATGTGAATGTGTAGTGGATGTAGAAACAAGTTAACTTGGTACAGATTTTTGGCATGCTTAAACTTTGTTCAGATTCATTTAACCTACGAGTGATTGAGCCTATATGTTATATACATGGTTTCTTTGTTGAGTGTCAATTGCTTGTCACAGATTAAGTTAATGGACTCTAGAGATTACTAGAACTTGCTCTTGTGCTTTTCAAAGCTTACTGTCAATTTTTGTTTTGATTGAGGAAGTGATAAAGGCATTTAGGGGACATCACCATAGCCATATAAACCAGTGTCCCGAATTTGTGTACGTAAGTTGTGCACCCCTTAGTTAAGCACTTTGAGCCTACATGTTTAAACTTTATGTCATCACCCCCATAACCTTTACCTTAAACCATAGAATAGTTATTTCTTTACCCTTGTTCTAGGACCTAGTAAAGCTATACATGAGACAGGTATCTGAAGACAGCGACGATGTCGAAAGGTGATGCAAAGAAATAAGTATGGACTATCAAGCTAGTGTGAAAAAAAAAGTAGCAAGAAAGAAAAAGTTGTGATATCTCGCTTGATACCCAGGTTGACTGTTGATGAAAAGAATGATGTGAAGGCCCAACACGATGAAATTCGGCCACAATAATGAGAAAGTTCATGGCTGTAAAGTTTGAAGAAATCTCTTATTTGGTGCTCGATCTACTAGGTTCTAGAATCATCTTTGAATTCCATACCCATTTCTTCTTTAACCTATGAGCCAAGTCCCATTACAATCCATGAAAGTCCTTTTGATCCTTAAGATGACAGTCTTTGATCTATGGAGATTAGTCACAAGAGTAAGCATATGGTTTGGTCCGTTTGGCAAGTAACTGAGTTGAGTGAATACCTTATACCTACTTAATTTGAGAGAAAGACTTTTGAGAGCATATCTAATTGAGGTTGAATCTTGACAAGTTTTTCTCAAGCTACAGCTTTACATTCACCATGATTATGTCTTCGTCTTACATATTACATGTGTATCATACAATGAAATTAAATTTTGAAACTCTGTGGAATATATATGTGAAGTCATACTAATCTTGGTGTTACAATTGTGGAAGATTGTTGAGACAATTTGTTAAGAGCATTAGAGTTATGTAGTTAGATTTTTTGAGTTGTTTTAGAGTCTTAGTTTAGTGTATTGCTCGAGGTCTAGCAATGTCTAAGTGTGGGGTATTTTGATAGTCGCATATTTATGCGTCTATTCGGTATTTAATTTGTTCCTTATATTGAGTTGGAGTCTAGCACATGTCATTGGCTGATTAATTGCTTGATTAAAGAAGGGCACTGGAGGTTGTTGAGCACGTGAGAATATATATATATATATATATATATATATATATATTTGGAGAGATGGGGCGAGTTGTGTGTGCATGTGTATATATATATATATATATATTGCTTCTTGGTAAGGTGTTTAATTAAGAGGAAGTCTTGGCGAGGAGCTTGGTGGTTAATTGGCTTGACTTACCAAAACAAATGAAGAGGTGGGCTTTGATTGAAACTTGCTTGGCACGTGAGCTTGTGCTAGGATAGTTAATCAAGCTATATATAAATAGCTGGCTTGGAACGTGATAGGGGGACTTTTCGTGTGGCTGGAATTCTTGAGATTAGAAGGAATTAAGAAGAGAAGAAACAAGAGAAAAAAAAAGTTCTCATGCATGAGAACTAGCCCGATTTCGACATCGCCAAGAGTTCATTTTTCTCCATCATTTAATTTATTTCTTATGAATTCTTTGATATTCTTATCTAAGACTATGAGTAGCTAAATACTTTGTTAAGGGGTGATTTTGAAGCCCCGTACATGAAGTTTAGATAATATATACACTTTGACCTAATTTTGTTATGTTCTTGGATAAGGTTTCTTTGTTAATTTTATATTGATGATTTCTATCTTGTATGCTTTGAGTGCATGCTTGGTATGCATGTTTAATTAGGGATCTAAATCTATGAGAATTTGATGCCTGTTGATTGTATTTGATCTTCCTCAATTTCTCTTGAGTAGAAATCGAGTTTTTCGGTTATAAGAAACCCTAAGTCTAGCAAGGCACGCCATTAGTGTACTTGTGAAGCTTTGTAGATTCTCACACCTTTTCTAGATCATAATGCTCATCTCTTAGTAAATCCGAGTCCGTGACTTTTGAGTTCTTTGAGAGATAGTCACACGTGATAAGCAAACTTTCACCTGTGTAATCATAAGGATTAGGTAATAAGTTGTATTCTTAGCGTAATTGAATCTTCCTGAGAACTTTCATCTATTGGTATATCATTGTTAGGTTGAACATATATTGTCTAGATGGAGTGACGGAGGTGGAGAACATTCCCCTTAACTCTTTTGTTTATTGATTTTCTTCACATTTCTAGATGGTGTTTGTCAGTAAATTGGTTTTAGTGTTTGTTTACATCTAACACTTAGTTTCATCATTCTTCAGTGGGTAATGACCCCTAACATTGATAAATATTTCATAATAATTGAGATATCTTTGAGGGTGTAAAAAGCCGTATTAACAGGTCTTATAAAACTTCATGATGTGGTTAGATAAAGAACGCAAATCGACTACTATGTACCACTCTATACAATAAAATCAAACAAACTGATTGAACTCCTAGAATGAAATAAGATGCACTCACTACAATAGTGTGTCAGGCTGAAGTCTTCATGATTCACGATGCAAATATAAAGTTCTAAGCTAGTGACACAATCTGTGATAAAGGACAAGGAGTTCACAAAGCTGAGCTAACTAAGGGTACATACCTAAGAAACTACTACATTCCTCGCATAACTTGGTTATTAAATTCTGGTTGCATATCATACCGAAAAATAGTTAGCGATACCTATAACATGCATAACTGGCCGGAGCACCTAGGAATAAGGCGGTAGTGCTCCCCGAAGAAAAATTTGTTCGATCCACTATGTCTGGTACCTACAACAACAAACCAAATGGAAAAGGAATCAGGAGATAGAAAATTTCAAGACGTGACACTAAACACTAACAAAATGGTAGCAAGTCAGATAGTCAGGTCAAGTCAAAACGACAAGAGTGGAGCCAAAGAATACATATGTGGCTCAAGACAACGTACTCTCAGTGAAACACATAATCCTAAAACTAACAAAAGTTCAAAAGTATCGTCCATCTTCATTCCCAATGAAAAAGTAAACAACTTAACCCCTAGCTCTAACATGTTGAAGGCGCAAGAATCACCAACTCGAGGCTCAATGACCAAAAAGTTTATACAGTGAGGACAACCTTATACAACTCTAACATGTTGCTCAACTGCTTTGTCGAAAGGCCTCTTGCAAAGTCATGGTATGGAACTTCGATCTTCTTTCTCATCATCTTAACGATTTGACCAACTTTGGTCCCCTCACACAACCCTCGGGTGCGTTTCGGGGCCAGTCCTACAAAAAAATTATAAAATTAAGTAATATTTATTGAACAAACTTAATAAATTTATAAAAGCATGAAACATTCTACATATCACATAAGAGATTACCTATGGTACTACGCCTTTTACGTGATGGAGTAGTCGGGGTCTGAATATTTATTATCGGGGAACCAGGCGGGCCCAATCCTTCCCGTGGGTTTTGGGCTATGTGGTCATTTGAAGTGCCACCTCCATTCCACTGACACAACAATTGAAATGGTGCAACACTACCACATTCGATACCATTGCCGGTGATTTTTAAAAAAACAAGGCCGGTGACCGGGGAAGTCGTCGGTAATGATCATCATTGCCGGCGACTTGCTCCGTCGCCGGTAATGTGTCCGAAAAGTCGCCGGCAATGTGTCAAACCATTGCCGGCGACCTATTCCGTCGCCGGCAATGATTGGGCAACCATTGCCGGCGAAATTCCAGCCAGAAAATCGCCGGCAATGGTTGCCCAATCATTGCCGGCGACGGAATAGGTCACCGGCAATGGTTTCGGCAATGGTTTGACACATTTCCGGCGACTTTTCGCCGGAATTTTGCCGGAAATGCCTCTTATATCAGATGCAGATCGCAGCAGCTCATTCATTTTGATAGAAAAAAAATCCGGTGAAATTGAAAGAAGGAAAACGCTCTGAAATCATTCGGTATTGTCAAAAGGCGTTGAAAACTCACTCGGGAAGCTATATACGTAGCTATATATAGGTACTTATATACGTATGTATATATATATGTGTGTTGATTTAATTAGATCGATATATATATATATATGCATGTGTTGATTTAGAGTTGAGATATTGATTATTGGTTTGATACGCAAATAGAGTGGATATATTGTTGCTTTCGAGTGATTGACTGTTAATTTTGAGTGGATTTGAGATTATTTCGATGAAAATATGTTAATTTGTGTATATATATATGTATGGATATAAAATAATTTTGTGAATATTAATTGTGAATATGTGTATATATATATATACAAGCATGTTAATTTGTAATTGTGAATTATTGTTGGTATATATATATATATATTTTTTTTTTTTAATTTATATGCATGCATGGGTCGACTTTTTTTAATTAATCGGATGAATTCGAATGTAATTAATGATGATTTATTTTATAATTAGTAGTGAATGGGTATATATATATATAGTACGTAATATTGTTAGAATTTTCAGGATGGACAAGAGTTGGATGAGCCTCGAAAGATGGGATGTGAGATATCACCAGGGAATTAGGAGTTTTGTGAATTTTGTGAAGGCTAATTGTGGAGACACTACACTTCATTATTGCCCGTGTAAAGAATGTAAGTGTCGCAGCGATCGAGTTCGTTTGCCCATTGATAAAGTCCAGAAGCACCTGAGTAAATACGAGTTTTGGGATAAGTACACTTGTTGGATTTATCACGGTGAAACATCGTTAGAGGGTCCGCATGATCATGGACAATTTGGTGAGAGGGCCAGTTCATGCTATGATCATGGACATTTTGCTGAGAGGGGCAGTCCATCCTATGATCCAACATTGATGTTAATCAATGATATGTTTCCTCATGAGAGCGGTGTATTTGCTGATGAAGCACCAAATGTCCCTCCCGTCGTGCAGGGTTTTCCCCATATTGAGCCAGTCGAGCCATTACCTGGAGCTTATGTCAACACAAGCGGTATGGACAAGTACAACAACCTGATTACATTGCAACAGATTCCGTTGTACGACGGTTGTAGTAAAACTGTTCTTGAAAGTGTCATGGGAGTGATGCAGCTCAAAATGGAGAACAAAATGTCTGTCAAAGCTGTTGATTCTTGGCTGAAGTGGACTGCTTCGCTACTGCCACCCGGTCATCGTCTTCCTACCACTCATCATAAGGTGCGACATATCCTGAAAGATCTTGGGCTTTCCTACATCAAAATCCATGCATGCAGATATGATTGTATTCTCTTCTGGGGAAAAGATCTTGAAGACCTTGAAGCCTGCCCAGTATGTTTTACAGAAATGTATAAGTTGACTCCTGCAGGCAACAAGAAAGCTGTGAAGATACTTCGATATTTCCCGCTTATTGATAGGCTGGAGCGGTTGTTCATGTGTGCTTTCACGGCCGAAGCTATGAGATGGTGGACTGAGAGGAATTTTCCTGACGATGACACCTTTATACACCCTTCCGATGGAGAGGCTTGGAAGCACATGGTCAGGGAGTTTGATCATTTTGCAGGAGAGGTCCGAAATGTTTGGCTAGGGCTCTCATCTGACGGATTCAACCCTTTTGGCAACATGAGTCTTCAATACAGTATATGGCCAGTTATTTTGGTACCGTACAACCTTCCACCATGGATGTGCATGAAGAAGGAATACAATATGCTGACTCTGTTAATTCCGGGCCCGGGTTATCCAGGAAAGTGTCTCGATGTGTATTTGAAGCCTTTGATTGAGGAGCTTAAGTACCTGAATGAGTGTGGCCACCCCACTTACGATAGGTTCAAAAATGAGATGTTCCAGATGCATGCCATGCTTGTTGGCACCATCAGTGATTTTCCTGCCCGCGGTATGTTGTCGGGCAACGTTACCAAGGGTTACAGGGCTTGTTCAGAGTGCATGACGGTTGATTGTTGCAGCCTTCATTGCAGTAAAATAGTTCAGATGCGTCACCATTGTTGGCTTCCATATGATCACCCATTTCGGCAGGATCCAGACGCGTTTGATGGGATTGTGGAAACAGGTGTGGCACCCAGGCGATGGACAGGGGAAGAAATTTTGGAAGTGTTGAATGAATATGATTTTGGCCAGCTGAGCAATCATCCTGAGATAGTGGCGTCAATTCCAGACAAGCCCGAAAGGTATAAGTTTTGGACACATAAGAGCATATTCTGGGAACTCCCCTACTGGCCCAGGTTGCCTATCAGACACTACCTAGATGTCATGCACATAGAGAAGAATGTGTGTGAAAGTGTGGTGGGCACAGTTCTTAACTTGGAGGGGAAAACAAAAGACATCCCTAAGGCACGCATTGATTTGAAAGCTATGGGACTGCGGAAACATTTGTGGTTAAGAGATGGTAAGAGAAAAATGCCGCAAGCTCCTTACACCGTCAAGCCGAAGCATAAGCATGAAATTTTTGGGTGGCTGAGTAATGTAAGGTATATATTCTTATGGCTATGCAGGAAATTGGCCTTAAATTGTTACTTATATATGGTTATATGCAAGAAATATAATTGTTGCCTATGGCTATATATATATGCAGGTATCCTTATGGCTATGCAGGAAATATAAGCAGGTGTGTTAACTTCCGGGACAATAAGATGTACTGATTAAAGAGTCATGACTGCCATGTACTGCTTCAACGCCTTTTCCCTATTTTCATTCGAGGGTACCTGCCCAAAGAGGTGGTGGAACCGTTGGTGGCCTTGTCAAGATTCTTTCAGAAGTTATGCAATAGGGAAGTTAAAAAATCAGATCTTAGGGAGATGCAAGATGACATCATTTTTATCATGTGCAAGCTTGAGAGGATATTTCCCCCAAATTATTTCGACATCATGCCTCACCTGATGATCCATCTTCCTGAACAATTGTTGCTTACCGGTCCCGTACACTACACTTGGATGTATCCCATGGAAAGGTACAAATGATTCATACATTTGGTTATCCTATGTAAATTCTTAATTTTTAAGTATCATAACATGCATTTGTTAACTTGTAGACAATTAGGAGCCTACAAGGACTTTGTGAAGAATAAATATGCACCTGAAGGGTGTATCGCTGAAGCATATATTGCGCACGAGTGTGTAACGTACACAAACGTGTATTTTGGAGCGCTTGAGGACCCTCAACAACAGATGCCGATAGATGAACCCTAGTTTAAACTTTCTATCATCTCCAATGACGTGGTAGTACAGGGAAGCTTGCCAAAATCGTACAAGTTGGATGGAAATGAGGTAGCCATTGCCCACTGGTCGGTACTGATTAACTGTCCAGAAGTACAATATTGGAAAAACTATCATCTTTACTGCCCTGCTATTGCCGGAAATGTTGATTATCACAACAGGACGTTTGCAAACTACTTTGGTCAATGAGTAAGGGTATATGTGTATATATCTATTTTTTATATCCTTATATAGCATGTGTGTACGTACGTGGTTTTGTGGTTTCTATGTTCATAATTTCTTGTGTGGTTTCTTATCGTTTTCAGATGAACCATGTAGCAAATGATGGTTGCCCAGAGTGATTAAACGAATTGAGGGTCCTGGCGATGAAACCGATAGCTTCAAAAATTTACTCGATGTGTCAGGTCAATGGCGTGAAATTTATATGTGAAAATCGAGACGACCGACTGAAAACACAGAATTGTGGGGTGATGGTCCATAGTGGGCAGGATGGCGTTGACTATTACGGTGTCCTTCATTCAGTTGTTGAACTAATTTATGGGAACCGCATGAAAGTGCATTTGTTCAAGTGTAGATAGTTTGATACTAGCCCGGAGAACACAATGACCGATTAGTACGGAACATTTTCGGTGAATACTGCTACAAGATCAGTAAAAGAAGTGTTTTACCTTGATGATCTTCTGAACAAAGTCTCGTGGAAGGTGATTAACCATGTTGCTCATAGAAACATATACAGTGCTGCCACACTTGGTGAGACCGCAGATGATGAGGAAGTTACTGCATACCAAGAGCCGAACGCTTTTGACATTCCGGAATCATCTACGATTCGCCTTAATAATGTGAGATCTGGGAGTGTGGTTCGAATTACTGGAGCAGAACTTCTCGATGTTAATCCATATGAAGTTGACGCTGATTCAGATGACGATGAGCGACACATATTGCCAGAGGTTACCTATGAAACCGAGTCAGACTCAAGTGATGAAGATGATTACGATTATCATCCTTAGTACGTTAATGATGTACGTGTTTTAATTATAGTCAGAAATTATAGTCGGAAATTATAGTCGGAAATTGTAGTCGGAAATTGTAGTCCGAAATTCTAGTCGATCGTAAATTGTAGTCGGAAATTGTAGTCGGAAATTCTAGTCGAAAATTATGGTCGGAAATTGGTCGGAAATTATATAGTCGGAAATTGGTCGGAAATTATGGTCGGAAATAGGTCGGAAATTGGTCGGATATATATTCTTCGGGAATCACTATCATTACCAACGAGTTGATAAGCAACTTGTTGGTAATGACATTGCCCACGAGTTATCAACTCGTTGGTAATGTCATTACCAACGAGTTGCTTATCAACTCGTTGGGAATGTCATTACCAACGAGTTAACTCGTAACTCGCCGGCAATGGTCTCGTTATTTCCAGGAGGTAGCTCGAGCTGCTCCTCATTTCTTCACATCTCTCTTCCCTCTCAAACCCTAAAACCCCTCTCCATTCATCTCATTCGAAGCCTACCTCGCCTCCCTCTTCTCAAACCTCTCTTCCTCTCCTCCCCTCTCCCCTCCCCTCACCTCCTCTCCCTTCTCCCCTCTCCACACAAAAAAATCCCAAATATCAATTTCCTTTCCTCCCCTCCTCCTCTCCTCCTCCCCTCCTCCTCTACCTCCTCCCCTCACCTCCGTCGCCGGAAATTCTAGTCGAGCTCGACCATGGCAGGTGCAAGCTCACTCTCTCCCCCTCTCTCTCTCTCTCTCTGTCAATTTTAATTTTATTTTTATGCATTTTAATTAACTTGATTAATTAATTTTTGATAATTTAAGGTGATGTATATATATATGTGATGTATGTATGTGGAAAATATTTGGAAAATTTAATTAAGGTGATGTATATATGTGATGTATATATGTGGAAAATTTAATTAAGATGATGTATATGGTGATGTATATATATACGTGATGTATATATGTTGAAAATTTATATATATGTGATGTATATATGTGGAAAATTTAATTAAGGTGATGCATGTATAGGTGATGTATATATGTGGACAATTTAATTATAATTAAGGTGATGTATGTGATGTATATATGTGATGTATATAATTAAGTTTAGATAATTTTTGATAATTTAAGGTGATGTATGTATGTGGAAAATATTTAGGTAATTTAAGGTGATTTGGGTGGATTAATTGATATAGGGTTATAGTTCGGAAATTCTAGTCGTATTTTTAAGGTGTTGCATATATGGGCAAATTAATTTAGGGGTTGGATTCATTGATATATGTAATTTAAGGTAATTTAGGGTGTTGGGCAAATTAAGGTGATTTGGATTAATTGGTATATATAGTTGATAATTTAAGGTATATTTGTAGTCGTATATTAATTGGTTAAATAAGCGTTTGGTTAAATAAGCGTTTGGAACCGGAACCGTTTGGAACCGGAACCGTTTGAACCCGGAACCGTTTGAAGCCGGAACCGTTCGGTTTCAAACGGTTCCGGTTACAAACAGTTCCGGTTCCGAACGGTTCCGATTCTAAACGGTTCCGGTTACAAATCGGTTCCGGTTCCAAACCGTTATCGGTTCCAACACTTAGTCCTGGATTAGGTTGTATGAAAAACCGGAACCGGAACCGGAACCGTTTGGAACCGGAACTGCTTGTAACCGGAACCGTTTGAAACCGAACGATTCCGGTTCCAAACGGTTTCGGGTTCAAACAGTTCCGGTTCTAAACGGTTCTGGTTCCAAACAGTTCCGGTTCCGATTTTTCATAAAACCGAATTCAGGACTCATTGTTGGAACCGATAACTGTTTGGAACCCGAACCGTTTGGAATCGGAACCGTTTGGAACTAGAACCGTTTGGAACTGGAACCGTTTGGAACCGAAACTGTTTGGAACCGGAACTGTTTGGAATCGGAACAGTTTGAAACCGAACGGTTCCGACTCCAAACGGTTCCGGGTTCAAACGGTTCCGGTTCCAAACGGTTCCGGGTTCAAATGGTTCAGGTTCCAAACGGTTTCGGTTCCAAACGGTTCCGGTTCCAAACGGTCCCGGTTTCAAACGGTTCAAATTCCAAACGGTTCCGGTTCCAACCGGTTCCATCCTTAATTTTCATAGAATCGAATCCAGGACTAATTGTTGGATGTGCAGGAGGTTTTGCTGCAAATTGGCTTGGAGGCATCAAACGGAGAGGTTCTAGAAAGAGTGGAGGGAGCAGTAGTCAAACTTCCTCAGCCGTAGTCAGCAACACGCGCAGTGGGCCAATTATGAATGCTCGCACACAAATGTTGCTAGCTGCGCGAGAAGAGCAGGAAGCTGCACGATCCGGATCTGTGCAACCCCCAGTCCAGCCTCGAGCCTCAGTCAGCAGACCCTCAGTCAGCAGACCCTCAGACGAGCGACAGTCAACGGGGGCATCAGAAACTCCCTCCATCCGAATGCTCCCTATTGGCTCGGTGCCTACTCTCGTTTCACGGGAATCATCTGATGCAGATGGTGCTGGCGCCTCATCGTCCAGGCCTCGTCTATCTCCGCCGTCCTGTCTCTTCCTGCCCGACGAGATTCCTGTGATCCCTGAATTCGATAATAGGGGGAGGCCTATTTATATTGAAGGACGGTCGGAGTTCCTTAGCGTGGAGGAAGCGTACAACTTCATCCCGTTCGACCCCGTGTATCTTTGGAGTGCGAGGTGCACCAACCAGCAAACGGACGATGCAGGTAAATTTTATTTAACAAGATTGATTACTTAATTATTACTTAAGACTTACGATAGGTTCAATTAATGATATCAATTTGTTGACATTGTATTATTAGGCAATTTCGTTAATGGCACTGGAAAACGGAGAGGGGCTAGAGGCACCTGCACCGGGAAGAGACTTGAGCAGGCCACCGGGGGAAGGAAAACGCTCATTAGGGCCAATGAGCATGGCGAGGTGATCGAGGCATTTGACGCCACGCGAAAGTATGCCAGCATGGTCGGGGCCATTGTGCGGGACAAGGTCCCAATGCTTTGGCCAGATTGGGAATCTGTACCTCTCTACGTGAAGATGCAAGTGCATAATGCACTGAGTGTGAGTTAAATCGTATTTTCATTACGTAAATTTTACATTTATTAATTAAGTCCGAATAAATATATAATTTTACCATTTATATATTCATCTCGCAGGTGTGGTTTGACGTGGATGAATGCCTTATTCACACGTGGGTAGAGCGTCAACTACATATGAGGTGATGTGCTTCGAGTTATTTGAGTATATATCGAGTTAGATTTTTGTTTATCAAGTGTTTTAATATCTCTAACTTTTTTTTCCTGGTGTTAATATAGGTATAAAGAGTGGAAGAACGAGCTTTCTTCACATTACACACAGTACAGGGAGCTAGGCCGAGGTTCTACCCCTAGCGAATTCCGGTTTAGGGAGTACGAGTGGCTGTGGCTTGTAGCCCACTTCGAGCACCCCAAAGCAAAGGTATGCATCCTGAATATATCTTACAACCCTAATGTATCGTATCACATTGGAATAGTTACTTACTAATTTTTTTACATATGTTTATCAAACAAGGCGATTTCCAAGACGAACCGGGAGAATAGATTGAAAAACACCAAGGCCCATCATGCAGGTTCACTCAACTATTTGGGTTGGTCGAGTAAGGCGCAGCAACAACAAGAAGTCAACCCGTTGGTGTTTATTCATCAGAAGTTCTATCCGCAGTGCCCTGAAGAAGCGGTAAGTCTTTCGCCTCTGTATTTTGTACTTCACATATGCATGTGTTAATAAAACTATTTTTCGATATTAATTTATTTTGTTAAATAATACATTATTCATATTCGCTTTTCAATTAGGCGAGAGTGGAGGAGGCGACCGCAGAAGTTACCATGAATATAGCTCGGAACAACCATCCTGACTACTCGGAGGAAGAAGTGACCCAGTATGCCTCTCAGGTCGATCCGCTTGATCGCCCTATAGCGGCTCAGATCATGGCAAAAACGTGCGGGACTGGAAAGAATACCTACTACTGCAGGGGAATGGGCTCGGCGGGCGAAAGAGTATTGAAGAACACTTCAGAATACTCTACCGGGTCAAGAAGTTCAACTTCTAGTCGTAACCTAGCAGCGGAGCTTCAGAGGACGCAGAGGGAGTTGGAGGAGCAAGGGAGGCAGATGGAGGAGATGAGGCAGATGGCCGAGCAGCAGGCAGTCAGAGATGCCGAGTACCGGGGGATGATCGAGCAATACCGACTCATGGTCCAGCAGCAGACACAGATGTTCACATGGATGCAGACGATGTACGCGGCTCAGACTATCGGACAACCGCTCCCCACACCTCCTCCGGTACCTATGTTCCACAATTATCCACCACCGCAGCAGTCACCACCACAGCAAGACCAGGGTAGCCACAGGAGTTCAATGAATACATGGATTTCTTAGACCCTGACCCGAGAGTTCCTCGACCCTGACGTGTAGTTGTAGTTTATTTTCGTATTGTTGCTATTTGTACTGTACGTTGGACAATTATGTGTGTATTGTTGAACTTGTATTTGTACGGTTTATGTTTTTCAATGCAGGTTCTGGAATTGGGCCCAATCCAGAACCGGCTTTTTTTTGACAAATTTCTCCAACCATTACCGGCGACTTGGACCTAAGTCGCCGGCAATCGCCCCTTTTTCCGGCCACGGCGGAGCACTCATTGCCGGCGACTCATGTCGCCGATAATGTCCTTCATCATTGCCGGCGACTTAATGATGAAGGACATTACCGGCAACATGAAAAATAAGTCGCCGGTAATGCTTTCACCGGCGACCAATTTCCGGCGACATCATTACCGGCGACTTGTCGCCGGTAATGTCATTTCCGGCGAAAAAAAAACAAGGCCGGCGACTTTAAGTCGCCGGCAATGGTATCGAATGTGGTAGTGCAAGTCTTACTTCCTCTTGTTGTTTCTTCTTCGAATTTTCACCTGGCATCTTTTGCGATATCCAAATACAAAAAGAAAAAAAGTATTTCAGAACAATCAAATATGAAGAACCTTACAATCAAAACAACTATTCTCTCACACATATGCAAATACTCCATTGCTAAAATTGTTCGGCCATAAATCATATCGAGGATACTAGTTTGCCCATAAAGAATGATTAACTGGAAGGAAGCACATCACAGAAACACAGATATACCGAATTAAAGACACTTTAACTGATTTGGGAAAGTATTTCAGAACCAAAAACAACAATGATCCATAATACGGATCAGAGCCATCAGACCTTGCATTTTTTAACATAAGATCAATTCAAAGACTCCAGCCAAAGAAAATTCTTAGACCTAAACATGCTGCTTATCAGTTTCATAATCATCCATATCAAGCACTAGAGCAGCAGAGATACCAGTTTCACATATAGCAAAACTCATGCAGTTTGCGTTACTACTTACTAGCAATAGCAAGTACTAACAGTTTCACATATAGCAAAATCATCCACACTAGTAGTACGTTGGCCTAAAATAATAGGACATTTTTGATTTCATGAGCATAAAGTTGCGGCTTACCAACCCTAATCTACTGTTTACCATCCCTAATCCCTAAATTCTCACAGCAAATCAACGTCCCTTATCCCAAAATTGAACAACACAACAACAACAATAACACAAGGTGAAATCAAAATCTAACCCTAACAATCCAAGAAAACAATCCAATTCAAAGGAGGGTGTTTGAGAGAGAGAAGTTTGCCTTGGGGTAGGTCGGGTGGAGGTGAGCTCGTCGGGATGAGGGAGTCGGCATTGGAGATTAGGTTGTCTGCAATGGAAGAGGAGATGGAATCGGCCAGAAGAGGTGAGGGAGAGAGAGTGGAAGAGGAGATGGATTCGGCTTGAAGAGGTGAGGGGGAAAGAGAGAGAGAGAGAACGATAAGAGGTAGTGGGGGTGGGGGTGGCGATGCAGTGGCATCAGGGTGGGGTGGCGGTGGTTGCATCATTGTCCGGCTAAGGTCAGCGCGTCGGGGGGGAGGGGGGGGGAATAGGGAGAGAAATGGAAAAAATCTATATTAGATCAATTAATATCGATCTTATTTAGTTAAACTTAGACAACTAAATAAAGCCATCGTCTACGTAAAAAGATTCATCGTTTAAAAAACAATTCCCAAAAAATGGCTCAAAATATTTACCGCCAAATATTTTTATGTTAGACGACAAAATATATTATTTCGTCGTCATAGAATAAGTTTTTTTGGAGTTAGGCAACAAATAAAGTAAATATTTGGTCGCCTGAATGTTATTTTCTTTTAATTTTTCAGATCATTTATGAAAAATTAAATTTTGGTACCTATATATATATATCCAATCAAGTTCAAAGCTTCACTGAAACTTTGGCGTAAAGTAAAATGTTACACAAAATCAACAAAACAACTTGAAGATTGAAACCACCCATCCTTTAGATACTCATACAAGGATCTTACTTACAAAATTTTAGCTCAATCAGAGTTGTTTTGACCATCTGATCACCACATTCAAGTTTTGAGCTAAATCGAAGAATCTGTTTGCATTGTTAAACAATGAAACGATCAAATGGTCAAAACATCTCCGATTGAGCTGAAATTTTGCAAACACGATCCTTGAATCTGTATCTAAAATGTGAGTGCTTTCAATTTTCATATTGTTTTGTCAATTTTACGTAATATAGAACTTTACACTGAAGTTTCAGTGTGAAGCTTCGCACTTGATAGAATCTGCATATATATATCATTTGGATAGAAATTAATAAAACAAAATAAAAAATTGGATGCGAGAGTAAAAACATGTGCGGTATATATATATATATATATATATATCTACTAAGTTTGTATAACTTAAGTGTTCGCATGTCTAAACTCACTCCACGTCAATATTAACGGAATTAAATTTGGACAAAACAACTGTTAGATATATTCATCACAACATAATATGTACGTAGACAAAATTTGGAGAGATTCGAAGTTTAGTAAGGGTTTGATCATAGTAGTCAACCTTAAAATTGAAATTTCAATGACACAGAAACATTCATAAACAAATCTTCGTAACTCCATTTTACGAATCGGAGACACTTACAGTCTCATAAATGGTTAGCCTATGCCCTCGACAAAAAAAATATGCGTTATAAGATGATATGTATAGTGGTGTCCTTAGACAATTGGGAGTCAACCACAACTTAGACGATGAAACAATGGAGTTTTCATCATCTAGGGTTAGCTTAGGCGATGAAATTTTTTATTTCGTCATCTAACTCTTCATTGTTTAGGGGTTAGGATTTGGGGTTGAGAGATTAGGGTAAGGGTTTAGTTTAGAAGGTTACATGCAAGATATGATAGTTTTGTCGTCTAAGGTTTTATTTAGCCTTTGATGGGTCGAACAAAGTCTTCGAAAGGTTGAAGGGATGCTTCTGCCCGAACTTACTCAAATCTTCGACTGGTCGAGGAAAATTCTCGAAGGGTCGAAGGACACGTTCGGGTTGAAAATAACTTTGGTGGTATTTTGTCTTAGATGGCGAAATTTGGTAGTTTCATCGTTTAAGACTCAAATCTTCGAAGGGTTGAGGATATTCCTCGAAGGGCCGAAGGACACTTTCGGGTTGAAAAAAAGAATTATTATTTTTTTTTATAGCGGTGAAATTTGGTAGTTTCGTTGTCTAAGTGGTTACTTAGGCGACGAATTCTAACTATTTCGCCATCTAAGTGTTTATCTAAAACAGAAAAGATCCTTGTTTTTTTTTTTCAAATCAATCTTGTATTGCCGGAAACACTCATTCATTGCTGCTTGAAACACATCTCATCATCATTCCTACACTATCAAAATCATATCAATTTTAATTCAAAATCATGATATTAATTAGCTATAATGATTACAAATCCAAAAGAAAATAAGACTTTTAATCGAACAAATTATTACAAATATGTTTTGGAGTTAATGAAAGTATCATTCACTTTTATAATATGTGTCATCCTCATCATCCTCATTGTCATCTAAGTCTTCCTCTTCGTATAAGTCTTCATCGTCCTCATTGTCCTCTTCATCTGTGAGATTGTTCTCTAGTTCCTAGATTTCAGTCTAGTTAAGTAGGCTTGACTCGAGTTCATCTACAACAAGGTCTTCGTTCATGCAAATAAGAGTTGTGTTTGGTAAGTCAGAAATATCAGGCTCTTGATATGGATCACTGATATTATTCATGTCACTCTGTTTTGTATCAGACCTCCCTTCAAGTATTGTTGCACTCCATATATTTTGATGACACTTATGCATGGTTAAATACTTTCCAACTACCACTCTCATTCGAATCATCCAGATAGAACACCTGATTAACCAAGGTGACAAGAACGAATGGCTCATCATTATACCAGCTTGTATTTGTATCTTCTGATAATAAGCCAAGATCCTGCTTCGTAGTATTTAGTCAGTTTGGATCAGTGTTAAACCATTTACATTTGAAAAGCACAAAAGTCATTTTATTCCCATTTATTAAGTTAACTACGTTGACAAGAACCCTGTAGTATAAATCATCGTCTGATCCTACTGAGATCCCACAATTTTGTGTTCTCTTGCCTTCTTCACAATCTAATGTCTGAAACTTAACCCCGTTCACATCACATGCAAAATAAATCTCATATCTTTGCGGCTTACTGTTGGAAGGTTTATACCCCCACACTTAGTAAGCTATTGGCTAACTTATAAGTGTGAGAACGATCTTCACCCGCAAGTATACCGGGATAAGTAATAGTATAGAAAAGGAAATCGAGTGTCGAACCCACGACGATTAAGCACTTAGATTCCTTAGCTCGGAATGAAAAGCACAAAGACTACGACTCACTAGACAATACTTGACACTAAAAGGAAATAAAATGTGAAAGTGAATCTCACACTACTAAGTCATTTGGAGACTTAGCATTGCAAAGTATGATATAATTACGGTGAGTGATTAAACATCGGTTGATTGATTGGTTGTGATTACACTAAGGTATGAAAGCTCAAACGATGCAAAATCAATATAAGGAAAGTAGGTTGGCTAGGGGAGTCCCCACTAACCATATGATGCATCAAAAAATGTCCCGGTTTATGTAATGGATTAAAGTCCGTTCACACAAGTTAATGTCCAAATCATGACCTTTTGGGTCACATTTGGTTTTGAACCCAAGTTCCTAAGTCGTTACGGGCTCTAGGCTACTTGAACCCAACATTGAAGAATATCGTGATTTGGAACCAAGACCCAAGCTATTTGGACTTGAATCTCGATCATATGTCACATTGTAAAGTGAGCAAGTATCTCGTGTGATATATATGGAAGGTTCCCCTCTCAAATCTCTTTTGGAGAATCCGAGAGGACGTTTAGTTGAATCCCTCAAATCGTACCTAGTGAGTTACAAGCCAAGTGAGTCTACTATTTGCCACAATAACCTTTTGGATTTAATGTATGCTTAACTAGAGTCTTTCAATTCTATAGAGACTCAAAGAAGCTCTAGTCCATGCTAAGTTCTAGGGAACCAAATCTTAAGATAAATCTCATAGATAATACCCTAATCATGTTTACATGCTCATCTATCCTTAATTGAGTAGCTAATTCATTCAAGGGTTATTTTTAAGTTCTTTAACACATACATCAACCTAGCTAGAGTCAACACATGCATATAAGAGACTTAGACAATAAGCTCATGCATATAAACATACCACAATCACACAATAAACTCATTCACAACACAAATCTTCATAACATACACTAGCTTCCTCTCCCGGGAAAGTTTAATGAAGAAGAAGAAGGAGAAGGAGAAGGAGAATTAAGGATCTCCGCTCACTCCTAACTGATCGAGCATAATCTCTTCCTGTCTTGATCAGTTAGCGCCTCACGTGTGCACGCAATGCAAACGACGATCGACGTCCTAGCTAGCTAGTTAGCTGGCTAGATATATAGCACTATATATATATATATATCAATTTTCGGCTCCGACCATCGATTAATTCGCCATATATATATCAGAGAAGGCCAGCAGGTACGTACGCAGTTAATTTTCCAACACCATTAACGTAGGTTTATATATATATTTAATTGCATGTACGTTTGTTAAAACACCCATTGTTAATAATTAATTAATTAGTACGTCTAATTAATATATAATTAATATATTAAGTTAGGAAATTGATGATCGATATATATATTAATTAGTTAATTATAAACACATATGTAGTACGTATATATATATGTATGGATGTTTTAAAATTTGCTTAATATTTAGTTAAAACGTACATACCCCGATGGATGTTAGCTACACATATTAAATTACGTAATTGATCGATGTAGATCGAGTACGTATAATTAATAGTTAATGAATGGACTAATATATATGTAATAATAAATTAATTATAATATTTTGTAGCAGTATGGACAAGAGTTAGATGAAGTTGAAGAATAGATGTGATGTCCGGTACTAAATTTTCGGTAAGATTTCCGACGACTCATATTGTGACACATGTCACATCCACGTGTCACTGTCAGATAAATTATTGATGAAGATTTCCGGTGAGATTTCCGACAAATGAAAATGCGACACGTGTCACATCCACGTGGCACTGTCAGATAAATTATTGATGAAGATTTCCGGTGAGATTTCCGACAAATGAAAATGCGACACGTGTCACATCCACGTGGCACTGTCGGCTAAATTATTGATGAAGATTTCCGGTGAGATTTCCGACAAATCAGGATGTGACACGTGTACTCATCCAGAAGTCACTGTCGGCTAGATAATTGATGAAGATTTCCGGTGAGATTTCTGACAAATCAGAATGTGACACGTGTACTCATCCACGTGTCACTGTCGGCTAAATTATCGATGAAGATTTCCGGTGAGATTTCCGACAAATGAGATAATGACACGTGTACTCATCCTTCAATATCAGATTATCATAATTTTGCTATAAATTCATCATCTCTGGCTCCAATACCTGAAACCTCACAACACACATAAGTCACTTGATATTCTACACCTAAACACAATTCTGCCGTTTTTCTCATCCAGAAGATGAAGCATAACGATTACGAAGAGTCTTCCAGGAGGAGGCGCCAACAACGTCGGCAAGCTACCACAATGATGAATTCCTTCATCAATGATGCAACCATGATAGTTGCCATGTTTGATGATGAGCCACCCCGTCGCCGCCTTCCAAACCATCCAAGGCACCGGGAACCTAGGGGTCAGAATCTGCTTGAAGATTACTTCGTGGAACGCCCTGTTTTCCACGAGCAAGATTTTCTCCGGAGGTTCCGAATGAGCACGCACTTGTTCAACCGGATCAAGATAGACCTCTGTAATCACGACCCATTTTGGCATCAAAGAGCAGATGCCACTAGATTGCAAGGACTCCTCCCCGAGCAAAAGATGACCGGTGCTATACGAATGTTGGCGTACGGCGCAGCCGCAGATCAGTGTACTGAGTAAACAAGGATGGGGGAGTCAACGACGTTGGAATGCATGAAGAAGTAGTGCACACAAGTGGTCTTGCTCTACAAGGACCGTTACCTCCGCGCTCCAAATCCGGGTGACATAACTCGACTTTTAAGAAGGGCCAGGCAACGGGGATTTCCTGGTATGATTGGAAGCATCGACTGCGTGCACTGGGAATAGAAGAATTGCCCAACAGCTTGGCAAGGGTCATACTCGGGGCAGAAGGCTCGTCCGACAATAATCTTAGAGGCGGTGGCCTCATATGACACGTGGATATGGAACAGCTTCTTTGGGACGCCTGCAGCACAAAATGATATTAATGTGCTCAACTCCTCTGATGTCTTCGATGAACTCCTTGCTGGAAGAAGCCCGCGATCGACGTATAAAGTCCATGGTATGACTTACCACCATACTTATTATCTAGCTGATGGAATCTATCCCAAGTATTCCTCGTTCGTCAAGACAATATCCAATCCGCAAGATCAACCACAGAAGCTGTTCGCAAGGAAACAAGAGGCATATCGTAAAGATGTGGAGAGGTGCTTTGGCATCTTACAATCTCGTTGGGCTATCATTCGTCACTCAGCCATGTGTCATCACAAATCGACATTAAAAATGATCATGTTGGCTTGCATCATAATGCATAACATGATTGTCGAGGAAGAATTTGTGGAAGACGATTTTGAGGAGAATGAGGAAGAAGATTTACAAAACCCAGTGACTGCTTCCACACTATATCATGGGCCGGTGGATGAAAATGGTCACCGAATTCCATTTGAGCCAGTGGGAAGAGATCAGCATCATCAACGGTTTAGCGACCAGCTCATTGATTTACAATCAGTTTATCTGCATGGTGAACTTCAAAAGGACTTAGTGAAGCACAACTGGTTTCTTGAAACCGGTGAACATCTCTGAATAATGTGCGCGAGATATGTGTGTTTGCAATTTGTGTGTTTCCCTTTTGTATGTGTGTTTCCCTTTTGTATGTGTGTTTCCCTTTATAATCAATGAATTTAAATTTGAAGCTCGATCTAAATAAATAAAGTGCGTTTTTATTTCTTGAAATTGAAATTACATGAAGTGAAATTACATGAATTGAAATTACATGAATTGAAATGGCATGAAGTGAAATTACATGAATTGAAATTACATGAATTGAAATTACATGAAGTGAAATTACATGAATTGAAATTACATGAATTGAAATTACTAAACTAATCACTAAAATCAAGATTGCAGGGACGATAACAACCGGTAAAGCTAGCATCGCCGACTTCTCATTCATCGTCATCTACTTGCTGAAGGATCTCTGATTTCCGCTTCATGAAGTACTTCTTTGAATTTGGGGTCATAGCCTCGAAATTCATTGTCATGATTCTTGTTTCTTCTTCTCGTGCCCTTAATTTGTAGTTTTTCTCATCAAGTATTCGTTGATTTTCATCATTTGCCCTCGTCCATTCGGCAAACATTTTTTGATTAGCCGCAATGCTCTTCAAAGTCTCATCTCTAACTTCACTCGATGGTGTCATGGCCTTCTTTCCCCTTCTTTTTGCTTCCTTGGTCGCCTTCACTCCTTGAGGTCTAGGCGGGCTTGAGGTTCCTCCAAGGTTGATTTGTGATGTTGGCATCACTTCATCTTCATTCAAGTTGACGATAGTAGATACTTCATTAACGGTAGGTGTTTCTTCGAAGTATTAATTGTAAGAAGGTTGAGTGGTAGTTTCGATGATTCTAAAGGTAGGATGATTTTTGACCTCTTCCCAACACGCAAAGTGCGCAAACTCCTTCTTTTCTTTCCCCACATAAAACGTTTGGGCTTTTCTTAACTACAAAATAAATTACAGGTAACGACTTAATATTTCACATTATATATTTCCAAAAATTAATAAAATTTGAAAGGACTAACATAAATAAATCACTACCTCATCATGAAAATTTCCGCCGGATTCCGGATTCCTTCTTGCGTATGCGAGCGCTGCTTTCCATTGCAACAAGTTTGGCTTCAACTTAGCAAAACGAGATGCAAGGGCACTTTTTGACCTCGGTTCCGCCCTCGCTTCCCCCTCTGTAATCACCCAATTTTGTTGGTAATCGGCGTAAATTTTTTCCCACAATTTGTCGACCTTTTGTTTGTTGCTGGAGATAGGGCACACACTATGCCGACAATATGAAATGCATAATTGTACATCTTCGGACATGAGCCAATTGGTCGACATTTTTGGAAAAAAATGAAAGAGGATTGTGAGATAGGGAGAGAAGAGAAGGAGGAAGAAGATGCTAAGTGGTGCACAAAGGGGTGTGAAATTTTTAGAAAATGAAGGTTGTATTTATAGAAAAATAGTAGGGGTTTTTTAGAATTTTATTTGAAATTTTTGGGAATTTTTTGGGAATTATTTTGGGATACCCGTTCTGAAAATTCTGAAAAAATCAAGTTGCCATTGCATTTGAATTCTGGCCGTCCGATTGAAATTTGAATTCAAAATGGACGGCCCAGATTGATCGGCCCGTTGCCAGCCAATCGGCCTGACAGGCTGACACGTGTCAGTCTGTGATTGGCTGATAACTGTCAGTTAAAAAAAATTACCTTTTAACTGGCGCGTGTAATACACGCGCCAGATTCAAAAAAATTCAATTCCCGCCTGACGTCACCCACGAGCGTGGGCTCCGCCAGGGGAACTTCCTCTCCGGCGTGCACCTCGCGAACTTCCTCGAGGACGTTCTCCTCGTCGCCATGCGGTCAACCCTCCTCTTTAGCCACGGTGCACGCCCAAATCGCCGAGGACGTCCGATTTCCGGCGGGCCCCGCCTGAAAACGCCGAGGACGTCCTCCGAGCATGGAAACGATGCGGATGCTCTTAGGGACAGTTGATCCCCTCCCTCTAATTATAACTTTGATTGATGTTTACCGACCTTTGACCCTTCTTTAGCATTAAAATTTACGTACAAATTCAATTCAATCTCCATTGAAGCTTATTATTATATATATATATATATTAGAGTCATTTTCTGGTGGTCAGTAAATTTTGTGGTAAGTTGTGATCAACTGTCGTTAGATCTGCATCAACCGGTTGTTAATTAAAATACAGTTGAAAGCCAATTTAATATCAACTATTTGATGCAGATCTAACGGTTATTAACCACGACTGACCATAAACTCATTGACCACCAAAACAAGATTGTGTTGTCAGAAGCTCAGAATGGATCATAGTAACAACTAACGCCAGTGTTGGACTTTGGTTTTTTGGTGAAGAAAAACAAGTTTGTTATATAATTTTTTCTTTTGTTTTCTTTCACTGTTATTGTTTTAGTTTATTTCTGATTTTTCACTTTGTTGAGAATTATTATGTGGTAGGTAGTGCCTCATTTTGAAGTTGTTATGATGATGTTCCTGGATTAGTGTGCTACCGCGTTTTCAAAAATGACATTTCGTGTGTTTTTTAAAATTAATAGTGTCTTTCAACGTGTTATTGTGTTTTTCATGTTACTACTACTGCACTTTTCATGTTACTGCCCATTGCAATTTAGAAATTGTTTATTGTTGCTACTGCAAATTACTGCTACTCGTTTGTCAAGTTGTTACTGCATTGTTCGTTGACCTGCTACTAAAATTTTGTCCAGCTGCTACTGAATCATTCTTGAAGTGTCACTAAATTATTATTATTTTAAGCTAATATTGAAGTTATACTAGGATTGCTACTAATCAAAGTTATATTAGAATTGCTATTGAATTTTATCATATTTGTTACTGAATTTTTAAATGAGTTGATGCTAGAATAATTACTGCTACTATAGTTCAATTGTGACTCGTATTGAATTTTGAATCGGTTCATACTAAAAATAATCAGTCCCAAAAAAAATTGAATAAAAAAATATATTAATTAAAAATTTGGAGTGCTATAAAATTTTGAACGAGTTGATACGGTAAATAATCATTTTGCGGAAAAAATAGAACTGATTTAAAAAATCAAAATTAAAAAATTAACAGACAAGAGATTTTGGACAAAAATATTATATTAATTCAACCACAAAAGACTAAAGAGGGCAAAATAGTAAACATACTCTTGCCACATAGTAGTTTATAAAGACTTTGTTAATTCTTATGTTATATATTGTCGTTGTTGTCTAAATAATAGCGTCTTGTCTTTATGAGTATATGATATCCCCATCTCATCCTTTAAGAGTAGTTTGCTATTTTTTTTTTGGAAAAAACATCACTATCGGGGTCTAAACTTTCCAAGTGGTATCAAATTGATGCCCGAACTCGAAAAACTATCAAAGAGGTGCCCAGATTCTCAAAACTGTATCAACGTGATGCCCACACTCTCAAAACTGTATCCAAGTGATGTCTACCGGTTAATTTTTGAAAGAAAAAAACTTCATGAAAAAGACCATAATACCCGCTCTCTCTTTTTTCTGTTTTCAATTTTGTTTCCTTTTTATTTAATTAATGGAAAAACATCACTATCGGGGTCTGAACTTTCCAAGTGGTATCAAATTGATGCCCGAACTCGAAAAACTATCAAAGTGATTCCCAGACTCCCAAAACAATATCAAAGTGATGTCTCCGTCTTTGTCTTCCACCAACTCAATCTCGTTGCACCCGTCGTCGTCCGCCACAACTTTGAGCACGTTGCACGCCTCAAAAAAAAAGGAAGAAACACACGCAGTAGCAATCATGGCGTCTCTGTCAGTCTAGCTCTGCCACCGACCTACGCTGTCATCCGATCACGCCGCTTCCAGCGTTGTCCCTCAGCTCGCGCTACAACCTTTTTCCTCGGCTCGCTTGGAACACTTGCAAGCTAAGCAACCACCAGCGCACCTCAATCATTCGCGGCCTTCCAGGCCACACTCGCCTTAGCCAGTCTCTCCTCGCCTCGAAGGTTCGCCTCCTCTCAGTCTCGTATTCCGTAAAGGCTCGTTGTCTCTTGGTCTCTACGTTAAGGAAAACGAGTTGCTCAGACCTGAACCAGAAACTATGATGGTCTATGCCCAAACTATTGATCGGAGAGAGGTGACTCGTTGAGTGACAATGGAGATCGATTATGGGTTATGGATCATATCAGACTTGATGTCGACCTTGCCGCCGATCTTGCCAGTGACGCTTAGTAACAACCATGACTCGACTCGGCTCGACTCGACCACGACGTTTAGCCACAACCGCAACTATTTAGTTTTGCTCGACATTGGCGTGTTTCAGTAACAGTGGGAAGAGGAGGCCTAAGGTTACATAATTGTGATGTTGTGTTGTTCTTGTTTCATTTTATTTTTGTGGCTAAAACATAGAAAGGGCTAGGAGGCTTAAAACGTTGAAAGGGCTAGGAGGCTTAAAACGTTGCAAGGGCAAGGAGGCTTAAGCACTGACAATTTGAATATAGGTGTGGTGGTGACGGGGCCTTGGCGAGCTCGCCGTTATGCGGCTGTGTTTAGGCATCACTTTGTTGTGGGAGACGAGAAACATCATCACAAGATCGAGCGGCCATCGTGAAAGGTGTAGAAGGAGGCATGTCGTCCGGTGCTGGCGTGAAACAAGGCTTGATCGTGGAGCGCAAGCAGCGGCGAGTCAAAGCTGAGGCCGGCATGAGAAGCGGAGAGCGCGAGGGAGCTCGGAGGGAGAGTTCCTAACACGAGGGTGGAGGCGATGAATGTCGGAGTTGAGCCGGAGATAGTGACGCTAAGAGACGTCGGAGGTGGGATGCCGTCAGGCCGAGGCAGAGGGGCGACGGTGGCGTCGCAGCACTGATACTGTGTTTGTGATGAGAGAGAGAGAGAGAGAGAGAGAGAGAGAGAGAGAGAGAGAGAGAGAGGAGAGAGAGAGAGAATTAAATGAAAAAATGAAAAAATGAAAAAAGAAAAAAAAAAGAATATAAAACTGAAAATGACCTTAATACCCTCAGAAATTGACGGTAGGCATCACTTTAATAGTTTTTCGGGCATCAATTTGAGACCACTTGGAAAATTCAAACCCCATCAGTGATGTGTTTCCTTTTGTTTTAGATTGAACTTCAACAGGTTGGCAATGATTTTTGACTTTTTTTTTATTCCCCAAATTCTTTATTTCCTTCTTTCTTTCTGCATTTTTTCTTACCTTCTTTCTTTATCCTACTTTCTTCCACGTTTGAATAATTCCTTAATATTATTTCCAAATTTTGTAGGTACGTTCCATTTATTCATAGTTATTGCTTCTACTTAATCTAGATTGGTAACCACTCCGCTGTGTACAGTACAAATATAAAAAAAAACGTGTGATGCACAATATATAGCCCACGCTATTCTGATATCCTAAATCCGCCCTCTGCTGACAACAATTAGAGCCAATGCGGCTGGAAATGGATCAAACATAGATGCATGCTCTTGCGTTTTGATAATCACTAGAAAAAGTGCACACCCTATGGGTGTGATGTTGAAATTTTGGATAGAATTTTTTTAAAAAAAAGATAAATTTTAGGTTAACAACTAATAAGATAATTGAGAAGTTTTTCCTGCAAAAACTATTCATTTTCATTATTTATTTCCTATTTATAACTTTTTAATTTGTAATTACTTCAATATCCTTAATTTATTAGGATGGAATAAGATGAAAATGTTAAAACCGGACAAATTGACAAAAAATAGGAAACAATCCCTCTTCTCTTAATAATAGTATATAGATATCAATATAATATAATAAATATATGGTAAAATGGAAGAAATGCTAATATCAAGCCTTCGATGTTTACGCAGGGTTAACAATGAACTATTCTCAACACTCGAACAAAAGAAATAAAGTAAATTCATACATAATCATTTTGCATTCAGCTACGTACTGGCAATTTTAAATATCATAGTTACGCTCGTCATCTTTGCTTGAACCTGAAAATTAAGGTAGCATTTATATTAGACAATAAACTCGAAAAACTATAAATATCACTGTGGAAGAAATTGCAGCAGACATCCCATAGCATTGGAACGAGTAATTATGTATAAACAGTATACAGATGCATACATGTATATATTCTACAGTTCAACTAGTTTCACAGTACAATTTAAAAATTCATCTAAAAACCAGCGGTGGGACTTTATTTTTTACTGCCCCGCCAGTTAAACCAAATAGAAAGAGCAAACGCTGATACAAGTCATGACAAACAGATTATTGGCAAATTGAGGTGCTCAGAACTCACTCTTCTATACAGCTAGGGAGAAGTCTGGTACTCTCACGTGTGTGTTTAGAGCATTTATGAGCCAAAATATAACCCCTTCAACTGTCGAAAGCAGAACCAAAAAATATATAAGGTGCTGCATACCTTGACTAGCTCGTAAAGAAATTCTCTAGCTGCTTGCAATTTTCCAGTTTGCTTACTCCTCTAACAATCCTCTAGCTGCAACCAATTTCCGGCGCTTCTTGCGAGGCAAACTTTTCTGTTTGGGCATATATAATGTCATGAGCACCTTACTAAAAGACAAATAAAGATGGAACTCCAGACTTGGATTCATGTTTTTACTCACTTCATGCTCCTGCTTCTTAATTCTTTTCAATTTCAAATCCTCAGCTTGCTCGGCACTGATTACCTCATCTCTAAACCGTCTTTTGCTCATCATGGTTGCCTGGCAGTGATAAATAGTGATGTCATTTATTCTTGTAATCTATATTATTATTAAGAAAACACCTCTTTGTCAACCATTACTGTTTTTTTATTACCAAAATACCCTTTAAAAATGAAAACCCAAGCAAACAGTTTAACAGTTATTGGATAAAAATGTGAAAGTAAAATAAATGAAATTAATTGGATAATTACAAACCTCCACATATTTCTCATCTAAAAAGAAACTACCTGTCTAAAAAGAAAAACTACCAGTAGTCAAAACTACCTCAAAAAGATAGAAAGAAAAAAAAACTGCCTCTATTTTGCATGTGTGTATTCCTAGTTTTCCATTAAATAAACATATTCTGTGTATCGTTGTATACTGCATTATTGCATTGATCAGTATATTGCCTCGCGTTTTAGCCTTCAAAAAAATATACATATTCTTTGTTTTTTGTTTCTTTGAATTCAAAGTGAAATAATTCTGTTAAGATATATCAATCTAAATTAAACATGGTAAGTTACCCAGTTGAAATTAAAACTGAAATTCAACTTTGGGAAAGAATATTATTCTTCGCTCTGTATACCACATGAAAATGACAGGTAAACAAGTTATGTTATAGACAATAGGACACCACCAAGCAAGATTTAAACAAGGGATTTTCCAATAGCAAAACAGAAAATCGTATAAAAGTTTTAATGTAATTGACTTTCATGTATCCAACCCTATCTCGAGTCCGATCAAAATAAAATAAAAAAATCCATCTCGAGGATACTTTCTGTGTTTCCGGCTACAATATGTTCATACATCTTTATCAGAGATATATACAATGTCTATGCAAACTAGCAGTACTAATCAAGTTTGTAGTCAGTTAATTTCAAAGCAAATCCTGGACATTTCCGTACCAAATCAATAACACAGATTCATTTATATAAATGAACAATCATGTTAACAATATCAAAGCATTGCAATCAGAAATGACCTTAGCTGCATCCATATCCATCCTCTTCTGCCTTCCTGTCACAGCATATACCTTCTTGGGACGTGAAAAAATATCTTTTTCATGCAAAATTATATTTGCTGCCTGTATAATGGCCACAAGCATAAACTTAGAGTACGTATTACGAATAAGTGAATAACATCAATTTCAGATGCAAGTCCTGGTAATAGTATGAAAGTTCAGACATAGGGATAACTACAATATTTCAGCAATCTGATTTTAGAATGTTCATTAAAAGTGCCAACAAATAGGTAGCACGGTTTTGAATACCTTTCTTGCTTCCATATCTGCTTTTTTAAGTGCTTCCTCCACCCTGCAAAAGTTCCATCTTCAATAGTTCTACCAAATATCACTAGTAAAAAATTAAAAAACTTATGAGGAGATCTGTACAAACTTTTCTTCTTGAATAATTGTGGACACGTGATCTTCCATCTGTTCAATTATCTGAGACCACTTATCAATTGATCGCTGTGCAACAATTCGACTCTTCAGCTTCGAACCTATTTTATTAGCCTGTCAAAATGAATACCCCACAAGTAGCATATACATTAATTTCATACTTTTGCTATAATCAAGATTACCTTAGTACATGGATGCAGTCACAATAAGTATGGAATAATAAGTCTTAGTTAGAAGAATCAGTATACTGAAGAATGATACAGAAAAGTAGATAAAGACGAGGATAGGCTAAGGAGCTTAGGGAAAATAATGATGCTCACAATGGCTTTTAGAAGAGGCCGATCGTATTCTGTCACAAAAGTAACAGCATATCCTTTTCTGCCAGCTCTTGCAGTACGACCCACTCGATGAACATAGCTGCACACAAACAAGGAATAAGTCCAAAGGAAAAACAATGCACTATGCATACTATACATGCATAATGGAAGTAAGCAGGAGGAGGAATGGTGAGGTATTCAGTCGTTACCTTGTAACATGAGAAGGACAATCATAGTTGATAACAGTCTCAATACCAGGTATGTCGATTCCCTGTGGACAGAACAATTGAAAAATAAACATAATCAGTATTCAAGAAAACATTTCATTAAAAAAGGCTTGTTAGAGAATCTCAGCTCTTTTGCATGCAAAGGACTTGTATCTATGGAACAGGTTTGCTGCCAATTCAAATTGAATGTATGCTAATGTTGACACACTAGAATTTTCATTTCTAAATATATAAATAGTATCCCTATGTTCAAGAAACAATCATCCATAAAACAACATACATATGTGAAATTTACAAATGACTATACATTCGATCAAATGCCAACATCAGCCAGTCTCAGTGGAAAGGGATGATATACCACAGTTCAGACAGAGCTGGACAGTAATGCATTCACCAGAAAAGAAATGAAAACTAGCTCTTACTCGAGAAATCAGTTCAGTTGTGATCAGAAATTCCACTTCCCTGTTCTTGAAAACTTCCAAAGCCTACATTAATGATAATAGGTTGGATCACCAAAGGATGGAGAGGTTATTATGGATACAGAAAGAAGGAAAAAAAAACATAAAAAAAATAAAGGCAAACAAATTATCGATCTACACACAAAAGGTACTCACGTGTAGACGCTGATCTTGAGAAATATTTCCATGAAGCTCAGCTGCATTTAAGCCAGCTAACTTGAATAAAATTGTCAACCTATGTGCAGTCACTTTTGTGCGACTGACGGAAAAATGAGGAAATTATCAGCCAATATAAGGTAAGGAGACTAAACTCAACATTTCTTGAAACATACGAGGATGGATGCAAAGCTATAAACCTGAAAATGAGTACTCGGTCAGTGAATGTCTTGGAACATAGTGCAAGTAGAACAGCTTCCCGATTTGCTTCGTGCATACGACGTATCCTAACAACTCTAGAGGAAATCCCAGTGAAGACAGATTAAAAGGGTGATTATTGATACACAAACATGTTTTCTCACAGACATCTAAATTGATTAGCATAATATAAGTAAAAGTGTATCAAACAGCGAATGAGACTAGATGAATTACTCCTCAGTTAGTCCAGCTGGCCTTTTTGCACATGGGTCAGCTGAGAGACGTACTGGATTGTTTAGAGAGAGCTTGACAAGTTCATCAACCTTGGTGTTCATTGTAGCTGAAAATAGCATGGTTTGTCTCTTCCTAGGGCAAAACTTAAGCTGGCGTATGAACCATAAATGATTAGAAAGTCTGAAGCAATTCCATCTTTATTAAGAAATCTAGCATTTCAGAATTGTCGTCATGCATATAGAAAAGAAGCCAGCATACCAGCTCACGGATCTCAGAACTAAATCCGTTCTCCAATAGTCGATCTGCCTCATCAAGAATTAGAACTTGGAGATCATCTAAATGAACACCCATAGAATTGCATAAATGATCTAACATGCGTCCAGGAGTGGCTACAACAATATCTGGCAGTGATGATAAAGTTTGCTCTTGCTCCTAATAAAAACAGAAAGATGGGATCACTTTCATATGCTTGAATAAACAGATGAGCATAGCAGAACACAATAGGAGTATAAAAGACATTAAGTGAGCCCAGATAACAGATGCATTTGATAGTTTTATCTAAGTCATTATTTTCCATTAGTGAGGTGTGTTATTATTCATATCAAGCATGCACACTACACAAATATGCTACCTAATAGGATTATACAAGGACAAAACCAAGATGAGTACGACTGGATCTTGCAGGTTTTATGCCACTCCAGAAATTACATTCTAGACAGCTTTTTTCCAATATGTCATAGCTTAAGTTGCAAAAAGAAGTCAAACTCACTGCACATAAAGCAGAATATATAGCAGAAACTTAAGTTGTGACTTGTGAGTAACAACGAACGAGTGAGCGGATAGATAATGTATTAACCTCGTGCAGTTCAGTATCTTCTTGAAGGGGAGAGGAAATAAAGAAAAGATAACGAATAATAAGAAAAGAAAAAAAGTTAAATTAATGACTAGCAAAATCATAAATATGAAAGTAAATCCAAAAAACCTTCACCGAAAGACCTCCAACAGCCTGGCAACATGTGATATTGGTAAACTGGGCTAACCTCTGAATCATGCCTAGAACCCTGAAAATAGATGGATTTGGGACAATTAGATCCCACCTTAACTAGGCATGATGATAAAAATTGTAATGAAGATTATACTGAGGTAGGCAAATATAACTCAAAAAGGATGCATGCGTCAAGTTCAATCACCCTGCTCTAAGATGATAAAATAGGCCAACAACACTAGTATTCCGACCAAATCCATCCCTGCTCATCTGTTATTAATCTCAGAATGTAATGTCATCACCAAAAGGAAGAGCAATGTGGAAATATCTAAAACTTACTGAAGGCCGAGTTCTCTGGTTGGCGTCAAAACAAGGACACGTATAGAACATCTATGGTCGGTAGAACGCAGCAGTTGTTCCAGAGTTGGTAGTGCGAAAGCAGCCGTCTGTGCAATGCATAGTAACATTATCCGAGTCATTAGCAAGAAACAGATGCCGATGCTACTCAACTTTTTCCGTAATCTCAATTGGTTATGTTGGCACAAAGTAATCTAGTTTACCTTGCCTGAACCAGTAATGGCACTCCCACATAGATCACGCCCCATCATGGCAAGTGGTATGCACGCCGCCTACACAATTCAACGTATCAGTAAATGTAATGCAATCCGGTGCAATGTAGACAACATAGTAGACCGATTTGAAAGATTATATTCTTTGGAAGAAACCTGGATTGGAGTAGGTTTTCTGTATCCCAACTTTTCACCAAGAGCTTTGAGCAAAGGGTAGGACAGCTCTAGCTCCCAGAAGGACTGTGCTGAAAACGAAACTCCTTCGGAAGAAGCAAAAAATGGCTTATTTTTGTATACAGGATCATCATCCTTGTCTTGGCTGTCCTCCTCATACAGTTCCTAAATACACAACGACGACAACAAAAGGCATGTCAAGATTAATCTTTTATATATAAATGGAAAAGTTGTGTCATATTACAGTTGGAAGAGATCGGTAGAGACTGAAAGAAGGCGAAACTAGACTAGGGAAAGAAAGCAAGCAACCTGAATTATAGCGGGCTTGTTCTTGAGGCAAGCCCGAAGTCTCAACGAAGAAGGGAGAGATGGCTTCTGAGCTGGATTGGTATCGGCATCGCCTTCCTCCATGTCTCGTGGCTGCTTTGAAACCAGCCGTAAAATTAGATCGAAAGACACACAATCGAAACAACAGAGAAACTAAAACAAAATAAATAATAAAACAGTGATGACAGTTACATACTTGTTTGTCGGATCCTGATTCCTCCTGGATTGCATAGAATGGAGATCCACGTTGCTTCAGGGCCTTGGCAATCTTGTAATCAAGGGAGGTGGTGCCATCACGCTCGTGTTCTCGGACGACTTGTGTAGAGAAGGCAGAAAAGTCCCACGGCGCTTCGAGAGTGCCATGACCACCGGAGTTTCTTCGTTGTTCATCAATGTCCGAAACTTCATCGTCGCTCGGGGGATCAAATACCACCACATTCAGATCTTCTTCCTCGCTTTCGCTTGAGGGGTCAACTACAGAAGAGGGAGCCATTAGCAGATGCTGACCTTGGTGCTAGGGTTTGCGCCGTTTGGTCCGCTGCCGCCGCTGCTCTTTCATCCAAATATATACAGAGTTTATAGTGTTAATACACAATCAATTCAATGCCGATTCGGAACTTTTTTGCGTTTTTTGTTTTTTTACGTGCTGACTCGGAACTTAACCAAACTAATTGACTTCATTAAAGATTTAAAGGCAACGCAAGGAAAGATCCCCACGTTTCCTTCTGTTTCTGCTTTGTTTAGTTTACAAAAACAAGACCGCCAACTTAAAGTCAATAGATTATCTGACCGTGTAAAGTGTAATCATCGAACCGGAACTTAACCAAACTAATTGACTTCATCATTAAAGATTTAAAATAGGACAGATCCCCACGTGTATCCCTTCTGTTTTTGGTAAGACAACTTAAATATATTTTTTTGTCCGTACTTATGGAAACGTCCATACTTATTCTATTATTATATGTTGACAATTTTATAGAAAACAAGAGGTCTAGAATTTGATTTTCTGAAAATCTCTCATAATTAAGAGAGATGGACTTGGTGATTGGTTACAGATTGGTTTACGTCGAACATTGGATATTTCTTTTTCTTTCCTTCTACTTCTCAAACTCGACGACTGAAAAATTTATGACACGTTTATTTATTTGGAATCGAAATTATCATAAATCGAAATTAACTTGACTCAGAATCAGAAGGAATCAGAATGAGAATATGTCATTTTTATTGAATTATTCACTTACTATTTAAAATCATAACATGAATCGGAATAATTACGATTGAAAATGTTTAATTACTTTCTATAAAGAATTGGAATTAAAACTACTTTGATTATTGAAATGCCCCTACTAAACGATAACTATGTTTTCATATTCAAATAACTTTATTCTTTTTTTTTATGAATTTGAGAAAAGATTATTAGAATAAATGATTAAAACAATACCGACATAAGAACAAATCATAGACGATACCAAAAAATGAAAACTAAAAGTTAAATCTAGCAATAGCTCTATAGCTAGATAAAGTTTCAACTCCAACAAAATAATAATCATAATACATTAAGAAAAATATGAAATATAACCATTCGTAGTAGTAATTTGGTAAATAAATTTAAATAACAAATCTTAAAAAATTGAAGTCATTTAATAATCCACACTACCACAATAAACACTATAACCGACGAGATCTGTAAAACTATAACCGACGAGATAAAAATCTCGTCGGTTATAGTGGAAAAAAATATATTTTTTTAATTTTTTTTTTAAAAATAAAAAATCTTGTCGGTTATAGTACTATAACCGACGATAATGGCTAAAAATCTCTTCGGTTATACTATTACCGACCCCCTTTAACCAACGAACTATAACCGACGATGTTTAAGGGTCGTCGGATATAGTCCGTTGGTTAAAGGGGGTCGGTAATAGTATAACCGACGAGATTTTTAGCCATTATCGTCGGTTATAGTACTATAACCGACGAGATTTTTTATTTTTTTTTAAAAAAAATTAAATTTTTTTTTTCCACTATAACCGACGAGATTTTTATCTCGTCGGTTATAGTTTTACAGATCTCGTCGGTTATAGTGTTTATTGTGGTAGTGCCAAAAGGTTCTCTTAAAGAAAAAAAAATATATACGTAAGGGTATTATTGGTACAAAAGTTGACTCCGGGAAGAATGGTTCTTAAATCCATCTATTCTCTTGATAATCAAATTTCGGGTTTATACAGAGGTCATTCCTGATAAGGAGATGGGACCCGCCTCCATTTCAATTCCCTTAATTATATGCAAAACATTGGAATAGAAGGGAATGAGAATGATTCCTCCACTTTTATTTACCATTTCAAGTAATTAAGTAAACATCTATGAAGCACCAAAACGTTTAAGAGGCCTGGAATTGCGTATCGGATATCGATATCGTACGATACACGTACAATGCACCTCGATATATATGGCCCGATACGGTATCAATTTTTGTATTTGTTTTGGATACGTACGTTTTTGATTTGGATACGCTCTTTGTAATTTTAATAGATACATAAGGGCATAAATGACATTGTAAGATGTGAAATTCAGTAAAAATGAAAAAAGATCAAATTGAAACTTAATCTAAATGTGACGCCGTCCTCTCCACACTACAACATTCTTACCCATTGCCGGCGATTTTTAAATCGCCGGCAATGTTTTTTAACATTACCGGCGATTTTTGCCGGAAAAATCGCCGGCAATGTATTTTTTTTTTAGACATTACCGGCGACTTAAATGTAAGTCGCCGGTAATGTCTCGATGGTGATGACATTACCGGCGACTTACATTAAGTCGCCGGTAATGTCTAAAAAAAAAAAATACATTGCCGACGACTTAATGTAAGTCGCCGGTAATGTCATCACCATCGAGACATTACCGGCGACTTACATTTAAGTCGCCGGTAATGTCTAAAAAAAAAATACATTGCCGGCGATTTTTCCGGCAAAAATCGCCGATAATGTTAAAAAACATTGCCGGCGATTTAAAAATCGCCGGCAATGGGTAAGAATGTTGTAGTGCCAACTCGTATCATCTCCAACTCTCATCTGTTTGCATCTTAAGATTGCACAACTTTTCCTTGATGACCCCGATTTGGAAGCAATATCTTTAATGTCGATGAAGATGAGGATGAACACAATGAATAAGTTGATGTGGAAAATGCCTAGAGATCTCTAAATGAGGTTGTTATGGGATAAATTGAACTTGTATGCATGCATGCTTGGTTTTTTTAAGTATATTTTAATTTTAATGTATTATTGATTTTCTGTATCTTTCTCGTATCATATCCTTTTAATTTTTTATTTTGACGTACGGAGTATCGTGTTGTATCTATATTCGTATCTGGTTCGGTGCTACCTAAGTAAACATACCTTTAATAAAACAGAGCATTGGGGTTGCTCCATTGGTCAGGGCGTTGAACTTATCCGCTGACGAACCAGGTTCAAATCCCAGTACTCCTTATCTAAAGAATATTTTCTCTAAAAAATAACTCATTGAGGCAAGGCGTTAAACTATTCACTGACGAGCCAAGTTCAAATTCTAATACTCTCTTCTATCGGCCAAAGTTTTATAGGTTTAATGATATGCTATAGAGTCTAGTCCCTCTGAGATTATTGGAGCGATTTTGATACCTAGTTTTCTAGGTTTCTTCTGGCCGATCTTTCCTCGCCAGTTTGGCATTCGAGATCGGTGACATTTCTCATTTCTATTTGTTGAAGAGGTTCTGTTGTTTGTGAGACTTTGGTTGTTGACGACGACAGTGATGTTATGCAGACAGTGGGCTACGTTCAGTTGGATCTTATGATACTCCGACCTTTTTATATAATATCTACCATTTATGTATAATTCGAGTTCGATTTAGTGACTGCAGTAAATAATTTTTACCATCAGTAAGAACTGAGGTGTCTCGGGTTGACTTTTTATCGAATTGTCGAAGTCAGTTGACCTCAGGTGGAAGTCGAAGAATTTGTCGAGATGAGTTCGTACACACAAAAAATGGTAAAACTGGAGTTACGACGAGGAAGTTACAACTATTAAATGTTTGTCATAAAATAACTACCGAGTTACCGTAAATGGAAACGTATATATAAGGGTGGTTTCCCTTTATGGAAGGGCAAAGAGTTTATGTGGTGGTTGACTCTGGTCAACCATCTCTCCTGTGGAGAGAGAGAAAATGTTAGGGCGGTGTGGCGGTTCACCGACAACACCACTTCGTTCGGCCACCACAGAGGTTGATTCTGGTCAGAATCAAACGGCCTCCTCTCCCTCTTTCTTTTCCTGGCTTTATCTCCGACGATGGAGCACCATGGAGGATGAATCGAACGGTAAGGTTTTTAGGGTTTCGGTGCTATTTTGTCAACGTCGCTGGCCAGGTTTCGAGCGATGATCTATATGTCAATCGATTGGGTTTTTCATGGTGATTGTATATATGTGCTTATTGAGTTTTTTGGTTACAGGTTTGCATCATTGAAATTGACATCGATTTCGAAAGGTTTTCGTCCAGCCTCCGCCGGACACGGTGGTTGCCGGTGGTCATTGATGGTAGGGGTAGAGGGATTTTACTCCTCTCCCCCTCCCGAGTCTTTTAAGTTATGCCTCAAGCCACAAAGTGGCTCGACAATGGAGATCAGCGCTGGAAGGATTTTCGAGCCGTTTGTTTTCAGGCCCGATTACGGCTAAACAAGTTAGAATTGGGTATAAGTCATTTAGGAGAAACCATTGGGTTCGTTGAGAGCTTTCTGGCGAGATATTATCTTTCGCCTTCGGCAGTGGTCACCGGTGGTGGCGCTTGGGTAGCACGCCCTGCCGTCTGTGGCGGCGCCTAATTGCATGGTTTGAAAAATTTCAACCTAAATCTAAACCTAGATCTAGGATACTACAGTAATTAAGTTTTGCAACTTACTTCTAAATCAAAGTAGGTAGAAGGGTTACCATGAGTGTTTTATGTTTGGTATGAAAACTTTGCTAAAAGAAGTTTGAAGCAAAAAGCAAAGATCCACAAAATTCGGCGGTGGAGAATTTCGACGTCGGTGGTGATTATGTCAAGGAGGGAGGCCGGCAGTAGAGGCTTTAAGTGTTTAGGGGTAGGGTTTTTTTTGGGCAAATTTCACTTTAGTACCCTGAGGTTTGTGTCTTTCTTCATGTAGCTATCTGAGGTTCTAAATTTTTCAGTTTACTATTTGAGTTTTGAGTTTTTCTTCATGTTACCATCTAAGCTTCTACTTTTTTTTTTCAGTTTTCTACTTGAGGTTTCATTTTCTTATCATTTTTTATTTTTTCCTTAAAAATTATGTGATGCAAGAGGGTATTTTGGTCAATTTATTTTTGATGATAAATTTGGTTAATTTTCTAAAATTGTTCTTCCTAACAAAATAATAAGTCATGTTAATTTTCTAAAACATGGTCAGTTGGCCAAATATGTCATGCTCACCCTTGATTAGTTTGAGTGGTATGGATATTAATTAATATATATATATATATATATGAGCAACATAATTCATGGGAACTCATAAAGTTGGATCGTTTTACAAACTCGGCCCTTAGCTTTAAAAAAATCTAAAATTGTTCTTCTTAACAAAATAAGTGATCTTAATGTTTTAAATTGCACTTCTACCACTACCAGAAAAAGCTTCTTAGATGACGGAACCTTATCAGATATGTCGTCTAAGATGTCTTAAACGACGCAACTAAATGACGTCGTCTAGGATAATACTTAGACGACGAGAAATATAATTGTGTCGTCTACGCTTTATCTTAGACGACACAACTCAATTAGGCGTCGTCTAAGTGTTATCTTAAACGGCCCAACTACATTACGTCGTATGAGATTTCACTTAGACGACGCAACTTCTCAGTTGCGTCGTCTAAGTGAAAAAACCCAATTTTATATATGAGCTTTGCCATTCTCTCAATCTCAATCTTCGATCATATCGATCGCTCGCACTCTCTAGCTTCATCAATCTCGACTCTCTAGCTCTCTAATAAAATAATATATATATATATATAGCTAGCTAGCTAACTAGCTATATATATATAGCCTACGTACGTTTATACGTACCTTGATCAAGGTAGCTCGATCGATCACTTCATTTCGATCAACGACGACGTCAATCAGACGACATGTAATTCTCGACGAATTAAGGTACGTACGTACGTACGTATATATAATTCTTATACGTAACTTGCTATGGATCAATCCGATGGTTTTAATTTGTTTGCATGCATATATATAATTAATTCAATATTATTCCATAATGCATATATATATGTGACGAAGTAGCTAGCTAGCTATATATTTCGTTTAATTAATTGAATTGGGTGCTAGCTAGGTACGTAACTAACTATTGATGATCGAACAATGCTTGCATGAAATGCATATATATATAGATATATATATATCTGTGTTTATCGATCGATATATTAAAATCATAATTAAATAATGTTAATTAGGTAGACATAAATAAATAAATTATTTGTTAATTAATTAGGAATTGCATGATCGAATTGAACGACAATTTTTTGTTAACTTCTAACATTAATGGTTTATTCGATAATTTAAAAGTTTCTTTTTCTAACTTACACAGGAATCGAATATGGACAAGAGTTGGGATACAGTTGGCGAATAGAAGTGATGAGAGGTATATTGACAGAATAGGAGAGTTTGTAACGTTTGTGATGCAACATGGTCAAGGAAAGAAATGTTTAAGGTGTCCGTGCAGAAAATGTCTTAACTATCAGTTTGTGGAGTGGCATGTTATGGCGCATCACTTCTTGGAACCCCATCGAGGATTTGGTCAATGATGTTTTTCCAGAATTCAGTCGACATGGTAGAGAGCAACAAGAATGGAAAGGATCTGATACTCTTAATGTTGACCCAGTCTCTGCCATATTCCCAGAAATTGACACTACTGAATTTGATAGGTACAATAGCATGCTACTTGAAGCCCGAACCCTGGTGTACGATGGATGTCCATAGACTGTGTTGCACGCCATAATGACCGAAATAGAGTACAGAGTGAAGCACAAAATATCGGATGCAGGTTTTGACGAAATCCAGAAACACATATGCGATTTGCTTCCCAACAATCACAAGCTTCCACGTTCCCATTACAAGTTAAAAAGTGTCTTAAGCAAACTGGGTCTGAAGTACAAGCACATCCACTCTTGCAGAAACGAATACGTGCTGCTTTATAAGCACTACCACATTTTGACCCATTGCCAGCGATTTTTAAATCGCCGGCAATGTTTTTTAACATTACCGGCGATTTTTGCCGAAAATGTCTTTTTTTTTTTTTTGCATTACCAACGGGACATTGCCGGCGACTTACATTTAAGTCGCCGGTAATGTTAAAAAAAAAGAAGACATTACCGGCGATTTTTCCGGCAAAAATCGCCGGTAATGTTAAAAAACATTGTCGGCGATTTAAAAATCGCCGGCAATGAGTCAAAATGTGGTAGTGAAGGAGTATGCAGAGTTGGACTATTGTCCTGTTTGCAACCACTCCAAATGGAAGTGCCCTGAAAGGAGGAGTTCGAAGAAGAAGATTCGTGTGAAGGTGCTTTGATATTTTCCGTTGATTCTCAAACTGTAGCATTTGTTCATGTCTCTATACACAACAGAGCCGATGAGATGGTACGCGGAAAAGAGAATAGATGACAATGTGCTCAGACACGTGGCAGATGTGGAGGCTTTTAAACATTTCGACAGGGAATTTCCAGACTTTGCAGCGGAGATTCGAAATATCAAACTAGGACTTTCTATAGACGGGTTCAATCCTTTTAACGATGGCATGTACAACATTTGGCCAGTTATCCTCATGCCATACAACCTGCCTCCCATGATGTGTATGAACTAGGAATTTAATTTTCTTACTCTGCTAATTCCAGGGCCTAAGTCTCCTGGAAACTGTTTAGATGTGTACCTCAGACCATTGATTGATAAGCTGAAACTGCTGTGAGAAACTGGAGTTCCAACGTATGACAAGTTCAGTAACACAATGTTCTTGATGAGAGCCGCAGTAATATGGATGATCAGCGATTTTCCTGTGTATGGGATGTTGGTAGCTTGCACAATCAGAGGATACAATGCTTGTTCTATCTACTTGGACGACGTAAACTCTAGTTTGCACGCGGGGAATGTGTGTTACTTGGGTCACCGTAGATGGCTTCCTCATGATCACCAATGGCGACAAGATAAGGACTGTTTTGATCGGATAATAGAGAATGGTCCTAAACCCCGACAGTGGTCCGGTGAAGAGATTTTGGAAAGTTTAAATAGCTTCAATTTTGGCGTGTTGACCAATGACGATGATGTGAAGAAACTGAATCCACACCCTCCACAATATGTTGCATATTGGCACCACGTGAGTATTTTCTTTGAATTGCCTTACTGGTCAAAATTAAAGCTGAGGAACAATCTTGATGTCAGGCACATAGAGAAGAATGTGTGCGACAGCGTGGTCGAAACCATTCTCTATATTAAGTTCAAGACTAAGGACACTCCCAAAGCGCGGAAAGATCTAGAATTTATGAATATACGCCGTCCCTTGTGGTTAAAGAAGGATAGAAGAGGTGTTTACAACAAGATGCCCATTGCACCTTACATAGTGAAGCCGACAATGAGGGATGCTGTATTCAACTGGTTTCAGCGTGTTCGGTATCCGTCTAATTATGCATCCAACATATATGACTGTGTCAAAGTAGGGGAACACAAGTTCGATTAAAGACTAATGACTGTCACGTTATGCTGCAACGTCTGATTCCAGTGGTGATTCGACCTTATTTGCCTAAAGACGTCGCTGAACCAATTGTTGCATTGTGCAGATGATGGCAGAGGATATACACCAGGGAGATGAATAAATCGGATGTGATCAAACTTCAATACGAAATTGTCCACATCCTCTGCAAATTAAAGAGGATTTTCCCCCTGCTTTCTTCGATATCATGATTCACCTCATGGTCCACCTTCTCGAACAAGTCCTGCTTTCTGGTCTGGTCCAGTACATGTGGATATATCCTCAGGAAAGATAAAATATGAAGTAGTACATACATAATATATATTTTGAAACACTTTTTCCATCATTTATATATCTCTTTTCTTACAAAGATCACTGCAAATTAATAATATAATGCATATTTTGTTAACAACCCAGACAATATAAAATATTCGTCAAAAATAGGTCTGCCCCAGATGGTTCCATCGCAGAAACATACTTAATGCATGAGTCTGTTACTTACTACAGCAAGTACTTCAATGATCCGGTCGAGACCGCCTCCAATATACCTGTTACCTACAATCTTTCAGTCATCACAGATCTTGTACGTACAACCATTTAGAGGAGTATTAACCGAAAGATTAAGTCAAGAGAACCTTATTGAAGCACATTGGGTAGTGTTGCGAGACAGTGAAGAGGTTACTGGTTACATGCAAAGTTACAGAAATAAAATTCAGACAGCCAAATCGGACAAGAGTCCTAACTGAGTTGAAAAAATTCTTGAGAAGAAGTTCCCTGATTATTTCCTTCGATGGGTATGTCACTATAAATTATAAAACCATGCATGTTGACTTTGTGCTTCCTTTTTTAAATTTGATGTTGATATATATATATCTATCTAGATCAACATTAGTATAGCGATTAATTATTAGTTACGTAATTTGTTATTTGATTTAAATTTGATGTTTAATTAATGGATTCGTATGTAGTTTTTTGGTCAAATTTTGGATGCAGGTTTATTTGTGGTTTCCTTTAGTTGTAGAGGAAATTATGACAAAATTTTGGTAGATATATATATATTCTTAATTACATCTTGTACGTTCATATTTTTTGCAGATGGAGGATCTAAAGAAATCCTCTAACCATAATGGGTGGTGGTCATGGGAAAAATACATGTTGGCCCGTAAGCCAGTTCAACACTACATTTACCCCAGTTGTTTTGTTAACGGTGTAAAGTTTCATTCAGTGGACCGAGATGAAGGAAGAGGAACACACAATAGTGGGATCGCGGTCGGACAAGGCGACAATGTATATTACGGAGTTCTTGTCAATGTCGTTTAGTTACTATATAGGAATTGTATCCACGTTTTTCCATTCAACGGTAAATGGTTCAAGCGTACGAAGAAAGATCTGGGCCATTTATCAGTCGATACAAACTCAAGCTGGTATGAGGATGGGCCTTTTGCTCGTGCCACACACGTTAGGTAGGTGTTCTATCTAGATGATCCGAAAGTTGGTGAAGGCTGAAAAAATAGTAAACCATATATCTCACCGAGGATTATGGAGTACCACAACACTTAAATGGTCGTTACTGATTCACACTCAACAGGATAATATTGTCAGTGCATATCAAGAATCTGATACTTCTGTCATCCCAGACAGAATGGAACTCATTCGTCTTAACGAACACTTACCCATGCCTGATCGGGAAACAGATCTTACTAAAAAGGAGATCATGGACCTTACAATTGATAATGCATCTGAAGATGAGGAGTTAGAGGATGAAGACGACCTCAGATACGATGATGATAATGAAGGAGACTATGATGATGAGGACCAGCAGTCAGTTAAGAGTAGTGAAGAGGAAGATGTTGATGAAGACTATGATCCCGATGTTGATTGATATATATATATATATATATATATATACCGCGATCGATTGATTGACCGATCGAGTTTGGTGCATTAAATTTGTAATTTTGATACGTAGGTACATGTATGCATGTGTGGTTGAACATATATATATATATATATATATGTGTGTGTGTCGACCCAGAACAGAATCAGCAGTGAAATCAGATTAATCTACGAGTTCGCGTATTATCGCAGGTTTCCGACAGTCGTTTGAATCGCCGGACTTGTTAACGACTTAATCATTGGCCGAGAATTGGAGCTGGGTCTCTTCTCGAGAGTCGTTGTACGTGTGATTTCGAGTTCATAGGCGGTTCCGGATCGTTATTTGGACGACCGAGGAATAAATAATGAATATTTGAAGTTTTGATATAATCGGGTTAAAATGGAAGATTTGTTAATGACTAAATTACATGACGAGAATTTGGTTTCGGCTACTTCACGGAAGTTGTTGAGAATTTAATTTTGAGCTTGTGGGAACTTCCAGAGCATTATTCCGAGTTACGAAGATTAAGTTGTGAGTATTTCCGATTGTTGATTATTTAGTCGGATTATGTATGTGTTTGGGTTGAATAGTTGACTTTTTATCGGTTTGGTCGATGTGTTTGACTTCAGGTGATAATTGAAGAATACGTCGAGTCGAGTTTGTTGCCGTGAGAATTATCGAAATCGGGTTTACGACGCGAATGTTACGGGTATTTGAAGTTTGCCGAAAAGTGAATTATGGAGGTTTCCTTTTTGGGAAAGTATAAATAGTGAACTTACCTGTTTGGGAAAGTCAAAGGTTGGTCATTAATTTCAGGTTGGTCAACTCGGTTTGACCGAGATGGAGGAATGGTGCGACGGTGACCGGCGAGCTCCACGGCGGCGAAGCCCGTCCGGCCACCTCCGGGCTCGAGCATGGTAGGGTTCGACTCGCCTTGGAGTCCTCGACCTCGTGCCGGTCTCCTCTCACGGTGAGGTCGCCGGAGGTGGAAGATTAATCCGGCCAAAGTTTGGGATTTTTGGAGTTTTTGGGGTGATCAGATTTAGGCCGAATTGAGCTGCAATTTGGAGTGGGCTTTGAAGCTCTCATCACCTACAAGCTACCATGTAATTTTGGTGATCTAATTTTGCTTGTACATGGAGAATTTTGGATTTGAAAGTTTGGTTCCAATTCGGTTTTTCATGAAATTGGACGAGTTAGAGTGAGAATTAGCCTTTGTTGCAGTTGTGAAAGTTTCTGAGTGGGTGATTTTGCATGGAATAGGGGTTGCTCCGCCGTGGAATTCTCAAATTGGGTGGCGCCGCCGCCGCCGGCGATGGTCATCGGCGGTCAACGGTCAAAGTTTTACTTTTTGGAGTTTTCGACAAGTTGCATGTCATTTCACTCGAAATCGCGCCCCAATCGCAGTGGGGAGGTTCGTTTTTCGAATTGAGCATCCGAACTTACAGCGAGGTATTGAGGTGTGATTTCCGGATTTCCGACAGTTTGTCGTAATCGAATTACGTGTTTCCGAGAACGGTAGTTTATCGTGATTTGTTTTGAATTGTCGAGTTATCATTTTGAGAAATGAACTTTGTGAATATTCAGGGGTTCGTGATCGTTCGTTTGGCGAGGGACTTTCCGCCGGATCACGGGTTAACGCAAACTGCGTTACGCTAGTCTGTGAGTGGAAAATTTCTTTTCACGGATTGATTGCGAGTCTTTTATATACGTTTTACGAACTTGAGCATGCAGTATGATCATGGTTTTACGAGCATGAGATTTCATACTAGATTATGTTTATTATGAGCATGTGTTATACGATTATGCCTATACCAGTATATAGTACATATATGCATATATATATATATATTGTTTCATGCATTTGCATCGAACTGTTTATGATTTGATTTACACAGAGTACAGTCTCAGTTACGTTGTTGTATCGATACACTTGCCTCTCGGCTGATCCCCGATGGTAGGCCCACCAGGAGGGGTAGTACCCCAACCTGACCGGCGAGGGGCAGTACCCCGGAACTGAGGCCTTTCTGGCTATGAATCACGTGGAAGTCAGGGACTCCGTGATTCTGACTGTACTAGCACAGACGTGTCCATGAGTGACCCCGTGAGATTTTCCATGCATGCTCTGTTTACGAGTTGGAGTCAACGTCTCCTCGTATATTATTTGATTTGATTTATTTATATTTAGACTCGCATATGTTTTTATAACATATATTACTTGGTGAAAGACATTTATTTTCGTCCACTCACTCTAACAGTTTTCATGTCTTTCCCCTGGGCTTTTCGGTTTCCGTGCCCAGTTTGTAGTTCGTATTCTGGTGTCGCACGTCGTGGTCGGAGGCATAGTGCTCGAGCTACCTTGTTTCTTCCAGTAAGTTTATTGTTCTACCTACTGTGGTATACGTATATGATTATACAGTAGAGGTCGCTCTGAGTATTCTGTTGTATATATTATACGATTTTACTCCGGATTTCAGTAAAGTATAGATATATTTATTGTTTTACTTTACTGTTGATATATTGAGAAATCCGGATGGGATTGGTGCCCACGGTTTGATTTTTGTGGCATAGGATGAAGTGTATTTTTCGCGTGCAGGTAATGGTAATTCCACGTTAGTAACAAAACTCTGCCGAAATTTTGATGGTTTTTGTTGGTTCGTATTTTCAGAAAGGGTTTGATTCCGGTTTAGGCAACTAAATCGGGGTTAGGTCCTTTCAGCTTGGTATCAGAGCATTAGGTTATAGGTTCTGTAGACTTCTGTTGACTTCTGTAGTCGTGTTTACTGAGGATATTTGAGAATGTACAGCATGTCTGGAATGGTGACCCGACCGGCCGGCGGATACTCATCAATATTCCGGGTGTTGTATACTTTCAAATATTTAAAGTTCCATGATTACGTTCCACTTGTTGTGAACGAAGTTTTATTCATTAGGATGCCTCCTTGACGTGCTTTCTGTGTCGGTTCGGTTGTGGATCCTATTGAGGATCAATCGACGCGCGATTTGCCAGAGAATTGTGGGATTGTATGAGCATTCTGGGTTTAGAGAATTGTGTGGCACAGTTTTCCTGGTTGTTTGTGTATGAGCGTTTACATGTTGCCTCAGAGCTGTGAATTGTGGCAGTTGATGTTTGCCTGAGTCAGATCATTGTATTTGGTGGGCTGATATTGTGTGAGTTCCGGTTGCGACTCCATGGCCTACATTCAGGGTGTTGTTTATACGGTAATGGTTTTATCAGGCTATCCAGCAATCGAATGTAGAGTGTTTACCCACCTGAGGCAGAGATGCATTGTTCACATGATTGTCCCTATTTGCATGAGTTATGTGGCTTCAGAGGAAGCATTGCACGAAGTTCGAGATGAGTTTGAACTTGAGCATCAGAGAGAGTCTGATTGTTGTGCCTCGAGATATCCATGAGGAGCTTAGTATGCTGCATTTAGAGGCGAGGCTATTGAGAAGGAAAGGTGTACGCGGTTTTCGATGTGATGGTTTGAGGAAAGTGGACTTAGTCGAGATTTTGATGAGGTTGAGTTCCGACACTTCGGGATCAGTGACTTCATTAGCCTATGACCTTTTTGATTTTGTTGAGGGTCATCAGATCAAGCTGAGGATCCGTTTGACGATGGCGGAGATCACAGTGTAGCGGACTTGCTCTTGTGGCATGAGTTTGGGCGATCGTTGGTGATCCTTTCACGCAGCAGGTGTTGTTGTGATTTGTGTTTGTGGAGCACTTTCAGTTGCTGTTTCGGTGGCCAGGAGGGTCACGTTACGAGGGAGCGCCCTCAGGCAGCTGTGTTAGCGGTTCGGCAGCTCAGAGTTCACGAGAAGGTCATGATGCTGTTTCTGGAATTGACCAATGTAGCCTTTTGATGAGTTAATCAGCAATGTCGCAATTGATGTGGGCGGCTAGTTGGGCATGTTGGAGTTTGTGCCATGACCTTGTTTGAGGACAGAATTTTCTCCGAGGTTACTGTTGTTTGATATCCATGGCTATTGTACCTGCATCTCCACTTCCGAGGTTTTGGAGAGTGTTGCATCCATCCGGAGGTTGCGAGATCCTTGTTGAAGGATATGGCTTAGCCGCGGATCTGTTATAGCTGGACATTGTGGTTTTGATGTGACTATGAGTATGGACTTTTGGCGACGCATTTGGCTGTGTTCGAGTGCCTCGAGAAGGAGGTTGTGTTTTGACGACCAGATTTTCCCGAGATACTGTTTCGCGATGATGGTCGAGCGGATGGTGGAGATGAGTTGTGTGGTTTGCTTTGTTCATGTTGTGGATACTATGGTTGTTGTGCCCATTATTGGTGATATTGAGGTGGTTCCCGAGTTTTCGGGTGTATTTCGGAGGAGTTACCAGGTGTTCCTCCAGTTCGGGAGACTGACTACACCATTGAGCTTGTACCGAGCGCTGGACTCATTTTACCGGCATTTTGTCGTTTGGAGCCAGCGGAGCTGATGGAGCTACAGGTTCGATTCCAGGAGTTGCTGGAGGAGGTTTCAGGAGATTTCATGCGACCCCGCGTATTTGCGCGGTGTGCTCTTGCATTGTTTGTACGGATGTTGGATGGTTCGATGAGGTGGTGCATTGACTACCGGAAGCCTGATTCACTTCAGAGGAGAGTGAGTATCCTCCGCTTCGGATTGACGATTGGTTTGATCAGCTCGCGAGAGCTTCAGTATTTTCGAAGATTGATTTCGGGTCCGGATATTATCAGTTGAGGATCGATGTGTCAGATGTGGTTTGGACAGTTTTTGGATCTTGGTGCGGGCATCATGAGTTTTTGGTCACGCCATTGGTTGACCAATGCCCCGTAGTTTTTACGGACTTGATGGACCAGGTGTTTAGACGGTTTCTGGACGAGTTTGCGGTCATGTTCGTTGGAAACGTCCTGAGGTATTCCAGGAATGTGGGCCAGTACTTGAAGCAATTGCAAGCGATTTTGCGGACTTTGCGAGATGATCAGCTATTTGCGAAGTTCAGCCAGTGTGAGTTTGGGCTGATTAGCGTGAAGATTTTGAGCCACATGATGTTATCCGAGGGAGTTGGCGTGGATCCTGACCAGATAGAGGCCATGTTGATTTGGGAATGCCCTACCATATTACCAGAGATCGGGAGTCTCTTGAGTTCGGCAGGCTATTACCGACGGCCTATACAGGATTTTTCTGGATTGCCACTATACTTTCCGGATTGACAAAGAAGGCGTCAAGTTCGAGTGGTTCGATGCACGCGAGGAGAGTTACTTACTCCTGCAGGATTATTGACCGTTGCTTCGATTTTGACCTTACCTGACGATTATGGTGAGTTCGTGGGTTATGGCGATGCATCGAGATTTGGATTTGGTTATGTATTGATGCTGTGTAGCAGAGCGGTGGCTCATGGTTCAGGCAGTGGAAACCTTACGTAGCTATGTGTCTTGTGTATGATTTGGGTGTAGCTATCCTTGTGTTAGCATCAGAGAATTCGAGACACTACAGCTATGGCGTGCAGCACAGTGTAGGACGTACACTGATCATTTGAGTTTCATCCACTTGCATTTTTGACCAGATTTGGGCTTGAGGCAGTGTAGATGGATGGGGTCGACTCACGATTATGGCTGTACCTTTGAGCTTGTTCGAGAAAGGCTAGAGGTTGTACTTTGACTACCCATCTGGGATATTGTTGCTGATGCATACAGTTGGATGTCGGGAGCTTCAGTGTTTCACGTGTGTGTGTCTGGCTCGAGTTTCCGTGTTAGCCGAGTTGCGAGCTACGGGAGCTGAGTTCGAGTGTGATGATGTTGAAGCTCATTGTTTGGCGCGCATTTGGTGCTAGTGGTGCGGAGATGTGTCCGACACCTCGAGTTTACTACTCGTGACGCAACATGAAGAGCAATATAACAGCTTGTGTGTGTGCAGATGCCATATTTGTCGACTGGCGATGGCTAGGAGGCGGAGACTTGCCAGAGAGTTACAGCCATTGGAGATTTTCGGTTAGACGTGGTGTTTGTCACTGTGATTTTGTGTGCCAGTGCGCACTTCGGTTAGTGGTACCAGTTATCAGGCTATTGTGGACCATTTGGCGAACTCCGTACATTTCCTTGTACTTTCGGGAAAGGATTTCAGTGGCAGGCTGGCATAGCTGTGTTTGACGGAGATTGTCCGTTTACGTGGTGCACCTGTGTTCCAGTTCGCTGAACGAGGTAATCAGCTACAACAGTGTGTTGGCAAGCTTTGCAGCGAGCGTTGGGAACCAGATTACCAGTTAGTACCGGTTCTTATCCTCAGATTGGTGGGCGATCTTTGAGGACAATTCAGACCTTGGAGAGCATATTGTGGACCTCGGTATTGCCGTTCCGACAGATTTGGGACCAGCAGTTTCACTTGTTCGAGATTGCTTGCAGTGCCAGTTTGTTGACCACTGTGATATTGATGTTGCTTGATGTCGTTTTGAGGGACGATGTTGTACTCCATTGTGCTGGAGCGAGTTTGGTTTGAGTTTGAGTTAATGTTTGATTCAAATTTTGTGGAATGTGCTACCACAAACTTTTGGATTAGCGGAAACGAGATGATAATTGTTTGAGTTCGATGTTTGAGTTATGTTGATGTGTGTAGATTGAGTTGTGATTTGCCATGATGTTTTGATCCGTATGTGGTCATAGGCGAGTTTGTGTTGTGTCGTATAGTTCGGCGTCGCCTATAGCTTTGGCTTTTGTGTGTGTTGTGTTCCGTGTGGCGGAACTGTGTTTCAGGTTTGCTACGTGTTGTGTACCCTATCTGTTCCTTATGCAGGAACACTTGGCTATTGTGTAGAGCCAGTTCAGATTTGAGATTTGAGAGTACAGGGATTTCAGCACGGAGCTATCTCCTATTGTGGAGTCAGTTGTTAGAGTTGTTCAGTTGACTTTGTCACTGGAGAGTTGAGCAGCATGCAGAGGCAGTGCTCCTACTTTGAGTCGGCATATTTGAAATTTTGAGGTCGAAATTTTTTTAAGGGAGGTGGATTTGTGACGACCCAGAACAGAATCAGCAGTGAAATCAGATTAATCTACGAGTTCGTGTATTATCGCAGGTTTCCGACAGTCGTTTAAATCGCCGGACTTGTTAACGACTTAATCATTGGCCGAGAATTGGAGCTGGGTCTCTTCTCGAGAGTCGTTGTACGTGTGATTTCGAGTTCGTGGGCGGTTCCGGATCGTTATTTGGACGACCGAGGAATAAATGATAAATATTTGAAGTTTTGATATAATCGGATTAAAATGTTAGATTTGTTAACGACTAAATTACCGGACGAGAATTTGGTTTCGGCTTCTTCACGGAAGTTGTTGAGAATTTAATTTCGAGCTCGTGGGAACTTCCGGAGCATTATTCCGAGTTACGAAGATTAAGTTGTGAATATTTCCGATTGTTGATTATTTAGTCGGATTATGTATGTGTTTGGGTTGAATAGTTGACTTTTTATCGGTTTGGTCGGTGTGTTTCACTTCGGATGATAATTGAAGAATACGTCGAGTCGAGTTTGTTGCTGTGAGAATTATCGAAATCGGGTTTACGACGCGAAAGTTACGGGTATCTGAAGTTTGCCGAAAAGTGAATTATGGAGGTTTCCTTTTTGGGAAAGTATAAATAGTGAACTTACCTGTTTTGGAAAGTCAAAGGTTGGTCATTAATTTCAGATTGGTCAACTCGGTTTGACCGAGATGGAGGAATGGTGCGACGGTGACCGGCGAGCTCCACGGCGGCGAAGCCCGTTCGGCCACCTCCGGGCTCGAGCATGGTATGGTTCGACTCGCCTTGGAGTCCTCGACCTCGTGCCGGTCTCCTCTCATGGCGAGGTCGCCGGAGGTGGAAGATTAATCCGGCCAAAGTTTGGGATTTTTGTAGTTTTTGGGGTGATCCGATTTCGGCCGAATTGAGCTGCAATTTGGAGTGGGCTTTGAAGATCTCATCACCTACAAACTACCATGTAAGTTTGGTGATCTAATTTTGCTTGTACATGGAGAATTTTGGATTTGAAAGTTTGGTTCCAATTCGGTTTTTCATGAAATTGGACGAGTTAGAGTGAGAATTGGCCTTTGTTGCAGTTGTGAAAGTTGCTGAGTGGGTGATTTTGCATGGAATAGAGGTTGCTCCGCCGTGGAATTCTCAAATTGGGTGGCGCCGCCGCTGCCGGCGTGGTCATCGGCGGTCAACGGTCAAAGTTTGACTTTTTGGAGTTTTCGACAAGTTACATGTCATTTCACTCGAAATCGCGCCCCGATCGCAGTGGGAGGTTCGTTTTTCGAATTGAGCATCCGAACTTACAGCGAGGTATTGAGGTGTGATTTCCGGATTTCCGACAGTTTGTCGTAATCGGATTACATGTTTCCGAGAACGGTGGTTTATCGTGATTTGTTTTGAATTGTCGAGTTATGATTTTGAGAAATGAACTTTGTGAATATTCAGGGGTTCGTGATCGTTCGTTTGGCGATGGACTTTCCGCCGGATCACGGGTTAACGCAAACTGTGATACGTTAGTCTGTGAGTGGACAATTTCTTTTCACGGATTGATTGCGAGTCTTTTATATACGTTTTACGAACTTGAGCATGCAGTATGATCATGGTTTTACGAGCATAAGATTTCATACGAGATTATGTTTATTATGAGGATGTGTTATACGATTATGCCTATACCAGTATATAGTACGTATATGCATATATATATATATATTGTTTCATGCATTTGCATCGAACTGTTTATGATTTGATTTACACAGAGTACAGTGTCAGTTACGTTGTTGTATCGATACACTTGCCTCTCGGCTGATCCCCGATGGTAGGCCCACCAGGAGGGGCAGTACCCCGGAACCGAGGCCTTTCTGGCTATGAATCACGTGGAAGTCAGGGACTCCGTGATTTTGACTGTACTAGCACGGACGTGTCCATGAGTAACCCCGTGAGATTTTCCATACATGCTCTGTTTACGAGTTGGAGTCAGCGTCTCCTCGTATATTATTTGATTTGATTTATTTATATTTAGACTCGCATATGTTTTTATAACATATATTACTTGGTGAAAGACATTTATTTTAGTCCACTCACTCTAACAGTTTTCATGTCTTTCCCCTGGGCTTTTCGGTTTCCGTGCCCAATTTGCAGTTCGGATTCTGGTGTCGCACGTCGTGGTCGGAGGCATAGTGCTCGAGCTACCTTGTTTCTTCCAGTAGGTTTATTGTTCTACCTACTGTGGTATACGTATATGGCTATACATTAGAGGTCGCTCTGAGTATTCTGTTGTATATATTATACGATTTTACTCCAGATTTCAGTAAAGTATAGATATATTTATTGTTTTACTTTACTATTGATATATTGAGAAATCCGGATGGGATTGGTGCCCACGGTTTGATTTTTGTGGCATAGGATGAAGTGTATTTTCCGCGTGCAGGTAATGGTAATTCCACGTTAGTAACGAAATTCTGCCGAAATTTTGATGGTTTTTGTTGGCTCGTATTTTCAGAAGGGGTTTGATTCCGGTGTAGGCAACTAAATCGGGGTTGGGTCCTTTCAATATATATATAAACTCAATGTATATTATTAATTAATGTAATACAATTTAATTATAATTAATGTATAATTATAAATAAATAAATTATTATTTTTACTTAGACGACGGAACTATGATGTGCCGTCGTCTAGGTCTAAAATTATGGCGGGCGAACAGTGACCACCCCATTTTGGGATACGTTTCAAAAACACTTAGACGACGCAACATCATGTTGCCGTCGTCTTAGTAGAAACTCAGGCGGTCAAAGGCAACTGCCCAATTTTTGGGGATACGTTTCAAAACCACTTAGACGACGACAACATGATGTTACTGTCGTCTAAGTAGAAATTTATGGTAGTAAAAAGCAACCGCCCAATTTTTGGGGAAACATTTCAAAACTACTTAGACGACGACAACATTATGTTGCGTCGTCTAAGTGGCTTCTTAGACGACGCAACATAATGTTGCCGTCGTCTAAGTGGTTTTGAACCAGATAAAATTGATCGAGTCCGATCAGTTTTCTCGATTGCTCTCTCTCTCTCTCTCTCTCTCTCTCTCTCTCTCTCTCTCTCTCTCTCTCATTCTCTCATTTCAATTCGGCGACGGCAACGGCGACATCCCCTCCCTCTCCCTCACCGGCCTCTCCCTCTTCGATCCCTCCCAATTCCGACGCGGCTCCGGCGAGACCTCCTCCTCCGGCGGGACATCCCCGTCGCCCTCCTCCGGCCGGTATATATATATACCTTAAACTTTAACTAGCAAGAGCACATACACTACGTGTATGTATAAAATTAAAAAATTAAAAATAAATAGTCACTGAAATTATTATTTTTTTGAAAGGGTCACCGAAAAAAATCACACGGGCGAAAGAATGAAAAATAACAATTATTAAAGCATGCAGTTATTAAAAGTTTGAAACAGTTATATGAGTGAGAGAGAGAGAGTGGCGAGAGAATGATGGGGGTTTATTTATTTTTCTTTTCATATATATTTACTTGATTACCAATTTATCCCTGATTAATAAATGTTAATTTTGGTCAAGCTATGATGTGGGGAGGGCATATTTCGGTATTTTTAATGTTCAACTTATAACTGCCCTAAGGCCTTCCGCCTTAATTAATAGAGATTATATATAAATGTATATAAATATGTATATATGCTATATACATATTGCATGTGTATATGTACGTGTATATTTGTGTATTTGTATATTTTATATTTGTATATTGGTGTATATTTGTGTATTTGTATATTTTATGTATTTGTGTATATTGGTGTAAATTTAATTAGATAAGTTTTGTATATTTGTGTATTTAGATAAATTTTGTATATTTAGATCAATTTTGTATATTTATACAAATTTTGTACATATATGATATATGTAGATAAATTTTGTGTGTATATATATATATTTGTGTATATATATTTAGATTTATTTATTTTTAGATATAATTATGTATACATTGTATGTTATAAATAAATATAAATATATTTAATTAGATAGCTATGATATATTTAATTAGATATGTATAATTCGATAATTTCATACTTTCATAATTTATATGTGTACGTTTAATTGGATAATTGGATATGTCGAAATGTTAATGTGTATATATATATAAATATATGTGTTAATGTTGGTGAGAATTAATCGATTAGATATATATATATATTGATGTGAATATATATATATATATATATGCATGTATTATTAATGTGGTAATTAGGAAAGAATTTATATATGATTTTGTTTGAAGATTGTAAAGATTCCGAAGAGGCGCACGACAAAAGAAAACGAATCGTGGCATCAATCTGTCTTATGACAGATGAGTTGGGGGAATCAAGCCTCTTTTGAGTCGGGTACGAGTTTGGCACCCGAATGGGACATTCCGCACGCTTCTCCTATTGATGACGTTGCTGTTGAACAAGGCGGTTTAGGCTCGACGTCGCAGGCTCTCCAATCTTCCGATGAAGATTCAGCTGCAGTTAGTGCGAGACGGCGATACAGGAGGGACCCCGCACTTCCACCCCCTAAACGCATTCGGGGTATTTGCAATGGACGCAAAGCCGAGAGCGTAGCAAAGACATCGGCGACCATGAGGATTGATGTGCCTCTAAACGCATTCACTTGATGTTCAGAAGGAAGGAGGCTGACTAGTTTGACAACTCCCTGACGAGGACAAAATGAACGTGTTCCGCGGACTCACGGTAAAAAAATATTTAATTAATATTATAGTTTTTTTTCATAATTGATTAATTTTTTTATAATTGTTTATAATTGTGTTTTTTAGAACAATTTTAATTATGAACAGACTCCGGAGATTGTGGACTACATCAACAAAACCGCTCACCAGATCTTTAAAGATTGGAAGTATACATTGCACAAGACGTATAAGGCAAACCCCGGAAAGAATCCGAAGGAGTTCAAAAAGGGAAGGGAAGTTGAGTGGGAGTGGTTGAAAACCCACTTTGAGTCAGACTCGTATAAGGTTCGTAATTCGATCATATTCCTCTACATTCGTGTAATTTTTTAGAAAATTTTATGTTGAATAATGATTATATTGCGTAATAATTTAAATTGTTGTGTAACGTACAAGTGCAATCTCAGAGGAACGAATCTAATCGGCAGAAGAAGCTATTGCACTACGGATCGGGCTCCTGTAAAATGCTCAACATGGCACATGTGCACTTGCAAAAGGGTTCGAAATACCCATTCATCGCAGACGGCGTTTCTGCTTACAATAGACACGCGCAGACCGAACATCTCGGCACTTAACACGCCGTAAGTAATTTTTTTTCCCAAAGTAATAATATTTAATTTTATTAAATATTATTGCTTCTTCACTTATGCATAAAGAGATAAACTTGATAAATGAGGATATTATTTGTGTGATGCGTACATATGCATGCGTGGTACATAGCTAAACTTGAGAAATGTGAATTAGATTTTGTTTTGATGTTATTGGAAGTGTTTTGGTTTACGTGCAGGATTTTGGTTTCCTCAATTTTTAGGAGAAATTATGTCAATTTTTTTTTAACAATCTATATATATATTCTTCATGTTCATTTCAGGAGAGGTTACAACAATTAGTTGACGAGAGAATTGCGGATATGCAGTCCCAGACTCTAGGGGTCCCGCTTGAGGAGCTGCCTACTCTCTCGACATAGTCACAGATAGAAATCGCAGATATAGTCTTCGGCCGTCGAGCTGGTAAAGAGGCTCGTGGTCTTGGACGAGGCGTTGAGCGAGATATGAGCTAGTCCACATCGTTAAGGAGTTGACGATTCAATGCTGCGAGGCGAGAGCAAATGCAAGCCTTGGAGGAACAAGCTCGAGTGGCCAATGACAACGCTTTAAGGGCTCAGGAGGACGCTCATATGGCTCGGGAGGAGAATCAAACGACTCAAGCGAGGATGGATCATATGGCTCAATCAGTGCGCATCATGAAGCTTAAGCTAGGCCTAGATCCCAATGCTGTTTGTCACCCATTTGGCCCTACTTCTCCAGGACCAGGACCCGACGATGACGATCCGAGCGGGGGTGGGATCAGTGGGCCCACCAAACACCTTCTAGTGTCGCTAGTTAGATTTTTTATAATTATGCACGTACATTTGTGATCTTCATCAGAATCGAACAATACATATTATCATTATTATTTTTGTACAAATTTTATATTTAATATATTTTCAATTAGTATTAGTTTAATGATTAATTAATTTAATGTGTAATATATTAGATTAATTATAATTTTAAAAAAAATAATATTTACTACATAGACGACGAAAAATCCTACTTACCGTCGTCTAAGTACAATCACCTAAACCACGGTACTTTAGGTCCGTAGTCTAAGTGGATACCTAAACCACGCAAAAAGGTGTTGTCTTAGTGGACTTAGATGACGGTGTTGACGTGTCGTCTAAGAGGGTACTTAGACAACGGTAACATACATCGTCCAAGTGTACTCAGACGACAGCAAAATATCCGTAATGTAAGTACACTTAAATGACGCATATATATGTGTCGTCTAAGTATCACTAAAACGATGCAAGTTCCAATATCCGTAATCTGAGTACCAAATCTACGGCGGTTAGACGACGTCTCTAAGACGACAGAAATGCCTACTTAGGCAACAATACCTTTCCGTCGTCTAAGAGGTTTTTTCTGGTAGTGATACTTATTTTGTTAAAAAAGAACATTCTTAGGCTTTTTTTAAGCTAAGGGTTTGTCAAACGAGCTAAATTTATAAGTTCCCACAAATTATGTCGTCCATATATCTTAATATCCATACGGCCCTAACCAATCAAGGGTGAGAATGACATATTTAGCCAATCGACCATTTTTTATAAAATTAATAGAACAATTTTAGAAGATAATTTTTTTTGCTATTAAAAATAAATATATTAATCAAAATACCTTCTTGCATTACATAAATTTTTAAGGATAAAATAAAAAATGATGAGAAAATAGAACCTCAAGTAGCAAACTGAAAAAAAATAACTTAGGTAGTAACATAAAGAAAAACCCAAACCTCAAGTAGTAAACTGAAAAATTTAGAACATCAAGTAACGACATGAAAAAAGACCCAAACCTTAGGGTACTAAAGTCAATTTTGTCCCTTTTTTTAGGTGGTGATGGTCATCAACTCAAAAGTTTTTGATAACGTGCTGAAGGAGAAAATAGATATGCATTCAATGTAGACTGAAATTATACTTTATTCATTGATAGATGACCTTAAATATAGACATTACAAATTTATTACAATCAATATCCTTATAAATCAGGAATTGAGAGAATATCTACTTCTTCTCTAATTAAGACAAGACACATACCAAGATACCAGGAATATTTCTCTAGAACAAATCTAATATATATACATAGAATCTTTGCAAGAAAAGTAAATCACACATAATTAATGACATATTTCTACACTAACAACCTTTTAAAATGATCAAATATATGGAAGTATGCCGATCAAGGTTTTGTATGCAGAATAATCTAAAACTAAAAGAACTAAAATTAGTGGTTAGATAAATTGATAGTGAGCAAAACGTGGTTAAGAAAAAGCATCCAAGTAAAATTAGTCGTTAGATAAATCGATAGTGAGAAAAACATGGTTAAGAAAAAGTAACCCCTTGGCTGCTTTTGATTTATGTGTTAATTGACTCCAAAATTTAAAGAAATACAATTATGAAAGATTAACCAAACAGGCTAGCAACCTTTTTTTTTGAGATGACCAATAGAATTGATTAGACTGAAAGATTACAAGGAGAATGCCGTGTCACCGGCACGATAGAAAGAACTCCCTAGAGTAATCTAAAATGTTACATGCTTAGCACAAATCTATCACTAACATAAATAAATGGAATTAGACGAAGGGTAAAGACTAAAAAAATCTGGAGCCCCACATCCTATCTAGTTATGCATCCCAAACTACAGAGAATTTAGTCGTTCTTCAACAACCTCTGGTAAACGAGGCGCTGGGGTGAAAACCATCTTCTTCTGTGGGGAGATCTACCCTTGAACAGAAGACCAAAACCAATCACCAACAAAAGATAGCATAGGCCCAAAGCCCATAGCAGACCAGGTTCGATCTTAAGCCCAAGAGTACGCAAATTACCCAAGGGACCCATTGGCCAAATTGACGGAGAGAGGGAATGTAGGCCTGCCTCCAAAATTGATCGCGCCTCCATAGGCGACCAACAGCAGCCTGCTAGCATTGCCCCTCCACCACCTCTCGCCCTCCATGAAACGGCCTCATCTCGGTCGACCTCACCCACCATCTAAGTTGATCCAAGTTGCCCATGCCTCTAGCCCTCCAACCTCGACTACCATCACCATTGAGCCTGAAATTAAGCTTTGCAACAACCTTCAAAAAGAAAAATTTAACACCTCAACAAAGTCAATGCTTCATCGGGAGTATATGTCGCCGTCGACGAAAAAAACCCTAGCTCCGCTAGGCGTCATGATCGCTCACGAGGAACTCGGAGCAAGAGAGAACTTACTCAGTGGGCCGGTAGCCTACGATGAGAGCACCCGCACCGGTAAAACGAGATTGCTCGTGTTATTTAAGGAGGAGCAAACACTGTTTGAGGTGGAGCAGTCATTGTTCATCGAATAGGAGGTGCAATTTCTGTTTTTCGCGCAGCGGTGCAAAGAAAAGCGCGTGCTATTACTGTTCACAAATTATTATTTTTTAATTTTTAATAAATTTCTACTTCAATAAGACGACACATATTTGTTAATTTCGTCGTTACGCGATTAGTGATAATGACAAATTTGTCATAAATACAACCTTTTAAAATCGTCTATTTTTCAAAAATGAATATGACTATACTTTCTTCGTGAGAGTTGTAGACTATTTCATTGCGAGCTCATTGAAATTTTCGTATAATTTTTTGGATACTCAAACTATTAATTGTGAATTTTAGATGTTTATTAGTCAATTTCAATTTTAAACAAAAATATATATTTAGTTTAATCTGCGTCGTCCGATCGAATTTTGGATTTAAAATGGACGGTCCAGATCTTCTTGACCATTGGGATGTAAATTCCAGTCTGTAAGTCCACGTGGCGCGATTTGATTGGACGTTAATTTTTAAAAATATTACTTTTACTGGCGTGTAATACACGCGCTGGACGTATAAAAAAATCGAGTCAGCCTGGCGTCACCCACGTGCGTGGGCTCCACCAAGCTGCTCGAGCAATCGCTGCTCGCCGAGCTTTTCAACGAGCGGTTGCCCGTGTCCTCCATCACCGCTTCACGCTGATTCTCCACTGCTCGTGCTATCCGACCGGCCGGCCCCACCTTTTCAGCCCTGCTCGTGCTGCTTGTGCAACGTCGGTGCGGGTGCTCTGATAAGATTAAGTTATTTTTTTCTCTAAAAACTCAATACCAAACTAGGGCTAAATTCTCCAAAGGTCAATATAAAACAATGGAGTTCATAAAAGGCAACATATGTAAGTAATCACACTTGTATCTCTTTCAATCGAGAAACAAAGATTCATCATCTCGATCGGTCCCTTTCCGGTGACAATGGCTTGTACGAGGTAATTGATACACGGTCAACGGGTCAACTCGGTCAAACTTGGTCCAAATGTGATTTTTCGACAATTTCGATATTTATACGTCGCGAACCGACCAAATTCACGATTCGAATAACTCAAACCCAAACGGATAAGTACGGTTAACTCGACGATAATTTTAAATTTTCATTTTATATTCTCCGATTATCCGAAAAATCCTCTGAAACCTCCTACAAACTCGAATTCAACTCCTCTACAATTTCCGCAAAGGAACTTAAACCAAATTTGTGTCCGATAATTAAGTCGTGAACAAAGCCGCCAAATCGATCAATTACGACTAACTGCGACTAATCGTGAAATGTGCAACTCAAGCCAATTAACATACCATTTTTGGTTCGGGTCGTTACAAATTTACCCCCCTAACAAAAATTCTTCCCTCGAAATTTAAATACATGCTAGCTGAAGAGGTAGGGATACTGCTCACGCATGTGCTGCTCTGTATCCCAAGTAGCCTCTTCAACTGAATGGTTCTGTCACAATACCTTCACAAGAGGAATTGCTCTGTGTTGCAACTCCTGGACCTTTCGATCTAGTATCTGAACTGGTTCCTCCACCTAGGTCAAGTCCTCCCGTATAGGAAGCTGATACGGTGTCAACACATGAGATGGATCGGAAATGTACTTCCACAACATAGACACATGTAACTCATCATGTACCCTGGTCATCTCAGAAGGTAATGCCAACCTATACACTACAGCACCGACTCGCTCCATGATCTCATATGGGCCAACATATCGCGGACGAAGTTTACTGCGCTTCCAGAAACGAACAACACCTTTCCAAGGAGAAAGTTTCAGGAAAACCTAATCACCAACCTCGAACTCGAGATCCTTCCACCTCACATCAGCATAACTCTTCTGTCCATCCTGTGCAGCCTTCAATCTGTCCTGAATAATCTGAACGTCTTCCATGGTACTTTTCACTAAATCAGGACCAAAAAGCCATTTCTCGCCAACTTCACTCCAACACAATGGAGTTCGACACTGTTTGCCGTACAACGCTTCGTATGGTGCCATACTAATGCTAGCCTGATAGCTGTTGTTGTATGCAAACTTAATCAAATGAAGTTGTTGATCCCAATTCCCTTTGAACTGCAAAACAAAAGATCGCAACATATCCTCCAGAGTCTGAATAGTCCTCTCCGACTGACCATCTGTCTGAGGATGAAAAGCTGTGCTGAAATGTAGTTTAGTCCCCATTGCCTTCTGCAATGCCCGCCAAAATTCTGAAGTGAACTGACTATCCCGATCAGAAACTATGGATACAGGTACAACATGCAATCTCACAACCTCCTTCAAATACAGCTTCGCCAATCTGCTCACAGGAAGCTTTCCTGGAAGTGCTAGGAAATGAGCTTACTTCTTAAGGCGATCCATAATCACCCAAATACCAGTACTACCACCAGAAGTATGAGGTAATTGATACACAAAATCCATAGTGATATGCTCTCATTTCCACACTAGAATCTCCAAAGGTTGTAGTTTACCTGCCAGTTTCTGACGTTCCGCCTTTACTTGTTGACAAATCAGGCATCTGCTCACGTACATTGCTATTTCCCTCTTTATGTTTCACCACCTATAATGAGCTTTAAGTGTTTGGAACATCTTTGTACTACATGGATGCATAACATATGCAAAATAATCACTACCGCTGGAAACACTATAGTCGACGATTTTTTAAAACTATAGCCGACGAGATAAAAATCTCGTCGGGTATAGTGGAAAATATGATTTTTTTTTATTTTTTTTTAAAACTCGTCGGCTATAGTACTATAGCTGACGATAATGGGTAAAAATCTCGTCGGCTATACTATTACCGACAGGTTTTAGCCAGCCGACTTTAGCCGACGATATTTAAGGGTCGTCGGCTAAAGTCGGCTGGCTAAAACCTGTCGGTAATAGTATAGCCGATGAGATTTTTACCCATTATCGTCGGCAATAGTACTATAGCCGATGAGTTTTTAAAAAAAAAATAAAAAAAATCATTTTTTCCATAGTGTTTCCAGCGGTAGTGAATGGGCTTCGTCGAGTATTTCATTCTTCAAATCCTCATCTCTAGGCACACATAATCTCCCCATGAACATCAAAGTGCCATCACTCCTCATCCGAAACTCGGTCGGCACACAATTCTGAATCAAATTCTTCTTGCTCAGCAAATAAGCATCTGAGTCTTGAGCTTTACGAACTCGATCAAGTAATACCAGATGGACTTGGAAACTGGCCAACAATGCCCCATCATCATTCCACTCCAACTCTGCTCCCGTTGCTCGTAACTCTGTCAAAAGTGACACTCTAGCAACCCGTACATGGAAGAGAGAAGCACCATGTTTCCGACTAAGAGCATCAGCAACCACATTAGCTTTCCCCAGATGATACTTGAAAGTGCAGTCGTAATCATTAATCAGCTCCATCCATCTCTGCTGCCTCATGTTCAAATCCGGCTGTGTATGTGATTTAAAGCCCAAAATATGTGCAATTACATGGTATTTTCGGCCAATGAAGAATTGGAGAGAAAGAAGCCCAAAAGAAAAAGATGGACCGAAAGTTAGAAATCCAGAAATCTGTCGATGCAGATCAGCCCAATTCAACAGGCCACCAAAATCATTTGAAAACGAATTTGGACACATGTGAGGCATGCTTAGAAAGATATGGAAGTCTAGTTTCCAACTCCACTGGAATCATGCCGTTACAATGTGTAGATATTCAGAAATCCCGGATTTAGTAGGTACAGGTCATTCTGCGTAACAGCCAACTTTAAATGGGCAGTGAAGGCGCGTTAGGAGAAATTATGGCACAATTAATACATAGCTGGAAAGCCCTGGAAGTCTATTTTCTAGTGCCGAAAGAATCACGCCGTTTGAAGTTGTAAAACGTCTGAAACGTAGCTTTTAATACAGAAGGGTCAGATTTGACAGCTTTCAGAAGGTGGGAAGTTTCCCAATCTTCTTCTATATAAAGGGAAGCTCGACTCTTTCAAGGGGGATCACACATTTAGAGGGCCGAACCCCTGTCTCTACATCACCTCCTCTCACACTTAGCCAAGAGAATTCTCAAGAAACCGAAACACCATCTCCACCACCTTCCAAATAAACCTACCTTCACCCGCGGCCTCTCTTGCTCGATTTGGCTTTGAGTTCGTGCGACTTCATCAACCATCAAGGAGCTGCTACACTTGGAGATTGCGGAGCGAATATCCCTCAGATCAAAAAGTGTAACAATGTCTTGTAATTTGTTTCGGTTTTGTAAGGAATTTTCCAAACTTTGTGTAGTGAGATTATGTTTTGTTGTAAGATGTTTATTTTCAGATTTGTTTGAAACCTTCCATGTGTTCATAGCCTTAGGTTCGAATATGCATGCTAGTATACCAACACTTGATGCGTTAGAGCTTGTTAGGATGATACTCGAATATCCAGTTCACCCTCGCATGTTTTAATGAACTAATCAAAGATAAAATTGGACTTAGGTGGTTAACTCGATTTGGTTGCTCCCTACTTTCGATGTGTACATGTGCGTATGTTTTAACTTGAGCTATGAATTTCGTTGGGATCAAATAAGGATGAGGTAAACGGCTAGGTTGAATAAATGTGATGATCACATGTAAATAGTAGATTTAGGTTCTATCTTGTAGGAAAATTAGTAAAAACAAACCTTGCACCCCCATAAACTAAACCTAGCATAGTTATGCATGCACCCTCAATCCCCGGTTAAGAACGATCCCTACTTATCAATGCTACATCAACAAAGAAGGGTTTTAATTGTATTCGTGTTTGATTAAGTGTTTAATTAAATGCTTGAAAAGATGTGAATCAATTTTGAACCATGTCCGACATTCAACCAAAAATTGATTCACATCTTTTCAAGCATTTAATTAAACACTTAATCAAACACGAATACAATTAAAACCCTTCTTTGTTGATGTAGCATTGATAAGTAGGGATCGTTCTTAACCGGGGATTGAGAGTGCATGCATAACTATGCTAGGTTTAGTTTATGGGGGTGCAAGGTTTGTTTTTACTAATTTTCCTACGTCGACGTGCAACACCTGAATCCAAACTGCAAACTGGGCATTGAAAATAAAGAGCCCAGGGAAAGACATATAAACTGTTAGAGTGAGTGGACGAAAATAAATGTCTTTCGCCGAATAATATATGTTATAAAAATATATGCGAGTCTAAATGCATGGAAATAATATGGTACACGAGGGAGACTTTAACTCCTCACGCGTACAGAGCATGCATAGAAAATTTCGCGGGGTCACTCATGGACACAACCGCGCTAGTACAATCCGAATCACGGGATCCCAGACCCACACGTGATTCTAGCCAGAAAGGCCTCAGGTTAGGGTATCTGTTCCCACCTGGAAAATACCTCGGCACATGGTAACAGTCTCCCCCGGTAAACATCCTCGGGGATCAGCCGGGATGCTAAGTGTATCGATACAACCATACATACTGAGACTGTACTCTGTGTAAACCAAATCATAAATAGTTTCTATGCAAATGTATAAAGCATAATGTAAATGCATATTCGTAGTACATAATTATAAAAGCATATTCGTAGATGCTTATTCATAAGTCGGAAATTGTAGTCGGAAATCGTGTTGGAAATCGTAGTCGGAAAATGTTGTTGGAAATTGTAGTCGAAAATTGTAGTCGGAAATCGTGTTGGAAATCGTAGTCGGAAATCGTAGTCGGAAAATGTAGTCGGAAATTGTAGTCGGAAATCGTGTTGGAAATCGTAGTCGGAAATCGTGTTGGATATTCTTCGGGAAATAATGACATTACCAACGAGTTAAGCAACTCGTTGGTAATCTCATTACCAACGAGTTTAAGTCGTCGGTAATGATATTACCAACGAGTTTCAACTAACTCGCCGGCAATGTCTACTGCATATGGGCTGCTTCAGCTCGACCTCTCCCTCATTTCTCACTATCTCAAACCCTAAAACTCCTCCTCTCCTCCTCCCAAACTGTTCCGGCCACCTCCCTCTCCTCAAATCTCTCTTCCTCTCCTCCCCTCTCCCCTCCCTTCACCTCCTCTCCCTTCTCCTCTCTCCACACTAAAAAACCCCATTTCAAATTGAAATTTCCTCTCCTCCCCTCCTCCTCCCCTCACCTCCGTCGCCGGAAAATCAGCTCGAGCTCCACCATGGCAGGTGCATGCAAGCTCACTCTCTCTCCTCTCTCTCTCAATTTTTGTTTATTTTTATGCATATATATATATATATATACGTATGTACGTATGTACGTATGTGGCCATGTGTATATATAAATGTATGTGGAAATTAAATTTAATTAGGGTTATTTGGATTAATTTATATGCAATGTATATATATACCGGTAATGTTTGAAAAATGTGGGAAATTAATTAGGGTGCGTGATTTGGATTAATATGTGATGTATATATATATGTGAAAATTAAATTTAATTAAGATGCATGATGTATATATATGTGTGAAAAATGTGGAAAAAGGAAATTAGGGTGCGTGATTTGGATTAATATGTATATATTTAATTCGAAAATGATGTATGTATATATGTTACTTTAGGTGATATAGTTGTTAATTTAACGTATAATAGGTGAAAAATCGGAATCGGAACGGTTTGGAACCAGAACGGTTTTAATCCGGAACTGCGTGGAACCGGAACCGTTTGGGTACGGAACTGTTTATAACCGGAAACATTTGAAACCGAACGGTTCCGGGTTCAATCGGTTCCGGTTCCGCCCGGTTCCGGTTCCAAACGGTCCGGTTCCGATATGTTATAGAACCGAATCCATGACTATTACGATGTCCAGGAGGTTTTGCGGCAAATTGGCTTGGAGGCATCAAACGGAGAGGTTCCCAAAATAGTGGAGGGAGCAGTAGTCAAGCTTCCTCCTCAGCCGCAGTCAGCAACACGCATAGTGGGCCAATGATGAATTCTCGCACACAAGCCTTGCTAGCTGCGTGAGCAGAGGAGGAAGCTGCACGATCCAGAGCCGTGCAACCGGAAGTCGAGCCTCGAGCCTCAGTCAGCAGACATCCCTCCGTCAGCAGACCCTCAGACGAGCGACAGTCAACGGGGGCATCAGAAACTCCCTCCATCCGAATGCCCCCAATTCGCCCGGTGCCTACTCCCATTTCATAGGAATCATCTGAGGCAGATGGTGCTGGCGCCTCATCATCCAGGCCTCGTCTATCTCCGCCGTCCGGTCTCTTCCTACCCGACGAGATTCCGGTGATCCCTGAATTCGATGATAGGGGGATGCCTATTTATGTTGAAGGACGGCCGGAGTTCCTGAGCGTGGAGGAAGCGTACAACTTCATCCCGTTCGACCCCGTGTATCTTTGGAGTGTGAGGTGCACCAACCAACAAACGGACGATGCAGGTAAATTTTATTTAACATTAGATTGATTACTTAATTATTACTTAAGACTTACGATAGGTTCTGATCTACGCATTTTATGCTTGATTCTTAATGTCTTTCTCTCTACATTTAGCTTTGTTTTATGCTTAGTAAATATGTTTTTAACTTACTTTATGTTTGTAGGTAGAAATAAAGGAGGAATCCGTAAAGGAGGCAGAAATGAGCTAAAAACCTACTAAGGAGGAAGTTCCTAAAATGAGGAGGAAAGATGAAGAAGAATGGGCCACGATTTATAAAGAATGGATCAAAGATCACTAAGATGGGTCAAGACCATGCTCATGTGTCCAAGAAGGTCCAAGATCATGTCAAGATTCACCCACAAAGAAGCCCAAAAGAAGAAGGAAACCATGAAGAATAAGGAAAGCAGAATCTGCCTGTGCAGACGGGTCAACTTCGACAGGCTGTAGAAATTTCATATCAACTCCGATTGAGGTGATTAATGAAGATATTTTATAGCTCTCGGAAAGATCTTTCCAATGACGTAAGAATCACGCAATTATAATATGTACAACTCCGGGAAAGTGCAAATCTTTACAGACTGTCTGATTTGGCCGGGTACACAAGGAAAGTCTTATTTTGGTAGGAAAAGACCTAATCTTCTTCTATAAATTGGGGAGTTCGGCCTCAAAGTGGAGCATCTCTCATTCTAGTACTCAAAGCTCTGCCCAAAACACTACCTCTCCTCCCTTGCACCAAATCTGAAGAAGCCATCCCTCCAACGCCATAAACACCATCCTCCACCGAAATATTAGGGGAGTCCCGAAGTATTTCGCCATCTCCATTGAAGAGCAGCTTACACCAAGTAGTCTAGGGGAGTCCCGACAACAAAAAGTGTAACCATAACTCTTCTCTTATTTCTTTGTATTTTTGGCATTCTTTGGAGTGAAGTTGTAAAGGATTTTGGTTATATAATTCTAGTTAATTTTCTGCCATCTTCTAGTTCTTACGTTTTTGCTATACATGTTTATTCTATGCTTAATACTTAATCTGAATGCAGGGGAGTCCCGGTTTAGATTATTGATGTGTTAGGGGAGTCCCGAAGCACTTAATCACGAAATTAACATGAGTTATATAGTTGAGGACGTATGCACTTTTAGGTTGCATGAAATTGGTTAGGTTATAAAGAGTTAGAGAAAAAGATGAGATGATCACATGTATATATTAGATAGGTTTTATTTTCGGTTTAGTAAACATGTTTAGGTTCTTTGATTCTTGTTTGTTTTGCTTGTCTATGAGTATAAAGCATGATAGAGTCCTAGGATTTCTAAGTGTGTTTTACTTGCCATTTTTTTTGTCTTTAATTTCGTAGGTCATTAGAACACCAATTCAAACTCCCCCCATACTTTCTAACGTTTTCATGCAGGTGAACACCCTACAATCCCCGGTTAAGAACGATACCCTATTTACCAATGCTACATCTACACAAAAGGGTTTTAAATTGCATTTCGTCTAGATTGATTATTGAGTGTTAATTTAGTAGTCACTTTAGGCGTTATCAGGTTCAATTAATGATATCAATTTGTTGACATTGTATTATTAGGCAATTTCGTTAATGGTACTGGAAAACGGAAAGGGGCTAGAGGCACCTGCACCGGGCGGCGACTTGAGCAGGCCACCGGGGGAAGGAAAACGCCCATTGGGCCAATGAGGATGGCGAGGTGATCGAGGCATTCGACACCACGCAAAAATATGTCAGCATGGCCGGGGCGATCGTGCGGGACAAGGTCCCAATGCTTTGGCCAGATTGGGAATCTGTGCCTATCTACGTGAAGATGCAAGTGCATAATGCACTGAGTGTGAGTTAAATCGTATTTTCATTACGTAAATTTTACATTTATTAATTAAGTCCGAATAAATATATAATTTTACCGTTTATATATTCATATTGCAGGTGTGGTTTGACGTGGATGAAGTTCTTATTCACACGTGGGTAGAGCGTTAACTACATATGAGGTGATGTGCTTCGAGTTATTTGAGTATATATCGAGTTAGATTTTTGTTTATCAAGTGTTTTAATATCTCTAACTTTTTTTCCTGGTGTTAATATAGGTATAAAGAGTGGAAGAACGAGCTTTCTTCACATTACACTCTATACAAGGAGCTAGGCCGAGGTTCTACCCCTAGTGAATTCCGAGTGGCTGTGGCTGATAGCCCACTTCGAGCACCTCAAAGCGAAGGTATGCATCCTGAACATATCTTACAAGCCTAATGTATCGTATCACATTCAAATAGTTAGTTACTAATTTTTTTTACATATGTTTATCAAACAAGGCGATTTCGAAGACGAACCAGGTGAATAGATTGAAAAACACCAGGGCCCATCATGCAGGTTCACTGAACTATTTGGGTTGGTCGAGTAAGGCGCAGCAACAAGAAGTGAACCCGTTGGTGTATATTCATCAGAAGTTCTATCCGCAGTGCCCTGAAGAAGCGGTAAGTCTTTCGCCTCTCCATGTGTTAATAAAACTATTTTTCGATATTAATTTCTTTTGTTAGATAATACGTTATTCATTTTCGCTTTTCAATTAGGCGAGAATGGAGGAGGCGACCACATAAGTGACCATGAATATAGCTCGGGATAACCATCCTGACTGCTCCGAGGAAGAAGTCACCCAGTATGCTTCTCAGATCGATCCGCTTGATCGGCCTATAGCGGCTCAGATCATGGCAAAAGCGTGCGGGACTGGAAAGAATACCTACTACTGTAGGGGAATGGGCTCGGCGGGCGAAGGAGTATTGAAGAACACTTCATAATACTCTACCGGGTCAAGAAGTTCAGCTTCTAGTCGTAACCTCGCAGCGGAGCTTCAGAGGACGCAGAGGGAGTTGGAGGAGCAAATGAGGCATATGGAGGAGATGAGGCAGATGGCCGAGCAGCAGGCAGCCAGAGATGCCGAGTACCGGGGGATGATCGAGCAACACCGCCTCATGGTCCAGTAGCAGACACAAATGTTCACCTGGATGCAGACGATGTACGCGGCTCAGACTACTGGTCAACCGCTCCCCACACCTCCCCCGGTCCCTGTGTTCCCCAGTTTCCCCAATTATCCACCACCACCACCGCACCAGTCACCGCCACAGTAAGACCAGGGTAGCCACCGGAGTTCAAATGAGTACATGGATTTCTTCGACCCTGACCCGCAAGTTCCTCGACCCTGACGTGTAGTTGTAGTTAATTTTCGTATCGTTGCTATTTGTACTGTACGTTGGACATTTATGTGTACTGTTGAACTTGTATGATTGTACGGTTTATGTCTTTCAATGCAGGTTCTGGAATTGGGCCCAATCCAGAACCGCGTTTTTTTTCAAAATTTTTCCAAGCATTGCCGGCGACATGGACCTAAGTCGCCGGAAATGTCTTCAAATTCCGGCCACGGCGGCGCTGACATTGCCGGCAACTTGAGTCGCCGGTGTTGTTTAGGACATTACCGGCGATGTGAAATGCCGTCGCCGGCAATGTTATCTCCGACGGACTATTTCCGGCGACGTCATTGCCGGCGACTTGTCGCCGGTAATGACAATTCCGGCGAGAAAAAAAACAAGGCCGGCGACTTAAAGTCGCCGACAATGTCTCTTAATCCGGTAGTGGACCTTCATTTTCTGGATCTTGTTTTCATTTTTGACATCGCTGTGGGACAGATCTCTCTCTTCTGATTGATTTTAAAGGTATGGTATCAGATGTAGGTTGGTTTGGGTTTTTTTTGTTCAGTCATTGGTGCTTGATTTGGTGTCGTGATTTAATCGTGTTGTTCGTTATAGTTCGTTTCCGTTTGTCAGACTTTGTGTGAAGTGCAATGAAAATGATTTCTTTTTAAGCAATAGACAAATGTACCATGATCAACAGAACTCCATTTCTCTTATTGGTAGACCTCATTAGTTATTGTTCTGAAAACTCAAAAGAGAGCTTAATATGAGTCCGTAAGCATCGACATATTTTATAACATGCATGTTGTGTATATACATGGTTTGATTTATAGATTTCGCAGTTTTTTTGAGAGTTTGTTCGACCTCATCTAATTTTGTTGTGATATTTTTAGTTTATTTTTTTATTGGTGAGATCTTTGCTATTAGATGTTGTTTGATTTATCCATTTGATGTATTTCATTAATGTGTGTATGGGTAATTGATTAAATTAAACCCTATCAAATACTGCTATGTTTATTTGTTTGATGAATTTTTACGGTTCAATGTAGTAACCTTTTGTCCAATAAGAAATTTCTGATTATGGAGTGGGAATAAACTGATGTATTTTATGTCATTTCTTTATGGTTTAACTGGTGATTGCCTTTAGTGAGAATTGATGTTGTATTTGTTCGTGTAATTTTCAACTTGTTGTAAGCTGTTAAGCATTTAGATTCAGCTAAATGTTTTTGATTCTTTTTGTGATGTTGCAGGTTATTGGCCGAGCAGTCTCTTTGCATTTAGCATCAATAGGTGATCTATTTCAATTTCGTTTGTTTATCCTTTTTTTTTATTTCATTGTGATTTATTAATTAGTTTCTTATTGTGGTCGGTTTTTCCTTTGCTGTGGATTTCTTTAGTGTCTTCCGTTGCTGTGGTTTGTTGCGATTGTCTTGGTGGCTTTCATTGTTGTGGTCTGATATCTTCATAATCTAGGTAAATCCCAGCTTGATTTTGTTATCGTTCATTGTTTTTTTGGTGGACATTATTACCTGTTTGGGCCAGTTGTATTACTTTTGAAAGAACCGAACCCCGATTTAGTTTCTTAAACCGGAATCAAACCCTTTCTAAAAACGTGAACTTTCAAAAACCAAAAATTTCGACAGAGTTTCCTCTATAACGCGCGGTTGCCATTAACCTGTAGCGAAAAATACACTTCATCCTATGCCACAAAAGCCAAACCGTGGGCTCCAATCTCATCCGGATTTCTCAAAAACATATTATAATGTAAAGCAATAAACACAACTGTAGCTTTATAGAAATCCAAAAATATTATTTAAAAATATAAACATAAACAGTACTCAAAGCGACCTCTAGTATCAATACAACCACATATACTGTAGCTTTACAGAAATCTGTTCCCACCCGGAAAATACCTCGGCACATGGTAACAGTTCTCCCCGGTAACCATCCTCGGGGATCAGCCGGGATGCTAAGTGTATCGATACAACCAAATATACTAAGACTGTACTCTGTGTAAACCAAATCATAAATAGTTTATATGCAATTGTATAAAGTATAATGTAAATACATATTCGTAATACATAATTATAAAAACATATCCGTTGATGCATATTCATAAATGCATAATCGTAAAACACATGCTCATATAAATCATAATCGCATATGCATGCTCATGCTCGTAAAATATCTAATAAAGACTCGCAACCAATCAGTGAAAAGAAAGGTATCCACTCATAGACTTGCACATCGCAAAACATATTAATCCTGTGATCCGACGAAAAATCCCTCGCCAAACGAACGATCACTATCTCCTGAATAATCATAAATACCAATGTTCAAAATCACAATTCAAAACCCTGAACCACATCTTGAGAACCAACCATTCCCGAAAACATATAACTCGAATATCGACGAAATCGTCAAAAATCCAATAAACACACTATAAAACCTCACCACAAATTCTGATGCTCAATTCAAAATATAAACCTCATCACTGCAATCGGTGTGCGATTCTGAGTAAAACAACATAAAACTTGTTGAAAATCACCTCGGACGGAAAACCGCCGCGCACGGCGGTGCGCAGGGCTGCCGCTGTTGCCACCGCCGCCGGAAAATTCCATAAGCCCAGAAAATTTCAACCTACACATGGATTTGAAGATCTCGACATTTCCAACAACTTTGTAGTTCAAAGCTAAACCCAATTTTTACAAAAAAATCTCCAAAACTCACCTTGAAGTCGAAAACCCTCACCGGAATTCATTAACTCCGATCGGCCACCTCCGGCCACGGAAAGGTGCAAGACCACTTGGGTTCAACTCATCTCTCCATGAGCTTCAAAACCCCTATAGGGTCGACACCCATCTCGGCCGCCACTAAGGCCGCCGAAACTCGCCGAAAATCCATGAAGTTTGCCGCGCCGTTTCTCCCACCTCCGGCCACCATACATGTCGATCCACCTACCAAACTGAAGAGAAGCACGAGCCCAACACTTCTTGTCAAGGGACCACGGCCAACCGTTGCCGGAATCCGGCACAACCACGGCGACGAACCCACCGCCCAAAACGGGTCGAAACCCAACCGCGGTAAACGCGGGTCAACACCCAAGTTTCCAAAATTAGAAAGTTTCCTAATTCGTCACGTACTCCTTCCGTATTTATACCGTACACATATCGAATCCAAACGGATAAATACGACTAAATCCAACGACCAAAAATATTCATAACTTATTCCTCGTAATTCGAAATAATCCTCCGGGAATTCCCACGAGCTCGAAATTAAATTCTCTACAACTTCCATGAAGGAACTCAAATCAAATTCTTACCCGATAATTTAGTCGTTAACAAGCCCGCCATATCAACCAATTTCAACAAAATTGCGACTAATCACGAAATTCGCAAATCAAGCCGATAAACATACCATTTCCGGTTCGGCCTGTCACAATTTTGTTGGCATTTGTTGCCAATATATTATTGTATGTGGTGATTGATTTTTTTTTTGGGATTTTTTTTTGGGATTAGTTTGTATTCAATCACTGTTGTTTTCAAAGCTTTTTGCTTTGTTTACTTTTTGATTGTGTGAGCTTTCTTTAATTTGTCTGTGTTGCTGTTGTTCATATAATGTCTGTGGTGTTTGATGTTTTAGGATTGTTTCTATGTATTTAGTGAGGTAATTGTGTTTGATTCATGATGCTTTATTTGAATTATGGTGATATGGAAGGATTTGCTAAATTGTGCTTCTTCTGTTTTGGTTTTTGTGAATTTTTCAGTTTGTTATTAGCTTATTGTTGTTTGGCTATATCGTTTTGAAGGTTTGTTATGCGATGGTAATGAGATTTACGATGTATGGAGGTGTTTATAAATAGTTCTATTTTTGCAGTATTTTGAAGTTCGACGAAGTCGTTGTTTAGACTCCAATCGAGATAGTGGTGGTATTGAAGTGAAACAATGGTGAAACTATGTTATTTTGAATGTTATCTATTGTTTTGGATGTTTTGTATGAAAACAGTTGTACGTATTTAGTGGAGTACAATATTAAAAAGATGAATAAAAGATGCCGATGCTTATGATCTGATATTAAGCTCTCTAATGTTTGTTTCGTTTTTGTAATTTCAAAGTCTGTTGCTCTGACTATTTTGATATTTTATATTTCCTTGGTGTCATTATTGAAGGACTGCTCTTTCATATGTGATATTCTTCATTGAAGTCATGATTTCTTATATTTCAATTGATTCAAATTTGGTGTTGGTGTGCGCATAGGGTGAGATTTGATTTTTTCTTCTTTCAATATATGGAGTTTGATTTCCTGAACATTAAGATGGAGAAGTAGACAAAGAGCACCTTCGGTTTTTGTGAGTTTGATATTGATATTGCTATCACTATAATGAGAGAGTGATGTATGCATAAGTGTGGTGTGGCCTTTGGATTCCACAATAATTTAGAGATTTTCGAGGGATTCGATTGTCAGGCTTCCTGTTGGATTTGAAGTTCCCATCAGATTGTGTGTATTCCATTCTTCCTGAGTATGTAATATAATTGGTTTGATTTTTGTAATTTTGAGACAAAGATTTTGTACCTTTGGATCTTGCCCTTATGTTTCTTGCTTGAGATTAGGTATTGAACAAGCTATGATATCTTTGTTTCTTTCTCTCTCCTGGTTTACATGTTGATTTAGTTTTTGCTTTTATCTTTATTTTGTTTTTACTTTTTTTGTTGTTTTCAACCTTTTCAATGAATGAGTTTGTGATTTTACAGGCAGTTGATTGAGCTGGGATTCTCTTTAAAAAAAAATTCGCATGAAGTTTGAAATGAGGTTCGAGTATAATATCACTGTGATGAGAGGGTGATGTATGGATGAGTGTGGTGGGGACTTTGGATTCCAAAAGAATTTTGAGAATTTAATGGTTTTGATTGTCAGGATTCCTATGTGATCTGAAGCCTCCATTGCAGTCTATTTATTCCGCTCTTCCTGAATGTGTAATTTGATGTGTTTGGTTTTTGTAATATTTAATAAATATGTATTAGAATATGAAAACATCTTTTTCTTTTCTAAATGTTCTAAAGTTATTTTCTTTTGATGTGGTTAACTTTTGACAAATATGTTCTTGGTTATTGCTATATATGTATATAAACATATTACATGGAAATAGTGTTACTCCTTGGATATATTATAAATGAGGAATATTTATGGACATATTTGAAAATGTTTTTTAGGTATGGGGAAGAGGAAGAAGTTGGTGGCGCTAGAGGAAGGAACATCACAAGACAAGAGGACTCTGGCAAAAAGACTGTGTTTTTTTCAAGGTACTTGCGGACAATCTTCTGAATGCCATGACATGGAGACAACATTGTAGAGCACTGACATTCATGCAAATGTTTGCAATGATGCAAATATGAATCAACTTATTTCAGGTACTATTATCATGAATTGTTGTGTGCTATTTTGATTGGATCTAATAATGTTGTCTGAAATGATGATGCAATGATGTTACTGAACCATTTTTGCTGCATGCTTCCAAAGATATTTTATGGACATTTTTTAATATGTGATGTAGCTATGGGTACGAAAAAAGAGTCAACAAAAGTGTTCGAGCCTGTTGCAGCAATCTCTTCACAGAAAAGGTCTCAGAGCAAGAGATAACGCTTATTAAGTGCTGATCTTGGACAATCTTCATCATCCCGTGACATTGAGACAACACGTCAGAACATTAATAATGATTAAGATCTACACCAACTTATCTCAGGTAGTATATGTTGTGGATAGTTGTCTCCTATTTTGAATTCGATATTGTCGACTAAAATAATCTTGATGTGGTGTTGCTCCTTTATTTTAGTTATGTGGTCGCCAATATTAGCATTATTTTGTGGTTTTGACTATCAAAACTTTGTCTTGGTTTGATTTTTCGTGAGTTATTTATAATGGTATGCATGTATAGTGTCATTACTGTAGTGAAGTTGTATATTAGTTTTTGGAATTTGTCGGTATTCTACAAATGGATCGATCTTATAGTATTTTGCTAAAAGGGTATTGTTCAATTCAAGTGAACTTCTATGAGCTTTAGAGTGAATTGATTTGTCCTGAAATGTGCTAAAATTTTCTCTTGGTTGACCTCATTTTATTTTCTTTTGATGAGTGGGTTTAGGCAATTATGTGCTTCTAAATTGAGTAATTGTATCTATCGGAAATAAGGTTTGCAACTGCACTTTTAGACTTCAATTTGGGTTTAGACTATGTCATTATTGTATGGAAATCTATTTATGTTTTGAATTTTTTTGGATGCTGGAATCGACATTCTAGATGTGGTGTGGAACAAGGATAATAGCAGTGTTGTTCCTCGAGAATGTTTAGTATCCCATGGTTTAGAACCAAGTTCATTGGACAACGTACATTGATCATGAAGATGCTGATGAAGTTATATCGAGTATTGTAGTTGTCGTGCCTTAGTGAGTGGCATATTTGTTCTAGAATTTATTTCAATCAATCTAATTTCTATCGTTCACTTACGTTTGTTTTTCTTCCTTTTCACCATATGAAGAAACATTGGAAGAGGACAACAGTGATGATGAAGATGTTCATAAAGTTGATTCAAGTATTTTTTGTATAAATTAATTTATTTTGTGATATAATTATTTTTCGTATTTTTTGCAATTATTCTAATAATAAGATTCTTCATCAAATGTAGATCTTGGAGACATTTTTTTCGGGCAAGTGTCGTATCAGGAGTCATGAAGGTCAGTACCGTACTGCTATCAATCATGAATCATGAATCAATTATTAATAAATCATATCTACGTTATTGATTATCAAAAATCTGACGCAGATTTTGATAATCATGATTGCAGGTGTGATTGTCGATTATGAGGATTCTGGTGATGATGCTTACGTATGCAGTCCTTTCTCTGCCTTATTTTGGTCATCAGAAACGTTGAAAAAACCAAAGAGAAATCAATTAACATATAGTCATTGTTGTGAAAAAGGCAGAGTATATTTTCCATTACCATATCCAACTCCATATTTTCTTGATGAATTATTAAATCCAGAAAATGGACGAAGAAATGTATTATTTTGGGATAATATTAGAGTTTACAATTTCATGTTTGCTTTTACTTCTATGGGTGCTAAAATTGAGCATGGTTTAAACAGTGGAGGAGCTCCTTATGTATTAAAAATATGTGGACAGGTGTATCATAAGATGGGTTTTGTTTTACCTGCAAGAGGAGAGTGTCCAAAATATGCTCAATTATATGTTTACGATACTCAGAATGAAATATTAAACTGTATAAGTGTTGTTGCTGGTGATAATGCAAAAAAAAAAAATTGATGTTGATGTTGATGTTGTCAAGGGATTAATAGAATTGCTAGATGATTGTAATGAATTAAGCAAAAGCTTTAGATCAATTAGAGATAGTTTTGAGAATCAATTGTTGCCAAATTTTGACATGACTATACTTAATTGTGAAAAATCTCTTGGCAAACAATACAAATTACCTTCTGCTTCTGAAATAGGTGGATTAATTGTCGGCGATATAGATGAATTTGATTCGAATAGAGATATAATTGTTCGATCTAATGATGGAGTGCTAAAACGAATCTCTAGAATTCATCCGAAATTAATGTCGTTATAGTATCCACTCATTTTTCCATATGGAGAAGATGGATTTAAAATAAACATGAAGTTGAGGTCAATTGATGGTGGGAATAAAGATAGAAAATTAACAATGAGCAAATTTGTGTGTTATCAAATTTATGATAGAGAAAATCAATCAAGCACTTTGTTAAAGGGTGGCAGCTTATTTCAACAATATTTGGTCGATGCGTATGCAACTGTTGAAGAAAATCATATTGAATATATATATATAAGACATCATCAACCAAAACTCAGGTGTGAAACATGGAAAAATATATCTATGTTTGTTTCAAATGGCATATGTGGATGCTTCTGATGTTGGGAAAAAAGTTTTTCTTCCTGCTTCTCACACAGGCAGTCCAAGAGATATGATGGATAACTACTGAAAGGACCCGACTCTGATTTATTTGCCTAAACCGAAATCAAACCCCTTCAAAACATGCCCTTAAAAAAAAAATTCCAGAGTTTACTTTGAAATACGTGAGCCAAGATTAGAACCTGGAAAGAGAGTCACACTTCGAATATTCCACAAAAGCCAAACCGTGAGGCTCCGTTCCCCATCCGAATTTCTCAACATCATATATATAATAAACCATAAGGTTTACAAGAATTCTAGAAAAACATTCAGGAGTAAACTCAACTGAAAACATGACATAAGTATTCAGAGCGACGCATATACACATCATATACAATCAGTAGGTCGAACTAAGAACCTACACGAATTGAAGTGTGACTTGAACTCTACGCCTCCACCGTCGACGTGCAACCCTGGAACCTGAACTGCAAAATGGGCAAAAGCAGACGAAAAGCCCAAGGGAAGGCAAATGAAATCGTTAGAGTGAGTGGACGAAAATAATAATATGCCTTTCACCAATATATACATGAAATCATGATGCGAGTCTAAAATCATTAAACTCAGGTAAGGTGGTTGTCATAATCTTCTTGGATATTGTATAAAATGTGGAGGCCGTAACTTGAGTACATTTTCCTCAAAGTTACAATCATGCTCAACCAGGTAAGGAGCTTGTCATAACCTTCTTAGGAGCCATATAATCACGGGTCAATCGTTTGTCATAACCTTCCCAGTGCATCTCGGGGATCAGCTGAGAAGCCATTGCATCGAGGCATTCATATATCCATAATCCATGTAAAACAAATCATATATGTGCCTCCAAGTAAAAATACATAATCGTAAATGCATAATCATAATTTCATACTCGTAAAATGCATAACATAAAATGTAGAATCAAGACTCGCAAATTGAATAATCCTATGTAGCCTTCAATCTGTCCCGAATAACCTGAACATCTTCCGTGATACTTTTCACCAAATCAGGACCAAGAAGCCATTTCTCCCCATCTTCACTCCAACACAATGGAGTTCGACACTGTTTGCCGTACAAAGCTCACAACCTCTCTCAAGTACAGCTTCGCCAATCTGCTCACGGGAAGCTTTCCTGGAAGTGCAAGGAAATGAGCTGACTTCGTAAGGCGATCCACAATCACCCAAATACCAGTACTACCACAAGAAGTACGAGGTAACTGATACACAAAATACATGGTGATATGCTCCCATTTCCACACTAGAATCTCCAAAAGTTGTAGTTTACCTGCCTGTTTCTGACGTTATGCCTTCACTTCCTGACAAATCAGGCATCTGCTCACGTACATTGTTATTTTCCTCTTCATGTTTCACAACAAATAATGAGCTTTAAGTGTCCGGAACATTTTTGTACTACCAGGATGCATAGCATACGCGGAACAATGAGCCTCATCGAGTATTTCCTTCTTCAAAACATCATCTCTGGGCACACACAATCTCCCTCTGAACATCAAAGTACCATCACTCATTCAAAACTCTGTCGGTACATTATTCTGAATCAAATTCTTCTTGCTCAACAGATAGGCATCTGAATCTTGAGCTTCACGAACTTGATCAAGTAACACCGACGAACTTGGAAACTGGCTAACAATGCTCCATCATCATTCCACTCTAACTCTGTTCTTGTTGCTCGCAACTCTGTCAAAACTGACGCTCTAACAACACGTACATGGAAGAGAGAAGCACCATGCTTTCGACTAAGAGCATCAGCAACCACATTAGCCTTTCTTGGATGATACTCGAAAGTACAGTCATAATCATTAATCAGCTCCATCCATCTGCGCTACCTCATATTTAAATCTGGCTATGTACGCAAATAGGTAAGACTTTTATGATTGGTGTAAATCTTGCACTGTGCCCCATACAAGTAGTGTCTCCAACTCTTCAATGCTAACACAATGGCAGCTAACTCCAGATCATGAGTAGGATAGTTAACTTCATAAGATTTCAACTGTCTAGAACCATATGCCACCACCTTTCCATGCTGCATCAAGACACAACCCAGACCTAACTTCGAAGCATCACTATACATAACATACTCACCGCTATCGTCAGGTAAAGTCAACACTGGTGCAGTAGTCAACCTCACCTTCAAAGTCAAGTAGCTTTCCTCACAAGCATCAGACCATTCAAACTTGACTCATTTCTTCGTCAAACGGGTAAGCGGTGTCGCTATCCGTGAAAAGTCCTATTCGAATCGGCAATAGTAGCCTGCTAAGCCCAAGAAACTCCGTATCTCTGCCACATTGGTAGGTCTGCTCCAATTTAGTACTGCATCAATCTTATCAGGATCTATGCTGACTCCCTCAGCTGATATCATGTGACCCAAAAACTTTACACTATCTAGCCAAAACTCACACTTGCTAAAGTTGGCGTACAACTGAATGTCTCGCAAAGTCTACAAAACTGCATGCAAATGTTTCTTATGCTGCCCCACACTCTTGGAATAAATCAAGATACCATCGATAAACATAATGACAAACTTGTCCAGATAATGCCTGAAAATCTGATTCATCAAGTCCATGAAAGCAGCTGGCGCATTGGTCAACCTAAATGGCATAACAAGGAACTCATAATGCCCATAACGTTATCGAAACACCGTCTTATCAACATCGGACTCTTGATTCCGTAGAAGATGGTACCCAGACCTGAGATCAATCTTCAAGAAGACTGAAGCTCCTTTCAGCTGATCGAACAAATCATCAATTCGTGGGAGCGTATACTTGTTCTTGACCGTAACCTGATTCAACTTTCGATAGTCAATGCATAGCCTCATCGAACCATCCCCTTTCCTCACAAACAATACAGGAGCATCCTAAGGTGAAACACTAGCTAGGTCGAATGAAACCTTTCTCAATCTATTCCTGAAGTTGAATCTGTAACTCCCTCAACTCTGCTGGTGCCATACGATAGGGTGCCTGCGAAATAGGTCTAGTACCTGGAAGTAACTCGATGGTGAAGTCAATCTCTTTGAATGGAGGAACACCAGGTAAGTCCTCGGAAAACACATCTGGATACTCACAAACCATTGCAATATCACCAATGTCCGGTACATGAACACTCATATCAATCACTTGTGCTAGGTAAGCCACACAACCCTTCCTCAACATCTGCGCGGCCTTCATTGCTGAAATCAAACAAGGCAAAGAAGTATTCTTTTCACCACAAAACAAGATCTCCGACATGCCTGGACTCCTGAAAACAACCTCCTTCTTGTGACAGTCAAGAACAACCCAATGGTTCTCCAAGAAATCCATGCCCAAAATCACATCAAAATCCACAATATCCAGCAGCATCAAATCTGGGGCTAACCCATAACCTCCAATAAAAATCTGAAAGGACCCAACCCCGATTTAGTTTCCTAAACCGGAATCGAACCCCTTCTGAAAACGTGAACCAATAAAAACCATTAAAATTTCGGCAGAATAACGCTACTAACGCGGGATTGCCATTACCTGCACCCGAAAAATAACACTTCATCCTATGCCACAAAAGCCAAACCGTGGGCACCAATCCCATCAGGATTTCTCAATATCATACCAATAGTAATAAACAGTAAACATAACTGTAATATATAGTATATCCAGGAAAAACCGTATAAAACATGTATCAGAACGTATCAGAGCGACCTCTAGTGTAAATATATATAAAATATACAACAGTAGGCGAAACAAGAAACCTACTGGAAAACACAGGTAGCTCGAACAACTAGCCTCCAACCACGACGTGAGACACCAGAATCTGAACTGCAAACTGTGCACGGAAACCGAAAAGCCCAAGGGAAAGACATGAAAACCATTAGAGTGAGTGGACGAAAATAAATGTCTTTCGCCGAATAATATATGTTATAAAAACATATGCGAGTCTAAATGCATAAAAATCAAATGGTACACGAGGGAGACTATAATTCCTCACGCGTACAGAGCATGCATCATAAATACCGTGGGGTCACTCATAGACTCCCTCGCGCTAGTACAGTCTGAATCACGGGATCCCAGACCCACACGTGATTCCAAGCCAGAAAGGCCTTGGGTCAGGATATCTGTCCCCCCCGGAGCGTACTCGGGGATCAGCCGAGAAGCCATGTGTATCGATACAACCCTGATAACTGAGACTGTACTATGTGTAAACCAAATCACAAATACTTTCCATGCATATGCATAAAACATAATATATATGTATGTATATTCATAGATGCATATTCGTAAATGCATAATCGTAAAACACATGCTCATTTAAATCATGATCATAACTGCATGCTCATGCTCGTAAAACGTAATCAATCCGTGAAAAGAAATGTCCACTCACAGATGAGCAAAACGCGCACACGCGCTAATCACGTGGCCCGGCGGAAGATCCCTCGCCCGAAGCACGATCTCGATCCCCTGAATAGTCATAAAATATATCTGATCAAAATTATAATCCACAACATTGTACCACACCTCGGAAACCAATCGTTCCCGGAAACATATAATACTGTGCAAAATAATCAACGAAATTCCCGAAATCTCCACTCGAAACCCTCAATTTAAAATCCGATACCCAAATCAACTCGAAAACCTCTAGGCGACGATCGGGGCGCGAATATGAGAAAAATGACATTAAAATCATCGAAATCCAAAAAGTCAATTGGTTGCCAGAGCTCCAGCGTTGACCGCCGCCGGGTCAACCGGAGAGTTTTCCTGGCGACCGAGCTACCAAACTGTTCTCCTCTTCAAGCCAAGCAACTTTAACAAAGGGACCACCACCATCCAACCACCACCGTGACCGGAATCAAGCTCGAAGGTCCACAAACCCAAACCAGCCAGAATTTGCTCCGCCGCCCGATTCCGTCATCGTGAGGCCATCACGGCCTCCCAACCTCAAAGGGTCACCTACCTACCTCAAGCCCAACCTTTCCAGCACAAACCTCCCTCGGAAAGTCGCCGGAACGGCGTCCACCGTCGAAGCCGATTCCGGCCAAAAATCCCCAATTTTCAAATCGATATATCTCCCTTAAATCTCAACCAAATCAAGCAATTCAAAGTTCTAATCAACATAAAATCAAGAGAGGAATCGAAATAGGTCCAAGCCAGAGGTGGCCGGAAAATGAAGGTCGCCGGCCAGTCAAACAGTGGCCAGTTTTCTCTCTCTGGTCAACGCGGGTCAACGCGTCAAAGGCGGGCAAACGTCGGTCAAACTTCCCGAATAGTGATTTTCGACAATTTTTGACTATTTCCCATATTTATACTCGCGCCTCGGGATGATCGATGGTCCAAAACGGATAACCATTATGATTCGGATAAACACGATACGAATGGATAAACTCGTCGATATTCTGAAACTTCAAATAATCATATTATATTCCTCGGTCATCGGAAAAATCATCCGGAACCGCCCACGAACTCGAAATCACGTGTACTACAACTCTCGAGAAGAGACTCAACTCAAATTCTCGGCTAAGAATTAAGTCGTAAACGAAACCGGCAAACCACACAGTTATCTATAAACCGCGATTACGCATAACCTCGTGAATCGTGCTGACTACACTACTGATTCTGGTTCGAATCGTCACAAATCTACCCCTCTTAAAAAAAAATTCGACCTCGAAATTTACGTACCTGTCAGGTGAACAGATGAGGATACTGCTTCCGCATACGCTGCTTAGTCTCCCAGGTGGCCTCCTCAGCCGAGTGATTTTTCCACAAGACCTTCACCAGCGGTATAACACGGTGCCTCAACTCCTGCTCACGACGATCGAGAATCTGTACCGGCTCCTCCACGTACGTCAAATCCTCTCGGATCGGTAACTGCTGTGGGGCTAACACATGCGAAGGATCTGAGATGTACTTCCGCAACATCGTAACATGGAAAACATCATGAACACGAGCCATCTCAGTCGGTAATTCAAGTCTGTAAGCAACAGCTCCAACCCTCTCGGTGATCTCATACGGACCAATATACCGTGGTCGAAGCTTGCCACGCTTCCCGAAACGCACAACACCCCTCCATGGAGATAGTTTCAGGAAGACCCAATCGCCAACCTCAAATTCAAGACTTTTCCTCTTCACGTCCGCATAACTCTTTTGACGATCCTGGGCAATCTTCAATCTGTCCCGGATAATCTGGACGTCCTCCATAGTGCTCTTTACCAGATCAGGGTCGATAAGCCATCGCTTGCCCACCTCACTCCAACACAAAGGAGTGCGACACTGCCTCCCATACAGGGCCTCGTATGGTGCCATCTCAATGCTGGCCTGATAACTGTTGTTGTAGGCGAACTCTATCAAATGCAGTTGCTGGTCCCAATTCCCGCGGAACTGCAACACACATGACCGCAACATATCCTCAAGTGTCTGTATAGTCCGCTCAGACTGCCCGCCAGTCTGAGGATGAAAAGGTGTACTGAAACGCAACCTCGTGCCCATGGCTCGCTGCAATGCCTACAAGAACTCAGAAGTAAACTGACTGTCTCGGTCAGAAACAATAGACACAGGCACACCGTACAGTCGAACAATCTCTGACAAATACAGCTAATTGGCCAATCTGCCCACTGATATCTTCCCTGGAAGTGCGAGAAAATGAGCGGATTTCGTCAGTCGATCCACAATAATCCAAATACCAGTGTTGCCAGCCGAAGTGCGCGGCAACTGATAAACGAAATCCATAGTAAGTGTTCCCACTTCCAAACTGGAATCTCCAGTGGCTGTAATTTTCCTGCAGGTTTCTGTCTTTCCGCTTTAACCTGCTGACAGATCAAACATCGGCTCACATACGCGGCAATCTCTCGCTTCATGTTGCGCCACCAGTAATACGCTCGAAGTGTACGAAACATCTTCGTACCTCCGGGATGCATCGCATACGCCGAACTATGGGCCTCATCTAGAATCTCCTTCTTTAGACTCTCGTCTCGGGGTACGCACAACCTGCCTCTAAAATGCAACGTACCGTCGTCACTCAATCGGAAATTTGTAGGCACACCATTCCGTATCATGGTCTTCTTGCCTAACAGGTAGGAATCTGAATCCTGAGCCTCCCGCACCTGATCAACCAATACGGGTCGAACCTGGAAACTGGCTAACAAGGCTCCCTCGTCATCCCACTCAAACTCGGCACCTGTAGCCCGAAGCTCGGCTAACATAGACACTCTAGCCACACACACATGGAACAACGAAGCTCCGGATTTTCAGCTAAGTGCATCAGCTACAACATTGGCCTTCCCTGGATGGTACTCTAAAGTGCAATCATAGTCGTTGATCAACTCCATCCACCGGCGTTGCCTCATGTTCAAATCTGGCTGCGTCCGCAAGTAAGTGAGACTCTTGTGGTCAGTGTAAATCTTACACTGGGCTCCGTACAAGTAATGTCTCCAACTCTTCAACCCTAGCACAATAGCGGCCAACTCCAAATCATGGGTCAGATAGTTGAGTTCGTGTGGTTTCAACTGCCTGGAACCGTAGGCTACAACTCTGCCATGCTGCATCAGCACACAACCTAGTCCCAACTTCGACGCATCACTATACACCACAAACTCACCGCTGTCATCTGGTAAGGTCAGAACCGGTGCAGTAGTCAACTTCTCCTTCAGGAGCAAATAACTTTCCTCACATGCATCGGACCACTCAAACTTGACTCCCTTTTTCGTCAACCTGGTCAATGGGGTAGCAATCCGAGAAAAATCCTGTACAAACCGCCGGTAGTAACTTGCCAAACCCAAGAAACTCCAGATCTCCGGTATAGTGGTAGGTCTACTCCAATTTAGCACGGCCTCGATCTTGTCAGGATCAACGCTGACTCCCTCAGCCGATATCATGTGGCCCAGAAACTTCACACTGTCCAGCCAAAACTCGCACTTGCTGAACTTCACAAACAACTGATGGTCCCGCAAAGTCCGCAACACCGCTCGCAAATGCTTTTTATGCTGGCCCACACTCCTGGAATAGATCAAAATATCATCGATGAATACAATCACGAACTTGTCCAGAAACCGTCTGAACACCCGATTCATCAAGTCCATGAAAGCTGCGGGGGCGTTGGTCAACCCAAATGGCATAACCAAAAACTCGTAATGCCCATACCGCGACCTAAAAGTTGTTCTGGCCACATCAGACTCTCGGATCCTCAACTGGTGATATCCGGATCGAAGATCAATCTTCGAAAAGACTGAAGCTCCCTTGAGTTGATCGAACAAATCATCAATCCGCGGCAACGAATACTTATTCTTCACTGTAACCTGATTCAGCTTCCGGTAGTCGATGCACAACCACATGGATCCATCCTTCTTCCGTACAAACAAAACCGGGGCACCCCATGGTGAAACACTGGGTCGAATGAAACCCTTCTCCAGCAACTCCTGGAGCTGAATCTGTAACTCTTTCAACTTCGCTGGCGCCATACGATACGGTGCCTGTGAAATAGGTCCTGTACCCGGTAACAGCTCAATAGTGAAATCAATCTCCCGAACTGGAGGTATGCCTGGTAACTCCTCCGAAAAAACATCCGGGAACTCGGAAACAACCTCAATACCACCAAGGTCCGGTACAGTCACCGTAGTGTCTACCACATGAGCTAGGTAGGCAACACAACCCTTCTTCATCAACCGATCCGCCCTCATTGCGGAAATCAAACATGGTAGTGAAGTGTTCTTCTCGCCGCGAAACAATATCTCGGGAAAACCTGGTCGTCGAAACGCGACCTCCTTCTTGTGACAGTCAAACATGGCCCAATGCGTCTCCAAGAAGTCCATACCCAAGATCAGATCAAAATCAACAATATCAAGCAACAACAAATCTGCGGCTAAGCCATGGCCTCCGATAAAAATCTCACAATCCCGGTACACCCAGCCAATACTAACCACCTCACCGGACAAATACAACACTCTCCACAACCCCGGAAGTGGAGACGTAGGTACCGTAGCTAATGATGATAGTCTATATGACATAAATGAATGCGTGGCACCTGGATCTAACAATGTAAGTACTGGAATACCAAAGATATGCAACATACCGATAACGACCTTTGGTGAAGCTCTGCCCTCTTGCAAAGTTATAGCATGAACCCTCGCCTGTCCGGCTGGTCCACGCTGAGCCTGTCCCTACTGTCTGCCCTGGCCCGCATACTGTACTGGTCGAGCTCCCGAAATGGCACCTCGCTCTCCTCCAGAACTCTGGGCTGTCTGGCCACCAACACCAACCAACTGAGGACACTCCATGGCAAAGTGACCCACCTGGCCACAATGATAGCAGTTGAGGGTACTCCGCTGACACGGACCAACATGATACCTATTGCACAAATTGCACAATGGGTACTCCCTCGGTGTAGCAAAAGTTCTGAAAGGTCGTCGAGGGTAAATGGAACTGCTAGAACCCCCACTAGTCTGTGGTCACTGCGGTCGATCTCTCCTCCAACTGCTGGTCTATATGGTCCACTACCCGAGGATGAAGCCGAACCGGAAGTATCAGAACTCGGCCTCTTTGAAGGCCCCTGACTCGGTCCACCCTCCTCAAACCGTCTAGGCTAGTACCTCATCTGCCTCTCCTTCTCGATATCCTCACCTCGGAGTGCTGCACTGACAAACTCATCAAAGTTGTTCCGAGGTATCGTAGTCAGAGTCCCTTTAATGTTCAAGTTCAAATCCAGCTCAAATCTGCGGCACTTGGCTTCTTCAGTAGCCACCATGTCACACGCAAAACGAGATAAGCGAGTAAACATGTCCCGATACTCAAGCATAGACATACTGCCCTGTCTCAAGTTCGTGAACTCCTCATACTTAGGCTGCTGGGTAGCCTGGTTGAAGTATCTCCGCATAAACAAGTCTCGGAACAAAGTCCACGGAGTATCAACTGGAACTCTATCGGTGCTAACCCACCGGAAGTCTGCATCTGAGTCAAGTAAACCAACTGCTGCCACTGTCATCTACTCAGAGGTAAAACGTAGACGCTCACATACACGTTCAACCTGAACCAACCATGCCTCAAATATCTCTGGATCAGCTGAACCCGAAAAGACAGTCGCACCAGCAGTACGAGCTTTGACCACAGGATCAAAACGCTCTTCCAAACGCAACACTCGCATCAGTAAGTCGTGTGTCTGGCGATCCTCATCAGGATCCGCATCCCGATCAACACGGGGACCACGTCGAGGAGGCATCCTACTGATACAAGACAAGCATTAGGTACAAGCAGAAGGAACGTAATCATGAGACCTCAGATATTTGAGAACACACAAAACCCGAAGCATTGATTAGTACCGCTGGCCAGTCGGGTCATCACTCCAGTCATGCTATACAAACTCAAATACCCTAAGCGTCACAACTACAAGAGTCTACAGAATCTGACAACCTAATGCTCTGATACCAAGCTGAAAGGACCCAACCACGATTTAGTTTCCTAAACCGGAATCGAACCCCTTCTGAAAACGTGAACCAACAAAAACCATTAAAATTTCGGCAGAGTAACGCTACTAACGCGGGATTGCCATTACCTGCACCCGAAAAATAACACTTCATCCTATGCCACAGAAGTCAAACCGTGGGCACCAATCCCATCCGGGTTTCTCAATATCATATCAATAGTAATAAACAGTAAACATAACTGTAATATATAGTATATCCGAAAAAAAACCGTATAAAACATGTATCAGAACGTATCAGAACGACTTCTAGTGTAAATATATACAAAATATACAACAGTAAGCTCAACAAGAAACCTACTGGAAAACACAGGTAGCTCGAACAACTAGCCTCCAACCACGACGTGAGACACCAGAATCTGAATTGCAAACTGGGCACGGAAACCGAAAAGCCCAGGGGAAAGACATGAAAACCGTTAGAGTGAGTGGACGAAAATAAATGTCTTTCACCGAATAATATATGTTATAAAAATATATGCGAGTCTAAATGCATAAAAATCAAATGGTACACGAGGGAGACTCTAACTCCTCACGCGTACAGAGCATGCATCATAAATACCACGGGGTCACTCATGGACTCCATCGCGCTAGTACAGTCTGAATCATGGGATCCCAGACCCACACGTGATTCCAAGCCAGAAAGGCCTCGGGTCAGGATATTTGTCCCCCCCTGGAGCGTACTCGGGGATCAGCCAAGAAGCCATGTGTATCGATACAACCCTGATAACTGAGACTGTACTCTGTATAAACCAAATCACAAATACTTTCCATGCATATGCATAAAACATAATATATATATGTATGTATATTCATAGATGCATATTCGTAAATTTATAATCGTAAAACACATGCTCATTTAAATCATGATCATAACTGCATGCTCATGCTCGTAAAACGTATATAAAAGACTCGCAATCAAACCGTGAAAAGAAATGTCCACTCACAGATGAGCAAAACGCGCACTCGCTCTAATCACGTGGCCCGGCGGAAGATCCCTCGCCCGAAGCACGATCTCGATCCCCTGAATAGTCATAAAATATATCTGATCAAAATCATAATCCACAACACTGTACTACACCTCTGAAACCAACCATTCCCGGAAACATATAATACTGTGCAAAATAATCGACGAAATTCCCGAAATCTCCACTCGAAACCCTCGACTGAAAATCCGATACCCAAATCAACTCGAAAATCTCTAGGCGACGATCGGGGCGCGAATACGAGAAAAATGACATTAAAATCATCGAAGTCCAAAATGTCAACGGGTCGCCGGAGCTCCGGCGTTGACCGCCGCCGGCGGTGGCGGCGCGCCGTCAACCGAAGAGTTTTCCCGGCGACCGAGCTACCAAAATGTTCTCCTCTTCAAGCCAAGCAACTTTAACAAAGGGACCACCACCATCCAACCACCACCGTGGCCGAAATCCAGCTCGAAAGTCCACAAACCCAAACCGGCCGGAATTTGCTTCGCCGCCTGATTCCGTTCCCGTGAGGCCATCACGGCCTCCCAACCTCAAAGGGTCACCTACCTACCTCAAGCCCAACCTTTTCCACCACAAACCCCCTCGAAAAGTCGGCGGAACGCCGTCCACCGTCGAAGCCAATTCCAGCAAAAAATCCCCAATTTTCAAATCGATATATATATCTCCCTCAAATCTCAACCAAATCAAGCAATTCCAAGTTCTAATCAACATAAAATCAAGAGAGGAATCGAAATATACCAAGGTCCAAGCTGGAGGTGGCCGGAAAATGAAGGTCGCCGGCCAGTCAAACGGTGGTCGGTTTTCTCTCTCTGGTCAACGCGGGTCAACGCGTCAAAGGCGGTTAAACGTCGGCCAAACTTCTCGAATAGTGATTTTCGACAATTTTTAACTATTTCCGATATTTATACTTGCGCCTCGGGACGATCGACGGTCCAAAACGGATAACCATTACGATTCGTATAAACACTATACAAACGGATATACTCGTCGATATTTCAAAACTTCAAATAATCATATTATATTCCTCGGTCATCGGAAAAATCATCTGGAACCACCCACGAACTCGAAATCACGTGTACTACAACTCTCGAGAAGAGACTCAACTCAAATTCTCGGCCGATTATTAAATCGTAAATGAAACCGGCAAACCACACAGTTATCGATAAACCGCGATTACGCATAACCTCGTGATTCGTGCTGACTACACTACTGATTCTGGTTCGGGTCATCACAAAATCTCATAATCTCTATATACTCACCCGTCACACATTACCTCGTCAGATGGATACAACACTCGCCACAAACTAGGGAGTGGAGATGCATGTACAGTAGCCAATGATGCTAATCTATATAACATAAATGAATGTGTAGCCCCTGGATATAGTAAAGTAAGAATTGGATGGCCAAAAATGTACAACATACCGATGATAACCTCTGGGGAAGCTATGACCTCCCGTAGAGACATGGCATGAACTCGAGCATGTCCAGCTGGTCGTCCATGTTGGTTGCAGTTTTGCTGACCACCATGTCCAGAAGATTGTGTGGCATGATCACCAGAAGCAGTACCCTGATCTCGACCAGCACTCTGATCCGCAACACCTCTAAAAGTGCCAAGCTGAGGACACTCCCTCACAAAGTGACCCTCCTGGCCACAATGGTAACAACTCATAGTACCCCGATAACATGAACCATGATGTCGCTTATGACAAAGATTACATAATGGAATATTCCTTGGTGTAGCTGGTGTGTTGAAGATAGGTCGAGGATAACTCGATCCACTGGAACTCCCACTCGACTACTGCCTCTGCGATCGACTCCTCCTCCATCTATGACTCTGCCTAGTAGTGCTGGTAGGATATCTGTAAGGTCCACTACAAGAAGATGATGCTAATCATGAATTACCTGAAATCAACCTCTTTGAAGCACCCTGACTAGGTCCACCCTCTTCAAAGGGACGTGTCTGAAACCGCATCTGTCACTCTCTCTCAATGTCTTCACCTCTAAGTGCAGCACTAACAAACTCATCAAATTTATCTCGAGGCATAGTTGTCAAAGTCCCCTTGATATTCATATTCAAACCCAACTCAAACCTCCGGCACTTTCCTTCGTCTGATGCCACCATATCACGTGCAAACCGAGACAAAAGGGTAAACCTATCTCGATACTCAAGCACTGACATATTCCCCTGCTTCAGGGTAAACTCCTCATATTTTCGCTACTGAGTAGCTGGATTAAAATATCGACGCATGAACATCTCTTTGAACATCGGCCAAGGAGTATCAATAGGAACTCTTTCTGTACCAATCCACCAAAAGTAGGCATCTGACTCAAGCAAACCCACTGCTGCTACAGTTTTATGTTCAGGAGTAAAATGCAGGCGCTCACAAACAAGCCAACCTGAACCACCCAATCTTCACACACCTGAGGATCAGAGGAACCAAAGAAAGCAGTTGCTCCCGCTGTCCTAGCCTTAGCTACAGGGTCAATATGTTCTTCCAAACGTAAAACTCGCATAAGCAAGTCACGCGTACGTTGATCCTCATCAGGATCCCTAGTCCGTTCAACACGGACTCCACGTCAAGGAGGCATCCTAAGGATAAAAGATATTAGTCACATGACAGAAAGGATGTAATCATGAAACTTTAAACGTTTGAAAGCATACAACACTCTATAGAATTGATGATTATCCGTCGGTCGGTCGGGTCATCGCTCCGGAAATGCTGTGCATTCTTAAATGTCCTTAGTAACACAACTACAAGAGTCTATAGAACCTAAAACCTAAAGCTCTGATACCAACTGAAAGGACCTGACTCCGATTTAGTTGCCTAAATCGAAATCAAACCCCTTCAAAAACATGACCTTAAATTTTTTTTTGCCAGAGTTTACTTTGAAATACGTGAGCCAAGATTAGAACCTGCAAAGAGAATCACACTTTGAATATTCCACAAAAGCCAAACCGTGGGGCTCCGTTCCCCATCCGGATTTCTCAACATCATATATATAATAAACCACAAGGTTTACAAGAAATCCAGAAAAACATTCAGGAGTAAACTCAACTGGAAACATAACATAAGTATTCAGAGCGAAACCTATACACATCATATACAATTAGTATGTCAAACTGAGAACCTACACGAACTGAAGTGTGACTTGAACTCTACGCCTCTACTGTCGACATGCAACCCTGGAACCCAAACTGTAAACTGGGCAAAAGAAACCGAAAAGCCCAGGGGAAGGCAAATGAAATCATTAGAGTGAGTGGATGAAAATAATAATATGTCTTTATAAATGAAATCATGATGCGAGTCTAAAATCATTAAACTCAGGTAAGGTGGTTGTCATAACCTTCCTGGATATCGTATAAAATGTGGAGACCGTAACTTGAGTACATTTTCCTCAAAGTTACAACCATGCTCAAGCAGGTAAGGAGCTTGTCATAACCTTCCTGGGAGCTATATAATCATGGGTCAGGCATTTGTCATAACCTTCATGGAGCATCTCGGGGATCAGCCGAGAAGCCATTGCATCGGTGCATCCATATATCTATAATCCATGTAAAACAAATCATAGATGTGCCTCCAAGTAAAAATACATAATCATAAATGCATAATCATAATTGCATACTTGTAAAATGTATAACATAAAATGTATAATCAAGACTTGTAAACTGACAGTGAAAATCAAAGTGTCCACTCATAGTATGAGGCTAACTCTGAGATCCGGCGGAAGATCCCTTGCCAAACACTCGTTCACGATCACCTGAATAACAGGGATACAAATAATACATATAGAATCAAAACATACAGAGCTAATACATCAAGAACCCTGCGTTCTCGAAAGACGTATCGCTCGAAATATGTACGAGGATAGCAAAATTCTTAAAATACACCCAAACAACCCTCGACCCAAAATAGAATACTCAAATCAACTCAAAAACCTCACGACTACGATCGGGACGCGATTACGAGCAAAACAGTATAAAAATCTCCAAAAATCCAAAAAAGTCAACCATCGTCGCCGCCAACGGTGACCAACTCCGGCGACCCATACCTCTTAATCTTCCTCTCTTCAAGCACAACACTTTTCTTCAAAGTCACAACATCATCTAACCACCACCGTGGCCGGAATCAAGCTCGAAAGCCACAGCCCCCATTGATTCTGGTGAGATTCCGGCGAGCTCCATACGTCACCCAATCCTAAAATCTCTTCACCCAAAAGCATCTATGAGTTGAGGGGAGCAAAACCCCAAACCCCAACGACTTCAAAACTGGCTGGAAACCGCCACCCGAATCCGGTAAGTTCCAAGAACTTCACCGAGTTCAAACTCCCTCAAATATCCACCAAATCCACTCAAACCAAGTTCAAATAAATAGGAAATCACAAGAGGAAGCTAACCATACCAAGCTTTTGGCCTGAGGTGGCCGGAATCGGGAAGTCAGCCGGTGGTCAAAAACCCCTCCGGTAAGCCACGGTCAACGCGGGTCAACCCAAAGTCAACGGGTCAAAATTAAATGATCAACTCGGCCCAAATGTGACTTTTCGAAGATTCAACGACTATTTCGATATTTAGACTCACGACCAAAATGATCAACGGTCCAAAACGAATCGAAACAAATCAGATAGACACAGCTAAATATAACGGCCGAAAATATTCATAACTTATTCCACGTAACTTGAAATAATCCTATGAAAACTCCCACGAGCTCGAAATCACGTACACTACAACTCTCGTGAAGGAACTCATATCGAATTCTAAACCAAAAATCTCATTGTGAACAAACCCTCCATATCGACCAATTATGACAAAATCGCGACTAATCGTGAAACTCGCAAATCAAGCCAATTAACATACAATTTCCGGTTCGGATTGTTACACTGCCAAGATGCAATGGCAATATGTAGAGAATATTGTAATCTTGATTTATTCATTACTTTCACTTGCAACGTTAAATGACTTAAAATTTTGAGATATTTTGAAAAAAAACATGGTTACAAACCAGAGGATCGTCCGGATATTGTTTGTTGTATTTTTAAAATAAAAGTGTATAGTATGATTACTTATATCAAATCCGGAGTACCTTTTGACAAAGTTCATGCTCATGTATGTACTATCGAATTCCAAAAACGAGGATTGCCTCATGCTTATATATTATTTTGGCTAAAAAATAAATACAAATGTTATATAGCTAATGATGTGGATTCTATAATATCAGCAGAATTACCTGATAAAAATGTTAATCCACGATTATTTGAATTAGTTAGTCAAATCATGATTCATGGTCCTTGTGGTCAAATTAATCCTAATTCTCCATATATGCGAGACAAATTATACACAAAATATTTTCCAAAACCATTTATTGCCAACAAAAATTTTCACACAGTTAAGACTCCTTAATATAGATGTTGTGATGATCAGTCGCATTTTATAGTTAAAAAAGGAGTTCATATTGGTAACAATTTTGTTGTTCCTTACAATGCTAATTTGTTATTAAGATTTAATGCTCATATAAATGTTGAATCATGTTCTCAATCTATGTTAATAAAATATTTATTTAAGTATATAAACAAAGACCTGATAAAGCTCGTGTCTTAGTCCGTGGCAATATCGATGATTTGATTCAAAATTATCTAAATTGTCGATATTTGGCACCACATGAGTCTGTATGACGTCTATTTGAATTTTCTATACATTCTAGATTTCTTGTGGTTCAATATTTAAAAATTCATTTGCCCAAAGAACAGCCTGTTTGTTTTCGCGAAAATAGTTTTCTTCAAAATGTGTTGAGAATTTCAGATATAGAATCACCTATGTTGACTGCTTGGTTTCAAGCAAATAAGACTTATAAGAAGGAAAAAACATTAACATATGTATGGAATGGTGATAAGAAATTGTGGACTCCAGGAAAACAATATCGTGTTCTCGGTAGAATAGCATATGTGTCGTCAGTTGTAGGTGAATTGTATTATCTTAGAATGCTTATGAATATTCAAAAGGGATGTACCAATTTTGATTCAATAAAAACGATCAATGGTGTAACATACGCTACATTTCAAGAAGCATGTCGAGCCTTAGGAATACTAGGTGATGATAAAAAGTGGATAGAAGAATTGATGGAATTTACTTTTACTGACACTTCTTCAAAAATTCGTTTATTAATTGTTACAATTATACTACATTGTGATGTCTCAGATCCTCCAACTTTATTTGATACTTTTTGGATTAACATGTCTGATGATACAGTAAATAAAATGAGATCAAATTTTAAAATGTCAGTTCTCACTGTGCCTTATGAAGAATTGAAGAATGTTGTTTTGCATGAGCTTGAGATATTGTTTAACATGTCATCTAGCACTTTAAAAGATCACAAATTACCAATGCAAAAAACACAACTAATACATCAATTGGACACTAGGCTTATTAGAGAGGAACTAGATTTTGATTATGAAGAGCTAAAAGGAAAACATTCTGAGCTACTTAATAAACTAAATAGTAGTCAAAAAATGATATACGATGAGGTCATCAAAGCTGTTGAAGAAAATAATCTGAGATCATTTTTTGTTTATGGTAACAGAGGCACATGAATTTTTTTTTGTGGAATACTATAATTTCTAAGTTAAGATCTAAGGGCAAGATTGTTTTAGCAGTTGCTTCATCAGGTATTGCTTCATTATTACTTCCAATAAGTAGAACAACTCATTCATGTTTTAAAATAAAACCAATAATAGATAAAGATTCAAATTGTAATATAAATAAATAAACCAATCTTTCTAATTTAATAGAAAATGCTGAATTAATAATCTGGGATAAGGCTCCTATGTGTAATAAATGGTGTATTGAATCAGTAGATAGAACATTGCGAGATATTTTATCAAAAAAAGAAGAGCTGTTTGGAGGAAAAATTATTATATTTGGCCGGTGGAGATTTTAGACAAATGTTACCAGGAATACAAGGTAGTGGTAAAGAACAAGTTATTCAAGCATCATTCAATAAATCATATTTATGGCCTATCATTACGGTGTTTCGGTTAATTGAAAATATGAGATTGTCGACAGAGGGTGGGTCTAAATAGTATAAAAAAAAATGAAATTAGAGACTTTGCTGAATGGATCTTGCAAATAAGAGAAGGTCAATTAGAATAAAAAATTCTCACTGTTGATCCAGATGTTAGCTGGATTGATATACCAAAAGAATTACTTACGGATCGTACAATTCATCGTACACAATCAATTTTTGAAGCAACTTATCCTGATTTTTCGAGCAAGTATAATGATACAAATTATCTAAGAGAACGTGCCATAGTTAGTCCAAAAAATATAATATTTCATGAGATAAATAATTATGCAAGTAAATTATTACCTGGTGATGGCAAATCATATTTTAGTTCAGATTCAATTTCTTACAATTTAGGTAATTGTGATCATATTAATCTTTTATATCCAATGGATTTTTTGAACAAACTTGAATTTATTAGATTACCAACACATGAACTTACATTAAAAATTGGCATGTCTATTATGTTGTTAAGAAACTTGGATCAAATATGTGGCTTATGCAATGGTATAAGATTGATTGTGATAAAAAAATTTGATAGATTAATTGAAGCGAAGATAATTACAGGAAACAAGATGGGAGAAAAAGTTCATATTTCAAGAATTGTATTATATGCAACAGAAACTAAATGACCATTTACATTTAAAAGACTTCAATTTCCCGTTAGGCCATGTTACGCAATGAAAATTAATAAACAAAAGTCAAGGAATATCACTCAATCAAGTGGGTGTATATTTGTCAAAACCAGTTTTTACTCATGGACAATTATATGTCGTATTATCTAGAGTTACGTCAAAGAAAGGTCTCAAAAATTGTATAAATAATGTTGACAATATCCCTAATAATTTTATGAAGAATATTATTTATAAAGATGTGTTGCAAGATATATAATACAATGTATTATATGTAAATAAGATGCATATTTTAATTTTTTTACAATTGGTGTAAATATATATGATTTCATAAATGATATTTGCTGCCCACAATTTCGTAAATATTTAGGATATTTGTTTTCATCGGTTGTGAGAGTGGATGGACTTAATATTTTTTCGTAAATAAAATTTTGCTAAAGAATAAATTTCATCAGCTACAAAATATAGTAGAAAGTCTTAACCTTTCTTTCTTAAATAAATATTTACTCATCTTGATTTATGGCTAAATTCCTAACACTTATTTTTTGACTGTTTACACCATATGGGTTAGGTTTTTTCTAACCACACTGGATGCCGTCCCATCTCATTGTTTCACCATCCTTTTCTTACCCCATACATTTTTCCTCCCTCTTTTGATGGAAACGGCTGCCTGGAAATTATGGCTTTTTTTTTTCAACTGCTTTTTCCGTTCTCAATCCGTTCCTAATTAAGTCAGCTATGTATCATGTTCATACCCATATCTTTTCTCACCTAATCAGGGCAATCACACTCCTTCCATCGACTATAATCCATTGTATATTCATTTTTTGTCATGTCTAACGACGTGTGATTTCTGAAATTGCAATATACAATACATGGTTTCTTCAGAAACATGGCAACGTGTGATCGCTCCTCACTGGTCACTGAAGCCAGTGACGTTGGCTTCATCACGTCATCATCGCTATACATTGAAGGCATCAGGAGGCCTATAAAAGGACATTTCTGCGAAGATTTTCCTTTCTTTTTTGGTGCCAACAAGAAAATTTCTCATCTCACTGAATAAGGTCTTTTCATTGCCTTTTTTGTGGTATCTATTTCGTGTTTATTCTATCTCCATTGATTACATTCTATGAATTTGTGTTGATTAGTTTTTATTTTTTAGTTTTGTTTTCAGGTTCTGTGTTGTTTCCGGTGAATTACAATAGCCCAAAAGGTATTTCTTTTTCTCCATTTTCTATTTGCCAGGTGCTATTTCTCAATCTATTTTTGATTGATTGGCTCATTCAAAGGATTAGAACATAAATAGTATGATCACGTTGAACTTAAGATGCAATGTAATGAGTGTACGTAGCATTTGTTTAATCTTTCTTAGTTTTGTATTGGTATTGAGTATATATCAAAAAATAAGTTCAATTATGTCGATGTTGCTGATTCACATACTGCTATTTCTGATTCATGTTTTTGTCTTTTGTTTGATTCATTAGTCAAAGTGAGAGCTTAGAATGAGGCCATCTGATTTGTAATATGTTTTCCTCTTTTACGTTCTACTTATCATTTTCATGATATGTCTTCTGGTCTAGCACACTACCAGATTAAGACACATTGCCGGCGACTTTAAGTCGCCGGCCTTGTTTTTTTTCTCGCCGGAATTGTCATTACCGGCGACAAGTCGCCGGCAATAACGTCGCCAGAAATAGCTCGCCGGAGAAAACATTGCCGGCGACGGCGTTTCGCGTCACCGGCAATGTCAGCGCCGCCGTGGCTGGAATTTGAAGACATTGCCGGCGACTTAGGTCCATGTCGCCGGCAATGCTTGGAAAAATTTTGAAAAAAAACGCGGTTCTGGATTGGGCCCAATTCCAGAACCTGCATTGAAAGACATAAACCGTACAATCATACAAGTTCAACAGTACACATAAATGTCCAACGTACAGTACAAATAGCAACGATACGAAAATTAACTACAACTACACGTCAGGGTCGAGGAACTTGCGGGTCAGGGTCGAAGAAATCCATGTACTCATTTGAACTCCGGTGGCTACCCTGGTCTTGCTGTGGTGGTGACTGGTGCGGTGGTGGTGGTGGATAACTGGGGAAACTGGGGAACACAGGGACCGGGGGAGGTGTGGGGAGCGGTTGTCCGGTAGTCTGAGCCGCGTACATCGTCTGCATCCAGGTGAACATTTGTGTCTGCTGCTGGACCATGAGGCGATGTTGCTCAATCATCCCCCGGTACTCAGCATCTCTGGCTGCCTGCTGCTCGGCCATCTGCCTTATCTCCTCCATATGCCTCCTTTGCTCCTCCAACTCCCTCTGCGTCCTCTGAAGCTCCGCTGCGAGGTTACGACTAGAAGCTGAACTTCTTGACCCGGTAGAGTATTCTGAAGTGTTCTTCAATACTCCTTCGCCCACCGAGCCCATTCCCCTACAGTAGTAGGTATTCTTTCCAGTCCCGCACGCTTTTGCCATGATCTGAGCCGCTATAGGCCGATCAAGCGGATCGATCTGAGAGGCATACTGGGTGACTTCTTCCTCGGAGCAGTCAGGATGGTTATCCCGAGCTATATTCATGGTCACTTCTGTGGTCGCCTCCTCCACTCTCGCCAAATTGAAAAGCGAAAATGAATAACGTATTATCTAACAAAATAAATTAATATCGATAAATAGTTTTATTAACACATGGAGAGGCGAAAGACTTACCGCTTCTTCAGGGCACTGCGGATAGAACTTCTGATGAATATACACCAACGGGTTCACTTCTTGTTGTTGCTGCGCCTTACTCGACCAACCAAAATAGTTCAGTGAACCTGCATGATGGGCCCTGGTGTTTTTCAATCTATTTGCCCGGTTCGTCTTCAAATTGCCTTGTTTGATAAACATATGTAAAAAAATTAGTAACTAACTATTTGAATGTGATACGATACATTAGGCTTGTAAGATATGTTCAGGATGCATACCTTCGCTTTGGGGTGCTCGAAGTGGGCTATCATCCACAGTCACTCGTACTCCCTAAACCGGAATTCGCTAGGGGTAGAACCTCGGCCTGGCTCCTTGTATAGAGTGTAATGTGAAGAAAGCTCGTTCTTCCACTCTTTATACCTATATTAACACCAGGAAAAAAAGTTAGAGATATTAAAACACTTGATAAACAAAAATCTAACTCGATTTATACTCAAATAACTCGAAGCACATCACCTCATATGTAGTTGACGCTCTACCCACGTGTGAATACGAACTTCATCCACGTCAAACCACACCTGCAATATGAATATATAAACGGTAAAATTATATATTTATTCGGACTTAATTAATAAATGTAAAATTTACGTAATGAAAAAACGATTTAACTCACACTCAGTGCATTATGCACTTGCATCTTCACGTAGATAGGCACAGATTCCCAATCTGGCCAAAGCATTGGGACCTTGTCCCGCACGATCACCCCGGCCATGCTGACATATTTTCGCGTGGTGTCAAATGCCTCGATCACCTCGCCATCCTCATTGGCCCTAATGGGCGTTTTCCTTCCCCCGGTGGCTTGCTCAAGTCGCCACCCGGTGCAGGTGCCTCTTGCCCTTTTCCGTTTTCCAGTACCATTAACGAAATTGCCTAATAATACAATGTCAACAAATTGATATCATTAATTGAACCTATCGTAAGTCTTAAGTAATAATTAAGTAATCAATCTAATGTTAAATAAAATTTACCTGCATCGTCCGTTTGTTGGTTGGTGCACCTCACACTCCAAAGATACACGGGGTCGAACGGGATGAAGTTGTACGCTTCCTCCACGCTCAGGAACTCCGGCCGTCCTTCAACATAAATAGGCATCCCCCTATCATCGAATTCAGGGATCACCGGAATCTCGTCGGGTAGGAAGAGACCGGACGGCGGAGATAGACGAGGCCTGGACGATGAGGCGCCAGCACCATCTGTCTCAGATGATTCCCGTGAAACGGGAGTAGGCACCGGGCGAATTGGGGGCATTCGGATGGAGGGAGTTTCTGATGCCCCCGTTGATTGTCGCTCGTCTGAGGGTCTGCTGACGGAGGGACGTCTGCTGACTGAGCGTCTGCTGACTGAGGCTCGAGGCTCGACTTCCGGTTGCACGGCTCCGGATCGTGCAGCTTCCTCCTCTGCTCGCACAGCTAGCAAGGCTTGTGTGCGAGCATTCATCATTGGCCCACTGCGCGTGTTGCTGACTGCGGCTGAGGAGGAAGCTTGACTACTGCTACCTCCACTATTTCGGGAACCTCTCCGTTTGATGCCTCCAAGCCAATTTGCCGCAAAACCTCCTAGACACCGTAATAGTCATGGATTCGGTTCTATAACAAATCGGAACCCGGAACCGTTTGGAACTGGAACCGTTCGGTTTCAAACGGTTCCGGTTACAAACAGTTCCGTACCCAAACGGTTCCGGTTCCACGCGGTTCCGGATTAAAACCGTTCTGGTTCCAAACCGTTCCGATTCCGATTTTTCACCTTAATTTATACGTTAAATTAACAACTATATCACCTTAATCCAAATTAAACACGTTAAATGCCGATTCCGATTTTTCACCTATTATACGTTAAATTAACAACTATATCACCTAAAGTAACATATATACATACATCATTTTCGACTTAAATATATACATATTAATCCAAATCACGCACCCTAATTAATTTTCCACACATATATATACATCATGCATAATCTTAATTAAATTTAATTTTCACATATATATACATCACATATTAATCCAAATCACGCACCCTAATTAATTTCCCACATTTTTCAAACATTACCGGTATATATATACATTGCATATAAATTAATCCAAATAACCCTAATTAAATTTAATTTCCACATACATTTATATATACACATGGCCACATACGTACATACGTATATATATATATGCATAAAAATAAACAAAAATTGAGAGAGAGAGAGAGAGGGAGAGAGAGTGAGCTTGCATGCACCTGCCATGGTGGAGCTCGAGCTGATTTTCCGGCGACGGAGGTGAGGGGAGGAGGAGGGGAGGAGGAGAGGAGGAGGGGAGGAGAGGCAATTTCAAATTGAAATGGGGTTTTTTAGTGTGGAGAGAGGAGAAGGGAGAGGAGGTGAGGGGAGGGGAGAGGGGAGGAGAGGAAGAGAGATTTTCCGAGAGGGAGGTGGCCGGAACAGTTTGGGAGGAGGAGAGGAGGAGTTTTAGGGTTTGAGATAGTGAGAAATAAGGGATAGGTCGAGTTGAAGCAGCCCATATGCAGTAGACATTGCCGGCGAGTTAGTTGCAACTCGTTGGTAATGTTATTACCAACGACTTAAACTCGTTGATAATGACATTACCAACGAGTTGATAAGCAACTCGTTGGTAATGTCATTATTTCCCGAAGAATATTCAACACGATTTCCGACTACGATTTCCAACACGATTTCCGACTACAATTTCCGACTACGATTTCCGACTACGATTTCCAACACGATATCCGACTACAATTTCCGACTACAATTTCCGACTACAATTTCCGACTACGATTTCCGACTATGATTTCCAACACGATTTCCGACTACAATTTCCGACAACAATTTCCGACTACAATTTCCGACTACGATTTCCGACTACGATTTCTGACTACGATTTCCAACACGATTTCCGACTACGTACAATTTCCGACTACAATTTTCGACAACGATTTCCGACACAATTTCCGACTACAATTTCCGAATACAATTTCTGACTACAATTTCCGACTACATCATTAACGTACTAAGGATGATAATCGTAATCATCTTCATCACTTGAGTCTGACTCGGTTTCATAGGTAACCTCTGGCAATATGTGCCGCTCCTCGTCATCTGAATCAGCGTCAACTTCATATGGATTAACATCGAGAAGTTCTGCTCCAGTAATTCAAATCACACTCCCAGATCTCACATTATTAAGGCGAATCGTAGATGATTCTGGAATGTCAAAAGCGTTCGGCTCTTGGTATGTACTAACTTCCTCATCATCTGCAGTCTCACCAAGTGTGGCAGCACTGTATATGTTTCTATGAGCAACATGGTTAACCACCTTCCACGGGACTTTGTTAAGAAGATCGTCAAGGTAAAACACTTGTTTTACTGATGAGGCAAGAACGAAAGGGTCATCTTCATACCAGCTAGTAGCAGTATTCACCGAAAATGTTCCGTACTGATCGGTCCTTGTGTTCTCCGGGCTAGTATCAAACCATCTACACTTGAGCAAGTGCACTTTCATGCGGTTCTCATAAATTAGTTCAACAACTGAATGAAAGACACCGTAATAGTCAACGCCATCCTGCCCACCATGGACCATCACCCCACAATTAAGTGTTTTCAGTCGGTCGTCTCGAGCTTCACATATAAATTTCACGCCATTGACCTGACACATCGAGTAAACTTTTGAAGCTATCGGTTTCATCGCCAGGACCCTCAATTCGTTTGACCACTCTGGGCAACCATCATTTGCTATATGGTTCATCTGAAAACGATAAGAAATACGTACACAAGAAATTATGAACATAGAAACCACAAAACCACGTACGTACACACATGCTATATAATGATATATATATAAAAATAGACATATACACATATACCCTTACCCATTGACCAACGTAGTTTGCAAACGTCCTGTTGTGGTAATCAACATTTCCGGCAATAGCAGGGCAGTGAAGATGATAGTTTTTCCAATATTGTACTTCTTGACAGTTAATCAGTACCGACCAGTGGGCAATGGCTACCTCATTTCCATCCAACTTGTACGACTTTGGCAAGCTTCCCTGCACTACCACGTCATTCGAGATGATAGAATGGTTGAACTGGGGTTCATCTATCGGCATCTGTTGTTGGGGGTCCTCAAGCGCTCCCAAATACACTTTGGTGTACGTTACACACTCGTGCGCAACATATGCTTCAGCGATACACCCTTCAGGTGCATATTTATTCTTCACATAGTCCTTGTAGGCTCCCAACTGTCTACAAGTACACAAGTGCATGTTAACTTACGTAAAAAATTAGAATTTACATATAAAAACAGAGACAAACCAAATGTATGAATCATTTGTACCTTTCCATGGGATACATCCAAGTGTAGTGTACGGGACCGGTAAGCAACAATTGTTCGGGAAGATGGATCATCGGGTGAGGCATGATGTCGAAAAAATTTGGGGAAAATATCCTCTCAAGCTTGCACATGATAAAAATGATGTCATCTTGCATCTCCCTGAGATCTGATTTTTTAACTTCCCTGGTGCATAACTTCTGAAAAGAATCTTGACAAGGCAACCAACGGCTCCACCACCTCTTTGGGCAGGTACCCTCGAATGAAAATAGGGAAAAGGCGTTGAAGCAGTACATGGTAGTCATGACTCTTTAATCCGTACATCTTATTGTCCCGGAAGTTAACACACCTGCTTATATTTCCTGCATAGCCATAAGGATACCTGCATATATATATATATAGCCATAGGCAACAGTTATATTTCTCGCATATAACCATAATCCGGTAAAAATTTAAGGCCAAATTCCTGCATAGCCATAAGAATATATACCTGACATTACTCAGCCACCGAAAAATTTCATGTTTATGCTTCGGCTTTACGGTGTAAGGAACTTGCGGCATTTTTCTCTTACCATCTCTTAACCACAAATGTTTCCGCAGTCCCATAGCTTTCAGATCAATGCGTGCCTTGGGGATGTCTTTTGTTTTTCCCTCCAAGTTAAGAACTGTGCCCACCACACTTTCACACACATTCTTCTCTATGTGCATGACATCTAGGTAGTGTCTGATAGGCAACCTGGGCCAGTATGGGAGTTCCCAGAATATGCTCTTGTGTGTCCAAAACTTATACCTTTCGGGCTTGTCTGGAATTGACGCCACTATGTCAGGATGATTGCTCAGCTGGCCAAAATCATATTCATTCAACACTTCCAAAATTTCTTCCCCTGTCCATCACCTAGGTGCCACACCTGTTTCCACAGTCCCATCAAACGCGTCTGGATCCTGCCTAAATGGGTGATCATATGGAAGCCAACAACGGTGACGCATCTGAACAATTTTACTGCAATGAGGACTGCAACAATCAACCGTCATGCACTCTGAACAAGCCCTGTAACCCTTGGTAACGTTGCCCGACAACATACCGCGGGCAGGAAAATCACTGATGGTGCCAACAAGCATGGCATGCATGTGGAACATCTCATTTTTGAACCTATCGTAAGTGGGGTGGCCACACTCACTCAGGTACTTAAGCTCCTCAATCAAAGGCCTCAAATACACATTGAGACACTTTCCTGGATAACCCGGACCCGGAATTAATAGAGTGAGCATATTGTATTCCTTCTTCATGCACATCCATGGTGGAAGGTTGTACGATACCAAAATAACTGGCCATATACTGTATTGAAGACTCATGTTGCCAAAAGGGTTGAATCCGTCAGATGAGAGCCCTAGCCAAACATTTTGGACCTCTGCTGCAAAATGATCAAACTCCCTGACCATGTGCTTCCAAGCCTCTCCGTCGGAAGGGTGTATAAGGGTGTCATCGTCAGGCAAATTCCTCTCAGCCCACCATCTCATTGCTTCGGCCGTGAAAGCACACATGAACAACCGCTCCAGCCTATCCATAAGCGGGAAATATCGAAGTATCTTCACAGCTTTCTTGTTGCCTGCAGGAGTCAACTTATACCTTTCTGTAAAACATATCGGGCAGGCTTCAAGGTCTTCAAGATCTTTTCCCCAGAAGAGAATACAATCATATTTGCATGCATGGATTTTGATGTAGGAAAGCCCAAGATCTTTCAGGATATGTCGCACCTTATGATGAGTGGTAGGAAGACGATGACCGGGTGGCAGTAGCGAAGCAGTCCACTTCAGCCAAGAATCTACAGCTTTGACAAACATTTTGTTCTCCATTTTGAGCTGCATCACTCCCATCACACTTTCAAGAATAGTCTTACTACAACCGTCGTACAACGGAGTCTGTTGCAATGCAATCAGGTTGTTGTACTTGTCCATACCGCTTGTGTTGACATGAGCTCCAGGTAATGGCTCGACTGACTCAATATGGGGGAAACCCTCAACGACGGGAGGGACATTTGATGCTTTATCAGCAAATACACCGCTCTCATGAGGAAACATATCATTGATTAACATCGATGTTGGGTCATAGGATGGACTGCCCCTCTCAACAAAATCTCCATGATCATAGCGTGGACTGGCTCTCTCACCAAATTGTCCATGATCATGCGGACCCGCTAACGATGTTTCACCGTGATAAATCCAACTAGTGTACTTATCCCAAAACCCGTATTTACTCAGGTGCTTCTGGACTTTATCAATGGGAAAACGAAATCGATCGCTGCGACACTTACATTCTTTACACGAGCAACAATGAAGTGTAGTGTCCCCACAATTAGCCTTCATAAAATTCACAAAACTCCTAATTCCCTGGTGATATCTGACATCCCATCTTTCGAGGCTCATCCAACTCTTGTCCATCCTGAAAATTCTAACAATTTTACGTATTATATATACACACATTAACTACTAATAATCGACGCGATATCTCAATTCAACTCTAATTAAATCAACACATGCATGCATATATATATATATATCGATCTAATCTCTGAATTCGATTCAGTACTGGATGATGGTATTCTTCTTTTTTCAGTTCAGTATTTGACTAGGTAGGAGGCTCTCTTAAGCCTGACTCTGATAGCACTACGATAATACCAGTCGTTGATTCAGACACAAGATAAGATTAACTACAAGCAATTTTCTCGTTTCGGTGACATCAACAACATTTCATATCTCACGAATTGGATTTGATCAACACACACATATATATATATATATACATACACATATACGTATATATACACGTACCTATATATATATAGCTTCCCGAGTGATCGAGTTTTCGACGCGTGCCTTAATTTTGAAAATACCGAAGGATCGATTTCAGAGCGTTTTCCTTCTTTCGATTTCACCGGATTTTTTTCGATCCAAATGAATGAGCTGCTGCGATCTGCATCTAATATAAGAGACATTGCCGGCGATTCATTAAATCGCCGGAAATGGAGACATTACCGGCGACTTTTCGCTGGAATTTCGCCGGTAATGTTTCAACACATTACCGGCGACCTCCTCCGTCGCCGGAAATGTCAAGCCAAGCATTTCCGGCGATTTTCCGGCCGGAATTTCGCCGGCAATGTTTGGCTTGACATTTCCGGCGACGGAGGAGGTCGCCGGTAATGTTTTGCAACATTACCGGTAAAATTCCGACGACATTACCGGCGACGGAGTAAGTCGCCGGTAATGATGAACATTACCGGCGACTTTCCCCGTCGTCGGCCTTGTTTTTGGAAATCTCGCCGGTAATGTTGCAAAACGTGGTAGTGGTCAACAACCGATTCAACCTAAGAAATCATGAAAATCGACCGCAGGGATCAAAAAACCATGAAAAGAAAGAGAAAAAGAAACTCGAAAAAAAGAGAGGAAGAAAATCTAGCGACAAACCTAAAAGCTCAAGGTTGATCTCCGGCCTAGATCTGTGTGCAAATTTCTCTCAAAGTTCACTACAAGAAAACTTCACCTAGACCACGGAAACGTAATCGTTCCGTGGTCCAGGTAACACCTGGACGACGGAAAATACTCCGTGGTCCAAGTAACACCTGGACGACGGAGAATACCATCTCCGTCGTCCAGGTGGTAACCTAGACCTCGGAGACTTTTCCGTGGTCCAGGTGATCACCTGGACCACGGAGACGGTATTCTCCGTCGTCCAGGTGACCACCTGGACCTCGGATAATACTCCGAGGTCCAGGTGATCACCTGGACGACGGATATTGTATTCTCCGTCGTCCAGGTTTTAACCTGGACCTCGGAGTCTTCTCCGTCCTCCAGGTCATCACCTGGACAACGGACCGACACGCCGTCGTCCGAGTACGTAATGTACGTCCACTTAGACGACGTACCGACACCTCCGTCGTCTAAGTGAAGCATTATATATATGCCCGATGCCAAACTGCTGAATTCATATCGATCGATCATTCCATTAATTTGAAGGAGAGATAGAAGCTAAGGGAGAAGGCAGAAGGGAGCTAGCTAGAAATGCCGAGAAGAATCTGCAGGATCGATCGATAAGGGCCGGGATCTGCGCTGACTAGCTAGCTAGCTAGCTAGCTTAATTAACGTACAGATATCGAGAAGCTGCAACGTACAGGTACGTACGCAGTTAAAATTTGCTTAATTAATATATATTTAGTGAAATAGATGGCGTATATATATATATGCAAGGATGTTAGCTATATATATATATGTACAGATCGATTAAATTACGTACGTAATTGATGGATCGATGTAGATCGAGTACGTATAATGAAGCGTAAATTAATGGACTAATATATATATATATATGTAATAATTAATTAATTATAATATTTTGTAGCAGTATGGACAAGAGTTGGATGAAGTTGAAGAATAGATGTGATGTCCGGTATATGGATGGAATTAGCAAATTTGTGAATTTTGCGATAGAACATGGTCAGGGAAAGAAACGTTTCAGGTGTCCGTGTCAGAAATGTCTTAATTGTCAGTATGCGGAGGTTAATGTTATGGTGCAACACCTGTACGAAAATGGTATGATGTGGAGTTACACTACATGGAGCGAGCATGGTGAAGCAGTAGAGTTCAGCGCAGCAGACTTCAGCTCAGGGTACAGTTACCATGGTGCCTCATCCAGCAGCAGTGGTGCCGGACCCCCAGCTTGCAACCCAACTGCAGATTTGGTCCATGATGCGTTTCCGGGATGTAGTCATGGTGGACACCAACACCAAGACGGAGGTTACAGTACCACCAATGAGCATGATGACACATTCCCCGCAGCTAGCTTGGCCACTGACACCAGTGAGATGGAAAAGTACAACCGGATGCTACATTCAGCGCAGACCCCGGTGTTCCCTGGATGTCGAGAGAATGTGTTGCAATATGTGATGGAGCAAATGAAGATAAAAGTGAAGCACAAAATGTCAGTGAGTGCTTTTGACGAAATTCAGGAGAAAATATGTAAGTTGCTTCCTGATGATCACAATCTTCCTAAATCTCATTATAAGGTTAGAAATATCCTGAGCAGCCTCGGCCTAAAGTACAGGATAATTGACGCATGTCCGAATGATTGTCTGCTATTTTACAAAGAGTATAAAGAGTTGGACTATTGTCCCGTATGTGGCCAGTGCAGATTCCAGTTGAATAGGAAGAGTTCGAAAAAGAGAATTCTTGTGAAAGTTGTTAGATATTTTCCCTTGATTCCCAGATTGCAGCGCCTGTACATATCTCTACACACAGCTGAGGCGATGCGATGGTACGCAGAAAAGCGAATAGATGACGATGTCCTGCGACACGCCGCGGATGGGGAGGGTTTCAAACATTTCGACAGAGAATTTGGAGACTTTGCTGCAGAGGTTAGAAATGTTAGACTCGGCCTATCTACAGACGGATTCAATCCTTGGGGAAGTAATAGCTCCGCCGTCAGCACTTGGCCAGTTATTCTGATGCCGTACAACTTGCCTCCGTGGATGTGCATGAACAAGGAATTTAATTTCCTTACCGTACTAATTCCAGGTCCTAAATCTCCATCGAAGTGCTTAGATGTCTACCTCAGACCTTTGATCGACGAGCTGAAACTGTTGTGGGAAAATGGAGTCCCAACTTATGACAAATTCACTGACACGATGTTCACGATGAGGGCTGCCGTAATGTGGATGATCAGCAATTTTCCAGCTTATGGGATGTTGACAGCCTGCAGGACAAAAGGATATAATGGATGTCCTATATGTTTGGACGACGTGAACTCTAGTTGGCACGCGGGGAAGGTGTGTTACTTGGGTCACCGTAGATGGATTCCTCACGACTACCCCTGGCGACAGGATGAAGCTCATTTCGACGGCACGGTAGAGAACAATCCTAAACCCCGTAGTTGGTCGGGCAAAGAGATTTTAGAGAGGTTGAGCTATTTCGACTTTGGTGTGTTGAGCAATGACGCGGATGTAAAGAAATGCAATCCAATTCCTCCACATGATCTGAGCTATTGGGATCACAAGAGTATATTCTTTGAACTCCCTTACTGGTCGAATTTGAAGCTGAGGAACAACTTGGACGCGATGCACATAGAAAAGAATGTGTGCGACAGCGTGGTGGGAACAATTCTCGGTATTAAGTACAAGACTAAAGATACTCCCAAAGCGCGCAAAGATTTGGAATCAATAAATCTACGTCGTCCCTTGTGGTTGAGGAGGGATAGGAAAGGAGTGTACAACAAGATGCCAGATGCACCTTACACAGTGAAGCCGACGCTTAGACGTTCTGATTTCACTGGTTTAAGGGCGTTCGTTATCCGGCTACGTATGCAGCTACTATAACTGGAGCAGTGGACGAGGTGCAACACAAGTTTGTTGGTCTAAAGACACATGACTATCACGTTATGCTGCAACGTCTGATTCCAGTGGTAATTCGACCATACTTGCCTCGGGACGTCGTAGAACCAATAGTGGCATTGTGTAGGTGGTGGCAGAGGTTATGCGCCAGAGAATTAAAGAAGTCAGATGTGGTGGAATTGCAACAACAAATTGTGCACATCATTTGAAAACTAGAGAGGATTTTTCCCCCTGCTTTCTTTGACATCATGATTCACCTAATGATCCACCTGCCCGAGCAGGTGCTCATTTCTGGTCCGGTCCAGTACACTTGGATGTATCCTCAAGAAAGGTACGTACAACGTACTACTTAATTAATTTGTTCCACTGGAGATTATATATATACTAGCTAGCTATATGTACTTATTCTTATTGTACGTTTGATTTTGTAGACAGCTTGGACAGTATAAGTCATTCGTCAAAAACAGGTTGGCCCCGGATGGCTCTATAGCAGAGACATACCTAATGCATGAGTGTGTTACTTACTGCAACAAGTACCTCAAAGATCCACCCCCTCCCACTGCCTCCGATCGCAGTGCCCACATCAATCTTTCTGTCGTCACCAATGTTGTCCGACCGTTTAGAGGAGTATTAAAGGAATCGTTAACACGGGAAGAACTTATTGAGGCACATTGGGTAGTGTTGCGCGACTGTGACGAAGTTGAGCCGTACATGATGTCATACAGGGAGAGGCTTCAGGCGTTAAATCAAAACAAGAGTTCGGCATGGATTGAGAAAATGGTGAAGAAGAAGTTTCCCGATTATTTCTTCCAATGGGTACGTACGTACTTCTCGGTATTTAATTATTTAAATACATATATGTTTGTAGAAAGTAAACCCTTATATTAATTTTCCCTTTTTCGCAGATGATTGATCTGCAAAAATCTGAAAACCACGGAGGGTGGTGGTCATGGCCAAAGCACTTGCTAGCAGGGAAGCCGGTTAAACACTATATTTATCCCGGATGTTTTGTGAACGGTGTAAAGTTCCATTCATTGGCCCGAGACGAAGGAAGAAGAACACAAAACAGTGGGGTAGCCGTTGGGAAAGACAATGATCTATATTATGGGGCTATTGTATATGTGGTTCAGCTATGTTACGGGAATGATGTCAACGTTTTCCTATTCAAGTGCAGATGGTTCAAGCGTACAAAGGAAGACCTGGGACTATTATCAGTCGATACAAACTCTAGCTGGTATGAGGATGAGCCTTTCGCTCTTGCCACCTTAGTTCGGCAGGTGTTCTATCTCGACGATCCGAAAGCCGGTGAAGGGTGGAAAATAGTGAACCATATCTCTCACCGAGGAATATGGAATACAGAGACAATTGAAGGGACACCGGCGACGACTGAAGATGCTGCTGAACCTGAAAGAGACATTCCTCCCTATCAAGAGCCTAATATTTCTGTCATCCGCTCCGATATAATGGACCTGGTTCAAGATGGTGAACGGTTACCCATGCCTGATGGTTGTACAGATCTAACTGAAGATGAGATTATCGATGAGGTAGATGAAGAAGACGAGCAGGAAGAGGACGCGGACGAGGACGAGGACTCAGGTTATTTGTCGGACGATGTTGAGTACGATGACGAGGATGAGCCGTCGTCTAACGGGGATGAGGACGATGATGATTATGACGAAGAGTACGGTCATACGACGAGGGAGATTAATTGGTAATTAATTATTGTAATTATTGTAATATATATGATCCCCCGCCATTTTCGATTCACCTTTGGCGCCACGCCAAATCTCAATCTCATATAAAACCCTAAATCCTGGACCCTAAATCTAGCAGATCGGATCGATCGAACAATTTTTTAATTATATTTTTGAATCAGAATAATTGAACGGAGATGTAAATGACCAGGGACGACCTAAACCGTAAACCCTAAGGCCCTAACCCCTGAATTCGGGGTTTAGAACTTGGACGACGGAGAATGGTCATTATCCGTCGTCCAAGTACACACTAGGACGACGGAGTTGGTCATTCTCCGTCGTCCAATTTCACAAACCCTAAACCCTAAACCCTAAGGCCCTAACCCCTGAATTCAGGGTCTATACACCTGGACGACGGAGAATGTTATTATCCGTCGTCCAGGTGAGAACCTGGACGACGGAGAACGCTCATATCCGTCGTCCAGGTGAAGATATCGTAATTTTTTCTAAGACAACGACCATCTAGACCTTCTTCCAATGCATATTCTTTTCATCAAGACTTTAGAGTAAACAATTCTTGGTGTGTGAGCTTCGACGTTTCCGGTTTGTGAAATTATCGGTTTTGCGGTTGACTGTGCCGATCAAACCATTCCCAAACTTATTATTTTATGGTCCTTTAAAGACTATTATATATTATGTTACGACGAACATATCCAACGGTTGTTTTGTCCAAATTCAATTTCGTTAATACTCTGCTGCAAATGAGCTTCTACTCATGAACACTTAAGTCGTAAAGATTAGTCGATACTTAACATGTTTCAAGACGTAAAATTAATCGTTGGTTCAAATTTACGTAATTCATATATACGATGCGTTCATCGATATTGTACAATTATTTCACTCGAAGGACAGATCGCTAAATTCCTAGCGAATTATTTTTTAATTTTTTTTTACGTAATTTGCACCTGGACCACGGAAATGGTCATTTTCCGTCGTCCAGGTTAACACCTGGACGACGGATAATGACCATATCCGTCGTCCAGGTTCAAAAACCATGGCGGTTCAAATTTATTTTTGTTTATTTTTTTCATGTAATTTTCACTTGGACGACGGAGACTGACAATCTCCGTCGTCCAAGTCCAATTTTATGGCGGTTCAATTTACCGCTTCCGTTTTTGGGACCGCTTGAATTTTCACTTAGACGACGGAGAATGAAATTCATTCTCCGTCGTCTAAGTCCAAAATAATGGCGGTTCAGAGCGTCCCGCCGATTAATTGGCGCTGCTTGAATTTTTTTGAAACCGCCACCTAGACGACGGAAAACACTATTTCCGTCGTCCAGGTGAACTTAGACGACGGAGAATAGTGCTCCGTCGTCTAGGTGCAACTCTATAAATAGAGTTGCACGGCTCCCTCATTTTCTCATCATTCCATCTAGCCTCCTCCTCTCCTCTCCTCTCCGATCTCCTCCGGCGACGCTCCGATCGACGACGTTTTTTCCGGCGTGGTGCAAATTCCTCCTCTCCGACGACTCAATACTCCGGCGATATTCCCGAAAACTCCGATTCGGTACATTTCTATTTTTCCCTTATTAAAATAATTTTCATTTATTTAATTAATTAAATTCTAAATATAATTAATTAGTATAATTTAATTTATTACTTAGTTTTAAATATTTAATAAATGATAGATTTTTGTTATTAATTAATTAAATCATAATTATTGTTATTAATACTAATTAAATGAATAGATGTAAATTTATTGTTATTAATTAAATAAATGATTAAGTATTGTTATTAATTAAATAAATAAATAATTAATTATGGTTATTAATTAATTAAATGGTTAATTATTGCATGATAAATAAAAATAAATTATTGCATGTAATTAAAAATTATTAATTAATATTTACGTGTATTTTCTAGTTAATTAATTAGTAGTACGTGTTTGATTTAAATTTAGTACATAGGCTTGGTAATTATTAAGTTGCACTCTTTGGAATAGATGGCGCCTCTTTTCCTTGCTTATCTCCTTAACCCCTCGTGATGTGTGGATTTCATCACCGCACACCATAACCTAAGTGAAGTTATGGACACGAGGTTGAGGGCGGAGTTTGCAAAGGACTTGAGGGAGTGTAAATTTTTGAAAAATTGGCCGAATGTCGGACATGGTGTCTAGAAACGGGTTATGACTGGTGACAGGATTTGGACTAAGAAAGACTTTTTTCGAAATTAGTCTTGCCTCTCGCGTTATCTCTATCCCTAACTGGCCATGTTTTTCGATTTAACCAAGGCTGATTAATTGAAAATTTACACTTTATCGCGCGGGTCGCACGTCCATTGAACGACCGAAAATGCCAAGCTAGTGTACTCTATTTAAATCTTAAACGTACTTAATTAATTAATTAGCGTAAATTTTTAAGTTGTAATTATTATGGTAAGTAGGTATTTTAACACCGTACTCTTAGGTTTAAATGGCTCTGCCAAAGACGACATCCGGCAAGAAGAAAGCCCAACAGGAGGCAGAAGATGTCATGCTCCGCCAGTTGGCGGCCCAAGTCGGTTGGGTTCTAGAGGAGGGCAACGACGCCCTCAATCCGGACGGATCATCTGGTCCGTCCGTAGGGCCATCTGGGGAAATTTCCGCTCCTCCATTCATCGAGAGCGGTGATTACGTCGACCCCTTCCAAACTCCGATGCCCGGTACCCATTCAACGGGCAGTACTTAGGCGTCCTCCACCGCCGAATCAATCATGTTCAGCGCCCCCCGTAGGCAAAGGAGGGCCCCCACTGACCCGGAACCGAAAAGGACTCGGGGTCTGGTTAAAGGAGGGAAAGCGGAGCGTATTTGTAAGGCGACCGGGAAAAAGATCTCCTTGCCGTACGACGAATTCACCGGTGGCTCTCCCACAGCTCAGCTAGCAAGTCTCTCGGCGCATGGGATAGGGTCAATCATCCGTAACCGGGTTCGTTTCACTGCCCCTACTTGGAAGGAGGCGCCGGATCATGAGAAGGCGAAAGTCTTCAAAGATCTTTCGGTACGTAATACGTCCAAGTTAGTTATTATATCATATTGTTAATATTAGTTGAAATTTCATAATATACGATTATAATTTTCTATTCATTTTTGATAGGAACAATTTGAGGTGGATCCGACACCGGAAATGTTGAGGCATATCAACCAAACCGCCAACGCCATCTACAAAGATTGGAAGTACAACCTCCATAAGTACTACAAAAAACATGGTCCCGTGCCTCCCCCGGAAGAGCTGCAAGGGGAGAGAGAAGATGAGTGGGAGTGGTTGTGTAACCACTTTGCCGACGAGACCTTTAAGGTGCTAATTTAATTTTTTTCATTTCAATTAAGATAATTGAATTATTTAAATTGTAGTTATTAGTTTTTTAATGATTTAATTATGTTGTGTAACAGAAATTCTCCTGTATCAACAAAGCCAACCGGGGGAAGAAGGAGAAACACCATACTACCGGCGCCAAGCAGTTCATTCAAATAGCAAAGGAGCACAAGGATAAGGGTTCCAAACACCCTTATCTTGATGTAAGCGTAAGCCCGTACGTGACGCCAGGGCTCGATAATGAAGCGAGTCAATGCGGCGTAAGTGATATATTAAATTTATGTGCTTTTAATTATAGTAATTATTATTTAAATATGATTTCATTATAATAAATTAATTATTCTTTTGTAGGCAAGGGCGATAGAGCGTGCGCAAGAAGAGTTGGCCAACACTCAGCTTGCGTTCCCAGATGTGCCGCCGGAAGACCTGCCTCCTCTATCCTTAGAGAGCAAAATTGCAATCGCGGATGAGGTCTACGGTCGTAGAGCTGGCAAGGAGGTTAGGCACTTTGGGCCTAGGGTGGTACGAGATTTGTCAACGACCTCCGGCTCATCATCTACGGGAGGTTCGGGGCAGCGGAGAAGGAGTCAGGCAGCGGCCGTCGAAGCAGCCATTCAAGAGGCTCGACTGGCACGAGAGGAGAATCGACGGATGGAGGATCGCGCTCAGTCAATGCAGCAAAGACTTGACGAACAACAAGCACAAATAGCCCAACTCATCGCGCTCATGAACCAAAATCGAGAAGGATGTCAACCTCCTCCGAACCCATACCCCGACGACAACGACCCGGCTGGAGGCGGAGGACTCAGCGGCGCATCTGCTCCTCCAGTGTATTAGCTAGCTAGTTAATTATCGCATTTCTTTATTTCTGAGTTCCGAACAATATTTTATAATTTTTATTGGTTTTTAATTTGGATGTGTATGTAATTAAAGATTAATTATTTATTTATTTAATACATTAATTAATATTAAAAATTTAGTTTAATTAATTAATTTCGACTATTTTCATTATTTAAATTAATTTACTAATAAAATAATTAAATAATATTTAATTTCGATTAATTTTTTTATAAATTAAATAGTCACTTGGACGACGGAGATTATGTTCTCCGTCGTCCAGGTGCAAAACCCTAACCCTAAACCCCTAACCCCTAAACCCTATCCCCTAACCCCTAACCCCTAATCCCTAACCCTTAAACCCTGGCTTTCTCCGTGGCCCACGTGTTCACCTGGACGACGGAGAATAAGTGTTTCCGTCGTCCAGGTGCACACCTGGGCCACGGAGACTTATAGCTTCTCTGTGGCCCATGTATGAACCTGGACGACGGAAACACTATTTCTCAGTCGTCCAGGTGAACACGTGGGCCACGGAGAAACGAGCAATTTCCGTGGCCCATGTGTTCACCTGGACGACGGAGAATTAGTGTTTCCGTCGTCCAGGTTCATACATGGGCCACGGATAATGTCCGTGGTCCAAGTTAACTTGGACGACGGAGAACTAATTCTCCGTCGTCCAGGTTCTTGGACGACAGTATTTGGAGCACGGACCTTGGACGACGGAAATGGTCCGTGGTCTAGGTGCAGTTTTCTTGTAGTGGTTGGTTCTCTCTGAAAGTCTATTTGGCCCAGATTTGGATCTACAACGGAGACGAAATGGACTAGGTCGAGAAAACGTGATGAGGTTGCTATAACAAAATAGAGCCAGTGAGGAAAGAAAGGCTGAAAATCGAGCAAAACAATTGTGCCCTGCAAGCTTCGTACGCTTTGAATAATATCCAAAAGTAGGAACAGTGAATAGTAAAACTCAAATTTGTTATATAACTAGGTGATGCTCCGCGCCGTTGGCGTGGTTGAATGTGAAGACGGAAATAAGTATAAGGCACAGGTGGTTATAACGGAGGAATCAGTAGTATTGTGTTGTTATATAATAGCTAAAGACAGTATTGGCCAAATGATGCAATAACTAACATCCACATGAATAAATGGCTTTTGATCACAACATCCGCTTCTTTCATAACAAACTTAGGAAAAGTATGAAAGCAGCAAACTCTCATGATAAGTGTCATGGTATAGGCATGAGTTGTTGGACCCTTGGTCGATTATTCATTAGAATACATAGAGTCGTTTAGTTAATACATTAGAGCACAGATCGGAAACATATTATGTCATTGTTTGATACATACATAGATCATATAACACACCATGGATTAGAAATTTAGCAGACATTGGAAAATGCATATTGAATGTTACTTAGGTAAGCATAGAAGTTTAAAGACTGTAACAGTTTTCCATACAAAATACAGTTTAGCTTCAGCAAAAGGCAACGTCAAGTCTGCTTTGTTCCAATCATCTTGGCATCTAATCCACCTGCAAATCGAAGGCTGCAACTCATGAAAGCATTGAAGAAAATAATGATTGATAAATCCATGTTGATAGCATTATGTAACAAAAGGTGTAGTCTCAACAGAGAAGATGAAGTTTTGAGGTAAAACACTGCATTTCAGCATATTGATTTCGATATTAAAGCGCCATATTTTGGCATGTTGTGGTGAAATAGGAGCAACAACAAAACACCACAAAATGAAACAGTATTAATACCAGTTTTAAGCAGATTAGGAAAGCTGTATAATCACATATAATGACTTGAAACAGATGATGGCGTATTTGCTTTTTGGAAAATTATGAATATGGCAAAAGCACATAATTAGCATTGATTAAAGTCAGCATCAAAAATGGAAATTAAGGTGGAATTAGATTTTAATCTACCTCATGGAACAGTTGGTTGGACCTCCTTGCTGCATATACAAATCAGTTAAATCCGAATCAATACAGAATTATCATTAGATTGGAAAGATATGATCATAAGATATGGAATAAGAAGACTTACAGTATTTCAATACCATTGCATTCTTCAAATATATCTTTCAATCCAGTCAAGAGTTTCAGCATTTGTTTTGTTTGGTTGACCTATCAGCAGATTTCTTATGCCAGCAGTCATGATGTTGTTAGAATGCAATCTTTGTGAAATTGTTGCTAAATCATCTGGTGGACCATCTGGTCCCATGCGATTTGCAGTGTTCGTTGCTGTTTCTTCCTCGGCAGGAGCAGAAGCTGTTGTAGATGAACGGCGCCAGCTGAATTTGGCCTGTAATGGCTTCCTTTTTGTCCCCTTTGGATTGCCTCTTGGGCTCTTTTCAGCTGATATTTTTTTTGCTGGTTTTGTTGGTGTTGGCAGTCCATCATTTCTGCAGCGTTTCTTTTTTGTTTGCGAATTCTCTCCTGCTTCATGGTGGTTTGTCATGATTTGGTCTTGTTCCCATAGTTTTCTGCAATAAGTGTATTTAGTGATAAGCATAAAAAGAATACATAATGTTTTCTATCTTATATAGCAGACCTTTTCTCAGGGTTTCTGGGCTTCCCCAATAGCCAGCCTCCCTTGCTTTTTTTGCTTTCTTTAGAGGTGATGTCTACACCTTCCAATTCTCTGTAGATGAATAGAAAACGACATCAACCATAACAAACAGTGCTCAGTTAATTCACAGTTTAAAGAAAATTACCGAATTTTTTGTTTGTAAAAAAGTTCACCTTTTCTTTGGGTTCTTAGTCACTCCCGGTGGTCGACCTCTCTTCTTCTTCTGCTTTTCTTCATGGCCAGCGCCTTTTTCTTCAGAGATAGCATGCTGGTCTTCCAATTCTCTACAGATTAAGAACAGTAGGTATCAATTCATTAGAATGCATAGATTTTAATCAATTAATGGTGCAAAAAATTTAACCTTTTCTCAGCGTTTTTGTGGATTCTTGGTGGTCGGCCTCTCTTCTTTTTGTTGTCTTCCTCACGACGAATGCCTTGTTTTTGCAACTCCATGGCCTGTTCCATGCACCTGTTGAAGGAAATAAAAAAATTGACACTGTGATACATTTGAACGTTATGTTTGTTTGGTTGGAAAGAATTTAGTTTTGTACCTTGTGGTTCTTCGATCCCCATGAATAGCATCCTTCTTTTGTTTCCTAGTTTTCGGCCTCAATGTGTTTGGTTTTCCCTTGGCAGTTTTTGGAATGTTTGTTTCACCAATTATCTCCAATGAAGGCGAGGATGGAGCTGGGATATTTGCTGCGGTAGAGGTTGCCTGTTGTGGAGAAAGAGGTGGAGTTGTGGCTGGCTGTGAATGGCAGGATGTTGTTGATTTTGGAGGGGCTGATTAAGTCGAATGTGGAGGCATTGATGAAGAAGGAAGTGGTCCAGGGAGAGCTATGACCTCTACAGGGAATTCTAAAAATGTGCCGTCGTTTAGCAAGTGATAGTTTCTGCTCAAGTCGAGGACATTACCTGTCCATGTTAAGAAACAGCAGTATATTAGCTGTGATGTAGTGGAGAAACCTCTTTAAATATAGGAGAGAGCAGTTTTCGTAGCTAGGCTTTGATTTAATGTTCAAAAGAAATACAAATTTGAGATCAACTGAGATTTAATACATCACATCTAGCAGTTAATTAAAAAAGGACACAGATTGGACATGAACATGAAAGCTTGCTGTTGGACCACCTGGATGTAATATTTTCAGAATCACAACATTTGTCCATATTGAAATAAACGAAAGTCGGATCATGTAATTAAATTGAGTGAGCATCTTTTTGTTCAATTTTTTAACCGACGGAATGAGGGAGCAAAAAATGGAAAATTCAATATCTGTTTAAATAATTTTGTACCATATATTAGAGCATGATAGGTTGAAAAGAGCATGATAGGTGCTAAAGAAGATAACACGTGTACCTTGTTTGACTTGTATCTGTAGCATTAAAGATTAAAGATTTTTTCAAAACAGCATATAGTCCAGGAACAAAAGCAGAATTAAGACTGTGGACAACATAGACATCAACTTGAATATATAAGTGGAAAACCAAGATTTGAGACACGAAGATTTCAAATTTCAGAACAGGTAGTTATGCTGTTGAGATTATTGCTCAAATTCTATTGTTAGATAGCACATGCAACCATAAAGAATGAGAGGAAATCATTTTATTTGTTTTAACATTGGGGAGATTACAACGAAATAAACACAGTGCAACAATAATGAATGCATGAGGTTAACAGTATCCATTGAAGAAATATAAGCCATCCAAGGTCAGCAAAAATCCGATTCTCTGAATTGAATCAACCATAATGCAAAATGAATCAGAACCCAGTGTTCAAGACCGAAGGAATCGATGGATCCATACAGAGAAAATCTAGATTTCATCATTTTGAATGCATGCATCAAAGTTGGAATCATCTCTTGATCAAAATTTCGGTGGTCAGATTGAAACAGACTTTGGAATGAGCAAAATCAAAGAGAAAAGGTGATTATATTTACCAGCTTTTTGGAAGATTTGTCTGGATTTCATCTCGTGTCTCCTTTGATCCAGAGTAGCAGCGAAACATGGAACAATATTTGGGGGAGTATAGAGCTTTATATGATGAGAGGTTGAGGTGCAATGAATCGACAGCCTTTAGTGAGGCTAGATTGAACTGATGAGGTAGGCAGGTTGTAATCAATGCTGGGATACTGAAGAAGTCAGATTTGCTAAGTTTGTTCAGGTTTCGATGATGAAACCGTTTTGTATAAAACGTGGGAATACATTTTTAATAGAAATGTCAAACAGTAGAGGGAAAACAGAACTCGGATTATGGGGCCTTTAAAATAGCCCAACCGGGTCTGATAGAGCTGCCAAGAAAAAGAGCCCACATATTGGTTTCTCTTGGGCTCCCTAAGTGCTATTGTGAAGAAAGCACAGCAGAACCAATTTTATCTGTTTTTGAGGAAACTGAAGTTTTACCTCCAACTTCATATAATTTTGGTTCACATATTTTGTTCAGGTATGGCCCGAATTTTATTTTTTTGCTGAATATGAAGTTATAGGCTCACAAAGAGATTGAAATTGGAGATCATGAGAGCAGAATCCAAAAGGGTGTGCCATTTTTCAGAAACCAAAGTCCAAAAAATATGAAATCTATGAAACCAAAGAAGATACTAAGTGAGGAAATATTTGCAATAACAAACTATAGATATGTTTAAAGCATTGGACGGAAAGTAAAAACGATATATTACATACATAAGTCGAGAGCATACATCGATATTCGCATCAATTTTTGATCGCATAAGCGAAAATACAAAAGAGCTAATTCTTTGATCAAGAATCTATTCTTGATCATAGAATTAGCTAACTTCACTTTTGCTCACCATAAGGAATCTGGATGCATCAATATCCACCTAACAAAGGAACTTAACTAAGCAAAAAAGTTCCCAGACTTCGTGTATTGTTGATCACAGCATCAGCTACGTTCATTTTTGTTCACTGTAAGATAAGCGGATGCCGGAAGATGTATTTAACAAAGGAATCTAAGTAACCAAAGAAGTTGTGAGGCTCCATGTAGGCTGTATACAAAATAGATCTGTTTCCAACAAAAGGCAACTCCCCATTATATTTACAGGACTGTTTCATACTCAACCTGTAAGTATAATAGAAGTAATCAAAACTGTGTCTAATATCAAGGAAGAAAATTCTTCTATGATGTAAACATAAGAGACTGAAAATAGAGTGATCATGGAGTGAATGAATGATCGGGTGATTATTGAGTCCAAAAGTTGGAAGAAGATAAAGAAATGAAAAGCGAAGCGTCACACGATGTTTCATCATCTATAAATGAATGGCATTATGCTGATGTATCTGCGAGAAGACTTTAAACATAAAGAGTTGATGAAAATGTGCATATGCAACAAACGGGAAAAAATTAGCATTCCATTACAGCTGATGGTTAATGCAGTCTAACAAATATAGATTGACAAAATGACACATATGCTTTCCCAAAAGTGGTCCTCTGTTTTTTTTCTTTATGCAATGTAAATGTAATCAAGATAGGAGAGACAAATTGAATCAGCATGTAATGTCACTTGTCATGTTCAATGTTGGATCATGTATAAAACAACTGTATGCATAATAAGGCAATGAATCGGCCAGCCTGAACTGTAAACTTGCTTTTTATGGAGTCTCATGAGGAAAAAATTAGTCAACAAATTAGGTTTGCTACAGATTATTAAATTCACCTCATTTAAGCTTCTTCTCCAAATCTAGCACCATTTTTGCTGCCATAGTTTTTGTGGATGATGTTCCAGCGTCTTCGTCCCTAAATAAAGAATTCAAATTTTTATGCAGAACAGAATTGCACTCATTGTGATCCAGCAGAGAATAAGGATGAACAAAACATGGACGCACCTCTTGCTTTTTTTTTTTTTTTTCAGTTTCTGATCCAAACAGTTGTCGTGCAATAGGTTGATGCTCACGTTTTCTTCCATATGTGATTTTATCAGGAGTCTGCAAGGACGGCTCTTGAGTTTCAACTGCGCCTGAAACTTTTTCATACATAGAACTGCTTCCGCCAATTTTTTGAACATGGTCCTCAGATTCGCGGCTGCTCCTCACAAACAGGTCTCCACGTTGGCCAATTCTGATCTCAAACATGAATTTTTGGCCCAATTTTGAGCTGATCAATGCTGGAAGAGTTATTTCTGGAGCATAAGGCGTCTGCTCCAAGAGTTGATCGCATGTTGCTCCAAAGAATTCTTCAGCTGATTTGCCCATTATCGTCACATTTGTTTGATCATGGTCATCCTCAATGATCATGAAGACTCTGCAGCTGCATGAGATCATGTTATAACAGAAAGAATTTAGTCCATATTATCTTTGAATCAACCCAAAAATTTGCACAAAAATTACGAATTGAAAAATTGTGAATCACTTTAATTTTGGTTCCTTCTCTCCGTGGACAACACAAATATATGGCTCATCAGGTCCCTCCTTCTTCAGCATATGTTTGAAGCATTTCTCAACAGGACAACATCTATAAAACCATCCTCTCTCCACGAAAAATCTCTTCACAACAGCGCAACAATAGACAGACTTGGTCTGAAAGAGGCAACAAAATCAACAAAGACAGAAATACATATGCAATAATTTGGCACACTTGCGGATGCAAAAATTATCATAAAATAGGACGCAGTTTAATGCACTATTCACAAATGAAGCTGTCAATAAGTCAGAGAAGTTTAGCGCATAAATCTCATTCACGATGTATTTCCAAAGAGTAAATAAAAATTGTTGTCAGATATAGTTCATTCATAGCAAGCATGATTTTAGATTTTGAATAACCATGAGATAGACAGTGAGTGCTGATTCACAGAGTGGGAAAAAAAATAGAATTCATATCCTTTATGATTAACAAAGACACCTATCTGCTTACCCAGCTGTTTTTTTTCAGTTTAAAGATTACCAAAAGATGAAAGACAAAAGGGAATACCGTGTGCAAATTTGGATTCAGTTCTTTCAGTTGAGATATAGTTCTCTTATCTGCTTCATTGATTAGTCCAGTTGAGATCAAGTTGGAGAATGCACCAGAGACTTTCATTTTGTCTCCGTTCTTTGAAAACCTGGAAAAAAAAGGTTTAGGCATGAAGAAAATGCTGTGTGGTACATGATCCATAAAAATGCCTTAGTCCGTAACAAATTATGAGTGAAAAAGTATGGCTAACTTACTCAGCTTCATATGCTTCTTTTTCTTTTATATCTGGATTAATTAGGAAGCATGTATGTGGCGTGCTGTACGCGGAAACATGGCCTGCATCATAACCAATTCGCAGCGAATAAATGATTCATCTTTGGATCAAACATGAATTTCAATGATGATAACAACTTTGTACCAATACTGATTATAAGCAAGATTATTCATTGATTTCCTTTAGTTTTTGCACATTTTCCTGCTGTGCACTGATAACCGTTGGTGATAGTTATCCAGCAAATGTTGTCTAAGCCAACAAAAAGTGTAAAGAATAGATATAAAATTGAAGTTCGATACCTTCATAAATACTGATGCGCATTCCAGTAAAAACCGCAAGCACTGGCGGAGGCAGTTCAGATATCTCTTGGACAGGAAATAATCTCGCAACATCAGCCCATAAAGTGATCCTCAATTCTTCTCTCCTGCATGTATCAATCATGTGTTAGTTTTTTTTTTCAAGAAATATAGTGCATATGATTAAACCGGGAATGAAAGTCACATATGTAATACCCTTTTAACTGAACAATGAGGTCAGTTTTGGTTTCCTTTTCTTTTGGATTGTCAACAGCAACTACTTGAGGTGCTCTAATAGCCTTGATGCATCCATATAAATCTTGAAATTTCAAGACATTTATCAGCATACTTCAACATAAAATCATAGATGTCTCCATATAGACGGAAGAAAAATGATTAATTATTGACCTGCAAGTGTAGTCTGATTCTGTGCTTCACCAGTAAGCTGTCCATATTCTCGCAAGTTGAACGAATATCTTGGAAAATTCGGCAAGTGTTCCGTTATTTCTTCAAACTGAGTACATCCAGTGAAACATAGGGTTGCACCATGATTGGCAACCTTGTGTCTAGCTGTGTCATCCTTTGAAGCGAACTTTGATACATCATATATCTTCCCCACTTCCTTCATCACCGGCATGTGTCTGTAGTAACATTCTTCAATCATAGCATGTATCGAGGAACCCTACAACAAAAGATTGAACATTTGAGAATAATCCATTGATGCACAGACTATTGATATAATATATGGCAACATCGTAGACACATACATACGATATATACACAGACATGTAAGAGAAGATCAGTAACAAAGAATAGAAATCATAGATTTTCAAATAATCCACAAACAAAATATTTTATAAGAAACAAAGCTCCATAACTTCAAGAAAACCAAAGATCTGGCTGTAGAGCAAACATCAACAACAGAGTTCCATATGGGTGGGGAAAATTATTTACCTCTTCATCAACCAAGAGGTAATGGAGTCCATTGTAGTCTGCACTATCAAACATTCGTGGCCTCCATTGGAATGCGATACGTACTCTTATAATGACCCCAATGGCAACAAATGGGCGAATCTCCCTGATTAATTTCCTCATCTTCAATCAGTGGATCAATACCAGCAGCGAATATCACTGCTGCATCAAAAATTGAAACAAAACAAAGAAAGAATAAGGATATGATACATCAGCCAAATTTTATTCCAAAAGCCAAACAATGACTGTGATAACGATATCATATGTTGAAGGATATAATCAATCATAGATACACATGTAGACAAATACCAACTGCCAAAGAGTAAATAAGAGGAAAAAAAGTATACACGTTTTGAGCAACTTTGATTCTCTGCAACCGAAACAGAATCCGAAGACCAGGGGAAAAAAAAGGAAAAATCAACCAATATAGATTAATTTGATGGAAATAATAGAGGAAGAACGGATACAACAATTTCAATTAAATAGAAACATAAACAAAAAACATAGAGGCACAAACCCAGATCAGAGCGATAGTGGTTGTCCTTGCTATTATCGAAAGAGGAATAAAAGTGGTTTGTGCAGAAGTCCTTTTAAAGGCAATCAACGTTTTCAACGTGTACAAAGGAGGAGGCAATGGAGCCAAGGTCAATGACTTCTGTTAGTGCAGGAGACTGATATCATCTTGGCATGTTCGCGAACAAATCTCAAATTGTATATTTGGGTTTCAGAAATTGCACGTGCTCATGGAGAATCCAAAGTGAATAGACAATTGGTGAAGAAGTAGAGATTGCTTGGATTAGGTGAGATCAGACGTTTGGACATGAATGAAATCCACAATTGGATTTCTGGGCAGCAGCGAAGATTAGGGAGGAAACCGCCTTTCAGAGATACCACGTCTCAAGACGGAGGCAAAGTCAACGCACTGTTGGAGATGATTGATGCAATGAATCATGATGGTTTCCAATAGGTAAGGAAAGAGATCTGGATATGAAAGAAATCCGTATTTGGATTGATAAGGAAGCAACGAAAAACGGAAGAGGCAGCGGTTAGAAAACTGGCATGATTGAGACCATAATTTCTGCCTAAACGGAGGAGAAGAATGGGGGTGAGTCAAGAAAACATGATGGGTAAAATGGCAGGGAGCACATGGAGATAAGAGCAAACTATGGGTGAGATTTTTGCCTAATATATTTGTCAGCATATGAGGCTATATATATATCAGGAAAGAATTCAATCATCATTGACCCTTTTGTAGTCTATGCAGTGGCACATTCAAAATGCCTAGCTGTTCACCTTTATAGCCAACATTGTCATAAACATATAGAAATTTTTTGCCCAAATATACACACATCAAGATACATAATCTAACAACACTCGAATAAAAATCTTTAAAATCACATACATCTAGTGCAATTGTATATATGTTGGAATATGTATATTATTTTCTCATAACAGTGCCATACATAATAGTGACATACATTTTGTGCTTAAACCCCGCAAACAATGTTTTGTTCCAAAATTATTACTCATTTTGTCAACATTATTTATAAATTTTAAGAATATTTTTTGATATTACGTTAGATAATTCGACATATAGTAATTTGGTTTTGATAAATATACACCCAGCGGATTTAAAGATTGATTTTTATTTGAATTTGTAGCCTTTTTTGAATTCTTATTGTCAACAATAAGAAGTTCCCTTTTGTTTGATTTGAATGCAAAATTGGCAAGACACATGAGTCACCACCACACCCACAAATTTGTTTAACTATGGTTAGCAGAACCGACATCTCTTAAATAAAGGATGAGTGCTGATGAAACCATGGCTCATGCAAACAAAATTTTAACTGCGTTATTTCCAGTCAATAGTGAAATTAAAATGAATGCTTTATATTTTCATTGATATATAGTGAAAATTTATGTTTTCTAAGTATCATCCTGTGCGTTGTATATTGTGTTAGATATTTTGTAATACATCTTTGTAGACAATATTTTTCGTATCGTTATTGGGCACATTATCACCATTTACTATAACTATCTTAAGACCTTTTTTTGATGTTACCCTAGACATTGCTACATATAGTTGTCCATGGGTGAAAACTGGTTCCGATAAATATATTCCAACTTGGCTTAACGATTGACCTTGGCTTTTATTGATTGTCATTGCATAACAGGGTCTAACAGGAAATTGACGTCTTTTAAATGTAAAAGGCCATTTAGTTTCGGTTGCATATAGTACTATTCTTGGAATGTGCACTTTTTCTCCAAGGTTACTCCCAGTAAGTATTTTTGCTTCTATCAATCTTTCGAACAAATTTGTTACAATTAACCTTGTGCCATTACATAAACCTCGTATTTGATCTAAATTTCTCAATAACATAATAGGCATACCAATTTTCAATATAAGTTCATGTGTTGGCAAACCACTAAATTCAAGTTTATTCAAAAATTCCATGGGATACAAAATATTAATATTATCGTCACTACCTGAATTATATGAAATAGAATCTGAACTAAAATACGATTTTTTATTTCCAGGTATTAATTTAATTGCATAATTATTGATTTAATGAACAATTGTATTTTTGGGAGTTACAATAGCACATTCTCTTAGATAATTTGAATCATTATATTTAATATGAAAATTGGGATACGTTGCATCAAAAATAGATTTTATTGGTTCGACTGCGATATCAGCAAACAAATCTTTCGGTATATCGATCCAACTCACATCTGGATCATCAGAGGGCAATTTAGATTCCAATCGACCTTCACCTATTTGTAACATCCATTCAGCAAAATCTTTGATTTCAATTTTTTCAAGAGGAGTTAAATCACTCGTTGACAATCTCATATTTTCAATCAGATGAAATACTGTAATGTTAGGCCACAAATATGAATTATTAAACGATGCTTGAATGATTTGTTCTTTGCTACCACCTTGTATCACAGGCAATGTTTGTCTGAAATCTCCACCGAATATAATTGTTTTCCCTCCGAACGGCTTATCTTTGTTTGACAAAATATCGCGCAATGTTCTGTCCACTGATTCAATACACCATTTATTGCACATAGGAGCTTCATCCCAAACAATTAATTCAGCGTTTTCAATTAAATCAGAAAGATGAGTTTGTTTATTTATATTACAATTTGAATCTCTGTCTATAATTGGTTTTATTTTAAAACGTGAATGAACTGTTCTGCCTATTGGAAGTAATAATGAAGCAATGCCCGACGAAGCTACGGCTAAAAAAATTTTGCGTTCAGATCTTAATCTTGAAATTATAGTATTCCATAAAAAAGTTTTGCCTGTACCTCCGCTACCATAAACAAAAAATGATTTTGGGTTCTTTTGTTCTACGGCTTTGATCACTTCATCGTATATAATTTTTTGATTATTATTTAGTTTGGCAATTAAGTCAGAATGTTCTTGTTTCAGTGCTTCACAATCAAAATCTAATTCTTCTCGAATAAGCCTATTATTGAGTTGATGTATTTGTTGTATCTTTGGCATTGGTAATTTATGGTCTCTTAGACTGCTTGATGACATGTTGAACAATTTTTCAAGTTCTTGTAGAACAACATTCTTTAATTCGTTATCAGGTATTGTAAGATTTGGCATATTAAAATTTAATTTCATTTTGTGGGATATGTCATCAGACATTTTAATCCAAAATGCATCAAATAAAGCTAAAGGATCTGAGACATTACAAAATAAAATAATTGTAACAAATAGATAACGAATTTGAGAAGAAGTGGCAGTAAATGTAGACTCCAACAATGCTTCAAGCCATTCTTTATCATCACCTAATAATCCCAGAGCTCGACATGCCTCTTGATAGGTTGAGTATATTGTTCCACCCACTGTTTTTATTGCCTCAAAATTGATACATCCTTTTTGAATATTTAAAAGCATTCTAAGATAGTATAATTCACCCGCATTTGGTGGCACATATGCTACTCTACCAAGAACACAATATTGTTTCCTTGGAGTCCATAACTTTTGTTTAGCATTCCACACAAATTTTGTAGGAAACTGAGTATATGTCAATTTTTTTGCCCTCTTATAAGTCTTGTTCGCAGTAAACCAAGCCGTTAACATTGTAGTTTCTATATCTGGATTTTGTAACACATTTTCAAGTGAATTAGCCTGATGAAAACAAATATTTTGTTCGTTAGGTAAATGAATCTTCAAATATTGAACAGCCGGATATCTAGAATGAATGGAAAATTCAAACAAACGCCAAACAGACTCATGACGAGTCAAATATCGACAGTTGAGATAATTTTGGATTTCATCATTTATATTATCATGGACCAATACACGCGCTCTATCAGGTCCTTTATTTATGTATTTGAATAAATATTTTATCAACATAGATTGAGAACATGATTCGACATTTATATGAGCTTTATACCTTAATAACAAATTAGCATTATATGGAACAACATAATTATTACCAACATGAACCCCTTTTTTAATCACAAAACGCGAATCATTATCACGGCGTCTATATTGAGGAGATGTATTAGCATGAAAAATTGTGTGAGAAATAAATGATTTAGGAAAATGTTTTGTGCACATTTTTTCTCGCATACACGGAGAAGACGGATCAATTTGACCGCAAGGGCCATGGATCATAAATTGGCCAACTATATCAAACAATTCTGGATCAATATTTTTATCTGGCAATTCCGCTGAAATCATAGAATCGACATCACTTGCTGTATAACATTTGTATTTATTTTTAAGCCAAAATAACAAATGTGCATGTGGCAACCCTCGCTTTTGAAACTCAATTGTACACACATGAGCAAGAACTTCTCCAAAGGGTTCACCATCATTAATATATGCAACCATGTCATCTACCTTTATTTTAAATATTCGACAAACTATATCAGGACGATCTTCTGGTTTATATCCTGGTCTGTTCTCAAAATATCTCAAAATTTCTGGCCATTTCACATTGCATGTGAAAGTAATGAACAAATCAGGATTACCATATTCTCTACAAATTTGATTCGCATCTTTTCAAGTACTTAATTTAAACACTCAACCAAACACGAAAGCAATTAAAATAGACACGTAAGCAAACAATCCTACAATCCTACAAATTTACAGAATCCTACACGTCGATTTTTTCCAGAATTATTGGCTCGATCGAATGTAATGAAAATTTACAGACATAAACTAGACACGTAAGCAAACAATCCTACAAATTCTACACGTCGATTTTTTCCAGAATTATTGGCTCGATCGAATGTAATGAAAATTTACAGACATAAACTAGACACGTAAGCAAACAATCCTACAAATTTTCAGATTTTTATGAGTCTTCTAGCTATGTCAAATAATTTACACAAAACAGGGCAGTGCACAGTTCAGAAAACGGAAAAATATAAACATATTGTACAACCATAATCACACAATTCTTTACAATCCCCGGCAACGGCGCCAAAATTGATTCGCATCTTTTCAAGTACTTAATTTAAACACTCAACCAAACACGAAAGCAATTAAAACCCTTCTTTGTTGATGTAGCATTGATAAGTAGGGATCGTTCTTAACCGGGGATTGAGGGTGCATGCATAACTATGCTAGGTTATATAGGGGGGGGGTGCAAAGTTGGTTTGCTTTCTATAATCTACGAAATTAAACAAGAAAAATGGTTAGAAACACATCAAGAAATCACAAGTTCTAACATGTTTAAACTCATAGACAAGCAAAAAATCAAGAACACATAACCCTAAACATGTTTCTACACCGAAAAACCCTAATTCTATTATTTACAAGTGATCATCACATTTATTCAACCTAGCCGTTTACCTCATCCTTATTTGATCCCAACGAAATTCATAGCTCAAGTTAAAACATACGCACATGTATACATCGAAAGTAGGGAGCAACCAAATCGAGTTAACCACCTAAGTCCAATTTTATCTTTAATTAGTTCATTAAAACATGCGAGGGTGAACTGGATATTCGAGTATCATCCTAACAAGCTCTAACGCATTAAGTGTTGGTATACTAGCATGCATATTCGAACCTAAGGCTATGAACACATGGAAGGTTTCAAACAAATCTGAAAATAAACACCTTACAACAAAACATAATCTCACTACACAAAGTTTGGAAAATTCCTTACAAAACCGAAACAAATTACAAGATATTGTTACACTTTTTGATCCGAGGGATATTCGCTCCGCAATCTCCAAGTGTAGCAGCTCCTTGATGGTTGATGAAGTCGCACGAACTCAAAGCCAAATCGAGCAAGAGAGGCCGCGGGTGAAGGTAGGTTTATTTGGAAGGTGGTGGAGATGGTGTTTCGGTTTCTTGAGAATTCTCTTGGCTAAGTGTGAGAGGAGGTGATGTAGAGACAGGGGTTCGGCTCTCTAAATGCGTGATACTGAAACCCTAGACGTGTTAGGAATATGGTAGGAAGGGGTATTAGAATAAATGTTAGTTCTTCTATATAAGCTTGTATTTGCACTGTTCATTATTAAGAAAGTCACAATGTAGTCTATCGTTTGCTCCCGTTTTCCTCTGTTCTTCATTTTTCTCAGTTTTACTGCTTCTTCTTCAATAAACCATGGTAATGCTAACATGGTATCAGAGCCCATGGTATCAGATCTTGGTACCTTGTGGCTTCTGTACGTACTCTATCATGTTCTTGCTTCTGCGTATTTCAATTTCATTCGGTTTCAATTTTAGTTTTTCCCCAATTCCAACCCTAACCCCTAAATTCAGAGACTCAATCCTTCACCAATTAGCAGTTTCGAATTACCGTTTCTTGTCCCGGTTATGTCGTCATCATGCCGGCGTTGTCGTCCTCGAAGGAGGAAGGAATCTGAGTCATCACGCGTCGCCGAGTTGGTTCTCAATCTCAAGGTCGTATATTCTCGGCGGTGGAGGGACTCGACGGTCTTATGCTCGAAGCTCCGGCGAACCAAACTGAGAAGGAAGAGCAGCAGAGTTCTTTGGCCAAATCGAGCAATACCGATCCAGGTCACCGACGGCGGAGGAGGTCGCCTCTTGCACATGAGCACACTGCCGTTGTCAGCGCTTCGTCACTCACCTTACTCCCTCGATCTCGTTGAAGAGGGAATCGTTGATCCGCAACTCAGCTTCTGACCGAGTCATCAACTTGGAAACTCACTTGGTTCGAGTCAACACGGCCACTCACTCGGTCAGAGTCACCAACTCTTCAATTCAATTCGTCTCATTCCGAGTTCATATCGTCGGCGTTCAACTCCTTCAAGAACAACTACCTGGTGATTTACTCGCTCATGATGGCTGGGGACTGGTTGCAGGGTCCGTATGTGTACTACCTATATACTACGTATGGATTTGGAAAAGGAGAGATTGGGAAGCTATTCATTGCTGGCTTTGGCTCATCCATGTTGTTTGTGACCATGTTTTGATGTTGGGCCGTATTTTGGGAGGTATTGCCACATCACTTCTCTTTTCAGCATTTGAATCATGGCTTGTTGCTAAACACAACAAGAGGGGTTTTGAACAACAATGGTTGTCAGTAACATTCTCAAAGGCAATATTTCTTGGTAATGGTGTTGTTGCTATCTTGGCTGGGTTGCTTGGAAATACGCTTGTTGGCTCACTTGCTCTTGGGCCTGTTGCACCATTCGACACTGCCTCGTGCTTTCTTACAATCGGAATGTTCGTCATTTTGTTCACATGGTCAGAGAATTATGGTGATCCTTCAGAGAGCAAAGACTTATTTACCCAATTCCGTGGAGCTGCTGTGGCTATTGCTTCTGATGAGAAAATTGCATTATTGGGTGCTATACAGTCTCTGTTTGAAGGATCTATGTATACATTTGTGTTTCTCTGGACCCCTGCTCTAAGCCCAAATGATGAAGACATTCCACATGGATTTATCTTTGCAACATTCATGTTGGCGTCAATGCTTGGAAGCTCTCTCGCATCTTCAGCAACAGCAAAATCACCACAACACTTCAACAGCAGCAAAGTTTGGTAATCTCCATTCCCAAATATTGACAACATTAATCTGATTCATCAGTTTTCCAATGTTATTAATTTTCAACTTGTGCCGAATGGCACCAATTCAATCAACCCGTGTCGAATGACACCAATTCAATCAACCAGTGCCGAATGGCACCATTTAATCAACTTGTGCACAACTGCACCAATTCAATCAATCATTGCACAACTGCAACCAAAATTTTCAATTCATTTTTTGGACTGGTGATTTAAGCTACATGTCATTTTTTTGGGATATCAATCATATCATACCGTGCCTTTGCTATGCAACTGCTGTGCCAAATTCGATGCTGGTTATCTACATACATGAGTGCAAATTGGCAGAAGATTAATTGTCATGTAACAGGCTGCAGTTCAGAATTTTTAGCTTCTAAAATTTCCTGTGCATCACCATCTGCCTGCTTTTCAACATTGTCTACAATAGTTGCTTGAGGATCAGCAGTCACCGTATCACAAGGCTCCTCCCAAGCATCCATACAAACATTGAGGTCCCAGTGCAACCTAACATCCTTTGAAGACTCTACTGCTCGGTCGTCCACATCAACAAAGCTGGTTTTACCCTGTATAGCCTCCAGAAATATCTTCTCTACATTTTTAGGGGCAGAATGTACCATTTCCAATGAAACATCTACACAGGCACTTGACTTGATTGGACCAGTTTACAGAATGATGGATTCATTTGTTGGAGTTCGAGGGAAAACCAGTTGCCTTTTGGCCTGTGGTCTTTTATTAATGAAGCAACAAGATCTACAGGAAGCAAGAAATCGACATGCTCTCTCACCAATATTGCATCACAGATCGCCGTGGAAGTTGGGCTCATGATATATCAAATTGTCTTAGGTGTTTTGATTTGGGATGTTATCTTTTCATATTGGCTATCATTGTTGTTATCTTTGTTCCAACCATATGCTTGGTTCCCTAGCATATGGTTGAGGGGGGTGTTAGGAATATGGTAGGAAGGGGTATTAGAATAAATGTTAGTTCTTCTATATAAGCTTGTATTTGCACTGTTCATTATTAAGAAAGTCACAATGTAGTCTATCGTTTGCTCCCGTTTTCCTCTGTTCTTCATTTTTCTCAGTTTTACTGCTTCTTCAATAAACCATGGTAATGCTAACAAGACGTGCCCCCCTTTATATAGAAGAAGAAGAGGAGTAGTCCTTCCAAAACAATGACTCCTAGCAAATTCGGAGAAATCTGGCCAGCTGTAGTAAAACGCGTTTTCCTGGAGTGGTAGACCTCGAACAATTCTGATTCTTGTTGCGTTGGAAAGCTTAACCAAAGGGCTATAAAATCCATATAAAGAACGCTATATTTGGAATTAATTTGGATTTTCTACGGATTTTAGAAGTTTAGTGACCTGGGCTGCCCTGTTTTCTTTTTCTTCAAGGAAAAGGAATCCTTAATATCTTCAAATCTTGCTTTCCTTATTCCTTGATATTTTGGGGCCAATTTTCCCTTATTCTTGCACACATTTTGGCCCTCAAATCAGGTCTGAAAATTGATAGAAAATCTCCCAAATTCGTCCTCCAAAAATGCTCCATACATTCCGCCATTTTTGCTCTTTCCTGGCTCGCGCAGGAGAAATGTCTTCATCTTCTTGTCCACCATTTTGGTATCCATTTCATGTGGAATTTGGTCTTCAATTCTTAACACCATATGGGGAAGCATTTTAGTAACCATCTTGAAGACCATTTCTCGGACCATTTCTTCTCCGGAATTAGGACCTTCCTTCTTAGCACGCTTTTAGCTCCAAATTGCCTCCTTTATTAATTCCTCCCTTATTTCTACCTAAAAACATAAAGTCAGTTAGAAACATATTTACTAAGCATAAAACAAAGCTAAATGTAGAGAGAAAGACATTAAGAATCAAGCATAAAATGCGTAGATCAAATTCCCCCACACTTAGACTTAACTAGTCCCTAGCAAATACAAAACAAAACAAGGACTCAAAGAAAAACAATAAAGGGAAAAAATAACAATGGGAAAAACGTCACACTTATATGTACAAAACACTTAGAAGTCTCAATGTTTCAAAGCCGCAAATTTTCATGTTATCATGTTTGAAAACGTAAGAGATACTAAGTAAGACAACACTAAGCCCTTAGTCAAAATTTGTCTCAGAAATTTCTTAATGTATATGGCAATGGAATTACATAACTTCAAATGATAACCAAGATATGATTCATGCAATGAACAAGTAAGACGTGGTGTAAACAATGGTGATGTTAAAGCTGTGCATGTTTCGAATAAAGTTCAAATCAACTCACATGGATGCACTCATCATATTTTAACTCAAAAATGGATAGAAATAATTGAAAACCTCATGAATGAAATACTTGCATAAATGAACCAAACCATATGCTTACTCATGCAACTTACTCAACAGATTAACTGCTACTCATCTTAAGGATCAAAAAGGACTTTCGAAGGGTTGTAATGGGGCAAGGCTAAGGCATTCGAAAATTTAGATAAGTGGTGGTTAAAAACATTCCAAAGACTTAGTCGAAATATCACAAACTTTGTAAAACCAGACTCCTTCATCTTTTCCACGCCTCCATGGTCAATCTTCTATAAACAAGGGCCAAATTTCATTTTGTTGGACCCTAACTTCATTCTAAACTCCCATTGAGCTTTGTGAACAGGACAAAGGCCATATTTCTTTATTTTTTGGGCCTTCTATTCGTAGCATACTCCAAATTCACAAGTATGGGGGACATTAATCCAAACATTTACAAAACAGAACACATTGCCATGAGAGATCACAATTTTTTTTCTTTTCATTCTCTCGAATTCCCATATTTTTTTTGGCAATAACACACTTTTTAAGCTATTTGGACAAGTCTATCCCCATACACACATTATACCAATCAAGGAGCATCACCAAAAATCTCCATCTTCGGCTCTTGTCGACATTACTTCACACTAAGTCTGCAGAACATAGGGAAAAACATGGCCAGTTAGGAATAGAGATAACGCGAGAGGCAGGACTAATTTCGACAATACACCCCGAGGCTAACCGGGCCAATGGTATATACTCTATTGGTGTAAGTCTTTCTTAGATCCAGAACCTGTCACCAGTCATAACCCATTCTAGACACCATGTCCGACATTCAGCCAATCTTTCGAAAATTTACACTCCCTCAAGTCCTTTGTAGACTCCGCCCTCAATCTCATGTCCATAATTTCACTTAGGTTATGGTGTGCGGTGATGAAATCCACACATCATGAGGGGTTAAGGAGATAAACAAGGAAAAGAGGCGCCATCTATTCCAAAGAGTGCGACTTAATCAACCATACTCATGTACTAAATTTAAATCAAAGACTACCTTTAAGGTGTACACATGGCTGTAAAAATACAATATGAACAAGTGTTAGTACACAAATATAAACAAAAATTTCGTGGGTTTTATTTACATGCTGAATATTTACACAATTTCACATATTTACAAAGAACACATGCAATTCCAGATTCGTGCAAACTTGAACACATCTGCTTGTCGATTTTTTCCAGAATTATTGGCTCGATCGAATGTAATGAAAATTTACAGACATAAACTAGACACGTAAGCAAACAATCCTACAAATTTTCAGATTTTTATGAGTCTTCTAGCTATGTCAAATAATTTACACAAAACAGGGCAGTGCACAGTTCAGAAAACGGAAAAATATAAACATATTGTACAACCATAATCACACAATTCTTTACAATCCCCAGCAACGGCGCCAAAATTGATTCGCATCTTTTCAAGTACTTAATTTAAACACTCAACCAAACACGAAAGCAATTAAAACCCTTCTTTGTTGATGTAGCATTGATAAGTAGGGATCGTTCTTAACCGGGGATTGAGGGTGCATGCATAACTATGCTAGGTTATATAGGGGGGGTGCAAAGTTGGTTTGCTTTCTATAATCTACGAAATTAAACAAGAAAAATGGTTAGAAACACATCAAGAAATCACAAGTTCTAACATGTTTAAACTCATAGACAAGCAAAAAATCAAGAACACATAACCCTAAACATGTTTCTACACCGAAAAACCCTAATTCTATTATTTACAAGTGATCATCACATTTATTCAACCTAGCCGTTTACCTCATCCTTATTTGATCCCAACGAAATTCATAGCTCAAGTTAAAACATACGCACATGTATACATCGAAAGTAGGGAGCAACCAAATCGAGTTAACCACCTAAGTCCAATTTTATCTTTAATTAGTTCATTAAAACATGCGAGGGTGAACTGGATATTCGAGTATCATCCTAACAAGCTCTAACGCATTAAGTGTTGGTATACTAGCATGCATATTCGAACCTAAGGCTATGAACACATGGAAGGTTTCAAACAAATCTGAAAATAAACACCTTACAACAAAACATAATCTCACTACACAAAGTTTGGAAAATTCCTTACAAAACCGAAACAAATTACAAGATATTGTTACACTTTTTGATCCGAGGGATATTCGCTCCGCAATCTCCAAGTGTAGCAGCTCCTTGATGGTTGATGAAGTCGCACGAACTCAAAGCCAAATCGAGCAAGAGAGGCCGCGGGTGAAGGTAGGTTTATTTGGAAGGTGGTGGAGATGGTGTTTCGGTTTCCTGAGAATTCTCTTGGCTAAGTGTGAGAGGAGGTGATGTAGAGACAGGGGTTCGGCTCTCTAAATATGTGATACTGAAACCCTAGACGTGCCCCCCTTTATATAGAAGAAGAAGAGGAGTAGTCCTTCCAAAACAATGACTCCTAGCAAATTCGGAGAAATCTGGCTAGCTGTAGTAAAACGCGTTTTCCCGGAGTTGTAGACCTCGAACAATTCTGATTCTTGTTGCGTTGAAAAGCTTAATCAAAGGGCTATAAAATCCATATAAAGAACGCTATATTTGGAATTAATTTGGATTTTCTACGGATTTTAGAAGTTTAGTGACCTGGGCTGCCCTGTTTTCTTTTTCTTCAAGGAAAAGGAATCCTTAATATCTTCAAATCTTGCTTTCCTTATTCCTTGATATTTTGGGGCCAATTTTCCCTTATTCTTGCACACATTTTGGCCCTCAAATCAGGTCTGAAAATTGATAGAAAATCTCCCAAATTCGTCCTCCAAAAATGCTCCATACATTCCGCCATTTTTGCTCTTTCCTGGCTCGCGCAGGAGAAATGTCTTCATCTTCTTGTCCACCATTTTGGTATCCATTTCATGTGGAATTTGGTCTTCAATTCTTAACACCATATGGGGAAGCATTTTAGTAACCATCTTGAAGACCATTTCTCGGACCATTTCTTCTCCGGAATTAGGACCTTCCTTCTTAGCACACTTTTAGCTCCAAATTGCCTCCTTTATTAATTCCTCCCTTATTTCTACCTAAAAACATAAAGTCAGTTAGAAACATATTTACTAAGCATAAAACAAAGCTAAATGTAGAGAGAAAGATATTAAGAATCAAGCATAAAATGCGTAGATCAAAATTGCCATTGCATCTTGATAATTATTTATCATATCCCTTGAACTACCCGTGTGAGAACCAGGAAGAAAAATTATTTTTCCCACGTCAGAACCTTGGACAATTCCAGTTGAAACAAATGCAGATATATTATTCCATGTTTCAGACCTTAATTCTGGTTGGTGATGTCTTATATAATCCAAACGGTTTTCTTCAACAGTTGCATATGCATCTACTAAATATTGCTGAAATAATCTTCCACATTTTAACAAAGTGCTCGATTGGTTTGCTCTATCATGAATTTGATAACATACATATTTACTCATTGTCAATTTTCTATCTTTGTTGTCACTTTTGCCTCCAATTGGTTGTAATTTCATATTAATCTTAAATCCATCTTCTCCATATGGAAAAAGAAGCGGATATTGTAACGACATTAACTTAGGATGAATCTTAGATATTCGTTTAAACGGCCCTTCATTTGGTCGAATAATTATATCTCTATTAGAATTAAATTCACCAATGTCACCAACAATTAATCCACCAATTTCTAAAACAGAAGGTAATTCATACTGTTTGCTATCAGTCTTTTCGCGATCAACTATAGTCACATCAAAATTAGGCAATGATTGATTATCAAAATCATCTCTCACAGATCGATACACTTTGGTTAATTCATTACATTGATCAAACAATTTCATCAATCCTTTAACAATATCAATATCAATCTTGTTATTTGCTTTATTAGGATCAATAGCAGTTATTCGATTTGAAATCTCATTTCGAGTATCGTATACATATAACTGAGCGTACTTAGGACATTCTCCTTCAGCGGGCAAAATAGAACCCATTAAATGATGCACCTGTCCACATATTTTAAAGACATAAGAAGCACTTCCATTGTTTATGCTATGCTCAATTTTAGCTCCCATGGAAGTAAAAGCAAACATTGAATTATAGACTCTGATATTATCACGAAACAATACACTTTTTCGACCATTATTCGGATTTAATAATTCATCTAGAAAAACGGGAGTTGGACATGACATTGGAAGTTGGACTTTGCCTTTTTCACAACAATGAGTATATATCAAATGGTTTTTTTCATTTTTTTTTCAATGCTTCTGCTGACCAAAATAAAGCTGTGCAATGACCACATGCGTGAGCATCATCGCCGGCATCATTGTAACACACAGTGCGACCTGCAATGACAGTTATGAAAATCTATGTTAGATTGTTAATAACTAATAATGAAGATATGATAGATGAATGAATGATTGATCAATGATTAATAATCGGAAACAGTGTCTCTAACCTTCATGGCTTCTCTGATACGATGCTTGCCCAAAAGTAGTTCCTTCCAGACCTACATTTGGACAGAAAATTTTGAGCCCATCACACAAACACAAAAGTCAAAAATTAATCATCTAATAATAGACACAATAGAATCCTACAAATCAATACTGACGACAAAAAATGGTCAAACGCCTGAGAAGATTTGGATATATCATAATTGATGCAGACAACTGATCCATCGGGATTCTGAAGATTTCGACAGTGAAAACCTCAGAATACTCACTACAGCAAGTATCCACATCAGGCCGCACACACGCAACAACTTCTTTCTCACAGCATGAATCAATATGAGGCAAACAATTATAGATGCAAAAAGGCTTCTCCTAGAAATAAGAAGCCAAAACTGAAAACACATGCCAAACAATTGAACATATAAGCCACATGTCTGAACATACAACTCTCATCACAGAAACAATATATCAAAAATTGACTACATATCAAAACACATGATAAAATCCCAATGAACATTGGTGATGATCTGATTCACAGATCCAAAGTACATTCCAAATGAAGCAACCATATTAGCAATGAAACACATAAGTTCTCTCTTATTCTTGAAAACAGTTGCATTGATGGTCGTAACATGAATTCATCAATGCCAAAACAATTATGTCGTAGTAAAGTTACTATACGCATACGATACCTGATATAAGTCGATCAACATCTTCATCTTCATCACTATCCTCTTCCAACGTGCTCTGACATGCTGGAAAGCAACAAAAGACAAATACGGGCGATAAAATAAACCATGTGCATCACTCAATCTGAGGTTCATATAAAGCAGAATGAGCGTAATGTAAGAAAAGCATCAACACAAATATCAACCGTAAAAGGATATAGCAGAAACATATCTGTGCTGTACATTTTAAACCACGAACAATTCACACAATCATATTGTATTGAAACTTATAAAATGCAAAGGAAAATTTTCTATCAGTGCATCACACAATTAGGTTACCTGGTTGATTCTCCTCGACACGGCCAAGATTCTGAGATCCTCGAAAAAAACAGTTCCTTTTGCCTAATCTCTGCACTGGATTAGATCCGCTTGAACATTCACCTTCAAAATAGTGTGACAGTGCTGTTGTCTTATGGTTTGCCAAGCCCCCTTCAAAATTTGCTGCGTTTTCAAAGAATTGCTTCCTCTTATTTTGATCCTTTTTTGGCCTCATAACTGGATAATAAAAAAAAGATAACATCTAACAATCAAACAACCATGCATAGAATCGCAAAAAATGCAGACATCAAATCGATAAATTGTATACACTATACGACAATCAGTCCTTATAACAATCATAAAAAATAGATCCGAAACAAAAAGAAAAAAAAAAGTACACCAGTATGAAACAAAGGCCTCACCATCATGAAAAAACATTATTTAATCATCAATGGAATCCGTAAATCAACAGATTCAACACCGAAAAGCAGTTTTATCTTTTCAATTGCCTGCAATTCCTATTTTCTGCCGTGTATCATCCCGAATAGAATTTCAAAAGACTGCTGACTCTGACGACTAAAAAAGCATGCATGCTCATCAACTACTGATTGCAAATAAAGGTCTGTCCTATTATTGTTCATGGACACATGAATATACATACCGGAAAACTTGTAATCAGCAATCTCAACAACGCTTGACAACAACCACAGAGACAATAACAAAATCACACGGCCAACAGCCTTTCGCATGAAACCTGTATAAATAGAGCGAACTAAATATGATCAAATTGTAAACAGATATTCGAAACAACCATAAGTGTCCCCAATATAATGGAAACATCGAAAGCACATCTTGCATTGTAAACAGAATTGTAAAAGACCATGTTTCACCAAAATAGAACGAAAAAAAAACCAACAAATTGGAAGCATATATAAGAATTAGAAATAGCAACAAATGTAATTCGGAAAGAGCATATTCCAGCAAAATAGAACCCAAAAAAAACCCGCCCAACTGCAAATTGAATCCACAAATTCTCTTAAGACACATAACAAAACAATCTGAACCTCAGAGCAAAAAAACACTGATCCAGCAGCAACCAGAACCACACAAAAGAAAGACCGTTATCTCAAATCAAAGACCAAGAGGTCAACTTTTCAAACAAATTCTTCACAGAAATCAGCAACCACCGAATTGTTTTCTATTCAGTTGCTCAATCATAATTGTCCTCACATTGCAAACATGAGTTAACAACTATAGCAGGCCATGCACTGCAGCAAACATAGTCGGCTAGAAAATATAGCAGCTTAAAATAAGCACACACAAAAGATCGAAACACAAAACCAAAAGCCCAAAGAGAACTGATCCCCACAAACAAAAAAGCACATGGATTAAGATTGAAGCCTCAACAGAATACAGAGACTAACAGTGTCATGGGGGAAGACGAATAAAAGAAAGAAGAGATTTGCTCACAAACCCAAAGACAATACAAATAAGGCACACACAAATCCAATATAATACCACATCAATTGCGACCATAGATGTCCAGAACTATACCAGAACCACATCAATATACAAAGCACACAGTCAAGAAACAGATTAAGACAACATTAATCATTTTCCTCACCACATCGTTCACAGAAATAATTCACCACATAACTGTCTTGCTATCAGTTGCACACCGTAATTGTGCATACATAATAAGCTAACAGGCACAGCAAACCATGCATAACAGCAAACATAGGTGTCTGCAAGCACACCAGCTTAAAAAAAACACATGCAAAAGCTTGAAACACAAAATCCATTTTCACTTCAGTATAGATAAAACTGTTCATAAACCTAAGCATGTCTTAATTTCCGATCATAGAAGCGTAAACCACAATCCAAAGAGCACGAATCTACATAAATTAAAAAGCACCCACGTTAGGATTTAAAGCTGAATACACACACGCCAAAAATATTGGAAAAGCAGGCGGAACGAAAGAAAGAAAAGCCTCACCATCAGACTCAAAGACGATACAGATAAGGCACACACAGACCCAACATAATACCAGATCAATTGCAACCATAAGTGTCCACAATTATACCAGAAACACATCAACGTATGAAGCATATTAATTACTCTTTTTTAGCGTATAATTTACACAAATCATTGACCACATAATTGTCTTGTTATCAATTCCCGATCGTAATTGTCTATGCATCACAAACATAACTCAACAGCTACAATAAACTATACACATCAGCAAACATGAGTGTATAGGAACATATCAATTTTAAAGGAAAAATACACGTAGAAGCTTGAACCACAAAAGCACAATCCATTCCAGCATAAACAAAACCATTCATGAACCCATCATCTGTCAATTTCCAATTACAAAAGCTTCAAGCACGATCCATGGAGTACTAATCCCCACCAATGAAAAACCAGATGGATTAAGATCCAAACCTGACCACAATACAATAGCCAACAATATCGGAGAAGAAGACAGAACGAAAGAAAGAATACTTTCACGAATAAAACGCAAAACGACACAAATAAGGCATCCACAAACCCAACACAACAACAGATCCATTCAAAAGAGTTTCACCAAATAAAAAAGAGAAGCTCACCAAAAGTTGCAAAAGGGAAAAAAGGAAAAAAGGAGGAAAAAGGAATTAACCTGAATCAAAAACGTACGTGTGGGAGAGAGACAGACCAACAAAGAGGCTGAGAGGCTGATTAACTCAGAGTGATTGGCTTCAATAAAAGACGTTGAGAGTGCGATCGGTTGAGAACTACAAAGAAAGGAACCAAAATCATTTATCTCAGCAAAATATCCAAATGATGAAATCTGGAAAAGTCTGATCCTCAATCAAATTGAGAGGAAAATGAAAGGAAAATACAAAACAGTTAACATTCACATAGATACGAAACAGTTATAGATGCATTTGTGAACCGCAGTGCATACATGCACACAGACGACAAAACCCTACCAACATGATTAACTTGCTATTTAACAGAGGAAATATCATGAATAAAGCCAAAACACATAGAAATCAAAGTACAGAGAAAAGAGAACAGATGAGATCAGAGAAAACAGGCTGAGATTGGATCAACCCAGCCACAAACAACAGAACTTCACCCAACCTAAATTCAGCCTAAATCCAAAACAAAGAGAGTATGGCAATATGACATGCCCATTATCAAAGCTACGATTCCAATACCAAAATAGACAAAATCATCCAGCTATCAAATACAATTCTTTCAAATATAGAAACTTGCCATGAGTAAAATCAAACCTTGAACTTTGCTCGCTTGAGCACAAGGGCATCAACAGTGGCCCTCAGATGAATCACCACTGCAGCAAATTGAAAAACCCAAAACAACCGATCACCAAACAAAGCATCAGAAAGCCAAAAATCAAGCTGATCAAACAGTTCATCAACCAAAGACAATACAAATAAGGCACACACAGACCCAACATAACACCAGATCGATTGCAACCATAAGGGTGCACAATTATATATACCAGAAACACATCAATATAGAAAGCATGTTAATTACTCTTTTTTGCAGATAATCTACACAAATCAATGACCACATAATTGTTTTGTTATCAATTGCCCATCATAATTGTCTACACATCACAAACACAACTTAACAACCACAACAGACTATACACTGCAGCAAACATAGGTGTCTAAGAGCACATAAATTTTAAAAGAAAAATACATGCAGAAGCTTGAACCACAAAAGCACAATCCATTTCAGCATAAACGAAACCATTCATGAACCTATCATCTATCAATTTCCAATCAAAAAAGCTTGAAGCACAGTACACAGAATACTAATCCCCACCAATGAAAAAGCACAGCACAAACATAACTCAACAACCACAGCACACTATAGGCTGCAGCAAATATAGGTGTCTAAGAGCATATCAATTTTAAAAGAAAAATAAATGCAGAAGCTCGAACCACAAAAGCACAATCCATTTCAGTATAAACGAAACCATTCATGAACCTATCACCTGTCAATTTCCAATTACAAAAGCCCAAAGCACAGTCCATAGAGCACTAATCCCCGCCAATGAAAAAGCAGATGGATTCAGATTGAAACCTGAATACGACACAGTGGCCAACAATTTCGGAAAAGAAGACAGACAAAAAAAAAAGAATGCTTTCACCAACAAAACCAAAGACGATACAAATAACGCATCCACAGACACAATATAACACCAGATCAATTCAAAACAGTATCGCTGAATCAAAAAGAGAAGATGACCAAAAGGCGCAAAAGGAAAAAAGAAAAATAAGAGAAAGAAGGAATTAACCTGAATCAAAGACGTGTGTGCGTGAGAGAGGCGGACCAATTAAGAGGCTGAGAGGCTGATCAAGTCAGAGTAATTGGCCTGGATAAGAGACGTTGAGAATGCGATCAGTCGAGAACCACAAAGAAAGGAACCAAAATCATTTATCTCAGCAAAATATCCAAATAACGAAATCTGAGAAAGTGAAAGCCTCAATCAAACTCAGAGAAAAAAGAAAGAAAAATACAAAACAGTTAACATTCACATGGATACAAAACAGTCATACATGCCCTCAACCGCAGTGCATACATGCACACAGACAACAAAACCCTACCAATATGATTCACTTGCTATTTAACAGAGGAAATATCATGAACAAAGCCAAAACATATAAGAATCAAAGCACTGAGAAAAGAGAACAGATCAAATCAGAGAAAACAGGTTGAGATTGGATCGACCCAGCCACAAACAGCAGAACTTCACCCAACCTAAACTCAGCCTAAATCCAAAACAAACAGAGTATAGTGGTATGACATACCGATTACCAAAGCTATGATTCGAACACTAAAATAGACAAAACCATTCATCCATGAAACAGAATTCCCTCAAACATAGAAACTTGCCATGAATAGAATCAAACCTTGAACTTTGCTTGTTTCCGTACAGGGGCACGAACAGTACCTAAGGGAAAACAAAGAGAGTCTGGTGGTATGACATGCCGATTATCAAAGCTACGATTTGAATACCAAAATAGACAAAATCATTCACCCATCATATACAATTCTTTCAAATATAGAAACTTGCTATGAATAAAATCAAACCTTCAACTTCGCTTGCTTTAGCACAGGGGTGTGAACAGTCGCTCCCAGATGAATCGCCACTGCCCCAAATTGAAAAACCCAAAAGAACCCAACATCAAACAAAGCATCAGAAAGCCAAGAAGCAAACAGATCAAACAGTTTATCGATCAAAACCCACCACAATCAGAAATCACAGAGAAGATGAGAAAACCTAAAACCAACTTACCCAGAATTTTGATTCAATATCAAAGCAGAAAGCACAGACAAAACGACGACTCGGTGGATCGGAGCGACAAAAAGATGAAGCAGAAAGCACAGAGAAAACGATGAGTCGGAGGATCGGGGCAACAGAAAGATGAGCCAGAATAATGGGTATCGGGAGAGAGGGCCAGCAAAAACGTTGAGCTACGGATTGATCCAAAACGTGCGCGAAGAGAGGGAGTAAAGTAAGAGAGAGAGCAACATCCCCCTCGCACGGTTGGCACGCCTATGAATAGTGAACAGTGCTAGGATTAGGAAACCCAACTCTGTTATATAGGTAATAAATTTAAGACGGGAGGTTCTAGTTACACCTCCAAATCTACTTAATACACCTCCTATGCTAAGCACAACTCCACTTCACTTTTTGACATGCTTATACTTCTAAGTTCACCTCTTCATTCTTTACCAAAATACCCTTTTACTAATTTTTGGTAATCGATTGCCTACGATCCAAGTGCCAGTTACACCACCCTCTGGCGTCTTCCTCTTTGTTGTAGAATTCCTTTATCGAACCTGCCATTGATGGCTTTATGAAGCTTTTACACTACCACTTCCACTCCTTATCAGATCAACCATGCCCGAAGCCAACCTTCTAAATCCTCATCCTTGACTCGTCTCTCCCTCGACTCCCGCACAAAACCCAAGATCGCCTTCCTCTTCCTCACCAACTCCGACCTCCACTTGGTCCCTCTCTGGCAATCCTTCTTTTCCAAAACTACCCCCAATCTCTACAGCATCTACGTCCACGCTGACCCTTCCCTCAACATCACTGTCCCTTCCGGCGTATTCCAAAACCGCTTCATCGCAGCCAAGCGAACCTACCGCGCCTCCCCGACTCTCATCTCCGCCACGCGCCGCCTACTCGCCACCGCCGTCCTTGACGACCCTGCCAACACCTTCTTCGCTGTCCTCTCCCAGTACTGCGCCCCTCTACACTCCTTCCGTTACGTCTACCGCTCCCTCTTCGCCGACCCCAATTTCGACAGGTCCGAATCCAACTCCCAATCGGGTCGGGTCTTCAAGTACAGGAGCTTCATCGAGATCCTCTCCAAATCGACCCATCTCTGGAAGCGCTACGCTGCCAGGAGCAGGTTCGCCATGATGCCGGAGGTCTCTTTCGACCAGTTCAGGGTCAGATCGCAGTTCTTTCTCCTCACGCGCCGTCATGCGGTGGTGGTTTTGAAGGATCGGCAGCTCTGGAAGAAATTCAGGTTGCCTTGTTATAGGGAGGACGAGTGTTATCCCGAGGAGCACTATTTTCCGACTCTGTTGTCGATGGCGGATCCGGATGGGTGTACGCATTACACTCTCACCCGGGTCAACTGGACGGGTACGGTAAACGGGCACCCGTACACTTACAAACCCAGCCAAGTGTCGGCGGATCTTATCTCCCGGCTGCGGCAGTCAAATTTTTCGGAGTCGTATTTGTTTGCGAGGAAGTTTACGCCGGAATGCTTGAAACCCTTGATGGCTTTATCGGAGAAGGTCATTTTCCGGGACTGAGCTGCTGATACTACATTTGCCATGGTAAGTATTTTGATTTTGATTTTAGTTTGTTACTTATTTCATTTCTCATTATCATTTTGGGGAATTTGGTGGAGTTCTGTGTTGACTTTTGGAGGAGTATTAGCTTGGAGAATGCTGACCCTCACAAGCACATTCACTATATATACATTTGAGATGTTAACCAACTAGACTGGGTCAGATTGTATATAGTGATATAGGGATGTGCTGATATGAATATTTTGCAGTGATAATGACCGTAAAATATAATTGGAGGTAGATCAGATACATAGAATATGGATGGCTTGACAGAAAGAGTTTGCTTGCTAGTTGTTAATACTGGGATGCCACTCTTGAATAAGCTTCCATTTTTTAAATGATTGGATCCTAATCTTGTCCTTTTCTCATTGTCATTCTTATCATTTGAGCCAAACTTCCTTTATTAGAGCTATGCTAACTTTCACACATAAATTAGTAACTGTGATGTGAGTATGATCTGCAGGTTAAAAAAAAGGCCAGTGAAGGTAAATTTTTAAAGTAGTTGGAGAAACTGATTGGGATGGTGGTTCTGGAGAGGCGTAACAAGATTTGTCCACAAGCTACCAAATCCATAGGAAGGTTCCAACCAAGTGTCCCCGTCTCGAACAAGAAGAAGAAGAAGAAGAAGAAGAAGTTAATGTGTAAAGGGAATCCAAAGACAGAGTGTGTGAGAGAGAGAGAGAGTGAAAGAGAGAGACTTTGAGCCATAGTTTCTTCCATAGAACTTTAGTTTAGGGTTTCTACTTTGAACCATGAAACACCCAAGAAGGTTTAGGGTTTTGAACGTGAAAACAAAAACACAAGAATTAGTGGTATTTAAGTTTGTAAGTTAATATAGTTGTACTTTTATGTCTTTTTATATCAGTTAACAAAGTCAACAAAATTAGAGAAAAAGAATGGAGGTGTATTAAGTAGATTTGGAGGTGTAACTAGAACCTCCCATTTAAGACAAATCCTCCGCACACAACTTCATGCAGGTCAATCAACTGCTTAGTCAACCATTGTAAAATTTGACCATTCTAACCAATCAGATAATGCCACGTGAAACTTTGATAAATTAGCCCGTAAGTGCTTAGCCCAAGGCACATAACAACATGATTCCACGGATTTAATCAAATAGTTCCATACTTTACCCTTGATACTCTCAACTTTGAGTAGTCTTTCGCTGGATTGTACCAGCATTATAGACTAATGTGCTAGCTATGCCGTCTATTGCTAAAGAAATGATTGGTTTATCACAGGGCCTATTACTTTTTACTAGTACCACAAACCACATCAAATCTATATAATACAGGCAGCTACTTGAATGATTATATTTGAATGAATATTTACAGCTTTGAAAGAATAATTTAAAAAGCTATACAACTCACCTATGCCACTCGAACACTATTTTTCAAGGATTGATGGTACTGAAAAACCTTAATTACAACCTACCTATTCTCTTGTCGCAATCAAAAGAATCTGGTCCTTAGTTCCAGTATCTGTACACCTCGAACCATTTGTTCCAGTAACTGTACACCTTTGTACGATCCCATACAGCAGGCAAATTACACACCCGATGGATTGGTATTCTCAGAATCTGAAAACCTTGATCCAACGTTCAGTAATCATACACCTTTGCTTCCAATAAATGTGATGGATAGGTCTTGGTACAGAAAGGATTAATTATCGATCCCCATCTGTTCCTGAGGCAGTATACTTGATCAAAATATTGACCCAACCATCAGTTTTCTTCCCATGGTTGAGGGGGACCAAGATACTTCTCTATGGACTCTTTCTTGCGCTCGCTATCAAGGTTGCTAAGCAACACAATTTGTTTAATCTCTATCCATACTACTATTAAAAGAAAAATCTTGTCAAAAAAAAAATTGTTGCAAAAAACCCCCAAATACATGAAGTTTCAAGCCTTTCAATTTCCAAGGAGAAAGCTGTAAAAGCATAAGGGAAAATTACCCCCAAAAAAGTGGAGAAGGATGTTAGAAATAACTTCCTGCACATCAGAAAAAAAATCAACCACCCATATCCACATTTAAGCAGTTTTGAGACCTGGAACCATGTTTTTTATCTTATCTTAATTCATTCTGTTTAAACAAAAAAGTGAAAAAAAATAGAACGTGTTTCTTCACCATATACTTATTTAGAAATTCAACTGTGTATGAATAACTAAAGTAGATCATACGTGGTAAAATTTGTAACTAGAAGTTTATAATAGTTTCTATATGTAGGAATAACTTACGTACTGTGAAAATATACAGTAACAAGAATACAATCTAACCAATTTCTGAAGCAAAGAAGAGCACAATGTACAACACTTGCACAAGCAGAAGCTGGATCTATAGCCGCTGCAGGGACGACTCTAACAGCAGATGCAAATGCTGAACCAGCACCAGCTCCACGATCGTATTTTTTCAGGGGCGTCCGAACCAAGGCAGAAGCAGATTTCCCCAAACCATCGCTCAGGCTCTCATAAGCCTGTCAAATCACATTCCATTAACATCAAGCACACTATTTAGCAGTATCAACAGCAAGGGTCATAGGGGATGGGAAGGGAATGGAGGTGGTTGCTGAGGATTTATTCGGAATAAGAGCACCGGTGCTGCTTTTCAGCACGAGCAAGGTGTGGGGGCCGCCAAAGTCGTCGGCGACCGCTCGGCACGAGCAGCTATACGAGCAAGAATTGCTCGAGCGAGAGCACGAGCAGAGCTAGGGCCAGGGAGTGGGTGAGACGAGGAGAGGCGGGGTCAACCGGCGAGCAACACGAGTAAGGCGTGCAGCGGTGCGTGCTGTCGGCGACGACCGCTCGTTGACGAGCTCGGGAGCTGCTGCTCGAGCAGCCACCGGTGCAGGTGCTCTAAGAATTTCAACTTACGATGTTCTTATACTACTTTAAGGAATAGAAAAAAGAAAAAGAAAAAGAAAAGCATGGGATATAAGCCACAGAATCCAAAAGAAATGCAAGAAAAGTAATTATACTATATCCTAGGTTACACCGAAACGGATACGACAACGGGGATACGAAACGATACAATACGCCGAAACGGCAAAATAAAAAAATCCAAGGATACGATCGAGTAGGATACAAAAATTAAATTATCTATTACAAATTCAAATATAGTTAAAATAATAATAATAATAATAATAATAATAATAATAATAAGCATGTAATTTAAGTTTATGTCATTGCAGCTTCATGTAGAGGCAGTAGACATCTTTAGACATTTTCCAAATCAACTTCTTCATCTTCATCTTCATCTTCATCAATATTAAAGATCATCGCTTCTAAGTCTGGTTCATCAAGAGAAAGTTGGGCAATGTCAAGAACACCAACATTAGAAACATCCAAAGAATCCATTTCATCACCACCAAGATCTCATTGTTGAGTCACGCCTTCATTGTAACTTGGATGTCTCCTAGCCAAAAGGCGAAGATTAATATGAACAAAAACCAAATCTTCCGCCCTTTGAGGTGTTAACTTGTTCCTAGCCAAAGAATGAATGAAGCTGTAGGTACTCCAATTCCTTTCACAACATGAGGAAGAAGAGGGTTGACCAAGTAACTTGTACATCAAGTGTTGGATAGTTGGAACACTTGCTCCATGAACCGACCACCAAGTTATAGGCTCCATATGATACCTATCTCTTATAGCATCTCCATCACTAAGACCATTTGTGCAATCGAAAAAATCAGCAAACTCAATTGCAACTTTTCTTCGGTCTTCGGGATTGGTAAAATACCGAGCAATACAAGTTTTCCTTTCTACAAAAATCTCTTAATCATTATTGGAAGCAACCCGGTTGTTGTCCTCTTGAAGCCACTCAAAGCTGTAATACCTAAACAAGATAAGAAAAATAATAAGGAATTCCATAATAACAAAAAGTACCAAAATGAATTAAGTAGATGTTATACTTACTTTGGATTCAAAGAATGTGCCAAGCAATGTAGAGATGTATAGCTCTTGGTCCACCTTGCTATCAATACTGATTCCACTGCATTCCAAAACTCTGAACTTTCATGTAGTTTCTTTTTTTTTTGCGGTAAATAGCATGCTTGATTCACTCTATCATGCTATCTCACCATTCATACACCAAATGAAGAGAAGGTTTATCGGTGTCGGCCTTTCAAATCATCTCATGAATGGGACCAGCGAAGGTGAGGATGTACTCAATGTCATCCCAAAATTGCTCATCTAGAAGCTTTACTTTCACAAGCCCTGCCTTATGATAATCATCAGCTCTATAATCCTCCCACTTCGGACTAATCACCATTTGTTGTAAATCATTCTTGATTTTTTTAAATCTCAACATCATGACAAAAGTTGATGCAAACCTTGTAGGAACAACTGAAAGTAACCTCAAGTCACAATGCTCTGAAAACATCACCAATCTCATACTATGATTCATAATAAAGTTTCTAATAAACACAACATCATCAGAAACAGGCATGATCCAAGAACACCCATCATACACATCTTGAGTTGCATCATTATGTGATGAAGGGAGTGTAGGTGCACATATGTTCTTCACAACAAAATTTAATGCATGAACTACACATGGTGTCCAAAATATGGTGGGATATTGGATTTCAATAAACTTACCAGCCTTGGAACATACCGGAGCATTGTCGGTGACAACTTGCACCACATTTTGATACCCAACTTGCTTAATAGACTCTATGATTAGGCTTGCAACCAACTTGTGATCCTTGAATTCACCCTCGCAATTTACCGCTTTGAGCATCATTGCACCAGTTTGATTAACTATTAACACATTGATTATAGGTCTTTTTTGTGGATCCAACCAGCCATCACTACACAAGCTCACCCTTTTTGGGCCAAGTCATCTTGATTGGCTCCAAATGGTGCTCAATATTTTTCTTCTCTCTGGCTAGAAGAGTGGTTCTCAATTTGTTATACCCTGGTGGGGTATAACCTGGAAGAGTAGATGCACGACGATAAGACTCCCGATAATGTGGATTTCTTGCAAGGTTGAAAGATAAAACACCGATATAAAACATCCTCCCAACCACCTCATCACATTGTGCTCTAGCTTCATTGTTGAAAGCTTTGTGAAAAGGACCAGAACCTCCTTTTCTCTTCTTTGGATCACAAGAAGTAGAAAATGTCATCCCATAACAACCAGTCGAAGAACTTCCTTGCCCTCCGCCTCTTGATGATGATGGCAATGGAACTTGCCTAGGAGCTGCATTTGATTGTCTCTCCTTGCAGTCTCTCACTATCTTTATCATCTGAGTATGTGCTTGTGAATTCACTTTTGAGCAATATGAAACTCCCACCGGATTACCCTCTTTCAGAAGATGATACTTCACTCTAGTGTATGAGCCTTGGAAATTCAGCTTGCAGAAAGTACATTGTCATTTCCAACATCCTCCTGCTTGACTAGTTTTCTCGATCTTCTTTACAAATTGCCACAATGGAACTTTATCATTGACGACGTTATGAATTTCATGGGCACTAGCATTAACACTGGCACTAGAACTGATTGGAGAAGTATCTGCGTCATCGTCGGCCATCTTCCTAAAAACTATGAAAAGTGAAAACAACATTCAAATCCAAAAGATGCAGTTTGTTTCACGGATCCAATTCTATAAGTTTGGATGTCAAAATCTAATGATGGAATATTATTCAATTCTTAAACTATAAGCATGTATCAAGAAGACAGCAACATCAAGCTCGTGAACCATTATATGGATGGTATAAGCATGAAGACAGAAGACAGAAAAGCAGCATAATCAAAATTGGAAAGCAGTGCAGGTAAGCACGTCCTTAAATGGAACGACAGATTTTAGGTAGTTGTTCAAAAAGTAAATATATCATCCAATTTTGATGTTTCAATGAGTGGATATATATATAGCAAGTCATTATCACATTTCAAGGAAATATTCTTCTTGGTACTAAAGAGAAGAAATTATCTCATACAATGAAGTTGACCATCTTAAATTATAGTACACTGAGCAAATGTCTAAACATTACTGTATAATATGCTTACACGAACTAATTATATATATATAATCTATACACCTCAAATAAATCTTAAGTTTCTGTACGTGAACTTGGCTAAGTTCTAGAATGATAACACAGCCATGCCAACTCCTCATTTTCAAGCTTATAGAACTAAAATGTATAATCTATTTTATACTATATATTGACAGATGCAGAGAGAGTTGTGTGTTGTGTGTTGTGTGAATGCATCTTATACTGTTTCCTATATCCTCGTCGTGCTCTGTTTACATAAGAAATTATGAAGTGTCTTTTAAGCTGAAGCTGGCCACCCATGCATGTTTGTCTGTCATTCTATTTCTTCCAAATAATGCATAGAATTCTTCTTGTCCTGCTAACAGATGTATAGCAGTGGTAACCCAACTAACATGGCAAATCCCATTAAAGATGCCACTGTTAAAGTTGATATCAATTATCAAGACAATGAGTGGAAGGTTGACCCTGTATCAAAGCACCCTCTGTGAAAAGATCGATTGGGATGTGGTCAACTCTGATGTTAATCTTGATCCTCAAGGTTATTTGGAGACATATATATAATAAGAAGGATGTCCAGTTGATATGCTGTGAATCTGATGCAAGTGTTCTGTGGCTTGTTCCCGATATTGTTCAGGCCAGATTCATTCGGTCCCTAGATGGGGAGAGCAACATGGATATAACTTTTACTTGGGTACTTTCTAGGGAGAGACCGAAAGGCAAGGAAGTCGTGAAATATGAAAATACTCTTGGTCCCGAGGATCTTCCAAAAGTCCAAAACAGTCAGATGTACAAAAAGTTCTTAATGGTTCTATCAACAGCTTTAGGATATACAATGTATATCAAAGATACTTGCGAGTCACTGGATCCGGTGATGTCAGACCACTGGAATCAGGGGTACATACTCTCTCACAGTACTTCTAACAGCAGTTATTCAGTTCTTTTCTAAAATTAATGAAATACGTGGTGATTTACAGGAAGTTTATGTTGGTGCGGACCTTGTTATAAAGTTTTTAATACTAAGAACTCAAGCTAATTACATTAGTTAGAGCTTTTCATTCTCTGATGTACAGTATGATATGATAACCACAGCTAATCAATCACAAACCAATTCATGTCTGAAGTGTTACCTTTTTTCAGAGTAAATAGCACAGCAGCAGAAGTTTTATCCTCGGTAGAAGCACGGAAACCTAAAGAGAAGAAATTTGTGAGATTTGACTTTGCATAATGTGATAATGGACAATTGAGTAGACTGCCGATGCATGTCTTAGTCGGAGGCCACAACGGCAGCGTTCGCAGCAGAAAAGACGGTGGAGGAGATGAGCCAATGAGGGCTAATGAGAGAGGAGAGACTCGAGAGCCGATGAGAGAAGGCAGGACTGAGAGGAGAGGAGAGATCCCCGATTAGTTTTTTTTTGTATTTTACTGTTTTTTTTACTGTAAATTGACAATTTTGCCCCACGTATCCTGAGAAATTACAGGCTTACGTATCCATTTTAAGATACGTACGTATCTAATCCGTATCAGAATTCAGATATCGTATCCTAACGTATACACGCGTATCGTACGCGTATCGTACCGATATCGATATCCGATACGCGATACCGGTCCTCAGTCCCGTTTCTGTGCTTCTTTAACTATATCACACTTCCGAGTCCATACAAGCAAACGAAGATTCACTTGGTTAAAAGCCCTTCAGTTTGACAATGATATTAACAACAATCAAATTCAAATTTGCTCTAAAGACTAAAGTGAGTTTGTTTTCAGATTTTTTTATATTTTTTTTATAGGTTCCATATGCTGAACCAACGTTGAAAGGTTTTTATAAATGCATATAATTGTGTTTATTTTTTAAGGAGATTTATTCTCCGTAATTCTCGGTGTGTGTCTTGTCCTTTTTAGATATTGATTAGAATAGATTGATTCAGAGAATCCTTGATTTACAGGGACAGTTATTGTAATAGATTGTATCAATCTATATATAATTAAGACATTTTATCAATGAAAATAGTCTGTGGCTAGGGCATCCGCTGTTCCTTCTCCTCTCACCTCCAAAGTCAAATCTGTGGCCACCAAGTCGAAATCCAAAGCTCCCTTGAAGCCGCGTATAGATGATTCTCCATCATTACCCCCTCGATCTCACTTTGTCTCCTCCGATGCCTACAATCTCTTTGGTTACATCACGGTTAATCGTCCAATTGTTGCAGAAAGACCTATTGATTTCTCGTCTCTGCACCCTGCCTTACTCTCCCTGGTCTCCCATTTGAGATGTGTGATGGCATTAAGCTCCCTACCAAAGTACAATCGTACTCTGGTACAAGAGTTCTATGCCAATTTCCCTGAGACAGTCTCTGCTGAAGTTCGTCTCCGGTCCAAGCAACAAGTCTGTGTTAACGTCCGTGGTATTAAAGTCAACTGTTCTCCTTCCGAGATACGTCGTGCCTTGTCTCTTCCACTCACAGCTGATGGCGTTCTGCAAAGCTATACTGTGTACTCAACCTCTCTCTCGATTCAAGACTTAGCTCCTCGCATATACTCCTCTCCTCCTCTGGAACCGGTTCTCGGCACATTTCTCTCCAGCCGGTATATGACTGAGTGGTTTAAAGCTTTGGGATTCCTGGTTTGTACTCTGTTTCATCCCGCCTCTCAGATAAGCAAGATTCCCCATAAGCAAGCAGTCTTAATGGCCTCTTCGACCAGTCATCTCAGTTGAGTACTTCATGTTTCAAGCCCTCAGGACAACAGGTGTAAGTCACCGAAGCTCATCTTGCAAGGCTTTGGTATTTCGATGCCTCATCACCAAGCTTTGTGGTGATGCCGGAGTTCCCCTTTGGGAAGGTGATGTACTTAGTCCAGAACTCTGTCCGGTGGACGTTTCACTATCAACAAGTCTGCACATCAATCTAATGAATATGTAAAGCCCATGGACCAGCAGTTCTTGAAGGCAGCAGTACAATCAATGATCACCTCAGCCGTACAGGACCTCAAGGAGCACCTAGTGGAGCAGTTCAAGCAGTTCAAATCCGAAATCTCTGTTCTTGTCTCAAGTCAAGCTGGCTCAGTTCCTGCTCCGGAGCCCAGAGTCTCCTCCCCTCCCGAGGACAGCACTGCCGATTCTTCTCCTTCAGACTCTGGTGCAACCATCCACGTTGGCGAGATTGGTACGGAGGATGACGAAGCTATGGGTGATGCGTAGGACTATGCAGTTTCACAGCTTATCTCTCTCTCTACTTTGTGATAATCTTTTTAGTCTCTGCTCCTATGTTTTTGTTTTTGTTTTCTCTTTGGACATCTCTTTGGTTTTGTGCTCTGTTCCCAAACAATGTTAACTATAACTATGATTTTTATTATGTTAGCTGTAATTTGACCCTTTGTCTTTCCTGGACAAAAAAAGGGAGAACTATCTACTGGCTGGGACAGGTACTTATGGGGAGAACTAACTGGCTGGGATAGGTACTTATGTTCCTATCATGGTAAACCAGTCAGGAGGAGTACTGAACTAGTTGGTTTAAGTACTATGAATACTTTATGCTACATATGTTGTTTTTGTTAAAACCTTTTTGATGCAGGCACTCTTTGAAGATTGTGTTTTGTCAAGGAATGCCAAAGGGGGAGATTGAAGGCATACTTATGATTGGTTATCCCTTGGATTGGACGAAACACAATGGACTGAATGAACATCAATGAAGAGACTGAAGAGGTTGACATTGCCTATCTATCTCATGGAAAAACAGGTTGATCATTCATATGCATGCATAACATGTTTTTTCATTTAGGATAACACTCTATATATGCATCCTTGTTATTCTGGAACGTGTTCATTATGTGACATTCTGCAATTTAGGTTATCTTTTGATTCAGAATACATGTGCTTAGTTTGTACAGAAGTTGACCTTGCAAAAGTTGTGTTTGAATTATAGAAGAACTTTTGGTGCAAGTTGCTTTTAAGTTCACATGTGATTTCTTGGTTTTAGTGTGCTGAACATATGTGTTGCTTTACAGCTGGGACTGATTTTTGCCTTCCCAAAAGTTTCTTTGTAAACATAACGTGCCTTCTTGCTAAAACTGGTTTGGCCATTTCTGGTATAAAGTTTGGAAAAGTTTTTCCCTCCTAAACCCACTTTGCCTAAAATGGAAACCCTAGAGTTGACTTGGTATGTTGTCCCTTAAGCATGCTTTTGTTCTTTAAACTGATAACAACTATTTGGCCTGTTCCGAGTCAGTTTTAGGGCTGCTATAGAGTAACTTTTGAGCTGTTTTGCATGTTACTCTTTGTAGTCAAAAGCTTCTGAACTGTGTTGTCTATAGAGGCTTAGCTTATAGGCTAAAGAATAAATGGATACGGAATTCAAATATAATTCTAGAACTCAGTAGAGCACCAAATAAGAGACTTATTCAAACTTTACAACCATGAACTTTCTCACTTTTATGGCCGAATTTCATCTTGTTGGGCCTTCACATCATTGTTTTCATCAACAGTTAACTCGAGTATCAAGCTAGACATCACACTTTTTCTTTTCTTTTAATTCCATTCTCTTTTTATTTTCTTTGAAACACTAGCTTGATACCCCACACTTATTTCTTTGCATCACCTTTCGACATTGTCGCCGTCTTCACATACCTGTCTCATGTATAGCTCTACCAAATTCTAGAACAAAGGTAAAGATATCAATATTCTAAAGTTTAAGGTCAGAGATACGCACGTGGGTGATGAAAAAAAATTTAAACATGTAGGCTCAAAGTGGTTAACTAAGGGGTGCACATCTTGTGTACACAAAATTAGGACAGAGGCTTCATATGGCAATGGTGGTGTCCCCTAAATGCCTTTATCACTTCCTCAATCAAAACATGTATTGACTATAAGCTTTGAAAAGCACAAGAGCAAGTTCTAGTAATATCTAGAGTCCATTAACTTAATCTGTGGCAAGCAATTGACACTCAATAAAGAAAGCATGTGTATTCACATATAGGCTCAATCGCTCACAGGTTAAATGAATCTCAATAAAGTTTAAGCATGTCAAAAATCTGTACCATGTTAAGTTGTTTCTACATCTACTACACATTCGCATATGCACCATATATCAAGATTAACCAAAGAAACTTAACTAACATGATTATCTTTTAGTCACAATTACAGAATATATAATCATATCATAGACTAGTTAAGGACACCTAATACTCAAAACAAAAGGCTCTTTTTATGCTTTTCTTGACACTTTTTACTTTTTTATTTGGTTTTTCAAATAAGTCACTAAAATACCCAAGGAAAACAAAGAAAAACTCAAAAATTCCAACCTCTGGCGAGCAGCTCGCCAGACTCCATGTACTGTGCAACTCCACTCGCCAGAATTTTACAAAATTAATCACATACCGTAATGAGCTTAAATTTAGTGATCACCAACTAGACACATGTACAAACATTCACGAAAAATTTCAGAAAATTAAGAGACCCCTAGCTATAAAAAATAAATGACACTATACAAGATACTGCTTAGTACCGAAAACTGCCACTCGCCAGACTCAGCTCCACTCGCAAGAATTATATTAATGACAGAGTGGAATGAGCTGAAATTTAGAGAGAATAAACTAGACACATTTATATACATTCCATAAAAAATTTAGAAATTTAAGAGACCTCTAGATATGTCAAACAAATCACACAAAACATCAAACTGCACAGTATCGAAAAACAAAGCTTGCCAGAGACTCATCACACTCGCAAGAATTTTAAAGAATTAATCATATATTGGAATGAGCTGAAATTTTAAGAGCACAAATTAGACAAATGTAAAAACATCCTTCAAAAATTTCAAAAATTTACGAGACCTCAAACTATGTCAAATAATTGACACGAAACAGAATACTATACAGTACCGAAATAACGAAAAATTTATACATAGACGCTAATGATATGATATAAACGCCACCCCACACTTGAAATTTGCATTGTCCTCAATGTAAAACAAAACTAAAACATACAATACATCAAACAAGTATGGAATGAGACACATAACACATCACAAATCACACTAAACATGGAGAAAAATAAAGCAATGGAGAAAAATAGAGAGTTAAGAATTTCAAATCTAGTTTTCTACGCTTCTCCATCAACATGGATTGCCTCCCAAGTAGCGCTAAGTTTAACGTCTTCAGTCAGACAGTGCACACCAATTTCAATCCTCTGGTGTAGGATCTTGAAGAGGAATCTCTTCCACGTCTCGCAGTTGAAACGGCTCATAAAATGGCTTGAGTCTATGCCCGTTCACCTTAAATGTGCTACCGTCTCTTGGATTCAGAACTTCAACTGCACCATGAGCAAACACATTATGGACAATATAAGGACCAGTCCATCTGGACCGTAGCTTACCTGGAAACAACTTCAGCCGCGAGTTGAATAACAACACTTTTTGCCCATTGACAAAAGTTTTTTCCTTGACCATGTTGTCATGAAAATTTTTTGTCTTCTCCTTGTAAATGCGGCTAGATTCATATGCATTATTTCGAATCTCAGCAAACTCATTCAGTTGTAACTTTCTATGAACACCGGCATCATCAATATCAAAATTGAATCGTTTCACTGCCCAATATGCCTTATGTTCAAGCTCCACTGGAAGGTGGCAGCCTTTTCCATAAACCATCCGATAGGGAGACATTCCAATCGGTGTTTTGAAAGCTGTTCTGTAAGCCCACAACGCTTCATCCAAGCGTTGGCTCCAATCCTTCCTTGCTGGTCCAACAGTCTTCTCCAGAATTTGCTTGATCTGCCGGTTAGATACTTCTACTTGCCCGCTCGTCTGAGGGTGATAAGGTGTTGCCACCTTATGATGAACATGAAACTTCTTGAGCAACGCTACAAATGACTTATTGCAAAAGTAAGAACCGCCATCACTTATTATGTACCTGGGAGTGCCAAATCTCACAAAAAGTGATTTTAAGAACTTCAACACAATAACAACCTCGTTAGTACGAGTGGCTACTGCCTCCACCCACTTTGAAACATAATCAACTGCAAGTAGAATGTAATTATTTTGAAAAGAGCTAGGAAAAGGACCCATAAAGTCAATACCCCACACATCAAAAATCTCAACCACTAAAATTGGGTGCTGGGGCATTTGATCCTTATGACCTAAGTTACCTGTCAGTTGGCATCTAGCACATGATTTATGAAACATATGTGCATCACCAAACAATGTTGGCCCGAAGAATCCACTCTCAAGTACTTTCAACGCAGTCTTCTTTCCAGCAAAATGGCCTCCTGCTACATGTGAGTGACAAAAAGATAAAATGGAATGAATTTTGGTTTCAGGCACGCACCTTCTTATCAGTAAGTCTGGACAATGTTTCCACAGATACGGCTCATCCCACACATAGTACTTAGCTTCCTTGAGAAGCTTGTCCTTCTGCGCTCTGGTGAAGTCTAGCGGAATATATATACTTACCTTGTAGTTAACAATATCAGCATACCAGGGCTCCACAACTTGAACAACAAAGAGTTGTTCATCTGGAAAGCTATCTCTGAGAGGAAGAGTGTCTTTTTCGGCTGTAGACTCATGGGTGAGTCTACTCAAGTGGTCTGCCACCACGTTTTCAGTACCTTTCTTGTCTTTGATCTTAATATCAAACTCCTGAAGTAAGAGCATCCATCGAATCAACCTGGGCTTGGCATCTTGTTTAGTCATCAAATATCTCAAAGCAGCATGGTTAGTAAATATGATAACTTTAGTTCCTAACAAGTAAGACCTAAACTTTTCAAGAGCAAAAACCATTGCTAAGAGCTCCTTTTCTGTAGTTGAGTAATTCAACTGTGCATCATTTAAAGTATGGGAGGCATAATAGATGACATGTGGAAGTCTTTGTGGTCGTTGGCCAAGAACAGTGCCAACAACATAGTCTGAAGCATCACACATGAGCTCAAATGGTACACTCCAATCCGGTGCTTGAATGATGGGAGATGTAGTGAGCAACTCCTTGAGCTTATTGAATGCTTGCAAGCACTCATCGGTGAAGTTGAAAACTACATCTTTCTGAAGCAATGCACACAATGGTCTGGATATCTTGGAAAAATCCTTGATAAACCTGCAATAAAATCCTGCATGTCCAAGAAAAGATCTCACCTCCTTCACAGTGGAATGAGGGGGTAAGGTACGCACAATATCAACCTTAGCTTTATTAACCTCAATACCTCTAGCTGAAATAACATGTCCCAAAACTATACCATGCTCCACCATAAAATGACATTTTTCTCAGTTAAGCAAAAGGTTAGTTTCAACACAGCGCTCTAAAATCAAAGCTAGATTATGAAGACATATGTCAAAAGAATCACCGAAAATAAAGAAATCATCCATAAACACCTATTCTTCCATGATAAACACCTCAATGATCTTTTCAACCATGTCTGAGAAAATACTTACCACACACCTCTGAAATGTGGCAGGTGCATTGCATAAGCCAAATGGCATCCTCCTATAAGCAAAAGTGCCATAGGGACATGTGAAGGTGGTCTTCTCCTGATCATCCTTATGTATGGCTATCTGGTTGTATCCTGAATAACCATCTAAGAAACAGTAATATGCATGACCTGCCAACCTTTCCAACATCTGATCAATGAATGGGAGTGGAAAGTGATCTTTTATTATGGTGGCATTGAGTTTGCGGTAGTCAAGACACACTCTCTATCCCGTTAGGACTCTTTGAGGCACCAACACGTTCTCATCATTCTTTACCACTGTGATTCCTGAACATTTGGGCATAACCTGCACAGGACTAATCCATTTGCTGTCAGAAATAGCATAAATAATACCTGCATCGCGAAGCTTGATGACTTATTTCTTGACAACTTCCATCATGGGAGGATTGAGACGACGTTGAGCTTCCCTTGTTGGCTTAGCTCCCTCCTCCAGATGGATCCTGTGAGTACACAATGTTGGGCAGATGCCCTTGATGTCGGCTACTATCCATCCAATAGCGGCCTTGTACTCCCTATGTACATTCAGCAACTTATCCTCTTGTAACGTTGAGAGCTTGGAAGAGATGATGACTGGAAGTGTATCATCCTCCCCTAGGAAAACATACTTTAAATGCTCGGGAAGAAGTTTCAACTCTAAAGTGGGTGCCACCTGTATAGACGGAACAAGAACGTTATCTGAAATTGGAAGAGAAATGGGTTTAGAATATTTACCTTTCATAATTGGCAGGGATTCAAGTGCTTCTTCCATAGCATAATACTCCTCTTCCATTTCAAGATCCTCAGCCGAAGCTATCTCAAAAATAGGTTCAAATTTCTTCTCCTCGCCAAGCTTCAGTCCTTCCTCGCCAAGCTTCTTGACAAGCTCGTCAAACTCCAGACCTGGAACATCTTCTTTTCCGGACACCTCTATGACCTTTCTCAAAGGATCCCCCTCCAATGAATATTGAATGAATTCCTGCACAAAACTCTCAAAAGTGTTAATTGAACAACATGAATAAGCATCATCACTATTTGGATGTTTGAGAGCTTTATAAATATTGAAGTGGATTTTCTCCTTAGCTACTTCCATACTCAATGATCCATCAAAACAATCTATCTTTGTACGCACTGTTCTCAAGAACGGTCTCCCAAGAATCAATGGTATTTCCGATGGCATTGGCTCATGCTTCATCTCCAGCACAAAAAAATATGCTGGGAATATCAAATCTCCCACCTGCACCAAAACATCCTCAATAATACCTTGAGGGTAACAGTTAGACCGATCAGCAAGTTTAATGGTGACACCTGTGGGAATAAGTTCTCCCATTTTCAACCTGTTATAAGCAGTGTATGACATTAAATTAATGGAAGCACCTAAATCAAGTAAAGCACCCACAAACCTGTGATCACTAATGGTACATGGGATCGTGAAACGTCCTGGATCACCCAACTTTGGTGGAAGCTTTCTTTGAAGCACAGTAGATACTCTCTCCCCCAAAGCCACAGTCTCAGTTCCATAGAATTTTCTCTTTGTTGTGCACAAATCTTTCAGGAACTTTGCATACTGTGGTATCTACTTGATCACATCCAACAAGGGAATGTTTACTCCTACCTTTCTGAACACATCCAAGATCTCCTTCTCTTTGTCAACCTTCACCTGCTTCTTCAACCTGCTAGGAAAAGGTAAATTAGGAATAATAGAAGGAGAAGGAGTAGAGGATACCTGTCCTGAATTTTGATTTGTCAGTTTTTCTATTTCAGGTGCATTTTCGACGGCTCGAATTAGGGTTCCTGCAGAATCTTCTGACGGCTTGTCCAACGGCTTGTCAGGGATAAGTTGTTCAAGCACGGGCTCCTCCCACTTTCTCTTTATCGACTTGGGCAGTACTTCCAACACATTCCCATTCTTAAGGGTCATGGCATGAGCTTCATATTTTGTATTGGGATTGGGAAGAGTGTTGCTGGGAAGACTTCCTTCCTTGACTTGAGCCATTGTTTGCTGCATTTGGCACATTTGTCTCTCAAGCAAGTCAATTGCTTTTCCTTGCTGTAGAGCTGTAGCCTTGAGTTCTTGAGTTGTGGCCTTAATATCTTGGCGAAAGGCACTACTCTCCTCTTGTTCTTTCTTGTTGTCAAACATCATTTGTTGCATCATGGCTTCCAAGGTAGAATTTTCTGATGATGTTTGAACTTGAGCTTGTTGTTGCTGAGCCATACGCCTTTGGCCAAATTGGTGCCCATCTCCTGTAGGCTATCTCTGTTGAAATCCAGGTGGAACAATAGGAGGATTAAATGCATTGTTGCTCCTGTAGCTCATCAGGTCTCTATTTCCACCATATGTGTTGGGTTGTCTTTGGAAGTAATTTGCTTCTTCCTCTTGATCAACCTTTTCATCTGCTATGAACTTGGGACAATCTTCTGCTAAATGGCTTGTAGCTGAACATAAAGTGCACACAACCTGAGCTGCAGCAACTGTTGTCTTCTTGCTCACTTTCAGACTACTACACTACCATGTTTTGAAACATTACCGGCGATATTTTGAAAAACAAGGCCGGCGACCGGGAAAGTCGCCGGTAATGATCATCATTACCGGCGACTTACTCCATCGCCGGTAATGTCAACGAAAAGTCGCCGGCAATGTCAAGCCAAACATTGCCGGCGAAATTTCGGCCGGACAATCACCGGAAATGCTTGGCTTGACATTGCCGGCGACGGAGTAGGTCACCGGTAATGTTTTGAAACATTACCGGCGAAATTCCGGCGAAAAGTCGCCGGTAATGTCTCCATTTCCGGCGATTTAATGAATCGCCGGCAATGCCTCTTATATTAGATGCAGATCGCAGCAGCTCATTCATTTGGATCGAAAAAAATCCGGTGAAATCGAAAGAAGGAAAACGCTCTGAAATCGATCCTTCGGTATTGTCAAAATTAAGGCGCACGTCGAAAACTCGATCACTTGGGAAGCTATATATATAGGTACATGTATATATGCGTATATGTGTATGTATATATATATATATGTGTGTGTTGATCGATCTAATTAATTAGATCGATATATATATATATATATATATATATGCATGCATGTATTGATTTAATTAGAGTGGAATTGAGATATCGCGTCGATTATTAGTAGTGAATGTGTGTATATATAATACGTAAAATTGTTAGAATTTTTATGATGAACAAGAGTTGGATGAGCCTCGAAAGATGGGATGTCATATATCACCAGGGAATTAGGAGTTTTGTGAATTTTGTGAAGGCTAATTGTGGAGACACTACACTTCATTATTGCCCGTGTAAAGAATGTAAGTGTCGCAGCGATCGATTTCGTTTTCCCATTGATAAAGTCCAGAAGCACCTGAGTAAATACGGGTTTTGGGATAAGTACACTTGTTGGATTTATCACGGTGAAACATCGTTAGCGGGTCCGCATGATCATGGACAATTTGGTGAGAGGGCCAGTCCACGCTATGATCATGGAGATTTTGCTGAGAGGGGCAGTCCATCCTATGATCCAACATCGATGTTAATCAATGATATGTTTCCTCATGAGAGCGGTGTATTTGCTGATGAAGCACCAAATGTTCCTCCCGTCGTTGAGGGTTTCCCCCATATTGAGCCAGTCGAGCCATTACCTGGAGTTCATGTTAACACAAGCGGTATAGACAAGTACAACAACCTGATTGCATTGCAACAGACTCCGTTGTACGACGGTTGTAGTAAGACCGTTCTTGAAAGTGTGATGGGAGTGATGCAGCTCAAAATGGAGAACAAAATTTCTGTCAAAGCTGTTGATTCTTGGCTGAAGTGGACTGCTTCGCTACTGCCACCCGGTCATCGTCTTCCTACCACTCATCATAAGGTGCGACATATCCTGAAAGATCTTGGGCTTTCCTACATCAAAATCCATGCATGCAGATATGATTGTATTCTCTTATGGGGAAAAGATCTTGAAGACCTTGAAGCCTGCCCGATATGTTTTACAGAAGGTATAAGTTGACTCCTGTAGGCAACAAGAAAGCTGTGAAGATACTTCGATATTTCCCGCTTATGGATAGGATGGAGCTGTTGTTCATGTGTGCTTTCACGGCCGAAGAAATGAGATGGTGGGCTGAGAGGAATTTGCCTGACGATGACACCCTTATACACCCTTCTGACGGATAGGCTTGGAAGCACATGGTCAGGGAGTTTGATCATTTTCCAGCAGAGGTCCGAAATGTTTGGTTAGGGCTCTCATCTGACGAATTCAACCCTTTTGGCAGCATGAGTCTTCAATACAGTATATGGCCAGTTATTTTGGTACCGTACAACCTTCCACCATGGATGTGCATGAAGAAGGAATACAATATACTCACTCTGTTAATTCCGGGCCCGGGTTATCCAGGCAAGTGTCTCGATGTGTATTTGAGGCCTTTGATTAAGGAGCTTAAGTACCTGAGTGAGTGTGGCCACCCCACTTACGATAGGTTCAAAAATGAGATGTTCCAGATGCATGCCATGCTTGTTGGCACCATCAGTGATTTTCCTGCCCGCGGTATGTTGTCAGGCAACGTTACCAAGGGTTACAAGGCTTGTTCAGAGTGTATGACGGTTGATTGTTGTAGTCCTCATTGCAGTAAAATTGTTCAGATGCGTCACCGTTGTTGGCTTCCATATGATCACCCATTTAGGCAGGATTCAGACGCGTTTGATAGGACTGTGGAAACAGGTGTGGCACCCAGGCGATGGACAGGGGAAGAAATTTTGGAAGTGTTGAATGAATATGATTTTGGCCAGCTGAGAAATCATCCTGACATAGTGGCGTCAATTCCAGACAAGCCCGAAAGGTATAAGTTTTGGACACACAAGAGTATATTCTGGGAACTCCCCTACTGGCCCAGGTTGCCTATCAGACACTACCTAGATGTCATGCACATAGAGAAGAATGTGTGTGAAAGTGTGGTGGGCACAGTTCTTAACTTGGAGGGGAAAACAAAAGACATCCCTAAGGCACGCATTGATCTAAAAGCTATGGGTCTGCGGAAACATTTGTGGTTAAGAGATGGTAAGAGAAAAATGCCGCAAGCTCCTTACACCGTAAAGCCGAAGCATAAGCATGAAATTTTTCGGTGGCTGAGTAATGTCAGGTATATATTCTTATGGCTATGCAGGAATTTGGCCTTAAATTTTTACCGGATTATGGTTATATGCGAGAAATATAATTGTTGCCTATGGCTATATATATATATATATATGCAAGTATCCTTATGGCTATGTAGGAAATATAAGCAGGTGTGTTAACTTGCGGGACAATAAGATGTACAGATTAAAGAGTCATGACTACCATGTACTGCTTCAACGCATTTTCCCTATTTTCATTCGAGGGTACCTGCCCAAAGAGGTGGTGGAGCCGTTGGTGGCCTTGTCAAGATTCTTTCAGAAGTTATGCACCAGGGAAGTTAAAAAATCAGATCTCAGGGAGATGCAAGATGACATCATTTTTTATCATGTGCAAGCTTGAGAGGATATTTCCCCCAAATTTTTTCGACATCATGCCTCACCTGATGATCCATCTTCCCGAACAATTGTTGCTTACCGGTCCCGTACACTACACTTGGATGTATCCCATGGAAAGGTACAAATGATTCATACATTTGGTTTGCCTCTGTTTTTATATGTAAATTCTTATTTTTTAAGTAAGTTAACATGCACTTGTTAACTTGTAGACAATTGGGAGCCTACAAGGACTATGTGAAGAATAAATATGCACCCGAAGGGTGTATCGCTGAAGCATATGTTGCGCACGAGTGTGTAACGTACACCAAAGTGTATTTGGGAGCGCTTGAGTACCCCCAACAACAGATGCCGATAGATGAACCCCAGTTCAACCTTTCTATCATCTCCAATGACGTGCTAGTACAGGGAAGCTTGCCAAAGTCGTACAAGTTAGATGGAAATGAGGTAGCCATTACCCACTGGTCGGTACTGATTAACTGTCAAGAAGTACAATATTGGAAAAACTATCATCTTCACTGCCCTGCTATTGCCGGAAATGTTGATTACCACAACAGGACGTTTGCAAACTACTTTGGTCAATGGGTAAGGGTATATGTGTATATGTCTATTTTTTATATATATATCCTTATATAGCATGTGTGTATGTACGTGGTTTTGTGGTTTCTAAGTTTTGTAATTGTTGTGTACGTATTTCTTATCGTTTTCAGATGAACCATGTAGCAAATGATGGTTGCCCAGAGTGGTCAAACGAATTGAGGGTCCTGGCGATGAAACTGATAGCTTCAAAAGTTTACTCGATGTGTCAGGTCAATGGTGTGAAATTTATATGTGAAAATCAAGACGACCGACTGAAAACACAGAATTGTGGGGTGATGGTCCATGGTGGGCAGGATGGTGTTGACTATTACGGTTTCCTTCATTCAGTTGCTGAACTAATTTATGGGAACCGCATGAAAGTGCACTTGTTCAAGTGTAGATGGTTTGATACTAGCCCGGAGAACACAAGGGACGATCAGTACGGAACATTTTCGGTGAATACTGCTACTAGCTGGTATGAAGAAGACCCTTTCGTTCTTGCCTCATCAGTAAAACAAGTGTTTTACCTTGACGATCTTTTGAACAAAGTCCCGTGGAAGGTGGTTAACCATGTTTCTCATAGAACCATATACAGTGCTGCCACACTTGGTGAGACCGCAGATGATGAGGAAGTTACTGCATACCAAGAGCCGAACGCTTTTGACATTCCGGAATCATCTACGATTCGCCTTAATAATGTGAGATCTGGGAGTGTGGTTCGAATTACTGGAGTAGAACTTCTCGATGTTAATCCATATGAAGTTGACACTGATTCAGATGACGAGGAACGGCACATATTGCCAGAGGTTACCTATGAAACCGAGTCAGACTCAAGTGATGAAGATGATTACGATTATCATCCTTAGTACGTTAATGATGTACGTATTTTAATTATAGTCGGAAATTGTAGTCGGAAATTGTACGTAGTCGGAAATCGTGTTGGAAATCGTAGTCGGAAATCGTAGTCGGAAATTGTAGTCGGAAATTGTAGTCGGAAATCGTGTTGGAAATCGTAGTCAGAAATTGTAGTCGGAAATTGTAGTCGGAAATCGTAGTCAGAAATTGTAGTCGGAAATTGTAGTCGGAAATCGTGTTGGAAATCGTGTTAGAAATCGTAGTCGAAAATCGTAGTCGGAAATTGTAGTCGGAAATCGTAGTCGGAAATCGTAGTCTGAAATTGTAGTCGGAAATCGTATTGGAAATCGTAGTCGGAAATCGTAGTCGGAAATTGTAGTCGGAAATCGTGTTGGAAATCGTAGTCGGAAATCGTAGTTGGAAATTGTAGTCGGATATTCTTCGGGAAATAATGACATTACCAACGAGTTGATAAGCAACTCGTTGGTAATGACATTGCCCACGAGTTATCAACTCGTTGGTAATGTCATTACCAAGGAGTTAACTCGTTGGTAATGTCATTACCAATGAGTTAAACTCGTTGGTAATGACATTACCAACGAGTTGCAACTAACTCGCCGGCAATGTCTACTGAATATGGGCTGCTTCAGCTCGAGCTCTCCCTCATTTCTCACTATCTCAAACCCTAAAACTCCTCCTCTCCTCCTCCCAAACTGTTCTGGCCGCCTCCCTCTCCTCAAATCTCTCTTCCTCTCCTCCCCTCTCCCCTCCCCTCACCTCCTCTCCCTTCTCCTCTCTCCACACTAAAAAACCCCATTTCAAATTGAAATTTCCTCTCCTCCCCTCCTCCTCTACCTCCTCCCCTCACCTCCGTCGCCGGAAAATCACCTCGAGCTCCACCATGGCAGGTGCATGCAAGCTCACTCTCTCTCCCTGTCTCTCTCTCCCTCTGTCTCTCTCCCTCTCTCTCTCTCTCAATTTTTATTTATTTTTAAGCATATATATATATATACGTATGTACGTATGTGGCAATGTATATATATATGTATGTGGAAATTAAATTTAATTAGGGTGATTTGGATTAATTTATATGCAATGTATATATATATATACGTATGTTTGAAAAATGTGAAAAATTAATTAGGGTGATTTGGATTAATATGTGATGTATATATATATGTGAAAATTAAATTTAATTAAGATGCATGATGTATATATATGTGAAGGAAATTTATATGTGAAAAATTTTAAGTCGAAAATGATGTATGTATATATGTTAATTTAGGTGATATAGTTGTTAATTTAACGTATAATAGGTGAAAAATCGGAATCGGCATTTAATGTGTTTGGATTAAGGTGATATAGTTGTTAATTTAACGTATAAATTAAGGTGAAAAATCGGAATCGGAACGGTTTGGAACCAGAACGGTTTTAAACCGGAACCGCGTGGAACCGGAACCGTTTGGAACCGGAACTGTTTGTAACCGGAACCGTTTGAAACTGAACGGTTCCAGTTCCAAACGGTTCCGGGTTCAAACGGGTCTGGTTCCAAACGGTTCCGGTTCCGATTTGTTATAGAACCGAATCCATGACTATTACGGTGTCCAGGAGGTTTTGCGGCAAATTGGCTTGGAGGCATCAAACGGAGAGGTTCCCGAAATAGTGGAGGGAGCAGTAGTCAAGCTTCCTCCTCAGCCACAGTCAGCAACACGCGCAATGGGCCAATGATGAATGCTCGCACACAAGCCTTGCTAGCTGCGCGAGAAGAGGAGGAAGCTGCACGATCCGGAGCCATGCAACCGGAAGTCGAGCCTCGATCCTCAGTCAGCAGACGCTCAGTCAGCAGACGTCCCTCCGTCAGCAGACCCTCAGACGAGCGACAGTCAACGGTGGCATCAGAAACTCCCTCCATCCAAATACCCCCAATTCGCCCGGTGCCTACTCCCGTTTCACGGGAATCATCTGAGGCATATGGTGCTGGCGCCTCATCGTCCAGGCCTCGTCTATCTCCGCCATCTGATCTCTTCCTACCCGACGAGATTCCGGTGATCCCTGAATTCGATGATAGGGGGATGCCTATTTATGTTGAAGGACAGCGGGAGTTCCTGAGCGTGGAGGAAGCGTACAACTTCATCCCGTTCGACCCCGTGTATCTTTGGAGTGTGAGGTGCACCAACCAACAAACGGACGATGCAGGTAAATTTTATTTAACATTAGATTGATTACTTAATTATTACTTAAGACTTACGATAGGTTCAATTAATGATATCAATTTGTTGACATTATATTATTAGGCAATTTCGTTAATGGTACTGGAAAACGGAAAGGGGCTAGAGGCACCTGCACCGGGCGGCGACTTGAGCATGCCACCGGGGGAAGGAAAACGCCCATTAGGGCCAATGAGGATGGCGAGGTGATCGAGGCATTTGACACCACGCGAAAATATGTCAGCATGGCCGGGGCGATCGTGCGGGACAAGGTCCCAATGCTTTGGCCAGATTGGGAATCTGTGCCTATCTACGTGAAGATGCAAGTGCATAATGCACTGAGTGTGAGTTAAATCGTATTTTCATTATGTAAATTTTACATTTATTAATTAAGTCCGAATAAATATATAATTTTACCGTTTATATATTCATATTGCAGGTGTGGTTTGACGTGGATGAATGCCTTATTCACACGTGGGTAGAGCGTCAATTACATATGTGGTGATGTGCTTCGAGTTATTTGAATATATATCGAGTTAGATTTTTGTTTACCAGGTGTTTTAATATCTCTAACTTTTTTTTCCTGGTGTTAATATAGGTATAAAGAGTGGAAGAACGAGCTTTCTTCACATTACACTGTATACAAGGAGCTAGGCAGAGGTTCTACCCCTAGCGAATTCCGGTTTAGGGAGTACGAGTGGCTGTGGCTGATAGCCCACTTCGAGCACCCCAAAGCGAAGGTATGCATCCTGAATATATCTTACAACCCTAACGTATCGTATTACATTGAAATAGTTTGTTACTAATTTTTTTACATATGTTTATCAAACAAGGCGATTTCGAAGACGAACCGGGCGAATAGATTGAAAAACACCAGGGCCCATCACGCAGGTTCACTGAACTATTTGGGTTGGTCGAGTAAGGCGCAGCAACAACAAGAAGTGAACCCGTTGGTGTATATTCATCAGAAGTTCTATCCGCAGTGCCCTGAAGAAGTGGTAAGTCTTCCGCCTCTGTATTTTGTACTTCACATATGCATGTGTTAATAAAACTATTTTTCGATATTAATTTCTTTTGTTAAATAATACGTTATTCATATTCGCTTTTCAATTAGGCGAGAGTGGAGGAGGCGACCACAGAAGTGACCATGAATATAGCTCGGAATAATCATCGTGACTGCTCCGAGGAAGAAGTCACCCAGTATGCCTCTCAGATCGATCCGCTTGATCGCCCTATAGCGGCTCAGATCATGGCAAAAGCGTGCGGGACTGGAAAGAATACCTACTACTACAGGGGAATGGGCTCGGCCGGCGAAGGAGTATTGAAGAACACTTCAGAATACTCTACCTGGTCAAGAAGTTCAGCTTCTAGTCGTAACCTCGCAGTGGAGCTTCAGAGGACGCAGAGGGAGTTGGAGGAGCAAAAGAGGCATATGGAGGAGATGAGGCAGATGGCCGATCAGCAGGCAGTCAGAGATGCCGAGTACCGGGGGATGATCGAGCAACACCGACTCATGGTCTAGCAGCAGACACAAATGTTCACCTAGATGCAGACGATGTACGCGGCTAAGACTACCGGAAAACCGCTCCCCACACCTCCCCTGGTCCCTGTGTTCCCCAGTTATCCACCACCACCACCGCACCAATCACTGCCACAGCAAGACCAGGGTAGCCACCGGAGTTCAAATGACTACATGGATTTCTTTGACCCTGACCCGCAAGTTCCTCGACCCTAACGTGTAGTTGTAGTTAATTTTCGTATCGTTGCTATTTGTACTGTACGTTTGATATTTATGTGTACTGTTTAACTTGTATGATTGTATGGTTTATGTCTTTCAATGCAGGTTCTGGAATTGGGCCCAATCCAGAACCGGCTTTTTTTTTCAAAATTTTTCCAAGCATTGCCGGCAACATGGACCTAAGTCGCCGGCAATGACTTCAAATTCCGGCGACGGCGGCGCTGACATTGCCGGCAACTTGAGTCGCCGGTGATGAGTATGACATTACCGGTGACGTGAAACGACGTCGCCGGCAATGCTATCTCCGGCGAGCAATTTCCGGTGACGGCATTGCCGGCGACTTGTCGCCGGTAATGACATTTTCGGCGAGAAAAAAAACAAGAATCCGGTAGTGCTAGCAATCAGAGCAATATCATTCTCTATAGAGCTTAATCTTTTTTTCATGGCTCCATCGATTGCAACTGCATTGAGAGACCGTCTACTTGCTCCCATAGATCTATCCCTTAACTGAAATTGCCTTGAATTTTCTGCTTGGTTCTCAACAGTTTCCTTGGCTTCAGCTCCAGTCATATTCCACCAATTTCCCCCACAAGCGGAATCGAGCTTTGACCTGTTAAAAGAATCAAGTCCTTCATAGAAGAACTCCATTTGAGTATTAAGGTCAAACTTATGATGAGGGCATTGTCGAAGAAGACTCTTAAACTAGCTCCAGGCTTCATGTAATTCATCAATGTCTTTCTGCCTGAATGTGCTAATTTGCTTCTTCAAGTTCTTGGTGCGAGAAGCAGAGTATAACTCTTTCATAAATGCAGAGCACATCTTCTCCCATGTGTCCATAGATAAAGGAGCTAAAGAATTATACCATGCTTTTGCTTGCTCCTTCAAAGAGAATGAAAACAAGAGGAGTTTCACAGTATCCTCTTCCATATTAGTCGATCTCTGGATTCTACACAATGCTGTAAACTCATTGAGATGGTCCTGAGGGTCTTCAGAAGGCGTTCCTCTGAAGTGTGGCAGATTCGATATAAGTGATGGGGGAATAGAATAAGACCCCAAATTCTCTGGTAGTACGATCAGTGAATCTGCTGCACCAGTGCCCGGTATAAAGGACTCTCTCAGCTTGGCTGCGTTTGCCATTTTTTTTTGTGATGGTGGTGGTGTTGGAATACTCTGTTCTTCCTCAAATTCAGATCCTATAACAGAATGTATTTCTTGCTCAGGCTAACCACCACTGATCATGTTCATGGATTGTTGTCCCTGCTTCCTGTTTTGCCTTGCTGTGCGTTCAATCTCTGGATCAAGTAATAATGGATCAGCGCTTCTTGTATGCCTAGTACGCATACACAACGCTCCTCCACACAGAAGAGACAATAAGACTCAAAAAATAAAAATAAAATAAAATAAAACAAAACTGAAAATTAAAGACTCTATTAGGACTTAGAATTAAGCAATTCCCCGGAAACAGCGCCAAAATTTGATAAGGCGGATAAACACCTCTCAAAGATACCTTATTCACAACCTTGATATATTAATGTAGTAAGATAAATAGGGGTTATCGAACACGAGGAATTGGTGAAACTAAATCCTAACAAACTACTATGCTGATAGACTCGACTACAGTACACTAATGATAATGCGAGCCTAAACTAGACAGACTCAAATGCTATGAAATTTGAACACAATGAACTAGACACAGTGGCGGACTACCACACAAAATTTGAGGGTTTTCTGAGTTGATTTGGTTACCGAAGTAAATCGGCTAAGCTACAGCTAATGCAGAAAATAAATGCTAAAAGTAAATTGTAGAAAGTAAATTGTTGTAGGAAATCAATGAGAAATAAATGTTAAGAACTTCTCTTCACCCTAGATATACTTACGACCTCCCCAATATAACTGAACTAACCATGGATGAATACTCCCCACACAAGAGCTTTGGTTAAGTCATCTTGTGTATTACACTCTCTTACTTGGCATGAAAGAGGGAGGGACAATCCGCTCGATCTTGATCCTCACTTAACCGACTTATACATATGGTGATGTAAGCCTAGAGAATTGAAGTCATTACGTTCTAAGAATGTTTGAAGAATAACAGAGCTTCAAGGGTTGATAAGGTGGTCACCCTTTCATCACTAAGGCTTGTTTCACACAAATTCATGTTTGTCTCTAGAGAATATGCCATGATAAGGTGGTCATGTACATAATCAAGACTATAGATCCTAAGCCATGCATCTAAGCGTGCACTCAAAGAAACATGAACATAGAAAACATACGGTGAGAAAACAGTGAAACAAAACTCATCCAAATAATTAATAGAATCAAAAGTGGTTCAAAATCATAAGCATATCTAGGGCTTCAATGAGCCCCTAACAATGGAAATTTAGCTACTCATAGTCTTAAATAATAACATTGAAGAATTCATGAAAGATGAACAAAAGAAGGAGAAGAAATAAACTCTTGATCCCCGTCGGGATCACAAGCTTGCAATACGATTCCTCCTTTTTCTTCCACTTCTTCTTCTTTCTTTATTCTTCTTTATTTGTCTTTTTGTCTTTTTCTTCTTGCTCTCTCTCTTCTCTCGCCAGCCCCCCGTTCCGCCTTCCACTTGCTAGCCATATCTATATATATATATATATATATATATAGCTAGAACCAATTAACCTAGCTAGCTAAACTCATGCATCACATGCATGTAGTTTCCAACTCCAATTCTACTTCCTCTTTTCTTTGTACTAAGTCAAGGCACATGTCAGACTTCAACTCCACTTGCACTCCAATTAGGATTCTTTATTAAATGATATACTGCTCCTCGCATAGCATATCAATCCTAATTAAACTCCACTTCTGTTTCTCACCAACCTTGCTCGCAAGACTCACGTGCTCCTCTTCTTCAATCATCTCCAAAATATATTATTTACTGTCATTTTCTTCATTAATCTCCAAAATACCTAAAAATAAATAAATATAATTAATTCACTCGATTAATAACAATAAACTAAATATAGGGAATAAATTAACACTACCACCGGAAATGACTATTACCGGCGACAAGTCGCCGGAAATTTGGCGCCGGTGAAAGTATTACCGGCGACTTATTTTTCAAGTCGCCGGTAATGCTCTTCATCATTGCCGGCGACTTGAGTCGCCGACAATACTCAAGGAATCACCGGCGACTCAAGTCGCCGGCAATGATTGAGTATTGCCAGCGACTCAAGTCGCCGGCAATGATGAAGAGCATTACCGGTGACTTGAGTCCAAGTCGCCGGCAATACCCGGAGAAATTTGTCAAAAACAAGCCGGTTCTGGATTGGGCCCAATTCCAGAACCTGCACTGAAAAACAGAAACCGCACAAATACAAGTTCAACAGTACACACATAATTGTCCAACGTACAGTACAAATAGCAACAATATGAAAATAAACTACAACTACACGTCAGGGTCGAGGAACTCCCGCGTCAGGGTCGAAGAAATCCATGTAATCATTTGAACTCCGGTGGCTACCCTGGTCTTGCTGTGGCGGTGACTACTGCGGTTGTGGATGACTGTGGAACACAGGGACCGGGGGAGGTGTGGGGATCGGTTGTCCGGTAGTCTGGCATGCCTACATCGTTTGCATCCATGTGAACATTTGTGTCTGGTGCTGGACCATCATTCGGTGTTGCTCGGCCATCACCCGGTACTCTGCGTCCTCTGAAGCTCCGCTGCTAGGTTAGAGTTCCTAGAAGTTGAAGTTCTTGACCCGGTAGAGTATTCCGAAGTGTTCTTCAATACTCCTTCGCCCGCCGAGCCCATTCCCCTGCAGTAGTAGGTATTCTTTCCAGTCCCGCACGCTTTTGCCATGATCTGAGCCGCTATAGGGCGATCAAGCGGATCGATCTGAGAGGCATACTGGGTCACTTCTTCCTCCGAGCAGTCAGGATGGTTGTTTAGAGCTATATTCATGGTGACTTCTGTGATCGCTTCCTCCACTCTCGCCTAATTGAAAAGCGAATATGAATAACGTATTATTAAACAAGTTAAATTAATAGAGAAAAATAGTTCTATTAACACATGCATATGTGAACTACAAACTAATGAGGCTAAAGACTTACCGCTTATTCAGGGCACTGCGGATAGAACTTCTGATGAACAAACACCAACGAGTTGACTTGTTGTTGTTGCTGCGCCTTACTCGACCAACCCAAATAGTTGAGTGAACCTGCATGATGGGCCTTGGTGTTTTTCAATCTGTTCTCCCGGTTCGTCTTGGAAATCGCATTGTTTGATAAACATATGTAAAAAAATTAGTAACTAACTATTTCAATGTGATACGATACATTAGGGTTGTAAGATATATTCAGGATGCATACCTTCGCTTTGGGGTGCTCAAAGTGGGCTACCAGCCACAGCCACTCGTACTCCCTAAACCGGAATTCGCTAGGGGTAGAACCTCGGCCTAGCTCCTTGTACTGTGTGTAATGTTTTGAAAGCTCGTTCTTCCACTCTTTATATGTATATTAACACCAGAAAAAAAAGGTTAGAGATATTAAAACACTTGATAAACAAAAATCTAACTCGATATATACTCAAATAACTCGAATCATATCACCTGATATGTAGTTGACGCTCTACCTACGTGTGAATAAGGCATTCATCCACGTTAAACCACACCTGCAAGATGAATATATAAACGGTAAAATTATATATTTATTCGGACTTAATTAATAAATGTAAAATTTACGTAATGAAAATACGATTTAACTCACACTCAGTGCATTATGCACTTGCATCTTCACGTAGAGGCACAGATTCCCAATCTGGCCAAAGCATTGGGACCTTGTCCCGCACGACGGCCCCGGCCATGCTGGCATACTTTCGCGTGGTGTCAAATGTCTCGATCACCTCACCATGCTCATTGGCCCTAATGAGCGTTTTCCTTCCCCCGGTGGCCTGCTCAAGTCTCTTCCCGGTGCAGGTGCCTCTAGTCTTTCATTTTCCAGTGCCATTAACGAAATTGCCTAATAATACAATGTCAAAAATTGATATCATTAATTGAACCTATCGTAAGTCTTAAGTAATAATTAAGTAATCAATCTTGTTAAATAAAATTTACCTGCATCGTCCGTTTACTGGTTGGTGCACCTCGCACTCCAAAGATACACGGGGTGGAACGGGATGAAGTTGTACGCTTCCTCCACGCTCAGGAACTCCGGCCGTCCTTCAATATAAATAGGCCTCCCCTGTCATCGAATTCATGGATCACAGGAATCTCGTCGGGCAGGAATAGACCGGACGGCGGAGATAGACGAGGCCTGGACGATGAGGCGCCAGCACCATCTGCCTCAGATGATTCCCGTGAAACGGGAGTAGGCACCGGGCCAATAGGGGGCATTCGGATGGAGGGAGTTTCTGATGCCCCCGTTGACTGTCGCTCGTCTGTGGGTCTGCTGACTGAGGCTCGAGGCTGGATTGGGGGTTGCACGGTTCCGGTTACAAACGGTTCAGGTTCGAAACAGTTCCGGTTCGAAACAGTTCCGGTTCCAAACGGTTCCGGTTCCGGTTTTTCATAGAACCGAATCCAGGACTAATTGTTGGAACTGATAACCGTTTGGAACCGGAACCGTTTGTAACCGGAACCGTTTGAAACCGGAACTGTTAGGAACCGGAACCGTTCGGTTCCGGTTCCGGTTCTAGCGGTTATCGGTTCCAAACCAAACGGTTCCGGTTCCAAACGGTTCTTAATGTAGTTATGATATCGTACATTAAATTAAACATTAAACATTAAATTAAATTGCATCATATCATATCGATCATTACGAATATAATTATCAAAATATCAATTAATTATTACCCAAATGCTTATTTAACAAATTAATTAAGTTAACAAATATACCTTAAATTATCAACTATATCAATTAATCCAAATCACCTTAATTTTCCCAACACCCTAAATTACCTTAAATTACCTATATCAATGAATCCAAATCACCTTAATTTGCCCATATATGCAACACCTTAAAAATACAATATAATTATGAACTATATATATCAATTAATCCACCCAAATCACCTTAAATTACCTAAATATTATCCACATATATACATCACCTTAAATTATCAAAAATTATGAAAACTTAATTATATACATCACATATATACATATATACATCACCTTAATTAAATTTTCCACATATATACATCACATATATGCATCACCTTAATTAAATTTTCCAAATATTTTCCACATACATACATCACATATATACATCACCTTAAATTATCAAAAATTAAAACATCACCCAAAACTTAATTAATCAAGTTAATTAAAATGCATATATATACATAATTATAAAAAACAAAAATTGAGAGAGAGAGAGAGAGAGAGAGAGAGAGAGAGAGAGAGAGAGAGAGAGAGAGAGAGAGAGAGAGAGAGAGAGAGAGAGAGGGAGCTAGGACCTGTCATGGTCGAGCTCGGCTTCAAATTCCCGTGACGGAGGTGAGGGGAGGAGGAGGGAAGGAGGAGAGGAGGAGGGGAGGAGAGGAAATTGAGATTTAGGGTTTCTTTTTGTGTGGAGAGGGGAGAAGGGAGAGGGGAGGAGGGGAGGGGAGAGGGGAGGAGAGGAAGAGAGGTTTGAGGAGAGGGAGGCAAGCTAGGTGAGGAAGAGATGAAGAAATGGGGTTTTAGGGTTTGAGAGGGAAGAGAGAGAGGTGAAGAAATGAGGAAGCAGCTCGAGCTGCCTCCTGGGAAATACCGAGAGCATTGCCGGCGAGTTACGAGTTGATAAGAAACTCGTGGGTAATACTATTACCAACGAGTTATCAACTCGTTGGTAATGATAGTGATTCCCGGCCAAGAATTTCCGACTAGAATTTCCGACTAGAATTTTCGACTATAATTTCCGACTATAATTTCCGACTAGAATTTCCGACTATAATTTCCGACTATAATTTCGACTAGAATTTCCGATTATAATTTTCGACTAGAATTTCCGACTATAATTTCCGACTATAATTTCCGACTATAATTTTCGACTAGAATTTCCGACTATAATTTCCGACTATAATTTCCGACTATAATTTTCGACTATAATTTCCGACTAGAATTTCCGACTAGAATTTCCGACTATAATTTCCGACTAGAATTTCCGACTAGAATTTCCGACTATAATTTCCGACTATAATTTCCGACTATAATTTTCGACTAGAATTTCCAACTAGAATTTACGACTATAATTTACGACTAGAATTTCCGACTAGAATTTCCGACTATAATTTACGACTATAATTTCCGACTAGAATTTCCGACTATAATTTCCGACTATAATTTTGGACTAGAATTTCCGACTATAATTTCGTAGATGATTCCAGAATGTCAAAAGCCTTCGGCTCTTGGTATGCAGTAACTTCCTCATCATCTGCGATCTCACCAAGTGTGGCAGCACTGTATATGTTTCTATGAGCAACATGGTTAACCACCTTCCACGGAACTTTGTGCAGAAGATCGTCAAGGTAAAACACTTGTTTTACTGATGTGGCAAGAACAAAAGGGTCTTCTTTATACCAGCTTGTAGCAGTATTCACCGAAAATGTTCCGTACTGATCGGTCCTTGTGTTCTCCGGGCTAGTATCAAACCATCTACACTTGAAAAAGTGCACTTTCATGCGGTTCCCATAAATTAGTTCAACAACTGAATGAAAGACACCGTAATAGTCAACGCCATCCTGCCCACTATGGACCATCACCCCACAATTCTGTGTTTTCAGTCGGTCGTCTCGATTTTCACATATAAATTTTACGCCATTGACCTGACACATCGAGTAAACTTTTGAAACTATCAGTTTCATCGCCAGGACCCTCAATTCGTTTGACCACTCTGGGAAACCATCATTTGCTACATGGTTCATCTGAAAACGATAAGAAACCATACAAGAAATTATGAACATAGAAAAACAAAACCACGTACACACATGCTATATAAGGATATAAAAAATAGATATATACACATATACCCTTACCCATTGACCAAAGTAGTTTGCAAACGTCCTGTTGTGGTAATCAACATTTCCGGCAATAGCAGGGCAGTGAAGATGATTGTTTTTTCAATATTGTACTTCTGAACAGTTAATCAGTATCGACCAGTGGGCAATGGCTACCTCATTTCCATCCAACTTGTATGACTTTGGCAAGCTTTCCTGTACTATCGCGTCATTGGAGATGATAGAAAGGTTGTACTGGGGTTCATCTATCGGCATCTGTTGTTGTGGGTCCTCAAGCGCTCCCAAATACACGTTGGTGTACGTTACACACTCGTGCGCAATATATGCTTCAGCGATACACCCTTCAGGTGCAGATTTATTCTTCACATAGTCCTTGTATGCTCCCAATTGTCTACAAGTTAACAAGTGCATGTTATGATACTTAAAAATTAAGAATTTACATATAAAAACAGAGGCAAACCAAATGTATGAATCATTTGTACCTTACCATGGGATACATCCAAGTGTAGTGTATAGGACCGGTAAGCAAAAATTGTTTGGGAAGATGGATCATCAGGTGAGGCATGATGTCGAAAAAATTTGGGGGAAATATCCTCTCAAGCTTGCACATGATAAAAATGATGTCATCTTGCATCTCCCTGAGATATGATTTTTTAACTTCCCTGGTGTATAACTTCAGAAAGAATCTTGACAAAGCCACCAACGGCTCCACCACCTCTTTGGGCAGGTACCCTCGAATAAAAATAGGGAAAAGGCGTTGAAGCAGTACATGGCAGTCATGACTCTTTTATCCGTACATCTTATTGTCCCGGAAGTTAACACACCTGCTTATATTTCCTGCATAGCCATAAGGATACCTGCATATTGAAAAGACCCAACCCCGATTTAATTGCCTAAACCGGAATCGAACCCCCTCGAAAACACGAACCAACAAAAACAGTAGAAATTTTGGCAAAGTTTCGCTACTAACGTAGAATTACCATTACCTGCACGCGGAAAATACACTTCATCCTATGCCTCAAAAAGCAAACTGTGGGCACCAATCCCATCCGGATTTCTCAATATATCGACAATAAAGTAAAACAATAAAAAATAACTGTACTTTACTGAAATCTGGAGTAAAATTGTATAACATAATCAACAGATTACTCAGAGCGACCTCTAATGTATAACATATAAGTATACCACAGTAAGTTGAACAATAAACCTACTGGAAGAAACAAGGTAGCTCGAGCACTATGCCTCCGACCACGACGTGCGACACCAGAGCCTGAACTGCAAACTGGGCACGGAAATCGAAAAGCCCAGGGGAAAGACATGAAAATCGTTAGAGTGAGTGGACGAAAATAAATGTCTTTCACCAAGTAATATGTGTTATAAAACATATGCGAGTCGAAATATAAATAAATCAAATCAAATTGCATACGAGGAGACGCTGACTCCAACTCGTAAACAGAGCATGCACAGAAAATCTCACAGTTAGAACCACGGGGTCCCTAGCCCACACGTGATCCAGAACCACGGGGTCCCTAGCCCACACGTGATTCTAGCCGGTAAACATCATCGGGGATCAGCCGAGATGCAGTGTATCAATACAAAATCACAACTACGACTGTACTATGTGAAAACCAAATCATAAATAGTTCGATGCAAATGCATGAAACAACATATCAATGTATGTATACTCGTATACGCATATCTGTATATATATATAATCGTAAAACACATGCTCATAAAACCATAATCAAACTGCATGCTCAAGTTCATAAATCATATATAAAAGCCTCGCAATCAATCCGTGAAAATAAATTGTCCACTCACAGACTAGCGTAACGCGATATGCGTTAACCCGTGATCCGGCGGAATGTCCCTTGCCAAACGAACGATCACGAACCCCTGAATATTCACAGAGTCCATTATTCAAAGTCATAATCCGACAATTCAAATCAAATCACGAGAAACCACCGTTCTCGGAAACACATAATCTGATCACGACAAACTGTCGGAAATCCAGAAATCACACCTCAATACCTCGCTATACCTTCGGACGCTCAACTCGAAAAATGAACCTCCCCACTGCGATCAGGGCACTCCATCCATCGACACTGCCTCAAGCCCAAATCTGGCCGAAAACGCAAGTGGATGAAACTCAAGTGATCAGTGTACGTCCTACACCACGCTGCACGCCATAGCTGTAGTGTCTCAAACTCCTCAATGCTAACATAAAAACAGCTACACCCAAACCAGACATAGGATACGTAGCCACATAAGGTTTCCCACTGTCTGAAATCATGAGCCACCGCTCTGCTACACAGTATCAAGCACAACCAAATCCAAACCTCGATGCATCGCCATAACCCACGAACTCATCACGATCGTCAGGTAAGGTCAAAACCGAAGCAACGGTCAACCATCCTGCAGGATAAGTAACTCTCCTCGCGTGCATCGAACCACTCAAACTTGACGCCTTTTTCGTCAATCCGGAAAATAGACTGGCAATCCGGAAAAATCCTGCACCATGCATCGATAGTAGCCTGCTAAACCCAAGAGACTCCCGATCTCTGGTACCATGGTAGGGCAATGCCCAAATCAACACGGCTTCTAACTGGTCAGGATCCACGCCGACTCCCTCCGATAGCATCACACAACCCAAAATCTTCATGCTAATCAGCCAAACTCACACTGGCAGAACTTCGCAATAGCTAATCGTCTCGCGAAGTCCGCGAAACTACTCATAATTTCTTCAGGTACTGGTCCACACTTCTGGAGTACATCAGGACATTGCCGACGAACATGACCGCAAACTCGTCCAGAAACCGTCTGAACACCTGGTCCATCAAGTCCTCACGATCTACGGGGGCATTGGTCAACCAAACAGCGTGACCAAAAACTCATGATGTCCGCACCGAGATCCGAAAGCTGTCCAAACCACATCTAACTCACCGATCCACAACTGATGGTATCCGGATCCGAAATCAATCTTCGAAAAGACTAAAGCTCTCACAAGCTGATCAAACTAATCGTCAATCCGAAGCGGAGGATACTCACTCTCCTCTGAAGCGAATCAGGCTTCCGGTATTCAATGCACCATCTCGTCGAATCATCCAACATCCGTACAAACAATGCAAGAGCACACCACGCAAATACGCGGGGTCGTATGAAATCTCCTGAAACCTCCTCCAGCAATTCCTGGAGTCGAAACTGTAGCTCTATCAGCTCTGCTGGCTCCGAACGACAAGATGTCGGTAAAATGAGTCCAGCTCCTGGTATAAGCTCAATAGTGTAGTCGGTCTCCCGAACTGGAGGAATGCCTGGTAACTCCTCCGGAACAAACCTGGAAACTCGGGAACCACCTCAATGTCACCAATGTCGGGTACAGCAACCATAGTATCAACAACATGAGCCAAGCAACAACACAACCCGTCTCCATCATCCGCTCGACCATCACCACGAAACAGTATCTCGGGGAAAGTCTGGTCGTCGAAACACAACCTCCTTCTCGAGGCACTCGAACACAGCCAAATGAATCGTTAGTAAATCCATACACACAATCTCACCAAAACTACAATGTCCAGCTATAACAGGTCCACGGCTAACACATAACCTCCAACAAGGATCTCGCAACCTCTGGATGGATGCAACACTCTCCAAAACCTCGGAAGTGGAGATACAGGTACAATCGCCATAGATATTAAGCAACAGTAAACTCAGAGAAAAGTCTGTCCTCAAACAAGGTCATGGCACGAACTCCAACATGCCCAACTAGTCGCCCACGTCAATTGCGACTTGCTGAATAACTCATCAAAAGGGTACATTGATCAAATTTCAGGAACAACATGAGGATCTCCTCGTAAACACTGAGCTACCGAACCGCTAGAACAGCTGGCTAAGGGCGCTCCCTCGTAACGTGACCCTCCTGGCCACCACAACAACAACTGAAAGTGTACAACGAACACCAGTCACAGCGACACCTACCGCGTGAAAGGATCACCAACGATCACACAAACTCATGCCATAGGAGCAAATCCGCTACTCTGCGATCTCCGCTATCGTCAAGCGGATCCTCTGCCTGATCTGATGGCCCTCAACAATATCGGAAAGACCACAGCCTGATAAAGTCACTGATCTCGAAGTATCATAACTCAACCTCATCACAACATCTCTACTGAATCCACTTTCCTCAAACCGTCACATCGAAAACTGTGTACATCTTTTCTTCTCAATAGCCTCGCCACTGAGTGCAGCACACTAAGCTCCTCATGGATGTCTCGAGGCACATCAATCAGAATCTCTCCGACGCTCGGGTTCAAACTCATCTCGAACCTCATACTCTGCTTCCTCTGAAGTCACATAACCCGTGCAAACAGGGACAATCATATAAACAATGCATCTCTGCCTCAGGTGGTATACACTCCTCATTCGAATGCTAGGTAGCATGATAAAACCATTACCGTATAACAACACCCTGAATGTAGGCCGTGGAGTCGCAATCAGAACTCACACCATATCAGCCCACAAATACAACAATCTGACTCAGGCAAACATCAACTGCCACAAATCTCAGCTCTGAGGCAACATGTAGACACTCACACACACACAACCAGGCAAACCGTGCCACACAATTCTCTGAACTCAAAGTACTCATCCAAATCCACTGTTCTCTGGCAACTCACGTGTCGAATGATCCTCAACAGGATCCACAACCGTAACGACACGGAAAGCACGTCAGGAGGCATCCTAATGAATAAAACATCGTTCACAACAAGTGGAACGTAATCATGGAACTTTAAATATTTGAAAGTATACAACACCCGGAATATTGATGAGTATCCGCCGGCCGGTCGGGTCACCATTCCAGACATGCTGTACATTCTCAAATATCCTTAGTAAACACGACTACAGAAGTCTACAGAACCTATAACCTAATGCTCTGATACCAAGCTGAAAGGACCCAACCCCGATTTAGTTGCCTAAACCAGAATCGAACCCCCTCGAAAACACGAACCAACAAAAACCGTAGAAATTTTGGCAGAGTTTCACTACTAACGTAGAATTACCATTACCTGCACGCGGAAAATACACTTCATCCTATGCCTCAAAAAGTAAACCGTGGGCACCAATCCCATCCGGATTTCTCAATATATCAACAGTAAAGTAAAACAATAAAAAATAACTGTACTTTACTGAAATCCGAAGTAAAATTGTATAACATAATCAACAGATTACTCAGAGCGACCTCTAATGTATAACATATAAGTATACCACAGTAGGTTGAACAATAAACCTACTGGAAGAAACAAGGTAGCTCGAGCACTATGCCTCCGACCATGACGTGCGACACCAGAGCCTGAACTGCAAACTGGGCACGAAAATCGAAAAGCCCAGGGGAAAGACATGAAAATCGTTAGAGTGAGTGGACGAAAATAAATGTCTTTCACCAAGTAATATTTGTTATAAAACATATGCGAGTCGAAATATAAATAAATCAAATCAAATTGCATACGAGGAGACGCTGACTCCAACTCGTAAACAGAGCATGCACGGAAAATCTCACAGTTAGAACCACGGGGTCCCTAGCCCACACGTGATCCAGAACCACGGGGTCCCTAGCCCACACATGATTCTAGCCGGTAAACATCATCGGGGATCAGTCGAGATGCAGTGTATCAATATAAAATCACAACTACGACTGTACTATGTGAAAACCAAATCATAAATAGTTCGATGCAAATGCATGAAACAACATATCAATGTATGTATACTCGTATACGCATATCCGTATATATATATATATATATAATCGTAAAACACATGCTCGTAAAACCATAATCAAACTGCATGCTCAAGTTCATAAATCATATATAAAAGACTCGCAATCAATCCGTGAAAATAAATTGTCCACTCACAGACTAGCGTAACGCGATATGCGTTAACCCGTGATCCGGCGGAATGTCCCTCGCCAAACGAACGATCACGAACCCCTGAATATTCACAGAGTCCATTATTCAAAGTCATAATCCGACAATTCAAATCAAATCACGAGAAACCACCGTTCTCGGAAACACATAATCTGATCACGACAAACTGTCGGAAATCCAGAAATCACACCTCAATACCTCGCTATACCTTCGGACGCTCAACTCGAAAAACGAACCTCCCCACTGCGATCAGTGCGCGATTTCGAGTGAAATGACATGCAATTTGTCGAAAATCCAAAAAGTCAAGCCGTTGACCACCGTTGACCGCTGTTGACCACTGCCCACGGCGGCCGAGGAGGGAGGTCGGAAATGAGACAAGCAGGCCGAGACGCTTCGTTTGGGACCAACCCCGTCCCACGGGGTGGCCGGAATCCATCGCCACCGTGGAATCCATCAACTCGGTCAATCCCCAAAATGGCGAGTGTTGACTTGCCCAAAACAGCAAGTTTCTATTTATAGGCCTTCCATTTTTGGAAACTTCGTATTTATCTTTTCGACAAACTTCAAATATCTGTAACTTTCTCGTCGAAATTCCGATTCCGATAATTCTCACGGCCACAACCTCATCTCGACATACTATTCAATTATCACCCGAAGTCAAATACATCGGCCAAACCAACAATAAGTCAACTGTTCAACCAAACACACATTTAAATCGACTAAACAATCAATAATCGGAAATATTCGCAACTAAATCTTCGTAACTCAGAATAATGCTTTGGAAGTTCCCACGAGCTCGAAATTAAATTCTGAACAACTTCCGTGAAGGAACCAAAACCAAATTCTTGTCCGAAAATTTAGTCGCTAACAAATTCACTGTTTAAATCCGATTCCGTCGAAACTTTAAATATTCATAATTAGTTCCTCGATCATCCAAATAACGATCCGGAACCGCCCACGAACTTGAAATCACACATACAACGACTCTCGAGAAGAGATCCAGCTCCAATTCTTGGCCAATAATTAAATCGTTAACAAGTCCGACGATTCACATAACTGTCGAAAATCTGCGACTACGCAATAACTCACGAATCAAGCTGATCATACTGCTGATTCTGGTCCGGGTCGTCACAAATCCACCTCCCTTAAAAAAATTTCGACCTCGAAATTTCTGAGTCTGCCAACTACAAGGTAGGAGCACTGCCTCTGCATACTGCTCAACTTTCCAACGGTAACCTCAACTGCATGATACTGATAACAAACTCCACAATAGGAGATAACTCTGTGTTGACATCTCTGTACCCTCAAATCTCGAATCAAAACTGGCTCCACACAATAGCTAAGTGTTCCTGCATACGGAACAGATAGGGTACACAACATATAGCAAACCTGAAACACAGTTCCGCCACACGGAACACAACACACATAGAAGCCAATGATATAGGCGATGCCGAACCATATGGCATAACACAAACTCGCCTACGACCACATCTGGATCAAAAGAACATGGCAAATCACAACTCAGTTTACACACATCCACATAACTCACACACTCATATCAACATAGCTCAAACATCGGACTCGGGCAATTATCAACCCATTTCCGCTAATCTGACAGTCTGTGGTAGCACATTTCCACAAAATCCGAATCAAATGTCAACTCAAACTCAAACCAAACTCGCTCTAGTACAATGGAGTACAACATCGTCCTCAAAACGACATCACGCAACGTCAATATCACAGTGGTCAACAAACTGGTACTGCATGCAATCTCGAATAACTGAAACCGCTGGTCCCAAATCCTCAGGAACTGCAATACCGAGGTCCACAATATACCCTCCAAGGTCTGAATAGTCCTCAAAGATCGCCCGCCAATATGAGGACAAGAACCGGTACTAACTCGTAATCTGGTCCTCGAAGTCAAATACATCGGCCAAACCAACAATAAGTCAACTGTTCAACCAAACACACATTTAAATCGACTAAACAATCAATAATCAGAAATATTCGCAACTAAATCTTGGTAACTCAGAATAATGCTTTGGAAGTTCCCACGAGCTCGAAATTAAATTCTGAACAACTTCCGTGAAGGAACCGAAACCAAATTCTTGTCCGAAAATTTAGTCGCTAACAAATCCACTGTTTAAATCCGATTCCGTCGAAACTTTAAATATTCATAATTAGTTCCTCGGTCGTCCAAATAACGATCCGGAACCGCCCACGAACTCGAAATCACACATACAACGACTGTCAAGAAGAGATCCAACTCCAATTCTCAGCCAATAATTAAATCGTTAACAAGTCCGGCGATTCACATAATTGTCGAAAATCTGCGACTACGCAGTAACTCACGAATCAAGCTGATCATACTGCTGATTCTGGTCCGGGTCGTCACACATATATAGCCATAAGCAACAATTATATTTCTTTCATATAACCATATATAAGTAAAAATTATATTAATTTCCTGCATATCCATAAGAATATATACCTGACATTACTCAGCCACCCAAATATTTCATGCTTATGCTTCGGCTTGACGGTGTAAGGAGCTTGCGGCATTTTTTTCTTACCATCTCTTAACCACAAATGTTTCCGTAGTCCCATAGCTTTCAGATCAATGCGTGCCTTAGAGATGTCTTTTGTTTTCCCCTCCAAGTTAAGAACTGTGCCCACCACACTTTCACACACATTCTTCTCTATGTGCATGACATCTAGATAGTGTCTGATAGGCAACCTGGGCCAGTAGGGGAGTTTCCAGAATATGCTCTTGTGTGTCCAAAACTTATACCTTTCGGGCTTGTCTGGAATTGACGCCACTATCTCAGGATGATTGCTCAGCTGGCCAAAATCATATTCATTCAACACTTCAAAAATTTCTTCCCTTGTCCATCGCCTGGGTGCCACACCTATTTCCACAGTCCCATCAAACGCGTCTGGATCCTGCCTAAATGGGTGATCATATGGAAGCCAACAACGGTGACGCATCTGAACTATTTTACTGCAATGAGGACTGCAACAATCAACCATCATGCACTCTGAACAAGCCCTGTAACCCCTGGTAACGTTGCCCGACAACATACCGCGGGCAGGAAAATCACTTATGGTGCCAACAAGCATGACATGCATATGGAACATCTCATTTTTAAACTTATCGTAAGTGGGGTGGTCACACTCACTCAAGTACTTAAGCTCCTCAATCAAAGGCCTCAAATACACATCGAGACACTTTCCTGGATAACCCGGGCCCGGAATTAACAGAGTGAGCATATTGTAATCGTTCTTCATGCACACCAATGGTGGAAGGTTGTACGGTACCAAAATAATTGGCCATATACTGTATTGAAGACTCATGTTGCCAAAAGGGTTGAATCCGTCAGATGAGAGCCCTAGCCAAACATTTCAGACCTCTGCTGCAAAATGATCAAACTCCCTGACCATGTGCTTCCAAGCCTCTCCGTCGGAAGGGTGTATAAGGGTGTCATCGTCAGGAAAATTCCTCTCAGCTCACCATCTCATAGCTTCGGTCGTGAAAGCACACATGAACAACCGCTCCAGCCTATCAATAAGCGGGAAATATCGAAGTATCTTCACAGCTTTCTTGTTGCCTGCAGGAGTCAACTTATACCTTTCTGTAAAATATACCGGGCAGGCATCAAGGTCTTCACGATCTTTTCCCCAGAAGAGAATACAATCATATCTGCATGCATGAATTTTGATGTAGGAAAGCCCAAGATCTTTAAGGATATGTCGCACCTTATGATGAGTGGTAGGAAGACGATGACCGGGTGGCAGCAGCGAAGCAGTCCACTTCAGCCAAGAATCAACAGCTTTGACAGACATTTTGTTCTCCATTTTGAGCTGCATCACTCCCATGACACTTTCAAGAACAGTCTTACTACAACCGTTGTACAACGGAGTCTGTTGCAATGCAATCAGGTTGTTGTACTTGTCCATACCGCTTGTGTTGACATGACCTCCAGGTAATGGCTCGACTGGCTCAATATGGGGGAAACCCTCAACAACGGGAGGGACATTTGGTGCTTCATCAGCAAATACACTGCTCTCATGAGGAAACATATCATTGATTAACATCGATGTTGGATCATAGGATAGACTGCCCCTCTCAGCAAAATGTCCATGATCATAGCGTGGACTGGCCCTCTCACCAAATTGTCCATGATCATGCAGACCCGCTAACGATGTTTCACCGTGATAAATCCAACAAGTGTATTTATCCCAAAACCCGTATTTACTCAGGTGCTTCTGGACTTTATCAATGGGAAAACGAAATCGATCACTGCAACAATTACATTCTTTACACGGGCAATAATGAAGTGTAGTGTTTCCACAATTAGCCTTCACAAAATTCACAAAACTCCTAATTCCCTGGTGATATCTCACATCCCATCTTTCGAGGGTCATCCAACTCTTGTCCATCCTGAAAATTCTAACAATATTACGTACTATATATATATACACATTCACTACTAATTATAAAATAAATCATCATTAATTACATTCGAATTCATCCGATTAATTAACAAAAGTCAACCCATGCATGCATATAAATTTAAAAACAAAATATATATATATACCAACAATAATTCACAATTACAAATTACCATGCATGCCGGCCTGTATATATTTATAGACATATTAACAATTAATATTCACAAAATCATTTTATATCCATACATATATATACATAAATTAACATCTTTTCATCGAAATAATCTCAAATCCACTCAAAATCAACAGTCAATCACTCGAAAGCAACAATATATCCACTCTATTTGCATATCAAACCAATAATCGATATTTGAACTCTAAATCGATTAACACATGCATAGATATATATATCGATCTAATTAAATCAACACATGCACATATATATATACATACGTATATACGTACCTATATATATAGCTACGTATATATATAGCTTCCCGAGTGATCGAGTTTTCAATGCCTTTTGACAATTCAGAGCTAGGATTTCAGAGCGTTTTCCTTCTTTCGATTTCACTGGATTTTTTTTCTATCCAATTACAAATGAATGAGCTACTGCGATTTGCATCTGATATAAGAGGCCATTGCCGGCGATTCATTAAATCGCTGGAAATGGAGTCATTGCCGGCGATTTTCTGGCCAAAAGTCGCCGGAATGGGTCGCCGGCAATGTGTTGAAACATCACCGGCGACTTTTCGGAATCATTACCGGCGACGGAGCAAGTCGCCGGTAATGTTGATCATTGCCGGCGACTTCCCCGGTCGCCGGCCTTGTTTTTTAAAAAAACGCCGGTAATGAACCTTAATGTGGTAGTGCTTGGGGATCCAAACTTGGTTGCCTCAGAGACCCTAAACCCTAATCGAAGCGACGAATATTGGTATCCAAACTTGGTCGCCTGGATATATTGAAGCGACGAAGATTGATATCTTCGTCGCCTCATTTTGTGTTATTTTTAGAAATTCAAAAACTATATATTAATTTCTCAAATACATAATGTATAATGTCAGGTTTAAAGTAAATATCCATAATTTTTACATAATGTATAATGTACGCTTTAAACAATATTCATAGTAATATTGGAACTCACCTCTATAATTTTTACATAATGTATAATGTATAATCACTACAAGAAAACAGCACTTAGACCACAGAAACGTAATTATTCCGTGGTCCAAGTGACACTTAGACGACGGATACTTCTCCGTCGTCCAAGTACCACCTGGACGACGGAGATGGTATTCTCCGTCATCCAGGTGACCACTTGGAAGACGGAGAAGACTCCGAGGTCCAGGTGATCACTTGGACAACGGACCGACACGCCGTGGTCCGAGTAACTTCCACTTAGACGACGTACCGACACCTCTGTCGTCTAAGTGAAGCATTATATAAGCCCGATGCCAAACTCTTCATTCAATTCCATCCTCTGTCCCGCGGGAAATTTTAAAGATCGAAGAAGAAGTAGAAGGGAGAAGGAGAAGAAGAAGGCCATGATCAGGATCTCCGCTGACTAGCTAGCTAGCTTAATTAACTGATATCGAGAAGGCCAGCAGGTACGTACGCAGTTAAAATTTGCTTAATATATATTTAGTGAAAACGTACATACATGCATAGATGCTAGCTATATATACAGATTAAATTACGTACGTAATTGATGGATCGATGTAGATCGAGTACGTATAATTAAGCGTAAATTAATGGACTAATATATATATATTTAATAATTAATTAATTATAATATTTTGTAGCAGTATGGACAAGAGTTGGATGAAGTTGAAGAATAGATGTGATGTCCGGTATATGGATGGAATTAGCGAATTTGTGAATTTTGCGATAGAACATGGTCAGGGAAAGAAGCGTTTCAGGTGTCCATGCCAGAAATGTCTTAATTGTCAGTAAGTGGAGGTTAATGTTATGGTGCAACACCTGTACGAAAATGGTATGATGTGGAGTTACACTACATGGAGTGAGCATGGTGAAGCAGTAGAGTTCAGCGCAGTAGACTTCAGCTCAGGGTACAGTTACCATGGTGCCTCATCCAGCGGCAGTGGTGCCGGACCCCCAACTTGCAACCCAACTGCAGATTTGGTCCATGATGCGTTTCCGGGATTTAGTCATGGTGGACACCAACACCAAGACGAAGGTTACAGTACCACTCATGAGCATGATGACACATTCCCCGCTGCTAGCTTGGCCACTGACACCAGTGAGATGGATAAGTACAACCGGATGCTACTTGAAGCGCAGACCCCGATGTTCCCTGGATGTCGAGAAAATGTGTTGTAATATGTGATGGAGCAAATGAAGATAAAAGTGAAGCACAAAATGTCAGTGAGTGCTTTTGACGAAATTCAGGAGCAAATATGTAAGTTGCTTCCTGATGATCTCAATCTTCCTAAATCTCATTATAAGGTTAGAAATATCTTGAGCAGCCTCGGCCTAAAGTACAGGATAATTGACGCATGTCCGAATGATTGTGTGCTATTTTACAAAGAGTATAAAGATTTGGACTATTGTCTCGTATGTGGCCAGTGCAGATTCCAGGTGAATAGGAAGAGTTCGAAAAAGAGAATTCCTGTGAAAGTTGTTCGATATTTTCCCTTGATTCCCAGATTGCAGCGCCTGTACATGTCTCTACACACAACAGAGGCGGTGCGATGGTACGCAGAAAAGCGAATAGATGACGATGTCCTGCGACACGCCGCGGATGGGGAGGGTTTCAAACATTTCGACAGATGGCTTCCTCACGACCACCCCTGGCGACAGGATGAAGCTCATTTCGACGGGACGGTATAGAACAATCATAAACCCCGTAGTTGGTCGGGCGAAGAGATTTTAGAGAGGTTGAGCTATTTCGACTTTGGTGTGTTGACCAATGACGCGGATGTAAAGAAATGCAATCCAATTCCTCCACATGATTTCAGCTATTGGGATCACAAGAGTATATTCTTTGAACTCCCTTACTGGTCGAAGTTGAAGCTGAGGAACAACTTGGACGCGATGCACATAGAAAAGAATGTGTGTGACAGCGTGGTGGGAACAATTCTCGGTATTAAGTTCAAAACTAAAGATACTCCCAAAGCGCGCAAAGATTTGGAATCAATGAATCTACGTCGTCCCTTGTGGTTGAGGAGGGATAGGAAATGAGTGTACAACAAGATGCCAGCTGCACCTTACACAGTGAAGCTGACACTTAGACGTTCTGTATTTCACTGGTTTAAGGGTGTTCGTTATCCGGCTACGTATGCAGCTACTATAACTGGAGCAGTGGACGAGGTGCAACAAAAGTTTGTTGGTCTAAAGACACATGGCTATCACATTATGCTGCAACGTCTGATTCCAGTGGTTATTCGACCATACTTTCCTCGTGACGTCGTAGAACCAATAGTGGCATTGTGCAGATGGTGGCAGAGGTTATGCGCCAGAGAATTAAAGAAGTCAGATGTAGTGGAAATGCAACAACAAATTGTGCACATCATTTGCAAACTAGAGAGGATTTTTCCCCCTGCTTTCTTTGACATCATGATTCACCTAATGATCCACCTGCCAGAGCAGGTGCTCATTTCTGGTCCGGTCTAGTACACTTGGATGTATCCTCAAGAAAGGTAGGTACAACTAATTAATTATATAGGTTTTTCGATTCATAATTTGTTCCACTGGAGATTACTAGCTAGCTATATGTACTTATTCTTATTGTACGTTTGATTTTATAGACAGTTTGGACAGTATAAGTCATTCGTCAAAAACAGGTCGGCCCTGGATGGCTCCATAGCAGAGACATACCTAATGCATGAGTGTGTTACTTACTGCAACAGGTACCTCAAAGATCCACCACCTCCCACTGCCTCCGATCGCAGTGCCCGCATCAATCTTTCTGTCGTCACCAATGTCGTCTGACCGTTTAGAGGAGTATTAAAGGAATCGTTAACACGGGAAGAACTTATTGAGGCACATTGGGTAGTGTTGCGAGACTGTGACGAAGTTGAGCCGTACATGATGTCATACAGGGAGAGGCTTCAGGCGTTAAATCAAAACAAGAGTTCGGCGTGGATTGAGAAAATGGTTAAGAAGAAGTTTCCCGATTATTTCTTCCAATGGGTACGTACGTACGTCTCGGAATTTAATTAGTAATTTATATACGTACATATCGATCATGTTTGGAGAAAGTCCAAATTAATTTACCCTTATATTAATTTGTCCTTCTTCGCAGATGATTGATCTGCAAAAATATGAAAACCACGGGGGGTGGTGGTCATGGCCAAAGCACTTGCTAGCAGGGAAGCCGGTTAAACACTATATTTATCCTGGATGTTTTGTGAACGGTGTAAAGTTCCATTCATTGGCCCGAGACGAAGGAAGAAGAACACAAAACAGTGGGGTAGCGGTTGGGAAAGACAATGATCTATATTACGGGGCTATTGTATATGTGGTTCAGCTATGTTAAGGGAATGATGTCAACGTTTTCCTATTCAAGTGCAGATGGTTCAAGCGTACAAAGGAAGACCTGGGACTATTATCAGTCGATACAAACTCTAGCTGGTATGAGGATGAGCCTTTCGCTCTCGCCACCTTAGTTCGGCAGGTGTTTAATCTCGACGATCCGAAAGCCGGTGAAGGGTGGAAAATAGTGAACCATATCTCTCATCGAGGAATATGGAATACAGAGACAATTGAAGGGACACCGGCGACGACTGAAGATGCTGCTGAACCAGAAAGAGACATTCCTGCCTATCAAGAGCCTAATATTTCTGTCATCCGCTCCGATATAATGGATCTGGTTCAAGATGGTGAACGGTTACCCATGCCTAATGGTTGTACAGATCTAACTGAAGATGAGATTATCGATGCCATTAATGAAGAAGATGAAGAAGACGAGCAGGATGAGGACGCGGACGAGGACTCAGGTTATTCGTCGGACGATGTTGAGTATGATGAGGAGGATGAGCAATCAGATACCGGGGACGAGGATGATGACGATTATGATGATGACTACTTAACTAAGACGAGAAAAATTAATTGGTAATTAATTTATGTAATTATTGTAATACATGATCGATGCATCATTGATCAATAATTAATATAAATATTATAAGGAGGAGAATGTATATATGTACGTATATCTTCGACTTTTTGTACTTAATTAATTAATTACACGCGTCCATGCCATGCTCAATCAGATCGGATCGACCGACGTACGTAAACTAAATTAAATTAATTAATTAATCCGAATTATATATCCTGAACAACGGAGAAATTAATTGCAGACTGTCGCCTTTTGGGTATTTTGGCTATCTCCCTAAATCCTCGACCCTAAATCTAGAAAATCGGATCGATCGATCATTTTTTTAATTATATTCTTGAATCAGAATAATTGAACGGACACACAAATGACCGAGGACGACCTAAACCCTAAACCCTAAGGCCCTAACCCCTGAATTCAGGGTTTGTACACTTGGACGACGGAGATAGTCATTCTCCGTCGTCCAGGTACTAACTAGGACGATGGAGACGCTCATCTCCGTCGTCCAAGTTCACAAACCCTAAACCCTAAACCCTAAGGCCCCTAACCCCTGAATTCAGGGTCTCTGCACCTGGACGACGGAGATGATCTTCTGCGTCGTCCAGGTACACACCTGGACGACGGATAAGCTCATCTCCGTCGTCCAGGTTCAGATTTCGTAATTTTTTCTTAGACAATGACCATCTAGACCTTCTTCCAATGCATATTCTTTTCGTCAAGACTTTTGAGTAAACAATTTTTGGTGTGTGAGTTTCGACGGTTCGAAAATCGGAGTTGCGAAATGTCTTGTATCCACGTTTCCGGTTTGTGAAATTCTCGGTTTTGCGGTTGACTGTGCCGATAAAACCCTTCCCGAACTTATTATTTTCTGGTCCTTTATTGTAATTATATATTATGTTACGATGAACATATCCAACGGTTGTTTTGTCCAAATTCAATTTCGTTAATACTCTGCTGGAAATGAGCCTCTACTCATGAACACTTAAGTCGTAAAGATTACACTACCGGATTAAGACCCATTGTCGGCGACTTAAAGTCGCCGGCCTTGTTTTTTTTCTCGCTGGAAATGTCATTACAGGCGACAAGTCGCCGGCAATGCCGTCGCCGGAAATTGCCCGCCGGAGATAGCATTGCCAGCGACGGCAACTCAAGTCGCCGGCAATGTCAGCGCCGCCGTGGCCGGAATTTGAAGTCATTGCCGGCTACTTAGGTCCATGTCGCCGGCAATGCTTGGAAAAATTTTGAAAAAAAAACCCGGTTCTGGATTGGGCCCAATTCCAGAACCTGCATTGAAAGACATAAACCGTACAATCATACAACTTCAACAGTACACACATAAATGTCCAACGTACAGTATAAATAGCAACGATACGAAAATTAACTACAACTACACATCAGGGTTGAGGAACTTGCGGGTCAGGGTCGAAGAAATCCATGTACTCATTTGAACTCCGGTGGCTACCCTGGTCTTGCTGTGGCGGTGACTGGTGCGGTGGTGGTGGTGCATAACTGGGGAACATAGGGACCGAGGGAGGTGTGGGGAGCGGTTGTCCGGTAGTCTGATCCGCGTACATCGTCTGCATCCAGGTGAACATTTGTGTCTGCTGCTGGACCATGAGTCGGTGTTGCTCGATCATCCCCTGGCACTCGGCATCTCTGACTGCCTGCTGCTCGGCCATCTGCCTCATCTCCTCCATCTGCCTCCTTTGCTCCTCCAACTCCCTCTGCATCCTCTGAAGCTCCGCTGCGAGGTTACGACTAGAAGTTAAACTTCTTGACCCGGTAGAGTATTCTGAAGTGTTCTTCAATACTCCTTCGCCCGCCGAGCCCATTCCTCTACAGTAGTAGGTATTCTTTCCAGTCCCGCACACTTTTGCCATGATCTGAGCCGCTATAGGGCGATCAAGCGGATCGATCTGAGAGGCATACTGGGTGACTTCTTCCTCTGAGCAGTCAGGATGGTTATTCCGAGCTATATTCATGGTCACTTTTGTGGTCGCCTCCTCCACTCTCCCTAATTGAAAAGCGAATATGAATAACGTATTATTTAACAAAATAAATTAATATCAAAAAATAGTTTTATTAACACATGCATATGTGAAGTACAAAATACAGAGGCGGAAGACTTACCACTTCTTCAGGGCACTGCGGATAGAACTTCTGATGAATATACACCAACGGGTTCACTTCTTGTTGTTGCTGCGCCTTATTCGACCAACCCAGATAGTTGAGTGAACCTGCATGATGGGCCCTGGTGTTTTTCAATCTATTCGCCCGGTTCGTCTTCGAAATCGCCTTGTTTGATAAACATATGTAAAAAAATTAGTAACTAACTATTTCAATGTGATACAATACATTAGACTTGTAAGATATATTCAGGATGCATACCTGAGCTTTGGGGTGCTCAAAGTGGGCTATCAGCCACAGCCACTCGTACTCCCTAAACCGGAATTCGCTAGGGGTAGAACCTCGGCCTAGCTCCTTGTATACAGTGTAATATGAAGAAAGCTCGTTCTTCCATTCTTTATACCTATATTAACACCAGGAAAAAAAGTTAGAGATATTAAAACACTTGATAAACAAAAATCTAACTCGATATATACTCAAATAACTCGAAGCACATCACCTCATATGTAGTTGACGCTCTACCCACGTGTGAATAAGGCATTCATCCACGTCAAACCACACCTGCAATATGAATATATAAACGGTAAAATTATATATTTATTCGGACTTAATTAATAAATGTAAAAATTTACGTAATGAAAATACGATTTAACTCACACTCAGTGCATTATGCACTTGCATCTTCACGTAGATAGACATAGATTCCCAATCTGGCCAAAGCATTGGGACCTTGTCCCGCACGATCGCCCCGGCCATGCTGACATATTTTCGCGTGGTGTCGAATGCCTCGATCACCTCGCCATCCTTATTGGCCCTAATGGGCGTTTTCCTTCCCCCGGTGGCCTGCTCAAGTCTCTTCCCGGTGCAGGTGCCTCTAGCCCCTTTCCGTTTTCCAGTACCATTAACGAAATTGCCTAATAATACAATGTCAACAAATTGATATCATTAATTGAACCTATCGTAAGTCTTAAGTAATAATTAAGTAATCAATCTTTTGTTAAATAAAATTTACCTGCATCGTCCGTTCGTTGGTTGGTGCACCTCACACTCCAAAGATACACGGGGTCGAACGAGATGAAGTTGTACGCTTCCTCCACGCTCAGGAACTCCGGCCGTCCTTCAACATAAATAGGCATCCCCCTATCATCGAATTCAGGGATCACAGGAATCTCGTCGGGTAGGAAGAGACCGGACGGCGGAGATAGACGAGGCCTGGACGATGAGGCGCCAGCACCATCTGCCTCAGATGATTCGCGTGAAACGAGAGTAGGCACCGGGCGAATAGGGGGCATTCGGATGGAGGGAGTTTCTGATGCTCCCGTTGACTGTCGCTCGTCTGAGGGTCTGCTGACGGAGGGACGTCTGCTGACTGAGGCTCGAGGCTGGACTTCCGGTTGCACGGCTCCGGATCGTGCAGCTTCCTCCTCTTCTCGTGCAGCTAGCAAGGCTTGTGTGCGAGCATTCATCATTGGCCCACTGCGCGTGTTGCTAACTGCGGCTGAGGAGGAAGCTTGACTACTGCTCCCTCCACTATTTCGGGAACCTCTCCGTTTGATGCCTCCAAGCATATTTGCCGCAAAACCTCCTGGACACCGTAATAGTCATGGATTCGGTTATATAACAAATCGGAATCGGAACCGGAACCGTTTGGAACCGGAACCGTTTGAACCCGGAACAGTTTGGAACTGGAACCGTTCGGTTTCAAACGGTTCCGGTTACAAACAATTCCGGTTCCAAACGGTTCCGGTTCCACGCGGTTCCGGTTTAAAACCGTTCTGGTTCCAAACCGTTCTGGTTCCAAACCGTTCCGATTCCGATTTTTCACCTTAATTTATACGTTAAATTAACAACTATATCACCTTAATCCAAACACGTTAAATGCCGATTCCGATTTTTCACCTATTATACGTTAAATTAACAACTATATCACCTAAATTAACATATATACATATATACATCATTTTCGACTTAAAATTTTTCACATATATACATCATGCATCTTAATTAAATTTAATTTTCTCATATATATACATCACATATTAATCCAAATCACCCTAATTAATTTTCCACATTTTTCAAACATATGTATATATATATACATTGCATATAAATTAATCCAAATCACCCTAATTAAATTTAATTTCCACATACATATATATATATACACAATGCCACATACGTACATACGTACATACGTATATATATATATATGCATAAAAATAAATAAAAATTGAGAGAGAGAGAGGGAGAGAGTGTGAGCTTGCATGCACCTACCATGGTGGAGCTCGAGGTGATTTTTCGACGACGGAGGTGATGGGAGGAGGTAGAGGAGGAGGGGAGGAGGAGAGGAGGAGGGGAGGAGAGGAAATTTCAATTTGAAATGGGGTTTTTTAGTGTGGAGAGAGGAGAAGGGAGAGGAGGTGAAGGGAGGGGAGAGGGGAGGAGAGGAAGAGAGATTTGAGGAGAGGGAGGCTGCCGGAACAGTTTGGGAGGAGGAGAGGAGGAGTTTTAGGGTTTGAGATAGTGAGAAATGAGGGAGAGCTCGAGCTGGGTTCGCCCATATTCAGTAAACATTGCCGGTGAGTTAGTTGCAACTCGTTGGTAATGACATTACCAACGAGTTGATAACTCGTGGGCAATGTCATTACCAACGAGTTGCTTATCAACTCGTTGGTAATGTCATTATTTCCCGAAGAATATCCGACTACAATTTCCGACTACAATTTCCGACTAAGATTTCCTACACGATTTCCGACTACAATTTCCGACTACGATTTCCAACACGATTTCCGACTACAATTTCCGACTACGATTTCCGACTACGATATCCAACACGATTTCCGACTACAATTTCTGATTACAATTTCCGACTACAATATCCAACAAGTGCACTTTCATGCGGTTCCCATAAATTAGTTCAACAACTGAATGAAGGACACCGTAATAGTCAACGCCATCCTGCCCACCATGGACCATCACCCCACAATTCTGTGTTTTCAGTCGGTCGTCTCGATTTTCACATATAAATTTCACGCCATTGACCTGACACATCGAGTAAACTTTTGAAGCTATCGGTTTCATCGCCAGGACCCTCAATTCGTTTGATCACTCTGGGCAACCATCATTTGCTACATGGTTCATCTAAAAACGATAAGAAATACATACACAAGAATTACAAAACTTAGAAACCTCAAAACCACGTACGTACACACATGCTATATAAGGATATATATAAAAAATAGACATATACACATATACCCTTACCCATTGACCAAAGTAGTTTGCAAACGTCCTGTTGTGGTAATCAACATTTCCGGCAATAGCAGGGCAGTGAAGATGATAGTTTTTCCAATATTGTACTTCTTGACAATTAATCAGTACCGACCAGTGGGCAATGGCTACCTCATTTCCATCCAACTTGTACGACTTTGGCAAGCTTCCCTGTACTACCACGTCATTGGAGATGATAGAAAGGTTGAACTGGGGTTCATCTATCGGCATCTGTTGTTGAGGGTCCTCAAGCGCTCCCAAATACACTTTGGTGTACGTTACACACTCGTGCGCAACATATGCTTCAGCGATACACCCTTTAGGTGCATATTTATTCTTCACATAGTCTTTGTAGGCTCCCAATTGTCTACAAGTTAACAAGTGCATGTTAACTTACTTAAAAAATAAGAATTTACATATAAAAACAGAGGTAAACCAAATGTATGAATCATTTGTACATTTCCATGGGATACATCCAAGTGTAGTGTACGGGACCTGTAAGCAACAATTGTTTGGGAAGATTGATCATCAGGTGAGGCATGATGTCGAAAAAATTTGGGGGAAATATCCTCTGAAGCTTGCACATGATAAAAATGATGTCATCTTGCATCTCCCTGAGATCTGATTTTTTAACTTCCCTGGTGCATAACTTCTGAAAGAATCTTGGCAAGGCCACCAACGGCTCCACCACCTCTTTGGGCAGGTACCCTCGAATGAAAATAGGGAAAAGTTGTTGAAGTAGTACATGGCAGTCATGACTCTTTAATCTGTACATCTTATTGTCCCGGAAGTTAACACACCTGCTTATATTTCCTGCAAAACCATAAGGATACCTGCATATATATATATAGCCATAGGCAATAATTATATTTCTCGCATATAACCATAACCCGGTAAAAATTTAAGGCCAAATTCCTGCATAGCCATAAGAATATATACCTGACATTACTCAACCACCGAAAAATTTCATGCTTATGCTTCGGCTTTACGGTGTAAAGAGCTTGCGACATTTTTCTCTTACCATCTCTTAACCACAAATGTTTCCGTAGACCCATAGCTTTCAAATCAATGCGTGCCTTAGGGATGTCTTTTGTTTTCCCCTCCTAGTTAAGAACTGTGCCCACCACACTTTCACACACATTCTTCTTTATGTGCATGACATCTAGGCAGTGTTTGATAGGCAACCTGGGCCAGTAGGGGAGTTCCCAGAATATGCTTTTGTGTGTCCAAAACTTATACCTTTCGGGCTTGTCTGGAATTGACGCCACTATGTCAGGATGATTGCTCAGCTGGCCAAAATCATATTCATTCAACACTTCCAAAATTTCTTCCCCTGTAAATAGCCTGGGTGCCACACCTGTTTCCGCAGTCCCATCAAATGCGTCTGGATCCTGCCTAAATGGGTGATCATATGGAAGCCAACAACGGTGACGCATCTGAACAATTTTACTGCAATGAGGACTGCAACAATCAACCGTCATACACTCTGAACAAGCCCTGTAATCCCTGGTAACGTTGCCCGACAACATACCGCGGGCAGGAAAATCACTGATGGTGCAAACTAGTATGGCATGCATCTGGAACATCTCATTTTTGAACCTATCGTAAGTGGGGTGGCCACACTCACTCAGGTACTTAAGCTCCTCAATCAAAGGCCTCAAATACACATCGAGACACTTTCCTGGATAACCCGGGCCCGGAATTAACAGAGTGAGCATATTGTATTCCTTCTTCATGCACATCCATGGTGGAAGGTTGTACGGTACCAAAATAAATGGCCATATACTGTATTGAAGACTCATGTTGCCAAAAGGGTTGAATCCGTCAGATGAGAGCCCTAGCCAAACATTTCGGACCTCTTCTGCAAAATGATCAAACTCCCTGACCATGTGCTTCTAAGCCTCTCCGTCGAAAGGGTGTATAAGGGTGTCATCGTCAGGCAAATTCCTCTCAGCCCACCATCTCATAGCTTCGGCCGTGAAAGCACACATGAACAACCGCTCCAGCCTATCAATAAGCGGGAAATATCGAAGTATCTTCACAGCTTTCTTGTTGCATGCAGGAGTCAACTTATACCTTTCTGTAAAACATACCGGGCAGGCTTCAAGATCTTCAAGATCTTTTCCCCAGAAGAGAATACAATCATATCTACATGCATGGATTTTCATGTAGGAAAGCCCAAGATCTTTCAAGATATGTCGCACCTTATGATGAGTGGTAGGAAGACGATGACCGGGTGGCAGTAGCGAAGCAGTCCACTTCAGCCAAGAATCAACAGCTTTGACAGACATTTTGTTCTCCATTTTGAGCTGCATCACTCCCATGACACTTGCAAGAACAGTCTTACTACAACCGTCGTACAACGGAGTCTGTTGCAATGCAATCAGGTTGTTGTATTTGTCCATACCTCTTGTGTTGACATGTGCTCCAGGTAATGGCTCGACTGGCTCAATATGGGGGAAACCCTCAACGACGGGAGGGACATTTGGTGCTTCATCAGCAAATACACCGCTCTCATGAGGAAACATATCATTGACTAACATCGATGTTGGATCATAGGATGGACTGCCCCTCTCAGCAAAATCTCCATGATCATAGCGTGGACTGGCCCTCTCACCAAATTGTCCATGATGATGCGGACCCGCTAACGATGTTTCACCGTGATAAATCCAACAAGTGTACTTATCCCAAAACTCGTATTTACTCAGGTGCTTCTGGACTTTATCAATGGGAAAACGAAATCGATCGCTGCGACACTTACATTCTTTACACGGGCAATAATGAAGTGTAGTGTCTCCATAATTAGCCTTCACAAAATTCACAAAACTTCTAATTTCCTGGTGATATCTCACATCCCATCTTTCGAGGCTCATCCAACTCTTGTCCATCCTGAAAATTCTAACAATATTACGTACTATATATATACACATTCACTACTAATTATAAAATAAATCCTCATTAATTACATTCGAATTCATCCGATTAATTAACAAAAGTCAACCCATGCATGCATATAAATTTAAAAACAAAATATATATATACCAACAATAATTCACAATTACAAATTACCATGCATGCCGGCCTGTATATATATATAGACATATTAACAATTAATATTCACATGTATGCATATAAATTAAAAATATATATATACCAAATTCACATATTTTATGCATATAAATTAAAAATATCATTTTCGACCCATGTATGCATATAAATTAAATATATATATATATATACCAACATATACCAACAATTCACAATTACAAATTAACATACCTCTGCCGGTATATATATATACATATTAACAATTAATATTCACAAAATCATTTTATATCGATCCATACATATATATATACACAAATTCACATATTTTCATCGAAATAATCTCAAATCCACTCAAAATCAACAGTCAATCACTCGAAAGCAACAATATAGCCACTCTATTTGCGTATCAGACCAATAATCGACGCGATATCTCAATTCAACTCTAATTAAATCAACACATGCATGCATGCATATATATATATATATATATATCGATCTAATTAGATCGATCAACGCACACATATATATATACATACATATATACGTATATATATACGTACCTATATATATATAGCTTCCCGAGTGATCGAGTTTTCGACGCGCGCCTTAATTTTGACAATACCGAAGGATCGATTTCAGAGCGTTTTCTTTCTTTCGATTTCACCGAATTTTTTTCGATCCAAATGAATGAGCTGCTGCGATCTGCATCTAATATAAGAGGCATTGCCGGCGATTTAATGAGATTCATTAAATCGCCAGAAATGGAGACATTGCCGGCTAAATTCTGGCGAAAAGTCGCCGGTAATGTTTGAAAACATTACCGGTGACTTTTCGTTGACATTACCGGCGACGGAGTAAGTCACCGGCAATGATGATCATTACCGGCGACTTTCCCGGTCACCGGCCTTGTTTTTCCAAAAGTCGCCGGTAATGAGTGTATATGTGGTAGTGTTAGTCGATACTTAACAACTTTCAAGACGTAAAATTATTCGTTGGTTCAAATAACTGTTCATATATACGATGCGTTCATTGATATTGTACGACTATTTCACTCGAATAACAGATCGCTAAATTCCTAGCGAATGAATTTTTTAATTTTTTTTTTACGTAATTTGAACACCTGGACGACGGAGAATGACATCTCCGTCGTCCAAGTCGAAAATTATGGCGGTTCATTATGGCGCCTCAAATTTCGGCACCGCTTGAAATTCTACTTAGACGACGAAGAATCAATTCTCCGTCGTCTAAGTTCAAATTTATGGCGGGTGAAACGTCCCGCCCATTAATTACGCGCCGCTTCGAAAAAATGGAACGCTTCACCTAGACGACGGAAAACCCTGTTTCCGTCGTCCAAGTGCACTTAGACGACGGAAAATAGGGCTCTGTCGTCTAAGTGAAACTCTATAAATAGAACAGCACCCCCCTTCTCTCATTCCATCTCCTCTCCTCTCCTCTCCTCCTCTCCTCTCCTCTCCTCTCCTCTTCTCCGGCGATCCTCCTCCGGTGACGCTCCGACGACTAAATTTCCAGCGTGGTTCCCCCTCTCCGACGACTCTACTCTTCCGATATTCCGGCGACATTTCGACGAGGTAATAATTCTAGTTTTTACCTCTTTAACATTTTTTTATTTAATTAATTATTTAATTTCTAAATAGTTTTAATTTATTAGTTTTAAATAATTAATAGTTGTAATTATAATAATTATTTAGTTGTTATTATTAATATTTAGTAATCATTATTAGTTGTTAATTATTTGGTAATGAATAATTATTAGTTAAAATTAAATAATCCTAATAATAATTATTGTTAATAATAATTAATTATATTGGTAAATGAATAATTATTATTAAATGCATGATAAATAATAATACATTATTATCATTATTTATTGTTTTAATTAATTGATAATTACGTGTATTTTCTAGTAAATTGCATGGTAGTACGTCTTCGATTTAAATTTAGTACATAGGCTTGGTTTATTAAGTCGCACTCTTTGGAATAGATGACGCCTCTTTTCCTAGCTTATCTCCTTAACCCCTCGTGATGTGTGGATTTCATCACTGCACACCATAACCTAAGTGAAGTTATGGACACGAGGTTGAGGGCGGAGTTTGCAAAGGACTTGAGGGAGTGTAAATTTTTGAAAAATTAGCTGAATGTCGGACATGGTGTCTAGAAACGGGTTATGACTGGTGAAAGGTTTTGGATCTAAGAAAGACGACACCAATAGAGTATATACCATTCATTTGGTTAGCCTCGGGGTGTTTTGTCGAAATTAGTCCTGCCTCTCGCGTTATCTCTATCCCTAACTGGCCATGTTTTTCGATTTAACCAAGGCTAATTAATTGAAAATTTACACTTTATCGCGCGGGTCGCACGTCCATTGAACGACCGAAAAAGCCAAGCTAGTGTACTCTATTTAAATCTTAACCATACTTAATTAGCGTAAATTTTGCACTCGTAATTATTATGGTAAGTAGGTATTTTAACAACGTACTCCTAGGTTTAAATGGCTCCATCCGGCAAGAAGAAAGCCCAACAGGAGGCAGAAGATGCCATGCTCCGCCGCTTGGCGGACCAAGTCGGTTGGGTTCAACAGGAGGGCAACGACGCCCTCAATCCGGACCCTTCATCTGGTCCGGAGGTGACGCCTTCTGGGGAAATTCCCTCTGCCCCATTTATTTCCAGCGGTGATGATGTCGACCCCTTTTCAACTCTGACGCCCGGTACCGGTTGAACGACAAGTACTCAGGCGTCCTCGACCGCTGACTCTATCATGTACAGCGCCCGCCGAAAGCAAAGGAGGGCCCCGACTGACCCGGAACCGAAAAGGACTCGGGGTCTCGTTAAAGGGGGCAAAGCGGAGAAAATTTGCAAGGCGACCGGGAAAAATATCGACTTGCCCTACGACGAATTCACCGGTGGCCCTCCCACAGCTCAGCTAGCAAGTCTCTCGGCGCATAGCATAGGGTCAATCGTTCGTAGCCGGGTTCGAATTAATTCCCCTACTTGGAAGGAGGTGCCGGATGATGAGAAGGCGAAAGTCTTTAAAGAACTTTCGGTACGTAATACGTCCAATTTTAGTTATTATATAATATTGTTAATATTAGTTATAATTTCATAATATATACGATTATAATTTTCCACTTATTTCTGATAGGAACAATTTGCGGTGGATCCGACACCGGCGATGTTGAGGCATATCAACCAAACCGCCAACTCCATCTACAAAGATTGGAAGTACAGGCTCCATCAGTACTTCGAAACTATCAGTCCCGTGCCTCCCCCCGTAGAGCTGCGTGGGGATAGAGAAGATGAGTGGCAGTGGTTGTGTAACCACTTTGCCGATGAAGAATTTAAGGTGTTAATTTACTTTTTTTATTTCAATTAAGATAATTGAATTATTTAAATTTTAGTTACTTATTAATTTTTTAATGATTTAATTATGTTGTCTAACAGAAATTCTCCGGTGTCAACAAAGCCAATCGGGGGAAGAAGAACAAACACCATACTTCCGGCGCCAAGCAACTCATTCAAATAGCCAAGGAGCACATGGATAAGGTCTCTAAACACCCTTATCTCGATGCAAGCATAAGCGCGTACGTGACGCCTGGCCTCGATAATGAAGCGAGTCAATGTGGCGTAAGTGATATATATATATATATGCTTTTAATTATAGTAATTATTATTTAAATATTATTTCATTATAATAAATTAATTATTCTTTTGTAGGCAAGGGTGATAGAGCGTACGCAGGAAGAATTGGCTAACACTCAGCTTGCGTTCCCAGATGTGCCGCCGGAAGACCTGCCTCCTCTATCCATTGAGAGCCAAATTGCAATCGCGGATGAGGTCTACGGTCGTAGAGCTGGCAAGGAGGTTAGGCACTTCGGGCCTAAGGTGGTTCGAGATTTGTCGACGACCTCCGACTCATCATCTACGGGAGGTTCGGGGCGGCGGAGAAGGACTCAGGCGTTAAAGACTTAATGAGCAACAAGCACAAATAGCCCAACTCATCGCCCTCATGCAACAATCTCGAGAAGAATGTCAACCTCCTCCGAACCCATACCGCGACGACGACGACCCGGCTGGAGGCGGGGGACGCGGCGGCGCATCTGCTCCTCCAGTGTGTTAATTAGCTAGTAGTTTATTAGTTATCTCGTTTCTTTCCGCATTCCGAACAATATTTTACTTTTTATGGGTTTTTTGGATGTGTATGTACAAATTAATTTTAATTATTTAATTAAGTAATATTAAAAATTTAGTTTATTTAATTAATTTTAACATTTTTCATTATTTAAATTCAATTAATAATAAATTAAATTAATAATATTTAATTACAATTTAATTTTTAAAAAAAATTAAATAATCACTTGGACGACGGAGATTAAGTTCTCCGTCGTCCAGGTGCTTACCTGGGCCACGGAGATTGTTAGCTTCTCCGTGGCCCAGGTAAGCACCTGGACGACGGAGAACTTAATCTCCGTCGTCCAGGTGCTTACATGGGACACAGAGATTGTTAGCTTCTCCGTGGCCCAGGTAAGCACCAGGACGACGGAGATTAAGTTCTCCGTCGTCTAGGTTCTTACCTGGGCCACGAGAATGTCCGCGGTCCAAGTGAACTTGGACGACGGAGAATAAATTCTCCGTCGTCTAAGTGTTTGGACGATAACACTTGGAGCACGAAACTTGAACGACGGACAAACGAACTTAGACGACGGAAACTCTCCGTCGTCTAAGTGCGTTTTTCTTGTAGTGAATGTACGGGCAGTAGTGATAATCGGCTCCGTTCCTATGCATGTGATGTACCTTGGATCAGCATGATGATATGTCGTCCAAGTTTTGTCTGGGTGTTCGTCCATGTTTCCTGTCAACATAAACAATCGGCAGTATCTCCCTACAGTTCCCCGAGTGCACACATATCTAAACAACCTAATTTGCACTCGGGAAACATTGAAAGGAGACACTGTCGAAACCATATCCCCAAACCGAAATTGAATTCACATGAATAGCAAAATGAACAACAAAGTCATGTTCACATAAAATGTCCAAAAATGGGACAATTCGAGAATCAACAACTCAACTCGATCAACTAGATGAGTTGTTGATTCTCAAACGGGAGTTCTAAGTTGATAAACACCACAATTATATATAACCATACGCTTGATTTAATGATTAACACTAATAACACTACTAATTAAGGCTCGAATACACCTAATCTACACTAATAATCACCTAAATTTCACTAAATCTATTTTTTAAAAACGAGGCGACGAAGATTGATCAATTTTCGTCGCCCCAATTTTCTTTGAGGTGACCAAAAAATCTTCGTCGCCTCGAAGAAAAACGAGGCGACGAAGAATGATCAATCTTCGTCTCCCCAATTTTCTTCTAGGTGACCAACAAATCTTTGTCGCCTCGTTTTTCTTCGAGACGACGAAGATTTATCAATCTTCGTCGCCCCAATTTTCTTCGAGGTGACCAAAAAATCTTCGTCGCTTCGAATGTAAAAAGTGGTCGCCTCATCTAATTGAAGCAACCAAGATCAGTATTCGTCGCCTCAATTAATTGAAGCGACGTAACTAATATCTGAGGCAACCATTCCATTCTTCGTCGCCTCAGTTGAAAATGGGGCGACGAAGAAACTTAACTTCGTCGCTCTAAAGCTCTCCTTCAGTAGTGTCATTTACTTATTTCACCGAATATGCATAATAGTTGGACTTGATATAGCTTCTGTGTACACATCATAATTACTTCCAACATATATATGTAAAAGCTTTCCACCGTCTAATGACTAGCATCTTGGTACATGAACTAGCGACTGACGATGCCCGCCCCAAGGGTTAGCTTAATTATATATGATTATATGATGCTTCTAACGAAGATTACATCAAGCTCTTCTAGCTGTAAGAATACATGCATTTCACAGTACAGTTAAGAACGTTGGCATGGCTTCGCATACGTAAAAGAACAACATCATAATTTGCAAATTAGAGTGGACTCTTGTCTTGTACTGTAGATTATAGGTGGTAGAGGTTTTATGTATTGCATCCAAGCTAAATCATAAGGATTTCCCAACATTTGATATTTCGACGCATGTCTCAGTACAAAGATTGTGTAGAATTCGCATGCATGCAAATACAAAGAAGGCTAGCTAGGTATAAAGATGCATGCAAGATTAATTAAACCAAAAGAAAGCAAGCTAGTATCTCTCACACACACAAACAAAAGAAAGAGAAAAGGATTTTATTTAACTACAAAAGTTCCAAAAGATTTAGAAGTACCATGCTTGAGGTCACCATTTTATTTAAAACACACATAAAGTTCCAAGTTCCATCAGATTTTTATATTGCTCGTCCTGGGTATTCATTTCAGTAAGCCAGAATAGAATTCCCAGATCTCAACAGCTACAAACGATAAGCAAATTAAGCCAAGCTGCCATGCAAGTAAAGTAAATGAATAATGGAGAAACTATATACCGTAAGTTGAGAAGCAACGTTAACTTTCGCAATGCAGAAATCTACATGCCATTTTGGTGCAAGTGATTCAGTCTTATTGGCTAAAAAGAGAGATCAATGAGATCATACTTAATTAGGAACCCTGATTAATTTGTTAAATATGACCAGGTTAATCAAAGATGAAGACATATGCAATTGAATTCAAACATGACTAGGCTAATCTGTTGTCATGCATGTTCTTAGGTAAAAGAAACTTTGGTCACAGTGCCTTCGGATTCTTCCTCTTTCCCAGAACAATGTGGTTTTGCATTCAAAAGGAGCTACGGCAATCTCTTTCAAGCACAGTTCAGAAGGTATGATAGATATGGCGCGCCGCTTCAGATTCCTATGCTATTAATAATTTACGGGTGTAACTTCGCATTCTTGTCAAAATGAGCTTCTAGCTAGCTCGTGATGAAAACAGTAAGTGGGATCATGAAGACATTGATATATGGTCGTTGTGATCCATGTCCATAGAGAACTGCGTACAGAAGAGAAGTGAAGGGTGCTGAAGAACAGCCCTGGCGACATTTAAAGGAATACAGGTGTTTACCTTATTATGGTATTTCTGGGGCGCACGGAGAGAAGAGAGAAGAGCTTCACGTTATTCAATCGTGTGTGAACTTCATGCATGATTCAATCGTGTCATTCGTGTGTGTGAGAAATGATCTGCTGTGTTAGTACGTACGTGTCCTGTGTCTTCGATCTAGAGTAACAAAAATTCTACCACGAAATTAGGGCTGAATACACCGTTCAGAGATCGAGAATCAGATTGCCGTTTTATTTTTTTTGAAAATATTAGATTGTCGTTATCTAAACGGAGTCAAAACATACCTACCGTTGGGACATAACTATAACTATTTTGTGCCTTTGGCGGGAAAGAAACTACTTTGAAACATAAAGATCGAATTTCTAACGTTGAAACTTGAAAGGTAGTCGCCAAACTCGTAGTACGTACGTCTAAGTAATATACTAAAGTACCTTTGTCCTATGAGTCCTATGATTCGTAAAATCACTTAAACGACCGAATATGTTTTTCATCGTTCAGGCAATATACTAGATGACGAATAAACAATTCATTGTCAACTTTGTCGTCTATATAAACTAGACTACAGAATAAGTGTTTCTTGTCCACTTCGTTGTCTAAGTCGTATCCTAAACGATAAAATTTTGTTCGTCGTTCAAGATCTTACCTATACGACAAAATTGACTTCTTAGACAATCAAATACTTACCCGTTTAAGTGGATTAAATTATTTAGATCAGTTTTGAGTTCCAGATCGAACATGTTTCATTTCCTCCTCCATCAACCTCTCTCAACACCACCTCCGGATCAATTCATAATGGAAAAGGTTCGAGAGGCCTCCTGAAGCTTATACACCTCTCTTCTTATTGGTTTGTGTTGGTATAATCTTTTTTCTCTCAATATTTTTCCAAAATTATCTCATTTCTGTATTTTAGTTTTCCGGCAAATGATTTTCATCGACCCTTGTTTGCCTTAACATTGTTTACAAACTATATTGCTTGCATGTGTTGATTATATATGGTGAAATATTAGATTACTTGAAAATTAATAATTCGTAGATCAATATATATAATTAGGTACAATTATTGTGTTATGTAATTTATTAAGTATTGGATGAATCGAATGTAAGAATGATATATGTTTCATATTCAATTCTTGATATTTAAAATTAGCTTCCTAGCTTAATTAGAAGTGTCGATGTTTAATTGTATATATTGATGACTAAAAACGGAGCTACCTAGGTTCTTGAATTGTCCCAAAATTAGGTAGAATTTTTAATTTCCCCAAAATTAGCTAGGTTAATTTGTTGATGACTCAAAATTAGGTAGGTAGCTAGCTAGGTTCTATTTAGGGGTCATCATTTGGCCCGTGGGCCTCGTGGACCGGTGGAGGCCCGCAAGTCTATGAGCTAAAAGCCCGGCCCGGCCCAAAAAAAACCTGTAAAAGCCCGGCCCGGCCCGATGGTCCGGCCCGCCAAAAACTTGTCAAGCTAGACCTGTTAGCTAGGCCCGACCCGTCAAAGCCCACAATTTTTTTATATATAAGATAGTAGTATATATATCATTATACCTACATTTATATATATAATATAGTGACTAATACTATATAGATATATATTTTATATTTGTGTATGTCTATATTAATATATTACATATACATATATTGATCAAATACTGGAATTCCATATATAGTTATATTTGTGTATCTATTTTACTATTAAATCATTGTTTAGAGTTTAGGATAAGTTAGAGTTTAGGTTTAGGGGATTGAGATTTAGGGTAAGTTAAGGTTTAGGAATTTTCAGGTTTAGAGTAAGTTAGGGTTTAGGTTTTAGGAATTTTGAGGTTTAGAGTAAGTTAGGGTCTAGGGTTTAGGGTTTCATTGTAATTTTTTTTATCGATTTACGTTACACAGTAAAACAGTAAATATAATACATGGTTCAGATTAAATCTTGTAATTTTTCAATGGTGAGAGTTTAATTGAGAGTGTGTGAAATGAAATCAATATCATTCTCTTATATATATATTGCTTATTTTTCCATGGAGAGACTAGATAAATCAAATTTTTATGTCAATTTTTTTGACACTATGAGATAAATATGTAATTTACAAGAATGTGTGTTAAAATTTTGATCTTAAAAAATTTCTTTAGGGATGGGTAATTTACATTTTAGTTGTAAGGGTACTACGGTCACATTTAGCGAAACTCATAGATGTAGGTCTAAATCAAGTCCAAAATTTATAAAATTTTAACGGCATGCTTAGAATATTATGAAAAACCAATCTGACAGTCAGTTTTGTAAAATGATGATATATGATCGATTACGTTTCACAAAGGTCTTTCAACCCATATAACCAAGGAATAAAGGTAAGAACATTAGTGTGCATATAGAGAATTCAAGCAATATAATAATTAAAAATGTTTTAACAATAAAGAAGGCCATATATAATAGTTCACCTTGTAATAAAAGACACCGTACGTAAAAATTAGCCTAATCGAAGTACGTTTGGATCCTGGTCAATACAGTTAAACAAAATTTGTGAAAACACTAAAATACACTCATTTTATTTTCCTTATTTTCCTATGAGGGGAGTAGATAAATCAATTTTTTATGTCAATTTTTTTGACACTATGAGATAGATATGTATTCCATAAGAATATGTGTCCAAAATTTGATGTTAAAAAATTATTTTCGGGAGGGGTAATTTCCGTTTTAGTTGTAAGAGTACTACGGTCACATTTGGCGAAATACATGGATCGATGCCTAAATCAAGTCCAAAATTTATAAAATTTTAAAGGCATGGTTATAATATTCTAACCAATCAATCCAACGGTCAATTTTATAAAATAATTAAACATGTCTGATTAAGTTTCACAAAGGTATTTCATTCCATATAATAAAGGAACAAACGTAAGAACATTAATATACATATGGAGAATTCAAGCAATATGAGAATTAAATATGTTTTAATGATAAACGAGAACATGTAGAAAGGTCCATCTTATAGTGATAAACACCGTACGTAAAATTTAGACTCGTCGGAGTACGTTTAAACCCCGGTGCATGGATGAAGGTTACGTTTATTTTGAAATGTCTTAATTTTTTAATAATTAAAGCCCAGCCCATAAAAGCCCGCAAAGGCCCACAAAGCCCGCTTGAATGGGCCGGTCCCGGATCCTTATATAAAAGATAAAGCCCGGCCCGACCCGGCCTGCAAATATTAAAATGTTGTTGAGGCCCGGCCCGTGCCGGCTATACATGGGCCGGGCCGGGCTTTTTGCCGACCCCTAGTTCTGTTATTTAAGAATCATGTATGTTGATGACTACAAATATATTTTGACAATTCTTGGCTTATTTATTATTTCACTCATGAAAACTTACGCAGAATATGGACAAGAGCTTGATACAGTTGGAAAAGGATGATGAAAAGTATATGAACGGAATCGGCAAGTCTATGTCGCTTATAATTCAACATGGTCAAGGAAATAACAGTTATAGGTGTCCGTGCAGAAGATGTTTTAAGATAGAGTTTATGTTGGTTAATGATAGGTCTCAACGTACACTTATATTAAAACAGTATGATGTTGAGTTACACTAAATGGACTGAGCACAGTGAAGTACTAGACTTCAACTCAAGGTACAGTTACCAGGGTGCCTCATCCAACGGTTCAGCCAGGCCTTCTTGGAACCCTACTATGGAATTGGTACAAAATGTTTTTCTGACATATAATTTTTGTATAGACATCAACACAAAAAGGGAGGTTATATATGATACTTCTCATTATGACATAGTCCCTACAGCCTTGGCCACTAACCTCGGTGTACTTCATATGTCCAGAGCATGCAGAAGATTCACACCTGCAAAAACGATTGTGTCCTATTTTACAAAGAGCATGCAGAAATGGACTATTGAACAGTATGCAATGCATCCAAATAGAAGCCATAGAAGAGGAACAAGTCTCATACCAAGATGCTTCACTATTTTTCGTTGACTCTTAGACTACAGTGTTTGAGCATGTATCTATACAAAGTATGAGCGATGAGATGGTACACAAAATAAAGGATAGATGACGACGTGCTTAGACACGTGTGCGGCTGATTGGGAGGCTAGTTTTTAAAGCTTTTGACACGGAATTTTCAATCTACGCATCAGAGATTCAAAATGTTAGACTCGGACATTCTACACATGATTTCAATCATTGGGGTCAGAATAGCACTTCGGTCATAATTTTTTATTGTAGTGATAAAGATGTCTGGCAGAAAGAAGAGGCAGTCCCAAAATGAGAGGGACCATGCATTACAACAAATGCATCTGCGTATGGGTTTCAATATTTCCATGTCAGAGGAATCCGTTACGACTCAGTCGGTAATGACTCCTCTTAATGCTCCATGAGAAGTGACGTCTTCTGCGACGGTCGTGCCAGTGACATCCTTTTTGGTCACACCACAGACGACCTTAGATGTGCCACATACGCCATCAATTACGACATCATCTACCGAATTTGTGTGCTTTAGCGTCTAAAAAAATGAAAACACCAACACCTCAAACCCCCCCCCCCCACAACCGGAAACACACTTGGGGGGTTGGTGAAGGGGGCTAAAGCCAAAGCAATCGTAAAGGCAACGGGGCATAAGATTAAGATGATGTACGACCCTTTCATCAAAGGCATCCAACAACATAGATCAACCGTTTGCTTACAGAAAACATTGTAACTATTATACGGAAGAAGATATCTATGAATGCGGCGACTTGGGCATACCTCAAGTAGGAGGAGACGATGACATTATACCACGAAGTCATGGTAAGAGTTTTGATTAATTTTATTTTATTCAACTTTCGATTAATCTTATTGATAGCTACATGACTGCATACATGAGGCCTAAGCAAGAGGATATTGCGGGTCAAAATGCTGTAACTTTTTTATTATTTTCAACATGAGAAATCTGGATGGGAATCGGTGTCCACGGTTTGTTATTTTTGAATTTGGTTATTCACAGTATTTTCCTTCATACATGTTTTTGATTTCCTTCAATTTTAGGAAATTATGTCAAATTTTCGATAGAATTAGACATTCATATTGTATTTATTCACAATATTTATTTTATATATTTTTAATAATATATGAATTATTTTTTTAATACAAACGAAGATTATCCAATTGACACGAGGACCATATGATGCACATACAGACACAGAACACGGAGAAGACGCATCATGAACACCTTCCTATATCCCACGAGACTCAAGTTGAGATTTACCATGTGACACTCAGACGCCGACCAAAGAAGGAGAATCAAAATCTTAGACGGGCAGGCGTACGAGACTTGAGACAATCATCGTCTTTGGTTTCATCGATAAGGCATTTGGGTGCATTAGCTGCCCAAAAGAAAATTTGAGCAGCCAAGGAAGAAGCTGAAGCGGGCAAGGAAGAGGCTCGAGCGCTCAAGGGTCGGTTCAAAGCCATGGATGAGTTGCTAAGGGGGTTGGCATGAATCCTCCTCCACCCATTTGTCGTCCAAATGTCACTCATCGGGATCCAGGACATGATGAACATGATCGAGGTAACGGTGGGATCAGCGGGATCGCCACTCCCGATGAAAATTTCAATTACGATGTCGTTCCTTTAATCCTTTAATTTAATTTTTGAAACAATTTTTATCTACAAATTAAATATTTTTAAAATATATTTTATTTATACTCAGCTTTCAATTCTTCATTTATCTTATTTTCTATGGAAAAAAAATTATAGCAAGACAACGAAATGGAATAAGTTTCGTTGTCTGAAGTGTAAAAGTTCGACGACAAAATTTCAACAATTTGTAGTATAAGTGGAAACAGTTAGATGGCGAATGACCACTACCAGAAAACTTCACTTAGGTGACAAAAATGATTTCGTCGCCCAAAAAATATTTTTTGCCATCTAAGTAAAACTTAGGCGACAAACAATGTCTTCGTCGCATAGATATTTTCTTAGACGACGGTTCACACAAGTCGTCGCCTAAGTATGCACTTAGGCAACAAATATGTGGTTTCATCGCCTAAGATGAACACTTAAACGACAGCCATTGGTTGTCGTCGTCTAAGTGTTACACACTTAGATGACGACTCTCATGTCGTCGCTTACGTGGACTCTTAGACGACGAATTGAACCTTTCGTCGCCTAACTGAACGTACACCTACGCGGTGAAGCTATTTCCGTCTCGTAAGTTAACACCTAGGCGAAAAACAATGACACTTAGGTAACGAAACAGCTTCGTCGCCTAAGAAAAGTCAATTATTAGATCACTCAATCAGATTTCCTTATCTCCTCATCACTTCTCTCTCTCTCTCTCTCTCTCTCTCTCTCTCTCTCTCTCTCTCTCTCTCTCTCTTCTCTCTCTCCTCACTTCGAATCGCCGGCGACTCCGAATAATCTGACAAAAATTCATCAAAACTCGATTTTTTAACTCCCGAAGTTCTAGTTTTACCCACTTATCTCCTTATCGATGAATGTATTAACTAATTTCGCTTGATTAATATTTTTTTAATTTAATATTGTACGTAATTATGTACGGTGATTAATTTTTTCGGTGAATATATAGTACTTTCCAGTGACCTTATATAGCATTACTTCCATTGTTATACGTATTGCATTGTTAAGCTAATTGTAAGCTATATCCTAATTGGTTAATTAATTATTTAATTATTTATTTATTTAATTAATTAATTAGTATATATGTTTTAATTTGATTAATTAGTTCCACTACCAGCAAAACCATTATATCCGACGAGTTGCCAAAAAACAGACCGACGAGAAGGGATCTCGTCGGTTATAGTTTACTATAACCGACGACAGGATTATCTCGTCGGTTATAGTTTTTTGACCGTCAATATTTTCTTGTCGTCGGTTATAGTCGCCGGAAACTCGTCGGTCATAGTTTTCGACTATGTCCGACGATTTTTTTTGACTATTACCAACGATTTTTTCATATCGTCGGTTATAGTTTCTTATTTCAGATCTGGGCAGCAGCTCGATCTGTCATTCAAAAAACTTTCCATTTTTTCAACAAATGCTCTGAAATCGATCTTTGGGTCATGTCGAGAATGAGTTCGTGATGATTCATGCGCATTATATATAGGTACGTACGTGCTTAATTAATATATATATGTGTTGTGCATGCATGTATTGCTTAATTTGTTGAATAGATGGATTGATTTTGAATATATATATATATATATATATTGATCGAACGATCGAGTTAATTAATTGATTCTTGAGTTTGAGTAATTGATCGATGGTGCAGATTTTGAGTACGTATGCGTGATTGATCGTAAATATATATTAATTGTTATTAATTTTAATTTGATTATTGTGAATATATATATAGCAATAACTAGCTAGCTAGGGTGATTAATTTATTTAATTAATATATTGCATTATATATATTGTGATTATTATATATATAGGATTAATTATATATAGCTAGCTAGCTAGCTAGTGTACATACGTGCATGGTTAACGTTATATATATATTGTCCATTTTTGTGATCGATTATATATATATATATATAGTTAGGGTGTACGTGTGTGTATATATATATATTAAAATTATGGGAATTAAAATAATAAATATTTATATCTAGCTATGAAATTTGAATTAATAAGATCATGGGTGTATAAACATGCAGTTATAATTTTCAGGATGGACAAGAGTTGGATATGTCTTCCAAGATGGGATGTAAGATATCATCATGGAATTAGAAGTTTTGTAGAATATGTGAAGGTTAATTGTGGAGGGATGACAATTCATTATTGTCCGTGTACGAAATGTCAGTGTCGCAGCGAGCGATATCGTTTTCACATCGATAAAGTATTGGAGCACTTGAAGAAAAACGGGTTTTGGGATAAGTACACATGTTGGATTTATCACGGTGAGAGCTCAACAGTTGGTCAACATGATCACGGACAATTTTTTGAGAGTGGCAGTACATCCAATGATCCAACAACAAGGTTGATCAACGATATGTTTTCTCATGAGAGCGGTATATTTGCTCAAGCACCGGATATCGATATCCCTCCCGCCGTTGGAGACTTCCCTCATATTGAGCCAGTCCAGCAATTACCTACAGCTGTCAACACTGCTGGTATGGACAAGTACAACAACCTCATTTCCTTCCAACAGACCCCGTTGTACAACGGGTGTAATAAGACTGTTCTCGAAAGTGTTATGGGAGTAATGAAGCTCAAAGTGGAGAACAAAATGAGTGTGAAGGTTGTTGATGATTGGCTGAAGTGGTCTGGTTCGTTGTTGCCCCCTGGTCATCGTCTTCCTACCACTCATCGTAAGGTGCGACAGATCCTTAAACATCTTGGTCTTTCCTACATCAAAATCCATGCTTGTAGATATGATTGTGTTCTCTTCTGGGGTGAAGATGCTTATGGGAATGATCTTGAATCCCTTGATGAATACCCGGTATGTGGTACAGATAGGTATAAGTTGACTCCTGCCGGAAACAAGAAAGCTGTGAAGATACTTCAGTATTTTCCCCTGATAGATAGGCTAGAACGGTTTTTCATGTCTGCACACACGGCTGAAGCTATGAGATGGTGGGCCGAGAGGAATTTGCCCGACGGTGATAGGCTTATACACCCTGCTGACGGAGAGGCTTGGAAGCACATGGTGAAGGAGTTTTCTTATTTTGCATCAGAGGTTCGAAATGTTTGGCTGGGGCTTTCATCAGACGGATTCAACCCTTTTGGCAACATGAGTTTTCAATACAGTATATGGCCAGTTATTTTTGTACCGTACAACCTTCCTCCATGGATGTGCATGAAGAAAGAATACAATATGCTCACTATGATCATTCCAGGGCCGGGTTATCCAGGAAAGTGTCTCGATGTGTATCTGAGACCCTTGATTGAGGAGCTTAAGTACTTGAGTGAGCATGGTCATCCCACTTATGACAAGTTCAAAAATGAGATGTTCCAGATGCATGCCATGCTTGTTGGCACCATTACCGATTTTCCTGCACGCGGGATGTTGTCGGGCAACGTTACCAGGGGATACAGGACTTGTCCAGAGTGCATGACGGTTGAGTGTTGCAGACCTCATTGAAGGAAGATTGTACAGATGCGACATCGTTGTTGGCTTCCACATGATCACCCATTTCGGGAGGATATGGAGGCATTTGATGGGACTGTGGAAACAGGTGAGCAGCCGAGGAAATAGACGGGGGATGAAATCTTAGAAGTGCTAAATGAATACGATTTTGGGCAGCTAAGCAATCATCCTGAGATAGTGGCGTCAATACCTGGCAAACCCGACAGGTATAAATTCTAGACACACAAAAGTATTTTTTGGGAACTTCCTTATTGGTCCAAGTTGCTGATCAGACACTACTTAGATGTCATGCACATAGAGAAAAATGTGTGCGAGAGTGTGGTCGGCACAGTGTTGAATTGGGAGGGAAAAACTAAAGACGACCCGAAGGCACGCATTGATCTTAAAAGGATGGGACTGCGAAAATATTTGTGGTTGAGAGATAGGAAGAAAAAAAATGCCACAAGCTCCTTATACCGTGAAGCCTGCCCAGAAGAGTGAAATTTTTGGCTGGATGGGTAATGTCAGGTATTCTTCAGGCTATGCCGGAAATATAAGTCGATGTGTTAACTTCAAAGACAACAAGATGTACGGACTAAAGAGTCATGACTGTCATATACTGCTCCAACGCCTCTTCCCTGTTTTCATTCGAGGGTACCTGCCGAAAGAGGTGGTGGAGCCGTTAGTGGCTTTGTCAAGATTCTTTCAGAAGTTATGCACGAGAGAAGTGAAGAAATCGGACTTGTTGGAAATGCAACAGGACATCATTTTTATCATGTGCAAATTTGAAAGGATTTTTCCTCCAAACTTTTTCGACATCATGCCTCACCTGATGCTCTATCTTCCGGAACAATTGTTGTTTACTGGTCCAGTACACTACACATGGATGTATCCTATGGAAAGGTACGTAATGCATTTCTGAATCTGGCTATATATATGTCGATCTTTAATATTATTTATTCACTTATTGTTGCAATAAGCATAATTAACATGCTCGATCTGTAATTACCAATTTACAGACAATTAGGGGACTACAAAGACTATGTGATGAACAAATCTGCACCCGAAGGGTGTATCGCTGAAGCATATATTGCGCATGAGTGCGTAACGTACACCAAGTTGTATTTGGGAGCATTGGAGGACCCTCCACAACATATGCGAGTAGATGGAGGGCAGTTCAACCTTTCGATCATCTCCGATGATGTTGAAGTTTCTGGAAAGTTGCCCAACTCGTACAAGTTGGAACCTTATGAGCTAGTCATTGCCCATTGGTCGGTATTGATTAACTGTCCAGAAGTTCAATATTGGAAAAATTTGCACCTTTACTGCCCTGCTATTTCCGGTGATGTTGAGTACCACAACAAGACGTTCGCAAACTATTTTGGCAACTGGGTAAGTTGATACTTAAATTGACTTGTATATGATCGATGTTAAGTGCATGTCTCGCATCCTATTTATAGTTAAGTTAATAAATGATTATTTTCAGATGAATCATGTACAAGATGATGGTATCCCTCAGTGGTCACACGAATTGAGGCTCTTGGCGCAGAAACCGGTAACTTCCAGAGTTTATCCTATGTGTAAGGTAAATGGCGTGCTATTTATTTGTGAACATAGAGATGTCAGACGAAAAACACAGAATTCTGGGGTAATGGTGCATGGTGGGCAGAATGGAGTTGACTATTACGGTGTTCTCCATTCAGTTGTCGAATTAATATATGGGGAAGGCATGACCGTGCACTTGTTTAAGTGTAGATGGTTTGATACCGACCCTCAGAACACAAGGACCGATCAATACGGGATTTTTTCGATGAATACTGCCACAAGCTGGTATGAAGATAATCCATTTGTGTTGGCCACGGCGGTGAAACAATTGTTCTATCTTGATGATCTTGTGCATAAAGGCACGTGGAAAGTGGTTAACCATGTTCTTCCACGAAACATATACAGTGCCTCAACCCTTGGTGTGCCTCAACCACGAAACATATACAAAATAAACTTATTTCTTATTTATTTAGATTGATTTTTTAATTAATATTTTATTGTTCTTTGTCAATTAGGCGAGAATTCAGGAGGCGATTCCGGAGGTGTTGACTCAAGTGGCGAGAGAGCTCTATCCCAACACCCCCGATGCGGAACTCCCGATTGATCAGATTGATCGATCTGATCCGATCGTCAGGGCCAGGATTATGTCAACTGCGATCCCTCCAGGGAAGAACACATTCTACTGCAGGGGTTCCGAAAAATGGGGTCAAGGGCTGCTGAAGCATACCCCTTAATTCTCTCGCGGATCGGGATCATCATCATCTTCGAGGACTAATGAGCTACACGACCAGCTTCATAGGCAATCAATTGAGATGGAAGCTCAACGGCATCGGATCGAGGAGATGGAAGCTCAACGGCGTCGGACCGAGGAGATGGAGCAAGCGAAAGCTGCAGAGCAGAATCGGTTGGCCGAACAGCAGCAGCAAATGGGGACATGGATGCAGCATTGTTATGCATAGTTGCAAGCATCTGGAATCCAGATAGCTCCCCCGCCCATTTTCGGTGCGCCACAGCCACAGCCACAGCCTCAGCCTTAGCCTCAGCCTCAGCCGCAGCCTCAGCCAGACCAGGACCAACCAACTTTCTCCAATCCGTTTGACCACGTAGACCTTGGACCAGGACCCCCCTACATTTGAACAATTGTCGGTTTAATTTTTATTTTCATTATTTACTACGCATATGTATACAGATTTGAACGATTTCGATTTTTATTAATTTATTTATTTACTACGTACTATAGTTTCAATGGTTGTTGATTTTCAATTTGAACGATATATAGATAGCGTGATTTTTTGTGAATGCAGGTTTTGGGATAAAACCCAAAACCTGTAAAAAAAAATTAAATATTTTTAACTATAACCGATGATATGTGTCAACATCGTCGATTATAGTTTTCTCCACAGTCAACCATTTTGACCATGGAGAAAACTATATCCGACGATGACATCGTCGGTTATAGTTTAAACTTATGACCGACGATATACCATTGTCGGATATAGTGTCCCTTTTTTCCAACGATAACCCTAAATCATCGTCGGATATAGTATCACCGACGGCGTATTACTGACGATACTATATCCGACGATGTGTCGTCGGATATATGCTATGACCGACGATAAACGGAAACAGACCGACGACACCAAGTCGTCGGTCATAGTAATTCTTCCGGTAGTGTTCATTAAAACATGCATGCATGTGCTAGGTGATATATGTATAGCGAATATATATATATGTTTGAATAATTAGTTGAAATATATATATAATTAATGCATGTATTTATATATATATAAAGTTAATAATATAGTATATATATTAGCTAGATTTATTATAGTATAAGATTAATGAATTCATTATAAGTATGTACGTGCGATGTTTTTGATAATATATATAAATTAAAGTATACTATATTAATGAATTATTGGTTGAAGAATTATATAATTAATAGATCGATTTATTATCCCTACGCAGAAATATGGATAAGAGTTGGATACAGTTAGCGAATAGAAGTGATGTGCGGTATATGGATGGCATCAACGAGTTTGTGGCTTTTGCACTGTAACATGCTCAGGGAAAGAAGCGTTTTAGGTGTCTGTACAGAAAATGTCTCAAATATCAGTTTTTTCCGTCTAACGTTATGGCTCAACTCCTGTATGAGCACGGTATGATGTGAAGTTACACTACTTGGAGTGAACACAGTAAAGTAGTAGACTTCAACTCAGGGTACAGTTACCCTGATGCCTCATCTAGCGGTAGCGGCGCCCTTGCTTGGAACCCATCGTTGGATTTGGTCCATGATGCTTTTCCAGAATTTAATCATGGTGGACACCAACAACAAGAGGGAGGTTACGATACCACTCATGATGACACATTCCCCGCTGCTAGCTTGGCCAGTGACACTACAAAGATGGATAAGTACAACAGGATGCTACTCGAACCCCAGACCCTGGTGTAACCCGGATGTGCAGAGAACATGTTTCAATATATAATGGAGGAAGTTCATATAAACGTGAAGAATAAAATGTCAGACAGTGCTTTTGACGAAATACAGGCACATATATGTAAGTTGCTACCTGATCATCACAAATTTCCGGAAAGTCATTATAAGGTTAGAAAGATCTTGAGCAGCCTCGGCCTAAAGTACAGGAAAATTGATGCCTACATAAATGACTGTGTGCTATTTTACAAAGAGTGTGAACATTGCGACTACTGTCTTGTATGTAACCAGTGCATATATAAAAATTGGAATAAGAGTAGTTCGAAGAAGAAAAAATCTGTGAAGGTACTTCGCTACATTCCTTTAATTCTCAAATTACAGCGTCTGTACATGTCTCTATACACAATAGAGGCGATGAGATGGTACGTGGAACAGTGAGTAGATGATGATGTGCTCCGACACGCAGCATATGGGGAGGCTTTTAAACATTTCGACAAGAAATTCGAAGGCTTTGTAGCAAAGGTTTGAAATGTTAGACTCAGCCAATCTAAATATGTATTTAATCATTGGGGTAGTAACAGCGTTGCCGTCAGCACTTGGCTAGTTATTCTCATGTTGTACAACCTGCCTCCGTGGATGTGCATGAACAAGGAATTTAATTTCCTTACTTTGCTAATTTCAGGTCCTAAATCTCTCGGAAAGTATTTAGATGTCTACCTCAGACCATCGATTGACGAGCTAAAAATATTGTGGGAACATGGAGTGCCAACTTATGACAAGTTCACTAACACGATGTTCACGATGAAAGCAACCGTGATGTGAACAATCAACGATTTTCCTGCATATGGGATGTTGGCATCTTACATGACAAAAGGATACAATGGTTGCCCTGTCTGTTTAGACGACATCAACTCAAGTTGGCACGCAGGGAAGGTGTCTTATCTGGGTCACCGTAGATGGCTTCTTCACGATCACCCGTGGTGACAAGATAAGGCTCATTTCGGCAAGACGGTAGAGAATGAGCCTAAACCCTGACAGTGGTCTGGCGAAGAGATTTTAGAGAGGTTGAACAGCTCCTATTTCGATTTGTTGACCAACGACAAAGATGTGAAGAGACTCAATCCACACCCACCACACCATCTCAGCTATTGACATCACAAGAGTATTTTCTTTGAACTGTCCTACTGGTCCAAGTTGAAACTCCGGAACAACCTTGATGTCATGCACATAGAAAAGAATGTGTGCGACAGCGTGGCGGGAACAATTTTCGGTATTAAGTTAAAGACCAAAGATACTCTCAAAGCCCGCAAAGATCTGGAATCTATGAATTTGCGCCTTCACATGTGGTTGAGGAGTGATAGAAGAGGAGTGTACAACAAGATGTCAGATGCACCTTATACGGTGAAGCCGAGACAGAGGGGTTCTGTATTCAGCTGGTTCAAGATTATTTGTTATCTGTCTACTTATGCAGCGAATATTATAAGAGTAGTTGACGAGGTGCAATACAAGATCTTTGGTCTAAAGACTCATGACTATCACGTTATGTTGTAACGTCTGATCCTAGTAGTAATTCAACCATATTTGGCTCTTGATGTCGTCGAACAAATAGTAGCATTATGTAGATAGTGGCAAAGGTTATGCGCCAGAGAGTTGTAGAAGTCAAATGTCCTTGAACTTCAATACAAAATAGTACACATCCTTTCCAAATTAGAGAATATTTTTCCCCCTGCTTTCTTTGACATCATGATTCACCTCATGATCCACCTACCTCAACGGTTATTTTGTCCAAATTCGATTTTGTTAATGTTGATGTGGAGTGAATATAGACATACGAACACTTAAATTATGTATACACCATTAGTAGATATATAACAAGTTTTTAGTCTTAAATTAATTTTTTTTTTCAAATTTCAATTAATTTATATATACTTAAATTACATATATATATGTATTTATTTATTTATTTTTGGTATTATATATTGATTTATATATATTTATGGATAATATATGGATTTATATCTGAATTTTACGGATAATATATATTTATGGATAATTAAGATAATATATGGATTTATATTTTTGAATATATAAATAATTTGGATATATATTTATATTTATGAATATTTGGTATTATATTTGGTAATATATATTTATGAATATATAAATAATTTGGATAATATATGGACGTAATTGTATAATATTTGATAATATATAAGTATGAAAAAATGGATTATTTGATATATGGATTAATTTGGGTATATTAATGTTAATTTGATTAATTTTGTTAAGATTCGATGAATATCTGATAAATATTATATTGTTAGTATTTCATTTTTTCAACTGAATTATGGCACCATGGAAGAGGCACATGATTGTCGAGAAGGAGACCGAACGCAAAGCCATTGAGCGAGCAATGGGTTGGAGGCAGGATTCGGAGGAAACCGTTTCAAATCCTCCGCATCAAAATTTGGCTACAGTGACAGGCCAAATCCCTCATGCTCCACATGAGGAGGCCTCACCCTTTACGGACAAGCCGGACGAGGCCCGATTGACTGCGCCGTCAGACGGTCCAGTTTCATCGGTCGACGACTCCATTGTCTATAATGCTCGACGCAAGGTGAGGAGGCAGCCATCATACAAGTTTGCAAAAATTACTCAGGGACTGGGAAACGGCGCCAAAGGCGAGCGCATAGTGAAGTCGACGGGTAGGAAGATCGACCTCCCGTACGACAAGTTCACCCAAGCCCCTCCGACTGCATAGCTCAGAAGTCTGACCTCGCACTCCATCGAGTCAATCATATGGTACAACATCCTTATGGTTGTCCCTTCGTGAAAGGAGCTGCCCCGATCTAAAAAGTTGAGGGTGTACCGCGAACTATCGGTAATACTATTTTTTTAAGTAATTAAAAAATATGAATGCATTATTTCTAAAATTAATTTTAATTTTTTATTTATATATATTTCTAGAACCATTTTGAAATCTCCGGCTCAGCGGAGATGATGAACGATATAGAGGAGACAGCTGACCGCATTTACAAGGACCGACAGTATGACCTCCACAAGTACTACCAGCGACACGCCGCCTTGCCTCTGCCTGTGGAGCTCTGGAATGACAGAGAAGATGAGTGGCAATGGTTGATCGGACACTTTGAGTCTGACAACACTACCACATTAAGTACCATTGACGGTGACGTTAAGTCGCCGGCCTTGTTTTTTTTTTCCCGGAAATGACATTACCGGCGACATGTTGCCGGTAATGCTCTCGCAGGAAATTGGCCACCGGTGAAAGCATTACCGGCGACTCAAGTCGCCGGCAATGTTCAATCATCACCGACGACTCAAGTCGCCGACAATGATTGCTCCGCCGTGGCCGGAAAATGAGGGCCATTGCCGGCGACTTTGGTCCAAGTCGCCGGCAATGGTTGGAGAAATTTGTCAGGGTCCAATTCCAGAACCTGCATTGAAAAACATAAACCGTACAAATACAAGTTCAACAGTACACACATAATTGTCCAACGTACAGTACAAATAGCAACAATACGAAAATAAACTACAACTACACGTCAGGGTCGAGGAACTCTCGGGTCAGGGTCGAAGAAATCCATGTATTCATTTGAACTCCGGGTGGCTACCCTGGTCTTGCTATGGCGGTGACTGCTGCGGTGGTGGATAACTGTGCAACATAGGGACCGGGGGAGGTGTGGGGAGCGGTTTTCCCATAGTCTGAGCCGCGTACATGGTCTGCATCCATGTGAACATTTGTGTCTGCTGCTCGACCATGAGTCGGTGTTGCTCGATCATCCCCCGGTACTCAGCATCTCTGACTGCCTGCTGCTCGGCCATCTGCCTCATCTCCTCCATCTGCCTCCTTTGCTCCTTCAACTCCCTCTGCGTCCTCTGAAGCTCCGCTGCTAGGTTACGACTAGAAGTTGAACTTCTTGTCCCGGTAGAGTATTCCGAAGTGTTCTTCAATACTCCTTCGCCCGCCGAGCCCATTCCCCTGCAGTAGTAGGTATTCTTTCCAGTCCCGCACGCTTTTGCCATGATCTGAGCCGCTATAGGGCGATCAAGCGGATCGATCTGAGAGGCATACTGGGTCACTTCTTCCTCTGAGCAGTCAGGATGGTTGTTCCAAGCTATATTCATGGTGACTTCTGTGGTCGCCTCCTCCACTCTCGCCTAATTGAAAAGCGAATATGAATAACGTATTATTTAACAAAATCAATTAATATCAAAAAATAGTTTTATTAACACATGCATATGCGAAGTACAAAATACAGAGGCGAAAGACTTACCGCTTCTTCAGGGCACTACGGATAGAAATTTTGATGAATAAACACCAACGGGTTGACTTCTTGTTGTTGTTGCGCCTTACTCGACCAACCCAAATAGTTGAGTGAACCTGCATGATGGGCCTTGGTGTTTTTCAATCTATTCTCCCGGTTCGTCTTGGAAATCGCTTTGTTTGATAAACATATGTAATAAAATTAGTAACTAACTATTTCAATGTGATACGATACATTAGTGTTGTAAGATATATTCAGGATGCATACCTTCGCTTTGGGGTGCTCGAAGTGGGCTACCAGCCACAGCCACTCGTACTCCCTAAAGCGGAATTCGCTAGGGGTAGAACCTCGGCCTAGCTCCTTGTACTGTGTGTAATGTTTGGAAAGCTCGTTCTTCCACTCTTTATACCTATATTAACACCAGAAAAAAAAGTTAGAGATATTAAAACACTTGATAAACAAAAATCTCACTCGATATATACTCAAATAACTCGAATCACATCACCTGATATGTAGTTGACGCTCTACCCACGTGTGAATAAGGCATTCATCCACGTCAAACTACAGCTGCAAGATGAATATATAAACGGTAAAATTATATATTTATTCGGACTTAATTAATAAATGTAAAATTTACGTAATGAAAATACGATTTAACTCACACTCAGTGCATTATGCACTTGCATCTTCACGTAGAGAGGCATAGATTCCCAATATGGCAAAAGCATTGGGACCTTGTCCCGCACGACGGCCCCGGCCATGCTGGCATACTTTCGCGTGGTGTCAAATGCCTCAATCACCTCGCCATGCTCATTGGCCCTAATGAGCGTTTTCCTTCCCCCGGTGGCCTGCTCAAGTCTCTTCGCGGTGCAGGTGCCTCTAGCCCCTTTCCATTTTCCAGTGCCATTAACGAAATTGCCTAATAATACAATGTCAACAAATTGATATCATTAATTGAACCTATCGTAAGTCTTAAGTAATAATTAAGTAATCAATCTTGTTGAATAAACTTATACCTGCATCGTCCGTTTGCTGGTTGGTGCACCTCGCACTCCAAAGATACACGGGGTCGAACGGGATGAAGTTGTACGCTTCCTCCACGCTCAGGAACTTCGGCCGTCCTTCAATGTAAATAGGCCTCCCCCGATCATCGAATTCAGGGATCACAGGAATCTCGTTGGGCAGGAAGAGACCGGACGGCGGAGAAAGACGAGGCCTGGATGATGAGGCGCCAGCACCATCTGCCTCAGATGATTCCCGTGAAACGGGAGTAGGCACCGGGCCAATAGGGGGCATTCGGATGGAGGGAGTTTCTGATGCCCCCGTTGACTGTCGCTCGTCTGAGGGTCTGTTGACTGAGCGTCTGCTGACTGAGGCTCGAGGTTGGACTGGGGGTTGCACGGATCCGGATCGTGCAGCTTCCTCCTCTCCTCACGCAGCTAGCAACATTTGTGTGCGAGCATTCATAATTGGCCCACTGCGCGTGTTGCTGACTGCGGCTGAGGAAGCTTGACTACTGCTCCCTCCACTATTTCTAAAACCTATCCGTTTGATGCCTCCAAGTCAATTTGCAGCAAAACCTCCTGCACATCGAACAATTAGTTCTGGATTCGGTTCTATGAAAATTAAGGAGGGAACCGGTTGGAACCGGAACCGTTTGGAACCGGAACCGTTTGGAACCTGAACCATTTGGAACCGGAACCGTTTGGAACCGGAACCGTTTGAGCCCGGAACCGTTTGGAACCGGAACCGTTCCGTTTCGAACTGTTCCCGTTACAAACAGTTCTTGTTACAAACGGTTCCGGTTCGAAACGAGTCCGATTTCAAACGGTTCCGGTTCGAAACAGTTATCGATTCCAACAATGACTCATGGATTCAGTTCTATGACAAATCGGAACCGGAACCGTTTGAACCCGGAACTGTTTGGAACCGGAACCGTTCGGTGCCAAACGATTCCGGTTACAAACAGTTCCGGTTCCAAACGGTTCCGGTTCCAAACGGTTCCGATTTCAAACCGTTCCGGTTCCAACCAGTTACGGTTCCGGTTTTTCATACAACCTAATCGAGGACTAATTTTTGGAACCGATAACGGTTTGGAACCGGAATTTTTTGTAATTGGAACCGTCTGGAACCAGAACCGTTCGATTTCGGTTCCGGTTCTAGCGGTTATCGGTTCCAAACCAAACGGTTCCGGTTCCAAACAGTTCCGGATCCAAACGGTTCTAAATGCGATAACGATATCGTACATTTAATTAAACATTAAACATTAAATTAAATTGCATCATATCCTATCAATCATTACGAATAAAATTATCAAAATATCAATTAATTATTACCCAAATGCTTATTTAACCAATTAATATACGACTACAAATATACCTTAAATTATCAACTATATCAATTAATCCAAATCACCTTAATTTGCCCAACACCCTAAATTACCTTAAATTACCTATATCAATGAATCCAACCCCTAAATTAATTTGCCCATATATGCAACACCTTAAAAATACAATATAATTATGAACTATAACCCTATATCAATTAATCCACCCAAATCACCTTAAATCACCTAAATATTTTCCACATATATACATCACCTTAAATTATCAAAACTTAATTATATACATCACATATATACATATATACATCACCTTAATTAAATTTTCCACATATATACATCACCTATACATGCATCACCTTAATTAAATTTTCCACATATATATATACATCACATATATATATACATCACCTTAATTTAATTTTCCACATATATACATCACCTATACATGCATCACCTTAATTAAATTTTCCACATATATATATACATCACCTTAATTAAATTTTCTAAATATTTTCCACATACATACATCACATATATATATACATCATTATCAAAAATTAAAACATCACCCAAAACTTAATTAATCAAGTTAATTACAATGCATAAAAATAAAATTAAAATTGAGAGAGAGAGAGAGAGAGAGAGAGAGGGGAGGAGAACCTGTCATGGTCGAGCTCCAAGTAGGCTTCCCGAGAAATGAGGTGAGGGGAGGAGGTAGAGGAGGAGGGGAGGAGGAGAGGAGGGGAGGAGATAGAGATTTGAGGAGAGGAATATAATTGGGGGGCGAGGTGAGGAAGAGAGGGGGAGATTTGAGGGTTTGAGAGGAAAATGTGGAGAAATGAGGTAAGGGGAGGAGGAGCAGCCCGATCTGGAAATTATAACATCACCATTGCCGGCAAGTTACTCATGAACTCGTGGGTAATGACATTACCCACGAGTTGATAAGCAACTCGTGGGTAATGTCATTACCCACGAGTTGCTTATCAACTCGTGGGTAATGATAATGATTCCTGGCAAAAGAATTTCCGACTACAATTTCCGACTAGAATTTCCGACAAGAATTTCCGACTAAAATTTATGACTAGAATTTCCGACTAGAATTTCCGACTATGCTTTCCGAGTAGATCGAATTTCCGACTACAATTTTCGACTATAATTTCCGACTACAATTTCCGACTATAATTAAAATACGTACATCATTAACATACTAAGGATGATAATCGTAATCATCTTCATCACTTGAGTCTGACTCGGTTTTATAGGTAACCTCTGGCAATATGTGCCGCTCCTCGTCATCTGAATCAGCGTCAACTTCATATGGATTAACATCGAGAAGTTCTGCTCCAGTAATTCGAACCACACTCCCAGATCTCACATTATTAAGGCGAATCGTAGATGATTCCGGAATGTCAAAAGCGTTTGGCTCTTGGTATGCAGTAACTTCCTCATCATCTGCGGTCTCACCAAGTGTGGCAGCACTGTATATGTTTCTATGAGCAACATGGTTAACCACCTTCCACGGGACTTTGTTCAGAAGATCATCAAGGTAAAAAACTTGTTTTACTGATGTGGCAAGAACGAAAGGGTCTTCTTTATACCAGCTTGTAGCAATATGCACCGAAAATGTTCCGTACTGATCGGTCCGTGTGTTCTCCGGGCTAGCATCAAACCATCTACACTTGAACAAATGCACTTTCATGCGGTTCCCATAAATTAGTTCAACAACTAAATGAAGGACACCGTAATAGTCAACGCCATCCTGCCCACTATGGACCATCACCCCACAATTCTGTGTTTTCAGTCGGTCGTCTCGATTTTCACATATAAATTTCACGCCATTGACCTGACACATCGAGTAAACTTTTGAAGCTATCGGTTTCATCGCTAGGACCCTCAATTCGTTTGACCACTCTGGGCAACCATCATTTGCTACATGGTTCATCTGAAAACGATAAGAAACCACACAAGAAATTATGAACATAGAAACCACAAAACCACGTACGTAGACACATGCTATATAAGGATATAGAAAATAGATATATACACACATACCCTTACCCATTGACCAAAGTAGTTTGCAAACGTCCTGTTGTGATAATCAACATTTCCGGCAATAGCAGGGCAGTGAAGATGATCGTTTTTCCAATATTGTACTTCTGGACAGTTAATCAGTATCGACCAGTGGGCAATGGCTACCTCATTTCCATCCAACTTGTACGACTTTGGCAAGCTTCCCTGTACTACCACGTCATTGGAGATGATAAATAGGTTGAACTGGGATTCATCTATCGGAATCTGTTGTTGGGGGTCCTCAAGCGCTCCCAAATACACGTTGGTGTACGTTACACAGTCGTGCGCAATATATGCTTCAGCAATACACCATTCAGGTGCAGATTTATTCTTCACATAGTCCTTGTAGGCTCCCAATTGTCTACAAGTTAACAAGTGCATGTTATGATACTTAAAAATTAAGAATTTACATAGGCTAACCAAATGTATGAATCATTTGTACCTTTCCATGGGATACATCCAAGTGTAGTGTACGGGACCGGTAAGCAACAATTGTTCGGGAAGATGGATTATCAGGTGAGGCATGATGTCGAAAAATTTTGGGGAAAATATCATCTCAAGCTTGCACATGATAAAAATGATGTCATCTTGCATCTCCCTGAGATATGATTTTTTAACTTCTCTGGTGCATAACTTCTGAAAGAATCTTGACAAGGCCACCAACGGCTCCACCACCTCTTTGGGAAGGTACCCTCGAATGAAAATAGGGAAAAGGCGTTGAAGCAGTACATGGCAGTCATGACTCTTTAATCCGTACATCTTATTGTCCCGGAAGTTAACACACCTGCTTATATTTCCTGCATAGCCATAAGGATACCTGCATATATATATAGCCATAGGCAAAAATTTTATTTCTCGCATATAACCATCTATAAGTAAAAATTTAACGCCAATTTCCTGCATAGCCATAAGAATATATACCTGACATTACTCAGCCACCCAAAAATTTCATGCTTATGCTTCGGCTTAACGGTGTAAGAAGCTTGCGGCATTTTTCTCTTACCATCTCTTAACCACAAATGTTTCCGCAGTCCCATAGCTTTCAGATCAATGCGTGCCTTAGGGATGTCTTTTGTTTTCCCCTCAAAGTTAAGAACTGTGCCCACCACACTTTCACACACATTCTTCTCTATGTGCATGACATCTAGGTAGTGTCTGATAGGCAACCTGGGCCAGTAGAGGAGTTCCCAGAATATGCACTTGTGTGTCCAAAACTTATACCTTTCGGGCTTGTCTGGAATTGACGCCACTATCTTAGGATGATTGCTCAGCTGGCCAAAATCATATTCATTCAACACTTCCAAAATTTCTTCCCCTGTCCATCACCTGGGTGCCACACCTATTTCCACAGTCCCATCAAACGTGTCTGGATCCTGCCTAAATGGGTGATCATATGGAAGCCAACAACGGTAACGCATCTGAACAATTTTACTGCAATGAGGACTGCAACAATCAACCGTCATGCACTCTGAACAAGGCTTGTAACCCCTGGTAACGTTGCCCGACAACATACCGCGGGCAGGAAAATCACTAATGGTGCCAACAAGCATGGCATGGCATGCATCTGGAACATCTCATTTTTGAACCTATCGTAAGTGGGGTGGTCACACTCACTCAGGTACTTAAGCTCCTCAATCAAAGGCCTCAAATACACACCGAGACACTTTCCTGGATAACCCGGGCCCGGAGTTAACAGAGTGAGCATATTATATTCCTTCTTCATGCACATCCATGGTGGAAGGTTGTACGGTACCAAAATAACTGGTCATATACTGTATTGAAGACTCATGTTGCCAAAAGGGTTGAATCCGTCAGATGAGAGCCCTAGCCAAACATTTCGGACCTCTGCTGCAAAATGATCAAACTCCCTGACCATGTGCTTCCAAGCCTCTCCGTCGGAAGGGTGTATAAGGGTGTCATCGTCAGGCAAATTCCTCTCAGCCCACCATCTCATAGCTTTGGCCGTGAAAGCACACATGAACAACCGCTCCAGCCTATCTATAAGCGGGAAATATCGAAGTATCTTCACAGCTTTCTTGTTGCCTGCAGGAGTCAACTTATACCTTTCTGTAAAACATACCAGGCAGACTTCAAGGTGTTCAAGATCTTTTCCCCAGAAGAGAATACAATCATATCTGCATGCATGGATTTTGATGTAGGAAAGCCCAAGATCTTTCAGGATATGTCGTACTTTATGATGAGTGGTAGGAAGACGATGACCGGGTGGCAGTAGCGAAGCAGTCTACTTCAGCCAAGAATCAACAGCTTTGATAGACATTTTGTTCACCATTTTGAGCTGCATCACTCCCATGACACTTTCAAGAACAGTCTTACTACAACCGTCGTACAACGGAGTCTGTTGCAATGCAATCAGGTTGTTGTACTTGTCCATACCGCTTGTGTTGACATGAGCTCCAGGTAATGGCTCGACTGGCTCAATATGGGGGAAACCCTGCACGACGGGAGGGACATTTGGTGCTTGATCAGCAAATACACCGCTCTCATGAGGAAACATATCATTGATTAACATCGATGTTGGATCATAGGATGGACTGCCCCTCTCAGCAAAATGTCCATGATCATAGCATGGACTGGCCCTCTCACCAAATTGTCCATGATCATGCGGACCCACTAACGATGTTTCACCGTGATAAATCCAACAATTGTACTTATCCCAAAATCCGTATTTACTCAGGTGCTTCTAGACTTTATCAATGGGAAAACGAAATCGATCGCTGCACTACCACATTTTTAACCATTGCCGGCGATTTAAAAATCGCCGGCAATGTTTTTTTATCATTACCGGCGATTTTTCCCCCAAAAATCGCCGACAATGTCTTTTTTTTTTTTAAACATTGCCGGGGACTTAAATGTAAGTCGCCGGCAATGTTCCGCCGGTAATTAAAAAAAATAAATGACATTGCCGGCGACTTAAATGTAAGTCGCCGGCAATGTCTTTTTTTTTTAATTACCGGCGGAACATTGCCGGCTATTTGCCGAAAAAATCGCCGGCAATGTTAAAAAAAAAAAAACACATTACTGGCGATTTTTGGGGAAAAAATCGCCGGTAATGATAAAAAACATTGCCGGCAATAGTTAAAAATGTGGTAGTGCTGCGATACTTACATTCTTTACACGGGCAATAATGAAGTGTAGTGTCTCCACAATTAGTCTTCACAAAATTCACAAAACTCCTAATTCCCTGGTGATATCTCACATCCCATCTGTCGAGACTCATCCAACTCTTGTCCATCCTGAAAATTCTAACAATATTACGTACTATAAATATATATATACACTACAAGAAAAGGTGGTCGCCGGCCTTGTCTTTTTTTTTCGCCGGAAATGTCATTCCCGGCGACGAGTCGCCGGCAATGACGTCGCCGGAAATCTCCCGCCGGTGTTAACATTGCCGGCGACTGGAAACGGCGTCGCCGGTAATGTCAGAGACATCACCGGCGACTCAAGTCGCCGGCAATGTCTCCGACATCACCGGCAACTCAAGTCGCCGGCAATGTCTCCGACATTACCGGCGACTCCGTCGCCGGCAATGGTTCCGCCGCCGTGGCCGGAATTTGTGACATTGCCGGCGACTGAGGTCCATGTCGCCGGCAATGTCTGAAAAAATTTTGAAAAAAAAACGCAGTTCTGGATTGGGCCCAATTCCAGAACCTGCATTGAAAGACATAAACCGTACAATCATACAAGTTCAACAGTACACATAAATGTCCAACGTACAGTACAAATAGCAACGACGATACGAAAATTAACTACAACTACAGGTCAGGGTCCAGGAACTTGCGGGTCAGGGTCGAAGTAATCCATGTACTCATTTGAATTCCGGTGGCTTCCTTGGTCTTGCTCTGGCGTTGACTGGTGCGGTGGTGGTGGTGGATAGCTAGGGAACAGAGGGACCGGGACCGGGGGAGGTGTGGGGAACGGTTGTCCGGTAGTCTGAGCCTCGTACATCGTCCGCATCCATGTGTACATCTGAGCCTGCACCTGTGTCTGCTGCATTTGGTACTCGGCCATCTGCCTCTTTTGCTCCTCCAACTCCCTCTGCGTCCTATGAAGCTCCGCTGCGAGGTTACGACTAGAAGTTGAACTTCTTGACCCGGTAGAGTATTGTGAAGTTATTTTCAATACTCCTTCTCCCGCCGAGCCCATTCCCCTACAGTAGTAGGTATTCTTTCCAGTCCCGCACGCTTTTGCCATGATCTGAGCCGCTATCGGGGGATCAAGCGGATCGATCTGAGAGGCATACTGGGTGACTTCTTCCTCGGAGCAGTCAGGATGGTTAGTCCGAGCTATACTCATGGTCACTTCTGCGGTCGCCTCCTCCACTCTCGCCTAATTGAAAAGCGAAAATGAACAACGTATTAACTAACAACATCTATTAATATCGAAAAATAGTTTTATTAACACATGGAGAGGCGAAAGACTTACCGCTTCGTCAGGGCACTGCGGATAGAACTTCTGATGAATATACACCAAGGGGTTCACTTCTTGTTGTTGCTGCGCCTTAGTCGACCAACCCATGTAGTTGAGTGAACCTGCATGATGGGCCCTGGTGTTTTTCAATCTATTCGCCCGGTTCGTCTTCGAAATCGCCTTGTTTGATAAACATATGAAAAAAAATTAGTAACTAACTATTTCAATCTGATACGATACTTTAGGCTTGAAAGATATATTAAGGATGCATACCCGAGCTTTGGGGTGCTCGAAGTGGGCTATCAGCCACAGCCACTCGTACTCCCTAAACCGGAATTCGCTAGGGGTGGAACCTCGGCCTAGCTCCTTGTATACAGTGTAATGGGAAGAAAGCTCGTTCTTCCACTCTTTATACCTATATTAAAAGAAGGAAAAAAAGTTAGAGATAGTAAAACACTTGATAAACAAAAATCTAACTCGATATATATTCAAATAAGTCGAAGCACATCACCTCATATGTAGTTGACGCTCTACCCACGTGTGAATAAGAACTTCATCCACGTCAAACCACACCTGCAATATGAATATATAAAAGGTAAAATTATATATTTATTCGGACTTAATTAATAAATGTAAAATTTACGTAATAAAAATACGATTTTACTCACACTGAGTGCATTATGCACTTGCATCTTCACGTAGATAGGCACAGATTCCCAATCTGGCCAAAGCATTGGGACCTTGTCCCGCACGATCGCACCGGCCATGCTGACATATTTGCGCGTGGTGTCGAATGCCTCGATCACCTCGCCATCCTCATTGGCCCTTATGGGCGTTTTCCTTCCGCCGGTGGCCTGCTCAAGTCTCTTCCCGGTGCAGGTGCCTCTAGCCCCTTTCCGTTTTCCAGTCCCATTAACGAAATTGCCTAATAAAACAATGTCAACAAATTGATATCATTAATTGAACCAATCGCAAGTCTTAAGTAATAATTAATTAATCAATCTGATGTTAAATAAAATTTACCTGCATCGTCCGTTTGTTGGTTGGTGCACCTCACACTCCAAAGATACACGGGGTCGAACGGGAGGAAGTTATACGCTTCCTCCACGGTCAGGAAATCCGGCCGTCCTTCAATATAAACAGGCATCCCCCTATCATCGAATTCAGGGATGACAGGAATCTCGTCGGGTAGGAAGAGACCGGACGGCGGAGATAGACGAGGCCTGGACAATGAGGCGCCAGCACCACCATGTGCCTCAGATGATTCCCGTGAAACGGGAGTAGGCACCATCCGAATATGGGGCATTCGGATTGAGGGAGTTTCTGATGCCCCCGTTGACTGTCGCTCGTCTGAGGCTCTGCCACCGGAGGGACGTCTGCTGATTGAGCGTCTAGAGACTGAGGCTCGAGCCTCGAATTCCGGTTCCACGGCTCTTGATCGTGCAGCTTCCTCCTCAGCTCGCACCTCTAGCAAGGCTCTGGTGCGAGCAGTCATCATTGGCCCACTGGGCGTGTTGCTAACTGCGGGCGAGGAGGAAGCTTGACTACTGTTCCCTCCACTATTTCGGGAACCTCTCCGAAGCCAATTAGCCGCAAAACCTCCTGGACATCGTAATAGTCATGGATTCGGTTCAATAACAAATCGGAACCGGAACGGTGTGGAACCGGAACCGTTTGAAACCGGAACTGTTTGTAACCGGAACCGTTTGTAACATAACGGTTCCGGTTACAAACAGTTCCGGTTCCAAACCGTTTCGGTTCTATAACAAATCGGAACCGGAACGGTTTGGAACCGGAACCGTTTGAAACCGGAACTGTTTGTAACCGGAAACGTTTGTAACATAAAGGTTCCGGTTACAATTTCCGTTCCGGTTCCAAACCGTTCCGGTTCCAAACCGTTCCGGTTTAAAACCGTTCTGGTTCTAAACCGTCCCGATCCCGATTTCCACCTTCATTTATACGATTAATTAACAACTATATCACCTAAATTAACGACTATACATATTCGATGTGTATATATATATACATCATGCATCTTAATTAAATTTATCCATCACATATTCATCCAAATCACAAACCCTAATTAATTTTCCATCACATATTCATCCAAATTAAACCGGTTTAATTTCCACATATATATACATCACATATTCATCCAAACCACATTTATACATAATTTTCACATATATATATACATCACTTCATATTCACATACCTAAATATATATATACATCACATATATACATACATGCTAATTTAGAACTTATCACCCTAATTTCCAACTTAGCACCCTAATTAATTTACACATACACATACACATACACATACACATACACATACACATACACATACACATACACATACACATACACATACACATGCAAAAAAATAATTAAAAATTGAGAGAGAGAGAGAGAGAGAGAGGGAGAGAGAGAGGATCGGACCTGCCATGAATTTCCACCTACAATGGTGAGGGGAGGAGAGGAGGGGAGGAGGGGAGGAGGAGATTTTCGGAGGAGGAGAGGAGAGGGGATCGGTGGAGAGGAAGAGAGGGAGAGGAGGAGTAGAGGATAAGGAGGAGGAGTGGGAGAGGAGGAGGAGGAGCACATACACTCACCGGACCGATTTGGGAGGAGGAGAGGGAGAGGAGAGGGAGAGGAGGAGGAGAAATGAAAGGCTCGGGCTCGATATGGGGGAAACCAGAAAACATTACCGGCGAGTTGCTTATAACTCGTTGGTAATGTCATTACCAACGACGAGTTCACTCGTGGGTAATGTCATTACCAACGAGTTGCTTATAACTCGTTGGTAATGTCATTACCAACGACTTCAACTCGTTGGTAATATCATTATTTCCCGAAGAATATCCGACAACATTTTCCGTCTACGGTTTCCGGCTACATTTTCCGACTAAAATTTCGATTATCAATTTCCGTATACGTACGATTAATGACTACATTTTCCGACTACATTTTCGATTAATGATTTCCGTATACGTACTACGATTTCCGTATACGTACGATTAACGACTACATTTTCCGTCTACGATTTCCGGCTACATTTTCCGACTAAAATTTCGATTATCAATTTCCGTATACGTACGATTAATGACTACATTTTCCGACTACATTTTCGATTAATGATTTCCGTATACGTACTACGATTTCCGTATACGTACGATTAACGACTACATTTTCCGTCTACGATTTCCGACTACATTTTCCGACTAAAATTTTGATTATCAATTTCCGTATACGTACGATTAACGACTACATTTTCCGACTACATTTTCGATTATCAAATTCCATCTACGTACGATTAACGACTACAATTTCCGTCTACAATTTAGACTAGCTACATTTTCCGACTACGTACGATTTCCGACTACAATTTCCGACTACAATTTCCAACGTACTAAGGATGATAATCGTAATCATCTTCATCACTTGAGTCTGACTCGGTTTCATAGGTAACCTCTGGCAATATGTGCCGCTCCTCGTCATCTGAATCAGCGTCAACTTCATATGGATTAACATCGAGAAGTTCTGCTCCAGTAATTCGAACCATACTCCCAGATCTCACATTATTAAGGCGAATCGTAGATGATTCCGGAATGTCAAAAGCGTTCGGCTCTTGGTATGCAGTAACTTCCTCATCATCTGCGGTATCACCAAGTGTGGCAGCACTGTATATGTTTCTATGAGCAACATGGTTAACCACCTTCCACGGGACTTTGTTAAGAATATCGTCCAGGTAAAACACTTGTTTTACTGATGAGGCAAGAACGAAAGGGTCATCTTCATACCAGGTAGTAGCAGTATTCACCGAAAATGTTCCGTACTGATCGGTCCTTGTGTTCTCCGGGCTAGTATCAAACCATCTACACTTGAACAAGTGCACTTTCATGCGGTTCCTATAAATTAGTTCAACAACTGAATGAAGGACACCGTAATAGTCAACGCCATCCTGCCCACCATGGACCATCACCCCACAATTCTGTGTTTTCAGTCGGTCGTCTCGATTTTCACATATAAATTTCACGCCATTGACCTGACACATCGAGTAAACTTTTGAAGCAATCGGTTTCATCGCCAGGACCCTCAATTCGTTTGACCACTCTGGGCAACCATCATCTGCTACATGGTTCATCTGAAAACGTCCATATATTAATACGTACAGAAGAAATTATGTCATCTTGAAACCACAAAAGCACGTACATACATACATGCTATGTAAGGATATATATATAAAAATAGACATATACACATATACTTACCCATTGACCAAAGTAGTTTGCAAACGTCTTGTTGTGGTAATCAACATTTCCGGCAATAGCAGGGCAGTGAAGATGATAGTTTTTCCAATATTGTACTTCTTGACAGTTAATCAGTACCGACCAGTGGGCAATGGCTACCTCATTTCCATCCAACTTGTACGACTTTGGCAAGCTTCCCTGTACTACCACGTCACTGGAGATGATAGAAAGGTTGAACTGGGGTTCATCTATCGGCATATGTTGTTGGGGGTCCTCTACATTTTCGAGGTAGACTTTGGTGTACGTTACACACTCGTGCGCAAGATATGCTTCAGCGATACACCCTTCAGGTGCATATTTATTCTTCACATAGTCCTTGTAGGCTCCCAATTGTCTACAAGTTAACAAGTGCATGTTAACTTACTTAACCAGAAGTCATTACATATAAAAACCATAGGCAAACCAAATTTATGAATCATTTGTACCTTTCCATGGGATACATCCAAGTGTAGTGTACGGGACCGGTAAGCAACAATTGTTCGGGAAGATGGATCATCAGGTGCGGCATTATGTCGAAAAAATTTGGGGGAAATATCCTCTCAAGCTTGCACATGATAAAAATGATGTCATCTTGCATCTCCCTCAGGTCTGCTTTTTTAACTTCCCTGGTGCATAACTTCTGAAAGAATCTTGACAAGGCCACCAACGGCTCCACCACCTCTTTGGGCATGTACCCTCGAATGAAAATAGGGAAAAGGCGTTGAAGCAGTACATGGCAGTCATGACTCTTTAATCCGTACATCTTATTGTCCCGGAAGTTAACACACCTGCTTATATTTCCTGCATAGCCATAAGGATACCTGCATATATATATAGATGAAGCCATATATATGGACCAATTATATTTCTCGCATATAACCATATATACTCCGCTAAAAATTTAAGGACAAATTCATACATAGCCATAAGAATATATACCTGACATTACTCAGCCACCGAAAAATTTCATGCTTATGCTTCGGCTTTACGGTGTACGGAGCTTGCGGCATTTTTCTCTTACCATCTCTTAACCAAAAATGTTTCCGCACACCCATTGCTTTAAGATCAATGCGTGCCTTAGGGATGTCTTTTGTTTTCCCCTCCAAGTTAAGAACTGTGCCCACCACACTTTCACACACATTCTTCTCTATGTGCATGACATCTAGGTAATGTCTGATAAGCAACCTGGGCCAGTAGGAGAGTTCCCAGAATATGCTCTTGTGTGTCCAAAACTTATACCTTTCGGGCTTGTCTGGAATTGACGCCACTATGTCAGGATGATTGCTCAGCTGGCCAAAATCGTATTCATTCAACACTTCCAAAATTTCGTCCCCTGTCCATCGCCTGGGTGCCACACCAGTTTCAACAGTCCCATCAAACGCGTATGGATCCTGCCTAAATGGGTGATCATATGGAAGCCAACAACGGTGACGCATCGAGACAATTTTACTGCAATGAGGACTGCAACAATCAACCGTCATGCACTCTGAACAAGCCCTGTAACCCCTGGTAACGTTGCCCAACAACATACCGCGGGCAGGAAAATCACTGATGGTGCCAACAAGCATGGCATGCATCTGGAACATCTCCTTTTTGAACCTATCGTAAGTGGGGTGGCCACACTCACTCAGGTACTTAAGCTCCTCAATCAAAGGCCTCAAATACACATCGAGACACTTTCCTGGATAACCCGGGCCCGGAATTAACAGAGTGAGCATATTATATTCCTTCTTCATGCACATCCATGGTGGAAGGTTGTACGGTACCAAAATAACTGGCCATATACTGTATTGAAGACTCATGTTGCCAAAAGGGTTGAATCCGTCAGATGAGAGCCCTAGCCAAACATTTCGGACCTCTGCTGCAAAATGATCAAACTCCCTGACCATGTGCTTCCAAGCCTCTCCGTCGGAAGGGTGTATAAGGGTGTCATCGTCAGGCAAGTTCCTCTCAGCCCACCATCTCATTGCCTCGGCCGTGAAAGCACACATGAACAACCGCTCCAGCCTATCAATAAGCGGGAAATATCGAAGTATCTTCACAGCTTTCTTGTTGCCTGCAGGAGTCAACTTATACCTTTCTGTAAAACATACCGGGCAGGCTTCAAGGTCTTCGAGATCTTTTCCCCAGAAGAGAATACAATCATATCTGCATGCATGGATTTTGATGTAGGAAAGCCCAAGATCTTTCAGGATATGTCGCACCTTATGATGAGTGGTAGGAAGACGATGACCGGGTGGCAGTAGCGAAGCAGTCCACTTCAACCAAGAATCAACAGCTTTGACAGACATTTTGTTCTCCATTTTTAGCTGCATCACTCCCATCAGACTTTCAAGAACAGTCTTACTACAACCGTCGTACAACGGAGTCTGTTGCAATGCAATCAGGTTGTTGTACTTGTCCATACCGCTTGAGTTGACATGAGCTCCAGGTAATGGCTCGACTGGCTCGATATGGGGGAAACCCTCAACGACGGGAGGGACATTTGGTGCTTCATCAGCAAATACACCGCTCTCATGAGGAAACATATCATTGATTAACATCGATGTTGGATCATAGGATGAACTGCCCCTCTCAGCAAAATCTCCATAATCATAGCGTGGACTGGCCCTCTCACCAAATTGTCCATGATCATGCGGACCCGCTACCGATGTTTCACCGTGATAAATCCAACAAGTGTACTTATCCCATAACCCGTATTTACTCAGGTGCCTCTGGACTTTATCAATGGGAAATCGAAATCGATCGCTGAAACACTTACATTCTTTACACGGGCAATAATGAAGTGTAGTGTCTGCACAATTAGCCTTCACAAAATCCACAAAACTCCTAATTCCCTCGTGATATCTGACATCCCATCTTTCGAGGCTCATCCAACTCTTGTCCATCCTGAAAATTCTAACAATTTTACGTATTAATTATATATATATACACACATTCACTACTAATAATCGACGTGATCTCTCAATTCAACTCTAATTAAATCAACACATGCATGCATATGTATATATATCGATCTAATCTCTGAATTTGATTCAGTACTCGATGATAGTACGTATTCTCCTTTTTTCAATTCAAAACGTATTTGACTGGGTATATAGGAGGAGGCTCTGTTAAGCCTGGCTCCGTTAACAATACGATAATACCAGTCATTGATTCAGACACAAGATTAACTACAAGCTGTTTTCTCGTTTCGGTGACCGTACATCAACAACATTTCATATATATATATATATATATATCTCACGAATTGGATTTGATCAACACACACACACACACATATATATATATACCATATATACGTATATATACACTTACGTACCTATATAAATAGCTTCCCGAGTGATCGAGTTTTCGACGCCCGCCTTAATTTTGACAATATACCGAATGATCGATTTCAGAGCGTACGTTTTCCTTCTTTCGATTTCTCTGGATTTTTTTCGCTCAAAATGATTGAATGATCGAGCTGCCCGATCCGGCATCTAATATAAGACACATTGCCGGGACGGAGTAAGTCGCCGGAAATGAAGACATTACCGGCGACTTTACGCCGGAATCTCGCCGGTAATGTTGCAAAACATTACCGGCGACTCCAACCGTCGCCGGCAATGTCTAGGGAGACATTTCCGGCGAAATTCCCGCCGGAAAATCGCCGGTAATGTCTCCCTAGACATTGCCGGCGACGGTTGGAGTCGCCGGTAATGTTTTGCAACATTACCGGCGAGATTCCGGCGACATTACCGACGACGGGCTAAGTCGCCGGTAATGTTGAACATTACCGGCGACTTTTCCGGTCGCCGGCCTTGTCTCCGGTGATCTCGCCGGTAATGGGCAAAAATGTTGTAGTGATATATATACAAACACATTCACTACTAATTAATTAATAAATCATCATTAATTACATTCGAATTCATCCGATTAATTAACAAAATTCGACCCATGCATGCATATAAATTAAAATATATATATATACCAACAATTCACAATTACAAATTAACATGCCTGTATATATATATATAGACATATTAACAATTAATATTCACAAAATAATTTTATATCCATACATATATATATACACAAATTAACATATTTTCATCGAAATAATCTCAAATCCACTCAAAATCAACAGTCAATCACTCAAAATCAACAATATATCCACTCTATTTGCGTATCAAACCAATAATCGATATCTCAACTCTAAATCAACACATGCATATATATATATATATATCGATCTAATTAAATCAACACACATATATATACATACGTACCTATATATAGCTACGTATATAGCTTCCCGAGCGGGTTTTCGACGCCTTTTAACAATACCCAAAGATTTCAGAGCATTTTCCTTCTTTCGATTTCACCGGATTTTTTTCTACCCAAATGAATGAGCTGCTGCAATCTGGATCTGATATAAGAGGTATTGCCGGCGATTCATTAAATCGTCGGCAATAACTCCATTGCCGGCGAAAATCCGGCCAAAAATCGCCGGAAATGCTTGAAAATTATTGCCGGCTACTTTCTCCGTAGCCGAAAATTATTTTTCCCCATTGCCGGTTATTTTCTGGCCGGAATATCGCCAGCAATGGTGGAGAAATTATTGCCGGCGACAGAGAAAGTCGCCGGCAATAATCTCTCCCATTTCCGGCGACTTTATGGACGTATTGCCGGCGACGGTTCAAGTCGCCGGCAATGCTCATTATTGCCGGCGACTTGCTCCGTCGCCGGCCTTTTTTTTTTCTCGCCGGCAATGCCCTTGAATGTGGTAGTGTAAATACCAATTAGATGCATAAATATGCGACTATCAAATTATAAAGTGTTTCAGAATACTTGTTTACTGCATACTCTTTATTTATAGCTAGTCTACCTGTATGGCAAAGCACAAGCTATCTTTAATTTTTAACTGAATCTTAGTATATTCAAAATCAAACAGTATGATCACTCAATACCTGTAGGCAAAAAGAAGAAATCACACTGTACTTTATGATCAAGGATATGTAAAATTCAGAACCACCTCAAGGAATTAAAACAAGTACAGCTAGTCCATATGTAGATGATACAGTTCTTATTTTAGCACATGGTGCGAATTTTCCAGGTCTGTAACTCAATGATTTTAGATAAAATACCCTTAAAACAGTTTGCTGTAGCAACATATGTCTTAAAATCTTATCTTAATTCAAGACCTGTGATTGTTACTTGATGCTATCCCAAAATTAAAATGGTTAGACAGCCAATCATGCTTGTTTCCAAAAGATTTTAACTAACACATATAAATCTGGGAGAAACCTATACATGTTTGATAATTTCTTTCACAAGCTTGTAAGTGTTGTTAGTTACTTTTGTACAGAACACTCAAATCAGATATCATTTGTAGTCAATATTACGTACTATATTACGTACTAAAAATATTACGTACTATAAATATATATATATACACACATTCACTATTAATTAATTAATAAATCATCATTAATTACATTCAAATTCATCCGATTAATTAACAAAAGTCGACCCATGCATGCATATAAATTAAAAAATATATATATATACCAACAATTCACAATTACAAATTAACATGCCTATATATATAGACATATTAACAATTAATATTCACAAAATCATTTTATATTCATACATATATATATACACAAATTAACATATTTTCATCGAAATAATCTCAAATCCACTCAAAATCAACAGTCAATCACTCGAAATCAACAATATATCCACTCTATATGCATATCAAACCAATAATCGATATCTCAACTCTAAATCAACACATGCATATATATATATTGATCTAATTAAATCAACACACATATATATACATAAGTATATACGTACCTATATATAGCTACGTATATAGCTTCCCAAGCGAGTTTTCGACGCCTTTTGACAATACCCAAGAATTTCAGAGCATTTTCCTTCTTTCGATTTCACCGGATTTTTTTCTATCCAAATGAATGAGCTGCTGCGATTTGCATCTAATATAAGAGGTATTGCTGGCGATTTAATGAATCGCCGGAAATGGAGTCATTGTCGGCGAAATTCGGGCCAAAAATCGCCGAAAATGCTTCAAAACATTGCCGACGACCTATTCCGTCGCCGGCAATGTTTTGAAACATTTCCGGCGACTTTTCCGACTCTTTACCAGCGACTGAGCAAGTCGCCGGCAGTGATCGCCGGCCTTGTTTTTTAAAAAATCGTCGGCAATGGTACTTAATGTGGTAGTGCAAGTATAAGGTTCATCTTTATTTTCTTTAATGTAATAAAAATTGCATAATTAATTTATTATTTGTAACCATTATTTTATTATTTAATTATCTTTGTTGTGTAACAGACAAAATCGGAGGCCAACAAGGTAAATCAGGACAAGAAGGACAAACACCATGTATCAAGCTCGCGAAAGTTCATTTACATCGTGAAAGGAGCACAAAGATGCGGGTTCGAACCATTGCTTCTTGGATGCCAGAGTCCAAACTTATGTGAAGCTCGAGGTCATCAATGAAGCGAGTCAACAAGGAGTAAGTAACTCACATTTCTAAAATCAATTGAATTTACTCGTACTTTCTTTCAAATTAAAGCATATCGAGATTTAATATAATGTTAATTACACTTTTAAGAAATTAAATTATGATTAGTGCATGATTTAGTTAGGTTGTACTATTGCAATATGCTTTTGAACTTAAATTTGGTTATACTTTGGTTTAGTTGGTTAAATTATAATTTTTAACTTGAGAAATCAGGATGGGAATCGGTGCCCACGGTGTAATTGTGTTGTTGTAATTGGTTATTTGAAGTGTAATCTTGCCTACAAGTTCTTTGGTTTTAAACAAATTTTAGGGAAAACTATGCCAAATTTTTGTTAAAAATTAATATTATAATTATGTATTCTTCACTTGATTAATTTTAGGAGAGATTGATACAAATGGCCAAAGAGAAATTGGCCGTAACCCGGCTGGCCAACACGGAGATGACGCCTGAACAGGTGCCTCCCTTGTCGATGTAGAGTCAGATCGCTATTTTCGATGTTGTTTGTAGTCGCCGACCTGGCAGGGAGGTTCATGGGTTTGGACGCACGGTGCAGAGAGATTTGTCTGATTCATCCTCTTCATCAACTCGGCACGTTACAGAGGATACCGAGACGCTCTGAGACGACATTCGATTGGCACAGGAATTGGCGGATCATGCATGGGAGCATTAATTCGAGGTCGATGGACGTGCGGTTTATCGCTCACAACCTTAAGATGGCCGCCTTCTACGATGCATGCAGGCAAATGGGGTTACTCGTTCCTGATTTTGATGACGAATGTGGTTACCAGCCCCCGGCCTCACTTCTGGCCCCAGCAACGACGATCCGAGCGGCGGCAGAGGAATTGGCAACATGTCTACCCCTGGTTTAGTTTCGTAGTTTTTTTCATTATTTTATTATTATTTCTATCGATGTACGTACAGTTTTTATATTTAATAAATATTTATTATTTTAATTAATAGATTTTTTTATTTTATAATTCAAATAAAAAATACAAATTAAAAAAAATAAAAAATTCAACTTGGGCGACGAACACTCCTCGTTTCTTTGCCCAAGTGAATAACTAAGACGCACTACCGGATTAAGACACATTGCCGGCGACTTTCCGTCGCCGGCCTTGTTTTTTTTTCGCCGGAATTGTCATTACCGGCGACAAGTCGTCGGCAATGACGTCGCCGGAAATAGCCCGCCGGAGATAACATTGCCGGCGACGGCGTTTTACGTCGCCGGCAATGTCAGCGCCGCAGTGACCGGAATTTGAAGACATTGCCGGCGACTTAGGTCCATGTCGCCGGCAATGCTTGGAAAAATTTTGAAAATAAAACGCGGTTCTGGATTGGGGCCAATTCCAGAACCTGCATTGAAAGACATAAACCGTACAATCATACAAGTTCAACAGTACACATAAATGTCCAACGTACAGTACAAATAGCAATGATACGAAAATTAACTACAACTACACGTCAGGGTCGAGGAACTTGCGAGTCAGGGTCGAAGAAATCCATGCAGTCATTTGAACTCCGGTGGCTACCCTGGTCTTGCTGTGGCGGTGACTGGTGCGGTGGTGGTGGTGGATAACTAGGGAACACAGGGTGCGGGGGAGGTGTGGGGAACGGTTGTCCGGTAGTCTGAGCCTCGTACATCGTCCGCATCCATGTGAACATCTGTGTCTGCTGCTGGACCATGTGTTGGTACTCGGCATCTCTGATTGCCTGCTGCTCGGTTATCTGCCTCTTTTGCTCCTCCAACTCCCTCCGCGTCCTCTGAAGCTCCGCTGCGAGGTTACGACTAGAAGCTGAACTTCTTGACCCGGTAAAGTATTCTGAAGTGTTCTTCAATACTCCTTCGCCCGCCGAGCCCATTCCCCTACAGTAGTAGGTATTCTTTCCAGTCCCGCACGCTTTTGCCATGATCTGAGCCGCTATAGGGCGATCAAGCGGATCCATCTGAGAGGCATACTGGGTGACTTCTTCCTCGGAGCAGTCAGGATGGTCAGTCCGAGCTATATTCTTGGTCACTTCTGCGGTCGCCTCCTCCACTCTCGCCTAATTGAAAAGCGAAAATGAATAACGTATTAGCTAACAAAATAAATTAATATCGAAAAATAGTTTTATTAACACATGGAGAGGCGAAAGACTTACCGCTTCTTCAGGGCACTGCGGATAGAACTTCTGATGAATATACACCAACGGGTTCACTTCTTATTGTTGCTGCGCCTTAGTCGACCAACCCAAATAGTTGAGTGAACCTGCATGATGGGCCCTGGTGTTTTTCAATCTATTCGCCCGGTTCGTCTTCGAAATCGCCTTGTTTGATAAACATATGAAAAAAAATCAGTACCTACCTATTTCAATGTGATACAATACATTAGGCTTGTAAGATATATTCAGGATGCATACCTGAGCTTTGGGGTGCTCGAAGTGGGCTATCAGCCACAGCCACTCGTACTCCCTAAACCGGAATTCGCTAGGGGTAGAACCTCGGCCTAGCTCCTTGTATACAGTGTAATGGGAAGAAAGCTCGTTCTTCCACTCTTTATACCTATATTAACACCAGGAAAAAAAAGTTAGAGATATTAAAACACTTGATAAACAAAAATATAACTCGATATATACTCAAATAACTCGAAGCACATCACCTCATATGTAGTTGACGCTCTACCCACGTGTGAATAAGAACTTCATCCACGTCAAACCACACCTGCAATATGAATATATAAACGGTAAAATTATATATTTATTCGGACTTAATTAATAAATGTAAAATTTACGTAATGAAAATACGATTTAACTCACACTCAGTGCATTATGCACTTGCATCTTCACGTAGATAGGCACAGATTCCCAATCTGGCCAAAGCATTGGGACCTTGTCCCGCACGATCTTCCCGACCATGCTGACATATTTTTGCGTGGTGTCAAATGCCTCGATCACCTCGCCATCCTCATTGGACCTAATGGGCGTTTTCCTTCCCCCGGTGGCCTGCTCAAGTCTCTTCCCGGTGCAAGTGCCTCTAGCCCCTTTCCGTTTTCCAGTCCCATTAACGAAATTGCCTAATAATACAATGTCAACAAATTGATATCATTAATTAAACCTATCGTATGTCTTAAGTAATAATTAAGTAATCAATCTGATGTTAAATAAAATTTACCTGCATCGTCCGTTTGTTGGTTGGTGCACCTCACACTCCAAAGATACACGGGGTCGAACGGGATGAAGTTGTACGCTTCCTCCACGCTCAGGAACTCCGGCCGTCCTTCAACATAAATAGGCATCCCCTTATCATCGAATTCAGGGATGATAGGAATCTCGTCGGGTAGGAAGAGACCGGACGGCGGAGATAGACGAGGCCTGGACGATGAGGCGCCAGCACCATCTGCCTCAGATGATTCCCGTGAAACGGGAGTAGGCACCGGGCGAATAGGGGGCATTCGGATGGAGGGAGTTTATGATGCCCCCGTTGACTGTCGCTCGTCTGAGGGTCTGCTGACTGAGGCTCGAGGCTCGACTTCCAGTTGCACGGCTCTTGATCGTACAGCTTCCTCCTCTGCTCGCGCATCTAGCAAGGCTTTCATGCGAGCATTCATCATTGGCCCACTACGCGTGTTACTAACTACGGCTGAGGAGGAAGCTTGACTACTGCTCCCTCCACTATTTCGGGAACCTCTCCGTTTGATTCCTCCAAGCCAATTTGCCGCAAAACCTCCTGGACAACGTAATAGTCATGGATTCGGTTCTATAACAAATCGGAACCGGAACGGTTTGGAACCGGAACCGTTTGAACCTGGAACCGTTTGGAACTGGAACCGTTATGTTTCAAACGGTTCCGGTTACAAACAGTTCCGATTTCAAACGGTTCCGGTTTCAAACGGTTCCGGTTCCAAACGGTTCCGGTTCTATAACAAATTGAAACCGGAACCGTTTGGAACCGGAATCGTTTGAACCTGGAACCGTTTGGAACTGGAACCGTTATGTTTCAAACGGTTCCGGTTACAAATAGTTCCGGTTCCAAACGGTTCCGGTTCCAAACGGTTCCGGTTCTATAACAAATCGGAACCGGAACCGTTTGGAACTGGAACCATTTGAACCTGGAACTGTTTGGAACTGGAACCGTTATGTTTCAAACGGTTCTGATTACAAACAGTTCCGGTTCCAAACGGTTCCGGTTTAAAACTGTTCTGGTTCCAAACTGTTCCGATTCTAATTTTTCACCTTAATTTATATGTTAAATTAACAACTATATCACCTTAATCCAAACACGTTAAATTCCGATTCCGATTTTTCACCTATTATACGTTAAATTAACAACTATATCACCTAACTTAACATATATACATACATCATTTCCGGCTTTAAATTTTCCACATATATATATACATCACATATACACTTTGTATACATCATGCATCTTAATTTCACCTAATTTTCACATATATATATACATCACATATTAATCCAAATCACCCTAGCTAATTAATTTTCCACATTTTTCAAACATACGTATATATATACATTGCATATAAATTAATTAATTTTTCACATATATACATCACATATATTTCTCCTTCACCCCACAATTATTCACATTAATTTGCCACATTTTTCAAACATACCTTAATTATATTTTCCAAATATTTTCCACATTCATACATACATCCCACAATTATCAAAAATTAATTAATCAAGTTAATTAAAATGCATAAAAATAAAATGTGGATTGAGAGAGAGAGAGGGAGGGAGAGAGAGTGAGCTTGCACCTGCCATGGTGGAGCTCGACTAGACTTTCCGGCGACGGAGGTGAGGGGAGGAGGAAGAGGAGGAGGGGAGGAGAGGAAATTGATATTTGGGGTTTTTTTTTGTGGAGAGGGGAGAAGGGAGAGGAGGTGAGGGGAGGGGAGAGGGGAGGAGAGGAAGAGAGGATTGAGGAGAGGGAGGCGAGGAAATTGATTGAGATGAAGAGAGAGGGGTTTTAGGGTTTGAGAGGGAAGAGAGATGTGAAGAAATGGGGAGCAGCTCGAGCTGCCCTGGAAATACCGCCACCATTGCCGGCGAGTTACGTGGTAACTCGTTGGTAATGACATTACCAACGAGGTAAGTCGTGGGTAATGTCATTACCAACGAGTTTCGAGTTGATAAGCAAGTCGTTGGTAATGACATTACCAACGAGTTGATAACTCGTGGGTAATGTCATTATTTCCCGAAGATTATCCGATCGACCTATTTCCGACCAATTTCCGACTAAATAATTTCCGACCAATTTCCGACTAAATAATTTCCGACAACATTTCCGACCATATATAACTACAATTTCCGACTAGAATTTCCGACTACAATTTACGACTACAATTTCCGACTAGATTTTACGACTACAATTTTCGACTACAATTTTCGACTACAATTTCCGACTACAATTTCCGACTATAATTAAAATACGTACATCATTAACGTACTAAGGATGATAATCGTAATCATCTTCATCACTTGAGTCTGACTCGGTTTCATAGGTAACCTCTGGCAATATGTGCCGCTCCTCCTCACTAGAATCAGCGTCAACTTCATATGGATTAACATCGAGAAGTTCTGCTCCAGTAATTCGAACGACACTCCCAGATCTCACATTATTAAGGCGAATCGTAGATGATTCCGGAATGTCAAAAGCGTTCGGCTCTTGGTATGCAGTAGCTTCCTCATCATCTGCGGTCTCACCAAGTGTGGCAGCAATGTATATGTTTCTATGAGCAACATGGTTAACCACCTTCCACGGGACTTTGTTAAGAAGATCGTCAAGGTAAAACACTTGTTTTACTGATGTCACAAGAACGAAAGGGTCTTCTTTATACCAGCTTGTAGCAGTATTCACCGAAAAGGTTCCGTACTGATCGGTCCTTGTGTTCTCCGGGCTAGTATCAAACAATCTACACTTGAACAAGTGCACTTCATCCGGTTCCCATAAATTAGTTCAACAACTGAATGAAGGACACCGTAATAGTCAACGCCATCCTGCCCACCATGGACCATCACCCCACAATTCTGTGTTTTCAGTCGGTCGTCTCGATTTTCACATATAAATTTCACGCCATTGACCTGACACATCGAGTAAACTTTTGAAGCTATCGGTTTCATCGCCAGGACCCTCAATTCGTTTGACCACTCTGGGCAACCATCATTTGCTACATGGTTCATCCGAAAACGATGTACCAAACTTAGAAACCACAAAACCACGTACGTACACACATGCTAGTAGACATATACACATATACCCTTACCCATTGACCAAAGTAGTTTGCAAACGTTCGGTTGTGGTAATCAAAATTTCCGGCAATAGCAGGGCAGTGAAGATGATAGTTTTTCCAATATTGTACTTCTTGACAGTTAATCAGTACCGACCAGTGGGCAATGGCTACCTCATTTCCATCTAACTTGTACGACTTTGGCAAGCTTCCATGTACTACCATGTCATTGGAGATGATAGAAAGGTTGAAATGGGGTTCATCTATCGGCATCTGTTGTTGGGGGTCCTCAAGCGCTCCCAAATACACTTTGGTGTACGTTACACACTCATGCGCAACATATGCTTCAGCGATACACCCTTCAGGTGCATATTTATTCTTCACATAGTCCTTGTAGGCTCCCAATTGTCTACAAGTTAACAAGTGCATATTATGATACTTAAAAAATAAGAATTTACATATAAAAACAGAGGCAAACCAAATGTATGAATCATTTGTACCTTTCCATGGGATACATCCAAGTGTAGTGTACGGGACCGGTAAGCAACAATTGTTCGGGAAGATGGATCATCAGGTGAGGCATGATGTCGAAAAAATTTGGGGGAAATATCCTCTCAAGCTTGCACATGATAAAAATGATGTTATCTTGCATCTCCCTGAGGTCTGATTTTTTAACTTCCCTGGTGCATAACTTCTGAAAGAGTCTTGACAAGGCCACCAACGGCTCCATCACCTCTTTGGGCAGGTACCCTCAAATGAAAATAGGGAAAAGGCGTTGAAGCAGTACATGGCAGTCATGACTCTTTAATCCGTACATCTTATTGTCCCGGAAGTTAACACACCTGCTTATATTTCCTGCATAGCCATAAGGATACCTGCATATATATATATATATAGCCATAGGCAACAATTATATTTCTCGCATATAACCATAATCCGGTAAAAATTTAAGGCCAAATTCCTGCATAGCCATGGAATATATACCTGACATTACTCAGCCACCGAAAAATTTCATGCTTATGCTTCGGCTTTACGGTGTAAGGAGCTTGCGACATTTTTCTCTTACCATCTCTTAACCACAAATGTTTTCGCAGACCCATAGCTTTCAGATCAATGCGTGCCTTAGGGATATCTTTTGTTTTCCCCTCCAAGTTAAGAACTGTGCCCACAACACTTTCACACACATTCTTCTCTATGTGCATGACATCTAGGTAGTGTCTGATACGCAACCTGGGCCAGTATGGGAGTTCCCAGAATATGCTCTTGTGTGTCCAAAACTTATACCTTTCGGGCTTGTCTGGAATTGACGCGACTATGTCAGGATGATTGCTCAGTTGGCCAAAATCATATTCATTCAACACTTCCAAAATTTCTTCCCATGTCCATCGCCTGGGTGCCACACCTGTTTCCACAGTCCCATCAAACGCGTCTTGATCCTGCCTAAATGGGTGATCATATGGAAGCCAACAACGATGACGCATCTGAACAATTTTACTGCAATGAGGACTGAAACAATCAACCGTCATGCACTCTGAACAAGCCCTGTAACCCCTGGTAGTGTTGCCCGACAACATACCGCGGGCAGGAAAATCACTGATGGTGCCAACAAGCATGGCATGCATCTGGAACATCTCATTTTTGAACCTATCGTAAGTGGGGTGGCCATACTCACTCAGGTACTTAAGCTCCTCAATCAAAGGCCTCAAATACATATCGAGACACTTGCCTGGATAACCCAGGCCCGGAATTAACAAAGTGCGCATATTGTATTCCTTCTTCATGCACATCCATGGTGGAAGGTTGTACGGTACCAAAATAACTGGCCATATACTGTATTGAAGACTCATGTTGCCAAAAGGGTTGAATCCGTCAGATGAGAGCCCTAGCCAAACATTTCGGACCTCTGCTGCAAAATGATCAAACTCCCTGACCATATGCTTCCAAGCCTCTCCGTCGGAAGGGTGTATAAGGGTGTCATCGTCAGGCAAATTCCTCTCGGCCCACCATCTCATTGCTTCGGCCGTGAAAGCACACATGCACAACCACTCCAGCCTATCCATAAGCGGGAAATATCGAAGTATCTTCACAGCTTTGTTGTTGCCTGCAGGAGTCAACTTATACCTTTCTGTAAAACATACCGGGCAGGCTTCAAGATCTTTTCCCCATAAGAGAATACAATCATATCTGCATGCATGGATTTTGATGTAGGAAAGCCCAAGATCTTTCAGGATATGTCGCAACTTATGATGAGTGGTAGGAAGACGATGACCGGGTGGCAGTAGCGAAGCAGTCCACTTCAACCAAGAATCAACAGCTTTGACAGACATTTTGTTCTCTATTTTGAGCTGCGTCACTCCCATCACACTTTCAAGAACAGTCTTACTACAACCGTCATACAACGGAGTCTGTTGCAATGCAATCAGATTGTTGTACTTGTCCATACCGCTTGTGTTGACATGAGCTCCAGGTAATGGCTCGACTGGCTCAATATGGGGGAAACCCTCAACGACGGGAGGGACATTTGGTGCTTCATCAGCAAATACACCGCTCTCATGAGGAAACATATCATTGATTAACATCGATGTTAGATCATAGGATGGACTGCCCCTCTCAGCAAAATCTCCATGATCATAGCGTGGACTGGCCCTCTCACCAAATTGTCCATGATCATGCGGACCCGCTAACGATGTTTCACCTTGATAAATCCAACAAGTGTACTTATCCCAAAACCCGTATTTACTGAGGTGCTTCTGGACTTTATCAATAGGAAAACGAAATCGATCGCTGCGACACTTACATTCTTTACACGGTCAATAATGAAGTGTAGTGTCTCCACAATTAGCCTTCACAAAATTCACAAAACTCCTAATTCCCTGGTGATATCTGACATCCCATCTTTTGAGGCTCATCCAACTCTTGTCCATCCTGAAAATTCTAACAATTTTACGTATTATATATACACACATTCACTACTAATAATCGACGCGATATCTCAATTCAACTCTAATTAAATCAACACATGCATGCATATATATATATATATATCGATCTAATCTCTGAATTCGATTTAGTACTCGATGATGGTATTCTTCTTTTTTCCGTTCAAAATGTATTTGACTAGGTAGGAGGCTCTCTTAAGCCTGACTCCGATAGCACTACGATAATACCAGTCGTTGATTCAGACACAAGAGAAGATTAACTACAAGCAGTTTTCTCGTTTCGGTGACATCAACAACATTTCATATCTCACGAATTGGATTTGATCAACACACGTATATATATATACATACACATATACGTATATATACACGTACCTATATATATATAGCTTCCCGAGTGATCGAGTTTTCGACGCGCGCCTTAATTTTGACAATATCGAAGGATCGATTTCAGAGCGTTTTCCTTCTTTCGATTTCACCGGATTTTTTTCGATCAAAATGAATGAGCTGCTGCGATCTGCATCTAATATAAGAGGCATTGCCGGCGATTCATTAAATCGCCGGAAATGGTGACATTATCGGTGACTTTACACCGGAATTTCGCCGGTAATGTTTCAAAACATTACCGGCGACTTCCTCCGTCGCCGGCAATGTCGAGCCAAGCATTTCCGGCGATTTTCCGGCCGGAATTTCGCCGGCAATGTTTGGCTTGACATTGCCGGCGACGGAGGAAGTCGCCGGTAATGTTTTGAAACATTACCGGCGAAATTCCGGCGACATTACCGGTGACGGAGTAATTAAGTCGCCAGTAATGATGAACATTACCGGCGACTTTCCCGGTCGCCGGCCTTGTTTTTGGAAATCTCGCCGGTAATGTCTTCAAACGTGGTAGTGACGACAAACTATTCATCGCCTAAGTATATGGTTAGACAACGAAAGGTTTCGTCCCCTTAGTGATTACACCTACATGACGACAAACAGGTCATAGTTTAGGTGCATCACTTAGACGACGACTAATTATTGTTGTCTAAGTGGCAACACTTAGATGACGACTCTAGTGTTTGTCGCCTAAGTTGATTCTTAGACGATGACTACTGTCCTCGTTTAGAGGAAAATTGTTTTGACGTCTAAGATTTTAGATGACGAACCAACTTTCATCGTCCAAGAAGCTACGTACTTAGGCGACGAAACAAAAAAAATTCGTCGTCTAAGTACTTGGGTTACGATTGTTACGCGACGAACCTTAGACGACGAAACTTTCGTCGCCCAGATACTTAGGCGACAAAAATCACCACTTAGGTGACGAAAATGTTTCGTCGCCTAAGTGTGTTTTTCTAGTAGTGGATGTAAATTTCGTCGACTAGAAATAATTAAACTATAGGACGACGAAAGATTTTTTTTTTGACGCTAAGTGACACAACTAAGACGACGAAGGTGTTACCTTTTCGTCGTTTAAGTGGAAACACTAAAACGATGAAGCGTTTTCCTTCGTTGTCTAAGTCCTTCTATGCAACGATATATTTTGTCAATCTCGTTCACCATGTTTCGTTGTCTATATTAATGTCATGCGACAAAATTTGTCCGTGGTTATAGATTGAACTTAAATGATGAAACTTTGTATTTTCGTCATCTAATTAATTAAGTACCTACACCAAGGCACTCAAATGACGAACCTTAAAGACAATATTTGGCCATCTAAGTGGCTTGAGGTCATCATTTTATTTTAACACAGCTAGTATCTCTCTCACACACAAAAGAAAAACACAGATTTTATTTAACCACAAAAGTTCCAACAGATTTAGAATTACCATGCTTGAGGTCACCATTTTATTTAAAACACACATAAAGTTCCAAGTTCCAACAGATTTTTATATTGCTCGTCCTGGGTATTCATTTCAGTAAGCCAGAATAGAATTCCCAGATCTCAACAGCTACAAACAATAAGCAAATTAAGCCAAGCTGCCATGCAAGTAAAGTAAATGAATAATGGAGAAACTATATACCGTAAGTTGAAAAGCAACGTTAACTTTCGCAATGCAGAAATCTACATGCCATTTTGGTGTAAGTGATTCAGTCTTTTTGGTCAAGAAGAGAGATCAATATATGAGATCATACTTAATTAGGAACCCTGATTAATTTGTTAAATATGACTAGCTAGGTTAATCAAAGATGAAGACATATGCAATTGAATTCAAACATGACTAGGCTAATCTGTTGTCATGCATGTTCTTAGGTAAAAGAAACTTTGGTCACAGTGCCTTCGGATTCTTCCTCTTTCCCAGAACAATGTGGTTTTGCATTCAAAAGGAGCTACGGCAATCTCTTTCAAGCACAGTTCAGAAGGTATGATAGATATGGCGCGCGGCTTCAGATTCCTATGCTATTAATAATTTACGGGTGTAACTTCGCATTCTTGTCAAAATGAGCTTCTAGCTAGCTCGTGATGAAAACAGTAAGTGGGATCATGAAGACATTGATATATGGTCGTTGTGATCCCTGTCCATAGAGAACTGCGTACAGAAGAGAAGTGAAGGGTGCTGAAGAACAGCCCTGGCGACATTTAAAGGAATACAGGTGTTTACCTTATTATGGTATTTCTGGGGCGCACGGAGAGAAGAGAGAAGAGCTTCACGTTATTCAATCGTGTGTGAACTTCATGCATGATTCAATCGTGTCATTCGTGTGTGTGAGAAATGATCTGCTGTGTTAGTACGTACGTGTCCTGTGTCTTCGATCTAGAGTAACAAAAATTCTACCACGAAATTAGGGCTGAATACACCGTTCAGAGATCGGGAATCAGATTGCCGTTTTATTTTTTCTGAAAAATATTAGATTGTCGTTATCTAAACGGAGTCAAAACATACCTACCGTTGGGACATAACTATTTTGTGCATTTGGCGGGAAAGAAACTACTTTGAAACATAAAGATCGAATTTCTAACGTTCAAAGGTAGTGGCCAAACTCGTAGTCTAAGTAATATACTAAAGGACCTTCGTCCTATGAGTCCTATGATTCGTAAAATCACTAAAGACAAATTATTATCCGTGCATTAGGGATAGTAACATCACCTCGCACCTTATCTGTTAAAGAAAAGGATGTCACAACTCTAGAAGATTTTTTAAACACCTTATTAGATGATACAGTCTTCTTCTAAGAGCCTCAGAGGGAAAGTTGGACTGGTTATGAACTTCACACTTCCCTTCCAAAGTTCTTCAACAGTTCTAGTAGGCGGCTAAGCAAAGGGAAGTCCACCCCGGCAACAAAGTGGGGTAGTTTCAAAGAAAATGAAGTTGGCTGAGTTAAACTCCTATCAGATGAAGTAGAACTCACAGTACATTGACAATAAGTGACGCCAGAAGTGTTTAGCACTGTCATTCTCTGACTAGTTCGTCCCGTCTCCAAATGAAAACTATCAGCAGCTACACCACTTGATTCAGCTGAATAATATTTAGACGAGGAGGCATGCAGAGGAAGAGGGCTTTGAACATCAGCTTAAAGACGTTGAATCGAAGGAGTTCGTCTACTGACATCTTTCTTACACCCTCGCAGACCCAACAAAAATTGTATCGACTTTGTAACTTGAGTGATTGGCAACCTCAATACAGCAAAATGTTCATTCCACGTGCACTCTCATTTCTCGCGAAGATACCTGTTGAATTTATCAAATGTTACAATTAATGCATCTGAAAAGTGTGGAACCAACAAGTGTAGATTTCAAACTCAAAAAGATAGAAATGTTCCTGGAGCAAAGTCATTACCTGCATAACAAGAAGAATATCTCGACATTCTACATATAGGTATAAAACATCTGAGCAAGAATCTATACCACCCTTTGTATCACACAGATGATTAGGACATAATGAAAACTAATGGCCTAATCAGAATCCGTACAAAGGCCAAGTATTCAAATAGGTGACTGGAAAAGTAGAAGTAAGAAGTGACTTCAAGAGAATTGTAATGTAGACCACGCCTCAGGAAGCCAAATATTGATGACTTGGCTAAAGATTTTGTGAACCGTTGGTATTAATCAGTGCATTCATTTTGCCTACGTTGGCCCAAAGTTTCACTCTCAAATCCCATACTCTCTCCATGTTGATCATTTGTCTCCATTCGGTAGAATTTACTCTCCAAACCCATGTTCTTTTTCTTGTACATCTCGAACTTTTCATTATCATTAACTAATTGAACAGCTGTGAACCCATGTAGCTAAACATGAAGGTGACGAAGCCAATATGCACACTTATAAACTGAATCAACTTCAAAATTCAAAAAATTAAAATCGAACCACAAACACCATATCACAGTTTCAGAAGCAAAGAAAGGATTATCATAATCAGTCAGCTACAAATGACTCCAATAAACTACTAAATTAAACGCTAAAACTTAATGAAATCCTAATATAGCAGAAACATGCTTGATGGGAATAGCAGTACTTTCCCAATGAATATATAAGTAACGCATTCACTACTCATTCAATCTAAAAAGCATAAACTTCAAAACGCTCTCTATCAAGAAATTAAATTTTATCGACATATCTAGTAAGAAAATACTTGTCCACACCCACATGTAAATGCAGTAGGCTACCCCATTCTTGAGCAGTTTTAACATGAATTCCTAACCCACAGACAGAGAAATACAGTTAATACCATCTTGGGGCTCTACCAAATACTTGCACAACCTATCCGCAAAAGACAAATCGTAGTTTCTGAGACCAAAAGTCATTTCTGAGACCACCTAGTTGACCCGTTCTATTACTCACAACTATCACACAAGAGACCTATTTGATCAAAACTTGACGCCATAAAACGAAATTGACCGAACCCAAGAAAATTACAAAAAGAAATCGGAACAACATAGACGAAATCGATGAAATCCAAGCAAATTAATTAACAAAATCGGAGCAGCATGATGGAAGCGATCAAACCTAGCATAGACGGAATACCCAGATCACCAATTTCATGCATATGTTAAACCAGCAAAGGGAATAAAACTTTGATGAATCCGTATCGTAGAGACGATCCCGATCCCCTTTCCGTGATGTTGCTGCTGGTCGGCGGGGGTGGTAAGTTTGGTTTGAGAGAGAGACGGGGGGGGGGGGCTTGGCATTTGGGTATTTTTTAATTGGGTGTTTTTAGAAATAATAAGTGTCACGTATTTTAAAAATACGCACATTGAGGACAAAATAGTCATTTGCGGCACGGAAATGAACAGTACTCACCGAATTATAGAAAATATGTCTTTATTCAATATTGTGCTTAAAATACATAGATAAAGTACGTATGTGTCTTACAGTGGCCTCATTAAAAACCCAGTAGGAAAAGAGTACCACAACACATACGCACACAAGCAGATTAACTAAACACAACACATTCCCACGAAAACAAAACCACTTAAATTAACCTAAAACTACTTTTATTTCTCCACCCCGGCGCCCTTGCTTCTTCACTGGCCGCTGCTGCTGGCCCCGTTCCCTCCCTCCTTATCCTCGTCCTCGTCCTCTTCGTCCTCGTCCTCGTCCTCGTGCTCTTCGTCCTCGTCCTCTTCGTCTTCGTTCTCGTCCTCGTCCTCGTCCCACTCATTCCCTTTCATCCTCGCTTGCTCACGCTCCTCATCTCTGTGAGTGTAGAGAGGAAAAGGAAATGGTTTTGGCACACACTCTGGCCTGTAGACATTCACCGTGTCTAGAAGCTCTGTGAAACGTTTGAAGTTATGACGATACCTCCCAAGCTCTAATGCCTTCCATGGTTTATGTCGAGTAGTGGCGGTACGGGTAAGAAGGACGAGTACGTAATCTTCTGGCTTTATCCTTGGCACATCCGCAGGGAGATCCCTGTGAGTTCGCTTAATGACTTTTTGGACCTTGTCAATAAACGTTAGCTGTGCCTTTATGTTGCTGATGTTCAGAGAACCCAATTCATACCTATCCCTTTTCTTTCTTGCCGTAGTTTTTTGTTTGGGAGTCAAGTTGCGGAGGTCTGGCAGATCCCTGGGAGTCTCCAATCGACATATTGAAACTTCTTTACCTAAACCAAAAAATTAGAAAAGAGTTAAGCCACCTAAAATAACGTAATCAAGCTACATATTACACTTCAAAATGTAAGCTTAGATTAATTATACCTTCCATTAATGCTCGGAGGAATGGGGAGGATGGGAAACTGGGTGCAATTGAACGTGTGTGTTTGCAATCGGAGGAGGATGGGGAAACTAGCTAGATGATCTGGTGGATGTGGTATGTGTTTGTGAAGCTAGGTTTATGTGAAGCAAGGTATTTATAGTAGAGGGGGGCATCCCGTTTGAAATCCCTCACACACAAACACACACACAAAAGAAAGAAGAACATGGGTGAGCTCATCACAAGTACGTACGTACTTACACTCAATAATGACAACAGATCGATGCATATATGCCTAATAAAAAAGTACTCTAGGGTTAGATTTCATTTTCACCTATTGCTTCTCTCACATCGTTAAATAATATACATATACAATGTGCTATCCGGAACAACTGCATGTCTTGCCCTAGACCTCCCGCCGTGGGTGCAGCTGCATATATATGTAAAAGCTTTCCACCGTCTAATCGATCACTAGCATCTTGGTACATGAACTAGCGACTGACGATGCCCGCCCCAAGGGTTAGCTTAATTATATATGATTATATGATGCTTCTAACGAAGATTACATCAAGCTCTTCTAGCTGTAAGAATACATGCATTTCACAGTACAGTTAAGAACGTTGGCATGGCTTCGCATACGTAAAAGAACAACATCATAATTTGCAAATTAGAGTGGACTCTTGTCTTGTACTGTAGATTATAGGTGGTAGAGGTTTTATGTATTGCATCCAAGCTAAATCATAAGGATTTCCCAACATTTGATATTTCGACGCATGTCTCAGTATAAAGATTGTGTAGAATTCGCATGCATGCAAATACAAAGAAGGCTAGCTAGGTATAAAGATGCATGCAAGATTAATTAAACCAAAAGAAAGCAAGCTAGTATCTCTCACACACACAAACAAAAGAAAGAGAAAAGGATTTTATTTAACTACGAAAGTTCCAAAAGATTTAGAAGTACCATGCTTGAGGTCACCATTTTATTTAAAACACACATAAAGTTCCAATTTCCATCAGATTTTTATATTGCTCGTCCTGGGTATATATTCATTTCAGTAAGCCAGAATAGAATTCCCAGATCTCAACAGCTACAAACGATAAGCAAATTAAGCCAAGCTGCCATGCAAGTAAAGTAAATGAATAATGGAGAAACTATATACCGTAAGTTGATCGAGAAGCAACGTTAACTTTCGCAATGCAGAAATCTACATGCCATTTTGGTGCAAGTGATTCAGTCTTATTGGCTAAAAAGAGAGATCAATGAGATCATACTTAATTAGGAACCCTGATTAATTTGTTAAATATGACCAGGTTAATCAAAGATGAAGACATATGCAATTGAATTCAAACATGACTAGGCTAATCTGTTGTCATGCATTTTCTTAAGTAAAAGAAACTTTGGTCACAGTGCCTTCGGATTCTTCCTCTTTCCCAGAACAATGTGGTTTTGCATTCAAAAGGAGCTACGGCAATCTCTTTCAAGCACAGTTCAGAAGGTATGATAGATATGGCGCGCGGCTTCAGATTCCTATGCTATTAATAATTTACGGGTGTAACTTCGCATTCTTGTCAAAATGAGCTTCTAGCTAGCTCGTGATGAAAACAGTAAGTGGGATCATGAAGACATTGATATATGGTCGTTGTGATCCATGTCCATAGAGATCTGCGTACAGAAGAGAAGTGAAGGGTGCTGAAGAACAGCCCTGGCGACATTTAAAGGAATACAGGTGTTTACCTTATTATGGTATTTCTGGGTCGCACGGAGAGAAGAGCTTCACGTTATTCAATCGTGTCTGAGCTTCATGCATGATTCAATCGTGTCATTCGCGTGTGTGTGAGAAATGATCTGCTGTGTTAGTACGTACGTGTCCTGTGTCTTCGATCTAGAGTAACAAAAATTCTACCACGAAATTAGGGCTGAATACACCGTTCAGAGATCGAGAATCAGATTGCCGTTTTATTTTGTTTGAAAATATTAGATTGTCGTTATCTAAACGGAGTCAAAACATACCTACCGTTGGGACATAACTATTTTGTGCATTTGGCGGGAAAGAAACTACTTTGAAACATAAAGATCGAATTTCTAACGTTCAAAGGTAGTCGCCAAACTCGTAGTCTAAGTAATATACTAAAGGACCTTCGTCCTGTGAGTCCTATGATTCGTAAAATCACTTAAAGGACCGAATATGTTTTTCGTCGTTCAGGTAATATACTAGATGACGAATAAACAATTCGTCGTCAACTTTGTCGTCTATATATATGAACTAGACTACGGAATAAGTGTTTCTGGTCCACTTCGTTGTCTAAGTCGTATATATCCTAAACAATAAAATTTTGTTCGTCGTTCAAGATCTTACCTATACGACAAAATTGACCTCTTAGACAATCAAATACTTACCCGTTTAAGTGGATTAAATTATTTAGATCAATTTTTAGTTCCAAATCGAACATGTTTCATTTCCTCCTCCATCAACCTCTCTCAACACCACCTCCGGGTCAATTCATAACAGAAAAGGTTCGAGAGGCCTCCTGAAGCTTATCCACCTCTCTTCTTATATATTGGTTTATGTTGGTATAATCTTTTTTCTCTCAATTATTTTTCCAAAATTATCTCATTTCTGTATTTTAGTTTTCCGGCAAATGATTTCCGTCGACCCTTGTTTGCCTTAACATTGTTTATAAACTATATTGCTTGCATGTGTTGATTATATATGGTGAAATATTAGATTACTTGAAAATTAATAATTCGTAGATCAATATAATTTGGTACAATTATTGTGTTATGTAATTTATTAAGTATTGGATGAATGTAAGAATGATATATGTTTCATATTCGATTCTTGATGTTTAAAATTAGCTTCCTTAATTAGAAGTGTCGATGTTTAATTGTATATGTTGATGACTAAAAACGGAGCTAGCTAGGTTCTTGAATTGTCCCAAAATTAGGTAGAATTTGTAATTTCCCCAAAATTAGCTAGGTTGTTGATGACTCAAAATTAGGTAGGTATCTAGCTAGGTTCTATTATTCGAGAATCATGCATGTTGATGGCTAATTGACTACAAATATATTTTGACAATTTTTGGCTTATTTATTATTTCACTCATGAAAACTTACGCAGAATATGGACAAGAGCTTGTTACAGTTGGAAAAGAATGATGAAAAGTATATGATCGGAATCGGCAAGTCTATGTTGCTTATAATTCAACCTGGTCAAGGAAATAACAGTTATAGGTGTCCGTGCAGAAGATGTCTTAACATAGAGTTTATATTAGTTAATGATACGTCTCAACGTACACTTATATCAAAACAATATGATGTTGAGTTACACTAGATGGACTGAGCACGGTGAAGTACTAGACTTCAACTCAAGGTACAGTTACCAGGGTGCCTCATCCAACGGTTCAGCCAGCCCTTCTTGGAACCCTACTATGGAATTGGTACATAATGTTTTTCTGACATATAATTTTTGTATAGACATCAACACAAAGAGGGAGGTTATATATGATACTTCTCATTATGACATAGTCCCTGCAGCCTTGGCCACTAACCTCGGTGTACTTCATATGTCCAGAGCATGCAGAAGATTCACACCTACAAAAACGATTGTGTCCTATTTTACAAAGAGCATGCAGAACTGGACTATTGAACAGTATGCAATGCATCCTAATGGAAGCCATAGAAGAGGAACGAGTCTCATACCAAGATGCTTTATTATTTTTTGTTGACTCCTAGACTACAGTGTTTGAGCATGTATCTATATATACACAGTATGAGCGATGAGATGGTACACAAAATAAAGGATAGATGACAATGTGCTTAGACACGTACGTGTGCGGCTGATTGGGAGGCTAGTTTTTAAAGCTTTTGACACGAAATTTTCAATCTACGCATCAGAGATTCAAAATGTTAGACTCGAACTTTCTACACATGAGTTCAATCATTGGGGTTAGAATAGCACTTCGGTCATAATTTTTAATTGTAGCGATAAAGATGTCTGGCGGAAAGAAGAGGTAGTCCCAAAATGAGAGGGACCATGCATTACAACAAATGCATCTGCGTATGGGTTTCATTGCCATGTCAGAGGAGTCCGTTACGACTCAGTCGGTAATGACTCCTCTTAATGCTCCATGAGAAGTGACGTCATTTGCGACGGCCGTGCCAGTGACATCCTCTTTGGTCACACCACAGACGACCTTAGATGTGCCACATACGCCATCAATTACTACATCATCTACCGAATTTGTGTGCTTTAGTGTCCGAAAAAATGTAAACACCAACACCTCAACACCCCCCCCCCCCCCACAACCGGAAACGCACTTGGGGGGTTGGTTAAGGGGGCTAAAGCCAAAGCAATCGTAAAGGCAACGAGGCATAAGATTAAGATGATGTACGACCCTTTCATCAAAGGCCTCTGAAACCATAGGTCAACCGTTTGCTTACAGAAAAGCATTGTAACTCTTATACGGAAGAAGATATCTATGAATGCGGGGACTTTGGCATACCTCAAGTAGGAGGAGACGATGACATTATACCACGAAGTCATGGCAAGAGTTTCGATTAATTTTATTTTATTTAACTTTCGATTAATCTTATTGATAGCTACATGACTGTGTACATGAGGCCTAAGCAAGAGGATATTGCGGGTCAAAATGCTGTAACTTTTTTATTATATTCAACGTGAAAAATTCGGATGGGAATCGGTGTCCACAGTTTGTTATTTTAGAATTTGTTTATTCGCAGTATTTTCCTTCATACATGTTTTTGGTTTCCTTCAGTTTTAGGAAATTATGTCAAATTTTCGATAAAATTAGACATTCATATTGTATTTATTCACAATATTTATTTTATATATATTTTTTTTATATATTTTTAATAATATATGAATTATTTTTTTAATACAAACGAAGATGATCCAATTGACACGAGGACCATATGATGCTCATACAGACACAGAACACGGAGAAGACGCATCATGAGCACCTTCGATCTTATAGCCCACAGGACTGAAGTTGAGATTTACCATGTGACACTCGAACGCTGACAAGAGAAGGAGAATCAAAATCTTAGACGGGCAGGTGTACGACACTTGAGACAATCATCGTCTTTGGTTTCGTCAATAAGGCATTTGGGTGCATTGGCTGCCCAAAAGAAGATTTGAGCAGCCAAGGAAGAAGCTGAAGCGGGCAAGGAGGAGGCTCGAGCGCTCAAGGGTCGGTTCAAAGCCATGGATGAGTTGCTAAGGGGGTTGGCATGAATCCTCCTCCACCCATTTGTCGTCCAAATGTCACTCATCAGGATCCGGGACACGATGAACACGATCAAGGTAACGGTGGGATCGGCGGGATCGCCACTCTCGATGAAAATTTCAATTACGATGTCGTTCCTTTAATCCTTTAATTTAATTTTTGAAACAATTTTTATGTACAAATTAAATATTTTTAAAATATATTTTATTTATACTCAGCTTTCAATTCTTCATTTATCTTATTTTATATGGAAAAATAATAATTACAGCAAGACAACGAAATGGAATAAGTTTCGTTGTCTGAAGTGTAAGAGTTCGACGACAAAATTTCAACAATTTGTAGTATAGGTGGAAAAAGTTAGATGGCGAATGATCACTACCAGAAAACTTCATTTAGGCGACAAAAATTATTTCGTCTCCCAAAAAATATTTTTTGCCATCTAAGTAAAACTTAGGCGACAAACAATGTCTTCGTCACATAGGTATTTTCTTAGACGACGGTTCACATAAGTCGTCGCGTAAGTATGCACTTAGGCGACAAATATGTGGTTTCATCGCCTAAGATGAACACTTCAACGACAGCCATTGGTTGTCGTCGTCTAAGTGTTACACACTTAGATGATGACTCTCATGCCATCGCTTACGTGGACTCTTAGACAACGACTTGAGCCTTTCGTCGCCTAACTGAATGTACACCTACGCGGAGAAGCTATTTCTGTCTCGTAAGTTAACACCTAGGCGAAAAACAATGGCACTTAGGTAACGAAATAGCTTCGTCGCCTAAGAAAAGTCAATTATTAGATCACTCAATCAGATTTCCTTATCTCCTCATCACTTCTCTCTCTCTCTCTCTCTCTCTCTCTCTCTCTCTCTCCTCACTTCGAAAAACCCATCGCCGGCGACTCCGAATAATCTGACAAAAATTCATCAAAACTCGATTTTTTAACTCCCGAAATTCTAGTTTTACCCACTTATCTCCTTATCGATGACGGTATTAACTCATTTCGTTTGATTAATATTTTTTTTTAATTTAATATCGTACGTAATTATGTACGATGATTGATTTTTTCGGCAAATATATAGTACTTTCCAGTAACCTTATATAGCATTACTTCCATTGTTATACGTATTGCATTGTTAAACTAATTGTAAGCTATATCCTAATTGGTTAATTAATTAGTTAATTAATTAATTGGTATATATGTTTTAATTTGATTAATTAGTTAATTAAAACATCCATGTGCTAGGTAATATATGTATAGTGAATATATATATATGTTTGAATAATTAGTTGAAATATATATATAATGGGCTTCGTCTAAGATCTCCTTTAGACCCTCGTCTTGGGGTACACAAAATCTGCCTCTGAACAGCAATGTACCATCATCACTCAACTAAAACTCGGTCGGCACACCATTCTGAATCATGGTCTTCTTGTCCAACAGATAGGAATCCAATCCTGAGCTTCCCGAACCTGATCAACCAATACCGGTCAAACCTGGAAGCTAGCCAACAAGGCTCCATCATCATCCCACTCTAACTCGGCTCCCGTAGCACGTAACTCTGTTAACATGGAAACTTTGGCCACACAGACATGAAACAATGAAGCTCCAGATTTCCGACTAAGTGCGTCAGCAACGACATTAGCCTTTCTTGGATGATACTCAAATGTGCAATCATAGTCATTGATCAACTCCATCCATTTGCGCTGTCTCATATTCAGATCTGGCTGCGTGCACAAATAAGTGAGACTCTTGTGATCCGTATATATCTTGCATTGAGCTCCGTACAAGTAGTGTCTCCAACTCTTCAAGGCTAATACAATAGCAGCCAATTCCAAATCATGTGTAGGATAATTGACTTCATGTGGTTTCAACTGCCTGGAACCGTAAGCCACCACTCTACCATGCTGCATCAAAACACAACCAAGACCCAATTTCGATGCGTCGTTGTAAACCACAAACTCTTCACTGTTGTCAGGTAGAGTTAGAACCGGTGCAATAGTCAACTTCTCCTTCAAGAGCAAGTAACTCTCCTTGCATGCATTGGACCACTCGAACTTGACGTCTTTCTTCGTCAATTTGGTAAGTGGAGCAGCAATCCGTGAAAAATCCTGCACAAATCGCCGATAGTAACCTGCCAAACCCAAAAAACTCCTAATCTCTGGTACGGTGGTAGGTCTACTCTAATTCAACACGGCTTCAATCTTGTCAGGATCCACGCTGACTCCCTCTGCAAATATCACGTGACCCAAAAACTTTACGTTATTCAACCAAAACTCACACTTGCTGAACTTCTCAAACAACTAATTATCTCGCAAAGTCCGCAAAACAGCTCGCAAATGTTTCTTGTGCTGGCCCACACTCCTGGAGTAAATCAGAATGTCGTCGATGAACACGATCACAAACTTATCCAGGAATCACCTGAACACTCTGTTCATCAAATCCATGAAAGTTGCAGGGGCATTGGTCAACCTAAACGGCATAACCAAGAACTCATAATGCCCATACCGTGATCTGAAAGCTGTCATGGCCACATCTGACTCTTTAATTCTCAACTGATGGTATCCAGACCTGAGATCAATCTTCGAAAAGACTGAAGCTCCCTTGAGCTGATCAAACAAATCATCAATCCGCGGTAACGGATACTTGTTCTTCACGATGACCTGATTCAGCTTCCGATAATCAATACACAACCGCATGGAACCATCATTCTTCCTCACAAATAATACAGGAGCACCCCACGGTGATATACTGGGTCGTATGAAACCTTTCTCCAGCAACTCTTGAAGTTGAATCTGTAGCTCCTTCAACTCCAATGGCGCCATACGATAAGGTGCCTGAGATATAGGTCTAGTGCCTGGTAAAAGCTCAATGGTATAATCGATTTCTCGAACTGGAGGGACGCCTGGTAACTCCTGCAGAAATACATCTGGGAACTCAGAAACAACCTCAATGTCACCAATGTCTGGTACAGTAGCCTTCGTATCCACAACATGAGCTAAATATGCAACACAACCCTTCTTCATCATCCGTTCGCACTACAAGAAAATGAGTCATTACCGGCGAGATTCCGGCCAACAAGGCCGGCGACCGGAAAAGTCGCCGGTAATGTCCATCATTACCGGCGACTTACTCCGTCGCCGGTAATGTGGCCGGAATCTCGCCGGTAATGTTCCTAGACATTACCGGCGACTCCAACCGTCGCCGGCAATGTCTAGGCACACATTTCCGGCGATTTTCCGGCCGGAATTTCGCCGGAAATGTGTGCCTAGACATTGCCGGCGACGGTTGGAGTCGCCGGTAATGTCTAGGCACATTACCGGCGAGATTCCGGCGTAAAGTCCCCGGTAATGTCTTCATTTCTGGCGACTTACTCCGTCGCCGGCAATGTGTCTTATATTAGATGCCGGATGGGGCAGCTCGATCATTCAATCATTTTGAGCGAAAAAAATCCAGAGAAATCGAAAGAAGGAAAACGTACTCTCTGAAATCAATCATTCGGTATATTGTCAAAATTAAGGCGTGAAATTTATATGTGAAAATCGAGACGACCGACTGAAAACACAGAATTGTGGGGTGATGGTCCATGGTGGGCAGGATGGCGTTGACTATTACGGTGTCCTTCATTCAGTTGTTGAACTAATTTATGGGAACCGCATGAAAGTGCACTTGTTCAAGTGTAGATGGTTTGATACTAGCCCGGAGAACACAAGGACCGATCAGTACGGAACATTTTCGGTGAATACTGCTACTACCTGGTATGAAGATGACCCTTTCGTTCTTGCCTCATCAGTAAAACAAGTGTTTTACCTGGACGATCTTCTTAACAAAGTCCCGTGGAAGGTGGTTAACCATGTTGCTCATAGAAACATATACAGTGCTGCCACACTTGGTGATACCGCAGATGATGAGGAAGTTACTGCATACCAAGAGCCAAACGCTTTTGACATTCCGGAATCATCTACGATTCGCCTTAATAATGTGAGATCTGGGAGTGTGGTTCGAATTACTGGAGCAGAACTTCTCGATGTTAATCCATATAAAGTTGACGCTGATTCAGATGACGAGGAGCGGCACATATTGCCAGAGGTTACCTATGAAACCGAGTCAGACTCAAGTGATGAATATGATTACGATTATCATCCTTAGTACGTTGGAAATTGTAGTCGGAAATTGTAGTCGGCAAATGTACGTAGTAAAATGTACGTAGTAAAATGTTTAAGGAAATTGTACTCGGAAAATGTACTCGGAAATTGAACGTAGTCGGAAATCGGAAATCGGAAATTGAACGTAGTCGGAAATCGGAAATTGAACGTAGTCAGAAATCGGAACCGTAGTCGGAAATTGAACGTAGTCGGAAATCGGAACCGTAGTCGGAAATTATACGTAGTCGGAAATTGTACGTAGTCGGAAAATGGTCGGAAATTGGTCGATCGGATAATAGTCGACAAATAATGACATTACCAACGAGTTGAGAAGCAACTCGTTGGTAATGTCATTACCAACGACGTTGACCTACCTCGCCGGCAATGGTGGCGGTATAGCTCGAGCTAGAGCTCCTCCTCCCCATTTCTCTTCGGCCTAATTCAATTCTCTCTTCCCTCTTCCCTCTCTTAGCTCGAATTTCTTCCCTCTCCCCTCTCCTCAATCCTCTCTTCTCTCTTCCCTCTCCCCTCTCTTCCTCTCCTCCCCTCTCTCCTCCCCTCTCTCCTCCTCCCCTCCTCCTCTTCCTCCTCCCCTCACCTCCGTCGCCGGCAAAGTTGGGTCGAGCTCCACCATGGCAGGTTTGAGCTCACTCTCTCTCCCTCTCTCTCTCTCTCTCCCATTCCACAATATTTTTTTTGTGTATTTTAATTAATTAATTTTTGATAATTGTGGGATGTATATATGTATGCATGTGGACAATATTTGTAAAATGTAATTAAGGTATGTATGAAAATTGTGGGAAAAAAATGTGGATAATTGTGGGGTGAAGGAGCAATATATGTGATGTATATATGTGAAAAATTAATTAATATATATGGAATGTATATATATACGTATGTTTGAAAAATGTGGAAAATTAATTAGCTAGGGTGAATTGGATTAATATGTGATGTATATATATATGCACGAATTAAGGTGAAATTAAGATGCATGATCGATGTATATATGTGTGAAAAGTTTAAAGCCGGAAATGATGTATGTATATATGTTAATTTATGTGATATAGTACGTTGTTAATTTAACGTATAATAGGTGATATTGGAACCATACCAAATCGGAACCGGAACGGTTTGAAACCGGAATTGTTTATAACCGAAACCGTTTGAAAACAAACAATTCCGGTTTCAAACGGTTCCGGTTCCAAACCGTTTCGGCAACGATTTGTTATAGAACCGGAACGGTTTGGAACCGGAACCGTTTGGAACCGGAACCGTTTGTAATATAACGGTTCCAGGTTCCAAACAGTTCCGGTTCCAAACCGTTCCGGTTCCGATTTGTTATAGAACCCCAGTTCCCATGACTATTACGGTGTCCATGCCAGGAGGTTTTGCAGCTAATTGGCTTCGGAGAGGTTCCCGAAACAGTGGAGGGAATAGTAGTCAAGCTTCCTCCTCGCCCGCAGTTAGCAACACGCCCAGTGGGCCAATCATGAGTGCTCGCACGAGAGCCTTGCTAGAGGCGCGAGCTGAGGAGGAAGCTGCACGATCAAGAGCCGTGCAACCGGAAGTTGAGCCTCGAGCCTCAGTCTCCAGACGCTCAATCAGCAGACGTCCCTCCGGTGGCAGAGCCTCAGACGAGCGACAATCAACGGGGGCATCAGAAACTCCCTCAATCCGAATGCCCCATATTCGCCCGGTGCCTACTCCCGTTTCACGGGAAACATATGAGACACATGGTGGTGCTGGCGCCTCATCGTCCAGGCCTCGTCTATCTCCGTCGTCCGGTCTCTTCCTACCCGACGAGATTCCTGTCATCCCTGAATTCGATGATAGGGGGATGCCTGTTTATATTGAAGGACGGCCGGAGTTCCTGAGCGTGGAGGAAGCGTATAACTTCCTCCCGTTCGACCCCGTGTATCTTTGGAGTGTGAGGTGCACCAACCAACAAACGGACGATGCAGGTAAATTTTATTTAACATCAGATTGATTACTTAATTATTACTTAAGACTTGTAATAGGTTCAATTAATGATATCAATTTGTTGACATTATATTATTAGGCAATTTCGTTAATGGGACTGGAAAACGAAAAGGGGCTAGAGGCACCTGCACCGGGAAGAGACTTGAGCAGGCCACCGGCGGAAGGAAAACGCCCATAAGGGCCAATGAGGATGGCGAGGTGATCGAGGCATTCGACACCACGCGCAAATATGTCAGCATGGCCGGTGCGATCGTGTGGGACAAGGTCCCAATGCTTTGGCCAGATTGGGAATTTGTGCCTATCTACGTGAAGATGCAAGTGCATAATGCACTCAGTGTGAGTAAAATCGTATTTTTATTACGTAAATTTTACATTTATTAATTAAGTCCGAATAAATATATAATTTTACCTTTTATATATTCATATTGCAGGTGTGGTTTGACGTGGATGAAGTTCTTATTCACACGTGGGTAGAGCGTCAACTACATATGAGGTGATGTGCTTCAAGTTATTTGAGTATATATCGAGTTAGATTTTTGTTTATCAAGTGTTTTAATATCTCTAACTTTTTTTTCCTGGTATTAATATAGGTATAAAGAGTGGAAGAACGAGCTTTGTTCCCATTACACTGTATACAAGGAGCTAGGCCGAGGTTCCACCCCTAGCGAATTCCGGTTTAGGGAGTACGAGTGGCTGTGGCTGATAGCCCACTTCGAGCACCCCAAAGCTCGGGTATGCATCCTTAATATATCTTTCAAGCCTAATGTATCGTATCAGATTGAAATAGTTAGTTACTAATTTTTTTTCATATGTTTATCAAACAAGGCGATTTCGAAGACGAACCGGGCGAATAGATTGAAAAACACCAGGGCCCATCATGCAGGTTCACTCAACTACATGGGTTGGTCGACTAAGGCGCAGCAACAACAAGAGGTGAACCCGTTGGTGTATATTCATCAGAAGTTCTACCCGCAGTGCCCTGAAGAAGCGGTAAGTCTTTCGCCTCTCCATGTGTTAATAAAACTATTTTTCAAGATGGAAATAGATTTTGTTAGCTAATACGTTGTTCATTTTCCCTTTTCAATTAGTCGAGAGTGGAGGAGGCGACCGCAGAAGTGACCATGAGTATAGCTCGGACTAACCATCATGACTGCTCCGAGGAAGAAGTCACCCAGTATGCCTCTCAGATCGATCCGCTTGATCCCCCGATAGCGGCTCAGATCATGGCAAAAGCGTGCGGGACTAGAAAGAATACCTACTACTGTAGGGGAATGGGCACGGCGGGCGAAGGACTATTGAAGAACACTTCAGAATACTCTACCGGGTCAAGAAGTTCAACTTCTAGTCGTAACCTCGCGGCGGAGCTTCATAGGACGCAGAGGGAGTTGGAGGAGCAAAAGAGGCAGATGGCCGAGTACCAAATGCAGCAGACACAGGTGCAGGCTCAGATGTACACATGGATGCGGACGATGTACGAGGCTCAGACTACCGGACAACCGTTCCCCACACCTCCCCCGGTCCCGGTCCCTCCCTTCCCTAGCTATCCACCACCACCACCGCACCAGTCAACGCCAGAGCAAGACCAAGGTAGCCACCGGAATTCAAATGAGTACATGGATTACTTCAACCCTGATGACCCGCAAGTTCCTGGACCTGACCTGTAGTTGTAGTTAATTTTTTTATCGTCGTTGCTATTTGTACTGTACGTTGGACATTTATGTTGAACTTGTATGACTGTCTTTGCTACGTGTACTGTTGAACTTGTATGATTGTACGGTTTATCCGGTTCAATGCAGGTTATGGAATTGGGCCCAATCCAGAACCGCGTTTTTTTTTCAAAATTTTTCCCCACATTGCCGGCGACATGGACTCGAGTCGCCGGCAATGTCTCAAATTCCGGCCACGGCGGCGCTGCCATTGCCGGCGACGCCGTCGCCGGTAATGTCCAAGACATCACCGGCGACGACGTTTCCCGTCGCCGGCAATGTCAACACCGGCGGGGAATCACCGGTGACGTCATTGCCGGCGACAAGTCGCCGGTAATGTCAATTCCGGCGAAAAAAAAAGACAAGGCCGGCGACGGCAGGTCGCCGGTAATGTCTCCATTTCTGGTAGTGTCGGCCTTCATCGCTGAAATCACACATGGCAGAGATGTATTCTTCTCACCGCAAAACAATATCTCTAGGAAACCTTGACGTCGAAACACTATCTCCTTCTTGTGATAGTCAAACATAGCCCATGCCAATGTGACTCCAAGAAGTCCATACCCAAAATCACATCAAAATTGACAATATCCAGCAATAACAAATCCGCGGCTAAACCATAACCTCCCACAAAGATCTCACAATCCCTATACACCCAACCAATACTCACAACCTCACCGGATGGATACAACACCCTCCATAACCCCTGAAGTGGAGATGCATGCATAGTAGCTAAAGATGATAATCTATATGATATGAATGAATGCGTAGCACCTAGATCTAGCAAAGTAAGTACTGGATAGCCAAAAATATGCAACGTACCAATAACAACCTCTGGTAAAGCTCTGCCATCACGCAATGACATGGCATGAACCCTGGCCTGTCCAGCTGGTCGTCCACGCTGATGGTGACCCTGCTGTCCACCTTGTCCAGAAGACTGTACTGGTCGAGCTCCAGAAGTAGTACCTCGATCTCCTTCTGAACTCTGAGCTGCATGTCCACAACACTAGTAGACTGGAAATATTCTCTCAAAAAGTGACCCTCCTGCCCACAACGATAACAAATGGTATGGCCTCGCTGACAAAGACCAAAGTGGTGCCTATTATAGAGATTGCACAATGGGTACTCCCTCGGTACAGCAAAAGTGCCACCAGTATGTCGAGGATAACTGGATCCGCTAGAACTCCCACTAGGCTGTGGTCTCTGTGGCTGATTCCTCCTCCACCTTTGTCTCTGTCTAGCCGAACTAGCAGATTGTCTATAGGGTCCACTGCAAGATGATGATGCCGATCCGAAAGTGTCCGAACTCAGCCTCTTGGAAGGTCCCTGACTCGGTCCACCCTCCTCAAATCGTCGAGACTGGAATCGCATCTGCCTCTCCTTCTCTATGTCCTCGCCTCGGAGTGCAGCACTCACAAACTCATCAAAGTTATTCCGAGGCATCATAGTCAATGTTCCCTTGAAGTTCAGGTTCAAGCCCAACTCAAATCTCCGGCACTTGGCTTCCTCTGAGGCCACCATGTCACGAGCAAATCGAGATAAACGAGTAAATCTGTCACGGTACTCAAGTACTGACATGCTACTCTGTCTCAAGTTGGTGAACTCCTCATATTTCCTTTGCTGTGTAGCCTGGTTGAAATACCTCCGCATAAAGAAATTCCTAAACAATGTCCATGGAGTATCAACCTGAACTCTATCAGTGCTAACCCACCAGAAGTATGCATCAAACTCAAGTAAACCAACAGCTGCCACTGTCATCTGCTCAGGAGTGAAACTCAGACGCTCACAAACTCGTTCAACCTGAACCAACCAAGCCTCACATATCTCTGGATCAGCTGAACCTGAGAAAACAGTCGCTCCAGCAGTTCGAGCCTTGACCACAGGGTCAAAACGCTCCTCCAAACGCATGCAATACTCGCGTAAGCAAGTCATACGTCTGGTGATCCTCATCAGGATCCACATCCCTATTGACACGGGAACCACGTCTAGGAGGCATCCTAATAATAAGAGAAAAGCATTAGTCACAAAGCACAAGGAACGTAATCATGAAACTTCAGACATTTGAAAACATACAACACCCGAAGTATTGATGAGTAACCGCTGGCCAGTCGGGTCATCGCTCCAGACATGCTATACATTCTCAAATACCCTTAGTATCACAACTACAGAAGTCTACAGAACCTAAAACCTAATGCTCTGATACCAAGCTGAAAGGACCCAACCCCGATTTAATTTCCTAAACCGGAATCAAACCCCTTCTGAAAACACGAACTTCCAAAAACCATAGCAATTTCGGCAGAGTTTCACTATATCGCGAAGTTACCATTAACCTGCACCCGAAAACACACTTCATCCTATGCTACAAAAGACAAACCGTGGGCACCAATCCCATCCGGATTTCTCAAAATCATATCATAATATAAAGCAATAAGCAAAACTATAACTTTACAGAAATCCGGTAAAATCATATGAAAATATAAACATCAGAGTATTCAGAGCGACCTCTAGTATATATACATAAATACACAACAGTAGGCCAAACAAGAAACCTACTGGAAAGGAAACGTATCTCGAATACTATGCCTCCAACCTTGACGTGCGACACCAGAATCTGAACTGCAAACTGGGCAATGAAAACAAAGAGTGAGACTTATAAAAACATATAAATCGTTAGAGTGAGTGAACAAAAATAAATGTCTTTCGCCGAATAATATATGTTATAAAAACATATGCGAGTCTAAATGCATGCAAATAATATAGTACACGAGGGAGACTCTAACTCCTCACGCGTACAGAGCATGCATCGAAAATCCCGCGGGGTCACTCATGGACACATCTACGCAGTCCAAATCACGGGATCCCAGACCCACACTTGATTCTAGCCAGAAAGACCTCAGGTCAGGGTATCTGTTCCCACCTGGAAAATACTTCGGCACAGGGTAACAGAATTCTATTCCCACCCGGAAAATACCTCAGCACAGGGTAACAGTCCCCCCTGGTAAACATCATCGGGGATCAGCCGGGATGCTAAGTGTATCGATACAACAACATATACTAAAACTGTACTCTGTGTAATCCAAATCATAAATAGAATCATGTAAATGTATAAAGCATAATGTGAATGCATAATCGTAAAGCACATGCTCGTATAAATCATAATCACATACACATGCTCATGCTCGTAAAACATATAATAAAGACTCGCAACCAATCAGTGAAAAGAAATGTGTCCACTCACAGACAAGCACAACGCGCAAACGCGCTAATCCCGAGATACGGCGGAATATCTTTCGCCAAGCATACGATCTCGATCCCTTGAATAATCACAAAATATTACTGATCAAAATCATAATTCAATACTCTGAACCACGCCTCGGAAACCAACCATTTCCGGAAATATATAACTCGGATAACAAAAGCACCGTCGAAAATCCCAAAATACTCCTCATAACCCTCGACATAAAATCCACCACCCAAATCAACTCGAAAACCTCAAGGCAACGATCAGGGTGCGATTACGAGTAAAACTGCATAAAACTTGTCAAAATCCAAAAAATCAACGTGTCGCCGAAGCTTCGTCGTTGACCGTCGCCACCGTCGGCGGCGCGCCCTCACCGGAGAGATTTTCCGGTGACCAAGACCTCAAATCCTTCCTCTCCTCAAGCCTAAGCTTTTTCCCTAAAGGGTCACCACTGTCTAGCCACCACCGTGGCCGGAAATCGCCTCGAAAGCCACCAAAACTCAAACCGGCCAGAAAATTTCTCCGGCGAAATCCTCCACCGTGAGGCCACCTTGGCCTCCCAACTTCAAAGGGTTTCATCCCAAGCTCAAACCCAACCATTTCCACCCAAACTCCCCATCGGAAAACTGCCGGAAAACCCTCCACCATTAAACCCGATTCTGGCCAAATTAACCAACCAAAACACCTCCAAACTTCACAATATACACATCAATCGAAAGCCCAGAGGAAGAGCTTCAAAACCATACCTTAAACTCCGAAAACCGTGCCGTTTTCCAGCAGCCACCACGACGGCGAGTTCGTGGCTCACTAAGTCAACACGGGTTGACTCGATCAAACAGCCCATTTTTCGAACTTTTCGATAACTTTACGACTATTCGGCTATTTATACTTCGCGAATCAACTCTATCCACAATTCGAATAACTCTAACTCAGATGGGCCGGAAAATTTCTCCGGCGAAATCCTCCATCGTGTGGCCACCTCGGCCTCCCAACTTCAAGGGGTTTCATCCCAAGCTCGAACCCAACCATTTCCACCCAAAATCCCCATCAGAAAACCACCGAAAAAACCCTCCACCATTAAACCCGATCCTCGGAAAGCTCCCATGAACTCGAAATCAAATTCTCTACATTTTCCACGAATAAACCCAAATCAAATTTGTGCCCGAAAATTAAGTCGTGAACTAAGTCGCATATCCGATTAATTATGCTAAACCACAATTACTCGTGTAACTCACAAATTAAGCCGATTAATATACCAATTCCGGTCCGGGTTGTCATAACAGGATTCGGAGGAAACCGTTTTAAATCCTCCGCAACAAAATTTGGCTACGGCGATAGGCCAAATCCCTCATGCTCCACATGAGGAGGCCTCAGACTTTATGGACGAGCTGGACGAGGCCCGATCGACTACGCCGTCAGACGGTCCAGTTTCGTCGGTCGACGACTCCATTGTCTATAATGCTCGACACAAGGTGAGGAGGCAGCCAAAGGTGAGCGCATAGTGAAGTCAACGGGGAGGAAGATCGACCTCCCGTACGACGAGTTCACCCGAGCCCCTCCGACTGCATAGCTCGGGAGTCTGACCTCGCACTCCATTGAATCAATCATGCATATGGTACAACATCCGTATGGTTGCCCCGTCGTGGAAGGAGCCGCCCCGATCTGAAAAGTTGAGGATGTACTGCGAACTATCGGTAATACTATTTTTTTTAAGTAATTAAAAAACCTGAATGCATTATTTCTAAAATTAATTTTAATTTTTTATTTATATTTCCAGAACCATTTTGAAATCTCCGGCTCAGCGGAGATGATGGACAATATAGAGGAGACAGCTGACCGCATTTACAAGGACTGGAAGTACGACCTCCATAAGTACTACCAGCGACACGCCGCCTTGCCTCTGCCTGTGGAGCTCTGGAACGACAGAGAAGAGGAGTGGCAATGGTTGGTCGGACACTTTGAGTCCGACAAGTATAAGGTTCATCTTTATTTTCTTTAATGTAATGAAAACTGCATAATTTATTATCACTACCACATTTGACACCATTGCCGCGGCCTTGTTTTTTTTCTCGTCGGAAATTGGCCGCCGGTGAAAGCATTACAGGCGACTTATTTTTCAAGTCGCCGGTAATGTCCTTTGTCATTGCCGGCGACTTGAGTCGCCGGCAATGTTTGCGCCGCCGTGGCCGGAAAATGAGGGCCATTGCCGGCGACTGTGGTCCATGTCGCCGGCAATGGTTGGAGAAATTTGTCAAAAAAAAGTCGGTTCTGGATTGGGTCCAATTCCAGAACCTGCATTGAAAAACGTAAACCGTACAAATACAAGATCAACAGTACACACATAATTGTCCAACGTACAGTACAAATAGCAACAATACTAAAATAGACTACAACTACACGTCAGGGTCGAGGAACTCTCGGGTCAGGATCGAAGAAATCCATGTATTCATTTGAACTCCGGTGGCTACCCTGGTCTTGCTGTGGCGGTGACTGCTGCGGTAGTGGATAATTGTGGAACACAGGGACCGGGGGAAGTGTGGGGAGCGGTTGTCCGGTAGTCTGAGCCGCGTACATCGTCTGCATCCAGGTGAACATTTGTGTCTGCTGCTGGACCATGAGTCGGTGTTGCTCGATCATCCCCCGGTACTCGGCATCTCTGACTGCCTGCTGCTCGGCCATCTGCCTCATCTCCTCCATCTGCCTCCTTTGCTCCTCCAACTCCCTCTGCGTTCTCTGAAGCTCCGCTGCTAGGTTACGACTAGAAGTTGAAGTTCTTGACCCGATAGAGTATTCTGAAGTGTTCTTCAATACTCCTTCGCCCGCCGAGCCCATTCCCATGCAGTAGTAGGTATTCTTTCCAGTCCCACACGCTTTTGCCATGATCTGAGCCGCTATAGGGCGATCAAGCGGATCGATCTGATAGGCATACTGGGTCACTTCTTCCTCCGAGCAGTCAGGATGGTTGTTCCGAGCTATATTCATAGTCACTTCTGTGGTCGCCTCCTCCACTCTCGCCTAATTGAAAAGCGAATATGAATAACGTATTATTTAACAAAATAAATTAATATCGAAAAATAGTTTTATTAACACATGCATATGTGAAGTACAAAATACAAAGGCGAAAGACTTACCGCTTCTTCAGGGCACTGCGGATAGAACTTCTGATGAATATACACCAACGGGTTCACTTCTTGTTGTTGCTACGCCTTACTCGACCAACCTAAATAGTTGAGTGAACCTGCATGATGGGCCCTGGTGTTTCTCAATCTATTCTCTCGATTCGTCTTGGAAATCGCCTTGTTTGATAAACATATGTAAAAAAATTAGTAACTATATATTTCAATGTGATACGATACATTAGGGTTGTAAGATATATTCAGGATGCATACCTTCGCTTTGGGGTGCTCGAAGTGGGCTACCAGCCATAGCCACTCGTACTCCCTAAACCGGAATTCGCTAGGGGTAGAACCTCGGCCTAGCTCCTTGTACTATGTGTAATGTGAAGAAAGCTTGTTCTTCCACTCTTTATACCTATATTAACACTAGAAAAAAAAAAGGTTAGAGATATTAAAACACTTGATAAACAAAAATCTAACTCGATATATACTCAAATAACTCGAATCACATCACCTAATATGTAGTTGACGCTCTACCCACGTGTGAATAAAGCATTCATCAACGTCAAACCACACCTGCAAGATGAATATATTGTGACGACCCAGAACAGAATCAGCAGTATGATCAGCTCACTTCATGTGTTACTGCGTAGTCGCAGATTGCCGACAGTTATTCGAATCGCCAGACTTGTTGACGACTTAATCATTGGTTGAGAATTGGAGCTGGGTCTCTTCTCGAGAGTCGTTGTACGTGTGATTTCGAGTTTTTGGGCGGTTCCGGATCGTTATTTGGATGACCGAGGAATAAATTATGAATATTTCAAGTTTCGACGGAATTGGATTATAATGGCGATCTTCTTAACGACTAAATTACCGGACGAGAACTTGGTTTCGGTTCCTTCACGGAAGTTATTGAGAATTTAATTTCGAGCTCGTGGGAACTTCCGGAGCATTATTCCGAGTTATGGAGATTTAATTGTGAATATTTCCGATTGTTGATTATTTAGTTGGTTAAGTATGTGTTGGTTTGAACAGTTGACTTTTTATCGGGTTTTTCGATGTGTTTGACTTCGGGTGAAAATTGAAGAACATGTCGAGTCAAATTTGTTGCCGCGAGAATTATCAGAATTGGAATTACGACGAGGAAGTTACGCGCATTTGAAGTTTGCCGAAAAGTGAATTATGGGGTTTCCATTTTGGGAAAGCTATAAATAGTGAAGTTTCCTATTTTGGCAAGTCAACAGTTGGCATTAATTAGCTTGACCGAGTTGACCGGGTCAACTCGGTGGAGGAGAGTTTCTCGACGGCGACCACGGCCTTGCCGGCGACGGTGCCCGTCCGGCCACCACGGAGCTCGGCTCCGGTCCCATTCACCTCGCCCCGACGTTCCGGTTCCATCCCCGGCCACCACGCACGGTGTGGCTCACCGGAGAGTGAGAATTTCCGACTTGAAAATAGTGGAATTTTGGTGAATTCGGATTTGTATTTTCCGGCCGATTCGAGCTAAACCAAGGACTGGGTTTTGTAGCCCTCACCACCATGAAGCTACCATGTAAGTTTGGTGATCCAATTCATCTTGTGTATGGAGAATTTTGGAATTGAAATTTGTGGTGAACATTCGGTTTTTCATGAAATTGAGCAAGTTAGGGTGAGAATTGGCCTTTGTTGTAGTTGAGAAAGTTGCTCAGTGGGTGATTTTGCATGGAATAGAGGTTGCTCCGCCTTGGAATTTTCAGTTCGTGTGGCGGCGCCGCCGTTGGCGGTGGTCAACGGCGGTCAACGGTCAATAGTTTGACTTTTTGGGATTTTTGACAAGTTGCATGTCATTTCACTGGAAATCGCGCCCCGATCGCAGTGGGGAGGTTCGAGTTGAGACATTGATTTTGTGATTATTCAGGGGTTCGTGATCGTCTGTTTGGCGAGGGACTTTCCGCCGGATCACGGGTTAACGCGAACTGCGTTACGCTAGTCTGTGAGTGGACATTTCTTTTCACGGAATTCTTGCGAGTCTTTTATATGATTTACGAACTTGAGCATGCTTACGAGATTGTCATTTATATGAGCATGTGTTATAAGATTATATTACATATATGTTGTTTATTGCATTTGCCTCGAATTGGTTATGATTTGGTTTACACAGAGTACAGTTGTAGTTACGTTGTTATATCGATACACACTGGCTTCTCGGCTGATCCCCGAGTACGCTCCGGGGGGGGGGGGGGGACAAATATCCTAACCCGAGGCCTTTATGGCTAGGAATCACATGTGGGTCTGGGATCCCGTGGTTCAGACTGTGCTATCGCGTGGTAGTTCATGAGAGACTCCGCGATGTATTTACGATGCATGCTCTGTACGCGTGAGGAGTTAGAGTCTCCCTCGTGTACCCGGACGCGTGAGGAGTTAGAGTCTCCCTCGTGTACCATTTCCTTTATTTATGCATTTTCATTTAGACTCGCATATGTTTTATAACGTATATATTATTTGGCGAAAGACATATATTTTCGTCCACTCACTCTAACAATTTTCATGTCTTTCCCCTGGGCTTTTCGGTGTTCCGTGCCCAGTTTGCAGTTCGGACTTTGGTGTCGCACGTCGTGGTCGGAGGCATAGTGCTCGAGCTACCTTGTTTCTTCCAGTAGGTTTATTGTTCTACCTACTGTGGCATACTTATATGATTATACATTAGAGGTCGTTCTGAGTAGTCTGTTGTATATATTATACGATTTTACTCCGGATTTCAGTAAAGCACAGACATATTTATTACTTTACTTTACTGTTGATATATTGAGAAATCCGGATGGGATTGGTGCCCACGGTTTGATTTTTGTGGTATAGGATGAAGTGTATTTTCAGGGTGCAGGTAATGGTAACTCCACGTTAGTAACGAAATTCTGCCAAAATTTATACGGTTTTTGTTGGTTCGTGTTTTCGAAAGGGTTTGATTCCGGTTTAGGGAGCTTAATCGGGGTTGGGTCCTTTCATATATAAACGGTAAAATTATATATTTATTCGGACTTAATTAATAAATGTAAAATTTACGTAATGAAAATACGATTTAACTCACACTCAGTGCATTATGCACTTGCATCTTCACGTCGAGAGGAACAGATTCCCAATCTGGCCAAAGCATTGGGACCTTGTCCCGCACGATCGCCCCGGCCATGCTGGCATACTTTCACGTGGTGTCAAATGCCTCGATCACCTCGCCATGCTCATTGGCCCTAATGAGCGTTTTCCTTCCCCCGGTGGCCTGCTCAAGTCTCATCCCGGTGCAGGTGCCTCTAGTCCCTCTCCGTTTTCCAATGCCATTAACAAAATTGCCTAATAATACAATGTCAACAAATTGATATCATTAATTGAACCTATCGTAAGTCTTAAGTAATAATGAAGTAATCAATCTTGTTAAATAAAATTTACCTGCATCGTCCGTTTGCTGGTTGGTGCACCTCGCACTCCAAAGATACACGGGGTCGAACGGGATGAAGTTGTACGCTTCCTCCACGCTCAGGAACTCCGGCCGTCCTTCAATATAAATAGGTCTCCCCCTATTATCGAATTCAGGGATCACAGGAATCTCGTCGGGCAGGAAGAGACCGGACGGCGGAGATAGACGAGGCCTGGACGATGAGGCGCCAGCACCATCTGCCTCAAATGATTCCCGTGAAACGGGAGTAGGCACCGGATCAATAGGGGGCATTCAGATTGAGGGAGTTTCTGATGCCCCCGTTGACTGTCGCTCGTCTGAGGGTCTGCTGACTGAGGGTCTGCTGACTGAGCGTCGGCTAACTGAGGCTCGAGGCTGGACTGGGGGTTGCACGGATCTGGATCGTGCAGCTTCCTCCTCTTCTCGAGCAGCTAGCAACATTTGTGTGCGAGCATTCATCATTGGCCCACTGCGCGTGTTGCTGACTGCGGCTGAGGAAGCTTGACTACTGCTCCCTCCACTATTTCTAGAACCTCTCCGTTTGATGCCTCCAAGCCAATTTGCAGCAAAACCTCCTGCACATCCAACAATTAGTCCTCGATTCGATTCTATGACAAATCGGAACCGGAACCGTTTGGAACCGAAACCGTTCGGTTTCAAACGGTTCCGGTTACAAACAGTTCCGGTTCCAAACGGTTCCGGTTCCAAACGGTTCCGGTTCCAAACGGTTCCGATTGCAAACGGTTCCGGTTCCAAACAGTTATCGGTTCCAACAATGAGTCATGGATTCGGTTCTATGACAAATCGGAACCGGAACCGTTTGGAACCGGAACCGTTCGGTTTTAAACGGTTCCGGTTCCAAACAGTTCCGGTTCCAAACGGTTCTGGTTCCAAACGATTCCGATTTCAAACGGTTCCGATTCCAAACGGTTATCAATTAATTATTAATTAATTATTACCCAAATGCTTATTTAACCAATTAATATACGACTACAAATATACCTTAAATTATCAACTATATCAATTAATTCAAATCACCTTAATTTGCCCAACACCATAAATTACCTTAAATTACCTATATCAATGAATCCAACCTCTAAATTAATTTGTCCATATATGCAACACCTTAAAAATACGACTAGAATTTCCGAACTATAACCCTATATCAATTAATCCACCCAAAACACCTTAAATTACCTAAATATTTTCAACATATATACATCACCTTAAATTATCAAAAATTATCAAAACTTAATTATATACATCACATATATACATCACATACATCACCTTATTTAGCAATTTTCCACATATATACATCACCTATACATGCATCACCTTAATTAAATTTTCCACATATATAGATCACATATATATATACATCACCTTAATTAAATTTTCCAAATATTTTCCACATACATACATCACATATATACATCACCTTAAATTATCAAAAATTAAAACATCACCCAAAACTTAATTAATCAAGTTAATTAAAATGCATAAAAATATAATTAAAATGCATATATATACATAATTATAAAAAACAAAAATTGAGAGAGAGAGAGAGAGAGAGGAGAGAGAGAGAGAGAGAGAGAGAGAGAGGGAGGGAGGGAGGGAGCTAGGACCTGTCATGGTCGAGCTCTAAGTGGGCTTCCCGAGAATTTCCGTGAGGGGAGGAGGTTGAGGAGGAGGGGAGGAGGAGAGGAGGAGGAGAGGAGAGGTAGGGGAGATTTGGGGTTTTTGGGGTGTTTGTGTGGAGAGGGGAGAGGGGAGAGGGGAGGAGGGGAGGGGAGAGGGGAGGAGAGATTTGAGGAGAGGAATTTAATTTGGGGGCGAGGTGAGGAAGGGATGGGGAGATTTTAGGGTTTGAGAGGAGTTTGTGAAGAAATGAAGTGAGGGGAGGAGGAGCTGCCCGAGCTGGAAATTAAAACATCACCATTGCCGGCGAGTTATGAGTTAACTCGTGGGCAATGTCATTACCCACGAGTTAATGACATTATCAACGAGTTGATAAGCAACTTGTGGATAATGTCATTACCAACGAGTTGATAAGCAACTCGTGGGTAATGATAATGATTCCCGGCAAAAGAATTTCCGACAAGAATTTCCGACTACAATTTCCGACTACAATTTATGATTAGAATTTCCGACTATAATTTCCGACTACAATTTACGACTACAATTTCCGACAAGAATTTCCGACTACAATTTACAACTAGAATTTCCGACTATAATTTCCGACTATAATTTCCGACTACAATTTACGACTAGAATTTCCGACTATAATTTCGGACTATAGTTTCCGACTATAATTTCCGACTATAATTTCCGACTATAATTTCCGACTATAGTTTCCGACTATAATTTCCGACTATAATTTACGACTACAATTTCCGACTACAATTTCCGACAAGAATTTCCGACTATAATTTCCGACTACAATTTACGACTAGAATTTCCGACTATAATTTCCGACTATAATTAAAATACGTACATCATTAACGTACTAAGGATAATAATCGTAATCATCTTCATCACTTGAGTCTGACTCGGTTTCATAGGTAACCTCTGGCAATATGTGCCGCTCCTCGTCATCTGAATCATCGTCAACTTCATATGGATTAACATCGAGAAGTTCTGCTCCAGTAATTCAAACCACACTCCCAAATCTCACATTATTATGGCGAATCGTAGAAGATTCCGGAATATCAAAAGCGTTCGGCTCTTGGTATGCAGTAACTTCCTCATCATCTGCGGTCTCACCAAGTGTGGCAACACTGTATATGTTTCTATGAGGAACATGGTTAACCACCTTCCACGGGACTTTGTTCAGAAGATCGTCAAGGTAAAACACTTGTTTTACTGATGTGGCAAGAACGAAAGGGTCTTCTTTATACCAGCTTGTAGTAGTATTCACCGAAAATGTTCCGTACTGATCGGTCCTTGTGTTCTCCGGGCTAGTATCAAACCATCTACACTTGAACAAGTGCACTTTCATGCGGTTCCCATAAATTAGTTCAACAACTGAATGAAGGACACCATAATAGTCAACGTCATCCTGCCCACTATGGACCATCACCCCACAATTCTGTGTTTTCAGTCGATCGTCTTGATTTTCACATATAAATTTCATGCCATTGACCTGACACATCGAGTAAACTTTTGAAGCTATCGGTTTCATCGCCAGGACCCTCTATTCGTTTGACCACTCTGGGCAACCATCATTTGCTACATGGTTCATCTGAAAACGATAAGAAACCACACAAGAAATTATGAACATAGAAAAACAAAACCACGTACACACATGCTATATAAGGATATAAAAAATAGATATATACACATATACCATTACCCATTGACCAAAGTAGTTTGCAAACGTCCTGTTGTGGTAATCAACATTTCCGGCAATAGCAGGGCAGTGAAGATGATAGTTTTTCCAATATTGTACTTCTGGACAGTTAATCAGTACTGACCAGTGGCCAATGGCTACCTCATTTCCATCCAACTTGTACGACTTTGGCAAGCTTCCATGTACTACCACGTCATTGGAGATGATAGATATGTTGAACTGGGGTTCCTCTATCGGCATCTGTTGTTGGGGGTCCTCAAGCGCTCCCAATATTCCCAAATACGTTACACACTCGTGCGCAAGATATACTTCAGCGATACACCCTTCAGGTGCAGATTTATTCTTCACATAGTCCTTGTAGGCTCCCAATTGTCTACAAGTTAACAAGTGCATGTTATGATACACTACTGGAAATTGACTCATTGCCGGCGACTTACAAGTCGCCGGCAATGTTTTTGCACATTACCGGCGATTTTTGCCGGAAAAATCGCCGGTAATGTCTTTTTTTTTTTTTACATTACCGGCGATTTTTGTCGCCGGTAATGTCCGTCGCCGGCAATGTCTCGATGGTAATGTAAAAAAAAAAAAAAAAAAAGACATTACCGGCGACTTAATTTATGTCGCCAGTAATGTCTTTTTTTTTTTTTTTTTTTACATTATCGGCGACATAAATGTAAGTCGCCGGCAATGTCTTTTCTGGCAAGACATTACCGGCGACTTACATTTATGCCGCCGGGTAATGTTAAAAAAAAAAAAAAAAAAAAGACATTACCGGCGATTTTTCCGGCAAAAATCGCCGGTAATGTCCAAAAACATTGCCGGCGACATAAAAGTCGCCGGCAATGGGTAAAAATGTTGTAGTGATACTTAAAAATTAATAATTTACATAGGCTAACCAAATGTATGAATCATTTGTACCTTTCTGTGACGACCCAGAACAGAATCAGCAGTGGAATTAGTTTAATTCGCGAGTTAGCGTATCATCGTGGATTTCCGATAATGGATTTACTCACCGGACTTGTTAACGACTTAATCATTGGCCGAGAATTGGAGCTGGGTCTCTTCTCGAGAGTCGTATTACGTGTGATTTCGAGTTCGTGGGCGGTTCCGGATCGTTATTTGGACGACCGGGGAATTAATTATGAATATTTGAAATTCGGGTTTAAATGGTGGTGCTCTTAACGACTAAATTAACATATGAGAATTTGGTTTCGGCTTCTTCACAGAAGTTGTTCATAATTTAATTTCGAGTTCGTGGGAACTTCCGGAGCATTATTTTGAGTTACGGAGATTAACTTATGAATATTTTCGATTGTTAATTGTTTAGTCGGATTATGCATGTGTTTGGGTTGAGTGGTTGACTTTTTATCCGATTGGTCGATATGTTTGACTTCAGGTGATAATTGAAGAATACATTGAGTCAAGTTTGTTGCCGCGACAGTTATCAGAATCGGAGTTACGACGCTAGAGTTACGGATGTTTAAAGTTTGCCGAAAATGTATTTTTGGAGGTTTCCTTTTTTGGAAGGTTTAAATAGTGGGGTTTCCAAAACAGGCAAGTCAACATTTCATTTAATTTCTTGACTTGGACAACTCGGTTGACCGAGGTGGTGCGATGGTGGTTCGGCCTCGCCGGCGGCGAGCTTGATCCGGCCACCCCGTGGCTTGGTTCTTACCCCGTTCTCTTCGCCTTGATGTCACGAGTCTAGCCCCCGCCTCCTTTCACGATGAGGTGGCCGGTGGAGTGAGGAATTTCCGGCAAGAATTGGAGGAAATTTTGATGAATTCGGGTTGCTTGATTTTGGCCGAATTGAACTACAATTTATAGTGGGCTTTGAAGCTCTCCTCACCATGATTCTAACCATGTAAGTATGGTGTTCTAATTCGATTTGTGGATGGAGAATTTTGGATTGGAAAATTTGATACCAATTCGGTTTTGTGTGAAATTGAGCTAGTTAGAGTTTGAATTGGCCTTTGTTGCAGTTGACAAAGTTGCTCAGTGCATGATTTTTAGTGGAATAGGGGTTGCTCCGCCGAGAAATTTCACGTCTGGTAGCGGCGCCGCCATGGGCGGCGGTCAAAGTTTGACTTTTTGAAGTTTTCGACAAGTTGCATGTCATTTCACTCGAAATCGCGCCCCGATCGCAGTGGGGAGGTTCATTTTTCGAGTTGAGCGTCTGAACTTACAGCGAGGTATTGAGGTGTGATTTCCAGATTTCCGACAGTTTGTCGTAATCGAATTACGTGTTTCCGAGAACGGTGGTTTCTCGTGATTTGTTGTGAATTGTTGAATTATGATTTTGAGAAATGGTTATTGTGATTATTCAGGGGTTCGTGATCGTTCTTTTAGCGATGGACTTTTCGCCGGATCACGGGTTAACGCGTATCGCGTTACGCCAGTCTGTGAGTTGACATTTCTTTTCACGGATTGTTTGCGAGTCTTTTATATATGATTTACGAACTTGAGCATGCAGTTTGATTATGGTTTTACGAGCATGTGTTTTACGATTATATATATACAGATATGCGTATACGAGTATACATACATATATACTATGTTTTATGCATGTGCACGAAAAGGATTTATGATTTGGTTTACACAGAGTACAGTCTTGGTTACGTTGTTGTATCGATACACACTGGCTTCTCGGCTGATCCCCGAGTACGCTCCGGGGGGGGACAGATATCTTGACCCGAGGCTTTTCTGGCTAGGAATCACGTGTGGGTCTGGGATCCCGTGATTCAGACTGTGTTATCGCGTGGTAGTTCATGAGAGACTCCGCGATGTATTTACGATGCATGCTCTTTACGCGTGAGGAGTTAGAGTCTCCCTCGTGTACCCGGACGCGTGAGGAGTTAGAGTCTCCCTCGTGTACCATTTCCTTTATTTGTACATTTGCATTTAGACTCGCATATTTTTTATAACGTATATATTATTTGGCGAAAGACATTTATTTTCGTCCACTTACTCTAACAGTTTTCATGTCTTTCCCCTGGGCTTTTCGGTTTCTGTGCCCAGTTTGTAGTTCAGGCTCTGGTGTCGCACGTCGTGGTCGGAGGCATAGTGCTCGAGCTACCTTGTTTCTTCCAGTAGGTTTATTGTTCTACCTACTGTGGTATACTTATATGATTATACGTTAGATGTCGCTCTGAGTATTCTGTTGTATATATTATACGGTTTTACACCGGATTTCAGTAAAGTATAAATATATTTATTGTTTTACTTTACTGTTGATATATTGAGAAATCCGGATGGGATTGGTGCCCACGGTTTGATTTTTGTGGCATAGGATGAAGTGTATTTTCCGCGTGCAGGTAATGGTAATTCCACGTTAGTAACGAAACTCTGCCGAAATTTTGAAAAGTTTTTGTTGGTTCGTGTTTTCGAAGGGGTTTGATTCCGGTTTAGGCAACTAAATCGGGGTTGGGTCCTTTCAGCTTGGTATCAGAGCATTAGGTTATAGGTTCTGTAGACTTCTGTAGTCGTGTTTACTAAGGATGTTTGAGAATGTACAGCATGTCTGGAATGGTGACCCGACCGGCCGGCGGATAATCATCAATATTCCGGGTGTTGTATACTTTCAAATATTTAAAGTTCCATGATTACGTTCCACTTGTTGTGAACGATATTGTATTCATTAGGATGCCTCCTTGACGTGCTTTCCGTGTCGTTTCGGTTGTGGATCCTATTGAGGATCATTCGACGCGCGATTTGCCAGAGAACTGTGGATTTGGATGAGTATTCTGAGTTCAAAATATTGTGTGGCACGGTTTGCCTGGTTGTGTGTGTATGAGCGTCTACATGTTGCCTCAGAACAGAGAATTGTGGCAGTTGATGTTTGCATGAGTCAGATTGTTGTATTTAGTGGGCTGACATTGTGTGAGTTCCTGTTGCGACTCCATGGCCTACATTCAGGGTGTTGTTTATACGGTAATGGTTTTATCAGGCTATCCAGCAATCGAATGAGGAGTGTTTATCCACCTGAGGCAAAGATGTATTGTCCATATGTTGCCCCTATTTGCACGAGTTATGTGGCTTCATAGGAAGCAGTGCACGAGGTTAGAGATGAGTTTGAACCTGAGCATCAGAGAGAGTGATTGATGTGCCTCGAGACATCCATGAGGAGCTTAGTGTGCTGCACTCAGTGGCGAGGCTGTCGAAAAGGAAAGTTGTACGCGGTTTCCGATGTGATGGTTTGAGGAAAGTGGACTTAGTCGAGATTTTGATGAGGTTGAGTTCCGACACTTCGGGATCGGTGATTTCATCAAGCTGCGATCTTTTCGATTGTGTTGAGGGTCATCAGATCAAGCAGAGGATCCGCTTGACGATGGCGGAGATCATAAAGTAGCGGACTTGTTCCTGTGGCATGAGTTTGGGTGATCGTTGGTGATCCTTTCACGCAGCAGGTGTTGCGATGACGTGTGTTCATGAAGCACTTTCAGTTGCCATTGTGGTGACCAGAAGGGTCACGTTGCGAGGGAGCGCCCTCAGTCAGCTGTGTTAGCGGTTCGACAGCTCAGAGTTCACGAGGAGATCCTCATGTTGTTCCTGAAGTTGACCAATGTACCCTTTTGATGAATTATTCAGTAAGTCGCAATTGACGTGGGCGGCTAGTTGGGAATGTTGGAGTTCGTGCCATGACCTTGTTTGAGGACAGACGTTTCTCCGAGGTTACTGTTGTTTGATATCCATGGCTATTGTACCTGCATCTCCACTTCCGAGGTTTTGGAGAGTGTTGTATCCATTCAGAGGTTGCGAGATCCATGTTGGAGGATATGGGTTAGCCGCGGACCTATTATAGCTGGACATTGTGGTTTTGGTGTGATTGTGAGTATGGACTTACTGACGACGCATTTGGCTGTGTTCGAGTGCCACGAGGAGGAGGTTGTGTTCGACGAACAGGTTTACCCGAGATACTGTTTCGCGGTGATGGTCGAGCAGATGGTGGAGACGATTTGTGTGGTTTGCTTTGCTCATGTTGTGGATACTACGGTTTTTGTGCCCGGCATTGGCGACATTGAGGTGGTTCCCGAGTTTCCAGGTGTGTTTCGGAGGAGTTACTAGGTGTTCCTCCAGTTCGGGAGACCGACTACACCATTGAGTTTGTACCAGGCGCTGGACTCATTTTACCGACGTCTTGTCGTTCGGAGCCAGCGGAGCTGATGGAGCTATAGTTTCGACTCCAGGAGTTGCTGGAGGAGATTTCAGGAGATTTTGTGCGACCCCGCGTATTTGCGTGGTGTGCTCTTGCATTGTTGTGCGGATGTTGGATGGTTCGACCAGGTGGTGCATTGAATATCGAAGCTTGATTTGCTTCAAAGGAGAGTGAGTATCCTCTGCTTCGGATTGACGATTGGTTTGATCAGTTTGTGAGAGCTTCAGTCTTTTCGAAGATTGATTTCGGGTCCGGATACTATCAGTTGAGGTTTAATGAGTCAGTTGTGGCTAGGACGACTTTCGGATTATGGTATGGGCATCAGGAGTTCTTGGTCACGTTGTTTGGGTTGACCAATGCCCCGTAGTTTTACGGACTTGATGGACCATGTGCTCAGATGATTCTGGACGAGTTGCAGTCATGTTCGCTGGCAACGTCCTGATGTACTCCAGGAGTGTGGGCCAGTACCTGAAGCAATTGTGAGCGGTTTTGCGTCCCTTACGAGATGATCAGTTGTTGATAAAGTTCAGCTAGTGTGAATTATGGTTGATTAGCGTGAAGATTTTGGGCTGTGTGACGTTATCCGAGGGAGTTGGCGTGGATCCTGATCAGATAGAAGCCGTGTTGATTTGTGATTGCCCTACCATTGTACCAGAGATCGGGAGTCTCTTGGGGTTAGCAGGCTACTATCGATGCATTGTTCAGGATTCTTCCTGGATTGCCATTCTACTTTCCGGATTGACGAAGAAGGCGTCAAGTTCAAGTGGTTCGATGCACGCGATGAGAGTTACTTACTCCTGCAGGGTGGTTGACCGTTGTTTCGGTTTCGACCTTACCTGACGATCATGGTGAGTTCGTGGTTGTGGGTTATGGCGATGCATCGAGGTTTAGATTTGGTTGTGTATTGATGCTGTGTAGCAGAGCGGTGGCTAATGGTTCCAGGCTGTGGAACTTTGTGTAGTTACGTATCCTGTGTATGATTTGGGTGTAGCTGTCCTTATGTTAGCATCGGAGAGTTCGAGACACTACTGTTATGGCGTGCAGCTCAGTGTAGGACGTGCATTGATCATTTGAGTTTCATCCACTTGCATTTTCGGCCAGATTTGGGCTTGAGGCAGTGTAGATGGATTGGGTCGACTAACGACTATGGCTGCACCTTTGAGTTTGTTCAAGAGGCTAGAGATTGTACTTTGACCATCCGTCTGGGATGTTGTTGCTGATGCATTCAGTCGAGAGTCGGGATTTCAGTGTTTCATGTGTGTGTGGCTCGAGTTTCCGTGTTAGCCAAGTTATGGACTACGAGAGCTGAGTTCGAGTGTGATGATGTGAAGCTCATTGTTTACGCGCATTTGGCGCTAGTGGTGCGGAGATGTGTCCGACACTTCGAGTTTATTACTCGTTACGCAACATGGAAGAGTATGTAGCAGCTTGTGTGTGCAGATACCACAGTTGTCGGCAGGCGATGGCTAGGAGGCAGAGACTTGCCGAGAAGTGTCAGCCATTTGAGATTTCCGATTAGACGTGGCGATTGTTGCTGTGATTGTGTGTGTTTGTATGCATTTTGGTTTGTGGTACTAGTTGGTAGGCCATTATGGACTATTTGATGAACTCAGTACATTTCCTTGTACCTTCGGAGACGATTTCAGTGGCAGGCTGGTATAGCTGTGTTTGACGGAGTTTGGCCATCCACGTGGTGTGCATATGTCCCAGTTCGCTGATCGAGATAATCAGCTACGACAGAGTGTTGGCAAGTTTTACAGCGAGCACTGAGAACCAGATTACAAGTTAGTACCGGTTCTTATCCTCAGATTGGTGGACGATCTTTGAGGACTATTCAGACCTTGGAAGGCATGTTGTGGCCTTGTGTATTGCAGTTCCGAGGGATTTGGGACCAGCGGTTTCAGCTATTTGAGATTGCATGCAGTACCAGTTTGTGGACCACTATGGTTTTGATGTTGCATGATGTCGTTTTGAGGAACGATGTTGTACTCCATTATGCTAGAGCGAGTTTGGTTTGAGTTTGAGTTGATGCTTGATTCTGATTTTGTGGAATGTGCTACCACAGACTTTCGGATTAGCGGAAACAGGTTGATAATTGCCCGAGTTCGATGTTTGAGTTGTGTTGATGTGTGTAGACTGGGTTGTGAATTGCCACGTTGTTTTGACCCGTGTGTGATCATAGGCGAGTTTGTGTTGTGCTGTATAGTTCGGCGTCGCCTATATTGTTAGCTTTTGTGTGTGTTGTGTTCCGTGTGGTGGAACTATGTTTCAGGTTTGTTACGTGTTGTGTACCCTATCTGTTCCTTATGCAGGAACACTTGGCGCTTGTGTAGAGCCAGTTTAGATTCGAGGTTTGAGGGTACAGGGATTTCAACACGGAGCTATCTCCTATTGTGGAGTCTGTTATCAGAGTTGTTCAGTTGACGTAGCCACTGGGCAGTTGAGCAGTATGCAGAGGCAGTGCTCCTACCTTTAGTCGGCAGACTCAGAAATTTCGAGGTCGAAATTTTTTAAGGGGGGTGGATTTGTGACGACCCAGAACAGAATCAGCAGTGGAATTAGTTTAATTCACGCGTTAACGTATCATCGTGGATTTCCGATAATGGATTTACTCACCGGACTTGTTAACGACTTAATCAATGGCCGAGAATTGGAGATGGGTCTCTTCTCGAGAGTCGTTGTACGTGTGATTTCGAGTTCGTGGGCGGTTCCGGATCGTTATTTGGACGACCGAGGAATTAATTATGAATATTTGATGTTCGGGTTTAAATGGTGGTGCTCTTAACGACTAAATTACCAGATGAGAATTTGGTTTCGGCTTCTTCACGGAAGTTGTTCAGAATTTAATTTCGAGTTCGTGGGAACTTCCGGAGCATTATTTTGAGTTACGGAGATTAAGTTATGAATATTTCCGATTGTTGATTGTTTAGTCGGATTATGCATGTGTTTGGGTTGAGTGGTTGACTTTTTATCCGATTGGTCGATGTGTTTGACTTCAGGTGATAATTGAAGAATACATTGAGTCAAGTTTGTTGCCGCGAGAGTTATCAGAATCGGAGTTACGACGCTAGAGTTACGGATGTTTAAAGTTTGCCGAAAATGTATTTTTGGAGGTTTCCTTTTTGGGAAGGTTTAAATAGTGGGGTTTCCAAAACAGGCAAGTCAACATTTCATTTAATTTCTTGACTTGGTCAACTCGGTTGACCGAGGTGGTGCGATGGTGGTTCGGCCTCGCCGGCGGCGAGCTTGATCCGGCCACCCCGTCACGAGTCTATCCCCGGCATCCTTTCACGGCGAGGTGGCCGGTGGAGTGAGGAATTTCCGGCAAGAATTGGAGGAAATTTTGATGAATTCGGGTTGCTTGATTTTGGCCGAATTGAACTACAATTTATAGTGGGCTTTGAAGCTCTCCTCACCATGATTCTAACCATGTAAGTATGGTGTTCTAATTCGATTTGTGGATGGAGAATTTTGGATTGGAAAATTTGATACCAATTCGGTTTTCTGTGAAATTGAGCTAGTTAGAGTTTGAATTGGCCTTTGTTGCAGTTGACAAAGTTGCTCAGTGCATGATTTTGAGTGGAATAGGGGTTGCTCCGCCGAGACATTTCACATTGGGTGGCAGCGCCGCCGTGGGCGGCGGTCAACGCGGCGGTCAAAGTTTGACTTTTTGCGGTTTTCGACAAGTTGCATGTCATTTCACTCGAAATCGCACCCCGATCGCAGTGGGGAGGTTCATTTTTCAAGTTGAGCGTCCGATCTTACAGCGAGGTATTGAGGTGTGATTTCCGGATTTCCGACAGTTTGTCGTAATCGGATTACGTGTTTCCGAGTACGGTGGTTTCTCGTGATTTGTTGTGAATTGTTGAATTATGATTTTGAGAAATGGTTATTGTGATTATTCAGGGGTTCGTGATCGTTCTTTTAGCGAGAGACTTTCCGCCGGATCACGGGTTAACGCGTATCGCGTTACGCCAGTCTGTGAGTGGACATTTCTTTTCACGGATTGTTTGCGAGTCTTTTATATATGATTTTCTGAACTTGAGCATGCAGTTTGATTTTGGTTTTACGAGCATGTGTTTTACGATTATATATATACGGATATGCGTATACGAGTATACATACATATATACTATGTTTTATGCGTGTGCACGAAAAAGATTTATGATTTTGTTTACACAGAGTACAATCTTGGTTACATTGTTGTATCGATACACACTGTCTTCTCGGCTGATCCCCGAGTACGCTCCGGGGGGCACAGATATCCTGACCCGAGGCCTTTCTGGCTAGGAATCACGTGTGGATCTGGGATCCCGTGATTCAGACTGTGCTATCGCGTGGTAGTTCATGAGAGACTCCGCGATGTATTTACGATGCATGCTCTGTACGCGTGAGGAGTTAGAGTCTCCCTCATGTACCCGGACGCGTGAGGAGTTAGAGTACGTCTCCCTCGTGTACCATTTCCTTTATTTGTACATTTGCATTTAGACTCGCATATGTTTTATAAAGTATATATTATTTGGGAAAGACATTTATTTTCGTCCACTCACTCTAACAGTTTTCATGTCTTTCCCCTGGGCTTTTTGGTGTCCGTGCCCAGTTTGCAGTTCAGGCTCTGGTGTCGCACGTCGTGGTCGGAGGCATAGTGCTCGAGCTACCTTGTTTCTTCCAGTAGGTTTATTGTTGTACCTACTGTGGTATACTTATATGATTATACGTTAGAGGTCGCTCTGAGTATTCTGTTGTATATATTATACGATTTTACACCGGATTTCAGTAAAGTATAGATATATTTATTGTTTTACTTTACTGTTGATATATTGAGAAATCCGGATGGGATTGGTGCCCACGGTTTGATTTTTGTGGCATAGGATGAAGTGTATTTTCCGTGTGCAGGTAATGGTAATTCCACGTTAATTAGTAACGAAACTCTGCCGAAATTTTGAAAAGTTTTTGTTGGTTCGTGTTTTCGAAGGGGTTTGATTCCGGTTTAGGCAACTAAATCGGGGTTGGGTCCTTTCACTTTCCATGGGATACATCCAAGTGTAGTGTACGGGACCGGTAAGCAACAATTGTTCGGGAAGATGGATCATCAGGTGAGGCATGATGTCGAAAAAATTTGGGGGAAATATCCTCTCAAGCTTGCACATGATAAAAATGATGTCATCTTGCATCTCCCTGAGATCTGATTTTTTAACTTCCCTGGTGCATAACTTCTGAAAGAATCTTGACAAGGCCACCAACAGCTGCACCACCTCTTTGGGCAGGTACCCTCGAAAAAAAATAGGGAAATTAACAGAGTGAGCATATTGTATTCCTTCTTCATGCACATCCATGGTGGAAGGTTGTATGGTACCAAAATAACTGGCCATATACTGTATTGAAGACTCATGTTGCCAAAATGGTTGAATCCGTCTGATGAGAGCCCTAGCCAAACATTTCGGACCTCTGCTGCAAAATGATCAAACTCCCTGACCATGTGCTTCCAAGCCTCTCCGTCGAAAGGGTGTATAAGGGTGTCATCGTCAGGCAAATTCCTCTCATCCCACCATCTCATAACTTCGGCCGTGAAAGCACACATGAACAACCGCTCCAGCCTATCAATAAGTGGGAAATATCGAAGTATCTTCACAGCTTTCTTGTTGCCTGCAGGAGTCAACTTATACCTTTCTGTAAAACATACCGGGCAGGCTTCAAGGTCTTCAAGATCTTTTCCCCAGAAGAGAATACAATCATATCTACATGCATGGATTTTGATGTAGGAAAGCCCAAGATCTTTCAGGATATGTCGCACCTTATGATGAGTGGTAGGAAGACGATGACCGGGTGGCAGTAGCGAAGCAGTCCACTTCAGCCAAGAATCAACAGCTTTGACAGACATTTTGTTCTCCATTTTGAGCTAGATCACTTGCATGACACTTTCAAGAACAGTCTTACTACAACCGTCGTACAATGGAGTCTGTTGCAATGCAATCAGGTTGTTGTACTTGTCAATACCGCTTGTGTTGACATGAGCTCCAGGTAATGGCTCGACTGGCTCAATATGGGGGAAACCCTCAACGACGGAAGGGACATTTGGTGCTTCATCAGCAAATACACCGCTCTCATGAGGAAACATATCATTGATTAACATCGATGTTGGATCATAGGATGGACTGCCCCTCTCAGCAAAATCTCCATGATCATAGCGTGGACTGGCCGTCTCACCAAATTGTCCATGATCATGCGGACCTGCTAACGATGTTTCACCGTGATAAATCCAACAAGTGTACTTATCCCAAAACCCGTATTTACTCAGGTGCTTCTGGACTTTATCAATGGGAAAATGAAATCGATCGTTGCGACACTTACATTCTTTACACGGGCAATAATGAAGTGTAGTGTCTCCACAATTAGCCTTCACAAAATTCACAAAACTCCTAATTCCCTGGTGATATCTCACATCTCATCTTTCGAGGCTCATCCAACTCTTGTCCATACTGAAAATTCTAACAATATTACGTACTATATATATATATATATATACACATTCACTACTAATTATAAAATAAATCATGCATCATATACACATGCATGTGTATATATATAGACATATTAACAATTAATATTCACAAAATCATTTTATATCCATACATATATATATACACAAATTAACATATTTTCATCGAAATAATCTCAAATCAACTCAAAATCAACAGTCAATCACTCGAAAGCAACAATATATCCACTCTATTTGCGTATCAAACCAATAATCGATATCTCAACTCTAAATCAACACATGCATATATATATATATATCGATCTAATTAAATCAACACACATATATATATACATACGTGTATACGTACCTATATATAGCTACGTATATAGCTTCTCGAGTTTTCGACGCCTTTTGACAATACCGAAGGACTTCAGAGTGTTTTCCTTCTTTCGATTTCACCGGATTTTTTTCTATCCAAATGAATGAGGGGCTACGATCTGCATCTGATATAAGAGGCATTGCCGGCGATTCATTAAATCGCCGGAAATGGAGTCATTTCCGGCGAAATTCCGGCCAAAAGTCGCCGGTAATGTTTCAAACCATTGCCGGCGACCTATTCCGTCGTCGGCAATGATTGGGCAACCATTGCCGGCGATTTTCCGGCCGGAATTTCACCGGCAATGGTTGCCCAATCATTGCCGGCGACGGAATAGGTCGCCGGCAATGGTTTGAAACATTTCCGGCGACTTTTCGGAAACATTACCGGCGACGGAGCAAGTCGCCGGCAATGACATTGCCGGCGACTTCCCTGTCGCCGGCCTTGTTTTTTAAAAAATTGCCGGCAATGGTACTTAATGTGGTAGTGTATTTGTAACCATTATTTAATTATTTAATTATCTTTGCTGTGTAACAGACAAAATCGGAGGCCAACAAGGTAAATCAGGACAAGAAGGACAAACACCATGTATCAGGCTCGCGAAAGTTCATTTACATCGTGAAGGAGCACAAAGATGCTGGTTCGAACCATTGCTTCTCGGATGCCAGAGTCCAAACTTATGTGAAGCCCGGGGTCGTCAATAAAGCGAGTCCACAAGGAGTAAGTAACTCACATTTCTAAAATCAATTGAATTTACTCATACTTTCTTTCAAAGCATATCGAGATTTAGTATAATGCTAATTACATTTTTAAGAAATTAAATTATGATTAGTGCATGATTTAGTTAGGTTGTACTATTGCAGTATGCTTTTGAACGTAAATTTGGTTATACTTTAGTTTAGTTGGTTAAATTATGATTTTCAACTTGAGAAATCAGGATGGGAATCGGTGCCCACGGTGTAATTGTGTTGTTGTAATTGATTATTTGAAGTGTAATCTTGCCTACAGGTTTTTTGGTTTTAAACAAATTTTAGGGAAAACTATGCCAAATTTTTGTTAGAAATTAATATTATAATTATGTATTCTTCACTTGATTAATTTCAGGAGAGGTTGATACAAATGGTCAGGGACAAATTGGCCACGACCCGGCTGGCCAACACTGAGATGACGCTTGAACAGGTGCCTCCCTTGTCGATGTAGAGTCAGATCGCTATTTTCGATGTTGTTTGCAACCGCCGACCTGGCAAGGAGGTTCATGGGTTTGGACGCACGGTGCAGAGAGATTCGTCTGTTTCATCCTCTTCATCAACTCGGCACGTTACAGAGGATACCGAGACGCTCTGAGACGACATTCGATTGGCACAGGTGTCGACGGATCGTGCATGGGAGCATTCGAGGTCGGTGGACATGCGGTTTATCGCTCACAACCTTAAGATGACCGCCTTCTACGATGCATACAGGCAAATGGGGTTGATCCTTCCTAATTTTGATGACGACTGTGGTTCCCAGCCCCCGGCCTCACTTCTGGCCCCAACGACGAAGATCCGAGCGGCGGTAGGGGAATCGGCAACTTGTCTACCCCTGGTTCAGTTTCGTAGTTTTTTTTCGTTATTTTATTATTATTTCTATCGATGTACGTACAGTTTTTATATTTAATAAATATTTTATTATTTTAATTAATAGATTTTTTTATATTTTATAATTCAGATAAAAAATACAAATTAAAAAAAATAAAAAATTCAACTTGGGCGATGAACACTCCTCGTTTCTTCTCCCAAGTGAATAACTAAGACGACAGACTGTTCGTCACCTAAGTATATGCTTAGACGACGAAAGGTTTTGTTGCCTTAGTGGTTACACCTACATGACGACAAACAGGTCGTAGTTTAATTAGGCGCATCACTTAGACAACGACTAATTATCGTCGTCTAAGTGGCAACACTTAAATGACGACACTAGTGTTCGTCGCCTAATTAAGCTGATTCTTAGACGACGACTATTGTCGTCGTTTAGAGGAAGAATGTTTTGACGTCTAAGATTTTAGATGACGAACCAACTTTCATCGCCCAAAAAGCTACGTACGTACTTAGGCGACGAAACAAAAAAAAATCGTCGCCTGAGTACTTGGGTTACGATTGTTACGCGACGAACCTTAGACAACGAAACTTTGGTCGCCCAAATACTTACGTGACAAAATTTACCACTAAGGTGACAAAAATCACTAAGTGACACAACTAAGACGACGAAGGTGTTACCTTTTCGTCATTTAAGTGGAAACACTAAAATGATGAAGCGCTTTCCTTCATTGTCTAAGTGCTTCTATGCGACAATAAATTTCGTCAATCTAGTTCACCATGTTTCGTTGTCTATATTAATGTAATGCGACAAAATTTGTCCGTGGTTATAGATTGAACTTAAATGATGAAACTTTGTGTTTTCGTCATCTAATTAATTAAGTACCTACACCAAGGCACTCAAATGACAAACCTTAAAGACGAATATTTGGCCGTCTAAGTGGCTTGAGGTCATCATTTTATTGTAACACAGCTAGTATCTCTCTCACACACAAAAGAAAAACACAGATTTTATTTAACCACAAAAGTTCCAACAGATTTAGAATTACCGTGCTTGAGGTCACCATTTTATGTAAAACACACATAAAGTTCCAAGTTCCAACAGATTTTATACTACTCGTCCTGGGTATTCATTTCAGTAAGCCAGAATAGAATTCCCAGATCTCAACAGCTACAAACAATAAGCAAATTAAGCCAAGCTGCCATGCAAGTAAAGTAAATGAATAATGGAGAAACTATATACCGTAAGTTGAAAAGCAACGTTAACTTTCGCAATGCAGAAATCTACATGCCATTTTGGTGTAAGTGATTCAGTCTTATTGGCTAAAAAGAGAGATCAATGAGATCATACTTAACTAGGAACCCTGATTAATTTGTTAAATATGACCAGATTAATCAAAGATGAAGACCTATGCAATTGAATTCAAACATGACTAGGCTAATCTGTTGTCATGCATGTTCTTAGGTAAAAGAAACTTTGGTCACAGTGCCTTCGGATACTTCCTGTTTCCCAGAACAATGTGGTTTTGCATTCAAAATTAAGGAGCTACGGCAATCTCTTTCAAGCACAGTTCAGAAGGTATGATAGATATGGCGCGCGGCTTCAGATTCCTATGCTATTAATAATTTACGGGTGCAACTTCGCATTCTTGTCAAAATGAGCTTTTAGCTAGCTCGTGATGAAAACAGTAAGTGGGATCATGAAGACATTTATATATGGTCGTTGTGATCCATGTCCATAGAGAACTGCGTACAGAAGAGAAGTGAAGGGTGCTGAAGAACAGCCCTGGCGACATTTAAAGGAATACAGGTGTTTACTTTATTATGGTATTTCTGGGTCGCACGGAGAGAAGAGCTTCACGTTATTCAATCGTGTGTGAGCTTCATGCATGATTCAATCGTGTCATTCGCGTGTGTGTGAGAAATGATCTGCTGTGTTAGTACGTACGTGTCATGTGTCTTCGATCTAGAGTAACAAAAATTCTACCACGAAATTAGGGCTGAATACACCGTTCAGAGATCGAGAATCAGATTGCCGTTTTATTTTTTTTGAAAATATTAGATTGTCGTTATCTAAACGGAGTCAAAACATACCTACCGTTGGGACATAACTATTTTGTGCATTTGGCGGGAAAGAAACTACTTTGAAACATAAAGATCGAATTTCTAACGTTCAAAGGTAGTCGCCAAACTCGTAGTCTAAGTAATATACTAAAGGACCTTCGTCCTGTGAGTCGTATGATTCGTAAAATCACTTAAACGACCGAATATGTTTTTCGTCATTCAGGTAATATACTAGATGACGAATAAACAACTCGTCGTCAACTTTGTCGTCTATATGAACTAGACTACAGAATAAGTGTTTCTGGTCCACTTCGTTGTCTAAGTCGTATCCTAAACGATGAAATTTTGTTCGTCGTTCAAGATCTTACCTGCACTACCAGAAATGGAGACATTACCGGCAACCTGCCGTCGCCGGCCTTGTCTTTTTTTTTCGCCGGAATTGACATTTCCGGCGACCAGTCGCCGGCAATGACGTCGCCGGAGATTCCCCGCCGGTGTTAACATTGCCGGCGACGGCGTCGCCGGCAATGGCAGCGCCGCCGTGGCCGGAATGTGAGACATTGCCGGCGACTGGGGTCCATGTCGCCGGCAATGTGTGGAAAAATTTTGAAAAAAAATCGCGGTTCTGGATTGGGCCCAATTCCAGAACCTGCATTGAAAGACATAAACTGTACAATCATACAAGTTCAACAGTACACATAAATGTCCAACGTACAGTACAAATAGCAACGACGATACGAAAATTAACTACAACTACACGTCAGGGTTGAGGAACTTGCGGGTCAGGGTCGAAGTAATCCATGTACTCATTTGAATTCCGGTGGCTACCTTGGTCTTGCTCTGGCGTTGACTGGTGCGGTGGTGGTGGTGGATAGCTAGGGAACGGAGGGACCGGGTCCGGGGGAGGTGTGGGGAACGGTTGTCCGGTAGTCTGAGCCTCGTACATCGTCCGCATCCATGTGAACATCTGAGCCTGCATCTGGCTCTGTTGCTGGACCTGCTGTTGGTACTCGGCTATCTGCCTCTTTTGCTCCTCCAACTCCCTCTGCTGCCTATGAAGCTCTGCTGCCATGTTACGACTAGAAGTTGAACTTCTTGACCCGGTAGAGTATTCTGAAGTGTTCTTCAATAGTCCTTCGCCCGCCGTGCCCATTCCCCTACAGTAGTATGTATTCTTTCCAGTCCCGCACGCTTTTGCCATGATCTGAGCCGCTACAGGGCGATCAAGCGGATCGATCTGCGAGGCATACTGGGTGACTTCTTCCTCGGAGCAGTCAGGATGGTTAGTCCGAGCTATATTCATGGTCACTTCTGCGGTCGCCTCCTCCACTCTCGCCTAATTGAAAAGGGAAAATGAATAACGTATTAGCTAACAAAATAAATTAATATCGAAAAATAGTTTTATTAACACATGGAGAGGCGAAAGACTTACCGCTTCGTCAGGGCACTGCGGATAGAACTTCTGATGAATATACACCAAGGGGCTCACTTCTTGTTGTTGTTGCGCCTTAGTCGACCAACCCATGTAGTTGAGTGAACCTGCATGATGGGCCCTGGTGTTTTTCAATCTATTCGCCCGGTTCGTCTTCGAAATCGCCTTGTTTGATAAACATATGGAAAAAAATTATTAACTAACTATTTCAATCTGATACGATACATTAGGCTTGTAAGATAAATTAAGGATGCATACCTGAGCTTTGGGGTGCTCGAAGTGGGCTATCAGCCACAGCCACTCGTACTCCCTAAATCGGAATTCGCTAGGGGTAGAACCTCGGCCTAGCTCCTTGTATACAGTGTAATGGGAAGAAAGCTCGTTCTTCCACTCTTTATACCTATATTAAAAAAAGGAAAAAAAGTTAGAGATATTAAAACACTTGATAAACAAAAATCTAACTCGATATATATTCAAATAAGTCGAAGCACATCACCTCATATGTAGTTGACGCTCTACCCACGTGTGAATAAGAACTTCATCCACGTCAAACCACACCTGCAATATGAATATATAAAAGGTAAAATTATATATTTATTCGGACTTAATTAATAAATGTAAAATTTACGTAATGAACAGACGATTTTACTCACACTGAGTGCATTATGCACTTGCATCTTCACGTAGATAGGCACAGATTCCCAATCTGGCCAAAGCATTGGGACCTTGTCCCGCACGATCGCACCGGCCATGCTGACATATTTGCGCGTGGTGTCGAATACCTCGATCACCTCGCCATCCTCATTGGCCCTTATGGGCGTTTTCCTTCCGCCGGTGGCCTGCTCAAGTCTCTTCCCGGTGCAGGTGCCTCTAGCCCCTTTCCGTTTTCCAGTCCCATTAACGAAATTGCCTAATAATACAATGTCAACAAATTGATATCATTAATTGAACCTATCAGAACAATTCTTAAGTAATAATTAAGTAATCAATCTGATGTTAAATAAAATTTACCTGCATCGTCCGTTTGTTGGTTGGTGCACCTCACACTCCAAAGATACACGGGGTCGAACGGGAGGAAGTTATACGCTTCGTCCACGGTCAGGAACTCCGGCCGTCCTTGAACATAAAGAAGCATCCCCCTATCATCGAATTCAGGGATGACAGGAATCTCCTCGGGTAGGAAGAGACCGGACGGTGGAGATAGACGAGGCCTGGACGATGAGGCGCCAGCACCACCATCTGCCTCATATGATTCCCGCGAAACGGGAGTAGGCACCGGGCGAATTTGGGGCATTCGGATTGAGGGAGTTTCTGATGCCCCCGTTAACTGTCGCTCGTCTGAGGGTCTGCTGACGGAGGGACGTCTACTAACGGAGGGACGTCTACTGACAGAGGCTCGAGGAGGCTCCATTTCCGATTGCACGGCTCTTGATCGTGCAGCTTCCTCCTCAGCTCGCGCATCTAGCAAGGCTCTCGTGCGAGCACTCATCATTGGCCCACTGGGCGTGTTGCTAACTGCGGGTGAGGAGGAAGCTTGACTACTGCTCCCTCCACTATTTCGGGAACTTTTCCGTAATTTGCTTCCAAGCCAATTTGCCGCAAAATTACCTCCTGGACACCGTAATAGTCATAAGGACACGGTTCTATAAAAAATCGGAACCGGAACGGTTTGGAACCGGAACCGTTAGAAACCGGAACTGTTTGTAACCGGAAACGTTTGTAACATAACAGTTCCGGTTACAAACAGTTCCAGTTCCAAAGGGTTCCGGTTCCGCGCGGTTCCAATTTAAAACCGTTCTGGTTCTAAACCGTTCCGATCCCGATATCCACCTTCATTTATACGATTAATTACCAACTATATCACCTAAATTAACATATATACATTTTCGATTTATATATATATATACATCATGCATCTTAATTAAATTTAATTTGGCATTATTTATCCAAATCACAAACCCTAATTAATTTTTCACACATATATATACATCATGCATCTTAATTAGGTTTAATTTCCACATATATATACATCACATATTCATCCAAACCACATATACATACATAATTTTCACATACACATACACATACACATACACATACACATACACATACACATACACAAAAATAATTAAAAATTGAGAGAGAGAGAGAGAGAGAGAGAGAGAGAGAGAGAGAGAGAGAGAGAGAGAGAGAGAGAGAGGACCTGCCATGGATGTCCACCTACAATGCTTTGCCGACTAGATAGGTGAGGGGAGGAGAGGAGGAAGCTGCGGGGAGGAGGGGAGGAGGAGATTTTCGGAGGAGGAGAGGGCTCGGGATCGGTGGAGAGGAGGAGAGGGAGAGGAGGAGTAGAGGATAAGGAGGAGGAGAGGGAGAGGAGGAGGAGGTGAGCTAGAGGTGAGCTAGTTTGAACTCGCCGGACCGATTTGGGAGGAGGAGAGGAGGGGAGGAGGAGAGGATAAGGAGAAATGCAGCTCGGGGTCGACATGGGCAGCTTCTATCCAGAAAACATTGCCGGCGACATGCTTATAATTCGTTGGTAATGACATTACCAACGACTTCAACTCGTTGGTAATGTCATTACCAACGAGTTAACTCGTTGGTAATGACATTACCAACGAGTTATAAGCAACTCGTTGGTAATGTCATTACCAAAGACGAGTTAACTCGTTGGTAATGTCATTACCAACGAGTTGCTTATAACTCGTTGGTCATGTCATTATTTCCCGAAGAATATCCGACAACATTTTCCCTCTACGATTAACGACTACATTTTTCGTCTACGATTTCCGGCTACATTTTCCGACTACAATTTCGATTATCAATTTCCGTCTACGATTTCCGGCTACGATTTCCGACTACATCATATTTCCGACAACAATGAACGACTACATCATTAACGTACTAAGGATGATAATCGTAATCATCGTCATCACTTGAGTCTGACTCGGTTTCATAGGTAACCTCTGGCAATATGTGCCTCTCCTCGTCATCTGAATCAGCGTCAACTTCATATGGATTAACATCGAGAAGTTCTGCTCCAGGAATTCGAACCACACTCCCAGATCTCACATTATTAAGGCGAATCGTAGATGATTCCGGAATGTCAACAGCGTTCGGCTCTTGGTATGCAGTAACTTCCTCATCATCTGCGGTATCACCAAGTGTGGCAGCACTGTATATGTTTCTATGAGCAACATGGTTAACCACCTTCCACGGGACTTTGTTAAGAAGATCGTCCAGGTAAAACACTTGTTTTACTGATGAGGCAAGAACGAAAGGGTCTTCTTCATACCAGGTAGTAGCAGTATTCACCGAAAATGTTCCGTGCTAATCGGTCATTGTGTTCTCCGGGCTAGTATCAAACCATCTACACTTGAACAAGTGCACTTTCATGCGGTTCCCATAAATGAGTTCAACAACTGAATGAAGGACACCATAATAGTCAACGCCATCCTGCCCACCATGGACCATCACCCCACAATTCTGTGTTTTCAGTCGGTCGTCTCGATTTTCACATATAAATTTAACGCCATTGACCTGACACATCGAGTAAACTTTTGAAGCTATCGGTTTCATCGCAAGGACCCTCAATTCGTTTGACCACTCTGGGTAACCATCATCTGCTACATGGTTCATCTGAAAACGATAATAAACCACACAATAAATTATGAACACAGAAACCTGCATATATACGTACTTACACACATGCTATATAGGGAAAATGGCAAGATACAAAAAGACATATACACATATACCCTTACCCATGGTCCAAAGTAGTTTGCAAACGCCCTGTTGTGGTAATCAACATTTCCGGCAATAGCAGGGCAGTGAAGATGATAGTTTTTCCAATATTGTACTTCTTCACAGTTAATCAGTACCGACCAGTGGGCAATGACTACCTCATTTTCATCCAACTTGTACGACTTTGGCAAGCTTCCATGTACTACAACGTCATTGGAGATGATAGAAAGTTTGAACTGTGGTTCATCTATCGGCATCTATTGTTGGGGGTCCTCAAGCGCTCCCAAATACACTTTGGTGTACGTTACACACTCGTGCGCAATATATGCTTCAGCGATACACCCTTCAGGTGCATATTTATTCTTCACATAGTCCTTGTAGGCTCCCAATTGTCTACAAGTTAACAAGTGCGGGCTAAAAGGGGTACGTAAAAATCAGACTTTACATATAAAAACAGAGGCAAACCAAATGTACCTTTCCATGGGATACATCCAAGTGTAGTGTACGGGACCGGTAAGCAACAATTGTTCGGGAAGATGGATCGTAGGTGAGGCATGATGTCGAAAAAATTTGGCGGAAATATCCTCTCAAGCTTGCACATGATAAAAATGATGTCATCTTGCATCTCCCTAAGATCTGATTTTTTTAACTTCCCTGGTGCATAACTTCTGAAAGAATCTTGACAAGGCCACCAACGGCTCCACCACCTCCTTGGGCAGGTACCCTCGAATGAAAATAGGGAAAAGGCGTTGAAGTAGTACATGGCAGTCATGACTCTTTAATTCGTACATCTTATTGTCCCGGTAGTTAACACACCTGCTTATATTTCCTGCATAGCCATAAGGATACCTGCATATATATATATATAGCCATAGGCAACAATTATATTTCTCGCATATCACCATAGTCCGGTAAAAATTTAGCGCAAACCAATTTCTGTACTGCATAGTTATATATAAGAATATATACCTGACATTACTTAGCCACCAAAAAATTTCATGCTTATGCTTCGGCTTGACGGTGTAAGGAGCTTGCGGCATTTTTCTCTTACCATCTCTTAACCACAAATGTTTCTGCAGTCCCATAGCTTTCAGATCAATACGTGCCTTAGGGATGTCTTTCGTTTTCCCCTCCAAGTTAAGAACTGTGCCCACCACACTTTCACACACATTCTTCTCTATATGCATGACATCTAGGTAGTGTCTGATAGGCAAGCTGGGCCAGTAGGGGAGTTCCCAGAATATGCTCTTGTGTGTCCAAAACTTATACCTTTCGGGCTTGTCTGGAATTGATGCCACTATGTCAGGATGATTGCTCAGCTGGCCAAAATCATATTCATTCAACACTTCCAAAATTTCTACCCCTGTCCATCGCCTGGGTACCACACCTGTTTCCACAGTCCCATCAAACGCGTCTGGATCCTGCCTAAATGGGTGATCATATGGAAGCCAACAACGGTGACGCATCTGAACAATTTTACTGCAATGAGGACTGCAACAATCAACCGTCATGCACTCTGAACAAGCCCTGTAACCCCTGGTAACGTTGCCCGACAACATACCGCGGGCAGGAAAATCACTGATGGTGCCAACAAGCATGGCATGCATCTGGAACATCTCGTTTTTGAACCTATCGTAAGTGGGGTGGCCACACTCACTCAGGTACTTAAGCTCCTCAATCAAAGGCCTCAAATACACATCGAGACACTTGCCTGGATAACCCGGGCCCGGAATTAACAGAGTCAGCATATTGTATTCCTTCTTCATGCACATCCATGGTGGAAGGTTGTACGGTACCAAAATAACTGGCCATATACTGTATTGAAGACTCATGTTGCCAAAAGGGTTGAATCCGTCAGATGAGAGCCCTAGCCAAACATTTCGGACCTCTGCTGCAAAATGATCAAACTCCCTGACCATGTGCTTCCAAGCCTCTCCGTCGGAAGGGTGTATAAGGGTGTCATCGTCAGGCAAGTTCCTCTCAGCCCACCATCTCATTGCCTCGGCCGTGAAAGCACACATGAACAACCGCTCCAACCTATCAATAAGCGGGAAATATCAAAGTATCTTCACAGCTTTCTTGTTGCCTGCAGGAGTCAACTTATACCTTTCTGTAAAACATACCGGGCAGGCTTCAAGGTCTTCGAGATCTTTTCCCCAGAAGAGAATACAATCATATCTGCATGCATGGATTTTGATGTAGGAAAGCCCAAGATCTTTCAGGATATGTCGCACCTTATGATGAGTGGTAGGAAGACGATGACCGGGTGGCAGTAGCGAAGCAGTCCACTTCAACCAAGAATCAACAGCTTTGACTGACATTTTGTTCTCCATTTTGAGCTGCATCACTCCCATCACACTTTCAAGAACAATCTTACTACAACCGTCGTACAACGGAGTCTGTTGCAGTGCAATCAAGTTGTTGTACTTGTCCATACCGCTTGTGTTGACATGAGCTCCAGGTAATGGCTCGACTGGCTCGATATGGGGGAAACCCTCAACGACGGGAGGGACATTTGGTGCTTCATCAGCAAATACACCGCTCTCACGAGGAAACATATCATTGATTAACATCGCTGTTGGATCATAGGATGAACTGCCCCTCCCAGCAAAATCTCCATGATCATAGCGTGGACTGGCCCTCTCACCAAATTGTCCATGATCATGCGGCCCCGCTAACGATGTTTCACCGTGATAAATCCAACAAGTGTACTTATCCCAAAACCCGTATTTACTCAAGTGCCTCTGGACTTTATCAATGGGAAAACGAAATCGATCGCTGAAACACTTGCATTCTTTACACGGGCAATAATGAAGTGTAGTGTCTCCACAATTAGCCTTCACAAAATTCACAAAACTCCTAATTCCCTTGTGATATCTGACATCCCATCTTTCGAGGCTCATCCAACTCTTGTCCATCCTGAAAATTCTAACAATGCATACGTATTAATTATATATATATACACACATTCACTACTAATAATCGACGCGATATCTCAATTCAACTCTAATTAAATCAACACATGCATGCATATATATATATATATCCATACAATCTCTGAATTCGTTTCAGTACTCGATCGATGATGGTATTCTTCTTTTTCAATTCAATACGTACGTATTTGACTAGGTAGGAGGCTCTGTTAAGCCTTTCTCCGATAACACTACGATAATACCAGTCGTTGATTCAGACACAAGATAAGATTAACTACAAGCAGTTTTCTCGTTTCGGTGACATGCATCAACAACATTTCATATATATCTCACAAATTGGATTTCATCAACACACACATATATATATACATACACATATACATATATATACACGTACCTAAATATATAGCTTCCGAGTGATCGAGTTTTCGACGCGCGCCTTAATTTTGACAATATACCGAAGGATCGATTTCAGAGCGTACGTTTTTCTTCTTTCGATTTCTCTGGATTTTTTCCGATCAAAATGAATGAATGATCGAGCTGCTGCAATCTGCATCTAATATAAGAGACATTGCCGGCGACGGAGTAAGTTGCCGGAAATGAAGACATTACCGGCGACTTTACGCCGGAAAGTCGCCGGTGATGTTTCAAAACATTACCGGCGACACCAACCGTCGCCGGCAATGTCTAGCCACACATTTCCGGCGAAATTCCGGCCGGAAAATCGCCAGAAATGTTCGGCTAGATATTTCCGGCGACGGTTGGTGTCGCCGGTGATGTTTCACGGTGATGTTTTGAAACATCACCGGCGACTTTCCGGCGACATTACCGGCGACGGAGTAAGTCGCCGGTAATGTTGAACATTACCGGCGACTTTTCCGGTCGCCGGCCTTGTCTCCGGTGATCTCGCCGGTGATGACTACAAATGTGGTAGTGTTATACGACAAAATTGACCTCTTAGACAATCAAATACTTACCCGTTTAAGTAGATTAAATTATTTAGATCAGTTTTTAGTTCCAAATCGAACATGTTTCATTTCCTCCTCCATCAACCTCTCTCAACACCACCTCCGGGTCAATTCATAACAGAAAAGGTTCGAGAGGCCTCCTGAAGCTTATCCACCTCTCTTCTTATTGGTTTGTGTTGGTATAATCTTTTTTCTCTCAATTATTTTTCCAAAATTATCTCATTTCCGTATTTTGAGTTTTCTGGCAAATGATTTCCCTCGACCCTTGTTTGCCGTAACATTGTTTATAAACTATATTGCTTGCATGTGTTGATTATATATGGTGAAATATTAGATTACTTGAAAATTAATAATTCGTAGATCAATATAATTAGGTACAATTATTGTGTTATGTAATTTCTTAAGTATTGGATGAATGTAAGAATGATATATGTTTCATATTCGATTCATGATATTTAAAATTAGCTTCATTAATTAGAAGTGTCGATGTTTAATTGTATATGTTGATGACTAAAAACGGAGCTAGCTAGCTAGCTAGATTCTTGAATTGTTCCAAAATTAGGTAGAATTTTTTATTTTTCCAAAATTAGCTAGGTTGTTGATGACTCAAAATTAGGTAGGTAGCCGGCTAGGTTCTATTATACGAGAATCATGCATGTTGATGACTACAAATATATTTTGACAATTTTTGGCTTATTTATTATTTCACTCATGAAAACTTACGCAGAATATGGACAAGAGCTTGATACAATTGGAAAAGGACGATGAAAAGTATATGAACGGAATCGGTAAGTCTATGTCGCTTATAATTCAACATGGTGAAGGAAATAACAGTTATAGGTGTCCGTGCAGAAGATGTCTTAACATAGAGTTTATGTTAGTTAATGATAGGTCTCAACGTACAGTTTTATCAAAACAGTATGATGTTGAGTTACACTAGATGGACTGAGCACGGTGAAGTACTAGACTTCAACTCAAGGTACAGTTACTAGGGTGCCTCATCCAAAGGTTCTGCCAGCCCTTCTTTGAACCCTATTATGGAATTGGTACATAATATTTTTCTGACATATAGTTTTTGTATAGACATCAACACAAAGAAGGTAGTTATATATGATTTTTCTCATTATGACATAGTCCATGTAGCCTTGGCCACTAACCTCGGTGTACTTCGTATGTCCAGAGCATGCAAAAGATTCACACCTACAAAAATGATTGTGTCCTGTTTTACAAAGAGCATGCAGAACTAGACTATTGAATAGTATGCAACGCACCCTAATGGAAGCCATAGAAGCGGAACAAGTCTCATATCAAGATGCTTCACTATTTTACATTGTTTAGAGTTTAGGATAAGTTAGGGTTTATGTTTAGGCTAAATTAGGGTTTAGGGGATTGAGATTTAGGGTAAGTTAAGATTTAGGAATTTGAGGTTTAGGGTAAGTTAGGGTTTAAGTTTAAGGGTTTCATTGTAATTTTTTTTTATCGATTTACCTTACACAGTAAAACACTAAATATAATAGATGGTTCAGATTAGATCTTGTAATTTTTCAATAGTGAGAGTTTAATTGAGATTGTGTGAAATGACATCAATACCCTTTGAAAGGACCCAACCCCGATTTAGTTTCCTAAACCGGAATCAAACCCCTTCTGAAAACACGAACTTGCAAAAACCATGAAAATTTCGGCAGAGTTTCACTATATCTCGGAATTGCCATTAACCTGCACCTGAAAACACACTTCATCCTATGCCACAAAAGCCAAACCGTGGGCACCAATCCCATCCGGATTTCTCAATATCATAACAATAATGTAAAATAATAAGTAAAACTGTACTTTACAGAAATCCGGATAAAAACCATATGAAAGTATAATAGTGGAATAATCAGAGCAACATCTAGTGTATATACATATATACAAATAGTTGGCCAAACTAAGAACCTACCATAAAAGAAATATAGCTCGAATACTAAGCCTCTGACTGCGTGCGACACCAGAATCTGAACTGTAAACTGGGCACGGAAACCGAAAAGCCCAGGGGAAAGGCAAATAAAATCGTTAGAGTGAGTGGACGAAAATAATCATATGCCTTTCACCATTTATATATATCATAAAACAAAGCGAGTTCTTAAAATAAATGGAGGTGTCAGGCGAATCTCTCAAGCCCGACGGTGATAGACTAGGCGAATCTCTCAAGCCTAGTGGGCACATCAGGGGAATCTCTCAACCCTGGATCTGGACTACCGGTGATCAGCCAAGTAGCCAATGCATCGATGCTAAGTAAATGCCATCACCATATAAAATATAAAAAAATACCTCCAAAAATAATAAATAATCTCAACGTCGTACTAGACATAAATACTGAAATCAAGAACTCGCTACGACAGTGTAAATAAAAGTCCACTCACAAATAAGCATAACGCAAAACGCGTTAATCCTGTGATCCGGCGGAAAATCCCTCGCCAAACGAACGATCCCGATCCCCTGAATAATCATAAATACCACTATTTAAAATTACATTTCAAAATCCTGACCCACATCTCGACATCCAACCATTCCCGGAAACATATAACTCAATATCGACGAAATCATCAAAAATCCAATAAACACACCATAAAACCTTGCTATAATTTGTGATGCTCAATTCAAAATATAAACCTCACCACTGCAATCGGTGCGCGATTCCGAGCAAAACGACATAAAACTTGTCGAAAAACACCTCGGCCGGAAAATCGCCGCCGGAAAATGTCATCGTCCCAGAAAAATTTGACCTACACAGGGATTTTAAGATCTCGACATTTCCAACAACTTTCTAGTTCAAAGTTAAGCCCAATTTTGATCGGAAAAGGTCCAAATCTCACCTTGAAAATCAAAACCCTCGCCGGAATTTCTCCACCTCCAATCTCCCTCCTCCGGCCACGGCAAGGCTTAAAACCACTTCTAAAAGCTTCCTCTCCCTAAGGCTAACAAAACCCCTCAACCCCCGAGCTCCATCGCCGCTGAAAACGCTGCCACCCAAGGCCACCGAAAACCGCCGTAATTCCTCCATCTTTGCCGCATCGATTCTCTCTCCTCCGGTCACCATAGAGGACGATCCACCTACCAAATTGAAGATGGGCACGAGCCAAATACTTTTCGTCAAGGGACCATGGCCAACCGTGGCCGGAAAATGGCCCAACGACGATGACGAACTCGGTGACCGAAACGGGTCGTCCTTAACCCGTGGTCAACGCGGGTCAACGGCCCAGTTACCCAATTTAGAAAGTTTCCAAAATCGTCACGTACTCCTTCCGTATTTATACCGTACACGTATCGAAATCAAACGGATAAATACGACTAAATCCAACTGCCAAAAATATTCATAACTTATTCTTCGTAACTTGAAATAATCCTCTGAAAGTCCCCACGAGCTCGAAATTAAATTCTCCAACACATTCGTGAAGGATCTCAAATCAAATTCTTGCCCGATAATTTAGTCGTTAACGAGGCCGCCATATTAATCAATTACGACAAAACCGCGACTAATCGCGAAACTCGCAAGTTAAGTCGAAAAACAAACCATGGAGAAACTAGGTAAATCAAATTTTTATGTTAATTTTTTTGACACTATAAGATAGATATGTAATCTATAAGAATCTGTGTTAAAATTTTGATCTTAAAAAATCTCTTTAGGATGGATAATTTATGTTTTAGATGTAAGGGAACTACAGTCACATTTAGCGAAACTCATAGATGTAGATCTAAATGAAGTACAAAATTTATAAAATTTTAACGGCATGCTTAGAATATTATGAACAACCAATCTGACAGTCATTTTTGTAAAATGATGACACATGATCGATTACGTTTCACAAAGGTCTTTCAACCCATACACTACGTACAAGAAAAATGCACTTAGACCGCGGTAACTTCTCCGCGGTTTAAGTGAACACTTAGACGACGGAGATGTCTTTTTCCGTCGTCTAAGTGACACTTAGACCGCAGAGAAAATTTCCGCGGTCTAAGTGCCACTTAGACGACGGAAAAAGACATCTCCGTCGTCTAAGTGAAATTTCAAAAATTTAAAAATTTCACTTAGACCGCGGAGAAAGTTTCCGCGGTCTAAGTTTTCACTTAGACGACGGAGATTTCCGTCGTCTAAGTACTTTAACCCTAAACCTGAAGGCCCTATCCCCTAAACCATGTTTTCACTTAGACGACGGAAATGTGCATTTCCATCGTCCAAGTAAAAACTTAGACGACTGAAATGTGCATTTCCGTCGTGTAAGTGAAAATTTCGTAATTTCACCTAAGACAACGACCATCTAGACCATGTCCCAATGCATATTCTTTTCGTCGAGACCATAGAGTAAACAATGCTTGGAGTGTGAGCGTCGACGGTTTTAAAATAGGACTTACGGATTTTCGTGTATCCAGGTTTCCGGTTTGTAAAAATTTTGGATTTGCGGTTAACTGTGCCGATGAAACCCTGAACGAACTCAGTATTTAGTGGAAATTATTCTACTTATATATGGTGTTATGGTGAGTATATCCAACGGTCGTTTTTTTCCAAATTCAATTTCGTTAATATCGATGTGCAATGAGCATATACGTACCGACACTTAAGTTATACATATTAGTAGATACTTAACAAGTTTGAATACGTAAATTAATTCGTCGTCTTAAATCCCACTTTTTATATATACGATTCTTTAATCGATATTTTACGACAATTCTATTCAAATTACAGGTCCAAAAATTCATTACAAATTATTTTAAAAAAATAATTTTACGGAATTTTCACCTAGACCACGGAGATGAGTATTTCCGTCGTCTAAGTGAATTTTTTAAATTTTTTTTTTTTATTTTTTTTAAAAAAATAAAAATTTTAAAAATTCACTTAGACGACGCAGATGAGTATTTCCGTCGTCTAAGTGAATTTTTTTAATTTTTTTTTTTAAAAAAATTTTATTTTATTTTTAAATTTTTTTAAATTTTTTTTAAAAATTATTTAAAAAATTCACTTAGACGACGGAAATACTCATCTCTGTCGTCTAGGTCAATGGCGGATCTAGAAATTTTTGTGAGGTTGGGCAAGATATTAAACCCTTTTTCTTATGCCCATGGAGTCTGCTATTTTCTTCCTAGAGGTTACTCGGAAGAGGATTTATTTTCCCAGAAAAGAAGAATAGGTAGATTACTAAAAGAAACAAGAAAAAGAGATAAGTTCACCAAAAAAGATAAAAACGAGGGAGGGTTAGAGATTTTTACTCACAAAGAAATGAAAAAAGATTATAAGAGGAATGGATCTGTCGATTAACTAGATTTACTTTCTTTTTAAAACAAAAATGAGTAGAGTTATTAGGTTAGTGGCCCCGCAAGTTGGTAATCTAATGCATAGTATGATAGTTTTTTACTAGCTTCTTTTTATTTTCATCGCAAACTTCTTTTTCTTTTGCACTAGACCTAAAACGACGTCGTCAGTAATTATTAAATCAATGGAAGACCGAAGAACCTAGAAGCTCAGAATGCAGACGAGATATTTTGCCTTTCTCATTCACCTTTTCCCTGAAATTGCCATTTTTATCGATCATATCTCTGTCCAAGGTCTATAATTCAAAGGGATGTTATAAAAACTCAGGTTGGGCAACTGCCCAATCTGGCCTATATGTAGTTCCGCCACTGGTCTAGGCGAATTTTTAAATTTTTAATTTCTGGCGGTGTTTTTCCCACTAAAAATTTGGCAAAAATTTAAATCCACTTAGACGACGGAAATTTGTCATCTCCGTCGTCTAAGTCAAAATAATTGGCGGTATTCTTTTCCCGCTAAAATTTTGGCAAAAATTTAAATCACTTGGACGATGGAAATACTGATTTTCCGTCGTCTAAGTGAAAAATTGGCGGTATTGTTTGAAAATTTAAAGCACTTAGACGACGGAAATACTGATTTTTCGTCGTCTAAGTGTTTTAAAACTCTATAAATTCATCATTTTCTCAATCTCTCTTCATTTTTTCCTCTCCCTCTCCCTCTCCCTCTCTCCCTCTCCATCTCTCTCCCCCCCCCCCAATCAAACCACCCACCATATATCATCACCATCACCATCCACTATCATCATCACCACCGACATCACCACCGTTGCCGCCATCACCGGCATCACCACCGTCGCTGCCACCACCACACACCACCACCACCTACAACGTCGCCTCCACCACCACCACACACCACTAGCTACCGCCTACATTGTCACCTCCACCACCGGCCTCCACATTCCGGCCAACACCACCGGCGCCGCCACCACCACAGCCGCCTATAATTAGTTTAGTTTTAGCTAAATTTTGTTTATTTAGGCTAGATTAATTTACTTTATTATATTATGAATTTTGTATTCATTGTATTTAAATCCATAATAATTTAAATTATTTATTCATTATGAATTTTGTACGTATTATATATTATTAATAATTAATATTCAATAAATTTTGCAATATTATGAATATTGATATACAAAAAATTAAATAAAAAATTCATTAAATGCTAATTATTAAATTATTAATTAGCATTTCATGAATTTTTCATTTAATTTTTTTACAAAATCACCACTTAGACGACGGATATGGACGATTTCTGTCGTCTAAGTGTTCCCTTGGACGACGGAGATTGTCATCTCCGCGGTCTAGGTGAAAATTCCGTAAAATTATTTTTTTTATTTTTTAATTTAAAAATTCACTTAGACGACGGAGATGACAATCTCCGTCGTCTAAGTGAATTTTTTAATTTTTTTAAAAAAATAATTTTTTTTTGTGATAAAAAATTTAAAATTCACTTAGACCCCGGAGAATGTCCGCGGTCTAAGTCTCACTTAAACGACGGAATTCTCCATCTCCGTCGTCCAAGTGCTTGGACGACAGCACTTGGAGCACGGAGCTTGGACGACGGAGATTCCGTCGTCTAAGTACTTAGACGACGGAAAATTGCACCTAGACGACGGAAATCGTCCGTGGTCTAGGTGCATTTTTCTTGTAGTGATATAATCAAGGAATAAAGGTAAGAATATTAGTGTGCATATAGAGAATTCAAGCAATATAAGAATTTAAAATGTTTTAACAATAAAGAAGGCCATATATAATAGTTCACCTTGTAATAAAAAACACCATACGTAAAAATTAGCCTAATCGAAGTATGTTTGGACCCTGGTCAATACAGTTAAACAATATTTGTGAAAATATATACTAAAATACACTCAACTTATTTTCCTTATTTTCCTATGAGAGGAGTAGATAAATCAATTTTTTTATGTCAAGTTTTTGACACTATGAGATAGATATGTATTCCATAAGAATATGTGTCCAAAATTTGATGTTAAAAAATTATTTTCGGGAGGGGTAATTTCCGTGTTAGTTGTAAGAGTACTACGGTCACATTTGGCGAAATGCATGGATTGATGTCTAAATCAAGTCCAAAATTTATAAAATTTTAAGGCATGGTTATAATATTCTAACCAATCAATCCAATGGTCAATTTTATAAAATAATTAAACATGACCGATTAAGTTTCACAAAAGTATTTCATTCCATATTACAAAGGAACAAACGTAAGAACATTAATATACATATGGAGAATTCAACCAATATGAGAATTAAATATGTTTTAATGATAAAAGAGGACATGTAGAAGGGTCCATCTTATAGTGATAAACACCATACGTAAAATTTAGACTCGTCGGAGTACGTTTAGACCCCGGTACGTGCATGGTTGAAAATTACCTTTATGTTGAAATGTCTTAATTTTTTAATAATTAAAACCCGATAGGCCAGACCTGTAAAATTCCTATTGGCTCGGCCCGTAAAAACTCGCAAAGCCCGCTTAAATGGGTCATACCCGAATTCTTATATAAAAGATAAATCCCGACCCGACCCGCAAATATTAAAACGTTGTTGAGGACCGACTCATGCCGACTATACATGGGCCTGGCCGGCTGGGTCAAGCTTTTTGCCGACCCCTAACTAGACTAATATGCTGTCATGCATGAACTTAAATGATGAAACTTTGTGTTTTCGTCATCTAATTAATTAAGTACCTACACCAAGGCACTCAAATGACGAACCTTAAAGACGAATATTTGGCCGTCTAAGTGGCTTGAGGTCATCATTTTATTTTAACACAGCTAGTATCTCTCTCACACACAAAAGAAAAACACAGATTTTATTTAACCACAAAAGTTCCAACAGATTTAGAATTACCATGCTTGAGGTCACCATTTTATTTAAAACACACATAAAGTTCCAAGTTCCAACAGATTTTTATATTGCTCGTCCTGGGTATTCATTTCAGTAAGCCAGAATAGAATTCCCAGATCTCAACAGCTACAAACAATAAGCAAATTAAGCCAAGCTGCCATGCAAGTAAAGTAAATGAATAATGGAGAAACTATATACCGTAAGTTGAAAAGCAACGTTAACTTTCGCAATGCAGAAATCTACATGCCATTTTGGTGTAAGTGATTCAGTCTTTTTGGCCAAGAAGAGAGATCAATATATGAGATCATACTTAATTAGGAACCCTGATTAATTTGTTAAATATGACTAGCTAGGTTAATCAAAGATGAAGACATATGCAATTGAATTCAAACATGACTAGGCTAATCTGTTGTCATGCATGTTCTTAGGTAAAAGAAACTTTGGTCACAGTGCCTTCGGATTCTTCCTCTTTCCCAGAACAATGTGGTTTTGCATTCAAAAGGAGCTACGGCAATCTCTTTCAAGCACAGTTCAGAAGGTATGATAGATATGGCGCGCGGCTTCAGATTCCTATGCTATTAATAATTTACGGGTGTAACTTCGCATTCTTGTCAAAATGAGCTTCTAGCTAGCTCGTGATGAAAACAGTAAGTGGGATCATGAAGACATTGATATATGGTCGTTGTGATCCATGTCCATAGAGAACTGCGTACAGAAGAGAAGTGAAGGGTGCTGAAGAACAGCCCTGGCGACATTTAAAGGAATACAGGTGTTTACCTTATTATGGTATTTCTGGGGCGCACGGAGAGAAGAGAGAAGAGCTTCACGTTATTCAATCGTGTGTGAACTTCATGCATGATTCAATCGTGTCATTCGTGTGTGTGAGAAATGATCTGCTGTGTTAGTACGTACGTGTCCTGTGTCTTCGATCTAGAGTAACAAAAATTCTACCACGAAATTAGGGCTGAATACACCGTTCAGAGATCGGGAATCAGATTGCCGTTTTATTTTTTCTGAAAAATATTAGATTGTCGTTATCTAAACGGAGTCAAAACATACCTACCGTTGGGACATAACTATTTTGTGCATTTGGCGGGAAAGAAACTACTTTGAAACATAAAGATCGAATTTCTAACGTTCAAAGGTAGTGGCCAAACTCGTAGTCTAAGTAATATACTAAAGGACCTTCGTCCTATGAGTCCTATGATTCGTAAAATCACTAAAGACAAATTATTATCCGTGCATTAGGGATAGTAACATCACCTCGCACCTTATCTGTTAAAGAAAAGGATGTCACAACTCTAGAAGATTTTTTAAACACCTTATTAGATGATACAGTCTTCTTCTAAGAGCCTCAGAGGGAAAGTTGGACTGGTTATGAACTTCACACTTCCCTTCCAAAGTTCTTCAACAGTTCTAGTAGGCGGCTAAGCAAAGGGAAGTCCACCCCGGCAACAAAGTGGGGTAGTTTCAAAGAAAATGAAGTTGGCTGAGTTAAACTCCTATCAGATGAAGTAGAACTCACAGTACATTGACAATAAGTGACGCCAGAAGTGTTTAGCACTGTCATTCTCTGACTAGTTCGTCCCGTCTCCAAATGAAAACTATCAGCAGCTACACCACTTGATTCAGCTGAATAATATTTAGACGAGGAGGCATGCAGAGGAAGAGGGCTTTGAACATCAGCTTAAAGACGTTGAATCGAAGGAGTTCGTCTACTGACATCTTTCTTACACCCTCGCAGACCCAACAAAAATTGTATCGACTTTGTAACTTGAGTGATTGGCAACCTCAATACAGCAAAATGTTCATTCCACGTGCACTCTCATTTCTCGCGAAGATACCTGTTGAATTTATCAAATGTTACAATTAATGCATCTGAAAAGTGTGGAACCAACAAGTGTAGATTTCAAACTCAAAAAGATAGAAATGTTCCTGGAGCAAAGTCATTACCTGCATAACAAGAAGAATATCTCGACATTCTACATATAGGTATAAAACATCTGAGCAAGAATCTATACCACCCTTTGTATCACACAGATGATTAGGACATAATGAAAACTAATGGCCTAATCAGAATCCGTACAAAGGCCAAGTATTCAAATAGGTGACTGGAAAAGTAGAAGTAAGAAGTGACTTCAAGAGAATTGTAATGTAGACCACGCCTCAGGAAGCCAAATATTGATGACTTGGCTAAAGATTTTGTGAACCGTTGGTATTAATCAGTGCATTCATTTTGCCTACGTTGGCCCAAAGTTTCACTCTCAAATCCCATACTCTCTCCATGTTGATCATTTGTCTCCATTCGGTAGAATTTACTCTCCAAACCCATGTTCTTTTTCTTGTACATCTCGAACTTTCATTATCATTAACTAATTGAACAGCTGTGAACCCATGTAGCTAAACATGAAGGTGACGAAGCCAATATGCACACTTATAAACTGAATCAACTTCAAAATTCAAAAAATTAAAATCGAACCACAAACACCATATCACAGTTTCAGAAGCAAAGAAAGGATTATCATAATCAGTCAGCTACAAATGACTCCAATAAACTACTAAATTAAACGCTAAAACTTAATGAAATCCTAATATAGCAGAAACATGCTTGATGGGAATAGCAGTACTTTCCCAATGAATATATAAGTAACGCATTCACTACTCATTCAATCTAAAAAGCATAAACTTCAAAACGCTCTCTATCAAGAAATTAAATTTTATCGACATATCTAGTAAGAAAATACTTGTCCACACCCACATGTAAATGCAGTAGGCTACCCCATTCTTGAGCAGTTTTAACATGAATTCCTAACCCACAGACAGAGAAATACAGTTAATACCATCTTGGGGCTCTACCAAATACTTGCACAACCTATCCGCAAAAGACAAATCGTAGTTTCTGAGACCAAAAGTCATTTCTGAGACCACCTAGTTGACCCGTTCTATTACTCACAACTATCACACAAGAGACCTATTTGATCAAAACTTGACGCCATAAAACGAAATTGACCGAACCCAAGAAAATTACAAAAAGAAATCGGAACAACATAGACGAAATCGATGAAATCCAAGCAAATTAATTAACAAAATCGGAGCAGCATGATGGAAGCGATCAAACCTAGCATAGACGGAATACCCAGATCACCAATTTCATGCATATGTTAAACCAGCAAAGGGAATAAAACTTTGATGAATCCGTATCGTAGAGACGATCCCGATCCCCTTTCCGTGATGTTGCTGCTGGTCGGCGGGGGTGGTAAGTTTGGTTTGAGAGAGAGACGGGGGGGGGGGGCTTGGCATTTGGGTATTTTTTAATTGGGTGTTTTTAGAAATAATAAGTGTCACGTATTTTAAAAATACGCACATTGAGGACAAAATAGTCATTTGCGGCACGGAAATGAACAGTACTCACCGAATTATAGAAAATATGTCTTTATTCAATATTGTGCTTAAAATACATAGATAAAGTACGTATGTGTCTTACAGTGGCCTCATTAAAAACCCAGTAGGAAAAGAGTACCACAACACATACGCACACAAGCAGATTAACTAAACACAACACATTCCCACGAAAACAAAACCACTTAAATTAACCTAAAACTACTTTTATTTCTCCACCCCGGCGCCCTTGCTTCTTCACTGGCCGCTGCTGCTGGCCCCGTTCCCTCCCTCCTTATCCTCGTCCTCGTCCTCTTCGTCCTCGTCCTCGTCCTCGTGCTCTTCGTCCTCGTCCTCTTCGTCTTCGTTCTCGTCCTCGTCCTCGTCCCACTCATTCCCTTTCATCCTCGCTTGCTCACGCTCCTCATCTCTGTGAGTGTAGAGAGGAAAAGGAAATGGTTTTGGCACACACTCTGGCCTGTAGACATTCACCGTGTCTAGAAGCTCTGTGAAACGTTTGAAGTTATGACGATACCTCCCAAGCTCTAATGCCTTCCATGGTTTATGTCGAGTAGTGGCGGTACGGGTAAGAAGGACGAGTACGTAATCTTCTGGCTTTATCCTTGGCACATCCGCAGGGAGATCCCTGTGAGTTCGCTTAATGACTTTTTGGACCTTGTCAATAAACGTTAGCTGTGCCTTTATGTTGCTGATGTTCAGAGAACCCAATTCATACCTATCCCTTTTCTTTCTTGCCGTAGTTTTTTGTTTGGGAGTCAAGTTGCGGAGGTCTGGCAGATCCCTGGGAGTCTCCAATCGACATATTGAAACTTCTTTACCTAAACCAAAAAATTAGAAAAGAGTTAAGCCACCTAAAATAACGTAATCAAGCTACATATTACACTTCAAAATGTAAGCTTAGATTAATTATACCTTCCATTAATGCTCGGAGGAATGGGGAGGATGGGAAACTGGGTGCAATTGAACGTGTGTGTTTGCAATCGGAGGAGGATGGGGAAACTAGCTAGATGATCTGGTGGATGTGGTATGTGTTTGTGAAGCTAGGTTTATGTGAAGCAAGGTATTTATAGTAGAGGGGGGCATCCCGTTTGAAATCCCTCACACACAAACACACACACAAAAGAAAGAAGAACATGGGTGAGCTCATCACAAGTACGTACGTACTTACACTCAATAATGACAACAGATCGATGCATATATGCCTAATAAAAAAGTACTCTAGGGTTAGATTTCATTTTCACCTATTGCTTCTCTCACATCGTTAAATAATATACATATACAATGTGCTATCCGGAACAACTGCATGTCTTGCCCTAGACCTCCCGCCGTGGGTGCAGCTGCATATATATGTAAAAGCTTTCCACCGTCTAATCGATCACTAGCATCTTGGTACATGAACTAGCGACTGACGATGCCCGCCCCAAGGGTTAGCTTAATTATATATGATTATATGATGCTTCTAACGAAGATTACATCAAGCTCTTCTAGCTGTAAGAATACATGCATTTCACAGTACAGTTAAGAACGTTGGCATGGCTTCGCATACGTAAAAGAACAACATCATAATTTGCAAATTAGAGTGGACTCTTGTCTTGTACTGTAGATTATAGGTGGTAGAGGTTTTATGTATTGCATCCAAGCTAAATCATAAGGATTTCCCAACATTTGATATTTCGACGCATGTCTCAGTATAAAGATTGTGTAGAATTCGCATGCATGCAAATACAAAGAAGGCTAGCTAGGTATAAAGATGCATGCAAGATTAATTAAACCAAAAGAAAGCAAGCTAGTATCTCTCACACACACAAACAAAAGAAAGAGAAAAGGATTTTATTTAACTACGAAAGTTCCAAAAGATTTAGAAGTACCATGCTTGAGGTCACCATTTTATTTAAAACACACATAAAGTTCCAATTTCCATCAGATTTTTATATTGCTCGTCCTGGGTATATATTCATTTCAGTAAGCCAGAATAGAATTCCCAGATCTCAACAGCTACAAACGATAAGCAAATTAAGCCAAGCTGCCATGCAAGTAAAGTAAATGAATAATGGAGAAACTATATACCGTAAGTTGATCGAGAAGCAACGTTAACTTTCGCAATGCAGAAATCTACATGCCATTTTGGTGCAAGTGATTCAGTCTTATTGGCTAAAAAGAGAGATCAATGAGATCATACTTAATTAGGAACCCTGATTAATTTGTTAAATATGACCAGGTTAATCAAAGATGAAGACATATGCAATTGAATTCAAACATGACTAGGCTAATCTGTTGTCATGCATTTTCTTAAGTAAAAGAAACTTTGGTCACAGTGCCTTCGGATTCTTCCTCTTTCCCAGAACAATGTGGTTTTGCATTCAAAAGGAGCTACGGCAATCTCTTTCAAGCACAGTTCAGAAGGTATGATAGATATGGCGCGCGGCTTCAGATTCCTATGCTATTAATAATTTACGGGTGTAACTTCGCATTCTTGTCAAAATGAGCTTCTAGCTAGCTCGTGATGAAAACAGTAAGTGGGATCATGAAGACATTGATATATGGTCGTTGTGATCCATGTCCATAGAGATCTGCGTACAGAAGAGAAGTGAAGGGTGCTGAAGAACAGCCCTGGCGACATTTAAAGGAATACAGGTGTTTACCTTATTATGGTATTTCTGGGTCGCACGGAGAGAAGAGCTTCACGTTATTCAATCGTGTCTGAGCTTCATGCATGATTCAATCGTGTCATTCGCGTGTGTGTGAGAAATGATCTGCTGTGTTAGTACGTACGTGTCCTGTGTCTTCGATCTAGAGTAACAAAAATTCTACCACGAAATTAGGGCTGAATACACCGTTCAGAGATCGAGAATCAGATTGCCGTTTTATTTTGTTTGAAAATATTAGATTGTCGTTATCTAAACGGAGTCAAAACATACCTACCGTTGGGACATAACTATTTTGTGCATTTGGCGGGAAAGAAACTACTTTGAAACATAAAGATCGAATTTCTAACGTTCAAAGGTAGTCGCCAAACTCGTAGTCTAAGTAATATACTAAAGGACCTTCGTCCTGTGAGTCCTATGATTCGTAAAATCACTTAAAGGACCGAATATGTTTTTCGTCGTTCAGGTAATATACTAGATGACGAATAAACAATTCGTCGTCAACTTTGTCGTCTATATATATGAACTAGACTACGGAATAAGTGTTTCTGGTCCACTTCGTTGTCTAAGTCGTATATATCCTAAACAATAAAATTTTGTTCGTCGTTCAAGATCTTACCTATACGACAAAATTGACCTCTTAGACAATCAAATACTTACCCGTTTAAGTGGATTAAATTATTTAGATCAATTTTTAGTTCCAAATCGAACATGTTTCATTTCCTCCTCCATCAACCTCTCTCAACACCACCTCCGGGTCAATTCATAACAGAAAAGGTTCGAGAGGCCTCCTGAAGCTTATCCACCTCTCTTCTTATATATTGGTTTATGTTGGTATAATCTTTTTTCTCTCAATTATTTTTCCAAAATTATCTCATTTCTGTATTTTAGTTTTCCGGCAAATGATTTCCGTCGACCCTTGTTTGCCTTAACATTGTTTATAAACTATATTGCTTGCATGTGTTGATTATATATGGTGAAATATTAGATTACTTGAAAATTAATAATTCGTAGATCAATATAATTTGGTACAATTATTGTGTTATGTAATTTATTAAGTATTGGATGAATGTAAGAATGATATATGTTTCATATTCGATTCTTGATGTTTAAAATTAGCTTCCTTAATTAGAAGTGTCGATGTTTAATTGTATATGTTGATGACTAAAAACGGAGCTAGCTAGGTTCTTGAATTGTCCCAAAATTAGGTAGAATTTGTAATTTCCCCAAAATTAGCTAGGTTGTTGATGACTCAAAATTAGGTAGGTATCTAGCTAGGTTCTATTATTCGAGAATCATGCATGTTGATGGCTAATTGACTACAAATATATTTTGACAATTTTTGGCTTATTTATTATTTCACTCATGAAAACTTACGCAGAATATGGACAAGAGCTTGTTACAGTTGGAAAAGAATGATGAAAAGTATATGATCGGAATCGGCAAGTCTATGTTGCTTATAATTCAACCTGGTCAAGGAAATAACAGTTATAGGTGTCCGTGCAGAAGATGTCTTAACATAGAGTTTATATTAGTTAATGATACGTCTCAACGTACACTTATATCAAAACAATATGATGTTGAGTTACACTAGATGGACTGAGCACGGTGAAGTACTAGACTTCAACTCAAGGTACAGTTACCAGGGTGCCTCATCCAACGGTTCAGCCAGCCCTTCTTGGAACCCTACTATGGAATTGGTACATAATGTTTTTCTGACATATAATTTTTGTATAGACATCAACACAAAGAGGGAGGTTATATATGATACTTCTCATTATGACATAGTCCCTGCAGCCTTGGCCACTAACCTCGGTGTACTTCATATGTCCAGAGCATGCAGAAGATTCACACCTACAAAAACGATTGTGTCCTATTTTACAAAGAGCATGCAGAACTGGACTATTGAACAGTATGCAATGCATCCTAATGGAAGCCATAGAAGAGGAACGAGTCTCATACCAAGATGCTTTATTATTTTTTGTTGACTCCTAGACTACAGTGTTTGAGCATGTATCTATATATACACAGTATGAGCGATGAGATGGTACACAAAATAAAGGATAGATGACAATGTGCTTACACACGTACGTGTGCGGCTGATTGGGAGGCTAGTTTTTAAAGCTTTTGACACGAAATTTTCAATCTACGCATCAGAGATTCAAAATGTTAGACTCGAACTTTCTACACATGAGTTCAATCATTGGGGTTAGAATAGCACTTCGGTCATAATTTTTAATTGTAGCGATAAAGATGTCTGGCGGAAAGAAGAGGTAGTCCCAAAATGAGAGGGACCATGCATTACAACAAATGCATCTGCGTATGGGTTTCATTGCCATGTCAGAGGAGTCCGTTACGACTCAGTCGGTAATGACTCCTCTTAATGCTCCATGAGAAGTGACGTCATTTGCGACGGCCGTGCCAGTGACATCCTCTTTGGTCACACCACAGACGACCTTAGATGTGCCACATACGCCATCAATTACTACATCATCTACCGAATTTGTGTGCTTTAGTGTCCGAAAAAATGTAAACACCAACACCTCAAGACCCCCCCCCCCCCCACAACCGGAAACGCACTTGGGGGGTTGGTTAAGGGGGCTAAAGCCAAAGCAATCGTAAAGGCAACGAGGCATAAGATTAAGATGATGTACGACCCTTTCATCAAAGGCCTCTGAAACCATAGGTCAACCGTTTGCTTACAGAAAAGCATTGTAACTCTTATACGGAAGAAGATATCTATGAATGCGGGGACTTTGGCATACCTCAAGTAGGAGGAGACGATGACATTATACCACGAAGTCATGGCAAGAGTTTCGATTAATTTTATTTTATTTAACTTTCGATTAATCTTATTGATAGCTACATGACTGTGTACATGAGGCCTAAGCAAGAGGATATTGCGGGTCAAAATGCTGTAACTTTTATTATTATATTCAACGTGAAAAATTCGGATGGGAATCGGTGTCCACAGTTTGTTATTTTAGAATTTGTTTATTCGCAGTATTTTCCTTCATACATGTTTTTGGTTTCCTTCAGTTTTAGGAAATTATGTCAAATTTTCGATAAAATTAGACATTCATATTGTATTTATTCACAATATTTATTTTATATATATTTTTTTTATATATTTTTAATAATATATGAATTATTTTTTTAATACAAACGAAGATGATCCAATTGACACGAGGACCATATGATGCTCATACAGACACAGAACACGGAGAAGACGCATCATGAGCACCTTCGATCTTATAGCCCACAGGACTGAAGTTGAGATTTACCATGTGACACTCGAACGCTGACAAGAGAAGGAGAATCAAAATCTTAGACGGGCAGGTGTACGACACTTGAGACAATCATCGTCTTTGGTTTCGTCAATAAGGCATTTGGGTGCATTGGCTGCCCAAAAGAAGATTTGAGCAGCCAAGGAAGAAGCTGAAGCGGGCAAGGAGGAGGCTCGAGCGCTCAAGGGTCGGTTCAAAGCCATGGATGAGTTGCTAAGGGGGTTGGCATGAATCCTCCTCCACCCATTTGTCGTCCAAATGTCACTCATCAGGATCCGGGACACGATGAACACGATCAAGGTAACGGTGGGATCGGCGGGATCGCCACTCTCGATGAAAATTTCAATTACGATGTCGTTCCTTTAATCCTTTAATTTAATTTTTGAAACAATTTTTATGTACAAATTAAATATTTTTAAAATATATTTTATTTATACTCAGCTTTCAATTCTTCATTTATCTTATTTTATATGGAAAAATAATAATTACAGCAAGACAACGAAATGGAATAAGTTTCGTTGTCTGAAGTGTAAGAGTTCGACGACAAAATTTCAACAATTTGTAGTATAGGTGGAAAAAGTTAGATGGCGAATGATCACTACCAGAAAACTTCATTTAGGCGACAAAAATTATTTCGTCTCCCAAAAAATATTTTTTGCCATCTAAGTAAAACTTAGGCGACAAACAATGTCTTCGTCACATAGGTATTTTCTTAGACGACGGTTCACATAAGTCGTCGCGTAAGTATGCACTTAGGCGACAAATATGTGGTTTCATCGCCTAAGATGAACACTTCAACGACAGCCATTGGTTGTCGTCGTCTAAGTGTTACACACTTAGATGATGACTCTCATGCCATCGCTTACGTGGACTCTTAGACAACGACTTGAGCCTTTCGTCGCCTAACTGAATGTACACCTACGCGGAGAAGCTATTTCTGTCTCGTAAGTTAACACCTAGGCGAAAAACAATGGCACTTAGGTAACGAAATAGCTTCGTCGCCTAAGAAAAGTCAATTATTAGATCACTCAATCAGATTTCCTTATCTCCTCATCACTTCTCTCTCTCTCTCTCTCTCTCTCTCTCTCTCTCTCTCTCCTCACTTCGAAAAACCCATCGCCGGCGACTCCGAATAATCTGACAAAAATTCATCAAAACTCGATTTTTTAACTCCCGAAATTCTAGTTTTACCCACTTATCTCCTTATCGATGACGGTATTAACTCATTTCGTTTGATTAATATTTTTTTTTAATTTAATATCGTACGTAATTATGTACGATGATTGATTTTTTCGGCAAATATATAGTACTTTCCAGTAACCTTATATAGCATTACTTCCATTGTTATACGTATTGCATTGTTAAACTAATTGTAAGCTATATCCTAATTGGTTAATTAATTAGTTAATTAATTAATTGGTATATATGTTTTAATTTGATTAATTAGTTAATTAAAACATCCATGTGCTAGGTAATATATGTATAGTGAATATATATATATGTTTGAATAATTAGTTGAAATATATATATAATGGGCTTCGTCTAAGATCTCCTTTAGACCCTCGTCTTGGGGTACACAAAATCTGCCTCTGAACAGCAATGTACCATCATCACTCAACTAAAACTCGGTCGGCACACCATTCTGAATCATGGTCTTCTTGTCCAACAGATAGGAATCCAATCCTGAGCTTCCCGAACCTGATCAACCAATACCGGTCAAACCTGGAAGCTAGCCAACAAGGCTCCATCATCATCCCACTCTAACTCGGCTCCCGTAGCACGTAACTCTGTTAACATGGAAACTTTGGCCACACAGACATGAAACAATGAAGCTCCAGATTTCCGACTAAGTGCGTCAGCAACGACATTAGCCTTTCTTGGATGATACTCAAATGTGCAATCATAGTCATTGATCAACTCCATCCATTTGCGCTGTCTCATATTCAGATCTGGCTGCGTGCACAAATAAGTGAGACTCTTGTGATCCGTATATATCTTGCATTGAGCTCCGTACAAGTAGTGTCTCCAACTCTTCAAGGCTAATACAATAGCAGCCAATTCCAAATCATGTGTAGGATAATTGACTTCATGTGGTTTCAACTGCCTGGAACCGTAAGCCACCACTCTACCATGCTGCATCAAAACACAACCAAGACCCAATTTCGATGCGTCGTTGTAAACCACAAACTCTTCACTGTTGTCAGGTAGAGTTAGAACCGGTGCAATAGTCAACTTCTCCTTCAAGAGCAAGTAACTCTCCTTGCATGCATTGGACCACTCGAACTTGACGTCTTTCTTCGTCAATTTGGTAAGTGGAGCAGCAATCCGTGAAAAATCCTGCACAAATCGCCGATAGTAACCTGCCAAACCCAAAAAACTCCTAATCTCTGGTACGGTGGTAGGTCTACTCTAATTCAACACGGCTTCAATCTTGTCAGGATCCACGCTGACTCCCTCTGCAAATATCACGTGACCCAAAAACTTTACGTTATTCAACCAAAACTCACACTTGCTGAACTTCTCAAACAACTAATTATCTCGCAAAGTCCGCAAAACAGCTCGCAAATGTTTCTTGTGCTGGCCCACACTCCTGGAGTAAATCAGAATGTCGTCGATGAACACGATCACAAACTTATCCAGGAATCACCTGAACACTCTGTTCATCAAATCCATGAAAGTTGCAGGGGCATTGGTCAACCTAAACGGCATAACCAAGAACTCATAATGCCCATACCGTGATCTGAAAGCTGTCATGGCCACATCTGACTCTTTAATTCTCAACTGATGGTATCCAGACCTGAGATCAATCTTCGAAAAGACTGAAGCTCCCTTGAGCTGATCAAACAAATCATCAATCCGCGGTAACGGATACTTGTTCTTCACGATGACCTGATTCAGCTTCCGATAATCAATACACAACCGCATGGAACCATCATTCTTCCTCACAAATAATACAGGAGCACCCCACGGTGATATACTGGGTCGTATGAAACCTTTCTCCAGCAACTCTTGAAGTTGAATCTGTAGCTCCTTCAACTCCAATGGCGCCATACGATAAGGTGCCTGAGATATAGGTCTAGTGCCTGGTAAAAGCTCAATGGTATAATCGATTTCTCGAACTGGAGGGACGCCTGGTAACTCCTGCAGAAATACATCTGGGAACTCAGAAACAACCTCAATGTCACCAATGTCTGGTACAGTAGCCTTCGTATCCACAACATGAGCTAAATATGCAACACAACCCTTCTTCATCATCCGTTCGCACTACAAGAAAATGAGTCATTACCGGCGAGATTCCGGCCAACAAGGCCGGCGACCGGAAAAGTCGCCGGTAATGTCCATCATTACCGGCGACTTACTCCGTCGCCGGTAATGTGGCCGGAATCTCGCCGGTAATGTTCCTAGACATTACCGGCGACTCCAACCGTCGCCGGCAATGTCTAGGCACACATTTCCGGCGATTTTCCGGCCGGAATTTCGCCGGAAATGTGTGCCTAGACATTGCCGGCGACGGTTGGAGTCGCCGGTAATGTCTAGGCACATTACCGGCGAGATTCCGGCGTAAAGTCCCCGGTAATGTCTTCATTTCTGGCGACTTACTCCGTCGCCGGCAATGTGTCTTATATTAGATGCCGGATGGGGCAGCTCGATCATTCAATCATTTTGAGCGAAAAAAATCCAGAGAAATCGAAAGAAGGAAAACGTACTCTCTGAAATCAATCATTCGGTATATTGTCAAAATTAAGGCGTGAAATTTATATGTGAAAATCGAGACGACCGACTGAAAACACAGAATTGTGGGGTGATGGTCCATGGTGGGCAGGATGGCGTTGACTATTACGGTGTCCTTCATTCAGTTGTTGAACTAATTTATGGGAACCGCATGAAAGTGCACTTGTTCAAGTGTAGATGGTTTGATACTAGCCCGGAGAACACAAGGACCGATCAGTACGGAACATTTTCGGTGAATACTGCTACTACCTGGTATGAAGATGACCCTTTCGTTCTTGCCTCATCAGTAAAACAAGTGTTTTACCTGGACGATCTTCTTAACAAAGTCCCGTGGAAGGTGGTTAACCATGTTGCTCATAGAAACATATACAGTGCTGCCACACTTGGTGATACCGCAGATGATGAGGAAGTTACTGCATACCAAGAGCCAAACGCTTTTGACATTCCGGAATCATCTACGATTCGCCTTAATAATGTGAGATCTGGGAGTGTGGTTCGAATTACTGGAGCAGAACTTCTCGATGTTAATCCATATAAAGTTGACGCTGATTCAGATGACGAGGAGCGGCACATATTGCCAGAGGTTACCTATGAAACCGAGTCAGACTCAAGTGATGAATATGATTACGATTATCATCCTTAGTACGTTGGAAATTGTAGTCGGAAATTGTAGTCGGCAAATGTACGTAGTAAAATGTACGTAGTAAAATGTTTAAGGAAATTGTACTCGGAAAATGTACTCAGAAATTGAACGTAGTCGGAAATCGGAAATCGGAAATTGAACGTAGTCGGAAATCGGAAATTGAACGTAGTCAGAAATCGGAACCGTAGTCGGAAATTGAACGTAGTCGGAAATCGGAACCGTAGTCGGAAATTATACGTAGTCGGAAATTGTACGTAGTCGGAAAATGGTCGGAAATTGGTCGATCGGATAATAGTCGACAAATAATGACATTACCAACGAGTTGAGAAGCAACTCGTTGGTAATGTCATTACCAACGACGTTGACCTACCTCGCCGGCAATGGTGGCGGTATAGCTCGAGCTAGAGCTCCTCCTCCCCATTTCTCTTCGGCCTAATTCAATTCTCTCTTCCCTCTTCCCTCTCTTAGCTCGAATTTCTTCCCTCTCCCCTCTCCTCAATCCTCTCTTCTCTCTTCCCTCTCCCCTCTCTTCCTCTCCTCCCCTCTCTCCTCCCCTCTCTCCTCCTCCCCTCCTCCTCTTCCTCCTCCCCTCACCTCCGTCGCCGGCAAAGTTGGGTCGAGCTCCACCATGGCAGGTTTGAGCTCACTCTCTCTCCCTCTCTCTCTCTCTCCCATTCCACAATATTTTTTTTGTGTATTTTAATTAATTAATTTTTGATAATTGTGGGATGTATATATGTATGCATGTGGACAATATTTGTAAAATGTAATTAAGGTATGTATGAAAATTGTGGGAAAAAAATGTGGATAATTGTGGGGTGAAGGAGCAATATATGTGATGTATATATGTGAAAAATTAATTAATATATATGGAATGTATATATATACGTATGTTTGAAAAATGTGGAAAATTAATTAGCTAGGGTGAATTGGATTAATATGTGATGTATATATATATGCACGAATTAAGGTGAAATTAAGATGCATGATCGATGTATATATGTGTGAAAAGTTTAAAGCCGGAAATGATGTATGTATATATGTTAATTTATGTGATATAGTACGTTGTTAATTTAACGTATAATAGGTGATATTGGAACCATACCAAATCGGAACCGGAACGGTTTGAAACCGGAATTGTTTATAACCGAAACCGTTTGAAAACAAACAATTCCGGTTTCAAACGGTTCCGGTTCCAAACCGTTTCGGCAACGATTTGTTATAGAACCGGAACGGTTTGGAACCGGAACCGTTTGGAACCGGAACCGTTTGTAATATAACGGTTCCAGGTTCCAAACGGTTCCGGTTCCAAACCGTTCCGGTTCCGATTTGTTATAGAACCCCAGTTCCCATGACTATTACGGTGTCCATGCCAGGAGGTTTTGCAGCTAATTGGCTTCGGAGAGGTTCCCGAAACAGTGGAGGGAATAGTAGTCAAGCTTCCTCCTCGCCCGCAGTTAGCAACACGCCCAGTGGGCCAATCATGAGTGCTCGCACGAGAGCCTTGCTAGAGGCGCGAGCTGAGGAGGAAGCTGCACGATCAAGAGCCGTGCAACCGGAAGTTGAGCCTCGAGCCTCAGTCTCCAGACGCTCAATCAGCAGACGTCCCTCCGGTGGCAGAGCCTCAGACGAGCGACAATCAACGGGGGCATCAGAAACTCCCTCAATCCGAATGCCCCATATTCGCCCGGTGCCTACTCCCGTTTCACGGGAAACATATGAGACACATGGTGGTGCTGGCGCCTCATCGTCCAGGCCTCGTCTATCTCCGTCGTCCGGTCTCTTCCTACCCGACGAGATTCCTGTCATCCCTGAATTCGATGATAGGGGGATGCCTGTTTATATTGAAGGACGGCCGGAGTTCCTGAGCGTGGAGGAAGCGTATAACTTCCTCCCGTTCGACCCCGTGTATCTTTGGAGTGTGAGGTGCACCAACCAACAAACGGACGATGCAGGTAAATTTTATTTAACATCAGATTGATTACTTAATTATTACTTAAGACTTGTAATAGGTTCAATTAATGATATCAATTTGTTGACATTATATTATTAGGCAATTTCGTTAATGGGACTGGAAAACGAAAAGGGGCTAGAGGCACCTGCACCGGGAAGAGACTTGAGCAGGCCACCGGCGGAAGGAAAACGCCCATAAGGGCCAATGAGGATGGCGAGGTGATCGAGGCATTCGACACCACGCGCAAATATGTCAGCATGGCCGGTGCGATCGTGTGGGACAAGGTCCCAATGCTTTGGCCAGATTGGGAATTTGTGCCTATCTACGTGAAGATGCAAGTGCATAATGCACTCAGTGTGAGTAAAATCGTATTTTTATTACGTAAATTTTACATTTATTAATTAAGTCCGAATAAATATATAATTTTACCTTTTATATATTCATATTGCAGGTGTGGTTTGACGTGGATGAAGTTCTTATTCACACGTGGGTAGAGCGTCAACTACATATGAGGTGATGTGCTTCAAGTTATTTGAGTATATATCGAGTTAGATTTTTGTTTATCAAGTGTTTTAATATCTCTAACTTTTTTTTCCTGGTATTAATATAGGTATAAAGAGTGGAAGAACGAGCTTTGTTCCCATTACACTGTATACAAGGAGCTAGGCCGAGGTTCCACCCCTAGCGAATTCCGGTTTAGGGAGTACGAGTGGCTGTGGCTGATAGCCCACTTCGAGCACCCCAAAGCTCGGGTATGCATCCTTAATATATCTTTCAAGCCTAATGTATCGTATCAGATTGAAATAGTTAGTTACTAATTTTTTTTCATATGTTTATCAAACAAGGCGATTTCGAAGACGAACCGGGCGAATAGATTGAAAAACACCAGGGCCCATCATGCAGGTTCACTCAACTACATGGGTTGGTCGACTAAGGCGCAGCAACAACAAGAGGTGAACCCGTTGGTGTATATTCATCAGAAGTTCTACCCGCAGTGCCCTGAAGAAGCGGTAAGTCTTTCGCCTCTCCATGTGTTAATAAAACTATTTTTCAAGATGGAAATAGATTTTGTTAGCTAATACGTTGTTCATTTTCCCTTTTCAATTAGTCGAGAGTGGAGGAGGCGACCGCAGAAGTGACCATGAGTATAGCTCGGACTAACCATCATGACTGCTCCGAGGAAGAAGTCACCCAGTATGCCTCTCAGATCGATCCGCTTGATCCCCCGATAGCGGCTCAGATCATGGCAAAAGCGTGCGGGACTAGAAAGAATACCTACTACTGTAGGGGAATGGGCACGGCGGGCGAAGGACTATTGAAGAACACTTCAGAATACTCTACCGGGTCAAGAAGTTCAACTTCTAGTCGTAACCTCGCGGCGGAGCTTCATAGGACGCAGAGGGAGTTGGAGGAGCAAAAGAGGCAGATGGCCGAGTACCAAATGCAGCAGACACAGGTGCAGGCTCAGATGTACACATGGATGCGGACGATGTACGAGGCTCAGACTACCGGACAACCGTTCCCCACACCTCCCCCGGTCCCGGTCCCTCCCTTCCCTAGCTATCCACCACCACCACCGCACCAGTCAACGCCAGAGCAAGACCAAGGTAGCCACCGGAATTCAAATGAGTACATGGATTACTTCAACCCTGATGACCCGCAAGTTCCTGGACCTGACCTGTAGTTGTAGTTAATTTTTTTATCGTCGTTGCTATTTGTACTGTACGTTGGACATTTATGTTGAACTTGTATGACTGTCTTTGCTACGTGTACTGTTGAACTTGTATGATTGTACGGTTTATCCGGTTCAATGCAGGTTATGGAATTGGGCCCAATCCAGAACCGCGTTTTTTTTTCAAAATTTTTCCCCACATTGCCGGCGACATGGACTCGAGTCGCCGGCAATGTCTCAAATTCCGGCCACGGCGGCGCTGCCATTGCCGGCGACGCCGTCGCCGGTAATGTCCAAGACATCACCGGCGACGACGTTTCCCGTCGCCGGCAATGTCAACACCGGCGGGGAATCACCGGTGACGTCATTGCCGGCGACAAGTCGCCGGTAATGTCAATTCCGGCGAAAAAAAAAGACAAGGCCGGCGACGGCAGGTCGCCGGTAATGTCTCCATTTCTGGTAGTGTCGGCCTTCATCGCTGAAATCACACATGGCAGAGATGTATTCTTCTCACCGCAAAACAATATCTCTAGGAAACCTTGACGTCGAAACACTATCTCCTTCTTGTGATAGTCAAACATAGCCCATGCCAATGTGACTCCAAGAAGTCCATACCCAAAATCACATCAAAATTGACAATATCCAGCAATAACAAATCCGCGGCTAAACCATAACCTCCCACAAAGATCTCACAATCCCTATACACCCAACCAATACTCACAACCTCACCGGATGGATACAACACCCTCCATAACCCCTGAAGTGGAGATGCATGCATAGTAGCTAAAGATGATAATCTATATGATATGAATGAATGCGTAGCACCTAGATCTAGCAAAGTAAGTACTGGATAGCCAAAAATATGCAACGTACCAATAACAACCTCTGGTAAAGCTCTGCCATCACGCAATGACATGGCATGAACCCTGGCCTGTCCAGCTGGTCGTCCACGCTGATGGTGACCCTGCTGTCCACCTTGTCCAGAAGACTGTACTGGTCGAGCTCCAGAAGTAGTACCTCGATCTCCTTCTGAACTCTGAGCTGCATGTCCACAACACTAGTAGACTGGAAATATTCTCTCAAAAAGTGACCCTCCTGCCCACAACGATAACAAATGGTATGGCCTCGCTGACAAAGACCAAAGTGGTGCCTATTATAGAGATTGCACAATGGGTACTCCCTCGGTACAGCAAAAGTGCCACCAGTATGTCGAGGATAACTGGATCCGCTAGAACTCCCACTAGGCTGTGGTCTCTGTGGCTGATTCCTCCTCCACCTTTGTCTCTGTCTAGCCGAACTAGCAGATTGTCTATAGGGTCCACTGCAAGATGATGATGCCGATCCGAAAGTGTCCGAACTCAGCCTCTTGGAAGGTCCCTGACTCGGTCCACCCTCCTCAAATCGTCGAGACTGGAATCGCATCTGCCTCTCCTTCTCTATGTCCTCGCCTCGGAGTGCAGCACTCACAAACTCATCAAAGTTATTCCGAGGCATCATAGTCAATGTTCCCTTGAAGTTCAGGTTCAAGCCCAACTCAAATCTCCGGCACTTGGCTTCCTCTGAGGCCACCATGTCACGAGCAAATCGAGATAAACGAGTAAATCTGTCACGGTACTCAAGTACTGACATGCTACTCTGTCTCAAGTTGGTGAACTCCTCATATTTCCTTTGCTGTGTAGCCTGGTTGAAATACCTCCGCATAAAGAAATTCCTAAACAATGTCCATGGAGTATCAACCTGAACTCTATCAGTGCTAACCCACCAGAAGTATGCATCAAACTCAAGTAAACCAACAGCTGCCACTGTCATCTGCTCAGGAGTGAAACTCAGACGCTCACAAACTCGTTCAACCTGAACCAACCAAGCCTCACATATCTCTGGATCAGCTGAACCTGAGAAAACAGTCGCTCCAGCAGTTCGAGCCTTGACCACAGGGTCAAAACGCTCCTCCAAACGCATGCAATACTCGCGTAAGCAAGTCATACGTCTGGTGATCCTCATCAGGATCCACATCCCTATTGACACGGGAACCACGTCTAGGAGGCATCCTAATAATAAGAGAAAAGCATTAGTCACAAAGCACAAGGAACGTAATCATGAAACTTCAGACATTTGAAAACATACAACACCCGAAGTATTGATGAGTAACCGCTGGCCAGTCGGGTCATCGCTCCAGACATGCTATACATTCTCAAATACCCTTAGTATCACAACTACAGAAGTCTACAGAACCTAAAACCTAATGCTCTGATACCAAGCTGAAAGGACCCAACCCCGATTTAATTTCCTAAACCGGAATCAAACCCCTTCTGAAAACACGAACTTCCAAAAACCATAGCAATTTCGGCAGAGTTTCACTATATCGCGAAGTTACCATTAACCTGCACCCGAAAACACACTTCATCCTATGCTACAAAAGACAAACCGTGGGCACCAATCCCATCCGGATTTCTCAAAATCATATCATAATATAAAGCAATAAGCAAAACTATAACTTTACAGAAATCCGGTAAAATCATATGAAAATATAAACATCAGAGTATTCAGAGCGACCTCTAGTATATATACATAAATACACAACAGTAGGCCAAACAAGAAACCTACTGGAAAGGAAACGTATCTCGAATACTATGCCTCCAACCTTGACGTGCGACACCAGAATCTGAACTGCAAACTGGGCAATGAAAACAAAGAGTGAGACTTATAAAAACATATAAATCGTTAGAGTGAGTGAACAAAAATAAATGTCTTTCGCCGAATAATATATGTTATAAAAACATATGCGAGTCTAAATGCATGCAAATAATATAGTACACGAGGGAGACTCTAACTCCTCACGCGTACAGAGCATGCATCGAAAATCCCGCGGGGTCACTCATGGACACATCTACGCAGTCCAAATCACGGGATCCCAGACCCACACTTGATTCTAGCCAGAAAGACCTCAGGTCAGGGTATCTGTTCCCACCTGGAAAATACTTCGGCACAGGGTAACAGAATTCTATTCCCACCCGGAAAATACCTCAGCACAGGGTAACAGTCCCCCCTGGTAAACATCATCGGGGATCAGCCGGGATGCTAAGTGTATCGATACAACAACATATACTAAAACTGTACTCTGTGTAATCCAAATCATAAATAGAATCATGTAAATGTATAAAGCATAATGTGAATGCATAATCGTAAAGCACATGCTCGTATAAATCATAATCACATACACATGCTCATGCTCGTAAAACATATAATAAAGACTCGCAACCAATCAGTGAAAAGAAATGTGTCCACTCACAGACAAGCACAACGCGCAAACGCGCTAATCCCGAGATACGGCGGAATATCTTTCGCCAAGCATACGATCTCGATCCCTTGAATAATCACAAAATATTACTGATCAAAATCATAATTCAATACTCTGAACCACGCCTCGGAAACCAACCATTTCCGGAAATATATAACTCGGATAACAAAAGCACCGTCGAAAATCCCAAAATACTCCTCATAACCCTCGACATAAAATCCACCACCCAAATCAACTCGAAAACCTCAAGGCAACGATCAGGGTGCGATTACGAGTAAAACTGCATAAAACTTGTCAAAATCCAAAAAATCAACGTGTCGCCGAAGCTTCGTCGTTGACCGTCGCCACCGTCGGCGGCGCGCCCTCACCGGAGAGATTTTCCGGTGACCAAGACCTCAAATCCTTCCTCTCCTCAAGCCTAAGCTTTTTCCCTAAAGGGTCACCACTGTCTAGCCACCACCGTGGCCGGAAATCGCCTCGAAAGCCACCAAAACTCAAACCGGCCAGAAAATTTCTCCGGCGAAATCCTCCACCGTGAGGCCACCTTGGCCTCCCAACTTCAAAGGGTTTCATCCCAAGCTCAAACCCAACCATTTCCACCCAAACTCCCCATCGGAAAACTGCCGGAAAACCCTCCACCATTAAACCCGATTCTGGCCAAATTAACCAACCAAAACACCTCCAAACTTCACAATATACACATCAATCGAAAGCCCAGAGGAAGAGCTTCAAAACCATACCTTAAACTCCGAAAACCGTGCCGTTTTCCAGCAGCCACCACGACGGCGAGTTCGTGGCTCACTAAGTCAACACGGGTTGACTCGATCAAACAGCCCATTTTTCGAACTTTTCGATAACTTTACGACTATTCGGCTATTTATACTTCGCGAATCAACTCTATCCACAATTCGAATAACTCTAACTCAGATGGGCCGGAAAATTTCTCCGGCGAAATCCTCCATCGTGTGGCCACCTCGGCCTCCCAACTTCAAGGGGTTTCATCCCAAGCTCGAACCCAACCATTTCCACCCAAAATCCCCATCAGAAAACCACCGAAAAAACCCTCCACCATTAAACCCGATCCTCGGAAAGCTCCCATGAACTCGAAATCAAATTCTCTACATTTTCCACGAATAAACCCAAATCAAATTTGTGCCCGAAAATTAAGTCGTGAACTAAGTCGCATATCCGATTAATTATGCTAAACCACAATTACTCGTGTAACTCACAAATTAAGCCGATTAATATACCAATTCCGGTCCGGGTTGTCATAACAGGATTCGGAGGAAACCGTTTTAAATCCTCCGCAACAAAATTTGGCTACGGCGATAGGCCAAATCCCTCATGCTCCACATGAGGAGGCCTCAGACTTTATGGACGAGCTGGACGAGGCCCGATCGACTACGCCGTCAGACGGTCCAGTTTCGTCGGTCGACGACTCCATTGTCTATAATGCTCGACACAAGGTGAGGAGGCAGCCAAAGGTGAGCGCATAGTGAAGTCAACGGGGAGGAAGATCGACCTCCCGTACGACGAGTTCACCCGAGCCCCTCCGACTGCATAGCTCGGGAGTCTGACCTCGCACTCCATTGAATCAATCATGCATATGGTACAACATCCGTATGGTTGCCCCGTCGTGGAAGGAGCCGCCCCGATCTGAAAAGTTGAGGATGTACTGCGAACTATCGGTAATACTATTTTTTTTAAGTAATTAAAAAACCTGAATGCATTATTTCTAAAATTAATTTTAATTTTTTATTTATATTTCCAGAACCATTTTGAAATCTCCGGCTCAGCGGAGATGATGGACAATATAGAGGAGACAGCTGACCGCATTTACAAGGACTGGAAGTACGACCTCCATAAGTACTACCAGCGACACGCCGCCTTGCCTCTGCCTGTGGAGCTCTGGAACGACAGAGAAGAGGAGTGGCAATGGTTGGTCGGACACTTTGAGTCCGACAAGTATAAGGTTCATCTTTATTTTCTTTAATGTAATGAAAACTGCATAATTTATTATCACTACCACATTTGACACCATTGCCGCGGCCTTGTTTTTTTTCTCGTCGGAAATTGGCCGCCGGTGAAAGCATTACAGGCGACTTATTTTTCAAGTCGCCGGTAATGTCCTTTGTCATTGCCGGCGACTTGAGTCGCCGGCAATGTTTGCGCCGCCGTGGCCGGAAAATGAGGGCCATTGCCGGCGACTGTGGTCCATGTCGCCGGCAATGGTTGGAGAAATTTGTCAAAAAAAAGTCGGTTCTGGATTGGGTCCAATTCCAGAACCTGCATTGAAAAACGTAAACCGTACAAATACAAGATCAACAGTACACACATAATTGTCCAACGTACAGTACAAATAGCAACAATACTAAAATAGACTACAACTACACGTCAGGGTCGAGGAACTCTCGGGTCAGGATCGAAGAAATCCATGTATTCATTTGAACTCCGGTGGCTACCCTGGTCTTGCTGTGGCGGTGACTGCTGCGGTAGTGGATAATTGTGGAACACAGGGACCGGGGGAAGTGTGGGGAGCGGTTGTCCGGTAGTCTGAGCCGCGTACATCGTCTGCATCCAGGTGAACATTTGTGTCTGCTGCTGGACCATGAGTCGGTGTTGCTCGATCATCCCCCGGTACTCGGCATCTCTGACTGCCTGCTGCTCGGCCATCTGCCTCATCTCCTCCATCTGCCTCCTTTGCTCCTCCAACTCCCTCTGCGTTCTCTGAAGCTCCGCTGCTAGGTTACGACTAGAAGTTGAAGTTCTTGACCCGATAGAGTATTCTGAAGTGTTCTTCAATACTCCTTCGCCCGCCGAGCCCATTCCCATGCAGTAGTAGGTATTCTTTCCAGTCCCACACGCTTTTGCCATGATCTGAGCCGCTATAGGGCGATCAAGCGGATCGATCTGATAGGCATACTGGGTCACTTCTTCCTCCGAGCAGTCAGGATGGTTGTTCCGAGCTATATTCATAGTCACTTCTGTGGTCGCCTCCTCCACTCTCGCCTAATTGAAAAGCGAATATGAATAACGTATTATTTAACAAAATAAATTAATATCGAAAAATAGTTTTATTAACACATGCATATGTGAAGTACAAAATACAAAGGCGAAAGACTTACCGCTTCTTCAGGGCACTGCGGATAGAACTTCTGATGAATATACACCAACGGGTTCACTTCTTGTTGTTGCTACGCCTTACTCGACCAACCTAAATAGTTGAGTGAACCTGCATGATGGGCCCTGGTGTTTCTCAATCTATTCTCTCGATTCGTCTTGGAAATCGCCTTGTTTGATAAACATATGTAAAAAAATTAGTAACTATATATTTCAATGTGATACGATACATTAGGGTTGTAAGATATATTCAGGATGCATACCTTCGCTTTGGGGTGCTCGAAGTGGGCTACCAGCCATAGCCACTCGTACTCCCTAAACCGGAATTCGCTAGGGGTAGAACCTCGGCCTAGCTCCTTGTACTATGTGTAATGTGAAGAAAGCTTGTTCTTCCACTCTTTATACCTATATTAACACTAGAAAAAAAAAGGTTAGAGATATTAAAACACTTGATAAACAAAAATCTAACTCGATATATACTCAAATAACTCGAATCACATCACCTAATATGTAGTTGACGCTCTACCCACGTGTGAATAAAGCATTCATCAACGTCAAACCACACCTGCAAGATGAATATATTGTGACGACCCAGAACAGAATCAGCAGTATGATCAGCTCACTTCATGTGTTACTGCGTAGTCGCAGATTGCCGACAGTTATTCGAATCGCCAGACTTGTTAACGACTTAATCATTGGTTGAGAATTGGAGCTGGGTCTCTTCTCGAGAGTCGTTGTACGTGTGATTTCGAGTTTTTGGGCGGTTCCGGATCGTTATTTGGATGACCGAGGAATAAATTATGAATATTTCAAGTTTCGACGGAATTGGATTATAATGGCGATCTTCTTAACGACTAAATTACCGGACGAGAACTTGGTTTCGGTTCCTTCACGGAAGTTATTGAGAATTTAATTTCGAGCTCGTGGGAACTTCCGGAGCATTATTCCGAGTTATGGAGATTTAATTGTGAATATTTCCGATTGTTGATTATTTAGTTGGTTAAGTATGTGTTGGTTTGAACAGTTGACTTTTTATCGGGTTTTTCGATGTGTTTGACTTCGGGTGAAAATTGAAGAACATGTCGAGTCAAATTTGTTGCCGCGAGAATTATCAGAATTGGAATTACGACGAGGAAGTTACGCGCATTTGAAGTTTGCCGAAAAGTGAATTATGGGGTTTCCATTTTGGGAAAGCTATAAATAGTGAAGTTTCCTATTTTGGCAAGTCAACAGTTGGCATTAATTAGCTTGACCGAGTTGACCGGGTCAACTCGGTGGAGGAGAGTTTCTCGACGGCGACCACGGCCTTGCCGGCGACGGTGCCCGTCCGGCCACCACGGAGCTCGGCTCCGGTCCCATTCACCTCGCCCCGACGTTCCGGTTCCATCCCCGGCCACCACGCACGGTGTGGCTCACCGGAGAGTGAGAATTTCCGACTTGAAAATAGTGGAATTTTGGTGAATTCGGATTTGTATTTTCCGGCCGATTCGAGCTAAACCAAGGACTGGGTTTTGTAGCCCTCACCACCATGAAGCTACCATGTAAGTTTGGTGATCCAATTCATCTTGTGTATGGAGAATTTTGGAATTGAAATTTGTGTGAACATTCGGTTTTTCATGAAATTGAGCAAGTTAGGGTGAGAATTGGCCTTTGTTGTAGTTGAGAAAGTTGCTCAGTGGGTGATTTTGCATGGAATAGAGGTTGCTCCGCCTTGGAATTTTCAGTTCGTGTGGCGGCGCCGCCGTTGGCGGTGGTCAACGGCGGTCAACGGTCAATAGTTTGACTTTTTGGGATTTTTGACAAGTTGCATGTCATTTCACTGGAAATCGCGCCCCGATCGCAGTGGGGAGGTTCGAGTTGAGACATTGATTTTGTGATTATTCAGGGGTTCGTGATCGTCTGTTTGGCGAGGGACTTTCCGCCGGATCACGGGTTAACGCGAACTGCGTTACGCTAGTCTGTGAGTGGACATTTCTTTTCACGGAATTCTTGCGAGTCTTTTATATGATTTACGAACTTGAGCATGCTTACGAGATTGTCATTTATATGAGCATGTGTTATAAGATTATATTACATATATGTTGTTTATTGCATTTGCCTCGAATTGGTTATGATTTGGTTTACACAGAGTACAGTTGTAGTTACGTTGTTATATCGATACACACTGGCTTCTCGGCTGATCCCCGAGTACGCTCCGGGGGGGGGGGGGGGGACAAATATCCTAACCCGAGGCCTTTCTGGCTAGGAATCACATGTGGGTCTGGGATCCCGTGGTTCAGACTGTGCTATCGCGTGGTAGTTCATGAGAGACTCCGCGATGTATTTACGATGCATGCTCTGTACGCGTGAGGAGTTAGAGTCTCCCTCGTGTACCCGGACGCGTGAGGAGTTAGAGTCTCCCTCGTGTACCATTTCCTTTATTTATGCATTTTCATTTAGACTCGCATATGTTTTATAACGTATATATTATTTGGCGAAAGACATATATTTTCGTCCACTCACTCTAACAATTTTCATGTCTTTCCCCTGGGCTTTTCGGTTTCCGTGCCCAGTTTGCAGTTCGGACTTTGGTGTCGCACGTCGTGGTCGGAGGCATAGTGCTCGAGCTACCTTGTTTCTTCCAGTAGGTTTATTGTTCTACCTACTGTGGCATACTTATATGATTATACATTAGAGGTCGTTCTGAGTAGTCTGTTGTATATATTATACGATTTTACTCCGGATTTCAGTAAAGCACAGACATATTTATTACTTTACTTTACTGTTGATATATTGAGAAATCCGGATGGGATTGGTGCCCACGGTTTGATTTTTGTGGTATAGGATGAAGTGTATTTTCAGGGTGCAGGTAATGGTAACTCCACGTTAGTAACGAAATTCTGCCAAAATTTATACGGTTTTTGTTGGTTCGTGTTTTCGAAAGGGTTTGATTCCGGTTTAGGGAGCTTAATCGGGGTTGGGTCCTTTCATATATAAACGGTAAAATTATATATTTATTCGGACTTAATTAATAAATGTAAAATTTACGTAATGAAAATACGATTTAACTCACACTCAGTGCATTATGCACTTGCATCTTCACGTCGAGAGGAACAGATTCCCAATCTGGCCAAAGCATTGGGACCTTGTCCCGCACGATCGCCCCGGCCATGCTGGCATACTTTCACGTGGTGTCAAATGCCTCGATCACCTCGCCATGCTCATTGGCCCTAATGAGCGTTTTCCTTCCCCCGGTGGCCTGCTCAAGTCTCATCCCGGTGCAGGTGCCTCTAGTCCCTCTCCGTTTTCCAATGCCATTAACAAAATTGCCTAATAATACAATGTCAACAAATTGATATCATTAATTGAACCTATCGTAAGTCTTAAGTAATAATGAAGTAATCAATCTTGTTAAATAAAATTTACCTGCATCGTCCGTTTGCTGGTTGGTGCACCTCGCACTCCAAAGATACACGGGGTCGAACGGGATGAAGTTGTACGCTTCCTCCACGCTCAGGAACTCCGGCCGTCCTTCAATATAAATAGGTCTCCCCCTATTATCGAATTCAGGGATCACAGGAATCTCGTCGGGCAGGAAGAGACCGGACGGCGGAGATAGACGAGGCCTGGACGATGAGGCGCCAGCACCATCTGCCTCAAATGATTCCCGTGAAACGGGAGTAGGCACCGGATCAATAGGGGGCATTCAGATTGAGGGAGTTTCTGATGCCCCCGTTGACTGTCGCTCGTCTGAGGGTCTGCTGACTGAGGGTCTGCTGACTGAGCGTCGGCTAACTGAGGCTCGAGGCTGGACTGGGGGTTGCACGGATCTGGATCGTGCAGCTTCCTCCTCTTCTCGCGCAGCTAGCAACATTTGTGTGCGAGCATTCATCATTGGCCCACTGCGCGTGTTGCTGACTGCGGCTGAGGAAGCTTGACTACTGCTCCCTCCACTATTTCTAGAACCTCTCCGTTTGATGCCTCCAAGCCAATTTGCAGCAAAACCTCCTGCACATCCAACAATTAGTCCTCGATTCGATTCTATGACAAATCGGAACCGGAACCGTTTGGAACCGAAACCGTTCGGTTTCAAACGGTTTCGGTTACAAACAGTTCCGGTTCCAAACGGTTCCGGTTCCAAACGGTTCCGGTTCCAAACGGTTCCGATTGCAAACGGTTCCGGTTCCAAACAGTTATCGGTTCCAACAATGAGTCATGGATTCGGTTCTATGACAAATCGGAACCGGAACCGTTTGGAACCGGAACCGTTCGGTTTCAAACGGTTCCGGTTTCAAACGGTTCCGGTTCCAAACGGTTCTGGTTCCAAACGATTCCGATTTCAAACGGTTCCGATTCCAAACGGTTATCAATTAATTATTAATTAATTATTACCCAAATGCTTATTTAACCAATTAATATACGACTACAAATATACCTTAAATTATCAACTATATCAATTAATTCAAATCACCTTAATTTGCCCAACACCATAAATTACCTTAAATTACCTATATCAATGAATCCAACCTCTAAATTAATTTGTCCATATATGCAACACCTTAAAAATACGACTAGAATTTCCGAACTATAACCCTATATCAATTAATCCACCCAAAACACCTTAAATTACCTAAATATTTTCAACATATATACATCACCTTAAATTATCAAAAATTATCAAAACTTAATTATATACATCACATATATACATCACATACATCACCTTATTTAGCAATTTTCCACATATATACATCACCTATACATGCATCACCTTAATTAAATTTTCCACATATATAGATCACATATATATATACATCACCTTAATTAAATTTTCCAAATATTTTCCACATACATACATCACATATATACATCACCTTAAATTATCAAAAATTAAAACATCACCCAAAACTTAATTAATCAAGTTAATTAAAATGCATAAAAATATAATTAAAATGCATATATATACATAATTATAAAAAACAAAAATTGAGAGAGAGAGAGAGAGAGAGAGAGAGAGAGAGAGAGAGAGGGAGGGAGGGAGGGAGCTAGGACCTGTCATGGTCGAGCTCTAAGTGGGCTTCCCGAGAATTTCCGTGAGGGGAGGAGGTTGAGGAGGAGGGGAGGAGGAGAGGAGGAGGAGAGGAGAGGTAGGGGAGATTTGGGGTTTTTGGGTGTTTGTGTGGAGAGGGGAGAGGGGAGAGGGGAGGAGGGGAGGGGAGAGGGGAGGAGAGATTTGAGGAGAGGAATTTAATTTGGGGGCGAGGTGAGGAAGGGATGGGGAGATTTTAGGGTTTGAGAGGAGTTTGTGAAGAAATGAAGTGAGGGGAGGAGGAGCTGCCCGAGCTGGAAATTAAAACATCACCATTGCCGGCGAGTTATGAGTTAACTCGTGGGCAATGTCATTACCCACGAGTTAATGACATTATCAACGAGTTGATAAGCAACTTGTGGATAATGTCATTACCAACGAGTTGATAAGCAACTCGTGGGTAATGATAATGATTCCCGGCAAAAGAATTTCCGACAAGAATTTCCGACTACAATTTCCGACTACAATTTATGATTAGAATTTCCGACTATAATTTCCGACTACAATTTACGACTACAATTTCCGACAAGAATTTCCGACTACAATTTACAACTAGAATTTCCGACTATAATTTCCGACTATAATTTCCGACTACAATTTACGACTAGAATTTCCGACTATAATTTCGGACTATAGTTTCCGACTATAATTTCCGACTATAATTTCCGACTATAATTTCCGACTATAGTTTCCGACTATAATTTCCGACTATAATTTACGACTACAATTTCCGACTACAATTTCCGACAAGAATTTCCGACTATAATTTCCGACTACAATTTACGACTAGAATTTCCGACTATAATTTCCGACTATAATTAAAATACGTACATCATTAACGTACTAAGGATAATAATCGTAATCATCTTCATCACTTGAGTCTGACTCGGTTTCATAGGTAACCTCTGGCAATATGTGCCGCTCCTCGTCATCTGAATCATCGTCAACTTCATATGGATTAACATCGAGAAGTTCTGCTCCAGTAATTCAAACCACACTCCCAAATCTCACATTATTATGGCGAATCGTAGAAGATTCCGGAATATCAAAAGCGTTCGGCTCTTGGTATGCAGTAACTTCCTCATCATCTGCGGTCTCACCAAGTGTGGCAACACTGTATATGTTTCTATGAGGAACATGGTTAACCACCTTCCACGGGACTTTGTTCAGAAGATCGTCAAGGTAAAACACTTGTTTTACTGATGTGGCAAGAACGAAAGGGTCTTCTTTATACCAGCTTGTAGTAGTATTCACCGAAAATGTTCCGTACTGATCGGTCCTTGTGTTCTCCGGGCTAGTATCAAACCATCTACACTTGAACAAGTGCACTTTCATGCGGTTCCCATAAATTAGTTCAACAACTGAATGAAGGACACCATAATAGTCAACGTCATCCTGCCCACTATGGACCATCACCCCACAATTCTGTGTTTTCAGTCGATCGTCTTGATTTTCATATATAAATTTCACGCCATTGACCTGACACATCGAGTAAACTTTTGAAGCTATCGGTTTCATCGCCAGGACCCTCTATTCGTTTGACCACTCTGGGCAACCATCATTTGCTACATGGTTCATCTGAAAACGATAAGAAACCACACAAGAAATTATGAACATAGAAAAACAAAACCACGTACACACATGCTATATAAGGATATAAAAAATAGATATATACACATATACCATTACCCATTGACCAAAGTAGTTTGCAAACGTCCTGTTGTGGTAATCAACATTTCCGGCAATAGCAGGGCAGTGAAGATGATAGTTTTTCCAATATTGTACTTCTGGACAGTTAATCAGTACTGACCAGTGGCCAATGGCTACCTCATTTCCATCCAACTTGTACGACTTTGGCAAGCTTCCATGTACTACCACGTCATTGGAGATGATAGATATGTTGAACTGGGGTTCCTCTATCGGCATCTGTTGTTGGGGGTCCTCAAGCGCTCCCAATATTCCCAAATACGTTACACACTCGTGCGCAAGATATGCTTCAGCGATACACCCTTCAGGTGCAGATTTATTCTTCACATAGTCCTTGTAGGCTCCCAATTGTCTACAAGTTAACAAGTGCATGTTATGATACACTACTGGAAATTGACTCATTGCCGGCGACTTACAAGTCGCCGGCAATGTTTTTGCACATTACCGGCGATTTTTGCCGGAAAAATCGCCGGTAATGTCTTTTTTTTTTTTTACATTACCGGCGATTTTTGTCGCCGGTAATGTCCGTCGCCGGCAATGTCTCGATGGTAATGTAAAAAAAAAAAAAAGACATTACCGGCGACTTAATTTATGTCGCCAGTAATGTCTTTTTTTTTTTTTTTTTTTACATTATCGGCGACATAAATGTAAGTCGCCGGCAATGTCTTTTCTGGCAAGACATTACCGGCGACTTACATTTATGCCGCCGGTAATGTTAAAAAAAAAAAAAAAAAAAAGACATTACCGGCGATTTTTCCGGCAAAAATCGCCGGTAATGTCCAAAAACATTGCCGGCGACATAAAAGTCGCCGGCAATGGGTAAAAATGTTGTAGTGATACTTAAAAATTAATAATTTACATAGGCTAACCAAATGTATGAATCATTTGTACCTTTCTGTGACGACCCAGAACAGAATCAGCAGTGGAATTAGTTTAATTCGCGAGTTAGCGTATCATCGTGGATTTCCGATAATGGATTACTCACCGGACTTGTTAACGACTTAATCATTGGCCGAGAATTGGAGCTGGGTCTCTTCTCGAGAGTCGTATTACGTGTGATTTCGAGTTCGTGGGCGGTTCCGGATCGTTATTTGGACGACCGGGGAATTAATTATGAATATTTGAAATTCGGGTTTAAATGGTGGTGCTCTTAACGACTAAATTAACATATGAGAATTTGGTTTCGGCTTCTTCACAGAAGTTGTTCATAATTTAATTTCGAGTTCGTGGGAACTTCCGGAGCATTATTTTGAGTTACGGAGATTAACTTATGAATATTTTCGATTGTTAATTGTTTAGTCGGATTATGCATGTGTTTGGGTTGAGTGGTTGACTTTTTATCCGATTGGTCGATATGTTTGACTTCAGGTGATAATTGAAGAATACATTGAGTCAAGTTTGTTGCCGCGACAGTTATCAGAATCGGAGTTACGACGCTAGAGTTACGGATGTTTAAAGTTTGCCGAAAATGTATTTTTGGAGGTTTCCTTTTTTGGAAGGTTTAAATAGTGGGGTTTCCAAAACAGGCAAGTCAACATTTCATTTAATTTCTTGACTTGGACAACTCGGTTAACCGAGGTGGTGCGATGGTGGTTCGGCCTCGCCGGCGGCGAGCTTGATCCGGCCACCCCGTGGCTTGGTTCTTACCCCGTTCTCTTCGCCTTGATGTCACGAGTCTAGCCCCCGCCTCCTTTCACGATGAGGTGGCCGGTGGAGTGAGGAATTTCCGGCAAGAATTGGAGGAAATTTTGATGAATTCGGGTTGCTTGATTTTGGCCGAATTGAACTACAATTTATAGTGGGCTTTGAAGCTCTCCTCACCATGATTCTAACCATGTAAGTATGGTGTTCTAATTCGATTTGTGGATGGAGAATTTTGGATTGGAAAATTTGATACCAATTCGGTTTTGTGTGAAATTGAGCTAGTTAGAGTTTGAATTGGCCTTTGTTGCAGTTGACAAAGTTGCTCAGTGCATGATTTTTAGTGGAATAGGGGTTGCTCCGCCGAGAAATTTCACGTCTGGTAGCGGCGCCGCCATGGGCGGCGGTCAAAGTTTGACTTTTTGAAGTTTTCGACAAGTTGCATGTCATTTCACTCGAAATCGCGCCCCGATCGCAGTGGGGAGGTTCATTTTTCGAGTTGAGCGTCTGAACTTACAGCGAGGTATTGAGGTGTGATTTCCAGATTTCCGACAGTTTGTCGTAATCGAATTACGTGTTTCCGAGAACGGTGGTTTCTCGTGATTTGTTGTGAATTGTTGAATTATGATTTTGAGAAATGGTTATTGTGATTATTCAGGGGTTCGTGATCGTTCTTTTAGCGATGGACTTTTCGCCGGATCACGGGTTAACGCGTATCGCGTTACGCCAGTCTGTGAGTTGACATTTCTTTTCACGGATTGTTTGCGAGTCTTTTATATATGATTTACGAACTTGAGCATGCAGTTTGATTATGGTTTTACGAGCATGTGTTTTACGATTATATATATACAGATATGCGTATACGAGTATACATACATATATACTATGTTTTATGCATGTGCACGAAAAGGATTTATGATTTGGTTTACACAGAGTACAGTCTTGGTTACGTTGTTGTATCGATACACACTGGCTTCTCGGCTGATCCCCGAGTACGCTCCGGGGGGGGACAGATATCTTGACCCGAGGCTTTTCTGGCTAGGAATCACGTGTGGGTCTGGGATCCCGTGATTCAGACTGTGTTATCGCGTGGTAGTTCATGAGAGACTCCGCGATGTATTTACGATGCATGCTCTTTACGCGTGAGGAGTTAGAGTCTCCCTCGTGTACCCGGACGCGTGAGGAGTTAGAGTCTCCCTCGTGTACCATTTCCTTTATTTGTACATTTGCATTTAGACTCGCATATTTTTTATAACGTATATATTATTTGGCGAAAGACATTTATTTTCGTCCACTTACTCTAACAGTTTTCATGTCTTTCCCCTGGGCTTTTCGGTTTCTGTGCCCAGTTTGTAGTTCAGGCTCTGGTGTCGCACGTCGTGGTCGGAGGCATAGTGCTCGAGCTACCTTGTTTCTTCCAGTAGGTTTATTGTTCTACCTACTGTGGTATACTTATATGATTATACGTTAGATGTCGCTCTGAGTATTCTGTTGTATATATTATACGGTTTTACACCGGATTTCAGTAAAGTATAAATATATTTATTGTTTTACTTTACTGTTGATATATTGAGAAATCCGGATGGGATTGGTGCCCACGGTTTGATTTTTGTGGCATAGGATGAAGTGTATTTTCCGCGTGCAGGTAATGGTAATTCCACGTTAGTAACGAAACTCTGCCGAAATTTTGAAAAGTTTTTGTTGGTTCGTGTTTTCGAAGGGGTTTGATTCCGGTTTAGGCAACTAAATCGGGGTTGGGTCCTTTCAGCTTGGTATCAGAGCATTAGGTTATAGGTTCTGTAGACTTCTGTAGTCGTGTTTACTAAGGATGTTTGAGAATGTACAGCATGTCTGGAATGGTGACCCGACCGGCCGGCGGATAATCATCAATATTCCGGGTGTTGTATACTTTCAAATATTTAAAGTTCCATGATTACGTTCCACTTGTTGTGAACGATATTGTATTCATTAGGATGCCTCCTTGACGTGCTTTCCGTGTCGTTTCGGTTGTGGATCCTATTGAGGATCATTCGACGCGCGATTTGCCAGAGAACTGTGGATTTGGATGAGTATTCTGAGTTCAAAATATTGTGTGGCACGGTTTGCCTGGTTGTGTGTGTATGAGCGTCTACATGTTGCCTCAGAACAGAGAATTGTGGCAGTTGATGTTTGCATGAGTCAGATTGTTGTATTTAGTGGGCTGACATTGTGTGAGTTCCTGTTGCGACTCCATGGCCTACATTCAGGGTGTTGTTTATACGGTAATGGTTTTATCAGGCTATCCAGCAATCGAATGAGGAGTGTTTATCCACCTGAGGCAAAGATGTATTGTCCATATGTTGCCCCTATTTGCACGAGTTATGTGGCTTCATAGGAAGCAGTGCACGAGGTTAGAGATGAGTTTGAACCTGAGCATCAGAGAGAGTGATTGATGTGCCTCGAGACATCCATGAGGAGCTTAGTGTGCTGCACTCAGTGGCGAGGCTGTCGAAAAGGAAAGTTGTACGCGGTTTCCGATGTGATGGTTTGAGGAAAGTGGACTTAGTCGAGATTTTGATGAGGTTGAGTTCCGACACTTCGGGATCGGTGATTTCATCAAGCTGCGATCTTTTCGATTGTGTTGAGGGTCATCAGATCAAGCAGAGGATCCGCTTGACGATGGCGGAGATCATAAAGTAGCGGACTTGTTCCTGTGGCATGAGTTTGGGTGATCGTTGGTGATCCTTTCACGCAGCAGGTGTTGCGATGACGTGTGTTCATGAAGCACTTTCAGTTGCCATTGTGGTGACCAGAAGGGTCACGTTGCGAGGGAGCGCCCTCAGTCAGCTGTGTTAGCGGTTCGACAGCTCAGAGTTCACGAGGAGATCCTCATGTTGTTCCTGAAGTTGACCAATGTACCCTTTTGATGAATTATTCAGTAAGTCGCAATTGACGTGGGCGGCTAGTTGGGAATGTTGGAGTTCGTGCCATGACCTTGTTTGAGGACAGACGTTTCTCCGAGGTTACTGTTGTTTGATATCCATGGCTATTGTACCTGCATCTCCACTTCCGAGGTTTTGGAGAGTGTTGTATCCATTCGGAGGTTGCGAGATCCATGTTGGAGGATATGGGTTAGCCGCGGACCTATTATAGCTGGACATTGTGGTTTTGGTGTGATTGTGAGTATGGACTTACTGACGACGCATTTGGCTGTGTTCGAGTGCCACGAGGAGGAGGTTGTGTTCGACGAACAGGTTTACCCGAGATACTGTTTCGCGGTGATGGTCGAGCAGATGGTGGAGACGATTTGTGTGGTTTGCTTTGCTCATGTTGTGGATACTACGGTTTTTGTGCCCGGCATTGGCGACATTGAGGTGGTTCCCGAGTTTCCAGGTGTGTTTCGGAGGAGTTACTAGGTGTTCCTCCAGTTCGGGAGACCGACTACACCATTGAGTTTGTACCAGGCGCTGGACTCATTTTACCGACGTCTTGTCGTTCGGAGCCAGCGGAGCTGATGGAGCTATAGTTTCGACTCCAGGAGTTGCTGGAGGAGATTTCAGGAGATTTTGTGCGACCCCGCGTATTTGCGTGGTGTGCTCTTGCATTGTTGTGCGGATGTTGGATGGTTCGACCAGGTGGTGCATTGAATATCGAAGCTTGATTTGCTTCAAAGGAGAGTGAGTATCCTCTGCTTCGGATTGACGATTGGTTTGATCAGTTTGTGAGAGCTTCAGTCTTTTCGAAGATTGATTTCGGGTCCGGATACTATCAGTTGAGGTTTAATGAGTCAGTTGTGGCTAGGACGACTTTCGGATTATGGTATGGGCATCAGGAGTTCTTGGTCACGTTGTTTGGGTTGACCAATGCCCCGTAGTTTTACGGACTTGATGGACCATGTGCTCAGATGATTCTGGACGAGTTGCAGTCATGTTCGCTGGCAACGTCCTGATGTACTCCAGGAGTGTGGGCCAGTACCTGAAGCAATTGTGAGCGGTTTTGCGTCCCTTACGAGATGATCAGTTGTTGATAAAGTTCAGCTAGTGTGAATTATGGTTGATTAGCGTGAAGATTTTGGGCTGTGTGACGTTATCCGAGGGAGTTGGCGTGGATCCTGATCAGATAGAAGCCGTGTTGATTTGTGATTGCCCTACCATTGTACCAGAGATCGGGAGTCTCTTGGGGTTAGCAGGCTACTATCGATGCATTGTTCAGGATTCTTCCTGGATTGCCATTCTACTTTCCGGATTGACGAAGAAGGCGTCAAGTTCAAGTGGTTCGATGCACGCGATGAGAGTTACTTACTCCTGCAGGGTGGTTGACCGTTGTTTCGGTTTCGACCTTACCTGACGATCATGGTGAGTTCGTGGTTGTGGGTTATGGCGATGCATCGAGGTTTAGATTTGGTTGTGTATTGATGCTGTGTAGCAGAGCGGTGGCTAATGGTTCCAGGCTGTGGAACTTTGTGTAGTTACGTATCCTGTGTATGATTTGGGTGTAGCTGTCCTTATGTTAGCATCGGAGAGTTCGAGACACTACTGTTATGGCGTGCAGCTCAGTGTAGGACGTGCATTGATCATTTGAGTTTCATCCACTTGCATTTTCGGCCAGATTTGGGCTTGAGGCAGTGTAGATGGATTGGGTCGACTAACGACTATGGCTGCACCTTTGAGTTTGTTCAAGAGGCTAGAGATTGTACTTTGACCATCCGTCTGGGATGTTGTTGCTGATGCATTCAGTCGAGAGTCGGGATTTCAGTGTTTCATGTGTGTGTGGCTCGAGTTTCCGTGTTAGCCAAGTTATGGACTACGAGAGCTGAGTTCGAGTGTGATGATGTGAAGCTCATTGTTTACGCGCATTTGGCGCTAGTGGTGCGGAGATGTGTCCGACACTTCGAGTTTATTACTCGTTACGCAACATGGAAGAGTATGTAGCAGCTTGTGTGTGCAGATACCACAGTTGTCGGCAGGCGATGGCTAGGAGGCAGAGACTTGCCGAGAAGTGTCAGCCATTTGAGATTTCCGATTAGACGTGGCGATTGTTGCTGTGATTGTGTGTGTTTGTATGCATTTTGGTTTGTGGTACTAGTTGGTAGGCCATTATGGACTATTTGATGAACTCAGTACATTTCCTTGTACCTTCGGAGACGATTTCAGTGGCAGGCTGGTATAGCTGTGTTTGACGGAGTTTGGCCATCCACGTGGTGTGCATATGTCCCAGTTCGCTGATCGAGATAATCAGCTACGACAGAGTGTTGGCAAGTTTTACAGCGAGCACTGAGAACCAGATTACAAGTTAGTACCGGTTCTTATCCTCAGATTGGTGGACGATCTTTGAGGACTATTCAGACCTTGGAAGGCATGTTGTGGCCTTGTGTATTGCAGTTCCGAGGGATTTGGGACCAGCGGTTTCAGCTATTTGAGATTGCATGCAGTACCAGTTTGTGGACCACTATGGTTTTGATGTTGCATGATGTCGTTTTGAGGAACGATGTTGTACTCCATTATGCTAGAGCGAGTTTGGTTTGAGTTTGAGTTGATGCTTGATTCTGATTTTGTGGAATGTGCTACCACAGACTTTCGGATTAGCGGAAACAGGTTGATAATTGCCCGAGTTCGATGTTTGAGTTGTGTTGATGTGTGTAGACTGGGTTGTGAATTGCCACGTTGTTTTGACCCGTGTGTGATCATAGGCGAGTTTGTGTTGTGCTGTATAGTTCGGCGTCGCCTATATTGTTAGCTTTTGTGTGTGTTGTGTTCCGTGTGGTGGAACTATGTTTCAGGTTTGTTACGTGTTGTGTACCCTATCTGTTCCTTATGCAGGAACACTTGGCGCTTGTGTAGAGCCAGTTTAGATTCGAGGTTTGAGGGTACAGGGATTTCAACACGGAGCTATCTCCTATTGTGGAGTCTGTTATCAGAGTTGTTCAGTTGACGTAGCCACTGGGCAGTTGAGCAGTATGCAGAGGCAGTGCTCCTACCTTTAGTCGGCAGACTCAGAAATTTCGAGGTCGAAATTTTTTAAGGGGGGTGGATTTGTGACGACCCAGAACAGAATCAGCAGTGGAATTAGTTTAATTCACGCGTTAACGTATCATCGTGGATTTCCGATAATGGATTTACTCACCGGACTTGTTAACGACTTAATCAATGGCCGAGAATTGGAGATGGGTCTCTTCTCGAGAGTCGTTGTACGTGTGATTTCGAGTTCGTGGGCGGTTCCGGATCGTTATTTGGACGACCGAGGAATTAATTATGAATATTTGATGTTCGGGTTTAAATGGTGGTGCTCTTAACGACTAAATTACCAGATGAGAATTTGGTTTCGGCTTCTTCACGGAAGTTGTTCAGAATTTAATTTCGAGTTCGTGGGAACTTCCGGAGCATTATTTTGAGTTACGGAGATTAAGTTATGAATATTTCCGATTGTTGATTGTTTAGTCGGATTATGCATGTGTTTGGGTTGAGTGGTTGACTTTTTATCCGATTGGTCGATGTGTTTGACTTCAGGTGATAATTGAAGAATACATTGAGTCAAGTTTGTTGCCGCGAGAGTTATCAGAATCGGAGTTACGACGCTAGAGTTACGGATGTTTAAAGTTTGCCGAAAATGTATTTTTGGAGGTTTCCTTTTTGGGAAGGTTTAAATAGTGGGGTTTCCAAAACAGGCAAGTCAACATTTCATTTAATTTCTTGACTTGGTCAACTCGGTTGACCGAGGTGGTGCGATGGTGGTTCGGCCTCGCCGGCGGCGAGCTTGATCCGGCCACCCCGTCACGAGTCTATCCCCGGCATCCTTTCACGGCGAGGTGGCCGGTGGAGTGAGGAATTTCCGGCAAGAATTGGAGGAAATTTTGATGAATTCGGGTTGCTTGATTTTGGCCGAATTGAACTACAATTTATAGTGGGCTTTGAAGCTCTCCTCACCATGATTCTAACCATGTAAGTATGGTGTTCTAATTCGATTTGTGGATGGAGAATTTTGGATTGGAAAATTTGATACCAATTCGGTTTTCTGTGAAATTGAGCTAGTTAGAGTTTGAATTGGCCTTTGTTGCAGTTGACAAAGTTGCTCAGTGCATGATTTTGAGTGGAATAGGGGTTGCTCCGCCGAGACATTTCACATTGGGTGGCAGCGCCGCCGTGGGCGGCGGTCAACGCGGCGGTCAAAGTTTGACTTTTTGCGGTTTTCGACAAGTTGCATGTCATTTCACTCGAAATCGCACCCCGATCGCAGTGGGGAGGTTCATTTTTCAAGTTGAGCGTCCGATCTTACAGCGAGGTATTGAGGTGTGATTTCCGGATTTCCGACAGTTTGTCGTAATCGGATTACGTGTTTCCGAGTACGGTGGTTTCTCGTGATTTGTTGTGAATTGTTGAATTATGATTTTGAGAAATGGTTATTGTGATTATTCAGGGGTTCGTGATCGTTCTTTTAGCGAGAGACTTTCCGCCGGATCACGGGTTAACGCGTATCGCGTTACGCCAGTCTGTGAGTGGACATTTCTTTTCACGGATTGTTTGCGAGTCTTTTATATATGATTTTCTGAACTTGAGCATGCAGTTTGATTTTGGTTTTACGAGCATGTGTTTTACGATTATATATATACGGATATGCGTATACGAGTATACATACATATATACTATGTTTTATGCGTGTGCACGAAAAAGATTTATGATTTTGTTTACACAGAGTACAATCTTGGTTACATTGTTGTATCGATACACACTGTCTTCTCGGCTGATCCCCGAGTACGCTCCGGGGGGCACAGATATCCTGACCCGAGGCCTTTCTGGCTAGGAATCACGTGTGGATCTGGGATCCCGTGATTCAGACTGTGCTATCGCGTGGTAGTTCATGAGAGACTCCGCGATGTATTTACGATGCATGCTCTGTACGCGTGAGGAGTTAGAGTCTCCCTCATGTACCCGGACGCGTGAGGAGTTAGAGTACGTCTCCCTCGTGTACCATTTCCTTTATTTGTACATTTGCATTTAGACTCGCATATGTTTTATAAAGTATATATTATTTGGCGAAAGACATTTATTTTCGTCCACTCACTCTAACAGTTTTCATGTCTTTCCCCTGGGCTTTTTGGTGTCCGTGCCCAGTTTGCAGTTCAGGCTCTGGTGTCGCACGTCGTGGTCGGAGGCATAGTGCTCGAGCTACCTTGTTTCTTCCAGTAGGTTTATTGTTGTACCTACTGTGGTATACTTATATGATTATACGTTAGAGGTCGCTCTGAGTATTCTGTTGTATATATTATACGATTTTACACCGGATTTCAGTAAAGTATAGATATATTTATTGTTTTACTTTACTGTTGATATATTGAGAAATCCGGATGGGATTGGTGCCCACGGTTTGATTTTTGTGGCATAGGATGAAGTGTATTTTCCGTGTGCAGGTAATGGTAATTCCACGTTAATTAGTAACGAAACTCTGCCGAAATTTTGAAAAGTTTTTGTTGGTTCGTGTTTTCGAAGGGGTTTGATTCCGGTTTAGGCAACTAAATCGGGGTTGGGTCCTTTCACTTTCCATGGGATACATCCAAGTGTAGTGTACGGGACCGGTAAGCAACAATTGTTCGGGAAGATGGATCATCAGGTGAGGCATGATGTCGAAAAAATTTGGGGGAAATATCCTCTCAAGCTTGCACATGATAAAAATGATGTCATCTTGCATCTCCCTGAGATCTGATTTTTTAACTTCCCTGGTGCATAACTTCTGAAAGAATCTTGACAAGGCCACCAACAGCTGCACCACCTCTTTGGGCAGGTACCCTCGAAAAAAAATAGGGAAATTAACAGAGTGAGCATATTGTATTCCTTCTTCATGCACATCCATGGTGGAAGGTTGTATGGTACCAAAATAACTGGCCATATACTGTATTGAAGACTCATGTTGCCAAAATGGTTGAATCCGTCTGATGAGAGCCCTAGCCAAACATTTCGGACCTCTGCTGCAAAATGATCAAACTCCCTGACCATGTGCTTCCAAGCCTCTCCGTCGAAAGGGTGTATAAGGGTGTCATCGTCAGGCAAATTCCTCTCATCCCACCATCTCATAACTTCGGCCGTGAAAGCACACATGAACAACCGCTCCAGCCTATCAATAAGTGGGAAATATCGAAGTATCTTCACAGCTTTCTTGTTGCCTGCAGGAGTCAACTTATACCTTTCTGTAAAACATACCGGGCAGGCTTCAAGGTCTTCAAGATCTTTTCCCCAGAAGAGAATACAATCATATCTACATGCATGGATTTTGATGTAGGAAAGCCCAAGATCTTTCAGGATATGTCGCACCTTATGATGAGTGGTAGGAAGACGATGACCGGGTGGCAGTAGCGAAGCAGTCCACTTCAGCCAAGAATCAACAGCTTTGACAGACATTTTGTTCTCCATTTTGAGCTAGATCACTTGCATGACACTTTCAAGAACAGTCTTACTACAACCGTCGTACAATGGAGTCTGTTGCAATGCAATCAGGTTGTTGTACTTGTCAATACCGCTTGTGTTGACATGAGCTCCAGGTAATGGCTCGACTGGCTCAATATGGGGGAAACCCTCAACGACGGAAGGGACATTTGGTGCTTCATCAGCAAATACACCGCTCTCATGAGGAAACATATCATTGATTAACATCGATGTTGGATCATAGGATGGACTGCCCCTCTCAGCAAAATCTCCATGATCATAGCGTGGACTGGCCGTCTCACCAAATTGTCCATGATCATGCGGACCTGCTAACGATGTTTCACCGTGATAAATCCAACAAGTGTACTTATCCCAAAACCCGTATTTACTCAGGTGCTTCTGGACTTTATCAATGGGAAAATGAAATCGATCGTTGCGACACTTACATTCTTTACACGGGCAATAATGAAGTGTAGTGTCTCCACAATTAGCCTTCACAAAATTCACAAAACTCCTAATTCCCTGGTGATATCTCACATCTCATCTTTCGAGGCTCATCCAACTCTTGTCCATACTGAAAATTCTAACAATATTACGTACTATATATATATATATACACATTCACTACTAATTATAAAATAAATCATGCATCATATACACATGCATGTGTATATATATAGACATATTAACAATTAATATTCACAAAATCATTTTATATCCATACATATATATATACACAAATTAACATATTTTCATCGAAATAATCTCAAATCAACTCAAAATCAACAGTCAATCACTCGAAAGCAACAATATATCCACTCTATTTGCGTATCAAACCAATAATCGATATCTCAACTCTAAATCAACACATGCATATATATATATATATATATATCGATCTAATTAAATCAACACACATATATATATACATACGTGTATACGTACCTATATATAGCTACGTATATAGCTTCTCGAGTTTTCGACGCCTTTTGACAATACCGAAGGACTTCAGAGTGTTTTCCTTCTTTCGATTTCACCGGATTTTTTTCTATCCAAATGAATGAGGGGCTACGATCTGCATCTGATATAAGAGGCATTGCCGGCGATTCATTAAATCGCCGGAAATGGAGTCATTTCCGGCGAAATTCCGGCCAAAATTCGCCGGTAATGTTTCAAACCATTGCCGGCGACCTATTCCGTCGTCGGCAATGATTGGGCAACCATTGCCGGCGATTTTCCGGCCGGAATTTCACCGGCAATGGTTGCCCAATCATTGCCGGCGACGGAATAGGTCGCCGGCAATGGTTTGAAACATTTCCGGCGACTTTTCGGAAACATTACCGGCGACGGAGCAAGTCGCCGGCAATGACATTGCCGGCGACTTCCCTGTCGCCGGCCTTGTTTTTTAAAAAATTGCCGGCAATGGTACTTAATGTGGTAGTGTATTTGTAACCATTATTTAATTATTTAATTATCTTTGCTGTGTAACAGACAAAATCGGAGGCCAACAAGGTAAATCAGGACAAGAAGGACAAACACCATGTATCAGGCTCGCGAAAGTTCATTTACATCGTGAAGGAGCACAAAGATGCTGGTTCGAACCATTGCTTCTCGGATGCCAGAGTCCAAACTTATGTGAAGCCCGGGGTCGTCAATAAAGCGAGTCCACAAGGAGTAAGTAACTCACATTTCTAAAATCAATTGAATTTACTCATACTTTCTTTCAAAGCATATCGAGATTTAGTATAATGCTAATTACATTTTTAAGAAATTAAATTATGATTAGTGCATGATTTAGTTAGGTTGTACTATTGCAGTATGCTTTTGAACGTAAATTTGGTTATACTTTAGTTTAGTTGGTTAAATTATGATTTTCAACTTGAGAAATCAGGATGGGAATCGGTGCCCACGGTGTAATTGTGTTGTTGTAATTGATTATTTGAAGTGTAATCTTGCCTACAGGTTTTTTGGTTTTAAACAAATTTTAGGGAAAACTATGCCAAATTTTTGTTAGAAATTAATATTATAATTATGTATTCTTCACTTGATTAATTTCAGGAGAGGTTGATACAAATGGTCAGGGACAAATTGGCCACGACCCGGCTGGCCAACACTGAGATGACGCTTGAACAGGTGCCTCCCTTGTCGATGTAGAGTCAGATCGCTATTTTCGATGTTGTTTGCAACCGCCGACCTGGCAAGGAGGTTCATGGGTTTGGACGCACGGTGCAGAGAGATTCGTCTGTTTCATCCTCTTCATCAACTCGGCACGTTACAGAGGATACCGAGACGCTCTGAGACGACATTCGATTGGCACAGGTGTCGACGGATCGTGCATGGGAGCATTCGAGGTCGGTGGACATGCGGTTTATCGCTCACAACCTTAAGATGACCGCCTTCTACGATGCATACAGGCAAATGGGGTTGATCCTTCCTAATTTTGATGACGACTGTGGTTCCCAGCCCCCGGCCTCACTTCTGGCCCCAACGACGAAGATCCGAGCGGCGGTAGGGGAATCGGCAACTTGTCTACCCCTGGTTCAGTTTCGTAGTTTTTTTTCGTTATTTTATTATTATTTCTATCGATGTACGTACAGTTTTTATATTTAATAAATATTTTATTATTTTAATTAATAGATTTTTTTATATTTTATAATTCAGATAAAAAATACAAATTAAAAAAAATAAAAAATTCAACTTGGGCGATGAACACTCCTCGTTTCTTCTCCCAAGTGAATAACTAAGACGACAGACTGTTCGTCACCTAAGTATATGCTTAGACGACGAAAGGTTTTGTTGCCTTAGTGGTTACACCTACATGACGACAAACAGGTCGTAGTTTAATTAGGCGCATCACTTAGACAACGACTAATTATCGTCGTCTAAGTGGCAACACTTAAATGACGACACTAGTGTTCGTCGCCTAATTAAGCTGATTCTTAGACGACGACTATTGTCGTCGTTTAGAGGAAGAATGTTTTGACGTCTAAGATTTTAGATGACGAACCAACTTTCATCGCCCAAAAAGCTACGTACGTACTTAGGCGACGAAACAAAAAAAAATCGTCGCCTGAGTACTTGGGTTACGATTGTTACGCGACGAACCTTAGACAACGAAACTTTGGTCGCCCAAATACTTACGTGACAAAATTTACCACTAAGGTGACAAAAATCACTAAGTGACACAACTAAGACGACGAAGGTGTTACCTTTTCGTCATTTAAGTGGAAACACTAAAATGATGAAGCGCTTTCCTTCATTGTCTAAGTGCTTCTATGCGACAATAAATTTCGTCAATCTAGTTCACCATGTTTCGTTGTCTATATTAATGTAATGCGACAAAATTTGTCCGTGGTTATAGATTGAACTTAAATGATGAAACTTTGTGTTTTCGTCATCTAATTAATTAAGTACCTACACCAAGGCACTCAAATGACAAACCTTAAAGACGAATATTTGGCCGTCTAAGTGGCTTGAGGTCATCATTTTATTGTAACACAGCTAGTATCTCTCTCACACACAAAAGAAAAACACAGATTTTATTTAACCACAAAAGTTCCAACAGATTTAGAATTACCGTGCTTGAGGTCACCATTTTATGTAAAACACACATAAAGTTCCAAGTTCCAACAGATTTTATACTACTCGTCCTGGGTATTCATTTCAGTAAGCCAGAATAGAATTCCCAGATCTCAACAGCTACAAACAATAAGCAAATTAAGCCAAGCTGCCATGCAAGTAAAGTAAATGAATAATGGAGAAACTATATACCGTAAGTTGAAAAGCAACGTTAACTTTCGCAATGCAGAAATCTACATGCCATTTTGGTGTAAGTGATTCAGTCTTATTGGCTAAAAAGAGAGATCAATGAGATCATACTTAACTAGGAACCCTGATTAATTTGTTAAATATGACCAGATTAATCAAAGATGAAGACCTATGCAATTGAATTCAAACATGACTAGGCTAATCTGTTGTCATGCATGTTCTTAGGTAAAAGAAACTTTGGTCACAGTGCCTTCGGATTCTTCCTGTTTCCCAGAACAATGTGGTTTTGCATTCAAAATTAAGGAGCTACGGCAATCTCTTTCAAGCACAGTTCAGAAGGTATGATAGATATGGCGCGCGGCTTCAGATTCCTATGCTATTAATAATTTACGGGTGCAACTTCGCATTCTTGTCAAAATGAGCTTTTAGCTAGCTCGTGATGAAAACAGTAAGTGGGATCATGAAGACATTTATATATGGTCGTTGTGATCCATGTCCATAGAGAACTGCGTACAGAAGAGAAGTGAAGGGTGCTGAAGAACAGCCCTGGCGACATTTAAAGGAATACAGGTGTTTACTTTATTATGGTATTTCTGGGTCGCACGGAGAGAAGAGCTTCACGTTATTCAATCGTGTGTGAGCTTCATGCATGATTCAATCGTGTCATTCGCGTGTGTGTGAGAAATGATCTGCTGTGTTAGTACGTACGTGTCATGTGTCTTCGATCTAGAGTAACAAAAATTCTACCACGAAATTAGGGCTGAATACACCGTTCAGAGATCGAGAATCAGATTGCCGTTTTATTTTTTTTGAAAATATTAGATTGTCGTTATCTAAACGGAGTCAAAACATACCTACCGTTGGGACATAACTATTTTGTGCATTTGGCGGGAAAGAAACTACTTTGAAACATAAAGATCGAATTTCTAACGTTCAAAGGTAGTCGCCAAACTCGTAGTCTAAGTAATATACTAAAGGACCTTCGTCCTGTGAGTCGTATGATTCGTAAAATCACTTAAACGACCGAATATGTTTTTCGTCATTCAGGTAATATACTAGATGACGAATAAACAACTCGTCGTCAACTTTGTCGTCTATATGAACTAGACTACAGAATAAGTGTTTCTGGTCCACTTCGTTGTCTAAGTCGTATCCTAAACGATGAAATTTTGTTCGTCGTTCAAGATCTTACCTGCACTACCAGAAATGGAGACATTACCGGCAACCTGCCGTCGCCGGCCTTGTATTTTTTTTTCGCCGGAATTGACATTTCCGGCGACCAGTCGCCGGCAATGACGTCGCCGGAGATTCCCCGCCGGTGTTAACATTGCCGGCGACGGCGTCGCCGGCAATGGCAGCGCCGCCGTGGCCGGAATGTGAGACATTGCCGGCGACTGGGGTCCATGTCGCCGGCAATGTGTGGAAAAATTTTGAAAAAAAATCGCGGTTCTGGATTGGGCCCAATTCCAGAACCTGCATTGAAAGACATAAACTGTACAATCATACAAGTTCAACAGTACACATAAATGTCCAACGTACAGTACAAATAGCAACGACGATACGAAAATTAACTACAACTACACGTCAGGGTTGAGGAACTTGCGGGTCAGGGTCGAAGTAATCCATGTACTCATTTGAATTCCGGTGGCTACCTTGGTCTTGCTCTGGCGTTGACTGGTGCGGTGGTGGTGGTGGATAGCTAGGGAACGGAGGGACCGGGTCCGGGGGAGGTGTGGGGAACGGTTGTCCGGTAGTCTGAGCCTCGTACATCGTCCGCATCCATGTGAACATCTGAGCCTGCATCTGGCTCTGTTGCTGGACCTGCTGTTGGTACTCGGCTATCTGCCTCTTTTGCTCCTCCAACTCCCTCTGCTGCCTATGAAGCTCTGCTGCCATGTTACGACTAGAAGTTGAACTTCTTGACCCGGTAGAGTATTCTGAAGTGTTCTTCAATAGTCCTTCGCCCGCCGTGCCCATTCCCCTACAGTAGTATGTATTCTTTCCAGTCCCGCACGCTTTTGCCATGATCTGAGCCGCTACAGGGCGATCAAGCGGATCGATCTGCGAGGCATACTGGGTGACTTCTTCCTCGGAGCAGTCAGGATGGTTAGTCCGAGCTATATTCATGGTCACTTCTGCGGTCGCCTCCTCCACTCTCGCCTAATTGAAAAGGGAAAATGAATAACGTATTAGCTAACAAAATAAATTAATATCGAAAAATAGTTTTATTAACACATGGAGAGGCGAAAGACTTACCGCTTCGTCAGGGCACTGCGGATAGAACTTCTGATGAATATACACCAAGGGGCTCACTTCTTGTTGTTGTTGCGCCTTAGTCGACCAACCCATGTAGTTGAGTGAACCTGCATGATGGGCCCTGGTGTTTTTCAATCTATTCGCCCGGTTCGTCTTCGAAATCGCCTTGTTTGATAAACATATGGAAAAAAATTATTAACTAACTATTTCAATCTGATACGATACATTAGGCTTGTAAGATAAATTAAGGATGCATACCTGAGCTTTGGGGTGCTCGAAGTGGGCTATCAGCCACAGCCACTCGTACTCCCTAAATCGGAATTCGCTAGGGGTAGAACCTCGGCCTAGCTCCTTGTATACAGTGTAATGGGAAGAAAGCTCGTTCTTCCACTCTTTATACCTATATTAAAAAAAGGAAAAAAAGTTAGAGATATTAAAACACTTGATAAACAAAAATCTAACTCGATATATATTCAAATAAGTCGAAGCACATCACCTCATATGTAGTTGACGCTCTACCCACGTGTGAATAAGAACTTCATCCACGTCAAACCACACCTGCAATATGAATATATAAAAGGTAAAATTATATATTTATTCGGACTTAATTAATAAATGTAAAATTTACGTAATGAACAGACGATTTTACTCACACTGAGTGCATTATGCACTTGCATCTTCACGTAGATAGGCACAGATTCCCAATCTGGCCAAAGCATTGGGACCTTGTCCCGCACGATCGCACCGGCCATGCTGACATATTTGCGCGTGGTGTCGAATACCTCGATCACCTCGCCATCCTCATTGGCCCTTATGGGCGTTTTCCTTCCGCCGGTGGCCTGCTCAAGTCTCTTCCCGGTGCAGGTGCCTCTAGCCCCTTTCCGTTTTCCAGTCCCATTAACGAAATTGCCTAATAATACAATGTCAACAAATTGATATCATTAATTGAACCTATCAGAACAATTCTTAAGTAATAATTAAGTAATCAATCTGATGTTAAATAAAATTTACCTGCATCGTCCGTTTGTTGGTTGGTGCACCTCACACTCCAAAGATACACGGGGTCGAACGGGAGGAAGTTATACGCTTCGTCCACGGTCAGGAACTCCGGCCGTCCTTGAACATAAAGAAGCATCCCCCTATCATCGAATTCAGGGATGACAGGAATCTCCTCGGGTAGGAAGAGACCGGACGGTGGAGATAGACGAGGCCTGGACGATGAGGCGCCAGCACCACCATCTGCCTCATATGATTCCCGCGAAACGGGAGTAGGCACCGGGCGAATTTGGGGCATTCGGATTGAGGGAGTTTCTGATGCCCCCGTTAACTGTCGCTCGTCTGAGGGTCTGCTGACGGAGGGACGTCTACTAACGGAGGGACGTCTACTGACAGAGGCTCGAGGAGGCTCCATTTCCGATTGCACGGCTCTTGATCGTGCAGCTTCCTCCTCAGCTCGCGCATCTAGCAAGGCTCTCGTGCGAGCACTCATCATTGGCCCACTGGGCGTGTTGCTAACTGCGGGTGAGGAGGAAGCTTGACTACTGCTCCCTCCACTATTTCGGGAACTTTTCCGTAATTTGCTTCCAAGCCAATTTGCCGCAAAATTACCTCCTGGACACCGTAATAGTCATAAGGACACGGTTCTATAAAAAATCGGAACCGGAACGGTTTGGAACCGGAACCGTTAGAAACCGGAACTGTTTGTAACCGGAAACGTTTGTAACATAACAGTTCCGGTTACAAACAGTTCCAGTTCCAAAGGGTTCCGGTTCCGCGCGGTTCCAATTTAAAACCGTTCTGGTTCTAAACCGTTCCGATCCCGATATCCACCTTCATTTATACGATTAATTACCAACTATATCACCTAAATTAACATATATACATTTTCGATTTATATATATATATACATCATGCATCTTAATTAAATTTAATTTGGCATTATTTATCCAAATCACAAACCCTAATTAATTTTTCACACATATATATACATCATGCATCTTAATTAGGTTTAATTTCCACATATATATACATCACATATTCATCCAAACCACATATACATACATAATTTTCACATACACATACACATACACATACACATACACATACACATACACATACACAAAAATAATTAAAAATTGAGAGAGAGAGAGAGAGAGAGAGAGAGAGAGAGAGAGAGAGAGAGAGAGAGAGAGAGAGAGAGAGAGAGAGAGAGAGAGAGAGGACCTGCCATGGATGTCCACCTACAATGCTTTGCCGACTAGATAGGTGAGGGGAGGAGAGGAGGAAGCTGCGGGGAGGAGGGGAGGAGGAGATTTTCGGAGGAGGAGAGGGCTCGGGATCGGTGGAGAGGAGGAGAGGGAGAGGAGGAGTAGAGGATAAGGAGGAGGAGAGGGAGAGGAGGAGGAGGTGAGCTAGAGGTGAGCTAGTTTGAACTCGCCGGACCGATTTGGGAGGAGGAGAGGAGGGGAGGAGGAGAGGATAAGGAGAAATGCAGCTCGGGGTCGACATGGGCAGCTTCTATCCAGAAAACATTGCCGGCGACATGCTTATAATTCGTTGGTAATGACATTACCAACGACTTCAACTCGTTGGTAATGTCATTACCAACGAGTTAACTCGTTGGTAATGACATTACCAACGAGTTATAAGCAACTCGTTGGTAATGTCATTACCAAAGACGAGTTAACTCGTTGGTAATGTCATTACCAACGAGTTGCTTATAACTCGTTGGTAATGTCATTATTTCCCGAAGAATATCCGACAACATTTTCCCTCTACGATTAACGACTACATTTTTCGTCTACGATTTCCGGCTACATTTTCCGACTACAATTTCGATTATCAATTTCCGTCTACGATTTCCGGCTACGATTTCCGACTACATCATATTTCCGACAACAATGAACGACTACATCATTAACGTACTAAGGATGATAATCGTAATCATCGTCATCACTTGAGTCTGACTCGGTTTCATAGGTAACCTCTGGCAATATGTGCCTCTCCTCGTCATCTGAATCAGCGTCAACTTCATATGGATTAACATCGAGAAGTTCTGCTCCAGGAATTCGAACCACACTCCCAGATCTCACATTATTAAGGCGAATCGTAGATGATTCCGGAATGTCAACAGCGTTCGGCTCTTGGTATGCAGTAACTTCCTCATCATCTGCGGTATCACCAAGTGTGGCAGCACTGTATATGTTTCTATGAGCAACATGGTTAACCACCTTCCACGGGACTTTGTTAAGAAGATCGTCCAGGTAAAACACTTGTTTTACTGATGAGGCAAGAACGAAAGGGTCTTCTTCATACCAGGTAGTAGCAGTATTCACCGAAAATGTTCCGTGCTAATCGGTCATTGTGTTCTCCGGGCTAGTATCAAACCATCTACACTTGAACAAGTGCACTTTCATGCGGTTCCCATAAATGAGTTCAACAACTGAATGAAGGACACCATAATAGTCAACGCCATCCTGCCCACCATGGACCATCACCCCACAATTCTGTGTTTTCAGTCGGTCGTCTCGATTTTCACATATAAATTTAACGCCATTGACCTGACACATCGAGTAAACTTTTGAAGCTATCGGTTTCATCGCAAGGACCCTCAATTCGTTTGACCACTCTGGGTAACCATCATCTGCTACATGGTTCATCTGAAAACGATAATAAACCACACAATAAATTATGAACACAGAAACCTGCATATATACGTACTTACACACATGCTATATAGGGAAAATGGCAAGATACAAAAAGACATATACACATATACCCTTACCCATGGTCCAAAGTAGTTTGCAAACGCCCTGTTGTGGTAATCAACATTTCCGGCAATAGCAGGGCAGTGAAGATGATAGTTTTTCCAATATTGTACTTCTTCACAGTTAATCAGTACCGACCAGTGGGCAATGACTACCTCATTTTCATCCAACTTGTACGACTTTGGCAAGCTTCCATGTACTACAACGTCATTGGAGATGATAGAAAGTTTGAACTGTGGTTCATCTATCGGCATCTATTGTTGGGGGTCCTCAAGCGCTCCCAAATACACTTTGGTGTACGTTACACACTCGTGCGCAATATATGCTTCAGCGATACACCCTTCAGGTGCATATTTATTCTTCACATAGTCCTTGTAGGCTCCCAATTGTCTACAAGTTAACAAGTGCGGGCTAAAAGGGGTACGTAAAAATCAGACTTTACATATAAAAACAGAGGCAAACCAAATGTACCTTTCCATGGGATACATCCAAGTGTAGTGTACGGGACCGGTAAGCAACAATTGTTCGGGAAGATGGATCGTAGGTGAGGCATGATGTCGAAAAAATTTGGCGGAAATATCCTCTCAAGCTTGCACATGATAAAAATGATGTCATCTTGCATCTCCCTAAGATCTGATTTTTTTAACTTCCCTGGTGCATAACTTCTGAAAGAATCTTGACAAGGCCACCAACGGCTCCACCACCTCCTTGGGCAGGTACCCTCGAATGAAAATAGGGAAAAGGCGTTGAAGTAGTACATGGCAGTCATGACTCTTTAATTCGTACATCTTATTGTCCCGGTAGTTAACACACCTGCTTATATTTCCTGCATAGCCATAAGGATACCTGCATATATATATATATAGCCATAGGCAACAATTATATTTCTCGCATATCACCATAGTCCGGTAAAAATTTAGCGCAAACCAATTTCTGTACTGCATAGTTATATATAAGAATATATACCTGACATTACTTAGCCACCAAAAAATTTCATGCTTATGCTTCGGCTTGACGGTGTAAGGAGCTTGCGGCATTTTTCTCTTACCATCTCTTAACCACAAATGTTTCTGCAGTCCCATAGCTTTCAGATCAATACGTGCCTTAGGGATGTCTTTTGTTTTCCCCTCCAAGTTAAGAACTGTGCCCACCACACTTTCACACACATTCTTCTCTATATGCATGACATCTAGGTAGTGTCTGATAGGCAAGCTGGGCCAGTAGGGGAGTTCCCAGAATATGCTCTTGTGTGTCCAAAACTTATACCTTTCGGGCTTGTCTGGAATTGATGCCACTATGTCAGGATGATTGCTCAGCTGGCCAAAATCATATTCATTCAACACTTCCAAAATTTCTACCCCTGTCCATCGCCTGGGTACCACACCTGTTTCCACAGTCCCATCAAACGCGTCTGGATCCTGCCTAAATGGGTGATCATATGGAAGCCAACAACGGTGACGCATCTGAACAATTTTACTGCAATGAGGACTGCAACAATCAACCGTCATGCACTCTGAACAAGCCCTGTAACCCCTGGTAACGTTGCCCGACAACATACCGCGGGCAGGAAAATCACTGATGGTGCCAACAAGCATGGCATGCATCTGGAACATCTCGTTTTTGAACCTATCGTAAGTGGGGTGGCCACACTCACTCAGGTACTTAAGCTCCTCAATCAAAGGCCTCAAATACACATCGAGACACTTGCCTGGATAACCCGGGCCCGGAATTAACAGAGTCAGCATATTGTATTCCTTCTTCATGCACATCCATGGTGGAAGGTTGTACGGTACCAAAATAACTGGCCATATACTGTATTGAAGACTCATGTTGCCAAAAGGGTTGAATCCGTCAGATGAGAGCCCTAGCCAAACATTTCGGACCTCTGCTGCAAAATGATCAAACTCCCTGACCATGTGCTTCCAAGCCTCTCCGTCGGAAGGGTGTATAAGGGTGTCATCGTCAGGCAAGTTCCTCTCAGCCCACCATCTCATTGCCTCGGCCGTGAAAGCACACATGAACAACCGCTCCAACCTATCAATAAGCGGGAAATATCAAAGTATCTTCACAGCTTTCTTGTTGCCTGCAGGAGTCAACTTATACCTTTCTGTAAAACATACCGGGCAGGCTTCAAGGTCTTCGAGATCTTTTCCCCAGAAGAGAATACAATCATATCTGCATGCATGGATTTTGATGTAGGAAAGCCCAAGATCTTTCAGGATATGTCGCACCTTATGATGAGTGGTAGGAAGACGATGACCGGGTGGCAGTAGCGAAGCAGTCCACTTCAACCAAGAATCAACAGCTTTGACTGACATTTTGTTCTCCATTTTGAGCTGCATCACTCCCATCACACTTTCAAGAACAATCTTACTACAACCGTCGTACAACGGAGTCTGTTGCAGTGCAATCAAGTTGTTGTACTTGTCCATACCGCTTGTGTTGACATGAGCTCCAGGTAATGGCTCGACTGGCTCGATATGGGGGAAACCCTCAACGACGGGAGGGACATTTGGTGCTTCATCAGCAAATACACCGCTCTCACGAGGAAACATATCATTGATTAACATCGCTGTTGGATCATAGGATGAACTGCCCCTCCCAGCAAAATCTCCATGATCATAGCGTGGACTGGCCCTCTCACCAAATTGTCCATGATCATGCGGCCCCGCTAACGATGTTTCACCGTGATAAATCCAACAAGTGTACTTATCCCAAAACCCGTATTTACTCAAGTGCCTCTGGACTTTATCAATGGGAAAACGAAATCGATCGCTGAAACACTTGCATTCTTTACACGGGCAATAATGAAGTGTAGTGTCTCCACAATTAGCCTTCACAAAATTCACAAAACTCCTAATTCCCTTGTGATATCTGACATCCCATCTTTCGAGGCTCATCCAACTCTTGTCCATCCTGAAAATTCTAACAATGCATACGTATTAATTATATATATATACACACATTCACTACTAATAATCGACGCGATATCTCAATTCAACTCTAATTAAATCAACACATGCATGCATATATATATATATATCCATACAATCTCTGAATTCGTTTCAGTACTCGATCGATGATGGTATTCTTCTTTTTCAATTCAATACGTACGTATTTGACTAGGTAGGAGGCTCTGTTAAGCCTTTCTCCGATAACACTACGATAATACCAGTCGTTGATTCAGACACAAGATAAGATTAACTACAAGCAGTTTTCTCGTTTCGGTGACATGCATCAACAACATTTCATATATATCTCACAAATTGGATTTCATCAACACACACATATATATATACATACACATATACATATATATACACGTACCTAAATATATAGCTTCCGAGTGATCGAGTTTTCGACGCGCGCCTTAATTTTGACAATATACCGAAGGATCGATTTCAGAGCGTACGTTTTTCTTCTTTCGATTTCTCTGGATTTTTTCCGATCAAAATGAATGAATGATCGAGCTGCTGCAATCTGCATCTAATATAAGAGACATTGCCGGCGACGGAGTAAGTTGCCGGAAATGAAGACATTACCGGCGACTTTACGCCGGAAAGTCGCCGGTGATGTTTCAAAACATTACCGGCGACACCAACCGTCGCCGGCAATGTCTAGCCACACATTTCCGGCGAAATTCCGGCCGGAAAATCGCCAGAAATGTTCGGCTAGATATTTCCGGCGACGGTTGGTGTCGCCGGTGATGTTTCACGGTGATGTTTTGAAACATCACCGGCGACTTTCCGGCGACATTACCGGCGACGGAGTAAGTCGCCGGTAATGTTGAACATTACCGGCGACTTTTCCGGTCGCCGGCCTTGTCTCCGGTGATCTCGCCGGTGATGACTACAAATGTGGTAGTGTTATACGACAAAATTGACCTCTTAGACAATCAAATACTTACCCGTTTAAGTGGATTAAATTATTTAGATCAGTTTTTAGTTCCAAATCGAACATGTTTCATTTCCTCCTCCATCAACCTCTCTCAACACCACCTCCGGGTCAATTCATAACAGAAAAGGTTCGAGAGGCCTCCTGAAGCTTATCCACCTCTCTTCTTATTGGTTTGTGTTGGTATAATCTTTTTTCTCTCAATTATTTTTCCAAAATTATCTCATTTCCGTATTTTGAGTTTTCTGGCAAATGATTTCCCTCGACCCTTGTTTGCCGTAACATTGTTTATAAACTATATTGCTTGCATGTGTTGATTATATATGGTGAAATATTAGATTACTTGAAAATTAATAATTCGTAGATCAATATAATTAGGTACAATTATTGTGTTATGTAATTTCTTAAGTATTGGATGAATGTAAGAATGATATATGTTTCATATTCGATTCATGATATTTAAAATTAGCTTCATTAATTAGAAGTGTCGATGTTTAATTGTATATGTTGATGACTAAAAACGGAGCTAGCTAGCTAGCTAGATTCTTGAATTGTTCCAAAATTAGGTAGAATTTTTTATTTTTCCAAAATTAGCTAGGTTGTTGATGACTCAAAATTAGGTAGGTAGCCGGCTAGGTTCTATTATACGAGAATCATGCATGTTGATGACTACAAATATATTTTGACAATTTTTGGCTTATTTATTATTTCACTCATGAAAACTTACGCAGAATATGGACAAGAGCTTGATACAATTGGAAAAGGACGATGAAAAGTATATGAACGGAATCGGTAAGTCTATGTCGCTTATAATTCAACATGGTGAAGGAAATAACAGTTATAGGTGTCCGTGCAGAAGATGTCTTAACATAGAGTTTATGTTAGTTAATGATAGGTCTCAACGTACAGTTTTATCAAAACAGTATGATGTTGAGTTACACTAGATGGACTGAGCACGGTGAAGTACTAGACTTCAACTCAAGGTACAGTTACTAGGGTGCCTCATCCAAAGGTTCTGCCAGCCCTTCTTTGAACCCTATTATGGAATTGGTACATAATATTTTTCTGACATATAGTTTTTGTATAGACATCAACACAAAGAAGGTAGTTATATATGATTTTTCTCATTATGACATAGTCCATGTAGCCTTGGCCACTAACCTCGGTGTACTTCGTATGTCCAGAGCATGCAAAAGATTCACACCTACAAAAATGATTGTGTCCTGTTTTACAAAGAGCATGCAGAACTAGACTATTGAATAGTATGCAACGCACCCTAATGGAAGCCATAGAAGCGGAACAAGTCTCATATCAAGATGCTTCACTATTTTACATTGTTTAGAGTTTAGGATAAGTTAGGGTTTATGTTTAGGCTAAATTAGGGTTTAGGGGATTGAGATTTAGGGTAAGTTAAGATTTAGGAATTTGAGGTTTAGGGTAAGTTAGGGTTTAAGTTTAAGGGTTTCATTGTAATTTTTTTTTATCGATTTACCTTACACAGTAAAACACTAAATATAATAGATGGTTCAGATTAGATCTTGTAATTTTTCAATAGTGAGAGTTTAATTGAGATTGTGTGAAATGACATCAATACCCTTTGAAAGGACCCAACCCCGATTTAGTTTCCTAAACCGGAATCAAACCCCTTCTGAAAACACGAACTTGCAAAAACCATGAAAATTTCGGCAGAGTTTCACTATATCTCGGAATTGCCATTAACCTGCACCTGAAAACACACTTCATCCTATGCCACAAAAGCCAAACCGTGGGCACCAATCCCATCCGGATTTCTCAATATCATAACAATAATGTAAAATAATAAGTAAAACTGTACTTTACAGAAATCCGGATAAAAACCATATGAAAGTATAATAGTGGAATAATCAGAGCAACATCTAGTGTATATACATATATACAAATAGTTGGCCAAACTAAGAACCTACCATAAAAGAAATATAGCTCGAATACTAAGCCTCTGACTGCGTGCGACACCAGAATCTGAACTGTAAACTGGGCACGGAAACCGAAAAGCCCAGGGGAAAGGCAAATAAAATCGTTAGAGTGAGTGGACGAAAATAATCATATGCCTTTCACCATTTATATATATCATAAAACAAAGCGAGTTCTTAAAATAAATGGAGGTGTCAGGCGAATCTCTCAAGCCCGACGGTGATAGACTAGGCGAATCTCTCAAGCCTAGTGGGCACATCAGGGGAATCTCTCAACCCTGGATCTGGACTACCGGTGATCAGCCAAGTAGCCAATGCATCGATGCTAAGTAAATGCCATCACCATATAAAATATAAAAAAATACCTCCAAAAATAATAAATAATCTCAACGTCGTACTAGACATAAATACTGAAATCAAGAACTCGCTACGACAGTGTAAATAAAAGTCCACTCACAAATAAGCATAACGCAAAACGCGTTAATCCTGTGATCCGGCGGAAAATCCCTCGCCAAACGAACGATCCCGATCCCCTGAATAATCATAAATACCACTATTTAAAATTACATTTCAAAATCCTGACCCACATCTCGACATCCAACCATTCCCGGAAACATATAACTCAATATCGACGAAATCATCAAAAATCCAATAAACACACCATAAAACCTTGCTATAATTTGTGATGCTCAATTCAAAATATAAACCTCACCACTGCAATCGGTGCGCGATTCCGAGCAAAACGACATAAAACTTGTCGAAAAACACCTCGGCCGGAAAATCGCCGCCGGAAAATGTCATCGTCCCAGAAAAATTTGACCTACACATGGATTTTAAGATCTCGACATTTCCAACAACTTTCTAGTTCAAAGTTAAGCCCAATTTTGATCGGAAAAGGTCCAAATCTCACCTTGAAAATCAAAACCCTCGCCGGAATTTCTCCACCTCCAATCTCCCTCCTCCGGCCACGGCAAGGCTTAAAACCACTTCTAAAAGCTTCCTCTCCCTAAGGCTAACAAAACCCCTCAACCCCCGAGCTCCATCGCCGCTGAAAACGCTGCCACCCAAGGCCACCGAAAACCGCCGTAATTCCTCCATCTTTGCCGCATCGATTCTCTCTCCTCCGGTCACCATAGAGGACGATCCACCTACCAAATTGAAGATGGGCACGAGCCAAATACTTTTCGTCAAGGGACCATGGCCAACCGTGGCCGGAAAATGGCCCAACGACGGTGACGAACTCGGTGACCGAAACGGGTCGTCCTTAACCCGTGGTCAACGCGGGTCAACGGCCCAGTTACCCAATTTAGAAAGTTTCCAAAATCGTCACGTACTCCTTCCGTATTTATACCGTACACGTATCGAAATCAAACGGATAAATACGACTAAATCCAACTGCCAAAAATATTCATAACTTATTCTTCGTAACTTGAAATAATCCTCTGAAAGTCCCCACGAGCTCGAAATTAAATTCTCCAACACATTCGTGAAGGATCTCAAATCAAATTCTTGCCCGATAATTTAGTCGTTAACGAGGCCGCCATATTAATCAATTACGACAAAACCGCGACTAATCGCGAAACTCGCAAGTTAAGTCGAAAAACAAACCATGGAGAAACTAGGTAAATCAAATTTTTATGTTAATTTTTTTGACACTATAAGATAGATATGTAATCTATAAGAATCTGTGTTAAAATTTTGATCTTAAAAAATCTCTTTAGGATGGATAATTTATGTTTTAGATGTAAGGGAACTACAGTCACATTTAGCGAAACTCATAGATGTAGATCTAAATGAAGTACAAAATTTATAAAATTTTAACGGCATGCTTAGAATATTATGAACAACCAATCTGACAGTCAGTTTTGTAAAATGATGACACATGATCGATTACGTTTCACAAAGGTCTTTCAACCCATACACTACGTACAAGAAAAATGCACTTAGACCGCGGTAACTTCTCCGCGGTTTAAGTGAACACTTAGACGACGGAGATGTCTTTTTCCGTCGTCTAAGTGACACTTAGACCGCAGAGAAAATTTCCGCGGTCTAAGTGCCACTTAGACGACGGAAAAAGACATCTCCGTCGTCTAAGTGAAATTTCAAAAATTTAAAAATTTCACTTAGACCGCGGAGAAAGTTTCCGCGGTCTAAGTTTTCACTTAGACGACGGAGATTTCCGTCGTCTAAGTACTTTAACCCTAAACCTGAAGGCCCTATCCCCTAAACCATGTTTTCACTTAGACGACGGAAATGTGCATTTCCATCGTCCAAGTAAAAACTTAGACGACTGAAATGTGCATTTCCGTCGTGTAAGTGAAAATTTCGTAATTTCACCTAAGACAACGACCATCTAGACCATGTCCCAATGCATATTCTTTTCGTCGAGACCATAGAGTAAACAATGCTTGGAGTGTGAGCGTCGACGGTTTTAAAATAGGACTTACGGATTTTCGTGTATCCAGGTTTCCGGTTTGTTAAAATTTTGGATTTGCGGTTAACTGTGCCGATGAAACCCTGAACGAACTCAGTATTTAGTGGAAATTATTCTACTTATATATGGTGTTATGGTGAGTATATCCAACGGTCGTTTTTTCCAAATTCAATTTCGTTAATATCGATGTGCAATGAGCATATACGTACCGACACTTAAGTTATACATATTAGTAGATACTTAACAAGTTTGAATACGTAAATTAATTCGTCGTCTTAAATCCCACTTTTTATATATACGATTCTTTAATCGATATTTTACGACAATTCTATTCAAATTACAGGTCCAAAAATTCATTACAAATTATTTTAAAAAAATAATTTTACGGAATTTTCACCTAGACCACGGAGATGAGTATTTCCGTCGTCTAAGTGAATTTTTTAAATTTTTTTTTTTTATTTTTTTTAAAAAAATAAAAATTTTAAAAATTCACTTAGACGACGCAGATGAGTATTTCCGTCGTCTAAGTGAATTTTTTTAATTTTTTTTTTTAAAAAAATTTTATTTTATTTTTAAATTTTTTTAAATTTTTTTTAAAAATTATTTAAAAAATTCACTTAGACGACGGAAATACTCATCTCTGTCGTCTAGGTCAATGGCGGATCTAGAAATTTTTGTGAGGTTGGGCAAGATATTAAACCCTTTTTCTTATGCCCATGGAGTCTGCTATTTTCTTCCTAGAGGTTACTCGGAAGAGGATTTATTTTCCCAGAAAAGAAGAATAGGTAGATTACTAAAAGAAACAAGAAAAAGAGATAAGTTCACCAAAAAAGATAAAAACGAGGGAGGGTTAGAGATTTTTACTCACAAAGAAATGAAAAAAGATTATAAGAGGAATGGATCTGTCGATTAACTAGATTTACTTTCTTTTTAAAACAAAAATGAGTAGAGTTATTAGGTTAGTGGCCCCGCAAGTTGGTAATCTAATGCATAGTATGATAGTTTTTTACTAGCTTCTTTTTATTTTCATCGCAAACTTCTTTTTCTTTTGCACTAGACCTAAAACGACGTCGTCAGTAATTATTAAATCAATGGAAGACCGAAGAACCTAGAAGCTCAGAATGCAGACGAGATATTTTGCCTTTCTCATTCACCTTTTCCCTGAAATTGCCATTTTTATCGATCATATCTCTGTCCAAGGTCTATAATTCAAAGGGATGTTATAAAAACTCAGGTTGGGCAACTGCCCAATCTGGCCTATATGTAGTTCCGCCACTGGTCTAGGCGAATTTTTAAATTTTTAATTTCTGGCGGTGTTTTTCCCACTAAAAATTTGGCAAAAATTTAAATCCACTTAGACGACGGAAATTTGTCATCTCCGTCGTCTAAGTCAAAATAATTGGCGGTATTCTTTTCCCGCTAAAATTTTGGCAAAAATTTAAATCACTTGGACGATGGAAATACTGATTTTCCGTCGTCTAAGTGAAAAATTGGCGGTATTGTTTGAAAATTTAAAGCACTTAGACGACGGAAATACTGATTTTTCGTCGTCTAAGTGTTTTAAAACTCTATAAATTCATCATTTTCTCAATCTCTCTTCATTTTTTCCTCTCCCTCTCCCTCTCCCTCTCTCCCTCTCCATCTCTCTCCCCCCCCCCCCAATCAAACCACCCACCATATATCATCACCATCACCATCCACTATCATCATCACCACCGACATCACCACCGTTGCCGCCATCACCGGCATCACCACCGTCGCTGCCACCACCACACACCACCACCACCTACAACGTCGCCTCCACCACCACCACACACCACTAGCTACCGCCTACATTGTCACCTCCACCACCGGCCTCCACATTCCGGCCAACACCACCGGCGCCGCCACCACCACAGCCGCCTATAATTAGTTTAGTTTTAGCTTAATTTTGTTTATTTAGGCTAGATTAATTTACTTTATTATATTATGAATTTTGTATTCATTGTATTTAAATCCATAATAATTTAAATTATTTATTCATTATGAATTTTGTACGTATTATATATTATTAATAATTAATATTCAATAAATTTTGCAATATTATGAATATTGATATACAAAAAATTAAATAAAAAATTCATTAAATGCTAATTATTAAATTATTAATTAGCATTTCATGAATTTTTCATTTAATTTTTTTACAAAATCACCACTTAGACGACGGATATGGACGATTTCTGTCGTCTAAGTGTTCCCTTGGACGACGGAGATTGTCATCTCCGCGGTCTAGGTGAAAATTCCGTAAAATTATTTTTTTTATTTTTTAATTTAAAAATTCACTTAGACGACGGAGATGACAATCTCCGTCGTCTAAGTGAATTTTTTAATTTTTTTAAAAAAATAATTTTTTTTTGTGATAAAAAATTTAAAATTCACTTAGACCCCGGAGAATGTCCGCGGTCTAAGTCTCACTTAAACGACGGAATTCTCCATCTCCGTCGTCCAAGTGCTTGGACGACAGCACTTGGAGCACGGAGCTTGGACGACGGAGATTCCGTCGTCTAAGTACTTAGACGACGGAAAATTGCACCTAGACGACGGAAATCGTCCGTGGTCTAGGTGCATTTTTCTTGTAGTGATATAATCAAGGAATAAAGGTAAGAATATTAGTGTGCATATAGAGAATTCAAGCAATATAAGAATTTAAAATGTTTTAACAATAAAGAAGGCCATATATAATAGTTCACCTTGTAATAAAAAACACCATACGTAAAAATTAGCCTAATCGAAGTATGTTTGGACCCTGGTCAATACAGTTAAACAATATTTGTGAAAATATATACTAAAATACACTCAACTTATTTTCCTTATTTTCCTATGAGAGGAGTAGATAAATCAATTTTTTTATGTCAAGTTTTTGACACTATGAGATAGATATGTATTCCATAAGAATATGTGTCCAAAATTTGATGTTAAAAAATTATTTTCGGGAGGGGTAATTTCCGTGTTAGTTGTAAGAGTACTACGGTCACATTTGGCGAAATGCATGGATTGATGTCTAAATCAAGTCCAAAATTTATAAAATTTTAAGGCATGGTTATAATATTCTAACCAATCAATCCAATGGTCAATTTTATAAAATAATTAAACATGACCGATTAAGTTTCACAAAAGTATTTCATTCCATATTACAAAGGAACAAACGTAAGAACATTAATATACATATGGAGAATTCAACCAATATGAGAATTAAATATGTTTTAATGATAAAAGAGGACATGTAGAAGGGTCCATCTTATAGTGATAAACACCATACGTAAAATTTAGACTCGTCGGAGTACGTTTAGACCCCGGTACGTGCATGGTTGAAAATTACCTTTATGTTGAAATGTCTTAATTTTTTAATAATTAAAACCCGATAGGCCAGACCTGTAAAATTCCTATTGGCTCGGCCCGTAAAAACTCGCAAAGCCCGCTTAAATGGGTCATACCCGAATTCTTATATAAAAGATAAATCCCGACCCGACCCGCAAATATTAAAACGTTGTTGAGGACCGACTCATGCCGACTATACATGGGCCTGGCCGGCTGGGTCAAGCTTTTTGCCGACCCCTAACTAGACTAATATGCTGTCATGCATGAACTTAAATGATGAAACTTTGTGTTTTCGTCATCTAATTAATTAAGTACCTACACCAAGGCACTCAAATGACGAACCTTAAAGACGAATATTTGGCCGTCTAAGTGGCTTGAGGTCATCATTTTATTTTAACACAGCTAGTATCTCTCTCACACACAAAAGAAAAACACAGATTTTATTTAACCACAAAAGTTCCAACAGATTTAGAATTACCATGCTTGAGGTCACCATTTTATTTAAAACACACATAAAGTTCCAAGTTCCAACAGATTTTTATATTGCTCGTCCTGGGTATTCATTTCAGTAAGCCAGAATAGAATTCCCAGATCTCAACAGCTACAAACAATAAGCAAATTAAGCCAAGCTGCCATGCAAGTAAAGTAAATGAATAATGGAGAAACTATATACCGTAAGTTGAAAAGCAACGTTAACTTTCGCAATGCAGAAATCTACATGCCATTTTGGTGTAAGTGATTCAGTCTTTTTGGCCAAGAAGAGAGATCAATATATGAGATCATACTTAATTAGGAACCCTGATTAATTTGTTAAATATGACTAGCTAGGTTAATCAAAGATGAAGACATATGCAATTGAATTCAAACATGACTAGGCTAATCTGTTGTCATGCATGTTCTTAGGTAAAAGAAACTTTGGTCACAGTGCCTTCGGATTCTTCCTCTTTCCCAGAACAATGTGGTTTTGCATTCAAAAGGAGCTACGGCAATCTCTTTCAAGCACAGTTCAGAAGGTATGATAGATATGGCGCGCGGCTTCAGATTCCTATGCTATTAATAATTTACGGGTGTAACTTCGCATTCTTGTCAAAATGAGCTTCTAGCTAGCTCGTGATGAAAACAGTAAGTGGGATCATGAAGACATTGATATATGGTCGTTGTGATCCATGTCCATAGAGAACTGCGTACAGAAGAGAAGTGAAGGGTGCTGAAGAACAGCCCTGGCGACATTTAAAGGAATACGGGTGTTTACCTTATTATGGTATTTCTGGGGCGCACGGAGAGAAGAGAGAAGAGCTTCACGTTATTCAATCGTGTGTGAACTTCATGCATGATTCAATCGTGTCATTCGTGTGTGTGAGAAATGATCTGCTGTGTTAGTACGTACGTGTCCTGTGTCTTCGATCTAGAGTAACAAAAATTCTACCACGAAATTAGGGCTGAATACACCGTTCAGAGATCGGGAATCAGATTGCCGTTTTATTTTTTCTGAAAAATATTAGATTGTCGTTATCTAAACGGAGTCAAAACATACCTACCGTTGGGACATAACTATTTTGTGCATTTGGCGGGAAAGAAACTACTTTGAAACATAAAGATCGAATTTCTAACGTTCAAAGGTAGTGGCCAAACTCGTAGTCTAAGTAATATACTAAAGGACCTTCGTCCTATGAGTCCTATGATTCGTAAAATCACTAAAGACAAATTATTATCCGTGCATTAGGGATAGTAACATCACCTCGCACCTTATCTGTTAAAGAAAAGGATGTCACAACTCTAGAAGATTTTTTAAACACCTTATTAGATGATACAGTCTTCTTCTAAGAGCCTCAGAGGGAAAGTTGGACTGGTTATGAACTTCACACTTCCCTTCCAAAGTTCTTCAACAGTTCTAGTAGGCGGCTAAGCAAAGGGAAGTCCACCCCGGCAACAAAGTGGGGTAGTTTCAAAGAAAATGAAGTTGGCTGAGTTAAACTCCTATCAGATGAAGTAGAACTCACAGTACATTGACAATAAGTGACGCCAGAAGTGTTTAGCACTGTCATTCTCTGACTAGTTCGTCCCGTCTCCAAATGAAAACTATCAGCAGCTACACCACTTGATTCAGCTGAATAATATTTAGACGAGGAGGCATGCAGAGGAAGAGGGCTTTGAACATCAGCTTAAAGACGTTGAATCGAAGGAGTTCGTCTACTGACATCTTTCTTACACCCTCGCAGACCCAACAAAAATTGTATCGACTTTGTAACATGAGTGATTGGCAACCTCAATACAGCAAAATGTTCATTCCACGTGCACTCTCATTTCTCGCGAAGATACCTGTTGAATTTATCAAATGTTACAATTAATGCATCTGAAAAGTGTGGAACCAACAAGTGTAGATTTCAAACTCAAAAAGATAGAAATGTTCCTGGAGCAAAGTCATTACCTGCATAACAAGAAGAATATCTCGACATTCTACATATAGGTATAAAACATCTGAGCAAGAATCTATACCACCCTTTGTATCACACAGATGATTAGGACATAATGAAAACTAATGGCCTAATCAGAATCCGTACAAAGGCCAAGTATTCAAATAGGTGACTGGAAAAGTAGAAGTAAGAAGTGACTTCAAGAGAATTGTAATGTAGACCACGCCTCAGGAAGCCAAATATTGATGACTTGGCTAAAGATTTTGTGAACCGTTGGTATTAATCAGTGCATTCATTTTGCCTACGTTGGCCCAAAGTTTCACTCTCAAATCCCATACTCTCTCCATGTTGATCATTTGTCTCCATTCGGTAGAATTTACTCTCCAAACCCATGTTCTTTTTCTTGTACATCTCGAACTTTTCATTATCATTAACTAATTGAACAGCTGTGAACCCATGTAGCTAAACATGAAGGTGACGAAGCCAATATGCACACTTATAAACTGAATCAACTTCAAAATTCAAAAAATTAAAATCGAACCACAAACACCATATCACAGTTTCAGAAGCAAAGAAAGGATTATCATAATCAGTCAGCTACAAATGACTCCAATAAACTACTAAATTAAACGCTAAAACTTAATGAAATCCTAATATAGCAGAAACATGCTTGATGGGAATAGCAGTACTTTCCCAATGAATATATAAGTAACGCATTCACTACTCATTCAATCTAAAAAGCATAAACTTCAAAACGCTCTCTATCAAGAAATTAAATTTTATCGACATATCTAGTAAGAAAATACTTGTCCACACCCACATGTAAATGCAGTAGGCTACCCCATTCTTGAGCAGTTTTAACATGAATTCCTAACCCACAGACAGAGAAATACAGTTAATACCATCTTGGGGCTCTACCAAATACTTGCACAACCTATCCGCAAAAGACAAATCGTAGTTTCTGAGACCAAAAGTCATTTCTGAGACCACCTAGTTGACCCGTTCTATTACTCACAACTATCACACAAGAGACCTATTTGATCAAAACTTGACGCCATAAAACGAAATTGACCGAACCCAAGAAAATTACAAAAAGAAATCGGAACAACAACATAGACGAAATCGATGAAATCCAAGCAAATTAATTAACAAAATCGGAGCAGCATGATGGAAGCGATCAAACCTAGCATAGACGGAATACCCAGATCACCAATTTCATGCATATGTTAAACCAGCAAAGGGAATAAAACTTTGATGAATCCGTATCGTAGAGACGATCCCGATCCCCTTTCCGTGATGTTGCTGCTGGTCGGCGGGGGTGGTAAGTTTGGTTTGAGAGAGAGACGGGGGGGGGGGGGCTTGGCATTTGGGTATTTTTTAATTGGGTGTTTTTAGAAATAATAAGTGTCACGTATTTTAAAAATACGCACATTGAGGACAAAATAGTCATTTGCGGCACGGAAATGAACAGTACTCACCGAATTATAGAAAATATGTCTTTATTCAATATTGTGCTTAAAATACATAGATAAAGTACGTATGTGTCTTACAGTGGCCTCATTAAAAACCCAGTAGGAAAAGAGTACCACAACACATACGCACACAGCAGATTAACTAAACACAACACATTCCCACGAAAACAAAACCACTTAAATTAACCTAAAACTACTTTTATTTCTCCACCCCGGCGCCCTTGCTTCTTCACTGGCCGCTGCTGCTGGCCCCGTTCCCTCCCTCCTTATCCTCGTCCTCGTCCTCTTCGTCCTCGTCCTCGTCCTCGTGCTCTTCGTCCTCGTCCTCTTCGTCTTCGTTCTCGTCCTCGTCCTCGTCCCACTCATTCCCTTTCATCCTCGCTTGCTCACGCTCCTCATCTCTGTGAGTGTAGAGAGGAAAAGGAAATGGTTTTGGCACACACTCTGGCCTGTAGACATTCACCGTGTCTAGAAGCTCTGTGAAACGTTTGAAGTTATGACGATACCTCCCAAGCTCTAATGCCTTCCATGGTTTATGTCGAGTAGTGGCGGTACGGGTAAGAAGGACGAGTACGTAATCTTCTGGCTTTATCCTTGGCACATCCGCAGGGAGATCCCTGTGAGTTCGCTTAATGACTTTTTGGACCTTGTCAATAAACGTTAGCTGTGCCTTTATGTTGCTGATGTTCAGAGAACCCAATTCATACCTATCCCTTTTCTTTCTTGCCGTAGTTTTTTGTTTGGGAGTCAAGTTGCGGAGGTCTGGCAGATCCCTGGGAGTCTCCAATCGACATATTGAAACTTCTTTACCTAAACCAAAAAATTAGAAAAGAGTTAAGCCACCTAAAATAACGTAATCAAGCTACATATTACACTTCAAAATGTAAGCTTAGATTAATTATACCTTCCATTAATGCTCGGAGGAATGGGGAGGATGGGAAACTGGGTGCAATTGAACGTGTGTGTTTGCAATCGGAGGAGGATGGGGAAACTAGCTAGATGATCTGGTGGATGTGGTATGTGTTTGTGAAGCTAGGTTTATGTGAAGCAAGGTATTTATAGTAGAGGGGGGCATCCCGTTTGAAATCCCTCACACACAAACACACACACAAAAGAAAGAAGAACATGGGTGAGCTCATCACAAGTACGTACGTACTTACACTCAATAATGACAACAGATCGATGCATATATGCCTAATAAAAAAGTACTCTAGGGTTAGATTTCATTTTCACCTATTGCTTCTCTCACATCGTTAAATAATATACATATACAATGTGCTATCCGGAACAACTGCATGTCTTGCCCTAGACCTCCCGCCGTGGGTGCAGCTGCATATATATGTAAAAGCTTTCCACCGTCTAATCGATCACTAGCATCTTGGTACATGAACTAGCGACTGACGATGCCCGCCCCAAGGGTTAGCTTAATTATATATGATTATATGATGCTTCTAACGAAGATTACATCAAGCTCTTCTAGCTGTAAGAATACATGCATTTCACAGTACAGTTAAGAACGTTGGCATGGCTTCGCATACGTAAAAGAACAACATCATAATTTGCAAATTAGAGTGGACTCTTGTCTTGTACTGTAGATTATAGGTGGTAGAGGTTTTATGTATTGCATCCAAGCTAAATCATAAGGATTTCCCAACATTTGATATTTCGACGCATGTCTCAGTATAAAGATTGTGTAGAATTCGCATGCATGCAAATACAAAGAAGGCTAGCTAGGTATAAAGATGCATGCAAGATTAATTAAACCAAAAGAAAGCAAGCTAGTATCTCTCACACACACAAACAAAAGAAAGAGAAAAGGATTTTATTTAACTACGAAAGTTCCAAAAGATTTAGAAGTACCATGCTTGAGGTCACCATTTTATTTAAAACACACATAAAGTTCCAATTTCCATCAGATTTTTATATTGCTCGTCCTGGGTATATATTCATTTCAGTAAGCCAGAATAGAATTCCCAGATCTCAACAGCTACAAACGATAAGCAAATTAAGCCAAGCTGCCATGCAAGTAAAGTAAATGAATAATGGAGAAACTATATACCGTAAGTTGATCGAGAAGCAACGTTAACTTTCGCAATGCAGAAATCTACATGCCATTTTGGTGCAAGTGATTCAGTCTTATTGGCTAAAAAGAGAGATCAATGAGATCATACTTAATTAGGAACCCTGATTAATTTGTTAAATATGACCAGGTTAATCAAAGATGAAGACATATGCAATTGAATTCAAACATGACTAGGCTAATCTGTTGTCATGCATTTTCTTAAGTAAAAGAAACTTTGGTCACAGTGCCTTCGGATTCTTCCTCTTTCCCAGAACAATGTGGTTTTGCATTCAAAAGGAGCTACGGCAATCTCTTTCAAGCACAGTTCAGAAGGTATGATAGATATGGCGCGCGGCTTCAGATTCCTATGCTATTAATAATTTACGGGTGTAACTTCGCATTCTTGTCAAAATGAGCTTCTAGCTAGCTCGTGATGAAAACAGTAAGTGGGATCATGAAGACATTGATATATGGTCGTTGTGATCCATGTCCATAGAGATCTGCGTACAGAAGAGAAGTGAAGGGTGCTGAAGAACAGCCCTGGCGACATTTAAAGGAATACAGGTGTTTACCTTATTATGGTATTTCTGGGTCGCACGGAGAGAAGAGCTTCACGTTATTCAATCGTGTCTGAGCTTCATGCATGATTCAATCGTGTCATTCGCGTGTGTGTGAGAAATGATCTGCTGTGTTAGTACGTACGTGTCCTGTGTCTTCGATCTAGAGTAACAAAAATTCTACCACGAAATTAGGGCTGAATACACCGTTCAGAGATCGAGAATCAGATTGCCGTTTTATTTTGTTTGAAAATATTAGATTGTCGTTATCTAAACGGAGTCAAAACATACCTACCGTTGGGACATAACTATTTTGTGCATTTGGCGGGAAAGAAACTACTTTGAAACATAAAGATCGAATTTCTAACGTTCAAAGGTAGTCGCCAAACTCGTAGTCTAAGTAATATACTAAAGGACCTTCGTCCTGTGAGTCCTATGATTCGTAAAATCACTTAAAGGACCGAATATGTTTTTCGTCGTTCAGGTAATATACTAGATGACGAATAAACAATTCGTCGTCAACTTTGTCGTCTATATATATGAACTAGACTACGGAATAAGTGTTTCTGGTCCACTTCGTTGTCTAAGTCGTATATATCCTAAACAATAAAATTTTGTTCGTCGTTCAAGATCTTACCTATACGACAAAATTGACCTCTTAGACAATCAAATACTAGCTTACCCGTTTAAGTGGATTAAATTATTTAGATCAATTTTTAGTTCCAAATCGAACATGTTTCATTTCCTCCTCCATCAACCTCTCTCAACACCACCTCCGGGTCAATTCATAACAGAAAAGGTTCGAGAGGCCTCCTGAAGCTTATCCACCTCTCTTCTTATATATTGGTTTGTGTTGGTATAATCTTTTTTCTCTCAATTATTTTTCCAAAATTATCTCATTTCTGTATTTTAGTTTTCCGGCAAATGATTTCCGTCGACCCTTGTTTGCCTTAACATTGTTTATAAACTATATTGCTTGCATGTGTTGATTATATATGGTGAAATATTAGATTACTTGAAAATTAATAATTCGTAGATCAATATAATTTGGTACAATTATTGTGTTATGTAATTTATTAAGTATTGGATGATTGTAAGAATGATATATGTTTCATATTCGATTCTTGATGTTTAAAATTAGCTTCCTTAATTAGAAGTGTCGATGTTTAATTGTATATGTTGATGACTAAAAACGGAGCTAGCTAGGTTCTTGAATTGTCCCAAAATTAGGTAGAATTTGTAATTTCCCCAAAATTAGCTAGGTTGTTGATGACTCAAAATTAGGTAGGTATCTAGCTAGGTTCTATTATTCGAGAATCATGCATGTTGATGACTAGTTGACAACAACGCTACAAGAAAAACAGACTTAGACCACGGAGCATTTCCATCGTCTAAGTGACGTTTTCCGTCGTCTAAGTATTTAGACGACGGAATCTCCGTCGTCCAAGGTCCGTGCTCCAAGTGCTGTCGTCCAAGCACTTGGACGACGGAGATTTAGTTCTCCGTCGTCCAAGTTCACTTGGACCACAGATATTCTCCGAGGCCCAGGTAAACACCTGGACGACGGAGAACTAAATTTCCATCGTCCAAGTGACTACCTGGGCCACGGAGATTGATACGTTCTCCGTGGCCCAGGTAGTCACTTGGACGACGGAAATTTAGTTCTCCGTCGTCCAGGTGTTTACCTGGGCCTCGGAGAACGTATCAATCTCCGTGGCCCAGGTATTCACTTGGACGACGGAGAACGACATTTCCGTCGTCCAAGTGACTACCTGGGCCACGGAGAACGTATCAGTCACCGTGGCCCAAGTAATCACTTGGACGACGGAGATTTAGTTCTTCGTCGTCCAAGTGACTTTTTAATTTAAAAAATAAATAAATTGTAATTAAATATTATTAATTTAATTTATTATTAATTGAATTTAAATAATGAAAAATGCTAAAATTAATTAAATAAACTAAATTTTGAATATTACTTAATTATTAAATAATTAAAATTAATTTGTACATACATGAATAATCGAAAAAACCCATAAATTAAAAATTAAAATATTGTTCGGAATGCGGAAAGAAACGATATAATAAACTACTAGCTAGCTAACACTACAAGAAAACTGCACTTAGACCACGGACCATTTCCGTCGTCTAAGTGCAGTTTTCCGTCGTCTAAGTACTTGGACGACGGAAACTCCGTCGTCCAAGGTCCGTGCTCCAAGTGCTGTCGTCCAAGCACCTGGACGACGGAGACTTAGTGTTTCCGTCGTCCAAGTGAACTTGGACCTCGGACATTATCCGTGGCCCAGGTGTTCACCTGGACGACGGAGACTTAGTGTTTCCGTCGTCCAGGTGAACACCTGGGCCACGGACATTGCTCGTGTGTCCGTGGCCCAGGTGTTCACCTGGACGACGGAAACACTAAGTCTCCGTCGTCCAGGTGAGCACCTGGGCCACGGAGAACAACAGGGTTTAGGGGTTAGGGGTTAGGGTTTAGGGTTTAGGGTTTAGGGTTTGTGCACCTGGACGACGGAGAACATAATCTCCGTCGTCCAAGTGAATATTTAATTTTTTTAAAAAAATAAATTGAAATTAAATATTATTAATTTAATTTATTATTATTTTAATTTAAATAATGAAAAATGCTAATATTAAATAAATAAACTAAATTTTGAATATTAAAATTAATAACTTATATATATAATTATTAAATAATCAAAGTAAATTAATTTGTACATACGAAAAAACCCATAAATTAAAAATTAAAATATTGTTCGGAATGCGGAAAGAAACGAGATAATATACTACGTGCTACACTACAACATTTTTGCCCATTACCGGCGAGATCACCGGAGACAAGGCCGGCGACCGGAAAAGTCGCCGGTAATGTTCAACATTACCGGCGACTTAGCCCGTCGCCGGTAATGTCGCCGGAATCTCGCCGGTAATGTTGCAAAACATTACCGGCGACTCCAACCGTCGCCGGCAATGTCTAGGGAGACATTACCGGCGATTTTCCGGCGGGAATTTCGCCGGAAATGTCTCCCTAGACATTGCCGGCGACGGTTGGAGTCGCCGGTAATGTTTTGCAACATTACCGGCGAGATTCCGGCGTAAAGTCGCCGGTAATGTCTTCATTTCCGGCGACTTACTCCGTCGCCGGCAATGTGTCTTATATTAGATGCCGGATCGGGCAGCTCGATCATTCAATCATTTTGAGCGAAAAAAATCCAGAGAAATCGAAAGAAGGAAAACGTACGCTCTGAAATCGATCATTCGGTATATTGTCAAAATTAAGGCGGGCGTCGAAAACTCGATCACTCGGGAAGCTATTTATATAGGTACGTAAGTGTATATATACGTATATGTGGTATATATATGTGTGTGTGTGTGTGTTGATCAAATCAAATTCGTGAGATATATATATATATATATATATATGAAATGTTGTTGATGTACGGTCACCGAAACGAGAAAACAGCTTGTAGTTAATCTTGTGTCTGAATCAATGACTGGTATTATCGTATTGTTAACGGAGCCAGGCTTAACAGAGCCTCCTCCTATATACCCAGTCAAATACGTTTTGAATTGAAAAAAGGAGAATACGTACTATCATCGAGTACTGAATCGAATTCAGAGATTAGATCGATATATATACATATGCATGCATGTGTTGATTTAATTAGAGTTGAATTGAGAGATCACGTCGATTATTAGTAGTGAATGTGTGTATATATATATAATTAATACGTAAAATTGTTAGAATTTTCAGGATGGACAAGAGTTGGATGAGCCTCGAAAGATGGGATGTCAGATATCACGAGGGAATTAGGAGTTTTGTGGATTTTGTGAAGGCTAATTGTGGAGACACTACACTTCATTATTGCCCGTGTAAAGAATGTAAGTGTTTCAGCGATCGATTTCGATTTCCCATTGATAAAGTCCAGAGGCACCTGAGTAAATACGGGTTTTGGGATAAGTACACTTGTTGGATTTATCACGGTGAAACATCGGTAGCGGGTCCGCATGATCATGGACAATTTGGTGAGAGGGCCAGTCCACGCTATGATTATGGAGATTTTGCTGAGAGGGGCAGTTCATCCTATGATCCAACATCGATGTTAATCAATGATATGTTTCCTCATGAGAGCGGTGTATTTGCTGATGAAGCACCAAATGTCCCTCCCGTCGTTGAGGGTTTCCCCCATATCGAGCCAGTCGAGCCATTACCTGGAGCTCATGTCAACTCAAGCGGTATGGACAAGTACAACAACCTGATTGCATTGCAACAGACTCCGTTGTACGACGGTTGTAGTAAGACTGTTCTTGAAAGTCTGATGGGAGTGATGCAGCTAAAAATGGAGAACAAAATGTCTGTCAAAGCTGTTGATTATTGGTTGAAGTGGACTGCTTCGCTACTGCCACCCGGTCATCGTCTTCCTACCACTCATCATAAGGTGCGACATATCTTGAAAGATCTTGGGCTTTCCTACATCAAAATCCATGCATGCAGATATGATTGTATTCTCTTCTGGGGAAAAGATCTCGAAGACCTTGAAGCCTGCCCGGTATGTTTTACAGAAAGGTATAAGTTGACTCCTGCAGGCAACAAGAAAGCTGTGAAGATACTTCGATATTTCCCGCTTATTGATAGGCTGGAGCGGTTGTTCATGTGTGCTTTCACGGCCGAGGCAATGAGATGGTGGGCTGAGAGGAACTTGCCTGACGATGACACCCTTATACACCCTTCCGACGGAGAGGCTTGGAAGCACATGGTCAGGGAGTTTGATCATTTTGCAGCAGAGGTCCGAAATGTTTGGCTAGGGCTCTCATCTGACGGATTCAACCCTTTTGGCAACATGAGTCTTCAATACAGTATATGGCCAGTTATTTTGGTACCGTACAACCTTCCACCATGGATGTGCATGAAGAAGGAATACAATATGCTCACTCTGTTAATTCCGGGCTCGGGTTATCCAGGAAAGTGTCTCGATGTGTATTTGAGGCCTTTGATTGAGGAGCTTAAGTACCTGAGTGAGTGTGGCCACCCCACTTACGATAGGTTCAAAAATGAGATGTTCCAGATGCATGTCATGCTTGTTGGCACCATCAGTGATTTTCCTGCCCGCGGTATGTTGTCGGGCAACGTTACCAGGGGTTACAGGGCTTGTTCAGAGTGCATGACGGTTGATTGTTGCAGTCCTCATTGCAGTAAAATTGTCTCGATGCGTCACCGTTGTTGGCTTCCATATGATCACCCATTTAGGCAGGATCCAGACGCGTTTGATGGGACTGTTGAAACTGGTGTGGCACCCAGGCGATGGACAGGGGACGAAATTTTGGAAGTGTTGAATGAATACGATTTTGGCCAGCTGAGCAATCATCCTGACATAGTGGCGTCAATTCCAGACAAGCCCGAAAGGTATAATTTTTGGACACACAAGAGCATATTCTGGGAACTCTCCTACTGGCCCAGGTTGCTTATCAGACATTACCTAGATGTCATGCACATAGAGAAGAATGTGTGTGAAAGTGTGGTGGGCACAGTTCTTAACTTGGAGGGGAAAACAAAAGACATCCCTAAGGCACGCATTGATCTTAAAGCAATGGGTGTGCGGAAACATTTGTGGTTAAGAGATGGTAAGAGAAAAATGCCGCAAGCTCCGTACACCGTAAAGCCGAAGCATAAGCATGAAATTTTTCGGTGGCTGAGTAATGTCAGGTATATATTCTTATGGCTATGTATGAATTTGTCCTTAAATTTTTAGCGGAGTATATATGGTTATATGCGAGAAATATAATTGGTCCATATATATGGCTTCATCTATATATATATGCAGGTATCCTTATGGCTATGCAGGAAATATAAGCAGGTGTGTTAACTTCCGGGACAATAAGATGTACGGATTAAAGAGTCATGACTGCCATGTACTGCTTCAACGCCTTTTCCCTATTTTCATTCGAGGGTACATGCCCAAAGAGGTGGTGGAGCCGTTGGTGGCCTTGTCAAGATTCTTTCAGAAGTTATGCACCAGGGAAGTTAAAAAAGCAGACCTGAGGGAGATGCAAGATGACATCATTTTTATCATGTGCAAGCTTGAGAGGATATTTCCCCCAAATTTTTTCGACATAATGCCGCACCTGATGATCCATCTTCCCGAACAATTGTTGCTTACCGGTCCCGTACACTACACTTGGATGTATCCCATGGAAAGGTACAAATGATTCATAAATTTGGTTTGCCTATGGTTTTTATATGTAATGACTTCTGGTTAAGTAAGTTAACATGCACTTGTTAACTTGTAGACAATTGGGAGCCTATAAGGACTATGTGAAGAATAAATATGCACCTGAAGGGTGTATCGCTGAAGCATATCTTGCGCACGAGTGTGTAACGTACACCAAAGTCTACCTCGAAAATGTAGAGGACCCCCAACAACATATGCCGATAGATGAACCCCAGTTCAACCTTTCTATCATCTCCAGTGACGTGGTAGTACAGGGAAGCTTGCCAAAGTCGTACAAGTTGGATGGAAATGTGGTAGCCATTGCCCACTGGTCGGTACTGATTAACTGTCAAGAAGTACAATATTGGAAAAACTATCATCTTCACTGCCCTGCTATTGCCGGAAATGTTGATTACCACAACAAGACGTTTGCAAACTACTTTGGTCAATGGGTAAGTATATGTGTATATGTCTATTTTTATATATATATATCCTTACATAGCATGTATGTATGTACGTGCTTTTGTGGTTTCAAGATGACATAATTTCTTCTGTACGTATTAATATATGGACGTTTTCAGATGAACCATGTAGCAGATGATGGTTGCCCAGAGTGGTCAAACGAATTGAGGGTCCTGGCGATGAAACCGATTGCTTCAAAAGTTTACTCGATGTGTCAGGTCAATGGCGTGAAATTTATATGTGAAAATCGAGACGACCGACTGAAAACACAGAATTGTGGGGTGATGGTCCATGGTGGGCAGGATGGCGTTGACTATTACGGTGTCCTTCATTCAGTTGTTGAACTAATTTATGGGAACCGCATGATAGTGCACTTGTTCAAGTGTAGATGGTTTGATACTAGCCCGGAGAACACAAGGACCGATCAGTACGGAACATTTTCGGTGAATACTGCTACTACCTGGTATGAAGATGACCCTTTCGTTCTTGCCTCATTAGTAAAACAAGTGTTTTACCTGGACGATATTCTTAACAAAGTCCCGTGGAAGGTGGTTAACCATGTTGCTCATAGAAACATATACAGTGCTGCCACACTTGGTGATACCGCAAATGATGAGGAAGTTACTGCATACCAAGAGCCGAACGCTTTTGACATTCCGGAATCATCTACGATTCGCCTTAATAATGTGAGATCTGGGAGTGTGGTTCGAATTACTGGAGCAGAACTTCTCGATGTTAATCCATATGAAGTTGACGCTGATTCAGATGACGAGGAGCGGCACATATTGCCAGAGGTTACCTATGAAACCGAGTCAGACTCAAGTGATGAAGATGATTACGATTATCATCCTTAGTACGTTGGAAATTGTAGTCGGAAATTGTAGTCGGAAATCGTACGTAGTCGGAAAATGTAGCTAGTCTAAATTGTAGACGGAAATTGTAGTCGTTAATCGTACGTAGATGGAATTTGATAATCGAAAATGTAGTCGGAAAATGTAGTCGTTAATCGTACGTATACGGAAATTGATAATCGAAATTTTAGTCGGAAAATGTAGTCGGAAATCGTAGACGGAAAATGTAGTCGTTAATCGTACGTATACGGAAATCGTAGTACGTATACGGAAATCATTAATCGAAAATGTAGTCGGAAAATGTAGTCATTAATCGTACGTATACGGAAATTGATAATCGAAATTTTAGTCGGAAAATGTAGCCGGAAATCGTAGACGAAAAATGTAGTCGTTAATCGTACGTATACGGAAATCGTAGTACGTATACGGAAATCATTAATCGAAAATGTAGTCGGAAAATGTAGTCATTAATCGTACGTATACGGAAATTGATAATCGAAATTTTAGTCGAAAAATGTAGCCGGAAACCGTAGACGGAAAATGTTGTCGGATATTCTTCGGGAAATAATGACATTACCAACGAGTTGAAGTCGTTGGTAATGACATTACCAACGAGTTATAAGCAACTCGTTGGTAATGACATTACCCACGAGTGAACTCGTCGTTGGTAATGTCATTACCAACGAGTTAACTCGTTGGTAATGTCATTACCAACGACTTCAACTCGTTGGTAATGACATTACCAACGAGTTAACTCGTTGGTAATGACATTACCAACGAGTTATAAGCAACTCGCCGGTAATGTTTTCTGGTTTCCCCCATATCGAGCCCGAGCCTTTCATTTCTCCTCCTCTCCCTCTCCTCCTCCCAAATCGGTCCGGTGAGTGTATGTGCTCCTCCTCCTCCTCTCCCACTCCTCCTCCTTATCCTCTACTCCTCCTCTCCCTCTCCTCCTCTCCACCGATCCCCTCTCCTCTCCTCCTCCGAAAATCTCCTCCTCCCCTCCTCCCCTCCTCTCCTCCCCTCACCATTGTAGGTGGAAATTCATGGCAGGTCCGATCCTCTCTCTCTCCCTCTCTCTCTCTCTCTCTCAATTTTTAATTATTTTTTTGCATGTGTATGTGTATGTGTATGTGTATGTGTAAATTAATTAGGGTACTAAGTTGGAAATTAGGGTGATAAGTTCTAAATTAGCATGTATGTATATATGTGATATATATATATATTTAGGTATGTGAATATGAAGTGATGTATATATATATGTGAAAATTATGTATAAATGTGGTTTGGATGAATATGTGATGTATATATATGTGGAAATTAAACCGGTTTAATTTGGATGAATATGTGATGGAAAATTAATTAGGGTTTGTGATTTGGATGAATATGTGATGGATAAATTTAATTAAGATGCATGATGTATATATATATACACATCGAATATGTATAGTCGTTAATTTAGGTGATATAGTTGTTAATTAATCGTATAAATGAAGGTGGAAATCGGGATCGGGACGGTTTAGAACCAGAACGGTTTTAAACCGGAACGGTTTGGAACCGGAACGGAAATTGTAACCGGAACCTTTATGTTACAAACGTTTCCGGTTACAAACAGTTCCGGTTTCAAACGGTTCCGGTTCCGATTTGTTATAGAACCGAAACGGTTTGGAACCGGAACTGTTTGTAACCGGAACCGTTATGTTACAAACGGTTCCGGTTACAAACAGTTCCGGTTTCAAACGGTTCCGGTTCCACACCGTTCCGGTTCCGATTTGTTATTGAACCGAATCCATGACTATTACGATGTCCAGGAGGTTTTGCGGCTAATTGGCTTCGGAGAGGTTCCCGAAATAGTGGAGGGAACAGTAGTCAAGCTTCCTCCTCGCCCGCAGTTAGCAACACGCCCAGTGGGCCAATGATGACTGCTCACACCAGAGCCTTGCTAGAGGCGCGAGCTGAGGAGGAAGCTGCACGATCAAGAGCCGTGGAACCGGAATTCGAGGCTCGAGCCTCAGTCTCTAGACGCTCAATCAGCAGACGTCCCTCCGGTGGCAGAGCCTCAGACGAGCGACAGTCAACGGGGGCATCAGAAACTCCCTCAATCCGAATGCCCCATATTCGGATGGTGCCTACTCCCGTTTCACGGGAATCATCTGAGGCACATGGTGGTGCTGGCGCCTCATCGTCCAGGCCTCGTCTATCTCCGCCGTCCGGTCTCTTCCTACCCGACGAGATTCCTGTCATCCCTGAATTCGATGATAGGGGGATGCCTGTTTATATTGAAGGACGGCCGGATTTCCTGACCGTGGAGGAAGCGTATAACTTCCTCCCGTTCGACCCCGTGTATCTTTGGAGTGTGAGGTGCACCAACCAACAAACGGACGATGCAGGTAAATTTTATTTAACATCAGATTGATTAATTAATTATTACTTAAGACTTGCGATTGGTTCAATTAATGATATCAATTTGTTGACATTGTTTTATTAGGCAATTTCGTTAATGGGACTGGAAAACGGAAAGGGGCTAGAGGCACCTGCACCGGGAAGAGACTTGAGCAGGCCACCGGCGGAAGGAAAACGCCCATAAGGGCCAATGAGGATGGCGAGGTGATCGAGGCATTCGACACCACGCGCAAATATGTCAGCATGGCCGGTGCGATCGTGCGGGACAAGGTCCCAATGCTTTGGCCAGATTGGGAATCTGTGCCTATCTACGTGAAGATGCAAGTGCATAATGCACTCAGTGTGAGTAAAATCGTATTTTTATTACGTAAATTTTACATTTATTAATTAAGTCCGAATAAATATATAATTTTACCTTTTATATATTCATATTGCAGGTGTGGTTTGACGTGGATGAAGTTCTTATTCACACGTGGGTAGAGCGTCAACTACATATGAGGTGATGTGCTTCGACTTATTTGAATATATATCGAGTTAGATTTTTGTTTATCAAGTGTTTTACTATCTCTAACTTTTTTTCCTTCTTTTAATATAGGTATAAAGAGTGGAAGAACGAGCTTTCTTCCCATTACACTGTATACAAGGAGCTAGGCCGAGGTTCCACCCCTAGCGAATTCCGGTTTAGGGAGTACGAGTGGCTGTGGCTGATAGCCCACTTCGAGCACCCCAAAGCTCGGGTATGCATCCTTAATATATCTTTCAAGCCTAAAGTATCGTATCAGATTGAAATAGTTAGTTACTAATTTTTTTTCATATGTTTATCAAACAAGGCGATTTCGAAGACGAACCGGGCGAATAGATTGAAAAACACCAGGGCCCATCATGCAGGTTCACTCAACTACATGGGTTGGTCGACTAAGGCGCAGCAACAACAAGAAGTGAACCCCTTGGTGTATATTCATCAGAAGTTCTATCCGCAGTGCCCTGACGAAGCGGTAAGTCTTTCGCCTCTCCATGTGTTAATAAAACTATTTTTCTATATTAATAGATGTTGTTAGTTAATACGTTGTTCATTTTCGCTTTTCAATTAGGCGAGAGTGGAGGAGGCGACCGCAGAAGTGACCATGAGTATAGCTCGGACTAACCATCCTGACTGCTCCGAGGAAGAAGTCACCCAGTATGCCTCTCAGATCGATCCGCTTGATCCCCCGATAGCGGCTCAGATCATGGCAAAAGCGTGCGGGACTGGAAAGAATACCTACTACTGTAGGGGAATGGGCTCGGCGGGAGAAGGAGTATTGAAAACAACTTCACAATACTCTACCGGGTCAAGAAGTTCAACTTCTAGTCGTAACCTCGCAGCGGAGCTTCATAGGACGCAGAGGGAGTTGGAGGAGCAAAAGAGGCAGATGGCCGAGTACCAAATGCAGCAGACACAGGTGCAGGCTCAGATATACACATGGATGCGGACGATGTACGAGGCTCAGACTACCGGACAACCGTTCCCCACACCTCCCCCGGTCCCGGTCCCTCCGTTCCCTAGCTATCCACCACCACCACCGCACCAGTCAACGCCAGAGCAAGACCAAGGAAGCCACCGGAATTCAAATGAGTACATGGATTACTTCGACCCTGACCCGCAAGTTCCTGGACCCTGACCTGTAGTTGTAGTTAATTTTCGTATCGTCGTTGCTATTTGTACTGTACGTTGGACATTTATGTGTACTGTTGAACTTGTATGATTGTACGGTTTATGTCTTTCAATGCAGGTTCTGGAATTGGGCCCAATCCAGAACCGCGTTTTTTTTTCAAAATTTTTTCAGACATTGCCGGCGACATGGACCTCAGTCGCCGGCAATGTCACAAATTCCGGCCACGGCGGCGGAACCATTGCCGGCGACGGAGTCGCCGGTAATGTCGGAGCCATGGCCGGCGACTGGAGTCGCCGGTGATGTCGGAGACATTGCCGGCGACTTGAGTCGCCGGTGATGTCGGAGACATTGCCGGCGACTTGAGTCGCCGGTGATGTCTCCGACATTACCGGCGACGCCGTTTCCAGTCGCCGGCAATGTTAACACCGGCGGGAGATTTCCGGCGACGTCATTGCCGGCGACTCGTCGCCGGGAATGACATTTCCGGCGAAAAAAAAAGACAAGGCCGGCGACCTCCCGTCGCCGGTAATGTCTCCTTTTCTTGTAGTGCTAGCTAATACACTGGAGGAGCAGATGCGGGGCCGAGTCCTCCGCCTCCAGCCGGGTCGTTGTCGTCGGGGTGTGGGTTCGGAGGAGGTTGACATACTTCTCGATTTTGGTTCATGAGCGCGATGAGTTGGGCTATTTGTGCTTGTTGTTCGTCAAGTCTTTGCCGCATTGACTCATTCTGCTCTTGTGTCTGTCGATTCTCCTCTCGTGCCAGTCGAGCCTCTTGAATGGCTGCTTCGACGGCCGCAGCTTGACTGATTCTCCGCTGCCTCGAACCTCCCGTAGATGATGAGCCGGAGGTCGTCGACAAATCTCGTACCACCCTAGGCCCAAAGTGCCTAACCTCCTTGCCAGCTCTACGACCGTAGACCTCATCCGCGATTGCAATTTGGCTCTCTAAGGATAGAGGAGGCAGGTCTTCCGGCGGCACATCTGGGAACGCAAGCTGAGTGTTGGCCAACTCTTCATGCGCACGCTCTATCGCCCTTGCCTAAAAAATTATAATTAATTTATTATAATGAAATCATATTTAAATAATAATTACTATAATTAAAAGCACATATATATATCACTTACCCCGTATTGACTCGCTTCATTATCGAGCCCTGGCGTCACGTACGCGCTTACGCTTGCATCAATAAAAGGGTGTTTGGAACCCTTATCCTTGTGCTCCTTGGCAATTTGAATGAACTGCTTGGCGCCGGTAGTATGGTGTTTCTCCTTCTTCCCCCGGTTGGCTTTGTTGACACCGGAGAATTTCTGTTACACAATATAATTAAATCATTAAAAAATGAATAACTACAATTTAAATAATTCAATTATCTTAATTGAAATAAAAAAATTAAATTAATACCTTAAATTGTTCATCGGCAAAGTGGTTACACAACCACTCCCACTCATCTTCTCTCTCCCCTTGCAGCTCTACCGGGGGAGGCACGGGACCGACATCTTTGAAGTACTTATGGAGCCTGTACTTCCAATCTTTGTAGATGGAGTTGGCGGTTTGATTGATATGCCTCAACATAGCCGGTGTCAGATCCACGTCAAATTGTTCCTATGAAAAATAATTAGAAAATTATAATCGTATATATTATGAAATTTTAGGCCGAGATTAACAATATTATATAATAACTAAATTGAACGTATTACGTACCGAAAGATCTTTGAAGACTTTCGCCTTCTCATGATCCGGCGCCTCCTTCCAAGTAGGGGCAGTGATACGAACCCGGTTACGGATGATTGACCCTATCCCATGCGCCGAGAGACTTGCTAGCTGAGCTGTGGGAGGGCCACCGGTGAATTCGTCGTACGGCAAGTCGATCTTTTTACCGGTCGCCTTGCAAATACGCTCCGCTTTTCCCCCTTTAACGAGACCCCGAGTCCTTTTCGGTTCCGGGTCAGTGGGGGCCCTCCTTTGCCTAAGGCGCGCGCTGTACATGATTGATTCGGCGGTCGAGGACGCCTGAGTACTTGCCGTTGAACCGGTACCGGGCGTCGGAGTTGAAAAGAGGTCGACGTCATCACCGCTCGAGATGAAAGGGGGAGCGGGAATTTCCCCAGAGGGCGCTACGGACGGACCAGATGATCCGTCCGGATTGAGAGCGTCGTTGCCCTCCGGTGGTAATTCCCAACCAACTTGGTCCGCCAAGCGGCGGAGCATGGCATCTTCTGCCTCTGCTTGGGCTTTCTTCTTGCCAGATGTCGTCTTTGGCGGAGCCATTTAAACCTAAGATTGATGCGTTAAAATACCTACTTACCATAATAATTACAACTTAAAAATTTACGCTAATTAATTAAGTACGTTTAAGATTTAAATAGAGTACACTAGCTTGGCATTTTCGGTCGTTCAATGGACGTGCGACCCGCGCGATAAAGTGTAAATTTTCAATTAATCAGCCTTGGTTAAATCGAAAAACATGGCCAGTTAGGGATAGAAATAACGCGAGAGGCAGGACTAATTTCGACAAAAGTCTTTCTTAGTCCAAATCCTGTCACCAGTCATAACCCGTTTCTAGACACCATGTCCGACATTCGGCCAATTTTTCGAAAATTTACACTCCCTCAAGTCCTTTGCAAACTCCGCCCTCAACCTCGTGTCCATAACTTCACTTAGGTTATGGTGTGCGGTGATGAAATCCACACATCACGAGGGGTTAAAGAGATAAGCAAGGAAAAGAGGCGCCATCTATTCCAAAGAGTGCGACTTAATAATTACCAAGCCTATGTACTAAATTTAAATCGAACACGTACTACTAATTAATTTACTAGAAAATAAACGTAAATATTAATTAATAATTCCTTTAATTAGATGCAATAATTTATATTTATTTATCATGCAACTAATAATAAATAATTTAATAGTCAATTCATTTAATCATGCAACTAATAATATATAAATAATTACAATAATTACAATAATTATGATTTAATTAATTAATAACAATAATTAATCATTTATTAAATATTTAAACTAATTAATCAATTAAATTCTACTAATTAATTATATTTAGAATTAAATTAATTAATTAAATGAAAATTATTTTAATAAGGGAAAAATAGAAATTTACCGAATCGGAGTTTTCGGGAATTTCGCCGGAGTTGAGTCGTCGGAGAGGAGGAACCACGCCGGAAAAAATGTCGTCGGAGCGTCGCCGGAGGAGGATCGCCGGAGGAGAGGAGAGGAGAGGAGAGGGAGAGGAGGAGATGGAATGATGAGAAAATGAGGGGGGGGGGGGGGGGGTTGTTCTATTTATAGAGCTTGACTTAGACGACGGAGCACTATTCTCCGTCGTCTAAGTGCACCTGGACGACGGAAACAGTGTTTTCCGTCGTCCAGGTGGCGGTTTAAAAAATTTCAATCGGCGCGTAATTAATCGGCGGGACGTTTTGAACCGCCATGAATTTGGACTTAGACGACGGAGATGGTCATTCTCCGTCGTCTAAGTGAAAATTCAAGCGGTGCCGAAAACGGAAGCGGTAAATTGAACCGCCATAATTTTGGACTTGGACGACGGAGATGGTAAGTTTCCGTCGTCCAAGTGAAAATTACACGAAAAAATTAAACAAAAAATTATTTGAACCGCCATGATTTTTGAACCTGGACGACGGAGATGGGCATTCTCCGTCGTCCAGGTTAACACCTGGACGACGGAAAATGACCATCTCCGTCGTCCAGGTTGAAATTACGTAAAAAAAAATTTAAAAAATAATTCGCTAGGAATTTAGCGATCTGTCATTCGAGTGAAATAGTCGTACAATATCGATGAACGCATCGTATATATGAACAGTTAAATTTGAACCGATGAATAATTTTACGTCTTCAAAGTTGTTAAGTATCGACTAATCTTTACGACTTAAGTGTTCATGAGTAGACGCTCATTTGCAGCAGAGTATTAACGAAATTGAATTTGGACAAAACAACCGTTGGATATGTTCGTCATAACATAATATATAATTGTCTTCAAAGGACCATAAAATAATAAGTTCGGGAAGGGTTTGATCGGCACAGTCAACCGCAAAACCGATAATTTCACAAACCGGAAACGTGGATACAAGGCATTTCGCAACTCCGATTTTCGAACCGTCGAAGCTCACACACCAAGAATTGTTTACTCTAAAGTCTTGAGGAAAAGAAAATGCATTGGAAGAAGGTCTAGAGGGTCGTTGTCTTAGAAAAAATTACGATATCTGCACCTGGACGACGGAAATGAGTGTTTCCGTCGTCCAGGTTCTCACCTGGACGACGGATATGAAGTTATCCGTCGTCCAGGTTATGACCTGGACGACGGATAATGACGTTCTCCGTCGTCCAGGTGTATATACCCTGAATTCAGGGGTTAGGGCCTTACTGTTTAGGGTTTAGGGTTTGTGAACTTGGACGACGGAGAACGTCATTATCCGTCGTCCTAGTGTTCACCTGGACGACGGATAATGACCATTATCCGTCATCCTAGTGTGTACCTGGACGACGGAGAATGACCATCTCCGTCGTCCAGGTGTAAAAACCCCGAATTCAGGGGTTAGGGCCTTAGGGTTTACGGTTTAGGTCGTCCCCGGTCATTTGTGTGTGCGTTCAATTATTCTGATTCAAAAATATAATTAAAAAATTGATTGATCGATCCGAACTGCTAGATTTAGGGTACAGGATTTAGCTAGGGTTTTATATGAGATTGAGATTTGGCGCCAATTAATCTGCAATTAATTTCTCCGTTGTCCAGGATATATAATTCGGATTAATTTCTTACCGTAAACCAGCATCGATCATATATATGTATATATATATATTACAATAATTACAGTAATTAATTACCAATTAATCTCCCTCGTCGTATGACCGTACTCTTCGTCATAATCATCATCGTCCTCATCCCCGTTAGTCGACGGCTCATCCTCGTCATCGTACTCAACATCGTCCGACGAATAACCTGAGTCCTCGTCCGCGTCCTCTTCCTGCTCGTCTTCTTCATCTACCTCATGGATAATCTCATCTTCAGTTAGATCTGTACAACCATCAGGCATGGGTAACCGTTCACCATCTTGAACCAGGTCCATTATATCGGAGCGGACCATAGAAATATTAGGCTCTTGATAGGCAGGAATGTCTCTTTCTGGTTCAGCAGCATCTTCAGTCGTCGCCGGTGTCCCTTCAATTGTCTCTGTATTCCATATTCCTCGGTGAGAGATATGGTTCACTATTTTCCACCCTTCACCGGCTTTCGGATCGTCGAGATAGAACACCTGCCGAACTAAGGTGGCGAGAGCGAAAGGCTCATCCTCATACCAGTGCGAGTTTGTATCGACAGATAATAGTCCCAGGTCTTCCTTTGTACGCTTGAACCATCTGCACTTGAATAGGAAAACGTTGACATCATTCCCGTAACATAGCTGAACCACGTATACAATAGCCCCGTAATATAGATCATTGTCTTTCCCAACGGCTACCCCACTGTTTTGTGTTCTTCTTCCTTCGTCTCGGGCCAATGAATAGAACTTTACACCGTTCACAAAACATCCGGGATAAATATAGTGTTTAACCGGCTTCCCTGCTAGCAAGTGCTTTGGCCATGACCACCACCCTCCGTGGTTATCAGATTTTTGCAGATCAATCATCTGCGAAAAAGGCCAAATTAATATAATGGTTTACTTTCTACAAACATGAGCAATATGTATTTAAATAATTAATACCGAGTCGTACGTACGTACCCATTGGAAGAAATAATCAGGAAACTTCTTCTTAACCATTTTCTCAATCCACGCCGAACTCTTGTTTTGATTTAACGCCTGAAGCCTCTCCCTGTATGACATCATGTACGGCTCAACTTCATCACAGTCTCGCAACACTACCCAATGTGCCTCAATAAGTTCTTCCCGTGTTAACGATTCCTTTAATACTCCTCTAAACGGTCGGACGACATTGGTGACGACAAAAAGATTGATGCGGGCACCGCGATCGGAGGCAGTACTGGGAGGGGGTGGATCTTTGAGGTACCTGTTGCAGTAAGTAACACACTCATGCATTAGGTATGTCTCTGCTATGGAGCCATCCGGGGCCGACCTGTTTTTGACGAATGACTTATACTGTCCAAGCTGTCTACAAAATCAAACGTACACATTACATAAGTACATATAGCTAGCTGGCTAGTATATATATAATCTCCAGTGGAACAAATTAATTAATTAGTTGTACGTACCTTTCTTGAGGATACATCCAAGTGTACTGGACCGGACCAGAAATGAGCACCTGCTCGGGCAGGTGGATCATTAGGTGAATCATGATGTCAAAGAAAGCAGGGGGGAAAATCCTCTCTAGTTTGCAAATGATGTGCACAATTTGTTGTTGCAATTCCACCACATCTGACTTCTTTAATTCTCTGGCGCATAACCTCTGCCACCACCTGCACAATGCCACTATTGGTTCTACGACGTCCCGAGGCAAGTATGGTCGAATTACCACTGGAATCAGACGTTGCAGCATAACGTGATAGTCATGTGTCTTTAGACCAACAAACTTGTGTTGCACCTCGTCCACTGCTCCAGTTATAGTAGCTGCATACGTAGCCGGATAACGAACGCCCTTAAACCAGTGAAATACAGAACGTCTAAGCGTCGGCTTCACTGTGTAAGGTGCATCTGGCATCTTGTTGTACACTCCTTTCCTATCCCTCCTCAACCACAAGGGACGACGTAGATTCATTGATTCCAAATCTTTGCGCGCTTTGGGAGTATCTTTAGTCTTGAACTTAATACCGAGAATTGTTCCCACCACGCTGTCGCACACATTCTTTTCTATGTGCATCGCGTCCAAGTTGTTCCTCAGCTTCAACTTCGACCAGTAAGGGAGTTCAAAGAATATACTCTTGTGATCCCAATAGCTCAGATCATGTGGAGGAATTGGATTGCATTTCTTTACATCCGCGTCATTGCTCAACACACCAAAGTTGTACGGCATCAGAATAACTGGCCAAGTGCTGACGGCGGAGCTATTACTTCCCCAAGGATTGAATCCGTCTGTAGATAGGCCGAGTCTAACATTTCTAACCTCTGAAGCAAAGTCTCCAAATTCTCTGTCGAAATGTTTGAAACCCTCCCCATCCGCGGCGTGTCGCAGGACATCGTCATCTATTCGCTTTTCTGCGTACCTTCGCATCGCCTCTGCTGTGTGTAGCGACATGTACAGGCGCTGCAATCTGGGAATCAAGGGAAAATATCGAACAACTTTCACAGGAATTCTCTTTTTCGAACTCTTCCTATTCAACTGGAATCTGCACTGGCCACATACGGGACAATAGTCCAACTCTTTATACTCTTTGTAAAATAGCACACAATTATTCGGACATGCGTCAATTATCCTGTACTTTAGGCCGAGGCTGCTCAGGATATTTCTAACCTTATAATGAGATTTAGGAAGATTGTGATCATCAGGAAGCAACTTACATATTTGCTCCTGAATTTCATCAAAAGCACTCACTGACATTTTGTGCTTCACTTTTATCTTCATTTGCTCCATCACATATTGCAACACATTCTCTCGACATCCAGGGAACACCGGGGTCTGCGCTTCAAGTAGCATCCGGTTGTACTTTTCCATCTTACTGGTGTCAGTGGCCAAGCTAGCTGCGGGGAATGTGTCATCATGCTCATTGGTGGTACTGTAACCTCCGTCTTGGTGTTGGTGTCCGCCATGACTACATCCCGGAAACGCATCATGGACCAAATCTGCAGTTGGGTTGCAAGCTGGGGGTCCGGCACCACTGCCGCTGGATGAGGCACCATGGTAACTGTACCCTGAGCTGAAGTCTGCTGCGCTGAACTCTACATATTCACCATGCTCGCTCCATGTAGTGTAACTCCACATCATACCATTTTCGTACAAGTGTTGCACCATAACATTAACCTCCGCATACTGACAATTAAGACATTTCTGACACGGACACCTGAAACGTTTCTTTCCCTGACCATGTTCTATCGCAAAATTCACAAATTCGCTAATTCCATCCATATACCGGACATCACATCTATTCTTCAACTTCATCCAACTCTTGTCCATACTGCTACAAAATATTATACTTAATTAATTATTACATATATATATATATATATTTGTCCATTAATTTACGCTTAATTATACATACTCGATCTACATATCGATCCATCAATTACGTACGTATGTACGTAATTTAATCGATCTGTACATATATATATATATAGCTAACATCCTTGCATGTATATATATATGTACGTACGTTTTCACTAAATACATATTAATTAAGCAAATTTTAACTGCGTACGTACGTACCTGCTGGCCTTTTCGATATCTTTACGTTAATTAAGCTAACTAGCTAGTCAGCGGAGATCCCTTATCGATCCTGATTCTTCTCGGCCTAGCTAGCTTAAGCTACCTAGCTCGAGCTCCCTAGCTAGCTTCTCCTTCTCCCTTCTCCTTCAATTATTCTTCAAATGGAATCGATCATGAAGAGATCGAGGCTAGCTAGGAATGAATTTGATCAGTTTGGCCGGCAGTGGGCTTATATAATGCTTCACTTAGACGACGGAGGTGTCGGTACGTCGTCTAAGTGGAAGTACGTTTTGTGAACTCGGACGACGGTGTGTCGGTCCGTCCTCCAGGTAATCACCTGGACGACGGAGAATACCATATCCGTCGTCCAAGTGGTCACCTGGAGGACGGAGAAGACTCCGAGGTCCAGGTGGTCACCTGGACGACGGAGAATACCATCTCCGTCGTCCAGGTGGTACTTGGACCACGGAGTCTTCTCCGTCGTCTAAGTGTCACTTGGACGACGGAGAATTATTGTTTCCGTGGTCTAAGTGATGTTTTCTTGTAGTGTAATACACTGGAGGAGCAGATGCGCCGCCGAGTCCTCCGCCTCCAGCCGGGTCGTCGTCGCGGTATGGGTTCGGAGGAAGTTGACATACTTCTCGATTTTGTTGCATGAGGGCGATGAGTTGGGCTATTTGTGCTTGTTGCTCATCAAGTCTTTGCCGCATTGAATCATTCTCCGCTCGTGTCAGTTGATTCTCCTCTCGTGCCAGTCGATTCTCCTCTCGTGCCAGTCGAGCCTCTTGAATGGCTGCTTCGACGGCCGCAGCCGTAGTCCCTCTCCGCTGGCCCGAACCTCCCGTAGATGATGAGTCGGAGGCCGTCGACAAATCTCGTACCACCCTAGGCCCAAAGTGCCTAACCTCTTTGCCAGCTCTACGACCGTAGACCTCATCCGCGATTGCAATTTGGCTCTTTAAGGATAGAGGAGACAGGTCTTCCGGCGGCACATCTGGGAACGCAAGCTGAGTGTTAGCCAACTCTTTCTGCGCACGCTCTATCACCCTTGCCTACAAGCACATAATTAATTTATTATAATGAAATAATATTTAAATAATAATTACTATAATTAAAAGCACATATATATATCACTTACGCCGCATTGATTCGCTTCATTATCGAGCCCAGGCGTCACGTACGCGCTTATGCTTGCATCAAGATAAGGGTGTTTGAAGCCCTTATCCTTGTGCTCCTTGGCTATTTGAATGAACTGCTTGGCGCCGGTAGTATGGTGTTTGCCCTTCTTCCCCCGGTTGGATTTGTTGACACCGGAGAATTTCTGTTACACAACATAATTAAATCATTAAAAAATTAATAACTAAAATTTAAATAATTCAATTATCTTAATTGAAATAAAAAAAAGTAAATTAACACCTTAAAGTAGTCATCGGCAAAGTGGTTACACAACCACTCCCACTCATCTTCTCTATCCCCACGCAGCTCTACGGAGGGAGGCGAGGGACCGTAAGTTTGGAAGTACTGATGGAGCCTGTACTTCCAATCTTTGTAGATGGAGTTGGCGGTTTGGTTGATATGCCTCAACATCGCCGGTGTCGGATCCACCGCAAATTGTTCCTATAAAAAATAAATAGAAAATTATAATCGTTTATATTATGAAATTTTAACTAATATTAACAATATTATATAATAACTAAAATTGGACGTATTACGTACCGAAAGATCTTTAAAGACTTTCGCCTTCTCATTATCCGGCGCCTCCTTCCAAGTAGGGGCAGTGAGACGAACCCGGCTACGGACGATTGACCCTATGCTATGCGCCGAGAGACTTGCTAGCTGAGCTGTGGGAGGGCCACCAGTGAATTCGTCGTAGGGCAAGTCGATCTTTTTCCCGGTCGCCTTGCAAATTTTCTCCGCTTTGCCCCCTTTAACGAGACCCCGAGTCCTTTTCGGTTCCGGGTCAGTGGGGGCCCTCCTTTGCTTACGGCAGGCGCTGTACATGATAGATTCAGCGGTCGAGGACGCCTGAGTACTTGCCGTTGAACCGGTACCGGGCGTCGGAGTTGAAAAAGGGTCGACGTCATCACCGCCGGAGATAAATGGAGCAGAGGGAATTTCCCCAAGAGGCGCTGCCTCCGAACCAGATGAAGGGTCCGGATTGAGGGCGTCGTTGCCCTCCTGTTGAACCCAACCGACTTGGTCCGCCAACATTCGGAGCATGGCATCTTCTGCCTCCTGTTGGGCTTTCTTCTTGCCGGATGGAGCCATTTAAACCTAGGAGTACGTTGTTAAAATACCTACTTATCATAATAATTACAAGTGCAAAATTTACGCTAATTAAGTACGGTTAAGATTTAAATAGAGTACACTAGCTTGGCTTTTTCGGTCGTTCAATAGACGTGCGACCCACGCGATAAAGTGTAAATTTTCAAATAATCAGCCTTGATTCAATCGAAAAACATGGCCAGTTAGGGATAGAGATAACGCGAGAGGCATGACTAATTTTGACAAAACACCTATTGGTGTCATTTTTCTTAGATCCAAAACCTGTCACCAGTCATAACCCGTTTCTAGACACCATGTCCGACATTCGGCCAATTTTTCGAAAATTTACACTCCCTCAAGTCCTTTGCAAACTCCGCCCTCAACCTCGTGTCCATAACTTCACTTAGGTTATGGTGTGCGGTGATGAAATCCACACATCACGAGGGGTTAAGGAGATAAGGTAGGAAAAGAGGCGCCATCTATTCCAAAGAGTGCGACTTAATAAACCAAGCTTATGTACTAAATATAAATCGAAAACGTACTACCATGCAATTTACTAGAAAATACACGTAATTATCAAGTAAAACAATAAATAATGACAATAATAAATTATTATTTATCAACTAATTAATTATGAACTAATAACAATAATAAATTTATTCATTTAATTAATTATCAACTAATTACAATTATGCATTTAATTAATTATTAATTACAATAATTAACCACTAAAATTTATTATAATTACAATAATGAAATATTTAAAACTAATTAATAAATTATATGTAGAAATTAATTAATTAAATGAAAATAATTTTAATAAGGTAAAAAATAGAAATTTACCTCACCGGAATAATCAGAAATATAGCTGGAGTTGAGTCGTCGGAGAGGAGGAACCACGCCGGAAAAATTGTCGTCGGAGCGTCGCCGGAGGAGAAAACTCGCCGGAGGAGAGGAGAGGAGAGGAGAGGAGAGGAGGAGAGGAGATGAGATGGAATGAGAAAAGAGGGGGGGGTGCCGTTCTATTTATAGGCTTTCACTTAGACGACGGAGCACTAATTTCCGTCGTCTAAGTGCACTTGGACGACGGAAACAGTGTTTTCCGTTGTCTAAGTGAAGGGTTAAAATTTTTTGAAGCGGCGCGTAATTAATGGGCGGGACGTTTCACCCGCCATAAATTTGGACTTAGGTGACGAAGAAGTGCATCTCCGTCGTCTAAGTGTAAATTCAAGCGGCGCCGAAAATTGAGGCGGTAAATCGAACCGCCATGCTTTTCGACTTGGACGACGGAGATGTAGTACTCCGTCATCCAGGTGAACACCTGGACGACGGAAAACGACAACTCCGTCGTCCAAGTCTAAATATTCATTGAAAACAAATAAACAAAAAATTGAACCGCCATGGTAAATTGAACCTGGACGACGGATATTGTCATTCTCCGTCGTCCAGGTTCAATTTACGTTAAAAAAATTTAAAATTAATTCGCTAGGAATTTAGCGATCTGTCATTCGAGTGAAATAGTCGTCCAATATCGATGAACGCATCGTATATATGAACAGTTAAATTTGAACCGACGAATAATTTTTCGTTTTGAAACTTGTTAAGTATGGACTAATCCTTACGACTTAAGTGTTCATGAGTAGAGGCTCATTTGCAGCAGAGTATTAACGAAATTGAATTTGGACAAAACAACCGTTGGATATGTTTGTCGTAACATAATATATAATTGTCTTCAAAGGACCATAAAATAATAAGTTCGGGAAGGGTTTCATCGGCACAGTCAACCGCAAAACCGAGAATTTCACAAACCGGAAACGTGGATACAAGGCATTTCGCAACTCCGATTTTCGAACCGTCGAAGCTCACACACCAAGAATTGTTTACTCTAAAGTCTTGACGAAAAGAATATGCATTGGAAGAAGGTCTAGATGGTCATTGTCTTAGAAAAAATTACGATATCTGCACCTGGACGACGGATATGAGCGTTTCCGTCGTCCAGGTAATCACCTGGACGACGGAATATCTCATCTCCGTCGTCCAGGTGTATAGACCCTGAATTCAGGGGTTAGGGCCTCACTGTTTAGGGTTTAGGGTTTGTTCACTTGGACGACGGAGAATGACCATATCCGTCGTCCTAGTGTGTACCTGGACGACGGAGAATTACCATCTCCGTCGTCCAGGTGTAAAAACCCTGAATTCAGGGGTTAGGCCCTTAGGGTTTAGGGTTTATGTCGTCCAGGGTCATTTGTGTGTCCGTTCAATTATTTTGAATAAAAAAAAAATTAAATAAATGATCGATCGATCCGATTTGCTAGATTTAGGGTCGAGGATTTAGGGAGATAGCCAAAATACCCAAAGGCGACAACCTGCAATTAATTTCTCCGTTGTCCAGGATATATAATTCGGATTAATTAATTAAATTAATTTAGTTTACGTACGTCAGTCGATCCGATATATCTGATCGAGCATGGACGCGTGTAATTAATTAATTAAGTACACAAAGTCGAAGATATACGTACGTACATATATACATTCTCCTCCTTATAATATTTATATTAATTATTGATCGATGATGCATCGATTATATATTACAATAATTACATAAATTAATTACCAATTAATTTTTCTCGTCTTAGTTAAGTAGTCATCATCATAATTCTCATTATCCTCATCGCCGGTATCCGATTGCTCATCCTCCTCATCGTACTCAACATCGTCCGATGAATAACCTGAGTCCTCGTCCGCGTCCTCTTCTTGCTCGTCTTCTTGATCTACCTCATCGATAATCTCATCTTCAGTTAGATCTGTACAACCATCAGACATGGGTAACCGTTCATCATCTTGAACCAAGTCCATTATATCGGAGCAGATGACAGAAATATTAGGCTCTTGATAGGCAGGAATGTCTTTTTCTGGTTCAGCAGCATCTTCAGTCATCGACGGTGTCCCTTCAATTGTCTCTGTATTCCATATTCCTCGATGAGAGATATGGTTCACTATTTTCCACCCTTCACCGGCTTTCTGATCGTCGAGATAGAACACCTGCCGAACTAAGGTGGTGAGAGCGAAAGGCTCATCCTCATACCAGCTTGAGTTTGTATCGACTGATAATAGTCCCAGGTCTTCCTTTGTACGCTTGAACCATCTGCACTTGAATATGAAAACGTTGACATCATTCCCGTAACATAGCTGAACCACATATACAATAGCCCCGTAATATAGATCATTGTCTTTCCCAACCGCTACCCCACTGTTTTGTGTTCTTCTTCCTTCGTCTCGGGCCAATGAATGGAACTTTACACCGTTCACAAAACATCCGGGATAAATATAGTGTTTAACCGGCTTCCCTGCTAGCAAGTGTTTTGGCCATGACCACCACCCCCCGTGGTTTTCAGATTTTTGCAGATCAATCATCTGCAAAAAAGAGCAAATTAATATAAGGGTTTACTTTCTACAAACATAATCAATATGTATATAAATTACTAATTAAATACCGAGACGTACGTACGTACCCATTGGAAGAAATAATCGAGAAACTTTTTCTTAACCATTTTCTCAATCCACGCCGAACTCTTGTTTTGATTTAACGCCTGAAGCCTCTCCCTGTATGACATCATGTACGGCTCAACTTCGTCACAGTCTCGCAACACTACCCAATGTGCCTCAATAAGTTCTTCTCGTGTTAACAATTCCTTTAATACTCCTCTAAACGGTCGGACGACATTGGTGACGACAGAAAGATTGATGCGGGCACTGCGATCGGAGGCAGTGGGAGCTGGTGGATCTTTGAGGTACCTGTTGCAGTAAGTAACACACTCATGCATTAGGTATGTCTCTGCTATGGAGCCATCTGGGGCCGACCTGTTTTTGACGAATGACTTATACTGTCCAAGCTGTATACAAAATCAAACGTACAATAAGAATAAGTACATATAGCTAGCTAGTAATCTCCAGTGGAACAAATTATGAATCGAAAAAACTGTATAATTAATTAGTTGTACGTACCTTTCTTGAGGATACATCCAAGTGTACTGGACCGGACCAGAAATGAGCACCTGCTCGGGCAGGTGGATCATTAGGTGAATCATGATGTCAAAGAAAGCAGGGGGAAAAAACCTCTCTAGTTTGCAAATGATGTGCACAATTTTTTGTTGCAATTCCACCACATCTGACTTCTTTAATTCTCTGGCGCATAACCTCTGCCACCATCTGCACAATGCCACTATTGGTTCTACGACGTTACGAGGCAATTATGGTCGAATTACCACTGGAATCAGACGTTGCAACATAACGTGATAGTCATGTCTCTTTAGACCAACAAACTTGTGTTGCACCTCGTCCACTGCTGCAGTTATAGTAGCTGCATACGTAGCCGGATAACGAATGCCCTTAAACCAGTGAAATACAGAACGTCAAAGTGTCGGCTTCACTGTGTAAGGTGCAGCTGGCATCTTATTGTACACTCATTTCCTATCCCTTCTCAACCACAAGGGACGACATAGATTCATTGATTCCATATCTTTGCGCGCTTTGGGAGTATCTTTAGTCTTGAACTTAATACCGAGAATTGTTCCCACCACGCTGTCGCACACATTCTTTTCTATGTGCATCGCGTCCAAGTTGTTCCTCAGCTTCAACTTCAACCAGTAAGGGAGTTCAAAGAATATACTCTTGTGATCCCAATAGCTCAGATCATGTGGAGGAATTGGATTGCATTTCTTCACATCCGCGTCATTGGTCAACACACCAAAGTCGAAATAGCTCAACCTCTCTAAAATCTCTTCGCCCGACCAACTACGGGGTTTAGGATTGTTCTCTACCGTCCCGTCGAAATGAGCTTCATCCTGTCGCCATGGGTGGTCGTGAGGAAGCCCTCTACGGTGACCCAAGTAACACACCTTCCCCGCGTGCCAACTAGAGTTCACGTCGTCCAAACATATAGGACATCCATTATATTCGTTTGTCCTGCAGGCTGCCAACATCCCATACGCTGGAAAATCGCTGATCGTCCACATTACGGCAGCCCTCATCGTGAACATCGTGTCAGTGAATTTGTAATAAGTTGGGACTCCATTTTGCCACAACAGTTTCAGTTCGTCGATCAAAGGTCTGAGGTAGACATCTGAGCACTTCCCTGGAGATTTAGGACCTGGAATTAGTACAGTAAGGAAATTAAATTTCTTGTTCATGCACATCCACAGAGGCAAGTTGTACGGCATCAGAATAACTGACAAGTGCTGACGGCGGAGCTATTACTTCCCCAAGGATTGAATCCGTCTGTAGATAGGCCGAGTCTAACATTTCTAACCTCTGCAGCAAAGTCTCCAAATTCTCTGTCGAAATGTTTGAAACCCTCCCCATCCGCGGCGTGTCGCAGGATATCGTCATCTATTCGCTTTTCTGAGTACCATCGCATCGCCTATGCTGTGTGTAGAGACATGTACAAGCGCTGCAATCTGGGAATCAAGGGAAAATATCGAACAACTTTCACAGGAATTCTCTTTTTCGAACTCTTCCTATTCACCTGGAATCTGCACTGGCCACATACGGGATAATAGTCCAAATCTTTATACTCTTTGTAAAATAGCACACAATCATTCAGACATGCTTCAATTATCCTGTTCTTTAGGCTGAGGCTGCTCAAGATATTTCAAACCTTATAATGAGATTTAGGAAGATTGTGATCATCAGGAAGCAACTTATATATTTGCTCCTGAATTTCTTCAAAAGCACTCACTGACATTTTGTGCTTCACTTTTATCTTCATTTGCTCCATCACATATTGCAACACATTCTCTCGACATCCAGGGAACACCGGGGTCTGCACTTCAAGTAGCATCCGGTTGTACTTATCCATCTCACTGGTGTCAGTGGCCAAGTTAGCAGCGGGGAATGTGTCATCATGCTCATAAGTGGTACTGTAACCTCCGTCTTGGTGTTGGTGTCCACCATGACTATATCCCGGAAACGCATCATGGACCAAATCTGCAGTTTGGTTGCAAGCTGGGGGTCCGGCACCACTGCCGCTAGATGAGGCACCATGGTAACTGTACCCTGAGCTGAAGTCTGCTGCGCTGAACTCTACTGCTTCACCATGGTCGCTCCATGTAGTGTAACTCCATATCATACCATTTTCGTACAGGTGTTGCACCATAACATTAACCTCCACATACTGACAATTAAGAAATTTCTGGCACGGACACCTGAAACGCTTCTTTCCCTGACCATGTTCTATCGCAAAATTCACAAATTCGCTAATTCCATCCATATACCGGGCATCACATCTATTCTTCAACTTCATCCAACTCTTGTCCATACTGCTACAAAATATTATAATTAATTAATTATTACATATATATATATATTAGTCCATTAATTTACGCTTAATTATACGTACTCGATCTACATCGATCCATCAATTATGTACGTAATTTAATCTATATATATAGCTAACATCCATGCATGTATGTACGTTTTCACTAAATATATATTAAGCAAATTTTAACTGCGTACGTACCTGCTGGCCTTCTTGATATCAGTTAATTAAGCTAGCTAGCTTGTCAGCGGAGATTCTGATCCTTCTCCTTCTCCGCTCCCTTCTCCCTTCGATCTCCTTCTCCCTTCTCCCTTCTCCCTTCTCCTTCTTCGATCTAATTTAAAATTTCCCGCGGGACAGAGGATCGGATGGAATTGAATGAAGAGAGTTTGGCATCGGGCTTATATAATGCTTCACTTAGATGACTGAGATGTCGGTACATCGTCTAAGTGGAAGTTACTCGGACCACGGCGTGTCGGTCCGTTGTCTAGGTGATCACCTGGACGACGGAGAATACCATATCCGTCGTTCAGGTGATCACCTGGATGACGGCGAATACTCCGAGGTCCAGGTGGTCACCTGGACGACGGAGAATACTATCTCCGTCGTCCAGGTGTTACTTGGACGACGGAGAAGTCTTCGTCGTCTAAGTGTCACTTGGACCACGGAACAATTACGTTTCCATGGTCTAAGTGATGTTTTCTTGTAGTGGCAGGACATCGTCATCTATTCGCTTTTCTGCGTACCATCGCATCGCCTCTGCTGTGTGTAGAGACATGTACAGGCGCTGCAATCTAGGAATCAAGGGAAAATATCGAACAACTTTCATAGGAATTCTCTTTTTCGAACTCTTCCTATTCACCTGGAATCTGCACTGGCCACATACGGGACAATAGTCCAAATCTTTATACTCTTTGTAAAATAGCACACAATCATTTGGACATGCGTCAATTATCATGTACTTTAGGCCGAGGCTGCTCAAAATATTTCTAACCTTATAATGAGATTTAGGAAGATTGTGATCATCAGGAAGCAACTTACATATTTACTCCTGAATTTCGTCAAAAGCACTCACTGACATTTTGTGCTTCACTTTTATCTTCATTTGCTCCATCACATATTGCAACACATTCTCTCGACATCCAGGGAACACCGGGGTCTGCGCTTCAAGTAGCATCCGGTTGTACTTATCCATCTCACTAGTGTCAGTGACCAAGCTAGCAGCGGGGAATGTGTCATCATGCTCATGAGTGGTACTGTAACCTCTATCTTGGTGTTGGTGTCCACCATGACTAAATCCCGGAAACGCATCATGGACCAAATCTGCAGTTGGGTTGCAAGCTGGGGGTCCGGCACCACTACCGCTGGATGAGGCACCCTGGTAACTGTACCCTGAGATGAAGTCTGTTGAGCTGAACTCTACTGCTTCACCATGCTCGCTCCATGTAGTGTAACTCCACATCATACCATTTTCGTACTGGTGTTGCACCATAACATTAACCTCCACATACTTACAATTAAGACATTTCTGGCACGGACACCTAAAACGCTTCTTTCCCTGACCATGTTCTATCGCAAAATTCACAAATTCGCTAATTTCATCCATATACCAGACATCACATCTATTCTTCAACTTCATCCAACTCTTATCCATACTGCTACAAAATATTATTAATTAATTATTACATATATATTAGTTCATTAATTTATGCTTAATTATACGTACTCGATCTACATCCATCAATTACGTAATTTAATGTGTAGCTAACATCCATGCATGTATATATGTACGTTTTAACTAAATATATATTAAGCAAATTTTAACTGCGTACGTACCTGCTGGCATGCATGGCCTGCTTCTCCATATCAGTTAAGCTAGCTAGGCAGCGAAGATCCTTCTCCTTCTTCTTCGATCTTTAAACTTTCCCGCAGGAGAGGAAGAGAGTTTGGCATCGGGCTTATATAATGCTTCACTTAGACGACGGAGGTGTCGGTACGTCGTCTAAGTGGACGTTACATGGACCACGGAACAATTACGTTTCCGTGGTCTAAGTGATGTTTTCTTGTACTGTGGGAGCATTCGAGGTCGGTGGACATGCGGTTTATCGCTCACAACCTTAAGATGGCCGCCTTCTACGATGCATACAGGAAAATGGGGTTGATGCTTCCTGATTTTGATGACGAATGTGGTTCCCAGCCCCCGGCCTCACTTTTGGCCCCAGCGACGACGATCCGAGCGGCGGTAGGGGAATCGGCAACATGTCTACCCCTGGTTCAGTTTCGTAGTTTTTTTCACTACAAGAAAACTGCACCTAGACCACAGACCATTTCCGTCGTCTAGGTGCAGTTTTCCGTCGTCTAAGTACTTAGACGACGGAATCTCCGTCGTCCAAGGTCCGTGCTCCAAGTGCTGTCGTCCAAGAACCTGGACGACGGAGAATTAGTTCTCCGTCGTCCAAGTTCACTTGGACCGCGGACAATCTCCGTGGCCCAGGTGTTCACCTGGACGACGGAGAATTAGTTCTCCGTCGTCCAAGTGCATACATGGGCCACAGAGAATTGCAGGGTTTAGGGTTTAGGGGTTAGGGGTTGGGGTTTAGGGTTTGGGCACCTGGACGACGGAGAACATAATCTCCGTCGTCCAAGTGCCTATTTAATTTTAAAAAAAAATTAAATTGTAAATAAATATTATTAATTTAATTTAAATAATGAAAAATAGTCCAAATTAATTAAATAAACTAAATTTTTAATATTAATTAATGTATTAAATAATTAATTAATTTGTACATACACATCCAAATTAAAAACCCATAAAAATTATATAATATTGTTCGGAATTCGGAAATAAAGAAACGCGATAATTAACTAGCTAGCTAAAACACTGGAGGAGCAGACGTGCCGCCGAGTCCTCCGCCTCCAGCCGGGTCGTCGTCGTCGCTGTATGGGTTCGGAGGAGGTTGACATTGTTCTCGATTTTGTTGCATGAGGGCAGATGAGTTGGGCTATTTGTGCTTGTTGCTCATCAAGTCTTTGCCGCATTGACTCATTCTCCTCTTGTGCCAGTCGAGCCTTTTGAATGGCTGCTTCGACGGCCGCAGCCGTAGTCCTTCTCCTCTGGCCCGAACCTCCCGTAGATGATGAGTCGGATGCCGTCGACAAATCTCGTACCACCCTAGGCCCAAAGTGCCTAACCTCCTTGCCAGCTCTACGACCATAGACCTCATCTGCGATTGCAATTTGGCTCTCTAAGGATAGAGGAGGCAGGTCTTCCGGCGGCACATCTGGGAACGCAAGCTGAGTGTTAGCCAACTCTTCCTGCGCACGCTCTATCACCCTTGCCTACAAAAGAATAATTAAATTATTATAATGAAATAATATTTAAATAATAATTACTATAATTAATTACATATATATATATATCACTTACGCCGCATTGACTCGCTTCATTATCGAGCCCAGGCGTTACGTACGCGCTTATGCTTGCATCAAGATAAGGGTGTTTGGAGCCCTCCTTGTGCTCCTTGGCTATTTGAATGAACTGCTTGGTGCCGGTAGTATGGTGTTTGTCCTTCTTCCCCCGGTTAGCTTTGTTGACACCGGAGAATTTCTGTTACACAACATAATTAAATTATTAAAAAATTAATAAGTAACTAAAATTTAAATAATTCAATTATCTTAATTGAAATAAAAAAAGTAAATTAACACCTTAAAGGAGTCATCGGCAAAGTGGTTACACAACCACTCCCACTCATCTTCTCTATCCCCACGCAGCTCTACGGGGGGAGGCGAGGGACCGTAATTTTGGAAGTACTGATGGAGCCTGTACTTCCAATCTTTGTAGATGGAGTTGGCGGTTTGGTTGATATGCCTCAACATGGCCGGTGTCGGATCCACCGCAAATTGTTCCTATCAAAAATAAATAGAAAATTATAATCGTTTATATTATGAAATTTTAACTAATATTAACAATATTATATAATAACTAAATTGGACGTATTACGTACCGAAAGATCTTTAAAAACTTTCGCCTTCTCATGATCCGGTGCCTCCTTCCAAGTAAGGGCAGTGAGACGAACCAGGTTACGGACGATTGACCATATGCTATGCGCCGAGAGACTTGCTAGCTAAGCTGTGGGAGGGCCACCGGTGAATTCGTCGTAGGGAAAGTCGATCTTTTTCCCGGTCGGCTTGCAAATTTTCTCCGCTTTGCCCCCTTTAACGATACCCCGAGTCCTTTTCGGTTCCGGGTCAGTGGAGGCCCTCCTTTGCCTACGCCGGGCGCTGAACATGATAGATTCGGCAGTCGAGGACGCCTGAGTACTTCCGTTGAATAGGTGCCAGGCGTCGGAGATTGGAAGGGGTCGACGTCATCACCGGTCGAGATGAATGGGGGAGCGGGAATTTCCCCAGAGGGCGCTACGGACGGACCAGATGAAGGGTCCGGATTGAGGGCGTCGTTGCCCTCCGGTAATTCCCAACCGACTTGGTCCGCCAAGCGGCGGAGCATGGCATCTTCTGCCTCTTGTTGGGCTTTCTTCTTGCCGGATGGAGCCATTTAAACCTACGAGTACGTTGTTAAAATACCTACTTACCATTATAATTACAAGTGCAAAATTTACGCTAATTAAGTACAGTTAAGATTTAAATAGAGTACACTAGCTTGGCTTTTTCGGTTGTTCAATGAACGTGCGACCCGCGCGATAAAGTGTAAATTTTCAATTAATCAGCCTTGGTTAAATCGAAAAACATGGCCAGTTAGGGATAGAGATAACGCGAGAGGCAGGACTAATTTCGACAAAAGTTTTTCTTAGTCCAAATCCTGTCACCAGTCATAACCCGTTTCTAGACACCATGTCCGACATTCGGCCAATTTTTCAAAAATTTACACTCCCTCAAGTCCTTTTTAAACTCCGCCCTCAACCTCGTGTCCATAACTTCACTTAGGTTATGGTGTGCGGTGATGAAATCCACACATCACGAGGGGTTAAGGAGATAAGGTAGGAAAAGATGCGCCATCTATTCCAAAGAGTGTGACTTAATAAACCAAGCCTATGTACTAAATTTAAATCGAAGACGTACTACCATGCAATTTACTAGAAAATACACATAATTATCAATTAATTAAAACAATAAATAATTACAATAAAGAATTATTATTTCTCATGCATTTAATAATAATTATTCATTTACTAATATAATTAATTATTATTAACAATTATTATTATTACTATTATTTAATTTTAACTAATAATTATTCATTACCAAATAATTAACAACTAATAATGATTACTAAATAATAATAATAACAAAATAATTATTATAATTACAACTATTTATTATTTAAAACTAATAAATTAAAAGTATTAAAAATTAAATAATTAATTAAATAAAAAAAATGTTAAAGACTTAAAAAATAGAATTATTACCTTGTCGGAATTTCGCCGGAATATCGGAAGAGTAGAGTCGTCGGAGAGGGGGAACCACGCCGGAAATTTGGTCGTCGGAGCGTCGTCAGAGGAGAGGAGAGTGACAGAGAGAGAGAGGAGAGGAGAATGTATGGGATGAGGAAAAGAAGATGAGCCACTGCCTATATATAGAGTTTCACTTAGACGACGGAGCACTAATTTCCGTCGTCTAAGTGCACTTAGACGACGGAAACAGTGTTGTCCGTCGTCCAAGTGAAGAGTTAAAAAATTTCGAAGCGGCGCGTAATTAATGGGCGGGACGTTTCACCCGCCATAAATTTGGACTTAGACGACGGAGAATTGATTCTCCGTCGTCTAAGTGGAAATTCAAGCGGCGCCGAAAATTGAGGCGGTAAATCGAACCGCCATGCTTTTCGACTTGGACGACGGAGAACGACATCTCCGTCGTCCAAGTTAAATATTCATTGAAAAAAAAAATAAAAAAAATCGAACCGCCATGGTAAATTGGACCTGGACGATGGATCTTGTCATTCTCCATCGTCCAGGTGTTCACCTGAACGACGGAGAACGGCATTCTCCGTTGTCCAGGTTCAATTTACGTTAAAAAATTTTTTAAAATTAATTCGCTAGGAATTAAGCGATCTGTCATTCTAGTGAAATAGTCGTCCAATATCGATGAACGCATCGTATATATGAACAGTTAAATTTGAACCGACGAATAATTTTTCGTTTTGAAAGTTGTTAAGTATCGACTAATCCTTACGACTTAAGTGTTCATGAGTAGAGGCTCATTTGCAGCAGAGTATTAACGAAATTGAATTTGGAAAAACAACCGTTGGATATGTTCGTCGTAACATAATATATAATTGTCTCCAAAGGACCATAAAATAATAAGTTCGGGAATGGTTTCATCGGCACAGTCAACCGCAAAACCGAGAATTTTACAAACCGGAAACGTGGATACAAGGCATTTCGCAACTCCGATTTTCGAACCGTCGAAGCTCACACACCAAGAATTGTTTACTCTAAAGTCTTGACGAAAAGAATATGCATTGGAAGATGGTCTAGATGGTCGTTGTCTTAGAAAAAATTACGAAATTTACACCTGGACGACGGAGATGGCAATCTCCGTCGTCCAAGTGTGTACCTGGACGACGGATACGCTAATATCCGTCGTCCAGGTACACACTTGGACGACGGAGATTTACATCTCCTTCGTTCAGGTGCATAGACCCTGAATTCAGGGGTTAGGGGTCCTTAGGGTATAGGGTATAGGGTTTAACACTTGGACGACGGCGAAGGTCATTCTCCGTCGTCCAGGTACACACTTGGACGACGGAGAATGACCTTCTCCGTCGTCAAAGTTATAAACCCCGAATTCAGGGGTTAGGGCCTTAGGGTTTAGGGTTTAGGTCGTCCCCGGTCATTTGTGTATCCGTTCAATTATTCTGTTTCAAGAATATAATTAAAAAATTGATCGATCGATCCGATCTGCTAGATTTAGGGTACGTCCAGGATTTAGGGTTTTATATGAGATTGAGATTTGGCGGGGCGCCAAAGGTGAAAATGGCGGGGGACCTAATATAAACGTCGACGGAATATCTCATCTCCGTCGTCCAAGTGATCGATCGATCCGATTTGCTAGATTTAGGGGGAGATAGCTAAAATACCCAAAGGCGACAACCTGCAATTAATTTCTCCGTTGTCCAGGATATATAATTCAGATTAATTAATTAATTTAGTTTAGTTTACGTACGTCGGTCGATCCGATATATCTGATCGAGCATGGACGCGTACGTGTAATTAATTAATTAAGTACACAAAGTCGAAGATATACGTACGTACATATATATATACACACATTCTCCTCCTTATAATATTTATATTAATTATTGATCGATGATGCATCGATTATATATTACAATAATTACATAAATTAATTACCAATTAATTTTTCTCGTCTTAGTTAAGTAGTCATCATCATAATCCTCATCATCCTCGTCGCCGGTATCCGATTGCTCATCCTCCTCATCGTACTCAACATCGTCCGATGAATAACCTGAGTCCTCGTCCGCGTCCTCTTCCTGCTCGTCTTCTTGATCTACCTCATCGATAATCTCATCTTTAGTTAGATCTGTACAACCATCAGGCATGGGTAACCGTTCATCATCTTGAACCAGGTCCATTATATCGGAGCGGATGACAGAAATATTAGGCTCTTGATAGGCAGGAATGTCTCTTTCTGGTTCAGCAGCATCTTCAGTCGTCGCCGGTGTCCCTTCAATTGTCTCTGTATTCCATATTCCTCGATGAGAGATATGGTTCACTATTTTCCACCCTTCACCGGCTTTCGGATCGTTGAGATAGAACACCTGCCGAACTAAGGTGGCGAGAGCGAAAGGCTCATCCTCATACCAGCTAGAGTTTGTATCGACTGATAATAGTCCCAGGTCTTCCGTTGTACACTTGAATCATCTGCACTTGAATAGGAAAACGTTGACATCATTCCCTTAACATAGCTGAACCACATATACAATAGCCCCGTAATATAGATCATTGTCTTTCCCAACCGATACCCCACTGTTTTGTGTTCTTCTTCCTTCGTCTCGGGCCAATGAATGGAACTTTACACTGTTCACAAAACATCCAGGATAAATATAGTGTTTAACCGGCTTCCCTGCTAGCAAGTGCTTTGGCCATGACCACCACCCCCCGTGGTTTTCAGATTTTTGCAGATCAATCATCTGCGAAGAAGGGCAAATTAATATAAGGGTAAATTAATTTGGACTTTCTCCAAACATGATCGATATGTACGTATATAAATTACTAATTAAATTTCGAGACGTACGTACGTACCCATTGGAAGAAATAATCGGGAAACTTCTTCTTAACCATTTTCTCAATCCACGCCGAACTCTTGTTTTGATTTAACGCCTGAAGCCTCTCCCTGTATGACATCATGTACGGCTCAACTTCATCACAGTCTCGCAACACTACCCAATGTGCCTCAATAAGTTCTTCCCGTGTTAACGATTCCTTTAATACTCCTCTAAACGGTCGGACGACATTGGTGACGACAGAAAGATTGATGCGGGCACTGGGATCGGAGGCAGTGAGAGGTGGTGGATCTTTGAGGTACCTGTTGCAGTAAGTAACACACTCATGCATTAGGTATGTCTCTGCTATGGAGCCATCCGGGGCCGACCTGTTTTTGACGAATGACTTATACTGTCCAAGCTGTCTACAAAATCAAACGTACAATAAGAATAAGTACATATAGCTACCTAGTAATCTCCAGTGGAACAAATTAATTAGTTGTACTTACCTTTCTTGAGGATACATCCAAGTGTACTGGACCGGACCAGAAATGAGCACCTGCTCGGGCAGGTGGATCATTAGGTGAATCATGATGTCAAATAAAGCAGGGGGAAAAATCCTCTCTAGTTTGCAAATGATGTGCACAATTTGTTGTTGCAATTCCACCACATCTGACTTCTTTAATTCTCTGGCGCATAACCTCTGCCACCACCTACACAATGCCACAATTGGTTCTACGACGTCAAGAGGCAAGTATGGTCGAATTACCACTGGAATCAGACGTTGCAGCATAACGTGATAGTCATGTGTCTTTAGACCAACAAATTTGTGTTGCACCTCGTCCACTGCTCCAGTTATAGTAGCTGCATACGTAGCCGGATAACGAACGCTCTTAAACCAGTGAAATACAGAACGTCTAAGCATCGACTTCACTGTGTAAGGTGCAGCTGGCATCTTGTTGTACACTCCTTTCCTATCCCTCCTCAACCTCAAGGGACGACGTAGATTCATTGATTCCAAATCTTTGCACGCTTTGGGAGTATCTTTAGTCTTGAACTTAATACCGAAAATTGTTCCCACCACGCTGTCGCACACATTATTTTCTATGTTCCACAACAGTTTCAGCTCGTCGATTAAATGTCTGAGGTAGACATCTAAGCACTTCCCTGGAGATTTAGGACCTGGAATTAGTACAGTAAGGAAATTAAATTCCTTCTTCATGCACATCCACGGAGGCAAGTTGTACGGCATCAGAATAACTGGCCACGTGCTGATGGCGGAGCTATTACTTCCCCAAGGATTGAATCCGTCTGTAGATAGGCCGAGTCTAACATTTCTAACCTCTCAGCAAAGTCTCCAAATTCTCTGTCGAAATGTTTGAAACCCTCCCCATCCGCGGCGTGTCGCAGGACATCGTCATCTGTTCGCTTTTCTGCGTACCATCGCATCGCCTTTGCTGTGTGTAGAGACATGTACAGGCGCTGCAATATGGGAATCAAGGGAAAATATCGAACAACTTTCACATGAATTCTCTTTTTCGAACTCTTTCTATTCACCTGGAATCTGCACTGGCCACATACGGGACAATAGTCCAAATCTTTATACTCTTTGTAAAATAGCACACAATCATTCGGACATGCGTCAATTGTCCTGTACTTTAGGCCGAGGCTGCTCAAGATATTTCAAACCTTATAATGAGATTTAGGAAGATTGTGATCATCAGGAAGCAACTTACATATTTGCTCCTGAATTTCGTCAAAAGCACTCACTGACATTTTGTGCTTCACTTTTATCTTCATTTGCTCCATCACATATTGCAACACATTCTCTCGACATCCAGGGAACACCGGGGTCTGCGCTTCAAGTAGCATCCGGTTGTACTTATCCATCTCACTGGTGTCAGTGGCCAAGCTAGCATCGGGAAATGTGTCATCATGCTCATTAGTGGTACTGTAACCTCCGTCTTGGTGTTGGTGTCCACCATGACTACATCCCGGAAACGCATCATGGACCTAATCTGCAATTGGGTTGCAAGCTGGGGGTCCGGCACCACTCCCGCTGGATGAGGCACCATGGTAACTGTACCATGAGCTGAAGTCTGCTGCGCTGAACTCTACTGCTTCACCATGCTCGCTCCATGTAGTGTAACTCCACATCATACCATTTTCGTACAGGTGTTGCACCATAACATTAACCTCCGCATACTGACAATTAAGACATTTCTGACAAGGACACCTGAAACGTTTCTTTCCCTGACCATGTTCTATCGCAAAATTAACAAATTCGCTAATTCCATCCATATACCGGACATCACATCTATTCTTCAACTTCATCCAACTCTTGTCCATACTGCTACAAAATATTATAATTAATTAATTATTACATATATATATATATATATTAGTCCATTAATTTACGCTTAATTATACGTACTCGATCTACATCGATCCATCAATTACGTACGTACGTAATTTAATCTGTATATATATATAGCTAACATCCATGCATGTATGTACGTACGTTTTCACTAACTATATATTAATTAAGCAAATTTTAATTGCGTACGTACCTGCTGGCCTTCTCGATATCTGTTAATTAAGCTAGCTAGCTAGTCAGCGGAGATCCCTTATCCTGATCCTTCTCGGCCTTCTCTCTTCTCCTTCTCCTTCTCCCTTCTCCTTCAATTCTTCTTCGAATGGAATGAAGAGATCGAGAATCGGATGGAATTGAATGAATTGATCGAAGAGAGTTTGGCATCGGGCTTATATAATGCTTCACCTAGACGACGGAGGTGTCGGTACGTCGTCTAAGTGGATTACTCGGACGACGGCGTGTCGGTCCGTTTTCCAGGTGATCACCTGGACGACGGAGATGGTATTCTCCGTCGTCCATGTGATCTGTCGTCCAGGTGATCACATGGACGACGGAGAAGACTCTGAGGTCCAGGTGTCCACCTGGACGACGGAGAATACCATCTCCGTCGTCCAGGTTATCACCTGGACGACGGAGAAGGTATTCTCCGTCGTTCAGGTGGTACTTGGACGACGGAGACTTCTCCGTCGTCCAAGTGTCACTTGGACCACGGAACAATTACGTTTCCGTGGTTTAAGTGCTGTTTTCTTGTAGTGTTTTCGTTATTTTATTATTATTTCTATCGATGTACGTATAGTTTTTATATATAATAAATATTTTATTATTTTAATTAATAGATTTTTTATATTTTATAATTCAGATAAAAAATACAAATTAAAAAAAATAAAAAATTCAACTTGGGCGACAAACACTCCTCGTTTCTTCTTTCAAGTGAATAACTAAGACAACAGACTGTTCGTCGCCTAAGTATATGCTTAGACGACGAAAGGTTTTGTCGCATTAGTGGTTACACCTAAATGACGACAAATAGGTCGTAGTTTAGCTGCATCACTTAGACGACGTCTAATTATCGTCGTCTAAGTTGCAACACTTAAAAGACGACACTAGTGTTCGTCGCCTAAGCTGATTCTTAGACGACGACTATTGTCGTCATTTAGAGGAAGAATGTTTTGACGTCTAAGATTTTAGATGACGAACCAACTTTCATCGCCCAAGAAGCTACGTACTTAGGCGACGAAACAAAAAAAATCGTCGCCTAAGTACTTGGGTTACGATTGGTACGCGACGAACCTTAGACAACAAAACTTTCGTCGCCCAGATACTTACGTGACAAAAATCACCACTTAGGTGACAAAAATCACTAAGTGACACAACTAAGAAAACAAAGGTGTTACCTTTTTGTCATTTAAGTGGAAACATTAAAACGATGAAGCGCTTTCCTTCGTTGTCTAAGTGCTTCTATGCGACAATAAATTTCGTCAATCTAGTTCACCATGTTTCGTTGTCTATATTAATGTAATGCGACAAAATTTGTCCGTGGTTATAGATTGAACTTAAATGATGAAACTTTGTGTTTTCGTCATCTAATTAATTAAGTACCTACGCCAAGGCACTCAAATGACAAACCTTAAAGATGAATATTTGGCCGTCTAAGTGGCTTGAGGTCATAATTTTATTGTAACACAACAAGTATCTCTCTCACTTATACTACTCGTCCTGGGTATTCATTTCAGTAAGCCAGAATAGAATTCCCATATCTCAACGTACAGCTACAAACGATAAGCAAAGCCAAGCTGCCATGCAAGTAAAGTAAATGAATAATGGAGAAACTATATACCGTAAGTTGAAAAGCAACGTTAACTTTCGCAATGCAGAAATCTACATGCCATTTTGGTGTAAGTGATTCAGTCTTATTGGCTAAGAAGAGAGATCGATCAATGAGATCATACTTAATTAGGAACCCTGATTAATTTGTTAAATATGACTAGGTTAATCAAAGTATGAAGACATATGCCATTGAATTCAAACATGACTAGGGTAATCTGTTGTCATGCATGTTCTTAGGTAAAAGAAACTTTGGTCACAGTGCCTTCGGATTCTTCCTCTTTCCCAGAACAATGTGGTTTTGCATTCAAAAGGAGCTACGGCAATCTCTTTCAAGCACAGTTCCGAAGGTATGATAGATATGGCGCGCGGCTTCAGATTCCTATGCTATTAATAATTTACGGGTGTAACTTCGCATTCTTGTCAAAATGAGCTTCTAGCTAGCTCGTGATGAAAACAGTAAGTGGGATCATGAAGACATTGATATATGGTCGTTGTGATCCATGTCCATAGAGAACTGCGTACAGAAGAGAAGTGAAGGGTGCTGAAGAACAGCCCTGGCGACATTTAAAGGAATACAGGTGTTTACCTTATTATGGTATTTCTGGGTCGCACGGAGAGAAGAGCTTCACGTTATTCAATCGTGTGTGAGCTTCATGCATGATTCAATCGTGTCATTCGCGTGTGTGTGAGAAATGATCTGCTGTGTTAGTACGTATGTGTCCTGTGTCTTCGATCTAGAGTAACAAAAATTCTACCACGAAATTAGGGCTGAATACACCGTTCAGAGATCGAGAATCAGATTGCCGTTTTATTTTTTTTGAAAATATTAGATTGTCGTTATCTAAACGGAGTCAAAACATACCTACCGTTGGACATAACTATTTTGTGCATTTGGCGGGAAAGAAACTACTTTGAAACATAAAGATCGAATTTCTAACGTTCAAAGGTAGTCGCCAAACTCGTAGTCGATCTAAGTAATATACTAAAGGACCTTCGTCCTATGAGTCCTATGATTCGTAAAATCACTTAAACAACCGAATATGTTTTTCGTCGTTCAGGTAATATATTAGATGACGAATAAACAACTCGTCGTCAACTTTGTCGTCTATATGAACTAGACTACAGAATAAGTGTTTCCGGTCCACTTCGTTGTCTAAGTCGTATCCTAAACGATGAAATTTTGTTCGTCGTTCAAGATCTTACCTATACGACAAAATTGACCTTTTAGACAATCAAATACTTACCTGTTTAAGTGGATTCAATTATTTAGATCAGTTTTTAATTAGTTCCAGATCGAACATGTTTCATTTCCTCCTCCATCAACCTCTCTCAACACCACCTCCGGGTCAATTCATAACGGAAAAGGTTCGAGAGGCCTCCTGAAGCTTATCCACCTCTCTTATTGGTTTGTGTTGGTATAATCTTTTTTCTCTCAATTATTTTTCCAAAATTATCTCATTTCCGTATTTTGAGTTTTCTGGCAAATGATTTCCGTCGACCCTTGTTTGCCTTAACATTGTTTATAAACTATATTGCTTGCATGTGTTGATTATATATGGTGAAATATTAGATTACTTGAAAATTAATAATTCGTAGATCAATATAATAAGGTACAATTATTGTGTTATGTAATTTCTTAAGTATTGGATGAATGTAAAAATGATATATGTTTCATATTCGATTCATGATGTTTAAAATTAGCTTCCTTATGTAGAAGTGTCGATGTTTAATTGTATATGTTGATGACTAAAAACGGAGCTAGCTAGCTAGCTAGGTTCTTGAATTGTTCCAAAATTAGGTAGAATTTTTCATTTTTCCAAAATTAGCTAGGTTGTTGATGACTCAAAATTAGCTAAGTAGCTAGCTAGGTTCTATTATACGAGAATCATGCATGCATGTTGATGACTACAAATATATTTTGACAATTTTTGGCTTATTTATTATTTCACTCATGAAAACTTACGCAGAATATGGACAAGAGCTTGATACAGTTGGAAAAGGATGATGAAAAGTATATGAACGGAATCGACAAGTCTATGTCGCTTATAATTCAACATGGTCAAGGAAATAACTGTTATAGGTGTCCGTGCAGAAAATGTCTTAACATAGAGTTTATGTTAGTTAATGATAGGTCTCAACGTACACTTATATCAAAACAGTGTGATGTTGAGTTATACTAGATGGACTGAGCACGGTGAAGTACTAAACTTCAACTCAAGGTACAGTTACCAGGGTGCCTCATCCAAAGGTTCTGCCAGCCCTTCTTTGAACCCTATTATGGAATTGGTACATAATGTTTTTCTGACATATAGTTTTTGTATAGACATCAACACAAAGAAGGAGGTTATATATGATATTTCTCATTATGACATAGTCCATGCAGCCTTGGCCACTAACCTCGGTGTACTTCGTATGTCCAGAGCATGCTGAAGATTCACACCTGCAAAAACGATTATGTCCTGTTTTACAAAGAGCATGCATAACTAGACTATTGAATAGTATGCAACGCATCCTAATGGAAGCCATAGAAGAGGAACAAGTCTCATATCAAGATGCTTCACTATTTTTCGTTGTTTAGAGCTTAGCTAGGATAAGTTAGGGTAGGTTTAGGTTTAGGCTAAATTAGGGTTTAGGGGATTGAGATTTAGGGTAAGTTAAGATTTAAGAATTTGAGGTTTAGGGTAAGTTAGTGTTTAAGTTTAAGGGTTTCATTGTAATTTTTTTTATCGATTTACCTTACACAGTAAAACACTAAATATAATAGATGGTTCATATTAGATCTTGTAATTTTTCAATAGTGAGAGTTCAATTGAGATTGTGTGAAATAACATCAATACTCTTTGAAAGGACCCAACCCCGATTTAGTTTCCTAAACCGGAATCAAACCCCTTCTGAAAACACGAACTTGCAAAAACTATAGAAATTTTGGCAGAGTTTCACTATATCTCGGAATTGCCATTAACCTGCACCCGAAAACACACTTCATCCTATGCCACAAAAGCCAAACCGTGGGCACCAATCCCATCCGGATTTCTCAATATCATAACAATAATGTAAAATAATGAGTAAAACTGTACTTTACAGAAATCCGGAGAAAAATCATATGAAAGTATAACAGTAGAATAATCAGAGCGGCTTCTAGTGTAAATACATATATACAAATAGTAGGCCAAACTAAGAACCTACCATAAAAGAAATATAGCTCGAATACTAAGCCTCCGACTGTGACGTGCGACACCAGAATCCGAACTATAAATTGGGAACAGAAACCGAAAAGCCCAGGGGAAAGGCAAATAAAATCGTTAGAGTAAGTGGACGAAAATAATCATATGCCTTTCACCATTTATATATATCATAAAACAAAGAGAGTTCTTAAAATAAATGGAGGTGTCAGGCGAATCTCTCAAGCCCGACGGTCAGGCGAATCTCTCAAGCCCGACGGTCAGGCGAATCTCTCAAGCCCGACGGTCAGGCGAATCTCTCAAGCCCGACGGTGATAGACTAGGCGAATCTCTCAAGCCTAGTGGGCACATCAGGGGAATCTCTCAACCCTAGATCTGGACTACCGGTGATCAGCCGAGTAGCCAATGCATCGATGCTAAGTAAATGCCATAACCATATAAAATATAAAACAATACCTCCAAAAATAATAAATAATCTCAACATCGTATTAGAAATAAATACTGAAATCAAGAACTCGCTACGACAGTGTAAATAAAAGTTCACTCACAAATAAGCATAACGCAAAACGCGTTAATCCTGTGATCCGGCGGAAAATCCCTCGTCAAACGAACGATCACGATCCCCTGAATAATCATAAATACCACTATTCAAAATCATATTTCAAAATCCTGACCCACATCTCGAGATCCAACCATTCCCGGAAACATATAACTCAATATCGACGAAATCATCAAAAATCCAATAAACACACCATAAAACCTCGCTATAATTTCTAATGCTCAATTCAAAATATAAAGCTCACCACTGCAATCGGTGCGCGATTCCGAGCAAAACGACATAAAACTTGTCGAAAAATACCTCGGCCGGAAAATCGCCGCCGGAAAATGTCATCGGCCCAGAAAAATTCGACCTACACATGGATTTGAAGATCTTGACATTTCCAACAACTTTCTAATTCAAAGTTAAGCCCAATTTTGACCGGAAAAGGTCCAAATCTCACCTTGAAAATTAAAACCCTCGCCGAAATTTCTCCACCTCCGATCTCCCTCCTCCGGCCACGGCAAGGCTTGAAACCATTTCTAAAAGCTTCCTTTCCCTAAGGCTAACAAAACCCCTCAACCTCTGAAAGGACCCAACCCCGATTTAGTTACCTAAACCGGAATCAAACCCCTTCTGAAAACGTGAACCAACAAAAACCATTAAAATTTCGGCAGAGTAACGCTACTAAAGCGGAATTGCCATTACCTACACCCGGAAAATAACACTTCATCCTATGACACAAAAGCCAAACCGTGGGCACCAATCACTACAAGAAAATGAGTCATTACCGGCGAGATTCCGGCCAACAAGGCCGGCGACCGGAAAAGTCGCCGGTAATGTCCATCATTACCGGCGACTTACTCCGTCGCCGGTAATGTGGCCGGAATCTCGCCGGTAATGTGCCTAGACATTACCGGCGACTCCAACCGTCGCCGGCAATGTCTAGCCACACATTACCGGCGAGATTCCGGCCGGAAAATCGCCAGTAATGTGTGCCTAGACATTGCCGGCGAGATTCCGGCGTAAAGTCGCCGGTAATGTCTTCATTTCCGGCGACTTACTCCGTCGCCGGCAATGTGTCTTATATTAGATGCCGGATGGGGCAGCTCGATCATTCAATCATTTTGAGCGAAAAAAATCCAGAGAAATCGAAAGAAGGAAAACGTACGCTCTGAAATCGATCATTCGGTATATTGTCAAAATTAAGGCGCGCGTCGAAAACTCGATCACTCGGGAAGCTATATATATAGGTACGTAGGTGTATATATACGTATATGTGGTATATATATATGTGTGTGTGTGTTGATCAAATCCAATTCGTGAGATATATATGAAATGTTGTTGATGTACGGTCACCGAAACGAGAAAACAGGTTGTAGTTAATCTTGTGTCTGAATCAATGACTGGTATTATCGTATTGTTATCGGAGCCAGGCTTAACAGAGCCTCCTCCCACCCAGTCAAATACGTTTTGAATTGAAAAAAGGAGAATACTATCATCGAGTACTGAATCGAATTCAGAGATTAGATCGATATATATACATATGCATGCATGTGTTGATTTAATTAGAGTTGAATTGAGAGATCACGTCGATTATTAGTAGTGAATGTGTGTGTATATATATAACTAATACGTAAAATTGTTAGAATTTTCAGGATGGACAAGAGTTGGATGAGCCTCGAAAGATGGGATGTCAGATATCACCAGGGAATTAGTAGTTTTGTGGATTTTGTGAAGGCTAATTGTGGAGACACTACACTTCATTATTGCCCGTGTAAAGAATGTAAGTGTTTCAGCGATCGATTTCGATTTCCCATTGATAAAGTCCAGAGGCACCCGAGTAAATACGGGTTTTGGGATAAGTACACTTGTTGGATTTATCACGGTGAAACATCGGTAGCGGGTCCGCATGATCATGGACAATTTGGTGAGAGGGCCAGTCCACGCTATGATCATGGAGATTTAGCTGAGAGGGGCAGTTCATCCTATGATCCAACATCGATGTTAATCAATGATATGTTTCCTCATGAGAGCGGTGTATTTGCTGATGAAGCACCAAATGTCCCTCCCGTCGTTGAGGGTTTCCCCCATATCGAGCCAGTCGAACCATTACCTGGAGGTCATGTCAACACAAGCGGTATGGACAAGTACAACAACCTGATTGCATTGCAACATACTCCGTTGTACGACAGTTGTAGTAAGACTGTTCTTGAAAGTGTCATGGGAGTGATGCAGCTAAAAATGGAGAACAAAATGTCTGTCAAAGCTGTTGATTCTTGGTTGAAGTGGACTGCTTCGCTACTGCCACCCGGTCATCGTCTTCCTACCACTCATCATAAGGTGCGACATATCCTGAAAGATCTTGGCTTTCCTACATCAAAATCCATGCATGCAGATATGATTGTATTCTCTTCTGGGGAAAAGATCTCGAAGACCTTGAAGCCTGCCCGGTATGTTTTACAGAAAGGTATAAGTTGACTCCTGCAGGCAACAAGAAAGCTGTGAAGATACTTGGAAGCACATGGTCAGGGAGTTTGATCATTTTGCAGCAGAGGTCAGAAATGTTTGGCTAGGGCTCTCATCTGACGGATTCAACCCTTTTGGCAACATGAGTCTTCAATACAGTATATGGCCAGTTATTTTGGTACCGTACAACCTTCCACCATGGATGTGCATGAAGAAGGAATAAAATATGCTCATTCTGTTAATTCCGGGCCCGGGTTATCCAGGAAAGTGTCTCGATGTGTATTTGAGGCCTTTGATTGAGGAGCTTAAGTACCTGAGTGAGTGTGGCCACCCCACTTACGATAGGTTCAAAAAGGAGATGTTCCAGATGCATGCCATGCTTGTTGGCACCATCAGTGATTTTCCTGCCCGCGGTATGTTGTCGGGCAACGTTACCAGGGGTTACAGGGCTTGTTCAGAGTGCATGACGGTTGATTGTTGCAGTCCTCATTGCAGTAAAATTGTTCAGATGCGTCACCGTTGTTGGCTTCCATATGATCACCCATTTAGGCAGGATCCAGACGCGTTTGATGGGACTGTGGAAACATGTGTGGCACCCAGGCGATGGACAGGGGAAGAAATTTTGGAAGTGTTGAATGAATATGATTTTGGCCAGCTGAGCAATCATCCTGACATAGTGGCGTCAATTCCAGAAAAGCCCGAAAGGTATAAGTTTTGGACACACAAGAGCATATTCTGGGAACTCCCCTACTGGCCCAGGTTGCCTATCAGACATTACCTAGATGTCATGCACATAGAGAAGAATGTGTGTGAAAGTGTGGTGGGCACAGTTCTTAACTTGGAGGGGAAAACAAAAGACATCCCTAAGGCACGCATTGATCTGAAAGCAATGGGTCTGCGGAAACATTTGTGGTTAAGAGATGGTAAGAGAAAAATGCCGCAAGCTCCGTACACCGTAAAGCCGAAGCATAAGCATGAAATTTTGAGGTGGCTGAGTAATGTCAGGTATATATTCTTATGGCTATGTAGGAATTTGGCATTAAATTTGTACCGGAGTATATATGGTTATATGCGAGAAATATAACCGTTGCATATATATATGGCTTTATCTATATATATGCAGGTATCCTTATGGCTATGCAGGAAATATAAGCAGATGTGTTAACTTCCGGGACAATAAGATGTACGGATTAAAGAGTCATGACTGCCATGTACTGCTTCAACGCCTTTTCCCTATTTTCATTCGAGGGTACATGCCCAAAGAGGTGGTGGAGCCGTTGGTGGCCTTGTCAAGATTCTTTCAGAAGTTATGCACCAGGGAAGTTAAAAAAACAGACATCAGGGAGATGCAAGATGACATCATTTTTATCATGTGCAAGCTTGAGAGGATATTTCCCCCAAATTTTTTCGACATAATGCCTCACCTGATGATCCATCTTCCCGAACAATTGTTGCTTACCGGTCCCGTACACTACACTTGGATGTACCCCATGGAAAGGTACAAATGATTCATACATTTGGTTTGCCTATGTTTTTATATGTAAATTCTTATTTTTTAAGTAAGTTAACATGCACTTGTTAACTTGTAGACAATTGGGAGCCTACAAGGACTATGTGAAGAATAAATATGCACCTGAAGGGTGTATCGCTGAAGCATATCTTGCGCACGAGTGTGTAACGTACACAAAAGTGTACTTGGAAAATGTAGAGGACCGCCAACAACAGATGCCGATAGATGAACCACAGTTCAACCTTTCTATCATCTCCAGTGACGTGGTAGTACAGGGAAGGTTGCCAAAGTCGTACAAGTTGGATGAAAATGAGGTAGCCATTGCCCACTGGTCGGTACTGATTAACTGTCAAGAAGTACAATATTGGAAAAACTATCATCTTCACTGCCCTGCTATTGCCGGAAATGTTGATTACCACAACAAGACGTTTGCAAACTACTTTGGTCAATGGGTAAGTATATGTGTATATGTCTATTTTTATATATATCCTTACATAGCATGTATGTATGTACGTGGTTTTGTGGTTTCAAGATGGCATAATTTCTTCTGTACGTATTAATATATGGACGTTTTCAGATGAACCATGTAGCAGATGATGGTTACCCAGAGTGGTCAAACAAATTGAGGGTCCTGGCGATGAAACCGATAGCTTCACAAGTTTACTCCATGTGTCAGGTCAATGGCGTGAAATTTATATGTGAAAATCGAGACGACCGACTGAAAACACAGAATTGTGGGGTGATGGTCCATGGTGGGCAGGATGGCGTTGACTATTACGGTGTCCTTCATTCAGTTGATGAACTAATTTATGGGAACCGCATGAAAGTGCACTTGTTCAAGTGTAGATGGTTTGATACTAGCCCGGAGAACACAAGGACCGATCAGTACGGAACATTTTCGGTGAATACTGCTACTACCTGGTATGAAGATGACCCTTTCGTTCTTGCCTCATCAGTAAAACAAGTGTTTTACCTGGACGATCTTCTTAACAAAGTCCCGTGGAAGGTGGTTAACCATGTTGCTCATAGAAACATATACAGTGCTGCCACACTTGGTGATACCGCAGATGATGAGGAAGTTACTGCATACCAAGAGCCAAACGCTTTTGACATTCCGGAATCATCTACGATTCGCCTTAATAATGTGAGATCTGGGAGTGTGGTCCGAATTACTGGAGCAGAACTTCTCGATGTTAATCCATATGAAGTTGACGCTGATTCCGATGACGAGGAGTGGCACATATTGCCAGAGGTTACCTATGAAACCGAGTCAGACTCAAGTGATGAATATTATTACGATTATCATCCTTAGTACGTTGGAAATTGTAGTCGAAAATTGTAGTCGGCAAATGTACGTAGTAAAATGTACGTAGTAAAATGTTTAAGGAAATTGTAGTCGGAAAATGTACTCGGAAAATGTACTCGGAAATTGAACGTAGTCGGAAATTGAATGTAGTCGGAAATCGGAAATCGGAAATCGGAAATTGAACGTAGTCGGAAATCGGAACCGTAGTCGGAAATTGAACGTAGTCGGAAATCGGAACCGTAGTCGGAAATTGTACGTAGTCGGAAATTATGTAGTCGGAAATTGGTCGATCGGATAATAGTCGACAAATAATGACATTGCCAACGAGTTGCTTCTCAACTCGTTGGTAATGTCATTACCAACGACTTAGCAACTCGTGGGTAATGTCATTACCAACGAGTTGCTTATCAACTCGTTGGTAATGTCATTACCAACGACGTTGACCTACCTCGCCAGCAATGGTGGCGGTATAGCTCGAGCTCGAGCTCCTCCTCCCCATTTCTCTTCGGCCTAATTCAATTCTCTCTTCCCTCTTCCCTCTCTTAGCTCGAATTTCTTCCCTCTCCCCTCTCCTCAATCCTCTCTTCTCTCTTCCCTCTCCCCTCTCTTCCTCTCCTCCCCTCTCTCCTCCTCCCCTCCTCCTCTTCCTCCTCCCCTCACCTCCGTCGCCGGCAAAGTTGGGTCGAGCTCCACCATGGCAGGTTTGAGCTCACTCTCTCTCCCTCTCTCTCTCCCTCTCTCTCTCTCTCTCTCTCTCTCTCTCATTCCACAATATTTTTTTTGTGTATTTTAATTAATTAATTTTTGATAATTGTGGGATGTATATATGTATGCATGTGGACAATATTTGTAAAATGTAATTAAGGTATGTATGAAAATTGTGGGAAAAAAATGTGGATAATTGTGGGGTGAAGGAGCAATATATGTGATGTATATATGTGAAAAATTAATTAATATATATGGAATGTATATATATACGTATGTTTGAAAAATGTGGAAAATTAATTAGCTAGGGTGAATTGGATTAATATGTGATGTATATATATATGCACGAATTAAGGTGAAATTAAGATGCATGATCGATGTATATATGTGTGAAAAGTTTAAAGCCGGAAATGATGTATGTATATATGTTAAGTTATGTGATATAGTACGTTGTTAATTTAACGTATAATAGGTGATATTGGAACCATACCAAATCGGAACCGGAACGGTTTGAAACCGGAACTGTTTATAACCGGAACCGTTTGAAAACAAACGGTTCCGGTTCCAAACGGTTCCGGTTCCAAACCGTTCCAGTTCTGATTTGTTATAGAACCGAAACGGTTTGGAACCGGAACTGTTTGTAACCGGAACCGTTATGTTACAAATTGTTCCAGTTACAAACAGTTCCGGTTTCAAACGGTTCCGGTTCCAAACCGTTCCGGTTCTGATTTGTTATAGAACTGAAACGGTTTGGAACCGGAACTGTTTGTAACCGGAACCGTTATGTTACAAATTGTTCCAGTTACAAACAGTTCCGGTTTCAAACGGTTCCGGTTCCAAACCGTTTCAGCAACGAACAAATCGGAACTGAAACGGTTTGGAACCGGAACCGTTTGGAACCGGAACTGTTTGTAACCGGAACCGTTTGTAATATAACGGTTCCAGGTTCCAAACCGTTCCTGTTCCAAACCGTTCATGTTCCAAACCGTTCCGGTTCCGATTTGTTATAGAACCCCAGTTCCCATGACTATTACGGTGTCCATGCCAGGAGGTTTTGCAGCTAATTGGCTTCGGAGAGGTTCCCGAAATAGTGGAGGGAATAGTAGTCAAGCTTCCTCCTCGCCCGCAGTTAGCAACACGCCCAGTGGGCCAATGATGAGTGCTCGCACGAGAGCCTTGCTAGAGGCGCGAGCTGAGGAGGAAGCTGCACGATCAAGAGCCGTGCAACCGAAAGTTGAGCCTCGAGCCTCAGTCTCCAGACGCTCAATCAGCAGACGTCCCTCCGGTGGCAGAGCCTCAGACGAGCGACAATCAACGGGGGCATCAGAAACTCCCTCAATCCGAATGCCCCATATTCGCCCGGTGCCTACTCCCGTTTCACGGGAAACATATGAGACACATGGTGGTGCTGGCGCCTCATCGTCCAGGCCTCGTCTATCTCCGTCGTCCGGTCTCTTCCTACCCGACGAGATTCCTGTCATCCCTGAATTCGATGATAGGGGGATGCCTGTTTATGTTGAAGGACGGCCGGAGTTCCTGAGCGTGGAGGAAGCGTATAACTTCCTCCCGTTCGACCCCGTGTATCTTTGGAGTGTGAGGTGCACCAACCAACAAACGGACGATGCAGGTAAATTTTATTTAACATCAGATTGATTACTTAATTATTACTTAAGACTTGCGATAGGTTCAATTAATGATATCAATTTGTTGACATTGTATTATTAGGCAATTTCGTTAATGGGACTGGAAAACGGAAAGGGGCTAGAGGCACCTGCACCGGGAAGAGACTTGAGCAGGCCACCGGCGGAAGGAAAACGCCCATAAGGGCCAATGAGGATGGCGAGGTGATCGAGGCATTCGACACCACGCGCAAATATGTCAGCATGGCCGGTGCGATCGTGCGGGACAAGGTCCCAATGCTTTGGCCAAATTGGGAATCTGTGCCTATCTACGTGAAGATGCAAGTGCATAATGCACTCAGTGTGAGTAAAATCGTATTTTTATTACTTAAATTTTACATTTATTAATTAAGTCCGAATAAATATATAATTTTACCTTTTATATATTCATATTGCAGGTGTGGTTTGACGTGGATGAAGTTCTTATTCACACGTGGGTAGAGCGTCAACTACATATGAGGTGATGTGCTTCGACTTATTTGAATATATATCGAGTTAGATTTTTGTTTATCAAGTGTTTTAATATCTCTAACTTTTTTTCCTTGTTTTAATATAGGTATAAAGAGTGGAAGAACGAGCTTTCTTCCCATTACACTGTATACAAGGAGCTAGGCCGAGGTTCCACCCCTAGCGAATTCCGGTTTAGGGAGTACGAGTGGATGTGGCTGATAGCCCACTTCGAGCACCCCAAAGCTCGGGTATGCATCCTTAATATATCTTTCAAGCCTAATGTATCGTATCAGATTGAAATAGTTAGTTACTAATTTTTTTTCATATGTTTTTCAAACAAGGCGATTTCGAAGACGAACCGGGCGAATAGATTGAAAAACACCAGGGCCCATCATGCAGGTTCACTCAACTACATGGGTTGGTCGACTAAGGCGCAGCAACAACAAGAGGTGAACCCGTTGGTGTATATTCATCAGAAGTTCTACCCGCAGTGCCCTGAAGAAGCGGTAAGTCTTTCGCCTCTCCATGTGTTAATAAAACTATTTTTCAAGATGGAAATAGATTTTGTTAGCTAATACGTTGTTCATTTTCCCTTTTCAATTAGTCGAGAGTGGAGGAGGCGACCGCAGAAGTGACCATGAGAATAGCTCGGACTAACCATCCTGACTGCTCCGAGGAAGAAGTCACCCAGTATGCCTCTCAGATCGATCCGCTTGATCCCCCAATAGCGGCTCGGATCATGGCAAAAGCGTGCGGGACTAGAAAGAATACCTACTACTGTAGGGGAATGGGCACGGCGGGCGAAGGACTATTGAAGAACACTTTAGAATACTCTACCGGGTCAAGAAGTTCAACTTCTAGTCGTAACCTCGCGGCGGAGCTTCATAGGACGCAGAGGGAGTTGGAGGAGCAAAAGAGGCAGATGGCCGAGTACCAAATGCAGCAGACACAGGTGCAGGCTCAAATGTACACATGGATGCGGACGATGTACGAGGCTCAGACTACCGGACAACAGTTCCCCACACCTCCCCCGGTCCCGGTCCCTCCCTTCCCTAGCTATCCACCACCACCACCGCACCAGTCAACGCCAGAGCAAGACCAAGGTAGCCACCGGAATTCAAATGAGTACATGGATTACTTCAACCCTGATGACCCGCAAGTTCCTGGACCTGACCTGTAGTTGTAGTTAATTTTTTTATCGTCGTTGCTATTTGTACTGTACGTTGGACATTTATGTTGAACTTGTATGACTGTCTTTGCTACGTGTACTGTTGAACTTGTATGATTGTACAGTTTATACGGTTCAATGCAGGTTATGGAATTGGGCCCAATCCAGAACCGCGTTTTTTTTTCAAAATTTTTCCCCACATTGCCGGCGACATGGACTCGAGTCGCCGGCAATGTCTCACATTCCGGCCACGGCGGCGCTGCCATTGCCGGCGACGGCGTTTCCCGTCGCCGGCAATGTCAACACCGGCGGGGAATCACCGGCGACGTCATTGCCGGCGACAAGTCGCCGGTAATGTCAATTCCGGCGAAAAAAAAAGACAAGGCCGGCGACGGCAGGTCGCCGGTAATGTCTCCATTTCTGGTAGTGAATCCCATCCGGATTTCTCAATATCATATCATTAACAATAAACATTAAACATAACTGCAATATATAATATATCCGGGAAAAACCGTGTAAAACATGTATCAGAATGTATCAGAGTGACCTCTAGTGTAAATATATACAATATAAACAACAGTAGGTGAAACAAGAAACCTACTGGAAAACACAGGTATCTCGAACCACTAGCCTCCAACCACGACGTAAGACACCAGAATCCGAACTGCAAACTGGGCACGGAAACCAAAAAGCCCAGGGGAAAGGCAAATAAAACGGTAGAGTGAGTGGACGAAAATAAACATATGCCTATCACCAGTTTCATATACATAATCAATATAAAACAATGCGAGTTCGAAAAGTATATATATGGAGGTTGCCAGGCGAATCTCTCAAGCCCGACGGTCAGGTGAATCGCTCAAACCCGACGGTGATAGGCCAGGGGAATCTCTCAACCCTGCCCAGATGAATCTCTCAACTCTGGTGGACTACCGGTGATCAGCCGAGTAGCCGAAACATCGATGCAGTAATGCCATCACCAATAAATATAAAATAATACCTCCGAAAATAACATATATCTCAACATCGTATAAATTAAATACGAAAATTCACGAAAAATCACGAACTCACAAACAACTGTGAAAATATAAAAATGTCCAATCACAGATCAGCAGAGCACGCACTCGCGCTAATCACTTGGTCAGGCGGAAGATCCCTCGCCCGAAGCACGATTTCGATCCCCTGAATAGTCATAAAACATATCTGATCAAAATCATAGCTCACAACTCTGTACTTCACCACGGAAACCAACCGTTCCCGAAAACATAAAATATTGTACAAAATAATCAACTGAATTCCTGAAATTTCCACTTGAAATCCTCGACTGAAAATCCAATACTCAAATCAACTCGAAAACCTCAAGGCGACGATCGGGGCGCGATTACGAGAAAAACAACATTAAAAACACCAAAATCCAAAAAGTCAACAGGTCGCCGGAGCTCCGGCGTTGACCGCCGCCGCCGCCTCCGGCGCGCCGTCAACCGGAGAGTTTTCCCGGCGACCGAGCTGCCACAATGATCTTCTCAACAAGGCGAACAACTTTAATGAAGGAACCACCACCATCCAACCACCACCGTGGCTGGAAATCAGCTCGAAAGCCACGGTGGTTCAAACCGGCCGGAAAACTTTCCGAGCCGATTCCGGCGCCGTCGCGCCACCTCGTCCCTCCAAACCAAAGGGGAAATGATCACCATGCAAAACCCAACAAAACCCACCAAGGATCCACCTTGAAAAGTCACCAGAGCACTTCCCTCCGTCGAGGCCGATTCCGGCCAAAATTTCCCAAATTTCAAATCCAAATATCTACCTCAAATCTCAACCAAATCAAATAATATATTCCAAGTTCTAAACTGTTTAGAATCACGAGGAGAACATTTTACCTTCAAGGATCGTGGCCTGAAATGGCCGGAATCAGCCGGTCCGGCGACGGAAGCCAAACGGTCCAATTTCTCTCCTCCGGTCAACGTACGGTCAACGACGGTCAAACTTCCCAAACAATATTTTTGACAATTTTTCAACTATTTCCGATATTTATACTCGCGCCTCGGGACGATCAACGGTCCAAAACGGATAACCATTACGATTCAGATAAATACGAAACGAACGGAGATAAACTCGTCGATAAACCGAAACTTCAAATAATCATATTATATTCCTCGGTTATCGGAAAAATCATCTAGAACCGCCCACGAGCTCGAAATCACGTGTACTACAACTCACGAGAAGAGACTCAACTCAAATTCTCAGCCGAAAATTAAGTCACGAACTTAACCGGCAAATCACACACTTAACGATAAACCGCGATTACGCACTAACACGTGAATCATACCGATTACACTACTGATTCTGGTTCGGGTCGTCACAACCCCCGAGCTCCATCGCCGCCGGAAACGCTGCCACCCAAGGCCACCGAAAACCGCCGTAATTCCTCCATCTTTGCCGCATCGATTCTCTCTCCTCCGGCTACCATAGAGGACAATCCACCTACCAAATTGAAGATGGGCACGAGCCCAATACTTTTCGTCAAGGGACCATGGCCAACTGTGGCCGGAAAATGGCCCAACGACAGCGACAAGCTCGGTGACCAAAACGGGTCGTCCTTGACCCGTGGTCAACGCGGGTCAACGGCCCAGTTACCCAATTTGGAAAGTTTCCAAAATCGTCACGCACTCCTTCCGTATTTATACCGTACACGTATCGAAACCAAACGGATAAATATGACTAAATCCAACGGCCAAAAATATTCATAACTTATTCTTCGTAACTCGAAATAATCCTCTGAAAGTCCCCATGCCACGAGCTCGAAATTAAATTCTCCACAACTTTCGTACAGGATCTCAAATCAAATTCTTGCCCGATAATTTAGTCGTTAACGAGACCGCCATATTAACCAATTACGAAAAAACTGCGACTAATCGTGAAACTCGCAAATTAAGTCGATAAACATACCATGGAGAAACATACCATGGAGAAACTAGGTATGTCTTTTATGTCAATTTTTTTGACACTATGAGATAGATATGTAATCTACAAGAATCTGTATTAAAATTTTGATCTTAAAAAATCTCTTTAGGATGGGTAATTTATGTTTTAGATGTAAGGGTACTACAGTCACATTTAGCGAAACTCATAGATGTAGGTCTAAATGAAGTACAAAATTTATAAAATTTTAACGGCATGCTTAGAATATTATGAACAACCAATCTAACAGTCAGTTTTGAGAAATGATGACACATGATCGATTATGTTTCACAAAGGTCTTTCAACCCATATAACCAAGGAATAAAGGTAAGAATATTAGTGTGCATATAGAGAATTCAAGCAATATAAGAATTTAAAATGTTTTAACAATAAAGAAGGCCATATATAATAGTTCACATTGTAATAAAAGACACCATACGTAAAAATTAGCCTAATCGAAGTATGTTTGGACCCCGGTCAATACAGTTAAACAATATTTGTGAAAAGACTAAAATACACTCATCTTATTTTCCTTATTTTCCTTATTTTCCTATGAGAGGAGTAGATAAATCAATTTTTTATGTCAATTTTTTTGACATTATGAGATAGATATGTATTCCATAAGAATATGTGTCCAAAATTTGATGTTAAAAAATTATTTTCGGGAGGGGTAATTTCCGTTTTAGTTTAAGAGTACTACGGTCACATTTAGCGAAATGCATGGATCGATGTCTAAATCAAGTCCAAAATTTATAAAATTTTAAATGCATGGTTATAATATTCTAACCAATCAATCCGACGGTCAATTTTATAAAATAATTAAACATGACCGATTAAGTTTCACAAAGGTATTTCATTCCATATTACAAAGGAACAAACGTAAGAACATTAATATACATATGGAGAATTCAACCAATATGAGAATTAAATATGTTTTAATGATAAAAGAGGACATGTAGAAGGGTCCATCTTATACTGATAAACACCGTACGTAAAACTTAGACTCGTCGGAGTACGTTTAGACCCCGGTACGTGCATGGATGAAAGTTACCTTTATGTTGAAATGTCTTAATTTTTTAATAATTAAAACCCGATAGGCCCGGCCTGTAAAATTTCTATTGGCTCGGCCCGTAAAAACTCGCAAAACCCGCTTGAATGGGTCGGGCCCGAATTCTTATATATATAAAAGATAAATCCCGATCTGGGCCGCAAATATTAAAACGTTGTTGAAGACTGACTCGTGCCGACTATACATGGGCCTGGCCGGCCGGGTCAAGCTTTTTGCCCACCCCTAACTATACTAATATGTTGTCATGCATGTTCTTAATTAGGTAAAAGTAACTTTGGTCATAGTGCCTTCGGATTCTTCCTCTTTCCCAGAACAATGTGGTTTTGCATTCAAGAGGAGCTACGGCAATCTCTTTCAAGCACAGTTCAGAAGGTATGATAGATATGCATGGCGCGCGGCTTCAGATTCCTATGCTATTAATAATTTACGGGTGTAACTTCGCATTCTTGTCAAAATGAGCTTCTAGCTAGCTCGTGATGAAAACAGTAAGTGGGATCATGAAGACATTGATATATGGTCGTTGTGATCCATGTCCATAGAGAACTGCGTACAGAAGAGAAGTGAAGGGTGCTGAAGAACAGCCCTGGCGACATTTAAAGGAATACAGGTGTTTACCTTATTATGGTATTTCTGGGGCGCACGAAGAGAAGAGAGAAGAGCTTCACGTTATTCAATCGTGTGTGAACTTCATGCATGATTCAATCGTGTCATTCGTGTGTGTGAGAAATGATCTGCTGTGTTAGTACGTACGTGTCCTGTGTCTTCGATCTAGAGTAACAAAAATTCTACCACGAAATTAGGGCTGAATACACCGTTCAGGGATCGAGAATCAGATTGCCGTTTTATTTTTTCTGAAAATATTAGATTGTCGTTATCTAAACGGAGTCAAAACATACCTACCGTTGGGACATAACTATTTTGTGCATTTGGCGGGAAAGAAACTACTTTGAAACATAAAGATCGAATTTCTAACGTTCAAAGGTAGTCGTCAAACTCGTAGTCTAAGTAATATACTAAAGTACCTTCGTCCTATGAGTTCTTTTGATTCGTAAAATCACTTAAACGACCGAATATGTTTTTCGTCGTTCAGGTAATATACTAGATGACGAATAAATAACTCGTCGTCAACTTTGTCGTCTATATGAACTAGACTACGGAATAAGTGTTTCTGGTCCACTTCGTTGTCTAAGTCGTATCCTAAACGATAAAATTTTGTTCGTCGTTCAAGATCTTACCTATACGACAAAATTGACCTCTTAGACAATGAAATACTTACCTGTTTAAGTGGATTCAATTATTTAGATCAGTTTTTAGTTCCAGATCGAACATGTTTCATTTCCTCCTCCATCAACCTCTCTCAACACCACTTCCGGGTTAATTCATAACGGAAAAGGTTCGAGAGGCCTCCTGAAGCTTATCCACCTCTCTTCGATCTTATTGATTAGTGTTGGTATAATCTCTTTTGTCTCAATTGTTTTTCCAAACTTATCCCATTTGCATATTTTGAGTTTTCCGGAGAATGATTTCCGTCGACCCTTGTTTGCCTTAACATTGTTTATAAACTATATTGCTTGCATGTGTTGATTATATATGGTGAAATGTTAGATTACTTAAAACACTACAAGAAAAACGCACCTAGACCGCGGAGCGTTTCCGTCGTCTAGGTGCGTTTTTCCGTCGTCTAAGTACTTAGACGATGAAACTTCCATCCTCCAAGCTCCGTGCTCCAAGTGCTGTCGTCCAAGCACTTGGACGACGGAGATGGTTAACTCCGCGGTCCAAGTGCGACTTAGACCGCGGAGAACCGTTCTCCGTCGTCCAAGTGCTCACTTGGACCGCGGAGTTTTTGGGATTTCTCCGCGGTATAAGTTGTCACTTAGACGACGGAGAACGGTTCTCCGTGGTCCAAGTGACAACTTAGACCGCCGAGTTTTTGGGAATTCTCCGCGGTCTAGGTTCCCACTTGGACCATGGAGAATGGATTTCCGTGGTCCAAGTGATAACTTAGACCGCGGAGAAATCCCAAAAACTCTGCGGTCTAAGTTCTCACTTGGACCACGGAAATCAAATCTCCATCGTCTAAGTGATTATTTAATTTTTTTTTTAAATTAAATTTTAATTTGTAATAAAATATTAGTAATTTAATTAAAATACTTCAATCTCATTTAATTAATTAAATATGTTAAAATTAAATAAATAAAATAAATTGTTAATTACTTAAATAATAAAAATTAATTTGTACATACATGAAAAATTAAATATCGCTCGGAATCGGAAAAAAATGATATAATAAAATACTAAAATATTGGAGGAGCAGATGCGCCACCGAGTCCCCCGCCTCCAGCCGGGTCGTCGTCGTCGGGGTATGGGTTCGGAGGAGGTTGACACTGTCGCCGAGCTTGATTTTCCATGAGGGCAACGAGTTGGGCTATTTTTGCTTCTTGCTAATCAAGCCTTTGACGCATAGATTGATTTTCCTCCCGTGCGAGTCGAGCCTCTTCAAAGGCTGCTTGGACGGCCGCAGCTTGAGTACTTTTCCACCCCGAACCTCCCGTAGATGACGAGTCGGACGTCGACAAATCTCAAATCACCTTAGGTCCAAACCCCCAAACCTCCCTTCCAGCTCTACGCCCGTATACCTCATCGACGAGGCAGACCTTCGAGTGGCAAATCTGGGAATGCAAGCTGAGTATTGGCCAATTCCTCATGCACACGTTCTACCAACCTTGCCTAAAAAAATAATAAAAAATAATATTATAATTAAATAATAAAAATAATAATTAAATAATAACTAGGATAATTAAAAGCATATATATATATCACTTACGCCGTATTGACTCGCTTCATTCTCGAGCCCAGGCGTCACGTACGCGTTTATGCTAGCATCGAGATAAGGGTGTTTGGAGCCCTTATCCCTGTGCTCCTTAGCTATTTGAATCACTTGCTTGGCACCGTAGGTATGGTGTTTGTCCTTCTTTCCCCGGTTGGTTTTGTTGATTTCGGAGAATTTCTGTTGGACAACATAAATCATTAAAAAATTAATTAGTAACTAAAATAAAAATAATTCAATTCTCTTAATTTAAAGGGAAAATAGCTTAAATGGTCATCAATCTTTGTCCAAAACGACAGTTTGGTCACTATCGAATGTCATATGTCAAAATGGTCATTCAACTTCGTTCTCCGTCTATCAATTTGGTCACTCCGTCTATTTTGGACGTTAAACATATGACTTATAAGGGGTAAATTTGTCTTTCTATTCGTTAAATTCTTTTATTTACAATAATACCATTATTCTCTCTCTCTCTCTCTCTCTCTCTCTCTCTCTCTCTCTCTCCCCACCAACCACTGGCGTCTCCCACTGGACCCGCGACTCAGAGTAAACCTTTGAGACTCGGTTCACAGACTCGCCGCCTTCGCCCAACCCGGATCGCCGACCCGATCATTCTGCCTCCTCCACCGCCAACAACTCCGTTCTCCTCGACTCCTTCACTCACCGGAAGGACGACTCGAACTCTCCCAGCCGCTGAAATTACAAGATCGTGTCTTGTTCCCCGACCACCTCCGATCAGTTCGACTGCGTCTACCGAAGATTCAACGGCTCCGATGTGCTCGCCTTCGCCGTCAAGCCGGCTCTGTCGTCGGAGCCTTACGGCGAGCTCCGGTCAATCGTGCGGTGTCCGCTCCCCTTCGGGAACTACTCATCCACCGTCGATATGAGGAGGCGCGGCGATCGTCATCATCGTAATTGGACGGCGGCAACGGCGAGGATGGAGGAGGCTTCACCTTGGGATAGAGTAGTTTACGAGGCGGTTATAGATAACGACGACGAAGCAACGGCGGTTGTGTTCGCGAAAGGATTGAATCTCAAACCGCACAGGAAGTCCGACCCGACCCGCCTCACCTGCCACTTTACTCTCACCGACGGCTCCGAGCACGCCATCGAAGCCGTCACCGCCGCTCAGGAAATCGTGAGGTGTTGGTTACACGATAGCATCCGTTACAACCCGGATCAGGATTCGGGTGGTGCTCGGGTCACTATCGGGTACAACACCGGGAACCCGAGAGTCGGTGTCGGGAGCTGAGAACGATGACGGAAGCAAGGTCGTTGATCTCAATCTGGAAATTTCTCCGGTCACCGGAGAGTTCGAGCTGGAAATGAAAATATCAAAAAGAAAAAAAAAGGAAAGAAAAAAGAAAAATATCAAAAAGACGTAAATATCCCTAGAAAATAACGAAAAGTTCAAATTTTAACGGATGTTTGAGCTCGAATGACCAAATTGATGATGAAACATTATAAGTAGTGACCATTTTGACATATGACATTCGATAGTGACCAAACTGTCGTTTTGGGCAAAGATTGATGACCATTTAAGCTATTTTCCCTAATTTAAATAAAAAAAGTAAATACCTTATATTCTTCATCTTGGAAGTGGTTACACAACCACTGTCACTCATCTTCCCTATCCCCACGCAGCTCTACGGGGGTAGGCACGGGGCCGATATTGTCAAAGTACTGATGAAGCTTGTACTTCCAATCACAGTAAATGGAGTTGGTTGTTTGGTTGATATGCCTAAGCATCGCCAGTGTGGGATCCACCTCATATTGTTCCTATCAGAAATAAATAGAAAATTATAATCGTATATATTATGAAATTATAATTTTTATTAGTTATTCGAAAATAAATTTAAAATGGTACGTATTACGTTCTGAAAGTTCTTTAAAGAGTTTCGCCTTCTCTTCATCCGGCAACTTCTTCCAAGTAGGGGCAGTCAGACGAACCCGGCTACGAAGGATTGACCCTATGCTATGCGCCGAGAGACTAGCTAGCTGAGCTGTGGGAAGGCCACCGGTGAATTCGTCGTACGACAAGTTGATCTTTTTCCCGGTCGCCTTTAAAATTTTCTCTGCTTTGTCGCCTTTGACGAGGCCGCGATTCCTTTTCGGTTCCGGGTCAGTCGGGGCCCTCCTGAGCTTGCGCCGGGCGCTATAGAGGATAGATTCAGAGGTCGAGGACGCCTGAGTACTTTCTGTTGAACCGGGCATCGGACTGGAATAGGCATCGTAATCACCGGTCGGGATAAATGGGGCAGCGGGAATTTCCCCAGTGGGCATTGTCGACAGACCAGCGGAAGGGTCCGGAGAGAGCGCGTCGTTGCCCTGCTGTAATTCCCAAGCGTCGGAGTATAGCATCTTCGGCCTCCTATCGGGCCTTTTTCTTTCCCGACGGAGCCATTTATTTAAACCTAGGAATACGTTGTTAAAATACCTGATTACCATAATAATTTTATAAAAAAATTTACGGTAATTGCACCTTAGTATTGAGTGCACCTAAGATTTAAATAGAGTACACTAGCTTGGTATTTCGGTCGTTCAATGGACGTGCGACCCACGCGATAAAGTGTAAACTTTCAATTAATCAGCCTTGGTTCAATCGAAAAACATGGCCAGTTAGGGATAGAGATAACGCGAGAGGCATGACTAATTTCGACAAAACACCCCGAGGCTAACCAAATCAATGGTATATACTATATTGGTGTCGTCTTTCTTAGATCCAAAACCTTTCACCAGTCATAACCCGTTTCTAGACACCATGTCCGACATTCAGCCAATTTTTCGAAAATTTACACTCCCTCAAGTCCTTTGCAAATCAACCTCGTGTCCATAACTTCGGTTAGGTTATGGTGTCCGGTGATGAAATCCACACGTCACGAGGGGTTAAGGAGATAAGCTAGGAAACGAGGCGCCATCTATTCCAAAGAGTGCGACTTAATAAACCAAACTTATGTACTAAATTTAAATCAAAGACTACCAATTTACTACAAAATTCTCATAATTATCAATTAATTATTTTTAATTACATGCAATAATAATCACTCATTATACTATTAATTAAAACAATAAATAATTATTATTTATCATGCATTTAATAATAATTATTCATTTGCAGTTGGGTTGCAAGCAGAGGGGCCGGCACCACTGCCGCTGGATGAGGCACATTGGTAACTATACCCTGAGCTGAAGTCTGCTGAGCTGAAGTCTACTGCTTCACCATGCTCGCTCCATGTAGTGTAACTCCACATCATACCATTTTCGTACAGGTGTTACACCATAACATTAACCTCCACATACTAACAATTAAGACATTTCTGGCACGGACACCTGAAACGCTTCTTTCCCTGACCATGTTCTATCGCAAAATTCACAAATTTGCTAATTTCATCCATATACCGGACATCACATTTATTCTGCAACTTCATCCAACTCTTGTCCATACTTCTAGCTACAAAATATTATAATTAATTAATTATTACATATATATTAGTCAATTAACTATTAATTATACGTACTCGATCTACATCAATTACGTACTTTAATATATATGTCTAGCTAACATACATGCATGTATGTACGTTTTAACTAAATATTAACCAAATTTTAAAACATCCATATAAACATATATACGTACTACAGGTCTATAATTAACTATTATATATATCATCAATTTTCTAACTTAATATATTAATTATATATAATTAATATATTAGACGTACTAATTAATTATTAACAATGCAATCAATCAAACGTACATGCAATTAATTATATATATATAAACCTACGATAATGGTGTTGGAAATTTAACTACGTACGTACCTGGCCTTCTCCGATATATGGCGAATTAATCGATTGTTAGAGCCGAAGATCGATATATATAGTGCTATATATATATATATCTAGCTACCTAGGTACGTAGCTATAGCTAACTAGCTAGGACGTCGTACGACGTCGTTTGAATTAATTGCATGCATGCACGCGTGTGGCGCTAGCTAATTGATCAAGACAGGAAGAGATTATATATATATATATATGATAAGTAGTTGATCGAGAGACGAGCTAGTGAACGGAGAGGAAGAGAGTTGGGCAGCCAGCTTATATAATGTTTCACTTAGACGACGGAGATGTCGGTCCGTCGTCCAAGTAGCCACTCGGACTATGGTGTGTCGGTCTGTTGTCCAGGTTTAAACATCATGAATCTAATATGAAACATATATTATTCTTACATTTATCCAATACTTAATAAATTACATAACATAATAATTGTATCTAATTATATTGATCTACAAATTATTAATTTTCACTACAAGAAAACAGCACTTAGACCACGGAAACGTAACCATTCCGTGGTCTAAGTGTAACTTGGACGACGGAAAATTCTCCGTTAACCAAGTCGCACTTGGACGACGGAGACAATAATCTCCGTCATTCAGGTCATAACCTGGACAACGGATAATTCTCCGTTGTCCAAGTGTTCACTTGGACGACGGAGACAATCATCTCCGGCGTCCAAGTAATCACCTAGACAACGAAGAATTATCCGTTGTTCAGGTTATGACCTGAACGACGGAGATTATTGTCTCCGTCGTCCAAGTTACACTTAGACCATGGAATGGTTACGTTTCTGTGGTCTAAGTGCTGTTTTCTTGTAGTGAAAATTAATAATTTGTAGATCAATATAATTAGATACAATTATTGTGTTATGTAATTTATTAAGTATTGGATAAATGTAAGAATGATATATGTTTCATATTCGATTCATGATGTTTAAAATTAGCTTCCTTAATTAGAAGTGTCGATGTTTAATTGTATATGTTGATGAATAAAAACGGAGCTAGCTAGCTCACTAGGCTCTTGAATTGTCCCAAAATTAGGTAGAATTTTTAATTTCTCCAAAATTAGCTAGATTGTTGATGACTCAAAATTAGGTAGATTGCTAGCTAGGTTCTATTATACGAGAATCATCCATGTTGATGACTACAAATATATTTTGACAATTTTTGGCTTATTTATTATTTCACTCATAAAAACTTGCGCAGAATATGGACAAGAGCTTGATACAGTTGGAAAAAGATGATGAAAAGTATATGAACGGAATCGGCAAGTCTATGTGGCTTATAATTCAACATGGTCAAGGAAATAACAGTTATAGGTGTTTGTGCAGAAGATGTCATAACATAGAGTTTATGTTAGTTAATGATAGGGCTAAACGTATACTTATATCAAAACGGTATGGTGTGGAGTTACACTAGATGGACTGAGCGTGCTGAAGTACTAGACTTCAGCTCAAGGTACAGTTACCAAGGTGCCTCATCCAACGATTCTTCCAGCCCTTCTTGGAACCCCACTATGGAATTTGTAGATAATGTGTTTCCGACATATAGTTCTGGTATAGACATCAACACAAAGAAGGAGGTTATATATGATACTTCTCATTAATTATAATATAGTCCCTGCAGCCTTGGCCACTAACCTCGGTAGACTTCGTATGTCCAGAGCATGCAGAAGATTCACACCTGCAAAAACGATTTTGTCCTGTTTACAAAGAGCATGCAGAATTGGACTATTGTCCAGTATGCTACGTGTCCTAATGGAATCCCTTAGAAGAGGTACAAGTCTCCTATCAAGGTGCTTCACTATTTTTTATTAACTCCTAGACTACAGCTTTTGTGCATGTCTCTATATACAGTATAGGCAATGAGATGGTACAAAATAAAGGATAGATGACGATGTGCTTAGACACGTGTGCAGCTGATTTGGAGGCTAGCTTTTAAAGCTTTTGACACAGAATTTCCAATCTACGCATCAGAGGTTCAAAATGTTAGAATCAAAATTTCTACACATGAGTTCAATTATTGGGGTCAGAATAGCACTTCAGTCAGAATTTTTAATTGTAGCGATAAAGATGTCTGGCGGAAAGAAGAGGCAGTCCCAAAATGAGAGGGACCATGGATTACAACAAATGCATCGGCGTATGGATTTTATTGCCATGTCAGAGAAGTCCATTACGACTCAGTCGACACTAACTCCTCCTAATGCTCCATGAGAAGCGACCTCATCCGCGATGGCCGTGACAATGACATATGCTTTGGTCGCACTAGAGAGGACCTTAACTGTGCCATAAATGCCATCAATTATGACATCATCTACCGAATTTGTGTGCTTTAGCGCCTGACAAAAAGTAAACACTAACACTGCGACTAATCACGAAACTCGCAAATCAAGCCGAATAATTAGTTTAAATATACATATATAATTAATGCATGTATTTTTATATATAAATTTAATAATATAATATATATATATAATTAATATATATATATATTAGCTAGATTAACTATAGTATAACATTAATTAGTTTATTACAAGTACGTGCATGTTATGTGCGTGCGATGCATTTGATAATATATATAAATTAATGTATTAGATTAATGAATTATTGGTTGAAAAATTATATAATTAATAGATCGATTTATTATCTTTACGTAGAAATATGGATAAGAGTTGGATATAGTTGGCGAATAGAAGTGATGTGCGGTATATGGATGGCATCAACGAGTTTGTGGCTTTTAAGCTGCAACATGCTCAGGGAAAGAAGCGTTTTAGGTGTTCGTGCAGAAAATGCCTCAACTATCAGTTTATTCCATCTAACGTTATAGTTTAACACCTATATGAGCACGGTATGATGTGGAGTTACACTACATAGAGCGAACACGGTAAAGTAGTAGACTTAACTCAGGGTACAGTTACCCTAGTGCCTCATCCCGCGGTAGCGGTGCCCCTGCTTGGAACCCACGGTGGATTTGGTTCATGATGATTTTCTAAAATTTAGTCATGGTAGACACCAACATCAAGAGGGAGGTTACGATACCACTCATGATGACGAATTCTCCGCTACCAGCTTGGCCAGTGACACTGGAAACGCTTGCAAGCATTCAATAAGCTCAAGGAGTTGCTCACTACAGCTCCCATTATCCAAGCACCGGATTGGAGTCTGCCCTTTGAGCTAATGTGTGACGCTTCAGACTATGCTGTTGGTGCTGTTCTAGGCCAACGCCCGGAAAGACTCCCACATGTCATCTACTACGCCTCCCGAACTTTGAATGATGCACAGTTGAACTATTCAACTATTGAAAAGGAGCTCGTAGCAGTAGTTTTTTCTCTTGAAAAGTTTAGATCTTATTTATTGGGAACTAAAGTTATCATATTTTCTGACCATGTTGCTTTGAGTAATTTGATGACTAAACAGGATGCCAAACCCAGGTTGATTCGATGGATGCTCTTACTTCAGGAGTTTGATATCGAGATCAAGGACAAGAAGGGTTCAAAGAATGTGGTGGCAGATCACTTGAGTAGACTCACCCATGGTTCCAATATAGAAGAGGACAATCTTCCTCTTAGAGATAGTTTTCCGGATGAACAACTCCTTGTTCTCCAAGATTTTGTGCCATGGTATGCCGACATTGTTAACTACAAGGTGAGTAAGTACATTCCACCCAATTTCAACAGAGCTCAGAAAGACAAATTGGTCAAGGAAGTCAGGTATTACGTATGGGATGAGCCATACCTCTGGAAACATTGTACCGATGCCATCATCCACAGGTTCGTACCTGCTTCCGAATTTCAATCTATTCTATCTTTTTGTCACTCACATGCAGGTGGTGGACATTTTGGAGGGAAGAAGACTGCTTTCAAAGTGCTTAAGAGTGGATTTTATTGGTCAACTTTGTTTCATGACACCCATGTCATGTACAAATCATGTGAGAAATGCCAAATGACAGGTAACATTGGCCCAAGAGACCAAATGCCTCAACACCCTGTTCTTGTTGTTGAAATATTTGATGTGTGGGGTATTGATTTCATGGGACCATTCCCTAATTCTCAAGGTTATTTGTATATTCTTCTCACTGTGGATTATGTTTCTAAGTGGGTGGAAGCTAAAGCCACCTGCACTAACGATGCTAAGGTTGTTCTTTGTTTTCTAAAAGATATTTTTGCTAGATTTGGAACACCTAGATGCATTATTAGCGATAGAGGATCTCATTTTTGCAGTAAAACCTTTGATGCTTTGCTCCGAAAGTACAGTGTAACACATAAGGTGGCCACACCTTATCATCCTCAAACTAGCGGACAAGTGGAAGTGTCGAATAGGGAGATCAAGCAAATCCTTGAGAAGACAGTCGGGCCAGCCCGGAAAGATTGGAGTCAACGCCTTGGAATATCTCCTTATAGGTTGGTGTATGGAAAAGCTTGCCATCTTCCAGTGGAATTGGAGCACAAGGCATATTGGGCTGTCAAGAAGTTCAATTTTGACATAGATGATGCGGGTTTGCATAGAAAGTTGTAGCTGAATGAGCTTGATGAGATTAGGCACAATGCCTATGAGTCCAGCAGGATTTACAAGGAAAAGACTAAAGCTTTTCATGACTAGAATATTAAGAGAAAAGAATTTGTTGTTGGTCAAAAAGTTTTACCCTTCAGTAGTCGTCTATGCTTGTTTCCAGGTAAGCTAAAAAGTAGATGGACTGGACCTTATGTTATCACTAATATTTTTTCTCATGGTGCCATAGAGATTGTAAGTTCAAAAACAGGGAAGACATTTAAAGTGAATGGACATCGGCTCAAGCCATTCTATGAGTCATTTGTGGAGCATGTCTTTGAGGATGCAACCCTTGGAGACGCATATCTTTGTGTGGAGTGTTGAGACTTCCTGTCTAGCTGAAGACGTTAAACTTAGCGCTACTTGGGAGGCAATCCATGTGGATGGAGAAGCGTGGAAAATCATATTTGAAATTCTTAAACTCTCTATCCTTCTCCTTTTTCTTTATTTTTCTCCATGTTTAGTGTGATTTGTGATGTGTTATGTGTATCATTCCATGCTTGTTTGATGTATTATATATTTTAGTTTTGTCTTACATTGAAGACAATGCAAATTTCAAGTGTGGGGTGGGGTTTATATCATATCCTTAGCGTCTATGTATAAATTTTTTGTTATTTCGGTTCTGTGCAGTATGCTGTTTTGTGTCATTTAATTGACATAGTTTGAGGTCTCGTAAATTTCTGAAATTTTGAGAGAATCGATTTATATGTGTCTAGTTTTCGCTCTTAAAATTTTAGCTCATTCCACTGAGTGCTTAATTATGTATAATTATGGCGAGTGGGGATGAGTCTGGCGAGCCTTATTTTTGGGTGCTGTACAGTTTGATGTTTTGTGTGATTTATTTGATATAGTTAGAGGTCTCATAAATTTCTGAAATTTTGAGATAATGCATTTAAACGTGTCTAGCTTTTTCTCTTACAATTTCAGCCCATTCCACTGCGTGATTAATTCTCTAAAAATCTGGCGAATAGAGTGCGCAGGCGAGCCTGATGGGATCTTTTCCGACGACTAGTTCGTCGTAGAAGGGTTTCCTCACCAGAATTTGGTATTTTTGAGTTTTTCTTGTGTTTTTTAGTGTATTATTTGAAAAACCAAATACAAAAATAAAAAGTGTCAAGAAAAGCAACCTAAAAAGAGTCTCTTGTTTTGAGTCTTAGGTGCCCTTAACTAGTCCATGATGTGATTATATCTTCCAGAATTGTGACTAAAAGATGATCATGTTATTTAAGTTTCTTTGGTTAATCTTGATATATGGTGCATATGCGAATGTGTAGTGGATGTAGAAACGAATTAATATGGTACAAATTTTTGGCATGCTTAAACTTTGTTGAGATTCATTTAACCTGTGAGCGATTGAGCCTATATGTGAATACACATGTTTTTTTTGTTGAGTGTCAATTGCTTGTCACAGATTAAGTTAATGGACTCTAGATATTACTAGAACTTGCTCTTGTGCTTTTCAAAGATTATAGTCAATACATGTTTTGATTGAGGAAGTGATAAAAGCATTTAGAGGACACCACCATTGCCATATAAGCATGTGTCCTAATTTTGTGTACACAAGATGTGCACCCCTTAGTTAACCACTTTGAGCCTACATGTTTAAGCTTTATGTCATCACCCACATATCTCTGACCTTAAACCTTAGAATAGTTATATCTTTACCTTTGTTCTAGGACTTGGTAGAGCTATACATGAGACGGTATGTGTAAACGACGACAATGTCGAAAGGTGATGCAAAGAAATAAGTGTGGGGTATCAAGCTAGTGTGTAAAAAAAAGAAAAAAATAAGAATGGAATGAAAAAAAAGACGAAAAAATGTGATGTTTAGCTTGATACCCGAGTTAATTGTTGATGAAAACAATGATGTGAAGGTCCAACAAGATGAAATTCGGCCACAAAAGTGAGAAAGTTCATGATTGTAAAGTTTGAAGAAGTTTCTTATTTGGTGCTCTACTAGGTTCTAGAATCATATTTGAATTCCATATCAATTTATTCTTTAACCTATGAGCCAAGCCCCATTACAATCCATGAAAGTCCTTTTGATTCTCAAGATAGCAGCCTTTGATCTGTGGAGATTAGTCACACGAGTAAGCATATGGTGTGGTCCATTTGGCAAGTAATTGAGTTGAGTGATTACCTTAGACATACTTTGAGAGAAACACTTTTGAGAGCATATACCTGTGAGGTTAAATCTTGACTTATTTTTCGCATGCTACAGCTTTACATTCACCATGATTATGTCTTCGTCCTACATATTACATGTGTATCATATAATTGAATTTAACTTTCGAAACTTTACGGAATATAAATTAGGAGTCATTCTAATCTTGGTGTTACAATTGTGGAAGATTGCTGAGAGAATTTGTTAAGGGTGGTAGAGTCATGTAGCTAGAGTCTTTGAGTATTTTAAGAGTCTTAGTTTAGTGTATTGCTCGAGGACTAGCAATGTCTAAGTGTGGGGTATTTTGATAGTCGCATATTTATGCATCTATTTGGTATTTAATTTGTTCCCTATGTTTAGTTTATTGTTGTTAATTGAGTGAATTAATTATGTTTATTTGTTTTTAGGTATTTTGGAGATTAATGAAGAAAATGAGATTAAATAATATATTTTAAAGCTACTTGGCGAGGAACTGCCTGGCGAGGGAGTTTAAGAGAAAATGAGACATACATATATATGCATGTCTTTGGCGAGCAACTAGGAGAGAGGTTGCTTGGCGAGGTAATTAAGGAAGAGTTGGTTTGGATTTGGACTTTGGAATGGAGCAGCTTGGAGAGAGGGGATTTATGAAGGAGACAAAATAGAGGAAGTCCATTTGCATTAGGATTTGTTATGCTTGGCACGTGAGGGCTGAATATATAGTTAATTTTATATATTTAGCTAGATGAAGAAGTGGAATTGAAGTCTTGCACGTGGGCTAGCTAGGTTTCCTAGCTATGTTGCATGCATATATATATATAGCTAAAAAGAGGACAGCTGGCAAGAAAGAGAATAAGAGAGAAGAAAATAAAGAATAGTTGGAGAAGAAGTTCTGTGCATGAAGAAGAGCCCGACCACGTCGTCGCCAAGAATTCTTCTTTCTCCTTCTTTTGTTTATCTTTTATGAATTCCTTGATGTTATTATTTAAGACTATGAGTAGCTAATTTTCCTTTGTTAAGGGGTTGCTTGAAGCCCCGTACATGAAGTCTATTTAATGTATACACTTTAACCTAGTTTTGCATATTCTTTGAATGAGGTTTCTTTCTCTGAATGATTCACCATATGAATTCTTGTATGTTTTCTTTGGTAGCCAACTTAGTATGCATGCTAGGATTCTAGTTTCATGAGATACGGGCGACTGAAGATAATTTCTTCCACCGGATTCTCTATAGTGATACGCCGATTTTACCGTCGGGAGATTGAAATCCATAGGTCTAGCGAGACATGCCCATAGTGTACTTGTGAATCCTTATAGTTTCTCAAACCTTTTCTAGAGTTTAATGTTTTCTTCTTTGTAAACCTTTGGGTCCATGACTATGGGTTCATAGAGGGATAGATGTAGAGGAGCACTACTGGAAATTGACCCATTGCCGGCGACTTTTATGTCGCCGGCAATGTTTTGGACATTACCGGCGATTTTTGCCGGAAAAATCGCAGGTAATGTCTTTTTTTTTTTTTACATTACCGGCGATTTTTGTCGCCGGTAATGTCCGTCGCCGGCAATCTCTCGATGGTAATGTAAAAAAAAAAAAAAAAAGACATTACCGGCGACTTAATTTATGTCGCCGGTAATGTCTTTTTTTTTTTTTTTTTTACATTACCGGCGACATAAATGTATGTCGCCGGCAATGTCTTTTCCGGCAAGACATTACCGGCGACTTACATTTATGTCGCCGGTAATGTTAAAAAAAAAAAAAAAAAGACATTACCGGCGATTTTTCCGGCAAAAATCGCTGCTAATGTCCAAAAATATTGCCGGCGACATAAAAGTCGCCGGCAATGGGAAGAAATGTTGTAGTGGAGGTCCATGACAAACCTGCATAGGCATAAGGATTAGGTAATAGGATGTGGTTGTAATGATCAACTCTTCCTAGGAACTTTCATTCATTGGATATGTGCATTAGGTTAAGTATGTGTTAGATAGATGGAATTGCGGTGGTGGATTGCATTCCTCTTAACTCTTTAATCATATAGTTTAAATCCATTTGTATTCATTAGCAGTTTACTTTCAGCATTTATTTTCTGCATTGGATGTAGCTTAGCCGATTCAGTTCGGTAGCCAAATCAACTCAGAAAACCCTAAAATTTGGTGTGGTAGTCCACCACTGTGTCTAGTTTATTGTGTCCAAATTTCGTAGTATTTGAGTCTGTGTAGCTTAGGCTCGCGTTGTCATTAGTGTACTGTAGTCGAGTCTATCAGCATAGTAGTTTAGTGTTAGGATTTAGTTTCATCAATTCCTTGTGTTCGACAACCCCTATTTATCTTACTACATTGATATATCCAGGTTGTGAATATGGTATCTTTAAGAGGTGTTTATCCGCATTGTCAATAGATACCTAAAAACAGCAAACATCCCACAAGGACAACTAATCTTAATACAAAAAATGAAACTAAAATTGATAAACACCAATAAGCACATCATCTTCTCTGATGGAAACATTGTCGACGTTGTAGCTGAGAATGGTGGGTCTAGTGTCCATATCAGCGGTCAGATCCATTCTCGTGGACATAATTCTAATGGCATTGAAGGGTTAAGCACTCTTGCTTTCAACAAAGGCAAGAAGGATAACATGTGGATGTAGTTGGTTGAAAAGGAAGCACAAAAGTGGGTAGAGAATAGAGATAGAAGCTTGGACAGGCGACATGAAGAAGATGAATTGAGGGTTTGAGATTTGGAGACTACAACCGTAAACAAGGGAAGAAGAAATAAGAGAAAACTCCTTCATACATTTAAATTTCAGAAATAAAAAAATTACGTACATTTTAATTCATAAATTTAGTCCCCAAGTCATAATGTAGTTAATAAAATTTCTCTTTCAAGCCCAATGACTCAACCCTACGAATTCTTATTCTTCATATAAATCTATGATTAATTTTTCTTTGTAATTAATTTATGATTAATTTACCTACATTAATTTTATGTTGATTAATCTACCTACATGACATACCTAAAAAAAATTACTTTGTATTTTTCGAAGTTAGGTAAATTATGAACTTTTTAAAAGGATAACCTAGGTAAATTATCATTTTTTCAGCAAGTTAGTTATATAATCAACTTACCTATATTCACTACCACATTTCTCATTATTGCCGACGACTTAAAGCTGTCGGCCTTTCTCTTTAAATCGCCGGTGATACTTATTACCGGCGACATGTCACTGGTTATAAGGTCGCCGGAAACAACCCGTCGGTGATAGTATCACCGACGAGAAATTGAAGAAGTCGTCGGTGATACCTTTGAAGTATCACCGACGAGATGAGGTCGCCGGCAATACTAAATAGCATCACCGACGAGTTAGTCGTTGGTGATGATGCTCCGCCAGGTCAACTTGTTTGACCGCCACAAGTATTGCCGACGACATTCTTCAAAATGTCGTCGGTGATAATGAAAAATGTCGCCAAAAATTGGAAGTTATTGCCGACGAGATAGGTCCATCTCATCGGCAATACACGGTGACATTTTACAAAAAAAAAAAAACAGGTTCTGGATTGGGCCCAATTCCAGAACCTGCAGTGAAAAACATAAACCGTACAAATACACATCCAACAGTACACACAAAATTGTCCAACAATACAAACAGCAACAATACAAAAATAAAATACAACTACACTAAGAGTCGACGAAATCCATGTTGACAAAATCATTTGAACTCCGGCGGCTACCCTGGTCTTGCTGCGACGGCTACGGTTATGGAACACTGTGGAACACAGGCATCGGTAGAGGTGTAGGGAGCGGTTGTCTGGTAGTCTGGTACGCATACATCGTCTGCATCCATGTGAACATTTGTGTCTGCTGCTCGACCATAATTCGGTGTTGCTCGACCATCGTCCGGTGCTCGGCATCTCTGACTGCCTGCTGCTCGGCCAATTGCCGCATCTCCTCCACCACCCTCATTTGCTCCTCCAACTCCCTCTGCGTCCTCTGAAGCTCCGCTGCTAGGTTAGAGTTCCTAGAAGAAGTTCTTGACCTGCTAGAGTATTCCGAAGTGTTCTTCAATACTCTTTCGCCCGCCGAGCTCATTCCCCTGCAGTAGTGGATATTCTTCCCAGTCCCGCACGCTTTTGCCATGATCTGAGCCATTATATGGCGATCAAGTGTATCGATCTGAGAGGCATACTGGGTCACTTCTTCCTCCGAGCAGTCAGGATGGTCATTTTGAGCTATATTCATGGTGACCTCTGTGATCACATCCTCCACTCTCACCTAATTGAAAAGCGAATATGAATAATGTATTATTAAACAAAATAAATTAATAGAGAAAAATAGTTTTATTAACACATGCATATGTGAACTACAAAATAATGAGGCCAAAGACTTACCGCTTCTTCAAGGCACTGCGGATAGAACTTCTGATGAACAAACACCAACGGGTTGACTTCTTATTGTTTCTGCGCCCTACCCGACCAACCCAAATAGTTGAGTGAACCTGCATGATGGGACTTGGTGTTTTTCGATCTGCTCTCCCTGTTCGTCTTGGAAATCGCCTTGTTTGATAAACATATGTCAAAAAATTAGTAACTAACTATTTCAATGTGATACGATACATTAGGGTTGTAAAATATATTCAGGATGCATACCTTCTCTTTGGGGTGCTCAAAATGGGCTACCAGCCACAGCCACTCGTACTCCCTAAACCGGAGTTCGCTAGGGGTAGCACCTCGGCCTAGATCCTTGTACTATGTGTAATATTTTGAAAGCTCATTCTTCCACTCTTTATACCTATATTAACACCAGAAACAAATGTTAGAGATATTAAAACACTTGATAAACAAAAATCTAACTCGATATATACTCAAATAACTCGAATCACATCACATGATATGTAGTTGACGCTCTGCCCACGTCTCAATAAGGCATTCATCCACGTCAAACCACAGCTGCAAGATGAATATATAAATGGTAAAATTATATATTTCTTCAGACTTAATTAATAAATGTAAATTTTACGTAATGAAAATACGATTTAACTCACAGTCAGTGCATTATGCACTTGCAACTTCACGTAGCGAGGCATAGCACCCCAATCTGGCCACAGCAGTGGGACCTTGTCCCGCACGACGGCCCCGGCCATGCTGGCATACTTTCGCGTGGTGTTTTCTGTCTCGATCTCCACTCTCATTGGCCTTAATGATCGTTTTCCTTCCCCCGGTGGCCTGCTCAAGATTCTTCCCGGTGCATGGGCCTCTAGTCTTTCGTTTTCCATTGCCATTAACGAGATTGCCTAATAATACAATGTCAAAAAATCGAAATTATTAATTGACACTATTTATAGTCTTAAGTAATAATTAAGTAATCAATCTTGTTTAAGAACAACTTACCTGCATCGTCCGTTTGCTGGTTCATGCACCTCGCACTCCAAAAATACACGAGGTCGAACGGCTTGAACAAGTATGCTTCATCCACGGTCAGAAACTACGGCTGTCCTTCAATAAAAATAACCCTCCCCCTAGCATAAAATTGAGGGATGACTGAAATCTCGTCGGGCACGAAGAGACCGGACGGCGGAGATAGACGAGGCCTGGACGATGAGGCGCCTGCACCATCTGCCTCAGATGATTCCCGTGAAAGGGGAGTTGGCACCGGGCCAATAGGGGGCATTCGGATGGAGGGAGTTTCTGATGCGTCGGTTGACGGTCACTCGCCTAAGTGTCTGCTGCCTGAGGGTCGAGGCTGGACTGAGGGTCACTCGGATCCGAATCGTGCAGCTTCCTCCTGTTCTCGCGCACGTAGCAAAATTTGTGTGCGAGCATTCATAATATGGCCGCTGCGCCTGTTGCTGATTGCGGATGGGGATGCTTGACTACTGCTCCCTCCACTGGATCTAGTCCCTCTCCGTTTGATGCCCCCAAGCCAATTTGCCACAAAACCTCCTGCACATCCAACAATTAAACAGAACAGCCAAAAAAATATTCTATATGCCAAAAATAACCAACACAAAAATATATACACAAAATATCCTACATATCATTACCAAAATATCAAGTAACCAAAAAATCAAAAATATCATTACCAAAATCATTATCAAAAATATCATTACCAATATAATTATCAAAAATATCAATTAACCAAATCATGAAAAATATCATTACCAATATAATTATCAAAAATATCAATTAACCCAAATCTTAATTAACCAACCCAAAAATAATTTTACAAAAATATATTATACATATATACACAAAATGTCATACATATATTCTACATATATTCTACATATATACACAAAAATATCAACTTAAAATGCATACATAATTAAAATGCATACACCAACTTAATAATTAAAATGCATACATAATTAAAATGCATACATATATACATAATTTTACACCAACTTAATTAAAATTGAAGATTAATTTTACACTAACTTAAAATGCATACATAATTACATACTTACATAAAATGCATACATAATTACATAAAATCGAATTGAGAGAGAGAGGTGGGGAGGGGACCTATCATTCTTCGGGTTGAGAGAGAGGGTGGCGGCGGTGCTCGAACTCCGGCGGTCGGAGGGAGGGGAGGGGGTAGGGGAGGAGGAGAGGGGAGAGAATATTTGGGGTTTTTTTGGAAGGAGAGGGGATAGGGGAGGGGAGAGGGGAGGCTAAGGAACTGATTTGGGCAGGGTGGGCAGCGAGAGGCGGAGGAGAGAAATGTTAGGGTTTTTTGGGGGAGCGAAGCAATGGCATCTGCCCCATTTCGGGCTGGGATTTAAAGGAGACTATCACCGACGAGCTGCATTAACTAGTCGGCAATACTATCACTGACGAGTTAATAAGCAACTCGTCGGTGATAGTATCACCGATGAGTTAGTGAGTAACTCGTCAGTGATAGTATTACCGATGAGTTGCTTATTAACTCGTCAGTGATAGTGTGATTCCCAAATTCCGGGAACAAATAAAGCCATTATCGACGAAGGCTCCGTGTTCATTTTCAATTTCAAGTCTAATGTAGTATAAACACCGATGTGGCTGATCGATATGACGTTGACCACCTTTTTGTAATTTACGAAGCTGTGCGAGTTCTTCTATTTCAGTGATAGTATTTCCGACTCGTCGGTCATAACAAACATACATGCACGTTTATATATACTAAAATACGTACATCATTAACGTACTAAGGATGATAATCATAATCATCTTCATCACTTGAGTCTGACTCAGTTTCATAGGTAACCTCTGGCAATATGTGCCGCTCCTTGTCATATGAATCATCGTCTACTACATTTGGATTAACATCAAGAAGTTCTGCTCCAATCATTCGAACCACACTCCTCGATCTCACATTATTAAGGTGAATCGTAGAGGATTCCGGAATATCAAAAGCGTTCGGCTCTTGGTATGCAGTAACTTCTTCATCATCTGCGGTCTCACCAAGTGTGACAGCAGTGTATATATTTCTATGAGCAACGTGGTTAACCACCTTCCACGGGACTTTGTTCATAAGATCGTCAAGGTAAAACACTTGTTTTATTGATATGGCAAGAACGAAAGGGTCTTCTTTATACCAGCTTGTAGCAGTATTCACCGAAAATATTCTGTACTGATCGATCCTTGTATTCTCCGGGCTAGTATCAAATCATCTACACTTGAACAAGTGCACTTTCATGCGGTTCCCATAAATTAGTTCAACAACTGAATGAAGGACACCGTAATAGTCAACGCCATCCCGCCCACTATGGACCATCACCCCACAATTCTGTGTTTTCAGTCGGTCGTCTCTATTTTCACATATAAATTTCACACCATTGACCTGACACATCGAGTAAACTTTTGAAGCTATCGGTTTCATCGCCAAAAGCCTCAATTCATTTGACCACTCTAGGTAACCATCATTTGTTACATGGTTCATCTGAAAAAGATAAGAAACCACGTACACAAGAAATTATGAATATAGAAAAAGAAAACCACGTACACACATGCTATATAAGGATATAAAAAATATATATATTCACACATACCCTTACCCATTGACTAAAGTAGTTTGCAAACGTCATGTTGTGGCAGTCAACATCACCGGCAATAGCAGGGCAGTGAAGATCATAGTTTTTCCAATATTGAACTTCTGGACAGTTAATCAAAACCGACCAGTGGGCAATGGCTACCTCGTTTTCATCCAACTTGTACGACTTTGGCAAGCTTCCATGTACTACCACGTCATTGGAGATGATAGAAAGGTTGAACTTGGGTTCATCTATCGGCATATGTTGTTGGGGGTCCTCCAGCGCTCCCAAATACAAGTTGGGGTATGTTACACACTCGTGCGCAAGATATGCTTCAGTGATACACCCTTCAGGTGTAGATTTATTCTTCACATAGTCCATGTAGTCTCCTAATTGTCTACAAGTTAACAAGTGCATGTTATGATACTTAAAAAATAAGAATTTACATATAAAAACAGAGGCAAACACAAATGTATGAATCATGTGTACCTTTCCATGCGATACATCCAAGTGTAGTGTACCGGACCGGTAAGCAACAATTGTTCTGGAAGATGGATCGTCAGGTGAGGCATGATGTGGAAAAAATTTAGGGGAAATATCCTCCCAAGCTTGCACATGATAAAAATGATGTCATCTTGCATCTCCCTGAGATCTGATTTTTTTAACTTCTCTGATGCATAACTTCTGAAAGAATCTTGACAAGGCCACCAACGGCTCCACCACCTCTTTGGGCAGGTACCCTCAAATGAAAATAGGGAAAAGGCGTTGAAGCAGTACATGACAGTCATGACTCTTTAATCCGTACATCTTATTGTCCCGGAAGTTAACACACTTGCTTATATTTCCTGCATAGCCATAAGGATACCTGCATATATAGCCATAAGAACCAATATATTTCTTGCATATAGCCATAAGCAAAAATTATATTAATTTCCTGCATAGCCATAAGAATACCTGACATTACTCATCCACCCAAAAAATTCATGCTTCTGCTTCGGCTTGACGGTGTAAGGAGCTTGAGGCATTTTTTTCTTACCATCTCTTAACCACAAATGTGTCCGCAGTCCCATAGCTTTCAGATCAATGCATGCCTTAGGGATGTCTTTTGTTTTCCCCTCCCAATTCAGAACTGTGTCCACCACACTTTCACACGCATTCTTCTCTATGTGCATGACATCTAGGTAGTGTCTGATAGGCAACCTGGGCCAGTAGGGGAGTTCCCAGAGTATGCTCTTGTGTGTCCAAAACTTATACCTTTCGAGCTTGTCTGGAATTGACGACATTATCTCAGGATGATTGCTCAGCTGGCCAAAATCATATTCATTCAGCACTTCCAAAATTTCATCCCCAGTCCATCGCCTGGGTGCCACACCCGTTTCCACAGTCTCATCAAAAGCGTCTTGATCCTGCCTAAATTGGTGATCATCTGGAAGCCAACAACGGTGACGCATTTAAACAATTTTACTGCAATCAGGACTGCAACAATCAACAGTCATGCACTCTGAACAAGCCCTGTAACCTCTGGTAACGTTGCCCGACAATATACCGCAGGCAGGAAAATCACTGATGGTGCCAACAAGCATAGCATGCATCTGGATCATCTCATTTTTAAACCTATCGTAAGTGGGGTGGCCACACTCACTCAGGTACTTAAGCTCCTCAATCAAAGGCCTCAAATACACATCGAGACACTTTCCTGGATAACCCGGGCCCGGAATTAACAGAGTCAGCATATTGTATTCCTTCTTCATGCACATCCATGGTGGAAGGTTGTACGGTACCAAAATAACTGGCCATATACTGTATTGAAGACTCATGTTGCCAAAAGGGTTGAATCCGTCAGATGAGAGCCCTAGCCAAACATTTCGGACCTCTGCTGCAAAATGATCAAACTCCCTGACCATGTGCTTCCAAGCCTCTCCGTCGGAAGGGTGTATAAGGGTGTCATCGTCAGGCAAATTCCTCTCAGCCCACCATCTCATTGCCTCGGCCGTGAAAGCACACATGAACAACCGCTCCAGCCTATCAATCAGTGGGAAATATCGAAGTATCTTCACAGCTTTCTTCTTGTCTGTAGGAGTCAACTTATACCTTTCTGTAAAACATATCGGGCAGGCTTCAAGGTCTTCAAGATCTTTCCCCCAGAAGAGAATACAATCATATCTGCATGCATGGATTTTGATGTAGGCGAGCCCAAGATCTTTCAGGATATGTCGCACCTTATGATGAGTGGTAGGAAGGCGATGACCGGGTGGCAGTAGCGAAGCAGTCCACTTCAGCCAAGAATCAACAGCTTTGACAGTCATTTTGTTCAACATTTTGTGCTGCATCACTCCCATGACACTTTCAAGAACAGTCTTACTACAACCGTCGTACAACGGAGTCTGTTGCAATGCAATCAGATTGTTGTACTTGTCTATACTGCTTGTGTTGACATGAGCTCCAGGTAATGGCTCGACTTGCTCAATATGGGGGAAACCCTCAACGACGAGAGGGACATTTGGTGCTTGATCAGCAAATACACCGCTCTCATGAGGAAACATATCATTGATCAACATCGTTGTTGGATCATAGGATGGACTGGCCCTCTCAGCAAATTATCCATGATCATAGGATGGACTAGCCCTCTCAGCAAATTGTACATGATCATGCGGACCCGCTAACGATGTTTCACCGTGATAAATCCAACAAGTGTATTTATCCTAAAACCCGTATTTACTCAGGTGCTTCTGGACTTTATCAATGGGAAAACGAAATCGATCGCTGCGACACTTACATTCTTTACACGGGTAATAATGAAGTGTAGTGTCTCCACAATTAGCCTTCACAAAATCCATAAACTCCTAATTCCATGGTGATATCTCACATCTCATCTTTCAAGACTCATCCAACTCTTGTCCATCCTAAAAATTCTAACAGTACTATATATTTATGTATATACATTCACTACTAATTAATTAAAAACTCATCATTACATGCATATATATATCATTAAACTAGCTACACTAATTTAATTAATTCTTCGTCTATATATATATATATATATATCTCCCTAATTAAACAAAAGTTGACCCATGCATATAAAATATATATATATATACCAACAATTCACAATTACAAATTTACATGTATATATATATATACACATATTAACAATTAATCACAAAATAAATTTATATACATATATATACACAAGCATATTTTCATCGAAATCATCTCAAATCAACTAAAAATCAACAGTCAATCACTCAAAATCAACAATATATCAACTCTATTTGCATATCAAACCATTAATCCCAACTCTAAATCAACACATATATCTAAATCAACTCACATATACATCGACCCACATATATATACATACGTACCTAGCTATATAGCTTCCCGAGCGGGTTTTGGACGCCTTTTGACAATACCCAACGATTTCAGAGCGTTTTCCTTCTTTCTCACCGGATTTTTGTAAAATGAATGAGCTGCTGCAGAGTAGATCTGATATAAGAGTTATTGTCGACGATTCATTAAATCGTCAGCTATACACTACCAGAAATGGAGACATTACCGGCGACTTGCCGTCGTCGGCCTTGTCTTTTTTTCTCGCCGGAAATCCCCCGGCGGTATTAACATTGCCGGCGACGGAGTTTCACTTCGCCGGTAATGTCTAGACATCACCGGCGACTCAAGTCGCCGGCAATCTCAAGACATTACCGGCGACTCAAGTCGCCGGTGATGTCTAGGACATTACCGGCGACGGTGTCGCCGGCAATGGCAGCGCCGCCGTGGCCGGAATGTGAGACATTGCCGGCGACTGAGGTCCATGTCGCCGGCAATGTCTGGAAAAATTTTGAAAAAAAAAACGCGGTTCTGGATTGGGCCCAATTCCAGAACCTGCATTGAAAGACATAAACCGTACAATCATACAAGTTCAACAGTACACATAAATGTCCAACGTACAGTACAAATAGCAACGACGATACGAAAATTAACTACAACTACAGGTCAGGGTCGAGGAACTTGCGGGTCAGGGTCGAAGTAATCCATGTACTCATTTGAATTCCGGTGGCTACCTTGGTCTTGCTCTGGCGTTGACTGGTGCGGTGGTGGTGGTGGATAGCTAGGGAACGGAGAGACCGGGGGAGGTGTGGGGAACGGTTGTCCGGTAGTCTGAGCCTCGTACATCGTCTGCATCCATGTGAACATCTGAGCCTGCATCTGTGTCTGCTGCTGGACCATGTTTTGGTACTCGGCCATCTGCCTCTTTTGCTCCTCCAACTCCCTCCGCTGCCTCTGAAGCTCCGCTACGAGGTTACGACTAGAAGTTGAACTTCTTGACCCGGTAGAGTATTCTGAAGTGTTCTTCAATAGTCCTTCGCCCGCCGTGCCCATTCCCCTACAGTAGTAGGTATTCTTTCCAGTCCCGCACGCTTTTGCCATGATCTGAGCCGCTATAGGGCGATCAAGCGGATCGATCTGAGAGGCATACTGGGTGACTTCTTCCTCGGAGCAGTCAGGATGGTTAGTCCGAGCTATATTCATGGTCACTTCTGCGGTCGCCTCCTCCACTCTCGCCTAATTGAAAAGCGAAAATGAATAGCGTATTAGCTAACAAAATAAATTAATATCGAAAAATAGTTTTATTAACACATGGAGAGGCGAAAGACTTACCGCTTCGTCAGGGCACTGCGGATAGAACTTCTGATGAATATACACCAAGGGGTTCACTTCTTGTTGTTGCTGCACCTTAGTCGACCCTAACCCATGTAGTTGAGTGAACCTGCATGATGGGCCCTAGTGTTTTTCAATCTATTCGCCCGGTTCGTCTTCGAAATCGCCTTGTTTGATAAACATATGGAAAAAAAATTAGTAACTAACTATTTCAATCTGATACGATACATTAGGCTTGTAAGATATATTCAGGATGCATACCTGAGCTTTGGGGTGCTCGAAGTGGGCTATCAGCCACTGCCACTCGTACTCCCTAAACCGGAATTCGTTAGGGGTAGAACCTCGGCCTAGCTCCTTGTATACAGTGTAATGGGAAGAAAGCTCGTTCTTCCGCTCTTTATACCTATATTAAAACAAGGAAAAAAAGTTAGAGATATTAAAACACTTGATAAACAAAAATCTAACTCGATATATATTCAAATAAGTTGAAGCACATCACCTCATATGTAGTTGACGCTCTACCCACGTGTGAATAAGAACTTCATCCACGTCAAACCACACCTGCAATATGAATATATAAAAGGTAAAATTATATATTTATTCGGACTTAATTAATAAATGTAAAATTGACGTAATGAAAATACAATTTTACTCACACTGAGTGCATTATGCACTTGCATCTTCACGTAGATAGGCACAGATTCCCAATCTGGCCAAAGCATTGGGACATTGTCCCGCACGATCGCACCGGCCATGCTGACATATTTGCGCGTGGTGTCGAATGCCTCGATCACCTCGCCATCCTCATTGGCCCTTATGGGCGTTTTCCTTCCCCCGGTGGCCTGCTCAAGTCTCTTCCCTGTGCAGGTGCCTCTAGCCCCTTTCTGTTTTCCAGTCCCATTAACGAAATTGCCTAATAATACAATGTCAACAAATTGATATCATTAATTGAACCTATCGTAAATCTTAAGTAATAATTAAGTCATCAATCTTGCACATGATAAATAAAATTTACCTGCATCATCCGTTTGTTGGTTGGTGCACCTCACACTCCAAAGATACACGGGGTCGAACGGGATGAAGTTGTACGCTTCCTCCACGCTCAGGAACTCCGGCTGTCCTTCAACATTAACAGGCATCCCCCTATCATCGAATTGAGGGATCACAGGAATCTGGTCGGGTAGGAAGAGACCGGACGGCGGAGATAGACGAGGCCTGGACGATGAGGCGCCAGCACCACCATCTCCCTCAGATGATTCCCGTGAAACGGGAGTAGGCACCGGGCGAATATGGGGCATTCGGATTGAGGGAGTTTCTGATGCCCCCGTTCACTGTCGCTCGTCTGAGGGTACACCGACGAGGGGACGTCTGCTGATTGAGCGTCTGCTGACTGAGGGTCGAGGCTCGACTTCCGGTTGCACGACTCTTGATCGTGCAGCTTCCTCCTCAGCTCGCGCCTGTAGCAAGACTCTCATGCGACCACTCATCATTGGCCCACTAGGCGTGTTGCTAACTGCGGGTGAGGAGGAAGCTTGACTACTGCTCCCTCCACTATTTCGGGAACCTTTCCGTATTTTGCCTCCAAGCCAATTTGCCGCAAAATTACCTCCTGGACACCGTAATAGTCATAAGGACACGGTTCTATAACAAATCGGAACCGGAACCGGGCAGAACCAGAACCGTTTGGAACTGGAACCGTTCGGTTTCAAACGGTTCCGGTTACAAACAGTTCCGGTTCCAAAGGGTTCCGGTTCCGCGCGGTTCCGGTTTAAAACCGTTCTGGTTCTAAACCGTTCCGATCCCGATTTCCACCTTAATTTATACGATTAATTAACAACTATATCACCTAAATTAACATATAAACCACACTTTCGATGTACATATATATACATTACATATTCATCCAAACCGCATATATACATAATTTTCACATATATATACATCGCTTAATTTTTCACATACCTATATATATACATAATGTTCACATATTCATCCAAACCACATATATACATAATTTTCACATATATATACATCACTTAATTTTAACATACCTATATATATATACATCACATATATATACATTGCATATAAATTTACTTTTTATCACCCTAATTTCCAACTTAGCATGCACCCTAATTAATTTAATTTACACATACACATACACATACACATACACATACACATATACATACACAAAAATAATTAAAAATTGAGAGAGAGAGAGAGAGAGAGAGAGGATCAGACCTGCCATCTTGTTCGGGAATGCTTTGCCGGCGACGGATGTGAGGGGAGGAGAGGAGGGGAGGAGGAGAGGAGATTTTCGGTGGAGAGGAGGAGAGGATCGGAGGAGGAGAGGGAGAGGAGGAGGAGGTGAACTAGTTTGTCAAGCCGGACAGAGTTGGGAGGAGGAGAGGAGGAGGAGGATCGGAGGAGGAGAGGCCAGGAAAAATGAGGCTCGGGCTCGAGCTGGGCTCTTCCTATCCAGACAACATTGCCGGCGAGTTGCTTATAACTCGTTGGTAATGTCATTACCAATGAGTTGCTTATAACTCGTTGGTAATGTTGACATTTCCCGAAGAATATCCGACAACAATTTCCGACTACAATTTCCGTCTACGATTTCCGTCTACATTTTCCGACTACAATTTCCGTCTACGATTTCCGACTACATTTTCCGTCTACTATTTCCGACTACATTTTCCGACTACAATTTCCATTATCAATTTCCGTCTACGATTTCCAACTACAATTTCCGACAACAATTTCCGTCTACAATTTCCATTATTAATTTCCGACTACATCATATTTCCGACTACATTTTCGACAACAATTTCCGACTACATCATTAACGTACTAAGGATGATAATCGTAATCATCATCATCACTTGAGTCTAACTCGGTTTCATAGGTAACCTCTGGCAATATGTGCCTCTCCTCGTCATCTGAATCAGCGGCAACTTCATATGGATTAACATCGAGAAGTTCTGCTCCAGGAATTCGAACCACACTCCCAGATCTCACATTATTAAGGCGAATCGTACATGATTCCGGAATGTCAAAAGCGTTCGGCTCTTGGTATGCAGTAACTTCCTCATCATCTGCGGTATGACCAAGTGTGGCAGCACTGTATATGTTTCTATGAGCAACATGGTTAACCACCTTCCACGGGACTTTGTTAAGAAGATCGTCCAGGTAAAACACTTGTTTTACTGATGAGGCAAGAATGAAAGGGTCTTCTTCATACCAGGTAGTAGCAGTATTCACCGAAAATGTTCCGTGCTGATCGGTCCTTGTGTTCTCCGGGCTAGTATCAAACCATCTACACTTGAACAAGTGCACTTTCATGCGGTTCCCATAAATTAGTTCAACAACTGAATGAATGACACCATAATAGTCAACGCCATCCTGCCCACCATGGACCATCACCCCACAATTCTGTGTTTTCAGTCAGTCGTCTCGATTTTCACATATAAATTTAACGCCATTGTCCTGACACATCGAGTAAACTTTTGAAGCTATCGGTTTCATCGCAAGGACCCTCAATTCGTTTGACCACTGTGGGTAACCATCATCTGCTACATGGTTCATCTGAAAACGATAAGAAACCACACAAGAAATTATGAACATAGAAACCACAAAACCACGTACGTACACACATGCTATATAAGAAAAATGGCAATAAAAAAAAGACATATACACATATACCCTTACCCATGGACCAAAGTAGTTTGCAAACGTCTTGTTGTGGTAATCAACATTTCCGGCAATAGCAGGGCAGTGAAGATGATAGTTTTTCCAATATTGTACTTCTTCACAGTTAATCAGTACCGACCAGTGGGCAATGACTACCTCATTTTCATCCAACTTGTACGACTTTGGCAAGCTTCCCTGTACTACAACGTCATTGGAGATGATAGAAAGGTTGAACTGAGGTTCATCTATCGGCATCTGTTGTTGGGGGTCCTTAAGCGCTCCCAAATACACTTTGGTGTACGTTACACACTCGTGCGCAACATACACTACAAGAAAAGGAGTCATTACCGGCGAGATTCCGGCCAACAAGGCCGGGGACCGGAAAAGTCGCCGGTAATGTCCATCATTACCGGCGACTTACCCCGTCGCCGGTAATGTCGCCGGAATCTCGCCGGTAATGTTGTAAAACATTACCGGCGACTCCAACCGTCGCCGGCAATGTCTAGGGAGACATTTCCGGCGATTTTCCGGCCGGAATTTCGCCGGAAATGTCTGCCTAGACATTGCCGGCGACGGTTGGAGTCGCCGGTAATTACCGGCGAGATTCCGGCGTAAATTCATCCTGACTGCTCCGAGGAAGAAGTCACCCAGTATGCCTCTCAGATCGATCCGCTTGATCCTCCGATAGCGGCTCGGATCATGGCAAAAGCGTGCGGGACTGGAAAGAATACCTACTACTGTAGGGGAATGGGCCCGGCGGGCGAAGGACTATTGAAGAACACTTCAGAATACTCTACCGGGTCAAGAAGTTCAACTTCTAGTCGTAACCTCGCGGCGGAGCTTCATAGGACGCAGAGGGAGTTGGAGGAGCAAAAGAGGCAGATGGCCGAGTACCAAATGCAGCAGACACAGGTGCAGGCTCAGATGTACACATGGATGCGGACGATGTACGAGGCTCAGACTACCGGACAACCCTTCCCCACACCTCCCCCGGTCCCGGTCCCGGTCCCTCCGTTCCCTAGCTATCCACCACCACCACCGCACCAGTCAACGCCAGAGCAAGACCAAGGAAGCCACCGGAATTCAAATGAGTACATGGATTACTTCGACCCTGACCCGCAAGTTCCTGGACCCTGACCTGTAGTTGTAGTTAATTTTCGTATCGTCGTTGCTATTTGTACTGTACGTTGGACATTTATGTGTACTGTTGAACTTGTATGATTGTACGGTTTATGTCTTTCAATGCAGGTTCTGGAATTGGGCCCAATCCAGAACCGCGTTTTTTTTTCAAAATTTTTTCACACATTGCCGACGACATGGACCTCAGTCGCCGGCAATGTCACAAATTCCAGCCACGGCGGCGCTACCATTGCCGGCGACGGCGTCGCCGGGAATGTCTTGACATTGCCGGCGACACAAGTCGCCGGTGATGTCTCCGACATTACCGGCGACTCCGTTTCCCGTCGCCGGCAATGTTAACACCGGCGGGGGATTTCCGGCGACGTCATTGTCGGCGACTTGTCGCCGGGAATGACAATTCCGGCGAAAAAAAAAGACAAGGCCGGCGACGGGAGGTCGCCGGTAATGTCTCAATTTCTGGTAGTGATATGCTTCAGCGATACACCCTTCAGGTGCATATTTATTCTTCACATAGTCCTTGTAGGCTCCCAATTGTCTACAAGTTAACAAGTGCATGTTAAAAGGGGTAAAAATAAGACTTTACATATAAAAACAGAGGCAAACCAAATGTACGTTTCCATGGGATACATCCAAGTGTAGTGTACGGGACTAGTAAGCAACAATTGTTCGGGAAGATAGATCATTAGGTGAGGCATGATGTCGAAAAAATTTGGCGGAAATATCCTCTCAAGCTTGCACATGATAAAAATTATGTCATCTTGCATCTCCCTGAGATCTGATTTTTTAACTTCCCTGGTGCATAACTTCTGAAAGAATCTTGACAATGTCACCAACGGCTCCACCACCTCCTTGGGCAGGTACCCTCGAATGAAAATAGGGAAAAGGCGTTGAAGTAACACATGGCAGTCATGACTCTTTAATCCGTACATCTTATTGTCCCGGAAGTTAACACACCTGCTTATATTTCCTGCATAGCCATAAGGATACCTACATATATATATATATATAGCCATAGGCAACAATTATATTTCTCGCATATCACCATAATCCGGTAAAAATTTAAGGCAAACCAATTTCCGTACTGCATAGTCATATATAAGAATATATACCTGACATTACTCAGCCACCGAAAAATTTCATGCTTATGCTTCGGCTTGACGGTGTAAGGAGCTTGCGGCATTTTTCTCTTACCATCTCTTAACCACAAATGTTTCTGCAATCCCATAGCTTTCAGATCAATACGTGCCTTAGGGATGTCTTTTGTTTTCCCCTCCAAGTTAAGAACTGTGCCCACCACACTTTCACACACATTCTTCTCTATGTGCATGACATCTAGGTAGTGTCTGATAGGCAACCTGGGCCAGTAGGGGAGTTCCCAGAATATGCTCTTGTGTGTCCAAAATTTATACCTTTCGGGCTTGTCTGGAATTGACCCCAATATGTCAGGATGATTGCTCAGCTGGGTGCCACACCTGTTTCCACAGTCCCATCAAACGTGTCTGGATCCTTCCTAAATGGGTGATCATATGGAAGCCAACAACGGTGACGCATCTGAATAATTTTACTGCAATGAGGACTGCAACAATCAACCGTCATGCACTCTGAACAAGCCCTGTAACCCCTGGTAACGTTGCCCGACAATATACCGCGGGCAGGAAAATCACTGATAGTGCCAACAAGCATGGCATGCATCTGAAACATCTCGTTTTTGAACCTATCGTAAGTGGGGTGGCCACACTCACTCAGGTACTTAAGCTCCTCAATCAAAGGCCTCAAATACACATCGAGACACTTTCCTGGATAACCCGGGCCCGGAATTAACAGAGTCAGCATATTGTATTCCTTCTTCATGCACATCCATGGTGGAAGGTTGTACGGTACCAAAATAACTGGCCATATACTGTATTGAAGACTCATGTTGCCAAAAGGGTTGAATCCGTCAGATGAGAGCCCTAGCCAAACATTTCGGACCTCTGCTGCAAAATGATCAAACTCCCTGACCATGTGCTTCCAAGACTCTCCGTCGGAAGGGTGTATAAGGGTGTCATCGTCAGGCAAATTCCTCTCAGCCCACCATCTCATTGCCTCGGCCGTGAAAGCACACATGAACAACCGCTCCAGCCTATCAATAAGCGGGAAATATCGAAGTATCTTCACAGCTTTCTTGTTGCCTGCAGGAGTCAACTTATACCTTTCTGTAAAACATACCGGGCAGGCTTCAAGGTCTTCGAGATCTTTTCCCCAGAAGAGAATACAATCATATCTGCATGCATGGATTTTGATGTAGGAAAGCCCAAGATCTTTCAGGATATGTCGCACCTTATGATGAGTGGTAGGAAGACGATGACCGGGTGGCAGTAGCGAAGCAGTCCACTTCAACCAAGAATCAACAGCTTTGACAGACATTTTGTTCTCCATTTTGAGCTGCATCACTCCCATCACACTTTCAAGAACAGTCTTACTACAACCGTCGTACAACGGAGTCTGTTGCAATGCAATCAGGTTGTTGTACTTGTCCATACCGCTTGTGTTGACATGAGCTCTAGGTAATGGCTCGACTGGCTCGATATGGGGGAAACCCTGCACGACGGGAGGGACATTTAGTGCTTCATCGGCAAATACACCGCTCTCATGAGGAAACATATCATTGATTAACATCGATGTTGGATCATAGGATGAACTGCCCCTCTCAGCAAAATCTCCATGATCATAGCGTGGACTGGCCCTCTCACCAAATTGTCCATGATCATGCGGACCCGCTAACGATGTTTCACCGTGATAAATCTCACAAGTGTACTTATTCCAAAACCCGTATTTACTCAGGTGCCTCTGGACTTTATCAATAGGAAAACGAAATCGATCGCTGAAACACTTACATTCTTTACACGGGCAATAATGAAGTGTATTGTCTCCACAATTAGCCTTCACAAAATCCACAAAACTCCTAATTCCCTGGTGATATTTGACATCCCATCTTTCGAGGCTCATCCAACTCTTGTCCATCCTGAAAATTCTAACAAATTTACGTATTAATTATATATATATACACACATTCACTACAAATAATCGACGCGATATCTCAATTCAACTATAATTAAATCAACACATGCATGCATATATATATATATATATCGATCTAATCTCTGAATTCGATTCAGTACTCGATGATGGTATTCTTCTTTTTTCAATTCAAAACGTATTTGACTAGGTAGGAGGCTCTGTTAAGCCTAGCCTGGCTCCGATAGCACTACGATAATACCAGTCGTTGATTCAGACACAAGATAAGATTAACTACAAGCAGTTTTCTCGTTTCGGTGACATCAACAACATTTCATATATATCTCACGAATTGGATTTGATCAACACACACATATATATATATACATACACATATACGTATATATACACGTACCTATATATATAGCTTCCCGAGTGATCGAGTTTTCGACGCGCGCCTTAATTTTGACAATATACCGAAGGATCAATTTCAGAGTGTACGTTTTCCTTCTTTCGATTTCTCTGGATTTTTTTCGATCAAAATGAATGAATGATCGAGCTGCTGCAATCTGCATCTAATATAAGAGACATTGCCGGCGACGGAGTAAGTCGCCGGAAATGAAGACATTACCGGCGACTTTACGCCGGAAAATCGCCGGTAATGTTTCAAAACATTACCGGCGACTCCAACCGTCGCCGGCAATGTCGAGTCACACATTTCCGGCGAAATTCCGGCCGGAAAATCGCCGGAAATGTTCGGCTTGACATTGCCGGCGACGATTGGAGTCGCCGGTAATGTTTTGAAACATTACCGGCGATTTTCCGGCGACATTACCGGCGACGGAGTAAGTCGCCGGTAATGATGAACATTACCGGCGACTTTTCTGGTCGCCGGCCTTGTCTCCGGTGATCTCGCCGGTAATGTTCACAAATGTGGTAGTGATAGGGAGTTTATATCGTCGGTATTCCGGCCAAAGCATCGCCGACAATACTACACATTATTGCCGGCTACGAGGATGTTATTGCCGACGACTCGTCGGCAATAATTTCATTGTCGGCGATGAGGGAAAAGTATTGCTGGCGATTGAATATTTCGTTGGCAATGCTTATTATTGCCGACGATATATGATATCGTCGGCCTTTCTTTTCCCATTTCATTGACAATATATGGGAAGAAATGTGGTAGTGATTATAAATTACATACGCACATTAATTATTTATTTACCTATTTTATAATTAGGTAAATTATCTATAGGCTCCAACAAAATACCTACTATATATACACTATGATTTGGTCGGGTTTTTTTTAATTTTTTTAAATTTCTATCGTAGTATCTATTTTAAAATTTATAAACCTATAGGATCACTATTTGTTTATCTAAATATATTCTCGTTAATTATGCATGCATTAGCATTCACTATAGCTTTATGAATTTTATTTAAATGCAAATTTTGTATAAAAATGTTACAAGAGATCGAATGGAATTTGTGTTAATAGTTGGAAAGAAATGGTTCAAAAGGTATCTAGTGAGGCATAAGTAATAATTATTGGACTAAATCTGGAAAACAAAATGTTAATGGACTAAAACTTATAAAATAAATGTGGGAGAGAGTTTTAACTAATTCTACCCAAAATGGAAAAATCAAAGTAAGCTAAAACTAAAGGCTAGCACATATGAGCTCCCCCACCAGAGATTTTGACATGGGAGGATCAAGATCCAACCAGAGAGAAGGGGGAGAAGGAAGTTTATATCTACTTTCTCAATCATGCTTTAGAGAGAAAGTGACTAAACGCATGTATTATATTTGAACTCTTTTTATGTGGGAATATGTCAAAGTTGAAAACGCGTGTCGACATATTCACTTATTCAGAATCGAGTATTTAGTATCTTTCTACTTTCTTTCTCAAGTTTTGTAACATGAGTTTTTTTTTTTTTTTTGAAAATGAACATTTCATTAAACGCTAGAAAAACGGCAGAGATATATAAGAAACTGTGAATAACTATCTAGGTCAAAGCTCATCCCCTCTTATGAAAAAGAGTGGAAATAGAGTTGTCTGGTCACACAAAAAACCCCTACTAGCAAGGCCTAAGGGCCAGAACAGCCATCACTACTTAACACTCCTACAAGAGACTATGGGGGCATCTCTGTCCATTTATAAAGACCCACCATCTCGTCATCAAGCATCACTGCAACATGAGCCGCACCATTAGCTAAACGAGGTATCCAACCCTAAAAAAGAAGCACATTTCCTCCTTATTTCACGAACAATTGGATACCATCTCCACTCCCTTTTGTAACACGAGCTTAAGTGCACATAAAGAATAATATTTGTTGGGGGAAATAGAGTTGCCATGTCACAAAAAAACCCCTACTAGCAAGGCCTAAGGGCCACACAACTATCACTACTTAGAGCACCCGCACCGGTGCCAGCACGAGTAGGGCAAATCCGGTGGGCCACCTCAGCGAATAGCACGAGCAGACGATATTTTGGTGTGCAGCAGTGAGGTGCAGAGCAACGACAGACGATTGACGAGAAAGAAAAAGCATCAGCTCGAGCAATCGCTGCTCGAGCAAGAGATCGTGCTCAAATAGGAGCAGAGCTAAAAACCAGTGCAGGTGCTCTTAACACTCCTACAAGAGATTGTGGGGGCATCTCTGTCCATCTATAAAGACCCACCATCTCATCACCAAGCATCATTGCAGCATGAGCCGCACCATTAGCTAAACGAGGTATCCAACCCTAAAAAAGAAGCACATTTCCTCCTTATTTCATGAACAATTGGATAGCATCCCCACTCCCTTTTGTAACACAAGCTTAAGTGCACATAAAGAAGAATATTTGTTGGTGGACTCTACTTACCGCATATCAAGGTAATTAAATTTATACATCTAATATATGTATTGCTCCGTATTCTATCAGGAAAAAGAAAAAAGAAAAAATTAATTATCTTAAAAAACAATATCATTGAAGTATTTAGTATTTAAAATTACTCGTTTATTTTTAGTATTTGAAATTTTTGTTTGCCACATCATCACAATCAACAGAGATGGATGAAAAAATTGGTTTCAGATATCATAAATTCGGTTATTAAAGTCCAAGTATCTCAATGATAATTATACGTTTTAAAATTCAAGTATCAAATTCATAAGACCGGATAAGTTCAGGTACCATAGAAGCAATTTTTCCTTCTTTTTATAGGGCAGTTGATCCTGGACTAATTTGCAATAGTCAATAAGTCAGTCTCATGTGAGTCAATTATATGATCGATCTACAAATAAGTAGTTCTTCCTCTTGTGTTCTTCTCGGCTTTTCTTATGTCTCACCAACTGCATCACCAACACCACAACCAGCACTTGTATCCTCGATGTTGCGGGCATCTTTGGCGTCAATAACCAGCCCCTCTTCCATTTTGTCTCCCTTGGTTGAGTCACTTGAGTGTGCCTCTTGCGCCCCTTATTTCATGTCACCATGCCCTCCATTCATTAGTTCCTTTGCATATGAGGTTCCAAAGATTATTTGCAAACGACGGGTTTGAATGAGAAAATGTGCCACAGACTTGTAACCCAGTTCTATGACCTGACAAGTTAACAAAGTATAACCATAATGTGGATATCAAGTTAAGCATGAAAGGAAATAAGCATATCAATTGAGATAACAAAAGATCCACAATGGAAAACAAGAATGTAGCTGAAATATATGTAATGAGCATATACCCTCGCACCAGTGCATGTGTAAGGTAATAGGGCTGACCTTCCTGTAAAGGCATAGACTGCAGTTGCAGATGCCACAGCATACAGGGCAAACCCAATCAGGATTCTGGTTGGCTTCTATCACATTCTCACCATATCTGTGTAGTTAGCTAACAGTTAATACATAGTACTAGACCTTGATCACGAAAGATAAGGAGTTTGCTATGTGTGTAGGTGTTGCTTTCCTAAGGTCTTCTTGTCAGTTTCCTTATCAGCCTACGTCCATGCGAAATCTTTTGATCAATGTAATTGGTAAAAATTGAATATTAAATAATGTTAGTTGAGCATCTGATTTGTGAAAGAAGCAAAAATCAGCTCATGTATAAGCAATCCCCACACAACTGTCCTTGGACCGCGTCACATTTGCAGCAATGTGTGCTGACCAAGAGTTTTCTGCCTGAAAAAAAAAAACATGTCACGTTCAGCAAACCCCAAGTGCAAACCAAGAGTTTTCTGCCTTCCAATCATTTATAATCCAGGAAAGAAAAGTTCATTGAGTCTGAAAGAACAAAACTTTTCATAAATAGGATCACACCCAGAAGTGCAGAACCAAATATAAGCAGGCTGACTCAAAAGAGAAGAATCGATAGGAACAAATCCTTTGAAAGAGCACTTAATGTTTACGCAAATTTAACTGCAAGCAAAAGACCTCTAATGCTACATTTCCTGCCATCCATATAAGCAATTCAATGAAGTGAAAGTGTTAGACAACCTAGCTTACATCTACTAGCTATTAAAAGTAGATCCCCTAAATCAAGCGTAAAACCACAAAGTAGTGAAATTGGAATATCTAAGTGTAGAGGAAAGAAGAGAATGCAGATAAATTCACAAAATTTCATAACAAAAACACCATTACTAGAAGATCAAACCTAAGGATTGCATAAAACTGATGGCCATTACAATTCAATGTATACCTTAAATTTTCACCATATCTGACAAACAGAAAGATTTATATCAGCTTGAAATCTATTAGGAGTTATAATTAAGGTCTTGCAGATCTCTGGCTTCCAACTTATTTAACAACTGAATGAGCCACTGGACAGAACTACTGTAGCTTGAAACACATAACTTGGCTAAGCATTGTACAGTATTAAGAACACTTGCACTAAAACTTTTTGGATGTTCAGAACACCGATTTCGTTCAACTAATCACTATGCCTAGACTTAACCAACATCATATCCAAGGTCCCAAACATGAGAGCAAGAACAAACAACCACAGAAAATGATTCAAAGGTCTAGATTAATTCGAGGAAAACCCAGAATGAGGTACCTGCATTGGTGGCAAGTTTCACCGTCAACAGCATCATCATAAACACGCTTCCTGTCTTGTCCATACCCATCAACCGAAAGCTCCCAAGCTTCCTTACAATCCCCCTATAGCTTTTCATGCTCATCTGTATAAATCTCAGGTCTTTGACCCTTTTTAATCTCACCATAATTGGTGGAACCCTTGTTCACTTTGGGCCTCTTCTCCACGTAGCTCACCGGAGCCACAGTCTTCAACCTAAAACCCAAAACCCCAATTCAATTCTTACAAAAAACCCACTAAAACAAAATTTAACAGAAACAATTATACTAAAGCTTCAGAAGAATTACCTAGAAGAGCGCCTTGGTGGGGACCCAGAAATGGGTTTAGGCGGAGGCGGACTTGTTGAGCTGCTGTGCGAGTTCGAAAATACCCAGCTTCTGCGTTCTCTCTGATTCTCTGGTCCGCACCCTCGCCGTCGTCTGCGGCTCGGCGTCGCCACCATTTCGTCGGAGTCTGAAACTGTGAGTGTGAATGTGGGGCCAAAACCAACTAGGTGCTGACACGTGTTTGGGGTCTCCTCGGGAAACTAAAATTAAAAAAGAATGAATTCATTCATTCACTCACTCATCTTAATCTTATTATTCTGCCATTTTAGTCCACGTAAACTCTTGGATGAACGGAAGTATAACGGTGCTATCTGAGTCCTGGTGCCAATTTGAATTTGACATGAGAAAATGAAGTGGTTGGAAGACAGTGTAAAATAGATTAGATGCAAACGCTACGGTGCTGCAGGAGTCATAGAGGTTAACAAATGCAATGAAAAACTGCTCATTATATTCTCTTCAGTCTGCAACAGAAAAGAAAAACCCCCAGAAGATGTACACAAAAATGGTGATGCCTATACACCTGCCTACTAGCTACATCTTTGTACAGCGGAAAATAGGACACAGCAAGAGCTATTACCCACGTTTCCAAAAGAATTGAAGTTTGACTCATGGCTCATGTTTCCGTTGAATGAATACCACCGTCAGTGCCACGAGAACTGAACCTTGCCCATCTACCAAACCATGGTATCTTTTGAGATTAGTGTTTGTGGAAGAAAAACACAAATGGAGCGGACTAGTGTTCACTGTACAGTTTGATTGACACGCATCTTCTCATGAATATCAAGAACAAGATCATGAAGCTCTGGGAATATCGACACAAGTGCCAGTTCAAGTATCGCATATGCAAGCTGCTTAACACATATAGTAGACTGCACCATACAATAATTCACAATCAACCACTTGTTCAAAGAGATAAAGTTATATTTTTGTTGAGGAAGCAGCGTACCTTATCAACAAACTAACATTAGAAAATGCAAGATGATAACAGAATAACCTGAGTAAAATAATAAATGTCTCTTGCACAACGTCTGTACTGCTTAGCCCCAATTAAGCTGACTAATGCTGTCGGAGCTCCATCTGTCAGAGGTAGGTAATAAGGTTATAGTCAACCAGGGAATAGATGTAGTAATATTCAGACAGAAACACAAATGACTGAGCTTCACAATCATCACACCCCTTCGTATGCATGCATTTACGTGTGTGCATATACTTGAATTTAAAACGTATGTACGCTTGTAACTAAAAAGTGGCTAAAGATCCTTGAGTTTGCTTCATGAACAAGTCTTCCATTAATTTTGAAACTTCTTTTTATTTAGAACAAGATTGTGCACAAGTGATGATAACCTACTTCTAGAAGCAAATTATTATTCTCTTAATATTATCTTTGTACTATCAGCATGAACTCTCAGGACTCTAATACTCCTGAAATGCAAAATGTAATGTATATCTATTGACTTGATTAAATCATAGACTTCTACACAAAATTCAATTGAGCATTGCAAACGCTGATGCTCATGAAACATGGATTTCTCTGCATAATCAAGAATGAGGAAGAACCTGAAGCAGGAATACCAATACATTGATCCCAAAAGTAAGTCTAGAACACCTAGATGAACATTGACTAATAAAGAGATGGTACCAATTACTCACCAAAGAGCAGTTTCCTCAGATCATTAGTTCTACGAGCAGCCTCAAGCTGCTGCTCAAATGAACCCGGTTTACCGGCCTTACTTCCACTTTGTTGACTCATATATGAAGAAGAGTTCTGATTATCAACTTGAGAATTGCCAATTTTAATGAAGAATGTCCCATTTGGCCATAGAACCTAAGAGAAAAACTTACTTAGAAAACCAAAACATGTATCATATGGTCCAATTGAGTACAATAAATACTTTGCCTCAAACATAAATTTTTGTTTGACATAAAGACTTATAACAGATAAATCTATGAAACATCAGGACATATAACCTTCCCCTTCAATTGTAAGCACAATCTCCAATAGAAAGACTTGAGCATTAATACAAGAGAAGAAAACATGTAAATTTACAATATTTAAGGAGCAAGTAAAAGATTTCAATGCATGATATAAATTGAAAATGAAAAGGACACTCAGCAATGAGTTTTGGCTTTTACTGCACAAAATCAGAAATTCTGTGCTAACTACAAGGTTTAATGATTAAATGTTCAATCCTAAAAAGAATCATATTCAAAAACACATTTGCATTTATATGATAGATACTTTGGACAATCAACAGAGTTCAGGACCTGCCTTAGACTAAAAGACAACTCCATTTACCTATAGGAGACATAGTTATCCTATAGTATATGCAGTTAATAATCAGCAGTGGATACTGAAACTGCATTATTTTCATTTAACTTGTCTTCAGTATTCATGCAAAGAGCAGTAGTTATGCCAGTATATGTGATTATGTATACGCACTTGTTACCAAAACTGTACTTAATTCTATAATATTGCTCTTCGGTATTCATGATGACTTGGACTGAATGCAGTTACTTGCAGACTGCATACAGACGGTATATAAGATTTCAGGATAACATGTATATAAATCTTAATTACTGGCCAACTGATGATAGTGGGCCAGGAAATAGACTAGGACTCGATCATTTTTTATATAAAAGAGTAACAGTAGTTCTTATTACTGTTCCTGTCCTTACATCTTGAAGCCATCGAATTCCAGAGGCTATGATATCCTCCCTTCGAAGCAATTGAATCTGCCTCAAGAGCCAGTCATCAATAGCATCCTCCATCATCAACTGTAGTATTTGTTTCGACATCCAAAAGACCTGTCTTCTGCATAAGCAAAACATAAGCCGGAAATAAGTCAATTATATATGGTAATTATGAGTCCAGTTTATTATTGGACCAGTACTTGGAACATTGTATGCAGGCCAAGGGATTAAGGAAAAAACTTTTATAAGTGACACACAGTTCTCTCCCATAGAAACACACAAAAAAACAATCCTGTTTGGGATTTCTTTTGAGATATCCAAAACTGTTAAAATAATACATATTAAAATAAATATAATTAATTAATAATAAATTACATAAATATTAAAAAAAATAGCAAATGTTTAATAAAGTTTGAAGCACTTGGAACTGGTTTTGAGAGACATCAGTCAAGTTCTTCCTGGTCAAAATGTTATTTGAAAATGTCTGAAGCAATCCGAAACAGGAAAAAATTCCATAGTAAGATATTTTCAGGGGCACTAAATAGTTAACACAAAATCAAAGCAGAACATGCCAGAAGGCTACAACAAAGTAAGATGTAAATAATGATAGAAAAGTGAAGCTAAAACGACTATAGAATGCGGTTCATTAGAAGCACCAAAAAAACGCAAAACTTGATCAACTCAACAGATCATATTTATATATGAAAATAACATAATCGAATGTGGAATCAAACGGAAAGAGAACCACAACAATGAGAGAAGGCGCATACAGTAACAAATCTATACAGCAATGACATAATGCGGCATTGTTTAATGAAACTTTCAACATCACCAACTGGTAGACAGTTTTTACTGGTGTGTTGGTGAATACCACCGAAGTTGTTGTCTTTGCCAAAGTAGAAAAAATCACAACAAAACATACTGCATAGATACATCATGCGTTCAAATATTTTATACAATAATTTACTAGAGCGTATATAAGCGTCAGGTGCCCTCGGAGATACAAAAATACATAACAAAACACGGCAAGAATAGACAAAAATGGAAGAAAAAAAAATATGCCCATAGTTACTAACAACTTTTCATGCAGAAATTGAGACATGAAAGAACTCACCTTAGCCATCCCCTTCTCTTTAGCTGAAATACCTTGTCCACTAGATTCAACAAAGGTACACTGACATTCGGTGGAGTCCACTGAAAGAAATAAGGTATGTAACACTCATATTAGTCACAGTTGTAGACATCATAGAGAAACTAGTCCAAAATTCCAAATGTGTTTTAACAATTCAGATACGATCTAAACCCAGCGGAACCAATAACATCCACTGAAAGTTGTATAAAACTTTTTGCAAATCACAGCTACTCATAGTGCTATGACCCCAAGCCCTGAAGTCTGGTTATGTCAAAACAACTCTGATGAGAGCCACACAATAGTCAGGATCCTAAATTCTCACAAAAAACTAAGTCCATGTGGAACTTCTGAACCACAATTTTTTTTTTCAGTGGTGACAACCTCCGGTAGATCTAGTCTTAGGTATGCTTGAACCTATGTCATAATTTCGTAAGGTCAGAAACTCCAAGAGTAAATCTATTTTGGAAGAGAATCAAGGTTTCACTGTTCCGAGTGAAAAATTAAGGAAAATTATTGAAAAAATACGTGAGCCATTTTCATCGTACCACCATATGCTGCAGCTCATGTGGTAAAAGACACCACTGTATCAGAAACTTTTACTGAATGATATGCCACATGAAGTGATTTCATGGTGAATTCAGTTGCATATGAAATAATGACACCAACTCTACAGTAAAATACAATGCCCTAATTCTTTGACTAGGCCAACTCTTAGCATTTTAGTGGCCTATATGTTAAAAGAACATTACAACCACAAACACTTATTTGTTGCACCAATAGTGTTTGACTCAAGTATCTTAAGATAAAGCAAAAGTATCTGACAGGAACAATGAAGGATAACTGAGATGAACTTAATAATACCTCAGGTGGCATTCCAATTGGATCAAAACTTGCAAAACTATTGTCACCAACCCCAGACCTTGCAAGCAAATCATCATTCTTCTCCATACCTAAGCTTTTTGAATGTTTAATCCGAGGAGGATAACCCTTGAAGTTCAATTCATTGTCTGAATGCCACCCACTGTCCTGTGCACTAGATCCGACTTCCAAAGGGTCAGAAACTTTATCTTTGTCAGCTGGCTCACCATCAGAAAAGCTACTCAGCATTTCCCCTGTGCTTTGCCTTGAAATATTTCCGCTTGTCTCATCTGGGTTCCAGTTCAATGCAGGAATCAAAGATGAGGCCTCTGGTGGACCAACAACTGCACGCATTAAACCATCTGATACCCCTTTGAACTGGCGAACAATATCGTCGACAGCATCATCGACATTAACTGATTACAATTAATAATGCCAAACAACCGTCAGCTAATTAGAGACATAACCATATACTTTAGTTCTGTATGAAATGAAATATAGCCATAACACCAAAACGGCATGGGTATTTGTGTGTTGTTGCATGCATGAATATAGATTGTTCATGTCCATTGGGTACACTTTATGAACAAAGACAGCCATAACATCAAAAACCATAGGTAATTTATTGTTGCATGTGTCTAAATTTTAAATGTCAAAGGATACCACTTTAAGAAAAAATGTACGAACTACAAATTATTCAAATCAGCTCTTTCCGTGGGTTGTGGTTTCCCCCAAATATTGTATTTCGATGTGTGAATTGTAAATCTTTTATTCAAAAAAAAAAACAATCGTAAAATTATTTGTGCGTAAATTGTCCCTAAACCCAATATAGAAAATGCAACCTTGAAACTGGGGCCACCTGCTGAACCTCTATAATCTTTATAAGACTGGAAACTCTAAAAAAAGGTTGGGTCCTGAACGAATGTTTGAATTCCTCAATACCAAACCATAGACCTAATAATTCTTACTAATACTATCGCGGTAGAAAGGCCACACAAAAGATCAAATTACCAGCAATAAAGAAATAAAAGTTATAAAAGAAAAAAATATATATCAAGTACCTGCAAGAGTTCTCATCACCGAGGGAGATTTTCCAAAAGAGTAATTCTAAAACGAAAACAAAACAGCAGAATATTTTAGTAAATTCATATGAGAAGCAGTATGGATAACAGTTTTCAAATTCAAATAGGTTCATATAAATGTTGTGCTTCTTGCAGATGGGAAAACCCCATTGACCAGCTTCTAGCAGTTAAATAACAATCAAATGGTTGATTAATCAATATATTAAACTCGAACAGTGTAAAATTGAAATGCCAATTCTTTGTGGAACATAAGATGCCTGCATTGTGGCAGTTCATAATGGATCATATGCACCATCATTGAGCATTGGATAGTTGGGCGAAAAATACAAAGAAAATAAGACAACTCTATTGTAGAAATAATAGACAAATGAGCTTGCATATTCATATCGTTACTGTTGCCATTATCATATATCGCAGAGGTACTATTTGTCTCCGACGTAGTCATTTCCTTTCTCTAAATTTTGCAAAAAATTTGGATTTTCTTGTCTCAAATAATCGTTCCGTTTCCAGGTTTTCTTTATGAAGTGTTTAGCTTGGAGGGGGGACAAAAATCAAGGTCACCTCACATTAAAAGAATACATAGAGTTATAGGCAGATATAGATGCAAAAATAAGGTCCCACATACCTTTGAAGAAACACTTAAAAAATCCCACACCTCGTGTTGTTCGGCAACGTTCGCTATTGACAGGAGATCCTGTAAAATGCAGCTTAATTACGGCAGAAGGAGAACATGGAAGCAGAGAGGAGAAAAATATATACATTGAAGAATATGAATGATACCTGCAGATATCTGTCAAGTTGGATACATCGCCGATGAACAAAAGCATCCTCAGTGCTTGATGAGAATATTCTTTTGGGCGGCAAATGCAAGGTGTAATTTGGAATTTCTTTGAGATAGCGGTGTAGTCGCTCGAAATTCCTATATCTGCAGATTAGTGGAAAAGTAAAAAGTAAAACTAAAAAACTGTATCACTGGAACGTATTGTGTTATACTAAAGACTTCCGGAGCTATTTTAATATAGATGCACATTATACATTATTGTTATTACTTTGTCTAATGTTCATGTCTTATTTCTGAGAATAACAAGGATCTCTATGTGATACCACCCTGCAACTTTGTCCAGTGATCTGAATTATTTTTCAAGAATATCCATCAGGTTCATTCTTACAATTTCAATAATTTTGAAACCATTTGCTCAAAATTTTCATCATTTAGACAAACAGAGGATGTTCGATGATACGTATATACCAGGGTGAGACCAAAATAACTGGAAGTTATCTAATTTATCTAAGCTGTTGCATGTACAATAGTGGAGGGAAACAAAAGGACCACATATAATACACATGATGACACTGGAAGAGGGCTACAATAATGTGATCCTTGCATTTTTTTGAAAGACCGCATCCTCATTAGTTGAATATTATTATATAAGTACATGTGTACTTGCAAATAAACTGAAACTAAAAATAATCATGTCATACTAATAAAAATAAAAATCTTCTTAATCCAAAGATACAGATGAGATCACAACCTTCGTTTAACAAACCATGTTCTGTTCTCTACATCTGTCACAGCAATAGAATAAACTGCAAAGGATTTTGACCCAATTTTCTCAAAGTATGCTCCCATAACCTGTACAGACATAGGATGAAAGGAAAAAACAATTACGATCCAAAACAATGGGGTGATAATATATAGTTCCAATTTTGAGAAGCTGCACAGTTTAACTATTGTGCTCCACAAGATTTCTTCAACTATATTCCCCTAAGTTCCATATCCAAAAAATGCCTAAAAGAACACTTACCCGGCACCTTAGCTTAGGAACGTGCTGTCCTACACTGCGGACTACCATATCAGAGACACTCTTACTGATTTGATAATCTATATGCCTGCCAGATTCAGGGCTATAGAACTCTGAAATGATTGGCCCTCCAGCTTGTGTCAATGCTCTTTTTGTGTCAGGTTGGATTTTCAAAGCAGATGTGCTATTTGATCTTTTAAGCCTACTTTTGGTTCCAATAATAGCAAGATCTCCAGTGTCATCCATTTCATCAACAAGATGGCCTTCCTTAAAAATTGATTCCATGTTGAGATCAGAGGAGAGATGTAACTCCGTTTTAGTCCCATCATTAGATTGGGTGTCAATGCTTGTTTGATGGACTAGCTTAACAGCAGATCTATCTTCCACTCCTGCAATAGTTGCATGCCTGTTAGCTAGCATTTCCTTCCCCGAATTTTTAGCAGGTACAGCACTATCTGCTGCGGAACCCTTCAGAACAGGTTCCTTGACAGTTACTTTTCTCTTCTGTTCTTTTTTTTTATAATTTCTTCCTTTCGTCCACATGTTTTCTAGATTCTCAGGAGTAAGAACTTCAGTCCTTCTCTTTGTCGTAGCGTCCAAAGCTCGTGCCCAATCAGCAGACTGCTGCTGCAAGGGATCTTCAAGTAATGAGTTGTCATCGAAGGATGTTTCTCTCTGACTTTCACTTTTCATTAAGGTCATATCAGTCCTCTGATTAAATGTTGCATATTTCCTCGAGGAAGAATCGTGATCTTGTACCCCCTCTGCAGTAGACTGATCACCACCCACCTCCTTAAATACGTAATCTTTGACGGCCTCCAAAACATATTCAACCAACTCATTGATATACCTGATGAAAGGAGATTGGAAGTTAAAATGCATATACTACAGCTTCATACAACTATTGTTGCAATAGCTCCAGCTTTGTTAGAAACCACATTTCTGGAGTCATGGCAATACTTACAGGAGACATGTCTGTTTACAACCCAAGAAAAAAAAAACTGAACAAGAATGCAAAAGGCAAAAAAGCAAAAAGATTGACACTGTAATAGTTAAATGAAATATTCATTAACATACCCAGGACTTGCAAAATTCATAACAGGCTCAATTACCAAGCTCGCTAAAAGTTCTCTGGCAATGGATCGAACCACTGGACATTGCGCTTCTCGAGGCCTTAGCACCACCGCTGTCACTCCACCCATGAGCTGCTGAAGATACTACAGAAGAACTAAAATATTAAACCTGAATCCAACAAATAACATTTAAATACATAACTTAATCTTGCAAAAACACTTCACTCACACCTTGTACTCACTCTCAGGTGATATTAATGCAGGATGGAGCTCCTTGGAAGACATAAGATGATGTTTTAACCTCTCATCTCTCTCTTCCGAAGACAATGTTTTCATAACATCCACACCTATAGAAGCTTGGTTTCTTCTGAAAAGCTCAATGTGATCTCCTATCAAATCTATTATATCCCTACAATAATTGACAACAGACAACGTTCATCTATTGTGCTTCAACGACATAAAGTTCCAGACAATTCCATATGGTTAAATTCCATTAGAAACAGAAGGCTACCTTGTTAACAAGTCAACAAGGTTTATCTCTTTAACTCTTGCCGATACTTCACCGAGAGCATCCATGATGATTGCACGTATTTGCTCAGGAGCCTCCTTGTCTGGCGTTATATTGGAATACCATAAATCAATCACAAAATCCTTGAGAATTTTGTCAATGAAATCTTTCATAGCCTCCTCTACAATTGGAGAACCAATTCTCCTTTTCCATTTCGGCACTGGCAGTGAAGCAGAAAGACGTGAATCGTTCACAGACAACTGTTTCTTCTCCAAATGAGCCAAATACGTTTTCGAACGAACAGGTTTTTGCTTCCAACTAAACTCCAACTCATTTAATAGCATGCGTAGTACTGAGACCAGTACGATTGCTATAGGAAGATTCATCCACATCGATTTGCTTGTATCTGAAGTCAACCACAAATGCAACATTGACAGCACTATATTATAATGAACCAAACATAAGACCAACCCAACTTTCGCTACATCATATTTCCCACAATTTTAACCTCTATTTATTCACAGCTAAATTCTACAACTGTTCATATATCTAATTGAGTCTCGAAACGTTTCTTCGAAGCAAAACTTAGAGAGTTATCAGTAAGCTGTAGATTTCAAATCATCAAAAAAGCAACAAATTGTTTAAACTACAGCATACGCGAAGCAAAAACAAGGTATAAAAATCGAGAGAAATTACAAGTAAAATTTGAACAAAAAAACTTACGCGTGAGGAAGTATGAAACAGCGAAGACGAACAGCGCCCACCATACAATTCGAAGCTTAACCTCTTCGATCAGATCCTCTATGCTTCTAATCGCCTTCTTCATCTTTCTCGTCCTTTCTCTAAAACCCTAGAAATTTCAGCTTCCTCCGAAATTCCGCCGCCGCAGAGACCCTAATCAACTCTCCAAACCCAAAAAAAAATGCTTCAGCATCAAGCAAAGATCGAAGGTGGTGGGACCCCAAAACCCTTGAGAAAAAAAGGGGAAGAGTGTCTGGTTTGGCTCCACCACAGCTCTCTCTTTCTCTCTCTCTCTCTCTCTGTGTAAGAGCAAATTCGATTTCGGACCAACGGAGGTTGAAGAAGATGAAGGCGAACACGAAAACGAGTTTCTTTTAATCTTTGAAAAATTTGAAATGTATTATTATTATTACCATTTTGTGTTGTTCGGTATTTTCGTTACGCGTAGTTTAGAGGCTGCTGCTGGTAGGGTCGGGCACGGGTCGGAATGGCTCGATTCACGATAAAAAATTATCATAATTTGTTTAGCAAAATGAGTCGGTATGAGATTTGTTATTTTAAAAATAAATCTCAAGAAGTTTTGAACCCAAATGGAATTGATTTGATGCGAGTTCATTTCGGGATCTTTATGTTCTTTTTTATAAGAAAAATAATGCAAAAGTATATCTAAAAATTTCAAAATGATTAAATAGAAGCATCTCAGTAAATTCATGATGTTCTCATACAGTAGTAATCATATACCTAGTTACATATATAGATACCCAATTGTATAAATAGATATTCAATTACATATATAGATACCGATCGACATGGAAGTAATTATATTTTCACCGATCTAATTGCATAACTATTTTTCATTTACAAACTAAGAAAACAACAGTCAATGAGAATCTTTACGAAGTTGAGTTGATCAAAGTCGTACGTGAAATAATAAAAGAGATAAGAACCAGCGCTGAGAAATGGGAAGAAAGGGAGTTATTAATACTATAATACACTAATATATAGGGTTTAATTATATTGGTATAATATTCGGGCTGGACCGGGATACCCTTTACACTAAAAAATAAACTTAAATCTCATCTTATTTTATTCAAACGGGCCGAAATAAAATGGACTTTCTATTCTAAAAATATAAATTCGTACCATTCTTATGACAGCACGGTTCAAAAATCGGGTCGAATCAGAATTTTCGGACCAAGTGTCTAACCCAAGAGTGTTGTCCACGTTTGATTTCTGGGGAGGAATCATCTGCAATACCTTTTCGGGAAAAGATAAATAAAAAGAAAATGTGGGTGGGGGGTTTGTTTTGATTGATTAATACAGAAAAATTGAGTTGTCTGCCATGAGATGAGGAAAATGAAGTGACCTGTCTCCATGTTTGTTTCTTGGCAATGCAAAATTGCATTGTTTTTTATCTGTTTTTTGTCGTAGATGAAGTGTTAATAAATGATTATTTTGTAAGTTTCCAAAATTTGATTAAGTTTCTATTTCTCAATCTGCTACTTGTTTTATCTACAAAGATAGAATTTATAATCTGGATTAATGAAGTGTCTAGCACCAATAAGACCACTTCTAGCACTATTGATCTTATGCCATGTTTGGTTGGCAAGAAAGGGAAAGGAAAGGAATCGTATAGTTTTCTGTATCTAGAAAAATATGGGGAAAATGTTATCTTCCCTTCCCCCTTAGATTTTGTTTCCCCATTCATCTTTAACTATTATTTAATCTACAAATTTCTTGAATTTTGAGTCAAACACATTTATTTAAGAGCCATTAGGAGACTTAGACCAACAAAAAAAATAAAAGGTTTGAGAATTTATCAACATCATCTTGCTTAAAAGCATTGACCCACTCAAAAATAGTCTGACCAATTATGTTGTTAGGAGGAGGACTTTGAAAAGAAGAAACAAAAACAAAGTTGTTCCTCCATTTCCAAATATACATATAAATGCATTACACCACTGAGTATCAGAGTTTGTTGACTACTTGCACAAAATATTAGCTTTAAGTCATCTCATCCAGCTTAAATGATAGCAATAAACCAGAGAGTTAGGCATTTCAAAGTACATCCAGACATTTATAACATGAGAACAATCTCTAAACAAATGAGATAGAGATTCATCACCTGAAAGGCAAATAGGGCAAGAAGCATCCAAAGTAAGTCTTCTTCTAATTCTCTGAATATTTGAAAGTTTCTCATGACATAAAATCCAAGTAAAAGTTCAAAGCTTAGGAGGACCATTTAGCTTCCAAATGAATTTCCACGGTGATTGAGAAAAACATAATTTAAAACAAAACATAATAAAAGTAGACTTCACAGTGAAAATGTCATTTGAATCTCTTTCCCAAATTTGCTTGTCTTCATCACAACCATCAAAGCCAAGTGGCACATGAACAATTTGAGCAACAATATCACCTAGAAGAAGAGAGGCCAAAAACTCAGTATTCCACTTATTTCAATCTAAAAACAAGACACAGTATCCTCAACATTAAGCATGGCATCGGGTTGAACATACGCAATGAGAGGTTTTGGAGAGATCCAAATATCAGTCCAAAACTTAATCTTCTGAGCATCCCTAACACGCCACAACAACTCCTTTTTGAAAAGATTAGCTCCATGCAAAAATACTTCTCCAAGTACTCGAAGCATCCTTAGAACTAGAATAATTATTGCAAAAAACCATATACTTTCTTCTATAGATAACAACCCATAAACCAGAGTCATGTTGAAATAACTACCTACTTGCTTTAGCAAACATAGCTTGGTTCGTGTTAGCTGCCTTTTTTGTTCTAAACTCTCATAGCTCCTTAGGAAGACATGCAGTATCATAATTAATCAAGTGCATTTTATGCTTATTTTCAACAAAGCCCCATAAAAATTTCTATTTAATTTATCCAACTTATCACACACAGTAGCAGGTAACTTAGTTGTTTGCATTGCATAATTGAGGACAGTGGATGTCACTAAGTGGATGAGAGAAAACCTATCAGCTAAGCTTAGGCTGATACTAGAATAAGTATGTTGATTCACCCTTGAGTGAATAAAGGGCATTCCCAAATATCTGCCCAAATCAATAGTGAGAGGTGATCCACAAACACTTCTTATAGAAGAAGCGAGCTCAACACTAGTATTAGGAGAGCAAAATTGTAAGGATTTCTTAAAACTAACTGCCTGGCCAGACAAGGAGAAAAAAAAAATTAAGACATCCCTTGTTGGTATTGGCTTGAGCAATGGAAGCTTCAGCAAATAGCATTAGATCAACCTCAAAGAACAATGGGATATGTTAGGTCCAAACTGCAAGGCTTTAACAGGGTTTCAAGCCCTAATTTCCACTACATATTGTATAAGATGACCAAGCTTTTCCACATAAATCACGGAAATATAGGGAGATTGAGGATCTCCCTGCTTAATTCCACATTGCACATGAAAGGAATCAGTGAGCTCATCATTGAAACAAAGTTGAAAGTTGGTAGTAGTGATGCAACTTATAATCAAGGCAACCAACTTCTCGTGCAATTGTAGCTCATAGATGACCGAGGCAATAAAACTCCAACTTAGTCTATCAGACTTTAGATAAATTAATTTTCTAGGCAAAAAAATCATGTATGACCAGTACTCTTTTTAAATTTTAACAACAATTCCTGAGCAATCATAATATTATCATATATTTGCTTCCCATGAACATAGCTAACTTGATGGGGGTTGACAAGTTTTCGCATCAAATTAATGCCACAATCTAGCAACAATTATCTTGAAAATTATTTTATAAACAGTTGAGCACAGGCTAATAGGCCTAAATTGAGCAATCCTTTGCAAACCAGACACTCTGAAAATAAGAGAGATCACAGTGATTTAATCCTAAAGAAATTTTACCTGTAGTAAAAGCAGTATGGAGAGTGGAGAATAAATCAGTATTGCAAGTGCTCCAAAAAATTTAGTAAAAGAGGGTAGAAAAACCATCAGCCTTAGGGGTTTGAGGCTACCAATACCCAAAAGGGCAAGCTTAACATCAACGATACTAATAGGCAGGTTAAGCATACTCATTTCCTGGATCGAAATATCAGGGAACAACCAAGGAACAATGACCCCTCAAATCTTCAATCGGTGATAGAGTGATTATCTTAATAAAGAACAACAATGCAATATTCTTCATTTCTTTTATATCAGTGTGCCACAGATTAGAATCATAAAAAAGACCTTCAATCTTATTCTTCTTTCGTTTTATAAGGGTAGTGAAGTGGAAAATTTTAGTGTTTCGATCACCCCCTTGTATCCAATTATCCTGAAACTTCTGTTTCCAAAACAAATCTTAACTCGGCAGTAAGCTCAACTTCCAGATTTTTCAGAAAAAGTTATTAGTATTTCTATCAGCAGATTTTTGGATGTCTGCAATTTTGGCAAGTAGGTACCTCTTTTTCAGAAAAATATTGCCAAAAATATGCTTTTTCTATTCAACCATAGCAGTAGACAAGCAAGCAGTCTTTTCCATCAAAGAACCATTAAAAGCTTCCCAAGTCTCATTCACAAAGAAGGGGAACTCCTTATGAGTGAGCCATATAGACTAAAACTTAAATGGAACCCTTCTTCTATTAAAAACATTGTTAGAATGTAATTTCAGCAACAAGGGCCAGTGACCAGACTTCAATTTAGCCAAGTGTCTCAGAAAAGCATCAGGAAAAAGGGTCCTCCAATCACATGTACAAAATGTCATAACCAACCTTTTTTTAATTCTATTGTTAGACCAAGTATAGCAAGAACCAACAAATTCCACATCAATAAGAGATTGGTAATCAACCCAATTTTTCATTCCACCAAATCTAGTGGTTACAATATTTCTATCGGTGGAAGAATAAAACATATTATTATCCCCAATAAACAATGAAGGAAGTTTATGAGTATCTATAATAAGATATAATTGATTCCACAAAGTACTCAACAAAGAAACTATTTAGGGTAAATCTCTATATATTAAGAGAGTTGTGCCTTGTACAGTTATTTGCGCCGTTATGGCCAAACATTCTAAATACCATAATGTGTCATTCTGTCAAATCAACCTTTAATAAAAAGAATTTCATTTATCATAGATAAAAAAGTAAATCAATTAATCACAAAAGAAAAATAGAAAGAAAAAAATAAATAAAAGAGCCCACGAGTACGTTAGAGAGAAACAATCACAAATAATCTACAATGAATGAAAACTTTCCATAATTTCCTCTACAAAAAATCTATAACTCGCAAACAGATATACACACATCAGATGTGCATCTTATCTAGTTTGAGAATAAAAATAGAAATGAAAAAGAATCGATCACTAATTTTGTGAGACTTTTATGTCTCTATAAATAACGCTTGCTTTTCGCTTTGACCATTTCAACCCATTAATGTAGACTCTTCAAGAGAAAATCCAAATTTTGCTAAATAGGTAAATAATAATTTATAAAAAGCATAAATAATCTATAAATACTAAGAGCACCTCAATGCACAATTCTTTGCAGAATTAGATTTTCTTTCAATTTTCCAATCTTTAAATAATATATAATTCGATATATATTAATGGCCATATTTAAGAAATTGTGCAACTTTTTTACTTCATAGAGCTCCATATTTAAGTTATGGCTATTCTTAAACAACTCACTTGAGAAATTGGGCGGAAGATGCTTGCAATGTCGGGAATCAACTATAATTTTTTTTTCCAAGTGACTAAGATGGTTGCCACTGCGACAATCGTCCAAAATGTATTGGTAATGAGACACGTAGAAAGGATTAATTGTGATGGTGTAAGAGCATCTTTAACAGTGGTGTTATAAATATCAGTTAAATTTGTCAAAAAGTTAAATTTAACAACTCTGTTTTTATCTTTCACTCCAGCAATGAAAGTCATTTTCAAGTTATTTTGAATTGTTTTGTTATTCATCTATACAATCAAAAAGCAAGGATGAAAAATCGATATAAAGATTTTAACATTGAATTAAATCTTTTGTTAAATATAGCTAGAAATTTAACAAAATATCAAATTTAACTTTTATTTATAATATTTGTTAGAGCTATGTTTTATTTTTTTCTTAAATTTTTATTTTTATTTTGAAATATAATATCTATCAGAGATGTTGGAGATGTTTATAAAATGATGACCAAATTATAATATCTTTTCCGTCATTTTCTATTAATATTTCATCATTCCTAGTAGTACGATCACCAAATACAAGATGTAGCTTCACCTTTGGTACAAGCATCAAAATTTCAAATTTTATTACTCAAAATTAAACCCAAAAACGGAGAAAAAAAACAACTGACCTAAATTTTTGCGCTGCGAGAAGAAGTGTGTACACAACAATTAAGTAATACGTACAAATTATTTCTGAAAACAAAAATACGTAATGACAAACCGCCGCATCTCAGCTCGCCGTAAACGCCGCCGCAGTTTTCCCAAAATCCACAATCTCGGTGATCCTACTTTAGAAGGGTGACCCAGCCCGTATAACCCAACTTTTACATCTTCCACGTCACAGTCTTTCGATCACAGGCTTCACAGCCATGTGATGTTAACACCACTCAAATATCTTTCAGAAAAAGAAAAAGGAAAAAGAACACCCTCAAAATAAAATATCTCATCCTTATCCACAAATATAAAGTTGTATATTAAACCCAGACCCAATCCTCAGTACTGATACCAGAAGCACAAAGAGACCAAATCTTGAAGAGAGAGTATAATCAATTTTAGATGATGATGAAGTCACTCCTTGTTCGTTCATGTCCTTCTACTCCTTTCATCTTCGAATCCAACCATGATTTTCATCCTCGACCTCTGAAATTAGCTGTATGTTGTTCTTCAAGAAACCATTCTGTACCAAACCTCGAGCCTTTCAGCCGCTCCAAATTCGACCGCGCCATTAAAGGCCCTACCTTGATCGAAAAATGCGAGAACGAGCTTTCTGGTACATACCCATTTTCAGTCTATGCACTTACTAATATATATTGTGCATCAATGAATTTGATTATAAGTTTATGACTTGATTGTGTTTATGGTACAGAATACTGTTCAACGCTGGAAGGTGATGAGTCCTATGGTTGCTGGAGGGCCTACTTTGAGCTCAAAGATCTAGAGGTACATATTCTATGACCGTGTTTTGTTTCTTTGGGTTTCTTCTTGTTGTGTTGCGAAATCTGTTCTAAGATGAATTTGATGTTTTTTTTTGTGGGTGCAGAAGGAGACACCAAAAGGAGATGTGGAGAATCTGATTTTGCAAGCAGGAGGAATAAAGTCACTAGTGGGATGCTTACATGGAATTGCTGCAATCCACAAAGGGAAGACTTGCGGATTCAATTCGTCGAATCCGACACAAGCAGAAGTGAAAGCAGAGGAGAGGCATTGTCCTATACCAGATGGGTTACCGAAGTCGGCTGAAGAGATGGAGGAAGAAGAGAGTTCGAGAATGCCGGATTCGGCCTTCACGAGGCTTCTGAGGGTCAAAGGGACTCACCCGGCTTGGTTTTCCCAGGCTCCTGACCATGAAACAGATTGATGGATCGATGGTTTTATGGATACTTTTGAGTGATCATAGTTAAACTGCATATATTTCAATTTCTGTGTGTATATATGTGTAGGATTAGGGTTCTGAAATGATGTAGTGGTGTGTTTTTGTAGTCTTGTAAATGTGGGAGTTTTGGTCTAAAATTTCCCATGGCCCTGATCCTTCATAATATATAAGAATTTCCCCTCAAATGTCAGTGAATAAAATGTTTGAAGAACTTTACAATGTGAATCTATGTTGGGGTAAAACTTGTCGAACAAGGTCATAGTACATTGTCTTTCATTAGAAAAGATCATGGTACATTTAAAAGCACAGGCTATATTTCGTTTCTTTTGGCAAGAAAGAGGATGCTTGTTAATTTTATTTTTATTTTTTTGAAAATCGTAACCAGAAGAAAAAACAACAAAAACATAACACGAAAAGAAAAAATCCTCACGGAGGAGGGGACACCACATTTGAGCAGAGGATGTGCTGGAGGGGAGTCGGGGGATTCTTGAACCAGTCTGGAGAAGACACCGGGCTATAAGCTAAAGATGTTGCACAATCAGTAGCTCTATCAGCGTCTCTACTGGCCTAGAGCTAGTTAATTGTGGAGAAAGAAGATGTAAGAGATCAGATGGTGGTCAACCAATGGCACACCGTCCAATGCAAGGACATCTTCGGGGATTTAACAGTTGCTATAAAGGAGAGGCAGTTAGCTTCCAGAGAGAAGGAGGACATGCCCAAGTAAGAGGTCAATTGTAACCCAAGGATTAAGGCTTAAGCTTCAACTGCTTCGGCTGAGAGGGCACTAGAAATGATAACAGCATCGTACAAGAGGGAACCTAACGAGTTACGAGCCAAAGATGCAGAGCGGCACTCCAACGTAAAAGGATTTCAAGATGCATTAGTATTAATTTTCACACTGCCAGCAGGAGGGGGTCCAGAAGGTACCAACTTCCAGAGGAGCAGAATGGGGCAACAGAGTGCCGTTAGCACTAAGGAAAGCTTCAGCAGCTGAGAACGCCTAACAAGCGATCAATAACGGATATGGGTTGGAGTGCCCAAATTTGAATGAGCAACGAGCTTTCCAGATATGCCAAAGCATAAAGGATATATGGGTGGGCATCTACGGTTCAAAATAAGATTATGTGGAGGCCATATCCAGAAAGACCTCAATCCATTTATGTAGAGTGGAAAGACCAATGGGGTTTATCCGAATGCTAAAAGAGTGTCCAAACCAAGCTTAGGTTACCCAAGGAAAAGTTAAGAGATAGTGCTCCAAAGTTTCAGAGGGGGCAGAGCAAATGGGGCAAGAAGGATCCTTAGAAAGGTGGCGACGGTGGAGTTCCGCATTAGTAGGGAGAATATTTTGGAAACAACGCCGCAGGAAAATTTTAATTTTCGGCAAAGATTTAATCTTTCATATCCAGCACCAAGCACCAGCATTCATTGGAGAGGAAGTGGAAACTTGCGATGGAATAGGTTGTCGAATCTTCTTTTGACGAAGGATATGGTACCTTGATTTAACCGATAAGCATCCAGAGCGCGTCAGATGTCAATGAAGATGGTCCGAAACATGTGCCTCGGGGAGCGGGATGGAACTAATTGCACGACATTCCTCCATAGACAAGGAATTCTCAATAGCTAATAGGTTCCGCCAGATAGGCGCCCGGGAGATCATAAATCTAACAGTTAACAGGGGGTTATCTTGTATATGGTGTAAAAGGTTGTGGTTCAGAATGTTGGGGATCTAGTTATCCGACCAGATCCTTACATTATCACCATTGCTTATCACATATAATGAACCCTCCCGGAGGGTAGATTGAACGCTCCATAAACTAGACCATAGCCAAGATGGGTAGGTTCTTCTAGATGCTTCAAGAAAAGAGGTGTGGGGATAGTATCTAGCCTTGAGGATGTGTACCCAGAGTGCAGATGAGGATTGAGTAATCGTCCAAGCTTGCTTGAGGAGAAGGGCCTCATTGAACGATTCCAGATCCCGGAAACCAAGCCCCCAATCTTTTTCTGGAAGCGACAAAGATTCCCAGTTTTTCTAGTGTATACCGTTACTATTTGAATTTCCCCACCAGAAATTAGCAATGCCTGCTAAGATTTGCCTGTAAAGGAATTTGGAAAATCGAAAACAGTGCATAAGGTACGCTGGAAGGGCGGAAGATACTGATATAATTAGGGTGGCTTTTCCGGCTGGAGAAGTGAGGGATTGTTTCCACCCCAACAACTTCATGCTGATCATTTCTTTGATGTAGGCTAAAGCTTTAACTTTCGATCTTGGCCAAATTGTTGGGAGACCCAAGTACTTGCCCGAGTCGTTCTTGATTGGAATTTCAAGGATGTAACTGAGTAAAGCTGCAATTTCCTTTCTGGCGTTCGAAGAAAAATAAAGAGAAGACTTTTGCTTATTGATCAGTTGTCCTGAAGCAGAGAAAAGTTGATGGAGTACGTAAGAAAGGATTTCACAGTTATTGACTATTGCTTGCAGGAAGAAAAATGAATCATTGGCAAAGAATAAGTGGCTGACTGGGGGTCCTGAGTCCTTGATATTGACTGCCTGTAGAATGTTAACCGAAGAAATATTTCTTAGAATTTGTGACAAGATGTCATTGACTAAGAGGAACAGGAAATGTGAGAGAGGATCCCCCTGACGAAGGCCCCTAGTCGGACGAAAAGAGCTTCCTGGAGTGCCATTTAGTAGGACTGCCAATGACACAAATTTTAGACATTGCATAATGAGGTGGACCCCTTGACTAGAAAAACCCATACGAAGCATAACAGCTCGTAAGAAAGTCCATTTCACTCTATCACAAGCTTTATTCATGTCCAGCTTAAGAGAAAAAGCTTCTGACGAGCCATGATTTGTGGTTTTGACGTCATGAAAAATTTCATGGGCAATAATAATATTGTCCTGGATTTGCCGACTTGGGACAAAAGCTGACTGATTATCAGAGATCAAGGAAGACATCAACAGCTTGAGACGGTTGACCAAGACCTTGGCTAGAATCTTGTAGGAGAAATTACACAACCCAATGTGTCTGAAGTGTGAAGCGTCTTGATGACTCCGAATCTTTGGGATGAGAGCTACGAATGTTTTGTTCATGTCATGAAGAATTGTGTTAGTATGTAGACAATCAGATGTAGTAGCTGAGATGATCGGATTGACGATATTCCAGTAGGTTTGGTAAAAGATACTTGAGAAGCCATCTGGTCCCGGGGCTTTTTGAGCTCCCAGTTCAAAAACTACTTCTCGAACCTCTTCAACTATGAGAGGGAGAAATAGAGCAGAATTCATCGCAGGAGTGACAACCGGATCCACAAAGGCCAGAACTGCCTCCAATGAAGATGTAGGGCCCGCTGAAAAGAGGTTTTGGAAGTAGTAAGTTAAGTGACCTAAGATGTCATTAGGCTTGTCCAACCAAATCCCCGAGTCATTTTTTAGATGGAGGATTTGGTTGTATTGCCGACGTTGAAGAGTTTATTGGTGAAAAAGCATCTCTTGAGAGAAGCCAATGAATTCGGGACCGCTGTTGCCAATAAAGTTCTTCTAATTTTCAGTTATCATCCAAACTAGAAACAACGTTATAGATATGCAAAAGAGAAGCCGAGTCAGTATAGAGGTCATCAAGATGCTTCAATAGGGTAGCAGTCCTTCCCTGGAATTGAGGAAAGGCAGTTTTAAACCAATCCTTTAATTGAATAGAGCATGTCTTAAGGTTAGCAGTCCAAGTAATCGCTGGGGAAGACACAAAAATCGGTTTCCAAGCTTTTTGACTCACTGCTTCGCAATCTGAATTTTCGAACCAAATTTGCTCAAATATGAAAATAAAGGGTCCCGGCAAAGGAAGAGTATCAATTAGAATAGAACGATGATCTGATCCAACTTTGGGAAGATGGAAGACTTGGGTTTGATTTTGAACCGAAAACCATGCATTATTTGCGAAACCTTTGTCAAGTCTTTCCTTAATATAAGGCACTCCACTTCTGTAGGCAAACCAAGTATATGGAGGTTCTTTAAAATGAAGATCTCTTAACTTGCAAGAATTAATAAAGTTTCTAAACAAAGACATCTTCCATTAGGATTGCGGCTGTCTGCCCCACTTTTCTGAAGGCCATAGGATGTCGTTGAAATCACCAAGCACTAGCCAAGGAAAGGAAGAAGCTTGAAAGTAACTAGACAACGAATACCATAATGACATTTTATTTCTGATTGTGGGAGTTCCATACATCTAAGAAATGTTACACCTAAAGTTTTCTTGACTAAATAGGATCTCACTAACTATAAAGTTAACACTACTGTCTATGATACTAACTTGAACATCATCAAACCAAAATAAGGCGAGGCCACCGCTTGCCTTAGCCGGAACAACAAAATGGTGAGGAAGGCCATTATCCTCTTGTCAACAAGCTAAGATGTCGTCCTTAACACGAGTTTGCATGAGAAACAAAAGAGAGGGCCGTTGTTTCCTTAGAAGCCGCTTAAGCGTTTTCACTGTCAAAGGTGACCCTAGACCCTAACAGTTCCAAGAAAGGATCCTCATGGTGACTTGGGAGCTGCAGCGCGCTGGGCAGCTACCACCCTTCATGACAGAGCTTGGAGCAGAGACAATCAACCGCAGTGTTCCTGTTTCAACTGTTGGAGCAACATGTGCAGTTATGTCCTCAAAAACAGATACAGAGACTGAAGTACCAACCACAGTATCATCAACAACACTAACTCATCTTTCATTCACAGAAGCTGGCTGAAATTCCATATTCATAGAGTTGATATCAGACCCTAAAATCCCTTCCTCCTCAATCAGGTTAATTATTGGGATACCATCAACAGTTTCACCGATTGCAGCCACAACATTATCATGCTTAACAATAGGCCTAGTTGTATCAAGAGTACTAACCTCAGAGGGTGGTTGAAGTGCACAGTTAGCTCTAGAGGTAAAGCCTTTCCCTGCCTTGCATAGACATCCTCGTTGGCCTCTGCCCCGAGCCACAGAGGGGGTTGACTTGGTCCTTTTGGTCATTGGGATTGGCAGAGGAGGAGCTTCGGTCTCTGCCGCTAGAGGTGCCATTAACTCGGTGGTGGTTCCCGGGATATCCCTGTGGTGTCTCTTGGCCAGTTGGAGGGATTCCTCGATCACTTCCTGGATTCTCCTTTTGAGGTTGAGGTGTCAGAATTGAAGGGCAAGCAGACCGAGAGATCCAATCGGAGGGACCTGGATCGCCACCTGTATAGGAACTGGCGGTGAAATGCGCGGCGGTGGAGAGCGGCGAGATGCTTCAAGAGTTTCTAATTAGATTATATGGTTATTCATGGACGAGTTGAAAGAAAAACAGCCAAAAACTGGAATGACAATCCTTCCTCAGGTAGGAAAACTATTCAAGCCAGTAAAGTGCAGATCCTCCACCTCCAACTTTCATGAAGTTGAACTTTGATGCATCTGTCACAAAGAATATAGCTTCTGCAGGATTTTCAAATTTAGCTTCCACAGAAAAGCTTGGGTGCACTGATGCGTTAGTAGTAGAAGCAAAGTAATAACTAATAAGAGCTGGTTTGGTTGCAACAATTGATCATGGCTTTGACAAACTACAAAGTTGAAGGGCATTCAAAAATAATGTTTTAATTCTGTCAATAAAAGGTTGCAAATTTCTTGGAGAATTAAACGGCTAGTGATAGACATTCGGCAGCTTATACCTCAGTCAATGGAAATATCATTCACTCTCCAACTCTGGCAAACTCTATAGCAAACTTAGAACATCCAAACTTAAAAAATGTCAGTCTTGGCACCATGAAATATCCCCATGGAGTTCAAATGCCTTTCATTTCACACGGATATATGAGGGAGGCTTTGCACTTTGTAATGTGGTCACATAGGAGCAAGGTGACAAATAAAAACCTCCAGCCCTATCTCGGTTAATCAAATTTTAATGGGTTTATAGCATTTATAAGCTTCGTGGGGTAAGAAAATTGATAAATAGCAGTATCGGTGTTTATGTTGTTACAGTCAGCTATGACCCTCTGCGATTACCAAGCTTCACCCTTAAGGCTCTTCATGCCGATACCAACTCCAAACCCGAAACCCATTTTTCGCTGTAATCTCTCTCACCCTACCCGACCCGAACCCGTCTACGCTTCCGTCAAAGCCTTTGCCCTCACCACATGTTGCAAATATTTTCAAAATATTTGTGAAGAGGTGCATGTGAAAATGTGCATTTGTTAAAGATATGTTGAAAGAGTTGATTGTCACCGATCGGTATAGCTGTTGGTAATCAACTAACATGATTTTTGAATTAACAAGTGCAACCTTTGATCGAAAATGTGTTATTCAATCAAAGAGACATGTCAACTCCTATACAAGGAGTGGTAGTGCCGGCACTTGAAACAAAAACTCCAAAAATCATTCTTTCCCTTTTCCCTAATCTCTGGCAATTGTTTCACCAAGTTTTATTCGTTTTTGTAAAAAAGTCTAGAAATTATTATTTTGCAGAAATAATTTCTAGCAACCTTGAGCCTCTTATAAATCTTTGATTGAGTGTTAAGTTGATCTTCATTAGTGCAAACTGACGATCAATAATAGCAAGTTGCTAGGCTTCATTGTATCCTAAAGGCTTATTTGATTATTCTCCCTTGCACACTAAGTAGTGGGACAAATAAAGTCTAAAGGAAGGTGTAAACATTTACATGCCTTTGAAACGTTTTTCATTCTCTTGTCATACCCACAAACACAAATTTTCCAACAACCTTTAGACTTTATTTTTGCAATGGCAACTTCGAAGGAAAGCGAAAGTGAATTTTTTACATTGAAGCTTGATCGATTTGATGGAGAATATTTCCAAAAATGGCAAAAGAAGACTCATCTCATGCTTACATGCCTCAAGATAGTTTATGTGCTTACAACACCAAGACCAGAAGAAATTGAAGATGAGGTCTTATCCATGAAACAATTACGAGATAAATGGGATCAAGATGACGAACAATGTAAGTACTACATATAAAATTCTTTAAGTGATGAATTAGTTTCTCACTTCAAAGATAAGGAGACGTCAAATGACTTATGAGAGGCATTGGAGGAGCAATACATTTCTATGAATCTTACAAGTAAGGCCTTTCTCATTTCTAAATTTTCAAGTATGAAATGGTAGATACAAGATCCGTTGTTGAGCAATATCACGAAATCATTCATATACTTCACTTGCTCACTCAACATGGTATGTATATAGATTCACTCATCAGTATTCCTGTTATTTTGGAGAAGCTGCCTTCTTCATGGAAAGACTTCAAACGAAGTATTATACATAAGTTGGAAGGCTTGACCATAGAACAATTAGGTCATGAACTTTAGTACGAAGAGGAATATAGAATAACCTATAAAAGGTTGAATGATTTTCTTCATATAAAATATGAGGATAAGGATGAAGAGAAAATCGATGATTCTTTTTCTATTAATAATGATTTGATTGTTGGTGGATCTGATCGATTCAAAAACAATCATGGAAGTAGAAAAAGAAAGATTCGATGGAATAAGGATCATTCAAGTCAAACTTCAAAGAAGAAGAAAGTGATTTGCTTCTATTGCAAGAAACGTGGTCACACAATGAGAAATTGCCGTATTCTCAAGAACCATCAAATGAGTTTTAACTCTAAAGGAGAAAATAGTGGCAATAGTATCTGAAGTGGTGAATACACTTCGGGAAGACAATAAAGTTCCTACATGAACTTTACAAACCTTTCGGTGACTAAGAATGATACCTTGATATGTATTATGTTGTACTAAATGCTACATATATTTTAACATATTTATCTTTAAATTTTACATCTTCATTTGCTATATTTGTTTGGTTTGATCGTCCATGTGTTTCCTGATTCAATTTAGAGAACACATGTTATCTCCCAGTTAAATGATTGATTAAGATCAATAATATGCTAATTTTAAATGCATTTATGTTATAATTTATGTTAGTGCATGTTCATATCGAGATTTAATTTTATATTTATGTATATATGAGTGATATGTTTTTATATATATGCATTTCATCGAACTTTTCTGTATATGTTTTAAATTATATTTAAATGCATTTTTAAGTTAGAATTTGATTAAGATATTCCAACTAGCTAGTTTTTTTTACGAACATTAGGAAATGAAAACTTGATACAAAGCTATATGAACTTGAATTTATTGCATGATATTCATTTATTATCAAGCATCAAATTTGATAGCGTCTACAGTTTATGAATTATGAAATACTCAAGTTAATAATGAGTATTTATATCATCTAGAAGAGATGGGGTTTAACGAAATACTAGTTAATGTCAAAAAGGAAGTTAATCCACATGAAAATATGATGTTAGTTTAATCTTTGATACTCTTAACTATCAAAGGCTTCTTACTAGCTAGGCATATAGTAGTAAGAATGATATACCGGTTTAAGACATAGCTATGTAAAACAGTTTTTAAATTGATGGTGCGTGATATATGTCGTTGAATATATCAAAAGTTATGGATAGTAATTTTTTGATAATTAATCAACAAAATACTTGCATATGTTTAAAATTTGTAAGGATTTGATGGGTGATACATCAGATGAGATGTGGTAATCCAAACTCTTAATCACCAATTATAGAAACTCAACTCAACGCTTTAAACATCTTGTCTTTGAGTTCAATGAGCAAAGTACATCATATGTAGTGATTGCAAGCACTAAAGTAAATTAATGAACATATATTTTTATTAGAAAATTATATGTTTATATCCAGCAAAAGATTGAAGTGTTTGGGTACAAGTAATGAATGGAAGATGTTGAGTTATAAACTAAAACTCTTAATAATCATGACGGAAAGTACTTTAGTTACATGGGTACTACATGCTTACCTATATGAGTGTAGAAGGTGGTGTCGTATTTTATGCGACTTGAGCTAGTCTCTAAAACACTCGTGAAAAGGATACAGACGGAAGACCAATCCACACGTCGATTTTTAAAACACTCGAAAGACGTAGAAAGCTAGTGTGTGAAACGTGTCCGGTTAGATCACAATAAGATCGCAAGTTCAAAGAAAAGCTACTTCGCCATCTTGATTTAACTTTGATGTGTTCTCAGTAAGAAAATGTTCAAGTCCACAAGACACTTTAATTTATGCACTATGTTTTCGAGAAATTTACTGAAGGATTTTTTTTTCAAAAATATTTTCAAAATAAATTTTAATTAAAAAACACTTTTATATTTTGAAAATGGTGAAAGATTGTTGGAAATATTTTCAAAATATTTGTGAAGAGGTGCATGTGAAAAGGTGCATTTGTTGAAGATGTGTTGAAAGAGTTGATTGCCACTGATCGGTATAGCTGTTGGTAATCAACTAACATGATTTTTGAATTAACAAGTGCAACCTTTGATCAAAAAGGTGTTATTCAATCAAAGAGACACTTCAACTCCTATACAAGGAGTGGTAGTGCCGACACTTAAAAAAATTCCAAAAATCATTCTTTCCCTTTTCCTTAATCTTTGGCAATTGTTCCAACAAGTTTTATTAGTTTTTGTACAAAATCTAGAAATTATTATTCTGTAGGAATAATTTCTAGCAACTCTGAGCCTCTTGTCAATCTTTGATCGAGTATTATGTTGATCTTCGTTAGTGCAAACCGACGATCAACTATAGCAAGTATTCTAGGCTTCATTGTATCTTAAAGGCTTATTTGATTATTCTCCTTTGCACACTAAGTAGTGGGGCAAATAAAATCTAAATGAAAACATAAACCTTTACATGTCTTTGAAGCGTTTTTCCTTCTCTTGTCATACCCACAAACACAAATTTTTCAACAATTTTTGAAGTGGTGCATGTGAAAAGGTGCATTGTTGAAGATGTGTTGAAAGAGTTGATTGCCAGCCATTGGTATAGCTCTTGGTAATCAACTAACATGATTTTTGAATTAACAAGTCCAATCTCGGCCCCGGCTTCGACTTCCTCGGCTGCGCCGTCGATGGCCACGGTGACTTCGTCTCCCTCACCGTCGACCCCACCGTCCTCCTCGGCGAGATCTTCATCTCAAGCTGAGCAAGAACCCGCAGTGGAACTGCGCCGGAGAGTGGATGGTGGCGACATATTTTGAACAAGGAAAGTTGAGAGCGGCATCGACGGTGAATAGGTTGGACAGAGTTGGGGCTAGGCTTGTTAGTGCCATCCCCATATGAAAACAAGCTTAGAGGTGACTTTTGTTTATTGCTGTAGTATTGTTATACTTGTCGGCTACAATTTCAGTTTTGTTTCACTGAGATGAGAATTTTTTGATGATGTAGGATTACTGCCTTTTTGATATCCATTTCTCTACGTTTATTTTCAAGAATGAGATACTTGTGGTCAGTTCCATTAGAAAGTAATAGCAAACTTATGTCCAGTATAGGCTTATATATTGAGAGAATGGAATGGAAGTTGTGATGAGATTGCAATTTTCGTTTCAATTTGATAGTTCTCATTTATTAGGTTAAAAAGTTGGATGAGTATAACCCAGAAACTCTCTTCCACAATACACTACTACAGATCTACAAACCTTGGTTCCTCTCATAATGGTATATAAGTAACCGAAAACATTCAAGTCACTCAACTATATATAGTGGAATGCAACAGAAAAGGTTTCTGTTTCATGAATAGTGAATACATACCAAAGAAACGTATAACACATGCATATAAGCTCCAAATTTGGTGGGTGCATGTAAAGAGCTCCATAATTGTCGGGCTCTCTGATCTTCAAAAACAAGCCCACCTTCAAAACCTATTCAATGGCTGTCAAAATTGTCGATCAACAAACTTGTTCCTTTCATAATTCCGCCATGGCAACACTTCTCCGCTATTCTCTCATCATATTCTCCATTTACATTTTTTGCTTCTCGTCCCTTACCTCAGCCTTGACCAATGTCGAAGCCTCGGCCATAACTCAGCAGCAGCTCTTGACACTCCCTGACAATGGGGACCTCCCAATTGACTTCAAAATCGAAGTTGATTAAAATCTCACATTCCAATCTGACAGGCTCAAGACGGCTTATGTTGCCCTCCATGCTCTCAAAACCTCCATCTACACTTCACCGAAAATTGGGTCGGACCTGACGTGTGCACCTACAACGGCATTGTCTACGCTCTTGCTTTTAACGACTCCAATCTTACCATCGTGGCAGATCTGGACTTCAACGACGCCGAAATGGCCGGTCACTTTCCTGTTGAATTCGGACTCCTGACTGATCTTGCTCGCCTTCACCTTAACTCCAACAGATTCTAATTGTACCACAAAGTTTCAAGAGGCTTAAACTCATGTTCAAGTTTGACATCAGCAACAACATATTCGTTGGTGAGTTTCCCACGGTGGTTCTAGAATGGCCAGAGATCAAGTACTTTGACATAAGATACAACGAGTTTGAAGGGCAGATACCTCCGCAGTTCTTCTTGAAGTCATTAGATGTCCTTTTCTTGAACAACAACCGTTTTACGTCTTCGTTTCAGAGACGCTTAGGAATTCCATGGTTTCCGTTGTCACTTTTGCGTCCAACAAGTTTAGTGGGTGCATGCCGATAAGCATTGGGAGGATGCCTAATCTGGATGAGTTTATATTCACGAATAACAATATATGCGGGTGCTTCCCTGAGGAGCTTGGTCATTTAGGGAACGTGAAGGTTATGGATGTGAGCAATAATGGGTTTGTGGGGACGTTGCCTAAGAGTCTCTTGGGCCTCAAGAGCATAGGTTTTGGATATTGGGTTCAACGACTCGACGAGATTGGTGCCTGAGAAGCTATGTTCTTTGCCCAGTTTGGTCAACTTTACATTTGCTAATAACTACTTTAATGGTGTACATGGATCAAAAATGTTTGTCATATCCCAAGTCTAAAGTGGTATTCAACAATGAAGGCAGCTGTTTGCCAGGGAGACCTAAACAGAAAGATACTAAGCCTCCAAATTGTAGCAAGTCTTGTGTCGGGCTTTCTGAACCAGAAAAGCCAGAGACTCCGAGTATGCCCGAGACACCAAGGCTCAACCACCTTCCATTCCAAAGGTTGAGCCGCCACCACCACCACCAACACCTAAAGCCGAGCCACTATCAAAGTCTAAAGTTGAACCGTCTCTGGCACCTACAGCACAACTGAAAGGACCCAACTCCGATTTAGCTTCCTAAATCGGAATCAAACCCCTTCGAAAACACGAACCAACAAAAACTTTTCGAAATTTGGGCAGAGTTTCGTTACTAGCGTGGAATTACCATTACCTGCACGCGGAAAATACACTTCATCCTATGCCACAAAAAGCAAACCGTGGGCACCAATCCCATCCGGATTTCTCAATATGTCAACGGTAAAGTAAAGTAGTAAATATATATGCACTTTACTGAAATCCAGTGTAAAACCGTATAACGTATTCAATAGGAAGCTCAGAGCGACATCTAATACATAATCGTATACGCATACCACAGTAGGTAGAACAATAAACCTACTGGATGAAACAAAGTAGCTCGAGCACTATGCCTCCGACCACGACGTGCGACACCAGAGCCTGAACTGCAAACTGGGCACGGAAACCGAAAAGCCCAGGTGAAAGACAATAAACACGTTAGAGTGAGTGGACGAAAATAAATGTCTTTCACCAAGTAATATATATGTTATAAAACATATGCGAGTCCAAATAAATAAATATAATAAAATACGCGAGGTAAAACCATAATCCTCCAGCGTACAGAGTATGCAAGTAAAATCCCACGGAGCCACTCATGGACACGTCCGTGCTAGTACAGTCCGAATCACGGGATCCCAAACCCACACGTGATTCGAGCCAGAAAGGCCTCAGGTCAGGGTAACTGTTTCCACCCGGAAATACCTCGGCACAAGAAACAGATAACTGTACCTACCCGGAAATACATCGGCACAAGGCACAACGTCCCCCCCTGGTAGGCACCCTCGGTGATCAGCCGGGGATGCGTGTGTATCGATACAACAACATGAACTACGACTGTACTCTGTGAAAATCAAATCACAAATATCTCGATGCATGTACAGTAAACAGCATAAAATGCATATGCGTAACATAATCGTATATAACACATGCTCATGATAATCGTAATCTCGTAAATATGCTCATATCTGTTTATTCGTATACGTATATCCGTATATATATATATAATTGTAAACACATGCTCATGTAATCCAAAATCTCATACGCATGCTCAAGTTCGAAAATCATATAAAAAGACTCGCAATCATTTTCGTGAAAAGAAATTGTCCACTCACAGACTGGCGTAACGCGTATCGCATTAACCCGTGATCCGGCGGAAAGTCCATCGCCAAAACAATGATCACGAACACCTGAACAATCACAATGTCCAATACTCAAAGTCATAATCCGACAATTCAAATCAAATCACGAGAAACCACCGTTCTCGGAAATACACAATTCGAATACGACGAATCGTCGAAAATCCATATATACCACCTCAATACCTCGCTTTATGTTCGGACGCTCAACTCGAAAAACGAACCTCCCCACTGTGATAGGGGCGCGATTTCGAGTCAAATGACATGCGACTTACCGAAAGTCAAAAAGTCAACTCTGACCGTTGACCGCCGTCCACGGCGGCGCCGCTGTTGACCGGAGAATTTCATGGCGGAGCCACCCCTATTCCACTCAAAATCACCCACTGAGCAACTTTGTCAACTGCACCAAAGTCCAATTCTCACTCTAACTAGCTCAATTTCATGTAAAACCGAATTGATTCACAATTTTCAAACCCAAAATTCTCAATCCACAAATCAAATTAGAACACCATGTTTATATGGTTAGAATCACCTTGAAGAGAGCTACAAAACCCAGTACCTCTTGAAGTTCAACTCGGCTCGAATCCAAGAACCCAAATCACCAAGTTTCTTCAAATTTTCCCGCCGGAAAATCTCTCTCTCCGGTGAGCCACGCCGGAAACCGAGCATGGAGCCACCACGAGAGGACCGAGACGAAGCTAACAAGACCCATCCCGAGCTGTGGGGTGGTCGGATTCTTCCTCGCCGCCGGCGAGCTCCACGCCGTGGCTCCTCCTCCATTTCAGCTCGGTCAACCCAGTTTGACCGGGTCAAAGAATTAAATGATATCTGTTGACTTTCCCTTTATAGCAGGTCACTATTTATAGCTTTCCCGATTAGGAAACTTCATACTTATCCTTTTCATCGAACTTCAAACGCGCGCAACTTTCTCGTCATAATTCCGATTCCGATAATTCTCGCGGCCACGAACTCGTCTTGACATACTCTTCAATAATCACCCAAAGTCAAACATATCGGCCAATTGGATAAAAAGTCAACCCTTCAAAGCAACACACATTAAATCGACTAAATAATCAACAAACGGCAAAATTTGCAACTAATTCCTCGTAACTCCAAATCAGGCTCCGGAAGTTCCCACGAACTCGAAATTAAATTCTGAACAACTTCCGTGAAGAAGCCGAAACCAAATTCTCGTCCGATAATTTAGTCGTTAAGTAGCCCACCATTTAAATCTGAACTTCAAATATTCACAACTAATTCCTCGGTCGTCCAAATAACGATCCAGAACCGCCCACGAACTCGAAATCACACATACAACGACTCTCGAGAAGAGACCCAGCTCCAATTCTCGGCCAATAATTAAGTCGTTAACAAGCTCGGCGATTCCAATAACCGTTGGACAACTGCGACTACACAGTAACTCATTGATCAAGCTGAACATACTGCTGATTCTGGTCCGGGTCGTCACAACAACCACCTTCAACACCTAAATTCGAGTCGCTGCCGACTCCAAAAGTTGAACCGCCTCCACCACCAAAAGTTGAACTCGCCTTTACCACCTAAAGTTGAGCCACCTTTAACACCTAAAATTGAGCCATCGCCGACACCAAAAGTTGAACCGCCTCCACCACATAAAGCAGAGTCACTTTTAACACATGAAATCGAGCCAGCGCCGACACCTAAAATTGAACCGCCTCCACCACCACCAAAAATTGAACCTCTTTCACCACCTAAAGTTGAATCATCGCCACCACTTAAAGCTGAGCAACCTTTAACACCTACAATCGAGCCATCGCCTCCACTACCAAAAACTGAACCTCCTCCACCACCAAAAGTTGAATCGCCTCCTCCAGCTCAAGCTGAGCCACCTTTGACACCTAAATTTGAGCCACCACCACCACCATCGCCAAAAGTTGAATTGTCTCCACCACCAGAAGTTGAATTGCCTCCCCCACCTAAAGCGGAGCCACCTTCAACACCTGAAGTTGATGCACCTTCGACACCAAAAGTTGAATCTCCTCCACCTAGCTCGACTTTAGGTGTGGGTAGTGGCTTAGCTTTAGGGGGTAAAGGTGGCTTTGGTCTAGGTGTTAGTGGTGGCTCAAACTTTACGGTTGGAGGCGGCTCAACTTTGGGGAAGGCGGTGGCTTGACCTTAGGGGTTAGCGGCAGCTCCACCTTAGGTGTTGGTGACGGTGACTCGGTTGTAGGTGGCAGTTCGACTTTAGGTGGTGGAAGCGGCTCCACTTTACATGTTGGAGGCGGTTTGACTTTAGTTGTTGGCAAATGTTCGGCTTTAAACGTTGGCAGTGGCTCAACTTTAGATGTTGGAGGCCCAAAAGGAGCCATTCAATCAAACACACCATTAGAGGCCCAACCTTAATCAAAAGATGCGAGAACGAGCTCTCTAGTACTTAGCTCTTTCTCAATATATGCACCATCCTACGACCCTTTGCCCCCTTCAATGTATTGGGCACCAATGAATATTTAACAATCAATTTTGGTTATGACTATTTTGATTTTTGTACAGATTAATGGTCGACGTTGGAATTAGATAAGTCGTATGGTTGCTGGAGAGCATACTTTTTTTTTGGTGTCAAGGAGGCCTAAAACAGGTCTAGACAAAGAAAAACAATAGTCTACACTACAGACTCCTCATCACAAACAACTCTCCTTGTTCTGGCCAAACCAGCATAATCATCAATGTAGTTCTCCACAACATGAGTAGGAGGACGATCAAACAGGATTAGCCCCATCTCATGATTCACACTTGCCTTAGCAAGGCTATCTGCCACCATGTTACACTCCCAGAAAATATGTTTCACATGAGCTTCTTTAAACTACTGTAGCAAAGTATGACAATGTCCCAAACATGAGCCAAGAGGGTGATCAACATCACTTTCACCAGTGATCAATTGAATAAGATTTGCATAATCAGATTCCACAACTATTCTTGTAAACTTATGGTTCACAGCAATCTTCAAACCATGTATCAATCCCCACATTTCAGCTTCAATAACTGATCGAACCATATCCAATATTAGCTTGGAAACCAGTCAACCATTCTCCTGTGTCACCCCTGATTAGTCCTCCAACTCCAATGCATCCACTTCTAGTTCTGGTTCCATCCACATTGAGCTTCATAAAACCATGTTCAGGCTTCTGCCACACCAAAGTGGTGTTTGTATATTGATGAGAGCATTGGACCACCTTCATCATCTGAGTAGACTTCCATTCATTAATAGCAGTACAAATAACACCTCCAGGTTTAAATGGCATATGAAAATTGGCAAAATTTTTCTTGTTCCTCCACTTCCAAATATGCCAACAAATGGTGAAAAACACCTCACACCGTAATATAGAATTTTGCCAAACACTCTTACATGTCAGATTAGCAAGAATCCAACCATCCCAGTCAAGACAATAAGCCCTTTTAACAGCAATAGGCAACTGAAACTTCTGCCATATCTCTTTTGCAGCAATACAATCTCTAAATAAATGAAGCTGAGATTCCACATTGTTTTTGCATATTTCACAGTTGTCATCACTGGTTAATCTCCTCATTTTCCTCTGCAAATTAGTTAACAATTTTTTATGCAACATAGACCAGAGAAAAGTCTTATGCTTTGGGGGAATTTTGAGTTTCCAAACAATGCTCCACTTAGCATCCATAGCAGTAGCATCATTAAATCTCTCCAGATATGCAGACTTGACATTGAATTTGCCATTTGAAGACAATCCCCAAATCTGAGAGTCACTTCCACATCCATCCTGACCCAGAAGAATCTTTACAATCTCCATAATCTTGTCATTAGGCAGCACAAACTTAACCCTCTCAATCTTCCATTCATTATTATCTGAGAACTCATTGACTGTAGCATTCACATTAATATTAACCTCATCAAGAGCATAAGAGAAAAAACATTCATTCCCAACCCACCAATCAGTTCAGAACTTAGCCTTACCTTTATCACCAATTCTCCATTTAAGACCATTCCTTAATAGCTCAGCACCAAAATAGATGCTTCTCCAAGTACTAAAGCAGTCACCTTTGAAGCAAAAATCACTAGACCATAGCTTCTGCTTTTTCAAATACTTTTTATTATACACTTCAGCCCACAAGCCAGAATCCTTCTTACCAAATCTTGGCAAGCAAAGTTTGGTTCATCTTAGTAGTCTTCTTTATTCCCAATCCACCATGACTCTTTAGCCTACAAACATCATCCCAGTTAACCAGATGGATTTTCTTCATAGATTCCCTGTCCCCCCCCCCCCCCCCCCACACACACACACACACAAAGAAAATTCATGTTGATCTTATCAAGCTCATCACATAGGGAAATTGGAAGCTTAACTGTACTCATAGAGTAAATGGGTATAACAGCAGTTACATACTGAATAAGAGTCAATCTTCCAGCCATACTCAAAGTCTTGCATTTCCAACTAGCCAGCCTCATTCGCACTTTACCCACCAAACTAGAGTAAGTGGCTTTAGTTACCTTAGAGCGAACAAAGGCATACCCAAATACTTCCCTAAATCAGTAGTCAAAGGGGATCCACAAGTAGTACTGAGCTCAGCAGCAAGACTCCTGGGTGTGTTAGGAGAACAGTAAAGCAATGATTTTTCATAACTCACCATCTGTTCTGATAAAGAGCAAAACAGATTCAAACAGCTCTTAATAATATAACCTTGCTGGGAAGAAGCTTCACCAAACAAAAGCAAGTCATCTGCAAAAAACAAATGGGATATGGAGGGTCCAGAAGTAGTAGCTTTCACAAGCATCCAGCTACTAATTTCAATTGCAAAGTTGATGAGGTGAGACAACTTCTCCATACACAGGACAAAAATGTATTGAGAGAGAGGGTCTCCTTGTCTTATGCCTCTCTGAGCCTTGAAGGAATCAGTTAATTCTCCATTTAAAAAAATCTGAAAATTAGTACTAGTCACACAGTTCATAACCAATTTCACCATGACAACAGGCAATTGTATCTCATAGAGGACTTTTTCAATGAAACTCCAGCTAAGCTTATCATAGGCCTTAGATAAATCCACCTTCCATGCAAAAACCCTTGCTTACCACTGGCATTCTTAAATTTATGCAGCATTTCCTGAGCAACCATTTTATTATCACAAATCTGTCTACCAGGAATGTAGCTCACCTGATTAGGACTGATGATTTTCTGCATAATTAGCCTAAGTCTTGCAACAATCAGTTTTGATATCACCTTATAGAGTGTGGTACACAAAATTATAGGCCTGAAATTCACCATATTCTGGGGACCCTCAATCTTAGGAATCAAAGCAATTATAGTATGATTGAGACCAACAGGAATGCTAGAGCAATCAAAAGCTCCTTTCACCATTTTAGTCACGTCAGAACAACAAAGCTTCCAATGCTTCTGATAGAAAATTGCAGGAAACCCATCAAAACCAGGAGCTTTAAGACCACCAATAGAAAAACAACACTCTTAATTTCCAAATCAGTCACAGGCCTTTCCAGACTTCTCAGCTCACTAGTACTCAAGCTAGGAAATAACCATAGGATGATGACTCTAATATCCTCCACCCCAGGTTGAGCAAATAGCTGCTTAAAGAAATCCACTGCAATATTCTTCATAATCCTACTATCAGTGAACCAATTTCAATGCTCATCAAATAATCCTTCCACCTTATTCTTCTTTCTTCTCACAATGATAGTCATGTGAAAAAAATTTGAATTGAGCTCCCCATCCTGCAACCATTTATCCCTGGATTTCTGCTGCCAAAATAAGCTTTCTTAAACAAGAATAGCATCATACTCTTTAATCAAAGAAGCTTCTAACTCAATAAGAAAAAGATTTGCACCTCTATCACAAGCTTTTTGGATCCCTCTAATCCTGGCCAAAATATGCATTTTTTCGAAATAAATTCCCAAATATCTCCTTATTCCAGGAAATTAAGGCCTTGGATAAGTGATGAGATTGAAGTATGATCTACGCATTTTATGCTTGATTCTTAACGTCTTTCTCTTTACATTTAGCTTTGTTTTGACCTTAGTAGTATCATTTCTTACTTACTTTGTTGTTTTTAGGTTTTGAATAAAGGAGTACAATAAAAGAGGTGAAATGGAGCTTAAAACGCAGAAAATGGAGGTTTCCTAATTCGTTTAGGAAAAGTGGTTTTCCTTCTTCGACTAGGATTCCTACTCGGGTTAGGAATGCAAATGGTTCGACAACTCGGAAAGTTTCGCGGAGCTGAAAAATGAAGTTTCCTAAATCAACTAGGAATGACGTGGCGAAATATCCGAGACGCGCAAAATGGTTGAGAAATGGTATTCGTAAAAGTTACTAAAATGGTACGCACAAATGAAGAACGAATGCATTTCTCCTATGTGGACCAGGAAAGATCAAGTCGGCATACATTTATGGAAAGAAGACTTGGCCGAACTTTTGAGATCATCCTTGCCCTATTTGAAGACCAAATATCTTGAATATAATGAAGGAATTCGGCAAGGAGTATATTCCTTGGAGATCAAGAAAGAATATCTAGAGTGGAATAAGGAAAGAAAATCTCAGAACAGACCTGTAACTTCAAGAGGCCACCGAAGTCGCAAATCAACTCCAAATATGGCGTTCCTTATATGGATTTTATAGCTCTCTGAATAAGCTTTCCAACGAATCCAAAATAATAATTTTCTGAGCTGTAGAACTCCTGGAAAAGACGTTTCAAGACAGGCTGTTTCCAGCTGGCATTTCTACCCGGGTAAACTAGGAATCCCTAGTTTGGAGAGGAAAGTTGGACTTCTTCACCTATAAATAAGAGGGCTCGGTCTCAAACTCATTGATCACTCATTCTAGACTTCTAAGCTTGCCAAAGATCAGCTCCTCAACCTCCAAACACTCGGCCATCCCCCCCAAAATCCGAAACACCACCAACTTCATCCCGTAAACACTCTCCTCCACCTCAAGAAGGACTTTGCTCGCTTTGGCTGGAAATTCTTGGGCTCGTCATCAACTAAGGAGTAGCTACACTTGAAGATTTGCGGTGCGCTTTCATGGAGTCTAAAAGTGTAGCATGACCCCTTTTTATTTTGTTTCGGTTTTTGTTTGGATTTCCTTTGTTTGTATTTTGAGAACAAGTTTTGATAAGAGGCTTTTTATTTCTAAATTCTTCTAAGTTTCTTCCATGTGTTTTTAACTTTGATTCGAATACATGTGTGTGCTTATATGTTCTTAATGCTTGAAACTGTTTTTAAGTAGATACTCGCTTTGGTTCTCTTTTAAGCATGTTTCACGAACTAATAACAAAGATAAAATTGGATTAGAGAGTTAGCTCGCTTTGGTTGCTGTCTTGTTCAATTATAAGCATGTGTGTGTGTTTTGATTGAAGTTAGGAATTTCGTTGACACTTAGGGAGTCTTGGTATAAAACGGCAAAGGATGAAAGAATGAGTCGATCACATGTATATAATAGTTTAGTGTTTATTTTCGATCTAGTAAGCATGTTTAGGGTTCTTTGTTCTTGTTTGTTTTCTACTTGTCTATGAGTGAAGCATGTTAGAACTTAGGATTTCTCTATGTGTTTACTAACCATTTTCTGTCTTTAAATTCGTAGGAATTAGTAAAACCAACCTTTTCAAACCCCCCTTTCAAACCATAGCGTAAATATGCATGCACCCTCAATCCCCGGTTAAGAACGATACCCTATTTACCAATGCTACATCTACAACAAAGGGTTTTAATTGTATGCGTTTTTGTTGAGTGTTAAGTGTTAATTTAATAGTTGCAAATGCGTGTATCAAAGTATAACATTACCATTCAGCTCCTTCCATTTCTCTTCAACAAAATGATTATAATCACTATGATTAAACCACATAGTTTGAAATCTAAAAGACATGTTTCTTCTATCAAGTACATTATTGGATTCTAACTGCAGCAGGATAAGATAGTGATCAGGTCTAGTTTTAGGTAGATGGCTAACAAAAGCTTCTTCAAATATAGCTCTCCAGCCAAAGCAACAAAAGACCCTATCCAACCTTTGCATCACCAACTTATTACCCCAAGTACATTTGGAGCCTTTAAATCCCAAATCAACGAGACTGTTTAAAGTCACCCAATCCTTCAGCTTCCCAAATCTTCCATTCATAGGTCTAGAACTTTTATCGGTAGGATTGAAAAACTCATCATAATCACCAATAATTGTGACGACACGAACCAGAATCAGTAGAGTAATCAGTGTAATTCACGAGTTAGCGCGTAATCGCAGTTTTTCGATAATTGTGTGGTTTGCCGATTTTGATTACCACTTAATTATCGGCCGAGAATTTGAGTTGAGTCTCTTCTTGAGATTTGTTGTACACGTGATTTCGAGTACGTAGGCGATTCCGGATGATTTTTCCGATGACCGAGGAATATAATATGAATATTTGAAGTTTCGAAATATCTACAAGTTTATCCGAATCGTTATGGTTATCCGTTTTGGACCGTCGATCGTCCCGAGGTGCGAGTATAAATATCAGAAATAGTCGAAAATCACTATTCGGGAAGTTTGACCGTCGTTTGACCAAGGCTGTGACGTTGACTCGCGTTGACCGAAAGAGGAAAACCGGCCACCGTTTGACTCGCCGGCGACCTTCATTTTCCGGCCACCTCCGGCTTGGACCTTGGTATATTTTGATTCCTCTCTTGATTTCTAGTTGATTAGAACTTGGAATTGCTTGATTTGCTGATGAATTGAGGGAGAAATGTTGATTTGATAAATTGGGAATTTTGGCCGGAATCGGCTTCTACGGTGGGAGGAGTTCCGACGACTTTCCGGGGAGGGTTCGTGTTGGAAATTGTTGGGCTTGAAGTAGATAAGTGGTCCCTTGAGGATGGGAGGCCGTGATGGCCTCACGGTGACGGAGTCGGGCGGCGTAGCAATTTTCGGCCGGTTATGGATCCGTGGCTTTCGAGCTGTTTTCCGGCGTGTGTGGCCGAAATTGGGCTTAGCCATAGAAGAGAGATGTGTTGTACTCGTCGAGACGAAGCTTCGGTGAGCTCGGTCGCCGGGAAATCTCTCCGGTTGACGGCGGAGCTCCGGCGACCCGTTGACTTTTTAGAATTTGATGATTTTAATGTCGTTTTACTCGTATTCGCGCCCCGATCGTCGCCTTGAGGTTTTCGAGTTGATTTGGGTATCGGATTTTCAGTCGAGGGTTTCGAGTGGAGATTTCAGGAATTTCGTCGATTATTTTGCACTGCATTATATATTTCCGGGAACGGTTGGTTTCCGCGGTGTGGTACAGTGTTGTGAATTGTGATTTTGATCAGATATATTTTATGATTATTCAGGGGATCGTGATCGTGCTTCGGGCGAGGGATCTTCCGCCGGACCACGAGATTAGCGCGAGTACGCGCTTTGCTCACCTGTGAGTGGACATTTTTATATTTTCACAGTTGTTGCGAGTTCGTGACTTTCCGTTATTATTTTATACGATGTTAAGTTATTTATTATTTTCGGAGGTATTATTTTATATTTTATGGTGATGACATTACTGCATCGATGCTTCGGCTACTCGGCTGATCACCGGTAGTTTGCTAGAGTTGAGAGATTCCTCTGGACCAGAGTTGAGAGATTCCTCTAGGCAGGGTTGAGAGATTCCTCTGTTATGCTGCCGGGGTTGAGAGATTCCCCTGGCCTATCACCGTCGGGCTTGAGTGATTCGTCTGACCGTCGGGCTTGAGAGATTCGCCTGGCACCTCCATATATATTTTCCGAACTCGCATTATTTTACATTGATTATGTATATGAAATTGGTGAAAAACATATGTTTATTTTCGTCCACTCACTCTAACATTTTATTACCTTTCCCCTGGGCTTTTCGGTTTCCGTGCCCAGTTTGCAGTTCAGATTCTGGTGTCTCACGTCGCGGTCGGAGGCTAGTTGTTCGAGCTACCTGTCTTTTCCAGTAGGTTTCTTGTTTCGCCTACTGTTGTATATTTTGTATATGTATACACTAGAGGTCGCTCTGATACGATACTGATACATGTTTTCTACGAATTTTCCCGAATTTCCTATATATTACAGTTATGTTTACTGTTTATTGCTGTTGATATGATATTGAGAAATCCGGATGGGATTGGTGCCCACGGTTTGACTTTTATGGCATAGGATGAAGTGTTATTTTCCGGGTGTAGGTAAAGGCAATTCCGCGTTAGTAGCGTTACTCTGCCGAAATTTTAATGGTTTTTATTGGTTCGTGTTTTCAGAAGGGGTTTGATTCCGGTTTAGGTAACTAAATCGGGGTTAGGTCCTTTCAGCTTGGTATAAGAGCATTAGGTTGTTAGATTCTGTAGACTTTTGTAGTTGTGACGCTTAGGGTATTTGAGTTTGTACAGCATGTCTGGAGCGATGACCTGACTGGCCAGCGGTACTCATCAATGCTTCGGGTGTTGTGTGTTTTCAAATATCTGAGGTCTCATGATTACGTTCCTTCTGCTTGTACCTAATGCTTGTCTTGTATCAGTAGGATGCCTCCTCGACGTGATCCCCGTGTCGATCGGGAAGCGGATCCTGACAAGGATCGCCAGACGCACGACTTGCTAATGCGAGTGTTGCATTTGGAGGAGCGTTTTGACCCTGTGGTCAAAGCTCGTACTGCTGGTGCGACTGTCTTTTCGGGTTCAGCTGATCCAGAGATGTGTGAGGCATGGTTGGTTCAGGTTGAACGAGTTTGTGAGCGTCTGCGTTTTACCCCTGAGCAGATGACAGTTGCAGCATTCGGATTACTTGAGTTAGATGCATACTTCTGGTGGGTTAGCACCGATCGGGTACCAGTTGACACTTCGTGGACTTTGTTCCGAGATTTGTTTACCCGGCAGCGGAAGTATGAGGAGTTCACGAACTTGAGGCAGGGCAGTTTGTCTGTGCTTGAGTACCGGGACAGGTTTACCCGTTTATCTCGGTTTGCTCGTGACATGGTGGCTACAGAGGAAGCCAAGTGCTGCAGATTTGAGCTAGGTTTGAATTTGAACATCAAGGGGACTCTGACTACGATGCCTCGGAACAACTTCGATGAGTTTATCAGTGCAGCACTCCGAGGTGAGGATATCGAGAAGGAAAAGCAGATGAGGTACCAGCCTAGACGGTTTGAGGAGGGTGGACCGAGTCAGGGGCCTTCCAAGAGGCAGAGTTTTGATACTTCCGGTTCGGCTTCATCCTCGGGCAGTGGACCATATCGACCACCAGCTGGTGCACCGAGACAGAGGCAGAGATGGAGGAGAGATCGACTGCAACGACCACAGTCTAGTGGGGGTTCTAGCGGTTCCAGTTATCCTCGGCGTACTGGTGGCTCTTTTGCCGTACCAAGGGAGTACCCGTTGTGTAGTCTCTGCAGCAGGCATCATGTTGGTCCGTGTCAGCGAGGCCCTGTTACTTGTTTTCGCTGTGGCCAGGTGGGTCACTATGCGAGGGATTGTTTCCAGCTTGATGGTGCTGGTGGACAGGCGGCCCAGAGTTCCGGAGGAGAGCGAGGTGCCACTTCGGGGGCTCGACTAGTACAGTTTGCAGGCCAGGACAGACAGCAGGGACAACCTCAGCGTGGGTGACTAGCCGGGCAGGCCAGGGTTCATGCCATGACTTTGCAAGAGGGCAGAGCTTCACCGGAGGTCGTTATCGGTACGTTGCATATTTTCGGTTATCCAATACTTACATCGTTAGATCCAGGTGCTACGCATTCATTCATGTCGTATAGACTATCATCTTTAACTGCTGTACCTGCGTCTCCACTTCCGGGGTTATGGAGAGTGTTGTATCCGTCCGGTGAGATTGTGAGTATTAGTTGGGTATACCGACATTGTGATATTTTTATTGGAGGCCATGGCTTAGCCGCGGATTTATTGTTGCTTGATATCGTCGACTTTGATTTGATCTTGGGTATGGACTTCTTGGAGACACATTGGGCCATGTTTGATTGTCACAAGAAGAAGGTTGCGTTTCGACGACCAGGCTTTCCGGAGATATTGTTTCGCGGCGAGAAGAACACTTCATTACCATGTGTGATTTCCGCGATGAAGGCAGATCGAATGATGAAGAAGGGCTGTGTTGCTTACTTAGCTCATGTGGTGGACACTACGGCGGCTGTGCCGGACATTGGTGATATCAAGGTTGTTTCTGAGTTTTCGAATGTATTTCCAGAGGAGTTACCGGGTATACCTCCAGTTCGGGAGATTGATTTCACTATTAAGCTACTACCGGGTACATGACCCATTTCACAGGCACCGTATCGTATGGCGCCAGCGAAGTTGAAAGAGTTGCAGGTTCAACTTCAGGAGTTGCTGGAGAAGGGTTTCATTCGACCCAGTGTTTCGCCATGGGGTGCCCCGGTTTTGTTTGTGCGGAAGAAAGATGGATCCATGCGGTTGTGCATCGATTACCGGAAGCTAAATCAAGTTACAGTAAAGAACAAGTATCCGTTGCCGTGGATTGATGACTTGTTTGATCAGCTCAAAGGAGCTTCAGTCTTTTCGAAGATTGATCTCAGTTCCGGATATCACCAGTTGAGGATCCGAGAATCTGATGTGGCCAGGACAGCTTTCAGATCGCGGTATTGGCACTACGAGTTCTTGGTTATGCCGTTTGGGTTGACCAACGCCCCCGCAGCCTTTATGGACTTGATGAACGATTTCTGGACATGTTCGTGATTGTATTCATCGATGATATTTTGATCTATTCCAGGAGTGTGGGCCAGCATAAGAAGCATTTGCGAGCGGTGTTGCAGACTTTGCGGGACAATCAGTTGTTTGCAAAGTTCAGCAAGTGCGAGTTTTGGCTGGATAGTGTGAAGTTTCTGGGCCACGTGATATCAGCTGAGGGAATCAGCGTTGATCCTGACAAGATCGAGGCCGTGCTGAATTGGAGTAGACCTACCACTGTACCAGAGATTCGGAGTTTCTTAGGCATGGCAGGCTCCTATCGGCGTTTTGTGCAGGATTTTTCTCGGATTGCTACTCCACTGACCAGGTTGATGAAGAAAGGCGTCATGTTTGAGTGGTCCGATGCATGTGAGGAGAGTTACTTGCTCCTGAAGAAAAGTTGACTATTGCACCGGTTCTGACATTACCATACGACAGCGGTAAGTTCGTGGTTTACAGTGATGCGTCGAAGTTGGGACTTGGTTGTGTGTTGATGCAGCATGGCAGAGTTGTAGCCTACGGTTCCAGGCAGCTGAAACCACATGAAGTCAACTATCCGACCCATGATTTGGAGTTGGCCGCTATTGTGCTAGCGTTGAAAAGTTGGAGACATTACTTGTACGGAGCCCAGTGTAAGATTTACACCGATCACAAGAGTCTCACTTACCTACAGACGCAGCCAGACTTGAATATGAGGCAACGCAGGTGGATGGAGTTGATTAACGACTATTATTGCACTTTCGAGTACCATCCAGGGAAGGCCAATGTTGTTGCCGATGCACTCAGTCAGAAATCCGGAGCTTCGTTATTCCATGTGTGTGTGGCCAGAGTGTCTATTTTAGCTAAACTTCAGGGTACGGGAGCCGAGTTCGAGTGGAATGACGAGGGAGCTTTGTTAGCTAGTTTCCAGGTTCGACCCGTATTGGTTGATCAGGTTTGGGAAGCTCAAGATTCAGATTCCTACATGTTGGACAAGAAGACCATGATACGGAATGGTGTGCCAACAGAATTTCGGTTGAGTGACGACGGTACGTTGTTGTTCAGAGGCACGTTGTGCGTGCCCAGAGATGAGAGTCTGAAGAAGCAGATTCTGGATGAGGCTCATTGTTCAGCGTATGCGATGCATCTCAGAGGTATGAAGATGTTTCGTACACTTCAAGCATATTACTGGTGGCGCAACATGAAGCGAGAGATTGCCGCATATGTGAGCCTATGTTTGATCTGTCAACAGGTTAAAGTGGAGAGGCAGAAGCCTGTAGGGAAATTACAGCCACTGGAGATTCCGGTTTGGAAGTGGGAGCACATTACCATGGATTTCATTTATCGGTTGCCGCGTACTCCGGCTGGCAACACTGGTATTTGGGTTATTGTGGATCGACTGACGAAATCCGCTCATTTTCTCGCACTTCCGGGGAAGATATCAGTAGGCAGATTGGCCAAGCTGTATTTATCGGAGATCGTTCGACTGCACGGTGTGCCTGTATCTATTGTTTCTGACCGAGACAGTCAGTTTACCTCAGAGTTTTGGCAGGCATTGCAGCGAGCCATGGGCACGAGATTGCGTTTCAGTACAGCTTTTAATCCTCAGACTGACGGGCAGTCTGAGCGGACTATACAAACTCTTGTGGATATGTTGCGGTCTTGCGCTTTGCAGTTTTGAGGGAATTGGGACCAGGAACTACATTTGATTGAGTTCGCCTACAACAACAGCTATCAGGCCAGTATCGAGATGGCACCGTACGAGGCCCTGTACGGGAGGCAGTGCCGCACTCCGCTGTGTTGGAGTGAGGTGGGCGAGCGATGGCTTATGGGCCCTGATATGGTGAAGAGCACCATGGACGACGTGCAGATTATCCGGGATAGATTGAAGATTGCCCAGGATCGCCAGAAAAGTTATGTGAACGTGAGGAGAAAGAGTCTTCGAGTTCGATGTAGGCGATTGGGTCTTCCTGAAACTATCTCCGTGGAGAGGAGTGGTGTGTTTCGGGAAGCGTGGCAAGCTTCGACCACGGTACATTGGTCCGTATGAGATCACCGAGAGGGTTGGAGCTGTGGCTTACAGACTTGAGTTGCCAGCTGAGATGGCTCGTGTTCATGATGTTTTCCATGTTCCGATGTTACGAAAATATATTTCAGATCCGTCACATGTGCTAGCGCCACAGCAGCTACCGATCCTAGAGGATTTAACTTATATGGAGGAGCCGATACAGATTCTTGATCATCGTGAGCAGGAGTTTAGGCACCGTGTTATACCGCCGGTGAATGTCTTGTGGCAGAATTACTCGGTACGTAAATTTCGAGATACGTAAATTTACCTAACAGGTACGTAAATTTCGAGGTCGAAATTTTTTTAAGGGGGGTAGATTTGTGACGACCCGAACCAGAATCAGTAGAGTAATCAGCGTAATTCACAAGTTAGCGCGTAATCGCAATTTTTCGATAATTGAGTGGTTTGTCGGTTTTGATTACAACTTAATTATCGGCCGAGAATTTGAGTTGAGTCTCTTCTCGAGAGTTGTTGTACACGTGATTTCGAGTATGTGGGCGGTTCCGGATGATTTTTTCGATGAGCGAGGAATATAATATGAATATTTGAAGTTTCGAGATATCGACGAGTTTATCCGTTCGTATCGAGTTTATCCGAATTGTTATGGTTATCCATTTTGGATTGTCGATCGTCCCGAGGCGCGAGTATAAATATAAAAAATAGTCAAAAATTTTCGAAAATCACTATTCGGGAAGTTTGACCGTCGTTTGACCAAGGCTGTGACGTTGACCTGCATTGACCGAAAGAGGAAAACTGGACACCGTTTGACTCGCCGGCGACCTTCATTTTCCGGCGACCTCCAGCTTGGACCTTGGTATATTTCGATTCCTCTCTTGATTTCTAGTTGATTAGAACTTGGAATTGCTTGATTTGCTGATGAATTGAGGGAGAAATGCTGATTTGAAAAATTGGGAATTTTGGCCGGAATCAGCTTCGACGGTGGGAGGAGTTCCGGCAACTTTCCGAGGGGGGTTTGTATTGGAAATTGTTTGGCTTGAAGTAGATAAGTGTTCCCTTGAGAATGGGGGGCGGTAATGGCCTCACGGTGACGGAATCGGGCTGCGGAGCAATTTCCGGCCGGTTATGGATCCGTGGCTTTCGAGCTGTTTTCCGGCGTGTGTGGCCGGAATTGGGCTTAGCCATAGAAGAGAGATGTGTTGTACTCGTCGAGATGAAGCTTCGGTGAGCTCGGTCGCCGGGAAATCTCTCCGGTTGACGGCGGAGCTCCGGCGACCCGTTGACTTTTTAGAATTTGATGATTTTAATGTCGTTTTATTCATATTCGCGCCTTGATCGTCGCCTTGAGGTTTTCGAGTTGATTTGGGTATCGGATTTTCAGTCGAGGGTTTCGAGTGGAGATTTCAGGAATTTCGTTGATTATTTTGCACTGCATTATATATTTCCGGGAACGGTTGGTTTCCGCGGTGTGGTACGGTGTTGTGAATTGTGATTTTGATCAGATATATTTTATGATTATTCAGGGGATCGTGATCGTGCTTCGGGCGAGGGATCTTCCGTCGGATCACGAGATTAGCGCGAGTGCGCGCTTTGCTCACCTGTGAGTGGACATTTTTATATTTTCACAGTTGTTGTGAGTTCGTGACTTTCCGTATTTATTTTATACGATGTTAAGTTATTTATTATTTTCGGAGGTATTATTTTATATTTTATGGTGATGGCATTACTGCATCGATGCTTCGGCTACTCGGCTGATCACCGGTAGTCTGCCAGAGTTGAGAGATTCCTCTGGGCATGGTTGAGAGATTCTCCTGTTATGCCGCCGGGGTTGAGAGATTCCCCTGGCCTATCACCGTCGGGCTTGAGCGATTCACCTTGCACCTCCATATATATTTTCCGAACTCACATTATTTTACATTGATTATGTATATGAAATTGGTGAAAGACATATGTTTATTTTCGTCCACTCACTCTAACGTTTTATTGCCTTTCCCCTGGGCTTTTCGGTTTTCCTGCCCAGTTTGCAGTTTGGATTCTGGTGTCTCACGTCGCGGTCGGAAGCTAGTTGTTCGAGCTACCTGTCTTTTCCAGTAGGTTTCTTGTTTCGCCTACTGTTGTATATTTTGTATATGTATACACTAGAGGTCGCTCTGATACGATACTGATACATGTTTTTTGTGGATTTTTCCGGATTTCCTATATATTACAGTTATGTTTACTGTTTATTGCTGTTGATATGATATTGAGAAATCTGGATGGGATTGGTGCCCAAGATTTGGCTTTTGTGGCATAGGATGAAGTGTTATTTTCCGAGTGCAGGTAAAGGCAATTCCGCGTTAGTAGCGTTACTCTGCCAAAATTTTAATGGTTTTTGTTGGTTCGTGTTTTCAGAAGGGGTTTGATTCCGGTTTAGGAAACTAAATCGGGGTTGGGTCCTTTCAGTTACAATAGCCCTAGGTAAATTATGAACTCCAGCAACTTCATCAAGATGAGGCCATAATTTAGCTCTAGAATTAGTATTAGGTGAGACATATATAGCAGATAACAGCCAATGAGCCATACCACTACCAGAAATCATCACAGAGATTGATTGTGGACTGTGCATGACATAATCCACCTTAATCTTGGTATTATTCCACAGCATCTCCAGAGAATCGACATGCTTCCACAACAATATTATCGTTAAAACTACACCTAAATAAGGAGGACTTGGCTTTAGCAAAAAGCACTCTTGGCTCACAAATGATCAAAATATCAACAACATGCAGCTTAACAAGATCAGTAACGGCATTTCTAAAATTGTCATTCCAAGCACCCCTTACATTCTAAAATAGGACTTTAATCATTGGACTAAAAAGTTGTAAGGTGGGATTAAGTCCAAACAATCAGACAGAAACCATACCCTCATCAGGATGATGAGATTGGTCTTCAGAATTAGTCAAATTGCTATTTGAAGCAAATATTTTGTCAACAAACAAATCAGTAGCTGTATTCAATTTAGAACACCCTCCAATCTCAGGAAGTCCATCAAGTGATACATGGCCAAAAATTGCTCCAACCTCCATTTGTGATCCAATCTCAGGACCCTCAAAGGTAAGCTTCTTAGCAATAGTATTTCCCCCAGATTGACCACTCTTGACAGACTCAGATCGCTTTCTTTGGTATCTAACAGTAGGCTTAGCTTTAGCCTCGTTTGAAACATCCTTCATAGGCACTCTAGTCAAACGTCTTGCAGTCCCAAAGGTTCTAGATCCCTTCCCAATGCCTTTACTCATTGCAGCTTTGCCTTTCCTATTGCATTGCTCAGCATTCTCAACAGGTTGCTCAGTCTTAACTATCTTAACATATACCTCCTTAACTTGCTTTTGCTTAGACTCAAACCTCTTCCACAAAGATTTCAACCTATTGGGGTCCTTTTTAGTCTCATCAGTAGACACATCACCTTGAGTGCTCTGAATACCCATTTCACCATTATCATCATCCTCCTGTAAAACAAAAAATCTAGAACCACTAGGTTCCCCACTTTTTTTCTGTCCCATAGGAAATTCCTTCTTCTTATGCTTATAACTCATGAGCATCCAAGCTCTTAATTCCTCATTTTTCACCTCACTCTTCCTAGGAGATTCAACCACCATCTCCTTAGTCTCACCAGTCTTCCCATTGTCACTAGGAGTCTTTTTTGCATTAGCAGACACATTCTCACCAACATTTGTTCCATTCTGAACATGTTTCTCTCCATTGGATTTAGGGTGTATCACATTAGGACATGAGTCTTTAGAGTGACCATAACATCCACATTCAAAACATATTAAGAAATTCCTTCATAGACCACATGATAACTCTGATTCTCAACCTCCACAAATGGTTTCAGTGGCTTGCTGAGGTCCACTTCCACACACACTCTAGCAAATTTCCCCCTCTCATGCCTCAAAGTTATAGGATCAATGTGTAGAACAGTTCCTAGAGTGTTTCCAATGCTAGTCATGGTGAATTTTTGGTAATATTTGACTGCAAAATCAGTAATTCTAACCCACAGCGCTATACTCCCAATTTGAGCATTCATAGGATCAAAATTAGAATTCCACTTCCTCACTAGTAGGGTTTGACTTGCTAAAATCCAAGGACCACCACACAAGCCCTCATTCATATCTTCTTCCAGGTTGAATTTCACAATGTAACAATCATTAGGCAACTCAATAAGTTGACATCCTCCTTTGGTTTGCCACTTTCTCCTTAGTCCCTTCAGCATAAACTCAAAGCTTGTGGATGTACTCGGACGCCCCATGAGCTTCACAATCACAACACAGCACCAATCCAAATCAAGCTTCGTATACACCTTCTTGGAGAATGATACATTTACTCCATGAAACCCCTCAGAGTAAACACAATCACCCTCCTTCAGAACCAAATCACCAACCATAACATCATGATACTTGGATATAGGGCTACGCAACATGCTAGCATAACTTGTCTTCTTCGTTACTGGAGAATTCCCCCCAGTAGAATCCATTCCATTCACTTTCAAAGCCTGCAGATCTGAAACCAGATCTTCTTCAAATCTCAACCGTTTACGTTGAACTGACTGAGCATCAAAACCTCTGCCACTTCCTTTAGGAAGGGCAGAGAAAACAAAGTTTCCCGTCGCCACCAAGCCTAACACGGGAATCAGAGATCGGAATTTGTACGGAAATAGCCCAATGGAAGCCTTAGTTCATCAACTAATAGCTTTTCGAAAAAAAACCGCGCGCGTAGAGCATGTTCACCAAAAAAGCTGATTTACCGAGAAAGTATCGCTGGAGAGCCTACTTTGAACTCAACATCTACAGGTACCTTCTTCTTCTTATTATTATTATTATTATTATTATTATTATTATTATTATTATTATTATTTGCATTTCATTTAACCTCGTGTTGTTAAATATTTTCTAAATGATTTGATTTTATGGGTGCAGAAGGAGACCTCCAAAAGGAGATGTTGAGAAGTTGATTTCGCAAGTGGTACTTGAAGTACTTGTAATTAAGTGGAACACACCCGGCTTGGTATTCCCATGCTCCTGACCATGAAACAGACTGATTAAGGATTTATGGGTACTTCTAGTACTTCAAGTACAAATATCTCAATGTATATATATGTGTGTGTAGGATTAGAGATCTGAAATGATATGATGTACGTGTCTGTTAGTCTTTTCTAAATGCGAGATTTTTGTTTTGAAATTTCTGATTGTGACTACCCTATGGCCTCTAGGTGAATCCAGGAGTTGAAACTCGGCGGGATCTAGACTTTTGGTTATAGGATAAAGAAAAACTCGAAGGTGTGAGAGCTTCGTCACTCGACTACATGCTACAGAACAAAAACAAGATTCGTAAAGTTCTCCATATGTGACACAAAAGAAGATAAATAACATGAAAAGACAATATAAAATATGTGAATGTTAAACAAAGTTGAAATAACAAAATCTAGCCCCATCATGTACTTTGAATCTTCATATTCTCTTTATTTTTATTACAAACAGAATCAATATAATCCATCTCAATATGGATAACCATGCAATCGCCCAAGAAATTCACCAATTTTCTTATGTCTAAGAAGACAAGGGCTTAGGTTCTTCAATATACTCTCACCCTATAAGACCTCTTAACATTATTTGGAACCATGTCTTTATTTTCCTAGCTCGATTTCTTCGTGTCATTTTACTCATAAATCTTGATTAAGCTCTAAAAGTTATAGTGTGCTTGGATGAATGATTTTTTTTTGGAGATGAAGCGGTAGAAATTTATTTGGTCTGATAAATTATAAAGAGAACACTGATTACCGACTCGATAGAAAGAACTCCTTAGAGTAACATATGCTATTACATGCTCAGCGCAAATACCATTACATGACTATACGGGCTAGACATAGTGAAAATGACTAAAAAAATCTGGACTCCACATCCTATCTAGTTATGTATCCCAAACTATAGCAATAATAGACGCCGCTCTTCGGCCTGCTTCTTCGCGAGAGTGGCTGGATCTTGTGCCACCTTCTTCTGCAAGTACTCGTATTTGTTCACCCCTGCTACATGGTCACTTGTTGCCTATGAATTTTGAACGATAGAAGGGAGTATTAGGATTTGAACCTGACTCGTCAACGGATAGTTCAACGCCTTAGCCATGAAGCAACCCCAATTCTCAATTTGCTATTTTTTTAGAGAAAATACTCTTCAAATAAGGAGTACTGGTGGTGCAATGTATACTGAATAGGAGTTCCTTGCCTGTTTGGATCACCCCAAGTCCCAAAAATCCCACAAGAACCTAGTTTGAATGCAGCATTATTAGTTTTCATTAACTGATACCACCCTTTGAGTAGTAATAAGAGATGTTTTGCAAATGTTAGAAACCTTTTCATATTTCCAGCATCTTGCTTTCTTTCTATATAAGTTGTATTATGCCTTGGTGAAAGGTAGACTATGATATATGAAATTAAACAGATTTATCTCAAAGCTTTGTGTGGTTATACCTCTATTAGTTGTGTCCGCTGCATCAGTTGGTATCAGTTTATGTCTAGTCCTGTAATGTGCCGCCGTGGAGACGTAATAATGCCCACCTTGATGATGTGTACCACCACGATGAGGTCGCACAATTGTGTCAGCACGTTGAAGCCTTAACGCAACAAATGGCTGCTCTTCAACACCTACACAGTGAGTCTGAATCCGGTGATGGCGACGATGCCCATGATTATGGTGACAATCTGTTCGCTCATGATCATGGCCGACAAGATCATCACCGTTGGGAATCGGGGTTTAAGGTTTCTAGATTTTCATGGTGGATTACAAGCAGATGAGTTTCTTGATTGGCTGGCCACAATTGAAGAAATATTGAAATTTAAAGAGGTTCCATATTTTAAATGTGTTCCATTGGTGGCAACCAAATGAAGAGGTAGATCTCGGCATGGTGACAACAAACTAAGGCAATAAGAGTTCGTAGTGATAAGGAAAAGATTGTATTGTGGAAGAAATTTAAGAAGCACATACGTGCAGCCTTTTTGTCATAAAACTATGAACAAGAGTTGTATTAGCGTTTCCAGAACTTACCGGCGAAGGTACGCGATCTGTCGATGATTATACCACTTAATTTTATCAACTTCTGGCCCATACATAAATTATTGAATCCACAACCCAGTTGGTTTCACACTATATTGACAGCTTGCGACTCTAACTTCAGGATGTTCTTAATATGTTTGACCTGTTATCTGAATCTAAGGTATACCAAAGGGATTTGCAAGAAGAGAAACAATTGGCTCGTCATACTAATAATAACACTCAGGCAAGCACTAACCCTAGTCCCAGCTCTTCCACAACTCCATCAAAAGCAATCCATGTGCCTGACAAATTTCCTACTCCGACTTGATCTACTAGTGTGCTTTACTGCTTTAATTGTGGGAAAAATGGTCATCGCCAAGCGGATTGGTGAAAGCCAAAATCTCGAAGTCTGTTTGCTGATGATCTTGACATTGAATCTGGCCTCATATTTAATGTTGTTGGTGATGAAGACATTGAGGAAGAACAAATCGATGGTGACATTGGCCCATTGTTGATGCTTTGTCGCACCTTTTTGACTCCCCGCTCTGTTGATACGGATGACTGGCGTCGCACAACCATTTTTCAATCTACCTGCACAATCGGTGGTAAAATATGGCATTTTATCATCGACTTGAGCAACTGCTAAATGTTGTCTATGAAATTACAGTGGCTAAATTGGGTTTAACTGTGTCAATGCATCCAAAACCATACAAGCTGGCTTGGTTGAGTAAAGGGACCAATATCTCTGTGACACAGCGTGTTGTGGTCAATTTTTTCAATGGTGCCACGCCATGTACAAAGACGAGATTATGTGTGATGTAGTTTCCATAGATGCCTGCCACTTATTATTGGGACGGCCTTGGCAATTTGATCGTGAGGTTTCCCATAATGGGCATACTAACACATATTCCTTCTTATTTTAGGGCAAGAAGATTGTTTTACTACCTAATAAGAATAACGACACTCTTCCCTCTCTTGTGGACAGTAGCACCTTCTTAAATCACAACACCTTTAAGCTGGCTATGGAGAACTCATGTGTGGTTAAAAAAAAAAGACATTGTCGGCGACTACATTTAAGTCGCCGGTAATGTCTTTTTTTTTTTTTTACATTACCGGCGACTTACAGCCGGCAATGTCTTTTTTTTTTTAATTACCGGCGGGACATTACCGGCGACTTACATTTAAGTCGCCGGTAATGTTAAAAAAAAAAGGACATTGCCGGCGATTTTTCCGGCAAAAATCGCCAATAATGTTAAAAAACATTGCCGGCGATTTAAAAATCGCCGGCAATGGGTTAAAATGTGGTAGTGATGGATTGTTAAGCTTTCTGCAAATTAATGAATGAACCAGGGGCGAACTTACACAGTGGGCTGTGTAGGCTGCAGCCCACGGAGTTTTTTGACAAAGCTCCCAGAAAAAAAAAAATCCCCATGCTTCCAGCCCTAATTAGACTTACCAGCCTCTCACTCGCTCATTTTCTTAACCTCTTGCATGTTGAGAACGGCGAACCTCACAGCTCGCGTGACTCTCTCCCATCCAACCTCTTAGAAGCCTTGGTGTTAGAGCTTAACTACCTTGATTTACTGTCTTTCCATCATTCCATGGCTATAGGGTGGGTTGGGTGGTGAGATCAGTGAAAAATCTGATCTCTTCTTAGCTCTCTATTCCTCTTCTCTGCATCTCCTAGTATAATTATGTGAATTACGCAATTGGTCCTTTGGTTTTTATGATAGGCATGCTCTTTCCATCGAAGGACTGTCGACATGGACTAATTAATTTTATTGTTTCATTGTTGTTATCAATAGACAACACATTATAGCCAGTTTCATCCTCATCTGAGTCAACTCCATCAAATGCATGTTTGGGTATTGTTATGTTATTCTCTTTGTGTGTTTTTGGAATTGAGAGGATGGGTTTCATGATCATTTCATGTTTTCTTATGTGTCAATGTGCATGACTGATGTTCAAAGCCATTTTTTTATCCAAATCAATTTTATATGTAGCTAGTATTGAATTCATATTTCATAGATACATATTGAAATGTTGGTTTAAGAAAGTGAACAAACTAAGGCTTTGCTCCGTTAAAATGTTTTGATGTTTGGTGTTCTTAATTTTTAAAGAATGTGGATGTTTCTATTTTCAAAGTTAGATTTTATATCTATCCCGATGTATGTGTTTTTAACTATAATACGAAAGGTGCGAAGATAAGTCTCTCATATGATTACAAACCTAAAAAAATAATTGTGCGCTGCATAATACAGTACAACCCACGGTGTGTCAAATGCCTGAATTCGCCCCTGGAACGAACATAATTCCTGAGCCGTGATCAAGCAATGGAGTACATTCTCTAAATGCTGCTAGTTTAACTTGAGTTGATTCCGCTCATTATGGATATTTATGACCAACAGTATGACATTCTTTTTTGGTTTATAATATTTTTTAGCTTAATTTAAGTTTCTCTTCTCATGCATCCATGCCAATTGATCGAGAAATACCACCCCAAAAATCTAGTTAATTATGACTTTTGATACAAGGAAGACCGTGCCAATTGTCTATTTTCAGAGAGCTGTTAGTTTAACACACGTAATCTGCAACAAAACTAAAAATTGAAGGTACCTCCGAATTTGGTGGGTGCATTTAAAGAGCTCCATACTTGTCGGTGGAATTGCATAGGCTAAGGTTGAAGAACTCACCGTGAAATTGAAATCGATGGCGAGCGTGAAGAGACGAATTGACACAGCAAGATCAAAGGGCTATAGACAAAGGGATTTGCCTTGTTCCAAGTCGTCGATTGTAGTCGAATAGAGAAGAGAAGGAATTCTAAGAGAAAAGGGTTTTAGAGTGATGCTAATAGGGGCTTATCGATCTATAAGAACGATTTCAGTTTTTTCTTTTCTTTTATCTTGACCCTGCTTGTCCTAAAGAGACTAAAGAGAGATATGCCCATACAGTCAGCATTAAAATTTTCAGCCTTCTATGTTTTTTTTCTTTCCATAGCTTTTTGTCGGAAAGCGTTTTAATTTTCGCATAACTGCCTTCTTATCCTGTTTTCTTTTTCTGTCTTAATTTAGTTTGGGGTTTGAGATTTGGGGTACTGCGTATAGGTTTTTTTTTGTATTCTCAATTTTCTATGTATACTATCATATATTATATGATCGACACATAACAACTGGGTCAATAAAATAAAAAAGCTTATTTTATAATGTCTATATAGATCCATGAGTTGTTTAGGAATCGTTAGTACCATATATATACTACACATGTCGTATCTTATTTTGGAATCCTTAGACAACATAGAGCATGTGTCTTGGAATTTTAAGGGTGTTCGATCAAAGTTCATGATACCACTTCATAAAAAGGATAAATAGTCGAATCTACTTCATATCTTTGCTCAACAACCTCATCTCTCACCCTCATCACTCTAGATAACGAGAGAGTGTGATGAATATGAAAAAGAACTTAACCTTATCTAGATACTCGAGTATTTCTTATTTCTTTGATTTGTTCATAGGAATATTAATTTCTTTGCTATCTAATCACCGACTATTTACTTTGTACCTCGATCGACCCGATCCGACCCCATTTGTGACTTTTAAAGCATTGTATATAGTCCATAGCCAATACTTGCTATGTATATGCATGTTGTCTACATAGTACATATACCATGTGTTGGCTCTAATTCCATCTTTGGAAGACGGCATATATCAATGGAAAATTGATAAGCCATTCGACATAAATCAATTTGACCGAGTGAGAAAAATATGACTAAACAAAAGCAAAAAAACATCAATACACTATAGGCGGGTACACATAAATAAACAACCAAAATATCTAAAATTAAACAAAACGAAATAAATAAAACTATACATAATTAAACTCCTGATATATATATATATATATATATATATATACGAATTCAATGAAGTCATTACCAAAAAGGGAATCGATTAAGTCATCATGTTTAATCATATACATAAATTAAAAAAAATAATAATAGAGACCAAATAGGTCAAGATCGATATTTATACACACTAGATATAGTAAAAACTAGATTTAAAAATACTCTATAAAGAAATAACCTCTTTATAGTGATAAAAAATCTCGGTCCCAACTCGGGACCAGTTATAAATATGAATAACCTCTCCATTGTGATAAGTTATAAGATTTTTTGGTTCTATATATAGAAAAATTACCTCCATATAGTAATAATTGTCAATAATAATATATAAAATATTATTCAATAAGAATTAAAATATTTATCTATATTAGTTTGAGACAATAATTTATGCTTGATTATTGCAATTGTTCCATGGACGGTGCAATTGTCCATAATCAGCAAGACATTCATATTTAATCGACTATCAGACTACTTGAGCCACTCCAAAAAAATCAAAGATGTCATCCATGCATTTGAATTTGCTCGATACTTGCAGTTAAGATTATCACAATTGACATTCTTAAAGCATCTTGGATTCTTAAACTTGCCTATGACCCAAAGTGAAATTTTGTCAGAGTCATCACCATTGCAACAAATAACTAATGTAATCCTCTATTTGTTTCACTTTCGACTCTTTAATTATTTTGTTGCAAGAGAATTATCGTCTTGCATTCGGTAAAATAAGCCAGTTTCATCTATATTGTAGATGTCATCCCAAACTCACTTGTTTAGTTCTTCTCTTATTAGTGGCAGGCTAGCTTCAAGTTTATCCATGTCCACTGAACCACTCTCTCCAAAGCATTGGTAGGATTGAATAACAAGACGTTGTTTGAACTTCCCCAACCATTCATTTGAAAACTCAAATATGGTAGCTTCAGGATGAAGTGATTTTAGGAATAAGTTGTATTTCTCATTCAAGAGATCTCCACTCATGTCGATATGGTCTTGATTACATGTTAACCATTCATAAAGAGCAGTCTCTATTAAAGGGTACATTGTCATCTTCATATGTTTTGCATCTGACTTCAATGACATATCTTCTTGAAGATCATCAGATGATCGCTTAAGTGTCTTAAATATTGCTGCTTGAGAAACTTTAATGTTATAATCTTTCTTCAACCAATTCACAAGTTCCTTTTGCGTTCAGCTGAGATTTGATTATTTCTTCTTGCACATCTCAATTCGTATTTTTTCAGTTAATTATGTTTGCGGCGGCATGTTTGACTTGAAATGACTTAAGTACTTTAACTGAGTTTGACTAAAAATTAACACAATATATTTATTTATAGACAAAATATTATTGTAGAACGATTAGGAAATATAATGTCAATAGAAAAATTCAAATAAACTAGTTTCCTTTATTAATCATATAAGTTTTTCATTTAAATTACAAATATATTACTTTCCTAATATTTGTGAACTATTTTATATGTAAACCTCTATTTAAGAATAACCTCTATATAAGAATAAATTTTAGTAGGCCCAACATTATAACAGTAAATAGTTTTTACTGTATAAGAAAGATATATATTAGATGTGTATTTAACTTGAGATGTTTGATATCAAATATGAATCAAAGCAGAACATCAATTGATCCAAGGCGGGCACACCAAAAAATAAGCCGGAAAATCCAAAATGAGAAAAAGAAGAAGATGAAACCAAAATCTAGTTGGACTCCTATATTTCTGGTTTGATATTTATCACACGCTATTTCCATCTAAGAAGTTTTCTCTCTTGCCATCGCGAGAGCTCCTTTCTCTCCATAAGGTTCAAGATCTTTGCCCAACCCTAATCATTTTTCTTGTATATTGAAATTCCAATTACCTTGTTTCACTTTGTTCTCTTGATTCGTATTATTATATCAAAATTTTGTTTAGTTGATTCATTTGATCGATGTATTGTTACGTGGAAGTAAAAGTTATTCCTTTTTACTTTTGTTATGTTTTGGATCTATCTTCGTTTATTTTTTTTTGGCACAGGAAACCAACTCCGATTGAGTGGAAATTTTGTGTGTGCTTTCATCAGTGTGTTAAAGTCGCTCTATAAATTTTTTAGAAAATTTCAGTGGTTCAATATTCAGAATTATTTTGTTTAGGTTGGTATGTTAGTTTTCTAGTTTTATGTTTTGCATATGTTTTCGTATATTTTTTAGACACAGAAAATAAACTCCGATTGAGTCTAAATTTTGTGTGAAAGTTTTTCTATATGTTAGTATTGCTCAATAAAAAGTTTAGTAAATTTCAACGGTTCCATCTTTAGTCTTATTTTTTTAAAGTTGGTATGTTTGTTTTCCAGTTTTATGTTTTGCATCTGTTTTCGTGAATTTTTCAGACATAGCAAATCAACTTGGATTGAGTCTAACTTTTGTATGAAAGTTATTTTGTATGTTAGTATTACTTGATAACAACTTTAGCGAATTTCAACGGTTCGATCTTTAGCCGGAATTTTTTAAACTTGGTAAGGTCAGTTTTATTATATATGTTACTAGTCTCTTCTCTCAGCGAACACTATAATTAACTTACAAAATGATTGTTGAAATAAGAAAAGAAATTTTTGGACAGTGATACATATCAAACTTGTTCTTGCATTTTATCAATTTTGGTTTACAAAGTGTCTATTTATGCATGATTACCGAGTTATATGTTATGCATCTTTTTTTTATTACCTAGCCAATTGCAGTCTTTTTATCATATGTTCATTATTATTATTTTTCCCATGTAATAGTAGCAGTAGTAACTATTATACAAATAAGAGTTCTCGCCAATGCGTTTTCTACTAGAAAAAGTATTGGAGGTATGTATTTTATTTTCATTTAATGAATACCAATTAAATTAGCTTGAGAATTTAAAGCTGGTCTTTCAATACTGGTTTTATTAACAAGTAATGGAATGGGTAAACTTGTCAATAGTCAAACTCACAAGCGACCACCTTTATATATTTCGCAGCGAGATGAACTCAACACTTTTACTAGTATGCATTTAATTATAGTTAATTTGCTACAACAATTTTTGGACCGTGTATTTTTTATTTACTTAAATGTCAACTTAGGTAGCTAGCACTTTGGATTATAAGTATTTTTTTTATTTTGAATAAATATTAGACAAATCAAATATTTGTTTTTAACCTTTTTCAGAGTTTATGTTATTGCGGTGACGAACACTTTGTGTATTTTTATTTTAGTATCAATTTTTTTTTATTATTTCTTTAACTTTTTATATGGAGTAAATTTTACATTTTTGTATTTAGTATGACATGGATATTTAGAGACCATCTACAAATGAATTATTTACATTATTATATGCCAGACAATGTAAAACGACCAAAATTTCATCGTAGACTATAGAATCTTTGAAGAAAAAAATGATATTCCTCATCGTAGACCAACTTGTGGCTACCAAAATTCATTTCCTTGAGATAGACTATAGAACTTACGATGACGTTTTTAGATTTCCTCCCTATAGAAAAAAAATTTATGACAAGAAAATGAAATTTTCTCGCATTTGAGTTTCATAAGCGAGCACTAATTTTCTCGCTGAAAATAAACATTTAACTTGGAAAATAAAATTCATCGCAAAGTATGGTTTACGAGGAAGTCAATTATCCTTATAAAAAGCTCTATACAACAACAAAACTTTCCGTCGCAATAGTATATTATTAATTATTAATTATGATTATTATTTAATATTATTTTTACTATTTGTGAGGAAAAATCTTTTGCGAGGAAATGGTTATCTACAAGGAAATCATATTTCCTCGTATAATGACATTTATTAGCGAGAAAATCATTAAGTAGCGACAAAAAATGTTGAGTTACAATGAAGAAATGTATTGTCGCTGAAGCACATTAGCGACAAATTTCATTTGCTCACGCAAAATATTTTTCGAGGAAATAAAAATCCATCATAGAAACCTTCCTGGACCATGTTGTTGCGAGGAATCGACGGCCAAACATTTTTCCTCGGGTAAAGGCTACAACAAGGAAATTGAGTTTTTCTGCGAGGAACTATTTCCTTGCGGATGACATTTTTTGTTGTAATGACTTAATCCTCATGATCAAGAGTTTGTTTTCAATAAAACATTAATTCAAGTGTGAACATCCTTTTTTATGTAATAGTCACGAGCTTAACCTAGTAAGTAGTAACACAACTTGGAAGAGAATCCCCAACAACTCAGAAGCGAGCTGCAATCTCAATAACTATAGGAACTCGCCTCACGGGCAAAAGAATATAGCGATAAAAAGCTTTGTCGAAGAAGGTATCTGGTTGCAGTCGTCCGAGGCTCGCATCGCCAGCGTTGGCCTTCAGTTGCTTCATTGCGTCACGGGTGCATTCAGTCTGGCGGTGTAGTTCCGACATGGCATCATGTTTGGAGATCGACGTTCTAGCTTTTCCAGGCAATGGTGGTGGGTTGCTGCTTCTGGCAAAATGTTTATGGGTTTTGTCATTTGACTGTCATTGGACGGGCGGTGGCGACGTGCTCCAGCGAAAGTGGTAGGCGCGGGGGGTCGTGGGTCTCTACTCTTTGGTGAATGGGTTTGGGGCATCGAAGACCATGTTGTCGTTGTTCGTAGATCTGAGTTTCTCAAATTGGATTATGCCGGAACTGGTTGTTGTTTGTTCTCTCGATGGTCGTTCAGGAGGATTACAGGTGAAGGGTACAATAGAGGTGGCGGCGCTACGTCTAGGGCAGTCTATATGGAGCTGCACTTCCATTGTTTCTGATGGGCCATGCCTTTTTTGGGCTTGGGAGGTATCCCTTGACCCATTATGTTTTTTCTTAGGTCAAATAATATTCTTGGCATTCTTTGTCAACTGGTTTACATTTTTTGTGGTGTTTCTTCTGGCTATGTCCAGTTCATACACCCATGTGGTGGCGCTTTTGGCTTTGTCCAGTAGATACACCCGAATGGTGGTTGCTCTGGCTATGTCGAGTCTTAGTTTCAATTATCATAGGATAATTTCAAAAGTTTCTATATCGTTGGTTAGCCAATTCCAAATCAGCTTAGTTTTGTTTACCCCAAACCTCAATGAAATGAGATGATTTCCGATGGTGCTTATAGTTGCTACCTGAAAGTGACTTGCCACCTGATAATGCAAATCACTTATCTTGATGGTTATGGGAGCTCGCGTATAAGTTTCTTACCCCCCATTTTCCATCATTTTTGGTTACGTTCTTGTCCTTGTTTGTGTCTTTTGATTTGGATATTTGGTCCCAATAGGCAACTTAGGTTTCTCTTGGTCTCAATGGTAGAAGGAGTACTGTTGTTGGTGTCGGTAATCAATTGATATAAGTCTCAAGATTGTTTTGGCGTTGACTCGAATTGTATTCCTTCGATTCGACTTCTATTATGCTTTCCTTGGTGATCTTGATACGGCTGTTTATGCGTCTGCGACATTATGGAGGCGACAATAGTAGTTTATTGTTAGGATATTTTTTTATTTTGTTTATGGTAGCCCTGATTGCTTTGACTGTCTGTGGTTTAGATTAGAGATACAATTTTTTTTATATATAGTTTTATTTTGTATTTAGACTGTTGGTGATTTTTTTAATAAAAGTTACTCTTTGACAAAAAAAAATAAAAATTGAACGTAGACTGAGGCCTCGTTTGGTAGTCGGGAAAATAAAGTAATTTGTTTCCTTTCTTTTTCTTTTCCCTTGGGAATGGAAAGTAATATCCTACTTTGAATTTCCTTTCCGGTGTTTGGTTGGTGTTAAAAAAGGAAAATAAAATTATGTGAATTTTACAATAATATCTTCATTTGCAGTGATATCAAATTTTCAGTAAGGTTATTTTGGTAAAACATACATTGTAATGATTGCAACAAGTGGGAAGGAAGCAAAATTCCAAGCTTGATGGAGGGAACCAATTTTCCCTCATTTTCCCCATTCCTTGGGAATTAGCTTCCCTCTATTTTCCTTTCTTGACTTAACCCAAACATTAAAATCTCCTATTTTCCTTTCATTTCCTTTTCTTTCCTGCCAAACAAACGAGGCCCAACTGCCTAAGTAGTAGCAACACCCGATGAACAAACGGTGGCGCGACTAAAAATACCAAAACGACGTCGCATCCTTCTATTGCCTTCGAAAACCCGCTGAATGAAATCAGATAGTTCCTTCGTCTTCAACAACCTACACACACATTTGAACTCCCCAATAACAAAAAAACTAAGAAAGATATTAATCAAACCCCCATTTTTTTTCTTTCTAGATTGTCTAAGATCTTAGGGTACAAACCAACAATGGAGGAAGAGAAACAGCCACTCAAGGAAGAGAAAGCTCCTCCTCAACTACCAGAAGCAGAAGCAGAAGCAGAAGCACCGGCGGCGAACAGCGGAGGAGGATGGGGAGGCTGGGGATTCTCCTCCGTTTTCATAGATCTCCAGATAGCAGCCGAAGAGATCTCTCGCAACGTAAGCATCATCTCTCTCTACAATTTTGCATAAATGCATGTGAATATTTTCAACTTGATATAATAAATTTAGCTAATTTCTTATCATTTGGGAAATTAGGGTTTATAGGATTGAGAAAATTTCTGCAATTTGATCGAGTGAGTGTACGAGTTGTTAAATTTGGATACAAGTGTAAGACATTGTTAGACATTTGGATTACTAAGTGGTTAGGTTTGGGAAATGTGTTTTTGTTGAGACTTGAGAGTGGTGATTTGTGGATACAGGCGGCTGCGGCTGCTCAGACGGCAGCGAAGAGCATTGCTGACATGCAAAACCCTGCTGAGGACTCTGAAGAATCTTCCAAGGAGGAGGAAGAGGATACTGGACACGAGAGCCAAGACGAGAACGATAAGCAACGAAAGGCTGCTCTCGCGAGATTGGAGAAAGCAAGTGAAGATTCGTTTCTCAGCCAGGCAAGTCTTTTATCTAAAAGGTCTTATATACTTTGTGTATCTGCTGACCGGCAGTCATATATTTATTCATCTTACATTTACAATTTAAGGTAAGTAAAGTTTTCCAATGGATTCCAGTATACACCTTTTTATTTGTTGGCTGTAGTGTAATGAATGAAAATAATCATCTGCAAATCCATCTCTTCCAATATTCAGTGCAGTTCAATTGATATCTCAAAAAGGATTTACAATATATATTTACTCCTTTTGTTTGACTGGATATGGTATGTTTGTTCACTTATTTAACTGTTGTTCATTAACTTTTTCATATTTGCAGCGTCTGAAGGTACTTGATAGTTCTGTGGAGAACTTTGCTTCTGGAGCATGGCAGGCATTAGGAAGTGCTTTTAGAGGGGGAACTGATCTAGTTCAAAAGTATGTCCACTGCACTTGGATTTGTTAGTATTTCTGCTGAAAATAGAAGCATCCACTGTATTGTTTTTGCATGCGAAACAGCTTCTTTCGTGAAGACAGTAACAGAAATGTAGAATGTAGTGAAGATAGTTTCTTAAGTTCAGAAAGGGTGCATTTATGCAATTAGGAAATAATTTTTAACTCTTTGTGGTATGTTTTATAGGCTTGAGAATTCAGCTGTGAACCTAGCAGGATCTATCCAGCGAGATGGCGCTGGTTCTGTAGCACCATCATTGTTAGAGGTTTGCATTCACCTTTTACTTGGCTCTTTTACATTTTAAAGGTCTCCTTCTCTCTACTTGTTGACTATTCTTGCATCATGTTTATTTCTTTGTTTCATGTTACAGACTGGAAAAGCTTTTACCTCGAAGGGAATGCAAGTGCTTGAGCTTGTAGGCAAGGAAACCATGGATCTTCTGATCACAGAAACCGGTATTGAAGTTGATAAGAGTTCTAAGAACTCTGATCAGGAAGGTGAAGAGGAACAGTTATATGAGGAAGTGGGATTTGATCGATGTTTCTACATATATGGAGGTCCAGAACAATTGGAGGTCACTTTCTTAATTGTGAGCTTGAATTTGTTATCATAAGGAATAACTTTGTTGAAGCTGTTATGTTGTGATACTCTCAGGAAATTGAGGCATTGTCGAGCCATTATGCACTTCTTTTTAACCGGAGAAAAGGAAAATTATCAGCAGAGCAGAAATCTGTTTATGATGGAAAGCTTAAGCTGGTTCAGCAGATTTTCAGTCTGAATACTGATTTGGATGGAAGTGGTGCAGACTCGGATAAGGGCAAAAAGAAAGAAACTGGAGCTGATGGAAATAGTGATGAGATGAAGAGCTTACATGATTCAAGCGTTAGCAAAGCTGCTGATATGGCTGCTGGGTAATATTTCCTTGTTTTTTCTAACTCTTATGTTATTTCTTGATTAATTACGATTATAAGATTATCTGAGCCGTGAACATTTATAATACAACACATCTGAGTCTCCGTCAATGCTGATGGGTTAAAAGCTGACTTTCTGGTGTAATCATGTGTCAGATTAGAATTGTTCACAGATCATATAGCTTCAGCATCCCATCAATTTCGTACTTGATATGGATAATATTATCGCAATTTTGTCTTTAAATGGTGGTGTGTGTAGTATTAAACCAAGTGCAATTTGCATTAGATGTCGGATAATAGAATAGGTAGTTATCATGCATACCAGCCTCATCATTTTGCATATTTCAATTTCAGCAGTGGATATTTAATAGGAGTTGTAGTTGTCTGCCCTTCATCTGTGTCCTTGGATGACACCTCCCCTTTTAGGGGACAATTACCTATTTTACAGATTCTGAGCATCGTCTGTGCTTTAATATTTTTCAGGTTCACGAGTGCCTTAGCAGGACTGGCTGTTAATGATATAATTCAAAGAACCACCGGCAGATTAGAGAGTCTTCACTCGGAGGGAGTTCATGTACGATAGTGATATTGTACTCGTGGCTTTACTTCTGTTGACTTGGGGTTAATAGTTCTGATATTTTCATGTCTTTGCAGAGGCTCTCTGAACTTTGCTGTTCTGCAGTGTCTCAACTGCTTATGCTTGGTAAGGCCGTCATATCTAATGCAAACAAAGTTCAGGCAGAAGATGTGGATGCTGATTTGTGGAATATTGATTGGCCTGAAGATTCTGTCGAAAAGGCAAAGATAATCAGAACAAAAGCACAAGAAATGACAGGATATGTGGAAGCGGTGTCCGGCAGTTTCATTACAGGTTGACTTCCTGGTGCCCTTTTATTGTGTTGTCATTGTCATACACACAATTCATTACATGTTAGTAGTTTTTGTCATGAGGCCGATGATGAATATTCTCACTGTTCTGTTATAGTCATGTGGGAAATGCTCTATCAGATCAGATTGTCTGTAGCTAAGAGTGGTCAGCTAACTGATCAGTCTGTTGTATGCTATGAAAGTGAAACATAAGGGCAATATGTTGAACCTCAATATAGCATCTCTTATAAGGCTTGAGGTTCCAAGTTAATATACTCTACTTTAGGGGGCTAATTTCCAAAGTCTACAGCATAGCAATCCTAGTGCAATTTTTGGTGGGTGGCTAAAATTTGTTTCCTATTGATTCCTGCCCCTTTTGAGTTGAATGCCAATCTACTGACGGCTACATAGTTAAGTCATGGGGCATAGGTGGATATATATGCCAATCCACTGATGGTTTCATTATAAGCTCGCTCAATATTTTCTATTACTTGAATTGTAGAAGATACTCAACTAACAGTTCAAGGAACTTTACAGGCATATCTGATGTTGCTGAAGCTTACATAGCAGCCATAAAAGGTGCATCGGCAGAATCCCAAGAAGTTCTTCCACAGACATCAGTGCAGGAAAAAGCAAAGTCCTTCTCTGAACATCTCCGCAACGACCAGACCACAGCTTTGAGCAAAATCCAGGATGGAATCCACTCCTTGTCTTATGTGTTGGTTTCAACCTCTATGCCTGCTGCTTAAATAACCCAGTTCCTCCGACCCTTCAGAAGCTATATATTTTGATTAGCTTTGTAAATAGTCGTATCTGGAAAGTGGGTTCGAGTTCAATATATTATTTTATTAGTCCAAAATCTTATTGAAAATCTTGTAAAATTATTAAGTGTTGATAACCGACACGTTTATATTATTATTATTATTATTATTGGTCATAAATTAAAATAATTTACTCTTGTGTAATAAAAGATTTAAACAAATAAAATTTGTTGCTTTCTTTCTAAATTTCAGCAACATCATGACATTTCAGCAACATCATGACTGGTTCATTTCATCTTTCTATGTTTTCCACCTGTCAAAGTTGCAGTTATACACTTGTACCTCCATCTAACCTCAAAACCCGTCTACATGCAAACACAAAATCATGAGCATAAAAATCCAATGATACTGTGTCGTCTGTATATAGTAGTCATCAACCAAATCCTTTCACAAAATACCCAGTTTCAACAGCACAGCATTTCAGCTCCAATCGGTTCTTGAATCTTCAGCCATGGGAGAAGTTGATCCAGCCTTTGTCCAAGCCATTGATCAGAGGCCAAAGCTCAAACCAACCATCCCAGTAGACGATGACATCCCCATAATAGACCTCTCAGTGTTAAGCAGCAGCCATGGTGATGATACCAAACAGCTTGTCTCAGAAATAGGGCATGCTTGCCAAAAGTGGGGATTTTTCCAAGTTGTCAATCATGGGGTGCCGTTGGACTTGTGTATGAAAATGGAGGAGGTTTGTAAGAGGTTCTTTGAGTTACCAGTTGAAGAAAAGAAGAAGGTGAAGAGAGACATGGTGAATGCCTTGGGTTACCATGATAGTGAGAACACCAAAAATGTGAGGGATTGGAAGGAAGTGTTTGATTTCTTGGTTGAAGACAGGACTATAATCCCAGCATCACATGAGGTTGATGATAAGGAGTTGAGGATTTTGACTAATCAGTGGCCTCAGTACCCCCCTGAGTTCAGGTAATCTTATTACTTGCTAGTCTGATAAGATCATGTGCTAGATACAGTTGGTCAGTTTTAGACTGCTTTTGTGAACTGAGAACAAACATGATCTGGGAAAATGAATAACTGGTATAGTTTAGTAGCAGTGCAGGAAAATTGGGTTTTAATCTCTTCTGATAAACTTCCCTGAGTCTGATGCTAATTTTCTGCATTTATATTGAGCAGAGAGGTTTGCCAGGAGTATGCTAGAGCAGTGGAAAAACTATCTCACAAGTTGTTGGGACTTATTGGTTTGAGTTTAGACCAACCAGAAAATAAGTTCAATGACTTCTTTAAAGATAACCAGACCAGCTTGGTCAGGTTGAATCACTATCCTCCGTGCCCTTTTCCACATTTAGCTCTGGGCGTTGGCCCACACAAGGATGCCGGTGCCTTAACCGTCCTTGCTCAAGATGATGTTGGAGGACTAGAAGTTAGGCGGAAATCTGATGGAGAATGGATTCCAGTGACACCAACCCCAAATGCCTATATTATCAATGTCGGTGACATGGTTCAGGTATCGTTAATGAATCTCCAACTTTCACTGAATTTGTCATTTGTTTCATGGAAGTATGGAACATTATCACACACAGATACATCATTAGGGCAATGTGCTACTCTTGCCTTGACTTACATCTTGTGTTACTATAGTAGAGACTGTCACTTTGGTTTTAGTGTGTTATATACTTATATCCGATTGATACTCGGACAATGTACTAGAGATCTTGTAAATTTAGACCGACTTGAGGTGTTGCAAAACTGCCAATTTGGAGCAGAGATTAGGTGAATTCTGGTTTTAGGGACACTATCAGGAATTGATGATTTGACACAATATGCATGATTTGAGATAATAGAAAAGAACACCATCAGAAGCCTTAATCTTGAAATAGATTGACATTGGAATTTAAGGTTGTAAAGTTAAGAATGGGATTCTGTGTACAGGTTTGGAGCAATGACAAATATGAGAGTGTGGAGCACAGAGTAGTGGTGAATTCTGAGAGAGAAAGGTTTTCGATTCCCTTCTTCTTCTTCCCAGCTCATCATGTGATGGTGAAACCCTTGGAGGAGCTACTGAATAATGAAAACCCCGCCAAATACAGGGAATACAACTGGGGAAAGTTCTTTGCTACCAGAAACCGTAGTGATTTTAAAAAACTTGATGTAGAGAATATCCAAATTCATCATTTCAGGTTACCACAGTAGATCATATGGTGATTTGTTAGCTGCTCGCTATGTAATCAGTAAGAGCTTTTTTATTGGTTCTTGTGGTTTCTGTGTCATCTGATCAAAGTCACAGGCTTTGAAATAAAACCTCCTTTACTTTTGAACCCATCTCTCTTCTCCATCCTGTGTTACGTTAACAAGTTTCCAGGCTACGTTATCAACATGTCACCCGCTATCTCTAAATTAATGTTGAGAAATTGAAATAATTTTACCATGTATATACTATATAGAGTAACAGTTAGTCATGTGATGGCAAAAATTCATACTGCACTTCACCTGCATCAAAACTATGCAGAACAGTGAAATGCAACGTACTATCACAAGTCTTAACAAACGTTGTATCTTCTCCATTGTTTCTATGTGAGAAGATTGATCATATGCAGTAGTCATCACCTGTCCTATATCATGTGTCTAAATCTCTTCAATCACGTGTTCAATTTGATATATTGGTGGCGTCCTAGATTCCCTTGATTAATTAGTCTCCTTCAGGGAAGTGCTACGTAGTGACTAGTGACCATGAGCAAAGCTGATATAGATTTCAATTTAAACACGTGATTGAAGAGATTTAGTTGATACAGATCCTGAACCATCAATTTAAACTAGAACAACAACATTTGAGACTCAAGCCAAACTTAACATCAATATTAATTATGATTTATAAATGGACATTGTAAATTAGTGGATGGGATCGGATTTAATATAAACACCTGTGGCGTTAATGCTTTGATTTGGCAAATCTAAGCTTCTAGGTTTTGTTGTAGACTTTGGGTGTTTCTTTTGGACCATAGCTTCCAGAATCCTAACCCTTACTAGGGAATAAACAAATCGACAAAAGAGTATTTCCACATAGCTTCCATGTCTTCATAACTTTCAGTTTACTGATTTCTGTCACTTTTGACGATCCAAATAATCACCGAATTTGATGAAATTTTATAGGGTTGATTTATACATGTATATCTATATCTATAATCTGAGCGGTGGAGATCGGATTTAGTGGCCGGAATTCTGGCCAAATGCCAGAATCCGCACGGATTGCTCCCTACGGACGTCCCTAACTATTCAATGACGATCACGTACAGCCGCCGAAGACAAGGTACACAAAACAATGCATTCTGTTTTTTTTGCAGATTCTAAACATATTCAAACTGTTTGATGTAATCAAAGTACTCTGTAACACTCATTCAATTGGTTCTTGTTTTTAATAGCAGCAACAGGTGAAGAAGATGAGGAAGAGAAGGAAAGTTAGGGGCAATGAGCACTACATGGCTGACAGAATTAGTGAACTCTCTGATGATATACTTGGTTAGTATTCTATCTCTTTTGCCTCTAAAGCAAGCAGTAGCCACTAGCATCCTTTCTCGGCGGTGGCAGAAGGTATGGAAAGACATCAAAACTCTCAACTTTGAACAAATCGACTTCTTTGTTCGTGATCGTTTTCGACGCTTCAAGCGTCTGAGAACTAAGCACAGGTATAAAAAGAGCCGAAAATATGTCCGGTGGGTGAATCATGTGGTGAAACGGTATAGAGGACAGTGCATTGAACAATTCAGGGTTTGTTTTTTTCTAGACAGGAAATTCAGAACTTCCATTGGTAAGTGGATTAAGAAAAGAGTTCAGATGCTTCAGTTGCAGTTTCTTTTGCCACACTATCGCAAAACCGTTTGGACTATACCTTTCCCAACAAGTTACTTGAAGGCTTCAAATCCATCAAAGTACTTTTTCTTCAGCAGATTGGTGTGTCCGGGGTGTTCTTGAGCATTTGTTGTCTAGTTGTTCATCTCTTGAAGGACTGTCGGTTTATGCTAGCTGCTAAAATTTTGATTAGTTTAAGAGTTTCCGGTCCATCCATTGCATTGAAACACTTGATAGTAAAGGAGTGCCCTGACATTGAAAGAATTGAGATTTGTGAAGCCAACATTGTTTCATTTGGTTATAACTTATAAGGGTCGTCAGATAGACCTGGTTCTTCGTGATGTGCCATTGCTTGTTGAGGTAGATATCAATGGGAAGGAGCGTTGTTGCGATTTCTCAAAACTTAACTTCATCCAAGTTTCATGTGTTCTTCATCAGATAAAGACTTTAAAACTGCATATGCGTGGACTGGTTAGTCGATCCAGCTAGATCTTCTGATGTATTCTCTTTCGGATTATGTAGTATATATGTTCCTTTACTCCATTCATTTTTGTGTTTCAGGTCAGGAACCATGTTTATGTATATCCTGTGTTAGAAAATCTGGAGCATTTGGAATTATTTGATGACGGTGATAAGATGAGTTTTCGACATTTAGCTTCTTTCAGAGACTCGTTTTGAAGGTAGAAGCATATATATATACTACTCACTTGTAAACTTGTAAACCCTAAACCTTAAAAATGAAAGTTAATTTGTTTGTCTTCTTTGTGCATGCATGCAGCCGACCTTCTCACCTGATGGATGGAGATGGAGATGGCGTAAAAATGAAGATCGTGATCCAACGAAGCAAGCCCTCGAATGTCTTCACAGTTGCCTCAAGGTGGTCGAAATCGTTGGCTACCGTTGTCAAAAACAGATACTCTTAAAAATGTCATGTATTTGATAGACAATGTTGTTTCACTGGAGAAAGTTGTTGTTGATCCTGTCAAGCGTTGGCTTTATTACCCTAAAATGAGTAAGAAGCAGATAACGTACGTCAAGGAAGAGAAAGCAAGATCTCATGTTAGGGAGCACCTCGAAGGAAAAATCCCTTCTCACATAGAATTTGTGTGCCTTTAGTATTTTGCAATGTGTTCAATTGTAACATATGAAACTCAGACTTCGTAGTTATTGGTCTGGAAATAAGTTTCTTTTTTTTGAAAAGATTGGCCAGAGATTTTCTGACCGGTGAGCTTTCCTGTTTTGTGTTGTATATGTTTTCGAACTGTTTCCTCTTCGGCCTAGGACAGTAGCCATGCATATCTGAGTCCTATGGGGTTTTGGTGGGGTCATCTCTAGCTCTCGATTTATATCCTCTCTTCTTTAGGATATGAAAAACATTCCCATTCCAAATAGGTATAGAATACGGTTAGTGTCAAAAAGATTGTTGGTTCAACGGGCCGCCTATATATATATATATATATATATATATATACTAGCCTTCCTGCACGCGCGAAGTGCGTCGCGCTTGCGCGTGCGAATTGTCGTATTTTTTTATTTTAAAGTATGAAAGTATATAACGCACGTATAGAACTACATCGTGTTAGCGCGCGCGAAATTGCGTCACGCTCGTGTGTGGGAATTGTCATTTCACTTATTAAAAGGGTGGACTTTTTATGCAAGAAGGCTAATACTATTTTACGCAATAAATAATTCAAACATTGCTAATTCTTTGTTATCAAAATCTGTATTTAAATAACTACTTGTATATAAAATGAAACCAAATACATACAAAGAGAATCCATTAAAAGGATTAAACAAAGTCGAGAAATCCAATGTCATCGGGATATCTCACATAAACACTATGGTAGCACCTTGATCTATTTTAGATGTTTCCATTAGAAGAAGATCGAAGCGATTGGAGTGCAATATCTATAGACAAATAGAGAACAAAAGAAAATTATTTAGACAATGAAATAGATAAAGATTACCACAAAATATGTAACTATTTATACATATGTATGGATGAAGTACCTAAGAAGATGCATCATTACTTGTGTCTGAATGAAGAAGCACCTCTTTAAATACTACATTTCTGGTATATACTCCATCTTGGCCAGTTAATGAGCCATATTTTACCAGTATCTTTGTAGTTGATCTTGAAACTCCTCTAGACAATGCGACATACAATTGACTATGGCTGAAAACATGATCTGGAAGGTAAACACCTACGTGGGGAATAGTTTGACCTTGAGCCTTGTTTATGGTGAGAGAGAAGCTCAATTTCACTGGAAATTGCTTTCTTGTGAGTACAAATGGTAGGCGAACATTTTTTGCAGGTTTCAACGGAATTCGAGGTAGAAATACTCTATTTTCGGCAAACTGTCCACTAATAATTTCAGCATCTATTAAGTTATGGTATGAACCGCGACATAATAATCTCGTACCATTACATAGACCCAAGTTTGGGTCAATGTTTCTCAGAAGCATGATAGGAGCACCTATTTTCAAAGTTAACTTGTGTGGCGGGAGACCTCCTACAGTTATTGTGTTTAAGAATTCTGGTTGGTACAAATTTTTGGTATCATCTTCCACATAGTCAAAGGAAAACAAAGTGATTGGCTCTCCTGGAAACATATTGACTATCTTTTCATTCAACATGTCGACATCGTCATTTATAGGAGTAATAAGTGCTCGCTCCACCATGTATCTTGCATCATTTACATGATCTCCCAGGTTGGGAAAGACTTCGTCAATGATTTCGGTAATTGATTGCTCTCCTTGCCACGGTACTACCATGGATCTTGGTAACTTTATCATTTCGTTTTGCACGACATGTTCATTTCCTTCTCCAACCCGAAGTAAAAACTCCGAAAATTGTGGATCATTTATGGATCTCATATTTTGTCGCAACCTTAAAATCTTGGTTTGTGGCCAGAATGATGATTTTACAATAGATGCTTCAATGAGTTCGGACCTTGTACCTTTTGGAATAACAGGAAGCACTTGACGGAAATCTCCTCCAAAAATCATGATCTTTCCCCTGAACGGTAACCCAACATCTGTTATGTCTCGCAAAAGTCGATCAACTGCTTCAAAGGCATGTCTATGAGTCATAGGAGCCTCATCCCAAATGATTGCAGTCGCATTTCTCATCAATTCGGCGGGATCAGATAGTTTACTGAGTAAACATGAGGATGAAGCATCTACGCTAACTGGTATCTTGAATCTTGAGTGAGCTGTTCTTCCACCGGGCAATACAGTTGAAGCTATTCCAGATGATGCCGTTGCTAAAACAATGCGATTCATTCTTCGTAAGTTAGCTAGCAACGCACGGTATAAGTATGTTTTCTCAGTTCCACCAGGACCATCAACAAAAAATAGAGCACTATCTTGTCTCTCCACAACATTCATTATGGTGTTAAATGCAACTCTTTGGTCATCATTAAGTTGGTCTATTGCATCCATGTCTTCTTGACAAACTTGTATAGAAAGCTCATCTTGAATACATCTCAGCATGTCTGAATTTTCATCCACTTGACTTGATCTTTTTGGAAGATCAAAATCTCTAATATCCTTATTAAATTGTTCCAACATTCTGTTTAAATCTTGTAGAAGCTTATTTTTACAAACGGAATCACTGGATGGAGGATAATCTTCAACCATGAAATGGTAAAATTCATCCCACAATCCTCGAATACCAGTTGGTTCACAGTAAACTAAGATTGTAGCGAACAATCTTCTTAAAGCAGATGGCATCCTGATTGTGGAGGCCTCTAACAAACAGTCTCGAACACTGTTATCATTCTCTAACAAACCTGCTTTCTCAGCTGCTTGCTTAAAAGTTGGTTGCAAAATACCTTGCACAGTGAGCAAATGACGAAATGATCGTGGTCCTCTTACATGATTAAGAAGAACACGTAGATAAAACTTTTCAGCATCAAAGGGTGAAACACTGTAAATTTGGCCAATAACCTTCACATTGCTTCTTCGTTTTGCCCAGCATTTTCTGCGGCCATCCCACCTATATTTTTCCGGAATTTCTCGATACAAATATTCTCTTGCTTCATTATCCCTTTGATTTAGAGTGAAGAATTCAGTAAGCATTGTCTTTTGTGCATCAACATCAGCCAAAATGTCTTCTATATTTTCATATGCATTGAATGTTACTTGTTGCATATTGGGAATATGTATTTGCAAACGTTCTACTGTTGGATACTGACGGTTCAATCCAAATTTAAATATCCTCCATAAGGCCTCAGGTGCACAGACCCACCTAACATCAACAAATTGTCTGATTTCATCATGATTCGGATCTTCCTGAAGCTCTAGTGCCACTTTATCTGGACCTTTGTAGATATATTTATATAAGTATTTGACACTTTTTATGCTCCCGCAAATTTCAACATTAATGTGACAATTGTACCGTAGTAACAACCACGGGTTGTAAGGAACTACCCAACTGTTATCCACCATAACATCTCTTCGCCTTTGCAAGGGTACTGATAATCTGTTTGTTCGTCTTCGATATATTGGATATGCTTCATTCCCTTGGACGGTGAAATTTGCAAAAGGTTTTGGGTATCCTTTTGTACAACGTCCATTTTTCATACAGGAAAGGTTTCGATTAAATCTTCCACACGGACCATGAATCATATGTGTACAGACTGCATCGTAAAGTTGAGGCTCTGCATCCATATCTGGTAGTTCTGCTCTAACTATGTGGTTATATTCATCTGCAGTGTAAAGCTTATCACTTTCTTCTAGCATGACCAACATATGAACATGTGGAAGACCACGTTTCTGAAATTCAACGACAAAAGCATGACCAACAACTCTTCCCAAGACTCCCTTTTTGATGATATCTTCTTTCAAATGCTCAAGCTTAGCATGAAACACCCTTGTGACTATATCAGGACGATCTTGAGCAGTTTGTCCAGGGAGGAGTTCTTTTTTTACTTCTTCCCAATTAGGATTACATGTCATGGTAATAAAAAGATCTGGTCTACCATATTTTTGAACCAAAGCCATAGCATCTTGATACCGTTGATACATATCACGTGGGCTTCCAATAAATGATGAGGGAAGAATGGTTCTAATTCCAACGTTTCCTGATAATAAATTATTTTTGAATTGACATAAATATTCAAATACAACATGCTTACACATAAATAGGACTTTAGAAATAAGAGAAAAGATTATAAGTACCTGCATTGTTTTCCCCTGCATGTAAAGAGTCTTGTAGTCCTTGACGAAATTCTTTTCTGAATTTTTCTTGCTCAAGCCTGATATATCTTAGTCTTTGTGACTCAATCTTTACATAGTTATCTACAACGTATTGTTGGAAGAGGCGTCCACCTCGATGTAGAGGATTTGCATGACCTTCACGTATCTACAAAAATTAGTTAATTAATGTCTAATTTTATAAAAGTATAATTTATGTGTTAAAAAATATGAAAAAGAAACACCAACCTGTAACATATATGAGTAATAGTCACAACATGACATATCCTCATTATTATTGTCTTTAGTATTGATGTCCCATCCATATGTTCCATAAGGCAATAATAACGGATATTGCATGGGGTCATAGAATCCGACTGAATCCTGGATGTTTTGAAGTCGCCCAGCAATTGTTTGAATAACGAAATCTCTTCCACTTGGATTCACATTGTCTCCCCCTACTATAATAGCAGCAACTTGTGATGCTGATGGTAAAATATATTGTCGACGGTCAGAAGGCTGCTCTCTTATGATTAGCCTGCAATTGAGCAAATCTTGTCGTTGTCCGAGACTTCTAAATGTATGAACAAATGGATTGTATTGATCCAAAATATGTTGTATCCGGTTCACAATTCGCCCATCCAAAACAGTACTCTCAGACAATCTATTTTCAATTTCATGCTCGGTGTCGTATATATAAGCTTGTAAATAACGTGGTCGTCTCCCATCATTAGGTAGAAGTCCTCCAATTTTATGATATATAGAACCTTGAGCACGAAATGTGTATTGGGCTCGGACATTTATTCTTTCATCAACGTGTACACCCATTGAAGTGAACGCAAACACATTATTGTAGGCTCGAATATTCTGTCTGAACTTTTTTCCCTCGTCTGTTTGGTCCGAAAATAGTTCAGCCATTTGTGGGAGAGAAGGAAGTAGGGGCAAATCAATATTCCCTTTTGAACAACATAAACTAAATGTCTCTCTATGAAACAATTGTGCCTTGCAATATGGACATTCATTTAATGGGGTTAACTGACAGAACTGAATGACATTGTCCTCATGAAAATTTCTCGCACTATTATAACATATTCTCACTCTCCTTACCCGGCGTATAGTAGGAGCATCACATTGCATGTCCCCAACAATCATGTTCTCATTATCATCTTCTTCATCTTGATCATCATTGTCTTCTATATTATTAGTGGCCAAATTTGGGGCTTCTGTAAAAGAAAAATTAAAATTTTGTACATTCAATTTACGTACAAAAACTCGCATGAATATAAAATTTATATTCATGAAAAGGTATTGCTAATATTATGATCAAAAATTTGAATACCTCAAGCTAGAAGTATGGAAAAAGATAGAGTAATATATGGGCTATTTTTAAAAGAAAAAATAACCTGTGAATTGTTCTTCCATATTATTGGGGTTTATTTGAAGGCCACGACCATGCACTCTTTCTCCATCATTCAATCTTATCATTGGTGTATGCGCTCGATATCTTATGTGATTTAAACACATTCTTGTAAGCTCTTCACCGTTATTCACAGCTCCCTCAGTTTGCTCATTTTGGAGGGTGTGGTCATGTACTATGTTCTCATCATTTATTTGTATTCCTATTGTTCGCGCTCGCTGTCTAATGTGAGTTAGATGCACTCTTGGAATCTCTTCATCATGGTTGACGTGATTCTCATTTTGTCCTATTTATTGAAGCATAAATACATCAACACTATATATATACATACTTTGTATGTATACACTTTAGCATGTATCAAGATATGTATATACCTGTAGGTTGGTCGTTCATATTATCTCGATGTGTGTTGGGTTGGTCATGACTACTTTCTAGCATTGGTCGTTTTCCTCTCGCATGGTCTCGTCGTCGTGCCAAATAAGCTTCATGTTGCTCATGACTCATTGAGTGTCGCCATTGTGTACTGCGTGAAGCACGTGATTTGTTTATTTGATCCATACGGTTTTTGATCTGTTAAGGTAAAAGCATACAAATTTTAAATACTCTATTTGCTCGCCACATAGTGACTTGTCCATGAGATTCTCCAAAAAATGAAAATTGGAGCTACATAGATGTAAACAAATTTTACGTAAATAGAAGAAGGGAAATCAATATTGAATACTTGCTTACCAAATAGCCGATAATTAAGTGATTATACCTTCACCTTGACTGAGATCTTCTTCCTCTTTCTTTCGAATATCAAATAGTCGAAAGACTGGAAAAAAATTCAGAAAAAAAAATGTAAAAGGAGATGTCAGTGACGTATGTGCGTGCGGAAGAGTATTGCACTCGCCCGTGCAAATTATGTATTTACTTAAACAAAGAAGATGTATGCAAGAATATCGGATTCAGAAAAAGAGCCCAGTATTAGTAATACCAATGGCTAGATTATTGTCAAGTTCTACCATTTACTATAGCTTTAGTCTTCAAGATGTCGAAGCATTTTTCTATTATGATACTAAGTTGAAATTCAACAATTATGTACAGCATTTGAAAAACACACATTAACATCAGAAAATTCTAAGTACAAAATTTAAGTACAAATGGATGATCCATATACATTTTCAGTAACTAATCTCCGTCATTACCATCTTCGTCTTAGTGCCGACCTCCTCATAGTTACTTTAGAACAACAAAATCCTCACAGGCTTAAGATTTCTTGACTTCTTTTATCAAATTCCTTCAATGAAATCTGACATATCGGTGGACAAAACCTTCTTGTCATATTAGAAGTCAATCTTGTGATCAACGCAAGTGAAAACTTGTGCAACACATGTGAAATTTGAGATCATGCAGCATGTTAAGTGAAAAATTAAACAATAATAGAGAGGAATTTTAAGTCTTCATCGGACATGCCCTGTTTTCACTTGGCTTTCATCCTTTAGCTCCTAAATATTTTCACTTAATATGGGATGGTTTAATTGCTACTCCAGATCTCATATTTTTGTACATCCTTCGTTCATCTATTCTTTTCTTCTTAATTACAGCCATATTTACACTATTCTCTTATACTTGAAAAGAATGGCCATAGATAATTTTACACTTGCTGTAATTGAACTATAACCATGCCATTGCACAAATTAAAAAGTGACTACAGCAACATACCTAAAACTTGTATAACTCAATCAGAAAGTGACTACAGCAACATTATCAACAAACAAAAAAGTGGTAGAAAAAAACATCATATTAAATCTAAAATCAGTCTGAAATTCAGAACAACCAGATGCAAATATATCTCTAATAGAACATTTCATGATCATATGATGAATCAAAATACGAAATCTCACTCACGTTTTGGGTTCTAAGGACCCTTTCGGGAACCACTGAATTGTGGGGTAACCTTGAACTTTAAATTTGCTACAAACACTCTTGTGCTCATCGCAGTCCACCTAGTGACAACAATTCGGCACACTATAAGAACATGTCAAATCAATGTGTAAAGGCATCATCTTTAACATTTTGAACCCAGCAACGCGGTTATTAAGAAAGAAATAGAAGAAAAGTTAAGTACCTGGAGAATAGCATGCATCCGGCAGGAGGGTCACCAAAGGAGAATCGAAATTCAAATAGAGAGAGTACTTGGGTGCGCAGCCGATTGGTTTGGTTGTTTTAGAGAGAGCAGTTTTTTCTCGATGAATATAGAGAGTGCAGTTTTTTCTTTTGTGTATTACTCTTCGGTCCTTTGTGTATTATTGAACAATGGAATCAATCCCTGAGAGAGACTCGCATAAAATCCTACCACGTCGCCTTGCTTCCCGTGAGGTATAGCTCCGGCAGCACCATCGGATTCCTCTTTAGGTTCAACCAAAGTTTACGATACAGAGCAACGGAGAAGGTTAGTAGTAAGTAACACACAGTTTTTTTCCCTCGTTCGTTCGACCTCTCGTAACAACGGCAGGGTAAAAAGAATGAGGATTGGGATTAGGATCAGGATTGCGGATTCATAACGTATTGCTTGGCAGTTTTTATTTCATGGGAGTTAATTAACCGCTCCCTCTTCACTTTTCTACCCATGTTTCATTACATTGTTCAACTGTCGACATAGAGAAATATGGGGGCAAAAAATGGGATATTGAATGTTTGACATTCAACTGCCCTGGTAACCATAGAAGCCCGATCTCTCTTAATTAATAGAGATATATTACTAGGGTTACAGGGTATAGGGCAAACAATTTCATAATCGAAAGCTATGGTTTCCGGTACCACGATGCCTGCTTCGAATTCCAAAAGAGTACGCAGATCCCAATCATCACCGCCATGAAACTCCACGATTGATGACCTCCCCGATCTTGTATTGGTTGAAATCCTTTTTAGACTTCTTGACAACAAACTAGTTGTTCGTTGCAAACTCGTATCCAAGGGTTGGCAAACTCTCCTCTCCCATCCGTATTTCATTGGCCGCTTTCTTCGTCTCCGACACGATCAGCAAACACCCCTTGTGCATGCTTTAGTTACACATAGAGATCACGAGACTTCACTCTTTACGATCTCGTCGTCGTCCAAGTTGACAAGTTCGGACTTTTTCTCTTTGTTCCCTTGTTTTTTTTCGAGATCATGATGATCCTCCTCAAGTACTAGGGATTTCCAATGACTTGGTTTTGTGTTCATTGACTGGTGATTACTATATATGCAATTTCTGCACCAAAGAATGGACTCCTCTTCCTCCTTCTCCAATCTCATCAAAATTTGAAGTACCTACATGCCTCATTTGTGAACCCTCCTATAGTATAAAGGAAGATGATGATGATACTAATGTCGAATGCAGGTTCAGGGTTGTGCGCATACTCCCTGTTTGGGCCTGAAATAAATATTTCATATTGGACTTGAAAGAATGAAGTCTTGACGAGCGGTCCAGGATGAGCTGAAGTCTTGGCGAGCGGCCCAGATAAAAGATGTAGCTTGGCGAGTGGTCAAGTGGAGAAATAGAGTCCGTTTCCAGATCAACTTAGGATTGTGGATTATGGATTCCGGGTAGCTGATTCATGCGGCTTAATGTTTATCATACCTTTTCTGTTTCAGATAGGTTTCTTCTAATAAAGGAGTTGTGATATCATTAGAACTATATAAAGATAAGACCCGTGTGCTGGATGGTGTTAGAGTTATATTGAGATTCAAAGAGTAAGAGCAGAAGAAGTTCAAAAGAATTGAAAGACAACTACTGAGCATTATATAAAGAGAGAAAGAGCATTGTTGAAAAAGTCCCCGATTAAATACAAAACATTTGCTATACGCAAGTACACCTAGATATCTCGTCAAGAGATTCTATTCATTGCAACCAGCCGATCAAAGTGCTTGTCACCTATCGACTGAGAGTATTGCGATCAAAGGAAGCAACACGACTGCAAGGTTGAAGGGCTTGTCACATATCGAGTGAGAGTTCTGATATCCAAGGAAGCATTGTTCTCAACACATCGTCGTAGAGATTGCTCTGCTTTGCACTGATAAGGGAGTGTGAGGTATCAATTTCTGGGGCTCTGCTAGAGACACAAAAACCCAAAGTCCTAGGTTACTAGGCGAGAAGGACCCATTCAGGCAATGTTGGTGCTCTCCTTCTCTTAATCGCTTATCAAGAAGTCAGGCAGTTTTACATTCCATATTCCGTTGAGAGACGGTGACACGCCGGCATACGAAGCACATACAGGATAAATCGACAACTGCGGTTAAACTATCTGAAGTTAAGAAAAGAGACTGCTTTGCGGAAGGATCTCTCCGCGAGAGATATTTTAGCGTCAAACATTTTGGTACGTCCAGTGGGACTATTTTTGTGTCTCTAAGTGATAATAGGAGATCCTTACCGAAGGAATTGCCCTCAGTGTCGCAAACACCCACAACCGGCTTACCGTGAACATACATCTACTCGGTATCGTTCACTAAGTAATCTAGCAGTTGACATTATCTTCGCTAAGGAATATCATTCAACCATGTCATTCAAATCATCAAGTCAAGCGGAGATTGCGGAACTTACGTTGTCGGAGTACCTAGCTTACACGGCTAGGCGCGACGAACATCAGACTAACTACTATACGGCTCTTAGTGAAAGGATTGAACAATAAGCAACTCTTCTCACTACCTAAGGCGACAGAATAGACGCGCCGTTAGCTGAAATTCAAGCATTACAGGTAGAGCTCCATAGAGATCAGGAGGATAGAGAGGCAATTGGAGCCCATGTAGCGAGTTTTGGTGAAGGTCAGGATAAATTACGGATAGACATCATACAACACTTGGGGTCAAGTTTGGATGAATACCGCCGACATGCAGCGACACTGTCTCAAAGGACTGACAGGGACATAGCGTCTCTAACGAAATCCATTTCTGATCTCGCCAGAAAGACTAGATGAGCAGAGTCTTTCCCTCCTGCGTGGGAACAACGGTTAAATAGGTTCATGAACGAGTGCGACATACATCTGGGCAAGATGTCTGACTCATATGAGACACCATTTCCTCCCATTCAGAAGGACGATCCGGATGCTTGGCAATGGCCAAAATACTACTGGCATCAGACCTTCCAGACGTTCTCTGGCGACGATGATTCCAATGCGGCAACACATTTATCATACTTCACACTGCAATTAGGGCAGTTTGCCGATAATGATGGGTTCAAGTTAAGAGTCTTTGGATCATCTTTGTCAGGATCGACCCTCGTATGGTATACAGGATTAGAAAAGGGTTCGGTCAATAAGTGGAAGGATTTGGAGGCTTTATTCATAGACCACTTCGGAACGGCTAGACCTGAAACAAGTGTTGGAAAGCTGGTTTCCTTGAGCCAATCGACGACAGAAAGTCCAGTCACCTTCCTGCACCGTTTTCGATCTGAATATAATCTATGCAAGACTCCACTAGGTAAAGAAGAGGTAGTAGAGATGGCCAAGAATGGTTTGGAGGATACGTACCACCAACTGTTCTTGAATAACAAGTACTTTTCCTTGAACAAGCTTATCACAGCTGTAACTAGAGCTTACAATACCATGCAAGAACGAGACAATAGAAGGAATACGTCTAAGGGAACGTACACTGCTAGGTCTTATGACAGACCAAAGCCAAAAACTGTGGCTTATATAGAAGACATAGACGACCAAGATTCAGACTCTAATGGTAAGCAAGTGGGAGCTGTGGATTTATTGACAAATAAAGTTTTAAAGCCCCGCAAACTTCAAAAGAATAAGGGCCCTATCAAGCTTTCGACAGTGCCTTTCACCAAGCCAGAGTTTGAAATGTACACGTACGATGCTAACATGGCTCATGAGATCTTAGATGAGCTCTATGATATGCGAGTTGTCAAAGCAGATTTCGGACCTCTCCCTACGGCTGAGCAGTTAAAAGGTAAAAAATATTGTAAGTTCCATGGAGCATGGAACCACATTACAAATTAATGACTGCATCAAGTTGAAAGATCAGATCCAAAAGTGGATCAATGAAGGAAGACTAGAACTAGAGGGAGCGACCAAGGCAGCTGCATTGGTAGATTCAAAACCCTTCCCATTGCCTCAAGTCAATATGATTGATGTCGAGTGGTCATCACCTGATAGTTGTATTGGAGGCGTGGAAGATTGGAATCATCCAGTCTTTTTATCTTATTCCTTTCCGTATGATAAGTTGATCTTGGACAGGCTGTGTGAAATGGGGTCGGTCTTTTATTACCCAGTACTCGAACTCAGACATTTACTCTAAGAAGGTCCAGCTCAACATTTCTGCAAATTCCATAATCAGTTTGGTCATCGAACAACAAAGTTTTCAACCTTGAGAGACAAAATTCAGGGGTTAATCAACTGGGAGGTGATTAAGATTAACTACAAGGGAGTGGTGGAATGGCATCCACACAATCACCAGGCATCACCACCGCCCGACATACCATTTCCTTCCCCAGACACATTTTCCGCTCGCGATGAATCTGAACCAACCCACAGAAGGAAAAGGTCAAGGCGGAGGCCTAGACGTAATATTGCATTTGTCCTACCTAAGCGGGCTGAGATAACTTATGATGCGTCCAGGAGAGAGGAAATATTTGAAGAGCTAATCCAAGCAGGGATAGCAACAGTTCCTGATAACTAGGGAACACTAGACCCACATCTTGAGGATGTTAGGGGTCTACTTTACTGTCGATATCATCATCAATGGGGTCACCGTTCCACGAGTGCTTGTCATGATTTGAAGTTCAGGATTCAACAGTGGATTGATGAGGGATAAATAATGATAGAACAAGATCCCTCACCAAGCTTGGCGACAGAAATATCTTTGACGGTTAGGATGTTGGTGTGACGACCTAAACCAGAATTGGAATAGTAATCAGCTTAATCTACGAGTTTCACGAGTAATTGAGGTTTATCGTAATTTATCGACTATGCGGTTTTGATCACGACTTAATTTTTGGACACGAATTTGTTTTGGGTTTGTTCGTGGGAAATGTAGAGAATCTGATTTCGAGTTCGTAGGAGCTTTCCGAGGATTTTTCGGATAATCGAGGAACATGAAAAGAATATTTAAAATTATCGTCGAGTTAGTCGTGTTTATTTGTTTGAGTTTTAGTTATCCGAATTGTGGATTGAGTTGATTCGCGACGTATAAATAGCCGAATAGTCGTAAAGTTATCGCAAAAGTTCGAAAATGGGCTGTTTAACCGAGTTGACCAGAGCTGGGCCGAGTTGACCGAGTCAACCCGTGTTGACTCACTGAGTTATGACTCGCCGTCGTGGTGGCTGCCGGAATACGGCTCGGTTGCCGAAAATAAAGGTAGGGAATTGAAGCTTAAGATCTATGCTTCCTTTTGATATATGTATTGTGATGTATGGTGGAGTTTTTGGGTTGCAATTTTGGAGGAGAAACGGAGGAAATTTGGGGGCGACGGATGGTAGTGCTCCGGCCACGGTGGTGGCCGGGGTTAAGGGGGAAAGGCTCAGTGGACCACGGCAACACTTTTGGGAGTGGTCTCGTGGACCACCTTGCGTCGTGGCCGGAGTTCCGGTGATGGACCGATCGCCGGTCGGTTTGAAAATCCATGGAAGTTTCGAGCGGTTTTTCGGAGAATCACGGTGGAATTGAAGGATGATGTAGTTGAGAAAAGTATTGGGCTCGAGGAGGACTTGAATTCTGGGCTTTCCTCGCCGAAAAATCTCTCCAGTGATGGCGCGCCGCCGCCGCCGGCGGGGGTCAACGGTGGAGCTCTGGCGAAGCATTGACTTTTTAGATTTTGTCAAGTCTTATGCCGTTTTGCTCGTAATCGCGCCCCGATCGTCGCCTTGAGGTTTTCAAGTTGATTTGAGTAGTGGATTTTATGTCGAGGGTTTATGTGGAGTATTTTGGGATTTTCGGTGATTCTTTTGTTATCCGAGTTGACATCTAAGTAGTGTCTGATCAGCAACTTGGACCAATACGGAAGTTCCCATAAAATAATTTTGTGTGTCCAGAATTTAAACCTGTCAGGTATTGATGCCACTATCTCAGGATGATTACTGAGCTGCCCAATATTTCATCCCCCGTCTATCTCCTCGGCTGCTCACCTGTTTCCACAGTCCCATCAAATGCCTCCATATCCTCCCGAAATGGGTCATGTGGAAGCCAACAACGATGACGCATCTGTACAATCTACCTGTAATGAGGTCTGCAACACTCAACAATCATGCACTCGGGACAAGCCCTGTATCCCCTAGTAACGTTGCATGACAACATCCCGCGTGCATGAAAATCGCTAATGGTGCCAACAAGCATGTGATGCATCTGGAACATCTCATTTTTTAATTTGTCATAAGTGGGATGTTTTTGGAACATCCCATTTTTGAACTTGAACTTGTCATAGTTATTTGATATGATTTTCGGTGATTAGTTATTAAGTAACAATCGTTGTTTCAGGATGACATATTTGAGGCCAGTGATAGATGCTTAGTAGCACCAACATACGTGTTTTGGCTTGATAGAAATCACGGCATAGTACTGTGAGTGGACCTTTAATTTTCATAGTTGACAGTGAGTTCATATTATTATGAGTATGCTTTGTAGTACATTTCAGAGCTTTTAAATTTGAAGGTTAATTTGTGATGGTTTATTTAGTACATCGATGTTTTCACTATTCTGCTGATCACCGGATAGTCTGGTCAAGGGAGGTTATGTGGCCTCGTTTGACCCAGATCGACTCAGGTTAGGTGGTTTGGGGACGATCTCATCACCTTTTTATTCAGTTAGTGTCAATTTAGGGTAGGTGGCATGGACGACTACCTTCACTTTATTTCAATTCTACGATATTTTGAACTCAAAAAAGTTTTATCAAAAACGATGGAAAGGCATATAATTACAGTTTTCATCAGTTTTGCGCATATTGTATGATTATGTTGTTTTGTCTACTCACTCTAACGTTTTATGTTTTTATGCCTTTTCCTGGGCCTTTTGTTTTAAAATGCCCAGATTACAAGTTAGTTGACTGAAATCGTGATCGTCCTGAGTTCGAGGCATGACAGTCAACAGCTTCTGTCTTCTCAATGTAGGTTTTCAGTTGAAGTTCAGGGTTGTTCGTGCTAGAGTACGTGATACCGATTAGTGAGTGCTACATACTCTAATATGAGTCCTACAAAATTTACCCTGGATTACTATGGTAATTTGGGGCAAGTCTTGTCAAAAGATTTGTTGTTATTTTAAGAGTAGTTAAGTGAATCAATATGCATTCCCATTGAAAAAAGCTTCTTTCTTTCATAGTGTAGTAAACTCAAACACTACTTAAACTGTCTTAATAGGAATAGACTATGCCATTTCCAATTCTTTCAAAGACTTACATATACAGATTATGCAGAAACAACACAAACATATACATGTAGAAAAGAAAAAGAAAAATCTTCCCTTTCAAATTTTAAAAATCAAAAGAGTAAAGAATCTTACCGCAGTTCCATGAGCACTGTTATATGACACACAATTACACAAAGTATGATCAAGACCGATTCAAAGATTCAAACCCAAAAACAATATAAGATTTAAGTGGTTAGTGAATCACATGAGTAATAAGTGAGACTGCGAATCCTGCTTCTGTGCCCATCACAAATCACCTCATTGTGCAGGAACTCTTACATTTCACCTCCAATAATATCCCAATATTAATCGTAAATCCAATATTGCAGTAGAAATAAATTTTGTGGGTGTCGAATGAATGATTAAAAGGAGCAAACAGCAAGAGAGAGAGAGAGAGGTCACCGGAGGAGTAGGAGGACTATGAGATGGAGGCTCTGCTTCGTCTATCAAAAATAGATGAGACAAATTTTCCACCAAAAACAGAATAATCAACCTCTCAATCTCGACCTAACCTCAACCAGTGGGTTGTGAGGAGAGGTTCCGAGGCAAGCTTCACTAGAAGCTTACAAGGTTCGACCCAAGGTGCGGTGGTAAGATGGGACTGAAGTGGAGGCAAACTAGGGCTGAAGCTGAGGCAGACTAGGGTAGAGGCGTGAGGTAGGGTAGAGCAAGAGGAGACGATGACGAGAGAAGGGCACAAAGGCCTCGAGACGCAGAAGCTGAAGCCACAAGGATGACCCTAAGCCGCAGAGTCATTGTGTTCTGCTTGCTACTGTATTTTCTCTCTGTCGCGAGAAAGAGAATTAGGGTTGAATGGTTACGAAATAGAAGAGAGAGGCGCAATGAATGTGTTAAAGTGTTGGCATGACCTAGATATATTTTTTTAATTATTCTTTTAGGATTTACGATTAGGAATTAGATTTAGGGTTAGGGTTTAGAAATTTTATTTTTTACATGGTAAGATAGATGTAAATTCTACGAGAATGCGAGTGAGGTACTTGATCTCAAATTAGTTTTGACGAAGTGAAAAATTGTATTTTATTCTCAAGGGCAATATGGTTAATTACAATGGTAGGACACACAGGTCAAGGTCGAATACAATTAGGAAAGTTCTAATTTTTCTACAACGTGCTTAGATTAGTTACACTGTCTCATGCAACGGTCACATTTGCAAATGATTACTTGTTAGTGATTTATTTTCATAAATATTTGGTTTTCATATAACCAACAAATATTGTAAGTAACATTAGTAGTTATATATGCAATTAAAGACATATGAGAAACCGAAATGGTCTAATGAGCAATGTGTTCATACATATGCGTCAACCTCGTAATAACATAAATTTTTCAAAAAACTTACCCTCGTCGGAGTTCGTTTAGAGGTCGTGTAAGATCTCGACGCGAGATTTACTTTGTTATTTTGATTAAACGTTAATCATCGATGGTAATTAGTTTTTACCGTCGATAATTATCATTGGCATTTCGTCAGAAATTTATCGATTAAGTTTTTTTTGAGGTATTTCTTTGAGAAAACTCGTAGAGTTTATCAAGACGAGCTCGTGGCCACACAAATGTTAAAATCGGAGTTAAGGTAAAGAAATTATGGTCAACGAAAGTTTTCTACGATTTTACGAATTTAAAATAGTCGTAACTAGCGAGTATAAATATAACTTTCCGAAAATAGAAAGTCAAACTTTCCATTTCAGTTTTTTTTACTTTTCTTTATTCTTTCTCTCTCCTCTCTTCTCCCTCTCTCTCTCTCCCGCATCTCTTTTTCTCTGCCACGGCTTCGTCGACGACGATCGTCGTCCAGCCACCAAAAATGGCGAGGCTGGTGTCAATATCTTCCTCTCCCTCTCTTCTTTCAAACCCTCATGGTCTCAAATGTCAATTTTCAAGGATATAGCCGCGGTATGGCCGAAACCGAACGAAAAATTGAGGTTTTTGAGTCATTTTTTTCCTGCCAATTAGACCGGCAATGCCTAGTGGGATTTGAAGCTCTCAACACCATGAAGCTAACCATATATAGACTGAGTTCTAATTCAACTTGTAGAGGGAGAATCGACGATTTGAAGTTTTAGGCGTTCTTGACTTCAAAGGTAAAATTGGGTGGTTTATAATTCGAATTGGACTTTGTGTCGGAAGACAATTGTGTTGTTGAGTTGATTTTTCACAGTTTGATGTTTTGGTCGCCAGAAAATCTCACAGGCGCCGTCGCGCCGTCGTCGAAAGTGGTGGTTCACGGCGGCGCTCTAGTGGAGTAATTTTGGCAAAAATTTTATACTGTTTTGCTCGTAATTACATGCGCTCTTGATTTAGAGATTAATGATTAAGACGTATGATTAATTAGATTTTAATTAAATGATTAAGATATTATTAAACTGTTAAATCGATTGTCGATGCGACTTCGAGTCATGTAACGTTTGAAGATTATGTTTCGACTATAAAAAATATTCAAGAGTTAGAATTTGGAATTTGATTAAGGTCGTCATTAGTTCAGGAAGCCCATTATTCAAGGATATGAGGTTCTCGACGATATGCTCATTGGTAAATGAGGTAAGATATTCATTATGATTTTCAACGAGTAGTTATTAAGTAATAACCGTTGTTTCTAGACGACGTATTAGGAACTAGTGCAGATGTTTAGAAACGTCAATATAGAGGCTTTGGCTAGATGGAATCATGACACAGTATTATGAGTGGACCTTTTATTTTCACAGTTGATTGTGAGTTCAGTTTTCAGTATTTTCAGCTTATTTACGGTATGTTTCAAAGCATAGTTATTTTGAAAGTTTTTCTTTGTGACGACATTAGTTAGTTGATTCGATGCACTAACTGTTTAGCTGATCACGGGATAGTCCGATCAGGGAAGGTTAGAACAAACACCTCGTTTGACCCATCACTTATATTTTCTTTCAGATTGTTGCATTAGGTTAGGGCAAACACCTAGGCGACCATCTCCATTTTATTTTAGATTTACGATTTTGAACTCGAAATATTTTACGGAAATCAGCAGAAAGGCATGTTAATTCAATTTTATCGTTTTACGCAAATGATGCTATTTTTGTCCACTCACTCTAACGTTTTCTATTTATTTGCCTTTCCTTGGGTCCTTTGTTTTAAATTGCCCAGATTACATGTTAAGAAGTTGAAGTCGTGACCGTCCAGGGTGTGAGGCATGACAGTCCACAACTTATGTTTTCTCTGTGTAGGTGCTCAGTTGAAGTTCAGGGTTACTCGTGCTAAGGTAACTGGTACTGATCAGGCAGTGTTAGAGACCTTGGTGTAGGTCCTGCAAAACTTATCCTAGATTATTATGGTAATCTGGGATGAGTCCTGTCAGGTTGGTCAAATAGATCAAATATTACCAAAACATTAAAATAGCCCTTTTCAAGGATTTTGCTCATTCTCCTATGGGAGGAGTACCTAAATTAAATTTTTTTTGTCAATTTATTTATATGGTAAGATAGAAATGAACTCCATGATAATGCAAGTATGGAACTTGGTCTCAAATCAACTTTTTACGGAGTCACAAATCAAGTTTTACTCTAAATAGCCTTAGCGTCACAACCGTGACATGCACGGGTCGAGAATGAATTCAAGTAAAAAATTATAACTTTTAAACAATGAATTAACAATACTACGATCATCCCATCCAATGGTCAAATTTATGAAAATGATTAGTTTTAAGTAATTTACAAAATTTGATGTTTAAGGTAGGAAAAGAAATGTCAAAACTTAATTAGATGATATACAATTGTCATATGATTTAACGCATATTTCAAAATCATAAAAAATTTAGATGCCCACTCTTAATAACATATGCAAATTTTTCATGCCTTATAGGTGGAAAATTTGTAGTCAAATTATGTGCTGACTCATATGATAGGTGACCGTCATCTCATTGAATAACTCAATCTAGTGAGCTTCCTTGGAGAGTTCCATACATGCAATTTTCACTAATTGATACTCCTCATCTATTTGAATTAGCAAAAAAAGTATTACAAAGTTTTTGCCAAATATTCGAACGACGGTCGACCGACGTATGATTAAAGGACTTATTCAAGTGAGCCACATTGGAGGATTACCTATTTGTTTGATTTTTTGCCAAATACTCATATGATAGACAAACGTCGTCTGATTTAAGTATTATTTTCAAACAATCAAAATTTGAGATGCCCGCCCTTGAAACTGATGCCCCCCCTTAAAAACTGAAAAAATGTATTATGTAAACGAACATGAAAAGGGACCGACGTCTGTTTATTTCAAAAAGGGACCGACGTCTGTTTATTTCAAAACTTAGACGACGGACATTTATTTTCTGTCATGTGAGAAGCGTCATGTGAAGCAATTTTTGTACTCGTGGAGATACCTGACATCAGCAAATTCTACCAACACATCATTTAGTGTCTCAGAATATGGGACTACACAACATGAAGGAGCAGCGTTAGCAACTGAGTCCTACTTCAACTAGTTGAAGGTTTCTCTCAACGGGTTGAGAGACATCGACTAATCCATCCGGGGAACTTGTTTTGACTGGTGTAATGTTCGAAAAAACGGCCGAATTGGTTGATTAATCCGCGATTACTCGCTACACAGTGAAAAACCTAGACAAATTGGGCCAACTCACCCTTCCTTATCGATCCTATGAGTTAACGCCGATTAAAAGGCCAAGTCAGTCTGATTCGGCCAGTTACTAAGCCTTTTTTTTTTAAAATCTAATTTCTATTATTAGAAATAAAAACTGAAAACAAAATCTCAAAACCTAATTTCAAGCACACAGTACGCCTCCTTTTACTTAAAATGGAGATGATGGTGTCTAAGATTCTATAATAAGAGAAGATAAAGAACTTGATGATGATGATTTTAATTCCGAAAAGATGACACAGAAGTTGAAGAAAATGAGGATGCATTTGAAGGATTTGGAAATGTAGAGTGATTTTTTAATTTGAAAAATATTTTCTTATGCTTTTATTTGAGTGTTAAATTATGTGTTTAATGATTTTGATCAGTTTGATGATATTTTATTTTGATTTTAATCATTTTCTCATATAATTAATGACATTTTATAGATATATCTAATATATTAATAATTATCTTATTATTATTTTATAAATAAAAAATAACGACTTCAAGTACTCCCGAGTACTTACCGAATAATCGGCTAAACGGTAATCGGTACCAAAAAGTTTCACGAACGATTAGTATTTTTTTTAACATTGGCTAGGAGTTTTGCAAATGCAGCATTCATTGTGGATAGCAAAGTGACATGTGACCAACATGTCTATGCATCTACCAAAATAATAAAGTATTTAAATGGTCTGCATTCAGGTTTGAAATGTCTACAAAATATCTTTTTGGATTCTTTGTAAGAATATAATGTTCTCAGTTGTGTCTACAACAAAGGAAGGTCACTCCTATAACTTTGTTAATGAACAAGCTTTGCAGAACGAGTGGTGTGTATCAAAGATTGTCACAAAGAAATCTGGTAGGATAACTCACAACGCTTCAACACTAGATGGCCGAGATGGTTATGCACTCGTCTTGGAGACCGAGCCTGAACCAAGAGGAGTAATCTCAACCCTTCCATCTACACTGATGGCTTTTGGTATTCTCACATTCTTCTTTTCTCTAAAGAACGAATGCCAATGTGAATTTTTCAATATCTTGATCGACATATCGTGACCTAGGTGACCCAGATGATAATGTCAAAACATATATGAGACAGAGTTACACATAGTAGTGTGAGTGAATGCATTGAATTCAACAATCTAAACTATAGTAAGATATAAACCACTATGAATGCTCATAAACTTGTCCAGAATACACTTTTTGCCCCACATTCGCCGGAGGTTACACATAAAAATTCTTTTCCATTCTTATAGTATGTTTCCAAGGGAGAACCGTTGAAGTGAATGTCCTTAAAACATAGCGAGGTTCAATTGACATTTGGCACGTATAAGGCATTAATGACATAAATTCTAGTACCACGTGGCAATAAGAATTGTGTTTAACCACTCCCTTGTATAACTGACATTGAACCAATCATGGTTGTCACTGAAGAACTACATGACATTAGATCCATAAACAATCACATATTCTACAGAATGGTATGGGTAGTACCACTATCTTCTAAACACTCAATCTCGCCTTCAGACATCTATAAAAGAATGTAAATCAATTAGTCTTTGAACTCAAGACATGGCTAACACTTTAAGTGAAAACTTAAAAATTTGTAAGGGATTGTGACCCTTATATAGTCATTGTCATGGCAAGGAAAAACTAATGTAAAAACAACATAAAAACAATATTGTTTCTGACTATGAACCTCCATAGGTCAAACGAATTTTCAACGGGTCAAAAATGTTCGAGATCAAGACCAGTGTGCCAGTCTCAATGAGTTGAGAAAGCTAAAGATAGAGTCGAGGGTCCCTAGTTTGACATATCGAAGACCAACTTCGATGGGTCGAAGAAAACATGGAAAAAATTTTGACGGGTCGAAATACATGCCAAAACGATCCAGGTTGATAAGTTCGACGGGTCGAGAAGATTTCCCAAGGGGTGTTAGGTCCACAATTACATTCTAATTATGTGCCTAACCTTAAGCTTAATGCTTGCCTTCTTGTAATAAAGCATCGTTTTTGATACGTTTCCTTGTCATGCTAGGAAATAGTGATTTTGCGTGAAAACGAGCTTAAAGATGGCTAAGACATTATCACTCCTTATCCGGAAAATCTATAAAAATTTTAAAATGTGAGAAAATGTATTACAAAAATATGTGTGTTTTGGTATGTTTTGTGTCCCAATAACCACTCTCGATGATGAGATTAAAGTAGTGGCCAGTAGATTGCATAATTTTAAGCATGTTTAAAAAGAGAAAACAATGCATGTTTACTCGGTTTGAAAAGTGCATATGTAATTCAAAATGAGTTCACATGTGAAAAAGAATAATTAATATGTTCTTGAAGCTATTCATGCCCATGTGAGATTTTTGAGCCTTATTCTGCATACATATCTACATTATGCACATATTCCTTCATGTATGACATCGATCAATCATAGTGTAATCTAGAACTTGCCTTAAACCGTGCAAAATGTTTTCCAAATCATGAGTTATTTTCAAAAATGATAGAGGCATTAGGATTACCACCATGGCCAAATTACTTTTGAACCCTATGTTGCATATATTCTTTAGTAAGCCAATTTGAGCCTTATATTATTTAGCCTTTTAATTCTTGAACATCACAAATTCTTACCAAGCCTAAACACTTACTTCTATCCTTAACTAGGCAATCGAGCAAGCGATAATGAAGTCCCATTAGGATGTGCTCAGAGCTTGTACCTATTGTGAAGTTTAGCAAAAGCTTAAGTGTGAGGTGGAGGAGGTCATGATGTTTATTTGTGTTGTGTTTTGTTTTATTCTAAAAGAAAAGAAATGAAAAGAAAAAAAAAAGAAAAGAGTATCAAAGAAAACAAAAGAAAAATAGAAAGAAGAAAAGAGTTTCACAAAAAGAGTATGAGTTGTATATAACGAATAAGAGTTTTGGGAAGTAGTTTTGTGTAAAAAAGGAAGTTAAAGGCACCTAGATGTTTAGTAATGAAAGAACTCAACCCTGATTTAGTTGCCTAAACTGACATTAGGCCCTAATGACACCACAACTTACAAAAAAATTGCCAGAGTTTACTCTATAAAACGTACAAACCAAAAACCTACAAGAAGATTACACTTCACAGATAAATTCTCAGACACACCGTGGACCACCATTGTCCATCCGGATTTCTCAACATCCATATATAAAACTAAACTCAAGGTTTACAAGAAATCCAGAAAATATTCAGGAGTATAACTCAAACTGAACAACAATACACAAGTATTTAGAGCGACTTCTAATTACAAAATATATAAGACTAGCAGGTTATATCAGGAACCTACTAGAAGGAAAGTGTGATTTGAACTCTAGGCCTCCTGCGACGACGTGCAACCACGGGAAAGATACTGCAATCTGGGCGGCAAAAACCGAAAAGCCCAAAGAAAAGCATATAAATAATGAAACCGTTAGAGTGAGTGGACGTAAATCATAATATGCCGCATAAATAAATCCAACATGCTTTTCACAATAAATGCACATAAAATCATGCGACTCAAAACAAACAAGCCCAGGTCAAGTGCTCATAAAGACGTATCTCTCCTGGGTACTGTGTGTGTAGAGGCAGTAACTTGAGTACATTTTCCTCAAAGTTACAACACGCCCGGGTCAAATGCTCATAAAGATGTAACTCTCCCAGAAACTGTGAATCACGGGTCAGGTGCTCATATAGACGTAACCCTCCGGAGCATCTCGGGGATCAGCCGAGAGGCCATAGCATCGATACATCATATATCGATACTCAGTGTAAAAACAAATCACATATGCCTCCAAATCAATGTATGCTCATAAAATGTGTAATCATAAATGCATAGTCGTAAATGCAAAATCATAAAGCATACTCATAGACTCGCAAATCCACTGTGGAAATCAAAGTATGAAAATAAATGTGGGATAAAATGTCCACTCATAGATAACAGCTAGCCCTGAGGCCCGGTGGAAGATCCCTCGCCAAACACTCTATCACGATCAATTGAATAATAGGGATACGATCAATAAATATTGACTTTCAACATACGTAGCAAATACGTCAAGAACCCCGCGTTCTCGATAAACCTATCGCTCGAAATATCAACGAGGATAACAAAATTCTCAAAATACACCCAAACAACTCTCGTCCCAAATTAACACATTCAATTCAAATCAAAAACCTCATGACTACGATCGGGGCGCGATTACGAACAAAACGACATAAAAATCTCCGAAAACCCCCAAAAGTCAACCCCTCGCTGGAGCTCCGCTGTGGACCCCCGCCGCCGCAACACCAACGGTGACCAACTCCAGCAGACCATACATCAAAATGTTCCTCTCCTCAAGTCCAACCAACCCCCAAAACCACATCTCCAAACCATAACCACCGTGGCCGGAATTTCAATCGAAAGAGGAGGCCGAAAACTCCCCTCCGGCGACCACCACGGGCCACCACCATACACCTCATTGTCCCAAATTGAATACCCAGAAAGCTTCAAGGGGTTGAGGGGAACCAAAACACCCCCCACCCACGACACCAAAACTTGCCGGAAACTACCACCTGATTTCGGCGAAAATCTCAAACTTCATCGAGTTCGAACTCACTCAAAACTCAACCAATTCTCACAAATGAATACATGAATCAATAGGAAATCACAAGGGCTTTCTAACCATACCAAGAACACGGTCGGAGGTGACCAAAAAATCTAGGTCGGACGGCAAACTCAAACCAGGTCGGTGGAGCTCAAACGGGTCAACTCAGTCAACTCAGTCCAAATGTGTGATTTTCTGATTTTTATGACTATTCGATATTTATACGTCATGAACCGACCAAACCCACGACTCGGATAACTCCAACACAATCAGATAAGTATGACTAACTTGATGACAATTTCAAAAATTTATTTTATATTCCCCGATTATCCGAAAAATCCTCCGAAACCTTCTACGAGCTCAAAATCAAATCCTCTACAATTTCCGCGAAGGTACTCAAACCAAATTCTTGCCCGATAATTTAGTCGTTAATAAACCATATATGTACAATCAACTCGTGATAATCAAGTGTCGTGCAGATAATCATATACTCAAAGTTCGGGTCGTTACAAGTAAGGAACTTCAACATGTGAATTTCTTACTAGGTTGCTTGGTTCTTGAATTTATACACTCTTCTTTCATTAAACCCCTTCCTTAAGCCCCGTTACAACCAGAATAAAAGTCCTCTTGATTTGAAATGCTTGTGCTTTTGGATTGTTGGATCATTTGGTTGAAAATCGAGCTTATGGAGAACATGTGATTGATGCAATTAATGAGTGACAACATTAACCCTCAAACACTTGTGTGCATTGAGTGATATCTAGTGAGTTTGATGGTTAGGAAACATATTAATTTGAATACATCTCATTGTGATGAATTTGGATTGGCATATAGTATAACATTTTCGGCTTATTACATATGCATTGATTTCATGTTTTAAAGTATTTCTCCAAAGTAGTTCAATCCATCTAGCCATGAGTTTTTGAGGGAAACCAATCATCCATTTGGGACACTTATACATGCCTTGTGTGTTTTTGTGCTCAGAGTCTAGCTTAGTTTCTTTCTTTTCTTCTTAGTTTGCTTAAGGACAAGCAAAGTTTAAGTGTGAGGTAGTTTTTAGATCCATAATTATCTTCTAATTATGTGCCTAACATTAGGCTTAATGCTTGTTTTCTTGGAATAAGGCATCGTTTTTGATATGTTTCCTTGTCATGCTAGGAAATGGTGAGTTTGTGTGGAAACAAGCTTAAATATGGAGATTAACCGCTTTTTGAAGAAGCCAAGCAAGTTTCCTAAACATTTGGAGAAGAATGATCAAAATCGAGTAGAAGACAAAAAGTCAACTGTCTGTCAATGGTCAACTCCGGCGAGCCTTCAACAGTCAATGACTAAGTCAAGATATAATGGCCCAAGACTTCAAGGCCCAAGCCCACAAGAACTCATATAATAAAATATTTTGGTGTAGAGACATGCACATGCAACTCACATGACATGGGTGAGTCATCTTAGGACCACCACTTAAAGACTAAAAATGTGGATCATGTTTAAGCTTGAATTTGAATTATTTTCACCCAAAAATATATCCCTCAACACTATAGGGTCGAGCTCCCCCCTACACACATAGAGACCTCACCTCATGTTCAGATTTTTCATAGTTTTAGTCTCTCTCTAGACCCCTTATCCTTATCCCAACCCTCTAGCACTCTCTTCTACCTCTTCTCATCTCTTTCTAGGCCAAAACACCTCTATAACCACCACTATTAGAGACATGGTTCTTCCCTCTCTTGGGTAGAGCCGAACCTCTCCACCACCACACCATCACTTTGGCCTATTTGGGTGTTCCTCCTCTTATCTTTGCCTCTAAGGTTTGGTTTGGTCTTTAGAGTTCAAAGGAGTGGGAAGTAATCCCTCTTCCCCTAGGCTCCTTGGAATCCTATGGACTACCCTTACCTCTACTTGAAGATTTGGTGCTAGTTTGGAGTAAAGAAGTGGAGTTAGAAGCCTTGAAGTCATTTGGTGGAGCCTTGGCTAAGGGGACTCTTGGTTATTTCTTTCATCTTCTTGTTTTGAGCATGTATCTAGTTTTCTATTTCATTATGCTTAGTGAGTAGTTGCCTTTTAAGCCCTAGCCAATTTGATGTACATACAACTATGTTTTGAGTCATGGAATTGAATTTGGTTAATTTAGTGTACTACATGTTGTGAATGAGTTTGATAGCTTGTGATGTGATTGTGGTATGTTTGCATGTTTGGGCTTGATTCAATATTTTTATATTCATGTTTTAGTCATGACTAAGTTGAGATACATTTAAGGAAACTAAAAATGAACCCAAGTGAACTAGTCACTCACCTAAGGAAAATAAGCATGTAAACATGACTTATGTTGCATTTGAGAATATGGGCTTAAGGTTTGGTTTTCATTGGGCTTGAGCATGGACCAAAGCCTTTTTGAAGTCCAAATGACTCAAGAAGCTTCGGTCAAGCTTACATTGACTCGAAGAGCCTTTGTAACTAACTGTTACTTCTTCTAATTCATGTTCTAAAATGTGTGGATTAGAAAATTCATTAGAACATAATTTCATGTCCTCTAATAAGGACTTAGGAAGGAAAGTCATTCATATTCATCATAAGTAAACACATACTGAACTCATTAGGCATGTGGTATGATTAAGATACAATTCGTAATTGAGTTGCATTCTAGTTTTGGTTTGCTTTATACTTGAATGTTGGACCGGAACACTTCTAGTGCCCTAATGGCCTAGAAGATTTGGTTCACAACCAATGGTGACTCAAAAGGATCACGAATTGGACAAACACGTGTGAATCAGACTAAACTTATAACTTGGACATTGTTGGTACATTGAGTTGGCTAGCGGCGAAATCTCTAGCCGACCAAACATTTACATTTTATTTTGTTCTTACTTTATGTTTTCACTTAATTAGTTAGCAGTAAACATTCGATCAACCTTTCGTGTAACCACTCTTTGTAGTTTAACCATCCCTTGCAATGTTAAGTCTCCAAATGACTTGATCTTGTGAGATACATTTCTACATTTTACTTTAGCTTTAGTGTCGAGTTTAGTGTCTAGTTAATCCGTAATTTCAAGTGCTTAATCGAGTCAAGCTAAGGAGTTTAAGTGGTCAATCCTCGTGGGTTCGACACTCGACTTCCTTACAAATACTATAACTTGACCCCATATACTTGCGAGTAAAAGAAATTCACTTAGTCTTAGACTAATCAATAGTTGAAAAATTAAGGGGATAAATCTCACAAACAAGGGGAGAAATGCATAGGAACAGAACATCCTCGAGTTTTTTTCTTCTTCTGTTTTTCCTTAGATTCGATGTCATAGCACCTTAAAATATTGTACATCATGAACCATTCATGCATTATGTAGCAAAATAATATTTTCAACACTTTCATATAACTGAAAATAGAGAAATTTTATTACATCCCAATACAATTACATCAAAGATGTCTTATTCCAAGAACAACTAAAAACAAAGTCTCGAAACATGATTAAACAAGCCAAACAAAAAAAAAACTAAACTTGAAAGATTACATAGCAGTGATAATTACCTAATACAAAGACTAATCAAAATCAAAAGTCTCAATTCAAGACTTGCTTTCTTGTTGTGTGCTACACTGAGATTGAAATCGCAGTCTTCTTTTATCTCATAGTCTCCCCCAGCAAAGTTTGCCTCTTATGCTAAGTATTTTTTGTGCATCTTATTGATATGTTAGATTTCCTTGCTTGCACGACATTGTTTGTGCATATGCTTAGTAGAGCCATATTTAAAATATGGGTACTTGCCAACCGGAGCAGAGTTGCAAGAATTTCCTTCATTCTTGAAACTGGAACCTGACTGATTCTTGTTTGAAGCACTGGGATCAGCCTCTTGTTGGTGATGCCAAGTCAAATTTTGACTTTGGTTTCTACCATTTTCATGCCCTCCGCTCCCACCACGTGGAGCATGCCCTCCACGATTGTAAGGTTCTAAACGTCTGTTCTTCTTTTCCTCACGTGTCTTCCCTCTAGTGTTGTAATTCTCAGAAGTTTTCTCGGTCCCAACGGACCCTTGATTTTTTGTTGAGAATTATCTCATGATGTCTCTACTTTTTAGCCAGGATATTCATGAGATCACTAAAGGTTTCTATTCTTCCTTATTCGTACTCAAACTGGTACTGATGAGCAAGTATACTCATGGAAGAAGAGAAGGTGTTCAGAGATTTCTTGATCAGTCTTTTCTACCCCACAGAAACTTAGCTCAGATTCTAGTTCCAACATAGCCTGGTTGTAAGCATCAACCTTTGGATAATCCAGAAGACACATGGTCTCTCATTTTTCTGTCAACTCAAGAAGTTGTGCATCATGCACGTTGTTGAAGTATTGCCTTAGAACGTCCCATAAATCCATGGGATCAGCTTTTTTTAAGTACTGCTTCTTGAGAATTGGATGGATATGATGCCTCAAAAACATGAGGGCTTGAATTTTGATTTTCGCTCTTGGGGCGACTGCATTGGGCTCAGTCGGTGGGAAGATAGTGCTTTATAGTCATAAAAATCGATATGTATGATCCAAGTTTAGGGAATAACAACGTGATCCAAGATGTATGGTCACAAAAATCGATGCTCAATAAACGGTGACTTCATACCACACCCAAAAATCGTGATATTCATAACTAATAAATTATATCAATTTCCCATTGTTTTTTCTTTATACTGTGACTCCCCCATAACTGTCACAAATCAAACTTTTTGTGACGAAATCCCCTTTCCTCGATATAGTAGAATTCCACAATATAATTCAAGCAATAAACAACCTAAGATCTAGGGTGTTGCAGAAATTAAGTTTTAGTCATAAATATCTAAAATAGTATTGTAGAAAATTTACCTCGATTAATATTATACTCGATAAAGATAAAGATGGACGACAAGGAGATAACGCTTGTCTGACTTGGGATTTGGGCAATTGAGTAATCTTGACGATATGGAGAAGATGCTTGTGAGTGATTGACTCTGGCGATCGGAAGTTGACGGTGACATTGGTGGTCGACGGTGATGGAGTTATAGGTTTAGGGTTAAGGTTTTTTCTTATCAGTGGTGATGACCGACTATCAACTTAGAGCTTGTTGATAACGTGTTGTGGGATAATAGATTGCATAATAATTGTATCTTTATTCATTAATAAAAAACTTTTTTTAATACATACATTACAATCAATATTTCTGAATAATCAGAGATTGCTAGAATCAGTATATCTACTAGAGACACACTCTAGTAGAGATTGAAATATACTTTCCTTAAACACTAGGCAAGGAATGATGAATCACACACAATATTTAGACATGGGTTGTACTTCAGTGTGTTAACGTAGTATGCATTAAAACACATGTTATAAAAGTGACCTGATATTACAGGTTAACCATTAAACGGTAAACATATGTTTTAAGTTAAGGTGGTATGTAAACCTAAATAATTAAGTAAATGTAAGACCATGTTTTGGTAACTTGCCAAAGTTACAAGTTTAAGGTTGAGAATGAACATAAATAAGAAATTTACAACATAAAAGACAAGTTTGTAATCTTATGGTTCAATAAACACCTTAAAAAGTAACTCTAACAACCATGCGTAGTATATCTCGTAAATCTACCGTCTGGGTTAAGCCACTCTTCCTCTTCCTCTTTTGTGGCCCGAAGCAACTCACGATAATGGAGTTTGGTTTTCCACCATCGGCATTCCGTCAAGCTTCTCCCTCCCACACATTCATAGTTACCGACACGGTTTCAAAGGCTTTGCTGCCAGGTTGACTGACCACCAAGCTTTGGAAATTTCAAGTAAGTTCCTATATCCATTTGTAAGAATTTTGATTTCAACAGATTCATGAGTTTGTGAGTGATTTTGGGAATTTTACAGAGATGCCTGGAGTGGTTTCGGTTTTTCCCAATACAAAAAGGAGTCTGCACACCACTCATTCCTGGGATTTCATGGGTCTTTTGGGTGAACAGACCTTACAGGTTTCCGGCTTTAACATAAAGAACCAAGTTAATGTCATCATCGGTTTCATTGATACTGGTAAGCATTGAGCACTCAGACCCTGTTGTTTCCACTGTGCAATTTGTTTGGGGGAATTGTTATATACTATATTAAGTTAAGAACATGCCAGAAGTTGTTTGCTATCTGTAATTCTGTATTCACATGAATATGCCATAAATTGTTGCTTTATGTATGCTTCAACATGTGATGGCCTCTGGTTTTGATATGGACTAGTTATTAGACTATTGTTTAAAACCAAAAGAAAAAATATTGCTTCCTGAACAGTGTTGACTGCCTAATCAATACAGGAATTTGGCCTGAATCTCCAAGTTTTAATGATGCCAACATGCCTCCGGTGCCAGCTAGATGGAAGGGGCATTGTGAATCTGGAGAAGCATTCAATACTTCAACTTGCAACAGGTTCACATTATGCCTTTGTGTTTGAGTATTTTGTTTATGTGAAGGGTCTCAATTATTTACTGGTGACCCCAAACTGATCATAAACCTTTGTGAATAGAAAAGTGATTGGGGCCAGATACTATAAGTCTGGCTATGAAGCTGGGGAAGATTCGGCAGACACAGTGGCATTTACCTCACCGAGGGATAGTGTGGGTCATGGAAGCCACACAGCCTCTATAGTTGCTGGTCGTTATGTCTCAAACATGACTTATAATGGGTTGGCATCTGGAGGAGCTAGAGGAGGTGCACCGATGGCTAGGATTGCAGTATACAAGACTTGTTGGGACACAGGTTGTTATGATGCTGACCTACTAGCGGCTTTTGATGATGTAATTAGAGACGGGGTTGCCATTCTGTCACTGTCCCTTGGCCCTGATGCGCCTCAGGGAGACTATTTCACTGATGCCATTTCCGTGGGATCATTCCATGCTGCTAGGCATGGAATTCTAGTGGTTTCATCTGCTGGAAATGCAGGAAACCCGGGTTCTGCGACAAATCTTGCCCCATGGATGATCACTGTTGCTGCAAGTTCAACTGATAGGGAATTCACTTCTGATATCATTCTAGGAAATGGTGTTAATGTCTCGGTAATGCTGTTTACTAGCTAGTTTCTGTTGAAGAATCGTATATGAATTTCTGACTTTTGCTGAAGCCTTATAAGTTCTCAATAATTTTTAGGGTGAAAGTCTCAGCGTTATTGGAATGAAAACCTCAGCAAGTATCATTTCTGCCTCTGAAGCTTATGCAGGGTACTTCACTCCTTATCAATCCAGGTGATCAGAAGGTACTTGGAAGTGAATCCTATTTAGATGTGAATACATTTGGAAACCTTAAGTAACATTTTCTATGCTACCTTTTACCTGCAGTTACTGTTTAGAAAGTTACTTGAATAAGACCAAGGCCAGAGGGAAGGTTCTAGTCTGCCGTCACACTGAAAGTTCAACAGAGTCAAAGGTAGCAAAAAGTGTTGTAGTTAAAGACGCTGGTGGTATTGAGATGATTCTCATTGATGAGGCAGATATGAGTGTTGCTGTCCCATTTGTTATCCCTTCAGCAATTGTTGGACTGAGGACAGGAAAACATATCCTCTCTTATATTAATCACACACGGTTAGTTTTATGAACTAAAGCATGGAGTTTGAGTTTGCAGTGTCTTAGTTTTTGTGTTTAACTGATCTAATTCACTTCCCCACAGCCAACCAATAGCTAAAATTCTCCCTGCAAAGACAATACTGGGATCAAAGCCTGCACCTCGTGTTACAGCATTTTCTGCAAAAGGTCCCAATGCGTTGACACCAGGAATTTTGAAGGTAAACCTCATCTAATGATCCGATAAAACAGTGTGCTTTTCAACTTTTCCAATTGTTTTTTCCCACGTTTTGTATGATCACCTTGATAACTTACATAAAAATTTCTGCTTTTGTAGCCTGATATTACAGCTCCTGGACTGAACATTCTTGCATCTTGGTCCCCAGCAGTAGTTAAAAAACAGTTTAACATTCTTTCTGGTACTTCCATGGCTTGCCCGCATGTAGCAGGAATTGCTGCGTTGATCAAAGCCGTTCATCCTTCCTGGTCCCCAGCAGCTATTCGATCTGCAATCATGACTACTGGTAATTCACCTAGTGTAAAGCTAAAGTTAACAGAAAATATTTTATTCTTCATTCTCATACCGGTACATAGATCCCAATTCTTGATGTGATGAAGTTTCCGAATAAGTAGTTTTATGTCATATATTGTATTGAAGTCTGACAGCAAATGAACATACAGCTATTCTTCTGGACAAGAGACACAAACCGATTATAGTGGACCCTGAAGGCAAAAAGGGTAATGCATTTGATTATGGCTCAGGCTTCCTGAACCCAACAAGAGCGCTGAATCCGGGTCTTGTTTATGATGCAAAACCAGCAGATTATATAGCATTCCTTTGTTCAGTTGGGTATGATGAGAAGTCATTGCATCAAATCACACTAGACAACAGTACATGTTCTCAGGGATTCAAGACTCCATCCGACCTCAACTATCCATCCATCACAGTACCAAATCTCGAGGGGAACATCTCAGTAACTAGAACAGTGACCAATGTTGGGCAGCCGAGGAATATCTACAAAGCTGCTGTGTCCTCACCCAAAGGAATCAATGTTTCTGTTGTCCCAAATCGGCTAGTCTTCACCAGATATGGTCAGAAGATAAGCTTCACTGTCACTTTCAAGGTGGTTGCTCCATCGAAGGGCTATACATTTGGGTTCTTGTCGTGGATGAGCGGAAGATCGAGGGTTACCAGTCCTTTGGTTGTCCAAGTTGCACATGCAAACTCAGGACTGATGAGATAACAGCCAAGGAGAAGTTCAGTTAGCTTTAGGACGTTGATATCCCTAGTTCTCACTGATACTAAAACCTTACACACACTAAAGAGGGCAACGCAGAACCAAGTATAGATCTATGTTCCAATTTCCAAGTTACCTACAGTTTCTACGAGTGATCAGATTATTTGTTTCTTCTTTTGGCCGATATGAGAAAATTAAAGAAAGTTTATTTCCTGCCTTGTGGTTCAAGTTATATGTATAGCACTAAACTTTGATTAGTTGAATGCACCCGAGTAGTTTTGTGTATTCTGTTTGCTGCTTCCTCCTGATTCTTTCTTTGCTTCAATGAAGCATTTAAGTAACCATATGCATATGCCTGTCTAAATAAAAGAACCAATGAACAATATTTCAAATCAAACATCCAACCTGAAATACTTAACTGAGTTGCTATCTGCAATTCTGCATCATCTATATTTTCATATTTTAAAAACAATCATTCCCTTATATTCGAGAGACGGTGTATAATGACAATATACAGATGTGCAAACTAATCACACATACCGATGATATAAAGAAAAGGAAAATCCATATGACGAATGTAACACAGAAGGATCCAGAAGGCCTTCTAACACGACAAGCTGATCCAATAATGCAAGCTTCTCCTCCTCGAGCATCTTAACCTCGTCTTCAACCTCTCGCAGATCCTTCCCCACTGCAAAGCTCTCCTCCTCCATCTCCCTGTGACGCGGCGTTCATATGCAAGAGGTCAAGCGGTGTGAGATTGAAGAAGAAACTCAAAAGTTATCTTTCGAAGTGTTCGTAGAAGAATGTCGACTCAACAATTTCCATGACTTTCATTCCTAGCTTGATTGAAGGTCGTCTAAGCCAGGCACCATGGGGTCTATCGTTATTGCAACCAATCGTCTCACAATTAGAAAGTGATTCGATTGATCTTCAACAGAAAGATGCCTTTGAATTTTTCATTGGGCTGTTCAAAGATGTTTGAAAGATAATATATGGGGCATGAATGGTGGCCTCCTGAAACATCTTTAACAGGTAGCAGGTAGAATTTTTAAATATAACACAACCGTTAGATCGAATTAAAAAAATATGAATGGTCAAGAATAAATTATAAATTTAAAATAAAAATTTACCTTTTTAGGTTTAGTACTATTCCTTAGAAAAAAACTAAACTAGAATTTTCAACCTTAAAAAAGTAACTTAGTTTACCATTTTATGGTAAACTTATAAACATGTGTTTTATTGTAACTTGTGTTAACACACTGAAGTATTCTCCTTTAGACATATCTAAACATAATTTCTTTTACAATTATTAAGTTTTATAATTTTTTAGTTTCATCTTTTGGGCCAATCAGGCATACAGTTGTAGTTTGGGCTTGGGCCTTCATATCGCAGTTTGTACACCGTCTTAAACTCGGAATCTCACATTCTCACCACACCCATACAACGTGTAATAGCCGTTGCAATTTGAATTTGTTGTCATAATAGGCATTGCCCCTCACCTCACATCTCCACCATTTTACTACAAAGTCCTCACAATTCAAATCACAATAAGCGCGACACTCCTCTCCAGAACCACCGATTTCAAATCCACCTCCGCATCTCAGCCGTCCCCTTCATCTCTCTCTCTCTCTACCTTTCAGACTTCCTGTACTTGTGCTCAAAACTTCAGACTCACAGTGAGAAATGCTCAGAGCTCAGAACAGAGCTACTACTACTAGACCCAGAAGAAGAAGAAGAGACACGTCACCCAATCACGACCGACTCGTTTTCGTTTCCCAGATTCATCGCCCAAATCAACTCTAGGACTTCGCCTGCTTCAGTTTTTGTTTCTCAATTCGTCTTTCAGGTAATTTACAATTCGCTTTTGAAATTCGATCGGTTTTGTTTTTTATTTTTCGAAACCCTAATTGTATAAATCTGTGTTGGATTTCTGAGCATCAGGATGTTGAGGGATTTCAAATTCCTTCGATCGAATTCAGGGAGAAGAGAACAACAACAACAACAAGATGAAGAAGCCGAGAACGTGCCGGTGAACCCGAAGGACATAACGGCTGCGGCGGCGGCGACCCGACCCGGCCCGGAGTCATCATCGCGAGCTCCGTTTCACCCAATCCAAGAGCCAGCTCAGAACCCTAAGCCGGAGCAGGAGTCCGGATTCCGGTCTAGGTTTGATAAGACACCGACTAAAGCTTCTAGTAAGGCTCCAGGTTTGCCTCTGAGGACTCCGGAGAAGCACGGAGCTGCGTTTTCGGCTCGGAAACGATTCGGGTGGGCCCAGAGGAATAATGATTCCGGTGATTTTCATGAGGATCCGGCCCAATTGAGCAGAGGCGGCAGTGGAAATGGTAATGGTAACGGAAGCTTGGCCAATGTGACACCTCGAGTAGCCAGGACGGCTGCGAAAGGTGGTGCTTTGGGTTATTCGGAGAGTAATTCTGCACACACTACTCCGACAAAGAGCATTTCAAAGCCTCCGATTTCGGGTTTTCGGGGTAAAATGGATGGAAGTGTTCGCAGTCGAGTTGGGAACCATGCTGCATTGTATAAAGGGATTCCCGTTTGCAGTGGTCTCTCTACGACGGTGGTGAATTCGGTTGAAGTACCTCACTTTGATCTCAAGGAAGACACTTCTTTTTGGATGGAGCACAGTGTACAGGTAAAACTCTCATTTTTTGTAATCTAATTTTTGCCCTTTAGTTGAAGCATATAGAATTTTCATTGCAGACTAACTTTGAAGGAAAGCTAATGTGTGTAATTGGTCTAGGTTCTTATTCGTGTGCGTCCTCTCAATAGCATGGAGAGGAGTATGCATGGCTACAACAGGTGTCTGAAGCAAGAAAATGCTCAGACTATTTCATGGATCGGGCAACCTGAAACGCGTTTCACATTTGATCACGTCGCCTGTGAAACGGTTGACCAGGTGTGGGTTGTGAAAAATTTAGTGTGCTATGTCTTGTTTATTTTTATTTCAAAAATTCCTTTGTCATAGTGTTAGCTTAGTTTGCGACTTGTTTACAGGAAACACTTTTCCGAATGGCTGGTCTCCCGATGGTGGAGAATTGCTTGTCCGGGTACAACAGCTGTATGTTTGCCTACGGTCAGGTAGTTCATGGAATTAGGCGATCTTTGACACCAAATTCTTTGTCGATTGTAGTTTCAGATCCCTGAGTATTTCCATGTTCTTGCATCTCTGAGCTTAATTTTGACGCTGAGAGTCAAAATTTTACCCACTATTTTAAATAAGCACCAATGGATTTGGCTGATCAGTGACCACCTAGATTAATGCAATTTTTTTTGGCAATGTTAGGGAAACCAAGATGCTTAGTTGTACTCATATTGCTGCTTGAATTTATGTTGTCCCACTACTGAGAGGGCCACCAAGCACAATTCAGTTAACATATTTCTATTGGACAAGCCGGATGATTTCTTTTGAACTTTTGATAGTAGGATTCATATACAGAAATGTTCCAATCATTAAGACTCAGATGTCACAAAAATGTATGCAATAAATTTCTTTTGATTCTCATAACTCAGTGTTGCTCTCACTGTTATAACTTATTGTGACCGAGTTGATTTGTAAAACAGTGGGTTATTTGATCACGCAGACAGGAAGTGGGAAGACATACACCATGCTTGGTGAGATCGACGATTTAGAAGACAACCCCAATCCAAATCGTGGAATGATGCCACACATTTTTGAGTTTTTATTTGCAAGGATCCGAGCTGTAAGATGTTACTATGCTCTTGGTTAATTTGAATTGTATGCGAGAATGGACAATTTTTCACTTTATCGTTCTACTTTTTCTGTGTATATATAGGAAGAGGAGATTCGACGGGATGAGAAACTGCAATATTATTGCAAGTGCTCCTTCTTAGAGATTTACAATGAACAAATTACAGATCTTCTTGATCCGACTTCTACCAATTTGCTTGTAAGTTCATTCTTCTACGGGGGTATGACCTTTGGTTATCTTGATGGTTTTCTGATTATGCTATTGTTTTTTGTGTCTCAAGTTGCGGGAGGACGTGAAGAAAGGTGTTCATGTGGAAAACCTCTCTGAATTTGAAGTTCGTACCGTGAGTGATATTCTGAGGCTACTAGTACAGGTTAATACCATTCACTATAATCTTGATAAGTTGTGGCAGAAGTGTATTGTTCTGTGGAGTACACACATGTTACTTTATATGCATGCATGTGTCTGATACTTAGAATGCAATTGTAATCTGTTGGATGTAGGGTTCTTCCAATAGGAAAGTCGCTGCAACAAATATGAACAGAGAAAGCAGTCGTTCACACAGTGTGTTTACTTGTGTAATTGAGAGCAGATGGGAAAAAGATTCAACGACTAACCTACGGTTTGCTAGATTGAATCTAGTTGATTTGGCTGGTTCTGAAAGGTAGTATTAGTTTCAAGCTTATTAAAGGTTATAAAGTGGTTGCTGGACTGATCTTTACCCTTCTGACTCCTTTACAGGCAGAAAAGTTCAGGTGCCGAGGGTGAGCGTTTGAAGGAAGCAGCTAGTATTAATAAATCATTATCTACACTTGGGTATTTTTGTCTTTCTTAAGATCTCCTTGGTTCATGTTGTCATGTTTATAAATTTTCAATGATAATGGGAATGTGTCTTTTGCAGTCATGTCATCATGGTTCTAGTAGAAGTGGCAAATGGGAAGCTAAAACATATACCTTATAGAGACTCTAGGCTAACCTTCCTTTTACAGGTTAATTGCTAATCATAATAACATCTGTTCTGTTTTAATCAATATTACTTTTTAGACATGATTGTAGTCTTGGTACCACATTATTGCAGGATTCACTTGGGGGAAACTCAAAGACAATGATCATTTCAAATGTCAGCCCTTCTGTCGGGTTTGTTTTTTGTCTATATTCTTTTGATTAATAGCTTGGGTATCATTTTCTATAGTACACTGGGCTGCTGAAATTTAAGGAACATTTTTGTAAGAATGGCTTAATTATTTATCTTTACTACAGATGTGCTGCTGAAACATTGAACACGCTTAAGTTTGCTCAGCGAGCAAAACTTATCCAAAACAATGTAAGTTTCAAACACTAAGTGATGCCAATACGCCGTGTCATTGAATTCATTAAGCATCAGTCAATCACTAAATCATTCTCTAATCTGTTAATGTGAAGGCTGTGGTGAATGAAGATTCTACAGGAGATTGCATTGCTCTACAACACCAAATTAGACTTCTTAAGGTGGTGCTGATCTTCTATTTTATGTATGTTCTCATTTTTTAAATTGTCTATAGTTATATTAATGAGGTGAATTCTGGAACAGGAGGAGCTCTCCATTCTGAAACGTCACAATGTCTCTCGGTCATTGCCATTTGGTTTCACTCATAATGAAGACAATCAAGTACAGAAAAGTGATTGTATCGGAAACAAGTGTGAGATGGAGCTAGAATGTCCGGACGATATGTTTGATGATAAATTGAAAGGAACTGTGAAAATGTCTACCAAACAGGTCTTCTTGCTTTGCTTGAATAATTTGTCTAGTATATGATTGCCATTTCTGTGGAAGTAAGAAGAATGTTTTGTCATTGATTTGGAGAAATGAATAAGTACATGTGTCGATATTTGTTTCTTCATCAGCATTAAATTCAGGACAAATTTCAGTTTAGTATCTTGAGGTTTAGGTCTTTCTTCATGTCGCAACCTGAAGTTCTAAATTTTTCAATTTACTAATTGAGGTTTGGGTTGTTCTTTATGTTACTACCTAAACTTTTAATTTTTTCAGTTTCCTACCTGAGATTTCATTTTCTCATCACTTTTTATTTTTAATATGTAATGCAGAGGGTATTTTGGCCAATTAATTTATTTTTAATAACAAAAAAAGCATTATCTTCTAAAATTATTCTTCCTAACAAATAAGTTATATAAATTTTATTTTTTGAAAGGGTTATATTAGTTTTATAAAAAAAGTCGATTGACTAAATACATCATTCTCACCTTTGATTGGTTACGGCCGTACGGATATTAAAATATATGAGCGACATAATTTGTGAAAACTCATAAATTTGGCTCGTTTGGCAAATCCTTGGCTTAAAAAAATCTAAAATTGTTGTTTTTTGCAAAATAAGTGCAAGTACAATTTAGAACATTACGATCACTTATTTTGTTAAAAAAAATAATTTTAGATTATTTTTAAAAAAAAAACTAAGGGTTTGCCGTATGAGCCGACTTTATAAATTCCCACAATTATGCCTTAGTATCCATACCGCGCTAACCAATCAAGGGTGACCATGGCATATTTTGCCAACCGACCATGTTTTAGAAAATTAACATAACTTATTTTGTGAGGAAGAACAGTTTTAGAAAATTAAACAAATTTATCATTAAAATAAATAAATTGACTAAAATACCCTCTTATATTACATATTTTTTTTAATGGAAAAAATAAAAGTTATGAGAAAATGAAACCTCAGGTAGGAAACTGAAAAAAAAAAAGTTTAAGTAGTAACGTGAAGAGAAACCCAAACCTGAAGTAGTATACTGAAAAATTTAAAAGCTCCAGTAGCAACAAAAAAATTGACCCAAATCTCAGGGTACTAAACTGAAATTAAATTTGCCCTTAATTTAAATTAAATTTAAGTACATAAACTGAAAAATTTAAAACCTCAAGTAACAATATGAAGATTGACCCAAACCTCAGGTACTAAACTGAAATTAAATTTGCTCTTAATTTAAATTAAGTACATGTATGTGTCAGTGTTTGTTTCTTCACTACCATTTATTTGAATACCTACTGTCTCATTTTAGTCATTTAATGAGAAAACGGATGTATAACTCTGTTGGAAAACATCATCATATTGTAGTCAAACAAACTAAAATGATTTCATCACCATGTATCAAGAGTAACTTATCGCAGCAAATCATTGTGAATCAGTTAAAATCTTTGGAGAAAACACTTGTTGGTGCCTTCCGTAGGGAGAAAATGGCAGAAACTACTATCAAGCAACTTGAAGCTGAAAAGGAGCAGTTAAACCGCTTGGTACTTTGGGGTGTTGTTTTTGTTTCAATTTTATTTCTATTGGAGTCTGATGGTAAATTGGCTTGACTCGGAACTTATTGCTTATTAGGTTTGTCAAAGAGAGGAAGACACAAGGTGCAGTAAAATGATCCTAAAGTTTCGGGAAGAGAAAATAAAAAAAATGGAGTCACTTCTTGGTGGTTGTATTCCCGCAGAGACATATTTACTCGATGAAAACAGAGCACTCTCTGAAGAAATCCAGCTCCTCCAAGCTAAAATTGATAAGAATCCAGAAGTGACCCGGTTCGCTTACGAGAATATAAGGCTTTTGCATCAGCTTAGAAGGTAAGTTTTACAGGATCTAATCTGTAAGAAGTAAGAACTATTTTGTTAAATCTTATCATTCCTGCATCATGGGCATGTGTCGTTCATAGATTAGAAGAATTTTATGAGGAAGGAGAGAGAGATGTACTCGTGCATGAAGTATCGAAACTACGTGATCAGGTAGTTATAGTCCTAAAAAAATATATGTTATGTTTTCTACCTCCTGATAGAAGTTTAATCGGGTAAATGAAATTATATTTTCAGCTGCTTCAATTTCTTGATGTGCCCTTCGAGCAGCATAGCCATCCAAACTTTAGCTTGGAATCCCAGGTTGGGTGCTTCAGCTCAAGTATTTTACTTCTTTGTACTGCTTGTTTGTTTAATATGTGGTGGAAACGGAAGGATGACTGGAATAGCTTTTCCTGCAATTCAAATTTATTCAGGATGCAATTCAAATTTATTCAGGATGCAGACCAAATATTTGTGCACATTTGGTCTTTAATATTTGAACTAATTATATGTCTTCCATCAAAACAGGAAGCCCTGTGCATTCACAAAGAAAATGATCCCCCTCAATCTGGAGGAAGTTATTATACTAATATTTCTTGATTAGTTTTGTTTAATATATGTATTGAATTTTTATTTATTCAGTTAAAAGAGACTCGTGAAGAATTAGATGAATGTAGGCACAGCTTAAATGCTTGTTTGGAAGAGAATGCAAAACTTTGTAGGTAGGTTCCACCCTTATTCTCAATTCTCATTGTCTTAGGCTCACTTGGTATTTCATTCAATGTCCAAAGATTAATTATTTGAGGATGTCTCTGTATGTCTCATGTCGCTTTTCTGTTTCTAATATGTTACAGAGAAGTTGATGATCTTCGCATAACAATGAGCAATCTGAGATCTACACCCATTGAACAAGATGGTTGTGTGGCTCTAAAGGTATTTCTGCTTCTTACAATGATATATGACTCATTTGGCTTTGCTAAACTGTTAATATTACGGAGACAGGATAGAGGAAGAATGACTCCTCTGAGCCTAGTATTAGTTTTATGTACCCACCCACCAACTAGGATGCCACATTAATGTTTTGTGATTTGGATTCTTTTGATCTCCGCTTATATTAATTTGAGCTATGGTATCCAGGTCCAAATGGAGGAGATAGAACGGAAACATGTAGAAGAAGTGATTCATTTTCATCTGGAGTTGGAAATACTGAATATCATTCTAAAGGAAGAGAAGATCTCTCAAGAGGAAAGATTATATTTCTTAAGTAGAGATCTTCAGCTCGCGAAAGAAGAACTTTCTCTCATAAGCAAGCAACATGATGATGCAAACATCAAACTGCAAGGAGCCAAATGCATCATTGAAGCTCTTGAGTGTGAGCAAGTCATGTCAAACAATGTGATGGTAGATCTGAGGAATAGCAACAGCCATTATATGCAGCTTTTGAGTAAAAAGGAGGTTGAACTAAGGTCTCTTAAGGAGCAACACAGTTCTAAGGAGTTTACAGATCTGTCACCTTTGAGCAGTTCAAACAATCATGACTCTCCACTACAGGGAAAGTTGAAGCGGATGCAAGAATCCCTTGAATTGGCAAAAATAATGAATATGCGGTACCAAAGTGATCGTGCATTTCAAATGTCTAATGAAGAAGAAGTCGAGGAAGTCCGCAGGCAGGCTGAGGCTGAAACTGCTGAGGTAATTGTCTGTATGCAGGAAGAACTTAGCATGCTTCAACAGCAGGTCCAAGATAGTCAATTAAAAGAACTGGGGGTTAATAAGAATGTTTTGATGTTGGAAAATGAACTGAAAGAGGTGCAAGAGAAATTGTACGACTTTTCAATAGAGAATGAAAGGCTTAGTAAAGAGCTCAAGGAGAAAGATGGCAAAATAAGAACGTTATCAGAAGAATGGACGTTATTGTCCAGTGAGATTGAAGTTGTTCTTTCTGGTGGTTGTGAGCTTCTGATTGATTCAACTGAGCAGCTTGACCTAATATCCAATTCCTTTTCGGAGAAAAGGATTTGGATTTCTGAACAAGTTGGCAGGGCTGTTCGAATCATCTCAGAGAAGGAAACATTGATTGAAGAACTGAGGACATGCTTAGAGGATGCAAACAATAAAAAAAGTGATGTTGAGTCCATGCTGAACTCTCTTAGAGATGCTACACTAGCTATTACTGAAGCACAACATCAGGATTATAGTGCAAAAGAGAAAGAAATGCTCCTTTTGACAATGCAGTTGAACAAAGAGATATCTACTGTGGAAAAGCTGGAGAACAGAGTGAGGTTGCTTGAAGATCAGATCAGAAGCACATCACACTGTGCAACAGTTGCTTTCATAGTTGTCAATAGATTAGCTGAGATGATTGAAATTAATGCTGACACAATAAAGACTATTGAAGAGTTGATCTCCATGAAGGTTTCCCAACTCGGTGATCAGGCTACTGCGATAGCAGAAGCTGAGGAAAAAATTGAGTCTTTGAGTAGGCAGCTGGCTGAGCAGGACAGAACCTGTGATAATTTAAGAAAGGAGCTTTTAGAGCAGCAGGAACGTGCTTTTAGTATGGAACAAGAGCTTGAAGAGATTGAAGAGAAAAACATTCTGACAACGAAGAAGAAGCTGGCTGAGCTAAAAACTGGTGTATCCACACTCAGGTCATGCATGAACCCACAACCAGAGGATCAAATGAGCTGTGAAAAGAAGAGCGCAGAAGGAGTTTATAAGTCTTCTGAAGCAGAATGTGGAGAACAGGTAATAAATTAATCTTTTAGTCTCTGATACTTTGGTCATAAGGTTCATGTCTGATGTAAAAGAAGTCTTTGAAAGTTCTAACTGAGTTACTGTATTGCAGATAGCCTTGGTACCAGTTCTAGACCACAATGGAGACAGGAATTTTGTTGAAGTCTTGAGCGATGATGATACTTCTGAGTTTTCTCTTGAAAGGCAAAGGAATCGTTGCTATAATCCATGTACTCGAGAAATTTTGAAGCCTTCCAAGGATGCTTGTAGTAGAGATGTTACCATCTTACTTCTGAAAAAGGAAATTGAAGCTGCCCTTGATAGCTTACAAGAGGTGCAGTCTGAGATGGACAAACTACGCGATGAAAACAATTTAATGCACAAGTCGGAGCAACAGAGTCAGGATAGCTTGGAAGTTTTTGGTTCTCAGATTCTTCATCTGCAATCAACCATGATTGATTTAGAAGAGCAATCCAAACTGAAGTTGGAAGCTCTCAATCAGAAACTAGAGGCAATTGAAAAGATTGTGCAGGAAGCTGGATCACATTGGTGCCAAACAAAAGAGGTAAGTAATAGATTTTTCAACTCAGTTGCTTTCACTTTCTCCGTCATGTGTTACACCCTTCTCTCTGTGACAATAATTTTCTATACTTTGCACCCTTCTATGTGTATTGAACAAACAATTATTTTAATGTTAAGATAGTGATAATATTGTTCAAATACTAGTATATGTCAATTGATCTGATCTTAACCCCTCTGATGTTTCATTCCTGTAATGATAACTGTAATTGTTCGTGCTCACTCAACAGTATGTTTTGGTGTTGGCTTATCACAGCTTTAACAACTACTTGTTTTATCCTCGCAGTTAATGGAACTAGAAGTCAATGATGCAAAGTTAGTTGCACACCAGAAATCTGCTGAGGCCGCTTGCATTTATTCCAAGTTCGAAGAGGCTCAAGATGCTATGAAGGAAGCAGATATTATGATCAATGAACTGATGATATCCAATGAAAAAATGAAGGTTGAAACAGAAAGACTGAAGAAACTAGAAGCTGTATTAATCAGTGAAACGGATGTTTTACGGAGTGATGTTCAAAGCTTGCAAGTTAACAATCAAATGACCAATCAGAAATTGGTGCAGGTTGAAAGCTTGCTTGCATCAGATGTAATGGAAATGAAGGCTGTAGTTGTAGAGCTCGAGGGCATGCTAGCAGGGGTCCAGGCTGCTTATGAAGAAAATTTCATGCTTCTATCCTCTGATTTTAGCTCCATGAAGTCTTTACTTGCAGATTCCTCAAAGATAGTTTGTATAATGCTGGAGGACATCTGGTCTGACATAATTGTGAAGGACTGTGCTGTGTCAGTGCTACACCTCTGTCACATGGGGAAATCTATGGAAGCAGTGACCAGGCTTAACGCAGAGAAAGGTCTGCTTGAGAATGGGCTGTGTGAATCTAATGCTGTAATAGCTGATCTGAGGCAACACGAAAGAGAGCTTGAGATGTGCCAGATTCTGAAGGGTAAATTACTTGCAGACATTAAGAGCAGTTTTGATCGCATCTCTAGCAATGAAGAGGCAGCTGGGAAGCTTAATATGAAGGTGATTACTTTTGAGAAACAGATATCAGAGCTACAGGTTCAAGAAGAGTTAATGTTGCAGAGGTCTAATTATATGGGATCCCAGCTTGCTATTTTACTGAATGATGTGGAGTTGAGTAACTCAAACATTGTCACATCCCTTTTAGATCAAGAGAAATTGCTTAAAGAAAAAGAGGAGGCACTTGAACTTCAAGCTGAGTGTCTACTCCACGAATGGTGTGTAAAAGACTTTGAGTCAGTTGCATTGATGTCAGAGTTAAGAGAGATGGGTCTTCAGAAAGCTGACATTGAAAGAGAACATATTGATCGCTGTGTTGTGCTGGAAGAATGTGAAAAACAAGTGGTTCTTTTGAAGGTCGATGCTACTTTGAAAGAACAGATCTTGGTGGATGAAGAAGATGAGGTTACTTATCTTGAAAAGGAGAGGAATGATCTATTGATAAAGCTGGACCAAAGCAATTTGCATATTGCACGTATAAGTAATTCAAACAAGGCTCTTGAACAGGATATTCAGTTGTTAAGTGATGTTACTCTTTCCAATGATGTTTTGAAATGTGAACTTGGAGAAGTTAGGAAAACAGAGGTGAGGTTGTTGAGCCAGGTCCATGTACTTGAAACTGAATACCAAAAGCTACAAGAAGATTTAAATATCAAGGAAAGAAATTTAGAACAGTTATCCAGTAAGATTGCTGTCCTTGATGAACAAAACCAAATCTTGACGAATGATATTCACATGTTACAGACCTCATCAGATGGACTTCAAGATGTGTTAACGGAGAAAGAGGCTGAGCTGAGGAGAATGAACTGCTTGGAAATGGAAAATCAATTGCTTAAAAGTGAGATGAGGAAGTTTGAGACCGATGCTGATACATTGAAGCAAGAGAATTTTCTCTTCAGAGAGCAACTTAGGTCTCTAAAGAAAAGCAGGGATGATGTGCTGACCATGTGGAGTGTGACAGTTGAGAATTGTGTGCGTTCCGTGGAAACTGAGGATTCAGTTGGTGAGAAACTACACAGTATTATAAAGGAAGATGGTGTGATGATCTTGGACAAAATCTCTGATGAGATATATGAAACTGTGGACAAAGTTGTAGAGCAGTTTGATTTCTTAGAGTGCCATGCGGAGGAGTTGGTGTCTGAAAATATTATAAAGGAGCTGAGTTACTGAAGAAGGATGATGTACTTAAAGGTCTGTTATTCGATTTGAGCTTGTTGCAGGAATCTGCATCTAAAACTAAAGAAGATTGTGTGCGTTCCGTGGAAACTGAGGATTCAGTTGGTGAGAAACTACACAGTATTATAAAGGAAGATGGTGTGATGATCTTGGACAAAATCTCTGATGAGATATATGAAACTGTGGACAAAGTTGTAGAGCAGTTTGATTTCTTAGAGTGCCATGCGGAGGAGTTGGTGTCTGAAAATATTATAAAGGAGCTGAGTTACTGAAGAAGGATGATGTACTTAAAGGTCTGTTATTCGATTTGAGCTTGTTGCAGGAATCTGCATCTAAAACTAAAGATGAACAAGATGATATTAAGGAAGTAATAGCTTCATTGGAGGCTTTAGAGGATGAGCTTTCTGTAAAATCAAGTGAGCTTGATGTGGCCAATTCTAATATCGAAATGCTTGAATCTCAATTGCAGGAGAAGACAGACATAATCTCTCGTCTTAAGTTGGATAAATTACAAAAGTACGAATCTCTAGATGTTCTGTCCAGTGAAAATATGGACCTGAGAACTTGTATTGAAGATGCCTTGGCAGCAAAAAGTTTATTCGAGAATAAATTGTCAGAGAAGGAAAAGATTACTGAGAGCTTGAAACTGGAAATTCTGGAAATGAGTAATGCTCTTGGCCAACTGAAGGACTCCAATGAATCCCTGAGGTGCAGTATGAATGAGCTTGCTGGTCAGAGGGATCTTCTCCACATTGAGGTGCTATATTTGAAAGAAAATCTCAAAAGAGAACAGACACGGACTGATGAAATTGAAGCAATTGCAAATGAAGCACAACAGGTACATGCCTCCTGAAGACAAACTATATCTTTTTGCTGAAACTTTATTACATTTCTTAATTCTAGTTTTCTACTCTGACTTTCAGATAGCTGCATTAAGAAAGACCCATGTTGATGAGAAAGAGGCAGAGGTGAAGCTCCTAGAGCAGTCTGTAGAAGAGCTTGAACATACTGTAAATGTGCTGCAAAATAAGGTCAAATTCCAATCTCCAAGTGCATTCAAGTCTTATGTACGTTGTTCTAGTTTTCTATATTTGTTGGTCTCACATATATTTGTGCTTTTTTAGGTTGATATTATCAAGGAGAGCTTGAATGTGAACAACAAAGATTGTATGGAGAAGAGCTTGAATGTGAACTTCATGCTTTAAAACATCAGATGTTAAATGTCGAAAATGCTAATGCCGACATGAACAGGTTTATTGTGGAGCCTCAATTTTATTTTTTTTAAAATGCAAATACATCACTGTTTCAATAAATAGACACTAAGATGTTTCCAATTTGCAAAACAGACATTTAGGCAATAAAGAGAAAAACCTTCAAGATGTCCTTTGGAACATGCAAATACTCGAGAGGGATTTAGCTGAAAAGGATGCCAAGGTGAAGTTCTTATTACACATATACCACATGTCAAACGAAACTATCTTAATGTGATTTTGATTTCAACCGATGTAAATTTGATGTTACAATTTCGTAGTTAATTTTTTACTTGACAGATCGCTCAATATAAAGCACATATCTCTGAGTTGAATTTGCACGCAGAAGCACAGGCTTGTGATTTCAAGCAAAAGGTGTATTGTTGTTGTAAGATTGTATATGTAGAATTACACGCTGTTCTCTCTTCTTCGTCTTCTTCTGTTTCAAAATTATTTTTATATTTAGTTTCTGTTTATACATATTTCCAATTATCTAAATTAATAATCTTGGAACAGTTCAAGGCACTGGAATCCATGGCTGAACAAGCCAGATCGGAAGGCCATACCACTCACGCTCCAAGTTCTGCATTAAGCAAGTCAGAGAAAGCCACAAAGTCTAGAGGTTCTGGCTCGCCATTTAAATGTATTGGGCTGGGCTTGGGACAACAAATAAATCTGAGAGGGATGAGGAACTTATGGCTGCAAGGACCCGCATTGATGAGATTGAATCCTTGGCCTCCAATCGGCAGAAAGAGGTAGTGTTATTTTGTTCCACGTATTTCCTGTCATCTTCACTATAAAGCTCTAGTATATGATTCACTTTGTTAACATTTCTCTAACATACTTTGATTCCTTTCCTCTTGGGTGCGAAGCAGATATTTAATTTGAATGCCAGGATAGCTGCTTCCAAAAGCATGACCCATGATGTACTTCGGGACTTACTTGGAGTCAAGTCAGACATGACCACTTACGCGGTACTTCATATAGTTCCAAACTGCTGTCCTAATTATTTATACTGTATCATCACTGCATCCAGTATAATGGATATAGGATTTCAAGTATGAAAATCACCATTCATAATTAAAAATACCATACATACCGCAAGAGATAGAATGTGGAAAACTAAATGAAAGGTATCATATCTTGCCAGAATTAACTTGCCTTTTGAGCTTGCACAATTATGTTTCCCTTTTATATGACTATCTCACCTTGTTCCTTTTTGCCAATGCTAGTCACTATTGGATAATCAACAAGTGCAGAAGATCACAGAGAAGGCTCGGATTCATAGTTTTGAATCAAAGGAGAAGGTAAAATCTTAAAATAGCTAATTCAGAATTGTCTTTCATTCGAAAGGCATAACTTTGTCAAATTGTATCATTTGTTGCCACCCAATGACATGGGCATATTTAGGAAAACCTCTGGAACAATAAAATTATTTCAAAATTGCACCATGGACCTTAACGAGAAGATCTTTTGCTCATTCTTTTGTGTCTCATTGTGTTAACTTTTATCTATTATTCAGGAGCAGGAGGTACTTAAGCTGAAAAAACAGCTGAATGAATTTATAGAGGAAAGACGAGGGTGAGCACACTTCAAAGCTGCCATACTTGGTTAGAACTGTTTTTTTTTAATCTTGCATGAATTAAGTTTCGTTGAGTTCTTTCCAGGTGGCTTGAGGAAATTGAGAGAAAGCAGGCTGAAACCATAGCTATCCAAATCGCTTTGGAAAAACTTCAGCAGCGAGATCAGTTGCAGAAAACTGAAAATGAGATGCTCAAGGTTGAGATTGAATTTTGGAAATATTATTCCTAAGATAATGTGAACATTCTTGATTTATTTGCTTACTTCATTTTACCTTTGCAGATGGAGAACGTAAATCATAAAAAGAAGGTGATGGAACTTGAGGGAGAAGTAGATAAATTGTCTGGTCAGCAAAAAATCCAGCAAAGAATCCATCACCATGCAAAAATCAAGGCAAGATACTACCAATATAGATATCACACTATTGATGTCTTTCAAAAAATACACTACTGAGATTTTTGGTAATTATCACTTTCAATCCTAGTCCATCTAAATAGGTCATATTTACAATGCAACAGGAAGAAAATCACATGCTAAAAGCTTGCAATGAAGAACTTAGCACTAAGCTTCGGCGGACAGAGGTTCATTTAACACGTGTCAAGGAAGAGCTTGCTCGCTATCATGCTTCCTGTGGTAGAGACTCTTATATTGATTTTGATGAGGAGCAACGATTGAGTACCAAAGTGAAGGTTAGTAGTAGTGCACATTTAATTTGTTTTTGCCGTAGAGGTTCCCCATTAGTATGATGCTTAATATACATGATTCTGCTATAGGAAATCGAGGAGGAGAAGATGCAATTACCACAGAAGTTATTAGGCCTGTGTACAAGCGTTTTAAAGGTATATTGAACATGATTAAGCAAACAAAACTCAGTTGACTTGTAATCACCCCAGTTAACCTGAAATGTGTAATATTTCCTTTTGAACCAACTTTCAGGCAGCTGGGATAACGAAACCAGTACCTCATATAAGCCCTTCTGTTTCTGAAGAGGCACTGGAGCAACTCAAGACCAAAGTTGCAGGATTTAAAGTTGAAGGTAAAGTAAATATGTCAGTTTATCTGTTTTGTAGTTTGTCTCAAGTAGATGTACCATTGTTGCTATGATCTGAAACACTAATTTCCGTTTCTGTTGTATTTGTTACAGAATAAGTTAATCAGTGAAAGACTTCGGTTGTCGGAGCTCATGCCACAAGCTTCACCTAAAAGCTCCAAAACAGATGAGAATTGTCAGACTCCAAGAAGAAATTCCCAAGCTCCATATTTTTCTGCATTAGATAGATAATTCATAATTGTAATCTTAATGTATATAGAATCAGATGTCTGGTTAGCTTTCTGCTAACAATTCCAAAAACGAACCATGTATATAAATACTCCGACCATAAATAAATTATATAATGATAGTTTCCTCTATACAGTAAGCAACCCCTACTTTAGTTCTACTTTTTCTGTTTGCTGCAGTATTTGAGTCTCATCCACCCCTACTTTTGTTTGATGTTGGTTCGATAGTTCTACTGCATCAACGTATTGTCTTTGTGTACAAGTTGATTGATTTGTTTAAGTTTCATGTTCAATATTTTTTAGTGATCAAACCAGAAGGAAATAGTTTTGAGTTTTTTAGCTCTGTGGATTTATGTATAAAATTGTTTGTATCCTGTATTTCTGTTTGCCAACTATACCTCTATCTCTTCCTTGAGAATTGGTTATGTAGTTGTTCAATTGTTGGGTGAATCATGTTTAATTGTATCATTTTGTTGTTGTTGATTTTATTGTATGTACTATCAGTAGCAGTATTCTACATGAATCAAAATTCAGTACAGTTTCAATGATCGCTCCTAGGTTTGATTCCTCTGGTTGATTATGGTTTGATTTGCGGCTATTATTTTTGGTTTCAGGTACAACTTTCCTAATTCTCTGTGGGTTTGGTTCCTGAGTTTGTTTTCAGGTACAATTTTTCAAAAGCACAAAATTAACTTTGCTTTTGAGAAATTAGGCTAAAGATCAATACGTTTAAAAAATGATATGTTTTTTTTCGAGAGAATTTATACATATGTAGGTTACTTATTCCTAGCTTTTTTTCTCTGGAGAATGCCTTTTGGAGTTTTGGTAAAGGAGGTTAACTTGCTTTGTGTCGCCTACTTTTGTTCCTTTTCTTTTCCTAGCTGTGTACCGGTATCTCTATTTGCTGTAAAGTTTGATACATATGGCACAGCTTACCTTACTCAGGTTATGCCTCTGTGTGCATCATGATTTGTATGATTCACTTTACGGGAAAGGGTTTTCGAGAAGGCCATAGCCGCTGCAAACTGGGCTACTACATCATCAGTATCCTCGGCCATGCTCGCCGATTTGGAGGAACGCCCTCTATTTGGATGTTTAGGGTTTAGAACTAGAAAGAAGAGACACCAAAACAAGAGAAGCAAGGAGATTTTTGAAGAGGAGAGGAGAAAATCAGATCGATTTTGCGACGGCGCCACTAGAGTTAGGAATTGGGGAATGTTTTTCGGGAGAGACCGGAACAAAATCAACTCAACAACTCAACACTGTTAAAGAAGAACACCATTGCAACTAAAGATTATACGACTTTTTTTGGGGTTACAATGAGGCCAAAAACAGCCTAGCAAAGGACACTAAAAAGACCTATCCCAAATTCATGACAGTACGCCTAATCCTACTCACATTTCCTAAGTCACCATGGAAAGCACCATCAACAAACGAAGGCGGTTCCGGGAGAATAACCACTCCAGGCTCATGATCAAGGCTCTGCTTAGCCAGGCAGTCTGCCACCATATTCATTTCTCTATAAATATGCCTTAGCTGCAAATCCTGAAACTTGGACGGCAGATGCTTGCGACTGAGCATTATGGCACCAAGAGGATGTGTAAGACAGTCAGCACCATTCAGCATGTGCACCAGTACAGTTGAATCAGATTCCATTTCTATATGCTGGATACCATGATCCTCATCAATTTTCAGGCCATGTATCAGACCCCATATCTCAGCTTCCAAGACACTTCCATCTCCTATTATAGCTTGAAACCCAAGAATCCAATCACCATTAGCATTCCTTATTACTCCACCAGCCCCAATGTGTCCAGTGGAATTTCTTGAACCATCCACATTCAGCTTGAAAAATCCAGCAGTAGATTTTTTTCAAGCAAGCTCACTGATACAATACTGAGCTCCAATACTAGAACTCATCTTCAACTTAGCATTGTGCCATTCAGAAGCAGCCTTGTTAATAATAATGTGAGCCACACAAGGCAGTTTAAAGTTAGGCTCAAAAACTGTCTTGTTCCTCCCCTTCCAGATATACCAGCAAGCCATCACAAAGTAATCACACCATCTCATGCCTCCATTCACAGTGCTGCAACAATGAAGTTGAGCATCAAGCCATTCATTCCAACCAAGAGTAAAAGCATTTTTAGCAGATTGGGGGATGTTGATGTTGTTCCACACCAATTTGGCTTGTCCACATTCCTTAAAAAGATGGATCAGATCTTCCTCCCCATTCCCACACACAGAACACATAGCTGAGTGAGCCATGCCTCTTTTCATTCTTTGAGAGTTAGCCAGTAATTTCTTATGCAACACGGTCCAAAGGAATGTTTTAATCTTAGGTGGCACATTAAAATTCCACATCTTCTTCCATATAGCATGGGAAGAGCTTAAATAAAATAAAAAAACAGGAATAAGTTGATTTGACATAGAAAATACCATTAGCAGTATGGCCCCAGATTTTCACATCCTCTCCATAACCTTCAAAGCCAGGGGGCACACTCAGGACTTTAAGCATAATCTCAGGAGGCAAGTTAGCTTGTAATAACTCTAAATTCCATCCACTTTCATCCCACATCTCACATACAGGCAATGCCTCATTAATGATTGCACCAGGGAGAGCAACCTCGCTTAACACCTTCTCCATAAGCCATTTATCACTCAAGAATTTAACTCTTTGTCCATTCCTAATTCTCCAGAACAAACCATTTCTCAACAAAGATGCTCCATGAGCAACTCCTCTCCAAGTGCTGGAATAGTCAGTAGGACATAGGTATTGAGAGCTCAAGATGTCATGCTTCCTTAAATATTTCTTCTTATACACATGAGCCCATAAACCCTTGTCATTCTGTGACAACCTCCAGCAAGACTTAGCAAGTAAAGCTTGATTCATCTGTAATGATTTTTTAATGCCTAAACCTCCTAAGCACTTTGGTTGACAAACACTATCCCAGTTCACAAGATGGACTCTCTCTTTTTCCACAGTATCTCCCCACATAAAATTTCGATTGAGTTTATCAAGTCTATCACACAACTCCACAGGCAATTTGGCAGTGCACATTGAGTAGATAGGTATAGCATAGAACACAGACTATATAAGGGTTAATCTGCCTGCCATGCTAAGATTCTTACACTTCCAACTTGCAAGTCTTCCTTCCACCTTAATCAAAATACTAGAATACGTGAATTTATTCACTCTATTGTGGATTAGGGGCATGCCAAGATACTTACCAAGCTCCTCAGTCAATGGTGATCCACATATCCTACTTATCTCACCAGCCATAGTCTTTGGAATATTAGGAGAGCAGCATAATAAAGACTTTTCATAGCTCACAGTTTGACCAGATTTGGCACAAAAAAGGTCCAGGCATTGCTTAGCAACATGAGATTTATGAGGAGAGGCTTCAGAGAAGAGCAAAAGATCATCAACAAAAAAAAGATGTGAGATTCTAGGCCCAGACTTGGAGGATTTAGCAGGCTTCCACTGTTTTTCCTCCACAGCTGCATGGATTAGGTGTGACAACCTTTCCATACATAAGACAAAAATATATGGTGATAAGGGATGACTCTGCCTGATTCCTCTATGTCCTAGAAATGGCTCAGTTAACTCCCCATTAAAGTTTAACTGGAACCTGGTGGAAGTAATATAGCTCATAATTAATTTGATCAAGCTAGATGGCAATTGAGCTTCACACAGAACTATGTGAATAAATCTCCAACTAAGCCTATCATAGGCTTTGGACATATCAACCTTCCAAGTAAGGAAGCCCTTGTTGCCACTTGATTTTTTAAACATATGCAGGATCTCTTGAGCAACCATGATGTTGTCAGAGATTTGCCTCCCTGGAATATAACTTACTTGGTTAGGGCTGACCAAAAGTTTCATAACAGGCCTGAGCTTAGCAACCATAATTTTAGAGATGATCTTATAGACAGTAATGCATAAGCTAATAGTTCTAAAGTCCTTCATGTGCTGAGGGCCCTCCAACTTAGGTATCAATATTATTATGTGATTGAGTACCTGTGGTATCACACCAAAACTAAAAGCCTCAAAAACTACCCTACAAATCTCAAGAGAGTATAAGGGCCAATGATGCTAGGAAAAAATAGCAGGAAAACCATCAATACCTGGAGCTTTAAGACCCCCAGTGGAAAATAACGCATTCTTCACATCTTCCACAGTAATAGGTTGGCACATATCTCCAAACCAGAATCTTCTAACGAAGGAAACAAGCAAGGGATATGAAAGTTGATATCAACAGTGGCATTCTGAGAGAACAGCTCCATGAAGAAATCATTAGCAATTTTTTTCATGTCAATGGAATCAGTGCAATAATTTCCATCCTTATCAAATAACCCTTCAATCTTATTCCTCTTCCTTCAAACAATAGTGGTGAGGTGAAAGAAGCTAGTATTGTTGTCTCCATCTCTCAACCATTTATCTCTTAATTTTTGCTGCCAGAACATACACTTTTGCTTCAAAATCTCCTCATACTCATTTATTAACTCAGCTTCCAGCTTGACTAGAAAGGGATTCTCATTTTTATCCTTTGCCTTCTGTATCCAACCTATTCTAGCCAATAGTTTTTTTTTTTTTTTTTTTTTTCTGAAACAGGTTACCAAAAACCTGGAAATTTCACTCCTTGAAAGCAGCTGACAGGTTATTAACTTTCTAAGAGAAATCACCTTGAAGACCCTGCCATCTACTGGAAACAAACTCATTATACTTTATATGAGACATCCACATAGCTTGAAACCTAAAAGCTAGAATCTCTCTATTAACCACATTGTTAGAGTACAACTGAAGCAGAATAAGACAATGATCCGATTTGGTTTTAGGAAGGTGCCTAATGAAAGCCTTTCCAAACAATGCTCTCCAATCACAATAGCTAAAGGCTCTATCCAACATTTCCTTGACTCTACTGTTAGCCCAAATATAACAAAAGCCTTTAAAATCAAGATCAATAAAGGAGTTCTCATTAATCCAATCCCTCAATCTGCCAATTCTCCCAGCATATGGATCACAATTCTTGTCATCAGTAGAAACAAGCTCATTAAAATCACCCATTACTAGCACATGTAGCTGGTACTTGGAGAAAATCTCACTTAAACAAGGCCAAAGTGTGGCTCTCAAATTATTGGTAGGGCTAGCATAAATTGCAGATAACAACCAAGCAAACACTCCCACATTATTTATTCTAACTATCACAACTTGAAAAGAAATATCCACATCATCAATGGATAGAATAGAAGATCTCCATAAAATTCAAATACCACATGAGAATCCAACTGCATCCATGACAACAGACTTATCCAATCCAAGTTGAAATTAAGAGAAATCTATTGGCCTTGGAAAAAGGAACTCTAGGCTCACAGATCATCAAGAGATCCACATTATTCAGTTTCACCAAATCAGAAATAGCAATTCTGAAATTCTCACCACCTGCACCCTAGCATTCCAAAACATGAGTTTAATCATCAAAACAACTAGAGATAGGGGATTAAGTCCCAAATTAGACAGCAAGCATGTCCTCCTCGTAAGAGGAAGTCACATCCTCTCCTGTAGCCAACTGGCTATTGTCAACAAAGACCTGTTCTGAAAATCTTCCCACATCAGCATTACTATTCACCCCATCATCAGGCAACTTCTCCATAGGACAATGTCCATGAAGAGCGGCAGCATCTAACATCATACCAGACTCAAGGACATCAAATGAAAGCTTCTTAGATATGGTGGTTATCTTTGAAGTCGCCACTGCATTCTTGGTCTTTACATATTTTCTCTGGTACTTAGCAGCATAAAGTGACACACCTCCCTCCAAGGTCTTATTATATACATCTTTCATTGGTGGCCTGCCCCCACCCTTCTTAATCCCACTTTCCCTAGATTTAGGCACAGCTTTGGTACCACTAGAGTTAGCACCAAATTTAACTAGGTCTTCAACAGGTTCAAAAATTCCTTTCTTGTTCTGCAACAGATCTGTCTTTATTTTCCCAGTAGCCCTAGTATGAAACTTTTTAGCAGGGTTGCTATCCTTTACTTTACCAGCAATGTGGTTCTCATTAGTGCTGACCTTTCCCAAGGTTATCATATCAGTGTCAGTAACCTCAGACTCAGTATTATCTAGCACAGCAAATCTGGATCCCTCAGCACTCTTAGCCTTTGAACCAGGGCCTATTCCATTTTTCTTCTTATTCTTATAGCTGATAAGCATCCAACTACCAATGTCCTCTTTCTTGACTGACAATCTAGAGCCATCACTACCACTTTCCTCCATAAGATCAACATTTCTTCTGGCTATTCCGTTCCCATCAGCAACATCCTTAACACCAGCATTACATTGAGTATTGGCAGAAGCCTTTCCCTAAACCAATGTGGGACATTTATCCTTGGCATGTCCATAACAACCACATTCAAAGAAAATTAAGGACAATCCCTCATAAACCACATGATAAGCACACCCCTCAACCTCAACAAATGGTCTAAGTGGCTTACTCAAGTCTACCTCAATACATATTCTAGCAAATTTAGCCTTGCTTTGTCTGAGTGTAATTGGATCAATCTTAACAAGGTTCCCCAGAGTCATCCCAATCTTCTCCATTGGAAAAGGCTTAAAGTACTTAATAGGAAGTTCCTCAATTCTCACCCATAGAGCCACTACTAGCAGTCCTCGGGTCAAACTGAGCATTCCATCTTTGCACCACCAAAGTTTGGCCAACAACGATCCAATGCCCTCCACAGAGAGCATGTTCCATATCAGCTTCCAGATTAAACTTCACAATGTAGTACTCATTAGGCAAATCAATGAGCTGCCATCCACCTTTGACTTGCCACTTTCGACGTAACCCTTGCAACATAAATTCATAGCTAGTCGTGGAGTGAGGCTTCCCCATCAATTTCACCACAACAGCACACCTTCAGTCTAGGTTTAACTTCGAGTGAACCTTCTTAGAAAACATAATATTTCTTCTATGGTTACCCATAGAGTAACTCACATCCTCATCTGTGCTTTTCAAAGTCATCAACCATAGCGTTATGGTATTTGGAAATTGGACTCTGAAGCACATTAGCATAACTACTAGATTGTCCCACAGTGAGACTAGAACCCACAGTACCAGAATTACTATGATCCACGGTCAAATTCTCAAGATTTGAAACTAGATCTGAACAGGTATGAAAACGTTTTCGTTGCAAGGGAAGCGGCAGAGAAGACAAAGGTAGTCGGAGAAGCCACCAGTGCAGGCAGAATCACCAGAAAATAGGACAGAAAAGTACAAAATCAGCCCAATAGAAGGCATAGATCAGCATCGGATAGTTTGGAAAAAATTGCCGCGCATGGAGCGCGTTTAATTTATCAAACGTTTTTATTTTCTTCTCTTTTTTTTTAAAGGTTATATGACTTTTACCACTAAAGATTTTTGATTTTATAAATTGAGCAATAAATTACCCAACAAAATATTTTCAGTATTTCAGTTTTGGTTCACCAAGAGTTTTAAGATATTTCGAAAAAGGCCAGCACGATTTCTTCTCTCGTTGAACTTGAACCAACTCTGCGAGCCGCCAACACAGGTCTTCGTTTTCACTGCTACGAGCTTCTTCTCCATTTTCGGATATAACATGAGCTCTGCAACTTTCAGCTCCAATTTTCTCCAAAGTGGGCACTTTTGGAACAAGGTCTGTTCCCATCGAACTTAAAAGTCATGCATTGTCAATTTTCTGTGAATTGGGAACTTGGGTCTTGCTGGGTTGAGGTTTATGTATCGTAAAGTTGAAATCTTTGTACATTGCGCAGGGTGGAGTGAAGAAGTTAGAGTGTAATAAGCCAAATGCAAGCAAGGGGTTTGTGAAATGCTCTGTGAATACCAAAACCCAGAAAGCAGAAGCGAAAGAAGTTAGGCTTGGTGTTCTTGGAGCTAGTGGTTACACTGGTTCTGAAGTAAGGCCCAACTTGTTTTTGTTGTCATGCACTGGTTTCTAAGGTTCAAAATTGTGTAGTTGATCTTGAGAAAAAGCTGAGGTGATTTTATTTCTTATCATTTCGTTCTTAAATGTATTTCTGGAAGATTGTTCGGCTCCTGGCAAATCATCCTCACTTCGGCATTACCTTGATGACTGCTGATAGAAAAGCCGGACAGTCAATTGCATCAGTATTTCCTCATCTAATCTCCCAAGTAAGTATGATCATTTGATAAATTGTTACTGTTTGAAGATTGGGTTGTTCCCTAGTCATATTCAAGTAACTGGTCTCATGGACAATTTGATGATGAATTTTGATCATTTAGTAGTGGTATGCTTTATATGTTATATTTACTTCAATGTTACATTTGCTTGACTTAGTCAATGTTTCCAGGACCTGCCAAAGATGGTTGCTATCAAGGATGCCGATTTTTCTGATGTGGATGCAGTATTTTGTTGTTTACCACATGGAACCACACAGGTTGCTTCTTCACTTGTATCTGCACATTCTTCTCCTTTACTGAATGTGTTCCTCACCTTCTAAATGTACAGTTTACAAATTTCATCTACAGGAAATTATTAAAGGCCTTCCAGAGCGTTTAAAGATTGTGGATCTGTCTGCTGTATGCTTTGATCAACTCAATCGTCTTTTTGAATATGTTTATTTACATCCTACTGTAAATTTGAAGTTTGAAGTTTCTCTCATTTAAATTATATGATGGTACTCACAGGACTTTCGTCTAAAAGATATATCTGAGTATGAAGAGTGGTATGGTCAGGCACATAGAGCACCAGAGTTGCAGGTATGTCTTCACTTAGCAAACAATTGAGTCCACAGCATCACTTTTTTATGAAACAAACTGCTTCCAATAAGAATTCTGGCAATTAAGTTTGTTGGATTATTGACTTTCACTTAGTAGAATATTTAAGTACCAATTAAACTTGTACTTGGTTATGTCTTTTTTCAGTTTTCTCTGCTTATTGTAGTATGTATGTATTTTTCTGGTTCAGAAAGAAGCTGTGTATGGTTTGACCGAGCTTATGAGGAACGACATTAAAAGTGCACGCCTAGTTGCTAACCCGGGTTGTTATCCAACTTCTATTCAACTTCCCCTTGTTCCATTGTTTAAGGTTCGTATCTTTTATAAAGGTTCTCTGCAAATTCCATCTTTATAATGAACAATCACGTAGAGGGAGAACTGTAAAGTTTGGATATATGCCTCTTTTCTTCTGAAGATTGCCTTTTGAGTTTTTACAAGTATAAGAATGGCAGCTGTCATGTCACTTTCCTGATGCTAATCACATGGACATGCTTTATGTGTTTAGTCTGTTTTTATTTCCCATACTAATCATCCACAACATTTTGGCATGTATATCCAGGCTAATTTCGTTCAACCGAAAAATATTATTATCGACTCAAAATCTGGTGTTAGTGGAGCAGGTTAGGATGCACTTACATTTTCCTACGCTTTCATGCAAAATCTACCGATATATATTTGTTATCCTATTTTTGCAACATTTAATTGTGCAGGACGTGGTGCCAAGGAGGCAAATTTGTACACGGAGATAGCTGAGGGCATTTATTCTTATGGCATTACCCGCCACCGTCACGGTAAGATTTTTGAATTTACAGAATTTGTATTTTCCTCTTGATTTCTTAGACTTTTAATTACTTGTAAATAATAACTGGGAACAAAATTATGGTAATTTGTTTTTTGAAATCTAGATGCTTATTAGGTTTGAGCTATTACAGGAGTGCGCTTAAATATCTGATCACATCGTTTAATTTCAGATGCTTTTGCTGGTCAGTATGGAAAGACAGTTATTAAGTTCTTCATTAAGTTTTAAATTTTGTTGAAGTTGCATTACATTGTTGAACAAACATGAATTTTGAGAATTGTAGTCCTAATTTACATTGTTGAAATTCTCTGATTTATAATAGATAGTTGTCCTTGTGGTGACATAGTTGAGTAATCTTTGGTGACAAGTAGTTCTGGAATCTTTTTATTTTTTATTTTTTACTCAACCATGTATGACAGTGACCTGAATTTATCTTTGACATTTAGTTCCGGAAATTGAGCAAGGACTATCTGATGCTGCCAATTCAAAAGTAACTGTTAGCTTTACTCCGCATTTAATGCCAATGGTATGTAGCACTGAACTATGTCCCATACATTCATATATATCCGGTCTAATCTTTGTTTACAGAGGTTCTCTACCTTTTATTTTAGAGCCGTGGGATGCAATCTACTATTTATATGGAAATGACTGAAGGGGTAGAAATCAAGGACTTGCGACACCAACTGAAGTTAACTTATGAGGTATACTGGTTTTATTTTTGCTTATGTGACTTGTTACTTTTTTAGTCATCTGTCTTGCGCTATTGGTGGGCATGAAATTTAGTTGACTATAATTATTTAAGAGGTACTTTTTTAGTCACCTCGGTAAAATCAGTGGTTGAATAACTCAAGTTTTAAACCTTGAACTAATAAACAATTTGTAGCAATATTAGAACTACAACAGCACTCCTTCACTCTCTACCAGAGATAAGTGTTATACTTGGTTGATAGGATTCATGGTAATTATAATTTTTCATTTGGTTGAAATGATCCTCTGGAAAAAATACAAATCCAATGGTAATTTGCAAGGTATGATACTATAGATTCCCAACGTCACTTTGTTGATTACTAGAGCATGTCATCCTGACACTAGTGAACCAAGCTTTGGTACTGTAGTTGCGACTGTAGGAAGAATATAATTCATGTCACCATAATTATTATCTGCTCATTTGTTGTGAAATTGATTATTTGTCTCCATCTTTTCTACTGTTGCAGGATGAAGATTTTGTAGTTTTGTTGGAGGAAGGAGTTGTACCTCGCACTCATAATACTCGAGGATCTAATTATTGTTTCATCAACGTTTTTCCTGATCGAATCCCTGGAAGAGCAATAGTAGTTTCAGTTGTATGTTTCCGTTCTTCATCCTTGCATTTTTAAAAGTCTCCATCTCTTATAAAGAAATAATAAAAGTAAAAGTTGTCCACCTTGTCTTTTACCCTTTTTTTCCCTCTCCAGTAAGCTCTTTATGAAAGACCAAAACAAATGAAAGTTAGTGCTTCTATGCCAGAAGAAGTTTTAGCCTAATGGTTTAAGTTGTTGGTGCAGATTGATAACCTTGTCAAGGGAGCTTCAGGTCAGGCTCTACAAAATCTTAATGTAATGATGGGATTTCCAGAAAGCACAGGCCTTCTTTATCAGCCATTGTTTCCTTAACCTAGTCATCACCACACAGAGTAAGCAGTTTACGTAGCTTTATTTTTGGCTTTGCAAATCTTGTTTCCTCATCTAAGCATTTCAGATATTAAGCAAACGTGTACGCCCATTCTTGTAAACTTGTTTTTCTTTCTTTGTAGTTGTAACTTGCAAGAGTCTAAGACCACCGTAAGTAAAGGACATCACATGATGAGATACAGTTTACTGGGTCGATCAGCATCTCTATTTGTGTCTTTTGAAAAATATTGCAATTGTGGTTTCTTGTTCTAGGCAGGTCATTCAGATAAACAAACATCGAGTGTCTTTCATTATCATTCATTTCTCTAGCTTTGTTGCTCAGTAACTGCTACTCTTTGTGTAAGGGTTTGTTAATTAACTTTTGTGTCCTAGACGGATAAGTATCACTTTACTGTTGTAACAGGTAGTTGACGTGGTAACTCTATATGCAGGAGCTGCTTGGCTAATTGTAACTGTTCACTATCACGTTACAGTCATCTAATCTCTGTTCCAGAAGTGAGATTTGAGATTTTGTATCATGTTAAATTAGATATTCGGCCCAAAATAAACTAGGGACAGAAGCTGGGAATGAGAGAGAGAGAGAGAGAGAGAGAGAGAGAGAGAGAGAGAGAGAGAGAGAGCTGTTATAGAAAGTACAAAAAATATCTCTTTAGTATTCTGCATTTTTTTTTCTTTGGACGGAATTTGAAACCTTTTTCCTTCCTGCTGTAAACACTAAAAAGTTCAAATTGTTTGTGGTATTCAGCCCTGATGTTCGCTTTGGGAATAATGTTTGGTGTGTACTGCACCAAAAAGTAGATCAAGTCTAATAGATATGTCAAAATCTCCGCCTTGATTTTATCTTTTCCAACTCATATGTCAAAATCCTATTTGGATCTTACATGGATGACATACGTGAAACCTCTAGTCAAATTTGACATTAGCATATGAATATGTCAAAATTTTCTTTATTATTCTTTTCTCTATTCTCTCTTCTTCATTTTTCTCTTCCTCTCATGACTAAATTCCATCTCTTTGAATAAAATACTATAGTTATTTGATATATCGGTTGGAGTTGAAATTTGTCAAAAATGACTAATTGTCATCTCATACTTCAAATTTGAGTTTAATCAAACAATTTTGACATCTTCCCTAGACTTGCTCTAAGGGAATTGAAACTTAATACAACTTTGTATCAATGATGCACCCTGTATTAATCGGTACAATTTTGAATACATTGTCCTAGTAGAGTTATTTTGATTGACTTAAGAGTTGTTCTCTTATGGAGTTTAGAGCGCCCCCTTGTTTCATTAATCGGAGTTCACAAGTAACCTTAACGACTCCATCACATGTTATGATGATCAACCATTCAAATTTAAGGTTATACACATGAATTGTGTAAAAGCTTCAAACGTGCTCTCTTAAGGGACACATTTTAAATGATAGAAATTGATGAACACATCTAATAGATGTGATAGAAAGTAATTAACACGATCACCATAATTTTTGTGGCTTTGAATCACAATCATTGAATATGCTTATCTCTTTCTATCCCTTAGAATGTGTCCATTAAGATATCAAACTTGGTAAAAACTTTATGCTAAGTGCTAGGTTTTTTTTTGTTAAAAAAATGAAGAAAACTACAAAGAAGATCCTTTATTGCATTCCGTTATCTAAATATCAAACAATTGGAGGTGAGCAGCAGCTACAGGCAGTCTCTGCTCCATGTGTTGATTTTACCAGTACAATGTCCAACATTAGCAAGGTTAGCAACAACAAAATTGGCCTCTCTAAAGATGTGTTTGAACCTGATGTTAAAACTATTAGCCAAACTTTGAATGTCTCTAATGATTGAGGAGATTCTCCAAGGAGGCTTCCATATATTGAGGATACAATTGATGATGAGTAAAGAGTCTCCTTCTACTTGAATGTTGTTAATTCCTGCTTGTTTGGCATGAAGAAGGTTTTGTTTGAGGGCTTGAATTTCGGCCATAAGTACTGTTAAGTGCTAGGTTAGTAATATGAAGTCTACATGGAACGTCACACTTTCTACTAATACAGTTTTTCTTTTTGAAATCAAATGCTCGTCACACTAAAAATTACTGGGTTACATTATACATAGAAACGTCCCCAAAATTACAATGATAGGAATACCAACATTTTTAAGAACCTATGCGACATAACAAGATCTAGATTGAAATGTAAATTTCTAAGATGAAGTGCAACATCATATGACTATAGTCAAACATTTTTCGAGGTGGACAACAAAAACCAAAAAAATACAGTTAAATACAGCAATGATGAAGAAATTCCAAAGGTTTTTTAAGATGCAGTAATACATACAGCAGTGACTGGGATACCCGTTCAAAAATTAATGAAAGAAAAATACAGTAGAGTAGCTAAAGGGTTGTAATGTGGGCGAGTCGAGTCGAGTCGGGTCGGGTAATCAGTTACCATCAATACCCGACCCTTTTGGCTCCCTACCTTTAAAACCTTCTTCTTCTCTCACCTCCAGACTGAAACTTCGACGACTCAAATTCTTATCCTAACAACCAATTACTGCACAATGGTGTTTCGAATCAGACAACAGAAACTCTAACCAAATTAGGTTTTGAATTCTGAGCATTCTAAGCCATGGCCGCTAGTCTTTGTCCTTCTCACTTGTTCTCGGCTTCGGCCCAACTCCAAGCTTCAACCAAATTCTCCCTTAAGAATCATAAACCTCCCACTTCTATTCATGCCTTCAAGGTCAGTTTGTTTTCATATATTTCCTTTCTTGAAATTGAAGTTTAAAGTGTGTGTGTGTGTGTGGGAGAATAACTTAATTATTTTGTTGGGGGGGGGGGGGGGGGGGGGGGCCTGATTTTACTGTACTCATGATTTTATTATTGAATTCTAATGTTGTGTTTATTGTTGGGTTGCATATGCTTTGGTAATGTGATGAGATAAATGAATGAAATTGAGCTGAAATTATATGACTGATGATTGGTTTAAGTAGGATAGATAGATGGATTACATTCGAGAACAAACCCTGAAAGTGCTAATCCTATTATGGAACCTCAGCTCAGGATGATCGGTGTATTGTTTGGTAAAAAATTGAATTTGTGTCGGGTCCTATTCGTTTAATGAAATGTAATTAAATTCAACTCCCTAAAGTTCTTGAAGTACTTATGTTTGTAGGCTATTGGTTTTCCGTAAACAATGGTTACAGTTGTTGAGATTGGTGTCTGCTCCATGCTGCATTAGTTCTTTATGAAATGTTCATAATATCTTACATGAGGCCATTGCCGAAGTTTATGGTCAAAATAAGAATTACTTGGTCTGCTGTCTTAGAGCCATATTGCAGAGTCATATGGTGATTTAGGTGATCCTGTCTTTTTTTTTTCTGAGGGAACTGATTTAGAACTTTCCATAATCCAACTGGAATTTGCGAGTCTTGGCTTTGGAAATAGTATTTGCTTGTCAGTAGCTTTGTCAAACAATGTGAACGTAGTTGATATGTTTATTCTTGATAGAAGGAGTCAAGTATATTGTGTTGAGTTGCTTCCTCTCTTTTTAACGATTCTTTTTATGGCAGAAGGGTTTGGCACGGTGTAGTGAAGTACATGTCTTTGGTCAGAGAGCTAAGCCTTCTTGTTTGCATCAGAATTCCCGGAAAAATATTGCGTGTGCTATGAATATGGCTGCTGGACAGTCTGATGACCCTGGGCAGATAAATTATTTAATCAATAAAGCAAGAAAGTTATGGGAGAGTTCTCCACAGCCGGTCAAGACGTTCCCATGGAAAAGAGCAGGACTGAACTTTATTCAACTTATTGTCGACCTTGTACTAGCAGTTGCCAAATACTTATGTGTACCTCTGCTAGCAGTTTCCTCTCTTAGTGAGATGTCCTACTGCGCACAAGAAAGGAAGTTGTTTTTGGTTCCTGTACCTGTCATCATTGGAATTGCTATTGCTGAAGTTTTGAAACTGGCAGCCTTGGATGTTTCTCCACTCCTGAAGGTAAAGATTCGTTTGTTAAACCATTTGTTATTGCTCAGTGGGATCTTCTACATACGTTAGATAGAACACAATTGCAAAGTTTCGGTTGGTTTCATTGGTATATGGTTTCCTCATTCTCTTGTAGCAAGATTTATATGGGCAAAGCTTGTTTGGATTTACCATGTTTGTCATTTCCTAATTGTCAGGATGCAGAAGTTCCCTGGCATCTGTTTGTCATGGCAATTTTTTTCACACTGCTCAAATTGCCAGGTCCATATTATCCATTATGGGGCAGAATATTAATCCCGCACATTGCCAATGGTGGGTTGTTAAGAACATTGTGGTTCACATTTGTGTGGTACAGAAGACGTGAGAGGGCATCAAGAACAATGTTACCTCACCATTCTGAAAGTGTCAGTCATTCTGAACCAAACGAACTCTAATTATTTCGTGCAAAACTGCAATAGGGTATGTGTTAACTTCCTCAGGATTCCCTTTTAGTTTTTACATTGATCTCCTTTCCCTCTTCTTTAACTTTGAATATTGTCAAACTGTTCTGATACGTTACAACTGTAATGTTATTGTTTTCCATCTCAACTTGTCATTATTTATGTTACACATGATGATCATATCTTGTGGAAATAACAGCGCTCCCTCCCTTTTGTTATGGTTTAGGTGAAATATCGACCAATAAAGTGAGTTTTACACTGATCAAGAAGTCACTTGAAAACGGCCCCAATATGGAGTTCCAACTAGTGGTTCCTGGAACTAGAGGACTTCAATTTTTTCCCTCTATTTTTGTTTCGTTTTCGCTCAGTTGGAGGGGACGACTTGCAGGTATTGCGAAATAGTCATGTTGTTAGGTTATAGCAGTCTAGAATGTTAACTATGCAGCTGGCATCGAAACAAGGTTTCAAGCCTCAGGCCTGATTGTTGTCAAGAAGGTATTATCCCATGAGGGCAACCGACTACAGCTCATTCACATTCCATTTTGATCCTTCATTCCTCAGTTTTTGGTTTGGATTCGCTTTGTAATCAAAATGAAGTATTACTACAAAGTGAGAGATATTGCCAGAGACATGTTTTTCTTTGGATGAATTTTGAGATATGTTAGAACTTTCTTCTCAAAGAGAGCATGGCATGCAGCTACCATGTCAAAGTTTGTCAACTGCGAATTCCAACTCCAAACACTGGCCCGAGTTTAAATGTGGTTTAACCACTATGTTTTGCACCGTTGTGGTTTCTCCTTGTCCATGGTTGTAGCATTACAATGTCCGTGTTACTTTCAATTTAGCTAGCATAAGCAATAGTCGTCGGTTATTCTCATAGCTCAATGTGTGATTTACGTAACAGTGCTCAATTTTTATTTAATCGGTTGATGTCATTATTTTCCAGAAAACAAACCTAGATTTGGTGTAGTAACCAAACCATCTTTGAATCAGAACACAACTTTAAGTAGAAGGTGACATCACATAACGAACCGGTGCCAAAGTTCAGTTGAATACGAAGTCGGAGTCCCCAAATAGCGAGCCACTAAACGGCGTCGTACAGAAGAAGACTGATTTTCTCACTTGGAAATCAAATCAGAGAGAGAGAGAGCCCTATTACGTAATCTTTCCCCAAACTGTTTTCCTCCGCTCGCTTCTTCTTCTTCTCCGCAACCCGAGTCGGTCGGCGAGTCGCGACTCACCCGACTCAGTCAGGTGACGATGACCGAGGACAAAGATCTACATCCAGAAACCACCGGCGGCGACGGAGCTAAGCGAAAGCATGAAGACACCTTTCTACTCGCGAAACAAAAAGCTCAGGAAATCGCCGCCCGACTCGTCATCAGTGCTGAGCCGAAGCGTGCTCGACTCGACGATGACTCTTCCTTCCAGCAGCCCGCCGCCGCCGCCTACTCCGCTCCTGCCTACCCCGGTATATACTCTTCTCTTCTCACTCTTCGCTTAATTCTCTTCTCTTCTCTAGGTTTTCAATTTACTCCCAACACTGAATTGAAATTGAGATTGAAACTGTTAAAACCTCTTTCAGAGTTTAGGGTTCAGACTAGACTAGCATGAGCTTTATTACTGGCTGGCTCCCAATTAGTTTAGTGCCGATATTGGACAGGTAAACGAGCTAAGCCAATGGCCGGAAAAGTACAGTGCTTTGTAAACTATGGATGAATTTATGTATGATGCTAAATTGTTCTTAATAGAACTCAGTTCTTACATTGGTTCAATAACTGTTTCGGGCCAATTCTTACGATGCTTTTGCATGTTTAAATTCCGTCATTGACTTTTGTTTTCTTTATGTGTGTGGTGTTTTGTTTGATTCTTTATGGTTAGCTCAATCTTTACTTGAGCTGTATGAAAGCTTTTTCTAGTCTCTGCTCATCAAACTAACACAGTAGTTCAGTTTTTACTGGACATACAGGCCAATCATACGGTTCAGGCACAAGCAAGAAGATACAAATCCCAAATGGGAAGGTAACGTTTTTTCTTTTGCTCTTTTTTGTCTCTCATCTTCAGACTTCACATGGTATATTACCCCTAAAGTTTCTTATCTGTAGTAACAAAATCGTTGGCTATTATTCCATCTTACAGGTTGGAGTAATCATTGGAAAACAAGGAGATACGATAAAACAACTACAAGCACAATCAGGGGCTAAAATCCAGATAACTAGGGATTCAGAAGCTGATCCTAATTCACTGACCAGGGATGTGGAGTTGACGGGTACGTCTGAACAGATTAGTAGGGCAGAACAACTTATCAATGATGTAATAGCAGAGGTAAAACTTACATTTGTGTTTTTTTGTACATTGATTTTCTTGTTGTTTCAAGCTTAAGAAATTGTATTCTCTTTAAAAATTAGTCCTGATGTTTATTTTTTACAGGCAGATGCAGGGGCTTCTACTCCATCTACAAACCAAGGATTCAACCCGATGCAGTCTGGAGGTGAACAGTTTGTCATGAAAGTTCCAAACAATAAGGTAGGACAAAGCATATATATATATTTTTTGGCGTTCTCCATTATGTTGAGGCAGCTAATGCTAATATGTATGCTCATATGTTAGGTTGCTTTGATCATTGGGAAGGGGGGTGAGACTATCAGGAATATGCAAACCAAGTCAGGAGCTCGCATTCAGGTCTGTATATAAGGGGCTTAAAATAAGTCACGGGTACTAGTTGTTATATGATATAATGAAGTGCAGCTTATGTATTATCGCTTGCATTTACCAACACTTGAGTCTTGAGTCATATTTGCAACACATATGATGCTATACTTATGTGTAATAGGTTTAATGGTTTCCTAGAATTGAAGTTCATATTACAGACGGCCATTGTGTTATTAGTTTCTGATATCACACATAGTTCTGTTAAGAGAATTTTATTTTTTTGGCTCAATCTGTTTTAACTTGGAACCAGCTGGCTAGGTTGAGTGCCCAGTTTTTATTGTTTTGTTACTGATGAAGTCTGAACTCTTAGACCCTTTGACAGCATATATATTTATCTACATAGTTCATGCAAAATCAAACAGAACTTACCAGCTGTATACAAATAGTGGGGATGAGTTCATTGAAAAGTTGCAATGATACAAAAATAATGGAATTATCATTTTGTTTTATATGCTTTAATTTTTTTTATTCAACTATATCTAAGTCAGTTGTTTTGTTCAGATTGTACCATTGCACCTTCCTCCTGGTGATATGTCAACTGAGAGATCGGTATATATAAATGGAGGGCAAGAGCAAATTGAAGCAGCAAAAGAATTGGTGAACGAAGTAATCAGTGGGGTGAGTAACCATGATCACCTCTTTGTCAACTTTACCCTCTTCTCTGTTCCTTTTAGTTCAGTAAGGATACCATGAATATTTAGGAATGAAACACCATATATGCCTACAACTTGGACCTTGAAATTGGGTATAGGCAATAGCGTATTCATCTTCCCAGATTGAATTTCAGCTTTTGTTTGGTCTTTTACATTCATGTTTTGGTCTAAATGTGTACTTACAACTGGCTATTTTTAGTCCTTTGATTGCATTCTTCTGGATTATTAAACAAATAAATGATTAACTCCTCTTATTTTTGAGAAAAATGCACGAGTTGTCGATCTTTTGTATGGTATAAGATTGACCACCAGCATATGTGTGTCACCGGGAAGAAAATTCTAAAGTCTACATCCTAAGCCACTTTTGACAAAGTAGATTGCTATGCTCAGTGGAGGTAGTTTGCAACGCTTTGCACTGGACCAGTTTGAGTGAAGGGGTAGTTTTATTTTATGAAGGGATTTTTTTCCGGAGAAAATGTATTCCAACTCAATTGTGAGTTTAAGGTAGAATATGGTCTGAAAGTAGCACTCGCTTCTAAATGCTATTTTAGACAGAAATTGCAAATCCGTCTGAAATAAACTTGCTTGAGTTATCCTATTAGGGATAATCCAATAGGATAACATTTCAATTCCATGGTTAGACTGACTGCCTTCTCTTTTAATACTTTGTATGTTTCCTCTATCTTCAGTATGTTTCTTTTCTTGTGATAGTTATTCTTATACATCTTTTGGTAACAACTTATCCTAAATTGAAAAATATTCACTCTTCTAAACTATCATTCTTGATCTACCCACATAAGATACTTGATTTTCTCTTGCCTGTTTTGAAATTAGCATTTGGCATCCAAAAGTTTCAGTTTCCATTAGGCCATTACTGCTTCCAACATATCATTCATGTATCATTTCTTGTCGGTTTCTTATGTTACATCAATTTTAGCTCAACATTGTTGTTTCACTTCCTGCAGAAGCGTTTGTTGAATGCATCTGGAACCAATAGCTATATGCAGCAGTCATCATATCCCTCCTCTGGTTGGGCTCAACCTGCACAACCTTCAGTTCAGCAACAACAGCCTCATTATGGGTACACACAACCGGGAAGTTATGGTACTCCACCAGCACCTGCCTCATACTATGGTAACTATCCTGGCTGGGATCAGTCAAACCAGGTACCTACTCAACCACCTCAGGATAGCAGTGGATATAATTATTATGGCCAACAACCAGCGATGGGGTCAGCTCCTCCAAATCCTGGCTACTACAGTCAAACAAATCAGGGTTATGGTCAACAGCCACCAAGTTATGATCAGGGGTACGGTCAGCAGCCACCAAGTTATGATCAGGGTTATGGTCAGCAGCCACCAAGTTATGATCAGAGTTATGCACAGCAGCCACCGAGTTATGGACAGGCACCAGCATCTGATCACCAACAGTATGCAGCCTCTGGATATGGACCACCTGCAGGATCATCAAGCCAGGATGGGACCACTTCCGTGCAAACGAGTCAGCCATCTGCTGCCTATGCACCTCCTTACAACCAGCCTACAGCAAATCCTCAGGCGTATTGGTCTCATCCAGGCAGCACAGGCCAATCACATACTCAGGCAGGCTATTACCAACCAAACTATGGAGAGCAGCAGCCAGTTGAAGACCCCTATGCAGCATCTCAGCAAGCAACTTATGAACAAGGTGGGTATGGCCAGCCAGACCCTTCTGCCAATGGAGAGTCACAGCATCAGCAAAATGAGCAGTCACAGGCACCGCTGAATGGATATGCAGATCCTTCTGGAGCTGAAGGGACTGTTGGTACAGATGGAGATGGAGATGGTTCAGCCCCTCCAACAGAGCCTGTTGGTTCTCAAAACTGAAGTTAGCTGATCAAGGACACCATATTTTTTTATCTGGCCTCTATTTTTATATTTATATTTTGGTCTTTGAATGAATTTTTGCTCGTTGCTCTCATATACCATCTGTATGGTTGCATAACATCATGTCTAGGCTTGAAACATAAGAATATCTTGTTAGACACCCAATTTGATCTATGTTCATATCTGATGATCAAGTCATCAACAGTTGAGACATGGACTGGACCAGGATTGTCTTGGGAGAGTGTTGCTTTTATGGTTCTTGTTGATTAATTTGTTTCCTTTAGGTTCATGAATATTGTAATCAAATGTCTCTCGAGATATGTTGTTGATTTTTATTGATTCGTAATATGTTGTACGTTAATTTTGATTGAACTACATAGCTTGAGATCGGTAATTTTGCATGTTTATGATTCTGAAACTTCCTAGTGATTTTGCGGCTAATTTTACTCCCTAGAAAGTGCCCCAAGCATTTCCTGTACCTGGTCCTTGGGAAATTGAGCACAACCCGCAGATAATCTTTGTTGTGACTTGTGAGTCGATATTTTGTGCTTATCAACAACTGACCTAGATGGTCGTCTTATTGATGACAATTTGACATAGTGGTGAAATGGTCAATAAAATGTACATTATCGATTTTGAGATGTTGAACACTTCCTGAGATAGAGACAGTGAGCACTAAGAGCAATTTTAGTAGGAGCTTGTTTTGCCAAGTATGGTGGCGTGCTGCTCTCTTGTTTGGCGACCCACCTTCATTGGCACCTGCTCTACCGTTGATCTGGCCCAAGTGAGTAAATGAGTATGGTACCCAGTCTCAGTCACGGCCTTCATATTCTGTTTTTACTTTGTCCATTGAGTGCAAATTGAGTGAAAGTTTTGAGTCTTGGAGTCATTTCTTTGCTGCCTAGTTTCAGAGAAGCACTAGTTGGAAGAAATGGCGAGAAGAGGATCCACATCAAGTGATGTGGGTGTAGAGGAGGAGAAAAAGAAGCCTACCTTCTTCAAGATAATCAAAAGTGGGTTCAGCACTGATGACCTGGTAATCTCAAGCTCATATCATTAATAGTTCCTGCCATTTTATCTCGAATGTTGTCCAGTCACTGCAAATGGGGGATCTGAGGATATATATGAGGTTGTAAACATGTTGCTTTAGTTGTACATAAGATTTAGGACTCCAATATTTTGCAGGTAGTTCTAAACGGGTTAAATGAGAACTATCTATAAACTACATAGGTCTGTAGCACTTTTCTCTTGTTAAGTCCCAGTTCAGCAATTTGTTCAGGTGGCTGTGAAACCTTGTGTGCTTATGTGATCGAGTTCATATTTTCTTATCTCTTGTGGTGTGACCAATTTATGGAGTCTTTATTTTCTATATTAGTATTTTGGTGATTTCACTTGTACTATTGCCTTGGAACTGCTAATTTCTTATTTTTGGTCTTTATTTTTCAAACGCAATATGTTTGAGACATAGTGAAAAGGCACCGAATTCGGGAGATAAGATATGTTACCAATTGGTAGGATATTGGCCTATTTGATGTTGGGAAATAGAAATCTTTTAGTGAATGACGATTGACATGTTGGACATGATCGACATCTATACACCAATTTGAGGAGAAGTGTTTGAATGAATATTCCTATTGTAATTAGAATTAACTTCTGTAGATATGATAAGATTGTGTAAATATTTTTTTCTTTTGAGAAACCACTTGTAAAACTATTTTAACCCAAAAATTGGGAGAATGTAATCATTTGAATTCTCTTTGAAATACTTTTCTACTCTAGATAGGTTAAATTAGAACTATCTATAAAGTGACTCAATTGGGTCTGTAGCACTTTTCTCCTGTTGGGTCTATGGTTTGCTTTTGTTCAAGTTTTGTGTTGTCTGTAGCAATCGGTGCATTAAGTATTTTGTGCTGAGAGGCCTAATACTCCATTTTGAACTTGTGAGAGGCCTAATCTGTGTATCTTCATCTTTCTCTTAGCTGGTGACTATTTTGTGCTGATCACGTAATCTGACGTCTTAAGTTCTCTGTATTACTTCTTTTAATTTGAAGAGGATCCCCCCTAAATTCCGCAAGCACATCTTGAATGAACTCTCTGGAACTGTGATTTTGAAGTTGAAGGGTTCAAAGGATCACTCTTGAACTGTTGTAGTGAGTCGAATTGGACTGGAGATATACTTCACGAATGGATGGCAGGAGTTTGTAAAAGATGACTCCCTGGGTAATTTTGAGTTTTTGGTGTTCAGATATGAGGGGGATGTGCATTTCAGTATAGAAATCTATGACAGGAATGCATGTATCAGAACACATGAACAATCCACAGTTGCTTACAACACTAGGCCTACGCATCAGGGTAAACCAAAGAGATGCAAAAAGTCAGGTATGCGATCAGAATTTCCAACTATAAGATTACTCTACCAGAATCACGTCTGCTCTGTACTAATGTTGTCTACTTTTGTATTTGCTATTGAAGCTGCATCTCACAGCTCCCCCACGTCATCAATCGAGGGAAATTAAAGAGATTAAAGAAGAAGATGTTTACCAAGAAGAGGATGCTGGGACATTGCTTGATTCTGATTTGCCTAAGTTTGTAAGTACTATCAGATTAGCGTGTAGTTTGGTAAGCAAGCGAACCTTGCACTTTATTTCCATGTTTTACTACCATTTTTCTTGGTTGAAGAAAAGCGGTGACTTGTTAAGAGTTGTATCTCAATTCACGCACTAATTACGTTGTGGAATGAAGATACAAATATTTCTGCCTATCTAAGTCTAGCTATCAACTTCTATGTATCATCTATCAATTTCTTATTCTTTTTCATCTTCTTTATACTTTGGGCTTCAAATTTGTGCACGGGGTGCCCACAGATTTTTCGCGTGAACATCTTCCTCAGGGCTATCACATTTTGCTCCAAAACTCAAAGGGAAGGAAATGGAGTGAAAGTCGTCCCTTCCAATTATACAGTAAAACTTTCTCAAGGCTGGACAAAGTTTAAACGTGACAATGGCATCCAGTGTGGAGATATTTGCACATTTAAGCTTGTGCAAAGAAACAGAATGGTGGTTCACGTCATTCACAAGTGATCGATAAGACGATAAGTAAGTTACTCACGATTTTCTAGTAAGCTGATGAAACCTGCTAGTATTTGAAGGGGATTGTAATCCTTGTACAATTACTTCTAATATTATGTTGGACTGGTTCGCATTGTATTGGTATGACATCACTAAGTTATTAACTTCTTTCGTTTAAATGGGAGGACTTGAATGAAGTGTTTGCGGAAGGATATTCAATATGATAATTAGTGTGCTAGCTATGTATAATTAGTAGTGTTAAATCATATTTAGTGTGTGGTATTAATTATCACCAATGAGATGTCTGTAACTTTCATCATAATTGTCAATTATGTAGGCAACTGTTGTAACGGTCATTTAAATTATCTGTGTAATCATTATCAGGTACTCACATCCTCATTTAAAAGGATGTGAAACCTTGTAATACAATACGACAAAATAATTTGCTTCCAGATACTCTCTCTCTCTAGTTTTACAATTTCTTAAAACACGTTATCAACACGAAGCTTTAACCCAGAGTCAGTGTAAAAATCTCAAACACCAAGCACGACTCAAGTTGTAATCCTAGCTTAGCTCTTGACAAGTGAAGCCGAATTCATCTTTTGTTCACGGACAATGAAGATACACGTACATGTGTATTCCGTATAATCCATTGGTGGTGGAATTCATGCACAACTTATTATTTTGAAAATAATCAGATTGTTTCTCATACATGCTTTATTTAAATTTATGCATTGTTAAATTTAATATTTGAAATTGCTACATCTAATTTTGTGCTATTTTATGCATGTTTGATTGGTATTTGATGAATACATCAAAATTGGTGAGACAACAATAAACGAATACGACGTGCACAATTCAAGAAAGAGAAGAGAAAGGAGAAGAAATAGTTGTTTCTAAGCAAATAAGCTTTTATAAGAGTTCATATTTTCAATTATATTCGAATAATTACTCTTTTTGCAACTCATTTTTACCCGAAAAATTTGGAGATTCCTTCCCCCTTCTTCATCTTTGAGAAATATGGAATAAAGTTCCTAAGTGGACAATGAGAGTCCATGAGAATCAAGAGAATTCACTATCGGTTTGAATAAAGAAGTTCATAAAAGCATCGATAAAGAACAAAGAGAGTTTGTATAACCATTAACATCTTGGTTTGGGTCTAATCCAAATTTCTTGGACATATTAGTTGTCAAGGAAGTCTTTGGGATTGCGAAACTAATACATCTTCTTGTTTATTAAGACGTCATATGCAAAGGTTGTAATTTTCTATACTTGACTCTAATGGCTTAGAGTATCACTAATGGGTGAATGACGTCGATAATTTTCTCAATCTCAAATGAGAATCTGTGGAGTAAAGCTCACAGAATAAGATGAAGTATGCCATAGATATTGATCTGATGATCATTATTTTCGATATTCCAAGATAAATGTCCAATTGGTTGTAAAATACAAAGCATATAGGATGCAAAAGAGTCAAAGACTTATCATGCAATTAAAGAAGAAGATGAAGATAACAATGATGCTAATCTCATTATTGCAAACCTCAGAACTGGCAAAGATTCCAATTTACAAATTTTGATTAGAGAATATATTTTTCAAGAATATTATGTAAAAGCTCTCATGCTTTAAATTAACGATTAATGATTGATCAATATTGTTATTTGGATTAGCAAAATCCTTGATGTAATTCATTGGCAAGCAATTAAGAAAGGAAATGATTGTATCAATATAAGCTTGGCTATATTTCTGTATAAAGTACTCGATTTGTAGTCTTTATGATTTTATTTTTGAATACGGCTCACCTTAGTAGTTCATAATGTCTAGAAAAATAGACTTTCAATAATAGGTACTTAAGCGGGTTTTGCCTCACCTACATCGATTTTTCTTCACCTGGTTATGAGTGAAAAGAGTTATCCGAACGATTAAAGATAACATAATTACTATCAAAGTCGTCCATGTACTATTTGGGATTGCAAAAAGTGTTCGAATCCTTAAAAACACCACAAAATAGAAATCACATGAAGTGGGAAACTACAAAATCTGCATGTGCAGATTAGCCAACTTCGACAGAGCTCTGTGAAATGCTCAAAATGAACAAAATTATTATTTTGTTATGATTGAAAAGCTACAGATGTCTATTTTCCAAAAGTTTAGTTGGTTCATCAATATCTATTTTATAGACGAAGTTATGCTTGATTGAGTATACAAAGGTCAGAAATTAATTTTCTGATACAAGTTTTGTAAGTATGTTTCCCAGAGAGCTTGAGAGTCTCATTGAATTGAAACTACTCGGTCTTTGTTATGTTATATACAACTGTTTATTGATTTTGTGCCTTGTCGATCATATGTGACTATGGTACTCACCATCACTTACGCTCTTTACACTCCTTGGGGTGAAAGGACCTTCTTGTGTTTTAGAGACATATAAGCCAACGAATATCATTCAAAATCTCATTGTGAGAATAAAATTGCATTATTATTCATCACCTCTAATGACTATGGAAGAAACCAAATATTAGAGAAACATATGTATCAGAAAAATGAGCTATATATAACAACTGCCGAGTTATTGAATCTAACCATGTCATAAGAGATAACCTCTGAGATTTCAACATATATAAGCTTTGACACAACAAACTGGAACAATCAAGTCATGACATGATGATCCGTATCTTGAAATACTCAAACAGATGTCCCTTCTTTCGAGTGAAAGGAAGAAGGAACCATAAAAGTTGGTTCCAAAATGGAATAGCAATGGGCACCTCAAGTGGTGGCACCATCGACCATCATAACCAAGAGGTGGCTGTTGTTGTCCCCCCCCCCCCCCCCAACGACAATGACTGGACACAAAAGGTAGTGTCACAATTCCATATGCTTCCGAGTCATTGATGACTCATAGTCTAAACCAACATCCTCATTGATTTTGAAAGACACTCATCACTCATTTTGCAATGCCTGTTCTATTGCCAAGGTAAGATTGAAACCATCTTATGCTAAAGACACCGAAGAAAATATTTTATTCTTGCAATGAATTCAATGGGATCCTATGGACTGATCCAACCAACTAACTAACCACTTTTATGAATTATGGCATTTGGTTGACATGCAAACACACTGGTCATGTGTTGTGCAATCATCCACTAGTAATGCTGCTTATGAATTCTTAACTCAGATTATGTAATTGCAGGCTCACTTCCTAGATCATCACATACAATCAATTTGACTTGATAATGCTAGAGAATTTATGTCGAAAAAGTTTGATGATTATTGCTAAGGGTTATGCAATATCACATGCAGTTATACTAAATTGTCTATGACCCACCACAACTCAACTTTGCGTTACAACTAGTGACTGTGTACAAATTGTGATATATCGCACTTACACATTTATGTGCCAAAATTATGTTGTCACAACACACCGTATGGGTTCGTCAAGACGATTGAGTATTTATGTTGGAAATGAGTCTCCAACTATGGTCTGTTATATAGATACCTTGACAAACGATCTCTTTACCGCTAGTATTACGGATAGTCACTTTGATGAGACTGACTTCCCATCGTTAGAGGGAGATAAGAACAAGCATGTTCAATATAATGATATGAATTGTCGTGGTCTATTCCCACTCTGTCTCATCTTGATCCTTAAAATGATAAAATGTAGCAGTTTCGATGCATGATGCATTTATGATATCGTTAAAGTGACGAGATCACTTGCTGCAAGTATGCCAGTAAGGATTCATGTTCTTTCAAGAGGACATGACATCACCCAAAGGAGTTGGGCATGGCACTGTCACCCTAGAAGGTGACGCAGTGACATCACAATAATGGCATAGTGGCATCACATGAGACGGCCCAACCCCTGTTTAGCAACTAAACCGAAATTAAGTCATAACCACAAGATTAAAGACTCAGGATTCTAAGAAAATTTTGACATAGTTTCCCCATAAACTAAAAGTCTACCCAAACCTACAACATTAATTATACTCAAATTCTCAACAAGCTACAACATCTCATATACTCAACAATATTCAACAATCCAAAGAGCTCAAATAGCAAAACTAAAGAACATAAAACTTCCAAATGATTAAACTCAACAGACATGGGTCACTAGACCACTTATTGGAGACGACATCAGAAACAAAAGACACATGGTGATCATAGCGTTCTACTGATTACATGACTAGTAGGTTAACTAGGAACCTACTAGGGAAGGGCAATCACACGAATACTATGCCTCCGACACAGGTGCGCAACCTCTAGATGATAATTGCAATCTGGGCAACGAGAAACCACAATGCCCAGGAGAAAGGCACAAATAATAGAAAAATATGTTAAAGTGAGTGGACAAAAAGAAATCTCGCATAACATAAGAAATATCGCATGCCTTTCTCCAAAGAAAAATAAAATGAAAACTAGCGAGTTTAAAATAAAAGTAATGCAAGCATGTGGAGGGAAAACATAGGAGTCATCGGGTAAGGAATTCCTAACTCACCCGGGGCATACTCGGTGATCAGCCGACTAGCCTATGCATCGATGCATAATCATGTATGTGACGTGCATAAAAATCGTGACATATAATGCAGTGCCTCCATGCATAAACATACTTGTATCATATTATATTTAGTTATAATCATAAAATAAATCATGAGACTCGTTATACAATAGTGAAAAACAAAGTCCACTCACAGATTACAGCTAACCTCGTAGTGCGGTGGAAGCCCCCTTGCCGAACTCTCGATTGCGATCTCCTAAATTTAGAAATGAAAGATTTAACATCAACATCGATACGAGTTCAAAACCAGCTTAAAACTACCCGAAAAACCTATATTAGAAATCTAGACTTTAGCCTCGCCAGAGCTCCGGCGACCCCAAAACTTATATGCCTGAATTCCTCTCCTTAAGATAAACCACTTCTTCTTCATCATCAAAGGCTAATTCGACGGCGAAGGCATCGAAACAGCCGCCACAGATGGCAGATCCATCCTCCACTGACCACCACAAATGGTGGTAAGCCACGGCCCATTCTCTTCCTCTCCAACAGCTCAACAAAAAATGCTAAAGACCTAACCTCCAATTCGGCCTACACCGGCCGGAAAAACCCCCAAAATCGGTGAACTCAATTTTGATGGAATTTGAAATGCTGGCCGCTCGTCAATTCAGACCTCGGGGTAGGTCGAAAGCGGTTTGGAAGGAAGAGAGCTTCAAAAAACCCCACTCGTCGATGCCTAAATCGACCGGAGAACCACTGTGCCCTGTGGCCAGAATCCGTGGGGAGAAATCGAATTGATTCTTCCACCGATGAACCTGCATGTACCATTTAAACCCACCAATACAATAACCATCAAAAGAGCTTCAAAACCTTACCTATAATTCTGGCAACGGTGGCCTGCTGGCGAAGATTCTGGCGTGCCGGTCGGTGGTCAACAAGTCAGCTATGCGGGTCTTGAATTCTAAATCGGGTCAACCACAATCCAAAACTGATTAGTGTTTCCCCCTCCACCTATTTATACTCCAAGTCTCCCAATTAATCAAATGACCAAGATTCAATCGTAAAGAGATCTTACATCTATAAAAATTCGATAATAAGTTAATTCCTTTAATTTACCACACACATGAAAACTTATAAAATTCATAATTATTGCTTCAGTTATCCGGATAGTCCATCGAAAATTCCTAAAAGCCAAAAATAAAATTCCCAGCGACTTATGTGAAGGAAAGGAAGTCTAATTTCTAACGGAAAGAAAAGTCGTTTGATGTGTTAGTAAAACTTGAGTGATATTAAATTAAAAATAATATAACAAATACTAATTAAATAATTAGTAGAATGTAAACATAAGAACGAAGAACAATTTCTTGGTAAGAAGATGAACTAAGTTGAGTCACGTGTATCACACGTTTTCCTTAAGAACTTTTACGCCGCCCACAGGCTTGTAAGGTGTTGTTTTCCCAAGATAAAACAACTTCAAAGTTTTGTACCGCAACACAAGAACTTCTCGTTGAACTGAAGAATACCTCACTCTATTATCGAATTTGCTCACTGTTGAGAGAGGGAGAGAAGTGATCAGAAGAGGAGATTGCTTTCTGATGGGATGAAGAATGAGAGAGGATGGAGCCTCTATTTATACATGGAAGAGATAGAGTATGACATTAAGGCCGTCCACCAAAAGGTTATGAGTTAGTACTCATTAACCATGCAACATAAATTCGGCCAATTAAAGGGTATAAACCGGCCAATAATGGTGAGAAAACCTACCATAATTCGGCCAATAAACTCACCATAACCGGAGAAGTTGAAAAGTCTTAAGGAATGCAAAAAGTCTTTCCTGAGTGCAAAAGGAAACTCATGCTGCACACATGCTATGAGTTTCACTAGAAGAGCTTAAGAGACCCATAGGTTTGATAAATCTCATCCAAGGAAGGAAATGAGTTTGACACAATTTGATTTGTTGATCTTCGATACTCAATATCTGTCTCATGAGAATATTTGTGGATTATGGTTATCATTAAGGGACACCTTGATGTTAAAACCAATTCATGAGAGTATAAAAAGATCTCTACAAAGTATAAATTACACTAGTGTGCTTGAGGACGTGAAATATTGACACTAAAGATATCGAACCACACTACGTTGAAACTCCCAAATGTAATAGAATTGGCCAACATAGAAATAAAACGATCCAGATTGAATTTTATTCACTAACAAAGAGAGAGGTAGTTGGGTTGGTGATGCTGGCACATCCATGTGTAAAGCCTATCAAAATGGGTCTTTGTTAGAAAGTGTGATGAGAATAAAGAAGTATACTCACCTTATGGCACAAAGTTTCTCATAACACTTTGTAATTAATTATGAGGATACAAATTCTCTCATAATGGATGTCATAGCACTCTATTACCTTATCAGTTTGATAGTTTTCGAATAACTTGACATGTAGCATATGAGCGCGGTCATAAAGTATCTCTATGAGAATCTAGTTTAAGAGATATTCATGAAGATCTCAAATAGACTTCATTTACCCAAATCAAGTGGCTATAGACCATTGAGTCTGTTTGCAATGAGTTTGAAACACTCACTAAGTAAAAACTTGATTTGAAAGGGATATGATGAACATTCCTCATGCATGTTGATTCAATGGACAAGTTCTGGATTTGTAAAGTATTTGATATCGGTATTTGAGATGAAAGATCTTGGGAAGACACGGTTTTGTCTCGAGCAAGGACTCAAGCACCGTAATGATGGAGTTATCCATCAATCAACTTATACTCTAAGACATATAGAACTTTAATGATGAGAAAATGAAGCTTAAGAGTACTTCCATGATCAGCTGAAGTCTTGACCCTTAGAGGGATCCGTTTCGTCCGAGGGATAATGACAAAAATGTGTTAGAGGCTGAAATGCCTAATCTAAGTGTAATTGTGTACTTAGCATAATACACAAGACTCATCTTCACATATGAGATGAACTTGTAAGCTAGATCGATTTACCTTTGTGCTCACGCAATTCCATTGAGCTGGCATAAAGACAATCTTTTGACACTTAAAGAGTATAAGATAAATGGATTTGTTCTATCCCAACAGCGAGACAGGATGGTAGGCATCCATCACTGTAATTAAGGAAGTAAGGATGCCGCAGGTAAGAATGGTGTTGCTTATTCCTTCCCCCTTACACCAACAATCCTTGTGCTGTGTTGTTAGTTTTTACTGATATTGGTTATCTCTCTAACCACATAAAGGTAGTTTCCAAAATAGTTATGTCTTTACCATGAGAAATACCACGATATTTTGAAAGTCTGTGAAACAGACTGTTTCGCTACATCTTCTATTCATGCTGAGATATTGATCTATATGAAAGTATTAAGAAGTGCATATGGTTGAGGTCCATAGTTTCACATATTCACAGATCAAGTGGTTTAGAATAAACCATTGATGAACCTACATGTATTGATGAGGATAATGTTGCTTTCTTTGAGTAGATGAAGCTAGTTTCATCAAGTGTGACAACACCAAGCATATATCGCCCAAGTTATTCTATAATCAGCGACAACAATTCCTCGAGATTATATGAGGATAATGTGGCAGACTTAATCATTAGTCAATTAGTAGTGTTAAAGCATACTTAGTGTGTGGTATTAATCACCACTAATGGGATATTCGTAACTCCCATCATCATTGTCAATGATGTGGGTAACCGTTGTAACTGTCATATAACAGTCATTTACATTATCTCTGTAATCATTATCGGATCCTCATATCCTCTTATAAAAGGATGTGAAACCTTATAATACAATATGACAAAATGATTTGCTTCCAGATATTCTCTCTCTCTCTCTCTCTCTAGTTTTACGATTTCATAAAACAGTGTTGAATATCTCCAGATCTACCTACAAGCCATAGAATCCTCATATATTTGAAATTTTGTGTTTATGAGTATGGCAAGAGAAGGAAAAAAATGCTTCAAAAGCACGTAAATGTTTACGCTTTCTTTTAGACTTTATTTGCCCCACTACTTAGTCTGCAAGGAGGAATAATCAAATAAGCCTTTAGGACACAATGAAGTCTAGTAGCTTACTATTGTTGATCATCGGTTTTCACTAACGACGATGAACCTAATACTCAATCAAAGGTTTTTTACAAAAGGCTCAAGGTTACTAGAAACTATTTCTACAGCATAATAGTTTCTAGATTTTTTTGGTTTAAAACTAGGAAAACTAATTAAAGAAGAGATGGAAGAATATGGGAGAGCAGATATTGAAATGTGAATCAGTCAAAATGATGGCCGAGCACACCTCCTATAAGTATTTATAGGAGTAATAGTGCTTGTTACACATCCCTGTTGGCTTGAATAAAAAGGTTGCTTCCTTTCACTAACATCTCTTCAGATGGTCATGTTGTTTAATCACCAACCATCACACCCATTCACCAAATACACCTCTTCATATATTTTGAAAGTATATCTAACAATCCTCCACCATTTATTAAAAAAATATTTTGAAAACATTTGAAAAAATCCTCGAGCAAATTCTTGGAATACATAGTGCATAAACTAGGGTGTGTTGTGGACTTGAACCTTAGTTTAATGAGAACACGTCAAAGTTAAATCAAGATGGTGAAATAACTTTTCTTTGAACTTATGATCTCATAGTGATTTAACTGGACACATTTCACACACTAGCTTTCTACTTCTTTCGAGTGTTCTAAAAGCCAACATGTGGATTGGCCTTGTATATGTATTCTTTTCAAGAGTGTTCTAGAGACTAGTCCAAGTCACATAGAAGGTGGCACCACTTTTTATACTCGTATAGGTAAGCATGTTGTACCTATGTAACTAAAGTACTTTCTGCATGCTTATTAAAAGTTTTAATTATAACTCAAATTCCACTATTCATTACATGTACGTACCAAGCACTTCTAGCTTGGAATGGTTATTGTATATATGTATTTATACATATATATACACTCATTTATTTAGTGCTTGCAATCACTATATATGATGTATTTTTGCTCATTGAACTCAAGATCGTAATGTTTCAAGTGTTGAGTTGAGTTTCCATCATTGGTGATTAATAAAAGGAGGGGGGGGGGGGGAGGCTGTTGCCCTCTCTCACCTTAACACTTCCTCCGCTCCTTCTTAAAGTGTGTAGGATTTAGGGTTTATGGTTTAGTTTCCACACCAAATCCCTTGCAAGTCCTTTCGTTAATGGATCAGCCAAATTATGGCATGATCTAACAAAATTTACGGTTATAACCCTGTTAGTTATTAATTGTCTCACTGAGCTATGTCTCAAACCATTGTGTCTTGATTTACCATTATATACCTGATAATATGCTTGTGATAGTGTTGCTTGACTATCACAATGTATAGATATTGGAGACATTGGTTTAGGCCATACCGAAATTTCTAGTAGTAAATTCCTTAGTCATTCTGCTTCTTTACTGTAGCCAAAGCTATAAATTATGTTGCCATGGTGGAAACTGAAGTTACAGTTTGTTTCTTGGAGCTCCATAATATGGCTCATTCACCAAGTGAAAATATCCAGCTCGTCATTGATTTATGATCCTCATTATCGGATATCCAATTAGCATCAGTGAATCCTTCTAAAACTGAATGATACCCACAATAATATATTCTATAATCAATTGTATCTTTTAAGTATTTTAATATCCTAGATATTTTAATAGTATACCTACTAAGCTTTCTTACAACAAAAGCTGTATCTGGCCCAATACAAGACATAGCATACATTAAGCATCCTATCACTCTAGAATCTTTTAATTGATTTATGGCTCTATCATTATTTTGATTCAACTTCAAATTTGAATCAAAAATGTAGAAACTTATTTGTTATCATAATGGTGGAATTTTCTAAGAACTTTTTCTATGTAATGTGATTGAGTTAAAACCAAACCACCATTACATCTTTTAATTCTTATACCCAAAATGACATCAGCTTCTCCCATATCTTTCATATCGAAGTTAAAAGATAAGAATTTCTTAGTCGATTCTATACTTTCGATATCAGTTCCAAATATAAGCATGTCTCAACATATAGACAAATGATCACTCTCATATTATTTTGGAACTTGCTATAAACACACTAATCAGATTCATGTATTTTAAATGCATTGGAGATAATGACCTTATCGAATTTCTCATGCCATTGTTTTGGTGCTTGCTTTAAGCTATATAATAATTTAACTAGCTTACACACTTTTTGTTCTTGTCTACGCATGATAAATCCCTCGGGTTGATGCATATAAATTTCCTCATCTAATTCACCGTTTAAAATGCGGTCTTCACATCCACTTTTTGAATATGAAATTTTTATATAGAACCTAAAGCAATAAGTACCCTTATGTTAGTAATTCTAGCAACCGGAGCATAGGTATCAAAATAATCTATACCTTCTTTTTAAGTATACCTTTGGCTACTAGTCTTGCTTTAAACTTGTTTATAGTTCCATCAACTTTTATTTTCTTTTTAAATATCCACTTACACCCTATTAGTTTGGAACCATGAGGTAAGTCAATCAATTTTCAGGTCTTGTTTCCCATGATGGAATCCATCTCATCATTGATAGTTTCTTTCCAAAAAGAAACATCTTGTGATTTCATTGCTTCCTCATACGTAAAAGGATCAAACTCTACACTAGGTATAACCATTGTTTGTTTTTGTTGTAAGTCTCTTGTACCTTCCACCAGGTACACAACAAAATCAAGTCCAAAGAATTTTTCCATCCTTCTTCTTTTGTTTCTTCTAATTTCAGTTGGTTCATCATTTTCATCTTGCTCATTACGGAGTCTAGGTGTACGTAGTGAATTAGAATCACTATCCTTGTTTCTTAACGAAACATCCACATTTTCATTATCATCTTTAGATAAAGACGTGAACCTATTTTCATAGAATTCTGCATCTCTAGATTTTATGATGGTATTAATTGATATAGACACATTAGGTTCTATAACTAGAAATCTATATCCATTGCTATATATGTTCCGCATATCCTAAAAATAAGCATTATATAGCTCTTTTTCTTAATTTCTTTATTTTAGGTTCAGGTAACCTAACTATGGCTTTACAATCCCAAACTTTAAAACAGTTTAAATTTGGTTTCATTTTGAACCGTAACTCATAAGGTGTTAATTTTAACGACTTTGTAGGTACTCTATTTAAGATGTAACATGTGGTAAGCAATGTTTCTCCCCAATAACCCTTACTCATATTAGAGTTTAGGAGCATTGAGTTAGCTATCTCTACGAGGGTCCTATTTTTTCTTTCGGAAACTCCATTTTATTGTGGAGTATAGGCTATAGAAGTTTCATGTATTATACCTATGGATTCACAATAAGATGGAAAATTGTATTCTCTGCCTCTATCGAAGGATAGGTATTTTCTCTTTGTTTCATAAACATTCTCTACTGCATTCTTAAAGATTTTAAATTTTTTAAGAAATTCATTTTTAGTACGCATAAGATAAACATAACAAAATCTACTAAAATCATCTATGAAAGTCACAAAATATTTCTTTCCTCCTCTAGTAGGTATACTATGTAGATCACATACATCACTATGAATAAGTTCTAGCAAAGTAGAGGTTCTTTCTACTTTATGAAAAAGTTTCCTTGTTATCTTTGTTTGTGAACAAGTAACACATTTATCATGAATATCATTTTCATGCTTTAGAATTAATTCTAGAGTAGACATATCTATTATTTTCTTAGAATTAACAAGACCTAGTCTATAATGCCACAAAGATAAAGAATCCAACAAGTAAACATAAATAGTAGATATTTTATTAATATTTAGTTTGAACATTCCATCATACATATATCCTTTTTTAATAAAGGTACTAGCCTTTGGTCAATATGAACTTATCCGACTCAAAGGCAAATTTGAAACCATGCTTATTCAAGATGCTTGTAGAGACCAAATTTTTTCTAACATCCGGAACATGATAAACATCAGCTAGAGTAAGTAATTTTGCCGATGTGAACTCGATTTCAATTCTGCCTTTACCTTTGACAATTGAAGTGGATGAATTTTCCATGTAGACAACGTTGTCACTGTCACATTGTTGATATGTCTTGAACATGGTCTTATGTTTGCAAACATGCTTGGTAGCACCAGTGTCGACCTACCAAGCTTCAATATTCTCCATCGTATTGACTTCGGATATCATAATCACGAAATTTTCATCATTAGTTTTTGCTTGTTCTTGAGCAAACAAAAATCTCTCTTGAAGTGAACCGGCTTGCCACAATGGACACAACTTCATTTTTCCTAGCTTCTTGATTGAATTTTGACCTTGATGTCCATTTTTGAAAAAGTTCGTCTTTCTCTTATTTTCTCCATGGTTAACTTTTGAGTTTTTAGACCCATCATCAACCATATGAACCTTGGAAGAATAAGTTTCTTCAGTTTTCTCCCCGGATTTAATAAAGTTCCTCTTTTATACGAAGATGTTGTCCCAATTGCTCCATGGACATGTCCTCTTTCTTATGTTTGAGGTTCTTTTTGCAGTGTCTCAAAATACTGCGGTGTCTCACTATCATATGTTCACATAACTAATCAAATTGGCCCTCAACAAATACAAAGAGTGTATAGTCGTTGTTCAAAAGAAACCGACTTGTAATTGATTTGGTCATATCTAATCTCTCAAGTTTTAGCCAAAGGACTCTCATTTTTACACGCTAAAGGTTGAAATCATTCCTCCCCATGAATTTATCGATCTCATATTTTGCCGATGTAACAGACTTCATAATTGTAGAAAAAATCACAAACTCAGACGTAACCTGAGCTCTGATACCACTTGTTATGCGGGAGATTCAAACAATACGAAGTATCAACAATTATGAAAGATAAATAGAAAAATCTATAGCACACAGATTTACGTAGTTCACCCAAATCGGGTTACATCCACAGGCAGAGACGGTGAAGAGATTCCACTAAGATCAAAAAAAGTTCACAAGGTGTTGTTTCACACTTAAATCCAAAACTCAATTGCACGCAAATACACTTATTGAGAGAGAAAAATGAAAGAGATCAAAACAACTATATCAAAATATAGATGCACAAAAAAGATGATACAAAATTCAAAGAATAATCTCAAGGCTACAAACTATATTGATTGTCCTCCCTTGAATTAGCTACGTAGGAACCTAATATTCTCTTTCTATTTCTGCCGACATACAGCAAGGAATATATATATATATATATATATATATATATATAGGAGATATATTGGCCAAAACCTTGCCGTCCAAGACTCAAGGTATACAACTCCTAATTAACTTAATTAGCAATTATGCTTTAGTCCAAAGCATACTTCAATTGGGTTTGATCCAAAAGATCATTGGCAGTATAGTACGTGCGTAACTTAATAACTAAGTCACAAAACCAATAGTTGTTTCCATTCCCCAGTGCGCTGATGTCAAGTATGGAAAGCATGTGCACGTTCTTCCTCTAGATGACACAATTGAATGAATCACCAGAAATCTGTTCGATGCCTACTTGAGGCCTTATTTCCAAGAGAACTACAGGCCAGTGAGGAAAGATGACCTTTTCCTAGTCAGAGGAGGAATAAGGAGTGTAGAGTTCAAGGTCATCGAAACTGATCCTGCCGAGTACTGTGTAGTTGCTCCAGACACCGAAATCTTCTGCGAGGGAGAACCTGTTAGAAGGGAGGATGAGGAAAGACTAGATGATGTAGGATATGATGATATCGGCGGTGTTACGAAACTGATGGCTCAGATTAGAGAATTGGTTGAGCTGCCTCTCAGACATCCTCAGCTGTTTAAATCAATTGGAGTGAAACCGCCAAAGGGTATTCTTCTCTATGGTCCTTCAGGAACCGGAAAGACTTTGATTGCAAGAGTTGTTGCTAATGAGACCGGGGCTTTCTTTGTTTGCATCAATGGACCTGAGATTATGTCAAAGATGGCTGGAGAGAGTGAAAGCAACCTCAGGAAGGCATTTGAGGAGGCGGAAAATAATGCACCTTCGATCATCTTTATCGATGAGATTGACTCTATTGCTCCCAAGAGAGAGAAGACAAATGGAAAAGTTGAGAGGAGAATTGTTTCTCAGCTCTTGACACTCATGGATGGACTCAAATCCCGAGCACATGTGATTGTCATGGCGGCTACTAACCGTCTGAATAGTATTGATCCAGCTCTTCGAAGATTCGGAAGATTTGATAGGGAAATAGATGTTAGTGTACCGGATGAAGTTGGACGCCTTGAGGTTCTCCGCATTCATACCAAGAACATGAAGATTTCTGAAGATGTTGATTTGGAAAGAGTTGCTAAGGATACTCACGGCTATTTTGGTCCTGATCTTGCTGCTTTGGCAACGGAGGCTGCGCTTCAATGCATTCGAGAAAAGATGGATGTGATAGACTTGGAAGATGAAACAATAGATGCGGAGATACTGAAAATTTTGAGAAATTTAGAATGTCACCGTCGAAGGGAGTCCTTTCCTATGGCCCTCCTGGATGTGGTAAAACTCTTTTGGCCAAGGCTATTGCCAATGAGTGTCAGGCTAACTTCATCAGCATTAAGGGACCGGAGTTGCTCACATGTGGTTCGGTGAGAGTGAGGCCAATGTCAGGGAGATTTTCGACAAGGCTCGTGCATCTGGACCCTGTGTTCTCTTCTTTGACGAGCTTGATTACATTGCTTCTCAAAGAGGTAGTAACAATGGTGATTCAGGAGGTGCTGATAGGGTTTCGAACCAGCTTCTTACATAAATGGATAGTGTCATCCAAGGAAACCGTCTTCATTATCGGGGCAACAAACAGGCCTGACAATATTGACCCTGCACTGCTATGTCCAGGTTGCCTTGATCAACTTCTTTAGATCACTCTCCCTGACAAGGAATCTCGCTATCAGATATTCATGTCATGCTTGAGGAAATCACCAGTTTCCAAGTATGTGGACCTCAGAGCTCTTTCCAAGTACACAGATGGTTTCAGTGGTGCTGACATCACTGAAATCTGCCAGCGTGCTTGCAAATATGCCATTAGAGACAACATTCAGAAAGATATCAAGAGAGAGAGGATTAGAAGTGATAATCCTGAGGTTATGGAGGAAGATGAAGAACAAATATCAGAGATCACTGCAGGTCATTTTGAGGAATACATGAAGTATGCTCGTAGGAGTGTTAGTGATGCTGACATACTCAAATACCAAGGATTTTCTACGACTTTGCACCAAGCTAGCTAGAGGTTTTGGCACTAATGCGTTCAAGTTTCCTAGTAGTTCCGGGGCTGCTAGCTGGTGGCTCTGATCCTTTTGAATCTACCAATGCTGCTAAAGCTCATGAAGAGCTTTACGACTAGTTAGTTCATTTTCATTTTTATTTTTTTATACAGCTATTTCTTTTACGTTATTGTTAGAGAACAAATGTTTTTGAATTGACTGTAATAGAGCGAGAAACCCTCTCGAGAACCCTACCTTGTGCGCAGCCCTAGTTTTAGGTTTCTCAACCTTGATCTTGCGCAGCAAGCAGCAACCATAACCGATGGATCCAACCATCGTTATGCAGCTTCCTTCGCCTTATCAGCGAAGGGGAAGATCACTTTCGACGTGTCCGATGGCGAAAATAAGAACTACGTCGTTGGACAGCTACTATCGATAAAGAAGGAGATTGACCCGAAGGCTTTTAAAGGCACTGTTGCCAAGGTTTGGAATCTAAAGCGTCGACTATCAATTCGACATGATGGAGAGAGATACATCTTCTATTTTGATAAGGAGGAGGAACGAAAAAAGATTATGTATCATGGTTCTATGGCAAATCGAACCTGGTTTTGAATGAGTATGATGGAATTGGAGCCGTGGAGAAGGTGGAGTTAACTCAACTCCCAGTGTGGGAGGAGATGTTCAGTTTCCCACCACGTTTGCACACCCATACAACTGTAGGGAACATCGCCTCTACGCTAAGGGAGATAATACATTTGGATGAATCGGGAATTAAGAGTGGGAAGAGGATTAGGGCTCGGATCTCGCAAGAAACCACCAAGCTGGTGAGACAGGCATACCTTCCAGAAGCTTTTGAGATTGATGGGGTGACTGTGATGGTGTGATTTTGGTATGATCTCATCATCTGATATTGTCGCGTTTATGGTTTATAGGAGCACAAGGTCTATGGAGGACCACCAGACATGTCCGTGGTAGAAGAGGCTATGGAAAAGCTAGGGTTGCCTAACCCAAAGAGTAATAAGAGCAGTGGTGTAGGGGCAGCACAGCCTACATCTCTTACCCTCACCTCTCCTAATTTGACTAGGAAAGAGTCATTGCCTATGTAGGAAGGTGATGGGGTATCCATGAAAGCTCCAAGCTTCACCTTGTCCTTTCCAGGTATCAATGCGGCGGAGTTGGCGAGACAGTTAAGCACCTTCTCCTTCAAGTCGCAAGAGGTGACAACCCTAGAGGTTCATTTCACAGAGGAATCCAAGCCGGTCGTGGGAAATAATCGTAAGGGCACTGAAGACAAGCCACTGGGAATTGAGAAAGTGGTGAAGGTGTACCAGCGTCAAGCACGCCCCTTGCTACCGGCGCCACCTGAGGAAGGAGAGCAACTTATGCAAGCTCTCACCATCTCACTAACGGACAAGTATGGTAAGATTTGTGTCTCACCACTCAAAAGTAAGTGGGGCCGCAAGGTTGGCTCCAAGAATAAGCCCAAGGACAAGGCGGAGGCCGATGATTTGATAAGGGCAGCGACGACGGTCTCTGGCTCACCAAAGGTATGTAAGAGGCGTCTTAAAGGGCGACATCTGACAATAGAAGGGGTTGCGAATCCAGAGGCAGTGGCCTCAACTATAGAGTCACCTTCTAGAGACGAAGGAGGTGGTGATATGGTTGTAGAGGCAGAGAAGGGTCCTGGGGCCTCCCAGGGATAAGTCCCTTAGTAAGTTTAAACGAGCATTACCTTGATTTATCCGTGTTGGTGCTCGCCTAATTCTCCCATGACATGTCCTCGGTTACTTTTGTTCTTATTTCAATTACAATGTTCATGAGTTAATGTATGAATTTTCTCTAGGTTAGCTTAGTAGTAGTCTTTTCTCTCGTACCCTCTAGGTGTCTGCTGTGTATTATTGCATTGATCAATATATTGCCTCGCGTTTTAGCCTTAAAAAAAAATGTTTTTGAACTGACTAATATAGTTTTATGAGTTGAAGGAAAATTTATGAGAATGAGTTTATTTTTAATTTTTCCCATGTAGTAGTGCCAAGTTTTTTGGATAAGATTTTTCTCTAGCAGTTTATATCCCTCGACTACTCGATCTCTTGGTGAATCTAGTTTGCATGTTTCTTGCTTTTCTGTAAGCATCACATGTTTGCTTGTAGTTCCATGGAAGCAAATTGCCTACTTCTGTCTTTATTTTCGTATCATCCATCCTCAAAGTACACCAACTCTTCCTGATCGATCTAATGACTTTCTCATTCCATGAACACACGGAAGATTCCTTCAAACTCAATGTGGCCTTTTCACAGTCATTCAGCCTTTTAAATTTTTGTGGGATTCTCTACAGCGTTCAAGAAATGAACTGTGGGAGGTAGCTAAACTAACTTATTTGCAAGTTCCAGATTTGATCACGTCCCAAAGACGTAGAAGTAAATCTTGTAATTGATTTTTTAAACCTTACATGTCACATTTAAAGAAAATATGGAAACATAGATAGTGCAGAAGAAACGAACCCAACTCGTTATTAATTATTTGGAGTCCAAGTCATAATTAAGTTCGTAGATGAAGCTAGCAAGGATAAAATCAATTAGAAGAGCATCTCCAACAACTCTCTTTTATAAAATCTCTATAGAATAGCAAAACATAAAAAATTTATAATTTCATGGATTAAACTCCAAGAACTCATCTATCTTATTCTTCAAAAATAAATGTTTTTCTTTATAATTTAATGAGATTACAAATATTTATTCAAATCAAGTCAATAAACTGTGGGAAAAAAAATTTATTTTTTTATTCATGTTTTGAGGAGAGAGAGTGAATTATGTGGGTGAGCATTAAAGTTTCGAGATTTTTGGATGAGTATAGAAATTTTTTATTTTCTATAAATATAGAGATTTTCTCCGTTTTTTGTTAATTTTCTATAAAATACAAGATAATTTTTAAGAATTGTTGGAATCAAATTAAAATATGTATTTTTCTTGTAAAATAGAAAAATTTGTAATTTTACGAGAGCTGTTAATTGGAGATGCTCTTAATGGAGTCAAATCGCAAGCTTTTTTCTCTGTTTGTCGAGATTCGAAAATACATAGTTAGTCACATTGTGACAATTATGCATCAATGTCATTTCTACGTATGTTAATAGCTGTGACTTGTTTTAGAGTAGCACTACGGTTACAAAAAAAAATACAAAATGATGTGGCATTTGCCACATATATCATCTTCTTTTTATTTATATAATTTTTTTATTTAATTAATATTATTGATTTTCTTTAAAAATAAAATAAAATAAGAATGAAGAAACTCAAACACACCAAGACTCTTAGTCTTCCCTTCTCTAACCTACTAGTGCCCACTATCATCCATCATCTCTCCCAAATAGGAAGAGCACTGCGCTCGCTCGACTACTCATTGTTCTGGTGGAAAATAAAAAAAGACAGGCAATTGTTTCATTTTGCTGGCTAGCTTCTATGACAATGGTTAGTGCTCTTCCTAATTCTTGTTTTATTTTTCTTCCTGGCATATTGAGAATCAATTTCATGTTTATGTCTCTTTCATGCATGTTTCAAGCTTCACATTCTTGTTATAATCAAATCTATCGATCAGTTCTCTTGTAGACATCTTTAGCTAGTTATATTAATCAAAAGTGCTAGTTATATATGTTGAAGTGTGTGGCAGACGTACTGGTAGATAGGTTTGAAATTTTGAATTGCTTTCTAAGGTCTTCACGTTCAAGATGATTTGCTTTTGATTAATTCCTTACTCAAATCGATGATTAAAACCTGATAGCTATAGATGATTTACATTGAGAAACATGTTGCTTTTTGGCTCAGGAAAATATTGAGAATTATATACCAAGGGTGAGAATGAAGCGGAGAATGTTATTGAGATTACTAGCAGTGAGAATGAAGTAGAGAACGCAAATGAGGTCCATGTTCAAGAGCCAAAGATTGGGCAAGAATTTTATTCTGTCTATGAGGTGGAACAATATTATAGATCTTATGGAAAAGGAGCAAGGTTTGAAGTTTGTAGAAGAACCTCAGCTAGAGGAGATGATGGAGAAATCAAGTACATAAGATTGACATGTTCGCGTGTTGGGAAGCCTAGTAGCAAGTCAAGGTATGCATTCATATTCAGACCTGTTACGAAGACGGATTGCAAGGCTAAACTTAATGCAGGTTTACTTCCAAATGGAAAATGGTCAGTATCCTCTATTGTACTTGAGCATAACCATGAGTTTATTTCTCGAAGTAAAAGACGGTTTCAAAAAAGCTCAAGAAGATTATCATAACGTTTCAAGAAGAGGTTAGAGACAAATGATATAGCAGGAGTAAGACTGAATAAGAATTTCAATTCTTTGGTGGTAGAAGCTGGTGGTCATTCAAATTTACCATTCACAGAGAAGGATGCCAAAAACTTTATAGAAAAGTTAAGGTGTCTACGACTTGGAGAAGGAGATGCTACTGCTATTCAAAAGTATTTCATGGAAATGCAAGCTGACAACTCCAATTTTTTCTATGTAATGGACATTATTGAAAAGGGTCGACTAAGGAATGTGTTTTGGGCAGATGCAAGAAGTAGAGCTGCTTATGAGAAATTTGGGGATGTTGTGATATTTGACACCTACTTAACGAATAAGTATGATATACCATTTTCACCTTTTGTAGGTGTTAATCATCATGGATACTCAGTACTACTGGGATATGGATTGATTTCAAATGAGGATACGTAGACATTTACATGGTCATTTCAGTCTTGGCTTACATGTATGTCTGGTCAGGCTCCTAATACAATCATTATAGACCAAGATAAAGCAATGCAAAATGCAATTGAGATTGTTTGCCCTCGTACGCGACATCGGTGGTGCTTGTGGCATATAATGAAGAAGATTCCCGAGAAAGGGAGAGGGTACAAAGAAAGATATGAAGGCATTAAGTTTACTTTTCAGATTATTGTTTATGATTCACTAAACTACAATGAATTTGAAGATCGTTTGGAAGGTATTCACGGAAAAGTATAACTTGCACGACAATGCATGGTTACTGGGATTATTTCAAGATAGGTAAAGATGGGTTCTAAGTTTTGTGAAAGACACCTTTTGGGCAGGTATGTCTACAACTCAACGTACCGAGAATATGAATGCATTTTTCGATGGGTATGTAAACTCAAAAACTACAATAAAATAGTTTGTGGAGCAGTACGAAAATGCTTTGTGAGATAAGGTTGAGAAAGAGAACATAACTGATTTTCAATCTTTCAATTCAAAGATCCCTTGTTTCACAATGTATAATATTGAGAAGCAATACCAAGAAGCTTACACGAATGCAAAGTTTAGAGAGTTCCAAAAAGAGTTGGAAAGAAAGATGCACTGTGGCATATCATCATTTGAACGGAATGTACATCTACAGTCTGATACAACAATGAGACGTGTCCCATTCTTGGTTCATTTAAATGAAGACAATTGTGAGGTAAACTGTGTTTGTCATTTGTTTGAGTTTAAAGGAATATTATGTCGATATATTATTGTGGCACTACTTCACAAGAATATGGGATGTGTTCCTGATGTATATATTTTGAAATGATAGACTACGTGTTTAAAAAGAAGTCACAGTAAAGTGAAAATAAGTTACGGAAATTGGACTGTCAACCCTGATATGCAAAGAAATGATAAGATGTGTAATTCATTTCAAGAGGTCGCAGATTTAACAGATAGCAAAGATGAGGATTGTAACATGGTCCTAGGGGTGCTACATGAGCTAAAAATGAAATTGCAGCAGATGAAAGTTGCTTGTGAAAGCAAAGAAGATAGTATTGCAAATGGCTGATAAAGCAACAGATGTTGAAGAGCTTTCATTAAAAGGTATCGAAATACTTGATCATTTATCAGTTTGAAGTAAAGGCCGTCCTCCAGCAAAGCAAAAGCAGTCTACAACAGAGCAAATTATTCGAAAAAGAGAAGAAACTGATCGAATCAGTGGCTATAAATAAATCTCAGGTTAGTATATTATCTTATAAATCATGTACTAATTAGTATTTGTTTTTTCTACCTCCAATATTGTTACTTTAGGAACTAATCTCAGTTTTTCTTCTTCTATAAGGTTTCTGAAGTACCAAGTAATGGTAGTGATGTCTTTGGAACCCAACAAAGTATCTTCCAGGTTTGACTTGTTTTGTTGTCTTTCTATCGATATTAATCTTGATAAATACGTGCTCTAATTTGATGCATATACTCTACCGGCCTCTAAAGATTCTACAAAGTTACATTATTGTAAGACAAATGCATATATAGATCAATTTCCTAAGGCATATCATGAATATATATTACATCTCAAAATGATGTGACGGCGGATGGTAATTGTGGATATACAGTCATTGCTGAGGCAATGGGATTTGGTAAAAAATCTTGGAGGAATGTGCGAAAAGATTTGTTGCAAGAGTTACAACGAATGGAGTCCTTGTGTAAGAATCTTTATAGGGTCAAGTGCTATACTGATCTCGAGCATGTACTTGATTTCAATAAGGCTGGTTAAGGTAAGAAAGAGTACAGGATATGCATGCCGGATATGGGATATTTGATTGCCACATACTATAAAGTAATGGTGATCCACCTATTCCAATGTGCAATGTGTTACGCTTCTTCCCTTGATGTTGCCATCTGATTTATATGAGGTTGAACTACGGGAGATTGCCGTCAGCTTTGTTAAGATGGGAAATAAAGCACATTTTGTGCTGGTATGATATGTGCCCATGTAATTCTTAGTTAAAGAAAGTTGGTGCTCATTTTAAACAGCAAAAAACTGACACTTATTTCTCTTTACAGGTAAATTTGTCACCGGGGTTGATACCAATATCACCAATTTCCGATGAGTAGTATATGCATAGTGATACAACTGCAAAACAGTTGCGCCTAAGATATCAAGATCGTGTAGAGCAATTTAATCAAAGTTTTTCGAGTGCAAGTCATGTGTGTGCTCCTGAGAGTATAGATATTGATGATGATTGAATATCGATCTGTCAAATGTTAGAAACTAGCAAAAAGCCCGCGCGCGAGGCGCGGGTGTAAAGGACACATTCATTGTTCACATCATAGGTTAATATAAACATGAGAAATTAATTACATAACGGTGCATATAAAACAGCTAATGTCCAGATCAAGATCACATTCTTGATCACAACATTGGTTGACCAGCTGCATTTAAAATTACAGACATAGATACACTAACATCTATTTAACCAAGAACGGTGCATACAAAATAGTAATGCCCAGATCAAACTGAACAACTTATTGAAACCCAAAGCAATTCAAAGATAACATAGAAGTAAAGCTGGGAAACAATAGATTTTTGGGCACAGAAAGTTGCCTGATGACATACCGCGTGTATGGCAGGAGCCAAAGTTTTCAATTCAGCAACGGTCTTCATATTTGTTTCGTTGATTTCTCCTGAGAATGTCAATTTTGAGCGAGTATCAAAGACATTGACTTTGCCACCTGTTCTTCAAAACCTGACATAAAAAGAAAACTGTAATTAGAAGGCCAGACAGGTGGCATTGCTTTATAAAAACTCATCTAATTGAAGAGGAAAATTGCACAGTACAATGAATGTGTACTTTATACCCGTTGGGGCGGTATTATCACTACTGTTTCGATGAGTAATAGTACATTAATGTAGAGAATAGATGAGATGAAAGAAGGCAGGAAAGATCTGTGCATATATATAAAGTAATGATTTGTTTATAATACGAATGCAAGATATCGAAACTGCATTGAAGAGATATGCCGAGGAGCGGTTTTGTGCAAATGAGAATTTCATAGAAAACAAAATTATTGTTTTAAACAAAGTAATGTAAAATTGAAGTTTTTTTTTACAGAGTAATGTATTAAAAGCAATAATATATAAAAAAATATAGTCAAAGTGACACCCGCTGAAAATTTTAGAAGCATCCAAGTCTTACCGTACATCTCGAAGATGGGGTTGGCAAGCTTGATCCCCTTGAACGTTGTGTCTGTTCTCCATTTTCGACGTCATCGGAGAAGAAAATGCTTGATGTTGGCTCCATTTTCCCCTTGAACATAATCTCATATAATCTTTAGCATCCAAATCAAGTCACATGACTTCTATGATCTTATATAATCTTAGCATAAAGGGAAGGCATGTACCCAACCCTTCAAATCTTCAAAATTCATGCATATCATTTACTGTATCATTGTGTAAAAATCTAAACGCAATTTCAAATAACACACAACATCTGGAAATTAACACTTCACAAAGAACGTTGCTCAAAATTAACAGCAAACAACACTAACAATATACTTCAAGGTCTACAGATGAAACAAACACTTTTGAGACAACACAAACATAGAAACTTGAACGGAAAGACGCAGAGACCAAACCATAACTGAGAGTCTAATTCAACCATATCATCTCAATTTTTGGTACAGAAACCAAAGAAAGAGCCTCAAATGCTTTCTAATTATGCAAAAAAAAAAAGCAATTATAAAAAAAGAGCAATTGACTGAACATGATAACAGAAAATATCTGTTTATAAATTAAAGCTCCTAATTCAGATTAGACAACGAAACAAACAGAACAATATAGGTAAGACCATGAAAGGAAGTTGAAACACCATATCCTGAAGAGAAGTTACATGCTACTGATTGTTGCCAAATAGATCAGATGTTTGGAACTGAGTAGTTGTGATACATATGTACATTCCAATAAAGGAGCACTCTATAAGAATAGGAAAAAGGAGCACTCTATAAGAATAGGAAGACTGCTTAGCATCAGCTGGTGTCTTCTATGGAGATGAATCTATCAGTATTTGTTGGTGAACTCAATCAAGAATAGACTTAACATCAACCCATTAGTACTACCTAGAGTTTAACTCATCACACATGCACAATTCAATCTGTTCGTGCCTATAGCAGAAGCAACAAAATCTCATTCAGGCAACCCATTGCACTGTCATCACTGCAAGCAGCTAGTGTTCAACTCTTAGTCAAAGTGAAAATGCAATTATCCCATTAGACAACATCCCATCAACAACAAACTGTAATATAATGCAACAATCAGTTTTAAAAATGATTTCTCAGTTTTGTTTTTAACATGGAAAACACTGGACATCAAAACTAAGCAAACTTGTTCTAAACCAGATCAAGCAGTTGCGTATCCACAGTTTTTTTAGCCATGTACCTAGTTCAGTCTGTTACCATCTACTAATCTGACCTACATAAAGAAGCCATATCGGTTATATCGATACCAAGTTGGTTTGAGGACAAATTCGGTGCAGGAGAGATTACTCTTGACAATGAGCACATGGCTGAATACTGTAGCATTCGCTACTAAGGGAAACTGATCTCACATAAACCAAAAACTTACAGTATCGAAAACTCACAATGCCGAATTGTTCATTCAACAAATGTGCACCGATCTAGCTAACCATGAGATAACATATTAGTGTTTATCAAAGAATACATAAGTCATAATTGTAGCAATTATGTTTTAGCCAACATCCTTTACGGGTGCAGAAAAGATCAATTTTCACAATGAATACATAACATCAACCTAGCAGTGTTGCCTACAGTTTAACCCATTAAACATGTATAATTCAATCTATTTATGCCTGCAGCAAAACCAATAGAATCTCATCCAGGCAACCCATTGCGCTGTTATCACTGCAACCAACCAGTGTTCAACTTATCTGTCTAGGCTAATAAACTGGATATTGGATTCAATTTGATTCACATTCACCGATGAATATGTTTCGGAATCAGGTTACCAAAAATAGGAACCCACAAAGATAAAGCTTCAAACTTTTTACACTAATCTAAACTTAAACTTTGCTTCTTTCCAATAAACACTGTATTATTTAGCTCAAACATAAACAATAACAATAAACCCAGAAAGATAAAAGCTTCAAACTTTGATCAACAATTAGCTAACATATCAAACTACATGCAATGCAGATTAGTATAACACTACTTTAAGCATAAAAGTTTGCTTCTTTCTTCCAATAAACACTTCACTACTATTACACTCCATCATATTCACCTCAAATATGAACAATATTAATAAACCCGCAACGATGAAGCTTCAAACTTTAACACTACACTAAACTTAAAGTTTGCACCTTTTTGATAAACAGTGTAATCTTCAGCTCAAAAGTTTGCTTCTTTCCACCTAAACATTTCACTACTACTACTACTATAACACTCTACTCTTTCTTTAGTCTTTAGCTCAAACATGATAAAAAAAAATAACAATAACCCAGAAAGCTAAAGCTTCAAACTTTGATTAACCGTGAGCTAAACACTTCACTACTATTACATATCACATTCACCTCAAACATGAACAATAACAATAAACCCACAAAGATCAAGCTTCAAACTTTGATCAACAATGAGCTAAACACTTCACTACTATTACAACTCTATCACATTCAGCTCAAACACGAACAATAACAATAAACCCAACAAAGATAAAGCTTCAAACTTTAACACTACCCTAAACTTGAAGTTTGCTTTTTTAGCTCAACCATGAACAATAACAAAAACCCAGAAAGATAAAAGATTAAAAGCTTCAAACTTTGATCAAGGATGAGTTTAAATTACCTGAATGCCCCGCCGGCAAGAATTATCACGGCAAGTATGGACTTCCTGGAACTGATCCACATCAAGTTTCTTATTGATGATCCCAACAGTGAAGGGATGCAAAGGAATTTGCTCCATGAATATTTCGTAGGTTGCTTAGTTAAATAGACTTCTTCCATGGCCAAAATCAACAGTGAACAAATATTACTTTTCGGTCAACAAACTGCTTTCAAAATGTTTAGAATCCGACAGATTGAGAACTTACCTTGATAAATTCCAACAACAGTAGTGGCTGGCCTGTGATCAACTTCACAGAAAGGATGCACAACGATCAGATTTGAAATGGATGACAGAGGATAGATCAGAGCTTGGGATGCAGACGAAGAGAGGGGAGATTATTCGTGAGAGAGGGGAGATTCTTTGACTGGGTTCTGATTCGGGATGCAGACGGAGAAAGGGGAGCAAAATGGAAACAGACGATAATGAATAGGGGAGAAGAAACCAGCTTCAGATGGGATGCAAAGGGATTTGCTCCTCACGTGTGGCTCGCACGTAGCAATACTGTAGGTACTATTCCAGCTACAGGTACAGTGCGAAACTCACGTCTGTTATATAGGTAATATCAACAGTTTGTCTCTCTGTAAAACTGGTTTTGAATGCTTACTTTGCAACAAATGTCTACTGATGTCTAGTTTATTTTGATATTATTTATGACCGATTCATGCATATTTAACTTCAAGAGCTACAAGGTTTTTGCATTCTTGTTGATAGCTTTATGTTGTTGTAATGATTATGATCTATGTAATATTAAATTGTTCTTTGTTTAGCTTAATAAACAATTACGACAGAGTATATTTGCTCTGAATAAGACAATAGCTAGTTCGGTTGGAAACACTTTGACAAAGATTATCATTCATTGAAACGATAAAAATGTTACAAGCTACATAATGATCTGGATCAATTCCACAATATGGTATGACCTCTGTTCAATACAATGCCTATCATTCCTTAGAAATAAGGAAAAGAAACTAAAACAGCCTCGACCAGCCAAAAGCTCCAACAAGCTCACTTATATCATCACTCAAAATAACAAAGATTTGAAATTCACGTTTAGCAGGACAACATTCACCGTAGATGAATCACGTTGTTGCATCAACTTGTTTACGTGCATCAACTTGTAATACACTAATACCTCCAGTTTATGAATATATAGTATGTGTTCCATTTTTGACATGACTGCAAAATTAAAGAAACAAAAACTTACTCATGTATATACACAAACATAGACATTAGCCATATTTGGGCTTACATATCAGGAACACACCAAAGGTAAGAGATTTAGGCATCATCTAAGCATCTCAAGAACCAAATAGTTTATCTACTTCAAAAAGAAAACAAAATAATCTATTGCTTGCTTTATAATACACTTGCTAGGATGCAAGGCGATATACAATATGTCAATAACCATAACAAGGAATAGATATCTTATACTAGAAAATAGAGTACGGAGACTAAACAACTATGCATGATGCACATATTAATTTGATGGATAAAAATAAATTAAAAACTATGGCATTCAAGAGACAAATCGCTTAACAACTCTCTGCTTAAATCACATCAAACACATCAGCTTTAGAGCTATACATATATGATTGATAAGAGCTTGGAACCTGGCTAGCAAAATTGAATTTCCCACTCTTACAAATTCTCCAACTAAGTAAGTCACTGATAATAGAAACCAATAACCCAGTAAAATAAATACTATAGAAAAGCTCAAATTGAATCATTTGAGCACGTATGCCATCTTAATGACTGAATTAATTCTGTGAAGATAAACGGTTTTCGTCGACCTAGTGGAGAGGAGACGCAATTCGAATTCGATCGAACCAAAAACGGATTCCCATAGAAACGCGTCGACCTAGCGAGAGCAGATATGTATAGAAAAATATCTGAGATAGTAACTCGAGCATTTTCCCTTGTTTTAATGTAACGGAAGATCGTCTGAGATAGTTCCCCATGCCAAAATAAATAGAAGATATGGTCAGATATTTAGGTGGACATTAACCATGTCTGACAGACTGAGTAGTAAGTAGTTGCAGTGCCAGATTCTTTATTGTTCACTAGAGAAGGCACGTACATTGGAAATTTCAAAAGTCTCAGGGAGGTTGAGTGTAGTAATTAGGATATTCATGATCAAGTCCATTTCCAGAAAGTGAAACTTTTGACTGTGAGAGCATCCAAGAATGTTGAGATCAGCACTCAACAATGGTGGAATGGAGGACAAGAAGGGTCCTAGCTTCTTCAAGATCATCAAAACCGGTTTCAACACCGAGGATTTGGTGAGTTTTAACCCCTGCTTATCCCATATATGTTTTCATAATTTTCCGGAACTGGTTTGTATTTCTGAAATGTTATAATTTATAAGGAAGAAACAGAGTCTCTCATTAGTCTTCAATCCTATATTCTTCTTTTGTGCCTTTGGATGCTGTTGTTGAAAGAGATCTCAACGTGCTTAATTTTATCATATTTATTAGGATCAGATCTCGTTATAACATATGTTCTGCTTTGATTTTATTAGCTGTGAAATCCCAAAGTAGCAGCAGCTTTGAAACAGAATGGGAAGGGGATAAATAGTCATGTTGTATGTTGGTCTTCCATTCTGACGTTGAAAGCTCAGAAACCCTAAACCCTTGCTGGTTTTGTTTTACCTCAGAATGGGAATTTTATTGAATTTTTGCTCACAACCCCTAGTTAAGGTGTGAGCCTCACATCCCCTCCACAAATTGACACATATTGAAATTCCAAACGATGTTAACCCATAGTTAACTATAATAGGTAATTACCTAATTTATCAATATCATTTATGTCTAAATTGCAAGAAACTAATGAGTAGGGAATACATGGATATAAAAATACAATTATATGTCTTCTTCCAAAATACTGCAAAACACTAGCTAGCTGATGTACTCGTCCTCCATATAATATTAGGGTATAGCAAATTTCTTTTGTTTTTATGTTAGTAGCGAATGCATATTAAGATCAGTTTGCTCTTTAATTTTTTCACGTGAAGTCTCATTAAGTTCTGGATTTTGTTTATGTAACTCATATCAGTAAAAGGGTCCGTCTTTGTTGTTGTTGTTTTTGTAAGGAAAGTTAGAGATTTTGCAGCTTATCTTGTAGAAAAGTTGCTGTTTTTGTGAGTTTATGGGGCATGAGTTTCACATTTAGGTCATATTTTGGTGATGAATTTCGCTACAAATACCAGTAGTTATAGAAAGTTATAGCTCATACTTGCCACTGAACAACTTTGTATGCTTGACCTTCATTGCAGCATCTTGAATTTAGAAAGGGAATTCGAATGGTCGAAAAGGATTAAAAGTAGGTAATGAAACTTCTATAGGATTCTTCATAATTGATTATGTACAAACAAATAGGGTGATGGGGACTGACTAGTCTAGTATACCACTGTCTGCAAAGGCACAAGTCTGTAAATTGCAGGTTTGATCTGTGTAAATATGTATACATTCTGTATGGTCCATCCGATTCTTTGCTATATCACATACTCATGATTCTTTGCTCTATCACATACTCACTTGCATAATCTGAAATTTTAATTTAATTTTTTTTCTAACTGTTTTTGAAGAGAATCCCACCTAAGTTCCAGAAACACCTGCTGAATGAACTCTCCAAAACTGCAATCTTGATTTTGAAGGATTATCCAAAGTGCTCATGGACTGTTGAAGTAAGCCGCCAATCAGACAGTGAGATATATCTTAAACATGGATGGCAGAAGTTTGTTAAGGATCATTCCTTAGGTAACTTTGAGTTTCTAGTTTTTAGGTACGAGAGGGATATGCATTTTAGTGTAGAGATCTTTGACCGCTCGACATGTAAGAGAATCAACTTTCCGGGAGTCATACCAAAGAGGGGACGAGGGAGACCAAGAAACGTTGACTCAGGTATATTTGTTCATAATTTATTCACATACTCATACTCTACTGGAACTACCTTTAGTCTCTAATTCCATTACTTGATGTACTTATGGAACTGTAGGTAAACAGATTTCGAGTTGTCAATCTGACAAACTCAAAGAGATCAACGAAGAAGAGGAAGCTGCCAGTTTGCCCGAGTTCCCTGCTTTTAAATCCATTATTGGGAAAAACCTTTATAATGTGGTAAGCAAGCCAGCCTTACACTTCTTTAATTTAATTTCGGCATTCCTTAGTAGTTGAGATATACTACAGATGTTGCATAATCTTGAAATCTCGATCGAGTACTCTAGACACATGTTCATACTCGTTGCTATCAGTTTGGTCATATTACTCATATATATATATATATATTCATCTTCAAATATGTGTGCACCATTTGTGAAATTCTTGCTGTGGTAGTTACTGTGATTGTTGTTTATAATTTCATGCCTGAAAATGATGCAGGCACTTCCAATAGAATTCTCTCTAAAGAAATTTCCCTGCGGATAACAATGTCATCCTGAAAAACTCAGAAGGAGAAAAATGGGAAGTCCGCGTTGTGCCTAGTGGAGGACCTGGCGGAGTTCACACTCGAACGGTTAAACTTTCTGCAGGTTGGTGTGCTTTTAGAGAAGATAACAAAATCAATTGTGGAGACACTTGCACATTTCATCTTGTGGACAGGAGAACGTTTGTGGTTCACATTGATCGGAAGTGAGCGGTGTTTCAGCTCATGGCTTTCTAGCTTAGACAAAGCTAGTGTTTAGTGTCTGGTTTCTACAATGTATTAGAATAGCTAGCTGCTTTGCACAACTTGATGTCCTATTAAGCAGTACATTGTTTGTTTTCAAATATTATTTATCTAAATAATTGTCTGTTAGTTTATCTGCACATTGTGCTCTTTGAATTTTTGTGTAAATCAAACAACAAAATCCCATATAACTATGCTACTTCATGTTAGCAAATCTGCAAACAAAGTGGCACATCTACTGCTGCTTAAACTTCAAAATTTAGGCTCTCTATCTACTGCTTTCTGTCCCAAAAAGTATTGAGGATGCATTAGCATCAGACCTCTTTCTGTTTATGTTCTTGAATACTTCTTCTTACCCCTTTCAGAGAGGCTTCATCATCTCTGAATAACGCGAACGAGTACTTGGTGCATATTTCTGTAACCATCCTGGATGCTTGCATCAATATACATATTTTTTTATACTTTTTTTGCACTTACTAAAAAGATCTCCCATAAAACAAAAGGATACCAAATACCAGTCTGGGTTTCTTTTTCTTCATTAGTGCTTCCTTTTGTTTTCTGAATATCTTCATAATGTAAATGCACATTTGTGGGGAATTGTGGCATAAAAGAAAAAAGCCATGTACTTTGGAGATGTCATAACTGTAGACGCAGAGACATAAGTTGTTTGGTGAGCCTTTGAAAATATAAAAGACTCTGGTCTCTAGCTGCACGCACAATTACAACAAGGCCACCAGCCTTCTGTTTCTTCTGTGCAGCATTTTACTATCTCTGCGGAGTGATCAAGCATAGTGTACGTACGTTTGTCTGGAAATTGTTGGAAATATTTTCAAATTATAAAAAAGTATTTATGAAGAGGTGTATTTGTTGATATGTTGAAAGGGTGCTAGTTATCAATCAACATGACTTTTGAATTGAAAGATTGCAACCGAAGGGATGCAACCTTTGGAAAGGTGCATCATATCAATTCAAAAGCCATGTTTTCTCCTATAAATAGGAGTAGTGCACGGGCTGTTTTGAACAATCAGAATTAAGCCTTCAACCTCTCTTTCTTCTAGCAATCCTACCATTAATCTTTCTTAGTTTCTAGTCAAATAAAATCTGAAAAATATAATAGTTTTCGGTAACCTTAAGCCTCTTGTAAAACTTTTGATCGAGTGTTAGGTTGATCTTCGTTAGTGTAAACTGACGATCAACATTAGCAAGTTGTTAGGCTTCATTGTATCCTAAAAGGTTATTTGATTATTCTCTCTTGCACACTAAGTAGTAGGCAAAATAAAGTCTAAAGGAAAGCGTAAACTTTTACGTGTCTTTAAAGTATTTTTCCTTTTCTTGTCATACTTACAAACAAAATTTCCATCAATGGTGTAATGTACGTTGCTTAGCTTTGCTACCAGCATTCATGGCCTCCTGCAGTGCTTTTTAATTATCTGGACCATATTGATTTCGTTCAACTCCACAGCCTTTATACAGTCCCAAGAACAAGAAAAGAAAAACCTTCCTAGGCTGTCTCTTCTTTCTCTCTCAGCCGATCATAAGGTAGTACCAAATTCAGTCTCCTTATCTCCAGCTCCATTTTGTATGTTTTCTTCAATCATAATGTGCATGTAATTGCAGGATGGAGAGACGAAGATTCAGATCCTGTGATGATGATGGTGTTGAGGAGGAGAAGAGGCCAACTTTCTTCAAGATCATAATGCCTGGATTCAACACTGAGCATTTGGTAATTTCAAGCCTTGCCTTTTCTTCAATTTCATGCATTTTATTATTTCAATTCGTTATTAGCAGTTAGCATGTACTCAAAATTTAAGTACTAAACGGTTGTTCTGCTGAATTTTTATTTTGACTAAAATTAAACAGGGTTGGCATTTGATGAAGAATCTCGGTTGCTCCTCAATCTGATTTTCTTTCAAGCAGATAGTGGGATCTGCATCAGCTTATTGGTGAGGTATTTCTACAACTCGATAAGTTTTATGCAGAGGTCTTCGTCTTCAAGTGGGAGATAGAACTAGTATCTGTGTCCGTGAAGATACATGGATTCCTCGACCTTATACATATCATTTCTCCTCTAGCTGTTTTTGACTTGCTAATTGCCAGTCAAGGATGGAATCTTAGTTCAGACAATTTTTTACTATCCTTTGGAGCAGGCACGGATCTAGGGCGGGCGGCACTCCCAAGCTTTTCTACCAAAAAAATTATTAGTACATATATACTAAAAAAAATGTATAACCTAAAAATAATGTATTAACACAAAATTGGCAAAATGATTTAGGTACTCCGCATTTAGCTTTCATCTCACAATCCCTCCATTCTCGGCTTCCGTAGTTCTCATTAGCTATTATCGATGAGTTTTATACTATAGGAAATCGAAGATCACAACTTAGATAGTTTAGTTTATATTTGAATTGAACTTTTCTTTGACTTGCTTCAATTTTCTATTGTATTCAAATGAACATGTAGTTTGATGATTATGTTTTTATGTATGATCTTATTGAGAATGTAAACATGAATGAATTGATATGCAGGCAAGGTATTTTTTTAAAGAAAAAATTGTTCTTCCTAACCAAGGCAATTTAGCATACCCAGGATTTAATTCCTGACTCCGTGCTTACTTTGGAGTACTTGGAAGGAGAGTAATGCTAAAGTGTGGGATGAAACGTTCGAGTCTCATTTGCAGGTGAGTACACAGGCCCGTCTCTTCTTTGCACGACACAGAGTGTACGACCGTCTAGGAGTGAAAAAGTTCTACGCGCTGTCACCCTTTGGGTAGCTCCACCTATCGATTGGCTGAAGGTTAGTGTCGATGCAGCTTTTAATACTCAGTCAGGTACTGTTAGTATTGGGATTGTGATTTATGATGCGAGTGGCTCTGTCATTGGATGTATGTCTTGCTATTTGGCCTTTGTTTCGGGTCCTGAAGTTCCAGAGGCCTTGGCTCTCAAGGATGCTTGTACTATAGTGGTGTCTAGAGGTTGGTCTCCTTTACTGTTGGAGTCAGATAACCATGTGCTGGTCAATATGATACGAACTGGTGAAGGTGATACTTCAGTTTTTGGTTATGTACTTGAAGATATTGGCTTGCTTATGCCTTCAATGCAAGGTTCTTATCTTTCTCATGTCTATAAGGAAGCTAATAGAGCAGCCCACAAGTTGGCTCGTCTTTCTTTTTTGCAAAAGCTAGATAATGTTTGGGAGGGTTCCCCTTTGAGTCTGTTAGAGGCTTTCATAGCAAGTTTGTGTAACTTATGATTCATCTTATTTGTAAAATAAGTAGACTGACATGGTAAAATTAGTTTACTTGTTGGATAAAATTCACCACCAGGGTTTGAACTTTTTGGGATGTATCAATTTGATGTCTGACCTTTAAAAACAATCAAAGTGATGACCTAAACTCCCGAAATCATAGTAATGTGATGCCTACCGTTAATTTTCGTCTATGTTCAGTTAACTCTGTTGATGTGTCATTTTTTTTGTTTGAAAACAAGATGAAAATACTTTAATACCCTTGCATCTCTCTCTCTCTCTCTCTCTCATGATTCGCAAACCACAGTAGCAGCTCGCCCTCGCTGTCTCACTCTCGCAGAATCCATATCAAAGCAGTTCTCGCCGACCAAGATCAGAATAGTTTTTGCTGAATCGGATTCTCATCTGCCTAGCCAGAGATGGGGTTTGATGAGTAAAGAGTTTGGCATTTTCTTCTAATTAAGCTCGGCGATGACAAACCCTGGCTCAATCTCACACACTGGCTGATCAGCTTCTCCATTACAACATCTGGTCAAGCTCTCCTCTCTCAGGTTTAGTTCCCCATCTCTATTCACTATTAATTTTGTTAATTGAGTTTACACTAGCGGAATCGATTGTAGTTTTCAAATTTTGGGGGTTAGAGTTTATCTATGTTTGTGAAATTTAGATTTACGGGTGAAGGTCGAAGATGGTGTGGGCTTCAGTAAATGGAAGGGAAGAGGGCATGACTCGGAGGACGAGAGACGAAATTGGGCCGAGATGTGGCACGGCAGCGCAGTGGTGAAACTCGAGACGAGTTGGTGTCGAGCTCAAGGATCTCAACTGGGTTCAACCAAGCTAGGGCGCTAGGTTTTGACTGGAGGCACGGAGGTCGACTGCGAGATCAGAGGCCGACATTAAGAGAGGGTGAGGTCATTTAAGTTTGCGGCGCTGGGGTGGGCATTGAAGATAGATCGGTGACATTGAGTAATCTGGGCATCGACGCAGAGAGAGAGAGATGCAGAAATTTTTTTTAAAAAAATTGGGTGCCTACATACAATGATCATTTTACCCCTTCATTTGAAAAATAAAAGGTGTCACGTCATTAATACAAATGGAGTGTCAGTAGACCGTTTAGTTTTAGTCTACTTATTTCACGATGTTAGTCTACTTATTTTGTGAAGCAGTCTGCCTAATATTAGTAAATCACATAAATTTATTGTATCAATGCGTCGACGTACTGAAAGAGACCCCAAATTTTAAACTTTTAATGTTCAATCTCTCATTGAAGTATGTCAACTAGTACAACAACCTGAAGCAGGAGAACTCCTTAACCTTAAAGTCTCAAGCCTCTTTTAAGTCCGTCCAGTCCGTAGGGTCGAAGCCTAGCTAGGCGGCCTCTTGTTGAGACAGATTGGCCTAGCCTCATTAGAAATAGGGTAGGACTTGCGTTATGTATGTGAAGCTTGGCCTTTTAGAGCCCTAGAGTCCAGCCTAACCCGGTCCATTTTGGCGTTTTAAGCTCGGTCTATTTTTGGCCCTTATGATTATTATCATTTTTTTTCTTTTTTTATATTTTTTTCTTTTATTTTGTTCATTATTTTCTCCTCAAAAATCTATTCACAAAATAAATATCATACATTAATATAATTGCAATACCCCAGATCTTAAACTATAAACCCAAAATCCTAAGCTAAACAGTTAAATTAGCAAATTATTTTTTTCTCCATATTGTTAGTATCGAAAGATATATGTTTATATAACCAATGAAAAAATTTGACACACAAATACGTTTGTTTTACACGGTTTGAAACATCGATCGATAAAGAAAGACAAACGAATTTGGCATTATCTATTTTTTTAGAGTTTTTGTATATAAAAGTACAATTATGAAAGTGTCTAAGTCTTCCTTTTTAGGTAGTGATATTCTTCACTTGAGAAAACAAAAAAATAAAAGTGAGTATAAGAAAATTGAAAATTAATAACTCGAAATAACGTATTTGTTGAAGGCAAAAAGTAAATAAAATAACTGTAGACTGAAATTGTATCTTTATTCATTGATAGATGACCTTAAATACAGGTATTATAATCAATTATAATTCATATCCATATCTACTCCCCCTTGTATGATGCATACCCTGTTGTCTCACTAAAAAAATTGTCAAGTAAACAAAAACCTCATGGGAAAAATAAAAGCTTGGTCGAAGGGCAAAAGAGTATAATGCATCAACTACAAAAATTACTATATGTGATGTAGACTTCCCCTGATATCTACCAAAATGTGACTCCCTCTGATTGGTAACTCAATCTCAAAGTTCATAGAAATGTATAGCAATGCGTCTTACTTGTTTCACAAATTTAGATTTTGAAAGTGACTTGGTGAACAAGTCTGCATCATTATCCACCGAATCTAACTGATTCACATGGATATTCAGTAACTACTGCAATTGCTGGTTGAAGAAGTACTTCGGCAAAATGTGTTTAGTATGATCACCCTTAATGTAACTCAACTTCATTTGTTCAATACAAGCCGCATTATCTTCAGAAATACAAGTTGGTGTTGTCATAGTAGATGGTAATCCACCAGACCCTCGAATATGGTGTATTACAGAACTAAGCTAGACACACTTCTTAATCGCTTTATGCAAAGCTATGATCTCATAATGGTTTGAGAAAGTATCAACAAGGGTTTACTTTGTTGATTTCCAAGACATCTTCGTGTTCCCATGGTGAAAACATAATCAGTTTGAGAACGTCCTCTATGTGGGTCAGAGAGATATCCAGCATCAACAAATCATACCAACATATCACACAGTATCTCATAATAGGAGATTACACTAAAATGTGGTTTAGTTCTTGAGGGCTTGCAGTTGGAGCATCCTTCGACGGATCGAATATATCACTCGACGGGTCAAGTAACCCTTTCTAATTCGTCTAGGGTGCAATCTTCGACGGGTCGAGAGAACTACTCGACGGGTCAAATGACTCTGGAAAAATTGTCCCAAACACATGGTTCGACAGGTTGAGAGCCATATTTGATGTGCCGAACTAGGTAGAGTTTGAAAGCTGCGTTTCAACAATTAATTTTTCCAGAATTTCAAGTTTTTCTCTTACTTGTTTGTAGGGAAAGAACAAGTCTAAGTCAATGGATCCCTTCAAGTACCTGAAGATATGCTTTACTCCATTTTGATGACGTTGCGTTAGCACAGAGCTAAACCTAGCTACCAAGTTTACAGAGAAGGCAATGTCTGAATGTGTGCACTAAGCTAAATACAACAAGGTACTAATAACACTGAGATATGGTAACTCAGCTCTCAAAGTTCTTCATCATCATCCTTCAGACGAAATTGATCCTTTTTAGGTTCCATACTGCGAACAACCATTTGTGTGGTAAAATGTTTGTCTTTTTTAAATCTCCTGAGCATCTTTTGGACATAAGCAGACTAGTGAATAAGAATTCCACCAACTCAATGTTCCAGCTCTAAACTAAGACAAAATCGATTCCTACCAAGGTCTTTCATCTCAAACTTGGATTTCAAGTAGTCAATCATCTCATTAATCTCATCAAAAGACCCGATGATGTTTATATCATCTACATAGACTACTACAATGGAAAATCCTGAACTTGTTCGTTTAATGAACATACATAGGCATAAATCATCATTCTTGTATCCCTTCCCAATCAAGTAGTCACTTAGACGTGTGTATCACATCCTACCGGATTGCTTCAATCCATATACTGAACATCTCAATCTAATCACATGAGCACTCCGTGGTTTAGAGTTACTTAAATTGGCTATAACTATATCATTCAGCACTCTCATATATATTTCTAAATCAAGATCACCGTAGAGATATATGGTAACGACATCCATCAGCTGCATATTTAGTATTCTGGACACTACCAAACTTATAAGGTAGCGGAAAGTAATGATGTCCATGACCGGAGACTACGTCTCCTCATAATCATTGTCAGGGTGTTAAGAAAATTCTTGCGCCACAAGTCTAGCTTTATACTGCAAGACTTCTTTCTTCTTATTAAGAATCTGAACAAAGACCCATTTTTGTCCTACTGGCTTAACATTTGGTGAGCATAGCACTAGTGAACCGAAAACTTGCATTTTCTTTATAGAGTCTAGTCCAGCCTGGATTACATGTTTCTATTTTGGGCAATCTACTCTACTTTGACATTTAGCAAGAGAGCAGTGTTCCACTTCATCGTCATTAATGATCTTCTAAGAGACGGAATAAGCAACTGCATCATCAAATAACATGGAAGATCTATCAATAATAACGCGGGTGTCATTGTTACTTAGTGAGATTTTTTTGTTCTCTGACATCACAAATGACTCTGAGGCGTTCCCAAATGATGTTAATTGTGATTCTAGAACATAATTGTCGTCAGTAACAATCTCATGTGAATGATTCACAATGTTGATGATGAAATTATCATTTTGTGCTTAGATTGCCTGCCTTTTAACCGATGGCTCATCTGTGGATTTTTTTGGTCTCCCCCTCTTCCTGATAGGAGCCTAGGCTAATGCCACACTCTCCATATGGTCAAGGAACATTTTCCCGCCCAGGAGTGGCATTAGCTTGCCATTTTGTAGGGACTACCAACCTTGCAAGAACGCTTGCAGCAAGTATATTCAATCTTGTCATTTTCGCGATATCAGTAAAGGAGTCAGGCATCGAATCTGTTATTTTCTAAAGATCGAGAATACATCGTATTTCTATCTCACTTTGAGATATGTGGGGATCATGATGAGACATAGTAGGGTTAGACCACGTCAATTCCTAACCCTTAACTGGAATAGAACAATTCCTATCTCCCTCTAACAGCAGGAAGTATGTCTCATCAAAGTGACAATTTGCAAATCTAGCCGTAAAAAGATCTCCTGTCAAAGGTTCTAGATAGCGAAAAATCGTTGGAGATTCATAACCCATATAGATGTCTAATAATCATTAAGGACCTATTTTTGTACACTGTGGAGGCGTAATAGGCACATACACAACATGACCAAATATGCATAGATGTGAAATGTCAAACTCATAGCCAGTTACCAGCTGGTACGCATTGAATGGTTGGCGTGTTACAGGTCTGTAACGAATAAACATAGCTGTATGTAACACTGCATATCTCCGCACTGATCCCGGTAAATTTATGTGCATTATCAAAGCTCTGGCCACGAGCTATAATGTGACGCCCTAGTTTTCGACCTCTGACCAGACCCTGCGATCCGCCCTGAAGCCTTAGCCAAGGTGTAAGCAAGAAAAGTAAAGATGAAACGAAAAACTCTAAACTCAACTTGGTTCTTATTCAAAACAGCAGAAACTCTATTATATGCTACATGATTAACAATAACTCATCTAGGCTCGTTGTTTATGCTCGACTAATCATTTGACTCTCGAAACCAACCTGCAAAGTCTTTGGAGGGTTGAGCTAACCACGCGCTTAGTAAGTAAATTATGAAATATACAAGTGAAGCGATGCTTTTGCAATAAATAGAAAAGACAGACGCTAATTAATATATATAAAGATATCCCCGACTCAACGTCACATCACATTGTCACTTCTTATTTGTTATCCTTTGATTTAGTGAGCATCATAGGCAACCCTAATGACAACTTCGGCCTTATACCCCTGTGTGACACATCCTCACTTCGGCTATAACAAATAAGTAAGTACACATGTTCCATGAATATTACTTATCACTAATATATCGACTTGTATAATATAAATATAGTACCCCAACTCACAAATAAAACACATTCTTCACTTGAAAAAAATAGAGACATTGAAAGTAGAATAAAGAACATTGAAACACATTACATACCTCAAATTCGAGATAATCATCGAGAATAACAACGACATCGCAAGCCACCTAATGAACGCCTTCAAAAAATATTAAATTATGTCCGAAAAACTCTCCACTAATGGATAAAGCTCATCGAGACGAATCCATAGATACTAATGAATCCCAATTCAAAATTATGGATCAAAAGTTATGATCTACCTAAATTGCATGAATATCGAAAAATCTAAAGAAAGAAAGAAGCTAGAAAGAGAAAGTGATCGGATAAATGAAAAGAAATGGTGTTGGTGCTACTATTTATAAGATGCTAAAGCCAATTATTGGGTTCCACACGACAAGTGCAAACTTAATAACCAATCAGATATTGTCATTTGTCATCACCAAATGTTTCCTTCTCTTACATGGTGACACATGGCCAAATGACAAACCAAATTTTGTTGATCACAGTTGGTGCTTAACTTATTCACTAAGTTTACTTGTAAACCAATCCCAAACAGCCACGTCACTACATCTATAACGAAAAAACTGAACTTCAAATAATCAAAAAATAACTCGGAACTCCGAAAAAATACAACGAAAAATCCTACAAACTCGTGATAACATCTACTATCTAGATATGGTCTCAAAACTAAATTTTGGCTGACTTAAAAATTCAGGGTCTTATATATAACCACTTAATTTGTACCTCTGCAAGACCGTTCTATGAAGGAACATGAGGAACAAAATTTTCAACTTCAATCTTTACTAACATACAATAATCATCAAAAAATTTTGATGTAAACTCTCCTGCATTATCCAATCTAATAGACCTAATTGGATTATCCGGGTGGTGAGCCCGAGGCTTAATAATCTACGCTACGAGTTTTGCAAATGCAACAGTCCTTATGGATAGCAAAACAACGTGTGACCAATGTGTTGATGCATCTACCAAAACAATAAAGTATTTAAATGATCCGTATTTAGGTTTGATAGGTCCACAAATATCACCATAGATTCTATATAAGAATGGTATGTTTTCAGTGTTGTCAACAACAAAAGAAGGACGTACCTGTAACTTTGCTAATGAACAAGCTTTGCAAAAAGAGTGGTATGCATCAGAGATTTCCATGAAAGAATCTGGTAGGATAACACTGGTCTTGGAGACTGAGCCCGGACTGAGAGGAGTAATCTAAGCCCCCACCCCCGGCTCATCTAAACTAATGATTTAGAGTATTCCCACAAGCTTGTCTGCTCTAAAAAATAGATGACCATGAGAATTTTTCAATATTTTGATCAGCATATTCCACTTGGGTGTCGCAATCGAAAGTACCAAAGATTATATGAGGCTGAGTCACACACAACTGAAAGGACCAGACTCCGATTTAGTTGCCTAAACCGAAATCAAACCCCTTCGAAAACATGACCTTAATTTTTTTTTGTCAGAGTTTACTTTGAAATACGTGAGCCAATATTAGAACCTGCAAAGAGAATCACACTTCGAATATTCCACAAAAGCCAAACTGTGGGGCTCCGTTCCCTATCCGGATTTCTCAACATCATATATAACAAACCACAAGGTTTACAAGAAATCCAGAAAAACATTCAGGAGTAAACTCAACTGAAAACATAACATAAGTATTCAGAGCGACGCCTATACACATCAAATATAATCAGTAGGTCGAACAAAGAACCTACTCGAACTGAAGTATGACTTGAACTCTACACCTCCACCGTCGACGTGCAACCCTGGAACCCAAACTGTAAACTGGGCAAAAGAAACCGAAAAGCCCGTGGAAAGGCAAATGAAATCGTTAAAGTGAGTGGACTAAAATAATAATAATATGTCTTTCACCAATATATATGAAAACATGATGCGAGTCTAAAATCATCAAACACAGGTAAGGTGGTTGTCATAACCTTCCTGGATACTGTATAAAATGTGGAGGCCGTAACTTGAGTACATTTTCCTCAAAGTTACAATCATGCTCAACCAGGTAAGGGGTTTGTCATAACTTTCCTGGGAGCCATTTAATCATGGGTCAGGCATTTGTCATAATCTTCTCGGAGCATCTCGAGGATCAGCCGAGAAGCCAGTGCATCGATGCATCCATATATCCATAATCCATGTAAAACAAATCATATATGTGCCTCCAAGTAAAAATGCATAATCGTAAATGCATAATCAAGACTCTCAAATCAACAGTGAAAATCAAAGTGTCCACTCACAGTACGAAGCTAACTCTGAGGTCCGGCGGAAGATCCCTCGCCAAACACTCGATCACGATCACCTGAACAACACGGATATGATCAATATATATAGAATCACGGCATACGGAGCTAATACGTCAAGAACCCTGCGTTCTCGAAAGACGTATCGCTCGAAATATCGACGATGATAGTAAAATTCCCAAAATACACCCAAATAACCCTCGTCCCAAAATAGAACACTCAAATCAACTCAAAAACCTCACGACTACGATCGAGGCGTGATTACGAGCAAAACGGTATAAAAATCTCCAAAAATCCCAAAAAGTCAACCCTCGCCGGAGCTCCGCCGTTGACCGCGGCCGCCGGCAGCAATGCAACTCCAGCGGTGAAATTCTACAGCGGAACAAGCCCAGAAATCATCATCTCCTCAAGTCCAACACCTTTCCTCAAAGGACCACTACCGTGGCCGGAATCGAGCTCGAAAGCCACGGCCTCCATTGATTCCGGCGAGCTCCAAATGCCACCCAATCCTAAAATCTCTTCACCCAAAAGAATCTATGGGTTGAGGGGAGCAAATCCCCCAACCCCAATGACCCCAAAACTGGCCGGAAACCGCCACCCGAATCCGGTAAGTTCCAAGAACTTCATCGAGTTCGAACTCCCTCTAAACTCTACCAAGTCCACTCAAACCAAGTTCAAAACAATAGGAAATCACAAGAGGAAGCTAACCATACCAAGCTCTTGGCCTGAGGTGGCTGGAAACGGAAAGTCAGCCTGTGGTCAAGGATTTCTCCGGTGAGCCACGGTCAACGCGGGTCAACGAAAGTCAACGGGTCAAAACTGGTCAACTTGGCACAAATGTGACTTTTTGACAATTCCACGACTATTTTGATATTTATACTCACGACCAAAACGATCAATGGTCTAAAATGAATCGAAATCAATCGGATAAACATAACTAAATCCAATGACAAAAAATATTCATAACTTATTCCACGTAACTCGAAATAATCCTCTGGAAACTCCCACGAGTTTGAAATCATATAATCTACAACTCTCGTGAAGAAACTCATATCGAATTCCAAACCAAAAATCTCGTCGTGAACAAACCCGCCATATTGACCAATTACGACAAAGCCGCGACTAATCGTGAAACTCACAATCAAGCCAATTAACGTACAATTTCCGATTCAGGTTGTTACACAATAGTGTGAGTGACTACATTGGATTCAATGATCCAAACCATAGTTAGATAGAGACCATTATAAATGCCCAAAAACTTCTTCAGAGGTAACACAATCTACCTAATTCTACAAAGGTAACACACGAATATTCTTTTCCATTCTCTCAATAACTTTTCAAGTGAAAACCAATGGCTTTAATGTTCTTAAAACTTTACAAGGTTCGATTGGCCTATGACGCATATATGCATCAGTGACATAAATTCTTGTACCATGTAGTAGCAAAAATTGTGCTGAACTATGCCCTTGTATAATCAACATTAAACCAATTATGGTAGTCATTGAAGAAATATATGCCATAAGATCCATAAACAATTGTCTATTCTGTAGTATAGTATAGGTAGTACCACTATCTTCTAAACACTTAATCTCGCCTTCAAACATCTACAAAGTAATGCAAATCAATCAGTCGTTATACTCAAGACTTTGGGAAGACTCTAAGATTTGCAAAGGATATTGACCCTTGTAAAGTGTTTGACATGGCATGAATAAAACCGATGTACAAAACTACATCAAAATAATACCATTTTTGGACACAAACCTCGTCAGGTCGAAACTGGTTCAATCCGGGTCCAGGGTACCCCCATCAACGGGTCGAGAAATAACCCTCGACGTGTCAAGATTTTTTGAAAAACAATATTGAATTTTGGTTTTTATTTCGACCGAGTTGAAAATACATCTCGACGGGTCGAAAAATGGTGAAAAATGATACAAAACCTTGGTCTCGATGGATCTAGTCCATCCTTTGACGTGTCGAAGTGGCTTGAATGTGTATAGAGGACTATCTTTGACGGATCGAAGGAAAACTAGGAAAAAAATTTGACGGGTCGAAAACATGCCAAAAACGATCCAGGTGTTATGTCTCGACAGGTCGAGACGTCTGGGATTAGAATGTCTTTTCTTTTCATTCTTGTTTTTCTGGTATTTTGGTGACATATTTCCATGTAACTTTGTATATTTCGAACCATTCATGCATTATAAAGTAAAATATTATTCTCAACACTTTCATATACCGAAATAAAGAAATTTCATTAGTTTGCCAACACAAAACTTACATCAAAGATGTCTCATTCCCAAGACCAACTAAAATAAAAATCTTAAAACATGACTAAAACAAGACTTGAAACTCATAGCATATTCAACAACTTAATACATAGACTACTCAAAATCTGAAGTCTCAAGACTTGCTCTCTTGTCATCTGTTACAATAAGATTGGCTTCATCGCCATATTCCATCTCATAGTCTCTAGTAAAATTAGACTCTTATGCTAAGTATTGCTTGCACTTCTTGTAGGTATTTTGGATATCCTTGTTTGCACGGTATTGCTTATGTATATGCCTCGTAGATGCACACCTATAACATGGGTACATTCCAAATAGAGCAAAGCGAGAAGAATTTCCATCATTCCTAGGACCGGAATTGGATTCATTCTTGTTGGAGTGACTAAGGTTTGCATCTTGGTGAGTCCAAGTCAAGTTTTGATTACGACCTCTACCACGACCTCTGCCTCGTCCTCCTCTCCCACCACGGTTGTTGTAAGGTTCAAAACGGTTGTTCTTCTTCTCCTTACGTGCCTTTCCACCAGTGTTGTAATTCTCAGGTGTTTTCTTGGTCGCATCAGACCTTGCATTGTTGTTGAGATTTATCTTATGATGCTTCTCCTTTTTGGCAAGGATGTTCATGAGATCACTGAATGATTTCATTCTTCCTTGTTCATACTCAATGGGCGAGAAGACTCATGGAAGAAGGGATCAAAGGTATTCAAAGACTTCTCGATCATAGCCTGATCAGTCTTTTCAACTCCATAGAAGCTCAGCTCCGATTGTAGCTCTACCATAGCTTGATTGAAAGCTTCAATCGTCAGATAATCCAACAAACAAATTTGGTTTCATCTCTCAGTCAATTCTGAAAGTTGTACATCATGTACATTGTTGAAGCGTTCTTTCAAAGCGTCCCATAGTCCTTGAGATCATTCTTTTTAGGTACTGTTCTTCAAAATAGGATGGATATGACACCTCAAAAATATGAGGGCTTGAATTTTTTGAACTGCAGATGGTGGTAGTGCATTCACACCAGTTGGTGGGTGGATAGTATCAGTGAGATATTTATCGATAAGAGTATTCTCTATATTTGAAACCCAACGATTGTACTCTTTGTCATTGGCATCAAGGATGTCAAATTCAGACTGAGCTGGCTCATTCGAAATCATCTACAAAAGAGACAAAATATGTTATTAGTAACGATCGAAAAACTACGATCACTAATATCAAGTTTAGGGAATAAGAACGTGATCAAAGATGTAGGTCACGAAAATTGATGCTAGATAAACGGTGGCTTCATACCACATCCAAAAACCATGACAATCAAAATCCGTCACAAATATCGATTTTCTTTTTTTATTCAATGTCATGACTCGCCTAGGATCGTCACTAGTATCAGAATTTTTTTATCAAAGAGGTCATGAAATCCTCTTCTCTCATAACATATATTAATCCATAGGAACCAGAGAATATAATCGATATATATATATACATATATATATATATATGTATCAAAACAATAATCAACCTAAATTTAGTCCTAGATCTAGGGTGTTGTGGTAATTAATTTTTGCAACCTAATTTCTAAATTCAAGAAGCTTAGAAAATTTACCTCGAATAGTGTTGTGCTTGGTATGGGTAACAATTTGTTACAAGGAGGAAGACCTCATCAAATACACGAAGTCGGTAGACGAGCAATCTTGATGAATTAAAGAAGACCTTGCGGGATGGCCGACAATGGACTAGATTCTGGTGGTGCCGACGGTAATGGTGGAGTTGACGGTTTGGTGGTGCTTTTAGGGTTAGGGATTTGAGTGATGGCTATCAACTCAAGAGTTGCTTGAAAAGAATGATATTGACCAAAATACTATGTAGGTACTACAACTTCCTAATACACAGATTCCTAATACACAAAATATAATAACAACATTCCTAATTTATAGATTCACTTCTTTAACACTCCCCCTTAAGTTGGAGAGTGAATATCACACACTCTCAACTTGCGAACCATAGGAATAAAGATCTCCTTGCCCAAATCTTTCGTAAGAACATCTGCCAACTGATTTGAGGAATTCACAAACTTTGTGACAACTGACTCACCTCGAATTTTTTCTAAGATAAAGTGGAAGTCCATCTCAATATGCCTAGTTCTCTCTTGAAAAATGAGATTAACGGAAATATGTAATGCCTGTTTATTATTAAAATCCAACAAGGCAGATTTATGATGCATAATACCCAAATCAGTAAGAAGATATCGAAGCCATGTCAATTCACAACATGTTCCCATCATAGCTCTATATTCGGCTTCAGCTGAAGAAAGTGAAACTGTTTTTTGTCTTTTTGATTTTCATGAAATTAAAGACGGCCCAAGAAATACACAATAACCTGTGGTTGATCTTCTAGTAATTGGGCAACAAACCCAATCTGAATAACAAAATGCACGCAATCTATGATCACTTTCTGCTGAAAAGAACATACATTGGCCTGGTGCATGAATCAACTCAACATGTGTACTGAAAAAGTAATATCTGGCTTTGAAATAGTGAGAAAAATTAGTCTCCCAACCAACCTTCAGTAACGAGATGGATCTTTGAGTAAATTACTCTTATTGGATAATTTTGAACCTCGTTCCATGGGAGTGACAATATGTACTGCACCCAATAATCCTACATCCTTCATAATTTCAAGCGCATATTTACGTTGAGAAATGAAAATCTCACGTTTAAAGGAAGACACTTCAATACCAAGAAAATATTTAAAATCTCCTAAATCCTTAATGAGAAACTGATTATGCAGGGAGTGTTTAATTGCATCAATACTCGCAAGATCATTTCCAATTATTAGAATATCATCAACATATATCAACAAACCAGTAAAGGAGTTGCCTTGTTTCCTTGTAAATAATGAGTGGTCGGCTTTTCATTGAACATACCCGGCTGATCGAATGGCACTGGAAAACTTTGCGAACCACTGACGGGAAGCTTGTTTCAGACTATAGAGAGATTTGAGGGGGGCGACAAACTAAATTCCTCCCCTGTCGCTAAAGACCTAAAGGTGGCGACATGTAGATTTCTTCATCAAGATCACCATGTAAAAATGCATTATTCACATCAAGTTGGTGAAGTGGCCAATGGTGGCAGCAGATAAAGAAAGTAAACAACGAACATAAATCATCTTAGTTGTGGGAGAAAAAGTGTCCTGATAGTCAATACCCTCCATATGCGTATAACCCTTGGCAACGAGGTGAGCTTTGTACCGCTCAATAGAGCCATCAGAACAACCCTTGATCTTATAGACCCATCGACGACCGATTGGCTTCTTTCCTAATGGTAGAGTTGTGAGAGACCACGTACAATTCTCGTGAAGAGCTTGTAGCTCTCATTTCATTGCCTCTTTCCACTCCGGATATGGGGTTGCCTCTACATATGAAAGTGGCTCGAAATCTTTACTAACCAGAGCAATGAAACTATGATGTCCAGGTTTATAGCGATGATAGGATAAATAATTACATAGAGGATATCGATTACCTTTAGATGGACCAGGAAGTAAGGAGGACGACGAGTTTAGGGCCGTGACTTGCAAACAAACAAAGTCGCATAAAAGAACCGAAGGGACCGGTTGTCTGGCAGAACAACGAAGAGGCGGTGGGTTTGAAAGTGGTTGCGGAGAGACAACATCTGGTGGTGGGAAGACTGAAGAAGCAGCGTCGGGCAGAAGAGGAGTAGGAATGGTGACTGGGACATCAAAATATGGATCGGGATGCAGCGACAAAGTGGAGGAGAGGCCAGAATGTCCACTGAGGTGGGTCGACATCTGATCGATTTGGACTTATGGCTGGGATTGAAGTGGTGACTGGGATTGATTTGTTGGCGGCTGGGATTCTGACGATGTGGGTCTCAAATCGAGATCGGTCATTAGGGAAATAACGTCAGTTACAGGAGAGACATGATGGGTAGGAGTGTGGGATAAGCGGTGAGATAGGTGAGGTCGACGACAGGGTAGGTGAGGGCGGTGGCAGGGTAGATGGAATAGGAGGCGATTGACTTTCTGTTGCAAGGAGAGGCTGTGTAGCGGTGCCGCCGGTGCGTGAAGAATGAGTTGGGTCAGTCAATTGGGCCAAGGGACGACATTGACCAGATAGATCAAATTAAGGCTTAGGGAATCAGAGATATATGGAAATACATTTTCATGAAAAATAACATCTCCACTAGTAATAACTTTAGAGATTGTAAAGTTTGTAAGCCTTTTGCCTAACGGGATAACCAATAAAGATGCAGTTTATTGCTCTAGGAACAAATTTATATTTGATGTGGACATTTGTAGCATAAGCTAGACAACCAAAAACCCGAAGGTGATGGAATAGAGGAGGTTTGGAATATAGACGCTCGAAAGGAGTTTTGAAAAAGAGAAGTGGAGTAGGTAAATGATTAATAACATGAACCACGTTGAGTACACATTCTCCCCAAAATTTTGGTGGAAGATTAGCTTGAAGTTTGAAAGCATGTGCAACTTGGAGTATGTGGCAGTGTTTTCGTTCTACTCTTCCAATTTTTTAGGAGTGTAACCGCAAGAATATTGGAAAAGAACTCCATTTTCTTGGAAAAAAATTTCAAGAGAAATAATTTAAAGCCCTTGTCATTGCGAACGCTCTTGATCTGAGATGAAAATTGAGTGGATGCAAAAGCAAAAAAAAATTTCACCAAAGATTGAGTTTCATGTTTATGTCGCATTAAAAAAAACCAAGTAAAACGAGAATAGTCATCCACAATGGTTAGAAAATAATGAGGTCCAGAAAGAGAAGAATGCTTATAGAGACCCCAAATATCTCAGTGAATAAGATCAAAAGGTTTGACAGAAGAGATAGAGCTAGTGTCGAGAAAGATGATGTTGCTTTTCTTAAATATCGCAAGCATCGTTGGACTCAATGAAAATATTTAGAATTTTTTTAGCAATATAATGAAGAGGACGAGAGGAAACATGACCCAAATCACGATGCCAAAGATCGGTAGATGATATTGTGAGATGACAAGCATATTGAATGGGATTCTGGTGATTTGGTTTGGATATGGTTTTCTTCATCGTTAATGTCACCAAATAATAGAGACCGTCAAGGTGTTTACCCAAACCAATCATCTTCCTTGAAATCAGATCCTGCAAAATACAAAAGTATAGATAGAAGGTCACTGAACAATTCAATCCTCTTGTAAGCCAACTAATAGATATTAGTTCAACTATAAAAATTGGCACATATAGCACATTAGGTAAATAATAGCAGGAATTCAAAGGTATAGATCCTGTAGAAGTAATCTGTGCATTTTCACCACTTGGTAGTAACACAGGAGGCAATGAGTGATTTTTGTTGCTATGTGTCAATATGCTTGATGATGAGACGATGTAATATGTGGTGCCGCTATCCATAATCCGTCGACGAGATGAAATTTTTGACAAGGTAGGTTCAGTGACGACTCTGTATGCTTGAGGATTAACATCTTCACTTTCTTTCATACTCAAGTGAACCAAAGGCCGTGAAATTGGGATTTTGAAATACCGGAGACGATGAGAAACTGTATAAGTCTTCGCATAAGACTTTGACGATCTTTTGTGCTTCACTAGCCATGAGAAAAAAAAGAGTGGATGAAAAGCTATACGAGAATGTAGAGTACAGTGGACAGAATCACATGATATCAATCCTGCTCTGATACCATAAAAAGAAAGAATGATATTGGCCAGAATACTATAATTCATTCATACTCATAAATATATACAAGAGGTGCTTCAATGTACAGAGATTCCTTTCCTACTCTGTTATCTCAACTATAGTAACAATATAAAATCTATCAATGACAAGATATATACATTTCAATTACACTGATTCTTAATACATAGAGTATAATAGCAACATTCTTGATTTATAAAATTCACTTATTTAGCATCATTGATACTGTGTTGAAAGAGAAGTTAATAAAATAACTGTAGACTGAAACGATATATTTATTCATCGAAAGATGATTTTAAATACATATATTATAATTAATTGTAATTTATATCCTTATAAATCAAAGATCACCAAAAAAATTATTTCTACGGACAATATACACACGAAATATGAGGAATATACTTTCTTGAACTGAATTAAAGTTTGGAAGAATCGAAGAAGGTATAGAAGTCAATGAACTGGAAGAAGATCAATATTACACCCACGAGTATAATGATACATAACTGAGTTCGTCAATTGTTGTTTGGAAACTGGAACCCGACCCGTACAATATGGACCGAGTTCAGGTGAGATGAGATGGACATGGACCCAGCTTCGTCTCCTTCAGCTATTAGGTCTAAAACAAGTATTAGACGGCATTCCTTTTTATTTTTTATTTTTACATTCAAGAAAATCGAAGAAGAGTTTGACTCCCAAACCAGTGAAAGGCCCTCTTTTTCTTTCTCTCTCTCAGTGTCTCAAGCTCAGATCTGATAATCCAATTTCACCAACCAAAAACAACTAGGCAATTACACTAACTAGTACTCAATTTCAATGCTTTGCTTCTAATCCCCACAAATTGTCTCCAAAATCAAAAGACCCTCAAAGAGAGATAGTCAAATGAAGCGCCCTTATTTTGAGAAGCTGATTCTCTCTTCCACTCTCCAAGCCAAACAGCTGGTACCCTCTTCTTCTTTCTCACTCTCACTCTTCACTCTCTCTCCTCATTTTTTTTTGGGTGTTCTGTTCTGTTTTTGTTTTTGTTATTTTTAGCTGTTTGCTGATTCTTTTGTTCACTGAGAAAATTGTGGAGAGAAACCCAGATGGTAAATTAGGAAAAAAAATCTCCTTTTGGTTAATTGTCCAATTAGACCCTTAAAATTTGTAGCTTTGATGGTCAGAACTTAAAGATAGAAGCTTTGGTGTTCTTGTTTGCTGAGATTAGGTAAACAAAACTTGATAAACTGAGAACTGGGACATTGAGTTAATTGGGCAAACTTCTAGTTTAACTGAAGTGTCTAAGCTCAGTGAAAGTAGTGTAAAGTTCAGCAGGGATTTTTTTTCACTCTATTTGGTTGAATAGAAAGGTTTTATGAGATAGTAAATATTACCAAGAAATTGAATTTTGATATGATCTTTAATCAAGGCAGAAAGCATAGGAGTGTAAATTAGGAGTTTCTACTGAGCTTTACATTAAAACAAAACCAATACTTTTGGGGGGTTTTAACCATTTTTGTTAAGCCTATGTGTTATCAAGCTTCTCGTATTTATTTATTTTTACTACTGTTAGTTTTTAATTATTTTTGTAATGTGGATCCTAAAAAATAAATGAAGTTGTGGATTGGCATGAAATATTTTTACTACGTTTCTGGTTTCTTACTGGGGTGAATGTTCAGAAGCATAGAGTATATGAAGTTGAAGACATGTTCTATCACAAAATCGTAGAAGTCCTCCATTCTAATTCATAATTTTAAATTGAAGAATGGCTCTCATCCTAAAAGAAATTTGGAAAAATATGCTGGTCCTTTTCCCCTTTTTGTATGATAGTGTTCATCAGCCTTGCAATGTGGTTCCCTAATAACACAATTGTAGAGAATGTCTCTAGTGAGGACGTTCAATTCTATGGTTGGATGAGTGCCCTGCTGAAAATATTACATCTCAACTAAAAGTTAAAATACTCATACATCCCTACTTGGTCCTTATGGTAACGATTCTCACTAGAAGGGCCACATAGTTGTTCCACTCGGCATATTCTGATATAGTATGCTATAATCTTAGATGATATATCAACTGGGCATGATCATTTTTGTAAACTGATATTGATGTAGCATATGCCAAAGGATTGACACCAGAGACATGTTAAATATTTCATGTGTCATTAGTGGCTGTTTTTCTTTATCAAATGGCTAAATTTGATTTGTGTGATGTAGAAAATACCAGAGACTTTTGCAAAGAAATTCAGAGATGAGTTTTCGACATATGCTACCCTCGGGGTGCCTGGTGGTCAGGTTTGGCGTATAGGAATGAAGAAGGCTGATGATAAGTATTGGTTTCAGGATGGTTGGCAGGATTTCATTGAGCGTCATTCCATCTGTATTGGGTACTTCTTGATATTCAGATATGATGGGAATTCTGCATTCACTGTTCATATATATAACTTGAATACTGCTGAGATCAACTATCCACCTAATACTCTTATTAGTACTGGGGAGTCTGTTTATGGTAACAAGTATCAAGTATTTGAAGAAATGGAAGATGACGACGCTGTGGAAAGCCTGGGTTCCTCCCCTTCATCTATTGTTACTAGTTCTATGAGAGACAAGCTCTTTGGCGGTGGTGCAAATCAACTGACTCATGGAAAAAATTATAGTCCTCCATCGCTGCATAATTTGTTCAATGGTGCTAAGAATAACTGGACTGATGCCGGGAAGCTTCATCCACCAAAGGCTGCTTCTTTACAAGGCGGTAACAGCTCAACTCAAGATAAGGAGGTGAAGAAGAGTAAAAAGACTGTGGATGAAATCAAATCAACAACTCCAGGTGAAGGTACAGAAAGTACAAAGAAGTCTATCAGGAAAAAGCGGAAACGAGATTCCAGTAAGTTCTTGAAACTCATTTTCTATAAATGAAGTTTTTCATATTCTATGAGCAGAATTTGAGTGTGGCTATAAATTGTATAAGTTGCAGATGCAGAGGAGTCTTCTGGTCAAGAACAGGACGTGGAAATCCGTTTTAGATTTTATGAAAGTGCATCTGCGAGGAAGAGAACTGTGACAGCTGAAGAAAGAGAGAGGGCTATCAATACAGCCAAAACATTTGAGCCAAATAATCCTTTCTGCAGGGTTGTTCTTCGACCATCATATCTGTATAGGGGCTGTATAATGGTGAGTCTTTTAGTCTGATGCATTATAATGTTGCTTATTGATTTCAAATTGTTCCAGCTTGGCTTACACTATTCTTTTTCCCATGCAGTATTTGCCATCCTGTTTTGCTGAAAAGAATTTAAGTGGGGTTTCAGGATTTATCAAACTTCAATCTTCAGACGGTAAACAGTGGCCCGTCCGATGTCTTTATAGAGGAGGGAGAGCAAAATTAAGTCAGGGATGGTATGAATTTACTGTGGAGAATAATTTGTTAGAGGGTGATGTTTGTGTCTTTGAGATGCTCAAGATGAAGGAAATTGTGCTGAAAGTTAACGTTTTCCATGTCCAAGAAGATGCTGGATTTGTTTCACAACCATTTGTGAGCCAACCATCGGGGCAAAATATAAACCAGGCTATACCGCTTAGACATTAGTGACCACCAGGCTGGTAATCTTGGATGTCTAAATTGTATCAAATGTCTGTTTGCTTTTCAGGTAGTGATCTGATTTCGGTTATTGTGGAGATCTATTTAGCACTTGAAATTTTCAGGGTGACTTGGTGTAAACTTTTTCTTTGTTTAGGAGTTTCTACTTGATTTTTTTTCTTACTTAACTAGCACTGTAAATAGATTGTGCAACAATATGATTCTAATTGGCACTTTCCTTTCTTGCTGCACCTTTAACCTTGCTTGTGTGCGTTGGGAGGGTTCCCTACAAGTTGATGCTGTTCTCTGTCAAGCATGACTTGGCTGGTAGAAAGGTTGAAATGCACCATCATATAGTTTCTATTAAGAACACACTGTTATTTTTCGTTGCTTTAAAATGAAACTGTGCAAAATGGAAATGCTTCATCTTGGCTGAGTCAGCTGATAATGAAATCTGTACAGTAGTTGTTTGTTTTAACTTCATATCTTTTTGGTTTTATCTCAAGGGAGGACCTATAGTTCGCTCTTAATGCGTAATATGGCAGGGGAATCTAGCCTGCGTAATCCTTACAAATATTTTGTTCATACAATTAGTTTTCGATATGGGATTGTTACTCCAAGTACAAATATAAAATTCTTAAAACGTATTTATTCAATATCGTACTAATTTCCAAATAGTTAACCAACCTCAACTCTCTCTTTTATTTGATAAATGAGTGATAAATTTCTTCCGGAGTGGTGGCAAATTGAGAGAGATCAGGTGTGACACAGAAGAACAAGCATATTACAAGTTTAATTTGATCTTCATGAAGAAGTAATCGGTTTGGTAGGTCTGGAAGTTTGTACTTGTTCTTTGGTCTGGACATTAGGAGGACAAGCCTACAACTAATGATGCTAACATTTTTACCTGGACATGTAGAAACTGCAGAATCGGATCCTTTTTAGACTTTGATAGTTTTTTACGAGGACAGGTTTACCTTAATCTCAAAGTTGCTTATGCAGAGTGATTTGCACTGTGTCCATCACTTATTCGCATTATTAGTATTAGATGTTATGAAAAGGATTTAGTAAATCTCTATTACCTTAATCCATTTAGCTAGGTTACTACTCTATTTGATTATGCATTCCTTTTGATGTTGTTTGGCTTTCCTTTCCTTTCCTTTCCTTTTCTTTTCTGATCTGATCTGAATGAACTTTTATTTTTCTCTTTGGCGCTCCTTTTCTTCCTCTTACTTTTTCTTTATTTGAAGAATGCTTTTCTTTCTCTTTGGATGTGTATTAATTTGTGGGTCGCGGAGTTGTAAATTAAACTTGCCCTAATTAAAATTATGAATGGATTCTTTTTTTCGATCAAAACTGTATATGAATGGATTCCCTTCCCTTAATAGTTTGTGAATATAGAATTCAAAGAGGCCGGGTCCATCATGAGTTGTTGGTCTTGACCTTTTGCTAGTTTGTATGTGATCAGTGACTTTCTGCTCTGATGGAAAGAAATGGCTTACATTAGTTATGTTGCAGTTTTATGAGAGAGAGAGAGAGAGAGAGAGAGAGATCCACCAAAAATGAGCTTTTGAAGTGCAGGTTTCAGGGTATTTGGGATAGTCTGTGACTCTGTGTTGTGATACAAGTTCCATAATTCTATTCACTAACTTATCAATCAAACTTGCACCCGACTATCAGAAACAGAACCTTCATTGGTTATGAGAATTGAAGGCTGACTACTCAAGTAGCAGAAGAGAATTCAGATAGGGGTTTTTGGTTGATCAATTGCTGAGGAGAAACAAAAAAATTTTAAAAAGCGCCGTTGCCGGGGATCGAACCCGGGTCACCCGCGTGACAGGCGGGAATACTTACCACTATACTACAACGACTTGGTTTGATAAGCAGGTAATTGGTATAATATTCATCACATTTTTATCACACAAGGTGAAAAGAGACAGCCGATGTAGCGGTCCCCTAATTTGTATGCCGACTTTAGGCCCATTGTATTTGGCCTAGCCCAACAGTGTTTTGAAAATCATATCACATGATAGCAAAAGATTTGTATTTGCATATTGTGTAGGTGAAATAATAGAGACCACTGGTTCTCCATCACTTAGCATCAGAGTCAGTGACAAATGTCCTTCACACAAACACCAAAAGGGCTTCTTCATAGTTCTCATTCCCTTCAATTATCATTACCATTTTGAGCTACTTAGGCAGTCTCCAAATCTTTGTGCTCTCTGTTCCTTCCTTCCAGAAGCTCAACAATGGCAACAGCCTCAGCAACAATAGTGTCATCACCAGCCATGTTCAGCTCCACAGCCACTGTGGCCAAATCCATTAGGAAACCAGCAGCCAACAAAGTCCACTACATTTCAGGGCTCAACTCCTTTAATGGACTCAAAGCTCACAACAGTGTGGCCTCTCTTGGTCTTCCTGAGTGCACTGACCAGTCCTTTGCAAAAATTGTGAGCTCCTTGAACAAGGGCTCACGAGGAGGAGGTTCACTATCGGCCACCTGCAATGCAGTTGCTGAGATTTTCAAGATTGCAGCAATCATGAATGGACTTACTCTTGTTGGAGTTGCAGTCGGCTTCGTTCTTCTGCGAATCGAAGCCTACGTCGAGGAATCAGAAGAGTGATACTCCTTCCTTTCACCATGTTTATCTGCTTTTATCAAGATTGTATCTATATATTTTTCATTGTCTTGTGATGATGCAACAATGCTCTATATTTTCCTCTTTTGATACATTTGAGTTTCATAATCATACCAAGGAGGCAATATGCATCCAATCTGAATTCTAATATGCAGAACATGAACAGCAGTTTAGTTTATACCAAGAGTTCATACATATAAGCATGATGAGCAGTGAGTTCGTGATTTTCAAAGCATATTGGTTTCAGTATCTCAAATTCTTAGATGAACTAACACAAGAACCTGGCAACAAGTCAACAGCAAAGAGATTGCAGAAAGCATAGAAAGATTTAAGCATTTGTCATCTGTTTGATGATTGATATTGTTTCAGATAAGGCATGTTGTTGTCCACTGCAAGTAGCCTAGAATGTATGGCTAGGTAGATTCAAGCACTCAATCTTTTAATTGGTCAAGTTAGGACAAACTCGAATATATAAGCATTTCACAATCACACTACTATCTGCACATTCAGATTTGTAGTAAAATACAGTAAGTTGTGCAATCCAATCTTATTGGTGATAAGGTAATTTTGGCCAAATTATCAAGCTCACTCACAGATCCAAGTCATCAAAGAATTACTCAGCACTTGGCTGACATACCAGAAAACTAAAACCACTACTTAGCTGCAGACAAAATTGGGTGACAGATAAAGTCAGGAAGTAGAATCCCCAGTAACTGATTTATCAAGGCCAGACCCGGATCTTGCTGCTGATGCTGGTGGGTTGGGTGAAAAGGAGAGAGAGAACCTCTCATTGTCAACTTTTGAGAGCACCGATCTTGCTGGCATTGGACCTCCTTTGGAAGCTAAAGGATGGCCATCGCCACCAGATAGTATCTACAGTAGCAGTACAGATTCTGGCGTTACCTTAGCTGAATCGAGTCTTCCAGATAGCTTCAATGATGAGCAACAGTTTTTGCATAGGTCTAGTAGCAGAGATGCTACAGAATCTCAACATTCATCTGCGTTATCTCAAACTGCTAGCCAAGAAATCTTGGATTCTCCACACAGATCAAAATTTACAGAGGCAGCAAATACTCCTATTGGTTCGTTCAAGTCAACGGACCCAAATGAATATCCAGTGGATTCTGCATCACAAAGCAATGAATCTGGCATTGTCTGTCCTGACACTTCACGTCCCTCAAATGAGAATAGAGAGATGATGTCTGGAGTTAAAGACGAATTCTCCTCCCTGAACCAGGTTATAATCAAAGATGAAGCTCGTGAAGCTGCACATGCTTCTAGTAGAGTGCGCAGGGGTAAGTCATGCCTACTTTATCCACATTGTCCTTGTTTTTTCTTTATCTAATATGTTCTCTTTTATACTATAGAGATATACATAATCTCTTTAAATCAGTCTTCACATACCTTACCTGAATTTTCGTTTTTGCTTAAGGTAAAAACCCTTATGCAACGTCGGTCTTGAGGCGAGTTGAAATGAAACTAGATGGTCGAGATATTTCTGACAACAGGTAACTACTTCTGAAGCTCTTTATTACATTAATATATTGGGCAATATGTAATTTGATAGCAATCTCCATTATGCCATACGATGCAAAGAACTTACTTTCAGTTTTTGTGTGTTCTCAGAGAAATTAGTGTCTCAGAACAAGTGGATTGTCTACTTAAGCAAGCCACTAGTGTAGACAATCTTTGCAACATGTATGAAGGTTGGACACCCTGGATATGAACTTATGAAGCTGCTGCCTTCTATGTCTTCATGAAGCTTATTAAAGTGTGAGGTGGGATGGTGCTGGTTGATTCGTTATAGAGAACTGAGGATGGAGCATTTGACACTGGGCAATGCATCAAATCCTCAGCAGCCCCATCTTTATTTTGGTGCATATCTCTTGATCTTTTAACAGTGCATGTGATTATTTCGGATGAACATGCTATATTTGAAGGCGGACAACAAGTGTTATCTCCCTCCAAATTGTGGTGTCTTGGGTGAGATTACACGTCACATGCGAAGCAGTTTGGCTTTTCAAGCAGAGCACAGCTTTCCAAATTATACAAGGGGGTGCTAAGCCACCATTGCTGCATTAGTGCCGCAAAGATCGATCAGCCGCGAGGACACCATTGGCAGGAGATTCCAATGTGGTTCAATTTTTAACAAGATTTTGGATTTGAGCAGTTCACTGGTAAAGTCTTAAAGTGGGTCCGTCTGCGATGAATCAGTAGTACCAGAAGCACTGCCAGTGCCAACAAACACAGATTTACTACCAATGTGAGTACACGGTTGCCCTTTGTCCTGTTCTACTGTATTTTCTTGCATGTCGTTTCTGGTATTGCGCTGCGTTCAGTGTTAATTTATCTTCAGCCAGCTTATCCAGTTCTTTGTAGGCAACCATGGCTGCATGTGTTTATGACGACCAGGATCCTACCTCTGCAGACCAGGAAATGGGGAATGTTCAAAATCTTTTCCCTACCTCTGCTACTAAAGTATTAGCCAGAGTTCTGTATTCAGTCTCAACTCTGACTATTTATGTCAAGTCAGTGGAGCAAATATGAATCTCAGATTCTGTCTGTTTTAGTAAGTAGATTTTTGTTTTGTGCTCTAGGTTTTCTTGTGCAGCAGGAACTTGGAAGCTTAGCCCAACACTGTCTTGGTGCGCTTGTGGTGAAGGATAGCAGCTTTTCACTGCCAGTTTACATCAGGTGGATGTATTGCCTATGCGTCTTCTTTGAATGCAATCCAGACATTGCCCTATGAATCGGCCTGCAAGCGGACCGATGGTGTTTACCTAAGTTTCCTCATTGTTGTGACCACAGTTTTGATTGATATTCGATCCTTCTCGTTTTGTATGGGACGAAGACTATCCTAAAGATATATGCTTTCTGCAGAGAAGATGGCAGCAGCTGGGACTATTTTGCCCTTATATTATATTCACCTAATCAGCATTATTGAGTTAAATTCTACTTTATTATGGCATGTCTATCAGTGTTATCAGTATTCATAACATGCCTGCATGAGTTACATAGTGAAACTGCATTCATCTTTTAAGGCTACACACTCCTAGTTAATACGTTTCGGTTCAAGTTCAAGCTCTCACCGGAGCGCCGCCCCCCCCACCAGACCCCCGGGCTACGCTGGTTGGTTCAAACTTCAAAGTTCATACCTGCTTTTGTTCTGTTCAGTACTTGCTACTTTTGCGTTCTTTTGTTTTGTACCCTTCTTATTCCCTGTAAGCATTAATGCAGTTTTCTGTCTCTATCATGTAGTCCAAAAACCACCTCCAAATCTTATTCTGATCTAATGTTCAAGTCAGTTCGAATTCTATCAAGTATAGTTGATAAATATAACCTTCTAGCCCGCTGACATAGCCCGTTGTTTTCTTTCCACCCATCCTCAAAATTTTTGTAATACCACCATGCTTGCTGTGGTTTTCGGCTACGTTCTGCTTAATAATGAACAAGAAAGTTGACCAACCAGTAACCGCACCAGTGTTTCTGCATGTTGCAATCACAAGGCACACAGGTATTACTTCCAAGGGTGCCAGTACTGTGTGCGTGCTTCTAGCATAAATACACTATATATACACGTAGTTCCTATTATCACAACAATCCAAGCTCCAGAACACATCCCACACTCCCTAATTTCTTTCAGTTTCTTTCAGAGAGTTACTTGAAGTTGAAGATTTCTCTTTCTTTGCAATTATGTCTGCACTGGTGGATCTATGGAGTAATGAGACGAAGAAGCAGAGCCAAAAGGATCAATCCCTTTCGGGGTTGAATGATTCAGCTGCCTCAAGCACTGGTGTTGGCTCAGCCTCATCAACCAGTGGAGGGATGAACCCAGCAACCTTGTTAGCTCATGTTTTCGGCCAAGTCTCAAGTGTCGAGTCACTTTTGACACACTCGTCTGAAGCTTCAGTTTCCATGCTCGTCGAGTGGTTCAGCCCTTGAAGATCCATTATATTTATGTAGCTTTTGTCTTGTTTTCTCCTGTTTAGTTATCTTTGTAATACTTGAAGCAAATAATAATAGTTTAACTTTTTGGTACTAAACAGAAACAATGTGATGAAGAATATGATTTCTTAATATTCCCAGACCGAACATGAATAACGAATTACATAATGAATGAGTCACTTGAACACCCCAATATTTTGATTTTTATAAAATTATAATTTGGGCATCAGTTTTTACTTGTTTAAGCTCATGTCGCATCGCAACCCTATGGCCTTGTTCTTCCCACGACGAATTCCAGCCGAACTCATAATATCTATCATCATTCCAATAGCTATTTCCGAAAGGGTTGATCACCATCAGCTCGAGCTTTGTTGTGTTCTTTAGAATCCAAACGGCAAACTCTATCTCATACCGATTGCCCTTGACTCTTTGCATCTTAACTCTATTCAGATGATCATGTGTGAATTCAGATTCAAGGTTCCTTATCTCTCGTTGTACAGTACTGTTACAGAGATCTGATGCGTCTCAATGTTTTAAAACGTAAACGTAGATGTGACGCGATTTTGCGAGAGCATTACATAGGTGATTATCTCGATGCGAAACGCGTAAGCTTTTTGAAAGAAAAAAAAATTATTTATGCATGTTAATAATACATAATGCTTTACAATTGACAAATGACACTGAAAATTTTGAAGTAATTGATGTGAAATTTGATCAAATATAAAGTTCATGTGATCAAAATATATATTTAATTCATTAATTTTCAATAGCTATATGCTAGTTATTTTGTTCTATATAAATTAGTTAGGACAAATTTTTGTTTACCTACATGTGGTTTGGGTCCAACATCAGTTTACTACTTCACTTTTTAAATTTCATCATTTCACTGCTTATGGTTTTAGTTAAACATCATTTTACTATTTCATTTTTTGAAATTGATCATTTCACTACCTAATTAAACTTGTTAAAATTGATCATTTGATTCATTTCACAACCTAAATTTGTTAAAATTGATCATTGTACTACTTGACTTTTCAATTTTAATCATAACACATAAATTAAAGGAAGGTTAAAAGTGATGAAAAATTATTGAGTTGAAGTAGTAAAATGATTATAATCGAAAAGTTAAGGTAATACGATGATTAAAAACGAAAAATTAGGTAGTATACTGAAGTTGATGCCAAACCACATGTAGTGAAATGATCAAATTCAAAAAAGTGAGTAGTAAAATACTGTTGATGGCAAACCAAAGGTAGATAAACAAAAATTTGCCCATTAATTAATATTAAAAATTAACAAAATTAATCTAATCGGGCTATAAACATAATATACCGAGGAGCTCACTTGGGCTATGGCCCAACTTATTAACCAAATGTATTGATCAGTTAATCAAGCTTGCACTCCCGGCCCTCATATACTGAGAGTAAACCCCAAAACTCTAACATCGCCGCTAGCAACATCCACGGTGAGTGACTCTCTTCTCTGTTCCTCATGATTTCCTAATGGATCAATCTCCCCGAGTCTTTACTAGTTCGAGATTTGCTTTGAATTTCTTAGTATCTTTTCTGATATCCCCACCCTATCTGCTTGTGGACAGGCTACAGCTTGCAGTCTCTGGTCGCTACTCATGAACAAGAAGTTTGGAAAATCCAAAACGTAACGTTTTTCTTGCGCTTTCTAGCACTTTTTACGTCTATTAGCATCGCGTTTTACGCGTTCATTATGTTTTGCAATTTTCTTCGTAGAAGTATGTATTTTCGGGCCGCCTCGTCCTGAGGCGTGTCTCCAGGCGCGTTTTGCGCGGCTTTTTAAAACATTGGTGCGTCCACTGTTATTATAAGCTCTTATAGAAAAGGTGCAATCTTAAAGGGGTCTATACCACACATGAGATCAATAGGGTTGTATTTAAGTTTTCCCATGATATACAAACTTAGCTTCTCGAGTGTTCCAAGTGTAAATGCTAGGGTGCTGCTCAATAGGGACTTTTCGACTAAGATTTTCAGATGCAGAGTGTCGAGCTCATGGAGTGTCTCGAGCTAAGAACATGACACGAATTCAGTTAGGGTTTGAGGTAAGTAACGTGGCGAAATTGAACTGTGAAAAATAAATTCTTGCTAATCATGGAGATTCGATGAAGTCAAACCGCAACCTGGAGAATCTGCAGTATTCAAAGGAGGCAAGTTCTGGTGCATCAACCGAGAGCTTGTCTAGATGGTGACAGAAAACTAGCTTCGAATCGTTGAGAGAACCAGAGACAATAATGAGATGTGAAGCTTCGAACGTGCAATGTTCCAAGTCCAAGCAATATTCGAGGACAGAACACATCGAGAAGAGATGTGTCATAAATGTTTCACCGATCGTAACTGAAAGGACCCGATTTCAATTTAGTTGCTTAAACCAGAATTTGGCCATAACAATTCTACTAATTATAGTCTTTACTCAAACTACACAAGAATCAAACTGAAGATCCAAAAAATGAATTGAAGGAACTATTTTTCCCATACCAACTGAAAGCTATAAATAGCAATAGAAAACTGTTTACGACATCAGAGCAGCTAAACATTCTAAACTAACTACACTGAAAAAAAATCGTAGGATCTACCTCGGATCTTATGATATATACCACTATGTCTCGATCTTCGTGCGCACTCGACCTCTGAAGAAACTTTGCAAACTGATAGTTGCATGAATGTGCAACGTAACTATGCTTAATTCTACCCGATATTTAGTTTTATTGTGATATTTTCGATTTATTTATTAATGTTTATTTGTTTGTAAGTTTTTGGAGAAAATAAAGAAAAATGAATTAAAAGGATCCTAGTGCATCAAGGAATTGAATTGGGCTAGCAAATAAGGAATTTATATTCCTTATGAATTGAGGGTTGAGCACGTGGATTCTAATGCATATGGGCTGGTTTAATTAAACTCAGCTAAAAAAAGGAGTTCGGCAGTTTGGCGAGGCTGACTTGGAACTTGAGATTAAGGAGTCCAAGTACAATGTGGACTGTGCTACTACGTGTTGCATGATTGCTAGGTCCATTAGCTAATCATACATATATAGCAAGTGGTACAGAGAGAGACGGGATGGAGATGATTGATGCATGTATATATATATATATGTATATAGCAGCTAGTTAGAAGGTAGGGAGGACTCTAGCTATATATATATATATATATATATATATATATATATATATATATATATATATAGCTGGGAAAGAAGACGGACGACAGAGGAGAAAGGAAAAAAAGAAAAAAGCAACAGGAAAAAGAAGACGGACGATAGAGAAGAAGAAGCAAAAGAGAAAGGGAGAACCAAACTGCAAGCATACGATATCGACGGAGATCAAGAGTTTATTTCTTCTCCTTCTTTGTTCATTTTTCTTGAATTCTTCAATGATATTATTTAAGACTGTGTAGCTAAATTTCTTTTGTTAGGGGCTGATTGAAGCCCTGGATATGCTTACGATTTTGAACCCATTTTGATTATATTAACTATTTGGATGAGTTTTGTTTCACTGTTTTCTCACCGTATGTTTTCTATGTTCATGTTTCTTTGAGTGCACGCTTAGATGCATGGCTTAGGATATATAGTCTTGATTATGTATATGACCACCTTATCGTTGCATATTCTCTAGAGACAAACATGAATTTGTGTGAAACAAGCTTTAGTGATGAAAGGGTGACTACCTTATCAACCCTTGAAGCTCTGTTATTCTTCAAACATTCTTAGAACGTAATGATTTCAGTTCTCTAGGCTTACATCACCATATGTATAAGTCGGTTAAGTGAGGATCACGATCGAGCGGATTGTCCCTCTCTCTTTCATGCCAAGTAAGAGAGTGTAATACATAAGCTGACTTAACCAAATTAAGCTCTTGTGTGGAGAGTTTCCATCCATGGTTAGTTCAGTTATATTGGGGAGGTCGTAAGTATATCTAAGGTGGAGAGAAGTTCTTAACATTCATATCTTATTGGTTAACTACAATAATTTACTTTCAACAATTTATTTTCTGCAACTTACTGATTTCTGCATTAGCTATAGCTTAGCCGATTTATTTCGGTGACCAAATCAACTCAGAAAACCCTCAAATTTTGTGTGGTAGTCTACCACTGTGTCTAGTTTATTTTGTCAAAATTTCGTAGCATTTGAGTCTGTCTAGCTTAGGTTCGCATTATCATTAGTGTACTGTAGTCGAGTCTGTCAACATAGTAGTTTGTCAGGATTTAGTTTCACCAATTCCTCGTGATTCGATAACCCCTATTTATCTTACTACATTGATATATCCAGGTTGTGAATAGGTTATCTTTGAGAGGTGTTTATACGCCTTGTCAAATTTTGGCGCCGTTGCCGGGGAATTGCTTAATTCTAAGTCCTAATAGAGTCTTTAATTTTCAGTTTTGTTTTGTTTTGTTTTTCTTTTTCTTTTGAGTCTTACTGTCTCTTCTGTGTGCAGGAGCATTGTGTATGCGTACTAGGCACACAAGAAGCGCTGAGCCATTATTACTCGATCCAGAGATTGAACGCTCAGCAAGGCAAAACAGGAAGCAGCAGGGACAACGGTCCATGAACGTGAACAGTGGTGGTCAGCCTGAGCAAGAAATACATTCTGATACAGAGTCTGAGTTTGAGGAAGAACAGAGTATTCCAACACCACCACCATCACCAAAAAGAATGGCAAATGCAACCAAGCTGAGAGAGTCATTTATATCGGGCACAGGTGCAGCAGATTCACCGATTGTACTACCAGAGAATTTGGGGGCTTATTCTATTCCCCCATCACTTATATCGAATCTGCCACACTTCAGAGGAACGCCTTCTGAAGACCCTCAGGACCATCTCAATGAGTTTATAGCATTGTTCAGAATCCAGAGATCGACTAATGTGGAAGAGGATACTGTGAAACTCCTCTTGTTTTGGTTCTCTTTGAAGGAGCAAGCAAAAACATGGTATAATTCTTTAGCTCCTTTATCTATGGACATATGGGAGAAGATGTGCTCTGCATTTATGAAAGAGTTCTACTCTGCTTCACGCACCAAGAACTTGAAGAAGCAAATTAGCACATTCAGGCAGAAAGACAGTGATGAATTACATGAAGCCTGGAGCCAGTTTAAGAGTCTTCTTCGACAATGCCCTCATCATAAGTTTGACCTCAACACTCAAATGGAGTTCTTCTATGAAGGACTTGATTCTTTCAACAGGTCAAAGCTTGATTCAGCTTGTGGGGGAAATTGGTGGAATATGACTGGAGTTGAAGCCAAGGAAGTTGTTGAGAATCAAGCAGAAAATTCAAGGCAATTTCAGTCAAGGGATAGATCCATGGGAGCAAGTAGAAGGTCTCTCAATACAGTTGCAATTGATGGAGCCATGGAAAAAAGATTAAGCTCTATGGAGAATGATATTGCTCTGATCGCGAGTAGTCTGAAAGTGAGCAAGAAGACAACAGTTGCTGCAGCTCAGGTTGTGTGCACTTTATGTTCAGCTACAAGCCATCTAGCAGATGATTGTCCCAAGTTTAGAGCAGATAAAGAAGTTGATCAAGAGGAAGAAGCAAATTACTTCCAAAGACAACCCAACTCATATGGTGGAAATAGAGACCTGTTGAGCTATAAGAGCAATAATGTGCTCAATCCTCCTATTGTTCCACCTGGATTTCAACAGAGGCAGCCTACAGGAGATGGGCAGCAGTTTGGCCAAAGGCGTATGCCTCAGCAACAACAAGCTCAAGCTCAAACATCATCAGAAAATTCTACCTTGGAAGCCCTGATGCAACAAATGATGTTTGACAACAAGAAGGAACGAGAGGAGAGTTGTGCCTTTCGCCAAGATATCAAGGCCACAACTCAAGAACTCAAGGCTACAGCTCTACAGCAAGGAAAGGCAATTGACTTGCTTGAACGACAAATGAGCCAAATGCAGCAAACAATGGCTAAAGTCAAGGAAGGAAGTCTTCCTAGTAACACTCTTCCAAATCCCAACACAAAATATGAAGCTCATGCCATGACCCTGAAGAGTGGGAAGGTGTTGGAAGAACTGCCCAAGTCAACAAAGAGAAAGTGGGAGGAGCCCGTGCTTGAACAACTTGTCCCTTACAAGCCGTTGGACAAGCCGTCAGAAGATTCTGCAGGAACCCCAATTCGAGCCGTCGAAAATGCACCTGAAACAGAAGAACTGACAAATCAAAAATCAGGTCAGGTATCCTCTACTCCTTCTCCTTCCGTTATTCCTAATTTACCTTTTCCTAGCAGGTTGAAGAAACAGGTGAAGGTTGACAAAGAGAAGGAGATCTTGGATGTGTTTAGAAAGGTAGGAGTAAACATCCCTTTGTTGGATGTGATCAAGCAAATACCACAGTATGCAAAGTTCATGAAAGATTTGTGCACAACAAAGAGAAAATTCTATGGAACTGAGACTGTGGCTTTAGGAGAGAGAGTATCTGCAGTGCTTCAAACAAAGCTCCCACCTAAGTTAAGTGATCCAGGACGTTTTACGATCCCATGTACCATTGGTGATCACAGGTTTGCGGGTGCTTTACTTGATTTAGGTGCTTCCATTAATTTAATGCCATACACTGCTTATAACAGGTTGAAAATGGGAGAACTTATTCCCACAGGTGTCACCATTAAACTTGCTGATCGGTCTAACTGTTACCCTCAAGGTATTATTGGGGTTGTTTTGGTGCAGGTGGGAGATTTGATATTCCCAGCAGATTTCTTTGTGCTGGAGATGGAGCATGAGCCAATGTCATCAGAAATATCATTGATTCTTGGGAGACCGTTCTTGAGAACAGCGCGTACAAAGATAGATTGTTTTGATGGATCATTGAGTATGGAAGTAGCTGAGGAGAAAATCCACTTCAATATTTATAAAGCTCTCAAACATCCGAATAGTGATGCTGCTTATTCATGTTGTTCAATTGACACTTTTGAGAGTTTTATGCAGGAATTCATTCACTATTCATTGGAGGAGGATTCTTTGAGGAAGGTCATAGAGGTATCCGGAAAAGAAGATGTTCCAGGTCTAGAGCTTGGCGAGCTTGTCAAGAAGCTTGGCGAGGAAGGACTGAAGCTTAGCAAGGAGAAGAAATTTGAACCTATTTTTGAGATAGCTTCGGCTGAGGATCTTGAAATGGAAGAAGAGTATTATGCCATGGAAGAAGCACTTGAATCCTTGCAAATTATGAAAGGTAAATATTCTAAACCCATTTCTTTTCCAATTTCAGATGACGTTCTTGTTCCGTCTATACAGGTAGCACCCACTTTAGAGTTGAAACTTCTTCCCGAGCATTTAAAGTATGTTTTCCTAGGGGAGGATGATACACTTCCAGTCATCATCTCTTCCAAGCTCTCAACGTTACAAGAGGAGAAGTTACTGAATTTACTTAGGGAGTACAAGGCCGCCATTGGATGGACAGTAGCCGATATCAAGGGCATCTGCCCAACATTGTGTACCCACAGGATCCATATGGAGGAGGGAGCTAAACCAACAAGGGAAGCTCAACGTCGTCTCAATCCTCCCATGATGGAAGTTGTCAAGAAAGAAGTCATCAAGCTTCGAGACGCAGGTATCATTTATGCTATTTCTGACAGCAAATGGATTAGTCCTGTGCAGGTTGTGCCCAAACGTTCAGGAATCACAGTGGTAAAGAATGATGAGAACATGTTGGTGTCTCAAAGAATCCAAACGGGATGGAAAGTGTGTATTGACTACCGCAAGCTTAATGCAACCACAAGAAAAGATCACTTTTCGCTCCCATTCATTGATCAGATGTTGGAAAGGTTGGCAGATCATGAATACTATTGTTTCTTAGATGGTTATTTAGGATACAACCAGATAGCCATACATAAGGATGATCAGGAAAAGACCACATTCACATGTCCCTATGGCACTTTGCTTATAGGAGGATGCCATTTGGTTTATGCAACGCACCTGCCACATTTCAGAGGTGCATAGTAAGTATTTTCTCAGACATGGTTGAAAAGATCATTGAGGTATTTATGGATGATTTCTCTGTTTTCGGTGATTCTTTTGACACATGTCTTCATAATCTAGCTATGGTTTTAGAGCGTCGTGTAGAAACTAACCTTGTACTTAATTGGGAAAAATGCCACTTTATGGTGGAGCATGGTATAGTTTTGGGACATGTTATTTCAGCTAGAGATATTGAGGTTGATAAAGCTAAGGTTGATATTGTGCGTACCGTACCCCCTCCTTCCACTGTGAAGGAGATGAGATCTTTTCTTGGACATGCAGGATTTTATCGCAGGTTTATCAAGGATTTCTCCAAGATATCCAGACCGTTATGTGCATTGCTCCAGAAAGATGTAGCTTTCAACTTCACCGATGAGTGCTTACAAGCATTCAATAAACTCAAGGAGTTGCTCACTACAGCTCCCATCATTCAAGCACCGGATTGGAGTCTACCATTTGAACTCATGTGTGATGCTTCAGACTATGCTGTTGGCGCTGTTCTTGGCCAACGCCCACAAAGATTACCTCATGTCATCTATTATGCCTCCCGTACTTTAAATGATGCACAGTTGAATTACTCAACTACAGAAAAGGAGCTTTTAGCAGTGGTTTTTGCTCTTGAAAAGTTTAGGTCTTACTTGTTAGGAACTAAAGTTATCATTTTTTCTGACCATGCTGCTTTGAGATATTTGATGACTAAACAGGATGCCAAGCCCAGGTTGATTCGATGGATGCTCTTACTTCAGGAGTTTGATATTGAAATCAAAGACAAGAAGGGCACTGAAAACGTGGTGGCAGACCACTTGTGTAGACTCACCCATGGGTCTACGACTGAAGAGGACACTCTTCCTCTCAAAGATAGCTTTCCAGATGAACAACTCTTTGGTGTTCAAGCTGTGGAGCCCTGGTATGCTGATATTGTTAACTACAAGGTAAGTAGATATATTCCACCAGACTTCACCAGAGCGCAGAAGGACAAGCTTATCAAGGAAGCTAAGTACTATGTGTGGGATGAGCCGTATCTGTGGAAACATTGTCCAGACTTGCTGATAAGAAGGTGTGTGCCTGAAACTGAATTTCATTCCATTTTATCTTTTTGTCACTCACATGTAGTAGGAGGCCATTTTGCTGGAAAGAAAACTGCGATGAAAGTACTTGAGAGTGGATTTTTCTGGCCAACACTGTTTGGTGATGCACATAAGTTTCATAAATCATGTGCTAGATGCCAACTGACAGGTAACTTAGGTCCTAAGGATCAAATGCCCCAGCACCCAATTTTAGTGGTTGAGATTTTTGATGTGTGGGGTATTGACTTTATGGGTCCTTTTCCTAGCTCTTTTCAAAATACTTACATTCTACTTGCAGTTGATTATGTTTCAAAGTGGGTGGAGGCAATAGCCACTCGTACTAACGATGCTGCTGTTGTTTTGAAGTTCTTAAAATCATTTTTTGTGAGATTTGGCACCCCCAGGTACATAATAAGTGATGGCGGTTCTCACTTTTGCAATAAGTTATTTGCAGCATTGCTCAAGAAGTTTCATATGCATCATAAGGTGGCAACACCTTATCACCCTCAGACGAGCGGGCAAGTAGAAGTATCTAAACGATAGATTAAGCAAATTCTGGAGAAGACTGTCGGACCAGCAAGGAAGGATTGGAGTCAACGCCTGGATGAAGCGTTGTGGGCTTACAGAACAGCTTTCAAAACGCCGATTGGAATGTCTCCCTATCGGATGGTTTATGGAAAAGACTGCCACCTTCCAGTAGAGCTTGAACACAAGGCATATTGGGTAGTGAAACGATTCAATTTTGATATTGATGATGCTGGTGTTCATAGGAAGTTGCAAATGAATGAGCTTGCTGAGATTCGAAATAATGCCTATGAATCTAGCCGCATTTACAAGGAAAAAACTTTTGTCAATGGGCAAAAAGTGTTGTTATTCAACTCGCGGCTGAAGTTGTTTCCAGGTAAACTACGGTCCAGATGGATTGGTCCTTATATTGTCCGTAATGTGTTTGCTCATGGTGCAGTTAAAGTTCAGAATCCAAGAGACGGCAACACATTTAAGGTGAACGGACATAGACTCAAGCCATTCTATGAGCCGTCTCAAGTGCGAGACGTGGAAGAGATTCCTCTTCAAGATCCTACACCAGAGGATTGAAATTGGTGTGCACTGTCTGGCTGAAGACGTTAAACTTAGCGCTACTTGGGAGGCAACCCATGTTGATGGAGAAGCGTGGAAAACCAGATTTGAAATTCTTAAACTCTCTCTCTTTCTCCTTTGCTTTATTTTTCTCCATGTTTAGTGTGATTTGTGATGTATTATGTGTCTCATTCTATGCTTGTTTGATGTATTGTATGTTTTAGTTTTGTTTTACATTGAGGACAATGCAAATTTCAAGTGAGGGGTGGGGTTTATATCATATCTTTAGCGTCTATGTATAAATTTTTCGTTATTTCGGTACTGTACAGTATGCTGTATTGTGTCAATTTTTTGACATAGTATGAGGTCTCGTAAATTTCTGAAATTTTTAGGGAATATATGTAAAGGAATCTAGTTTATTCTCTCTAAATTTCAGCTCATTCCACTCTGTCATTAATTCTATATTATTCTTGCGAGTGGAGTTGAGTCGTGCGAGCAACAGTTCTCGGTACTGAGCAATAACCTGTTTCGTGTCATTTATTATCTATATCTAGGGGTCTCGTAATTTTCTGAAATTTTGAGGAAGTGTTTTTATATGTGTCTAGTTTTTGTTCCCAAAATTTCAGCCCATTACGATGAGTGATTAATGTTTTAAAATTCTGGCGAGAAGTGTTGCGCAGTACACAAGGTCTGGCGAGCTGCTCGCCAGATGTTGGTATTTTTGAGTTTTTCTTTGTTTTTCTTGGGTATTTTAGTGACTTATTTGAAAAATAAAATACAAAAGTAAAAAGTGTCAAGAAAAACATAAAAAGAGTCTCTTGTTTTGAGTCTTAGGTGCCCTTAACTAGTCCATGATGTGATTATATCTTCCGTAATTGTGACTGAAAGATGATCATGTTATTTAAGTTTCTTTGGTTAATCTTGATATATGGTGCATATGCGAATGTGTAGTGGATGTAGAAAAAGTTAACATGGTACAGATTGTTGGCATGCTTAAACTTTGTTGAGATTCATTTAACTTATATGTGATTACACATGCTTTCTTTATTGAGTGTCAATTGCTTGCCACAGATTAAGTTAATGGACTCTAGATATTACTAGAACTTACTCTTATACTTTTCAAAGCTTATAGTCAATACATGTTTTGATTGAGGAAGTGATAAAGGCATTTAGGGGACACCACCATTGCCATATGAAGCCTGTGTCCTAATTTTGTGTACACAAGATGTGCACTCCTTAGTTAACCACTTTGAGCTTACATGTTTAAACTTTATGTCATCACCCACATATCTCTGAACTTAAAACTTTAGAATAGTTATATCTTTACCCTTGTTCTAGGACTCGGTAGAGCTATACATGAGACAGGTATATGAAAACGACGACAATGTCGAAAGGTGGTGCAAAGAAATAAGTGTGGGGTATTAAGCTAGTGTTTGAAAGAAAAAAAAAGAATAAAAAAAAGAGAATGAAAAACAAATGAAAAGAAAAGAAAAAAGTGATGTCTAGCTTGATACCCGAGTTAACTGTTGATGAAAACAATGATGTGAAGGCCCAACAAGATGAAATTCGGCCACAAAAGTGAGAAAGTTCATGGTTGTAAAGTTTGAAGAAGTCTCTTATTTGGTGCTCTACTAGGTTCTAGAATCATATTTGAATTCCTTATCCATTTACTCTTTAACCTATGAGCCAAGCCTCATTACAACCCATGAAAGTCCTTTTGATCCTCAAGATAGCAGCCTTTGATCTGTGGAGATTAGTCACACGAGTAAGCATATGGTTTGATCCATTTGGCAAGTAATTGAGTTGAGTGATTACCTTAGACATATTTTAAGAGAAACACTTTTGAGAGCATATACCTGTGAGGTTGAATCTTGACTTGTTTTTTCGCATGCTACAGCTTTACATTCACCATGATTATGTCTCCGTCCTATATATTACATGTGTATCATGCATTGAAATTAACTTTCGAAACTTTACGGAATATAAATTTGGAGTCATTCTACCTTGGTGTTACAATTGTGGAAGATTGCTGAGACAATTTGTTGAGGATGTTAGAGTCATGTAGTTAGAGTCTTGAGTATTTTAAGAGTCTTATTTTAGTGTATTGCTCGAGGGCTAGCAAAAGCTAAGTGTGGGGTATTTTGATAGTTGCATGAATGTGCAACGTAACTATGCTTAATTCTACCCGATATTTAGTTTTATTGTGATGTTTTCGATTTATTAATTAATTTTTATTTGTTTGTAAGTTTTTGGAGAAAATAAATAAAAATGAATTAAAAAGAACTTTCCTAGTGCAACAGGGAATTGAATTGGGCTAGCAAATAAGGAATTTATATTCCTTATGAATTGAGGGTTGAGCACGTGGATTCTAATGCATATGGGCTGGTTTAATTAAACTCAGCTAAAAAAAGGAGTTCGGCAGTTTGGCGAGGCTGACTTGGAACTTGAGATTAAGAAGGAGTCCAAGTACAATGTGGACTGTGCTACTACGTGTTGCATGATTGCTAGGTCCATTAGCTAATCATACATATATAGCAAGTGGTACAGAGAGAGACGGGATGGAGATGATTGCTGCATGATATATATATATGTATATAGCAGCTAGTTAGAAGGTAGGGAGGACTCTAGCTATATATATATATATATAGCTGGGAAAGAAGACGGACGACAGAGGAGAAAGGAAAAAAAGAACCAAACTGCAAGCATACGATCTCGACGGAGATCAAGAGTTTATTTCTTCTCATTCTTTGTTCATCTTTCTTGAATTCTTCAATGATATTATTTAAGACTATGTGTAGCTAAATTTCTTTTGTTAGGGGCTGATTGAAGCCCTAGATATGCTTACGATTTTGAACCCATTTTTATTATATTAACTATTTGGATGAGTTTTGTTTCACTGTTTTCTCACCGTATGTTTTCTATGTTCATGTTTCTTTGAGTGCACGCTTAGATGCATGGCTTAGGATCTATAGTCTTGATTATGTATATGACCACCTTATCGTTGCATATTCTCTAGAGACAAATATGAATTTGTGTGAAACAAGCCTTAGTGATGAAAGGGTGACCACCTTATCAACCCTTGAAGCTCTGTTATTCTTCAAACATTCTTAGAACGTAATGACTTCAGTTCTCTAGGCTTACATCACTATATGTATAAGTCGGTTAAGTGAGGATCATGATCGAGCGGATTGTCCCTCCCTCTTTCATGCCAAGTAAGAGAGTGTAATACATAAGCTGACTTAACCAAAGCTCTTGTGTGGAGAGTATTCATCCATGGTTAGTTCAGTTATATTGGGGAGGTCGTAAGTATATCTAGGGTGGAGAGAAGTTCTTAACATTCATATCTCATTGGTTAACTACAACAATTTACTTTCAACAATTTATTTTCTGCAACTTACTGATTTCTGCATTAGCTGTAGCTTAGCCGATTTATTTCGGTGACCAAATCAACTCAGAAAACCCTCAAATTTTGTGTGGTAGTCCACCACTGTGTCTAGTTTATTGTGTCAAAATTTCGTAGCATTTGAGTCTGTCTAGCTTAGGTTCGCATTATCATTAGTGTACTGTAGTCGAGTCTGTCAGCATAGTAGTTTGTCAGGATTTAGTTTTAGCAATTCCTCGTGATTCGATAACCCCTATTTATCTTACTACATTGATATATCCAGGTTGTGAATAGGGTATCTTTGAGAGGTGTTTATTCGCCTTGTCACAAACTGGGCAATAGAAAACCAAAAAGCTCAGGGAAAGACATATAAAATAATAAAACTGTTACTGTGAGTGAACAAAAATATACGAGAAAATGATGTGAGTTTAAAAATGTAAACGTCCAGGTCAGATTCCTAAGACTACTGAATACTATGTGATGTGTGGAGGCTGTGACTTTGGTCAAACGACCTCAAGCCCTAAGACTGCCCAGGTTAGGTTCCTGCCCCTTCTGGGTACTACGTAAATTCTCGGGTTAGGCCCTTGGCCCTCCCGGAACGTCTCGGGGATCAGCCGAGAAGCCAGTGCACCACAACAACTCTAAATATGCTATGTGTAAAACAAAATCATATGTGCGTCCATGCAAATGCATAACTGTAATAATGTATAACTGAAAATTGCATAACTGAAAAATGGATAACTGTAAATTCATAACTAGACTCCCAAAACAACAGTGAAAATAAAATGTCCACTCACAGTACTGTGCCGTGCTTTCCAACAAGCCAAAGCATATCTATCCGTGTTTCTATATGTCTGCCACTGGCTGCTAATATTTCGTTCTGAAACATTGATAATTAATTAATAACTAATCGTCGAAAGTCATATCGAATAACTAAACTCGTTCACCCAACGAGCAACTCCTGTCTAGAATGTCGCATTATCGAATATCGCACTTACCAGAATTTTCACAAGCTAAATTCCAATTCTAATTTGTGAACCCTTAATTCTCTTCGAAAGTCGCAATACATTCCTTAACGTTGCATGACTCAAGGTCGAATTGGCGTTCAACTTGACAGATTAATAAAATTATAAAAACATTTAACTAACACCAGTTAATTCTAACCTCACCAAAATACTCGCAGCGTCGAAACGAATCTAACAATATAAAACTCTACTAATTTAGACCACATTTTCCATCCAGATCCTCTGTAACAAGCAATGGTGCGTGCCGTTCACGCGCCACCGGTGACCACCACTGATGGTGGAAATTGACCCATCAATCTCTTCCTCTCACTTAGCCCAACAACTCTCCTAACTACACTGATGTCTAACTCCGAATGAGGTGGCTAGAATTAGCCTCGAAAGCCGGCGGATCAAAATTTGCCGAAAAACATTGAATCCCGATTCAGGTGTCGTCGAGTCAAGTCGGAGCTCGAGGCCGGTTGGAAAACACTCACAAGGAAATGGGCTACAAAACCCCTAACCTCACATCCACAATCGACCCCGTTAACCGTTGCCAGCACCTTTGGCGATTCGATTGTGATTTCCGTTTAGAAATCACGTCGATTCTCCCAAATTTCACCTGCAAATTTCAAAACTCACAACTTATATCATCCCACACATCACAAGGATCCGAAATATACCTCAATCATCGTCAGAGGTGTCGCTGACGACGATGACCTTTTTCACCCAAAAGTCTAGGATTTTGTCCCTCAAATTCTCCCAACTCGGCCTTCAATCTCCATAAATGATGCCATCAATTGAAAGAGGAGGTCGAGACCTTTCGTTCCCGACCAATTTCGCGGCCGGAATCTGCCGCATCATCTACGCCGACTTCGGTGGCGATTTTGGGCTATTTGAGCCAGTCAACGTGGGTCAACCCACTTTTTCCAAAATAGAAAAGTCTCCCCATTTCCAAATATGGAAACTTGTATATATCCTCATGTATTTTTTTTCGTGTTTTGATAACGTAATTCTCGACAAAATTTATGTTGACTATAATTTCTTCATCGTAACTCCGATTTCAACACTTAAAGTGACCACGAACTCGTCTCGATAAACTCTAAGACTTTTTTGAATAATAATTTCTTGAAAAATTTAACGAATAATATTCTGATAAAAAGAATCATCAATAATTATCGACGGTAAAAACTAGTTACCATCATCGATTAACACTTAATCCGAATCTAAGAGATTAATTTTGGGTCGAGATGTTATAGTAACCTTGTGTAGACTAAGAGTAGTTACCTTCTTTGAATCCGTCGAAATCAGGAGGAGGTGTTAGAAAACATCCACCCAATTCAACGACACATGTTTTAACAAAGCTTGTTGCCCTCCGACACATGTTATCAGATTTACTTCTCACTGTTCCTTGCTAAGTGTGAGTTGCCGTGTTGCATTTGCATTGTTTCACTTGAGTGTAAGGTGAACTTGAAGAAGGAGATAAGAAGCTGGTGTGAGATTCATAACTTCTTTGTTGTGGTTGATTCCAATAGCAATGGTTCTCTATAAATATTGTCCCTCATTCCATCAGAGTGAGAAACTTCATCGTATCAATTAATTAAGCCGAACTTCCGCTTTACTAAAACTACAGTCCACAAACCAAACCAATATGAACATGGACAAGTATTCAACTTTTAATTGGGCCAAACGAATTAATGGACCAGAGAAGGAATAGGATTTGCGACTTGCCGGATTGCATTGTGGAGATGATAGCTAGTTTCGTTTCTACCTATAAGAGATGCAGTGGAGACTAGCATGGTCTGCCGTGGCTTGCATGATATTTGTTCGACATCGATACGAACAAGGCGTAAAAAAAGGACTAGATTCCTAAAAAGTGCAGTAAAGACAACAAGTAACACAGAAAAATGATAAATGTAGAAATCCTCTTTGGGAAAACTACGTGATCCCAATTCTTGGAGATTCAAAATTCACTAAACACAAAGTTTACATATTACACAAAAAAAAGTACAATCAATACTTGAAACTACAACACTGTGTAGATTTTTGTAATCTGTTTAGCAGCAACACTTGACTTGAGATTTGCATGAAGAAGGAATACAAAAGAATGCACATAGAGAAGAATGTGTGTGAAAGTGTGGTGGACACAGTTCTGAATTGGGAGGGGAAAACAAAAGACATCTCTAAGGCACGCATTGATCTGAAAGCTATGGGACTGCGGAAACATTTGTGGTTGAGAGATGGTAAGAAAAAAATGTCCCAAACTCATTACACCGTCAAGCCGAACCAGAAGCATAAAATTTTTGGGTGGATAAGTAATGTCAGGTATTCTTATGGCTATGCAGGAAATTAATATAATTGTTGCTTATGGCTATATGCAAGAAATATAATTGTTGCTTATGGCTATATATGCAGGTATCCTTATGGCTATGCAGGAAATATAAGCAAGTGTGTTAACTTCCGGGACAATAAGATGTACGGATTAAAAAGTTATGACTGCCATGTACTGCTTCAACGCATTTTCCCCGTTTTCATTCGAGGGTACCTGCCCAAAGAGGTGGAGCCGTTGGAGGCCTTGTCAAGATTCTTTCAGAAATTATGCACCAGAGAAGTTAAAAAATTAGACCTCAGGGAGATGCAAGATGACATCATTTTTATCATGTGCAAGTTTGAGAGGATATTTCCCCCAAATTTTTTCGACATCATGCCTCACCTAATGATCCATCTTTCCGAACAATTGTTGCTTACCGATCCGGTACACTACACTTGGATGTATCCCATGGAAAGGTACAAATGATTCATACATTTGTGTTTGCCTCTGTTTTTATATGTAAATTCTTATTTTTTAAGTATCATAACATGCACTTGTTAACTTGTAGACAATTGGGAGACTACAAGGACTATGTGAAGAATAAATCTGCACCTGAAGGGTGTATCGCTAAAGCATATCTTGCGCACGAGTGTGTAACGTACACTAACTTGTATTTGGGAGCGCTGGAGAACCCCCAACAACATATGCCGATAGATCAACCCAAGTTCAACCTTTCTATCATCTCCAATGACGTGGTAGTACATGGAAGCTTGCCAAAGTCGTACAAGTTAGATGGAAATGAGGTAGCCATTACCCACTGGTCGGTACTGATTAACTATCCAGAAGTTCAATATTGGAAAAACTATCATCTTCACTACCCTGCTATTGCCGGTGATGTTGACTACCACAACAGAACGTTTGCAAACTACTTTAGTCAATGGGTAAGGGTATATGTGTATATATATATATTTTTATATCCTTATATAGCATGTGTGTACGTGGTTTTCTTTTTCTATGTTCATAATTTCTTGTGTGGTTTCTTATCTTTTTCAGATGAACCATGTAGCAAATGATGGTTACCCAGAGTGGTCAAACGAATTGAGGCTCTTGGCGATGAAACTGATAGCTTCAAAAGTTTACTCGATCTGTCAGGTCAATGGCGTGAAATTTATATGTGAAAATAGAGACGACCGACTGAAAACACAGAAATGTGGGGTGATGGTCCATAGTGGGTAGGATGACGTTGACTATTACAGTGTCCTTCATTCAGTTGTTGAACTAATTTATGGGAACCGCATGAAAGTGCACTTGTTCAAGTGTAGATGGTTTGATACTAGCCCGGAGAACACAAGGACCGATCAGTACGGAAAATTTTCGGTGAATACTGCTACAAGCTGGTATAAAGAAGACCTTTCGTTCTTGCCACATCAGTGAAACAAGTGTTTTACCTTGACGATCTTATGAAAAAAGTCCCGTGGAAGGTGGTTAACCATGTTGCTCATAGAAACATATATAGTGCTGCCACACTTGGTAAGACCACAGATGATGAAGAAGTTATTGCATACCAAGAGCCGGACGCTTTTGACATTCCAGAATCTTCTACGATTCGCCTTAATAATGTGAGATCGGAGAGTGTGGTTCGAATTACTAGAGCAGAACTTCTTGATGTTAATCCAAATGAAGTAGACGATGATTCAGATGACGAGGAGCGGCACATATTGCCAAAGGTTACCTATGAAACCGAACCAGACTCAAGTGATGAAGATGATAATGATTATCATCCTTAGTACGTTAATGATGTACGTATTTTAGTATATATAAACATGCATGTATGTTTGTTATGACAGACGAGTTAATAAGAAACTCGTCGGAAATACTATCACCGAAATAGAAGAACTCGCACAGCTTCGTAAATTACAAAAATTTGGCCAACGTCATATCGATCAGCCACATCAGTGTTTATACTACATTAGACTTGAAAGAAGATGACGAAGCTAAGATGTCCATACGTCTCAGGGAAAATGAACACAGAGCCTTCGATAATGGCGTTATTTTTTATAGAAATTTGGGAATCAAACTATAACCGACGAGTTAGTAAGAAACTCGTCGGAAATACTATCACCGACGAGTTTCTTACTAACTCGCCGGAAATACTATAACCGACTAGTTAATAAGAAACTCGTCGGCAATAACCCTGGCCTTATATCCCAGCCTGACGAGGCAGGGACTCATTTCTTCAAAAACTTTGAAACCCTAGAATCACCCCCCTCCTCCTCTCGCCGCCGACCAGTGCCGAAATCACCCCTCCCTGCCCTCTTCCCCTCCCTTCTCCTCCTCCCATCTCGCCTCTCCCCTCCCCTCCTCCCCTCCCGCCTCTCCCCCAAAAAACCCCAAATCATAAATTCACCCCTCCCCTCTCTCCGGCCGCCGGAAATCGAGCACCACGCCGCCCTTTCTCTCACTGACGTAGAATGACAGGTCCCTTCTCTCTCTCTCAATTCGATTTAATTTATCATCTTCAATTTTACATGAAATTCTCCTAATGTGTAGGCATTTTAATTAAGTTGGTGTTGGTATAATTTTTTGTGTAGAAAATATTTTGTAGAATATATTTTGTGTAGAATATGATTTTGTGTAGGATATTTTTGTGTAGAATATATTTTGTAGAATATATTTTGTGAACATATTTTTGGTTAATTAAATATCGTTGATGGAGTTGTGAGATGTAGAATACATTTTTGTGTATGTAGAATATATTTTGGTGTATATTCTTTTGTGTTGGTATAATTAAGAATATATTTTGTAGAATATAGTATGGTGAATATATTTTCTGTTAATTAAATATCGTTGATGGAGTTGTGAGATGTAGCTAGAATATAATTTTGTGTATGTAGAATATATTTTGGTAATGATATTTTTATGTTGGTTAATTAAGAATTGGTTAGAATATATTTTTGGCTTGTAGAATATATTTTGGTGTAAATTTTTGGCTTGTAGAATATATTTTGAGTGTAAATTTTTGGCATGTAGAATATATTTTGTAGTATATTTTTGGCATGTAGAATTTATTTTTGGCATATAGAATATATTTTTTTCATGTATATACTGCTGGTTTAATTAGTTGACAATTTATTTTTGCATAAACTTGATGTATAAATGTCTATATATATAAGCAATTTTTTTGCTATCAACATGTTGTTTTGTTATTGTTGTTGTCACAGATGTAGTTGTTGAATTGTTGCTGTTCTGTTTAATTGTTAGATGTCTAGGAGGTTTTGCGGCAAATTGGCTTGGGGCCAACAAACGGAGAGCGACTAGATCCAGTGGAGGGAGCAGTAGTCAAGCATCCTCATCCGCAATGAGCAACACGTGCAGAGGCCTTATTATGAATGCTCGCACACAATTTTTTCTACGTGCGCGAGAACAGGAGGAAGCTGCACGATCCGAATCCTTGCAACCCTTAGTCCAACCTCGACCCTCAGGGAGCAGACACTCAGGCGAGCGACCCTCAACGGGAGCATCAGAAACTCTCTCCATCCGAATGCCTCATATTGGCCCGGTGCCTACTCTCCTTTCACGGCAATCATCTGAGGTAGATGGTGCAGACGTCCCATCGTCCAGGCCTCGTCTATCTCCGTCGTCTGGTCTATTCGTGCCCGACGAGATTCCTGTCATCCCTCAATTCAATGCTAGAGGGAGGGTTATTTTTATTGAAGGACAGCCAGAGTTCCTGACCGTGGAGGAAGCGTACGTGTTCAAGCGGTTCGACCCCGTGTATCTTTGGAGTGCGAGGTGCATGAACCAGCAAACGGACGATGCAGGTAAATTTTATTTAACAAGATTGATTACTTAATTATTACTCAAGACTATAAATAGTGTCAATAATAATTTCAATTTTTTGATATTGTATTATTAGGCAATCTCGTTAATGCCAATGGAAAACGAAAGACTAGAGGCCCCGTAACCGGGAAGAATCTTGAGCAGGCCACCGGGGGAAAGAAAATGATCATTAAGGCCAATGAGCGTGATGAGGTGATCGAGACAGAAAACATCACGCGAAAGTATGCCAGCATGTCCGGGGCTGTCGTGTGGGACAAGGTCCCAATGCTGTGGCCAGATTGGGGTGCTGTGCCTCGCTACGTGAAGTTGCAAGTGCATAATGCACTGACTGTGAGTTAAATCGTATTTTCATTACGTAAATTTTACATTTATTAATTAAGTCCGAAGAAATATATAATTTTACCATATATATATATCCATATTGCAGCTGTGGTTTGACGTGGATGAATGCCTTATTGAGATATGGGCAGAGTGTCAACTACATATCAGGTGATGTGATTCGAGTTATTTGAGTATATATTGAGTTAGATTTTTGTTTATCAAGTGTTTTAATATCTCTAACATTTGTTTCTGGTGTTAATATAGGTATAAAGAGTGGAAGAACGAGCTTTCAAAACACTACACAAAGTACAAGGATCTAGGCCGAGGTGCTACCCCTAGCGAACTCCGGTTTAGGGAGTACGAGTGGCTGTGGCTGGTAGCCCACTTCGAGCACCCCAAAGTGAAGGTATGCATCCTGAATATATTTTACAACCCTAATGTATCATATCACATTGAAATAGTTAGTTATTAATTTTTTGACATATGTTTATCCAACAAGGCGACTTCCAAGACGAACAGCGAGAACAGATTGAAAAACACCAAGTCCCATCATCCAGATTCACTCAACTATTTGGGTTGGTTGCGTAGGGCGCAGAAACAACAAGAAGTCAACCTGTTGGTATTTGTTCATCAGAAGTTCTATCCGCAGTGCCCTGAAGAAGCGGTAAGTCTTTGGCCTCATTAATTAGTTCACATATGCATGTGTTAATAAAACTATTTTTTTCTATTAATTTATTTTGTTTAATAATACGTTATTCATATTCCCTTTTCAATTAGTTGAGAGTGGAGGATGCGATCACAGAGGTCACCATGAATATAGCTCGAAACGACCATCCTGACTGCTCAGAGGAGGAAGTGATCCAGTATGCCTCTCAGATTGATACGCTTGATCGCCCTATAACGGCTCAGATCATGGCAAAGCGTGCGGGACTGGGAGGAATATCCACTACTGCAGGGTAATGGGCTCGGCGGGCGAAGAGGTATTGAAGGACACTTCGGAATACTCTAGCGGGTCAAAAACTTCTTCTAGGAACTCTAACCTAGCAGCGGAGCTCCAGAGGACGCAGAGGGAGTTGCAGGAGCAAAGGAGGGTGGTGGAGGAGATGCGGCAATTGGCCGAGCAGCAGGCAGCCAGAGAGGCCGAGCACCGGACGATGGTCGAGCAACACTAAGTTATGGTCGAACAGCAGACACAAATTATGACATGGATGCAGACGATGTACGAGTTCAAGACTATCGGACACCCGCTCCCCACACCTCCACTGATGCCTATGTTCCCCAGTGTTCCACAACCGCAGCTGTCGCAGCAAGACCAGGGTAGCCGCCGGAGTTCAAATGATTTTGTAAACATGGATTTCGTCGACTCTTAGTGTAGTTGTATTTTATTTTTGTATTGTTGTTGTTTGTACTATTGGAAAAATATGTGTGTACTGCTGGATATGTATTTGTACAGTTTGTGTTCTTCACTGCAGGTTCTGGAATTGGGCCCAATGTAGAACCTGCAGTTTTCTGTAAAATTTCACCGGGTATAGCCGACGACAAGACCCTAACTCGTCAGTAATAATCCAACATTTCCTGCAAGTTTCTTGCTTATAGTCGACGATATTCTTTAATAAATCGTCAGCCATAAACGGGCAGTCAAACATGTTGACCCGGCGGAGCTTCATCACTGACGAGTTATGTCGTCGGTGATGCTGTTTTTCATTGCCGACGATGATATATCGTCGATAATAATGCCAAGTTATTACCGACGATATCATCAGTATCTCGTCGGTGATACTTCCACCGACGGCTGGTTTCCTGCGACCTTATAACCGGCGACATGTCGTCGGTTATAAGTATCACTGACGATTTATTATGAAAGGCTCATATCCGTACTTATTCTTGGTAATTTATTTGTAACTCCCCAAGCAATAATTACGTGTACTTGGAGAGTTAGGAAACTTGTACATATATATGATATATTAGTATAATCACAGAGCGCAATCAAGGCTACATCATGAAGGTCGACACCGGAGCTACTCATTGGTGACAAGAGCCGGCCGAAACCTCTATCGGAGGTCATCTCCCCAAGCCACCAAGAAGGCTTCCTAGTGCAAAATTATATGGGATTCTATCCCACATTGATAGAGTTGTAAAGGAGGAAGCATCTCTTCCCTATAAAATGGAGCCTCACCACCCATTAAAACCCATATGATCATCAACTACCTTAATTGCTTGGGCCTAAAACTATCTTTGGGCTCGAGTAGCATAGTTAAAGCCCAATGAGGCAAAGTGGACTACCTAATTGGTGAACCACTATAATTTTTGTGTCGTTTACTTATCATTTTTACTTACTGATAATTAGTTAACTTAATTTATATCATTCCATATCTTGAATACTCGTTATTCTTGGTATGAACACTTAGTGCCTTTTTTGATATCCCCACCCTAGCTGCTTATGGACAGATTACAGCTTGCATTGGAGTCCTTAGTTGCGACTCCCGAACAAGGAGTTTGGCAAATCCAAAACGCAACGTTTCTCTTGCGCCTTTTTAGCGCTTTTTACATCTATTAGCATCACTTTTTGTGCATTCAATACGTTATGCGCTTTTCTCCATAAAAGTATGCATTTTTGGGCCACCTCCATGCGCGTTTTGCGCCACTTTTTAAAACATTATGAAAGATAAAAAATTTCATTCGAAAATTCTGTCTTTCAGTATTTGGAATCTTATCACCTGAGAGAAGGTAAGGGTGATGAAGTTGAGCTTCTCAATGCAATCCATCAAATCACCGGCCAATATCTCAATCCCGGCCAATATCAAAAGTTAAATGCTGGGGAGCAAATAGATTGTAGAAAAAGAAAAGGTAGAGTTCAAGCAAAGAAGTGAAACCACCGCTCGGGATACAAGAACTTTCTTCGTTTTCTTCTCTCATCTAGCGGCTCAGGGCTTTGTTGGTTGTCTGTTTTGGCCTTGTCGACGCCCTAGGGTGCAGCCGGACGGGAACTGTCCCCGGCCCGGTTATGGGTAACGATGGCCGTTGGAGCTCGACTAGTGGTGAGGTGCAGCGTGTTTGTTTTTTGAGAGGGTCCAACGATGATGGTGAGAGGAAATGACAGCAAGAGTGGATTGAGGTAGTGAGGCTGAGTTTGCATTTGGCGAATTAGATCGTCTCTTCGGGTCAAGCATCTTCGGATGCAATGTACAATTTCACGGCCTCGAGTGGGTCGACATGGTTTCAACGTCTTGGTGTGGTAGGTACATGATGTTCCTAAGATCATCTCCAACAATGAAAGTTCTATACCTCATAATAGAACCTTGTAAAATTACTATTCACTATAGGACCTTCCCATCTCCAACAATGAAGGTTCTATACCTCATAATAAGACTCATTTTCTCATCTCCAACCATGGGTCTTATACCTTATACCTTAAAACTCATAATCTTTATTATAGATTTCTTTTAATATTAAAATATACATAGTGTATTCTATAATAATTTCTCAAACTATTTTAATTTAAAACAATCTATTATTGAATTTTTTAATTAAATTTGGTGTGTTGTTGTGTGTTTTTAATTTGGTGTGTTGTTGTGTGTTTTTAATTTGGTGTGTTGTATTGACCTTTAATTTTGTGTGCTATTAATAAAAATGAGTGTATAATAAATGAAAGTTTAATCCACTATAAGAAAACAACAAAATACTCTTCATTAAAACAGTTGAGCCCACAAAAATATACAAGGTCCTATACCTCATATTAGGTTCTATTTTAGAACCTTGGATAGGGTATGAGACCTAGATATAGGGTATGAGACCCAAATTTTTATGGGTTGGAGATGAATTTTTTTTTTAAGATTCTACTATAAGGTATAGGACCTCCATTGTTGGAGATGCCCTAACATATTAGGTGACCGAGAGATGTTGGTGGGTCAACATGTGGTGCGAAACTGTTTCGGTTTGGCCGTGGCGCTTGGTTGGGAATGGGTGGTGACGTGAGTGGTGGGCTGCTGTTCCAAACTTTAAAAAGGACTGGATTGTTTCCTTGCTATTAGGTGGGCTTAAGAGTCGGGTCTCGGTAATAATCTTAGGCTCATTTTATTGTTATTTTAATTTTGATAATTCCAAGTTTAGTTTTTATTTCATCGTTTTAGTTTTAGCTTTTGTGTTGAAAATAAGCTGCCCTTATGAGGTAGGCAGAAATGGAATTTGTCCCGGGTTGTGCTCCTTAGGTGCCCTGTCTGCTCTAGGTATGGGCGTCATTTGGTTCATAGATTGGGCACACCCGTCAAGTGGCTGGATGGGATGTAGTGCCGACAGAAGTTCTGTTTAATAACATAGTTTACCTTTCGCTTTATGTTTCTCCCTTGTATTCTATCATTTCATTAATCGAGACTTAACGGTAGTCGCTAGCAGCTTACTTAAAAAAAAAAGTGATGAAGTTATGATATTTTATAACCAGAAGTTAAGTTCCTTTAAAGTTTCCTGTAAGTCTGTAACATATATAACATTAATTTTCCATTAATTGATCACTAACATATATAACATAAATTTTCCATTTATTCATTAATTTTCTATTAGTTCATTACTGTAACATAACTTATTAATTATTATGTACTAAAAACAAAGTACTTTAGAAAAAAAAAACGTACCAAAAAGAAATAAGGAGATCAAATTGAAATAAGGAAATATAAATGCAAATAAAAAATCCTCCCTACGTCCATGCCCCTTCAGTTCACCTTCTCCACATAATAAAATAGGTGATCATTTTGTTCCCTGTGTCTTTGTTTGCAGTTGTGGAAATGAGGAGTTTATGGAAATTTACACCAGATGTGGACATACTATTCCAGGTCATGGAGATTAATTCACTAAGCTGTATCTGTTATCTGTTTCTAAGCTATCTAAAAGGTGGAGAACTCTGAGGATTCACTACCAAAATGGTGTCATCGTGAAGGTTATGGGACACCCATGGACCATCTCATGTTGTAGTAGGTGAGGGAGTTGGAGAATATTCCAGACACGGTGGTGGAGATGGAGGTAGAAGAGGCTCCTTACATGGAGGTGAAGTGGGTGGCGGCGAATAAACTGGTGGTGGAGGTGGGGATGACTTAGATGGTGGTGGGGGAGATTTTGGCATAGGTGGTGGTGGTGAATTGTAGTGAGGACTTGGAGATGGTGGAGAATTTGGTGGAGGGGGAGGTGGAGAGCGAATGCAATATACTGGCGGTGGTGGCGGTGGAGAAGGTGGTGGTGATGAACGGCACCCGAAAGAACTACAAGCAACAGGTTTAGACAAAAACAACTTGCATTCCAACATGGGTCTCTGCTTTGGCCTACGCCGGAAACAATTCTTGTTGTCATTATGGTCCTCCAAATCTAAGCAAACTGGTGGCTCACCCGTGAAGTAGTTGTCCTCATAGTTGAAATTTCTCAAACTCGGAAGCCTACAAATGTTCTCTGGTATAGTTCCACTGAGCTTGTTATTAGCCACATTCAGCTCCTCCAATCTCAGCAGTTTACCTAGTACCTCTGGCAATTCACCCATAAGATCATTATGACTCAGATCCAACACAGTCAGATTCTTGAGCATTCCTATTTCCTCTGGCATACACGAGTGTATGTCATTTCTTGTGAGTATCAGCTCGTTTAGATTCTTGGACATGTTGCCAAGGCTGGCTGGTAAGCATCCATGGAACTTATTGTTTGCAAGAACAAGAACCGAAACTGGTGAGTTTCCTACATTATCTGGAAATTCATAGGAAAATTTGTTGTCGTTGATGAAGAGGGCATCGAGATGCATATCAAACAGTTCTTTAGGAACTTTACCTTCGAATTCATTGAACCGAAGGTCAAGAAATTTGAGCGTGTGCAGTTGAAGAACAACAAGAGGGAATTTCCCAGCAAAGCGGTTGTTGCTTAGATCGAGCTCAAAAAGAAGCTTCAACTTGTGGAAGCTCTTTGGTACAATGCCACAGAAACGGTTGGAGTTGATGTGAAACAGTGCAATATCGGAAAGAAGGCCAAGCTCTTCTGGAAGGAACCCGGCAATGTCAGCATGATTTAGATCTATCCCAGCAACAGTCTCTACAGTCGGATCGTCGAGAGCTTTAGCGCAGAAGACTCCAGTGTAGTTACAGACATCGGATCCAACCCAGTTGACAGTAAGACCCTGAGGGTCTGAGAGCATGGCCTGCTTCCATGCTTGGATGGCAATGTAGGCAGTCCTGATTCTCGAGTTGGAAAAAACCAGGGAGTCTGGGACCGTGACAGTCTCACCTCTGGATCCGTCTTGGTCTTTGTAATAAAGAAGCTGTCTTTGGTTAATGTGTGAGTCCGTTAAGCCTGCATTGTGGACAATATGGGGCTGGGGCTCCTGTGCAATAGTAGCACTGGTGAGGCAAAACAAGAGTATGAGAAAAATGCGAGTGTGATCATTCGTTCTCTTCATCACATACAAGCGAATATCTATGGGATTTGTTTGTGTCAACTCTTTGATTTCCTCAAAGTATAAGAGGAGGACTGGTGGAGCTGGTGGGAAAAAACCTAGGGCGTGCTGACTACGGATTATTTAAAGGAGGAGTCGCACTTCTCGAGCACGTGAGAAGCGTGTGCTCGACGAAAGATACAGTTTAAGGTCAGCTGATGATGCTGGAACAGAAATATAGTTTATTTAGGGCAGTTGCCCACTTTCCGGTTCTTTCTCATCAGACAGACTTGAACAAACCACAATGTGGCCATGGCAGGTCTTCAAAGATCCGAATGTTCGTATCCGATTATTATGTTCAAAATAAATTAGAACATGTATGTGTTCAAATACATTATAATCGGATGTTCAGTTTTATGTTCAATTTTGGTTAGAACATGTACATGTGTAATCTCCATAATTAATGTGGTATATATATATAATCACCATTATTCGAAAAATCAATATAGTAATGCTCCATGTCAAGTCTATCCTCCCCGATCCTTTCCACGTTTCATAGCAAATCCATTAATAGTTATGCTTCATTTTTCTAATTCATTCAGGTCTAATTCATATTAATATCCCATAAACTTCATAATAATTACAGAATAATTATTAGGATTTTAGTAAATATCAACAAATTATAAATGAGCTAGCAAGCTTTTTCCTTTGTTCACATGCCATAATATACAAAAGTCGGTGTGCTAAAATCAAGGATATATATAGTCTTATCCTTTAAGACTAAGGGATTGCTTAATCACTGATTTTAAATGATTGTTTTGTATTTTTTAAAAATTAAAATTATGATGTATTCAACTTAGACTTTAAACAATTTTTTAGAATTTTGATGTATTTATTCAGGATTTAAAACAATCTATAAAAATTTCGTGTTATTCAACAATCCACGGATTTTTAAGCATTTTATTAAATAGTCGATTTTGAAGGATTTTGAAGATTGTTTACACACAATATGTTTTTTTGAAATCAGATCTCTAGCCCAAGAGATTTTCATGAATTTTGATAGATTTCAATATAGAACATCTCTCTCTCTCTCTCTCTCTCTCTCTCTCTCTCTCTCTCTCTCTCTCTCTCTCTCTCTCTCTCTCTCTCTCTCTCTCTCTCTCTCTCTCTCTCATAAATTCTTAAAACCTAGGTATCACCACAAAGATAAAGTACCTTTGTTTCATTACCATTTCTTTATAGTTTGATATCATTGATAACTTCAACTATTAATCGTTCGATAATTAACGTGTATAAGATTTGAACTTTGGTCTAGTTAAGGAATAGTATGGCTTTATAAATATGATAAAATGTGATAAATGGTACCTCATACATTATTTTTATAGCAATGAGATGTCTCTATCTTCAAATGGTCCCTTCTAATGAGAAGGTGACAATTCAAGATTGTGATCATGATGTTGGAAAGATCAAGAATTGTGCATTTCGTCTTTGTATATGTTATAGTATATTTTGAAATTGAGTTTTTAGTTAATTTATTTAGATTTTAATTATTTGAACAATGCTTAGAAATTAAACTAAATTCTTATAAAATAATATAAAAGAATCATTTTAAATTTATGTTGAACTAAAACAATCCATAGATTTAAAACAATCCACAAATTATAAAGAGTCCTTAAAAATATCTCAAAATCCAGATTGTAAGTTTCATACGTCAATATACTAAAATCAATTATAAAAAACTACACTATTATTTGTGGCACACTTTTTGAACTGTAAAAGAAAAAAAAAATATTTGCTTGAACAAAAGTCACAATTAAGGAATTTTCAAATTAATTAAGTTACGTGTCTAACCGTGGATAATTAAATTACACTATTATTCACCTACCATCTACAATGAAAAAATGACATACAGAAAATAGTAAACCAGAGTTAATTATGATGGATGTGTATATAGCTCCCTCCTATAACTAGGTTATTTGATTTCTGTTAGGACCTCTCACTACCAAAAAATGATTCGTCGCCTAAGTGACTTTTTTTGCCGCCTAAGTATTTAAGCGACAAAATTTCGTCGTCCAAGTTTCATGATCTAAGTACTTAGACAACGAAACTTTTTTTGTTTCGTCGTCTAGGTTTTTAATCGACGAAAGTTTATTGAAAAAACGACAAATATTTTCGTCGTTTTAGTGAACACTTAGATGACGAATCACTACAAGAAAATTATATTTTAGTGACAAAATTATGGGCGATAAAAGTCATATTTATCACTCATGAGGGTCAAAGGTGACAAATTAAAATTTTCTTTTTTGTCACCTAAAATTCGTCATCGATTGTTAGATTTAGAGAATGTTTACGTGAAAATATAATAAAAATAGGAGACAAACAAATTTGTCACCTAATATTCAAGAAACTTGGATTTCCATTGAGGTCTTTCACTTGTATCTAGTGTATCAATGAGGATTAACACTGTAAATCCAAATTTCTAATCATGTTTGAGCTGTTGACACTTCACGTATGGCTTTATCGAAGTATACTATTTTTGTAAAATTTCTTCATTCACTACTGCATCTAGCGCTAACCTCTATCTTTAATTCTCTCAAGCTATTGCCGCCATTATATTCATTCTCAAACCAAGTCGTTTGCAATTTGGGTATCACTCAAACAAATTTATAATTTGGTTTTAATTAGAGCATTATCTAATATTGGTTGCCATCTGATTTCATTATTTGTAGGGTTTGTTTTCTTTGTTATAATCTTGATCTTGCCAAATTGGTTTCTCAGTCTCCGTTGGTGGACTCAGTTGATGACCACAACATTGTTGAAATCAAGACTTGGTCATTTCTTTGTCAGCCACACTGATTTGGAACCTCGAGCTATGTCAGACCACGATATGCGTGTCTACCTTTCACCTCATATTGAAGGCAACAATAGAGATTAAGGTTTTTCTTCAGATGAGCTTCATTGTTTTACGAGTTATTGAGGAGGCAAATACGGAAAGGACAAAGTCACAAAGGGTTAGATTTCTTTCTCTAATTAATTCCCCTTTTCTTTTCTCTAATTCCTCATTTTCAATTTCACTCTGAAGAGTTCTTCTCCATCGTCTTCCTCTTTCTCTGCTAGTGTTGTGATGCATAGGGTCAACTCCGGCCCTTCGAGCACATCACAAGTCCGCAAAGAATAAGACAATCACAATCAATATAAGCAGCACCCAAATTTTCTGCACCCGAGCTCGAGGTTAACCGAATTCGTTTTAAATATGTTTAGTGATCAAGGTCTACTTCTGATTTAGTTTTCTTTTTGGTGTTTCAGAGATTGTAATAATCGTTGTTATGGCGTCGATACGCAATATGCGTCTTGAAGAAGAGCTCAAGGAATTTCAGAAGAAATTGCCTGCCTCGTTCACTTTTGGTATCTCAGTTTTTTTTGTAAAACCGTTAGAATCTATTGGTTGGTTTCACTAATCTTGTTTATTTTAATTAATTTTAAGAAAAACACTCTTTGTAGCAGAAACCTGGGACTAAGTTCACCATGTTTATATACAAACCTGGAAGGTGAGTGAAAATGGCAATTTGGTCTGTGCCGACATTAATAGGACAACTTTGGGTCCCGGTCCATGGTAAAAATGATGCTTCATACCAGTGGAGGTTATTATTTCCCATTCAAGGGTCGTTTACTGTATTTATGTTTGATTATCCTCATTTATCTACCTTCTTTGCATAAATCATGTTAGTATGTCGATTGATTATGCTGCTTTCACTACTAGAAAAATACACTTAGGTGACGAAGATTTTTCGTCGCATAAGTGGTGATTTTCATTGCCTAAGTACCTGGGCGACTATAGTTTCGTCGTCTAAGGTTCATCTCGTAACAATCGTAGTCTAAGTACTTAGGCGACGAAATTTTTTTGTTTCGTCGCCTAAGTAGCTTCTTACGTGAAGACAGATGGTTCGTCATCTAAAATCTTAGTCATCTAAACAATCTTCCTCTAAACAACTACAGTGGTCGTTGTCTAAGAAACATCTTAGGCGACGAATAGCTAGAGTTGTCGTCTAAGTGTTGCCACTTAGACGACAACTAGTTTTCGTCGTCTAAGTGATGCACCTAAACGACGATCTGTTTGTCATCATGTATATGTCACCACTTAGGCAACAAAACGTTTCGTCTTCTAAGCGTATACTTAGGCGACGAATAGTCTGTCGTCTTAAGTGTTCACTTGGACGACGAAACGAAGAGTGTTCGTCGCCCAAGTTAAATTTTTTATTTTTTTTGAATTTGTATTTTTTATCTGAATTATAAAATAAATTTAAAATATATGAAAATCTATTAATTAAATTAATAAAATATTAATAAAATATTTATTAAATATAAAAAGTGTACGCACATCGATAGAAATAAGATTAAAATAACAAAAAAACTACGAAACTACACCGAGGGTAGACATGTTGCCAATTCCCCCGCCGCCGCTCGGATCATCGTCGCTGGGGCCAGAAGTGGGGCAGGGGGGGGGGGACCTCACTCGTTATCAAAATGAGGAGGGGGTAATCCCATTTGCCTGCATGCCTTGTAGAAGGCGGCCATCTTACGGTTGTGAGATATAAATCCCGCCTCCACCGACCTCGAATGCTCCCAGACACGATCGGCTGATTTCTGTGTCAATCGAAGATCAGCTCAGAGTACCTCGGTATCCTCCGTAATGCACTGTGTTGACGAAGCGGATGAAGCGGAGAAATCTCTCTTCATAACGCGTCCAAGCCCACGAACCTCCTTGCCAGGTCGGCGGCCATAAACAACATTGACAATAGCAATCTAACTCTGCATCGACAAGATAGGCACCTGTTCAGGCTTCATCTTCGGGTTGGCCAGCCGGGTCGCGACGAATTCCTTCCCAGCCATTTGTATCAACCTTTCCTGAAATTAATCAAGTGAAGAACATAAATATAATATTAATTTCTAACAAAAATTTGGCATAATTTCCTTTAAAATTTGTCGAAAACCAAAAAACCTGCAGGCAAGATTACACTTCAAATAACCAATTGCAACAACACAATTACACCGTGGGCATCGATTCCCATCCCAATTTTTCAAGTTGAAAATCATAATTTAACCAACTTACTAAACTAAAGCATAACCAAATTTAAGTTCAAAATTATATTACAATAGTACAACCTAACAAAATCATGCACTAATCATAATTCAATTTCTAAAAATGCAGTTAGCGTTATACTTAATCTCGATAGTCTTTGAAAGAAAGTATGAGTAAATTCAATTGATTTTAGAAATGTGAGTTACTTACTCCTTGTTGACTCTCTTCATTGACGACTCCGGAATTCACGTACATAAGCTTGGACACTGGCATCCAAGAAGCAATGCTTTGAGCCCGCATTTCTGTGCTCCTTCGCAATGTAAATAAACTTTCGCGAGCCCGATCCATGGTGTTTGTGCTTCTTGTCTCGATTTGCCTTTCTGTCGGAGGACCTTGTTTGTTACACAACAAAGATAATTAAATAATAAAGTAATGATTAAAAATAATAAATTATGCAATCTTCATTACATTAAAGAAAATAAAGATGAACCTTATACTTGTCGTTCTGAATGTGTTCGACCAACCATTGCCACTCCTCTTCTCTGTCATTTCGGAGCTCCACAGGCAGAGGCGAGGCAACGTGTCACTGATAGTACTTATGGAGGTCGTACTTTCAGTCCTTATAAATGCGGCCAGCTGTCTTCTCTATATCATCCATCATCTCCGCTGAGCCGGATATTTCAAAATGATTCTAGAAATATAAATAAAAAATTAAAATTAATTAGAGAAATAATTCATTTATGTTTTGTATTACTTAAAAATAATAATAAATAGTATTATCGATAATTTGTGGTATACCCTCAACTTTTCAGATTGGGGCACCTTATTTCATGAAGGGGCAACCATACGGATGTTGTTCCATATGATTGAGCTGATGGAGTGCGAGGTCAGACTCTCAAGCTGGGCGGTCGGAGGGCCTTGGGTAAACTGGTCATACGGGAGGTTGATCTTCTTCCCCATCGACTTCGCTATATGCTTGCCTTTGACGCCTTTTCGCAGGTTCATCTGATGGCTGTCTCCTCACTTTGCGCTGAGTGTTATAGACAATGGAGTCGTCGACTGACAAAACCAGACCTTCTGACTCCGCAGTCGATGGGTTCTCGTCCGGCTCATCTGTAAAGACTGAGGCCCCTTCACGTTGAGCATGAGGGATTTAGCCTGTTGCTGTAGTCGAATTTTGTTGCGGAGGATTCAAAACGGTTTCTTCCGAATTCTGTCTCCAACCCATTACTCGCGCAATGGCTTCGCGTTTGGTCTCCTTCTCGGCAGCCGTGCGCCTCTTCCATGGTGCCATAATTCAGCTGAAAAAATGAAATACTAACAATATAATATTCATCAGATATCCATCGAATATTAACAAAAGTAATCAAATTAACATTAATATACCCAAATTAGGCCATATATCAAATAATCTATTTTTTCATACTTATATATTATCTAATATTATACAATTACGTCCATATATTATCCAAATTATTTATATATTCATAAATATATATATTACCAAATATAATACCAATTATAAGTAATATATAAATATAATACCAATATTTCCAAATATTCATAAATATCCAAATTAGTTATATATTCAGAAATATAAATCCATATATTATCCTAATTATCCATAAATATATATTATCCATAAAATTCATATATAGATCCATATATTATCCATAAATATAGAGAAATCTCAATATATAATACAAAAAAATAAATAAATATATATATACGAATCGAATCGGAGAGAGAGATGAGAGAGAGTTATACCGTGGAAGGAGGGGGGGGAGATTCTGGTGAGGGAGAGAGAATTCGAGAGACGGGCAGGAGAGATGGCGGCGGCCCGAGGTGACGGGGGTGAAGCAGGCTGAGCGGGAGGGAATCTGGGGAGGAGATGGTGGCGGCACGCTGAGGCGTTGGGGGGAAGGCGACGGCGACGTGGTGATCCGGGAGAGAGAAATCGAGGGGGGATCGAGCTAGGGGACCAGAGAGAGAGAATTTTTTTGGGAGAGAGATCGAACTAAGAGCAAAGTCGATCCGATCTGGGATATAATGATCGACTTAGGCGACGAAATCAATGGTTTCGTCGCCTAAGTCGATCCTTAAGGCCACTTAGGCGATGAAATGAACAACTTTCGTCGTCCAAGTCTTATTTAAATTACCCCGAAAAAGTTTACTCAAAATTATTGAACCACTAGAACTTTTGGCCTTAGGCGACGAAACTACATGATTTCGTTGCCTAAGTTATCACTTAGACGACGAAGACATGTTTAGCATCGTCAAAGTACTTTTTTTTTAAATGTGAAAATTAATGTTGGGTAGTTGCTTAAAAATTACCAAAAATCAACAGTCAGATATAATCATTACATTTATACAATATTGTAGAAAAAAATAACCTAATTCGGATAAGTTTAGGATTCGAGCAAATCAATTTAGTGATTATCAAAAAATAATTAAAAGACGAAAATTATTGTAAAAAATAATTCGTAAACACGTTTCTGAAGTTACGGGTGTTTGTACTGTTGTAAAAACTTAATTCATTAATTAAATATAAATTAATTGAAATTTGACAAAAAAATATTTATTTAAGACTAAAAACTTGTTATATATCTACTAATGTTGTATAACTGAAGTGTTTGTATGTCTACATTCACTTCATATCAACATTAACAAAATTAAATTTGGACAAAATAACCCTTAAATATACGCATCATAATATAAAATCTACTAGGCACAAATCTCAAACTGTAAATCTGCAGCTTCAGGTTCAGTCCCATTAGCGGAGTCTACAAGATTCTAGTTGCTTTCTATAGAAGTAGAAGAGCCGCAGGAACAGGAACAGGACCAACCACAATGCCAACACCGATATTAATAGCTTCACCGCCCACTATATTTGCCCTCTATTATGAAATTTGAGTCTATATCAAAATCTCAATGCAGGCTCTTCGACAAAATGCTTGAATGGATTAAACAATCTAATTTCTTTGTTCGTTTATGCCTAAACTTGTTGTGTGGGTGAACGGAAATTTGAATTTTTTTTTTTGAACAAGAACGGGAATTTGATTAAATGATGAGAGTGTTGGGTTGTAATGGCATGATGGAGCAACAAAATTCAATTTTATTGTACGAATCATAGTAATTCCCGGTTCACTATTTGTTTCAATATGGAGGATTGCTAACATACCAATCTCCAAATAATTTCTTTCAAGTTCAACATATGACAAATAAAATGGGAAACGCAGGTGATTTTCAATCTTATGAAATATCATAGAGATGTGGGTTCGGGTCAGACACAGGTGAAGAACGAGAAGAGGTTTTTTAATCGACGAAGAGGAAATGACCAATTTACCCCTCAAATCAAATAAATAGATAGTCCACGTTAGCAAGCAGGTGATTGTTTGACGGAAATATTGAAGTAGGTATCACATTCATAGAGATTTGAGAGGTTGGATACTAAATTACTAGTTTTAAGAATTTATGTACTATATTAACATGCACGAAAATTTCAAATACCTATACCTTCATTTTTTTTTCTTTCCTGAAATTATAATACCCAATACAAAAGTGCCCCAACAAAAGAAGTTTCAAACAAATACACTTGTATCAAAATTTAATATGATAAGCCATGACAAAAGAAAACATCACCTCAACTTCATGTGTCAAGTATGTAAGAAGTAGTAAGGCATCAATTCGTATAACCTGCAAAGCAACCACAAACATTTGAGTAACGATCATTTCTTCATCCGAAAAGTTGAAGATGAAGCCTACTATATTATTGACTCACTTGGAGAAAGGATTTTCGAAGGATGTTGCAAAGCCTACATTTTAAAATTTGATGATTCCAGCATCATGTTTGGAACTGAAGATCATGAAACATGACTCGAAGTTATAAACAGCGGCAACTAGTGCTGTAAAGACTTCATAGCCAGGTTTTTGGCTGGAATCATACTAAAGGAACTCGAGGAAGAAGAGAAAAGAAATCCAGTTCATATTGCTATTTTATTTCGACGTCTTCAGATTGAGTTCCAATCTTGCTTTATTCCTTCCTCCTCTGGCGAGGGCACAAGTTCTCAGAACGACCAAGTCATTCTAGAGCAAGAAATTCAAATTCCCTCCTCGCCAGAGCTCCAAGTCGAAGAACCACAACCATTGGTTGAAGTTATTCCAGAACCAAGGGACCAAACCTGTGCAAATAATCCCAATCCCCTGCAAATATATAATAATTATATTTAAATCCCAATCCCATGCCGATAAACCAAAAATCCCAAGAAATCTCCTGCTTGTACTCCAAACACACATTTAGCTGGATTCATCTTCAGTTTATGGAGCCTCATCCGGATAAACACTTGCCGCAAGTCTTCAATATGATTACTCCTGCATTTAGTTTTAACCACCACATCATCGATGTAAACTTCCATAGTCTTACCAATAAGACCATGGAAGATTAAGTTCATTGCTCTTTGGTAGGTTGCCCCTGCATTCTTGAGTCCAAATGGCATGTCCACGTACTCAAATACTCATGCAAATCCTGGGCACCGAAACGCAGTCTTATGTCTATCTGCTTCTACCATTGGGATTTGATGGTAACCAGCCATCTCATCCATGAATGTTAACATCTCATGACGAGCCACTGAGTCCACCAACAAATCCGCTACTGGCATTGAGTATGCATCCTTTAGAGTTGCATTACTCAAGTCTCTATATTCAACAGAAACTCGCATTTTTTCGTTCTTCTTCTTGACCGGGACTACGTTGGATAGCCATTCATTATATTTAGCTGCTCATATGATCCCCGACTCGAGAATTTTCTCTACTTCTTCCTTGACTAGAATTGTTGTTTCTGTGTTTATTCAACGCATCTCTTGTTTTACCGGCTTCTTTCCTTCTATGATGGGTAAGCTGTGACAAACCAATTCCGGTGACAATCATGGCATGTCATCATATTTCTCTGCAAAAAAATCAGCGTATTCATGTAGCAATTCAATGAGCTTTAGTCGTTCTTCAGGCTCTAGGAAGGTACTAATAGCCACAGAGATTGGCTCTTCATTGTTCCCAATATTGACTTTTTCAATGGGATCTTTGACTTTAGGAGGTAAATCGTCCAAGGCTGCTGGAGCTAATTTGATTTCTTCCTCTTCTTCCAAGTCATGTAACACATCTTCATCCACATATTCCAATGTTGCAATCATTGGAACCCTCTCGTAGGCTTGACTCTCCATCAGAAAATTATGGAAGCATTTGTACAAAGAGTAGCAAGCCTCGGTCTCTATACTTGATAGAGAGCCGATCATTGAGAGTGTTTGGATGGTAGCTCAATGGTGTAGGGTTTACTATTATCATGATTTACTTGAATAATACCCCACTAAGCTAGGTCAGAAGCCGTAACACCAACTGGGCTGCCTTTGTTGTCAACGCCACATACATCCAGTGGACTGAGGTCACTGTTGTAAAAAATGACTTCTAAAGAATTAACAGATACGGAATATGGATGAGGATCAGCATTGACAATCTCGGCTTCACCCGACTCCATATTCCAAAGTAACATCTACTGATGGAGGGGCGAAGGTACACAATAGCTCCGGTGGATCCAGTCACGCCCCAGAATTGCACTGTATGGAGCTGTGCATTCTGCTACAAAGGATGTGTATGTGCCAGTGGCTGGACCGATGTGCACCAGCAAAAAGACAATGCCCAAAGTCTTGGAAATGCTACCCTGAAAGTTTCTAACATTAAGGGTGGTCTCTTGGATAGCAGACTTGGGAATGCCTAATAAGACCATTGCTTTGATTATGATAATGTTTATCGCTACCCCTGAATCCACTAAAAGTTTGTTGAATTGAATTCCCTGGATGTTTCTCGTCACATATAATGGCCATATGCGTATGGCCATATTCAAGGTAGGCTTGGCGAACATTTTCTGTCCCTTTGTTAATGATGGGCCTGTCTCTATTGTCTTGGCGAGTGCTAATTGGTCTGTCAATACTGGTTCATCTTCTGGCACTACCAAGTTATTAACGCTTCTGCTCGAGACTGATTCATTTGTTGATTTTGGTGAAGGTAAAGCCTATTTGGAAGATAAGACGAACACCATGTTAACTGTGGTATCCACCCCCTCTACGTATTCTTCTGTTTCTTCGTCTTCATCGTCATCGCAATCCAACAACTCTTCATCATCTGCATTATTGTTGTCCTCAGATTTTTGTCCCTCAAGATCCAAGGTTGCAGTGACCTCCAGAGAAGCAACTTGTTGCAACTAATCCTCAGGTGTAGGATCTATGGTTGCTAGCATGAGTAGTTCAAAACTTTGTTCTTTAGGATGGGGAAAAGTCTTGTTAAGACTAGCCTTCTTTTGTTCTTCTATGATTAAATACTTTGGTCTCCACTACAAGACTCGAGTCTCGCCTGGAGTGACATTTCCTTGAACATGCTCCCCTTCTTTTGGTGGTGTGTGTAGCCCCAATGTTTCCATCATTTCATCATCGAAACTAAGACGTCGTCTTGTTGGTTTACGTTTTGTGACTCCATGACGAACCTTATGAGCAGGTTCGGGCTGTTTATCTTTGTACCATAGCTTTGGGTTATGGTAAAAGACACATGGTCGTTGTGCTCGCACTTTAGGCTCGTGAGACTTCTTCCCCAAAACCACTAAGGGGTTCACTGCAAGAGCATTCAATCATCTTCGTAGCGTTTCTGGGGAGTAGACCAATTCTTCTTCTTTGAGCAGGCCCGTTTCATAAGCCTTTAATGCCCTTTTGGCTTCTCCAAATCGTCATTGAAGATTCATTCTTCTACTTGGAGTTACCTCAACGGTCTTTCCCTTCTCATTCACGTACCATACATTCTCCTTGGTGATGTTTCTTGAAACTGGTGGAATATACGGCTTGGCGAGCGTGTGGGCAATTTCTGATTCGGACTTCTTTGCTTCACTGACCTTTTTTGTCGCTCGCGAACGCTTAGGTTCTGGGGAATCCATTTGCCTTGCTCGGCGTGAGCTATGAGACTGATGATCGGTTTGTGAAAATAACTCTGGGAAGACCTTGGCGGGTTCAGCCAATTCTTCATAGGAAATCTTCAACTCGCCCCTGAGCTTACAATGAGCACAAAGGGCTAATGGCGACTCTGCTTTCGGGTCTACTGTTTCTTTTCCCTTATTTGATTTTGTCGTTTGCTTGCTTGGTGGATTCTCGCCAGTAGTTTGGTGATCAACGGTCTGTTTGCGTTTACTTGGTTTGTCCCTCGTTAAATCTAATATCCCAACCGTCAATGATATTTCGGTCACCAAGCTTGGCGGAGGCTCCTGTTCTATCATTATTTCTCCCTCGTCAATCCACTATTGAATCCTGAACTTCAAGTCATTACAGGCATTCATGGAATAGTCACCCCATCGATGATGATACCGAAAGTAAGGTAGACCCCTAACATCTACAGGATGTGGGTCTGGTGTTCCCCAGTTATCAGGAACTATTGCTATCCCTGCTTGGATTAGCTCTTCAAATATCTTCTGTCGCCTGGACGCATCATATGTTATTTCGGCCCGTTTGGGTCGAACAAATGCGATATTACATCTAGGCTTCCGCCTTGACCTTTTCCTTCTGTGTATTAGTTCAAATGCATTACGAGCAGAAGAGGTGTCTGGGGAAGTAAATGATATGTCGAGAGATGGTGATGCCTGAGGATTTTGCGGATGCCATTCCACCACTTCCTTGTAGTTAATTTTAATCACCTCCCAGTTGATCAACCCCTGAATTTTATCTCTCAAGGTTGAACACCTTGCTGTTCGATGATCAAACTGATTGTGGAATCTGCAGAAATGTTGAGCTGGACCCTCATACCGTAAATGTCTAAGTTTGAGTATTGGGTAATTAAAGATCAACCCCATTTCACACAGCCTGTCCAAGATCTCTTCCATCTTATCATACGGGAAAGAATAAGATAAAAAGACTGGCTTATTCCAATCTTCCATGCCTCCAACACAACTATTGGGTGATGACCAACCAATATCTATTATATTAACTTGAGGCAATGGGAAGGGTTTTGAATCTATTAATGCAGCTGCCTTAGTCACTCCCTCTAGTTCTAGTCTTCCTTCATTGATCCACTTTTGGATATGATCTTTCAGCTTGATGCAGTCCTTCGTAATGTGGTTCCATGCTCCATGGAACTTGCAATATTTTTTACCTTTTAACTGCTCAACCGTAGGGAGAGGTCCGAAATCTGCTTTGACAGCTCGCATGCCATAGAGCTAATCCAAGATCTTATTAGACATGTTAGCATTGTACGTGTATTTTTTGAACTCTCGCTTAGTGAAAGCCACTGTCAAAAGCTTGATAGGGTCCTTACTCTTTTGAAGCTTGCGGGGTTTTAAAACTTTATTTGTCGATAAATCCACAGCTCCCACTTGCTCGCCATCAGAGTCCGACTCTTGGCCGTCTATATCTTCTATATAAGCCACAATTTTTGGCTTTGGTCTATCATAAGACCTAGCATTGTACGTTCCCTTAGACGTATTCCTTCTATTATATCTTTCTTGCATGGTGCTATAAGCTCTAGTTACAGCTGTGATAAGCTCGTTCAAGGAAAAGTACTTGCTATTCAAAAACAGTTGGTGGTATGTATCCTCCAAACCATTCTTGGCCATCTTTACTACCTCCTCTTTACTTATGGAGTCTTGTATAGATTATATTCTGACCGGAAATGAGGCAGGAAGGTGACTGGACTTTCTGTCGCCGATTGGCTCAAGGAAGCCAGTTTTTCAACACTGATTTAGGTCTAGCCGTTCCAAATTTGTCTATGAATAAAGCCTTCATATCCTTCCACTCGTTAACCGAACCCTTTTCCAATCCCGTATACCATACGAGGGCCAATCCTGACAAAGATGATCCAAAGACTCTTAACTTGAGTCCATCATTATCGGCAAGCTGCCCTAACTACAGTGTGAAGTATGCTAAATGTGTTGCCACATTGGAATCATAGTTGCCAGAGAAAGTCTGGAAGGTTTGATGTCGGTAGTACCTTGGCCATTGCCAAGCATCTGGATCATCCTTCTGCATGGGAGGAAACGGTGTCTCGTATGATTCATACATCTTGGCTAGATGTATGTCGTAGTCATTCATGAACCTATTTAACCGTTGTTCCCACGCAGGTGGGAAAGACTCCGCGTGTCTAGTCTTTCTGGCGAGATCAGAAACAAATTTCGTTAGAGATGCTATGTCCATGTTTGTCCTTTGAGACAGTGTCGCCGTAGGTCAACGATATTCATCCAAACTTGATTCCAAGATTTGCATGATATCTATCTGTAATTTATTCTGACCTTCCGCGAGACTCGCTACCTGGGATCCAATTGGCTCTCTCTCCTCCTGATCTCTATGGAGTTCTACCCATAATGCTTGGATTTCGGCTAATGCCGCGTCTATTCTATCGCCTTGGGTAGTGAGAAGAGTTGCTTGTTGTTCAATCGTTTCATCGAGAGTCTTGTAGTAGTTAGTCTGATGTTCGTCGCGCCTAGTCGCGTAAGCTAAGTACTCTGGGAACGTAAGTTCCGCAATCTCCGCTTTACTTAAAGATTTGAATGACATAGTCGAATGATATTCCTCAGCGAAGATATATTGAACCGCTTGATTACTTAGTGAACGACACCAGGTAGATGTATGTTCACGGTAAGCCGGTTGTGGGTGTTTACAACACTGAGGGTAATTTCTTCGGTAAGGATCCCCTATTGTCACTTAGAGACACAAAGATGGTCCCACTGGGCGTGCCAAAATGTTTGACGCTAAAATATCTCTCGCGGAGAGATCTTTCCGCAAAGCATTCTCTTTTATTGACTTCGGATAGTTTGACCGTAGTTGTTGGTTTATCCTATATGTGCATCGTATGCTGACGTGCCACCGTCTCTCAACGGAATATAGAACTTAAAGCTGCCTGACTTCTTGATAAGCGATTAAGACAAGGAGAGCACCAACCTTGCATGAATGGGTCATTCTCACCTAGTAACCTAGGACTTTGGGTTTATGTGTCTCTAGCAGAGCCCCAACTTCTCTGACGATGTGTTGAGAACACCGCTTCCTTGGATGTCCGAACTCTCACTCGATATGTGACAAGCCCTTCAACCTTCCTGTCGCGTTTACTCCCTTTGGATATCCAAACTCTCACTCGATCAGTGACAAGCTCTTCAATCTTCCAGTCGTGATAATTGCTTCCTCTGATCGCAATACTCTCACTCGTTTGGTGACAAGCACTTTGATCATCTGACTACAAAGATAGAATCTCTTGACGAGATGTCTAGGTGCACTTGCGTATAACAAATGTTTTATGTTTGATCGGGGAACCTTTCACCAAAGCTCTTACTTTCCTTATATAATGCTCAGTAGTCGCCTTTCAATTTTCTTGAACTTCTTCTGCTCTTGCTCTTTGAATCTCAATATAACTCTAACACCATCCAGCACACGGGTCTTATCTTTATATAGTTCTAATTATCACAACTCCCTTACTAGAAGAAACCTATCTGAAATAGAAAAAGTATGATAGACATATAATTAATCATGCATCATTACGTCAAAAAAGTTTAATTACAATAATTAATTACCAATTAATATTCCTCGTCATTATATTGTACCCCTCGTCATAATCGTCATCATCCTCCTCACCACTGTTATCCGATTGCTCATCATCATCATCAGACTCAATATCATCCGACGAATATCCTGAGTCATCTTCGTCATCCTATGCCTCTTCTTCATTGACCTCATTAATTACATCTATAATCTCATCTTTAGTTAGATCCGTACAACCATCAAGCATGGGTAAGCGTTCACTAGCTTGAACCAGGTCCATTATGTCGGAGCGGATGACAGAAATTGTAGGCTCTTAATATGCAATAATGTCTCTATGTGGTTCAACATTTTCAGTCGCCGGCGTCCCTTCAGCTGTTGTGGTATACCATATTCCTCGATGAGAGATATTGTTCACTATTTTCCACCCTTCAGTTGCTTTCGGATGATCAAGATAGAACACCTACTTAGCTAAGGTGGTAAGAACAAAAAGCTCATCCTCATACCAGCTTGAGTTTGTATCGACTGATAAGGTCTTCCTTTGTACGCTTAAACTATTTGCACTTGAATAGGAAAACATTGACATCATTCCTGTAACATAGCTGAATGACATATATAAGAGCCCCGTAATATATATCATTGTCTTTCCCAACTGCTACCCCATTGTTTTGTGTTCTTCCTTCATCTCTGGCCAATGAATGAAACTTTATATAGTTCACAAAATATCCGGGGTAAATATAGTGTCTAATAGGCTTGCCTGCTAGCAAGTGCTTTGGCCATGACCACCAGCCCCCTTGGTTATCGGATTTTTATAGATCAATTATCTGTGAAAATGAGAAGAATATATATATAATTAAAGGGATTAATTTCTAAAAACATGTATATAAATTAAATAAGTAAACATATGTACCCATTGGAAGAAATAATCGGGGAACTTCTTCTCAACCAATTTTTCAAACCACACCAAACTCTTGTCTGGATTTAACGCCTGAAGCTTCTCCTTGTACGCAATCATGTAAGGCTCAACTTCGTCACAGTCTCACAACACTACCCAATATGCCTCAATAAGTTTTTCTCGTGTTAACGATTCCTTTAATACTCCTCTAAACGGTCGTACGACATTTGTGACGACATAAAGATTGATGTGGGCACTGGGATCAGAGGCAGTGGGAAGTGGTGGATCCTTAAGGTACATGTTGCAGTAAGTAACACACTCATGCATTAGGTATGTCTCTGCTATAGAGCCATTCGAGGTCGACCTATTTTTCACGAATCCTTTATACTGTCCAAGTTATCCACAAAATCAAACGTTCAATTAATTAATTGTAGAATAGGTACATATATCTAGTAATCTTGAGTGGAACAAACAATAGATCGGAAACCTGTATAATTAATTAGTTGTACTTACCTTTCTTGAGGATACATCCAAGTGTATTGGACCAGACCAGAAATGAGCACTTTCTCGGGTAGGTGGATCATTAGGTGAATCATGATGTCAAAGAAAACAGGGGGAAAAATCCTCTCTAGTTTCCAAATGATGTACACAATTTGTTGTTGCAGTTCTACCGCATCTGACTTCTTTAACTTTCTGAAGTATAACCTTTGCCACCGTCTACACAATTCCACTATTGGTTCTATGAAGTCACAAGGTAAATATGACCGAATTACCACTGGAATCAGACGTTGCAGCACAACGTGATAGTCATGTGTCTTTAGACGAACAAACTTGTGTTGCACCTCGTCCACTACTCCAATTATAGTAGCTGCATACGTAGCTAGATAACGAACGGTCTTAAACCAGTGAAATATAGAACCTCTAAGTGTCGGCTTCACTGTATAAGGTGCAGCTGACATCTTGTTTTACACTCCTCTCCTATCCCTCCTCAACCACAAGGGACGACGTAGATTCATAGATTCCAGATCTTTGTGCGCTCTAGGAGTATCTTTAGGCTTGAACTTAATACCGAGAATTGTTTCCACCATGCTGTCGCACACATTCTTTTCTTTATGCATCTCATCCAAGTTGTTCCTCAGCTTCAACTTCGACCAGTAAAAGAGTTTAAAGAATATACTTTTGTGATGCCAATAACTGAGATCATGTGGAGGTATTAGATTGCGTTTATGTACATCCTTGTCATTGGTCAACACACCAAATTCGAAATAGCTCAACCTCTCTAAAATCTCTTCGCCAGACCAATTATCGGATTTAAGATTATTCTCTACCATCCCGTCAAAATGAGCTTCATCCTGTCGCCACAGTTGATCAACAGGAAGCCATCTACGGTGACCCAGGTAACACACCTTCCCCGCGCGCCAACTAGAGTTTATGTCATCCAACTATATAAGACATACATTGTATTCTTTCGTCCTACAGGCTGCCAACATCTCATATGCTGGAAAATCACTGATCGTCCACATTACGGGTGCCCTCATCATGAACATCATGTCAGTGAACTTTTCATATGTTGGGACTCTATTTTTCCACAACAATTTCAGCTCAACGATCAAAGGTCTGAGGTAGACATCTAAGCACTTCCCCGGAGATTTAAGACCTAGAATTAGCAGAGTAAGGAAAAGGAAATTAAATTCCTTGTTTATGCACATCCACGGAGGCAGGTTATACGGTATCAGAATAACTGGCCAAGTGCTAATGGCAGAGTTATTACTACCCAAAGGATTGAATCCGTCTGTAAATAGTCCGAGTCTAACATTTTTAACCTCTGCGGCAAAGTCTCCAAATTTTTTGTCGAAATGTTTGAAAGCCTCCTCATCCACGACGTGTCTTAGTACATCGTCATCTATTCGCTTTTCTGCGTACCATCGCATCGCTTTTGTTATGTATAAAGATATGTATAGAAGCTGCAATATAAGAATCAATGAAAAATATCGAAGAACCTTCACAAGAATTTTCTTTTTCGAACTCTTCCTATTCTACTCATATCTGCACTGGCCACATACGGGACAATAGTCCAAATCTGCATATTCTTTGTAAAATAGCACACAATCATTTGGACAGGCGTCAATTATCCTATACTTTAGGCTGAGGCTGCTCAAGATATTTTTAACCTTATAATGAGATTTAGGAAGATTGTGATCATCAGGAAGTAACTTACATATTTGGTCCTGAATTTTGTCAAAAGCACTGACTGAATTTTTGTTCTTCACTTTTATCTCCATTTGTTTTTATCACATATTGCAACACATTCTCTCGACATCCAGTGTACACCGGGGTCTGAGCTTCAACTAGCATTGTGTTATATTTATCCATCTCAATGGTGTCAGTGGCCAAGCTAGCAGCAGAGAATGTGTCATCATGCCCATGAGTGGTAATGTAACCTTCATCTTGGTGTTGGTGTCCACCATGACTAAATCTCGGAAATGCATCATGGACTAAATCCGCAATTGGGTTCCAAGCGGGGGGGGGCGGCACCACTACAGCTGGATGAGGTACCATGGTAACAGTACCTTGAGCTAAAGTCTACTACTTCACCATGCTCGGTTCATGTAGTGTAACTCCACATCATACTATTTTTATATAGGTGTTGCATCATAGCATTAACCTCCACATACTGTTAGTTAAGATATTTTTTACACGGACACCTGAAACGCTTCTTTCGCTGACCATGTTCCATCGCAAAATTCACAAATTCTCTGATTCTGTCCATATACCAGACATCACTTCTATTCCGCAACTTTATCCAACTCTTGTCCATACTTCTACGAAATTTAATAATTATCATATTAGTAAACTATTATATATATATATATATTTTTAAGTAATTATTAAACTATTATATTTACAAATTTTCAACTACCTTAATTATTAACGTATAATTAATTACACTATTTATTAATTACCTTTACTAATTAACTGTGAATATACTATACTTCAATTACTTTAATATATCTAACATGCATGTATGTTTTAACTAAATATTAACCAAATTTTAAACATCCATGCATGCTAGTTAATTAACTAATATATATATATATATCAATCAATTACCTAACTTAATTATAAATATTAGATATACTAAAAATGCAATTAATCAAACGTACAACTAATTATATACATAAACGTTAAGATTGTCGAAAATTAACTACGTACGTACTTAACCTTCACCGATATTTGGCGAATCGATAGTCGGAGCTAGATATATATATATATATATATAGTGCTAGTACGTTGTACGTGTGAGGAGAGTCTAATTGAGAGAGAATGAGAATGAAAGTGAGAATGAAAATGAGAATGAGTGAGCGAAGATGAAAAGAATTTGGCACAATATATAATTGTGTTTACTTAGACGATGGAAATGAGTATTTGCCGTCTAAGTGACTACTTAGACGATGGACTATGAGTAGTTTCCGTCATCCAAGTGATGAATCAGATGACACACCGACGCTGCGTCGTCTCACCCCTCACTTGGACGAAAAAGACTCTTTTCCGTCGTCTAAGTGAGACTAAGACGACGAAAAAATGTTTAAGACGACATAATTTATTAGCGTCGTCTAAATTTGACTTAGACGACGAAACTTTCACTATTTCGTCGTCTAAGTTGCTTTTTCTCGTAGTGTATTAATGTATGTGATAGGTTTAAAATTGAATAGTCAAGTAGTACAATGATCAATTTTGACAAGTTTAGGTAGTGAAATGATCAATTTCAAAAAGTTAAATCATAAAATGATGTTTGACTAAAACCATAGGAAGTGAAATGATGAGATTTGAAAAATGAAGTAGTGAACTGATGTTGGACTCAAACTGCAAGTAGGTAAACAAAAATTTTCCCTAACTAATTTATACATAATGAAATAACTAGCATACAGCTATTGAAAATTGATGAATTAACTATATATATTTTGATCACATGAACTTTATATTTGATCAAATTTCACATCAATTACTTCAAAATTTTCAATGTCAATTGTAAAACATTATGCATTATTATGTTTATGTATAAATAATTTTTTTTCTTTCAAAAAGGTTACGGATTTTTATGCGTTTCGCATCAAGACTATCACGTATGTAATACTCTTGTAAAATCGTGTCACGTCCGTGTTTACATTTTAAAACATTGATCTTTCATGTTCTTACTCTAAACAAATAATAATGACAGGCATAAAAGCAATAAAAACGAAACCTAGGCGGTGTCACATCTTCAAAGCATATAAAATGTTTGGGAGCCAAGTGTAAACAACTAGGTGGAGCCCCACGCCTTAGGCGCGGTTATCTGTTAAGATGATATGATAAGCTTATCTACTGTAGTAAATGTAGAAACTAAAGTGTGAATCAAATATAAAGGAAACTATATACAAAAATGAGGCATGCAAAATAAACACTTATATTATACAAAGATAAGCATAGATAAGGCATAACAGTGCTGCCGATTATATATTACAGATACTACGTGCTAATAGAACCCAACGGTGTTCTTAAAAAGTAGAAATTATCCGATTATCTAGGGAGTCGTTAGCATATACACAACGCAAGGACAGCTGTTGTACCGAAATTTCTTAGGGCTTGCTTTCAGTACCTCCAAAAAACTATTGCGAGCTTCGACAACTAACATCACACTATTCTTCAAGAATGACTCCCCTTCTTCAGTTGAGAGTCCCTTAGACAGAAATCCTGGTATGGTTGCATGTCCAAAGAAAGCCAACACATGCTAACTACATATGGAAAAACCACATTTATGTTGTGTTTGCAAATGAGCCAGTTAAACGCAATGTATTTTATATTTGCCCCACAGATTGCACATAGTACAAACAAATGATTATATCATTGGGCAGTCAACTACTCATGAGATTACGTGGGAATACAGGACAACCTAGGTAAGTTAGCTTCTTAATACAACTCATTCATATAATGCAGCTAGCTCGATCATGATCATCTGCATACATGCATCATGTTTTATGAATCATGTCCATCACCTTATCATCAGATAATCGGCTCATTAGAGGAAATCAAAGACTCAACTTTATCATTAGATACTTGGCTCATTAGATTGCAAAAAATAACCAAGGACCATGGTTGTCGTCGGGTCAAAACAATGCAGCATTTATGCCTTAAGTAACTCGATTAATGCTTCACCCAAACAGTACCATAAGTGAAGAATGAATTTCTTATGCATTACATTCACCATTCATAAGATCTCAAACCTAGACTATATATTAAGTCTGTTCTTTCATGGAATTTATTGATGTGTTCATATATGCTTAGAATATATAAATATATATATGCAGCTATATAAACATTATATAAACACTCGTACATTGATAATGTCATAACTAACTTTATCTTGCAAGCCAACAAAACTTCTAGATGCAAAACATGAATATACCAGTACCTTCAATATCAGGTCCGTAGATGCAAAACAGGTTATGAGAAACTGTAATTTTTTTGTTTTGTAAAACAAGTTAGGCAAAACATGTTATGCAAAACACTTCATATACCCAATATCAAATTCATGACATATACCCAATTTTTTCTGGGTCGAATTCAATCAATTACTGGTGTAAGCATGTGTGGAAGGTTGAGATTTACAATTCCCATTATCTTTCTTCACATTCTTTACAAACCAAATTTAAAACTTAAACCAAAGACATAAGATTTTACCTTCCAACGCTCCCACCGATTCCAGCTCACAAACCAAGGCACCAACTCGGTCCTAAACCACTCCAACTCAGTCCCACCATTCCTCATACCCTCCTTAGATAGCCCCAAACTCTCACCCACCTTCACATTCACATCATTCAAATTTTACTTGTAGAACCAGCGCATACATACCAATAAATTTTGAGGTTTGAAATCTCTATGGAAAACTCCAGGAACGGTGTGTATGTAAGCAAGACCTCTGAAAATCTGCAAGACAGAACAGTTTAATATCCAACCGAAGTATAAAATGAGCAAACTAAAATGTGAATGTACATCTTGCGGACCTGCTGGTACATGTAAAGTTCGACATAGATAAGGGACATCCTCTGAAATGCTTCAACACCCAATACATGGTTTCCGGAACATACTTCTCAATGTGAATCATGTAGAAGCAAAGAACTGGTCTCTCTGGTGAGAATGCCTGTCTTGTCTACAAACATAAAGACTCATCGTCATCCAATTGTGAATGTTTCTCAACAATCTAGCATGTTACCATAATTCTTTCTGGGAAGGGTCAAAGCAAGAAAGAACAGAGGCAAAGGAAAACATCCGGCAAAGGGAGGGAGTTTAGAAGGCCTAGCAAGAAAGTAGAACACAACATGCTGCACATCAAAGTAAACTAACTATCATTCCCTGACCCTCATATATTTTGTTACAGTTAAAGATAGGGGACAACAACCCTCGAAGATTTGGTCTCATTCCAGATAAAGACATGAATCTTCCAACTAAGAGTTCTAGCCAAACCATCACTACTAGTCCCTGCTTCTAATTATTAATCCACAAAAGAATGCAGTGTATAACCCTTCCTAACTACTGCACATTGGAAACACTACATCATCTGTAAGTTTCTTTGCTTTTATGCCTACTACCAAGCACCAGCAATTTCGCAACACACCGGATAATAAAGGTATTATTTTTCTCATGCTAAGACAAAGTATGTAGTTGGGAAGATGGCAACACCTAATAGCCCTACGGAAGAGACTTGGTATAGAACACAACAACCTATTATCAGAAGAACCATAGTAGAGTTCTGACGATAACAAATACACGTACATTCAAAAGGAAAAATTCAGGTTTGATTCGAACCACTACCAGAAAAAATACTATAACCGACGACGTAAATTTGTTGGCCTGTAAGAAAACTTCGTCGGATAAAGGTATAGCCGAAGAACCTTCGTCGGTAGAAGAGTGTTGGCTATAGTTATAGCCAACGACCTTTAGTGGTCATCGTCGGCCACAGTTCACTTTTACCGACGATAATTTTGTCGGTCAAACCTTCCCCAGTGGTAAAAAAATTGACCATAATCAGACTATGGCCACAAAAATATGGAAGCATGTCCTCACATATAGTCCCAGATCTAAAAAAAAAACTGTAGATCTAGATTTTTATTCCCAGAAATCCAGATCTGCAATTCCAAATAGAAATCCAGATCTGCAATTCCTTCACCATCCATAATCACTTCACCATCTAGATCCTTCACCAAACCATAATCACTTCACAAAACCATAATTTCACCAAATTATATTTCACAAATTACAACACATTCACACAAAAAAAAAGTTTTTTTAGCAGAGAGGGCGAGGCGGTGGCGGCGGAGGTATGAGAGAGAGAGAGACAAATGTTAGGGTTTTTTAGAGAGGGAACGACGGTCTAGGAATATAAACCAGATAATTTCATAACGTTGATGAATACAACGGCAACAAACAAAAGAGAGAGAAATTGTGAGAGATAATTCATGCCGATTATGTGAAAAATTGGAAGCCAACACAAGGTGAGAATCCTCCAAAGAAGTCGAGGACCCAAATCGCGCTCGCGTCTCATTACTACAAGTTTAAGCTACTCTTGCAAAAATGGGGCGTATGTTTGTACACAGCATGGCAACGTATAGCTAGCGGCACATCGCTAATGGATGAAGTAAGTTTATATTGTTTTATCATAAATTATTTAAATTTTATTTGATTATACCTTGATTAAATTATGTAACTTATATATGTAATTTGTTTAAATATGTAGCATAGTAAAATAGCTAATATAAATATTTCATTAGGTCAAGCAAGCTTAATCATGTTACTATAAGGAAAAGAAGAAAGTGTTTACACACTTTGAATGTTGGGAAGTGGTTAAGAATCATCCATCTTACCTTGCGGTGCTACCAACTACTTCATCTCCATATGCAAGTAGTTACCAACCTACTCCTTCCGCCGCCGAATCATCTCCGACCATCAATTTCGATGACGAAGAAGTGAATCAGACACCTCAAAGCCACGGGGCCGCTCCCTCGAGTCCGCCTAGACCAATGGGAACCAAGGCGGAAAAGGAAGCGAGGCGGCAAAAGAAATAAGGTAAGACTCCAATTGAGCAACGAGTTGAGGTTTTGCATACCATTGCAAGTGACCAAGCATCGTGGCATACCAAGAGGCTAATGCATAATGAAAGTGAGCTTAATGATTACGCGGAGTACATAGAGATCCAAAAGCAGAAGGATGCAAGGGCGGAAAAAGAGTTACGATTGAAGAAACAAGAGGAGAAAACAAGGATCATGACAATGAATTTAGAAGCAATGACCCCAATCTCAAAAATGTATTTTACTAATTAAGAGGAAACTAGCCATCCGTAATGAAGGAGAACCTAGTCAAGATCAACCTACCGATGAAATATTTTTGGATTGTTATCACCCAAGTCGCGTGCTCTTTCCATAGTAGTTATAGTATTGTACTAAGAATAAATCTGGGTTTGGCTCATCATTTTATGTAATTTAAATTTTTGGGAAATAAAAATACAATTTATTTATTAAGATGAAATTGAAATACATATTAAATTAAAACACATACTAAAATTAAACTAAAAATTAAACACAAGCTTAATAATTAAACACACGCTTAATGATAACACATAATAAAATTAAACACACATATTTAGGATAATATTTAGAGTATCTCGCCGGTTTCCAACCTCCAATTATGCTTCACCAAGTCCTTCTAGAGCTCTTTATGGATGTAACCGGATTCGAGATCGGTAACACGGTCGTGAAACCATTGTATATTGGCTCCATCTCTATTAATTGGCTCAAAAGGAATTTGATTCCCTTGTGCGTCCATTGGCCCATCATAAACCCAGAAAGCCCTCAATGGGTTTTGCATGTCTTCTTCTTCCTCATCCTCATCATAATCCTCTAAATACTCTTCCTTAACAATCATGTTATGCAATATGATGAAAGCTAACATGATGGTAGTTATTACCGATTTGTGGTGCAATGTACAACTATGATGAATAATTTCACATTGAGATTGTAAGATGCCAAAGGCCCTCTCCTCATATTTCTGGTATGCCTCTTGTTTCTTTGCAAGAGTTTATCTTGTAGCGTCTGGGGATTGAAAAAAAATTTGACGAATGTAGAGTACCTCAGATATATTCCGTCAGCCAGATAATAAGGTGGTTATACCTCTCTCCATAGACTTCATAGATGGCAGTTGGGCCTCTTCCTGCAAGGATCTCTGAGAACACATTTAATATGTGGAGCACATTAATGTCATTTTAGGCTCCAGGACACCAGGAGAAACTGTGTCATATCTTCGTATCATACAAAGTCACCGCCTCCAGGATAATAGCTGGGAAACCTTTTCGACCCGAGTATGCCCCTTTATAGGCGGTTGAGCAGTTCTTCCATTCCCAATGCATGAAGTTGATTCTTCCAATCATACCTGGAAAGCCTCGACGTTGGCCTTTAGCTAGGAGTCGCATGAGGTTTACTGATGTTGGACTGCAGAGGTATTTTGAACCATAGATTTGATGCACTTATTGGCTGCAAAAATCCTTCATACATTCCAGGGTAGTGGATTCTCTCATCCTTGTAATTTCAGTGCACTGATCCGCGGCTGCCCCGTACTCCAACATTCGCAGAGCACCAGTCATCTTTTGTTCTGGAAGAAGCCCCAGCAATCCAGTGGCGTCTAGTCTTTGATGCCAGGATTAGTCGTGGTTGTAGATATCCGTCAAGATAGTGTTGAATTAGTTTCTGCTCATCCTATACCGCTGGCAAAATTCTGCCGCATTGAAGTTGTGACGTTCGATGAAATAATCATCTATGAGATTGTGTCCCTTAGATAGACTCTGTCGTGGATGATTCAGTGTTTTACTGCAACGTGAACCGATTGGTTGTGGTGGTTCATCATCGTGTTGTGCTTCCTCCATGACCACCTGATTGACGAATGATTGCTCCATATTGTCATCCTCTTCTTGTTGACATTGTCTCCGCCTGAAAAAATTGTGAAAGCCGAAAGGATTCATCTGAGTGATGAACAAGGAAATGTTGCTAAGTGTTTAGAGGGATGAGTTATCTGCTCGGATTCTTGTAAATGGTGTGAGTATAGAATCAGTGATAGATGAACATTTTATAACCAATTGTAGATAATCTGATCGTTGAAGATGAACACACGTGTCGCATCGTCATTAGATGAAAATCAAACCGAGAATCTGGTTCAATTATTTTTTCGACAACGATATCTCGTAATGACACATGTCGCTTCGTCATTGGGCAAAAATCTTACCGGAATTCTGGTCCTATTATTTTGTTTATGATGCTATCTCGTAGCGACACATGTCAGATCGACAATGGTCGAAAATCGCATCGAAAATCTAGTCCAATTATTTTACCGACAATGACATGTGGCAGTGACACATGTCAATTTTTAATTAGTCGAAAAATCTTTTTGGAAATCTTGTATAATTACTACCGATAAAAATACGTGTCACATTATTATTGGTGCTAAATCTATCAAGTAAATAATTTTTAAACATTTCACAACATGACAAATTAGATTATTTGCTTGAAACAAATAGTGAATGAGTGTGTGCAAAAATTGATTTGCTTGAGCAAATTATGGATTTGTTTTGCTTGAAGCAAAATACGCCCTTACTTTACTTCTTGTTTTGCTCATGAATGCGGATGCTCTAAGCTCTCTTTCTGTGACATTTAGAGGGTGTTGGGATCAATACCAACTATTGGGGATAATCCTTTTTTTGCAGCAGCCAACTCCATTAGCTCTAGTTACTCATGCTCATAAAGTTCCATAGATTTATTGAGAAGTGTTCTTGGAGCAGCCTTCTCAACTGCAGCTTTGCGTCTCACTTCCTCTCTCTTTTAAGAGCTCTTCTGTTTGCCTCCTTTTCTGAACCTGCAACATGAGCCCAAGAGCAATAAAGCAGAGAAACTCCAAAATAAACAAAGATATGCAGTTTGCAACTACATAACAAACACATTACAATAGAATATTCCAAACTCACTCTTAAATACTCTTTCTGCAAAAACTTCTCCCACCGTTCGATTTCACATTTCTGTCCTTTCTTTGATATCTCTTCCTCTATCTGCCTCTCACACATGAACCTCTCTTCCTCCTTTAGCCTTTCACACTCTTGCCTTCCAATTTCTTTCCTTATTCTGTCCTCATTCTGTAACAGAAACATCAAAACATTAATAATCCCAAACAGAAAAACGAAAACTTGCACATTCAAATTCCTAAAGTCCCAATCTTGCAATTTCACAGTGAAAACACAGAGCTTCCAAATCAAATCCAAATCCCCAAATTTGCTCCAGCACAAAAACCCTAAATAAGAAACAAAATAAGTATCAATTGAGATTAGGGATTACAACTTAAAAATAAGTATTAATTGATACAGTATCAGGAATATCAACAAATTCTAAAATCTCTGTATGCCCACACTACACTGAGAGGGACATAATTTTGTAGTCAGGTGAAGAACAGAGAACATACAAACATCATTTATACCACATTAGGTTTGTTATAAAACCATATTATTTAGAGATTTTAGTTCTATTACCAGCCATTTGCATATGTTGTAGTACAATAATGGATCAGTGATTAAGTAAAGCATTCCTGGGCAAAACATAGTTGAAGGTAACATAGTTATGTTGTTAAATGAATTGTACTCGTATAACTTACTCATTAAACACGAAATATAATTGTGTTGGTAACTACTACTGAAGTTTATGATATCTGAAAAAATCGAAACTGGTCATACACCATCAGGATTTGTACAGACACCATTAGGTATTATGCAAATCTTCATCATTGTAATTTAGCTTTTTTCAGGACTGACACGCATGTGTCTTGTTCCATTTGCACCAGTAAAAGTGAATATAATATTAACACAACTTCTTCAAACACTTTTTTTATGTACCACTGAATACTGTATTAAGAGCTCTACAATAAATGTAAGTCATTTTAAGATACCACATTTGCGAATGCTATATGAAGGTAGGTTATAATTCGAAACAACTAATTTTTACTGTTTCTAGTACCAAAATATCAATTAAACCAGCAATTCATCATAAAAAAAACAGTTATTTATTTTGATAGATTATTATAATATATAGAAGCCACAAATTTTTGTAAATTTTGAACATCAAGTCAACATTGAGTCTTGCGCTAAAACTTTCTGCAAGTGGTCCCTTATATATAAGTAGGAAATGTATGAGCTTAGGTACCTGCAATGTGCAAACCACTTTAGAATACAATGGATGGTTTATTGTTTTTCTGCTTTGTTAACTAAAATCGAGCTTAGTCATGCTAAAAAAATTATTCAGTTGACCATTAGTCTGGATTAATGAAATTGGGTTCAAAGTTGCTAATTTTCAATGTGTTGAGAAGTTTAAGCATCAAAATAGTGATCACGGCATATTACAGTAGTAAAAAGGGTGGAAGAAAATGTATAACGTTTAACTTGTATATAATATATAAGTAAGAGTATTTTTGCTAAAGCTATTAATAAATTTCAGTCAACTTCGTTATATATATATATGTTCAGGGGAAGAAATCAAAAGAAGCGGCGAAACAATGCCATGTACTTAGACTTCTACAGTAACTCCTTCTGAATCATATATGTATATAGTATTGTATAACAATTAAACTTCTCGAAACCAATTCTATTCCCGAATTGGTTTTCATTCAAAGGTGGAATAACATTCTACCTTAAGGTTTTGTATACAGCCATTACGTTCAGTGTCCAATTCACTTTCATTCCTCACCGAGCCACTTTCCGAAGAAAACAGTTGTTCTTCACCTAAGCTTTCACCGACCAAAGCTTGCTGCAAGATTACAACAATGCATAACATAAGAACCTACTCATGAAACAATGTGCGTGACATGATATGGATTATATATCAACAACCAATATAGAAGCTTACCAATTATAAAGGTTAAAATCCAACATCACAACAAAATGCACAATTTATCTAAAAACAACGAAGTATAATTGGTCACAGAGTACAATCCTAAAGCATTAACACAATCAAATGCTTAAAGAAAATAACTCGTGTTTCACAGTTAAATAACAAAGCATTTTTACCAAGCAATCTGAACTAAATTGTATGTATATAGGCCTAATTTGCTTATGTTCTGCAACCCAAAAATAGGAGACTTGTGTAAATGTAAAGCAACCTGTGTGTTGAGGAAGGGCTAGGGGCTAAGGCCTGTAGCTCGCTCTAACCCTCACTCGCCCAAACCTAGCTCTTCTCACTTTCATCTTCTCTTCTAAAAAAGATTACTGAAAGCTCCACTTTTTCTTTTTGTCAATATGTACAACCGAAAAGTGACTTTAATCCCTTAAAGTTTTTTTACCAAAAGGGGTAGATGAATTTGGCTAAAGATGACGCATAAAACTAAAGTACATTCTAAAGTGCGAAATAGATTTTCAATGTGCCAGTGAATACCAAACGGGAAAAGACACACATGAAAACACACATGAATAATGCATAAGAAGTTCTCTAAATCTTAAACCATACAGCCAAGAGCATCACTTGAAACTACAATGGAGGCATACATTATTAAGACTCGAGCATAATCCATCTAAACAACTCCTCAATATCACTCATAAGCATCAAATTACCCACAGAAATGAAGCAACTGGATAATAATGTATGTCACATGTTTTTGTTCGCCGACACTCATAATCAAAGTATATGCTCCAAAATCCAACACCAACAACAATCATAGAGACCAATAATATATACCAACCATATACCATAATTGAAATCTAGTACCAACAACAATCACAAAGACCAATCATATATAGCAACCATACACCGAAATCGAAATCTAGTAAGGACAATAATCACAGAGACGAATCAAAAGCTTACAATCATAGGGTTTGAAGGAGGAGAGAGGCTTGGAGGAGACTCAGTGTTAGGACTATAATTATGTGCCTATTACGCTTCTAACTTTATGTTTATAGCTTGTTTTCTATGAATAAAGCATTGTTCTTATGACGTTTCCTGTTCTTGCTAGGAAATGTGGAATTGACTCGGAAATGTATTAAATATGAAAATTTATATACTTATTAGAGAAGACATATATATTTATGAGGTCAAGAGAGAATTTAGAGCAACTTTGGAAAAATGACGAAATAGCTTCACCGGAAATTGCCCGGAACCCGCCGGAATTTGTCACAGCCGGTCGGCCCACCTTGGCCGGCCCAATCACATGGAGCCCAGCCCAATGGAGGCCTATTGAGCTCATCTATGCTTACCAATCTGATTTGGAGATAAAGAGAAGAAGTTGGACCGCATGATGTCACCATTTTGGAGTTTAACCTTCCATAGCTTAAAATAGTGGATCATGGTCTCCCTAATTCAAATTTAACCTTTAAATCTTTCATCTCACCATTTTGTATCATCTAAGGGTCTATATTTGCCTCCCCATTCAGCCCAAAATCGAGCTCCCCTTGGGACCCACATACAACTCACCTTATTTCTTAGTTTTTGATAGTTTTAGTCTCTCTCTTAGGCCTCCATCTATACCCAACACAAATAGTCATCTCATCCACCTCTCAAACACCCATTAGCACCACTAAAAGGCTTGAAAACCTCCATCACCACCACCATTCTTCCATCTACACCATCTTCTCCTAAGCCTAAGGTGGGTGACTCAAGTTCTTGGAGCATTGGAGCATTTTTTTAGCAAGAAGGGAATGAGAGTTTGAAGAGCTTGAAGATTTTGGGACTCTGGTTATCTCTTCTCCTATTTGTCTCTAATTTAAGTATCTATACTCTATCTTAGCTATGGGTAGTGAGTAGTTATCTTTCGGAAGATTAGGGCTTAACCCTAGCCAATTTGATGTACATACAACTATGTTTTAAGTTATAGATTTGAATTTGGTTTAGTTTATTACATGTTGTGAATGAGTTTGATAGTTTGGGATGTGATTATGGTATGTTTGCATATTTGGGCTTGATTCAATATTTTAATATTCATGTCTTGGCCATGATTAAGTTGAGATGTGTTTAAGGAAGCTAAAAATGAACCTAAGTAAATTAGTCACTCACCTAAGGAAGATAAGCATGTAAACATAACTTAGGTCTACACTTAAGAGGATAAGTTTAAGGTTTGGTTTTCATTGGGTTTGAGCATAGACCGCAGCCTTCTTGAAGTCCGAATGATTCAAGGAGTTTCAGTCAAGCTTACATTGACTTGAAGGGACTTTGTAGCTACTTGTTACTTCTTCTAAGCTACTCGTTACTTCTTCTAATTCATGTTCTAAAAGGTGTGGATTAGGAAAGTCATTAGAACATACTTTCATGTCCTCTAATAGGGACTTTGGAAGGAAAACCATTCACATTCATCACAAGTGAACATATATTGAACTCATTAGACATGTGGTATAATTAGGATATGATTCGTAATTGAGTTGCATTCTAGTTTCGGTTTGCTTTATATTTGAATGTTGTGCCGGACATTTCTAGTGCTCTAATGGCCTAGGAGATTCGGTTCACAACCAATGGTGATTCCTAAAGATCACAAATTGGACAAACACGTGTGAATCGAACTAAACTCATTACTTGGACATTATTTGTACTTTGAGTTGACTAGTGGTGATATCTCTAGCCGACCAAACATTTCATTTGTTTTTGCTTTAATTTATGTTTTCACTTTATTTAGTTAGTTAATCAACCAATTAACTCGTATAATCAGTCACCGTAATTGCATCATCTTTTGCAATGCCAAGTCTCCAAAGGACTTGGTAGTGTGAGATACACTTTCATATTTTATTTCCTTTTAGTGTCAAGTATTGTCTAGTAAGCCGTAGTCTTTGTGCTTTTCACTCTGAGCTAAGAAATTTAAGTGCTTAATCCTCATAGGTTCTACACTCGATTTCCTTTTTTATACTATTACTTGTCCCGGTATACTTGCGGGTGAAGATCGTTCTTACACTTATGAGCTAGCCAATAGCTTACTAAGTGTGGGAGTATAAATCTTCCAACACTCAGCGGAGGTCAGCCTCGGCGTTCGAAGGAAAAGACTCGATAAGGCTAGGAGCAAATCGACTAAGTTGTCAGCGTTCGGAGGAGATTAGGTCACTTTTTCGATCTCTTTTGGTTTTCTAGGTTTAATCACAACTGGGAGTTGATCGAGCTTTAGTGATCAAAGAAGGAAGTATGGTGTTTTTGGGAAATAACTTGGCTTCTCTTTCGCACGTGAGTTAGTCACTGTTCTGGCAACAGTAGGACCAACTCTCTTATATAGGAAACTATGTTGATGCCAGCCCCCAAGGGCGGTGTTACTAAACACAACAGAAAGTTTTATACACCCTATTAGATATAGACCGTCTGTAAGCAAGGCATTTTGTCATATTACAATCAGTGTTACATATCACTGCAAAATTAATCATCTTAAGGCAAGATGGAAGGTGGGCATCGTGAAAAACTACGGTAAGATTCCCATGGTTCTTAGGAAAGTCGGAAACTGCTGCATAACTTACCTAAAACCTATAACACTTGCCATTTCCTGGCTTGGTCATCAGTGGTGGTTGTGATGATGTCTTATGAGCGTGATAAATGTTTGTTTGCTCAAGATGATTAAATCAGCATGGATTCAAAATAATACTTGGTATATGTGTTTAGACAAAACATAAGCAGTATAAATCTTTCCAGTTTGCAAATTGATCCATTCACAATAACATGTGAAATCGTTATATGTCCACTAGAGAAACAAATAACTTATGGACTATTATCTTGGTTGATATATTGATCTGCACAATGAAGTTGTTTTCTGATATGAATTCAGATATGGTACTTATTAAAATTGAAAAGAAATAAGAATTGTTTGTGCCTACTAAGGACAAAGAAACGAATTCATAAGGTGTTAAAAATATCGACAATTCAAGTAATTACGAATTTCATCGTTTACATTGTCTTGTACTAAATCTCAAGCTCTCAACTAGTAATCCGATCAATTTCATGACTTTTTCATTATTGTAAATAAGGCTTGAAAGACCTCTTCCTTGGATGCAAAAAATCAACTTTTCCTCTCTTGGCCTGTCCACATTGGTATTCTGTGTACATTTAGTAGTATTGATCCCAATATGAAATAGAACTTTATAAGTTTTTTCACATGAGAATGTACCAATGATATTCTGCAATGAACAATTTTGAAGCATATCCAGCATACACTGAGAACTACCTGCGAAAAATTATCAATTCCCCTATGCTGAAGTTTGTGTAATTCCAATATTTGTTGCTAGGAGATCAGATGCATAATTATATGTAATATAACAACACTCATCAATTGCATGTTAGATGGCAATCATCTAAACATAACAAAACCCTAAAAATTACTTAACCGCACCAGCAAGAAAAACTCGAATCCTTGGATGGGATGTCGAGAACCTACAAACAAAACAAAGCGAGTTGATCCAGACTTCTGACTCAAAACCAAGACCAAAGCGAGATGATCGTCCAATCCGAGATCGAATCTATTGTGCAGGAGAAGAGAGCAACAAACAAACGCAAATAAGAGACAGAATGGTGGAGATAAAGTGACAAATGAAATATAAAACCGGAGAGAATTGTATGAAAAAGCTAGCGGAGAGAGGTGTTAGGTTGATGTGAACGCAATTGAGAGATCAGTGTGAACGCAAGTATAAACAGTGAGATGGAAGGTATATTCTCAAGTATGAACAATAGCTACAGTAAAGATTCCACTGACGATTGCCAAAGGGACATGAGCTGTTATTCAACTCTTTTGGCACCACCTTCGTTACTAAATAATTCAACAAAAAGAGTCATATGTTATTAATCACAATACCAAATCAATATTTAATACTTCCAAACTATTTAGAAAATGTCATCAAGTACCATAGAATAAAATGAATTATTAGAACCAATTACACATCCTGAAGATAAGTAGATTAAGAGAAGCTGAATATTGATTAACTGGATTGATAACTTAGTTCAAAGTTCAAACATAGTATCTACCAAATCATTTTAAAGTTACTTCAAGTTGTACATTTTTGTTATAACGCCTAAACGTGAAGTTGCAATTAGATTTTTGCAAGAATGTGACTCAATAATATATAACACAGGATGTAGTAATATTGAGACCAACTTACAATATACCAAGTCTTCAGTATCTCAGTTAAGAAATAGGCGTCCATAAAAAATAGAGCGACTCAACTAACACTCAACCCAACAGTGGGATCTAGGGAGAGAATAAGTTCAAATAAAAATCAAATATCTGAATACAACTCCTGCATGGAATGAGAACCTTGGGGAAATATCTGAATTCAACGCTTGCATTCTTATACTGATTTGTTGTAATAGTTATTGCATGGTCTCCATATTAAAGAAAATACACCCTTACAATAATCTCAATACTGTATGTCTGGATGTCTTTTAGCATTGTCAAGGCACTCATTGGTTCGACTGCAAAACATAAAAAATGTACATGAGTAATTACACAGATTAAAACAGCACGTCATAAATACTGTAGAGTAAGCTATCTGATAATTAATATGGTATGTATATCTTCTTTTTTCTTAATCTGATGACATGGGCAACAAATTTCCCCTTTTAAATAATCGTTTTGGATGATAATTTCCTAACTAACTACATGATTATTGATTAAATTATTATTTCATAATGCCTCTTAGTCTTCACACACTTGAATTTTTATTTTTTATAAGACATACATTCATCCTTATATAACCTTGAAATTTACCACATAGAAAGATATCATATACTCATTATGTGAATATGAGAGCCAGTTGGCATAATAATCAAAAAAATAATTGATCTATTTTATTTTTCTTCTATGAAGATAAATATGTGTACAATAACTTCAAGACGCAGAACTTTATGATCACATAATAATATTTATATTTGATAATGAAATGGCGAAGTTGTTAACTTCTTGATATCTGATATAGAAATGTAATCATATTAAACAACTATCTATTTTTTTAAGTAAACAACTTTCTATTTAACTACTGATGATTACATGACTCTTATTAGCAAAAATCACATAACTAAGGCGTGGTACAATGCTTTCTCAAAACCAAACATCCTTGTATAGAGGAGAAAGATCAACTTCTTATATCAGTGAAATAAATAGACGCCATTAAAAATAAATTCTTGGGAAACATCTAAGACAAGAGAGGATGAGAGTAATAACCTTGCTTCTTGAGCTCAAGTACATTGTTATCAGTAGGAAAAAGATAGCAAACTGTCTCTTTTATATAGGGTTTCATCTCTTCAACTTGCCTCTGCAGTGGCTCCACATAGTCCTCAAACAACATACTCAATAAAAGAGACATTAGTATTTAGATTATTCAAACTCTATGTTCTCAATAAAAAAACACATAAAATGTAAGAATTTTTAGAAGAGACAGATCTAAATAAAAAATTTAGTGTACAATGTTTGACAACAGTAATAAAAGTGATCATTACGTATCCTTCCAACTTTTCACGACTTGATTGAAGTACTCAAAACCCAACGCTTAGACCTAAGCAAAACCACATCCAACATAATCAAAACACTTTTATAAACCCAAACTTCAACTCTCAAAACCGCAAGCACAAATCCTATTTCTAAAAGCCAATGTAAGTCCTTATAATAGAGTTCAATCCTAGACAGCTATGTTATGATAGTCAAACATGGCATATGAATTTCATATCTAATATGTTAATTTCAGCCACTTCAAAAACAACATATTCTGAATTCATCAAAAAAGAGACATGAATATTATGGAATCATAGTCTGAAACTTTCACCCAATTTTGATACTCTTAAAATACTTGGAGAATCATTCCGAGACCGAGACAAAAATAGGATTGCAGAACATGATGAATAGGATAAAATTATTGTAGTTTTAAAATAGGATTCCACAGTATAAAGTTATTGTAGTTTACATGATGATCACATACATAGTTAGATATTATGATTAGAATACATAATATACATATAGAAGATGGATATCTTATATTACATTTTCATCAAACCATGATATACACCTTTTTCTTCTCCTCTCTTGTTGCTAATGATGATGTTGTTGTACCCTCTTTTGCAATGTTAAGTGATACAGCTGCTACAATGCTCAAGTTATACAAAAATTACATGTAAAGGGAGTCCCAATTTAATTATGAAAAGGGAGCCCCAATTTAATTATGAAGGAGGAGAGGAGTTCAAATATCAGCTCCCAAGGAAAGGCTAATCTGTTGGAAAGTGAAATAAAATAGGTGTGAACGCATGAAGAGTTACTAAACAGAACATGAAGAGTTATACACCCTATTAAATATAGACCTTCTTTAAGCAAATCCTTTTGTCAAACTACAATTTGTGTTAGATATCAGTTCAAAATAAGGTACAGAAGCTCCTTATTAGATCACAGGGAAAGAATAACTTAAGGCAAGGTGGAAGGTGGGCATCATGAATAACTACAACAAGATTCCTATGATTCTAGGAAAGTTGAAAACTGCTGCATAACTTGCCTAAAACCCATAACACTAGCCTTTTCCTGGCTTGACCAGTAGTAGTTGTTGTGATGATTTCTTACGAGCGTGATAAACATTCCTTTGCTCAAGTGATTGAATCAAGATGGATTCAAAATAATACGTATGAGTGTATAGAAACATCTACAGTACAAATCTTTCCAGTTTGTAAATTGATCCATTCACAATAACTCGTTAAATCGCTATCTATCCACCGTAGAAACTAATAACTTATGGAATGTTATCTTCGTTGATATATTGATAAGCACAGTGAAGCTGTTTTTTGATACAAATTAACTGTGATTACTCTATAGTATTTATGTCCATTGTATTAATTGTGCCTACTAAGGATAAAGAATGAAAGTGATGTATTGCCAAATGATAAAGACATGGAGTACATGAAGACCCTTAAAACGAAACAAAAGGTCCAAAATACATGTTTTGTGGCTTCTGCTGCATATGTCTTGGATATTACTGCTCATCCCAAATAGGACATTGACAAATATAGATTGGAATAGTCGTCTTCAACCGCATCGACGAATAACATTATAGGGACCATATGGTAAGCTGCATGAAATACAATATATAGAAAATTAATTTAATAATTTTTATAATATGGTAATAAAATTAAGCATATATTCATATCAATTGCTAAATGTATATATTTTATCTTCAACATTTAGATTTAAATATGCACTACGTCCAATCCCATCGAAACAATACAATATTGTGATAAAAGAATACATATTTATATTAACGTTAAGCAACTCAAACGTATCTTTCCTTCATAGCCCTTGTAGGCTCACTATCGTCATTGTAGAATACACTTGTGTATGAAGTGGTGAGAAGTTGTTGATATCCTAAGTTATAAAAAAAAAAATACTAAATCACTAATAAAACAATTATATGCAATTGAGAATTATAGAACATTTAAAATATTAAACACATACCATCATTTCTCTGACTCTGAATTCCAGTGAAGACAGCAACCAATGCATCAGTTTAGTTTGTTCGAATATAAACTCGAAATCTATTTGTTGTTCAACAGGAGGCAGAATTGTGATCTCTAAAACTTCATTGCTATATATCCCGTGACATATAAGATAAACAAAAAAAATATCAGGAAATTTAATATTATATATTTTAATTATAAATATGGAATGTAATTTTAATTATATCAAAATATAGAGATATAATCACAATATTATAAACTTACTCCAAAATCATCAAAGTTATAATAGCCCTGACATTCTCCCTCATACAATGTGTTCCACAGCTATGTGGCATGTGTATTTCATGGATTCTTCCTATTACATCTAACAAAACAAGAATATCCGGTAAATAAATCATCTAACAAAACTTAGTTAATTTATATAAGAAACCCTCAGGGGAAATACCTTTTGTTTTTATGGGTGAAGCTGTCATTCCAAATATTCTTGGAAGTTTAGATTGACCAGATTGCAAAGAACGATGAAAGAAATCCTGCACGACATTCAAATTCTTTAGAGACTCCAAATGTATGCACTGGTATGCAACTATCTGATAAGAAGAAACAATAACTAGAGTGCAGTTGCTTCAAGCCACTAAATTAAAGCTTTATACAACGGAAAGCTCTCACCTTCATTATAAGAGCACAAGGATGGTTACCCCTGGCATGATGGCACTCATCCATGATCAATACCTTTATCATGCTCAGTTTAAAGAAGCTATGCCTCAATTCATTAAGCAATATTGCAGGAGTCATCACTAGTACCTGTATACACATGTAACAGAATAATCACACTCTCGAGAATTGCCTCTACAGAAAAAAACAGAAAACGATGAAAATTGCACAGAAACCGAAAAAATGTGAAACATAATAAAGCATCTTTGCATCACAATTCCAAACCTCATATTTATCAACTTGTTGCTTCCACATATCCTCGTCCCAGAAATCGATTCCCATGTTTCCCCAATACATGCCGACTTTCAAGTCAGTGTGCATTTTGATAGCTTCAGCTTGCTGGTAATAATATGTTAGAACAAGACAAGTATGAAGTATCAGATGGTGAGATGGATGATGATTCATATTAGTGATAATCAAATCCAATATGTGTTGATGTAGAGTCATAAAGGGTATTACCTGTTGTACCAAGACAACTTGGGGAACCAAGAAGACAGCAAGAAATGGAGAGGGTTTTCGGAGCAAATAAGAATAGAAGCGAAGTAGCATTTTGGCAGCAAGTGTTTTGCCGGAGCCAGTCTCAAGAAACACTGGTATTCCGTTTAATCGCTGCCTCAAATGCCTCTATTTGGTAACTATCAAAAACAAACCACACACCAGGATTCCATCAAATACAATTCACAAAGTTCCCAACTTTCTCACACATCCATTTGCACAAACTCAATTCCACACCTTAAATCCTACACAGGGCTCCCAAAACTGAAGAACCTCTGCCCACAACCAGGATTATACACAGAATTTCAAGACTAAAAATTATTCATATAACACCAAATAAACAAAAATAGTGGATGAGATATGGGTATGTTTGACTGACCATCATAGCTTGCAGGGAATAGATGCAGCAACACACGTGAAAACCGACCTGAAAATTGACTATCTCCTCTGTGCGACCTCCATTCTCTATCAGCGTGACCCTGTACACTCCCTTCCAAACCCAAAAACACCACAAGCAATATAATTTGATTAAAAAAACTTTTCTAAAAACAATATTAAACAAAAGAAAAAGAGTTGGAGAACCCATACGAACCCTTGTGACATGCAACGACACTCGTTGAAGAGGAGACCAAGTCGAGGTGGAGAGAAGACCGAGTCGAAGTGGAGAAAAGACTGAGTCGAAGAAGAGAGAAGACCGAGTTGAGCCTAGCCAAAGTTGAATCAAGCCTGGGAGTCTAGATCTCGCGGATGTAGTCAGAGTGTCGAACTCAGCTCGCGGCGTAGCAAGCTAGAGGCGGAGTAAAGTCACGGCGGAGCAACCTCGAGTCTGAGAGAGGTTTGGACGGTGAATCGATTGGAATCGAAGTCGAGAGACAGAGAGAGAGAGAGAGACTAGGGCTCGAGCGACTAGAAATTCGAGAGATTAGGCCCAGGTCGTCGGTACTTGAACTCCATGATATCGGCCCTGTGGTGAAGGCGGTGGGGAGAGAGAGAGAGAGAGAGAGAGACCTCGGCTGCCTCGGTTGGTGTTTTACGAGGTACTCGATGGAGGAGGCCCTCTGGACAGTCCAACTGCGGAGGAGAAGTAGGCAGAGGTTTTGGCAGTTGAAGGTGAGGTCGGGGATCGGAGGAAACGACATCGAGGGGAGTCTTTGATGAAACCCGGATGTGAGTCAGAGTCGATGAAGACGGCGGTTGGAGAGAGGTCGGTGGGAGGCGAGGTCGGAAATCGATCCTAAATCGATTGCAGTCGGTTTAGGGATTTAGGGACTTTTCAGAGTTTTGGGGATGTTGTGGTTTAGAGGGAGATGATGTGTTTTGTGAGGGTCCGTGTGTGTGTGTTAGGGTTTGTTTTTTGTAAGTGTAATATTGGTGAAGAGCCAAAAAAATTAGCTCAGATATTAATGAGCTATCGGATGACTGTAGTATGATTCTGTGGTTTGGTAAAACATTTGGGGAACCGATGTCAAAATTAGAATTCAGCTTCAATTTTAGGGGAATATGATAAGAATTAGGTTTTTTGAAAATACTCTAGTATCACACGATAGGCATTCTCGTATGAATAAAGCACATACAATTTTGAAAATTTGGATTAGTGTTATTTTGAAATGCTCCATAATCACACGAATGTCACTGTCGTGTAATGGAAGACAAAAGACATTTTGAAAGTTTTCACCCGAAATCAGAGTTCCTATAACGGTCACCCGTCGTGTAAGTGTACATTATAAGACAAGTAGAAATTGACCGTCGTCTAAAGTTTGAAATAGGCTTCACAGGTCCGTTAGGGCCTTTCTGTCGTCTAAGGGCAATCGTGTGAAACTATTTTTGTAGTAGTGTTAACCAGCTGAATACAGAACCTCTCTATATCGGCTTCACCGTGTAAGGTGCATCTGGCATCTTGTTATACACTTCTCTTGTATCCCTCCTCAACCACAAGTGACAGCGCAAATTCACTGATTCGAGATCTTTGCACATTTTGAGAGTGTCTTTTGTCTTCAACTTAATAACCAAAATTATTCCCACCACGTTGTCGCACACATTCTTTTCTATGTGCAAGACATTAAGGTTGTTTCGGAGTTTCAACTTGGACCAGTGGGGTAGTTCAAAGAAACTACTCTTGTGCCAATAGCTGAGATCATGTGGAGGGTTTGGATTGAGTCTCTTCACTTCTTTTTCGTTGGTCAACACACCGAAATAGAAGTTGGTCAACCTTTCTAAAATTTCTTCGTCAGACCACTGTCAAGGTTTATGCTCATTCTCTACCGTCCCGTCGAAATAAGTCTCATCTTGTCACCACGGGTGATCATGAGGAAGCCATCAACGGTGACCCAGGTAATACATCTTCTCCGTGTGCCAACTGAAGTTCAAGTCGTCCAAACAGACAGGGTAACCATTATATCATTTGGTCGTGCAAGATGTCAACATCCCATATGCAGGAAAATCGTCGATTGTCCACATTACAGCTGCTCTCATTGTGAACATCGTGTTAGTGAACTTGTCATAAGTTGGAACTCCATGTTCCCATAACAGTTTTAGCTCGCCAATCAATGGTCTGAGGTAGATATCTAAACATTTTCTGGAAGATTTAGAACCTGGATTTAACAAAGTAAGGAGATTAAATTCCTTGTTCATGCACATCCACGGAGGCAGGTTGTACGGTATGAGAATAACTGGCCAAATGCTGACGGCAGTGTTGTTACTACCTCAAGGATTGAATCTATATGTAGGTAGGCCAAGTCTAACATTTCGAGTCTTTGTTACAAATTCTTTGAATTCCCTATCGAAATGTTTAAAAGCCTCTCCATCTGCTGCGTGACAGAGCACATCGTCATCTACTCGTTGTTCCACATACCATCTCATCGCCTTTGTTGTGTATAGAGACATGTACAGACGCTACAATCTGGGAATCTGTGTATAAACAGTAGTCCAAATGTTCATACTCTTTGTAAAACAGCACACAATCATTTATGCAGGCGTCAATTTTTCTATACTTTAGGCCGAGGCAACCCAAGATATTTCTAACCTTATAATGACTATCCGGAAGTTTGTGATGATCATGTAGCAACTTACATATATGCTCATGTATTTCGTCAAAAGCACTGTCTAACATTTTATTCTTCACATTTATCTGAACTTCCTCCATTATATATTGCAACACATTCTCAGCACATCCGGGGTACACCGGGGTTTGGGGTTCAAGTAGCATCCTATTGTACCTATCCATCTCTGTAGTGTCACTGACCAAGCTGGCAATGGGAAATGTGTCATCACGAGTGGTATCGTAACCTCTCTCTTGGTATTGGTGTCCACCATGATAAATTTCTAAAAAGCATCATGGACCAAATCCACCGTTGGATTCCAAGCAGAGGCGTCGCTACCACTGGATGATGTACCAGGGTAACTATACCCTGAGCTGAAGTCTACTACTTCACCGTGTTCGCTTCACTTAGTGTAACTCCACATCATACCATGCTCATACAGGCGTTGAGCCATAACGTTACACTACAAGAAAACAGCACTTAGACCACGGAAACACTAAGTCTCCGTCGTCCAAGTGACACCTAGATGACGGAAAAGACTCCGTGGTCCAAGTACCACCTGGACGACGGAGAATACCAACTCCGTCGTCCAGGTGGTCACCTGGACCACGGAGTCTTTTCCGAGGTCCAGGTGATAACCTGGACGACGGAGATGGTATTCTCCGTCGTCCAGGTGATCACCTGGACCTCGGAGTCTTATCCGTCGTCCAGGTGATAACCTGGACGACGGATATGGTATTCTCCGTCGTCCAGGTGATTACCTGGAGGACGGACCGACATGCCGTCGTCCGAGTTCACAAAACGTACTTCCACTTAGACGACGTACCGACACCTCCGTCGTCTAAGTGAAGCATTATATAATCCCACTGCCAAACTGATCGATCGAATTCATTCCTAGCTAGCCTCGATCTCTTCATGATTCCATTTGAAGAAGAATTGAAGGAGAAGGGAGAAGGAGAAGCTAGGGATCGAGCTCGAGCTAGGTAGCTAGAAGCTAGCTAGGCCGAGAAGAATCAGGATCGATAAGGGATCTCCGCTGACTAGCTAGTTAGCTTAATTAACGTAAAGATATCGAGAAGGCCAGCAGGTACGTACGTACGCAGTTAAAATTTGCTTAATTAATATGTATTTAGTGAAAACGTACGTACATATATATATACATGCAAGGATGTTAGCTGATGTTAGCTATATATATATATGTACAGATCGATTAAATTACGTACATACGTACGTAATTGATGGATCGATATGTAGATCGAGTACGTATAATTAAGCGTAAATTAATGGGCAAATATATATATATGTAATAATTAATTAAGTATAATATTTGGTAGCAGTATGGACAAGAGTTGGATGAAGTTGAAGAATAGATGTGATGTCCGGTATATGGATGGAATTAGCGAATTTGTGAATTTTGCGATAGAACATGGTCAGGGAAAGAAACGTTTCAGGTGTCCGTGTCAGAAATGTCTTAATTGTCAGTATACGGAGGTTAATGTTATGGTGCAACACTTGTACGAAAATGGTATGATGTGGAGTTACACTACATGGAGCGAGCATGGTGAAGCAGTAGAGTTCAGCGCAGCAGACTTCAGCTCAGGGTACAGTTACCATGGTGCCTCATCCAGCGGCAGTGGTGCCGGACCCCCAGCTTGCAACCCAACTGCAGATTTGGTCCATGATGCGTTTCCGGGATGTAGTCATGGCGGACACCAACACCAAGACGGAGGTTACAGTACCACCAATGAGCATGATGACACATTCCCCGCAGCTAGCTTGGCCACTGACACCAGTGAGATGGAAAAGTACAACCGGATGCTACTTGAAGCGCAGACCCCGGTGTTCCCTGGATGTCGAGAGAATGTGTTGCAATATGTGATGGAGCAAATGAAGATAAAAGTGAAGCACAAAATGTCAGTGAGTGCTTTTGACGAAATTCAGGAGCAAATATGTAAGTTGCTTCCTGATGATCACAATCTTCCTAAATCTCATTATAAGGTTAGAAATATCCTGAGCAGCCTCGGCCTAAAGTACAGGATAATTGACGCATGTCCGAATGATTGTGTGCTATTTTACAAAGAGTATAAAGAGTTGGACTATTGTCCCGCATGTGGCCAGTGCAGATTCCAGTTGAATAGGAAGAGTTCGAAAAAGAGAATTCTTGTGAAAGTTGTTCGATATTTTCCCTTGATTCCCAGATTGCAGCGCCTGTACATGTCTCTACACACAGCAGAGGCGATGCGATGGTACGCAGAAAAGCGAATAGATGACGATGTCCTGCGACACGCCGCGGATGGGGAGGGTTTCAAACATTTCGACAGAGAATTTGGAGACTTTGCTTCAGAGGTTAGAAATGTTAGACTCGGCCTATCTACAGACGGATTCAATCCTTGGGGAAGTAATAGCTCCGCCGTCAGCACTTGGCCAGTTATTCTGATGCCGTACAACTTGCCTCCGTGGATGTGCATGAACAAGGAATTTAATTTCCTTACCGTACTAATTCCAGGTCCTAAATCTCCATCGAAGTGCTTAGATGTCTACCTCAGACCTTTGATCGACGAGCTGAAACTGTTGTGGGAAAATGGAGTCCCAACTTATGACAAATTCACTGACACGATGTTCACGATGAGGGCTGCTGTAATGTGGACGATCAGCGATTTTCCAGCTTATGGGATGTTGGCAGCCTGCAAGACAAAAGGATATAATGGATGTCCTATATGTTTGGACGACGTGAACTCTAGTTGGCACGCGGGGAAGGTGTGTTACTTGGGTCACCGTAGATGGCTTCCTCACGACCACCCGTGGCGACAGGATGAAGCTCATTTCGACGGTACGGTAGAGAACAATCCTAAACCCCGTAGTTGGTCTGGCGAAGAGATTTTAGAGAGGTTGAGCTATTTCGACTTTGGTGTGTTGAGTAATGACGCGGATGTAAAGAAATGCAATCCAATTCCTCCACATGATCTCAGCTATTGGGATCACAAGAGTATATTCTTTGAACTCCCTTACTGGTCGAAGTTGAAGCTGAGGAACAACTTGGACGTGATGCACATAGAAAAGAATGTGTGCGACAGCGTGGTGGGAACAATTCTCGGTATTAAGTTCAAGACTAAAGATACTCCCAAAGCGCGCAAAGATTTGGAATCAATGAATCTACGTCGTCCCTTGTGGTTGAGGAGGGATAGGAAAGGAGTGTACAACAAGATGCCAGATGCACCTTACACAGTGAAGCCGACGCTTAGACGTTCTGTATTTCACTGGTTTAAGGGCGTTCGTTATCCGGCTACGTATGCAGCTACTATAACTGGAGCAGTGGACGAGGTGCAACACAAGTTTGTTGGTTTAAAGACACATGACTATCACGTTATGCTGCAACGTCTGATTCCAGTGGTAATTCGACCATACTTGCCTCGGAACGTCGTAGAACCAATAGTGGCATTGTGCAGGTGGTGGCAGAGGTTATGCGCCAGAGAATTAAAGAAGTCAGATGTGGTGGAATTGCAACAACAAATTGTGCACATCATTTGCAAACTAGAGAGGATTTTCCCCCCTGCTTTCTTTGACATCATGATTCACCTAATGATCCACCTGCCCGAGCAGGTGCTCATTTCTGGTCCGGTCCAGTACACTTGGATGTATCCTCAAGAAAGGTACGTACAACTAATTAATTAATTAATTTGTTCCACTGGAGAATATATATATACTAGCTAGCTAGCTATATGTACTTATGTAATGTGTACGTTTGATTTTGTAGACAACTTGGACAGTATAAGTCATTCGTCAAAAATAGGTCGGCCCCGGATGGCTCCATAGCAGAGACATACCTAATGCATGAGTGTGTTACTTACTGCAACAGGTACCTCAAAGATCCACCCCCTCCCACTGCCTTCGATCGCAGTGCCCGCATCAATCTTTCTGTCGTGACCAATGTCGTCCGACCGTTTAGAGGAGTATTAAAGGAATCGTTAACACGGGAAGAACTTATTGAGGCACATTGGGTAGTGTTGCGAGACTGTGACGAAGTTGAGCCGTACATGTTGTCATACAGGGAGAGGCTTCAGGCGTTAAATCAAAACAAGAGTTCGGCGTGGATTGAGAAAATGGTTAAGAAGAAGTTTCCTGATTATTTCTTCCAATGGGTACGTACGTACGACTCGGTATTAATTATTTAAATACATATCGCTCATGTTTGTAGAAAGTAAACCCTTATATTAATTTGCCCATTTTCGCAGATGATTGATCTGCAAAAATCTGATAACCACGGAGGGTGGTGGTCATGGCCAAAGCACTTGCTAGCAGGGAAGCCGGTTAAACACTATATTTATCCCGGATGTTTTGTGAACGGTGTAAAGTTCCATTCATTGGCCCGAGACGAAGGAAGAAGAACACAAAACAGTGGGGTAGCGGTTGGGAAAGACAATGATCTATATTACGGGGCTATTGTATACGTGGTTCAGCTATGTTACGGGAATGATGTCAACGTTTTCCTATTCAAGTGCAGATGGTTCAAGCGTACAAAGGAAGACCTGGGACTATTATCAGTCGATACAAACTCGCACTGGTATGAGGATGAGCCTTTCGCTCTCGCCACCTTAGTTCGGCAGGTGTTCTATCTCGACGATCCGAAAGCCGGTGAAGGGTGGAAAATAGTGAACCATATCTCTCACCGAGGAATATGGAATACAGAGACAATTGAAGGGACACCGGCGACGACTGAAGATGCTGCTGAACCAGAAAGAGACATTCCTGCCTATCAAGAGCCTAATATTTCTATGGTCCGCTCCGATATAATGGACCTCGTTCAAGATGGTGAACGGTTACCCATGCCTGATCGTTGTACAGATCTAACTGAAGATGAGATTATCGATGAGGTAGATGAAGAAGACGAGCAGGAAGAGGACGCGGACGAGGACTCAGGTTATTCGTCGGACGATGTTGAGTACGATGACGAGGATGAGCCGTCGACTAACGGGGATGAGGACGATGATGATTATGACGAAGAGTACGGTCATACGACGAGGGAGATTAATTGGTAATTAATTACTGTAATTATTGTAATATATATATATATGATCGATGCCGGTTTACGGTAAGAAATTAATCTGAATTATATATCCTGGCCAACGGCGAAATTAATAAATATTGGCGCCAAATCTCAATCTCATATAAAACGTACCCTAGCTAAATCCTCGACCCTAAATCTAGCAAATCGGATCGATCGATCATTTATTTAATTTTTTTATGGTCATTCAAAATAATTGAAAGGACACCTGAATTCCGTCCACGTTTATATTAGGTCCCCCGCCATATTCCGTTTTTGGGACCGCTTGAATTTTCACTTAGACGACGGAGATGGTATTCTCCGTCGTCTAAGTCCAAAATTATGGTGGTTCAAAACGTCCCGCCGATTAATTACGCGCCGTTTCAAAATTTTGAAACCGCCACCTGGACGACGGAAAACACTGTTTCCGTCGTCCAGGTGCACTTAGACGACGGAGAATAGTGCTCCGTCGTCTAAGTCAAAGTCTATAAATAGAACAGCACCCCCCCCCCTCCTTTTCTCATTCCATCTCCTCTCCTCTCCTCCTCTCCTCTCCTCTCCTCTACTCCGGCGATCCTCCTCCGGCGACGCTCCGATGACATTATTTCCGCCGTGGTTCCTCTTCTCCGACGACTCAACTCCGCCGATATTCCCGCAAACTCCGGTTCGGTAAATTTCTATTTTTCTCTTATTAAAATAATTTTATTTATTTAATTAATTTAATTCTAGATATAATTAATTAGTAGAATTTAATTGATTAATTAGTTTAAATATTTAATAAATGATTAATTATTGTTATTAATTAATTAAATCATAATTATTGTAATTATTTATATATTATTAGTTGCATGATTAAATGAATTGACTATTAAATTATTTATTATTAGTTGCATGATAAATAAATATAAATTATTGCATCTAATTAAAGGAATTATTAATTAATATTTACGTTTATTTTCTAGTAAATTAATTAGTAGTACGTGTTCGATTTAAATTTAGTACATAGGCTTGGTAATTATTAAGTCGCACTCTTTGGAATAGATGGCGCCTCTTTTCCTTGCTTATCTCCTTAACCCCTCGTGATGTGTGGATTTCATCACCGCACACCATAACCTAAGTGAAGTTATGGACACGAGGTTGAGGGCGGAGTTTGCAAAGGATTTGAGGGAGTGTAAATTTTCAAAAAATTGGCCGAATGTCGGACATGGTGTCTAGAAACGGGTTATGACTGGTGACAGGATTTGGACTAAGAAAGACTTTTGTCGAAATTAGTCATGCCTCTCGCGTTATCTCTATCCCTAACTGGCCATGTTTTTCGATTTAACCAAGGCTGATTAATTGAAAATTTACACTTTATCGCGCGGGTCGCACGTCCATTGAACGACCGAAAATGCCAAGCTAGTGTACTCTATTTAAATCTTAAACGTACTTAATTAATTAGCGTAAATTTTTAAGTTGTAATTATTATGGTAAGTAGGTATTTTAACCCCGTACTCTTAGGTTTAAATGGCTCCGCCAAAGACGACATCCGGCAAGAAGAAAGCCCAACAAGAGGCAGAAGATGCCATGCTCCGCCGCTTGGCGGACCAAGTCGGTTGGGAATTACCACCAGAGGGCAACGACGCTCTCAATCCGGACGGATCATCTGGTCCGTCTGTAGCGCCCTCTGGGGAAATTCCCGCTCCCCCATTCATCTCGAGCGGTGATGACGTCGACCCCTTCCAATCTCCGACGCCCGGTACCCATTCAACGGAAAGTACTCAGGCGTCCTCCACCGCCGAATCAATCATGTACAGCACCCGCCGTAGGCAAAGGAGGGCCCCCACTGACCCGGAACCGAAAAGGACTCGGGGTCTCGTTAAAGGGGGGAAAGCAGAGCGTATTTGCAAGGCGACCGGTAAAAAGATCGACTTGCCGTACGACGAATTCACCGGTGGCCCTCCCACAGCTCAACTAGCAAGTCTCTCGGCGCATGGGATAGGGTCAATCATCCGTAACCGGGTTTGTATCACTGCCCCTACTTGGAAGGAGGCGCCGGATCATGAGAAGGCGAAAGTCTTCAAAGATCTTTCGGTACGTAATACGTTCAATTTAGTTATTATATAATATTGTTAATCTCGGCCTAAAATTTCATAATATATACGATTATAATTTTCTATTTATTTTTCATAGGAACAATTTGACGTGGATCCGACACCGGATATGTTGAGGCATATCAATCAAACCGCCAACTCCATCTACAAAGATTGGAAGTACAGGCTCCATAAGTACTTCAAAGATGTCGGTCCTGTGCCTCCCCCGGTAGAGTTGCAAGGGGAGAGAGAAGATGAGTGGGAGTGGTTGTGTAACCACTTTGCCGATGAACAATTTAAGGTATTAATTTAATTTTTTTATTTCAATTAAAATAATTGAATTATTTAAATTGTAGTTATTCATTTTTTTAATGATTTAATTATCTTGTGTAACAGAAATTCTCCGGTGTCAACAAAGCCAACCGGGGGAAGAAGGAGAAACACCATACTACCGGCGCCAAGCAGTTCATTCAAATTGCCAAGGAGCACAAGGATAAGGGTTCCAAACACCCTTTTATTGATGCAAGCGTAAGCGCGTACGTGACGCCAGGGCTCGATAATGAAGCGAGTCAATGCGGGGTAAGTGATATGTATATATATATATATATGTGCTTTTAATTATAGTAATTATTATTTAAATATGATTACAAAATTATAATAAATTAATTATAATTTTGTAGGCAAGGGCGATAGAGCGTGCGCATGAAGAGTTGGCCAACACTCAGCTTGCGTTCCCAGATGTGCCGCCGGAAGACCTGCCTCCTCTATCCTTAGAGAGCCAAATTGCAATCGCGGATGAGGTCTACGGTCGTAGAGCTGGCAAGGAGGTTAGGCACTTTGGGCCTAGGGTGGTACGAGATTTGTCGACGACCTCCGGCTCATCATCTACGGGAGGTTCGAGGCAGCGGAGAATGAGTCAAGCTGCGGCCGTCGAAGCAGCCATTCAAGAGGCTCGACTGGCACGAGAGGAGAATCGACGGACACAAGAGCAGAATGAGTCAATGCGGCAAAGACTTGACGAACAACAAGCACAAATAGCCCAACTCATCGCGCTCATGAACCAAAATCGAGAAGTATGTCAACCTCCTCCGAACCCACATCCCGACGACAACGACCCGGCTGGAGGCGGAGGACTCGGCCCCGCATCTGCTCCTCCAGTGTAATAGCTAGCACGTAGTATATTATCTCGTTTCTTTCCGCATTCCGAACAATATTTTAATTTTTAATTTATGAGTTTTTACGTATGTACAAATTAATTTACTTTGATTATTTAATAATTATATAAGTTATTAATTTTAATATTCAAAATTTAGTTTATTTATTTAATTTTAGCATTTTTCATTATTTAAATTAAAATAATAATAAATTAAATTAATAATTTTTAATTTCAATTTATTTTTTTAAAAAAAATTAAATATTCACTTGGACGACGGAGATTATGGTCTCCGTCGTCCAGGTGTAGAACCCTAAACCCCTAACCCCTAAACCCTGTCGTTCTCCGTGGCCCAAGTTTTCACCTGGACGACGGAAACACTAAGTCTCCGTCGTCCAGGTGAACACCTGGGCCACGGATAATGTCTGAGGTCCAAGTGAACTTGGACGACGGATCACTAAATCTCCGTCGTCCAGGTTCTTGGACGACAGCACTTGGAGCACGGACCTTGGACGACGGAGTTTCCGTCGTCCAAGTACTTAGACGACGGAAAACGGCACTTAGACGACGGAAATGGTCCGTGGTCTAAGTGCAGTTTTCTTGTAGTGTTAGACAAAAAAACTGATAGTTGTGACATTTTTTGCGCGGACACTTATAACTCTTCATTTCCTGAGCATGTTGCAACGCAAAAGCCACAAACTCACTGATGCCATCCATATATCGCACATGACTTCTATTCGTCAACTGTATCCAACTCTTATCAATATTTTTGCATAAGGATAATAAATAGATCTATTAATTATATAATTTTTTAACCAATTAATAATTTATTAATCTAATATACTCTATATATTATCAAATGCATCGCACGCACATAACAAAATGCGACAACTTGTGTGGACAGTCGTCTAACAAAATACCTAGGCGACGAAGACATTGTTTGTCCCCTAAGTATTACTTAGACGACGAAAAATATTTTTTGGGAAACAAACTCTTTTTTGCCGCCTAAATGAAGTTTTCTGGTAGTGGATCCAGACCGGCCAAAATTCATCACGAAATATCGACTGCGATTTTCAACCCCTACTCTCCTTCTAGGTGAAGGTATTAACTCGTTTCTCTCGGATCATTTATTCGAATTTAATACCGTACATAAATTACGTACGCACGTACAATAATTTATTTATCCAGTAAAATATTCCAACGAATACATAGCTTCTGACGATCTTAGTTAGCTTAATTACTAGCTTGTTGTATTGTATTATTAATCTAATTAATTATAAGATAATTGGTTAATTAGTTAATAATTAATAGTATGTAGGTACGTTTAATATATATATTATATTAATTAGTTAAAACATGTTAGGCAGCAAAATTAAGATAATTGGTAAGCTAATGATTTAATTAAGCTAGGTAGTATGTTAAGCTTAATAATTACTTGTATGTTTAATATAGGGGTCTTTCCCCAAAACTCAAAAAAAAGATTCAAAATTCTCACTAGCTAAGCAAAAGATTCAAAATTCTCACTAGTCCACTAACACTACAACATTCTTACCCATTACCGGCGATTTTTTAATCGCCGGCAATATTTTTTAACATTATCGGCGATTTTTGCCGGAAAAATCGCCGGCAATGTAATTTTTTATTTTTTTAACATTACTGGCGACTTAAATGTAAGTCGCCAGTAATGTCTCGATGGTAATGACATTACCGGCGACTTACATTAAGTCGCCGGTAATGTTTTTTTTTTTTTTTTTAAACATTACCGGCGACTTAATGTAAGTCGCCGGTAATGTCATTACCATCGAGACATTACCGGCGACTTACATTTAAGTCGCCGGTAATGTTAAAAAAAAATAAAAATTACATTGCCGGCGATTTTTCCGGGAAAAATCGCCGGTAATGTTAAAAAACATTGCCGGCGATTTAAAAATCGCCGGTAATGTTAAAAAACATTGCCGGCGATTTAAAAATCGCCGGCAATGGGTAAGAATGTTGTAGTGTAATTAGGTAAAAAGACTAACTTACTCTCATTTTAATTAATGAATTATCCAATATTATTACTCTCTCATCATTTCTCCATTGATTGTTGACTTGACCCCGACAACATTCACCATTGACCACCGGCATTGACCGGTCACCAGATTCCAGCAACTTTGGCCGAATTTTGGTGACGATGACCGTTGCACGTTGACTTTGACCGATTGACTTTAGACTGTTTATTCTCAACTAAGTATCACTTTACCCTAAACAAATAAATACTCAGCTGACACTCAACTGAGTTGACGTTCAACTGATACTCAGTTGATGTTCAACTAATACACAGTCGACGTTCAATTGATACACGGTTGAGGTTGGTTCAACTGAGTGTCAAGTTAGGGTAAACTGAGTGTCAATTTAGGGTAAATTAATACACAATTTAGGGTAACCTGATACATAGTTAAAGGTCTGCAACCACTTTCGTCTCCTCATTCAACTTCAATAACATAAATTATAATAATCTACAACCACTTTGGCATATAAATTGAGCTACATTCTCATAAACTATTACCAATAATAAAATAAATAAGAATAAAGAAAAGAAATTATTTCAAATAGATAATGATGCATTAGAATACCAAAAACAAATTACTATCAGATTATGCTTTCCGGTCCGACTACTCCCTTCAATATCATCCATAATTACAAAGTCAAGTAAGTTTATAAGTTTATTGTTCAAAATGCTCTGAATCTGCAAAACAGCAAAATATTTCAGCATATTTTCAAGCACTGAAGTGAAAATGTCACCCCATCGACAAAAACATAATAGATATCAAGAAGCTGAATTATGCAACCCACTTAAAGAATAAACTAAATTAAAGAATAACAAACGTCAACATATACAAGAGTTCACTAAATAAACAAGCCACAGGGCTCTTCCCTAACAAACCAAAATTCACAACATACATGATCGAGCACGATGTATCCAAACCGAGGGACAGGGCACAGAGCACTGAGCTCAACTTATGTTACGAGTGCGATGAGGGTAATCTAAATTAGGGGTCGGCAAAAAGTCCGGCTCGGTCCGGCCCGGCCCATGTATAGCCGGAACGGGCTGGGCTGGGCCGGGCCTCAACAACATTTTAATATTTGCGGGCCGGGCCGGGCCGGGGTTTATCTTTTATATAAGGATCCGGGCCCGACCCATTCAAGGGGTTTTGCGGGCTTTTACGGGCCGGGCCTTTGCGGGCTTTTACGGGCCGGGTCTATCGGGCTTTAATTATTAAAAAATTAAGACATTTCAAAATAAACGTAACCTTCATCCATGCACCGGGGTTTAAACGTACTCCGACGAGTCTAAATTTTACGTACGATGTTTATCACTATAAGATGGAGTTTTCTACATGTCCTCGTTTATTATTAAAACATATTTAATTCTTATATTGCTTGAATTCTCCATATGTATATTAATGTTCTTACGTTTGTTCATTTGTTATATGGAATGAAATACTTTTGTGAAACTTAATCGGACATGTTTAATTATTTTATAAAATTGACAGTTAGATTGATTGGTTAGAATATTATAACCATGCCTTTAAAATTTTATAAATTTTGGACTTGATTTAGACATCGATCCATGTATTTCGCCAAATGTGACCATAATACTCTTACAACTAAAACGGAAATTACCCCTCCCGAAAATAATTTTTTAACATCAAATTTTGGACACATATTCTTATGGAATACATATCTATCTCATAGTGTCAAAAAAATTGACATAAAAAATTGATTTATCTACTCCCCCATAGGAAAATAAGGAAAATAAGATGAGTGTATTTTAGTGTTTTCACAAATTTTGTTTAATTGTATTGACTGGGATCCAAACGTACTTCGATTAGGCTAATTTTTACGTACGGTGTCTTTTATTACAAGGTGAACTATTATATATGGTCTTCTTTATTGTTAAAACATTTTTAATTCTTATATTGCTTGAATTCTCTACATGCACACTAATGTTCTTACCTTTATTCCTTGGTTATATGGGTTGAAAGACCTTTGTGAAACGTAATCGATCATGTATCATCATTTTACAAAACTGACTGTCAGATTGGTTGTTCATAATATTCTAAGCATGCCGTTAAAAATTTATAAATTTTGGACTTGATTTAGACCTACATCTATGAGTTTCGCTAAATGTGACCGTAGTACCCTTACAACTAAAACGTAAATTACTCATCCCTAAAAGAATTTTTTAAGATCAAAATTTTAACACACATTCTTGTAAATTACATATCTATCTCATAGTGTCAAAAAAATTGACATAAAAATTTAATTTATCTAGTCTCTCCATGGAAAAATAAGCAATATATAATAGAAGGGTATTGATGTCATTTCACACACTCTCAATTAAACTCTCACCATTGAAAAATTACAAGATCTAATCTGAACTATCTATTATATTTACTGTTTTACTGTGTAAATCGATAAAAAAAAATTACAATGAAACCCTAAACCCTAACTTACTCTAAACCTCAAAATTCCTAAACCTTAACTTACCCTAAATCTCAATCCCCTAAACCCTAACTTACTTTAAACCTAAACCCTAACTTATCTAAACTCTAAACAATGATTTAATAGTAAAATAGATACACAAATATAACTATATATGGAATTCTAATATTTGATCAATATATGTATATGTAATATATTAATATAGACATACACAAATATAAAAAAATATATATATATATAGTACTAGTCACTATATTATATATATAAGTGTAGGTATAATGATATATGTACTACTATCTTATATATAAAAAAAATTGACTGTCGGATTGGTTGTTCATAATATTCTAAGTAGACCGTCCCTAATTTTTATAAATTTTGGACCTAAACCCTAAACCCTAAAACCTAAACCCTAAACCCTAAACCCCAAACCCTAAAAAAATTACAATAAAATCCTAGAACCGGAACCCTAACTTACCCTAAACCTCAAATTCCTAAACCTTAACTTACCATAAATCTTAATCTCCTAAACCCTAATTTACCCTAAACCTAAACCCTAACTTATGCTAAACTTTAAATAATGACTTAATAGTAAAATAGATACACAAATTTAATTATATATGGAATTCGAATATTCAATCTATACATGTATATGTAATATATTAATATATACACACAAATATAAAATATATATCTACATAGTATTAGTCTATTAGACTACTAGTCACTATATCATATATATATATATATGTCAATATGTGTGTAGGTAAACTTTAACTAAGTATAATTTGTATAATGATTAAAATTCATTAAATGATTTAATGATATATGTCAATATGTGTGCGGGGTTTAACGGGCCGGGCCTAACGGGCTTTGACGGGCCGGGCCTAACGGGCCTTGCCGGGCTTTAGATTTCTAAACCATGGTCGGCCCACCAACCACCTTGGCGGGATTTTTTGCGGGCCGGGCCGGGCTTTTAGCCCACGGGCCAAATGATGACCCCTAATCTAAATTGTGAGCAACAATAACTGATTCACAAGTAGCCAACCAATTATAAACTGGTGCACAGTGAAGATGATGAATGTGTGTGAACATGACAGCTATAAAGCAACTTCTATATCCGCTGGACTCTGCCTTCTCCTCTCAGACCAGACCTCGTTGTCGCTCCTCCAGTACCACATCGTCCCCAAGCGACTCTCCGTTAAAATCCTAAGTCATCTCCCTAGCAACGCCAAGATCCATTACTCTGCTTTTACAGTAATATTTCTCAACTTCAAGTATTCAATATTAGACAAAGAGGAAGTGACTTCATCGATTGACGTTCAACTTATACTCAATTTACTTCAATTTATAATCAATTGATGTTCAATTAATACTCGATCAGTTGAGGGTCAACTGATACTCAATTTACGTTCAACTGATACTCAGTTGACGTTCAATTGAGTGCCAGTTGAGATTCATCAATGTCCAATCAACATCGAGAAACAAGCAAGTGATCCCACACTTATTAAACCTATTCCATTATACAAAATGATCTCCGCTTGCTAACAATTTATTAGTGAGATTTCAAGAAGTTGTCAAAACAAGAGAATGTTGGACTTAATTCACAACTAGCTAGAGCCCTGATGTAACTGTTTTCGCTCTACAACTTTACAAATAAACAAATCTAGCTACTTGAAGCTTGACAGTATCAAAATGAAGTTATCTACAAAATTCTAGCTATCAAATTCAAGTCTTCTGCAGACTTTCAATAATCAAGTCATCCAACTGGTTATGAATAAAAGTAAAACATCACTGTAATGATGCATAAAACGAGCGAGCCGAGATCTACATGTTTTGCCAACGGTGTTGATGCGAGGCCAAGGAGATCGAGCCAAGCGGTGGTTGATCGAGGCGGCCGATGGCGAGCTATGGATGTCGACTACGATGCATTGGTGGTCCATCGAGGTGGAGCACGATGAAGATGGAGATGTCTTGAGCTCAGATCGAAAAAAAAGAGCTCCAGATCGAAAAAAGAGAGTGAGAGGGTAATTTTGGAAAGAAAAAAAAAAGATAAGGAAAAATTGACTAGTGGGAAAGAATCTCTTAGAGTCTCTTAGAGTAAGTTGGTTAATGGTAATATTGCAATCTTATCAAGACTAGTGGGAAAAAACTCTCAAAAATTAGGGTATTGGGAAAAACTAATTTAATATATTGTTAATTAAGTTTAATTATTATATTGTAAAGCTAATTGTTGGGAAAAACTAATTTAATATATTGTTAATTAAGCTTAATTATTATATTGTAAAACTAATTGTTGAATTAAGGTAATAGAATCTATTTTAATTAATTGTTAATTAATTAAGCTAGCTAGCTAGTACCTTACTATGTTCGTTGTTATTGGAAACGGAAAATATATTTATATATATCTAATATTAGCTTATGTTAATTAATTGTACGTAGTATAAGTTAGATTGATTAATGATAGCATATATATCTATAGTATATTAGATTAATTAATTAGTGGTTGAAAAAAAATATAATTAATATGATAATTATTAACTTACGCATGCAGAAATATGAATAAGAGTTGGATACAGTTTGTGAATAGAAGTGATGTGCGGTATATGGACAAAATCAGAGAGTTTGTGGTTTTTGTGATGGAACATGATCAGGGAAGGTGGACAATGCAAAAATTCTTTTAACTATGAGTTTGTGTCGGCTAATGTTATGTTGCAACACTTGTACGAGAAGGGTATGATGTGGAGTTACACTACGTGGAGCGAGCATGATGAAGTAGTAGACTTAACCTCAGGACCAGACTTCAGTTACTATGATGCCTCATCCAGCGGTAGTGGCACCCCTTCTTGGAACCCAATTGTTGATTTGGTCCATAATGCCTTTCCGGGATTTAGTCATGGTAGACACCAATATCAAGAGGGAAGTTACGATACCACTCATTGGCATGATGACACATTCCCTGCTGTCAGCTTGGCCACTCACACTATTGAAATGGATAAGTACAACGAGATGCTAATTGAAGCCCAGACCCCGGTGTACCCTGGATGTCAAGATAATGTGGTGCAGTATGTGATGGAGCAAATGCAAATAAAAGTGAAGAAAAAAATGTAACACAGTACTTTTGACGAAATGCAGGAGCAAATATGCAAGTTGCTTCCTGATCATCACAAACTTCTGAAATCACATTATAAGGTTAGAAAGATCTTAACCAACCTCAGCCTAAAGTACAACGTAATTCACGCTTGCAGAAATTATTGTGTTGTTTTATAAAGAGTATGCACATTTAGACTGTTGTCCCGTCTGTAACCAGTGCAGATATATAAATCGGGAGAATAGAAGGAGTTTGAAGAAGCAAATTCTTATGAAGGTGCTTCGTTATTTTCCTTAGATTCTCAGATTGCAACGTCTGTACATGTCTCTATACACAGCAAAGTTAATGAGATGGTACGCAGAACAACGAATAGATGACGATGTGCTCAGACACATGGCAGATGAGGAGGCTTTTAAACATTTCGACAGGGAATTTCAACACTTTGGAACAGAGGTTCAAAATGTTAGACTTGAACTTTGTATAGATAGATTCCATCCTTGGGGTAGTAATAGCGCTGCCGTCAGCACTTTGACAGTTATTCTCATGTTGTACAACCTGCCTCCGTGGATGTGCATGAACAAGGAATTTAATTTTCTTACTCTCCTAATTCTATGTCCTCAATCTCTGAGAAAGTATTTAGATGTGTACCTCAGATCTTTGATCGACGAGCTGAAAAAATGTTATGGAAAAATGGAGTCCCAACTTATGACAAGTTCACTGACACGATGTTCATGATGAAAGCAGTCGTAATGTTGACAATCAGCAATTTTCCTGCGTATGGGATGATGGCATCATGCACAACAAAAGGATACAACGGTTGTCTTGTCTGTTTGGATGACGTGAACTTTAGTTGACACGCGGGGAAGGTTGGTTACGTGGGTCACCGTAGATGGCTTCCCCACGATCACTCGTGCCGACATGATAAAGATCACTTCAACGACATAGTAGAGAATAATCATAAACCCCGAAAGTGGTAGAAAGAAGAGATTTTAGAAAGGTTGACCAGCTTCTATTTTGGTGTGTTGACCAATGACAAAGATGTGAAGAAACTTAATCCACACCCCCCACATGATCTCAGCTATTGGCATCACAATATTCTTTGAACTGCCTTACTGGTCCAAGTTGAGACTCAGAAACAACCTAGATGTCATGCGCATAGAAAAGAATGTCTACGACAGCATGGTGGGAAAAATTATTTATATTAAGTTGAAGACTAAAGATACTCCCAGAGCGCAAAAAGATTAGGAATCTATGAATTTACGTCGTTCCTTGTGGTTAAGGAGGGATAAAAGAGGAGTGTACAACAAAATGTCAGATACACCTTTCACGATGAAGCCGACACGGAGGGGATCTGTATTCAATTGGCTTAAGGGTGTTCGTTATTTGTCTACGTATGCTGTGAATATATTTGGAGAAGTCGACGAGGTGCAACACTAGTTCGTTGGTCTAAAGAGTCATGACTATCACGTTATGCTGCAAAGTTTGATTCCAGTGGTAAATCGGCCATATTTGGCTCATGACGTCGTCAAACCAAAAGTAGCATTGTGTAAATGGTGGCAGAGGTTATGCGTCAGAGAGTTAAAGAATTCAGACATGGTCGAACTGCAACACAAAATTGTGCACATCCTTTGCAAACTAGAGAGAATTTTTTTCCCCCGCTTTCTTTGACATCATGATTCAACTCATGATCCACCTTCCCGAGCAGATGCTCATGTCTGGTCCGGTTCACTACACTTGGAAGTATCCTTAAAAAAGATACGTATAATTATTTATAACGGTTTTTCATCATTCACCTATATATCTTTTTTTTTGTTTCTACTATTCGTCAAATAATTAATATATTGTATGATTTTGCAGATAACTCAGACAGTATAAAGGATTCGTGAAAAATAAATTTTCTCCAGATGGCTGCATAGCAGAGAGATACCTAATGTATGAATGTGTTACCTACTGTAACAGGTACCTCAAGGATCCAGTCCAAACCAAATCCTCCAATCTAAATGTCTGCATCAATATTTCGGTCATCACTGATCTCGTCCGTCCATTCAGAGGAGTATTAAATGAAAGTTTAACCAGAGAAGAACTTATCGAAGCGTATTGGGTTGTGTTGTGAGACTGTGATAAGGTCGAAATTTACATGGACCTCTACAGGGAGAAGATTCAGGCAGCCAACCAGACAAGAGTCCTACCTAGATTGAAAAATTGCTCGAGAAGTTCTCTGATTATATCATCCAATGGGTATGTATTTTTAATTAATTTAGTGTTTAATTAATTACTTATGCGAAGTATTTTGCCTTTGTTTGTGCATGCATGCAAGTTTTTCAATTGGTTGCCTTTATTTTTAGGGGAAATTATGTCAAATTTTTGATAGAAATTAAATACACATTCATATATATTCTTCCCATTTTTACAGATGATTGATTTACAAAAATTCGATGACCACAGGGGGAGGTGGTCATGGAAAAAACACTTGTTGGCCTATAAGTCAGTTAAACACTATATTTACCTCGGATGTTTTGTGAACGGTATAAAATTTTATTCATTTGTCTGAGATGAAGGCAGATGAACACAAAACAATGGGATCACGGTTGGGGAAGGCAATGTTATGTATTACAGGGTTCTTGATAATGTCATTCAGCTAATGTACATGAATGATATCAATTTTTTCTATTTAAGTGCAAATGATTCAAGCGTACTAAGGAAGATCTGTGCCTTTTATCAGTCGATACAAACTCAAGCTGGTATGAAGATGAGTCATTCACTCTTGCCATCTTAGTTAGGCAGGTGTTCTATTTGGATGATCTGAAAGCTGATGAAGTCTAGAAAATAGTACACCATATATCTCACTGAGGAATATGGAGTGCCACGACATTGGAAGGGAGCTCAGCAACTGATAATGAAGCACATTGTAATGACCCAAACTCAAATTAGCGGCTTAATCATCGTTATCCGTGTAATTAATCAGTACACCTCACGTTTACCGTAGATTTGTCGATAGTTGCGATTTAATTATCAACATTTGATGAGTTACGAGTTTGATTTCTGTTTCTTCACAAAGTTATAGAGTTCGTCAAGATGAGTTCGTGGTCACTTCAAGCGTAAAAGTTAGAGTTACGATGAAAAGATTATGGATATCAGAAACTTATCGAGTTTCGTGGAGTATAAAAATTGGCATTTTATAAATTATGGATTTGGACTCGCTCTCTTCATCAATGTCGTAGAGTATATCATTGCGAGAGCGTATGTATTTTAATTGAATTTTTTTGAGACTCGAACTAACTTCTATAAATTTCTGAAGTTTTCCGGAAAAACTATATGTAGGGGAATTTATTTTTCTTTTCCTTATTTCGTTTCTTTTTTTTCTTTCCCCTCTCTTTCTCTCTCCTCCCTCCCATGCTCTCCCTCTTCCTTTCCTCCGGTCACCGGCCAGCCACTGTTTTGGTCGGTCTTGGTCCCACAATTTTCACCTCAATCTCGTCTTCTCTTTCCCCAACACCACAACCTCCAATTCTCGTCCTACGACTACCAAAAATTGACGAAAAATCTCTATGATTTCAGCCTCCATCGTCGCCGCCGCCACCGGCGTCCAACCACTTCGTGGTTTGAGGGCTTTTGAAGCCCACCTCCCCAAGAGTCTAATGCCACCCTTGGCAGGACCCAATTTGGCCAGAGGACGACGTACGGACATCGCTAGATTCCAATGAAAGTTTAGAACTTTGAGTTGAGATTTTGACATTTTTCGACGAGAATTTGGCTTAGAGTGGAACTACAATGTTGTTGGGCTTGTTGAACTGAATCTTTTGATGTGCAGGTCGAACTGCTCAAGGCTGGTAGCGGTGCCGTGTGCTACAGAGCTCCGGCGACCAGAATGTCCTTTTCTTCATGGGAAATTTTCTATGATGGTTTGGGGTAGTTTTAGATTAGTTTCATGTCGTTAGATTAATTTACTAATATTTTGGCTATATCAAGGCGACTCGACACGCCGACTTAATCATCCGTTCGCGAGTTGAGTTGAAACAGAAGCTTGGTAGCGAACAAATTATGGTGTACGACGTTCTGGATCGAGGTGCGACTCATCACATCACATGCTTGGATGAGTCGCGATAGTGATAGTTAGCTATCAAATTTAAATGTGAGTTTTCCGATAAACGTGGTGGCTCAAATTTCTTTATCTTACGTTAATGACACGATCAAGTTGAATAGTAGAAAATATATATTTTACTTCGGTATATGAACGCTAATTTGAATTCCGAGCAAATGGATAGATTAGTGATTCTTTAGGCAGTTCAGGTGAGTGGGCATATTTATTTCACTGTCGTATTGCAAGTCTAAGTTTTACGTTCTTGAAGCTTTAATTTCTCGCATGCACATGATTTCTGCTATGTTTATTTTTCGAGAACTTTAGTTCTCATGTTTGATTTAAAAATACCTTTAAGAGCATGCTTACAATTTCCATGGCTTATGTATATATATTTATACGTACTATGATATGACATGACATATGATATGATATGGTTACGATTATGTTTTTACGATATAACATGTGTACGTTATACTAGTATTCAGTCATGTATATGTTATACTAGTATGCAGACATGTATATATTTTACTAGTATGCATGGAGGCACTGCATTACTTTTTATGATTTTTATGCATGACACGTATACAATTATGCACCGGTGCATTGGCTACTCGGCTGATCAACGAGTATGCCTCGGGGGAGGACCAGGAATGCCTAACCCGATGACTTGTCAGGGACGACTAGGAATGCCTACCCGATGACTTTCTTTTCACGTTCTGCCTCCACACGCGCTTGCATGATTTTATTTAGACTCGCTCGGTTTTTATTTTATGTTTTGTGAAAGACATAAATTACGTTTTACGATTTCTTAAAATTATTTATTTTCATCCCCTCACTCTAATAGATTTTCATATTTTTATATGTCTTTCCCCTAGACCTTTGGTTTTTAATGCCCAGGTTGTAGTGTCTTGCTGGAGGTCGGATGCGCACGTGGATCGAGACATAGTTGGACCTCACCGTAAGATCAACTCCAATCCTACGGATTGGTATCTTAGTTGAGTTAGATAATCAAGCATCTAGTTGTACTGTTTAGTTAGAAATTTTTAGTGTTTAGTTCGGTAATTTAGATGTCAAGTATGTTTAGTTGTGGTTGAGGGCGTAATCCTGAATTAGATAGCTAATTTAGGGTCAGGTCTTCACATGCATAGATACGATGCATATCAAGTGCCTAATACTTTTGTCATTCTCGACATAATGGAACCAGTTCGGCCTAACGAATACTTACCTATATTAGATGGTGCATCAGATCTTATTCAAGAGGAGATTAGACAGTTAGAGACGAATGTCACTGAAGAGGAGTCGGAGGATGACGACGAGGACGTCGGATACGATTCTGACGATGTAGAATATGATAATGAGGAACAATCAGATAATGATGAGAAGGATAATTCAAATGATGACGATTATAACGATGAAGATTGATGCATGTGAGAATAACTAGTATATGTATTAGAAATTAATTAATTAATTAATTAATGTCACTATGTCGTACATAATTACAATTAACAATTATTTACTTGGATCGATGCATGCATGATCGATCGATATAGATGCATTCGTCTTTCCACCCACAGCAGCTACTCACTTGCAGACCATGTACGTATTTAAACTAATATTTTCATTCACTACTTCTACTTGAAGCTACTTATTTTCTATTTAAGGACCTTATGTACGTAACTTGTAACGTCAAGAGTTAAGAACTCGCCGTCTCGATCATCTAGCTAGTTCGATCTTGAATCCCTGAAGTCTAGAACCATGAAATCTGTTCTCCAGAAAACAGATTCACTCCGTTTCTTCGCATATATTTTGGATGATACTTTTAAGCACAAATTTCACTTTGATATGTAGGGTATGATGACTTAAGTGATGAAAACAAGTGTTTTCGTCACCTAATTGCCTTCTTAGACGACGAAAAGATCTCTCTTCGTCGTTTAAGTCATACCCTAAACCTTTTCTCCTAACCCATAAACTATTTCCTCTAAACAGGAATACTTAGGCAACAAAAGCCACAATTCGTCGTCTAAGTTGTACTTAGGCGACGAAAATTAACCACTTTCGTCGTCTAAGTACCAGTTTCACAATCAGACCTTTAAGAGCACGATCATGCATACCATCTTAAAATATAAAAAAATTTCGTCGAGGGCGTAGTGTAACCAATTTTTGGACTGTGAGTGTCGACGGTTTGAAAATCGGAGTTACGAAGATTCGCATATCAACGTTTCCGTTTCGTTGAAATTTTGATTTTATGGTTGACTACGCTGATCAAACCCTTAACAAACTTTGTTTTTAATGAAAATTCATCAACTTACATATTATGTTATGATAAATATATCAAACAGTTGTTTTGTCCAAATTCAATTTCGTTAATGTTCACGTGGAGTAAATATAGACATACGAACACTTAAGTTATACAACATTAGTAGATATATAAAAAAAATTTAATCTTAAATAAATATCGTCTGTTAAATTTTAATTAATTTGTTTTTAGTTGATAAATTAAGTTTTTACAGCAAGACGAACACCCGTAACTTTGAAAACAGATTTAAGAATTATTTTTACGATAGTACCCGTCTTTTAACTATTTTTTGATAATCACTAAATTCATTCGATCGAAACCTAAACTAATACGAATTATGTTGAATTTTTTTTCACAATATTCTACAAATGTAATACGGTTCATTTTTATTTATTTATAAGTAACTATCAAAAACTAATTTTCATACCTTTTTTTTAAAATATTCACTTAGGTGACGAAGAGTACGTTTTGTCATCTAAGCCATCCACTTAGGCGACGAAAAAAATTTATTTCGTCCTAATAACTCACTTAGGTGACGAAAGTCATTTTCGTCACGTAAGACCAAAATTTTGGCGGTTCAGTTCGTGCGGCAAAATTTTCAGGCCAGGAATTAAAAATGACTTAGGTGACGAAACACCTCACTTTTGTCACCGAAGACCAAAATTTTTGTGGTTCATTCTCCTGTGCGCGTAATTTTTTGGGCCATGTTTAAATAACACTTAGACAACGAACTTTGGTTTTCGTCGCCTAAGTGCACTTAGGCGACGAAAGACATAGCTTTCGTCGTTTAAGTGGTGGTACATTTTCCTATGTGTCTCAAGTTCTGGGCCACATTAAATACCACTTAGACGACGAAAGGGGTTGTCGTCGTCTAAGTCATCAACTTAGACGACGAAAGGGGGTCGTCGTCATCTAAGTCGTCAACTTAGATGATGAAAACCCCATTTTCTCCTCTCTCTCTCTCTCTCTCTCTCTCCTTTCTCCCTCTCTCCGGCCGCCGTCTCCTCCTCCTCCGAACGTCGCAACGCCTCCTAGCTTCCTCTCCCACACCGGCCGCTGCCCCTGCCTCTCTCTCCGGCCCTCTCCTCCTCTGAACGCTGGCGGCCTCACACCATCCTCTCCTCCGCCTCACGTCGACGTCCTCTCCTCCTCACCACTGTCAATAACTCTCTCTCTCTCTCTCTCTCTCTCTCTCTCTATATATATATATATATATATACACACACACACACACACTATTTATACGAAATATATATTGTATATATAAACTGTAATTATATATATACTGTATATTATGTTTATATATATACTATATATTTATAAATATAATTTATACTTGGATATTGGATAAATTTGTGATTGGATAAATATTGAACAAATTTATAATTGGATAAATATTGGATATATTGGTAATATATTGGATATTGGATAAATTTAGTATATATTGGTAATATATATATTTGGTAATATAAATTGGATAAATTTTTGAAATTTGAATAAATTGGATAAATTTGGATATATTTGTGAAATTTGGATAAATTTATAAAATTTGGATAAATTGGATAAATTTGTAAAATTTGACTAAATTTGGATAAATTCGATATATTTATATTTGATGAAATTTTGATGAATTTAGATATATTGTTAATATTTGATTTTTAAAGCTTCATTAAGATGCCGCCAAGGAAGAGGCAATCGCAAGAAGAGAGGGAAGCCGAACTCCGATCCATTGCACTACAAATGGGTTGGAGGGAAACTATGTCGGAGGAGACCGTTTCGGCTCCTCCTCATCCTTCGAGTCGGCTGACTAGCCCAATCCTTCATGCTCTAAATGAGTCGGCCAATGCCTATACTGACGCGCCAGCCATCATTGCTCCAGCGGTGACGTCTAAAGGTCTCAAAGAGTCGGTCGACGACTCCATTCACTATAGCGCATGGCGCACAGCGAGGAAGCAGTCGTTAGACCAGGTTTCCAAAAGGAGTTGGGGACTTTTGAAGGGTGCCAAAAGCGAGCGTATAGTGAAGTCGACGAGGAAGAAGATCGAGGTGTCGTTAGACAATTTCACCCGAGATCCTCCGTCCCCGCAACTCAGCAGTCTCACCACACATACCATCGACTCAATCATACGGAACAACATCTGTATGGTTGTCGCTTCGTGGAACAAGCTGCCTGAATCAGAGAGGATAATGGTGTACCGCGAACTCTCGATAATACTATTTAATTTTTTTATTTTTGTAATTAATTACAAACCACGAAACTAGGCATAATGTTTAGGTTTTAATTTTTTGTTTATTTTTCTAGCTACATTTTGATATCGACGGCACGTCGGGGATGATGGAGAACATCAATACCGTGACCAAGAACAGTTTCAAGGATTGGAAGTATGACTTCCACAAGTACTATCTCCGACATGGCGCCTCACATGTCCCACATCAGTTGTGGGATGAAAGGGAATATGAGTGGCAATGGTTGGTCGAACACTTTGAGTCCGACAAGTATATATAGGGTTCGTCTTCATTTTCTTTAAATTGAGAAAATTAAATAATTTCCTATTTTCAACCATTTATTTATTATTTAATAATTTTTGTTGTGAAACATATAAGGTCAGAGCCCAACAAGACAAACGGTGAAAAGAAGGTTGACTACTATGGTACGGGCTCCAAAGGGTTCATTTACATCGCAAAGGAGTACAAGGATGTGAGTTCGAAGCATTGTCTCCTGGATGCCAGTGTCTTTGCTCATGTCAAGCCTAGGGTCAACAATGAAGAGAGTAAACGCGGGATAAGTAACTCATCTTGCCTAAACCAATTGAATTTAATCGTACTTTTAAAATATATAGAAATTTAGTATAACGGTAATTACATTTTTAATAAATTGAATTATTAGAAGTTCGGTTGTGCTCTTGGAATATGATTTTGAACTTGAGTTAGGTTATCCTTCAGTTGGTTAAATTATGATTTAAACTTGAGAAATCTGGATGGGAATCAGTGCCCACGGTGAATTTGTGTTGTTGAAATAGGTTATTCGAAGTGTCTTCTTTTTTGCAAGTTTTTGGTTTCCTCCAACTTTAGGGGATGTTATGGCTAATTTTTTTTACAAATAAATATTTATGTATTGTTTACATGATTAATTTCAGGCGAGGTTGATAGAAATTGCCTAGGAGCAGTTGGTGAACAGCCAACTGGAAAACCAAAATATGCCGCCGATGAGTTCCCCCCTCTATCGGTGGAGAGCCAGATCGCCATTGCCGATGTTATTTATGACTGCCGCACTGGTAATGAGGTTCGTGGGCTTGGACGGGCTGTCCACAAATATTTGTCGTTCCAGTCCTCCGGATCGTCGTAGAGTAGGCGTGGTGAAGTGGATGCCGAGGCTCTGCGAGCTGCACAAGAGCAGACTCGATTGGCATAGGAGTTGACCAATCGGGTCTGGGAGGAGACGAGGTCGATGCAGGAGCAGACGAGGTCGATGCTGGGGCAGTTGGAAGCGAAAAACCAAAAGATAGGCTACTTCTTCGAGATATGCGCACACATGGGGTTGCCCATTCCTGATGAGGCTTGTCATCCCCCCTCCCCCGGGCCCAACGACGACGATTAGAGCGACGACGTGAGACTCAACGGCATGTTTACCTCCATAGTTTAGTTTAGTTTAGTAGTTTCTTTCACTTGTACGTACGCTTTTTATATTAAATGAATATTTTTTTAATTTAATTGTTTTTTAATTTTTTAAAAACTATTATTAATTATTAGTTTTTTATTAATTAAAAAACAAAAAAAATTAACTTAGGTGACGAAATGTTTCGTCGCCTAAGTCATCAACTAAGACGACGATGGTGTCGTGGCCTTGGTATTTAACCTAAGCGATGAAACAGTGTTGGTCGTCTAAGTCCTCTACTTCGACGATGACACTCTTAATTGCGTCGTCTAAGTAGATGCACTTAGATGACGAAAACTGATTGCTTGTCCAAGTGGATGCACTTAGACGACGAACTTCTACTTTCGTTGCCTTAGATGACTCTGAGACGATGGACTTTGTTGTCATTTAGAGGAATAATTTTTTGACGCCTAAGTACTTAGACGGCGCAATAATTTTCGTCACCTAAGTACCATCTTAGGCGACGAAATGAAACAGTTTCGTCGTCTAAGTACTTAGGCTGCGATTCTTAGGCGACGAAAGTTTTGTCGGTAAGTACTTAGCCGACGAAAACTCTTCGCCGCCTAAGTCTATATTTCTGGTAGCCGACGAAAATACCCACTTAGGTATCAGATAAAATTAAGGGAATCCTTGTCACTGATGACATACCCAAAGACATATGCTTGAATAGTGGAAGCTTCAGAAAGTTGAAAAATCTTCAGATCTTTCTAGCCTCCACTAAGATTTGCAAATCTTCAAATCTTTAGAAAGTTGAAAAATCTTCAAGTCTTCAAATCTTTCTAGAAGTTTTCTGGAAATGAACTGGAGTATCTCTCCAACCAATTGAGGGTTCTCTATTGGAACAATTGTCCACTCCAATCTTTTCCCACTGATTTTAGGGTCACTTAGAAAAATACCCTTGCAACATTTATTTTAGAGACTATAATCCGATCCATTAACATTTAGATTACTAAGTTTAGGACACTAATAAATTACTTGTATAATACTAAATATTATCATGTCATATTGTTTGAGTTGTTAACAAATGTTACCATAACCCATTAATTTCAATTTGTTGCAGGAGAAAGTAAAATAAACTGAAAGTAGTTACTCTTCTCATTGATAGAATATCTTAAATATAGGCTGATATAATTTGTTACAATAACATAAAGTAGTTACTCTTTCTCATTGATGCATGACTTGTTGTCTCATTTAAAACCTCGCCAAACAAACAAAAAACTCATGGGTAAAACAAAAAGTTGGTCTAAGGGAAAAAGAGTACAACGCACCAACTACTAAAGCTACTACATGTGATGTAGACTCCCCCTGATGTCTACAGAAATGGAACTCCCCTGACTATAAACTTAGTCTAGGAGTTCTGATAATCTTCACATACCAATGTCTCTCACATGTTTCACAAAAGTAGATTTAGGAAGTGACTTGTAAACAAGTCCGCAGCATTATCAATAGAACCAAACTGGTTCACATGGATAATCAATAATTACTACTATTGCTAATTGTAGGAATACTTTGGCAAAAAGAACTAAGTATGACACCCTTAATGGAACTCTACTTCATTGACTCAATGCAAAATGCATTATCCTCAAAGATGCAGGTTGGTGCTGTCATAGTAGATAATAATCCACTAGGCCCTCAAATATGGTGTATTATTATCTTATACTAGACACAGCCATCAACAGTTTTATAGAAAGCTTTAATCTTTAGAATAATTCGAGGCAATAACAACAAGGGTTCACTTAGTTGTTCTCCAAGGAACTGCCAAGTTTCCCATGATGAATAACATGTATGGGAACATCCTATATATATATATGGGTCAGAGAGGTGCCCAATATCAGAAAATCTAACCAATACATCAACCGGTGTTTTGGAATAGGGGATAGCATGAAAACTTGTCCGAAACAGGACGGATTTTTGACGGGTCGAGAGAATCTCTCAACAGGTCAAGGGAATCACTCTGGTTGATCCATGGTCCATTTTCGACGGGTCGAGAAAAATCATCGACGGGTCAAAATTCCCAGAATGAGTTTCAACTTTCTCTTTTCCAAGAATTTCATGCATTTCAATAGATCACTGCGAGTCCATGAAGATTTGTTTTACTCCATTCAAATGACTCTACGTTGGCGCACACTGAGAAGGCATGCATGTCTGGATATGTTTACTAAGCTAAATTCAATCAAGCTCTAATCGTACTAAGATATAGAATCTCATCTCCAAAAGTTTCTCATCATCATCTTTTCAGATGAAATTGATCATTTCGGTTTTCAAACTGCAAACAACCATTGGTGTATTAATAGGGTCTGCTTTGTTCATAGCTTGATTAGACATGAGCAAACTGGTGAATAAGAATTCAACCAACTCGATGTACCGTCTCTAAACCAAGACTTAATCGAGTCCTACCAAGGTCTATCATCTCAAACAATTTGTTCATATACTGAACACGCACATGCATAACTTTTCATTCTTATATCCTTTCCAAATCAAGTAGTCACTTAGGCGTGTATACCACATCCAACTGAATTATTTTAATCCTTATAGTGAGTGTCTCAATCTAATCACATGAGAACTCCATGGTTCAGAGTTACTTGACTTGGGTAGAACTATGTCATTCGACACTGTCATGTATATCTCTGAATTAAGATCCCCAACGAGATATACAATAAACACATCTATAAGTTGCATACTCAGTATTTTGGACACTACCAAACTGATAAGGTAGCGGAAAGTAATGATGTCCATGACCAGAGAATACATCTCTTCATAATCAATACTAGGGCATTAAGAGAATTCTTGCACCACAAGTTCTTCTCATTGTGCTTCTAAACAAGACTCATTTGTGTCTAACCGGCATATCATTCGATGGTTATATTATTACCATACCAAAAAATTGCCATTTGTAAGAGAGTCTAGTTCAGCCTAGATTGCAACTTTTCATATCGATCAATTTTCTCTACAATAACCGTTGACAATTTGCAACATAGCAAAGTTCCACTTCATCGTCGTCAATTACTGAGTGATGGAATAAGTAAACACATCATCAAAGAATATGGAAGAACTATCCATAATAGCGCTAGCATTTGTTCACTTTGTGAGATTTCTTTGTTTACTGGCACCGTCATTGACTCTGAGGCGTCCCTCAGTGTATGTCAATGTCGAATTTTAGACACAATTGTAGTCAGAAATAATCTCATGTGTTGATGATGAATGGTTGTCCCTTGATTGTTCGCCTTTTCACCGGAAACTCATCAGTGGATTTTGATCGACGCTACACCCCTACTATGAGTAGGATAAACACTACATTATCCAGGTGTTGTGTTAACTTGCCCGATATCAGAGACTTTTAACCTTGTAGGATTTGCAACATGTAAAAACGATCTCGTCACTCTCATGATATCAGTAAAGAAGTCAGACAGTGAATCTGCTACTTTCTGAATATCAAGAATACATTGCACTTCAATCTCAAACTGAGATGTGCGGGGATCATGATGAGACATAGTGGGGATATATCACGTCAATTTTTTACGTTAATCCAGAATGAAACCATTCCTATCTCCTCATAATGAAGGGAAGTATGTCTCATCACAGTGACTATCTGCAAAACTAGCAGTAAAGAGATCTCTTGTCAAAAGTTTTGAATACCAGAAAAACGTTGGTGAACCAACATAGATGCTCAATTAACAATTATGACCCATTGTCATATGCAGTGAAAGCGTAGTAGGCACATGTATCGCGCAACCAGAGATGTGTAGATCGATGTTCAGGCTCATTTCCAATTACTTACTGGTACACACAAAATTATTGGCAGTTTTATGGGTATTAAGTGAATAAACATAGCTACATATGACATTGCATATTCCCAAGCAGATATCAGTAAATTGACATACATTACCATAGTTCTGGCCACAAGCTTGAACCGCTTAATTTGTGCATCTACTTAACACGTTCTTATGAAAGAACATGGAGAACCAGGATATTCAACGATAATCCCAATCAATATGCAATAATCAACAAGGTATGCCGATGTTAACTCTCTTATATTAAATCAATCTGAATGACCAGATTGAAACGTTCGGGTGGTGAGCCCAAAGCTGAATAATATGTGATAGGAGTTTTGAAATACAACGCAGCATGTGGATTGTAAAAATATGTGACCGATGCGTCAATGCAGCAATCAAAACCGTAGATAAATAGTCCGCATTTTGGTTTGATTGATCCACAAATAGATTCTTGAAATCTATAGAGAAAGAAAGATGCGTCTTCAACAAAAGATTGTCATGCATGTAAGCAGTATTACAACATTACAGACATAATCAAGCTTTGCAAAATGAGCAATGTGCATCAAGGATTACAACATATGAATCTTGTGGGATAACGCACAACGCCTCAGCAGTATTTTGCTGGAATGAGGCTGCACTCATCTTGGAGACCGAGCCTGAACTGAGTAGAGTAATCTCAGTTCCCCTATCTAAACCGATGGTTTTAAATATTTCCACATGCTTCTTTGCTCTTAAGAAACAGATGACCATGAGAATTTCTCAATAGGTTGATCATCAAAGTGCAAAAGCTTATATGAGGCTAAGTCACGCATAGTAATATAAGTGACTGCATTGGATTCAATGATCCAAACTGTAGTAAGATATAAACAACTACAATGCCTCATAAACTTCTCCAGATTGCGCCATTGGCAGCAGTCTGCGGAGATTAGATATAAAACTCTCTTTCATTCTCACAATGTTAAGTGAAGAACGTTGGCACAAAAGTTTTTAAATTTGAGTAAGGTTCGAATGGTAACACTCAATCTCACCATCATATATCAACAAAATAATGTCGATCAAACAGTCTTTGAATCCAAGACATGGCGAACACTTTAAGTGAATACTTAAAGATTTCAAAAGGATTTAACCCTTGTAGAGTGCTGATATGGTATTATAATACCTAAATACAACCGATGTATAACAACATCATATCGATCAAGAAGACTGTTGTATTTGAAGTTTCAATAGTATGGCATAAATGGATGTAACACCACATCTAGTGTTGAAATTCAGGTTGGTTGATTTAGACCAACAATTTTCCAATGGAAAATTTCGATTTTTTTTGTTGATATTTTCCAAAAAAACCGATGTATAAATAACATCATAAGCCAATGAAACAGATGAAAAACTCATCTAAAACCATCACATTTAGATTAGATTTGTGACGAGTCGAAGAAAGGCCTCGACCGGTCAAGGAAACCCAAAATGAACTTGTGATTTTCCGATACCAGAATTTTGACCGGTCGAGAAAATTTTTGAGGGGTCAAAAATGGACCAATGTTGGGACAGAGTCAAGGCATCGGCCGGTCAAAAATTGTTTAGTTCAATTTTTCGACTGGTCGAATTCGGACCAATGTCGAACAGAAGCGTGGCATCGATTGGTTGAAAATTGTTTACTTCAATTTTTTGACAGGTCGAAGCTGCTCTGTGGACTCTTCCAATTTTTTTAGAAGTTTTTTTCTTTTTTCAAAATGGTATCTTAGCTTGCTTTTGCCATATGTGTGTAAATATCGAACCATACATAAGAATTGAATGAAATAGAATATTCTCAGCACTTTCATATACCGAAAAATAGAGAAATATTCATTATACTGCTAACAAATAACAGTTACATCATGGATGTTCTTATTCCAAAAGTGACTAAAACAAAGTCTCAAAACATGACTAAAACCAAGTCAAAAATAAAACGAAACTAGATTACATAGCAAAGACATGAGCCTAATACATAGACTACTCAAAAATTGAAGTCACTAGACTTGCTTTTGTATTGTCTGCTATAATAAGATTTGCTATAAGGAAATCTTCCATCTCATAAACTTCAGTGAAATGAAGTCTCATATACCAGATATTTCTTGCACTTCTTGTAGGCATGTTGAAGATCCTTGAGTGCATAACATTTTTTTTTTGTGCATGTGCTTGGTAAAACCACATTTATAGCAAGATGACAAGCACAAAGTAGAAGCAAAATGTGAAAAATTCTCATCATTCCTAGAACTGAAATTGGAATGATTCATATTGGAGTAAAGGTTATTGTCATGGTGAGTCCACGCCAAGTTTCGAATATATTATCTACCACGAACATTGCCATGTCCTCCTCTTCCACCATGGTCATTGTAAGGCTCAGAACGACTGTTCCTTTTTTTTTATCCTTACGTGTCTTCCCCCCAATGAGGTATGAAGTGTACTAGTAGACTTCTCGATCATAGCCTGATCAGTCTTTATAATGCCATAAATGCTAAACTCTGATTGAAGCTCTAACATTGCTTGATTAAAAGAAAAAATATTTGGATACTCCAATAACCGGATGAAATCTCATCCTTTTCACAGTTCATAAAGTTGTGCATGATGCACATTGTTGAATTTTGGTTTGTAAAGTCACTGACAAAACTGTGGGGTCTTTCTTGTATAAATACCGTTTCTTTAGAACTGGATGTATATGACGCCTCAAAAACATGAGGGCTTGAGATTTGCTAACTAGAGTTGGTGACTTAGTATCAGGTGGTAGTAGTAGTTAGATTGTAACCGTCAGATTCATACCGAGAACCGTATACGAAACATCTGACATCCAATGATGGTATTCTACTCCCTGAAGATCAAGGATATCAAATTCAAGCCTTATCGGCTCAAATAATGTCATCTACAAGAGAGACATGAGATGTTGATTAGTATCGATCAAAAACTACGATCACTAATAACAAGTTTCAATGAATAAGAACGTGATCCATGATATATGGTCACAAAAATTAATTATAAACGGTGGCAAAAAACCACACCCAGGAACTGTGACTAACTGTCACATAACATAAATTTTCAATCGTGACTAACTGTAACACACGGTTATAACCCCGCTCTGTTGATGTATATCAACGTAGAGGAACAAGATATTTTATTAGAAACGATCGAGGACTACAATCATGAAAATTTCAAGTTTCCAAAAACGTGATACATGATGCATGGTCACAAAATCGATTATAAACGGTGGCAAAAACCACACCCAGCAACCGTGACAAACTATCACATAGAATCAATTTCTATTTTGTTTTCTTTTCTAAACAGTGACTCTCCCAAGACCGTCACGTATACTTTATGGATATATGTCCATAGGAACTAGGGTAAAAACATGTAATATTCAACAATTCATATCACAATTATCATCAACTTAGATCTAGTGTTTTACGGTAAGTAAGTTTGATCCTAAATCTATGGATTGACAGTTTAGAAAATTTACCTCGAGGGTGTTATGCTCGGTATGAAAACTTCGTTGTGAAAGAAGTTTGAAGAGAGAGAACATGTCCACGAAAATTCCAGCAGAAGGAAAATTTCTTCTTCTTTTCTTCTTTTTGGGAAGACTGACATTCGTGCACTCAAATGGCTATAACTTTCTCCAGAGACCTCCGAATTACAATTTTCTAGATGTTCTGGAAACTAGACATCTGGAGATTTCCGTGCATACAAAGATCACCCTCTAATTCGTCCTGAACTACTCGAAATCTTCTATCAAAGTTGGTTGAACTGCACAATCTCAATTTTGGCTGAAGAAGAGGAAAGAGGCCGACGGTGGTCGGCAGTGGAGTGCGCTGCCGGCGGCGGTGATCTGACCTTTTTTCAATTTTAGGGTTTCTTTCTTATATGTGGTGTTTGCTATTAACTCTGAGAGTCGTGCTGATAATGTGTTGCAGGAAAAAGTAAAGTAGACAGAAAGTAGTTGCTCTTCTCATTGATAGAATGCCTTAAATATAGGCTGATACAATCTGTTACAATAACTATCCCGATATAACAGGGATGCTCTGTATCTATCTAATCAATATCCGTATCTAACTAGGACAAGACACACACCGAAATTAATAGAGAATAAATCTCCTTAAACACAATTGAATTTATGCATATTCAATTTTTATTTCCTTATTTTAACTTCACTCTCTAAGACCTCTAATATTTTCCTTTCAAAAACAAATGACCTCTAATATTTTTGATAATATATTTTAAAATTCAACATTGATTCTATTAAAATAAATATGTAGGTAAATAATGACGATAACTTCTAGCTTTAGGTAGTGTACGAGGTAGATAAATTAATATATAGTAATGTAGATAAATTAACAAGAAGGTAAATTAATTGGATTAGAATTACAAAGTAGGTAAATTAGTAATGAATTACTAATTGACCTATTTTTTTGCTTTAATTTTATAAAATAAGTTACCTGAACTTCATTTTTGTTTGCATTGATAGCCTATGAGTTTGCGTTTGTTATTCATTTTCATATAAAAAAAATTAACTACAAGTAGGTAAAATAATTTAACTACAAGTAGGTAAAATAATTTGCCTACAAGTAGGTAATTTATCCAAAAAGGTGGACAAAATAGGTAGATTAGTAACATTAAATTAGATTAAATAGGTATATTATCCAAATAATTAGAGGTAATTATAAATTATATATCCAAATATAGGTATATTAGTAATACTGGAAACTAGACGTAGAGTCAAGAGTATGCAAAAGATGTACGAGCGAGGTACATGAAAATCAGCTTGAAAAAAAATTAAGAAGAAATGATTTATAAATTTAATGTTAATATTGGTTAAAAGGCATATTAGCCAACTCATATTATATAGGGCTAACTTGTCGCTCTAAAAATAGAAATAATTTAATAATAATATTAAATTTAGAGACTAAATCCATTAACAACAAATTAGTTGGAGTTTTTTTTTTCAAAAAATCAAATTAGAGGGAGTTTTCCTTAATTTCCCCTTCATTTTATGACTTGTTCAGCGTTCACACCAACGAGATATGCGTCATTCGACCTTATGGAAATAGAGAAAATTAACTATCCATACGCCCAAACCATGTATGCAGATCATATGTGGTTGTACTACATTCCATTTCCTACACTGGTAAAGAGGCCAAGTGAAAGTGGCTTACCTCCCCCGCAGAAATGCATGGTAGGGTTCGAATTTGAAGTTTGTTTGTGAGCCACTATGCATCGGATGCCTTTCAAATGCAAAACTGTGGGGTTCACGTAGTGATGCAACATCCTGATGAAGCAACGTAGCTGTATGTGTATGTACGTGACGTCCTACTGTTAAGTTAATCTTTAAAAACAAAAACAAAACAAAAAACAAATAGATGATTAATTTCAAGTTAAGTATGAAATTCAGAAATCGAAAGTCATTCTCTCAGTCATCCTCTAAGTTGACTCACTTAAGTGACTTAACAAAGTCTCTTCAAGGTTTCCATAGCGTGAGTGCCAGGCATATACATCACTTTCTTCTTTTTCATGACCATATACTTTAAGATGTTGCTCAATCAATTATTCGGTTGCTAATTGACCACCCACCCACCCACATGATTCTGTATCATTCTCATTTGACAGAAGAAGTTTCTCGGTCATCTCTCTTTATCAGTTTTTTAGTGTTGACTAGTTGCTGGGTATATTCATCTCCCCAAGTTTTTAGTCTTACCGGCCGGCTTGCCAATTATTATTATCAAAAAACAACGACATAGTTTTGGTAGGTACAGAACAATCGTGCTTCACTACTTTCGCGTACGTATGACAAGAAGGTATTGGACAACATTATTGAGTGCATGATCGAGTGGTTCCAAGCTAGATTAATTAAATGGGTCCCACCTTCAACAACCAAGCGTATATGCATGGAATATAAAAACCATCAGGCTTGACCTCCCTAGCTATGTAGTATTATTAGTATTAGTATATGTATACATCTTCCTCCTTGCTACAAGTTTTTCTAAGAAAAAAAACAACAAAAAAGAGCCAACTCCAACCATCCCGATCGATCAGCCTCATGACCACAGATATTGGAGCTTCTTCCTCTTCTTCCCCAGTTTCTTTTAGTTCCCATTCATGGACATACGATGTCTTTTTCAGTTTCAGAGGCACCGACACACGTCTCACTTTCACAGAACAACTGAACAGACGTTTGATTGAGAACGGAGTTCGAACCTTCATAGATTCTGACGAACTCCGCAGGGGACAGAGCATACCAGACTCACTCAACAGAGCAATTGAAGAGTCCAAGATATGTGTCATTGTGTTCTCCGTTAACTACGCAGACTCGAGATGGTGCTTGGAAGAACTGGTCAAGATCCTCAATTGTAATTCCCATCAGATCGTTTACCCTATATTTTACAAGGTCGAGCCCGCGGATGTAAGGAGCAGCACGGGGAGTTTCGGTAAGGCGCTTGAAAAGCATGAATGTAGATTTAAGGCAGAGAAAGATGAAATCAAACGCAATTCGAAAATGAAAATGTTAGAGACATGGAAAATGGCTCTGAAGAAGGCGGGAATTCGGTCTGGTCAGCACATACCAGCCGACGGGTATGTTGGTTCCTCCATCACTACGCTTTTTTAACTTAGTTTAATTTAGTCTTTCGTGTTTGGTAATTACTAAGCTGCAGGAAAATAATTACACTCATAGTTGGTATATAAAAAGCACTATTTCAGGTGTACGTAAGTACGTGCATATACAGGGGCGTATCCAGCCTATGGCCAAGTTTGGGCAAGTTTCGCTGCAGCCCACCTAATTTTTTTAATAAATCAATAAAAAAAATAAAAATTATAGATATATATATTTACTTATAAAATAATACTAAAGAATACAAAAAATATATATATTTGTCTATTTTGTTGCCTTTCACTCGATTATCACAACTCAATCATTTCATCAATTAATCTATAAATATTAAATAATAAAGCTCATACATGTACATTCACTGACTCTATATTGAAAAATAATATGTCGGTAGTATATATTGTCAATGATTTAATTTTTGTTGAATTTCAAGCAAGTAGATCTCCAAGGGAGAGATAGAGTTGGTTAATATCAATATAAAATTTATATTTCCGGAATTTACGTTTATGTCTCCATACTACTAATATATATATTTCTATTACATATTATAGTAATAAAGACGTGAGGATGAGATACAATACACAATCTACCTTGTTTCTAAATCCTGGATCCGCGGTGTGCATATATTCCTTTCAAATAAAAGTACGTGCATATATATAGAATATTAACGTTGTACGTGTATATCAAATGTAACCATGTAGTGAAACATTTACTTGGCAGGTATGAGGCAGAGTTTCTTGATAAAATTGTGGAAGAAATTTCTAGACTAGTATCGAAGTGTTTCCCTCTAGATGTGGCAAATTATCCAACTGGAATAGAGTCTCGTGTAAAAGATGTGCTTAAGTTGTTAAATGTTGGACAAAACAACGTTCAAATCGTAGGAATATGGGGACTTGGGGGAATAGGCAAGACCACAGTTGCGAAAGCTGTTTACAATTCAATTAGTCATGAGTTTTATGGTAGCTGTTTTCTAGCAGATGTTTCAAAGAAAGCATCTATCCAAGGAGGTCTAGTTAAGCTACAAAACACTCTTCTTTCTAAAATCCTAGGGGGGATTCCATTTGATTTGAAAGATGCCGATGAAGGAATCAATATGATCAAGACAAGATTGAGCCGAAAGAAAATTTTGTTGATTCTTGATGATGTCGATCGTTCTGATCAGTTAGACAAACTAATCGGAGTTAGCTCCGACTGGTTGGGTTTAGGCAGTAGAATTATCATAACAACAAGAGATAAGAGGTGCCTTGTAGTTTGCAAAGACAATCATATATATGAGGTCAAAGAATTAAGTCATGAACAAGGTTTACAGCTCTTTAATTTCTATGCCTTCAAAAGAATTACTACACCTACAGATAGTTTTGTTAAACTTGCGGATGATGTAGTACATTATGCTAAAGGCATTCCTTTAGTATTGGAAGTTTTGGGTTCAGATCTTTGTGGTAAAAATAGTCTGGATGAGTGGCAGGATGCATTAGACAATTACAAAAGGTATCCAAACAAAGATATTCAAGAAACTCTACGAAGAAGTTACGATACATTGGGGGAGTCTGTGAAAGAAGTCTTCCTTTATATTGCATGTTTCTTCAAAGGCCAAACTAAGAGTTGTGTGATAGATGTACTAGAGGGTTGTGACCTCAACCCAAAGCATGGCATCGGAGTGCTAAGAGAGAAAGCCCTTATAAATATTGTAGAAGACGATAGGGTATGGATGCATGACCTTGTAGAAACCATGGGGAAAGAAGTTGTTCGCCAAGAGTCTCCTCATGATCCAGGGAAGCGTAGCAGATTGTGGCTTTATGACGATATTTTTCGTGTTCTTGAGGGTAATCAAGTAAGTTGAATTGGTTACACTTGATATGAACTTAATTAATTTTTATAGTAATGCATGTTTTAATTAGATGCTCTAATTCATTAGGTCACTGACTCTCTTGGTATATTGCTATTTCGTATTAGGGGACAGATAAAATTAAAGGAATCCTTGTCACTAATGACATACCCAGAGACATATGCTTGAATAGTGAAAGCTTCAGCAAATTGAAAAATCTTCAGATCTTTCTTGCCTACACTGAGAAGTTTTCTGGAAATGAAATGGATTATCTCTCTAGCCAGTTGAGGGTTATCTATTGGAACAATTGTCCACTACGATCTTTCCCAACTGATTTTAATCCGAGGAAACTTGTTATGCTCCACATGAATCAGGCCCTCATATTTCCTCTAAGCAAGGAACTAAAGGTATAAACTCGAAAGATCAGGCTCTTGATAATTATATTATTCCTCACGTAGGCTTGTTTGATAAATTAAAATTAAATAATTTGAACTAGCCTTACCTAACGTCTCGATACAATAATGTGCATGCAATTAGTAGCATGTACGATGTTAGCTAATATGCTGTAAATCTCTCTACAAGAAGCTTAAATATGTCATTCTTTGTTGATTAATTTGAATGTTGTTCTTTACTTCACAGAATTTGCAATATGTGAAATCTATCCATTTGGCTGGGTGTGAGGGACTAACCAGAGTTCCAGACTTGTCTGGATTAAGAAGCTTAATGGACTTGAATATGTCAAAATGCAAAAATTTAGTTGAAGTTGATGAATCGGTTGGAGTTCTTGATAATCTTGTTAGGTTGGATCTCAGTAACTGCATAAAGTTGACCATGTTTCAAACAAGAATCAACTTGAGATCTTTGGAATATCTCAAGCTCCAGAGTTGCCCGCTTGAGCGTTTCCCTAAGATTGAAGGAGAGATGGAATTCTTAAAACACTTGAATCTGTCTGAAAGTGACATCAGAAAGTTCCCTTCTTCAGATACAAATCTGCGTCGACGTAGCAGTTCGATAAGTTTGCATGTGGATCTGAGCAAGTGTAAGCGGCTTAAAGAGGTTTTAGAATTTCCTCAGGAGATAGACTACTTAAACTTGAGAAATTGCTCGTCTTTGGCTAGGGTTTCAAAGTTGTCCAGAATTTCTGAAGGTGACGAATCGAAGATGATGCGTTGGATGGACTTGTCCAGATGCCAGAAACTGTGCGACAATATTCTCACCAACTCGAAGACGCTGTCACCATTGCTGAAATCTAGTGCTACATCTGCGCCCCCGCCCTGCCAAAATAAGGAGAAGCTGAGTGCAGTGTTGTCACTGTTTCTTTCTTGTCGGAATTCGGAGTTCGAAGTCGTATTTCCGTCAAGTGCTCCAGTTCCGAAGTGGTTCACGTCCCGCATGAAGTTCAACAGGACGAAGTTAGCTGCACATCCTTATAAGTGTTGCGCATGCATTGAGATTCCAGAAGACTTCAGCTGGGAGAACAAAGGTTTGGCTATCTGTGCTCAATCTTCCAAAAATTGTGATTCATTTTATGACTTGTTCAGCGTTCACATCAACGAGATATGCGTCATTCGACCTTATGGAAACAGAGAAAGCTATCCATATGCCCAAACCATGTATGAAGATCATATTTGGCTGTACTACATTCCATTTCCTACACTGGTAAAGAGGCTAAGGGAAAGTGGCTTACCTCCCCCGCAGAAATGCATGGTAAGGTTCGAATTTGAAGTTGATCATCCGTTGTTTGACAGCAAGTATGCATCCGATGCCTTTCAAATGCAAAGCTGTGGTGTTCACGTAGTGATGCCAACCGAATGAAGAAACATTATGCATGCAACTTATCTAGTTTTATGTTTCGTTTTGGTTTGTTCTCTACAGCTTCGCTTGTGGTTTGTATTATTTGCTTTGCTTGGTTTGGCTTCATGTCCCATCTATATACTTGTTTGTCCCTTATTTTGACCTTATTAATAAAATTTCAAGTTGGGACGTGGACTTTGTCCTAGTCTCGCTTTTCTGAAGAAAAAAAAAATACTTCATGTAAATGTAATGATGGAGTGTACTCAAGTGTAGGTAACTATCTTTTAGATGAGCTACTAGAAGTGCAGACATTCCATTCCTTGCAATATTAAGAAGTTAGTCTTATGGATCGATATATAAATATATTTGAACATAATTTTGTAGGTCAGACTTGATTACATGCCTGCTCAACCATGTAATTTATTACCAGAAATTCGCACTTAGATGACGAAATTTTACTCGTTTTGTCGTCTAAGTAGGAGTTAGATGACGAAAATATAATTCGTCATGCAAAAATATATTTCATTGTCTAATCTGGACTTAGACGATGAACTTACAGTTTCGTCGCCTAAGAGTTTACTTAGACAACCAACATCCAGTTTTGTCTTCTAAAAGTTTTCTTAGACAACGAAACATGTATTCGTCGAACGTTTCGTCGTATAAGAAAACTCCTAGCGACGAATACAAGTTTCATCATCTAAATAGAACTTCGTATATGACAAAAATATTAGGAAGTTACACAAACGCACTCGAGGGCTTGTGAAGGGAGCTAAAGTCGAGACGATACACAAGTCAACGAGGAAGAAGAATGAGGTGTCGTATGACGATTTCACTAGAAGCCCTCTGACATCGGAGCTGAGCATTTTGTACTCGCACAACATCAGATCTATCATACGGAATAACATACGTATGAAGGCCCCTTCTTGGGACAAACTACCCGAAGCTGACAACTTTAGGGTGTACTACAAACTCTCAGTAATAAGGTCTCTTTAATTTTATTTTATTTCAAAATTAATTACAACTTATAGCGTCTAGGTTTTTTTTTTCCTAGTTACATTTTAACTATGATCAAAGACCAGAGATGTGAGAATCCATAGAGAAGATGACTGCAAGTATTTACATGGATTGGAAGTACGACATGCACAAGCACTACAAGGAACACGATGCCTCGAGTGTCCTAAGGGAGTTGACGGAAAGGGAAGACGAGTGGGAATGGTTGGTCAAGAATTTTGAGTCCGATAAGTTTAAGGTTCGTCTTGTTTTTCTTTAATGTAATGAAAATGAATCATTTCTTAGTTTAAAATATTTATTTATTATCTAATTTCCCTTATTGTGAAACAGAGAAGAACGACGACCAACACTACTAATCACGAGAAGAAGACGATGCACCATAAGTCGGGCTCCAAAATGATGATCAACATCACAAAGGCTCACAGAGATGCGGGTTCAAAGCATCTTTTCTTGATGTCAGCGTGTCTTCTTACATCAGGCCCAGGCAAGAAGATATCGCTAGTCAACTTGGCGTAAGTAACCTTTTTTTAAAAAAATTGATTGAGTTTAATCTTACGGTTGGTTTGAAGAAATTGAATCATGATTAGGACATTTATTAGGTTGTGCTCTTGAAATTTGATTTAGTTGGGTCTATTAAACATTATTCTGAACTTGAGAAATTCGAATGAGAATCAATGCCCACAGTTTGTTATTTTGGAATTGGTTATTCGAAGTATTTTCTTTCTTACAAGCTTTTAATTTCCTTCATTTTTAGAGGAAACTATGTCAAAGTTTCTTTAGAAATCAACATTCATATATTTTTCAAAATATTAATTTCATGAGAAGTTGATACAATTAATTGGCCGAGGAGGAATTGGCGTGCGCCCATTCGCAAAACCCGGAGATGACGCCTGAAGAGATGCCTAATCTATCGAAGGAGACTTAGATCAATCTTGTAGATACATTTTTCGGTTGTAGACCTGGGAAAGAGGTTCGTAGCCTAGGATGGGCAGTCGAGCGAGATATGACCCAGCCATCCGCATCGGCGAGCAGGTGTTCAAGTGTGGCGACTGCCAAGGAGCATGCTCGAGCTGCCAAAGAGGAGGTTTGATTGTCCCAAGATGAGGCTCGATCAACCTAAGAGGAGATTCGATCGGTCTAGGATCAGTCAGTAAGACGACGAATCTGTTTCATCATTTCTTCTAGGTGTTATAACTTAGACGACGAATATTTCTTTTCGTCGTCTAAGCAGTATCACTTAAACGACAAAAGATTTTTTGTCGTCTAAATCATAACACTTAGATGACGAAAGATCTTCATCGTCTAAGTAATTTTACACAACGAAATATTTCGTCGTCTTTTGCAGCAAACTTTCGTCGTCATTGTACCTAAACGACGAAACATATTTCGTCATCTTAGATGCTACTTAGACGACAAAACTTTTTTATTTCGCCATCTAAGTACTTCAATGACGGCATTTACACGACGAAAATTTCGTTGAAAAAGACTTCTTAGACAACGAAAAAGACCTTTTATGTGACAAAATGGCTTAGTCGACCAAGTACTTTTTTCTGGTAGTGTAATATTATGTTTTTATTTCAATGCCTTAGAGCATCTGCACCGGTACCTCAAACAGGAGGTGCAATCTATGGAGCCCGCTTAAAATAGCAAGAAGTGTAAAACTAATCAGAGCATCGGTGCAAAAAGGGAGAGGCAAACATAGGTTGACTAAGAGGACAAGCACAAATCGATCGAGCCAGAGGACGTGCTCTCCTGGCAAAGCCTACGCAAGTGGGTGACACCAAGGGACTTTACTTTTTTTATATATTTATTTCATAAAATCAAAGAGTAAAAAGTAAGCTCACTATACAAAGAGTAAAATTACTCTTTGATTGGCGGAGTCCAAGCACGAATTGTGGCTAATAAAAAATTTGGCTCGCCGGATACAAAGTAATTGATGATAGTGAGCTTACTTTATATAAAGAATAACTCACCCTTCAAGTGAAAGACTACAAATTAAGGGTCTTATCGGAAGAAACAAGGATCATGACAATGGATATCGAGGCTATGACCCCAAAATCAAAGAGGTATTTCACGAAGAGGAAAGCGAAAATCCTTAAGCAAGGAGATGACAATGAAGGAAAAAATAGCAAGGAAGCATTTTCAAATTGTTATCACCCACTTTTTCAATAGTTTTGCCTTCATAATAAATCTAGGCTTGGCTTATTATGTAATTTAAATTTTCAAGAAATAAAAATGCGCTTTCTTTATGTAGATAAAATTCAAACACATTACATTAAAACATAGTAAATTAAAATCAAACAACTTTAAATGTAAACACGCAGAATTCTAACACACAAAATGCAAACACATAAACTTAAAACAATATATTTAGAGTTGTACACCAATTTCAAGTAATCGGTTGTGCTTCACTAAATCCTTCTGAAACTCTCCATGGATATAAGCATATTGAAAATCGATCTACAACACGGTGGCGAAATCGTTGTTCTGTCCATCTCATCCAACTGGTTCAAAAGGAATTCGATTACCATGTCGATCCACATTCCCATCATAAACTGTGAAAGCACTTGATGGATTTTGTAGATCTTCTTCTTCATTTTCCTTAAAGTCGTCCTCTACAAATTCTTCCTCAAAAATCATGTTATGCATTATGATGCAAGCCAACATGATCATTTTTAATGTCGATGAGTGGTGACACCGAGATGCCTGATGACTAATTCCCCAACAAGATTGTAAGATGCCAAAGCACATCTCCACATCTTTGCGGTATGCCTTTTGTTTCTTTGCGAACTGCTTCTGTGATAACACAGATATCACCTCTTCACATCTCTCCTAGGGATTGAAAATTGTTTTGAAAACGAAGAGTACCTTAGATATATTACGTCAGCTAGGTAATGAGTGTTATGGCATGTCATACCGTTGACTTTATAAGTTGCTTGCGAGCTTCTTCCAGTAAGGAGCACATCGAAGATTTCTGATTGGTAGAGCATGTTAATATCATTTTGTGCTCCAGGCACCCCGAAGAAGCTGTGTCATATCCACGTGTCATATGATGTCACCGTCTCTAAGATAATAGTGGGATGAGCCTTCGACCCTGAGTATGACCCTTGCCAAGCTGTTAGGCAGTTCTTCCACTTCTAGAGCATGCAGTTGATGCTTCCGGTCATACCAGAAAAGCTCTGCTGCTTGGCCCTTCTTAGAAGTCAATTGATGTCTATTGCATTTGAAACGCGGAGGTAACAGTCTTTATAATGCTCATACCCTTGGGTGCCACTTCTTCATGCATTCTACCGTTGGTGATTCTCCCATCCTTATGATTTCAGTAACTGATCTACGGCTGAGCCATACACTAACATTCGTAGAGCACCAATCATCTTTTGTTGGAGAAGAAGTCCAAGAATTCCAGTGGCATCTACTCTTTGATGCCAAAACTAGTCGTGGTTGCAGAGTTTTGTTATGATACAGTTGATAAGTTCGTGCTTATTTGGAACTTCTGGCGAAATTCTTGCTCGTTGAAGATAGGGCATTCGATGAAGTAATTAATCTTTCATCAGATTATGTCCCTTTGATTCCCTCAGCCTTGGTTGATTTAGATGACGATGAGGTGGCTTATCAGAATCATCAAACACTGCAGCAATCATGATTGTGTCAGTGACGAAGACATTAGCAATTTTGTCGACATTGTTGTCGCCTCCTTTTGAAAAAATTGTAGAAATCGAAACGATTCATCATATTGATGTTGGAATATGAAGAAGTGTTTAAAGAAATGTGTTTATGAGTAGAATAACAAGTGACTTATAGATGGTGTTAGTATACAAGGAGCCATAGATGATACTTTTATATTTAATTCCAGATTATCTGATGTTTGAAGATGAATACACGCGTCACATCATAATTGGTGGAAAATCTTATCGGAAATTTTCTTCAATTATTTAGACGATAACGACACGTGGAAGGGACACATGTCGTCGTCAGATTGATCGAAAATCTTATCAAAAATTTGGTTCAATTATTTAGACGATAACGACTCGTGGAAGTGACACGTGTCGTTGCGTGATTGGTCAAAATATTTTCGAAAATTTGGGACAACTATTTAGACGATAACGACACATGGGAGTAACACGTATCGTTTCGTCATTGGTCGTAAATCTTACCGAGAATGTGGTCCAACTATTTAGACAATAATGACACACATCGTATAGTTATTTGTCGAAAATCTTATCAATAAATTAAAATTTCAGAAATTTAAAATTAATAAATAATAATAAGAGATGTTATTTTTTGTACCTCACAAGAAAAATATTAATCGCTCATCTTAATCGATTTATAATGACTACACCTCCCTGAATAGAAGATGTAGTGCCAACGACAACTGCTAAATAGTTGCAAATGCTCTCGATGAAAATGTAATGTCATGCACTTGCCTAATTCCTTTGGCTTTTTTAAATTATTGTGGTCCATTCGACGTTGGCTCATGAAACCGACCACAGTGGCTGTGCTGGGTTCTATCAAAATGTCACATACACATAACATCATGTATTTTAGTCATTGACCCTACGATAGGTTCTCATCTTCCAAAATATCGAAACCTCCAATGGACTCCAAAACTTCAAAATATCCTAGCTAGTTTCGCAGTAAAAGCTTCAAAATATCCACTTTCTAATTTCAAAAGCATCTCAGCTCATGACTATGTGTGATAAACGTTTTGATGCACTTAATAATTGCCTGCAAGTTGTACACAAAAAATTCTTGAGAGTTTGAATAAGATAATGACTTTCAATCATTTTCCGAATTTTACAAAAATTAAAAATACCTTGTATATATCAATAATATGTGCATATTATTCTATGAATTTTCCACTTTTGATTGTTTTTGATAGACATAAGCGAGGGAAATAATTGAAAGTTTCAATATGAAACCATGCATTGAACAGCAGCAGTAATGCCATGTCGTCTACTGTTGTCCACAATCTAACAAAACAAACCAGTCCCCACACGTAAAACCATTCACACGATCGAATTTCCCCCCAATCAAGTCCATAATTCTTCCATTATGCTGTGTGCTACCACCGTCGATTCTACGGAGCTGCCTTATGCAACACACATTAAATTTCTATGGTCGTAACACAGTTTTCTTCAAACCACATGCAGCAGTCGCCGTTGCTGAAAGCTAAACCACTCGCTACCTTGCTCTATAAAAACTCTATACCGAGAAGCTTATTTTTCACATCAACACCTGAATCATATTCATACGTACCAAAGGAAAGAGATCGAAGAAGTTACATACACTTGCAGTTTATATATATATATATATATATATATATATATATCGTTGTGGTTTTGGTGAGTTAAAAAATGTCTGCAATGGTGGAGGTATGGGTGAGCGAGCTAGGGAAGCTGAAGGAGAAGGTTGGTGCCAAGAGGAGCTTCTTGTGGTCTTCCAAAAAGGCGAAACATGTCGAAGGAGGAGACGGTGACGATGAGGCTGATAAGCAGCAGTCAGCTGCGGCATCGACTGCGGCTCATGAAGGAGTGGTGATGGAGACTGCTGTTAGAAAAGAAAGGAGGAACTCTTCTACTCTTTCTGAGGCCACTGTTTGTTTGCTCATGGATCGTTTTGTTCCTTGGTGATGTTAGTAGGGCTCTCATCTAGTAAAGTAATCTAGTCTTGCATATGTAAATGTAGTTTGTTGAAGCTTGGCTCCTTGTTTGATTAATGAATCATAATTCATCGCTTCTGATCAGTTTATAGAAATGAGTTGATTTTTCTTAATTAGTTTATAGAAATCTTACATCGATCAGGTGGATTAATGATCGTGTATAACATAACTCAACATGTTCTTAGAAATGCATAAACTGAATCAACCTACCAGGTTGGCTACAAGTGTATGAAAATCTACACTGTTTGCAGAAACTAGCCACTTCTTACCTGGTAAAGATGGAAAGAAGAACGTACAGCAGCAGTGAAGGGTGCAAGAGCAGCCATTAGAACTTCAAAGATATGATTCATATGAACTTTCAACATCAAAGAGACACTACAAGAAAAACTCACTTAGACCGCAGACTGTTTCCGTCGTCTAGGTGAGATTTTCCATCGTCTATGTCTCTAACCCTTTAATTGTCTCTCTCCTTTATAATTTTTTTTTTATTCTTCATTCTGATCTAGTTGTTAAGACAATGGAAAACGGTATTTCCTTGTTCCAGAATCTTTGCCTTGAATCATTGGGTTTAGACATTACTTCGGTGATCCTTAAATCCTTTCAAAACGGTAGCAACATACCATTTTTTGTGATTTATTTCTGTCAAAGAATCCTACGAATGATTAATTCCTGCATAATACACTTTCCCTTTTTATTTGATCGAAAGAGGAAGTACTTAGACGACGGAACCTCCGTGGAGTATGTTCCGTACTCCAAGTACTGTCGTCTAGGCACTTAGACAACGGAGACGGAGTATTCCGCGGTCCAAGTGCGTTCTTAGACCGCGGAGAATGACCGCGGTTTAAGTACTCATTTGGACGACGGAGATCAATTTTCCGTCGTCCAAATGCGTTCTTGGACCGCTGAGTTTTTGCACTTTCTTCGCGGTCTAAGTACACACTTAGATCACGGAGAATTGATCTTCGTCGTCCAAGTGAGTACTTAGACCGAGGAGTTTTTGGACTTTCTCCGCGGTCTAAGTGATCACTTAGACGACGGAGATCAAGTCTCCATGGTCTAAGTGTGTACTTAGACCGCGGAGAAAGTCCAAAAACTCCGCGGTCCAAGAACGCACTTGAACGACGGAGATCAATTCTCCGCGGTCTAAGTGATTATTTAATATTTTTTAAATTAAATTTTAATTTATAGTAAAATATTAGTAATAAATATTTCATTCTCATTTAAATAATTAAATATGTTTAAATTAATTAAAATAATAAATTGTTATTTAAATAATAAAAATTAATTTATACATACATGAAATTAAATCATTTGGAATCGAAAAAAAACGATATAATAAACTACACAAACTACTAAAATACTGGAGGAACAGATGCGTCGCCGAGTCCCCCGCCTCCAGCCGGGTCATTATCGTCGGGGTATGGGTTCGGAGGAGGTTGACACTGTTGTCGAGCCTTATTTTGCATGAGGGCGACGAGTTGGGCTATATGTTGTTCTTGTTGATCAAGTCTTTGACGCATAGATTGATTTTCCTCTCGTGCGAGTCGAGCCTCTTCAAAGACCGCTTGGACGGCCGCAGCTTGAGTACTTGTCCTCGCCGAACCTCCCGTAGATGAGTCGGAGGACAAATTTCGCATCACCTTAGGTCTCATCCCCCTAACCTCCCTTCCAGCTCTACGACCGTATACCTCATTGATGATTGCAATTTGGCTCTCCATCGATAGAGGATGTAGATCTTCGGGCGGCAAATTCGGGTGTGCAAGCTGAGTGTTGGCCAATTCCTCCTGCGCCCGTTCTACCAACCTCGCCTGAAAAAAAATAATAAAAATAAAATAATTATAAATTTGTACAAAAATTTAATAAATAATAACTACGCTAATTAAAAGCACATATGTATCACTTACGCCGTATTGACTCGCTTCATTCTCGAGCCCAAGCGTCACGTATGCGCTGATGCTAGCATCGAGATAAGAGTGTTTGGAGCCCTTATCTCTGTGCTCCTTGGCTATTTGAATCACTTGTTTGGCGTCGAAGGTATGGTGTTTGTCATTCTTCCCCCGGTTGGTCTTGTTGATATTGTAGAATTTCTGTTGGACAACATAAATCATTAAAAAATTAATAAGTAACTAAAATAAAAATACACTACAACATTTTTGCCCATTACCGGCGAGATCACCGGAGACAAGGCCGGCGACCGGAAAAGTCGCCGGTAATGTTCAACATTACCGGCGACTTAGCCCGTCGCCGGTAATGTCGCCGGAATCTCGCCGGTAATGTTTTGCAACATTACCGGCGAGATTCCGGCGTAAAGTCGCCGGTAATGTCTTCATTTCCGGCAACTTACTCCGTCGCCGGCAATGTGTCTTATATTAGATGCCGGATCGGGCAGCTCGATCATTCAATCATTTTGAGCGAAAAAAATCCAGAGAAATCGAAAGAAGGAAAACGTACGCTCTGAAATCGATCATTCGGTATATTGTCAAAATTAAGGCGGGCGTCGAAAACTCGATCACTCGGGAAGCTATATATATAGGTACGTAGGTGTATATATACGTATATGTGGTATATATATATGTGTGTGTGTGTGTTGATCAAATCCAATTCGTGAGATATATATATATATATATATATATATGAAATGTTGTTGATGTACGGTCACCGAAACGAGAAAACAGCTTGTAGTTAATCTTGTGTCTGAATCAATGACTGGTATTATCGTATTGTTATCGGAGCCAGGCTTAACAGAGCCTCCTCCTATATACCCAGTCAAATACGTTTTGAATTGAAAAAAGGAGAATACTATCATCGAGTACTGAATCGAATTCAGAGATTAGATCGATATATATACATATGCATGCATGTGTTGATTTAATTAGAGTTGAATTGAGAGATCACGTCGATTATTAGTAGTGAATGTGTGTATATATATATAATTAATACGTAAAATTGTTAGAATTTTCAGGATGGACAAGAGTTGGATGAGCCTCGAAAGATGGGATGTCAGATATCACTAGGGAATTAGGAGTTTTGTGGATTTTGTGAAGGCTAATTGTGGAGACACTACACTTCATTATTGCCCGTGTAAAGAATGTAAGTGTTTCAGCGATCGATTTCGATTTCCCATTGATAAAGTCCAGAGGCACCTGAGTAAATACGGGTTTTGGGATAAGTACACTTGTTGGATTTATCACGGTGAAACATCGGTAGCGGGTCCGCATGATCATGGACAATTTGGTGAGAGGGCCAGTCCACGCTATGATTATGGAGATTTTGCTGAGAGGGGCAGTTCATCCTATGATCCAACATCGATGTTAATCAATGATATGTTTCCTCATGAGAGCGGTGTATTTGCTGATGAAGCACCAAATGTCCCTCCCGTCGTTGAGGGTTTCCCCCATATCGAGCCAGTCGAACCATTACCTGGAGGTCATGCCAACACAAGCGGTATGGACAAGTACAACAACCTGATTGCATTGCAACAGACTCCGTTGTACGACGGTTGTAGTAAGACTGTTCTTGAAAGTCTGATGGGAGTGATGCAGCTAAAAATGGAGAACAAAATGTCTGTCAAAGCTGTTGATTCTTGGTTGAAGTGGACTGCTTCGCTACTGCCACCCGGTCATCGTCTTCCTACCACTCATCATAAGGTGCGACATATCCTGAAAGATCTTGGGCTTTCCTACATCAAAATCCATGCATGCAGATATGATTGTATTCTCTTCTGGGGAAAAGATCTCGAAGACCTTGAAGCCTGCCCGGTATGTTTTACAGAAAGGTATAAGTTGACTCCTGCAGGCAACAAGAAAGCTGTGAAGATACTTCGATATTTCCCGCTTATTGATAGGCTGGAGCGGTTGTTCATGTGTGCTTTCACGGCCGAGGCAATGAGATGGTGGGCTGAGAGGAACTTGCCTGACGATGACACCCTTATACACCCTTCCGACGGAGAGTCTTCAATACAGTATATGGCCAGTTATTTTGGTACCGTACAACCTTCCACCATGGATGTGCATGAAGAAGGAATACAATATGCTCACTCTGTTAATTCCGGGCCCGGGTTATCCAGGAAAGTGTCTCGATGTGTATTTGAGGCCTTTGATTGAGGAGCTTAAGTACCTGAGTGAGTGTGGCCACCCCACTTACGATAGGTTCAAAAAGGAGATGTTCCAGATGCATGCCATGCTTGTTGGCACCATCAGTGATTTTCCTGCCCGCGGTATGTTGTCGGGCAACGTTACCAGGGGTTACAGGGCTTGTTCAGAGTGCATGACGGTTGATTGTTGCAGTCCTCATTGCAGTAAAATTGTCTCGATGCGTCACCGTTGTTGGCTTCCATATGATCACCCATTTAGGCAGGATCCAGACGCGTTTGATGGGACTGTTGAAACTGGTGTGGCACCCAGGCGATGGACAGGGGACAAAATTTTGGAAGTGTTGAATGAATACGATTTTGGCCACCTGAGCAATCATCTTGACATAGTGGCGTCAATTCCAGAAAAGCCCGAAAGGTATAAGTTTTGGACACACAAGAGCATATTCTGGGAACTCTCCTACTGGCCCAGGTTGCCTATCAGACATTACCTAGATGTCATGCACATAGAGAAGAATGTGTGTGAAAGTGTGGTGGGCACAGTTCTTAACTTGGAGGGGAAAACAAAAGACATCCCTAAGGCACGCATTGATCTTAAAGCAATGGGTGTGCGGAAACATTTGTGGTTAAGAGATGGTAAGAGAAAAATGCCGCAAGCTCCGTACACCGTAAAGCCGAAGCATAAGCATGAAATTTTTCGGTGGCTGAGTAATGTCAGGTATATATTCTTATGGCTATGTATGAATTTGTCCTTAAATTTTTAGCGGAGTATATATGGTTATATGCGAGAAATATAATTGGTCCATATATATGGCTTCATCTATATATATATGCAGGTATCCTTATGGCTATGCAGGAAATATAAGCAGGTGTGTTAACTTCCGGGACAATAAGATGTACGGATTAAAGAGTCATGACTGCCATGTACTGCTTCAACGCCTTTTCCCTATTTTCATTCGAGGGTACATGCCCAAAGAGGTGGTGGAGCCGTTGGTGGCCTTGTCAAGATTCTTTCAGAAGTTATGCACCAGGGAAGTTAAAAAAGCAGACCTGAGGGAGATGCAAGATGACATCATTTTTATCATGTGCAAGCTTGAGAGGATATTTCCCCCAAATTTTTTCGACATAATGCCGCACCTGATGATCCATCTTCCCGAACAATTGTTGCTTACCGGTCCCGTACACTACACTTGGATGTATCCCATGGAAAGGTACAAATGATTCATAAATTTGGTTTGCCTATGGTTTTTATATGTAATGACTTCTGGTTAAGTAAGTTAACATGTACTTGTTAACTTGTAGACAATTGGGAGCCTACAAGGACTATGTGAAGAATAAATATGCACCTGAATGGTGTATCGCTGAAGCATATCTTGCGCACGAGTGTGTAACGTACACCAAAGTGTACCTCGAAAATGTAGAGGACCCCCAACAACATATGCCGATAGATGAACCCCAGTTCAACCTTTCTATCATCTCCAGTGACGTGGTAGTACAGGGAAGCTTGCCAAAGTCGTACAAGTTGGATGGAAATGAGGTAGCCATTGCCCACTGGTCGGTACTGATTAACTGTCAAGAAGTACAATATTGGAAAAACTATCATCTTCACTGCCCTGCTATTGCCGGAAATGTTGATTACCACAACAAGACGTTTGCAAACTACTTTGGTCAATGGGTAAGTATATGTGTATATGTCTATTTTTATATATATATCCTTACATAGCATGTATGTATGTACGTGCTTTTGTGGTTTCAAGATGACATAATTTCTTCTGTACGTATTAATATATGGACGTTTTCAGATGAACCATGTAGCAGATGATGGTTGCCCAGAGTGGTCAAACGAATTGAGGGTCCTGGCGATGAAACCGATTGCTTCAAAAGTTTACTCGATGTGTCAGGTCAATGGCGTGAAATTTATATGTGAAAATCGAGACGACCGACTGAAAACACAGAATTGTGGGGTGATGGTCCATGGTGGGCAGGATGGCGTTGACTATTACGGTGTCCTTCATTCAGTTGTTGAACTAATTTATGGGAACCGCATGAAAGTGCACTTGTTCAAGTGTAGATGGTTTGATACTAGCCCGGAGAACACAAGGACCGATCAGTACGGAACATTTTCGGTGAATACTGCTACTACCTGGTATGAAGATGACCCTTTCGTTCTTGCCTCATCAGTAAAACAAGTGTTTTACCTGGACGATCTTCTTAACAAAGTCCCGTGGAAGGTGGTTAACCATGTTGCTCATAGAAACATATACAGTGCTGCCACACTTGGTGATACCGCAGATGATGAGGAAGTTACTGCATACCAAGAGCCGAACGCTTTTGACATTCCGGAATCATCTACGATTCGCCTTAATAATGTGAGATCTGGGAGTGTGGTTCGAATTACTGGAGCAGAACTTCTCGATGTTAATCCATATGAAGTTGACGCTGATTCAGATGACGAGGAGCGGCACATATTGCCAGAGGTTACCTATGAAACCGAGTCAGACTCAAGTGATGAAGATGATTACGATTATCATCCTTAGTACGTTGGAAATTGTAGTCGGAAATTGTAGTCGGAAATCGTACGTAGTCGGAAAATGTAGTCGAAATTGTAGTCGAAAATTGTAGTCGTTAATCGTACGTATACGGAAATTGATAATCGAAATTTTAGTCGGAAAATGTAGCCGGAAATCGTAGACGGAAATTGTAGTCGTTAATCGTAGACGGAAATTGATAATGGAAATTGTAGTCGGAAAATGTGCATAGCTGGAAATGGTACGTACGTATACGGAAAATGTAGTCGTTAATCGTACGTATACGAAAATTGATAATCGAAAATGTAGTCGGAAAATGTAGTCGTTAATCGTACGTATACGGAAATTGATAATCGAAATTGTAGTCGGAAAATGTAGCCGGAAATCGTAGACGGAAAATGTAGTCGTTAAACGTACGTATACGGAAATCGTAGTCGTTAATCGTACGTATACGGAAATCGTAGTCGTTAATCGTAGTCGTTAATCGTACGTATACGGAAAATGTAGTCGTTAATCGTACGTATACGGAAATCGTAGTTGTTAATCGTACGTATAAGGAAATCGTAGTTGTTAATCGTAGTCGTTAATCGTACGTATACGGAAAATGTAGTCGTTAATCGTACGTATACGGAAAATGTAGTCGTTAATCGTACGTATACGGAAATCATTAATCGAAAATGTAGACGGAAAATGTAGTCATTAATCGTACGGATACGGAAATTGATTATCGAAATTGTAGTCGGAAAATGTAGCCGGAAATCGTAGACGGAAAATGTTGTCGGATATTCTTCGGGAAATAATGACATTACCAACGAGTTGAAGTCGTTGGTAATGACATTACCAACGAGTTATAAGCAACTCGTTGGTAATGACATTACCCACGAGTTAACTCGTCGTTGGTAATGTCATTACCAACGAGTTGCTTATAACTCGTTGGTAATGTCATTACCAACGAGTTGAAGTCGTTGGTAATGACATTACCAACGAGTTATAAGCAACTCGCCGGTAATGTTTTCTGGTTTCCCCCATATCGAGCCCGAGCCTTTCATTTCTCCTCCTCTCCCTCTCCTCCTCCTCTCCCTCTCCTCTCCCTCTCCTCCTCCCAAATCGGTCCGGTGAGTGTATGTGCTCCTCCTCCTCCTCTCCCACTCCTCCTCCTCTCCCTCTACTCCTCCTCTCCCTCTCCTCCTCTCCACCGATCCCCTCTCCTCTCCTCCTCCGAAAATCTCCTCCTCCCCTCCTCCCCTCCTCTCCTCCCCTCACCATTGTAGGTGGAAATTCATGGCAGGTCCGATCCTCTCTCTCTCCCTCTCTCTCTCAATTTTTAATTATTTTTTTGCATGTGTATGTGTATGTGTATGTGTATGTGTATGTGTATGTGTATGTGCATGTGTATGTGTATGTGTATGTGTAAATTAATTAGGGTGCTAAGTTGGAAATTAGGGTGATAAGTTCTAAATTAGCATGTATGTATATATGAGATCTGGGAGTGTGGTTCGAATTACTGGAGCAGAACTTCTCGATGTTAATCCATATGAAGTTGACGCTGATTCAGATGACGAGGAGCGACACATATTGCCAGAGGTTACCTATGAAACCGAGTCAGACTCAAGTGATGAAGATGATTACGATTATCATCCTTAGTACGTTGGAAATTGTAGTAGGAAATTGTAGTGGGAAATCGTACGTAGTCGGAAAATGTAGTCGAAATTGTAGTCGGAAATTGTAGTCGTTAATCGTACGTATACGGAAATTGATAATCGAAATTTTAGTCGGAAAATGTAGCCGGAAATCGTAGACGGAAATTGTAGTCGTTAATCGTAGACGGAAATTGATAATGGAAATTGTAGTCGGAAAATGTGCATAGCTGGAAATGGTACGTACGTATACGGAAAATGTAGTCGTTAATCGTACGTATACGAAAATTGATAATCGAAAATGTAGTCGGAAAATGTAGTCGTTAATCGTACGTATACGGAAATTGATAATCGAAATTTTAGTCGGAAAATGTAGCCGGAAATCGTAGACGGAAAATGTAGTCGTTAATCGTACTTATACGGAAATCGTAGTCGTTAATCGTACGTATACGGAAATCGTAGTCGTTAATCGTACGTATACGGAAAATGTAGTCGTTAATCGTACGTATACGGAAAATGTAGTCGTTAATCGTACGTATACGGAAATCATTAATCGAAAATGTAGACGGAAAATGTAGTCATTAATCGTACGGATACGAAAATTGATAATCGAAAATGTAGTCGGAAAATGTAGTCGTTAATCGTACGTATACGGAAATTGATAATCGAAATTTTAGTCGGAAAATGTAGCCGGAAATCGTAGACGGAAAATGTAGTCGTTAATCGTACGTATACGGAAATCGTAGTCGTTAATCGTACGTATACGGAAATCGTAGTCGTTAATCGTACGTATACGGAAAATGTAGTCGTTAATCGTACGTATACGGAAATCATTAATCGAAAATGTAGACGGAAAATGTAGTCATTAATCGTACGGATACGGAAATTGATAATCGAAATTGTAGTCGGAAAATGTAGCCGGAAATCGTAGACGGAAAATGTTGTCGGATATTCTTCAGGAAATAATGACATTACCAACGAGTTGAAGTCGTTGGTAATGACATTACCAACGAGTTATAAGCAACTCGTTGGTAATGACATTACCCACGAGTTAACTCGTCATTGGTAATGACATTACCAACGAGTTATAAGCAACTCGCCGGTAATGTTTTCTGGTTTCCCCCATATCGAGCCCGAGCCTTTCATTTCTCCTCCTCTCCCTCTCCTCCTCCTCTCCCTCTCCTCCTCCCAAATCGGTCCGGTGAGTGTATGTGCTCCTCCTCCTCCTCTCCCACTCCTCCTCCTTATCCTCTACTCCTCCTCTCCCTCTCCTCCTCTCCACCGATCCCCTCTCCTCTCCTCCTCCGAAAATCTCCTCCTCCCCTCCTCCCCTCCTCCCCTCCTCTCCTCCCCTCACCATTGTAGGTGGAAATTCATGGCAGGTCCGATCCTCTCTCTCTCCCTCTCTCTCTCTCTCACAATTTTTAATTATTTTTTTGCATGTGTATGTGTATGTGTATGTGTATGTGTATGTGTATGTGTATGTGTATGTGTATATGCATGTGTATGTGTATGTGTATGTGTAAATTAATTAGGGTGCTAAGTTGGAAATTAGGGTGATAAGTTCTAAATTAGCATGTATGTATATATGTGATGTATATATATATTTAGGTATGTGAATATGAAGTGATGTATATATATATGTGAAAATTATGTATAAATGTGGTTTGGATGAATATGTGATGTATATATATGTGGAAATTAAACCTAATTAAGATGCATGATATATATATGTGTGAAAAATGTGGAAAATTAATTAGGGTTTGTGATTTGGATGAATATGTGATGGATAAATTTAATTAAGATGCATGATGTATATATATATACACATCGAATATGTATAGTCGTTAATTTAGGTGATATAGTTGTTAATTAATCGTACAAATGAAGGTGGAAATCGGGATCGGGATGGTTTAGAACCAGAACGGTTTTAAACCGGAACGGTTTGGAACCGGAACGGTTTGGAACCGGAACTTATTGTAACTGGAACCGTTATGTTAGAAACGGTTCCGGTTACAAACAGTTCCGGTTTTAAACGGTTCCGGTTCCGATTTGTTATAGAACCGAAACGGTTAGGAACCGGAACTTATTGTAACTGGAACCGTTATGTTACAAACGGTTCCGGTTCCAAACAGTTCCGGTTTCAAACAGTTCCGGTTCCACACCGTTCCGGTTCCGATTTGTTATTGAACCAAATCCATGACTATTACGATGTCCAGGAGGTTTTGCGGCTAATTGGCTTCGGAGAGGTTCCCGAAATAGTGGAGGGAACAGTAGTCAAGCTTCCTCCTCGCCCGCAGTTAGCAACACGCCCAGTGGGCCAATGATGACTGCTCGCACGAGAGCCTTGCTAGAGGCGCGAGCTGAGGAGGAAGCTGCACGATCAAGAGCCGTGGAACCGGAATTCGAGGCTCGAGCCTCATTCTCTAGACGCTCAATCAGCAGACGTCCCTCCGGTGGCAGAGCCTCAGACGAGCGACAGTCAACGGGGGCATCAGAAACTCCCTCAATCCGAATGCCCCATATTCGGATGGTGCCTACTCCCGTTTCACGGGAATCATCTGAGGCACATGGTGGTGCTGGCGCCTCATCGTCCAGGCCTCGTCTATCTCCGCCGTCCGGTCTCTTCCTACCCGACGAGATTCCTGTCATCCCTGAATTCGATGATAGGGGGATGCCTGTTTATATTGAAGGACGGCCGGATTTCCTGACCGTGGAGGAAGCGTATAACTTCCTCCCGTTCGACCCCGTGTATCTTTGGAGTGTGAGGTGCACCAACCAACAAACGGACGATGCAGGTAAATTTTATTTAACATCAGATTGATTACTTAATTATTACTTAAGACTTGCGATTGGTTCAATTAATGATATCAATTTGTTGACATTGTTTTATTAGGCAATTTCATTAATGGGACTGGAAAACGGAAAGGGGCTAGAGGCACCTGCACCGGGAAGAGACTTGAGCAGGCCACCGGCGGAAGGAAAACGCCCATAAGGGCCAATGAGGATGGCGAGGTGATCGAGGCATTCGACACCACGCGCAAATATGTCAGCATGGCCGGTGCGATCGTGCGGGACAAGGTCCCAATGCTTTGGCCAGATTGGGAATCTGTGCCTATCTACGTGAAGATGCAAGTGCATAATGCACTCAGTGTGAGTAAAATCGTATTTTCATTACGTACATTTTACATTTATTAATTAAGTCCACTTAAATATATAATTTTACCTTTTATATATTCATATTGCAGGTGTGGTTTGACGTGGATGAAGTTCTTATTCACACGTGGGTAGAGCGTCAACTACATAATCGGTGATGTGCTTCGACTTATTTGAATATATATCGAGTTAGATTTTTGTTTATCAACTGTTTTAATATCTCTAACTTTTTTTCCTTGTTTTAATATAGGTATAAAGAGTGGAAGAACGAGCTTTCTTCCCATTACACTGTATACAAGGAGCTAGGCCGAGGTTCTACCCCTAGCGAATTCCGGTTTAGGGAGTACGAGTGGCTGTGGCTGATAGCCCACTTCGAGCACCCCAAAGCTCAGGTATGCATCCTTAATATATCTTACAAGCCTAATGTATCGTATCAGATTGAAATAGTGTGAGATCTAATTTTTTTCCATATGTTTATCAAACAAGGCGATTTCGAAGACGAACCGGGCGAATAGATTGAAAAACACCAGGGCCCATCATGCAGGTTCACTCAACTACATGGGTTGGTCGACTAAGGCGCAGCAACAACAAGAAGTGAACCCCTTGGTGTATATTCATCAGAAGTTCTCTCCGCAGTGCCCTGACGAAGCGGTAAGTCTTTCGCCTCTCCATGTGTTAATAAAACTATTTTTCGATATTAATAGATGTTGTTAGTTAATACGTTGTTCATTTTCGCTTTTCAATTAGGCGAGAGTGGAGGAGGCGACCGCAGAAGTGACCATGAGTATAGCTCGGACTAACCATCCTGACTGCTCCGAGGAAGAAGTCACCCAGTATGCCTCTCAGATCGATCCGCTTGATCCCCCGATAGCGGCTCAGATCATGGCAAAAGCGTGCGGGACTGGAAAGAATACCTACTACTGTAGGGGAATGGGCTCGGCGGGCGAAGGAGTATTGAAAACCACTTCACAATACTCTACCGGGTCAAGAAGTTCAAATTCTAGTCGTAACCTCGCATCGGAGCTTCAGAGGACGCAGAGAGAGTTGGAGGAGCAAAAGAGGCAGATGGCCGAGTACCAAATGCAGCAGACACAGGTGCAGGCTCAGATGTACACATGGATGCGGACGATGTACGAGGCTCACACTACCGGACAACCGTTCCCCACACCTCCACCGGTCCCGGTCCCTCCGTTCCCTAGCTATCCACCACCACCACCGCACCAGTCAACGCCAGAGCAAGACCAAGGAAGCCACCGGAATTCAAATGAGTACATGGATTACTTCGACCCTGACCCGCAAGTTCCTCGACCCTGACCTGTAGTTGTAGTTAATTTTCGTATCGTCGTTGCTATTTGTACTGTACGTTGGACATTTATGTGTACTGTTGAACTTGTATGATTGTGCGGTTTATGTCTTTCAATGCAGGTTCTGGAATTGGGCCCAATCCAGAACCGCGTTTTTTTTTCAAAATTTTTTCAGACATTGCCGGCGACATGGACCTCAGTCGCCGGCAATGTCATAAATTCCGGCCACGGCGGCGGAAGCATTGCCGGCGACGGCGTCGCCGGTAATGTCGGAGACATCACCGGCGACGCCGTTTCCCGTCGCCGGCAATGTTAACACCGGCGGGAGATTTCCGGCGACGTCATTGCCGGCGACTCGTCGCCGGGAATGACATTTCCGGCGAAAAAAAAAGACAAGGCCGGCGACCTCCCGTCGCCGGTAATGTCTCCTTTTCTTGTAGTGATAATTCAATTCTCTTAATTTAAATAAAAAAGTAAACACCTTATATTCTTCATCTTGGAAGTGGTTACACAACCACTGCCACTCATCTTCCTTATCCCTACGCAGCTCTATGGGGGTAGGCACGGGGCCGATATTGTCATAATACACATGAAGCTTGTACTTCCAATCATGGTAGATGGAGTTGGCAATTTGGTTGATATGCCTAAGCATCGCAGGTGTGGGATCCACCTCATATTGTTCCTATCAGAAATAAATAGAAAATTATAATCGTATATATTATGAAATTATGATTTTTATTGGTTATTAGAAAATAAATTTAAAATTGTACGTATTACTTACCGAAAGTTCTTTAAACAGTTTCATCTTCTCTTCATCCGGCAACTCCTTCAAAGTAGGGGCAGTCATATGAACCCTGCTGCGAATGATTGACCATATGCTGTGCGCTGAGAGATTAGCTAGCTGAGCTGTAGGAGGGCCACCGGTGAATTCGTCGTACGACAACTTGATATTTTTCCCGGTCGCCTTCAAAAAATTTTCCAATTTTCCGCCTTTGATGAGACCGCGAGTCCTTTTGGGTTCCGGATCAGTCAGGGCCCTTCTGAGCTTCCGCCGGGCGCTATAAAGGTTAGATTCAGAGGAGGCCGACGACGCCTGAGTACTTTCTGTCGAACCGGGCGTCGGACCGGAATGGGTGTCGCCATCACCGGTCGGGATAACTGGGGCAGCGGGAATTTTCCCAGTGGGCGCTGTCGAAGGACCAGCTTGTGACGACCCGGACCAGATTTAGCAGTATGTTCAGCTTGATCGATGAGTTACGGCATAGTCGCAGTTGTCCGACGGTTATTGGAATCGTCGAGTTTATTAACGACTTAATTATTGGCCGAGAATTGGAGCTGGGTCTCTTCTCGAGAGTCGTTGTTCATGTGATTTCGAGTTCGTGAGCGGTTCCGGATCGTTATTTGGACGACCGAAGAATTAGTTATGAATATTTGAAGTCTAGATTTAAATGATGGGCCACTTAACGACTAAATTATCGGACGGGAATTTGGTTTCGGTTTCTTCACGGAAGTTGTTCGGAATTTAATTTCGAGTTTGTGGGAACTTCCGGAGCATAATTTGGAGTTACAAAGAATTAGTTGCGAATATTTCCGTTTGTTGGTTATTTAGTCGATTTAATGTGTGTTGCTTTAAAGGGTTGACTTTTTATCCGTTTGGCCGATGTGTTTGACTTTGGGTGATTATTGAAGATCATGTTGAGTCGAGTTTGTGGCCGCGAGAATTTTCGGAATCGGAATTACGACGAGAGAGTTACGCGTGTTTGAAGTTTGTCGAAATGGATAAACATGAAGTTTCCTAATCGGGAAAGGCTATAAATAGCAGGTTGCCATTTTGGGACAAGTCAAACATTTCCTATTCGGTGGTTGACCGAGTTGACTCGGTCAACTCGGTGGTGAGAGAAGGAGGCCGACGTGCTTGGCGGTGACTCCACGGCGGCGATCGATTCCGGCCATCCCGTGGGACGGGGTTGGTCCCGTTCGAAGCGCCTCAGCTTCCTCGTCCTTTCCCCGGCCACCGTTCAAGGCGAGACTCGCCGGAAATGGAAGGAAATCCGGCAAAAAATGGAGGGAAAACTTTGTGATTCGGGTTCTTGGTTTCGGGCCGATTCGAGCTGAACTTTGGGGTGGGCTTTGTAGCCCTCATCACCATGATGCTTCCCTGTAAGTTTCGTGTTCCAATTCGATTTGTGGAAGGAGAATTTTGGGATTGAAATTTGTGTGTTCATTCGGTTTTTCATGAAATTGACCATGTTAGAGTGAGAATTGGACTTCGGTGCAGTTGACAAAGTTGCTCAGTGGGCGATTTGGAGTGGAACAAGGGTGGCTCCGCCGGAAAATTCTTCGGCCGGCGGCGGCGCCGCCGTGGACGGCGGTCAACGGCGGTCAACGGTCAACGGGTTGACTTTTTGACTTTCGGCAAGTTGCATGTCATTTGACTCGAAATCGCGCTCCGATCGCAGTGGGGAGGTTCGTTTTTCGAGTTGAGCGTCCGAACGTAAAGCGAGGTATTTGAGGTGGTATATATGGATTTTCGACGATTCGTCGTATTCGAATTGTGTATTTCCGAGAACGGTGGTTTCTCGTGATTTGATTTGTATTGTCGGATTATGATTTTGAATATTGGACATTGTGAATATTCAGGGTTTCGTGATCGTTGTTTTGGCGAGGGACTTTCCGCCGGATCACGGGTTAACGCGATACGTGTTACGCCAGTCTGTGAGTGGACATTTATTTTCACGGATTGATTGCGAGTCGTTTATATACGTTTTATGAACTTGAGCATGCAGCATGATTATGGTTTTACGAGCATGAGATTTCATACGAGATTATGATTATATGAGCATGTGTTTACGATTATACGATTATATTTATACGGATATACGTATACGAATATGCATACACTTATATGTTGTTTCATGCATTTGCGTCGATTTGCTTGTGATTTGGTTTTCACAGAGTACAGTCTCAGTTACGTTGTTGTATCGATACACCTTGCCTCGTCGGCTGATCCCCGACGGAGGGCCGCCTGGAGGGGCGATTCCCCAACCAGACCGGTGAGGGGCGTATTCCCCGGAACCGAGGCCATTTCTGGCTTAGAATCACGTGGAAGTCAGAGAGACTCCGTGGTTCAGACTGTACTAGCACGGAGGTGTCCATGAGTGACCCCGTGGGATTTTACTTGCATGCTCAGTACACTGGAGGAGTATGAGTTTTACCTCGTGTACTATGTTGTTTATATTTACCTGGACTCGCATATGCTTTTATAACATATTTATTATCTGGTGAAAGACATTTATTTTCGTCCACTCACTCTAACGTGTTTATTGTCTTTCACCTGGGCTTTTCGGTTTCCGTGCCCAGTTTGCAGTTCGGACTCTGGTGTCGCACGTCGTGGTCGGAGGCATAGTGCTCGAGCTACTTTGTTTCTTCCAGTAGGTTTATTGTTCTACCTACTGTGGGGTACATATATGGTTATGTATTAGAAGTCGCTCTGAGTTTCCTGTTGTATTTGTTATACGGTTTTAAACCCGGATTTCAGTAAAGTACTATATTTTGTATTGTTTACTTTACTGTTGAGATATTGAGAAATCCGGATGGGATTGGTGCCCACGGTTTGCTTTTTGTGGCATAGGATGGAGTGTATTTTACGCGTGCAGGTAATGGTAATTCCACGCTAGTAACGAAACTCTGCCCAAATTTCGAAAAGTTTTTGTTGGTTCGTGTTTTCGAAGGGGTTTGATTCCGATTTAGGAAGCTAAATCGGGGTTGGGTCCTTTCAGCTTGGTATCAGAGCATTAGGTTATAGGTTCTGTAGACTTCTGTAGTCGTGTTTACTAAGGGTATTTGAGAATGTACAGCATGTCTGGAATGGTGACCCGACCGGCCGGCGGATAATCATCAAATTCCGGGTGTTGTATGCTTTCAAATATTTGAAGTTCCATGATTACATTCCACTTGTTGTGAACGATATTGTATTCATTAGGATGCCTCCTGACGTGCTTTCCGTGTCGTTTCGGTTGTGGATCCTGTTGAGGATCATACGACGCGTGATTTGCCAGTGAACAGTGGATTCAGATGAGTATTCAGAGTTCAGTGAACTGTGTGGCACGGTTTGCCTGGGGATGTGTATATGGGCGTCTATATGTGGCCTCAGAGCTGAGATTTATGGCAGTGATGTTTGCCTGAGTTAGATTGTTGTATTTTGTGGGCTGATATTGTATGAGTTCCGATTGCGACTCTACGGCCTACATTCAGAGTGTTGTGTAAACAGTGATGGTGTTATCAGGCTACTCAGCAATTGATGTGGAGTGTTTACCCACCTGGGGCAGAGATGCATTGTTCACATGTTAGTTTCGGTTTGCACGAGTTATGTGGCTTCAGAGGAAGCAGTGTACGAGGTTCGAGATGAGTTTGAACCTGAGCATCAGAGAGATTCTGATTGTTGTGCCTCGAGTTATCCGTGAGGAGCTTAGTGTGTTGCACTCAGCGGCGAGGTTATAGTGAAGAAAAGATGTACACGGTTTCCGATGTGACGGTTTGAGGAAGTGGATTCAGCAGTGAGATTTTTGATGAGGTTGAGTTCCGACACTTCGGGATCAATGACTTCATCCGGCTGTGGCCTTTTCGATTATGTTGAGGATCCTCTGCTGGTCCGTTTGGCGATGGCGAAGATCACAGTGTAGCGGACTTGCTCCTGTGGCATGAATTTGGGTGATCGTTGGTGATCCTTTCACGCAGCAGGTGTTGCGGTGACATGTTTTTGTGGAGCACTCTCTGTTGCCATTATGGTGGCCAGGAGGATCACGTTACGAGGGAGCGCCCTTGGTCAGCTGTTGTAGCGGTTCGGCAGCTCAGAGTTTACGAGCAGATCCTCATGTTGTTCCTGCGGTCTGACTAATGCACCCTGTTGACGAGTTAGTCAGAAGTCACAGTTGATGTGTGTGGCCAGTTGGGCATGTTGGAGTTCGTGCCATGACCTTGTTTGAGGACAGACTTTTCTCCGAGGTTACTATTGCTTGATGTCCATGGCGATTGTACCTGCATCTCCACTTCCGAGGTCTTGGAGAGTGTTGTATCCATCCGGAGGTCGCGAGATCCTTGTTGAGGTTATGGGTTAGCCGTGGAATTGTTGTAGCTGGACATCGTGGTTTTGGTATGTTGTGAGTACGGACTTAATGACGATGCATTTGGTTGTGTTCGAGTGCTTCGAGAAGGGGGTTGTGTTTCGACGACCAGATTTCCCCGAGATACTGTTTCGCGGTGATGGTCGAGCGGATGATGGAGACGGGTGGTGTTGTTTGATTAGCTCATGTTGTGGATACTACGGTTGCTGTACCTGACATTGGCGTCATTGAGGTGGTTCCCGAGTTCCAGATGTGTTCTGGAGGAGTTATCAGGTGTTCCTCCAGTTCGAGAGACTGACTACACCATTGAGCTTGTACCAGGCGCTGGACTCATTTTACCGACGTCTTGTCGTTTGGAGCCAGCGGAGCTGATGGAGCTACAGTTTCGACTCCAGGAGTTGCTGGAGGAGGTTTCAGTAGATTTCATGCGACTCCGCGTATTTGCGTGGTGTGCTCTTGCATTGTTTGTGCAGACGTTAGAGGGTTCGATGTGGTGGCGCATTGACTATCGGAAGCCTGATTCGCTTCAGAGAAGAGTGAGTATCCTCCGCTTCAGATCGTCGATTGATTTGATCAGCTTGTGAAAGATTTAATCTTTTCGTAGATCGATTTCGGATCCGGATACCATCAGTGGAGGTTTGATGAGTCAGATGTGGCTATGTTGGCTTTCGGATCTCGGTGCGGACATCAGGAGTTCTTGGTCACGCCGTTGGGTTGACCAATGCTCCGTAGATCGTGTGGACTTGATGGACCATGTGTTCAGACAGTTTCTGGACGAGTTGCGACCATGTTCGTCGGCAACTTCCTGATGTATCCCAGGAGTGTGGGCCAGCACCTGAAGCAGTTGCAGGCGGTTTTGCGAACTTCGCGAGATGATCTTGTGTTTGCGAAGTTCAGCCAGTGTGAGTTTTGGTCGATTTGCGTGATGATTTTAAGCTGTTTGATGCTATCCGAGTGAGTGGCGTGGATCCTGACCAGTTAGAAGCCGTGTTGATTTGGAGTTGACCTACCATGGTACCAGAGATCGGGAGTCTCTTGGGTTTGGCAGGCTATTATCGATGGCTTGTGCAGGATTTTCCCGGGGTACCATTTCATTTTCCGGATTGACGAAGAAGGCGTCAAGTTCGAGCTGTTCGATGCACGCGAGGAGAGTTACTTCCTCTTGCAGGATGGTTGACCGTTGCTTCGGTTTTGTCCTTACTTGGCGACCGCGACGAGTTCGTGGGTTATGGCGATGCATCGAGATTTGGATTTGGTAATGTTATGATGCTGTGTAGCAGAGCGGTGGCTCATGATTCCAGGCAGTGAAACTTTGTATAACTACGTATCCAGTGTATGATATGGGTGTAGCTGTCTTTTTGTTAGCATTGGAGAGTTCGAGACACTACAGCTATGGCGTGCAGCGAGGTGTAGGATGTACACTGATCATTTGAGTTTCCTCCATTTGCATTTCGGCCAGATTTGGGCTTGAGGCAGTGTAGATGGATGGGGTCGACTCACGACTATGGCTGTACATTTGAGCTTGTTCGGGAAAGGCTAGAGGTTTTACTTTAACCATCCGTCTGGGATGATGTTGCTGATGCATTCAGTCGGAAATCGGGAGTTTCAGTGTTTCATGTGAGTGTGGCGCGAGTGTCCGTGTTAACCGAGTTACGGACAACGAGAGCTGAGTTCGAGTGAGATGATGTTGAAGCTCATTGTTTTGCGCGCGGTTGGTGCTAGTCATGCGGAGATGTGTCTGATATTTCGAGTTATTACTCGTGACACCACATGAAGAACGATATAGCAGCTTGTGCGAGCACAGCTTGTGTGTGTTGATGCCACATTCGTCGACTGGCGATGGCTAGGAGGCAGAGACTTGCCGAGATGTTTTAGTCATTTGAGATTTCCGATTAGACGTGACGGTTGCTGCTGTGATTGTGTGTGTATGTGTACACTTTGGTTGTGATACCAGTTGTCGGGCCTTTGTGGATCATTTGACGAACTCAGTACAGTTCCTTGTACTTTCGGAGATGATTCCAGTGGTTGGCTGGCATAGCTGTGTTTGACGGAGGTTGTCCATCTACGTGGTGTACCTGTGTCCCAGTTCGCCGATCGAGGTGATCAGCTACGACTAAGTGTTGGTGAGCTTTGCAGCGAGCATTGGGAACCAAATTACGAGTTAGTACCGGTTCTTATCCTCAGATTGGATGGTGATCTTTGAGGACTATTCAGACCACGGTATTGCAGTTCCGGAGGATTCGGGACCAGCAGTTTCAGCTGTTCGAGGTTGCTTGCAATACCAGGTTGTTGTCCACTGCGATTTTGATATTGTTTGACGTCGTTTTGAGGAACGATGTTGTACTTCATTGTGTTGGAGTGAGTTTGGTTTGAATTTGAGTTGATGTTTGTTTCCGATTTTGTGGAGTGTGTTACCACAGACTGTCAGATTAGCGGAAATGGGTCGATAAATGTTTGAGTTCGATGCTTGAGTTTCGTTAGTATGAGCAGGTCGTGTTGTGATTTGCCTTGATATTTTGATCCATATGTGGCCATAGGCGAGTTTGTGTTATGCCGTATGGTTCGGCATCTCCTATAGTGTTGGCTTTGTGTGTTGTGTTCCGCGTGGCGGAACTATGTTTCAGGTTTGCTATGTGTTGTGTACCCTGTTTGTTCCTTATGTAGGAACACTTGGCGCTTATGTGGAGCCAGTTCAGATTTGTGATTTGTAGGTACAGAGATTTCAGCACAGAGCTATCTCTTATTGTGGAGTCAGTTGCTAGAGTTATTCAGTTGATGTAGCCACTGGGCAGTTGAGCAGTATACAGAGGCAGTGCTCCTACCTTTGAGTTGGCAGACTTGGAAATTTCGAGGTCGAAATTTTTCTAAGGGGGGTGGATTTGTGACGACCCGGACCAGATTTAGCAGTATGTTCAGCTTGATCGATGAGTTACGGCATAGTCGCAGTTGTCCGACGGTTATTGGAATCGTCGAGTTTATTAACGACTTAATTATTGGCCGAGAATTGGAGCTGGGTCTCTTCTCGAGAGTCGTTGTTCATGTGATTTCGAGTTCGTGAGCGGTTCCGGATCGTTATTTGGACGACCGAAGAATTAGTTATGAATATTTGAAGTCTAGATTTAAATGATGGGCCACTTAACGACTAAATTATCGGACGGGAATTTGGTTTCGGTTTCTTCACGGAAGTTGTTCGGAATTTAATTTCGAGTTTGTGGGAACTTCCGGAGCATAATTTGGAGTTACGAGGAATTAGTTGCGAATATTTCCGTTTGTTGGTTATTTAGTCGATTTAATGTGTGTTGCTTTAAAGGGTTGACTTTTTATCCGTTTGGCCGATGTGTTTGACTTTGGGTGATTATTGAAGATCATGTTGAGTCGAGTTTGTGGCCGCGAGAATTTTCGGAATCGGAATTACGACGAGAGAGTTACGCGTGTTTGAAGTTTGTCGAAATGGATAAACATGAAGTTTCCTAATCGGGAAAGGCTATAAATAGCAGGTTGCCATTTTGGGACAAGTCAAACATTTCCTATTCGGTGGTTGACCGAGTTGACTCGGTCAACTCGGTGGTGAGAGAAGGAGGCCGACGTGCTTGGCGGTGACTCCACGGCGGCGATCGATTCCGGCCATCCCGTGGGACGGGGTTGGTCCCGTTCGAAGCGCCTCAGCTTCCTCGTCCTTTCCCCGGCCACCGTTCAAGGCGAGACTCGCCGGAAATGGAAGGAAATCCGGCAAAAAATGGAGGGAAAACTTTGTGATTCGGGTTCTTGGTTTCGGGCCGATTCGAGCTGAACTTTGGGGTGGGCTTTGTAGCCCTCATCACCATGATGCTTCCCTGTAAGTTTCGTGTTCCAATTCGATTTGTGGAAGGAGAATTTTGGGATTGAAATTTGTGTGTTCATTCGGTTTTTCATGAAATTGACCATGTTAGAGTGAGAATTGGACTTCGGTGCAGTTGACAAAGTTGCTCAGTGGGCGATTTGGAGTGGAACAAGGGTGGCTCCGCCGGAAAATTCTTCGGCCGGCGGCGGCGCCGCCGTGGACGGCGGTCAACGGCGGTCAACGGTCAACGGGTTGACTTTTTGACTTTCGGCAAGTTGCATGTCATTTGACTCGAAATCGCGCTCCGATCGCAGTGGGGAGGTTCGTTTTTCGAGTTGAGCGTCCGAACGTAAAGCGAGGTATTTGAGGTGGTATATATGGATTTTCGACGATTCGTCGTATTCGAATTGTGTATTTCCGAGAACGGTGGTTTCTCGTGATTTGATTTGTATTGTCGGATTATGATTTTGAATATTGGACATTGTGAATATTCAGGGTTTCGTGATCGTTGTTTTGGCGAGGGACTTTCCGCCGGATCACGGGTTAACGCGATACGTGTTACGCCAGTCTGTGAGTGGACATTTATTTTCACGGATTGATTGCGAGTCGTTTATATACGTTTTATGAACTTGAGCATGCAGCATGATTATGGTTTTACGAGCATGAGATTTCATACGAGATTATGATTATATGAGCATGTGTTTACGATTATACGATTATATTTATACGGATATACGTATACGAATATGCATACACTTATATGTTGTTTCATGCATTTGCGTCGATTTGCTTGTGATTTGGTTTTCACAGAGTACAGTCTCAGTTACGTTGTTGTATCGATACACCTTGCCTCGTCGGCTGATCCCCGACGGAGGGCCGCCTGGAGGGGCGATTCCCCAACCAGACCGGTGAGGGGCGTATTCCCCGGAACCGAGGCCATTTCTGGCTTAGAATCACGTGGAAGTCAGAGAGACTCCGTGGTTCAGACTGTACTAGCACGGAGGTGTCCATGAGTGACCCCGTGGGATTTTACTTGCATGCTCAGTACACTGGAGGAGTATGAGTTTTACCTCGTGTACTATGTTGTTTATATTTACCTGGACTCGCATATGCTTTTATAACATATTTATTATCTGGTGAAAGACATTTATTTTCGTCCACTCACTCTAACGTGTTTATTGTCTTTCACCTGGGCTTTTCGGTTTCCGTGCCCAGTTTGCAGTTCGGACTCTGGTGTCGCACGTCGTGGTCGGAGGCATAGTGCTCGAGCTACTTTGTTTCTTCCAGTAGGTTTATTGTTCTACCTACTGTGGGGTACATATATGGTTATGTATTAGAAGTCGCTCTGAGTTTCCTGTTGTATTTGTTATACGGTTTTAAACCCGGATTTCAGTAAAGTACTATATTTTGTATTGTTTACTTTACTGTTGAGATATTGAGAAATCCGGATGGGATTGGTGCCCACGGTTTGCTTTTTGTGGCATAGGATGGAGTGTATTTTACGCGTGCAGGTAATGGTAATTCCACGCTAGTAACGAAACTCTGCCCAAATTTCGAAAAGTTTTTGTTGGTTCGTGTTTTCGAAGGGGTTTGATTCCGATTTAGGAAGCTAAATCGGGGTTGGGTCCTTTCACAGCTAAAGGGTTCAGAGAAAGCGCGTCGTTGTCCTCCTCTAAATCCCAACTGACTTGCTCTGCCATGCGTCGGAGCATAGCATCTTCGGCCTCCTTTTGGGCCTTTTTCTTTCCCGACGAAGCCATTTAAACTTAGGAGTTGTTAAAATACCTGATTACCATAACAATTATATAAAAAAAATTACGATAATTACACCTTAGTATTGAGTGCGCCTAAGATTTAAATAGAATACACTAGCTTGGTGTTTGAGTCGTTCAATGGACGTGCGACCCGCGCGATAAAGTGTAAACTTTCAATAAATCAGCCTTGGTTCAATCGAAAAACATGGCCAGTTAGGGATAGAGATAACGCGAGAGGCAGGACTAATTTCGACATAACACCTCAAGGCTAACCAAATAAATGGTATATACTTTATTGGTGTTAGTCTTTCTTAGATCCAAAACCTGTCACCAGTCATAACCCGTTTCTAGACACCATGTCCGACATTCAGCCAATCTTTGGAAAATTTACACTCCCTGAAGTCCTTTGCAAACTCCGCCCTCAACCTCTTGTCCATAACTTTACTTAAGTTATGGTGTGCGGTGATGAAATCTACACATCACGAGGGGTTAAGGAGATAAGGTAGGAAATGAGGCGCCATCTATTCCAAAAAGTGTGACTTAATAAACCAAACTTATGTACTAAGTTTAAATCAAAGACTACCAATTTACTACAAAATTGTCATAATTACCAATTTATTATTTTTAATATATACTTCATTAATTAATTTATCATATTTACCACAAATTTACAATATTAATTACAACAATATTTACAAATTAAAATTACATGCAATAGTAATCACCAATTATACTATTAATTAAAAAAATATTTAATTACAATAATTAATTATTATTTACCATGCCTTTACAATAATAATTATTCATTTACATATATAATTAATTATTATTACCAATTATATATTACTAAAATATTATTTTTACTAATTAATTTATCAATTTATAAATTTATTAGTTAAATAATAATGATGTTAAAAATTACAAATATTACCTAAAAGATGAGTCTCCGAAAAATCGCCGGAGTGGAGAGTCACCGGATCGGAGAGAGGGAAACGCCGAAATTTTGGTCGCTAGAGAGTTGCCGGAGGAGGGAGGCCGGAGCTTTTGAGAGAGAGAGTTGCCGGAGGAGGGAGGCCGGAGCTTTTGAGAGAGAGTGAGAGGAGAGGAGAGGAGAATGATATGGGATGAGGAAAAGAGGATGAGCAGTGGCCTATATATAGAGTTCCACTTAGACGACGGAGCCCCATTTTTCGTCGTCTAAGTGCACTTGGACGACCGAAAAGGGCGTCTCCGTCGTCTAAGTGAACCGTTTCAAAATGTTGAAACGGTGCCCAATTAAATTGACAGGTGGGTTTTAACCGCCTTAATTTTGGGCACCGTTTAGAATTTCACTTAGACGACGGAGATTGTATGCTCCGTCTAAGTCAACATTTGAAACGGTGCCCAAAATTAAGGCAGTACAATCAACCGCCATGGTTTTTGAACCTGGACGACGGAGAAGACCATCTCCATCGTCCAAGTGGTCACCTAGACGATGGAGATGGTCAATCTCCGTGGTCCAAGATAAATTTACGTAAAATTAATTTTTAAAATTAATTCACAAGGAAGTTGCCGATTTATCATTCGAATGAAATAGTTGTAAAATATTGATTAACGCATCATATATATAAACAATTGAATTTGAGACGTCGAATAATTTTACGTCTTTAAACTAGTTAAGTATCTACTAATCTTTATGAGTTAAGTGTTATTAAGTATAGGCTCATTTGCATATCGATATTAACGAAATTGAATTTGGACAAAATAATCGTTGGATACATTCGCCGTAGGATAATATATATAATTAGAATAATTTTCAGAAAATAGTAAGTTCGTGAACGGTTTCATCGGTACAGTCAACCGCAAAACCGAGATTTTGACAAACCGGAAATGTGGATACAAGAAATTTTGTAGCTCCTATTTTGGAACCGTCAAAACTCGCACACCAAGAAATTTTTACTATGTAGTCTTGGCGAAAAGAATATGCATTGAGAGATGGTGTAGATGGTCGTTGTTTTAGATAAAATTACGAAATCTTCACTTGGACGACGCAAATTAGCGTCTCCGTCGTCCAAGTTAAAACCCCTGATTTTAGGGGTTAGGGCCTAACTATTTAGGGTTTAGGGTTTTACTTAACTTGGACGATGCAAAAAGACGTATGCGTCATCCAAGTAAGTACTTGAACGACGGACAATGGATTCTTCGTCGTCCAAGTGCGTACGTGGACGACGCATACGTCTTTTTGCGTCGTCCAAGTGAAAATCCTAAATTTTTCAAGTTGGGGCCTTAGCATTTAGAATTTTCAAGTTGCGTCCTCTAAGTGAAGTTTTTAGGATTTAATTATTAAATTTTTTCCTATATATATAGGTATAATATAATATATTTAGGGTTGATATATATATATATATATATATCGATCGAGTACGTATTGCATTGTGTCCCTTCAATTGATCTGATTCAATTCGATCGAAAAAATTATCGATCGATCCGATCCTGCTCCGATCTGGATCGATTAATTAATTAATTTTAATTTACGTACGTCGGTCGAACCGACCACACTATGTAATTAATTAAATACAAAATTAATAGTTGTACATACGTACGTACTCCTCCTTATAATATTTATATTAATTATTGATCGATGATGCATCATATATTATAATAATTACAATAATTAATTACCAATTAATATCCCTCGTCATTATAATACTATACTCTTCGTCATAATCGTCATCATCCTCATCCCCGTTATCTGATTGCTCCTCCTCATCATCATACTCAACATCGTCCGACGAATAACCTGAGTCCTCGTCCTCGTCCTCTTCCTGCACGTCTCCTTCATCTACCTCATTAATTGCATCAATAATCTCTTCTTCAGTTAGATCTGTACAACCATCAGGCATGGGTAAGCGTTCACCATCTTCAACCAGGTCCATTATATCGGAGCGGATGACAGAAATATTAGGCTCTTGATAGGCAGGAATGTCTCTTTCTGGTTCAGCAACATCTTTAGTCGCCAGTGTTCCTTCAATTGTCGTAGTATTCCATATTCTTCGATGAGAGATATGGTTCACTATTTTCCACCCTTCACCAGCTTTCAGATTGTCGAGATAGAACACTTGCCTAACTAAAGTGGCGAGAGCGAAAGGCTCATCCTCATACCAGCTTGAGTTTGTATCGACTGATAAAAGTCCCAGGTCTTTCTTTGTATGCTTGAACCATCTGCACTTGAATAGGAAAACGTTGACATCATTCCCGTAACATAGCTGAACGACATATACAATAGCCCCGTAATATAGATCATTGTCTTTCCCAACTGCTACCCCACTGTTTTGTGTTCTTCTTCCTTCATCTCGGGCCAATGAATGGAACTTTACACCATTCACAAAACATCCGGGATAAATATAGTGTTCAATCGGCTTCCCTGCTAGCAAGTGCTTTTGCCAAGACCACTACCCCCAGTGGTTTTCAGATTTTTGTAGATCAATCATCTGTGAAAATGGAAAAATTTAAGGGTTTACTTTCTACAAACATGATCGATATGTATATAAATTACTAAATACCGAGACATACGTACGTACGTACCCATTGGAAGAATAATCAGGGAACTTCTTCTTAACCATTTTCTCAAACCACGCCGAACTCTTGTCCGGATTTAACGCCTGAAGCCTCTCCCTGTATGACATCATGTATGGCTCGGCTCAACTTCGTCACAGTCTCGCAACACTACCTAATGTGCCTTAATAAGTTCTTCTCGTGTTAAAGATTCCTTTAATACTCCTCTAAACGATCGTACGACATTTGTGACGACATAAAGATTGATGCGGGCACTGGGATTGGAGGCAGTGGGAGGTGGTGGATCTTTCAGGTACCTGTTGCAGTAAGTAACACACTCATGCATTAGGTATGTCTCGGCTATGGAGCCATCCGGGGCTGACCTGTTTTTGACAAATCCTTTATACTGTCCAAGCTGTCTACAAAATCAAACGTTCAATTAATACATTGTACAATAAGAATAAGTACATATAGATAGTAATCTCCAGTGGAATAAATAATGAATCGAAAAACCTGTATAATTAAGAAATTATACGTACCTTTCTTGAGGATACATCCAAGTGTACTGGACCGGACCTGAAATGAGCACCTGCTCGGGCAGGTGAATCATGATGTCAAAGAAAGCAAGGGGAAAAATCCTCTCTAGTTTGCAAATGATGTGTACAATTTTTTGTTGCGGTTTCACCACATTTGACTTCTTTAATTCTCTGGAGCATAACCTCTGCCACCATCTGCACAATGCCACTATTGATTCTGCGACATCACGAGGCAATATGGTCGAATTACCACTGGAATTAGACGTTGTAGCATAACGTGATAGTCAAGTGTCTTCAGACCAACAAACTTATATTGCACCTCGTCCGCTGCTCCAATTATAGTAGCTGCATACGTAGCCGGATAATTAACGCTCTTAAACCAGTGAAATACAGAACGTCTAAGTGTCGGCTTCACTGTGTAAGGTGCAGCTGACATCTTGTTGTACACTCCTCTCCTATCCCTCCTCAACCACAAAGGACGACGTAGATTCATTGGTTCCAGATCTTTGTGCCATTTGGGAGTATCCTTAGTCTTGAACTTAATACCGAGAATTGTTCCCACCACGCTGTGGCACACATTCTTTTCTATGTGCATCGCGTCCAAGTTGTTCCTCAGCTTTAACTTCGACTAGTAAGGGAGTTCAAAGAATATACTCTTGTGATGCCAATAGCTGAGATCATGTGGAGGAATTAGATTGCGTTTCTTTACATCCACGTCATTGATCAACACACCAAAGTCGAAATAGTTCAACCTCTCTAAAATCTCTTCGCTGGACCAACTACTGGGTTTAGGATTGTTTTCTACCATCCCGTCGAAATGAGCTTCATCCTGTCGCCACGGGTGGTCATGAGGAAGCCATCTACGGTGACCCAAGTAACACACATTCCCCGTGTGCCAACTAGAGTTCACGTCGTCCAAACATATAGGATATCCATTATATCCTTTTGTCTTGCAGGCTGCCAACATCCCATACGCTGGAAAATCGCTGATCGTCCACATTACGGCAGCCCTCATCGTGAACATCGTGTCAGTGAATTTGTCATAAGTTAGGACTCTATTTTGCCACAACAGTTTCAGCTCGTCGATCAAAGGTCTCAGGTAGACATCTAAGCACTTCCCCGAAGATTTAGAACCTGGAATTAGTACAGTAAAGAAATTAAATTCCTTGTTCATGCACATCCACGGAGGCAAGTTGTACGACATCACAATAACTGGCCAAGTGCTGACGGCGGAGCTATTACTACCTCAAGGATTGAATCCGTCTGTAGATAGTCCAAGTCTAACATTTCTAACCTCTGCAGCAAAGTCTCCAAATTCTCTGTCGATGTGACGACCCGAAACAGAATCAGCAGTTAGGTCGCATAGTCGCAGAGTTACGACAGTGTTGAAACCGCCAGTTTTCTTAACGACTAAATTATTGGCCGAGAATTGGAGTTGAGTCTCTTCTCGAGAGTCGTAATACATGTGATTTTGAGTTCGTGGGTGTTTCTGGATCATTATTTGGATGACCGAGGAATTAGTTATGAATATTTGAAGTTTCGTCGGAAACTGATTTATATGGCGAGCTACTTAGCGACTAAATTACTGATCGAGAATTTGGCTTCGGATCCTTCACGGAAGTTGTCCGGAATTTAATTTCGAGTTTGTGGGAACTTCCGGAGTATTATTCTGAGTTACAGAGTTTAAGTTGCGAATTTTACCGATTGTTGATTGTTTGGTTGATTTAATTGTGCGTTGGTTCAAAAGGTTGACTTTTTATCTGTTGAGCCGATGTGTTTGACTTTGGGTGATGTTGGAAGAATATGTCGAGATGAGTTTGTGGCCGCGAGAATTATCGGAATCGGAATTACGACGAGAAAGTTACGGGTATTTGATGTTTGTCGAAAAGGATAAGTATGAGTTTCCGTTTTGGGAAAATGTATATATTGTGACTTTCCCCTTTGGGAAAGTCAAACCTGAAATTAATTGGTTTGACTTTACTTGACTGGTTTGACCGAGCTAAACGGAGGAGGTGCGACGGTGTGGAGCTCGCCGGCGGCGAGGTGTATTCCGACCACCACCGAGCCCGAGACCGGACCCTATCGACGCGTCTCGATGTCCTGAGCATGTTTCCGGCCACCCCTCACGGCGAGGGTGGCTGTGGAGGGAGAAATTCCGGCAAGAAAGTGGAGATTTTTAGGTGAATTCGGGTTCATCAATTTTGGCCAAATTGAACTACATCAAGCACTGGGTTTTGTAGCCCTCATCCCCATGGTTCTAACCATATAGGTATGGTGATCTAATTTTGCTTGTATGTGGAGAATTTTGGGATTGAAAATTTGTGTACAATTCGGTTTATCATGAAATTGGATGTGTTAGAGTGAGAATTGGACTTCGGTGCAGTTATGGAAGTTGCTCAGTGGACGATTTTGAGTGGAATTGGTGCAGCTCCGCCGTGAAATTCTTCGGCCGGCAGCGGCGCCGCCGTGGACGGCGGTCAACGGTGGTGGTCAACGGTCAACGGGTTGACTTTTTGGACTTTCGACAAATTGCATGTCATTTGATTCGAAATCGGGCTCCGATCGCAGTAGGGAGGTTCGTTTTTCGAGTTGAGCGTCCGAACGTAAAGCGAGGTATTGAGGTGGTATATGCGGATTTTCGACGATTCGTCGACATTGAATTTCGTGTTTCCGAGAACGGTGGTTTCTCGTGATTTGTATTGTATTGTCGGATTATGACTTTGAATAATGGACTTTGTGAATATTCAGGGGTTTCGTGATCGTTCGTTTGGCAAGGGACATTCCGCCGGATCACGGGTTAACGCGATACGAGTTACGCCAGTCTGTGAGTGGACATTTATTTTCACGGATTGATTGCGAGTCTTTTATTTATGATTTACGAACTTGAGCATGCGGATTGATTATGATTTTACGAGCATGTGTTTTACGATTATGCATATACGAATATACGTATACGAGTATACATGTGTATATATTATGTTTTAAGCATGTGCATAGAAAAGATTTATGATTTGGTTTACACAGAGTACAGTTTCAGTATATGTTGTGGTATCGATACACATTGGCTTCTCGGCTGATCCCCGAGTACGCTCCGGGGGGGACAGATATCCTGACCCGAGGCCTTTCTGGCTAGAATCACGTGTGGGTCTGGGATCCCGTGATTCAAACTGTGCTATCGCGTGGAAGCCCACAAGAGTCTCCGCGATATGTTTTTACGTTGCATGCTCTGTACGTGAGTGGTAGTCAGCGTCTCCTCACGTACCATTGATTTTCATGCATTTGACTCGCATATGATTTTATATGTATATATTACTTGGTGAAAGACATTTATTTTCGTCCACTCACTCTAACGTGTTTATTGTCTTTCCCGTGGGCTTTTCGGTTTCCGTGCCCAGTTTGCAGTTCGGACTCTGGAGTCGCACGTCGTGGTCGGAGGCATAGTACTCGAGCGGTCTTATTTCTTCCAGTAGGTTTATTGTTCTAACTACTGTGGTATATATATATATGTTTATATGTTGTGGTCGCTCTGAGTAATCCGTTGTTGATGTTATATGATTTTTAACCCGGATTTCAGTAAAGTGCATATATATTTACTACTTTACGTTATTGTTGATATATTGAGAAATCCGGATGGGATTGGTGCCCACGGTTTGTTTTTTTGTGGCATAGGATGAAGTGTATTTTCTGCGTGCAGGTTAAGGTAATTCCACGCTAGTAACGAAACTCTGCCCAAATTTCGAAAAGTTTTTGTTGGTTCGTGTTTTCGAAGGGGTTTGATTCCGATTTAGGAAGCTAAATCGGGGTTGGGTCCTTTCAGTCGAAATGTTTGAAACCCTCCCCATCCGCGGTGTGTCGCAGGACATCGTCATCTATTCGCTTTTCTGCGTACCATCACATCGCCTCTGCTGTATATAGAGACATGTACAGGCGCTGCAATCTGGGAATCAAGGGAAAATATCGAACAACTTTCACAGGAATTCTCTTTTTCGAACTCTTCCTATTCAGCTCATATCTGCACTGGCCACATACGGGACAATAATCCAAATCTTTATACTTTTTGTAAAACAGCACACAATCATTCGGACATGCGTCAATTATCTTGTACTTTAGGCCGAGGCTGCTCAAGATATTTCTAACCATATAATGAGATTTAGGAAGATTGTGGTCATCAGGAAGCAACTTACATATTTACTCTTGAATTTCGTCAAAAGCGTTGACTGACATTTTGTGCTTCACTTTTATCTTCATTTGCTCCATCACATATTGCAACACATTCTCTCGACATCCAGGGAACACCGGGGTCTGCGCTTCAAGTAGCATCATGTTGTACTTATCCATCTCACTAGTGTCAGTGGCCAAGCTAGCAGCGAAAAATGTGTCATCATGCTCATGAGTGGTACTGTAACCTCCCTCTTGGTGTTGGTGTCCACCATGACTAAATCCCGGAAACGTATCATGAACCAAATCTGTAGTTGGGGTCCAAGAAGGGGGGCCGATACCACTGCCGCTGGATGAGGCACCCTGGTAACTGTACCCTGAGCTGCTGAAATCAGCTGAGCTGAAGTCTACTGCTTCACCATGCTCGCTCCATGTAGTGTAACTCCACATAATACATTAACATCCACATACTGACAATTAAGACATTTTTGGCACGGACACCTGAAACGCTTCTTTCTCTGACCATGTTCTATCGCAAAATTCACAAATTCACTAATTTTATCCATATACCGGACATCACATCTATACAGCAACTTCATCCAACTCTTGTCCATACTTCTACAAAATTTTATAATTAATTAATTATTACATATTAGTCAATTAACTATTAATTCTATATATATATATACAAATTTTCGAGTAATTATTAATTAAACTATTATATATATACACACATTTTCAACTACCTTAATTAATTAAAAGAAATTATTAATTCATTATCTTCAATAATTACATTCAACTACCTTTATTAATTATAGTTGTACATACGTACTCTACATCAATTATTTTAATATGTCTAACATGCATGTACGTACGTTTTAACTAAATATTAACCAAATTTTTAAACATCCATACATATATACGTACTACAGGTCTATAATTAACTAATATATATATCATCAATTTTCTAACTTAATATATTATATATAAATATATATTAGACGTACTAATTAATCAATTTCCTAACTACGTACGTACCTAGCTAGCCTTTTCTGATATATGGCGAATTAATCGATGGTCGGAGCCGAAGATATATATATATATATATATTTATATATATAGTGCTATCTAGGTAGCTAGCTAGAACGTTTGAATTGCATGCACGCGTGAGGCGCTGATCAAGACAGGAAGAGATCATGATCAGTTGAGAGACGAGTGAGCGGAGAGGAAGAGAGTTCGTCACGGGCCTTATATAATGCTTCACTTAGATGACGGAGGTGTCAGTCCGTCGTCTAAGTGGACACTTAGATGACGGATTTGGCAATTCTCCGTCGTCCAAGTGATTACAAGGACGACGGAGAACTTCTCCGCAGTCCGAGTGGACACTCGGACCATGGCGTGTCGGTCCGTTGTCCAAGTGTACACCTGGACGACGGAGTATTCTCCGCGGTCAAAGTGTGCACTTGGACGACGAAGAAAATAATCTCCGTCGTCCAAGTGTAATACTCCGTTGTTCAAGTGTGCACCTTGACAACGGAGTATTCTCCGCGGTCCAAGTGACACTTGGACGACAGAGATATACGTCTCCGTCATCCAAGTGTTACTTGGACCACGGAGAATTCTCCGTCGTCTAAGTGCAGTTTTCTTGTAGTGAGAGATATATCACTAGACCAATAACCAATCACATTAATCCACTTTTAATATTGCAGCTAAATTTATAACCAGAATCTGCAGATCGAGCAGTCTCAGTTGCAGACTTGCAGTATTCGTCAGTTAATTTTCTCTGTATGTAGTCCTTAATTAAGCTGGAAAAATGCAGAAGTCTACTTGTTCAGATAGATTTAACTTTCGAATGACATTGAAACGGTCTGCAATGCGCAATCTTTGGAATTGAAACTAATCTTGTTTCCCTTGTTAACTCTGTCAGCATCCACTTAACTTCATAGAACGTAGTAGCAAAAGTGAAAACAGAAAAGAATATGAGCTCTACTTACTTCTTATAAATCTGTGTGATTGCATTTACATGTAACTTCAAAACAACTTTCACAACAATATTGATTATTGAATGCTGAGCCTCACTTACATGCCACTTTTTTTCTCAGGCATTTAAGCTGATGAACTAGCATCAATGCTAGCCGATGAAAACTCTTGAATTAATCTGGGTACCTCTTCTTGACATCTTAGAATCTCACTAGCATATCTGAGAGCTCCATCTACGGTATCAGGCTCTAATGCAGTAACCAGGGAAACAAATAACTTTCTATCCATTTGATTATGAAACAGTCTTTTGAACTTCATGGGAATATACTGAAAGGCTCGGTGAGCCAATGTCGGGTTGTTAGTGTTATTATTCCTACTGTTGGGATTATGACTGGTTGCCGGATTGAAGTCGTTAAACCATTCACATCGAGTGAGAGGAGCTTGGTCGGTCTTCTCTTCAAGCAGATCATACTTGTTGAGTATCAGAAGGAACTGTTTCTGATCAAAAGCCGGATGAGTTACAATGATTTCAAACAGCTGTTTACTTGACATCATCTTGTTTATAGATACCCCATTAGCATCTTCACAAAACTCATCATAATCTGTCAATGCAACACAGAATACGACCATGTCAACATCTTCAAACATCTCCAACAACTTGCAATTTCCTCCAAGGCTATGCACTCTAATGAGTTGGTACCTGTTATGAAAGTGAACCAATAATGAGATGCATTACATCAATACCCTTTTCAAGAATTTTTAGGCAACTTATATTAGAGAAGAGAAAAAACAAGACACACAGACACGGACAAAGGCCCTGCAGTTATTAAGAAAGCCTCAATACCAAACAAAGCCTTAATAATTAATATCAATGTAAGCTTCGATCTTTATTTTGTCAGAAGAACCAAGTAAGTAAGACTTACTCAAAAATAAAGGACCGTCCTAAACTTCAAACTGTAAGACCATACCTGGGTAACAGAATTGGAATTGATATTTCCAGTTTTCCAGTAATTAACTCATCAATTAGCAATTTAGCTTAAAAAGTTAGTCTCTGTACATAGCAAACCACATCATTCACTCGTTCAGTAACTATTCTGCCAGTATTTTAGAAGTTTCAACGTTAAGCATGTGTATAGTCTTGTTGCGTAATCTTTGTTAACTGACTTAAGTGCTTCGTGATTCATATCTGCAATATACTCATCAGCAACATTGACCAAGAGGTTTGTCCACTAAATAAACAAACTTATGTCTCTCAAACACATGAATAATTAATTAAGTAGCAACACTAACCTTTGCAAAGGATTATGCTGATAGAAAGTGTCCAGATTACTCCGTTCAGCTGATATAGTAAATTGAATTTCCATGCTATTAATGCTGTAGGATGAGACGATTCCCTCCGCATACAAGATGTCTGTGTCTGAGGGCTCATAACCGCTTCTTGATATTTCAACAGCCTGCCATAACAAACAATAATTAAATTGATACAGAGAATAATCTATAAAGATGCTCACTCTAATGATTGCACACTATCCACATTCCATCTAAGAACAATCGACCTTACTAATCTGGGTCTGGAATGGGGAACAGAAGAAACTGGAATAAGAACTAAGAAGAGAAATTCCCAGTAAAGTTCTACCTAATTGTAAAGATGAATAAACCTTAGGTTAATACAAAACTATTATCGTAAAAAAAAACCCAAATCAAATTCCTCGAATGTAGGAATATTTTAAAATTATCAACACAAATAAAAGTCAAGGTAGATTTAGCATGAAACTATGAGCTTCTGGTGCATCAGATGATTGGAAAAATGTTTGATTCTTAAAGGTGAATGAGATTGATGAGGACACAAACGATAAAACTAGAGCAGACGCAGTTTAGACTTTAAAATGTGGAAAGGCTAAAACTTGGTCAGAGAAACCAGGGAGCATTATCTCACCCGATTAAGAAAATAAGTAGCTTGTCTGGGTAGCCTTTCTATTTCATCCCTCCGGTTGTATGTGGCCTGAATAGCAGGAACCTACCACAACTCCTCAACAAACGGTGCATACTCACGAGTAGATGCAGGAAATATGCTTCCAAAGTACCTGATATCATATCCTTGAATAGCCAATCAGCATTAGATTTCAGTCTTGGGCTAATGGCATATGTCGTTTTACTGTCAATATGGCTTGAATCTTCTGTTAACAACTAAACAATTTCAGATAGAACTCTCCAATGAAACATTTAATCGGCAACTATCTTACTGTAGGAAGTCTTATCTGTAAGCCAAAAAGGAATGTAATGATCAAATAACAAACACAGTTTTGCCAAAAGAAAAAAAATAAACATCAACTCGACCGGAAATCAAACTTACTGAAACCAACGGGTACTCAAAAGTAGCAGGACGTTATACCAAACATATATGGATTGAGTACATATAAAAGTCCAGAAAACCATCAATTTAATAGTAGCCAAAAATTATCTTTTGTCCACTAGCATAATGGAGAGATGGTTAACACAGACAAGTGTAACACTATAAATACACAAAAGCAGCTTGGGATGACCGGGGGTTGACCTGGTTGTAAACAGTACATGTCTAGTTGAATTGACATACACAAAGGGTTTTGAAACAACTATAACCAAATTGTGTCGAGTGAAAGGGAAATTACAGAAAAATCAGACAGTATCATACTGATAGTTGCATACATGTACAACTTATTTATGCTTTATTGAACCCAATGTTTACTCTTATTATTATGCTTTCGTTAATTTTATTAATGTTTACTTGTTTTATTAGGTTTGTGGAGAAAATAAAAAAATGAATTAATTGAAGGAGTTCTATTGCGATAAGGAAAAGAATGGAGTCTCCTGCAAATATATGAAGATAAAACCTAAGTGGACAAGGACTAGCCCAATATGGCCAGTATATAAAATCTCTTTAGGGCTTTTGAGAGGGCTAATCGGCATTGGATAGAGAGGAGATCGAGCAAGAGAGCAAGGAGCCGCAAGAGGAGGTCTGTCATCAGGATTTGATGGGTCGAGATTACCCTCTTGACGGGTCAAACTCACGTCTGCCAGAATTCTTCTTTATCTCGTTAGTATCAAACAACTCTGGATTGTTTTGATTCTTTCTTTTACTTTATGAGTAGCTAAATTCCTTTGTTATGGGCCGATCGAAGCCCTAGATATGTTTCAATCTTGAACCCCTTTATGATTCATACAAATTTTGGATGAGAATTTCTTCACTATAAATGATTTCTTGCATATGTTTCTTTGGTGGTCAACTTAGTTGCATGTGTTAGTGTCTATTGTCTTAAATATATATGCGAGTGTTAACATCGATATGTACTCTAAAGAGATAAAAGTAACTCGGATTGTTGTGTGAAGACTTTCCTAGGTTATGTAAAAGCACTTACCAATAACTTTAGAAGTCTTGTTGTTTCTCAAACATTCTACAGATCTTAATGACTTTAATTGGTTAGTCTTAGATTACCATCATAAGGTTACCAATTGGGGATCAAGTGGAAGCGGTTTACCAATCCTGAAACATGCCAAGTAAGAAAGTGTAATATAATTAGTGTCATTACAATTTTGGACTAATTGTGGGAAACGTTTATCCATTGTTGTGTAGATCAAGTTTGGGGTAGATTAGAAATATTTAGGTTAATTCATTTGATTTCTTCCAACTTTAAAAACTTGTCTTCATTTCGTATTCTTCATTCGGTAATTTAGTTCATCAATCAAATCATCTTTGTATCCTCTATAAATTTATGTGGTAGTCTGTCACTGAGTGTTCTGCGTTTTTATGTAATTTTAGGTCAAGATCCATCTTGAACCTCCCTTCTTCATGGAACAGATGGGCAAAATATATAAATTTATAAACAGAAGAAGGGAGGTTCAAGATGGATCTTCTGTTTTCAACCAAACTTTGTTCTTCAAACCATTCACACGCCTCGAGCAGTAAACCAAGACAACTGTACAATCTGCTTTGGATCATGAACTTAATATTTTGACGCTCATCTTCAGAAAAAGGAACATTGTAGAGAAACTTTGCCTACAATAAGCAAGTACTTGGGGTCAAAAATGTTTCCGGAACTGATTAAGATATATATCACACTGTTCTAAGTTGAACATTACAAAACCACTTGGTGTAATATTATGAGTATCACACTGTACATCGAATAGTTTATAAAATGTAGTCTGTGCTGTCTTCCTCCTACAGTAAAGGAAGACTGAATTCATGTTTAGTGTAGTTCTTTGCTTCTAGTATACATGTCTAAATAAATAGATTTGTGGTACTAATTGACTAAGTTAATTACAAACACATTTTCACTCAATGGATAGTAAAAGCAAAAGTTCACTGCTAGTGATGCAATGGATTAAGAGAGCTACATCGATTTAATTACATAATACTGGAAAAGAAAAGAGCCTACATACTATGGACTAGTAGAAAAACGTGCATCTTTTTTCCACCTACTTACACGTATAAGGAATCAAAAGGTATTAACATATTGGTAGAAACAATACCAAAAGTACTTGTTTCAGATCAAGTTCCAGCTAATTTACCAAATTATCAATAATATGTTTGAAAAAAACCAATTATCAATATTATTGCTGGCTCTACCAAAAAATACTTCTAATTAATTTACAACCATCGAAGATTTCCCCACCACAAGTATTGTAAATAAACCTATGCAACAGCCAACAGGAAACATAAACATGAATTAACAACATTAAGAGAAGTAATCATGTGACTAAGAATCACATCTACCTGTTTAAATATAGTGCTTCTGCCAGAGTCATGATACCCAACTAAAATGAGTTTGCTAAGCAGTTTTTCTTCACTAAAGCTTGGGTGCAATTCTTTGGCAGGAGGATTTTTAGATTCAGTGGAAACTGGCAAAGACAAGAGCTTACAAGCCACCTTTATTTTCTGCAAGGAAATTCTTCACAGTTAAGAGCTGTTTGATGCATAATATTGACTTGGAAAGACAGAAAAATCATGTCAGATCAGAACGCATACATACCGTGTCCCATATCTTTCCTTTGATGTTATTCATTCCCTCTTCCTGATAGGATCCATCTGCACTGACCCAGTAATGAAGATTTCCTTCACATGGCACTCCAGCCATCTGCGTATAAGTAACAAAACGTAAAATGGACTGTGTCATTTTTCATATCCATTTTTTTTTAACCCACGAAATCGAATGAGTCGAGGATTATAACCTTCAGCATGAAGGCCTCAAACTTGGTAACCTCCCGACCATTAATCAATATATTTGTGTCCCCATTACTAGCATCTTGCTTTAGATTACCCCCGATGAATAGCTGGGGACTTATGACTTGGCAAGGCCTATGGCCCATCTGTTCCAGGAAATTAGCAAAATTTTCTCATCATATTTGATTCTTTGTTCAAGTTAAATATACATAAGTCTAATAGCAGCAACATAATACAAGAACAAAATGTCTGACCTGAGTTTAATTATTACCTTTCCCCAAAAACCAGATACATTATCATACCAATAGCTCCCTGGTTTTAGCTTCTTTGGCGGGTTTTTGCATCCTTGCAATTTCCCCAGCTCTTCTTGTGCTAAAGCCTCATCGTTCACAAAAAATAGGATCACCCGGCAGTTGGTTTGCTTGGCAAGATCTCTCATCTTTCATAACCATCTCAACTTGCAACTTGGTCAGAAGTATGAATACTCCCTTGCCAATACTCCCTCGCTTCGACTCATCAATCCCAAACCCAATGCAACCAACACATTTCCTTCCTTCAGGCATTGACCCCATTGCTCTCAACACACAATCACAGCAGTACTTTGCCCCACAAACAATGCACACCTCCTTGTCAGTGAACTTGTTCCCTTTCCCACATCGATAACACGACCCTTTCTTCCCAATACTCCTCACGGCTACTGGCCTCACCTCCACACTCTCCTCATCTTCATCATCAGATGCAATGAACTCATCCACCTCAACAACAATGTCATTCGAATTCACACGCCGAAAAGTCACAATTGATAGCCTCCTCACATGTTGAGCAACAATCTCTTCATCCTCACCAGGTTCCTTTTGGACTCCTTTGTTGGCAGTGTTCGATGCAAAAATATCTCTCGGGAAGAGATCCTTCTCGCGAAACAGTCTCTTTTATCTCGGATGTTTTAACCGCGTGGGCCGGTCTATCCTGTATGTGCTTCGTATGCTGGTGTGACACCGTCTCTCAACGGAATATGGACTGATCATAGCCGCCTGACTTCTATATTAAGCGATTAGAACAGGGAGAGCACCAACCCTGCTCGAATAGGTCCTTTTTGCCTAGAAACCTAGGACTTTGGATATGTGAATCACTCGCTAAGTCTTGAAATCGATACTCCACACGTCATTTCTCGTGCAAAGCAGAGCAATCTCTTAACAGAGTGTTGAGAACACTCGCTCCCTTTGAGTATTCAAGCTCCCAACTTACAAGTGAGTTGTTCTTCAACTTTCTGGTTGCAGTTGCTTCCTTGGAGTCGTAATACTTTCACTCGATAGGTGACAAGCACTTAGACTTTCTGGTTGCAAGAAAGATAGAAATCTCGAGGACGAGATAACTGTCTAGGTTTGTTTGCGTATAGCAAGATTGATTGATTGATTGGGGGGGCTTCTCATAAGATCCTCACTCTCATTATATACTCGCTTCATAACAGTCATTCATTCAATGTCAAATTTTTCTGCTCTTGTAATCATAGTCTGAATCCAACACCAGCATACGTGTCGTAATCACTCATAGATCTTCTAATCCCATCATAACTCTTCCAAGAGTTCTATATAAGATCAAACAGTTATGACAGAAATCAAAACCGCATAAAACCAGCTAATAAGACACAGTTCTAATAGAACTCAAAGTCTTCTTCTAACGAAGCTCGCCAGACGCTATGTAATTTGACTTTTCGCCAAGCACCATCAATAATAATGGGCCGCTCGCATAGACCTCGGTCATCCAAGCCCAAAATAAAATTCTTTATTTAGGCCCAAACAGGCAGACTCCCGGAGCTTAAACCTGACTCGTCTGTTGTTCCCCAAGCACCTCCTCTGCCTTCTTCATCACCCAACTCCACCTCACCTGAGCTGCTTCCAACTTTATCTGATAAATTCGACAGACTTTTCCTCATTGGAATCAAGAACTAGTTTTTCTTTGTCTCCAAGTTTGAACTCATTCTTCTTGTTGTTTTGATTGGATTTCAAAATGGGCTGAATGATTGGGAGCGAGAGATTGTGCAACAAAGCGGGAGAAGAAACCGGAGCAGCAATCGGGATACGGCGAACGTCGATCAGAAAAGCATTTGGGATGTCATAACCCACCGGAGGACCTTTGTACTCTATCGCAAATGAGTACTCCAACTCCGCCGCGCTCAAATCTTCCTCACATTCCTCAACATCAAGCTCAACACTTTTCGAAACCACAGCTTGACTCAGCTTCCTCATCATCGCCGCCATGCCGAAGTAGCCGAGATTACAGCACAAACCGTCAAAGACCCATAATTTCTCAAGCAAGCAACTTGAATCCCAGGAAGCAAGAAAGCAAAGACGCGTTGTTTTCAACAGAACCCAGACAGCAAGATTGGAACTTGACACAAAGACAAGAGAGAAAAGACAGTGAGTTTGGCAGAAGGAGACAAAACAGGAGCAATGCGAGGATAATAGTGTTGTCAATACGCGGACTGTGGTGAAGAAGAAGACTTGGGGGGCTTGCCAGTTTTTCTATACACGACTGGGGTTTGGAATTTGCTTATGAAAATTCTGACGCTGGCCAAGAGAAGCAAGTTCGGCAGCACTATAAAGAAGTCAAAGCGGGACCAAGACGTCGCTGAGGGGATGAGATACTCTGCGATTCGACATACGGAGATAATGTGTGTCTGTTTCTCGTTTGAATACAGGTAAGTGATTTAGGGGTAATTTCGTCTGGACGGTGGGGATTGTGTGGTGCTTATGTGAAACTGGGTGTAGGGAAGTGTAGAAGCTTGTTTGTTTACGAAGTTTGGTGCCAGATGAGCTGCTCTATTTCTCGGTCAACTGGAAATTTGATCGGATCGTTTCAACGGGTGGAAATCGAATACGTTGTATTTCTCACCGACGGGACGAGTAAAAGCAATAGTTTAACTCATTTTTAATATTTTTTATATCAAAAGTTGAAATTTCAAAACAATATAATGCAACACTATTACGTATAGAGTCAACCACTTGAACCATAAGTTCAAAATTTTCGTGAGCAGTTCGATGCCTGAAAAGTGTAAGTTTGACCTGGTCTAAATCTAGGACCAAAAAATTTGGTCTTATGAGCATAGGATCAAGCTCGGGTTGAGATTCTAAAACTTATGGGTCCAAAACAACCCGGCTCATCAAGCTCAAGTGGACTTAGCCCCACAGTTATAACCTTTGTTAGCTTAACTTTGGACCACGTAAACAATGATTGAGGCAGGATTGAATTGTTACTCGGATTAATTGTAACTAGACAATATTCTATGCATAGCACGATTTTTTTTAAAGGTTTTTGTCACTTAACCATGACGGTTGAATTTTAACATAGTAAACTTAAAAAAAATGATAGAATCTTACAAACACAACAAACCAAAGTTCTAAACTTTAAACTTGAACAAACTAAAATGAGCAAAGCAAATACCAAAAACAGGATAAAAAAAATTAAAGATAGATAATTTAAACAAGCATTGAATCCTTAATTTTGCGAAAAAATCATGTATTTTGATGAGGAAAAAGAAATAAGCGGTGGATTAAGGAGGACAAATGTTACGAAGACACAAAAAACGATGAAGTAAATAAATGAATGAAATTCTTGCATGGAGTTTTTTATTATTTTTTTAACTTGAAATAGATATTTTTTTATAGCAAATTACACTAAAAGACAAATATGAGGAGTCAAATACATATTAGGACAAAAAATTTTAATTTGGACAACCAATGACAAAATCTTACAAATAAGGACAAGTTGCTAGATACAAATTTACTTTTATACTATTCCTTGTCTTTTTGTGTATTTAATATTTTTTTTAAAAACAATTATCCGAAATTATTTTTTTTTATTTTCAAGAAAAAATATTTTATACGAAATTACTTTTTTTTGTTTTAATAATTTTTAGATTATTGTTCGTCCAAAAAATTTCTTTATTTAATTTTTTTAAAACTTGAATTGATTATTCAATTTATTAACATTATGAATAAACATTAAATATCAATTCAATCACAAATTTAATAGTAATTTTCATACAAATTCACTAGAGCTCCGATACAAATTGAGTAACAATTTTGATACAAACTCAGTAGCAATTCTGATACATATTCCATGAATTTTTCCAACCCAATAACATAATAGCAATTCTCGAACCGAAAATCCAAAAATACAGTATCAGGCCCAAAAATGCAGTAGCAGTCCTCGAATCGAAAACGCAGTAGCAGTCTCCAAATCGAAAACACAGTATCAGTTTCCAAATCAAAAATGCAGTATCTGTCTCCAAATCAAAAACGCAACTTGAAAAACTCAGTAGCACCTTGAAAAACACAATATCAGCCACTTGAAAAATATGGTATCGCCACTTGAAAAACACAGTATCAGCTTGAAAAACATAGTTTTAGCCACTTGAAAAACACAATATCAGCTTGAAAAACACAATATCAGCTTGAAAAACACAATATCAGCCACTTGAAAAACACAGTCTCAGTCACTTGAAAAATACAGTATCAGCTTGAAAAATACAGTATCAGCCACTTAAAAAACACAGTATGTGCTTGAAAAACACAGTATCAGCCACTTGAAAAATACAGTATCACCTTGAAAAACACAGTATCAGCCACTTGAAAAATGCAGTAGCAGCAATTAAAAAAGTGTAGCAGTAAGCCAACAATCTGAAAAATGTAGTTAAGTATTCCCCAAAAAATATAAGACCAAACTAAAACTACAATAAGTTTCTAAAAACTCAATAAACACATCAAAGCTATTTGAAATAACGCAATAGCAACTTGAATAACATAGTATCAGTTTGTCTAGTTAATAGTAACTACTGTAGGAAATTAAGTGATATTAAATTAAATATAATATACGAAATACTAATTAAATAATTAGTAAATTGTAAACATATGAACATAGAACAAATTCTGGGTAAGAAGATGAACTAAGTTGAGTCACGTATATCACATGTTTTCCTTAAGAACTTTTACGCCGCCCACAGGCTTGTATGACGTTGTTCTCCCAGGATAAAACAACTTCAAAGTTTTATACCGCAGCACAAGAACTTCTCGTCGAACTGAAGAATACCTTACTCTATCACTAAATTTGCTCGCTGTTGAGAGAGGGAGAGAAGTGATCAGAAGAGGAGATTTCTTTTCTGATGGGATGAAGAATGACAGAGGATGAAGCTTCTATTTATATATGGAGGAGATGGAGAATGGCATTATGGCCGGCCACCAAAAGGTTATGAATTACCACTCACCATGTAACATAAATCCGACCAATTAAAGGTATAAACCGGCCATCAGCCAATAAACTCACATAATCGGCCGGAGAAGTTGAAAGATCTCAAGGAATGCAAAAAGTTTTTTCCTGAGTGCAAAAGGAAACTCGGGCGGCCTGGCCCAAATCGGAACAACATTCGTGTCCGCAGGACGCGGGCGCACACAAGTCTATATCGCATACTCAACTCAACCAAGATTTGCACCTCCCCTGTGCGCGTGAGAGAGAGCCTTTCTACTCACTTACTCAAGGTATACTAGGGTGCAATCATAAATAAATACTTCAACATTCTTAATTTCTCCCATGTGGGATCACATTCCTTCCTTTTATTTCAAGTGGCCAACTTTGGGTGACAATTTCTCATTCATCCCTTGATCAATTTAAACAAATGAATACATAATCTTTATGTACTCTTGTAAGAGAACGTAAATTCATGTTTCTCTCACATTAAAATTAAGTGCAACACACTCAATTATTTTTTTAAATTGTCATATTAATATAGTGAAAAACCACCATTTTTTCAACAACTTCTACTATTATTCTATTTTTAAACGTTCCTATTGTTCTATTTTAAAAACACGGCTACTTAAAGAACAAACAAGTCACAATAACTAATAAGCAAATGTTTAATCTAATAAAAAATCTAATGCGCGGATGAAAATAGATACAATTCCAAAAAATAAGTACCTGAGCTAGTACCCATTCCATAAGCCAATCAATGTCACTTCTATGATTACAAATAACAAGTGCATATTCTTTACCTGAAAATTCCTCTATACATGAGAAATTTGTATCTATGAAATATAGGAAATATTTTATCCATCAAAATCTTAATTCTTCACTAATCATATACCGCAAAAAACTAAAATTGAGAATTCATATTTTCTGCTAAACAGGATGTATTGAACTTATAATTCATTAGATACTTTTTATGAATGTCAACTAAGTATCGTAAGTAAATTGCTCCCGGTTGTTCAATCATTTGATAACCAGAGTCATTCTTTGATACAGAGCCAATTCCAATAGACTTATTGGAGGGTCCCATTGGCGTGCATCCAGTAGGAATTGAACCTACGAATTCGCCAATTATGAGTTGGGCGCTTTAACCATTCAGCCATGGATGCTTAGCGGGGATCCTCGTATTTTTCAAAATTCAAGCTCTACATACTCAAATCCAAAAGAAAAAATTAAAATGTTTAGATCTGCCAATAAACACCCAAAAAATCCACATATATTCACAAAAATCAACAAATTTACATGCAAAAAAATGAACTGTCCCGGCATCGTCCGAGGTGCTATCACGGGCTGTAAGCTATGCTGCAAAGTCGATCCAAGCCGAGCATGTCGCGGCTGCGGGACAAGGCCGAAGAGAAGTCAGGGTAGTGGTGTGACACTGATCTGGTGGCCGAGGGTGGTGCTTGAGGAGGCAGCACGATGCTCAAGATCCACGCAGAGACCGGTGAAGGCGAGCCGAGGTCACGACGGTAAGAGGAGCCCAAGCGCAAGAGCTAGCGGTAAAGATTGGTGGCAGGCCGCGACGGTGGAGCTTGGTGCCAGAGATTGGTGACGGCGGCCAGCAGGCGGAGCGACAGTTAGAGGAGAGGTCGAGTCTGCTACTGTATTTTCTCTCCAGCCGAGAGAGAGAGAGAGATAAAATGTCCTTCTATGTTATTTTTTATTTTTTTTATTTCTAAAAACTTATCCGGACTAAAGCTCATGTGAGCCCGTGGATGGCTCCGCGGGTGCACGTAAATCAAAAACTCCTAGTGGCTAGTGTTACGGTTGGTCACGTGATGTTACTAGTTCAATTCATCATAAAATAACTTTGGTGAGTTGAATTGAGAAAAAAGAAACAAAAAATAAATTGCATCAGATAGATGGCCGGATAGATGTAGTGGTTATCAAGGGCGCCTAGCCCAAATTCATGATGTTAGGACTAGGTTGTGGGGGTTCGGACTTATCAGAAGTCAATGAGATGCAGAACTATTTTAGATTAACCAACACATAACGAAATCTACAGATTAAGGGTACACAATTGTCAATTGAGGCTCTTTAATTACCCTTTATAATAAAAATTTACAATACATTCGAGGTATGCACGAGGTGGACATAATAAACAAGATTAATACGTACAACTTCCAAATTTATATTCTGTGAAAAACTTAAATCATAGTTATATTTACTTTCGATCATTTATTTACTTTTGGCCGAAGAGTAGCAATTATTTTTTCTGATGTTGAGTTATTACAGACTCTACAAAACCTACTAGACTCAAAATTAAGACGGTAGTACAAAGAGATGGATGATGGAACAACCAAATTAGCTTATAACTCCAGCCCACGGATTATATCATTTCTCATTATAAGAAATCTTTAAATGGCTTCACGTGTCCTCAAGTGATAGTTTACCTTAAAAAATCAAAATCTTCTCATCTGGTGGCATAGGCGTTGGCGCTGGCCTCTGGCCTCGTCGGCGTGCTGTGGTGCGGCCAGACGGGGCTTTTGTTCCTTGGTGGATGTCATGTCTGTTGATGGACAATAGTTGTTGCCGGAGGTTGATATGGAGCACGGGTTCTTAGTTGGTTTTTTAGTGCCGCTGGGAGGATCTTGGAATAGATTGGTGGCGAGTGTTAGCGACGCGAGGATGGTCGGCAAGCGATCGACTTAAACTCCTCTCTCGGCATGCGTCTTGGACGGAGCATGGAGTTCTACAGCCTGGAATGTGCTCGATAGTTATTCGAACAGTTTCGCGGTGGCTCTTGGGTATAACAAAAACTAATGTCAGGAAGGAGATGGCAGTTCTAGATGGGATACAGATCTAGTCGGATTGCGTCGGTGCTAGTCGGCAATGATTGGTGGACGGTGCGGGTAGTGGTGGGAGGCTTGCGGTGGTGCAGCTGCCACAAAACAGATTTTGGGCCTTTTGCTTCCTCTTTAGGCTCCGATGGTGTTGGGCTAGGGTTTTTACCCTAGGCCCAGGTAGTTTTATTTTATTTAAGTATTTTATTTTATTATTTTTGTTAGTTGTAGTATTGTTTTAGAAATAATTAGTACCTATGCTTTGTGGCTAAGGCTAGTCAGGCGTCTTAGGTGGGTTGTCTGTGTGTGCGCTTGAAGTGTCTTGTCTGCTCTAATGAGGGGGAACTATGTTAAATGGACAATCCCTCCTAGTGGCAGGATGAAACGAAGTGTCGATGACTTGATTTTCGTTCGGCAGCATGGGTGGAAAGCTGGATAATTTATAATGATGCGTCGCATTAGTCGCGTTATCTTTCCATTATCATATCGCCATTATGATAAGCAGATAGAGTAGCTTAGAGGCATATTTCTTAATAAAATAAAAATATTTTAAGTAATGCCGTTGGAAATGCTCTAAGCATATAGCTTCAAGAAATAGTTTTTCTCAAAATATAAGTCAAATTTTGATCTAGTGCAAATTAATTTTAGTAAATGAACTATTTTCTAAAAAAAATCCATTATCATTTGAAAAAAATACATTAAACTCAGTTAATGAAAGGACCTAACCCTAGTTTACCAGTAAATCAGATAATTTAGCTAGTAATCTAGAATTAAATCCTAACGATTAACTAAACTATGATAAATTCTGTGAAAATTTTGATATAACTCCCTTTGAAAACTGGACACCCCAAAAATTTGTAGGAAGATAACACTCCACACATAATCCCACAGACACACCGTGGACCACCAACGTCCATCAGGATTTCTCAACAAGTGGCATAAACCAAAACCAGCAACTAAACTCAGAAATATATAAAAACATACTGACAATATACTGGTTTTGAATACAAAGATAGTAGCTTTACGACTATAAAAGTAGTTAACTCAGCTGTTTACAAAAACACTCTATTAACAAGAGCACTACTAAAGATAACATAGTAAATTGATATCCAGAGCAACCTCTATATACAAACTGACAGTGAGGTGAAACATACTGCTGACAAGAAGACTAGTGGACTCAAAGCCTACGACGATACGAAGCACAATATCGAGAGTAATCTGTAGCCTGGGCTACGGAAATCGAAAAGCCCAAGAAAATGTATTAAAATATAAAACGTTAGCGTGAGTGGACAAACACTACCAGAATAAGTAGTATAGCCGATGACATGAAGAAAAACAGGCCGACGAATGTTTTTGTCATCGGCAATAGTATAGTATAGCCGACGATAATAATAGTCGTCGGCTATAATACTATAGCCGACAATGAAAAGAACAGTCGTCGGTGTTTCTCAAGGGAAAGTAGTCAGCTATTATTTTGACTATAGCCGATGACTTTTTTAACTGGGCAGCAGCTCAATCATTCAAAAAAACTCGGTGAGAAAAATACAAAACACTATCAAATTGTTGGGTGTTGTCGAAAGCTGTCCAAAATGAGTTCGTGAAGCTATATCCCGCTACATATATAGGTACATATATATGTATGTGTTGATTGTTGATTTAGAGTTGATTGTTGATTTTGAGTTGAGTTGAGTTGAGTTGAGTTGAATTCAATGAATATATATATATATATATATATTATATTATATTAATTGTTCATATATAGTATGCATATATATATGTGTGTGTGTGTGTGTGTTAATTTGTAATTATATATATAAGGAGTAGAAGAATTAATGTTATTTGTAGTTTAACGATCGATATATATAGATATAATGATGAATTTTTAATTGGTACATGTATATATATATACAGTTGGAATTTTTAGGATGACCAAGAGTTGGATTTGGCTTCCAAAATAGGATTGAAGATATGACATTGGAATGTGGAGTTTTGTGAAATATGTGAAGGCTAATGCTAACGGGAATACAATTGATTATTACCTGTGTACGAAATGTCAGTGTCGTAGCGATTTGTATCGTTTTTCCATTGATATAGTAATTGAGCACCTGAAGAAAAATGGGTTTTGAGATAAGTACACATATTGAATTTATCACGGTGAAACATCATCAGCGGGTCAGCATGATAATGGGCAATTTCCTGAGAGGGCCAGTACATTTAATGATCCAACAACGAGGTTGATCAATGATGTGTTTCTTTAAGAGAGCGGTGTATTTTCTCAAGCACAAGATATCCCTCCCACCATTGAGGGTTTCCTTCCTATTGAGCCGGTCCAGCAATTACCTAGAGTTGTCAATATTGCCGTTATTGACAAGTACAACAAGCTGATTGCCTTCCAACAGACCCTGTTGTACATTAGGTGTAATAAGATTGTTCTTGAAAGTGTCATTGGAGTAGTGAAGGTCAAAGTAGAGAACAAATTGATTGTCAAGGCTGTTGATGATTATCTAGCATTGACTGCTTCGATGCTGTGCCCCGGTCATCGCCTTCCTACAACTCATCGTAAGGTGTGACATATCCTGAAACATCTTAGCATTACCTACATCAAAATCCATGCATGTAGATATGATTGCATTCTCTTCTGGGGTGAAAATGATGAAGGGAATGATCTTGAAATCTTGATGCGTGTCCAGTATGTAACACGGATAGGTATAAGTTGACTCATGCAGGGAATAAGAAAGTTGTGAAGGTACTTCAGTATTTCTCGTTGATTGATAGGCTGGAACGGTTGTTCATGTCTACATACATGGTTAAAGCTATGAGATGGCACGCTGAGAGGGATTTGCCTAACAATGATTGAAAGGACCCGACCCCGATTTACTTTCCTAAACTAGAATCAGACCCCTTCTGAAAACATGAACTTTCAAAAAATCATAAAATTTTTGGCAGAGATCCATTATACCGCGTAGTTACCATTAACCTGCAGCAGAAAATACACTTCATCCTATGCCACAAAAGCCAAACCGTGGGCACCAATCCCATCCGGATTTCACAAAAACATAACATAACGTAAAGTAATAAACAAAACTGTAGCTTTATAGAAATCCGGGAAAATCATGTGGAAGTATAAACATAATAGTATTCAGAGCGACCTCTAGTACATACATATATACACAACAGTAGGCCAAACTAGAAACCTACTGAGAAGGAAAAGTGGCTCAAATACTAAGCCTCCAACCTCGACGTGCGACACTTGAATCCAAACTGCAAACTGGGCATTGAAAACAAAGAGCCCAGAGAAAGACATAAAAATCGTTAGAGTGAGTGGACGAAAATAAATGTCTTTTGCCGAATAAATATATATGTTATAAAACATATGCGAGTCTAAATGCATGAAAATCATATGGTACATGAGGGAGACTCTAACTCCTCACGTGTACAGAGCATGCATCGGAAATCCCGCGGGGTCACTCATGGACACATCTGCGCTAGTACAGTCTGAATCACGGGATTCCTGATCCTCACGTGATTCTAGCCAGAAAGGGCTTCAGGTTAGGGTATCTCAAGACTACGCTCGAGACGCGATTACGAGTAAAACGGTATAAAACTTCCTAAAAATCCCAAAAAGTCAACCTCGCCGGAGCTCCGCCGTTGACCGCCGTCGCCAGCGCGACGTCAAAGGTGGCCAAATCCAATGAAAATTTCCAGATCATATCTACTCCTTAAGTCCAACAACTTTTTCTTCTACACCAACCTCCAATTCGAAACACACCGGCAGTAATTAAGCTCGAAAATTCAAACCTCCATTAATTCATGTGACATATTCCGGCGAGCTTCAAACAGCCTCCAATTCCAAAATTCTTTCACCCAAAAGCATCTATGGGTTAAGGGGAGCAAAACCCCCAACCCCATCGACCCCAAAAGTGGCCGGAAAATCTCACTCGATTCCGGCAAAAATTCGAAACTTTAACAAATCGGTTCTCCCTCAAAACTCAACCAAATAACTCAAACAAAGTTCAAAACAATAGGAAATCACGAGATGAAGCTAACCATACCAAGCTTGAGATCTGAAATGGCCGGAATCAAAAAGTCGATCGGTGGTCAACGGCGATGCCAAAATCCTTCGGTCAACGGTCCAATTTTGGTCAGCTCGGCCCAAATGTGACTTTTTGACAATTTTACGACTATTTCGATATTTATACCCGTGACTAAAACGATCAACGGTCGAAAACGAATCGAATCCAAACAGATAAACACGATTAAATCCAACAGTCGGAAATATTCATAATATATTCATTGGACATCGGAAAAATCCTCGGAAAACTCCTACCAACTGAAAATCATAAACTCTACAACTCTCGTGAAGGAACTCTTATCAAATTCTCGCCCGATAATTTAGTTGCAAACAAGACCGCCAAATCGATTAATTACGACAAACTACGATTATACGTGAAACTCGCAAATTAAGCCGATTAACTACCATTTCCGGTTTGGGTTGTCACAATGATAGCCTTATACACCCTGGTGACCGAGAGGCTTTGAAGCACATGGTTAGAGAGTTTTTTCATTTTGCATCAGAGGTCCGAAATGTTTGGCTCGGGCTCTCATCTGACAGATTCAACCCTTTTGGCAACATGAGTCTCCAATAAGTATCTGGCCAGTTATTTTGGTACTGTACAACCTTTCTCCATGGATGTGCATGAAGAAGGAATACAATATGCTGACTATGTTAATTCCAGGGCCGGTTTATCCAGTAAAGTGTCTCGATGTGTACTTGAGATCCTTTATTGAGGAGCTTAAGTACATGAGTAACGTTGGTCATTCCACTTATGACAAGTACAAAAATGAGATGTTCCAGATGCATGTCATGTTTGTTGGCACCATCAGTGATTTTCCTACCCACGGGATGTTGTCGGACAACGTTACCAAGCGATACAGGGCTTGCCAAGAGTGCATGACTGGTTATTGCGGCAGACTTCATTGCAGAAAGATTGTGCAGATGCGTCACTGTTGTTGGCTTGAACTTGATCACCCATGGTGGAAGGATGACCAGGCATTTGATGGGACTGTAGAAACTGATGTGCAACCCAGAAGATGGACGGTTGATGAAATTTTGGAAGTGCTGAATGAATACGATTTTAGGCAGCTCAGCAATCATCTTAATATAGTGGCGACAATACCTTACAGACCCGACAAGTATAAATTCTTGACACACAAAAGCGTATTCTGAAAACTCCCGTACTGGTGCAAGTTGTTGATCAGGCACTACCTAGATGCCTTGCACATAGAGAAGAATGTGTGCGAAAGTGTGGTGGATACGGTGCTGAATTAGGAGGGGAAAACTAATTAAAGATGGTCCTAAGGCATGAATTGATCTGAAAAGAATAGGTATACGAAAATATTTGTGGTTGAGAGAAGAGAAGAAAAAAATGCCTCTAGCTCCTTACACCGTCAAGCCTGACCAGAATAATAAAATTTTTAGGTGGATGGCTAATGTTAGGTATCCTTCAGGCTATGTAGAAAATATAGGCCGGTGTGTTAACTTTCGAGACAATAAGATGTACGGATTAAAGAGTCACGACTGCCATATACTGCTTCAACGTGTCTTTCCTGTTTTCATTTGATCATACCTGCCCGTCAGGTGGTGGTGTCGTTAGTAGCATTGTTAAGATTCTTTCAGAAGTTATGCACTAGTGAAGTCAAAAAATCAGATTTGAGGGCAATGAAAGAGGACATCATTTTTATCATGCGGAAATTTGAGAGGATATTTCTTCCAAATTTTTTTGACATCATGCCTCACTTGATGATCCATCTTCCCAAATATTTGTTGCTTACTGGTCCAACGCACAACACTTGGATGTATCCCATGGAAAGGTATGTAGGATTCAACATCTAAATTTTTAGTCTGTCTTGTTATAATTATATTTTTCAATAATCATCACATGCACTTTGTAATTTTATAGACAACTGGGGGACTACATAGACTATGTGGCTAGTAAATCCGCACCTAAAGGGTGTATAGCTGAAGCATATCTTATGCAAGAGTGTGTAACGTACACCAAGTAGTATTTGAGAGCGTTGGAGGACCCTCCCCTACATATGTCGGTAGATGAACCACAATTCAATTTTTCTATCCTCTCCAATGATGTTGAAGTATATGGACAGTTGCCAAATTTGTACCAATGGAAACCATATGACTTAGTCATTGCCCACTAGTGGGTATTAATTAACTGTCCAGATGTTCAATACTGGAAAAACATTCATCTTTATTGTCCTGCGGTTGTCGGTGATCTTGAGTACCACAATATGAAGTTTGCAAACTATTTTGGCGGCTGGGTACATATATATATATATCTATATATATAAATTAATTTCAATGTTCATATTTAAAGTTAATGGTTGCGATTTTTTTTACAGATGAACCATGTACAATATGATGGTGACCCACACTAGTCACACGAATTGAAGCTTTTAGCGATGAAGCCGATAACTTCAAGTATTTATCCGATGTGTAAGGTTAATGACGTGCAATTTATATGTCAACATAGAGACGACAGACGGAGAACACAGAATTTTGGGGTAATGGAGCATGGTGGGCGGAATGACATTGACTATTATGGTGTTCTCCATTCAGTGGTTGAACTAATTTATGAGGAATGCATGACACTGCACTTGTTTAAGTGTAGATGGTTTGATACTAACCCTGGGAACACAAGAACGGATCAGTACTGTCTTTTTTCGGTGAATACTGCTACAAGATGGTATGAAGATGACCCTTTTATTTTTGTCACATTGGTAAAACAAGTGTTTTATCTTGATGATCTTGTGCACAAAGACGCGTGGAAAGTAGTCCACCATGTTGTTCCTAGAAACATGTACAGTGCTACTACACTTGGTGAGGCCGCAGATAATGAAGAAGTTACTGCATACCAAGAGCCAAATGTAATTGGTATTCTTGAATCTTCTACAATTCGCCTTAATAATGTGAGACCGGATAGTGTGGTTTGACTTCCTCGAGCACATGTATGTCTTATTGATGTTAATCAAAATTAAGACAACAAAGACTTCGGTGACGAGGAGCGGCATATATTACCAGAAATTAGCTCGAACACCGAAGGAGACTCAAGTGATGATTCTATTCATGAGCCTTAGTTAAACATAAATTTGTGTTAAACGTGTTAATTTGTTGGTCATGAGTCTGTTTTTGTAAAGTATTTTCACAATTCTAAAAATAGCGATTATGATTATGTTATTTAATTAAATAAACAGGTAATTGTGGGAAACGTGTTTTCATATAAGCCTAATTTTTTAAATTTTTTTCTGACTATACCCGATGACATTTGACTTATGTCGTCAGCTATAGTATTATAGCCGACGACACTAGTCAATTTCGTCGGCTATAGTATAGCCACCGACATTCATGTATAATGTCGTCGGCTATACTATAACCGATGATTTTTTTAAGTCATCGGCTATAATTTTCGGGTTTATACCAAAAACAGCCCAGAATGGTATTGTTTTGGCCCAAAATCCTCAAAATCCCAAAATCCTTTCAACCCGCCGCCTAGGTCGTCGCCGCCACCCAACCTGCTAACCTGCCGCCCCCCAGCCCGCCGCCGCCCACCTCGCCGGTAAAACCTAAATCCTAAATTTGGGATTTTTTTTAAAATTTAATTAGGGTTAAAATAAAAAAATATATAATTTTTTAAGATGGTATTTGGTGATGTTGAATTGTTGATTTATCGTGTTGTGAATATATATGGTTGAATTTTTGTGATGTTGTGAATTTTTTTGAATTTGGATTAAGGTTTTGGAATTTTGATTAAGGTTATATATTAATTTGGATTAAGGTTTGGATTAAAGTTATATGTTAATTTCGATTAAGGTTATATGTTAATTTCGATTAAGGTTATATGTTAATTTTGTGAATTTTTGTGAATTTGTTAATTTGTGATTTTGAGAAGTGATTTTGTGAATTTTGTGTTAGCATTGTGAATTTTATCGCAAATTTATTGGTGGTTTTTATTTTAGGAATTATGGATTGGTTAAGCCGAAAGAATTCGAAAGGATCTAAGAAAGGAAACAAGTTTAGTGGTGATAGTTCCTCGTCCACCTCTATCAGCAACACGTATAGTGGCCCTAGGACCTCTCGACACCTTCAACTACTTCAGAAGACGCCATAGCAGGAAGTAGTGGACCACCGACCCGCGAGCACGAGACAGCTCTGGAATGAAGACGGCCCCTCCAACCCCGAACCACCTCCCGTCCCTTCAGGTGTCCATATACCAGACATTCGCCGGCCGGAGCCTTCTCCCTCTACGGCTTAGGCTCTGCATTCCTCTGAGGATGGTGCTTCAGGTAGTTCCTCAGCGGGGGTACGTGGTCCACCGACTCACCTCTTCTTGGCCCGGGAGATACCTGCCATACCTGCTCTCGATAGTCGGGGAGTGCCTTTTCTAGGATAGTTTGGTTTCACTACCATGGAAGAAACATACGTTTATGTGTCGTTTAATACACCTCTATATAGTGCGAGGGTATAAAATACATCGACGTCAAAATCGGGTAAATATTAACAACCTTGGTTAGTTAATTTCAAACTTAGTAATAATTTATATATTAAATTGAGTGCTTATAATTGAATCTTTTTACCTTGTCTTAGCCAAAACGGACACCGGAGGCAACGAAAAAAATACTTGAGGCCCTGTCATATACAAGCTACTTAAGAGGGCGACTAGCAACAGTGGGAGAGTGGTCATAGAGACCAGGAATGATGGATCAGTGATTTTGGTAAAGAATGCGCGCAGGTACTCCGGTCAAGTAGGAAGTATCATATGTAATAGAGTCCCAGTTCTGTGGGCAGACTGATCCTCCGTGCCACAGTGTGTGAAAGACATGGTGAATAACGCAATGTCGGTGAGTTAATTATATATTCATTAATTATGTATGTCTATCCTTATTAATTAAGTCCAAATAAATATACAAATATTATCATTTATATATATATTTGCAGGTGTGGTTTATTGTGCAGGATGAATTCAAATACACGTGGAAAAATGATGTGCAAGGAAAAAGGTGATGGGATCCAAGTTATATTTTATATATAGAGTTATATTTTGTTGATCATTTATTGTCAATTTCTAACATTTGTGTTGCATTAATATAAGTACAAGGAGTAGAAAAGTGAGTTCAAAAAGCACTGGAAGAACCACGGCAACCTCCGTGGGGGTACTCCTAGCGATTTTATGTATAGGGAGTACGAGTGGCAATAACTTCTTGCCCACTTCAACAACCCAAAATTTTGGGTATGCAACATTATATTTGTGTTTACTTGTATCGTATTTGGCGAAAATAGTTTTCTAATTAATATTATATATATATATATATGTTTATCCAACAAGGCCATTTCTGCGATAAACGCGGCGATCCGGGGGGAAAAACACGAAGAACCATCATGCCAGTTCTAGATCCTTTGCGGGTTAGATGGAGGAGGCCGTTCAACACCCTGAAGTCCCCCCTTTGGAGTATACGTTACGGAAAGCGTATCCTCAGTGCCCTGAAGATATTGTAAATCTTATGCTCTTATAACTTAATTAACATATTTTCTTATGTATGTATCTTCTCTAAATTTTTTTTACGTATGTTTACGAATATGTTATTTTGATTTCCATGTCAATTAGGCGAGAGTGCAGAAGGTGACTCTGGATGTGTTGACTCAAATCGTGAGATAGCAATGACCTGAGACCCAAGATGAGGACCTCCCTCGGGCCATCTCTCAGATTGATCAATCTGACCCGATGGTAGTAGCGAGGATCATGGGTCAGGTTTTCCCACCACGGGAGAACACCTACCACTGCAGGGGTCTAGGAGAGAAGAGCAACAAGGTCTTGAAAAACACTCCCGATTTCTCACGCAAGTCGGGAACTTTCAGGGCTTCTCAGCTATAGGAACAGCTTCAGCGGTAGGCGATGGAGCATCATAAAGAGATGGAAGAGACTCGGAGATGGATGGAGGAGATGCATCAGTCATTGGGTTCTTGGTTTTAGGATTGGACTGCACAGCTTCAGTCTTCTGGAATCCAGGCCCCGGCCTCACCTATGTTCCATTTTCTTATTCCACAGCCATAGGAGGATCCGTAAGCTCCTGGTAGTAACGCCTTTGTTTTCGATAACATAGATTTGGATAACCCTTAGCGTTCCTCTAACGTGGGTGAATATATGTTTTGTTGGTGAGGATGTGTTGGCTATTGTGTAAATAAAATTGTGCAATTTTAGGTTCTGGGAATAGAAATCTAGAATCTGCATATTGTTTTTCCAGAAATCACCAACTATAGTCGACGACATTAGTCCCAGTCATCGGCTAAAGTGTTTAAAAAAATTACAGTTTCATACTATAGCCAACGACGTTTAAGTACTATAACCGATGACATGATTTTGGCGTCGTCGACTATAGTCTTATTACGGTCAACCATTTTGACCACCAGGGAGGTTTTCCTGACGACATTGTCGTCGGCAAAAGTTTAAACTTATAGCCGACGACTTTTGAGTCGTCGGATATAGTCTAAACTATAGCCGACGATAGCCACAAAAGTTGTCGGATATTCTTTCACCAACGACCTTTTCCCGACGATGCTATCACTATAACATACGACTTATTCTAACAGGCTGACAACTTTTGGTCGTTGTCTATAGTCATTATTCTGGTAGTGAAAAATAACATAATTTGCATAAAACTGATTTAACATGCGTTCCCACTGATTTTTCGTGAAATAATGCAAGTTCAAAATTATATAACTGAAATACAATGGAGGCACTCGCCCATGCCACCTAACCTGAGTCGGTTAGCTGTAAGAAAAATAAATGTGATGAGATTGTTCTCAGGCCGCCTAACCTGAGTCAATATGAGTCAAACGAGGCCACCTAACCTCTCCTGACTAAACTATTCGGTGATCAGCCAAATAACTAGAGCATCGATGTAACTAAACAAACCATCACAAATAAACCTCCAAATTTAAAAGCTCTTAAATAAACTGTAGAGCATACTGAATAAAAATATGAACTCGCTATGACTGTGAAAATAAAAGGTCCACTCATTGTACAACGCTGTGATTCCCATTGGCCAAAGTCTGCATGTTGGTGTTTCAAAATATCTATCGTTGGCTGCTAACACGTCGTCCTGAAACAACAACTATTATTTAATAACTAATCTCCGAAATTATAATGAATAACTAAGCTCGCTACCATCGAACATTATCCTTGAGAACCTCACATTCTCGAATAACATGCTTCCCGAACTAATGACAAATTTTAATCGAATTCTAAATTCTAATTCTTGAATCATTTTTATTATTGCAACACGTTCCTCGAACGATACACGGCATGAGGTCGAATGAACGATCGACACAACCAAACAATATTACCGTAGAATTAATCAATCCAATTAATTCAAAATCTACATCAAACCATGTCCAATGCATTTAATATCCTCATCAATGAACTCACAGCGTCAAAATAATTCAAACGATATAAAACTTGACATAATTCGGAACATTTTCTGGCAAGACACGGCACCACAGACAGCGACGCGTGCCGCCCACGCGCCACTGGTGACCGTCGCCGATGGTGGCGATTAATACACCAAACTCTTTCTCTCGTCAAGCTTAACGTTTTCTCCTAAACAACCTATACCAAATTCTAGCATGTTTGGCCGAAATCGGGCCCGAAATCCCACGGCCCGAAATAGCTCTGGCGACGCAGCTCCACCGTCGAGCCACCATGGAGCTCGAGGCGGGTCACGTTCGACTAGCCCTGATGAGGGGAGAAAATGCCCCCAACCCTTTGCCAGCCGAAACCACCGGGAACGCCGTCCACAGTGGCGTTCGATTCAATCTCGACGGAAATCAATCGATCTCTACGAATCAACCTGTAAACATAAAATTGAACAACCCAACACACATCAATATATAGAAGAGAAAAAGAGGAACTGAACTATGCCATCCTCGACGGCCAACTCGCCAGAAATTGACAGGCCTAAAACCTAGATTTTTTTTCCGAAGCTTTTCCTCGAAATTCTGGCTTCCTCCGACAAAATTGACGATGGACACCATAGGGGAACGATTAGGGATCCCGAGCTGATCATTTTGTTTTATAGGTTTGTTGGTTTGGTGGCCGAAATCCGTAGCACCACCACGGCGACGATTTTGGCCGTTGGAGCTTGGTCAACGCGGGTCAACGGGTCCTGTAACCAAATTGGAAAGTCTAACTTTCTAATTATGGAAATTTCAATTTATAGGTTCTAGTTGCGACTAATTTAAATTCGTAAAAACGTACAAAACTTACGCTGACCACAATATCTTCGTCATAATTTCGATTTTAACACTTGACATGGCCACAATCGTTTAATCAAAATAAAAAGGTAAATCTCGAGTCGGGATGTTACTGTTAATCAACCCACAGTGGCTTGAAGCATCATCCATTTATCACTGATATCATCTTTTAAATATTGAAGGATAACATTGAAGAGCAAAAGGAACATATGTTTGATCATTGGTATCATGCTTTAATTACTTGTCCCATTAAACATTTGTGAGTTGAACTTCAGATGTAGACTTTTGATCTTCTTCTTCGTCCCATTTGGTAGTTTTATAATAAGTTGCATATAAGATGAGTTGCACCAAACCAGAAAAGTGATTGTAAACCATTGGGGACTATCAAAAGAATGAAAACAAATTGATTAAAACAGGGTCGTCACAATTAGCTTTAAACTCAGATAAATAGATTGATAGCTAATTACTAGAATATTGATATCAAATTTAAGAAGCGAGTATATCAGCCAAACAATCCCATTGCAAAAAACTTAGCAGTTGAAAGGGTAAATTGCATGTACTTGACACTCTTTGTTTTGATGACCATTTTCTGTGATTCAGAAGAAAAGTAAATTAAGGATGATAATTGAACCACATTTATGAAAGTATATAATTAAATAGATACTTATTCAAATAAAATTAAGAGTTATACATACCATGACGGTCAGTGATGATGCGTACATAAGGATATTGAAGACAATGCATATGATTCCTACTATGAGAGTTCGGTCTTTTGTGGTATGAAAAAAGAACATATTACCAAAAATCACAATTGCAATGAAAATCACTTCAACCACTAGAATAATGAAGATCTTTGTCTGCAAACAAAGAAATTTGTCATTTTTCTAGTATGAAATTTCCACTCCCAAACTCATCAACCATTTTCTTATAAGAATTAATATTATCATTCCAAACTGCATATTAAAATAAAAATATATAATACTCACTTTTTTGCATTTTGGAGAGTAGATTATGAAAATAACAATATAGATAGTTCGATGATGATGTCAGCCCCATTTATGGTTCAGATAAGGGTACTATCCGGATGCACGAACGACATTCCATAGATCAATCATACAGCACAGTTGAGCAAAGATAAGGATCTGATTTGAAATCTGACACTGTCTTTTGCTTGATAATTCTCGTATATGTTGGTCTGCATGAAGTATGTATACATATATTCAATTTGACGTACATTATAGAGAGAGAGAGAGAGAGAGAGAGAGAGAGAGAGAGGATATTACCTATAAAACAAAGATTAAGAGTGACTAATAAGTATTTAAGAAAATTAGATTCAAAAATGAAGACAAGAAAAGAATGTACAGAGGACTAACCAACGATTCCTACAATCGTTCTGATTGTCTCGGTGTTCACCGCTTTGATTTGTATTAATCAATATCAAGTAAAATAGGAGAGTGTATTTATTTGTAATGGTGCTTTCACTTGATGGTATTGATAGCTTATCGAAGATTAGAGTTTGAACTTATTTAAAGAGAACATTTTGTTAAAGAACACTTTTCAAGTACAAATGAATACAGAATATTATATGCTGAAATTTAACACGTATGTGGTGTAAAAGGCTTGCATTGCTCAAATTATATTGAAAACAGATATTATCAACTCATCTTGATCAACAGTATCTTTATGCGATATTGTTAATTTTAATTAGTTGTACGTCTTACCAAAAAAGAGTGTTGTCTTTATTTCTATACCCACTCATAAACTAATTAAACCGAACAATTTCACAACTAAGAAAATATCAATTAATTACCAACTAAAAAAACTACAAATTACATGCAATCAGATGATATAAATAATATATGATATTGGGGCAAAAAGATCCTCTCCCAAAGTTAGTGCACTTGTTACCGATTTGCATGTCCAACTAATATCTAAAATTTGGTATTTGGAGCAAATGTGCTAATTGCTGAATGTAATTAGCTAGTTTGACGAATAACATTTAATATGTACATATTAAAATGAGAATGCTGAATGTAATTAGCTGATCATGAAATACATATGTACCCGTACCAAATGAGAATGCCTATATGTATTTGAGTTAATTTTGAGAATAAAATTGGGAGCAACTATTTGCATCCCACCATTTTCTATGTTCACCTCACGAATAAATTAATTCCTAACTTACCCTTCAAACTAACAGCCCATCGTCGAAAATTATGCTTGCTGCATCAAACTTTGCTCTTTATCCAATTGTTGTAGCGACACTACTACATGGCTCCACAATCACGTACTCAATGTAGGAGCCTGGCTGGTACAAAATGCTCTATAGCTAGATTTTCAAGGTGAACCCATTGATCTTATGTTCACTGCTTCGAATTCACTGTGTTGCTGTAGTTTTTGAATAGCAGTAGTAGCATGTTTGGGTTTATAAAATCTTGATTGTTTGGTCTCTGTAGAACTGTAGCCATATTTGGTTTCCTTTTCGTTTTTCCTAGTTTGAAAACTTCAAAATTCAAACATTCTTCACATTCCATTTTGCAATCAATGGTGGACATTGAACTATTCTGATCCCGACTCTGAAAAGATAAAATTTTAGTTTAGTTAGTAAACTAAGATTAAATTGTAATGATTAACCATAATTTAAGAAATTTCACTAAAATTTTGACATAACCTCCTTTGAAAATGAGACAACCAAAAACCTGCAAGAAGATACAACTTCATAACTAAATCCCAAATACAGACCATAGACCACTGATGTCTATCCTGATTTCTCAAAAAATGTCATAAACCAAAACCAAAATCAAAAACTCAAATTAGGAATTTAAAACATAATTACAAAGTACTGGTTCTGAAAACAAAGGAAAGTAAACTCAACAACTATTTGAATATCTTACTATTTACAAGAGCCTCATAGAACTAACATACTACCACTGGTATCCAGAGCGACTTCTACATACATATGCTACATATGATATAAACTGACAGTGAGATGAAACATATTGCTGAAGAGATGACTGGTGGACTCGAAACCTTTGACGATACCCAACACTTTCAGGATATATTTCCTGGGAAACGGAAACCGAAGAACTCAGGGAAGTACATTAAAATATAAAACGTTAGCATAAGTGAACAAACTAATATAATATGCGTAAATCTATAAAACTGAATCATCATGCAATTTCGCTGATTTTCGTGAAATATTGCGAGTTCAAAATATCATAAACTGATATAAAATGGAGGTGGTCGTTCAGGGTGTTTGCCTTAACCCGGAACGATTGTCTGTATGAAGTAAGGTGATGAGATCGTTTAGGGTGTTTATCCTAACCCGAGCCAATTTAGGTCGGGCATGATGTTTGTCCTAACCTGGTCTGACCGGCTATCCTGTGATCAGCCGAATAACTAAGGCATCGATGCAACTAAATAAACCATCACAAAGTGAACCTCTAAATAAACATTGTGAAAATATACCATAAAGCGTAATGCATAAAAATATGAACTTACTATCGACTGTGAAAATAAAGGTCTACTAAAAAGTGTAGACTACTGTTGGCCCAACGAAATTTCCTCCGCTGCTGGGGTCTGGATCACGATGTCCTATTCATAAGGATCACATAATATTAGAACAGGTACACTATGAAAATCGGCTCTAAAAATAACCCTGAGCCAATCTAGGTCAGGCATGATGTTTGTCCTAACCTGGTCTGACCGGTTATCTGGTGATCAGCCGAATAACTAAGGCATCGATGCAACTAAATAAACCATCACAAAGTAAACCTCTAAATAAACATTGTGACAATATACCATAAAGCGTAATGCATAAAAATATGAACTTACTATCGACTGTGAAAATAAAGGTCCACTAAAAAGTGTAGACTACTGTTGGCCCAGCGAAATTTCCTCCTCCGCTGCTGGGGTCTGGATCACGATGTCCTATTCATAAGGATCACATAATATTAGAACATGTACACTATGAAAATCGGCTCTAAAAATAACCCTGAAACCCTTGTCGCAAAATTCTATAACCTGTCTCGTCGGAGCTCCGCCGTGGATGGCAGCGCGTGGGTCTCACAGTCCTCCTGTAAAGGTGCTCCGATGAGGACGCTTGACCCCTCGTTGGAAAGCTCTCAACAAGACCAACAACGTACATTCATAACTGGGCAAAGAACCAATTCAACGGCATTTGGCCGAAATTTACGAAAATAGACCGAAAAACTTATTTCCGGCGGCCGCCACCAATGGCGGCGATTAACCACTCAAAATCTTCCTCTCCTTGATCCCAACCAAACCCCTAAACCTAAGCGCTCCAATTCTTAGCCAATTTGCCGGAAAATTGATCGAAAGCAACTGGCCAAAATTGACTGTCACACACTGCATCGTTGAAGCTGTGCTGTGGAGCCTCGACAGACCACCAGACTTAACCAAAAAGACTGAGGGGGAGGAGAGGTTTAATACCCCTCAACTTCCGATCGCCAAATCACGTCAGAGCGCCACCACCGCCGGCAACAACTCCATGGATACAAACCCAAATTGAGTCAGCAAAATAACCTACAAATACCCAAAAATATCCACAACAACATAACAAATAAGCCTCGGGCATCAAAGCCCTACCTTTTCCAACAACAAAGGTGGCCGAAAAAAGGCGAACTACAACGGGTCGGGTGTGGCATGTGGCGCGGGTAGTACAGGTTCCAATAGTTAGAGCCTAAGTGTTTTTTGATTTGGGTTTTCCAAAAATTTCCCCTTAAATACCCCAAAGAAACTAATCAAATCAACGACCCAAAATTGATCTAATCAAGATCGGACAGTCAGGATTAGATTGACTAAAAATAAATTTTTTTTTAATAATTTCTCAAGCCGGCTTCTTATAAACATAAGAAATAACTTGCTTATTCGAAAAATTTCTCCAAAAATTCCTACGGTCTCGAAATAAAATACTCTACAACTCTCGTCAAGAACGTCAAGTCAAATTATTGTCCGGTGAAAAAGTTGCTAATAACTTCAATAGTACGACTAATCCGCGATAAAACTTAATACGATTCAATAAGTGCGTAATTTTGGTTCGGGTCGTAATAATCCACCCCCCTTACAAAAGTTTCTCCCTCGAAATTTACATACCTGCTAGAAAAGATGAGGGTACTTCTCCGTCATGTGCTGCTTTGGTTCCTAAGTGGCTTCTTCCATAACATGATTCCTCCACAAAACTTTCACTAAACAAATAGTCTTGTTTCGGAGAACCTTCTCTCTATGGTCAAGAATCTCCAATTGTTCCTCCATATAAACCAAGTCCTCCCATAATGGAATTTGCTGAGGCATGATGCCATGAGAGGGATTAGGAATGTACTTCTGTAACATAGACACGTACACATGGAATACATCATGAACTCGCGCCAACTTTGTGGGTAACTCCAAACGATAAGCCACAGTACCTAGACATTCAATAATTTCATAAGGTCTGATGTAACGTGGTTGGAGCTTACCACGTTTCCCAAATCGCATCATCCTTTTTCATGGAGACAGCTTCAAGAATACCCAGTCTCCTACCTCAAACTTAAGATCTTTTCGTCTAACGTTTGTATAACTCTTTTGTTTATCTTGAGCAATCTTCAATTTGTCTCGAATGATCTCCACATTCTCTGTAGTTTCTTGAACTGCGTCTGGACCAATGAGGCTCTTTTCTTCTACTTCACTCCAACACAAGGGAGCCCGACACTGTTTCCCGTACAAAGCTTCATATGGTGGCATTCCAATGCTTGAGTGAAAGCTGTTATTATACGCAAACTCCATCAAATGCATGTGCTTATTCCATTTTCCTGAAAATTGCAACACACAAGATCTTAACATATCCTCAAGTGTCTGGATAGTTCTTTCAAACTGACCATCAGTCTGGGGATGAAAGGCCGTAATGAATTGTAACTTGGTTCCCACTGCCTCTTGTAAATATCTACAGAATTTTAAGGTAAAATGAGAATCTCGATCTGATATAATGGACATAAGAACACCATGCAGCTTCACAATCTTCTGCATATACAACATAGCTAGCTTGCTCATCGAAATTTTCTACAAGATTGGTATAAAATATGCAAAATTTGTGAAGCGATCCACAATCACCCAAATACCTGAATGACCTTTGGACGTACGAGGTAGTATATATACGAAACCCATAGTGACATGCTCCCATTTCCAAACAGAAATCTCCAGCCACTGCATCTTTCCCGAAGGTTTCTGTCGCTCCGCCTTCACATGTTGGCAAATAGGGAATTGACTTACATATGTCGCTACCTCCCTCTTCATATTAGGCCACTAATAATATTCTCTGAGATTGCAGTGCATCTTCGTGCTACCAGGGTGAATAGCATAAGCTGAGCAATGATCCTCATCGAGTACTTCTCGTTTTAACTCCTTGACATTCAGAACACAGAGTCTACATTTAAATACAAGCAACCCATCTCTCCTTAAAGTGAAATCCGATGGTCCACCAACACGCGCTGCTTCTTTTAGTTTCAAAAGTAAAGGATTGAAATCCTATAATTCACGAACTCTATCAATAAAAATGGGTCGAACTTGCAGACTGGCGAATAAAACTCCATCCTCGCCGTCATCAGTATACAACATTGCTCCAGTGGCTCGCAACTCCGTAAGCAATGGTACTTGAGCCAATTGTATATAAGACAAGGAAACTCCAGACTTCCATCTACGATCATCAATAGCTACATTCGTCTTTCCTGGGTGATATTCAAAGATGCACTCATAATCGCTTATCAACTTCATCCACATTCTTTGTCTCAAGTTCAGTTCTGGTTGTGTGAGGAGGTATGTAAGGCTCTTATGACCAGTAAAAATCCAACATCTAGCACCATATAAGTAATGTCTCCAGATTTTCAACGCGAAAATTATCGTTGCCAACTCCATGTCGTGAGTGGGGTAGTTCGCCTCATGAGGTTTCAACTGTCGCGAACCATATATGACTATATTTCCATGCGGCATCAATACACAACTCAAACCTAACTTGGAGGCTCATTGAAAACAGTAAACTCTCCACTATCATCTGGTAACATTAACATTGGGGCTGTGGTTAACCTTGTCTTTAGAGTCTTAAAACTTTCCTCACAAGCTTTCGACCATTCAAACTTAACTCCCTTTCTCGTGAGTCTTTTAAGAGGTGTTGCAATTCGTGAAAAATCCTGCACAAATCGACGGTAGTAACCGACAAGACCCAGAAAACTTCTGATATCTACCACACTCGCAAGTCTGCTTCAATTCAATACTGCTTCAATTTTGTCAGAATCCACACTAACTCCTTTACCTGAAACCACATGGCCAAGAAATTTAACATTATCCAACCAGAACTCACATTTACAGAAATTGGCGTATAACTGAGACTTCCTCAATGTCTCCAGAACTACATGTAGATGCCTCGCATGCTGCCTCACATCCTTTGAGTAAATCAGGATATCGTCAATAAATACAATGATGAATTTATCAAGATAAGCCCAAATATTCGATTCATCAAAGCCATGGAAGTAGCACGGGCATTCGTCAAACTTAATGGCATCACCAGAAACTTGTAGTGACCGTAACGTGATCGGAATGCGGTCTAATAGATATCTGACTCTCTAATCCGCAACTAATGGTATCTTGATCAAAAATCAATCTTAGAGAACACCGTAGCTCCCTTTAATTGATTAAAAAAATCATCAATACGAGGCAGTGGATATTTATTTTTCACTGTAATCTGGTTCAGTTTCCGATAGTCAACACATAATCTCATAGAACCATCTTTCATTTTCACGAACAAAATTGGAGCTCCCCACGGTGATACACTAGGATGGATGAAGCCTTTATCAATCATTTCTTGAAGTTGAACCTGTAACTCCTTTATTTCAGCTGGAGCCATACGGTACGACACCTGAGCTATGAGACCTATACCCGGAAGTAGTTCAATCATGAAATCAATTTCCCTTTCCGGAGGAAAACCTAGTAATTCCTTAGGAAAAATATTAGGATATTCCCTAATCACAGCAATCTCCTCCAGATTAGAGGTGGAACACAAGTGTTCACAACATGAGCCAAATATGCAGTACACCCCTTCCATAACATTTTCTCAGCCTTCACAGTTGTAATAAGGCATGAAGAAAGAACATTTCTTTCCCCACAGAACAAAATCTCTGGCAAACTTGGACTTCGAAACACCACTTCTTTCGGATGACAATCAACCGAAGCTTAATGATTACTCAGAAAGTCTATATCCAAAATTAAATCGAAATCCACAATATCAAGAGGTATCAGGTCGATAAACAACCCAAAACCTCCAACCATAACACTACAACCTCTATAAACTAACCAAACTAAAACTACCTCACCAGAGGGATATACAACTCTCGACATCACGGATTAGGGAATGGCAGGTACATTAATTATTGATGCTAATCTCATGGAGATAAAAGAGTATGTTGCCCCTGGATCAGTTAAAGTATAAACAGCATAACGAAAAATATATAATATACCGATGATCAACTCTGGAGCTGCCCTGCTCTCTTGAAGAGTCATACGATTGAAGTTGGGTCTGCCCAATCTGTCTAGTCGGTTTCCCTCTCTAGCTCAGGTCCTGATAAGTTGGTTGTCTAGGTGGAAGTGCGGCTCTAACCCTTGAAGTGGCTCCCTGATCACCACCAGAACTCCGCACCAAAAAATCATCTGAGGGATCCCTTTAGGGACACTCCCTCGTAAAGTGATTCATTTGGCCACAACTAAAATAAGCTGAAGTCCTAAACTGACACTGCCTGAGATGATGCTTGTGACATCTATTGCATAAGGAAAAATCTCTAGGGGTAGATGGAGTAAATCGAGACCCACAAATGCTAGCCCCAGACCCTTGTCTCTGAGGCCGACTCCTTCTTATCCATCTCTGAAAATGACTCAGAAGACATGCAAGAGGAGTAGGAGTGTGAGATCCCTCGCCTGAAGATGCAGTGGAACTAGAAGTACTAGAGCTTCCCCTCTTCGAAGGACCTTGACTAGGCCCACCTTCTTCAAATTGTCGAGTTTGTCCCCATTTAGATTGAAGCCTACCCTCGCATCTTATTGCACGAAATCTTATTGCTTTGGATGTGACCAAGCTCAGCAAGCCGACCAGCTGCAAAAATCGTCTCTCCATAACTAAGTCTGAACGAAATCTCATCAAAGGAATCCGCAATCCACCAGATATCAAGCACAAGGGATTTCAAATGCCAAGGAATGCTTGTACTGTAGTTTATATTATTGATGACAATGAGAGAATCTCCTTCGACCACAACTCTCTTAAGGTTTTTTCTTCTGACTTGAAGGAGACTATCACACAAGGTAGAAGCTTCTACGATTGGGACTGAAGTGTTGCCAAATCTTCTGGATCCTGCTGCCAAATCTTCTGGATCCTGCTGCCAAATCTTCTGGAGTTTGCTTCCAAGTTTGTAGCTTGGTATTCTCTAATAATATTTGCGGCACAAGCAACCACTCCATTGACATTAGGGACTTAATTCCTGAAAACAAGGTTACTTCTACGTCTCCAAATTAGTCAACATATAGTAATAATCTTTTCAAACAGGTCATCAGACATACTTCCATTGTTAAAGAGTTCCATTATTTTATCCTTGATTATGTCAGAAGAAGAGAAGACATTAATGTTAGATAAATTCCATATTTCCATAGCAAAGGAGCAATTACACATAATGTGAGAGATAGATTCCACAACAGAATTACAGAAAGGGCAGTATCAGTACTCAAGAGACCAAATCTCTTAAGCATGTCTATAGTTTTAAGCCTACCTTTAAGGATAATCCAACCAAACATCTTAACCTTAGGATGACTTTTCCAAAGCATGATCAGACAGTGATCTTTAACCCTTCCAGCTGATTCCTCATTCTGAAGCCAGGAACCAGACTTAACAGTAAATAAAATCTCCCTTATTACTAAACTTGATATGTACGCATATTATATATTTCCTAGACGGCCTTGCTTTCTCATCAAGGAACTTCAGTATGAGTGATTTGAGTGTGAAATGGTATGGGCCGGGATCGAATACTATTCTCCAAAATTTCAATGAACCAGAATTAAAGCAGAAGAAATTGACCTGTTTGTTCCTTTGGTACGTATTTGCCTCTGTCCTCGCGATCACCATAGCTAGCTAAATTGGAAAATATGAGCTTCACCAAAAAGTATAGCCCCAGTAGTCCTTTACTTAATTAACTGCATGAAATACTATATTACAGCCCTAGCTTGCTGAAAGTCCCGTAACTATACAATCTTCTGTTGGCATCAAACTCCAATGTGACAGAATACTACATTGCATGAACAAACTGACTCTGAGTAAAACAGAATTTTCATTACCCAAACAAAAAAAAACGTGCAAGATCTATATTTGTGGATCATTTGGAAATTGGAATGTGCATCATTTTTAAGCTCATGGTCTTAGCAAGCAAGGTACCAGATCACATTTCTTATATACTCCCATGTCTGTAAAAATGGATCATGGTACCTTGGCCTATATGGGAAGGTTGTTAATTAAGCTCCTCCAGTTCAAGGACCATCACTCGACGCTGCACCGGCCGGTGTGAAGGCATACATGATAATTGGCAACTCCTTGACATTGGACAAAACACAATAGACCAGAAGATCATCCAGATAAGAGACTGAGGTTGTTGGTATCACTTACTTATCTCTTTGGAAAAACAGGTAGTTCATTCATTGCATAACATGTTTTTCATCTAGGATACGTTAGTATGCATGTATTTCTGCTGTTCTGGTATGATTCTGTAAACATGTTCATAACTGGGTTCTGTTACTTATGTTAATCTTGTTTCAGTATGCACGTGATTTACAGCAGCCTAGGTTAATCCTTATGCATGTACCCTGGTTCATGATAGTTGACTTTACAATTCAAATAAAGGTGTGTTAAGCCAACATGTGATTCTTAGAACTTTGTGTTGCTTTATCCATGTGCTTTACAGTCTGAAAAGTTAACTTTGTCTTTCCCATGTGCTCTTTCTTCACGTGCTTACTGCTTACTGCTTACTGTCTTTGCCATTTCTGGTATGAGGCTGTGTACAGCTTTTTTCCTCCTAAAACACATCTTGCCCAAAATGGAAAACTGATGTTGACTCTACATATTGCCTTGAAACATGTTTCTGCTTTGCAAAATGTGCTCAATGTGTCTCGTCAAAACTGGGTCAGTTTCTAGGTCTGCCATAGGCTTTCTCTTGTGATTGTTGACCACGTGATTCGGTGCTGTCTTGACTTTTGTTTATGAGCTGCTACTTGCTGCTATGTCATACTGCCTATATAAGGGAAAACAGAAGCTGTGTTGTGTGGTTGGTCAATTGAAATATTTTGGTGTTAGGTTATTCTTTTGGTTACTCTTTGAGAGCACTTTTCTGTGTAGAATCTCTTATCTCTTCTCTTTCCTTTTCATGTCTTTTGGTTGCTCATAACTGTGCATAATAGACATGAATTCTCAAGCACAAAAACTGTTTTCAAAACTCATATGCATCATTGCATAGTGCATTTCATTGAGATAGGTATGGAGATGCTCAACCCAAGAAGTAGATCAAGAAGATTTAACTTGAAGAGTAGTTAAGATCTGAGTTGATGCTTCTGAATACTTTCCAAAGTGTAAACACATAGTTTGAGTAGTGTAGCTCTGTTAGAACTGGTATGTAAACTAGTCAGGATAGCATATGGGTTATGTATCCCCAGAGTATGAGAGACTTGTAATTGTGTGTGTTACTTGATAGTGGAAAGGTTTGTCCCTCAAGAGTTATGGGCACGCAGTTTTAATCCTGGTTGTAGGATTTCTGCGTCAACAAAAACATCTGGTGTTATTCTTTACATTCTGTCTTTACGCTTTAATTCTCGTATCCTGTATTTCGGGATAAGTCTCTATCTTGCTATCCCGAGAACAGATTAAACGAAAAAGTGGTAAAATGTCTATTCACCCCTCCTCTAGAACCTTTACAGTGCACTTCAGATTCGTCTGCATTGAAGCTTTTGGCCCGTTACAAAAACAAGGGGACCACTGTGGACGGAGACGCATCATCTTCTGCGACTGCGCGTGTTCTCCACGCCCAATCAAAGAGGGTCATATCTTATGGACTATCCATGCAGGGATGAAATTTGCTAACCAACCCTCTTTGGTTTGTCATCAAACCATGCAGTCTTTTTCTGCCACGTGGATGATAGCTAACCATGCTCAAACCATGGCTTAATTGAGATGAAAAAAAAACGATCATGACTAGGGTTGGGACTTTAGCCCGAAAAACTGACCCGAAAGTAAAGGGATGGGAAATTTTTTGGCCCGAAACCGAAAGCAGTGATTCAGTACGGGTCCGGTTCTGTCCCCAACCCGAACCGATTGGTCCCGAAACTAAAACAGACACATGTCGCAATTTTAGCTGTGTTTTGTTTATGCTATTATACACCTATCCACACTCTATCTTTCTCAAACCTATATAAGCAAACATTTTACCCTAATCAGACCATCCCCTATCTCTCTCTCTCTCTCTCTCTCTCTCTCTCTCTCTCCCCCTCTCTGTCTCTCTCTCTCGCTGGCTTCTATTTGTTCTTCAGATTAGCGAAGAACAACTTTTGTCTTTGATTATATCATAGTAATTAATCAATCTAATTCTAGCTGAAATTGATTTGTGTTGTGTGTAGATATGAGATTGTGGTTTACAGGTCTCAGCTTGATTATCTTTGTGTTTGAGTGTTCACATATTGTAGTTGTTATTGTTGTTATGGCGTCGAAGGTCGAAACACATCTTGAAGAAGAGCTCAAGGAGTTGCTACAGAAATGCAGAATCTACCCACCTTATCCACCGTTGGTATCTTAGATTTTTTTCTTCTTCTATAAAACTGTTGAATCGATTTTGTTGATCTTGTTTGTCTTAGTTGAATGAAAACAGAGGACTTCTTGATGCAGAAGTCTAAGACTAAGTTAACCATTGTCCAGGCCTTGAAGGTGAGAGAAATTGCAATTAGATCTATAGATCTACTCATTCTTATCTTTTCTTGAAAAATGAGTGTATCAGTCTACTAACTTGTGAACTTTGTATAATTGATGTGGTAGATTTAATTGCATGTTGATATGTTTCTTGGTGCAGGGCTTGAATTACCACTTTACAAAATTCTTGAGGTTAGATATATGCTCAATATGTTAAAACCCTTCACGATTTATTTTTGAAATTTGTAGTACTTGTGTTCATGAAGATAATGGGTTTGCATCTCATGTGACTGAAATATTTTTTAATGTCACTTGTATTGATAGCAATGCTATGTCTTCTTTGCTTTGATATTTTGTAGGGTCAATGTCGGAGACAAATGTTGCTCAAACACTTCGGAGAGTCGTTTGATGAAAACGCCTGCAAGAACGGATCTAATCCTTGTAATAATTATATCAAGAGTTATGGTAAATGGAGAAAGTAAGATAACTGTCTCAAGACTTCCTATGTAAATATGGATTATGCTGATTTCAACTTGATTGTCATCAGATAATTCACGTAACAAACATGTTGGGTATGTCAAATCTGTAGCATTGTATCATACAATTTCTATGTGCTTGTCATGTATTGATGTAGCTTTTGCAATGTCTGTATCAGTACCAACTTAGCTAGTTTTTATCTCATCTCCATCTCAGAGGTAGAAGAAATGCAGACATTTTCTCAGGAAAACAAATGTGGTTCTGTGATTACTAGTGTAGTTGAGGATATAATTCCTTCATGTAATATGAAATTCTGCAAGTGCTTGAGATGGGACTGTAATATCTAAATTTCTCTAGTATACTCATTTTGGGTCAGTAGTGATCTGATATGTTCTATGCAGGTTTAGAGTCATTTGTTAAGTTTGCTATTATTTTTCAATTGTAAATTGCAAGCGAGTTTTTTTAGAAAGTGTTGGTGTTAGCAGATTTAAACTGTGTTATAGTGTTAGTGTGTAGCAGGTTAAGACACTGTTCTGTTTTGGGCCAATTTAGCAGATTTTGAGTCATTTTTGAGCTAATTTGAATCAAAATCTAAAAATATGAAAAAAAAATCCTGATTTCTAAAAAAAAAACCAAATTGGGCTGAATCGGGGGAAACCGAACCGAAAATATTCGGTTCGGACCAATTCTGTTTTTACTGAAAAAATGGATAAACCGTACCGAACTATTTCGGATCAGATCCAAAACTTGCCCGGTCCCACCCCTAATCATAACCATATAATATGCTCTGGATTCATCGAAGAAAATTTTGTTCTTTGGAGCTTTCCTAGATGTTAATAAACCAAGTTTTTCTATTTTAGTTCAGATTTGGGTTTCTTCTACATCTTTGATTCTTCTCATCTAGCTCTTCAATATCAGTACTCTCTTTTCCTTTAGCCAATGAACAAGAGTCAAGAACACTCGGGCCCCAAAACTCCTGCAATTCTGATTCCTTTCACTCATTTTTGCAATTTTTTGGTAAAACCCAAATGATTTATAACGGGGGATCAATGAATAGTATAGATTTGAATAACAAAGATCAAGTTTCGGTGGTCTATCAGATAGGTTCAACGTACTGAGTTCAGCTGGGTTTTATGACTTTATCTCTAGTTTTGATTTGTGCTTGTTCATGTGTTGAATTTTGTTGGGTCAATGAGAAACTCAATATCAAGAAAAAGAAAATACGTTGATTATGGGCATTTCATCTATGGCACCGGCGCCGGAGTAAGTGACCCGAGACGAGTCGGCGAGGTAATGACGTGCGGCCGGAGGACAATTCGAAACGGGAGTGTTGTTAATGAAACCAATTTGGTTGAGCTCTGCTTTGATCTGCTCCCATGATCAAACCATGGTTAGCTATGATTCACGTGGCAGGAAAGGATTGCAGGGTCTTATGACCAACCAAAGAAGGTTGGTCAGCAAAATTTCATCCCATCCATGCATGCCACTACTTATCCATCGGCGGCGGCTTTCGATCAGCAGAGAGAAAAATTACGCGGCCTAGAAGAAGCATCCTTCTCGGACAACATGATCTGCCTCAAGTCCGGCACTAACTCAGACACGCGCCACACCTTCACCGACTTGTCTAAGCTCCCACTGTACACAATCCATTTCTGCTCGGTCTTGTCCTCCGCGGTGGGACGGTCTTCCTCCACGGTTAGGCACTTGACGGGTCCCAAATGGCCCGTAAGGACCGACAGACACGTGTGGGACCCTCCCTGTCCCACTTCCCTCCTCCACACACAGATGTTCTTGTCCGCCGAGCCGCTGAACACCAAGTTCCCGGCGGCGGCGATGCACAGCACGGCGAGCTTGTGGCCTCGGAGGACGGCGCCGTGGCTGAGATGTTTCTCGAATTTCCAGTAGTTGACATTCCCGTCCGACGAGCCGCAGTACACGATTGCGGCCGACTTGTTCACCGCCAATGCTGTGACGGCGTTCTCTTGCTTTAGCAATGTTTGCACCAGCACATGCACCGTCCCTTTTCCTTCGAGCTCCCTTCTCCACACTTTGACGGTCCCATCCGCCGAGCCGGTGAACACCAAAGAGTCGAATCCCACCACCACCGAGTTAACGGCGTCGTCGTGCGCCGTTACAGATTCCAAGCACTTGGAGTCCGTAATTCTCCAAACTTTGAAAGTCTTGTCCCACGACCCCGAATACAAGAGACCTAGCTCTTCATTCAAGCTCATGCACGAAACCGCGTCGAAGTGTTTGATTCTGACCACGTTACGGTGGCGTCTCACCTCCACGTAATTCTTCGGGTTCATGGAGCTCCGGACGAAGTCTTTAAACATCGGTAACGACCCGACCCGTTTATGATGGCTCGAGTTTTTTGACGAAACTTTCCACACCCGGATCTTCCCGTCTTGATGACCCGTGAATATTCTGTCACCTGAGATGACAATGGTCTTGACGAGTCCGCTGTTGGATTTGAACCCGGCGAACTCTTTCAAGCTCTTCCAGACCCGAATGTTCTTGCTATCCGACCCGGTATACAACAAGTCTCCGCTCACCGCCAGCGAATATATATGCCCTTCTTCTCTCACCAACGACCCGACCAGTCCACTCTCCGGCAAGTTACGTTCGTCCAACAACGGGTTTAATATCCACGGCGACTTGTTGTACGGCGAGCCGTGCTGGTTCCACGGCGACATGGCGTATGGAGTCGAATCGACGTTGCTGCCCTGCACGTTGTTGTCGTAGTAGCCGAGACTCGACGTGTTGGAGGCACGTGCGTTGTCGTCGTAGTAACAAGGGCTCGCACGTGAGCTGCCATAGTAACCGGGGCTGGTGGCCGAGCTCGGCACGTTGCTGCTGTTGCCGTAGAAACCGAGTACGTTGTGGTCGTCTTCGTTGTTGTTGTTGTTAAGGTTGTGGGTGTTTGCTGAGGAAGGCATATTGTTGTTGGGGTCGGATTGCAATAGGGTTCTGAAGGATGGCCTATGAAGTGTGTTCCGTTCGGCCACCATGGTTCCTCCTCCTTCGTTTCTCATTTAACGAAGTTGGTTCAGATGTGCCAGATGAAATGAAGCCGAGAAAAGAAAATGTTGGCTGTTTAGAGAGACAGAGATTAGTTGTTGGAATGGAAAAGTTTGGTGGACAGAAAATTTCGGTTGCAGAGATTTTGGGAAAAATGGGGAGGAGTGAAGAAGTATATATAAATAGGAATAGTGGTGGGTGTGGGTTGGTGCCACGTGGTGGAATGAGACGTAAGCGTAAGAACCGGGAAAGCTGCTCAGCCGGTCAATAGTGATAAAAGGCAAATTATGGCCGTAACTGGTTCATTTCTGGAACCCATTACACGCGAAATATTATGTTTTTGGTACGGCGAAAGGGTTTGGTGTTGTTTTTTTGTTTGCGACGATACGTTTATACGTGGAATGTTTTCATACGCGGTGGTTTGACTTTCCTTTACGGGGTTTTGACGTTTGACCTATGACCTTTATGAGCTGGTCAAGTATTTACGTCTTCTAATGAAGGACTGGACGACGCCGTTTTCATTGTATTTCATAAGTGAAGGGAGCTGTTCAGGTCTCTCTGCCTACAAATGCAAAGAGGTTTTCAAGTTGCTACTTGCTACTTGCTAGCTCTTGGAATTGAACATTTGAAATGTCTTCATTTTATCCAATTAGAATTGTAGATTTTGAAAAGTTGATTTAATTTAATGAGTTTATATGTGGGACTTCCTTGATCAATTAATATGAACCTTTTCAGGTGCAAAAATAGAAGACAAACCCTAGATGTGAAAAAGACCACATAGAGTTTATCAGCTTCACAGCAATTTCTTAGAATACATGCTTGTCAAGTTGTCATTGGATTCGCCTATCCTCTTTTCCAGTGAGCATGCAATTTAGTTGGAGGAAATTGAACTTGCAGTAGAGCTTGTGGTTCGACTTTGGAGTAGTAGTTCAAATATCAAAACTTTTAATTTACGAGAAAATTGAGTGGCATTCGAAGTTTGTAATAGAAACCATTTGGAATAGTGAAAATAAATAAATATATATATATAGCTTGGACATAAGAGTTCCGATCCAATCGCCAAGATTAATGCATAATTTGAGTTACATGCATAAAGATTTACAGCTGATTGGAAAAAATGAAAACAAATTCAGTTGCCAGCTAGCTTCAGTTGCTGGAGTTGAAGAAGAAGGTACCATAACAATTTGAAGAGTCTCTATCCGAAATGCTCTTACAGATACTATTCGATCAGTATTCTATCATTAATTAGAAGAGTCTGGTGATACACTCGCTTCTTTTTTTCGTGGTTTCTCATTTATCACATGACTGCATTTTCTTCTTGTTTTGGCTAATCTTTTATCACATGATTAATAGTCCCGGCCACACAAATTATTTGTCCTCAGAAGTCATACTGGTTGGTGAAATGGTGAACCACATATACGGATAAACCTTCAAGAGACGCTACGTACTGAGGTAGCTTCATTTTTGGACGAGCATGCATGGTTCCTAGTTATAGCTTCGAAACGAAGAAGCAACACACTTTTGGCCTTTAGGTCTCGGCCGCGCTCTACTTCTGTAGCCACACCATCGTGGCGCCAGAAAACCGATCGTGGTTAACGTTTTGATCATGCAGATGCCCTAAAGTCAATGGTTTATGATTAAAGAGCCGCCACCTGTGGCCAAACTGTTGGTGGATGTGATAGAAACCGGATTCGACAAACAGCTAACCGCCACGTAACAGTTACCTAGCACACCGAAACCCCTAAAGGTGTGCCTTGAAAGAAGTCAGAGTCCTTTTTGTTCCTATGTATTTCACGTCATCAGATAATTAAGTAGTTGGGTCTGCCGGTTGGTCCTATAGCGGTGTGACACGAGTCCTTAATAATCAGGTCGTCATGGTGCATAAACATGACGGATTAAGCAAAATTGTGGGATTACCTGACGAGGAGATCGAGGAGCTTCTGTCATTAATTAGTACGCTCCAATATACAGTTTATCAAGATCCAATTAAGTTCAATCAATATTGGGATTCAGAATCTCATTCTTTTTCACACTATTTAACCAATGAATTCGGCGTTTACGTTCGTGGCCTTCCAAGCAAGTCGTTGCATGCTTATCTTATTGTTATTGCTTTGTCATCCATTAATTTGATGAGAGACACATTTTTTTTCCAAAAGAAAAAACAAATGCAGAACTTCTATAAGTACGTTACCATGCCGGTCTTGTCGTTCAGTTTGGTCAATATTATGGTCACATAATCATATCTTCATCCTTCAGTTTATATATATCAATTTTGAAATTTTTTATTTAATTTAATGATCATTTAGGTTCTCAAAATCGTGATTTACCACTTATATACACAAACAGTTTCGATTTTACTGATTTCTATCTATTTATTAATTTGATCTAGTTAGTTAACTTAACAATCACCAAATTGAATGAAACTTTGCATAAGTGATCTATACACTAAGACCTAAAATCTGAATGGTAGAGATGAGAATATATAATCTAAAAGTTAGCCAAATTAAAATCCGCATATATTGAAATCTGCGGACCTCTGCACCCAAAAATCTCCTTATATATATATATAAGAATTTTTAATAATTATATGGATAAGAGATATCATGCCATGTAGATTTGGGGTCTCCACATCATTTATCCCAATGGGGCCTAAAATCATTTCTCATACAAAATTTAAGATTTTACACTAAAAATTAAGCTACAAATAATACTTTTCCAAAAATTAAGGGGGCTGTAGTCCACCGTGACCTGTGTGTAGCTACGTCTTTCTCTATTTTGGTTATATGGTCGACTAATGTTATGAAAAAATAGCTAACAAAGAGTTGTAACAAAATGACTGAGCATTTGGATGAGTGTCAGGGGCAAAGTACGTTGCAAAGTTAAAACCCTACATGAGTAGCAAAATATTTTAGAGAGAATTCAATGATTTTATTGATCCTAATTTTGGAGTTAATATAGCTTTACAAATGGTTTCCCAAAAGGAAAAGATATCTATACAATCATGTCATATCTACAAGAGTTAATTCTAATTACAATAGGAAAATATTTTTCAACACTCCCCCTCAAGTTGGAGCATAGATGTCAATCATGCCAAACTTGTCAATCCAGTCTGTAAATGCTTAGGTGTGACAATCTTTTAGTAAGTATATCTACCAATTGCTCTTTAGAAGGTATAAAGAGAAATCGAATAATCTTCTTATCAAAGTTATCCCTTATGAAATATTCATCAATCTTCACATGCTTGGTTCTGTCATGCTATACTGGATTATGAGCAATCTCAATTGTAGTTGTATTATCACAATGCAAATCCATGGCCTTCTGAAGCTTGAAGCCTAGCTCCTTCAATACATTCCTGATCCATAATAGTTCACACACTCCATTTATCATTATACAATATTCAGCTTCAGCGCTAGAACGAGCAATCACATTCTTCTTCTTACTGCGCCAAGTTACTAAACTTCCACCAATAAAGGTAAAGTATCCAGAAGTAGACGCCTTATTAGTCTTATCACCCGCCCAATATGCATTAGTATAGCCTGTACAAACTCACCATTCTTTGAAAACAGTAGACCCCTTACCAGGTGCAAATTTCAAATATCTGAGAATGCGCATCACATCATCCATATGCTCTTCACTTGGATCATGCATAATCTGACTAACAACATATGCAATATCAAGTCTAGTGTGTGAAAAATAGATCAATCTTTATTCTAACCTCTGATACCTGTCCTTATTTGTTGGAACTTGACCATGACACAACTCCAACTAGTGATTCATCTCAATATGAGTATTAGTAGGTTTACAATCCAACATCCATATTTCAGCAAGAGGATCGAGCATATACTTTCATTATGACAAGGTGATTCCCAATTTGGATCTTGCAACTTCAATTCCCAAGAAATACTTCAATGGACCCAAGTCCTTCATCTCAAACTCTTGGGATAAACGTTTCTTTAAATCTTTCATCTCAACTAGATCATCACTCGTGACAATCATATCATCTACATACACAATCAGAGCAGTAATCTTACCATCTTTACGTTTGATGAACAAGACATGATCAAAGTTGCTCTGTCGATATCCAAACTTCTTCATAGCTTCAGAAAACCTCCCAAACCAAGTTCTTGGAGATTTCTTCAATCCATTCAAATACTTCTTTAGTCAAAAAACCTTTCTAACATCACATGGCCTGCAGTTGACATCATGTGGAATGTCTATGTACACTTCTTCTTCCAAATCTCCATTCATGAAAGCATTCTTCACATCAAATTGTTGTAATGACCAATCATGTCGAGCTACTAAAGCAATGAGGATGCGTACATTACTGATCTTTGCTATTAGAACAAATGTCTCTTAATAATCTACTCCATATCACTGGGTATAACCTTTAGCAACCAAACAAGCTTTATATGGATCAATGCTTCCATCTTCCATTAGTTTCACTGTAAATACCCATATACATCCAACTATCTTTGTTCCAGGTGGTGCAGAAACAGTCTCTTACGTTCCATTTCTTTGTAAAACTTCTAGTTCTTCATTCATAGTTTGCTTCCAGTTTGGATCCGCCAAGGCATCCTGCACATTACTAGGAACAAATACTGTAGATAATTTATTAACAGCAAGTGCATGTGATCCAATTAACCTATGGTGAGATACAAAACTAACATTAACGTGTTTGGATTTGGCTTCTCATTGGGACCTCCTATGCATACTAATTTCTACACTATTTAATTCAATATTATCAGTAAGTACCTCAGGTTAGAAATTCTGGATAGGCTCTTCGGTTGTTGGAGTAGAAGGGGGGTCTTCATGAGATACTGCTTCAAAAATAGAAGAATGTTGAACTTTAGTTGATGACGCTTCAGCTTCAGTACTCGATCGATCAAGTGAGTTTCTTGATGGGTCGATGGTCACTTCCTACTCCGTTTTTGGTTCGTACTTCGATGGGTCGAGAAAGGGGTTCGACGGGTCGAAAGACATCTTCTGTCCGATTTTGGTTTTATTTTTCAACGGGTCGAGAAAGTCTCTCTTCGGGTCGAGAGAGTCCTTCTATCTCGTTTTAGGTTCTTTGTTCTACGGGTCGAGGTGAATTCTCGATGGGTCGAACGGAGCTCCAATGCAATTTTCTGGGCGATTTCTAACTTCAAACCACATCTCCAAACTTTCCAATTCTTCAAACTTCGTCAAATTCAGAGAATTTCCTTCGCATACTCTCTTCTCCCCCTGAAGGAAAGACTCTGAAACTTCCTTAGAATAATAAGATTCAGATTCACGGAAAGAAACACTCAGAGAAATATACATTTTGTTCAGAACTGGGTCATAACAACAGTAGCCTTTTTGGAACTCAGCTTATCCAACAAAGATGTGAATATACACTGTACACCCAAAAACTCTTGGCTCCAAATTTTGCAAAGATGACACATTCAGTAATGCATGCAACTTCTGATAAGGATTCTGAAATTCAATCATACAAGAGGGTGTGCGATTAATCAAATACGTTGCTGATCATATAGTTTCTCCCCACACATTTCGAGACACATTCATTCCAAACAAGGAAGCACGAACAACTTTCATCAACTGTCTATTCTTTCGTTCAGCCAATCTATTCTATTGAGGTGTGTAAGCAATGAAAGTCTGATGTCGAATCCCATGAGTGCCTAAGTAAGCTGACATCTCACCATTCACATATTCTCCACTATTGTCAGACTGAAGAACCCGGATTTATTGTTGGTCGCCTGACTTGACGATTTCAATTGCTGTTCTCCACTGCTTGTCAAATCAAAGTAGTACAATTTTCTCCTTTTAACACCATAACCGAGAACTATCCTAGTCAGAATGTCACCAAAGATACAAAAATATGGATAGCAAGTTATAGAACATGCAAGTGCCAAAGTTATTTGACTAACCGATAAAATGTTATCTGCAAGAGAGAGAACAACAAGAACTGAATCAATTGTTAGATTATCAGAGAGTTTAACAGAACCTTTACCAATAATAGGATACATAGAGCCATCACCAGTAGTCACACCATGTTGAGATGATGGGTTAATGGTTGTACTAAACTGGGAGTATTTGTCATATGATCAGTTGCATCCGTATCAATTATCCAAGTATTCTTCACAGATAATACAGAGAGAGATGATGCCTTACTCCTCATACTTGATTCAACTATATTAGCAGAGGCAATTGGTGAATACTCTTCAAAAGAATAGTCCACATCATTTAAGTTATATTTCATCTTGCCTATTTCGATGTGTGATCTCCAATCAACCTAGAATTAGCACGTGGAAGTACATTAAGGAGCAAACAATCTTTTTGAAGGCTCAATTTATTCATTCAGCTGGAACCAACTTTCCAGATTTCAATTCGAGTCCATAGGGCTTGGGACGCGATTGGAGAGGAACTCGCTCTGATACCAAGTTGAATAGTGGCAAGCATGACACGTAGAGTCTGTCATGTATCGATATTGCTAAACTTAAGCACATTTAAGGTTTTGAGTTTTATCCACAAAAGACCTCGATACAATTATGAATAGTCCATATTTATTTAAGTTATATTTCATCTTATCCTATTTCAATATGAGATCTTCAATCCAACAACATGAATTATGAAGCTTCGGATAAACAAATTAATTTGGAAATATATCAGTTCCAACTTTCAAGAGGAAAAAGACCTTGTCTCCTTTATAGGAAAACAGTTTTGTTCTATGAAGTTTCAAAATCGTAGAGCGTATCTGTAAAGTGCAGATACTAATTAAAGAATTGAAAAAGAGATCGAGTAAATTAACTAATAAGAGATCGATCCACGTATATGAACAACGGAAGTCAAAAGTTGCCGATTCAGGCAGCTGATCTCATCGAAATTGTTATAAAAGAATTACAAAAGCCAAAATTACTTACTAATATAGTCTTCAAACATCTTAATTTATTCGGGACTTGCCTCCAAATCACCAAGCACGTTTGCAAAACGATGAACAGAATCCTTTCCCTTTATTTTCTAGGTTGTCTGTTTCAGTGAGCAACATATATAATAGAAACTGAAGGTGCAGAACCAGCTGGCCGAGAATTGACGATGACAGTTTCTTCATATATTGAAAGGTCGTCATTTATACGTATAAATAACTGAAACTATTTTAGTACTTTGTATTATTTAATAAAATGGCTGGATTGAAATTTGATCTTGGTTATCAAAGACGGCTGCAGATCACCATGGCTGTAAAATTCTTATATACCTGGTCAGAGAAGGAGTCAGGATTCTCGGTCAGGGGGAATTTAAAGAAAAAACATAAAATTAGTCTTAGTTAGGGTAGTCAGTTGGATCTTGATTTATATATTTTGACAAAACAATTTTAATGTGTTGTTTTTGGTTTGATAAAGCATCACAATTACTCACAGCCTGATTATAAGTAATATTTGATCCTCCAAAATGTGATATTAGCGCTTGCTTCTTCTTCCAATTACTGAATCAATGACCAGCACCAACAAAAGTTTCACCACCGCATTGTTCTCCAATAGCTGGTTTGAAAAGATAACAACATTAACAAAATGTAGCATCCTCTTTAATAATGTACTCTAACCAATATGAAAATTCAATAAACCAATCACGAATATACCTTATTTTCTTCTTTTTTCCTCCAAATTCGGTGAAAGGAAAAGTATGATTTTTAGGTCGACAAGGGCCTTGTTGTAGATAATATATTCGAACTTCTTCTTGAATGTTAGGATGATAACTTGAAATTGACGGGCGTTTAGCGGGATCCGATGGATACTTTTCTGTAACATCTCCAACACGAGACTTTTTCATATTGTTACTATTCTTCTTTTGAATATTCGTAGGTGGTTGCTCATCTGATGTTAGAGTAGAAGAAGAGGATTTTTTTTGAAGTATCTCTCTATATCTAATAAACTTAATAAAATGATTGTATTTTAATCTCAGGAACAGTAGAAATTTTATAAAGAAAATAAGACCATAAAATCCTAAACCTGGCCAGGTAAGAGATTGAATCCTAATTGACCTAATATTTGGACTTCATTATTGAAATAAAATATAATAATATTCTTACAAAGTCATCAAATTTGAATTAGTTATGTACTCATACGCGTCATTAAAGTTTAAATATACTTCAAATAAATTATAATATTTATATTATATAATAATAATATACTAATTTTTTTTCTTCACATAAACTAAGGAGGGGCCCAGGCCCACCCTGGCCCCCACATCCCTTCGTCACTGCACCCGGCCAGAGTCTACATATGTATGACATCTTTTATTTATAGACATCTGTGATACAGATATGGGGGCGGGGAGCATGCATGCGCTATTTTTTTATTTATCTTTTATTTTATTTTATGAAACGGTGACGGTAGTCTATTAATGAAACTGATAAGTTACAAGTTTACCAGAATACTGGTCTGATCATATAGAACTTCTTAAAGTAACTTATAATAGACAATTCTTTCAAGTACTTAAACATAATTGAACGGATTAGCTAGGTGTAAAATAATACTAACAAATGTTTTGGGCCTCACACTCTATTCAACTATGTCACATCATCTACATCAGCGTCATACGCTGTGCCTCCTGTTCCTATTATTCCTTTGTCATGGCCGCTAGATCACGAGCCACCTTCTTCTGTGGAAACTCTATCTTGTGCACTTCTCTTGGGCGAATCGCCTCAGTGCCGCGTGAGCTATGTCTGGATTTTTCCTCACGTGCAGCCCCCGCTTAGCTCCAACAAGTGGTGCCTTAAATGACACTATTGGGTGAGCTTGCCTGGGAACCTTCATGAGTTGAGAACTTGTAGTATCTGCCATCTCCTCCATTGCAAGGGAAGAATTATCTAGATGTCCACTTGAACCTAAAATAGGAAAATGCCTTTCCTTCGGGATCTGAGTTGTCATTATACCATCACCACCTATAACTTGGAATAGTAGGTTTGCATGCACCAAACTCGCACGCTTCCTCACCTCATCCTGATGCACCAGTCCAACTGTCATCACACACGAACCACCCCTGGTGGTTGCACCACCGTGCTCAGTGCTCCCGCCTGACCCACCTTCAAAACCTCACCAGCCGGGAACTGTCCCGACACCACTACCTTGACTTGTTGTTGCATCACATGTATGAGCCCCATCATAGGATCGACATTACCTGAAAACTGCAATTAGGCGACGAAGCATTTTCGTTGCATGTTGAAGGTTTTGTACCCCTTAAACGAATAAACTATTGACTAACTCATAAGTACAAAGAGTTCTTCACTTGCAAGTGTATGAGGTCAAGTTTTAGTATAAATGTAGGAAGTGTCGAACCCATGAGGATTGACTATTTAAACTCTTTAGCTTGACTCAATTAAGCACTCAAATTATGGATTAACTAGATACTAACTTGACACTAAATGAGAATTAAAATGCGAAAATGTGTATCTCACATTACCAAGTCCTTTGAAGACTTGGCATTATGAGGGATGATTAATTTACGATGAGTGATTAAACAATGGTTGGTTTATTGGTTGATTATGCTAAAATGCAAACACGAAAAGAGTACACAAATTCAAGATAAGGAAAGATGGTTAACTAAGGGAGTCAACTGACCACATGATGCATCAAATAATGTTTCGATTTATGTATTGGATTAAATTTCGCTCACACAAGTTATTGTCTAAATCGTGACATTTTGAGTCATGTTTGGTTTTGAACCCAAGTTCTTAGGCCATTTCAGAAACTAGACAACTTAAGTATAACATTGAAGTGTTTAGTGAATCGAAACCAAGACTTAAGCCATTTTGGGCTTACATCTGAATCGTATGTCACGTGAGTGAACCAAACAAACGAACTATGTGATAAATGTGAAAGGTTCCCCTTCTCGAATCTTTATTGGAGAATCTGAGAGGAAGTCTAGGTGAATCCCCCAACTCGCACCTAGTGAGTTACAAGCCAAGAGATTCTACGATTGACACAATAACCTTTTGAATTTAATGTGCGCTTGACTAGAGTCCCTCAAGTCTATTGAGACTCAAAGTAGCTCTAGTCCATGCTAGATACTAAGGGAACCAAGTCTCAAGGTAAACCTCTTAGAATATATCCTAATCATGTTCACATCATGCTCATCTAACCTTAAGTGAGTAGCTAATTCATTTAAGGGCCATTTTTAGTCTCTTTACACCTACAACAACTTAGCTAGGGTCAACATATGCATATAGAAAACCAGACAGGAAACTTAAGCACAATAAACATCAACAAACACATAAAAAGCTCATTTGCAACACACAATCACATAGCATACACTAAAATCATAAATCATGTATAATCCAAGACATCATTTGTGCATCACATGGCTAGGGTTTTAACCCTGGCCTCCCAAACAAAAATAATCACTACACATAATTGAAATCAAGTTTAAATACATCAATAGAGTAAATAGGATGAAGAAATAACCAATGAATCTCCCCAAAGCAAGCCAATCTTCTTCAAGTTCACCCTTGTGCTTCTAACTTCACATTCTTTACTCAGAAGTGTCTTCAAGCTTGTAAAGGAAAAAATGGAGGAAGATTGAAAGATAAATCTAGCTTCTCTCCAGAGAACTCAACAAAGAACCCTAAAGAGAAGCTAGAGAGAAAACTAGAGAGACAAATAGCTCAAAACTTGGAAAATGAGTGAAATAAAGTGTGGTATGTGTGGGTGAGAGGGGAGCTCGAATGTGGCTGAGTGGGGAGACTCCATTTCGACCCTAGGATGATAATAAAAAAAGAGATGGATGATCTAAGGGTTAGCTTTGAATTATGGAGACCATGATCCATTATTTTCGGCTATAGAAGGCTAAGATCCAAATTAGTGACATCATGTGGTCCAACTTCTTCTCTTTCTCTCCAAATCAGATTGGTAAGAATAAATGGGCTGGACTCCATGTGATTAGGCCAGCCAAGGTGGGATGGCCGGTTGTGGCAAATTTTGGCGGGTTTCGGGCAACTTTCGGTGAAGCTATTTCGTCGTTTTCCCAAAGTTGTTCCAAATTCTCTCGTGACCCTGGAAATGTATACGTCTTTTCCAATAAGTATCTAAATCTTCATTTTTAATGCATTTCTCAGCCAACTCCACATTTCCTAGCAAGAATATGAAATATCATAAGAACAATGCTTTATTCATTGAAAAGAACCTATAAGCATAAAGTTAGGAGCGTAATAGGCACATAATTATGGTCCTAACATCGCCTAAGTTCCGCTTTTATGTGGCCAGGTACTTAGGCAACAAAATCTTTGTCACCTAAAGTACGTCGCGTAACAATCATAGCCCAAGTACTTAGGCGTCAATTTTTTTTTCGTCGCCTAAGAAACTTCTTAGGCAACAAAAGATGGTTTGTCGCCTAAGCACATAGACGTCGAAAGAATCTTCCTCTAAAAGACGAGTGGTTGTGGTCTAAGAATCATTTTTGGCGACGAAGAGCTAGAGTCGTCGTCTAAGTGTTGCCACTTAGAAGACGGCTTGATTTCGTTGTTTAAGTGAGAGCACTTAGACCACGAAAATTGGTTGTCGTCTAAGTGATGCACCTAAATGACGACATGTTTGTTGTCATTTAGGTGTGGCCACTTAGGCGACGAATGGTCCGTCGTCTTAGTAATTCACTTGGACGACGAAAAAAGAGTGTTCGTCGTCTATGTTGATATTTTTTTTTAATTTGTATTTTTTTATCTGAATTATAAAATAAATTTAAAATATATAAAACTCTATTGATTAAATTAATAAAATAATGATAAAATATTTATTAAATATAAAATATACGTACATCGAGAGAAATAATAATAAAATTATGAAAAAATTATAAAACTAAACCGGGGTAGGGATATACATGTTGCCAATTCTCCTGTCGCCGCTTGGATCATCGTCGCTGGGGCCAGAAGTAGGGCCGGAGGTGAGGAGGAGAACCACACTCGTCATCAAAATCAGGAACGGGCAACCCCAATTTCCTACATGTCTCGTAGAAGGTAGTCATCTTACAGTTGTGAGCAGCAAACCGTGCCTCCACCGACCTCGAATGCTCCCAGGCATGATCGGCCGACTCCCGTGCCAATCAAAGGTCGTCTCGGACTGCCTCGGTATCCTCTCTATCACACTGAGTTGACGAAGTGGATGAAGGGGACAAATCTCTCTGCACCATCCTTCCAAGCCCACGAACCTCATTTCCAGGTTGGCGGTTGTAAACAACATCAACAATAGCCATCTGCCTTTCTATCAACATAGTGTTTGCCCTTCTTGTCCCGATTTACCTTGTTGGCCTCCGACCTTATCTGTTACGTACACAACAAAGATAATTAAATAATAGCTAAAAATAATAAATTATGCAATTTTCATTACATTAAAGAAAATGAAGATGAACCTTATACTTGTCGGACTGAAAGTGTCCGACCAACCATTGCCACTCATCTTCTCTGTCATTCCGGAGCTCCACAGGCGGAGGTGAGGAGCCGTGTCGGTAGTAGTACTTGTGAAGGTTGTACTTCAAGTCCTTGTACATACGGTCATTTGTCTCCTCTATATCCTTCATCATCTTCGCTGAGCCAGAGATTTTAAAATTTGTCTACAAATATAAATAACAAATTAAAATTAATTATAGAAATAATGCATTTATGTTTTGTAATTACTTAAAAATAGTAATAATAATAAATAGTATTACCTATAGTTCGCGGTACACCCTCAACTTTTCAAATCGGGGTAGCTCGTTCCACAAAGGGGCAACCATACGGATGCTGTTCCATATGATTGAGCCGCTGAAGTGCGAGGTCAGACTCTCGAGCTGCGCAGTCGGAGGGTCTTGGGTTAAATCGTCATACGGGAGGTCAATTTTCTTCCTCGTCGAATTTACTATGCGCTCGCCTTTGGCTCCCTTTCCAAGTCCCTGAGTCTTTTTCGCAGGCGCGTCTAATGACTGCCTCCTGACCGTACGCCGGGCGCTGTAGAGAATTGAGTCGTCGATTGACTCATTCGGACCGTCCAACGGCGCAGACGATTGGGCTCCGTCCATTTCTTCCGTAAAGGCTGAGGCCTCCTGACGTGGAGCATGAGGAGTTTGGCTTGTCGTCGGAGTTGAAGATTGCTGCGGAGAATTTTTAACAGTTTCCTCCGAATCATGCCTTCAACCCATTTCTTGTCCAATTCCAAACGTAATTTTATTTCAAGCATCATTATTTGGCCTTTTTAGTTCCATTTTTGTTCTTCAAATTCATAATTTTATAGCCTGGCTGGTCTATAATTTAATTGTTCATCTGATAAAATTATCTACTAATCAAGCCTCATATCAATCCCCATCCTCATAATCATCATCATCTGAATCATCCTCCTCACTATCATCTGATTACTCCTCATCATCATACTCTACATCGTCTGTATTGTATCCGACGTCGTCGTCATCCTCAAGCTCCTCGACTTCTGGGCCATTCTGCACTAACTCTCTAATCTTCTTTGGAGTAAGACCTGTGGTGCCATCAATTGGAGGTAAGCGTTCATTATGCCAAACCAGTTCCATTATATCGGGGATGACTGAAGTATTAGGCTCTTGATATGTATTTGCTTTATGCCCTTCAATATCAGTCGCAAACATCTCATCAAGTGTAGTTGCATTCCATATTCCTCCGTGTGACATATGATTTACTATTTTCTAGCCTTCACCAGCTTTCAGATCATCCAGATAGAACACATGCCTAACTAAGGTGGCAAGGGCAAATGCCTTATCCTCATACCAGTTTGAGTTTGTATCGACTGATAAAAGTCTCATATCTTCCTTGGTATGCTTGAATCATTTGCACTTGAACAGAAAAATACTGATATCATTCCCGTATAGCAGCTTAACAACATGTTCAAGAACTCCATAATTGACAACATCGCCTTTCCCAACTGCGATCCCACTATTTTGTGTGCTTCTTCCTTCATCTCGAGTTAATGAATGAAACTTTACACCGTTCACAAAATAGCCGGAGTAAATATAGCAGCTTTCAACATATGCTTTTCTCAGGACTACCATCCCTCGTGGTTATCGAATTTTTGTAGATCATCCATTTACAAAAATGTGAAGAATATATATGAATGTGTAATTTAATTTCTATCGAAAATTTGACATAATTTCCCCTAAAAATAAAGGAAACCAAACCCCTGCATACACAAAGTAAGCCAAAATACTTCGCATAAATAAACACCAAATGCCCTACGTACCATATATGAGAAAAGAGTTTTAAAGTAATTAAAATACGTACCCATTGTAGGAAATAATAGGAGAACTTCTTCTTAAAAAACTTTTCAACCAAAGCAAGAGTCTTGACCGGTTTAATCGTCTGAATGTACTCCCCGTAGTACTTCATGTAACGGTTGACCCCGTCACAATCTCGCAATACTACACAATGCGCTTCTTTAAGTTCTTCTTTAGTTGATATTTCATTTAGTACTCCTTTAAACGGTCGTACAATATTTGTGATGACTGAAAGATTGTGGCAGACATTTGGATTGGCCTAGACTAGATCCTTGAGGTACTTATTGCAGTAAATAACACACTCATGCATTAGGTATGTCTCTGCTATAGAGCTATCTAGGGCAGATTTATTTTTCACAAATCCTTTATATTGTCCGAGTTGTCAGCAAAATCATACAATTAATAATTTGAAGAAATGTAAAAATAATGAACTGTAATAAATAATTGTACGTACGTTTCTTGAGGATACGTCCAAGTGTAATAGACCGGACCAGAAAGGAGCACCTGTTAGGGTAGGTAGATCATGAGGTGAATGATAATGTCAAAGAAAGTAGGGGGAAAAATCCTTTCTAATTTGCAAAGGATGAGCACTATTTCGTATTAAAGTTCGAGGACATCCGACTTCTGCAACTCTTTGGCGCATAACCTCTGCCACCATCTACACAATACTACTATTTTTTCGACAACGTCACGAGGAAAATATGGTCAAATTACCACTAGGATCAGACGTTGCAGCATAGCGTGATAGTCATGAGTCTTTATACCAATTAACTTGTACTGCACCTCATCAGCTGCTCCTATAATATTCGATGCATAAGTAGATGGATAACAAACAGTCTTGAACCAGCTGAATATAGAACCCCTTTGTCGGCTTTACTATGTAAGGTGCATTTGGCATCTTGTTGTACATTCTCCTTCAATCCCTTCTCAACCATAAGTGACGGCTCAAATTCATAGATTCCAGATCTTTGCACGCTTTGGGAGTATTTTTGGTCTTCGTCTTAATACCCAAAATTGTTCCCACCATGCTGTCACACATATTTTTTTCTATGTGCATGACATCAAGGTTTTCTGGAGTTTCAACTTGGACCAGTAGGGTAGTTCAAAGAAAATACTCTTGTGATGCTAATAGTCGAGATCATGTGGAGGGTGTGGATTGAGTCTCGTCACTTCTTTGTAGTTGGTCAACACTGAAATAAAAGTTGTTCAACCTCTCTAAAATCTCTTCGTCAGACCACTGTCGGGTTTAAGATCATTCTCTACCATCTTGTCGAATTGAGCCTCATCCTTTCGCCACTGGTGATCGTGAGGAAGCTATTTACGGTGACCCAGGTAACATACATTCTATGCGTGCCAACTGGAGTTGATGTTGTCCAAACAGATAAGGTAACCATTGTATCATCTGGTTGTGCAAGATGCCAACATCCCATATGCAGGAAAATCACTGATTGTCGACATGACGGCTGCTCTCATCATGAACATCGTGTTAGTGAACTTGTCATAAGTTGGAACTCCATGTTCCCACAACAGTTGAGCTCATCGATCAATGGTGTAACGTAGACATCTAAACACTTTCCTGGAGATTTAGAACCTGAAATTAGCAGAGTAAGGAAATTAAATTCCTTGTTTATGCACATCCACAGAGGTAGGTTGTACGACATGAGAATAACTGGCCAAGTGCAGACGACATCACTATTACTTCCCCAAGGATTGAATCCATCTGTAGATAGGCCGAGTCTAACATTTCAGACCTCTGCTGCAAAGTCTTCGAAATCCCTGTCGAAATGTTTAAAAGCTTCCCCATCTGCTACGTGTCAGAGCACATCATCATCTACTCGCTGTTCCGCGTACCATATCATCGTCTCTACTATGTATAGAGACATATATAGATGCTGCAATCTAGGAATCAACGGAAAATAGTGAAGTACCTTCACAGGAATTTTCTTCTTCGAACTCCTATTCTGGTTTTGATATCTGCACTGGTTGCATACGGGACAATAGTTTAAATGTTTATACTCTATGTAAAACAACACATAATAATTTATGCAGGAGTTAATTTTCCTGTACTTTAGGCCAAGGCTGCTAAAGATCTTTCTAACCCTATAATGACTTTCTGGAAGTTTGTGATGATCAGGTAGCAACTTACATATATGCTCCTGTATTTTGTCAAAAGCATTGTCTGACATTTTATTCTTCACTTTTATCTGAAGTTCCTCCATTATATGTTGCAGCACATTCTTTGGACATCCAGGGTACATTGAGGTCTGGGCTTCGAGTATCATCTTGTTGTACCTATTCATCTTTGTAATGTTACTGGCCAAGCTGGCAGTGGGGAATGTGCCATCATGAGTAGTATCGTAACCTCCCTTTTTGTGTTGGTGTCCACCATGACTAAATTCCGAAAAATCATCATGGACAAAATCTACAGTTAGATTCCAAGCAGGGCCACCACTACTGCTAGATGAGGCACTATGGTAACTGTACCCTAAGCTGAAGTCTACTACTTCACCGTGCTCTCTCTACGTAGTGTAACTCCACATCATACCGTGCTCATACAGGTGTTGAGCCATAACGTTAGACGGAACAAACTGATGGTTAAGACATTTTCTGCATGGGCACCTGAAACGCTTCTTTCCCTGAGTATGTTCCATCGTAAAATTCACAAAGTCTCTGATGCTACCGCACATCAGTTCTGTTCGCCAACCGTATTCAACTCTTGTCCATATTTTTGCGTAAGGATGCTAAATCGATATGTTAATTACATAATTTTACAACCAATAATTCATTAATCTAATATACTTTTTATATATATAAATATTATCAAATGCATTGCACATAACACGTACTTGTAATGAATTAATTAATATTATACTATAATTAATCTAGCTAATATATATTAAATATATCTCACTACCACATTTTTAACCATTGCCGGCAATTTTTAAATCGCCGGCAATGTTTTTTATCATTACCAGCGATTTTTTCCCCAAAAATCGCCGGTAATGTCTTTTTTTTTTAACATTGCTGGCGATTTTTCCGGCAAGTCGCCGGCAATGTCTTTTTTTTTTTAATTACCGGCGGAACATTGCCGGCGACTTGCCGGAAAAATCGCCGGCAATGTTAAAAAAAGAAGAAGACATTACCGGCGATTTTTGGGGAAAAAATCGCCGGTAATGATAAAAAAACATTGCCGGCGATTTAAAAATCGCCGGCAATGGTTAAAAATATGGTAGTGTCTATATTATATTATAAATTTTATATAAATACATACATTAATTATATATGTATATTTCAACTAATTATTCTAACATATATATATATTAACTATATATATATATTAGAAACTACTTCAGTGCTTTAACACAATTTACAATAAAAAATATGTTTATAAAATAACTATAAAATGGTAAACTAATTTACTTCTTTAAGGTTGTAATACAAAGTTTAGTTTTCTCATAAGGAATAGTATCAAACCTAAATAAGTAACTTTTTATTTAAAATTTACAATTTAATCGTGACCATTCATTTTTTTTAATTTGATCTAAGACGACCGTAAAATAAAAAGTTACTTATTTAGGTTTGGTATTATTCCTTATGAGAAAACTAAATTTGATATTACAACCTTAGATAAGTAAATTAGTTTACCATTTCATGGTTATTTTATAAACATGTGTTTTATTGTAAATTGTGTTACAACAATGGAAGTAATGCTAAGGTCACTGGAAAGTACTATATATTCGTCGAAAAAAATTAATCGTTGTACGTAATTACGTACGATATTAAAAAAAATTAATCGAGAGAAACGAGTTAATACATTTACTGATAAGGAGATAAGTGGGTAAAACTAGAACTCCGGGAGTTGAAAAATCGAGTTTTGAAGAATTTTTGCCGGATATTATTCGAAGCCATCGGCGAAGGATTTTTTTGAGTGAGGAGAGAGAGCTAGCTAAGAGGGAGAGAAAGACAGAGAAGTGATGAGGAGATAAAGAAATCTGATCGAGAAATCGAATAATTGAATTTTCTTAGACGACAAACTATTTTGTTGGTTAAGTTTCATGTTTCGTCGCGTAGGTTATCACTTAGGCGACGGAAACAGTTTCATCGCTGAGGTGGTCAGTTAGGCGACGAATGACCCAAGTTGTCGTATAAGATGCCACATAGGCGACGAAATGTGTGTCGTTGTCTAAGTGTGTAATACTTGGACGACAACAACAAATGGCCGTCATCTGAGTTTGCATCTTAGGCGACCGAACGACATGTTTTGTCGCCTAAGTGCACACTTAAGCGATGACTTGTGTTTCATCGGTCAAGTTGCACTTAGGCGACAAAACTATTAAGGTTTCGTTGCCTAAGTGCAGTTTTCTGGTAGTGTGACCCTAGAGCCTTCAAACTTAGGAAGAGGCCTTGAATGAATTACCGTCTCTGCCGCCTGCTTATCACTGTCGACCTCCATAGCACTGAAGCTGGCCGACCCTGCATTTCGGGTCACCACCACTCTGCAAACCCTATCCACATGTACAAAAGAACCACACAATCCACAAAAACTTTGAAATTCTCATACTTGAATAAAATCATGTCCGACAAACCTTGAGGAAATTTAAATCTACATCGCAACTAGCCCTTGACATAGATCCACCACCACTTGAAGCCTTAGATGTTGAAAATATTGGAGTTTGAGGAGATTGTAACTCTTGTATTCTCCAATAGCTCTCCCAATCTTCTTGGCCCAACCTTCATCCAAACCACCATCCAGCACACCAATCACATCAGTCCAGACTCGCACCTTGTAAGCCGCCACAACCATCACATATGAGAGGCCATCGAAGCGATCTACCACCACTGTTGCATTACCAAAAAACCATGGATCACTATACATGGCCCTTCGTAGAACACATATGTCCTGAAAGGTACAGAAGAACCGATCTGGAGCCTTCCTGATGAACATCACCTTCGCCAGTTTGAGTGACAATAGTCACAGGCGTTTCATGGAGGGCCAAAATGATTTGAGCCAATATTTTGGGAAATGATGTGACGACCCGAAACAGAATTAGTATAGTAATCGGCTTAATCCACGAGTTTACGCAAAATCACAGTTTTTCGTAAATTAAATGAATTGGCGGTTCAGTTCACGACTTAATTATCGGACGAGAATTTGGGTTGAGTCTCTTCACGAGAGTTGTACGTGTGATTTCAAGTTCATGGGTGGTTCCAGATAATTATTTCGACGATCGAGGAATATATTATGAATATTTGAAATGGCAGAATTTCGTCGTGTTTATCCGCTCGTATTTGAGTTATCCGAAACGTGGATGTGATCCGTTTTGGACCGGCGATTGTATCGAGCTGCGAGTATAAATATCAGAAATAGTCGAAAACACTATTTCGGGAAGGTTGACCGTCGTTTGACTGAAATTTGACTGTTGACTTTCGTTGACCGAAGCTCTACTGTGCGAAGCGAACTGCCGTCGTCGGACTTCACGATTCTGGTCACTGTGGTGGTTGGATGGTGGTGGTCCTTTGAGAGAATTTGTTGGTCTCGTGGCGAGGATCGTTTTTGGAAAGTTTAATTGGATTTGGTCGCCGTCGCCACCGCGCCGCCGCCGCCGGCGATGGTCTGCGGCGGTGCTTCGACGAGGTCCGGATTTTTGAGATTTTTATGTGTTTCTGACTCGTTTTCGTGCTCTGTACGCAGTCATGAGGTTTTCGAGATGATTTGGATGCCGAATTTTTAGTCGAGGGTTTATGGAGATTTCGGGAGTTTACGTCGATTATTTTGTATCGAGTTATATGTTTCCGGAAATGGTTGGTTTCTGAGGTGTGGTACAGTGTGATGAACTATGATTTTGATCAGTTATATTTTGTGATTATTTAGGGGATCGAGATCATATGTTGGGCGAGGGATCTTCCGCCGGATCTCGTGATTAGCGCGTGTGCGCGCTGTGCTCATCTGTGAGTGGACCTTTTTATTTCACTGTCGTAGCGAGTTCTTGATTTCCGTATTTATTTATGATACGATGTTGAGATTATTTATTCTTTTGGAGGTATTATTTTATATGGTGATGGCATTACTTAGCATCGATGCATTGGCTACTCGGCTGATCACCGGTAGTCAGATCCAGGGTTGAGAGATTCCCTTGATATGCCCACTAGGCTTGAGAGATTCGCCTAGTCTATCACCGTCAGACTTGAGAGATTCGCCTGACACCTCCATTTATTTTCCGAACTCGCTTTGTTTTATGATATATATGTTTGGTGAAAGGCATACGATTATTTTCGTCCACTCACTCTAATGATTTTATTTGCCTTTCCCCTGGGCTTTTCGGTTTCCGTGCCCAGTTTGCAGTTCGGATTTTGGTGTCTCACGTCGCGGTCGGAGGCTTAGTGTTCGAGCTACCTTTCTTTTCCAGTAGGTTTCTTGTTTTGCCTACTGTTGTATATTTTTGTATATATATACTAGAGGTCGCTCTGATACACTACTGATATATTTTCATATGTTTTTCCTGGATTTCTGTAAAGTACAGTTTTGATTATTACTTTACGTTATTGTTATGATATTGAGAAATTCGGATGTGATTGGTGCCCACGGTTTGGCTTTTGTGGCATAGGATGAAGTGTGTTTTCGGGTGCAGGTTAATGGCAATTCTGCATTAGTAACGAAACTCTGCCGAAATTTTTGTGGTTTTTGCAAGTTCGTATTTTCAGAAGGGGTTTGATTCCGGTTTAGGAAACTAAATCGGGGTTGGGTCATTTCATCGGATTGATGGAAAAAATTCGGGCCACCCAATAGAAGCAGTCGGTTCCGCCATCGTCACCATCGGAATCCGCCTCGAGGTCAACCTCTTGCCACAACTCCACGTCATCTTCCACAATGTCCATGGCCATTGAAAATCAGCGAGCCATATCTTTCGTGGATTCTGACAAGCAATTAAGGATGTTGGATGAAAGTTCTCAACGACAAGAAGAAGAAAATAAGATTATTGAAGAGAAAGAATGAGGTATGGGAGAGATCAGGGGAGAAGGAGGCAGGCGGCTCTCACAAAAGTAGGGTTTGATTTTGGAAAAACTCTTTTCTCTCTCTGGCGAAAACTAGGAACACGGGCTTGTTCGATAAAAATTAGGCCTGGGACTTTGGAACCAGGAACCGCAAAACCGATTCGAATATAATCGGAACCGAGCAATTCGGTTCGATTCCAAAATTTTAGAGCATATATTTTGTCATGAACCGAACTGTATTATGACGGTTCGATTCGGTTCCGGTTCCTCTTTTTTATTTTACAAGAAACAGTCGAGAACTGTACATAGTCTATATTTTAACTAAATATTAGAATTATATGTCATTTTATCATTACATATGAAATATTTGTTGTTTTGTTTGTCACTCAAATCATCAAGTTTCTAATCATGGGTAATATATTGGGTATATCATTTGTTATTTTGCTTATGTCACTCAAATGACTTATTTGGTGATCATTAGATCATGAGTCAACCTTTTTTTATGAAGTTGTATGATATTTTTATTTGATTATATCACTCAACACAAGAACTATGAAATATATTTGTATGTTAATATTAATCAGTTAATGTATTATGATGAGTATATACTCATGTATAGTAGAAACAACAATCACAGATTATAGTTTGGTTCCAAACCGAAGAACTGTGGAACCGAATCGATTCTTGAACCGGTTCGGTTCTAATCGGTTTTGTCTTTTAAATATAAGGAACCGAACTATATATAAATCAAACAGTTCGGTTCCGGTTCTTGAAAATTATAAGTGGAACTGAACCGTTCTCAGGTCTAATAAAAATCTGTTTTCTAAATGGAAGACGCATGCATGCGCTATTAGATCACTGGATATATAATTGTAGAAAAATATTCTAAGTGAAACTGTTCAGAATTAAGCCAAGTGTAGGATTGTATGCCAAAAATTCATTAAAACGTATATTTCGATGTTCCTGGGAAACCCTAAATCACACACAAGCTGGATTTGCTGGACCAGGCACTTCTGGATTCGACATCCGTGTCGATGTCCATGCTTGCAATGACATTAGCATATGATGTTGTGCTTACGTTCGGAAGTGTCAAGTGCTTAAATATCTATCTCTAGTTCTCTACGTTTTGATATAGAGCCAGAAATCCCAGAATTGTTCGCAAAGAAGACTGAACTTAGCTTGCAAATAATTAAGTAAATATACAGCAAACGTAAGCAGTCCATCATCTTGTATCTTTCTGTATCTTCTCCGGCCTCCATTTTTGTAAAAAAAAAACTCTATTATCTGGTATATATCGAACCTATTGTATAAATATGCTAATTAATTACTACTAAAATCTAGTAAACATTTACATCTGTATGGTTCCTATGCTCTATACATTACCAGAAAAAAGTACTTAGACTCCTTCGTCGTTTAAGAGGTCTTTTTTGTCTTCTAACTCCTTTGACAACGAAAGTTTCATTGTCTAAGTTTCTACGTGTAAGTGTCGTCGTTGAAGTACTTAGATGACGAAAAAAAAAGTTTCGTCGTCTAAGTAAAAAAACGACCAAAGTTTGCTGCAAAAGACGATGAAATATTTCGTCATGTAAAATTTCTTAGACGACAAAAAAAAACCTTCCGTGGTTTAAGTGATACCACTTAGAAAAAGACGAAGAGAAATACTTGTCGTCTATGTTTTCACACCTAGATGACGAATATCGTACTTTCGCCGCCTAATAGTTTAATTTGAGATGAATTTTTTTTTTCCGTTGTCTAAATGTTCTTCTTAGACGACAAAGTCTTCTAATTTCGTCATCTAAAATTTTTCTACCAGACCACAAAGTCTTATGTTCAATTTTTTAATATTTTTTTAATAATTATTTTTGAAATAGAAATAGAATTAAAAATTAAAAATTAAATTGATAAAATAGTCATTGAATATATTAAATATAAAATGTATATCGATCAAAATATATATAAACCACGAAACTAAACCAGGAGTATGGATCCCACTGATTCCCTCGTCGCTCGCATCGTTGTCATCGTGTCCAGGATCCTGATGCGTGACATTCGGCTAACACATAGGGGGAGGATCCATGCCCATTGACATGAAGAACTCAATCATGAAGCTCATATGTGCCTGTAAAGTACCAGGTTGAGTTTGGGCCGATCGAGCCTGCTTTTTGACTGCTTGAGCCTCCTCCTCGGCCGCTCGGACCCGCTCTTCGGCAGCTGCCACACTCGAACGCATATTCATCGATGTGGATGGCTGGATCAAATCTCACTTGATTGCCCGTCCAAGGCCAGGAACCTCCTTCCCAATTTGGCAGCTGAAAGCTGCATCTGCAATACCGATATGAGTCTCCTTGGATAGAGGAAGTAGCTCTTCAGGTGTCATCTCCGAGTTCTGGGACAGTGTGCACACCAATTCCTCATTGGCGACTTGTTTCATCTTCTTCTAAAATTAATATCGTGAACAATATATGAATAATTAATATCGTGAACAATATATTAATGTCGATTTCAAAAGAAAATTTGACACAGTTTTTCCTAAAAATGGAGGAAACCAAGAACCTGCATGAAAGAAAACACTTTGAATAACCAATTCCAACATAACAAACCGTGGGCACTGATTCCCATCGGATTTCTCAAGTTCAGAATCATAATTTAGTTAACTAAACCAAATTCTAAGAGCACAACCTAATTAAATATTTTAATCATGATTCAATTTCTTCAAACCAATAGTAAGATTAAACTCAATCAATTTCGAAAAAGAGTTACTTACGGCGTATTGACTCGCCATATCTTCTTGCTCGAGCCTGATGTAAGAAAACACATATGCATCAAGAAAATAGTGCTTCAAACTCGCATCTCTGTGAGCCTTTACAATTTTTTCCATCCTATAGGAGCCCAACTTATGATGCATTGCCTTCTTCTCTGTTTCACAACAAAGGAAATAAAATAATAAATAAATTTTTAAAACTAATAAATGATTCATTTTCATTACATTAAAGAAAAGCAACACGAACCTTAAACTTATCGGACTTAAAGTGCCTGACCAACCAATCCCAATATTCTGTTCTTTCTGTCAACTCCTTTAGAATACTCAAGGCGCTATGTTTCTTGTAGTGTTTGTGCAGGACGTGCTTCCAATTCGTGTAAAAAGTCATAGCCGTCTCCTCTACAAATTCCCACATCTCTGGTGTTTTATCATAGTTATAATGTACCTAGGAAAAAATAAACCCTAAACCCTATAATTTGTAATTAATTAATTATGAAATAAAATAAAATAAAATAAAATAGATCCTATTACTGAGAGTTCGTGATACACTCTGAACTTGTTAGTGTCTTCCAACTCGTCTCAAGAAAGGGCCATCATACGTATATTGTTCCATATAATAGACCCGTTGCTATGTTAATACAAACTGCTAAGCTTCGACAATGGAGGACATTTGGTGAAATGGTTGTATGGCACCTCGATCTTCTGCCTCGTTGACTTTGCCATCTTGTTGACTTTAATTCCATTCATAAATCCCCGAATGTGTTTGGGGGCCGGGGTTGAGGGGTCCCTGTTCACTTTGCGTGAGACGCCAAAGCAAACAGGACAGTCAGAAGATAGGGGAGTTTGTGAAGACACATCATCCAAAGCGAAAACCCCGGTTCGACTGTATAGGTTGTCGACACTTCATTGGAAGCATTAGGAATCGTGACTGACCTATCTGGAGCTGCACGAGCTGTAACAGTCTCCTCAGAGCTTTGGACCTAACCCAACTGTCGTTCTATGAATTGAAATTTGGCATTCTTCTCTTGTACAATGTGCATCTTTCTCCCGCCAGGCATCTTAAGCCCTACAACATCAAAATACATCAAATACATCTTAAGCGCTACAACCATACATAAACCATTCTCAACAAATTCATCCAATTACATGCCTAAATTCATCCAATACAGCCTAAATTAATTTCATTCACGCCTGATCAATTTTGATTCAACACAGTACATGCATAAAAGATCCATCAACAACAATTCTACATAATCTCCATAATCGAAACATAGTCTCCATAACATCCATAATCGGAACATAATCAACAATAATTCTACATAATCAACAATAATCAACAATAATTCGACATAGTCTCCATCACAGAGATTGAACAATTGTTCACCTTCATCTCGGCCAATTGCACATGCAAACAAACACACAATTGAAGTTTACCAAATCCGCAGAAGGCATAACATGCAAATTAGCACACAACATGCAAATTAAAAAGCAGCAGAATACTAAACCTGCTTCTTCAAATTAACACACAACCGAAGTCTACCAAATCTGTTTCTCATGTGGACTTATTCTCGTAGTGGCCACGCCACAGATAACATAAGCAAGCAAAAAAATCTCAGCAAACTATATCTTCTAGAAGCAAAATGGAGAGAGAGAGAGAGAGAGAGAGAGAGAGAGAGAGAGAGAGAGAGAGAGAGAGAGAGGAGGCCGAGATTTTCTTCACTAAAGCGAGTCGGATCAGAGGGAGACGGCGAATCAGGTTGGAGAAGTCAGTTCGAGAGGAGATGTGATGGAGAGGAGGTGTGGCAGAGATCTAGGGTGGAGAGGAGAGGAGATTCGAGAGGAGAGAAGATGGAGAGGAGGTGCGGCGGAGATGGAAAGGAGTTGTGGTAGAGAGGAGATGGAAATTGGGGATTTAGGGGAAAAGTGGGGAAGAAGAATAGAAACCCATCTTAATAACCTACTTAAGCGACAAACGAGAGACATTTCGTTTTCTAACTCGACTTAGGTGACGAAACCTACTGGTTAGTCGTCTAAATCGTTTTTAAAAAAATTCCAAACAAATTGGCAAAAAAAATAATGCGCCAAATATTTAGGAGTAGACTACAAAACAATAGGACTTCGTCGATCTAGGATTCTCTTTAGACGATGAAACGTTCAGGTTTTGTCATCTAGGTAATAATTCATTTATTTTTTGAAAGCTATATCAAAAAATAAATAAATTGGCCACCTGCTTAAAATTCATTAGAAACCAATTGTTAGATGTAACCATTATTATATAATATTGTAGAAAAAAATTGAAGCCAATTCGATTTAGTTTCATATTTGATCGATATAGTTTTTTGATTATCGAGAAAAGTTTAAAAGACGGAAACGATTGTAAATTCTCCCCATCCTAAACCCATTTTCGAAGTTACAAACATTTTCACTTACGTTGAAACTTTATACATATAAATTAGACATAAATTAATTATAATTTTACATAAAAAGTATATTAATGACTATTTACTTGTTATACATCTACTAATGTTGTAAAATTTAAGTGTTCGTATGTATGTATTTCACTCCACATCAATATTAACGAAATTTAATTTAGACAAAAAACAACCGTTAGATATATTCATCACAATATAATATGTAATTAGACGAAATTTAATTCTATACGAAGTTCGTTAAGGGTTTGATCGCCGTAGTCAGCCATAAAATCGAAATTTCAACGAAACGGAAATACTCATAAATGAATATTCGTAACTTCGTTTTATGATCCGTCGATACTCATAGTACAAGATTTTTTTACTCTACATCCTTGACAAATAAAATTCACAATGTAGTATGGTACACATCATTGTGCTCATAGAGGTCAGATTGTGAAACTCTCAGTGAAATATATTACTTTTGTCGTCTATTACTTTCAGGGTTTAAGGTTTAGGAGTTAGCAGACCCAGTCTAGAGACAAGGCAGGGAGGATGACGACCCAGGGCCAACGACCAATGGAGTCCAATTTTTTCTTCTTCTTTAGTAACAAAAAAAAGTACCCGTCTCTCGGTTCTTATTTTTGCGTTTCAGTCTCTGTTTCCCAACTGCCTATTTCTCTTCTCACGTACCTCTTTAATCCTTCCGGTTCCCCAATACATTGATCATAGCGAACCATAATCATGGGTGGCATGAGTTTGGGTTTGGCTCTCTTCATCTTCCTCTTTCGTAAGCCTATAAAAACCCAATACACACGTACTTAATCCCATCACCACTCTCTATGTTTCTGAATATTCTAGGCTTGGTCTCTCCAATTTGGTCTGAAAAGTAGAATCAATAAGTTAGATCCCGCTGAGTTTATGGAGGGAATTGAAATTGGGATCTCTCTCTTTCTCTCTCTCTATATATACACACACACTTTCTGCCCGTTTAATTTGTTAGGATTTTGTGCGAACCAAAATGTAGATCTGTCAATGGGTGTTAGTTTCTTGGGACAGCGACAGCACCATTGGTTTCGGTTTTCGGTGACAGTCCTTGTGCTATTTTGAAGGATTTTTGCTCCAAAATTTGCATTGATGAGTGATGGAATCTTCGGTTTGAAGAGTTTCAATGTTCTGTATTCATCTTTTTTTTTTTACCAAAATGATGAGGATTGGGTTTATGGGTTTTGAGTATGTGGTATGTTGTTATTAATTGATCATCCACTTCTAGCTTCTCTCGCTCCATCTTTATAAATGTGAGAGCCTGGAGCTCTGTTTTGTATTGTCTGATGTAACGGCGCAATTATATACTTGTGTTTTGTATTGTATTAACTACAATTATAACTTCGTCGTGTGTGTTCTGAGACTTCTAGCTGTTATTGTTGCTTGGTTATTCATGTTTAACTTATTTTGATAGTTAAAACAATCCCCACAAAAATCAATTTTAATTTTTTTAAATACGCTTTTTCTTATATAAAGGGTCCGTTTTAATTTATCGTCCCGGGCCTTAAATTTTTCAGGACCGGGCCTGCCGGGTTAGGTTTTCTTTTAGACGATGAATTGGCGTATGTTCGTCCTCTAAGTAGGTCTTAAATGAAGAAACGGTCAACGTTTCGTCGTTTAGGATACACGTAGACGATGAATTTTCTTTATTTCCTCGTCTAAGATCTCATCTTTAACAGAAAAGTATCTTACATCCATTTCTTCTAAAATTTGACTTGTAAAACATAACGCGTATTATAAACACTCTAAATTAACCTCTTTTAATTAGTATATATAGGTACATGTACTTACAAATTAATTAATGAATGAAGTTTGAATTCGATTGACTGCTCTCTGGATTAATTAATTATAAGTATTACATACATTTATATAATAATATTAATATCAAACATTTCCATCATCATAATCTTTATTGTTTGAATCATCATCCTCACTCTTAACTGAATGATCTTCATCATCATAATCTCCATCGTCTGAATCGTATACGACGTCATCGTCGTCATCCTTCAGCTCATTTTTAGAGACATTATTCTCTGGGACCGTGATCTCATTTTCAGTAAGATCTGTGGCGTGATCAGGTATGGGTAAGTGTTAGTTATAGAGAATCAGTTGCCTTTTATCGGGGATAACATAGTATTAGGCTTTTAATATGCATTGACATTATTCGCTGACGTCCATTCAAGTGTTGTGACACTCCATATTTCTCGATGAGATATATGGCTAACTACTTTTCAACCTGCACCTAATTTTGGATCATCCAGATAGAACACCTGCCCGACTAAGTAAGCAAGAGTGAATAACTCATTTTTATACCAGCTTAAGTTTTTATCAACTGATAAAAGATCCAGATCTTCATTTATACGATTGAATCACTAACACTTGAATAGAAAAACGTTGATACCATTCCCATATAGTAGTTGAATGACATTAACAAGAACCCTGTAATATACATCATCGCCTTGTCCTACTGTGATCCCACTATTTTGTGTTCTTCTTCCTTCATCCTGGTCTACTGAATGAAACTTTACACCATTGACAAATCATCCGGGGTAAATATAGTTTTGGACCGGCTTATGGGCTAATAGATGTTTATCTCATGACCACCTCCCCTGGTTGTTAGTAGATTTTCCAGATCCCTCATCAGCAAAATTGGAAAGAAGATATATGAATGTCTATTTAATTTCTACCAAAAATTTGACATAGGTTCCCCTAAAATTAAAGGAATCCATAAACCTGCATGCACAAATTAAGGAAAAACACTTCGAACAAGCAAATAACAAAAAAACAAATAATTTACCGTGGGCATCTTTTCCCATTCGGATTTCTCAATATCGAAACAAAGAAAGCACAAATTAACCTATATGGTTTAAACATACCCATTGGAAGAAATAATCAGGGAACTTCTTCTTAAGCACTATTTCAACCCAGTTATGACTCTTGTCTAGTTTGGCTATCCAAATTTTCTCCCTGCAAGCTTTCGTGTACAGGTCAACCTCGTCATAGTCTTGCAACACTACCCAATGAGCTTCATTAAGTTATTTTTGAGTTAATCTTTCGTTTAATACTTCTCCAAACGGTTGTACAACATCTGTGACGACTGAAAGAATGTAGCTAACATGTGTATTGGAGGTAGTGGCAGCGATAATCTGCATTGGATCTTTGAGGTACATGTTGCAGTAGGTTACAAACTCATGCATTAGGTATGTTTCTGCTATGAAGCCATCTAGGACAAATTTATTTTTGACGAATCCTTTATACTCTTCGAGTTGTCTGTAAAATGGTAAAATTTATTTTGTAAATATGTAAGACAAAAAGATACATAAATGATGAAAATCGTGTATAAATCAATTTAAGTTACATGAAATATGAGGACACATCCAAGTATAGTGGACCAAACTAGAAAGAAGCGCTTATTCGGGAAAGTGGATCATGAGGTGAATCATGATGTCAAAGAAAGCAGGAGGGGTGAAAAATCCTCTCTAATTTACAAATGAAGTGAACAATTTTGTATTATAGTTCGACTACATCTGACTTCTTCAACTCTCTAGCGTATAACCTCTGCCACCATCTACATAATGCTACTATTGATTCGACGACATCACAAGGCAAATATGGTCGAATTACCACTAGAATTCGATGTTACAGCACAACGTGACAGTCATGAGTCTTTAGATCAATGAATTTGTGTTGTTCAACTTTGACACATCCATATTTATTCACTGCATAATTAGACCGATAATGAACACTTTTAAACTAGTTGAATGCAATATCCTTCAGTGTTGGCTTCACTGTGTAAGGTGCATCTGACATCTTATTGACACTTCTCTTTTATCCTTCTTTAACCACAAGGGATAACTCATAGATTCCAGATATTTTTGCGCTTTTGGGAGTATCCTTAGTCTTAATACTGAGAAATGTTTCCACCACGTTGTCGCACACATTCCTTTCTATGTGCATGACATCTAGGTTGTTCCTGAGTTTTAACTCCGACTAGTAAGGTACTTCAAAGAAAATACTCATGTTATTCCAATATCTAAGATGTTCGGGAGGGTGTGGATTAAAATTTTTCACATGAACGTTATCGATCAACACACCGAACTAGAAGCAGTTTAACCTCTCATAAATCTCTTCCCCAGACCATAGGATTATTCTCAATCATTCAAACAAAATTCTCCCTATCATGTCACCACTGGTAATCATAAGAAAGCCATATACGGTGACTCATTTAACACACATTCCCCGTGTGCCAACTAGAGTTGACGTTGTCCAAGTAGACAGAATAATTATTAAACCCCCTTTGGTTGTGTAAGATGCTAACATCTCATACACACAAAAATTGTTGATGGTCCACATTACTGCTGTTCTCATCATGCACATTATGTTACGTTAGTGAACTTGTCGCCAATGGTGATCATGAGGAAGCCATTTACTGTGACCCATGTAACACATCTTCCCCGTGTGCTAACTAGAATTGACGTCGTCCAAGCAGACATGACAAATATTGTACCCTTTGGTTGTGTAAGATGCCAACATCTCATACGCAGAAAAATCGTTAATGGTCCATATTACTGTTGCTCTCATCATGAACATTGTGTTAGTGAACTTGTCATAAGTTTGGACTCTATTATCCCATAACAGTTTCAGCTCATCAATCAATGGTTTAAGGTACACATCTAAACACTTTCCAGGAGACTCAGGACCTGAAATTAGCAGATTAAAACAATTAAATTCCTTGTTCATACACATCTATGGATGCAAGTTGTATGGCATGATAATTACTGGCCAAGTACTAATAGAAGCGCTATTATAACCCCAATGATTGAATTCATATCTAGAAAGTCCGAGTCTAACATTTCGAACCTCTGTTGCAAAGTCTTGAAATTCTCTGTCAAAATCTTTAAAAGCCTCATCTCTGCCACATGTTGAGTACATCGTCATCTATTCTCTGCTCCGCGTACCCTCTGATCGCCTTTGCTGTATATAGAGACATGTACAAACGTTGCAGTATAGAAGTCAACGGAAAATAGTGAAGCACTCTCACTGGAATCTTCAAACTCCTCTTATTAGGGTTACACCATCTGGACTTATTAGTTCAAATGTGCATACTCCTTGTAGAAAGCACATAATTGTTTCTGCACGCGTGAATTTTCTCGTACTTAAAAACCAAGGTTACTCTTCACAGGAATCTTTTTCTTCGAACTCTTCTTATTAGGGTTACACCATCTAGACTTGTTACATACATGATAGTGATCTAAATATGTATACTCCTTGTAAAACAGCACACAATCGTTTCTGCATGCATGAATTTTCTCATACTTAAGACCAAGGTTGCTCAAGATCTTTTTTACATTGTAATGATAATCAGGAATCTTATGATGATTAGGAAGAAACTCATATATGTGTTGTTGGAGTTCGTTAAAACTACCATTCAAGATTTGTTTTATTTTCTTTGTACTCCATTTCAGTTATTATGGCTCACAATAAATGTTCTTCACTCTGTACATCTAGGGTACAGGGTTGAAGTAACATCCTATTGTACTTATCCATCTCAGTAGTGGCAGTGTCTGATAAGGCTGCAGGGACTGTGTCATAATGATGAATATCAAAATCTCTCTCTTCGTGTCGGTGTCTAACATGAATAAATTTCAAAAAAATATCATGGACCAAATCTACAGAGGGGTTCCAAGAAGAGGCGCCATAACCGCTGAAGGAGGCACCCTGGTAACTGTACCCTGAGCTTAAATATGGTCCTGAGCTGAAGTATACTACTTCAGTTAGCTAACTCCATGTAGTGTAACTCCACATATCATATGGTGATTATACAAGTGTTGAGACATAACATTAACCTTCACAAACTGATGGTTAATGCATTTTCTGTACGAACACCTGTAACGCTTCTTTCTTTGACCATGTTGCATCGCAAACAACATAAACTCTCTGATTCTGTCCATATACCTCTCATAACTTCTATTCGCCAACTGTATCTAACTCTTGTCCATATTTCTGTGTAAATTAATTATCATAAACAAAACAAAAATTTATCGAATAAGTCATAAGTTAGCAACAAGTTGTTGTTCTAACAATATTCATCTAATTAAGTATGGAAGGATTCATCTTATAATTCTTAACTTACATTAATATTCATCTAATACTATATAATTAAATTACATAACACAATAATATGCATTTACATATTATATATAATTTTTTTTAACTAATTAATCTAACATTTAATCATATATATAATTAATCAACACATGCATGTAATTAGCTAACAATTAAACAATTAATGCAATATGCAAACAACGTCGCCAAAATGATTCGCTGGAATATATCACCGGAGAATTTCATCATCGTACGTTATCAAATACGTAATTAAATTCAAAAAAAAAATAATCGAGAGAAACGAGTTAATACCTTCACCGATAAGGAGATAAGTGAGTAAACTAGAACTCTGGAGGTGGAAAAACCGTATAAATCAAAATTGTGGCCAGAGGTGGTGTTGAGAGGTTTTGAGAGATGTTTAGAGATGAGAGAGAGATGACATGCTTGATCTTGAAATGGAATCTGGTCTAAATAATTGAGTTTTCTTAGACGACGAATTGTTTCATCATCTAAGTGTAACATTTTATCATCTAGGTTTGTACTTAGACGACGAAGATAGTTTAGTCGTCTAGGTGAGGTTTTAGACGGCGAAATACATAATTCGTCATCTACGTTGAGCTTTTAGACGACGGATAACATTTTCTTCGTTTAAGAAGTTGTACTTAGACGATGAAACTTGTATTCGTTTTCTAAGATTTTTCTTAGACGACGAAATGTTCGACGAATACATGTTTTGTCGTCTGAGAAAACTCTTAGACGACGAAACTGGATGTTCGTCGCCTAAGCAAACTCTTAGGCGATGAAACTAGATGTTTGTCATCTAAGTCCACCCTAGACGACGAAATATTTTCTTGTATGACGAATTATTTTTTTATCATCTAAGTCTTACTTATTGAAACAGTTAAAATTGTATGCTCTCAGTGCAAATTCCTGGTAGTGGTAGTGGGACAAGGGAGGGAGCTGCATGTGAGTACCTAGCTCCGCTTGAAATTGATAATATGCATGCTGCCAGCCAAAACATACAGACTAGCAGCGCAAGTTAACAAATCAACTCAGTATATATAATGTCAACAGTGTATGTGCAAATCAATCCTCAAAATAAAAGTTAGCCTCCAAATCTCCACTCAATTCAATGCATCAAACTGAGGGACTACCAAATGCAATTTAGTTAATGATTATACACGTATGTAATGGGTTCGGGTGGATCAAATTTATTGGCCAAACTCCATTGATTTGCTACCGGTACCGAAGATTCAGCGCTGGACCTAGCTAGCTAGTGTCCGTATATGTATAGATAGGTTTGCAAAGGTAATGCATGTATGGCATAAGCGTTTGCTATATCAATATATTGATGATTTCTTATAACTCTCTAGTCTTTATACAACGAATGAGATCAAAACTATATATGGGGCATAAATTCAAGGCCATTTTGTCAAATAGTACGTCATAGCTAAGTCCTTTTCTGTCTCCTTTCTAAATTAGCAGCTTGATATAGGACTAAGGGATAACGTACGTCTGTTACTGACTTTAGAAGAAGATATTCAAGCCTTAACCTCAAATTTTAATGGTTGAAATTCGATCAAGTCATCTGGCATTGGCAACATCTCTGAAATCCAAACCGAACAGTGTAGGGCCTCCTATTGAGAGTCAATTAGAATGACGAATAGGTTTATGACATATAGTTCCTCGACGTCGTGAAGTCCTAGCCACCAGTAATGTCAATACATTCAATTATTTGATACAATTATGCATGGCGTATTTTGATGGATAGTCTCACCCGACAAGAAGATATATATAGAGCCACAAGAAGATCTAATCTTGAATTTAAGCCATCGTGTACCCAGTTTCTTAGGAGCAGACGCAATAATATAAGTTCAATTCACATTTCTCATTATCAACTTATTTGAACGAGCTTATTTTGGTGGCATTTGATTGTACCTGCAAGATCTTCTGATAAAATCCTAGTTGAGTTAGAGCTAGGTTGTGTCAGTTCCATCCGATTTCATAATACTGACTTCGCAATCTATCCAAATTTCGTTGAAGTTGTTTTGTTCGTATCAAATTTGTACTGCTACTAGACTACCAGCCAACTTTCCCTTGCTGACAATTTCCGATAATATTCGAACTCATACACTTTACAGTGTAGTACGTTTTACAGAGTTGCACTAAACGAAAAGTAATTAGTAACTGATCTTGAATTCACGGTCGACTTTTCTATAATCCATTTTTATGCTAACCGGCTCTGACCAATAATATGAGAATAACGAAATGTAAAGCAATCGAACGAGTCAACTACCGGCCAAATACAACCAATTATTGGAAAGGGTTACTGTAATTATCAATCTAATTCAGTTGGGACTAGATTGTTTCTCGCTCACTTTGAAATACGTACGTCTTGTGTAGTTGTCACATGGCTCGATCAACTGCGTCTAAAAGTGGAGCTTCTATATGTACTTCCAATGTTTCTCCCAATATATATATATGAGCATTTTATTAAGGTATATCTTTTTTTGTTTATTTTTAGGTATATGACATTAGACATATTTTTTGATCATATTTTATCATCTTCATCGTTTAATTATTAGGTATATATGAGTAAATCATTCATGTAAATTTTTAGTCAAAATTGTGATCATTAATGTATTGAACTTGATTAAATTAAGAGACGACCAAATTTGTCAAACTTGAACAGTTCATACTTATAAACTTCAACTGTAGTTTTGAATATTTTAATAATCACCATTTTGAATGAAAATTTACATGCTTAATCTACACATTAGGACTTAAAATTTGAACGATGAAGATAGTAAAATATGATCGAAAAGTTAATGTAATGCCCTATACTTGAATAAGTATATTCTTTTTGAAAGAAATAACAGCGGTGTGGTAGCTTTTATTAGTGAGTATAGAATAAATAAGGAAAATGATATAGAATCTGAACCTCATATTACAAAATGCTCAAATAGAACATCTCGAATAATAACAAAACACCTTATAAAAATTATGTAAACAACAACACATTACATAACAGAGAACAAATCTTCAATGACTATTATATCTATTTCAAGATAATGGTGACACATCAGGAAAGACGACTAACTTTCCGGTAGAAAACTATACATCAAAGTCTGCTTGAGAACAACTTTTTTAATATGCTGACAACCAGCTTAAGTAAGCAATCAAAGAGCTCAATTCAGCTTGGGCTTATTATTGGGCTTACCGATCACACTTTTATTTTATGTTTGCAAAGGATTTTTAAGGGATAAATGCTGATGAGAGCAAAAGAATTTTAGATATAGCTTCTACCCGTTTTTCAACTTCAGGAGCTCCTTCTTCTTCTGAACTTGGCATCATTCTCGTGAGTCTCATCGGTGCCAGCAAGATCCGCCACTATCTGTTTCCTCATCAAAGACATGCCTGACATTTTCATATCTTTACTTTGTCCTCTACCAATGTCATGAATTAGGCGCGCATTAGTTTGCAATGAGGTGGTGGACTCCTTCATTTGGCCTTGAGCATTGTTAGCCTTGTTGTTAACAGGTATCAGTTTGACATATAACTTCGTTTTGTTTTGTTTCTGCATGTTTTAATGTACGCATCGTAGCTCAAATGTTGCTCAAGTGCTCAACTATCCTGTTAGGTTTTATGAATTCCCATCCGTCCGCAGGTGATCAGCTGTACTTTTACAACTAGGTGCGTACCCTGGAAACTAAAGAACATCTCCTCAAAATAGGATTCGATCAGAGTAAACTCCTAGCTAGACACATAGATAATTAACCAATGTCGCACCACAAAGTCACAAATTAACTCATGCTTGGTCCTAGGCTATTGTTAAGTCCCAAACGTATAGTAATTAAGTAGCTGTCACTGAGATATATCGATCTTATAAATCAAATAAAATGAAGTATCACTATCTGTGTAAGTTACGATAATGATTACTCCAATCCGACTGCAATGGAATGAACAACCCCATGCACGTTCTATGGCAGAGAAATCACTTCATACAAAATCAACAAAATTACTTCATACAGGTATACCTAATAGCAACCCCATGCACGTTCTATATGGCAGAGAAATCACTTGCTAGCTAGAATTCAAAATACTGTATAGCTAGCTAGTGAGATCACAAAATGCATTTCTGTTACAAATGAAAACTCGTCCTTGAATTGTTAGGCTGCTGGCCGGATAGCTAGATTAAGCCGTATAGTGTTAGTTCGATTTTTAGCATATAAATGGCGATCGATACATACAGATCGATATATCTCAGCGACAGATAATTAATTAAAATACGTTTGTCTTCCTCTAGCTCCCTCAGCAGTGTCAGCACTCGAGCTCTACTTTGAGAAACAGGCACTGGCAATTTGGCATGCGCGCATTATTTGCAGCAAGCAAGTGTAACGCTTTATCATTTGTGACTTAGATTAGTCTCCATAAGAGGAGGAAACAGATATTGGTACCAATGGTCATTGTCCTTAAAGGCCTTTTTTCTAGTAGCTAGCTAGCTGTTCAAAACCATGCGGAATCAATTCATTTGATGCAGCAATAGTTGTGTGGAATCGTTATTTGTATCAATTTTAGCCAATTCAATGATCGATATTGGTTCATCACAAAATCTTCTTTCCGCTCGAGCTAGGTTGCATGACCAGTCCTACATTGCAGAAGGCTACAAGAACAGCAAGACGTACAGCAAGCGGTTTAATTTTGAACTTGACTACAATAATTGTTTGCCGAAACCAAATTCCATCTCCTTCATACCATGAGGGCATTATCAACTGAATTATTACTAGCTAGTTTGAGGGATAATACGATTCTACATAGAGTTTCAACATATTTTATACTGAATCCACAATTTTTATGTGCATGTTGGCATGTTGCCACATCGATCACTTTCGCAATGTTGGCCTTTATTTTTCTACATCGATTAGTTACTGTGCAATGCCCATTCGTCTTTTATGACTCATGAAGAACCATTAAAATTTCAGGTGCAATTCGATCGGTCGGATTGAATACAAAGTGAAGATTAAACCAGTGCTGGTGTTAAGTTGGCATGGTAGATTGTGTGAAGAAAGCGAAGGAAGAGTATGCGGTGCTGTTGTTGCTATATATGCTACCATTCATCGTGTCATTAAATTGCATTCAGTTAAGTCACACAATTAGCCTGCTTTCTGTTAATTTCTGTGTCTTTGATTCCCGCCTTTCAATACATAGTTTATAGCTAATATTGTATTTAATTCTTTCGTTCTGTATTCTAAATGTAGTTAATAAATAGAAGTATTTAATTATGTCTCTTTTATTAACCAATCAAAATTAGATATTCATTCAAATATAACTAAATTTTGAATAACATTGTTGGAACAAATATGTAAGGATATTTAGCAAAAAAAAAAAATATTTGGAGTCTTAAGAAAAACTTAAGTTTTGTGGCTTTAATATGACGTGATATTCCACATCGACACATATTTTCCACTTCAAATATGTTGATTCAAATACTAAGTAATTTATTTTTTAATCTAATATTTCTTTCGATCCTAGATTCTTAGCAATCAGAGATCGATGACCTTCAATATTTGGTTAAACACTTCTCCCTAGATGAAGATCGATCGTTCATGGATATAATCTACATCTATATATATGATATATATGAATGAACAAATAATTAAAAGAGGTGTCGATTGATCTCAGTTTCTTTCTAATTTCATAAAAGCTGATCTGAGTTAAAGACTTTTTTATTAATCTCAAAAGTTATTCATATTCTATGATTTCTTGATCTGGAAAATTGGTAACAAGCGAGCAATCTTTGAATTAGTTGCTCCCATCACATGTATCTGGAATACAATGAGGAAGAGTTTACAGTTGCCCGACTTGCCTCTTCCAACGACTGAACGACATATTGGACTTTATATTGAAACCCGTTGATGTCTTGATCGATGGTCTCTTCTATATACAAGCAAGCATATATAAGAATAGCATATTGATCCAAATCGAACGCCTTTTGGAAAAGTGTATGAATTTTATCATTTTTATGTACTTGATGAACGTGAACGGAACATGATATATCTTATGGAGAATGAAGAGTTACAAACATCTAGGGTTCTAGTTCTTAGCATTTGGTTGTTGCGAAGAAGAAACCCAATTGATTGATTTCTCAAAATTCAATTAATTGGAAATTAAAATTAACATTAGATGACATGGCAAGGCTTGTATTACGTGAAATTAAAATAGAAATTTCACCCGGGGATATGACATGCCACCTAAGATGAAGGCCTCAAATCTTTGGCTTTTATGGAGGCCCCATAGCATTACTCTATAGATATTTTGAGTAATGTTGTTAGAGATGTTCTTATTACTCTTTTCTTTATTTTTTTCTTTAGTATATATTCTCTAAATTTATATAGCTGATTTGTAGCATTTGTTTTTTATTTGTTTGAAAGGTAACACATGAAACGTCAGTTTTCATTTAGAAGAAAATGTAGATACAAACACAACCATGACTGTTCACTAAAGCGCAACGTAAGAAAGAAGCCATAATCTACAACCTAAGCAACCGAAATCACCTAAGTAGTTCAAATATTTATATTCTAGCAATAACCATTATGACTAGTAACCAATGACATAGCGGAACATGGGACTTACCCCACACTACAAGAAAACAGCACTTAGACGACAGAAACAATAATTCTCCGTCGTCCAAGTGACACTTAGACGACGGAGAAGACTCCGTGGTCCAAGTACCACCTGGACGACGGAGATGGTATTCTACGTCGTCCAAGTGGTCACCTGGACCTCGGAGTCTTCTCCGTCCTCCAGGTGGCCACCTGGACGACGGAGATGGTATTCTCCGTCGTCCAAGTGGTCACCTGGACCTCGGAGTCTTCTCCGTCCTCCATGTGGTACTTGGACCACGGAGAAGACTCCGAGGTCCAGGTGACCACTTGGACGACGGATATGGTATTCTCCGTCGTCCAGGTGATTACCTGGAGGACGGACCGACACACCGTCGTCCGAGTTCACAAAACGTACTTCCACTTAGACGACGTACCGACACCTTCGTCGTCTAAGTGAAGCATTATATAAGCCCACTGCCGGCCAAACTGATCAAATTCATTCCTAGCTAGCCTCGATCTCTTCATGATCGATTCCATTTGAAGAATAATTGAAGGAGAAGGGAGAAGGAGAAGCTAGCTAGGGAGCTCGAGCTAGCTAGCTAGGTAGCTTAAGCTAGCTAGCTAGGTAGCTTAAGCTAGCTAGGCCGAGAAGAATCAGGATCGATAAGGGATCTCCGCTGACTAGCTAGTTAGCTTAATTAACGTAAAGATATCGAGAAGGCCAGCAGGTACGTACGTACACAGTTAAAATTTGCTTAATTAATATGTATTTAGTGAAAACGTACGTACATATATATATATACATGCAAGGATGTTAGCTGATGTTAGCTATATATATATATATATATATGTACAGATCGATTAAATTACGTACATACGTACGTAATTGATGGAGCGATATGTAGATCGAGTACGTATAATTAAGCGTAAATTAATGGACAAATATATATATATATATGTAATAATTAATTAAGTATAATATTTTGTAGCAGTATGGACAAGAGTTGGATGAAGTTGAAGAATAGATGTGATGTCCGGTATATGGATGGAATTAGCGAATTTGTGAATTTTGCGATAGAACATGGTCAGGGAAAGAAACATTTCAGGTGTCCGTGTCAGAAATGTCTTAATTGTCAGTATGCGGAGGTTAATGTTATGGTGCAACACTTGTACGAAAATGGTATGATGTGGAGTTACACTACATGGAGCGAGCATGGTGAATATGTAGAGTTCAGCGCAGCAGACTTCAGCTCAGGGTACAGTTACCATGGTGCCTCATCCAGCGGCAGTGGTGCCGGACCCCCAGCTTGCAACCCAACTGCAGATTTGGTCCATGATACGTTTCCAGGATGTAGTCATGGAGGACACCAACAACAAGACGGAGGTTACAGTACCACCAATGAGCATGATGACACATTCCCCGCAGCTAGCTTGGCCACTGACACAAGTGAGATGGAAAAGTACAACCGGATGCTACTTGAAGCGCAGACCCCGGTGTTCCCTGGATGTCGAGAGAATGTGTTGCAATATGTGATGGAGCAAATGAAGATAAAAGTGAAGCACAAAATGTCAGTGAGTGCTTTTGACGAAATTCAGGAGCAAATATGTAAGTTGCTTCCTGATGATCACAATCTTCCTAAATCTCATTATAAGGTTAGAAATATCCTCAGCAGCCTCGGCCTAAAGTACAGGATAATTGACGCATGTCCGAATGATTGTGTGCTATTTTACAAAGAGTATAAAGAGTTGGACTATTGTCCCGTATGTGGCCAGTGCAGATTCCAGTTGAATAGGAAGAGTTCGAAAAAGAGAATTCCTGTGAAAGTTGTTCGATATTTTCCCTTGATTCCCAGATTGCAGCGCCTGTACATGTCGCTACACACAGCAGAGGCGATGCGATGGTATGCAGAAAAGCGAATAGATGACGATGTCCTGCGACACGCCGCGGATGGGGAGGGTTTCAAACATTTCGACAGAGAATTTGGAGACTTTGCTTCAGAGGTTAGAAATGTTAGACTCGGCCTATCTACAGACGGATTCAATCCTTGGGGAAGTAATAGCTCCGCCGTCAGCACTTGGCCAGTTATTCTGATGCCATACAACTTGCCTCCGTGGATGTGCATGAACAAGGAATTTAATTTCCTTACCGTACTAATTCCAGGTCCTAAATCTCCATCGAAGTGCTTAGATGTCTACCTCAGACCTTTGATCGACGAGCTGAAACTGTTGTGGGAAAATGGAGTCCCAACTTATGACAAATTCACTGACACGATGTTCACGATGAAGGCTGCTGTAATGTGGACGATCAGCGATTTTCCAGCTTATGGGATGTTGGCAGCCTGCAGGACAAAAGGATATAATGGATGTCCTATATGTTTGGACGACGTGAACTCTAGTTGGCACGCGGGGAAGGTGTGTTACTTGGGTCACCGTAGATGGCTTCCTCACGACCACCCGTGGCGACAGGATGAAGCTCATTTCGACGGTACGGTAGAGAACAATCCTAAACCCCGTAGTTGGTCGGGCGAAGAGATTTTAGAGAGGTTGAGCTATTTCGACTTTGGTGTGTTGAGCAATGACGCGGATGTAAAGAAATGCAATCCAATTCCTCCACATGATCTGAGCTATTGGGATCACAAGAGTATATTCTTTGAACTCCCTTACTGGTCGAAGTTGAAGCTGAGGAACAACTTGGACGCGATGCACATAGAAAAGAATGTGTGCGACAGCGTGGTGGGAACAATTCTCGGTATTAAGTTCAAGACTAAAGATACTCCCAAAGCGCGCAAAGATTTGGAATCAATGAATCTACGTCGTCCCTTGTGGTTGAGGAGGGATAGGAAAGGAGTGTACAACAAGATGCCAGATGCACCTTACACAGTGAAGCCGACGCTTAGACGTTCTGTATTTCACTGGTTTAAGGGCGTTCGTTATCCGGCTACGTATGCAGCTACTATAACTGGAGCAGTGGACGAGGTGCAACACAAGTTTGTTGGTCTAAAGACACATGACTATCACGTTATGCTGCAACGTCTGATTCCAGTGGTAATTCGACCATACTTGCCTCGGGACGTCGTAGAACCAATAGTGGCATTGTGCAGGTGGTGGCAGAGGTTATGCGCCAGAGAATTAAAGAAGTCAGATGTGGTGGAATTGCAACAACAAATTGTGCACATCATTTGCAAACTAGAGAGGATTTTCCCCCCTGCTTTCTTTGACATCATGATTCACCTAATGATCCACCTGCCCGAGCAGGTGCTCATTTCTGGTCTGGTCCAGTACACTTGGATGTATCCTCAAGAAAGGTACGTACAACTAATTAATTAATTTGTTCCACTGGAGATTATATATATACTAGCCAGCTAGCTATATGTACTTATGTAATGTGTACGTTTGATTTTGTAGACAGCTTGGACAGTATAAGTCATTCGTCAAAAACAGGTCGGCCCCGGATGGCTCCATAGCAGAGACATACCTAATGCATGAGTGTGTTACTTACTGCAACAGGTACCTCAAAGATCCACCCCCTCCCAGCACTGCCTCCGATCGCAGTGCCCGCATCAATCTTTCTGTCGTCACCAATGTCGTCCGACCGTTTAGAGGAGTATTAAAGGAATCGTTAACACGGGAAGAACTTATTGAGGCACATTGGGTAGTGTTGCGAGACTGTGATGAAGTTGAGCCGTACATGATGTCATACAGGGAGAGGCTTCAGGCGTTAAATCAAAACAAGAGTTCGGCGTGGATTGAGAAAATGGTTAAGAAGTTTCCTGATTATTTCTTCCAATGGGTACGTACGTACGACTCGGTATTAATTATTTAAATACATATTGCTCATGTTTGTAGAAAGTAAACCATTATATTAATTTGGCCTTTTTCGCAGATGATTGATCTGCAAAAATCTGATAACCACGGAGGGTGGTGGTCATGGCCAAAGCACTTGCTAGCAGGGAAGCCGGTTAAACACTATATTTATCCCGGATGTTTTGTGAACGGTGTAAAGTTCCATTCATTGGCCCGAGACGAAGGAAGAAGAACACAAAACAGTGGGGTAGCCGTTGGGAAAGACAATGATCTATATTACGGGGCTATTGTATACGTGGTTCAGCTATGTTACGGGAATGATGTCAACGTTTTCCTATTCAAGTGCAGATGGTTCAAGCGTACAAAGGAAGACCTGGGACTATTATCTGTCGATACAAACTCGCACTGGTATGAGGATGAGCCTTTCGCTCTCGTCACCTTAGTTCGGCAGGTGTTCTATCTGGACGATCCGAAAGCCGGTGAAGGGTGGAAAATAGTGAACCATATCTCTCACCGAGGAATATGGAATACAGAGACAATTGAAGGGACACCGGCGACGACTGAAGATGTTGCTGAACCAGAAAGAGACATTCCTGCCTATCAAGAGCCTAATATTTCTATGGTCCGCTCCGATATAATGGACCTGGTTCAAGATGGTGAACGGTTACCCATGCCTGATGGTTGTACAGATCTAACTGAAGATGAGATTATCCATGAGGTAGATGAAGAAGACGAGCAGGAAGAGGAAGAGGACGAGGACTCAGGTTATTCGTCGGACGATGTTGAGTACGATGACGAGGATGAGCCGTCGACTAACGGGGATGAGGACGATGATGATTATGACGAAGAGTACGGTCATACGACGAGGGAGATTAATTGGTAATTAATTACTGTAATTATTGTAATATATATATATATATATATATACATATGATCGATCGATGCTGGTTTACGGTAAGAAATTAATCCGAATTATATATCCTGGACAACGGAGAAATTAATTGCAGATTCACCTTTGGCGCCAAATCTCAATCTCATATAAAACCCTAGCTAAATCTTGGACCCTAAATCTAGCAGTTCGGATCGATCGATCAATTTTTTAATTATATTTTTGAATCAGAATAATTGAACGCACACACAAATGACCGGGGACGACCTAAACCGTAAACCCTAAGGCCCTAACCCCTGAATTCAGGGTTTTTATACCTGGACGACGGAGATGGTCATTTTCCGTCGTCCAAGTTCACAAACCCTAAACCCTAAACAGTAAGGCCCTAACCCCTGAATTCAGGGTCTATACACCTGGACGACGGAAATGATATTTTCCGTCGTCCAGGTTCTGACTTGGACGACGGAAATGAAGTTATCCGCCGTCCAGGTTCTTACTTGGACGACGGAAATGAGTGTTTCCGACGTCCAGGTGCAGATATCGTAATTTTTTCTAAGACAACGACCATCTAGACCTTCTTCCAATGCAAAGTCTTTTCATCAAGACTTTAGAGTAAACAATTCTTGGTGTGTGAGCTTCGACGGTTCGAAAATCGGAGTTGCGAAATGCCTTGTATCCACGTTTCCGGTTTGTGAAATTATCGGTTTTGCGGTTGACTGTGCCGATCAAACCCTTCCCGAACTTATTATTTTATGGTCCTTTGAAAACAATTATATATTATGTTACGACGAACATATCAACGGTTGTTTTGTCCAAATTCAATTTCGTTAATACTCTGCTGCAAATGAGCGTCTACTCATGAACACTTAAGTCGTAAAGATTAGTCGATACTTAACATGTTTCAATACGTAAAATTAATCGGCGGTTCAAATTTAACTGTTCATATATACGATGCGTTCATCGATATTGTACGACTATTTCACCCGAATGACAAATCGCTAAATTCCTAGCGAATTATTTTTAAAATTTTTTTTTACGTAATTTGAACCTGGACGATGGAGATGGTCATTTTCCGTCGTCCAGGTGTTGACCTGGACGACGGAAAATGACCATCTCCGTCGTCCAGGTTCAAAAATCATGGCGGTTCAAATAATTTTTTGTTTATTTTTTTCGTGTAATTTTCACTTGGACGACGGAGATGGTCATTCTCCGTCGTCCAAGTCCAAAATTATGGCGGTTCAATTTACCGCTTCCGTTTTTGGGACCGCTTGAATTTTCACTTAGACGACGGAGAATTCATTCTCCGTCGTCTAAGTCCAAATTCATGGCGGTTCAAAACGTCCCGCCGATTAATTACGCGCCGATTGAAAAATTTTAAACCGCCACCTAGACGACGGAAAACACTGTTTCCGTCGTCCAGGTTCACTTAGACGACGGAGAATAGTGCTCCGTCGTCTAGGTGCAAGTCTATAAATAGAACAGCACCCCCCCCCTCATTTTCTCATCATTCCATCTCCTCCTCTCCCTCTCCTCTCCTCTCCTCCGGCGATCCTCCTCCGGCGACGCTCCGACGACATTTTTTTCGGCGTGGTTCCTCCTCTCCGACGACTCAAGTCCGGCGAAATTCCCGTAAACTCCGCTTCGGTACATTTCTATTTTTCCCTTATTTAAATAATTTTCATTTTATTAATTAATTAAATTCTAAATATAATTAATTAGTAGAAATTAATTTAGTAATTAATTTTAAATATTTAATAAATGATTAATTGTTGTTATTTATTAATTAAATCATAATTATTGTTATTGTTTCCTAATTAAATGAATAATTGTAAATTTGTTGTTATTAAATAAATAAATAAATAATTATTGTTATTAATTAATTAAATAAATAATTATTGTTATTAATTAATTAAATGGTTAATTATTGCATGCTAAATGGAAAATAAATTATTGCATGTAATTACGTGTATTTTTTAGTAAATTAATTAGTAGTACGTGTTCGATTTAAATTTAGTACATAGGCTTGGTGTAATTAAGTCGCACTCTTTGGAATAGATGGCGCCTCTTTTCCTTGCTTATCTCCTTAACCCCTCGTGATGTGTGGATTTCATCACCGCACACCATAACCTAAGTGAAGTTATGGACACGAGGTTGAGGGCGGAGTTTGCAAAGGACTTGAGGGAGTGTAAATTTTCGAAAAATTGGCCGAATGTCGGACATGGTGTCTAGAAACGGGTTATGACTGGTGACAGGATTTGGACTAAGAAAGACTTTTGTCGAAATTAGTCCTGCCTCTCGCGTTATCTCTATCCCTAACTGGCCATGTTTTTCAATTTAACCAAGGCTGATTAATTGAAAATTTACACTTTATCGCGCGGGTCGCACGTCCATTGAACGACCGAAAATGCCAAGCTAGTGTACTCTATTTAAATCTTAAACGTACTTAATTAATTAGCGTAAATTTTTAAGTTGTAATTATTATGGTAAGTAGGTATTTTAACGCATCAATCTTAGGTTTAAATGGCTCCGCCAAAGACGACATCCGGCAAGAAGAAAGCCTAAGCAGAGGCAGAAGATGCCATGCTCCGCCGCTTGGCGGACCAAGTCGGTTGGGAATTACCACCGGAGGGCAACGACGCTCTCAATCCGGACGGATCATCTGGTCCGTCCGTAGCGCCCTCTGGGGAAATTCCCGCTCCCCCTTTCATCTCGAGCGGTGATGACGTCGACCTCTTTTCAACTCCGACGCCCGGTACCGGTTCAACGGCAAGTACTCAGGCGTCCTCGACCGCCGAATCAATCATGTACAGCGCCCGCCGTAGGCAAAGGAGGGCCCCCACTGACCCGGAACCGAAAAGGACTCGGGGTCTCGTTAAAGGGGGAAAAGCGGAGCGTATTTGCAAGGCGACCGGTAAAAAGATCGACTTGCCGTACGACGAATTCACCGGTGGCCCTCCCACAGCTCAGCTAGCAAGTCTCTCGGCGCATGGGATAGGGTCAATCATCCGTAACCGGGTTCGTATCACTGTCCCTACTTGGAAGGAGGCGCCGGATCATGAGAAGGTGAAAGTCTTCAAAGATCTTTCGGTACGTAATACGTTCAATTTAGTTATTATATAATATTGTTAATCTCGGCCTAAAATTTCATAATATATACGATTATAATTTTCTATTTATTTTTCATAGGAACAATTTGACGTGGATCCGACACCGGCTATGTTGAGGCATATCAATCAAACCGCCAACTCCATCTACAAAGATTGGAAGTACAGGCTCCATAAGTACTTCAAAGATGTCGGTCCCGTGCCTCCCCCGGTAGAGCTGCAAGGGGAGAGAGAAGATGAGTGGGAGTGGTTGTGTAACCACTTTGCCGATGAACAATTTAAGGTATTAATTTAATTTTTTTATTTCAATTAAAATAATTGAATTATTTAAATTGTAGTTATTCATTTTTTAATGATTTAATTATGTTGTGTAACAGAAATTCTCCGGTGTCAACAAAGCCAACCGGGGGAAGAAGGAGAAACACCATACTACCGGCGCCAAGCAGTTCATTCAAATTGCCAAGGAGCACAAGGATAAGGGTTCCAAACACCCTTTTATTGATGCAAGCGTAAGCGCGTACGTGACGCCAGGGCTCGATAATGAAGCGAGTCAATGCGGGGTAAGTGATATGCATGTATATATATATATGTGCTTTTAATTATAGTAATTATTATTTAAATATGATTACAAAATTATAATAAATTAATTATAATTTTGTAGGCAAGGGCGATAGAGCGTGCGCATGAAGAGTTGGCCAACACTCAGCTTGCGTTCCCAGATGTGCCGCCGGAAGACCTGCCTCCTCTATCCTTAGAGAGCCAAATTGCAATCGCGGATGAGGTCTACGGTCGTAGAGCTGGCAAGGAGGTTAGGCACTTTGGGCCTAGGGTGGTACGAGATTTGTCGACGACCTCCGGCTCATCATCTACGGGAGGTTCGAGGCAGCGGAGAATGAGTCAAGCTGCGGCCGTCGAAGCAGCCATTCAAGAGGCTCGACTGGCACGAGAGGAGAATCGACGGACACAAGAGCAGAATGAGTCAATGCGGCAAAGACTTGACGAACAACAAGCACAAATAGCCCAACTCATCGCGCTCATGAACCAAAATCGAGAAGTATGTCAACCTCCTCCGAACCCACACCCCGACGACAACGACCCGGCTGGAGGCGGAGGACTCGGCCCCGCATCTGCTCCTCCAGTGTATTAGCTAGCACGTAGTATATTAATTATCTCGTTTCTTTCCGCATTCCGAACAATATTTTAATTTTTAATTTATGGGTTTTTTCGTATGTACAAATTAATTTACTTTGATTATTTAATAATTATACATAAGTTATTAATTTTAATATTCAAAATTTAGTTTATTTATTTAATATTAGCATTTTTCATTATTTAAATTAAAATAATAATAAATTAAATTAATAATATTTAATTTCAATTTATTTTTTTAAAAAAATTAAATATTCACTTGGACGACGGAGATTATGTTCTCTGTCGTCCAGGTGCACAAACCCTAAACCCCTAACCCCTAAACCCTAAACCCTGTTGTTCTCCGTGGCCCAGGTGCTCACCTGGACGACGGAAACACTAAGTCTCCGTCGTCCAGGTGAACTCCTGGGCCACGGACACGCGAGCAATGTCCGTGGCCCAGGTGTTCACCTGGACGACGGAAACACTAAGTCTCCGTCGTCCAGGTGAACACCTGGGCCACTGATAATGGTAGCAATGTCCGTGGCCCAGGTGTTCACTTGGACGACGGAGACTTAGTGTTTCCGTCGTCCAGGTGAACACCTGGGCCACGGACATTGCTCGCGTGTCCGTGGCCCAGGAGTTCACCTGGACGACGGAGACTTAGGGTTTCCGTCGTCCAGGTGAGCACCTGGGCCACGGATAATGTCCGAGGTCCAAGTTCACTTGGACGACGGAAACACTAAGTCTCCGTCGTCCAGGTGCTTGGACGACAGCACTTGGAGCACGGACCTTGGACGACGGAGTTTCCGTCGTCCAAGTACTTAGACGACGGAAAACTGCACTTAGACGACGGAAATGGTCCGTGGTCTAAGTGCAGTTTTCTTGTAGTGCCATGTTCAACTGTAAGTTCGTAAAAAAGAAATGAAAAATTCAAAAATACAATAAGTAAAAACAAAAACTTAAAATTTCATCGGAGCATGATCATCCACCAGATTTGCTTCCAGTTTCAATCCCTGGATCCCAAATACAAACCCACAAGTTTAAACCTGCCCAGAAACATTGGGCCAAAGAGCAGAGGGACCGGGGGAAAGCCTAGGCCTACCACACCTAGAATGCAACTACCAAACTCCAGAGTTGTCAACATGAGACTCAATCAAGGCCACCGGGCCTTGAACTTGCCTGCCTGCCACCCAATCGCCTACTCACCATTTTCATGCAACGCATCACCGACCAACACAGCCACACTCGTCGGCCCTAAACACCAATATGTGGGCCTAGATCGACACTGCCACTATTGACTAGTACAATCTTTCCAGGCTCTAAGGGAAAGAACCTCATCAACCAAAGCAGTGTAGTCCCACAGGCTTCCCTGAATCAGCGGTGGAACATCGGGTGCCATTAACAACCTGACCCTAAAACCCACCAACATGATCGTGACAGGTCAAACTCTAAGTGACAGGACCCGTCCTAGATACCTGACATCACCCGAGGCAAGCCCTGTTGGACCCATATTAGGATAGCTCACACCGCAAATACGGTGACCAACCTAACATGAGTTACCCAAATATGAGCTAAAGAAAATCAACTTTAAAAGTACTTGACTATTGACTTACGAAAAGTAAAGTATCTCAAACTTTACAACTTACAAGAGTGACATATTATACAAAAGTCGGTATTCAGAGACTCTAAGACAAACCGAACTGAAATATAAATATAAGTAGGTTACTGAGACACCTACTCATAGCAAAATGGAAGCAGCGAAATTTCTAAGCCTCACCAATTGAATGAACACTCCTTTAGCAGTCTTGTCTGTGATATGAGCAACGTAAAATGAAAAGCCCAGGAAATGCAGGTTTAAAACATTAGAGTAAGTGGACAAAAATAAATAATCTGAACATGAAAATCGATCGACTTTGCATTTCCAACAATAAGCTAATATTTAAAACTGGCATGCGACTCATTGGAAATCATTAAAAATAACTTTTCATGCAATGCTAGAACTCTGACAATTACGTGTCAGACTCGATATAACTAAATCCCGATAATTTAACTCATTTGACTCAAGATGAGGATTCCTAATGATCAAACACATTGAACTTAAAGTGACCCTAAACTTGATGATCCAACTCATCGAACTGGACATACTAACAATATCGATGATCCAACTCATCAAACTCAATGTACAGACAATCTCGATGATCCAACTTATCAGAATTAACATAGGAAAATCCCGATAATCCAACTCATTGGTTGGAGGTCTCGATGTTCTAACACATCGAAGTTTTGATGGTCTAAAACATCGATATCCTAATGTTCCAACACATCAAACTAGTCACTTAAAGGCCAGGCCAAGTGACGCATTACATGTATTCATACATATAAGCTAATATAATAATAACATCCATTTGAAAACGTAAACTGACAGACTTTGACTTGAACTGAATTCTGAAGCATAAGTCTGAGTGACTAACACTAACACATAATCTAACTTCCAGAAACATAATACTGAATGTTTGACATGGAAACCAAATTCTGATAACATAGGATTGAGTAAATGACACAAAGACCAAACTCCGAAAGCATAAGACCAAGTAATAAGGGGAAAGTGGAATCATGTTATAATCTCTAATGACATCAAAAAAATAGTGTAACTGACATTGAATCTAAATCGTCAAAATGGCATCAAAATTTAAGTGACTGACTCAAGAATTAAATCTCAAACAGAACTCTACAAACTAAGATACTTAATTATGGAATTGAAAACATATAACTAAAACGTAAATCATGATCACATGCATATATTATTTAAAAACAAAAGTCCACTCACAGTACTGGGTTCACGCCTCCAGCCTTGCCGAATACTCATTCGTCGATGGTTCAACGCGTTGTCATTTGAAATGAAGAACACCAAAAAATTCTCAAATCTTCAAATCTTTGATTCTCCCTCCTCGTGTTCAATTAAGACTCGTCCTTGATATGTATAGAGTTACAAGGAAAAGGGCTACAAAGTCTAGTGGGTCTCCTTAGTCGAATTGGCCACTACCAGAAAAATAAACTGAAAGGACCCGATCTTGATTTAGTTGCCTAAATCGGAATTAAGCTCAAAAGACGACCGAATCTACAAAAAATTTGCCAGAGTTTCTTCTAAAATCAAGAAACCCAAAAACCTGGAAGGAAAATACACTTCTAAAATGTCCACAAAAATAAACCGTGGGCACCAAATCCCATCTGGATTTCTTAAATCAGTCAAACACTAAATCTATTAGAAATATAAACTATTTATAGAAGGTGATAAGAAATCCGAAGACTGAATGAAAAATAGAACACAACGGAAGTAAACTCTTTACAGTATTCAGAGTCACTTTTAATTTACATAATACACAGGATTAACAGGTTATGCTAGGAACCTACTAGATGAGTACAGTGACATGAACTCTATGCCTCCGTCGCTGACGCGTAATCTCAGGATACAAACTGCAAACTGGACGGAGAAAACTATAAAAGCCTAAAGAAAGACATATAAAATAATAAAATTGTTAGAGTGAGTGGAAAAAATAATATTTCACTTTAAACTGAAAACTATAAATAATATGCCTATCACTATAAATATACATAAAAATAATGCGAGTCTAAAAATATGATCATCCAGGTACTCCTGGGGTACTATAAAATATGTCGAGGCTACTACTTGGGTCACCCGACCTCAAGTCCTAATACTATCTAGGTTAGATTCCTGGCTCTCCTGGGTTCTCTATAAACCCTCAGGTCAGGTCTCTGGCCCTCCCGGAGCGTCTCAAAGATTAGCCGAGAAGCAGTGCATCGATGCATCAACTGTACTAGGCTCTATATAAAATCAAATAATATATGCCTCCAAATGAAAATACATAATTGTAAATGTATAACTGTAAACTATATAACTGAAAAATGCATAACTGCAAATACATAACTGAAGACTCGCAAAACAACAGTGAAAATAAAGTGTCCACTGACTATACAAAACTAGCTCCATGGTCGGGTGGAAATTCCCTCACCAAAATCTCGATCACGGTCTCCTAAATAAACAACAGATTCATTTAATACTAGAATTGATAAAATGTGCGAAAATCAACTCAGAAACTATCCCGAAAATCCCCCGGTAATTTTAGATTTTTGCCTCGTCGTGGACGGCGGCGCACGGCCTTCACGTGCCTCTGGCAATGACTGCTCTGATGGGAGTGTTTGGTATATGGTTGGAAATGTCTCACCAAGCCCAACAACACTCCTAACTGGACCTATCCCTAACTCACAGTCATTTGGCCGGAAATCAGCTTGAAAATCTACGGCTCGAAATTCACCAGAAATGGATTCCGGCCGATTTCGACTCCTCATCGCCCCCTGGTCTCCAAACCCACAGGGGTTGCCTCCTGGAGTGACACCCAATTGATTCCACGTATCGCCGTTGCAGAAAATACAAAAATACCTCCGTCGTCAGTTAAACTAGAAAACCGACGGGATAATCGACTAGATTCGTGACCTAATACCACCAAAAAAAAACAACACGTATATATAAATCGAAAGAGGGAGAGGAGAGCTTCAAAACCATATCAAGATTGCCGGCAGCAGTGGCATTTTCCTGCGGGTTCGAATTAGGGTCGGTCGAACGACGATACGGGTCGGTGGAGGTATTTTTGTATTTTTTGATTTTTTTTTCTTTGCATTTACATCATAAATACTGTATTTATACCCCCCCCCCCCCCAAGCACCTGATCAGATCAACGGTTGAGGTTTGATCTAATCAAGATCCAACGGTTCAGATTAAACGGACCTAAAATAAATACTTTAAAATATTTTCTCCATGCAGAATTCCAAAAATCATATAAATAGCTCACTTAAGCGAAAAATTTCCGAAAAATTTCTATGAGCTTGAAACAAAATACTCTATGACTTTCATGAAGAAAATAAAGTCTCTCGCTTGATGAAAAATTTGTTAACAAATCATACGATACGATTAATTAGTGATAATCCTAATTCGTGTCGATTTGTGCATAATTTTTTGTTAGAATTGTTACACAAACTTAGACGAAGAAGCCAATTCGTTGTCTAAGAGCCAATTTTTGTCATCTAAGTGTTTTTGTGTAGGTATTTAGACAAAGAAATAAAAAAGTTTCGTTGTCTAAGTCACCTTTAAGACAACGAAACATATGTCATTGTCTAAGTTTCGAGACGACGAAACTTTGCTGAAAAAGACGACGAAATTTTTCGTCGCGTAAACGACGAAACGTGATGTTTGTCATCTTAATTAGCACACCTAAACGACGAAAACATAAACTGTTTCGTTGTGTTAGTAACTACATCTAAATGACGTAGCCTATACTTTCTTCGTTTATTGGATCCATTCGAGACGACAATTATTTTTCCTTTGTCTTTAAGGTTCCTGTTAGATGACGAAATGGTTATTATTTCGTCGTCTAACATGTTCCATCTAGACTGCGAATTCTTCCAATTTTGTCGTCTAAGTTTTGTTTTTTGGTTTTTTTTTCCTATAATTGTTTCAGAATTAGAAATTGAATTAAAAATTTATTATTAAATATAAAATATAAAAATTTATTATTAGAAAAAATATTCATTGAATATATTAAATATAAAATCTGTACATCAAAATATGTACAAAACTAAACAGAAACATCGATATTGACTTCGAGAGTGGATCCCGCCAATTCTCCCGGTGCTTGGATTGTCATCATCATGTCCTGAATCACGAGGGGTGAGATTCGGTTGACAAGTGGGATGAGTCATGCCCATTGACGTGAAGTACTTGACCATATAATCTATCTGAGCCTGTAACGTATCAGTTCGAATCTAGGTCGATCGAGCCTGCTTCTGGGCCGCTCGAGCCTGCTTCTGGGCTGCTCGAGCCTACTCCTTGGCTGCTCGGACCCGCTCCTCGAAAGCCACCGCACTCGAACACCTTCTCGTCGAAACTGATGGCTAGGTCAAATCTCGCTCGACTACCCGTCCAAGGACACAAACCTTTTTCCTAGGTCAGTAAACGAAAAATGTATCTTAAATATTGATCTGAGTCTCCTTGGATAGAGGAGGCAACTCTTTATGCGTCATCTCCGGGTTTTGTGACCGTATGCGCAAAAATTCCTCCTCGGCCAATTGTTTCAACTTCTCGTGAAATTAATATTGTGAACAATACATGAATGTCAATTTCTAAAGAAATTTTGACATTGTTTTCCCCTAAAATGGCGGAAACCAAAAACCTACATGAAAGAAAACACTTCGAATAACCAATTCTAAAATAACAAACCATGGGCACCGATTCCCATCTAGATTTCTCATGTTTAGAATCATGTTCAGCCAACTAAACCAAATTGCAAGAACATAACCTAATTAAATGTCATAATCATGATTAAATTTCTTCAAACCCACAGTAAAATTAAACTCAATAAATTTCAGAAAAAGAGTTACTTACAGCATTTTGACTTGCCATATCTTCTTGCCAGGGCCTCATATAAGATGTCTCGTAGGCATCAAGATAACACTGCCACGAACCGCGTCTCTACGAGCCTTTGCCTTGTTGATCATCCTCTGCGAGCCCGAGTTATGGTGCAGCGTCTTCTTGTGACAATTACAGACTTGAAGTCTACGACCTACCACTCCCACTCTTGTCCTTTTCGCCAACTCCGCTAGGACACTCGTGGTGCCGTGTGCCTTGTAGTGCAAGTGCAGTCGGTACTTCCAATAAGAGAAAATACTTGAAGCTTCTCTATGTAGTCACGCATCTCCTTATTTTAAGCATAGTTATAATTAACCTAGGAAAAAATAAAAAGAAACTAAAAAATATTTAACTCCTAAACCCTACAATTTGTAATTAATTACATAAAATTAAATTAAATTAAATATACCCTATTACCAATAGTTCCTGATATACTTTGAACTTGTCAGCCTGCTCCAGCTTGCTCCAAGTGAGGGCCTTCAAACATATATGGTTCCGTATAATAGACCTGATATTGTGCGAGTACATACTGTTGAGATTCGGCATCGGAGAGTCTCTGGTGAAATCTCCGTACGGCACCTCGATCCTCTACCCTGTTGACTTTACCATCTTTGCAACTTTAGCTCCCTTCACAAGTCCCCAAGTGCGCTTGGGGGCTTGTCTTGAAGGGTCCTTGTTCACTTTTAGTCGGGTGTTAAAGCAAACAGATTTGTTGGAAGATGGGGGAGGTTGTGATGATGCTTTAAGGGAAGCATTAGGAATCGTTGTTGGCCTCTCAGGAGCCATAATACTCTCCTCTGACCTTTCACCCCAACCCATATGTAGATTTATGGCTTCCCCTATTTGGCTTTCTTCTCTTGTTCGGTTTGCCTCTTCCTCCCACCAGATATCTTAAGAGCTACAACAAAAAATAAACAACATTTACTCTATATGCATCAACAACTTCAAGTTCACTTTATATGCATATATGCATGAACCAATTTAGCAATCCAGTCAGTAACTGTATAGCAATCCTACTTACTGTCCAAACAAAACACACATATGCATCAACCAATGTAGCACTCCAGTACCTATAAACCAATCCTAATTACTGTCCAGAACACACATATATATGCAACACACCCAATGAATCAATCTGGTACCTATCCAATTTTTTTTCTGTAACACTCTTATGAATCAATCTGGCCAATACTAATAAATCAACTTCAATCCAACACCCATAAATCAACCATTAACAACAATTCAGTACATAACCAACAATTCTATCATCAATCCAGTAAATAAATCAACCACCAATCCAGTACATTAAGAGCGTTACTTCAAGCCAATACATAAATCAATCCAGAGAGAGAGAGAGAGAGGACAACAACGTTGGCGACGGTTGAAATCGACATCGGAGAGAGGGGAGAGCGGTTTAGGGATTTGACAAAAATTTGGGGGAAGAAGATCAATTAAGTCAATCTTATTAACTTACTTAGATGATGAAGAATAGCCACTTCTTCGTCTAAGTCATTTTAAAACTTCACCAAAAATTTTGGTGGAAAAAATATCCGCCAAATATTTGGGTTTAGACGACGAAACAACGATGTTTCGTCACTTCAGAAACATCTGAGATGACGAAACTTCAATCATTCGTCGTCTAAAATATTAGGGTTTAGGTTTAGGGTTTATGTTTTAGTAAGGATCTTAGACGATGAAATGAACATATGTTCATCATCTAAATTGGTCTTAGACGACGAAATTGTCAAATGTTGGTCATCTTAGATTACATTAGACCATGAACTTCTATGATTTCGTCGTCTAAGATGTCCTCTTAAACAGAAAAATATTTTGTATTTGTTTATTCTAAAATCATTCTTGTAAGACATAACAAGTATTACAAACACTCTAAACCTCTTTTAATTAGTACGAGTTATTATACGTACGAATTAATTAAGTTAAAATTCGATCAAATTATCTTTATTAATTAATTATAAGTATTACATACATATATATAACAATATCAATCAATCATCAATCACTTCCATCATCAAAATCTGCATCGTCTGAATCATCCTCATCACTCTCATCTGACTGATCCTTATCATCCTCGTATATTGCCGTCGTCATTCTCCAGCTTATCTTTAGAGGCATTATTCTCTAAGTGCTTAATTTCCTTTTCACTAAGATCCATGGCATGATCAGGTATGGGTAAGTGTTCGTTATAGCGAATCAATTGCTCTCAATGTAGGGTTCACTGTGTAAGGTGCATCTGGCATCTTATTGTACACTCCTTTTGTATCCCGTCTCAACTCCTTCATGCCTTCTATGTGTTTGTGAAGCATAGCGGAAGCGCGAAAGACATTTTTTTCGAACACTTGGAGTGATCCCGCTACAATATCTATTGCTCTTCTAATGGAACTCTACGCTTTGGGAGTATCCTTAGTCTTGAACTTAATACTGAGAATTGTTTCCACCATGCTGTCATATACATTCTTTTTCTATGTGCCTGACATTTAGGTTGTTCTTGAGTTTCAACTTTGACTAGTAAGATAGTTCAAAGAAAATACTCATATGATTCCAATATCTAAGATGTTTGTGTGATGACCCAACCCTTATCAAAAATCGTCAATATCAATAAATAAATAGGTAAATAGAGGAAGTACTCAATTCAATTTTTTTTTACTAATCTAGTCGAAAAACGTACCAGAAAAATCCTTACGACCACCGCACCGCCACTGGTGGTATAAGACACACATAAATTCTCCGTCCACCGCACCGCCACTGGTGGTAACACCCCATCACCACTGCCCACCCACTGGGTTGACAAAGCTTAAACAATAAACAAACATAACGACTATGTTCGTATCGTCAATACGAACCCAACAATATATAACACAGCCCATTCTAGGAAATAATATTCTACCCACGCGCAATCCCTAGCAGAAAAAAGTGACACCTCACCAAAAAGCTCTCGTCGAGCTGAGTATTCCTCCAAACTACAACAAAGGCCAGAATCCGGCCGAAAAGCACCACAAAATCACATAAAACACAAACTTGTAGGAAATGATTCGGACAAGGCAGTGGCGCCTTCAAGCCATGGCTGAGCTTATGGCTAGTCCCAATTAGACCATGAGGAGGCTAGGAGCAAAAGCCTCTTGACCCCGATGTTTAAACACTGTCATAAATCGCCGGACATGGCGGAGAACAAAATCGGGCTTGTAAAAAATCGTTCGATTTCCCGAGATAAACCTAGACAACAAACAAATCACAAACATAGACACAATAGCCACACAAAACCCAATCGATTATAACCTAAATCATCGTCGGAAACTTCACCGGCGACGGCGATGAACAAACCCAGAAAGCCCTAAATTCCCAAATCTGATCCGTTCAATTTCCATCGATTGAGGCCGGAAACGTGGAAATGAAGTTGAGACCTTCCAGAGGTGACCAAAATAACAGATCTCGATGGTGAAATTCGCCGAGAAGAGAGAGAAATAGTTTTGGTCAATGCTCGAAATGGAAGGTCTGACTTTCCATTTTGGGTAACCCCTATTTATATTTGCACTTTTACGACTAATACATTTTCGAAAAACTTCCGTTGATCATAACTTTCTTTTCATAACTCCGTTTTTGACATTTTTTGTGTCTACAAACACGTCTCGAAAAATTCTATGACTTACATCTAAAGTCAACCAATTTTTTCAATCCAATAAAAGTCAATCAATGTTGCTCAACATTTACTGATAGTGAAATCACTTACTGCACTCGGTAAATCAAAATCGGAAATAACCGTAAATATTAACGATTATATAAAAAGGTCAGAGTATAACAATCTACCCCAATTATATAATTTTTTCCTCGAAATTAGAAACAAAAATTGCAGAATATTTTTGCAGAATATTTTTGAAAAAAATTGGGCAGAATCTCCCTTAAAATTAGGATGCCCAAAACTTGTAAAATGTCCAAATACACTTCTATAATCACAAATCTCAACCTATACCGCGAGCCACTGATGCTCGTCTAGATTTCTCAACTTTCAACAGAAATTTAAATCATATAACAGATAACATATTGAAAATAGTAAACTTGTCGGTAATAAACAACAGTAATAGAGATGATAATATAATCGTTGGATCAATAAATAATATAATGATTCTTTTCTGTGTTGTTTTGATAAAATCGATAATAGCTAATCCCAATGTTCAATCAACATATTATCGCATATATACAGAATATTATAATCACACTCGTGCACGTTTCACGAGTTCAAATTGTATCATATTCTCATACTCATAAAATGAGTTTATATTATATTATCATACTGGTCGCACGAGTAAATGTAATGTCTGTAATATTCATATTTTAAGTTCAAATCATATTATCTTTGTATGTTCATCATCACTTGAGTGAATATTAAATTATATCGTCATATCTATTGCACGAACAAATATCACATAGCAATGCTCACTTTGCGAGCTCAAATTATATCGTATATCATATTGCTCACTCGTGAGCTCAGGTCATTTATCTCAAATCACATCTCATTGCTCATCTCGCGAGCTAAGTCATATCATATAATCATTCATCCTATAACGGTAATCACGTTTTATATGTCATTGAATCATTTCATGTTTCAAGTTATCATTTTACATTTCGAATCGTATCGTCATATATCGTATACTCTCGAGTTAAGGATATCAAGAACACCCTCTCTATCAACAGTAATCAAATATAATATACTCTCGAATTCAAGACATTAAAAACACCTCGTATATATGGTATCTCTCGAATTAGGACATCGAGAACACGACCTGATTGGTTTTGGGTCTCTTCACCCCATGGAGGCACAATCCCTACTTAACTATCGCCAATTAATGGGCCCCAATCAAGATTTCAAACCAAGCCTCGGCATGGCGGCTCCACCAGTTTGTGGCAGCCTATCCATATATCTCATATATAATTATATGTATAATATAGCTAGTCAACTTTTCTATTTCTCGTATAATAGTTCTCATTTCACATATGTAATTGTTTCGTAACAGTTTCAATTTCGTAATTTCCGTTGGATTCTAATCAAGTCAAACTAATCATCAATCGTATTTTGCATCAATATGCAAATATGAAAAGTCAATTTCGTATATCTGTAACAAACTTTGCATCAATATGCAAGTATAATACAACACTTTTCGATTTCGTTTCGATTCCAAGTTTCAACTCATATTGTTTTCATTTATCATTGTAGTATCATCTCATTTCCATTTTGTTTGACAACCAATGTTGTCGTTCCATTACCACTTTATAATAATTTTAGTTCTCCGTGTTGTAGTGTATGGTCTTGTTAGCACAATATAATAATATAACATCAAAAATATATCAAAAAACGAATATAAAAATATATCGATAAATAAATATCGATAAATGAATATCGATAATGTATCGATAAATGAATATCGATACTGGATATGCAAATCTACGATATGAAGTAAGAAAAAGAAACACGTATCTCAGATCCAGAAACGGTAAATGACTAACCACTTCTCATCCACGACCACCATACACCGTCCTCGCAACGATCATAGAAAAAAAATTCACAAATTCCTAGACTCAAACTTTCATGATTAAACTCTAAACACCAAACACAACAAAAGCAAAGTTTGAGAGTTGAATCACGCTCTAATATCATTTGTGACGATCCGACTCTTGTCGAAAATCATCAAAATCAATCAATAAATCGGTAAATCGATGAAGTACTTGATTTGAAAATAAGTTTGACTAATCTAGTCGAAGAACATACCAGACAATAACGATATCAGACCCAACTCCCCGTTGGTCGCATCGCCATTGGTTTCACCAAAAGTCATCGCCACTCACCCACTGAGTCGAGGAAGCCTAAACGATAAACAAACCTCACGACTATGTTCATATTGTCGGTACGAACTCAACGGTATATAACACGACCCATTTTTGGAAATAATATTCTGCACCACCATTGGTAACCACCGTTGGCGGCGGAAAGTGACACCTCACAAGAAATTTCTCGTCGAGCTAAGCATTCTGTCAAACTACAACAAAGGCTAATTCGGCCGGAACCTGACAGAAAAGCACCCCGAAATTACTGAAAACACAAACTCGCCGGAAAATGATTCCGACGAGGCAGCGACACTGTCAAGCCACTGCTTGTCTCGCGACTGCTCCCAATCAGACAACAAGGAGGCAATGAGGAAAACCCCCTCGACCTAAAAACTGTCGAAAACCGCTGGACACAGCGGAGACCAAAATCTAGCTTGCTGAATATCATTCAATTTTGCAAGTTAAACCTGCACAACAATCAAATCACAAACACAAACAAAATAGCCTCACAAAACCAAGAAAACCCTAAAGTCCCAAATCTGATTCTCATCAAAGCTACCTCCTCCGGCCTCGAATCCCTTGATTGAGGCTGAAAATGTGGAAAGGAGCTTGAGACCTTCAAGGAACGACCAACATCACAGCCAACAATGGCCTAGCGGTGTCGCACCTTCGTCGACAATCTCTGCGGTGAATTTCCCTGAGAAGAGAGAGGAATAGTTTCAGTCAATGCCCGAGATGTAAGGTGTGACTTTCCATTTATGGTAACCCCTAGTTATAGTCGCACTTTTACGACTAATACATTTTCAATAAACTTTCTTTGATCGTAACTTTTTTATTTTAACTCTGTTTTCGACATTTCTCACGTCTATGAACTCATCTCAAAATTTTTTTTATGAGTTCCATCCGAAGTCAACCAATTTCTTCAATAAAAAAAAAGTCAGCCAATGTCACTCAACATTTACTGACAGTGAAATCACTTACCGCACTCGGTAAATCAGAATCGGAAATAACTGTAAATATTAACGAATATATAAAAATGTTGGGGAATTATAGTTCAAGAGGGTGTGGATTCAAATTTTTCACATGATCATCATTTCTCAACACACCAAAATAGAAGCCGTTTAACCTCTCAAAAATCTATTTGCCTGACCACTGTCGGGGTTTAGGATTATTCTCTATTGTACCATTGAAACTCTTCTTATCCTGTTGCCACTAGTGATCATGAGGAAGCCATCTACGGTGACTAATGTAGCACACCTTCCTTGCGTGCCAACTAGAGTTTACGTCGACCAAGCAGACAGGACAAACATTGTACTCTTTGTAAAACAGCACACAATCGTTTCTACATGCGTGAATTTTCTTGTACTTTAGACTAAGGTTGCTCAAGATCTTTCTTATCTTATAATGCGTTTTGTGAAGTTTGTGATGACTAGGAAGCAACTTACATATATGCTCCTAGATTTCATCAAAAGCACCATTCAAGATTTTTTTCTTCACTTTTATCTCTATTTCCTCATTTATATATCGCAAGACATTCTCTAAAAATCCAGGGTACACCTGAGTTTGAGCTTCAAGTAGTATCATGTTGTACTTACCCATCTTGGTAGCATCAGTGTCTGGTAAGGCCGTAGAGGCTGTGTCATAATAAGGAGTATCAAAACCTCTCTTTCGTGTTGGTGTCTAACAAAACTAAATGCCGTAAAAGCATCATGTACTAAATCCCACTGTTCTAAAAAAATGGGTGTCTAGACTGACTAATCGGTGCCTAGGCGAAAAAAACCAAGTGAAAGCCTAATTTTAGGCCTGAGCGGACTATCTAGGCGATGCAAATTAGGCGTTTCACCTACCGACTAATCGGGAATTAGGCTCCGATTAGGCGGTTTTTTTCAATTTTTTTTATTTAAAAGGTAAAAGTGGTTTTACTTTATTATTATGTTGAGAACTGCTCTAAATATTTTTTTTATTTTTTTAATCGAAAAGGTCCAGGCCTCATTTGATGTTGTTTGTGCCCTATAAGACACGGTAAGAGCTAACTGCCTAGAGTTCAGGAAATAATATAAAGATACAACCCCAGGTGTCAATTTAAGGAGACTCCAATGTTGAGTGCACCGTTTCTTCACCAAATAAAATGCTCTCAAATTCAGTTCTCAACATAAAATTTAGTTCCCAGGTGGCTTATTTTTATGACATTTCTTCATAATTTTTTATTATTATTCATATTATGATATATCATATAATATATAATTAATTAAATATATATAAAATAATCCGCCTAATTACCGCCAATTACCAATTAAACTCCGCCTAGACGCTAGGCAATAGCTCTACCGCCTAATTCTTCCTAATGCCTTTTTAAACCTTGCTAAATCCATAGTTAGGTTCCAAGAAGGCGTGCCAGTACCGCTAGATGAGGCACCCTGGTAACTGTATCTTAAGCTAAAGTCGATCTGGTCCTGAGCTGAAGTTTGGTACTTCACCGTGCTCTTTCTATGTAGTGTAACTCCACATCATACCGTTGTCATACAAGTGTTGAGACATAACATTAACCTCCACAAAATCATAATTAAGACATCTTCTGCACAGACACCTGTAACGCTTCTTTTCTTGACCATGTTGCATAACAAATAACACAAACTCTCTAATTCTGTCCATATACCTCTCATCATTTTATTTGCCAATTATATCACACTCTTGTCCATATTCTACCTAAGTTAATTAATTATCATGAGTGGAAAAAAATGTGCATAATTAATTAAGCCATAAGTTAGAAAAAAAAAATTCAACAAAGTAGGCAAAATGATTTCTAGCTAGCTAGCTCCGATCAATTTCTAGTCATCAACATTGAAAATTATAATTAAGTAAACTCCAATTAAACATAGAAAATTCTAATTGCGGAAGAAATCATCTTATTATTCTTACAATAACCATCTAATAATATATAATTAAATTACATATATAACAGAATAATATGTATTTACATATTTAAATCCTCAAATTAATATTTAATCATCAACTAGTTAATATAATATTTAATCATGCAATTAAAAATATAACAAACAATTAATGCTATATATATGCAAACATTGTCGCCGGAATCATTCGCCGTAGTACTTCACCGGAGAACTTGAGCACCGTACGTAATAAAATACATAATTAAATTCAAAAAAAGTAATTGAGAAAAACTAGTTTACACATTCACCGATCAAAAGAGAAGTGGGTAAATTAGAACTCTGATCTGAAGGAAGGAAAACTGTATGAATCGAAATTGTGGTCAGATGTGATATTGAGGAGAGGTGTTGAGGGATGAGAGAAAGAAAGAGAGATGAAATGCTCGATCTGGAAATGGAGTCTAATCTAAATAATTGAGTTTTCTTAGACGACGAAATACTACGTCATCTAAGTGCAACATTTCTTCATCTAAGTACAAACTCAGTCGACAAAAAAAGTTTCGTTGTCTAGGTTGGTACTTAGACTACGAAATACACGACGAATATTATTTTCGTTGGATAGAATATGAACTAGATGAAGAAAATCACGTTCGCCGTCTAAGTATAACTTCTTAGAAGATGAAACAGTAATTTGTCATCTAAGTTGTGCTTTTAGATGACACAAAAACTATCTGTTGTCTAAAATGTATCGCCTAGAATGACGAAATTTTTGTTCGGCGGCTTAATATTTACTAGACCACAAAACGGACGACGAATACATGTTTTGTCGTTTAAGAGCTTTCTTAGACGACAAAAATTTTATTTCGTCGTCTAAGTTCTATCTAGACGACAAAACCTTTTTTTATATGACGAAACCTTTTTTCATTGTCTAACACATGCTTAGACGATGAAACTTTAACTGTTTCGTCGTCTAAGTGTATTTAATTTTCTGGTAGTGAGACTTATAAAAGTCATCCCCAAATTCAAGGGTTCTTGGTATTTTTGAAACTTCAACTCCAAAATCAAGCAAAACCAAAAACATATGGGTGTTGTGGTCATGAAAAAATGATAGAGGAGTTGAAGATGAAGAGATTGGCTCCTAAATCACTCCGGTTGGTGGCCGTTTGTGGTTGCTCGACTCCGGCGAGCTCGACGCCGCGAGAAAGAGATGGAGAGGAAAGAGGGAGTCGGGAGGAAGAAGAAGAAATATAGCAAAAAATGGAAATTAAACTCGTTCCCATAATTAGAAACCTGCTATTTATAGTTAGTAAAGTTACCGGAAAGTAATAACGTAGTAAAACTTCCAATGTCAACAGTTTCTTCTCGTATCTCTGATTTTATCGACTGACGTGTACACGGAATCGTCTCAACGAACTCTATGACTTTCGTCAAATAAGTTTCGCGAGATGTCAATCGTATAAAAAGTCAATTAAATAACCTTGGTTAATACTGATGGTAAAAACTATTTACCACTACGATCAATTTACTTCGATTTGAAAAAAGTTAAAATTAGGTCAAGGTTATTACACTAACCTAAGTGACGAGGCTACCCTTCCATCGATGCCTTGAGTCTGGCCTTGGAAGGGCGAGCCAAATCGGAAATCAAAGGCCATGGATCTGCCGAAAGCGACCCATTGCCGCTACTCTTGGAACACGGCAACACTACAAGAGTAAAGAGAGTACTACATCCAAGAGCGACTGAGGAAGGTGAAAAAACTCTTGATACAAAGTCACTGGCTAGAAGATAAAAAAAAGTGAAACGGAGCTAGGGGAAGCAGGCGTAGAAGAAAATGAATGGCAGAAGCAAAGAGCCGCCACCGCCACCAAAGCCCTAAGGCTAGAGACAAAGGCTCTCGACATATTCCTTTAAGTTTATGCCTATCAAGAAAATCAATTTTTTCCAATTTTCATTCATAATTTGGATGATAGAATAGAATATTAAGATTTGAACATGCGTTGTCAGCGGATAGTTCATCTCCTTGCCGATGGAACAACCCCAATTTTCAAAATGCTCTTTTTTCTATAGAAAATACTCCTCAAATTATTAGAATTCGACCCTGATAAGTTCAATGTCTTGACCAACATCACAACATCAATGCTCATGTAGCATTTGTTTGTTAGTTTTGGAGAAAACTCAACTAAAAACTTCCTAGGTATGGTTAACAATGGAGAACGTTAAAGATGAGCAACGCTATAAGCAGGGTTTAAAAAGGATATACGTACCTTTCACTTGTTCCTCAAATCAGAGCAAAATTAACTATTAGAATAGGAAAACCAAATCCTATTCCGAATCATAATTGCTATGTGACATTCGCTTTGCAGCAAATAATGTCATATCAGTTTTTGTCAAAAATAATATCATATCAGTTAGGTCAGCAGGAGCAAACTACATTCAACTGTCTTCTTCTTTCTTTACAATTCGTGATGCTATCTATTGCTTTCATGATTTGCAATGCCCCTTGACCACCATTTTACCTCATTTATTCTTTCTCGCACTTTATGCATATGATTTTAGAGTAATTTTGTAATGTGTATGATCTTCTTTTGTCTTGAATTTCCTTCCCATATGCTTTGCACATAACTTTATGGGCACAAAAAAACTCGCACATTTATTATCTGCACACTAAAAATGCACTCATAACTTTTATATTCTTGAATGTCCACACTATTCATTGCTGAAAGGGGATTGCAACTCGTTGGGAGGTCACTTATTCCAACTTGTAGGAAAAGCAAACAAAAAAAGGGAAAAAAAAAGAAAGAATAATGCAATACCAATCTCATATGCACCTTTCCTCACCCACTTGATCGACCTTAATGTGGGAAGGAGATAAAGCCCGCCATGTATAATTTCGGATAGTTCTCGCGTGAACATTCTCAAGGTGTAGGGATTTGACAACCACACACAAGAGGGAGAGGGCTTTGTCCTGGTAGCCCAATGAGCATTTGCAAACGAAAAAAATGGGTTTACTTTGCACACAGTGCCGGTGAGCGATACCGGTATAATTTCCAAATGCTTCGATAAACTTCATACGTACGTATTTTGTTGGCCAAGTAAACTCGTTTTCACGCGTTAGAACCAGAACACAGAAACGACAAAGAGAGACATTCCTTAAATCACAAAATTAGAGAAACTCTTTTGAATTTTGATGCTTCTCTCCCTCCACCAAACACATAAAATATTTATTTTAGGCCCAAAACATTTCATGACAATAGATTTAATTAGGGTTGGGAACGAACCGATTTGATTCCGTTCTGATCTCGTAAAAGAAGGAATTAGACAAAAAATAAAGTTTTCACTATTTTATCTCATCCCGTCCCTTTTTTCTGGGATGGGATTGAATCTTTATTTCAAAATTCCGATAGATCTGTCATTTCCTACATAACATATTTTGTTTATTTTATTATTTATTTTATTAAGAGTTGACATATTTATCAAACAATTAGTAATATTCAACCAAAAAAATAAATTTACTCTACAATAATTAAAGTATTACACTACTTGTAATATGAATTAAATGTATCAATTAATTAAGAAATACAGTTATCATAATCAAACATTCATAATGCCATAGAATACCCATAACAATATATAAATTTAATGCAATAGAATTTAATAGAGAGAGGACAATAGAGTAAAATATTATAAATACACTCACCAAAAAAGATAAATAGACGATTTACAGTTTTTAATCTCTAAAAAAAATACCTCTTCCCACACCCATCGGGTGTGCCCATCATTTAGTATGTCAATAATACATGAAATAAAATTTCTTATAATTTTATTATTTTTAATTAACCATTAAGTAAAACGGTATTATTTTGTGTAGTTGTAGCTAGCTTCCAGGTCTTATCAAATTATGTTTATGTTTATTGAGACTGAAATTTGATTCGTTAGATTTTATTCGGATTTTTGTTGTTAAATAATACTCTAATAAATGTTTATCTTAAATTGGACCCAAAATTGGATTCGTCCCGTTTCGTCCTATCCCGTCTCGTTCAAGTTTCAAAATGGTCGGGATGGGCTTATAAAATATCCAATTTTGTCTCGCTCCATCCTGTTTGATATAGAGATAAGAATAAAGACGACCAAAAATTAATCCGAAACATCCCGTGTCAGCCCTAGATTTAACAGCATTTTGAGGGATTCCTATCCACACGAATGTCGGCTCCTATATATCAAAATTCTCACATTACTCGTCTCTCAAATTATCACAGTAATACTCAACATCATCACACACGGAACCGGATCCTCTCCTAACAGAGAGGACCTAACTATTACCTAACAGAGAAATCATGACCGTAGGATTTAATTGACTGCAAAGATCACTTCTTTTTTCCGCTTTTTTTTATTTCTTGGGACAAACTTCTTATATCTCTTATCATCGAGGCCTCTCTCAAAATCTCGCAGCCACTTGTCTCTCTAATTTTTCTCTCAAGCATCTCGTCTAGAGGCTAAAACCCGTGACAAAATCAAAACCATATCAGCTCGTCCTCTGCCGCAACAGGTGCCAAGGGAGTGGCTGGGCGTCGTGGCTGCTCTCTTAAAAATGGAGGAGAATACAACCATTAGAGTCGTATGTCCTAAGCTCATACTCTACAAGAACAATGAAACAGCTGGTCTTCATTGGCTGTTCAAATCCCCATTCTTCCCGCCACTCACCGCCGTCTCCACACTCAAAATCATCCACACCGACTATGCCACAGAATCAAGTAACACACACAAATTTACTGTTTAAATTTCAGCTCTGTCGAAACAAATTTTTGATTAGATTTTGTCTGACCTGAGCAAGAGAGCTCCGAACACTACTGCCGAAGGGATTCCACGTTGTTAGAGCTCTAATCGCGGCCGGTTACGACAGCGACGAGGCTGAGAAGGTGACTCTGATGAAGGTGAAGGTGAGGATGTGATTGGAGCTGTGACAGATTTTAGAGGCGGAGGTGTTCAGTTTTTCGTGTCGAAATCGGAGAGGTCGGTGAAGGCAGTATATGTCAGTGTAGTGTATGAAGATGATCCTAGAAAGTACATTTGGGAGAGGGGATGTTTGGTTCGTTGTGAGCTTCCTTTGAAGCTGCCAATTTACTATCCAGTAAACTATCCCTCTGGTGAGCTTTTTTTCTTTCATAAATTGTCTAATTGTCACAGTCTTCAATTAGAAATGTGATTGAGGAATGTAATGTTGTGTAAAAGGGTTATTTGGTTGACCTCATCGAGGCTTTAGATTATAGTCGTTTTTCTTCGGATGGTTAATATCTTAGTATGTAAAAGAGGTAGATATGAAGACTTATTTAATTACAGTTGATTTGTGAGTGTTAGGTAGGAAACTATGATCTTGAAAGCTAAGACGGTTTTGTTCATTTCCAATTTTCCACTATCATATGGTTTTTAGTACGGTATAGTTTGCTCAGATTCTATAGGTCCATGTAATTCAATCATAGCATATATGAATGTTCATTTTTATTTATTGTTATATATCTGATTCAGTAAAGATCTTCAAGTGTGCAATTGAAGCAGCAGTTGTTGCTAAGTTCAAAGACGCAAGGGCTATATACATGGTAGAAGCGACGAGCAAAGGGTCGTCTGAACTACCTCAATCAGTCATCATGAATGTGCATTTTTTCTGTTCAAATTGTAACCGACTGTAATAGAGGTTGTAGATTTGCTCATGCTAGATATGATGTTTAATGCTTTCCTAGTGTTGTATATTATGAAGTAGATTAAGAAGTGTTGTATCCAGCTTTACCAATTCATGGCATGTTCTTTCTGTTATCAAGAACTGTTCATCACTAGGTTCCATTATCAAAATGTAGTTTTCACTTGTTTTTTTATATCAATCTTAGACAAATCCAAGAAAGAAGACATTATTTGACAGAAGAGTGGAATCCTTACGATAACAATTTCTACTGCCAAACAAAAATGTTGTTGAGCAACATAAGTGAAGAATCAACTCAGAAAACTTGAATAGGCTTTATTTCAAATATAAACCAAATTCCACAAAACCTAGGATATTTGTTCTATGCAAGATGAATAACATAACAGAAAACATGGATTGATAGCCTATCTTCTAGTTAAACTATATATGCAAGCAAAGTCTGATCCTTTTAGATTTGAAACAGAAGAACAATGGAGTTAAGTTTGGAGTTGAGTTGGATATGACATCAAATAGAAGATCAATGGAGTTTAGAAAAGTTGCGAGATGTGAGACGCAAAGAAGCTTGGAAAACAAAGTGGAGAAGAGAAGATGACGAGATGATAAAAGAGAAAATGAATCTATCTCCAGAAAAAAAAAAGGAAAGAAAAGGAAAAAAGAAGTGATCTTTGCAGTCAATTAAATCCTACGGTCATGATTTCTCTGTTAGGTAATAGTTAGGTCCTCTCTGTTAGGAGAGGATCCGGTTCCGTGTGTGACCCATCACACACACACCCACTTGTAAACTTGGTCCGATCACCCCACTCGAGCTCGCAACATTCCATGAGATTTCCATATTGATCAATACAGTTCAAACGGAATGCTGCAATCTGATTCCCAACTTGATCCAGTTATCCAAAACAGCTACACTTTCATTCAAGTTCATCTCCAAAGGTACTTGCCTTCTTCTTCTTCAAAGTTGTGTTTTTACATATATATGTCATTGGATGCTCCAGCCTTGGTTTGGTTAGGCTAAGCTAAAAAGAACAATTCGGCTCATGGATGGTTCTTCTTTCCTTTTAGTAAAGTTTCCCGTTTTCTTGTATAAGTTGTATTCGATCATCTTAATTTCTTTGTGGGTGGAAGTGTTTTTGGTGCCCGTTGCCATTTCAATGAGGATAGCTGAAATTCAAAACACATCAAAAATGCACTACTTTTCCTTAGTAAAATCCATGTTTGGGGCGAATGGATCGGGTCTGGATCGCTTACCCACTGCAGTCTTCAAGAAATTTAGTTAATCATATTTTATTTTACTGTTGAACTGGAAAACTTTATTTGAACTGTTAGAGCTATATTCTACCACCTTTTCGTCTAGGCAATCTTATATTAGGCAAGTTTTGTTATACTTTTCTTTCACTTTTTCTCTTTGTAATTTGTTTCTGGGTAGGATCTTGGGTAAGATATCTACATTATGCAAAGAATACTGAAGCTGAATGTCAAATTAGTACACTGGCAACTGGTCCTAAGTGTCAAATATTAAAATTTAGTACAAATAGAGTCGATGGGTACTATTCTACTTAAAAGGTTCTTATACCAAGCTGGCCACACAAAACTGTGGTGTCCCTTTAAAGGTGGATACCATGATTCCATGAGTGTTTATAGTTGGAGAGATGGGAAACCCTGTCTCAAATGTGGGAGTATGACTGAGATTATTGATGCAGTTAGGGTATCTTCAATGGGGGATCTAAAATGGGGTCCTATATCTATATTTAGGACTTCAATTTAAGATTTATGATTTAGGACTTCACTCATCTCCAATGATGAAGTCTTATATTGTAAATATCTTTATTTTATGTTATTTTTAATGACTAATTTATTTTGTTACAATATCATTATGTATAATAAAAATTAATTATAATAATTTTGTACACTAATTTATTTTGTTACAATATCATTATTTATTTTCAAATTACCATTAAAATTTAGAAAAATACACTCAATACATAGTTAATTCAAATGAATAAAAATAGTACAACTTAATCAAATGCCATAAATAGTACAACTTAATACGTAGGAAATTAAAGACTTAAAAATAGTAATGAAAAATACACTTAACACGTAGGAAATTAAAGACTTAAAACCAACAAATAGTACAACTTAATCACTCTTCACCATCATTACGCATCCACTCCGTTTGATTGAGCCGAAGATAGGGAGAAGAAGTTGATCCACCACGAGGGGTAGGGGTATGGAATGATGATGCATTTTGTGCCTCCATTTCCTCTCGCTCAATTATCTTTTTTTGCTTCCTCTCCCAATACCCTCTTTTACAAGGTGAATATATATTAGGATCCACCGTCATTGTGCGAGCATCTTCCTCCCTTTGTTGAGCCGCCATAGCCTCTTCATAGAGTTTTTCCCTTCGTTCAAACTCTCTATCGTTTTGATTGGCAAGCCTTTTCATTTGAGCATGAATACTTAAAGTTAACTCTTGGTTACCTTTTTTCTTCGCCGCCTTGGCCGCTTTTTGTCCCGTTGGACGCTCTCGTCCGGGCTTTGATGTCATGCTTGGAGTTGCTTGATCTCCGGATGAATTGATATCATCCAAGTTGGTAGGCACCTCATAATTACCAATATTTGCATCCATTGATGGTGGAAGGGAGAATTTTGGTGACTCCTTCAAGATATCCCAACAATGCATATATGTGACATGCTCTCCATGAGATTCATCGAAATAAAACCCCTTCGCATTCCTTAACTACAAACAATCGGAACAAACCAATTATTATATGACTTAATTATTCTAACTACATGAATAATTACTATATGGAAAATACTTACATCATCTTGATCGTTTTCACCACTCGCATGATTTTTGATGGCTTTGTTCATTGCGTGAGCCCATCTCATACTTGCTGGATTGATCTTCTTCCATCGAGATTCGACGCTTGTTTGGGTTCGCTTAGGTGCATTGGTTGGCTTGATACTTTCGAAATACTCATATATACGATCCCACAAAGTTCCCCCGGATTGATTAGTACCGACGGCGGCATCTCCACCAATACTCAACACGGCAACGCACAAAGCTCTATCTTTCGCTTCTTTCCAATTTTCCAATCGTGGTGCCCTTGTGGTTGATGAAGCTCTCTTTGGACCCATGTTGTTGAACAAAAAAACTGAAATTGCTATAAGAAAAGAGGAGAAAGAGGAAAGTTTGTGAGGGTGTGGAAATGGTGTGAGAGAATGTAAGAAATGGTGTGAAATGAATGAAAATTTGTGGTTGTATTTATAGAAAAAATTGAAAGTTACTGTTCCAACGGACTAATTAATATTCCCAAATATTAAAAAAAAAATCTATTTGTTTATGACTATTGTATGGAAAATGAGAGTTTGATTGAATATTAATCGTTGGATCGATTTCGGAATATATTCTTTGCCGTTGGATCAGAATCAGAAATTCAAAAAAAAAAACTAAAATAAACTGAGATCAACATCTGGCCGTTGATTTCAAATGGCTTTAAAATCAAGCCGTCCATTTTTGGACCGTTGGTGCTGCCCGTTGCGCCAGTTCTACACGTGGGCGGGTCCCACTCCAGCTGCTGTTGTCGGCTACGCTCCTGCTCGCTCAAGCGCGTGGCGCGTTCCACGAATTCCTCCAGCCTCCAGCTGCTCGCGTGTTGCTTCCTCTCCTCCTTCTGGCGCGTGATGTCTGCGGCTCCCTCTCTCCTACGTCAGCAAGCCGTTTCCTTCCCAAATTATAGATCGGGTGCTAAACCAAGATCTAGTATAAGACTCCATATAACACTCCAAGCTATAATCACTAGGGTTTAGATCCCTCAATATAACCATTGGAGAGCACTTTTTTTAGCCAAAGCTATATTACTAGAGTTTAGAACTCTCCATTGAAGATGCCCTTAGTTGAGTGACTTGAAAGTTGAAACTGTGTTTTTCTAAATGTGATAGTGTCAATACTGAACTAGGGACAAGAGTACATGCGTTCATATATACTTTAGTGAACTTTAACCATCTACTGTACCGAATTAATCTCAGAGGGTAATGAGCCTTCCATTTCATCCCGGCATCCCAAGCACATCAAAGCTTTATATTATGGACACTACGTTTAACTTGTCCTCTATATGAATTTTGAATTACATGAGTCTTTCCGCAATATGTAGGGTTTGAAAGGATGATTTTGTGATTATTGTCTGGCTAGAATGCAATGATAGTTAATTGATTTCATATTGCTTGTTGATACTTTAATGTATATGGCTTTTGCTGTAACATATTCATCACAAGTATTTTGTAATGTGAAAGTTCTGAATCACCAGAAATCCAGCAGAATAAAGCTTCCAGTTGTTGTTAAATTCAATGGTGGCTGCATTCTGCTCAAGAACAACACAAACAACCACTGCTCTGGTTAACCCGTCATCTGAAAGGACTTCAAACTCTCATCTATCACTCGTCAAGGTTAATACTCATTCCTCACTTTTGTCAATCTCTATCAATTTGGCAGTTTATGATATATATTTTTCAGGTGTTTTTGTTGTGTGTAGAACATAACTGTAGATGCAACTGGATTATCTTCAAAGCAAACCTCCTTCACCAAACAAGAGGAAGAATGGGCATGAAGAGCGCCGCTGGAGGAGAGATTTTGCAAGTCCAAGGAGGCCACACTGTCCGATCAACTGGCCGAAAAGACCGCCAAAGCAAGGTCAACACCGCGAAAGGCCCCAGGGACCGCCGTGTGCGGCTGTCAGCCCACACAGCAATCCAATTCTACGATGTTCAGGACCGGCTGGGCTACGACCGGCCCAGTAAGGCTGTCGATTGGCTCATCAAGAAGGCGAAAATCGCCATTGACAAGCTCACCGAGCTACCGCCTTGGCAACCCACCATTAAAGTGGCCGAAGTTGAAGCACCAAACGAGGCTGGGACTAGCGAAATGGTCATATCAGCTGAGCAGAACTTTCAGCTCCAGAGACAACAGCAACAACAAATTCGAGAGAACAACAATGACAACAACAGCAACAACTCTAGCTTCATTAGTCCTCGTCAGTCTCTTGATTCCGACTCCATAGCTGATACGATGAAGTCTTTCTTCCCCACAAGCTCAGCTGCCTCCATCATCAATTTGCAGAGCTACCCATCTCATGAAATGATCTCAAGAACCACAACCAATCTCATCAACCAAGACCAAGACCAACACCTGAACCTGTCCCTCCACTCCTTCCAAGACCAACACTTGATACACCAGACCAATCAGGACACGCACCACGACTTGTTCGCCGTGCCGGCCACGTTGGGGTTCGACTCCTCTGCCTACCAACGCATGTTGGACGAAAACAGAGGAAGAGCGTTTGTGTTCAACAACATGATGTTGTTGCAACACCAACATCAGCTGCAGCAGCACAACAATTTTTCAGCTCATAGGGGTACCCTTCAGTCCAGTAGTTTCGAACATTCGTCTTCGTTTCGTTCATGGAGCGACGAAATCAAAATGGAGTCGCAGAGAACAACTCCTCACTCTTCCTTCTTCGGCTCTCGATTTACCAATGAGGCCCTACCTGTCTTCTGCACACCAACGCGTATTCACGGCGACGACCCAGATGGTGATCGCCCATCTTCTACTTCCTCTCCCAGCTCCACCCATCACTGACTTCATTTTCCTGTGAGTACTAATTTGAATTACTATCAAGCCCTTTAGTGATACAAACTGTTTATGTCACTCAAAGAAGTAGTCTTTATGATGTGGGTTCTCTTAGATTGGGTGACATAGAATTGGAGTCAAGAAGAAGAAGGAAGGAAGGAAGAGAAGAGAAGTATATATGGTTTGGATTCTCAAACAAGCAGACATTCCTTCTCTTTTGGTCTAATATTTAACTTTGATTCTCTCTTATTTTTATATTTCATTTGGATTGTTTGCGACTTTATTGTTTATTTTGAGTGGGGTTCTATTGTTTGTTCAATTTTGGTCTCTAGATTCAACATCACCGGCGAAGTTGAAAGGTCTCGAAGAATGTTAAGTCAATAAAAACATGTCACATGTTGCAGTGCAACTGCATTGTTATGCGCATAATTTTTCCTTCTTTAGTACCCCATGGGTACAATACACCTTTTTTAAAATCATTTAAATAAAATTATCAATCACATGCTGACATGCATGTGTCACTTTAAAATAAATTTTTATCATATTAACCAGCACATTGTTATCTTTAGGGATCACCATTTGGCCCATAGGCCCAAAAAGTCTGTGGGTGGCCTGAAGCACAAAAAGTCTAAACCCGGCCTAGCCCAAATTTAGGCCCGAAAAATCCCTGCCCTATGGGCATAAGGCGAGTTTGAGCCGAGGTCCCAAAGTCCATATATAGGCCAAAAAAAGTCCGGCTCGGCTCGTAGGGCCATATGCATGCTGGTCAAGCTCATTAATTATATATACTATAGATTATTTTATCAATAATAGTCTATAAACTCTTTAATTTACCTTAATATCATTCATTTATATATTAAATATCAATTTTTTGGGGCTTATATATTATTTAGTGTATATAATTGTTTATATAGTTAATAATTAAACACCCTTAATTTTAAATTTTTTTTATTTAATACAAAAAAAGTCTGGCCCAAAAAGTTCATGGCCGAGTGCCCCATGGGATTCAAATTTTCAAAAAACCCCGACCTGGCCCAGATTTTGGAGATGTGACAAAAAAAGCCTGGTCTTGCTCAACCCGAGCCCGGCGGGCTTGGGCTTGGGAGGCCCGGTCTGGCCCATTGTCGACCCCTAGTTATCTCCTATGTAACATGCACCTTCCATAAACATGTAACATATGAAGGAAATATAATAAATTACACTATAGTAGAGCGAAAATAACAACCAATGATAAAAATTATTGTGGTTGTGGTAATTATATGATCAAATATGTATATACAATATTAAGAAGTTCTTTTATCAAATAAGTAGCTTTGATTACCCAATGGAAAACTAATTACAACATCAATGATGAACATAGTGTTTACCTCTAATTATGAACCTTACCAGTCTAACTGGTCATAAGTAAGTAATATTTGTTAAATGGTTCATATTGTCGTAAATGAGGTATTAAATGAGGTAATTACCCATTATTGATTTATATTATCAATATGACATCAATTTTCATGATATATGATAAAATCGTGGTGGGAGAAGTACTAATCTCATTCGTAATTAAAATATAGTATTTTATAATATTTGTTGCACGTATACTTGTTAAGTAAAATTGGATATTATGTTGTATATATACCATTGGTGGAGTAGTTGCTACAAAATAAACAATGGTTATCACATGTACATCGATTATTGACTGAAGTTATAGAGTTGTCTATAAAAAGGTAATTATTTATTCGTGATAAAAATTATACAATTTAGTACTCTAATTACTCATGAGAGGACTCTTTTAAATTATTAAGAACATATGTAATTATAGTCAAAATAAGAAGACTTACAAGTCAAGGACACAAACATAGTAAGATTTACAATTTAGTTTATAAATAGTAATACGTAATCATAAATATGTACTTACTACAAACTTAATGAAAATTTATCACTTATTATCTTAATTTTTGTAATCATGTAGTAAAAAGTATATATGGAGAAGTAATTTTCAATTGATGATAAAAATTACACAAGTAAGCACTCGAATTATCCATTAGAAGACATCATAACACCATTATGGGTGTATATAATTTTAGTCCATATATAAAAATTTACTAAGGAGGACCTATTCGAGATACTTGTTGTAATTTGGTTCACACAAAGATTTTATAATTAATTATTTTGTATACAAATGGTAATATAAATATCAATAATCATTAAATAGCAATACTAATATGTTGATTTGATGTGATTTGATTTCTTCAATGGGTTAGCATATTTAGTCGATCCAAAGAAAAAGAGTTATATTATGTGTATATTCCAAAGAATATCCTAGCAGATGAAAACGTGTCGCTTGGGATACCAATACCCTTTTCGTTCATTGTGCTCGTCCGGCGGCCCTGGGCCTCATCGGCGGTGGACTCTGGCCTCGTCGGGGACCAATGGTGCAGCCGGATGGGTTTTGTCCTTGACCCGATAATGGGTGGTGGTGAAAGAAGAAGCCTATCAAATGGTGAGGTACAGCGGCACTCATGTTCGCGCGGGTGATGACAACAGTGGGGAGAAAGGACGGCAAGAGGTTAGTGGGCGGATGGGATTGTGTTCTGATTGGATGAATCAAACTGTCTTCTCAGGTCAAGTGTCGCCGACGATGCAATTTACTCCTCCGCGGCTTGGAGTGTGTCAATCGAATGGTTTGATGACTCAACTGTGTTAGATACATGTTCACATCAGATTGAGTGATCAGGGGATTGTAGCAGGTCGACAAGAGGCGAGATTACATTTTAGTTTGTCCAGTGGTACACAACAATAATGGCGAAGGAATGAGGGCAGGAGGGGGGATGGGGGAGGCTGGCGACTGTTCTTGATGTGAAGAAGGGTTGGGCTGCTTCTTTGCTACTTGGTAGGCTTCAAGAGTAGACCTGGGTTAAAGTCCTAGGCCAAGTTTATGTTTATCTTAATTGTTTAAGTTTAATTATTCTTTATTTTATGTTATTAGAAGTTATTTTAAAAATAAGCCTATACTCATGTGAGGTAGACAGAAGTGGACTTCGTCCTGGGCTGTGCACCGTTGGTGCCTTGTCTGCTCTAGATCAGGATGTTTGCTGGTTCATTGCGTGGGTGCACCCTCCTAATGGCATGATAAGTTGTAGTGTTGATAAAATTCTTGTCGGCAACATGGTTGAAAAGCTGTTCAGAGTGAATTTATGCATCGTTGTTGTCACGTTGTCATTCTGGTGCTGTGTCGCCTTCTTTGTAAATCAAATAGAGAAGCCAATGATTCACTCTTTGCTAAATGGTGCTTAGGATACAATGTATTAGTTGAGTCGCCTGATAGTATTTTAGGTGTTTCTCTTCATATAGGGTTTAGGCTTTATGTTCCCACCTTGTATTCTATCATTTCATTAATTGAGGCTTAAAGGTAACAAGCCCTTACTTCAAAAAAAAAATGGGTTAGCATATTTAGTGTATTTCGTTGCGAGGATAATAAATGTGTTGACTTTTTTCTTTCCTTAATTGGGGCCTCATTAAACTATTCATATTATTTTTAAGGAAATTAATAATTAAATGGAATATTTGTTTATATGGGTCTTTGTCCTTCCATCGAGGGGATTTGGCTGTGTTGCAGTCTTTAATTTCGTTAACATTATTTTGTTTGTAATTTGCATTATTGAGATGGGTTGGTTTGGATCCCTTCTCACCCTGTACAATCGTTATTCATGATAAAGTTTTTTTGAGACGGCTCAGAACGACCGTTTTTATTTTCTTTACATGTCTTTCCACTAGTGTTATACGTCTTAGGAGCTTTCGTTGTACCGGCTGGCCTAGCATTGTTGTCGAGAAGTATCTCAAGATATCTCTCCTTTTTGGCCATGTCAACACATTCATGAGATCACTGAATGATCTAATTCTTCAAGGCTCGACATATGTGTGATATTGATATGCAAGCTTGTCCATGAAAATAGGCAAGGTGCTGAAAGACTTCTCAATCATATCCTGATCGATTTTTACCACGCCACAAAATGCCAACTCATATTGTAGCCCCAATATGGCGTAATTAAAATCATTAATCTTCGGATAATACAATAACCGGATTGAATCACATTTTTCTTGAAGTTCTGGAAGATGTGCATCATGCACATTATTGAATTTGTCTTTTAAAGTCGCCCACAAATTCGCAGGGTCATTCTTTAGAAGATATTACTTTTTTAGAACTGGATGAATGTGCCGCCTCAAAAATAAGAGAGCTTGAACTTTGCGACTCAAAAGGAGTTGGAGTTGTTTTAGAGTTGGTGGCACAATGTTTTCACCAGATGGTGGTGTTGGTTGAATAATATTAGTAAGATTTTTATCGAGAAGAATATTCTCTACTTCTGATACCCAATGATGGTATTCTGCTCTTTGTGAATCAAGGATGTCAAACTCAGATCTAGTCGGCTCTATTGATGTCATCTATAAAAGAGACAATAGATGTAATTAGTATCAATCAAAAAACCACGATCACTAATATCAAGTTTATGGAATAAGAACTGTGATCAATTATGTTTGGCCACAAAAATTGATACAAAATGGTGGCTTCATACCACACCCAAAAACTGTGACTTTCACAATTAGTGACAAATTAATATCGACTTCCCATTTTTTTCAATGTGAAATCATAATTAACTGTGATATTCACTAATATCCTTGACTCCTCCAGGACCGTCACTAATATTAAACTTTTTATAAATATGTATTAATCCATCTAGGGTATAAAAAGTAAATCATGTTACAATAAATCAAAATTTAGACCAATCTAATTTCTAAATTGATGAAGTTAAAAAATTTACCTCTAGGGTGTTATGCTCGGTATGAAAACTAGTAAAAACAAGGAGGAAGAACCATAAAATCCAGTGACTGTGGAGGATTTTTGACAGCGATGATGATGGTGGTCGGTGGTGGAATCTAGCAGTGGTGATAAAGGTATTTAAAGTGTTTGTTTTTTAGGTTTGGGGTGATGACCGAAACTGTATTTTATTTATTGATAGATGACCTTAAATATAGGCATTACAATTTGTTACAATCAATATCTTTATTGATCAGAGATTGAGCTAGAGAATATGTATTTCTATTATAATTGGACAAGACACACACAGAGATATTAAAAATATTTCTGCTAGAACACATGGTTAGTTTCATGTATTTTTTTTTTTGTGACATTAAAAGTTACATACGCATAATTTACTTCATTTTGCATTCAATTTACATAAAACTATATCGAATTAATTATTCAGAGTGCCTAGTACTTTATTTTGATTGTTTTCATTTCGTCTTTGTTTTGTTGGAACTTATTTTTATTGCTTTATGGTTATTTGGGAGTTGTTGTTTATCGTTTGCTTAGGTTTCTAGTCGTTTTAGATATATGGGATTAATCTCAAGTGGTGCATTATTACCTAGTTTAGATTTCTCTCTCCAGTTATGAAAGGGTTATTCTAGGTGCGTTGATGTACTCGACATTTATCAATATATGACACCATGAGTACGATGCTTACCGTAAAAAAAAAGATGTCAGTGCCTTCTTTTGTCCTTGATGCTAGATCCGAAACATTACTGTTGGAAAAATGGTGGTTTTCCACCATTTTAATACGACAATTTAAACAAAAAAAAATTGAGTGTGTTGCACTCAATTTTGATGTGAGGGAAACATGAATTTGTGTTCTCCTACAAGAGTACATAAAGATTATGTATTCATTTGTTTAAATTGGTTAAGGGGTGAATGAGAAATTGTCACCCAAAGTTGGCCACTTGAAACAAAATGAATGAATGTGATCCCACGTGGGAGAAATTAGGAATGTGGAAGTCTTTATTTATGATTGCACCCTAGTATGCCTTGAGTAAGTGAGTAGAAAGTCTCTCTCTCACGCGCGCAGGGGGGTGCAAATCTTGGTTGAATTGAGTATGCGATATGGACAGGTGTGCGTTCGCGTCCTGCGGATACGAATGTTGTTCGGGCCAGGCCGCACGAGTTTTCTTTTGCACTTAGGAAAGAATTTTTGCATTCTTCAATATCTTTCAACTTCTCCGGTTATGGTAGGTTTATTGGCCGAATTATGGTGGGTTTTCTCACCATTATTGGCCAAAAATATGTTGCATGGTTAATGAGTGGTAACTCATGACCTTTTGGTGGCCGGCCTTAATGTCATACTTTATCTCCTCCATGTATAAATAGAGGTTCCATCCTCCCTTATTCTTCATCCCTTCAGAAATCAATCTCCTCTTCTGATCACTTCTCTCCCTCTCTCAAAAGTGTACAAATCCGGTGATAGAGTAAGGTATTCTTCAGTTCGACGAAAAGTTCTTGTACTGCGGTACAAAACTTTGAAGTTGTTTTATCTTGGGAGAACAACGCCATACAAGCTTGTGGGTGACGTAAAAGTTCTTAAGGAAAACGTGTGATACACGTGACTCAACTTAGTTCATATTCTTACCCCTTCGTTCTTATGTTTACATTTTACTAATTATTTAATTAGTATTTGTTAGATTATATTTAGTTTAATATCACTCAATTTTTTCTACAATCTTAAGAACTTTTATTATGTGATATTGACTAACGTGGTTTCTTTAAGAAAATAGTTGCCTAACGGAAGGGTGTTAACTTAAGGAATTGGTTACTAAATAAAAATAATGTTGCCTTAAGGAAGTGGTTGCCTTTGGAGTTGTGTTGTGAAATACGAAACGTTGCCTAAGAAAAATAGACTCCAAAGAAATTATCGATTAGCTATCTACGCTAATGAGGGTTTTTTCAAGGATAATAAAAAGTTTTCTTGTAATAATGAAGCACTATGATTTGGTTATATGTCAAATTCAAATGATTGAATATTGAGATATTCAATAAGAAATTCATTGTGAATTTGACCATGAAATCAATAGAGAAATAATATTAGATATTATTTATTGATTAAGAAAATAACACGTTGTGTGTATTTTCAGAAAAAAGGCAACGAAATATTTTAAACGCTGAAAGAGCTATAGGCCACATCGAGTCCTTTGGTTGAAAAGGAGGATGTGATAATGAGTGTTAATTAATGCAAACTATGAGTAGCTTGAACTTGATGATGTGAGATCCAAAATCACTTGGAGAAGATGAGGTGATATGCCTTATATGTGGAGACTTACCTCTTTATAGCAAGAGACATTTGGGATAAACTGTGAGCAGTTGGCCAAAATAGGTAATATCTTGCTATGAGGATGTGTCGTGGAAAATGACGTCATAAACGACGCCCATGGCATAGAAGCAGTCAAAGATTATGATTCTAAGATAGAAGACTTGGAACTGTGATATGGCCATGCCAAGTTGGATGAACAATCAAGGGTTGAGAAATGAGGTTTGAATGATGATCTCTAGAAATGAACTAAACAATGTACTGTATGTTCCGAAGAATTGAGTTGAGGCTCAGTGAAAATGACTTTCGTTTATTGATTAAATAAAAACAAATTCTTGTTTTAAAAGAGAATTCATATTGGTAATAGAGCTACAAGTGGTGGAAATTAAAAATTGAAATGTAATGACCATGGTCAATGATATGAGTAAAGCTAGCACTTCCACCTTTATATCTACCAACGCATGGTATGGTAAGCAAGGACAAGTTAATTATGATACTCTGTGGATGTCAATTAACTTGAAGAAGTTTACCAATATTTCAAGCATAAGATTGAAACTTGTGTTGAGACAAACAAATGAAATCATCTTTCAAAAGCATTGAAAGAAATAATGAACCCCTTGATTTAAAGACATTTCATGTAAAAGTGGTAATAAGTATTTTATCACTATGTACCTCAAGAAGATTAAATATGAGGCTATAAAGAAATTTAGACTCTATAAAACGAGATGAGAAATCAACTCAATTGAACAATTAAGGTCATAAAAAGTGAATGACCGCGGAGGTGATTATGAATCACTATTTGCGTATTGTGCTCAGTTTGTGATCATACATGAATAACACCTAATTCACCACAATCATGTGATATGATTGAACGAAAGAATTGTATCTTAAAGGATATAATGGATGTAATGTTGCTTAGCTTTACATTGCCACTAAGCATGTGGTGAGATACCATTTTATTGGCTAAATATCTTTTAAATAAGATACCTAAAAAGTTAGTTGAACAAACGACTCCATATGAATATGGAAATGAAGAAAGTCATCCTACAATTACTTTGCGGATGTGAGGATGTTTTGTCAAGGTGGATAATTTCTACCCAAAAAGGAAAATTATGTGGAAATAGTCAATTGCATTTGATATGAATTATCGATCTCTTGTGTGTAACAAACACAAGACATGATAAGGAACACTGAAAATTACATCATTCTTTGAAGATGTATTTTCGAGTACATCTAACTTATTATTGATCATGGACTATAACAGCTAAATTAGTAGCTTGTAACAAATGGTTAAATAGTCATCAATGCAGTTGATGAGCAAACTAATGACTTACAAACAGTTAAATAAATGCGAGTAACGGACAAGTTTAAAGTCATCAACACAAAACTGATTTTATGTTATTTAGTGTTATGATTTCTAAATGAAGCATAATAAATGAGGATTTTCTAGAATCAAAGAACTGAGATAAGGATTAGAAAATCCTTAGGTTCTAACTCTTAACATGTATAGTTAAGAGTAAACTTGAATCCTTAAGGAATAGGTAGCTTGTGTACTGCTCTGGTTAGGAAGATGTCACTAAAATATGATTTTGACTTTGCAAATCATCCTTGAAAACTTGTGGATCTTCCACTTGGTTATGAAATTTTAAATTTCAAGTGGATCTTCAAGAGGAAAATGAAGTCTTATAGACAAAAAAAAGGCCTTGATGATTTCGACACTAAATCTCTAATGACGAAATGACTTTGATCATAATGGTACTTGTTATTGCCACATTAGGCAACTGTGAAGTACATCAAATGGATATGAAAAATAGTTTTCCTGGAAGGAGATATAGAAGAGAAAATCTATATAGACGAACCTAAGAGTTTCTCGACTCCCGGTCAAAAGAAAAAATATGTAAATTGGTGAAGTCATTATATGGCTTAGAAAAACACAAATGCAATGACATAGAAGATTTGACAACATGATCACCAATGGTTTCAATACCAATGAAGGTGATAATTTATATATATATATATATATGTCAAATACACAGAGAAATGATATTTCTTTGTGTGTCTGCATGTAGATGACATGCTTATCATTGGAAGCAATGATAAGTTGGTCAAATAAAGATAAAGTACGTACTCAATTTGCAGTATTTATAACTCTATTTTCTAGTAGGGCTCACCTTAGTAGCTCATAATGTCTAGAAAATGAGATTTTTGATAATAGTGTACTTGAGCGAGCCTCGCCCCACCTACATCAATTTCTCCTAGCCTGGTTATGAGTGAAAATAGTTACTCGAATGATTATAGAATTTATAATTAACTGCAAAGTTGTTCATGTACTATTTGGGAATGCAAAAGCATTTAAATCCTTAGAAAACATCACAAGAATGTTAAAAGGGATGATATCAAATTAGTTACATTACGTGGAGAATATCCTTGGAAATGTGACAAGGAGAATTCTGGAATTGCCAAAACTCTGATTGACATTATCCTTCATCTTTCGAAGAATAAAGGAGAGAGTGTTTCTCAATTAGAATACTCTAGAGTCATTAGAAGCCTAATGTACTTAACAAGTTGTACAAGGTGAAGGTCCCTGTGGAGGGGTGATTAGGCCCTTAACTACTTTTAACCAAAAGTAATATAAGACTGTTGTCAGGGATAGCAAGGTGTTGTTCTATCCCGATAACAGTTTATCAAAGTAAACAAATCGTGTTGTATATAGATGAAACTAATAACACAATTATGTTTTTCTCTATAGCAGAAACCCCTGAATTCAGGGATGAAAACTGCCAAATCTTTTCACTATGTAACAACTCTTTTTACAAGACTATAGTTCTAATAATAGCAAAGTTTCGGTGCTATCCTTTCACTAGACTCGTACGCTAGATCTAAGAGCTATTCTCCATCTTGTTTTACAGAGATTTACCATAGAAAGATATACAAGTTTCAGACATGAATCTAGTTATCGCACAACTAACTCACTATGAACATTTGAAAAGTTTGCACCTACCAATCCAACCTCATGGTATGCAAGATGTATGCATGAGTTTAAAGGGTGTTTTGTGAAGACTTTAATACAAAAAGATCAACACAAAAGATGCTGTATAAACAGACTCAGTTTTAGAAAGAAAATGAACAATGACAATTTTCCCAACTAAGCAAAATATTAAGCTAAAACCACCAAGGAAGACAATGGGAGCTTGTGCCTTATATAGGCCAAATGTAATGGCCTTAGAAGGAAGCTAGCTCTTACCAGCCAAGTGAATGAGAAAGAGTATTAAAACAAGGTTTTAATCGCAGCCAAGTAACCAAAACTTGACAGCCACATAAAGAGTGTATGTACTTCTTTTCAAAAAATATCTTCACTTTATAAGAGATAAGGATGAAGATTAAAGATTAAGTTTGTAAGAAACAAAAACTTATCTTTCTAACTAAGTCACTTGACCAGAGAAGTATTTTAAAAGTGTTTTATAACCAGTTTGAAGTCGAAAGATATTTTTCAGAATGGAACAAAACGTTCCAGGGCTTCAGGGATGGAAAACACATTTGTCATCCTTAGTAAAAACAGTGAAATGCATATGCATGCTTTTTACCTTTGAGACCATGAGGTTTTCATTATACGAGGTTGATGGTCTTTTTATCTTCAATCTTCTCTTGAATGAGTCTTCTAATCCATGTTTTGTTAAGTAAGAGATATGTCAATAAATATCTACCTTCACAAGGCCAGACTCGGCATATGCTGTGAACAAGCTAAGCAGGTACACGAGTAATCCTGGTGGAATGCATTTGCAAGCAATTGCAAGAATACTTAAGTATTTAAGGTATACTCGTACCTATGGGCTGCACTATACCAGATATCCGGTTGTCTTAGAAGGGTACAGCGATGCAAATTAAATTTCTAATATGAAAAATTCACTAGTGGATATGTATTCACACTAGGGGGTGCAGCAGTATCTTGAAAATCCTCAAAACAAACTGTTATAACCATATCCACGATGGAATCTGAGTTTGTTGCCCTAGACAAATGTAGGGAAGAGGCAGAATGGCTATGCCAATTCATAGAGGATATTCCAAAAAGTATGAAGCCAGTGCCTGCAATTTGCATACATTGCGATAGTCAATCTGCAATTGGCAGGGCACAGAGCAGTATGTAAAATGGTAAGTCAAAGACACAATACTATCAAACAACTACTCTCTACTGGTGTCATCTCTATTAACTATGTAAAGTCAAAAGATAACATAGCGGATCTATTAACCAAAAGGTTAAACAGAGAGTTGGTTGATAAATCATCAAGGGGAATGAGACTAAAGCCCATGAGTTAAAGTCTTTACAGTGGACACCCAACCTAGTTGACTGGAGATCCCAAGATCTAAGTTCAAAAGGGACAACTAAATTGTGGAGACCGTGCCGGATCACTGTGGGGATTTTTCCCAAGTCCATTCCTATGATGAAAACAGTGATGCCCGTAAGGAATGAGGTTAAGCTCAAAATTTTTAATGATTCTTATGCGTCGGAAATCCGAGCGGAGTAAAATGGGTTACTCTTAATTAAGAAATCACCTATGTAAGAGGAAAGTGGAGCTGCTTCTAAGGGCATTGTTCATGGCGCAATTCTTGTTAAGCTCTTACAGAACCAGGCGCATGTCCAGGCCAAAATGGACACAACAGTAAGAACTAAAAATATCAGGAAGATACCTGCGTGAAGTAAGTCATCGTTTACACAAATGACAAACAGTTCAAAGACATCGCGTCTACTTTTTAGTTAGTAAAGTAAGCATGCTTTCACAAGGGAAGGTTCAAAGGGTAGACCCTTACCTATCCTATGCAGGTTTTCGATTGCAGAATCTATCACCAAGTCTATTGAGTCTTCGGTTGCCAATGTTCATTCATGTGGGGAATTGTTGGAATGGTGGTTTTCTACCATTTTAATATGACAATTTAAACAAAATAAATGAGTGTGTTGCACTCAATTTTGATGTGAGGGAAACATAGATTTGTGTTCTCCTACAAGAGTAAATAAAGATTATGTATTCATTTTTTAAATTGGTTAAGGGTTGAATGAGAAATTGTCACCCAAAATTAGCCACTTGAAACAAAAGGAATGAATGTGATCCCACATGGGAGAAAATAGGAATGTGGAAGTCTTTATTTATGATTGCACCCTACTATGTCTTGAGTGAGTGAGTAGAGAAGCTCCCTCTCACGTGCGTAGAGGGGTGCAAATCTTGGTTGAATTGAGTATGCAATATGGACTTGTGTGTGTCCGCGTCCTGCAGACACAAATGTCGTTCGGGCCAGGCCGCACGAGTTTCCTTTTGCACTCAGGAAAGACTTTTTTCATTTCTCAAGACCTTTCAACTTCTCCGGTTATGATGGGTTTATTGGCCGAATTATGGTGAGTTTTTCTCACCATTATTGGCCGAATTATGGTGGATTTTTCTCACCATTATTGGCCAAATTATGGTGGGTTTTCTCACCATTATTGGCCGAAAATATGTTGCATGGTTAATGAGTGGTAACTCATGATCTTTTTGTGACCGGATTTAATGTCATACTTCATCTCCTCCATGTATAAATAGAGGTTCCATCCTCCCTTGTTTTTTATCCCATCAGAAAGCAATCTCCTCTTCTGATCACTTCTCTCCCTCTCTCAAAAGTGTGCAAATCCAGTGATAGAGTAAGATATTTTTCAGTTCGACGAGAAGTTCTTGTGCTGCGGTACAAAACTTTGAAGTTTTTTTTATCCTGGGAGAACAACGACATTCAAGCCTATGAGCGGCATAAAAGTTCTTAAGGAACACGTGTGATACACGTGACTCAACTTAGTTCATCTTCTTACCCCTACGTTCTTATGTTTACATTTTACTAATTATTTAATTAGTATTTTTTATATTATATTTAGTTTAATATCACTCAATTTTTCCTACAATTTTCTCACCATTATTGGCCGAATTATGGTGGATTTTCTCATCATTATTGGCCGAAATTATGTTGCATGGTTAATGAGTGGTAACTCATGACCTTTTGGTGGCCGACCTTAATGTCATACTTCATATCCTCCTTGTATAAATAGAGGTTTCATCCTCCCTTATTCCTTATCCCATCAAAAAGTAATCTCCTCTTCTGATCACTTCTCGCCCTCTCTCAAAAGTGTTCAAATCCGATGATAGAGTAAGACATTCTTCAGTTAGACGAGAACTTCTTGTGTTATGGTACAAAACTTTGAAGTTGTTTTATCCTGGGAGAACAACGACATACAAGCCTATGGGCGGCGTAAAAGTTTTTAAGGAACACGTGTGATACACGTGACTCAACTTAGTTCATCTTCTTACCCCTTCGTTCTTATGTTTACATTTTACTAATTATTTAATTAGTATTTTTTATATTATATTTAGTTTAATATCACTCAATTTTTCCTACAATTTTCTCACCATTATTGGCCAAATTATGGTGGATTTTCTCACCATTATTGGCCAGAATTATGTTGTATGGTTAATGAGTGGTAACTCATGACCTTTTGGTGGCCAACCTTAATGTCATACTTCATCTCCTCCTTGTATAAATAGAGGTTTCATCCTCCCTTATTCTTTATCTCATCAGAAAGCAATCTCCTCTTCTGATCACTTCTCTACCTCTCTCAAAAGTGTGCAAATCCGGTGATAGAGTAAGGTATTCTTCAGTTCGACGAGAAGTTTTTGTGCTGCGGTACAAAACTTTGAAGTTGTTTTATCCTGGAAGAACAACGTCATACAAACTTGTGGGCGGCGTAAAAGTTCTTAAGGAAAACGTGTGATACACGTGACTCAACTTAGTTCATCTTCTTACCCCTTCGTTCTTATGTTTACATTTTATTAATTATTTAATTAGTATTTGTTATATTATATTTAGTTTATTATCACTCAATTTTTCCTACAATTACTATCCAAATAATTTAAATCAATATGCCTGCATGCAAAATGTAGTTGAAGGAAATAACATTAGGAGAATGACATACAAAGGATTAATTATCTTAAACAAATAAAGAAACACAAGTGTATGTAACACCTAATATTAGAGAACTTTCAATATATTTTTTTGAAACTAGAGCACTTTCAATTATATATATATAATTATTTATATAAATAAATGTGTGCACATACCTAACCAATGGTAGAACCTCATTAGACACATTGCCATCTGGATCTAAGAATTCAATGTTTTTTTTGGCAAATTTTGTCCAACATGTCAACAACAAAGATATAGGTATGTCCTTAAAACCCTCGTGCTTCATAACGTTAAATGCATGACAATATGGAATACCTTCACATTCAAAAAGTTTGCAAGAACATACTATGTGAGGAAAACTTTCTTGAAAGTGATAAACAGTTATGCACTTGCTCACTTTTTTGTTGTTATATCTAGATGTTGTGTATACACGACTAGTAGAAAATTTATAATTCTTGATGTCACGAGATCTATGATCAACTCTATCTCTTCACGTACTAGATAAAATACATTGTCAATGTATGTTGATGCGTATTTCTCTAACTCTGGTAGTTGGGTAGTAAGTACATGAACGGATGCTTCAGCCAACTTTTGTCGTTTTTCATACATAATTTTCACCCAAGTCTTATCGTGAAGGCCAAAATTATTCACCATATCATTTTACATCTTTTCAAAACCATATGGAGTCACCTCATTGAACATACATCTTCAAAATTTTCCAAGTACTTTATTGTTGTGCAGTGAACTCGAGCTTTTCTCGAAATGTGCCATGTGCATAACATGTGTGGACAACCTAGAAGTACTACATCAATAGACTTTCTCATTGCTTCATCACCATCAGTAAGAACTGCAATAAGTTTTATTCCCTCCATGGACTCTAAAAATATTTGTAGAACTCATGTTTACGTCTCGATCTTTTCATCGATTAGTAATGCAAAACCAAAAATCATAGTTATTAAATAGTTATTTGAACCCACAAACAATACCAATGGCTTTCCATAGTGGTTGGTTTTGTATGTGCTATCAAAAACCAAGACATCTCCGAAGCAATAATAATCTACAAATGAGTTTGAGTCTCTCCAAAACAAGTTTGCTAACCTGTTATCCTCGTTGATGTTGTACTTGTAAAATAATTTTTTGTGTGTAGCTTTTCTTCCTTCCATATAGGCAATTGTAGCACTTACATCTTCATGAAGTAGGATTCCTTGACGGCTTGAGATCATCTTATTGTACAAGTCTTTGGCAGTGAATGGGTCGACATTCGAATATTCTCCGGCTTTATTAGCTATGTACTTGTACACATGAAAAGTTTTGATGCATGTTTTTCACATAGATTTGGCTAATTCTAGCTGAGACTCTGGAATGTATCGATGTGAGCGGAGAAGATGTGACATTTGTGTCGATGTAAGATCATGAGAGTGGTCGGTAATAAACTTTACCACGACATATGAATTAGTGTCCTCAAAATACCTTACCTTGGACAAACATGGACAATAACACCGTGTTTCTTTCCTTGGCATACGAACTTTGTCAATATTTTTCAAATACTTAGTTTTTCTCTTCTCTTTTGCAGAACAAATCAATTGATGAATAGTGATTCTCCCAGTCTTTGCAATTATTATCTTCTCATATTTTCTAACATCGAAACCCAATACCTTTCCATAAGCCTAGTAAAAAGCCTCCACATCCTCAAGAGTTTCAAAGTTGTTGCCTATGATTTCTTCTGAAGATAACTTGTGATATGTAACTTCTTTTTGTAACATATGATTGATAACACTCTTTCTACTTCTCGATGATTGGGCTTGCAACCCACACATTTGGAGTTTTTTTTTTATGGAACTACACTAGACATATGAAAACACAATACAAATTAAGCTTGTTCATCAATTCAAAATGATCGAAATAATATAAGTCATAATGAAACTAATTAAGCATGTATCAGTGTAACAAATTAAAGTAGCAAAGAAGTGTAAAGTCACACACGGAATCTCAATATCATTTAGGATTCATATACAGCTAGCTCTAGCATCTATGTGATACGATTTTCTAACCTAGTCAAGCTAATGACACCAAACCCGACATAGTTCATCAATCCAAGAATATATAAAAAAAGAAAGAAGAAGAATCGATACCAATAGTGAAATATTTGCATTCTTGATTGATCACTTAGACACTTACCATCCTTTTTTTGTTCTTCTTCTTTGATTCTTCTTCAATTCTCTTCGATCTCCATCTTTTCCTTTCAACTGATGATCGATCACGTTTGTCTCTAGCTAGTTGTTTCTTAATCCGTCAAACAAATTAATTTGAATACTATGGATTTTTTTTTGAAGGAGAATACTATGGATTTAACTTCAACAAATATGAGGGTATCAATCTGTGCCAAGTTTTAGGATTTTGTTACAGAAATTAATTAATTCTCTCTTATCAACAATTTAATTTTTATTTTCTACTTTCCATCTTTTTACAGATCTGAGAAAGGAAATAGAAATGAATTCAAATATTCATTACACAATTGATCGAATCAATTGTATGGAATGACACAATAAAAGTAGAAAACTGAAAATGAACGCATAAATCTTGAAGTGGTTAAAAATATATATATATATATATATATATATGTTATCAAGGGATCAAATATGTACAAATAGATTATTAAATCAACCCCTAAAAATAATCAGAAAAATATTGTATTCCATACAAAAAAAAATTCAAATATTCAGTGTAGTGTTTGGTAATAGTAATGATACAGATTCTTTGTGTTTGGTAATAGAATCTGCTCGGATAATCTTATTCTCATTTGTTTTCAATAGTATCTTGAAAACCTTATTCTCATAATCTCATTAGAAGTTGGAAGCACACATGAACTGTCTCAAAGGCAGCATTTCTTTTCTAACTCGATGTATAGCCACTTCTTTTTTAGCTAAGGCAGTGACTGTCATGGAAGATCTGAAACCAAGCATGAATATAACTTTCAATAAAATAGAAAGGAGATTAACTGTAAGTGAAAAATTTCTAAAAATATCTGCCTGTGGACAGTGGAACCAGAGGGATAACATGTTGTATGCACAGTGGAATTTCTATGGGCTGCAGCCTAGACAACCTACTCTTTCACAGCCCATAAACATCCCAACATGCTTGTAAATATAAATATAATACACTACATGTTTGTAAATTAAGCAGTCAAAGAGCTCAATTCAGCTTGAGCTTATCATTGATCACTTTATGTTTGTACGGATTATCAGTTTATCACACTTTTATTATATGTTTTTATATAAATTTAGGGGATAAATTCTACCGTAGGATATAGGGCATTTTAGAATTTTAGGTTATGTGCTTGAATTGAATTGAGCTTATTGAATCAGGATTTGTGCCCAATATATTCTACCGTAGCTATGAAACTTCTTTTTTTTGATGGAAGATAATGATTCATTAAAAGACCTTCAAGCTTAAATAGTACATAAATAATTGACAACACACTAATTTAGTAGACTAGTCAGAGCAAATATTATTCTCTATATTAATTAAGCCCTTACAAATCAAGCTAATTCGTATCTCAAGAGAAACCCGAGAGACAAACAAAGAAGAATTGTCACATCTCTGAGCACGCAATTATGGTAGATATAACAGTCCTAATGAAACTAGCGATTCAAAAATGACATAAATAAGTTGATTAAAGCAATTCCAACTTGTTCGTAGGCATACTGAACCGCCTGGATCCCATATGAAACTATTTCTTAGATCCCAAATTTTAACCTTCAGAGACTGCTTTGAAGCCCAAACAAAAAGGTCCACCATCGAGAGACTAAAATTGGTCCAACAAAGGAGGAAATGGCCCAGCAATATTGGTTCACCTAGCTATGAAACATTGAAACTTGTTGATGGTGCTTAATTAATCGACTTAACTTTATAAAGGTCCAACAAGTTTTAACAATTTCATTTATCATCATGACTATGGCAGATGGAGCATGACTGTGGCAGATGGAGCATGACTGTGGCAGACTGGCAGTATCAATATGGCCGCGAGCCACAGGCGGACCTAACTAATGCGAAGAGAGGGCTTATGCACCACTCAATTTTTGCCTACGTGCAATTTTTGAATGATTAAGTAGATATGAAGCTAAATATTAACATGGATGTCTCCATTTTTAGTTTTAGTATTTTGATCTATTCTTCATTACGCCCCACATAAATAAAATCTTCAGTCCGCCACTGCCGCGAGCTGATGAATGCGAAAGAATCTAGATATAGCTTGTACCCGTTTTTCAACTTCATGAGCTTCTTCTTCTTCCCGACTTAGCATCACTCTCATCCACTTTCTGTTTAATCACTATAGACACGCTTGGCATTTTCATCTCTTTAGTTCGTCCTATAAGACCGATTTCATGAATTAGGCACACGTATGTTTGCAGTAAGGTGACGGACTGCTTATTAGCCGCCGCATCCCCCCAAGTCCCCAACCATATTGGGAACGCTTGCATAACTGTACGTGGAGCTGGGTTGTTTCCTTCCGTAATTTGCCCTCTTATTTTGGACTTTCTCCTCAAGATTTGGATTCATACAGAGCTTTGTGCTTTCTTACACTTGACCTCTAAAATAAATCAGATTTGGGAATGGTGGCATATACTATTTTATATCACGATCAAGATACGTTGAATGGTGCGCAGTTGACAATGTTGAAGTGCAGAGCTATAACCAAAATACTACTCATTTTCGAGGTACTACGTAACTACCAGTTACCAACTTGTTTACGGAAACACTCTTCATCCCATTCCATGTGCTGTAATTTGTATTACTATAATACATCAATAGTGAAGACAACGACAAACATGGTTTTATCATCTTCAAAAGCATCTTCAAAATCATCTTCGTTTGGCTTCCTCAGTTCAACGTGAAAAAATATTCGTCTGACCTAATTAATCCACGTGCCCCATAATGGTGCCTATAAAATGCATTTCGAATATGAGATTAGGAAACCAACTACTACACCCGCTATCCATTTACATATTTACACGTACAAAAATCGTCCAGCTGATCATCCTAGCTTCTTAGCTACTGTTATTCTGCCAACAACTAATGTCGCCTTCCTCGTCTTCTGCTGCTCCTGTTTCACAACCAAAGCTTCCATTGAAGCAAATCCCCGGTGACTATGGCTCGCCCTTCTTTGGCGCCATCAAAGATCGCTACGATTACTTCTACAGCGAAGGCAGAGACGAGTTCTTCAAAGCCCGAATCCAGAAGTACAACTCCACTGTGTTCCGCACAAACATGCCTCCGGGTCCTTTCATTGCATCAAACCCTAAGGTCGTCACTGTCCTCGACGCCATAAGCTTTCCGATCCTCTTCGACAACTCGAAAGTCGAAAAGCGAGACATATTTGTCGGTACTTACATGCCCTCCACAGACTTCACCGGCGGCCATCGTATCTGCTCATATCTCGATCCTTCAGAAGCCAAACACACTTCACTGAAAAACTTCTTCTTGTTTCTTCTCTCTGCTAATCACAATAATGTTATACCACTTTTCCATACCCACTTCACAAATCTGTTTGTCAAAGCCGAGGCTCAGTTGTTGAATGATGGCAAGTCAGACTTTAACGCACTCAACGACCAAATTTCCTTCGACTTCATTTTTGATCTGTTTTTCGGGGAAAATCCTTCCGACACAAATTTGGGATCCAAAGGCGCCACCTTGGTTAACCTCTGGCTCTTACCCCAACTTTCTCCTCAGATCACGCTAGGGTTGCCTAAGTTTCTCAGTGTCTTTGAAGATTTCTTGCTTCATACGTTTCCCTTCCCTGCCCTATTTGTTAAACCCGCTTATAATAAGGTTTACAAGGCTTTTTATAAGTCGGCAGCCAAGGCTCTGGACGTGGCTGAGGCTAAGTTTGAGCTTTCAAGAGAAGAAGCTTGCCACAACCTCGTCTTCTTGGTCTGCTTCAATGCGTATGGTGGCATGAAGCTCTTGTTCCCTTCCTTATTGAAATGGGTAGGGTTAGCAGGAGAGGATTTACATCGCAGGCTTCGCAACGAAATCAGGGCCGCTGTTAAAGAAGCTGGTGGTAAGATTACTCTTGCAGCTTTGGAGAAGATGACACTGACCAAGTCAGTTGTTTATGAGGCCTTGAGGATCGATCCTGTAGTCCCATTCCAATACGGAAAGGCCAAGGAGGATCTAATTATCGAGAGCCACGAAGCAGCATTTGAGATCAAAAAGGGAGAAGTAATCTTCGGATACCAGCCAATTGCTACAAAAGATGGAAAGATCTTCGAGAACCCCGAGGAGTTTGTAGGTGATAGGTTTGTTGGGGAGGGCGAGAAGCTGTTGAAGTACGTGTGGTGGTCCAACGGCCCCGAGACGGGGAGTACGGCAGCCGGGAACAAGCAGTGCGCGGGGAAGGATCTGGTGGTGCTCATGGACAGGATCATGTTGGCTGAGTTCTTCCTCCGCTATGACACTTTCACCATTGAAGTTGCGACAATCTTGTTAGGGCCAAAAATAACGTTCAAAACACTCACCCCAGCTTCGTCATCATGAAGTTGCCTTGTTGATTACCACGTCTAATTTTCTTTCTCTTTGTTCTGACATGTTTACGTTTGACCTAATCATGGATCACTACCGCTGCAAATACTATAGCCGACGATATATGTAAAACTATAGCCGACGAGATAAAACTCTCGTCAGTTATAGTGGAAAAAATAAAAAAAAAAATTTAAAAAAATGAATTTTTTTTATTTTTTTGTTAAAAACTCGTCAGCTATAGTACTATAGCCGACGATAATGAATAAAAACCTCGTCGGCTATACTATTACCGACAGGTTTTAGCCAGCCGACTTTAGTCGACGACCCTTAAATATCGTCGGCTAAAGTCCGTTGGTTAAAACCTGTCGGTAATAGTATAGCCGACGAGATTTTTATCTATTATCGTCGGCTATAGTACTACAGCTGACGAGTTTTTAACAAAAAAATAAAAAAAATTCATTTTTTCTACTATAGCTGACGAGATTTTTATCTCGTCGGCTATAGTTCTACATATATTGTCGGCTATAGTATTTGCGGTGGTAGTGGATGTAACTCATCCCTGGACCAGACAGAGATCCTCTCCTTACCAAGAAATACCTAATGTTTACACTTCTTCCTGGTCTTTGTTCACTTTCTCAATCAAAAGAGAAAATATATTCCTCCTTTTCTGAAATATTTTCAAACAAAAAAGCTTTGCTGCTCTTCTCTTTATCGGCTACAGCCTAAACTCAAGAATTCTTTGGCTCTTGTTTCAAAAAGAAACCTCAAATATCTTTCCCTCACCAAAATACATCGTATTCTTCTTTTATCTAATACTGCCAAACGCCAAAAGGCGTTGTATTTCTATCTGAAATACAAAGCTTTTCAAAACTCATTTTTTTCAGTCCTTCTTCAAAATTGCTCTTTTCCTTCAAGATCCCAGCAAAATTTCAAAGCCCGTCCTGTGTTCATAACCATACAAAATCAAACACACTTCCTATTTTTCCTTTGCATGAACAAAATATGCAAGAAACATATACAAAAGAAACTTGATGAAATTCAGGCCTTCAAAACAACATACAGTACTGAGAGGAGTTTTACCTTCCCAAAAGTTGAGAAACATATGATAATTGAAGCCAAAAGACGCCTCTAAAATCTGCAGCAGCCATCTACAAATACGGGATCGAGAGTCCCTGCAAATCACGTTCAGATCGAGTATACCTGCAGCAAATACCAGTAAAATGAGCAGTTTGGAGCCTACGAAGTTAGAAGCTCCAGTTGAAGCTCTAAAGAAAGTGTCGAAGCCTGAAACAAAAGACGACATAAGAATAGCAGAGCCTACTCCAAAGACGACGCCATAGTCTGAAGCCAAATACTCATTTCGATGCATCTGCACAATGGAGAAATTATGAGATGTTGCCTTATATCGGAGACTTTTTTGCCTAAAAATCGTTTGTGCCATGCGTAAAAACTTCTGTTTCAATTATTAGTTTTGTTTTAAGAATTAAAGCAAATGAATGTATTGAGAACATGATAGCAATGGCTTGTTGCCTATTACGGGATGTCCCTTGTTACCTAACGAATTACACTAGTTGCCTTGTCGAAAACTATCTTTTCATGAACAAGCCTCTGTTTATAATCATTCTTTTGTTTTAAAAAAATTAATGGTTTATAAACACCACAATAGTGACATGACTTCAAATGCCAAAGACATGACAACAACGGTAGAGAAATCAGTTTAAACGGTGGTGTTCAGTTTGTGATCAGCAGTGAAATCAATTCAAGTTGAAAGGCAGAATACTCATGTGAAATCAGTTTAAGCAGTGGTGTTCAGTTACGACCAGACGGTGGAGACAATTGTTAAATCAAGTTCATGCTGCAATCAAATTACGAAGTCTAAATGTTGCTTAGTAAAGCAAGAGGAAACAGAAAATCAAGCGATCAGTTAGGGACTCACACAATTGACTCGAAGCTCTAGCCTCTACAGACAACGCACGTTACATAGAAAACAACTTCAATCAATCTTCAGACCCACACTCGTTGGAGACTAGAGATGCTCACCAATCAGTTATTGACGAAGCATCAACGTCCAAATTTCGACCATGTCGCTCACACAAAGAGGAGACTTACTGTTGCCCGAATCCAAACTCTATCGCATACAAGAAGTCGAGAAGAGAATCAATGCCTCTATTTCAATCTGCTATAACAAATCAGAAAAAAAAAATCGCTTAGCTAGCAGTACGCAGCTTGGACAGAAGGCAGGCACGGATGATGGGGGGGGCTGGGGTGTGCTGCAGCACCCCCAAGATTTCTATCCAAAAAATCTACTACATATATTAAGATATACTTAAAAAAATAAAAAGCAAGAAAAAGTATAAAATTAAAAACAGTACACAACTACAGTCTACAGATGCCCAATTGCTCAAATCACCGATCCACAATTTCTCTCTCTCTCTTCTTCTGTTCTTCACTTTTGGATTTGGGAGGAGACTGAGTTTATTTTCTTTTGGGAGTAATGGCGTTATGTATTGTATACTTGAAAGAGTTTCAATAGGGAGAGACTGGAGGAGATGGATGTTTCCTGTGCTTCTTCTTATTGATGTTCTCCATTGCATCAGTTCTAAGCATTCGAACAACCGACCTCTCACCGGCGTGGTCTTTGAGCCATTTGAGGAGGTGAAGAAGGAGCTCGATCTCGTACCTTCTCTGCCGCAACTCTCTCTCGCTCGCCAGAAGTACAGTGATGAGACTGAGGCTGCCGTAAATGAACAGATCAAGTGAGCTTTTGCTTATCTCGCCTTGAAATTTTGTATTATATATTTTCTCAAATGATTTGTGCTGTATATTTCATAACCTGTAAATGTTCACTGTGGACTTGTGTAGTTGTATCGGTGCGTATTAAGTTTTTATTGTTCTGTATCTGGTTTTTAGAAGTAATTTGATTAGGTTTGTATTATGCTATATTCTAATTAATTACAAGGATTGTTTTCTCTGACTAGCATTTTGCTGACGGAGAAGTTACTCTTGGGCTTGGGTTTGCTGCTAGGGGAAAGGACTATAAACTTGTGAGATTCATACACCCCAATGAGCGTATCTTCCGAGCAGAAGTTTACAGTGTCAACTTGGATTCTTTTAGGTCTGTTCATTCAATAAATGTTGTGCCCTGCCTCTTTTCTGCTCTTTTCGTTTCACGTCTGATAAATGTTGTGAAACTGAAAATAATTATGCTTGCACCATTTGCAGTGCACAATTCATGAGTTTGTATATTTGGATTGACCTGGTATTATTTATTTTTCTTTGTGTGATATCTCACATTTTATTCAACCTTTATTTGAACATCAGGGCACTACTATTTGACTTGGCAGTTTCATTTTTACCTGGTTTAAAGGTTGCTCAGCTTGATTGATACACTATTCTCTGCAATAAAGCTTGCAATATCACAGGTTTGAAACTTCTCTTGCCATCATGGTATTCTCGTACAAATCTATTTGGTATATCAGTATATGACTTGTCTTAGTTAAGGAATAGTCCTAGGTTTTGTAGTATTTGCTAGAGGAGTAAAAGGACTATAATTTAGTTAGTTTTGCTTTTTAATTGGCTGGTTTGGTGTCTGTGTGTTTAGTTGTCAATTGATATTCAATTCTTCTTCTTTCTTTAGGTTTTATTTATAATGACCGATCAATCTCAAAATCCTAAGCCACGAAAAGTTCAAAGGAAAGTAAATTCATACTTTCAGAGAAATGATGTTGTTATGGATGAGATTCCAAGTTTAGATACTCAAGAACCTTCTAGTTCTACAAGAGTTGAGACTCAAGAGCTTAATGTTAATCATATTGAACGTGATCCGGGAAAACGCACTGCAATCTCTTCATATCCTATTAATGAGCGTGATGAGGTTCGACGCAAATATATACTTTATGAGCCCTATCAACCAAAATTAGAAGAGTATCCAACACATCTTTGTGGAGAACAAGACCGAAGATTCAATAGAAAATGGTTTGAGCAGTATCATTGGCTTGAATACTCAGTCCACAATCACAAGGCATACTGTTTTCCTTGTTTTCTTTTTGATTTTGATAACTCAAAACAGTCTTTGTTCACTTCTATTGGATTTGAAAATTGGAGAAAGGTCGGTGGAGTTCAATGTCGCTTTAAAAAGCATGTCGGGAAGAGTGGTTCACCACATTATAAGTCTATACAAGATTGGCTTAGCTTGAAGCATGTGACCAGACATATTGACAAAGTGACGATTCCAGAACCACCAGAATTTGTACAACAAAATAGGTTGCAGCTCAAAGCTACTATAGAGGCTGTAAGATTGTTGGCTAAGCAAGCACTTGCATTTAGAGGAGATGATGAATCTGCTGAGTCATCTAATCGTGGAAATATTGTAGAGTTGGTGGATTCTTATGGGAGAATGAATGAGGAAGTAGCCAGAGTTACCTTAGCAAATGCACCTCGAAATGCTAGCTATACTTCACCAACAATTCAAAAAGAGATTCTAAGTATTCTTGCCAATAGAGTTAGATGGAAAATTCGTGAAGAGATTAAGGAGGCTAAGTTTTGTCCACTTGTTGATGAAGCACTTGATGATTCTAAAAAGGAACAAATGGCTATAATCTTGAGATTTGTTGACTCTCATGGGTTTGTTCGTGAAAGGTTCTTTCACATTGCAAGTGTTAGTGATACTTGTGCTGCAACTCTTAAGAATAAGATAGACAATGTGTTCACTGAATACAATCTTCAAGTTGAAAATTTGCGTGGTCAAGAATATGATGGTGATAGCAACATGCGGGGTGAATGGAATGGATTACAAGCGCAATTTTTACAAGAGTGCCCATATGCCTATTATGTACATTGTTTCGCTCATCGCTTACAGTTAGCTTTGAATGTAGCAGCTAAAGATGTGGGTGTTGTTTATTTATTCTTTCAAATGCTGGCTAGTCTCATCAATATTGTAGACTCATCTGCTAAACGTGTTTCTGAGTTAAAGTCTATTCAAGAAATTGAAGTTGTGGAGCAAATTGCTGCTGGGGAACTTGAAACTGGCAAGGGAGCTAATCAGACTTGTAATTTACAAAGAGCTGGATCTACTCGGTGGAGTTCAAGGTATTCTTCTATCAAGAATTTGATGAAATTGTTTAACTCAACTAGTTCAGTTTTGAAAAACATGAATGAAAATGGCCTTAATGGAAAAATACGTGGTGAAGCTTTGGGTGCCTATAAAGCTCTTAGATCATTTGACTTTGTGTTTTGCTTATTACTGATGGAGAAAACTATGAGAATCACAAATGTCCTTTGTAAGACTTTGCAAGAACAGTCTCAAGATGTCATAAATGCCATGAATCTAGTTTCTAGTACGAAATGTCGTCTTCAAAAGTTGAGAGAAAATGGTTGGGTTGATTTCCTTGCTAGTGTTTTATCATTTTGTGACACCCATACAATCAATTCTCCAGAATTTGGTGCTCGCTATATGGAAGGTACGCGTCGTGATTCTCAACAACAAAATTGTGTCACTATTGAGCATTATTATCGAGTAGAAGTATTCAATACCGTGATTGATTTTCAATTGATGGAACTTAGTAGTAGATTCAATGACCAAACAAGGGAACTCTTGATTCTTAGTTCTGCATTGGATCCTCGATTTGATTTTAAATTGTTTGATATTGATATCATATGTAGCCTGGCTGAGAAATTCTATCCTCATGATGTGCCTGAATTGAATGATCTGAGAGACGAGTTGGAGCATTTTGAGTATCAATTCTCAGAACTTTCAGAATTTCAAGATTATGCACTCTTTCTGAGTTATGTCAGGAATTTGTTAACATGCGGACACCATTCATTTTGGTTGAAAGACTAGTCCGTTTAGTGATGACTCTTCCTGTTTCTACGGCTACAACGGAAAGGGCATTTTCAGCTATGAAGCTCATTAAGAACCGACTTAGAAGCAAGATGAGTGATGATTTTCTGGCAGATTTAATGACAGTGCATATTGAGAGAGACATTGCTGATACTATAGATTACAATTCTATTATTGATGAATTTTATGCTTTAGGTAATCGAAGATCACAACTTAGATAGTTTAGTTTGTATTTGAATTGAATTTTCTTTGACTTGCTTCAATTTTATATTGCTCAATTTAAGTCGCAACATGTATTTTGATGAGTATATTTTTATGTATGATCTTATTGAGGATGTAAACATGAATGAATTGTTATGCAGGTCAAATATTTCATCAAAATAAAGTAAACTCTAACGATTTTTTTAAAGAAAAAATTGTGCTTCTTAACAAATTTTTTTTAGCACCCCCAGGATTTAATTCCTGGCTCCGTGCATGACAGAAGGGATGCAGTGGATGTTATTCCTATCAATATGGTGAAGCAAACAAAATCCACTGGCATGGATGCAATCGATTCCCATTTCAATCTCAATCTCAAATTCACCAAAGATAAATAAAATAAAATAACAAAGAGAGAAGAAGCGGCGCTGTGCTTGGAGGAAGAGAAGAAGATTAATCAAGTGTTGAGATGAAGAAAGAAGAGATCAAGCTGCACGTGAGGAAGAGAAGGAGAGAAAAAAAAGAAAAAAAAAGAAATGAAAAAGAAATGGGTCAGCTGCCCAATATGAGAAAGAAAAAAAGAACTTGGGCCATAGATATTTATATCAATTTACAAGTCCGAAAATGCTTTATAACTATTTTGTCTATAAAGTCAAGCACAAGCATGGCACAAAGTCATTAATGCATTAAGCTCAGACATACTGCCCAAGCAATGGCACAAAGTCATCAACAACATAAAGCCGAGGCGTGACACGAAATCAAAAATCATACATGAAGTCAGAGTCACAAAGATTAACACGACGAGCACTTCAAGTCAAATTCCAAGTGAATATTTGCAACTTCTGAAAGGAGAAATTTAACTCAAACTTGGAAACCGAAATTCTCACGACACAAAGCCTAAATTTGTAAGAGCTACAATGGTTTGATCCCTTCAAAGGCTATGTAGGCAATCCGACATAAAATTTGGATGCAACCATAAAATACATTTGAATCCCTGGTTATCCTAAAACCAAGTTCACTCCACCACTATAAAGAACTACGATGGTTTGATCCCTTTCAAAAGGGTACGTAGGCAATCTAGCGACCTACTAGATGCAACCACATTCTCAAATAGAATCCATGATTCCACCACTCAAATTCAGCCAACCTAAAAGTGAACCTCTAGTCATACAGCTTTAGCACCACAAAGAGCCAAGCCAATCCAAAATTCTTAAATTGCCTGAACTACATTGGTTTGATCTCTTCCAAGGGGTATGTAGGCAGTCTAGACATAAGACTCTGGATGCAACCACACTTTTATAATCAAAATACCTACACCACCAAATGGCAAACAGACCCAAACGACCACAAAGGTCTATCACAAGTCTAAAAGGCCAAATTCCAAGTCTTTTGATGGGTCATTCATTCATCGAAAGTCCACACTCACTTTTTCTTTGAACTACAAGTGACTTGATCCCTTCCGGGATACATAGGTAGCCCGTTAAACTCCTCGGGTGCAGTTACAAAAATACAAAAATCTCACACATTCAAGTTTGTTTACTTCATGTTTGGAATCAAAGCGTTTTCTCTTAAATTTAAGTTGTAATTAAAAGATTTCCTTTTTATCTTGAATGGGTCGAACTCAAATAATGAAACTTCATTTCCTTCAATGAGATGGAGTGAGATTATGTCAAGTAAATATTTTTTACAATTTTTACACAACATAATTTTTAGCACGCCTAGTGGGACCCATTCTCCCTTTCATGTCCCTTCATGAAAGTTATTAATGATCTTTGTATGTGTATCAGGATACAATACAAATGGCACCATAAGTCACCGTTTTCTTCCACAAGCTATTCTCAACCAAGAACAATGAAGGAGGCATTATTCATCAAATGTCTTTCATGATCGGACACACTCCCTTCATTCAAAGCAGAAAGAAGTACCAACCTGGAGTACAGAAAGGAAAAATGATAACAAAAACAGTGTACACTCGTGTTGTCAAGTCACCTTCCAAGAATGCTTTGAGGAACAAACAGAAGAGAATTACAAAGGTTCAGAGGAAGAAAATGGCTCAAGACAAAATAGTTGATGTTAATTTGGAGGAAATTACTCACTATGCAGATGAAAGGGTTACAGTTGATACCAAAACCCAATTATCATCTCATTTTATGGTTGGCTCTATCCGAGTTTATCTACCCGAGCAGGAGAGTGTGATGGCGATCTTCGCATATGGTGAAGATAAGAACCAAGTGGCTCGTAAACATGAAGTCAAAGTTGATTAGATTTTAACTTCTAGCTCTTCAACAATTCAAGAGCCTAATGAGATCACTACGGACATTGTCAAAGTTCAACATACACAAGTGCAAACCCGAAAAAGATCAAGGAGGTCCAAGAGCAAGCAATACCTCCGTGATGAAGAAATTGAGATTGCACAAGTGATGATGACTAGCCACAAAAGTCCTGAAGAGAAACTGCGAGAATTAAAAAGGAGGCTTGATCAATTCGAGGCCGAAACTAATAGGAGACAAGAAGTCGAAGCAAGAATCCGTGCGGATATAGAAGCCAAGGCAATAAGAAAGTTGGCGGAAAAAGAAGTTGAAATAGCTACGCTAATGGAGCGTTTGGATATTATATCCAGCGATAAGGATAAAGACAAGGAAGATGATACATACGAGCAAAAGAAAGATCCTGAAGAACCCAGTAGCTCACATAATAACGACACCATCTTGCAAAATGACATCAAAAATTTGATAGCAGAGCAATTTCGAGTCTTCCAGTCGACAATGGTCACTCCGGTGATCGGGTATCGCAAACTATATCTAGCCTATTATGACACTGTTGCATTTCCAGAAAATTATCAAAAAACCTTGTTTGACAAATTTGACGGAATCAATGGTTCTCCTCAAGAACATCTAGTGCATTTTTACTCAGCCTATGGGGATTCCTCCCAGTTGGATGCTTTGCTAGTAAGATAGTTTGTCCAATCACTCAAAGGGGTGGCATTCACATGGTATACCCAACTCGAAGAAGGTTCTATCATTACATGGGACGACATGCAAAGGGCATTTCTCACACAGTTTGTTAGTTCCAAGAAAAAAGTTTCGATCATGGACCTCGCCTACACAAGACAAAAGGTGAGAGAAACTACAAATAAGTTCATTGCTAGATGGAGAAACCTAAATCTCCTATGCTCTGAAATTTTTTTGGAACAAGCATTAGTTCAAATGTGCGCCAATAATCTTCTTCCAGAAATCGCAATATATGTGGGCTCAGCTGAACCACAATCTTTTGATGCTTTAGTGTCTAAAACGGGCAATGTGGAAAGACAAATAGCTTGCCAAAAGGTACTAGCCCCTAAAGATCAGTCAAGTGAAAGAAAGAACGTGAATAAAATGCTCACTGAAGAAAAGGCTGAGTCAATGGCAACTTTCGTCAAGACTGAGAAGAAAAGTGACAACCACAACACCAACCGAGGTAGGGACGATCGACCAAGGAGGTTGACTTTGAGAGAAATAAAGCAAGTCCAATATTCATTCGATAATGAGGATGTTGACTCTATCTTTGATGCACTTCTTGAACAAAGGGCTATGAAATTGCCTGAAGCAAAACGCCCTGAAGAGGCTAACAAGACCAAAGACCCTAAATATTGCAAGTATCATCGATTGCTCGGTCACACCTTGAAGCACTATTACATTTTCAAAGACGTGGTCTAAGACATGATAAACAACAATGAAATCGAGGTTGAGTCATCGACGAGTAAAACTGCAACAACTAATATGATTGAAGAGGTGACTATATCATAAGTCGCACTGCCTAAAGGTACAATACGGGTCGCCTTTGAAGTAGACAATGAAGTCAAGATTGTCCATGCCCACCCTGACATGCCTTGTTCTAGAAATTCAAAAATTCCAAACTTGTACGAGCTAATGACAGCCCCAAGCTTTGATATGTGGGAAGACTCGGGAGATTCGGATGGGTCAGAAGACGAATAGGAGATACTAAACAAACTTATCAAGCAACTCTCTCTTTCTATAAGCCCAACCACTCACTCTGATGTTGAAACAAACAGTAGATCATCTTCAATAGAACGAGGAAAACAAGAATGTTCAAAGGCATACCCGAGCCGACTGGAAAATGGAGGCATGTCATCATTAAAGTCTTCGCCAAGGGGGCATCTAAATTGTCCAATGCCAAAGAAGATTGCTTCTACCCCTATCAAAATGAAAAGTTCGTCAAGAAGTTCTAGGAAGCTTGCAAGATTGAGAACTTGATCAGACAGTCCGAGCAGAAGACAAAACATGCATGAACTACGATGACTTGATCCCTTAAAAGGGGGTACGTAGGCAATCTAATATTAAACGTTTGATGCTCACAATATATATATATATATCCACTTCCCAAATTCAAATTGAACGAATTACGTGTAGCTTGATCCCTTCACAGGGTACGTAGGCAGTCTGGTTTACATACTAGATTCAGTTGCAAAAAAAATGTTTTCATAAAAATCATCACCCAAATTCCATTTGGGGAACTACGATTGACTTGATCTTTTAACAAGGTACGTGGGTAGTCTGGTATTATACTAGATGCAGTCATAATCTTCAAACATCTTTCTTTTCCATGATATGTCTTTAAATAAATGGGACAAATACATGAGAGAACCATCAAGTGACAAGACCAAGATAAGAATGAAAAGCATTTGTACAAAAAGAAAGTGATTGAAGATCAGTTCGAGTAAAAGCTACTTTAAATGAGCTACAAGATGAAATCTATAAGTTCTTCAAAATGCAGTTTACAAGCTCTTCACTCTTGCCATGTCTCCCCTCTGCTATGCAACAGGAACATTACACAGTCCTAATTCCGACAACACCAACAAAGATCTCGCACAAGTCTATTGCTTGAAAACAAATACACATTGTCATCGATGCATACCCAGAAAAATTCAAGCATTGCATATTTAATCTACATTTCATATACAATGTTTGAATGGGCCAACCCCCACTCCTTAAAATGAACGGTTAGATTCATTTTCTCAAATGCCGAACTGTCCCCCCCCCCCCCCCCCCCCCCCCCCCCCCCCGTTCTCTCTCCCTGGCGCCAACAAGGCCGCATCTCCGCCGACTGAGCTTTGATAGATGTCGAAGAGATCAACTTCTTTGCTCCTCTGCATAGTTATAACGCGATTCAAACCACTTTATAGGTAAAACATCAATATATCTATTTTTTTGTAAGTTGATGGCGTGGCCATGATCGAACTCTACCTCTAAACCTCGATCCAGAACTTTCTTATCTTAGTGTCGCGAACCAATAATTCCATATCAGTTTTAAAGGCTTATGTTAATCGATAATCTATGAATAATACTTGTTAATCGAATGATTGGGTAAACTTCCAGGTGTTGATTAGAGAGGTCGGAGACTCGGAGCCGCCGAACTTTGAACTTGGAGTTGGCCGGGCATAAAGCAGATCTATAATTGAGTGACTGAGAGACTTGGATCCTGCTATCATAATGAAATTAATCAACCCATCTCTCTTTTGATATTTCTACTTTGAAAAAATATTCAGATTAATTGTTTAACCATGAGACCTGTGATCTTAATTTCATTTTTCGACGATGTCAATGTCGGCTGCTGGGCGAGAGATAGAGAGAGAACCATGACATGTTTTGCTAAAAAAAAGAAAGAGAGAAGATATTGAAATCGACCATACAATTCAAATGGCTGGCTAAGATTAAAGTTAGGCAAGAGTTAGGTGTTTTTTTGGTTAAGAGAGGATCCAAGTCCCCCTGGACCCTGACCAATTTTCGTCATTCTTACATGCCTTCGTTCTTTTCCTGGAAGTTCTAGCCTATATATTGTTTCGTTTAAAATTTATTATTGTTTAAGGAGATTTATTCTTCATAATTTTTAGTGTGCATTTTGTCTTAGTTAGATACGATTTAGTCTAGATAGAGATACAGATAATTTCTGTTTTATTGTGACAGTTATTGTAACAGATTGTATCAGCTTATATATAATGCATTCTATCAATGAAAGAGTTACATTTTTCAGTTATCATATATTCATCTTCAACACGTTATCAGCAGCTCTTGAGTTGATAGTCATCACCTCAAACCCTAAACAGAAAAGAAAAAAAACCTAACCCTAAAAACACTAGCTTCCATCGCCGGAAGCACTTATCACCGCCGATCTCCACCCATCAGCTCCTCCTTCTCTTAGCAATCCTTGTGCAGCATACGCTCAAAGAATCTCCAATTTTGACAAGATTGCTCGACTTCCAAAGAACCGCGTCAGACGAGCTCTTTCTCAACATTGTCCAAACTCAATACCGAGCATTACATCAATCAAGGTAAATTTTTAAACCGTTAATCTTTAGATCTAGGAATAAAACTTATTTCCTACAACACCCTAGATGTTAGGATTGTGATATTGTGATTATTACATATCTGTGCCCTAGTTCTTATGGACATATATCTATAGAGTATAAGTGACGGTCCTGGGGGAGTCACAGTTTAGAAAATAAAAGAAAAGAAAAGGAAATCGATACTATGTGATGGTTTATCACGGTTTCTGGGTGTGGTTTTGAGGCACCGTTTATTGATGATCGATTTTTGTGACCAAACATCATAGATCACGTTCTTATTCATTAAAACTTGATATTAGTGATCGTGGTTCTTCAATCAATACTAATTAAATCTCCTTGTATTTTGTAGATGAATTCGACATCTTTGACATCCAAAGAAAGGAATACCATCGTTAGATCTCCGATGTGGAAAACACGTTCATCGAAAAGAGACTCAGCATCACCATCAAACCTACCAGGCCAAACGACATTCCATCAACAAATGAAGCAAAAGCTTAAGCCATCATGTTTATGAAGCGTCACATTCATCCAACTTTCAAGAAGCAGTACTTAAAGAAAGCCAATCTCCTGGATTTGTGAGATGTTTTGAAGCAGCGCTTCAACAATGTGCATGATGCACAACTTCCTGAGTTGACTATAAGATGGAAAGCCTTTAAGCTTCTAAATTATTCTAAGATCCAAGATTACAATCAAGTGATGTTGGATCTGCAATTTGAGTTGAGTTTCTGTAGGGTGGACAAGTCAGTGAACAACATGATTGAGAAGTCATTGAATACCTTCCCAACATCCATGAGCATCCTTGCTCATCAGTACTGGCTCGAGTACGAACATGGGAGAATTCTTACCTTCAATGATTTCATCAATAGCCTAGCTAAACAGGAAATGCTTCATGAGATCATACTCAATAATAACTCAAGACCGAATGGTACTAAAAAGTATGAAGGTTATCAAATTGAAGGAAAGGCCCGTAAGGACAAAAAAAATATTCATTTGGAACCTTACGTGAATAGAGGACAAGCTCCATATGGTGGGAGAGAAGGGCGTAGATGTGGTCAAGGCCACATCCAAAATCTGACTTGACATAGGGCTTATAACGCCTTGTTGAAGCTAATCTGGTTCGCAGAATGATTGACAGAGGTCTTCAAATTCTACAAAGCATATGTACAAACAGTTTCGTGCTAGCAAAGAAATCCATAATATCTACAAAAGGCACAAGCAATACTTGGCTCAAGAGTCCAATTATGCTGGAGATCTCAAGATGGAAGTAGACAAAAATCTCGTCATTGCAGAGCATAAGGAGGTGGACCAAGTAACTATTGATTTTGAATAGCCTATGTAATAGGCGGTTATCTCTGTTATGTATTCAAGTTTTTGGTTTATTTTTTCTTTTGCTTACTTTTTAGTAAGTTTTAGTAGACTTTTGTCTTGGTTTTTCGAATAAGAACATCTATGATGTAGTTTTTAAAGTTGGCGAGTAATGAAATTTCTCTAGTTTTCGGTACATGAAAGTGTTGAGAATGATATTTCACTACAAATTAAGTGTATGGTTTAATGTTTACATTTCTATATGGCATAAGGACACCAAGATAACATAAAAATAAGACACAAAAATGGATGGTTTTGATCTCAAGAAATTTTTGACCCGTCGAAGACCACCCTCTGTATCAGTTTTTGTAATTTTTGACCCGTCGAAAAAGTGGTCCTCGGTCACCTATTTTGCACCTTCGACCCGTGAAAATGTTCGACCCCTCGACTGCACTCTACTGTCTCTAAAATTTCACAATTTCGACTTGTCGAAATTTTTTGGACGACTCGTTGAAAAAAATATCGAAAAATCAATATTGATTTTAAGTTTTATTCGACCCGTCGAAGGCTTATCTTGACTCGTCAAATTTTAGCCACTATGATAAGGTTTTCCAATTTTCAACCCGTCGAAAATGGTTATCGGGAAATCAAAGTTTATTTTTGGTTATTTTGACCCGTCGAAGTGGGTACTCGGACTTGGTGTTTCTGATGTGTTCTACATTGGTTTTTATCGAAACATAAAGGTTCAGAAAAAATTTTGCATGCCATATCAGCACTCAATAAGGGTCGCACCCCTATTCAAAATTTTAATTATTGGTGAATATACTATACATCGATCAATTACTTTAATATGTCTAACATGCATATACGTTTTAACTAAATATTAACCAAATTTTTAAACATCCATACATATATATATACGTACTACTGGTCTATATTAATTAACTAATATATATATATATATCATCAATTACCTAACTTAATTATAAATATTAGATGTACTAACAATGGAATCGATCAATCAAACGTACGTACAATTAATTATATATATAAACGTTAAGATTGTCAGAAATTAACTACGTACGTACGTACGTACCTAACCTTCTCCGATATATGGTGAATCGATGGTCGGACCCAGAGATATATATATATATATATATATATATATATAATACGTGCATGCTAGCTAGCTAGTTGCATGTACGTGTGAGGAGAGTCTGATCAAGAGAGAGAATGATCGATATGAGGATGAAGTTGAGACGAGCTAGCGGAGAGGAAGAAAGTCCGGCATGGACATTATATAATGCTCCACTTAGACGACGGACTTAGGTAGTTTTCGTCGTCCAAGTAGTCATATAGACGACCGACCTAGACGCCATCGCCCAAGTGGCCATATAGACGACGGCGTCTCAGTCCCTCGTCTATATGGCCACTTAGACGACGGAAAAAGTGTGTCCGTCGTCCAAATGTGCCTTAGACGACGCAAATGTGTTCCGTCGTCTGAGTGTACCGTAAAGGTTCTGTAGTCTAGATGTGTTTCTTGTAGTGAAAAGTAGTTAGATTTTCTCTCAAAAGAGAAGAAGAAAGGTAGGTAGATTATTGTAGATTTGTAGTTTGAAAGGTTGAGTTTTCCTTTTCTGGTCAAACAGTTAGAATTTGGCTCTAACTTGGACGATAATTAAGATAAGTAAGTTACATCAATCTTTTAATTACATTGGTCTTAACACTCGTGTGCATACACAAGTTTTTAAAACTGTCTCAACAAATAAAATTGTATCTCACGTTTTATCGAATGAAATAAAACTGTTTTTTGACTAACATCATCCATCCTCTTTTTATTTTTTTTGTCACCACGCAGTTCATTTTATATCTGATTTATGTAATTTTAAAGATAATTTAAGAAGTTTATATTTTTGTATGTCGATGACAAAAAAAAAATGCTTCCCTTTTTATTATAGTAGACTTATTAAAATAGATATGCAAAACGACGGTTGGAAAAGTTTACACGTTTTGGCGTTGAATTAATTTGATTTCTGCAATTAACTTTACCAGCTGTGTGCACGAAATTGAGATGCCCAGCAGCGTGCATGAAAAACAAATATATACATATCTTAGTACTCCACCGAAAAATAGTGCAACTAGTCGTACCATATGCTGTGACATGGAATTGAGTTAATCATGCATAAAGTCATCATGGTTTAAGCTACCTTGAGCCCTTGACCATATAAGCAATAACAGATATACAAATAGAGAATTGAACAGCAACATAGGCAAACCGGAGAAGAAATTTTGCCATAAATAATAAGATTATGCTTCTTGTTATCACCAATCTAATCAAACGGACATTACAATATTCACGGAGGTAATGTACATGTATATGTTTTGTACGTAATAGTATGGACAGCATCCTAATTATAAACAAGCATAATCATTAGAATTAATTAGTACAGTAAAATTTTAATAAATAAATATTCGACAAATTAATAATTTCGTTAAAATACTATTTTTTTTGTCTAATCTAGGCCTAGGTTCAGTTTGGAATTGGTCAAAAAATTCAGGATTTGGATTCAAAATCGTTTGCTTGCATTTGGTTCGGTTCGGTTCTATACTATTGATGGCTAAGAACCATTTTGAATCGGAACTGTTCGGTTCCAATTCTAACGATTCTCGATTCTTGTGTGAAAGATCCATTTGAAGAAAATATATAACCGAAAAATCATTTGAATAATGCATAAAGTCAATAATATTTTAAATTTTGTCTTGACTGTCCTTTAATTTTATGATTCACATGGCTGCATATATAGTACTCTATCTATATGAAAACATATATAACGGCCTGCAAACTAAACCACATTTGATCATCAATTCATCATTCATCAACATATTGGAACCAATTCATATTACTAGCAATCTCTCTCAATGCATAAGATAATAACTTTTCTCTAATTTCTTTAGGTCCCTATGAATATATAAAATAATAATTAAAATAACATAAAATATTAATATTAATATATTTTAAAATACATAAAATTAAATTTCAGCTGTGTTGAAGGAGAAAATAGATACGTAATCAATGTAGACTAAATCTGTATTTTATTCATTGATAGATGACCTTAAATATATGCATTACAATCTGTTACAATTATTATCTCTATAAATCAGAGATTAAGATAATATCTACTTCTATTTTAATTAGGAAATGACACACACGGAAATACCAGGAATATTTCTCCTAGAACACTCCCCATTGTGTCACGATCATAATGTATGATATATAACTTGTTGCCTCACTAAAAAGCTTGCTAAGTAAACAAAAATCCCATGGGTAAAACAAAAGTTTGGTCTAAGGGACAAAGAGTACATCGCATCAACTACAAAAGCGACCACATGTGACGTAAACTCCCCTTGATATCTACGAAATGTACTCCCCTTCATCAATAACTTAATTTCAAAGTTCTGATAATTTTTACATTCCAATGCGTCTCACATGCTTCACAAATGAAGGTTTTGGTAGAGACTTGGTAAACATTTATGCAACATTATCCGCTGACCCAATTTGGTTCACATGGATATTCAGTAATTGTCGTTGTTGCTGATTAAAGAAGTACTTCGGCAAAATATATTTCATATGATCACTCTTGATGTATCACAACTTCATTTGTTCAATGCAAGCTGCATTGTCCTCAATTATGCAAGTTTGTGCTGTCGTAGTAGATGGTAATCTATTAGATCCTTGAATGTGGTGTATAACTGACCTAGCCAGATACACTCCTTAACTGCTTCATGCAAAACAATAATCTTAGAATGATTCAAGAAAGTAGCAACAATGGTCTACTTTGTTGATCTTCAAGAAATCGTCGTGTTCCCCATTGTGAATACATAACCTGTTTGGGAACATCATTTATGTGGGTCATAGAGATACCTAATATTAGCAAAACCAACCAAGACATCACATGGTGTCTCTGAGTATGGGACAACACTAAATTGAGGTACAAGCTTGCAACTGGAACATCCTTCGACGAGTCGAAGGTTTCTCTCGATGGGTCGAGAGATATGTTCTAATCGATCCAAGGGCTAGCATTCAATGGGTCGAAAATCCCAGAATCTGAATGTTGCGATTCAACCATCCATTTTTTAGAAATTTCAAGCTTCTCTATATTTTCTTTGTAGGGAAAGAACAAGCTCAAGTCAATGGAACCATTCAAGTACCTCAAAAAGTGCTTTACACCATTCCATAGACGTTGCGTTGGTGCAAAACTAAATAGATCTAACAAGTTCATAGAGAATTCAATGTCTAGACCAGTGCATTGAGATAAATATAATAAAGCTCTAATATCACTAAGGTATAGTACCTCAGCTCCCAAAAGTTCCTCATCATCATCTTTTGGATGGTACAGATCATTATTGGGCTCCAGACTGCAAACAACCATTTGTGTGCTAAGATGGTGTGCTTTATCCATATTAAATCGCTTGAGCATATTTTAGACATAAGTAGACTGGTGAATCAGTATTCCACCAACTCGATGTTCCAGCTCTTAACCAAGATAAAATCGAGTCCTACCAAGGTTTTTCATCTCAAACTCAGATTTCAAGTAGCCAACCATCTCATTGATTTCGTCAAGAGACCCAATGATATTCATATCATTAACATAGACCACTACAATGACAAATCCTGAAGTTATTTTTTTAATGAACATGCATGGACACAAATTATCGTCCTTGTATCTCTTCCCAATCAAGTAGTGACTTAGGCGTGTATACCATATCCTACCAAAATTTTTAATCCATATAGTGAACACTTTAATCTAATCACAAGAGCACTCCGTGGTGTAGAGTTACTTGAGTTGGGTATGACCACGCATTTCGACACTTTCATTTATATCTTTGAATCAAGGTTTCCATAGACATATGTTGTCACCACATCCATCAACTGCATGTTTTATTTTTTGGACACTACCAAACTGACAAGGTAGTGGAAAGTAATGATGTCTATGATCAGAGAGTATGTCACATCATAATTAATGTCAGAGCGTTGAGAGAATCCTTGCGCCACAAATGTAGCTTTATACCGCATGACTTCATTCGATTCTTCTCATTACACTTCTGAACAAAGACTCATTTATATCCCACCGGCTTAAAATTTGGTGGGCATAACACTTTCGGGCCAAAAACTTGCCTTTTCTTTAGAGAATCTAGTTCAGCCTGCATTCCCTCTTTCCATTTTGACCAATCTGCTCTCCGCTGATATTTAGCAACTGAGCAAGGTTCCACTTCATCGTCGTCAATAATCTTCTGAGCGATGAAATAAGCAAAAAACATGATCAACTACCTTGGATGATCTATCCATAACAATGCGCGCATCATTATTTGATAGTAAGATTTCACTGTTCTCTGACATCACATATGGGTCTAATGCGTCTTCTAGAGATGTCATTTGTGATTCTAGGACATACTGTAGTCAGAAATAATCTCATGTGAAGGATTCAAAACGTTGATGATGAAATGATAATTTTGTCCCTAGATGACTAGCCTTTTCACCGACAGCTCATATGTAGATTTTCTTGGTCTCCCTCTCTTCCTAGTGGGAGCCGAAGTCGACGCTCCTTCCACATGGGTGGGAGGAACGTTCCCCTCCCTTGGAGTGGCGTTAAACCGCCTTTTTGGGGGGGGGGGGGAATTTCAACCTTGCAGGAACATTTGGAGCATGTATGTCTGATCTCATCACTTTGGCAATATCGGTAAAGGAGTCAGATATCGAGTTTACTGGATTTTGAAGATCAAGAATATGTCATACTTCAATCTCACTTTGAGATGTGTATGCATCTTCTTAAAACATAGTGGGAGTATACCACGTCAATTCCTAAGTTCAACCAGAATCGAGACATTCCTATCGATCTCCTTCATTAAAGTGACAATCTGTAATTCTCCTAGTAAAGACATCTTCTGTTTCAGGTTCTAAGTAATAGACAATTTTTAGAGATTTATAACCAACATAGATGTCAAAACGACATTGAGAACCCATTTTAGTATGTTATGGGGGTGTTATAGGCACATATACCGCGTAACTAAATATGCGTAAATGTGAAATGCCAGACTTATACCCATTCACCAACTACTATATACTGAATGGTTGGTGTGTTACGGGTCTCAAGCGAATAAGCATTGCTGCATGTAATACTGCATATCCCCAAGAAGATACTGACAAATTTGTATGCATTACCATTGCTTTAGCCACAAGTTGTAATCGCTTGATTTATGCCTCTGCTAAATTGTTCTGTAAATGAACATGAGGGACATGATGTTCAACTTCAATCTCAATTGACATGCAGTAATCATCAAATGTTTTCGATGTAAACTCTCTAGCATTATCCCAATCTAGTAGACCTGATTGGATTCTTCGGGGGGTGAGCCCAGAGTTTAATAATATGTGCTAGGAGTTTTGAAAATGCAGTATTCCTTGTGGATAACAAAAAGTATCATGTGACCAACGCATTAATGAATTTACCAAAATTATAAAATATTTAAATGGTCTACATTTCGGTTTGATAGGTCTACAAATATCACCATGGATTCTCTGTAAGAATAATATATTTTCAGTGTTATCGACTGCAAAGGAAAATCTGGCCTGTAACTTTGTTAATGAACAAGTTTTACAGAATGAGCGACGTGCATAAGAGATTTCCACAAAGGAATCTTGTGGACCAACACTAGGTGTCTTACTCGTCTTGGAGACCCGAGACTAGATGAAGATTGTTAACCTTATCTTTCCTATCAAAATCGATGGGTATTTTCACATGTTTTTTTGCTCATAAAAAAGGATGACCATGAGAGTTTTTCAATATCTTGATCATCATATCACAACCAGGATGTCTTAGTCGAAAATGCCAAAGTTGACAAGAGGTCGAGTCACATGTAATAGTAAGAGTGACTACATTGAATTCAATAATCCTAACTGTAGTAAGATATAAACCACTACGAATGACCACTAACTTCTCTAAGTTGCGCTTTCTACTGCATTCCTTAGAGGTTATACATAAGAATTATGTACCATTCTTATAATAAGAATTTTGTACCATTCTCATAATCAGTTTCCAAGTGTAAACTGTTAGCTCTAATATTCTTAAAACATACCAAAGTTCGATTGACCTTAGACACGTACAATGCATCAGTGATATAAATTCTTATACCATGTGGTAGAAAAAAATTATGTTGAACCATACCCTTGTATAAACGGTGTTGAACCAATCATGGTAGTTACTAATAAATTGTATGGCACAAGATCCATAAACAATCTCCTATTCTGCAATATAGGATGAGTAGTACTACTATCTACAAGACACTTAATCTCGTCTTCAAACATCTACAATAGAATGTGAGGTAATTAGTCTTTGATCTAAAGACATGGCGAACACTTTAAGTAATGACTTACAAATTTGTAAAGGGTTTTGACCCTTATATAGTATTGGTATGACACGACAAGGCCGATGTAAAAACCACATCAAAAACAAAAATTCTGATAACAAACCTCGACAAGTTGAATGGTATAAAAATGAGGTAATCATGTCCAGGGAACCATCTTCGATAGGTTGAGAATATGGCTCGATGGGTCAAAGAAAAACCTAAAAACGATATGAATTTTCGATATTATTTTTTGACGGGTAAAAAATTGGACAAAATAGAGACAATCGCTATCCTTCGACATGTTGAGATGAAGCTTCGACGGGTCGAGGCCCGAAGGTGTATTTTTGGTGATCGGAGGACAAAATTCAACGGGTCGAATGAAAATCAAGCAAAATTTTCAATGGGTGAAAGAGTGCCAAAAAATATCCAGTAGGTGGTCTTCGACGGATTGAGAGAGAGTCTCGGCATGCAGAGAATTCTCTGAGTCTCGACGTGCAGAAAATCCTCTCTTTTTGTCTCTTTTTTATGGTATTTTGGTGTCATAATTTTATAGGAATGGTGGCCCAAGTGAATGATACCTTTCTGCGATCAAACCATCTCACGATACCTTTCTTTCTTGGCCAAAATGTTCATGAGATCACTAAATGATCTTATTCTTCCGTGCTCATAATCTGTTCGATATTGACGAGAGAGCATATCCATGGAAGTAGGGAAGGTGCTTAAAGACTTCTAGATCATCGTCTGTTCGGTCTTTTCCATGCCACAAATGGCCAACTCAGATTGAAGCTTCAGCATAGCTTGATTAAAATCATTAATCTTTGAAAAATTCAATAACCGGATTGAATCCCATTTTTTTGCAGTTCTAGAAGTTGTGCAACCTGCACATTGTTGAACCATTCATTTAAAGTAACCCTTAAATTTGGGGGGTCATTCTTTAATAAGTACTGGTTTTTCAGAACAAGATAAATATGTCATCTCAAAAACTTGAGGGCTTGTGCTTTTTGACTCAAAAGAAGTTAAAGTTGATCTGGAGTTGGTGGCACAACGTTTTCACCAGGTGGTGGGGTTGGTTGGATAGTATCACTAAGATTTTTACCGAGAAAAGTATTCTCAACATCTGATACCCAACGACGGTATTCTGCTCCTTGTGGATCAAGTATGTCAAACTCAGACCTAGCCAGCTCTATTGATGTCATCTACAAAAGAGATAAGAGATGTAATTATTTCTAATCGAAAAATCACAATCACTAATATCAAGTTTAGGGAATAAGAATCATGATTAATGATGTTTGATCATAAAAATTGATGCAAAAACTGGTGGCTTCATACCACACCCTAAAACCTTGACTTTCATAATTAGTCACAGATATCGACTTCCCATTTTTAATGTAAAATCATAATTAACTGTGATATTTACCAATAATCGTGACTCCTCCAAGACCGTCAATAATATTAAACTTTTTACCAACATATATTAATCTATAGGAACTAGGGCATAAAAAATAAATCACGGTATAATAAACCTAAATCTAGACCTAAATCTAAGGTGTCACAGTAATTAAGTTTTGCAACATAACTTTTAAATCGAAGAAAACTTACCTCTTGGGTGTTATGCTCGGTATGTAAACTTGTAAAACAAGAAGGGAGGAAACAAAAAATCTGGCGATGGTAGAGAACTTTGGCGACAGTGATGGTGATTAGCGGTGGTGAAGTATCCGATGATGGGTTTGGGGTGATGGCTATCAATTCAAGAGCTAGCTGATAACGCGTTGAAGGTAAAAATAGATACGTAATCAATGTAGACTGAAACTATGCTTTATTCATTGATAAATGACCTTAAATATAGGCATTACAATATGTTACAAGTATTATCTCTATAAATTAGAGATTGAGAGAATATTTACTTCTATTCTAATTAGAACAAGATATACTCCGAGATACCAAGAATATTTCTCTTGGAACAAGCTAAGAATTTTTATTTTCTTGATTAGTTCATCATTTTTCTTTTTCGCATCTAGACAAAATTTAATTTCATCTTTGATCTTTTGCAGTGCGTGCACCATTGGTAATTTTTTTTAAAATAGTAAATTCTTTTTATTTTGTTGCAAAAAGGTATTCAGGGTAATTAATTAATGCCTCAAATACCTTTTTTGAAGAAACTATATATCAGTATAGAAAAATTGATTGTCATCGATATATCATGATAATCTTTAACATGAGATTCATTATCCCTTCAATATTCTCTTCATTAGTAGGCGATTCTAGCACCGTGTCGTTTTCATTAAGATAATTCAAAATAATAATCTCACTAAAGTCTCGATAAATTAATAAATTAGTCATTAATTGATAAAATAATAATCTTACTAAATTAACAAAAAAAAATCTATTCCGAAATTATTCATTTACACTACAAGAAAAACTCACATAGACCACGGACCATTTCCGTCATCTAGGTTAGAGTTTCCGTAGTCTAAGCTCTATCGTCTAAAGTCCGTCATCCAAGTGTCGTAGTCTAAGCACTTGGGCAACGGAAATGGTACGTTCCATCGTCCAAGTGACCTCTTAGACGACACAAATGGTCCGTCGTCTAAGTGAGGATCAGACGACGTAAATAACATTTACGTCGTCCAAGTACAACTTAGACTACGGAATTATTGCGCGATCTAAGTTGTACTTGGACGACGCAAATGTTGTGTGCGTCGTCCAAGTGATCACTTAGACTACGGAATTATTGCGTGGTCTAAGTGATGACTTAGACCACGAAGAACATATATACATATGTGCTCTAAGTGATGACTTAGACTACGGAATAACTTCGTGGTCTAAGTCATCACTTAGACTACGAAAGCACATATAATTTCGTACTATAAGTGAGGACTTAGACTACAAAAGCGTATATGCTTTCGTAGTCTAAGTGAATATATATTTTCTTTTAATTTTTTTACTTAAAATTAGAATTTAAAGTATAATATTAATAAATTAATTAAAATACTAAATTTAATTTAAATAATTAAAAATTGTACGTACATCAAAATCGTTCGGAAAAAATGATATATCCTAAACTACGTACAAACTACTAAAATACGGCAGGAGTAGACGTGCCGCCGAGTCCCCCGCCTCCAGCCATGTCGTCGTCGTCGGGGTGTGGGGTCGAAGCCTCACGACAATCTTCTAGCTTTGTCGAAATGAGCTTCATCTTGTCGCCACGGGTGATCGTCAAGAAGCCATCTACGGTGACCCAGGTAACACACCTTCCCCGCGTGCCGACTAGAGTTCACGTCGTTCTAACATGTAGGACATCCATTGTATCCTTTCATCCTGTAGGCTGCCAACATCCCATACGCTGAAAAATCATTGATCTTCCACATTACGGCTACCCTCATCATGAACATCGTGTCAATGAATTTGTCATAAGTTGGGACTCCATTTTCCCACAACAGTTTCAGCTCGTCGATCAAATGTCTGAGGTAGACATTTAAGCACTTCCCCAAAGATTTATGACCTGGAATTAGCAGAGTAAGGAAATTAAATTTCTTGTTCATGCACATCCACGGAGGTAGATTGTACGGCATCAGAATAACTGGCCAAGTGCTGACGACAGAGCTATTACTATCCTAAGGATTGAATCTGTCTGTAGATAGTCCGAGTCTAACATTTCGAACCTCTGCAGCAAAGTCTCCAAATTCGTGGCTTGTTTCAGCACATCATCATCTATTTGCTTTTCTCCATACCATCACATCGCCTCTGCTATGTATAGAGTATGTACAAACGCTGCAATCTGGAAATCAATGGAAAATATCGAAGAACCTTCACAGAAAATTTCTTTTTCGAACTCTTCCTATTCAGCTCATATCTGCATTGGCCACATACCGGACAATAGTCCAAATCTTTATACTCTTTGTAAAATAGTACACAATTATTTGGACAGACGTCAATTATCCTGTACTTTAGGCCGATGCTGCTCAAGATATTTCTAACCCTATAATGGAATTTAGGAAGATTGTAATCATCAGGAAGCAACTTACATATTTGCTCCTGTATTTCGTCAAAAGCACTGACTGATATTTTGTGCTTCACTTTTATCTACATTTACTGCATCACATATTGCAACACATTCTCTCGATATCCATAGTACACCGGGGTCTGGGTTTCAAGTAGCATCCTATTGTACTTATCCATCTCACTAGTATCAGTAACCAAGCTAGCAGTAGGGAATATGTCATCATGCCCATGAGTGGTATTGTAACCTCCCTCTTGGTGTTGGTGTCCACCATCACTAAATCCCAGAAACGCATCATGGACCAAATCTGCAGTTGGGTAACAAGCAGGGGGGGCGACACCTCAATAACATTAACCTCCACATACTAATAGTTAAGACATTTTTTTGCACGGACACCTGAAACGCTTCTTTCCCTGATCATGTTCTATCGCAAAATTCATAAATTTTCTAATTCCATCCAAATACCGAATATCACTTCTATTCAGCAACTTTATCCAACTCTTGTCCATACTTCTACGAAATTTAATAATTATGATATTAGTCAACTATTATATATATATACAGATTTTCAAGTAATTATTAAACTATTATATATACAAATTTTCAACTACCTTAATTATATATTAACGTATAATTAATTAAAATATTTATTAATTACCTTTATTAATTAATGTTGAATATATTATACATCAATTACTTTAATATATCTAACATGCATGTACGTTTTAACTAAATATTAACCAAAATTTGTAAACATTCATGCATATATACGTATACGTACTAGTTAATTAATTAACTAATATATATATATCAATCAATTACCTAACTTAATTATAAATATTAGATGTACTAACATTGCAATCAATCAAACGTACAATTAATTATATATATGAACGTTAAGATTATCGGAAATTAACTACGTACGTATGTACCTAGCCTTCATCGATATACGGCGAATTGATGGTCGGAGCCGGAGATATATATATATATATATATATATATATATATAGTGCTAACTAGTTGTACTTGTGAGGGGAGAATGATATGAGGATAAGGATGAAAATGAGACGATCGAGCAGAGAGGAAGAGAGTGGCATAGACAATATATAATGCATCACTTAGACGACGGACTAAGCGTAGTTTCTGTTTTCCAAGTGGTGAATGAGACGATGCACCGACTCTGCGTCGTCTAAGTGGTCACATAAACGATGACGTGTCGGTCCGTCGTCTCATTCACCACTTAGATGACGGAAACGTATTTCCGTTATCTAAGTGTGCCTTAGACGACGGAAAATTGCTTAAAATGACACAAATTATTGCCGTCATTTGAAGTCTATTTAGAGGACGAAACCTTTACTATTCAGTCGTCTAAGAACATTTTTCTTGTAGTGTTATAGAGGTTCGAGGTTTACTGTACTCCCATCCTCCCATCCAGAAGTCCATGGTTGCTCGCTTGTCAAGACCCCGCGTCCGGTTTTGCTTATAAAATCTATTGATCAACTTAAAGTTATCATCAATTACATTGAAATCTCTAATTTACTGTAATATATAAGCTTTGTCACTCTAGTTTGCACGTTGACATCATTTACCAAAAAAGGGCACATATATATAATAACCAATAAATTGGCAATTATATTAATTTATTGCTGCTTAGGATAAAATTCTACCAATTTATCGTACTTGATATTAAAACTAGCTAACTTGCAACCATGCTTCAAATTAGGCGAAAAGAAAAGAGAAAAAATAGTTAGGCCGCCTGGCCTTCTCAAAAACCATGCAAAATGTGGACAATTGAACAAAAACCATGCAATATTGTCTCAAGGTAGGCTTAGAATTCTCCTCAAAATATGGGCCGGCTACCATGAGTGAATCAGCCCACATTCAGTACCGGCCCAAAGCTTAAAACACAAAAGCCTTTCCTTGTTTTCTTATTCGGTTATTCTATACTGGGCGAAAACCCACCCAAGTTTGCTCACTGCAACAATGGAGTTCATTGCTGAAGAAGGCAAGCACGTCCACGCCGACTCTCTATTCCTGGTCTGTTTCAATTCCTCTCAATTCATTCGGTTTCCTTCTCGAGTCTGTTTTCGTTGCTTTATAATTTTCGGATAATAATAAAGTTTCGATCTTGTTTTTTTGACATCTCAGCCGGCTTTGTCTATCGGAAATGTGGGGCAGCTGGGGTGGATCTCTTAGTATCGTCGACGAAGGCGGAGAGAGTTGGTTTTCTTGACAGCCCTTTTGTCCTTCCCTGTGTTGGCAACGATGCTTATGGCCCTGTTCCTCAGGGACACCTTGCTCTCCCTCTTGAAGGTGCCTCATCTTCTTCTTCTTACTTAGCCTTTTCTAATTATGATAATTATTTTTTCAATGATTTTAAATTTGGGTTTTGCGGCTTATGAATCATCTTCGAATGGAATGACTCTAATCCAACAAAGGTCCCCTGTTGTTAAGGTAGACTAGTCAATAGGCACATTTTGTGTTGCTATTCTTGCTTGGGTTTGAGTTTTAAAGGGAAATAGTAGTTGAATTTGAATGTTGAAATGTGAATTTTAAACAGGGGATGATGGTTGAGTTTGCTAAGAATTGGGCTGATTATGCTGCTGCTAGTGGAAAGAAGCACGTTGTTGTACTTTCGAGCTTAGATTTTGGCAAGTGGCAGAGAATCGATATGTTAAGGTATAAAATCAATTCTTGTTTTTGAGCATTTCACTATTTTGCAAATATTTATTAAGGCAACTATGGTGTGTGAAGTTTGTATCTTGTTAGCTCGATTGAATTATTATTGTTGTTTTTGAGGGGTGGGGATAGAAATATGCCTGATATGTTCAAGAAAATATTCTAGTCGAGGAAATGTTTAGGTACACAAATGAAAACTTGGTGAGGGTCATAAGCATTTCATCATTTATTAAGCAGTATCAGATATAATTTTTTGATAAAACACCTCACACACAGACACAGGCGCGCACGCGCACACACACGCACACACTCTACTACCTTTCTATAATCATTCCTCTAATCTTCTCAGATCCAATTCCTCATCTTTTCACTTAAAATCTTCAGGTGTATTTGGATTCTTAATTCTTATATAGGAATTGACAAATGACGGAAATTGTATTTTAAATTACATCATTTGTGAATTCTTGCGTTTGGATTTCTTCATAAAGAAATATAATAATGTCAAGAATTGCAAAACTTTTAAAAAGGATTCGAGGGAATTGTAAAATGACAACTCTTTTTGAGGGAATTGGAATGAGAATTTTAAGTCTTCAATTCCCTTGATTTTTAATATAAAGGAATTGTAAAATTCTTAAAGAAGTTATCTAAACACAAAACATTAGAAGATGAAATTCTAAATTACTGGAATGTAATTAACTAATTATATTCCTCTCATTCTACCTCTATCCAAACACACAAGGATTTTTGCTTAAATGCACTTCGTATTTTGGGGTCATTTGGTATCATATTTTCGGTTCTTATTTTTTTCCTATTTTTCCCCGCTTTTCTTTTTCTTTTTTCTTTTAAAACATCCATTTGGATTTATTTAGAGCAAACACTAGGAAATTTCTCTAATCAATGGAGCTGTCGAGGACTACTCTTGAAAGAAATGAGGTGGTCCTGAACTTTTTTTGGTGGGATGTGATCTATTTGGAGCTGAAGCACTTGCAGTTTCAATTGCATATTCTGTTCTGGCACTGATTTTTCATCCGTTTTGTGTACCAGTGGTTCACAGATGCATTACCTGTCTAGCACTAATTCTGATGGAACAGATGATTACTGCGATCAGCTTGGATGGAAAAGACTTCAGGATTATAATCCTAATCGTAAGTCATGGAAGTATCTTAGCACATTGGCTGAAGGCAATGCTGTCCTGGAGGACACCTTGCCTTTTGAAGGCGAATTGGAAGAAGAGGAATACTACTACCCAAGTTTGCCTTTTGCAGCTCTTTTTTCTTGCTTCAAGGTATGTTTTGTAAATTGTCCCCATTATTGAAGTACGTTGATCATGCAGTACCACATTTTTTCTTGAAAGTAATTAAGGTGTTGCAAAAGGTGTAAATTTCAAGATTTATAACTCCTTGCTGAACTCCCATTGTTGTGACGGAATAAGTTTGCGCACCTCCACTCATTAGAATAAATTTAGGGTGCTCAACCCTGTTAACCCACAGCCACAGTGGCAGCCATGCATGAAAAGTGAAAACCATACATCCTAACACTGTTTAACTTTACAAGCTAGAATTTTCAGACAATATTGGATTTTTTTTACCCTACGTTTGCTTTTGTTAAACCAGGCTAAAGGATTGAAGGTTACCTGCATATTATGTTACTGCTCAGATGGAGACAACACACGTGATGCTTTCCATTTAGCTGAAGCAGCATGCAAACTTCTGGGCAGGAGTCCAAGTGATTTTCATGGTCAGTTTCTTTTCTTGAACAGATCTTTTATCGTTGTTAGTTTGATGCTTCTGTTTTGGAGAGTGATTAGTCATTCCCATAAGCTTGATTTTCTAATTCCTTGTGCTTGTCTCTGTTTTCAAAGTAAATAGAAAGAGAGGATTCCAGTGATTCCCTTAAGCTTGTTTTCTTAATTTTCTGCTATGCTGGTCAGCTGTTGTGTGCGTTGTCATTTCTGCTGGATATGTCTTTAATACGTCAAATTTAGTGACGGGTCTGCCCTGATATTATTAAATATGCATTCTTCGAAACAAAGTTGATGATTTAGAGCCTCTACTTTAAGACGTAATCACCAATTGCATACCCGACAGGGCTTTTTGTCAGAAATGTGCGTCCGAGTTTATGTATGTCATTGCCTTCTTGTCAGAAATGCACTGCAGATGAACACATAAATGCACCAACCATCTGTTTTATATTTTTCATTCTGGATGCCATGATGATGTTGAGATTGGCGATACCTGATTTATCATCTTATTCACATTCAACCTTTTCTGTCTAGATTAGAATCATAGGTATCTATCTTGTCATTAAAGGTTTAATTAAAGGCATCATCTCAACCCCAGCCCAACTCATAACCCAACTCATATGATTGATCTGGTACATAACCATAAGCCCAGAGGGACACCTTGTTTAAAATGTTTCCAATAGATCGAAAAATGTTTCTGCTACCCTCAAAAAAAAAAAATTGCTTCTGCAAACCTAAATCCCTGATTTGGGTCATGCTATGCAATGACTCATCTATTTCCAACTACTTTCTGCAGGGGACAATGATGGGAAATGGCTCGTTCCTATTTCTTGGAAGACTGTGTATGGACCACATACAGATATGTCTCTCTTTTAATCAGGAATAGGATTTCCCTGATCTGAGGTAAGATGTGCAGGAATGAGTACCTAGCTACTACCTTCTTGAACATTCTTAGCTGATCTCTAGTAGTGGGGAAGTGGAGAACACTGATGACTTATTCTAATCTAATTAATCCATATTACTGTTGATGAAGCCAAGAAAGGCTTATCTGTGGATTGTCTATATTGCAGTGTTGCGTTTTATACCTATGGTTTACTATCATAGTTGGTTCCTTTAGTTCCATACAAATTCTACAAATACTCCATTGATTATGAGTTCTCTCAACTTCAGTAGCTTTGATTAGTTGTATTCAAATAAAGTTAATAAACCACTAAAAACTAAAATATTCTACGAATTTTATGTAATCACTTAGTTTTTACTATTGATTCTGATAGATTTTTTAGCTATATACACCTAGTTGACATCTGATGGTCATGAGCTGTATGTCATGAAGTACGATGTGGCATGTCTCTTACTATTGATATGCACTGAAGTGGAACAAAACTTCATGGAATTAAGCATGGATCTGTTTTGATCAGTGATCAGTTGTGTTCTAGTACATTGATTTTAAGCTAGAAAGTGTAGTACAGCCGTACAGGTGAAGAAACCTATATACCATTGTTTGTAGGTGTACTTTAGGGTATCACCCTTTGTTTATTCAAGTCCAAGTACTGGAGAGAATTCATTCTATTCAACTAGTATGTACTTACTAGTTACAACTGCCTATCAAGTTGCCTTTTAAAATTATTCTAACTGAAAAAAATTTTAAAATCCCTTTGAAGATAATGAATATTCTTCTGTATCCTGTTGACTTATTTAATTGCCGCCAGCCTATGAATTGTATTAGACACTAAATTGCCCCAAGGCCTGTCAAACAAATTCATAGTGTTATAGAAACACCACACCTGCACATTGTAGGTCTAATAGTTGCCATGTATATATCAATCGATATGTTTCAACTATGATATCTGGATATCAGCTGTTTGCAATGAAAGGATCTAAAGCTAATTGTGAATCCGCAGAGTTATATTGGGTATAGGTTTGTATAGGAGGGGAAGAAAATGTTATTTGTGAGACCGATGCTATGAAGGTGGAGGACAAGGTGTTTCTTGTTAACCCAATAATCTCCATGACTTCAGCAAAGGAATCTTCACATTAAAAACTCAATTCCAGATTTGTAGCTAATTGATTCAATTCTGTTGTAATGCTCTTTAATTGCTTTGATAACATTCCATATAGAAATATGAGACTGCTGTATATATTAGAGCTTGCTGTACATTACAAATTAGTGTGAAATACAAACTATCAGTTTCTACATATCAGTAGTCCTAGGTTCTTAGTCTTAGCTTCCTAGTCTGCCTCTTCTTGTGGGTCTGTCTCTTCCTAGTCCTTCCTCTCCTATTCCATGGCTTCCACTCAAACTCCCAAAACAACTCTCAATTCATCAAGCTCAATCAAACAAATTACATTGCTTGGCTCCGTCAGATTGAATCATATCTTTATGGTCATGATCTCTGGGGATAGGTGGATGACTCCTTCGCTGCTCCAGCTCGCACCATCACCACCACTTCTATTGACACAATGCGTGTAGCAGTTGCTCCCAATCCTAAATATACCAAATGGTTCAGAGTGGACCAAATTGTTGCAGTATTCTCACCATGACTCTCACCGCAAAAGTTTTGAAACTCACCATTGGCAAAAACATATCCAAAGAAATAGGGGACTGCCTTGCTCGACACTTTGCTCAGCCCAATATCGCCAGTGCCAATCACCTGAAGATGCAATTATTTGATCTTAACATAGGTACCCAGTTTCTTGATGATTATCTTGAACAAGCTAAATCCATTGTAGATGCTCTTGTTGCCATTGACCAACTTGTTTTTGATGCCGACTTGGTGATCACAGTCTTCTATGGTCTCGGCCTAGACAACCTCATGTTGCGTACTGCTCTCAATCAGAATCCTCAACTCCCTGACTTCTCTGAGTTACGATCATGTACGAATCCTCTCCTTTGAAAGCCAACAAAAACCCAATCTCACCTCTGAATCCAGCTACAACTCTCTTCCATTAAAGCCCACCACCTCAATCTGGTTCTCATCGTCATGAACAGGGCAGTACCAACAATCAAAACTCCGATGGCAATCAAGGTGGCCGGTCGGGTTATCAATGAGCCTACAGCTTCAACCACAATCAAGGTGGCTGACAAAATTCTGGTGGTGGTTGATGGAACAACGACAACGGCAATCAGAGCCATTGCTCTCGCCGTAATTGGCGTCTGCCACAACAAGGTTTTGGATACTCTCAGCTAGGGTTGGGCACATGGGCCCGTAATTTTCAGCTCGTCCTTGTACCGTCCCGGACCATAACAGAACGAGACGGGTCTTAGTTTTTCTTTTGATTGTCCTGTTCCGTCTCGGCTCGTATGCAAAGAATAGGACAGGCCACATGCCTTGTTATTTTTGTTTCCTCAATCCCGGCCCAGCTCGTACAACTTACTCTAACTCACCTCAACCTTTCTTTCTCACATTCTCAGTCACTTCCATCTCCTTAGATTCAAATTGCCTCGAGCACTTTAGCACTCTCTCCATAACCCTCACTTCAAGCCTAGAAAATCTAAGAACCTAGAGCCACATTGCCTCTCACAATCTCACTCTGTCACTCTCAATCGCAACGGAGAGCCCCTCTTCCCGCGGTGGAGACGAGCTGAACTAAGACGAAGTGGCGGCGGTGGTTGAGCTCGGCAACCCAGGGTACGAGATTAGAAGGAGATATGGATTGAGGTTGAAGAGCAAAAACTCTGTACTATTGCTTAACGCCAGCACTACCTCCTCATCCACTATCCATCATAATTATACTATTTCCTTCTATTGTTTCTCAGTTTTTCTCTTCTTCTTGTATGATTTGGTGCATGGCTTCTAAGAATACATATATTGGCAATAAAAGATTGAAAAACTTCCAAAGAATCATTATGCCACTCATCTCAAAGCATACCAGTTGTATCAACAAATACTTAATGATAGAGCAGGAGCCAAGAAGTGTTGGGGTTTGAAAACTGATCAACTATGTTTTGAATCTCAATTTTGAGATTTGTTAACGCAAAAAACAAAAAGCAAAAAACAAAAAAATGGTCTAAATCTTGTGCTGGGCCTGGCCCGTCCCGAATCCAAATGGGACAAGCTTGAACGGTTTTCAAATTTAGAACTACTTATCCCGTCTCGTCTCAGCCCATAATAAATAAATAGGATGTGCCAGGCTTCAATGAGGCCCATCCTGTCCTATCTCGTGCCCAACCCTACTCTCAGCCTCCCTCTTTTGCCCAACATGGCTTCTCATCTCCACATTAGGCTCCTCGCCCAAATTGGGCCCAGGGATTATTTGGCCCAGTCCCTCTTTGGTGCCCAATTGCAACACAAACCAGCATGGGCCTCCACAATGTCCACACACTACAAGAAAAATGCATTTAGACCACGGAAACACATTTCTCCGTCGTCCAAGTGGCCACTTGGACCACGGAGAAATTCTCTGTCATCCTTGTAAGCACTTGGACAATGGAGAAGTGCCCAATCCGTCCTCTAAGTGGCCACTTAGAAGACGGACCGACACTCTGTCGTCTAAGTGAATCATTATATAATGTCTATGCCGAACTCTCTTCTCCTCCGCTCGCTCGTCTCAACTTTGTCTGCATGCATATATATGTCGATCGATCATTCAATTAATTCTCTCTCTTGATCGATCAGACTCTCCGATCCTCACGCGTACATATATGACGCAGGCACATGCAAATTCTATCTAGCTAGCTAGCAGTATATCCGAGCATCGATTCGCCATATATCGGAGAATGCTAGGTAGGTAGGTACGTAGTTAATTTTTCAATATCATTTAACGTTTATATATATAATTAATTCTACGTTTAATTGATTGCATCGTTAATAATTAGTACGTTCTAATATATATTTATAATTAAGTTAAGTAATTGATTATATATATTAGTTAATTAATATTGACCAGTACGTAGTACGTATATATATGTATTGATGTTACAAAAATTTGGTTAATATTTAGTTAAAATGTACATGTATGTTAGACATATTTCCGTAATTAATTGATGTAGATCGAGTACATATATTCACCAATAATTAATAAAGGTAATTATTGAAGGTAATTAATTAATAATTTAATTTAATATAATAAGGTAGTTGAAAATTTGTGTATATTTATATAATAGTTTCATATATAATTACTAGCTTGAAAATCTCTGTGTGTGTGTGTGTGTGTGTGTGTATATATATATATAATAGTTGACTAATATGATAATTAATTGTTAAAATTCGTAGAAGTATGGACAAGAGTTGGATGAAGTTGCGGAATAGAAGTGATGTCCGGTATATGGATGGAATTAGCGAATTTGTGAATTTTGCGATAGAACATGGTCAGGGAAAGAAACGTTTCAGGTGTCCGTGACAAAAATATTTTAACTATCAGTATGTGGAGGTTAATGTTATGGTGCAACAGCTGTACGAAAATGATATGATGTGGAGCTATACTACGTGGAGCGAGCATGGTGAACTAGTAGACTTCAACTCAGGGTACAGTTACCATGGTGTCTCATCCAGCGGCAGTAGTGTCAGCCCCCCTGCTTGGAACCCAACTGCAGATTTTGTTCATGATGCGTTTCTGGGATTTAGTCATGGTGGACATTAACACTAAGAGGGAGGTTACAATACAACTCATGGGCATGATGACACATTCTCCGCTGCTAGATTGGTCATTGACACTAGTGAGATGGATAAGTACAACAGGATGCTACTTGAAGCGCAGACCCCGGTGTACCATGGATGTTGAGAGAATGTGTTGCAATATATGATGAAGCAAATGAAGATAAAAGTGAAGTACAAAATGTCAGTCAGTGTTTTTGACGAAATTCAGGAGCAAATATGTAAGTTGCTTCCTGATGATCACAATCATCATAAATCCCATTATAAGGTTAGAAATATCTTGAGCAGCCTCGACCTAAAGTTTAGGATAATTGACGCATGTCCGAATGATTGTGTGCTGTTTTACAAAGAATATAAAGATTTGGATTATTGTCCCGTATATGGCCAGTGCAGATATGAGTTGAATAGGAAGAGTTCGAAAAAGAGAATTCCTGTGAAAGTCCTTCAATTTTTTCCCTTGATTCCCAGATTGCAGCACCTGTACATGTCACTATACACAGCAGAGGCGATGCGATGGTACGTAGAAAAGAGAATAGATGACGATGTCTTGAGACACGCCGCAGATGGGAGGCTTTCAAACATTTCGACAGAGAATTTGGAGACTTTGCCGCAGAGGTTAGAAATGTTAGACTCGGACTCTTTACAGACGAATTCAATCCTTGGGGTAGTAATAGCTCCGCCGTCAGTACTTGGCCAGTTATTGTGATGTCATACAACTTGCCTCCGTGAATGTGCATGAATAAGGAATTTAATTTCCTTACTCTGCTAATTCTGAGTCCTAAATCTCCGGGGAAGTGCTTAGATGTCTACCTCAGACCTTTGATCGACGAGCTAAAACTGTTGTGGCAAAATGGAGTCCTAACTTATGACAAATTTACTGACACGATGTTCACGATGAGGGCAGCCGTAATGTGGACGATCAACGATTTTCCAGTGTATGAGACGTTGACAGCCTGCAGGACGAAAGGATATAATGGATGTTCTATATGTTTGGATGACGCGTGAACTCTAGTTGGCACGCGGAGAAGGTGTGTTACTTGGGTCACCGTAGATGGCTTCCTCACGACTACCTGCGGCAGCAGGATAAAACTCATTTTGACGGGACGGTAGAGAATAATCCTAAACCCCGTAGTTGGTCGAGCGAAGAGATTTTAGAGAGGTTGAGCTATTTCCACTTTGGTGTGTTGACCAATGACGCGTAGTTCGTTAATATCGATATGCAATGAGCCTATACTTAATAACACTTAAGTTATAAAGATTAGTAGATACTTAACAAGTTTAAAGACGTAAGTTTATTCGTCGTCTCAAATTCAATTGTTTATATATACGATGCATTAATCGATATTTTACGACTATTTCATTCGAATGACAAATCGGCAACTTCCTTGCGAATTACTTTTAAAAATTAATTTTACGTAAATTTCACTTGGACCATGGAGACTAACCATCTCCGTCGTCCAAGTGACCACCTGGACGACGGAGATGTATGTCTAAGTCAAATAACCACCGCCTTATTTTTTGGAAAGCGGTTCAAATTTTGACTTAGACGACGGAGATAAGTCAAATTTGAAACGCTTCCCAAAATTAAGGTGGTTAACTCCCACCCGCCAAATTAATTGGGCGCCGGTTGAAAAATTTGAAACAGTTCACTTAGACGACAGAAATGTTCTTTTCCGTCGTCCATGTGCACTTAGACGACGAAAAATAAGGCTCTATAAAAGGCCAAGCCTTTTCCTCATCCCATTCTCAATCAAATCATCCATCTCCTCTTTCTCTCTCACTCTCTCTCAAAAATCCGGCCTCCCTCCTCTCCCTCCTCCGGCAACTAAAAATCTGGCGACTCTCTCTCTTCGGCGACATTCCGGTGACTCCCTCCCTCCTTCAGGCGACTCGATCATCTTTTAGGTAATTTTTTTAATTTTTAAGATAATTATAATTTAATTAGTAAATTAATTAATTAGTAAAAATAATATATTAGTAATAATTGGTAATAATAATTAATACTAGTTAGTAAATGCATGATAATTAATTATTGTAATGGCATGGTAAATAATAATTAATTACTGTAATTAAATATTATTTTAATTAATATTATAATTGGTAATTATTATTGCATGTAATTATAATTTGTAAATATTGTTGTAATATTGTAAATTTGTAGTAAATATGGTAAATTAGTGAATTAGTAAAAATAATAAATTGGTAATTATGGAAATTTTGTAGTAAATTGGTAGTCTTTGATTTAAATTTAGTACATGAGTTTGGTTTATTAAGTCGCACTCTTTGGAATAGATGGCGCATCATTTCTTAGCTTAATTATCTCTTTAACTCCTCGTGATGTGTGAATTTCATCACCGTACACCATAACCTAAGTGAAGTTATGGACACGAGGTTGATGGCGGAGTTTGCAAAGGACTTGAGGGAGTGTAAATTTTTGAAAGATTGGCTGAATGTCGGACATAGTGTCTAGAAACGGGTTATGACTGGTGACAGGTTTTGGATCTAAGAAAGACTAACACCAATAAAGTATATACCATTGATTTGGTTAGCCTCGGGGTGTTTTGTCGAAATTAGTCCTGCCTCTCGCGTTATCTCTATCCCTAACTGACCATGTTTTTCGATTGAACCAAAGCTGATTGATTGAAAGTTTATACTTTATCGCGCGGGTCGCACGTCCATTGAACGACCCAAACACCAAGCTAGTGTACTCTCTTTAAATCTTAGGCGCATTCAATACTTATAAATAATTATCGTAAATTTTTATATATAATTGTTATGGTAATAATATTTTAACAACTATTAGGTTAAAATAGCCCCGTCGGGAAAGAAAAAGGCCCAAAAGGAGGCCGAAGATGCTCTACTCCGACGCTTAGCAGAGCAAGTCGGTTGGGATTTAAAGGAGGACAACGACGCGCCTCCTCCGGACCCTTCAGCTGGTCCTTTGACAGCGCCCACTGGGGAAATTCCCGTTGCCCCACCTATCCCGACCGGTGATGATGCCTATTCCGGTCCGATGTCCATGGCGGAAAGTGCTCAGGTGTCGTCGGTCTCCTCTGAATCTATCCTCTACAGCGCGCGGCGCAAGCTCAGGAGGGCCCCGACAGACCCTCAACTCAAAAGGACTCGCGGTCTCGTAAAAGGCGGAAAATTCGAGAAATTGTTCAAGGCGACTGGGCAAAAGATCCAGTTGCGATATGACGAATTCACCGATGGCCCTCCCACATCTCAGCTAGCTAGTCTCTCAGCGCACAACATCGGGTCAATCCTTCGCAACAAGCCAGGTTCATATGATTGCCTATACTTGGAAGGAGTTGCTGGATGAAGAGAAGGCAAAAGTGTTTAAAGAACTTTCGGTACGTAATATGTACAATTTTAAATTTATTTTCTAATAACCAATAAAAATCGTAATTTCATAATATATACGATTACAATTTTCTATTTATTTCTTATAGGAACAATATAAGGTGGATTCCACATCGGAGATGCTTAGGCACATCAACCAAACTGCCAACGCCATCTACTGTGATTGGAAGTACAAACTTCATAAGTATTATGACGATATCGGCCCCGTGCCTACCCCCGTAGAGCTGCGTGGGGATAGGGAAGATGAGTGAGAGTGGTTGTGTAACCACTTCCAAGGAGAAGAATATAATGTGATTATTTTTTATTTAAATTAAGAGAATTGAATTATTTTTATTTTAGTTACTTATTAATTTTTTAATGATTTATGTTGTCCAACAGAAATTCTCCAACATCAACAAGACCAACCACGGGAAGAAGAACAAACATCATACCTCCGGCTCCAAGCAGATGATCCAAATAGCCAAGAAGTACAGAGATAAGGGCTCCAAACACCGGCCCTTATCTGGATGCTAGCGTCAGCGTGTACGTGACGCCTGGACTCAAGAATGAAGCGAGTCAATACGGCGTAAATGCTATATATTAATGTTTAATTAGCGTATATAGCACTGGGCTCCAAACACCACATCCGTTGTCTAAGTGTTAACTTAGACCACGGAAAATACTTTCTCCGTAGTCTAAGTGAGCACTTAGACCACAGACTTTTTGCGCGGTCTAAGTGCTCACTTAGACCGCGGAAAAAGTCTGCGATCTAAGTGATGACTTAGACCACGGATAAAGTATTTTCCGTGGTCCAAGTGGGACTCAGACCGCAGAAAAAGTCCACGGTCTAAGTTTCACTTAGACCACGGAAAATTATTTCTCCGTGGTCCAAGTGAAACTTAGACCGCAGACTTTTTTCGCGGTATAAGTCCCATTTGGACGACGGAGAAAGGATTTTCCATGGTTTAAGTGAGCACTTGGACCGCGCAACCCTCCTTTTTCGTCATCTAAGTACCTGGACGACGGTACTTGGAGGACGTAACCTAGTCCATGGAAATGCTCACCTAGACGACGGAAACGGTCCACGGTGTAGGTGAGTTTTTCTTGTAGTGACATTGTTACTTTGGGCTTACCAACTCCCCTCCTTTCACCGGAGCTCACTTTTCTGCCGACTCCACATGGTATCCCGATACTAGAGCTGCACATCACATGACCACTATGCCCCTATACAACTCTCAATCATATGGTGACCCTCAAAATGTTTACGCGGGTAATGGCGATATAATACCAATTACTCATATCGGTACCCTTCCCTTGTCTTTAGGCTCTTCTAATTTCTCTTTAAATAATAACTTTTGTCTTCCTTCCATTCATAATAATCTATTGTTAGTTGCTCAATTCACCAAGGATAATCTTGTCTTCTTTGTGTTTGCTCTAAAATTTTATCAAATATATTGTTTACATACTAGTTGTTTATTGATTTAGGGCCTATGTAAAGATGGTCTCTATCCGCTTCGTTTATCTTCCGCGTCTCATGTTCTTCATGCTCTTTCATCCCTCCACTCCTCTCTATACACAATCACTTGGGTCACCCTTCCTCACCGGTCCTCGCTCATCTTGGGGCCTCCATAGGCTCTAAAATGTCATTTAATACTTTTAGTAAAAATTGTGCGCATAGCAAATCGCACCAACTTCCCTTTCTTATTCGTGAACCTTCAGCTTTATCCCATTTTCATATTATTCATAGCGATGTTTGTCTTCTTGCTTACTCAGTTTTGGGTACTCTTATTCTGTGATGATTTGAGCACCACGTACATGACCTCCAATCCAGTTTTTCATGCTTGTACCAAACTTATTGAGCTTGATTACCACTTTATGCGTGAAAAGGTCGCTCTTGAAAATCACTGTGTCTGCTTCATTCCCTTAGTTGATCATCTGGCTGATCTTCTCACCAAACCTCTTCACAAGCCACGACATCAACTTCTTCAATGCAAACTTGTCCGTTCAACACCCCCAGATTTGAGGGGGCCGGGGATGTTAACACAATAATCTCCATGACTTCAGCCAAAGAATCTTCACATTAAAAACACAATTCCAGATTTGTAGCTAATTGATTCATTTCTGTTGTAATGTTCTTTAATTGCTTTGATAACATTTCTTGTGTGAAGGTTGAGGCTTTCAAATAGTACATTTGATATGAGCATGCTTTGATTAGGTTTTATCGGTGACCTTCATAACATTGACTAAAGCCTCTTTTGAATATTCCGATTTAGCTCAGAAATGTAATATGTAGCCACCAATTTCTTGGATTATGTTGTGAATAGTGCATAAGTGCCTACGATGTCTGTATGTTCACATTGTGTATGCATGCAGATTAGGTTTGGTCTTATTTTACATCTTTATCAGTTTTCTTCTCTACCCCTCGTTGCCATTTTCACACTGGAAGTGGTAGAGATTTACATCATCTCTTGTTACTGCTGACATCATTTCAATAATTTGAAAATCTACGCTACGGTACGTTACGTTCGATCAATTGTAAAATGCAGTATACTTGTTAACTTCTTTTAGCTTACTTTTACCATACGAGGGAATGAAAGTTTCAGCTTTGTCAAACGTATTGATCTAATTATATATCATGCTTAGAGGGATGTGATCATGCATAATATCATCGTTGTGCTTACCTGTCCCAACTGACATCGATTCATAATTTCATATCTGCTGATCTGCAGTAGGTAGCATATATATGTTAATTGTCAATTTCACACAGCTTTTGGCACTATGCAGTATTTGAGTGAAAATGCTTCGAAGCACAGTCCACAGGACCCTTTTATAATCATGCTTTTAGTTTCTTACGGTTTAGCTTGTTTTCGAGATTAACGTGGCTATTGCATATTTCGATTGTTTTCTATGTCGACTATTGAGTCTCCTTGGTTTGTTTAGAAACCAACTTTTCTTTTCATGGGTGCATTTGGGATCAGGGTTTAGGGTTCGTAGTTTCCTGAGATCACAATTCTCAGGTTCTCTGTTTGAATTGGATCGTACGTAGTCTTTTGGGTGTTATTCCGAACAGCTTGATAATCATTAAGTGAATCAACTATAAGGTGTGATGGTAAAGTTTTGCAGACTGCTGAAGGCGACCAAATTAGGGTTGATTGAAGCTGATTATAAGTTCAGGACCGCAATTTGGATTTTTCTTATATTATCTGATTTGAACAGATAGACGGATCATGAACTGAAATAACAAATATGTTTTGTTTGTGTTGGCGATTGAGTGTACGTGGTTTTGAGCTGTCGTCATAAAATCATAGTTCACGTTTTTTTAATTTTTTTTTTCAAATTGAAAATTAGATAGTATCAGCTTCGGGGCTTCTCAGAACAATACAAGGATTCGAATGATACCTATATATATTTCACATGTCTCATACTCACATTTAAAATCATCACATATTTATGGGATATATATTTAGAATTAATTTTCAGTGTCTTACTTTGATGTGGACTTTCGGTGTGCAGCCCAATTTTTTTTTTTTTGACTAAATGAGAGACATTATATTAATAATTGAAAGAAAAATTATACATTACGCAATAGAATGCCCATAGGGCTCGAGAGAACTGATTTACTGTCGCACGAATCTAGGCGACCTAAACTAATACAAGAATACATGATTTGAGCAATAAGCATAAAAAAGTAACCAGGACAATGTCTTCTCAAAAGACGAGCACCAATATGGGTAAATAAAGGTAATACTCGTCTGTATACAAAACTTCACGTGCCGGGCTCCTAAATTCGGTTCTAAAAATGGTTTGAACCAGTTGAGACGTCGAAAAAAAGGTTAGGGACAGGACCCCCTAATCTTAAGACCCTTTTCCAAAATGGATATGAGCCCACAACCCAAGCGCAAAGCCCAGTCAAAGTCCACGGACCATACAAGAGAGAGGGCCAGGCTCAAAACCCATGACTGAAGCTCCGGATCCGCTTCAACTTGCCATCTCTCAACCAACACTGGTGACGCATAAATTCACAGTCGGTAGGCAGCTTCCCTCTTGACCTGAACTCTCCATCCACCACCATATCGAGACGTCCAAAAAATCCAAGACAAAACAACCCGCTCGGGTCAGCCTTGCTTCCACCAATCAGCGAGGCCAAGCCTCGGACAACCTCGTTCGCTGGTACTTCCCAACCAGAGACCCACCTGCAAGGACCGCAAACTCCACCACAACCCCAAATTTTTCGGATTTGTAAGGGCGACTGACATCTCCCGCTTGAAGTCAACGCCCACTTCCTACCAAAGGCGCACTCCTCAAGAGGAACCGCCTCTAGTTTGCCGCCGAGATAACTCGGCAAGACTTCCAAGAGGATGGGAATCAATCTCGGGGTGCTCGGCGGCACGACGGTCTCTAATCTCCTCCAAAAGATGAGACATTTGTCTTGTGTATACTAATTGTTTGTGAAATGTTAACTCTTAAGGTGTGCAGCCCAATTATATGCATGTTAAATTTTGTACTAGATTTAGCATGTGCAAAGCAGATGGGAGAGAAAACTAGTACAAATTTAACTCGTACACCACTGGGCAGCACTGGGCAGCACATTGTAGAATCACTCTAATTTGATCTAGATTTCCACATTGCTTCTAGTCAAGTGCGTCCAGCAGTTTCAAGTATATATGGTGTTGAGACGAAGAGAATTCTAGATGTGTAGTTCTCTATTTCGGTTTAAATCCTGCCGATTTCAATCTATTCTAGGTGATTAGAAGAGAATGTGCTCTGCGCCAATTTCAATATATTCTAGCAGGGGCGGAGCCAGGATTCCAAAACAACTTGGACTAAAAAAAATTTTGATGAAAATTTTAAAATATATAGACTAATATAATTCAAAATAAGATCATTACATCAAACATCATTATATAAATATAGATAAAAACTGATCCGAATACCTAATCTTGAGCTGTACTCTACGTTTTTGTAGCAAATTCATCAACTGTCGACTCATTGTCAATACTATCAGCGAATTGTCTTTCAATTATAATTATATGGACTATAACTCAATAACTTTTTAATTTTATGTATATATAATCTATGTTATTTGAAAAAAAAAATTGGCTGGGCTGTAGCCCGTAGGCCATGACACTATCATCCGTCCCCGTATTCTAGACGTACAGTTCTCTATTTCTGTTAACTGGAGTTAGATTTCAGTCTATTCTGAGTGATAAGAAGAGATAATGGGTACAAATCAGAATCTACACGCACACGCATGCTCGATCAGTTTGGTGAATAATTGATCCAAATGCATGACATGGATCTTTCCGATTATGATTGTATGAAATGAATGATCGAGTTTGTTTCGAAGTACGCGCTCGTAGTTTGATTGAAAAAGTAATGTTTTGATAATCCATTACCAATGTAAGTGCTCAGTTGTTCTCTTCTTAAACTTAAGTTAATTCATGATAATGATAGTACTGTTTGATATTTAATTTTAATTATTTAAAATTTAGTATAGATATTGTTTTCTATCAAAAATATATTTTCTATTAGGAATATATTTTGTAAAGTGTTATATATACCCTAATTCAGAAGTGAATGAATACTATACAATATCATTGAATTCTTCCTGAAACATTTTTTTAATTGCTATCAGAGCCGAAAACTTTGAGAATTGCATGCTACGTACACCCACACCTTCTCCTAAGGAGATATGAGTGTCGCACACCACCAAAACTTAAAGTTGCTTTATTCCACTGAATTGAAATCTTGAATCGAAACCTCTTGAATTACCACCACCATTTTTTATTCCGTTGCACTTGAAATCTCAAACCTTGAAACCCTTGACATTGAACATGAATCCTTGATGTTGGAAAACCCCGAATTGAAGTTGAAATCCCTGAATTCCCTACCACCACCACTGAAAAATCCTTCACACCACCACTAAAAAACCCTAAATTTCCACCACCATTGAAAAATTCTACCACCACCACTGAAAATTCCTACCACCACCACTGAAAACTCCTACCACCAAAAATTTCTTTCGTTGCACCTAATTCTGAAATTTTTTTACCTTTGAAGAGATGGCCCTCATGAAGATGTCGTGTGAATCTGAACCTTATTACTTCGGGGGAGTCTCAGAGTCTTTTCTTCAGGAGGAGAGAGGATGAGAAGGAAAAACTCTGGATTTCCCTGAATTTGAAGACAATACCAGTGAAGAATATTGTTGGAGCCTGTTCTGAGCTTGTGGTTGCTCTAATTGATGAGATGTTTTCCAAACGATGCTCCGTTGCTTGCTTGATATATTATGGCCGAATGAGTTATGTGGAGCTTCGAGCAGATTGGTCTTAACAAATTAGATAATTAAATTAGATTTCAAGCTTGTGAGAAATAGTGGATTATGCCAAAATAATGGGCTCGGGTCAGGAACACGAAAGACTGATACGCATGTTCTAGATCCTTTTTGCATAGAGATTGGTAACCCTACTGAGATTTTGATGGATATGAGGAGAGATGGATGCTCAATGTACATGCTATTGATACTCATGGTGTCATGGATTCCTTGGGATGCACTGAATGCAGGTGTGATCTGTATAACGTTACAAAAGATGCACGAGGCCAACTGTTGAAGCTAGGGTGCATAGGGATTTTGCACTGTTGTTATGATGGTACACAGTGCAGCGTTAAACAAGGCTACAATGGTGTCAAGAAAAGCCTCTACTTGAGATATACTGTGGAGTGGGTTGATTGGTCTGATGCTCTTATGCCTGTCAAGATTTATATCTTTGATGTCACTAATAAAACAAATTATTCAACATGACCAAATCTTCAACATGAGGGAGAAAACTTTGATCCATCGAAGGATGCCCCCAGATTGGAACCGAATGATATCTTTGATCCATTGAGACAAGAACCAAGAACGGAATAAAATGAGACCTTCGATCCATCGAGAGAAAACTTCGATGGATCGAGAACTGAAGATGAAGAGACTATTGCAGAAGCGCCACTTCTTGAAGATTCTCCTTATTTTCCATCAACGGAAGAACATTGGTGAGAACAACAAAAACAAGGATCAAGGAGACCAGATCTTGGAGCAGCTGGCTGATGTTCTTACTAAAAGATTATCTTATCAGGCATTTGACAATTGAATTGACAAGTTGTGTATGATTGACATCTATGCTCAACTTGAGGGGGAGTGTTGAAAATATTGTTCTCTCTCTCTATATATATATATCTAATTATAATTATTTAAGATTTAGTATAGATATCGTTTTCTATTAGGAATATACTTTGTAAAATGCTATATATACTCCAATTTAGGAATGAATGAATATTACACAATATCATTGAATTCTGTGGCAAATACTTTTCTAGTCATAGTAGTTGATCACGACCAATGCAATGGAGTTAATTTGTATGGAAAGTCTTCGATCTACATAAAAAACGTTAATCGGTAGTTACTCCCAGAAGTATGAAAACAAACCGACTTAATTAGTAACCCATTCAATTCAAAAGTACCAACCGGTTTTTTAGAGAAACCAACTGGTAGATAGCTCTGCGTACGTAAATTTCCTGGAAATTAATCATGAACAGGGTTCCTAACCACCTCTATAACTTCTTTTTTTATCATTCCTTTCCGACTCCATGCCAGTACCCACCTTCATCAACAATAAGTCGATCAATAGGGCGGGCTATATAAGACTACACTCGATCAATGACAATATGATATCACAATTCACAACTAGGTTCAATAATCCCCTTGTTTATATAAATCTTGTAAGTCTCTAGCTACCATTATTACTCACTTTGATAACAATGTCTTCCTCATTTTCTTCTTCTTCCGCAACATCTGAGCCATCATCTGCACTTCCATTGAAACCAATCCCTGGTGATTATGGCTTACCATTCATCGGTCCCATCAAAGACCGCTACAACTATTTCTACAACCAAGGCAAAGACGAGTTCTTCAAAACCAGAATCCAAAAGTACAACTCCACAGTCTTCCGTACCAACATGCCTCCCGGCTCCTTCATCGCTTCCAACCCTAAAGTCATCGTCGTCCTCGACGCCGTCAGCTTCCCCGTCCTCTTCGACACTTCCAAAGTCGAAAAGCGCGACGTCTTGGACGGCACCTACATGCCCTCCACCGCCTTCACCGGCGGCTACCGCGTCTGTGCTTATCTCGACCCCTCCGAGCCCAACCACGCTTCTCTCAAACGCTTCTTCCTCTCTCTCCTCGCCAGCCTCCACCACAAGTTCATTCCACTCTTCCAAACTCACGTGTCCGATCTCTTCCTCAGCTTAGAAGCTCAAGTCTCCAAAGCTGGCAAAGCAGACTTCAACTCTCCCAGCAATGACATGTCGTTTAACTATGTCTTCTCTTTGTTCTGCGGCTCGACAAACACTTCATTAGGGTCCAAAGGCCCGAGCTTGGTGTCGGCGTGGCTCTTGCCGCAGCTGGCTCCACAGATCACACTCGGTTCACCCAAGTTGCTCAGCTTTGCCGAAGATATCTTGCTTCACACATTTCCCTACCCTGCCTTCTTGGTCAAGTCACCCTACAAGAAGCTCTACGATGCGTTTTACGCCTCGGCGGCTTCGGTTCTAGACGAGGCTGAAGGGAGCTTCGGGATCCCTAAAGACGAAGCTTGCCACAACTTAGTGTTCTTGGTTTGCTTCAACGCATTTGGCGGCATGAAGCTATTGTTTCCTGCTCTGATCAAGTGGGTCGGATCCGCAGGGGAAGACTTACACAGCGAGCTACGAAATGAAATCGGGGCCGTTGTTAAAAAGAACGATGGGAAAGTCACTTTTGCGGCGTTGGATGAGATGGCTTTGACCAAGTCCGTAGTGTACGAGGCTTTGAGGATCGAGCCTCCGGTGCCGTTCCAATACGGGAAGGCCAAGAAGGATATCGTGGTCCAAAGCCACGATGCGGCATATGAAATCAAAAGGGGGGAGATGATCTTTGGATATCAGCCGTTCGCTACCAAAGATCCCAAGATTTTTGTGAATCCCGAGGACTTTCTGGGGGATAGGTTTGTAGGCGAGGGAGAGAAGTTGTTGAAGTATGTGTATTGGTCAAACGGCCGCGAGACGGATGGTCCGACGGTGGAGAACAAGCAGTGCGCCGGGAAAGATTTTGTGTTGCTCTTGTGTAGGTTAATGTTGGTAGAGTTTTTCCGGCGTTATGACACATGTAGCGTCGATGTGAGTACGACTTCATTGGGTACGTCAGTAACATTCAAAACATTGACTAGAGCGTCTACTTGAACTTCTTGCACTGGTTTGGGAAGTTAAAACTTCAATTCACATAGTTGTTTGTCTTGCGGATGGTATCTAAAATCCATGATATTATCCGCGATATTTCGTCGTTATTTTAATTTTTTTAAGTTACCTGAAAAATTCTTAAATATATCCCTAAATTTCTCGAAATTTTTTAATTTTTATCGATATTTTCGATATATCCCCAATATTTCCCGAAATTTTCGTAAACTTTTCACATTTAACATTTAGTTTGGTAAATGTCTAATCTTCACATGTTCAATGTCCAATCCATCATTCACGTGACATGTCTAATACATGCAGAATTACATGGGAGAATAATCTTTTAATAATTATTCTTCACAATACACACATGATTATGCACATGAAGACGGAGAAAATAATGTGAATATCGAACTTCATAGGTCCCCTAAGTGGTTTTGAAGTATTTATATATTTGATTTTGTGATGTGTGATGTGTAATATATTGTACAAAAGACGTGATGGTCTAGCCTCCTATAAGTTTTAGCCATCAAAAAATAAGAATAGAACTAATAAATTATATTTTAATAATTACCAGCACTTCATATGAATTCTTCATATTAATTCATATAGTAATATAGCAAATTCATATGTCTTGATGTTTGATCAATATTTTCTTTTCACATAAGATAGATAATTGATCATGTAACAACCTCTAAAAATTTCATTACAAATTTCCATGTATTTTTTTTAGTTTCCGTCATTTCCGTTAGAATTTTTACTGAATCGATGATTCATTGATATTTCCGTCAATATATCCAAATTTTAGAACGTCACTATCCTCGATATCCGATATTTCACTCCTTGGCCTTGCATAATGTAGTATCTAGCTAAATCGATCGATACCTTATTAGGGTGCATCTTACATTGTTTGATTGAGCTCTTGAAGTTGGATTGTAATATTTTGATCGATACATATAAGAAAAGCTCGTGTTTATTAGTCTAGTGTACCTTTGTGTGTTTGTGACTTTGCGTAGTCTTTTATAAACATTTTATAATTTTATATACAGTTCTCTTCGGTTTTTACATGTAAACTGTATTTTACTTATAGACTTATTTTTGTCTTATTTTTTTAGGGGTAAACGTCGTCAAAAAAAATTCAAATGATTAATGGTTACAAGTGTTAGGCATAGACACCTGAAGAACGTTAGGAATAACACCTAGCCAAAAAAGTGAAAAAGAAGTATGACTAGCAATAGAAGCTAAAGTGCTTAAACTATGGAGTAAACCATTTGCCTTACGTCTAACATGTTGTACCTGACAATCGGGTAAAGAAGTAAGTAATATGCCAATGTCCTCATAAATCATGCCTAAGGGAGAAAGAGCCACCCTCCCGAATTCACAACCGAAACCACAGCTATATTATCAGACTCAAAGATAACAGGAGAAAACTGATGCTCCAGCACCAATTCACAAGCTCACCGCAACATTCTAGCCTCTGCTTCCTCCGTGGAACAAACAATAGGGAAAGCAACACACTGGCCTCCACAAACAAGCCCATATGCATCTCTAACAAGTATAGCACCTCTATAGTTAGAGGTAGCAGTAAAATCACCATAAATATTAGTTTTCAACCAGCCAACCAGGAGAAGACACCAAGGACCACCTAGAGCCCTCAGACCCCTTGGATGTCGCTTATGAACCTCTCAAAACACTTGTAAGGCCAATTGAGACCCAATAGCTACCTGTCTAGGAGAAAGAAACTTCCCTTGCTAGACTCTATTGTTTCTCTCCTTCCATAAAGGGCACATAAGATGAAATAACTTGTTGAAATCATGCATATTAAGAGCCTCCACACAACACAAAAGTCAATCGCGAATATGAGACTCAACAACAGATAAATCACAGATCTCAACCAAACCTGGTGTTTCCACCGATTTACGCGCGGGGGCGTAAAGGGGCGGAAGCAACAAGAATAAGCTTCCTCTTCCTTCCTTCGTGCGGTGGACTTCCTCCTTCTCCTGGTGCGTCCGAACGGTGGGGCTGTTCGGATGGACGGACGCTCTCTCCTTCTCCTTTCGTGCGTGCGGGATCTCCTTGCGGGCGCTTCCTCTTCTCTCGGGCGTTCGGGTGCGGCTGTTAGAAGAATACAACAACGAAACAGGCGGTCAGGGGTCAAGACGGGGTGGCTCGCCTTCAACGCTCCGATGCCTAAGTCAGAATATGTATTGGATATAACAGTCAAGCGAACGTGCGAGTGGAGTGTTCTGGTCGAGTGAATTGGTGGTCGTGAATGAGTGTATGGTGTAGAGTTGATAGCGATGGGTTTTAGTCGAATCAATGGGATGATCTTACCTGTAATAAATACCTGATATATATAGGTGGTTGAGTTTGGAACCTGGTGGTGTTCTTCGATGTGGGACATGGTGGTTCTGCTGGTGTGCTATCCGCATGTTCGGGCGCGCCCCTCACGGGCGCGTGTGCGCCCGGAAGGGGTGGGTCTGGTGAGTAAAGTTGGAGCCTCTTTGGTGGTCTTGCATGTGGTGTGGCAGGTGTTGCTAATCTGCTTAAGTGGATAAGTATGTTAATCGTACAACTAATGACGCAATACTAACAAGTCCCCCAAATCCCCAAGTCAAAGAGAACTTTCTTGACTGGGGAGTTGAAAAAGGGTGTGCGATTAACAAGGATACTTATCCAGTTGAGCAGCGGTCATGATCCTGTGACCCCCCAAGTCCCCCAACTCTCCGGTCAAGAAAGGGCTCGCATGACGGAGTGGGACGTGGGTGGCCGAGCGTGTACCTGTTCGTTCGGTGGTGTACCTGTTGGTGCGTTGATGTACCTATGGGCCCGGCCTCCAAGCAGGACTTATATATGCTTGGGAGCCGCGCGCCCAGATGGGGTGGGGTTGTGGAGACACTTATGGTATAACAGATATACAAACATACAAGTAACAAATAGGTAGATAGGTAAGTAAGTATAGATACATAGATGTGTGGATATGTACGGAATGATGCGTGAATGTATGGCTTGAGGTGTGTGTATGCAAAAAATGCTGTCCGTACGCCAGTTATGGGATACACTGCGCACGCCGTACGTCAACGGGGATGCCGTCGCGCACGCTGTAGCGTCAACGGGGCGATCAGAACCGCGACCTACAAGTGTTGCAGCGCCCACGATCACGTACTCGTGCCGCTCTTCAGCCTTAGCGCGCGCAAAGGCCTCTGCCGCCTAACCCGGGAAGATTTAGCGCCCGGGGAGGGCGGACCTCACACCCGGTCTACGCTCATCGGTCTCGGGCCTTTAGGAGGAGAGGACGGACCCCACACCCCCCATCCGGAACCCGAGTCGCCGAATGTGACGTTACGCACACGGAGGGGAAGAACCCCACACCCGTGCCGCCCATCGAGCTTAGCCCCGCTAATTCGGCTTGTATTTTTGCGAACGTCGAATGAAGGGCGCACCCACCACTCGCGTCGTGTATGTCGCCTATAGGGGGACGGACCTCACGTCCCTACTAGGACTTTGTTTGGCACGGAGGGGAAGAACCCCACGCCCGTGTTTTGCCTATCGAGTTTAGCGTACGCAAAGAGGGGGCGGACCCCATGCCTGTTGCGGGCTACCGATTTTCGTCAGGAGAGGGGACGTATCCCATGCCTCTGCTAGGAATGAGCTGCCGCACGGAGGGGAAGAACCCCACGCCCGTGGCGCCCATCGAACTGTGGGATACTCAGAGAGGGGGCGAACCTCATGCCTCTGGTTTGGAATGAGCTGGTGAACGGAGGGGAAGAACCCCACACCCGTGCCACCAGTGGCGCGCGCAATAGAGGGGACGGACCCCATGCCTGTTGCCGCCCATCGTTTGTTTGGGACATACAGAGAGAGGGCGGACCTCGTGCCTCTGGCATTTAATCCGGCCAGTATCTGTGCGAACGGAGGGGACGTACCCCACACCTGTTGCCCGTTGTTTCCAGGGACTCCAAGGGGGGGACGGGCCCCTTGCCCTTTCGTATAGGCAACCTGTATGTTTGCGTACGGGGGGGGGGGGGGGGGGGGGGGGGCGTATCCCGCGCCCGGCGTCTGCTAGCCTCGGCGCCTGCAACCTGCCAGTGCCGGGCGGGTGTGTGCGGGTGAAACCCAACGCTAGTGGCGCCTGTCTAGTTTTACGCGCCATGCCTGTTGCCGCGTAAATCGTGTTTGCCAGTTCATGGTGGTGCGTATAGTGGTGTTTACCTTGTTTGGACGTGCGCTTTGTGATCTGCTTCCATTGGTCGTGCGGGTGGTGTGACTTGCCTTGGATTTTGGTGGTGTGCTGGTGACGAAACGGTTGAGATGACATTCCCCTTTTGATCTTCCCTTGGGAACCGTTGTGATGAATGCTGGCCGGCGTGTTTAATGCTGCTTGTCGTCATGATTGTCTGAAGGGCAGGCGTCACGCGCGTGGGCGCGTGGGGTGGTGCATGGGAGACACGTGTCGAACTGTTGGGGGTCGTGCGAGGGTTGAATTTTAAGGCGGGAAGATGATGGGTTGGCACAATTACTGAGGAGAGGTGAACCGGGCCGTGCCACGCGTTCCAATCCTACAGTGGGTATGATGGAGTGGACGGCTGGCGATGGCTGGCTGACGTCGGTCGATTAGTATAAATAGGGGTGTGGGTTGCCTGTTCCAACACTTTCATGACTCGCAAGAAACTCTGTCAAAATATCCCTGCGGTCTGCTTCCTCCAGGTTTGCTGCATTTGTATCCTCCGTTGCCGGAATTCGTGCCCGTCGCCTGCACTCAGTCGTACCATCCCAAGCTGGTGAGGCCCTCATCCCTGATGTGTGTGTATCCCTCTGGTTTTTGTGTCTGTTTATGGGCTGTTTTTGGGTGTTTTCTGGGGTTTTTTGTTGGTTTTGCTCAAGAATGGGGTTTGATCTTGAGGTGGGGTGGGTTAGATCTGATTTGGGTGATATTTGGTGGGTTTTGGTGTTTCTGGTGTTTCTCCTGTCTGCTGTTAAGTGTTGGCTCGGTCGTTCATGAGCCAACACAGGCGGAAGTCCCCCAGTATTCGCGCGCGCGCAGTGTGGGAGAAGGCCCAACAAGCGCGGGCGTGACAGTAGTGATTAAGTAGAATTTAAATGTTGCGAAAGTGTTGTATCTGTTTTGCTAACCTTTCTGCGCGTGCGCTTGCAGCGAAGAAGATGGATGAAGTGGCCAAGCGTCGAATGCTCAGACTGCTGAGTATTGGGGAGGAGGCCCTCAAGGTAGCGGATGGCCACGGTGGTGGGGCGCCAGTTGTGGTGGATAATGTTGAACGTGCGCCACCAGTGGGCGATGTGGGTGCCCCTGCTCTACCTGTCCAAGTGCCACAAGCGGATGTTCCTCTCCTGCCGGCAGGCGATGTTGCTGGAGCCGAGACGCAGGTCGAGGCAGAACGTGAGCAACAGCTGGTCGCGCGGGGTGGTGATGCGAACACGTTGGAGGATGGCCCTGCGCTGGCACCGGTGAGTCGTGCGCTTGCTGTAGTGCCGTCTCCAAGTCGGGCGATTGTCCCAAGTCGGCCTCCAAGTCCTCCCTAGAGTTCTTGTTTTCCAGATCCTCCTCCTCTGGCCTTGGATGCGCCAAAGTCTCCCCCGCGCGGGAAGGGTGGGAAGCGTGCGCGGAAGAGGGCGCGGATGGAAGACTCCTCTCCCGGCCCTGCTCCTGGGTCGGGCGATGATGTTGTGGATGGGGTGCGCCAGTCCCTGGATAATGGTGCTGCTGCGCTCGCGGTCGCGCTGGCGCCGGTGGAGGAGGCCCCCTCCGACGGGCTGGATGGGGTGTTTGGTTCCTGCGCTCGTTTGATGCAGCATGTCTTCCGCTACCGCTCGCGGGAGATTGCGGAACTTGCACGCCTCAGAGCTGGCACGCTGGAGCACCAGAAGGTGGTGGATCGGTTGGTGGCCAGCAAGGACAAGGCCAATGGCTTGGTGCGGCGGTACGTCGCTCGTGTGAACGAGGCGGATATCCGGGCGGAAGAAGCTGCTGCCTGCGAAACTCTGGCCAAGATTGACAGAGATAAGGCTGTGGCGGAGGCGGAGTGTCTGCGTGGTGAGCTAAGACGCGTTCATGCTGAAGCAGCCGCCCGTGTGGCGTTCCTGGAGTCTGAGGTCGAGAGGCTGTCGGGCGCCGAGGTTCCTGCGTACGAGAGAGTGGCGGGGCTGTCCAGGGAACCTGTCGAGGCGCGGCTGGACCCGGTGGTCATGCGGGTGGATCCGGGCGAGCAGGTGGAAGCCGAGGTTGCGGTGTCATCGGATGAGGGTGAGGAGCTGGATGTGGAGACAGGGGTGGAGTAGAGTAGCTTTTTTTTTTTCTCTTCTCTTTGGTGTAATAGAGTAGGTTTTGTAATTTTTGAACTAAATGGAACTGCTTTGCTTCCCGCCTGTGTGCCTTGATATTTTTTTTTTTGGCATCTTTTGAATAACTTGTGCGAGCATGCAAAGTAAAGTTACATTTGATGGCCTATCCCCAGTCCCCCGAGAACATGGGCGGGCGGGTCAAGGACAAACGAACGCGCAAATATAAACTAACGGAAGGAGTATAACAGAAGTACAATGCGATTAATATAGTAACAAAGTACTTCCCCAAATGTTGGACGTTCCACGGGCGGGGCGTTCTCCCGTTTGGATGCGCTGGTCTGGATGATCGGGCGGTCCGTTTCCTCGCCCTCTCAATAGATTACTCGAAGTGTGGTCCTGTGCCGTTCGTGTGTGGATCGCGCCTCCCGATCCGTGGGCCCCAAGGCAAGGACCTCCTGCCTGCCCCGAGTCTCCGTGGTTTCCTCGTGATTGTATCCCCGGACGTGCCCGATCCCATGCTCGGTTGGGAATCTTCCCAAGAGCAGGTGTCCTGCGATGATCAGTTTCAGTTTGCAGATCACAGGCCTCCCGAGTATGGCGTTGTAGGGGGAGGGGGTGTCCATGATGATGAAGTCCGTTCGGATCTCGCCGTGCGGGGAATTGGGTGCGCCAACCTCGACCCGAAGGTTGTCGCTCCCGATAGGATACGAGGTCTCGCCCGTGAAGCTGGCGATGCACTCATGATCCTGCGTCATCTTGCTGGCGGGTCGGCCGAGCGCCGTATATGCGTCGAAGTAGATTATGTTGACAGATGCCCCATTGTCAACCAGCACCCTCTTCACAAGGAATTGGTCTATGATCGCGTCGATTACGAACGGTAGGGTGCTGTCCCTTGGGTTTTCTTCTTCGTCCTTCGTTGTGAAGCTGATGGTGGGCGTCGCCTTCCTTCCTTCCTTGGGCGCCCGTCCTGCCCCGATTGCCAGCACATCCCTACTTGCGCGATCGGGCGATGATACTCTTTCCTTGCGCTTGCCCCCGGATATCGTGTTGATAGTCCCACGGGTCCTGGCGCCCATCTGGTGCTGCTGCCCTTCCGCCCTGGGAGCGTTCGTCCGTTCGTCCGTCATGTTTTCGAGGGCCTTCTTCAGCATAATGCAGCTGTTGGTATGGTGGGTGGTGGCGTTGTGGAACTCGCACCATACGTCCGGGAGCTGGCCAGTTGGAATCCCCGCCCTCTTCATGTTGTTTGGGGGCGGTATCCGATGTCGATGCAGGCGGAGTAGGTGCTCGGGTGACTGCCCGTTGATCATGAATACCTCCTGCGCCACCGGCCGGTAGCGTGGGGCTTGCCCGTGCGCCTGGTTGTAGTTGTTCTGATGTCCGCGGAAGAAGGGCCTCTGGTAGTTCCGCCTGAACGTGTCCCGGTTCCTTTTGAAGCCCCCAGTTGGCCTCCCGATGTCCGTCGGCCGCTGCGGTTGGTCGGTCGTCGCCTCGGGTCTGCTGGAGCTAGGTTCGGAGGCGGACCCGTACACTCGCGTCTCTACTAACGCCTTCTGCACAACCAGGTCCATGATCTCGTCGTAGTCGAGATGCTCCTTCCTTACAAGTTTCTCTACGAATGGGGTGGCGAGCAGGTTGTCCATCAGGGCGACCTTGGCCACTCGCTTGTCAAGGTCCCTGCATGTGCTTGCGAGCATCCTCCACCGGTTGATGTAGCTCAACAGGCTCTCGTCCATCCCCTGGCGGACCTTGAGGAGGATGCTCGCGGTGTTGTACTTCCCCTGGAGCCGGTAGCGCTTCTGGAAACTTTCCGCCAGCTCGAGGAACGAGTGGATGGATCCTGGCGGGATCTCGTAGAACCAGCTCCGTGCCTCCTCCGCCAGTGTTTCCTGAAACAGGAAACACAAGGTTGGGTCCGAATATCGGGTTCCGTCCGTGGTGGACCGAAACTCGTCCACGTGCGCTCGTGGGTCCCCGCTCCCGTCGAACCGGGCAATCTTTGTTATCTTGGCGTGGGGATCCCTTCCCCTCTCCAGTATGTGCGCCGAGAACGGGCTGACCCGGGGGGCGAACGTCCCGCCCTGACCGGCCAGTTTGTCCTTGCGCAGGCGCGAAACTTCCTCCGCCAGCTCCTCCATCCTCCGCAGGATCAGAGCGTTGTTTGTCGGGGGCGTCGACTCCTCAACAGGTGAGGGTGCTCGGGCGTTGGTCCTGCCGAGCGGGGGTCGCTCCTCGCTGGCGGTCTCCTGTGTTTCTTCGTGCTGCTCCATCTGCTGGCTAATGAGCGCTTCCAGTCGTTCTTCCATTCTCCGGCGGATTTGGCGCTCATCTGCTCTCTCGAGCGCTGCCTCCCGCAATTCCTGGACCAAGCCGTTGATGCGTCCGTCGTCGTCATTCCTGTTGGTCGCCTGTGCGTTCCGCTCCTGTGAGTCTGGCGGAGTCCCCCCCTCGGGTGTGTTGCTGCCGATAGTCACCGGGTTGAGCATGTGGACCTTTGGTTTCGGTGGTGTTTATACGAGGTTTGCAATTTGTAAGATTCCCACAGACGGCGCCAGATGTTTCCACCGATTTACGCGCGGGGGCGTAAAGGGGCGGAAGCAACAAGAATAAGCTTCCTCTTCCTTCCTTCGTGCGGTGGACTTCCTCCTTCTCCTGGTGCGTCCGAACGGTGGGGCTGTTCGGATGGACGGGCGCTCTCTCCTTCTCCTTTCGTGCGTGCGGGATCTCCTTGCGGGCGCTTCCTCTTCTCTCGGGCGTTCGGGTGCGGCTGTTAGAAGAATACAACAACGAAACAGGCGGTCAGGGGTCAAGACGGGGTGGCCCGCCTTCAACGCTCCGATGCCTAAGTCAGAATATGTATTGGATATAACAGTCAAGCGAACGTGCGAGTGGAGTGTTCTGGTCGAGTGAATTGGTGGTCGTGAATGAGTGTATGGTGTAGAGTTGATAGCGATGGGTTTTAGTCGAATCAATGGGATGATCTTACCTGTAATAAATACCTGATATATATAGGTGGTTGAGTTTGGAACCTGGTGGTGTTCTTCGATGTGGGACTTGGTGGTTCTGCTGGTGTGCTATCCGCATGTTCGGGCGCGCCCCTCACGGGCGCGTGTGCGCCCGGAAGGGGTGGGTCTGGTGAGTAAAGTTGGAGCCTCCTTGGTGGTCTTGCATGTGGTGTGGCAGGTGTTGCTAATCTGCTTAAGTGGATAAGTATGTTAATCGTACAACTAATGACGCAATACTAACACCTGGAAAAAAGCCAAGCATCTCTTGAAAGAAAGGATAATCTCTCTAAACATGCTCAACAGTCTCCCACTCTGAATTGCAAAGTCAACACCCATTCTCCACTTATGTATGTTTAGTGGACAATTGAGTAGCCGTATGAAAATATGAGAACAAGTCTTCCAAATATGTACCTTAATCTTAGGCATAATCTTTGCAACCCATATGGATTGCCAAAGAGAATAAAGATCAGAACTATTCTCCAATAAGATGTGGGCTTCATCCGCGGTCTTGTCCATGAAGTCACCACCACCACGTGATAAGCCATTCCTTTGCCTTATCACGCAAACTTGATGGAAAGACCCTCAACCTCAATTGGCTCAGGTCCATGTTGCGGATGTTTAGCCGGGCACACGCCTCCTCGAACTCTAATAGATGCGAGTAAGGATCAAATTGGCGTGGCCAAGGAACAATGGTAAACTTTGCTGAAATCTAGGCTTGATCTCAAACGATTCGCCCACCAACGGTTGGAGGACAATGCATCCGGTATGTGCTGCCAAAGAGGGGAGAGCACACTCCTTCAATAGTCGTCCTTTATAGATTTCTCCACCTTCTCCCATAAATGTTGGCTCTATTGAAGGTACACTTTCACCTTTGGATAATGGGTCTTCCCCGTGCTCACTAGCTTGTTCTTCAAGGTGAGGATCAACCTCGATTGTGAACACTCGGCCTCCATAAGATGGATTTTCCCGTTGAGCTTCTAGAGAAAGATCGAGCAAATTTCCAAGTGCTTCCCGGTTACTAACCCTCAACACCGGTGCACGAACCCCTTCTCCACTACTTGTACTAGCCCCCTCACTTGTAGAAGCCACATTGTCGAAACCCAAATTAGTTATCCACAAAATGGGTGACAGACTAGAAGATGGAGTACTGTGTAGACGTGTATGTCGGAAGGGCATAAACCTAAAAACACACTAAGCAACCAATAGATGTTAGGTCTAAACTCTCAAAGTACTCAAAGCCTTGAAGGCCTTCCACGGTGCTTCTTTGACACCCCCCTCAAGGAAATATCAATGAGCACTCTAAGAGTTTATGGAATTCTGGTACGTGGCGCAGGGGCATTCACCGTGCTATGGACACCAAGGTGAACCGAGGTAAAGGTTTGCGTGACCTAATATACCAGAATTGCCGAATAAAGTCCTAAAATCTAGGGTGTAACAGAAATTAAGTTTGCTAAATCTAGACTCACACTAGTTACAATACGTAAAAAATAAGACTCAATTGAAATGTACTTCAAAGGGATATAGGTAAGTAAGGAAAGAGATGAAAGATCGAACGAACAACCTCAAGTAGCAGCCCAGATTCGATGGGTCGAAGATATATCTTCGATGGATCGAAGCAGTCTCTCAGGTTAACTGACTAAAGTATCTCGATGGATCGAAGCAATCTCCTGGGTTGAACTGACTGAAGGATTTCGATGGATCAAAAATTTCTTCGATGGATCGAAGCAACTCCTCAGACCTTTAAAGCAGTCTGAATTTGATAAGTCGAAAAGTAATTTCGATGGATCGAAATATGTCTTGCAACCAAGGTTAGAGCACAATTTCTAACACCCTTTTTACCTCAACAAACCTACCAAAGTATCCTTATGAAGCAAAGATAAGCAAAATAAGATTCTAAGTGATAAATTGGAAGAAATCAAAAGCAAAACAAACAAGCATCAAGCAAAAATATCCAGATGATCCGCAATCAAAGGCTAACCGACGAAGGAATTAAGATAAAGTGATTAATCTCTTCAACAACTTTTTCTCGCTTAGAACAAATGATGCGCGTGTTCTTATGGATAGATGTTCCATGTTAGTTGATGATATGTTTGCGTATTCCGTTGCTTAGGTTATTATTGACGACGATGAAATGGAACCCTGCTCTGTTGTTTTATGTCAATGTAGAGTAGATTGGCCAAAATAGAAGGTAGCAACCCAGGCTGAACTAGACTCTCTGAATAAAAGGCAAGTTTTTGGTCCGGTTTTGCTATGCCCACCGAATGTAAAGCCAGTTGGACATAAATGGGTCTTTGTTCGAAAGCGTAATGAGAAGAATGAGGTCTTGCATTATAAAGCTAGGCTTCTAGCGCAGGGTTTCTCTCGGCGCCCTGGAATTAATTATGAGGAGACGTATTCTCCTATTATGGACATCATCACCTTCCGCTACCTGATAAGCTTGGTAGTGTCTGAAAAGCTTAACATGCAGCTTATGCATGTGGTTATTGCATATCTCTATGGTGATCTTGATTCAGAGATATACATGAGAGTACCAGATTACATTACTATACCCAAATCAAGTAACTCTAGACTAGGGAGTGCTCATGTTATAAAGTTGAGACGTTCACTGTATGGATTGAAGTAATCCGGTAGGATGTTGTATACACGCATCAGTGACTACTTGATTGGGAAGGGATATAAGAATGATGATTTATGCCCTTGCGTGTTCATTAAAAGAACAAGTTTAGGATTTGTTATAGTAGCTGCCTATGTTGATGATATGAATATCATCAGAACTCTTGAAGAGATCAATGAGACTGTTTGCTACTTGAAATCTGAATTTGAGATGAAAGACCTTGGTAGGACTCGATTTTGGGATTAGAGCTGGAACATCGAGTTGGTGGAATTCTTATTCACCAGTCTGCTTATGTCCAAAAGATGCTCAGGATATTCAATATGGACAAAGCACACCCTGTTAGCACACCAATAGTTGTTCGCAGTCTGGACCCCTAGAAAGATCCGTTTCGTCTGCTAGATGACGATGAGGAGATCTTGGGAGCTGAAATTTCATATCTTAGTGTCATTGGAGCTTTGTTGTATTTAGCTCAGTGCACACGTCCAGATATTGCCTTCTCAGTGAACTTGTTGGCCAGATTTAGCTCTGCACCTACGCAACGTCATTGGAATGGAGTAAAATAAATCTTCAGATACTTGAAAGGTTCCATTGACATGGGTTTATTCTTCCCTTACAAAAAATATAGAGAGAAGCATGAAATTCCTGGTGAAGGGAATGTTGAATCACAGCATTTGAGTTCTAGGCATCTTAATGCCTTAAACTGTGCTGACCCGAACAGGTCCTTCGATCCATCGAAGGAGTTGTTCGATCCATTGAAAGATGGACCTACTGTAAGTGATTTTCATGCTATCCCCTATTCCAAAACACTGGTTGATGTGTTAGTTGGATTTGCTAATGCTGGGTACCTCTCTGACCCACACAAAGGTCGTTCACAGGCCGGTTATGTTTTCACTATGGAAAACACGGCAATATCTTGAGGATCAACAAAGCAAACTATTGTTGCTACTTTCTCGAATCATTCTGAGATAATTGCTTTGCATGAAGTAGTTAGAGAATGTGTTTAGTCAAGTCAATTATAGGTCATATTCGAGGCTCTAGTGGATTGAAATCTACTATTACTGATCCTACTTGCATCTTTGAGGATAATATATGTTGCATGCATTGAACAGATGAAGTTGGGTTTCATTAAGGGTGACAATAAAAAACATATATCATCGAAGTTTTTCTTTAATCAGCAACAGCAGCAGCTGTTGAATATCCAAGTGAACCAGATTGGTTCCGTTGATAATGTTGCAGACTTGTTTACCAAGTCATTTCCTAAATCTACTTTTGTGAAACATGTGAAAAGCATTGGTATGCGCAGATTATCAGAACTCCTAGACTGAGTTTACAGTAGGGGGGTTACATTTCTGTAAACATCAAAGGGAGTCTACATCACATGTAGTAGCTTTAGTATTTTGTGCATTGTACTCTTTTTCCCTTAGACCAAACTTTTGTTTTACCCATGAAGTTTTTGTTTGCTTGACGAGGTTTTTAATGAGGCAACAAGTCATGCATCATTCTTATGGCCATCGACACAAGGGGAAGTGTTTAAAGAGATTAATTCTCCATAATTCCCGGTGTGTGTCTTGTCCTAGTTAGATACAGATATTAATTAGATAGATACATGGAATCCCTGTAATATCAGGACATTTATTGTAACAGATTATATCAGACTGTATTTAAGGTATTCTATTAATGAAAGAGATACAATTTTTCCCGTTTACATATTTTCTCCTACAACAAATAGAAAATTAATGTAATAGTATATGTATTGACACTGACATTGTTTGAAGAAAAAATTTCTCGAGAGGTCACTCATGTTTGACAAATATCGATTTAGTCATCTATGTTTTACTTTGTCATTCAGATTAATTACTTTGTTCGTTTTGGACATCAAAGAAACATATTCCGTTATTTGTAAAGTGTATGTAAGTCAATTTATTAGTTTGGCAATGACAAAAAATATCTATTTAAGTAAAGTACGTGTGTGTCACATGTGTGGTTTTTAACGTTCAAAATGGATAAAGTGACCAATTTGAATAACAATATAAAAATCGATATTTGTCAAATATGAGTAACTAATCAGTCTTACTGTCAAACGTGATTGATCTCTTCCACAACTTTTTCTTGTTTAAAATTCACCCAAGCTAATATCAAGTATCTGCATCTTTGAAAGGACTTGGCTATTTACCAAAAGAAACACGGTTACGGAGGATTTGTGTATATAATTAAGAATATTCAATCATGTTTGTCGTTCGGCATGTCGATCTCAGCTGAAATTTCCAGTTCTTGTCTTCTTGAGCAAGGTTGTGGAGGTTATGAAAGAACCTGTTGAACTGTGAAGGAGCTCTAAAAAGCTTATATAGCCAGCAACTGCCAACTCTAGATCACTAGTCCTTATACTTCATATAAATGAACACATATTCAGAGTCATTAAAGTTAGCTTCTTTGTTTAAAATAGTGCATATCTGCGACAATTAGACTAAGAGTGAATGTCAGTTTTAGAGGACATAGCAAACAATCCTGAAATCAATTATAATGAGACAACAGAGGAATTTCAATTCATCACGATGTATATAGAATAAGCATCTACCAAATCCAGCAAAAATTCCCAAAAGATGAAATCTATGAAAACGTAATACGTAGTTCAAAATTCTCAATTAAAAGGAACCCTAAGTGAAGCTCATTAAACTCCGTTAATCCAAAATCGAGAGGTCAAAAAAACTAGATATATGGGCATATGGACAGAAGCGAATTTGGACTGTAGCGCACGACATGATTCTCACCAGCGATTTTAAAAATAACGAAAAAAACAACAATAGTAAAGAAGAGAGGATCGAAGTAGTGATATTAAATTAAATAAATATTAAAAGTATTAATTAATTAATTAATAAAATAATGAAGAACAAATTCTTGAAGAAGATAAACTGAGTTGAGTCACGTGTATCACACACTTTTTTTAAAAAATTTTATACCGCCCAGAGGCTTGTATGACGTTGTTCTCCCAAGATAAAACAACTTAAAAATTTTTGTATCGCAAAGTAAGTACTTCTCGTCGAACTGAGGAGTACCTTACTCTATCACCGAATTTCTTTGAGAGAGAAGAGATCAGAAGATGAGAGATTATTATTTTCTGATGGGATCGATTGAATCCCTCAAATGAGAAGAAGAATATCGCTTTATATAGGCTTCATTGGGGACAAGCCACTTATTGTCGAATTAATACCAAAACCGTTTATGGTCATTATACTCGTCATCAATTGGTAGTTACAAGCTATTTAATTTTCCGTCAATAATGTTTACGAACGGTTACAAACAATCAATTTAGTAGGCTTCAATTGTATATCATAACTAAGGTTTATAAGTGGGTACAAAAGTGTTGCAAACCATTTAGTTCGTCATTCAATTGCATGCCATTACTAAGGTTTATTAGCCGTCATAAACAATTTAATTGGCAATTCGAAAGCGTTTAGCTTGTTTTGGGTGATAATTTCTCATTCACCCATTTAACAATTTGAACGAGTAAATATCTTGATTTAATTGCATTAAAATGGTTAGTTAAAAAAGTGTTAAAACATCTATTTTTTCAACAATTCCCCACATGAATGAAATTAGGGATCAAAGACTCGATAGACTTGGTCATAGATTCTGCGGTTGAAAACCAGCATACGATAGGTAGGGGCTAACCCTTTGAATCTTCCCTTGTGAAAGCATGCTTACTTTACTAACTAAACAGTAGACGTGATGTCTTTGAACTGTTCGTCATTTGTGTAAACGATGACATACTTCACACAAGTATGTTCCTGATACTTTCAGTTCTCATTATTGTGTCCGTTTTGGCCCTAGACACACGCCTGGTTCTGTAAGAGCTTAACAAGAATTGCGTCCTCAACAATTCCCTTAAAAGTGGCCTTAGTTCCCTTTTACATAAGTGATTTCTTAATTAAGAGTAACCCGCAATATTCCGCTCGGATTTTCGACGGATAAGAATCATTAAAAGCTTTGAGCTTAACCTCATTCCTTACGAGCATCACTGTTTTCATCATAGGAATAGATTTGGGGAAAATCTCCACAGTGATCCGGCATTGTCTTTACAATTTAGTTGTCCCTTTTGAACCCAAATCTTGGGATCTCCAGTCAACTAGGTTGGGTGTTCACTGTAAAGACTTTAACTCATGGGCTTTAGTCTCATTCCCTTGATGATTTATCAACCAACTCTCTATTTAACCCTTTGCTTAACGAATCCGCTATGTTATCTTTTGACTTCACATAGTCAATGGAGATGACACCAGTAGAGAGTAGTTATTTGATGGTATTGTGTCTTCGACGAATATGTCTAGACTTACCGGCCATTGTACATATTGCTTTACACCATGTCAATTGTAGATTGACAATCGCAAAGTATGCAATTTGCAGGCACATGTTTTGTCCAATTGGGAATATCCTCTATGAATTAGCGTAGCCATTCTGCATCTTCCCCACATTTGTCTAGGGCAACAAACTTAGATTCTATCGTGGATCGGGTTATAACAGTTTGTTTTGAGGATTTCCAAGACACTGTTGCACCCCCTAGCTAGTATGAATACATACCCACTAGTAGACTTTGAGTCTTTCATGTCAGAAATCCAGTTTGCATCACTGTACCCTTATAGGAGAGCAGGATATCTAGTATAGTGCATCCCATAGGTATGAGTATACCTTAAATACTTGAGAACTCTTGCAATTGTTTGCCAATGCATTCCTCCAGAATTACTCGTTTACCTGCTTAGCTTGTTCATGACATAAGCCAAGTCTGACATTGTACAACTTGTTAAGTATATTAGGTTTCTAATAACTCTAAAGTATTATAATTAAAAATAGTTTCTCCTTTAGTAAACTATTATTACCCATAACTGGATAGTCAAGTCTTATCCACGTATGAACACAACCCAATCCATACTCTGTTCATCGAACTGATCCTTTCCTTATCAAAGTGATACAAACATCTCAACGTACTGCAAGATGACCGTGGAGGACCATACTTCATTTTGGATGTGCAGTCGACATATCTAGTAAACCGGGTTAGAAATTGGTACAGTCCCCCACCAACGCAACGCATTGGATCTAAAGAGAATCCATGGGCCAATGAAGAGCTGCCAGCAAACGAAGGAAAAGTCGGTAGACTAACGAGAACCACCGGTACAAGAACGGATTTTAAAACCCCACCAATGAGAACGATTGGCTCACTACGCAGTAAGCAACAGTGTCGATCGAATAGCATTATTAATGTCCTGCCAGCACAATAGGTCCAAGATATTTCTATCTTTGAACCCCAGGGGCACATCGCTAGCCTATTCGGCATTGGCTAAATCAAGATAAGCATATGCAGTGAGGGCATCCCGAAGATATTTTAGCTTCTCTGATCTAGAGGGACAAGATATTAAGCATAGTCGTGGCAAGATCATCGAATCATATAATAGATTAGATTGAGCCCTACATCTTTGATAATCTAATAAAACATCACAGGGAGAGAGACCGGTTATAGAATACTAATGTGGCGTCTCAGAATAGTTGAAATGAAATGTCGATTTTCAAGATCTTTTTAGGGTGTATCTTTTGTACGAAAAAAATTTCCCATTTTAAGAATGAATACTATTTTCTTTTCTTTTTTTGGATGAAAATGAGATTATTAATGACAAATCGGATGTGTAAGTCATTGAAAAAATTATTATTATTTTTTATTGTCGAATTGGACAAATTTAGTTGTCTTACCACCTAATAAAAAACTTGATCATCACTTCATTTTTATTTTGAACGAACTCTAATAATAAAAGTCACAAAATTCCCATGTCTAAATAGAAACCAAAACACTATTGGCTTTTTCATTTCCACAACTCTTTTAACAATAAATTAGAAATTAATCTCCACCTCTCCAAACAGCTGGTGAAATTGAACACTTGCGGAAAATTATTGGTGGGAGTCCACAGGAACACGTGGCACCTCACACACTCAAAGAACAGCTCACTAGATTCTTGATTTCCTTATAACACAGCAACTGAAGTCAACTTTTTCCCACAACTCTTTAGATCTTCTCGCTTCTCTACTAGTTCTCTCTTTGTCTGCTTGGATATCAAAACAGGATGGGAAAGGGCTACTTGAGAATGAGGACGGACTCGATTTCTAGCGATTTGCTCAACGCCGATTTCCAAGAGCTGGGTGCTGCTGCTAAGAAGCTCGGGACTCATGCCATTGATTCCATTCAGCTCGGAATTGGCTTAGGCTTCGGCTCCACTTTTCTCCAGTGGGTCGCTTGCATTGCTGCAATGTACGTCGACACTCTACACACCCTTTTAATATTTCGCTATCAATTCCATTCATGTGTTCTCTTTTATCATGATCCATGAATAGTCGTCCGAATTGATTAACCCGTAGTTTCTGTGCTTAATTTGTCGATGTAGTTATCTGTTGGTCTTGGATCGGACGAACTGGAAGACAAAAATTCTCACAGGGCTGTTGATTCCCTACATCTTCTTTACCTGTCCTGATTGGTTGTTCAGCATCTGCAGGTAGTTTATTATGTCCATTCATATGGATCTGTCTTTCGTGTTTGTTCTTATTGAAACCTCTGCTAAGTACAGTAGTGTTTTGATTTTACAGGGGAGAGATTGGAAGATGGATTGCCTTCGTTGCTGTTATCATACGACTTTTCTTCCCTCAACGATTCCCACGTAAAGTGTTTTCCTTTTACAGATCATTTGATAAGTTTGATCTACTTCAGAAGAAGCAGTTTATGTAAGTGTTAAAAATTAACCAACGTACTGAATCATCTTGTTTGCTAAAAAAACATTGCAGAAGTTAAAGAATGGATGGAATTGCCGGCTGCATGTATTATTCTGGTGGTTGTGGCTCCAAGTTTGTTTGCAACGACTGTGCGGGACGGCTGGATCGGTGTTGTGATATGTTTGGTCATTGCAGCTTACTTGCTTCAAGAACACATCCGGGCATCCGGTGGATTCAGGAACGCCTTCTCACAACCCCACGGCTGGTCGAATACTATCGGCATCATCTGTCTGTTCGTTTACCCTGTTTGGGCCTTGGTCCTTATCATCCTATAGATCCATAGAATCTCCAATTTATGTTTCGATATTTGTACCTTCAATTTATTTGGATCCTAAAGAGTTCGGAATACATATTGCTCTTGTTGCATGTATTCATAGCACTGCTAGTCTGCTATGTATTCACATCCTGTTTGGAACTGTTGAGTCTGCGACAATGTGAGCAAAGATTGTGAAACGCAAGACTTTGATTTCTTTGATGCAGAAAGGAAACAAATATTTTCAATTCTCAGGAAGCCTTTTTTGTTTGTTATGTATAATAAAAGCAAAATTTATGTCTTATGTACGAGAAAATGTGGCCATTGCATTATTGAATGTCACATGAGTTTTTTGGTTCATGAAATGTTAACGAGATGAACAATAGATTCATGGATTTGGCTTCGAATTTTGGAGATGATGAAATGCTCAACAGAAAAGAAACATATCCGGTTTTTTTTTCCACTAGAAAAATCGCCACATTTGATGTTTGCTTTTCAGTGCTTCTTTTTACAGGGATGATGAGCCAAAACTTCTTGAACCACTATTCTGAGATGAGTCTTGAGAAAACCAAAAAATAAGAAGGTATTGGAAAAACCTCATACCAAGCACAATTGATGTTAACAGTTACAGGACATCTTGTGAAACTGATTAATTGAACAATCACACAAACAATTTAACACAACTCTGCAATTAGAAGCATGAACAGACAATACTGACAACTGACATCAGCTTAACATAGACATAGAATAAATATCTAGCTAGATATTTCCATAGAGCAAACAATACTGCAGTAAACTGTCACCAGTTTCCTAACTGGACAAGGAAAGCATTAACTTTATACAGTTGTGCAGTAACATAATCTCCATTCCTCTCTGGATAGGCAATATATAACAGTAATTACCAGTTTATAATTTCTAACACCAAGGTCTTGGCATCTTCATGACCTCAGCGGAAAAGTACTCATATTCTACTCTTTGCTGCATCATCATCTTCTATTCAGATCGTTTACAGAATTACAGGAGACCTACATTGGACCAAGGGAAAAAAAACCATGAAATTTGCACGAAAGAAGACTAACAAACCTACACACATGTATTGAGATAAGAAGAGCTCAAGAAAGTCATATTTCTAATTTAATATGATTTCTTCTATAGCAACATACCTATCCTGGTTCTTTAACTGCCTTTTGGCAGGTGGATAGTACATCTGAGGAGTTAGATGCTCAAGAGTCGAGGCTATCTGCACCACCTTCATACAAAGTTCTTCATTTGTTCGACTGACAAAGTGAACCCCACAGCTTTTAATCCACACCAAACTTCTAGTGTCCTGAAAAATAGTAATACGGCACATGAAAGGCGGCAGCAAGGGACGCTTATAGTCAAAAGGGCGCATTTTAAGGAATGGAATGTAGTGCAACCACACATGAGCTGAATCTGTAAAACCAACACCAGCTGAAGACTGAAGAACAGATACTTCATTGAAGTGAATTTCATATTTCCAAATGCAATCACGAAAATTATTTTGCATCCTTTCGACAACAACACATAGAGCTAATCCGCCACTGTTCTCCCACTTGAAATTTCCTTGGATTTCAATTGAAAATTCAAACCGTGGAAGACCCTTGAAATCCATATCACAGCTGAACCACTTTGGAACTTCACTTCCAGGAAATACAACTTCAAATGCACTTTTCTTGCAACAGAGGAAGGTTGAGAAGAGACCGTCAACCTGGTCATTCATTAAAACATTTTTCTTCTTCGCCATTTGCACCAGACTGTTACATAGTCTCTTACAGTTAGTCAGGTCCATGAAATCAATCATTTCTGATTCTTCACCTTCCAAAGCGTTTGACAAATGCAGAACTCTTTCCAATGATACGCAATCCTTCACATCTACCACTTTGATTTTTGGCGGAAGTTCTGAAATTTCTCGAAGCTTCTTGCAACCTGACAGCTTAAGCTTACTCAAGTTGCCCAATTTGCTAATCCATATAGGAAGACTCACAAAATTGAATCCTGATAGATCAATGCTTTCTAATCTAGAGGCCAAGTAGTATTCAGAACCCAAAACTCTAATGCATTCCATCTCTCCCACTCTTTCGGGGAAATTTCTAACAAGTTTCTCGGACTCCCTAAGATTCAAATCGACAAGCTTATCAAGAATAGCAGAAGGATGCAGCTCAGATTCATTCATACACGGCCTTACACTTACGTCCTTCGCGCTCTGAGAACGAGAAAAATCCGGATTTAGCAGCACTTGGCAATTTTCCAGATTTAGAAATTTCAAATTTTCAAAATTCTGTCAGAGAAAAAAAAGAGAACTGGAAAGGTCAACCATCAACAACTTCTGAGATTCTCATTTAAGAAAAAAAAAACAACTTTTAGATTAATAAAACTTCTTCAAGATAAAATGGATAAAGTACATTGAAATACCTGAACTCTGATTCGTGAAATAAGACTATTAGGAATGTTGAGAGAAACAAGTTCTTTTCCATGGAAATTTGATGGAAAAGATTGCAACGGGCATCCAGGCCATTCAAGGTACCTTAACTCATTTGAGAGGTAATCAAGCTCTCCGGAGAAGCTTGCATGTTTATTGACAATCAAAACTTCAAGACTTGTCATCCTGCTAAAGAACTGAGAGTCCAAGATTATCTCTTGATCGGGTGAACACTCTAGTTTGATACATTGAACTTTATCTGTTCCCTAGTACCAAATATAAAGCAGTTGATGTTTCAACAAACCAAGCCAGCAAGACATGAATGAATATACAGAACAAGAAAAATGGGGCAGTTTAGATTCTGACGACTTACTGTGTTGTTAGATAGAACGTGCAAAACATCTTCATAAAGCCACAATCTGCTACGTTCGCCTGGTTCAAAATACGACTCTCGAATAACCATATATTTTCCCATTTCTTCTACTAAGTCATGCATCCAAACATGATTTTCTTCATCAATGTTTATCAGGGCCATCTCTTGTAGCATTGTAATAGCATATGCAGCAGGAAAACCACGACTATCTAGTACTTTTATCAGATTGTTCAAACTTTCCCCATTAAAGAAACATGCAATGTCAAGAAATACTTGTTTTAGACTATCAGTTAGTGAATCATAACTCACCTGGAGAATTATTAGAACATTTTCTGATCCTCCTCTTCTCAGTTCATCAAGTATAGTAAGCCACTCCCTAATGCTTTTACCACACAAAAGTGAACCTAACACCTTCAAAGCCAACGGGAAGCCTCTAGCATAGTCTACTAAAAGACAGGCAAGTTCCCAGTAATCAGCATTAACATGTGTAAACTTTGCGAGACCACTTAAGAGCTCCATAGATTCTTGATCATTGAGTGGCCCTAGTTGGTATACAAAATCAGACCCACAATGATGAAGCAGATGGCGGTCTCTTGTTGTTATGATAATTCTACTTCCCAAACCTAGTGAGTTCCAGTATCCTACCAGTCTTTCCAACTGCTCCCGTTGACTAAGATCATCAAGAACTAAAAGGACCCTTTTATTTCTCAACCTTTCCGCTATCAAAGTCATTCCATGATATCTATTTTGAACATTAGTTACCTTTTGTTCTTCTGCTCGAAAAATGCTTGAAAGAAGAACATTTTGGAGTCTGACTAAACCTCCAACACGTTCCATCAATTCTCTTCTGATATTTGCCAAAAAGCAACTCACTTCAAATTTAGAGGAAATGGAATCAAAAGCTTCCTTAGCAATGGTTGTCTTACCTAATCCTCCACATCCCCATATCCCTCCTATCCGAACGTCGTCTTCCCCAACCCTTAAAAGCTCAACTAATTTTCCTACACGAGACTTGACTCCTACAGGATACATTCCCACATTCAAACAGGTACGATCAGATACTTTACCCGAAACCTCCTCTACAATTTTACTAATAAATTTGTGTTCATCATCTCTGCAAGATATATATAAGTAGAAAACTCTTGATCAATATCATATTCTTAAAGTGAATAATATTAGTGTTTGATAAGATTTAAACACTTAATATTAGTCATTATCACTGAACGAGTCTCAATAAAAAGTTAAAGATAGAAAGATACCCGGCCAGAATCTGCCACCCGGATAAATTAGCTGCTTTGGTAAGAGCCGTCTTCCATTCCATGATCTGTTCCAAATGATCCTTGAATTTACTTGCACATTGAGTAAATGCATCTCCAAAACTCCCTCTTTGGTGTCTCACATCGGAGGGATCCACCTTATAAAAAATTGGCCAAACCAATTGATGTTTCGAATTCATACATTGAAAGATGTGCACCAGTTCATTCAAGCACCACTTGGAGGATGCGTAGTTTACAGAGAAGACGACGATGGAGATTCGTGACCCTTCGATTGCGTCGAGAAGCGCTTGTGATATTTCTTCTCCGATCTCAAGATCATAGTCTATGAAAGTTTTGATTCCTTCGCGAACCAAACTGCTGTGCAAGCGACCTGTGAAGTCTTTGCGTGTATCCTCACCTCGAAAACTGAGGAACACATCATATTTCCATGAATGATTCATAGTAGAAGAGGAAGATGTTTGTTTCCTTTGAAGAGGAACGGAATCCAAAATGGGATTTCGGTTTTTGCAGCAGGTCAACGAGTAAGGAACTGATGCGTGTAAGAAAATGACTAGTTGTGAAAAAAAAAAGAAGAAAAAAAGACGGACTAATCTCTTGTAGTTTCTCAGAAGCTACTCTGCGAGATCAAGGACTAGGAAAATGACTAGGTTACGAAATAAGGAAGACTTGGGGTCAAAGGAAAAGAGAAAAATAAGAGGTCTTACTGCTACACGTTCAAACTTCAACGCTACTGTGTTTTGGAACAGAATGAGAAAAACTATTTACACGAGGAAACACCACATTAGGACCAATATGATTTCTGGTATAAAAATTTAATAAAATCTTGCTTATTTATACACAAACTTTGAATAAAGGTACGTGTTTGCAATCTTTTCTCTTACATATGTAGTTTTCTCAGTAACGAATGAGCATGATCTCAAACATCTGGGAAAGAGATGCAGCTAGGTTTTATCCAGTACTGGTGTACTGCTCTCAAAGCTGCTCGGCTTCTCTCATATCATTCCTCCCTTGGCTTCAGTGTACAGTTTTTCAACACAGTCCTGCACATCATATTGTTCAAAATGAAAAATTAGGATCAACGGATCAACAATTAAATTATCTTTTAATGGACCAACAATCAACCAACCAAAACAACAACATAACCCTCTGACATATTCCTCGCCCAGCTGACTAAAGTGGAACGCTGGCACATTTAGAGGGCAGACACTGAAACCAAATATTCATGAGAGCAGAAATACCTTGTAGTATTTGAGTAACTGCGGTCTCTTAAGTTTAAATGTTGGTGTCATGAGGTCCCTCTCAATGTCAAAGGGGTTTGGTTCAAGATGAATAGCTTTTAGCAACTCAAACCCTCGAAGCTGCATTGCAATTTCAATCTTCTAAGTCGACTAAATATTGAAATAGCATGAAACTGAAAACAAGAGACTTGAGCACATACTTGCTGTTTCTGACCCATACTATTCAGCTCATCCAAAAAGTATCTTTTTGCCTTCAGATTTTGACACAAAGATATGTAATCATCGGTCAATTGATGCTCCATTCCCCAGTCCTCCAATGCCTTTCGGTCAGGGACCACAACAGCAACAAGAAAAGACTCAAAGCTGTTCCCGTAAACCCATATCTGCCGATGAGAGAAAAAGCACATTCATATGTTGAATGATCGAAGCAATAGAGGTAACTTCTAAGGGTCATCTCATACACGAAGAATGTAGCACCGAGTAACATACCGATGTGATGAGAGGGCATTGCAAATATTTGCTTTCAATGCTTTCCACGGCAACATATTCACCTTGAGACAGTTTGAATATATTTTTTTTCCTGTCTATGATTTTCATTGATCCATCAGCCTGCCATTCTCCAACATCACCTGTGATCCATACAATAACCAAAAGTTGGAAGTGCCTTCTTGAGAAGAGGCTACAAGATTAAGCACAAAGGCAATTACCTGTATGGAACCACCCATCAATAAGGACTTCTTCAGACAAATCTTGTCGCTTGTGGTATCCAGAAAATAGAGTGTTTCCCCGCAGGCAAATCTCTCCACGCGGCACACTAGAAAATGCATCATATCCCATTTCTGGCACTGACTCAAGTCGTGCTTCAATAGTTGTCATGGGAACGCCCACAGTTCCAATCATAGGATAAACATTGCCGATGGACGTAAAACACCCACCACAGCTTTCAGTGAGGCCTACATGTAAATGAATTTAAGAAGTTGATCAAATTCAGTTCTCTATTTTATTTTTTATTTACGTGTAACTGCTCGTAATGCTTCTTTTTTTAAAGATGATAATGTGTTGTGGCAGCACAAAAAAAGAGCTTGTCAATTACAACCAAAAAATGAAAGAAAAAAAAAAGCTCAACATATATATACCAGCATCATCAAAGTTGAATTTTAGATTAATAGTTATTAGTCTCGTGCCAGAATTAATAAAAATCAAGTTTTCCCTGTTAACTGATGGACTACCAAATTACTTCTTTTGTTTGGACAGCATAAAAAGGTCAATGCCTACTTTAAAGAAGATGAAGAGAAAATAAATAAATAAATAAATAAATAAAGGTGTGTCAAACTTGTGAGTGTGTGTGATACTATGAGGACCAGTATATGTATTTCCCATATCTCCCAGATGCCTCAGCAGCTGTGCAGTCATACCATATCCTTGTGATAAAGTGCTGCAGCTGGTGACCCTCAAAAATTCCTCCACATGCCTGGGCAAAGGAGCAGCACCAGACAACAATATACGAACTCGCCCCCCTAATGCTTGTTTTATCTACCACAGGGGACACCATGTTAATCCTATATTAAGTATGTTCCAAAGTAAATCCAGCTATCAACAAAGGAAATATGAAGAATATAATGACTGACCTTATCAAAGACAAGCTTGTCCAGGAGAGGTGCTGCTTTTTCTTGCGGCAGACCCTTCTCCAGATTTGCCAACTTGCTGCAATATAAGTTCACATTAGTATACCGTAGGAAACTGGGAATACAAATGCAAACAAGAAAAAGGAAGTGGGACTTACTAGTTATATGCATATTGGAAGAGGGCCTTCCTCAATACACCACCAGATGAAACTTTACTAACAATACCTTCACAAACAAAATTTAAGCAGCAATATTAAGAAGAGAAAAACTCAAGGACATAACATTTGAGTAATGATGAGTGTGTTTTATGGTTTTACCACTGTATATGCGATCATAAACACGAGGAACCCCACAGAACATAGTTGGCTTTAGTTCCTGAAGGTCGTCCAATAAAAACCTGATATCCTGCCAGTCCAGAGCAAGAAATCACATTGGACACAGGTTATTGTGTACTAAAGAAGAGAATCACCAATTGGGTGATATGGAAATTAATCATTGAAGCAATGACTCATTTACTTACGCCTCGCCAGAATCCTATCGAGGATCCCTTGTAGATGCAATAGCTCTCAATTATTTGGTCATATATGTGGGCCAAAGGAAGAAACGAAAAGTATGAATCTTCTTCTGTACACTGCATTAGAATTTATTTTATTCCAGTAGTCAATATCAATGCCATCAGTGGAACAGCTAATGGAGTTCAATAACTAAATTTCACAAAAAGCCTTATCATCTATAAGGATAACATCTTTGCAGTCTAAAAAGAAGTACATTTCAAGGTTTGATTTTAGTTTGTTTAAATAGTTGTTATGGAAAAACTGAAAATCTGTGAAGGTGTTTATTAACATTTTGAAGACGGGGGTTTTGAACCTCCGACAAATAATCAATATGTACAATGCAAGCAATTAATCCAAGAAGATAGATTCGAGCAGAACACAGTACTGTCATGAGGAAAGACCTCATCACATGATAGCAAAGCCATTATGAAGCTGTGAGTCTGTCTATAAACTATAACTGTGTCAAAATGTACTTCATCAACGAAATTGAAAAAGTACCAAATGTAAATCATGTTATACACATGGCAAGCATCTACTCTGCAAGTTTATTTTGTTTCTGAGGTAAACATAAGGTACATTAATGTTATTCTTGAGAGGCTTTACAAGCACTAATTTGAAATTCCGAGAAAGAAACACCTAACACAATAGAAAGGCAAAAATGTATATTGAATCAAGTTGTTTACCACTCTATCTGTCTGGAAAATTATATCGTCCGTTGACAATACTTCTGACATGAATGCTGCATTTGTAATAATTACACCTTTTGGTTCTCCAGTTGTTCCACTTGTATACATTATTGTGCATATAGAAGTCCTCTGTTTCGGAGGTAGCTCACAATCCAAATTTCCCTGCAAAGATGAAAGATTAGTTTGCATCATTAAGGTTATGATCAAACCTTATCAACAACACACATTGACACATGAAAAAAAAAATGAGTGACGAACTTACTAGCTGAGAGAACTCCTCCCAAGAAAAGCAAGACACCCCCAGTGCTTCTGCTTCCTTCTTTTGAGTGGTAGAAACATTTGTGAAGCTGACAATTGCTGAACAACAGAGATGTACCCTTAGGTAAAATCCTAGCAACTCATATTTCAAGTATATCAGAAAATAGTATATGGCTTACTCTTCAAATGCGTAGAACAGTTTGGAAGGCAAGACAAAATCTGCAGAAAGAACGAGATAAGGATGCAAGAATAGAAGAGGGAAATAGCTAATAGAAAATATTTGAAATTTAACTCACAGCTGGTATTTTGTTCTCTTGAACGAAAGCTATTGAAACTTCAGCATGGTTGATGATGAACTCAACTGCATTAGCACCTGTGTACGAAACGATGAAAACTTAATCCAAAATTTGAGGGATACCACAAATATGTGAGCAATCTTTAGGCAGCAACTGAACACGTCTAAGTTCAAATTTCCAAAACTGACCTATAATGTTACTATGTTAGTTTCAAACACAAAAAAAGTTCAAGACATTTACAATTTTCCATCATTCAATCTCAAAAGAACAGTCATCATCATTGTACTTCAGTCTAGAGGAATATAGTGCATGCAACTATGCACGCAGAAATACTGATACCAAAATGGGAGCATACCAAGAGTGTCATAGAGTGGAACATATGTAATGGCTTGGCTGTTACAGGCCTGAAAAACATCACCATAAGATTCAGTCCCTAATAACAGATTCAATTGTTGAATACTTCAACGAGTCTCCAATACATTATTAATATTACCTCCATTGCAATAATCCACTGGGGGCAATTTGATCCAAATATACCACAACGACCTCCCTGCCAAAAAACATTAAAAACAATTTTAAAATCCAATCTTTACCAATTTGATAATTTTTTATTACAAATGTGAGTAAGTTGAGCTCATTAAACTTACAGGATTGACACCGCGGCCAGTGATCGCCGAACCGATTCGAAGGGCTGCATCATAAACCTCTTGATATGTAGTCCACACATATGGACCCGCCTATATCAAATTTAATCGAAAGAAATAGCATTAGTAATTCACAACAGCAAGAATTGAACTCCTGGGCTTAAATGGTTGATCTTACTGCTCAAATGGAACAGTTAGATAGATACCTTCTTCTCAGTGACTTCGCGTTGACCGAGCAGTGGACTGCTTGGGCACCTCTTTACGGACTCACTGTCGGTAAAAATCAGTTTCAGATATCAGCCACCAAATTCACACTATTATTTGAATGATTTTCAGGTTCTATAACCTGACATCAACTGGCCTATTAGCTCAGCTGGTTAGAGCGTCGTGCTAATAACGCGAAGGTCACAGGTTCGAGACCTGTATAGGCCATTTTTTCTAAATTCAATTCTTTTTTTGTGCTATTTCTTTTTTGGTCTCTCGGTCTCTCCAGACGAGCAATGCATCTCACACAATACATGTGACACTCAATCTAACGTAGATTATGAATCCATAACGCACAACGAGAGCAACTGTCAGTTACCTGAGAAACTGCCAGGGCGACTCCAACCCTTCCGGCAACCCCAACAGCCCATCTTTAGCGTATATGCTCCGATATACCGGCCCCGCCGACGGTCTTCCGTTGCAGGCCGGCCTGGGCTCCTCAACCTTCACTGTAAACTGATCCATTGACTCCTTACCTTGAACTAGTACTACTACTCACCAAGCTAAACTCAAAGAATCTTAAAGTTGAGAACAAGCAAGTAATATATATATGAAGATGAGCTAGCATGCCATTAACTTGGTGAAGACAGTGAACAGAAACAGAAAAGAGAGGTTGGGGGAGGCTTGATTCAGCTGAGAGACATAAATTGTGGGTGGTGCTATGTGTGAAGATGCAATATGTGTCTGATCAACCAATTTATAGCGGCGTTTATGAGCTCGCTGGATGCATCATGCATGTTTAGTAAAAATTATAGGTGGGAATATGATAACTTCCAATGCTGCATTTATAGAGGTAGATAGAGTTTGGTGAAGTCGCTAAGCTAGCTGTGGCACTGGCTTTGTAACTTTTGTTAATCCCTTTGATTGTTTACGAATACTACTAGTCAAAAATTAACGTTAGCTAGGTTTTGAAGAATTCGAAGAAGCAGGTGACTGAGATTAGAAATTCCTTGGGTCCATTTGGTTTGACTGCGCTTTTTCCATATAGCTAAAATGGAAGGATTCTCTTAATTCTGGAAATAACTGATTCATTAAGGAGTCCCGATGTAATGGATTATGATGTTCTTATTATATTGTTTAAACTGTTTAGTACGTAGAACAAATCTGTCTCAATACTTGAGTTGCATAGCTGTGTATGAACAATATATTTTTGTATAATCGAATGTAAATAAGACGATGTAAGTATGTAACAAACTAATAGGAGAGATCTTCTAAGCAAAAAGTTATCTTCATTTGATTTGTACTACGAAAGAAGCATAAAATATTGCATGTACATGCAGTGAGGGTGGATGCGACAAAATTGTTTATGTTACAATATCAAAACTTAATATTTTTTTTATATGACGATAATTTTTTTATTTCAATGATGATGATAATGATGATGAGTTACACCGAATTATTCATCCAGATAAAATAAAACTCTAATGCATTACTATTTTACATACAGTTCTTAGTTTACAAATCTACATAGACAAACCAGAGTAACGCAAAAACTACAAAAAATCTAGGAGCATCACTCCTTAGTGTATCTAAGAAATATATTTATTGAGTGGGGCTATGCCACAATTCTTCTACATCTATTCCTATCGGCAGCAGAACCAGCTTCTTTTTTGGTGAAATTTTCTTGGGCGCTCCATGAATCGGTCCCAGCTTATTCTTGCTCATCATGTCTTTAGCTTTCCGCTTTGAACTTCCTTTACCCGTAAGAGCTCGAGGCACCTCTCCTACGGATTCAAAAGTGTCACCTAACATATGGTCCCATTGTCCATGTGAGATATGGGCATTTCCATCATCCTCTAGCTGCTCAGCTACTAAAACAAATGATCTTGCGGGTAGGCCTGAAACTCCTGCAGGAAGCTCTGGAACCGATATTAGCGGCCCAGTAACCCTCGCAAGCATCGTAGTCATGCCTCGTGACTCACTGATGCCTGGAAACGTCTTCATTTGAGAAATTGTTTCTTTAGATTCGGCCAAAGCTGGCTCCACATCCTTCATTTTCGGACCAGATGGTCCTGAGACTCAAATGAAATTCTGATCCTCCATCTGCAAAAAAACACACTTATGAGCCAGATCACCCCTTACAGAGGGTTATCCATGGTAAAACCTGCTAGTTCCATAGCAACATCTGGAACCACTCCCATCGAGACCACACCTCCCTCTTGTGTCCTGCTCACAATCGGCAGGGAGGGTCGTGCCTCCATATCCAACCTCTATCCACTCACCGATGGAGCACTACTAAATTGTGACGACCCGACCCTTGACGAAAATCGCCAAAATAAGAAATTATTCAAATATTTCTACTAAATATTGGACTAGAATTAAACTCAATCGATACAAATCGAAAACTTTATCGATAAACCCAATAATCTTAATGATATAAGATAAACCTAATTCTTTGTCACTCGCACCACCACTAGCAGCGACACTACTCACCACCGCCCATCGACTAAGACGAAAAAGTCTAAACACATTAGCCTCACAAATATATTCATATTGTCGATACGAAGCTAACGATATATAACTAGACTAATTTTGTTAACATTTTTCGGCCAGACGCGCAGCCACAAACGGCGGCGCGTGTAGCCCACGTGCCATCATTGGCAACCACCGTTGTTGGCAGAGATTAACCCACCAATCAAAAGCTCTCAACGATTCCATCAATCTAACTAACTACGGCTACGAAAAGTTTGGTCGGCAACTGCCCTAAAAATGCCCCGAAAGGCGGAGGTCCTAAACTCGCCAAAAAACTTTCGAGTAGCATAATTTCGCCGACGAGCCCTCGTTGGCCTCACAGCGGATCGTATTCAACTGAGCAAAGAGAGAGGAACCAAAGCCCCTTCGTCTCTCCGCCTTAAACGACTTTGACCGGTGGTTACGGTAGCGACTCGAATCATCTCGTCGGAGATCACTCGATCTCCACTAAATCAACCTGCAATAAACCAATTTCACAACCCAATACAATCCACACATCAAAAGGGTTTAAATCATACCTCAATCGACGACCAAATAGGCTGGAAAATCATCATCTTGAAACCTAGGTTTTTACGATGTTTCTCCTCGAATTTCTAGCTTCTTTCTCTAAAATTGGGAGTCGAGACCTTTAGGTAAGGAAAAAGGAGATCAAGACGAGCATTTTGATACCAAGACCAACAGATTTTGTGACCGAATGACGAAGCCTCACCATAGCTAGCTCGACGGCGATTTTCGTCACTAGAGCACCAGTCAATGTGAGGCAACACATCCAGTATATGGAAAGCCCTATTTATACTCGTCTATTTACGGTAATATTTTCATCAAACTTCCTTTAATCGTGATTCCTTCACCGTAACTCTGTTTTTGACACTTCAAATGTCGACGCGTGCGTCTCAACAAATACTATAACTTCCATTCGAAGTAAACCAACATAGTCAACCGACTAAAAAGTCAACCGAAAACCTTCCAACCTTTACCATTAGTAAATAATATTTGCCAAGCCCAATAACTCAATATCGAAATATCACAAAAATAATTCTAATTGTACAAAATAAAAGGCATATCACACAAACTGATCCGCTGTATTGAGCAATCCCATCATTGATGTTGCCCTATCTTCACGCCCAACATTGTGACCCAAACCTGGTATCGCCTGCGTTCCTTGACCCATAACGCCTTGTTCCTATCTTATATAAGAGATCACAACCGAAGCTCCTATCGCAGTCTCATTTCTAACCTCACTTAAAGCTAGACAAGTTCTGGACAGCTTAGGTTCCTACCCTACCTCACAACCTTCCTCTCTATGCACAAAATATTTACATACTGGACAGAAACCACAAATCTTTTCATACATCAACTAAGTATCCATGACATAGATATCACTAAAACGAAACTTCTTCCTAACCTCCAAAGGATGTATGAAATCCAAATCCACACGGTTCCGCATTTCCGACTTCAAATCAAGCGATTGTGGATCATATTCAACATATTCACCAATATTATTGTCAATCTGTCGGTGCCACTTCACCTGAGGAGCACCCACTGCCAATTTTCACACCATCGGCTTCACTACCACCTAAGCATGACCTCGCGCTGCCAGGACAACCATAGGATCAACCATCCCATCAAACACCGGTGCACTCAAAACTGCACGCTTTCGGTCCAACACTGATCAAAACTTACAAACAAACCGGTCCTCCGCCAATTGGGTGAAACCAATTTTTCCAGAACCACGCACATCACACCATAGCCCTGCCATTCGAACCTTGAACGATTGCACCTTCTTCGTTGTAAAAGGTGTAATGGACAATACCTTAGCCACAATGTAAACTCATTCATCATCTTCATCATCATCATCTGAGAAGGCAAGGTCTACCTCCTCGAATGCCGCCACTAGTTGGTTTGGCTCCAAATCCTTCCCACCGAGAGGGATTACGTTGTCCTTAGTTACCAAACTCGACATGCAAACCCACTAGATTAATTGTAGAGAATTGAGAGGGGAACAAGAATATGTATTTAGATTTGGAATCGGAGAAGAGAGGAGGGAGATCAGAAGAGAAAGAGCGCCGACGATGCTAGGATTCGGGAAGGAAAAGGGAACAAAGGGGGAGAGAGGTACCCGGCTCACTATCACTGATAAATTCAGTGCACTCGTTTAACATCCTAGATTAATATATATGAGACTCATAACATAATTTACCTAACATAAACAGGGTTGAATCCAACTCGCCCCTAACATAAGCTGCTGCCCACCCAAAATTTTAGAGAAATGAAAGAAAAAAAATAGATATATACTTACCGAAGTATAAAACATGCCTGACGCCTCCTCTCACTCAACTAACTTGCCTTTGATCTATCAATCTACATCCAATTCAATTGGTTTCAATCTATAGGTAGATTGTATCTCCTCTCCTCCTCTTTGTCCTGGTTTCAGATAATTTCTCTGCTCCACTATGAAAATCTTAAAAAATTACTCTTCGAAATCATGACTTATCAATTCCTTGGTGATCTAATGGTTCTCCATATAGAAATTTAGTTAATATCAATTGAAACTTTTGTATTCGTGGAGTTTGGTATTATCTTCCTCTTAATATTTGTTTTTCTTATATTATAATAAATGTGTGATGATGAATCTCCCAATTTATTACAGAGCTAGAGAAAAAATGTGCATCACCCCGTTTCAAAATCCTGAATTCTTCCCTGAACATAAAACTGGCCCAAACGAGTCCAAAAATAATTTAACAGTTTATTGTGTATGTCTAACACAAATTCTTATCCAAATGAATCTTAATTTAATTTAACCTAACATCACCAACATTAATATATTAATGCAAACATTTTTGTTGCCCCCCCCCCCCCCCCCGGCCCATGTATCCATTATTTTAGGCGACAAATTGTTGACCCCTTTGAAGTTTGAACCTATTTTGAGTCTTTCATGATCCAACTACATGTCACCCTCTGTTTGACATTTTTGTTAATGACTTAAATTCTTGAATCTGATGGATGGTCCACGTATCCAAATTTGAAGCTCCTTACTCCATGCAGGACGAGTACATTATTTAACAAGGTTATCAGAGCAAGTCTACCTCAGCAAGGTCGCTGCTACTGCAGTGTTGCACATGCTATTCCATGTGCTATTTAAGTACCAAACGGGTGGCTCAATTTTACTCGTATTGAGCGTGGGCGTAAACCGGATACATTTGTGTCACTACCAAGAAATTTGGCCAAGAACACAATTATTTGTTCACTAAATGGTGACTTAGAATAATTCTAACAATTTTTTCATAATTTTTGTAAAGAAAAATAATTTTAGGCTTCATTAAGATCATGATGTATAATAAAATTCAACTTGATTCTTAAAAAAAAACCTAGGTCGCAGCCGCTAGCTTTCCTAGCCTCTACGTTGCATCCATGACCATGAAAAATGGAGAATCTCGCCGCTTTGCTGCGGCTTTTGCTGTCTCTGATAGGGGCAAGATCTCTTTTAGCATCAAGGATATCGGAAACTCGAAACACTACGTCGTAGGGCATCTTCTCTCTGTGACGAAGGAAGTGAGTTCTAAAGCTTTTATGGGGTCTATGGCTAGGGTTTGGGACTTCAAGAAACACCTCTCGATCCACCACAATGAAGGTCGTTACATCTTTTGCTTCGATCTAGAGGAGGAGTGGGATTAGATCTCATCTGAATGTCTGTAGTTCTATGGGAAATCAAACCTAATCCTGAACAGTTTTGATGGTGTTATGGACGTCATGACAGTGTCATTGACTCGACTTCTAGTCTGGGTTGAGATGCTTGGCCTCCCACCAAGGTTACAGACGAGTAGCACTGTTGGATACATCGTAGCGACACTAGGAGAAATAATTCGACTGGATGAACCAGGAATTAAGAGTGGGAAGAGGGTGAGAGCCTGAATTTGGCATGATATTACGATCCAAGTTAAACAAGCCTACCCACCAGATTAATACATAACTAATTTTGATGATTATACCATTAATTGTGTTTTAGTCGATCCCAATATTGTCACACCCCCAGATCCGGGGCCAATATTATACTGAAATATGGTTTTAAGATTTGTGATGTGAATAAGAAACCCAAATAATTTCATTAGTTAAGATGTCTGAATAATACATTTATTGAAAAGTGAAAACATTAATATTACAATACCAGAGTTTGAGGAAATAATAGTCATTACATTTATTGAAACTAAAAAGCAAGTAGAAAATAATTTGTTTATTTAGTAGGTGACGCATCCCATTTTCTCCAAGCATTCTACTCATCACCTGAAAACATAAAGGTGTAGCATCATGAGTCACACCGACCCAATAAGTAAAGCTTACAAGCATATACTAGATTATCTCTAAGAAATATCAAACCGAACAACTAATTCAAATATGTGGAATAATCAAAATCGGTTATGTTCTTTCATACTTATACATGCATCTTTATATATAACATACGTTCTTACACAAATACACATATACACACAAACACGTCAATACTTTCGAAGTGAATTCCTTTGGTTTAACTGGTAATTACTCAAAAATTATGTGCTTAGTCTCATAATACCAACACACATGTAAAGCCACAACATTCTAAGGTCACCTGCCAAAGCATGTATACTCCCGATTTGACACAATTCATTCCTTAGAGTATAATAGTGCACTATCTGTAAGGAATTAGGACCCTTGGCTAACTCCCACAATAAAAAAATAATTTACCAACAATTCACTTAAGCACAAGTTAATTCGTACTATGCATCTGACTTCACACCTCAACCATACCGATCATAAACAAGTCTTTAGTTAAGACTATATATATAGATCATAGAGTATATATTTTATATCATAACCTTGTAATAAATATATACATAATAGAATTCGTAAAGAAAAGATGATCAAACTTAAACGCATTTAGATAGTTAACAATTTTGGTCCAAAATTTTCATTTGGCGGTAGTTCGCACAAAATCCTCCATTTGTCCCGAATTATACATGAAATTAACAAGCGATTAAATAAACTTGAAATGAAAGTACAAGGAATAAAATTAGTTATCATCGGTCCAAAAGTTTCATTCGACGGTAGTCTACCCGAAATTCACCAATAGTCCCAAATTAAACATAAGAAGTAAATAGTGCGAGTAAGTAAATGAACTCAAAGTAAAAATGCAGAAGATAAAATTTATGAATCATCGGATCAAAAGTATCATTCATCGGTAGTCCGCCTGAAATCCTCCATTTGACCCGTTTTATAATTAATCCAAATTATGTCCAAATTAAAGAAGTAAGTACACTATCTCGAAGCATTTTTCGAGAGGAATCCAATGGAAATAGTCGTAAAGTTCGATAGGGAGTTCTCAAGTCCAGAAACAAAGATATTTTTAACAACTATTCAGAAATTGTTATGCTTGGTATTAAGTTCATTTGCACAAATTAATTAGTAAGTAAGTATTAACCAATGTCTTTCAAACTTTCCAGATTGATAGTTGAACTCCTAAGCTTTATTTGGATATAAAGAACACTTAATTTGGTTAAGAAATGAGTGAGATATGAATATTTCAAATTAAGAGAATCTTAAGAGTTTTCGAACAAGATTAAGGAAAAAATTAGTAAAACTTGTTTTAGCCATAACTTTCTCAATACTTAACCTTTTTGAGTGATTCAAAAGCCAAAGTTGAATAACCTTTTGTGTAGAATCTAAACATTTAAAAATATTTGACTAATTAAAACTTTAACATAAACAAAAATATTAAATTTACACTAAGGCTCATTATTTCCCTTTTATTCTTAGCCATACACTTTGATGTAATCCTAAAGATGAAGAAGTATAGGAATGTACTTATGTACTTACTCAAGAATTGCAGTAGGTGAATGAGGTGTTTGATTAAGTTAAGTGACCCTCTTGAAGCAAAGGCAATAGCTACTAAAATGTTTGGAAGAAAGATTGTTTGGTGTGAGATTTTAGGAGAGTTGCATTGCAACTTTGAGATGACCTCAAATCTGTACGTATCAACAAGGTTGAAGTGGTGCAAAATCATATTGAACTCAAGAGTGTTTTATATAGGCATGGGAAGAGATATGGGAAATAAATTTGCACCTATTTTTATTGACTTTGCAAGGCAAGTTGATAAGAAATTATAGCCTAAAAATAGAGTAAATGTCTTACTTGTAAAAGAATAGTAATATGAGTGGAAAATCTGATTGGTTTTGGCTACTTTATAATATATTCAAAAATATATAATCATATGTAGGTAAAAATAAATTAATGAGTAGAGAAAATAATATAGTTTTACTGATAGATTATAAGCAAGTAAAACATGTAATCTAACAACAGTTAGCACAAAGATGACATATAAGCATGGCCATGGAAATATTTATGGTATACTCAAACGCAAAAGTCTAACAGGAAGAACATATATGAACAAGGTGAATTTGGTCATTTCACTAAAATTTCATTTCCAAAAATCAGTTATTTGGAATTAGGGTTTCTTACCATTTCTAACTGGAGTAAAAATATTTTTATATATTATTTTTACTAACCTACAAAATGAAATGTTTCATGATTCTAGCTTCGTGGCGTCGAACCTAAGACCAGGGAGTACCTGACTTGAACTTGAGTATCCACTGGACAATTTGCCCCACTCCGTTAATATTTCTCTAAATTTCGTTTTTATACATTGTCTTTACCATCCAATTTGTTACCCCATTTCTAAAGGCTATAAGGTTAAACTAAATTATGGTAATTTCGAGTCATAATAATCTAAATTATATACTAATTTTTGGAGTATTACAAACATAAATACAATTGAGCAAATTTTATTCAAGATTACAGCAATTAAATCAGTAATAAACTAGAGAAATTTAATCCGTTCGACTCCCTTTTACTTTGCCATTCTATAAGACTATAAGCAAGTCATTGATGGAGATTGAGCCTGATGCTTAGCAACAATAATCTCCCGATCGAAGGTTCCTTCACTTTTCATTTGCCTCATCAAATCCAAACTCTAGATGACCCTAGGGAAGGAAATCTAGTTGTACATAAACCTGGGTTCGAAGAAGAAAAAAAGGACACACTAATAGCAACACTAGTGGTGATTCAAAGCTTTGTGTGAGATATGGAATACCACACTTTACTTCGAATTTATTAAAAACAAAAAAATTGATTGGGTTCATTTGGGCCTAAAATAATCGGTGTTTATTTTAGGGCTTTATGATAATGTTGTTGGGCCGATGTCTGTGGCCTGTGTGGAACGACGACTTTTTCTAAGGAGGAAAAGATTTCCTAGTGATCTTATCATCAAGTCTTAGATTTTGATTGAGAGACCTAGGAAGTATGATCCCGAGCGATTAGAGTCATTAAGTGAGTCTAAACGTAAAGAATCTTAGGTTAACTACAACAAGTCATGGTATTTTCCTATATATAGAGGAAATCTTCACAAAATCGAGGCATCAACATCATATACTCTTTGCTCTCGGCAAACAAACTTTCTCATCTCGAGAAACCTTAGCAACCTGCGATAAAAAGATCTTCACCCGAAGGAAGGTGAATATCCGACGATTCAAGAAAGCACCCCTGTGTTCTCAACACTCGTCAAGGAGATTGCTCAGCCTTACACCAAATAAGTTGTAAGGTATTGATTTCCGTGGCTCAACAAGAAACACGAAAACTATAAGTCCTAAGTCACTTAGGCAAAACGAATTCATCGGACGGGGTTGGTGCTCTCCATGTCCCAATCACTTCTTAGAAGACAGGTAATGGTGAGTCTGCGTTCAAGCACATATATACACGCGGTCAAGAAATGAGACAGTTTGAGACTTCTTAGCACCCAGGAATTTCTGGAGTCAAACATTTTGGCACGCCCAGTGTGACAACTTTTCGTGTCTCTACTCAACAATAGGGGATCTTTACAAAAAGATATATCTTCAGTGTCACAAACATCTTCAACCGACTTACAGAGAGCACAACTCTGTTGAGTGTCGCTCACTCTCCGCGAACGCAGCAGAGATAATTTTTGAAACCACACGTCGCTTAGCAATGACATTTGAGTTCTTATCCAAAGATGAGATCATGAGCTTGACGTACGAAAACTACCGGTCGTATGCCACCAAACGTGATCAGCACCACGCGGAGCAACTTGCTTTCATCAATCAATGATTAGCCCACTAAGCGGCTCTACTTGCCACTTATGACGAGAAGACTGAAGCCATGAGCACCAAGGTGATTTCCTTAAGGGCCGAATTTTCCAAAGGCCTGGAGGAACAAGCAACCTAAAGGGCCCATCTTGCGACCCTAGTTGAGGGCCATGACAAGCTGCGTGTCGAACTCCTACAGGCTTTAGAGATCGCACAGGCGCAGCAAACGAGGGACATGCTCGGTTTGTTCAAAAGAACAAACGGGGACATTGGACAACTCACCAAGTCCATGCCTGATTTCACGTGGGATCAATGACAGGTAAATAAGTTGGTAGGAGCAATTCGATAGGTTCATGGCTCAGTGCAACATCCAGGTTGCCAAGCAACATTAGCCGTATGAGACCTTATTCTAAGTACTGGAGAAGGACATTAATGCCACTTGACAATGGCCTAGAAACTACATGCCAATTAACATCCAAACCTTCAGTGGGGATGGAGAGGGAGTGCATCTATTCACTTGGCTTACTTCACTTTAAAACTTGGACCTTGGGGAGAGGAATCGAATCTCAAATTAAGGTCTTCGGCTATTCCTTGTCTGGTTCGGCTCTAGTCTGTTATATTGGTTTGGATCCGCAGTCAATAACAGAGTGGTCGGATATAGAAAAGTTGTTTATCAATCATTTCGGAGCAACCATGCCAGAGACAAGAATAATTAAACTGGCCAGGCTCCATCTGAAAGCCCGGTGACATTCTTACACCGTTTTCAATCATAGATATAACTTGTGTAAGACCCCCTCTGGTGAAAGACGCCGTCATAGATATGGCGATCAATGGCTTGGAAGACCAGTATTACTACCTAATCCTCAGTACCAGGCACCTCTTGTTGAATGAGTTGATCGCCATAGTAACAAAAGCTTACAATGTCATGCAACAGATGGACAATAGGCAGAATGCCTCTAAGGGGACATATTCACCCAGGTCATCATATGTAGAAGAAAGGAACAAGCCAACTACTGTGACTTATATTGAAGATCATGTTGACGAGGGATATGACTCTGAGGATGAACATGTTCTCACTGTGGAGCTGACCTCCAAAATAGTGTTAAAACCTCGAAAACTACAGCAGAGCAAAGGGCAGTAAAACTCTCAACAATGGCCTTTACTAAGCCAAAGTTTGAGACATACACTTGTGATGCCAACTTGGCCTATGAGATTCTATATAAGTTGATCAGTCAATGAGTATCATAGAAAGACTTCAGACCTATCCCTATTGTGGAGCAGCTAAAAAGGAAGAAGTACTGTAAGTTTCACGGTATATGGAACCACTCGATCAAGGACCGTGTCAAGCTTAAAGATCAGATCCAAAGGTAGATCAATGAAGGTAACCTCACTCTAAAGAAATCACCGAAGACGGTCTCGCAGGTAGTCTCCCAACCATTCCCTGACCCAAAGGCATCGGAGCATCTTAGGTCAGCCCGAGCTACCTGGTAAAGTGGTTGGGGGCGTACAACTCTTAGTAGACTTTGTTAGTATCGGGGACGCGCAAATTAGCACAAGTGTGGCTCTGGATGAAGATGATCCTCGTCGTGTCTACTTGTTCAGGCGAGGGAAGAAAACCACATGCTAAGTCCTCAGGGAAGTGACGTTAGAGGATTAGGCCGACAGGGTTCAAAGGGAAGTTGGTGTGCGAGCAGAAAATGATGAAGCTGTTCTGGTACGTCAGCGGGTCATTGTAGAGAGGTTGTGTGAGTGTCTATCTGAGAAGCACGTCCTCTTTAAATGGCTTCACGTGTAGGTGACGAAACACCAAAAAATAGACTTGCAACCAAAGGTTCCAAAAAGATCCATCTCAAGGTACGGTAAATATAGGCTAGGATGGATTGAGCGAGCCCAACCTTGGTACCTTCGTATAGGGCTTCAACAAGTTTGGTCCAACTCCTGTTGACCTTATTGGAGGCTGTACAAAATACATATTTGGACAATCAGTATTCAAGAAAAGTAATACCTCCATAGGGGGTGGCGTTGTCCTTAAAGCAAGTAACCCAAGGGGTATAAGAGTTGGGGCGTGTTTTGTGGGCTGTCTCCATGGAAGAATATGGGTCGCCTTGCTTCCACATCGGGTCTACTATTGGGACTCCAAAAATGGTTACCAGATCGAGAAAGGTGATCGATGCTCATGTCGTCGCAAGGAAATCAAAAGCAATTACAACTCGCATCCCAAAAGCACATGGCGGCGAACGGTGCTCAATTGCCTTCTTTAGGCAGTGAGAAGCATATGTCCAGAAAATGGGAGATGCCGACCATTTTCCAGTGAGCTTAGTCGAGTGTCTTGCGGGCTTGGTACCAAACTTTGTCTTTCGTTGAAGTCGATGGCCATTTACCCAATTGGCATGATACATCTCTGTGATTCCACCCAGTAAGTGTGGCTTGCTGTCCTCAAAAAATCAAGGAGGATTGACAAATGTCGTAGCGGAGAGTTTGGAAGAGTGTCAGGTTGAACAGTATTTGGAGAAACGGACCCAGTCGTCTGGTGGCATTATCAGATAAGCTCAGAGTGACGGTGGGTCCAAGTTTTTTTTGTTTGGCGATGAAGCGTATAGCGTTTGTAGCCTTTGGGAAAATATGAGGTTGTGGGTTCTCATGGGAATGAGGCATGGTGGTGGTCGGAATATTGATAGGAGAAAAGACAAAAGCTTCGCAAAGAAGTCTAGACGAGTGAGGAGACTGAAGCAAAAGAGTGTTTGGAGAAATGGACTTCTGACAGATCGTGCACATTTTAACAACGTCGTCTCATTAAGGCGCGACTTTTCAAAAATAATAATGAAGTGGTGTCATGAATGGAAAGTTACCGTTTTACCCGGTTAGCGTATCGTTATTTCAAACCTCTTCAATTGCGATTGGGCCTTATTTCGAGGCTTGAGGGACAATGTTTGGGCCTAAAATAAACGGTGTTTATTTTTAGGGGTTTATGATAATGTTATTGGGTCGATGCCTACGGCCTGTGTGGAACAATGACTTTTTCTAAGGAGGAAAAGATTCCCTAGCGATCTTATCATCAAGTCTTAGATTTTGATTGAGAAACCTAGGAAGTATGATCCTGAGCGATTAGAGTCATTAAGTGAGTCTAAACGTAAAGAATCTTAGGTTGACTACAACAAGTCATGGTATTTTCCTATATATAGAGGAAGTCTTCACAAAATCAAGGCATCAACATCATACACTCTTTTCTCTCGGCAAACAAACCTTCTTATCTCGAGAAACCCTAGCAACCTGCGATCAAAAGATTTTCACTCGAATGAGCGTGAATATCCGGCGATTCAAGGAAGCACCTCTGTTTTCTCAACACTCAATAAGGAAATTGCTCTGCCTTATACCGAATGAGTTGTAAGATATCAATTTTCGTGGCTCGGCGAGAGACACGAAACTATAAGTCCTAAGTCACTTAAGCAAAAAGAATTCATCGAACGGGGTTGGTGCTCTCCCTGTCCTAATCGCTTCTTAGAAGACAGGTAGCGATGAGTCTATGTTTAACCTTCTGCCCCACGGTAGTGACACATCAAACACATACATACACGCGGTCGAGAAAAGAGACAGTTTGAGACTTCTTAGCACCCTTGATTTCTGGAGTCAAACAACTTGATTGAAGTAGAATTGAGAATATTCCATTGATGAAGAAACTGTATATGAAGGTTTTTGAATAAAAATTTTATAGGGAGGAAAACAAGAAGATGTTTGGTTTTTGTTTTCGATTAAGTGTAATTTATAAATTTAATTAAAAATATATAAAAATAAAGGATAAGATTGATTTTGTAAGTTAGATAAGTATAATGAATTTACAAAATATAATTTTATTTATATGATATGTCATCCCATGTCATTTTGAAGCCTACATCTCATGACCTCATTGGGGCCCCTTACGCCCTTTTGTAAAATAGGGAAGTAAAAGTCGAAATCTCCAAAAAAATTATGCTCCAACTCCAATAGCTTCCCTATTTTGAAGATTTTTGCATTTATTATAACTATATTTTTATTTATTATAACAATAAGTATTCTATTTTTTATTGAGACTCACAAAAAAGAGTTTGGAAGACTGCAAAAGAGAGCTTGGAAGAACTTGTGAGACATTTAGACTCATGAAATATTAATGTAGCCTATTCTACAAAATTTTGCAGACTGCTGTAAATTTAGGGAATGACTTGTTCTCTCTCGTCAATTTCTCTATTTTGAGAAATGAGATGAAGAAATTGTTGGAGTGAAATTTTTTTTCAATATTCTCTAAAGTCTCTTTTTTCTTAATAATAAGGAATCTGTTGGAGTTGCTCTTACTATCCACTTTGTGTTTGTATATAGATCATGCGTTAGCAAGACGATTTGTCAGAGTACGTACATTTTTTTTGAAGTGATGTACATTTTCTTTGATAAATTTTCATTGATGAGTTAATAATTGGTGTGAGAGTTTTGAACTTGAATAGTGAGTAGCATGGCACTCTACATTCGCCACTCGACCAATGCATAATGCTCGGTATGTACATTTTTTAGTACTCCAATCAAATATTTCACGAATTCAAGAAAATCGTTCCAATTCCAAGAAGAACTTGACACTAAACGGATCAAATCAAAATCGACCCATTCTCTGAATGCTTTTATTTTCTGGATGAAGGAAACTAAGGAACCAAAATCGTATGCTTTTGATAACATACTGTAACTAAAATTATATTGTCGATCAATGCATCACAAAAACATTCCCAGCGAATAAGGGGTACGCAACATACTATCCAAAATTACAATGGAACCGTTCCCTCTCAACAATAAATAAGCATCCACAATTGCAACCCAAAACGAACCATCACAAGTGCACCATCGGGCCTCAACCATTGACGTGTCTCCCAGTGTAGAATGCCGAAGTCAACGAAAGAGAAGATGGACAATGACAAACACTGACTACCTCTGGTCACAAGCTCATATTGCAGAAAGGGCACCAACATCTACCCTTCAAGGGCAGTGCGAAACCCACCGGTCACTGCCCTAAACCCAATAATAGATTCGTAGCCACGATGATAAAATCAGAAACGACCGTCAGATTCACATATGAACGCTGTTGGTGAAGTTTCGCTGTCGAAATCTGCGTTTCGCTTTGTTTTGTGCGTCGTTTCGTCAATTTTGGGCATTTAATAAACGCCCCCCAATTAATGAGCGCACCTGACCTCGTTAAACTCCTCCATCATACCGACCCCATTCCCCTTTGATGGACCGAAAAATCCCATCTCCGATCGCCCATTACAACCCGCTCGTTCCTTTCATATGGTCCATCCACGTGTCATTGCCGGAACTTTACCCCACGTTAGTTCGTTTTTATCTCCGGTTAAACCTCTCCGGCGAGAGAACAAACAACTTCCATTTTTAATCTATCAAACAAGGGATTTGATGCTCTCCTCCATTAAACAGAACTAATACCAACAAAAAAAAAAGAGTGGTCAGATCACCGTGATGGGTGTATGAAGCAGACGATCAGGAATCTGAGGTACGGGATGGAGTTTGGATCCGAGTTCACCGTGATGGATTTTCTGTTTTCGCTCCAGTTCTTGCATAAAGATCTGCCTAGGATTGCCAGGGATCCATTGAGCTCGAGTCTATTTCTTATGGGTTGTTTGAGATCTGGTTTCAATTGTTGTTCATTGCAAGCTATATATATATATATCAGTTGAGTAACTTGACTTTGAAAATTCATTGAAGATTCGGAAAAATACGGGAGTTGATCGAACATGGATCAGGTTGACCGTGGAAGAGTGAGATTACTGTTCACTGATCTTCAATGAAATTGAAATTCAGTTTACCTTGTTGACTTTTGTTCTTCTTCTGCCCCTTAGTTTTCTGGGGATTTTCTTGTTCAAAGAACTGGCAATTCTAGCAGAACCAAACACGAGATATGTTGTAGTTTCTCTTAGCTCACTTTAGCTTAATCCCGCATACATAGTGCAAGACAATGTAAGAAAATAAGAGGTGTAAGATAAGCAGGTGTACCAAACGAGCCCTTTGTCTCTGAGTTTGATGCCGGATGGGATTTAGAGGCCCTGACAGTTCATGAATTTGGTCGAAATTGCTGATTTCTGCAAGTTTCCTTTGCTGGTGATTCTAGATGTGACCTCATGGTCTTTCGGTGGCGAGCAAGTTCCGGCAGGAAGGTGGCTCTTTAGACGTTTCTTTTGAGTCATCTATGGATCTGCAAGTCTGCTGGTGGAGAGTGGCTTGGGTTTTGGTGTATGAATGTCTTCGTACGGTGGCGTTGGTGCTATGTCTGGCCGGAAGAGGCTGTGGTGGGAGGCAGGGTTGTGGCCACGGTGGCGTACGCAGCAGACATGAGAGGTGGTTTTGGGTGGCGGCATGCTGGTGGTCATTGGCACGATGTCTTTTTCTTCTATTTGCTAGCAAGATTTTGCTTATGGGTCAATAATTTGGGTTTTGCTTGTTGGGCTCTCTCTTTTGGGCTTGTTTTAGTTTATGTTTTGCTTTATAAATCACCAAGTCCTATGTATTTAGGAAGCTAGGCACACGGTTGTGCATCTAGACCTTGTGATAGGGTTTCAAGCTCATTCTTTCTGGTGATCCTTCGATACTTTTGAGGAGTTACATTAGCATATGACAATTGTATGCTTAGATGCTGATGTAATTCGTGTAGTTTGGATTCATCTAGTTTTGTTAGGAAAAATGAGCTTAACAGATGTCGAGCTCATTAGATCCAAAAAGGAGTACTTGTCACTGTAGATGTGTGTGTATAACTTATTTTACACGAACATTTCTCGGTTATGTATCTACTACTTCAACAAGTTTCATAATGAAATGTATGAATTTCCCTCAAAAACTAACCCGGCGCAATGTTAGGAGGGCTCATCAGTTCCCCATATTTGATGATTTCATTCAAAGAAGAAGATACATAATTCGAGATAGACTAGAGTCAATTGTCTTCAAGTAAAACATCTTGAATAATAACAAGAGTCTCTTCAACCATAACTGAGAACTAAAACAACCATAACTCATTTAAAAAACTAAAACTAGGTAAGAGGGTTAAACCATGAGCTACACCACTTGATAAGTAACACTAATTTTCATTTATTTGAGACCTCGAAATTGTCTAACATAACTCATTCTTTTTGTACATTTTTATTTGTTTTGAAAACGAAGTTTCTCAATGACCTCTTTCATTTTCAAATTCCTTTTTCTCTTATATTCTCTAAATTTTCTTGCCTTTTCTATTATTACCTCCTTCTCTCGTTCTCTCACATGCAACACAGTCAACTTTTTTATATAGATATATATATATATATATAAACTAAAATCACCTATCATGATGAATTATCTATTTATATTTTATATAACGTTACATATAATACATAATGTATAATTATTATTTTATTTTGACACTTCCAAAACGTACCCGCTTCCAAAAATATTTCCAAAAAAAACGCTTCTGCATTTCTAAAAACTTCGCTTCCATGTCCCCACACCTGATTTCATGCAACGTAAGATGTGATGGGGACCATGAAACTTTAGCCACGTGCACTACAAATTGGTCTCTATGCTTTTTGCCTCCTACCATGTGCAGTGCATTTACTCTAAGAGCATCCGCACCGGTTGCTTGAGCAATTGCTCTTGTAACTCATCCAAAGAGCAAGAGCAAACACTATTCTACAAATAGCTAGAGCAAAGCAGTTTTTAAATGTTAAAATACACAAAGTGCAGGAGCAGTTACTATTCACCATGTTGTAAACTGTTAATATATTATTTCTCATATAGATTTTCGACTAATAACAAGTGACACGTGTCACTGTCACGTGTCGTTTTCAACTAAATAAGTATACAAGATTTTTGATAAGATTTTTGATTAATGACGAAGCGACATGTGTCATTTCCAGATAACGTTATCAACAAAATAATTAGACCAGATTTCCAATAAGATTTTTGACCAATGATGATGCGACACGTGTGTCCATCTTCAAAGATCAGATTATCTACAATTGATTATAAAACTTTCATTCTATACTCACACCATCTATAAGTCTCTTCCAATCCAACGCTATAATACATCTGTCTAAACACTTCTCAAGATTTCCTACATCACTCTGATGAATCTTTTCAGCTTCCACAATTTTTTCAGGCGGATGCAACAATAACAACAACAAGAGGATGATGATATGAAGCAATCTCTCGTCAATCAAGTGGTTATGGAGGAAGCGCAATATGACGATGAACCACAAGATTGTGGTTCATGTCGTGGTCAAAAACAGAATTGACCAAGACAGAGGGACGCGAGGGGACATAATGTCATGGAAGATTACTTCATCGAGCGCCCAATCTTTAATTTGCAGGAATTTCGGCGAGGTGCCGAATGAGCAGAGACTTATTCAATACTATCATGATGGATCTCTGCAAATGTCACTGGAATGCTAGGGTTTCTATCTCAACAAAAGATGACCGGTTGTAATGACCCGAACCTAGATGAGTGAGTTAATCATTGTTAGTTATGTTAATTAACAAGGTAAGCATTACACGTTACATTTATTGAGATTCATCGCGATGAAAAATTAATTTTTTTATTAATTAGAATTTTGGACTAGTTTTCTTCACGGAAGTTGTAAATGATTTTATTCTGAGTTCATGTGTACTTTTATTAGATTTTTCGGAATTTCATATGAATTGTTATGAATTTTGGAAGTTTGTGTGATATTTAGTAATAAAAATGTGAATCTGCCACCTGGAAACTTGTGGACCATTGGATTTTCATCAAGCCGATCTGAGCCGTTCATCTATTTGGGTAACTTTTGGATATTTTACCAAGTTGGGTAACATTTTCTTTCATCCCATTTTCCTCTCTCTCTCTCTCTCTCTCTCTCTCTCTCTCTCTCTCTCTCTCTCTCTCTCTCTCTCTCTCTCTCTCTCTGATGCCCAAGTGCGACTTTGGCAAGGTCTCCGTCCAGCGAGCACCTCACCATCTCGCATCCCTCTCAAAAAGAAGCCCTCACCTCCTTATATCACTCCTATGCTATGGATTAGCCATGCATGCGTCGAGGAGGGAGGATTGACGCTAAGGAAGCCGGATATCGAGACCGATTCGGCCTCCACCATTTCTGTCGTCATTGCTGACTATTCGTCGCCAAATGTTAGGGTTTTTGAAGTTCGTATGCTCAGGAATCAAATGCGACATGTCTCAGCCCCGCCATGGCCTGAGGTCGCCGTCTTATTGGTTCAAAATTCGGCAAGGGTTCCAAACCTTCAAGGCTTTCATCGTTTTGAAGACTTGTTATCCGTGAGTGAAAATTTGACAATCCCAAATACAGTTGACGTTTTTTGATTAACAATTCCACTGACCTAACTAGACGGCTCACATAATTTTGAATGGATGAAATCCACATATCCATCTCATCAATAATTGTATCGAATAACAGTATGTTGTAGTTGAACCGAAGAAGTTGAAGTTGGACATCATTCTCGGGGGATGTAATGAATTGACTGTCATGTAGCCCACTAAACATATAATTTACCACTTAAGAATTATGTATATGAAAAATTTAATCAAATTGGAAATCATTTTCTTAATAAATTTTACAAAACAAAATGGACAATTGTTAATGCAATGTTAAAATTCACTATAACCGTCAATTTATTACATAAAATTAGATACCCAAAAAAAATTCATTTTGATGTTTTTTTTTGTTGAGTTAATCTAGTTTATAAGATGAATGGTTTCAGTTATAAAATTACAAATCAAAAGTTATATAAATCGAAGTCGTTTGGATGACTTGGTACAATTCATTTTGAACCTAAGTATTTTCCATAATGTTGGCACAAGAATTAATTGGCATACCTTGTATTGATCAAAACAATCCCTGAGCAATATAGTAAAAATCAATAGTGGACACTTGACCTTGAGAACAAGAATGAAGACCCAACTGACCTCATGAAAAAAGGTATATTCATGCACATCCATATCATATTTTACATTGAGGATTGCCAGTAGCCTTTGTATCCTAAGTCCTCTGGGTTGCTGAGATTCTCAATCAGTGACTTTAATTATGGGATATTCAAAGGCTCCAGTTGGTCTATCAATGGATAGACTCTGTGAACCTCTGCGTTCACAGGCTGGCTTAGAGAAAAACGTTTTGACGTATTGTTTTTGGAAAAACTCATTTTTAGTAAAAGCTTCCAAAACCTTTTCTATCTCGTTTTGAATAAAATCGTAGGAATGAAGTTTCTTTTGCTGTTATAAGAAAAAGATCTTTTGACTTACAGACTATTTCTATCTCGTTTTGAATAAAATCGTAGGAATGAAGTTTCTTTTGCTGTTATAAGAAAAAGATCTTTTGACTTACAGACTATCTAATCTCTCTCATGTTTTGGATAAAGACATAAAGAATCTTCGTAAGTATCTTTCTTCCTTGTGGCTGAGATATCTCAACCTTGTCTTTAGGTTACATTGGCTGGCTTATATAGGGCATATGTTCCTTCGACTTAGCTGGTTGTTGAAATAGTTAATTTCTATTGTGTAGCTGAGTCAAGTATTGCTCTTACTGCAAAGTCTTAGTTGCTTATCCTTTGGATATTTCTTCTTGACTAGAGTTTGCATTAAACACTTTTCATACACATATCATATTGTAATCCATGAGGTCAGATTAGTAGTACAAGCAGCCCAGAAGAGTTCTAAAAGAATAAGCTATGCGATAGCTGAGTTATGAAGATAATCTTCACAATCTTTTCAATTGTAAGCACTTATGAAATAAGTAAATAGTAGTTTATTAACTAGTGTGTGATACTAGTGTAAGATAGTAGAGTGCTAGAGATCCGATAAACTAAAATGTCTTGTATCAAGTGTCTTTATATAGTGAAATTTTTTATCTCTCAAGAGTTAGGGGCACACTGTTGTTCTCCCTGATTGTAGGGTTTCTGTGAGTAAAAAACTTCTTGGTGTTATTTGTCTCTATCACTTATTGCAACTTTATTTACAATTGTAATTATCTGTTTGTCAAAATAGACTCACTTATAGCTATCCTTGATAACAAGACTTTAAACGAAAAAGTTCCTATTCACCCCCCTCCCCCCCCCCTCCAGGACCTTAAGTGGTATCAGAGCAGCCACTAGCACTGTTGATGAGATCCACTGAGGTAAGGGATGAATCAGAATAGAGGTTCATCCTCTGTCAATGTCCCATCATTCTTTGATGGTGAGGATTCCTCCCAATGGAAAGTCATGATGGCTGTATTCCATGAATCACAAGATGATGGGAGACAGTGGATTGTGGTTGAGGAGGGTTTGGACAACTCCAATGAGACCAACCTCTGAAGGGTCAAATGAGAGTATTCCAAAATTGAAAAAGAATTGGACCCCTGAGGAAAAAGAGTTAGCTAGGGCAAATGTTAGAGCTAAGCATAGTTTATTTACTGCTTTGTTTGATAGGGAATGTCGTAGAATTATTCACTGCCTCGATGCCAAAGCAGCATGAGATATCATCGGTATGACATATGAAGGGAATGCTAGGGTAAGAGCTCAAAGACTTCAAAGTCTAGTCTTTGAGTTCAAAAAAATGACCACGTGTGAGGATGAGTCCATCAAAGACTTCCATGGTTGGTTGCTTAATGTTACAAATTAATGTCAAGGTCTTGGTGATACGCTAGCTCCTCATATGATTGTAAAGAAGTTTATTAGAGCACCGCCTCCTAGCTTTGAAACAAAATAGATAGCTATCTAGGAAGCTCAAGACTTGGATGCATATTCTCTTGATGAGCTAGTCGGAAACCTAAAAACCTTTGAGTCTAAGAGAACAAAGTCTAAGAAAGAAAAAACCATTGCCTTAAGTTCAGTGAAAGAAGAGGAGAAGGTCGAGGATCATGAAGATTACTCTTTGGAGGAATTTTCTTTTCTTACAAAGCAGTTTGAAAAATTCATTAAGAAACGTAGACCTTTCTCTTCTTCAAAGAACTTCTCTAAAGGATCTTCTTCTAGAAACCCTATGGTTAATGATACCTCAAATGTTAAAGTTCATAGGTTTAAGTCTGTGCAAAAATCAGATGATGGTCCAAGATGTTTTGAGTGTACTGGCATTGAACATAAAGCAGTTGAATGCGCTAACCGAAAGGGAAAGTCAGCCAAGGCACTCAAAGCTTTTTGGAGCGATAGTGATTCTGATTCTCCTTCTAAAAATGAAGAAGGGACTGTAGCATTCATTGCGTCAGTCAATTTAGACGAATACTAAGAGGATGATGACTGCGACGAGTTAGTATATAATAAGTACTCTGAGTTGTATGCTGCATCTAAGTCTATGCTCACTAAAATTGAAACTCTCTCTAATGAGTTATCAAAAAATGACAAGACAAAATCAATCTTGCAAGAGAAGTATTGGTCTCTAAAGACTAAATGGAAGTCAGAGAAAGCAAGTCTTGAAAGCAAAGTGAAGCCTCTTCAAGATAGCTTAGACACTCAGATTAGACTTGTTTCCTCACTGACTAAGGAGGAACTTACTCTTGAAAATTCCTTGAGAAATTCTGAATAATAGTTCAAAAAAATCTCAATTGGATCTGAAAAGCTCTCGAAGATGTGTGGGTTAGGGCAGACTGGCAGAAACATATCTGGTTTGGGATACCACAATAGTGAGGGATCCAAAACCAAAACTGAAACCCTTTTTGTTAAAGCTATCAATCTGAAACCAAACATGCCATCCGGGTCAAACAAATCATTTGTTCCTACCTGCCACCAGTGTGGAAATATTAGCCATATATGACCCTATTGTTGAAAACTGAGAAGAAATCAGAATAGTTATAAGGAACCCCAAAAGATGAGTATCTTGAGCATACTTCAATCCACTTTAGAAAATTCCCTTAGAGAATTTCTATGATAGCTAAGAGTCTTTCCATCTCTCAGAAACCAAACTAGAAAAAACAACCTACCTAGGTAAAGAAAGGTCAATCTATGTAGTCTCCAAAAAGACCTGAGTCCACTCGCGAGTTAGTTGTTGAGGAGAATAATGAAGTAGGTAAGGAAGATGTTGTGTGCTTTCTATCCAGATTCAGAATCACACAAAAAGCTAAGAGTAAAACCATTGCATTTTGTAATGTTGCACTCACAGCTCTTACAGCAAGGAAATCAGATGAATGGTACATGGACAGTGGGTGTTCACGTCACATGGCTGGTGACAAGAAATGGTTTACATAGATGAAAGATTCCTATCATTGTGAGAAAATTGTTTTCGATGATGGTGCTCAACTTGAAATCATTGGATGTGGGACAGTTAACTCTCCAAGCTTCACACATCTGAAAAATGTGTTGTTTGTGAGGGGTTTGGAAGTAAGCTTACTTAGTGTTAGTCAAATTGTTGATGAACATGAAATAATGTCTTTTGATCGAGCTAAATGCATTGTCCTTGATGGGAAGGGAAATAGTGTAATGAAAGGTGAAAGAATGAAAGATCAATGTCATTGTGTTCATGCTTATAATTTTCTTTATGCAGAAGTATGCTTCAAGTCTTCAGCCACTGTGAATTCCTTTGATCTCTGGCAGAGGAGGATGTGCCATCTCAATCATCAAGACATGGTGAAATTGTCTTCAAAGGAATGTGTAAGAGATCTACCTAAGCTAACAAGTAAGTCACAAGGTATGTATGGCGATTGTAAGATTGGTAAGTTCACTCGGACTCCCTATGCATCTCTAAATACCAAACCAACATCAAATGTGATTAAATTGTTGCATCTAGATCTAGTTGGCCCTATTAAGACCGAAAACATTAGTGGTAAAAAATATGTGCTTGTTGAGGTTAAACATCTGACCACAAGGTATCTCGTACCATTGTGGTGGGCCAGACCAGATACCTTCAGGTTCTCAATGAGATCCTTGTCATGCCTTCTCCACAAGTCGGTCATGGACCACTACCACATTTCTTCTCATTGCCGACGACTTAAAGTCATCGGCCTTTCATAATAAATTATCGGTGATACTTATAACCGACGACATGTCGTCGGTTATAAGGTCGCCGGAAACCAGCCGTCGGTGGAAGTATTACCGACGAGATACTGATGATATCATCGGCAATGAAAAACAGCATCACCGACGACATAACTCGTCGGTGATGAAGCTCCGCTGGGTCAACATGTTTGACCGCCCGTTATGACCGACGATTTATTGAAGAATATCGTCGGCTATAAGCAAGCAACTCGCAGGAAATGTTGGATTATTGTTGACGAGTTAGGGTCTTGTCGTCGGCTATACCCGGTGACATTTTACAAAAAACTGCAGGTTCTGGATTGGGCCCAATTCCAGAACCTGCAGTGAAGAACACAAACCATACAAATACACATCCAACAGTACACACATATTTGTCCAACAGTACAAACAACAACAATACAAAAATAAAATACAACTACACTAAGAGTCGACGAAATCCATGTTTACGAAATCATTTGAACTCCGGCGGCTACCCTGGTCTTGCTGCGACAGCTACGGTTGTGGAACACTAGGGAACATAGACATCGGTGGAGGTGTTGGAAGTGGGTGTCCGGTAGTCTGGCAATCGTATATCGTCTACATCCATGTCATAATTTGTGTCTGCTGTTCGACCATAACTCGGTGTTGCTTGACCATCGTCCGGTGCTCGGCCTCTCTGGCTGCCTGCTGCTCGGCCAATTGCTGCATCTCCTCCACCACCCTCATTTGCTCATCCAACTCCCTCTGCGTCCTTTGGAGCTCCGCTGTTAGGTTAGAGTTCCTAGAAGAAGTTCTTGACCCGCTAGAGTATTCCGAAGTGTCCTTTAATACCCCTTCGCCTGCTGAGCCCATTACCCTGCAGTAGTGGATATTCCTCCCAGTCCCGCACGCTTTTGCCATGATCTGAGCCGTTATAGGACGATCAAGCGCATCGATCTGAGAGGCATACTGGGTCACTTCCTCCTCCGAGCAGTCAGGATGGTCGTTTTGAGCTATATTCATGGTGACCTTTGTGATCGCATCCTCCACTCTCACCTAATTGAAAAGGGAATATGAATAACGTATTATTAAACAAAATAAATTAATAGAGAAAAATAGTTTTATTAACACATGCATATGTGAACTAATTAATGAGGTCAAAGACTTACCGCTTCTTCAGGGCACTGCGGATAGAACTTCTGATGAACAAACACCAACGGGTTGACTTCTTGTAGTTTCTGCGCCCTACGCGACCAACCAAAATAGTTGAGTGAACCTACATGATGGGACTTGGTGTTTTTCAATCTGTTCTCGCTGTTCATCTTGGAAATCGCCTTGTTGGATAAACATATGTCAAAAAATTAGTCACTAACTATTTCAATGTGATACGATACATTAGGGTTGTAAAATAAATTCAGGATGCATACCTTCACTTTGGGGTGCTCGAAGTGGGCTACCAGCCACAGCCACTCGTACTCCCTAAACTGGAGTTCGCTAGGGGTAACACCTCAGCCTAGATCCTTGTACTTTGTGTAGTGTTTTGAAAGCTCGTTCTTCCACTCTATATATCTATATTAACACCAGAAACAAATGTTAGAGATATTAAAACACTTGATAAACAAAAATCTAACTCAATATATACTCAAATAACTGGAATCACATCACCTGATATGTAGTTGACGCTCTGCCCACGTCTCAATAAGGCATTCATCCACGTTAAACCATAACTGCAAGATGGATATATAAATGGTAAAATTATATATTTCTTCGGACTTAATTAATAAATGTAAAATTTACGTAATGAAAATACGATTTAACTCACAGTTAATGCATTATGCACTTGCAACTTCACGTAGCAAGGCACATCAACCCAATCTGGCCACAGCATTGGGACCTTGTCCCACACGACGGCCCCGAACATGCTGGCATACTTTCGCGCGGTGTTTTCTATCTCGATCACCTCATCACGCTCATTGGCCTTAATGATCGTTTTCTTTTCCCTGGTGACCTGCTCAAGATTCTTCCCGGTTACGGGGCCTCTAGTCTTTCGTTTTCTATTGGCATTAACGAGATTGCCTAATAATACAATGTCAAAAAATCGAAATTATTAATTGACACTATTTATAGTCTTAAGTAATAATTAAGTAATCAATCTTGTTAAATAAAATTTACCTGCATCGTCCGTTTGCTGGTTCATGCACCTTGCACTCCAAAGATACACGGTGTCGAATGGCTTGAACATGCACAAAATTTCATGCTTCTGGTTCGGCTTGACAGTGTAAGGAGCTTGGGACATTTTTTTCTTACCATCTCTCAACCACAAATGTTTCCGCAGTCCCATAGCTTTCAGATCAATGCGTGCCTTAGGGATGTCTTTTGTTTTCCCCTCCCAATTTAGAACTGTGCCCACCACACTTTCACACACATTCTTCTCTATGTGCATGACATCTAGGTAGTGTCTGATAGGCAACCTGGGCCAGTACGGGAGTTCCTAGAATATGCTCTTGTGTGTCCAAAACTTATACTTTTCGGGCTTGTCTGGAATTGACGACACTATCTCAGGATGATTGCTTAGCTGGCCAAAATTATATTCATTCAGCACTTCCAAAATTTCATCCCCTGTCCATCGCCTGAGTGGCACACCCGTTTCCACAGTCTCATCAAAAGCGTCTTGATCCTGCCTAAATGGGTGATCATCTGGAAGCCAACAACGGTGACGCATCTGAACAATTTTCCTGCAATGAGGACTGCAACAATCAACAGTCATGCACTCTGAACAAGCCCTGTAACCCCTGATAACGTTGCCCGACAACATACCGCAGGCAGGAAAATCACTGATGGTGCCTACAAGCATGGCATGGATCAGGAACATCTCATTTTTTGAACCTATCATAAGTGGGGTGGCCACACTCACTCAGGCACTTAAGCTCCTCAATCAAAGGCCTCAAATACACATCGAGACACTTTCCTGGATAACCCGGGCCTGGAATTAACAGAGTGAGCATATTGTATTCCTTCTTTATGCACATCCATGGTGGAAGGTTGTACGGTACCAAAATAACTGGCCATATATTGTACTGAAGACTCATGTTGCCAAAAGGGTTGAATCCGTCAGATGAGAACCCTAGCCAAATATTTCGGACCTCTACTGCAAAATGATCAAACTCCCTGACCATGTGCTTCCAAGCCTCTCTGTCGACAGGGTGTATAAGGGTGTCATCGTTAGACAAATTCCTCTCAGCCAACCATCTCATAGCTTCAGTCGTGAAAGCACACATGAACAACCGCTCCAGCCTATCAATCAACGGGAAATATCGAAGTATCTTCACAGCTTTCTTGTTGCCTGCAGGAGTCACTTATACCTTTCTATAAAACATACCGGGCAGGCTTCAAGGTCTTCAAGATCTTTCCCCCATAAGAGAATACAATCATATCTGCATGCATGGATTTTGATGTAGGAAAACCCAAGATCTTTCAGGATATGTCGCACCTTATGATAAGTGGTAGGAAGACGATGACCGGGTGGTAGTAGCGAAGCAATCCACTTCAGCCAAGAATCAACAGCTTTGACAGTCATTTTGTTCTCCATTTTGAGCTGCATCACTCCCATGACACTTCCAAGAACAGTCTTACTACAACCGTCGTACAACGGAGTCTGTTGCAATGCAATCAGGTTGTTGTACTTGTCTATACCGCTTGTGTTAACATGAGCTCCAGGTAATGGCTCGACTGGCTCAATATGGGGGGAAACCCTCAACGATGGGAGAGACATTTGGTGCTTGATCAGCAAATACACCGCTCTCATGAGGAAACATATCATTGATCAACATCATTGTTGGATCATATGATGGACTGGCCCTCTCAGCAAATTGTCCATGATTATGCGGACCCGCTAACGATGTTTCACCGTGATAAATCCAATAAGTGTACTTATCCCAAAACCCGTATTTACTCAGGTGCTTCTGGACTTTATCAATGGGAAAACGAAATCGATCGCTGCGACACTTACATTCTTTACACGGGCAATAATGAAGTGTAGTGTCTCCACAATTAGCCTTCACAAAATTCACAAAACTCCTAATTCCATGGTGATATATATCTCACATCCCATCTTTCAAGGCTCATCCAACTCTTGTCCATCCTGAAAATTCTAACAATATTATATATTTATGTATATACATTCACTACTAATTAATTAAAAAATCATCATTACATGCATCTATATATATATATCATTAAACTAGCTACACTAATTTAATTAATTCTTCATCTATATATATATCTCCCTAAACAAAAGTTGACCCATGCATATAAAAATATATATATATATATATACCAACAATTCCCAATTACAAATTTACATGCATGTATATATATATACACATATTAACAATTAATCACAAAATAATTTTATATACATATATATACACAAGCATATTTTCATCGAAATCATCTCAAATCAACTCAAAATCAACAGTCAATCACTCAAAATCAACAATATATCAACTCTATTTGCATATCAAACCATTAATCTCAACTCTAAATCAACACACATATATCTAAATCAACACACATATACATTCACATATATATATATATGCATATATATATATATACACGTACCTAGCTATATAGCTTCATGAGTGGGTTTTGGACGCCTTTTGACAATACCCAATGATTTCAGAGCGTTTTCCTTTTTTCTAACATGATTTTTGTAAAATGAATGAGCTGCTGCAGAGTAGATCTGATATAAGATTTATAGCCGACGATTCATTAACTCGTCGGCTATAGAGAGATTATCTCGTCGGTATTCCGGCCGAACCATCGTCGGCCATACTAAACATTATAGCCGGCGACGAGAATGTGATTGCCGAGGAGTCGTCGGCTATAATATCATAGCCGACGATGAGGAAAAAAATGGCCGGCGAGTGAGAGTTTCATTGGTGATACTTATTATAGCCGACGATATATGATTTCGTCGGCCTTTGTTTTCTTCATTTCGTGGGCAATGGGAAGAAATGTGGTAATGGACTTCTTGTGTGACGTCATCGTTCTACTTATAGTTCCCACGAGGTCCACACACAGCGTGTCTTGGCCTGCGACCAGGCTCTAAAGCTGAGCTCTTTGAGCCTCTTGGTCCTCCAGGCCCTTTGCGAAGCCCGCTTTCAAAGTCGCTAATTCGTTGGCCACTTTGTCGGACTTCTCACCGACCGTCTCGAGCAAAGTCGTTTGGACCTCCAAGCACTGAGTTATCAGGTCGAGTTGCTCCACCTGGTGTTTATCACACTTGGAGGAGTATGGTCGATATAGATAAAATGCCATCTCATTGATCTCTCCGGGAGTCAGAAACTCCAACACCATTGCTGAGCAACGTAAGCTTCTAAACTGTTGTTCAACCTCGTCTATTGTGAGTCTGCGACAAGCAACAGAGTTATGCTCTCCGAAAGCTGGTTGAGGATTCTTGCGGCAAGTAGGGTACTCCTTTCGGTAAGGATTCCCTATGATTATGTCGAGACCCGAAAATAGGTCCAGTGAGCGTGCCAAAATGTTTGGCACCAGATTTCTCGGCAGGCCGGGAAGCCTCAAACCGTCTCTTTTCCTTGCACGTGTATATGCTCGGTGTGTCACTGCCGTAGGGTAGAACGTTGGACGATAGTTTCGCCGCTACTAGACTTCTAATAAGTGATTGAAGATAGGGAGAGCACCAACCCCATCTGATGAATTTTTTCTACCTAAGTGACTTATGACTTTGTTTCTTCGTGTCTCTCTGCTGAGTTAGGGAAATCGATACTCCACACACCTTGTCCGGTGCAGAGTAGAGCAATAACCTTGGCGAGTGTCGAGAACACAAGTTGTTGCTTCCTTTAACCTTCAGATTGCACACGCCCTGTCTGGTGCCAATCTTCGGATCGTAGGTTGCTAGAGTTTTGTTGAGAAGATAGTTGTTTGCTAAAAGCAAAACTTGTGTATGAGATGTCAGAAGACCCGATTGTACAAAAATTTCCTCTATATATAAGCATCGTACAATTACTTGTCGTAATTAACATAAAATTTTAACCATTAATTAATATCATTAACTGATTCTAATCATCAAGAATCCATCATCCTTAATAATCTTAATCAAACTAAGAATGTTAGGATCATTAGGATTCCTTCCCTTAAAAGGAAAGTTCTTTGGCCCAAAAATGCTGAATAACCCAAAAATAAAAATGATTTATTTTGGGCCCAAAATGTTTGTATTAGTCCTTTCCTGTATTTATTTTCCAGTTCGAAAAAACAAACTCCCTTAATTTTTTTCTCCCGAAGAGAACCCTAGTAGCAACGGCGACGTTTTGCCTTTATCAATCTCGTCTGGTGGTGGCTGGGGGTTGGGTCTGGTTGATCTCTGCCATGTCTTGGCTGCTGTGATTTACTACCGAACATGAATCTAGGCCTAGGTTGCGAGCTAAGGTCTTTTGTCCTGTGTATTGTCCTTTGCAGGTTTTGGTGGTATTTCGACGGCGTGGATTGGTGGCCATCACATCGATTCGAGGTCGTCAATCGGGGTTCTGGGTTTGTCAGTGGTGGGTTTGGTTCATTCACAAAGGATGAGGGCTTTCGATTGCGGATGACTTGTGGGGGTGTCGTGGTTCTCTCCTCGCTCATGTAGCATCATGGTTTTGGACGGTGGTCAAAACGGCGATTTAACGCTGCGATGTAGAGTGACCGACGACTGTTGAATTGGTGGCGGTGGTGTTGGCCAACAAGGTGAGGCTGATTTTTCTTCTTTGCATGTTTGCAGATTGGTGCGTTGGGCTTGTATTTTGAGGCATTCACTTTTGGGAAATTTTAGGTATATTTTTTTTAGGCTGAGGTGTTTGCCTTATGACCATATCTAGCTTTTTAGTCTTGCTTATAGAAGTTAAAATGAAAGCGGTAAGGCTTATTAATATCTGCAATAGTGTAGTGGTAATTCAGTTATTATTTCAGGTGCAAGAGTTTTTGGGAAACTACCCATCCTCTGTTTGAATCCCTTGTTCATACAAATGCCCTTGTTCAAGCTCATAGACCGAATTTCGCCCAAGAGACATTACAATGAGAGTGATTCGCTCTTGATCATCAATTGCATTAATGGTAGTTGTTTATCTCTCGAGAGAATTCAATTTAAGACATTGTGAACAATGTTAGATCATTTGTGAACTTCTCTTTTTGTCATATTTATAAAAAGTTAAGATCGTGTTTAGTATTGTTTTATAAAATAATTTTTTAATTATTTTTCAAATATAAATATGGAGTAAAAACATATTTGGTAGATTATTTTCAAAAATAAATTCTAGAAACGAAAAACGTTGAAAACAGAAACTACATTATGTTCTGTAAAATGCTAGAATGATGTTTCACTACCAGAAATGGAGACATTACCGGCGACTTTCCGTCGCCGGCCTTGTCTTTTTTTTCACCGGAATTGACATTACCGGCGACGTGTCGCCGGCAATGACGTCGCCGGAGATCCCCCGCCGGTGTTGACATTGCCGGCGACGGGAAACGCCGTCGCCGGTAATGTCCGAGACATCACCGGCGACTTACGTCGCCGGTAATGTCTTGCGACGTAAGTCGCCGGTGATGTCTCGGACATTACCGGCGACAGCGTCGCCGGCAATGTCAGCGCCGCCGTGGCCGGAATGTGAGACATTGCCGGCGACTCGAGTCCATGTCGCCGGCAATGTGGGGAAAAATTTTGAAAAAAAAACGCGGTTCTGGATTGGGCCCAATTCCATAACCTGCATTGAACCGGATAAACCGTACAATCATACAAGTTCAACAGTACACATAGCAAAGACAGTCATACAAGTTCAACATAAATGTCCAACGTACACTACAAATAGCAACGACGATAAAAAAATTAACTACAACTACAGGTCAGGTCCAGGAACTTGCGGGTCATCAGGGTTGAAGTAATCCATGTACTCATTTGAATTCCGGTGGCTACCTTGGTCTTGCTCTGGCGTTGACTGGTTCGGTGGTGGTGGTGGATAGGTAGGGATATGAGGGACCGGGGGAGGTGTGGGGAAGGGTTGTCCGGTAGTCTGAGCTTCGTACATCGTCCGCATCCATGTGTACATCTGAGCCTGCACCTGTGTCTGCTGCATTTGGTACTCGGCCATCTGCCTCTTTTGCTCCTCCAACTCCCTCTGCGTCCTATGAAGCTCCGCCGCGAGGTTACGACTAGAAGTTGAACTTCTTGACCCGGTAGAGTATTCTGAAGTGTTCTTCAATAGTCCTTCGCCCGCCGTGCCCATTCCCCTACAGTAGTAGGTATTCTTTCCAGTCCCGCACGCTTTTGCCATGATTCGAGCCGCTATCGGAGGATCAAGCGGATCGATCTGAGAGGCATACTGGGTGACTTCTTCCTCGGAGCAGTCAGGATGGTTAGTCCGAGTTATACTCATGGTCACTTCTGCGGTCGCCTCCTCCACTCTCGACTAATTGAAAAGGGAAAATGAACAACGTATTAGCTAACAAAATCTATTTCCATCTTGAAAAATAGTTTTATTAACACATGGAGAGGCAAAAGACTTACCGCTTCTTCAGGGCACTGCGGGTAGAACTTCTGATGAATATACACCAACGGGTTCAACTCTTGTTGTTGCTGTGCCTTAGTCGACCAACCCATGTAGTTGAGTGAACCTGCATGATGGGCCCTGGTGTTTTTCAATCTATTCTCCCGGTTCGTCTTCGAAATCGCCTTGTTTGATAAACATATGAAAAAAAATTAGTAACTAACTATTTCAATCTGATACGATACATTATGCTTGAAAGATATATTAAGGATGCATACCCGAGCTTTGGGGTGCTCGAAGTGGGCTATCAGCCACAGCCACTCGTACTCCCTAAACCGGAATTCGCTAGGGGTGGAACCTCGGCCTAGTTCCTTGTATACAGTGTAATGGGAAGAAAGCTCATTCTTCCACTCTTTATACCTATATTAAAACAAGGAAAAAAAGTTAGAGATATTAAAACACTTGATAAACAAAAATCTAACTCGATATATATTCAAATAAGTCGAAGCACATCACCTCATATGTAGTTGACGCTCTACCCACGTGTGAATAAGAACTTCATCCACGTCAAACCACACCTGCAATATGAATATATAAAAGGTAAAATTATATATTTATTCGGACTTAATTAATAAATGTAAAATTTACGTAATGAAAATACGATTTTACTCACACTGAGTGCATTATGCACTTGCATCTTCACGTAGATAGGAACAGATTCCCAATCTGGCCAAAGCATTGGGACCTTGTCCCGCACGATCGCACCGGCCATGCTGACATATTTGCGCGTGGTGTCGAATGCCTCGATCACCTCGCCATCCTCATTGGCCCTTATGGGCGTTTTCCTTCCGCCGGTGGCCTGCTCAAGTCTCTTCCCGGTGCAGGTGCCTCTAGCCCCTTTCCGTTTTCCAGTCCCATTAACGAAATTGCCTAATAATACAATGTCAACAAATTGATATCATTAATTGAACCTATCGGAAGTCTTAAGTAATAATTAAGTAATCAATCTGATGTTAAATAAAATTTACCTGCATCGTCCGTTTGTTGGTTGGTGCACCTCACACTCCAAAGATACACGGGGTCGAACAGGAGGAAGTTATACGCTTCCTCCACGCTCAGGAACTCCGGCCGTCCTTCAATATAAACAGGCATCCCCCTATCATCGAATTCAGGGATGACAGGAATCTCGTCGGGTAGAAAGAGACCGGTCGGCGGAGATAGACGAGGCCTGGACGATGAGGCGCCAGCACCACCATGTGTCTCAGATGATTCCCGTGAAACGGGAGTAGGCACCGGGCGAATATGGGGCATTCGGATTGAGGGAGTTTCTGATGCCCCCGTTGACTGTCGCTCTTCTGAGGCTCTGCCACCGGAGGGACGTCTGCTGATTGAGCGTCTGGAGACTGAGGCTCGAGGCTCAACTTCCGGTTGCACGGCTCTTGATCGTGCAGCTTCCTCCTCAGCTCGTGCCTCTAGCAAGGCTCTCGTGCGAGCACTCATCATTGGCCCACTGGGCGTGTTGCTAACTGCGGGCGAGGAGGAAGCTTGACTACTGTTCCCTCCACTATTTCGGGAACCTCTCTGAAGCCAATTAGCCGCAAAACCTCCTGGCATGGACACCGTAATAGTCATGGAAACTGGGGTTCTATAACAAATCGGAACCAGAACGGGTTGGAACCGGAACGGTTTGGAACAGGAACCGTTTGAACCTGGAACCGTTATATTACAAACGGTTCCGGTTACAAACAGTTCCGGTTCGAAACGGTTCCGGTTCCAAACCGTTTCGGTTCTATAACAAATCAGAACCGGAAGTTATTGGAACCGGAACGGTTTGAAACCGGAACTGTTTGTAACCGGAACCGTTTGAAACCGGAACTGTTTGTAACCGGAACCGTTTGTAACATAACGGTTCCGGTTACAAACAGTTCCGGTTCCAAACCGATTCGGTTCTATAACAAATCGGAACCGGAATGGTTTCGAACCGGAACCATTTGAAACTGGAACCGTTTGAAAACAACTCGGTTCCGGTTATAAACAGTTCCGGTTTCAAACCGTTCCGGTTCCGATTTGTTATGGTTCCAATACATACATGCTATTATACGTTAAATTAACAACTATATCACCTAACTTAACATATATACATACATCATTGATGGCTTTAAACTTTTTACACATATATACATCAAATATACACTTTGTATACATCGATCATGCATCTTAATTTCACCTTAATTCACACATATATATATACATCACATATTAATCCAATTCACCCTAGCTAATTAATTTTCCACATTTTTCAAACATACGTATATATATACATTCCAAATATATTAATTAATTTTTCACATATATACATCACATATATTGCTCCTTCACCCCACAATTATCCACATTTTTTTCCCACAATTTTCATACATACCTTAATTACATTTTAGAAATAATGTCCACATGCATACATATATACATCCCACAATTATCACAAATTAATTAATTAAAATACACACAAAAAATATTGTGGAATGAGAGAGAGAGAGAGAGGGAGAGAGAGAGGGAGAGAGAGAGCTCAAACCTGGCATGGTGGAGCTCGAGCTATACCGTGCCGGCGACGGAGGTGAGGGGAGGAGGAAGAGGAGGAGGGGAGGAGGAGAGAGGGGAGGAGAGAGGGGAGGAGAGGAAGAGAGGGGAGAGGGAAGAGAGAAGAGAGGATTGAGGAGAGGGGAGAGGTGAGAATTTCGGGTTTAGGGAGGGAAGAGGGAAGAGAGAAGAGAAATAGGCCGAATAGAAATGGGGAGGAGGAGATCGAGCTCGAGCTGCCTATACCGCCACCATTGCCGGCGAGGTAGGTCAACGTCGTGGGTAATGACATTACCAACGACGTACGTCGTGGGTAATGTCATTACCAACGACTTGACTCGTTGGTAATGACATTACCAACGAGTTGATAAGCAACTCGTTGGTAATGACATTACCCACGAGTTGCTAACTCGTTGGTAATGTCATTATTTGTCGACTATTATCCGATCGACCATTTTCCGACTACATAATTTCCGACTACGTATAATTTCCGACTACGGTTCCGATTTCCGACTACGTTCAATTTCCGACTACGGTTCCGATTTCCGACTACGGTTCAATTTCCGACTATGGTTCCGATTTCCGACTACGCTCATACATACCGATTTCCGACTACGTTCAATTTCCGATTTCCGACTACGTTCAATTTCCGACTACGTTCAATTTCCGACTACGTTCAATTTCCGACAACGGTTCCAGTTCCGACTACGTTCAATTTCCGATTTCCGACTACGTTCAATTTCCGATTTCTGACTACGTTCAATTTCCGACTACGTTCAATTTCCGACTACGTTCAATTTCCGACAACGGTTCCAGTTCCGACCACATACAATTTCTGAGTACATTTTCCGACTACAATTTCCTTAAACATTTTACTACGTACATTTTACTACGTACATTTGCCGACTACGGTTCCAATTTTGGACTACAATTTCCAACGTACTAAGGATGATAATCGTAATCATCTTCATCACTTGAGTCTGACTCGGTTTCATAGGTAACCTCTGGCAATATGTGCCGCTCCTCGTCATCTGAATCAGCGTCAACTTCATATGGATTAACATCGAGAAGTTCTGCTCCAGTAATTCGAACCACACTCCCAGATCTCACATCATTAAGGCGAATCGTAGATGATTCCGGAATGTCAAAAGCGTTTGGCTCTTGGTATGCAGTAACTTCCTCATCATCTGCGGTATCACCAAGTGTGGCAGCACTGTATATGTTTCTATGAGCAACATGGTTAACCACCTTCCACGGGACTTTGTTAAGAAGATCGTCCAGGTAAAACACTTGTTTTATTGATGAGGCAAGAACGAAAGGGTCATCTTCATACCAGGTAGTAGCAGTATTCACCGAAAATGTTCCGTACTGATCGGTCCTTGTGTTCTCCGGGCTAGTATCAAACCATCTACACTTGAACAAGTGCACTTTCATGCGGTTCCCATAAATTAGTTCAACAACTGAATGAAGGACACCGTAATAGTCAACGCCATCCTGCCCACCATGGACCATCACCCCACAATTCTGTGTTTTCAGTCGGTCGTCTCGATTTTCACATATAAATTTCACGCCATTGACCTGACACATCGAGTAAACTTTTGAAGCAATCGGTTTCATCGCCAGGACCCTCAATTCGTTTGACCACTCTGGGCAACCATCATTTGCTACATGGTTCATCTGAAAACGTCCATATATTAATACGTACAGAAGAAATTATGTCATCTTGAAACCACAAAACCACGTACATACGTACATGCTATATAATGATATATATAAAAATATACATATACACATATACTTACCCATTGACCAAAGTAGTTTGCAAATGTCTTGTTGTGGTAATCAACATTTCCGGCAATAGCAGGGCAGTGAAGATGATAGTTTTTCCAATATTGTACTTCTTGACAGTTAATCAGTACCGACCAGTGGGCAATGGCTACCTCATTTCCATCCAACTTGTACGACTTTGGCAAGCTTCCCTGTACTACCACGTCACTGGAGATGATAGAAAGGTTGAACTGGGGTTCATCTATCGGCATATGTTGTTGGGGGTCCTCTACATTTTCGAGGTACACTTTGGTGTACGTTACACACTCGTGCGCAACATATGCTTCAGCGATACACCCTTTAGGTGCATATTTATTCTTCACATAGTCCTTGTAGGCTCCCAATTGTCTACAAGTTAACAAGTACATGTTAACTTACTTAACCACAAGAATTTACATATAAAAACATAGGCAAACCAAATTTATGAATCATTTGTACCTTTCCATGGGATACATCCAAGTGTAGTGTACGGGACCGGTAAGCAACAATTGTTCGGGAAGATGGATCATCAGGTGCGGCATTATGTCGAAAAAATTTGGGGGAAATATCCTCTCAAGCTTGCACATGATAAAAATGATGTCATCTTGCATCTCCCTGAGGTCTGCTTTTTTAACTTCCCTGGTGCATAACTTCTGAAAGAATCTTGACAAGGCGACCAACGGCTCCACCACCTCTTTGGGCATGTACCCTCGAATGAAAATAGGGAAAAGGCGTTGAAGCAGTACATGGCAGTCATGACTCTTTAATCCGTACATCTTATTGTCCCGGAAGTTAACACACCTGCTTATATTTCCTGCATAGCCATAAGGATACCTGCATATATATAGATAAAGGCATATATATGCAACCGTTATATTTCTCGCATATAACCATATATACTCCGGTAAAAATTTCCTGCCAAATTCCTACATAGCCATAACAATATATACTTGACATTACTCAGCCACCGAAAAATTTCATGCTTATGCTTCGGCTTTACGGTGTACGGAGCTTGCGGCATTTTTCTCTTACCATCTCTTAACCACAAATGTTTCCGCAGACCCATTGCTTTCAGATCAATGCGTGCCTTAGGGATGTCTTTTGTTTTCCCTTCCAAGTTAAGAACTGTGCCCACCACACTTTCACACACATTCTTCTCTATGTGCATGACATCTAGGTAATGTCTGATAGGCAACCTGGGCCAGTAGGGGAGTTCCCAGAATATGCTCTTGTGTGTCCAAAACTTATACCTTTCGGGCTTTTCTGGAATTGACGCCACTATGTCAGGATGATTGCTCAGCTGGCCAAAATCATATTCATTCAACACTTCCAAAATTTCTTCCCCTGTCCATCGCCTGGGTGCCACACCTGTTTCCACAGTCCCATCAAACGCGTCTGGATCCTGCCTAAATGGGTGATCATATGGAAGCCAACAACGGTGACGCATCTGAACAATTTTACTGCAATGAGGACTGCAACAATCAACCGTCATGCATTCTGAACAAGCCCTGTAACCCCTGGTAACGTTGCCCGACAACATACCGCGGGCAGGAAAATCACTGATGGTGCCAACAAGCATGGCATGCATCTGGAACATCTCGTTTTTGAACCTATCGTAAGTGGGGTGGCCACACTCACTCAGGTACTTAAGCTCCTCAATCAAAGGCCTCAAATACACATCGAGACACTTTCCTGGATAACCCGGGCCCGGAATTAACAGAGTGAGCATATTGTATTCCTTCTTCATGCACATCCATGGTGGAAGGTTGTACGGTACCAAAATAACTGGCCATATACTGTATTGAAGACTCATGTTGCCAAAAGGGTTGAATCCGTCAGATGAGAGCCCTAGCCAAACATTTCGGACCTCTGCTGCAAAATGATCAAACTCCATGACCATGTGCTTCCAAGCCTCTCCGTCGGAAGGGTGTATAAGGGTGTCATCGTCAGGCAAGTTCCTCTCAGCCCACCATCTCATTGCCTCGGCCGTGAAAGCACACATGAACAACCTCTCCAGCCTATCAATAAGCGGGAAATATCGAAGTATCTTCACAGCTTTCTTGTTGCCTGCAGGAGTCAACTTATACCTTTCTGTAAAACATACCGAGCAGGCTTCAAGGTCTTCGAGATCTTTTCCCCAGAAGAGAATACAATCATATCTGCATGCATGGATTTTGATGTAGGAAAGCCCAAGATCTTTCAGGATATGTCGCACCTTATGATGAGTGGTAGGAAGACGATGACCGGGTGGCAGTAGCGAAGCAGTCCACTTCAACCAAGAATCAACAGCTGTGACAGACATTTTGTTCTCCATTTTGAGCTGCATCACTCCCATCACACTTTCAAGAACAGTCTTACTACAACCGTCGTACAACGGAGTTTGTTGCAATGCAATCAGGTTGTTGTACTTGTCTATACCGCTTGTGTTGACATGACCTCCAGGTAATGGTTCGACTGGCTCGATATGGGGGAAACCCTCAACGACGGGAGGGACATTTGGTGCTTCATCAGCAAATACACCGCTCTCATGAGGAAACATATCATTGATTAACATCGACGTTGGATCATAGGATGAACTACCCCTCTCAGCAAAATCTCCATGATCATAGCGTGGACTGGCCCTCTCACCAAATTGTCCATGATCATGCGGACCCGCTAACGATGTTTCACCGTGATAAATCCAACAAGTGTACTTATCCAAAAACCCGTATTTACTCAGGTGCCTCTGGACTTTATCAATGGGAAATCGAAATCGATCGCTGAAACACTTACATTCTTTACACGGGCAATAATGAAGTGTAGTGTCTCCACAATTAGCCTTCACAAAATCCACAAAACTCCTAATTCCCTCGTGATATCTGACATCCCATCTTTCGAGGCTCATCCAACTCTTGTCCATCCTGAAAATTCTAACAATTTTACCAGGTATTAATTATATATATATACACACATTCACTACTAATAATCGACGTGATATCTCAATTCAACTCTAATTAAATCAACACATGCATGCATATGTATATATATACATCGATCTAATCTCTGAATTCGATTCAGTACTCGATGATAGTATTCTGGTGTTTTTCAATTCAAAACGTATTTGACTGGGTAGGAGGCTCTGTTAAGCCTGGCTCCGATCCGATAACAATACGATAATACCAGTCATTGATTCAGACACAAGATTAACTACAAGCTGTTTTCTCGTTTCCGTGACCGTACATCAACAACATTTCATATATATATATATATATATATATATATCTCACGAATTGGATTTGATCAACACACACACACATATATATATATACCACATATACGTATATATACACCTACGTACCTATATATATAGCTTCCCGAGTGATCGAGTTTTCGACGCGCGCCTTAATTTTGACAATATACCGAATTATCGATTTCAGAGCGTACGTTTTCCTTCTTTCGATTTCTCTGGATTTTTTTCGCTCAAAATGATTAAATGATCGAGCTGCCCCATCCGGCATCTAATATAAGACACATTGCCGGCGACGGAGTAAGTCGCCGGAAATGAAGACATTACCGGCGACTTTACGCCGGAATCTCGCCGGTAATGTTGCAACACATTACCGGCGACTCCAACCGTCGCCGGCAATGTCTAGGCAATCATTCCCGGCGATTTTCCGGCCGGAATTTCGCCGGAAATGTGTGCCTAGACATTGCTGGCGACGGTTGGAGTCGCCGGTAATGTTTTGCAACATTACCGGCGAGATTCCGGCGACATTACCGGCGACGGGGTAAGTCGCCGGTAATGATGGACATTACCGGCGACTTTTCCGGTCGCCGGCCTTGTTGGCCGGAATCTCGCCGGTAATGATTCCTTTTCTTGTAGTGTTTTCACTGTTTTTCAAAATACACATTCCGTTAAAAATGTAAAAAATGTGGAATAAATTTTCATGAATTAAACACTAATTTAATAGTTTTTTTTTCATTTAATATTTGATTTATAAAAAATTTTAATTAATTATTTTATAGAGCTGATACATGCATGTACCAAACAGCTTTTATTTGATTTTTTTATCTTACAAAATCATTTTTCAAATTAAGATTTCGTAAAACGATACTAGACACGACATAGCTTCCTTCATAAGTCACAACTCTTATAATCTTCATCTTTGCAACAACTATATTTTGGTGGAGTGAAAAACACGTTGACTTTGATCTTCTAGCCCTAGAGAGTTTTTTGTTCTTGTATTAGTTATTTTCGTATTAAAAATAATTGAGAAATAAAATAATAGCAAACTACACTAAAAGACAATTTGGAGGAGCCAAATATACTTAAGGACAAAACTCCTTAATTTGGATATAAAGAACAAATTTTTTTTTAAATAAGGATAAGTTTTTTGTAGGCAGTCATGTGGCAGGAATAAATTTACTTTTATACCCTGCTTTGTCTTTTTTGTGTATTTAATTATTTGAATATATATTTATTTTATTTAAAAATGCTTAAAATTATTTTAATATTTTTTATTCAAATACTTATGTTTTCAATATTTTTCAGTTCGAAAATTTTTTCAATCAATTTTTTTTTCTATTCAATTTTTTTTCTTCCTTTAATAACAATGATAAAAATTCAAAAGGACATATACAAATTTTTTGTTAAACCTGATATTCACATTCAGGAGCATTATCAATAAAGATTTAATATCGATTTAAACACAAATTTTATAACAATTTCAATATGAATTCACTAGAAATTCCAATATAAATCGAGTAACAATTTCGATACAAACATAATAGAAATTTTCATATACATTCCATAACATTTTTCAGCCCGATAACATAGTAGCAGTCCTCGTACAAAAATGTAGTAGCAATCCCAAAAACACGGTAGCATTCCTCGAACCGAAAATGTAATAGCAATCCTCGAACTGAAAATACAGTAGCAGTTCCAAAAATATAGTAACAGTATTTGAACCGAAAATGTAGTAGTAGTCCCAAAAACACAGTAGCAGTCTTCAAACGCGTTAACAATCTCGAAAACACTGCTATTGATTTTTTTTTAAAACACTACTACTGAAAATTAAAAAAATATGACACTTACTGCTACTGAAATATTGAAAACACTGCTACTGAATTTTTTTTAAAAAAATACTGTTACTAAAAAAAAAAATACGAAACTGCTATAGAAACATCAAAAATACTGCTATTGAAAATTAAAATAACAACATTGTTACTGAAAATAAATAAAAAATATGACACTGCTACAGAAACATCGAAAACACTGTTACTAATTATTTTTAAAAAAAAACTACTACTACTGAAAATTAAAATATGAAACTACTATAGAAACATCCAAAATACTATTATTGAAAATTAAAAAAACAACATTGGTAATGAAAAAAAAAATGATACTGCTACAGAAACATCAAAAATACTGCTACTGAAAATTTTAAAAAAACATTGTTTCTGAAAATTAAAAAAATACGACACTGGGTTGTCTAAATTTTAAGATAGTTGAATTTTTTGTATTATTGATACTATAATGATATCTTTTCTAATAAAATAAAGTAAAAAATAGAAAATAAGAAAATTCCACACGTGTTGAGGCGAATGAAGCCCCAGCCATACGTGTATTGATAACTATTAATTGTCTCTCCCCTAGATTGCAGACCCATAAACCCCCAAATACAAACTCGCAGAAACATAAGAGAAGAAGAAACTAGGGTTTTTGGGTTTCCTCCGATCTATTTTACACAACAAGAAATCAAAATGTTTCCAGGCATGTTCATGAAGAAGCCTGACAAGAAGGAGGCTCTGAAGCAGCTGAAGGTCCACGTCGGCTTGTTCGGCGCTTGGGTTGTCGCCATCCGAGTTACTCCTTATCTTGTTCACGCCCTTTACGGCGAGAAAGATGAGCTGCGCCTTGACCTTTAGGTCCGCATCTCCTTCTTACTATCAGGTAATCAACGACATCGAATTTCTTTGATTTTTTTACTTTCTGTAATTTGTATTTATCGAATATTTATTGCTCTTTCTGTTCAGAAATTTATGAGCTTTTTACTTTTGCCTCCTTTTTTGTGTGTGTAATTTTAGTTTTGCAGTTTATGCTGTGATGAATTCGAACATTGTTGTAGGGCTCATTATGGTGGTGTTGATATTGGGCAGGATATTGGGGTCTAGATGAATGTAGGAAAATAATTGAGCGGTTTGGGTATCGACTGGAGTGGTGGAGAAGCTATTGCTTATACTAATTTTTAAACGGAACTCAAACAGATGTGGTGTAGCTCTGTAGGGATGTGATTATAGCTGAGAGTTTTACTCTGACAGACAACTGGTTGTTTTTATCATTGAGATGAGTTGGCTGGAATTGGTTCATTTATTTGTTGCTAGATAATTTTTGTTGTATCACTTTGATTCTGCTGGTTCATTTATCTGTCGCTAGGAACAGTGCTATTGTTGCTTTGATCATAGGATATTTTACATTCCGGTGCTTTCACATGTATTGGCACCTTAATTCATACTTATGTGCACCAATTTCATATGCACCTGTTTCCAGTTATCTTAGAGCTCATGATGTTGCATCACTTGATGTAGCAGATCTAGATGAACGTTGCCAATGTCTACCATGACTGCGTATGGTCATGAATATATATATTTTTATTTCAGAACATGACTTTCCCTTGTATAAGAGAACTGCTTCTCAGGCACAAATAATATTGATTTTTTTTAATGTTCTTTACTCTTAAGTTCATTCATATATGTTGGTTTTTGATACTTCAGTGGTCCCTTTTTGAATTGTTTTGGCTTGTACCTAGTTCATGCATTTTTTTGCACTCAGTTTATAGGAAAGCAAGTGGTAATATTGATGAAGTGTTTCGTAAATGAGAAGATTAGGATAACCAAGTATGGCGTGTATAACTAGACTTAAGTCGGTCAAATTCATTGCAAGTTTTAAGTATGAAAGACGGTGGGATTTGGGTTTTTGGTGTTATTATAGGAATTGGTTAGACTGTTTTGAACATGCAGGCATGTGAGGCAAATTTAGTTACTTTTTTTCCCTGTACTGACTCACTTGTCTGAAATTGAAAGTGGTCATGTATAGTGAACCTCAGTTTGGAGTTTATAACTAAAATCTAGTATATCTGCCGGGACTTGTGTTTGGCTACCTTTTCTTGATGTAATATTAGTGCAGTGGCTGTTATGCCGGCATAAGTGGCCCCTCTTTAACAAGAGCATGCTATGTGTTTGGCTCTGCTGCCGTGAAGTCTATATAGTATTGAGCTTTGCGGAAGGATGTTACTTTAATAACTTCCTAACTCATACATACTTTAGTGATGATCACAGAGATCGCTTTTTGAGTCTCAGCTGAAGAAATAGCCTATTATATGGGGTATGCTAGACTTGCTGATTGTAGATATATCTCATTTGTAATAAATTCCTCATGTTATTCTCTTTGCCAGTGCAGGGTGACTATGGGAGTTCAAGTAACTGATGCTGGAGGAAAATGAATCATCAAGAGTTTCAGCTTAGTTTGTTTTTGACTTTTTGTCCTAGAAATTCATGAGACCAGTATTAGGTATAATGTTTGCTATACTTTTGGCTTGGTCAACATTAATGCAAAGGTTATGGTACTATCTTTATGGTGCATTACCCATTCCATTTGGTAATCTTGGTTTCCAGTTTGGCTTCTGGATATGGTCATTTGTGATTTTTACCTGTGGCGTGTATATATTCAAATATGTCAGGTATTTGTTGTGTTTGTTTTGATGAGTGAATAAGTTGATTACGTGTTTAGAAGCAAGGATTGATTCAGAATGTCTAGTTTTGAATCGGATAGACAACAGGTATGCTTGTTCGGCCTGTGTCACAGAGGGCGGCATCTATTCCTGTGTAGTGAATGTTTAGCCTTGAAAATTGAATTGGGAGTGCAGTATTTGGTGACCTAGTTTGGTCTGTTCTATGGTAGCAGTGGAAATTTATACTGTCAATTGAAAATTTTCCACGTGTTTGGACTATGCGAGTCCATTACCTTCTAAAGCATGACACCCCTTTGTTCTTGAGGTCATTTGTGCATTATAGAAACTTTTTCCGGTCTAATCCCAACTGGTAAAGTGTCAAGAGTTTACCAATTACCGTTGCCACTCGAGAGTCAATAAGAACACCAAAACTGGTGATGCGCACAGGAAACTAAGTCGAAGATACATACTGATGATAGATCAGTAATTACTTTCATAAATTATTTTGGCAATTCTACTAAAAGAATGGCAAGGTGATACAAAGATTGAAAGATATACACCGTCCGTACACACTGTCGTTGAAGTATTTGTGCACGAGCTAAAATGTCCATTCCAAAACAGAATCGCACTTATTTCAAAAAAAAAAAAAAAAACAGAATCGCACCAACTGTGATTCATTTTTGGAACAGTTGTGTAAAAAAACCCAGAGTAAAAACCAAAAAGGAGGTTACAAGCAGAGTGCCATTGTCCTTAAATCTGTAGCCCCAACTGTCTCCAATCAGTTTCATCTATTGACACCTCGCCAGCAAAAAACAAAGGAGAGAGTGTCAAATCCCATCATAATTAAAGCAACATCATTGTCTCCCAGTCTACCTTTAATACCAAGCAATCTATCTCCATGGCTCCAAATTTGCATGTAGAAGAATTTGGAGACTCTTGAGAATTCAGGGAGGGCCAAGAAGACTAACAACACAATTAGATTATAGGAATTGTGTGTTTCATCTGTAATTGATCATACAGTTGAGAAAAGCTGCTATTGATGACAAGTCTGGTGTTGGAGTTGGGATTGGGGTTTAGATGAAACCCAGAAAGAGTAGAAGAGATGCAAAAAGGAGGCCATGGATCATGAGGTACCTGGCTCTGTGGGAACCAGTGCCAGCTTCTCTTTGAGATTGGGTCAGGCTATCTTTTCCTCTGCTTCACTTCTCTTCATGTCTTTGGGGGTTGAGTTCTACAGCTACACTGATTTCTGGTAACTTTGTCATATTTCATCTAGGTTGCACTGAAACGGATGCGGAAACGGGGATACGATACGATACGATACGTCGAAACGGCAAAATCAAAAAATCTAAGGATACGATACGAGTACGATACGGAAATTAAATAATCCATTAAAATTCAAATATAATTAAAAAAAATAAACATGCAATTTAAGTTTATGCCATAGCAACTTCATGTCGGCCATTTTCTCGTATCGTCGGCCATCTTCCTGAAAATAGTGAAAAGTGTAAACAACATTCCATTAAAAACTCATTAAACACAAAACAACCGAAAAATATGAAACAACCGAAAAGCTCAAACTATTCTACACTTATACACAATTCTAACTCCACACCCTAACATATATACACGATTATTCGATTAATATAACATATATACTGATATACACTAATACACGATTCAAACTCCACAACCTAACATATATACACGATCATATTCTAACTTCATAGCCTAACATCACAACATCAATACATCACAAATTCAGTACATCATTGTTCATTAATCAAATAATCATACATCATTAATCAAATAAATAAATAAATAATCATGGAGACATTGATTTAATAACAACCTAGAGTATAAGAGTATAGCCGTATAGGGGACTGTAATTCTGTGAGTAAACTAGTAATTGAGTAAGGACTGCTCCAAGCTTGTGACTCATGCGGTCACGCCTCACGACCCAAGAGAGAACTCCCAATCTCACTGTATGTATGTCTCACTGAGAGATTGTGAGTGACGCGATCTAGTCTGGGGCAGAGGCGACTGGTCTTGGCTGGTCTGGGTAGAGGCGATTCCGGTAGGCAGAGGCGAGGAGATCGAGATTGGGCACTGGGCAGAGGCGAGGAGATCGAGATTGGGCAGCGATTCTGGTGGGCAGAGGTGAGGAGATCGAGATTGGGCAGTGATTCAGGTAGGCAGAGACGAGGAGATCGAGATTGGGCAGCGATTCCGGTAGGCAAAGGCGAGGAGATCGAGATTGAAGCTTGTTTTTTTCTCAAAGGGGGAATTGATTGTGAGAAGCGAGAAGAGGCAGAGGCGAGGAGAAGAGGCAGAGGCGAGGGGATCTCTGAATAGGTTTTTGTTCCGAACTGAATTTTTGTCCGATAAGTTTACCACGTTACCCCACGTATCTTTAGATATTACAGGAGTACGTATCCGATTTCAGATACGTACGTATCTAATCCATATTTAAATACCGATACCGTTTCTGACCATATACCGATACCTTAAAAAGACGATTCCAATAGAGAATGAGGCAATGAAATACTAAGAAGCACAGAAACGCCCGTGAAGTACCATATCGCGTATCGGATATCGATACCGATATGATACGCCACGGATACGGGTGGATACGGTCAGAGACTGTATCGGTATTTCAAAACGGATTAGATACATACGTATCTGAAATCGGATACGTACTCCTATAATATCTGAAGATACGTGGTGTAACGTGGTAAACTTATCGGACAAAAATTCAGTTCAAAACAAAAACCTATTCAGAGATCCCCTCGCCTCTGCCTCTTCTCCTCGCCTCTGCCTCTTCTCGCTTCTCACAATCAGTTCCCCCTTTGAGAAAAAAACAGGCTTCAACCTCGATCTCCTCGCCTCTGCCTACCGGAATCACTGCCCAATCTCGATCTCCTCGTCTCTGCCTACCAGAATCACTGTCCAATCTCGATCTCCTCACCTCTGCCCACCAGAATCGCTGCCCAATCTCGATCTCCTCGCCTCTGCCCAATCTCGATCTCCTCGCCTCTGCCTACCGGAATCGCCTCTACCCAGACCATCCAAGACCAGTCGCCTCTGCCCCAGACTGGATCACGTCACTCACAATCTCTCAGTGAGACAGACATACAGTGAGATTGGGAGTTCTCTCTTGGGTCGTGAGGCGTGACCGCGTGAGTCACAAGCTTGGAGCAGTCCTTACTCAATTACTAGTTTACTCACAGAATTACAGTCCCCTATACGGCTATACTCTTATACTCTAGGTTGTTATTAAATCAATGTCTCCATGATTATTTATTTATTTATTTGATTAATGATGTATGTTATTTGATTAATGAACAATGATGTACTGAATTTGGATGTATTGATGTTGTGATGTTAGGCTATGAAGTTAGAATATGATCGTGTATATATGTTAGGTTATGGAGTTTGAATCGTGTATTAGTGTATATCATTATATATGTTATATTAATCGAATAATCGTGTATATATGTTGGGGTGTGGAGTTGGAATTGTGTATAAGTGTAGAATAGTTTGAGCTTTTCGGTTGTTTCATGTTTTTCGGTTGTTTTATGTTTAATGAGTTTTTAATGGAATGTTGTTTACACTTTTCACTATTTTCAGGAAGATGGCCGACGATACAAGAAAATGGTCGATATGAAGTTGCTATGGCATAAACTTAAATTGCATGTATTTTTTTTAATTATATTTGAATTTTAATGGATTATTTAATTTCCGTATCGTACTCGTATCGTATCCTTAGAGTTTTTGATTTTGCCGTTTCGACGTATCGTATCGTATTGTATCCCCGTTTCCGTATCCGTTTCAGTGCAACCTAGGTGGATGGTCACTCTGTTCTTGTAAAATGCCCGCTCCGTCAGCCTGGTATACGGCTGATTATTGTTTTAGGAGATTGGGTAAGAATAATCAGCAGCTTAGCAGCACTTTACTACTGTATATGCACATTTTGATCCTAATAATTTGTGTCATCAACTCAACTTAATTTTCCCCACAGATTCTGTCAATTCTTACTCTAGCTGCAGTGTGCTCAATGGCTAGTGTTGTTGATGTCTTGCTCCATGCAGACGGTTCATATTGTCCTCCAAAGTTTTGCAGCAGGTACAAGATATTTGCAGCAATGGCTTTCATGACATGGTTTCTCTCGTTGGCTTCATCTCTTTTCAATTTTTGGTTACTTCCCTCTCCTTGTGATTGTTATCTGAATATAGCCCGTGTCGTATTAACTGAATGTAGAAACTGTAATCAATGTACATCCGTAGATCAGAAACAAACAATTGGTAATAATAAAGTCTCCAATTAAATTTCAAAATGGTTTCAAGTTAACTTGATATATTTTAATTCAGTTCCAGGAGAAATATTCTTGGTATCTCAAATAGAAGTAGATATTTTCCCATTCCCTGATTTACAGTGATAATGATTATAACAAATTGTAATGCTTATTTAAGTTCATCTATCAATAAATAAACAATTGGTAATAATAAAGTCTCCAATTAAATTTCAAAATGGTTTCAAGTTACCTTGATATATTTTAATTCAGTTCCAGGAGAAATATTCTTGGTATCTCAAATAGAAGTAGATATTCTCCCATTCCCTGATTTACGGTGATAATGATTGTAACCGATTGTAATGGTTATTTAAGTTCATCTATCAATGAATAAAGTACAGTTTCAGATCATATCTCTTGCGTATCTATTTTCTCCTTTAACCTTCTTGAGTTGATAGCTAACCCAAATCCCTAAACAGAAAAAAATATATATTCCTAAACCCAACCCTCTTGACGGAATCACCACCACCGCCGACCGCTGACACCGGAGTTCTCCACTGCCAGTTTTTTGGATCTTTGCATTTTGCTTCAAACTTCTTTCAACGAAATTTTCATACCGAACATAACACTTTCAAAGTAAATCGACTAACTTTTTTCGATTTAGAATTAGGTTGCAAAACTTATTTACCGCAACACCCTAGATCAAGGTCTAGATTTAAGTTTAAATACCGTGAATTGTTATATGCTTCTAATTCCTATGGATTAATGCAAGTATGAGTGAAGCGGATTTAATAACATCTTCCTCAAAGTTTAAGATGAGTGACGGTGTTGGGGGAGTCACGGTTATTAGCGAATATCATGGTTAATTGTGATTTCACATTGAAAAAAAGGAGAAGTCGATATTTGTGACTATTTGACAGTCATGGTTTTCTAGAGAGTGGTATGAACCCACTGGTTTTGCATCGATTTTAGTGAACATACATCATGGATCATGTTTCTTATTCACTAAACTTGATGTTAGTGACCGTGGTTCATTCGATCAGATACTAATTACATCTCTTGTCTTTTGTAGATGACTGAACTGGCAATGCCAGAATTTGATGTCCTTGATATTCAAGAAGCAGAATACCATAGATGAGTATCAGACGTTAAAAATACTCTTCTTGGTAAGCGTCTTACTGATATCATCCAATCACTACCACCTGGCACTGTAGCCAACGAGGACACCTTAGCTCAAAAAACTCAAGTTCTCATGTTTCTTAGGAGACATATTCATCTTGCTTTTAGGAAACAGTACTTGTTAAAGGATGACCCCACGGATTTGTGGATAACTTTACAAGAACGGTTCAAAAATGTGCATGACACAAAACTTCCAGAGCTAATAGAACAATGAGATCGAATTCGGTTATGCGATTATCCTAAGATAAATGATTTCTATTAAGATATGCTAGAGTTACAGTTTGAGCTTGCCATTTGTGGTGTTGTAAAGACCGACCAAGCTATGGTCAAGAAGTCTCTGAACAGCTTCCCTACTTTTATGGACACCCTTACACATCAGTATCACATTGATTATAAGAAACGAAGACTTAGATTATTCAGTGATCTTATAAGTGTGCTAGTCAAGAAAGAGAGGTATCACGAGATCCTTCTCCACAACAATGCTAGGTCAGCCGGTTTAAAGAAAGTCCATGAAACTTACAACACTGGAGGGAAGGCACAAAAACATAAGGGGAAACAACGTTATGAACCTTATCAAACTTGTGATAGTAGAGGAGGACGTGGTAGAGGTCGTGGTAGAGAAGAAAACAGTCAGAATTTGACTTGGACTCGCCATGACGACAATCACAACTCCAACAAGAATCAATTCAATTCTGGTTCTAGGAATGGTGGGAATTCTTCACATCGTACTTCTCGCTTGGCACCTTACTATAGGTGTGGTGCGACGAATCATATGCACAAGAAATGTAGAGGTCCAAAGGATATTCAAAATACCTACAAAATGTGTCAACAATACCAAGCAAAGTAGAAAGAGACACATTATGCTGACTATGAGATGGAAGATGGCGATGAAGCCAATCGAATTGTAGCAGATGACACCAAAGCAAGTCTTGAGACTTTAGATTTTTAGTTAGTCTATGTATTAGACTCATGTCATTGTTATGTAATCAAGTTTAGTTTTGTATTTGACTCTGGTTGTAGTCATGGTTATTGAATAAAGAACAATATTTTGATGTAAGTTTTGATGTTGGCAAAGTAATAAAAGTTTATTCCTTTCAGTATTTGAAAGTATTAAGAATGGTTATTTACATACGTATTGCTTAAATAGTTTGAATTCTACAAAATCTTATGCCATTATGACACCAAAATATCATAAAAATGTGACAAAAGAGAGGATAATTTGATACTGGGAATTTTAGACCCGTTGGGGTTTTTCCTTGACCCGTCGATGAAAATGTTCGATCCATCGACTGCACGCTACTGTCTCTAAAATGTCACAATTTCAACCCATCGAAAATTTCCTTCGACACGTCGGAAAAGATATCGGAAAATCGTTATTGGTTTTAGTTTTTATTCGACATGTCAAAGGTTTACCTCGACCCGTCGAATGTTAGCCATTGTGAATTTTTTTTTGCAATTTTTGTCGAAAATCTTTATTGTAAAATCAGAGTTTATTTTAGGTTCCTTCAACTCGTCGAGTATAATTCTCGACCTATAGAAGAAGGTCGCCGAACTTGGTGTTTATGATGTGTTTTACATTAGTTTTACAATGTTATATCAGCGATCTTTAAGAGTCACAACCTTTGGGTAAATCTTTAAATCTCTACTTAAAGTGTTCAACAAGTCTTAAAGACTAATTAATTCAATTTTTTTTGTAGATGTTTGAAGGCGAGATCGAGTGTCTAGCAGATAGTGGTACTAATCATACTATACTGCGGAATATGTAATTGTTTATAGATCTTGTGCAATACATATCATTAGTGACAACCATGATTGGTTCAACACCGGTTATACAAGGGCGTGGTTCAGCACAATTTTTGCAACCACATGAAACACGAATTCATATCACTGATGCATTGTACGCGTCAAAGGGAAATCAAACCTTCCTAAGTTTTAGGACATTAGAGACAAAGGTTTACACTTGAAAACTCATTGTGAGAATGGAAACGAATTATTATGTATAACTTCTGAGGAGTGAGGTAGAAAGCGCTACTTGGAGAAGGTAAGAACAATTCGTAGTGGATTATATCTTACTACGGTTCTGTTTATTGAATTCAATGTTGTCACACTTAGTACTGTGTGTGACACGGCCTCATACAAGTTTTGGCATTATTGACTAGGATATCCAGGTCATGATATGATGATCAAAATATTGAAGAACTCTCATGATCATCCATTTTTCAAAGGCAAGAAGAATGTGAAAATTCCCAAAACCATTGGATTTGATGGAGTGGGTAATCTCAATCCGGTCTCACCACCTAGTGTTATTCCACAAGATTGCTTTATGGGAACCTCTAATTCTCATCACTCTTTTTGCAAAGATTTCTCATTAGCAAAGTTGTAGGCTAGACCTTCCTTTACGGTTGATAACAATGATAACATATCATTCTTACAGAGAATCCATGGTGATATTTGTGGACCTATCAAACCAGAATGCAGACCATTTAAATATTTTATGTTTTTGATAGATGCATCAACGCGATGGTCACACATTGCTTTGATATCCACAAGGAATGTTGCATTTGCAAAACTCCTAGCACAGATTATTAAGTTTCGAGATCACCACTCGGACAATCCAATTAGGTCAACTAGATTGGATAATGCAGGAGAATTCACATCAAAGACTTTTGATAACTACTATATGTAATCGAGATTGAAGTTGAACATCTCATTCCTCATGTTCATTCATAAAATGGTTTAGCAGAGGCTCTAATCAAGCGGTTACAGCTTGTGGCCAGAGCAATGGTTATGCATACTAATTCATCGATATCTGCTTAAGGATGTACAGTAGTACATGCAGCAATGCTGCTTTGCTTGAGACATGTAGCACGCCAACCATTCAGTGCAAACTAATTAATAACTGGATGCGGGCCTACCATTTCATATCTACACATCTTTGGTTGTGCAGTGTATGTGACAATTGCGTCTCCACAACACACCAAAATATGTCCTCAACATCGATTAGGCATATATGTTGGTTATGAATCTCCAAGTATCGTCTGTTACTTAGAACCTTCGACATGAGATCTCTTTATTGCAAGATTTGTAGATTGTCACTTTGAAGAATCATGCTTCCCGACGTTATGGGGAGATAGAAATGCCTCTATTCTAGTTAAACATCAGGAATTGATATGGAATACTCCTCCCACTATGTTTCAAGAAGATCCACACCCAAAATGAGATTAAAGTATAACGTATACTTGATCTTTAAAAGGTACCAAACTCGATGCCTGTCTCCTTTATTGATATTACCAAAGTGACTAGATCAGACATTTTTACTGCAAATATTCCTACAAGGTTGGAAGTCCCTAAATGTGGTATAATGCAACTCCAGGGCAAAGTAACGTGCTTCTTACCCATGTGGATGGAGTAGCATGGCCTCGGCTCCCACTAAGAAGAGGGGGAGACCAAGAAAATCTACGGATGAGCTGCCGGCGAAAAGGTAGGCCATTCAGGCACAAATTGATCATTTCATCATCAGCAATGTGAATCACATACATGAGATTGTTCCTGACTACAATTATGTCTTCGAATCATATATGACATATCTGGAAGACTCTTCAGACCCATATGTGATGTCAGAGAACGGTGAAATCTCACTAACCAATAATGATGCACGTATTGTTATGGGTAGATTATCCAAGATAGTTGATGATGCTTTTGCTTATTCCGTCCCTCGGGAGATCATTGACAATAATGAAGTAGAACCTCGCTTGATTGTTGAATGTCACCGGAGAGCGGATCAGTCAAAATGGAAAGAGGCAATGCAGGCTGAATTAGATTCCTTGAAAAAAAATGTATGTTTTTTGGTCCGGTAGTACTATGCCCACCGAATGTGAAGCTGGTATGACATAAATAGTTTTTGTTAGAAAGTGTAATGAGAATAGTGAAGTCATGTAGTATAAAGCTAGACTTGTTGCGCAAGTATTCTCTCAAAGCCTTGGCATTGATTATGAGGAAATATACTCTTGGTCATAGACATCATTATTTTCTTCTACCTTGTCAATTTGGTAGTGTCTGAAAAAATTGGACATACAGTTGATGGATATGGTGACAACATATCTCTATGGAAACCTTGATTAAGAGATATACATGAAAGTGGCAGAATGTGTGGTTATACCCAACTCAAGTAACTCTATACCGTAGAGTGCTCATGTGATTTGATTGAAGCGTTTACTATATGGATTGAAACAATTCGGTAGAATATGGTACACACGTCCAAGTGACTACTTAATTGGGAATAGATACAAGAACAATGATTTGTGCCCATGTGTGTTTATTAAGAGAACAAGTTTAGGATTTGTCATAGTAGCGGTCTATGTGGATGATATGAATATCATTGGGTCTCTTGATGAAATCAATGAGACAATTAACTAATTAAAATCTGAGTTTAAGATGAAAGACCGTGGTAGGAATCAATTTTTTCTTGGTTTGGAATTAGAATATCGAGTTGGTGGAATACTTATTCACCAGTCTTCTTATGTCCAAAAGATGCTTAGACAATTTAACATGGACAAAGCACACCCTATTAGCACACCAATGGTTGTTCGCAGTTTAGAACTCAATAAGGATCTGTACCGTTAAAAAGATGATGATGAGGAACTATTGGGAGCTGAGGTACCATACCTTAGTGTTATTAGAGGTCTGTTGTATTTAGCCCAAAGCATATGACCAGATATTTCATTCTCTGTGAACTTGTTAGCTCGGTTTAATTCAGCACTTACACAACATCATTGGAATAGTGTATAGCCCATCTTCAGGTATTTGAAGGGTTCCATAGACTTGGGCTTGTTCTTTCCCTACAAAGAACATAGAGAGAAACTTGAAATTCCTGAAAAAGGATGGTTGAATCGCAACATACAGGTTTCAGGAATTTCGACTAGTCGAAAGAATTCCTCGACCCGTCAAAGGTTGCACCCTGGACGGATCAGAACTATTCATTCAACCCGTGAAGTAAAGTGTTCGACCCGTTGAATAGTGATCCGACTGCAACCATTGAATTTCAATTCAATGCGATCCCCTACTCAGAGACATCTTGGGATGTCTTGGTTGGTTTTGTTATTGTTGGATATCTCTCTGATCCATACAAAAGACATTCCTAGATTGGTTATGTATTCCCCATGTATTCACCATGGAGAATACAATGATTTCTTGGAGATTAAATAAACAATCCCTTGTTGCTACTTCCTTGAATCATTATGAGATTATTGCTTTACATGAAGCAGTTAAGGAATGTGTCTGGCTTAGATCAATCATACACCACATGCGAGGATCTGGTGGATTACCATCCACTCCTACAGCACAAACTTGTATTTTTGAGCACAATGCGGCTTGCATTGAACAAATGAAGCTGGGAAATACCAATGGTGATAATACAAAGCATATATCACATAAGTTCTTTTTTAATCAGCAACAACATCAGTTATCGAACATTCATGTGAATCAGGTTTGTTCGACAGATAATGCTGCAGACTTGTACACTAAGTTATTGCCCAAATCTACATTTATAAAGCATGTAAGACGCATTGGAATGCGATAATTTTCTAAACTCCAAGATTGAGTTACTGATCAGCGGGAGTTCATTTCATAGACATCAGACGAAGTTAACATCACATGTGGTCGCATTTGTAGTTGATACGTTGTACTCTTTTTTCCTTTAACCAAGTTTTTATTTCTACCCAAGTAGTTTTTGTTTGTTTGGCAAAGTTTTTAGTGAGGCAATAGGTTATGCATCATTCATAAGGATCGCGAAATTAGGGGGAGTGTTCAAGTAGAAATATTTCTGGTATCTCAGTGTGTGTCTTATTCTAATTAGAATAGAAGTAGATATTCTCTCAATCTTTGATTTACAAAGATAATGATTGTAACAGGTTGCAGTGTCTATTTAAGGCCATATATTAATGAATAAAGTACAGCTCCAGATCATATCTCTTGTGTATATATTTTCTCCTTCAACAAATTCTTCAATAAAGCTTAGTTATTATTATTATTATTATTATTATTATTATTATTATTATTATTATTCTTTGTTAATTTATTCTAGCTTCATTATTCTTCATATGGATATCACAGTGGTGGAGCCTGTAAAAATTGTGGGGGGGGGGGGGGGGGGGGGGGGGTGTGGGGCGCAAAGCTTGGGGAAAGGAAAAGAAGAAAAAAAAGATAGAAGCATTTGGTATTAAGAAGGGGGAAAAATACCATTTGGTCAAAAAGAGAGGTACTGAAGCTAGAAGTCGATAGGCCTTAAATAGAGGAAACTTTTACACACAAATGATAATTATACAATCTTGAGGGGAGGGGGGCATGGACCCCTCTGGCCCCAACGTAGCTCCGCCACTGGATATACCGTATCTATGTTCTATTGTAACCAATTTGTCTCGATCATTTTTGGATTCCTCCCTATTTGGACAGAGGTTTAGACACATTTCCCTTGGTGTATTATGATTCTTTGCGATCACTTGAGCTTCAATGTTTACATTGTTAATTTGGGGTTATTAGTCTTTGGATTTGCTTTTGTGTTGTTTAATAGGGTTAGGTGTGTATGACTAATGTGTTTCGATCTATATATTCAACTCAATTCTATTCGTATGCTCATGCTTTCGAATAAAAATGGTTTTGAAAAAGAAAATGGTATATTGGCATAGGTATCCTTCATTACATGGCTCAGATTCACTAAGTACGTATTTTGTTTTACCAATTGCAATAGTCTATTTTGAAAAAGGTTTGGGTGAGTTGTATATGAGCCAAATTTGGCCACATAGATATTTGAGGGTGTTCCCCTAAGAACGTTTTTTGATCCGATGTACGATAAGATTGAGCCTTTGGGGTTGGGCCTATATGTTGAAAGGTTTAGACTATATTCGAGTATTTCATAGATGATTAAAATTATCTCGAACTACTTAGAAGAGTTTAGAAGCCTCTAAAACGTACTGATGTGAGGTGTAACAATCTCTAAGCACAATTGATTAAGGATAAGATGTTAGAAGGCACACCGATTTTAGGAGATCTAGAGGAATCTCGTTTCTGGGAAAACATGAGGAATCCCTGAGGTTTCTGGGAAACCTGGGGAATTTTGGAGACATAGAGGAATCCTCGAGGAACGATGAATATTAATACTCGACCTAGAGGGATTTCACCAAAGGGCTTGTGGTAATCGAAAAACATGATTAGCCCTGGATACGGAGATTCATTCCTTATTGAATTTCTCTTATCTAAAAGTATGTAGTCCTGTTCTTATATGGACTATGTTTAGAACTTGAACGATCACTATATATATGAGGCTATAGCTTGACAAAAGTAAAGATATTAACCCTAATACGTGTGTATGTTTGGTTCTATACTGACTTAAGCATTAGCGGGTCTAAGAGCGGTACCACCCGTTCTTGGACTTGTTTTGCAGGCTTTCAAGGAGGAATGCTCAGGGAAAGCAATACGATAGAGTCTCACATCATCAACAAACCTTTGAAGGGAGGTCTCAACCTTCAATAATCAGGGGAAACTTCTATGATCTGGTGCTTTCATTCAACAACAAGGCATGAGGTCGAGGGCTTCCAAAATCTCTCTCACAAGTAAATGTAAGGTCGAGAATCTAAATTGTCGGACATAGTTTTTGTTTTGTGACTGATTAGCTAGTTTTTATTAAGAGCCATCGATAGTAAAACATTTTAGAATTACTGATAAACAATTGATCAGACTTCTCTTAACCAATCAATAATGAAAAACATACCTTCCTTAATTACAAGGATTAAGTGGTAAGAAAGGAGATCGAGGAAAACTAATTAAGGTGCACGTATAGAAGTGACCTTGTGCACCAAGTTTTTCGGTGATAGTAAAACTGTGTCTCTTTCTTTCTTCCTAGCCTCATTTCAAAAACCTAGTCCCGCCAACACCGTTTCTCCCCAATCTCCCTTATCTCTTTACCGATCTCAAATTCGTTTCCATGTTCCTTCTCCTTATTCAATTCTTTAGCTTCTATTATGCTTGCATGTTGACTTCGACAACTGCGAGTGAGGTTCCTCCTCACGGTGTGGAGGAGTCGGAGTTGCATCTCCCTGCGGCGACATTCGAGAAGGTTGACTTGGCTTTCTCGGACGATGATAAAGAAGAAGAGTGGACCTATGGGGTGGCATGAGACTTCTCGGTCACTCCTTTTGCACCAACAAAGGTAAAATCCTTCAAAGTGCATATGGCGAGTCTGTGGCGTGATGTACGTGGGTTTGGTAAGATCAGATTCACACAAGTGGCAGAGGATCGGTTTGTGATTAAATTCTGATCTATGTTGGACCAAAAAAAGGTTGTCTCAATCGGCCCGTGGTACTTTCAGAACATGAATATTGTGGTCGAGGCATTTGATGGGATGACAGACCTTATAGAGGTCCCAATGGAGCGTGGACGTGCATGGATTATGGTGAAACCATAAGTGGGTAGGCTGATGGACGGTGCTCTCCAAGTGAAATGGTGTCAGTGGATTGGCAACAACATTAGTGAGTACCTCGAATATGATCAGTAATTACTTGATTTGGAATAAGAAATGCGTATCCTTTGGTGGTTAGGAAGAGATTTAGATTTAGCGATGTTTATGCTGAAGATTATTTATTGATGTATGAGAAGATTTGTAATTTCTGTCCGAATTACAGATCTTTTATGCATGAGAAAGATGGATGTGTGATTGTGTAGGACACCTTGGTACTGAGCCCTAAACCAACCTCAGGGGACTTGGTGTTGGTAATTGAGGCGGAGCATGGGCAACCGCCTTCAGCTTAAGGTGGCAACAAGGTGTTCTAGGTCATAGACCACAAGGGCCACAAGGTTTAGGCCACATTATTGGGAGCATGGGTGGGGTAACTTCAATGTTAGGGTTGTTTAGTGCAATACATCTGATGAGTAGCGCTCCACCAGTGAGTGAACCAAGAAGGAAACCAGTTTTGCAGCCCTCTAAACTAAATGTGATCTTTGCACAGGTGAGGGAGGAGGTTCTAGTGAAAGGGGTTCGAGATGTTGCTATGGAACTAATAAGCTCTGTTATGGAGAACCCTTTGTTTGGGGGAGCTCCAACTAACTAGGCTGTTCTTTTGCAGATGGAGGATCAGAGTTATATTCAAGTCTCAGGACTGTCGGGACTGAAAGTGAAGGATGTAGAGCCAGCTTTGGCCGCTTATAGTGTTACAGCTTCTCATACTCTGTTGCTAGCTTCCAAGTGTAAGTGAGTCACATAGAGGTGTTACTATCATGCAAGTTAGGGTTCCTCAGCTGCCAGTTCTAATTACAAAGCTTCCTGCAGGAGCTTCGGGCTTATCGGCCCGTAGGGTCATCTAGTTAAGTAGCTGAGCAGCTCCAGGTTGATGGAGATACCTATATATCATCTGATCTGGGAGCATATAATGGAAGGCAGTATTGATTCAGTGGGAGAGATGTCTCGTGCTTTCACGGGTAAATGAGGTTTCAAGAGGAAAGCAGAGGACAAGATGAGCAGAAACAACTAGGGCCGATTTATAGGCCTAAGAAGATATCACCAAAGAAGAAGCTGATCCTGCTGCCAGTAGGAATGGATGTAGAAGAATTGTGGCATAGTGCTGCTCAGTAGATATATTTCCTAGATATACTAAGGAGTGGTGCCCCCAAATTTTTTGTAGTCTTTTCGCTGCTTTGGTTTGTCTATGTAGGTATGTAACTAAGAACTATGTGTAAAATAGTAATGCGTTAGAGTTTGTTTTATCCAGCCGGATAATCTGGTAGAACTCTGTATTACTATTACATTTTGGAATAAAAATTATCGCATTCTCTAAAGGAAGTGGTAAGAAACAAAAAACATTTATGCAGAGAAAATATTCTCATTTTACTTATTTTTAACTTCAGATCAAATTTCTTAAATGTTGATACGACTCATTTGACTGATATGAGTATATGGAACGTGCGAAGAAGCCATGATTAATTGGACTGTTGGATTTCCTTGGAACTAGACATAGTTTAGAAGGATATATGCAACACTTGCTCTGAGGCTAAGGCGCGCTGAACTGAAAACGAGAAATTCTGAAGAAAAAAAATGAAAATGAAGCCACCATATGGGGGTGTGGATGAAGCCATGAAAACGAAATGAGAAGAAAGAATCAGATTCACATTTCAATACTGTTGTGCATGCAAGTAGTCAAGTACATTATGTATTCATGTGCGCTTAAACCACTCGATATACAAGTATACCTCATGTTTTTCTTTTTTCTTTTCGTAGATACCAATATTTGATATATGAGTATGTATTTATTAATTGCTTGTAAAGTTCCAGCTTCTTGATATTTGGAATATTCCAGATGTTTCTTTCTTAACAAAAGAACCCAAAAACAAAGTGTGTAAGCAAGCTAGCTTAGCACTGAATTAGAACCACTTCTAAACATTGGATACCGGCGCGCGCGATAACATTAGTTTGATTCTTGATCAGATCAATATTGTTAGTGTGTCATGATCAGGACTATTGAGTTTGAATTGCAAATTGCACTCTTTGTGTGTGTGTGTTAATTATATATATATATAAAAAAACTGAATGTGATTAGTAATCAAGTAATCAACGTACAACGAGGAATATAGAGTGCGAAATATCACAGGTTTAAAGAAAAATCATCATATGTATATATGGAAATATATGAGGTGAAGTGGATGGTTTTTCGATAGTTTACTCCGTTCTCTCTCTTCTTTTGATCCCAAACTCAAACCCCAGTGCCGACTTTTCCTTTTCTCTTCCTTGTTCCTGATTCTTCTTCTTTTAATTCAATTGTGATTCTAGTTTTGAATTCCTCTTGTCATTCTCTATCTCCTACTACCGCTGCATGTGGGATCCGGGGAGAACCATGAACACAACAATGGTGCCGCTGACTAAGTTGGGTTTTTTTTTTCCGGGTTTGCAACATCTCTGATGGGGCGTGGAGGAGGACGACGATTTCGGCTTCGCCATTATCCGAGTCTTCTCCCCAATGACTTTTTCGGATGCGCGAGCAAATATTTGAAGTATTGGATGATTCATCTATGACGAGGATTGTTAGGTCCAAGTGTGATAAGCATCTGACGTTGCATTAATAATTAGATAATTTGTAGGCCGATTCAAGGAGAAGGTTGTTCTCCGAAGGCCGATTGAGTGTGGCCTTTAGTTTTTTCAGGAAGCCACAGTGATGCTGGGACAATATAATCGTATATATGACACCGGTTCAATTGATCTGGCAGCCAAGCCACGAGTTTGGGCGTGGGTTGAGGTTGTTGATTGCGATCTCACTGGGGACATAGATGTTAAGCAATGGTGGAAAACAATAGGGAGATTCTTGGGTAGGTAGGTATATCGACTATGGTAGGATGAGGTTGGAGGAAGATGAGGAAGTGCGAATTTTCGTGGAAGTTGATCCATGCAATCCGTTGGAGACAAAGGTAAAACTGACACTTGGCCCTATAGCATGGATTGTGTGTGAGATGTTGGAGTTTCAGCCATGATATGGTGGGATACCCTATATAATGTGGCAAACTGAAAGCTGATGAGGAGGCTAGGGTTGTGGCTGAGGTGTAGACTACGTCGACTGCGAAAGAGGCTAGGGCGAAAGAGAGGATATAGGGCATGGGCCAGGATACTGTGATGTTGATAGGTATAGAAGGAGGTGTGGGAGACCGAGAGGAGAAGATGGTAGATAGTTGGGTTATGGAGGCTACACCAGAGGATGAGACCGTTAGGGTCGCTACGGGGGAGCTAAAGAGGATTTTGAGGCTGTGCATATTTCTAGAGGTTCTAAAAAACGGAGGAGGCAACCTACTCTGGAGAAGATTAGAGAGATGCCATCTAGCTAAGACAACATGAGAGTTGGGCGGGTGAGACTAGCTTGTTGTTTGGCCGGTGGCTTGACGTCGATTAGAGACTAGTGATGGGTTGCATTATGATCAAGGTGCAACTAAGGTTTGCGGCCAAGAGGGTGTGGAGCACGATCGCTCTCCATAGTGGGACTAGACTTTGGGGAGCTGAGTTAGAGGGCAACCTCCTGACCTGACGATTTTTCACAGATAGAAAATGTGTCTAGCTAGTTAAAGGATGATGCACATGAATTTTGATTACATCCAATGCTATCCTGATTTGTTAGTCTAGACAATGTGCCAAAAATGATTGTATAGTATATATAGTGATATGTGTCGGACTTCGACTTATCAGGTCGGATAATCCAGTACATAGAATCTTTGTATTGCTATCACATTATAATCAATTTTATTAATCTTCTAAAAAAAATCATCATTAATTCTTTTTTCTTAATTAAGCCTTTGGGCAAGGACTCCTAGTTTTTGTATTGGTTTCTAGAATTAATTAATCATTACAAATGTTCAATAATACTTGAAGTTGGTTGTGGTTAGTTATTTTTAATTAGACCAAATTTAATGGTGGATAATTAGAAATCAATTACTGTTTTAATTCTTCCGATAGTTGTTAATCATCGATATTCAGAAATCGATAATAGTCGTCTGCTTTGGTTTTGTTTTCTTAATTAGTTAATTAATATATATATTTTAAATAATCTGACGAGAAGATCTATTAAGAAAGCAATGTACATAAGAGCTATATATACATGATTGTCTAAGTTAGATACTGAGCATCGGTTCCTTTTAATGTTGAATATGATTGATCATGGGGTCATGATCACCTAGCTTGTTGAAGCCTTGAAGGTACAACTGGATGACATGCATTTCAAGCAATTCTCAAATGGAAGGAAGCAATTGAGACTTCGAGAGGTTTCAAATTTTCCCTGAAAGGGATTTGATTCCCCCCACGTCATATACAAACTCATTGTCTTTGTTTCTTGGATGAAAAGGATTTATATGTACAGTAACTTTTGTATATACAATATATATATACACACAATTTAGTCTAGATTTGGTGACTCTGTTTATGCATATATGTGCCCTTTCAACGGAAAGGGTATTTCATAGGGTTAGACTTTGATATAAACAGGTGTTTAAAACTTTACATTCTATAGTACTACCTAGCTACGATGTATCACCTTGTATGAGACCAACTTTTCAGATGCCAAATTCTTATTTATCTATTATGAGATGTCTGTAGTTTATGATAAGTGCAAGATATCATCCATCATCCCCCTTTCTAATGTTCCTAACATATTCGAATTAGAAATTACAAACTAGACGTATTAATTACAACCATTGGTCACTAACTGATCAAGAAATAGATGCTCGATCAACAAATATATCATCTTCAGATGTACGTGTATCTAACGATAAGGAATTTTTCTCTTATAGAAGAGTTGTTTTATTTCCACTCTTACATCTACGTGCAATGGTAGTTGAATATATATACATTTCCTTCTCAGTTTGCGAACGATTGAGTGAACACGTACTACTAGTTTCAGTAGTTTGGTTTTTGTGAACATGAAATCACTTATGAATGAAATATTTAGTCATGACTGGTTACTTGATGGACCTTATCGATAAGTTGTTGATTAATTAGTTAAATCTCCATATACTGGCCGGCTTCCTGTTGTTCTTATATCTTGTTAATTAATTAAGGACGACAGGAAAAATTTACATGATAAAGTGAGAACGAAACTGGTATATATTCTCATGTGACTAGCTAGTAGCGCTAGACCTAAATATGTCCCTTATGTCTACCCTTTTCCTTCACGACTTGGTGATGCTCAAGCACACACTACCATCCCCACCATCTCAAAGCATAAATCCCTTCGAACAATTGCTTCGACCAGAAGCTAAAACCAGATATATATTGTTCACTTAATCATATACTTCAGAAACCACTGCACCCTTTATATACTGCCCCAAATGGTCTAATCTCCTCATTAATTTGAAGCAGTCACAAAAGTTGAGCCTTGCTATTCCAACCCAAAGTCATGAAATACAATGAGATATCCCACTTCAGCCACCCCCAGCACAAGCTCAAGTTCGAGTACACAGAAATCCCATTCAAGTGTGATGGCTGCAAGGAAGTAGGCATTGGTTCGCGGTACAAGTGCTCCATGTGTGACTTCGACCTCCACATGCACTGTGCCTTACCAACTCCTGCCATCTTCCACCCTTTCTACACCAAGTGCTCCTTCCAGTTTCTCTCCCGAGCCCCCGGGGACTCCCCTCGTTTTTGCAACGCCTGCGAGAAGGACATAACCGGCTTTGTGTACCATTGCAAGTCGTGCGGCTTCGACCTTCACCCGTGCTGCGCGAAGCTCCCAACGGTGCTCGATGACGGTGAGACGAAGCTCTACCTTTACCGAAAAGTGAGGAGCTCTTGCCATAGGTGCGGGCGGAAAGGGCGGAGCTGGAGCTATAGGTCGAAATGTAAGAAGTACAATTTGCATGTGGCGTGTGTGAAGGAAATGCTTGTGGAAACTTGGCATGAGTTTTTGGGGTCACATGGGAAGAGTAGTAGTAATAGTAGTTGTGGTCGGAAATTGGAGATGACTAGAATTCCTAGCCTTGGGAATATGCTTCAGAGCCATCACCATAAGAGCAGAAGCCGGAAAGTGAAGAAGTGTTGTGAGATGGCGGGGTTGGCAGTGCAGTTTGTGATATCGGCGGTGTTGGGTGATCCAACGACGTTGATTGCTGGGGTCATTGGGTCGCTTATGTCAAGAGGCTGATGTGACATTGTTGGTACGTAAGAAGCATGTTAGTGGTACTTCGTGGATGAAATTGTAGATGCTAGCTAGAAAAGAGATAAAGGCACTTCATGCCATGTCTCCATGATCGTGCAATGTTGTTAATAAGTTGTTTATGTATCTTAAAATAATTGCATGTATAAATTTCTTGTAGTTCTATTTTCCTTAATGACTTTCATTTCAAGAACAAACTCACTCTAATTGACTAATTACAAACAACCTCTAATACCTTGCCATTACAAGTCAAGTCTAGGGTGGCTAATATTCTTGTCGGTCTATGCCGATTAAACAACCCTCCTTCCTAGATGTTAGGCGATGCTAATTGTCTTGATTCCTGATATTATTATCATAGGTCACAGGTTTAATTCACCATAAAATTAATTTCTGATAAGTTGAATTAAAAAAAAAACAAGAAAAAAGGGGCTTGATTGAGAAATAAAAAGCTCGAGGGTAAGGAAAGTGTCGAATAATTTCAACTTCGGACTACCCGGCTTTATTAATTTTTCCCAACGAGGAAAAAGTAGGAAATCTATGGTAATTAAGCTGCAAAGAGAAACCCAGACAGACGCTTAAGACTGCATAACCCATGCGGCCATGCCATGCATATTAGCATATATGAGGTTTCACTAATTAACATGCATGAGAAGCAATTACCTTACCCCTACACTCACGGCCTAATATATACGTACGTACGTTACTACACTCCATATAATTGATCAACTGTTGGCTTCTCCATGAATTATAACACGCATAACATACGGTTTCCTAAATTGCATGCATGCCTAGCTAGCTTGGTGCATAGTCTACCGTGCCGGCCAATAATATATACCGCGTAAGAATGGTAAGATGTCGTAATCTATGAAACTAGGAAGAAATTAGATAAAACTCCTGCCCATATTAAATTTTTGAAAAATGTTTAGGTGAATTTTTTTTTCAAAGGTTTAGTCCCTTAATCATAAATTATTGAATAAATTTTCATTTTCAAGTGTATGACTCATTTAATTAACTAAATTGCTATACATATATATTTCATAATTTTTTTACCTAAATTTTTTTATTATCAATTTACCTGTTCATGATTAATTTACCTATATAATAATCTGTTTGTTGATTAATCTACCTACATGAAGTATCTATTTTTTTTATCTTTCAAAATTAAGTAAATTATTAACTTTTGAATAGAGGAACTAATATTTATTGATTAATCTACCTACATGAAATACTTTTTTTTCTCTTTTTTTGATATTTCGAAATTAGGTAAATTATCAATTTTGAATAGAGAAACTTGATAAATTCTTAATAAACCTACATAATAATAGGTTTGTTGATTAATCTACCTGCATGAAATACCTTTTTTTTTGGTGAATTGTAATCAGTTTTTTTTTCTTAAATAGGGGAAAATTATACCTCAATATATAGGTATAATGTAAACAATGTACCTACTCTTTGTAAATTTTTTACCTACTCTTTATTATGTAACCAATTTTTTTATTGAATGCATCCCAATTTAGTGAATTTACCTACAATGAACTCCCCTTGATTAGTAACTCAATCTTGATATTCAGACAATTTTTGTATTTCAATGCGTCTCACATGCTTTACAAATGTAGATTTGAAAAATGACTTGGTAAACAAGTATGCAGTATAATCAGCCGAACAAACCTGATTCATATGAATGTTCAAATTGTTGTTGTTGTTGATTAAAGAAGAACTTAGGCGATATGTGCTTTATATGATCACCCCTTATGTATCCCAAATTCATTTGTTCAATGCAAGCTATATTGTCCTCAAAGATACAAGTTGGTGCTATCCTAGTGGAAAATAATCCACTAGATCCTCGAATGTGGTGTATAACTAACCTAAGCCAAACACTCTCCTTAACCGCTTCATGCAAAGTAATGATCTCAGAATGATTCGAGGAAGTAGCAATAGGGTTTGCTTTGTTGATCTCCAAGATATCGCTATGTTTTCCACGGTGAACACATAACCTATTTGGGAACGTCCTTTATGTGAGTAAGAGAGATACCCATCATCAGTTAAACCAACCAAGACAACACAAGGTGTCTCTAAGTAAGGGATCACATTGAATGAAGGTACAATGCTTGCATTCGGAGCTTCTTTGACGGGTTAAAGAATTCACTCGACGAGTCGAGTGACATAGTCTGATCAATCCAGGGTGTACCATTCAATGGGTTGAAAGATCAACTTGACGGGTCGAAAGTCTCAGAATTAGAATGCTGCGATTCAACCATTTTTTTTCTTCAGGAATTTCATGTTTATCTCTGTTTTCTTTGTAGGGAAAGAATAAACCCAAATCTATGGTACCTTTCAAGTATTTAAAGATGTTCTTTACACTGATCCAGTTATATTGTATTGGCATAGAACTAAACTGAGCTAACAAATTAACAGAGAATGTAATGTCTGGTCTAGTACATTGGGTTAAATACAACAAAGCTCCAATAACACTAAGGTATGGTACCTCAGCTCTCAAAAGTTCCTCATCATCATCTTTTGGAAGTTACAGATCCTTATTGGGTTCCAGACCGCGAACGACCATTGATGTGCTAAGAGAGTGTGTTTTGTCCTTGTTAAATCACCTGGGCATCTTTTTAACATAAGTAGACTGGTGAATAAGTATTCCAGCAACTCGATATTCCAGCTCTAAACCAAGGCAAAATCGAGTCCTACCAAGGTCTTTCATCTCAAATACGGATTTCAAGTAGCTAATCGTATCATTAATTTCATCAAGAGATCTAATGATATTCATATCATCAACATAGACCGCTACTATGGCAAATCCTGAACTTGTTCTCTTAATGAACACACATGGGCACAAATCATAATTTTTGTATCCCTTCTTAATCAAGTAGTCACTTAGACGTGCATACCACATCCTACCAGATTGTTTCAATCCATATAGTGAACACTTTAATCCAATCATATGAGCACTCTGTAGTATAGAGTTACTTAAGTTAGGTGTGACCACGCCTTCCGGCGCTTTCATGTATATCTCTGAATAAAGGTTTCCATAGAGATATGTTGTCACCACATCCATCAGCTGCATGTAAAGTTTTTCAGACACTACCAAATTAACAAGGTAGCTGAAAGTAATAATATCCCTGACCGAAGAGTATGTCCCCTCATAATCAATGCCAGGACGTTGAGAGAATCCTTGCGCCAAAAGTATAGCTATATACCGCATGACTTCATTCTTCTCTTTACGCTTTCGAACAAAGACCCATTTATGTTCTAGCAGCTTCATATTCGGTAGGCATAGCACTACTTGATTGAAAACATGCCTTGTCTTCAAGGAATATAGTTTAGCCTGCATTGCCTCTTTCCATTTCGACTAATCCGTTTTCCGCTGACATTCAAAAACCGAGCAAAGTTGCACTTCATCGTCGTCGATGATCTCCTGTGCGACGAAATAAGCAAAAGCATCATCAACTACCTTGGATGATCTATCCATAACAATATGGGCATCATTGTTAGTTAGTGATATTTCACCATTCTCTGACATTACATACGAGTCTGAAATATCCTCCAGAGATGCCATTTGTTATTCTATGACATAATTGTAGTCAGGAATAATCTCATGTGTGAGATTCACAATGTTGATGATGAAAGTATCAATTGGTGCCAGGATGACCTGCCTTTTCACTGGTAGCTCATTTGTGGATTTTAATTGTCCCCCCTCTTCCTGGTGGGAGCCGAGGCCAATGCTACTCCATTCACATGGGAAAGAGACATGTTACTCTTCCCTGGAGTTGCGTTCTACCGCCCTTTAGGTACTTCAAACATTGTAGAGAAATTTGCAGCATGAATGACTGATCTCGTCACTATGACAATATCAGTAAAGGAGTCATGCATTGAGTATGCTACCTTCTGAAGATCAAGAATATGTTGCACTTCAATCTCACTTTGAGATGTGCATGGAACTTCTTGAAACATAGTAGGAGAATTCCACGTTAACTCCTGTCGTTCAACCAGAATGGAGACATTCCTATCTCCCCTTAACGCCGGGAATTATATTTCTTCAAAGTGACAATCTGCAAATTTTGCAGTAAAGAGATCTTCTGTCGAAGGTTCTAAGTAACAAACAATAGTTGGAGATTCATAACCAACATATATGCCTAATTGACATTGAGGACCCATTTTAGTGTGTATGTGGAGGTGCAATTGGCACATACACTGCATAACCAAAGATGCGTAAATGTGAAATTTCAAGCTCATATCCAGTTACCAACTAGTACACACTGAATGGTTGGCGTGCTATGGGTCTCAAGGGAAGAAGCATTGCTGCATGTAATACTGCATATCCCCAAGCAAATATTGTCAAATTAGTATGCATAACCATTACTCTGGCCACAAGCTGTAACTGCTTGATTTGTGCCTCTGCTAAACCGTTCTGTGAATGAACATGAGGGACGGGATGTTCATCTTCAATCCTAATTGACATATAGTAGCCATCAAAAGTTTTTGATGTGAATTCTTTTACATTATCCAATCTAACTGATCTGATTGGGTTATCTAGGTGGTGAGGCCGAAGCTTAATAATCTGTGTTAGAAGTTTTGCAAATGCAACATTCCTTGTGGATAGCAAACCAAAGTATGACCATCACGTTGATGTGTCTACCAAAACCATAAACTATTTAAATGGTCTGCATTTCGATTTGATAGGTTCACATATATCACCATGGATTCTTTGTAAGAATGATATATTTTCAGTGTTATCAACCGCAAAGGAAGGCCTTGCTTATAACTTTGATAATGAACAAGCTTTGTAAAATGAATAGTGAACATTAGACATTGCCACAAAGGAATCTTGTGGAGCAACATTATATGTTATAATCGACTTATAGGCCGAAAATAGTTTAACAGTGTTAATATCGATATCATCTATCCCATCAAAACTAGTGTGTATTTCCACATGCATGCTTCTTTACTCTGAAAAATGGATGACCATGAGAGTTTTTCAAGATTTTGATCATTATATCCTGACCAGGATATCCTAGTTTGTAATGCCAAATCTGATATGAGGCCGAATCACACGTAGTGGTGAAAGTGACTGCATTGAATTTAATGATCCGAACCATAGTAAGATTTAATCTACTACGAATTGCCTCTAACTTCTTTAAGAAGCACTTTCTACAGCACTCCTTAGAGGTTATACATAAGATTTCTCTACCATCCTCATAGTGAGTTTCTAAGTGTAAATCGTTGGCTCTAATGTCCTTAAAATTTAGCAAGATTTAATAGGCGTTAGCGTGTACAATGCATCAGTGATATAAATTTTAGTATTTATGTGGTAGCAAAAATTGTGATAAACAATGCTCTTATATAATCGGCGATGATCTAATCATGGTTGTCACTGATGATGTACATGGCACAAGCTCTATAAATAGTCGCCTATTTTGCAGTATAGTATGAGTAGTTCCACTATCTGTTAGACACTCGATCTCACCTTCAAACATCTACAAAAGAATGTGATGTAATTGGTCTTAAAGACTTATTCAAACACTTTAAGTAAAGACTTAAAGATTTACCAAAGGGTTGTGACACCTAAAGAGTGTTGATAATACATAAGGAAACTAATGTAAAATACATAAAAAATACCAAGTCCGGGTAAGATTTTTGACGAATCGAGTAATCCACTCGACCCGTCAAAATAACCCAAAATAAACTTTGATTTTTTGAGAATCATCTTTGACAGGTTAGAGATGTTTCTCAACGGGTCAAAAATTAGAAAATTTGTCACAGTGGATAGCGTTCAACCGCTCGAGGAAAACCTTTTAAGAGTCGACGAAGAAAAACTTAAAACCGCATCGAATTTTTGATATCTTTTCCAATGAGTTGAAGAAATTTTCGACGGGTCGAAATTGTGACATTTTGGATTCAGTAGCTTGCATTCAACGGGTCGAGGAAATCTCTCGATGGGTCGAAGGTGCTATTTAGTGTACTAGAAGACTGCATTCGACCTATGGAATGAAAATCAGGAAAAAATTTTCACGGGTCGAAAAAGTGTCAAAACCATTCTAGGGTGTGAAATTCGATGGGTCAAGAAAAAATCATGATGGGTCGAAAATTCCCAGGATAAAAACCATCCTCTATTTTTGTCTTGTTTTTATGGTATTGACCATAGAGCTATGTATAGTTCGAATCAGTAAGCCATATGTATGAAAATAACTATTCTTGACACTTTCAAATATAGAAGGGAAAAGATTTTATTACTTTGCTAGCATAAAAACTTAGGTCAAAAAATTGTTTTTATTCAATAACCATGACTACAACTAGAGTCAAAACTTAACTTGATTACATAGTAGAATCATAAGATCATAAGTCTAATACATAGACTAATCAAAATTCGTAGTCTCTAGGTTAGCTTTGGGGATATGTGTTATAATTAGATTAGCTTCACCGCCATCTTCCATCTCATAGTCAACATACTGTGTCTCCTTTTTCTTTGCTTGGTATTGTTGACACATCTTATAGGAATTCTGGATATTCTTTGGTGCTGTGCATTTTTTATGCATATGTGTAGTCGCACCACACCTATTGCAAGGTACCAAGCGAGAAGTAAAAGTTGAAGATTTTCCACTATTCCAGTAACCGGAATTGGATTGATTCTTGTTGGAGTTGTTGGAGTTGTTGTCATGGCGAGTCTAAGTCAAATTCTGACTATTTTCTCCTTTACCACAACCTCTACAACGTCCTTCTCTACCACCGCGAGTTTAATAAGGTTCAGAACGTTGATTCCCCTTAACATTTCATGCTTCCCCATCAGTGTTTTAAGTTTCATAGACTTTCTTTGTACCAGTTGGCCTAGCATTGTTGTGGAGAAGGATCTCGTGAAGCCGCACTTTCTTGGCCATCACACTTATAAGATCATTGAATGATCTAAGTCATATTTGCTCATAATCATTGTCATATTGATGTGCAAAGATGTCCATAGAAGTAGGGAATGTGCTCAAAGGCTTCTCGACCAATGCTTGGTTGGTCTTTACAAAGCCACAAATGGCAAGCTCTAACTGTAATTCTAGGATATCTTGATAAAAATTATTTATCTTAGGATAATCCAATTACCGGATTCTATCCCACTTTTCTAGTAGCTCTGGAAGTTGTGCGTCATGCACATTATTGAACCGTTCATGTAAAGTTGCCCACAAATCTGCGGGGTCATCCTTTAACAAATACTGTTTCCTCAGAGCAAGATGAATATATCTCCTGAGAAGCATGAGAGCTTGAGCTTTTCGAGGTAGGGTGTTCTCATTGGCTTCAATACCAGGCAGTAGATGTTGGATAGTGTTAGTGAGACGTTTACCAAGAAGAGTATTCTTAACGTCTGATATCCATCTATAGTTTTCTGCTCTTTGAATGTCAGTGATATAAAATTCTGGTCTTGCCGGCTCAGTCATCTACAAAAGACAAGAGATGTAATTAGTATCTAATTATATGAACTACGATCACTAATATTAAGTTTAGGAAATAAGAACCATGATCAATGATGTGTGGTCACAAAAATCGATGCTAAAAATGGTGGTTTCATACCACTCCCAAAAAAACCGTGAATGTCAAATAGTCACAAAGATCGACTTCCCTTTTTTCAATGTGAGATCATAATTAACCGTGATATTGACTAACGGCCGTGACTTCCCTAGGACTATCACTAACCTTAAACCTTAAGGAAGATGTGTTTAAATCTCCTTCACTCATACCTGCATTAATCCATAGAAACTAGAAGCATATAATAATTCACGGTATTTAAAATTACATCTAGACCTAATTCTAGAGTGTTGCGGTAATTAAATTTTGTAACCTAATTCTAAATCGAAGAATGGATAAAATTTATCTCGAGGGTGTTATGCTCGGTATGAAAAATTATAAAATATTTGAAGTAAGGGGGATTCTAACGAGTTGTTGTTGATAGAAAAAATATGCGGAAAAGAGACGAATTTTGGTAGTGATCGGCGGTGATTCTCCAACGGTGGTAATGAATTATAGGTGTTTAGCGGTTTAGGTATTTTTCAGGTTTGGATTTGGATTGGCTATCAACTCAAGACCTGTTGATAACATGTTGAAGGAGAAAACAGATATGCATAAGATATGATCTAAAAATTCTCTTTTATTCATTGATAGGCATTATAAGTATTATTTCTGTAAATTAGAGATTGAGAGAATATCTATTTCTATTCAAATTAGGACAAGACACACATCGAGATACCAGAAATATTTCTTTTGGAATAATATGTTATTTTTAGTATTTAATAGTGTCATATTTATTAGTGTCCTAAATCTAGTAATATAAATTACATTAGATTATCTCTTAGAGAAATAAATGTGCAAGATTATTTTGTAATTCTCCAATTAAACTATCACTGAGATTCCGAGCTACACACACACACACACACACATATATATATATAAAGTGGCGGATGCACCACTGGGTCGAGGAAGGCCAGTGCCATCCCTGAGATTTAAGGGAAGAAAAAAAATCATATATATTTTAGACTAAGTTATCACATATTTACCATATATTCAGTTAAGATCTTCTTCATTAAATCCTCTTCATGTTCTTCATTAAGACTTTCTAGCTATCTATTCCTTGAAAACAACTCATCTATCTCTAGCTCCCGGCCTTTACTTTTCTCCCTTCCCTCAACCCTCACTTTCTCTTTGCAATATTTTCCTCGATAACCTCTCTCTTAATTAGTCTGTATATCCTCGTCTTTTACATAATGATCATTCTTTAAAAAGCATGAATTATTGACTTGCAACTAAAACTATATATTATGGAACTCTTATTTTGTTCAAAATTTTTTTGGCTCTCCCGATTAGTGGTAAAAAAGAACGACAAAAATAGTTCACCATGCCTGGATACAATTCCTAACTTTGCCACTATTGAAAGGACCCAATCCCGATTCAGTTACCTAAACCGGAACCAAACCCTTTCGAAAATACGAACCAACAAAAAAATTTCAAAATTTCGGCAGAGTTTCGTTACTAGCGTGGAATTACCATAATCTGCACGCGAAAAATACACTTCATCCTATGCCACAAAAAGCAAACCGTGGGCACCAATCCCATCCGGATTTCTCAACATCAATATAATCAATAACAGTAAACAAACTGTACTATGTATATATGTATATCTGAGAAAATCCGTATAAACAAGTATCAGAATGTATCAGAACGACCTCTAAAGTAAAACATATACAATATACACATCAGTAGGCGAAACAAAAACCTACTGGAAAGTACAGATAACTCTGATCACTAGCCTCCAACCGCGACGTGACACAGCAGAATCCGAACTGCAAACTGGGCACGGAAACCGAAAAGCCCAGGGGAAAGGCAAATAAAACGTTAGAGTGAGTGGACGAAAATAAACATATGCCTTTCACCAGTTTATATACATAAACCATAATAAGCAATGCGAGTTCGGAAACACAACACACATATATATATGGAGGTTGTCGGGCGAATCTCTCGAGCCCAACGTCAGGTGAATCGCTCAACCTGACGGTGAAAGGCCAGGGAAATCTCTCAACCCTGGTGGCACTCAGGGGAATCTCTCAACCCTGCTTCAGAGGAATCTCTCAACTCTGGGCCAGAGGAATCTCTCAACTCTGGTAGCATCGATGCAATAAATGCCAATCACCAATATCACATAATAACATACCTCCGAAGATAACATATATCACAATCATCGTATAAAATAAATACGGAAATCAATAATTCCACGAACTCGCAAAATCAACAGTGAAAATAGAAACTTGTCCACTCACAGGTCTGCTAGCGCGAACTCGCGCTAATCTCGTGGTCCAGCGGAAGATCCCTCGCCTGAAGCACGATCACGATCCCGATCTCGATCTCGATCTCCTGAATATCCACAAAACATAACTGATCAATATCACATTCCACAACACTGCACTGATGCACGGAAAACCAACAGTTCCCGGAAATGTGAAATGCAGTACAAAATGAATTACGGAAATCCCGAAACTCCCACTCGAAACCTCGACTGAAAATCGGCTAACCAAATCAATCCGAAAACCTCTGTACGATAACCAGGGCGCGATTACGAGAAAAATGACATTAAAATTGTCGAAATCTGAAAAAAGTCAACTCCTCCGCCGTTGACCACCGTTGACCGCCGCCGCCGCCGGCGGTGCGTCGTCAACGACGAGATTTACCCGCGGAGAACTTCCAGTTCTCTAGGTCTTGACCTTCCGAACTCTTTTCATAACTGGCCCACAACCCAATTCGAACTCAAACCTCCCCAAAACTCACCAAACCCGAACGGAAACCCAGATTCCGGTGACCATTCGGGTCCGACGAAAATCTCTTCCAAAACCAAATTAAATCACATGGTTAGACTCCCAAGGAAAAGGGGAGTCGAACCCCCTTATCCATCACCACCGTGGTCCACCGGAAGACCTCCTCCCGATACCGGCGACAAAACCCAATCGGCCTCGATTCGAACCCCTCTAAAACGTGATCAATTCCTTCCAAACCAACTACCATCATACTCGAAATCAAGAGAGGAAGCGAATTGTACCTGTCCCGTGGCCGATGGTGGACGGAAAATAGGTCGTCGGACGGCAAGCCGAAAACGGAAACTCTTCCCCCACGGGTCAATGGTCAACTTTTCCAAAATGGAAAGTCAAAGTCTGGTCAACGCCCGAAATGAAATCTCGACTATTTCTCGACTATTTTTCAACTTTTTGATATTTATACTCGTCCCTCGGGTCAATCGACGATTCGAAATGGATAACCATCACGATTCTGATAAACTCGAAACAATCGGATAAACTCGTCGGAACTCGAAACTTCAAATAATCATAAAATATTCCTCGGTTATAGGAAAAATCTTCCGGAACCACTTACGAGTTCGAAATCACGTACTCTACAATTTCCGTGAAGACACCCAACTCAAATTCTCGATCGAAAAGAAAGTCGCGAATCGAATCGGCAAACCACATATATGACATAAAACTGCGACTATAACCAAATCTCGAGGATCGTGCCAAACACACAACTGATTTTGGTTCGGGTCGTCACAAATCTACCCCCCTTAAAGAAATTTCGACCTCGAAATTTACGTACCTGTCAAGTGAACAGATGAGGATACTGCTCCCGCATATGCTGCTCGGTCTCCCAGGTGGCCTCCTCAACTGAGTGGTTCTGCCACAAGACCTTCACCAGCGGAATCACACGGTGTCTTAACTCCTGCTCACGACGATCAAGAATCTGCATTGTCTCCTCAACATACGATAAATCCTCTCTGATCGGCAACTGCTGTGGGGCTAACACATGTGAAGGATCTGAGATGTACTTCCGCAACATTGAAACATGGAAGACATCGTGCACACGAGCCATCTCAGCCGGTAACTCAAGTCTATAAGTAACAGCTCCAACCCTTTCCGTAATCTCATTTGGACCAATGTACCGTGGTCGAAGCTTGCCACGCTTCCCGAAACGCACAACTCCCCTCCACGGAGATAGTTTCAGGAAGACCCAATCACCCACCTTGAACTCTAAGCTCTTCCTCCTCACATCCGCGTAACTCTTCTGCCGATCCTGGGCGATCTTCAATCGTTCCCGAATAACCTGTATGTCCTCCATCGTGGTTTTCACCAAATCAGGACCAATGAGCCAACGCTCGCCTACCTCACTCCAACACAATGGAGTGCGACACTGCTTCCCGTACAGGGCCTCGTACGGTGCCATCTCAATACTTGCCTGATAGCTGTTGTTGTAGGCGAACTCAATCAAATGTAACTGCTGATCCCAGTTTCCACGAAACTGCAACACACATGATCTCAGCATATCCTCAAGAGTCTGAATGGTCTGCTCGGACTGCCCGTCAGTCTGAGGATGGAAAGCTGTACTAAATCGCAACCTCGTGCCCAACGCTCGCTGTAAAGCTTGCCAAAACTCAGAAGTAAACTGACTATCTCGGTCAGAAACAATGGACACAGGCACACCATGCAAGCGAACAATCTCTGATAAGTACAACTTGGCCAGTCTGCCCACTGAAATCTTCCCTGGAAGTGCAAGAAAGTGTGCAGATTTCGTCAATCGGTCAACAATAACCCAAATGCCAGTGTTGGCCGCCGAAGTACGCGGCAACTGATAGATGAAATCCATCGTAATATGCTCCCACTTCCAAACCAGAATCTCAAGTGGCTGTAATTTCCCTGCAGGTTTTTGCCTCTCCTCCTTCACCTGCTGACAAATCAAACATCGACTCACGTACGCGGCAATCTCCCGCTTCATGTTGCGCCACCAATAGTACGCTCGAAGTGTACGAAACATCTTCGTACCCCCGGGATGCATCGCATACGCTGAACTGTGGGCCTCGTCCAGAATCTCCTTCTTCAGGTCCTCGTCTCTGGGTACACATAGCCTGCCTCTGAACAACAATGTACAGTCGTCGCTCAATCGGAACTCGATAGGCACACCATTCCGAATCATGGTCTTCTTGCCCAGCAAGTAAGGATCTGAATCCTGTGCCTCTCGTACCTGATCAACCAACACTGGTCGAACCTGAAAACTGGCCAACAAAGCTCCATCATCGTCATACCCAAACACAACACCAGTAGCTCGAAGCTCGGCTAACATCGATACTCTGGCCACACACATGTGAAACAACGAGGCTCCAGATTTCCGGCTAAGTGCATCTGCCACAACGTTGGCCTTCCCTGGATGGTACTCGAAAGTGTAATCGTAATCGTTGATCAACTCCATCCATCGCCGCTGCCTCATATTCAGATCCTGCTGCGTCCGCAAGTAGGTGAGACTCTTGTGGTCAGTGAAAATCTTACACTGAGCACCATACAAATAATGCCTCCAACTCTTCAACGCTAACACGATAGCGGCCAGCTCCAAATCATGCGTTGGATAGTTGACCTCATGCGGTTTCTGCTGCCTGGAACCATATGCCACAACTCTACCATGCTGCATCAACACACAGCCAATGCCCAACTTCGACGCATCACTATACACAACAAACTCACCACTATCGTCTGGCAATGTAAGAACCGGTGCGGTAGTCAATCTTTCCTTTAGGAGCAAATAACTCTCCTTGCACGCATCAGACCACTCAAACTTGACGCCTTTCTTCGTCAATCTGGTCAGTGGTGTAGCAATCCGGGAGAAATCTTGAACAAATCATCGATAATAGCCTGCTAACCCCAAGAAACTCAGAATCTCTGGCACAGTAGTGGGTCTACTCCAATTCAGCACGGCCTCGATCTTGTCAGGATCAACACTAACTCCTTCGGCCGAAATCACGTAGCCCAGAAACTTCACATTATCCAACCAGAACTCACACTTGCTAAACTTTGCGAATAACTGATGGTCCCGCAAAGTCCGCAACACTACTCGCAAGTGCTTCTTGTGCTGGCCCACACTCCTGGAATATATCAGGATATCGTCAATGAATACGATCACGAACTTATCCAGAAACCGTCTGAACACTCGATTCATCAAGTCCATGAAAGCTGAGGGGGCGTTGGTCAACCCAAACGGCATAACCAAAAACTTATAATGCCCATACCGCGTCCTGAAAGCTGTCCTGGCTACATCTGAATCTCGGATCCTCAACTGGTGATATCCGGATCGAAGGTCAATCTTTGAAAAGACTGCTGCTCCCTTCAGTTGATCGAACAAGTCGTCAATCCGCGGCAATGGATACTTGTTCCTCACTGTAATCTGATTCAGCTTCCGATAGTCGATGCATAAACGCATGGACCCGTCCTTCTTCCGCACAAACAACACTGGAGCACCCCACGGAGAAACACTCGGTCGAATGAATCCCTTCTCTAACAACTCCTGGAGTTGAATCTGCAACTCCTTCAACTCCACAGGCGCCATCCGGTACGGTGTCTGGGAAATCGGTCCAGTACCCGGCAATAACTCAATGGTAAAATCAATCTCCCGTACAGGGGGTATACCAGGTAACTCCGCTGGAAACACATCTGGAAACTCAGACACAACCTCAATACTACCAAAATCTGACACTGCAGCTGTAATGTCCACAACATGGGCTAAGTAAGCAACACAACCCTTCTTCATTAACCGATCCGCCCTCATCGCGGAAATCAAGCACGGTAGTGAAGTGTTCTTCTCGCCTCGAAACAGTATCTCAGGTAACCCTGGTCGTCAAAACGCGACCTCTTTCCTGTGGCAATCAAACATGGCCCAGTGCGACTCCAAAAAGTCCATACCCAATATCAAATCAAAATCCATAATATCAAGCAGTAATAGATCTGCGGCTAACCCATGGCCATCAATAAACACCTCACAATCTTGGTAAACCCAACCGATACTCACAACCTCACCTGACGGATACGACACTCTCCACAACCCCGAAAGTGGAGATGTAGGTACCGTAGCTAATAATGATAGTCTAAATGATATGAACGAATGTGTGGCGCCCAGATCTAACAATGCAAGTACAGGAATACTAAAAACATGTAACGTACCGATAACGACCTCCGGTGATGCTCTGCCCTCACGTAGAGTCATAGCATGAACTCTTGCCTGTCCGGCTGGTCGTCCTCGCTGGGGCTGTCCCTGCTGTCTGCCCTGTCCTGCAAACTGTGTTGGTCGAGCTCCCGTAGTAGCACCTCTCTCTCCTCCAGAACTCTGGGCTGCTTGTCCACCAGTAGCATCATACTGATAACACTCTCTCGCATAGTGACCCACCTGGCCACAACAGAAACAAGTGACAGGATCTCGCTGACAGGGACCCACATGATGTCGACTGCAAAGACTACACAACGGGTACTCCCTCGGTACAGCAAAAGTGCCACCAGTACGTCAAGGATAACTAGAACCGCTGGAACCTGCACTAGCCTGTGGTCGTCGCGGTCAGTCTCTCCTCCATAACGATCTTCGTCTAGGTACACCAGCTGGTGGTCGATATGATCCACCACCTGAGGATGAAGCTGAACCAGAAGTATCAGAACTCAACCTCTTCAAAGACCCCTGACTCGGTCCACCTTCCTCCAACTGTCTCGGCTAGTACCTCTGCCGCTGTCTCTCCTGCTCAATATCCTCGCCTCGGAGTGCAGCACTAACAAACTCATCAAAGTTGTTCCGAGGCATTGTAGTCAGCGTCGCCTTAATATTCAGATTCAATCCCAGCTCAAACCTACGACACTTGGCTTCTTCTGTAGCCACCATATCCCGCGCAAAACGAGACAGACGGGTAAACCGATCCCGATACTCAAGTACAGACAAACTGCCCTGCCTCAAGTTAGTGAACTCCTCGTACTTGCGCTGCTGGGTAGCCGGATTAAAATACCTCCGCATAAACAGATCACGAAACAATGTCCACGGGGTATCCACAGGAACTCTGTCGGTGCTAACCCACCAAAAATATGCATCACCCTCAAGTAAACCAACTGCGGCTACTGACATCTACTCAGGAGTAAACTGCAAACGCTCACAAACACGTTCAATCTGAACCAACCATGCCTCGCATATCTCCGGATCAACTGAACCCGAAAACACAGTAGCACCTGCAGTGCGAGCCTTGACCACAGGGTCAAAACGCTCTTCCAAAGGCAGCACTCGCATAAGCAAGTCGCGCGTTCGGTGATCCTCATCCGGATCATCGTCCCGGTCAACACGGGGACCACGTCGAGGAGGCATCCTACTGATACAAGACAAGCATTAGGCACAAGCAGAAAGAACGTAATCATGAAACCGCAGATATTTGAGGACACACAACACCCGAAGTATTGATGAGTACCGCTGGCCAGTCGGGTCATCACTCCAGTCATGCTGTATCAACTCAAATACCCTAAGCGTCACAACTACAAGAGTCTACAGAATCTGACAACCTAATGCTCTGATACCAAGCTGAAAGGACCCAATCCCGATTCAGTTACCTAAACCGGAACCAAACCCTTTCGAAAATACGAACCAACAAAAAAATTTCAAAATTTCGGCAGAGTTTCGTTACTAGCGTGGAATTACCATAACCTGCACGCGGAAAATACACTTCATCCTATGCCACAAAAAGCAAACCGTGGGCACCAATCCCATCCGGATTTCTCAACATCAATATAATCAATAACAGTAAACAAACTGTACTATGTATATATGTATATCTGAGAAAATCCGTATAAACAAGTATCAGAATGTATCAGAACGACCTCTAAAGTAAAACATATACAATATACACATCAGTAGGCGAAACAAAAACCTACTGGAAAGTACAGATAACTCTGATCACTAGCCTCCAACCGCGACGTGACACAGCAGAATCCGAACTGCAAACTGGGCACGGAAACCGAAAAGCCCAGGGGAAAGGCAAATAAAACGTTAGAGTGAGTGGACGAAAATAAACATGTCTTTCACCAGTTTATATACATAAACCATAATAAGCAATGCGAGTTCGGAAACACAACACACATATATATATATGGAGGTTGTCGGGCGAATCTCTCCAGCCCGACGTCAGGTGAATCGCTCAACCTGACGGTGAAAGGCCAGGGAAATCTCTCAACCCTAGCGGCACTCAGGGGAATCTCTCAACCCTGCTTCAGAGAAATCTCTCAACTCTGGGCCAGAGGAATCTCTCAACTCTGGTAGCATCGATGCAATAAATGCCAATCACCAATATCACATAATAACATACCTCCGAAGATAACATATATCACAATCATCGTATAAAATAAATACGGAAATCAATAATTCCACGAACTCGCAAAATCAACAGTGAAAATAGAAACTTGTCCACTCACAGGTCTGCTAGCGCGAACTCGCGCTAATCTCGTGGTCCAGCGGAAGATCCCTCGCCTGAAGCACGATCACGATCCCGATCTCGATCTCGATCTCCTGAATATTCACAAAACATAACTGATCAATATCACAATCCACAACACTGCACTGATGCACGGAAAACCAACAGTTCCCGGAAATGTGAAATGCAGTACAAAATGAATTACGGAAATCCCGAAACTCCCACTCGAAACCTCGACTGAAAATCGGCTAACCAAATCAATCCGAAAACCTCTGTACGATAACCAGGGCGCGATTACGAGAAAAATGACATTAAAATTGTTGAAATCTGAAAAAAGTCAACTCCTCCGCCGTTGACCACCGTTGACCGCCGCCGCCGGCGGCGGTGCGTCGTCAACGACGAGATTTACCCGCGGAGAACTTCCAGTTCTCTAGGTCTTGACCTTTCGAACTCTTTTCATAACTGGCCCACAACCCAATTCGAACTCAAACCTCCCCAAAACTCACCAAACCCGAACGGAAACCCAGATTCCGGTGACCATTCGGGTCCGACGAAAATCTCTTCCAAAACCAAATTAAATCACATGGTTAGACTCCCAAGGACAAGGGGAGTCGAACCCCCTTATCCATCACCACCGTGGTCCACCGGAAGACCTCCTCCCGATACCGGCGACAAAACCCAATCGGCCTCGATTCGAACCCCTCTAAAACGTGATCAATTCCTTCCAAACCAACTACCATCATACTCAAAATCAAGAGAGGAAGAGAACTGTACCTGTCCCGTGGCCGATGGTGGCCGGAAAATGGGTTGTCGGACAGCAAGCCGAAAACGGAAACTCTTCCCCCACGGGTGAACGGTCAACTTTCCCAAAATGGAAAGTCAAAGTCTGGTCAACGCCCGAAATGAAATCTCGACTATTTCTCGACTATTTTTTGACTTTTCGATATTTATACTCGTCCCTCGGATCGATCGACGATTCGAAATGGATAACCATCACGATTCGGATAAACTCGAAACAATCGGATAAACTCGTCGGAACTCGAAACTTCAAATAATCATAAAATATTCCTCGGTTATCAGAAAAATCTTCCGGAACCACCTACGAGCTCGAAATCACGTACTTTACAATTTCCGTGAAGACACCCAACTCAAATTCTCGACCGAAAATAAAGTCGCGAATCGAATCGGCAAACCACATATATGACATAAAACTGTGACTATAACCAAATCTCGAGGATCGTGCCAAACACACAACTGATTCTGGTTCGGGTCGTCACAACTATATCTATGCGTATATATATATATTAAATCTAGCAAACTGCACTGTTTTTCCTATTCATCAGTTCGATCATCTGAAGGTAAAATGAAAGAAAATTAGTGCATGCCTCACAGACACCACCTATCATAGTTCTAAGAAATTTACTTTCACAAGTTTTTTAAAACTAAAACTCGGATGTTTGTCGAAAAACAAGCCTATACCGCGTTGCCAAAATTTATACGGTAAACATACAGTATGTACCAAGAGCTAGCAATGAAATTACCAGTCATTTGAATATTTCTGCCCTCCAAGAGCTCAATATTTACTTCTATATACAACAAACATTTGACTTAAGAATATTCTATTAAAGAATAATTTTTTTATAATGATAAAAAAATCTCGGTCCCAACTTAAGACAAGTTACAAATAGGAATAATCTCCAATATTGTGATAAATTATAAGATTTTTTGTCCCATATATAGAAAAGTTACATCCATATAGTAATAATTTTCAATAATAATAATATATAAAATATTATTCAAAAAGAATTAAAATATATATCTATACTAGTTTGAGACAATGATTTATGCTTAATTGTTGTAATCACGTTTTTGAGCTTGCGGGTCCGTAGTAACTCATTGACATATTCACCTTGTTGTTGAAGCCAAAATATTTTCAACTTCTCTAGCATGTCGGTAGCTTATTTAGTTGAAACTTTTGGTAGTTCTATACCCTCGTCCTTCGAATTATCTTCTTCTTGTTCCTGTTTAATTGCGGTAATAATTTCCTCTTCCATTAAAGGGTACACAACTTGTTGCTCATTAGGATGATGAAGAAATTCATTGATATCCATTGGATTAGTGTAGTGAAGTTGTTGCATCTGACCATTCAATTCTCTTATTAATATCTCATGCTCTTGATCCACTTCTTTTGTAGTATGCAAGCCATCAACATCATCAATAGTCCTAATTTTACAATCCTTAAAATAATTCGCAATTGTCTCTGGCTTCACATCCATTGACCATGCAGCACCCATCAAGGATGCTTATATTTAATGGCTCCACGACTCGAGTTTCTATTCGTTGCAAAAGTTCACGATTGAACCGTTTACGATAATAACCTTTGAAATTTCTGATTATACCTGCATCACAATACTGAATTTTGGAAGTGTTGTTTGGTGGTAGAAATAGAATAGTTGTGTGTTTAAGATGGGGAAGATTCTATTTTTTTCATGGGCAGTGTAATTGTCCATAATCAGCAAGACATTCATATTTAATCGACTATCAAACCACTTGAGCCACTCCAAAAATATCGAAGATGTCATCCATGCATTTGAATTTACTCGATACTTGCAGTTAAGATTATCACAATTGACATTCTTAAAGCATCATGGATTCTTAAACTTGCCTATGACCCAAAGTAAAACTTTAGCAGAGCCATCACCATTACAATAAATAACTAATATAATCATCTCTTTATTTCACTTTTGACCATCTAATTGTTTTGTTACAAGAGAATTATCGGCTTGCATTCGTTAAAATAAGCGAGTTTCATCCATATTGTAGATGTCCTTCCAAGCCGACTTGTTTAGGTCTTCTCTTATTGGTGGTAGACTAGCTTCAAGTCTATCCATGTCCATTAAACCATTCTCTCCAAAGTGTCGGTAGGATTGAATAGCATGACGTTTAAACTTTCCCAACCGCGGTTCGAGCTGCACAAGAGAAGGCTCGATTGGCATAGGAATCGGTCGATCGGGCTTGGGAGCAGACCAGGTCGATGCAGGGGCAGCTGGATGTGCAAAACCAAAGGATAGACGACTTCTTTGCAATGTGCGCATGCATAGGGTTTCCCGTTCCCGAGGACTCTTGTCGTCTCCCCTTCTCACGGGCCCAACAACGACGGCCAGACCGGCGGCGACGGAATAGGCAGCCTGTTTACCCCCACCCCCTGTATTTTCTTTAATTTATAAAAACTAAACTTGTATTTTCTTTACTTTAATGAATATTTTATTAATATAATTAAATTTTATATTAATTTATAATTTTTAAAATTATTATTATTTATTTATTTTGTTGAAGTGGTCTCTCAGACGACGGAACATTTTCATCGTCGCAGTGGCCTTTGAGACGACAAACATATTTCATTGTCTAAGAGGCCACTGTGACGACGGAAACATTTTGTCGTTCAGAGAAACAATTTTTTGACGCCCAAGTACTTAGACGACGCACCACTTTTCTTTGCCTAAGAAGGTACTCAGGCGACAAAATGAATCAGTTTCGTCGTCTAGGTACCTAGGTGACAATTCTTAGGTGACGAAACCTGGGCGACGAACATTTTGTTGCCTAAGTACTTAGGCGTTGAAAAATGCCACTTAGGCGATTAAAATGTTTCGTTGCCTAAGTGTGTTTTTCTTGTAATGTATAGGAGCAGCTACCCCCCAGTATCTTCTCGAGCTAAAGCTTCGCTCACTGCTACCTTCAACACAGACATGTACAAGTATAGGTCTTCCCCCAATACAGGCTTGCTCGGGATGGGTGACGAGACAAAGTAGTGCTTGAGGGCCTGGAACGCTTTTTCATAGTTATCCGTCCACATCTCCCCCTTAGTCTTCTTGAGGACCTCAAAGAAAAGTTTTCACTTGTCTATTAACCTGGATAGGAACCTGCTTAGAGCCGCTAACTTCCCATTCAAGCTCTGGATCTTCTTGACCGTATATGGGGACTTCATCTTGACGATCGCTGCTACCTGGTCCAGGTTTACCTCTATCCCACCTTGGGTCACCAGGTACCCTAAGAACTTTCCAAACCCTAAGCCGAAGGTGCACTTCTCTCTAGTTTCAGCTTCATCCCATGCTTTCTTAGGTGGTCGAAACACCTCCTTAGGTCAGATACATGATCTTGCCTTCTCTTACTTTTGACCAATATATCATCCATGTATACCTCCATAGTATCCCAAATCAGGGGCTTGAACACCTTATACACCAGCCTCTGGTATGTCGCTATTGCATTCTTCAAGCCAATGGGCATCATCTTATAGGCGTAGACCTCCTTCTCGGTTACAAATGTTGTCTTTGCTACATTGTTCTTTGCCATCTTGATCTAGTTGTAGCCACTGTATGCATCCATGAAGCTAAAAACCTTGTGCCCTGTCGTAGAGTTTACCAGTTGGTCAATCCTGGGCAGGGGAAACCATCCTTAGGGCGTGCCTTGTTAAGATCTGTAAAGTCAACATAAACTCTGGGTTTTCCATTCTTTTTCTTGACGAGGACCATGTTTGAGAGCCACTCGGAGTGCGGGGCTTTCTTGATGAACCCTGCTGTGAGCAATTTTTCCACCTCCTGTTTGATTATCTACTGCGTTCGGCAACAAAGATTATCTTTTTCTTTGCTACGGGCTTTGCCTTGGGATCCACATGAAGCTGGTGCTAGATGACCATTCTATCTATCCCTGGCATGTCCTTTGCTCACCACGCGAACACGTTCTTGTATTCTCTCAGCAGATACATCATATTTTCATGTCTCGATCGAAAGTTTCGAGTACCACATCTTCCGCTACCTTTTTCTTGAAAGGAAGCTCCTGGGGGTCGAGCTCATTATCTAACTTATCGATCGTGCCCTCTCGACCCCTATCTTGTCCCCAGCCCCTAGCTTCCCCCACCATTTCCTTCTTTATGCCCTTAGTGTCCTAAATTTAATAATAAAAAATATATTAGATTATCTCTTAGAGAAATAAATGTGCACGGAGTATTTTCTAATTCTCCCAAAACTATTTGTATTTGATAGTGTGCCAGAACTTAAGATGTGTGCTAGAAATAGTATTTTTAAAATCTATTTACCGATTAAATCATGTTTTATGTATGCTGCAATTCAATTATGATAAAATTGTTTTTTGGAAGGAAATATTGCTCATAATTAGGCATATATTGAAGCTATAATATGGACCCCCGTATACATCCAAACAAGCTTTTCGGAAGAAATAATGGCGATCAATCCCAAGTTGCAAGCAAACTTAGCACAAATAAATTTAAATATCCGCTGGGACCCCGTAATTAAACAGTAATTAAATCTAATTATTAATTTATTAGAGCAAATTAGCAAACATACGCGTAGATGTTCCTATAAACTCCCAAATTATAACCGACTTTATCGAATCATTGTACGTTTGTGTTCTAAATGGGAATTTGCAACTCGCTAGAGTCAACCTCCGTGGCCACAGCCACAGCCAAGCTGATCCTCCAAGATGGGACGCTCCAAGAATTCTCAAACCCAGTTAGGGTATCCTACGTGCTGCAGAAGATTAGTCCCACCAGCTTCGTTTGCGACGCCGACGATATGGATTTCGGAGGCTTTTTCACGGCTGTTAATGGGAACAAGGAGCTTCAGCTGGGTCAGCTTTACTTTGTGTTGCCGATGAGTTGGCTGAACAAGCCACTTCGTGCTCAGGAGATGTCGGCTCTGGCAGTTAGGGCAAGTTTGGCGCTCAAGAGTATGAAACGGACATCGCGGATTAATAGGTGTTCTTGTAAAGGGGGCGATGAGCAAGTTGTGTTTAGTACGATAAAGGCGGAGGATGTCAAGCATATGATGGTGGCCGGCGGCAGTGTTCACCGAGAAATCGTGAGAAAAAGAAGAGGGAGAGGCGGAGGTGTCGGTGGTCGTGGAAGGTATACTTCTATGGCAAAGTTGAGTGTGATTTTTGAAGGTGAGGACTGAGTAGAGGCCGGGTGGCATGCATGGTGAGATTTGGGTTGTACCATGATTTCCATGGCCATGCCAGTTACGTTAGTGTTATATATTGGAAATTAACAACGTTCGAAATTCTGTTGTTCTTGTTGAGTCTGCTTGTTTTTATGGACATATGATTTCAAATGAATATACTAACATTATAGAATTGGATCATTTCAGAACTAATTCCTTGGATAATACATTTGTAAATCATCACGTACTTAAATTTGTATGCCATGTTGCGTGTGTACAAGAAGATATCCATTTTCTTTTTCGGCAATTAATGTTATCATGTATGTTTTACGACAAAGCAATGCCTGCTCTTCTAAGATTTAAGCAACCTCAAAATAAATGTATAGTATGAATTGTAAGATGCCTTAATGCACTGGTTGAATTAGAAAACATAGTCATCAAAAGAAGGTCAACAATGCCTTATTGGTCGACTGGATAACCCAAATATTAAGATCTTAGAAGAAGTCCGCATCAAAAGAACATGTTAAAACCAGAAGCACTTCGATCGGTTCTCTCTTTGTACTAGCTAGTGTACTACTGAGTAAGTCGTCACTCTTTTCCCTAGCTAGTACTAGTCGCTCAGTCATCCCCAGTGATGCCGCTCATCTGCCAAATTAATCCAATTTCAAGAAAGCTAGCTAAGTGCATCTCGAGCAACATTTTAAATTTTATTTTGTTGAGAATTTTATATCTAAACTATTTTAGCTAAACATCTTTACAAATTTGTTCCAACGATGTTTTTCATAATTTAGTTATAATTACTTGAGTTTTAAGTTTTGACTCGTTAATAGAAAATATGAAATTAAATACATCTATTTATTAATCAAATTTTTTTTATGATTACTGCATGTTGGTTAGGATTGAAGTTGTAATTGAACATCATGTTCCTCATGTTCATTCTCAGAACGGTTTAGCAGAGGCTCACATCAAGTGGTTACAACTTGTGTCTCGAGCTTGGGTAATGCATACAAACTTACCGGTCTCTGCGTGGGGATATGCAGTGTTGCACGCAGCTATGTTTCTTCGTTTTCGACCCGTAGCCCGCGAACCATTCAGTGCGTATCAACTGGTAACTAGATATGAGCTTGATATTTCATATTTGTGCATTTTTGGTTGTGCGGTATATGTGTAAACTGCGTCTCCACATTGCACTAAATTTTAAATTCATGTTTTAATAACCAATAAAATCGTAATATTATATATAATATATATGATTATAATTTTTCATTCTTTTCTTATAGAAACAATATGCGGTGGATGACATACCAGATATGCTTAGGCACATCAACACCACCACCAACGTCATCTATCGTGATTGGAAATACAGACTTCACAAGTATTACGAAGAATTCGGCCGCTCGCCTACCCCCGTAGAGCTGCGTGGGGATAGGGAAGATGAGTGGGAATGGTTCGTCAACTAGCTACTTCGAAGAAGAATTTTATCGGGTTCGTATTTTTTATTTAAATTGACGAAACCGAATTATTATTTTTTAGTTATTTATTAATTTTTTAATGATTTATGTTGTCCAACAGAAAACCTCGAACATCAACAAGGCCAATCGGGAGAAGAAAGACAAACATCATACCTCCGGCTCCAAGTTGATGATACAAATCGTTAAGGAGCACAGAGATAAGGGCTTCAAACACCCTCATTTTGATGCTAGCGTCACCGTTTACGTGACGCCTGGGCTCAACAATGAAGCGAGTCAAATCGGTGTAAGTGCCGTATATATTTCTTCTCAATTAACGTAATTATTAATTATTATTTATTAAACTATCGTACAAATTTATAATTACTTAATTTTTATTATTATTTTCAGGCGAGGTTGGTAGAACGGGTGCAAGAGGAATTGACCAACTTGTAGCTTGTACACCCGGATTTGCCGCCGGAAGACCTGCCTCCTCTATCGATGGAGAGTCAAATTGCAATCGCCGATGAGGTATACGGTCGCCGAGCTGGCAAGAAGGTTAGGGGGTTGGGACGCAAGGTGCAGCGAGATTTATCTTCTGACTCGATCATCTACGAGACGTTCGGTGAGGAAAGGTGCTCGGGATGTGTCTATTCAAGCAGCCCTTGAGGAGGTTCGACTCGCATGGGCGAAAATAATATCTATGCATCCGGAAACGCTATCTATGCATCAGAGACTTGATGAGCAACAAGCGCAGATAGCCCACCTCATCGCCCTCATGCAAAACCAGGTTCAACAAGAGTGTCATCCTGCTCCGACCCCACACCCGGACGACGACAACATGGCTGGAGGCGGGGGACTCGGCGGCGCGTCTACTCCTCCTATATTTTAATAGTTTGTATGTAGTTTAGGTTATATCGTATTTTTCGAACGATTTTGATGTACGTATAATTTTTAATTATTTAAAATAAATTTTATATTTTAATTAATTTATAAATATTTACATTAAATTCAAATTTTAATTAAAAAAAATTAAAAGAAAATATATATTCATTTAGACTACGAAATCATATATGTTTTCATACTCTAAGTGATCGAGGACTTAGACTACGAAACATATACAAATACATGGTCTAAGTGATCACTTAGACTACAGAATTATTGCGTAGTCTAAGTGATCACACTACAAGAAAACAGCACTTAGACCACGGAAACGTAATTGTTCCGTGGTCCAAGTGACACCTGGACGACGGAAAAGACTCCGTGGTCCAAGTACCACCTGGACGACGGAGAATACCATCTCCGTCGTCCCGGTGGTCACCTGGACCACGGAGTCTTTTCCGAGGTCCAAGTTATCACCTGGACGACGGATACGGCATTCTCCGTCGTCCAGGTGATCACCTGGACCTCGGAGTCTTCTCCGTCCTCCAGGTGATCACCTGGACGACGGAGATGGTATTCTCCGTCGTCCAGGTGAATACCTGAAGGACGGACCGACACGCCGTCGTCCGAGTACGTAACGTACTTCCACTTAGACGACGTACCGACACCTCCGTTATCTAAGTGAAGCATTATATAAGCCCGATGCCAAACTGAATTCAATCCTCGATCTCTTCATTCCATTTGAAGAAGAATTGAAGGAGAAGGGAGAAGGAGAAGGGAGCTAGCTAGCTAGAAGGCCGAGAAGAATCAGGATCGATAAGGGATCTCCGCTGACTAGCTAGGTAGCTTAATTAACGTACAGATATCGAGAAGGCCAGCAGGTACGTACGTACGCAGTTAAAATTTGCTTAATTAATATATATTTAGTGAAAACGTACGTACATACATGCAAGGATGTTAGCTATATATATGTACAGATCGATTAAATTACATACGTACGTACGTAATTGATGGATCGATGTAGATCGAGTATGTATAATTAAGCGTAAATTAATGGACAAATATATATATATATATGTAATAATTAATTAATTATAATATTTTGTAGCAGTATGGACAAGAGTTGGATGAAGTTGAAGAATAGATGTGATGTCCGGTATATGGATGAAATTAGCGAATTTGTGAATTTTGCGATAGAACATGGTCAGGGAAAGAAACGTTTCAGGTGTCCGTGTCAGAAATGTCTTAATTGTCAGTATGCGGAGGTTAATGTTATGGTGCAACACCTGTACGAAAATGGTATGATGTGGAGTTACACTACATGGAGCGAGCATGCTGAAGCAGTAGAGTTCAGCGCAGCAGACCTCAGCTCAGGGTACAGTTACCATGGTGCCTCATCCAGCGGCAGTGGTGCCGGACCCCCAGCTTGCAACCCAACTGCAGATTTGGTCCATGATGCGTTTCCGGGATGTAGTCATAGTGGACACCAACACCAAGACGGAGGTTACAGTACCACTAATGAGCATGATGACACATTTTCCGCAGCTAGCTTGGCCACAGACACCAATGAGATGGAAAAGTACAACCGGATACTACTTGAAGTGCAGACCCCGGTGTTCCCTGGATGTCGAGAGAATGTGTTGCAATATGTGATGGAGCAAATGAAGATAAAAGTGAAGCACAAAATGTCAGTGAGTGCTTTTGACGAAATTCAAGAGCAAATATGTAAGTTGCTCCCTGATGATCACAATCTTCCTAAATCTCATTATAAGGTTAGAAATATCCTGAGCAGCCTCGGCCTAAAGTACAGGATAATTGACGCATGTCCAAATGATTGTGTGCTATTTTACAAAGAGTACAAAGAGTTGGACTATTGTCCCGTATGTGGCCAGTGCAGATTCCAGTTGAATAGGAAGAGTTCGAAAAAGAGAATTCCTGTGAAAGTTGTTCGATATTTTCCCTTGATTCCCAGATTGCAGCGCCTGTACATGTCTCTACACACAGCAGAGGCGATGCGATGGTACGCAGAAAAGCGAATAGATGACGATGTCCTGCGACACGCCGCAGATGGGGTGGGTTTCAAACATTTCGACAGAGAATTTGGAGACTTTGCTTCAGAGGTTAGAAATGTTAGACTCGGCCTATCTACAGACGGATTCAATCCTTGGGGAAGTAATAGCTCCGCCGTCAGCACTTGGCCAGTTATTCTGATGCCGTACAACTTGCCTCCGTGGATGTGCATGAACAAGGAATTTAATTTCCTTACCGTACTAATTCCAGGTCCTAAATCTCCATCGAAGTGCTTAGATGTCTACCTCAGACCTTTGATCAATGAGCTGAAACTGTTGTGGGAAAATGGAGTCCCAACTTATGACAAATTTACTGACACGATGTTCACGATGAGGGCTGCCGTAACGTGGACGATCAGCGATTTTCCAGCCTGCAGGACAAAAGGATATAATGGATGTCCTATATGTTTGGACGACGTGAACTCTAGTTGGCACGCGGGGAAGGTGTGTTACTTGGGTCATCGTAGATGGCTTCCTCACGACCACCCGTGGCGACAGGATGAAGCTCATTTCGACGGTACGGTAGAGAACAATCCTAAACCCCGTATTTGGTAGGGCGAAGAGATTTTAGAGAGGTTGAGCTATTTCGACTTTGGTGTGTTGAGCAATGACGCGGATGTAAAGAAATGCAATCCAATTCCTCCACATGATCTGAGCTATTGGGATCACAAGAATATATTCTTTGAACTCCCTTACTGGTCGAAGTTGAAGCTGAGGAACAACTTGGACGCGATGCACATAGAAAAGAATGTGTGCGACAGCGTGGTGGGAACAATTCTCGGTATTAAGTTCAAGACTAAAGATACTCCCAAAGCGCGCAAAGATTTGGAATCAATGAATCTACGTCGTCCCTTGTGGTTGAGGAGGGATAGGAAAGGAGTGTACAACAAGATGCCAGATGCACCATACACAGTGAAGCCGACGCTTAGACGTTCTGTATTTCACTGGTTTAAGGGCGTTCGTTATCCGGCTACGTATGCAGCTACTATAACTGGAGCAGTGGACGAGGTGCAACACAAGTTTGTTGGTCTAAAGACACATGACTATCACGTTATGCTGCAACGTCTGATTCCAGTGGTAATTCGACCATATATACTTGCCTCGGGACGTCGTAGAACCAATAGTAGCATTGTACAGGTGGTGGCAGAGGTTATGCGCCAGAGAATTAAAGAAGTCAGATGTGGTGGAATTGCTATAACAAATTGTGCACATCATTTGCAAACTAGAGAGGATTTTCCCCCCTGCTTTCTTTGACATCATGATTCACCTAATGATCCACCTGCCCGAGCAGGTGCTCATTTCTAATCCGGTCCATTACACTTGGATGTATCCTCAAGAAAGGTACGTACAACTAATTAATTAATTTGTTCCACTGGAGATTATATATATACTAGCTAGCTAGCTATATGTACTTATGTAATGTGTACGTTTGATTTTGTAGACAGCTTGGACAGTATAAGTCATTCGTCAAAACCAGGTCAGCCCCGGATGGCTCCATAGCAGAGACATACCTAATGCATGAGTGTGTTACTTACTGCAACAGGTACCTCAAAGATCCACCCCCTCCCACTGCCTTCGATCGCAGTGCCCGCATCAATCTTTCTGTCGTCACCAATGTCGTCCGACCGTTTAGAGGAGTATTAAAGGAATCGTTAACACGGGAAGAACTTATTGAGGCACATTGGGTAGTGTTGCGAGACTGTGACGAAGTTGAGCCGTACATGTTGTCATACAGGGAGAGGCTTCAGGCGTTAAATCAAAACAAGAGTTCCGCGTGGATTGAGAAAATGGTTAAGAAGAAGTTTCCTGATTATTTCTTCCAATGGGTACGTACGTACGACTCGGTATTAATTATTTAAATACATATCGCTCATGTTTGTAGAAAGTAAACCCTTATATTAATTTGCCCTTTTTCGCAGATGATTGATCTGCAAAAATCTGATAACCACGGAGGGTGGTGGTCATGGCCAAAGTAAACCCTTATATTAACTTGCTAGCAGGGAAGCTGGTTAAACACTATATTTATCCCGGATGTTTTGTGAACGGTGTAAAGTTCCATTCATTGGCCCGAGACGAAGGAAGAAGAACACAAAACAGTGGGGTAGCGGTTGGGAAAGACAATGATCTATATTACGGGGCTATTGTATACGTGGTTCAGCTATGTTACTGGAATGATGTCAACGTTTTCCTATTCAAGTGCAGATGGTTCAAGCGTACAAAGGAAGACCTGGGACTATTATCAGTCGATACAAACTCGCACTGGTATGAGGATGAGCCTTTCGCTCTCGCCACCTTAGTTCGGCAGGTGTTCTATCTCGACGATCCGAAAGTCGGTGAAGGGTGGAAAATAGTGAACCATATCTCTCACCGAGAAATATGGAATACAGAGACAATTGAAGGGACACCGGCGACGACTGAAGATGCTGCTGAACCAGAAAGAGACATTCCTGCCTATCAAGAGCCTAATATTTCTATGGTCCGCTCCGATATAATGGACCTGGTTCAAGATGGTGAACGGTTACCCATGCCTGATGGTTGTACAGATCTAACTGAAGATGAGATTATCGATGAGGTAGATGAAGAAGACGAGTAGGAAGAGGACGCGGACGAGGACTCAGGTTATTCGTCGGACGATGTTGAGTACGATGACGAGGATGAGCCGTTGACTAGCGGGGATGAGGACGATGATGATTATGACGAAGAGTACGGTCATACGACGAGGGAGATTAATTGGTAATTAATTACTGTATTTATTGTAATATATATATTATCGATGCCGATTTACGGTAAGAAATTAATCCGAATTATATATCCTGGACAACGGAGAAATTAATAAATATTGGCGCCAAATCTCAATCTCATATAAAACGTACCCTAGCTAAATCCTTGACCCTAAATCTAGCAGTTCGGATCGATCGAATAATTTTTTAATTATATTTTTGAATCAGAATAATTGAACGGACACACAAATGACCGGGGACGACCTAAACCCTAAACCCTATGGCCCTAACCCCTGAAATCGGGGTTTAGAACTTGGATGACGGAGAATGGTCATTATCCGTCGTCCAGGTACATACTAGGACGACGGATATGGTCATTATCCGTCGTCCAAGTTCACAAACCCTAAACCCTAAACAGTAAGGCCCTAACCCCTGAATTCAGGGTCTATGAACCTGGACGACGGAAAACGTCATTCTCCGTCGTCCAGGTTAGAACCTGGACGATGGATAACTTCATATCCGTCGTCCAGGTGATTACCTGAACGACGGAAACGCTCATTTCCATCGTCCAGGTGCAGATATCGTAATTTTTTCTAAGACAACGACCATCTAGACCTTCTTCCAATGCAAAGTCTTTTCATCAAGACTTTAGAGTAAACAATTCTTGGTGTGTGAGCTTCGACGGTTCGAAAATCGGAGTTGCGAAATGCCTTGTATCCACGTTTCCGGTTTGTGAAATTATCGGTTTTGCGGTTGACTGTGCCGATCAAACCCTTCCCGAACTTATTATTTTATGGTCCTTTGAAGACAATTATATATTATGTTACGATGAACATATCCAACGGTTGTTTTGTCCAAATTCAATTTCGTTAATACTCTGCTGCAAATGAGCGTCTACTCATGAACACTTAAGTCGTAAAGATTAGTCGATACTTTACATGTTTCAATACGTAAAATTAATCGGCGGTTCAAATTTAACTGTTCATATATACGATGCGTTCATCGATATTGTACGACTATTTCACTCGAATGACAGATCGCTAAATTCCTAGCGAATTATTTAAAAAAAAAATTTTTACGTAATTTGAACATGGACGACGGAGATGGTCATTTTCCGTCGTCCAGGTGTTCACCTGAACGACGGAGAATGACCATCTCCGTCGTCCAGGTTCAAAAATCATGGCGGTTCAATTTTTTTTTTGTTTATTTTTTTCATGTAATTTTCACTTGGACGACAGAGATGGTCATTCTCCGTCGTCCAAGTCCAAAATTATGGCGGTTCAATTTACCGCTTCCGTTTTTGGGAACGCTTGAATTTTCACTTAGACGACGGAGAATACATTCTCCGTCGTCTAAGTCCAAAATAATGGCGGTTAAGAACGTCCCGCCGATTAATTGGCGCCGCTTGAATTTTTTTGAAACCGTCACCTAGACGACGGAAAACACTGTTTCTGTCGTCCAGGTGGACTTAGACGACGGAGAATAGTTCTCCGTCATCTAAGTGAAACTCTATAAATAGAGTACGGCTCATCTTCTTTTCCTCATCCCTTACAATCCTATCTCTCCTCTCCTCTCTCTCTCTCTCAAATTCCGGCGATTCTCCTCCGGCGACGACGCTCCGACAACATAACTCCGGCGTGGTTCGATCCTCCTCTCTGACGACACAACTCCGGCGATATTCCCGAAAACTCCGATTCGGTAAATTTCTATTTTTCCCTTATTTAAATAATTTTCCATTAATTAATTAATTAAATTCTAAATATAATTAATTAGTAGAAATTAATTTAGTAATTAGTTTTAAATATTTAATAAATGATTAATTGTTGTTATTAATTAATTAAATCATAATTATTGTTATTTAATACTAATTAAATGAATAATTGTAAATTTATTGTTATTAATTAAATAAATGATTAATTATTGTTATTAATTAATTAAATAAATAATTATTGTTATTAATTAATTAAATGGTTAATTATTGCATGCTAAATGGAAAATAAATTATTGCATGTAATTACGTGTATTTTTTAGTAAATTAATTAGTAGTACGTGTTCGATTTAAATTTAGTACATAAGCTTGGTGTAATTAATTCGCACTCCTTGGAATAGATGACGCATCTTTTCCTAGCTTATCTCCTTAACCCCTCGTGATGTGTGGATTTCATCACCGCACACCATAACCTAAGTGAAGTTATGGACACGAGGTTGAGGGCGGAGTTTGCAAAGGACTTGAGGGAGTGTAAATTTTCGAAAAATTGGCCAAATGTCGGACATGGTGTCTAGAAACGGGTTATGACTGGTGACAGGATTTGGACTAAGAAAGACTTTTGTCGAAATTAGTCCTGCCTCTCGCGTTATCTCTATTCCTAACTGGCCATGTTTTTCGATTTAACCAAGGCTGATTAATTGAAAATTTACACTTTATCGCGCGGGTCGCATGTCCATTGAACGACCGAAAATGCCAAGCTAGTGTACTCTATTTAAATCTTAAACGTACTTAATTAATTAGGGTAAATTTTTAAGTTGTAATTATTATGGTAAGTAGGTATTTTAACACCGTACTCTTAGGTTTAAATGGCTCCGCCAAAGACGACATCCGGCAAGAAGAAAGCCCAACAGGAGGCAGAAGATGAGATGCTCCGAATGTTGGCGGCCCAAGTCAGTTGGGTTCAACAGGAGGGCAACGACGCTCTCAATCCGGACGGATCATCTGGTCCGTCCGTAGCGCCCTCTGGGGAAATTTCCGCTCCCCCATTCATCTCGAGCGGTGATGACGTCGACCCCTTCCAATCTCCGACGCCCGGTACCCATTCAACGGGCAGTACTCAGGCGTCCTCGACCGCCGAATCAATCATGTACAGCGCCCGCCGTAGGCAAAGGAGGGCCCCCACTGACCCGGAACCGAAAATGACTCGGGGTCTCGTTAAAGGGGGCAAAGCAGAGCGTATTTGCAAGGCGACCGGTAAAAAGATCGACTTGCCGTACGACGAATTCACCGGTGGCCCTCCCACAGCTCAGCTAGCAAGTCTCTCGGCGCATGGGATAGGGTCAATCATCCGTAACCGGGTTCGTATCACTGCCCCTACTTGGAAGGAGGCGCCAGATCATGAGAAGGCGAAAGTCTTCAAAGATCTTTCGGTACGTAATACGTCCCATTTAGTTATTATATAATATTGTTAATATTAGTTAAAATTTCATAATATATACGATTATAATTTTCTATTTATTTTTGATAGGAACAATTTGACGTGGATCCGACACCGGCTATGTTGAGGCATATCAACCAAACCGCCAACTCCATCTACAAAGATTGGAAGTACAAGCTCCATAAGTACTTCCAAGATGTCAGTCCCGTGCCTCCCCCGGTAGAGCTGCAAGGGGAGAGAGAAGATGAGTGGGAGTGAATGTGTAACCACTTTGCCGATGAACAATTTAAGGTATTAATTTATTTTTTTATTGCAATTAAGATAATTGAATTATTTAAATTGTAGTTATTCATTTTTTAATGATTTAATTATGTTGTGTAACAGAAATTCTCTGGTGTCAACAAAGCCAACCGGGGGAAGAAAGAGAAACACTATACTACCGGCGCCAAGCAGTTCATTCAAATAGCCAAGGAGCACAAGGATAAGGGCTCCAAACACCCTTATCTTGATGCAAGCGTAAGCGCGTACGTGACGCCAGGGCTCGATAATGAAGCGAGTCAATGCGGCGTAAGTGATATATATATATATATATGTGCTTTTAATTATAGTAATTATTATTTAAATATGATTTCATTATAATAAATTAATTATTCTTTTGTAGGCAAGGGCGATAGAGCGTGCGCATGAAGAGTTGGCTAACACTCAGCTTGCGTTCCCAGATGTGCCGCCGGAAGACCTGCCTCCTCTATCCTTAGAGAGCCAAATTGCAATCGCGGATGAGGTCTACGGTCGTAGAGCTGGTAAGGAGGTTAGGCACTTTGGGCCTAGGGTGGTACGAGATTTGTCGACGACCTCCGGCTCATCATCTACGGGAGGTTCGGGGCAGCGGAGAAGGAGTCAGGCTGCGGCCGTCGAAGCAGCCATTCAAGAGGCTCGACTGGCACGAGAGGAGAATGAGTCAATGCGGCAAAGACTTGACGAACAACAAGCACAAATAGCCCAACTCATCGCCCTCATGCAACAAAATCGAGAAGTATGTCAACCTCCTCTGAACCCACACCCCGACGACAACGACCTGGCTGGAGGCGGAGGACTCGACGGCGCATCTGCTCCTCTAGTATATTAGCTAGCTAGTTAATTAATTATCGTGTTTCTTTATTTCCGAGTTCCGAACAATATTATATAATTTTTCTGGGTTTTTTATTTGGATGTGTATATATGTACAAATTAATTAATTATTTAATATTAAAAATTTAGTTCAATTAATTATTTTCGACTATTTTTCATTATTTAAATTAAATTAATAATAAATTAAATTAATAATATTTAATTTCAATTTTTTTTAAATTAAATATTCACTTGGACGACGGAGATAATGTTCTCCGTCGTCCAGGTGAAAAACCCTAAACCTAACCCTAAACCCCTAACCCCTAACCCCTAAACCCTAAACCCTGCCGTTCTCCGTGGCCCAGGTGTTCACCTGGACGACGGATAACTAATTCTCCGTCGTCCAGGTGAACACCTGGGCCACGGAGAAACGAGCAATGTCCGTGGCCCATGTAGACACCTGGACGACGGAGACTTAGAGTTTCCGTCGTCCAGGTGTCTACATGGGCCACGGATAATGTCCGCGGTCCAAGTGAACTTGGACGACGGAGCACTAAATCTCCGTCGTCCAGGTTCTTGGACGACAGCACTTGGAGCACGGACCTTGGACGACGGAGATTCCGTCGTCCAAGTACTTAGACGACAGAAAACTGCACCTAGACGACGGAAATGGTCCGTGGTCTAGGTGCAGTTTTCTTGTAGTGTCACTTAGACCACGCAATAAATCCGTAGTCTAAGTGATCACTTGGACGACGCAAATAGTGTGTGCGTGGTCTAAGTGATCACTTAGACTACGGATTTATTGCGTGGTTTAAGTGATAACTTAGAGCATAAACACACTATTTGTGTCATCCAAGTATAACTTAGACCACGCAATAATTGCGCAGTCTAAGTTGTACTTAGACGACGCAAGTAGTGTTTGCGTCTTCTAATTATAACTTGGACGACGGGTTATTTGCGTCATCCAGGTGACCTTCTGGACGACGGAACAGACCATTTCCGTCGTCCAAGTGGTTAGACTATGACACTTGGACAACGGACTCTAAACGACGGAGATTCCGTAGTCTATACTTAGACTACAAAGACTCTAACCTAGACGACGAAAATGGTCCGTGTTGTATGTGCGTTTTTCTTGTAGTGGAAATAGCTAAAGTGATCATGAAAAATAGAAATTTTCAGCTAAAAATTTAAGTTTTATGTATTTTTATATATTTTTAAATTAAATTATTACTTTATATACTCATATAGACCTAAAGAAATTAGAGAAAAGTTATTATCTTATACATTTAGCGAGATAACTAGTAATATGAACTAGTCCAGAGTCGAGAGTAGAAAAAAAATTACTTTAACGAAATTATTAATTTATCAAATATTCATTTATCGAATTAAATTTTATTGTTTATGTAGGAGTAGAAAGTGAACGTTAGGAAAAAAACTGATTTTATTTGAGATAAAAAAAGGTTAATGAATTTACTAGAGGCAAAACACACCTTATAAGTGTAAAAGATTTTCTGAATTTTTTTTTTTTCGAACAGATAATTCTTAAAGTAGTTTGTTTTTTGAGAGAAAACTTCTTGGAGCAGCTTTCTTGCACGTTTTTTTACTGTAAATAACTGTTTTTTTTTCTTTTTGTGTATTTATTATTTACCAAATTAACCTGAAATAATTAATTAAAATATAATTTAAAGGTTAAAATAGTAAAAAAAGAAGTTAATTAACAATATGGGTTTTCTTAATATATAGTACAGATTTGGGATAAAAATCTTTGAAATGACCTTATTTATTATTTGCTCTTTATTTGAGAATTAATTTTTTATTTTTTGAGTGAAGCAATAGAATGTATTAAAACGAAAGTTAAGTACATCCTCAACAAAAAAATTAAAACAAATGGATCAATAAAACTACGGGGAAAAAATCAAGAACAAAGAAGATAAAACCAATTCAAGAATTGGTTGTCTTCAATCACTGGCGTAGATCGGGTACCCGGTCTCTGGAATACTACATGAATTCTAGAGGTTCAAATCAAAGATAACACAAAAGATGAAAAATTTTCTGAAAAATTGATCACTCCTAATTTAAGACATATATACAAGAAGGCACTGAAATTAACACTCCTTCCACAGTCTCACATTCTCTAATTTTGTCAAACTTAGAAAATTACCCTCAAACTAACCAACGATCTCTCTCTCGCATTCCTTCTATTTTCTCCTCCTGCTATCGAGGTCCCTCTCCTTTCTACTGTTTCTTTCTATCACACGACTCTTCTCTTCCTTTTGTCCCTGATGGTTACAGTAGCAGGGAAAGGTGAGTTTCTCATAGAGGAGGAATATGTTAGATCTTTGCTGTGCAGGTAAAGAGAATATATAGCATAGCTACAGAGGAGTTCATTAAACTTCATCCTTTTGGTCTTGTCCCATTAGGAACAAACAAGAAGTGTATAACTAACTAAAGGCAGTAAAATCATTACGGCATTATCATATTGATGGTTTTCTTTGTGAACCCAGTAGCTTTATTTATTTATTTAATTACAATTGCTCCCAAATTGTCTAGAGACGAATTCATGATATAGGACTAATTTGTCAATAGATTGTTGGGGCTCGTCGTTCACTCATTATGATCAATTAGGACCTTGCAGTTGGGAACTGTTCTAAATTCCTCAAACTATCTTCAATTTCATTCATCAACGTACTCTCTTCAAAGCCGATGACCTCCCCTTCTCGACCGAATGGATTCCCCCGTACCATCAAAAAATAAGCTCTCATCCCCTTCTCATGCTTTTGCGTCAGCAGGTCACATACTAATTACAAAAAGCCAAATTATCCAAAAGTCATATAAATCTATAAATTTGTCCCAAAAGTCACAATTTGTTTTTGAAGTGACCCGAAACTCACTTTAAAGTCTACAATTTGAAATATTTTTTTTCCACCCGAACCATTTTACAGCTCCGGCTTTTTGTCCAAAATTTTGTTTTTAAAGTTTCGTAAAAAAAAAAAAACTTATGTCCTTGCCAACACCCGTAGAGTTTGTCCATCAAACGGCTTCTTGTTCCACAATATTCATTTTTTACCCTTTCATATGAACCAAATAAAAATCAATAACCTAGCCAACATATCCTTAATTTGATGGGCCATGCGAACAAGCTTATAGCCAATCAATGCATTAGGAAGTTGTCTGACCGATACCAGTCATTGCCAAAGTAATGATCGACTGCATTGCCGAAAAATCTCGGAATAAGTGGAGCTCACTCACACTCTCTCTCTCTCTCTCTCTCTCTCTCTCTCTCTCTCTCTCTCTCTCTCTCTCGTTCATGGAACAGAAAAACCCCATCAACAACAACCATACGCCCATGTAGACATGGTCCAGTCGGTGAGTATCCTTGATATGTTTTCTAGACACACATCTTAGTAGTAGGAGCCGCCTGAAGTCGCCAAAATAGCTTCCAAAATGGCCCATAAACATTGGGTGTAAAGAGCTGTGGTAGGGCAAAAATATCCCTAACTAGTTGGTAAGCGCTACCAACCTGATACTCGCTCTTCGTTGTATAATGCTACACTAGTCTATCATTCCCAGCTCGACGACTCAGTGGGATAACCTTGATAGCCTCGATGATCTCAACCTCAGCAGGGGTAAAGTATTCCTCAATTGATAAGTTTTACGTAGTTATGAAAATATTTGTGTCACATGGAAGAGAGCATTCAGTGATATCTGTGGTCAATTGTGGTTAGTTGTTGTTAGATTTGTATCTAACAGTAGATAATTATAAATAAATTGAAATATAATTTTAATATTATTAGTTAGATATAAATATAACGACAATTGATACTACTATTTGGACCCGAAATAAAATATCTCTTATTGAGCTTTGAAGGCTGAATTGAGTAAGCAGTCCGTGTAGAATGTAAACAATTCATATTATAATGAGCTGGAGAAAGCTGATCCATACAGCTTATTTCTAATTTAATCTCTCCTACAATGGGTAGGACTGTGACAACCCGAACCGGAAATGGTAGTTAATCGGCTTAATTCGAAAGTTTCATGTATAATTATGGTTTGTCGTTATTAATCGGTTATGCGGCCTTGTTCACGATTTAATTATCGGACATGAATTTAGTTTGGGTTTATTCGCAGAAAATGTAGAGAATTTGATTTCGAGTTCGTAGGAGTTTTCAGAGGATTTTTCGGATAATCGAGGAATATAAAATGAATATTTGAAATTATCGTCGAGTTAGTTGAGTTTATCCGTTTGAGTTTGAGTTATCCGAATAGCGGATAGGATCGGTTCGCGACGTATAAATAGCGGAATAGTCGTAAAGTTGTCGCAAAAGTTGGAAATTGGGCTGTTTGACCGAGTTGACCAGCTTTGGACCGAGTTGACCGAGTCAACCCGTGTTGACCCAGTGAGTCCATGACTCGCCATCGAGGTTGTCACCGAAAAATGGCACGGTTGCTGGAGTTTGAGGTATGGATTTGAAGCTCTTTCCTTGGGCTTTCGATTGATGTATGTATTGTGTGTTTTGGTATTGATTTGGTTGGAGAAATTTGAATGAGAAAGTGAACGGAATCGGGGTAATCGGAGGGGGGTTTCCGGCAGCTTTCCGGTTGGAATGGATTGGGTTTGAGCTAAGGAAGGGAACCTCTAAGGTTTGAGGGGCTATGGTGGAGCGACGACGCTGGAATCGGCCGGAGAAGTTTTCCGGCGATTTCGGGCCGTGGGCTTTCGGGGCACTTTTGAGGTGGTTGCCGGCTGCTTTGGGTGTTGGTGTAGAAGAGAGATGGAACTGGGCTTGAGGAGAGGAATCTCTAAGTAGAGTATTTATGGGATTTTCGACGATTTTGTTGATATCCGAGTTATATGTTTTCGGAAATGGTTGGTTTCCGAGGTGTGGTTCAAAGTTTTGAATTGTGATTTTGATCAGTGATATTTGTGATTATTCAGGAGATCGGGATTGTACGCTTGGCGAGAGATTTTCTGCCGAATCTCGGGAGTAGCACGTTTTCGCGTTGTGCTTGTCTGTGAGTGGACATTTATTTTCACTGATTGGTTGCGAGTCTTTTATATATGTTTTACGAACATGAGCATGCAGTTATGATTATGATTTATACGAGCATGTGTTTATTGATTATGCAATTCCGAATATGCTTTTATAATTATGCATCACTACCACATTTTTGGGCATTACCAACGAAATGGAAAACTAAGGCCAATGATTTAAAAAATCGTCGGCAATAGTATTATTGCCGACGATTTTTCCCCCAAATCGTTGGCAATAATGCGTCGAAAATAGCCACAAAAAAAAACTATTGCCGGCGACTTCCCCAAGTCGCCGGCAATAATATATTATTGCCGGCGATTTTCTCCAATTCGCCGGCAATAGGTTTTTTTTTTGGTTATTTCCGACGCATTATTGCCAACGATTTTGGGGAAAAATCGTCGGCAATAGGAAAAACTATTGTCGTCGGCCTTATTTTTCCATTTCATTGGTAATGCCCAAAAATGTGATAGTGCATTACGAGTATGATTTTACATTACGCTTTATGCATTTGCATGGAAACCTTTATGATTTGGTTTATATAGAGTACAGTCTCAGTAGTGGTTGTATTGATACACTTAGCCTCCCCGCTGATTCCTGAGGATGTTTACCTAGGGGGACTGTTACCCTGACCCGAGGTCTTTACCAGGGGGAGCAGATAACCTAACCTGAGGCATTTCTGGCTGGAATTATGTGAGGGTCTGGGATCCCGTGATTCAGACTGTACTAGCGCGGATGTGTCCATGAGTGACCCCGCAGGATTTTCAATGCATTCTGTGTACGCGTGAGGAGTTAGAGTCTCCCTCGTGTTCCATATGATTTTTATGCATCTAGACTCGCATATGTTTTATACATACATATTATTCAGCGAAAGACATTTATTTTCGTCCACTCACTCTAACGGTTTATATGTCTTTCCCTGGGCTCTTTGTTTTCAATGCCCAGTTTGCAATTAATTTGGATCTAGATGTCGCACTTCAAGGTTGGAGACTTAGTATTCGAGCTATTTTTCCTTCTCAGCAGGTTTCTAGTTTGGCCTACTGTTGTGTATATATGTAAATACTAGGGGTCGCTCTGAATACTCTGATGTTTATATTTTCCACATGATTTTCCTGGATTTCTATAAAGCTGCAATTTTGTTTATTGTTTAACGTTTTGTTATATTTTTGAGAAATCCGGATGGGATTGGAGCCCACGGTTTGACTTTTGTGGTATGGGATGAAGTGTACTTTCCCGTGCAGGTTAATGGTAACTATGCGATATAGTGAAACTCTGCTGAAATTTCTATGAATTTTGAAAGTTCATGTTTTCAGAAGGGGTTTGATTTTGGTTTAGGAAACTAAATCGGGGTCAGGTCCTTTCAAGGACTTCTTTGTGAGAGTTATTGATAAGATCACGGATGGCATTGTTGATCATTTGGAATTGTATTTCAAGTCACGCTACTAAGGAGTTTCAGGTGAAGTGGAACATGGATACATTCTTCTATATAAAGAGTTGAAAAGCGATTGGAAAAGGATCCTCAATCAAATACATATTTTTCTCTCAACAAACTATCCTTCTCATCAGAGTAAACCCTTGCAACCGGTGATCAAGAGAGTTGTCACCAGGAAGAGTGAGAGTTTCGAGATTCAAGGACGCAACACCCTGTGTTCTCAACACTGCGCCAAGGAGATTGCTCCTCTTTACACCAGGAGAAGTGTAGAGTATCGATTTACGTGGCTCAGCTAAAGACACAAAAATCACAAGTCCTAAGTCATTAGGCTAGAAGGATCCATTCAGGCGAAGTTGGTGCTCTCCTCGTCTAAATCGCTTATCAAGAAGTCAGTAACCGCTAGCTTATAAATCAACATTCCGTCGCGAGATGGTCGCACACTAGCTCACAAAACACGATCAAGAAAAGAGACAGCTTACGAGATCTCTCAAGTCTACTGGGAGATTTTGGCGTTAAACATTTGGCATGCTCAGTGGGCCTGCATATTTGTGCCTCTAAGAGACAATGGAACTCCTATAAAAAGGAATACCCTCAGTGTCGCAAACACCCACAACCAAAGTACCAGGAACACACTTCTCCTAAGTGTCGTTCACTATCCGAGAAAGCATTTGATATCATCTTCAGAATAGAACATCATTCAAGTATGAACATCAACTTCTTGAGTGAATGTGATATTAATCACCTAGGTTACAAAGAGTATCGAGCGTACGCTGCAAAGAGGATGTACAGCTTGGAGATTACTTCGGATCCATCGAGAGAAGGATTGAAGAGCAAGCAAACCTGCTCGCTTCCATTAGCGAGAAGACAGACACGGTGATAGCCAAAATCAAATCTCTAAGGCTAGATTATAACAAAGGCCTAGAAGATCAGGAGTTGGTGAATGCTCAAATAGCAACCCTCGCGGAGGGTCAGGAAAGGATGCATGCGGAGGTCATGAATACCCTAGATTCAAACCTAACAAAGTAGGCCAAAGCGGTGGCCATGCAATTTCAGAGAACGGAGGGAGATGTTTCAGCTCTTACTAAGTCGTTCCTTGATCTCATTAGAAGAATACGACAAGCAGGGGCTTTCCCGACTGCATGGGAAGAGCACTTAGAAAAGTTTATGGATGAGTGTGCTATTCACATCGGCAAAGCACATGAGCCGTACGAAACTCTTTTCTCGCCTATAAAGAAAGGCGACACTAAGGCTTAGCAGTGGGTGAGACATTACAAACCAATCAACTTATAGACCTTTACAGGGGATGATGAGGATGACAACGTAGCAACACATTTGGCATACTTCACCCTATAGCTAGGGCAATATGCTGAAGACGAGGAGCTCAAATTGAGAACCTCGTCTTGTATATAAGTCTAGAGAAGAGGTCCATCATGGAGTGGGCGACAATGGAAGTGTTCTTCATAAACCATTTTGGGACAACGAGACTAGAAACCAGCATCGGAAAGCTAGCAGCCATGAGTCAATCATCATCATAAACACCAGTACCTTTCCTTCACCCTTTCTGATCTAAGTACAACCTATGTAAAACCCTGTTAGGGAAAGATGCAGTTGTTGAGATGGCCATCAATGGCTTAGAAGACCAGTACTACAATTTTTTTTAACAACATGTATTTACCTTAAACAAGCTTATTATAGTTGTGACGAAAGCTCACAGTGCCATGCAAGAGCGTGATAACAAACGCAACTCATCAAAGGGGGTGTATGCATCTAGGTCTTATGATAGACACAAGCCAAGAACTGTGGCTTATATAAGGGATCAAGTTGAACAAGAATCAGACTATGAAGAAGAAAAAGTGGGTGCTGTTGAGTTAGTGACGAACCCAAAGTATTGAGGCCCCGCAAGCTTCAAAAGAACAAAGATCCTATAAAGCTCTCGACAGTGGCGTTTGCAAAGCCAGAATTCGAGACGTACACCTATGATGCCAACATGGCTCATAAGATACTGGATGAGCTTTTCAGTATGTGAACCGTCAAGACAGACTTCGGCCCACTTCCTAGTGCTGACCAAGTAAAAGGGAAGAAGTTCTGTAAGTTCCATTACACATGGAACCATATGACTAACAACTGCGTCAAGCTGAAAGATCAAATCCAGAAGTGGATTAATGAAGGCCAGTCAGCTTTAGAAGAAGCTTCCAAGAGAGCCTCGCTAGTTGATTCTCAACCATTCCCGGCCTCTCAGATTAACATGGTGAATGTGGATTGGTCGTCAACCGTTAACTTTGTAATAGGAGCAGAGGAAGAGAATGAACCAACCCATCCGCACTATACTTTTTCACAAAATAAGGTGGAAGAAATCGTAGACGAACTGCAAGAGATGAAACTTACCATCTATTGACCAGTATTTAAGCTAAAACATCTAGAATATAAAGGGTCCAGCAAGCATTTTTACAGGTTTCACAATGCATTTGGACACCAAACAACAACGTGTTTTGCTCTGAATGATAGAATTCAAGGTTTAATTGATCAGAAAGTTATCACATTTAGCCAAGAAAGGGTGGTAGAATGGCATCCAAATACACCACCATCTTTCATTACAGTTCCAGTAACTTCCCAATAATGCGATACACCTGTGCCAACACAACGATGGAAAAGATCAAGGCGGAGGCCTAAGCCCAAGCAAAATATAGCATTTGTCCAAACCAGGCTAGATTATAACATATGATGCATCTAGGCGAGCAGATATTTTTGAAGAACTGCTTCAAGTGGGTATAGCGCCAGATAATTGGGGAACTCTATATCTAGATCCTTAAGATGTGAAAGATCTACCTTACTACCGATACCATAATAGATGGAGACATCACTCCACTAATGATTGCAATTAATGTATAGGATTCAGCAGTGGATAGACGAGGGAGAAATGCATATTGCAACACCACCACCAAATCCTGCGATCGAAGAGGCGTTAATGGTTGGAATGATAGAGTTGCCAAGAGGCAACCCAAACAAAAGGAAACAAACTTTCGACCTTTACACTAGCCCAGAGAGTACCTTAAGGAAACAATAAGAGAAAACATCAAAAGGAAAAGAGAAGGCCGATCCAAAGGAAGAATCGCTAGTGGCTTTGTATTCCCCCTGCAGGTTCCACTGTGGGCTGAAGATCACGTACGAGAAATTGAAGGAAGTAGCCCAAGTCTGTCCAAAGGTGATCTCAACACCTGAACACTATCAACCAAGTAGCCCAAGAGAGATAAGTCAAAGGAATACCCAAACCTTCAAACGAATGAGAGCTATAGAGAAGACTGGCAGATCAGAGAAATTTGAAGCAGCTACAATCGATGCATTTGCCAAGCCGTACATTCCACCAGCTTCAAGAAATATCATTACGAAAAACGTATGGTACGTGAAGGAGAAAGGTAAAATGGTGAAAGTGACTCCAAGCAGAAGTAACAACTTGCAACGACGCTTTGAAGAAGCTAAGAAATCTCTGGAGGCGTTAGAGATGGGTTTGGTGCAGGAAGAGAAGTTAGTATACACCTCAGAACAGTTGCAGAGGCGTCTGAATGCCTTGGCAGCTAATCCCCTATTTTTTTTTTGAAAGAGATCTCGCTAGCCCAAAGACTGAGCAGCCAGGCCTAGTGTCTTCAATCATAACCCAGGGTTATGGGCTAGACAAAAGACACCAAAAATTGTACCCGAGGTCCACCGCGACCCAAGGAAACATAAAACAGCCAAGCAAGGTCTCCACTTTGGTGAGGAAGCTACACAGTCAGTTAAAAGTCCTCGGCGAACTAAGGAGGTTTCCTGGGGCCATGTGAAATGACCCAACCCCGATTTAGTTTCCTAAACCGGAATCAAACCCTTTATGAAAACACAAACTTGCAAAAACCAAAGAAATTTTGGCAGAGTTTCACTATATCGTGGAATTTCCATTAACCTGCACCCGAAAACACACTTCATCCTATGCCACAAAAGCCAAACCGTGGGCACCAATCCCATCCGGATTTCTGAAAATCATAACATAATGTAAAGTGAAAAGCAAAACTGTACTTTACTGAAATCCAGGAAAATCATATGAAAACATAAACAACAGAGTATTCAGAGCGACCTCTAGTATATATTTACATAATTACACAGCAGTAGGCGAAACAAGAAACTTACTGATAAAGAAAAGTAGCTCGAACACTAAGCCTTTGACTGCGACGTGTGACACCAGAATCCGAACTACAAACTGGGCACAGAAACCGAAAAGCCCAGGGGAAAGGCAAATAAAATCGTTAGAGTGAGTGGACGAAAATAAACATATGCCTTTCACCATTTACATAACATAAAAATAATGCAAGTTCTTAAAATAAGTGGAGGTGTCAGGTGAATCTCTCAAGCCCGATGGTGATAGACTAGGCGAATCTCTCAAGCCTAGTGGGCACATCAGGCGAATCTCTCAAGCCTGGAACTGGACTATCGGTGATCAGCCGAGTAGTCAATGCATCGATGCTAAGTAAATGCCATCACCAATAAAACATAAAACAATACCTCCAAATACAATAAATAATCTCAATACTGTAATGGAAATAAATGTTGAAACCAAGAACTCGCTACGATAGTGAAAATAAATGTCCACTCACAGATAAGCACAACGCGCAGACGTGCTAATCTCGAGATCTGGCGGAAGATTCCTCACCCAACGTCCGATCTCGATCCCCTAAATAATCACAAAATATCACTGATCAAAATCCCAACTCAATACACTGAACCACACCTCGGAAACCAACCATTTCCTGAAATATATAACTTGGATACAAAAGAATCGTCGGAAACCCCAAAATACTCCACATAAACCCTCGACACAAAATTCGGCAACCAAATCAACTCGAAAACCTCAAGTCTACGATCGGGCATAAAACTTGACAAAAATCCATAAAGTCAACCCTTCACCGGAACGCCGCTGTTGACCGCCACCGCCAGCGGCGGCGCGACGTCAACAGTTACAGATTCCGGCCAAAATTTCCAGAAATGATCCTCACCTCAAGCCCAACAACTTCTCTCAAATGACCCCTATCATTGAAGGCTCACGGTGGCCGGAATTCGCCTCGAAACCCACGGAATCCGAGGTTTCCAGTGAGGTTTCCGGCGAGTTCCAAACGGCGACCAATTTCAAAAAATCTTAACCCAAAAGCTTCCTTGGGTTGAGGGTAGAAAAACCCCCAACCCCTTCGACCCCAAAAGTGGCCGGAAATGGCCACCCGATTCCGGCAAAAACCAAGAACTTCACCGACCTCGTTCTCCCTCAAATCTCAACCAAATCAACTCAAACCAATTGCAAAACAATAGGAAATCATGAGAGGAAGCTAACCATACCAACGATTTGGTTTGAAGTGGCCGGAAACGAAAAGTCGATCGGTGGTGCAAAATCTCTCCGGCAAGTCAAAAGTCAACGCGGGTCAACCAAAGTCAACGGCGGTCAAACTTCCAAACAGTGATTTTCGACAATTTTACGAAAATTATGATATTTATACTCGTGGCTCGATACGATCAACGGTCCAAATCGAATCACATCCACGTTTCGGATAACTCAAACTTAATCGGATAAACACGACTTAATCACGCGACTTCAAATATTCATAACATATTCCTTGGTTATTGAAACAATTATCTGAAACCGCCTAAGAGCTCAAAATCACACATACAACAATTCTCGTGAAGAGACTCATCTCAAATTCTCGTCCAATAAATTAGTCGTGAATAAAGCTGCTAAAACTGCTCAATTACAACAAATAGTAATCACTCGTAAAATTATGCAAACCAAGCCGATTAACATACTAATTCCGGTTCGGGTCATCACACCATGTCACGATAACCGAAGCAAAGGATTTTCGCTGGAGGCCAAAGCCTTTGATTGAAGAAAAAAAAAGAAAAAGGCTAGCTTGAACAAGTCTTTTCCTACCCCTGGACAGAAAAGTTCTGGTTTGTTTCAACCAACTACGTTAGAACCTATACCTGAGGTTCAAGTGCAGCACGTTACCACCTTAGATATCCCTGACAATATAGATATGGATGCTGAGAAAACCAAAGAAGGTGTCCAGGACAACGATGAAGAACTAGTAGACTATGGTGAAGACGAGCTGGAAGAGATGTAAGAATACGAGGATGAGATAGATATTAATGTTGATATGGTGTTTGTCTTACCCTCCAAGTTTGCAAGACCTTCAACAAAAGTAATAGGGGTCGACGCTAACACATTAAAAAGTGTGAACAACTTGGCGACCACAAAAGAGGACACTATATCATCATATCAGCATTTGCTCGCCAAGCAACCAGATGTTGACTTTTCTTTGAAGAAGGCATATATGGCGTGCGAGAAGCCTACCCTGAATATGGCCATGCACATGCAACCATTATACGTCACAGAGAAGGTCCTAGGTATCCAAATCAATAAGATTTTAGTGGATTTAGGGGTAACTGTCAACATTATAATTGTCAAAGCGATGACACTACTAGGTATCCCCAAGTCCGCTATCCAAGAAATAGCCTTGAATGTTCGAAACTTCCAAGGCATCATCTCTAAGACTTTGGGAATCATTTTTCTTCATGTGCAAGTGGGACCAGCTGCAGGCACATACACATTCTTTGTAGTAGAATGTACAGCACCATACAGCATAATCCTGGGACGAGATTGGATCCACAGAAGCTATTGTGTACCATCTTCTCTTCATCAGCAGATGGTGCTTTAGAATATGGAGTCAGGCAAGGTAGAAGTTATTGACGCAGATCCTCATCCTTATTTCATATCTGCCAATGTTTTAGATGCCAACTACTATAATAGTGACCTCAGGCCACTGGAGGTATGTGGCATAGATAACAGGGGCCGCCTAATTGGTGTAACGGCATCAAAATTAGCTCAATAGGGTATCATCTAAGTAGGTAAGGATAGTCATCGACCTTATACCATTGAGCTACCACTCAAATTGTTCCAATGTTAGAGTCTCTATCAAGCATAGAGGTCGAGGCTTGCTACTCCCTGTATGAACGATTTCATAATTTTCTAATGTAGGGTTAAGCCTACGAGAGTGTTCCAATGATTGTAGCATTGAAATACATAGATGACGACGTATTGCACGAATCAGAGGAAGATGAGGAAATCAAATTAGCTCCAACAGCTTTAGACAATACGCCTCATAAAGTTAAGGATCACATCGAAAAGATTAATCTTGGGACTTCGGAAGAGCCAATGATTTTAGCCATAAGTACCTTCCTGGAACCTGAAGAACGTCAAAGGCTCATTGAATTATTAAAGGAATACGTATATTGTTTTACTAAGAAGTACGAAGACATGTCAGGGCTGTCGCCAGACCTAGAGTGCCATAACTTACCTATCTTTGAAGGCAAGAAACTTGTGTAGCAAGAGATGCGTCGTATGAACACAGAAAATGTAGTTCTAGTCAAGGAAGAGATTGAAAAAAATGCTTAAATCAGGCATTATTAGAGTAGCCAAATACAACGAGTGGCTTTCAAATGTGGTCCCGGTAAAGAAGAAGAATGGAAAGATGAGAGTTTGGGTTGACTATCGAGACATTAACGATGCAACTTCGAAGGATGCATACCCGATGTCAGTAGCAGATTTGTTGGAGGACTCAGTCACTCACCATGGTTATCATTCAAGGATGGGACAGCTGGATATCATCAAATCCCAGTGGCAGAAGCAGATAGGCATAAGACAGCATTCTGGTGTCCAGGTTTTGCAAGGGTGTTTGAGTACGTGGATATGTTATTTGGACTCAAGAAAGTAGCTAGGGGCCAGCTACCAACAAGCTATGAATTTGATATTTCACGACCTCATAGGGAAATCCATGGAGATTTATATTGATGACGTGGTAGTGAAAACGAAGCACAGGATGAACCACATTGAAGATGGACGTGACGCTAAGCGGATAATGAAAGAAGTACACTTAGAGGCAGGAGGAGCACACCAAGCTGGTCTAAAGATAAGATGGTTGTTATGGCATCATGGTTACTACTAGCTAGGAATGCTCAAAGATTGCAATACGTTCACCAAATTCTATAAAGAGTGTTAAGCACATGGTCCAATCAGCCATATGCCCAATATCCATTTACAACCAATCATCAAGTCTTGGCCAGCACAAGGATGGGCTTTGGATCTAATCGGGATAATTCATCTTCATTCATTGGAAGGACACAAGTTCATTATCGTTGCGACTGACTTTTTCACCAAATGGGTGGAGGCTAGGCCTTTAAAAGTAGCCTTCACGAAACCCATTTGCCAGTTTTTGTTTGAACATATTATCTGTAGATTTGGCATTTCGAAATGTTTTGTGTCAGACAAAGGGACAGCTTTCATGTTTGGCGAGGTAGATGAGCTAATGAAAGACTTGGGAATATATTTTCTTCATTCTACCCCGTATTATGCCCAATTTAACGGTCAAGCTAAGGCAAGCAATAAGATAATCATACATATCTTGAAGCGAATGCTTGCCAGCAATGCCCGCTTATGGCATGAAGATTTATTCGATCAACACATTATAGGTATACCGAACAAGTAAATGTAGCCCTACCAGAACGACTCCTTATGCATTAATGTTCGGCCATGATGTAGTTTTACCAATAGAATTCAATGTTCAGTCCATGAGGGTCATGTAACAACATGATTTGATTGGCAAGGATTATGTGCAGACGATGTGGCAGGAGCTTGAGGATTTGGATGAGAAATGCTTAGAGGCTTATGATAACCTATGCGCAAAAAAAATGAAGAGTATCTCACTCTTATGACAAGTGAATAAGGGGCAAAAGTTTTTCAGAATGAGACTTAGTCTGGCGAGTGATTCATCCAATTGGTTAGAAGATAGATGGACGGTAAAAATGGTCGGAAAAGTAGGAAGGTCCATACATCATCGATCTTATTCAAGGAAATGGAGTTTTTCGTCTACGCGACCGAGAATTTACAATCTATGCTAACCCCATCAATGGCCATTTCCTCCAGCCGTGTTTATAGCCAGTTTAGGAGTATGCTGACCCACCAGCAATAGAGTAATTCAGTCCATATATACAGGCTCTAGGGAAACTCCTCGCCAGAATAGACTGAAGGGGAATAACGTAGAGACTTCTCTAGCACAAGGCCAATTCATGTGGCTAACTATGTAGTGAAATTTTCTTAAGTCAATTCCTGTGGCTAAATCCGTTGTCAGTATTTAGTTATTAATCTACACTCGCAAACATTTGTGGCCACATTCAGAAGTGTACTTTTCATGCACAAACAGTGTTTGAGCTTATCAATGCGAACAACATTTTACAGAGATAAATTATTATTTAAACACACGAAGATTACATTAAAGTACAAGATTACAAAGACTTTGTAGCCTTAACCTCTGATACCATATGAAGATAGGCTACGACTGACAAAAGAAACAAAAAGGGAAAACGACGTCTATCCCCCAATTCCTCAAACAGTTGATAACTAGTCTCTGTGGCACGCGTATTAAATATGCATATATGGAGCATGGAAATGAAGAGGCTATGAGGACCAGAAGCTCCATTAGAAGACGAAGGAGGACCTCAAGAAACAAAAGAATAAGGAGCTGGAACGTCAAGGAAACTAGTTCAGCAGCCCAAGCGCTGGAAGCAAGTTGTCATGTTCTTCTCTGAAATGAACTCATTGGCTTTCCTCGCCAGAATATCCGCGTTCACGGACTTGCAATCTCTATACACACAAAAGTAGATCAGTTGCTACCGAGGAAGCTAGCGCAAAGTCATCCCCAACGTTTAGACTTCGTCACCCTGTATATACTCAGGGTGACTTTACCAAGGAGTTACCTAGACATAGATATCACTATCTATCCCAAATTTGGACATGGATATCACTATCTATGGTTCATAGTGTGGGAGGATTATATCGGGAGGTTTCTTTTCAAGTGAGAACCAGAGTAAATATAGCGAACTGGAGTTCATCGAACGAGAAGGTTGAAGGGGTCCATAGGTGCAAAGAATGAAAGAGGAATTTATAGGAGAAGTAAATATTGAACCGTTATGTCCAAATAGAGCGGTAAAGATTCTCGGGGTAAAACGCAGCCGTTGATGAAGAACGCGTGTCTCTAGGGGATTAAGCAACAAGACGGTCTATCTTTCCCGAGTTAAAGGTGCCATAATTAGAGATTTTTTGGGCAGTTAAATGTGTAGGGATTTGAAAGATGGGACATGCACATTCCATATTTTTTCAAATTTGAGTTAAATGCCATTCAAGAAGGAGTTTGACCGGAAAGGTAGAATAACAACAGTAAAAGGGTAGGCAAATTCCTTAGCGGGCCAGTTACTGTTGGATTGTTCTTAGCAGCCATATATCTAAAGCCCATTAATGAATTAGAATCTAAGTGGATTATAATAGTGCTAAGATAATTAAATTATTTTTTGGTTCACAAAATACAAGAAGTTTGGCTTAATACTAGAGGCCCAGAAACTATAACAGGAGAGCCTTTCTTTTCAATTCTGCTTTGAAGAGCTCGAAGTCTTTCCAAGCCAAGCTATACAAGTCCAAGAAATCTGAAGCACCATCCTCAGCTTCAGCAAGTCAGTTCACGTGACCAGAGATTTCGTCCAAAAGTTGCTGAGCGTTGGCATAAGTAGAACTACCATCAGCCAGTAAGAGTTCCACTTCGGCTTGAAGAATTTCTAGTTCAGCTTCTTTCATGGCTAGAGCTTCTCTTTTGTTTGAAGCGCACTTCAAGAATTCCTAAACTCGACCTCGATCTTGCTGCAGTTGATTGACCATCTCGGCTACCACCTCCCATTCGCGGTTCACCTTATGCTTCATGTCATCGTGGTGGGTATAAAATTTGTGCAGCTCGCGAAGGTTCTGCTCGAATTCAGAAATAGTATCGAGGAGTTCGCTAAGGGAAATTTTTTGCAGGTCTTTGACTTTGTCCAGTGTACTGTTGATGTGTTCAAACGAATCCAATTAGGCTTGGGAGAGTTTCTTAAGAGCAACTCGAGAAAGAGCGATGTCAGTTGGAGTGGGACTCAAAACATTAAGTTTAGTAGAAAGTTCCTCCAAGCTCAGGACTTGGTCTCGAAGAGTGACTACTTAGATGGAGGAGCCCGAAGATGAGGAGGCCACGGGGATGCTTCTTAGTTGCTAGGGGCTGCTTTGACAATAGCGATAAGAGTTGAACATTCTAGTAAAGCAGGTTGAGTCCTGAGAGTAGTAGAAGAAGTTTGAGGCCAGGATTTTCGTTAGAAAATATTTGATTCAGAATAAGTAGTGATGTAGTGTGTAAAAGGAAGAAGAGGTTGTTATAGTAAGCATACCTTAGGCTCACCTCCAGAGTTGTGTTGGGCTGACTTGAGGATTCTGGATTGGAGATAGGTACTATGCGCCCTTCCGCCATGGCTTGTTGTTCCTCTAGAGTGTAATGCAGGGAGTGATAAAAGAAGGAGGCAGTGCCACCTTCATTTGTAGCGTCTTGCTCCTCAGACTCATCAGCAAAATCTAGGAAATATTGGTATTGGGGTAGTTTAGCATTTGGAGCAGGTTCAATGACAGGCTGATCAGGGGTGTTCACTGGAAGATCAGGAATAATCTTGATAATAATAGCTTCAGTGTTGATGGCGGTGCTTTCGTCAGTAACTGTGTGCTAATCTTAAGGGCAATGAACGTTTAGAATCGTAATGGTGTAACTAAATGTTGACTAGGTTGTTAAAATATTGGAGCAGAGTTATCTTACCTTGAGAGAATATGATAGGTTGGATTCGAGAGCTCATGCTATTGCGCAGTAGTGACAACATCAGTATGTGATTATGGAACAACAGCGGTAGATTGGGTCTCTGGCGATGATGAGAGATTTGTTGTTGCAACGGAGGGTGTATGCTCAGTTGTTATTTGGCGAAGAGGTTCGTCCTGTACCACTTGTTCCTCCGAGTCGTCCTCTATGATGAGTTTATGGCGGCGTTGTTTACGTTTACTAGAACCATCGGTTGGCAAGTCGGTTCGAGTCTACTTATGAGGATGCTCAATTAAAGCGGGACAATTATATTCTCTGAAGGCTTAAAATAGTGAGGCATTTGGAGAACGGAATGCTTACAGCTTGTGGGGGTTCTTTTTTTTCTTTTTTTGTCCTTTGGCGAGGTTCCTCGTTAACGGCTGCATCTTGGGCTTGAGGTTCTTCGGAATATTGTTTAGGTCCAGCAAAGGAAAGGTGAATTAGAATAAAGCATAAATATCGCCAATACTTGTGGAAAAAGATTACCAAGGGAAGTAAGTAAAGATACGTACCATTGGCCAAGGGGTGTCGTCAGTGTCCTCATGGATCATGCGTAGCAGTTGCCGGTCAGAGTCATCCATAAATAATTTCTTAAAGTTACGGAACATAGCAGGAAAAAGGGCTAGTAGTTATTTGCATCGGATACTTTCCCAAAATGGGATTTCCAAGCTAAGTAGCTAGTAGTCATGTAGAGGGATGGTGAAATAGGGTGTTCAAAATCTTGTTCAGGAAGCATTACTAGCGGGAAGCCATAGTGAGCATCAATCAAGTTAGTAGGGTCTAGATCGATAAGAAGTGGTTTGCCAGATGTTGTAGTAATTCACTGAGCAAACGAGAGGCATGGGGGAACGCTGGGATAGCCCGAATTGTCTGGCGAAGTGATTCGGGGCATATAGTTCATGCTCAGGTGTAGAAGGACTAGGAACTAGCAGGTCACCACAGGTGTTGCTTTGAAGGAAAATGAGTCTTGCTTGATTATCTTGTTCTGGCGAAGGAAGAAAACCAGTGTCAAGGTCTTGAGGGAAGTTGCGACTCAAAATGGTATCGACCACAACATCAGGAAACTCGGAATACGAGCAAAAGGCAGCGAAGCATGTTTGGTAGATCCACCCGTCAAAGGAATTGGTGGTTGCCAGAGCCTTGCCCAGAATTATGTCTCTCTCGAATGGTAGGATTTCAGGATGATGAAAAATAGGGAAGTACATTCGGAGCCAGAGCTCTACCATCCAGACTGGTTCTGGTTGGCTAAAGTCGAGTCGGGAGAGTACAATCCATCTTAGGCTGCGGTAGATGATAATGAGGATAGACTGTGCAAGACCCAACTTAGTACCCTCGAAGAGACGCTTAACGAGGTTGGTCTAGCATTTGTTGACTTTCTGGGAAGAGGGGTAGAAGATGTATTTGGACAACCAAAATTCAAGGAAAGCTATGCCTCCTTGATCGGTTTGGTCATTGATGAAATTGTTGGTCCATGCGGAGTATGAAGGGGGCGATATGAATCAGCTTGAATGGTGCATTCTATGTGGTCACCTTGTTTCCAAACAGGGTTGGCTATAGGAACTCCAAATAAAATATACAGATCCAGGAGAGTAATACTTACATCACCACAAAGCAGACGGAAGCAGTTACATGCTGAGTCCCAGAAACTCATGGCGGTGACGAAATGAGCACGATTCCCACCACTGGGGAGTGAAAAGCATAGGTCGAGGAGTTGGTCAATGCCAGCAGCTTTCCATCAAATCAGGTTTAGTTCTCAGCAGTTGTTATACCAAGAACGGTCATTTTTAGAAGTGTTGGGTCATTTGCCGATTGAGCAAGAGGTGTCCTTTTTTGTCCATCCCTCGGTGATGGCTTTCGGGTTGTTTTGGAATATCAAGGCTGAGTTACAGTGGGGACGACGGAGCACAGGGAAGAGTTCTGGGTTTATTGACATTTTGAGGAAGGGGCCTAAGCGACCAGTGCTTTTAGAGGTGACTCTGAGAGTGAGAGTAGCGCCTGGTTGTTTTCAAGTCGTAACAGCACAAATATTGGCGGCAACTTGATTTGCTTCGGTTTGGGTAAGATCTGGGTATCTTTCTTTGTGAGGAGGCATGTTGAGTAGTTGGAGAATGATGGCGACGGAAAGACAGAAAGACTGGCTTTGGAGAGAAGCTTAAGGTTCAAATTGATGGAAGTGAAAGATTTGTGTTGGGAGAAAGAGACTGACGCGAATGTGCACTTTTTATATGACGTCAGCTGGAGTGACGAAACTTTCTAGAAGAGGGGAGGTGATGTGGCATTTGCGTGTAGAGTTACCGTTTGATAGTAACGACATGTTTTTTGGTAAATCAAGCCTTTTCGTTTGCATTGGTGAATTTAATCTCAAGGCTTGAGGGGCAATATTTGGGCTCGAAATAAAATATCTCTTATTGGGGTTTGAGAGCTGGATTGAGTAAGCTGCCCGTGTAAAATGTAAATAATTCATATTATAATGAGCTGGAGAAAGTTAATCCATGCAGCTTATTTCTAATCTAATCTCTCCTACAATGGGTAGGACTCTTTTGTGAGAGTTATTGATAAGATCACAGACGGCATTGTTGATCATTTGGAATTGTATTGCAAGTCTGGCTACTAAGGAGTTTCAGGTGAAGTGGAACACGGATACATTCTTCTATATAAAGAGTTGAAAAGCGATTGGAAAAGAATCCTTGATCAAATATAAGTTTTGCTCTCAACAAACTATCATTCTCGTCAGAGAAAACCCTTGCAACTGACGATCTAGAGAGTTGTCACCAGGAAGAGTGAGATTCTTGCGATTCAAGGACGCAAAATCCTGCAATCGACGATCAAGAGGCTTGTCACCAGGAAGAGTGAGAGTTTCGAGATTCAAGGACGCAACACCCTATGTTCTCAACACCGCGTCAAGGAGATTGCTCTGCTTTACACCAAGAGGAGTATAAAGTATCGATTTCTGTGGCTCAGCTAGAGACACGGAAACCACAAGTCCTAAGTTATTAGGCAAGAAGGATCCATTCATGCGAAGTTGGTGCTCTCCTCGTCTAAATCGCTTATCAAGAACTCAGTAGCCGCTATCTTATAAATCAACATTCCGTCGCGAGACGGTGACACGTCAGCGCACGAAACACAATCGAGAAAAGAGACAATTTACGAGATCTCTCAAGTCCGCCGAGAGATTTTGGCGTTAAACTAACAACAGATTCAACTGATTATGATGACCAGTAATATATAAGATTTTCAAAAGATCGAGAATCTTTTTGGACGAGTGGAGATTTTGAGGATGTTATTATACGCATCTCTATTTCTACTCGCTAGTTTGTACTGTGGGAATAGAAGCCATGATAGTAGAATTATTTAAGTCAATGAGTAATGTCACGTACACATGAATTATTTTCAAACACACTCCCCTAAATAAACCCAAGACAACGACGACCAAACGCGTTTTTGCAAAATTGCAAGCATAGAAAATTATTGTTGGGGTCAATTATACATACTGTCTACTATGTTGCCCTCCCCTTTAATTTCCCTATATATAACAACGTACGTACACAGGTACACTCCTCTCTTCCTCCACCAAACCCAACACTCCTCGATCAGTTTCAGTTTCATATATCTCATCAGCCTAACAAAACCTATACGGTGTCGATCAATCTCTGTCTCTCTCTGATGGGGATTTGTGTATCTACTCAACTCATGAAGGAAAATGGAAGAATCGTGAATGGTTCAAGCACAGTCAAGATCGTTCACTTGGATGGGAAGCTACAAGAGCTCAGGAACCCTGTGAAAGCTTCCCATATACTTTCAAAGAATCCCGGCTGCTTCCTCTGCCCCTCCGAGTCCATGTTCGTCGACTCCGACGCCCCTCAAGTCCCTAAAGATGAAGAGCTCCCGCTGGGACAAATCTACTTCCTCTTGCCAGTTTCTCAGTTAAAAACACCGTTGTCTCTCCGAGACTTGTGTTCTCTGGCCATCAAGGCTAGCGTAGCACTTGCACAAGGCTCAAACTTATCGACAATGAGGTCGCCGCCGGTTTTGAAGAGCAACGGGATTGGGATTTGCGGCGGAGCACAGATGGGGCGAGGAAACCAAAGAATTAAACTTTAACTTTTATGGTACGTTGCATTGTGAATGTAAATGGCACGTCTTTGGACTGTAGCTGCTTTTGTTGAAAAGCCAGGGCATGCATGGTGGTATTGCAAGCGGCCAAGTGCGCAAGAGTCAAGAATAAAGCTTAGAAATTACAGCCAAGAGATGGATGGCATTGTATCATCTTGCAGTTACATTTCTCTTATATATTGCAACTACGTACTGTTCTATATATATCCGAAATATATGCATGTCTATGTCTGCATGTCCTTCAGTCATATGACTCGTATCAATCAAAGCTAAGATCGACGCATCCTTCGAATGGTTTATGAAAGAGTCCTATTCGGAAATCTTCATTTGGGAAAGTTTGATCGATATGCACATAAGCTCTCGATCACCTTCCCAAGTTAACTCAAATATCAAAAAAAGGTTCAGGTGTAATGTAATCATGGTCGATAATGATGAAGAATGCAGACACATCGTTTACGTACATTATTTTTTGTCCCTCCTTTGATGAAGTGGTACGTTCTATGGTTAAAGGTCTCATGTTGACTGCGAATTCTATATTCAAGATAGGACTAAATGTCCTCATCTCTAGTTAGAGGGTGAATTTTGCTTAATTAGTCATTCCATATCATAATTTCAAGCAATAGGTGTGGTACGACCACCGATGAATGAGTCGAATGAGTTCCACGCCAAAACTAACCCAACCTAATTACAGATTTCACAACCTTTTTTTATGGAAAAATAACTATTGTCATAATCGACAATTTGATCATTGAAATTTAAAAAATATCAAAAAGTCACTAAACTTTAACTTTGTCTATCAATTTGATCACTTTCTCTATTTTAAACATTCTAATTTGTCAAATATTTTACTTATATAAATAAAATTATGAGAGAAATGCATATAACATAAGTGGGAGAAATATAAAAATCACAATGAAATAAGAAAAATTGACATTCAAAATGGGCAAAGTTATCAATTTGATAGACAAAATTAAAGTTCACTGATCTTTTTGATATTTTCTAAACTTTAGTGATGAAATTATCGATTATGACAATTTATGCACGGACGCATGAACTTCATGGATTCTAAACAGAATCTGCCTACAACAAAACTGAAACCCAGCAATGAATTTTGTGCAACTGAAAGACACTGATCGATCGGCTTCTAATCTCAACTCGTCAAACAAAACCGAAACCAAACAAACCACCATGCAGTTTAAATTAAAGTTCATCATAGATCATTACAGCGGCACATCTACCCTCTACATCCGCCACTGCAAACCATAACATTGTCAAGAGTCTGTTTGCCTTGTTCAAGATCAAACCATGTATATACACACACACACACACATCTTTACAATTTTCCTCATTGACATCAAGGCTCCATTCAACAATGTCAGCCTGTCAGGACAAGTGCTTTCGATGAATTGAGTCAGTGGGCTCTTCAACATCAAGCGACAGCGTACGAAAAGTCAAGGATTGAAACAAAAGTAAGAAATCATGGACTAACAGTCGAATGTGAGGATATTTTCGAGTTTAGTACTACGTATGACAAAAACACTTGAGAACTTGCAATGCAACCTCAACAGTAAAAACCATCTTATTTGAACAAAGGAGTAATTCCAGACCTTATATTGAAGATCAGAGTGTACTAGTTTACTCAGAAGGCATCATTTCTAACTTGATAGCAGCAACCAACTGATCATAAGCTTCTCCCCATGCACACTTCATCTCTGGTGACCATATGTCTGGTACTGCTTTCTCTATGGTATCCAACAATGCAAACTTGACCACCTACAATTGAGTTAGTCAAGAAGAAGCTTTAAATCAGTAACTTAAATGTATTAGTTAATTAGAAACCATCTTCTTCATCGACTAATAATCTGATCAGAAACGTGCATACCTCATAGTGTTCATCCACTACTCCAGACTTGAAGTGGACACTGCCTAACCTTTTCAAGGTTGATTCCCTAACCGTAACCTTGCCTTCTTTCCGGAGTTGAACTGCCGATTCACAAGTCTGTCATACAAAGTAAAGAATGAGCTAATGTGGCATGAGCAAAACATTTATCTTGCAATATAGTTTGACCTGTTGTGGTATCACACACACAGTAATGTTCTTTGGTCAATTACTGACAACTGCATTTCTGCTCTAAGTACTCTTCAATGTAGATCCAGCCGTAGAAATAATATGAAATATTTCCAAGATTGGATACACATCAAAAGGTAAGGAACTCCCTGGTAAACATTTTAGCAATTACTCAACAGATCCTAATCTAAATCGATTCTCTTGCAGTCTTGCCGATTGTTTTACTTAAATGGATCCAAATGCAAGAACCTACAATTACAATTATGATGCACAACTTACCATGACAAAGACGGACATAGCATGAGTCTTGAGCTTGGGGTTCTTCTCCAGAGGAATATCAGAGTCCTTTAAGAATGAGAACATCTTCTTAGCTGATGGTGCAATCTCAAAGGCCCTGAAAACATTATCCAACAAAACTTAGAACATACCCTTTAAAGCTTTCAAATTCCCAATCACCAACAGCAAAGCTGATGGAATCTAATTGCAGTGATCTTTGAAATGTATTGCACAGGGAGGAATGCAAAAGTGACTTACTTCATGAAAAACTTCAGACCCAATTCAGCAGAATTCTTCTTCATTATAGCCCATGACTTGACCACCAGTGCTTCCTGCTCTTCTGTGAAAACTTTGCCTTCCATGGTCTAATCTCCTGGAACTTTGTGGGAGCTTTGAACTTGATTTGATAATGATAGCTATGGTACCGAGGATGTTGAGACAATTCTTGGGTGGGAGTTCATATAGTAAAACCTATTGAGGATCTGGCTTATCTCTTCAGGGCATTGAGGAGCCATTCTATATGGTTCAATGTTTTCTGCATAAAAACCAGCGCCACGTCCAAAACTGGGTACTGCTTAAGGGAACATGGTTTTGAGCTATTTTTTTCCCTCTTCTTTTATTAGCTTATTTGACAATAGCAGTGACCAAAAAACAAATGTGATCGGGATGGGACGGGCTTGACAATATAATTTTTTTTAATTTAATCTCCTACTTGGGATAACATCACATTTCAATGTAGAAGGAGCTGCCACTATATATTTTATAGAGCATTTCGTATATAGAGTTTTTAAAACACGGTGAGGTCCATTGTTGATCGCCTCTTAACGTGAGTGCCTAGTCGGAGGATATATCTTTACACAAAAGTGGAGCCAAAATTTGACACTCGACTTTAATCTGGCCAATGGTATTCACACAAGATTCATAGGTTCATCTGGGGGAGGCCAACACCACCACTAATGGAGGATTCAGGAACGTGCTAAGTTTCCTCTGAGACCTTATTTAGCTGGTTAATCACTGATTCTTAAAGTCGAACTAAACAAAGGATTCAGTAAGCATAGTCAACAGCTGCTATAACCAGTTATCATCTGGAGTTTTAGGTTAAACAACATCAAATATGCGACTTGACAATGCGATCATTGAACTTGAGAGAGGAGATTATCTCATCTGTAACTCGAACTAACCCCGCCTAAAACCAAGAACTACTATTATGCTTAAGAATTCCTACTTCAGACTTATAGGATAAGAGATTCCATTACAGAATATCAGAAGGAAACACGATATACAATAAGATGGAAGGAGCATACTTTTTATCCGCAGCCATAGTTTACATCAGGTCTTGCAACAACTGAAGAGAAAGGAACTTCAACTCTTTCTTTCACAACACATCGTGCCTTCCCATCTTCCAGAACAAGGACTCGTCCGGGGGGGCATTCAACGGTTGATCTCTTCTCTTCTGTTGGTAGTTGCTTAAAATGGCCAAAAATATTGAACGCTGTATTACTTCCCACAACTTTAGGCCCAAAATCAGACAGACTGAGTACAGATACTACACCGACAACTGTAAGTACTGTCTTGGCTGCTATGCTTAGGAAAGATCCCAACCCTTTTGAGTTTTTGAATCCCTCTGCATCACTCAAATTTTTCTTTGATCCATTTGTTCCATCACTGGTAATCCCATTTCGTACAGCCTTGTTTGTAGATGGCAAATAGCCATTTTCTAGAACAAAGGTGTGTGGAGAACGGCTTGGATATGGAGGAAGCAATAGATCATTGCTGTGATCTACTGTTTCACCAGCAAAAGCAGATGCCTCCTGTATCACTTCCAAATCCTTCCCCTTGTACTCTTTAATCTTATTGAGTAGCATCTTGCGACTGCTTTCTATCTCAGCAAGGGCAACTTCCCTCTCATACCTTTGTTGCTGTTGCAAAACCTGTTGATAAAAGAAGTAGAATTTTAAATTTTGTTTGTAGACCTATATACATCATGGAAGAAGTAAAGTTCTCAGCACAAATTTAAAGATACGATGAATCTATAAAAGAAGTTCATGAACAAGTATGCTTTATCTGAATTCAGCAGCAAGTCTAATTATAACAAAATGAGGTAAGAATCTGAATGACTACACAATGCCTTTTCAGATTAATGCACTTTAAGACCAATGAAATCTGTGCACTTTCACAAATTTGTCTAACATGCATATGCCACACTAGGATCCATGTTGGTGATCTGGTACTTCAAGTGCCATCTTATATATCAAAATGGAAGTAACTGACATAAAACTGAAGTTTTCATAGACCACACAAAACTTGCAACATATTTTATACAATCAAAACACAATTGATATAAACTGAAGGCACAAAAGGTGTCACAGGAAACCAGAAACTTATGCATTGATATATATAAAAATAAATAAAAATAAAAAGGTGGTGCCATCTTACATAATAGGGTCAAAGAATAACAGTCCAGAAGACTGAGTGGCTTGCAGTTAGTTTGGAATAGGCCTAGCTACACTAACTTAACTGCATAAAAGTGATTAGCATTGGATATCAATTTATTCTCCATAACACAAGCATAAAATTTAAAAGCACTCATCCAAATGATACAACCGTTCTCATTGCTGTCCACAAAACTCAACCACATTTAATCCACAGCAAAAAAAAGCAATAGATAGTACGTTAAAAACTTTTTTCCACGAAAAGTAAAAAATGTGGTCAAATGCTCTAACTGCTATTCGGTAGAGGATTATGGCCAATAATCAGGATCATCACGTGCTCCCCTCTCAAAGTACCTAGCTAGTTATATGCTAGTCCCCAAAAGATTGCAAGGTTCCCAGTTTTTAGCTATGTCCATGAGCTGGTGAGGTGCATTCTTTGGAATCCAGAAAACTAAACTACATTCATTTCTTGAATGCACTTAGAATAGACCAAGTACCTTCTCACTAGTTTGGACAAAAATTAAGTTATGGATCCTGACCACTATAATAGTGACTATGCTAATATACAACTCTCCAAATGTAGAGTATATTTACTAGTAAACGAACAAACTATGACCAAATAGATCATGTGAAGGAAACTTTAGATAGACATATATTAGACTTCAATGTTGTTTTTGCTAGCACTTATCAACCCAAGCTATGATACATTTCTGGAGCAACCCAATGTTCAGATTTCAGAATACGAACTCTAAGATACACGTAAGTGAACAAAGACATCACAAATTCCAAAAATGAACTGCTTCAATTATCTATAAATACCCAATTGCATTTGATAAAATACATAACACTATAGCTAAAAAGATTATAACTTTATTTGATTTTAAGTGCCAAGATTAGAACTTTCCTAACAAGGAAAAGACCCATGTCAAGGAAAATTGGGGGTTCTGGGATTACAGACCTGCAAGGAAGAGAGCTGGTTCTCAAGGGCTTCAAGGGCATCACAAACGTTGAAAAGCCTATGTGCCTTTTCATCTTCTCCACCACCTCCTTCTTCTTCATCTCCTGATTCACCATCAGCTTGTTGGGTCCCATTTTCCTTTCTGGGCTCTTCATCATTATTGGCTTTGTGGATGCAGTTGCTGATCTTCATTCTCAACTCTGTGGCTTTCGCCAGAACTAGACCTATACCCTCTTCCTCCATCACTGTTTCTTCTGCTAAAAGCCCAAGAATTTCAAGAGAGATGGAGATGAGTGGTTTTTTTTATGGGGGGTTTGAAATTGAATGTTTTGCTTCAATACTTGGGAAAGGTTTTATGGGTGCCGCCAAAATAGCTTTAGGTTTTTAAGTGATTCTGGTGCGGCTACAGTAGATATGATGCCAAAGCTAAACCCTTTTCTCCTCAATTCCTCAAACCTAAAGAAAACAAAATACCTACGACCTGAAAAATTAGAATTGAAATGAAAAAATTGTTTATGGCTGCAATATATAGGTAGTCCACATGTGACCAGTGAGACCTTGAGCCCAAGAAAACCGTTGGCTTTACACTGCTGCATAGTCGCTGTAGGAATGGGTGAAGTTACCAACAGTCTTGGGCCATGAGTCTGTTTGGTCTGTCTGGTCAAATATTAATTTAAGTTGTAAAATAGTTAAAAGCTTTTAGGAAACCTTAATGTTTTTAACGAAAGAATAGCGCCGGTATCGTAGCTCTTAAACTTTTGTAAATAAAATTATTGATACATACACAGAAGAGATATGATCAGAGTCCAAGAGCAACTCCGACAGCGTAATTTAAATTTTTTTTCATTTTGTTCAAATATATAACCGAAATTTATTTTAACTATGTACTTTCAAATTTTTGCTCCAACAATGTTACTTAAGATTTAGTTATATTTAAACGTATGGTTAATTTTGATTGGTTGATAAAAAATAGATAAACATATATTAATAAAAACAAAACCTCCTACCTCAAAACCCCAAGACTATTGGTTAAACCCAGAATCCCAACACTAAAATAGAGCCAGTTAGAACAATCCATACTCTAAGTCTCAACTTCTCAACATATAAATACATTCAATCACAATGTTCATAAAAGTAAAGGCAAAACCCAATTCTTTTGCATTTTGACAAACCCAAATTAAAGAAAGACTGAATATTGAGAAACAAACCTCTCACAAGGCTTCATTGCGCACTTTGATGTTCTGGGCTCTTTGGATATTGTCGAAATCGGTTCCATGTGTACTTCCAAGTTCTTTCCCATCACTCTTGATGATCTTGCAAAGGATAGAAACCTTTTACTCTAAAAGACAGAATCGTTTAGCATAGCCGTAACTTTTTTGAAATTTAAAACGGGCATGAAGTCTCCGGTTCTATCCTAAACTCTCCGGTTCTTCTATCCTTTTACTCTGTACTCACTTCCGACCGAACCAGAAGTCCAGAAAGACAGAGATGTGAAATCTGCTGGACTTTCCCAGGTATAAAGCTACTTGCTTTAACTCGGGTCGGGAGAACGGGATTTAGTTGGTACATTTTTTGGTGAGAGAATTTGTCACAGGCTATGTTGTATGTTTTTATATGACAGAAGCCTTGGGCCCTTGGTGTATATGCGCAAGAGATATACATAACAAGTTTTGTGCATGTAAGATCAAACATTGACATTTCAATATGGGACCAAATAAGCATCAAGGTTGGGGTAGCCATAAGTAACATCTATTGTTTGCTGACTTGCTCTGGAATAAAAGCCTGATAAAAAGTTACATTAGCATGTTGAGACTCTGAAACACATTATCTTCCTCTTAATCACCTTCACATAAACTCACAAAAATCTTGTGAACAGAAACTGCTCCTGCTCATCCTTGACATCTTGAATTTCCTGCTGCAAATCATGGATCTTCCTATCAACTTCGACCATTTGCATTGTGAGCGTTGTTAGTTGACAATGCAGAGTGTTCTTCCTGTTTTTCTTGGTCTCCAAAGCTGCAGTAAGCTTCTCTAAAACAGAACTACTCGAGTCTAGCGCTAGGCAGGAGTTCACAACTCAAGCTAACCAACATAAATCAAACCCCAAGCCTTGCGCCTCCTCCCAGAGTATTGCAAGATGCTCACGTGCCTTCGCTGTCATTTGCCTCCGTCTGGTTGAAGTGAGGAAATATAAGAGCTCGCCCAATGTCTCATAAGCAAACTCGAGCCATCTCAAGCTCCTCTTTGGGCATGTTGCCAATTCAGCATGACGGATGCAAGCTCGCTCAAGCAATGAAGCATAACACCATGGAAGAATTGCCAACCCTTTGAAATCAACCAAGTCATCATCAGATGTACCACCAACAGATGATTTTGGTATGCCAGAATCAGAAAGCTTAGGCATGCCAGCATCAAGCTCCTCTTTGGGCATGTCGCCAATTCAGGATGACGGATGCAAGCTCTCTCAAGCAATGAACCATAACACCATGGAAGAATTGCCAACCCTTTAAAATCAACCAAGTCATCATCAGATGTACCACCAACAGATGGTTTTGGTACGCCAGAATCAGAAAGCTTAGGCATGCCAGCTTCAGATCGTTTTGGTATGGACTTATGTTGCTTAACTGAAAAGCTTGAATTCTTTGAGGCCAAAGGGTTAGTGGTGATAGTATATGTCCTCTCCTTTGCCACCTGTGCAGAAAAATTCTTGTTAATGCTGATCTTGAAAATCAAAGGAAGTTAGAGCTATTCTTCCACATACCTGGTGAACCTCAGCACCTTCATGCAAGGCATTCATGTTCTTCTCCGGCCCTTTGTTGTCTCTTTCTCTTCATCGTACGGGGAAATCCCTCAAGTATTTCTCTACAACTCTCCTCTGGCCCTGACCTTTTTAGTAATCTATGGTTGTAAATTTATGAACAGAAAACATGCAGATTGTAGTTCAGAGACTTGTATTGCTTTTTCTTGGCAAGTAGATATGTAAGTGCTTAAGAAATCAAATTGTGAAAATGAATGAGATCAATGAGTTCATGAGAACTTTTTAAGGGGAATATATAATATTTATCAACACCAAATTAAGAAGCTAAGAGATTAAAAGCAGTATACCCTAGTAATGTCAATTTCCAGCAACATATAATTTCTACAAGTATACAACAGTGAAGTATAATAAGACACTAATATCATCCTGTATATTTCAATCGATTCTGTATATTTCTGAGTTTCACAACAGAATATCCGCAGAAGCACATTGCGCAAACATTACTGCGTCTCATAACCCAAAACAAGCAGACACAAAGATAGTGTCCTGAAACAAACTAACACACAAATGTGACAACTCATAACCAGGGACAAACCCAAATAATGTGAATTCGACTACTAACTAGAGCACTGAAAACTTAACAGGATAAGTAGGGTCGTATATGATAAGCAACATCGTCATTTGACCTATTTACATTCTAAACACATAAAATGCATATCATTCTATTTCTGTTTTCAAAAACAATAAGCAAACAAAAACAAATGTGAACACGACCAAGAATGTTTTGGCTATTTCAGAAACAAAGTTCATGAAAAGATTATAAAAAAAAAATTGTGAGAAACCCATGTGACAGTGAAGTCCTAAACCACTATCCTCTAAATCATATAGTATCCTTTATACTCTTTCTTAGCATGGAATAATCATCAAATTCAAAGCTCACAGTACAACTTTTCAACCGCAACAAGAACAAACCCTAATCGACGATAGTCGTTTGAACAAACTAAAAGAGACGCAAAGGGCTACAAAAGTTAATATCCAATTTTGGGTGTTTGATAGGAACCAAAAGCCATAAAAAAGATTGTAACTTTAGAGAAAGTAAACGACCTCATATATGTGCGTGTGAATGGCGGGTGTCGAAATCGCTTCAGGACAGTCTTTCTCCATCACGAGCAATCTTCAAGTCCTTACAACATGCAACGTTGGTGATGAGAAATACAGAAAAAGACGAGATAGAGAGCTTTCAGTTCATCACTACTACATGAAACAGAACTGGGGATGTTTCATTGTACTTCACTTTCACTATGCATGGACTAAAACGGTACAGTAAGAAGATGAGGAAGGTGAAACTACTGTGAAGGGGGATGGAGGATGGTCATTTATGAGGTTGCTGCCTTGCAAGTTGCAACTTTTGCAAAAGTAGGTGACAGTGTGTGAGACCAAAAGAAATGGACATTTAATTTGACCAACGGCCCAATACAAAATTGACCTTTCTCAAAATGATCATGTTGGTTAAACACAATTTCCTTCTTAGGGGTGAGTACGGACGGGTCGAGGCCATTTTTGTCCGTCTTTATTCTTATTCCAAACAAAATGGGACAGAATGAGATTGAAAATTTTAAAGGTTGTCCCGAAATTCGAACAAGACGGGTCTAATTTAAAATAAACATTTAATAGAGTATTAAACAATAAAAATTCGAATGAGATGAGACGAACCATATTTCGGGTTCAACATAAGATAAATATAGTTTGATAGGACTTAAAAGTCTACAACTATACAAAATAATACTGTTTTACTTAATGATTAATTAGAAAAAATAAAACTACAAGCAATTTTATTTCATGTTTAATTGATATATTTAATTCATACTACAAGAAATATAATACTTTGATCGTTAGAATGTAATTTTATTTTTTTATTGAATAATGTTATTGGTTTGATAATTTAATATGTCAATCCTTAATAAAATAAATAATAAAATAGACAAAATATATTATGCGGGACAGAACGAGTCTATCGGAATTTCAAAATCAAAATTTGATCCCGTCCCTAAAAAATGGGACAAGTCATGACGAGACGGAATAGTGAAAATTTTATTTTCGTCCCATCCCATCCCAAGCGGGATTGGGTCGAATTCAAAATTTACGGGATTCGTGTCCACCCCAATTTTCATGTAGTTCTATGTTCCAAGTATTTAAGTACTCAAGTCTCATGCATCCATGACTCCATGAGCCTGGTCACTACTGTGAATTTGTCTAAAAAGTCCAAACATATTACTGCACAGTTAAGCACTCTAAAGTGGTACCTAAATAAACTCGATAAAGATCATATCATACTAACTGCTTCTCAAGCTTCTCGACTTTTCATTTGGTTTATATACTTCATACATACAAAACCTACTGATATGGAAAGCCATCAAAACACAGCAGGATCATCACCCCGACACTCTCACAACAAGACCGGCGATCAAACAAGCTCAAGACATCACACTACTATTATCCTCTCTTTTTTCACAACTTTTTCTTAATTTCGGGCATTCTTCATTTAACACAGGCGCAACAAGCTTGAGCAGCTTTGATCATCATTCTGCTGAGGGACGAAGTGTAGTGCACCACTTGAGGAAGTTGTGATTCAAATTCTATTCTGAATCTTCATCGTACAACAAGGAGATCACCAAGCTACTTCTTTCGGAAGAAGATAACGGAAAGTAAAGCTGTGAGGAATCCATTCAATTCCCTTCCAGGTTCTTCTTTGCTGGTGCTGATCATTGCCTTTTCTTTGAGAGTTAGGTATTGAATTCTCAATCATCTCTACCAAATCGGCAGAGCACAATCCCGAATCCTTTGCAAATGACTCCACAATCTTCGGAAGGAGTTTTTGTTCATTGTGCAGAATGAAGTTTGACTGGATGTACTCTTCTTTTGCAGTATCCAGCTCCTCAAACACTCTCTTTGATGTGTAGATACGTACCTAAACAACGGAAGAAAATGCGATTGGCCCTAAAAAATTACTTTGAAACAAAGACTGGCACGCCCGAGTTTTTTTTTTCTTTTCTAGTTTTCTATTAGTTAAGAAGGGGGCCAATAGTATGTCAATTAGTTGGCTCATTAAGACAATGTATTTGGCATCTCTGCATCATCTAGTCTCACTCAAGTCAAATTACACCAAATCGTAGCAATGTAATATGATTTTTCATTAACTCAGTTCCAAGGAGCATGGAAGCCCCAGTTGGTCATGTGAAATTTAGTGAAATCCTTTTGCTAACTTCTAACAGAATTTGCTTTTAAAAGAATGGGATTATTATTTAAATGAATGCCATCTTCTACTGGGGATATAGGGGCTAGTGGTTTTTACCGCAGGATCAGAATAGCTCCCTGAGCAGAGTGCAAAATGCAGAAGAGGTTCAGGGTGCTCAATTGCATACGCTTTCCGAGCATCTCCGGCCTTGAACTTTGTTTTCATGGAAAACAACAGCCGCAACCACTAAAGGATAAGCTATGTCAGTCCACAATAGATTCAAAATATTACATCTGTAGAAGCATTTACTGAAAAATTACTGGATCGACATGGAATGTAAAGCAGGATACACAGCTTTTATAAATTAGTTTCAAAAGTGAGCTTTACCTGTCCAGGACGAGGCAATCTGCACCCCAAAATGGACCTCTGTATCATGTCAACACTTACAGTGTGACCTCCAACATTATATGCAGCCTGAAGAAAGCAAAAATTGCACTCAAAACTCTTCACCGTGTTCTGCTACAAATTTACTAGCAAAACTCCAATTACCTTGAGTGGCAATGAAACCCTTTTCAGATTATTCAGTGGAATCCCATATATTAAAAAAGCCTGAAATAAGGACAGGGAGACGTCATATGCTTAAAGGCTTGACGGAAAAGCAATCAGAATATAAGTACCAAACCACTAGGGTATGTACAGAGCTGTAAGAAACTGAGAACTATACATGCATAACGAGTGCATTGTGCACGTTAATCCAAAAGGCTAACTTCTCTTCGTGTTTCATCTTTCTGAGATCCACTCCTTCCAACTGATAAATAAGGGACCTGCCATGACATGGGGTTTTTAAGTTATTCAGGTTTACAAGAGTGTTTATATAATTATATGATGCTAAAAGTAAATTCATGATCCTATCTCAAACAACACACAAGAACCCTTTTCTCAACAAAAAAAAAAGTCATCTACACTTGTGAAACTCCATGTCAGAAGAATTTATTGAAATCTTAAATATACAGGAATTATAGACAGATAGCTAGCAGCAGAATTAGTTGTGGTCACTGTCTAATAAAGATATAGACTACTCTGCCAGCAGTTAAGGAAATATAGCAAAAAAAAAATGATTCAAAATTGGAAAGGAAAAATAATCGAAAACAATTAACTTCTTCATAGCTAATAATTGGCATACCTAAATTTCTTCAGCGTATGTTCAACATCTCTTAACTTCTCCGTATCCCTATTGATCGATTGTATCTTTAGCATTCGACAGTAAGGTCCACTCAAATCTTCTGATCCTTCGAAGGGGATAGGCTTGTCATGATGTGAACTGAAAAAGGGAATTTTTGTGCGCCGTGAACTCCATTTTTGACTTTCACCGTGAGAAGAAATTGGTGCCGAGAATGTGATTGGAGAGCATGAGTAACCATTATTGATAATTGGTGGGTCGGCAAGTTCACTATATATGGCTGCAATGCACTTGATCATTTCTTCAGAAAGGCAGTTTGGCGTTTCTGGAACATGATCAGAGATATAAGCTCCAAGTTGTTCTTCTGCATATACATTTGAAGCTGCAAATGATGATTGCTGAAGAGAGAACATAGGAAGCAACAAATTAAAGAAGCCTAATAAATTTTGGAAGAAAACTTTAATATAATCAAAGGGAGGCAAATATAAGAAACTAAATGTTGTTTTAACTTACCTCTAACATTGAGAAAGGTAAGGAGTGGTATGAATCTACAGCTTTAGTTCGAGATTTTGTTCGAGGAGAAGTTCTCGGTGAACAAGTCAAGCGCTGAGACAGTGAGGAGTAGCAACGATGAATGCTTGAATCTAACAGGCTTTGTGGCTCCCATATATCATTACAGTCCTTGAATGGTTTGCCAGATGAATTCCGAGCCAGCTTAAGATTGTCAGAGTACGTGATTATTTTGTTATTTTCTGGGGAAACATCTTGTCCAGAACAATCTCTGTGTGTGACTGAAGAGGACTGTTGTCTTTCGACCATAACTAATTCAGAGGGTATATGTTGATCAAATGTTTTCCGGTATAAAGAGAGAAGATAGCGTTCCAAAACAACAACTTCTAGTTCCAACACAGTAATGTCCTTTATAAGTTCCGTGGCAGACTGAGGTCAGGATATTGAATCCAAAGTTAGCATAAGAAGAATCAACTGAGCTACCAGTGCCAAAATATAAGTAATAAACTACATTCAAGCTTCAAACTACATTATTGTCTAAAACTAGTTATCTTGCAATGTGGCACCAAATCTCAACAGCGAAAACTCCGCTTATCTGTCTCTGAAACGCCTCAAGTTATTATTTAAATATCAGATTAACAAGTTGAGACTTGACCACTGCTTTATGTACTAAATTTTTTATGAACAGAAGAAACACATTCAACTGAATACTGTATCAAATAACATAAGAGACTACCTTGGGAAGTGACTCTTCAATCGTAGAATCATATGATAGTTGCTGATAGCTTAGCGCCTTCTCTAAAGCATGACGTACCACGAGTTGGTCCTGCAATTTTTTTTGAAGCTGTAAAATCTGTAACATGGAGAAAGATATGGTAAATTCTTGGATGCACAGCTTCAATATATGAAGCACCAACAATTATGAGATCTTGGACTAGTCCATTACATACCTCCTGATTTAAAGAACTTTGAACATCAGGATAAATTGTCTGCCTCTTGATAACTTCAACACAGCTGTTTGGTTTACCCATTTCCCTCTACAAACCAAAAACAATAATACTTATAAGCAACATTGGACAAAGAGTTGGGCCTTTTACAGGACCACAGTTCTATATTAGTTTCAAATCAACAAAGCAAGAACGCTAAACAAAGAGTCGCATAAAGAATCTCTTACATTTCTATGTCTGTAAGGAGCAATGAGAATGCTATTCAATTTATCCTTCTCAAGCTTTCTTTTAACTGGATCACTATTAGCAAAAGACAATAAAACTCGATCATTACAATATGAAACGAAGCATAAAACAAACCAGATTTCAAAGGATCATCAATGGAATGGAAGCTGGCAAAACCCAGTTAAGAAGTGAAGAAGATCAAGAAAGTTATACCTACTAGTTGAACGCTTGTGTTTCGAAACTCCCTCCATGAACGTGAATGGCTACTTCATGCATAATAATAGAAGAAAATGTTTGGCATCATTAGTACTACACACAGCCAAACGACATTAATTACAGAACACTTCAACCTTGGGATATTGACAAGTACCTGAGGCACAAGGAGAACCCATCTACCCAACATGAGAGAAACATTCCAAAACACACATTAAATGCAGGACATAGATAACACAGTGAGAGCAGAGTGAGACTACTCACGAAGATGGGTCTTCTGTAACTGGAAACAACAAATCTAGCTGCTCATGGACCGATGGATACCAAAGATTTTTATTTACAGCTAGCTAGATAGATATCTCTTTCTCAACTCCCAGAGAAGGATCGACTAAATTGACTTTCTTCACTGCTATGGAGGGAGGATCTAGTTGCATACAACATACTCTGCTTTTTATATTATGGAGAGCTGAAAAGGGTTTACTCTACTCTACTGTTTGACTAGTCGGCAATAGAAAAACCAATGGCACCTTTGAAGAGTTGGCTGAGCTTTTTGCATTGCATCAAAAGAATCAAACCAGTGTCGTGTCGTTTGATTAAGATTCATCTGTGAAAGTTGAGAAAAAACTAAACATCTGCATTTAAATAGTAGGAACAAATGAGACAAACTCAAAGAAAAATATATTTCAATCCTCACACACACCAGAGAATCTAAAGGTTCTAATTTATGTCACACATTTTTGACATATGATTTTTGTCATTTAGGCATACTTTCACCTCCCACATGATCATGAACATGTTTCAACTGTGAAAAAAGACACGGCAGATTTGGATCACTGGAGCCAAAATTGTGAGCCAAAGTTGTCCTTGCCAAAAGAAAGAAGTTGTTTATACTATTTTCATTCCAAAAAATCTAAGGGGTATAGTCTCTAGCAAGAAAGTATTCATATATAGTCTGAAAGTCGTATAGTCTTGATATATATGCACACATGTGAGTTGTGACAAGTGCTAAATTAAAGACCATTTGGTTAAAGCTGTGGCGCATACAAAATCGTTAAGTGTCGTCCATAAGATAAAGGGGTGGAGCACTTAGAAGTTAGAAGAACAAAACACAAAAGATGGTAACAAAGGTTAGGTGAAGGATTAAAATATTAGTAAGTATGCCTCTTGTAGATATTTTAAATTTTTATAATAATTAGAATTGATTTATTTTTTATTATAGATATTTTCTACTTATTAGAAATATACATTGTAAAGCTGTATATATACTTAATTTAGGAGTGAATGAAAGCATTGCATTCTATCCTAAATACGTTTACCTATAGTTCTCTACTTGGCATCAAAACCAAACATATGGACCTACTGACAAAATCCTTTTTTTTTGTCACCCACTACACCTAAATTTCGTTGGAGAAAACTCCAACTCTGCTGTGATTCCTTCTCCCCAACCTCACCCTCAACCTCAACCTTCCATCCATTACCACCAAGAAAACTCATCTTTTCCCATTGGAGTTCTCTTGAATGATTCTAATTACTCTACCTGGACCCCTATTATACAAATGCGCATTAGAGGTCGTAACAAACTTGGATTCCTTATTGGTGATTCAGCTGCTCCTCCTACTGGCACACCTCAGCATATTATTTGGGCTACTGGCAACGAGAAGGTGAAGAGTTGGTTGATTGACAACATGTCCTCATCCATCATTAACCGCTATCTTCGTCTCAAGACTACAGCAGATATTTGGAGTGCCTTACACCAAACCTACTATGATGATTCAAATTTTACATGGATTTATGAGTTGCACCGCCTCTGCTTCACTGCTAAACAAGCAGGGCGGCCTCTCTCTGTCTACTACAATGAGTTGGTCGGTTGGCTCGAGGAACTTGATCAGCGTGTTGCCTCGTTTTCTAATGTCGTGACTGCAGTTGTCCAAGACAACAACTACAAATCTATGCTCCAAGTCCACATGTTCTAGGGAGATCTGGATATAATACCCCAAAAATTAGTATAATAATTAAGATTATTATATGACTCGTTAAACTTAGAAATTATCATAATTTAGTTTATCCTTAGAGCCTTTAGAAATTCAATAACAAAGACACAAGATTTTGTCAGAGGATAGCCATGGATTTCGCCACAGGATGGAAATCTTAACTTAGAAATTATCATAATTTAATTTATCCGAAATTATCATAACAAAGACACAAGATTTCGTCACAGCATTGCCATCGCCCTCAAGGTTCCAGAATGGAAATGGGAGAACATCACCATGGATTTCGTCACAAGATTGCCAAAGGCACAAAATGGAAATGATACAATATGGGTTATCATTGTTCGCCTCACAAAGTCAACACATTTCCTACCCATTAAAGTAACATATTCCATTGATTTCTTAAGCAAGATGCACTTAAAAGAGGTAGTACATCTTCACGGGGTTCCTATCTTAATTGTCTCTAATCGCGATGCCCGATTTACCCCTAGATTTTGGGTTAGCTCACAAGAAGTTATAGAAACGAAGCTAGATATGAGTACTGCATTTCACCCTCAGACGGATGGAAAAACCGAAAGAGTTAATCAAGTGATCGAAGATATGCTTAGATCATGCATCTTAGACTTTGGAGGAAGTTGGGAAGATCACCTATATTTGATCGAGTTTGCTTATAATAATAGTTATCACTCGAGCATAGGAATGGCACCATTTGAAGCTCTTTATGGGAGACTATGTCGTACCCCAATGTGTGGGGCTGAAGTTGGAGAATAAGTTCTTCTAGGACCTGGCATTATCAAGCAATCTGCGGAGACTATCACTATAATTAAAGAGCGCCTGAAAACAGCACAAAACCGACAAAAGAGCTATGCAGATCGACATAAGAGACATGTCGAATTCAAGAATGGATACCAAGTCTTTTTTAAAGTCTCACCCATGCTAGGAGTTATCCATTTTGGAAAGAAGAACGTTAAGTTATCTCTACGATTTATTGGGCCTTCCCCGATCGTCGAGAAAATTGGTAATCTAGCTTACCGATTAGATCTATCACCGAACCTATCCATTGTACATAACATCTTTCATTATCCATGTTGCAGGAATACAAGTCGTACAAGTCACATGTCATAGATCATAGCACCTTGGAAGTCTCAAAAAATGCCACTTACAACGAAGCACCTGCCCGCATCTTGGGCCAAGAGGTGAGAAAGCTCCACACAAAAGACATTCCAGTTGTAAAGATACAATGGAATCAACACGATGAGAATGAGGCTTATTGAGAGTTAGAGTCGGAGATGAGGAAGAAATACCAACACTTATTAACGGAATTAGGTACGTAAAATTCGAGGACAAATTTTCTTTTAAGGTTGGTAAATTGTAATACCCAAAAAGTTAGTATAATAATTTAGATTATTATAAAACTTGTTAAACTTAGAAATTACCATAATTTATTTTATCCTTAGAGCCTTTAGAAATTCGATAACAAATTGTCTGGCGAAAACAATGTATAAAAATGAGGTTTAGAGAAACATTAACGGAATGAATTGAAACAAATGGTCCAGTAGTTACTCAAGTTCAAGTCAAGTACTCCCTGGTCTTGGGTTTGATACAATGTAGCTGGATTCTCGAAACATTCCATGTTGTAGGTTAGTAAAAAATAATAAAAATATTTTTACTCAAGCTAGAAATGGTAAGAAAGTACTAATTTCAAATAACCAATTTTTAGAAATGAAATTTTAGCGAAATGACCAAATTTTCCTTGTTCGTATTTGTTCTCCGAATAAAACTTTGTGTTTAAAAATTACAATTAATACTTTTAGAGGTCATGCTTATATATCAATTCAATACTAATTTCGGGCTAATTATTATTGGTTTATGTGTTTTTGATTTTTACATTATATTACACTTTATTAGTAAAAGCACACATTTTCTTCACCTATTTATTGTACATTCACATTTACACATCTCTGCGTATATGTTTATAGCATCAAGTATACATTTCAATCAGATTTCAAACCACATTACTATTGTTTTTAAAAGTCAAATTCACCTCTAGTTGTAGGCTAACTATTTCTTATCTCTTTGTCTACAAAAGTCAATAAAAATGGTTGTGAATTTAATTTTTCATGTCTTCTCTCAAGGCCTATTTATACCCACTTGAGTTCAATCTGATCACACACCATTTCAATCATGATTTCACCGATTGAAACTCTCCCAAAGTTGCAATGCAACACACCTAAAGTCCTATATCAAAAACATTGCTATGAAGCATATTTTAGCAACTCTTTCTTTGCTCCAAGAAGGCCATCTTGAGTTAATCAAATACCTCATTCACCTACTATAATTTTTTAGTAAGTACATAAGTACATTCATATAATTCTTTATCTTTAGGATTACATCAAAGTACATAGCTAAGAATAAAAGGGAAATAATAAGCATTAGTATAACTTAATATTTTTCATTTTTGGTAAATTTCTAATTACTCAAATGTTTTTACATAATTAGATTCTACATAAAAGTAATGAGGAAGTTATGGCTAAAACAAGTTTTGTTAATCTTTTCCTTAATCTTATTTGAAAACTCTTAAAGTGCTCTTAACTTGAAATATTCATATCTCACTTATTTCTTAACCAAATTTAGTGTTATTTATATCAATACAAAGCTTAGGAGTTCATCTATCAATATGAAAAGTTTAAATGGCATTGACTAAGTTTTAGTAACTAATTATTTCGTGCAAATGAGCTTAATACCAAATGTAATTATTTCTGGACAGTTGTTAAACATCTTTGTTTCAGGACGTAAGAACTCCCTATAGGACCTTATAACTATTATCGTTGGATTCCTCTTGAAAAACACTTTGATATGGTGTACTCACTTCCCAAATTTGGACATAATATGGATTAATTATAAAACGGATCAAATGGAGGATTTCGGGCAAACTACTGCCGAATGATACTTCTAGTCCAAGGATTAATAATTTTATCTTCTGTATTTATTTATTTACTTTGATTTTATTTTATTTTATTTAGTTACTCGCATTATTTACTTCTTACGTTTGATTTGGGACTAATGGAGGATTTTGGAAGGACTACCGCCGAATGAAACTTTTGGACCGATGATAACTAATTTTGTTACTCATACTTTCATTTCAAGTTTATTTATTTGATAGCTCTATTGGAGTATTTCAAGCAGACTACCACTGTATGAAACTTTTGGACTAAAATTGTTAATTATCTAAATACGTTTAAGTTTCATCATCCTTTCTTTACAAATTTCTATTACGCATAAATTTATTACAAGATTATGATATAAATATATACTCAATGATCTATATGTACATAGTGTTAACTAAAGACTTGTGTGTGGTCATTATGATTGAGGTGTGAAGTCGGGTGTAAAGTACGAATTAACTCGTGCTTAAGTGAATTGCTGGTAAAGTATTTCGTGATTGTTGGTGTTAGCCAAGGGCCCTAGTCCCTACAAATAGTGCACTATTATACTCTTAGGAATGAATTGTGTCAAACCAAGAGTATACATGCTTTGGCAAGTGGTCTTAGTATCCTGTGCCTTTACATGTGTGTTGGTATTATGAGACTAAGCACATGATTTTTTTATAGTAATTGCCAATTAATCCAAAATAATTCACTGTTGAAGTATTGGCATGTTTGTAAGTAGATGTGTATTTGTGCAAGAAAGTATATTATATATACCTATATGTATATATCATAAAGACGCAAGTATAAGCATGAGAGAATATACCTGGGTTTGATTATTCCACCTTTTTGAATTCGTTGTTCGGTTTAATGTTTCTTAGAGATAATTTAGTATATGTTTATAAGTTGTACTTACTGGGTCGGTGTGACTCATGATGCTACACCTTTATGTTTTCATGTGATGAGTAGAATGCTTGGGGAAAATGGGATGCGTTGCCTACTAAATAAACGAATTATTTTCTACTTGTATTTTGAATTTAATATATGTAATGACTATTATTTCTATAAGCTTTGGTATTGTAATATTGACGTTTTCACTTTTCAATAAATGTACTATTCATACATCTTAACTTTTGAAATTATTTGGGTTTCTTATTCATATAAAAAATCCTAACACAATATTTCAGTATAATATTGGGCCCGGATTTGGGGGTGTGACACTGGATCCTAAATTTGATCAGATTCGAGGAGAATTGCTTCGTTGAGAGGAATTATTGAGTATTTACAAGACCTATGCTTATATTCGTCGGGCTCACAATGACCAGTCCGCTATCATCACAACCACCACCTCCTCTCCACCACCACCACCACCACCACCATTGGCATCTTCCTCCACCTCACGCTCATCTGATGGGTGACGATTTGGTGTTTGTCCTCCAAACCCTTATGCTGACTCTATCTGCCCGTTGTGCAAGGATAAGGGTCACTCCAAAGACAACTGTTTTCCAACTATTGGATATCTTTCCTGGTAGGGTGATCGCCCATGCAAGACTCTTCCTTCCACAAGTACCTATGTTGCTTCTACTAATGTAGTCCAATCAGGTATGTCTGGTAAGGTCTCTCTTGCTACATCTTGTGGGAATAATGCATGGATAATTGAGACCGGTGCATCTAATCATATGACCAGTATCTCTAGCTTAGTTCATTCTATTCATCCATCTTCTTTACCTAGTGTATCTACTTCTCATGGTTCCCCTTCTTCTGTTGTTAGTGAAGATTCAGTTACTCTCTCTCCAAATTTAATCATTAATTCTATGTTAGTTGTCCCCTTTCTACATATAACATTTTATATGATAGTCAAATTACTATGACTCTTTCTTATTTTGTCACGTTTTATACCAATTTTTATATTTTTCAGGACATTTTGACCCGGCAGATTCTTGATTATGGTATTAGACGGAGGAAGCTATAGTATCTCGATTTGACATCCAGTGGAGAGAATCATCTGAGTTCGTTGAGTCAAGCCAAAAATGTTAGTAGTCAGAATAAAGCCAAGGAAACCATCAGATTATGACATCATTGTTTGGGCCATCTTTCTTTTGGTTATCCTAGGAAGTTACAACCCCATCATTTTCAGGTATTGATGAGTCTAATTTTAAGTGTGATGTTTGTGAACTGGCCAAGAGCCACCGTATTCCCTATTCCCCAAGTTTGAATAAATGCTCAGTTTATTTTATGAAAATCCATTCTAATGTTTGGGGTTCTGCTAGAATTTCTACACCAACTAGAGCTCATTATTTTGTTACTTTTATTGATGGGTGTACCCAGATGACATAGGTCTCTTTGATGACTAGTAAGAGTGATGTATTATCTCACTTCACTGAGTTTCATAAGATAGTGATTACACTTACTAGCAGCATATCCGGGTTCTTCAATCAAACAATTCAGGTGAATATATTAATGACACCATGTCTACTTATATGGCTTCTCATGGGATTCGTCATAAAACCTCTATTATCTATACTCCTCAACATAATGGCTTGGCAGAATGTACGAATAGGCAACTGCTAGAGGTTGTTTGTGCTTCCTTGTTTGATATGAATGTGTCTCGGTCTTATTGGGGTGTCGTTGTTACTTATGCTGCTTGCTTGATCAACCGTACTTTGTCTCATGTCATTGAGTTTCAGACTCCATATCAGAAGTTACATGAGATGCTAAATGTACATTTGCTCTATAATCTGGAGCCTAGAGTATTTGGTTGCACTGTGTGTGTTCATATCCACAAGCTTCTCCGAGGTAAACTTGATCCTTGTACTTTGAAGTATGTCTTCATTGGCTAAGCTGACTTCCAGAAAGGTTATCAGTGTTATGATCCTCTAACCAAGAAAACTCATGTTTTCCTCGATGTATCCTTTAGAGAATCTAACCCTTATTACTCAGGGAGAGTTTCAGAGTCTTCCCTTCATGAGGAGGGAGGATGTGAAGGAAATACTCTGAATTTATCAAAATTTGAAGATCTTGAACAATTGGAGACATGATTTGGAAGTTTCGATATGTTTGCAACTGAAGATAGAAATATCTAAGAACGTACCCTCGACGGGTCAAGTGATTCTATCAACTCGTCAAACCATCATGCCAACGAAGACCATAATGCTATCTTCAACCCGCAAAGCTCTCCTTCTTGATCCGTCTAACAATATGCCTCGGAAGACTAGAATGCCACCTTCGACCTATCGAGAGTTCCTTCTCAACCCGTCGAAGACCTGTTGGCCAATATCCTTTCTGAATAGCATAGAGATAGTACTGAAGCTCATGCTCCTCTATCTACATCATCAACTGAGATCTTTGTTCAAAGTGTTCCATCTGAGGTACTTAAATCTACTCAAACTACTAAGGAATTCCTAAACAACAATATGCATGAGTCTTGTATAGATGCCAAATAGCAGTATGAGCCTCGTGCTAACTGCATCTCCCATCATAGAATCTCATGCACTTATTGTTAGTCAATAATCTTCATTATCTGTTCCTAGTAATGTACAAGATGTAGGAAAAAGTAGTGATATTAAACTAAATAAAATCCAAAAATACTACTTATTTAATTAGTAAAATATAAATTAAAAAAAATCAAAGCACAAATTTTGGGAAGAAGATGAATTAAGTTGAGTCGCGTGTATCACACGCTATCCTTAAGATGTTGTGATTATGGGTTATTGATTATGTGATTGATTTTCAGGTTCTCTCTCTCTCTCTCAATTTTCAGGTTCTCTCTCTCTCTCTTTCTCTCTATAATTTGATTATGTGATGTTGTGATTATGAGTTATTGATTATGTGATTGATTTGTTTTATTGATTATGAAATTTGATTATATATTGGTTATTTTAATTTTATGAATTTTGTAAAATTTTATGTGATTTTTTCAATTATATGAAAGGACCCAACCCTAGCTTACTAGTAAACCAGATAGTTTAGCTAGTGAGATAGAATTAAATCCCAACGATTAACTAATTCTGAGAAATTCTGTGAAATTTTTGACATAACTCCCTTTAAAAACTGGACAACCAAAAACTTGCAAGAAGATAACACTCCACACATAATCCCACAGACACACCGTGGACCACCAACATCCATCCGAATTTCTCAACATATGACCAGAACTAAACCAAATACATAACTCGAGAATTTAAAATAATACTTTACAGAGTACTAGTTCTGAATACAAAAGAAAGTAAACACGAAGACTACTTGAGTAACTGACTGATTACAAGAGCCTCACTGAGACAACAATACTGAATTGGTATCTAGAGCGACTTCTATAAACATAATGTACATACTAATAGTGAGCTGGAACCTACTGGTGAAGAGATTGACTGGTGGACTCGAAGCCCTCGACGACACCCAGCACTCTCAGGATACATATTGCAGCTTGGGCAATGATAAACAGGAGAGCCCAGGAAAAGGCAAATAAAATATAATTTGTTAGCGTGAGTGGACAAAAATAATATAATAATATGCATAAATCGATAAGCTGAAATTTCATATCTTTCCTCTATTTACTGTGAAATAATGCGAGTTTAAAATAAATAAACTGAAATAAAATATGGAGGTGGGCACTGAGGGTGTTTGTCCTAACCCGGAGCGTCTCCATGACTGTAAATAAAAGGTGATGGGATCGTCTAGGGTGTTTGTCCTAACCCGAGACGATCTGGGTCGACAGGGTATTTTTTCTAACCCAGTCTGATCCGACTAGTCAATGATCAGCCAACTAGTCAAAGCGTCGATGCTAAAAATAAAAATATCACAAACATACCTCCAAACTCAACTGTAATAAAATACAGGAGATTATAAATCTACATAAACATAAACTCGCAGTAACTATAAAAATAAATAAACGTCTACTCACTGTACGAAGCTAGCTCCACGGTCCGGCGGAAGTTCCCTCGCCAAATTCTCAATCACGGTCTCCTGAATAAATAACATATTTAATAAATATCGTAATTCGACAAAACGTACGAAAATCTACTCAGAAACTATCCCAGAAACCCCCTAAACATTCCTAAATTTTATAGCGTCGGCAGAGCCCCACCGTGGAGCATGAGCCACAGGTGAGGCGACGCGTGAGCCACACACGCCACCCCCCCCCCCCCCCGGGCCAAACAGCTCCATTTGGAGCGTTTGACCCACGGCTGGAAAGATCTCAACTAGACCTATGATTTTTCTAACTAGGCTTAACCCCAAATCACCGTCATTTGGCCGGAACACAGCCTGAAAAACGCTGGAAAACTTTTTCGGCCGATATCATCGCCTTCGTCGCTCCTCGGTCCTCCAACCCATAGGGGTTTGACTCCTGGAGTGAAACCTAGTCGATTCCACCCAACCTCTTTGCAGGAAAATAGCTGGAGCACTACCGACCGGTGACCTCAAAATCTGGCGAAATAACCTAATCAATTCGGGTCCAAACACAAACCAAAACTCAGCAACACATACATAAAACAAAAGAGGAGGAGGAGAGCTTCATTTCCCTACCTTAGTTGTCACTGGAGGTGGCCGAAACAGTTGTTCGGTTCGGGTCGAAAAAAAGGGTCATTGTACGGAAATACGGGTCAAGCTTGTATATACCAGTTGCTATTTTCGGGAACTTCCCAAAATATTACGTATAAATACCATATAAATACCCTTAAGTAGCTGGCCCAAATCAATGATCCAAAATCATTCTGATCAAGATCGAACAGCTCAAATTAAACCGACATAAAAATCAAAATATTTTAATATTTGCTCCTAGCGATTTCCGATAATCATTAAAAATAGCTCGCTTATCCGAAAAAATTCTCCAAAAATTCCTACAAGCTCGAAATTAAATTCTATACAACTCTCGCGAAGAAAGTCAAGTCAAATTTTTGCCCAATGAAAAAGTCGTTTACAACCTTAATAATGTGACTAAACAGCGATAACGCATAACGTGGTTCGATAAGTGCGTGATTTCGGTTCGGGTTGTAACATTATATATGGATTTGTGAATTATATATGGGTGAATTATATATGTTCAGGGTTTGAGATGTGAATTATATGGGTGAATTTTGTGAATTATATATGTTTAGGGTTTGAGACGTGATTTTGTGAATTTTGTGTTAGCATTGTAAACACATACTGTTTAGGGTTATATGATTATTGGTTATTTGATTATGAAATTATATATAGGTTATGTGAATTTGAGATGTGAATTTTGTGAATTTGTGAATTTTGTGAATTTGATGTGTGATTTTGTGAATTTTGTGTTAGCATTGTGATTGAGGTATGTAAATAATATTGTATATGCTTGAAAGTGTTGGATGGTTGTGTTATATTTGATTAGATTTGTATTGGCCGATGTATTAATTTGTGTGATTTATGGGTAATTTTTATTTTAGGAATCATGAATTGGTTAAGCCGAAAGAATTCGAAGGGATCTAAGAGAGAAAACGGGTCTAGCGGCGATAGTTCCTTGTCCGCCTCTATCAGCAACACTTATAGCGGCACTAGGACCTCTCGACACCATCAACTGCTTCAGCAGACGCTGCAGCGGGATGTAGTGGCTCGCCGACCCTCCAGCATGAGGCAGCTCTGGAATGAAGACGGCCCCTCCAGGCCCTTATTGGCTAGCTCTATTTGTCATGTTCCTTCGGGTGTCCGTGTGCCACAAATTCGTCGGCCGGAGCCTTCTCCCTCTACGGCTCAGACTCCACATTCATCTGAGGCTGGTGCTTTAGGTAGTTCCTCAGTGCGGGTACGTGGTCCGCCGCCTCACCACTTCTTGCCCCGGGAGATACCTGCCATACCTGATCTCGATGATCGGGGAGTGCCTTTTCCATGACAGCTTGGTTTCACTATCTCAGAAGAAGCATACGTCTATGTACCATTTGATACACCTCTATATAGTTCGAAGGTATCAAAAACATCAACGTCAGAATCGGGAAAATATTAACAACCTTGGTTATTTAATTTCAAACTTATTAATAATTTGTATATTAAATTGGGTGCCTATGTTTTAATCTTTTTACCTTGTCTTAGCCGAAACAGACGCCGGAGGCAACGAAGAAAAGACTAGAGGCCCCGTCACCGGCAAACTACTTAAGAGGATGATCAACGACAGTGGGAAAGTGGTCATAGAGACCGGGCAAGATGGATTAGTGATTTTGGGAAAGAATGCGCGCAGGTACTCCGATCAAGTAGAAAGTATCATATGTGACAGAGTCCCATTTCTGTAGGCAGACTGGTCCTCCGTGCCACAGTGTGTAAAGGACATGGTGAATAATACACTGTCGGTGAGTTAATTATATATTCATTAATTATGTATGTCTACCTTTATTAATTAAGTCCGAATAAATATATAAATATTATCATTTATATATACATTTGCAAGTGTGGTTTATTGTGCCGGAGGAGATCAAATAAGGGTAAATGACGTGCAAGGAAAAAGGTGATGGGATCCGAGTTATATTTTGTTGATCATTTATTGTCAATTTCTAACATTTGTGTTGCATTAATATAGGTACAAGGAGTGGAAAAGTGAGCTCAAAAAGTACTGGAAGAACCACGGCAACCTCTGTGGGGGTATCCCTAGCGAGTTTATGTATAAGGAGTACGAGTGGCATTAACTTCTAGTCCACTTCAACAACCCAAAATTTCAGATATGCAACATCATATTTGTGTTTACTAGTATCGTATTTGGAAAAAATAGTTTCCTAATTAATATATTTTTGATATATATTTATCCAACAACGCCATTTCTGCAATAAACGCGGCGAACCGGAAAAAAAACACAAAGAACCATCATACCGGTTCTAGATCCTTTGCGGGTTGGATGGAGGAGGCCGCCCAATGCCCTGAAGTCCCCACATTTGAGTATACATTAGAGAAATCGTATCCTCAGTGCCCCGAAAATATTGTAAGTCTTATGCCCTTATAACTTAATTAACATATTTGCTCATATATGTATTTTCTCTTAAAAAAAATTACGTATGTTTATTAATATGTTTTTTTCCTTGCCAATTAGGTGAGAGTGCAGTAGGTGACTCTGAAGGTGTTGACTCAGATCATGAGAGAGTAATGGCTTGAGACCTAGGATGAGGACCTCCCTTGGGTCATCTCTCAGATTGATCAATCTGACCCAATGGTAGCAGCGAGGATCATGGCTCACATTTTCCTACTACTGCAGGGGTCTAGGACAGATGGGCGACGAGGTCTTGAAGAACACTCCTGGTTTTTTGCATAAGTCGGGAACTTTCAGGGCTTCTCAGCTACATGAACATCTTCAGAGGCAGGTGATGGAGCACCAAAGGGAGTTGGAAGAGACTCGAAGACAGATGGAGGAGATGGAGCGTGCGAGATTAGCCGAGCAGACTACGTTGGCTTCCTAGTTTCAGGATTGGACTGCACAGCTTCAGTCTTCTGGAATCCCGATTTCGTTCCCACCTGGTAAGAAGATTGTTGGATGTCGCTGGGTGTTTACTGTAAAACTCAAAGCTGATGGAAGCATTGATCGCTACAAGGCTAGATTGGTTGCTAAGAGTTATACTCAGAAATATGGAGTTGATTACCAAGAGAATTTTGCACCTATTGCTAAAATCAATACTGTGAGAATTCTTGTTGCCCTTACAACTCGTTATGATTGGTCTTTACACTAGTTTGATGTGAAGAATGCTTTCCTGAATGACGACTTAGAAAAAGAAGTGTACATGGATACCCCACCGAGAATCAGTTGCAAAACAGGTAATGAGAAAAATATGTGTCACCTGAAGAAGTATCTATATGGTTTAAAGCAATCACGTAGGGCATGGTTTGGACGCTTCTCCAATGCAATGAAGAAATTTGGGTATCACTAGTGTAACTTTGATCACACTTTATTTGTCAAACGCAAGGATAGTATGACTACTACCTTAATTGTATATGTTGATGATATGGTTGTTACAGGAGATGATCCATACGAGATGGTGAGTCTCCAAAAACATTTGTCACAGGAGTTTGACATGAAATATCTGGGTGATTTGAAATACTTCTTGGGAATTATAGTTGCTAGGTCCAAGCAAGAGACTACATTATCCCAAAGGAAGTATGTTTTAGATCTTCTTACTGAGGTAGGATTGTAAGTTTGCTGCTATTCATATTGAGCAAAATCATAGGCTGCAACTTCTCTCAGATCAGGTTCCAGCAAATAAGGGCAGGTATCAACATTTAGGTGGGAGACTTATTTATTTATCGCATACTAGACCTGATATTGCTTATGTTGTTAGTGTGGTGAGTTAGTTTATGCATAATCCTGGAATATAGCACATGAGTGTTGTCTTTCCTATTCTCATATGTGTGTTTTAGGCTACACTGATACAGACTGGGCCGTGATCATACTAACAAGGCTTCTATCTCTGGGTACTTTACTTTATTAGTGGAAGTTTGGTAACTTGAGGCAGTAAGAAATAAAATATGATTGTCCGTTCTAGTGCAGAAGCTGTATATCATGGAATGACAGATGGAGTGTGTGAATTGTTATGGATCAGGAATATGTTGAAAGAATTAGGCTTCAAGCTTTAAAAGCTTATGGATTTACATTATGATAATACAGCTGTTATGAAAATTGCTCATAATCCAATACAACATGATAAAACCAAATATGTAGAGGTTGATAAACACTTCTTAAGTGATAATCTTGACAAGAAGATTATTCGGTTCCCTTTTATAGCATCTAAGGATCAGTTAGTTAACGTTCTTATTAAAGGGGTATCACATGAAAGCTTTAGTAAATGGTTGAACAAGTTGGACATAATTGACATCTACGCTCCAACTTAAAGAGGAGTATTGACAAGTATTGATCTTGTAGATATTTTAAATTCCTATTGTAATTAGAATTAATTTATTATTTATTATAGATATCTCTACATATTAAAAATATGTCATATGTCATATAAATTTATATGTCATATATATACTTAGTAAATGGTTGAACAAGTTGGACATAATTGACATCTACGCTCCAACTTAAAAATATTACATTTTATCATTAACACTTTTACCTATAACTTTCTATTTAAAACTAAAAACAATGCACGATTGTTTAAGCCGTGCATCTAGAGCTGCATGTCTAATTCCTTTGGTGACATGCAAGCTTGGAATGCTTCGTTATGCAACCAATTTGTCAAGTCAGTGGCTTGCATGCACAGAAAAGCCTCTGGCCTTTCCTTTTCTGCTTAGGGAGGAGTGCTTTAAACAGTACAAGGAATAGAGAAGGTTAAAAACAATCAATGTTCCGTTGAGTCATTTTCCAAGCATCTCATTTTCACTCGCAAAAGTTTTAAAAAAATTATTAATAAATTAGCCGAATATTTGTCGGAGGCATTTTATCAAACACTGTATATATGTTGATTTATTTGCAAAAAGAAAAAAAAATAGAATGCCTATATGAACTTTATCAGTTAATGCAAACTGAAATGGAGATTTTGTTGTAATGCAGATTTGATTGAAGAATACTACATACACCAAGTCGTTGATAATGTTTATACTCCTCCTATTTAGCCATCAAAAATTCAATAAATATGAGTTTTTAACATAAAAGACCTCAACATTTAGCCTGCATGCTCCAACTCCTTAAAACTAAATTATAACTCTACAACATGAGATTCCAAACGGAAAGCCTAAGTCACATTATTCCGACATTTGTTACCTAACTAAAGGAAGATGGACTATAAATAGAATAATGTAGTGTGATAGAATGAAGAATTTATAGTCGGCAAAGAAAAACAAGTGACACATGCAATGAGGTTCCTGGGCACTACCAACTGACACTATTGGAGCTTTAAACAATTGGATCGGACTATATATATAGTATAGAATATAAGTTTACCTCGGATTCTCTAATCTTGAGTATATGATAGTGGTGAATGCCTGAATGGATCCACTGATAAAGATTGAAACTTAGATCTAAATTCAAGGAAAGAAGAAAATGGCCGGCTGCTCAAACGAGTTCATGACATCCAATTCTTGGCGACCTTGAAATATATTAGCCATGCATTTTGTTCTGGACATGTAAGTTAAATAGTAAAATCGATCTGATTTTGGACAGCGATACTCGAAGTATATATCAAATTAGATTGCCAAATCCTGAGACACCTTCTATAATTTAAAGCATGATTGGTCGTCTATCTTTGATAGTATTTTCGTCATCAGTGCATCAAGGAAAGAATAATGCATCAAATCTTACTGACATTATGAATGTGGTGGGTTTGAACTTGCATATAAGTATATAACCCTACAAATTGAAGACACCTATTTCTCATACTAACCATTTTGTCCTCATTTTTTGGAATGTAGACACAGCCAGCCTTACAAACTATACATTAGTTTCAAGTTTCAACAATGACTGCTAGTATGGCCGGGTCAGTTTTAATAAAAGAGAAAAACAGATGGTGAGATTATTATATACAGTCATTTTCAAGGACATCTGCATATTACAGATTTTTTTTATTTTATCTCACTTAAACATCAAATCTTGACAATCAAGATCACTTATGTTATAGATATTATCTCAACTAAGTCATCTACAAAATTTAAGTCCAATCGGAAATCATTTGGCCATTTGATTCGCCAATTATATATCGTCAGCATTATCCGACACTCCTTATTTGTTCGTAATGTTTCACAATTTTGGATGACCAAACGATTACTAAATTGGTTAAAATTTTGTAGGTCTACTTCATAAAGAGATATCAATAATATCAATGGTTTAAATTGTTGAAATTAAATGTGATGATCAAAATAATCAAATCCTTGTTATCCGCACCTTGTGGATATCCACATTTGAAAATCTCTCTTACTATACATATATATATATATACACACACACAACGCTCTCCCACTCAGGTATACATTTTTTTGGTCATTTTCAGGTATAGGGTATTATACCAACTTTTCGATCATATTTTACCATATCCACCATTCAGATCTTAAGTCTTAATATGTAGATCAAGCCTGTAAATTTTCAGCCAAAATGATGATAGTTAAGGTATTCAAAACTGCAATTGAAATTTATAAGTATGAATGGTTACATATCGAGTAAGTCAAGAATCCTTTTCCAATGAAGCTGACAGACATGCTTACATTTCTCTTTAAATTTACAAGCTTGGGGAGGACTTGGCATGGTGCTAACATTGTTTTATTGCAAGATAACAACAATTCTACAAACACCAAAGTCCTTAAATTTAGTGCTAATGTATATATAAACCTGCAAATCTGCAATGAAAGGTAGACCTTATTCTAATGCATTTGTCTTCATTGCATGCATGATTGTAAGTCTGTTTATAATAGTCTCACAGACTCGCACAACTTTCCAAAAATATATTTAGAAGGTCAAACAACAACAGAGATAAAGTCACAGAAAACTATACGAAATGTTGTTTTCTTGATATAGAGACTTGGATAGCATACCTATATATTCGAAGGCAAATCCAATGAATGATGGTTTTTACCTTGTCTTTTATCTTTTACCTTGTTATTTGTGTTTCTTAGTTAGAAACGACAAATATATGGTTTCTTCGTAAAATTTGTCGAAGATACTATATATCAATTAAACATGAAGTACCTGTGTAAACTCTAGTCATCATAAAATGGATCACTACTTTTGAACTGAAGAGTAGCTGAATATATACAAGGGTAAATATCATTTTCTGGATATAATTCGCATTAAGGGGAAGACTGGAACAGTAAGACGACGAGTTGTTATTGCATTGACAATACAGGGAAATTCCCCGAATAAAACCTATGGCTGAAATGCATAGCTCTATGAATACAGTAGGGAACATTACCTCCAACTCTAAATTCGACCATATGTTTCATTTTATATATAAAAAGAAAGGGGAAAGTATTATCTTTGACAAAAATGATGTATGTAAACAAGCAAAATCTAATTTACGTTTGCTATACATTCCGCAATTTAACAAAGAGTACAGCAAAATCTATGAGTAGAAACAAAACACGAACACAAATGCGGCGACAGAAGGGTGTTGCTGTAGGCTATGCAATCTATAGAAGAAACACATGGGGGTGGGTTAAAGCCCCCAAAACGACCACAGCAGGTTACTCAAGCTAATAATGATAAAGAAGCAAATGATAAGGAGCAAAGACATCCCACTTTTGATTTGGGCTCTTGTTCTAATCCGGGCTTCTGTTATTAGTGAACAAGATATGAAAATATTAAGAGAATGCAGCAACTCTGCAAACTCTCCCACTTATGAGCAATTTGGTTCATGGGAACTAATATGCAGCAACACACCACAAAAAATCACCTAACCATTCAACTCCACAACCATGATAGAGGGTTAAAAACATGTCTAATCATCATAAAACCGGATAAAACTCTACATACTTCTTGCTTCTGCACTTGCACAAAATATAGGTTTACTACAAGTATAATTGTTCCATATATAAGTAGGGCAACAATCCGTTACATATTATGCCAGTCATCAAAATTCACAAAGTACAACATTCTCATAGTTATGCAGGGCAGCAACCCAAGACTCCAGACAGTTCCTCAAGTTCATTTTAGTAATCCACTTGCATTGAATGCTTTGCTATCTCAGCCTGCATGCATCAATAGTAAACAAGTGAGAAGACATGACAGTACTTAACAGTCCCGTAATTCAGAAACAAAAAAAAAACAAAAAAAAAGAGAAAAAAAACTGTTACTACACTAATCTTTTGGGAAGCATATTTCTCAATTTGTAGTTTAATTGATTTAAATCTTGAATTTAATCTAGAATAAAATAGCATGTTCATGAACTTGCAATCAGGGGTGGAACTAGAGTATGCTAGAGTGGGACTTGACTCCCACCCAAAATTTTGGCAAAAAAATAATACCTACAAGGCAATATTTATATAGGAAAGTTTTTTAATGAGGACCCTTATAATGAGGATTTGGTGAGTATCTTCTCATTAAACACACTTTTTCTTTATATTTTGACAAATCTACCGTTGGTTAGATAGATAATGATGAGTAGATCATTCATGCAAAATTTCACAAAAATTGAAAATCGTTAAGTCATTCATAATCAAGATTTATCACTTATGAACATGAAGGGTGTATGTTTGACAGCTTTAGTTCATCCATTGATTTGATCTTGTTCGATATCTTAACGAATTTCAATTTGAATGAAAATTTGTAGAAATGATCTATTCATCAATATCTAAACATCTAACGGTTCACTTTGTAAAAATGTTATAGAAAAATGACTCTTATGACAATTTTATGAAAGGTACTCATCAAGTCCTCATTATAAAGATCCTCATTGAAAGAGTTCCCTATATATATATATATAGGGAAAATGAAAAATTAAGTTTAAACTTTGAAAGATTTTCTGTGTACAAATAAATTAGAGCATAAATTCCCTCTTTACTAAATATTTAAAATTAATATATGTGTTGTTTTATGACTAATTTTAGTTGATCTATCGCACAAAATAGTCTTGCATTTTAAATTTTCTTCATTCATACAACAATAAATTTATAAGTATATGTATAATATAGTTTTTCATATTGGTAAAAACTAAAGCTATTTTTTTTATATTGGACTTATAATCTATTGTTTATTGAATTAAATATTTGAGTTACAATAGTCATTTGAGTCATATATGGAGATTCATTTGAATCACATCTTTCTTATACAACTTTCTCAATTTGTGTTCTCTAATTTAGTATAGATATTCATTTGAACTATATTTGCCTACTTTGAAAATTTCGTACAATTTATATCCTCTGAAAAAATAAATTCTTTACTAAAAATTCAAGTCCCACTCGACTTTGATTCCTGGTTTCGCCCCTGCTTGCAATCTCAGACTTTTAATACGAAACATAATACTTAAGAAAGACATAAAAGTGTTGGGTTCATTTCATATCATGAAATTGTGGAGTCTTCAACTACCAAGTAATATCTCAAGTACACTATATGGCAATCTGAAATCTATTCAGACACACAATATGAAGCACCGTAATCTAGCTAAAGTAAAAATTAAGCCTATTAAAGTAAGTGACTGAAGGAGAAACATCAAATAGAATTACCTCGAAGCCACTCTTCAGATGGTCAAGTTCCTTGTCAAGATCATTAATCGCCGAGTTATATGCCTGCATTGGTGATGACTGGCTGGTTGTGTGAATCTACAACAATACCATTGTAATGGTCACAGTCAAAACATCAGTTTATAAGGGTACTACTGCTTCTCCATTCCTACTTATCTTTTCTATCTTAATTTGGTCTTACTGTAACTAACCCTGACAATGATCTTGTACTGAAGTGGGTGAGGAAGCTTGTAGCCAGCAAATAAAACACTTTCATCCCGATGCAACTGCCTGGTTATCACAATTTTTTCAGATACATCAATTAGATTTTGATAAACTAAAGCCTTTAAGATAATATGGTTACAGTATGAAAACTTTCAAGCTGACAAAAGGCAGACATACATGCGAAGGATGTTGCCAATAGTGTGATCCTCTCTCTCAATGGTAAATGAGGCAGCATTTATGATCTTGGTATCCCTCTCATATGACACCCTGCAAAGAAAGAATATTAGGAATTCAGCTCTTAGACAACAGACAGGGCAGGAACTTTCCACAACACAATGCTTACTTCTTTGTCCCTTCAGGAACAACAAATCTTTCATATCGGTCTGGGGCATTCATAGTGGCAGTTTCCTTCTCTTTGTTGCGACAGGAGCTTCAACTGCCTTTCTCCACCACACAATGTAACACTCTGAACAAAATACGACAACACTTAAACAGTCTACTAGTTGCAGAAGTCATTTTTTGAGTTCCACATTGGGATAGTTGCATAGAACATGATATTGAAGTGTTCTATACAAATAGCTGGAGACAATATTGGCTACTTGTATTAGGAAAAATGCACAAAATGGAAAGGATAGTAAAGTTACAGACTCCACATAGGTGAATACCATTGGCTTCCCTACTTAGAATGGCAGTCTTTACTCTATCACATACAAATGAACCAAACTCAACTCAGACACTAATGTAAGCGATGTGAATGTTTATGCAACTACATATATGCTATAGGTATGGGTTAACTACTGCTTACATCATATACGTGCGGCATCTAAATCGGGTATCTCATTCGCAAATCATGTTTTAGTTTGTTAATAATGTATATAGTCGTCCAGAATACTATTACACACACCAAAACTGAAATTCCCATTCAAATTTCCAGAGAGTCAAAAACCTTCCTGGGTTTCCATGGCTCCTAAACCCTTACCCCCAATTCTTACAGTGACCAACACAAAAACAAAGACCCCCAATTTCGTAGTGACCAAAACTGAAAGGCCCGACACAAAAAGCATTAATTTTACTGGAGAACTCTTGGGTGTTCAGAATCAACCGAAACCCAACAGAAAAAGAATCAAAGTTGGAAAGAACTGACGGAGATGAAAAAGATAACGGGCTGCCGGAAAAGCCCACTAATTAACTGCCGGAGACACAGCGAGAGAGAGAGCGAGAGAGAGAGAGAGAGAGTGACTTACGCTGACGCGAGGCGGAGCGAGAAGAGCCTTCGTGCGAATTTTTCAATCTTTAAATGTTGTGTGTAAAATGAAGAATTTATCTTGACATGGGCTGGACAGGGGTTAAGGTGTCCGAGTGGGCTGACTGACTCGGGCCCAACCGAAGTTTGTTATGAGTGAGAAAAATTATTGAAAACCAATTTCTGATTTCACTCTGTACCCCTATTTACTCTAAGCCAATTTTAAAATGATTTTAAATTGACTTTCTCAAACTACAAAGCTTTTTTGTTACCGTCATGTTCTCGTACTCAATACTCAATAGATTTGTGATAAGTTGTGCTCAATTATCGATAGATGTGATTAATTATCGTTAGATATAGATCCAACAATGATTAACTACAACTGACTACGAATTCTGTTTACCACTAGAAAATTACTTCTCGAGAGTTGAACCTCAATTTAGGGTTTTGGCCAATTTGTATGTTGACTATGTTCAAAACAAAATAGTTAATTTCTAAATTTATGCGTGTAATTTAGTAATACAATACTTTATAAGTTTGATCTCCTAAGTGACACAATATAAGGGATAAAAAAGGATGAGCACATCCAACGATTGTGATTCAAAGACACAAAAACTATTGTATAGTCGTGTTAATTATTTTCAATCACAGCCGTTAGATGGACTCATCACTTTCCATCTCTTATATTGTGTCCCTTAGGAGAGCAGGTCTCTTTTACTTTAATGGAAATCATACCTTTACAACTTTCCTTTCTTGGCCTTGTTCTTTGCGGCCGATGAGTAGTGGCTTAACTGTGGATAAGTAATAGACCGATTGTTTACTATCCAACACAACTCAACAAACACAGATAAATGTTCGTTGAGTGTATTTTCCTACGAAAAAAATACACAAATGGTACCGGAACTTTCACTGTTAGAACTATTTGGTACCTGAAGATTCAAACTTAACATTTTGGTACCTGAACTATGATTTTGTCAACATCGAGGTACCTCCGGTCTCTTTTCCATCATCTTAATCACGTGGCACGTTATATCGATCACATGTCTCATTTGATTTTCAAAATTAAAGGACAATCAGGTCATTGCAATACCTTTAACCTATACACATGTTTCACTTGAACTAATAAACACTTGTACCCCAAATTTTACTCTTCTCTAATTCTGTTGAGCCCTAAAAAACTTCGATTGTTACTTGATTGGAGACAACTACTATTCGGTGAGGAATCGATTATGAAGGAGACAAAGTATTGAAGTTGAAAGAAAGGTGGAGAGTCTTCCACTTGTGTGATGAAGCACCTGATGATAGTAATTTTTAAATCAAATGGTGCACATGGGTATATATTTTTGTGTCGGAAGGAACAAAATGGTTAGAGATCTTTTTTCCTCTTCTACCACATGGTTATTCTCTTGGGTTTAGTGGTGGTGTCGGGAAGATGAAACAAAGAGCTCCTTTTGTAACTCAGCTCTTCATTGTTGCTATTTTGTAATAGTGTTGTTTATTTATTTTTTATGCTGCTGCTATTTGTAATTCATTTTTGTTAATAGATGTTTTGCGGTGTTCACTATTTTTCAATGAATATCTATGCAGACTTAAAAAGAAGGATTGTTTATGTTGAAAGTTTTCTTATTGGGATCATCATAAAATTCTAAGTTATGGTTTGAAAAGCCATGAATTATTTTTCTTAGGAATTCTTTTGTATTATGCCAAATAGTATGATTTTGCGCCTCATTCTTTGTTATTGTTGGCATTGCGTGACTTGTTCTTACGTGAACTTTGTTGGTTTTGCAATTCCACCTCACTTGTTCACCATAAAAATACATCATAGAGGTTATTTTGATAAGAAGTTAGATGACAGCAAGAAGTACAAAATAGGTAGATGTAATAAATTAGGTGGGATTGCTTATATGGATTATCTAGATTCTTTTAAGATGTCATGGGTAGTCTTGCATAATATAGCTTGGGAACTAGGTTATAGAGAGAAACCTTTTTTTTTCATTTTAAACTACGTACCTAGGACTACATCTGATGAGGGGTGGATTCCCATACAAACTTATGGAGATACTGGTCAAATAGTGAAGCTACTCAATAAGAAATCCAGGATTATTGATGTGTACATTATTGGTGGGGGTGTAAGAAAAAAGGAGGAGGCAGAACTGGACGACCTTATAGAGACACCTCTGTTTTTGGAAAATCTCCTAGTCAAGCAAAGTAGAGAAGAAAAGGAAACAATGGAGGAGGTTGCCGATGTGTCATGAAAAATGTTAAATACTGAAGAGAGAGTTGTTGTGGAAGAGAATGTAGTCCATGGAGGTTTTAATGTGAGAGAGAGTTTTTTGTGGAAGATAACGTAGTCCATAGAGGTCATGCATTTGCCAACTCTGAAGCAATGAAAGAAGTAGTCAGAGAGTATGCTTTTCAAAATCAAAGGGGAGTTTGGTTTCAGAAGAATTGTAAGACAAAAGTAGAATTGAAGTGTCAGTGGGGTGCCCATTTACGTTGTATGGAGCACAAATTAAAGGTTAAGGTGAAACCATTCATCTTATCACTGTGAATTTGAATTACACATGTGCTCATGTCAGGAGAAGTCACTTTATGACACTAAATAGGATTGAAAAAGAGGTGAGAGATGCCTTGTTGGTTGATGAAAATTGGAGTAGCAAGGGAATGCACAACCATCTTCAGAAGAAGTACAAGGTGAACATAGTAATTCATACTATTTGTAGAGGAAAGAGTAAAGCAAAAATGATAAATATAGGCCATTATATAGAGCAATTTAATATGCGGGCAGACTATAGGAATGAGATTCTCAAGACCAATCCAAGATCAACTGTGGAGATTAAGTGTGATCTAGTCAATGATGTCTGCACATTTAAGAGAATTTATATTTGTTACAAGGCACAGAAGGATGGATGGACTAATGGTTGTAGGCCCCTAATTGGATTGGATGAGACTCACTTGAAGCCTCCAAATATTGGAGAGATGCTCACTGCTGTTGGAATGGATGCCAACAATGGGATGTATTCCATTGCTTTTGCTATTGTAGAAGCTGAAGATCAGGAAACCTGGTTTTGGTTCCTAAACTTATTGAAAGCAGATTTGAAGATGGACAGGGTGGGTTATTACACTTTCATCTCTGATAAACAGAAGAGGTTAGGGAATGTCATAAAGCATTATTGGCCTCGATCTGAGCACCGACATGATGTAAGGCATTTCTATAACAATTTCAAGTCAAAGCATCCTGGTAAAGGCTTAAACCAGAGCATGTGGAATGCTGCAAGATCAAGCACAAAGGTGTGGTTTGAAAGACATATAGAACAACTTAAGAACCAGCATGTTCAAGCCTATAATTGGTTCGCTGAATTTGATAGGCATCCAAAACATTGGAGTAGGTCTTATTTTAATGATTGGGTGAAGTGTGACATACTGCTCAACAACCGTTGTGAAGCTTGGAATGAGGTGTTGGCTGAAGCAAGGGGGAAGCCAATAATTACCATGTTAGAGAAGATTAGGGTTGATTTAATGGTTAGGCATGCCAATAGGAGAGTTGTTGCACAGAGGTGGAAGAATCCAGTTGGTCCTAGAATCATGGGTATGTTGGGAAAAACTATTGGCTTCTCGAGTAATTATAGGTCTGCACATGCTGGTGAATATGAATATGAAGTGATTGGAGGTGTAGAGGAAATAAGCCAACATTGTGTAGACTTAGGATTGTGCAAGTGCACTTTAGAAGGTGGGACACAAGTGGAATTCCATGCCCTCATTCTGTTGCAGGAGTCAGAGAGAAGAATGGTGACCCAACAATGTATTGTGATCCTTATCTGATGAAGAACAAGTACGTGGAGGTATATACACTTTTAATTCATCCTCTTTCTGTCCAAGAGAATTGGGAATCTATTGACTTCCCTATTGCACCACCACCTTTCAAAAATAGGTCTGGAAGGCCATAGATGAAGAGGCACTTAGAACCTAGTGAGAAGCCACCCCCACCTGCACCAGACTAAGGTGGGACTACCAAAATGCCTAAAAAATATATGTGAAGATGACATGTGCTAAGTGTGGACAGCAATGACACAACAAGAGGGGTTGTCCAATAACTAAAGCAGAAAAACAAGCCTCGGTAAGTTCATGATTCAACTGCATTATTTTGTGTGTGTTGTTAATAAGCTGTGTATGACATCTGAATGTTAGTGTGTTGCTGTGTGCAGGGAGAAAGACCAAGTGGAACAAACATGAGGCACAGGCCTTAAAGAGCCCATGCTCCTAAACGAACTGCTAAAGACAAGCCTATATGTTCTAAGCAAGGTTGCAAGAGAATGAAGAAGATTATAGAGTCTGCCATGAATTCTCACACTATGAATGAAGCACCAACTCAGGCTATAGCCAAAACAAGCCTGCAAATACCCAGAAGTGAAAGAAAATGTAGATTATTTGGTTTTTTTTGCTAAGTTTGGATGTACCCATTTTGATTAAAACTATATGTTACATTGTGGATTTGCTTGAATTTTTATGTGTTGGTGATGGTGATATCAATGTAGTAACTTGAGCCAAATGTCTGTTATATTAGAGTCCTTTTTTTTGTAACCCGATGATGGACATGGATGTAACACTGAACATATCACCATCTATTCATGTATTAGTGCTGGCAACAATGGTATTTTAATGGTATTCTTAATGTTGTGATCTGATTTTTCAAGTAAGTGAAATATTTTTTGTTGATTCAGTTACTGTCATTTGAATGTCTTTTGGTTATTATACATTGCTGCATTTTAGAAAGTTCTGCATTGAATTTGGTTTTTTTCATGTGCAAAAGCCAAATTTCACTGAAACAATGACAAGTCCCAATCCTTTGGTCATTTTCACTTGTCTGGAGGTCCAACACGACACCTCTATTCCAAAAAAATTACATGATTATCATAGTTTTCAAGAAATTAACCACATTCAAAAGTATTACTGGGAGTTACACCCTTAACATTTTCAAGAGAAAATTTTCAGATCATAATTAGGCATATAGAACTATCTCCTCATAAAATTTGAGAAAATTCGAAGTTCATTTGATGTAATAACCCAAAAAATTTCATTAATTTATTAATCGGGTAAAGGAGCAATGAGCTTTTTTTTCTTGGTATGGTTGAGTAGTAAGTTCAAGTAGATTTTTGATGTTTATAAAAAATAAGATATAGTTATATATAGTTTTAATTTAAATGTTACACTTTAATTAGGATTATTAAAGTATTTTGAAGCCCACTTGTATTGATTGAGCTAGGCTCAATCTTTTTACGTGCGTAAGCCCACCTAAAGAAATAAAAAGTGAACTGAAAGGACCCAACCCCGATTTAGTTTTCTAAACCGGAATCAAACCCCTTCCGAAAACACGAACTTGCAAAAACCATAAAAATTTCGGCAGAATTTTGCTATAACGTGGAATTGCCGTTAACCTGCACCGGAAAACACACTTCATCCTATGTCACAAAAGCTAAACCGTGGGCACCAATCACATCCGGATTTCTCAATAACATAACAATAAGATAAATTAATAAGCAAAACTGTACTTTACAGAAATCCGGGGAAAATCATATAAAAGAATAACATCAGTGTATTCAGAGCGACCTCTAGTATGTACATATATACAAATAGTAGGCCAAACTAAGAACTTACCATAAAAGAATCATAGCTCGAGTACTAAGCCTCCGACTGCGACGTGCGACACCAGAATCCGAACTACAAACTGGACACGGAAACCGAAAAGCCCAGGGGAAACGCAAATAAAATCGTTAGTGAGTGAACGAAAATAATCATATGTCTTTCACCATTTATATATATCATAAAACAAAGCGAGTTCATAAAATGAATGGAGGTGCTAGGCGAATCTCTCAAACTCAACAGTCAGGCGAATCTCTCAAGCTCGACGGTGATAGACTAGACGAATCTCTCAAGCCTAGTGGGCACATCAGGGGAATCTCTCAACCCTGGATCTGAACTACCGGTGATCAGCCGAGTAGCCAATGCATCGATGCTAAGTAAATGTCATCACCATATAAAATATAAAACAATACCTCCAAAAACAATAAATAATCTCAACATCGTACTGGAAATAAATACAGAAATCAAGAACTCGCTACGACTGTGTAAATAAAAAGGTCCACTCACAGATAAGCATAACGCAAAACGCGTTAATCCTGTGATCCGGCGGAAAATCCCTCGCCAAACGAACGATCACGATCCCCTGAATAATCATAAATTCCACTGCTCAAAATCATAATTCAAAATCTTGAATCACATCTCGAGAACCAACCATTCCCGGAAATATATAACTCAATATCGACGAAATCGTCAAAAATCCAATAAACACACCATAAAACCTCGTTATATTTTTCGATGCTCAATTCAAAATATAAACCTCACCACTGCGATTGGTGCGCGATTCCGAGCAAAACGACATAAAACTTGTCGAAAAACACCTCGGCCGGAAAATTGCCGCCGCCGCCGGAAAATGTCATCGGCCCAGAAAAATTCGACCTACACATAGATTTGAAGATCTCGACATTTCCAACAACTTTCCAGTTCAAAGTTAAGCCCAATTTTGACCCAAAAATGTCCAAAACTCACCTTGAAAATCAAAACCCTCGCCAAAATTTCTTCACCTCCGATCTCCCTCCTCCGGCCATGGCAAGGCTTGAAACCACTTCTAAAAGTTTCCTCTCTCCAAGGCTAACAAAACCCCTCAAACCCCGAGCTCCATCGCCGCCGGAAACGCCACCTCCGTCGCCACCGCTTTCTCGCCGGAAAACCTCCATCTTTGCCACATCGATTCTCTCTCCTCCGGCCACCATACAAGGCCATCCACCTACAAAATTGAAGAGAAGCACGAGCCCAATACTTTTCATCAAGAGACCTCTACCAACCGTGGCCAGAAAATGGCCCAACGACGGTAAAACCATCTCGGCCTCTAAACGGGTCGACCCACCCACGGTCAACGCGGATCAACACCCAATTTCCCAATTTGGAAACTTTCCCAATTCGTCACATATTCTTCCGTATTTATACCGTACACGTATCGAAACCCAAACGGATAAATACGACAAAATCCAACGGCCGAAAATATTCATAACTTATTCCTCGTAACTCGAAATAATCCTTCGAAAGTTCCCACGAGTTCGAAATTAAATTCTCTATAACTTTCGTGAAGGATCTCAAATAAAATTCTTACCCGATAATTTAGTCGTTAACGAGGCCACCATATTAACCAATTACGACAAAATTGCGACTAATCGCGAAACTCGCAAATCAAGTCGATAAACATTCCATTTTCGGTTCGGGTTGTCACATGAATCTAATTATAGGTTTGGGTATTGAAAGGTACGAGCCCATGTATTAGTGAAATTAAGCCTATCCCCACTGCTGAAGGAAAAGAAAGAAAAAAAAGGAAGCAAACCCAATTAGGTAATTAGGTGGGAAGGAAAGCCACTTCCCAATTGCGGGTTACAAAGAGAAAGAAGAAAAAAAATAGATTGTGAGAGAGAGATCAGAGGAGGGGAGGAAAGAAACGAAAGGGAGAAAGAAGAAATAGAAAGAACAAGAGGACGAAAAGCAAGAAGAAAAGGAAGAAACAAAACGTGAGAGACAGAGAGAGAGAGAGAGAGAGAGAGAGAGAGAGAGAGAGAGCTGGAGAAATTTGGGGCGGTGCCGAATCGGAGAGAGAAGAGGAGACTTTCGACTAGTTCTTCTCTTCTGCTGAGGATGACACAGAGGGACAACGCAGACTAAAGGGGTGGTCACGACTTAACCTCTCGACGGGGCGGTCTATTCCGGCGACGAACCGTAATTTTTAAGGCAGGTAACAAATTTTTGGGAGATGGGACTGTTATGTTCAGTTCGATGGGGGTTTTGGGTAGTTTTTCAATGATTGAATCGAATTGTTATTAGGTAGATTAGTGTATGCAATTAATAGTAGATTGACAGTAGAGAGTAAATTTTGTGGGTTGTTGTACAATGTGATTCGATACGTACTATTAAGGTGATTGAGAGAAGGTGATATACATCTAATGAATGATTTAATTGATGATGGAGCTCACAGTTTGGTTCTCTGGGATTAGGTAATCTAGAGCTTAGTTAAGGCAATGATAATTAATGGGTCTTTGAGAGAGATAATTAAGTTGTGTTCATGGAAATTGGGTATGAGACATCAGGAAGTTGTTATGCTTTAGATGTAGAACAATTTATGTCATGTTGCTAAGTAATAATCGTATTTGTGTTAGGTGATTGACAAGACAAATTCGTCAGGTGTGCAAGTATGTTTGATTTATTAGTGTGAAAAGACGTAGTTGGATTTGAGGTGAGTAATCTCACTGTGTCTATGTTGTGAATGAAGTTCACTTGTTTAATTCACTGTAGTGTGTGTTTGTTGTGAAAAAGAATGGTCATGGAAAAGAAAATAGTTATTTTGTTTTTAAAGTTATGAACTAGATCGTCTACTGTTAATAGGTAAGTAAAAACCCGTTTTATTTTAAGATGACATTCTCACAGTGGGTGAATGATTGGTTGTGATGCCTGTTGTACAGTGGGTCATATGTTTCCCTTCTTGGATATCTTGGTGTGATTGATTTGAGGTGTGTCTCTAGTAACTAAAATGTGTGGTTGCTAGAGTCGGTTGAGGTGTTGACATTCGTATCCGTCATGTGGGGTTACGAGTGTAGTTTTGAGATGTCAAGATTTGTTAACGTTTTTTCACTCGTATCTGTGATGTGAGGTTATGAGTGCAGTTTTGAGATGTTATCAAGAGTCGTTGATATTTTATCACTTGTATCCGTGATGTGAGGTCACAAGTGTAGTCTGGAGTTGTTTGTCACCCATGTTCTGTGTTGTGAGGTCATGAGTGTTGTTAGTTGTGTTGTCGTCACTCGTATCCGTGATGTAAGGTTACGAGTGTAATTGTCGGATGTTCAACACTCATGTTACGGGCTGTGAGGTCGTGAGGTCACAAGTGATGGTGGTTATGAAGTCGGGAGATCCGATCAGTTAGAGCTTTAGTTTGTCTGCCATAATGAACGTGTTGTCGTTTTAAAAGAAGACTCGAGTGCATTATTCTTTTATGGCTCATGAGTGGCGTGGTTCAGTTCTCTTGTTTTATTTATCGTGAGTTCTGATTTGGTTGTAGAGAGTTGAGTTGTGTTTTCTTGATGAGAAAGAATGATGTTGTGATCCTTGTGTTTTGGAATTGATGTAAGAGTTGTGAAGTTGAGACGATATTTGATATTGATCATTGTGAGTTATATTGTCTGAGGTTTTTCCCTGAACTAATTTTGATGCGGGAGATTAAGAGAAATTTTGAAATGTAGTATTGTTAATGAAGTTTCATTAGACCTTATTGTTTTGGAGATATAAAATTTGATTTAATTTGAATTATCTTCAAGCATGTAGTAGAATATAAATGTTAAGTGAAGTGTTAAATTGAGGTTACTCATACGAATTTTTAAAGCTTACCGGGCTTGTTTATATTAACCGGATGCACCAATAAATGGTGTAGGGGTTAATCATGCAGGACAATGGTGACTTACTGAAGAGGTAGAGGCTTTATATTATCGCCGTGTTTGTGATTTGTTATAAGATTTGTATATGTTTATTTTACTTCCACTGTGTAATGTATTCTTTGACAATTGATATTTGAGTTTGTAAACTTAAGGAATGTAATTTATGATTCAGATAATTGAGTCTCCTTTGACATTGTTGACTTGAGGATTTAATAAAATAAAAAGAGGGATTCAGGTACTCCGAGGTAGTTTTTTTTACATGCTCAGTTTTTGTTTATTTATGCAAATTTTAAAAACTAAAATTTGGGGAGTGACATTTGACTAGTGAAACTGCCATGCAAAGTAGAGTCAAAAACAGAATTCTGCAGAAAAATGGCTATGAGGAACAATCTTGAAAAATCATAACAAACTCATTTGGACTTCGATTTTCATGAAACTAGTTTCTAAATGATCATCGCAAACTCCACTTTAATTCTGGAAAATGATAGACACAAATTGAAAGTATAAGTTACTCAAAAATCATGTCAAACCTACTGTGTCATGTTCTTAGACCTTTGAGGCATTTCATCGAACACTTGGTGTGCAACAATTAGACATCACAAATTCTACATTTTGTTCTAGTAGAGTTCCCAAGATCAGAATTTAAACAAACACATCTCATACACACTTGGTTTATATATTCATTTTGAATTTTAAGCAAATTTGAGAAGAAATCTTACTTTAAAAAATGAAGCTTTGTTTCACTCCTTGTCAAATTTGGCAGGTAAAGAAACTGAGGAGAAGAAGACACCCGTGCACATTTCTTGGCGGGAACATATAGAAGAAGGCCATTCTAGTTTTTTCACAGACGCGTGATCAATCGAACGTGTCATGTGATTAAGATGACGAAAAAGAGACCAGAGGTACCTCGATGTTGACAAAATCATAGTTCAGGTACCATAGTGTTAAGTTTGAAACTTCTGGTACCAAATCGTCTTGACAATGAGAGTTATAGTACCATTTGTGCATTTTTTTTCCGGATAAAACCTATTTGGGAATATACATAAAGTACAACCTTGATAATTTAATACTTGATTAATTAATAACCTTGCTAAAATAATATTTTTTACTGGTCCCAACTTAGGGACAACGTGATAAATTAATAATTCGTTAAATTTATTAGATATTAGAAATTTGAAAATTCATATAGACCACATACAATATATAAATTAATAATGCCTTGATACATAAAGTTAAATATTCATTTATGATAACTTCATGAAGAATGACATAAGTGTGACTTGTTGCTTTTTAAAATTGATGTCACCTTAAACTTCATCTTGAACTTTTTTTAATGTGTTATGAATTCGTGATGTTGTCTTCTCATACCACATTATAACACAATAAATTGAAAAAAATGATATACATTGAACACGATACAATAATAATAATTTTTTAAATTAAGAAGTTATTAATTAATCAATAAATTAATAAATTATTATTTTATCGATTAATTAATATCTCACTAAATTAATAAATTTTATCAGAGTCTCATGCTATTAATTTATAGAGGATACTGGTTTAACTATGGTTGTTAACTTTGTTATAAACGTCTGAGTTAATCTTTATTTCAAGCTTAGCCAGGGTTGGATTCTTCACTACGAGTTGCCACAACATGTACTATACTAGCGATCAAAACATTAAGACAGAAGGTAAACCACAATCACTAATTATAAATTTGCCGCTTTTTCTAACTTCACGCGTTTGATTACCTTTCTTCCAAGAAAGAATTTGCTTTCACAGGACATTGTGTGCAAAGTGCGAACTATGCTATACCCTAGATTCCTACGGTGCCTCTATTAGCTGCTATCATTATTCAAGTGACCCACTAGAACATGCACGATTCAATTTCCCATTCAAAGCCAATTTAACATACATATCATTCCCACTTCAACCAAGCCCTGTTGATTCCACCAAATCATGGCAGAATTCTAGAACTTGAAAGTTCTACACTTGAACCCTGGCACACAACGTGGCTATGACATATAGTAGCAACCAAATGTGGCCAGTTTTTTCAGCTCAATTACCCCAAATAAATCATTTGAGGCATACCAATTAAGAAGCCCAGCCACCATTAGTCGTTAGAATTAAAGACACAAGACCAAATGTTAATAAAATAATAGCTATATTATAACCATCTCCAAAACTGGAATATGTATCCCCAAAATCCAGTTAATGTTCATGGATCGGAAAATCTACAAACTCAGCCGCCCCAAAAGCCCCCAAAGAATTATATATACGTGGTGACCAAAAAGACATGATTGGGGAAAACCATAAATCACTTGAGTGTTCGATCCAGGATTAACCGTCATTCAATAAAGAGGACTTATGTTAGACACTGTACACCTTCTCTTATGAAGCCTTGCCAATTGCACGAATCAGATCAGTTTCTGTCAACAATCTCTGCAGGCAAATTCAGATCAAATAAGCCACCTCCAGGACCCTCCTTCCTTGGACGCTTCCGAGAAGAGCAGCCGCTCTCATATGAACTTCTGGAGCCTGATGGATGTTCTGCTTCTGTGAATCCTCCTACATCAGGGGTGAGACAGCAAACCTTACACATGTTAGCCTCAGTTATCTTCTACTTTGCATCATGTTCTATGCATGATCATATGCAGTAAATTCTTTATCATCTGAACTTGAAAGAAACTGAACTTTGCTGACCTGCAGCCCCTAAGAAGTTACTTTTAGTAAGTAATTCATAGAAAACACTACTATAACTACAGGATGGAAAAGCTGACTATCACAGACAAAGTATGATTCAGAAAACTCAAAACTTAAACATCTGGAGAAGAGATTAGCATAATATTATACATTCTAAGGACTGTTACAAGAGCTATAATTCATTGGCTGACGGAGGTAAATGCATATATTCATGAAGACCAAATTATACAGCACAAGGTTTATCAACTAGAGAAGCCATGCCAAGATGCCAGGAATATGTGAAATCTTGCAGAAAATATTACGTTTTCTGCACTAAAATGTGTAATATTTTTTTTGAAGGCTACAGATTCTAAACTATTCTCCAAATCGCAATATTGCATGCGAGGAACACACTGACAAGCATATTAGTATGTATATGCATTCTGGAAAAAAAATTGACCTAATGCAAGCACGGATGGAAATAAAGGAGGCAAAAAAATTCATGGATCCAACTTACCATTTGTTCTACAATGGTACTGTAAATCTTTATCAGAAGTATTGACTTCATTGCCCCAACAAGGAGAAAGCTCTAATGCCTTATCGATGCCTTTTGACTTGTAAGGAGCTATATTGTGGTGAATACCAAGTTGTACAGAACCCAATAAATCATTCTCAATACAGTCATACCTGCATTTTTCGTAGACAAAAGAGAATTCAGGTAAAGAGCCACAAATACATAATACAGTCATAAGCACATACTGTATGAAGATACATCTACATATGAGATCCGTTATGGCGATCACTCACATTTTCTTACAAAGTTGATCTGTGACTACTGAGAGATTGATCACTTGCATCCTTACTTCCATTACTTTATCTTCCTCATACTGCTCAAATGGTTCCTCCAGAAACTTAGATAGTTTCTCAACATTTGCCTCAAGCTGCTGCTGCTGGTCCTCAAACAAATTTTGTTTTATTTCCCTTTCTTCCTTTGTCATCTGATCCTTAAACAGTTCGTCTCCAAACATATAAAAAGCAAAAGGATATGAATATGAAAGAACACGCCTTGACCTAAAAAGTCTGGAGAGTCCATTAGTTACCCAGCTGAAATCTCTGTTCTTTGATTCCCTCAGTTCGGAACATGAAACCTTCTCTTTAATACTCTCCTTCAACTTACTTTCAAGCTTGATTGAATCTGTATGAGCTTTATAACGGTTATGATAATGCATATACCGATAGAGATCTCGCTGTGCTCGCTCCGCATTTTTCTCTTTGTCTTCTTTGTATCGCCCACAGCTATGGCCTGCAATACTGGACCATGTATGGTCTCGCCCAGTAGCTCCACCGCACAGCCAACTGCACCAGGAAGACAAAATTATAAATAAATTTCAACACCAGAGGGGAAGTCTTCTTACTTCGTTTACCTTTAACAGGTTAAAAAAATAACCGAAAACAAAGATATAAAAGTAGAATATTAGCAAGCAGAAGGATAAAGAAATAACACACCAAAATGCTTGTCCACAGATACAGGCCACTAAGTTGCAGCCACCATTTTTCTCTACAGGTTTGTGACACTTGGGACATGGTTTAGTATGGACCGTGATCCAGTTAACTGTCTCTGATTCATCTCGGCACTTCTTTGCCCAAAGCTCCCACATCAAACATGAACAAGGTGAGTGAGCTTCCAATGAACAGCTAAAACAAAACTGAAGACTGCATGAACATTCAATCTCACAAAATTCATCATCCTCCACACGTATTGCATTTCCACAATGAGGAGTGCTGGGGCACCACTTGACCCTTTTGTTATCCTCAATGTATGACTCAAGAAGAAAACGATCAAATTTCTCCGCAAGATTGGGGTGGCTCTTGCTAACTAGATTTTTTACAGCAGATTCATCACATATGGCATTACACTTGTAAGCCATGCACCTAATGCGCTTACTTTGACCATCATTTATCTTCACAACGAAATGCTCTGTCCAACCTGACATCAGATAGGTATATGAAATTCGCAAGCCACCACATGATAAACAAATTAGAAATGGAGCACAAAAGAAAGCACACCTAGATACACAAGCACACACACACACAACCAATATTATGAAGTATACATATAGTCAGATGAAAAGATTATCATTTCAACTCTGACGCAGCATTATGGAATGACAGTATTAAAAAAACTGGATTAGGAAACATGACTTACAGCTGTTGCAAAAGCAATGTCCACAGTCCATCTTGGTTGCCTCGCAACCAGACACATCTTCCATACAAATAGCACACATTATCATAGACGAAGGAAGCAGTGGTTCGTTATCTTGATGCTCGACAAGAGTTACACCTGCCTCCGCAAACAAAAAGGATCTCCCTTTCTCGACAAGCACCGCAAAAAGCTTCTCAACATCCCAACGGTGGTGAATGAGTAACGTTCGGGCATGGTGCTCCCTTAAAAACAGCAAGTCCATCACTCTACGCAAATCCTCCTTCTGCAGTAATGCAACCCAACTCAAACATCAATCTTAAAATCGTCATCGAAATCAATAACACGAAAAACATTAGTAAAAAATAAACATATTTTCTTACCTGCGCTGCCAAGAGTGATTCTTTAGTAATCACCTACAAGGATACAAAGCAACAACACGAACAATATCAATACCCCAAAAATACAACGATCAATCCAAAAAATACATGCAGGACGAACCCAATACACCGATACAAAAAAATTGACTCTTTTTATTTGGGTTTGATCAAATTAAGATAAATTCAAATAAAGAAGAATCCACAACCTTGGTTGTGTTGCCCTTGGACTCCATCCAAGGAGTATCGGACTCTTCGTTTTCAAGGCCAGCGGTGGAGTCTTCGAGGCCACCATCGGAATAATCCTCCTCCTGATCAGAGGTATAGAACTCATCGTCGCTGCCACCGTAATCGTCCTCCATTGATTGTTATCCCCAAAGATCAAAAATTTAGGGCTAAAATTGGGGATTGGCTCAAATTCGATTACGGGGTGTAGGGGGACATGTAATAGGGTTTCCAGCGGAATTGGAATTGGAATCGGAATCGGAATGGTCGGGAATTGGGGAAGAAGAAGACTAGGGCTTTTTTGGTTGGGAGCTAAACGACGGAGTTTAGTGGGGGATCTAGTCGGAGTTGGGGGGAGAAGAAGAGATTGGAAGGAAGTGAAGTGGAGGATTAATAGAAAGGGATTAAAGGCGGAGATAGAGTATTTATATATTTATATTTGTGTTAGCAATGTGTGTATTGTACGAGGACTGCTTTATGCCATCACCACCTCGAGCTCTCCCTTCCCTACACGCACACTTCGTGTAACATAAACATTTCCATATTACTTTTTCGAACTTCCATAATTTCATATACCTCATATTCAATTCATGACTGTTTCCTGATCAGTAATAAATTTGGAAAAAACAAATAATGGAAAAGAGAGTATTGTCAAAGGATAAAAATATACACAATAATTGTAGATTGAAAATTATATTCTCATTCATTTATTCATAGATGAATACAGACATTATAATCAATTACAATCGATATTCTAGTAAATAAGGGATTGCTATAATCAACTTTTAATCTAATTAGAGCAAGACACACACTGGAAGATACGATATATATTTTCCTTAAACACTCCTCATTGTGTCGAGCTCCTATTGTATGATGCATAATTTGTTGGTTCACTAAAAACCTTATCAAGTAAACAAAAACATCATAGGTGAAACAAAAACTTGGTCAAAATGAAAAATAGTACAATGCATCAATTACAAATGATACTACATTTGTTGTACTCCTTCTGATATCTACCAAAATGTGACTCCTCCTAATTGGCAACTCAATCTTGGAATTCAGAGAATCCTTCGCATGCCAATTCCCTTCACATGTTTCACAAATGTAGATTTGGGAAGTGACTTGGTGAACAAGTCTACAACAATCCACATAACCAATCTGGCTAACATGGATATTCAAGAATTATTGTCATTGCTGATTGAAGAAGAACTTTGGTGAAATGTGTTTAGTATTGTCACCCTTAATGTAACCCAACTTCATCTGCTCAACGCAAGCCGTAATATTCTCAAAGATACAATTTGGTGTTGTCGTAGTAAATGGTAATCCACTAGACTCTCGAATAAATTGTATTACTAACCTAAGTTAGACACACTCTTTAATAGCTTTATGCTATGATCTCAGAATGATTCGAGGAAGCAGCAATAAGGGTTTGCTTTGTAGATCTTCAAGAAGTCGATGTATTCCCAATGGTGAAAACGTAACCAATTTGAGAACGTCCTCTATGTGGGTCAGAGAGATACAATGCATCAAATCCTACCAACATATCATTTAGTGTCACATAATAGGGGAATACACTAAAAGATGGTTTAGTGGTGACAGCCGCAAGGTCCTTCAACGGGTCGAATGTTTCTCTCGATGGGTCGAGAGACATCTTTTGGTCGATCTAGGGATTAGCCTTCGACAGGTTGAAAATCCCAAAATCAGAAAGCAGCATTTCGACAATTTCTTTTTCCGAAATTTCCAGTTTCTCTCTTGCTTCTTTGTAGGAAAAGAATAAGCTCAAGTTAATAGATCCCTTTAAGTACCTGAAGATGTGTTTCACTCCATTTCAATGACTTTGCGTAGGCACAAACTGAGAAGGCACTTTGGACGTGTCCACCAAGATTTATACAACAAAGCTCTAACAACACTAAAATATAGAATCTCAGCTCCCAAAATTCCTCATCATCATCTTTCAGATGAAACATATCCTTTTTGGGTTCTAGACTATTAATGATCATTGGTGTGCTAAGAGGGTGTGCTTTGTCCATGTTAAATCGCCTGAGCATCTTTTGAACATTAGCAGGCTGGTGAATAAGAATTCCACCAACTAGATGTTCCAGCTCTAACCGAGGCAAAATCAAGTTCTATCAGAATCTGTCATCTCAAACTCGGATTTCAAGTAGCTAACCGTCTCATTAATCTCATCAAGAGACCCGATGATATTCATATCATCTACATAGGTTGCTACAATGGAAAATCCTGAACGTACTTGTTCATTTAATGAACACGCAATGGTATAAATCATCATTCTTGTATCCCTTCCCAATCAGCTAGTCACTTAGACGTCTCAATCTCATCACATGAGCACTCTATGGGTTAGAGTTACTTGAATTGCGTATAACTATGTCGTTCGGCACTGTCATGTATATCTTCGAGTCAAGATCTCCATAGAGATATGTTGTAACAACATCCATAAGCTGCATACTCAATTTTTTGGGACACTGCCAAACTGACCAGGTAGTGAAAAGTAATGATGTCCATAACCAGAGAATACGTCACCTCATAATCAATACGAGGGCATTGAGAAAACCTTGCGCCGCAAGTTCTTCTCATTATGCTTCCAAAAAAAGACCCATTTATGTCCAACCGGCTTAACATTCGGTGGGTATAGCACTACCAGACTGAAAAGTTACGTTTTTGTCAGAGAGTCTATTTCAGTCTTGATTGCAACTTTTCATTTTGGCAAATCTGCTCTACGTTGACAATCCGAAATAGAGCAAGGTTCCACTTCATCATCGTCAATGATTTCCTAAGCGACAAAATAAGTAAAGGCATCATTAACGAACATGGAAGATCATCGATAATAACACTAGTATTTGTTTAACTTGGTGAGATCTTTTTGTTTTCTAACATCGTCATTGACTTTGGAACGTTCCCCAGTATTGTCAATGTCAACTTTTGGACATAAATGTAGTCAGAAATAATCTCATGTGTTGATAGCGAATGGATCATGTAATGACCCGAACTTTGAGTCATGTGATTATCGGCACGAATCGTGATTATCGCGAGTTGATTGCATATGTGGTTTGTTAACGACTAAATTATTCGGGCAAGAATTTGGTTTGAATTCCTTCGCCGAAACTGTTGAGGATTTGATTTTGAACTCGTAGGAGGTTTCGGAGGATTTTTCGGGTAATCAGAGAATATAAAATTAATATTTAAAATTATCGTTGAGTTAGTCGTACTTATCTGATTGTGTTGGAGTTATCCGAGTCGTGGGTTTGGTCGGTTCGTGACGTATAAATATCGAATAGTCGTAAAAATTAGAACATCACACATTTGGACCGAGTTTGACCGAGTTGACCATTTGATCCGTTTGAGCACCATTGACCCAGTTCGAGTTCGTCGGCCGACCCCTATTTTCCAGCCATCTCCGGTCACATCCTTGGTATGGTTAGAATCTCTTGTGATTCTCTATTGGTTTATGCTTGATTTGGGATGATTTGGTTGGGTTTGGAGTGAGTTCAAATTCGATGAAGGTTGGGATTTTCGCCGGAATCGGGTGGCGGTTTCCGGCGAGATTTGACGTCGAGTAGGTTGGGGGTTTGGTTCCCTTCAACCTCTAGATATTTTTTGGGCTGTTAATTTGGGACAAGGAGGAGTTTTGTGGTGGCCCGTGGTGGTCGCCGGAGGGGAGGTTTCATCCTCCTCTTTCGATTGAAATTTCGGCCACGGTGGTGGTTGGATGGAGATGTGGTTATGGGGTTTGGTTGAGCTTGACGAGAGGATCATTTTGATGTATGGTTCGCCGGGGAACCATTGGCGCCACGCCGCCGCCCCCGGCGGTGGTCCATGGCGGAGCTCCGGCGAGGGTCTGTTTTTGGGGGTTTTCGAAGATTTTTATGTTCTTTTACTCGTAATCGCGCCCCAATCGTAGTCGTGAGGTTTTCGAGTTGAATTGAGTGTTTTAATTTGGGATGAGGGATGTTTGGGTATATTTTGAGAATTTTGTTATCCTCGTCGATATTTTGAGCGATACGATTTTCGAGAACGCAGGGTTCTTGACGTATTTGCTCCGTATGTTGAAATTCATTATGTATTGATCGTATCCCTGTTATTCAGGTGATCGTGAAAGAGTTTTTGGTGAGGGATTTTCTGCTGGGCCTCAGGGCTAGCTGTTATCTGTGAGTGGACACTTTGATTTTCACAGTGCATTTGCGAGTCTATGAGTATGCTTTACGATTATGCATTTACGAGTATGCATTTATGATTATGCATTTTATGAGCATATATTGGTTTGGAGGCACATGTGATTTGTTTTTACACTGAGTATGGATATATGGATGCATCGATGCTATGGCCTCTCGGCTGATCCCCGAGATGCTCCGGGAGGGTTACGTCTATATGAGCACCTGACCCATGATTCACAGTACTCGGGAGAGTTACGTCTTTATGAGCACTTGACCCGGGCATGTTGTAACTTTGAGGAAAATGTACTCAAGTTACTGCCTCCACACACATAGTACCCAAGAGAGTTACGTCTTTATGAGCACTTGACCTGGGGTTGTTTGTTTTGACTCGCATGATTTTATGTAGATTTATTATGAAAAGCATGTTAGATTTATTTATGCGGCATATTATGATTTACGTCCACTCACTCTAACGGTTTTATTATTTATATGCTTTTCTCTGAGTTTTTCGGTTTTCGTCGCCCAGATTGCAGTTTCTTTTTCGTGGTTGCACGTCATCACAGGAGGCCTAGAGTTCAAATCACACTTTCCTTCTAGTAGCTTCGTGATGTAACCTGCTAGTCTTGTATATTTTGTAATTAGAAGTCGCTCTGAATACTTGTGTTGTGTTATTATACTCCTGAATATTTTCTAGATTTCTTGTAAACCTTGAGTTTAGTTATATATATGGATTTTGAGAAATCCGGATGGACATTGGAGGTCCACGGTGTGTCTTGGAATTTATCTGTGAAGTGTAATCTTCTTGCAGGTTTTTAGTTTATACGTTTTATAAAGTAAACTCTAGTAAAAAATTTGTAAGTTGTGGTGTCGTTAGGGCCTAATTTCGGTTTAGAAACTAAATCGGGGTTGGGTTCTTTTAGATCATTTTGTGCCTTGATGGCTTGCCTTTTCATCGGCAGTCCATAAGTAGATTTTGATCGACGCTACATCCCCACTATGGGTAGGAGAAAACACTACATTGCCTGGGTATGGCGTTAACTTTCTCAATTACAGGAACTTCCAACCTTACAGGAATGTTTGCAACAGTTATATTTGATCTCGTCACTTTTGCGATATCAGTAAAGGAGTCAGGCATCGAATCTACAACTTTATGAAGATCCAGAATACGTTGCACTTCTATCTCACTCTCAGATATGCGGGGATCATGATGAGACATAGTGGGGTTTGATCACGTCAATTCCTGATGTTTAACTGGAATATAATCATTCTTATCTCCCTCTAACGGCGGGAAGTATGTCTCATCAAAGTGACAATCTGCAAATCTAGTAGTAAAGAGATCTCTTGTCAAAGGTTCTAGATAGCGGATAACATAGATACATAATCATCTTTGAAGACCCATTTTCGTACGCAATGGAGGCATAATTGGCACATATACAGTGCAACAAAATATGCATAGATGTGAAGTGTCAGGTTTATATCCAATTACCAACTGGTATGCACTGAATGGTTGGCATGCTACCGAATTAAAACGAAGAAGCAAAACTACATTCAAACTTGCATAACCTCATGTAGAACCACAAGCTGTACCCGCTTGATATGTGCTTCCGCAAGACTATTCGATACATGAACATGGGGAACGAGATATTCAACATTAATCCAAACAAACATGCAATACCCATAAAAAAACTTTGATTTAAACACTTTTGTATTGTCCAATCTAATAGACTTGATTGGGTGGTCCGGGTGGTGAGCCCAGAGCTTAATAATTTAAGCTAGGAGTTTTGCAAATACAGTATTCATCGTGGATAACAAAGTGTCTTGTGACCAATGTGTCGATGTATCTACCAAAACTATAAAGTATGTGAATGGTCCTCATTCAAGTTTGATAGGTCCCCAAATATCTCATTGGATTCTTTGTAAGAATGGAATATTTTTAATTGTGTCAACAGTAAAAGAAGGTCGTGCATGTAACTTTGCTAATAAACAAACTTTGCAAAATGATTGATTTGCATTGGATATTTCCATAAAGGCATCCGGTGGGATAACGCACAATGCCTCAGCACTATGTGGCCGGGAAGGTGTTGCATTCGTCTTGGAGACCGAGCCTAGATCGAGAAGAGTAATTATGCTCCCTCCATCTAAACCGATGGTATTAGGTATTTCCACATGTTTTTTTTCTCTAAAGAATGGATAACCATGTGAATTTCTCAGTATCTTGATCATCATATCGTACCATGGGTGACCCAAATGATAATGCTAGAACATATATGAGACAAAGTAACTGTATTGGATTCAATGATTTGAATTGTAGTAAGATATAAACCACTATGAATTCTCATAAACTTCTCCAAATTGCGCTTTCTGCCACATTCTACAGAGGGTATACACAAGAATTCTTTTCCATTTTCCAAGTGTAAACCGTTGGCAAAATTTCTTAAAACTTAGCAAGGTTCGATTAGAGTGTTGATCATGGAAATTACCAAAAACTGATGTAAACCAACATCTGATGGATCGAAATGAAAATAAAAGAAATTTTTTTTCGCTTCTTTTCTTATCCGAGAACCCAAAAACCAATTTATGAAATCATAATTTCGACGGGTTGAAATTGTTCGAAAATAGGTGTCCAGGGTGCCAGTCTAGACGGATCAAGACATTCTCTCGACAGGTCGAGAGTGCTTGAAGTCGAGTTCAGATGACCATCTTCGACGGGTCGAAGAAATACAAGGCTAAATTTTTGACGGGTTGAAAATGTGCCAAAACCATTCCAGGGTGAAGGGTTCGACGAGTCAGAACCGCAGGAACATTAGTTTTCCTCTTTTTTCATTTTCCATAGTGTTTTGGTGTTATATTGTCATGGAATATTGTATATCACAAACCATTCATGTATTATGAAGTAAAAATAACATTCTCAACACTTTCATTTACCAAAAATAGAGAAATTTTATTACTTTGCCAACTCAATTGCATAAAAGATGTCTAATTCCAAACCGACTAAAAACAAAGTCTCAAAACATGCCCAAAAAAAAATTAAACTTGAAAGATTAGATAGCAGAGATAACAATCTAATACATAGACGAATCAAAATTTGAAGTCTCAAGACTTGCTTTTTTGTCGTCGTCTACAATGAGACTGACATCACAGTCTTCTTTCATCTTATAGTCTCCCCCAACAAAATTTGTCTCTTGTGCTAAATATTGTTTGTGCCTTTTATAAATATTTTGAATTTCCTTACTTGCACTACATTGCTTGTGCATATACTTAGTGGAGCAACACATTTGAAACATTTGTACTCTCCAGATGGAACAGAGTGAGAAGAATTGTCATCATTCTCGGAACCTGATCAGTTCTCGTCGGAGTCAGCTACTTGATCCGTATGCCAAGACTGGTTTTGGCATTTGCCACGCCCTGCTTTCCCATCATGGTTGTAAGGCTTAGAAAAATTGTTCTTCTTTTTCTTACGTGTCTTCCTACTAATGTTGTAATTCTCAATAGTTGCCATGGTCCCAGTGGACCTTGAATTATTGTTGAGAATTATCTCATGATGTCTATCCTTCATAGCCAGGATATTCATAAGATCACTGAATGTTGTAATTCTTTCTTGCTCGTACTCAATCCGGTACTGATGAGCCAATATACTCATGAGAGATCGGAAGGTGTTAAAAGACTTCTCGATCATGTCTTGATCAGTCTTGTCAATTCTGTAGATACCCAGTTCAGATTGTAGCTCTAACATAGCTTGATTATATACGTCCACCTTAGGGTAATCCTGAAGACGTATTGTCTCCCATTTTTTTGTCAACTCAGGAAGTTATGCATCATACACGTTGTTAAAACGTTGCTTCAAAACGTCCCATAAATTCTTGGGATCTGTCTTTTTTAAATACTAATTCTTGAGTAGTAGATAGATACGACGCCTCAAAAACATGAAGGCTTGAGCTTTAACTGTTGTGGTGGGTTGAACTGCATTCAGATCTATTGGTGGGTAGATGGTGCTAGTGAATCCTTTTTCGATGAATGTGTTTTCTACATCAAAGAACCAACGATGATACTATATTCCTTTAGCATTAAGAATGTCAAACTCTAGCCTAGCAAGCTTAGTAGTCGTAGTCATCCACAAAAAGACGAGATAACTAGTAACGATCGAAACTACGATCACTAATATCAAATTTATGGAATAAGAACCAAGATGTCTGGTCACAAAAATCAATGCTCGATAAACGATGGCTTCATACCACACTCAGGAACCATGAAAATTAAAGTCAGTCACTTATATCAATTTCCCTTTTTTCTTTTAATACCGTGATATTCACGTATAACCGTGACTCCCCCATGACCGTCACTAATCAAACTTTTTGAGTAAAGAGGTGACGAAATCCCCTTTGCTCGACATATAATTTCACATTTATAATTCAAAGCAGTTAACAACCTAAAATCTAGGGTGCTGCAGAAAGTAAGTTTTAATCCTAGATTTAGAATGTTACAGAAATTAAGTTTTTCAACCTAATCTCTAAATTGAGGATGTTTAAAAATTTACCTCAATTGGTATTATGCTCAGTATGACCGCAGTTGCATTTTTTTTATGAACTTTAGAGGATATTACAAGTGACGCCAAGAAGTAGGTGATAAGGTTGTCGACGGTGATGACGAATGGTGGTAATGACCGACAGTCTAGGGTAGTCGACAATGGAGGTTGTAGGTGTTTTTGGTTAGGTTTTTTTCTTCTTCTTTTCTTTGTGGTGATTGCTTACTATCAACTCAGAGCGTGCAAATAACATGTTGAAGGATAAAAGTATACTTAGTAATTGTAGACTGAAAATGGTATTCTCAGTCATTGATAGGTGACCTTAAATAGAGACATTATAATCAATTATAATAAGTATCCTAGTAAATCAGGGATTGCTAGAATCTTTAATTATAATCTAATTAGGACAAAATACATATCGGAAAATACGGTATATACTTTTCATAAACAAGTATAAAATTAAGGGAGAAGGAAAATAAGAAGCTCTGGACCTTCATCCTCACTCTCCACCATAATCTATTAATAGGTGTTTGATCTCCTAGTGTCACCAGAATGTATGAGGTTGAGTTCCGTTTTTCTATAACGTAAGAATATTGTTCTTTTTCTTTTTTCCTCATCCATTATCATCCAAACCTTTGTTACTCCATCGACCAGTACCAACTTCGTTAGAGGCTCCTCGCTTCGGCAACCCCCTTCTCCTGTGACGTCAGTCTCCGACAGTCAGACTTAGGCAACTTCCTCCTTTTCTACAATCATCCTTACCCTTTCTCTAAAAATATTTGTAAATTTTTTTTCTTATTTATTTCTTATAAATCTTTTGAATTCCTCTATTTTACTTGACTGTTCCCAACCCCGTCTTATGAGTACTGACCCGAGTTTTAATAGTGATTCATTATAATGATGTGTCACTTTTTAGCCTAGATATGACTCTTATCAAGTTAAGGTGGGTAAGGGCACGAGGTTATGTGTTTGTCAATGTCTTTCGCTTAAGTTTATCATGCAATTTAAATTTCAAAAAGAAAAAAAATACATAAGGAAAATAGGAAAAGGCTCTAATGAGTACCTAATAATCTCTAAAATAATGTTTCCAAGGGCACATTAGACACTCCAAATACTACTACTACTACTACTAGTGTCGATTTTATATTAGGGTTTATTTTGCGTGGGTTGAGGACCTTATCCGGCGGCCGCCTCGACTGTGTCGGCCTCTAGTCGAGCCACAACGTTGCAGGGACTGCCGAACGAGAAATTTAGTTCCACCGTGTTGGGTGATTGAGAATAAAATAGGTCGATCTTTGCAGACCAGCTGGATTGCGGTGGGTTTCGGCGAGAAGCTTCCGGTTCTAGATCGAGTTCGGGCGTGAGCCATCGGCTATTGATGCATATTGAGAAGGCTTCAACGACGGGCGACCGCCGATTGTTGTAGAAGCAACCTGCTCAGATCTCGAGTAATCTTCCTTGGTGGATCTCCTCGGGTGCTAGACATCTTTTGCTCCTTATATGGTCAGATCTGGTAGCTCGACAGTGGACGGAGAGAGAATTCGGCGACGACTTCTCTCATGGTGGGCGACGATTTAGGGTCAGAGCTCCAATCTAGGCCTACTGGGCTCCTTGGTGCTTGTTGGACTTGACTGTATTTGGGCCTAGGTCCAAGTGTTTTTTATTGTTTTGTTTTTACTTTGTTTTGTTGAGAGTTTGAGTGTTGAGATGTAGAGTTGTTGAGTTGTTGGACCTTCATGATCATTTTGTTTTAGGTAGGTAGCTTGATTAGGAAGTGGGATACCGATTTTTTTATTCAGAGGTTTGGGACCCTCACCGCCTTACTCCTCTCTGTCAAGTTACACGTTTTGAGCGTAAATGGTTTTAGTGTAGTTTACTCTAGGGGATCGTTTTCTATCGTACCGATCACCGATCGATTACTTGTAAATTACTACTTACAATTAATTTCTGCAGCTTCACCTCAAAAAAATAATAATCTCGTAAATAACATAATAAGTATGAAAATACGGGTATTGATTTATATTAGAAAAATATTAGAAGGTGTTTTTGGGTAAAATGATTTGTTTATTAAAATAATATGGACAATGGAGTATAGAATTCAATCACCCCAACCTAGTTTTTAGTACTTCTAACTTCTTTTCATTTGGTTAATAGCGGTACTGGTTTACAAGATTACAATTTGTTTGAGGGAAATCTAATAATTCAAATATCAAATCCAATAAGATGAGTAGTACACCAAGGAAAGTCTTTACTACAAGGTACGAAACTACAGATAACACTTTAACAGCTGAGCTCATCGAGGTTGGTTCGAAAAAGATAGTCTTCACCCTCTAATTCATCTTGATAAAGATTTATGGATGGCCTCTCTAACTTCTCATCACTCGATTGTTTCAAGCACAAAAACTAGTTACCTTCTTCAATGTATAAAATAAGTAGTGAAACCCATCACCAAAGGTACTCCACTCTATGGACCAGATAAATTGTGGAGCCTCAAATAAAGGGCGCCTGAAATGTGACTGCAGGACAACAATCAATAAGAAATAGAACTTTGGTAGTCCAAAGAGAAACATTAAGTTTTATCAGTCTCACTTGGCCAAAAGGAATGGATATGTAAATGCTATCTGGTTTCAAAACCCTATAAATTTCCTCGAGCATTTTCATGACCTTGGTTACTGTTGCAGGTCGAGGATTCCATGGATCACCACTATCCACAAATAAAACCTCCTATGTAGACAAAATAGATTATAGTACTCAATATATGCAAGGTTTAGGTGCTTTATGGTACTAAATAGTTAAAAATCACAAGGATGGAAAACAGGGAAAGCTATCTTCAGCTCCGGCGACAGGCCTCCTTGTCCGCAGCAGTGCTCCTCTCTCATAGAGTCATAATTAAGCTGAATAAATTTACCCAAATTAATCAATTAATTATATATATATCATTATACCCAAATTAATCAAAACACATTACGTATATGCAATTAAATTAATCCAAATATAATATACCCAAATTAATTCACATATAATATATTAATCTAAATATACTCAAATTTAACATATTATCACAATATACTCAAATCTAATTCAATTAATCATACAATATACCCAAATTAATTCACATCTAATATATCCAAATATACTGAAATAAATCCAAATAGATACACATCTAGTATATTAATTTACAAATTATTTTCAAATACAATATACGCAAATTAATTCACATATAATATATTAATCCAAATCTACTATATATATAATTAAACCATTTTTATATCATATATATGTAATTTATATAATATACTAATCGATTGATATATATTAGTCTAATTCATATATATATATATTAATTTAATTCATATATATATATCAAATATATTAATCTAATTCATATATATATATATATATATAAACGGGAGAGGAGAGATCGAGATATACCGAAGGGGGGATCGAGATCGACGGGGGAGAGAGGAGGCGGCGGAGAGGAGAGGAGAAATAGAGTCCGGCCATGGAGAGGAGATGGGAGAGAGAGAGAGAGAGAGAGAGAGAGAGAGAGAGAGAGAGAGAGAGAATCTGGCGGGGATGAGCGAGAAGGAGAGAGAGAGTCCGGCGCTGGGTAGGTGGCGCTTGAGGTAGGCAGCAGAGGAGAGGAGAGTGAGTGAGAGAGAGAGAGAGAGAGAGAGAGAGAAATATGAGAAAAATGGATTGAAGTCGATCTAATTTTTGGGATATATCAATCGCCTTAGGCGACGAAAATTGATTTTTCCGTCACCAAAGTAGTTTTTAAATGGGACCCAAAAAATTTGACGGAAAAAATGAACTGCCCACTATCTGGCCTTTCCAATTCCATTTTCGTTCTTCCGATTCATAATTTTATAGCCTAGCTGGTCTATAATTAATTTAATTTTATATTTTCATCTGATATAATAATTAATTACGTACTAATCCAGCCTTATATCAATCTTCATCCTCATAATCATAATCATCTGAGTCATCATTCTCACTATCATCTAATTACTCCTCATCATCATACTTTACATCGTCTAAATTGTATTCGACATCGTCGTTGTCCTTAGGCTCCTCGACTTCTGGGGCATTCTACGCTAACTCTCTAATCTCCTCTGGAGTAAGATCTGTGATGCCATCAATCGGGGGTAAGTGTTCGTTATGCCGAACTAGTTTCATTACGTCGGGGATGGCTGAAGTATTAGACTCTTGATATGCATTATCTCTATGCACTTCAATATTAGTCGCCAACGTCCAATCAAGTGTAGTTGCACTCCATATTCCTCGGTGTGACGTATGAGTTACTATTTTTTAGCCTTCACCAGCTTTCAGATCATCTAGATAGAACACCTGCCTAATTAAGGTTGTAAGAGTGAATGGCTCATCCTCATACCAGCTTGAGTTTGTATCGACTGATAAAAGTCCTATATCTTCCTTGGTACGCTTGAACCATTTGCAGTTGAACATAAAATCGATGATATCATTCCTGTATAGCAGCTCAACGACATGTTCAAGAAATCCATAATAGACAACATCGCCTTCCCCAACTGCAATCCCACTATTTTGTGTGCTTCTTCCTTCATCTCGAGTCAATGAATGAAACTTTACACCATTCACAAAATAGTCGGAGTAAATATAGTGCTTAACCGGCTTATGGGCCAACATATGCTTTTCTCATGACCACCACCCCTCGTGGTTATCAAATTTTTGTACATAATCCATCTGCAAAAATGTGAAGAATATATATGAATGTGTAATTTAATTTGTAGCGAAAATTTGACATAGTTTCCTCTAAAAATAAAGGAAACCAAAAACCTGCATACACAAAGTAAGGAAAAACACTTTGCATAACAAACACCAAATTCCCTACGTACTATATATGAGAAAAGAGTTTTAAAATAATTAAAAATACGTACCAATTGTCAAAAATAATCGGAAAACTTCTTCTTAAGCATCTTTTTAACCCAAGCAAAAGTCTTGTCCAGTGTAATCATCTAAATGTACTCCCTGTAGTACTTCATGTAACGGTCGATCTCGTCACAGTCTCGCAATACTACCCAATGCGCTTCTTCAAGTTTTTTTTTAGTTGATCTTTCCTTTAATACTTCTTTAAATGGTCGTACAATATTTGTGACGACTAAAAGATTGTTGTGGATATTTGGATTGGCCTGGACTGGATCCTTGAGGTACCTATTGTAGTAGGTAACACACTCGTGCATTAAGTATGTCTCTGCTATAGAGCCATCCGGGGCAAATTTATTTTTCACAAATCCTTTATACTTTCTGAGTTGTTTGCAAAATCATATAATTAATAATTTGAAGAATAGTAGAAACACAAAAAAAAAGTAAAGTAAAAATGATGAACAACCATTATAAATAATTGTATGTATCTTTCTTGAGGATACATGCAAGTGTAGTGGAGCAGACCAGAAAAGAGCACATGTTAGGGTAGGTAGACCATGAGGTGAATCATGATGTCAAAGAAAGTAGGGGGAAAAATCTCGTCTAATTTGCAAAGGATGTGCATTTTTTCGTATTGAAGTTTGAGGACATCTGACTTCTGCAACTCTCTGGTGCATAACCTCTACCATCATCTACACAATGCTATTATTGGTTCGACAACGTCACAAGGCAAATATGGTCGAATTACCACTGGGATCAGACGTTGCAGCATAACATGATAGTCATGAGTCTTTAGACCAATGAACTTGTGATGCACCTCGTCAACTGCTCCTATAATATTTGTTGCATAAGTAGACGGATAACAAACAGTCTTGAACTAGCTGAATACAGAACCCTTCTGTGTCGGCTTCACCGTGTAAGGTGCATCTGGCATCTTGTTGTACACTTCTCTTCTATCCCTCCTCAACCACAAGTGATGGCGCAAATTCATAGATTCCAGATCTTTATGCGCTTTGGGAGTATCTTTGGTCTTCAACTTAATACCCAAAATTGTTCCCATCACGCTGTCGCACATATTTATTTTCTATGTATATGACAACAAGGTTGTTCCGTAGTTTCAACTTGGACCAATAGAGAAGTTCAAAGAAAATACTATTGTGATGCCAATAGCTAAGATCATGTGGAGGGTGTGGATTGAGTCTCTTCACTTCTTTGTCGTTGATCAAGACACCAAAATAGAAGCTGTTCAACCTCTCTAAAATCTCTTCGTCAGACTACTGTCGGGGTTTAAGATTATTCTCTACCGTCCCGTTGAAATGAGTCTCATCCTGACGCCACCGGTGATTGTGAGGAAGCCATCTACGGTGACCCAAGTAGCATACCTTCCCCACGTGCCAACTGGAGTTGACGGCATACAAACATATAGGGCAACCACTGTATCCTCTGATTGTGCAAGATGCCAACATCCCATATGCAGAAAAATCGGTGATTATCCATATGTGGTTGCTCTCATCATGAACATTGTGTTAGTGAACTTGTCATAAGTTGGAACTCCATGTTCCCACAACAGTTTAAACTCTTCGATCAATGGTCTGAGGTAGACATCTAAACACTTTCTCGGAGATTTAGGACTTGGAATTAGCATAGTAAGGAAATTAAATTCCTTGTTCATGCACATCCATAGAGGCAGGTTGTACGACATGAGAATAATTGGTCACGTATTGATGGCAGTGTTGTTACTACCCCAAGGATTGAATCCATCATTAGATAGGCCGAGTCTAACATTCCGAATCTCTGCTACAAAGTCTTTGAATTCCCTGTCAAAATGTTTGAAAACCTCCCCATCTGTTGCGTGTCGGAGCACATCGTCATCTACTCCATGTTTTGCGCACCATCTCATCACCTCTGTTGTGTATAGAGACATATATAGATGCTGCAATCTAGGAATCAATAGAAAATAACGAAGTACTTTCATAGGAATTTTCTTCTTCGAACTTCTCATATTCCGGTTTCGATATCTGCACTAATTTCATATGGGATGGTAGTCCAAATGTTCATACTCTTTTTAAAACAGCACACAATCATTTATACATGCGTCAATTTTCTTGTACTTTAGGTCGAGGCTGCTGAAGATCTTTCTAACCTTATAATGACTTTTTGGAAGTTTGTGATGATCAGGTAGCAACTTACATATATACTCCTGTATTTCGTCAAAAGCACTGTTTGACATTTTATTCTTCACTTTTATCTGAACTTCCTCCATTATATATTATAACACATTTTCTGGACATCCAAGGTACACTGGGGTCTGCGCTCCGAGTAGTATCAAGTTGTAACTATCCATCTTTGTAGTGTCACTGGCCAAACTGGCAGCGGGGAATGTGTCATTATGAATGGTATCGTAACCTCAATCTTGGTATTGGTGTCCACCATGACTAAATTATAGAAAAGTATCATGGACCAAATCCACAGTTGGGTTCCAAGCAGAGCCGTTGCTACCGTTGGATGAGGTACCATAGTAATTGTACCCTAAGCTGAAGTATGGTCTTGAGCTGAAGTCTACTACTTCACTGTGCTCGCTCCACATAGTGTAACTCTACATCATACCGTGCTTATACAGGTGTTGAGCCATAACGTTAGACAAAACAAATTGATGGTTGAGACATTTTTTGCACAGACATCTGAAATGCTTCTTTCCCTAAGCATGTTCCGTCACAAAATTCACAAAGTTTCTAATGCCGTCCATATACCGCACATCACTTCTGTTCGCTAACCGTATCCAACTTTTGTCCATATTTCTGTGTAAGGATAATAAATTGATCTATTAATTATATAATTTTTTAACCAATAATCATTAATCTAATATACTTTATATATATTATCAAATTCGTCGCACACAACACGTACTTGTAATGAATTAATTAATCTTATACTATAATTAATCTAGCTAATATATATTAATTATATATATTAGTTATATATATATTATTAACTTTATATAAATACATGCATTAATTATATATGTATATTTCAACTAATTATTCTAACATATATATATTAACTATATATATTACCTAGCACATGCATGTTTTAATTAACTAATTAATCAAATTAAAACATACATACCAATTAATTAATTAACTACTTAATTAACCAATTTGGATATAGCTTACAATTAGCTTAACAATACAACACAACAATGGAAGTAATGTTAAGGTCGCCGAAAAGTATTATATATTCGTCGAAAAAATTAATCACCGTACGTACTTACATAGGATATTCAATTAAAAAAATTAATCCAGAGAACGAGTTAATACCTTCATCGATAAGGAGATAAGTGGGTAAAACTAGAACTCTGGGAGTTGAAAAATCGAGTTTTGAAGAATTTTTACCAGATATTATTCGGAGCCGCCTGCGGTGAATTTTTTTGAGTGAGGAGAGAGAGCTAGCTGAGAGGGAGAGAGAGATAAAGAAGTGATGACGAGATAAGAAAATTTGATCGAGAGATCTAATAATTGATTTTTCTTAGATGATGAAACATTTCGTCGCCTAAGTTTCATGTTTCATCGCCTAGGTTATCACTTAGGCGATGAAACTATTTCGTCACCTAGATGTTCAGTTAGGCGACAAATGACCCAAGCCATCGTCTAAGAGTTCACATAAGCGATGAAATGTGTATCATCATCTAAGTGTGTAATACTTAGATGACGACAACAAATTGCTGTCGTCTGAGTGTGCATCTTAGGCGACCAAACATCATATTTTGTTGCCTAAGTGCCCACTTAGGCGACGACTTGTGTTTCGTCGGCCAAGTCGCACTTAGGCGACGAACCTATTAAGGTTTCGTCGCCTAAGTGTAATTTTCTGGTAGTATCAGCAGTAGATACACTAGGTAAAGGAGAAGGATGAATAGAGTGAACTAAGTTAGGGGTATTAGTCATGTGATCAGATACACCGGGATCAACTATCTAAGTATTATTCCCACAATATGTAGCAAGAGAGACCTTACCAGATATACCTGATTGGACTATATTAGCAGAGGCACTTGTAGAAGGAAGAGTCTTACGTGAACGATTGCCCCACCAATCTGGATATCCAATAGAAGGAAAGTAGTTATCCTTGGAGTGACTGTTAACCTTGCACAGTGGGCACATAGAGTTGGCATATAGGTTGGGAGGACGAACAAAGTCGGAGGACTCGGAAGAGCGGAAGGTAGAGGATGACCGTCATTAAACCACGGCGGCCTGAGCGGGGACCTGCGGCAGTGGTAGTGGTCATGAAAGTAGGTTGTTTCGGGCTAGCAGAATAAGTAAGACGATCGTTGTGAGCTCGACGAACAAGGGCATATGTATTGTCAAGACTCAACAACTTCTCACGACGAAGAAGTTTCCCCCGAATCCGATCAAATTCAGAATTCAATCCTCCTAAGAACATGTGAACCCGGAGCATAGATTTGTGGTTGTTATGTTGGACAACTGCGGTTATGGTATTAGAAAATGAGGCAACACGCTAATCAAGTTCCTCGATCCAAGCGACCAACTCATTATAGTAGACAGAGAGGGGTCGCCTTGCTTATTTGGTGGTGAAGTAGAGGCAGTACAACTCATAGATTCGGGTAAAGTCTGAATCATCATAGTAGGTTTGGTGTATGGAACTCCAAATTTTGGGGGCAATTTTGAGACGAAGATAGCGGTTGATGATGGATGGAGACATGTTGTCTATCAATCAACTCTTCACCTTTTTCGTTGTCAGTAGTCCAAGTAATATACTCAGGTGTGCCAGCAGGAGGAGTAACTGAGTCACCGGTAAGAAATTCAAGTTTGTTACGGCTTTCAATGTGCATCTGCATAACAGGAGCCCAGGAAGAGTAATTTGAATCATTCAAGAGAACTCTAATGGAAAAAAAAAAGAGTTTTCTTGGTGGTAGTGGATGGAAGATTGAGGTTGGGGAGAAGAAATCCCAATAGAGTCAGAGTTTTCTCCCATGGCAGAGGAATTTAGGTGTAGTGAGTGACAAAAAATATGGTTTTGTCGGTAGATCTACAGGATTGGCTCTAATACCAAGTAGAAAAGTATAGATAAAAGTCTTTAGAATAGAATGCAACACTTTCATTCATTCTCGAATTGGATATATATATATAGCTTTACAAGGCATATTCCTAATAGGTAGAAAATATCTACAATAAAGAATAAATCAATTCTAATTAAAATAAGAATCTAAAATATCAACAAGATCAATACTTGCCAACACGAGAGTGGATTGTGCCTTTGTTAAAAGAGTTGTTTACAGAGGAAGAAGTGGATAGTATGCCTTTGAGCCTTCGATATTGTAATAATAAGTTTGTATGACATTTTGAGAAGAAAGGGAGATATACGGTTCGAAGTGGATTTCATGTTGCAAGGGAGTTTGAAGCACCTTCGAGGTCAGGAAGTGGTGATCAAGAGAAGCGGTTGTGGTACTCGGTGTGGAAGGCGCATGTTCCTCCAAAAATCAGATCCTTTGTTTGGAGGTTGCTGAGAGGTATCTTACCTACTAAAGAAGCTCTGAATCGCAACGTCCAGTTAGATGATGTGATGTGGTTTGTGTGGTATGAGAGTGGAGAAGGCGTTACACCTTTTTCAGGACTATTCGAAGGTGAATGAGATATGGAGTCAAAGTTGCTTGAAGATGATTGGATCTCATTGTAGAGCCATGCATGTCGTAGAATGGGTTAGTGAGGTATGTCAGTTATTAGACAAGAGACAATTAGATTTGTTTTTTGTTTTATTATGGAGTATTTGATACGAGAGAAACCATACATTTTGGAATTATGGGGTTATGGTTCCATGCAACGTGATCACATGGGCTTGCAATTTTCTTGAGGAGTACCAAAGTGTTCACCCACGGAGAATGTGTAAATTGAGGAGGGTACACCAAATGTGGAGATGCCTTCCTAGTGGAAGACTTAAAATTAACATAGTTGGTGCATTCCAGGCTGTGTCTCGAAGGGGTGATATTAGTGTTGTGGTAAGAGATCATGATAGTGAGTTTGTGTGACAACCCGAACTAGAATCAGTAGAGTAATCGGCTTAATTCACGAGTTGCGCTTAATCGCAGTTTTTTCGTAAATTGATTGATTTGTCGGTTTTGATTACGACTTAATTATTGGGCAAGAATTTGAGTTGAGTCTCTTCTCGAGAGTTGTTGTACGCGTGATTTCGAGTTCGTGGGCGGTTCCGGTTTATTATTTCGACGATCGAGGAATATAATATGAATATTTAAAATTTTAAAATTTCGTCGAGTTTATCCATTCGTATTGAGTTATCCGAATCGTGATTGTGATTCGTTTTGGACCGTCGATCGTCCCGAGCTGCAGTATAAATATCGAAAATAGTCGAAAACACTGTTCGGGAAGTTTGACCGGCGTTGACTGAGTTTGGGGCGTTGACTGAGTTTGGACCGTTTGAATTCCTCCGGCGGACTTGCTGTTTCCGGCCGTTTCAGGCCACGACCTTGGAAGCTAAAAGATTCTCCTCGTGATTTTAAGCAGTTTAGAACTTGGTTTTGGTTAAATTGATGTTGAATTGAGGGACAAAAATGGAGTTGAAATTGAGATTTTTCCGGCCGGTTTCGGGTTGTGTGGACGGTGGCGGTCCGGTCACGGGGGTGGCCGGGGATTAAGGGGGTTTGGACCGTGGGGCCACGGCGGTGCCTTTGGGAGTGGTCTCGAATGCCGCCGTGCGCCGTGGACGGAGATCGGAGGAGATCGGAGGCTGCCGGCGGTGGAGGAATCCCGTGGATTTCGAGCTATTTTCCGGTGACTTGGGCTGGAATTGGTTGATGCCTCAGTTGGGAAAGATGTTGGGCTTGTTGAGGAGATCAGTTTCGGAGCTTGGCCGCCGGCGGAGCTCCGGCGACCCGTTGACTTTTTAGAATTTGATGATTTTAATGTCGTTTTGCTCGTATTCAAGCCCCGATCATCGCCTTGAGGTTTTCGAGTTGATTTGGAAGCCGAATTTTTAGCCGAGGGTTTGTGTTGAGAATTTTGAGAATTTTGTCGATTATTTTGTACCGCGTTATATATGTCCGGGAACGGTTGATTTCCGAGGTGTGATACAGTGTTGTGAATTGTGATTTTGATCAGATATATTTTGTGATTATTCAGGGGACCGAGATCGTGCTTCGGGTGAGGGATCTTCCGCCGGATCTCGTGATTAGCACGAGTGCGCGCTGTGCTCACCTGTGAGTGGACTTTTCTATTTTAACTGTCGTTGCGAGTTCGTGATTTTTCGTATTTATTTATATACGATGTTGAGATTATTTATTACTTTTGGAGGTATTATTTTATATTTTATATGGTGATGGCATTACTTGCATCGATGCTTCGGCTACTCGACTGATCACCGGTAGTCACCCAGAGTTGAGAGATTCCTCTGGATAGGGTTGAGAGATTCCCCTGTTTTGCCGCTAGGGTTGAGAGATTCCCCTAGCCTATCACTGTCGGGGTTGAACGATTCGTCTGACCGTCGGGCTTGAGAGATTCGCCTGGCACCTCCATATATATATTTTCCGAACTCGCTTTGCATTGATTTTATGATATATGAAATTGGTGAAAGGCATATGTTTATTTTTTTCCACTCACTCTAACGTTTTTATTGCCTTTCCCCTGGGCTTTTCTGTTTCCGTGCCCAGTTTGCAGTTCGGATTCTGGTGTTTCACGTCGCAGTCAGAGGCTAGTCGTTCGAGCTACCTTTCTTTTCCAGTAGGTTTCTTGTTTTGCCTACTGTTATATATTTTGTATATATATACTAGAGGTCGCTCTGATACACTACTGATATATTTTCTTATGATTTTTCCCGGATTTCTGTAAAGTACAGTTATGTTTACTGCTTTACTTTATTGTTATGATATTGAGAAATCCGAATGAGATTGGTGCCCACGGTTTGGTTTTTGTGGCATAGGATGAAGTGTATTTTTCCGGGTGTAGGTTAATGGCAATTCCGCGTTAATAGCGTTACTCTACCGAAATTTTTGGTGGTTTTTGTTGGTTTGTGTTTTCAGAAGGGGTTTGATTCCGGTTTAGGAAACTAAATCGGGGTTGGGTCCTTTCAGTTTGTAGCAGCTATGGCTCGTCCTCTTCCGTATACATGTTCGGCTATGCATGTGGAGGCAAATGCATGTAGAGAAGGGCTCTTATTGGCGATCTTTCATGGACGGATGGAGGTAGATATTGAGAGTGACTGCTTGAAGTTGATGGCAGCGGTGCAAGAGGAGGTGGATAATTTTTTTGAGGTGAGTCACATAATAGAGGACTGTAAGCGGTATATGGCTTCTTTTAATTCTCTAGAGGTGTGTCACATCTTCATATATTAACTCATTTGATTAGTTTTAGTGATTTAAATGAGATTTAGTTAGAGGAACTTCCCGTGATTATCCAGAATACCCTTTATGCGAATGATAATACTTGTAGTCAAAGCAAAGATGTTATGTCCTCCCAAATTTCAATCGTAATTTTCATTCAATGGGGGTTAGACCATCTAGCACTCTGCTAGAATAGGCTTGTGAACCCCTCATTTTCCTTTTTTTTTTTAAAATAAAAAACAGAATTTCGTTTTCTTATGAGTAGTCTTTTTCTGCGACTCACGTCTGGACGTGTTTGTCCCGGTAGGAATCTCCACGTGTAAGCCGCCATACCTCAAAACTGCAGCAGCTAAGATTCCACGTCCCTAGCTCAGCTAATAGTCACAGATCGACTTCGATCACAAAGTCTAGTATGCAAACGTACAATGTCTAATCTGAGTATCATCAAACCCAGAAGGCCATAACCAAGTATATACACGAGATCAAGAAAACGATCGAAAGCCAAGTTAATCTGTCCCCAAAATTTAATGTATCCCTTCCAAAAATCCCAAATCAAACCCACACAACAACCACCCGTTAATTGATTTCAAGAACCACAAATCCCCATATACTTACGTACGTACGTGGTTTCTGTTATTTCCATGGACCATGGTGATTGTGGCATATCCATAATCACTCATCATTCCCTATTTAAAACCCTAGTACCCCCCACCATAACAGCATAACATCTCCACAAATTTCTCAGCTTCGATCCAGACGTAAAGTACGTACCCTGAAACACCATGCTTGACATTTGGTCATGGATATCTGAGCTACCCAGCTTGTCCCAATGGACAGAGTCCGACCCCTCACTCGTCTTTGAACTAGCCACCACCGGACCGAGTCACGGCAACTCCACAACTCGCTCTATTCAGCTCAAAGCCGACAGAAGCTCCGGCTCCAACGTCGACACATTCATTACCTTCTCAGTTTGCTTGCATGGCTTTCAGAACCTAACTAAGAAGACACTCTGGGTTTCCGACACGTGTTCTTTGTCTTCGGACAAGCCGTTCCTGCCTCTCTTGCTCCACCTGCTCCAGGACATCATATCCCGTTCGCCCACGGCAAATGAGACCACGTGTCCTCGTTCCCAGCTCCAAGCTCTCAAACCCGACGCGCTCTCGTGGGTCATGGACTCCCACTCTCCCGAGTCTTTCTCCACCTTCTTCGACCTCGTCTTCATCACGCGCCTCTTCTGGCTCTGCGCGTGCGACGCGCCCAGCGAAGTCGGCTCTCTCTACTTCAAGTCCTTGCTGGCTCCCAACGTAGAAGCTTTGATGTCCAAGCACGCGCCGGCTCTGCGAACATTCCTAATCACAGTAGGAGTGGACGCCGAGCTCTGCTTCATGCGTACTCTCGGGTACATGTTAGCGAAATGGTGCATGTTAAGACAGGTGGCGGGCATAGGTTTGCAGACGTTGACGAGTCTGGCGGCGCCGCCGTCGACTCAGCAGCTTGGATTCTCGTACGCGAAGGAGGCATGTGGGTTTTGGTTGCTCAAGGGTTACGCGCCGGTGCTGGGGATGAGAACCACGCGCTCGGTCAACGTTTCGTCAAATCTGTTTCCGGTTATGGAAACAACTAAAGACTCGGTGCTCAAGTACGCACTGGCTCACCAGCAGCTCGAGGCAGTTATTCAGGTGGAATATTCGGTTGGATTCTACGAAGGGTTTATTCAGGTGACTGCACGTGTCGACAACATGCGTTTCCACTTGGCGAATCTCGGATTCAACAAAAGCGATGACGTGGACTACGCCGAGGAGAGGTACTTCCCGTCAAGGATTCGGGTTTGGGTTGGGCCGGAGGTTGGGGCAAACTACGTGCATGGATTGAGTTTGGGCCGGTCCACCGACAACGGGGAGAGTGAGGTGAAAATGCAAAAAGTTATGAAGAGTAGCTCAGGTAAATGTAAAAGTCCGAGGGTGAAAGCTGCAATGGGGATGTCGATGAGGGGAAAGAAGAAGAACTGGAGGTGGGACCAGGACGCCGACGGAAATGCCGCTGTTTTCGACGCAGTGTTATGTGATAATGTGACGGGGCGGGAAGTGGCCACGTGTGATCGGTCTCTTGGCGGGGGCAGTGAGAAGAGTAATGGTCTACGTGGACGATACAACGGGGCAAATAGGCCGTTCACCAAAACGGGGAGTTTGGTGTTGAGTGGAGATGAGTATGGGGATGGAGTTGGATGGAGATTGAGTAGAGACATGGAAGGGAGTGTGTTGAAGTGGAGAATAGGAGGAAAGGTTTGGTCGAGTTATTCCCCTAATGAGGTCAACACTTCCTATTTTGAGACCAGGTGTGTAGAGTGGTGTGATGAGGTTGATTTGCCTTTGATCCTAGGAAAAATTAGCATATGACCTCTATATGTATATATAGCAGTAGTGATGGAATTGTACTCCCTAGAGCGCAAACAATGAATAAAAGTACATATACAAGGTTTAAGCCTTAGGATCAACAACAGCTTGTGCCAAATAACTGAGTCAAAAACAATGTCAAACTCGGCCAGATCTTAACTAGGATTTACAAGAGAAACAATTGGTATGCAGTTTAACTCCTCTAAATGACACTTCAATTCGAGGCAAAGCACATTGATAGATGAAGCTAGCACAGGTAATGCTCGAAACAGATGATTCCCTTATCGGTACCTACAGATCAGAATCATGAATTCATATTGTGTTTGAAACAATGTGAAAGATAAGGTTTCACTTTCAACAACGTGTTTGAAACCCTTTATATGTTGTGAGAATAGGTTATATGCGGATAGTTTCCACTTTCTTCCACTTCATGTCTATATCAGTAAGTACTTGACCTCAAACAATCAGCTAAATTTCTCACACATGTTAGGTTCTGAATAAATTGTCACTTATTCAAGAGCGAAATTTCATCGCTGGAGTTTGCAAACCTTGAGGTTCATATTTTGCAGATAACAGTTACATATAATTACACTGTTGACAATGTAATATCCAAGCTCCCGCAATTTTGCATCCTCTTTATGAGTATGTAAACTTTGTCAACCCTCGATATGCAACTGTCCAAATTTACTAGCACCTGTATATGGCTCTGTTACAATTAAGTACTTAAGATTATTTTTGCAGAGGGTGTAGCCTCAAGCTAAAATACTAAGACAAAAAGTATGGAGAATTTGGGATCATCATACCTGGTAAGAAAATTGATGGTATTGGTACTTCTAGGATTTCTTTAGGGATGGTATCGGTGATGCTGGAGGCTTCAAGTCCTCATACCTGGTCATTTAAAAGCCTTGAAGTTCATTAACATGTCATAAACACAAGAGCAACTCTACACATCCTTCTGGAAGAATAATATAGACCTTACACGAAAAAAATTATTTAAGAATGCCTTCTGAGGCACTGGCAAGAAGAACAAACTTCCGTATATATGTAGTAAAATGAATTTCACAATATCCCATATATATATATTGTCTATGCAACAAAGAAGACTTACATAGTGAAAGGAGATTGTGGTTTTGGCTTTGGTTGGTATGTTTCTCTTTGTTGCTTTCTATATCTTCTGTCAGAATTTTCACTGTGCCGTTGGCACCCGACTGCAATTCATTATCTGACAATGGCGTTGATGACAGGAGTGGTGTGGTTGGAGGACTAGGAGATGGTGATGAAGGAGGCTTCAAGTCGTCATATCTACACGCATACTATAATGATGTTTGAGAAAGAATAAAAAATGAAATTACCTACACACTTGAATAGTAACATGAAGCAGACTGTTAGAATTGAGAACAAACAACAAAACATCAGGAATAACGTACGCATGATAGGGTGAATGGCTATGAGTTGATATCTGAGGAGAAACAGCATTAGTGCTTGCCGTAGCCTCTTTAATGTCAGTACCACCACTTGAATTTGATACAACTTCTACCACTGCTGAAGCAACTTCTACCGGTGCTGAGGCATCGAGATGAACTTTATTGGGAGAAGCGAGGGTTGGGTGTGGAGAAGTAGGAGGCTTCAAATCTTCATAACTGTCAAAATCATGTCAGCTCAAATCCAAGTCATACTATAATCTATCAAGATAGGAAATAAATACCACAAATAAAAACTTACGCTTGGTAGGGTGAATGGCTATGAGTTGACTTCTGAGGAGAAACCTCTTCAGCAACACAGCTTGTGATATCATTACCTCCACTTGGTTGTGATATGACTTCTACTGGCGTGGAGACAACTTTTACAGTCGTAGCATCTACATTACTTTCTTTTATGGAATCAACAGTAGTTCTAGGTGTTGGAGTAGGAGACATTGGTGGCTTCAAATCTTCGTAGCTTTGAGTTTTGGGAAAATAAAAGGTATATTTTCTTCAGAAATTTAACCCACATTCCAACTGACAATGGGCACTGTAAAGTAAGTTGGCTTACACAATATAAGGAGATGATGAATGTTTTGCCAGCACTTTTGCTTTAGCAGGTTCATTCTCAGTGATGTTTGGTTTCTCAGGTGTGGCAGCCCTTAGAGTTCTGGATCAGAAGCCACAGCAACAACACCTAGTTCCTGATGACACCAGGAACACAAAACTAAATTTGGCTCTGACACTCCTTTCAAATTGCTTTGGTGATAGTCTAATTTATTCTGATGAAACCATAATCACTTGTTTTCAGCATCTAGCGGATGCCACACAGAGACGCACATATATCCAGATAGGATACCTCATGTAAAGAATAATTATGTGCTGAAAATCAATTGAATATTTGACTGAGGAAGGCGTTCCCCACCACGTAGACTGTTGCGGACGCGGTTCCCTCGAAAGAAGTAATGAAAGTGAAGCCCCTGGTCAAACAGACAAGCTACATTTTTTCAGCGTTAAAGGATTTGATTTTACAGAGCTCGCAGTGGTGAAACGATGGAATTCTTGAATCAAGAAAACAGATGAAGCAAGAAGGGCTCACATAACAACCCCAAGGCCCCCAGACTAAATTTCCTCAAAGAAATGTAACTGCATTTTTCATATGAAAGCAAAAAAGGACCCATTTTTTTTATTTGTACATGTCAGCAAAAGGAAGGAACAAACATACCTTTGGCGAGCACATGTCAACGCGCCGAGATGGTATCTTTGCCAGAAGTTCCTCCAAAGGAGTCAATGGAGCAGTTGTTTCTGCAACTACTTCAACTACTTTGCAGCAAGAAAGGCCACGATTTTTGGCAATGCAATCCATGAGCTCTGCCACCTGAGTTATTTAGTGAAAGCATGTTTGATAATTGATCGGTAAATATCAGGTTTCTCCAACCAAATTTCAAATTTGTTTCTATAATAATTCCAATTAAGTCCAAAAATAAAAGGGAGATGGGTTCGAAAGAAGAAAACAGAATGTTGTTACAAGGAAAGCCAATAGTCCAATACTAATAACCCGGCCGGAAAAATAACCTGGAAGACGTAAAGATTATGAATACCATTTCATCTTTTAGTTGGTGTAGAAATGATAAAGTTTATCACCTTGTTTTCCATCTATGAAATTATCATACATGAATAGCTTGTCAAGATTTCAAATTTTGAAAAGATAAAAGACTAAGCAAGAGGCTCAACACAACATTTGATTTATCACTAGTGACCTTGATCATGGGTATCATTTACAAAATCACCATATTACTATTCTCGAGAGGAAAAAAAGCAGAGATAAAACATCATGAGTTTGAGCCTCATAATAAATATATTCAGGATATGTTGCATTCTACGACTGTTGTGGTTTCTAAATAACATGTGTAAGAGGTTGATATTGAGGAAAGTCCTTGATACTTGAGTGAATTCTCACAAAAGCTTACCTGCAGGTTTGACACTTGACCACCAAATAAAGTATCTCCATTCGAGAGAGAAATGTTATGAGTTTCTTTGTACGCATCAGTGGGCCGTTCCATTCCACCAGGTCTCACTATCTGAAGAAATCCAAATGTAAGTACTAATAACATCTACATCTGTTGCAGCAACAGCTGAGAACACTCACAGTGTAGGGAAGTCCACTGGCTATTAGTGCCTCTTCTGCCTTTCTTTTCCATATGAGAACTCCCCAAAATAAACTGTGAGAAAGAAGATACCCTGAGTTTGTTTAGCCAAATAAGTAAGATATACTCTAATCTCTAAAGTTCATACGCAAGCTATATACCATATATCTCAAATTTCCACAAAGTATTAAAAGGAAAAAGACTTGAAACTTTAGAATAGCTGCAGGAAATCCAATCTTATTTGTTCCCAGTGATGTGAACAATATGAAGTGGTCCACTTTTGCAACAGTTGCTGTATATTGATTACTGATAGTTAGACTTTCATCCTTTCGTTTACAGCAAGATTATCTTAGCTTAAGTCCATAATCAAGAGATAGAATGGGATTGTAACTTAAACCGAATATAGATCAATTATTGTGGAGTTTAACTAATCCACCAAATATGGAACTTCTCCAAGTTTTTAGGTGTAAGGAGGAAGACAGTAAAAGGTATCATTGAAACTATAAAAGTGTGTCCAGTGGTGCACAGCGAGCGTATATGTTTCCATTATCAGCTTTACAGGATACTAGATCACAAAAGGTGATGTTTACATTTACAGGCTAACTTTATATACTTGCAATTAAGATATATGGTCCAGTAAGTAAAAGTAAAATCCATGATAAAACCCATATATATATAAATAAATATATATATCTATATATATCATGCAAAGCAATATTACATGCTACCAGTTAATTGACTTGCTTACCTGCCTCAATAAGATTTTTCGTAGCCATATAATCAATCCGATATGGTCCGGAAATATCAAAAATCTCCTTCTCTCTTGCCCCAAGGCAACACAAAACTACTGATGCATTTCCCAATGCTGATTCAATCTGATCTTGTTTCTCCAAGTCACACTCCACAAGTCCAAGCTTTTCTACAGCTGGGCTAAAGACCAAAAGCTACCTGTTATTTTCTCAAAGAATCATAAACCGTTTAAGCTTATTTCTTTTCCTAAACCCTTATGTAGGCCTTTAGTTTAACTTGTATAGTGTACATAAAGAAAGGGAAATTCTAGAATCTTACGTTGACTTCCTTGGTCTGTACTTCCCACATCCAGCTTTAGTTGTTTGACACTCTGCAGAAGATTTATTTTCTTAGCATCAATCTGGTTTTATGAAAATGGTGGAAAGGTAATGTCAGTAAATTTGTACTTGCACAAGGGTTGCTGCTTTCTGAGTACTCCTGACACCAGCTCTGACTTTGAACCCAAGTTTCAAAAGCTCCCTGGTATGTTTATGAATGTTCAGAAAGTCTAATCTACCACATCGAATATTGAACAAAAATTTGACCTGAAGGTGGAGTAAGAAGTAAGTGTCAACCTTACTGCTCTTGAGCCAACTTTACCAGTAGCACCAGCAACAAATGCAACTTTCTCATCTTTCGTGTCTACTTTTCCCGAATCTCAGCCATTTCTGAGCTGAACTTTGTTGTGCCTAAAACAACGAATTTCAGCAAAAGAGTTATAGATATATTCAATTTACCATTTTCAGCACGGCCAAAAATGGAGCTGAGCTGCTATTCTTGTTTCAATTACAGGTACAACCGTAAGACAATATGTTACATTAATATTTGCTTTAATTACAGGATTCTTCGAATAATGGATGAGCTCATGTCAATTGCATCAAGAATGATCCTATTGTGGCACGTTACTAAAATAAGCAAGAAATTTAAGTATAGAGTTTCTAGCTGGATCATTGATTTCTGGATTTTAAGCCAAATAATGTACATTGTACTTAGATCGATCCTCCCACTGTTGCAAAGTAAATAAAGTTTTCTCTATTTACATTCACTGTGCCTCAAAATCTGGAGAATCTATCAACACGATGCAGCTAGTAAAGTAAGTAAATTTTTTGTATATTTTGAAGGTCGGATCGTATTGTTGCTACTTTTAACGAATGCAAAGGAAGCAGTAAAGACAAGATCACTTAAACCAGAACGTTTAAAAAGATGCGGCAATCACATTCTAGCAAATTAAGTATCAAACCATAAGAAAGCCATTATGGTTCGTATGTTGGAAAGAACAACAAACCCATCAACCTGAAGCTTGAGCTTTGATGTGAAGAAACCCGAGACTCTTGGGATGTGAGTTTTTCTTTGAACTGGAGATTTTGAGGACCTGGTCACGTAGAAAAGGGTTGTCTCTAAACCCATTTTGGGATAGAGAGGAGGGAATGGTGGTTATAGTTGGTGACCTCAGCGAGCAAGCCTCCATTAACATGGAGATTCGGAGAGGTTTAGTGCTGAAACCAGAGGACCAACAATTTTGAAAAATTGGAGAGACATAAATGGTTTTGTTCTGTTGGGGTACTTTAGTTCAGTTTGGCAGATGTGGCACTCTCCACAGTTCATGGATATGATGGACCCCGCTTAAATTTCCTCATCAGATTGTCGCTCCTGGTTGCTGCCGGTGGCCTTTGGGATTTTTGCATTCGGCCTGTTCTGTTTAAAGGGAATTTTAATCATAGAGTTTCTGCATTGAGACTATACGGTGAAGATTTGATGAGAACTATCTGATCAATTATTTATAAAACTCAATTTTCGAACATATTTTGACAAATCACCTGTTTCATGTTTAATTATATATAATTACATCAGTATTTAGAGAACGCCGCTCTCTAAAAAAAATCTTGTGTTGTCTCTTTGACTATGCTGCTCGTCTAACGGCTCTTCTGGCCGGTGTTGGCTTCTAGCCTCATCGATGTCAGGTGGGTGCGGCCGGACGGGTACTGGTGGTGTCCTCGAGGACGGTTGGTTTGTACTTGGGGGTTTATTGTGGTAGTTTCCAAATAAACTCAGGGATGCTGGTAAAGAAGTCCACATCTGTGGCTTAGCCAGACTTGGTTCCGCCAGAAAACAAAAGGGACGGCGGTGCAAATGAGAGAGGGGTGTTGGATAGGGGGTGGCAGCGGCAGTTCGTCGCTTTGATTCTTCAGAGTTTTGAGGGCTCGGTCTTCGTTTCTCTGCAGGATCGGGTGGTGGAGTACCTACGTAAGGCTGGGAAGACTCGTCGAGTGTACCTTTATGTATTGTGTTGCTAGGGATGATGGCGAGTAGGTGGACGGAGGGTGGTGTAGTGGCGGTGGGTTTTCCGGCAAAATTGTAGATTTTGGTTTGGGCTCGTGGTTGTTGGACTTCTTACTGGGTTTCGTGCAGTCTCTTTGAGAAGTGGTCTTGGGGGTTAACCCTGGGCCTCCTAATTCTATTGAGTTTTTTGTTTTTCTTGAATTATTTTGAAAGGTGTTGTTTTGTTTACTGTCTATAATAATGCCCCCTCTCTATAAAAAGGGGCTTTTTCGGGAGATCTAGGCGATCTGTTAGTGTGTGCACTCTTTGTGCCTTGTCTGTCCTAGTGAAGGTGTGAGTCATGGTCAAATGGTCGCATCTTCCTAGTGGCAGGATAAAACGTACTGTCAACGACTCAATTGTCGTTCGGCAACATAGTTGAAAAGCTGTGTTATACGTAATGATGTGTTGCCTGAGTCGTGTTATCTTTCTATTACTGTGTCGCCAAAATTATAAAGCTAATAAAGTAGCTCATATCGCGCTTTCTCCTATTTTGATGCATGTTTGAATGCATAAGTGTTAGAAGTAATCTTGTGATTTTTCGAGATGCTTTGTATGTGCTTATTGTAATACAAGGTTTATGTACTATGTCTCCCCCCCGGGTATGTATTTGACAGTTTCATTAATCAAGGTTTGAGGGCTGCCACACCGCCCTTATTTTTTTTTTAAAAAAAGTACATCAGTATTCCAAAAATTCAACCAAAATCAAAATTATTAAAGAATTCATAATTATGATTAATAAATTATGAACATGATGGTGTTGATATCCTAAAATCATCAAGCCTATTACGCGATCAAGCCCAGATCGAAGTCAACTTATCGACCATGCTCGTATATGGCTTTTGGAAACACATAATGCAAAATGTAACATGCTACTTATGAAATATATCTCATTCAAGCGATCGTACCATTAGTGTGGCTTAAACCACACTCACAACTTAATTGGGGTTTACAACCACGGGTACGGTATGAAAAAGGTACTGAACGTGCTCGTTTTTGGATTAAATTATTGGTCATTTCAAATTCCAGGCATGATGGTTTAAACAGAGAATAAATGGTGATTTTGGGGATTTGGCCTTCTTTGAAAGTCTAAACGTAAACAATAAAAATCTTAATTATTTGAATAGAAAACTACATTAAAGGACAAGGAGGAAATATCATATACATTTAAGGACAAGTGATTTTAATTTAGACAAGAAATGATATAATATTATACATAAGGGCATAAGCTTAATAGGTTGCCAAAACCTTTTGTTGCCTTCCTTGTTTTTTATTTTTTATTTTTGTTTAAGTAATGTATATTCCATATCTTCCAGTGTGCGACTTGTCTTAATCAGATTAGATATAGAGATTCTAGTAAACCTTGATTTATTGGATCATTGATTGTAATTGATTGTAATGCATATATTTAAGGCTTCTTATCAATAAATAAAGATACAGTTTCTGTCTACAGTTATTGTGTACCTATTTCTCTTTCAACACGTTATCATCACGCTCTGAGTTGGTAGCCAGCAATCACTACAAATAAGAAAAATAAAACACAAACCCTAAGCACCATTATCACTGCCGATCCCCACCATCGTTGGCCACCTTTACAGTTGACACCGATAGTCAAAAAAATCCTCCTGCAAGCATCTTCACCAAATTGTCAAGATTGTTTGGCTTCCCAAATCCCGAGTCAGACGAGTGTTACCTCCTTTTCGTCCATCTTTACCCATACCAAGCATAACACCAATCGAGGTAAATTTTTTACCATTCTATATTAGAGATTATGTTGAAAAACTTAATTTCTGCAACACCTAGATTTAGGATTAAAACTTAATTCCAACAACACCCTAGATATTAGGTTGTTTATTGCTTTGAATTATATTGTAGAATTATATACAGAACAAAGGAGATTTCATCACCCTTTTATTCAAAAAGTTTGATTAGTGACGGTTATGGGGGAGTCACGGTATAAAATAAATAAATAAAGAAAATCGATATAAGTAACTGATTATGTTTGTCACGGTTCATGAGTGTGGTATGAAGCCACCGTTTATCAAGCATCAATTTTTGTGACTATATATCTTGGATCACGTTTTTATTGCCTAAACTTGATATTGGTGATCGTAGTTTTGATCGTTACTAATAATCTCCATTGTCTCTTTTGTAGATGACTACGACTACTAAGTCGACTAGGCCAAAGTTTGACATCCTTGATTCAAATGAAAAAGAGTATCATTGCTGGGTTTTTGATGTAGAGAATACTTTCATCGGAAAGAAATTCACCGGCACCATCTACCCACCAACCGAGCCCAATGTAGTCACCCCAAATGTTAAGATTAAAGCTCAAGCCTTGATGTTTTTGAGGCATTATATCCATCAAATTCTCAAGAAGCACTACTTAAAAAAGACAGACCCCAAAAATTTATGGGATGTTTTGAAGCAACGCTTGAACAACGTGCATAATGCACAATTTCCAGAATTGGCTGAGAGATGGGAAACCATCAGTTTATTAGATTTTCCAAAGGTTTATGCCTACAACCAAGCTGTGTTGGAACTCCAATCCGAGCTTAGTTTCTATGAGGTTGAAAAGACTGATGAAGACATGAACGAGAAGTCTCTGAACACCTTCCCATCTTCCATGAGTTTACTTACTCACCAGTTCCAGCTTATGTACGAACAAGGAAGAATAAAAGCATTCAGTGATCCCATGAATATCCAGGCAAAAAAGGAGAGACATCATGAGATAATTCTCAAAAACAACTCCAGTGCCTGCTAGGACCAAGAAGACTCTTGAGAATTGCAACACTGGAAGGAGGTCATGGCAGGCCAAAGTCAAAATTTGACTTGGCATCGCCATCAGGAGGCCAGCCCTAGTACTTCAAACAAGAACTAGCCAGGTTCTAGTTCTATGAATGAAGAAAATTCTTCCAACTCTGCTCCATCTGGCAAGTATCCATGTTTTAAATGTGGCTTTACTAAGCATATGCACAAGCAATGTCGTGCAAGCAAAAAAATTCAAAATATCTACAAGAGGCATAAAAAATACTTGGCCCAAGAGGCTAACTTTGTTAGGGGAGACTATGAGATTGAATAAGACTATGATGTCAATCTCATTGTAGCAGACAAGGAGATTCTTGAGATTCTGAATTTTGATTAGTCTATGTATTAGGCTGTTATCTCTGCTATGTAATCTTTCAAGTTTAGTTTTTTGTTTGGCTTATTTAGTCATGTTTTGAGACTATGTTTTTAGTCATTTCTGGAATAAGACATCTTTGATGCAATTGAGTTGGTAAGTAATAAAATTTCTCTATTTTTGGTAACATATATATGAAAGTGTTAAGAATGTTATTTTACTATATAATGCATGAATGGTTTGTGATATACAATATTCCATGGCACTATGATACCGGTAAAACATAAAGAAAAAAAACTAGAAAAAATGAGGACGTTCTGATCCAAATTTTTTTGACCTGTCAAGAGTATCTCTTGACCAGTTGAAATGGTCACCCTGGATCGTTTTGGCATGTATTTCAATCCGTCAAAATTTTTGCCATATTTTCTTCGACCCATCGAAGATGTTACCCTGGACTCGACCTCAAGCTCTCTCAACCCATCGAGAGAATGTCTCAACCCATTGAGACTTGTATCCTGGACTTGATCTTGAACATTTTTGACCCGTCAAAAATTTCTTCAACCCGTTGAGGTTTGTAGACTGAAATTGGTATTGTTTTGATGTTGTCTTTATACCTTTTACATTAATTTTGCTTTGCCATGTCAAGCACTCAGTGACCACCATGATTGGTAGTGTCTGTTATACAAGGACGTAGTTTTTTATAATTCTTATAGCCACATGACACTCGATTTTATGCCATTGATGCCTTATATACGCCAAAGGCCAATCGAACCTTACTAAGTTTTAAGAACATTCATGCCAACAGTTTTCACTTGAAAACATATTATGAAAATGAAAAAAAAAAATTATGTGTAACCAACATAGAATGTAGAAGAAAGCGCACTATGGAGAAGTTTATGAGCTTTCGTAGTATTTTATATCTTACTATAGCTCAGATCATTGAATTTGTAAAGCTCCTATTTGCACCTTAACAAATCGAGCACATTACAATGTCGCGTGTCTTTAAAACTTAAGCTAAGATTCTTAACTCAAGTCCTAAGAACCCGCAAGGCAAAATAAGAAAGTAAAACTTATTTGTAAAGTAGATAAAGTAAAACTTATTTGTAAAGTAGATAAGAAAATTTGCTAGCGGAAGTGTTAATTGAAAATAAGGTGAAAATAAAGAAAACCATAAATTGAATTACTTTAGAAACAAATACAAGTGGAAAAACAATAATCGAATAGTAGTCCTGTTCAAACAAAGTCCGAATAATTGACAAGAGAAGAATTTTACAAACAAGCTATATTCGATAAAGAAATCAATCTAGAATAAATGAAGAAAGTAAACCTGTCTCGCGGATCTAACTCCGTCAAAAGTCAAGCCACACCAACATCATTCAATTGTCATGTCTTTGTACACAATAACTGCATCCAAAACTGTTATAGAGGTGAACTTTCATCTTCGATGCCCAATAGGGATGTACCTCAGCTAGGTGTGAAATCATAGATGCCAACAAGTAAATGAAAAATGATGCATATAGTAAAATGCTCAAAACCACAAATCATAGCAGTGTATAAAAACATAGTATGGCCCATAGAGAAAACTCACACCTGATGACCGATCTCGAAGCAACCAACTACCACCTTACCACGATTAAGATCGTCTACCTTGCAAGGTGTAGAAAGAGTGTCCACTCATTCCATAACACCTAGAAGCAGTGCCACACCTCAAAGGATGTCAGACACTCTTCAATCCATACAACCCCTCCAAAAGTTTAAGGTATCAAAGCCCAAGAAAATCACTGTGCTCCTCTCTCTCTCTCTCAGGTCATCAAATAGAATCTCATAGGAATTGAAAATATAGTAATCATGTATTAAGAAAATACGTTCTTTTATAAAACCACTAACTTAGGCAAGTCTAAAATCCCCTACTTGGAACATCGTCGCTTTGACATCCATTTTCTTTCCTAGGCCAACCCCACCATCTTTCATGTCTTGGGTAGCTTGTTTCATTCGCATATAACCAAATACCCTTCAAGTCATTCCTTGTTTGGAATAGGAACCACAATCAAAATGAGCTGAGAAACACCATTAACGTCGCGATCAACAATGACTCCAACGAAGAATGATGACATCGAGAAACAAAAAAATCAATCTTGATCAAATTCAATAATCCAATGTACTAATTGATCAATACTAATTGAAACTCACAAACGAATGTACTAGAACACATACCACTGAAAGGATACCAGCTTCCATTCCTTGTTTCCCTTGCATGTATGATCAGAGACCAAAATGATACCAACATCCATGAGCTACAAGTTTCAATTACTCAAACACAATTGAAGAGCATCACTCATTACCAAGATGAAGATAATTTGATAGAAGAAAATGACGTGCAACACGAGTTAGAGTCTCTTTGATGCTGAAAATTAAAAACTGTGATGAATAATCATCACATTTACCTTGATCCAGCCAGAGTACACCGTTGGATCGTTATTAAATTTGGATATGATATCTAAGATATGATTTAAAACAACTTTTGTGAAGAACGTAAAGACAAAATATCAACGTATCATATCGATTTCTGCTCTGGAACGCAGATGGCGAAAATAGTGTTTAAGACGAAAATAGTTGCTAAGTTCACATCTGATCCTTCTAAACTGATCCAAGTGTATCGGCACTTCCATCCAAAAGCCCAAATCACGAGACTTATGATCAATTTTCAGGATTACACCACGTAAATCCAATGGTCAAGATTGTCCAGCAAATATCCAATTATTTAATGTATGTTTAAGACAAAATAGTGTCTAAGTTCACACCTGATCCTTCTAAACTGATCCAAGTGTATAGACACTTCCATCCAAAAGTCTAAATCACGAGACTTGTGATCAATTGTCGGAATTACACCACGTAAATCCAATGGTCCAGATTGTCCAGCAAATATCCAATTATTTAATGTATTTTCTTGTTTCCAATCTTTCGAAATTTGAGTTAAAAAGCTCATGCTTACGAAAAACTATGCAAAAATTACCACAGACTCATAATGATACGTACTTACTTGACAAACTTTTAACAAAGGATTTCTCTTCCTCGAAATTTCATAAAATTTCCTCGAACATTCTTCAAAATCACCAAAATTACAAGTCAAGTGTCACATTAATCTCCCTACATATTTCCAAGGTCTCATAGAATCCAATGCAGTCAGTCATAATATTGTGTGTGACCCTGTCTCATATAAGCTTTGGCATTATTATCTGGGTCATCCAAGTCGAGATATGATGATCAAGATATTGAAAAATTCATATGGTCATTCGTTCTTTAGAGCAAAGAAGCATGTGAGAATACTTAAAACCATCGGTTTAGATAGTGGCTCGGTCTCCAAGAAAAGTACAGCACCCTCCTGACTATGTGGCATTGAGACGTTGTGTGTTATCCCACCAAATTCCTTCGCGCCAATCTTTGATGCTCACTACTCATCTGCTAAGCTTGTTCATTAGCAAACTTGCAGTCACGACATTCTTTTGCAGTAGACACAAATGAGAACATTCCATTCTTACAACAAATCCAATGAGATATTTGTTGACCTATCAAACCTGAATGCGGTCCATTGAAATATTTTATGGTTTTGGTAGATGCATCGATGCGTTGGTCACATGTCTTTGCTATCCACAAAGAATGGTGCATTTGCAAAAACTCCTAGCTCAAATTATTAAGCTTCGGGCTCACCACCCGGATCACCCAATCAAGTTTATTCGATTAGATAATGCATGAGAATTTACATCAAAATCTTTTGATGATTATTGCATGTTTGTTGGTATTGATGTTGAATATCATGTTCCCCATGTTCATTAACATAACGGTCTTGCAGAAGCACATATCAAGCGGTTACAGCTTGTAGCTCGGGCTTTGGTGATGCATACCAAGTTACTTGTATCTGCATGGGGCTATGCTGATTCATTTCAGACCCGTAGTACGCCAACCATTTAGTGCGTACCATTTGGTAGCTGGATATGAGCTTGACATTTTACATCCACACATATTTGGTTGCGTAGTATATGTGTCTATTATGCCCCCCCTGCGTACAAAAATGGGTTCTCAGAGATGATTAGATATTTATGTTGGTTATGAAGCTCCAATGATTGTCCACAATTTAGAACCTTTGACAATAGATCTCTTTACTGCCAGATTTGCAGTTTGTCACTTTGATGAGTCATACTTCCCTTCGTTAGGGGGAGAGAGGAAGGATAATATTTCAGTTCAATGTCAAGAGTTGACATGGTCAAAGCCCATTATGTCTCATCATGATCCCCGCACATCTTAGAATGAGATATAAGTGCGACGTATTTTTGATATTTAGAAAGTGATAGATTCAATGCTTAACTTCTTTATTGATATCGCAAAAGTGATCAGATCAGATATACCTGCTATAAATGTATCTGCAAGGTTGGAAGTCCCCAATAAAGGGCGAGTAAACGTCACACACGGGCGAGTGCTATGCCTGATACCCACAGTGAGGTGTGGCATTGGCCTCGGCTCCCACCAAGACGAGGAGGAGATCAAGATAATCTACAACTGAGCTGTCTGTTAAAAGGCAGGTCATAAAGGCACAAAATGATCCATTCATCATCAACACTGTGAATCTTTCGCATGAGATTGTTCCTAACTATAGTTATGTCCTAGAATCACAATTGATAAATTTGGGGGATGCTTGAGAGTCACAATTGACATCTCCAGTTATGGACATCATCACTTTTCGCTACCTAGTCAGTTTGGTAGTGTCCAAAAAACTGAGTATACAGCTTATGGATGTGATTACAGCATATCTCAAATTGTTTGTTCAAAGTCTGAAACTCTTAAATGATCCGTTTCGTCCGAAAGATGATGATGAGGAACTTTTGGGAGTTGAGGTTCCATATATTAGTGTTATTGGAGCTTTATTGTATTTAGCTCAGTGCACACGTCCAGAAATTGTCTTCTCAGTGAATTTATTAACTAGATTTGGCTCTGCATCTACGCAATATCATTGGAATGGAATAAAACACATTTTCAAATACTTGAATGGATTCATTGACTTGGGCTTATTCTTTCCCTATAAAGAAACAAGAGATAAACTGGAAATTTCGGTGAAAGGAATGCCATAAATGCAGCCTTTTTGATTCTGTGTAGTTCGACCCATCGAACATGGATCTCGACCCGTCAAACTAGGTTCCCTAGACGGATCTTCCAGAGCCAACCAAGCTTACGTTGAACCTTGCTTTAGTATATTCCCCTATTCCGAGATACGAAATGATGTGTTGGTAAGATATGCTGATGCTAGATATCTTTCTTACCCGTATACAGGACGTTCTCAAACTGGTTATGTTTTCACCATTAAGAACACATCAATTTCTTGGAGATCTACAAAGGAAAACTTTGTTGCTACTTCCTCATATAATTCCAAAATCATAGCTCTACATGAAGGTATTAAAAAGTGTGTCAGGCTTTGGTCAGTAATACATCATATTCGAGGGTCTGAATTACCATCTACTACGACTGCACCAACCTGCATTTTTGAGGATAATACAGCTTGCATTAAGCAAATAAGGTTAGGTTACATCTAGAGTGACAATATATATAACTAATCTAGATATATATTGTTGCAAATGAAAATACTATCAGTTACTGTAACACCATAGTTGGGATACTAATGGTCATGAATTACCTTGATCAAAAAGGAAAAACGACTTTACCCTAGTCTCTCTCTCTCTCTCTCTCCCATCTTTCTCTTCAACTTGGTCTAGCTGCCATCTATTCCTCTCCCTTTCTGATCTCTCTTTTCTTCCCTCCAATTTGTGTCCAGATCGAAGATTCAAACTCCTCTTCTCTAGCCAATTTTATTCCTCTCTTTGCATGTTGATTCCCAACATGGATGGTTTTCAAAACCCTCATGAGGAGAAGGTCTCCGAGTTGCAGCACCTTACGGTAGCCTTTGGAGCGGTCGATGTAGCGCTCTCCGACGATGAGGAGGATGAGTGGGTCTATGTAGTTGGCCGTGTCTTTTCCCCTTCCCCTCTGATGGTGAATAGAGTGCAAGCTTTTAAGCTACAGATGGTGACGTTGTGGAGAGATGTGTCAGGGTTGAGAGTTATCAGCTTCGATCATATTTCCGATGACCATTTTCGATAACGTTGTAGAGACATAGATTGCCGATGTGGTATTCGGAGTAGACTGTGGTTCTTTCACTCGATTTTGATGGATTTTTCTATCCATTTGAGGTGTCAGTAGTCAAGGGACGGGCATGGGTCATCGAACAACCGATTGAAGGCAGATGGGTAACGGGTGCACTGCAAGTTAAGTGGTGTAAGAAGATTCGCAATGCCTTCGGGGGCTATCAGGACCATGACCGATACATGCTTACATATCAATCGATAATGAAACTTAGTGTCAATCTTGATTTCAGCAGCCTTTAGTGGTAAGAACTACCTTCAATTTTGCTAATCTATATTTGGTGGAAGTGCTTGTGAACTATGAAAAGATTAAAGTTTTTTGTGAGGATTGTGGGAAGTTTGCACATGTGGTAGAAGGTTGTGTTTTTTCCGAAGGGATTTGAAAGGACCCAACCCCGATTTAGCTTCCTAAATCGGAATTAAACCCCTTCGAAAACACGAACCAACAAAAAAATTTCGAAATTTGGGCAGAGTTTCGTTACTAACGTGGAATTACCATTACCTGCACGCTGAAAACACACTTCATCCTATGCCACAAAAAGCAAACCGTGGGCACCAATCCCATCCGGATTTCTCAATATATCAACAGTAAAGCAAAGTAGTAAATATATATGCACTTTACCGAAATCCAGTGTAAAATCGTATAACGTATTCAATAGGAAGCTCAGAGCGACATCTAATACATAATCTTATACGCATACCACAGTAGGTAGAACAATAAACCTACTGGATGAAACAAAGTAGCTCGAGCACTATGCCTCCGACCACGACGTGCGACACCAGAGCCTGAACTGCAAACTGGGCACGGAAACCGAAAAACCCAGGGGAAAGACAATAAACACGTTAGAGTGAGTGGACGAAAATAAATGTCTTTCACCAAGTAATATATGTTATAAAAACATATGCGAGTCGAAATATAAATAAATCAAATAGTATACGAGGAGACACTGACTCCAACTCGTAAATAGAGCATGCAAGTAAAATCTCACAGTCAGAACCACGGGGTCCCTAGCCCACACGTGATCCTAGCTGCAGCAGCACAGTCGGAACCACGGGGTCCCTAGCCCACACGTGATCCAGAACCACGGGGTCCCTAGCCCACACGTGATCCTAGCTGGTAACATCCTCGGGGATCAGCCGGGATGCAGTGTATCGATACAACCTCATAAACTACGACTGTACTCTGTGAAAACCAAATCATAAACAGCTCGATGCAAATGCATGAAACATTATATCAGTGTATGTATACTCGTATACGCATATTCGTATATGTATAATCGTAAAACACATGCTCGTAAAACCACAATCAATCTGCATGCTCAAGTTCGTAAATCATATATATATAAAAGACTCGCAATCATTTCCGTGAAAAGAAATTGTCCACTCACAGACTGGCGTAACGCGCATCGCGTTAACCCGTGATCCGGCGAAATGTCCCTCGCCAAACAAACGATCACGAACCCCTGAATATTCACAATGTCCAATATTCAAAGTCATAATCCGACAATACAAATCAAACCACGAGAAACCACCGTTCTCGGAAATACACAATTCGAGTACGACGAATCGTCGAAAATCCGCATATGTATACCACAATACCTCGCTTTACGTTCGGACGCTCAACTCGAAAAAAAAACCTCCCCACTGCGATCGGGGCGCGATTTCGAGTCAAATGACATGCGACTTGCCGAAAGTCCAAAAAAAGTCAAACTTTGACCGTTGACTGCCGTTGACCGCCGTCCACGGCGGCGCCACTGTTGACCGGAGAATTTCACGGCGGAGCTACCCTTGTTCCACTCAAAATCACCCACTGAGCAACTTTGTCAACTGCACCGAAGTCCAATTCTCACTCTAACATGGTCAATTTCATGAAAAACCGAATGAACACACAAATTTCAATCCCAAAATTCTCCAAGCTCAAGCAAAATTAGAGCACCAAACTTACATGGTAGCATGTAGGTGAGGAGAGCTTCAAAGCCCACTAAGAATTGCAGCTCGAATCGGCCTCAAACATGGAACCCGAATTCATCAAAATACCTTGAACTTTGGCCGGAAAAATCATGCATTTCCGGCGAGCCACGCCGTGGAAGGTGGCCGGGACGAGGTCGAGCATGGCAAGGCGAGTCCAAAGAGACCAACCCCACGGCCTGGGGTGGCCGGAAAACCCTCGGCGCCAAGGAGGCCGTGAGCCACCGTCGAACACCATTCACCACTCGGTCAAACATGGTCAAGCAAAGTCAACTTTCCATTTCAGTCAATGACTTCCCAAAGGGGAAACTACTATATATAGACTTTCCCAAAACGGAAATTCCATGTTTATCCTTTTTGTCGAACTTCAAACGCGCGTAACTTCCTCATCGTATATCCGTTTCCGATAATTCTCGCGGCCACAAACTCACCTCGACGTACTCTTCAATAATCACCCGAAGTCAAACACATCGGCCAATCGAATAAAAAGTCAAGCATTCAACCCAAACATATATTAAATCGACTAAATAATCAACAAACAGCAAAATTCGCAACTAATTCCTCGTAACTCCAAATCACGCTCCGGAAGTTCCCACGAACTCGAAATAAAATTCTGAACAACTTCCGTGAAGAAGCCGAAACCAAATTCTCGTCCGATAATTTAGTCGTTAAGTAGCCCACCATTTAAATCCGAACTTCAAATATTCATAACTAATTCCTCGGTCGTCCAAATAACAATCCGGAACCGCCCACGAACTCGTAATCACATGGAGAACGACTCTCGAGAAGAGACCCAGCTCCAATTCTCGACCAATAATTAAGTCGTTAACAAGCTCGGCGATTCCAAACAACCGTCGGATACCAGTGACTACGCGGTAACTCACGTACATAGCTGGTTGTACTACTGATTCTGGTTCGGGTCATCACAGGATTAGCTCCGGTGAGAAAAGGGGTTGATTCTGGTTCGATTATGCCAGCCAGGAGTAGTGGTGGCATCGGGTTCGAAGTGGGAAGTAGGGCTAGTTCGGGGAGTAACAAGAACATCTTTTAAGGTGGTAGAGATGGAGTGTTGAGGGCTGGAATTGGTGGATATGGAGGAGCCAGTGGAGGTGACTTTGGTTTGGTGGGAAATTAGGGACAGGTTGGCGAGGACCAAAATCCTCGTCCAATGATGAACTTATTGGCGGCAATGCATCGGTCGGGGAATGACATCCCGGTGAGTGATTTTTGGAAAAGGATCCATATTAGGTCAATAATTATGCTCTTATTATGTCACTGACTTCACGCTTGTTACTTGTTTTTTATGAATAAAGCATCACTCTTATGATGTTTCCCGTTTATGTTCGAAAATTATGGAAATGTACTAAAAGACGATAATTATGTGCTTTTCGCAGAATGCGAGGATATTTCTGAGGCCGTGGAAGAAGATGGAAAATTTTCCGCAAAAAGACAGAAAATGGTCACCGGAGACTCGCTGGAATATTCCGAGAGTCTGGCCACAGGCGGTCAACTCCAGACAGTCAACACCGATCAACTCCAATGGTCAAGTCTAGTCAGTCAAGCTTGGTCAAGATCTCAGGTCACACATGAAGATATTTTGGGCCAAATGCATGTCACATGTATGACAAATGGGAGTGAGTCACCTTAGGACTACATATCTCCAATTTTAATTCAAAGTTCAAATTAGGGAGAAAATATCTCTGAGCCACAAAATTTTTAGGATATCTCTCTCTCTCTCTCTCTCTCTCTCCACCAACCATTCCATACCACACTTTATTTTGTACACTTTAGAACTTTATGATAGCCTATCTCTCTCTACTATTCTCTCTAGCTTCTCTTTAGAGTTCTTGGTTTAGTTCTCTAATGAGAAGCTAGATTTCTCTCTATCACTACAACTCAAGAGACCTAGCCAAGAACATCTTCCTTTGGGTGAAAATCTTCCCATCCTCCCACCATCATCCATCCTTTCCTCATCTTCAAGTGTTGGATGCAAGCTTAAGTCAAGGAGTGGAGTTAAATGCTTGAAGTGCTTTGGGTGAAGCTTACTAGTTTGGTGGAGCTTAGGTTGGGGACCATTTAGTTATTTTTCACTCTCTTAGCTTCTAAGTTGTTTTCAAATCCTTTTGTATATATAGTTAGTTAGTAGTTTGTGTATGCAAGGCTAGAGTCAAACACTAGCCACTTGATGTAGAACAATGATGTTTTTGTTTATGTGAATGAGTTTGTTTTTGGGTATGTAATGCTATGGATGGATTTGATTTGTATGTGATGTGTTTGTAGTATGTTATGTGCTTGAGCTTGATTTATGGTTCTCTCATACTTGTCTTAGCCTTGATTAAGTTAGGATATGTCTAAAGAGACTAAAAATGACACTTAGGTGAACTAATCAATCACTTAGGTAAAGATGAGCATGTGAGTATGACTTAGGTTATACTTAAAAGGTTAAACTTGTAGGTTTGGTTTCCTTATGCTTGAGCATGGACTGAAGCCCTCTTGAAGTCCAAATGACTCAAGAAGCTTTAGTCAAGCTGACATTAATCTGAGAGGCTTTGTAGCTAGTGTTTAATTCTTCCGATTCGTACTCTAAATGGTGTGAGTTAGGAGAATTCATTAGAACATATTTTCAAGTTCTCTAATAGGGCCTTGGGAAGGGAAGTCATCACATTCCTCACATATGTTTGCAAATCGAACTCATTACGCATGAAATACGTTTAGGGTTTGAGAGACAAAAACTTACACTTTAATCTCGGTTTACCTTATACTCGATAGTTGGGCCAGAAACCTTCTAGAGTCCTAATGGCCTAGGAGTTTTGCTCCAAAACCATACGTGATTTTAGTGGGCACGATTTGGACATGATTGTATGTGAATTGGACTGAACAACTCAAGATCTTGAACTTGGACATTGTTTGTACATTCAGTTGGGTAGCAATGATATCTCTAGTCAACCATTTATTTATCTTGCATTTGATTCATAATTAGTTGTTTTTGCTTAGTAAAATCAATCATCTAATCGTAATCAAACCATCCCTGTCATGCTAAGTCAGCAAAGGGATTAGTGGCATGAGATTCACCTCCGCTTTGTGTTTGTGTTTTAGTGTCGCATTGTGTGTTTGTCTATACCCAAATCTAAAGAACTTAACTAAATTAAGCTAGGGAATTAGGGTGGTCAATCCTCGTGGGTTCGATACCCAACTTCCTTTATCTATACTAAAACTTGACAATGTATACTTGCGGTTTAGTGAGATTACAACCTTTATCTTAGCTAATTTGTATAGTTAAGATTGAGGGAAATTAATTTTCTCCTAACAAGCCACCCCAAACCGCCGCCTCTAGCATCGGCTGGAGTGACAGCGATGGAGGTGACACCGATGTTGTTGGAGGGTTTGTTCAAGGCACCTCGGGAAGATCAGATGAGGCATGTGACACACATGCAGGGTAACCCTCTTTTTGAGGGGCACCCCACTAACGTAGTTATTGTTTTGCAGGTTGATCAACAAGATCAGATACCATTCTTAGGAACATTGGTGAAAGGACTCGACCCCGATTTAGTTGCCTAACCGAGATTAGGACCTAATGACTCTTAGTACCTACACATACTAATCACTTTTCCGAATATGGATAAATAAGTAAAAACTCTTTCTGATGTCAATTTACAACCATAAATCATAACGGATAACTGTTTGTGACATCAGAGCAAGTAGACATACTAAACTAAATATGCTAACAATAATCCTACGGTGGATGCTGCTGTGCCTCAAATTACATGCGCATCCAAACTTAGTCGATACTCTACAACCTGGGCATTGGAAACCGAAGGGCCCATGGAAAGGAATATAAAAGCAGGAAAAGCAACAAAGTTAGTGGAAACCATTTAGTTATATGCGCATAAACATTGGCATTGGTCATCATAGTAATTACAGATTTGAAAATCGTGATATGAAGGTCATTAGATGTGGCAAAATCAAAGTAACTTGGGAATTCGATTGAGGTTAAATTTAAATATTCACTAAATCAAGGATGAGTTATGAGAGTTGGTTTCTCCTTTATCCCTTAATTAAAGTTAGAAAACGTATGGAATCAATGTTTCATGTTGAACGTTTCCATAGTACATGCTCAACCATCTGCGACAAAGACACCAATCTTTTTGTGTTGAATATTTCTCCATGATTGAGAATATGTTCACTACATTTCGATTGATGTTGGACTTAACACCTCCCGATCTCTCATGACAGTTAGTGGTGCTTCTATGGAACTGTTAGTAGCATAAATACTAGATCTGATCCCATACCTCCACCATGTAACAATTATTCCATGGATCTGAATATATCTTCATCGGAGTCAAGAAGACAGTACCTGAAGTTTACTAATTGATTGAGTGTGATGGGTAGTCATATTATGACAAGACATAATTCACCTACGGGCTTTAGTTCGAAGGCGTAAACTGGTATACTCCATTGATATGTGACTGCTTGATATACTACGGTTATGTGCATGTCGATATGGTGTATCGAGTAACACGATTTGTTATAAAGTCGTGTTTAAAGTCAACATTTTTGCGATATTACTCCTATGGACGATGTAACATCACATGTATGGTTACTCTTTTGGAATGCTTGAAGGGGTGACGTTAGCTTCAAGGGGAGTTAAAGTTAGATACGACATATCATATATAGATTGTGAATGATTCTTGTTGTACTTTTTTTCATGCCAAGTTTGTTTTCTCCCTCAGGATTTTATTGCTTGAAGAGGTTTTAATGAGGCAACGTGATGTTAAAGTTTCTACCATTATCTGACGCATTGCACTCAATTTTTACTTTGCTCGAGAACATTTTTTTTGCAAGGACTTTTGTTACTCGATAAGGTTTTTGATGGGGAGGAATTATAGACGGCTACAACTATTGATGAAGTCTACCGAAGGATGCCTACACTTTCGTCAGGATATCACAAGGGGGAGTGTTGATATATCTTAGATATTATGTAGTATGATAATCCTTCCTTAGGTAGATTTAGATGTAGAATATCTTATGTAATCATGATACATATTACTTGGTGATCAAGTAAATAGATTTCCATACAATATATGGACTTGACTTAAGTCCCTATATATAGACAATGTATTCTATACATAAATACAATACAATACAATAGAATACAATACAATACAATACAATACAATACAAGAGTTATTTCTCTCAACATTCATTCGTATTCCAACAAAATGTCTATATTGAAACTTAACATATATCACATTAATATCTATCCTTTTAGTTTTTCAAAATTATTAGCAAATGGTCTTCAATTTGATCAAATTTTAGTATAGATATCCTTAGAACAAATGCACCACTGAGATTGATCCCATAAAGTAGCTTGCAAATATAAAAAATGGTAGGGAAAAAAATCAACAGGCATGCCTACAATTTTGATTGACCAAATAGAAAATGGTGGACCCATAGCACTTGTAGAGGTACATTTGCTTTTAAGAAATAAAGCACGCTCGAAACCATGACCACATTCTTCGAAAAAGCCAAGACAAAGCACGCTATATATAGTAAACTAACAACGTTGGATCATAAGATTAGACGTTGGAGATTTAGCTTTAAAGTCATGTCTCTCTTTTATAGCTATATATAGATTGAATTTAACTGATCAAAGTCGTATCTAGCATAAATATAGCTATTATGTTGGAGTAGATTTTAGTTAAAAAAATTTAAATATTTAACTTTTCTTTACTCTGTTGGAGATTCTCTAGTCAAGAACTGATGTAATGGTAACTTGTAACCATGAAGCGATGGAACAACTTTGCCTTTGGTTCAAAACCCTGATTCATAAACAATGCGTAGTTTTTTTCCTCTGTCTTGATCCCTCTTCTGAGATCAAGCTGGTTATGCCACTAGCTAAAGCCAAAAGTAAAAGTGAAATTATATAACCGTGTGTTTGGATGAAGTATTTTTTATTCTCATTGAAATTCACAATGGATGAAAATTAGGATTTCATCATTTTAAATTTCATCATTTGTGAATTCTAATATTTGAGTTTCTTCATGTTAAGTATTACAAATGACAACAATTACGAATCTTTATAAGCAATTGTATAATGACACATATTTTTGAAGCAATTGAAACAAGGAATTCAGGTCTTCAATTCCTCCGATTTTTAAGGAATAAAAATTATAAAATTCTGAGCAAAATTATCCAAACACACAAATTGTGGAATGATAAGAAGATATGAGCGAGGGACTTGTTATTTAGCTTGAATGCCCAGTTAACGGACTATATATTCTCTAACCAACGCACTAGTGATAGACCTAGTCGTTGTCTGAAGTGGAAGCGCCCATCTTCGGGATGGTACAAGGTAAATTGTGATGGTGAATTTATTAAAGCCACCAAAAGAGGCAGTATTGGAGTGGTGATTTGGTATCATGAGGGAGTGTATGGTAGTTGCTACATGGTAATTAAGTATGCTTATTCTGTGGAGCATGTTGAGGCATTGGCAGGAAGAGCGGTGGTCTCTCTTTCTATACAACAAGGTATTTTCCCGGTGATTTTTGAGATGGATTCTTTATTATTTGTTAATACAACTAAGCAGAGAGTCATTCGATTCCCTATAAGTTCTCTTGTGGATGTGTGTATGATGATATTATCGTGCTCATTTTCCAGGAGCATGGTTCTTATTTCACTCATGCTTATTGTCAAGCCAAATCTGTGGCTCATGGTTTAGCTAGTTTTGGTTTAGTAAATTCAAGTTTTTGTAATTGGGCAGAGTCCGCTCCTAGTTTTATTTCTGATGTAATCCTCTATGACGCTATGCCTCGATTGATTAATACAGTAAACCTTGATTTAAGAATACTCTATATAGGAATAATATCTTTATAGTGACAAAAATTCTCGGTCCCAACTCAAGACTAATTATAAATATGAATAACTTCTACATTATAATAAGTTATAAACTTTTTCGGTCTCATATATAGAAAAATTACCTCCATATAGTAATAATTGTCAATGATAAAAAATATAATGTAATTTCAAATAATTAAAATATATTTCTATAGTAATTTGAGGAGATGATCTATGCTTTATAACTACTATCACATATTTGAGCTTGTAAGTAACTTATAACTCATATTTATGTTTTATAATTGCTATTAGACATAAATTATTTTCTTGATATTTGTGCAATATTTTTGATTTAATTTTTAACTAGACCTCCATTGAGGAATAAGCCGAATAACTTTTATATGAGAATAAATTATGTTATACCCAACAATATGACTGTATAGAGGTTTTACTATAAAAGTTGTTTCTTTCCACCAAAAAAAAAACACAAATACTTATGTCAATGAAATTCTAAATTACTGGAATTTAATTAATTTTTCACTCCCATCCAAACACTCTACAAAGAAACAATTTATCTACGGCTTAATTGCTAATTTCCTATTCTAAGAATCACATCAGTGTCAATTTGCTACCCTAAAAATTTTTTCTGCCAATTTACTACATTGTTGTCTAATTAATCGAATTTCGTCAATTTATTTATTAAATTATAGAAATTTGTAAGCACTTTAGTACTCTAAATTCTTTATTCTATTCATTTGATCGAAAAAAATGACCTTTTCTATTTATCCTCTATCTATCTACACGTATCTCGCTTAACTACACTCTTTTCTCTCACAAAGACCTAACCCCACAGTTCCCATTTTTAGTAATTCAAGAACAAGGTTTTTTTTTTTTTTTTTTTTTTAAGGTAAACGATAGAACAAATAGAACAAGAACAAGTTAAATGACAATCGTAATAAAGAGAGAAATGTATCAAAATTTTATAATATGATTACATATGAGTGTAATAGGCGCCGAACTAGAATATATATATATATATATATATATATATATAAATCCATAAGAAATCTGTTGGAACGTAATGCACATTTGGAGAAGTGTATAATTATGTCCATTAGTCTAGAACAATGCTAGACTAGAGTCAGTGGCAAAGTTTCAAAAAAGAGAGAGAAAGAAGTAGCAAAGAAAAAAAAAGAGAAAAAAAAATAATAGAAAAAAGTTTTACAAAATAGTGTGTGTTATACATAAAGAATAAGTGGTTTGGAGAAGTGGTTTGATTTGGAAAAAAAAATCGTAAATTGCTTGCTAGGTTGCTTGGTCTTTGATTATCCTATCCATTTCTTTCGATTGAACCCTCTTTCCTTAAAGCCTCATTATAATCTAAATAAAAGTTTTCTTGATTTAAAATTCTTGTGTTTGTAGATTGTTGGAGTATTTGGTTGAAAATCAAGTTTATGGAGAACATGTGATCAATTTGATTTTTGAAGTGCAAACACTAACATTCTAAACACTTGAATGCATTGAGTGATTTCTGGTGAGTTAGATGGTTAGGAACATGTTAATTTGAATACATCTTAATGCATGCATTTGGTTTGACATGTAGTATGTTTGACTTATGAGACATGCCTTGATTTCATATTCTAATTGTGCTTAAGAGAAGTTTAATCCATTAGTCATGGTTCTTTGAGAGAAAATATTCACCATTCCGGACACTTACATGCTTTTGTGTTTAGTCTTGTATTTCTTTTGTACTTTGAGTCTAGCTTAGCTTACTTTCTTTTCTTTGTTGTTTGCTTGTGGACAAGCAAAACTTAAGTCTGAGGTAGTTTGTTAGGTCCATATTTATATGCTAATTATGTCTCTAACTTCATGCTTATCGCTTGTCTTCTATGAATAAAGTATCATTGTTATAACGTTTCTTGTTTGTGTTAAGAAATTAGGAATTTGCACGGAAACACTCTTAAAGATTGTAATTAATCACTTATGGAAGAAGCCGAGCACATTTCCGAAGTCACGAGGGAATTCGGAGTAACTTTGGGAAAAAGACAAAAAGTGATCACCAGAAGTTATCAGAAATTACCGAAAAGTTGTTGGATTTATCCATGACCAGCCGGATCACCAAGTAAGGCCCAAATACTTTTTGCTAGGCCCAAATGAAGCCAAACCATCTAGATATAAATCCTAGCTGATTTGATCAAGGGAGGCACATATTTGAATATTAGAAGTATTAAGCAAGGTATGGACTTTAGTCTAGAAGCCAAGAAAAAAGGATCACAATATGTAGCCTTTAGATCAAACTTCATGGCCACTCTAGCACATCTAAGGGCTCATATAACACCTCATTTTTTCATACTTATCTCATCTTGGTCGAGCTCCCCCTTATCATCAAAAACAACACATCTCATTTGACATCTTTTTGATAGTTTTTGCATCTAAAGATAGCTCTCACTAACTCCCTAACTCTTTAGCTCTATCCTCTACCTCAAGCACCCTCTCCACCATCACTAAATCATTCTCTTAAGGTGGAGCTACATTTCTTCCCTTGAGGTTCATCTCCCTTTCCTCTTCCTCCTCCTCCTCACTTGATTGTATATCCCTCTTTGTGCAATCAAGCATTTCCTCCTCTTATCTCTATCCTAGGATTTGGTGAGATTTCTAGAGCTCAAAAAGGTGAAAAGTAATCCCTATTCTTCTTTGTCTCTTGGGGTCCTAGAGGTCTCATTTACCTCATCTACAAGCTTGAGTGCATTTGGAGAAAAAAAGGTGAAGCTAGAGGCACAAGCTAGAGAGGTCTTGAAGAAGCTTGGTTTGCTTTAGGAAAATTTTTTGGATTATTCCTTTACTCTATTTACTCTAATTATGTATTCAGACTTATTTTTAGTTATGATATGAGTAGTTCCCTTATGGGAGGCTAAGGGTCAAACCCTAGCTATTTGATGTAAACAATGATGTTTGATTTGTGATTTTGAGTATATTTTGAGTATTCTATGCTATCTTGTGTGTGCGATGTGATTATGGCAGGTTATTATGCTTGAGCTTATTGATTAGTTTCACGTATACATGTTTTAGCTGTAGCTAAGTTAGAATTTGTCCAAGGAACTAGGAAATGACACCTAAGGAAATTAGCTACTCAAGTAATAGATGAGCATATAACATGACTTAGGCTTAGACTTAAAAGGTTGAGTTTAGAATTTAGTTTCCTTGTGCTTGAGCATGAATCGAGACACTCTTGAGGTCCAAGTGACTTAAGGGTTTTCGGTTAAACTTACATTGAATCGAGAGGTTTTGTAGCTATTATTGATTCTTTCGACTCGTAACCCAAAAGGGCGAGATGGGATCATTCATTAGAACTAATTTCTGGGTACTCCAAAAGAGGCTTGAGAAGGAAAACCATCCGTAATCCTCACATGTGTTTGGAACCAAACTCATTATGCATGAAATACATTAGGAGTCTAGCACCAAAAGTCTAGCTCCTAATCTTGGTTTACTTTGTGCTTCATGGATGGACCGAAACTTTTTAGAATCCCAAAAGGTCTAGGAGTTTCGTCCCATAACCAAGCATGACCCGAGATGGCTTGATTTAGACAATGAAAGGGTCTGTTCTTATGACCCAAAAGACATTTGAGCATGTAAACCGGAATAAACAACTCATGACTTAAAATTAGACATTGTTTGAGCATCAAATGGTTAATAGAGACATCTCTAGCCAACAATTCTTTTATCTTCAATTTGTGACCATTTCAATTTGTCATCTTTGCATTAGTATAATCAACCAATAAATCTTTCGTTAAATCACTCATCATAGTTTAATCATCCCTTATAATGGTAAAGCTCCAAATGGTTTAGCATTGTGAGATTTGCATTTCCATCTTTTGTGTTTATTTGTCGCAGTACTTGTTTGTGTTTCAAGTAACTAAAGGACTTTATCGGAAAAAAACTATGGAATCGAGTTAGTCAATCCTCGTGGGTTCGACACTCGACTTCTATATAAATATTACTACTTGACTCCATATACTTGAGGGAGAGGAAAATGCATTTAGCCTTAAACTAACTAATAGTCAACTCCATATAAATCTCTTTAACACCACCCCTGAGATTTTGGGGAAGAACAAAAACTTATATATGCTTTACACTAGAATATTACATATTTGTCATATTATTCAACTAATACGGGATCTTCTTTATTAAATAGTCTAAGACACATGTTTATATTCTCCGTTAAAACTTTCCAGCTATCTATTCTTGATAACAACTCTGTATCTCTCTGTTTGCCTTCAGCCGTCACTTTCATTCTGCAATTTTTCCTCCTTGATCACCTCCCTCTCTTAATTATTCTATACTCATCTTTTATATAATGAAGTAAAAATATATATCATCAAACTCTCTTGTTTTGCTTTAAAAAAGAATAAATCGGCTTTGCTGATTAGAGGTAACAAGAACGGCAAAAAAAATTCACCATATTTGAACACAATTCCTAGCTCCGTCACTGACTGGAATGATCGATCTAAAAACTTAAGTCAGGTCAGTGTAGATCAATAAGATGATTTGACAAAGTGACAGAGTAGTCTAGAATGTGGTATAAGTGTGTGGTTCTAATTAACCACAAGAAGAAAGTGTCGGTGAACTTGCCTATAAATAGGCATGCAAGCTATGTTTAATGTAAGAGTGTTGTACAACTAAGGGTTCCACGAGAGCAATAAAAGTTCAGAGTTTGTGTGTGAGAGATCCTTCTATGGTTCTCCTCTATTTATCTAAAATCCTTCTTTCCCTTTTCTACACCGAAGTGACCCCCATTTCTAACAGTAGTATCAAAGTCCCAATTCTAACAAAATCTTACCGAGTCGTTTGAACTGATCGATGGTTTTGGTCACCGACTAGCTGAGCATACTGTACATGCATGAAAGTGTTCACAGCTCAACACAAACAATGGGTGACCAGTGGTGTCAAAGCAAAAGGGGTTGAGATGAATGATATAGGACGAAGGGTAGCTTGTGGTATTTCTATACGTTCAAATTCATGAAATTGGCATATAAAGCATTTTCATAGATAGGAGAAATGAAATAAAACGATAGAGAAATGATATTCCTAAATAGGAGAAAATAAGAGTCTAGGTACATTGTTTTTCTAACACAGAATATGAAGAAAAAAAAAATCCATTTACATCACACAAACAGACATAGAAAAAAATATTTTCCATATTTTCTTTTCTATTTTGAAACTATAAAATTATAATGAGTGTGTCTATTCACACCTTCAATTTTGATAAATATACCTCCTGAATATTTTTTGCCTTTGAAGTTCTTATTTTGCCCCCAGTTTTTGTAAACATATATGCCCCTTATAACAATCCCCACCTCTAACTTACGCAACGGGTTTCTAGAATCTCACCTGGGCATTCTCATGTAATTATAAATACTTGAAGTTGAACCATCTAGAACCGATCGAACAGGTCTGAAAGATTATATCTTGCATAATTGCACAATTGTGTGCCCATAATTGAAAAGGAAGATGAAGGTCGTCCTTTTCAGTTTGCATCAAGAGACAACCTATATTGAAATAGATGAAAATCAAGTATACATAAATGATTATAAGAAGTCATATGGATGTAAAAAAATCTGGCACAATGTTAATCGAAGGAGCTTCATGGCTTCATCCTTGTGTTTGTGTTGGTTTTCTTTACTCTTTTTTTCCTTTACTATAAGAGGGACAAAACTGAAATGTAAAATGTTCAAAAAAATTAGGGAGGTGAGTTTATTGAAAGTAGAGATGTGAATACACGCACTCAATTATAATAGATGCTCATTTTTTGAGAAGATATAATATATGTCATCTTACCTATAACTTTAGCTAAAATAGGGAGTTCATTAATGAACTTACAAAATTTAGTTACTGTAAGTAACAATAATGTATTCAATAAAGATTGAGCAATTGAGATCGACTGAAATCTTATCATTCACTTACCTTTTTGTCTCTATCTTTCTTACCTTTTTACTTTTGGTCTTCAAATCTAGACTCTTATTTTATCTCTTTCACAGAAAATTCAGGAATGCACCATAAATCTATGCACCCTTAGACTTCTTTTTTTCAAAATTAACACGTGTCGCAATTTGTTCTCTCTCTCTCTCTCTCTCTCTCTCTCTCTCTCTCTCTCTCTCTCTCTCTCTCTCTCTCTCTCTCTCTCTCTCTCTCTCTCTCTCTTCAAAATATAGTAGCTCCTTCCCAGCTCGCCATCGCCTTTCAAACAATTCAAACCACCACCGCCGCTTCATGACCTCATCGTCGCCCCTTCTCGGCCTCGCAGCATCCGTTGCGCGTCTATCGTCGCCTCACCATCTAACCTTCACGTCTTTAGCTTCCACGTCTTGCGGCGTACGTTGCCGTACCTCCTCTAGCTCATCGCAACCGTTTGCTCAAATCTCAGCATTGTGCCACTACCTTGCCGCCCCTAGATCGGCCTCGACCACAACTGTGTGCCTCCTCCTGCTTGGCACCTCACGCGTTTGCTAGTGTCATTTTCTTAGTCCATACGCTGATCTCCTCAATATGACGTAGATCTTCTATTGAGTCTTAACATCAATTTTTTTTGGTTTTTCTATGTCGAGTATGCTCTGTTTTTTTTATGAACAAATGTTGATTGAGTATTCTTTGGCATGTTTCAAAATAGCTTTAGAGGGGGAGGGAGGACGTTTTCTTGATGGGTGGCTGTGATAATCTAGCCACGAAAGTATTCACGGTTTATTTTCTGGGCAAAGAGGTGATCATGTAAACTAAACTTGTGATAAGTTCAGTCAATCTTTAAAAATGTTGAAATTACGAACGAATCATATTGTGTCACATACGTGCCACTCTGACAAATTAGACCCTGGGGTATTTAGCCCTGGGATGCATTTCAGCTTGATCCCTCTTTCACATATACTACTATCTGGGCGAAACGTACTATATCCATCTATCACTACCGGAACAATTACTATGACCGACGACTTGGTGTCGTCGGTCTGTTTGGGATCCTCGTCGGTCATAGATATATCCGACGATGTGTCGTCGGATATAGTAGCGTCGGTAATAGACCGTCGGTCATACTATATCCGACGACCAGTTAGGGTTATCGTTGGAAAAAGTATACACTATATCCGACGACGGTTTTGCGTCGGTCATAGTTTTAAACTATAACCGATGATGTCATCGTCGGATATAGTTTTCTCCATGGTCAAAATGGTTGACTCTGGAGAAAACTATATCCGACGATATTGACACATGTCGTCGGATATAGTGGAAAAATATAAATTTTTTTTGCAGGTTTTGGGTTTCATCCCAAAACCTGCATTCACAAAAAATCACGCTATCTATATATTGTTCAAATTGAAAATCAACAACCATTGAAACTAGAGTACGTAGTAAATAAATAAATTAATAAAAAACTGAAATAGTTCAAATCTATATACATATGCGTAGTAAATAATGAAAATAAAAATGAAACCGATAATTGTTCAAATGTAGGGGGGTCCTGGTCCTAAGTCTATGTGGTCAAACGGGTCGTCATAAGTAGGTTGGTCCTGGTCTGGCTGTGGCTGAGGCTGAGGCTGCGGCTGAGGTTCAGGCTGAGGCTGAGGCTGCGGCTGAGGCTGAGGCTGTGGCTGTGACTCATCGAATATGGGCGGGGGAGGTATCTGGATTCCAGATGCTTGCAACTGTGCATAACATTGCTGCATCCATGTCCCCATTTGCTGCTGCTGTTCGGCCAACCAATTCTGCTTTGCAGCTTGCGCTTGCTCCATCTCCTCTATCCGACGCCGTTGAGCTTCTATCTCAATTGATTGCCTATGAAGCCGGTCGTTTAGCTCATTAGTCCTCGAAGATGATGATGATGATCCCGATCCGCGAGAGAATTCAGGGGTCTGCTTCAGCAGCCCTTGACCCCATTTTCCGGAACCCCTACAGTAGAATGTGTTCTTCCCTGGAGGGATCGCAGTTGACGTAATCCTGGCCCTGACGATCGGATCAGATCGATCAATCTGATCAATCGGGAGTTCCGCATCGGGGGTGTCGGGATAGAGCTCTCTCGCCACTTGAGTCAACACCTCCGGAATCGCCTCCTGAATTCTCGCCTAATTGACAAAGAACAATAAAATATTAATTAAAAAAACAATCTAAATAAATAAGAAATAAGTTTATTTTGTTATAAGGACACTTACAGCATATTCGGGATTCTGCGGATACGCGTGCTGCATCGTATAGACAAGGGGATCATCTTCTGGGTGGTTGGCCGCCTCCTCGATCCAACCCGAGTAAGATCTGGTACCGGCATGATGATTTGTTGTGTTTTTGGCCCGGTTCTTTGCGTTGATTTCAGAAAGAGCCTGCGCGATTAAGTCAACATAAAAAAACACTCATTAGCCAAATAATTTACGGGAAGTACGATAAAACCAAAATTAAATCGATTGAAGGTTGCGTACCTTCAATCGAGGGTTGTTGAAGTGAACCACAAGTCATCGCCACTCGTACTCCCTATAACGAAACTCGCTAGGGGTACCCTCACGATCGTCCCCGTACTTTTTCCAATGCTTCTTCAGCTCGGCCTTCCACTCCTTATACCTATATATACCCATAAAATCAAGCGTTAGTAACTAACAACATTGTATGAACATAATCAAAAGAAACGAAAAAATTGAAACAAATGGTCGTCTGCAAACCTGCTCCCATGCACTTCATCCGCCCACGTGGGTCTAATGTCTTCATCCACGCGGAACCACCTCTGCAATGCATATATTTATATATATATCAATAATATTAAAAATTTATTATTGAAAATTTTCATAATGAATATACAATTCAACTCACCGACAACGCATTATTCAGCTGATGTTTGACGGCTTGTGGCACTGAATTCCAATCTTGCCACAACATTGGGACTCTATCCCGTATGAGGCTGCCCGCCATCCCCGCGTACTTTCGAGTGACCTTTCCCTCGATCATCTGCCCTCTATCCCTGGTCGGAATCATAAGTTGGCCACCACCGCTAGCCTGAATGGCTTCGTCCAGTAACTTGCCGACGACGGGGCCTCTGGTTCTCTTCTGTTTGGCACCGGGCACGATCTCGCCTATCACATATATATGTAGACGATTTTGTAAACATCAACACCTAATTGAATTTAAATATTAGGGAGTAAAAAGATATCACTAATTAATATTTACCTGATTCGTCGGTGCGTTGTCCCGGAATCCTTGCACTCCAGAGAGGTGCCGGGAAGGGTATATACGTATATGCCTGCTCCGGGGTAATGAACCCTAGCTGTCCCGGAATAGGCATCCCGTCGGAATCGACGTGAGGTATCGTCGGGATTTCCAACGGTAAGAATAATGTAGGTGGCGGGCACAGTCGCATCCTCGCCGAGGACTGAGTAGATCCACCAGCTTCCTCGGAAGAATGAGGAGCTGTCTGGTGGATGACGGGGGAACCCTCCTCGCGATGAATGTCCGGCATTTGGACCGAGGATTGAGTTGCACTATCCGTTTCCGGCGTGCGACTGACCTGCTGAACCCTTCTCGTGCCTGAGGATCGAGCCGGCTCGAGCTGCTGCTGCTGAGGTTGTCCCTCGCCCATCAGCCGACGGTGTCGAGAGGTCAGCAGAACACTGTAAGTGTTGGGGACACTGGTGGATCCTGATGCGGACCGACTTCCGGTGCCATCAGGATCCCCAGCTCCCGAGCCCTCATCCCCACGTCCCGATCTCCCTCTCCCTCTGGACCTCCCCCTCGAAGTACTCGACCCGGCCCCTCGGGAAGGTCCGCAATTAAACCATTGCATCGTTGCTATAAAATTATTAAAATTAAAAAAAATTCCTAATTCATCCAAAAAATCTAGCACATGCATATTCCAATAATTCCAATTCCAACAAGAATAATTCAAATTCCAACAATAATAATTCCATTTCCAACAATTCCAATAATTCCAACAATTCCAACAATTCCAACAATAATAACTCCATTTCCAATTAATAATTCCAATTCCAACAACAATAATTCCATTTCCAAATCCAACAATTCCAACAATAATTCCAATTTCAATTCCAATTCCAATATATTCCACTATATAAACATACATGCAAAAAATCCCAATAATTCGAAATTTAACCAAATAATCCAAATTTAACCTAAATTTCACCTTAAATTTCATACTATTCCAATATATATCAATACATGCATAAAATTCAAAAAAATCGAAATTTAACCTAAATTTAACATACATATTATTTACAAATATTCATGCAAATTTAACCTAAATTTAACATAATATTTACAAATATTCATGCAAATTTAACCTAAAATAACCTAAATTTTACCTAAAAATAAAAATTATTCTAATATAACTCAATACATGCATAAAATCCACAAATTCCACAACTATATCAATACATGCATCCACATTGACAATCAACACACTCCACAACGTTGGTATGCAACCGAATTCAAAAATTTCGAAAATTTGAAATTAGGGATTTCAAACCTGTTTTTTCACTAATCGACGAGGAATTTGGCTTGAGGATCGATGGAATAGCACTTGACCTTCGATTGCTTGCTTCCAACACGAAGATTGCGTAGAAAATCGAGAGGAGGCGGAGTGGAGGCGACTGTTCCGGTTTGGGGCAGTTTCGTTTCTGCCCCAAATCGAAACCCAGATCGGGATATAAAACAGACTATATCCGACGAGATTACTTATGCAACTCGTCGGATATAGTTCCTTTTTTTATTTTTCATTTATGCCGGCCGGTAAACTAATTAAATGTGTAGTGTTTTAATATATATATATATTTATTAATAGTTAATTAATACGAAATTAATAATAGTTAATACGAAATTAGTATTATTTTTTTCCCGATCGATCGACACAATTTAAAGTCGATCGATAATATGATCGAATAAAATTCATTTTACATTGCACGTTCTAAGTCAAAATAACATACATATATATATATACACTAATTAATTAATTAAGGCGCATAATCAGAATCATCGCTTGAGTCTGACTCTGTTTCCGAGTTAATTTCAGGTAATATGTGTATGTCCTCGTCACTTAAGTCTTCATTGTCTTCATTTTGATTAACATCAAGAAGATTCGGTTGAACTATTCGTACCACACTGCCCTATCTCACATTATTAAGACGAATTGTTGAGGTTTCAGGAATACCAGTTGCGTTCGGCTCTTGGTATGCACTGACTTCTTCATTATCCGAGGTCACAGTACCAAGGGTGGAGGCACTGTATATGTTTCGTGGAAGAACATGGTTAACCACTTTCCACGCGCCTTTATGCACAAGATCATCAAGATAGAACAATTGTTTCACCGCCGTGGCCAACACAAACGGATCATCTTCATACCAGCTTGTGGCAGTATTCACCGAAAAAATCCCGTATTGATCGGTCCTTGTGTTCTGAGGGTCGGTATCAAACCATCTACACTTAAACAAGTTCACGGTCATGCCTTCCCCATATATTAATTCGACAACTGAATGGAGAACACCGTAATAGTCAACTCCATTCTGCCCACCATGCACCATTACCCCAGAATTCTGTGTTTTTCGTCTGACATCTCTATGTTCACAAATAAATAGCACGCCATTTACCTTACACATAGGATAAACTCTGGAAGTTACCGGTTTCTGCGCCAAGAGCCTCAATTCGTGTGACTACTGAGGGATACCATCATCTTGTACATGATTCATCTGAAAATAATCATTTATTAAGTACGTATAAATAGGATGCGAGACATGCACTTAACATCGATCATATACAGGTCAATTTAAGTATCAACTTACCCAGTTGCCAAAATAGTTTGCGAACGTCTTGTTGTGGTACTCAACATCACCGGAAATAGCAGGGCAGTAAAGGTGCAAAATTTTCCAATATTGAACTTCTGGATAGTTAATCAATACCGACCAATGGGCAATGACGAGCTCATAAGGTTCCAACTTGTACAAGTTGGGCAACTTTCCAGAAACTTCAACATCATCGGAGATGATCGAAAGGTTGAACTGCCCTCCATCTACGGGCATATGTTGTGGAGGGTCCTCCAACGCTCCCAAATACAACTTGGTGTACGTTACGCACTCATGCGCAATATATGCTTCAGCGATACACCATTCGGGTGCAGATTTGTTCATCACATAGTCTTTGTAGTCCCCCAATTGTCTGTAAATGGGTAATTACAGATCGAGCATGTTATGCTTATTGCAACAATATATAAGTGAATAAATAATATTAAAGATCGACATATATATAGCCAGATTCAGAGATGCATTACGTACCTTTCCATAGGATACATCCATGTGTAGTGTACTGGACCAGTAAGCAACAATTGTTCCGGAAGATGGAGCATCAGGTGAGGCATGATGTCGAAAAAGTTTGGAGGAAATATCCTTTCGAATTTGCACATGATAAAAATGATGTCCTGTTGCATTTCCAACAAGTCCGATTTCTTCACTTCTCTCGTGCATAACTTCTGAAAGAATCTTGACAAAGCCACTAACGGCTCCACCACCTCTTTGGGCAGGTACCCTCGAATGAAAACAGGGAAGAGGCATTGGAGCAGTATATGACAGTCATGACTCTTTAGTCCGTACATCTTGTTGTCTTTGAAGTTAACACATCGACTTATATTTCCGGCATAGTCTGAAGGATACCTGACATTACCCATCCAACCAAAGATTTCACTCTTCTGGGCAGGCTTCACGGTATAAGGAGCTTGTGGCATTTTTTTCTTCCCATCTCTTAACCACAAATGTTTTTGCAGTCCCATCCTTTTAAGATCAATGCGTGCCTTCGGGACGTCTTTAGGTTTCCCCTCCCAATTCAACATTGTGCCGACCACACTCTCGCACACATTTTTCTCTATGTGCATGACATCTAAGTAGTGTCTGATCAGCAACTTGGACCAATAAGGAAGTTCCCAAAAAATACTTTTGTGTGTCCAAAATTTATACCTGTCGGGTTTGTCAGGTATTGACGCCACTATCTGAGGATGATTGCTTAGCTGCCCAAAATCGTATTCATTTAGCACTTCTAAGATTTCATCCCCCGTCCATCTCCTCGGCTGCTCACCTGTTTCCACAGTCCCATCAAATGCCTCCATATCCTCCTGAAATGGGTGATCATATGGAAGCCAACAACGATGTCGCATCTGTACAATCTTCCTGCAATGAGGTCTGCAACACTCAACCGTCATGCACTATGGACAAGCCCTGTATCCCCTGGTAACGTTGCCCGACAACATCCCGCGTGCAGGAAAATCGCTAATGGTGCCAACAAGCATGGCATGCATCTGGAACATCTCATTTTTGAACTTGTCATAAGTGGGATGACCATGCTCACTCAAGTACTTAAGCTCCTCAATCAAGGGTCTCAGATACACATCGAGACACTTTCCTAGATAACCCGACCCTGGAATGATCATAGTGAGCATATTGTATTCTTTCTTCATGCACATCCATGGAGGAAGGTTGTACGGTACGAAAATAACTGGCCATATACTGTATTGAAGACTCATGTTCCCAAAAGGGTTGAATCCGTCAGATGAAAGCCCCAGCCAAACATTTCGAACCTCTGATGCAAAATAAGAAAACTCATTCACCATGTGCTTCCAAGCCTCTCCGTCAGCAGGGTGTATAAGCGTATCACCGTCGGGCAAATTCCTCTCGGCCCACCATCTCATAGCTTCAGCCGTGTGTGCAGACATGAACAACCGTTCTAGCCTATCTATCAGGGGAAAATACCGAAGTATCTTCAAAGCTTTCTTGTTTCCGGCAGGAGTCAACTTATACCTATTTGTACCACATACCGGGCATTCATCAAGGGATTCAAGATCATTCCCATAAGCATCTTCACCCCAGAAGAGAACACAATCATATCTACAAGCATGGATTTTGATGTAGGAAAGGCCAAGATGTTTAAGGATCTGTCGCACCTTACGATGAGTGGTAGGAAGACGATGACCGGGGGGCAACAACGAACCAGACCACTTCAGCCAATCATCAACAGCCTTCACACTCATTTTTTTCTCCACTTTGAGCTTCATTACTCCCATAACACTTTCCAGAACAGTCTTATTACACCCGTTGTACAACGGGGTCTGTTGGAAGGCAATGAGGTTATTGTACTTGTCCATACCAGCAGTGTTGACAGCTGTAGGTAATTGCTGGACTGGCTCAATATGAGGGAAGTCTCCAACGGCGGGAGGGATATCGATATCCGGTGCTTGAGCAAATATACCGCTCTTATGAGGAAACATATCGTTGATCAACCTTGTTGTTGGATCATTGGATGTACTGCCACTCTCAAAAAATTGTCCGTGATCATGTTGACCAACTGTTGAGCTCTCACCGTGATAAATCCAACATGTGTACTTATCCCAAAACCCGTTTTTCTTCAAGTGCTCCAATACTTTATCGATGTGAAAACGATATCGCTCGCTGCGACACTGACATTTCGTACACGGACAATAATGAATTGTCATCCCTCCACAATTAACCTTCACATATTCTACAAAACTTCTAATTCCACGGTGATATCTTACATCCCATCTTGGAAGACATATCCAACTCTTGTCCATCCTCAAAATTATAACTGCATGCATGTATATATACCCATGATCTTATTAATTCAAATTTCATAGCTACATATAAATATTTATTATTTTAATTCCCATAATTTTAATATATATATATATACACACACACGTACACCCTAACTATATATATATATAATCGATCACAAAAATCTAAATATATATATATAATTGCTATATATATATATTCACAATAATCAAATTAAAATTAACAACAATTAATATATATATATATATATATATTTACGATCAATCACGCATACGTAATCAAAATTAACCATCGATCAATTACTCGATCAAACTCAAGAATCAATTAATTAATTAACTCGATCGATCGATCCATCTATTAATTCAACAAATTAAGCAATACATGCATGCACAACACATATATATATATATATTAATTAAGCACGTACCTAGCTATATATAATGCGCACGAATCATCACGAACTCATTCTCGACATCACCCAAAGATCGATTTCAGAGCATTTGTTGAAAAAATGGAAAGTGTTTTGAATGACAGATCGAGCTGCTGCCCAGATATGAAATAAGAAACTATAACCGACGATATGAAAAAATCGTTGGTTATAGTCCAAAAATTTCGTCGGACATAGTCGACAACTATGACCGACGAGATTCCGGCGACTATAACCGACGACATGATAATCTCGTCGGTCATAAAACTATAACCGACGAGATAATCCTGTCGTCGGTTATAGTTAACTATAACCGACGAGATCCCTTCTCGTCGGTCTGTTTTTCGGCAGCTCGTCGGATATATATAGTGGTTCTGCTGGTAGTGTATTTGCAGAAAGGGAATCTGAAATTGAAGCTATGCCTTATATTGCCGGCCAAATCGAAAGGCATTTTTCTTTTGTTGGAAAACCTCCATTGAAACCCTAGATTTGGTATAAACTTCGCGACCAAGCTTTTGGGTTTACTCCTTTTCAGTTTCAATTGTTTTGATTTATGGGTTAATTTTAAGTGTGCTTAGTCTTAATTTCCTGCGTTTGGGCTTTTGGTCAAGCTTGATATCTTTCCTAGTTACGGGATTGTTAGTTCTTCTGATTACTCGTTAGGGTGAAATTAGGATGTTAAATAAGCAAGGAATAAACAATTGATAATTTCCTTGAAATATCGGCAAAATTATCGTTGTTTGGTTCCCTGATATTCTGGCAGTATTCAAATATATTTTGGGCGAAATTTACCTATATATTGGCAATCTCGCGATATATCGGCGAAATCCACAGAAATTAGCAAAATTTCGGAAGTTGACCGTTGACTATAGGCCCAAAGTTTGCAGCCCACATCCCAATTCGAAAATTTGAAAAAGGACCTTCCTATCTGACATTAGACTGGGAATCAAACTCAGCCGAAATCACAACTAATATACACCATAGCCAAACGTGCTGTCGACAATTTGTAATATGATTACCTACACCTTATATAAATACTTTTTTCAATGTGAATCTTACAATAAGTATCAAAATTAAGTGATTCACAATTCTTATATTCAAGCACTATAAAAATAAATTTTACTCAATAGGTCTCTTAAAGACCTTAGTTGGCCGAAATAAAATTAACTACTAATGTATGAAAGCAATTCAAGTATATATACAGTAAACTTCTATCCCTAACTTAGAATATAAAAAAATATATTTCAGATATAAGCAACTCTATCTATATCATTCATTAGTCAAATTTATTTCTTTACTAAAAAAATTATTTATACTTTTATAGAATTAAGTACTAATTCAAATTTCAATAAATATCAGCACTTATTACGTATTAATTCATTTAACATTGTTACAAGTTTACATGTCTTAATGCTTAATCAATGCTATCTCTCTATAAACATAGATAATTGATCAAATAAGTACTTTATAAAGTTTTAATACAAATTTTCATGTATATTTATTAATTTCCGTCATTTTTGTAAGAATTTTCAATGAATCGATATTTCATCGATATTTTCGTCAAACTATCCATGTTATAGACATTCGATATTTTTTTGATATCCGATATTTTACTTTTTCAAAATAAATATGGAACAAAAATGAAAGAGAAATAATTGACTTGCTTCAGTCAAATCTTAGTATTTAGAAAGTCCGGATGAGCGTTTTGTGGATACATGGTTTGTTATTGAACGTTGGTTACAGGTTATTTTCACAATAGTATTTTTGTTGTTGTTGAGAATTTCATAATCTAGTCTAATCCTAGTCTCTGCTCCTAGATAATTCTCAGGGTCTTGCCAAATTATATAGATTTATATATGTCCGTTGGCTCGTGTTGCACGAAATAAGTGGATTACTAGCAAGACGTGTAAACCCGGCTACCACATATGCATGGCCATGGTAGCTTCTTACCAGCCAGACGTTCAAAATTAAGAACCCAACAAGTTCGATGGTTCAAATGCCAAGTTATCATAGCTCATTTGATATATTGCATGTGTATTGAAGGATTGAGGTATAGTACGTAATTCAATCAAGAAAGAAGAAGAAGACGAAGAATGGTGTGGCCAATAGTATTTTTTTTTCCACCACCGGCTTCTGTGTTTGTCACAACCATGTCCGTGATAAGCTTCACTTCGATGGCCAACGGCGGAATATCGGAGGTCAGAGGAAAAAACATGCAGTATTCAAAGTTCTGGAAGAACAGCAATGCATCTGAGACCGAAAAATCAAAGCAAATTCATGTGTCTGGTAGAAGAGGTATGCAAATTGTTTATACACCGGCATTTCTTGCTGGTCTCACATCGTTGGTCTTCTCGCCTCAATACGATGATATCCGGTATCTATTGCTCTGTGCAGCTCTGACAGTTCATTTCCTTAAACGTCTTTTGGAGGTACTGTAATATCGATCACATTACATGTCCGTAGTTAACTTAATTGAAGAATCCAAATTTATCCATGGTCTTGACTCTTTTTATGTTTTGAGCTAGTACTTGATTACTTAGCTTTGATGTTACGTTTCAACCTGCCAGTATTATCTGTATATCTACTTGCATATTGGATATCGTCCCAACTTAGATACGTGCTTCATTATTGATTGAATATGTCTGGAAGTTGAAATTAGTCATCCTAGGTCTTGATTGAAAATCGACATGTTTCTACCGACCTGCCCTGTTTAATTATCCATGCCTAACTGTTTACTTTTTCTTGCTTATTTTGTACAGGTTCAATTTGTCCACAAATACAGTGGAAATATGGCTCTTGACACTGCGATTCCTATATCTCTCAGTTACTTCCTGTCAACTACAACCATGATTTATGCACAGCACCTAACTATAACCCAAGGGCTACCTGAGCCACCGGTTGACTTGAAGCTCCCTGGGATTCTGTTGTTTCTACTCGGCATATCTGGAAATTTCTACCATCACTACCTTCTTTCCACCATGAGATCATCATCCTCTTCCTCTCAGTCAAGTGCAAAAACCAACGGTGACAAGGATTATAAGATTCCCAGGGGTGGATTGTTTGAGCTTGTGATATGCCCTCACTATCTCTTTGAAATTTTAGGATTTGTGGGGGTGTCTTGTATTTCTCAGACCTTGTATGCGTTCTCCGTGACCCTCGGAATGGCATTCTACTTATCAGGGAGGAGCTGTGCTACCAGGAGATGGTACGTTTCCAAGTTTAAACATTTTCCTGCTACTGTCAAGGCTCTCATTCCATATCTGTTTTAGATGTATAATATGCAGCTTTAATTTGTATCGATCATGTTGTAAATTACAACTCTCAGCTAGTTAGCAAATTAATCTTAGGAGTTAATCCTGTCCTGATGGCATGGCTAATTCTTGCAACTTTATATCATTGGAGCTCTTTACATGCATGTATATGTGGAAGGATTTCAAAATAATGTCTCGGCACACTTTTTATTTATTTTTAAGCTGTATCCATTAGTGAAATTGTAGACAATTCTACACAATAACCACTCGCAATGTGCAGTGAGCACATTCAACAATTGGTTATACTCCAGTCAAAGAAAACTAACAATGTAACATTATATTGCTACGTACTCTCTTTTGCTTAATAAGTAACTAGAAATTGTCCAACAAAGGCAGAGATATATTGACCAAATTCCATTTTCAACTTATTGATGATGTTCCCAGCATCGGAGACTGCAGGACTAGAAAATAGATTCCCTAGGACAAAGGTTCATAACAAGTCATCATAAAAGACAACAGTTCATGCAAATCTTCCAGCCTACAACAGGAATATATGGTTTTCCTTGTGGGTTTTATTTATCCATACAAGAACGAGCTTCCAGTATAAACATTGGTATATTATCTATACAATAACGTGTTGGAGTGAGTTACACTCTTTGTATATTTAGGTGTATATTATGTAATTAAGTAGGATTTTGTAATTGATTAGGTAACAATAGTTTCTTTCTAGAACTGTATGTATGCTTGTATATGTACCCAATTCGAGATTGATCAATATATCAGAAAATTCTCCAAATACTTGTGTGTTATTTGACTTGATATCAGAGCCTAAGTTGATCCTGTCAATCTGACCTGACCTAAAATTTTGCTGCCTGACCTGAACCTGAACCTGAAAATCTTGAAAACCTGACCTGATTCTGTTTCCACTGCGAATCTGATATGTTCCTTGTTTGATCTGTTTCTTGATCTGGTGATCCTTGGAAATCTTGAAGACCTGACATTGTTTCCGCTGTGAAATTGTCCTTGTTTTTTGTCTTGTCTGAATCTATCTTGTCTAACTGAAGACTTTATATATCATGGCTTTGGATATTTAGATGTTTGAAGAACCTGTTATCTGTGGCATGGAGAGCCAAGACCATATGGAGAATAATGTTTCTCTCACTGAGAAACATCAAGGTAAAATCGGTATTACTTTGAAAGTTTCTGACTTTACTGGTGGTGATACATGGATAATTGATTCTGGTGCGTCTGATCGTATGACCTTTGATAAAACCTTGTTTTTGAGTCTGTCACATTCGATCTCCTATACCTGAAGTGTCTAATGTAAATGGTGTGTCTTTTCAAGTCTTAGGTACTGGGTCAATCCAAGTTACTCCATCTCTTATGTTACATAATGTTCTTTATGTTCCCTCTTTATCCCATCATTTGTTGTCAGTGTCTGAGTTGAATTGTCAAAAAAAATGCTCTGTTACTTTTTATCCTATGTATGTGGTATTTCAAGATCTACGTACTCGGGCAATAATAGGCAAGGGAGATTGGAGGGGGAGACTGTTTCACTTGGATTGCACGTATAGCGGGGAGACATGAGCACCATCCAGACATGTTGCTTTTACATTGAATTCTGATCGAGTTAATGAAATTTAGTTATGGCATCGCTGGTTGAGTCATCCGTCCTTTGGTGTTATGAAGAAGTTCATGCCATCCTTGTTTCTGGGAGTAAAAGAATCTAGTTTCCATTGTGAAACTTGTGTGTTCGCTAAAATTCACAAGTCCTGTTACTCTCCTAGTTCTCATTCTAGTTCAGCACCATTTAAGTTGTTCAATTCTGATGTTTGGGGGCCGTCGAAGAATCCAAGCTTGACAGGAATAAGATACTTTGTTCTGTTCATTGATGATTTTACAAGACTGACATGGCATGGGTTGTGTTGCTGAAAAAGAAGGATGTTGTGTTCTTTGCCTTTACTGCTTTTCATAATCTGATTCGAACACAGTATGATGCTTGTGTGAAAGTCTTTCGGTCTGACAATGGAGGAGAGTTTGTCAATCATTTTTTTCAAGATTATTTTCAGCAGTATGAGATTATTCACCAGACTACTTGTCCACAGACCCCAGAGAAAAATAGAGTTTCTGAAAGAAAGAGTCGTCACCTTCTAGAGATGGGAAGAACTGTGACGACCCGAACTAGAATTGGTATAGTAATCGGCTTGATCCGCGAGTTGTGCGAGTAATCACAGTTTATCGTAATTAATCGAATTCATAGTTTTGATCACGACTTAATTTCCGGACACGAATTTGATTTGGGTTTGTTCGTGGAAAATGTAGAGAATTTGATTTCGAGTTCGTGGGAAGTTTCTGAGGATTTTTTGGATAATCGAGGAATATAAAATGAATATTTAAAATTATCGGCGAATTTATCGTGTTTATCCGTTCGAGTTTAAGTTATCCGAATTGTGGATAGAGTCGAGTTGCGACGTATAAATAGCCGAATAGCCGTAAAAGTATCGAAAAATTACATTTTGGGCCGCTTGACTTGTGTTGACCGAATTGGACCCGTTTGACTCTGTTGACCGTGTGGGCCGAGTTGACCCGGTTTGAACTCGCCGTCGGACTTGCCGTTTCCGGCCACTTCCGGCCACGATTTTGGTAGGTATAGTTTCCCCTTGTGATTTGTAATTGTTTAGAACTTGATTTGAGGAGAATTGATCACGAATTCAGGGAGAACGAGAAGCTTGAAATTGTGGGAAATCGGGGTCGACGGACGGTGGTGCTCTGGCCACGGTGGTGGCCGGAGATTAGGGGGAAATTTCTCGTGGGGCCACGGTGATGCCTTTGGGAGTGGCCTCGAGGGCCACCGTGCGCCATGACCGGAGTTCCAGTGGGAATCCGAGCTGCCGGCCGATTTGAAATCCATGGGATTTCGAGCGGATTTCCGGCAGTTCACGGCGGAATTAGAGGAGGACTTAGTTGTGAGATGTGTTGGGCTCGAGGAGGAGAGGAGTTCTGGGTTTTCCTCGCCGGGAAATTCCTCCGGTGACGGCGCGCCGCCGCCGGCGGTAGCGGTCAACGACGGCGCTCCGACGAGGCGTTGACTTTTTGAAATTTGACAAGTTTTATACCATTTTGCTCGTAATCGCACCCCGATCATCGCCTTGAGGTTTTCGAGTTGATTTGGATACCGGATTTTAAGTCGAGGGTTTATGTGGAGTATTTGGAGGTTTTCGACGATTATTTTGTATCCGAGTTATATGTTTCCGGAAATGGTTGGTTTCCGAGGTGTGGTACAGAGTAATGAATTGTGATTTTGATTAGTTATATTTTGTGATTATTCAGGGGATCGAGATCATACGTTGGGCGAGGGATCTTCCTTCGGATCTCGTGATTAGCGCGTTTGCGCGCTGTGCTATCTGTGAGTGGACTTTTATTTACACTGTCGTAGTGAGTTCTTGATTTCAGTATTTATTTCCAGTACAGTATTGAGATTATTTATTGTTTTGGAGGTATTGTTTTATATTTTATGGTGATGGCATTTATTTAGCATCGATGCATTGGCTACTCGGCCAATCATCGGTAGTCCAGTTCTAGGGTTGAGAAATTCCCCTAATGTGCCCACTAGGCTTGAAAGATTCGCCTAGTCTATCACCGTCGAGTTTGAGAGATTCGCCTGACCGTCGGGCTTGAGAGATTCGCCTGACACCTCCATTTATTCTAAGAACTCACATTATTTTTATACTATATAAATGGTGAAAGGCATATGATTATTTTCGTTCACTCACTCTAACGATTTTATTTGCCTTTCCCCTGGGCTTTTTGGTTTCCGTGCCCAGTTTGCAGTTTAGATTCTGGTGTCACACATCGCAGTCGGAGGCTTAGTATTCGAGCTACCTTTCTTTTCCAGTAGGTTTCTTATTTAGCCTACTGTTGTGTATTTATGTATATATATATACTAGATGTCGCTCTGAATACTCTGATGTTATACTTTCATATGATTTTTCCCCGGATTTTCTGTAAAGTACAGTTTTGTTATTACTTTACTTTATGTTATGATATTGAGAAATCCGGATGGGATTGGTGCCCACGGTTTGGCTTTTGTGGCATAGAATGAAGTGTGTTTTCGGGTCCAGGTTAATGGTAATTCCACGATATAGTGAAACTGTGCCGAAATTTCTATGGTTTTTGCAAGTTCGTGTTTTCAGAAGGGGTTTGATTCCGGTTTAGGAAATTAAATCGGGGTTGAGTCCTTTCAAGAACCCTTCTACTCAGTGCCAACATGCCAAAATATCTTTGGGGAGAAGTTGTATTCTATGCCTCTCATCTCATCAATCCATCAACAGCTCTTCAGAATCAGATTCTGTTTCAGATATTGTCTCGTCATGTTGCCATCCCATCTCTCAACAAACTTTCTGCACGTATTTTCGGTTGTGTGGCATATGTTCATCTTCATAAGAATCACATGTCAAAATTAGAGGCTCGTGCTCTTAACTATGTGTTTGTTGGCTATTGTACTCACCAAAAGGATACAAGTGTTATCATCCTCCATCTCAGAAGTTCTATGTCACCATTGATATCACTTTTCGTGAAGACTTGTGTTATTTCTCCTCTTCCGCAACTCTTCGTGAGGAGGAGAGGAATGTGTTTTATGAAGATCAATTTGGAGAATCTGAAGATTGTGTCTCAGTTAACAGTGTCTCAGTTGGTGATAATTTTTGACCCATCTAAAATATATCTCGACCCTTCAAAAATGGGAACCCGGAACTGGCAGGAGCAGAGCATCGACTGGTGGAGCCAAATCCTCGACCAGTCAAAAAATTGGAACTTAGAACCGGTAGGAGCAGATCATCGACCGGTCGAGCCCAATCCTCGACCCGTTTTAAATGGGAACCCGAAACCAACAGTTTCAGAGCTTCGACCGGTCGAGAAAATGCCTCGACCCATCGAAATTTCCCAGGAAGTTGTGGCTGATCCGACTTCTGAATGTGTTCAACATGACGAACTAGTGTACGACATGTCGAAAGGAGGAGAATTAGTCAGTAATCAGCCATTAGTTATTGAAGATGTACATGCAAGTCCTATCTCTCCCTCCCCATTAACAATCTTTCCTGGCCTGTCATCACCTGAAGTATGTAGTACTGTACGTCCTTGTGTCTAGTTCTAGTGTTCCTGAAAAGGTTTTACCTGCTAGGTCAACCCGTGGTCAACCACCAAAAAAATATGAACCTCTCTTATCAGCTAAAGCCACATATCCTATAGCTAATTATGTGTCAACCCATAGATTGTCTAAACCCTATGTATCCTTTGTGAATCAATTATTTACTGTATCTCTTTCCAGTAAAGTGCATGATGCAATCAAGGAGGAGAAGTGGACCAAGACAATGGAGGTTGAGATGGATGCTCTCAACAAAAATGGCACTTGGGACTTGGTACCATTATCATCTAGAAAAAGACTGTTGGGTATAGATGGGTGTATGTTGTGAAGCATAATGTAGATGGATCAGTTGACAGTTATATAGCAAGGTTGGTTGCAAAAGGATACACTCAGAAGTATGAACTGGATTATGATGAGACATTTGCACCAGTGATAAACACTACCACACTTTGCACTATTGCCGGCGAGAAGTGAAAAAAAAGGCCGGCAACGGAGCAAGTCGCCGGCAATACTGAGCATTGCCGGCGATATGGACCATCGCCGGCAATGAGTTCCAAAAGTCGCCGGAAAAGGTCCAAATTATTGCCGGCGACCTTCTCCATCGCCGGCAATAATCTCTCCATCATTGCCGGCGATATTCCGGCCCAAATATCGCCGGCAATGGTGAAAATTTATTGCCGGCGACGGAGAAAGTCACCGGCAATAAATTTCCATAATTTCCGGCGATTTTTGGCCGGAATTTCGCCGACAATAACTCCATTGCCAGTGATTTAATGAATCGCCGACAATACCTCTTATATCAGATCCAGATCGCAGCAGCTCATTCATTTGGATATAGAAAAATCCGGTGAAATCGAAAGAAGGAAAACGCTCTGAAATCCTTGGGTATTGTCAAAAGGCGTCGAAAACCCGCTCGGGAAGCTATATACTATATATAGGTATACGTATATACGTATGTATATATATATGTGTGTTGATCGATTTAATTAGATCGATATATATATGCATGCATGTGTTGATTTAGAGTTGAGATATCGATTATTGGTTTGATCGATATGCAAATAGAGTGGATATATTGTTGATTTCGAGTGATTGACTGTTGATTTTGAGTTGATTTGAGATTATTTCGATGAAAATATGTTAATTTGTGTATATATATATGTATGTATATAAAATTATTTTGTGAATATTAATTGTTAATATGTCTATATATATACATGCATGTTAATTTGTAATTGTGAATTGTTGGTATATATATATATTTTTTAATTTATATGCATTCATGGGTCAACTTTTGTTAATTAATCGGATGAATTCGAATGTAATTAATGATGATTTATTAATTAATTAGTATTGAATGTGTATATATATATTTATAGTACATAATGTTAGAATTTTCAGGATGGACAAGAGTTGGATGAGGCTCGAAAGATGGGATGTGAGATATCACCATGGAATTAGGATTTTTGTGGATTTTGTGAGGGCTAATTGTGGAGACACTACACTTCATTATTGCCCGTGTAAAGAATGTAAGTGTCGCAGCGATCGATTTCGTTTTCCCATTGATAAAGTCCAGAAGCACCTGAGTAAATACGGGTTTTGGGATACGTACACTTGTTGGATTTATCATGGTGAAACATCGTTAGCGGGTCCGCATGATCATGGACAATTTGGTGAGAGGGCCAGTCCATCCTATGATCCAACATCGATGTTAATCAATGATATGTTTCCTCATGAGAGCGGTGTATTTGCTGATCAAGCACCAAATGTCCCTCCCGTCGTGCAGGGTTTCCTCCATATTGAGCCAGTCGAGCCATTACCTGGAGCTCATGTCAACATAAGCGGTATGGACAAGTACAATAACCTGATTGCATTGCAACAGACTCTGTTGTACGACGGTTGTAGTAAGACTGTTCTTGAAAGTGTCATGGGAGTGATGCAGCTCAAAATGGAGAACAAAATGTCTGTCAAAGCTGTTGATTCTTGGCTAAAGTGGACTGCTTCGCTACTGCCACCAGGTCATCGACTTCCTACCACTCATCATAAGGTGCGACATATCCTGAAAGATCTTGGGCTTTCCTACATCAAAATCCATGCATGCAGATATGATTGTATTCTCTTCTGAGGAAAAGATCTTGAAGACCTTGAAGCCTGCCCGATATGTTTTACAGAAAGGTATAAGTTGACTCCTACAGGCAACAAGAAAGCTGTGAAGATACTTCGATATTTCCCGCTTATTGATAATCTGGAGCGGTTGTTCATGTGTGCTTTCACGGCCGAAGCTATGAGATGGTGGGCTGAGAGGAATTTGCCTAACGATGACACCCTTATACACCCTTCCGACGGAGAGGCTTGGAAGCACATGGTCAGGGAGTTTGATCATTTTGCAGCAGAGGTCCAAAATGTTTGGCTAGGGCTCTCATCTGACGGATTCAACCCTTTTGGCAACATGAGTCTTCAATACAGTATATGGCCAGTTATTTTGGTACCGTACAACCTTCCACCATGGATGTGCATGAAGAAGGAATACAATATGCTCACTCTGTTAATTACGGGCCCGGGTTATCCAGTAAAGTGTCTCGATGTGTATTTGAGGGCTTTGATTAAGGAGCTTAAGTACCTGAGTTAGTGTGGCCGCCCCACTTATGATAGGTTCAAAAATGAGATGTTCCAGATGCATGCCATGCTTGTTGGCACCATCAGTGATTTTCCTTCCCGCGGTATGTTGTCGGGCAACGTTACCAGGGGTTATAGGGCTTGTTCAGAGTGCATGACGGTTGATTGTTGCAGTCCTCATTACAGTAAAATTATTCAGATGCGTCACCGTTGTTGGCTTCCATATGATCACCCATTTAGGCAGGATCAAGACGTTTTTGATGGGACTGTGGAAACAGGTGTGGCACCCAGGCGATGGACAGGGGATGAAATTTTGGAAGTGTTGAATGAATATGATTTTGGCCAGCTGAGCAATCATCCTGAGATAGTGGCGTCAATTCCAGACAAGCCCGAAATGTATAAGTTTTGGACTCACAAGAGCATATTCTGGGAACTCCCCTACTGGCCTAGGTTGCCTATCAGACACTACCTAGATGTCATGCACATAGAGAAGAATGTGTGTAAAAGTGTGGTGGGCACAGTTCTTAATTTGGAGGGGAAAACAAAAGACATCCCTAAGGCACGCATTGATCTGAAAGTTATGGGACTGCGGAAACATTTGTGGTTAAGAGATGGTAAGAAAAAAATGCCGCAAGCTCCTTACACCGTCAAGCCGAAGCATAAGCATGAAATTTTTGGGTGGCTGAGTAATGTCAGGTATATATTCTTATGGCTATGCAGGAAATTAAAATAATTTTTACTTATATATGGTTATATGCAAGAAATATAATTGTTGCTTATGACTATATATGCAGGTATCCTTATGGCTATGTAGGAAATATAAGCAGGTGTGTTAACTTCCGGGACAATAAGATGTACGGATTAAAGAGTCATGACTGCCATGTACTGCTTCAACGCCTTTTCCCTATTTTCATTCGAGGGTACCTGCCCAAAGAGGTGGTGGAGCCGTTGGTGACCTTGTCAAGATTCTTTCAGAAGTTATGCACCAGGGAAGTTAAAAAATCAGATCTCAGGGAGATGCAAGATGCCATCATTTTTATCATGTGCAAGCTTGAGAGGATATTTCCCCCAAATGTTTTCGACATCATGCCTCACCTGATGACCCATCTCCCCGAACAATTGTTGCTTACCGGTCCCGTACACTACACTTGGATGTATCCCATGGAAAGGTACAAATGATTCATACATTTGGTTTTCCTCTGTTTTTATATGTAAATTCTTATTTTTTAAGTATCATAACATGCACTTGTTAACTTGTAGACAATTGGGAGCCTACAAGGACTATGTGAAGAATAAATATGCACCTGAAGGGTGTATCGCTGAAGCATATATTGCGCACGAGTGTGTAACGTACATCAACTTGTATTTGGGAGCGCTGGAGGACCCCCAACAACCAATGCCGATAGATGAACCCCAGTTCAACCTTTCTATCATCTCCAATGACGTGGTACGTAGTACATGGAAGCTTGCCAAAGTCGTACAAGTTGGATGGAAATGAGGTAGCCATTGCCCACTGGTCGGTACTGATTAACTGTCCAGAAGTACAATATTGGAAAAACTATCATCTTCACTGCCCTACTATTGCCGGAAATGTTGATTACCATAACAGGACGTTTGCAAACTACTTTGGTCAATGGGTAAGGGTATATGTGTATATATCTATTTTTTAGCTCCTTATATAGCATGTGTGTACGTGGTTTTCTTTTTCTATGTTTATAATTTATGGTTTACGTACCTGGTTTCTTATCTTTTTCAGATGAACCATGTAGCAAATGATGGTTGCCCAGAGTGGTCAAAAGAATTGAGGGTCTTGGCGATGAAACCGATAGCTTCAAAAGTTTACTCGATGTGTCAGGTCAATGGCGTGAAATTTATATGTGAAAATCGAGACGACCGACTGAAAACACAGAATTGTGGGGTGATGGTCCATAGTGGGCAGGATGGCGTTGACTATTACGGTGTCCTTCATTCAGTTGTTGAACTAATTTATGGGAACCGCATGAAAGTGCACTTGTTAAAGTGTGGATGGTTTGATACTAGCCCGGAGAACACAAGGACCGATCAGTACGGAATATTTTCGGTGAATATTGCTACAAGCTGGTATAAAGAAGACCCTTTCGTTCTTGCCACATCAGTAAAAGAACTGTTTTACCTTGACGATCTTCTGAACAAAGTCCCGTGGAAGGTGGTTAACCATGTTGCTCATAGAAACATATACAGTGCTGCCACACTTGGTGAGACCGCAGATGATGAAGAAGTTACTGCATACCAAGAGCCGAACGCTTTTGACATTCCGGAATCATCTACTATTCGCCTTAATAATGTGAGATCTGGGAGTGTGGTTCGAATTACTGGAGCAGAACTTCTCGATGTTAATCCAAATGAAGTTGACGCTTATTCAGATGACGAGGAGCGGCACATATTGCCAGAGGTTACCTATGAAACCGAGTCAGACTCAAGTGATGAAGATGATTACGATTATCATCCTTAGTACGTTAATGATGTACGTATTTTAGTATATATAAACGTGCATGTATGTTTTTTATATAAACGTGCATGTACGTATTTATAGTCGGAAATTCTAGTCGGAAATTATAAAAATTTGGCCATGCCAACGTCATATCGATCGGTGTTATTTATGAATTAATACTAGCCGGCCGGAAATTCTTGTCATCCATTATAGTCGGAAATTATAGTTGTAAATTATAGTCGTTAATTATAGTCGGAAATTATAGTCGGAAATTATAGTCGGAAATTATAGTCGAAAATTATAGTCGTAAATTATAGTCATAAATTATAGTCGTACATTATAGTCGGAAATTATAGTCGTAAATTATAGTTGGAAATTATATATAGTCGTATTTATAGTCGGAAATTATAGTCGTAAATTATAGTCGGTAATTATAAAAATTTGGCCATGCCAACGTCATATTGATCGGTGTTATTTATGAATTAATACTTGCCGGAAATTCTTGGCCGGGAATCACTATCATTACCAACGAGTTGATAACTCGTTGGTAATAGTATTACCCACGAGTTATCAACTCGTTGGTAATAGTATTACCAACGAGTTGCTTATCAACTCGTGGGCAATACTATTACCAACGAGTTAACTCGTTGGTAAAAGTATTTCCGACGAGTTGATAAGTAACTCGCCGGCAATACTTCGTTGATTTCCAGGAGGCAGCTCGACCCCTCCCTCATTTTTTCACGGTTTCATCCTTGAAAACCCTAAAACCCCATCTCTTCCTCACCTCGCCGCCTTCTCCTCAGACCTCTCTTCCTCTCCTCAAATCTCTCCTCCCTTCTCCCCTCTCCCCTCTCCCCTCTCCACACAAAATTACCTAAACCCAAAAACCCCAAATCTCCCCTAGCTACCTCTCCTCCCCTCCTCCTCCTCTACCTCCTCCCCCTACCTCCGCCGCCGGAATCCGAGCTCGAGGATGACAGGTTCTAGCTCCCTAGCTCTCTCTCTCTCTCTCTCTCTCTCTCTCTCTCAATTTTTGTTTTTTATAATTATGTATATATATATATATGCATTTTAATTATATTTGTATGCATTTTAATTAACTTGATTAATTAAGTTTTGGGTGATGTTTTAATTTTTGATAATTATTAGGCAAGTGTATGTATGTATATATGTGGAAAATATTTAGGTAATTTAAGGTGATTTAATTGGATTAATTGATATATATAGTTGATAATTATATTGTATGTTTAAGGTGCTGCATGGGCAAATTAAGATGATTTGGATTCATTGATATAGGTAATTTAAGGTAATTTATGGTGTTGGGAAAATTAAGGTGATTTGAATTAATTGATATAGTTGATAATTTAAGGTATATTTGTTAACTTAATTAATTGGTTAAATAAGCATTTGGGTAAAAATTAATTGATATTTTGATAATTATATTCGTAATGATCGATATGATATGATGCAATTTAATTTAATGTTTAATTTAATGTACGATATCATAACCGCTTGAACCGTTTGGAACTGGAACCGTTTTGAACTGGAACCGTTTGGAACCGATAACCGCTAGAACCGGAACCGGAACCGAAAGGTTCCGGTTCCAAACGGTTATCGATTCCAACAATTAGTCCTGGATTCGGTTCTATGAAAAACTGTTTGGAACTGGAACCGTTTGGAACCGATAACCGCTAGAACCGGAACCGGAACCGAATGGTTCCGGTTCCAAACGGTTTTTCATAGAACCGAATCCAGGACTTATTGTTGGAACCGATAACCGTTTGGAACCGGAACCGTTTCGAACCGGAACCTTTCGGTTTCGGTTCCGGTTCTAGCGGTTATCGGTTCCAAACGGTTCCGGTTCCAAACGATTCCGGTTCCAAATGGTTCCATCCTTAATTTTCATAGAACCGAATCCAAGACTAATTGTTTGATGTGCAGGAGGTTTTGCGGCAAATTGGCTTGGAGGCATCAAACGGAGAGGGCCAAGATCCAGTGGAGGGAGCAGTAGTCAAGCTTCCTCAGCCGCAGTCAGCAACACGCGCAGTGGCCCAATTCTGAATGCTCGCACACAAATTTTGCTACGTGCGCGAGAAGAGGAGGAAGCTGCACGATCCGGATCTGTGCAACCCTCAGTCCAGGCTCGACGTCCCTCAGTCACCAGACAGTCAAGCGAGCGACACTCAACGGCCGCATCAGAAATGCCCTCCATCCGAATGCCCCACATTGGCCCAGTGCCTACTCCCGTTTCACGGGAATCATCTGAGGCAGATGGTTCTGGCGCCTCATCGTCCAGGCCTCGTCTATCTCCGTCGTCCGGTCTTTTCCTGCCCGACGAGATTCCTGTGATCCCTGAATTCGATGATAGGGGGAGTCCTATTTATATTGAAGAACGGCCGGAGTTCCTGAGCGTGAAGGAAGCGTACAACTTCATCCCGTTCGACCCCGTGTATATTTGGAGTGTGAGGTGCAACAACCAGCAAACGGACGATGCAGGTAAATTTTATTTAACAAGATTGATTACTTAATTATTACTTAAGACTTACGATAGGTTCAATTAATAATATCAATTTGTTGACATTGTATTATTAGGCAATTTCGTTAATGACACTGGAAAACGAAAGACTAGAGGCCCTTGCACCGGGAAGAATCTTGAGCAGGCCACCGGGGGAAGGAAAACGCTCATTAGGGCCAATGAGCATGGTGAGGTGATCGATCGAGACATTTGACACCACGCGAAAGTATGCCAGCATGGCCGCGTCCGTCGTGCGGGACAAGGTCCCAATGCTGTGGCTAGATTGGGGATCTGTGCCTGGCTACGTGAAGATGCAAGTGCATAATGCACTGAGTGTGAGTTAAATCGTATTTTCATTACGTAAATTTTACATTTATTAATTAAGTCCAAATAAATATATAATTTTACCATTTATATATTCATCTTGCAGCTGTGGTTTGACGTGGATGAATGCCTTATTCACACGTGGGTAGAGCGTCAACTACATATCAGGTGATGTGATTCGAGTTATTTGAGTATATATCGAGTTAGATTTTTGTTTATCAAGTGTTTTAATATCTCTAACTTTTTTTTCTCGTGTTAATATAGGTATAAAGAGTGGAAGAACGAGCTTTCAAAACATTACACACAGTACAAGGAGCTAGGCCGAGATTCTACCCCTAGCGAATTCCGGTTTAGGGAGTACGAGTGGCTGTGGCTGGTAGCCCACTTCGAGCACCCCAAATCGAAGGTATGCATCCTTAATATATTTTACAACCCTAATGTATCGTATCACATTGAAATAGTTAGTTACTAATTTTTTTACATATGTTTATCAAACAAGGCGATTTCTAAGACGAACAGGGAGAACAGATTGAAAAACACCAAGGCCTATCATGCAGGTTCACTCAACTATTTGGGTTGGTCGAGTAAGGCGCAGCAACAACAAGAAGTCAACCCGCTGGTGTTTGTTCATCAGAAGTTCTATCCGCAGTGCCCTGAAGAAGCGGTAAGTCTTAACCTCATTATTTTGTAGTTCACATATGCATGTGTTAATAAAACTATTTTTCTCTATTAATTTATTTTGTTTAATAATACGTTATTCATATTCGCTTTTCAATTAGGCGAGAGTGGAGGATGCGATCACAGAAGTCACCATGAATATAGCTCGAAACAATCATCCTAACTGCTCGGAGAAAGAAGTGACCCAGTATGCCTCTCAGATCGATCTGCTTGATCGCCCTATAGCGGCTCAGATCATGGCAAAAGCGTGCGGGACTGGAAAGAATACCTACTACTGCAGGGGAATGGGCTCGGCGGGCGAAGGAGTATTGAAGAACACTTCGGAATACTCTAGCGGGTCAAGAACTTCTTCTAGGAACTCTCACCTAGCAGCGGAGCTTCAGAGGACGCAGAGGGAGTTGGAGGAGCAAAGGAGGCAGATGGAGGAGATGCGGCAATTGGCTGAGCAGCAGGCAGTTAGAGATGCCGAGTACCGGGTGATGGCCGACCAACACCGAATTATGGTCTAGCAGCAGACCCAAATGTTCACATGAATGCAGACGATGTACGCGTGCCAGACTACCGGACAACCGCTCCCCATACCTCCCCCGGTCCCTGTGTTCCACAGTTATCCACCACCGCAGCAGTCACCGCCACAGCAAGACCAGGGTAGCCACCAGAGTTCAAATGATTACGTCCACATGGATTTCCTCGACCCTTAGTGTAGTTATAGTTTATTTTCGTATTGTTGCTGTTTGTACTGTACGTTGGACAATTATGTGTGTACTGTTGAACTTGTATTTGTACGGTTTCTGTTTTTCAGTGCAGGTTCTGGAATTGGGCCCAATCCAGAACCGGCCTTTTTTTGACAAATTTCTCCGGGTATTGCCGGCGACTTGGACCAAAGTCGCCGGCAATACCCCTCATTTTCCGGCCACGGCGGAGCAACATTGCCGGAGTCGCCGGTAATGACCTTAATCATTGCCGGCGACTTGAGTCGCCGGTGATACCTTTAGGCATTGCTGACGACTTGAAAAATAAGTCGCCGGTAATACTTTCACCGGCGCCAAATTTCCGGCGAGAGTATTACCGGCGACTTAAAAAGAAAGGCCGACGACTTTAAGTCGCCGGCAATACCCTAAAATGTTGTAGTGAAACATCAATACTATTCGAGTTCTTATGTCTTTGGCAGCTAATCTGGACTGGCCCTTGCAGCATTTTGATGTGAAGAATGTCTTTCTGCATGGAGATTTGAATGAAGAAATTTACATGGATCTCCCTCCAGGATATAGTACTTCTACATGTGAGAAGGTGGTGTGCAAATTAAAGAAGTCCTTGTATGGATTGAAACAATCTCCAAGAGCGTGGTTTGGAAGATTCACAGCTTTCATGAAGAATATTGGGTATAGGCATAGCAATTTAGATCACACGTTATTCCTGAAACATCGCCAAGGAAAGTTGACACCTTTGATTATTTATGTGGATGACAAGGTTGTGACAGGTGATGACCTTGATGAGATAAAGAGATTACAAGTTCAGTTATCTTCTGAATTCGAGATGAAGGACCTTGGGAACTTGAAGTATTTCTTGGATATTGATGTAGCTCGAAGCAAGGACTGTATTTTGCTGAGTCAAAGGAAATATGTTCTAAATCTGTTGGCAGAAACTGGTATGATTGACTCTAAACCAGTTGATACACCTATTGAGCATAATCATCGGCTTGCAGAATACACTACAACAAAAAATTCAATTTGCTACGCTTTTTTGCGACGGCAATGAATGCCGTCGCAAATACCTACCAATGGCGACGACAAACTTACCGTCGCAAATGGGTAGACCTTTTGCGACGGCAAACCGATGCCGTCGCAAAATGATTCATCAATTGCGACGACAATTTTCACCAATTGCGACGGCACTTTTACGCCGTCGCAAAAGGTTTCATCAATTGCGACGGAAAAGAAATGCCGTCGCAAAATTAGTTTTGCCGACAAATAATTTTTTACGCAAAAATGACCGTTGGATGGGATGATTAGGATACTCTAAGTATGGTATTAAAACATTATAATTTTTTTACTTGAATTTGACGTCGATCCATGCATTAAATCGTTGTGTTCCTAAGACATTTTAGACTAAAACTCGATTTGGCACTATGTAAAAAAATTATTTGAGACCTATTTCCGCATATGCATTATCGTGAAGCTAATATCTATCTTATTATGTGAAAAAAATGACTCCAAAAAATCAATTTAGGTACTCCTCCCATAGGTGAATGAGTAAAATCCTTGAAAAAAATAGATATTTTAGTCTTTTGGTAAGATATGACCTCATTGACCGATCTCTAAACAAACTTCGACGAGGGTAAGTTTTTTGAAAACTCTATGTTATTACGAGGTTGACGCATATGTATGGACACATTTCTCATTAGACCATTTCGATTTCTCATATGTCTTTAATATATTTATAATTGCTAATGTTACTTAAAAATGTTTGTTGGTTATATGAAAACCAAACTTTTATGAAACTAAATCACTAAAAAGTAATCATTTTGAAAATGTGACCATTGGATGAGACTATCGGACTAATTTAAGCATGCCATGAAAAAAATTAAACTTTCCAATTTGAATTTGACCTTGATCCGTGTGTCTTACGGTACGTGACTATATTGTTCTTAAGCAAAACTTAATTTGACGCTTCATAAAAAATAATTCGAGATCATGTACCTCACACATATTCTCATGAGATTCACATCTATCTTTCCATGTAAAAAATTAAAATTTCTAAACCCTGAATCAAAGACCTAAATCTAAACCCTAAACCCTAAAAGAATAGTTAAAAGAAAATCTTCAAAAAAAAATGGGCATGCCTATCTCTCGCCGGTCACCCAAGCTCATTTCATGCGGCTCCTTTTCATTCCTCTCTCTCTCTCTCAACCTAACCCACACCTCTCTCGCTGGAAACCTAACCCGCTTCTCTCTCGCCGGTCACCCAAGCCCAACCTGGCAAGAGTTCACAACAGTGCCGACCCACGCCTCCGTCTTCACCACAATCGCCGTAAACCCTCACCCGTTGCCTCCTTTTATTTCTCTCTTCAGTTTCCTTCTCCATTCATTGTTAATCACTCCTTCCAATATCTCGCAGTTTCTTTAGCTTTATGATTCTAATTCAATTGAATGTTTGGGTGCAACTTCACTGAGCTTGAACAAACACATACTTCTATATTCAATTACAAGCTCAAATTGATTGCTCTTTTTATCCAATGATGGGTTTTGAGATTTGGCTGTTGCGTTTTGATTGAGGTATTGGTTTTACGATAGCTTCTTATCTGATTTCTTAAACTTAATTCTTATGTTCCTTAATTTGGGTGTTGGATTTATCCCTAATTTGGGATTTCTGTAGAGGCCGAATCGATCACTACATTTCACTTTTGGGATTTAAACGTTTTGAATCTCTTTCGACTTTATGGTTTTCTCTTTTTATTCTGAGATTCCAAGGTTTATTTTGGGGTGCTTTGTTCAATACTTTACTTCACTGCACCTTGCGATATAATATTTGGCATCTGCACAATGGGATTGATTAGAGTTTGAATAAACTTTTCATTCTCCCTGTGTCACTTCTTTTGATATCAGCAAGACTGGCCCGGTTGAAAGAGACATCGAGCAGGTATTCGATTTTGATTTCTACTATCATCACTGATATCTGTTGGTTTTAGTTTGATAGGCTGCTCAGAGTGTATTGATTGCTAGGACTTTCATGTATTACAAGATATATTTGTAACTTTGATTAGATCGAATAGTCTCAACGAATTGGTTGTAGGATTAGCTGAACATTGGTTGCTCTATGTTTAGGAAATAGGGACTTCACTCTGTAAGTAAGCCAGTGATCAGGTTGCAGATACTTAGTTAACAATGATGGACAGGCTGAGTGTTTCCACTGATTACGTGTATGCTGGTACTCTACGCAACAATTTGGTATGGGTTATGCAAAAAAGGAAGATATATGATAATAATTGGGGGTTAGTTCGATAGGATTGTCTAGAACTATTGTATAATGTTTCTGCATCCCTATTCATTGATTGATATGTGTAGTACATGTGGTAGTATGTTATGTGTAATCAACTGTGTTGTTTGGCTGGTAGTCTTCTGATTTGTGAGAATATCTTGGGGACGCAGTAAGTCCTTGGACTCCCTGGCTTGCTTTTATTTGTAGCTTTTAAGATCTTTACTTATTAATGTGTTGTGTGTGTTTTCGGCAGTGCAAAGCAGGGAGTTCAAATACAATAGATAAGGTTTCGACCAAAAAGCTCGGTCTATGAAGGACACATATGTTGGACCTGATTTCCGAATACGTGAGGAAACACATTCAATTCAATGAGGTACTTTTTTATTTGTTTTATCCTATTGAGAGGAATAGGTTGTTGTATTTGGGATCTTGGTCTTTTGCTTATGTTAGTGTTGGTCATTCTGGGTTTTTTCTTATGAACCATGGGTGACCTTGAAATGGTACTTAACGCTGTGAATTGATTGGTATGAATTATGCAATCAAGTCTAAGAATTTCATGGAAGAGGATTCCAGATTTCGTTGTGAGAAGTTGTTTTTTAGTTGAACTATATGGTAGGCTTAAGTACATTAGAATTGAGTCAAAATCAATTTATAATTCATTTTCAAGAGGATGATTTCACCATCTGATGCTCACTTCCAAACTCACAAATTCTTTTGTATCTTATTGTTGCCAGTTTTGGTCTAGAGCACAGATTGTGTGATATTGAGTACATCATTTCGGTTTCTCTAAACCAACAATAAACATTGAAGGTGAGTTCTCATTGTACGCTGTGTAATATTATGTTCAGTAAATAAGACAAAGTTTCTTCTTCTGTATGCCATTCCATAGTCTTTGAACATTAAGGGCTATGTGTAAAACATGAAAATTTAGTTATTTCAGTCTTTTATCTCTTTTCTTTTCATACTGTACTTGACTAATCTATTACTAATTTTATGTTCATGGTCATTGACGTTTGACGTATATGAGATTGCTCATAATTGCATTACTGGTCACTATGTTTTCTGTCTCAAAGTATGTTCTACCTATGATAAGCTATATTTATAAATACAGTTACTACTATACATGTGTTTTTCTTACCAAGTGTTGTAATTTAGTCACTTTTTGGCTGCAAAATAACTCATAATTTAGATTCAAATACCACTGTTGTTCATCTATGTTATGCATAAGAGAGGGGTCGAGGACTAAAATGTCTATTAGATTGAATTCTTGAAATAAAAATTTGGTTTGCTCCACCCTTTGGTTAAGTCATTTTTGATAAGACCATTACTCTTGATATGGTTGGAGTCTTAATTAGATGTCAGACTACTGTTCTAGCTTCTGTCTTAACTCTGCTCAAATTGATTTGTTATGAACTAGGGACCTCATTTGTTTTCTCGTTAAATACAAGGTACCGACTAAATTGCTTCAATTCTGCTTTTGGCGACTTTGTATGGTAACATGTCAGTTGCACTATTGAACATGTATCCTTAATTTTCCAGGTTATTTGTTCAAAATGCAATAACATATCAAATAAATATGAGAACATGCTGGATTTGACAGTCGAAATTCATGGGTCTGCTTCATCATTGGATGAATTTTTAGAACAATATACTGGCAAGAAGTGGCTTCATGGAGAGAATACGTACAAATGTGACGGGTATGTGTGCTTAGTAATTCTTGTCCTTTTTAACGTCACTCTCATTTTTCTCTTTTTGGTTGCATATGCTGTAACTTCAGATGATTTCTTTGTCTGAGGATGTACAGAATAGAAATATAGAAATATATATAATTTATATCAACTGTTTTAAGCTCCATGGTTCAATAAGCTTTCAATTCTATTTTGTTATTATATTTGATATGTTGCTGGTAATAGGTGCAAAGACTATGTCAAGGCTTGGAAGACTCTCCGTCAAATGCGCTCCAAATGTTTTGACCATTGCATTGAAAAGATTTCAGGTTTAAACTATATACTCGGTATTTTTATTTTTTGGGTAATTGACTTGCATTCCATTTCTAGTGGACCCTTCTTGACTTTAAAGAAAAGCCTACATCAAGTAATGAAACTGTTGTCACTCTCTTTGTTGGTAGGGGAATTCAGCTGAAAATAGTGTTTATAAACCGGATCTTGAATCAGGGCAAATGAGATCTTGCAACACCTACCACATCTTGTTTATCATTATGGTACTCACGATTAGAAACACAGTTCTTATTTGGATAGATGAAGGTTACATGGTCACTTTGGGTTTCTTAATAACTGTCTCTATCACATGAGAATGATGGTTGTTATTGCACACACCGATGCATATCTAGGAGTTTTCTGAATGAGGAATACATTAATAATATTACTAAAAATTGCATCGACTTCAAGTTGGTCATTGGTGTTTCTATATTAATTTTTTTTAATCTCGTAGTGATTACATATAAGTTGTATATATTAGTTTACCCAGTGGCTGCCTGAAATTTTTATGTGGACAAACATTTCAGAGTGGGCGTTTTGGGAAGATTAACAAGAGAGTTACATTCCCTGCAACTTTAGATCTTAGTCCCTACATGAGTGAAGTTGGAGATGGTACAGATATATACAGCCTTTATGGTGTTGCGGTCCATGTGGATATGTTGAATGCATCATATTTCGGCCATTACATCTGTTATACCACGAATTTTCATGGAGACTGGTACAGAGTTGATGATTGCAAGGTATATCTCTCTTTGATGAAGTCTATAACATACCTAAGCAACTGGATTGCTGACTTATGTTGCTATCTTTCATAGGTTACATCAGTTGATTTGGAAGAGGTGCTTTCTCAGGGAGCATATATGCTCTTATATAGCAGGTATATATATCTGTATGTAATGTTACATGGTGTTCTCAGATGTAAGTATTAGCTGTAAATGTGCTGTGTGGTCTGCGGAAACAAGTCCAAACTGACAATTTATATGATAAGAAGCATTAAGTATTTGGAGAACTCTAAACTGATTCTGCTTGTCTGATTCACATAAACATGTTCATTGGTTGGCAATTTACATGATAATGTGGCTTCCTCGTGTTTGCTTTGATCTGTGAAATGTTAAAGTAGCTAACTCATCAGCTTTGTGTATGCTTTCCATCTTGTAAGTGTACTGCATAATCAAAATATCCTTGAGGTTACGGAGACATGCATAGTATTAACCTCTGAGTTGGAAAACACAGGGTACTGTGAACAGACTGGTACTTATGAAATGGACTAATTAATGGTCCATCATTTTTAAAGTATGACTAGCACACCATTTGTCATTACAGATTGATATACATGTTTCTTTGAGTCAACTCATGGAACACTTATGATGCGTGTTCAATCAATTCATTAAACAGATTGATAGACACTTATGATGCGTGTTATGTATTATTGCATAGGTGATTATGGCAAAAAAATCAAGATTGGCCAGAAATGCGAGGGATACAGCAGAAAGTCGCAAAGAAAAATGAACTGCTGTAAGTTGGCCAGAAATCTGAAGTATACAGCACAAAGTTACAAAAAAATCTAGATTGGCCAGATTGCTCATTCAGTGTACTGTTATTTTGATCTATTTTGTGTACTGTGGTGAACTGATGTAAGTTGGGTAAGTTGCAGAGATTGGAACTGATGTAAGTTTGTGAATTAATGTAAGTTTGAACTCATGTAAGTTAAGAACAATATAGGTAGATTACTGATGCATCTAATGTGAATTTGATGTTGTATGACTTGAGAAATTCTTTTGAATTAGATGTTGTAATCAGTTGTTGTTATAAGCAGTTTGAATTGAATTTGCATTACAGATTTGTGGATGAAGTAGCAGGTTAATTATAAGCAGGGCAACTATAGTTTTTTTGCGACGGCAATTTTACCGTCGCAAATACCATCTCAAAATTAATTTTGGCGGGAAATGTTTTTGCGACGGCATGCATACCGTTGCAAGTATTGGCGCCAAACTAATCCTGGAGGGAAAATATTTTGCGACGGCACCCTTACCGTCGCAAAAAACGATTTTAACACTACGCCTTGTCAAATTTTTGCGACGGTGTTAGTCGTGGTAAACTGCCGTCGCAAAATAAATCAATAGCTACGGCAAATGTTTGCCGTCGCAAAAGAATAAGAACGACGGTAAAAACCGTTGCTAATATCAATTGCGTCGCCACCAATTGCGACGGACGGGTTGCCGTTGCAAAAGCACATTTTGCCGTTGCAAAAGAGCATTTGCGACGACATTTGACTCTTTTGCAACGGCAATGTGCTGTCGCAAAAGACTTTTTTTGTTGTAGTGATATCCTGATCAAATTCCTACAGACAAATCTCGATATAGAGGTTATTTGGAATATTGATTTATTTGTCACACACTAGACCTGATCTTGTTTATGCTGTTAGTGTGGTGGGTCAGTATATGCACAATGCTAGTGAGGATCATATGAATGCTGTTACAAGGATCTTGAGATACTTGAAGTATGCACCTGGTAAAGGGCTTATGTTTCGAAAGTATGAAGATTTGGAAACTAGTGGGAACACTGATGCAGACTGGGCAGGTAATATCGCTGATAGACGTTCTACTTCTGCCTACTTTATATTTGTTTGTGGAAATCTAGTTACTTGGAGGGGCAAGAAGCAGAATGTGGTAGCTCAATCTAGTGCAAAAGCTGGTATAGAGGCATGGCTCAAGGTGTCTATGAGCTATATGGTTGAAGTATTTGCTTAGTGATTTGGGTTTCAAGTAGAAGCGGTCAATGCCTCTTTATTGTGACAACACTCCTGCAGTAGAGATTCCACATAATCCTGTTCAGCACGATCAGACGAACCATGTGGAAATTGATAGACACTTCATCAAGAAGAAGCTAGATGGTCATATTATTTCATTCCCATTTGTTCATCTAGAGGAGCAGTTAGATGACATCATTATCAAAGCAATTTCGTCTAGAGCCTTCTCACTTGACAAGTTGAGTATTCGAGATCTGTATGTTCCAACTTAAAGAGGAGTGTTGGAGTGAGTCACACTCCTTATATATTTAGGTGTATATTCTGTAATTAAGTAGGATTCTGTAATTGATTAGGTGAAAGTAGTTTCCTTCTAGAATTGTAAGTATGCTTGTATATGTACCTAATTCGGGATTGATCAATATATCGAAAAATTTGCCAAACACTTGTGTGTTATTTGACTGAATGAGCTTGGCCAAATTATATATTGATCATGCAGTCTTTTATTTATTGGAAAATATTATCTAGTGGATGCAGGTTATCCACAGAAGAAGGGATATTTGGGACCATATAGATATCCGAGGTATCATCTTCCAGATTTTCGCAAAGGTGCTCAACCAACTGGTTATAAAGAGATATTCAATCACGCACACTCTTCTCTTAGAGATGTTATAGAGCACACTTTCAGAGTACGAAAAAAAAGTGGAATATTTTACGTGACATGCCTACTTATCCATTTGAGAAACAAGTGAAGGTTTTTTTTAGCGACAATGACTCTTCATAATTATATGAGGTACGCTGAACGTGATTGAATTTTTGATGAAAGTGAAAATCTTTATGACGATGAAGAGACAGACAATGAGCATGATGCACAAAATAACAATGGATATGTCTCAAGAGAAATTGAAGCATTAAGAAATAATATTGCTTCAAGTTTGACGGGCACACCGATATAAACATCAATATCAACTCTTTTTTTCTTTGTCAGTACTGGTATTTTTTTGGGTTAACTACTGTATTTACTATCTAGCTTGGTTTGAGATTCATTAGAAATCTTAATTTGTAGAGTTCGCAGAGTTGCAGTATTACTCTATAACCTATATTGCCATTGACATTCAAAATTTGAATCATTGTATATTTTCATTCGTGAGTGAATGAATGAAGAGAAAATAGTTGCAGACTTTTAGATAATACAATTGTAGAGCAGGTCTATTTTTGTCATTATATATAATTAATGTGTGCATATATGATGCATTACCAAACACCCTTGCCAGTCTTTTTCCAAAACAACTGTATTTAATTATAATTTTACCAAACAAGTAATAGCTTTATCTTATAATTGCTTATATTTTTTGTTGAGTTTTTATACAGCTGATTATTCTCACCTCATTATCAAACTAAGCCTTAATCTCCAAAAGGAAAGTTGAGGAAGAGATCAAGGTGGAAACGGAAAACAGGGCAATGGTCATTCTCTTCAAGCCATTTTTTGATACACTCATTGTCGTGAAACACATGCGAGCACGACATGAAGACAACATTATCATTATCTTTACCAAATTCATCCAAACATATAGAGAACTCTTACTCTTACCGACCACCTTACGCCTCTTTCTTCCTCTATTGATCTTATCCTCCTCTGCCTCCTCATCTTTCACCACTCTGACCCTCTTGAGCATCCTCTTTCCCAGCTCTCTTGCCACCAAGTCTTCTTCACACACTATGATATGCATGAGCAGCGGCGGAGGCAGAAAAAAATCTTTATGGGGGCCAATTTTTTTTTTGACCTAGTAAATTTTTTCATGGGGATGATATATGGAGGCTTTATCGCTTTAGTAGAAGAGAAGCCTCGTTGAAATTGCATTCTATACATTATATATGTGTAGGTGTAAGATATTGATATAGAAAAGGTGGAAAAGCAACAACTTTGCATAAGACTTTGTTCAAAAGTCTCTGTGAAGTCTGTACTCTCTATACATATATCAGTCTATATGTGAGTGATTGTGGTCTTTATGGGGGCGAATAGTAGAACGAGCAAACCAAAACCTATACAATTTGACATCTCAAAGGGGACGGTCGCCCCTACTGGGCCTGAATTGCTCCGCCAATGTGCATGAGCCTCAAGTCCACACTCCAAGCAAGTATTTTCCGATCATCATCGTCATTGAAATCAACTGTCTCTATTTCCTTACTCAGCTCTGCAATGATGTTATCCACGATCTAACCATGTAATCCATCGTCGACTTCCAACTTTTCAAGAGCTTCGTACAAGTCCATCTTCCAATCACCATCCTCCTCGCTTTGAAACTCTGCTTCGCGACTCGTCTTTCTCTATAGCTCGATGAGAAGGGATATCAATCTTATCTGGAGAGAAGTATATGACGTATTTGTCGTCCTCGGTGTAGTTGAACTTAACTATGAGCTTAGCCTGTGAGGAGTCTGCCACATATTGACTGGGTTTGTTAAAGGTGTTGATTTTCGTAGTTTAAAATAGTCTTCAAGTATTCATAACCTTCCATTGTACCTGAACTTAAAAAAAGGAAGTTCAGGTATCCAGAATATTCCTAGTATCCAGAATATGTATGAACATATCAACTAAAAAAACAAGGGCATTAAGTAGAAGCCACATTTTCGTCAAAAAGAAAGAAAAGAAAACTGGAAGCCTTAATTTCCAATTTGCATAGAATCGTGTCCTATTCAACCGTTTTATAATATTTCTATTATTATAAAAATAAAGATGGCAATAATACCCATAGGGTAAGGTATTCATTGACTATTCGACTCTAATGGGAAACAGTTACGGGTAAAAACGGGTAACGGGTATACCCAATACCTTCATTTTGAAAACGGGTACAGGAAGGGTATAGTATTTTGGTATCCATACCCATACCCCCAATTTCCCTTCAGTTATGTTCGAAGTTGATGCTTCTCGATCTTTGATGTTCATTGCGAGATCAATCGTGTTTTCTGATTTCCGATAGACATTCTGGAATCGGTTCTTCTAATTCCATGTGTATACCTAAAACGAGCTTGCACGTACGGGGGCATGTTGGAGACGAAAATATCTCATATTGGTAAAGTGACAAAATAAATATAACTTATACGTAGCTGGACTAAACTCAATATTAAATTATTAACCGAGGCATTTAGTATAAAACTCAACACCTTAAAGATAATTTAAGTTAGGACAATATTGATTATATTGTTCCTAATATGTAAAATGCCTTGCAGACATGAGTTGAAAGAGCAACAATGTCCCACCATGCAGTTTGTTGTTGTATTGTTAGACCCAGAGGTTGGTGAGTTTCCCATTTATCTTTGTCTTCTCTCTCATTGTCTTCACTCGGTCATCTCTATCTTGATTTGGCTACGACTATTCACACCCCAAATTTTATACTTCTTACCCCATTACTCACTACACCGCATAATAATTTTTCAAAACATATAAAAATTATGATATAAAATTGAAGCCTACTAAATAAATTATTTGTAACCGATCGTAAACATTAGTGACAGCAAATCAAAGAGCTTGTAACTGCCAATTGATGGCGAGTAGAATGACTAGAAACAGTTTTGGTATTAACTTGACATTACGTGACTTGTTCCCCAATAGACCTGTCAATGAGGTGTAGCTAGACCGGATCAAGCTAGATCCGGATCCGTTCAAGGAGAGAAATACCTAGACGCGCTCCGACCCGTTTATCCGATGGATCTTTAATAACCAAATCTGAATCCGAATCCGCCGGATCAACGGATCAATGGAGCAGATCCAGACCCATTTCTCAATATATATGCTAATTACTAAATTCATTTCGTTTATCAATATGTTCACTATTACCAATACGTATATGACCCCCTTACATAACAAAAATATTTCATTAAACACAACCTAAATATACCAAAATAACAAGTTACCTTCTATTTTTCATTGAAAGTCAGACTGGGAGTTGACCAAGCGTTAACCAAGCGTTGACTCGACCCAGATTTCCGACCCGTTTCTTGACCCTCCGAAAAACTTCACCGTTCGGCCACCGTTTCAAGCATTTGAGGTATGAATTTTCTTCTCCTCTTGCCCATGAGTGTCTTGGTGTGATTATTTGGGACTTTTTGGTATGTTTTGGTGCAACCCGAACAAGTTTTTGGGGCGGTACTCACGGACGCCGTGGGAAACGGCGCTCCGGCCGTTCTCCAGTGTCAGCGAGGAGTGGGTTCGACTGGGTTTTCTCCCAAGAGTCGAAACTCCCTACCTGTGGCCCACCGTGCGCCGTAGCCGGCGTATTAACGCCGAGGAGATTTCCGGCTGGGTTTAGACCCGGCGGCTTTCGAGCAGAATTCTGGTGAAATACGCCAGAATTTGATGTGGCCACAGAAAGGAAAGATGTATGGCTTGGAGAGAGGAAGAGAATGAGGGGTCAAACCTTCCAAACGGAGCTGTCCGACTGGGGGGTGTGCGTGGCTCTCGAGCCACCGCCAAAGGTGGCGCGTGACGGCCACACACCGCTGCTCACGGCAGGGTAAAATTCCAAAATTGTCCTTAGAATTTTTGGGGTAGTTTCTGAGTTGATTTTCACACGTTTTATCAAATTCCATATTAAATGTATGTGTTATTTATTTAGGAGATCGTGATCGAGATTTTTGCGAGGGAACTTCCGCAGGACCACAAAGCTAGCTTTGTACTGTGAGGGGACACTTTATTTTCTGTTCAATTTTCAGTTCAATTTGTGCTTTCAGTATTTAGTAGATATTTTTGGAAGCTTGTTTTAGTTAGTTATTGCATCGATGCATTGGTTGCTCGGCTGATTCTCGAGTGGCTCCAGGGAAGTAGCAGCATTTACCCCTGGCATTCACGTCGTCTTTGTGTCAGAAATCACCATACGACTTTAGTGGCTCGAGGTCAGAGGACCCAGTCACTGCCTCCACCTGAGCACGATACTCAAGAAGGGTTAGGTGTCCCCCTCGACGTATCCTTATTGTTTCATTTTCAGTATTCTAGACTCGCTATCAGAATTAATGATTTTATTTACAGAAAGGCATAATGTAGATTTTACATTATATATCTTGAATTTATTATCGTCCACTCACTCTAACGGTTATTATTTTATATGCTTTTCCTGGGATTTTCGGTTTCCTCCGTCCAGTTTGCAATTGTTATCCTGTGATTGCATGCCGCAGACGGAGGCAGAGAATTTGTGATATTGTACTCATCTAGTAGGTTCCTAGGTTAACCTATTAGTCTTGTATAATATGTATATTAGAAGTCGCTCTGAATATGTAAAGAGTTTAACTCTGTTGTGTTTTATTTTCCACATAGTTTTGGATTTCTTATCACTTTCTGTAAACAGTATATATTTATAGTAAATTTAGAATTTGGTGGATTTGAGAAATCCGGTTGGGATTTGGTGCATACGGTTTGTTTTTGTGGACATTTTAGAAGTGTGTTTTCCTTGTAGGTTTTTGGGTTTTTCGATTTTTGAAGAAACTCTGGCAAATTTTTTGTAGACTCTGGTGTTGTTAGGGCTTAATTCCGGTTTAGGCAACTAAATTGGATCGGGTCTCTCTCTCTCAGCTATATATAGCTTAAGAATTTAACTCAAAGTTATATTTTGTTCGAGTGAATTTTAGCTAAAAATTTCAGAAAATTTAGTTTTTAGTTACTTTGGTTAGCTACTCTTTTGAAGATGCTTTCGTCAACAACTAGTATAATGGTAACTCGTAAACATAAAGTGAAGCAACAACTTTGTCTTTGAGTTTAACACCCTTAGTATAATTAGCTACTCTCTTAGTTTTTTTTTCGTCTTAACCCATCTTGTGAGATCAAGCTAGCTGCCACTAGTTAAAGCAAAATATAAAATTGAACTTATATAAAGAAGAAAAAAATTTCTACACGTACCTTTCCTTAGTTAGGTCTGTCAATGGGGTGGAGCTGGACTGGATCAACTTAGATCCGGAGAATCCATTTAAGTAAAGAAAAATATAGTCTTGATCCGTCCAGTTTATTTGGTGGATCTTTAATAACCATATCCGGATCTAGAGCCGGTGAATCAACGGGTCAACAGAGTTATTTCTTTTATCAGTATATTAATTATTACCAATATGTCGCATGATACCGTGATGCAACCAAAATATTTCATTAAAGTAAAATAGGTAGACCAAAATAATAAATTTCTAATTTACATTGAGAAACTTGACAAGAAACAAATCATTTTGAGTTTTAGTCCTTTAATTGATTAATATTTTTATATCTTTGATCAATACATTTAGATTTTTTTTAAAGGGACTTTTAGGTTACAAAAATTTCATATATGTAAATAAAATAATTATATTTAATAAATAAAAAAATTAACAGGGCGAATAATAAACAGATGAAATCGGTTGTAATCCGAATCTGATCCGATCCGTTAAATAAACGGATCAACTGTTCCGGGTCACAAACGGGTCAACGTGTCCAAAAATTAGATCCAAACCCGATTTGTTAACGTTAGGTACGAATCTGATTATCTGAAGTGAGTCCAGATCAAAACCGGGTCTGTTGATAGGTCTAACCTTACTACACTCTTTTCTCTCATAAAAACCTTCCCCCACACAATTCCCATCTCTTGTAATTCAAGAACAAGTTAAACGGACAATCGAAAAAAGTGAGCATTGCATTTAAATTATATAATGATGACTGTGTTTTGGGCGAAATCCGTAAGGATCACGTCCTGAAGAGGGGAAGATATTGGATGTAGGATCGCTCCCAAGCGTCCCGATCTGAGACCTGGAACGCTTACTTGTCCTGCAAAATAATAGTTTTGTCGAATGTTGGGTAACGTTTCTCTGCTCCTGTGAGTCCTTTACCTATGAAAAAGACAGGGAACTCAGCATCAACGTCATGTCGCACTAGGGCGGAGCTAACGGCTGTGAGAGAGATAGCCAAGTATAAGTAAGGTGTTTAACCCTGCACCGGCCTAGAGAGTGTGGAAATAGAAGCTAGGTATAACTTGATTTGTTGGAGCGCGTTCTCACAGGCAAGCATCCAGTCAATGGAGCGTTTGCTATGGGCAAGGCATATGACCTTGAAGAACGATTCACATTTGTCAGAAAAATTTAGAGATAAAACGGTTGAGGGCGGAAAGCTTACCTGTAAGGCTTTGCATTTTCTTTTTGTTCACAGGAGTTTTCGTATCCATGATGGCTTTAACCTTTTCAAGGTTGGCCTCGATACCCCTTTGGCTGACTATATACCCCAAGAATTTGCTAGCGGTAACGCCGAACGTGCATTTTGCAGGATTGAGGCGGACGTTATGTTCCATTAGAATTTGGAAGACTATGCGGAGGTTGGCGACGTGGCCCCTAGCCGTTTGACTTTTGACTAGGATATCATCTATGTATACTTCTACAATAGAGCCATTGACGTTGCGAAAGTTGTATGTCATGAAACGCTTATAATTCAAGCCTGCATTCTTGAGCCCGAACGACATGACCATGTAGCAGTAGAGTCCTTTGTCAGTGGTGAAAGTCGTAGCTTCTTGGTCTTCCGGGGTCATGAAGATCTAGTTGTAACAGGAATACGCGTCTACGTTGAGAGGAGTTCATACGCTGTTGTTGTGTCCACAAGCTGGTCTATCATGGGTAGCGGGAAGCTATCTTTAAGGCATGTCTTGTTCAAATTTTTGTAGTCAACGCACATTCGCCAACTCCCATTGCTCTTTAGAACCATGACCGCATTTGATATCCATTTGGGGTAGTGGACATGTATTATAAAACCTATCTTTAGGAGGCGTTCCACTTTAGCTTTCATCGTGGTGTAACGCTCAACGTTGTTTGCACGACGCTTTTGCTTGACTGGCCTGCTTTGAGGAGAAATACTCAATCTATGAGAAATTAAGTCGGTAGAAATACCGGGCATATCGGCATAAGACCATGCAATGACAACGTTGTATTCCTGAAGGAGATTGATCAGGTCTGTCCTGATACCTACGTCTAGAGTAGCACCGATGCGGACCTTGTGTTCGGGGTAAGCGGGATCAACTTCAACTTCGATGATAGAGTCCCCCATCGCAACAGGGTCTGAGAGCGTTTACACCATCCCTTGGATCATCGGGCTCCTCCATTTCCATATCCGGGACGGGTGTATTTGCCACTTTCATAATTTCTTGGCGTACAACGTGACCGGTTTGGGGGTTCACCGGGTGTGTCACGAAGTTGTCTCCATGTACAAAACCTGTGCCAAAATCCGTTGGAAATTGCATGTATAGTATGTGACTTGCAGTAATGGCTTGGAATTTTTTGAGGGTCGGACAGCCAAGAATGATATTATAAGAGGAGTGTAAATCTACCACAATAAAATCTATAAATACTTACCTTTGGGGAGAACCCGTGGCGCCCAGACCTAGACGTATGTAATCGTTACCGAAAGGGTAGACGACGTCACCCGAGAAACTCAGGAGGGATTCGTTGTCGAATGATAAGCAATGGCCAGGTCATTTCAACTGCTCATATGCACTGAGGAATATCACGTTAGCGCTCAAGCCTGAGTCAATTAGGACCCGACCTACCTTACACTGGTCTACAAAGGCGTCGACGACAAATGGAGCATCCGTAGGAGGAACCCCTTGCTCATCCGCCTCGGAAAAGGTGATTCGCTCCCATGAACAGCATTGAGCCTTAGGTTCTGAAACCAATGCGATAGACAACATTTCTTGAGAAGAGGCATCCGCCTGCCACTTACCTCCATAGATTGTTGAAATTTCTTTCCGAGCCTCGATGAATGCGACTTGCTTGCCTCCATCGATGCAATACTGGTTTAGCTCGCCTTTATCGAATAACTCTTGTATGATTTTCTTCAAAATGCTGCAATCTTCCCTGTTATGGGTCTCTGATTCGTGATATTTGCACCAACTGCCGGTGTTCTTCAGCGGAGCTTTTCGCGTCTTGGGTTTAGGCTGAGTTATTAGGTGTTTATTGTTGGCAAAAATCTCTTCATAGGTGACGTTAATGACGGTGTAAACCGTTCGATCAGGGGAACGATACTTTTGATATTTGATGGTCGTTGGGGGTTCCGAGTAGACGAACATTACCTTTCCGGAGCGCAGTGGCTGTCTCGAATAGGGGAACGATGACATTCTAGAGTACGATTCATGTATGGGCTTTGCTTTCGCTCTAGTATGCAGGAACGATGTCTCTTTTGCTCAGGTGTGTGTGAGCGATATCGCTTTTCCCTGTAGCCACGTCGATTAGGAGGTATATAGCCGTCCTGTTGACCCCAGACACGGTTTTAGACCTCGGCCTTTTCTACCATCATATTAAGAGTAGCCTCGTATGTGAGTTGGTCTTTTCGAATAAGTTTTTCCTTAAAGAGTAAAGGTTAGAGACCCTCTACCAATGCTGTCTGAGCCGTATGTTTGTCCAAATTTCGACAAAGCTGAGCAGCCTCCTTAAAACGGTTGATGTAAGGCGACAAATTCTCAGAGCACTACAAGAAAACTGCACTTAGACCACGGACCATTTCCGTCGTCTAAGTGCAGTTTTCCGTCGTCTAAGTACTTGGACGACGGAAACTCCGTCGTCCAAGGTCCGTGCTCCAAGTGCTGTCGTCCAAGCACCTGGACGACGGAGACTTAGTGTTTCCGTCGTCCAAGTGAACTTGGACCTCGGATATTATCCGTGGCCCAGGTGTTCACCTGGACGACGGAAACACTAAGTCTCCGTCGTCCAGGTGAACACCTGGGCCACGGATAATGGTAGCAATGTCCGTGGCCCAGGTGCTCACCTGGACGACGGAAACACTAAGTTTCCGTCGTCCAGGTGAACACCTGGGCCACGGATAATGGTAGCAATGTCTGTGGCCCAGGTGTTCACCTGGACGACGGAGACTTAGTGTTTCCGTCGTCCAAGTGAACTTGGACCTCGGATATTATCCGTGGCCCAGGTGTTCACCTGGACGACGGAAACACTAAGTCTCCGTCGTCCAGGTGAACACCTGGGCCACGGATAATGGTAGCAATGTCCGTGGCCCAGGTGCTCACCTGGACGACGGAAACTTAGTGTTTCCGTCGTCCAGGTGAACACCTGGGCCACGGATAATGGTAGCAATGTCTGTGGCCCAGGTGTTCACCTGGACGACGGAAACACTAAGTCTCCGTCGTCCAGGTGAACACCTGGGCCACGGACATTGCTACCATTATCCGTGGCCCAGGTGTTCACCTGGACGACGGAAACACTAAGTTTCCGTCGTCCAGGTGAGCACCTGGGCCACGGAGAACAACAGGGTTTAGGGGTTAGGGGTTAGGTTTAGCGTTTGTGCACCTGGACGACGGAGAACATAATCTCCGTCGTCCAAGTGAGTATTTAATTTTTTTTTAAAATAAATTGAAATTAAATATTATTATTTTAATTTATTATTATTTTAATTTAAATAATGAAAAATGCTAATATTAAATAAATAAACTAAATTTTGAATATTAAAATTAATAACTTATATATATAATTATTAAATAATCAAAGTAAATTAATTTGTACATACGAAAAAACCCATAAATTAAAAATTAAAATATTGTTCGGAATGCGGAAAGAAACGAGATAATATACTACGTGCTAGCTAATACACTGGAGGAGCAGATGCGGGGCCGAGTCCTCCGCCTCCAGCCGGGTCGTTGTCGTCGGGGTGTGGGTTCGGAGGAGGTTGACATACTTCTCGATTTTGGTTCATGAGCGCGATGAGTTGGGCTATTTGTGCTTGTTGTTCGTCAAGTCTTTGCCGCATTGACTCATTCTGCTCTTGTGTCCGTCGATTCTCCTCTCGTGCCAGTCGAGCCTCTTGAATGGCTGCTTCGACGGCCGCAGCTTGACTCATTCTCCGCTGCCTCGAACCTCCCGTAGATGATGAGCCGGAGGTCGTCGACAAATCTCGTACCACCCTAGGCCCAAAGTGCCTAACCTCCTTGCCAGCTCTACGACCGTAGACCTCATCCGCGATTGCAATTTGGCTCTCTAAGGATAGAGGAGGCAGGTCTTCCGGCGGCACATATGGGAACGCAAGCTGAGTGTTGGCCAACTCTTCATGCGCACGCTCTATCGCCCTTGCCTACAAAATTATAATTAATTTATTATAATTTTGTAATCATATTTAAATAATAATTACTATAATTAAAAGCACATATATATATACATATCACTTACCCCGCATTGACTCGCTTCATTATCGAGCCCTGGCGTCACGTACGCGCTTACGCTTGCATCAATAAAAGGGTGTTTGGAACCCTTATCCTTGTGCTCCTTGGCAATTTGAATGAACTGCTTGGCGCCGGTAGTATGGTGTTTCTCCTTCTTCCCCCGGTTGGCTTTGTTGACACCGGAGAATTTCTGTTACACAACATAATTAAATCATTAAAAAATGAATAACTACAATTTAAATAATTCAATTATTTTAATTGAAATAAAAAAATTAAATTAATACCTTAAATTGTTCATCGGCAAAGTGGTTACACAACCACTCCCACTCATCTTCTCTCTCCCCTTGCAGCTCTACCGGGGGAGGCACGGGACCGACATCTTTGAAGTACTTATGGAGCCTGTACTTCCAATCTTTGTAGATGGAGTTGGCGGTTTGATTGATATGCCTCAACATAGCCGGTGTCGGATCCACGTCAAATTGTTCCTATGAAAAATAAATAGAAAATTATAATCGTATATATTATGAAATTTTAGGCCGAGATTAACAATATTATATAATAACTAAATTGAACGTATTACGTACCGAAATATCTTTGAAGACTTTCGCCTTCTCATGATCCGGCGCCTCCTTCCAAGTAGGGGCAGTGATACGAACCCGGTTACGGATGATTGACCCTATCCCATGCGCCGAGAGACTTGCTAGTTGAGCTGTGGGAGGGCCACCGGTGAATTCGTCGTACGGCAAGTCGATCTTTTTACCGGTCGCCTTGCAAATACGCTCCGCTTTCCCCCCTTTAACGAGACCCCGAGTCCTTTTCGGTTCCGGGTCAGTGGGGGCCCTCCTTTGCCTACGGCGGGCGCTGTACATGATTGATTCGGTGGTGGAGGACGCCTGAGTACTTCCCGTTGAATTGGTACCGGGCGTCGGAGATTGGAAGGGGTCGACGTCATCACCGCTCGAGATGAATGGGGGAGCGGGAATTTCCCCAGAGGGCGCTACGGACGGACCAGATGATCCGTCCGGATTGAGAGCGTCGTTGCCCTCCGGTGGTAATTCCCAACCGACTTGGTCCGCCAAGCGGCGGAGCATGGCATCTTCTGCCTCTTGTTGGGCTTTCTTCTTGCCAGATGTCGTCTTTGGCGGAGCCATTTAAACCTAAGAGTACGGGGTTAAAATACCTACTTACCATAATAATTACAACTTAAAAATTTACGCTAATTAATTAAGTACGTTTAAGATTTAAATAGAGTACACTAGCTTGGCATTTTCGGTCGTTCAATGGACGTGCGACCCGCGCGATAAAGTGTAAATTTTCAATTAATCAGCCTTGGTTAAATCGAAAAACATGGCCAGTTAGGGATAGAGATAACGCGAGAGGCAGGACTAATTTCGACAAAAGTCTTTCTTAGTCCAAATCCTGTCACCAGTCATAACCCGTTTCTAGACACCATGTCCGACATTCGGCCAATTTTTCGAAAATTTACACTCCCTCAAGTCCTTTGCAAACTCCGCCCTCAACCTCGTGTCCATAACTTCACTTAGGTTATGGTGTGCGGTGATGAAATCCACACATCACGAGGGGTTAAGGAGATAAGCAAGGAAAAGAGGCGCCATCTATTCCAAAGAGTGCGACTTAATTACACCAAGCCTATGTACTAAATTTAAATCGAACACGTACTACTAATTAATTTACTAAAAAATACACGTAATTACATGCAATAATTTATTTTCCATTTAGCATGCAATAATTAACCATTTAATTAATTAATAACAATAATTATTTATTTAATTAATTAATAACAATAATTAATTATTTATTTATTTAATAACAACAAATTTACAATTATTCATTTAATTAGGAAACAATAACAATAATTATGATTTAATTAATAAATAACAACAATTAATCATTTATTAAATATTTAAAATTAATTACTAAATTAATTTCTACTAATTAATTATATTTATAATTTAATTAATTAATAAAATGAAAATTATTTAAATAAGGGAAAAATAGAAATGTACCGAAGCGGAGTTTACGGGAATTTCGCCGGACTTGAGTCGTCGGAGAGGAGGAACCACGCCGGAAAAAATGTCGTCGGAGCGTCGCCGGAGGAGGATCGCCGGAGGAGAGGAGTGGAGAGAAGAGGAGAGGGAGAGGAGGAGATGGAATGATGAGAAAATGAGGGGGGGTGCAACTCTATTTATAGAGTTGCACTTAGACGACGGATCACTATTCTCCGTCGTCTAAGTCCATCTGGACGACGGAAATAGTGTTTTCCGTCGTCTAGGTGGCGGTTTAAAAATTTTCAATCGGCGCGTAATTAATCGGCGGGACGTTTTGAACCGCCATGATTTTGGACTTAGACGACGGAGAATGAATTCTCCGTCGTCTAAGTGAAAATTCAAGCGGTGCCGAAAACGGAAGCGGTAAATTGAACCGCCATAATTTTGGACTTGGACGACGGAGATGGTCAGTTTCCGTCGTCCAAGTGAAAATTACATGAAAAAAATAAACAAAAATAAATTTGAACCGCCATGGTTTTTGAACCTGGACGACGGAGATGGTCATTCTCCGTCGTCCAGGTTCAAATTACGTAAAAAAAATTTTAAAAATAATTCGCTAGGAATTTAGCGATCTGTCATTCGAGTGAAATAGTCGTACAATATCGATGAACGCATCGTGTATATAAACAGTTAAATTTGAACCGACGATTAATTTTACGTATTGAAACATGTTAAGTATCGACTAATCTTTACGACTTAAGTGTTCATGAGTAGACGCTCATTTGCAGCAGAGTATTAACGAAATTGAATTTGGACAAAACAACCGTTGGATATGTTCGTCGTAACATAATATATAATTGTCTTCAAAGGATCATAAAATAATAAGTTCGGGAAGGGTTTGATCGGCACAGTCAACTGCAAAACCGATAATTTCACAAACCGGAAACGTGGATACTAGGCATTTCGTAACTCCGATTTTCGAACCGTCGAAGCTCACACACCAAGAATTGTTTACTCTAAAGTCTTGATGAAAAGACTTTGCATTGGAAGAAGGTCTAGATGGTCGTTGTCTTAGAAAAAATTACGATATCTGCACCTGGACGACGGAAATGAGTGTTTCCGTCGTTCAGGTAATCACCTGGACGACGGATATGAAGTTATCCGTCGTCCAGGTTCTGACCTGGACGACGGAGAATGACGTTCTCCGTCGTCCAGGTGTATAGACCCTGAATTCAGGGGTTAGGGCCTTACTGTTTAGGGTTTAGGGTTTGTGAACTTGGACGACGGAAAATGACCATCTCCGTCGTCCTAGTGTGTACCTGGACGACGGAGAATGACCATCTCCGTCGTCCAGGTGTAAAAACCCCGAATTCAGGGGTTAGGGCCTTAGGGTTTACGGTTTAGGTCGTCCCCGGTCATTTGTGTGTGCGTTCAATTATTCTGATTCAAAAATATAATTAAAAAATTGATCGATCGATCCGAACTGCTAGATTTAGGGTCCAGGATTTAGCTAGGGTTTTATATGAGATTGAGATTTGGCGCCAATTAATCTGCAATTAATTTCTCCGTTGTCCAGGATATATAATTCGGATTAATTTCTTACCGTAAACCAGCATCGATCATATATATATATATTACAATAATTACAGTAATTAATTACCAATTAATCTCCCTCGTCGTATGACCGTACTCTTCGTCATAATCATCATCGTCCTCATCCCCGTTAGTCGACGGCTCATCCTCGTCATCGTACTCAACATCGTCCGACGAATAACCTGAGTCCTCGTCCGCGTCCTCTTCCTGCTCGTCTTCTTCATCTACCTCATGGATAATCTCATCTTCAGTTAGATCTGTACAACCATCAGGCATGGGTAACCGTTCACCATCTTGAACCAGGTCCATTATATCGGAGCGGACCATAGAAATATTAGGCTCTTGATAGGCAGGAATGTCTCTTTCTGGTTCAGCAGCATCTTCAGTCGTCGCCGGTGTCCCTTCAATTGTCTCTGTATTCCATATTCCTCGGTGAGAGATATGGTTCACTATTTTCCACCCTTCACCGGCTTTCGGATCGTCGAGATAGAACACCTGCCGAACTAAGGTGGCGAGAGCGAAAGGCTCATCCTCATACCAGTGCGAGTTTGTATCGACAGATAATAGTCCCAGGTCTTCCTTTGTACGCTTGAACCATCTGCACTTGAATAGGAAAACGTTGACATCATTCCCGTAACATAGTTGAACCACGTATACAATAGCCCCGTAATATAGATCATTGTCTTTCCCAACGGCTACCCCACTGTTTTGTGTTCTTCTTCCTTCGTCTCGGGCCAATGAATGGAACTTTACACCGTTCACAAAACATCCGGGATAAATATAGTGTTTAACCGGCTTCCCTACTAGCAAGTGCTTTGGCCATGACCACCACCCTCCGTGGTTATCAGATTTTTGCAGATCAATCATCTGCGAAAAAGGCCAAATTAATATAATGGTTTACTTTCTACAAACATGAGCAATATGTATTTAAATAATTAATACCGAGTCGTACGTACGTACCCATTGGAAGAAATAATCAGGAAACTTCTTCTTAACCATTTTCTCAATCCACGCCGAACTCTTGTTTTGATTTAACGCCTGAAGCCTCTCCCTGTATGACATCATGTACGGCTCAACTTCATCACAGTCTCGTAAAACTACCCAATGTGCCTCAATAAGTTCTTCCCGTGTTAACGATTCCTTTAATACTCCTCTAAACGGTCGGACGACATTGGTGACGACAGAAAGATTGATGCGGGCACTGCGATCGGAGGCAGTACTGGGAGGGGGTGGATCTTTGAGGTACCTGTTGCAGTAAGTAACACACTCATGCATTAGGTATGTCTCTGCTATGGAGCCATCCGGGGCCGACCTGTTTTTGACGAATGACTTATACTGTCCAAGCTGTCTACAAAATCAAACGTACACATTACATAAGTACATATAGCTAGCTGGCTAGTATATATATAATCTCCAGTGGAACAAATTAATTAATTAGTTGTACGTACCTTTCTTGAGGATACATCCAAGTGTACTGGACCGGACCAGAAATGAGCACCTGCTCGGGCAGGTGGATCATTAGGTGAATCATGATGTCAAAGAAAGCAGGGGGGAAAATCCTCTCTAGTTTGCAAATGATGTGCACAATTTGTTGTTGCAATTCCACCACATCTGACTTCTTTAATTCTCTGGCGCATAACCTCTGCCACCACCTGCACAATGCCACTATTGGTTCTACGACGTCCCGAGGCAAGTATGGTCGAATTACCACTGGAATCAGACGTTGCAGCATAACGTGATAGTCATGTGTCTTTAGACCAACAAACTTGTGTTGCACCTCGTCCACTGCTCCAGTTATAGTAGCTGCATACGTAGCCGGATAACGAACGCCCTTAAACCAGTGAAATACAGAACGTCTAAGCGCCGGCTTCACTGTGTAAGGTGCATCTGGCATCTTGTTGTACACTCCTTTCCTATCCCTCCTCAACCACAAGGGACGACGTAGATTCATTGATTCCAAATCTTTGCGCGCTTTGGGAGTATCTTTAGTCTTGAACTTAATACCGAGAATTGTTCCCACCACGTTGTCGCACACATTCTTTTCTATGTGCATCGCGTCCAAGTTGTTCCTCAGCTTCAACTTCGACCAGTAAGAGAGTTCAAAGAATATACTCTTGTGATCCCAATAGCTCAGATCATGTGGAGGAATTGGATTGCATTTCTTTACATCCGCGTCATTGCTCAACACACCAAAGTCGAAATAGCTCAACCTCTCTAAAATCTCTTCGCCTGACCAACTACGGGGTTTAGGATTGTTCTCTACCGTACCGTCGAAATGAGCTTCATCCTGTCGCCACGGGTGGTCGTGAGGAAGCCATCTACGGTGACCCAAGTAACACACCTTCCCCGCGTGCCAACTAGAGTTCACGTCGTCCAAACATATAGGACATCCATTATATCCTTTTGTCCTGCAGGCTGCCAACATCCCATAAGCTGGAAAATCGCTGATCGTCCACATTACAGCAGCCCTCATCGTGAACATCGTGTCAGTGAATTTGTCATAAGTTGGGACTCCATTTTCCCACAACAGTTTCAGCTCGTCGATCAAAGGTCTGAGGTAGACATCTAAGCACTTCGATGGAGATTTAGGACCTGGAATTAGTACGGTAAGGAAATTAAATTCCTTGTTCATGCACATCCACGGAGGCAAGTTGTATGGCATCAGAATAACTGGCCAAGTGCTGACAGCGGAGCTATTACTTCCCCAAGGATTGAATCCGTCTGTAGATAGGCCGAGTCTAACATTTCTAACCTCTGAAGCAAAGTCTCCAAATTCTCTGTCGAAATGTTTGAAACCCTCCCCATCCGCGGCGTGTCGCAGGACATCGTCATCTATTCGCTTTTCTGCGTACCATCGCATCGCCTCTGCTGTGTGTAGCGACATGTACAGGCGCTGCAATCTGGGAATCAAGGGAAAATATCGAACAACTTTCACAGGAATTCTCTTTTTCGAACTCTTCCTATTCAACTGGAATCTACACTGGCCACATACGGGACAATAGTCCAACTCTTTATACTCTTTGTAAAATAGCACACAATCATTCGGACATGCGTCAATTATCCTGTACTTTAGGCCGAGGCTGCTCAGGATATTTCTAACCTTATAATGAGATTTAGGAAGATTGTGATCATCAGGAAGCAACTTACATATTTGCTCCTGAATTTCGTCAAAAGCACTCACTGACATTTTGTGCTTCACTTTTATCTTCATTTGCTCCATCACATATTGCAACACATTCTCTCGACATCCAGGGAACACCGGGGTCTGCGCTTCAAGTAGCATCCGGTTGTACTTTTCCATCTCACTGGTGTCAGTGGCCAAGCTAGCTGCGGGGAATGTGTCATCATGCTCATTGGTGGTACTGTAACCTCCGTCTTGGTGTTGGTGTCCGCCATGACTACATCCCGGAAACGCATCATGGACCAAATCTGCAGTTGGGTTGCAAGCTGGGGGTCCGGCACCACTGCCGCTGGATGAGGCACCATGGTAACTGTACCCTGAGCTGAAGTCTGCTGCGCTGAACTCTACATATTCACCATGCTCGCTCCATGTAGTGTAACTCCACATCATACCATTTTCGTACAAGTGTTGCACCATAACATTAACCTCCGCATACTGACAATTAAGACATTTCTGACACGGACACCTGAAACGTTTCTTTCCCTGACCATGTTCTATCGCAAAATTCACAAATTCGCTAATTCCATCCATATACCGGACATCACATCTATTCTTCAACTTCATCCAACTCTTGTCCATACTGCTACAAAATATTATACTTAATTAATTATTACATATATATATATATTTGTCCATTAATTTACACTTAATTATACGTACTCGATCTACATATCGATCCATCAATTACGTACGTATGTACGTAATTTAATCGATCTGTACATATATATATATATATAGCTAACATCAGCTAACATCCTTGCATGTATATATATATGTACGTACGTTTTCACTAAATACATATTAATTAAGCAAATTTTAACTGCGTACGTACGTACCTGCTGGCCTTCTCGATATCTTTACGTTACTTAAGCTAACTAGCTAGTCAGCGGAGATCCCTTATCGATCCTGATTCTTCTCGGCCTAGCTAGCTTCTAGCTACCTAGCTCGAGCTCCCTAGCTTCTCCTTCTCCCTTCTCCTTCAATTATTCTTCAAATGGAATCGATCATGAAGAGATCGAGGCTAGCTAGGAATGAATTCGATCAGTTTGGCCGGCAGTGGGCTTATATAATGCTTCACTTAGACGACGGAGGTGTCGGTACGTCGTCTAAGTGGAAGTACGTTTTGTGAACTCGGACTACGGCGTGTCGGTCCGTCCTCCAGGTAATCACCTGGACGACGGAGAATACCATCTCCGTCGTCCAAGTGGTCACCTGGAGGACGGAGAAGACTCCGAGGTCCAGGTGGTCACCTGGACGACGGATAATACCATATCCGTCGTCCAAGTGGTCACCTGGAGGACGGAGAAGACTCCGAGGTCCAGGTGGTCATCTGGACGACGGATAATACCATATCCGTCGTCCAAGTGGTCACCTGGAGGACGGAGAAGACTCCGAGGTCCAGGTGGTCACCTGGACGACGGATAATACCATCTCCGTCGTCCAAGTGGTCACCTGGAGGACGGAGAAGACTCCGAGGTCCAGGTGGTCACCTGGACGACGGATAATACCATCTCCGTCGTCCAAGTGGTCACCTGGAGGACGGAGAAGACTCCGAGGTCCAGGTGACCACTTGGACGACGGAGATGGTATTATCCGTCGTCCAGGTGGTACTTGGACCACGGAGTCTTTTCCGTCGTCTAAGTGTCACTTGGACGACGGAGAATTAGTGTTTCCGTGGTCTAAGTGCTGTTTTCTTGTAGTGGAGCCTCCCTGCTGAACAGAGAAAAGAGACTTTGCAGTGTTGTGACACATTTGTAATCGATATTCGTTTGAGAAAAAGTGTCCGTAAGTTCTTCGAATGACGATAGGGATCCTGGGGCAAGTTCGAAAAACCAGCTGAGTGTTTCACTAGTAAGTGATTCAAGGAATAAGTAACATAGTGTCGCGTCGTCATGTCTGTGGCCAGCCGTGAAAGAAAAAAAACTAGTCGAGATGAGTGTTAGGGTCTCCACGACCAGAGTAACGTTCATCCTTCCATGTCTTAGCCCCTGGGTGGCATCCCACATTGGGGATGGAAGGGGAGAACGAGGTTGTACGTGGTGTGTAAGACACAATGTGATGAGGGTTACGGTTTTGCCTTAGTTCGTTTTCCAAATCAGTCAAACAAGCGAGGATTTGAACCGTCGTGTCCTGGGGAGCAGGTTTCTCAATTGCAGGCGCAGGGCCGGGCATTAGTGGATTAACCAGCTGGGCGTTCATGTGGATCATATTGCATCGTTCCTCTCGACGGCCGAGTTTGAGCTGTTGGGCCTGCATGGTGCTTACCATGTCACTGATGCGCTCGTTGGTGCGTTGGGTCGCCTCCCGTTCTGCCCTGAGCTCAGAGATTTATGCCAAGAGTGGGGCATGAGTGATGTTGGTATTAGTAGGGATGCTAGATGCAACGGTTTTGGATGACGCTCCAACGTCGTTGGATGTATTCGCGTTAGGGGGGCCTGACGAGACATTGGGCGTTAGGAGCGGCTCAAATGTTCGCAACCACTCCCCTGCGGGTGTGATCATGCCATCTTGTTCGTTAGAGGCTATAAAGAAAAACGGGATAGGCTTTTTAATTTTGTGAAAAAAATATCGTTCCCACAGACGACGCCAATTGTTTTGGGCAAAATCCGTAAGGATCACGTTCTAAGAAGGGAAGATATTGGATGTAGGATCGCTCCCAAGCATCCCGATCTGAGACCTGGAATGCTTGCTTGTCCTGCAAAATAATAGTTTTAGCCAAAGAGATCGAGACGAGGTTGGCCCGCCTTCGACCCTCCGATGCTTAAGTCAGTAGATGACGTAACTGTTTAGGTAAATAATAGTAGAAATGATTAAAACTTACATTTTTCTTGGAGCGGGTATCATCTATTTATGGTTAGATGATTTTTGACAACTCAAAGTGATTCTCGATGTGGGACTAGCCCTCATGCCATTTTGGTGTTTAGGAATGTCTTATTCCTACATGAGAGTGGCTAAGGGGTAGGCTGGTCAATGATTGCTCCATTCCGTACAGTCTACACGTGATGTGCGTTGTATTCCATCATGTGCGTCGTACGAAACTGGACCGTGATGACCGAACTGCCCTTGTGCGTGTTGTGGTTTAGTCAGGGGGGGTGCGCTGGTCATTTAACCCGGTTGATCGGTATGGCCTGCATGTGACGCGTGCTGGTGCACCACACGTGCATTGTACGGCACATGTTTGTGATGACCGAACTGCCCCTGAGCTTAGTATATAGTCTCTTGCTTGGTGTTTCTAGACTTTCTGGGTATTTTCGTGCCAAGTAAAGTATATTTTTTGAGTTTAGCACGTCGCATACTAGTATGAGTACAATAGGCACTGAACTAGATTAAATCATTAGGTAATCTTACCAAGAGTCGTCGGAACTGATCAGTGGTATTGGTCACCGAGTAGCTAACATACTGTACATGTACATACATGAAATGGTTTACAGCACAACACAAGGAATGGGTGACCAGTGGTGTCAAAGTAAAAATTATTGAGATGAATGAGATAGGACGAAGCTTGTAGTACTTTTATAAGTTCAAATTCATGAAATCGGTATATAAAACATTTTCATAAATAGGAGATATGAAGTAAAAAGCTAGAGAAATGATATTCCTAAATAGGAGAAATTAAGAGTACGGTTTAGGTACATTGTTTTCTAACACAGAATATGAAGAAAAAAATCCATTTACATCAAACAAACAAAGATAGAAAAATAAAATTTTTATTTTTTCTTTTCTATTTTCAAACTACAAAAAAAAATATATGTCATCTTACTTCTAACTTTAGCTAAAATATGGAGTTTGTTAATAAACTTACAAAATAAGTTACCGTAAAAAATGATAATATACGTATTGCGAATTCAAATCAAGCGATCGAGATCTAATGTAAATGCCAAACATAGGTTGTGTTAATAAATATCATCTATTAGGGATAACAAATTGCAATAACGACTATTATTTGCAAACAGGTTATTAGATGTACCGAAGAGATGCATCTATAGGGTGTACAAACTATTGTGCGGGATACTTGTAACAATCTCATCGTGAAATTTTCCGTATTGAAGAACTTTTTGTTCTTAAAAAACAAGTTAATATATAGAGCTTAAAGAACGTTTAACTTATATCATTCTTCTACTTCTGAAAAGTAGGTAAAAATACTACTATACCAAGCTTTTTTTTTTGAAAGGTAGACGAGCGCTTTTATTCAGATAGGCGCTTCTACCTTTCAAGTTAATATTCAGATAGGCGCTTCCAAACTTTTCTCTGACCAAATTATTCAAACCAAGCTGCTTGGGCCTTAGTCATTGTACTCAAACATTCGCCAATCCACATTATAACTTTTGAATGATTTTGTAGTTCGAAAAAATGGCTAACCTTTGGGACTAGGGATGCCACATCTTTCACGTAGACATAGTCCTTTGTCGCATGCAGAAGCGACTCTACACCTTCTCCACAAAGACAACGCAGGGGACTCACTTGTAGTCTTTTAGACTGGAGCTGAACTACAACAGGAAGGATCTCTCGGCAGATTTTCCAGATATGAGTCTTGACTTTAGCTTACAACAGGAGTTTCCACAATGCTGGCCAAATTGGGATAGAGGTAGAATAAAGTGCGCACTTATAGGTAGACGACGTTGAAAAATGTCCTTTACGATCAGGGAACCATACCAAAGAGTCTCGGTCATTCTTAATACTTAAAGGAATGGAGAGAATAACATCCGCTTCCAAATTGGAGAAGGAGTTACGGATAAAATCCTTGTTCCAGGTACCCTATTGAAGCATCAAGTCTGAAACCCTAACCTGTTCACCAAGTTGACAAGAACACGGCTTGTAACTACCAGTACGAGGAATCCAAGAATCAGTGGCTGCCTGCACCCGGCTTCCATCACCAATCCTCCATAGAGCACCATTTTCAAGTAACTTACGACCTTCCCAAATACCACGCCAACTTTGTGAAGCATTCCTAAGCACTTCGGCCTCCAAAAAAGTAGAGTTAGGGAAGTATGTGGCTTTGTTGAGCCTAGCCACTAATGAATTTGGTTTTTGTAGGATTCTCCAGCCTTGTTTAACAAGTAGTGCTACATTGTGAAGGTACATGTTTTTAAATGTCATTCTGCCTTCCGCCTTAGGAAGACATAGCTTATCCCAGACCAACCAGTGTATTTTCTTATTCTCTTGAGAACTTTCCCCTCAAAAACGAGCACAAGCTTGCTGTAACGAGTCAAAGAACTCTTTGGGCAAAATATAACAACTCATGGCATATGTAGGAAGTGCTTGAGCCACAACACGGATAAGAAGGTCCTTGCCGGCAGAGCTTAACATATTTCCTTGCCAATCTTCTAGTTTCTTATTCAACCTTTCTTTGAGGAAAAAAAAGGTTTTGGTCTTCTTTCTTCTGATGTAAGTAGGAAGGCCTAAATATTTTTCATGTTTAGCCTCTACACAAACCTCAAGGATATCGACAATTTCGGATTTCACTGACACCTTCACCCCTTTACTAAAAACCATACTACTTTTAGCAAAGTTGACCTTCTGACCCGACATAACTTCATAATCCTCAAGGACTTATTTGATTTGCCTCGCTTCTTCTACCGTAGCCTTGCCGAAAAGAAGGCTATCGTCAGCAAAGAGTAGATGATTGATAACTGGTGCCTCCTCACAAATTTGGGTTCCTTGGAGATGACCCTCCCTAGACTACGTCTCCAACATAGCCGAGAAGGCTTCGGTACCTCAGAGGAATAAGAACGGTGAGAGAGGATCACCCTATCTAAAGCCTCTTAAGGGAATGACATAGCCTTTGGGTTGATAATTGATGAGGAAAGAATATTTTACCGTCATGACACACTACATAACAAGATGGATCCATTTTTCAGTGAACCCTAGTCTCGTTAACACTGCTTCCAGAAGTCTCCATTCCATTCGATCGTATGCTTTGCTCATATCCAATTAAAGAGAGAACACACCATTAGTAGACGAAGAATGAGTATGGATATAGTATGATACCTAATTGACGACCAACGTATTGTTTGAGATCAATCTACCAGGAGCAAATGCACTCTGGAAGGGGGATATCACTTTGTCAAGTATCTTTGTCAAGCGATTCACGATAACTTTGAAAGCTATCCTGTAAATGACATTACATAAAGAGATCAGACGCAAATCCATCATCTGCTTCGTTTTAGATAACTTAGGAATGAGACAGACGTGAGTGAAATTGACCTGTCCCAGGAGGATGTCGGATTCCAAGAAATTGATGGTAGCTTTTATTACTTCTTTCCCAATAATGTCCCAATATTTTTGGAAAAAAGTATGGAATTCCGTCAAAGCCGGACTCTTCGGCGGATGCATTTGGAAAGAATAAAAATCTCACTTCGACCTCGTTGTATGGAGCTACAAGCTGGTCATTCATCTCCTCAGTGACTTTAGGTTCAATGAGGTTTAAGACCTTGTGCATCTTCACTTCATCTACTTCATTGGCTTTAAACATAGCTCCAAAGTACTTAATCACCACTCTCTCGATGCCTTCGTTAGTGGTTTGTAGAATGCCTCTGTCATCAAAAAGTCCAGATATCATGTTCTTAGTCTTTCTATTGGAGCACTTACGGTGATTTTTTTCCCTTCGCCCTCAGTTATCCAGAGAACCTTTGATCTTTGACACCAATACTGGTAATCATTTACCAAAAGCCGATCCAAACTCTTTGTAATCTCTGTGTACTCCAAGACATCGGAATCCGAGAGGGGTAGGGAGTTAAGGACACTAATACGTGCCCTGGCAGCTGCAATCTCTCTTCCTCGGTTCCTAAATGCCTTTTTCTTCCAGTCCATCAAGGCACACATGGTGTTCATTATACATTGTGTGGCTTCATGCATGGGGGACGCAACTCTCAAATGATGCCATCCTCGCTTCACCACTCCCTCACATTCAGTGTGACTTGTCCACAAAGCCTCAAAACAGAATCTCTTTTTGTTTCACTGAACCACGATTTCCCGTGCGCCATTAGTCTCCAACAAAATTGGAACATGGTCACCATGAACATGGTTCAAATTTCTCAGTGCAGCCCCAGGGAAAAAATCAAACCAAGATCTAGACGCCACTGCCCGGTTCAGACGTGACCTAACTTCCCCTCTACGCCAAGTGTATTGTTCTCCCACATAGCCTAGATCGTGGAGATCACATCAAACTAGGTTGTTATGGAATAGTTGCATCTGGCCTTAACTTCGAATTGGACCTCCATCCTTTTCATCATTGTCCAGTAACTCGTTGAAGTCGCATATCACCACCTACGGGAGAGCGCATTCATCACCTAGAAATTTCAAGAGATCCCATGTTCGATTTCTCTCAGTTGTAGTTAGATGGCCGTAGAATAGGCTGTTATAGAATAGTTGCATAGGCTATATCTCTTCACTATAGTTAGATCGTGGAGATCGCAGTAAACTAGGCTGTTACGGAATCGTTTCATCTGGCCCTCCCTCCGAGTTGGACCTCCTTCCTTTTCATCATTGTGCAGTAACTCGTTGAAGTCGCCTATCACCACCCACGGGAGAGCGCATTCATCACCTAGCGATTTCAAGAGATCCTGTGTTCTATAACTACAGTAAACTAGGTTGTAGTTAGATGGCCGTAGAAGCCCGTCAACCTCCAATTTCCCACTCCCGACTCAGGATGCACTACGACATCGATATGATGCGCCGATTTAGTTTTGAACTCACTTTTAGATCAGAATTCCAGAACATAGCGACTCCCCCCGATTGTCTCGGAACCCCATTATCCACCTAACTCACACTAAACACCGCCTCGCAGTTGAGGTAACCAATCTCTCTACGCTGTTTATCCATTTGCGTAGGGTTCGAGATCTTTATTTTGCTCAAAAATATGATTGACAGCTTGTTTTCTCGGATAAAAACTTTCAGGCCAGGGGTTCCACTGCGGCATCGTTACCAATCCCGTGGAAATTCCATGCAATGATGTCCATCAAAGAAGGATCGCCTAGTTGGTTCCGAGCACTAGCCCTAAAAGTTGCAAAGAAACCCTAGCAGTCGGCTCCTTGACTACCTTCGTAACTTCGTTATCTTGCAGACTTTTACTTCTATACCAAGCTTAGCTGGTTTCTTAACCGAAGTATTTCTCATTGATGAAGTAGTCGAACTCGATAAAATGTTGAACCGATAAATACTATCTATAATAATCATCGAGCTTTTTTTTTCGATAAAGATATTCATTGAGTTGTATGTCAATGGAAATTAAGCCAAAATAAAGAGGTCCATTTTATCCCTTTTCTTGCCAGGTAATAAAATTTTCTGGATTAAAAAAAAAATCTTAACATGTAATTTTTTGTGTGCGCAAATTTGGTGGTGCGTTCTAGAATGAGGAGTCACACAAACAGCCATTTCATTATTTTTGACATCAGCTGATATGTCATTCAGAATTAAAACGACCACCTATCCACAGATCCACTACACAAAAAGACAATCCCCCCAAACCAAATTAAATCCAGCACCACGAAATACTCGCGAGCACACAAAGCGCATTGTTTGCTCCCAAGATAAAACAACCAGTGCCAGTCATCACGCGCCTACTCACGCGCCACTCCGATGGCCATCACTCTCCACCTTTGCCGTCTCCCTCCACGCACCGATCTCTTCTCTCCGCAGACTACTAGCCTCGCCGGAAGCTTCTGCTCCCGTAGCCGGAACTCGCTCTCCGTCAAATGCTCCGGCGACTCCGACTCCTCCGCCGCCGTGGAGTCCGACTTCGACGCCAAGGTGTTCCGTAAGAACCTCACGAGAAGCAAGAACTACAATCGCCGAGGGTTCGGCCACAAGGAAGAGACGCTCGAGCTCATGAACCGCGAGTACACTAGTAAGCTACCATGCAAATTCCTCACAATACTTCCAATTTGAATTTTATAATATTGTCCAGTAAAAAGAATTGGAGAATTTAGATGATTTCAGTTTGATCTTGTTAGAATTGTTAGAGTAAATAATTGCAATTATTTAATTTTTGAAATTTTAGGCGATGTTATTAAGAAATTGAAGGAGAATGGGTTTGAGTACACATGGGGAACCGTGACGGTGAAACTGGCGGAGGCGTACGGTTTCTGTTGGGGCGTGGAGCGAGCTGTGCAGATTGCTTACGAGGCCAGAAAGCAATTTCCTGATGAGAGGATTTGGATCACCAACGAGATCATCCATAATCCAACGGTCAATAAGGTTCGTTATAATTTCTTTCAAGATTTTAGTGTGAAAATTGGGTTAGTTGAGTTGAGTTGATTGAATTTAGATGAAAAATTGGCAGAGGTTGGAGGAGATGGGGGTGAAGGACATTCCGAAAGAGGAAGGGAGGAAGCAATTTGAGGTTGTCGACAAGGGTGATGTTGTAATTTTGCCTGCTTTCGGAGCTGCAGTGGATGAGATGCTCAGCTTGAGTGACAGAAATATTCAGATTGTTGATACTACTTGCCCTTGGGTTTCCAAGGTAGATCCTTCGTGTTTCTTTAATTTTTGGGAAATCGGACATGAGAATTGGCTTCTAATTATTAATGTTTGTTGAAGGTATGGAATACTGTTGAAAAACACAAGAAGGGAGAGTACGCTTCAATCATTCATGGTAAATATGCTCATGAGGAAACTGTAGCCACGGCTTCTTTCGCTGGAAAGTATGTTATAGTAAAAAACATGGATGAGGTATGCGAGTCTTTTGTACTTTGTTATTAATTTGTTGATCTTATGATTTTCTTTTTCGGCTGCAGTTTCTCTGTTACTCAACTATAATTTTATTGCAGGCAAGATATGTGTGCGACTACATTCTTGGTGGTGAACTTGATGGGTCTAGCTCAACTAGAGAAGCATTTCTGGAGGTTGGTTTTTGCTGTTGATACTCATGTATGATAGTATTTTCGGATTCATGCAGGGATTTACTGTTTGTTGCATTTGGCTGCAGAAATTTAAGAAAGCAGTTTCCCCAGGGTTTGATCCGGACAGAGACCTAGTCAAATGTGGTATTGCTAATCAGACTACAATGCTTAAGGGAGAGACTGAAGAAATTGGTTAGTTTTTTTCTTTTTTTTCTTTCTGTTATGCTATTTTTGGTTCATCTTTGGTGTAGAAATCAGTAACTGAAACTATTAACTGCATTCCAATGTCATTCTAACAGGGAAATTAGTAGAGAGCACAATGATGCGCAAGTATGGAGTGGAAAATGTCAATGACCACTTTGTGAGCTTCAACACAATATGTGATGCGACTCAGGTATTCCTTTTTAGTTGTGACTTATTTCAGCATATCACCGGACATTGTTTCATCTTCACATATGTATAGTATGCAAGCAGGGCTAACTGTGATTCCCCGTAGCAGCTGGTAGTTTGAACATTAGCCTGAAAGCATAGTGGCAATACCACAGTTGGTGCCCAGTTTTTAGCTGTTCATACAATTATTGAAAATATTTAGTCAATCTCCAAAGTGATCTGTCTGTTTCCTCAACAGGAACGACAAGATGCAATGTACAAGCTCGTTGAGGAAAATCTTGATCTTTTGTTAGTTGTTGGTGGGTGGAACTCGAGTAACACTTCTCACCTACAAGAGATTGCCGAACTTCGCGGTATTCCCTCATATTGGATTGATAGTGAGCAGAGAATAGGCCCAGGAAACAAAATAGCATATAAGCTGAATGTGAGTTTGTGATTCTATCATTCCTGATTTTTTTGTTCTGGTTTACAGGATGATCATACTTATATTATTGTATTATTCTTTTGCTGTGGCTTGTGTGCTGTTGTAATTTTGATTACTACATACTTATAGCATGGTGAGTTGGTTGAGAAGGAGAACTGGCTGCCTGCTGGTCCTGTGACTATCGGTGTAACTTCTGGTGCATCTACTCCAGATAAGGTAATATCCTATGTTGTAAATGTTGCCCGGACTATTGAACTGCTTCCATTGCAACTATTTTGAATATTCATTAATTTTTCCTCTGTATTTCTCAGGTTGTTGAAGACGCCCTCATCAAGGTGTTTGATATCAAGCGTGAAGAGGCTCTGCAACTAGCATAAATTTAGGTTAGGCATGACTAAAGTCACAGTGCTCACTGCTCGGTACCAGTTTAAGCATACACGCGTAGTCAACATCCAGCTGGGTCGTTTGCTGTATCTTATGGTCTTATGCATGCTTGCTACTGGTCTGTGAACACCCCAGTAATGTAATCGTTGTATGTATTAAAAGGTTTATGTTATTAAGTTACAACTTATGAATAGGAGGAACTCATGTCCTGAGTTTCATTCTGTAGGATTTCTCTGTCCACTGGTATTCAGCAATGATATAAGTGCATCCGCATTGGTTGCTAGAGCAATAGGTAGAGCAAGTGAGGTTTTTCGTTCAAGCACACCAAATCCCTCTTGTTATAGCAAATCAAATTTTGAATGCACTTATTCACAAAATTCAAGAGCAAATTTAATTCATCATGTTGTAAAATATTATTAACTTATTTATTGGTAAGATTTACGACTAATCACAATGTCATATGTGTCATTATCGACTAAATAATATTTATATAAGATTTCGATAAGATTTTTGACTAGTAAAAAAGTGACATGTCACTGTTACGTGTCATTATCGGCAAAATATTTGGACTAAATTTTCAGTAAGATTGTTGACTGATGATGATGCGACATGTGTCATTATAAGAGTGTTATCGACAAAATAATTGGATCAGATTTTCGGCAAGATTTTTGTCCAATGACGATGCGCCACGTGTGTTCATCTTCAAAGATCAGATTATCTACAATTGGCTATAAAACTTTCATCCTCTACTTGTTCTATACTCACACCATTTACAAATCTCTTCCAATCCGAGCAAATAACAAATCTCTCTTATTAAAATTTCCTATATCATCACTCTGATGAATCCTTTCATCTTCCACAATTTTTTCAGGCAGAGACAACAAAACTAAGAGGATGACGATATGGAGCAATGATTCGTCAATCAGGTGGTCAAGGAGGAAGCACAATACGACAATGAACCACAAGGTCGTAGTTCACGTTGTGGTCGAAAACCGAATTGACCACGACAGATGGAGTCGAGGGGGAAAAATCTCATGGAAGATTACTTCATCGAACAACCCAACTTTAACGCGCAAGAATTTTGGCAGAGGTACTGAATGAGCCGAGACCGATTCAACATTATCATGACGGATCTCAGCAACCACGACCAATCTTGGCATCAAAAAGCAGACGCCACTTGAATGTTAGGGCTTCTTCCCCGCCAAAAGATGACCAGTGCTCCAGGAATGTTGACATATGGGGCAGCCACGGACCAGTGTGCTGAAATTATAAGGATAAGAGAATTGACTACCCTGGAATGTATGAAGGAGTTTTTCCGCCAAGTGATTGACCTCTATGGTCAAAGATACCTCCGCACCCCAACACAAGAGGACCTCACTCGACTCCTAAATAAAGGTCAGCATTGAGGCTTTCCAGGTATGATTAGAAGCATCGACTGCATGCATTGGAAATGGAAGAACTGCCCAACTGCTCATCAAGGGGCATATTCAGGGCAAAAGGGTCGCCCCACTATTATCCTAGAGGCGGTAGCCTCGTATCATACGCGGATATGACACAGTTTCTTCGGCTATCCTGGAGTTAAAAATGGCATTAACGTGCTCCACCAATCTGATGTGTTCGAGTAGATCCTTACTGGAAGAAGCCCAACTGTCGTCTATAAAGTCCACGAAGAGAGGTACTCCAATGCTTATTATTTGGCTGATAGATTATATCTGAGGTACTCTACATTTTTCAAAACAATTTCCATTCCCCAGACGCCGCAAGATAAGCTCTTTGCAAAGAAACAAGAGGCATACCAGAAAGATGTGGAGAGCTGCTTTGACATCTTCCAATCTCATTGGGCAATTATTCGTCATAGTTGTACATTGCCCCACAAATCGGTAATCACATCCATCATGTTAGCTTACATCTTATTGTATAACATAATTGTTGAGGAAGAGTACGTAGATGAGGAGGATGAGGAGAATGAAGAAGAAGACATGCAAAGTCCATCGAGAGCTTTCTAGGTTTATGATGGGCCAGTGGATGCATAAGGGAATCAAATTCCTTTTGAGCCAATGAGAAGAGATGAACGTAATATACAACGGTTTCACGATCGTGTTGCCGATCTCGAATCCGTTTACATCCATACAGAGCTTCAGAAGGACTTGGTGAAGCATAATTGGAGGTTGAAAACCGGTGAAATACTCTAAATAGTAGTCTAAATATGTGAGTTTCAATTTTATTAAGTGTTTTCATTAAGAGTGTGTTTAATTTTAGTATGTGTTTTAATTTACTGTGTAACAAATATGCTTTTCAATTTTATCTTAATAAATAAATTATATTTTTATTTCTCGAAATTTTAAATTACATAATGACAAGCCAAGCCTAGATTTATTCTTAGTACAATACTATAACTACTATGGAAAGAGCATGTGACTTAGGTGATAACAATCCGAATATGTTTTATCGGTAGCTTGATCTTGACTAGGTTCTTTTTTATTAAGGATTGGTAGTTTCCTTTTGGTAAAATACCTTTTTGAGATTGGCGTCATAGCCTCCAAATCCATTACCATGATCCTTGTTTTCTCCTTTGTTTCTTGAATCGTAACTCTTTGGCCGCCTTTGCTTCCTTTTACTTTTGAATTTCTATGTACACTTTGTAATAATTAAGCTCACTTTCATTATGCATCTTCCTCAAGGTATGCCACGATGCTTGATCACTTGCAATGGTATGCAAAACCTCAACTCGTTACTCAATAGCATTCTTACCTAGTTTCTTTTTTTGACTTGATTTCTTTGCCGCCTTGCTTCCAATTGGTCTAGTCAAACTCGAGGAAGCGGGCACGTTGCTTAGAGGTGTTTCATTCACTTCTTCGTCACCCAAATTGATGATTGGAGATGATTCGGTTGCAGAAGGAGCAACTTGGTAATTACTTGCATATGGAGATGAGGTAGTTAGTAGCACCACAATGAAAGATGGATGGTCCTTAACCGCTTCGTAACATGCAAAGTGTGTAACCTTGGCCGCATAGTAAAATGATTGAGCTTGCTTGATTTAATGAAAAATAAATATTAGCTATTTCACAATACTACATATTTAAATAAATTAGATATATAAATTAAATAATTTAATTCATATAATTGAATAAAATTTATATCATATATGATAAAAGAATATAAACTTACTTCATCCAATAGCGAAGTGTCGCTAGCTATACGTTGCCGTGCATTGTGCAAACATTCACCCCATTTTTACAAGAGTATCTTCAGTTTTTTGTAGTAAGACGAAAGCACGATTCCGGTCCTTGACTCATTTGGAGGAGTTTCACCTTGTGCAAGCTCCCAATTTAACACATAATCAGCATGAATCGACTCCCATAATTTGTCCCTCTTTTGTTTGTTGTCGTCGTATTCATCAACGCTATGACCTACGAAAGAGATGCACATTTGTAAATCTTCGGAAGGAAGCCAATTGGTGCCCATTTTTTTGGAAAAAATGCTCAAGGAAATGATAGAAGAGATAGAGGGAGATGTGAAATTTGTTGTGCATAAGTTGGTGTGAGTTGTGAATGAAATGAAGTAGTATTTATAGGAAAACAAATAGGGAGTGTTCTGAAGTTTTTGGGATTTTTTTACAATTTTTTTTGAGTTTTTCCTGTTTATTTCCGTTGGTAACAATAACTAGTCATTATGATTAATTTTGGACCGTTGGATCAAATTTCAGATTCAAAATCAAAGGCCTAGATCAAGTGGACCGTTACATTCAAATTTCTACCTGGATGGGACATATGTCGCTCTCCCATTCGCGCGTCAAAATCTCTTTTCACTCTTTTACTAATAAAAAAAATAGATCGGGCCTGACGTCACCCACATGCAGTGGGCTCTGCTAGACACTGCAGCAAACACCGGAGCAAAATTAGCTCGAGCGATTGCTCGATCGCCGATTTGTTCGAGCACCTCCCGGCTCTCCCTCACCGCTGCATCGCCGATTTTCTCTTGCTCGAGCTTCTGCCTGTCGAACCCACCACTTGCTCAAGCACTACCCTCGCTAGTGAAGATGCTCCAAGCGCAGTAAGAATCAAGAAAGTTGCGACCTTCTAGCCTATTCTTTTTCCCTTTTGGCATACGAGGGTCATTTAAGGATTTTTTAAGCCACTCAAAAGCATGCCTAAAACTAAGTACACTTTTGTAACTAACATGTGCAAACTGTTGTAAATGGAGATGATGAGAAACTATTACTAAGAGTATCTGCACCGACCACCAAATCGGTCGAGCAGTTGGTGGGCTCAGGCCAAAAATAGAACGAGCAAGGGCTTTGACGCCCAGGTGACCGCTAGTTGACCAGCTGCTCAAGTAGCCAGACTAGCAGATTTTGTTCGTTTGAGAGGACAAGCAAATGATGGAGCCCACCACCACGCGTCGAGGTCGAACCAATTTTTCCTCTCTCTTCGAACCAGATCGACGATCGAGGTCGACTCTTCGTCGCCACTGGGCTTTGAAACTCGCTTGATTTTGCTGAGATCGGTGATCAAATCTCAGCAGACTCGAGGTCGACAAAAAAATCTAACTCCCTTAATTAATAAATCAGCTGGACCAACTTTCTACCGACCAACATTTTATTCATCAATACACGTTGATCACTTTCTTTCTTGCATAGTGAGGCTTGGGAAGAGAATTGAATCGAACAGGGTAAGCTGGAAGCTAGAACTATAGGTTCCAATAGGAAATGGAAATTAGAATTAGAAGCTCGAGTCAATCTGATCTCCTTTCAAATTTGTTTTCTATAAAAGTCGAATTTAATTAAAATGGTCAAATTTTTAAAGTAGAAATTAGATATTCTAGAATTCATAATAAATATTTCAATTGTTTGAAAAATTATACAAAAATTCACACAAGCTTATCATAAAATTCTCTACAACTCTCGTGAAAGAAGCGAAGTCATATTCATAAAGAAAAAATAGTTGATTTTAAAATCTCTTATTTACGATTAATTCGTCATTATCGCTAATCGTATAACAAAGAAATTGACAACGACATGTGTCGTCTCGTTATTGGTCATAATACTTACTGATAATTAAAAAAAATATTTAAATTTGATGAATAGTAACGGCACGTCTTATGTTTCTACCACTATAGGAAAAATAGGTATTGCTCCTCCTATTCGCTAAATAGTAGTTGCACCTCCTATTTAGAGGTGCAAACCAAATAGGAGGTGGTCCATGGGTGCAGATGTCGTAATAGCCCTAGCATAGCCTAACTAATAACCCTACCAGAAACTATTCCTAATAACCTGGCATGGTATTACTACCTACACCATGAGGCTTGTAAATGGAGTTCATTCCTATACATACCATGCAAGACCCTGAGACTTACTGGTGTAAATAGTCATATGAGAATTTCCCATGAGAGAATGGTCAAATATAACCTATTCTATCCTTTTACACTACACTTAATTTATGCATCTTTTACACTTGAACTTTGGAGAGTGTACGCGGGTACCACCAGCACTTGTTTTGTTATGCAGTTTCTCGAAGGGATTCGACCTTCACATGTACCTTATATAACAAATGATTAAGTTTAAGTTAACCACCACCACCTCGGCACCACCACCATCACACAAAATGCTGTCACCACCACCACCATTAATTTATTTATTTATTACAAATTTTGTATTAATAAATAATTAACATATAATGAATTAATTAGCATTTAATGAATTTTTTATTTATTTATTTTTTTTCAAAAAAATCAATCACTAGTATTTTCGTCGTCTTAGTGGTTTATCTATTTTTTTATTTAAATTTCTTTTGAAAAAATTCAACCACTTAGACAACGAAAAACTTAAAGTTTTATCGTCTAAATGGTTTATTTATTTATTTATTTTTATTTAATTTTTTTATAAAAAAATTCAACACTTAGACAACGAAAAAACTAAAAGTTCGTCATCTAAGTGGTTTATCTTAGACAACAAATTGTTGCATCCGTCGTCTAAAAACCTAGCTAGACGTCGAAGTTTGTTTCGGCGTCTAAATTGTTACTTAAACGACGAAAAAAAAAATTCGTCGTCTAAGTACTTAGGCTATGGCACTTAGACGACGAAATTGGTTCGTTGCCTAAGTGAGTTTTTCTTGTAGTGGTCTTAGTCTTATTATTTTCAAGTTTTCATGAGATCGATACACTACATGACTAGCATAATCAAAATAGAAACATCAAAAAAATTAGAGTAATTCCAACAACTTCTCTATAATTTTGTAAAATAAAGCAGTAAAAGTTGAAATCTCCAAAAAAATTATGTTTCAGCTCCAATAGCTTTCCTATTTTATAGTTTTATGCATTTATTACAATTACATCTTTTTTATTATAACAATAATTTTTTTTTTATTGAGACTTACTAAAAGATATTTGGGAGAGCCTTGGAAGACATTGAGACTCGTGAAATATTAATGATAGTCCTTTCTCCAAAATTTTGAAGATTGTTGTAAATTTGGGGAATATTTTATTCTCTCTAGCGTATTTCTCTATTTTGGGGAATAAGATAGATAAGTCGTTGGAGTGAAAAATGCTCATTATTTTTTAAAATTCTGTTTTTTTCTTTAATTTAAAGAAGCTGTTAGAGTTGCTCTTATAATTTTAACTAATTGCCCAAAAACTTCGCTTCAAACTCCTGAGCAAGCGACTCGGGAGTAGACTGGAGTGAATTTAAATGAAGTGTCCCAAGCATATGTGAAGCTGAATTCCTGGAACCCATAAATGGGGTCGCCGTTGTTGACGAGGTAATTGTCTCCATCTTTGCTCAGGTTTAAGGGATCACCTGGTTCCACACTTTGAAAGCCAGGAGCACTGACTTTCACATCAAGTTGAGTACATTGGCAGCCGTTGGGGATCGTCACCTTCCACTCTGGATTCTTTCCGACAACTTTTCCAGTTGCTGATTGTTTAACAGCGAGATTGCTCAAGCTGCATTGTGATTCGCCTACATGAGAAAAATAACGAAAATACAAAATAAAGTCACACATGCATACTCAAACATATTGTAACGACTATAATTACATGTATGGGAAAGACTGAGAATTTTACCTCCCATGAGGAGACTGCAAAATACGGTAAAGCAGAGGAATTTCACAATAGGTGCCATTTATTGGAAATAATAAGATACTGTAGCTCAGGCGCTCAGCACCGAAATTGTTTTTGTTTGTTTGTTGGGGATGAAGAAGTGGATGAATGGAGCACAATTTATAGGTCATTGTGTATGAAATAACGTAGGGTAGTTAATGCATGGTTATTTCATTGATTGTAATTTAGTGTTTATTTTTATAGGATTGATGGTAATTTAGTTAATATAGAATGCTATAATGTACTCTATTTATTTAGGGTATCAATACTGTTAAAGTTGGATCAAGTAATATATTAAAGTTGAAACGGAATAACCTTCAGCTATAAGTAGGCTTAATGTTTCAAAAAAAGAGAAATAGGCTTAAATTCAGAATGCATGCACTATCTTGTGTGGTGTGGAGGTGGGGAGGTGGTGTGTGGTACGATAGTGGTGGTGGTGGCGTGTGGTGGTGGTAGTGGTGATGGTGCTGGTGATGGTGATTTGATTGAGAGAGAGTGTTTGTGTGAATTTGGGTAAGATAGAGAGATTGTGAAAAATAGTGGATGAATTGTGTTTTATAGTTGACGACTTAGGCAACAAAACCAACAAGTTTCGTTGCCTAAGTAATTTGAATTTTTGACAAAATTTGGCAAAAAAAAAACTCGCCAACTTTTTACACTTAGGCGATGAAACAATTAGGTTTCGTCGTCTAAATGTTTTAAATTTTCAAAAAAATTGTCCAGTTTTTAACTTAGAGCTTGAAACCCAAGAGTTTTGACGCCTAGGATTTGAATTTTTGGTGAAAAAACGCCAATTTTTTATACTTAGACGGCGAATTTATTAGGTTTCGTCATCTAAGTGTTTCAAATTTTGAAAAATTGCTGGTTTGGTCACTCATGTTTCACAAATAAGACGATGTGGTCACTCATGTTTGACAAATATTGCTTTGATCATCCATGTTTTAGTTTGTCATTCAGAATGATCACTTTGTTCATTATAGATGTTAAAAAACACATATGTGACACACACATACTTTACTTAAATTAATATTTTTACTATTGACAAGCTAATAAACATACTTATATATACTTTATAAATAAATAAATATATTTTTAATATTCAAAATAGACAAAGTGACCAATTTGAATGATAAAGTAAAACATGAGTGACCAATCTGATATTTGTCATACATGAATGACGAATCCGTCTCAACTGTCAAACATGAGTGACCAAACCAGCAAATTTTCCTTCAATTTTTTTCCAAAATTTTGGCTGTAAAATTTAATTTTCAGATATTAAAAAAAAAGAATAAAATTCACTTAGGCGACGAAACTATGTATTTTCCTCGACCAAGTGTTTGAAAATTTTCCCAAAATTTTGGCGGAAAAATAATTATCAGATTTTTTTTTAAAATACAATAAAATTCACTTAGACGACGAAACATATATAATCTCATCGTCAAAGTGAATTTTATTTTATTTTTTATAAATATCTGAAAAATTAATTTTGGGTAGTTTCTTTAAATTTATGAACAATCAACCATCAGATGTAACAATTATATTTATACAATATAGTAGAAAAAAATCAACTCAATTCGGATTAGTTTAGAATTCAATCTATTGTATTTAGTGATTATTGAAAAATAGTTAAAAAACGGAAACGATCGTAAAAAATAATTCATAAATCAGTTTCAGAGGTTACGGGTATTTGTCTTGTCCTAAAAATTTAATTTATTTACAAGATAGAAATTAATTAAATTTTGACATAAAAAAGTTGTTATATATAACTTATGTGTTCGTATGTCTATATTCACTCCACATCAATATTAACGAAACTGAATTTGAAAAAAACAACCGTTAGATATATTCATCACAACATAATATATAAGTGAACAAATTTTCAGTAAATACGAAGTACGTTAAGGGTTTGATCGGCATAGTCAACTATAAAACTGAAATTTTAACGAAACGAAAACGTTGATATATGAATCTCCGTAACTCCGATTTTCAAACTGTCGACACTTACAGTCCAAGAATTGTTTACTCTATGCCGTCGATGAAAAAATATACATTTTAAGATGACAAAATGGGTGTTATTCGTCATCTAAGTGGGCCAGGTTTTAGGGATAAATGTTAGAGTATGGACTTAGATGACGAAAGAGAAAACATTCGTCATCTAAGTAGGAATTAGACGACGAATACAAATTTTTGTCGCCCAAGTGTTTACGGGTAAGAGTTTATGAGTCAGGGTTTAGGGGTTAGTATTAGGTTATGGATTTAGATGGAAGTAGTAACCATTTCGCCGTCTACGTTCGATTACTACAACGACGAAATTTTCGTCGTTTTAAGTTTTACTTAGACAAAAAAAATTGTTTCTTAGGCGAAGAATTTGGATCACGTCGTCTAAGTAACACTTAAACGATAAAAATTTTCTCTCTTAGACGACGCTTTATGTTTCATCGTCTGAGTGTTTCATCGTCTGAGTGTTTCATAGACGACGGAATTTTCAACTTAGGCGACAAAATACAGTTTTGTTGCCTAAGTACATTTTTCTGGTAATGGACTTTCTACGTCTGTGTATGTACTCTTATTTATTTAGGGGATGAAATTGGCACCTCCTTATTTAGAGCATCTCCAACAGTTCTTGTAAAACTACATTTTTCTCTATTTTACAAGAAAAACACATGTTTTTGATTCCAACAGCTCTTGTAAACCATCTTGTATTTTATAGAAAATGAAAAAAAAATAATCCCTATATCTTTAGAATTATCAAAACTTGTAAATATATCATTCTGAAATCCCTAAAATTTAATGCTTTCCCTATTTATATTGCTCTCTCTCTCTCTCTCTCTCCTTAAAAAATAAAAAATAAAATCACTTTTTCTTTCTCTCTCATCTTGATATGATTTAAAAATTATATAAAATTTATAAGTCATTAATTTGACACAAACACATTTAATTATAAAGAATAGAATATAAGAGTTGTTGGAGTTAATGTCGTTTTATTTTAGAGATTTTGTGTTTTCGTCTTTTATAATAGAGAAATTTTACATGAGTTGTTGATGATGCTCTTACAAACTACACCCCATTTCTTTGCTTTTTGTGTGAGACATGCTCTCTTAGAGGACATATTTTAAGGGATGAAAATTGATGAGCACATTCATTAGCTACGATTGAAAGTAATTGACACGACCCTGCGAATAATTTTTGTATTTTTGAATCACAACTATTGGATGTGCTCATCCCATTCTATCCCTTAAATTCATCCCTTAGGAGATCAAACTTCTCATTTTCATTACACTTTTATAAGAAAAAGATGAAGAAGGAGGGAGTGGACTTTAAAAAAGGGGGTGCCAATTTGACCTCCCTTTATCTATGACATAATTGTCAATTTGATATCCTAAGAATGACCCTTGTGCCAATTTGCTACCATGGGTTTTGAAAATAGCCAATTTGCTACATATACATCAAATTAGACAAAATATTAGCCAATTTGCTACCTTAGGTTTAAATTTTTTGATAGTTTTTCATGTTTTTAATTTTCGTTCAAATCAATAGAATAAAGGATATAAAGTACCAATGTCCTTTCAAATGTTTATAATTTAATGAATAAATTGAAAAAACAAAAAGGTAGCCAACTGACAAGTTTATAAATTCTAGGGTAACAATTGACAAAAAAAATTCATAGGGTAGAAAATTGACACTAACGTGATTCCTAGAGTAACAAATTGGTAATTAAGCCTTTATTTACTTATTTATTTTTCTGAGAAAATTAAAAATAACACAAAAAGCTATTTCTAATGTTGATGTTGGATAACACAACATTTCGAGGTAAAGAACCCTTCTATCTTCTACGATCTTCATTGTCATAACCAGGGGTTGCCAGGTAGGGCAAATGCCCCACCTAAAATTTTGAGAAAGAAAAAAACTTTTGTGCATATCCTTTAGTCCTTATGTAACAAAATAGTACTTTGGCAGTCAATGCAAGCTCTCTGTTGTGGAGAGCAACATGTACACCCTTGGTTTAACTTAATTACTGGCTGATCTCATCATTTTTAGTTTTAGTGGTGGAGGGTGTGTTAGTATATTTTGATTTTTTTATTGTGAGTTTTCTTGTAGTCATGTTTACAAAAAGAAATGACTCCTCCTTATCATCTGGTTCTTTTTGTTTCCATAATCTCTCTTCAACTAAGATGTTGTTCAACCAACCTAACTATATTGATAGAGATGATCGATATCAATGGCGGAGCCAACAAAAGTAGGGGGAAGCTTGGGGAAAGGAATAGAAGGAAAAAAAGATTGAAGCATTTGGTATGAAGAAGGGGAAAAAAGAAACCATTTGGTCAAAAATAGAGCTACTAAAGTGCGAAAGCAAAGGTTATTTCCACTATACCAAGCCTTCTATACATGAAACTTTCACACACAATCTCGGGGTGGGGGCATGACCCTTTTGGCCCCAACTTGGCTCTGCCACTGATTGATATATATTTGAGGACTGGTAATTAAGTTTTAAGATGCTTCCTCTCTATTGAAAGGTGTAAAAATTTGCTCCACCTCAATGAAATTCTTGGCTTCGTCATTGGTCATGACGTGCATTTACAACTCTATCTAACATATATAGGCACATATGCTCATTATTTGGAACACATTATCTTATATTTTCAATCTATTTCAACGATTTTAGTATAAAATTGTATGCATTTATAGTTTATCCAGCTTCCGTCTTAATTTGAAAATTTCTATCACTACTAGAATATATAACTTCGACGAAAAAATCTTTTCAGTTTTATCGTCTAAGCCAGACTTAGGTGACGAATAGATTTTTTGTCGTCTAAGTTAATATTTTCATTGTCTAAGAAAAATCTCACCTAAACTAATATGTTTCGCCATCATTTCGTCGACTAAAAATATCTATGACGACTAATTAATTTTTCGTCGTAACTTTCGTCATCTAAGTTACTTCTAAACGACGAAAATCAAGTTCGTAGCAAGTTTCATTTTCTAAGAAAGTAGTTAGATGAAGAAAATTTTTGTTGCCTAACAATGTAGTTAGACGACGATTTATATTCTTAAATAATGAAAATTTTTATTGTCTTAGTGAAAAAATTATTAAGAGCCGATTGCAATTCCAGATCAAACGCTCATCTTTTCACAACCCCTTAAACACTATCTCAACACTTCCTTCGGCGATTTTTTGATCTCTGCCGAAAAACCTTAAATCGAGGCCTCGTAAAGTATTCCCGAATCTTCTTATATTGGTTAGTGTTTGTATATACTCATTTCATGAATTTTTTTTATAAATATTTGGGTGTATTTTGAAGTTTACCAGTGAATGAATTCCAGCGAAAGATTTCCAGTGAATTTGTTGGCATAGAATCGCTTGATAACTATAATTCATTTGCATGTGTTGATTATATATATGAAATGTTATATCACTACAAGAAAAGAGGACTTAGACGACGGAACAGTATTAGTTCCGTCGTCTAAGTGTTACTTAGACCTCGGAGATTTCTCCGTGGTCCAAGTAACACTTAGACGACGGAGATGTAATTCTCCGTCGTCTAAGTGTTACTTGGACCACGGAGAAATCTCCGAGGTCTAAGTAACACTTAGACGACGGATGTGAAGTTTCTCCGTCGTCTAGGTAAGCACCTGGACCTCGGAGACTTCTCCGTGGTCCAGGTTATCACCTGGACGACGGAGAATTACATCTCCGTCGTCTAAGTGTTACTTGGACCTCGGAGAAATCTCCGTGGTCCAAGTAACACTTAGACGACGGAGAATTACATATCCGTCGTCTAAGTGTGACTTGGACCACGGAGAAGTGATCACCTGGACAACGGACCGACACGTCGTGGTGTAAGTTCCACTTAAACGACGTACCGACACCTCCGTCGTCTAAGTGAAGCATTATATATATAGGCCATGCCAAACTCTCTTAGCTTCGATCATTCCATTATATTTTCTCCCGTGGGGAATTTTTGAGATCGAAGGAGAAGGAGAAGGCCGGATTAGGCTAGGCCGGGGCTAGAAATTAATTAAAGGATCGGATCTCCGGTGTTCGATCACTAGCTAGCTTAATTAACTGCAGATATCGAGAAGGCCAGCAGGTACGTACGTAGGCAGTTAAAATTTGCATGATTAAATATATATATATTTAGGGAAACCGTACGTGCGTACATACATGCATGAATGTTAATTAGCTATATATACAGATTAAATTACGTACGTAATTTGATGGATCGATGTAGATCGAGTACGTATAATTAATGGTAAATTAATGGACTAATATATATATATGTAATAATTATTTAATTATAATATTTTGTAGCAGTATGGACAAGAGTTGGATGAAGTTAAAGAATAGATGTGATGTCCGGTATATGGATGGAATTAGCGAATTTGTGAATTTTGCGATAGAACATGGTCATGGAAAGAAGCGTTTCAGGTGTCCGTGCCAGAAATGTCTTAATTGTCAGTATGCGGAGGTTAATGTTATGGTGCAACACCTGTACGAAAATGGTATGATGTGGAGTTACACTACATGGAGCGAGCATGGTGAAGCAGTAGAGTTCAGCGCAGCAGACTTCAGCTCAGGGTACAGTTACCATGGTGCCTCATCCAGCGGCAGTGGTGCCGGACCCCCAGCTTGCAATCCAACTGTAGATTTGGTCCATGATGCGTTTCCGGGATTTAGTCATAGTGGACACCAACACCAAGACGGAGGTTACAGTACCACTCATGAGCATGATGACACATTCCCCGCTGCTAGCTTGGCCACTGACACCAGTGAGATGGATAAGTACAACCGGATGCTACTTGAAGCGCAGACCCCGGTGTTCCCTGGATGTCGAGAGAATGTGTTGCAATATGTGATGGAGCAAATGAAGATAAAAGTGAAGCACAAAATGTCAGTCAGTGCTTTTGACGAAATTCAGGAGCAAATATGTAAGTTGCTTCCTGATGATCACAATCTTCCTAAATCTCATTATAAGGTTAGAAATATCTTGAGCAGCCTCGGCCTAAAGTACAGGATAATTGACGCATGTCCGAATGATTGTGTGCTATTTTACAAAGAGTATAAAGATTTGGACTATTGTCCCGTATGTGGCCAGTGCAGATTCCAGGTGAATAGGAAGAGTTCGAAAAAGAGAATTCCTGTGAAAGTTGTTCGATATTTTCCCTTGATTCCCAGATTGCAGCGCCTGTACATGTCTCTACACACAGCAGAGGCGATGCGATGGTACGCAGAAAAGCGAATAGATGACGATGTCCTGCGACACGCCGCGGATGGGGAGGGTTTCAAACATTTCGACAGAGAATTCGGAAACTCTGCTGCAGAGGTTAGAAATGTTAGACTCGGCCTATCTACAGACGGATTCAATCCTTGGGGAAGTAATAGCTCCGCCGTAAGCACTTGGCCAGTAATTCTGATGCCGTACAACCTGCCTCCGTGGATGTGCATGAACAAGGAATTTAATTTCCTTACTGTACTAATTCCAGGTCCTAAATCTCCAGGGAAGTGCTTAGATGTCTACCTCAGACCTTTGATCGACGAGCTGAAACTGTTGTGGGAAAATGGAGTCCCAACTTATGACAAATTCACTGACACGATGTTCACGATGAGGGCTGCCGTAATGTGGACGATCAGCGATTTTCCAGCGTATGGGATGTTGGCAGCGTGCAGGACAAAAGGATATAATGGATGTCCTATATGTTTGGACGACGTGAACTCTAGTTGGCACGCAGGGAAGGTGTGTTACTTGGGTCACCGTAGATGGCTCCCTCACGACCACCCTTGGCGACAGGATGAAGCTCATTTCGACGGGACGGTAGAGAACAATCCTAAACCCCGTAGTTGGTCGGGCGAAGAGATTTTAGAGAGGTTGAGCTATTTCGACTTTGGTGTGTTGACTAACGACGCGGATGTAAAGAAATGCAATCCAATTCCTCCACATGATCTGAGCTATTGGGATCACAAGAGTATATTCTTTGAACTCCCTTACTGGTCGAAGTTGAAGCTGAGGAACAACTTGGACGCGATGCACATAGAAAAGAATGTGTGCGACAGCGTGGTGGGAACAATTCTCGGTATTAAGTTCAAGACTAAAGATACTCCCAAAGCGCGCAAAGATTTGGAATCAATGAATCTACGTCGTCCCTTGTGGTTGAGGAGGGATAGGAAAGGAGTGTACAACAAGATGCCAGCTGCACCGTACACAGTGAAGCCGACACTTAGACGTTCTGTATTTCACTGGTTTAAGGGCGTTCGTTATCCGGCCACGTATGCAGCTACTATAACTGGAGCAGTGGACGAGGTGCAACACAAGTTTGTTGGTCTAAAGACACATGACTATCACGTTATGCTGCAACGTTTGATTCCAGTGGTAATTCGACCATATTTGCCTCGCGACGTCGTAGAACCAATAGTGGCATTGTGCAGATGGTGGCAGAGGTTATGCGCCAGAGAATTAAAGAAGTCAGATGTCGTGGAATTGCAACAACAAATTGTGCACATCATTTGCAAACTAGAGAGGATTTTTCCTCCTGCTTTCTTCGACATAATGATTCACCTAATGATCCACCTGCCCGAGCAGGTTCTCATTTCTGGTCCGGTCCAGTACACTTGGATGTATCCTCAAGAAAGGTACGTACAACTAATTAATTATACAGGTTTTTCGATTCATAATTTGTTCCACTGGAGATTACTAGCTAGCTATATGCATGTACTTATTTTTATTGTACGTTTGATTAATTTTGTAGACAGCTTGGACAGTATAAGTCATTCGTCAAAAACAGGTCGGCTCCGGATGGCTCCATAGCAGAGACATACCTAATGCATGAGTGCGTTACTTACTGCAACAGGTACCTCAAAGATCCACCACCTCCAACTGCCTCCGATCCCAGTGCCCGCATCAATCTTTCTGTCGTCACCAATGTCGTCCGACCGTTTAGAGGAGTATTAAAGGAAACGTTAACACAGGAAGAACTTATTGAGGCACATTGGGTAGTGTTACGAGACTGTGACGAAGTTGAGCCGTACATGATGTCATACAGGGAGAGGCTTCAGGCGTTATATCCAGACAAGAGTTCGGCGTGGATTGAGAAAATGGTTAAGAAAAAGTTCCCCGATTATTTCTTCCAATGGGTACGTATTTAGTGATTTATATACATATTGAGATCATGCATGTTTAATTTGTAGAAAGTAAACCCTTACATTTTTCCATTTTCGCAGATGATTGATCTGCAAAAATCCGAAAACCACGGGGGGTGGTGGTCTTGGCCAAAGCACTTGCTAGCAGGGAAGCCGATTAAACACTATATTTATCCGGGATGTTTTGTGAACGGTGTGAAGTTCCATTCATTGGCGCGAGATGAAGGAAGAAGAACACAAAACAGTGGGATAGCGGTTGGGAAAGACCCTGATCTATATTACGGAATGATCGTATATGTGGTTCAGCTATGTTACGGGAATGATGTCAACGTTTTCCTATTCAAGTGCAGATGGTTCAAGCGTACAAAGGAAGACCTGGGACTTTTATCAGTCGATACAAACTCAAGCTGGTATGAGGATGAGCCTTTCGCTCTCGCCACCTTAGTTAGGCAGGTGTTCTATCTCGACGATCCGAAAGCTGGTGACGGGTGGAAAATAGTGAACCAGATCTCTCATCGAGGAGTTTGGAATACAGAGACAATTGAAGGGACACCGGCGACGACTGAAGATGCTGCTGAACCAGACAGAGACATTCCTGCCTATCAAGAGCCTAATATTTCTGTCATCCGCTCCGACATAATGGACCTGGTTCAAGACGGTGAACGGTTACCCATGCCTGATGGTTGTACAGATCTAACTGAAGAAGAGATCATTGAGGTAGATGAAGAAGACGTGCAGGATGAGGACGATGACGACGACTCTGGTTATTCCTCGGACGATGTTGAGTACGATGAGGAGGATGAGCAATCGGATAACGGTGATGATGATGATGACGATTATGACGAAGAGTACGGTCACACGACGAGGATCATTACTTGGTAAACCCTAATTTATTATTGTAATATATATATATATGATCGATCGATGCATCGTAAAAAGGTGAAAGATTTCTATTATGTCGAGACTTTAAGATTCCTCGTCCAGCTTTGGTTGGTTTTATTGTTTTTAAATACTATATATATGATCGATCTCCGCCAGCTTAACTTCCTCAGATTTTAATTAAGTCGACTTCTCTCTGTTTCAATTGAATGTCTTTGGACTGTTTTTCTAGTCCCGGCCCCTCTCTTTGCTTTCAACTTCATCGGTGTATTCTCTGATCTTATTAAAAGTAAGCTGAAGCTGCTCTACATTTCGCTCACGCAGCCCTTCAAACCCTAAATCCTAGACCCTAAATGTAGCAGATCGGATCGATCGATCATTTTTTTAGTTATATTCTTGAATGAGAATAATTGAACGAACATACAAATGACCGGGGACGACCTAAACCCTAAACCATACGGCCCTAACCCCTGAATTCAGGGTTTTTACACTTGGACGACGGAGACAGTCATTCTCCGTCGTCTAGGTACACACTAGGACGACGGAGAATGTCGTCTCCGTCGTCCAGATGACAAACCCGATACCCTAAACCCTAAGGACCCCTAACCCCTGAATTCAGGGTATATATATTCACCTGGACGACGGAGACAGTCGTATACCCTAAACCTAAGGACCCCTAACCCCTGAATTCAGGGTATATTCACCCTAAACCCTATACCCTAAACCTAAGGACCCCTAACCGAGAACGGAGAAATTAATTGCAGATTCACCTTTGGCGCCAAATCTCAATCTCATATAAAACCCTAGCTAAATCTTGGACCCTAAATCTAGCAGTTCGGATCGATCGATCAATTTTTTAATTATATTTTTGAATCAGAATAATTGAACGCACACACAAATGACCGGGGACGACCTAAACCGTAAACCCTAAGGCCCTAACCCCTGAATTCGGGGTTTTTAAACTTGGACGACGGAGACAGGCATTATCCGTCGTCTAGGTACACACTTGGACGACGGAGACAGTCATTCTCCGTCGTCCAAGTGTAAAACCATATACCCTAAACCCTAAGGACCCCTAACCCCTGAATTCAGGGTATATTCACCTGGACGACGGATACTATATTCTCCGTCGTCCAAGTACACACCTGGACGACGGATATTAGCGTCTCCGTCGTCCAAGTGTCTACTTGGACGACGGAGAATGTCGTATCCGTCGTCCAGGTGTAAATTTCGTAATTTTTTCTAAGACAACGACCATCTAGACCATCTTCGAATGCGTATTCTTTTCGTCAAGACTTTAGAGTAGTATATTCTTGGTGTGTGAGCTTCGACGGTTCGAAAATCGGAGTTGCGAAATGTCCTGTATCCACGTTTCCGGTTTGTGAAATTCTCGGTTTTGCGGTTGACTGTGCCGATGAAACCCTTCCCGAACTTATTATTTCCTGGTCCTTTATAGTAATTATATATTATGTTACGACGAACATATCCAACGGTTGTTTTGTCCAAATTCAATTTCGTTAGCACTCTGCTGCAAATCAGCAACTACTCATGAACACTAAAGTCTTAAAGATTAGTCGATACTTAACAACTTTCAAAACGTAAAATTATTCGGCGGTTCAAATTTAACTGTTTATATATACGATGCGTTCATCGATATTGTACGACTATTTCACTCGAATGACAAATCGCTAAATTCCTAGCGAATTAATTTTAAATTTTTTTTTGGCATAATTTGAACCTAGACGACGGATACTGTCAGTTTCCGTCGTCCAAGTGTTCACCTGGACGACGGAATTAACCGTATCCGTCGTCTAGGTTCAAATTACCATGGCGGTTCAATTTTTTATTTTTTTTCGGTGTAAATATCGACTTGGACGACGGATATGTAGGTTTCCGTCGTCCAAGTGAAAACTTGGACGACGGAAACCTACATATCCGTCGTCCAAGTCGATATTTACATGGCGGTTCAATTTGCCGCTTCAATTTTCGGCACCGCTTGAAATTCCACTTAGACGACGGAAAACACTGTCTCCGTCGTCTAAGTCAACATTTATGGCGGTGAAACGGCCCGCCCATTTATTTGGCGCCGGTTCGAAAAAATTTGACCCTTCACTTAGACGACGGAAAACACTGTTTCCGTCGTCTAAGTGCACTTAGACGACGGAGAATAGTTCTCCGTCGTCTAAGTGAAACTGTATATAAGGAGGAGCACCCCCCTCATTTTCTCATCATTCCATCTCCTCCTCTATACTCTCCTCTCCTCTCTCTCTCACTCCGGCGATCCTCCTCCGGCGACGCCCCGACGACCAATTTTCCGGCGTGGTTCCCCCTCTCCGACGACTCTACTCTTCCAATATTCCGGCGAAATTCCGACGAGGTAATAATTCGAAATTTTAACTCTTTAACAATTTTTTTATTTGTTTAATTATTTAATTTCTAAATACTTTTAATTTATTAGTTTTAAATAATAAATAGTTGTAATTATAATAATTATTTTCTTGTTATTATTATTATTTAGTAATCATTATTAGTTGTTAATTATTTGGTAAAGAATAATTATTAGTTAAAATTAAATAATAGTAATAATAATAATTGATTATATTGGTAAATGAATAATTATTATTAAATGCATGATAAATAATAATTAATTGATAATTATATGTATTTTCTAGTAAATTGCATGGTAGTACGTGTTCGATTTAAATTTAGTACATAGGCTTGGTGTAATTAAGTCGCACTCTTTGGAATAGATGGCGCCTCTTTTCCTTGCTTATCTCCTTAACCCCTCGTGATGTGTGGATTTCATCACCGCACACCATAACCTAAGTGAAGTTATGGACACGAGGTTGAGGGCGGAGTTTGCAAAGGACTTGAGGGAGTGTAAATTTTCGAAAAATTGGCCGAATGTCGGACATGGTGTCTAGAAACGGGTTATGACTGGTGACAGGATTTGGACTAAGAAAGACTTTTGTCGAAATTAGTCCTGCCTCTCGCGTTATCTCTATCCCTAACTGGCCATGTTTTTCGATTTAACCAAGGCTGATTAATTGAAAATTTACACTTTATCGCGCGGGTCGCACGTCCATTGAACGACCGAAAATGCCAAGCTAGTGTACTCTATTTAAATCTTAAACGTACTTAATTAATTAGCGTAAATTCTCCGTCGTTGTAATTATTATGGTAAGTAGGTATTTTAACACCGTACGTACTCTTAGGTTTAAATGGCTCCGCCAAAGATCACATCCGGGAAGAAGAAAGCCCAACAGGAGTCAGAAGATGAGATGCTCCAAATGTTGGCGGCCCAAGTCGGTTGGGTTCAACCGCAGGTAGACGCCCTCAATCCGGGGCCTTCTGGGGAAATTCCCTCTGCCCCATTTCTCTCAAGCGGTGATGACGTCGACCCCTTTTCAACTCCGACGCCCGGTACCGCTTCAACGGGAAGTACTCAGGCGTCTTCGACGGCCGAGTCTATCATGTACAGCGCCCGCCGTAAGCAAAGGAGGGCCCCCACTGACCCCCAACCGAAAAAGACTCGGGGTCTCGTTAAAGGTGGAAAGGCGGAGAAAATTTGCAAGGCGACCGGGAGCAAGATCGCCTTGCCTTACGACGAATTCACCGGTGGCCCTCCCACACCTCAGCTAGCAAGTCTCTCGGCTCATAGCATTGGGTCGATTGTTCGTAACCGGGTTCGTATCACTGCCCCTACTTGGAGGGATGTGCCGGATTCGGAGAAGGCGAAAGTCTTTAAGGATCTTTCGGTACGTAATACGTACAATTTTAGTTATTATATACTATTTTTAATATTAGTTATATATAATTTTATAATATATACGATTATAATTTTCAATTTATTTCTGATAGGAACAATTTGCGGTGGATCCGGATCCGGCGATGTTGAGGCATATCAACCAAACCGCCAACAACATCTTCAAAGATTGGAAGTACAGGCTCCATCAGTACTTCCGAACTAACGGTCCCGTGCCTCCCCCCGAAGAGCTGCGTGGGGATAGAGAAGATGAGTGGGAGTGGTTGTGTAACCACTTTGCCGATGAGCAATTTCAGGTGTTAATTTACTTTTTTTATTTCAATTAAGATAATTGAATACTCTAAATTTTAGTTACTTATAAATTTTTTAATGATTTCATTATGTTGTCTAACAGAAATTCTCCGGTGTCAACAAAGCCAACCGGGGGAAGAAGGACAAGCACCATACTTCCGGCGCCAAGCAACTCATTCAAATTGCCAAGGAGCACAGGGATAAGGGCTCCAAACACCCTTATCTCGATGCAAGCGTAAGCGCGTACGTGACGCCTGGGCTCGATAATGAAGCGAGTCAACGCGGCGTAAGTCATATATATATATATATATGTGTGCGCTAATAATTATAGTAATTATTATTTAAATATTATTTCATTATAATAAATTTATTATTCTTTTGTAGGCAAGAGTGATAGAGCGTGCGCAGGAAGAATTGGCTAACACTCAGCTTGCGTTCCCAGATGTGCCGCTAGAAGACCTGCCTCCTCTATCTGTGGAGAGCCAAATAGCAATTGCGGATGAGGTCTACGGTCGTAGAGCTGGCAAGGAGGTTAGGCACTTCGGGCCTAAGGTGGTTCGAGATTTGTCGACCTCTGAGTCATCATCTACGGGAGGTTCGGGGCGGCGGAGAAGTTCTCAAGCTGCGGCAGCCTATGAAGAGGCTCGAATCGCACGGGAGGAGAATATTGCCATGCGCCAAAGAATGGACCAGCAAGACGAGCGAATAGCCCAACTCATCGCCCTTATGCAACAAGCTCAAAGACAATGTCAACCTCCTCCGAACCCATTCCCCGACGACGACGACCCGGCTGGAGGCGGAGGACGAGGCGGCGCATCTGCTCCTCCAGTGTTTTAGCTAGCTAGTAGTTCATTATTTCGTTTCTTAATTTCCGCATTACGAACAATATTTTCATTTTTAATTATGGGTTTTTTCGATTATGTATGTACAAATTAATTTTAATTATTTTATTAATTTAGTGTATTTAATTAATTTAATTAATTTTTTTTCAATTAATATTAATAATATTTTTGAATTTAATTTTTTTTTTAAATTAATTTTTCACTTAGACGACGGAGACATTAATCTCCGTCGTCTAAGTCCCTACATGGGCCACGGACGTTGTTAGCTTCTCCGTGGCCCAGGTGGTGACTTAGACGACGGAGATTAATGTCTCCGTCGTCTAGGTTACGACCTGGGCCACGGAGAAGCTAACAATCTCCGTGGCCCAGGTGGGGACTTAGACGACGGAGATTAATGTCTCCGTCGTCTAAGTCACCACCTGGGCCACGGAGATTGTTAGCTTCTCCGTGGCCCAGGTCGTAACCTAGACGACGGAGACATTAATCTCCGTCGTCTAAGTCACCACCTGGGCCACGGAGAAGCTAACAACGTCCGTGGCCCATGTAGGGATTTAGACGACGGAGACATTAATCTCCGTCGTCTAAGTCCCCACATGGGCCACGGACGTTCTCCGTGGTCCAAGTGAACTTGGACGACGGAGATTAAATTCTCCGTCGTCTAAGTACTTAGACGACAGCACTTGGAGCACGTACCTTGGACGACGGATTTTCCGTCGTCCAAGTACTTAGACGACGGAGATAGGCACTTAGACGACGGAAATTCTCCGTCGTCTAAGTCACTTTTTCTTGTAGTGTATCGATTAGTAGGTTGACAAATTAATAATTTTTGGATTAAATAAATATATATTAATTAGTTTAATTTGGGTTATGTTATTTATTAATTATTGGGTGTATGTAAGAATAATTTTTGATGTGTAATTAACTATCTACGTAGGTTATGTTCATGATTTATCCCGAAATTAGCTATCTAGGTTCTTGAAATGTGACAAAATTAGCTACATAGGTTCTTGAATAAAGCATGATTATGACTCTAAATAGATTTGGACAATTTATTGTTTCGCTCATTACAACTCATGCAGAATATGGACAAGAGCTAGTTAATGTTGGAAAGAGATGGTCCAAAGTATATACAGAGAATTTACGACTTTAGGAATTTTTCAATTGAACATGGTCGAGGAAAGACGCATTACATGTGTCCGTGCAGGAGATGTTGTAACTCAAACTATCTGTGAGTTCCACAAATGTTCCACCACTTATCTGAACACAGTATGATGTGGGAGTACACCTCATGGATCAAACATGGTGAAGAATGAGAGACAACCCTTCTAGCCTCCGACTTCATGAGATCCACTAATTACGATAAGTATAATAGGCTTCTATTAGAAGCCCAGACACCGTTGCACCCATAGAGTAAAGAGACCATTTTGATTGTCATATCGGAGAAAATGGGGTATAAAGTGAAGAACAAAATGTTGAATGCAGCATTTGTGACGATGTCCAGCGACATATATGTAAGTTGCTTCCAGGTGATCACAAACTTCTTGATAGTTATTATAAGGTAAAAATGATCTTGAACGACCTTGGCCTTTCATCCACGAATATCGATGTCTGCAAAAACAGTTGTGTCTTGTTTTATAAAGAACACACAATCCTCCAACACTGCTCGGTTTGCGGCGAGTCGAGATAGAACCTCAAGAAGAAGAATAAGAAGAAAAATATTCCTTGGAAGGTGCTTTGCCATTTCTTTTTGATTCCTAGACTAGAGTGATTGTACATGTCTTCGTATACGACTGAGGTAATGAGATGGCACGGTGAAAAGAGGTTAGATGACAGTTTGCTTAGACACCCCACAGATGGGGAGGATTTTAAATCTTTTGATATGATGTTTACAAACTTTGCATCAGAAGTTCGATATGTCAGACTAGGACTTTCTACATATGGCTTCAATCCTTATAATGATGGCACGTATAACACTTGGCCTGTTATTGTCATGTCATACAATCTGCCTCCCTGGATGTATATGAGAAAAGAATTTAATTTTCTTACTATATTAATTTCGGGTCCTTACTCACATGGAAAGTGTTTTGATGTGTTTATGAGACCTTTGATTGACGAGTTGAAGGAGTTGTAAGAATTTGGCGTACGAATTTGGGGCAGCTACACTAAAACTTCATTCATCATGAGAGCAGCAATGATGTGGACCATTAGCGATTTTCCTCCTTATGGAATGTTGGCGTCTTGCAGGACTAAAGAGTATGAGGCTTGTCTTATATGCTTAGACGATGTCAACTCTAGCTATCACGCAGAAAATGTGTGTTACTTGGGTCACCGTACATGGCTTCCTGAGGATCACCAATGGAGATTGGATAAGGAGAGTTTCAACGGGACGGAAGAGAATGGTCTGAAACCCCAAGAATGGTCTAGTGATGAGATTTTCCAAAGGCTCCAATACATTGATTTTGGAGTGTTGAGAAAGTGTCCACTTGTGACGGCCAACAATCCTGTGGTTGCCAACGATCTTACATATTAGAGTCACATGAGTATCTTCTTTGAACTGCCTTATTGGTCAAAGTTAAAACTCTGGAGTAACCTAGATGCCATGCACATTGAGAAGAATGTATTCGACAGCGTTGTGGGAATAATTCTCAATATTGATAAGAAAAATAAGGACACTCTTAAAGCGTATCAAGATTTGCAGCATATGAAAATATGCCGTCACTTGTGGTTAAAGAAGTCAAGGTCAGGTAGACTCGAGATACCTATGGCCCCTTACATAATGAAGCCGGTCAAGAAAAAGGAAGTGTTTTCCTAGTTTCGTGGTGTGAGGTATCCATCCAACTACGCAGTTAATATATCTCATTGTGTAAAAGTGGGGAATAGAAAATTCTTGAATCTAAAGACTCATGACGGTCATGTTATGATGCAACGTCTTTTTCTAGTGATAATTCGATCATATTTTCATCGTGCCGTGGTTGAGCCGTTAGTAGCATTGTCTAGGTGGTGGCAGAAGTTATATGCCAGAGAGTTAAAGAAGTCAGATGTGGTTGAATTGAAAGAAGAGATTGTCTACATTCTTTGCAAATTAGTGAGGATTTCCTCCTTGCTTTCTTCAACATCATAATTCACCTAATAATCTACCTTCTGGAACAAGTGTTGCTATCTGGTCCGGTACACTATACTTGGATGTATCCTCAGGAAATGTACATTATCTACTGAATGTTCCACCACTACTTATGGCTTATATGTTTCTTACATATTGATTTCATCATAATTTTGCAGACAACTCGAATAGTATAAAGGATATGTTAAAAATCGCTTTAGCCCGGAAGGGTCTATAGTAGAAACATACATTAGACATGAGTGTGTGACCTACTGCAACTTGTATCTCATACACTACAAGAAAAACTCACATAGACCACGAAGCTATTCCGTCGTCTAGGTAAGAGTTTCCGTCGTCTAAGTACTTAGACGACGAAATCTCCGTCGTCTAAAGTCTGCCGTTCAAGTGCTGTAGTCTAAGCACTTAGACGACGAAAATTGTCCGTTATGTCGTCCAAGTGACGTCTTAGATGACGCAAATGGTCTGTCGTCCAAGTGAGGATTGGTCGACGCAAATGTTATTTGCGTTGTCCAAATACAACATAGACTACGGAATTATTACGTCGTTCAAGTACAACTTAGACCACGCAAATGTTATGTGCATCATTCAAGTACAACTTAGACTACTGAATTATTGCACTTAGATCACGAAACTGTTCCGTGGTCTAAGTGATCACTTAGACCACGTATGTATATATATTTTGTAGTTTAAGTCATCATTTAGACTACGAAAGCATATATCATTTCGTAGTCTAAATGAGAACTTAGACTACAAAAGCGTATATGCTTTTATAAGTGAATATATTTTTAATTTTAATTTTTTTGATTAAAATTTGGATTTAAAGTAAAATATTAATTAATTAATTAAAATACTAAATTTAATTTAAATAATAAAATAATTAAAAATTGTACATACATCGATATCGTTCGAAAAAAATGAAATATTAAGAACTACGTACAAACTACTAAAATACGGCAGGAGTAGACGCGCTGCCGAGTCCTCTGCCTCTAGCCATGTCGTCGTCGTTGGGGTGTGGGTTCGGAGCAGGACGGAAATCTTGTTGAACCTGATTTTGCATGAGGGCGAGGAGGTTGGCTATCTGCACTTGTTGCTCATCAAGCCTCTGACGCATAGATAGCATTTTCGCCATTGCGAGTCGAGCCTCCCTAAGGGCTGCTTGGACCACCGCATCCCGAGCACTTGTCCTTGCTGAGCATTTCGTAGATGAGTCAGAAGATAAATCTCGTTGCACTTTGCGTCCCAACCCCCTAACCTCCTTGCCAGCTCGATGACCATATACCTCATCGGAGATTGCAATTTGGCTCTCCCTCGATAGAGGAGGCAGGTCTTCCGGCGGCATATCCAGGTGTGCAAGCTGCGTGTTGGCAACTTCTTGCTGCGTCAGTTCTACCAACTTTGCCTGAAAATAATAATAAAAATGAAATAATTATAAATTTGTACGAGAGTTTAATAAATAATAAATAATAATTACTTTAATTGAGAAGAAATATATACGGCACTTACGCAGTTTTGACTCGTTTCATTGTTTAGTCCAAGCGTCACGTAAGCAGTGATGCTAGCATCCAGATAAGGGTGTTTGGAGCCCTTATCGTTGTGCTCCTTGGCAATTTGTATCATCTGCTTTTAGCTAGAAGTATGATATTTGTCCTTCTTCTCCCGATTGGCCTTGTTTGTGTTCGGTTGCGTCTGTTCGACAAGATAATTCATTTAAAAACTAATAAATAACTAAAAAAATAAATTATTTGATTTCGTCAATTTAAAAAAAAATACGAACCCGATACAATTCTTCTTCGAAGTGGTTGACCAACCATTCCCACTCATCTTCCCTATCCCTACGCAGCTTTACGGGGGTAGGCGAGCGGCCAAATTGGAGGTAATACTTATGAAGTCTGTATTTCCAATCACGGCAGATGGTATTGGCGGTGGTGTTGATGTGCCTAAGTATCTCTGGTGTGCCATCCACCGCATATTGTTCCTACAAGAAAAGAATAAAAAATTATAATCGTATATATATATTATGAAATTACGATTTTTATTGGTTATTAAAAAATAAATTTAAAATTGTATTATGTACTGAGAGTTCTTTAAACACCTTCCCATTCTCCAAGTTCGGCAACTCCTTCCAACTAGGCGCAACCATACGAATCTTGTTACGAATAATTTCTCCGATGTTGTGCGATGAGAGACTAGCTAGTTGCGAGGTGGGAGGGCCTTCGGTGAAATCGTCGTATGACAACTGGATCTTTTGCCTGGTCGCCTTGAACAACTTCTCATATTTTTCGCCCTTTCCGAGTCCTCGGGTCCTTTTCGATTGAGGGTCTGACGGGGCCCTCCTGACCTTGCGCCGCGCGCTGTAGAAAATAGACTTGGAGTCCGACTCCTGGGCATTTTCTGACATTGATGATCGGCCGGAAGAGGTGTTATCGTCATCAGTCGATATAATTGGGGCATTAGGAATTTCCCCAGTCGCCCCAGCCAAGGGACTAGCTGAAGGGTCCGGAGGAGGCGCGACGTTGTTCTCCAAGGTTTGCCAACCCACTTGCTCTATGAAGCATCGGAGCTGAGCATCTTCTGCCTCTTTTTATGCCTTTTTTTTACTTTATGGGGCCATTTTAACTTAGAAGTTTTAAAAATCAACTATTAAACCTATTTTTAAATTTTATCATTTTCCTTTTTAATGTTTACCTTCAATTTGTATATTTTTACCATTTTTATGAATTTATTATTTTTACCCTATTTACAATATTCACCAATTTACAATAATTACCAATTTATAACTTTTATTAATTTATAATATTTACTTAATTTATAATATATTTAGCAATTTATTATTTTTACCATTTTTAATATTTACTAATTTACAATAATTACAAATTTACAAAATATTTACCAATTTTTAATATTAACCAATTTTTGGTCTTATCATTTTAGATATTTACCATTTTTTCATATTTAGTATTTTTAATTTTTGTCATTTTTAATATTTACCTTAAATTTTTATATTTTACCATTTTTATAAATTTATTATTTTTACCCTATTTACTATATTCACCAATTTACAATAATTATCAATTTATAATTTTTATCAATTTACAAAAGTTACCAATTTATAATATTTACTTAATTTATAATATATTTAACAATTTCTTATTTTTACCATTTTAGAATATTTATGAATTTACAATAATTACCAATTTCCTTAATTTACAAAATATTTACCAATTTATTATTTTTACCATTTTATAATATTTACTAATTAATTTACAATAATTAACAATTTACAATAAATAAAAAATTTACAAAATTTACTTAATTTACAAAATATTTACAAATATATATATATATATATATATATTTACCATTTTACAATATTTACTGATTTATAATAATTAACCATTTATAATATTTACGAATTTACCTAATTTACATATTTACCAATTTACAATTATACACGATACATCATATTATACCTAAATATGTATTATTACACCTAAATACATATTAAAAAGAAATTCTAAATATGTACGCACGTAAAAAAATATATTTGTTTTATCGGCGGTGGGTGGGGGCGGCGGTGCCGGTGGGAAGTGTCGGAGGTGGAGGGAGGGAGGAGGCCGACCGACTGTAGAGCTAGGGAGAAAGGAGATGCCGTATGTGGTGGAGGGAGGGAGGAGAGTGCCGTACGATGCAGGAGGTGGAGGCCCAAGGTGGGAGGCGGTAGAGGTCGACCGGTGGGAGACGTGAGGGTGCCGGAGTTTGAGAGAGGGAGAGAGAGAGAGGTGATCAATTGAAGCTGCCCATAAATTACAATTATATAGTTTCACTTAGACGACGAATGTCCGCTTTTCGTCGTCTAAGTGACCACGATCTCACCTAGACGACGACAACTGATGTTGTGTCGTCCAAGTGTGCACTTAGACGACGGAAAGCCCTATTTTCATCGTCTAAGTCAGTACCGGTTTCTCCTCCAATTAATTGATGGGTGAAAGTTGACCGCCATATTTTTTGGAAACGGTTCAAAATTTTAACTTAGACGACGGAGATGGCCATCTCCGTCGTCCAGGTCAAATTTTGAGCGATTCCCAGAATAAATGGCAGTCGAATTTGGACCACCTAAAATTTGAACTTGGACGACGGAGATGGCTATCTCTGTCATCCAGGTGAGAACTTAGACGACGGAGAGTCCTCCTACTCCATCGTCTAAGTACAATTTCTTGTAAAAATTATATTTATAAATAATTTGTAAGAAAGTTTTCAATCTGTCATTTAATTTTTTTTGTAGTAAAATATCAATTAAATAATCTTATATATAAAAAGCGGGATTTTAGACGACGAATTAATTTACGTCTTTAAACTTGTTAAGTATCTACTAATGTGTTTAACTTAAGTGTTAGTAAGTATAGGCTCACTGCACATCAATATTAACGAAATTGAATTTGGAAAAAACAATCGTTGGATACATTCACCATAAGATAATATATAAGTAGAATAATTTTTAGTAAATAGTAAGTTCATTAAGGGTTTCATCGGCATAGTCAATCGCAAAACTGAAATTTTTACAAACTGGAAACGTGGATACACGAAAATATGTAACTCCTATTTTGGAACCGTCGACGCTCACACTTCAAGCATTGGGACATGGTCTACATGATCGTTGTCTTAGATGTGAAATTACGATATCATGACTTAGATGACGTAATGACACGTTTGCGTTGTCTAAGATTAAATTTTAGGGTTTAGAGTTTACTTAGACGACGAAATAACCCGTTTGCGTCATCTAAGTCATGGTTTAGGATTTAGGGTTATATAATTAATATTGTGTGTACCTTGGCATGGACTACGAAAAGTCGTTTGGTTGTCTAGGTTTTAGGGTTTAGGAAAAATGTGATTCTTGGTCGTACGGATTAATTTTGTATTTCCGTCCGTCAAAGCGACCTCGCTCTTTTAATTTGAATTTAATTATGCGAAAAAGTTAAAAGTTAAAATTAATTAATTAATTATTAAATTAAGTAAATTATACCTACTCCTCCTCATAATATAATTAATCATGTATCAATACGTCAAAAAAGTTTAATTACAATAATTAATTACCAATTAATATTCCTCGTCGTTACATTGTACTCTTCATCATAATCGTCATCATCCTTCTCACCACTATTATTCGATTGCTCCTCCTCATCATCATACTCAACATCGTCCAATGAATATCCTGAGTTCTCGTCTGCATCGTCATCCTGCACCTCTTCTTCATCGATCTCGTTAACTACATCAATAATCTCATCTTCAGTTAGATCCGTACAACCATCAGGCATGGGTAAGCGTTCACCATCTTGAACCAGGTCTATTATGTCGGAGAGGATGACAGAAATATTAGGCTCTTGATATGCAGTAATGTCTTTTTAACGTTCAGCATCTTCAGTCGCCGGCATCCCTTCAGCTGTCGTGGTATTTCATATTCCTCGATAAGAGATATGGTTCAATATTTTCCACCCTTTACCATCTTTCGGATCATCAAGATAGAACACCTGCCTAACTAAGGTGGCAAGAGCGAAAGGCTCATCCTCATACCAGCTTGAGTTTGTATTGACTGATAAAAGGCCCAGGTTTTCCTTTGTACGCTTGAACCATTTGCACTTGAATAAGAAAACGTTGACATCATTCCCATAACATAACTGAACGACATATTTAAGAGCCCCGTAATATATATCATTGTCTTTCCCAACCGTTATCCCACTATTTTGTGTTCTTCTTCTTTCATCTCGGGCCAAGGAATGAAACTTTACACCGTTCACAAAATATTCGGGGTAAATATAGTGTTTAATTGGCTTCCCTGCTAGCATGTGCTTTGGCCAAGACCACCACCCCCCATGGTTATCAGATTTTTGTAGATCAATCATCTGTGAAAATGGGAAGAATATATATATAATTAAAGGATTTAATTTCTACAAACATGTATATGAATAAAATAAGTAAACATATGTACCCATTGGAAGAAATAATCGGGGAACTTCTTCTTAACCACTTTCTCAAACGACGCCAAACTCTTGTCCGGATTTAACGCCTGAAGCTTCTCCCTGTACCCAATCATGTAAGGCTCAACTTCGTCACAGTCTCGCAACACTACCCAATGTGCCTCAATAAGTTCTTTTCGTGTTAACGATTTCTTTAATACTCCTCTAAACAGTCGTACGACATTTGTGACGACATAAATATTGATGCGGGCACTAGGATCGGAGGTGGTGGGAGGTGGTAGATCCTTGGAGTACCTGTTGCAGTAAGTAACACACTCATGCATTAGGTATGTCTCAAGGAGAAGATTCAATGTCTCAAGGAGCAAATTGCTGTTAGTTTTTACTTCCTCATTGATTCTGTATATATAATGCTGTACTGCTATATTTCTTTGTATTCTGTTCTTGATTTGTATTTGACACAGCAATTACATTCTAAGTGAACTGATATAATCTACACTCTATTACAAATCAGTTCTAACACTTGGTCGTCGAACTCCAACAAATTTGCCTTCTTGATCATATAGGACAATCAATTGTAGATCCCGCAAAAGCATTGATCTGGAAAGTCGAAGGAAAGATTAGTGTGCATAACTAGTAACTGATAACAACATAGTAGAAATGATCGTAGTCATGTGATCAGTAGACAAGCTATCATTTTGACACTTTAATTTTCTGAAGCCAGAAAAGAAAATGTAATTTTTCCTTCTCTTCTCAAGGGTGAAGGGTGGTGCAAATAAAGTAACGTGTGCATAAAACTTAAATCTAAATTCTAGTTCAGCCTTGCGTAGTTTTCCAAATCCTCAACAAGTGGAAGTTAACCTTCCAAGGTCATATCAAATGTGTTACTATAGAAAATATAGCTTCAAGGGACCACATCCCCTTGACGTTCCAAGCTCCATATAGCTTCTTGTCACCGTTGATCTGAAGAGGTGCCACAGCCAAATTAAAAGGTCCCTCATTATCTTTGATTACTTGCAGAGCTGAAATACTCCAGTCTGTCTGGTAGATGGTGATCCCTCCATACCATAAAGGGTTATTTACACTGATTGTTTTCCTCAGCACCTCCTTACCTTCTAGATCCATCAGCAAAAGATCAGTATAAAACTGTGATACCTGTAACAGTAACCACAGAATGTATTAGTTAAATCCCCTGCATCTGGCACCAAAGAAGAATAAACTAGAACAGTATGTTGATTTGAAATCACAATAGTTAAATATATGCTAGAGCTAAGGTTCCAGAAAGCAAAAAGATAAATAAGTTGCAACACATCGTTGGAAAGTTGGAAAGATTTTGATCAATATTGATTCCAAAAAAAATAAAAAATACATTCACCCAACGGGAAAATGTTTACCTCCCCACTGTCAAAACAGGTCATGTAGAATTTGTTTACATGGACCTCAGTATTAAAGGCATCGGTTGGAGTAGAAAGAAACCCTGCTGGGCCTAGCACATCTCCTACCACAAAGTTCAAACCCTGTGGAACTGTCACTGCTCCCTTGAAGCTCCCAGTTGCACTCAGAGTTCCACCTACCATTGTCAGCAGCATTGCTAAATGTACTCGAATGGGGGCAAATTGATCAGCCAACCCCCTAAAAGCATATAAACAAGGTCCCTTCGAGGAATACCTATATGGATGAAACTACTCATTATTATAAGGTTATTGAACTAACAATGAATTTGTAGCACTAATATATGCAAGGTAATCTCCAATGTCACTTTAGAGTTTAGAGTTCTACAATAGCAGAAAACCATATCGATATGTATTCTAGCTCATTTAGTATTAATCTCACAGCTACAAATAATAAACTTATGTACATTAGAATTTTTAAATCTTGAAGTATCCTACTACATATAAGTAGTAAATACTAATACACAGAACATTCTATTTTTTTGAAAAGGGACACAGAACATACTCTTTCAGATTGATTAAGATGATAAAATGTCATCCAATCTAAAAAGTTAAAAGGTTTAGAAAGAATATGAAACTACATACCTCATATCCAGCTCCCATAAGAATAACCCCCAAATCTTGAACAGCAGCTCTTGGCAAAGAATCTGAAAACTCCTGCTTTTGGATGGCCTCAGAAGACTGCAAAAAGCTCCATCTGCTCTCACCAAAAAAATCCGAGCGTCAATATAAAACTCCCCTCCTCACTTTTATTGAGGATTTATTGAAGAAAAATGATGAAAGCAATCAAATCAAACCTTCTTGCAACCTTGACTAGGGGTATCTGCGTTGTGTAAGTGCAGGCCATTAATGATGCAGCCAGTAGAGCCAAAGAGGCAAGGAAAATTGGAGATGAGTACATATGGTCAAATCCAAGCGCCAGAACCCATCTCCAAGTGAAGAAACCCAATAAAGGATTACTTTCGGGGAATTGATCGAAATAGTGATTCGGGGCCTCTCCTTGATCAATGAAAGTTCGTGCACAACCATTACATCCACATAAACACTAATTTAATACAAGAAAAGAAAGGCTCTATTTTGATTCTTGTTTCAAGAACAATGTATGTTTCTTTATTAGGATCATTAAGAAAATGACATGAATAATAATAGTGGTTGTGAATTGGCTACATCCCAATAGCCTTGAGACCAGCAATGGCTAACATTTCTCCAATAGCCAAAGGAAGATAAGACAAAACTGACAGAACCTTTCTGGGTAGCCTCTTCATCGAACCCAACACACCACTACTTCCTGACTTGGGCGGAGCTATGTCGTCTGCTTTCTTCTCCTCATCCAGAGGTGGCGGAGCTCCTTCGGAGAGCATGATCTTATTGGCTATGGTTTTGTTGGTCCTGCCAACGGATTTATATTTCTTTTTATTTCGTTTAGATTACAAAAGTAAGTCCAAATTATCCAGCATTCCTAGTACGCTTAGGGTAAGCAGACTCCGCTTTGGTGACTAGGATTTAGTTTCCATTTCCGAATCAAATAAGGAGACATTCTTGACTGCTTCCCAGCTCAGTGTTTTTCCTAAATCAGTAAGTCCTCCTAATCCTTAATTCGATTCCTTATTAAATAGGAAATCCCAATCCTCTAAGGTAAAGAATTTTGTTATGTGAATTGAGAGTAAGATCCCCAAAGTTATAAATAGATCGAGCTCAGTCTCATACTCATCGATTTGTCTCCGTTGTCTTTGTTTACAAATTGAAATCTCCCTCTTATCTTAGATATATAGATCATAAGCCTCCATGGATACTGAACACAAAGTGAACCAGTTCTTGCTCCGGCTGCCCCTCCCCAATGAACCACATCAACTCACAAAGATGTCAAATTTGCAGCCAGAGGTAATTATTGCTCCACTGGATCACGTTTGTTATATTTGCCACAAGGCATTTCAGTCCGGCCAGGCCTTGGGAGGTCACAAAAGTATGCACTTTCACGAAGCCAGGCAAGGTCTTAATCCTTGTGCTACTAGTGTTAGTACTAGTGAACGAGTTATTAGCTGCCTCATTTGTGGAAAGAACTTCCCCTCCAAGAAATCTCTCTACGGACACATGAGGTCACACAGCGCAAACCAATCCCCTCATAATAGCACCAGCTCTGCTACTTCAACTGTGTCGGAAGTGCCTGCCGATGACAATGAACGACATGCATCTATTACCGGTTTGTATCAGACCAAGAGTAATTGGCCTCCCACGAAAAAGAGGAGCAAGAGAGGCAGTGATATCTCATCAGTGACTTATGATTCCATAGATCTAGAGAAGTTCAGTGCACTATTGATGTTGGCCGATGAGTGTGCAAAGGAGGCTCAGAAGAGAGCTCTGCATGTTGACTTCAACAATTGTGTTCAGCTTTTAGTCCGGCATGATGAAATCGAGCCCAAGAAAAGGCAATTGAATAATGAATATGTGAAAAGAAGACCTGCTGCTGATCATGACGGTCAGAATGGCTACACTCACGATGACATTAACCGTGATCAGTTTAGTTGCCAGCTTTGCAGTATAACATTCACAAGTTACCAAGACTTAGGAGGGCACATGTCGAAGCATTCACCAATTCAAGCTTTACCTCTCCAATGTTCTCGTGCATATAGATGCACTATTTGTGACAAGGAATTCGGAAGTCCCCAAGCTTTGGGAGGGCACAAGTCTTCGAGCCACAACAATCACATCAAGAACACCAGCAACTCTGCAGATGTTGTTAATAAAGATGGCAACGTAAATGAGACTGACCATAAGGCGGAGATGTACAACTGCCATGTTTGCAACAAGGCATTCACAAGTCACCGGGCTTTGGGACGACATGTGTCGAGCCATAGCAAGCTCAAGATCATCAACAACAATGTAGCCCGAGATCAATCTAGTTTGGCCGTTATATCAGCTGGTAGTGCTGATCAATATAGCAATGAACGTCAACGGCTTCATGAAACTGTGCCTCACGCATGCACAATCTGCAACAAGATTTTTCCAACAGGTCAGGCCTTAGGGGGTCATAAGAGGCTGCATTGGAATAGTCCAACTGAAGCTCAAGCTCAACCAATTCCGCAGAGTAGTGCTCCTAGAAAGATTGAAATTAACCTCAATGAGCTTCCAGCCATGGAGGATGACGATGGCGTATATGTACCAATTAGTCAGTAGTTCATCGACTCTAGCTAGCTGATTGTCACTGTAAAGTTTCTAGCTTCTTTGATTAATTGGAGCTAGCGGTGAAAAATACTTGCATATATATATGAACTATTGTGTTGCTGCTCCACTGTGTTTCCCTTTGAATTGGGATGTGATCAAAATCACAAATTTATGAATTTAAAGACTAAAGATTCTCATATATATACGTACTAGATTTATAATTGTCACTACAAAAACACGCACTATAGTCGACGGCTATAGCAAGACCAGTCGTCAGCTATACGGTCGACGGCAAAAGGTCGTCAGCAAAATTATAGCCGACTACCATACGGTGAGTCGTCAGTTATAGTCAAGACTATAACTGATGACATGAAGTTGTCGGCTATAGTCTTGACTATAGCCGACGACTGGTCAACAACCGGCGTTGACCGTAGGGCGACTATAGCCGACGACCAGGACACCAAGTCGTCAACTATAGTATTTTCCTTAGCCGATGACTTTGAATAGTGTCGTCGGCTATAGTAGAAAATTTCAGAAGAAAAAAAAATACTCGAAAATGTACAATTCTAATCCCCGAACTTACAATTGCATAATATTATTGATCGAAATTGCAAAACACATTACAAATTCACTAAAAAAATACAAATTCACGCATATTACACACCTACACTATGGATGATCCAAATTGATGTTATTGAAAACATCGATGTTAGTATCAGGGTCTTCGGGATCCTCCTGCGGCCGCTTGGCAGGAAAAGGGAACGCAGGTGGAGCCGGAACCGGGAATCCAGATGACTGGAGCTGTGCAGTCCAATCCTGAAACCATGAAGTCATCGCAGACTGCTCGGCTAATCTCGCCCGCTCCATCTCCTCCATTTGTCTTCGACTCTCTTCCAGCTCCCTCTGATGCTCTGCCACCTGCCTCTAGTGCTCTGCCGTCACCCTCTGGAACTATTTCTGTAGATGAGAAGACCTCGAACTTACCGACCTACGTGAGAATTCAGGAGTGTTCTTCAAGACCCCGTCCCCCTTCTATCCCAGACCCCTGCAGTAGTAGCCGCTTCCCCGTGGTGGGAAAACCTCACTCATGATCATCGCCGCTACAAGCGGGTCAGATTGATCAATCTGAGAGATGGCCTGGGGGAGGTCCGCATCCTGGGTCTCAGGCCATTGCTCTCTCACGATCTAAGTCAACACCTCCAGAGTCACCTCTTGCACTCTTGCCTAATTGACAAGGAAACAAAATAAATTGGACCAGTACACATACATAAAAAATTTAGAGATATATAAGCAAATATGTTAATTAAGTTATAAAGGCATAAGACTTACAAAAATTTTGGGGCACTGAGGATACGCTTTCTGTAACGTATACTCCAAAGGGGGGACTTCAGAGTGTTGGACGGCCTCCTCCATCCAACCCACAAAGGATCTCGAACCACCATGATGGTTCTTCATGTTTTTTCACTGGTTCGCTATGTTTATTTCACAAATAGCCTGATTGGATGGACATATGTGAAAAAAAAATTAATTAGGAAACTATTTTCGCCAAATACGATACAAGTAAGCACAAACAAAGTGTTGCATACCTCGACCTTTGGGGTGTTGAAGTGGACTACGAGCCACTACCACTCGTACTCCCTATACATAAACTCCATAGGGGTACCCCTATGGAGAATGTCGTGCTTCTTCCAGTGCCGTTTAAGTTCACTCTTCCAGTCGTTGTAACTATATATGGGAGGTATATGTTATAAATTGACAATACATGACCAACAAAATGTCTAAAATTTAACTCCATATCTCATCACCTTCTTCCTTGCACCTCAATTACCCACGTGTATTTGAGCTCCTCTGGCACAATAAACCACAGCTGTAATGTATAAATAAATAAATATATAAATGGTAGACATACATAATGAATATATAAAGAATAATTATACATAATGAATATATAATTAACTTACCAACAACGCATTGTTCACACAGTCATTCACACATTGTGGCACGGATGATCACCTCTCCCCATAGAACCTACACTCTGTCCCGTATTATACTCCATACCATGTCAGCGTACTTCCGTGTATTCTTTCCCATTATCACGTCTCCATTCGAATTGGTTTGTATGACCACTTTCCCACTGTCCTTGACTGCCTTGTCAAGTAGTTTACCGCTGACCGTGCCTCTAGTATTCTTTTTTGCATTACCTCCAGCGTCGGTGTCGGCTAACAGAAGGGAAAACAAATTCAACATAACCACTTAAGCGGTATATTCATTAAGTATTACTGAGTTTCAAATTAAATACTAAGTTTGGTAATATTTACCCGATTCAGATATCGATGTATTTGATACCCTCGCACTATACAGAGGTGTATCAAACGGCACATAGATGTATGCCTCTTCTGGGGTAGTGTAACCAATCTGTCTTGGAATGGGCACTCCCCGATCATCAAGCGCATATATGGATGGTATCGTATTAGGCATGAAGAGGTGCGGCGGCGTACCACCACGTTTTCCCATTATGAAACTATCAGAACGATCTATATTAGAGGCTGACGGCTTTGACAAGAGAGTAGGCGCCGTTGGCCGGGAGATGGGAAGCATATGAACACCTGAATGTACGGGACCCATAGAGGCGGCCAGCTGCGGCGAGGGAGTGGAATTTTTGTTGAAGAGTGGTCTCGTGCAAGCGGGTCGGCGGGCCCTTACATCTTGTCGCGGTTGCTGAACCAATTGAAGGTGTCGAGAGGTCCTCGGGCCGCAATAAGTGTTACTTATAGAGGCAGACGAGGAACTATTGCCGCTAAACCCGGTTCCTTTGTTAGAGCCCTTCGAACTTTTCCGACTTAACTAATTCATGATCCCTAATTATTTAAACCCTATTTAAATTAAACCATACATAAATCACAAAATTTTACACCGCAAATTCACACCTAAATAACAAAATTCACAAAATTCATACATAAATCACATATTTTATATAATCACAAAAAAATCACAAAAATCACATAATATTCCCTCAAAATAATCACATATTCCATATATCATAAAATTCACAAATTCAATCAACCCGATTACAAATTCCATAAAATTCATAAATTCAATAACCCAATTACAAATTCCATACACAAATTCAATAACCCAATCAAAAATTCCATACACAAATTCAATAACCCAATCACAAATTCCATACACAAATTCAATTAACCCAATCTAATAACCTAATCACAAAATCCATAACCCATAATCAAAACTCATACACATTCACATAATCCAATCTAGATTAAACTAAAATCCCTAAATAAAGCTAAAACCCTAAAATTTAGGGAAAAATGAGAGAGAGGAAGAACTTGTTTTAGAGAGATTGAGACTGATTTGGGGGCGTTTCCGGCGATTTGGGACGTTTGAGGAGGGATTTCGGGGGTTTGGGGTGATTTGGGGGAGACGAGGAGAGGTTTTGGGGTAGGAGAGGCCGAAGAAGTGAGGTCTCGGGCTGAGTTTTCGGGTTATAACGTTGAACTATAACCGACGACTTAATGAAGTTGTCGGCTAAGGACTTAATGAATGTCGTCGGCTATGCCTTAGCCGACAACTTCATTAATGTCGTTGGCTATGCTTTTTATTTTTTTAAATATACCCGACGATTTTTGTGTAAGTCGTCAGGTATAGCATGTAAAAAAAATTAAAATGCATGCCTCATCGGCAAAATTCACCTGTTTCGCAGTAACACCTATTTATCTAATAGTAGAACAGAAATGAAGCAAACATTTCAAAAACATCCTCATGATCAACCCACACATTTAATTAATTAACAAACATTCATGTTTAACTAAGGATCATAATCAAAATCATCACTTGAGTCTGGATTGCTGTAGGAGTTAATTTCCGGTAATATATGTCACTCCTCGTCACCGGAGTCTTCGTTGTTTTCATTTGGAAGGACATCAATAAGACTTACATCCGCCCGCGGAAGTCGAACCACACTACCGGGTCTCACATTATTTAGGCAAATTGTAGAGGATTCAAGAATACCAATTGCGTTCGGCTCTTAGTATGCAGTCACTTCTTCAATATCGTCGGCCTCACAAAGTGTAGTAGCATTGTATATGTTTCTAGGAACAACATGGTTGACTACTTTCCAAACCCCTTTGTGCACAAGATCATCTAGATCAAACACTTGTTTTACTGATGTGGCAAAAACAAAAGAGTCATCCTCATACCAGCTTGTAGCAGTATTCACCGAAAAAATCCTGTATTTATCGGTCCTTGTGTTCTCAAGATTAGTATCAAACCATCTACACTTACACAAGTGCACGGTCATGCCCTCCCCATAAATTAGTTCAACCACTGAATGGAGAATACCGTAATAGTCAATGTTATTCTACCCACCATGCATCATTATCCCCGAATTCTGTGTTCTCCTTCTGTCGTCTCTATGTTGACATCTAAATTGCACGTCATTAACCTTACACATCGGATATACTCTTGAAGTTATCGGTTTCATCACCAAAAGCCTCAATTCGTGTGACCAGTGTGGGTCACCATCACATTGTACATGGTTCATCTGAAGATAAAAACAGCAACCATTAACTCATAATTAATCTTCACATTGATTTATGAATAGATAGAAGTAAATCAATTTGAAACACGTACCCAGCCGCCAAAATAATTTGCAAACTTCCTATTGTGGTACTCAAGATCACCGGCAACCGCAGGACAGTTTAGATTGATGTTTTTCCAGTATTGAATTTCTGGACAATTTATCAATACCCACCAGTGAGCGATGACTAGCTCATACGGTTCTAACTTGTACGACTTTGGCAACAAACCATATACTTCAACTTCATTTGAGAGGATAGAAAGATTGAATTGGGGTTCATCTACTGGCATATGTTGTGGAGGGTCCTCGAACACTCCCAAATACATCTTGGTGTACGTTACCCACTCGTGCACATGATATGCTTCAACTATACACCCTTCAGGTGCGGATTTATTAGCCACATAACCTTTGTAGTCCCTCAGTTGTCTATCAAATTGTAAAGTACATGTGAGGATTATGGAAATACATAATTATATAAAAGAATCATGCCAATTTATCAGATGTTGAATCGTATATACCTTTCCATGGGATACATCCAAGAGTAGTGTACTAGACCAGTAAGCAACAATTATTCAGGAAGATGGATCATCATGTGAGGCATGATGTCAAAAAAATTTGGGGGAAATATCCTCTCAAATTTTCACATCATAAAAATGATGTCCTGTTGTATTTCCCTCTTGTCTGATTTTTTCACTTCTCTAGTGCATAACTTCTGAAAGAATCTTGACAACACTACTAACGGCTCCAGCACCTGACGGGGCAGGTATGATCAAATGAAAACATGGAAGAGACGTTGAAGCAGTATATGGTAGTCATGACTCTTTAATCCATACATCTTATTGTCTCGGAAGTTAACACACCTCCCTATATTGCCTGCATAGCCTGAAGGATACCTAACATTACCCATCCACCTAAAAATTTCATTCTTCTGGTCAGGCTTGACGGTGTAAGGAGTTTGAGGCATTTTTTTCTTCCCTTCTCTCAACCACAAATGTTTTCGTATACCCATTCTTTTCATATCAATGCATGCCTTAGAGCCGTCTTTAGTTTTCCCCTCCTAATTCAGCATTGTGCCCACCACACTTTCACAGACATTCTTCTCAATGTACATGACATCTAGGTAATGCTTGATGGGAAACTTGGACCAGTATGGAAGTTCCCAGAATATGAATTTGTGTGTCCAGAATTTATACCGGTTGGGTATGGGAGGTATTGCTACCACTACATCAGGATGATTGTTGAGCTGCCCAAAATCGTATTCATTCAGCACTTCCAAAATTTCATCCCATGTCCATCTCCTGGGTTGCATACCTGTTTCTACAGTCCCATCAAATGCCTTATTATCCTCCCGAAATGGGTAATCATGTGGAAGCCAACAACGGTGACGCATCTGGACAATCTTCCTACAATGAGGGCTGCCGAAATCAACAATCATGCACTCTGGACAAGCCCTATATCCTTTGGTAATGTTGCCCGATAACATTCTGTGGGCAGGAAAATCACTGATGGTGCCAACAAGCATGGCATGCATATGAAACATCTCATTTTTGTACTTGTCATAAGTTGGATGACCAACATTACTCAAGTACTTAAGCTCCTCAATCAAGGGTCTCATATACACATCGAGACACTTTTCTGGATAACCCAGCCCTGGAATTAACATAGTCAGCATATTGTATTCCTTCTTCATGCACTCCCATGGAGTAAGGTTGTATGGTATCAAAATAGCTGGCTCTATACTGTATTGAAGACTCATGTTTCCAAAATGATTGAATCTGTCAGATGAGAGCCCGAGCCAAACATTTCGGACATCTGATGCAAAATGAGAAAACTCTATAACCATTCCAAGCCTCTCCGTCTGCAGGGTGTATGAGGGTATCATCGTCAAGCAAATCCCTTTCTGCGTGCCATCTCATAGCTTTGGCTGTGTGTGCAGACATGAACAACAGTTCCAGCCTATCAATTAGCGAGAAATACCGAAGTACCTTTATAGCTTTCTTATTCCCTGCAGGAGTCAACTTATACCTATCGGTGTGACATACCGGACATGCATCAAGGTTTTCAAAATCATTCCCTTTAGCATCTTCACCCCAGAAGAGAACACAATCATATCTGCATGCATGGATTTTGATGTAGGTAAAACCAAGATGTTTTAGGATATATCGCACCTTATGATGAGTGGTAGGCAGACGATGACCAGGGGGCAGCGCCTAAGCTGTTAACTCCAAATAAGCATCAACAGCCTTGACACTCAATTTGTTCTCCACTTTGATCTTCATTATTCCTATGACCATTTCAAGAACAGTCTTGTTACACCTGTTATACAACGGGGTATGTTGGAAGGCAATCAACTCGTTGTACTTGTCAATACTGGCAGTGTTGACATCTCTAGGTAATTGTTGGACTGGTTCAATAAAACGGAAGCCTTCAACGTCATCAGTGATATCTTGTACTTGAGCATATACATCGCTCTCATAAGGAAACACATCGTTGAGCAACCTCGTTGTTGGATCATTGGATGTACTGGCCCTCTTAGGAAATTGCCCATGATCATGGTGACCCGCTGATGATGTTTCACCGTGATAAATCCAATATGTGTACTTATCCCAAAACCCGTTTTTCTTCAGGTGCTCCCATACTATATCAACGGGAAAACGAACCAAATCGCTGCGACACTGACATTGCGTACACGAGCAATAATGAATTGTATTCTCCTTCGCATTACACTTCACATATTCCACAAAATTCCACATTCCAACACCATATCTTCGATCCCATTTTGGAAGGAAAATCCAACTCTTGTCCATCCTCAAAATTCCTACTGTATATACATAAATTAATATATACATGCACAAATTAAAAATTCAACATTATATCTATAAATCTATTTAACCTACAAATTAATTACATTAATTCTTCTACTCTTAATTACAAATTAACACACATACATATATATATATATCAACAATTAATATATTTATATACATAAATTCATTGAGTTCAACTCAAAATCAACTCAACTCAACTAAAAAATAACTCAAAATCAACATTAATCGATCACCTCAACATCAATAATATCAACACAAATTAACAACCCAAATTAATTACATTAATTCTTCTATATATATATATTCTTAATTACAAATTAACACACATACAAATATATATATATATCAACAATTCACTCAAAATCAACTCAACTCAACTAAAACACAACAATTAACTCAAAATCTTCACATTCATTCATATCTATATATATAATCAACATTAATCAACTCTAAATAAACAATATTAACACACACACATATATATATACACATATATACCTATATATATGTATAGCGAGAGAGTATCACGAACTCTTTTTGGACAGCTTCAGACGACACCCACGATTTAAGAGCGTTTTGGGATTGTTTGGACGATTTCTTTTCAAATGATCGAGTTGCTTCCCAGATCTGTATAAAAGGAACTATAGTCGACGACTTCATTAAAGTCATCGGCTATAGTATAGTCAAAATATACCCAACGACTTTATAGGTCATCAGGTATAGTTACATCACCATAGCTAACAACTTAGAGGTCGTCGTGTATAGTATCATAGCCGATGACTATAGCCATCGTCGGATATAGTTTTGACTATACTCGACGACTTAATTGTGTTGTCAGGTATAGTGACATATACCCGATGACTTGAACAGTCGTCGACCTGTTTTTTCAAAAGTCGTCGGCTATAGTATTTATTCTGGTAGTGTGTTTAGCTTCAAAAGAAAGAAAAGAGCTCATGTAAAATGTAAACCCCGCCTACATGCACTAAAATTTATTAGAGTGGCAGCATCTATTAATCTATTATAGTAATTTTAGTTTAAATAGTAGTAATTACTCAAACAAAAATATTTTACAATTTTTAAGACAAAATTACAAATGGAGATAATCATTTTGCAACTTTGAGGATCAATTTATAAGTTGATGCATATCATGTGTTAAAACATGCTAGAATTTCCCATCAAGCCAAAGTACCAAACAAACGGGTAAGTCTATGGAAGGGAGGCTCCACCATATAAAATTTCTTACAACTAGTTAAACAAAATTACAACTTATTGAACTAGAAATTACAATATTTTGAATAGATTTACGACTATTTTTATATCATTTACAAACAATTGAACAAAAATTACAACAATGACAACGATTTGTTCTCAAATTCGTAAAAATGTTCTCGTTGGAATAATTACTAATATTTGAACAAAAAATACACAAAAAATGTCTCATTTACAATAATAACAACAAAATTAATTAATAAAATTTAGGTAGATTACCCCCACCCTATAATTATCCCAAATCAACTATTTATTGCTCTAGAATTTTTTTCTCATATATTGTATATCACACAATGTACTTTCTGTAGAAGGAGAAATATAGGTACGCAAGAAATAGATCTAAAACTGTACTTTATTCATTGATAGATAACCTTAAATAGGCATTACAATTTGTTACAATTAATATACCTATAAATTAGGGATTGAGAGAATATCTACTTCTATGCTAATTAGGACAAGACACACAGTAGGATACCAGGAATATTATTTCCTTAAACACTCCCCCTTGTGTCGCGATCCTAATAGATGATGCATAACATGTTGCCTCACTAAAAACTTTGCCAAGCAAACAAACACCTCATGAGTAAAACAAAAGCTTGGTCGAAGGGAAAAGGAATACAATGCATCAACTACATAAGCGACCACATGGGATGTAGACTCCCCTTGATCTGTAACTCAATCTTGGAGTTTAGATAATCTTCGCACTCTAATGCGTCTCACATGCTTTACAAATGTAGATTTTGGTAAAGACTTGGTGAACAAATCTGTAGCATTATCCACCAAACCAATCATGGTTCACACAGATAATCAATAACTGCTGCCGTTACTGATTGTAGGAGTACTTTGGTGAAAGGATTTAAGCATGATCACCCTTAATGTAACCCAACTTCATTTGTTCAATACAGGCCGCATTATCCTCAAAGATATAAGTTGATGTTGTCATAGTAGATGATAATCCACTAGACCCTCGAATATGGTGTATTAATGTCCTAAACCAAACACACTCATTAATCGTTGCATGCAAAGCTATAATCTTAGAATTATTTTAGGTAGTAGCAACAAGGGTTTACTTTGTTGATCTCCAAGAATCACCATATTCCCATGGTGAATACATAAACAGTATGGGAACATCCTTTATGTAGGTCAAAGAGTTACCTAGCATCAACAAAACTAACCAAGACATCACGAGGTATGTCTTAATAGGGAACTGCTCATACTGACTTGAAGAACAAGTGCATGCAGCCAGAACAACCTTCGACGGGTTAAAGAGTTTTCCTTATGGGTCGAGAGACAGGTTCTGGTCAACCCAGGGGTTACCATTCGACGGGTCGAGAGATCCACACGGCGGGTCAAATTCCAGAATTTGTAGGCTGCATTTGAACCATTCCTTTTCTGGAAATTCAAGTTCCTCTCAGTATTCTTTGTAGGAGAAGAATAGGCTGAAGTCAATGGATTACCTCAAGTACCTGAAGATGTGCTTTACACAACTCCAATGACTTTGCGTAGGCACAGACAAAGAAGACAATGCATGGATGTATGCACTGAGTTAAACTCAACCAAGCTCTAAACGCACTAAGATATGGAATCTCAACTCTTAAAGTTCGTCACCATCATCTTTTCAGATGAAATTGATCATTTTGGGTTCCATACTGCAAACAACCATTGGTGTGCTAAAAATGTGTACTTTGTCCATTGCCTGATTAAGACATAAGCAGACTGGTGAATAAATATTCCACCAACTCAATGTATCATCTCTAAAACCAAGATAAAATTAAGTACTACCAAGGTCTATCATCTCAAAAAACTCACTCATGTAGTGAGCATGCATGTGCATGACTTATCATTCTTGCATCCATTCCTAATCAAGTAGTCACTTAGAATAGTGAACGTCTCAATTTGAACACATGAGCACTCCGTGGTTTAGAATTACGTAAATTAGGTATAACCATGACAATTGGCACTCTCATGAATATCTCTATAGAGATATATAACCACATCTATTGGCTGCATACTCAGTTTTTTGGATACTACTAAACTGATAAGGTAGCGGAAAGTAATAATGTCAATAACTGGAGAGTATGTCTCCTCATAATCAATGCTAGAGTGTTGAGAGAATCTTTGCGCTACAAGTCTAGTTTTATACCGCATGACTTCATTCTTCTCATTACACTTTCAAACAAAGACTTATTTGTGTCTCAATGGCTTACCATTCGACAGTTACAGTACTACGTGCCATACCGAAAACTTGCCTTTTGTAAGAGAGTCTAGTTCGGCCTAGATCGTAACTTTCTATATCAGTCAGTTTGGTCTACATTTATCGTTGACAATTCGCAACAGAACAATATTCCACTTCATCGTCGCCAATCCTTGAGTGACGAAATAAGTAAATGCATCATCAATGAACCTGGAAGAACCATCCATAATACCGCTAGTATTTGTTTAACTTGGTGAGATTTCTTTGTTTACTGACATCGTCATTGACTCTAAGGAGTCCCCCATTATTTTTCAATGTCGACTTCTAGACACAGTTGTAGTCAAAAACAATCTCATGTGTTGATGAACGGTTGTACCTTGATGACTTGCCTTCTTACCGGCAACTCATCAGTGAATTTTGACCGATGCTACAACCCCACTATGGGTAAGAGAAACACTACATTGCCCGGGGGTTGCGTTATCTTACCCAATGCCAAGAACTTTCAATCTTGCAGGATTTGCAACATGTATAACCAATCTCGTCACTCTTATGATATCAGTAAAGGAGTCAGACATCGAATTTGCTACTTAATTTATGAAGATCAAGAATACATTACACTTCAATCTCATACTGAGATGTGCGACGATCATGATGAGACATAGTGGGGACATACCACATCAATTTCTGACATTTAAGTTTAACAAGAATGGAACCATTCCTATCTCTCTCTAACAGTGGGAAGTATGTCTCATCACATTGACTATTTGCAAAACTAGCAGTAAAGAGATCTCATGTAAAAGGTTCTTAATATCTATGACGACCCGAACAAGAATCAATAGAGTAATCAGCGTAATCCATGAGTTATCACGTAATCGCAGTTTTTCGTTAATTGTGTGGTTTGTCGATTTTATTTAGGACTTAATTATCGGCCGAGAATTTGAGTTGAGTCTCTTCTCGAGAATTGTTGTACACGTGATTTCGAGTTCGTGGGCAGTGCCGGATGATTGTTCTGATAACCGAGGAATATAATATGATTATTTGAAGTTTCAAAATATCTACGACTTTATCCGTTCATATCGAGTTTATCCGAATCGTAATGGTTATCCGTTTTGGATCGTCGATCATCCCGAGGCGTGAGTATAAATATCGGAAATAGTCGAAAATTGTCGAAAATGCACTGTTTGGAAGTTTGACCGACGTTTGACCATATTTGGTGAGTTGACCCGCGTTGACCAAAGGGAGAGAACCGGCCATCGTTTGACTCGCCGGCGACTTTTTCCGGCCACCTCCAGCTTGGACCTTGGTATATTTCGATTCCTCTCTTGATTTCTAGTTGATTAGAACTTGGAATTGCTTGATTTGGTTGAGAATTGAGGGAGAAATGTTGATTTAAAAATTAGGGAAATTTGGCCGGAATCCGCTTCGACGGTGGGAGGAGTTTCGGCGAATTTTCGAGGGGGGTTTGTGATGAAAATTGTTGGGTTTGAGGTAGGTAGGTGGTCCCTTGAAGATGGGAGGCCGTGGTGGCCTCACGGTGACGGAATCAAGCGGCGGAGCGTTTTCCGGCCGGTTTTGAATCCGTGGCTTTCGAGCTGTTTTCCGGCGTATGTGGCCGAAATCGGACTTAGCTATAGAAGAGAGACGTGTTGTACTCGTCGAGATGAAGCTTTGGTGAGCTTGGTCGCTGGGAAATCTCTCCGGTTGATGGCGCGCCGCCGCCGGCGGCGGCAGTTAACGCCAGAGCTCTGGCGACCCGTTGACTTTTTAGAATTTGGTAATTTTAATGTCATTTTACTCGTATTCGCGCCCCAATCGTCACCTTGAGGTTTTCGAGTTGATTTGGGTATCGAATTTTCAGTTGAGGGTTTTGAGTGGAGATTTCGAGAATTTCGTCGATTATTTTGCACTGTGTTATATATTTCCGGGAACGGTTGATTTCCGAGGTGTGGTACAGTGTTGTGGATTGTGATTTTGATCAGATATATTTTATGATTATTCAGGGGATTGAGATCGTGCTTCGGGCGAGAAATCTTCCGTCGGGCCACGTGATTAGCGCAAGTGCGCGTTTTGCTCACCTGTGAGTGGACAACTTCTTTTCACTGATAATCGCGAGTCTTTATACACGTTTTACGAGCATGAGCATGCATATGAGATTATGGTTTATATGAGCATGTGTTATACGATTATGCCTATATAATTATACATTACGTATATGCATATACTTATTGCTTTATACGTTTGCATCGAAATATTTATGATTTGGTTTACATAGAGTACAGTCTCAATATATGTTGTTGTATCAATACACTTGCATCCCGGCTGATCCCCGAGGATGTTTACCGGGGGAGACTGTGACCCCTAACCCGAGGCCTTTACCCGGGGGGGGGGGAGGGGGGGAGCAGACCTCTGACCTGAGGCCTTTCTCGCTAGAATCACGTGTGGGTCTGGGATCCCGTGATTCAGACTGTACTAGCACGGATGTGTCCATGAGCGACCCCGTGAGATTTTTCCATGCATGCTCTGTACGCTGGAGGAGTTTGAGTTCACCTCGTGTACTTTATCTTATTTATTCATTTTGACTCGCATATGTTATTATAACATATATCATCCGGCGAAAGACATTTATTTTCGTCCACTCACTCTAACGGTTTTCATGTCTTTCCCCTGGGCTTTTCGGTTTCCGTGCCCAGTTTGCAGTTCGGATTCTGGAGTCTTACATCGCGGTTGGAGGCTAGTTATTCGAGCTACCTGTGTTTTCCAGTAGGTTTCTTGTTTCGCCTACTGTTGTATATTTTATATATATATACACTAGAGGTCGCTCTGATACGTTACTGATACATGTTTTATACGGATTTTCCCGGATTTACTATATATTACAGTTATGTTTACTGTTTATTGCTATTGATATGATATTGAGAAATCCGGATGGGATTGGTGCCCACGGTTTGGCTTTTGTGGCATAGGATGAAGTGTTATTTTTTGGGTGCAGGTAATGGCAATTCCGCGTTAGTATCGTTGCTCTACCGAAATTTTAATGGTTTTTGTTGGTTCACATTTTCAGAAGGGGTTTGATTCCGGTTTAGGAAACTAAATCGGGGTTGGGTCCTTTCAATATCGGACAACCGTTGAAGATTCACAACCAACATAAATGCCTAAACATCATTTAGAACCCATTTTACTACGCAGTGGAAGCATAGTAGGAACATGTACCTTGCAACCAAAGATGCGTAGATGAAATATCAAGCTCACATGCAGTTACCAGCTGGTTCACACTAAATGATTGGTAGGTTACGAGTCTCAAGCGAATAAGCGTAGTTGCATATAACATTGCATATCCCGAAACAGATACCGGTAAATTAGTATGCATTACTATTGTGCTGGCTACAAGCTGTAAGCACTTGATTTGTACACGATCAGGGCAGCGTACCATAGAGAAAGTAAAAGATATGCAATTAACTAAATTTTTTCTTTATTCATTGATAGATGATCTTAAATAGGCATCAGATACAAGCAATATCCCTATAAATCAGGGATTGAGAGAATATCTACTTCTATTCTAATTAGGACAAAATAGACATCGAGATATCAGGAATATTATTTCCTTAAACACTACCCTTTGTGTCGCGATCCTAATGTATGATGCATAACTCATTGCCTCACTAAAAACCTTCCCAAGCAAACTAAAAACCTCTTGGGTAAAAACAAAAGTTTGTTCAAAGGGAAAAAGAGTACAACGCATCAACTATAAAAGCGATCATATGTGATGTAGACTCCCCCTGATGTCTACGAAATGAACTTCCTTTATCAGTAACTCAATTTTGGAGTTCAGACAATCTTTGCATACCAATGCGTTTCACATACTTTTCCAATGTAGATTTTGGAAATGACTTGGTAAACAAGTCTGCAGCATTATCAGCCGAATATACTTGATTCACATGAATGTTCAATAGTTGTTGTTGTTACTGATTGAAGAAAAACTTCAGTGATATGTGCTTGGTATGATCACCCTTGATGTATCCCAACTTCATTTTTTCAATGCAAGCCGCATTGTCGTCAAAGATACAAGTTAGTGCTATAGTTGGGGATGATAATCCACTAGATCCCCAAATATGATGTATGATTGACATAAGCCAAACACACTCCTTAACCACTTCACGTAAAGCTATAATTTTATAATGATTCGAGAAAGTAGCAATAAGAGACTGCTTAGTTGATCTCCAAGAAATCACTGTGTTTCACATGGTTAATACATGACCTGTCTAGGAACATCGTTTGTGTGAGTTAGAAAGGTACCCAACATCAGCAAAACTAACCAAGACATTACAAGGTGTCTCTGAATGGGGGACTGCACTAAAGTAAGGAATAATGCTTGCAATCGGATCACTGTTTGACAGGTAAAACATTTCACTTGATGGGTCAAGTGAATGGTTCTGACAGATCCGGGGAGCAACATTCGACCGGTCAAAAATTTTGGAGTCAGAATGTTGCGATTCAACCATCCGATTTTTAGGAATTTCAGGCTTCTCTATGTATTCTCTGTAGGGAAAGAACAAGCTCAAGTCCATGGAACCCTTCAAGTACTTGAAGATGTGCTTTACACCATTCCAATGACGTTATGTAAGCGTAAAACTAAACCAAGCTAACAAGTTTACAGAGAATGCAATGTCTGGTCTTGTGCATTGAGCTAAATATAACAAAGCTCCAATAGCACTAAGGTATGGTACCTCAGCTCCCAATAATTTCTCATCGTCATCTTTCAGACGATATAGATCCTTATTAGATTGCAAACTGCGCACGACCATTGGTGTTCTAATAGGGTGTGCTTTGTCCATGTTCAATCGCCTGAGCATGTTTTGGACATAAGCAGACTGGTGAATAAATATTCCACCAACTTGATATTCTAATTCCAAACTAAGACAAAATTGAGTCCTACCAAGGTCTTTCGTCTCAAAATCGGATTTAAAGTACCTAACCGTCTCACTGATTTCATCACGAAACCCAATGATATTCACGACTGCTACAATGGCAAATCCTGAACTTGTTATCTTAACGAACACACATGAGCATAAATCATTGTTCTTATATCCCTTCCCAATTAAGTAGTCACTTAGACATATGTACCATATCTTACCGGATTGCTTCAATCTAATTAGGTATGACCACGCCTTCTGACACTTTCATGTATATCTCTGAATCAAGGTTTTCATAGAGATATGTTGTCAATACATCCATCAGCTGCATGTTCAGTTTTTCGGACACTACCAAACTGACAAGGTAGAGGAAAGTGATAATGTCCATAACTGGAGAGTATGTCTCCTCATATTCAATGCCAGGGCATTGCGAGAATCCATGCACCACAAGTCTAACTTTAAACCGCATGACTTCATTCTTCTCATTACGCTTTCAAACAAAAACCCATTTATGTCTTACAAGCTTTCTATTCGGCGGGCATAGTACTACCGGACCAAAAACATGCATTTTTTTCAAGGAGTCTAGTTCAGCCTGCATTTCCTCTTTCCATTTCGGCCCCGCTCTCCGCTGACATTCAGCAACCAAGCAAGGTTCAACTTCATCATCGTCAATAGTATTCTGAGCAACGGAATAAGCAAAATCATCATCAATTACCTTAGATGATCTATCCATAACAATGCGTGCATCATTGTTAGTTAGTGAGATTTTACCGTTCTCTAACATTACATATGGATATGAAGCTTCCTCCAGAGAAATCATTTGTGATTCTAGGACAGACTTGTAGTTAGGAAAAATCTCATGTGAATGATTCACAACGTTAATGATGAAAGGATCATTTTGTGTGTGGATGACCTGCCTTTTCGTCGACAGCTCATCTGTGGATTTTCTTGGTCTCCCCTTCTTCCTAGTGGAAGCCGAGGCCGATGCTACTCCATCTTCATGGACAAGAGGCACGTTACTCTGTCCTCGCAATATCGATAAAGGAGTCAGGCATCAAGTCTGCTACCTTTTGAAGATCAAGTATACGTCGTACTTGTATCTCACTTTGAAACGTCCGTGGATCTTCTTGAAACACAGTGGGAAGAGCTTTCCACATCAATTCTTGACGTTCAACTGGCATAGAGGCATTCCTATGTCCCTCTAACGTCAGGAAGTATGTTTTGTCAAAGTGATAATTTGCAAATCTTGCAGTAAACAGATCTCATGTTAAGGGTCGTAAGTAATGAACAATCGTTGGACATTCATAACCAACATATATACCTAATCGACGTTGGGGACTGTGATGAGATTTATCCCCTCAACCTTTTGATTATTGATTAGTCTAAGGCTAAGTGAATTTCTCTTACCTGCAAGTATATGGGGTCAAGTTATAATATTTATAATAAGTCGAGTGTCGAACCCACGAGGATTGACCACTATAACTCCTTAGCTTGACTCCATTAAGCACCCAAGTTATAGATAAACTAGACACTAAACATGACACTAAAACTAAAGTAAAATATAGAGATGTATCTCACACTATTAAGTCCTTTGAAAACTTAACATTGTAAGAGGTGATTAGACTACAATAAGTGATTATACAAAAGTTGACTGATTGATCATACTAGAGCAAGGAAATGAAAATATCAAAGAATTCACAATAAATAAGAATGGTTGACTATGGAAATCCCCGCTAACAACATGATGGTCAAACAATGTCCCGATTTATGAAGGTGGATTATTGAAGTCTATTTCACATAATTCATATCCAAAGTGTGACGTTTTGAGTCACGTTTGGTTTTGAGTCACGTTTGGGATGAAGACTTAGATATTTCGGACTTATATCTTGACTGTATATCATGTGAGTGAAGTCAAAAAGGATACCATGCGATAATTGTAGAAGGTTCCCCTTCCTAAACCTCTATGGATGACACGAGAGAAAGTCCAAGTGAATCTCTCAATCTGCACATTTTGAGTTACGAATCGAAAGACCCAACTAGTAGCCACAATAACCTATCGATTCAATATGTTCTTAGCTAAAGTCCCTGAAGTCTATTGAGACTCAAAGATGCTCTAGTCCTTGCTTAGTACTAAGGAAACTAAACCTCAAGGTAAACCCTCTCGGAATAGACCCTAATCATGTTTACATGCTCATCTAGTCTTAAGTGAGTAGCTAATTCAAAAAGGTCTCATTTTTACTCTCTTCATACATATATTAACTTAGCTAGGGTCAACACATGTATAGGTGAAACCAATCATGAAGCTCAAGCATATAAATATCCACAAACACAAAGTAGCTCATTCACAAACACACTTTAATAAAACATACAGTAAAACATAAACCATACATAAATTAAGACATCATTTGTTCACATCACACATGGCTAGGGTTTAAACCCTAGCCTCCCAAATGAGACTACTCACTATACATAATTAAAATCAAGTTTAAATACATCAATAGAGTAAATAGGATGAAGAAATAACCAAGGAATCTCCCCAAAACAAGCCAAGCTTCTTCAAGTCCACCCTTATGCTTCTAACTTCACCTTATTTGCCCCAAAGTGTCTTCAAGCTTGTAGAGGAGGAAAGAGAAACCTCGAGGACTCAAATAAGATAAGGGGAAGAGGGATTACTTTTCACTTCTTCAAGCTCTAGAAAGTCACTCAAGCCTTAAGAGACAAGGATGAGAGGAGGAAGTGATAAATGGTAGTGAGGGAGAGCGGAAGAGGTTCGGCCAAGGCTTGCAAGGCTAGGTCTCTTGGATTTGTAGAGAGTTGGAAGAGAAGAGGAGAGGAAGAGTAATCTAGCTTCTCTCTAGAGAACTCAACTAAGAACTCTATAGAGAAAACTAGAGAGAAAAAAGCTCAAAACTATGAAAAATGAGTAAAATGAAGTGTGGTGTTTTGAGGGTGATGAGGGGAGATCGGCCTAGACTTCAATAAGGAGATATTTTGGTGTTTGAAATTCAAAAATTGATGTTTAGACATGATCTTCAAATTTAGGCTTTAAGTGGTCCAAGAGGTATGACTCACCCAAAGTCATGTGACTTGCATATGCACCCATCTTCTCAAAATATCTCCCAAGTAGGCTTAGGTCTTGAGGCCTTGCACCAACTTGACTCGACCTTGCCATTGACCGGCGAAGATTTTCTGGAGTTGATGTTGACTGGTCGTTGACTTTTTGTTCTTTTCTCAGTTTTGCTCCATCTTTTCCAAAGGTTTAAGAGACTTGCTTGCCTTCTCCAAAAAGTGATTACATTCCATCTCTTAAAGCATTTTCATGCAAATACCTCATTTCCTAGCATAACAAGGAAACATAATAAAAATGATGCTTTATTAATAAAAGACAAGCAATAAGCATAAAGTTAGGAACATAATTAGTGCATAATTATGGGTCTAACAAAGACCTATTTTAGTGTGTTGTTGGAGGGGCAATTGGCACATACACTCCACAACCAAAGATGGGTAGATATGAAATGTCAAGCTTATATCTAGTTATCAACCGGTATGCACTGAATGGTTGATGTACTACAGGTCTCAAGAAAAGAAGCAATGGTGCATGTAATACTGCATATCCCTAAGCAGATACAGGCAAATTAGTATGCATAACCATTGCTCTGGCAACAAGCTGTAACCACTTGATTTGTGCCTCTACTAAACCGTTCAGTGAATGAACATGAGGGACGAGATGTTCAACTTCAATCCCAATCGACATACAGTAGTCACCAAAAGTCTTTGATGTGTATTCTCCTACATTATCCAATCTAATTGACTTGATTGGATTGTTCGGGTGGTGAGCCAGAAGCTTAATAATTTGTGCTAGGAGTTTAACAAATGCAATATTCCTTGTAGATAGCAAAGCAACGTGTGATCATCACGTTGATGAATCTATCAAAATAATAAAATATTTAAATTGTCCGTATTTCGGTTTGATAAGTTCACAAATAGCTTTATGGATTCTCTGTGAGAATGGTATATTCTCAGTGTTATCAACCGCAAAGGAAGGCCTACCGTGCAACTTTGCTAATAAACAAGCTTTGCAAAAAGAGCGATGAGCATCTTAGATTACCATAAAGGAAAGTTATGGAATAACACTAGGTGTTGAGATCAGATTGAGATTGTTAATCTCATTTCATCCACTCCATCAAATCCGATGATTTTGGGAATTTCCACATGCTTCTTGCCTTTCAAAAATGGATGACTATGAGAGTTTTTCAATATTTTGATCATCATATATCGACCTGGGTGTCCTAGTCGATAATGTCAAAGCATGTATGAGGCCGAGTCACACACAGTAGTAAGTATGACAACATTGGATTCAATAATCTGAACCGTACTAAGATATAATCCACTACGAATTGCCCCCAACTTTTCCAAAGTGTGCTTTCTACCGCACTCCTCTGAAGTTATGCATAGGAATTCTTTTCCAATCTCACAACGAGTTTCCAAGTGTAAATCGTTTGCTCTAATGTCCTTAAACTTAGAAAGATTCGGTTGGTCTTAGGTGCGTACAATGCATCAGTGATATGAATTTTAGTACCATGTGGTAGCAAAAATTGTACTGAACTACGCCCTTGTATAACTGGCGTTAAATTAATCATGGTTGTCACTTATGATGTATATGGCACAAGATCAATAAACAATTAGCTATTCTACAGTATAGTGTTAGTTATACCACTATCTGCTAGACATTCGATCTCGCCTTCAAACATCTACAAAAAAATTTGAATTAGTTAGTCTTGAAGACTTGTCAAACACTTTAAATAAAGTCTTAAAAAATTTACCAAAGGGTTGTGACCCTTAAAGTGTGTTGATACATAAGAAGACCGATGTAAAACCACATCTGTATCAGGTGAGGAAAATTTTGAAATTTTTTTGAACCTTTATTTTTTGAGAAAACCGATATAAAAACACATAAAAAAAACACAAAATCCGAGTACAACCTTCGAAGGGTCGAGAGATATTCTCGACGGGTCGAGAGATATTCTCGACAGGTCGAGAATTGAATAATTGTGTCATAAAAGCCATTCTACAATGGGTTGAGAAAACTTTTCGACGGATCGAAGGAAATCCTAAAACCGTATCAAATTATTGATATGTTTTTTCGATGGGTCGAGGAAAAATTTCGGCAGGTCAAAAATTGTGACATTTTGGAGACAGAAGCTTGCATTCGATAGGTCAAGGGAATCTCTCGACGGGCAAACAGTGCTATGTAGTGAACTGGAGGATTGCATTCTACGGGTCAAATGAAAACAAGGAAAAATCAAATTGCAGTGTTTGGTCGATGAGAAAACTACTCGATGGGTCGAAATAAACCCAAAAACAAAATCAAATTTTTGGTACCGATTTTCGACGGGTCGAACATCACCAAATTTTGGGATAGTGGGTTGCCTTTGATAGGTCGAGGTAAACCTTCGACAGGTTGACAAATAACCTAAAATAATTTGATTTTCCGATAACTGTTTCGATGGGTCGAAAATAACCATCGACGGGTCGAAAAATGAAAATTTTGGAGACAGTAGCCTTCCTTCCACGGAACGATAGGCTAAAATGTATGATCGATGACCACTTTCGATGGGTCAAAATAAACCCAAAAACAAAATCAAATTTTCGATACAGATTTTCGACGGGTCAAACATCACCAAATTTTGGGATAGTGGGTTGCCTTTGATGGGTCGAGGTAAACCTTCGACGGGTTGACAGATAACCTAAAATAATTTGATTTTCCGATAACTGTTTAGACGGGTCGAAAAATGAAAATTTTGGAGACAGTAGCCTTCCTTCCACGGGTCGATAGGCTAAAATGTATGATCGATGACCACTTTCGATGGGTCAAAATTTGAAGTGTACAAATTTTTTACAGGTCAAAAAAGTGCAAAAACTAATCCAGGAACCTTCCTTCGACGGGTCGAAAATTTCCATAATCAAACTATCCTCTTATGTTTGTCTTGTTTTCATGATATTTTGGTGTCATGTTGCCATAGAGCTATATATAATGTGAACCATTCGAGCAATATGAAGTGTAATAATTATTCTTAACACTTTCAAATACCGATAGGAAGAAATTTTATTACTTTGCCAACATAAAAATTAAATTACATCAAAGATTGTCTAATTCCAAGACCGACTAAAAGTCTCAAACCATGATTAAAACCAAGTAAAAAGTAAAGTTAAACTTGATTACATAGCAGAAATATGAGCCTAATACATAGACTACTCAAAAACCGTAGTCTTCAGACTTGCTTCTATATTGTCTGCTATTATAAGATTGGCTTCACCGCAAATTTTCATCTCATAGTCTTTAGTGAAGTTAGTCTCATGTGTCAAGTATCGTGTGCACTTTTTATTGGAATTTTGAATATCCTTGGGTGCATGGCATTGCTTGTGCATGTGATTGGTAGAACCACACCTATAACAAGGTGACAAGCGATAAGAAGAAGCAGAATTTGAAGAATTTCCATTATTCTTTGGACCGAAAGTTGATGGATTCTTGTTGGAGTTGTTGTCTTGGCGAGTCCAAGTCAAATTCCGACTATTTCCTCCTTTGCCATGACCTCTTCCACGTACTCCTCTACCACCACGAGTTTGATAAGGTTCCGAACATATGTTCCTCTTATCATTTCGTGCCTTTTCAGTATGATTAGCCTCATAGACTCTTTTTGTACCGGCTAGCTTAGCGTTGCTGTGGTGAGAATCCCATGATGCCTTTTTTTCTTGGCTAACACACTTATAAGATCACTGAATGATCGAAGTCTTCCTTGCTCATTTGCAATATGATATTGATGTGCAAGGGTGTTCATAGAGGTAAGAAATGTGCTCAAAGACTTCTGGACCAAAGCTTGGTCGGTCTTTACAACGCAACAAATGACAAGCTCAGACTGTAGCTCTAGCATATCCTGATAAAAATCATTGATCTTAGGATAATCCAATAACAGGATTCTATCCCATCTTTCTATGAGCTCTGGAAGTTGTGCATCATGCACATTATTAAACAGTTCTTGTAAAGTCACCCACAAAACCGCGGGGTCATTCTTTAGTAGATATTGCTTTTTTAGAGCTGAATGTATATGCCACCTCAAAAACATGAGGGTTTGAGCTTTGCCAACTGGAGTTGGTGGCTCAGTTCCAAGTGGTGGTTGGATAGTATCCGTCAGATTCATACCGAGAAGAGGATTCTCAACATCTGACACCCAACGGTGGTATTCTGCCCCTCATGAGTCAAGAATATCAAATTCAGGCTTTTCTGTCTTTGTTAATGTCATCTACAAAAGAGACAAGAGATGTAATTAGTATTCTATCGAATGAACCACGATAAAATATCAAATTTAGGGAATAAGAACCGTGATCAATGATGTTTGGTCACAAAAATTAAAGCAAAAACTAGTGGCTTCATACTACTCCCCAGAAAAATGTGACTGTCAAATAGTCACAAATATCGATTCTTTTTTTTTCAATGTGAAATCACAATTAACTGTGATATTCACTAATAACCGTTACTCCCCTAGAACCGTCACTAAACTTTAAACCTTGAGGAAGAGGTGATTAAATCTAGTTCACTGATACCTGCATTAATCCATAGAAACTAGAAGCATATAATAATTCACGGTATTTAAAACCTAAATCTATAGCTAGATCTAAGGTGTTGCGGTAATTAAGTTTTGCAATCTAATTTCTAAATCGAAGAGAGTTAGTTGATTTATCTCGATGGTGTAATGCTCGGTATGAAAACTTCGTTGTGAAAGAAGATTGAAGAAAAGAAAACACGTCCATAAAACTTCCAGTGGGAGAAAGAATTCCGGCGTCGAACTCTGGTGGTAGTGATCGGCGGTGGAGGGATTCCGTCAAAAAGAAGGTCGGCAGTGGAGATGTAGTGTTTCGAGTATTTTTTTCTGTTTTTAGGGGTTTGAGATGATGGTTATCAACTCGAGAGTTACTGATAACATGTTGAAGGGAAAATATAGATACGCAAGAGATAGATCTGAAACTGTACTTTATTCATTGATAGATAACCTTAAATAAGCATTACATTCTGTTACAATCAATATCTCTATAAATTAGGAATTGAGAGAATATCTACTTCTATACTAATTATGACAAGACACACACTGACTGGAATACCAAGAATATTATTTCCTTCAACACTTTCAAAATTACCGCTATAGCTAAGATCTCAAATATTTTTTTTACTTTCGGATTAATTATTCTCCAATTTGTGATGCCATCTATTTCTTCCACCCAGGATCCCAAACAACTAAAATCGAATAGACACCACAAACTCAAACCGAAAACCTTTTCCACCAGATCATTCTTCATTTCTCTTGACATGGAGGGGTGAAAAATCAAAAGAATTGCAACTACTTGTAACACCCTTGTCATAAAAATCTACATGTCGTGTCCTTCAACCCGAAATAAAGTTCGCATTGCATCCAGCACTCGTGGTAGAAAACGGATCACCTTTACAGTCGAATTCAAAGCAAGATTGCTTGAAATGCCGGCATGTACAACAACCCGAGATGTTGAGTCCAACTCGTGTAACGAAGATCTAAACCCTTTTCCATAAAGAGGGATCATTTTGTTCTTCTCTATGGCAGTAGTACAAATCCAACGACTGGAATTGGAGTTCCACTTGGAAAGCCATTTATAGATACAAGGCCAACAATAGAGGTGGCCATGAAGTGTTACAACCGGGTCTTGAGCTAAACAAGAGCAAATGTTACACTGGAACTGAGTTGTCGGGTCTGATTCAAACACCTTCAGATTTCCATAACAAAAGATGAGTTTGCAAAATTCGATGTCGGTCTTGCAAACTGGGCACTCATTGTTGGAATATGGTGACTTGAAGACCATTTCACTAAACAAGACCAGCAGTAGAGGTGGCCACAGAGTGTTACGACTGGCTCTTGAGCTAAGGGGTAAGAGTAACTGCGCAGGCGAGCAGTTTTTTGCCGAGCAGCTCGAGCAACGGCGGGACCCGCCAGCAACCGATAGAGCAAACCAAAAAACGGAATGCAGCAGGCCGAATACCAGAGGAAGGGCTGCTCGTTAATCCTAGCTCGAGCTCCGGATCGAGCAGAATCAGGGCACTGCTGATCGAGCAGTTGGCAGAGCCCACCAGCACGTGGGTGATGTCAGCTAACGTCAGTTTTTTTTTTTACTTGCCCCAGTAAAAGGTGAAAAAAAGAAGTTACCAACCAATCATGGGCTAACACATGGCCTTACCGAACCGGAAAAAAAATCCAACGAGCCAGTTGATCTAGGCCGTTAATTTTGAAATCAAAATCTGATCCAATGACTGATATTCAAACAGAACGGTTACTTTTTTTCAGAACGGATATAAACGGGAATACCCAAAATATTTGCAAAAAAATCCTAAAAAATTGCAAAAAAATTCCCAAAAATTGCATAACACCCCATAATATTTCCCTATAAATACTACACCATTTATTTCACAACTCACACTAATTTGTGCACAACAAATTTCACATCTCCATCAATCTCTTCTCCATCTCTACTCTCATTTTCTTGAGCATTTTTCCTGAAAAATGGCCACCCATTGGCTTCCTTCCGAAGATTTAAAAATGTGCATCTTTTTCGCACGTCATAGTATTGATGAATTCAACGGCAACAAACAAAGGAAGAATAAATTGTGGGAGAAAATTCATGTTGATTACATGCAAAATTGGGTGCCATCGGAAGGAGAAACACCTCGAGAGGAGCCTAGGTCTCAAATTGCGTTTGTGTCTCACTACAATAAATTCAAGATACCATTACAAAAATGAGGTCAATGTTTGCGAGACGCACGTAAGCGTAGAGCTAGCAGCACTTCTCACATGGATGAGGTAACTCCTTATACTCATCATCTCATTTTTATTTAATTTCTACTATGTAATTAATTTAGTGAATTTTTTAATTACCTTTTTGTATGTCATTTTAATCTAATTAATTTACTGCATTTTTTTTAGATTAAGCAAGCTCAAACATATTACTATGCTGCTAAGAAAAGATCGTACACCCACTTTGAATGTTATGAAGTTCTTAAGGACCATCCAAGTTATCGAGATGTTGAACCAAGTACTCTGTCTCCGTATGTAAGCTCATATGAATAGACTCCCTCCATTATCGAATCATCTCCAATCATAAATTTGGGTGACGAGGAAGTGAATGAAGCACCACCCGCCTACGTTGGCACTGGTCTATCGAGTCCAGTTAGACCAATGGGATGCAAGGCAGCAAAGGAAGCAAGGCGTCAAAAGAAACAAGGTAAGACTCATATTGATCAATGCACTAAGGTTTTGCAAACCATGGCAAGTGATCAAGCATCGTGGTATTCCGCGAGGAAGATGCATAATGAAAGTGAGCTCAATTATTACAAAGAGTATATACAACTTCAACAACAAAAGGAAGCAAGGGCGGCAAGTAAGCTCAAACTCAAGAAACAAGTGGAAGAAACAAGGATCATGACAATGAATTTGGAGGCTATGACCCCAATCTCCAAAAGGTACTTTACCAAGAGGAAACTAGATATTTTCAAGGAAGTAGAAGATAAGGAAGGTGAAGTTACCGATGATACATTTCCGGATTGTTATCAACCACGTGTACGCTTTCCAGAGTAATTTTAGCAATTGTATTAAGAATAAATGTTGTCATTTATGTTTTCTTTATGTTTCCATTATGTATTTAAATTTTCGAGAAATAAAATTGTAATTCCTTTATGAAATTACTTGCCAAAAAAATACATCATATTTATTTTGTCGAAATCGCAATTCAGAGATGACACGTGTCATGCCCTCATTCGGTCACTAAATAGTAATTGCTTGAGCAGTTTGTGAACTGCTGCATTTTGTTTTGGAACTGCTTAAGCAGTTTGGTGATTTCAAACTGCTCAAGCAGTTTAGGGAATTGCTTTTAGCAATTGCTCAAGCAATAGGTGCATTTTCTCTAAGGCAAATATTGCATTCGAACCCACTAACTTCGTCACTTCCATCCATTATTCACCGAGATCCAAAAGCCTAAAATGCTTTGATGATCAATAATTTGCAACCTAAATCACATCAAATTTCATTAAATATCCATTACATCAAAATATACAAAATAAAATTAAAAAAAATTGAAGTACTTCTTTGTATCAGTGAGGGAAACTCCTAAATGATTAGCGTCGACTTAAAATGCATGCATTCACAAAATGATCACGAAATGAAATTACATGAGCTAAAGTAGCTTGCATTTTTTACGAAGAGTACATGTCAGAATAACATTTCTGGAAAAATTCATAACAGAGTAACAGAAAGTACAAATGGGTAAGAGTATTGGTCCTGTATATATTTTAGATTCCTTTTGTAATTAGAATTGATTTATTCTTTATTGTAGATATTTTCTACCTATTAAGAATGTGCCTTATAAAGATGTATATATAGCCAATTTGAAAGTGAATGAAAGTATTGCATTCTACTCTAAACATTTATACCTGTACTTTTCTACTTGGCATCAGAGCCAAACATGTAGACCTACCGACAAAACCTTTTTTTTTTGTCACCCACTACACCTAAATTTCGCTGCCATGGAAGGAGGATCCGACTCTGCTGTGATTTGTTCTCCCCAACCTCAACCTCATATTCCACCTACTATCTACTACCACTTAGAAAACTCATATTTTCTCATTGGAGTTCTCTTGAATGATTCCAATTACTCTACATGGGCTCCTGTTATGCAGATGTGCATTGGAGGCCATAACAAGCGGAGATACACTACAAGAAAAGGAGACATTACCGGCGACGGGAGGTCGCCGGCCTTGTCTATTTTTTTCGCCGGAAATGTCATTCCCGGCGACGAGTCGCCGGCAATGACGTCGCCGGAAATCTCCCGCCGGTGTTAACATTGCCGGCGACGGGAAACGGTGTCGCCGGCAATGTCGGAGACATCACCGGCGACTTGAGTCGCCGGCAATGGTTCCGCCGCCGTGGCCGGAATTTGTGACATTGCCGGCGACTGAGGTCCATGTCGCCGGCAATGTCAGAAAAAATTTTGAAAAAAAAACGCGGTTCTGGATTGGGCCCAATTCCAGAACCTGCATTGAAAGACATAAACCGTACAATCATACAAGTTCAACAGTACACATAAATGTCCAACGTACAGTACAAATAGCAACGACGATACGAAAATTAACTACAACTACAGGTCAGGGTCGAGGAACTTGCGGGTCAGGGTCGAAGTAATCAAAGTACTCATTTGAATTCCGGTGGCTACCTTGGTCTTGCTCTGGCGTTGACTGGTGCGGTGGTGGTGGTGGATAGCTAGGGAACGGAGGGACCGGGTCTGGGGGAGGTGTGGGGAACGGTTGTCCGGTAGTCTGAGCCTCGTACATCGTCCGCATCCATGTGTACATCTGAGCCTGCACCTGTGTCTGCTGCATTTGGTACTCGGCCATCTGCCTCTTTTGCTCCTCCAACTCCCTCTGCGTCCTATGAAGCTCCGCTGCGAGGTTACGACTAGAAGTTGAACTTCTTGACCCGGTAGAGTATTGTGAAGTGGTTTTCAATACTCCTTCGCCCGCCGAGCCCATTCCCCTACAGTAGTAGGTATTCTTTCCAGTCCCGCACGCTTTTGCCATGATCTGAGCCGCTATCGGGGGATCAAGCGGATCGATCTGAGAGGCATACTGGGTGACTTCTTCCTCGGAGCAGTCAGGATGGTTAGTCCGAGCTATACTCATGGTCACTTCTGTCGTCGCCTCCTCCACTCTCGCCTAATTGAAAAGCGAAAATGAACAACGTATTAACTAACAACATCTATTAATATCGAAAAATAGTTTTATTAACACATGGAGAGGCGAAAGACTTACCGCTTCTTCAGGGCATTGCGGATAGAACTTCTGATGAATATACACCAAGGGGTTCACTTCTTGTTGTTGCTGCGCCTTAGTCGACCAACCCATGTAGTTGAGTGAACCTGCATGATGGGCCCTGGTGTTTTTCAATCTATTCGCCCGGTTCGTCTTCGAAATCGCCTTGTTTGATAAACATATGGAAAAAAATTAGTAACTAACTATTTCAATCTGATACGATACATTAGGCTTGTAAGATATATTAAGGATGCATACCTGAGCTTTGGGGTGCTCGAAGTGGGCTATCAGCCACAGCCACTCGTACTCCCTAAACCGGAATTCGCTAGGAGTAGAACCTCGGCCTAGCTCCTTGTATACAGTGTAATGGGAAGAAAGCTCGTTCTTCCACTCTTTATACCTATATTAAAACAAGGAAAAAAAGTTAGAGATATTAAAACAGTTGATAAACAAAAATCTAACTCGATATATATTCAAATAAGTGGAAGCACATCACCGATTATGTAGTTGACGCTCTACCCACGTGTGAATAAGAACTTCATCCACGTCAAACCACACCTGCAATATGAATATATAAAAGGTAAAATTATATATTTAAGTGGACTTAATTAATAAATGTAAAATTTACGTAATGAAAATACGATTTTACTCACACTGAGTGCATTATGCACTTGCATCTTCACGTAGATAGGCACAGATTCCCAATCTGGCCAAAGCATTGGGACCTTGTCCCGCACGATCGCACCGGCCATGCTGACATATTTGCGCGTGGTGTCGAATGCCTCGATCACCTCGCCATCCTCATTGGCCCTTATGGGCGTTTTCCTTCCGCCGGTGGCCTGCTCAAGTCTCTTCCCGGTGCAGGTGCCTCTAGCCCCTTTCCGTTTTCCAGTCCCATTAACGAAATTGCCTAATAAAACAATGTCAACAAATTGATATCATTAATTGAACCAATCGCAAGTCTTAAGTAATAATTAAGTAATCAATCTGATGTTAAATAAAATTTACCTGCATCGTCCGTTTGTTGGTTGGTGCACCTCACACTCCAAAGATACACGGGGTCGAACGGGAGGAAGTTATACGCTTCCTCCACGGTCAGGAAATCCGGCCGTCCTTCAATATAAACAGGCATCCCCCTATCATCGAATTCAGGGATGACAGGAATCTCGTCGGGTAGGAAGAGACCGGACGGCGGAGATAGACGAGGCCTGGACGATGAGGCGCCAGCACCACCATGTGCCTCAGATGATTCCCGTGAAACGGGAGTAGGCACCATCCGAATATGGGGCATTCGGATTGAGGGAGTTTCTGATGCCCCCGTTGACTGTCGCTCGTCTGAGGCTCTGCCACCGGAGGGACGTCTGCTGATTGAGCGTCTAGAGACTGAGGCTCGAGCCTCGAATTCCGGTTCGACGGCTCTTGATCGTGCAGCTTCCTCCTCAGCTCGCGCCTCTAGCAAGGCTCTCGTGCGAGCAGTCATCATTGGCCCACTGGGCGTGTTGCTAACTGCGGCCGAGGAGGAAGCTTGACTACTGTTCCCTCCACTATTTCGGGAACCTCTCCGAAGCCAATTAGCCGCAAAACCTCCTGGACATCGTAATAGTCATGGATTCGGTTCAATAACAAATCGGAACCGTTTGAACGGTGTGGAACCGGAACCGTTTGAAACCGAAACTGTTTGTAACCGGAACCGTTTGTAACATAACGGTTCCGGTTACAAACAGTTCCGGTTCCAAACCGTTCCGGTTCTATAACAAATCGGAACCGGAACGGTGTGGAATCGGAACCGTTTGAAACCGGAACTGTTTGTAACCGGAACCGTTTGTAACATAACGGTTCCGGTTACAAACAGTTTCGGTTCCACACCGTTCCGGTTCTATAACAAATCGGAACCGGAACGGTGTGGAACCGGAACCGTTTGAAACCGGAACTGTTTGTAACCGGAACCGTTTGTAACATAACGGTTCCAGTTACAATAAGTTCCGGTTCCAAACCGTTCCGGTTCCAAACCGTTCCGGTTCCAAACCGTTCCGGTTCCAAACCGTCCCGATCCCGATTTCCACCTTCATTTATACGATTAATTAACAACTATATCACCTAAATTAACGACTATACATATTCGATGTGTATATATATATACATCATGCATCTTAATTAAATTTATCCATCACATATTCATCCAAATCACAAACCCTAATTAATTTTCCACATTTTTCACACATATATATATCATGCATCTTAATTAGGTTTAATTTCCGTATATATATATACATCACATATTCATCCAAACCACATTTATACATAATTTTCACATATATATATACATCACTTCATATTCACATACCTAAATATATATATACATCACATATATACATACATGCTAATTTAGATCTTATCACCCTAATTTCCAACTTAGCACCCTAATTAATTTACACATACACATACACATACACATACACATACACATACACATACACATACACATACACATACACATACACATACACATACACATACACATACACATGCAAAAAAATAATTAAAAATTGAGAGAGAGAGAGAGAGGGAGAGAGAGAGGATCGGACCTGCCATTTTCTTCCACCTACAATGGTGAGGGGAGGAGAGGAGGGGAGGAGGGGAGGAGGGGAGGAGGAGATTTTCGGAGGAGGAGAGGAGAGGGGATCGGTGGAGAGGAGGAGAGGGAGAGGAGGAGTAGAGGATAAGGAGGAGGAGTGGGAGAGGAGGAGGAGGACACTCACCGGACCGATTTGGGAGGAGGAGAGGGAGAGGAGAGGGAGAGGAGGAGGAGAGGGAGAGGAGGAGAAATGAAAGGCTCGGGCTGGATAAAATCACAAACCAGAAGACATTACCGGCGAGTTGCTTATAACTCGTTGGTAATGTCATTACCAACGACTTCAACTCGTTGGTAATGACATTACCAACGAGTTAACTCGTTGGTAATGACATTACCAACGAGTTATAAGCAACTCGTTGGTAATGACATTACCAACGACGAGTTAACTCGTGGGTAATGTCATTACCAACGAGTTGCTTATAACTCGTTGGTAATGTCATTACCAACGACGAGTCAACTCGTTGGTAATGTCATTATTTCCCGAAGAATATCCGACAACATTTTCCGTCTACGATTTCCGGCTACATTTTCCGACTACATTTTCGATTATCAATTTTCGTATCCGTACGATTAATGACTACATTTTCCGTCTACATTTTCGATTAATGATTTCCGTATACGTACGATTAACGACTACATTTTCCGTATACGTCCGATTAACGACTACATTTTCCGTATACGTCCGATTAACGACTACATTTTCCGTATACGTACGATTAACGACTACGATTAACGACTACGATTTCCGTATACGTATGATTAACGACTACATTTTCCGTATACGTCCGATTAACGACTACATTTTCCGTCTACGATATCCGGCTACATTTTCCGACTACAATTTCGATTATCAATTTCCGTATACGTACGATTAATGACTACATTTTCCGTCTACATTTTCGATTAATGATTTCCGTATACGTACGATTAACGACTACATTTTCCGTATACGTCCGATTAACGACTACATTTTCCGTATACGTACGATTAACGACTACATTTTCCGACTACAATTTCGATTATCAATTTCCGTATACGTACGATTAATGACTACATTTTCCGTCTACATTTTCGATTAATGATTTCCGTATACGTACGATTAACGACTACATTTTCCGTATACGTCCGATTAACGACTACATTTTCCGTATACGTACGATTAACGACTACATTTTCCGACTACAATTTCGATTATCAATTTCCGTATACGTACGATTAATGACTACATTTTCCGTCTACATTTTCGATTAATGATTTCCGTATACGTACGATTAACGACTACATTTTCCGTATACGTCCGATTAACGACTACATTTTCCGTATACGTCCGATTAACGATTAATGATTTCCGTATACGTACGATTAACGACTACGATTTCCGTATACGTACGATTAACGACTATGATTTCCGTATACGTACGATTAATGATTTCCGTATACGTACGATTAACGACTACATTTTCCGTCTACGATATCCGGCTACATTTTCCGACTACAATTTCGATTATCAATTTCCGTATACGTACGATTAACGACTACATTTTTCGACTACATTTTCGATTATCAATTTTCGTATACGTACGATTAACGACTACATTTTCCGTATACGTACGTACCATTTCCAGCTATGCACATTTTCCGACTACAATTTCCAACGTACTAAGGATGATAATCGTAATCATCTTCATCACTTGAGTCTGACTCGGTTTCATAGGTAACCTCTGGCAATATGTGCCGCTCCTCGTCATCTGAATCAGCGTCAACTTCATATAGATTAACATCGAGAAGTTCTGCTCCAGTAATTCGAACCACACTCCCAGATCTCACATTATTAAGGCGAATCGTAGATGATTCCGGAATGTCAAAAGCGTTCGGCTCTTGGTATGCAGTAACTTCCTCATCATCTGCGGTATCACCAAGTGTGGCAGCACTGTATATGTTTCTATGAGCAACATGGTTAACCACCTTCCACGGGACTTTGTTAAGAAGATCGTCCAGGTAAAACACTTGTTTTACTGATGAGGCAAGAACGAAAGGGTCATCTTCATACCAGGTAGTAGCAGTATTCACCGAAAATGTTCCGTACTGATCGGTCCTTGTGTTCTCCGGGCTAGTATCAAACCATCTACATTTGAACAAGTGCACTTTCATGCGGTTCCCATAAATTAGTTCAACAACTGAATGAAGGACACCGTAATAGTCAACGCCATCCTGCCCACCATGGACCATCACCCCACAATTCTGTGTTTTCAGTCGGTCGTCTCGATTTTCACATATAAATTTCACGCCATTGACCTGACACATCGAGTAAACTTTTGAAGCTATCGGTTTCATCGCCAGGACCCTCAATTCGTTTGACCACTCTGGGCAACCATCATCTGCTACATGGTTCATCTGAAAACGTCCATATATTAATACGTACAGAAGAAATTATGTCATCTTGAAACCACAAAAGCACGTACATACATACATGCTATGTAAGGATATATATATAAAAATAGACATATACACATATACTTACCCATTGACCAAAGTAGTTTGCAAACGTCTTGTTGTGGTAATCAACATTTCCGGCAATAGCAGGGCAGTGAAGATGATAGTTTTTCCAATATTGTACTTCTTGACAGTTAATCAGTACCGACCAGTGGGCAATGGCTACCTCATTTCCATCCAACTTGTACGACTTTGGCAAGCTTCCCTGTACTACCACGTCACTGGAGATGATAGAAAGGTTGAACTGGGGTTCATCTATCGGCATATGTTGTTGGGGGTCCTCTACATTTTCGAGGTACACTTTGGTGTACGTTACACACTCGTGCGCAAGATATGCTTCAGCGATACACCCTTCAGGTGCATATTTATTCTTCACATAGTCCTTGTAGGCTCCCAATTGTCTACAAGTTAACAAGTACATGTTAACTTACTTAACCAGAAGTCATTACATATAAAAACCATAGGCAAACCAAATTTATGAATCATTTGTACCTTTCCATGGGATACATCCAAGTGTAGTGTACGGGACCGGTAAGCAACAATTGTTCGGGAAGATGGATCATCAGGTGCGGCATTATGTCGAAAAAATTTGGGGGAAATATCCTCTCAAGCTTGCACATGATAAAAATGATGTCATCTTGCATCTCCCTGAGGTCTGCTTTTTTAACTTCCCTGGTGCATAACTTCTGAAAGAATCTTGACAAGGCCACCAACGGCTCCACCACCTCTTTGGGCATGTACCCTCGAATGAAAATAGGGAAAAGGCGTTGAAGCAGTACATGGCAGTCATGACTCTTTAATCCGTACATCTTATTGTCCCGGAAGTTAACACACCTGCTTATATTTCCTGCATAGCCATAAGGATACCTGCATATATATATAGATGAAGCCATATATATGGACCAATTATATTTCTCGCATATAACCATATATACTCCGCTAAAAATTTAAGGACAAATTCATACATAGCCATAAGATCGAATATATACCTGACATTACTCAGCCACCGAAAAATTTCATGCTTATGCTTCGGCTTTACGGTGTACGGAGCTTGCGGCATTTTTCTCTTACCATCTCTTAACCACAAATGTTTCCGCACACCCATTGCTTTAAGATCAATGCGTGCCTTAGGGATGTCTTTTGTTTTCCCCTCCAAGTTAAGAACTGTGCCCACCACACTTTCACACACATTCTTCTCTATGTGCATGACATCTAGGTAATGTCTGATAGGCAACCTGGGCCAGTAGGAGAGTTCCCAGAATATGCTCTTGTGTGTCCAAAACTTATACCTTTCGGGCTTTTCTGGAATTGACGCCACTATGTCAGGATGATTGCTCAGCTGGCCAAAATCGTATTCATTCAACACTTCCAAAATTTCGTCCCCTGTCCATCGCCTGGGTGCCACACCAGTTTCAACAGTCCCATCAAACGCGTCTGGATCCTGCCTAAATGGGTGATCATATGGAAGCCAACAACGGTGACGCATCGAGACAATTTTACTGCAATGAGGACTGCAACAATCAACCGTCATGCACTCTGAACAAGCCCTGTAACCCCTGGTAACGTTGCCCGACAACATACCGCGGGCAGGAAAATCACTGATGGTGCCAACAAGCATGGCATGCATCTGGAACATCTCCTTTTTGAACCTATCGTAAGTGGGGTGGCCACACTCACTCAGGTACTTAAGCTCCTCAATCAAAGGCCTCAAATACACATCGAGACACTTTCCTGGATAACCCGGGCCCGGAATTAACAGAGTGAGCATATTGTATTCCTTCTTCATGCACATCCATGGTGGAAGGTTGTACGGTACCAAAATAACTGGCCATATACTGTATTGAAGACTCATGTTGCCAAAAGGGTTGAATCCGTCAGATGAGAGCCCTAGCCAAACATTTCGGACCTCTGCTGCAAAATGATCAAACTCCCTGACCATGTGCTTCCAAGCCTCTCCGTCGGAAGGGTGTATAAGGGTGTCATCGTCAGGCAAGTTCCTCTCAGCCCACCATCTCATTGCCTCGGCCGTGAAAGCACACATGAACAACCGCTCCAGCCTATCAATAAGCGGGAAATATCGAAGTATCTTCACAGCTTTCTTGTTGCCTGCAGGAGTCAACTTATACCTTTCTGTAAAACATACCGGGCAGGCTTCAAGGTCTTCGAGATCTTTTCCCCAGAAGAGAATACAATCATATCTGCATGCATGGATTTTGATGTAGGAAAGCCCAAGATCTTTCAGGATATGTCGCACCTTATGATGAGTGGTAGGAAGACGATGACCGGGTGGCAGTAGCGAAGCAGTCCACTTCAACCAAGAATCAACAGCTTTGACAGACATTTTGTTCTCCATTTTTAGCTGCATCACTCCCATCACACTTTCAAGAACAGTCTTACTACAACCGTCGTACAACGGAGTCTGTTGCAATGCAATCAGGTTGTTGTACTTGTCCATACCGCTTGTGTTGGCATGACCTCCAGGTAATGGTTCGACTGGCTCGATATGGGGGAAACCCTCAACGACGGGAGGGACATTTGGTGCTTCATCAGCAAATACACCGCTCTCGTGAGGAAACATATCATTGATTAACATCGATGTTGGATCATAGGATGAACTGCCCCTCTCAGCAAAATGTCCATAATCATAGCGTGGACTGGCCCTCTCACCAAATTGTCCATGATCATGCGGACCCGCTACCGATGTTTCACCGTGATAAATCCAACAAGTGTACTTATCCCAAAACCCGTATTTACTCAGGTGCCTCTGCACTTTATCAATGGGAAATCGAAATCGATCGCTGAAACACTTACATTCTTTACACGGGCAATAATGAAGTGTAGTGTCTCCACAATTAGCCTTCACAAAATCCACAAAACTCCTAATTCCCTCGTGATATCTGACATCCCATCTTTCGAGGCTCATCCAACTCTTGTCCATCCTGAAAATTCTAACAATTTTACGTATTAATTATATATATACACACACATTCACTACTAATAATCGACGTGATCTCTCAATTCAACTCTAATTAAATCAACACATGCATATGTATATATATCGATCTAATCTCTGAATTCGATTCAGTACTCGATGATAGTACGTATTCAGTACTCGATGATAGTACTCAATGATATATCGATCTAATCTCTGTTAAGTCTGGCTCCGATAACAATACGATAATACCAGTCATTGATTCAGACACAAGATTAACTACAAGCTGTTTTCTCGTTTCGGTGACCGTACATCAACAACATTTCATATATATATATATATATATATATATCTCACGAATTGGATTTGATCAACACACACACACACACACATATATATATATACCACATATACGTATATATACACCTACGTACCTATATAAATAGCTTCCCGACTGATCGAGTTTTCGACGCCCGCCTTAATTTTGACAATATACCGAATAATGATCGATTTCAGAGCGTACGTTTTCCTTCTTTCGATTTCTCTGGATTTTTTTCGCTCAAAATGATTGAATGATCGAGCTGCCCGATCCGGCATCTAATATAAGACACATTGCCGGCGACGGAGTAAGTCGCCGGAAATGAACACATTACCGGCGACTTTACGCCGGAATCTCGCCGGAAATGTGCCCTAGACATTACCGGCGACTCCAACCGTCGCCGGCAATGTCTAGGGCACATTTCCGGCGAGATTCCGGCCGGAAAATCGCCGGTAATGTGCCCTAGACATTGCCGGCGACGGTTGGAGTCGCCGGTAATGTCTAGGGCACATTACCGGCGATTTTCCGGCCGGAATCTCGCCGGTAATGTGTGCCTAGACATTGCCGGCGACGGTTGGAGTCGCCGGCAATGTCTAGGACACATTACCGGCGAGATTCCGGCAACATTACCGGCGACGGAGTAAGTCGCCGGTAATGATGGACATTACCGGCGACTTTTCCGGTCGCCGGCCTTGTTGGCCGGAATCTCGCCGGTGATGACTCATTTTCTTGTAGTGATACCTGAGTATCTTACTTGGGATAACGACAACAAGAAGGTGAAGATTTGGTTAATAGACAACATGTCACCATCCATCATTAACTACTATCTTCGTCTAAAAAATGCCGCAGAAATTTGGAGTCTCCTACACCACACCTACTATGATGATTCAGACTTTACTCGGATCTATTAGTTGCACTACCTCTGCTTCACCACTAAACAAGCAGGGCAGCCCCTCTCTGTCTACTATAATGAATTGGTTGCTTGGCTCGAAGAACTTGATCAACATGTTACCTCGTTTTCTAATACTATGATTGCAGTTGTCCAAGACAATAACTACAAATCTATGCTCCGGGCCCACATATTCTTGGGAGACATGGATCCTAAATTTGATCAAATTTGAGGAAAGCTTGTTCATGGTGAAGAGTTATTGAGTCTTGACAAGACATATGCTCATGTTCGCCAAGCTCACAATGATCGTCTCACTCACATTGCAACTTCTGCTCAGCCTGCGGTCATGACTACTACCATCACCACACCTCCACCGCCGCTTCTACCAACATTGGCCTCAAATGTTTAGGCCGTCGTGGTTCACCGGCGGGCTCCCTCCTCCCACTCCTCTGACTCCTCTCGGTTTGGTGTTCGTCCTCCAAACTCTTATGCCAACTCTATATGCATGTTGTGCAAGGAGAAGGGTCACTCCAGAGACAACTGCTTTCCAGCTATTTGAGTGATTGCCCACGCAAGACCCTTCCTTCCACAAGTACATATGTTGCTTCTGCTAATGTAGTCCAATCAGGTATGTTTGATAAGGCCTCTCTTGCTACATCTTCTGAGAATACTACTTAGATAATTGACACCAGTGCATCTAATTGTATGACCAATACTCCTAGCTTAATTCATTGTATTCGTCCATCTTCTTTACTTAGTGTATCTACTATATATGGTTCCCCTTCTTCTATTGTTGGTGAAGACTCTATTACTCTGTCTCCACACTTAACCATTGATTCTGTCTTAGTTGCCCCCTCTGCAGCCTATAACTTTTTATCTATTAGTCAAATCACTATGGCTCTCTTTTGTTCTGTCACGTTTTACCCTCTTTTTTGTGTATTTCAGGACATTCTGACTCGGCAGATTCTTAGTTATGGTATTAGATGAGGGAAACTGTACTATCTTAATTTGATATCCAGTGGGGAAAAGTAGCTGAGTTTGTTGAGTCAAACCAACAATGTTAGAAGTGTAAATAAATCCAAGGAAATCATCTAGTTATGCCATCGTTGTTTAGGTCATCTCTCTTTTGATTATTTTAAAAAGTTACAACCCCATTTATTTTCGGGTATTGATGAGTCTGATTTTAAGTGTGATATTTTTGATCTGGCCAAGAGACACTGTATTACTTATTCCCCAAGTTTGAGTAAATGCTCAATTCTTTTTATGAAAATTCACTCTGATGTTTGGGATCCTGCTAGAATTTCTACACCAACTGGAGGTCGTTATTTTGTTACTTTTATTAATGAGTGTACCCGAACGACATGGGTCTCTTTGATGACTAGCAAGAGTGATGTCTTCTCTCGCTTCCCTAAGTTTTATAAGATGGTGACTACCCAATACCAACAGCCTATTCGAGTTCTTCAATCAGACAATGGAGGTGAGTATGTTAATTACGCCATGTCTGCTTACTTAGCCTTTCCTGAGATCCATCATCAAACCTTTATTTCATATACTCCTCAATAGAATGGCTTGGCAGAACGTATGAATAAGAAATTACTAGAGATTGTTCGTGCTTCATTATTTGGAATGAATGTGCCTCGGTCTTATTGGGGTAGAGCTGTTACTTATGTTGCTTACTTGATCAACAGTACTTCATCTCGTGTTATTGAGTTCTAGATTCCACTCCAAAAATTACAATAATTGCTGAATGTTCCTTCCCTTCCTAATCTCGAGCCTCGCGTATTTGGTTACACTGTCTATATTCATATTAACAAGCTTCTTCGAGGTAAACTTGATCTTTGTGCTATAAAGTACGTCTAATTGGTTATGCTAATTTTCAGAAAGATTATCAGTATTATGATCCTCTCACCAAGAAACTAATGTCTCCATGGATGTCTCTTTTCAAGAGTCTGAATCTTATTACTCAGGAGGAGTTTCAGAGTCTTCCTTTCGTGGGGAGAGAGATTATGAAGGAAATACTCTTAATTTACTAGAATTTGATGAGCTTGAGTAGTTGGAGGCATGTTTTGGAGAATCAGAAAATTCTAGACTGGAAACAAAGGTTCTCGACCCGTTGAGTGAGGAGTCTCGACCCGTCGAAAATGGTGCTCCGGAAGGACAAAGGCTTACCATCGACCCGACGAGAATGGTGCTCTGAACAGATAGAGGCTTACCATCAACCCGTTGAGTGAGACTCGACCAATCAAAAATATTGCATTGGAGGGACAGGGGCTTGCTTTCAACCCGACGAGTGATATGTCTCGACCCATTGAAGATTCCGCTGACAGGGAAGAACTGCCAATTATACTTCATCGAGATAGTACTGAAGCACCTTCTCCTCTATCTACATTATCAACTGAGATCTTCGTTTATGGTGCTCCATCTAAGGTATGTAAATCTAACCGAATTACCAAGGAATTCTCAAACAACAATATGAGCCTAAAATAGATGCAACAGCCAAATACCTTATTGCTAACTACATCTCCCACCATAGGTTGTCTAAATCTCATGCACTTTTTGTTAGTCAATTATCTTCAGTATCTATTCCTAGCAATGTATATGATGCTTTGGCAAATCCCAAATGGTGACAAGCTATGAATGAAAAGTTAGAGGGTTTACAGAAGAATGAAACTTGAGACATAGTTCCTATGCCACCTAGTAAGAAGATTGTTGGATGTCATTGGGTGTTTACTGTGAAACTCAAAGCTGATAGAAGCATTGATAGCTACAAAGCGAGATTGGTTGCCAAGGGTTATACTCAGAAATATGACATTGATTGCCAGAAAAATTTTACACATGTTGCCAAAATAAATACTGTAAGAATCCTTATTGACCTTACAGCTCATTATGATTGGTCCTTACACCAGTTTAATGTGAGGAATGTCTTCCTGAATGGTGACTTGGAAGAAGAAGTATACACGGATATTCCACCAGCAATTAGTTGCAAACCAGGTAATGAGGGAAATGTATGTCATTTGAAGAAGTCTCTCTATGGTTTGAAGCAATCACCTACGGCATCGTTTGGACGCTTCTCCAAGGCAATGAAGAAATTTTGGTATTGCCAGTGTAACGTTTACCACACCTTATTTATCAAACGCAAGGATGGTAAGACTACTGCCATAATTGTGTATGTTGATGATATGGTTGTTACGGGACATGATCCATGCAAGATAGAGAGTCTGCAGAGGCAGTTGTCATAAGAATTTGACATGAAAGATCTGGGTGATTTAAAATAATTCTTGGGAATTGAAGTTGCAACGTCCAAGCAAGGAATTACATTGTCCCAAAGGAAGTATGTTTTGGATCTTCTTGCTGAGACCGGATTGTAAGACTATAAGCATGCTACTACTCCTATTGAGAAAAATCACATGCTGGTACTTCTCTCAAATCAGGTTCCAACAGATAAGGGAAGATATCAACGTTTAGTTGGGAGACTTATTTATTTATCACTTACTAGACTTGATATTGCATATATTGTGAGTGTGGTGAGTCAGTTTATGCATATTCCTAGAATAGAGCATATGAGTGTTGTTTTATGCATTCTTAGATATCTGAAGAGCACACCTGATAAAGGTTTGTGATTTGCTAAGAACACTGGTGAGATGTGTCTTTCAGGCTACACTGGTGATGTGCATGCATGTTTCAGGCTACACTGATGCAGATTGGGCTAGTACGTGATCACACTAATATGACGTCTACTTCTGGATACTTTACTTTTATTGGTGGAAGTTTGTTGACTTAGTGCAGTAAGAAACAAAATGTGTTTGCCCGATCGAGTGCAGAAGTTGAATACCGTGGGATGAAAAATAAAGTATGTGAATTGCTGTGGATTAGGAATGTTCTGAAAGAACTGGGTTTAAAGCTTCAGAAGCCTATGGATTTACATTGTGATAATACAGCTACTGTTGAGATTGCTCTTAACCCAATACAGCATGATAGTATAGAACCAAACAGGTGGAGATTAATAGACATTTCATAAGGGATCACCTTGACAAGAAAACTATTCGGTTTCCTTTTGTGACATCTGAGGAACAATTAGCTAATATTCTTACTAAATGGTTGTCACATGATGTGTTTAGTAAATGGTTGGACAAGTTGATGATTGACATCTACGCTCCAATTTGAGGGGAGAGTGTTGGCAAGTATTGCTCTTATAGATATTTTACATTCCTATTGTAATTAGAATTGATTGATTCTTTATTGTACATATTCTCTACCTATTAGAAATATACCTTGTAAAGATGTATATATACTCAATTTGAAAATGAATGAAAGTATTGTATTCTACCATTAACACTTCTACTTTTGTACTTTTCTACTATATTTTCTCTAAAATCTGAGAGAGAGAGAGAAAGAGAGAAAGAGAGAGAGAGAGATTTTCGATCGGTAACTGAAGCTAGTATTTCGAATGACATGTTAAAATTATATATGATCGAGTAACTTAACTCAATTCAATCTCAAGGAGTAAATCTTGATTAGGCTGCTGAGATAACCAAGTACGTCGATCGTGCATGTCCCTTCTATTTGATTAGGATTTTGAAGAATAAGAATATATGTTTAGTCATGAGCGCCGAAACTCTAGCTAAATGTAAAGGTTCGTTTAATTTGTTATCGCTTCTAATCTGTTTATTGAGAACAAGTAAGAACTGGTTGTACGTAGTTTATTATTCTAAAATGCAGAGCCTAAAAATGGAAGATTAGTTTTGCTAATTTCTTCTCCCAGAACGAAAAACAGAAAACTATATATATGGTAACGTACTGTTTCATAGTAACGGTTTTCATTTTTAAGCGAGGGAAAAAAAATTGCAAACCCGGAGTTAGTTTTATGGTAGCTAGAAACACATAAGAGCCCTCGATCATGTGGCTACGTACTTTCATATAATCTATTGATATATTGGATCGAAGTCATCGAACATGGTTCTTGAGTATATAATCAACTGTACAGTTTATACAGATTGAACTATATATAAATTAAGGCTACAGTATAATAGATAATTAGCACAAGTTGGTCACAGAATCAAGGATGAACCTGTGACAATGCAAGCCTTATGGAAACTGAAAAAATGGTTCATTGATCCATTTATGATCGATATAATTATGGACATAATTATATTCCATCCATATATTTCAGTTTCGATCGTTACTTCATATATATAACGAGCTTTGTGCCCGGGTGTGATATTTCGAATAACATGCAATTATCTGTGCAATGACTAAAAACATATATTATTCCCCAGCTTGTTCTCGTGGGAGCTTAGCTGCCCCTCATAGCAGTAGTCTCTGTGCCAGCTTCTGCATCAGCTGAATCATCTCAGAATGAAACACTAAGGCCTGAAAAGGTTTGGGGCTATATATCTCAAGTCCTTTGGATACCTTGACCATGCCAGACTGAAAATTATGATGATGAGGTTCTACAATGGGCAGTAAAAATATACCAGAAAACCTACCATTTGAATGTTACAGGGAAGCTAGATCCGGAGACCATCAGCCTCATAACCACTCTTAGGTGTGGTTATCCGGATCATCATCTCGTCAATGGTTCACAGGCACAGTGTTCGGATGGGTTCCTATCATGTTCTTTTTAAACTTCTCACGTATAAAATCAACGGTGGAGATCCAACAAAAGTTGGGAACTATGCATTGGCGCATGCACTCACCTATGCATTCCAGCTATGGGCAAAAGTTTCCAAGTTTTACATTTCAACTGGTTGTACCAAGCTCTCCGGCGGACCTTTTGATCAGCTTTCGGAATAAAGATCACGGCGATAAGAGACCTGTGGGATCGCGGGATTTTAGGATACGGAAATCCGCCCACCGATGGGAGGCTGCATCTGAATGCCAGTGTGGATTGGGGTTTTAGGCCACCAAGTAATAAGCATCGGTGACTTGATATGGGTGGTGGCACATGAAATAGGTCACCTTCTAGGGATAGATCATAGTCAAAATGTTGATGCCATTATGTATGCTTATGTTAGTCCAGGGAAGACTAGGAGGGCTTTGCACAGAGATGATATTGCTGCCATACATGCCATGTATCCCTAGCCAACCATAACAAATTATGGATGATTGAAACATTGTACTAAACCGATTGAGAAGTGAACTGATGATAAATTATGAAAGTTTGACATCCAGTTTCTTTCTATGCATGTTTTCCTATTTCCTCTTCTGATAATGTGATACAGAGAATGTGATTGACAAACACGCAGAGATTGATTATAACTAAAGAGGCAAGTAATACGTCATACATATAGATATCTCCGATTCGCAATACTTTTTACCTTCTCATTCTTATAACAACTTCGTGTGACAGAAAAAGAACTAAGGATGGGCTGAAATTTAGTCAGGAACACACAAAAGAGCTTGAGAGCTACAAATACCAGGTATCTTGGTCTCTTCCATCCTTAATCCTCACTGAAGCTCGTCAAACTCTAAATTGGGTTGAGCATGATCCAGGGTCCCAAATGGCTTCCTTCGCTGTTATCTATCACTTCCTCCTCCTCACTCCCTCCAGAATTGTTTCCACTTCTTTCTTCATTGACTCTGTCCCTCTCTTGCGCTGCCTCATTCAACTGATAGATTTTTGTTTCCACAGCTTCAATAAGCTTATCTGTGGCCAGTTATTTTGCCGCCACTAGCATATGTTTTCCCACATGTATCAACAGCCTGCAAATATCTCTCAGAATAACACTGGTAGTTGAAGGAGTGGCAAGTGTTTGATCAGTTAGACGGTTTGAGACTGAAGGAGTGACAAGTCTTGGATCAGTTTGACATTGGGGAGCTGACGAAGTAGGTCTTGGATCAGTCCGCAATTCGGGAGCTGAAGGCATGGGTCTCGAATTAGTTGGCCGCTCCGGTGCTGAAGGTGTTGGTCTGTTTGGAGCTAAGGTGGAAGCAGATATTTGACCATCTTGCCTTTTTGAACTCCCAGCACAGGCATCAGGTACAGACCGAGATATCTTATGCGGATCCTTTGATCTCCCTATACCATACAGAGGAATCAGTTTGATCTCTTTTATAACAGCATTACAAACAGGGCACGGGCACTTCCGAGAATCGTTTCTTGGTTTACGAAGCCATGTATGTGTATATGGAGGACTTGCAATAAAGGTGGCCACAAGGTGTTACAATTGGATCTTTATCTGCAGATTCAAAGCAAATGTTGACCATCACCACCATCCATGATCTTCAAATTCCTGAACTCAACTAATCCAACCACAAAAACACAATGAAATAGCATTAGTATATCCTAACCAATTATGTCGAAGGGGTATACGACGAGATTATACAAAGACTTTCCCCAAAAGAAAATATAACTCGACTACACAACAAAAAGCACAATAATATTTGCTCTTTTACGGTGATCATGAACTAATAATTGTATCAAACTCATTGTCATCACTCATCAAATTACGATAATCGATTCGTCAAACTTAGTCCAACAGCAGATAAATGATTTCAGATTCTTCAAAAGTAAACCTTCCTTGTTTCCTGCACAATCATAAAATGAACTTATATCATATTGAGCATATCTCAAAGCTTCTTAACAAATTGATCGAGGTGCCAAGACTTGTGCGAGTAAACGCACAACTGCCACGAGTAAGTTTGCAAGCAAAATTACCTACCGAGAATTTTGGAACCCACTAGACGACGTTGGTCCTGCGTCGAAGAGATTCCGCGATATTGTGGGGGAGAAAGAGGAAGTAGCCACCGACCAGAGAGCCAATTGCACTTTTAAGTCCCTGTTAACTTTGTCTACACGTATGTGTTAGCTCGTACAGTTAGTCATACACTCATGACTCGTACACATGGATTTGGTCTCTTTTCTATTTTTAGTGAGGATTGCAGAATATAAAAAAAAAAAATATTAACCAGTAATCATTGAAATTATAGATAAAACATAATTTTGTTTTCGGATGGGTAATCACTACAAGTGGTTAAGTGGTCGAGTCTCTGGTTGCAGAATCTTTCATTCGAATTCAAATCACGAAGTCGTCAAATTGGTCAAACAATGTGTAGCAATACACAATTTGAGCATTTATTACGAGTCTATATAGCTAGTGAGTTTTTTTTATGAGAAGGTTGATCAATAAATCCACTAGCTAGGAAAATGTGATAGTAATACAGAACTCTACCGGATTACCAAGCCCAACTAAGAGAAGTCTTATCGTATCACCATACTACAAAAATATTATGAAGCACATAAAGCCCTAGACTAACAAACCAGAGTAATCTGATTAACTATCAAAATCAATATGCACCACTCCTTAATTAGCTAGATACCTTCTCTACTGAGTTGCATTGCGACGCAACCCTTCAGCATCCATATCCACTCGGAGTAAAAGAGTAGTCTTCTTAGGGGACACCTTCTTGTGTAGTGTCAAACAGGGGCCAAGGCTGGATCTGTCTTTCTTGTTATTCGGGTGGCGACTATTTCCCCCCTGCTCCTCAGAATGATCCGGTGAGTCTACAAACATCTCATGAGAAAGAACATGAAATGAGACGATGGGACATCCACCAGACTCTTGATCCCCTGCAGACATATATAACAGTAACACCAACATCCATGTTTGAAAAGACCCGACCCCGATTTAGTTTCCTAAACCAGGACCATACCCCTTCTGAAAACATGAACTTTCAAAAATCATAAAAATTTCAGCAGAGTTCCACTATATCGCGCAGTTACCATTAACCTGCACCCGAAAATACACTTCATCCTATGCCACAAAATCCAAACCGTGGGCACCAATCTCATCCGGATTTCTCAAAAACATAACATAACGTAAAGCAATAAACAAAATTGTAGCTTTACAGAAATCCGAGAAAATCATGTGGAAATATAAACATAATAGTATTCAGAGAGACCTCTAGTATATACATATATACACAACAGTAGGCCAAACTAGAAACCTACTGAAAAAGAAAAGTAGCTCGAATACTAAGCCTCCAACCTCGACATGCGACACCTGAATCCAAACTGCAAACTGGGCATTGAAAACAAAGAGCCCAGGAAAAGACATATAAACCGTTAGAGTGAGTGGACGAAAATAAGTTTCATCGAATAAATATATATATATATATATATGTTTATAAAACATATGCAAGTCTAGATGCATAAAAATCATATGGTACACAAGAGAGACTCTAACTCCTCACGCGTACAGAGCATGTATCGGAAATCCCGCGGGGTCACTCATGGACACATCCGCGCTAGTACAGTCTGAATCACGGGATCCCTGATCCTCACGTGATTCCATCCAGAAAGGGCCTCGGGTCAGGGTATCTGCTCCCCCCCGGTAAAGACCTCGGGTCAGGGTAACAATCCCCCCCGGTAAACATCCTCGGGGATCAGCCGGGATGCTAACTGTATCGATATAACTACTAGTGAGACTGTACTCTGTGTAAACCAAATCATAAAGGTTTCCATACAAATGCATAAAGCGTAATGTAAAAGCATACTCGTAATGCATAATTATAAAAACAAATTCATAATTGCATAATCATAAACACTTGCTCATATAATTTATAATCATAACTGCATGGTCATGCTCGTAAAACGTATATAAAAGACTCGCAACCAACAGTGAAAAGAAATGTCCACTCATAGGCAAGCACAACGCGAAAACACGCTAATCCCGTGATCCGGCGGTAGATCTCTCACCAACCGTACGATCCCGATCTCCTGAATAATCACAAATACCACTGATCAAAATCACAATTCAAAACTCTAAACCACACCTCGAAAAACAACCATTTCCGGAAACATATAACTCGAATATCAACGAAATCGTCGAAAATCCCATAAATACTCTACTTATCCCTCAACACAAAATCCACTACCCAAATCAACTCAATAACCTCAAGACTACGATCAGGGCGCAATTAAGAGTAAAAAGGTATAAAAATTCTCAAAATACCAAAAAAAAATCAACTCACCTGAGCTCCGCCGTTGACCACCGCCGCCGCCGCCGCCGCCGGCAGAGCGACGTCACCGGCAAGATTTTCCGGCGACCAGGACCCCCAAAGCTTCCTCTCCTCAAGCCCAGTCCAACTCTCCACTACACCAACACCCAAATCGACTGGCAACCACCTCAAAAGTCCCACGAAAACCCACGGCCCGAAATCGCTGGAAAATTTCTTCGGCCGATTTCGGCGTAATCACTCCACTAAAGCCCCCCAAACCTTAGGGGTTCCCTTCCTTAGCTCAAACCCAACCCATTCCAACCCAAAACTCTACCGGAAAGCCGACGGAATACCCTCCTCCGATAACCCCTATTCCGTTCACCTTCTCTTCCAAAATTCTCCAACCAAAACAATACCAAACAACACAATATACACATCAATCAAAAACTCAAAGGAAGAGCTTCAAATCCATACCTCAAACTCCGGCAACCGTGCCATTTTTCGGTGACAACCTCGACGGCGAGTCACGGACTCAGTGGGTCAACACGGGTTGACTCGGTCAACTCGGTCCAAAGCTGGCAACTCGGTCAATCAGCCCAATTTTCAACTTTTGCGACAACTTTACGACTATTCCGCTATTTATACGTCGTGAACCAACCCTATCCGCGATTCAGATAACTCAAACTCAAACAGATAAGCACGACTAACTCGACGATAATTTTAAATATTCATTTTATATTTCTCGGTTATCCGAAAAATCTTCTGAAACCTCCTACGAAATCGAAATCAAATCCTCTACATTTTCCGCGAATGAACCCAAACCAAATTCGTGTCCAAAAATTAAGTCGTGAACAAGGCCGCATAACCAATGAATTACAACGAACTACGATTATACGTGAAACTCACGAATTAAGCCGATTAATTACCATTTTTGATTCGGGTTGTCACAATGTTAGTGGGGCCCTTCCAATTGAAGGTACCCTGCATTCTCCTCTCCTGCTATCGGTGGCCTACTCGGGTGCCTTCCAGCATTCTCAAAACTCCATCTCCTCCTGGTTTCTCATCTATACTTAAGCCCAAGGAACCCCTCAGTAGTGTCCTTAGTTCTCCAGTTACTGGCCCCATCTGCCACAGTGGACTATAAGCTGCCACAGAAGATTATCCCATTCCACCTCCAATCGAGTTCTCCCTAGATCCATCTCTGACCTCCTTCCTCTGATCCCAAGATCGGTGCCGGCCGCAAACAACCAGCCTCACCATTTGTAAACGCACCAAAATCACCACAAAATTCCTTAAGCTTCTCATATTACACAATCACTTCCACTGAATAAGTACTAGTAAGATGGGAAGCTTAAGGAATTTTGTGGTGATTTTGGTGCGTTTATGAATGGTGAGGCTGGTTGTTTGCGGCCGGCATCGATCTTGTGATCAAAGGAAGGAGGTCAGAGGTGGATCTAGGGAGAACTCGATTGGAGGTGGAATGGGATAAGAAGTCGCTGAAATTCTTGAAGTTTCTTACACAAGAGGTCGCTTGAAATCGAGATCATTGCGAAGCTTCATTTCTGACTCGTATGTAAGGAGGTGACGATCATGATCTTGATATCCTCCAAGAGCGTTCCTGATCCACTTGCACCCACTAACTTACAAATCTCCAGCACCAAAACAGCCTTCCACGGGCCACATGAAAACTCATGCACGCCCTTGGTTGTCGGCACCCGAAATGAATCGACCATGCCATCAAAGTTTTCCACCACCATGATGATCATGTGGAAGTACCATAGACCACTGACTGCAGCCCTCCGGCGGTCTACCTCTGACCAAAATTTTCACACAAAATGTTCATCCACGGTTCGTTTGAATCCAACAATACCAGATCTGGAAACATCATGGCATAAACCCATAATTCCCGTTTTGAAACTTTGGACTTTGTTCGCTACCTGAGGAGAAAGAGAGAAGAGTTGCACCACCGCTTACAGCCACTCCTCCTCGCCCGTAACGGCAAGATCGACTTCCCTGAATGCCACAACAAGTGCTTGCAGTTCAAGTTCTCTATCGGTCTAAAGATGGATTCCTTCCTCTGTGCTTGGTATCAACATGCAAGGCAATCACAAAGCTTGACTTGAATAGAGAATGATGGAATTGAAATCCGATTGGAAATCGGATGAAAATTGAGAGACAGGATTAGAAAAAATTGGGTTGCGGCTAGGATTTAGTGAGAGAGAGAGTCAGCTTTCCAGGATAGAGTTGGTTTTTTTTTTAAAAAAATGTGTTTCTTATAGATCCTTTTAGTTACTTTAACAAAATCAATAACAAAATTATTAAAGTGGCTCCAAAACTAGACAAACCCCAATAATGAGCACCATCCTAGACAACCTGAGACCTCTTCAACCCAATCGATCAACCAAGTACATCCGGCCCACCCCGCCCTGTTGGTGACACATTTGATGATGGTTGTGCCAGGTAGCTCTTGTGGTGAGAGTTATAGCCGATATGCAAGATTAAAAAAAATTATTTTTTTTTTCAAATAGATAAAAATATTTCAGAGTCACTGAGTGTGACTAATGGTTGAGTCTCGATCCGGGTGCAAAATAAATTGGTCCGAACATTGTGCTACAGTGCACGATTTTAAACATTTCACATGTGTCGAGTGATGTGACCTAAGTCTAAGAAGCTTTTAAAGTAACATTTACAAAGTATAAGATACATACATATAGATATATATGTATATATTTCATTGGGAAAAAAATGTAAGATATGCCTCTAACTTATTGTTGATACCCAAATAATCATTAGGCCTATTACGTAACGAACTCAAGTTGAAGGCATGTTGCCCATCTAATGCCATAATGCAAAAACGCAACACGTTATTCTTAATTATGTTTTGACTAAGTAATCGTACTCTTAGTGCATCTTGGGCCGCACTCATGTATTATTTGGGGCTTATGGTTGTGAGTATGGAATGAAATGTAACTGAAATACACATGCGTGTCGTTGAATTAAACAATCGATAATTTTGGTCTTGAGCCCGAAATTCAAGCCTGATAGTTTAACTCAATGGGCAATAGTGATATGAGAATTTACCTTCTTTTAAAGCCAAATACCCCAAAAACTAATTAAAGACCCAGTGGATACTAAACCAACCATTGCATCCCAATTACTAGTTTAACCATTTAAACGACATATTCTTGTTCAAATCCAACTAAATTAGCCATTGCAGTGGAAGAAACACCGGATAATCAGATGCTTCCTCCGTCTCTTACTCTGCCATGGCAGAAAATCTCTGCTACTAACGGTGAGCCACACGCCTTACCCTCTTATAATTATTGAGCATTGCAAAGTGTCCTCATACAACTCCCTCTGAGCCACTACAATGGTTCTCTTTTGCAGTAGTCATCTCAACCTGCAGTCCTACTCTGATAACCCTGATTGCCCACTTCTACAGTAGCCATTTTCACCTACAAATAAATTTGGGGACTTGCATTTCCCTCTTCTGCAATAGCTTTCTCCTCTTTTGAATTATTAAAGATTTTTTTTTGAGATGAGAAATCAAGCAGTAATGGATTTTCTGAATTCCTATAAATAGGACCACTTGCAATGAAGCCATAACCCACCAAGAAAAGAAAATATCATCCACCTTGCAAAACCAAGCTTCCAGGCCTTCAAGCACAACCCTTCCTCACATTTCATTCAATTCCATTCATCTCTTACCCAAAAACCCTAAATCCCCAAATTCTCAATCACTACAGTGTATTTCTAGCTCACACACCATGTTGAGGCCTTAATACCTCTTTCATGATTTGAATCACATATTTGAGTTGTTATCACTTGATTAATGATCAACTCAGCCTAATCTTTGCTTAAATCAAAAGAACTCTCACACTTATCATCGAAAAAACAATCCCTTTAAACTTCTCTTGTGTTCCTTATAATCGTTAATTATATGAGAAACTTGTGAATTTTAGAACTTTATTGAAAAAAACCTCATCTCTTCAATCAAAGACTTCTCACCGGCCACCAACTAGCTAGCAGCTCAGTCGACATAGCAACTTGCTGGAGTATGTAACATGAAAACTACCAACAATTGCAGGCTCGGTCCTGGCCCAGGTAGGCAGGGCACATGTCAAGGGCCCAAAATTTAAGGGAGGCCGGAAAATCACTGAAAACCAAATGTCGCAGAGGAGCAACAGAAATTTCGGCGACGTGCTAGACGCCTCGATTACTTGCGATCTCGCACTTCATCTTCCCAAAATCCAAGGTCGTGATTCATCTTCTCTTTTTTCTTTTCAATTCCCAAAATCTCAGTAATCATGGAACAATATATTTGTTATAATTTCTCTATAAATAGGGTACCAATTCCCCAATTTTCATATCTGGCTCTCAATCTCCCTCTCTCCATTCTAGAATTGCCACTTGGAATCACATAGGGCCTCTCAAAGTCTCAACTCTTCAATCGCCTCTTCGAATTTTTGAATGGAATTCAATTCAAACATTCAATCAAATAGGACAGTGGCAGTGGCACAGTGGTTTTGGAATTAGTTCAAATTTACAAAAAGTTCTGATTTGAGTAACCAGTATTGCAATAGAATTTTCTAATAGCTTTTGGTTTTGAAAGTTTTATTTTTCTTGTTGATTTAGGAAGAATCTCACTGAGATATCTTGATCAATGATGATTAGAGGTTTACATAAAACTCCTGTAGACACGGCCTGATTTTGTACTTTTGTAGATTTTGTTCAATTGCTCGTGGTAATCCCCTATAACTTATAGCTCTATTATTTTTGTTGTTTTTCTTGTCAGATTTCTGATTAATTAATAATGCATTATTCTTTGAATTGGATGAATTGTGTAGATAGTATGAAGGCATTAAATTTATGAAATATTCGTATCACGTTCCATTAGATGATTATTGAGATTTAGGTGATACTTAGAGATGATGATGTAATCTTTGTTTTTTGGAGTATTGGTGTTTGTTTTAAGTCTAAATTAAGTATCATATAGGTCTCATCATTTGGCATGCGGGCCTCGGAGGCTCGAGACGCCCAAGTCCTGCCCGGCCCATCGAGGCGTGGGCCGGACTTGGGTTTAGTGTCTCAAGCCTAGCCTGTAAGAAGCCCGCCCGGCCCGAAAAAGTCCGGTTCGAAAGCCCGTCTTGTATTTTAATTTCTTAAATTTGATATATGGATTATGATTTATACTTATATAAAAAAAATTATAATAAGATAATGGAACAAGCTACGGCCTTAATGAATAAATTTTTAGTTGGATAGTTGGATTTTCTCTTAGATTCTCATTTTGCTACTTGGTCTTAATGAATAAATTTAGTTTTATATAAAGAAAATCTGTATTCATTGTTTTAAAAATGCTATATGATTTTTGAGTTGATGTTTGAGTATTGATTTAAGAGCATTCCCAATAGTAGAGTCTTATTTTCTAGTCAAATTTATCACAAAGTTTAATATAACCACCATATTTTTAACTTTGCACTAATAATTCTAGATATTTCTAAGTCAAATTGAAATAAAGCACTATGAAGAGAGAAAAATATTGGAGGAAAAAGTTTAACTACTAGTTATTTTCTCTCTCCATTCTTGCTAAATTTGAAAAAAGAATTAACCAAAAGTTATATTTGACTTTAGTATAAGGTATCTATTAGAGTGAGAAAATGCTACAAATTAGTTAACTTTTTAACTTTTTTTTGGCAAAATGAAAAAAATACTCAGTTTAGACTCTCTTTCCTCAAAAACCCAGCATAAGTTTTCTATCCCAAAAAGGCTCATTCTATTTTTAAGTTTGTAACAGACCGGAGTTTGTCATATTTACGTTATTTGTCACTCTCTATCTCCCGCGTAGTACATAACTCATGTCAGTTTTATTTCACATATCTTTCTCTCTCTTCACTTTATCTCTCTTCGCCTCCGTCGTGTTCGTCGTCGTGTTACTTCTCGTCGCCGTCTTTTTCGCATCTCGTCAAGCTGTTCATTCTCTCTGTTGCCTTCACAGTCTTTGTCGGCTTTCATATTGTTCTTTGTAGTAGGGAAATCTCTGTTCGGAAACCCTAAGTTTTTGTTTTTCTCTGTTCTAAACAGTTTCCATGCTCCTTTTCGTGGTTCGTTTTTATGCTTTCTGTATTTTTGGTTGTTGTTGTTGTTAACATTTTTCTATGGTTTTCAGTTTAATTTTCGGAAAATTAAACTTTTTTCATGATTTTTGGTAGAATGTTTTGTGATGTAGTGTGTTCAAAAGGCTATTTGTTTGTTGTATTCGTTGTTGTTATTGTTGTGTTCGTGATAGAAGTCCTTTTTCTGGATATCTTTGAAGTATCTGTTTGAATATCTGTTTGAGTATCTATCTATGTATCTGTTGAATTATCTGTCTTGATATCCTTTCAAATTTTTTGAAATGAATGTTGTTGTTGTTGTTGTTAACATTTTTCTAAGGTTTTTAGTTTGATTTTTGGTTGTTGTACTAGTTTGCTGCTATTGTTGTACTAGTTTGATTTTTAAGTACTTGTCTGAGTATCTGTTGAATTATCTATCTTGATATCTTTTCAAATTTTTTGAAATGAATGTTGTTGTTGTTGTTGACATTTTCTAAGGTTTTCAGTTTGATTTTTGGTTGTTGTACTAATTTGCTGCTATTATTGTACTAGTTTAATTTTTAAGTACCTGTCTAAGTATCATTCTAGGTATCTAACTCTATGTGTGTTGATCATTTGCAGTTATTCTATATTTAATAGGGAAACACAGTAGAGGACACCAAGATTCGGACATTGAATCTAAAAGAAGATCATCTAGGAAGAGATCAAAAAAGTATGTTGAAAAGTATGTTGAATCTTCAGAATTTGATGGTCTTGTCTTCTGAGGAGGAGGAGGAGCAGGTTGTTTATAAAAAAAGAACCAAGGGAAGAAGACTGGCTTCTTCTTTATCTGGTCCTGTTGTCTCCGATGATCATTTTATGATTATTAGGGAAGCTCTAAAGAAAGAAGAGCAGAAGAAGAAGAAGAAGAAGAAGAAGAAGAAGAAGAAGAAGAAGAAGAAGAAGAAGAAGAAGAAGAAGAAGAAGAAGAAGAAGAAGAAGAAGAAGAAGAAGAAGAAGAAGACTAAGTGTATCAAGAGGCAGGATATAAAGGTCAAAGGCAAGAAGAAGAAGAAGAAGACTAAGTGTATCAAGAGGCAGGATATAAAGGTCAAAGGCAAGAAGAAAGTTGAGTCTTCTGAATCAACTTCTGATAGTGATTCAAAGAGTAGTAGTGATGACGAAGTACCTGTTAAACAACAGTAGCAAGTAGTGGATGACCTGAAAGTTGTTCAGGTAGTGGAACGGACCTAGAAGTGTCAGTTCCAGTGCTATTTGCATGATTTTCAAAAGTTTATTGTTAAAAACTAGAATAAAATCAGCGATGATATGAATAAAATGAGCTAATTCATGCATTCATTGATGGTGATATTGATCAACGAGACTGCTTAAAGTCGGATGATTTTATTGCTATTATGATTGACGCATACAGGAAGGAGAATAGGAAGTTTTAGTTCCATGTAACGCGTGTTCACCATATCACTCCTTTTGTCAGATCTTTGTTGGGTAAGAAGAAAAAGAAGACTAAGGGTATCAAGAGGCAGGATATGAAGGTCAAGGGCAAGAAGAAAGTTGAGTTTTCTGAATCAACTTCTGATAGTGATTCATAGAGTAATAGTGATGACGAAGTACCTGTTAGACAACAGCAGCAAGTAGTGGATAAGCCGAAAGTTGTTCAGGTGGTGGAACAAACCTGGAAGTACGTGTCAGTTTTTGTGCTATTTGCACTATTTTCAAAAGTTCATTGTTAAAAACTGGAATAAAATCAGCAATGATATGAATAAAATGAGCTAATTCATGCATTTATTGACGGTGGTATTGATCAACAAGACTGCTTGAAGTCGGATGATTTTATTGCTATTATGGCTGCTGTATACAGGAAGGAGAATAGGGAGTTTCAGTTCCATCTGGCGCGTGTGCACTATATCACTCCTGCTTTTGTCGGATCTTTGTTGGGTTTGAGCACGATTAGAAAACCAATTCCATTGAACGATAAGAATGTGAAGATTACTAAGTGGCTATATGGCTTGTTTGGGGACGTTTCAATTAGCAAGAATCATATCAGCAGTATGTTGGAGAAAATACTTGGTGACAAAGATAGGGTTGACGACTGTGTTTGTCTATTGGTTTTGCTTCTTCTGGTCTCTGTTTTGTTTCCTAATTCCAAAGAAAATTTGGTGCTTGGCTTTGCAAACTGCGTGGCCAGTATTGAAGGAATATGCTTGGGCAATTGTTGTCTATGACGACCTGTTCTATGCATTGGGCATTTATGTAAAGAACTTTGTTCCAGAAGTAGCCATAAAGAAGGAGGAAGCAAAGAAGATGAAGAAGGAGAAGGCAAGAAGATGAAGGAGCAGAAGGCGGTGAATGATGAGGATGAGAAAAAGTCTGATAGAAGCAATGCGATCAATATTGGTGGTTGCACCATTATTATTCCGGTAAATTTTCTTGAGTATCTGTCTGTATTTCTGTCTGAGTATCTGTCTTTTTATCTATCCCTTATTACTTCATTATTATTTTTTGTATCAGTTTTATCTTGTTTTAATCCTTAACATTGTGAAACCAAGAGCTGGCAAGGAGGATTCAAAGATTGGCATGGTCAAGTACATCCTCGGTGATATTATGGATCATTTCAGAAACATCAAAAGCTTGAAAATGCTGAGGGTGAGTATCTAATTGTTATTGTTGTTGTTGTTGTTAATAGTTGTCTTCTGGTTATGTCTAAATAGTTGTCTGTGTATCTATCTAAATAGTTGTCTAGGTATCTGTCTAAATAGTTGTCTGAGTATCTGTCTAAATAGCTATCTGGATCTCTTTTTCACATGCCAATTATTTTTTGTATTCGAGGACCAATAAAACTAAAGTTGATGGTGATATAGTTCCTGTCCTGACAAGTATCAATGATATGGCACAGGATGACTATGCCAAGTTTGAAGCCAAGTGTCATGCCAAGGATGTTCAGTTGAAGGAGAGTGAAGAATTTGGTGAGCAGTTGCAAGAAACTATCATGCAGAAGGATCAGCAAATCACAATCAAGGATTCACAATATGAGGAATTGCAGAAAGCCAAAGTAGTCCTTGGGCCTATAGTTATTGTTTTGAAGAAAGATTTCAGACAGATACTCAGACAGCTATTCTTGAATTTTATTGAATCAATGCATTAACCTATGCAATAAAATATTTGTTTTCCCTTTTTTACGATACAGCATAAAACATAAAAATAAGAGACTCGAAAACAACCTCAATTTTGTGTTTATATTAGCAACTAACGAGTTGTATATCTGAAATTTGTATACAGATATCCAGACAGATACTTAAACAGATATCCAGACAGACATTCAAACTTTTAGAAAATTATCCTGACAACATCTTTAATAATCCACATAGACTTGTATGATCAATCAATAGAATTGTTGCATGTTCTTCTGTTGTGACAAGTTTGGTGACATCTTGAACACTCTGTCGCATTAATTTTTTTTCTCCCTTTGTCCTCATTCTCTTTTTCTTTGTTCTCCCCAGTTGTTTCTTTGTTGATGGAGGCCTAACGTCTGGTCCCTATTGTGACAAGTCCTGAAGCGATTTCTTAATGTGGGTGTGAATGAGTAGGCTTGTCTGTAATACTAAACTTTGTACAAGTTGTCCACATAATCGTAAGGTTCTTTTCCTATCTCTTGAATGACAACAAGGGCATAGGAGTAGGAAAAGCTTAGTAACTGCCACTATCCACATGAGCAGGTCCATGTCTCCATGTTGACTGCACTACTGTATTGTCATCCTGAACTTTGTAGACAAGACCATTGGAGTTCATAACTCTCCAATGCCTTCCTATATTAAGTGTCTCAATTAGTATTCCTTCCATCCTCGGTCCCATTATAATATGCCACATTTCAGATTCTTCTTTTTTGCTTGCAATTCTTTCCATCACCTTTCTCCTGGAAGAAGACTAATGGAAAAAAGAAATGAAACAGTGCAATATATAGATATCCTAGAATTAATAGAATGAATCTGGTTGTAATGTAACAATAAACAAATATCCACACAGCTACGCAGTCAGATACTTTAACAGATACTTAGACAGCTACCTATGAAATAATAGAATGAATCAGTTTGTAATGGATGACCTGATTTCATCAGCAAGATAGAAGAGGTAGTGTGCAGAGATGTACTATCCAACTGTTGAAGCACTCCAAGATGTTGTTTGTTATTTCGCCATACCTATATCTTCCGAAGAATGCAGCACACCATTTTTCCTTTGGGAGATGCTTGAAGAATTCAGTTGTCTCTATATATCCATCTTCTAGCTTATGCTGGTTAAAGAGGAACTCATATTGCCTTTCGCTTCTAGCATATGCACATTGCATGAAGAATTCAGAAACTATATCCTTCAAATGCCCTTTGTAGTTGTCTTTGATGTCAGCAACCAAGTACCGAAAACAGTGGTCGTACTCATCATTGGGAAACACCTTTATAAGAGAACTCATGATTCCATTACCACGATCTGAGAGGAATGCTATTTTCCTTCGAGTATTAGTTTCCTGGTTTATGCTGTGTCTATCTATCTCATCTGTTAGGTTCATCAAGAACCATCTCCAATTGCTATCATTTTCGGCATCAACTATAGCAAATGCAATTGGATAGAGTCTTGAAAAAGAACCAAAAAAGTGAGGTTCCTAGTTGTATAGTAAGTACTAAAGTGCATTTTATAAACAAAAAATAGATATGCAGACAGATACTCATTCAACTACCCAGACAGCTACCCAAATAACTACTCATATAGTCTTTTTCATATGTCTGCATTACCTTGATCTGCATCTTTTACAGAGGCCCCCATGATTTGTCCTTTATATTTGTTTTTTAGGAAACTTGCATCAACAAAAATTATTGGTATGCAGTATTGAAATCCTTGGATGCAAGCATCGAATGACACAAAAAGACGGTAAAACCTGTGTGTTTCCGGATCAATATCGACAACAACTTTAGAGCCAGGATTTATTTCTTAAATTCATCTCAAAACCAAATAAGGTTTGTGTAGGTTTCGTCTTCGTTTCCATGCAGTGAATTCATTGCTAATTCATTGACATACCACACCATCTTGTAAGGGACTTTTAGGCTAAAACTCTCTCTTATTTCTTTCTGTAAGGCCTTGGCTCCCTTATTAGGATCAGCACGTAGTTTGTCCTTGACGATTGAGCTGAGTATTGAATAAATGATAAGTTTCAAGCAATAAAGAACTCTTTAGAAAGATATTTCAACAGCTAGTGTTGTTAGAAAAGGTCCCATACCTGACAATAAAAGATCTCATCATCTCACTAGTTTGTTTCCGGACCTTTTCTTTGCATGTATGCTTGTTGTTGATTTCCGTAATGTAAAATGATCAATTCGCCTGGTATAGTCTTGCCTTCACAAACCAATTGCATTTTTCGCACCCTTTGTATCTACAATGTACACTTACATGTGTTGGCTCATTCTTCTCATATCCACTTTCAATTGAGTACTTTCTTAGTTTTAGCCTGAATTCAATCACACCGCCTAAGAATTTTTGCCCTTTTTTCTTGTATCAGTTTAGCCCATGGTTTTGTCAAGTAATCATTGTCTCCTCTTTTCGAAAACATCCAAAACGAACATCAGCAACGTTACTTATTTCCTTGTAGTCATCCATCTGCACATCCATACCTGAGTTTTCATTCTGCGTGCTACGAACTGCAAATTGGTTGGAACTGATATTTGTTGTTTGTTGGAAAGAGGAAATATATACATGTTTAGCGTGACATAATATGGAAACAGATACTCAAACAAATATGCAAACAAATATTCAAATGAATTTTTGGATGTTCTACCACATTCATGTCCATGATTCTGATCTCAATATATTTTGAATTGAGTCTTTGTGGAGAATGCATCATCAAAAACATGTCACAATCAGTTTCCAGTAAATGTGTTCATCCTCTGGTGGGATACAGTATTTGTATGTCAAGATTGAGTTGTTGATTTTTTTAAATCGACGACGGACAATATCCACTATGTCAGTAAATGTGATATCAACATTTAAAATATCCATCACACCGCCTCGTCTGTGAATATATTTCACAATGATTGGAGATGATACTGTTGCCATTGAATATACTGCAGACAGAACATAGATAAATAGATACTGAGACAGATACTCTAATAGAGAGTCAAACAGATACTCAGACAGATACCTAGACAGAGAGTCAAACAGATACATTAACAGATATGGAAACAAATCTTCAGAACCAAAATCAGATCCAGACCTAATTAAGTAAACAATATTATCATGAGATCGAATAATACAATTACGAACGGAAACAGTTTCATGCAACATCAATTCAAATCATCTATCATATGCAAAAACAGAGTGAAATTGGATGTACAACAGGACTTGACATATGAAATCACCGATTTAAATACAGCAATCAAGAGAGAGAGAGAGAGCGCGCGTTGAAACTTACAGCGTTTGAAATTTTGAATTTCGTATGACGGCGAGATCTAACAAAGTTTTTGGTGTTGCGAGAGAGAGAGAGAGAGAGAGAGAGAGAGAGAGAGAGAGAGAGAGAGAGAGAGAGAGAGAGAGAGAGATTCTCTTTTCGTTCCCTGCAAAAATTGAGGAGGGAAGAGAGAGTTGCTTCTCTTAAAGAGAACCGTTAGAATTCAAATTAGGAAAAAATGGCAAAATCGGTAGGAAAAAAAAAAGGTTTTATAACTTATTGAGCATTTTTAGGAGAAAATAATGTCAGCTGGGTTTTTTTGAAAAAAAATTTGTCATAAGTTGGGTCTTTTTTACCTTTGTGTCATAAGTTAGTTTTTTTTTTAAATCTTATCTGTTTTTGGGCTTTTAAATAATTTTTCCTTTTTTTTGCCAGTGTTAAGTTTGACTTGTTTTTTATGTAGAAAATAATTAGGCCCGGGTCGATCTGAAAATTATAGAGATACACAGCCTGACCTGGTCCGCAATGCCCAGTTCTATAGGCCGGGTTTGGGCTTTACAATTGTCCTTAAAACCCGACCTGGCCTGGTCTGTAATTATTTAATTTTGTCAAAAACTCGCCCCCCCCCAACCCGTTTACGACCCCTATATCATTGTGTCATATTTTTTTTTTTTTTAAGTTACAAATATAAAGGGCCCGACAATTATCAATCTTTAACTCGCCAAACTTTACACATACTTGCAGACATGGTTGTCCATCCGTTTTGCTAGCTTCAGTAGCTTTCGTACTTTTTTGATCTGAAGTAGCTTTCTTACTAGATCTTTTGTTATTCCTGACTTCTGCTTCCTTAATAATTGGTTTTATTGTCTTCCGCGGTGGTGCTAGTAGCAATGTGTCTTCTAGCAACTAGCAAAAACCTATGCCTTTCAAAAAACCTATGTCTTCGAGAAACAGGGTTCGCATGGCGACCAGGCCTTTGTCTTGACTTTGAATTGTGTGATGATTTTCCAGCTCCATGAATGGGAATCAAATTCTGCTGCACTATAGTAGCATCACAATATGGACGGTGACATTTTTTGGCTTGTGATCAGCACAACTGAATCCATCTGTATATACAAGGCCAATAATAGTCCACATGGTGTTAAAATTGGGTCTTGAATACAAATGCTGCAGGTAAAGCTACATGCATCGTCTTCGTCACTGCAGATGTAATTTACAGCACCCTACTTGCATTGTCTTCTTTCTTTTTTTCGTGTGAAAGGAATGCTAGTTGTGTTTTAGTACGTAGCGACTACTCGTCTACTCCTAGTAAGTTGGAACCGTGATCAAAAAGGGATATAATTGTAATTATATTACAGTCTAGCAAAATATCAGATTTATGTTCGTTGATTACAATACTTAGATCCAATAATAATTTACTACAATAGACTACAGAGATATTACTGATTACTACTAGAACATTATTCTCTCATGTTCAACGTTGAAGTAGAAAACATTAGATTGTTCTCGTGTGCACCCGGTTCAGTGTGAAAAAATCAAGATAAAAATTAAAAAAAGAATAACAATAATTTGAACAGTGAAATAGAAGCGAGTTCAGTGTGAACTAAATTCACACCAGAAAACATGATGAACTTGCTTTAATACTCTGTGGAAGTCCATCCCGTACTTTTGCTGGGAAGATTACCCACAATTTAGTTCTCATTTAATTATTATCGAAAGAGAGGAGTGATAAGTAGAGTGAACTAGTGAACTTCTCTTCATATTTATTTTCTATGGAAAGAAAAAATTATAATTTTTCATTCATTGTCATTTACGGTAACACCAAAAATCTCCAACTCGATCTGCTATTTTCATTTGTTCTCTTCAGAAAAAAGACCTCGTTATATCCTAATCCTCTCAATCTCTAACTCCTGAAATAACGACCACCCACAGAAGTTGGTTACGTCCAAACTCCCACCATGCCACCACTCCATTCTCTCAGCTTGCTCCCAACTCCCTTTTCCACTCCTCATTATCAACATCTAGGGCTGTTGATACTGAACTAAAAACCGGAAAAAAAAATTGAACCGTAATAAAAAAAACCGAAATCAAACAAATACAGAATCGAAAAACTAAAAAACCGAACCGAACCGAAAAATTCGGTTCGGTTTCGGTTTTCGGCTCCAAAAAAATCAAACAGAATCGTTTGAACCGAAATGAATAAAACGACGTTATTTTACAAGTGTCAATCAAGTTTGATGTTGTTGGGTATGTTGTTGAATATCACTCTTTGTCCCATATGAAAGTAGTATTTGGTATGTGCCATAGTTTGATACTTAACAATGATTATTGGGGTTCTTGTAGGTTTAAGAAAATTAAAGGAATGCTAAGTTGCTAAAGAAAAACACCCTAGCTGAGAAAGTGAGAATGATGGACAAGTTGAGTATAGTTTGAGAATAGATTCAATCTAGTGTTTTTATGTGATATTTGAATTGTATTTTTATTTGGATGGACTGTGATTGTTTTAAACTTGAACTATGAAGTGTGGACTTTGGTTTATGTTTGTTAATGCTTGAAACTTTGAATTTGTGATGTAAACTTTTGGTAAACATTTGACCATTTGCTATGGTTTGAAACTTTGAATGTGTGATTTGTGACTAATTATATTTGTTGTAATTTGATTCAATTTGACATAAACTATGTTTCACACTTTCACAAAGTTATTGAAAAAAGTAGATAATGAAGATCTTCGAATTTTCGAAACTAATAGAAAGAAACATTATTTGTTTCAGAAAGTTTTTTTTTATTTAAAAAAAACAAAAGAAAAATCGGAAAAAAAAAACGAACCGAACCATTCGGTTTTTTGTAAAAAAATCAAGAAAACCGAATCGAACCGAACAGATTAAAAAATACGATTCGATTTTCGGTTCGGCCTAATAACTGAATCGTTTGTACCGATTAACAGCCCTATCAACATCATTTCATCAAGTTCCACACCTCCTACCGCAAAAACCTCCGCTACCTCAAAACCCTCCACATCATCCACCCGGACACAAAACCCAACAAGCTCCCCCTCCCTGACGCCACCGACCACCTCCTCGCTACCATCCACTTCCTCAAGTCCAAGGGCTTCTCTGACCCCGACTTCCCACGACTCGCATTCCTCTCCCCCACTTTCTTCTCTTCCAATTTCGACCCCACCGACGTCATCCCCGTCTTCGACTTCCTCTCCGCCGAGCTCCCCTCCGCCTCTCCCTACGGCCTCATCCTCCGTTGCCCCGTCCTCCTCTTCTCCGACGTCAACTTCTGCCTCTGCCCAACTCTACATTTCCTCAAACAAGTCGTAGGAGTTGAAAAGTTGGCCTCGCCCACAAGCCTCAACGCCCATTTGCTCAACACGATGGTGGAGAAGCTTAGAGGGAAGATCACATTCCTGAGGAGCTTAGGGCTTTCGTATTCGGAGGCGGCGGAGGTGTGCAAGAGGATACCGACGGTGTTCGGGTACACCGTGGAGGGTAACTTGAGGCCCAAGTATGAGTATTTGGTGGAGGACATGGAGAGGTGTGGAGGAGTTGATCAGGTTTCCGCAGTACTTTGGGTTTAGTTTGGAGAAGAAGATTGCGCCAAGGCATTTGCATTTGAAGGAAAGGAAAATCAAGATTCCTTTGAGTAGGATGTTGTTGTGGAGTGACCAGAGGTTTTATGCAAAATGGAAATAATCCATCAACGATTTTGTACAAAACGTTTCCAGACAGAAAGTGATTGTGCTGTTGGATCAAATATACTTGCAGAGCTCTATTTGTCAACTGATCAAACCCATTGCACATGAGTGTGTATCTGAGACTGGAATCGGGACCTTCTATGGTACACCAGAGGCTTGCAATACTTGAGAATTTTGTTATGGTTAGTCAGTTAGACCGGATCGTCCTCAAAATGCTCGACGCTACCATAATATCGGGAATGAAGAATGTATAATATCGGAAATGAAGAAAGTATAATTCAGTATCAGAAGTACGGCAACTTTTCCAGTCTTCTATAAGCATCAATTGTTACGGACAAGTGAGAGAATTTTTAAAAGTTTGATTCATTTCATCTCTCTGCGCTGTTCAGCAACAATTCTCAATGGTCCAATTTGATCCCCTGGAAACAGATCTGCTGCACCTGTTCAATTTTTGTATGCTACAATTGACGCCCTAACAACATTGTTTTCTCATATATCTACTAAAACTGTTCAAAAGCAGCAGCAGCTGGCTTGTCAAAGTGCGATCCCAGCATTGAATCTTTTTTGCTATGCCAATCTGAGAATTGGATGCTGCAGTTCAATCAGCATCTTCCACCTGAGACTATCGCTTCTTAATCCTGTGAACAGTCACCAATATGATTAGTCTCCAAAGTAACAAACACAAAAAGGGCAGGTAAAATGTCAGACAACTTCTCAGCCCAGGAATGAAATTTACCAGGGACTGGCAGTTTCAACTCTGCTTTGTTAACAATTCAATGTCAACTCCAACTTCAGCAATCTTTGTCTCTTTAGACGTCTTTGCCATCTTAGAAATATTCTCAACATCAAAGTCTATAGCTATCTGTTTTACGGAGCCTTCGAGCATCTGTTTCAAATTACAGCCAACATTACTCTTTAGTAAACCCACTAAGAGGTGAGTAATAGAATTACTCAATGTAGAAAGCATCCCAGCCAAGATCGGACCGTAATGATAACTTCAATGGATTGGTGGTAAACAGATTTTTTCAATTATTAAATCTACAAGTGACTAATGAAATATTCTTTCCCGAAGTAATGAACTCAAACATACCAGTGATCCAATGGCAACTAAAGCCCGGAACTTGGCATCAATTTCCAGATTTTCCTCCTCAGCAATCTGCAGAAAGCAATATGACTGTCATGATGCACTAAATTCAAGATTTGATCAACTCTATTTGTTCAAATTGATGTCCGCATACTTGTCAAAAATGAGCAGGAGGCCACAACCATCTCTTTGAGGAAGGACAGAAATGAGAAACAAATTGCAGATATGGATAGAAGTAGGCCAGTTGACAGATGAGATATTTTATTTTTTTTTTGAAAATGCAGATAAGATATGTTTTATACCTGAAGTGCTGCCGAAAGAACCTGTGACTGACCTTCTCGGTCCTTATCATCAAGCAGCAAAACTGCATAGCTGTACAGTTCAAAGCAGAAAGCATAAAATCTCTCGCTCAACATATTGTGGGGTTTTCCAGCCCATGAGGATACCTAAGTTCATATGGATTGTTGTCTTGGATGAATATAGATTCCAATAAGGATGTCTCTGATCCTTATTGATGTAGAATTTGTAATCCATGCTGATTACAGATAGGAGAATGCTAGCATTTAAGAGGAAAACCTGTTCCTATGTGGTGTTGGAGTCCCTTACATTTATATAAGGAGAATTCTGCTCTAGTTTATGTATCACAGAGACAGAGAGCAAGTGTATTCCATTCTCAGGTTAGAGAGTGAGTTGTGGGATTAGAAGAGAGGAGAGAGAGATAAGAAGAGTTGAGAAAGTCTTTGTTTTCTTATTCTTTCTGTGTACCCATTATAAATAGTGGAGACTTTTCTACCCGTGGACGTAAGCGAAGTTTGCTAAACCACATTATATTCTGGGTTCTAATCTCTGTGTTTCTCTTAGTTTGCTGCGCATATTTATTGTTTCTGACTAGAATTCACAACAAGTAGTATTAGAGCTTAGGCTCGAGTGGGACCTAAGTTTGGGTTAGTGGTTCGTGGTTAGGATGGATCGAGTAAATAGCACAATGATTAGACTCACCCCCTCGAATTGGGTGACATGGAAACCAAGAATGGAGGACATCTTGTACTGCGGTGATTTGCATGCAGCGATTGAAGGCGTCGCGGGCAAGCTAAGTACTGTCTGATAATGATTAGCGAAAGTTGAACAGGAAGGCAATTGGCATGATAAGGCAATGGGTAGATGATTTCGTCTTTCATCATGTGTCAAATGAAACTGATGCTAAAGAACTCTCGAAGAAATTGGAGTCCCTCTTTGAGAAGAAGACCGCTGCGAAGAAGGCATTCCTTTTCAAAGAGCTTGTTAACATGAAGTTTGATGAAGATAAAGAAGTTGTAGTACACTTGAATAATTTCCAGAATGTGACAAATCAGTTGGCGACAATGGGTATGAAGGTTGACGATGAGATGCTAGCACTGCTGTTGCTAGGAACCTTGCCGGACACTTGAGAAACTTTTGTTATGACCATAAGTAATTATGTTCTGATGGGGTATTGTCTATGGATACCGTTAAGGATAATATGCTTAATGAGGAGACAAGAAGGAAAGCTTTGCGTATAGACAATAAACATGGACAACTCTATGTTGCTGCTAGCAAAGACAAGAATTCAGGTCAAAGGTTTAGCGGGACTTGCCACTACTGTGGTGAAAAAGACCACTTGAAGAGAGCATGTCGAAAGTAGAAATCAGACAAAAAGAAAGGCATGGACCAAAAGAATGGAGATACAGGAAGTACTGTTGTCGTCTCATATTATGATGGGGAGCCTCTCACTGTGCAAGAATGTTTGTATGTTGGTGACAAGGGACATGATTGAGTCGTGGATACCGGTGCAAGTTATCATGTTACTTCGAATATGGAGCTGTTTTCTACATACAAGGTTGGAGACTTTGGCATGTTGAAGATGGGCAATAAGAGCTACTCCAAGATTTCGAGAATGGGCGATATTTGCATTGAGACTAATCTTGGTTACCAGATAACATTGAAGGATGTTAGATACGTCGCTGATTTACGTGTTAACATATTGTCTGCAAGCACTCTTGATAGACACAAGGTTTCCACCAATATATTGGTGATGGGAAGTGGAAGCTTACCATTGGGTCCTTGGTTATTGCTAGAGGAGAGATTTCTTATTCCGTGTACAAGACACATAGCAAGGTATGCAGAGGTGACTTGGATGCAATGGGTGATACTTGTTCGTATATATGGGGACGTATAAGGAAGAAAAGCATTCTGAAAAAGAAGTCCTAATGTTCCTTTTCCAATTAAAGGTTTTCTGACCAGGGAGAAGATGGTCAAGTGGTGTTCCACCAAGGGAGACATAGAGATGACGTATTCGATCAGGGGGAGCCTGATCAGGGGAAGCATCAAGCTCTAAATAGTACTAGCTTCTGCATCAAGTCAGCTCGGGCTGACTCCCACTAATGGAGTTGGCCGGTATACCCCCCTCATGGTCTGGAGGGGGAGACTGTGGGGTTTTCCAGCCCATGAGGATACCTGAGTCAGTATGGATTGTTGTCTTAGATGAATATAGATTTCAATAAAGATGTCTCTGATCCTTATTGATGTAGGACTTGTAATCCATGTTGATTACAGACAAGAGAAGGCTAACATTAGTAGGAAAACCTGTTCTTATGTGGTGTTGGAGTCCCTTATATCTATATAAGGAGAGTTCTGCTCTAGTTTATGTATCACAGAGATAGAGAACAAGTGTATTCCATTCTCAGGTTAGACAGTGAGTTGTGAGATTAGAAGAGAGAGAGAGATAAGAAGAGTTGAGAAAGTCTTTGTTTTCTTATTCTTTCTGTGTACCCATTATAAATAGTGGAGACTTTTCTACCCGTGGACGTAAGCGAAGTTTGCTGAACCACGTTATATTCTGGGTTCTAATCTCTGTGTTTCTCTTAGTTTGCTGCGCATATTTATTGTTTCTGACCAGAATTCACAACACATATTACAGTGCAGTAGTAAATTACATTAGAATCACCAATAATTTGTTGTGAACATTTTGGTGTTATGCCAGTTATGGACATATAATTAAAGACGCCTACACGTTCAGAAAGATACTAATAAACATCGGCACTATTCAAATCAAAGGGAAAACGTTGAAAGGATAAATGTCCAAATGAGGATTCAAAAGCCCAACCAACCAGTTACTAATATTAGTAATTGCACAGAAGAAAGATGTTCTCAGCGTAAAACTTACTTGAGTATCAATGTTGCATATGATAACTGTAAATTCTTGTTCGGAGATGAATAACAGTTTGAGTACACGTCTAGAATCTGCAAAGTATTTGAGATACATGTAAAAGAGAATACTATCAATATGAGGAACCCAATACAAATATTTTTTTTAAGCAGAACAATTTATTTTAAACATGATCCTAAGGGAAACATTTAACTTTATCACAAGGAATATGTATCTTGTTGACATGACTTATACTTAACCCTATCATTAGCAAAGAATTATATAAGCAAACAGCAGGCAAGAGGCGAACTTGACACCAACAGGGATTCATATCCATTCATTCAAGTGATAGTGAATAATTAAGAAGGCTAACCTCACTGCGATGCATTTTCAACCAGCTGTAGAATCTCGAGTCCTTGAAAAGGTTTGTCACAACACGAACACTTGTTAAGAGGTTTGCAGGAAGAGAATGATTTGTTGAGACGTTTTTTATCATTTCCCAAAGTAAATCTGGTTGAAGTGCAGAAAGAAGGTGAAAGTCAGCTCAAGATAAAGCACAGCATGGTACATTTCTAACTTCCATACCATTTTCAGCTCTAACATTCTGTAGAAGTAGTCTTGCTCCATCAGGGTGTAGAACAATCATCCTCAAAGTATCAATAACTGTACGTGGAGAATAAGTTTAACTGAGTAGGCATGAAAATCATAATAACCGGCAGGAACGGAGGGCACAAAATGAACGCAATTCAAATATATAACTCAACAGTAAAACTACACTCCATAATTTTCATGAACATTGAATCATAATGCACTTTAGCAAGTTACATGACAGAAGTCATAGCTTGACAATATACTTGAAAGAAATTCCACAAGTGTACAGACTTCTTTTTCCTGTTTACGAAGCGAATTTAGTATCCATAATCATACAACCAGATAGAAAGGAGCACATCAAAATCACATGCTGAATCAACTATATGCATATATTTTTCCTAATACCAAATCTCTCTTAGAAAGAGTTACATTTTAAGCAGTTGCAGACTCAGATCATGTGTATAGTTTGAAACCACATGCAATTTAGCACATGGCAATGAATTTGGAAAACTTACAACTATGCATAGCTTGTACTAAGATCATTAAAATCAAGTGTTTAGTTATACCAACATAACTAACTTTTCCTCTTTCTATTGTCATTCTTTGTTACTAACTTGTACTCATACCAACCTTCACTGCAGAGCGTAACAAGCTGACACAGTACAACACCAACACGCAAAAAGCCACAAGCCAACTTACACTGGTGTAATTTGAGATTCAATACTCAGTTTCCTGTCATTGACTTTCTTTCATTTTTTAGGACGAGTTGTGGAGCTGTGTTACTATTGGAGTATATTTTCATCTATCCAACTTTGTGCTGCTGAACAACAGAAATAAGTCTTGAATCCTATGGTCCTACTTAAAAGGAGTAATGAACACAGCCATACACTAACATCATCAGATGCTCGCACTGACCTGGAAATAACATTGTAACTGGCCATGATTTTAGCAACCTCACCAACAAGGCAATGTCGCCTTCTGCAAATGTACTAGAGTGATAATGTGATGTGTCCTTTAGCACTTTTACAATAGCTCCCAGTCTGGAAACGTCAACTTCCTTTAAGGCCAAGTTGCTCTTTTCCTTCAATATATTACCAAGAGAATCATCGTGAGCATAAGTAACAAATATACAGATAAACAGGAAGTACAAAATACTAAAAGATCTGCTCGTCCAAATATCAAGAAAGTGCTGCACCGCAGATTTGGTAGCCAGAGGACGTGACTATATATTAAGAAAGTATAATTTAGACACCCCAGACGTCAATCTACACCGCCTCTTCCATTTCAAAAGTTTCTTTTTTCCAAATTTACTAAGCTGTGTCCATAGGTGGACTAAAAAAAATTTGTATATTAACACTAGACATTTTAGCTTGTGTAATAGCTCTCTGTATACGGAGATTTAGAGCATCCCCAATAGTAGTCATATTTTTTAGTCAAATTTACTACAAAGCTAAATATATTCACTACACTTAAATTTTTGCTCCAACAGTTCTAGATATCTCCAAGTCAAATTGAAATAAAGCTCTACGCAGAGAGAAAAATAGTGGAGGGAAAAGTTTAACTATTAGTTATTTTCTCTCCATTCTTGCTAAATTTGACAAAGGAATTTAAACAAAAGCTATTTGACCATATTATAGGGTATCTATTGGTGTGAGAAAAAGCCATAGACTAGTCAAAATATTTAACTTTTTCCTTGAAGTAGCAACTCTATTGTGGATGCTCTTAATACATTCAATACAAATTAGGAATTTTTCAACTAGTCAACTTGTCATGATACTTGGCATAAGATATTCCAAGATGAGCATATTAAAATCTCGAAAAGGAGTCAAAGATGGATCATTAGAACTTTCAAGACGTTAGGAAACAACAAATTAGGGAATTTTTCAACTAGTCAACTTGTCTGTAACATAAATGTGTATGAATAACTTTTGATGATTAAACTGAAACTTGTTGATATGCAAAACAAACCTGGTCGGTAAGTAGGCTATTATTGAACTCCGTAATCTTCTTTAGAATACCGTCAAACTGAGCCACATCAAAGACAAGCATTCCTTTCTGGGAAAAAAACCATACAGGGCGAAAGTGATGAAACAAATATCAAACTTTATAGAAATACATGATGAATATGTCAACATGAAGAATGCACATACAAGATACCCCACCTATAAAGAAAATGCAAGTATAGCATAGGAAAACTAATTCAAAATGAATACTGATATACAAAGTACAGTCGAGGCTGAATTTTATTTTATTTTTTGCAAAAACCGAGGCTGACTACTAATAATTGCTTCTAAAAAGAAAAGCATACACAATCTGACCCATCTGAGCTCCTATATGGTCTCACCATAGCTACACGGAAACAGCTAGCAAATAAATGAGAGTAGAACCGTAAAAGGCAGTTTGATGAGTGTGTCCTTTGAATTCAATAAATAAAATCATAACCACATGGTCAGAGCAACATGCAAGATTTACCTAATAGCTGCTAAAAGTACACTGCCACAGATAAAAAGGTTGTAAATTTAAACAAATGGGTTCTTCTCATCTAAAGAGGAAAGATCAAATCTATCTTCTTCTACTAGTAAGGCTGAATTGCTATCTCAGTGCACACCTTTTAGAACATATGTATTAGGAGGGAATTTCCTACCGACAGACACAATTTTTACTTATATCAGTGTAAGATGATACACAAAGCATTAATTCAACTCATAATAGAAGAATTTTTCCCACAGTTACTATACTATCGATAACCATGGATCCAACCAACCAGGCCCGTATACCTGGGATATGTCTGGATACAGCAATTGGTGATTATCTAGATCTAAAACTTTAAAAGTATGGAAATTAAGAGACTTTACTGGTGACAGGGAATGAGCACGGAATGAAAATAATATATACATAATCAGCTTGAAATGCACACTGAAAATTGCACTCAAAGCTTTAGAATAAGAGCTCAAAAGCCAACCTTAGGAATATGTTTGAAAGTGGGTTTTGCAGGACCAGACTTGCTTGATGATTGTCCCGGAACATATGCACTAGCTGGAATGAAGAATCCAAAAGGGAACTAAAATAAAATAAATAAAACAAGTAGATAATCAAGTAACGAGCAAATACAGACACATTATGTAACGAGAATCACAACCACAGCAGAAATAATAACAAAACAAAAAAAAGGTTAACAGCTCAACAAGCAGGATGATAAAATGCTCAACATCTCTCCTTGTTTTTTTTTTCAATATGAAAAGGCTGGTTACAGCACCACACTTACCTCCGGTGTAGGGATCACGAAATGATGGATCCAGTGTGAAATCTTTCTGTCCAGTATTTTGGAGAATGAATGCTACAACCTGTTCACGGTATGAAAGAGGAAGGTTCTCCTTCAGAAGCCACTTGTCAGCAGTGGCATACGGATTATCTGTATATAAACTGAACGCATGAATCATGTTCCGGCACAATGTACTTGAGTGTTAGAACTCTTAAGAAAAGTAACTCTTTTTTTCTTTTACAACAAATCACAAAGTTTGTAAACTCACAACCTAAACTTGGCCATTATCCATATGTATTCATATAAAAATCTATGCTGGATAAAATTTGAGGTAACTGTATTTAAAGATGAACTTTTTTCAGTCTTACTCTTAGACTGGATGGATGCTATAAGAGTATGCAGTCAATTGAGAACAAAGATTCCCTAAACTTGTATAGTTGTACTTGTATAAGTACCGCAAACTGGTTTAACTGGCTTACTAAAAATGAGAATAAATGAACTATTCGTAGTTTCATACTATGTTTTCACATTTCAGTCTTTTAGATTATACTACATCTACACTTTGCAGCAGATTGTTTGCAGAAGAAAGAGTCAAAGGATGGCAGGCTCAAGTAAAAGACAGTATCACGGATGTCAAGCAGTGAAACACAATCTAAAGATAAAAAGAAAACATAACAAATAAAATAATATTATACAGAAGAAAAGGCTTGGTCAAAAGAAGGAATATTACCTGAACGATTGTAAGGCAGCTTGCGTATAGGCTCACCATCTCCAATGTCGACATCAAACACTGAAGAACAAATATATGTACATGTTAATCACGATTATACTCGGGTATGGCAATCAAACTACAAACTAAGAAAGACAAAAGATCCTGACCGTGGTCGTATTCAATTCCATCAAGGGTGGGACGTTTCATCCCATCATCTGGCCCATCAACAACTTCGCCTATCTACATCGAAAGAAAGACAATGTTAGGGCGCTCAACTTTTAAAAGAAATTTTATAAAAAAAAATGATCAAAGTATAAATATATGCAGAGTCCATGACATAAAAACAGGAAGCACATTCATGACTAGTGATGAATGCAATAAGAGACAGGAAATGTTTAAGGACACAGCATTTTAGTACCAGATATTGATACAACATCACAGCCACTACACTTCAACCTTCAAACAAACCACCAGACTAACAAAGAGATGAAAATTAAATGGGATTTGAATCACCTATAGTTATGCAGTTTTTATAAATTAAATTTCCTCTGAGGACATCATGTCACAAGAACTAGTATTCCCTGTGACTTGCACCAAAAACTAGCACTGGAGGGTTTTAAATATCTAGATTTCTGTAAAACATGTATATTATTTGTCATATCAGACTCTCCGGATAACAATGAGAACTTTTTTGTTCTTTAAAAAAAGTTGCATTCATGTACAAAGATGAATAAAACTACAATTAAACATGTCTACAGATTCCAAAAACAGTAAATTCACTAAGCCGTCTTCATAACTAGTCAAACAACCAGTTAAATAAATCCTGTAAAAATCATAATTGCTTCACCATTTCACCGATGCTTTCTTCAAAAGAAAAAGACTGACAAACATCTATGTTCAGTCAGGCACTTAAAATATGGTACTCCTGTGAGATTAGAGATAATAGGAATATACAAAATTCATCCCACAATAGCTAAGATGATACTCAGTGTAAAAGAAAGAGAATTACTTTATCCCACTTCTGTTCTCTAATATTCCATGCATATGCCACCCCATTGTCCCCCTCTCTGACAATCTTAGTCTGGCCATCACTGGTTCCTGATCACAATACCATAGAAAATTATTGACAAGAAAATTCTATTTGTCAAAAGAATTCAACATTTAGACATTGTTCTCACATGACTTAGACATCATAAAATCATAATGAATATGCATGTTCATTGAATTTATAATATCAAGTCAAAGTGACTTGTGTTCCTGAAAAACAACTGCAATCAGAACTCAAACAATAAACCTACAATCTAAAAACTATAGCTGTCAGTCAAATCAGAATAACTAGAGGGCAGAAACTAAAGTAGGCTCCCAAAAAGTAGTAGAAATCAGACCTGGAATCTGTAAAGCATCTAGCCCAGGTAATTCTTCCAGCTTCAGTCCTCCAACCCTCTTCCTACAAGACACAGCAATTATAAGAAAACAAGCAAGGGCAAGAAGACGAAACAATTAACAGAGCACAACAAGAGTATTAATTTATAGAACAATCTATCAAATGCAGTCGCACAATTTCTTACAGTAATACAAGTTGCCCGTATAATTGAGAACGTCTCAGGAAAAAGTGTGGAATGCTGCAGCCCATATTAGGAGGCACAGCAATTTCCTAGACCTGCTACACTGTTAAATCACATATGGGAAACAGGAGATGGACAAACCTGCTAATTTTGTGCTGGGTCAGTTGGGAATAATATGACTCTACTTCTAAGGCGTCAGCAATTTTATCCTGATTTACAGTCCAGATTCGCACAACTCCGTCAGAACATGCTGTCACAATATCCCCATTTTCCAAGAATTTTGCATCCCAAACACAACCAGGATGTTCTATGCTCTGAACACAAACTCCATCTGAAACAAAAAATATTTTCCACACAGAATTACAAATCTGGCCTTTTAAATCACCAGCTTTCTTTCAAGGATCTAATCTCAAGAATGTTTAAAGCTGAACATCTACATCAAACATAAAAGGAAATTTATTATTAGGCAAGGATCCTTGGAATAAATGTTTGAAGGTTCCTCTTCAATTTACCTACCAAACTCCTAACAAGAAAATAATTTCCTTATTGCAACCAGAAAAGTACGAGTGGGTCAACATGAAGAAAAATCACAAGAAATTGAAATTTTCCCATAATAGGCAAAGTAGTGTTAAATTAACGACGTGGTTCACCATAAGAAACTTCACATAAAATTTGCAATTTTTGCACAGTAGAAAGATGTTCCAGGAAGGACACTGTCAACTACACTAACCCAACAGGAGTAGACCGTTATAGCCTGCATATTATCCCCTTTAAAAAGCAGAAAATCATCAGTAGTTACCTTTCCATATTTTGGCAAAACAGTCTTCGCTACTACTGACTATTAGTCCAGAAACATGTGAATCAACTGAATAGACAATAGAAGTATGACCAACCATCTCCAACAGAACTTCACCGGTTAGAGCCCATAACCTGATAGAACTGCAGCAGGCCAAAATTATAATGAATGAAATCCCCTATATTTGATATAGAATACTGAATTGAGATACATGTGAAATCAATACAATAAGCATCAACCAGCATATCCAGACCTTCATTATCAACATGTTCCCAACTTTTCAATAATACTGAACATCAGATAACTAATTACACACATACACCAGCTCAAAGATATGTGTCTTTCAGAATGTTAATAGTTTCATAATATAAAGGATCCTTTATACTAAGAACAAAACCATTCCATATCAAATAGATTTTCCTTTTGTTTGGATCATTCTTATCATTGAATGGCACTATCTATCTTATTTACCACACTAAGACCTGCCTTTAGAGTTATGCTCATTTATTTCCTTACAGCAGAACCAGAAACACATCCAAATAAACAATAATCTAAAACCAGCTCACCCATCATGCGAAGCAGAAAGAACTCCCAATCCAGACATCATTGCCAAGCCTCTAACCGTATCTTCAAAACATAAGAGCAAATACATTTTAAGTGACAACAAGATGTTGTATGCAGATCATTTTCCAAACAAAAAATTAAATGCATTAGCCAACTTATCAAACAAAATAACACATAAAAGTAACGGGCGACATTTTAGGCAAGTGATTAGATACAGGTATCCTGAAATCTTATGGTCTTCTTGGGAGCTCCTAATCCAAACGTAACTTTACTAGCTTGCATGTTGGATTCATAATTGTAGCAATCAGAATTAAACCATAAAAACGCTGTGTAATTATCTAGGCCACAAGGTAGGAAACTATCATCACTGTTATCAAGGAATTAATAACAGACACTAGCATAGCAAAAGATGATAACCTGAATGCCCAACAAAAGTCTGAGTACATGTAGTTTCTCTCCAAAGTTTTAAGGTAGTATCACTTGAACCTGATTAAATAGAGTCATCATCATAAGTGTCTTGGAAAAAACTGCATTCTGCATTTGAATCTCATGTAGAATGTGATGAAATTGATCAGCTCAATATGACAACATCAAACAAAATCCCTATATAAAGTGAGGGATTGAAACTCAAAAGTTCTACTATCGGAATCAACAAACATGCTCATGTAGCATGTAAAGAAAGTATACAGTAGTCTAGCCTCGAACATGTCGTGTGCATCTTTTGCCAAAAAACATTTCACAGATACATGCATCACATGTGTTTTATACCCATCCAAACATGGGAAAGCAACTCGCAAGCAAAGCATGAATGCCAGCAAGCATGTGTAGGCTAGCACACCCCCGCAGTCACCCATGCCATTGCTTCAACAGAAGTGAATTCTAATGACCTATATGGCACATGCTTTGATAACCCCTAAAAGTTGATACTTACATACTGCGCTTCATAGCACTATTTATGAAAACAGAAGCACATAGCATCAACCATATACTAGAGACAAGTTGATATCCAAGAGAAAAAGGGTATACACATATATATTCTTCAACAAGTAATAGCCATACCAGTGACAAGCTCGCCGGAAGGAAGCTTTAGAACTGCCTGAATTGCTGCCTTATGAGCCTCCCAAGAGTCTACTACTTGACCATTCCTCCATCTTTTCAAAGTGCTGTTGAAAAGACAACAAAAGTATCAGAAGAGCATAACTTGCGAATTCAAAAATAATAAAATAAAAATCCACTTTCTCGTGTTCATTAGCGCTAGTCAATAACAAGTCAACTAGAACATGAGAACAGTCCAACAAAACTAAACCAGCTTACAAAGCCAATACAGGCATCATGGATATACCACATCGTCCACATGCAATTCACCGTCTCAAATTCCGACTCACAGCAAACAAGACGCAAACATTTTTATTCTATCCCAACAATTCACTCACCTGTCTACAGAAGACGAGACGATGTCACCCTCGTCCAAGGCGAGGCCGGTGACCTGCAACTGATGGCCCTTTAGGGTTTGGACCTTCTCCCCAGTCCTCAAATCCCACACCAACACCATAGTGTCCATGCCACCGGACACAATTCGGCCTTCGGGGAACTCCTCACTGGGCGAAATCCACGCCAACGGTCCCACGAAGCTCGTGTGACCAAGCAGAATCTTCTCCAGCACAAAGCGGCGTTCATCGGAGGAGTCCACGGCCCAAAACCTAACTGTCCGATCGCGCGAAGAAGTTGCTATACCGGCATTGCCGCAGACGCAAATTCCACGAACCTAAAATCGATTGTTCATCACTGATCAGTAAAATTGAAGCAAAATAGCGTATTGAAAACTCAGTTTGATGTCTTAGAATTATCTCGATTTGTTTAGATACACAGAAAATTGGAGAATTGAGAGGGTTAGAGGATCTTACATCGTCTTCATGGCCGCGGAGTTCGCAGCGCAACTGGTACTCTTTGAAATCGATATCCATGGAGAGAACGATTGAGTTAAAAAGTTGAGTTTAACTGAAAATGAAGCAAAGAAGAAGACTAGTGTGGCTTTAGGAGTAGGGAAGGCATCAGAAAGTAAGGATGGGACACATCTCGTAACCGAAAACTGAAGGAAAAAAATTTTGAGTCGAAATTGAGCCGCAATCCAGAAAAATTGAACCGATACAAATTCAACCGAAAAAAATTAAAATATTTGGTTCAATTTCGGTTATTAATTTATAAAAATTGAACCGATCTGAAAAACGACTTCATTTTAAATATTTTATAATATATGTAAAATAAAAATTTTAAACTCCTAAAATTCTAATATCTTTATGCACAATTCTTGTCAAATTCTTTCATAAAGATGAATTAAAATGTTAGACGACTGAAAATATAGTGTTTTATAGGGAACTTTTTATTTAGTTTTTTTTTAAATTAGTTTTTATGCATTATGTAAAAAACCGAACCAAGCCAAACCGAATAGTCGCGGTTTTTCTTTAAAATAATGAAAAACCGAACCGAACTGAAAAATATATCACTGTTTGATTTTGAGTTTTACCAAAAATCAAACCAAACCACCTAAATCTCACCTATATCAAAAAGAATAAAGAGCTAACACGACCAAAAATATGCACTTAGACGACAAAATTTTAAATGTTTCATCGTCTAAGTACAACTTAAACGACGAAAAACCAGTTCGTCGCCCAAGTAAATTATTCATCGTCTAGGTTGGACTTAGATGACGAATTATGTAATTCGTCGTCTTAGTTTGTTCTTAGACGACGAATATCATGTTTCGTTGTCTAAGTATAAACTTACATAATGAATTACATAATTCGTCATCTAAGATGATATTCTAGACGACGAATTATGTAATTCGTCGTATAATTAAGCTTAGAGTCTAGATGACAAATAAAGGTTCTGCCGTAAAAGTATAACATCTTAGACAACGAAAAAAAAATTTCGTCGTCTAAAAACTAAACTTAGATGACGAATATAGTTTCGTCGTCTAGGTATGTACTTAGACGACGAATTATTTCGTCGTCTAAGAAAATCCAATTATCTAGATCAGATTTGATTTTCAGATCGAGCATTTCATCTCTATCTCATCTCTCAACTTCTCTCAAAAGCTCTCAACACCCACCTCTTGCCACAATTTCAAGTTAATTGGTTTTTCAACCTCCGAAGTTCTAGTTTACCCACTTATCTCCTTATTGGTGAAAGTATTAACTCGTTTCTCTCGATTAATTTTTTTGAATTTAATTACATACGTAATAACATACGGTAATTGAGTTCTCCAGTGAAATATTTCAACGAATATAGTTTCCGGCGACCTTGTTTGCATATTGCATTATGAATTGTTTAATTGTTAAGCTAATTGCATGTGTGTTGATTAATTATATATATGATTAAATATGTTAGATTAATTAGTTTTACATAGGTAATAACGTATGGTAATTGAGTTCTCCGGTAAAATATTCCGACGAATATTGTTTCTGGCAACCTTGTTTGCATATTGCATTAATGAATTGTTTAATTGTTAAAGTCATAGATGGCCCTGATGTAACCCCAGGTGGCGGACTAATTATTGCATCATCTTCTCAAACTGATACTATGGAAATGGGTGACTTCCAGTTCCAGGATAACCTGCTTGGTAATACCTAACTATGGTTACCAGGATAACCAGGTAGTGGAAATACACTACTTGCTTGGTAACTAAAATCAGTTTCCTGACAAACTTGACCTATAAACACTAACCTAATTAATTACCTAACATAACTCAACTAAAAATTACAAAAATAATACTGGACACACTAGACACAGTGGCAGACTACCACGTAAAATTTCAATAGATTTGGAGTTGAATTGCTATGCTAAAATAAATAAATAATACAGATAAATGCAGGAAATCAACTTTGAAAAAGTGACGAAAATCAATAAACAAAAGAGTTAAGGGGAATATTCTCCACCACCGTCACTCCATCTAGACAATATATGCTAAACCTAACAATGCTATGCCAATTGATGAAAGTTCTCAGGAAGATTCAATTACGCTTAGAACACAACATTTTACTTAATTCTTATGATTACACCGATGAAGGTTCGCTTATCATCAATGACTATCTCTCAAAGAACCCAAAAGTCACGGACTCGGATTTACTAAGAGAGAAGCATTATGATCTAGAAAAGGTGTGAGAATCTACAAAACATCACAAGTACACTAAGGGTGTGTCTTGCTAGACTTAGGATTTCTTATAACCGAAAAGCTCGTTTTCTACTCAAGAGAAATTGAGAAAAATCAAATACAATCAACATACATCAAATTTTCATAGATTTAGATCCCTATACATGCATACTAAGCGTGCACTCAAAGCATACATGATATAAATCATCAATGAAAAATTAACAAAGAAACCTCATCCAAGAACAAAACAAAATTAGGTCAAAGTGTATATATTATCTAAACTTCATGTACGGGACTTCAAAATAACCCCCATAATAAAGTATTTAGCTACTCATAAAATCAAAAATTAAACTTAAATAATCCATAAAAAAAATGATACAAACAAGATGGTAAAAAATGGAAGAACTTGGGTTGCTCTCGGTCCTCTTTTCCTCCTTCTCTCCCTAACGTCTTCTCTCTTCTTTTTGATATCAAAAACTGCCGACTTCTCTTCCTCCTTTTTTTATTTTTATCTCTACTTAGTCTTCACGTGCTCCCTTTCCTCTCTCACAATCCCGCATGGACTCCTCTTCTAGTTAATCACGTCTTCCCTTGCCTTTCCAAGCTAAGTTAATTAACTTTGCTCATAAACACGTGCTAGCTGCAATATATATATATATGGACTTCTTCCTTGTAGCCCATACAATCCACCGAATTTCACAAGCATATGGACTCCACTCCTTTATTTGTTATCCCATCAATTAAATCCTTATGGCACTAAGAAATCTCCTTTTAATTCCTTTTTTTTTTATTTTCTTCAAAAATTTACAAAACAAATAAACATAATTAAAATAATCAATTAATAACAATAAATTAAATATAGGGATTAAATTAAATACAAAATAGATGCATAAATATGTGACTATCATGTACTTACCTTTAAGACACTCAATGCCTTGATCAAACTTCTTATCTGATGCCTCACTCGCCAAATGTCCATAAAATTCGACCAATCTCCAAATAAGTCATGATCCCTCCGAGCAATTGATTTGTAGGTCAACATGTTTCAACGATTTGGTACAATTCACACACTATCCATCTCCCCGAAACATCACCAAGCCTCCAAAGTTCCCTAGGATCGATACCGCCTCGCAATTCAGGCAACTATTCTCCACTCGAATGAAATTTAAGTACACCATGTCATCAACCTTCGTCTCACTTAAGAATACGAAAGCAGGGCATTTCTTGTGTATGTTACATATGAGAGCTAGCCTACACATCAACATCATCGTTGAGTCCCCGAGACTTCTAGGGAAGGATATCTATCAGAGGGGGTACTTCGCGATAATCTAGAGAAAACTCTTGCAAATGCAACATTTTTTTTAGTGGTGGATAAATTTGTTTACTAAAAAAGTAAATACATAGTAGCTTCTTGATAGAACATATAATTTCTATGATTAATAACATTTTTTTTGAGGTGAAACGATAGAAATTTATTGATAAGCTTGACAATTACAATCAAATCAGCCACCCTAACATGAAATCGGGTGCTAAATTCGATACAATAGGGGATCTAGCATTACGTAATGCCCATTTAGCTAGTTTATGCATCACAACATTGACCTCTCTACCTAAGTGAACAAACTTAAAATTTAAGAAGTACTGAATTCAAAATGTAGGTTGTCACAAGAGTCAGGAAACATGGTTGAGGCTGTACTAGGATCGGCCACAGTCTTCACCATTATCTGAGCTTTAGAGCAAAATTGGGTTGGGCTAAAACCATTGAGTTTACCAACCTGAAGAAATTCCAATGTTGCCTCAATCTCTATTACTAGGGCCGAGAACACGTCCATAACTCGTCTGACCATGGCAGAAACAAACTGACCATTCAAGTCACGTACTACAATGCATATACCACCTCTTTTTCTTGAGGTATCAAATGCTCTATTCATATTACACATAATTGTCCCCCGAGGAAGCACACTCCATATCTATAAAACTATTGCTAGGCGGTTCGAAGTGTTGTAAATGAAAACATCATAATGATGCCAAGTTTCTGTCATAATCTTCAGAATTTATCCATCAAAATGCTTTCTATTCCACGGTTTGTCATTCATGTCCTATGAACCATTTAAATACTACTAACGTGGCAAACACATCCTGCCAACAAAGATGCAACAATAGGCCCACACATTAACAACATTACATCATTACATTATAAGAAAGTGCATTCGATATATTTGATGCAAATATAAAAAGGCTCCCTTTATCCCCTTACAATCATTCAATTATAATCTTGTTTATGAACACCACAATAATTAGAGATTTAGAAAAGAGATCAATATTTGACCAATTGGAAAAGTGCAGGGGATGGGACCCAACTCTGGCCCCGGCTCGGAGCTAAACCTCTGGCTCTGGCTCTGCACCATCTACCAAGCCTCGGCTTTCAGATGCTCTCTCCTCTCTCTTTCTCGCTTCTCCGCTGCTCTTTTAAGGTTCTCTCTTTCCCTCAACTTTTTTTCATCTCCTCTTCAACTCTCTACTCAACCTCACATCTCTGCCTCTGTCTTCATCATCCACTGTAGCTGTGACCTTGGATCTCTGCCTTCAAATGCTCGCTGCTCCCAAGTTTTGACTACCCTCTTCGCCCATTGGAGGTATTTTTGTGTTTCAATTCTTCTTTTCCATGAAGTTTTCAGCTTCTGTGGCAAATACCCATGTTGAATAATGTTCTAATTTTTTCGTTCTTGTTGTTGAATTTAAGAAAAAATGTTTCTTATAGTTCCAGATCCCTAGAAGAGTTTAGTTCTGTTTCTTTGCATAAATAACAGCTTTGATAAACTAGAATATGATGTCTTTTTAAGTTAACTTGAATTACCGACTTCGAATATTGTTTAGTGATAGCTGTCTACACTTGTGCATGGAGATGTTTATGGATTTTCTGGGCATAGAATCTCATTGTTGATACAAAACATGGTATGGTAAATTTTCAGGCGATTTGTGAGCAACCATTGAGAAAGAGCTATTTTCTGAGGTTGTTATTTAATTACCATGTCTGATCGCGTTGTTCGGTCATTTCATGAAAGTGAAGGAACAAGTGAGCAATCTTCTTATCCTTGTGAATCTGTTTTGATGACTCATTGGATGTCCACAAGCTGCAAGTCAGAAACCAATGCATGTGGGCATGTGTCGATTCATTATGAGGAATCCCCGAAACTCAATGGTAGTGTTCAGAAGCATCCCTTGTTCAGAGGATTTGGGGAAGCAGCTGAGCCTAAAAGAGTGAGGACAAGCGATGGGGATCTCGCTTTGACAGACGGTTCAAAGAAATTTAAGATGGATAGATTGGAAGGCCAGTCATTTCCAATGTTTGGTGTTCCTTTGAAAACTAGTTTGGCTAAACCGAATCAGCAAGCTTCTACTGTCCATAGGGGAATACTGAGCGAGAGTCACACACCTAAGATGCTGGGCTGGACTACAGCTGATGCATGGCCTCTTGAAGCCATCCCACCCTTTCCCAAACGACAGATGAGATATCATAATTTCATCGAGGACAACAGCACTGCATCGGATTCTAAAATTTCACACCATCGATCGAAGGGTGGGAGCAGTTCTATGCCTTTCTTCACTCAAAACATGGAAATCGATCCATCCAACTCTCTGTTAGCACCTCAGCTTGTTGGAAATGCTAATATTTACAGAAGTTCAATATGTGAGGTGAATAGCAATAATAAGTTATTTTCTAGAAGGCCACAGGTCTCATTGTCAAGGCAGAATGATGTGGTGTTGTTGCAACGTGATCCCCGGACATCTGGCAAGCATGTTCCGGAAGTGCAGAGTAACTCCACAATTCCGAGTCAGAGGAGTTCCACAGAGGTCACCAAACTTGAAAAAGCATATGGTGGGTTTTTTAGCCAACAATCAGCAGTTCGTAACATGGAGACCATGAGAATATGTGCTGCTGTTGATGTTGAGAAAGAGTCATATAGAAGTCATACCAAGTTTTCTCGGACAACTCCTTTTCCGAGAAAGACTAGTGTTAGCTTGTCTAAAGATCACATGTTTGGAGAGACAACTGCATCCACAAAATTGAGAGGAAAAGCTTTCTCCGAGCACCTTGTTTCTCCTGAGCGAGGTTTCTCTGTTCAGATTGGATTCAAACTGCTAGAATACAGGAACTCTACTGACAGTGAAGAGGAAGATACGAATGTCAAGTGTCATGCTGATAATATGGATAATGAGTCATCTTCTCAAACTGATACTATGGAAATGGGTGACTTCCAGTTCCAGGATAACCTGCTTGGTAATACACTATGTTTCCTCTTCACTGTCAGTAGTGGAAATATGGTTACCAGTCCGCCACCTGGGGACTGGGATCATGTTTAGTTAAAATCCCAGACCCCAGGTGGCGGACTACCGCCTAGGTATGGTTTCTGGGTTTAATACATGCTAAAAAACCATGTTTAGTTAAAACCCCAGACCCCAGGTGGCGGACTACCGCCTAGGAGTGGTTTCTGGGTTTAATACATGCTAAAAACTTCTCAATTCCCCAGGTGGCGGATTACCGCCTAGGAGAGGATCTTGAGATGATCTTGAGTGTTCTTGAGTTAATTTGAATTAATTTATTCATTTATTTAAGTAATTGAATTCTTTCTTTAGTTAAAGTTTCCAGTATTAGAACCTTTATTCTATTCTTCCTATTTCTGAGTTTATTCACCAAACCAAACAGTAAGGCCGGTGTCCAAACAGTAAGGCCCAAGGAGTGGCGTGAGCGGAGCGGCGTGAGCGGAGAGGTGAGTACCTTAGCCTTTAGGTTGTCAGACTTAAGTTTCTTCTACCCAGAACCTTTATCTAAGTTAAGCATTCAATTCACTTATTAAAATGAGTAGATTGTTCAGGTCTAACTCAGTCACCTCTGGTTCATCTAGATCTTCCCTTAATACAATCCCAAGCATAGTAAATGAAGAACAAGTTGAAATCCAGTCACATAGTAACATTGATAAAAATGATTGGAATATTCCAAGAGTTCCTAGTAATGAAATTTATAAGAAAAAATTAAAAATCAAAAGTACAAAAATCACCTCTCAAGTCACATATCCTAGTTATACTAATCATCAAAGAGATTCTGATGATGAACAAACTTCCCCCACGGCAACAGATTTTGAAGTTATCAACCCCATTAATCCTCAGTTAACTGTTCTCAACAAATCCTTCACAATTAATTATCCTAAATCAGATCAACATCTTCAAGCTAAAGAAAATATTCCCAGGAGAAATACTTACAGGAATCAATATCCCACCAAAGAACAAAGAATAGAGATATTCCAGAAATGGAAAAATTTCATGCTTGAAAATCAGTCTGAAATTTATTTTCTTGATTTCATCGATCTAATTAATGGTAAGAGCATCCAAACCCTTTCGAAATCAAAATGGAAAACAGCTAAAAACACCCTAATTTCTTCTAGTCATCCCCCAGCTGAAACAATAATCCTTGATCACTTCCAGCCAACAGTAACAACTTCTCCCTTCAAACTACCTTCCACAGACAATTTAGAATTTAAAAAAACAATAGAACAAAATAATTATACAAACCAAAGTCTAATAATTATAGGAAACCAATTAGATAAAATAGAAACAATGGTTGACAATGTCTTAGACACAATCCAACCTTCTAAAAAACAAGAGTCACCTTTGATCCATTTCAAAGACCTAAGTAAACTTACCCTTAAGCCTATCTCTACCACCCAAAAAATAGAACAAATGTTAAAAGAATTAAAACCTGAATCCAGCACAATTACAGTCATCCATACTACTGATTCTTCAGACGATAACTCTAGTACAATATCCAAAGTCACAAGATTAAAGAACTCCAGTTAAACAGAATGAGACATACAACCAGAAAACCTTTCAAACATTGGCAAGAACGTTCTTTACCAATAGATATCCAACCAAGTAGTAATGCTGCTTCAAATCAATTTGCTGTTTCTGCGGATAAAACTTATGAATGGAACATTGATAATCTCTCAGAACAAGAAATTCTGAACAAACTCCACCATATGTCAATGACAGCCAATAGTTATGTTACAGCCTACAACTATTCCCAACCTGAAATCGTTGAAATTCTTTCTTCAGGATTCACAGGAATGCTTCATTTCTGGTGGGAAAAACATCTTACAATTGAGTCTAAAGAATCAATCAAACATGCAGTCATGCATGACGAAGATGGATCCCCAATCTTTGATACAAACATAGGATTGGGAATTTCAGACGCTGTAAACACCTTATTCTACACCATAATTCAACACTTCATTGGTACACCTAGTCACATTACTTCTAGGATACATGACCAACTCAGTAACCTTAGGTGTCCGACCCTTAGCGATTTCAATTGGTATAAAAATGTCTTCATTTCTAGAGTCATGCTTAGAGACGATAGTAACCAACCATTTTGGAAAGAAAAATTCATAAATGGTCTTCCAAACCTTTTTGCTCATAAAATAAGACAGGTCTTGAGTAATGAATTAGGACAAATAGATTATGACTCCTTCACATACGGCCAAATTGTTACAATAATCCAAAAAGAAGGCCTCAAAATGTGCATTGATTCTAAAATCAACTCAGCGGCAAAAACGGATAAAAAATTAGCTAAATATGAATTAGGAAATTTTTGTGAACAATACGGTCTACCTTCCCTACCACCCTCCAGAAGAAAGCCAAAGCACACTGAGTCCATTCACTACAAACGACTCTTTATCAAAAATAGATTTCCCTCAAAAACCCAATTCGAGCCAAACAAATTCTATTCAAAAAACAAATTCCAATCCAAGAGACCTTTCCAACCTCCTAACAAAAACATTGCAAAAGGCAATTGTTTTAAATGTAATAAACCCGGACATTTCGCCAACAAATGTCCCCTAAAGACCACTATCAATCAACTAAAAATAAGTCAAGAAGAACGTGACAAACTCATCAACATCTTAGAACTAAGAAATACAGATTCTGAAGATAACGACTCCTCAGAACCAAACAACAGTAACTCAATAAAAACCTCTCCAGATGTTTCTGATAGTGATTCCTCCCCACGTGTCACTTTTGGCTGCAGAGATGCTTTCCAATGCAATAACGATTGCTGCACCAAAACCATCAATGTTCTTACCAAACAAGAAGAACAAGAAGAACTCCTAATAGATTTAATCAGTAAAATACATGACCCTGATTTAAAAGTAGATTACCTTAAAAAATTAAGAAAAGTAATTACTCAGGAAAGCATAATTAATACCCCACAGCAGAAAATCTGTCTAACTTCAACCTTTCAAAGATTTCAAGCCAAAAAGAAAGATATAACAATACAGGATCTCCAACAGGAGATAAAAAACATCAAAACTCAAATTCAATCCCTCAATCTTACCTACCAACAATTAAGTAATGAACACGAGGAAATAAAACAAGAAATAAACATCATAAAAATTAATAATCAATTTCGGCATTTAGATAATAATGATACCACTGACGATGTCGAGAAAAACTCTCAACATGCGATCATAAGTACAATCAAACAAATCCATCTAAAAAAATGGTACACCACAGTCCAAATTAAAATAAAAGATTTCCAACTAACAGCTGTACCTCTAATAGATTCTGGTGCAGATTTAAACTGCATACAAGAAGGATTAGTACCTTCTAAATACTTTGAAAAGACAAAAGAATCTCTACGATAAGCCAATGGATCTAAAATGAATATGAAATACGAACTATCCAAATCACACATTTGTCAAAACAACGTTTGTTACAAGACTTCTTTTGTTCTAGTTAAAGATCTAACGGATAAAGTCATTCTAGGTCTCCATTTTCTTACCCTGATCTATCATTTCACTACAGAATATGATGGAATTATAACTTAACCTTTCAATGAACCTGTCAAGTTCGCCTTCCTCAGTAACCCAGAAATTCATTCCCTGAAAACCTTCCAAGAAAGTTCAATTTCTAAAACAATTAATTCCATTCAAGCTAAAACTAGACAGATTGTTTTCCTCAAAGAAGAAATTAATTTCAAAAGAATAAACAGCCAGTTACAAGATACTTTTTTACAAAGTAAAATAAAAACCTTTGAAAATAAAATAATTACGGAATTATGTTCTGATATACTCACTGCCTTTTGGCATAGAAAAAAACACATAGTCACTCTCCCCTACATCAAAAATTTTGATGAAAAGAACATCCCTACTAAAGCCCGTCCCATTCAAATGAGCCATGAAGTTATGGAATTTTGTAAAAAATAAATAATGGACCTTCTTAACAAAAAAATTATTAGACCAAGTAAATCTCCATGGTCCTGTTCTGCTTTCTATGTTCAAAAAAAATGCTGAATTAGAAAGAGGAACGCTAAGACTAGTAATCAATTACAAACCCTTGAACAACGTCCTTGAATGGATACGTTATCCTATCCCTAACAAACGTGACCTCATAAACAGATTAAACCATTCAGTCATCTTCTCTAAATTTGATATGAAGTCAGGTTTCTGGCAAATCCAAATCCATGAAAATGATAAATATAAGACTGCCTTCGTTACTCCCTTTGGTCATTATGAATGGAATGTAATGCCATTTGGCCTAAAAAATGCTCCAAGCGAATTTCAAAATATCATGAATGATATTTTTAATCCTTACAGTCATTTTTGCATTGTCTATATTGATGATGTCCTTATTTTTTCCCAATCCATAGAACAACATTGGAAACACTTACATCAATTTTTCACAATAATCAAAAACAATGATCTAGTAGTCTCCGCCTCCAAAATCAAATTATTTCAAACCAATATTAGATTCTTAGGGTTCATTATCCATCACCTCCAAATACATCCTATTGACAGAGTCATTCAATTTGCTGACAAATTCCCAGATATCATCCTTGATAAAAATCAATTACAGAGATTCTTAGGTTCATTAAATTACATAGCAGACTTTTATCAGAATCTTAGGAAAAAATGTAAACCTCTTTTTGATCGCTTACAATCTAATCCCCCTCCATGGACCTCCACTCACACTTCTCTAATCAAAGAAATTAAGAGTCATGTCGAAACCCTACATTGCCTCGGCATTCCTTTAACTGATTCTTTTAAAATTGTGGAAACAGATGCCTCAGAAATTGGGTATGGAGGTATTCTAAAACAACAGATCTCTATTAGTCATCCGGAACAGATAGTCCGATTTCATTCAGGCTCTTGGAGCCAATCACAAAAAAACTATAGTACTATCAAAAAAGAAATTTTATCAATTGTTTTATGTATTAACAAATTTCAAGATGATTTATTAAATCAAAAATTCTTAATTCGTGTTGACTGTAAAAGTGCAAAAGATGTTTTGGAAAAAGATGTCCAAAATATTGCTAGTAAACAGAATTTTGCCAGATGGCAAGCAATTTTAAGTATATTTGATTTCGAAATTGCATTCATAAAAGGATCTGATAACCATATCCCTGATTTCCTGACAAGAGAATTTCTCCAGGGTTCTAGTCATGAAAACCAGGTCTTCGACAAGAAAACTCAGAAGCTCAGTAAAATCAGAACCGGATTCACCTCCGGCACCAACAGTCAAAACAGAAATACCAGATAGCATGATTATCCCGGGTACTTCTCATCCCATCCCAATCAGATCCATGACTCCAAATCAATTAGTCAATTACAATCCTTTATTAAATCCTATTTTAAATTCTCCCAACCAAATTCGTCCCAACTTCCAGTCAGTTCTAGTCACCCAATTTGACCCCTATAAATGTGATCCCCCTCCTCAAACAAATTTCCCAAAAACCTCCCCATATCATCTCCAAGCCAGTAAAAACCTGTTTTATGTAGAACCCCCTCATAGTCATCTCAAAAACCCTATGTCTCTAATAAGAGAATATTTCCCTCCAAATTTTCATTTCTCCCCAAGTCATCCCTCACAATCTCTCAATTTTTATAAAGACATTCTAGTCAAATCTGGCTCAATCTCCATCAGGGCCATCTATGATCAGAGAAAAAATACCAAAATTCTCTATCATTCTCTCTACATCTTAAAGGTTGATTCCCTTGCCTGCTGGGGCGACCAACCCTATAATTTTCACAATTGCAAAGACATATCTTACAGCTACAACGACTACATCAATGCATGGTCAATTATCTTCCTCCACCAAACAGAAGACTTTAGTCATTCCTGGTTCATCAATTTCGACAAAAACTTCAAAAGAAACCTCCCGATGTGGTTTCTCAGATGGTGGACAACTCATGGCTTTCCTTACCACCTTCTTCCTCAACAAGTCCAAGAAGCAGTTACACGATTCCAGACAGTTATGAACTTTAGCAAATATGACCAGAATTTCCCGGCCACCTTGCACTTCATGGCCAAATACAAATTGTCATGGATATTTAAATGGCATTATGAGCTTAAAGATCACATCGTCTCCAGACAATTCTTAGTCAAATGATGGGACAAATTTAATTTTGACAGAGTCCTATCCCAGTTCAACGAAGAATTTCCAGTCACTACCTCTCATCGCAGTCAAATCAAGCATGTAGAAATCCCAGCTCCGACTCCTCATCTTGGTCAAATCAAGACTCCCTCAAATAGTCAATTAGCTTTAGTAATGCCGCTACCTCCTTCCTCCTCAGGGCAAAGAGTTAAATTTGAATCAAGAACATCATCCTCCAAGAGTAAAGATAAATCATCTGCCAAAAGTAAAGAAAAGTCATCTTCCAAGAAAAAAGAAAAATCATCAAAATCATCCAAGTCTACAGAGTTAAAAGCACTTGTTGAAGCCATTCTCCAACAAGCCAGTGAAGAAAGCACCTCAGACTCAGATCAAAATACAGTTAAAGACGAAGAACTTTATTCATCCCAATCCTCGTCCTCACCTCCTAGTCACTCACACCCACCTGCAAGATGGTTCCAAGATAGTCAAGATCCTTACGAATAAATGCAGCATCAGATTGTTCCCCACTACTGAAAAGAAAACAGTAAAAAGCAAACAGTGAAAAGATGCCCCCGGATTTTAAGGTGCCACAGTAAAAAACAAGATGCTCCCGGATTTTAAGGCGCCACAGTAAAAAGCAAACAGTAAAAAAGTTCATTCAGCTTCTCTATTTAAGAAGGATCTCTCTTTCTTTCAAGGCAGGCTTTTCCTTCCCCAAGACTCTTCTCCCAGGCTCCTTTCCCTCTCCTCTTCCAATTCCTCTCCAGTCATCTAAATTTAGAATCAGAGCTGCTCATGTGTTGAGCCTAGTTAGCTCTTAGAATAGTGACACCTTGTAATCTTCCCTCATGCATTGAGCCCTGAGCTCCCTTTTGTAAGTTTACAGTTATTATATTTTTAAATGAGGTATCTGATTTCATCAATTTCATATCTGATTTCATGTTTCTTAAATTAGTTAAAGCTTCCGCGGTTTCTGGTATCAGAGCCGTAAGGGTTAAAGATCATGTTTAGTTAAAACCCCAGACCCCAGGTGGCGGACTACCGCCTAGGTGTGGTTTCTGGGTTTAATACATGCTAAAAAATCAGAAACCAGGTGGAATCCCAGTTGGCGGTAGTCCGCCACCTGGGGTCTGGGGTTTTTTTAACTAAACATGATCTTTAACCCTTACGGCTCTGATACCAGAAACCGCGGAATTGGAAATAATTTAAAAATTAACATTACATATTAAACATAATTGTAAACTTACAAAAGGGAGCTCAGGGCTCAATGCATGAAGGAAGGTTACAAGGTTTTACTATACTGAGAGCTAACTAGGCTCAACACATGAGCAGCTCTGATTCTAAATCTTGATGACTGGAGAGGAATTGGAAGATGAGAGGGAAAGGAGCCTGGGAGAAGAGTCTTGGGGAAGGAAAAGCCTGCCTTGAAAGAAAGAGAGATCGTTCTTAAATAGAGAAGCTGAATGAACTTTTTTACTGTTTGCTTTTTACTGTGGCGCCTTAAAATCCGGGAGCATCTTGTTTTTTACTGTGGCGCCTTAAAATCCGGGGGCATCTTTTCACTGTTTGCTTTTTACTGTTTTCTTTTCAGTAGTGGGGAACAATCTGATGCTGCATTTATTCGTAAGGATCTTGACTATCTTGGAACCATTTTGCAGGTGGCTGTGAGTGACTAGGAGGTGAGGACGAGGATTGGGATGAATAAAGTTCTTCGTCTTCAACTGTATTTTGATCTGAGTCTGAGGTGCTTTCTTCACTGGCTTGTTGGAGAATGGCTTCAACAAGTGCTTTTAACTCTGCAGACTTGGATGATTTTGATGATTTTTCTTTTTTCTTGGAAGATGAATTTTCTTTACTTTTGGCAGATGATTTATCTTTACTCTTGGAGGATGATGTTCTTGATTCAGATTTAACTCTTTGCCCTGAGGAGGAAGGAGGTAGCGGCATTACTAAAGCTAATTGACTATTTGAGGGAGTCTTGATTTGACCAAGATGAGGAGTCGGAGCTGGGATTTCTGCATGCTTGATTTGACTGCGATGAGAGGTAGTGACTGGAAATTCTTCGTTGAACTGGGATAGGACTCTGTCAAGATTAAATTTGTCCCACCATTTGACTAAGAATTGTCTGGAGACGATGTGATCTTTAAGCTCATAATGCCATTTAAATATCCATGGCAATTTATATTTGGCCATGAGGTGCAAGGTGGCCGGGAAATTCTGGTCATATTTGCTAAAGTTCATAACTGTCTGGAATCGTGTAACTGCTTCTTGGACTTGTTGAGGAAGAAGGTGGTAAGGAAAGCCATGAGTTGTCCACCATCTGAGAAACCACATCGGGAGGTTTCTTTTGAAGTTTTTGTCGAAATTGATGAACCAGGAATGACTAAAGTCTTCTGTTTGGTGGAGGAAGATAATTGACCATGCATTGATGTAGTCGTTGTAGCTGTAAGATATGTCTTTGCAATTGTGAAAAGTATAGGGTTGGTCGCCCCAACAGGCAAGGGAATCAACCTTTAAGATGTAGAGAGAATGATAGAGAATTTTGGTATTGTTTCTCTGATCATAGATGGCCCTGATGGAGATTGAGCCAGATTTGACTAGAATGTCTTTATAAAAATTGAGAGATTGTGAGGGATGACTTGGGGAGAAATGAAAATTTGGAGGGAAATATTCTCTTATTAGAGACATAGGGTTTTTGAGATGACTATGAGGGGGTTCTACATAAAACAGGTTTTTACTGGCTTGGAGATGATATGGGGAGGTTTTTGGGAAATTTGTTTGAGGAGGGGGATCACATTTATAGGGGTCAAATTGGGTGACTAGAACTGACTGGAAGTTGGGACGAATTTGGTTGGGAGAATTTAAAATAGGATTTAATAAAGGATTGTAATTGACTAATTGATTTGGAGTCATGGATCTGATTGGGATGGGATGAGAAGTACCCGGGATAATCATGCTATCTGGTATTTCTGTTTTGACTGTTGGTGCCGGAGGTGAATCCGGTTCTGATTTTACTGAGCTTCTGAGTTTTCTTGTCGAAGACCTGGTTTTCATGACTAGAACCCTGGAGAAATTCTCTTGTCAGGAAATCAGGGATATGGTTATCAGATCCTTTTATGAATGCAATTTCGAAATCAAATATACTTAAAATTGCTTGCCATCTGGCAAAATTCTGTTTACTAGCAATATTTTGGACATCTTTTTCCAAAACATCTTTTGCACTTTTACAGTCAACACGAATTAAGAATTTTTGATTTAATAAATCATCTTGAAATTTGTTAATACATAAAACAATTGATAAAATTTCTTTTTTGATAGTACTATAGTTTTTTTGTGATTGGCTCCAAGAGCATGAATGAAATCGGACTATCTGTTCCGGATGACTAATAGAGATCTGTTGTTTTAGAATACCTCCATACCCAATTTCTGAGGCATCTGTTTCCACAATTTTAAAAGAATCAGTTAAAGGAATGCCGAGGCAATGTAGGGTTTCGACATGACTCTTAATTTCTTTGATTAGAGAAGTGTGAGTGGAGGTCCATGGAGGGGGATTAGATTGTAAGCGATCAAAAAGAGGTTTACATTTTTTCCTAAGATTCTGATAAAAGTCTGCTATGTAATTTAATGAACCTAAGAATCTCTGTAATTGATTTTTATCAAGGATGATATCTGGGAATTTGTCAGCAAATTGAATGACTCTGTCAATAGGATGTATTTGGAGGTGATGGATAATGAACCCTAAGAATCTAATATTGGTTTGAAATAATTTGATTTTGGAGGCGGAGACTACTAGATCATTGTTTTTGATTATTGTGAAAAATTGATGTAAGTGTTTCCAATGTTGTTCTATGGATTGGGAACAAATAAGGACATCATCAATATAGACAATGCAAAAATGACTGTAAGGATTAAAAATATCATTCATGATATTTTGAAATTCGCTTGGAGCATTTTTTAGGCCAAATGGCATTAGATTCCATTCATAATGACCGAAGGGAGTAACGAAGGCAGTCTTATATTGATCATTTTCATGGATTTGGATTTGCCAGAAACCTGACTTCATATCAAATTTAGAGAAGATGACTGAATGGTTTAATCTGTTTATGAGGTCACGTTTGTTAGGGATAGGATAACGTATCCATTCAAGGACGTTGTTCAGGGGTTTGTAATTGATTACTAGTCTTGGCGTTCCTCTTTCTAATTCAGCATTTTTTTGAACATAGAAAGCAGAACAGGACCATGGAGATTTACTTGGTCTAATAATTTTTTTGTTAAGAAGGTCCATTATTTCTTTTTTACAAAATTCCATAATTTCATGGCTCATTTGAATGGGACGGGCTTTAGTAGGGATGTTCTTTTCATCAAAATTTTTGATGTAGGGGAGAGTGACTATGTGTTTTTTTTCTATGCCAAAAGGCAGTGGGTATATCAGAACATAATTCCGTAATTATTTTATTTTCAAAGGTTTTTATTTTACTTTGTAAAAAAGTATCTTGTAACTGGCTGTCTATTCTTTTGAAATTAATTTCTTCTTTGAGGAAAACAATCTGTCTAGTTTTAGCTTGAATGGAATTAATTGTTTTAGAAATTGAACTTTCTTGGAAGGTTTTCAGGGAATGAATTTCTGGGTTACTGAGGAAGGCGAACTTGACAGGTTCATTGAAAGGATAAGTTATAATTCCATCATATTCTGTAGTGAAAGGATAGATCAGGGTAAGAAAAGGGAGACCTAGAATGACTTTATCTCTTAGATCTTTAACTAGAACAAAAGAAGTCTTGTAACAAACGTTGTTTTGACAAATGTGTGATTTGGATAGTTCGTATTTCATATTCATTTTAGATCCATTGGCTGATCGTAGAGATTCTTTTGTCTTTTCAAAGTATTTAGAAGGTACTAATCCTTCTTGTATGCAGTTTAAATCTGCACCAGAATCTATTAGAGCTACAACTGTTAGTTGGAAATCTTTTATTTTAATTTGGACTGTGGTATACCATTTTTTTAGATGGATTTGTTTGATTGTACTTATGATCGCATCTTGAGAGTTTTTCTCGACATCGTCAGTGGTATCATTATTATCTAAATGCCGAAATTGATTATTAATTTTTATGATGTTTATTTCTTGTTTTATTTCCTCGTGTTCATTACTTAATTGTTGGTAGGTAAGATTGAGGGATTGAATTTGAGTTTTGATGTTTTTTATCTCCTGTTGGAGATCCTGTATTGTTATATCTTTCTTTTTGGCTTGAAATCTTTGAAAGGTTGAAGTTAGACAGATTTTCTGCTGTGGGGTATTAATTATGCTTTCCTGAGTAATTACTTTTCTTAATTTTTTAAGGTAATCTGCTTTTAAATCAGGGTCATGTATTTTACTGATTAAATCTATTAGGAGTTCTTCTTGTTCTTCTTGTTTGGTAAGAACATTGATGGTTTTGGTGCAGCAATCGTTATTGCATTGGAAAGCATCACTGCAGCCAAAAGTGACACGTGGGGAGGAATCACTATCAGAAACATCTGGAGAGGTTTTTATTGAGTTACTGTTGTTTGGTTCTGAGGAGTCGTTATCTTCAGAATCTGTATTTCTTAGTTCTAAGATGTTGATGAGTTTGTCACGTTCTTCTTGACTTATTTTTAGCTGATTGATAATGGTCTTTAGGGGACATTTGTTGGCGAAATGTCCGGGTTTATTACATTTAAAACAATTGCCTTTTGCAATATTTTTGTTAGGAGGTTGGAAAGGTCTCTTGGATTGGAATTTGTGTTTTGAATAGAATTTGTTTGGCTCGAATTGGGTTTTTGAGGGAAATCTATTTTTGATAAAGGGTCGTTTGTAGTGAATGGACTCAGTGTGCTTTGGCTTTCTTCTGGAGGGTGGTAGGGAAGGTAGACCGTATTGTTCACAAAAATTTCCTAATTCATATTTAGCTAATTTTTTATCCGTTTTTGCCGCTGAGTTGATTTTAGAATCAATGCACATTTTGAGGCCTTCTTTTTGGATTATTGTAACAATTTGGCCGTATGTGAAGGAGTCATAATCTATTTGTCCTAATTCATTACTCAAGACCTGTCTTATTTTATGAGCAAAAAGGTTTGGAAGACCATTTATGAATTTTTCTTTCCAAAATGGTTGGTTATTATCGTCTCTAAGCATGACTTTAGAAATGAAGACATTTTTATACCAATTGAAATCGCTAAGGGTCGGACACCTAAGGTTACTGAGTTGGTCATGTATCCTAGAAGTAATGTGACTAGGTGTACCAATGAAGTGTTGAATTATGGTGTAGAATAAGGTGTTTACAGCGTCTGAAATTCCCAATCCTATGTTTGTATCAAAGATTGGGGATCCATCTTCGTCATGCATGACTGCATGTTTGATTGATTCTTTAGACTCAATTGTAAGATGTTTTTCCCACCAGAAATGAAGCATTCCTGTGAATCCTGAAGAAAGAATTTCAACGATTTCAGGTTGGGAATAGTTGTAGGCTGTAACATAACTATTGGCTGTCATTGACATATGGTGGAGTTTGTTCAGAATTTCTTGTTCTGAGAGATTATCAATGTTTCATTCATAAGTTTTATCCGCAGAAACAGCAAATTGATTTGAAGCAGCATTACTACTTGGTTGGATATCTATTGGTAAAGAACGTTCTTGCCAATGTTTGAAAGGTTTTCTGGTTGTATGTCTCATTCTGTTTAACTGGAGTTCTTTAATCTTGTGACTTACTTTGGATATTGTACTAGAGTTATCGTCTGAAGAATCAGTAGTATGGATGACTGTAATTGTGCTGGATTCAGGTTTTAATTCTTTTAACATTTGTTCTATTTTTTGGGTGGTAGAGATAGGCTTAAGGGTAAGTTTACTTAGGTCTTTGAAATGGATCAAAGGTGACTCTTGTTTTTTAGAAGGTTGGATTGTGTCTAAGACATTGTCAACCATTGTTTCTATTTTATCTAATTGGTTTCCTATAGTTATTAGACTTTGGTTTGTATAATTATTTTGTTCTATTGTTTTTTTAAATTCTAAATTGTCTGTGGAAGGTAGTTTGAAGGGAGAAGCTGTTACTGTTGGCTGGAAGTGATCAAGGATTATTGTTTCAGCTGGGGAATGACTAGAAGAAATTAGGGTGTTTTTAGCTGTTTTCCATTTTGATTTCGAAAGGGTTTGGATGCTCTTACCATTAATTAGATCGATGAAATCAAGAAAATAAATTTCAGACTGATTTTCAAGCATGAAATTTTTCCATTTCTGGAATAACTCTATTCTTTGTTCTTTGGTGGGATATTGATTCCTGTAAGTATTTCTCCTGGGAATATTTTCTTTAGCTTGAAGATGTTGATCTAATTTAGGATAATTAATTGTGAAGGATTTGTTGAGAACAGTTTACTGAGGATTAATGGGATTGATAACTTCAAAATCTGTTGCCGTGGGGGAAGTTTGTTCATGATCAGAATCTCTTTGATGATTAGTATAACTAGGATAGGTGACTTGAGAGGTGGTTTTTGTACTTTTGATTTTTAATTTTTTCAATTCTTCTTCTAATTCTTTTATTCTAATATTTTTTATTTCTTTATCTAGGTCACAATCTCTCCTTGACATGGTTTCAGCAGTACTGGAACCAGCAAAAGAATGCTTGGAAGATTGTCCTAGTTCCTGAAATCTGGGATTATTTCTGAAGTTAATTCTTACTGTGCCATCATTGAATTTGTGGATACAGTTTAAATCACTTTGACTATGTTGTATATTGATAGGTTGATTTTCATTGGTGAGTGCCCATTCAGAAGGGAGCTGGACGTCTGACCATTTGATAGCGTGAGGAACACGGACATTAGCATTTTCATGGCTACTTTGGATTAAAAGGGTTTGATCTTTGGGGCTTTTACTGATAGCTTGGAAATTAATGTTTGTGCCTGTGACTTTGTAGTGGACTCTGTAGATTAAAGCTAAAGGTTTTGATCCGTCAAGGATATTATAACCAGAAGTTTTAATGTTCAAGGTTAAGGTTTTTAGGATATGAGGATCACTCAGGCTAACTGTAAAATCTGGGTAACAATCAAAGCGTATTGGACCATTGAACAAACTTGACTCTATTATTCCAAGGGTGCTATCAGTGAAGTCGGTAAACCGAGCATCACGAAGACAAAGAAGGACTTAGGCATTTAAACCTTTTCTTGTTAGAGGTTTTACCCCTATCTGAACTAAGCCAATATGAAGAAAATTATGACCATCTTTCTTATGTTTTCTTATTGACTCAGGACTAAATAATTGGCAAGTTTCATGCTGTGAACTTACAGCATAAATTTGTTCAACTGTTTTAACATGATGTTCACTTCTGAAGGAAGTGATTGACCATTTTTTCTTATAAATTTCATTACTAGGAACTCTTGGAATATTCCAATCATTTTTATCAATGTTACTATGTGACTGGATTTCAACTTGTTCTTCATTTACTATGTTTGGGATTGTATTAAGGGAAGATCTAGATGAACCAGAGGTGACTGAGTTAGACCTGAACAATCTACTCATTTTAATAAGTGAATTGAATGCTTAACTTAGATAAAGGTTCTGGGTAGAAGAAATTTAAGTCTGACAACCTAAAGGCTAAGGTACTCACCTCTCCGCTCACGCCGCTCCGCTCACGCCACTCCTTGGGCCTTACTGTTTGGACACCGGCCTTACTGTTTGGTTTGGTGAATAAACTCAGAAATAGGAAGAACAGAATAAAGGTTCTAATACTGGAAACTTTAACTAAAGAAAGAATTCAATTACTTAAATAAATGAATAAATTAATTCAAATTAACTCAAGAACACTCAAGATCATCTCAAGATCCTCTCCTAGGCGGTAATCCGCCACCTGAGGAATTGAGAAGTTTTTAGCATGTATTAAACCCAGAAACCACACCTAGGCGGTAGTCCGCCACCTGGGGTCTGGGGTTTTAACTAAACATAATCTTTAACCCTTACGGCTCTGATACCAGAAACCGCGGAATTGGAAATAATTTAAAAATTAACATTACATATTAAACATAATTGTAAACTTACAATTAGTTATAACCTAACTAGGTTATAATTGTAACCAAGGGGTTAATTGTTAAGCTAATTGCATGCATGTGTTGATTAATTATGTATATGATTAAATATGTTAGATTAATTAGTTGACAAATTATATATATATAATATGTAAATGCATATTAGCTTAATAATATAATATATTAGATTAATTATAGTATATTAGATTGTAGCATATTAACTTAATTGTGTTAGGTAATTTAATAATATAGTATGTTAGATTATTAGTTGAAAAATTATATAATATGACAATTAACTTACGCAGAAATATGGACAAGAGTTAGATACAATTGGTGAATAGAATTGATGAGAGATATATGGACAGAATCAGAGAGTTTATGTTATTTGCGATGCAACATGGTGAAGGAAAGAAGTGTTACAGGTGTCCGTGCAGAAAATGTCATAACCATCAGTTTGTGGAGATTAATGTTATATCTCAACACTTGTATGATCACGGTATGATGTGAAGTTACACTACATGGAGTGAGCACAGTGAAGTGGTAGACTTCAGCTCAAGACCAGACTTCAGCTCAAGGTATAGTTACTAGGGTGCCTCATCCAGCGGTAGTGGCACCCCCTTAGAACCCCACTGTAAATTTGGTCCATGATGCTTTTCCGAAATTTAGTCATGGTAGACACCAACACGAAGAGTAAGGATATGATACTTCTCAATATGACACAGTCCCTGCAACCTTGGTCACTGACACTACTAAGATGAATATGTACAACATGATGCTACTTGAATGTTTAGAGAATGTGTTGCGATATGTAATAGAAGAAATTCAAATAAAAGTGAAGAAAAAAATTTCAAACCGTGCTTTTGACGAAATGCAAGAGTATATATGTAAGTTGCAACTGATCATCACAAACTTCCTGAAACTCATTATAAGGTTAGAAAGATCTTGAGCAGCCTTAGCCTAAAGTACAAGAAAATTCACTTGTGCTTAAATAATTGTGTGCTGTTTTACAAAGAGTATGCACATTTGCACTACTGTCCTATATGCAACCAGTGCAGATATTTGCACTGGGGAAATAGAAGGAGTTTGAAGAAGCAAATTCATGTGAAGGTACTTCGCTATTTTTCGTTGATTTCTAGACTTTAGTGTTTGTACATGTCTTTATACACAGCAGAGGCGATGAGATGGTACGCGGAACAGAGAATAAATAATGATGTGCTCGGACACGTGGCAGATGGGGAGGCTTTTAAATATTTTGATAGGAAATTTTCAGACTTTGCAGCAGGGTTCAAAATGTTACACTCAAACTTTCTATAGATAGATTCAACCCTTGGGGTAATAATAGCACTTCCGTCAGCTAGTTATTGTCATGCCGTACAACCTGCCTCTATGGATGTGTATGAGCAAGGAATTTAATTTCCTTACTCTGCTAATTTCAGGTCCTAAATCTCCTGAAAAGTGTTTAGATGTGTACTTCAAACCATTGATTGATAAGCTGAAACTATTGTTGGAAAATGGAGTCTCAACTTATGACAAGTGCACTGACACAATGATCATGATGAAAGCAGCAGTAATGTGGACTATCAACGATTTTCCTGCGTATGAGATGTTGACATCTTACACAACCAAATGATACAATGTTTGTTCTATCTTCTTGGATGACGTCAACACTAGTTGACATGCAGGTAAGGTGTGTTACATGGGTCACCGTAGATGGGTTCCTCATGATCACCAGTGGCGACAGGATAAGGATAATTTCGACGGGACAATAGAGAATAATCCTAAACCCCGGCAGTGGTCTGGCGAAGAGATTTTTGAGAGATTAAAAAGGGTTCAATTTCATTGTTTACCAATAATGACGATGTGAAGAAACGCAGTCGACACCCTCCAAACGATCTTAGCTATCGGCATCACATGAGTATTTTCTTTGAACTACCTTACTGGTCGAAGTTGAATCTCAAGAACAAGTTAGATGTCATGCACATAAAAAAGAATGCATGCGATAGCGTAGTGGGAATAATTCTTGGTATTAAGTTGAAGACTAAGGATACTTCCAAAGCACGAAAAGATCTGGAATCTATAAATTTACGCCGCCCTTATGGTTAAAGTAAGATAGAAGAAGAGTGTACAATAAGATTCCAAATGCACCTTACACAGTGAAGGCGACACTGAGGGATTATGTATTAAACTGGTTTAAAAGTGTTTGTTATCCATCTAATTATGCAGCGAATATATTTGGATGTGTCAATGTTGAGCAACACAAGTTTATTAGTCTAAAGACTTATGACTGTCACGTTATGCTGCAACGTCTGATTCCAGTGATAATTCGACCATATTTGCTCAGTGACGTCGTTGAAGCAATAGTAGCATTGTGTAGATGGTGGCAGAGGTTATGCGCTAGAGAGTTGAGGAAGTCATATGTGGTCAAACTACAATACGAAATTGTCCACCTCCTTTTCAAATTACAGAGGATTTTTTTCCCTGCTTTCTTTGACATCATGATCCACCTTCCTGAACAAGTGCTGCTTTTTGCTCTGGTCCATTACACTTGGATGTATCCTCAGGAAATGTACAATTAATTATAACGGTTTTTTATTATTTATATATATTTTTTTGTTTCTACTATTTGTCAAATAATTAATTGTATCATTTTGCAGACAACTCGGACTGTATAAATGATTCATGAAAAATAAATCTGCCTCGGATGGCTCCATAGCTAAAACATACCTAATGCATGAGTGTGTTACCTACTACAATAGGTACCTCAAGGACCCAGCCCAGACCACTGCCTTCAATTCATATGCCCGCAACAATCTTTTAGCAGTCATAGATGTTGTACGACCATTTAGAAGAGTTTTAAACGAAAGATTAACTCAAGAAGAACTTATTGAAGTTCATTGGGGAGGGTTGCGAGACTGTGACGAAGTCGACCCGTACATGCAAGCTTACAAGGAGAAAATTCAGACAGTCAAACCGGACAAGAGTCATAACTAGATTGAAAAAGTGCTTAAGAAGAACTTCCCTGATTATTTCATCTAATGGGTATGTTTAAACCATATATGTTTGTGATTTCTTTAATTATTTTAAAATTGAGAAATACGGATGGGAATAGGTACCCACGGTAAATTCAACCTTAATTTGGTGTTTGCTTATTCCAAGTGTTTTTTCCTTAGTTTGTACATGCAGGTTTTTGGTTTCCTTTTATTTTAGGTAAAACTATGTTAAATTTTTGGTAGAAATTAAATACACATTCATATATCTTCTTCACAATTTTACAGATGTTCAATGTAGAAAAATCTGGTAACCACGAGGGGTAGTGGTCATGGGAAAAGCAATAATTGGCTCATAAGCCAGTCCAACACTATATTTACCCCGTTCATTTTGTCAACGGTGTAAAGTTTCATTCATTAGACCGAGATGAAGGAAGAAGAACACAAAAAAGTGGGATCGCGGTTGGGGAAGGCACTGATGTATATTGTGAGATTCTTGATAATGTTGTTCAGCTACTTTACGGGAATGATATCAACCTTTATATTCAAGTGTAAATGGTTCAAGAGTACGAATGAAGATCTGGGTCTTTTATCAGTTGATACAAAGTCAAGTTGGTATGAGGATGAGCCATTCGTTTTTACCATCTTAGTTAGGCAGGTGTTCTATCTGGATGATCTGAAAGCTGGTGAAGGTTGGAAAATAGTAAACCATATGTCTCACAGAGAAATATGGAGTACCACAACACTTGAAGGGACATTGGCGACTGACACTGAAGCACATAATGACAATGCATATCAAGAGCCTAATACTTCTATCATCCTTGATATAAGGGAACTAATTTGGTCTAACGAACACTTATTCATGCCTGATGGCGCCACAGATCATACTCAAGAGGAGATCAACGACCTAGAGAAGAATGCCTCTAAAGAGGAGTGGGAGGATGACGACGTCAACATCGTATATGATTCAGATGATGGAGAATATGATGATGAGGATTACTCAGTTGAGAGTGAGGAGGATGATTCAAACAATGACGAGTATGATGATCACTACAACAAAAAATCTAGTTTGCTTCGGTTTTTTACGACGGCATCTGATGCCATAACAAATACTACCAATGGCGACAGAAATGAGCCGTCGCAAATGCAAAAGACCTTTTGCAACGGTAATTGTACGCTGTGGTAATTAATTTCAGCATTTGCGACAGGTGAATTAGTTTTCGTCGCAAGATTATAAGTTATAACCCGAAATCTTCTCTACCTCTCGTGAAACCTCAGCGCCTCTGTCATATCTCAATCTTGACTCTCCCTCTCGCATCTCTCTCCCTAATCCTCAAAACTCGATCAATCGTTGCTTTCTCTCTAATTGTGAGCCTATGCTCGCCGCATCGCCGCTCCTGCATGACCTCCATCATCACTTGCTCGGCCTCCACTGTCGCCCGCCTTCGTCTCAAGCTCGGCTTGGCTCGCGAACTCCGTTGTTGTACATCAGCTCAGTAACTTGGTGAGTCTAGTCTTTCAAAGCTTTAGATCTATATGAAAGTAATTGATATATAAATATATGTAATACTTAATAATAATTAATTAATAGATGGAGATAATTCGATCAAATTTCGAACATAATTTGAACGTACGCGCACGAATGTATATATGCGCATGCACGCATAATTATTAATTAATTAAGATACACTAATTAAAAGAGGTTTATTTAGAGTGTTTGTAATACTTATTATGTCTTACATGAATGATTTTAGAATAAACGAATGCAAGATGCTTTTCTGGTAAAGAGAACATCTTAGACGATGAAACCATAGAATTTCGCCATCTAAGGTTCACTTACACGATGAAATAAATTAATTTTTGTCGTCCAAGAACTACTTAGACGATGAAAACAATTAATGTTCGTCGTTTAAGTACATGTACAAACCCTAGACCCTAACCTCGACCCTAAACACTGAAAGGATTAGACGATGAAAGTTGTACTTTTCGAAGTCTAAGTTCTACTTAGATGGTGAAACTCTGACGATTCTGTTTGCTATAGTGCCCGACGCAAAGTGAACAGGAGGGACCACTCAGCCCCGTCTCCCAAACACACTCGGGGACTTGTGAAGAGAGCTAAAGTTGAGAGGATAGTAGAGTCAACGGGGAAGAAGATAGAGGTGTCGTGCAACGAGTTCACCAGAGGCCCTTCGACGCTGCAGCTGAGCAATTTGTGCTCACACAACATCAAATCTATCATACGGAACAATATACATATGAAGGCCCCATCTTGGGATGAGCTGCCCCAAGCCGAAAAGTTCAAGGCGTACCACGAACTCTCGATAATAGGGTCTATTTAATTTTATTTAATTTCATAATTAATTACAAAGCATAGAGGCATAGGGTCTAGGAATTTAATTTTTTTTTCCTACGTACATTATGACAATGAAGCCAAACCGGAGATGTGGGAATTCGTAGAGGAGACGGTTACCCGCATTTACAAGGATTGGAAGTACAACATGCATAAGCACTATAAGAAACATGGCGCCTCGAGTGTCCCAAAAGAGTTGCAGACGGAAAGGGAAGACAAGTGAGAATGGTTGGTCAGGCACTTTGAGTCCGAGAAGTTTAAGGTTCGTCTTCATTTTCTTTAATGTAATGAAAATGAATCATTTCTTACTTTTAAAAATTTATTTATTATTTAATTTCCCTTGCTGTGAAACAAATAAGGTCGGGGGCCAACAAGGCTAATCGTGAGAAGAAAACTGAGCACCATAAGTCCGGCTCCAAAAGGATGATATTCATCGTAAAGGCTCACACATATGCAGGTTCGAAGCATTATTTTCATGATGCCAATGTGTGTGCTTACGTTAGGCCCGGGCAAGCCGAACCCTGAGTCAACGTGGCGTAAGTAACCCCCCATTTTCTGAAATTGATTGAGTTTAATCTAGGGGTGGGACTTAAGCCCGAAAAACCGACCCGAATGGCCCGAAGACTCGGCCCGAAACCGAATGGCCCGAAAAAAAAGGGATAAGAATTTTTTGGGCCCGAAACCGAATTGGGCCCGAAACCGAGGGTATAATCCGGTACAGTTTCAGTTTGGTACCCAAACCGAACCGATTGGTCCCGAAACAGTTGCACGAATACTATTGTGCACTTGCATACATGTGATAACTCTTTCTGATATATATATCAAAAAAAAAAAATCTCTCCGTCTCTCACCCTCACTCGACCCGAACCCTAATTCGCCTCCCTCTCGGCCTCGCCTCCCTCTTGGCCTCGCCTCCCTCTCGGCCTCGCCTCCCTCTCGGCCTCGTCTCCCTCTCGGCCTCGCCTCCCTCTCGGCCTCGCCTCCCTCTCGGCCTCGTCTCCCTCTCGGCCTCGCCTCCCTCTCGGCCTCGCCTCCCTCTCGGCCTCCCTCTGCTCTCTCTCGATTGGTAATAACCCACTTTTCCTCCACTTTTCCTCCACTCTCGATTTGTGTGTTTTTCATTGTCTGAACTGAGTATTGGTGCTTAATATACTGATGGGGACTTCTTAATATTCGTCTCATAAAGAATTTAGGTTCTTCTACTCTTCTTCCCCACATCATAAGGCATAAGCTGTGTTGGTTTTCATCAAAGTTTTGATCTTTTCAGGCTGATTGCATTATTGCTTTTCTGGGTGCTGTTCAATCTGTGTGTCTGAGCTTAAAGTCTCAGCTGCCTCCCCCTGGTATGTGATACGTGTTTCTCACACAATCTCTCTTCCTGAGTTATTTGAATGTTATCTGATTCTTGTTTGGCTTTTGTTAATGGATTGGTGTAAAGTTTGCAACTTTGTGATCTGAGTTTTGTTGGGTTTAGATTACTGAATCGTTGTGGTTGCTCTGTTAAGACTTTTCTTCTGTAGAATCCTATTTGGGATTGTTTGAAGAATGAAGGATTGTACTTTTCTTATTCTTAACTGATTGTGACATTATCAATGTGAACATCTTTTACTTTATTTATATCATCTCATTGGAGCAGAAGGGCATAAGCTATCGAGTTTTTAAAGTGTGCTATTGTTTGTTTGAATCCTTTGTTGGCGTCCATTGTCGATTTTATTGATGCCACACTTCTGTCTCATCTGATATCACTCTAGTTTGCTCTTTCTTCATCATCTTTAGAGGTTTGTAGAACCGATTGTCCAATATTCTTTGTTTGTTGCATACTGTTTTGTAACTGTATTTGTAAACTGCATACTGCAAACTGCAAACTGTTTTGGGACCTGTTTTGTAACTGTATTTGTAAACTGCAAACTGTTTTGGGACTTGTTTTGTAACTGTTTTGTAACTGTTTTGTAACAGTTCTCGCGGTCTTGTTTATTTGCAAACTGTGTTGCTGCCTTGGTCTTGAACTATGGTGAAACCCAATGTAAGTATGTCGAGGGATACTATTTTTATGTAGTTTTTGTTGTCTTTAACTATGGTGAAACCTGTTTGTATTAACTTGTTTCTTTTATTACTCTTATATCAGTTGAAGAAATGCAACAAGAACAAAGAGATCACTCAAGGGATAAATGATGTAGATCCGAGTATGTTAGTGTAGTAGGGTGTTTTAAAAATGTGTCAAATTTGGATTAATTTTAGTCTAGATTTTGAAAATTTGAAAAATGTCGAAATGCTTGAAAAAATGTATAATAGGCCCGAACCGAACCGAACCGAACCGAACCGAATAGGTACCGTCCCGTTTGGTTTCTATTTTTAAAAATGTCAAAACCGGCCCGAACCGAACCGAATTTTTTTTAAGGTACGGTTTCAGTTTTGGCCCAAAACCGGCCCGAACCGAACCGGTCCCACCCCTAGTTTAATCTTACCGTTGATTTAAGAAAATTGAATCATGATTAGGACATTTATTAGGTTATCTTATTGGAATTTGGTTTAGTTGTCTAAATTAAACAATATTCTGATATTGACAAATCCGGATGAGAATCAGTATCCACGGTTTGTTATTTTGGAATTAGTTATTCAAAGTGTTTTCTTTCAAAGAAGTTTTTGGTTTCCTCCATTTTTAGGGGAAACTATGTCAAATTTTTGTTTAGCAATGGACATTCATAAATTTTTCACATATTAATTTCAGGAGAGGTTGATACAATTGGCTGGGGAGGAATTGGCGCGTGCACATTTGCAGAACCTGGAAACGACGCCCGAAGAGTTGCCTCCTCTATCGAAGGAGACTTAGATCCAAATTGTAGATACATTTTTTGGCCGCCAACCTGGGAAGGAGGTTTGTGGCCTTGAACGAGCAGTGCAACAAGATTTGAGCAAGTCTGTGATTTCGTTGAATAGGTGTTCAAGTACGGCGACTACCGAGGAACAGGTCCCAACGGCCCAGACTCAGACTGCTACATTATAGACCCAAATGGATCATATACTCAAGTTCCTTGAGACGAGGTTAGACATGGATCCTGATTCCATTTTTCATCCAATTGTCATGCCTCACGATTCTGGATATGATGACGATGATCTGAGAATTAATTGGCGGGGTCCAAACTCCCGCAGATGTCGATATTTCTATTTAGTTTCGTATTTAGTTATGTTTATATTTCGAATAGAAAAGTACAATTTTCAAGTACAAGCTATTTAATATATTCAATGAGTATTTTCTTAATTTATTATTTAATTTTTAATTCAATTTATATTTCTGAAATAATTATAAAAAAATACAATTTAGACATCGAAATATTGATGACGTAATGGTAATATTTCTTCATCTAACATGTCCACATGGACGACGTAATGGTAATAGTTCGTCCTCTAAGTGAACATGTTAGACGATGAAATATTCAATATTTTTTCGTCTAGCAAGAATATTCAGACGACGAATACTAAATTTAGCTGTTTAAGTGAATTTATTTAGACTACGAAAACGATTTCATCGTTTGAGTTACAACAACAACATATAGATGACGATACGTTTCGTATTCTAAGCGTGATACCTTAAACGAAGAAAACTTTTTCGTCGTTTAAAGTATTTTACACGACGAAAAATTTCGCCGTGTAAACACTTAGACGACGAAGTTAGTTTCGTAGTCTAAGATGTAACTTAGGCGCTAATTTTTTTTATCGTCTAAGTGCTTTCACGACAAACCTTAGATAACGAAAATTTTGTCATCTAAGTACTTAGACGATAAAGGCTTCTTAGGTGATGAAATTCGTTCATCGCATAAGTGTATTTTTCTAGTAGTGTAAACAGCTTGGACAACAAGTTCTTCTCCGCTAAGTGATGAGTCGTTTCCTACTTTCCTATTCCAAACATAAAAACACTACATTTCTGATCATCGTCGTGTGGCCCAAAAGGGAAGGTAATAGTTTGAGATGAGCTTTTGCGCTGTAGACCGTGTTGTCCAGTGGGCTCGAGGCCTCAACCTTTTTTTGGCATGGAGAAATGCTCAAGGAGCCCAGCGGCTGAAATGAAGAGACCCTGGAAATCTGGAAGATGGATGATTCTTGGCTACCCTTGCCTGGGTAGCCAGTGCTGCCCATTTAATATATTGTCCAATAAGTAGTTGACACTATTCATTTCTGCATTCTAATACGTCAAGTTTATGTTCTTGAAGAAGCATAACAGTTCTTGACTTATTATCTATGGACCTAATACAAGTATACAACTAAATAAGAATTATATGCTAAACGTTCTAACTACAAACTTGTTAGAAATCCTTTACCAATGACCAATCGATGAAGACCTCAAATCGGCTAGAGGACTATGGAGTGAGAAGGTTGATAAGTAAATGAAAGGGCCAATGAATCATTCCTAGAAGATTCATCAGCCCCTGCAAGCATGCATGACTCTAATTTTTTTATTTTTTTGGTTACAAGCGAGGGAAACACCCAACAAAGACGAGGCTCTAATTCTAGAATAGAGGGTTCATCAAGTTCGTTATTATAAAGAGATTCATTTTGGAAGTTCGTTGTTTAAACTAAGAACTATAAGGAGTTCGAAATAGAAACAAGAGTGATAAAAGTAAATGAAGAAAAGTAAATAATATAACCATGTATAGTGGTTCACCTAATTCTGCTTGTTCACTTGGGTTTTCAGTATTGATCTCAGATCCAATAGGATTTGGGGCCACATTACATAAAAGGGGTGTGAGTGAGATAGTATCCTTACTAAGTGGGAAAGAGACTTCTTTATATAAGCAAATGTGGCCTCTTTCCTTACATTCTTTTAATATAGGAGCCTATTCCTCCATCTCTCATAATAACTAATCTATGGTGGTTCTTGGAGGCAATGGCTGAGTGACTTTCTATGAAGGTGTTGGCCGACTTCCACCACGGATGTGTAGTTCCAATGTCGAGCTTCAAGTCGTATGTTAAGGTCGAGTCGTATTACATTTGGGAATTCACTCATAAATAGTCTTACTTATGCTTGGTAACGTATGCCTAATATGGCATATATGTACATTCCTTATTAGGGTAGTTCCTACAAGGAATCAAACTAATGATGTATAAATTATTTGAATTCTCGATGTAAATGTTATATAGTTGCTTCTCATCCTTTGGAGACTACGAGTGTAATAATGTACTATCCCGAACTTTTCGTAAAATAACTTGTATTTTGTGATAATTCGAGTTCGATTTAGCGTGTGCAATAAATAGTGTTTACCGACAATTAAAGATCACGAGAACTATGGTTGATGTTTTATTGGACCAACTACGTTGGTTGTCTTAGATAAAAGTCGTAGGATTCGTCGGGATGAGTCTATCAACATGCGAAGCATTAGAAACAGAGTTATGAAAAAAGTTGTGGTCAACGAAAGTTTCGACAGTATTTACGGAAATTGAAATACGTGAAATAGACGAGCATAAATAGCATTTCCGTAAAGGGAGTGATTGTCACACTCCCCATTTCTCTCTCCTCCTTATTTCCACACTCCCCTTTTATCTTTCCTCTTCATTTATGATTTTTCTTTTTTCTTTTTTTTATTACCAAAATGGCCCATTGAACAAGGAAAGTTGAGAAGAGAAAAACTAAGAATAGTTTGGTAAGCAAGAAAAAAAATTATTGGTAAAAAAATAATATAATAAAGAGGAGGGAGAAAAGGAAAGTGTGAGAATAAACATGAGAGAGAAAATGGGAGTTTGAGAATCACATCCCTTCCGTAAATGAAAAGAGACAGACTTTCCATTTTGGGCTTTTGACCTATTGACCCACGTTGACTTGGGTCAGAGCGGCGAAAATGGTAGCCAGACTCTACTTCGGCAGTGCGTTGCCGTCCGACCACCTTCAACCTTAATTCCGATTGGAATCAAAAGCTCGACTTCTCCTCTTTCTCTTCCAGTGCTCAAATTCTGGGTTTGAGGCTTGAGGGAAGCAATCAAGGCAATGAAAATTTAGTGTTTTGTGGTGTTTCGGCTGGCGTCTCCCAGCGTCTTTTCTGGCTGAGCTTGGGTAAGTTTTAGAGAGATCTTTCTCTCTATTATTTGTGTGTGCTTTTGTATTGGGACTTTGGTGTGTGCAGGTAGAGCTTTGAGAGAACCAAAGTGATTTCCCGATCGAAAATGATAGCTGGGTCGCCATCGTCGCAGCAGCGGCTAACGACGATGCTTGGTGACGAGATGTTAGGATTTTTGTAGGCCTTGTCTTTTTGGTTCTTTTTTGACCAACCTCGATCCCCGTGGTGGCTCGACTTCGCCGGAAGCTCGCCTGGGACGTTTTCGACGAAGTAGGATTCTTCGCCTTTTGTGGCAGATTTGGACTAGTTTCTGGGCGAATTAGCCTTAGACATAGTTGGACAGAATAATGGGAAACACCAAGATATTTCCAAAGGAATGTCAATCTCCACCGTCGACGGTGGTCGCCAGTGGTGCGTGGGCTGCATGCGCCACCATCTGTAACGACGCATCTGGCCAGAAAAGTTTCGTGAAATCAGTCAATTTATATGTCATTAGAAATCGAATGGGTTTAGTCATAAGTAATCCAAAAAAAATATGAGTTGAAGAAAAAGTTGAGGCGTAGAGTGAGGTGGGGTTGTCCTCCTAGTGGGTGCTTGATGATGAATACAATTGAGGCGTATTGGATTGAGTGCAGTACAAGAGGTACAGTATTTCACAATACTACATATTTAAACAAATTAAATGTATCAATTCCATAATTTAATTCATATATGATAAAAGAATAGAAACTTACATCATCCATATGCGAAGTGCCACTAGTTATACATATCCGTGCATCGTGCAAACATTCCTCTCATTTTTGCAAGAGTAGCTTGAACTTATTGTAATGAGACGAAAGCGCGACTTGGGTCCTAGGAGGCGTCGGAGGAGTTTCACCTTGAATTGGCTCACAATTTAGTATAAAATCGGCACGAATCGTCTCCCACAATTTCTCCCTCTTTTATTTGTTGTCGTTGTATTCATAAACGCTACGACATATGAAAGAGATGCACATTTGCAAATCTTCGAATGGAAGCCAATGGGTGCCCATTTTTATTTGGGAAAAATACTCAAGAAAATGATAGAAGAGATGGAAGAGGAAGTGAAATTTGTTGTGCACAAATTGGTGTGAGTGGTGAATAATTTGAAGTAGTATTTATAGAAAAAAAATTTAGGGTATTTTATGTAATTTTTAGGGATTTATTTGTAATTTTTAAGAATTTTTTGTGCAAATATTTTATTTATTCCCGTTAAAAAAAGTAGTCGTTCTGATTAAATCTGGACCGTTGGATCAAATTTCTGATTCAAAATCAAAGGCCCAAATCCATTTGACTGTTGCAGGGTAAAATTCTTAACGGCTCGGACACATGGCGCTCTCTGATTCGTGTGTCAATTTTGTTTTTTACTTTGTTACTGATGCATGCACTGCACGCACCTAAAAAAAATGGATGCGCCTAACGTCTCCCATGTGCAGTGGGCTCCGCCAGACGCTGCAACAAACGTCGGAGCATTATTTACTCGAGCGATTGCTCGATCTCCGTTTTGCTCTTGCACCGTCCGGCCCGATCTCACTGCTGCGTCTCCCTTTCCAGTTTGCTCGAGAAAAAACCGACCGACCCTACCATTTGCTTGAGCAAAACGAACACCTACCGGTGTGGATGCTCTAAGTCGCGATCAACACATCTTGCTTCATGTGGAAAACTCTTCCTATGCTTTTAAATCTCTTCTGTCTAATTAATTGATTAATTCGTCTCTTGTTCCATGGTAACTTCATGTTCATTCAATGATTTGCCCGCATAAGATTTCTCAAATGACATTTTGCTCCTCTCGCCTCTTTTGAAAAGAAACAAAACAGTTGATCAAACTAAGTTAATTTGTATTATCATCATTGGGCGAAAAGTCCACTGCAGAGAGTTCGAGAAAGACTAGCTATAGCGCCAACGGTCATCGAAATTAATCTCATAGAGATAGAATTCTAACATGCATGTTAAATGTGCAAATAAACTTATGTGACGCATCTCTGGATGTGCTTAATTAGGATACTACCTTCCTACATGGGTAGACAATCACACGTTGCCTCAAAGCGGGAGTGTTATGTATGTGCTTATATGTATCATCACAGTGAGACTCATTTTAAGGGTGAATCTAATAACAGAATTGTGCAAACCAGACTAAAAACGGACAATATCTTGCTCTGGAAACTGGGTTGTATGATGATGTGCATTGATTTGGCTGTGTGTAGGGAGTCAAATCACTCGAATGTCAACTCCAAGCACCAATGTTTGTCCAAGATCATGCGTCAAGTTAGCCTTTATCATCCGCAATGGCCATTGCATTCTATAAATGTGCCAGAAGGTGAAGATTCTCAAAAGAATTTGTTGGGAACAAAATATAATTTCTGGAACTCAGGCAATGCATGTTGCATACTTGCATTCTCTATTATCATAAGCACCTCGTTCTAGCTTGTTTATAAGTAGGGGTTGACAACGGGCTGGGTCGGGTCTGGCCTCTGTGGGTTGGGCATTGAGGGTTTCGAGCCAGGTTGGGCTAGGTTTTAGAGAAAGATTGTGAATCTTAAGGCTGATTCATGGAACCGAGCCGGGCCGATATTTCTATAAATTTTGGGCCATGTTAGGATCCTTGTGTTATGTTGTAGTCTTATTTCTTTATCTTATTGCAGCCTTGTTTCCTTATCTAATTGCAAATTTTTTTATAACTTTGTTTCCTTATATAAAGAGAAGATTGAACTAGCCTTGTTTCCTTATCTTATTGCAAATTTTTTTTATATAAGTATACATTATAATCTATATATTAAATTTAAGAAATTATACAAGGCGGACTTTCAGACCGGACTTTTACGGGCCGGGCTTGAGATACTAAGTCCAAGCCCGGCCTGACGGACCAGGCCTATTGCGGAATTTTTCAGGTCGAACCGGATTTGAACTTCTCAGACCTCCAAGACCCGCAGATCAAATGATAAGGCCTATTTATAAGAAGTAGAAATTCCAGAAATGTGAAAGGTACGAATATTTTACGACCGAGCTTGGGATTACTGTACAGGACAGTAATATATGCAAGTGTGGAATATTTAAATGTTCCGAATCCAAGAATTGGAGGAATATTGGAATTTAAAAGCTTGAAGACACTAATATTCAAGGGGTTACAGAATCCCACAAAAAATTTGTGTTCGACTTTAGGAAATGGTACCCAAATTAAGAATTACATCTAGTACAAAACTATGGGAGTTGAGTACGGGAATTTCTACCCCAAATAATAAGAATCTAAAACGATTTACGTTTGAACAAACCTTTCAAAAGGCTAACAAGAGGCAAAGGTCGAATATTGAAGTAAGTTGCGGCTGTGAGATATGCACAAACAGAAGATACATATATTTTAAACCAAATGGACGAGAAAAGGGTCAAGTATGTACAAGTTCCTGTGGCAATAATTACTGCCATAAAGTTAACAAGGCACCTCAGAGTTGAAAGATCTCCTTCTGTGCCTTCCTGTGGAAAATGGCCTTGAGAATGAAAATCAGAGAGCAGTTGGTCTTTGAAATGAAACGTGTTCATCAACCAAGTTGAAACCTCGTCTTCAGATGAGGGAATGGAATCAAGTGAGATACGTTGAACGTGCATATGAACTTCAGAAGGATTCACCCCAGAGGCATTGTCAAAGAAAGTTGGGCTGCTAGGCTTGTAGCCGATAGTCACATCATAAACTGCAGAGAACAGAGAGACCAAGTACAGTGTAAGAACACAATTACCTCTAAGATGCTCTAGCACGTATAGCTTAAGGAAAAGAAACAATGACAAACACAGTAATGGATTTAGCAGACAATTAGGCAATGTCCAATGCATCATACAATAGAGAAAACTATATGCACCCTTTCGTTTTCACCTGAATTATAAACTGGAGCATGTGTTTTATTACTTGACAAAAAATTAACAAATCTTACAACTAACAATTATTCTCTGAGACAAAAAGTTATTGACGGAAACACAGAGCAATGAAGCAGCAAATCCTGTAATCAACCATTAAACCACCTCCCTAGTTGATTATTGCTATTACATACACAATAAGTGATAAACAATGACTCCATAAGAAAAATAACCCTAAGTATTTGATAAACTGTTTTATCAGAAGATGTAAGACACCATAAGGGTCAACACACAAACACATAACTCATCCAAAGGCTTTATCAGGAAAAGTCATTGTCTTAAAGATGTATAAAAAAATAAATAAGAATGCCAGGAGTCACTTTTCATATTAAACACTCTTCATGCAATGGGAAACAATTCAAATGCCTCTACAGATACCACACCAAAAAAATAGGAAGAAAACATGCTAAAAGTTGTAAAGATGCGAGGACAACCTAATGCTTCTATTATTTTCAATTTTATCCAACCAACTTTAGTTAATTGTATTTTGTAATCAACATGTGCTTCCGAAGCTACTATTAAGATAGTTTAAGAAGTTTGAAAGAAGTTGACAATTTTTATTTGCTTACACTGAGAAAGATTAGTCAGAATTTTAAAAGGAGTCTTTGAATTTACAGGATAGAGGTAGCAATAGCACAGGCTGGTCAGAAAAGAATATCCTCTACGGAAGCCTGAGCCCAGCCAAGCCCTTCATCCAAAGTAGAGTCTCCAGGGTAGTCTACAGGTCATATAGATATAGTAAAACTATACTAGATAAATATACCAAGAGCCCCAGAACTTACTGTTCACGTATATGAAAAGTGAATAACTGACTTTTCAGCATATAAGCATAATGTTAAAGGCCTAATCACAGAGTTAATAAGGAAAACTAATTAGGATGTTGACAGAAGAGTTTTCTTAGACATCAGGGCTGAGATGAAGAATGAGATATCCCAAAAGACTTGTCCGCATGTTAAATTTACAGGTATATAAAGACTATCTAATTCCTGGTATTTCAATCCCTGTTTAAGAAAAGACGTTGAAAATTTCAAAAGGTACATAAAAACCTAGCAGGATTCACTGATAGCAAACCATAAGCAATAATGAAAGAAGGTAACCTGCATCCAGAGATTCCCTCAGTTCTTCTAAACAGGCACAGAATCCCTTTGTTTTTGGAAGTAAGACATGCTTCAGTACAGGTAAGCCATTTTCAGCAGCATATTTTTGATTACGAATGCACTTCTGCTCACTGGATAGAATGTCAGAAAAAAAAATCTCAGTATATTTTAAAGAAAGAAGGGAAATAACACCCAATTGCTTTTTTCTTTCAATAATACCCAACTTTTATACAGTTAGAGAATTATAAACTAATATCACTAACCCTTGGATCACATTTATTTGTATAAAAAATAAAATAAAATAAACTCAAAACATATTATGAGCAACCCAAAACCCTATAAAGAAAGCAAAAGCAGGTCAAGAAATTACGTGAAATCTGTTCCTTCTGGGAAAAGAGCAAGCCAGAGAGAATCTTGAGGGTCATTTAAAGTCGAAAGCATCTGGCGCATATTTGGTTCATCAACCTCCCACTTTCTCTCCACAGAGATAAACTCCAATATATGAAATGACCAACCAAATACAGGAAGCTTCATTAAGCTACTTTTAAGGATATACTTTATGAATCCCTGGTGTCCTTTACGCAATGCCAGATCCCACAGGTACATCCAGTCAACCTCAGTTCTATGGTTCGAAACAAGCAAAACACGTTCCCCTCTGGGAACAGTTTCTCCAGAAAATATAACTTTAGTACCATTTATCTTTTCAAAAAGAACAGGCCACAAAGCTATCCAAGCACCGAAGAAGACGGACGTTACTCTTCTACTATAAGGAATGCTGAAAATTCTAACTATGACAGCACCGATGAAGCCGAAAAACACTAACATCATAAATGCAGTCAAAACAAGCACCAGTAAGCAAACTACACCCCTAATTGCTCTTAGTGGAGTTAAGCGAAGGGGACTCCTGGCATTATTTGAAGGACTTTGCATTTCCATATGCACTCAAACTCAATTGCTACACTTCTTCTCTGGAATATCCACTTACACTGATCTTAATGGGTTTATGGATCGGGCCAAATAGTTACTAATCACATCAAAACTAAGTGGAGACAAAGTAAATACTAGCAGAATATAGAGGGCACCATGCTCTTGGCTTCAAGAAGTGATTCCAAGGGATTGCTGACAGGTTATTCAGCCGATTGCCTTCGAATGAAAACCAAGCTTAAGCCACCATGGACTGGAAATGATTATCCTGCATACAGAAAGTGGACTGGAAATGATTACCGCACATAAATAAAATCAGGAAGACATGTGTGATAAACAGGATATTTAAATTAAGCCAAGCACACTAGGATGAAGAAAATCAGGTGTGTCGAGATGTGGGGGTGGGGGTGGGGGTGGGTGTATGACATATAATGAGGTCAAAAATGAACTATGCATCATCATTGCCAAAAACAGTAATTGATGTAGTATTTGGAAAAGGTATGTGGTTCATTTCTTCACAGGATTTTACGAGCACCGTAGCACACAGTTTCATGGATCTCATTGAAATTTTAAAAGAATAAAATAAAAATAAAATCTCACCAAAATGAAGTTGTAGAATTAATTTTGCAGTAAAACTTATTGAAAGCATGTTGTTGACCTATCAGTTCCTTCAATATATATGACCTGCTAAGTTAAAATTTATTGGACTTAGCTAAAGAACTATGAATGAACAGAAATCAAGTGCATAAAAGATGAAAATAATAATAATAATCAAATACTGTTAGGTGCAAAACTCTCAAAGTAGCTCGTCCTTAATCATCAATCATTTTGTCATTTCCAACATTCACGATACGCAGTTGTTGATACTGATATTCCAAACCTCCTCTCGAAACATAACCACATATATCTAGAAATCTTACAGCATGGTCCATATAACACAAATCTTAATCTGTTCTTGAAAATTTAGAAGTTACACATTTTCTGAGCAATAAATAACCAGAGAGATCCAGACAGTTCAAATTGAGAAGCTGAGTGCAATAACGAACATGAAACCATTTTTTGGGCACAGATGAAACTCATTTAAAGCCACATGACTCAACTAATCACCACATATAGTCTAATTTACAAACCAATATATCCAGTAACTTCATTCGTTCTTCCGGAAAGAATAATCAAATGCAGTTTATAAGAATCAACTCAGCTGAATCTATAATCAAACGAACCAAGGCCAACAATCAGTAAATAAATGTAGTAGAAAACATAAATCCTAATCGATATGAATCTCAAATGACCTCATCCCAACTAGCTGAAATAACAAAATTCGAATCAAAAGCAAGGAAATGAAACGAGATCGAACAGTTGCCAATGAAACACTATTAACGAAAAAATCATTCTCAAAATCCAAACGGAGCTCTAGATATAATGAAAAGAAAATAATAAACACATCAAAGGAGAGTTACGGTGGTCGTACCTTTGTTATGGTGGAGCTCCGAGTCGAGTCGGTGGTTTGCGACTGGAGCTGAGTAAGGAGTATGAAGCGAGGGACTGTTATGAGAGGACATCGTCCTTCTGGAACGGGTTTGACTATTCTTTACTTTGTGTGGAACTGTGGTCCGTGGATCATTAGTTTGGCTGTGAAATGGTCCTGAAATTTTAGAGGCCCAATGCATATTAAAAAACCAACAAACTACTTTATACACATATATGAAGAGTCAAATACATATTATAACAAGACACCTAAATTTGGACAATCAAGGACAATATCTTACAAATTAAGACATTTTGATCTGGCGCTGACACGTGTCACAGAAAAATTTCTAAATTTACCCCCGGGTCTCCCCCATATAAACCCCCTTTTTTGAAAAAAGAAGAAGATAATTCTGGATAACTAACGATCAGAGCTCTAATCGTTGTTGCCTCAATTTGATATTCTTCGATTCAGCATCAACGTTTTTGATTCTAAATTTCATTTCACTGCTCGATTCTTCTCCATGTTAGACGTTTATTCGATGATTGAAGCTTAATTTTTGAAGATTTCTGGGTTTTGAGTAAAGCTCGTTAAATATGTGTTTTTAAAGTAGCAGTTGCTCGATTTTCAATTGTTCGATCTCTGAATCTCAAATCAACAATTACTGCAGTATAAGCTTGATAGAAGGTTGGGTTTGTTATTTTCGAAGCAAATTATGTGATTGCTGTTATATTTTTGAAGTTTTTAGGTGAATGTTTTGTATGTGTTTTGTGGTTATTTACAGGCTTTAATATGAATGTTGTGTTTTGTAATTGATTTGTGCTTAGTTGCAGTTTTGCAGTATCAGGGATTTGTTTTGGTTGTTGTATGTGTGCAATGTATGATGGTTAATTGAGATTTTTTTCAGTATCAGTTGTGTTTTTTGTTTTTCAGTATCAAGCATTTTGAGATTTCTAGTATCAGGCGGTTCATCTTTCTGATTTTCAGTAATAGTGACTATTTTTTTAGTAGCAGATACCTGAATTTTTACTATCTTGTGTGTGTTTTTTATCAGTAGCAGGTACCTGAATTTTTCAGTAAAAATTAATTCATGTAGTTGTGTTTTCAGTATTGTAATCGGAGAGGAAGAAGACTTGCCTACAACTTACTAGAAATTGTTGAAAATGTTGATAGAGAGGTGTGACTTTTTTATTATTATGTGTCTTATGTTTTCAGTTTTAAAATTAGTATCAGCAACCGAGCATGCAGTGTCTCTACTTTAAGTAGCAGAGATCTGAATTTTTTAGAAATAGTTGTTTTGTTTCCAGTACATGTGAGGATCATTTTTCTTTTATTTTCTAGTAACATTTGAGTTAAGCCTTTTTTTAAGTATCAAATGTGTTCATCAGTGTGATTTTTTGATAAGTTTTTCTTCTTCATTCTTTTTGCAGGTCAGTAAATGCAGTGAAGAGGTTTATGAGGTGTTTACTGATGAGAACTCATTCATGCTGCATCTAGGTGAGATGACTTGCTCATGCAGTTGGTAACAATTTTGCTACTTCCCATGTGCACATGTTATTCGAGCTATTACAAAAGTGTTGAAACTGATCTATATGTATGTTGAAGATTACTGGAAGACGAGTTTTTATAGGCAAACACATGCAATTCCAATATGGACGGTACCTGATTTGGATAAACCTGATGTTAAATTTTTTGGAGATGGTGCCCTGAAACCTCAAATTACAAGGAAACCCATTGGAAGGCCACAGACTAGGAGAAAGAAGTCTTTTTGTAAATGTTCAAAGTCTTTTACTTGTGGTCGGTGTAAACAAATCGGCCATCACAATACTCGTACATGCACTGTCACCATCAATTAGACAAACTACATGATATTGGGTGATCCCTCTTGCCTGTATATGCTTAGAAGATTGGTCTCTGAATTGCTTATGCTTTTTTGATTCTTTATTGGTTTTTCGGCTGAATTCAGTAGCAGACTTTATTTTTTTGGTTGCTTGATTTAGAAACAGTATTTCCAACTGCAATGGATGATGTTTTTACCTTTTTTTAGTGAGACGATGGTATTTTTTTGTAATGATATAGTAGGAGTACTTTTACAAGTTGGGTATTGCGGTGCAGCGGCACGCTGCTTTTATATAGTAACAATGTTTTAATTGTTGAGCTATGTTTGCTGTTTTTATTTTTCAGTATCAGTGCTTTTTTTAGTATCAATGACTTTTTTATAGTATCAACGTCTCTTTCTTAAGAATCAGTGTTTTTTGTATTATCAGTGTTTTTTGTAGTATGAGTATTACTCATTTTCACTTTTTTCATTTTCACTTCAAATTTAATGCATATAAAACATCCACATATCAATGAACAACCCATTTTTTTTAGTATCAATGCATTGTACAACTAACCACATTTAAGTTTGAATGTTATGGTATAACTAAGCATCAACAGACTAGTGATCTTTTCTAGTAGAAGTCTCCTCCTTTTTTTCAGTATCAGCGGAGTATTTTTTTCATTTTAGTGATATTGTCAAGTACTGAAAACAAAATGTATAAAACATAAACATAACATGAATTCTACGAACAAAGTTATCCATATAATATTCAGTATCTCTCAGTTTCCTAAATATTATTATCAACCCATTTTTTTGAATAAAATTGTTTAGTATCAGGCCATGTTTGATTTTTTCAGTATCGAATGAATTAAAATGTCGCTGTTTGAAGAAGAAGACACTTATAATGAAAACTAAGTAACATTTTTTATATCAGTATCAACTGTTTAAGTTTACATAACATAATTCGTAATTCACATCAAAGGTAATATACATTTCTAGTATCAACTAATCTACTGTAGTAGTGAAACAAAAATCCAGTTTTGGAACTGGAATTCATGTACTGCAGTAATGAAACAAAATCCATTAGAACTGGAATCCATAGTGAAACAAAATCCAATGGAATTGGAATCCATAACAAAGTTCCTAAAATACATCAAATATACAGTTGTTCACTAGTGCTTCTTAATCCCAATCCCTTTCTTCCTTAATTGATAACCCATTATCTTTGTCACATAGCTTTCATCATCTTCCATAAAGTCCTTGATGATTTTGGCCCGATAAAGGAGCACAAATGTTGTCGAGAACATTTCAGGGACTTGTTTCTTTGTTGATAAACTCTCTATGAATTTTAGCAAAAAAATTCCACAGTCCAGCCTTGCAGTACAAAAAACACAAAACTTAGTAGCAGTAAGTTTTCAGTATCAAGAGAAAGAATTACGCAGTAGCAAGAAATAATATCTACTTCCACTTACATTGGACCTTGTCTCCCGCACTTCTTGAAACTTTCGTTCTCGGCACGCAGCTCCTCTATGTACTCAGTATCAGTGGCTTCCTTCAGGGAGTCCACCTTGTTATCACCACCCTCGTCGTCTTCATCACATCTCTACTTTTGTCTCTTTGTTGTCTTTTCTTTTTCTGGCATAACTTTCCTCTTTCGTAACCCATATGCTGTGGCAGAGACCGTCACCTTGGATGCATTTCTTATTGTGCTGCTATTAAGCTTATGTAACAATACCAATATTAGTTATCAGTATCAATAACAATATCAGTACCAAAAAATATAGTAATTAACATCAGTAACTATTTTACCTTAATGTTATCTATCTGCGTTTTCTTTAGCTTTTTTTAGAGAGTTTTGAGATTCCATTTCATGAGTGAAGTTTCATTCGGAAAGTCCCCTTTACGTTGAGCAACCAAGTTGGAGTTCTCACAAAGCTATAACTACATTGCAACAACAGCAAAGAAACAAACATGTTACTACTACATTCCAACTGTATCAACAAGTATATTGTATCTATCCTATTTATTCTTTCTGATTTCAGTAGACGTACTTACCGGTATTATAAGAGTACAACCACTAAGATGTTTCTTCTTTTCCACCAAGCAAGTTATCAAGTACATGTGCACTTCTTTTGTCCAATTGTGCTTTCCAATGTTGTCCAAATCATCAACTCTCTTCACATAGCTCCATGACAAGCATGATCCAAAACCAACAAAAAGAAATGTGCAGAATAGAAACAATATTATCATCTTTGTTGCATCATCCACTCAATTGTTGTTTCTCTGCCTTCTTGAAATGATGAACCCCAAACAATATGAGGTTGTTCGCCTTATCACTCGGTCTGTACTGTTAAAATATATGTCTATAAAACTACTTCCAGTTGGTATGTAGTAGTCAGAGTGGTTGATATGTATCCTTGTTGACAATGACACATCAAAATAATTTAGTAGTAGCTGAGATATTCATTTTTTCAACTATAGATGTTATTGAAACTAAACAAGAAATACAAAAATGTCATGTTACCTTTGTTTTCCATGCTTAAAATGGTGGCCACGTTGTCAGCTCCTAACTGGCATATTTCTTTGCCGATGTTGAACATCTTTTCGATTTTGTCAAAACTGCTTACAAGCTTTTCCATCATGTAAGAGTAACATTTGAGTTCTTTGGAGTAGATATGTCCTCTAATAAAGGCCTTGAAGATGTGTTTGAATGGTGTTTTGAAGATTCTTCGCTTCAACGCTTTATATGCATTTTTGTCTTCTTCGAAAGCTTTATTAAGACTGATGAATAGTTCTTCCATTGCCTCTGTATTACATCTGTATTGTGGTCTTGAAGCATAAACATATTTTGCTTTAGCTCTACCCATATCCGCCAAATCTATTTACAAAAACATCTTTTTCAGTATCATCCATTTAAATATGGCATCAAGTGAGTGCAGGAAAACACAATAACAGTGTAAACTAAGACAACACCTTTCATTTTCCATGACTCATGATTCACAACATAGAATGTCAATATAAACACACAATGTGACGACCCGGAACAGAACCAGTAGAGTATAATCGGCTTAATTCACGAGTTAGTGCGTAATCGCAGTTTTACGTAAATTGTTTGATTTGCCGGTTTTGATTACGACTTAATTATTGGCCGAGAATTTGAGTTGGGTCTCTTCTCGAGAGTTGTTGTACGCGTGATTTCGAGTTTGTGGGCGATTTTGGATCATTATTTCGACGACCGAGGAATATAATATGAATATTTGAAATTACATAATTTCATCGAGTTTATCCGTTCGTATCGAGTTTATCCGAATCGTGATTGTTATCCGTTTTAGACCGTCGATCGTCCTGAGTCGCGAGTATAAATATCGGAAATAGTCGAAAAATTGTCGAAAACACTGTTGGAAGTTTGACCGGCGTTGACTTTTGCGTTGACTGTTGACTTTGGGCTGACCGGAACCTCCACCGCGTGAAACGCGCTGCCGCCGTCGAATTTCGTGATTCCGGCCACCTCCGGTTTGGACCTTGGTATGGATCGATTCCTCTTTCAATTTGCAACTTTTTAGAACTTGGAATTTTGTAAATCGGTGTCGATTTGAGGTAGAACGGAGGGTTGGTAGTTTGAGATTTTTCGCCGGAATCGGCCTTGCTTGGGGACGGAGCTCCGGCGATTTTCCGGTGAGGATTTTTGGTGGGTTTTGTTTGGTTTTGGCTTGGGATGCTTTCCTCTTTGGTTTGGAGGGACGGGGTGCCGTGATGGCCCCGGAATCGGCCGGGAAAGTTTTCCAGCCGGTTGTGTTCATCGAGGTTTCGAGCTAATTTCCGGCTAACCTCGATGGAATTGGGCTTTGCCTCAGTTGGGAAAGTTGCTTGGCTTGAGGAGGAGAACCTTGTGGGAGCTTGGCCGCCGGAAAATCTCTCCGGTTGATGGTGCGCCACCGGTGGCGATCAACGGCGGAGCTCAGGCGACCCGTTGACATTTTAGAATTTGATGATTTTAATGTCGTTTTGCTCGTATTCGCGCCCCGATCATCGCCTTGAGTTTTTCGAGTTGATTTGGGTATCGGATTTTCAGTCGAGGGTTTGAGTGGAGATTTCAGGAATTTCATCGATTATTTTTGTATCAGTTATATGTTTCCGGGAACGGTTGGTTTCCGAGGTGTGGTACAGTGTTGTGAATTGTGATTTTGATCAGGTATATTTTGTGATTATTCAGGGGATCGAGATCGTGCTTCGGGCGAGGGATCTTCCGCCGGACCACGTGATTAACTCGAATGCGCGCTTTGCTCACCTGTGAGTGGACTTTTCTATTTTCACTATCGTTGCGAGTTCGTGATTTTTCGTATTTATTTATATACGATATTGAGATTATTTATTACTTTTGGAGGCATTATTTTATATTTTATATGGTGATGGCATTACTTGCATCGATGCTTCGGCTACTCGGCTGATCACCAGTAGTTTGACCAGAGTTGAGAGATTCCTCTAGACTAGAGTTGAGAGATTCCTCTGGGCAGGGTTGAGAGATTCCCCTGTTATGCCGCCGGGGTTGAGAGATTCCCCTGCCCTATCACCGTCAGGCTTGAGCGATTCGCCTGACCGTCGGGCTTGAGCTATTCGCCTGACCGTCGGGTTTGAGAGATTCGCCTGGCACCTCCATATATATTTTCTAAACTCGCTATACTTGGTTATTGTATATGAAATTGGTGAAAGGTATATGTTTATTTTCGTCCACTCACTCTAACGTTTTATTGCCTTTCCCCTGGGCTTTTCGGTTTCCGTGCCCAGTTTGCAGTTCGGATTCTGGCGTCTCACGTCGCGGTCGGAGGCTAGTTGTTCGAGCTACCTGTCTTTTCCAGTAGGTTTTTTTTTTCCGCATACTGTTGTATATTTTGTATATATATACACTAGAGGTCGCTCTGATACGATATTGATACATGTTTTATGTGGTTTTTCCCGGATTTTCTATATTATACAGTTATGTTTACTGTTTATTGCTATTGATATGATATTGAGAAATCCGGATGAGATTGGTGCCCACGGTTTGGCTTTTGTGGCATAGGATGAAGTGTTATTTTCCGAGTGCAGATAATGGCAATTCCGCGTTAGTAGCGTTACTCTGCCGAAATTTTTATGATTTTTGTTGGTTCGTGTCTTCAGAAGGGGTTTGATTCCGGTTTAGGAAACTAAATCGGGGTTGGGTCCTTTCAAATATAATGATTTTATTTGAAATTAACTTTTGGTTAAATTATGATTTAAATATTAAAATTAGTTAGTATATGTCTTAATTATAATTAAATGATGATTTAATTTTGACAAAAACAATAATTTGATTTTTAATTTTGACTTTGACCAAATTTAGTATCTTCCATATTGGAGACCATAAACATTTAGCCCAGGACTAAAATTAAACAAATATTATTTGGAGGGCCAATATAGCCCTCCCTTATTAGAGCAGGATAATTCTAAAATGCACCTCATTAGACTTCACCCCAAAGTCTAAATTCAATATTGACACATGTCGACATTTAATTAGATGATGTTTTCAACTTTCTTCCACCTTGACTGAGCTTATGATGAGTTCAGTGTGTATGATAGCTCTTATTTGCTAGAGCATAAGCTGCTGGAATGCCTTTCCATCGCCATAATTTTTTTTCTAGTTTTCAACCCAAAGTTTCATATTTCAATAGAAGTTCTCATCTTTGAGTACCTTGTTGTTATTTTGTCATTTAACAGCACACCTAGTTTATCAAAGTACTCAAACTTCTCGGAAGTTTTCAATCGAAACTCGAGCATCCATATGGGTTCCTCTTTGATTTTGGAGATTAAGCAGATGGTGTCTCTGGGGAGGCCTTTGGGGATTGAGATTGAGTATTTGTAGTCGTAGTTGCAGAGAAAGTCTTAGATCGAGAGCTTACCAAAGTTGGTCGGGTCAGGTTTGCTACTGTTGGTGGTGGTCGTGTCATACCTGACGTCGGTGGCTCGGACCTGGAAGACTTGCATTGGGAGCTTGACGGATGAGGATGGAGAGTTGGGGAGGCGATACCCTTTGGGGAAATTGGAAGTGGGTTGAGGAAAGAAGATGGAGATACCTTTGGATAAGAGAGACGTCATGGATGACTATTGTGGCTCTTTAACCTTGAAGGAGTTGCGGGAGTTGTAGACGGCGGTTTGGAGGAGACATCCTGGGATTTGCAGAAGGAAACTATGACATGTGAGGGACTGTGTGAAATGTGTGATCCACTATAAGCAACCCAATGTAAGCTCAATCAATCTTAAAAAAATTTGACAAAAACAACCAATCATATTGTAACACATATAAACTTTGAAAATTATTCTTTTAGGTGTTTAGTTTTGGGGTGCATAGTAGCATGATCCACTCGAGTAGAATTAAGGAAGGGCCAAAGAGCTAAATTTGATTTGAGTGAACCTATAATAACTTGACATTTGTGAACATCTTGAGTTTTTCTCATCAACCCAATTATTTGGTTTGGGCAAGCCAAATGGCTAAACTTGGCCCTTTAGCTTGGCGAAAATCAAAATAAGGCTATAATTTAGTCTTTTGCCTTTTAGACCCCCTTGCTAAAGATGGCATTACCGCTTCCTTAGAGCATCCGCACCCATTTAGAACTTCCTGGCCTATTGGGTGAGGAATTCCTATTTCAGGAATTCCTGTCACTATTCATCAAATAGGATTCCCTATTCATGTTTTTTGTGCAGTAGTGTAAGAAATATGAATTTCTATTACTATTCGATCATCAATTATAAAAAACTATTTTATTTAATTATTAGTAATATGTTCATCCAATAATTAGCCGACACATGTCATTATCGTCTACACTATTGATCCAAATTTCATATAAGATTTCCGACGAGTTAAAATGTGACATGTGTCACTTCAAGGTGTCATTGTCGGCTAAATTCTTGATGAAGGTTCCCGCTAAGATTTCGGACGAGTCGAAATGTGACACGTGTCACATCCATATAATGTTATCGGCTATAAATTATTGACGAAGATTTCTGACCAATGAGGATACGACACTGGACACGGCCACGTGACATTGCTGGGTAAGTTATCGATTGAAGATTTCTGACCAATGAGGATGTGACACATGTACTCATCGTTCAACATCAGATCGTCCAAATTTTTCTATAAAATCATCGTCGACGACTCCTTGAAACCTCACAACATTTACAACTCACTTGATATTCTACACCCGTAAACACACATCTTCAAACACTTCTTCACATTTCCTCATCCAGAAGATAGATCCTAACGATTACGAAGAGTCTTCCAGGAGGAGGCGCCAACAATGACTACAAGCTGCCACAATGATGAATTTCTTCGTCACTGATGCAACTGTGGTAGTTTCAACGTTTGATGATGAGTCACCTCACCTCATCGCCACCGTCCAAACCAACCAAGGCAGAGGGAACTGAGGGGTCAGAATCTGCTGGAAGATTACTTCGTTGAACGCCTTGTTTTCCACGAGCAAGATTTTTGTTAGAGGTTCCGAATGAGGTCGCACTTGTTCAATCTGATCAAGATAGAACTCTGCAACCATGACCCATTTTTGCATCAAAGATCAGATGCCACTGGATTGCAAGGACTCCTCCCTGAGCAAAAGATGACCGGTGTTATACGAATGTTGGCGTACAGCGCAACCGCAGATCAGTGTACTAAATACACGAGGATGGGGGAGTCAAAAACTTTGAAATGCATGAAGAAGTGGTGCACACAAGTGGTCTTGCTTTACAAGGACTGTTACCTCCGCACTCTAAATGCAATAGACATCACTCGACTTCTAATAAGGGCGAGGCAACGGGGATTTCTTGGTATGATTGGAAACATCGATTGCATGCACTGGGAATGGAAGAACTGCCCAACAGCTTGGCAAGGGTCATACTTGGGGTGGAAGACTCATCCAACCATAATCTTAGAGGCGATGGCCTGATATGACATGTGAATATGGCACAGCTTCTTCGGCATGCCTGGAGCATAAAATGATATCAATGTGCTCAACAACTCCGATGTCTTCGATCCGCTCCTTGCCGGAAGAAGCCTGCAGTCGATGTATAAAGTCAACGGTATGACTTACAACCACACTTATTATCTAGCTGATGAAATATATTTGAGGTACTCCTTGTTTGTTAAGACAATCTCTAATCCCCAAGATCAACCCTAGAAGCTGTTCACACAGAAACAAGAGGCATATAGCAAAGATGTGGAAAAGTGCTTTGGCATCTTGCAATCTCGTTGGGCTATCATTCGTCACTCAGCTATGTGTCATTACAAATCGACATTGAAAACATGTTGGCTTGCATCATAATGCATACCATGACTGTTGAGGAAGAATTTGTGGGAGGACGATTTTGAGGAGAATGAGGAAGAAGATTTACAAAACCCGGCTACTGCTTTCAGAGTTTATGATGGGCCGATGGATGAAAATGATAACCGAATTCCCTTTGAGCCGGTTGGAAGAGATCAACATCATCAACGGTTTAGCGACCGTCTTGTTGATTTAAAATCAGTTTATCTCCATGGAGAGCTTCAAAAGGACTTAAAGAAGCACAACTAGTTTCTTGAAACCGGTGAACATCTCTAAATAACGTGTGCGATGTATGTGTGTTTGCATTTAATCTTGTGTGTTTGCATTTAATTATGAGTTCATGTAATGTGTTTGAAGTTTAATCTTGGGTGTTTGCATTTAATTATGATTTAAATAAAGTGTATTTTTATTTCTTGAAAATTTAAATTACATAATGACATGCCAAGCATAGATTTATTTTTAAGACAAACTAAACTAATCACTAAAATCAAGGTTGCAAGGACAATAACAATTTGTAAAACTTGCATCGCCAACTTCTTTTTCATCGTCATCTACTTACGCAAGGATCTTCGCTTTCCTCTTCACGAAGTACCTCTTTGAATTTGGGGTCATAGCCTCAAAATTTATTGTCATGATCCTTGTTTCTTCCTCTCGTGCCCTCAATTTGTAGTTTTTCTCATCAAACATTCGTTGATTTACTTAATTTACCTTTTGCCAATCGGTGAACATTTTTTGATTAGTCGCAATGCTCTTCAAATTCTCATCTCTAACCTCATTTGTAGGTGTCATGGACTTCTTTCCCTTACTTTTTGCTTCATTGGCCGCCTTCACTCCTTGAGGTCTAGGCAGACTCGAGGTACCTTGAAGGTTAATTTGTGAGGTTGGAATCACTTCATCTTCATCCAAGTTGATGATAGGAGACACTTCACTAACGGGAAGAGTAGCTTTGAAGTTGGAATATTGGTAAGAAGGTGGAGTGCTAGTTTCAACGACTCTAAAAGTAGGATGATCCATGCCGGCTTCCCAACACGCAAAGTGCGTAAACTCTTTCTCCCCCCCCCCCCCACATAAAACGTTTGAGCTTTCCTTAACTACAAAAAAATATAAGTAATGAATTAATATTTCACATTTTATATTTCATAAAATTAATTAAAATTGAGAGGAACAACATAAATAAATCTTTACCTCATCATGCAAATTTTCGCCGGATTTCGGATTTCTTCTTGCGTATGCAAGCGCCGCTTTCATTGTGACAAGTTTGGCTTCAACTTAGCAAAACGAGAGGTAAGTGCATTTTGGGTCCAAGGTTCCACCCTCACTTCACCTTGACCCATCACCCAATTTTTTTGGTAATCGACATAGATTTTTTTCCACAATTTGTCGACATTTTGCTATTTGCCGGAGATAAGGCACATACTATGACGAAAATATAATATGCACAATTGTATATATTCGGAAATGAGCCAATTGGTGGACGTTTTTTTGTAAAAAACCAAAGATATTGTAAGAGAGAGGGAGGGAGTAGAGAGAGATGGAGGATAATTTGTTGTGCACAAAATTGTGTGAAGTGTTTAGAAAAATGAAGGTAGTATTTATAGAAAAATAGTATGAGTTTTTTAGAAATTGTTTGGGATTTTTTTAGGAATATTTTTGCTAGTATCCGTTCTGAAATTTTTAGAACCAAACGGTAGCCGTTGCATTTAAATACCAACCATCCGATCAAAATCTTTGAATTAGGGCCGTCTAGATCGAAGTAGTCGTTAGCTACTAGTTGGCCGACAGCCTGCAATGTGGCGGGCTGTCATTGGCCGGGTTAACCAGTAAAAAAAACTACTTTCTTACTGGCGCGTATATTACACACTCCAAATTCAAAAAATTTCCTTCCCGCCTGATGTTATCCACGAGCTTGGGATCCACCAAGGGAAGTTCTCTCCGACTTCTGTTTTTGATCGCCTGGGAGAAATTTCTCCTCGTCGTCGATCAGTCAAGGCGTCCCTTTGTCACCGCTACACGTCGCCGAAGCCAGGAATTCCTATTTTCTCTGCGGGCCCCCACCAAAATTGGAGGATTCCTCCGAGAGGATGCAACCGGTTTGGTTGCTCTTACTGAAGATGGCTTAAGAGCAACTCCAGTATATTCTTTTTATGAGAGTTTAACCAATAATATAGGATTATTATCAAATATTAGCTCCAATAGATGTCCTATATATATTAATCTCTATTTTAGGGAATCCTTAAATTTTAAGTTTTCATCCCTTATTCCTATACCGAAAAGTAAAAATATAAGTAATAAAAATAAACAAAAGTGTAATCAATGATTTCTTTTTATATTGCAAATGTAATTAATAATTACATGTATTGAATGATTTGTTTATATTAACCAATCAAAAGTAAGCATTTGTTGAAATGCAACTATAATTTAAGTAGGGACGTGATATTGGGACTCCCCATTAGCCGCATAATTACTACTTGTACCCCCTTTTGTATTTTAAATAATTTTTGATTTTGTTTCTGCTATGTTGTTACAGTGAGACTCTTGTAAATAGGTTGTTACTCAAGTAGTCGTCGAGTTTGCTTTTCCTCGTATTTAGAAACAGTACTTTGTAAAGTATGTTTTTAATCTTGAGTTTTACATCTAGTTTAGTTTCTGCTATATGTTGAGAAATCCAGATGAACATCATTGGTCAGTTTGTTTGTGGGATTTATCTGCGGAGTGTCATTCTTCTTGTAGGTTTTTTGGTTGTCTCAGGTTTAAGGGGAGTTATGTCAAAATATTTATTGAATTTCATAGCTTATGGTCAGTCATTAGGGCTTGATCCTAGATTACCAGTTAATCTATAGTTGAGTCCTTTCAGTTATGGTCTCGAGGTCGAGCAAATTTTGTCACTTGGATGCTAAGTTCGTATACGTCGTCGTTGAGAGAGAGAGAGAGAGAGAGAGAGAGAGAGAGAGAGAAGAAGTGAGAGCAGTTGCAGAAAGAGAAAAAGAGATAGGAGAGATAAACACAAAAGCTGAATTAAACAAATAAGAAGAAATCCAAAATAAAAGAAGAAAACTCCACCTCAAAATTAATAATATGACACATGCATGTCGTTTGATAATAATTTTTTGTATACTTTTTTGGTATGCGTAGTACTACTCTTTTCACTAAAACAAGACAATTTTATTTTGGGATTGGGTTTTGTAGAGACTTATAATTTGTATTATTATATTTGACACTTTTCTGATTTTGGATCTTCTCTCTCCAACATGTCCCCTCACGTGCAACATACTTAGGTTTGCACATGCGACAAATTCAAGTCACACATTGAAAATGTCAAATGATCATTTCGGATGAAACCGTAAACGAATCGACAAACCTGAGGTTAAAACTGAGACAAATCACCAATGTCTCTTGAAGAAGTGGAAGCGAAGACAGATGACCCAATTTAGGTCCATGATAAGCGGGACGGACCAAAGAAACATGGACAAAAGACCCACTATGCTACCAAGTTAAACAGTGGCAAGCATAACATGTGGACTCCCAATCGTGCACTGATACTATCATAACTTGAACTACCTTTATGATTTAGGGTTTTAGGCCTCGGTTTAATATTGGGTAATAGTCGATCCACTTATAAATTATATTTTATTAGCCACTTTTCTGATGTGGAATCTTCCCTCTCCAACAACATCATTATGTTAAACCTACGCAATAGATGAATATATTAACCTACCATAAATATACGAATGGTTAAATAAGGGTATCTCCAATAAGGAGTCCCAAACCCTAAAAATATAGAGCTACGTCTCAAACCAAGTCTCATTTTGAGACTCGAAATGAGACGCGTCATATAATACCTTAGCAGGGCCCGGTTGGGCAGAGGAGAGGGGGAGGTAAGAGAAACGACGCGCGCGAGAGAGAGAATGGCTAAGCTTTGCAGAAAAAGACAAGGAGAGGTGGGCAGAGCAACGCGCGGAAGAAAGGGGAAGTGAGCCGACAGCTGGGCCCCGCTTGTGTCTCGCACACGTGACTGATATAGAGAGCAACGACTCCCATTTTCGTCCAACGGCTACCTCATCAATGGCTAGGATTCACCCTTTTTTGAATCCAACTGCCCTTATTAATCATCAAAGTTAATTTCATTTTTTTTCTAAATTAGTTTTTGATATGACGGTCCAAGATATAGGTTTCTAATTAATCGTCGGTTGTTATTTAAACTAACCTTGATTTTTAATATATCGGTAAGAAAAGTGGCAAAAAAAATAATTAAAAATTTTTGAATAATTTTCTACCTGTTGCTATAGTAATTCTACATTTCTTCTATAAATACCAACCCAAAATTTCATTCATTCCACACCATTTCTTACATCATCTCCAACATTCCTTCATCCCCATCATTTTTATTCATATAGCAAAATTTGTTTTTTTTTTCAACACCATGGGTCCAAAGAAAGGGGCACAACAACCACGAGCACCATGATCAGAAAATTGGAAAGAGGAGGAAGATAAAGCTTTGTGCATCGCCGTGGTGAGTATTGGTGAAAATTCCGCCATTGGTACTAATCAATCGATCGAAATCTTGTGGGATCGTATATATGAGTATGTTGAAGATATCAAGCCACCAAATTCATCGAAGCGAACCCCTTCAAGTGTTGAATCTCGATGGAAGAAGATCAATCTTGCATGCATGAGATGGCACCAAGCATTAAACCATGCCATCGTGAATCATAAGAGTGGCGAAAATGATCTTGATGATGTAAGTATTTTTATTTGTCATAGTAAAAATATAGTTAAATTTAATTATTTCAAGTCGCTTAAAGTATAGTTAAATAACCACTACTATGTTTCTTTTAATTGTTTGTAGGTAAGGAATGCCAAGTCAAACTATTTCGATGAATTTCATGGAGATCATTTCAAATTTTTGCATTGTTAGGATATCTTGAAAGATACACCAAAATTTTCAAATCCGCTATCAATGGAAGGGGATACTACAAATTATGAGACGCCAACTTGGATGATAACAATTCGCCCGGAAATGGAGCAACTCCAAGCATGCCACCTAGAGCTAGGCAAGATCGTCCAATGGCACAAAAAGCGGCCAAGGTGGCAAAGAAAAAAGGTAATCATGAGCTTTCAATAAGTATTCATGATCAAATGAAAAGGCTTGCCGATCAAAATGATAGAGATCATGCACGAAGGGAACAACTTTACTAAGAGGCTATGGCGGCTCAACAAAGGGAAAAAGATACTCGTACAATGATGATGGATCCTATTATATTTTCAACTTGTAAAAGAGGGTATTAGGAGAGGAAGCAGAAAAAGATACTTGAGTGAGAGGAAGTGGAAATGGCACAAAATTCATCTTTTCGGCCATTCCGTACCTTTCAAGCATCTACACCTCCTCATGGCAGATCAAGTTCTTCCCCCTATTTTCCGCTCGATCAAACGGAGTGGTATCCTAATAATGATCAAGCGTGAGAACAAGTTCTATCTCATTTATGATGTTGCTCGAGGCTTAATTTATATTTTTGTTTTCAATTAATTATGTAGTCTACTTTTCCTCATTTTAAATAAAATGGTAAGTCCTTATTTGTTATATTTATGGTCTTGTAATTTCAAATTCATACAAGCACACAAAAAATTAAATGCTTACAACCATACACAAAATCAAATTTATACAAGCACACACAAAATTAAATGCTTACAAGCATATACAAAATTAAATGCTTACAACCATATACAAAATCAAATTCATACAAGCACACACAAAATTAAATGCTTACAACCACACACAAAATCAAATTGATACAACCACACACAAAATTTAATGCTTACAAGCACACACAAAATTAAATTCATACCAGCACACACAAAATTAAATGCAAACAACAACTTTATTGCAAACAATGCCAATTATTGATAGATGATAACGACACCACTTAGCCATTCTTACGCTCTCGAAACTTATTCAAAGCCCAACTATGTTCCACTAAATCCGATCTTAGTGAAGCAGATATCACTGGACATCGAATCTTCTTGTAACGATCACGTACAAATGCATGCATTTCTTAGGGATCACATTCCACCTCATGATCATAACTCGGTTTATCATATATATCAACTCTTCTTGGACGATTCAGGATGTCATCCAAGTCAAATTCGTATTGCTCATCTTCGTCGCACTCATGTTCTACTATCATTTATGCAAAATAATACACGTCATCATAATATATTGTAGGCTCTCCCTACTCTTTAAACAAGCTGGACCCCTCACAATTACAAAACGCGTTTGGAGAATACCAAATGCTCTCTCCATGTCTTTCCTGAATGCCTCTTGCATCCTTGTAAAATGTCTTGTCGCTGGAGTGGTAGGATTTTTTTATGGCTTTAACAAGAGTTGCCCAATTAAGGTAAATGCCGTCTACCAGATAATAACCTTAATAGTACGTATTGTTGCCTACTTTGAAATCTACTTAAGGAGCTTCACCTCTGCATACCTGTGACGACCCGGAACAGAATCAGTAGTGTAATCAGCTTAATCCATGAGGTTACGCGTAATCGCAGATTTCCGATAATTGATTGAATCGCCAGCTTTGATCACGACTAAATTATTGGCCGAGAATTAGAGTTGAGTGTCTTCTTGAGAGTTGTGGTACGCGTGATTTCGAGTTCGTGGGCTGTTCCGGATTATTATTTCGAAGACCGAGGAATATAATATGAATATTTGAAATTTTGGAATATCGTCGAGTTTATCCGTTCGTATTCGAGTCTATCCGAATGGTGATTGTGATCCATTTTGGACCGTTGATCGACCTGAACCGTAAATGAAATGATTATTGACTTGATTTGCGAGTTTCGCGATTTTTCATGATTTCGACGTAATATGTTAATATGGCGGCTTTGTTAGTGACTAAATTATCGGGCAAGAATTTGATTTCGGATCCTTTGTGAAAGTTGTAGAGAATTTAATATCGAGTTCGTGGGAACTTTTGGAGGATTTTTCCGAGTTACGAGGAATAAGTTGTGAATATTTTAGACCGTTGATCGTTTAATCGGATAAGCTTGTGATGAATTGACTTGTTGACTTTTTATCAGATTGGTCGAAGTTGTTTGACTTCGGGTGGAAATTGAAGAATTTGTCGAGATAAGTTTGTTGACGTGAGAATTGTTGAAAATGGAATTACGATACGAAAGTTACGTTTGTTCGAAGTTTATCGAAAAGTATATCTGGAAGTTTCCAAAAATAGAAGGTATTTAAGTGGGTTTCTTCTTTTGGAAAGTCAAAACTGTGCATTAATTGTGTTGACCGAGTCAACTCGGGGGAGGAGGAGTGCGACGGCACTGTGGCACGGCTCGCCGGCGGTGGGCTGCCGTCCAGCCACTTCTGGCCTCGGGCTTGGACTCTTCCGGTTTGCCTCGACGTCCCCGTTGTGTTTCCGGCCACCATCAATGGCGAGGATGCCGGAGGAGGAGGAATTTCCGGTCGGAAATTGGAGGAAAATGGGGGTTTTGGGTTGACATTTTTCCGGCCAAATCGAGAGGCATGAAGTACTGAGCTTTGAAGCCCTCATCACCACGAATCTACCTATGTAAGTATGGTGCTTCAATTCTTCTTGTACATGGAGAATCGATCGATTGAAAATTTGGTGGGATTTCAGTTTTGCTTGAAATTGAACTAGTTAGAGTTAAAATTGGACTTTGGTGTAGTTATGGCAGTTGTTTGTTGGATGATTTTGAGTGGATAGGTGTTGGTTCGCCGGAAAATTTTACAGTTGGAGTCGCGCCGCCGCCATCGGCGGTGCTCCGGTCAAAGTTGACTTTTTGGGGTTTTCGACGAGTTATATGTCGTTTTACTCGGAATCGTGCCTCGATCGCAGTGGTGATGTTTGTTTTTCGAATTGAGCATCAGAAATTATAGCGAGGTTTTGTGGTGTGATTATCGGATTTTCACGAGTTTGTTGTTATTGAATTATATGTTTCCGGGAATGGTTGTTTCGCGTGATATGATTTGAGGTATCGAGTTATGAATTTGAGCAGTGGATTTTATAATTATTCAGGGGTTCTTGATCGTTCGTTTGGCGATGAATTTTCCGCCGGATCACGGGATTAACTGATCTACGCATTTTATGCTTGATTATTAATCACTTTCTCTCTATATTTAGTTTTGTTTTGTGCTTAGTAAATATGTTTTTAACTTACTTTATGTTTGTAGGTAGAAATAAAGGAGGAATCCGTAAAGGAGGCAGAAATGAGCTCACAACCTACTAAGGAGGAAGTTCCTAAAATGAGGAGGAAAGATGAAGAAGAATGGGCCACGATTTATAAAGAATGGATCAAAGATCACTAAGATGGGTCAAGACCATGCTCATGTGTCCAAGAAGGTCCAAGATCATGTCAAGATTCACCCACAAAGAAGCCCAAAAGAAGAAAATGGATCAAAAGCTAGAAATCAGGAAATCTGCCTGTGCAGATCAGCCCACTTCAAAAGGCCACTGTGAACAGATACGGATGAATCTAGACACGATTAGCATATGGTTGGAAAGATATAGAAGTGTAGTTTCCAACGCAACTAGAATTACACAATTTGGATTCCTATAACGAGAGATATTACTGTTTTCATGGAGAAGGGTCAGGTTACCCGGGTGGACTAGTTAGAGTCCTAGAAGGAGTCGAACTAGGCTTTCCTTCTCCTATATAAAGGGGAGCTCGGCCTCAAAGCAAGGGATCTCTCAATTTACTAGCAAAAGCTCTGCCAAAACACTTTCCCTCTCCTCCCAAAGCCGAAGGTCTACAAGGATCCGCCTCCTCCATCGTCACAAATCGTTTCCATCACCGACGCAACTCGAAGGCAAATTCCTTGAGGGCTCTGTGCATCCATCTCCATTGAAGGGTCATCGCATAACTCTTGTAGAGGGCAAATTCCCTTACAAAAAGTGTAACATGATTCCTTCTACTATTTCCTTGTATTTATCTTCGGCTTTTGATAGATTGGATGATTGTATTTTGGTTAAACACTCTTTGAATATGTTTTGTAATCTAACCTTGTGTTTATTTCTTTTAGAAAAGCATGTGTGCTTAATGCATCAACTTAGTCGAAGGCAAATTCCTTGTCAAGTTGATAGATATGTCATAGGGCAAATTCTCGAAGCATGAAAACGAATCACATGTGAGCTAAAAACTTAGATACTTTTAGGTTGCATATAATATGACTTAGTGTAAAGAGTTGAGTGAAAAATTGAGATGATCACATGTAAATAGTAGATTTAGGTTCTATCTTGTAGGAAAATTAGTAAAAACAAACCTTGCACCCCCATAAACTAAACCTAGCATAGTTATGCATGCACCCTCAATTCCCGGTTAAGAACGATCCCTACTTATCAATGCTACATCAACAAAGAAGGGTTTTAATTGTATTCGTGTTTGATTAAGTGTTTAATTAAATGCTTGAAAAGATGTGAATCAATTTGGTTTTAATTGTATTCGTGTTTGATTAAGTGTTTAATTAAATGCTTGGAAAGATGTGAATCATTAACGCGTATTGCGTTACGCTGACCTGTGAGTGGACAATTTATTTTTACTGATTAGCCGCGAGTCTTTAATACACGTTTTACGAGCATGAGCATGCATATGAGATTATGATTTATAAGAGCATGTGTTATACGATTATGCCTATGCAATTATAAATTACGTATATGCATTTACATATTGCTTTATGCACTTGCATCGAACTATTTATGATTTGGTTTACACAGAGTACAGTCACAGTATATGTTGTTGTATCGATACACTTGCATCCCGGCTGATCCCCGAGGATGTTTACCGGGGGAGGTTGTGACCCCTGACCCGAGGCCTTTACCGAGGGGGGGGGGGGGCGCAGACCTCTGAACTGAGGCCTTTCTGGCTAGAATCACGTGTGGGTCTGAGATCTCGTGATTCAGACTGTACTAGCGCGGACGTGTCCATGAGTGACCCCACAGAGTTTTACGCTGCATGCTCCGTACGCGTGAGGAATTTGAGTCTCCTTTGTGTACTATGTTATATTCACTTATTTAGACTCGCATATGTTTTTATAACATATATTATTCGGCGAAAGACATTTATTTTTGTCCACTCACTCTAACAGTTTATATGTCTTTCCCCTGGGCTTTTCGGTTTCCGTGCCCAGTTTGCAGTTCGGACTCTGGTGTCGCACGTCGCAGTCGGAGGCATAGTATTCGAGCTACCTTGTTTTTTCCAGTAGGTTTCTTGTTCTGCCTGCTGTGGTATATTTATATAATTATATACTAGAGGTCGCTCTAAGTATTTTGATGTATACTTTTATACGATTTTTCCCCGGATTTCTGTAAAGTATAGTTATATTTATTACTTTACATTACTGTTATGCTATTGAGAAATCCGGATGGGATTGGTGCCCACAGTTTGATTTTTGTGGCATAGGATGAAGTGTATTTTCCGGGTGTAGGTTAATGGCAATTCCGCGTTAGTAGTGTTACTCTGCCGAAAATTTTTGTGGTTTTTGTTGGTTCGTGTTTTCAGAAAGGGTTTGATTCCGGTTTAGGAAACTAAATCGGGGTTGGGTCCTTTCAGCTTGGTATCAGAGCATTAGGTTTTAGGTTCTGTAGTCGTGTTTACTAAGGATATTTGAGAATGTACAGTATGTCTGGAGTGATGACCTGACCGGCCGGCGGATACTCATCAATACTCCGGGTGTTGTATGCTTTCAAATATTTGAAGTTCCATGATTACGTTCTACTTGTTGCGAACAATGCCTTATTCATTAGGATGCCTCCTTGACGTGCTTTCTGTGTCGGTACGATTGTGGATCCTATTGAGGATCAATCGACGCTTGACTTTACAGTGAGTTGTGGGTTTGGATGAGTATTCTGGATTCAGAGATATATGTGGCATGGTTTGCCCGGTTGTGCGTATATGGGCGTCTACATGTTGCTTCTGAGCAGAGAATTGTGGTAGCTGATGTTTTGCCTGAGTCAGATCGTTGCATTTGGTAGGTTGGTATTGTGTGAGTTCCTGTTGCGACTCCATAACCTACATCCAGGGTGTTGTTTATACGGTAATGGTTCGATCAAGCTATCCAACAACGGAGATATGGAGTGTTTACCCACCTGAGGCAGGGATGTATTGTTCACATGTTTATCTCAGTTTGCACGTGTTATGTGGCTTTAGAGGAAGCAATGCACGAGGTTCGAGATGAGTTTGAACCTGAGCATCAGAGGGATTTTGACTGTTATGCCTCGAGACAATTGTGAGAAGCTTGATGTGCTGCATTCAGAGGCGAGAATATTGAGAAGGAAAGGCATACACGGCTACCGACATGCCGGTTTGAGAAAGGTGAATTTAGTCGAGATATTTGATGAGGTTGAGTTCCGGCACCTTGGGATCAGTAACTTCATCAGGCTGTGACCTTTTCGATTATGTCAGATTAAGCAGAGGATCCGTTTGGTGATGGTGAAGATCACAGAGTAGAGGACTTGTACTTGTGGCATGAGTTTGGGTGATCGTTGACGATCCTTCCACACAGTAGGCGTCGCTGTGACTTGTGTTCATGGAGCACTTTCAGTTGCTATTGTGGTGGCCAGGAAGGTCACGTTGCGAGGGAGCGTCCTCAGCCAGCTGTTTTAGTAGTTCGACAGCTCAGAGTTCAGGAGGAGGTCAAGATGCTATTTCTGGAGTTTGACCAACGCAGACTTCTAGACGAGTTAATCAGTAAAGTCACAATCGACGTGAAAGGCTAATTGGGCATGCCGGAGTTCGTGCTACGACCCTGTGTGAGGACGGAGTTTCTTTGAGGTTACCGTTGCTGGGCATCCATAGCTATTGTACCTACATCTCCACTTCCGAGGTTTTGGAGAGTGTTGTATCCATCCGGGAGGTTGTGAGATCTTTGTTGGAGGTTATGAGTTAGCCGTGGATCTGTTATTGCTGGATATCATTGATTTTGATGTGATTATGGGTATGGACTTTTGGCGACACATTTGGCTATGTTCGAGTGTCTCGAGAAGGAGGTTGTGTTTCGACGACCAGGTTTCCCCGAGATACTGTTTCACAGTGAGAAGAATATTTTATTACCATTTGTGGTTTCAGCGATGATGGTCGAGCAGATGGTGAAAAAGGGTTGTGTTGTTTACTTAGCTCATGTTGTGAATACTACGGTTGCTGTGCCAAACATTGGCGACATTGAGGTGATTCTAGAGGTTCCAGGTGTGTTCCGGAGGAGTTACCGGGTATTCCTCCAGTTCGGGAGACTGACTACACCATTGAGCTTTTACCGGGTGCTAGACTCATATCACCGGTATCTTGTTGTTCGGTGCCAGTGGAGCTGTTGGAACTACAGGTTCAACTTTAGGAGTTGCTGGAGGAGATTTCATGCGACCCAGCGTATCACCATGGCGTGCTCTTGAATTATTTGTTCGGAAGAAGGATGGTTCGACGAGGTGGTGCATTGACTACCGGAAGCTGAATCAGGCTTCAGAGGAGAGCAAGTATCCTCTGCTTCAGATTGACGACTTGTTTGATCAGTTCACGGGAGCTTTAGTCTTTTTGAAGATTGATGTCAAGTCCGGATACCATTATTTGAGGATCGGTGAGTCAGATGTGGCTAGGACGACTTTTGGATTACGGTGCGGGCATTAGGAGTTCTTGGTCATGCCGTTTGGGTTGACCAATGTCCCCGTAGTTTTTACGGACTTGATGGACCAGGTGTTCAGACGGTTTCTGGACGAGTTTGTGGTCGTGTTCGTCGGCAACATCCTGATTTACTCTAGGAGTGTGGCCAACACCTGAAGCAATTGCGAGCAGATTTGCGGACTTCGCGAGATGATCAGTTGTTTGCGAAGTTCAGTAAGTGTGAGTTTTGGTTGATTAGCGTGAAGATTTTGAGCCACGTAATGTTAGCAGAGGGAGTCGGCGTGGATCCTGACTAGATTGAAGCCGTGTTGGTTCGGAGTTTACCTACCATTGTACCAGAGATCAGGAGTCTCTTAGGTTTAGCAGGTTATTATTGGTGCTTTGCACAGGATTTTTCTCGGATTGCCACTTCACTTTTCGGATTGACGAAGAAAGGCGTCAAGTTCGAATGGTCCGATGCGCGTGAGGAGAGTTACTTACTCCTGAAGGAAAGTTGATCGTTGCACCGATTTTGACTTTATCTGACGACCGTGGCGAGTTCATGGTTTATAGCGATGCATCGAGATTTGGATTTGGTTATGCTTTGATGCAGCATAGCAGAGCGGTGGCTCATGGTTTTAGGCAGTGAAAACTTTATGAAGTTGCGTATCTTGTGTATGATTTGGGAGTTGCTGTTCTTGTGTTAGCATCGAAGAGTTCGAGACACTACTACTATGGCGTGCAGCGCAGAGTAGGATGTACACTGATCACTTAAGTTTCATCTACTTGCATATTCAACCAGATTCGAGCTTGAGGCAATGTAGATGGATGGGGTCGACTAACGACTATGGCTGCACATTTGAGTTTATCCGAAAAAGGCTAGTAGTTGTACTTTGAATATCCATCTGGGATGTTGTTGCTGATGCATTCAATCGGAATCGGGAGCTTCTTTGTTTCATGTGTGTGTGGCTTGAGTTTCCGTGTTAGCCGAGTTGTGCGCTACGAGAGCTGAGTTAGAGTGTGATGATGATGAAGCTCATTGTTTTGCTTGCGTTATGCACTAGTGGTACGAAGATGTATCAGATACTTCGAGTTTACTACTCGTGATGCAACATGAAGAGGAATATAGCAGCTTGTGTGTGCAGATGCCACATTTGTCGGCAGGCAAGGGCAGAGAGGCAGAAACTTGCTGGGAAGTTACAGCCATTGGAGATTTCCGATTAGAAGTTGGAGCTTGTCACTGTGGATTTTGTGTATCAGTTATCGCGTACTTCGGTTAGTGGTACCAGTTGTCAGGTCTTTGTGGACCATTTGATGAACTCAGTTCTTTTCCTTATACTTCCGGAAAAGATTTCAGTGACAGGCTGGCATAGCTATATTTGGCGGAGGTTGTCCATTTTCGTGGTGCGCCTGTGTCCTAGTTTGCTGGTCGAGATAATCAGTTACAACAGAGTGTTGGCAAGCATTGCAGTGAGCATTGGGGACCAGATTACAGGTTAGTACAGTTTCTTATCCTCAGATTGGTGGGCGATCTTTGAGGACTATTCAAACCTTGGAAAATCATGCTGATCTTCTATAAAAACGGAGTCATTCACTCATTCATACTCACAAATTCACAAACACTCCTCCTCCCACAACAAATTGTGATTTCTAAGTTATTGTTTCATACTTTGAGTTTTGTTTTCCACCATGAATACGTTGTAGAAACTACTGAAGAATGAGCAAGAAGAAGATGTTCAGAGAAGGCAACAACAAGCCCTCTTGATGTCTACGATAACCCACCAAGTGGAGATGATGGAAGAAGATGAAGCCTCACAATGGGGCAGTTCTTTAGAAGGGCGGAAGTACATACCAAGGGATCGGAAAATGATGGATCAGTGCTTGAAAGCTCTATATTTCACTGAACCGTGTAGGTTTGATGATGACACCTTTCGAAAGCGCTTTTGTATGTGACCTCGTCTCTTTGAAAAGATGATGCGTAACGTGGCCAACCACGACTCGTACTTTGTGCAAAATATGGATGTCATTGACAAACTCAATCTTTCCACAGAATAGAAGCTAACATGCACTATGAGGATGCTCGGGTACGGTCTACCAGCTGACTTGACCGATGAGTTCCTTGATATTGCTGAATCCACTACTCTTGAAGTGTTGGATCATTTTACAAGAGCAATATGGACTGTGTACTGCAAAGACTATCTTCGCATATCAACTGCGGCAGATTTACAGAGGTTGACAGATAAAGCTGCAGATCACCGATTTTCAAGTATGTTGGGTAGTCTTGATTGTCTTCGTCGTCTAAGTGAAAAATTAGACGATGTAACTGAGAAGATCCGTCATTTAAGTGGTTTTTCAAATGACGAATACACAAAGGTGAAGGTACGTTGTGTAAGAAACCACTTACACGACGCAACTCAAATTGGCATCGCCTACGTGTTATCTTACACGGCGCAACTAAATTACGTTGTCTCAGATAGTACTTAGACGAAGCCTAATTGATTTGCGTTGTCTAAGATAAGACTTAGACGATGTAATTTAGTTGTGTCGTTTAAGCCATCTTAGACGACGAAGCTTATAAGCTCCCGTCGTCTAATAAGCTTTTTCTGGTAGTGAATCTCTCTCTCCTTCTCTCTATCTCTCTCTCCAACAATCTCCTCCTCCGCTCTCTCTCTCTCTCTAACTCATTATTGATGATTTCATATGTTAAATTTTGTTGTATATCCAATTTCACTTTGTTTTTGCACGAAAGTGTATCAGTTCATAGTTGTAATAATCGATTTCATGATAGTATTGATTACTTTGCTCCTCAAACTATAAACATTTTGAAATCAAAATCTACTTAATTAGGTCTAGATATGATTATGGTTCTGAAGATGTGTCTAAGAATCTGTCTAGATATCTAGACTGATATCTGTCTAGGTATCAATCTAGATATCTGTTTGAGTATCTATCAGAGTATCTGTTAGTGTATTGGTCTAAGTATCTGTTAGAGTATCTGTCTGAGTATCTGTTTCTCTATTTATTCTGTTAGTGAACCAAAGTATTTACATATGTTTCTTCAACTCTTTAACAACTTTTTAATGTTTTCTCTGTAGTATATTCAATGGAAACAACACTATCTTCAATCATTATGAAATATATTCACAGACGAGAAGCTGTGATGGATATTTTAAGTGTTGATATCAAATATCGCTCGACAACTTAATCTTAACATATAAATATTGTATCCCACCAGAGAATGAACACATTTTCCTGAAAACTAATCGTGATGTGATTTTGGTGATGTTTTCTCTACAAAGACTCAATTCAAAATATATTGAGATCAGAATCACTGACCTGAATGAGGTAGAACTTCCAAAACTCATTTGAATATATATCTGTTTGTGTATCTGTTTAAATATCTATTTCCATATTATGTCACGCTAAACATGTATACGTTTTATCTTTCCAGCAAACAGAAAATATCAGTTCCAACCAATCGACGATTTGTAGTAGCACGCAGAATGAAAACTCAGGGATGGATGTACAGATGGATACATGAAAATAAGTAATGTTACTGATGTTGGTTTTGGATGCTTTCAAGAAAAGGAGACAAATGATTACTTGACAAAATCATGGGCTAAGCTAATACAAGAAAAAAGACAGAAATTCTTAGGGCAGAATTCAGGATGAAACTCAGAAAGTACTCAATTGAAAGTGGATTCAGGTTTACATATGAGAAGAATGAGCCCACACACGTAAGTGTAAATTGTAGATATAAAGGGCGCGATAAGTGTAAATGGTTTGTAAAAGCAAGACTATACCAGACGAATGGATCATTTTATATCACTGATATCAATAACAAACATACATGCATAGAAAAAGTGTGAAAACAAACTAGTGAGATGATGAGATATTCTATATTTTGTATATATTTACACTAGAGGTTGCTCTGATACATTCTGATACATGTTTTATACGGTTTTTCCTAGATATACTATATATTACAGTTATGTTTACTGTTTATTGTTATTAATATGATATTGAGAAATCCGGATGGGATTGGTGCCCACGGTTTGGCTTTTGTGGCATAGGATGAAGTGTTATTTTTCGGGTGCAGGTAATGGCAATTCCGTGTTAGTAGCGTTACTCTGCCGAAATTTTAATGGTTTTTGTTGGTTCACGTTTTCAGAAGGGGTTTGATTCCGATTTAGGAAACTAAATCGGGGTTGGGTCCTTTCAACTTGGTATCAGAGCATTAGGTTGTCAGATTCTGTAGACTCTCGTAGTTGTGACGCTTAGGGTATTTGAGTTTGTACAGCATGACTGGAGTGATGACCCGACTGGCCAGCGGTACTCATCAATACTTCGGGTGTTGTGTGATCTCAAATATCTGAGGTCTCATGATTACGTTCTTTCTGCTTGTACCTAATGCTTGTCTTGTATCAGTAGGATGCCTCATCGACGTGGTCCCCGTGTTGATCGGGAAGAGGATCCTGATATGGATCGCCAGACGCACGACTTGTTGATGCGAGTGTTGCGTTTGGAGGAACGTTTTGACCCTGTGGTCAAAGCTCGTACTGCTGGTGCGACTGTCTTTTCGGGTTCAGCTGATCCAGAGATTTGTGAGGCATGGTTGATTCAGGTTGAACGTGTTTATGAGCGTCTGCATTTTACCCCTGAGCAGATGACAGTGGCAGCAGTCGGATTACTTGAGTGAGATGCATATTTCTGGTGGGTTAGCACCGACAGGGTTCCAGTTGATACTCCGTGGACTTTGTTCCGAGATTTGTTTATGCGGAGGTACTTCAACCAGGCTACCCAGCAGTGCAAGTATGAGGAGTTTACGAACTTGAGACAAGGCAGTATGTCTGTGCTTGAGTACCGGGACAGGTTTACCCGTTTATCTCGTTTTGCGCGTGACATGGTGGCTACTGAGGAAGCCAAGTGCCGCAGATTTGAGCTGGGTTTGAACTTGAACATCAAGGGGACTCTGACTACGATGCCTCGGAACAACTTTGATGAGTTTGTCAGTGCAGCACTCCGAGGTGAGGTTATCGAGAAGGAGAGGCAGATGAGGTACCAACCTAGACGGTTTGAGGAGGGTGGACCGAGTCAAGGGCCTTCAAAAAGGCAGAGTTCTGATACTTCCGGTTCGGCTTCATCCTCGGGTAGGTAATGTTCATTACTCTCTATGTATGTTTATTTCTATGAAACCAGATATGTCTGTTGTTAATCCTCATGTATAGTTAGGACCATAGTAATAAATTGCAGTTTCACCTCTCCAGGAATTCTGTTATGGCCTGGTTGTTTGGGTCTAAATAAAATATTTACTTTGGGCTTGGATGACCGAGGTCTGGCGAGCGGCCCACCATTGTGTTAGTAATTCCTGGCGAAGGAGTTAAGTTATAAATCGTCTGGCGAGCTTCGCTAGAGGAAGACTTCGAGTTCTATTAGAACTGTGTCTTATCGAGCTGGATTTACGCGGCTTAGTTTCTATCATAATTAGTTGAACAATAGCATAACTCTTAGAAGAGTTATGATGGAATTAGAAGACCTATGAGTGGTATAACGTGTATGCTGGTATCAGATTTAGACAAGATTACAAGAGCATAAGGAATTAGAAACATAATGAATGACTAATTAGTAAGCGAGTATATAAGGAGAGCAAGGATCTTATGAAGAGGCCCCCCCGACAATCAATCAAACAACCCTGCTATACGCAAACAAACCTAGACAGTTATCTCGTCCTCGAGATTCCTATCTACCTTGCAACCAGAAGGTCTGAGTGCTGTTCACCTATCGAGTGAAGGTATTTACGACTCCAAGGAAGCAATTGCAACCGGAAAGTGGAAGAGCGGCTCACTTGTAAGTTGGGAGCTTGGACACTCAAAGGAAGAGAGTGTTCTCAACACTTCGTCGAGAGATTGCTCTGCTCTGCACGATAAGGCGTGGGAGTATCGATTTCGAGATTCGGCAGAGAGGTACACATATCAAAGTCCTAGGTTTCTAGGCGAAAAGGACCTATTCGAGCAGGGTTGGTGCTCTCCCTGTTCTAATCGCTTACATAAGAAGTCAGGCGGCTGTAATCAGTCCATATTCCGTTGAAGAACGGTGGCACGCCACCATACGAAGCACAAGCAGGATAGACCGGCTCACGCGGTTAAGACATCCGAGATAAAAGAGACTGCTTCGCGGGAAGGATCTCTTCCGAGAGAAATTTCTGCATCGAACATTTTGGCACGCCCAGTGGGACTGTCAATATTTCTTTGCATCTATAAGCGACAATTGGAGATCCTTATCGAAGGGTTTATCCTCAGTGTCGTAAACATCCACAACCGGTATACCGTGAACACACTTCTAATCAGTGTTGTTCACTGAGTAATCAAGCGGTTGAGGTTATCTTCGCTAGCAACTTTAACACTATGGAGTTCAAGGCCCTAAGCGAAGCGGAAATAACCGCACTTACATATGACCAATACTTGGCCTATGCAATCAAGCGAGATAACCACCACACTAGTTATTCTCAATTATTCGAAGACAAACTCGGGCATTAGGCAGATCATCTCGCCGCTCAGGCTGACTCCATAAAGGAGATAGCGAGTGGTATCCGGGCTATACGGATAGATTTGAATCAAGAACAAGAAGATAGAGAAGCCTTAAATGCCCAGGTAACTAGTTTGGTAGAGGGTCAAGACAACCTACGAGCTGATGTCCATCGCCTATTGGACAAAGGATTGGAGGAATACCGCCGGTCCGCGGCGGCTATGGCCCAAAGAGTAGACAGGGATCTAGGTTCTCTAACCAAAACCGTATCGGATTTGGCTAGGAAAACCAGGCAAGCAGAGGTTTTCTCTCTCGCTTGGGAGGAGCGTATAAATAAGCTCATGGATGATTGTAGCGTAAAAATATCCAAGATGCATGAGACTTACGAAGCACCGTTTCCTCTGAGCAAAGATGATCCTAATGAGTGGCATTGGCCAAAGTTCTACAAACATCAAACCTTCCAGACATTCTCTGGTGATGATGATGCAAACGTGGCAACACATTTGGCTTACTTTACCTGGCAGCTAGGCCAATTTGCCGAATACGAGGGACTCAAATTAAGGGTCTTCGGATCATCACTATCAGGATCGGCCCTCGTGTGGTATACTAAGATCGAGAAGGGCTTGATCAGCACGTGGAAGGAGATGGAGGCCTTGTTCATAGACCACTTTGGAACGGAACGGCCAGAGACTACCGTAGGAAAATTGGCTTCTCTTAGCCAATCGGTGACCGAAAGTCTGGTCACTTTCCTGCATCGTTTCCGTTCGGAGTACAATCTATGTAAGACCCATCTAAGCAAAGAAGAGGTGGTCGAGATGGCCAAGAATGGGCTGGAGGACACATACCACCAGCTATTCTTAAATAGCAAGTATTTCTCTCTGAACGAGTTCATCGCAGCAGTGACTAGAGCTTATAGCAATATCCAAGAGAGAGATAATAGGAAGAATGCGTCCAAAGTGACGTATAATAATCGAACCTATGACAGGTTGAAGCCAAAAACAGTGGCTTATGTTGAACAGATGGACGACCAGGAATCAGATTCCGATGACGACCGAGTGGGTGCTGTTGATTTGATGTCAAGTAAAGTGCTAAAGCCCCGCAAGCTTCAGAAGAATAGAGGTCCCATCAAACTCTCGACGGTGGCTTTTACTAAGCCAGAATTCGAGAAGTACACTTATGATGCCAATATGGCTCATGAGATACTGGATGAACTATACGGTCTGCGCGTTGTCAAGGCAGACTTTGTACCGCTCCCCACAGCCGAACAGTTGAAGGGTAAAAAGTACTGTAAGTTCCATGGGGCATGGAACCACCTTACTAATGACTGTATTAAGTTGAAGGACCAGATCCAGAAGTGGATTAACGAGGGAAAGCTGGAGCTAGAAGGTTCATCCAAGACCGCAGCATTAGTGGATTCTGAGCCATTCCCTGCTCCACAGGTGAACATGGTTGACGTAAGTTGGCCATCACCTAATAGAATCCTTGAAGATAAGGAGGCTTGGAATCAACCAGCCTATTTAGCCTATTCATTCAAGTTAGACATGATGGAAGAATACTTGGATAGGCTAAGAGATATGGGGCTGATCTTCTTCTACCCAGTCTATGAGCTTAGACACCTACGGTACAAGGAGCCAGCCCAACACTTTTGCAGGTTCCACAATCACTTCGGCCATCGAACGGCGATGTGTTCGACCTTAAGAGATAAGATCCAGGGTCTGATCAATTGGCAAGTGATTGTGATCAATGAGGGAGGAGAGATGGATTTTCACCCAGAATATCCTCACAGGACACCATCTCCTCCGGTCACAGATCCTCCCGTCAGCGGCACTTCTTCAGAAGATAATCAAGATAGACTGACTCAGGCGACGAAGAAGTTCAAGCGAAGATCCAGGCGAAATATAGCATTTGTCCGACCTAAGCGGACTCGCATAACATATGATGCGTCCTGGCGAGAGGAGATATTTGCAAAGCTATGCCTAGAAGGGATAACAGTGGTACCCGACAATTGGGGATCACCAGACCCACATCCTGATGATGTTAGGGGTCTGCCCTATTGTCAGTATCACCACAGATAAGGAAGTCACACTACGGCTGCCTGTAGAGATCTGATGTACAAGATTCAGCAGCTGATTGACGAAGGAGTAATAGAAATAGAACAAAAACCTTCGCTTGGTTTAACGACTCCCGTCCCCATGATAGTTGGAATGTTAGACGTAACACGTGATAAATCAAACAAAAGGAAACAGTCCAACGACCAACCAACTGCTGGCGAGAATCCACCTCACACACCAAAGAACAAAGGAAAAGAAAAGGTGGACCCCAGAGCAGATTCACCAGTGGCCCTTTGTGCACACTGTAAACTGAGAAGTGGGTTGAAGATCTCCTTTGAGGAGTTGGCTCAGGCGGCCAAAGCCTTCCCAGAATTATTTTCGAATAAGGATCATCAATCCCCAAAACCAAGACAAAGGGACACTTCAGCTCCCAAGCGTTCAAAAGCAACAGACCAAGCCAGTGTGGTTAAACCACCTGAATCTAAAGTTGCAGATACGCTCACCAAGCCATATGTTCCTCCAGCTTCAAGAAATATCACGAAGGAGGATGTGTGGTACATAAGGGAGAAAGGAAAAACCGTCGAGGTAACTCCAAGCAAGAGGAGAAACCTACAGCGACGCTTTGGTAGGGCCAAGAGAGCATTGGATGCTTATGAGGCTGGCCTCATCAAAGAAGAAGACCTGGAGTTCCCTCCATAAGTGCTGCAGAGGAGATTAAACACCCTCGCAGTAAACCCATTGGTGGTCTTTGGGAAGAAATCTTGCGAGCCTAAGGTGAGAGCCCAAAGACCAAGGGTTTTCGAAAGAAACCCAGAATTAGGGAGTAAAGGTAAAGAGCCTGAATCTACTCAAGAGACTCATCGTGCAGTTACAAAATGACAACCAGTAAGGAGACACCTCACCTTTGAAAAAGACACGGTGAAACCAGTAGGGCTGAAGACACCTCCCAAGGGAACAGAGGATACACAGAAACAGAGTACTCCAAGCAAGCCACCAGTCTTGCAATGGAAACCAAGGCCTCTAGTTGTAGAAGAACAAGCGAAGGCCAAGAAATTAATCCCAGTTCCCAAGGAAAAAACTCCACCACCACTACCACCAGCAGCTATCGATCCTACTCCTGAGGATTCAATACAGCAAGTTGCTCACCTTGAAGTGACTACAGTGTCTAACGAGGATGGACAGTTGTTGGCTGACGGAGATAGTTACAACGACGATGAGGAGTTGGTGGACTACGGTGAGGATGAGGATGAAGAAGCACACGATTACATCGAGGAGAACACTATAGCCGTTAACATGGTGTATGTTCTATCTTCTAAATATGCTTTGTCCTCGCCAACACCAAAAGGTGAATCCAGGAACATCAGTAGCGTGATGTTACAGGACGAAGAATCAAAAGTTCTAGATAATCCAACACCGGATGACACACCAGAACTGGATTCATCAGACACAAAAGGACAAATGATGTTCTCCAAGCCCACCATTGACATGGCCATGCACATGCGGCCACTATACGTCACAGGACAAGTCCAAGGAGTTCAATTAAATAAACTTTTGGTGGACTCAGGGGCAGCGGTAAACATCATCACCTTTAAGGCATTGGCCCTTATAGGTGTTCCCAAGTCAGCTATCCAAGAGACCGCGCTTAGCGTCAGGAACTTCCAGGGTAGCATAACCAAGACCTTGGGAATTGTTTTTCTACAGGTATACATCGGGCTAGCCTCGGGCACTTACACATTCTTTGTGGTGGAATGTACATCGCCATATAGTGCAATCCTGGGGTGTGACTGGATACATCGAAGCTACTGTGTACCGTCTTCACTTCATCAGCAGATGCTACTATGGAACATGGAGTCAGGCGAAACAGAACTGGTCAATGCTGACCCTCGCCCATATTCCGTTTCTGCTAATGCATTAGAAGCCAGATATTACCACAGTGACCTTAGGCCATTGGAGGTATGTGGCGTTGACAGTAAAGGCCGCCCAATGGGTGTCACGGCCTCTGAACTCGCTCAGTGGGGGATTATTCAAGCAACTCAAGATAGTAAAAGACCCTACACCATTGAGCTACCATCCAGACGTTCTCCATGATTGGGTCTCTATCAGAAATAGAGACCGAGGCTTGTCTTTCGTTACACGAGCGCTTTCACAACTTTCTGTTAGAAAGCCAAGCCTTTGAGAAGGTTCCAATGATTGCAGCGTTGGAATATGTGGATGAAGACGTTTTACAAGACTTAGAGGAGGAGGATGAGATTCAATTGGCTCCAGCAGCTTTAGATGATCTACCTCCTAAAGTCAAGGATCCCATCGAACACATTCAGATTGGGACACAGGAAGAGCCAATGTCTGTGGCTATTAGTACTTTCTTGGAGCCTGAAGAGAGGTTCAAGCTGATTGAATTGCTGAAAGAATACGCAGATTGTTTTGCAGAGAAATATGATGACATGCCTGGTCTTTCACCAGATCTGGTTTGTCATAACTTGCCCATCATCGAGGGAACGAAGCCTGTAAAACAAGAAATGCGTCGCATGAACACAGAGACAGCAATTCTAGTCAAGGAAGAGGTTGAGAAAATGCTCAAGTCAGGGATTATATGAGTAGCCAAATATAATGAGTGGCTGTCTAATATAGTCCCAGTCAAGAAAAAGAATGGGAAGATGCGAGTTTGCGTCGACTACAGAGACTTGAATAATGCAACCCCTAAGGATGCTTATCCTATGCCAGTAGCTGATTTGTTGGTTGACTCAGTTGCCCGCCATGAGATGTTAACATTCATGGATGGTACTGCAGGATATCATCAAATCCCAGTGGCTGAAGAGGATAGACATAAGACAGCGTTTCGATGCCCAGGCTTTGCCGGTGTTTTTGAGTACGTGGATATGCCATTTGGACTTAAAAATGCAGGGGCAACTTACCAACGAGCAATGAACTTGATCTTTCATGATCTTATTGGTAAGACCATGGAGGTATATATAGATGATGTGGTAGTCAAAACGAAACGCAGAAGTGACTATTTTGAAGACTTGAGGCAAGTGTTTCTCAGAATGAGGCAGCATCAACTAAAGATGAACCCAGCCAAATGTGTGTTTGGCGTCCAGGCAGGTGACTTCCTGGGTTTTCTGGTTCATCAGCGTGGGATTGAAATACCGGATGATAAGAAACAAGCGGTTATCAGTGCAGCCCCACCAAAGAGTAAGAAGGAACTACACCGTTTATTAGGAAAAATCAATTTCTTACGACGTTTTATTGCCAACGCTGCTAGGAAGACACAATCATTCTCTACTCTCCTGAAGCTTCAAAATCAGAAGGACTTTGTATGAGAGCTTATACATCAAGAGGCCTTCGACACCATTAAAGCCTACTTAACGAACCCACCTGTCTTGGTTCCTCCAAGACCTGGGATTCCTCTTAAGCTGTATATTTCAGCTACAGAACTCTCCATTGGAAGTCTATTAGCTCAGGACGACACGGCAGGCGTTGAACGTGCTATTTTTTACCTAAGTCGTACCTTAAACGATTGTGAAACGAGATACTCTCCAATGGAAAGGTTATGCCTAGCCTTATACTTTTCAGGGTGTAAGCTGAGGCATTATATGCTTTCCTTCACTACGTGTGTAATTGCACAAACAGATTTAGTGAAGTATATGCTGTCCAGACCAATTCTCCGTGGTCGCATTGGAAAGTGGATTCTGGCCTTGTCAGAATTTTCTTTGCAATATGTCCCTCAGAAGGCGGTGAAAGTCCAGGCGGTAGCTGATTTTTTGGCTCATCATCCCATGGAAGAGGTGGTTGAGGGGCCAGAACTGGATCTCGCTCGTATTGATTTGGCCCCTTGGTGTTTGTATTTCGATGGGTCCAGTACGAGTACCATGGCCGAGGCAGGGGTAGCTTTGATCTCCCCACGCGGCCAAACTTATTCTTATTCTTTCAGGTTGGACTTCAAGTGCACAAATAATCAAGCAGAGTACGAAGCTTTAATCATTGGATTAGAACTTCTGTTAGATATGGAGATCAATGATGTGCATTTCCTTGGAGATTCCCAACTGGTGATCAGACAACTCGAGACAAAATACAAAGCAGGTCCAATATTAGAACCTTATGCGAGGAGGGCCTGTGATTTATTAAAGTTGTTCACAGAAGTGGAGTTGAGTCATGTTCCTCACGAGAGGAACTACGCGGCTAATGAGCTGGCACAACTAGCAACGAGTGTAAGCTTACAAGATGGAGTACAGGAGAGAATACTAAAAGTTGAAAGAAGAACCCTTCCATCTTTCCTTGCACGACAAGAAGATAAAAACGAATGGTACGTTGCTACACTTGATCACATCGACAAGGACTGGAGACAGGAAATCATCTCTTATCTCCAGGATCCTAATAATCCGGTTGACAAGCGGATTCGATTCTTAGCTCCCAATTATGTGCTCAAGGATTCTGAGTTATATAGAAGGGGAGAGGAAGGCATACTATTGAGGTGTGTCTTTGGACGTGATGCTAAGCGGTTAATGAGAGAAGTCCATCTTGGGATTGCGGGGCTCACCAAGCTGGTCCCAAGATGAGATGGTTATTAAGAAGACATGGCTTTTATTGGCCAGGAATGCTCAGAGACTGCATCACGTTCGCCAAAGGTTGTGAAGAATGCCAGAGACATGGTCCAGTCAACCATATGCCCAGAATACCATTACAGCCAATAATCAAGCCTTGGCCAGCTCGATGATGGGCTTTGGACTTAATAGGAATGATTCATCCTCATTCATCTGAAGGGCACAAGTTTATCATAGTGGCTACTGATTTCTTCACAAAGTGGGTCGAAGCTCGACCCCTCAGGGTATCTTCAGCGAAGGCCATCCGCCAATTCTTGTTCGAAGTTATTATTTGTCGGTTTGGCATCCCTGAGTGTTTTGTTTCAGACCGAGGGGCAGCCTTCATGTCTGGCGAAGTGGATGCTTTAATGAAGGATCTTGGGATCCATTTTCTCCACTCTTCTCCATACTATGCCCAATCCAATGGTCAAGCTGAAGCGAGCAATAAGATCATTATCCATATCCTAAAACGGATGCTCGCGAGCAATGCCAGACTATGGCATGAAGAACTTTTTAATACTTTGTGGGCTTACAGGACTAGTAAGAGGACACCCACGAGTACTACTCCTTATGCACTAATGTTTGGGCACGATGCTGTTTTACCTTTGGAGATCAATGTTCAGTCTTTATGGGTGATGGAGCAACACAACTTGATCGGTGAAGACTATGTCCAAGCGATGTGGCAAGAGCATGAAGACCTCGATGAGAATCGCATACAAGCCTATGAAAGTCTACGTGCTGATAAACAAAAGGTGGCTCGTGCCTATGACCAACGAACAAGGGGCATGAGTTTTGCACAAGGAGAACTTGTCTGGAGAGTGATTTTGCCTGTTGGTGAGAAAACTGAAGGACAAGGAAAATGGTCAGAAAAATGGGAAGGACCATACATCATCGATCGACTGTTGGGTAAATGAGCAGTTCGCCTGAGAGATCGAGATTGTACTATACACGCGAACCCAATAAATGGTCGTTACTAAAGAAATTCATACAACCAGTTTGGGAGTATGATGATCCTCCGGATACTGCTTAATCTAGTTTATTCATGCCTTCGCATAAATAAACTACAGGGGCAACACATATACTCATCGAGGATCATGTATATGAAATAACCTATTAATGGGGTTAAAGAGCTGTATGTTAAATAACCTATTAATGGGGTTAAATAGTTAGTGCCTATATTCGAGGCCAATTTTTGTAATTAGAATTGTTATTCCAAGTCAAAAAGTTCATGTTAGGCTAGTTTTTGTGGCTTAATTTTTGAGCAAACTATATATGAGTTTATCAATATAAAGAACTTTTACATTCAAAATAAATATTACATTTAGTACTTGGAATAATAAATAGGCTTTGCGGCCCCAGGCTCTGATACCATATGGTGAAGAATGACTTGAACAATTGCAACAAAGAAAATAAAACAGTTCATTCTTCACAAGATCCTCTGCGTTGTTCTCAATCTCCCAATAAGTTAAAACCTGCAGATCGACCTCGGCGATGGAGAGGGAGAGGAAACTGAAACGTCAAGGCAAGAGGAGGTGCACCACAACAAGAGTTACACCTACCTTGACGATTGTCGCCTTCTTCCCAGGGTGATGCTCCCATCTTCCCCCATGTATTGCAGAAGGCATTGAAATTTTTTGCCATCTCCAATGCATATCGACACCGAGTGGGTGCACCGGGGAAGGGTGTGGGAGCCTGCACCTCGGGATTGTGGCTTCTCCCTTTTTGACTCCTTCAATCAGGGAGAGCCAAGGCAACGCCTGGGCGTAGATATTGCTATCTAGTCCAGGTTTGGGCGTGGATATTACTATCTAAGGGACACAACATGGAAAGATTTATCTGGAGGTTTCTTTGGATAGTAAGACTAGAGCAAATAGACTTGGGTCTGATTCATTCTCGCAAGGGACTTGGTTCATTTCACACAGAGAGAAGGAAACCTTTTATAGAAAGGAGTCACAACGGTTTGGTTTCGCGAGAGTAATTACACCCAACAATAGAGAGTACGTGTCCGATTAACAGTGGACCATGGAAGCGGTTTATCTGCTCGCAAGAAGTGCATGATAAATGAGAAGATCCTTGGGGCAGGTAAAACGTATTTCAAAGATTTTTGATTATTTGACGCGATACGGATTCCAAGCTTAGAATTCAATTCTATTTATTGCTGGACAATCAAAGTAGTTAAAATTAATTACAGCCTAAAACGGGGCTGGTTCAAAATTAGGAGAATGGCTTATTGGAAAAGCCCAGTTTGGTTTTTAGACCCAATACAGACTTTGTTGTCAAAACAATGTGGATATATAAAAATCTTTAGTGTTTGGTAACGATTACAAAAGGCCTACACTAGAGGCCCAAAAATTTTACATCTTAAGGAAGCTCTTTATCGAGATCTTAGTCATCTCTGAGGCCACCCAGGCTTGATAAGCTGCTATGCGAGCTTCGATGGCTTCTTGACGTGCCTCTTGCAGGAGTTGAGCTCGGATCTCGCCTCCCACCAAAAAGTGATGCATTTCATCCTGATAGCTGGGGATGTCAGTTTCCAATGCATTTACTTCTGCTCTAAGTACAGCGAGATCAGCTTCAAGAGCAATTATCTTGGCACGTTTGGTTGCTAGTTTCTCCTCCTTTCTAGGCAGCTCCTTCAGATATTTCTCGATTCTCTCTGTCTCCTTGTGGGTTTTTTGCTCCAAGGTTGCTGCTGCTTCCTTCTTACGAGCGGCCTCGATTGACAGTTCCTGGAGGACTTCGCATTGGTGCTGGAATTCAAGGAGTTTGTTTTCTATATCATCTAAGCAAGGAGTGAGGTCTGCTGGGGCAATGGTTTGCAAGTTCTTCACTTGCTTTTGTACGGCCTGAATGTCTCTTAGAGAATCTAGGGGCCCAGAGAGAATGTTGTGAAGCAGGTCTTTGGCGTCTGAATGAGTGCTTAGTGTACTCAGTGTGCCTACAAGTTCTTGAATCTTGGTCGACTCTTGTACACTGAGCAGTTGGAGTTGGTTTCCTGATGATGAAGAGGAGATAGGAACTTCCTTGCTTGGAATTATGGGTCCTTCATCATCGACATTTGGAGTACTATCAGGTTGATCTTCAGTGGCTATCGAAATCAGCTTGCCTGATGTGCTCGCTTGGTTCCTTGGGCTGTTGGGAAGGCTCTGGCGAACGTCCAGGTCCACAGGAACAAGTTTGGACTTCAATATGAAAATAACAGGTCATGTTAGGACTATTTTAAATATCATTAATCCAGGAGTGAGGTTACAGTTTTCTTACTTGTTGGGGAGACAATGGTTGTGTTTCTTCACAGGTTTGAACTTGTTGCTCTGGTGAGGAAGGATTCGTTACTTCGACCTCTGGGCTAGTCTCGACCAGGACTTGTGGTTGTTCAGCTATCAGTTCTGGCGAGGAGACAATTTGCTCAGTATCTGGAACGACTTGTTCATTCTGGGCACTGGGATCCTCACCAGAAGAGGAAGGAATAAAGCAACCTTGAATTTCAATTTGAAGACACTTGAACAGAGTCTCAAGAGCCACAGGCTGTTTCTTCTCTTCTTCCTCAAGCTCTGCTCGATGAACTCCAGTTAAGAATTGAACTATGAATTCCTTGCAACACTCTTTGTGGCTGGTAGTTATAGCCTTGTATGCAGTGTTGGATATGGTATTGGACTCATCGAACTTCAGAATGAAGGCTTTGCAGTGTCCTTCATGGAGCCTTTCTCCTAGTGAGTCAATTACATAGAAGGCTTCGTCTTCAGCTTTGAGGACGAAGAAGTGATCGTTCCAACTCACTATGAAGATTTGGGGCTTCTGGCTTTTCTGAACCTATTCCCATAAACTATCAAAAGAGGGAAGGCCGTTCAGGTTTGCAAACTTCTCAGGATCAAAGTACCCTATCAAGGAATCATCAGCTGAGAATTGAAGTGGCCTGATGTTTGCCTTCAGAATAGCATCCAAATCAAAATGTTGGTCTGGGTACTTGCTTGCAAGGGACTCGTCCTTGCATAACTCGTGCCACTCCTTTGAACCTTGAAGTAGGAGGTCATCGAACTGGGAGAGTGTGGGAATGCTATCCGGATTTGCACAAAACCAATGTGCAATGGTGAAAGCTATGGTCGAGCAAGCACTAGACCCTGAGGCTTTGCTGCTCCTCTTATCGAAAGAAGCGAGGAAGACTTGAGCAGAAAGGCATAGTTGCTTGTCTCTGCTTGTGACCCGTGAGTCCAACCAAACCCCACTTTCTGCCTCTGGGGTCCTTAGCTTGATCCTCTTGGGCTTTGAAGACTGCTAAGGGGGTCGAGGTCAATATTAGGATCGGTGATAAGAGCAGTCTGTTCTGGATAAGTAATAGTTTGAATACTTACAGGTGATCTCGAATGCTTGGTCCTTTTCTTCTTAAGAGATTGAATAGCCACAGTCACATCCGGATCAGGGTTGTACTGTGAAGGGAAGAGAAGGATGTTCATTTATGATCCAAAGGTTGCCAATACATGTCGAAATTTTTTAATTAAAAGCGTACCTGTGGCCATGGGGTAGAACTCAAACAGGGGTGTGGTCCGATTAGTGCTTCCAAGTCTGCTTTGAGCAAGAATTTCTCACTGAATCCATGGAAGATGGCAGCAAAGCACAGGTCTGGTCCCTGGTGTCGTTTCACTTCCCAGAACTGGGAATACCAGGAAAGATACGTTGGGGTGACCGACCTCGATATCGATAGTGGCTTTGTAATGTCAGGAAGGATCACCATTGGAAAACCAAAATGTGCATCGAAGGTTTCTGCTGCAGTAGGTTTGTTGTCTCCTCGCCAGAGAGTATATTTATTAACAGAACAGGCGAGGGGCATAGGGGCATCTTGACTGAGCCCGAGCTGTCTGTAGAAATGATTTGGAGCATAGAGCTCATACCCGGAGTTGGCTGAATCTGGGAGTTGCAGGTCCCGGCAAGTGTTAAACTTAACAAATAAGTTCCTCGCTTGATCATCTTGTTTAGGAGAGGGCATGAACCCACTTGAGAGGAGGCCAGGGTAGCGACGACTCAGAATTTCTTCGACTGCAGTGTAAGGAAAGTCCTCATGGGAGTAGAGATATCTAAAGCAGTCAAGATAGGACCACTGCTTAGTCCTGGGCAGTGTGGTGACTAGTGACTTGCCCAACAGCTGTTGTTCTTCGAACATAGGGGTTGCTGAGGGGCAGAAGTAAGGAAAGTAGATTTGCAACCAGAGCTCTACCATCCACAGTGGTCCTGATTGGTTCAAATCAAGCTTTGATAAAGATACTCGCCTAAGACCGTAGTAGATGAAGGCGAGGACGGGCTCAACCAAGCTCAGTGGTTCTTTGTTGTAAAGGCGTTCAGCGAGGTTGGTCTATGTTTTGATGACCTTCGCTGAGGTTGTACAGAACAAGTATTTCGATAGCCAATACTCCAGGAAGGCTATTCCTCCTCGTGGTGTGTTTTTCTCCTCTTGTGCAAAATGTTTCACCCAGGAGGAGTAGGATGAATGCCGCACTGTTGAAGCTTGGAGAGGAGTTTGGTCGGAATCTTGAGGAGCCCAACTGTTTTCAGAGGCAGGAACTCCAAAAATGGTGTAGAGATCGAGCATTGTAATGCTTACATCGCCACAGGGGAGTCTGAAACAGTTTGCTGTGCAGTCCCAGAAACACATGGTTGTAGCAAATGGGGCTTTGTTACCCCCAGAGCATAGATTGATGAGTTGAGCAATGCCTGCTGCTTCCCATCGTTCTTTGTCTTGCCTACGGCGTTGCCGGTACCAGGCGAGGTCGTCTGAGGTGGAATGTGGCCATTTCCCGATGGAACAAAGGTTATCTTTTTGTGTCCATGTCTTCGGGTCTGCCGTAGGATTTGCCTGAAGTATGAGGGAAGAATTACAGATGGGGTCACGAAGAGAAGTGAAAAGCTCTGGATTTAGTGGAGAATCCAGAAATGGGCCAAGTAGATCTGTGTTTTCTTCGGGGTCTACTGTAAGAGTGCAGACGGTGTCTGGGTTGTGTCGGACAGCGACTTCCTTGAGCCGTCTGGAGAATTTCTTGGCGTGAACGGTGTCAAAAGGAATAAGAATGTATTTACGAGGAGGCATTTTTCTGAATTAGGGTTTGACGGTGGTGAGAAAGAAAGGTTTAATCTTTTTGACTGAGAGAGTTAGAAAGTTGCAGGGTTCTGAGCAATTGAAAGGGTTTTGATGAAGATGAAATTTATGGATTTGGACTGGTGTTTTTATAGAGGTGTCAGTCGAGCGTCACACTTTTTCGAAGAGTTGGTTGACGTGGCGTTCGAGTGATGGTGTAGCGTTTCAAGGTCAATAAGCACATCGTTCAAGGTATATTCAAGTCTTTTCGCTTGTTCAGAAAGTTTCCAAGTTCAAGACCTGAGGGGCAATGTTTGGGCCTAAATAAAATATTTACTTTGGGGTTGGATAGCCGAGGTCTGGCGAGCGGCCCACCATTGTGTTAGTAATTCCTGGCGAAGGAGTTAAGTTATAAAACGTCTGGCGAGCTTCGCTAGAGGAAGACTTCGAGTTCTATTAGAACTGTGTCTTATCGAGCTGGATTTACGCGGCTTAGTTTCTATCATAATTAGTTGAACAATAGCAGAACTCTTGGAAGAGTTATGATGGAATTAGAAGACCTATGAGTGGTATAACGTGTATGCTGGTATCAGATTCAGACAAGATTACAAGAGCAGAAGGAATTAGAAACAGAATGAATGACTAATTAGTAAGCGAGTATATAAGGAGAGCAAGGATCTTATGAAGAGGCCCCCCCGACAATCAATCAAACAACCTTGCTATACGCAAACAAACCTAGACGGTTATCTCGTCCTCGAGATTCCTATCTACCTTGCAACCAGAAGGTCTGAGTGCTGTTCACCTATCGAGTGAAGGTATTTACGACTCCAAGGAAGTAATTGCAACCAGAAAGTGGAAGAGCGGCTCACTTGTAAGTTGGGAGCTTGGATACTCAAAGGAAACGAGTGTTCTCAACACTTCGTCGAGAGATTGCTCTGTTCTGCACGATAAGGCGTGGGAGTATCGATTTCGAGATTCGGTAGAGAGGTACACATATCAAAGTCCTAGGTTTTTAGGCGAAAATGACCTATTCGAGCAGGGTTGGTGCTCTCCCTGTTCTAATCGCTTACATAAGAAGTCAGGCGGCTGTAATTAGTCCATATTCCGTTGAAGAAAGGTGGCACGCCAGCATATGAAGCACAAGCATGATAGACTGGCTCACGCGGTTAAGACATCCGAGATAAAAGAGACTGCTTCGCGGGAAGGATCTCTTCCGAGAGAAATTTCTGCATCGAACACTGGTAACGTTTTGGCCAGCCAAACAGCCAATCAAATTCTGATTGTTTTCTTCCCTGGAACAGCTTTGTTTTGCTGCAAAGACGTGGTATGGGGTCTTCTTGGGCATGATGATCTTTGGGGCTAGTGAAGTGAGCCGGAAAGTTGATCTTGGTGATGAGACTACGACCATGATTTGCAAATTTGTTGTCCGAGCTTCTGATGCTTCCATTACAAAGGAGATCAGTTCAGATCTACAGGGCTGGTTGGATGATCTCACTGATGGGGGTGTTGAGTACATGCCTGAAGATGAAGTGAAGGTGTCAGCTGCTGAGAGGCTTAAGATCTCAATGGAACGAATAGCCTTGCTAAAGTCAGCCCAACATAAAGAGACTCCCAAGTCTGATGATGAGGAGGAAGAAAAGGAAGAAGAAGAAGAAAGCAGTGATGAGGAAAATATGTTTACGACAAAGAAAAAGAAAGAAAAGAGAAATAAGGATGGTGAGGAGGAAGATGGCAAGAAAAAGGGACCTACAACCTTGACAAAGTTGACTGCAGAGGAGGCCGAACACCGTGCTCTTCAACAAGCAGTGCTTCAAGAGTGGTATACATTGTCTAAAGATAGAGCTGCAAATGTTAATTGATCTACATGTCTTCCGCCAGATTGTAACAGCTGGGGAATGATCTAGCATTTCATGTGTTCGGCACTCATGAGCTGAGATGACTCAAACTCGGGTTGAGTTGATACCTCTCCACTCGCACCCTCATTCAAAGTGAGTCTGATGTGTCTGTTGAAGGCATCTAACAGTGTCTATAACAACTAACTGTGTAATACTTGAAGTTTTGACTCCGCTGGGCAGGGTGTTTGTGGCTCCACGAGGACTTGTAACTTGTCCACTTACAGGTGAATTTTACGCGAGAGAACCTTTGCTTCTGGAGCTTTGAATAATCACTTGCCTTGGTCTTTTGTACTCACGTGTGCAGTTTCTTCAACACCTCCAAAAGTGTTGAGCAGGTCGATATCAGATTTGTGCAGCTGCAACAATAGCGTTAGGTTTCGGCTTTCTACAGTGTGAAGTTGTTCGGCTCTGTTTCAAGAGTGTGTTGTTAATCTGTTGCTCCTGTCCTACCATTCTTTTTGTATTATACAAATCTAGCTATAGGTCTGTTGTTCGTCATCGTTTCTTATATGAAAGATATTACTATGTACTTTATTCACTTCGGAGTTTGTTTCATCCCAAGTTGCTTCTCGGGTCAAAATTTACCCGGTAACACAAATAGTATACAATTTAAGCACTTTCTTCTGGTACACAGCTACTAAATGGAAATGATAACATTAGTTCCATTTTCTACTACGTATTGCAGAATGCCAGTTACATAGAATAGAATGATCAATCACACTGCATAAGTACATTCCGAATACTATTCTATTACAGTAGATGTTGCCAAAAAGACACATCACATACCAATTTGGACTTTGATCCCCCGAAATGATATCATGATGTTCTTTCAAAACTACCACCAACTTGCATATGCAGCCATTCGGATTGCGAGCCTTGGACATACTCCCTGGGTGCGTGGGATCCAAATAACAATCCTGCAGCATCAAATGGTGGTGCACCAATCTGAAACACCAGGTCAAAAGGTAAGATAATATAACGGCCAACTAAGAGGGTATATGCCAAGGTGATGATGATTTGAAAGAAATGGATTCAGGAGAACTATGGTGCATTTCAGATGGAAAAATAAAACCAGCAATGTCAAAAGTTATGCTACGAGTCTGGTAGATTCTAGACAGGTTGCATGCTTGTCCAGTATGTTCTTAAATAATATAAATCTTGAGATCCACAATGTAACCAGTTGGTCATTAATCCTATATAAAGGAGGTAATGAAACTAGATTGTCATTTAGTTTTAAAAACTTGTGATCCCCAAAAGAGACCAACGAGTGAGATTGAAGACTAGTAAAAATAGGTAAGCCCTGATGACTACTAACAAGAAACCCCTTTTAAATGTTTGCATCCATTAAAAACAGCACGGTCTATCAGCAAGGACTATACTGAAAGTAATAGAAGTGCAGTAGACTTACATCCTTTGAAGCAAAGGATTCAATAGAGGGATTCACTTTCACCCTTGCATTGACTGCTTCAAGCTTCAGTGAAAGGAACTACAGAATCCAATTAATAGAGAGAATTAGGCTAAATAGTTTAAACCAAATCATGAACTAATTAGCAATAGATAGAGCCACATGGGGACAGGACAAGCAAAACCATGTACCTCAACTTGGCGCTGCAGCGACTCTATGTAATTAATTATCTCATCAAGGACGAGTGCTTTCCCAATAAGCTTCTCAGATTAAAAAAAAGTACACCAGGATATGTAAGTTCAGTGAAACAAAATGGAACTGTGAATGGTTCCAATATAAATTACGTGACGTTTTAGTATGTAACAACTAACTAGTTGTAATTGAAAGAACAGTATACCTTATTACATCCCGGAACCAAATCTTGAAGAATTTTCATCCTTTCGCTGATCTTTTCTCTTCTTGCCTGCCAAAATGGGCCTGATCAAGTGAGTAAATCATATTAAGGGGGTCGAATTCTTGTTTGATGCTCAGAAAATGCATTACTCTCTCTGCGAGGCTGTGGCTATCAGTAGCTTGGCCCCTCCTCGCCCTCACATGGATATAATCTTGCTTGGGTGGCTCAGAAGGTTTAGTGCTTTGCTCTTCTGCCTTGTCACCATCCCCTGAACTTGTTTCAGCTTCAGCCTTACAATTGCTGTCTTCATTTCTCAATCCATCCAACTTCACCCGCTTCACACTTGAATCATTCTGTTCAAAAAACAGAAAACAGAAAACATTTACTATATAACAACCATGAAGCATACTGTTCACAGTTACTGTTCATAGTTACTGTTCACATTTTCCCAAACTATCATTTCCATCATCTTCGTTCCATGGAAAAAATCTGAGTGATAGAGTTTGTAATTGTACTTGGTGTCATCATGAAAGTTTCTCGGAACTGTGTAGTCTATGCCATACTCAAATTTCATGATGATCTAACGGTGCAATCGATTCAAATCAAGGTAAATCCGAATACTGTTTGTTAAAATTTTTGTTTTGGGTAAACATCAAATTTGCTCGAATTTGAGTTATTTGTAGTTTTTCTTCTATCAATTTTCCTGAATTTGAGTTGTATGTCGTTTCTATAAAAAGTAAATATGCACTGCTTAAGCTATGAAATATGTCCTCACCTCTACACCCTTCAGAAATAGAATTGGTCTCCAAGGATCTCACACATTTGCTTTTGAATGAAGCCTGTTTAGAATGTGTACTTCTAATGTCTGCTTATTTGATTTTTTTTTACATACGAATAAGTAGCGTTGATAACTATACTAAACTAAATTCATGTTGTGAACTGGCCATCCTTCAATGAGTTTATGTTTAAGTTTGTCCTCTTTCCTTACTCTGCTTACGCCATCGAGCTTTTGCTCAGTGGGCTTGGGTTATTGTTGTCACAAAGATCGCTACTATTTGTCAGCTCTCCATCTTAAGTCATAGTCAAATAAATTGATATCTAACTATAGTTTCAATGACCAAATGAAATCTTATTTTCAGATCTGTACAAGAGTTGAAAAAACACAATATCAACATGGATATTTCACAATGCATACGTCTTGGTAATCATCTCATCCCCTACTATTTAGATAAAATTGCTTTCCTCCACTTTACATCAACTTCAGAATTGTTAGAAATAACATCACAAACATCAGAGACGTCCGATCTTATATGATCAATATTAGAATCAGAGCTCGAGCATCAAGAAAATGGAGACCAAGTAAATTCGAAAGTGATGAGTATGCCGGCTTACACTACCTTCTGATAGGTGACCAAGTGAGTAAAACATCATCAATCTGTCAATAATTATGTACTAATTTATTTGATACTGAGGACACCATAAAAATACAGAGATGAAGCATCCATGCCGTCATCGATGAAATCTACTATCCTTACATGTCAAAGATAATGGAAGTTGGAGAATATACGATATCGGATTCTTTGCATGCAAGCAGGATTATGCAAACCACAGAGTTCCCATGCACAAGACAACACGTACTTTCTTTCATGGAGAAAACCTTATTTAAGAGAGTAGAGGAACACATTCCTCAATTCCAAGAACACGTTTTCCGCATCTTGAAACTTGAAAAGCTACCTAATCAAATTGATAAACAGACAATCTTGGCAGGTAAATCAACTGGCCTATAAAGAAAGTACTAATCTATTACTAATAGAACATTGTTTTTCATATATCCACAAATCTCTCATGCCCTCTTTCATCTCAACTATTGTTTGTATTCAGGTACTACTACTCACCAAAACAGTAGTCAAGTAATACTACTTGCCGAAGTAGTGTTCAGGTACTACTACTCGATGAAACAGTAGTGATAACACCGCCCCAACGGGACGGACAACCACCTAGTCCAACACAGGAATCAATCAACCAACACAAATAATAGCTGAACTCATCAGTCATCCAGTTCATTTTCTTTCTCATAAGCCTTAACTCACTTCACATAACACACAACACCATGTAGCAAGCATTAACATCCAAAGCCCACACGACTAAATTCAAACTTTTACAGTTAGCTGACATACCAAGAACTTCATTACCACACAATCTACTACTAGCTCAATGAATGTTTCACTGAAATGTAGTAAAAACTATGAAGACCTAAAAACCTCAAAGTTAATTCCTTTCAGCCCAAAGTTTATTACTTTCAACTCAAAGTTCATTCTTTTCACCTCAAAGAGTCAAAGTTTAAATCTTTTTAACCAAACAAGCTTCATTTTACTTCACAAATTTCACATAAAGCCAAAACCAAAAGGAATAAAAATTTCACTAACCAAGCCGCTACTAGTTGAAACAATCCTAGAAAACTCATCCTCGGAGCTCACTTTCTTCCTCTTCCTTCCTCCGCTGCCTCCTCCGCCGCTCTGCTCCGTCACCATCGATTCCTCAAGAGACCGATCTCTATTCCAGGAGTTCTCTCCAATCCCACCGCCCAAACTCGCTGTCCGGAGACCCGCCTCGCCGCCGAAGGGCCACATCTCCGCCAAGCTATACGCCGCCGAGTTCGCCGCCGGGCATGAAGACTCGTTGATCAGCGGAGGATCCATTTTTTGTGATCGACTTCGATACCCATTGGTAAAGATAGACAAACCACAAGAATTCAATGATACGTACAATTCTTAGAAGGAAATCAGCATCAAATAGAAGGAAAACACTCGAATAATGACACACCAATCTTGAAAATAAATCACACACAATCACATGAATTGAGTTCATTTATACACTCTTATTGCAGATTCCACAAACACCAGTTCATTCCACAGCGACTTCAAATTGTCATACTCTTCACCTAAAACCATGCATATGATAGATCAAACACGAGAGAATTGATATTGATTCTACGAAAATATGTAGAACATTTGAAGACGCAATCCAAGTTGTACAAAGACTGTTAAAATTACCTCATCGTCTTGGTTAACATTAGTCTTCATTGATGATTTGATCGGCAACTTCATCTTCTTCATCGTCAGAGACGACGTCGTCAAGTTGAATCTTTTTTAGATCACGCACAAACCTCGCCCATTCCTCACCTTTAAATTGCCTCTTGCATCCTTTACTTAATTCTGGACAGTTTGCAATCACCAGTTCTCTTATAGCAGTGAGGCCATGCAACCCTTGTGGCAAGGCAGACAATTTGGGGCAAGTGCCAATCCATAGTCCCTCCAACAATTTCAGGTCTGCCAACCACTTTGGAAGTGTCATGAGATTATCAGAACGTGATATTCCTATGCTCCGTAAAGTGTTGGAAGACTCATGAAGCCAGTTGCGTAGACCCTCCAAGTTTGAATTTGTTATAACGAATGACTGAAGACCTCGAATGCCTTGTCCCGACTTCATTAGCTCAAGCTTCTTGCAATCTTGTATGAGTAAAGTGTCAAATGCTTGCAAGTTATTCAGATTAGGTGGCAAGGATTCCAGATTCTCGCATTCTACAAGACCCAGCTTTCGAAGGTTAAGGAGGCACTTCAATTCTTCCCCCAAAGATTTGAGATGGATGCAATTATCAAAGGCTAAAACCTGAAGCAATCTGAGACCTCTGAACATTCCTTTCGGCAAATCCATTTGTTGTGTACTTATTTTTAGATACCTGAGGTTGATCAGGTTACCTATGTCTTTGGGTAACTCCTCAAGTGCCTCACATCCTCCGAAGTCTAAATATTCCAGCTTCAACAGCCTGCAAATAGAATTGGGGAGCCTTCTTATCAACTTATTACCACTCAAGTTTAGAAATCTGAGGTGACTCAGGTTACCAATGGAACTTGGTATCTCCCCAATAGTGAATTCCCTCAAATCAATAACCCGCATGAACTTAAATCTTGAGAAGCATGTCCTTAGGAAACCTAGAATGTTGATTGCATCTTTTGCTTTATCAGGAAATAGAATGGTCCGTAGCTTCCGTGATTGGAGCAAAAATTCAGGAACTGAGTTCTCATCTTCGGACAAATCTTTCATGGATATCGACACATGACGAACTTTTTCAAGAGCATCTGTGGGACGACTATTAACTGTGGAGTAGCCAACTGATGCCACAGAGATTGCTAAATCATGAACTAAATCGTGACTTTTAAAACTTAACATAGTTTTCATATCCAACTCAACTTGAAAAAGCGATCTTGAACAAAATTCTCTAACATAGTTTAGCCCAATCTCTTCAAAATTTTGGACTAATCCTGATGAGGATGTGAGGTAGCCTTGTGCCATCCATAAAAAAAACAACTTTAACACTATAAAAAGAATAATCTTTGGGAAATAGTGAACAAAAAGAAAAACAAGGCTTCAAATAAGATGGCAATGAATCATAACTCAACTTTAGTGCCTGCATAGTCATGTCGTTTTCCTTAGAACCAAACATTTGATCCCTTATGCATACCCAATCTTGTTGCTCCATCTTTGAATGTAGCATACTCCCTAAAGCATCTATGGCCAAAGGAACCCCTCCACACTTCTTCACAATTTCTTCCCCAATTTTTACCAAGTGTGTATAATGTTGCTCATCTCCTTTCCTAAATGCTCTTCTCATGAACAAGGAGATACAATCATCGTCATTAAGACCTTTTAAGTTATGAGTGTACACGGAATCCATCAGTGAAGCAACTGATTGATTTCGTGTTGTTACAACAACTTTACTACCATTGGCTCCAATGTTTAACAGGGTTTTTAATTCTCGCCACTTACTGGATGTTATACCAGTAGTCCTTGTGTCCCAAACATCATCCAACACTAACAAAAACTTCTTACCCCTCAATGTATGTTGTAAACCCCTTTTCATAAGGTCTAGATTTGGATATTCACACTTTTTTTTTGTTGCAGCAACAATTATGCTCTCAACCAATGTCTGAATAACAAAGGTCTCTGAGATGCACACCCACATCTTCTTCTCAAAGTCTCCATCTACAACATCGTCATTGTACACCAATTTAGCAAGTGTAGTCTTTCCCAACCCTCCTAGACCTACGATGGATATAACAGAAAAGTTCTCATCATCATCACTCGAGTGATTAGTACCGTCACTCAAGAGATGTTTCATTATTTGTTCTTTATCTCCATCTCTCCCAATAATAGCCAACGGCTCCACTACAGAGTCGGTCATCCTTTCCCCATCCTGCACTCTTGGAACCACATGAGAAGCTTCAACAACTTTATCAAGGGAAAACTGTCTCTTTTCCCTGTCAATCTCATCTAGTCTCACTCTAATCTCTTTTAGTTTGTGGCCCATTTTGAAGTTAAACACTACTGGATTCCAACGAAAGAAGAATTGGTGCACCTTTGCTTTGAGTCTACTACTTCTGTTTTTGTTGATGAGCACTTGTTGTCGAAGCTTTTGGAAGTCAAATTCGTCCAATACATCCTCAGCATCGTTGCAAACATCTTTGAGGTTTCCCAACCAATGAGTGATCAGGGGGTTGTTTATTTGCTTCTCCTCGGCATCCTCCAGCACGAGCTTGATGATCAACATGGTTTTATTGAGCTTCTTTAGCTCAGCCTGTGCTCCCCAAGCCAAGCTAACTTCTTGGGCAGCGTAGGAGGCTAGCCTAGTGGCGACATTCGTAGCAACTCCACTTACAAACTCCATATATGGTGATTGGAATCAAAAGGAAGAAGGAGATTAGATGGACGGGTGAAATAAGTAAAGAAAGTTCTGTTGTGTATTAGCATTTTAAGCAAAATGTCCTCAAGTTCATCTAGATCAACACAGGGTTGTGTGAACACAAACTTGCCACCCAAGTCAGTCAGTCTTATCAATTTTTCCACCCAATTACGTGATACCGATCGATCAGCACATGCAGCTGTCATAGATAGGTATGCCTGAGTAGGGTCCTCGATGGATCCTCCTGATCGAGACTCGATCTCAACAAAATGAAGAGGTGAAACTTCTAATCTTTTGTGACTGAGAGGCTTCAGCCTCATATATATTTACTTCATCTCTGTTTGTGATTACATGCAATTAATTAGTAAAACATGTACAAAACCAACAGTAAAGTTTCAAATGAAAGGTTGAATTTGAGTTCTAATTGGTTTTCAAATGGGTGATGCTAAGAAGTTTCTTACAAACTTCATGCAGTACGTTCTGTACGTCAACTTCAGTATATGGACTCCACTAATGCAACTTGCAAACCACTCTAAAACGTCACTGTATGTCTCTATTCGAATGTCCAGGTGACTCTGAACTATCTCTCAACTATATATATTCATAGTGGGTAGGCTATTAAGCATCAAGACAAATGAAATTGATGACCAAAGTCAGTCAACTATTTTGGAACATTGCCCGCTTGTTTGCATTGTAGTGATCGACCCCGCAGGTCGATCATGAACACATGCATGTAGTCACCTCGAATCTTCATGGAAATAGAGTTACAGTGAATAACTTTCAACTCTTCGATTGATCGGGTTTCAGTGACATTTATAATTCTAAATTTCTAATAGCCTGCTTAAAAAATCACATCGCGAATTTGCTGCATAGGATCGTTATTAACAACCTCTCATAGAATGCACACCAAATTCCCTATATAACAGAGTTGGTCCACTGTGCTTATGAATAGTACTATTCATATGAACAGTGGCTGTCCGTGCCTGCCACCCTTGCACGTGCCTTTTCTTTTGGCCTTTTCTTTTCTTTGCTCCGTTTCGTGGAGGTTCTCCAGTGTTGAGTTCTTTGATCAAGACCTCCAACTTTTCTTCTCATTTGCGATCTTGGGCTATTTAATTTCGAGCTTCGATTCTTTGCTGCAGAGTTCGGCGGACCACCGATCTTATCGGGAAAACTTCTTCCTTATTGCGGGCGGTGGATATAAACACTTCTTCCTTCCTATCAATTGTTTCTTTGTGCTTGCAATTGTGCGTGTCTTCTAAAACCTAGAAATCATGTCTAATTATGTTCCCGCTAAAAGTTTTCCCTCTTCTTCGTTCTGCCGATCTATTTGCGGTTATGATATGAATCTCAGTCCTGCAATCTTTTGTTTGGGTGTTTTGCCTATTTCTAATTCATTGTTTTTGGTGTTTTCGGTCTTTACATCAGCAGGTCTGTGCCGTTTGTGAAGTTGATTGAAGAGACAAAACTTCCTGCTTTTGATCGACCAGGTTTTGATTCTGAACAGGCTGCCTCCTAACTTGGGTAATCTTCTTCTTTCTTTTGAAACGCCAAGCCATCATAAATCTGTTGAAGTGTGCTGTGGTGCCCAGGTCACTCGGTCATGCAATTATGCTCTTCATCGTTCTGACTCCTAATTGAATCTCGGTTAAAAAGCAAGAGCTGCATCCTACTTTGCATCGTGCATAAATTTAAAATGCCACTGAGAAATGAAACGTTTCCATTGCATCAGCAGCTTTTAAAAATCATCGGCTTCATGGCTTAGCAACTTGCTGTTGATATGCAAGATTGTGAGACTGTTATGTACATTAAATAGATATCAAGGAGATTGCCTGCAGAGAACAAAATTAGTCCTGGTGTTTCTGCCTTTGTCCCATGTTGTTTTGATCGATGGTATTGCTGTCTGATTCAACTTTCGGCTAATTTGTTGATTGAGTCTTCTATTATTTTCTTTTCTGCGGGAAAACAACACCAACTTTTGGGTTTATGCTTATGTTGTTTGCTAAATGAGTTTGTGCTGTTGCTGTTTTGGGCATCAATGTGTTCTGGTATACAGTTGGAAAACTGGTGTGTGTGAACTTGAGCATTGAATTGGTGCTTTCTTTCCCTTTTTTGCATTTGTGAAGACGAGGTTCCTATTTATCTTCGCGCCTTCGGCCTCACTGCTGTTAATTCTTCTTCCGTCACATGTTTGGCCCCACCCAAGACGATCGCGCTGGTTTTAGCTCTCTGTTTCACACTTTTCTTGATGTGATCTATGCAATTTCATTGTAATTTCCTTTTTTCTGCATTTGTTTTCTGAATCTCTGATCGTGGGCTTACAAAATAAGGAGTCGCCTCTCTCAAAAAACAGATGAGGAGGCATATTCATAGAGTTGATTTGGTCTTCCATTACTGTGTTATCATTTGTTTATGGCATACATGTGTCGTGTGTATCATTTGTGAGAAAAGAAATGATGTTGGGAACATTTATTCTATCGTCATGGCATCAAGTGAATCAATCTTTGCAGGTAGACCTAGGCAATTGGTGTCTGGACATTTGGATCAGTGTTGTATTTGATTGTCTTTGTGATATCTGAACATGGTATATTCATTTGAAAATATTTCTTTTTTGTGATGGCATGGAGAATTGTAATGGGACTTATATCTCTGGATGGTGAAAATTTTTACTCATTAAAAATCTGGTGTACTCTAAATCAGTCTGTGTTGATCCAGGGTAGGTTGGAATTATTGTTGTTCAAGTATAGTTTGTTTGTGAAGGTGGTCTTTTAACTTGAATATAGGATTTTTTTCCTTTGTTGAAATGGTATGTGAGAGAAGTTGAGTTCACCTTATGGAGTTGTGACTGTGGATGCATTGATACATACTGCATTTGTTGTTGTTGCATAATAGGGTGAAACTTTGTATTCTGTTCTGGTGTTTCTGTGTCAAATTTGGCTTGATTTTGATGATTATGCAGTAGAATCTGTGGTACTAACTTTCTTTTGGGCCGGCCAAACAATATATTTTTGCTTTGTGAGTGTTCCCAAATAGTTGATCAGTAGTTATTGAACTGATATGTGGGTCAATAGAAAGTAATTACAGGCATTGTGTTGTCTTATATTTTATGCAATGGTTGATAATTTTTTTATGATCATGTATATGATCTGTGGTCGTTGTGGTGATAATCAGGTTCAAATTGAATTGGTGATGGATGCTATTATGTTTCTGATTTTAGGTATGGATGAAAAGAGAAACTTACTTTTTGTCATTGACAAAGATCCGATGGTGGAATCATTCAGCTGCTTTGGAGAGACAACAACTTCATCAACCACTTTTCATGATCTGTCCCCAACTGTTGGAGATGGGCAATCTTTTTCCAAGGGACAACCTTTCTTTCAGAAGGAGGACACATGTGCACAATTGACAGTGTCAATGGAAAAAACAAATTTCTCTCAGCATCGTGTTGATGAAAATGTAGCCAGAATAGTTGAATCAAATAATAACAAAATTGGTGATGACGGAGATTTTCGTCATTCTTTATCAGGTAGCTTATACCAACTTTTTCTTTCCTTGCATTAGCTATTTCCTGGGCGGTTTTTTGTTCCAGTTTCTCATTTTTCGGGAATTTGCAGAGGCCTTAGGTCATATCATTTTCTTATGTACGATGTGCTTAATGACAAAATTATCCATTAAGGGTGTTATGGTCTAATTTTTCCTCTGCTTTTATTGGTACTGTAGTTTGTGGGGTGGTTGACAATGTTGTGTATGGCATTTTGTGGTCTTTCTACAATACATGGCATTGATCATCAGGTTGTTTTAAAAAATACCTCAGGTGGTTTCTTGCAGATTGTGTGTGTTGTTCTCATGTTATTTTCATTTTATGGGTGAGTTTTCGTGGAATAACAAGTATCTTTTTCGTTGTCCAATGTCATGACATAGATATTGTTGACCAACCACTGAGCAAGGGACAATGTCTACTTGAATCTGTCGTTGGAAAGTTATTGGTGCCTGACCATACAATGGCATTGACCAGCGACCTCAGCATAGGTAGAGCAAACTAATGGCATGGTCTGGATCTTGGAGGCATGGAATCTTTTAGGAAAACACAACGTTTTTTTGACTCCTTCTGGAAATTTTTTGTGTAGGGACAACAACAAACAATTGCAGTGACAGCGCTGATCTTCATGAGACTATTGCTGGTAATATAATAATTAATGTCTGGCATATTTGCTACAACAACTTCTTTCTTCTTCCAGCCTAGACTTCATTCGCGACTGTAAAATATTTGTTGGCTGAGAAATCCGCGGCAATTTTAGCCTTTGTTTGGTTACTGTTTTGGTTTCTGTCTCTGTTCCATGTTCTGACTATGTTATGATCTGTTGCTTTTTCTTTTAGAATCCATCGTTGAAATTTGTTTTGTTTGGTTGACTTTATTTTTTAGCTGTGCAACGAAAGAAAAGTATGTCTCATACAAACAAAGGCATCTCAGTATTGGTTGACACAACACCGCAACCAAAGAGAACTGCTGGCAAAAGACCCCGGCTTGGAGTCATGGGATCAAACAGTGAACCCATTGCCTATAATAAAGATCGTCATCAATTTTTATCAGGTTTTCTGGACCACCTTCATTTTTGCTTCTGTTAGATGTTGTTCTCTGGTTGTTTTTTCGTTACAGATCGATGTTGATGTGATACATTGGTGGGTAGTTATTTTGCTTTTGTTAGATGTTTTTTGGGTGTTTCTTCGTTTGAGATGTTGATATGATACGTTGGTGGGTAATTGTTTGTTTCCAAAATTGGGATTGTCATTTGTAGGCTTTTTTATTGATGGATTTAGCTCATATCATTGAAGGAGCTGATGTCACGTAGTGTGTATGTATGAATGTCTGTGATGCATGGTGTATTTTCCATGCACATAATATTTTAGCTGTTAAAAATAAGCTCTGCATGATAACAACTGTGCACATTTAGGGTGTTATGGTTTGATTTTTCGTTGAATGTTATTAGGTATTGTAGTTTCTGAGTTGGTGTACCAGTACTGGTGCAGTGCGTATGTTGCAATTTGTCGGTGTCTATGAGATTACTGTGTGTCTTTGCTGACATTGCAATTAAATTTCTTTGCCTAAACTAATTGCGGTTTCATGCATTCATGTTCCTTATTTAAACGATTTTGCACATCATCCACGATTTGCTTTCACTAAAATTTGTGTTCATGTAATGTGGAATTTACATTTACATTTCGGTGTGATGTCGATAGTGCAAGGACTATTGATAGATTGCTATGTGTTGCTCTTGGTTCAAGAATAGATCATGTAATTTTTTTATTTCAATGTGTCATTTTTTTTAGCCATGGGGCGGAAGAAAAAAATACGCTTAGAGAATAAGGATGTCTCCATGTGCCTTCACATGACACCACAGTCTGAGAGGAGCATCAGTAAAAGGCGTTGTTTGTCTGCAGGAAATAGCATTGGTAATGAAGTTGTTCCTCAAAATACCTCGGGTAATCGCTTACCGACTGGATATTTTCTCACATGTTATTTCCCTTTTTATCAGCGATTTTTAATGGAATGACAATGATATTATTTTTTGGGAAATTACATGATGTAGATATTGTTCAGTGACAATTGGATGAAAAACAAGTTCTTTTAGAAATTATGGATGGACAATCGTTGATGATTGACCATACAATTGCATCAACCAGTTACCTAGCAGCAGGTCATCCAAACTGATGGCATGTTGGGGATGGTCAAGACATGGAATCTTTTAGTAAAGCACAATGTTTTTGTTTAATGCTTTCTTCATAAATCTTTTGTAGGGACAATGACAAACAATTGCGACGATGATATTGATCTTCACGAGACTATTGCAGGTGATGGACTCATTATTTGGCAGCGTATTCACTGCGATGACTCTTTCAATTTTATCGTGTTTGGATTGTTTGATGGAATCAAAGTTGGTTTTTTAGATATTGTTCGGAAGAAGGCCCGTAAATCTGTTCATCAAGGTTCAGCATCTGATCAAGCAGGAGTTACTTCATCTGAGAAATCGTGCCTTTTTGCCAGCACCTCTCACCAACACCAACCTTCTGAACGGTTGGAAACTCATCTGCACAAAAGTTCTGATGATGAAGTACAAGAGGACAGCGACAATGAAGAAATCCATGGAATTCTATCAGGTCTTACCACATTTTCTATGTCCTTTTTAGTGCATTCTTTTGTCCTGGGTGGTGATTGTAGTGAGCTATTCTTACAATTTTCCTGTTGTGGTTGTGATAAATTTCTTTTCCCAGTCATTGTTTTGATAAATCTCGGTCTGTTTTGTTTCTGGGGTATCATTCATATAACAGCTGTACATTTCTTTTGGGATGATTCTGAATTATTTGCATTTCCCCTGTTGTTTTCCGTCCTTTTGTGTGATCGAATCATATGGTATTTCTGTGATTGGGCGCCACAAAACTTCTTCCTTATTCATTGTTACTGTTGGTTCCCTGTGCTTGGAAATTGGTGTGTATCATAGAACAGAGAAATCATATGTTCTGAGATCATTTAGTCATGGCATGACATGCATCAGTATTTAGTGAAGTCTTTTTTCTTATCCTTATCAATTCTGTGGCTGTGTATCGAGTTTTTCATTTCCACTTTTTTGCTAATCATTTAAGTGAATTTGCATAATCACATCATCCATATTGTGCTGACATATTTTCCGCCATAAATTTAGTAACCTGATATGGCGTATGATTTGACATTTAATATCATTTTAGAGCTGACCGCAAACCATTTATGTACCTGATTGTTGAGGAAATTATGAACTGGTTTTGTTTTTCCTACAATTAGATATATTGTGCTAGAAAATAGTCTTCTGTATATTTTTTTGTCCCTTATCATTGGTTGGTTATTTTAATCTCGCTTATTGATTATGGATCCCAGGTGTTCATGTTGGGTCTTTTAGACAAGCAATTTATCAACGAAATCGAGCAGGTTAGGACTAACTTTGATATCCATGGTTGAATCCAATATTCATTAACAATTATTGGTGCAAAAACATGATGTGCTTGATATTATTATGGTTGAAATTGCAGGTGTGGTTGTTGATTATGAAGATTCTGGTGATGATGATTATGTATGCAAACATTGTGCCGCCCATTTTTGGTTAAATGAATCAGTACAAAAAAAACAAAATAACCAGCCAGTGTATACTCATTATTGTGAAAAAGGCCGTGTTGAACTTCCAATATCACATTTAACACCTTCTTTTCTTGATGAATTGCTGGATGCAAAGAATGGTAGGAGGAGTATTTTGTTTCGCGAAAATATTAGGGTCTATAATTCGATGTTTGCTTTTACATCTATGGGAGCTAAGATTGAATATGACATCAATTGCGGAGGAGCACCTTATGTTTTTAAGATTTGTGGTCAAGTACATCATCTGATGGGTTCAATTTTACCATCTGAAGGACAATCTCCTAAATATGCTCAATTATATGTATATGACACTGAACATGAAATTCGAAATCGTATTACAGCAATTGATCCAAATGATGCCAATAATAAGATTGATACCAATATTGTAACAAATTTAATGAAATTATTGGATGAATATAATGAATTGACAAAAGAATATCGATTTGTAAGAGATGCTTTTGAAAGTTCTTTGTTGCCAAAATTTGATATGACTGTGCTTGATCGTGAACAAAATGAAAGCAAACAATATGAATTACCTTCTGGTGGTGAAATTGGTGGATTAATTGTTGGAGATATAGGTGAATTTAATTCGAATAGAGATATAATTGTGCGGGCTCATGAAGGATATCTAAAACGCATCTCCAAAATTCATCCAAAACTTATGTCCTTGCAATATCCACTTCTTTTCCCACATGGAGAAGATGGCTTCAAGATTAACATCAAATTAAACTCTATGCCACATGATTCTAACAATAAGGAAAAAAAATTGTCTATGAGCAAATTTGTCTGTTATCAAATACATGATAAATCAAATCAATCGAGTACTTTGTTAAAAGGTGGAAAATTATTTCAACAATACTTAGTTGATGCATATGCAACTGTTGAAGAAAATCGTTTGGAATATATAAGACATCATCAACCAGAACTAAGGTCTGAAACTTGGAATAATTTATCTACATATAATTCTGAAGGAATTGTTCAAGGTCATGAGGTTGGAAAGAGAATTTTTCTTCCTGGTTCTCACACAGGTAGCCCAAGAGATATGATTAATAATTATCAGGATGCGATGACAATTTGTAGAGAATATGGGAATCCTGACTTATTTATTACTTTCACGTGCAATGTCAAATGGTCTGAAATATTGAGATATTTTGAAAAAAAACCTGGATACAAGCCTGAAGATCGTCCCGATATTATTTGTCGAATTTTTAAAATAAAAGTGGATGATATGATTGCCCATATTAAGAGTGGACAACCCTTTGGAAAAGTACATGCCCATGTATGTACAATTGAATTTCAAAAAAGAGGGTTGCCCCATGCTCATTTATTATTTTGGCTTCAACATGAATACAAATGTCGTACAGCAGATGATATAGATGCTATTATTTCAGCTGAATTGCCGGATAAAAACAGTGATCCAAGATTATTTGAAATTGTCAGCCAATTTATGATCCATGGTCCTTGCGGGCAACTCAATCCATCTTCTTTGTGTATGAGAGACAAATTATGCACAAAACATTTTCCGAAGACATTTCAAGCCGACACCATTTTTCAAGCAACTAACTCTCCTCAATATAGACGTCGTGATATTGATTCCCATTTTGTGATTAAGAAAGGAATTGAAATTGGAAATAATTTTGTTGTGCCATATAATGGAAATTTATTATTAAGGTATAATGCTCATATAAATGTAGAATCATGTTCTCAATCAATGTTAATAAAATATTTATTCAAATACATTAACAAAGGACCTGATCGAGCACGGATATTAATTCGCACTGATGTAAATGATGAAATTCAAAATTATCTTAATTGTCGATATTTAACTCCTCATGAATCTGTGTGGCGTCTGTTTGAATTTTCTATTCATTCCAGATTTCCTGCTGTTCAATATCTAAAAATACATTTGCCTGATCAACAAACTGTTTCTTTTCATGGATCTACTTCTATTGAAAATGTCTTACAAAATCCATCTGTACAATCTACAATGCTAACTGCTTGGTTTCTTGCCAATAAGACTTATAAAAAAGCAAACAAATTGACATACACTCAATTCCCTGCTAAATTTGTTTGGAATAATGATCTAAGAATATGGACTCCAAGAAAACGATATCATGTACTTGGAAGAATAGCACATGTGCCACCAAATGCTAGCGAATTATATTACTTACGAATGCTTTTAAATATTCAAAAAGGATGCACTGATTTTAAGACAGTTAGAACAATTAATGACATCACCTATGCCACTTATCAAGAAGCATGCCGAACTTTGGGATTGTTGGGTGATGATAAAGAATGGCTTGAAGCACTGTTGGAATCTACATTTACTGCAACTTCTGCTCAGATTCGTTCTCTGTTTGTCACCATTATTTTGTTTTGTACTGTTTCTGATCCTGTAAGTTTATTTAATACATGCTGGATTAGCATGTCCGATGATATATTGCACAAAATTAAACTAAATTTTGGTCTACAAAATATTAACATACCAGCTGATGATCTAAAGAACGCTGTTTTGCAGGAACTTGAAAGATTATTTAATATTTCATCCAGTAGCTTAAAAAACCATCAATTGCCAATGCCAAAAACACAACAAATACATGAGCTCGAAAATAGACAAATTAGAGAAGAATTAAATTTTGATTGTCAAGCATTGAAAATACAACATTCTAACTTAATCACAAAACTAAACTGTAATCAAAAACTTATATATGATCAAGTGATAACTTCTGTTCAAGAAAAAAACCCAAGATCATTCTTTGTTTATGGCAGTGGAGGTACGGAGAAAACATTTTTGTGGAATACTATAATTTCAAAATTGAGAGCTGAAGGGAAAATTGTTTTGGCAGTTGCTTCATCAGGTATTGCATCATTATTACTTCCTATGGGTAGAACAGCTCATTCACGTTTTGCAATAAAACCTATCATAGATAAAAATTCAAGTTGTAATATAAACAAAAAAACCAATCTCGCTGGTCTAATTGAAAAGGCTGAATTAATAGTTTGGGATGAAGCTCCTATGTGTAATAAATGGTGTATTGAATCAGTAGATCGAACACTTCGTGATATTTTGTCTGAAAAAGACAAACTATTTGGCGGCAAAACAATTTTATTCGGAGGAGATTTTAGACAAACGTTACCAGTAATACAAGGTGGTAGTAAAGAGCAGGTCATTCAACAATCTTTGAATAATTCATACATCTGGCCTAATATTACAGTGTTCCATCTTCTTGAAAATATGAGATTGTCAACAATTGGTTTAAATATTATACAAAAGAATGAAATTAAACAATTTGCTGAATGGATATTACAAATAGGTGAAGGTCGACTCGAATCAAACTTTCATACAGGTGATCAAGATGTCAGTTGGATTGATATACCAAAAGAACTACTTATTGCTCCTGCGATTGATCCTATAAAATCCATTTTCCAGGCAACATATCCCAATTTTTTGCAAAAATATAATGATACAAATTATTTAAAAGAGCGTGCCATAGTGACTCCAAAAAATGTAACTGTTCAAGAAATCAATAACTACGCAATTAAATTATTGCCTGGTCATGAAAAATCATATTTTAGTTTTGATTCAATTTCTTATAATTCTGGTAATACTGATAATATTAATCTTTTGTATCCTATGGAATTTTTAAACAATCTTGAATTCAATGGATTACCGACTCATCAACTCATTTTGAAAATTGGCATGCCAATTATGTTATTGAGAAATTTAGATCAAGTACGCGGCCTATGTAATGGTACACGATTAATTGTGACCAAATTATTTGAGAGATTAATTGAGGCCAAGATACTCACGGGAAATAATATGGGCCAAAAAGTGCATATTCCGAGAATTGTGTTATATGCTACTGAAACAAAATGACCATTTTTGTTTAAAAGACGTCAATTCCCTGTTCGGTCTTGTTATGCAATGACAATAAATAAGAGTCAAGGTCAATCACTAAATCAAGTTGGAATATATTTATCGGAACCAGTGTTTACTCATGGGCAATTATATGTTGCATTATCAAGAGTTACGTCAAAAAATGGTCTTAAAATTTTTATAAATAATAACAACGAGATTCCTAATAATTTTACGAAAAATATAGTGTATAAAGATGTGTTGCAAGGAATATAATTTTGTTGTGATTATGGTTTTAATAATATTGCATAGGCACCTTTATTAACGCACCAATTTGGTGCATGTTAGATCAGTACTTTTTTTTATTAGAGCTACCTAACATACAGTTAATTTTCTTTTGAGACTGAGATTGAAAAAGCATCCAATCCAAGTTTCCTCCATGCAAATAATCCTCCCCCATGTCAACCCATCCATGAGCAATGGAGTAAAATTATTATATTTGTCATCATTGCAAAATTGCCTCTGTGTCATGTTGCTATCCACGTTTTTTTTGTTCATTGAATGAGTGGTGCATAGTATAATTTCGATTTTAAAATTCATTTGATCATGATTAGAAAATTACCTCTTGGGCAGATCACCCATTGTTCATGTCTTCTTATCTTAGTTCAATCGTTTCGAACCAACCGGACTAAGTTCTTTTTTTCATAGAATGTGATCTTTCTCCCCTCTCACCCTCTGTTTCTTGCAACTAGCCCAGTTCAATCCGAATTTCTCTATCCCATTCCTCACAAGGTTTTCCCACCACTGGATGTTGAATCGAGAGCCAAATTTGGGGATATCCCGCACCAACACAACAGCACAACATGTCTTGATTAAAATACCCAGCAATCCTCCATCAACGAAAAAGGCGATTGATGACGTCCACCATTACGTATGATCACTCACCGCCTCTGCTACCATCTATCTTCCTTATAAATATCAACAATGGCTTGGATACACATTTCGAACTGTTCTTCCAAGTCAAACAGATAAATTATCTTGGCAGTGAAGGTATCATTTCTTTCGTCTGTTCTGATCCATGGCTGTGCTTTTATGTACATATTGTGTGGTTACTGAGAATGATGTATTTAGAATTTAAGAGTTTTCCTGCCATTGTGTGATAGGCATCATTCTGATCATTTGTCATCGTTTGAGTACTAATTAGTTCTTCTCCATGATATTGATGTGATTTTTAGGAACTGAGCTGAAAAGAAGATAGTGCCTGCTATCTGAACAAGGTGATGATTTGAATGTATTTTTGATTTGTTTCTTTGTTCTTTCCATGCCATCCATGGAAAATACATCTGCTCTGATTGAGTTAAATTCAGCCAACCCAATTTGATGAATATCTATGTGTCAGTAAAATTAGAATTGATATTTGCCCATATCATACTTTACAATTCATTGTTTACGCATAGGATGATGGTTTCATCATGATAGCCAGTGAGTGCCAAATATCAGAATACCCATTGCATTTTATGTGTTTCGCTCCACAGAAGAGGAACATATAAAAGAAAACTCTTGGAAATGTTCATATGAACATAAAGTGGTCTGTTTGCGTGTTCATCATTTCTGTTCAACAAGGAAGCTCAAAGCATTGAAGGTTTCCGTCTTTGTGTTTGTTTATAAACAGGCCATTTTTGCGCTTATTTACCAAGTTTTGGCTCTGAAAGTTTATATGTTTTTCATCTTGGAAAGAACCCTTCTCGCTTTTTAAACTGACCCCATGTCAAAGTCTGCTTCTATTTTTCTGATTTTTGTTACATAGTTCATGCTACAGAATTGGGTATTTGCTATTTTGGGCAAATGTGTTGTTCTTTTATCAGATTAAAGGATTCAAATCAAGTGAAAAGATGAATATGAATTCAATCACATTGATATAGACTTGGATTTGGAGCAAATCTTTTGCAAGCGATATGAAATAACTTGAAAAAAGACCAGTGAGAGACTGGTAATGTATGATACGAAATAAGACTGACCAAAATTATATTTTTCCCAAGTAGTTATGGATACAAATTGTGAGGAGTTTCTGTGATGACTTGATTACAGGTTACTTTTGATTCTGAAAATGACCCACTCATCAGTTTTAATGACGTCCATTTAGTTTTTTCCTGTCATTGATCATGTGCATAATTTTGCACCTTTCTAATTTGTGTATGCATCATACAAGACCAGCTCAGGTCTTTTAGGTTGATGGGTCTGCTCAAAAATTCACATCAAATTCAATTTGCATTTGAACTGCATCATCGTTCCCTCGCATCTGTTTAATTTGTTTGAATGTTTGTTCAGATGTTCATATTTTCATGAATTCCTGTAGGTTATTCAGCGATGACCAAATTGATTAAGGACATCAAGAAATTCACGGTTGGAATGAGTATCAGGGCACGGGTAGCTTTGGAATGGAGACCTCGAGGATTCGATAGTCTTGATTACGATGGACTCCACTATCTCTTGGTAGATGAAGAGGTAATCACAGATGTCAGCCTTTATTTAAGCATCTTTGTTTTGGTGACTGGTTATGAACATTTATTGTTAAATGTTAAGGATCTATGGAGTCGTTCTAAGTTATATGTGGCTCAAGTCCCAAGGAATGGAAATTAATTAGCTGGGAAAAATTATGCCAACAAAATTCTGCACATTTGACATTCAAACAATCAGTTCAAACCATAGTTATCGGGTTCTGTGCAATATATTCTTCCTTTTCCACATCCTCACCTGTATCCTTCTATGGCTGCTTGCACATTCACACCATCCAATCGATGATATATGATTGTATAGTTTCATCTAATTCAACCTATATGACTGATTGGTTGCACATTAGCCAAATCCTTAGCTATATCCTGATCATGCTCATCGTTTCATGTCGACGCCACTCTTTCTTCACAACATCAGTTTTCCTATCTTAATGCATAGTTTGGGAAATTCATCATCAAATCTATTAATAATATGCGAATCATATGGATGATGACTAATGGGATGAAGCTCCAATCTACCATTTGAAAGGAACTAACTCAAATATGGTCTATGATACAGCAGTTTGCAGCAATATTTACAATTACCATTTTCAACAGTTTGATAAACCTATGCTTCTGATGGAATACCATCTTTGAAATTTGGTAATAAGGGCAGCATATAATTATACCTTTGCAGGGTCTATAAGTCAATATTTCTTTTCCTCTATCAGAGGAATTTTATTTTCTCATTGAGCACATCAATTTCTTCAACATTTGCTTCAAATACATTTGCTGAACTTTGCAACAGAGATACAGTGCAAATACCTCATGATTCCTTCTCTTCTATTTGGTTGACTTCAACCTAAGTATTGGGTTTCCTGATGAAAATCAGTATATGGCATATCAATAGGAAATTGTGTTAGCAGACAAAAGTTCGATACCAACATCTCTTCAAAATTATCATCTCCGAATAATTATTTTTTCCTTCCCAGAAAACAATGTCGACGAATGCAACATATATCAAATGATATGAAGCTCATCATTTGATGGAATGATACAAGTTTGAATATTTATTGTTTTCATGTATGCAGGGTTCATCGATTCATGCCATGATTGAAGAATGTTATCATGGATATGTGCCAAATCTTATGAAAGTGGGACAAGTATACGACATATCTTGGTTTGGTTCAAAGATAGACACTGCCCGACAGAAGGTCTGCAATGCTGACATCATCTTGACATTCACTGCAAAGACAATTTTCACTGAGGTTGGACAGGATGTGCCCAACATACCAAGATATGCTTTCAAGTTTATTGAATTCTCCCAGCTTAGTAATCAGGCAGAATCTCAATCTGTGCTTGCAGGTGACACACAAAACATATTCATCACAATTTTATGATCTCCATTAAAATATAATGACTTTTTTAGTTTATTGATTGCAAGATTTCTGCGGGTGCATAAAAGCTATCAAAGAACCGCAGCAGGTTGGTGTAAAAAATTCAAAAAAAAGGGAGATTAGGACCGATCTTATATTCATGTTTGAGGGGTAAGTGGATATACATTCTCTTGCACATGTATTTCCAATCTATAATTATATTTCTTTGCACAGTGCATCTTCCATCATTTGCAATAATTTCCTTCCCATTATTTACACTCGGTGCATCAGTTATCAATCATACTTTGTTAGATGGGATTCCTTTGAAGAGACGGAATCATTTTACTGATTCCATCTTCATAACAAAACCCATCAAATAGCCTTTTTTCATTCACTGTAGTCATCTATACTATTCTCGGTGTGCCTATTGAAAATTCCATTACAATCTGTATGCCATACATCAGCCCATAAATGAAGAAAGGAGAATGCATGAAAATAGAATATATTATTATCTCACAGGATTATCATACCCATCCAATTATACAACACTCATATTTTCTGTTGTGTTTATCTTCATTACTCAATCCTTGATATTGATGAATAAAATTATATGGTGCACTGTTGCATGCTCAAATCTTGATCCCATTTCAGATTCCTCTCTCCTAAATCTGATATTCCCCAGTTTGTATGCTAATATTTCAATTTTTTGTTTACTTTCTGAGAGCCATTCTCAGGGAATAAGTATATCAACTGTCTGAAATATTGTTGATTTCGCACATGTTTGCCATTTATTCTACAGGCGCGAAGAACTAAAGATTGCATTATGGGGAGATATTGCCAGGTCATTTCCTATTGAAGAAGTCAGAACCTATAATGAACCCGCACTTGCAGTCTTCACCAGCATGAGAATCACCAAATACGAAGGTGTTATCTTTTTTAGCTTATCTATCAATGGTTATTGTCGAATCAGTTTGCTTTTCCAGAACATTTTTTGTGAACTGATTATGTTTGTTTCTGGAATTTTCTGTGTGTAGGACGACTTAGTGCATCCAGCACAAATCATACATGCATCCTTTTCAATCCAGATATTGAACAAACAAAGAAATTGAAAAATCAGTGAGTGCAGCACGCTAAAATTCTCGGCTGCTTGCTTATTTAACATTGCAAACAAGATTTTCCCTGTTTCTTCAACAACTCAATGACTCACCATTCCAGATAATTGCTCACGTTCAAGAGTATTAATATAACTCCCCCTTCGAGTACTGCCCTGTGCCGCATATAATTATCAACTACATTGTTTACAAGTATAGAAATCACAAACTTATCATGACATTGCATGTTCTGATTTGAATGTTTTCTTATGTGGGTACACTTTTCATCTGTTATAACATTGCCATTGTTCAATGCATCATCTCACAGATTACCGTTCTAACTATCAAGGGTCCTGTCGGCTATAATTTCAATCATGCTTGACAATTATGATGAAATAAACCTACTCTTTAATGTCATCCATAAACAGCTTCATTCTGTTTGTGCATGTTAATGATAGATGTGCCCTTCTCACCTACGATTACGCTGCATCTCTATGATGGAACAGAATAATGATTTACATCATTTGATCTTCCTCTTTCTTGAACCACCTGCATCTCGGTGGACAATCAAAACATTACATATGGTTTCTGGCTATTTCTAACGAAATCTAAACTGCATTATAATAAAATAATCATTTCCTAATAGCAAAAAATTTCAATTTCAGGTTCTCAAGAGTAGCCGACAAAATCAGGGTCTCTGGTGCGTACACGAATTTGACATTCACAGGGGAAATGAACAAAGCAGATCGGAAAAGTATTGCAGAGCTGAAGGCACTGGATCCTGCAATACACGCAGTGAGTAACAATGCAACCTATCCACGATATTTTTTTTTGAGCTTTAGAACTTTCAGTCATTAAGTTTAATGATGAATTTGTAATATCTGCATCCCATGAATTGTTCAAATCTTACCATTATGCAGTGTGCGCACATGGTTTTAGTTTGCCATTTTTACGCAATATCAACCTTATACTGATCTTCATAACCAGCCTTTAAATTGCTCCTGGATATCTGGCTGGAAAAGAACTATCTTATATCAATGATGGCCTACAAACAAAACATAGTAACTATCTTCATACATTGTTTAATGGTCTTGAAAATGCTATACCTGAATCTTATCAATATCAGTCTTTTCTGTGACCAAATTTGTTTATTCAGCATCTAATCAAACATACATTCCAACTGACCGCATAACATTGATAGCCTATAAAAAGTTTCAGCATAGTTTAGATGATCATACTATTCACAATTCTTAAATTGATTACCCTATGTCATAGCTTCCATACATGATGATCTCTTTTTTCATTCATTCAATCCCTGTTGTAGACAAAGTCAGTGTGGTGTAGGGCAGTTGTTGCAAGGTTTTTTGCGGAAAAGGGATGGTGGTATAATTCATGTTCCCATGACAAGTGTTATAAAGTTATGCTGAAGAACGAAGAAGGCGAAGATAAATATTTCTGTTTGGTTCATGGAGAAAACAAACCAAAAAAAAGGTTTCCCCCCTTTCTTAATTCCTGTGCATCAATTCCCAAATTCATATTCAGTTTCGCCACGATTGTTATTTTTCTGACCCAGCCATGTGCATGTTCAACTATGTGTCCAGCTATAGGGTCTTCATGATAATCGAAGATGAACATGACCAAGTGAATCTTACTTTGATGGGAAGATCAGCCGAGGAATTTTTCGATGCAACATGCCAGGACCTGTTGGACAAAAGATTTTATGAAACAGAGGCAACCCTCCCAATTGAGATCAGTTCCAAAGTTGGAGAGACTTTTCTCTTTGAGATAAACATAAACAACCGAGGTCAATTTTTCCTCAGGTCCACCCTTGAAGATGATAATTCAAAAAAAAGAAGCCTGACAGATGAAGACCCTGTAACAGAAATTGAGGATGAACAGCCAAGCTCGGAAACTCCAGCAAAAACATCAGTTGTCAAGAAGCGTAGGAACAAGGCTGTTGCAAAGAAATTATTTATCAATGAAATGAACAAAGAGGGGAACAGGTATCAACAGATTCCTTCCATACACTCTTTTTCCCAGCTATACTACTTTTGGAAATATCAGAGAATCCTTTCAAATATTTGCTTATGTATTCAGGGACGAAGATGCTGACACTTCAATGGCATAGCCACAGATTCCCCAAAAAGTAGGTGCATCATTTTATCTTGAAAATTAATGAGTGTTATAATCTGACAGCAAATATATGCCACTTTCAGTTTGCCTAGGTTCATGCTATTAGTTATAGTATCTACTTTAGCAAATAATCTGTAGCATTCCAACTGTCATCGTAACACTCAACCATCCAATTACAACTATGATATGTTTCTGATCACATCATGCTTAGTTAGGTTTCAGCCTGCATCCAATTATCGAGACCTGCACTGCCAGAACAAACGTGTAAACAATGAACGATATGCACTGGAAATTCTGAGGCCAAAAATCACATCCCTGTTAACTCTTCAAAGGAACTGGTCACACATGTGTGATATGTGTATGGTGGCATCTGTCACAGAACATACCCTCTTTGGTCAATCACATCTGCCCAAGTTAATTTCAATAATAGCTACAAATCTATATATGCTGGTTTATTGTGTGTAGACCTATTGTATAGAAAATACAAGTCCAACTATTTGTGGAGAGGAAAATTTACTTATTTCTAACCCCATATTCATGAACTGGGCAATGAACAGTTTCAATTCTTCCGCTGTTGTCGTTTCTTTCAGGGGAAAAAAACAATCAGGGGCAACGTTTTGGCAACAAGTGTGTGAGCACCACTTTTCTCAGTTGACAAAGATACTTTTGGGAGCCTGTCTTTCTAGACTTGCCTAGGATTTTTTTGCTGCAGTGTTGTCTTTGATTATTAGTGTTCAAGTTAGTTTGTATAATTAGTGGCTATCATGCCAAAGATGAAGCAGCTAATGTTGTGATCAAGAATCATTTCTTGATCTGGATGTTAGCAGCTGTATCATTTTGCTATGACATGGTATGTGATCAAATTATGTATGTTCATATCTTCCTCCATGAATTCTCATGGTTTGTTTCCCATGTAAACTGAAACTATGTAATAATACTATGATGCTAATGTATATGTCACACTAGGTGCTGTTTATGCTTACAGTTTTTGACACCATCACATGGCAAAGTTGCCAGATTGATACATATGGAATAAGTCAAATTGCCTGTTTGTGGGAAAGATAGCTGCATATCCTATGAAAATGTTATTGCTTGAGCCTCTCTGTGCCACTGATAAAATCCAATTTGCATGATTTGTTAGTTTAAGATTCAGATGTTTTCTCTCCGGTACTAACACTGGACCAAGTTTTTTTGTTCACTTGATCATATTCTTGGCTGGTTGCATCCAACAGAAAAATGCCTCGACTCCTTAGTTTCCTGCCAAACCTATTTATGGGAGTGAGAACAAACTGGATCCATAGAAAAGAATATGAGGTTGTATCACTGCATACATGTCAGCAATATGTCGAACAAAACACAAGCTCCAAATGGTTTTATGTGCCAAGCTCCATGAAATTGATCTTCCATCTTTGTTTTGGCCCTGCAAACAGTTTGTGTGCCGAGGCCCATGAGATTGATCTTGCCCTTTTGTTTTTAGACACTTTCACTTCAATAAGATTAATAGGTGATGTAGTATGCAATGCCAATGTTTTTTTCAGTTATTTAATTGCCCTATGATATTCAATATTGAGTATTTGGATTCTTTGTTTGTAGCCAAATGGTTGTTGACATTTGAGTCATATCAATTTACACAACATAAGTGGTTGTCCACCAAATTAACACCGTCTAATTCTAGGCAACTACATTTCTCAGTTTACGCTCCATTCGCGTTACACATTCTCGAATCAAACTAACCTTCTAAACTAACTACAATAAAAAAATAAAAGCACACGTTTATAATCCTCTTCATTTCAAGTTCTTGGCCCAGCATTTTTTAACAATTTACTAAATCATGATATGTGCAATTCACCTTTAAAAAGCGTATATTAACATACATGTTATGCTATCCAAAAGATCAAATGGATCAAAAATCCATAGTGTAAAGAACTGTTTTTTGTATTTATACCTATCATTCATAGTGGTTACTCCCATGGGATCAAGTGCCTTTGTCTACCTACGTTTCTAGACTTTCCAAATTTATCCATCCACCCTCAAAACCTTCTGCATAAAATACATTTAAAACAAAACTGTTGCTCATGAATGACTATTCCTATTGTATAAAATGGTGGGTACAATATAGTAGTTCATATAATTTTATATCGTACTTTCATATATGTTCGACTTATACAACGTGATTTAATATTGAGTTTTTAGATTCTTTGTTTGTAACCAACTGGTTGTTGACATTTGAGGCGTATCAATTTATACAACATGAGTAGTTGTCCAACAAATTAACGCAGTTTAATTCTAGGCAACTACATTTCTCAGTATACCCTTCGTTCGCGTTACACATTCTTAAATCAAAATAAGCTTTTAAAATAACCACAATCAAAAATTCAAAGCACAGATTTATAATCCTCTTCGTTCCAATTTCTTAGTGCAGATTTTTTGAACAATTTGATAAATCATGATATATGCATTTCACCTTTAAAAATGGTATGTAAATATACATGTTATGCTATCCAAGAACATGAGAAAACTGAATGCAACCAGCCATTCCAATGACAAAGCTGGAAAAAAATATTTAGTTGGATACTACATTTAAACCACAGACCATTCCATCAGTGATCAAAACTATTTCACCCACCACTGCAACAGAACTTATTTCGCCCTTTCTATCTCTCTCCCTCTGTCTCCATATCTGTCTCCTCTTTCCCAACCAAAAAACCTCTCCCAGCTACAGCTTCAAGGGAAACCAATCTTGCCCAGTCGCCGGGATACAATATATCTACAATCAATGGACTGATTTCGGCCCTGCCCAAGCAACAATCCTCACTGATCTCTCTGTTAATTCATCACCATGACCCACACAAAAGGTATCGACTACTCTCATTTCGCAATTAGGAATTTCATCCTGTACATTGCTATGTTTCTGATGTTAAATGGATGTCAAAATTCAGCTCTATTGGATTATCAGTGTGGAATTCTGTTCAAAATTGCATGGCTCATTTCTTGACTCTATACTCTTGGGATAAACGTTTTTGATTGTTCAACATTTGTTTATCTTTCTTATCATCCTATGAGATCAAAAATTTCTTTTGTCTACTGGTGATTTACTTCTTCTTTGTTGTGTCTCTTTGATAATCTTTCATTCCAGCGTACAGACACTTGGATAGGACATGGATTGACAACATATGTTTTTGTTTACTTCCATTTTTAGAGTTAGGGATTTCATCGAATCTGTTCATTCAGCATAGCACTTTGATCAATTTTTTTGTTCAAATACATGAAGATATTTCGATGCTTCTCTTTATTCCATTCACTTATCAGATGGAAGTCAACAAAAATCTCATTTGCACGAGAAATTGAGCCCTACAACCATTCTTGAATAACAAAGCCTTTCATCTGAACAATTAATGAACCCTCAAAACCATGGTTTATCCTTCGTTACACAGCAAATGTTGTCTGTCAACTTAGTTTCTCTTCGATGGTTCAACATTTCCTGCTTTATTTAAATATTTTCCCTTCATACAATTTCAAGTGTCTTTCCATGTTTGCTGGTCTCTTTATTCTTGCTTCCTGTGGCTATTTGACAGTGTTTCATTCCAGCATCTATGCCAATCCTTGCTCTATTAGCTGCATACAACTTTACCTTTTAACATCTGCAGCACCTAGCTTATCCAACATCACTTTTGAACTGTTGCAATATAAATATGCACTTCAAAAATGCACCTATGATCTCTTATTCACTTGATGATATTCCCCATCCACATGCAATGTTTCTTGAAATGGCAGAGCCAAATACAATACGTTATTATCTCGTAAAATTAATCGTATGCATCCCATTCGTTCTCGCTTAATTGCATATGGTCCATTCCTTATTTAATATGGTTACTTTCAATTCATATACATTGTATAAAAGCACGCTCTAAATGCAAACAAAAAATATAGTGGGCTGCATTCATTGCGCATGCGATACATATGATTCTAGATCTTCAAATGACTGAGTCATTGTATACAGAACAATTCAAGGCAAAGTGCGTACTAAGAAACCTGAATCCAAGACAACCGAACACAGTAGTGGCAGCCAACAAGATTGCAGCAGTGGCAAGATCAACTAGACCAATAACACGAACAGGAAACAAAATACTAGGAATGTCTATCGAGGATCCAGCTTCCTCCAAAGACCCTGTCCCAAAGAGACCGAGAGGACGGCCATGTAAAAGGTCTATCTCTCAATAAATGTTAATATTTCACTGTTCCCTATATTCTGCTGTATATGATACATCACTGCATTCACTTACTCATTCATCTGCTCACCACCTTTCTGTTTGTTCCTCTGTGGGAAAATGAATCCTTACCACACAGGTCTGAAACGACAACACCTGTGCCAGCAAAAAAAAGAGGCAACCCTAATTGGACTAAGAAGGCAGACAAGGGCCCTCAAAACCCCACACATCAACGGTACAAATTTAAAAATTCCATTTCCCGTTGGATCTCCCAATCTAAAACACAACACCAGTTAAAATGACAACACACAAACATTCTTCGTCAAGAATTATATGCTGGTTTCATGCTTTCTATTTACAAAATGGAGTTCTTCAGCCATTAGGAACAGAAATATCATATATTCCAGGCCATATCGTATGGTATAGTCCTGGTGAGATAAATAAATATGCTAGAACAATTCTTAGGCAAGTGTGATTAGTCAAAGAAATATCATTAACATGCGAAGAAATGTGCACGAACAATGCTTTACCTCAGCAAACATATGTGAGTACTTGATTACATATCAATGACTGAACTAAGTGCTTGCTTATCTGTCAATGAAATGTAGAAGTATTGAACTTCACGTGGAAAAAATTCAGGCGACAAATATCTATTTTCTATGCCACCGTTACCATCCAATGCTTTTAAACTGTGACATCATTGAATTCAATTTGACAAAAAACTAATTATGCCATATTAACTTGCCACTTTTCAGGACATGGGAAGAAGATACACCTCTGACAAACACTGCAGAACCTGCCAAAAAGAGGAAAAGCAAACAACAAGAAGAGTCACAACATGACAGCAGAAATCTCCAACATGACAAAAATAAAAGCCAAAGAAAACAAGCAAGAGCAAGTTCAACAAACATTCCAAATGAAACCCTGGACAATCTTATCCAACTGTTGGAAAACCAGAATGAACAAATTGCACAACAGAACATGCTGATGCTGGATCAAATCAGCCAGATGAGTGACATCAGAAAACTTTTGATTGGATTTAAGGGATTTTTTGATCAGGCGACAGAGGTCAACATCAGGTCAATCTCCATACCTGTGTTATTTTACACCAATACTTGCAGCTATCAGATTTCATTCATTTGTTTCGCCATTTTTGTTACTGCATACAGGTACAACAGACAAACACCTACAGACACAACTCATGGCACTAATCAACCCTATGCAAGACCATCTATGGAACAGCCTACAAACAACACCAATCATGGAATTGATCCGGGATTGTCTGAAAATAGATTCAATCAATCTTTCAACTGGAATGTGTCAGGTACATGATCTATTTATGCCAAGGAAACCACAAGTTCCTAATTTTGTTCCACAAACCAGTGTATTTCCAAATTATGATTAATCTTATATATACAGGATCTATTCAGAATATGCATTCATTATGATCTGGAACACGAAAATGACTGTTATATTATGTCAACACTCATTTGACTTCACATGGAACCTCACCTTTCATTTTCACCATAATGAGTTTTTGTTTAGTTTTTTCCCCATACTGGATAATGTTCTCAGCTAAATTAACAATGTATCTCATATGTGATGATGTTAATTTGCGTTGACCATTTGTTGACTTCTTTTTCTCATGTTGACGTTCATGATGAGATGATTTAGGTTAATGCGAAGGGAGATTGCATTGTTCCTGCAAAGAACCGTGGACCAAATATTGATGAATCTAATCTAAATTACGCCTGCCCTCCCATGTCTGTAATATATTCATCATTTCTGGATTTTCAATAACCTAAACATGGTCTTCAAACTTCCAATCCTCTGTAATATATTTCTGTGTGGCACATTATATGGCCAAGGTCTGTAACATATTTATGTGCTAGCCTATTTCAAGTTTCATGGGTCTGTGATTGAACTATTTTGTCCTTAGAATTATTTCTGTGCATGTAATGGCCCATGTCTGATCAATGTTTTTATTCCTTTTATGTACTACCTACAAGGGCAATTTCATTTATTTGAATAATTGATTTGTCGTAGTTGGAATTGAGGTATAAATCTATGCAAGAAAAAATCGTTATCTCATAAGCTGGTACTCTTTCTCAATATCCAAACAAATTAATATACAAATATCTATATGATGAATAAAATCCATTGGATTAGATCATCGAACAAGAAATTTCCCAGTGGCACTCATGTTTCCTAATCTTTAAGATGTGATTTTTTTTCACTGCGTCAGCTTTTTCATGCCTATATTTACACCAATATTGTTGTAGGTTTTGACATCTCAGACATTTCCAATCAAGCTAACAAAACATTTATTTTCAATTACTCAATGTCTTTTTCATTCTGTTAACAAATTGTTGCTTTAGATTTTCCCCTCAATAATTTGTACTGTCGTCTTATTGTATAACCGCGCAACGCGCGGGGAGCGACCTTGTTCAAGTACATATTCCCAATATAACAGAGTTGGTCTACTGTTTTAATGAATAGTACTATTCATTTGAACAGTAGCCTTACGTGCCTCATGCCTCCAACAAAATGCCTCTGCTGTCTCAGTTTGGTTTTACTGTTCAAATGAATAGTCCTATTAATTTGAATAGTGGCTCACGTGACTTTTTTTTTGGAGTCTTCTTTTCCTTTCTCAGTATCGTGAAGTCTTCTTCAGTATTGAGTTTTCTGATCAAAACCTAAAACTTTTCTTCTCATTTGCGATCCTCAGCCATTTACTTTCGGTCTTCGATTCTTTGGTGCAGAGGTCGGCGGAGCACCAATCTTATCGGGAAAACTTCTTCCTTATTATCGGCAGTGGGTACAAAAACTTCTTCCTTATTATCAATTGTTTCTTTGTGCTTGCAATTGTGTGGGTCTTCTAAAAACCAGAAATTATATCCAATTATATACTCACCAAAAGTTTTGGGTCTTCTTCACTTTTTCGATCAACCTGCCTTGAAATTTATGTTGTCTAAATCAGCCATGAGTTTGCGGTTACGATATGGATCCCAGTCCTGCATTTTTTAATTTGGGTGTTTTTGCTATTTCTAATTCATTGTTTTGGATGTTTTCGGTTTTGATATCAGAAGGTGTGTACCGTTTATGAAGTTGATCGAAGAGGCAAAACTTCCTGCTTTCGATCGACCAGTTTTTTATTCTGAACAAACTGCCTCGAAACTTAGGTAATCTTCCTCTTTCTTTTGAAACCCCAAGACATTATAAATTTGTTGAGGTATACTATGATGCCCAGGTCACTCGGTCATGCAATTATGGTCTTCATCATTCTGACTCCCAATTGAATCTCCATTAAAAAGCAAAAGCTGCATCCTATTTCACAATATACATAAATTAAAAATGACACAAATAAATCAAACGTTTCCATCGCATCAACAGCTTTTAAAAAGAATCAGCTTCATGGGTGCTGCGATGTAGGGGCTCGATGGGTAGTGGCTTAGCAACTTGCTGCCAATATGCAAAATTTTCAAACTGTTATTTACATTAAATAGACATCAAGTGAATACAATATTTCATGTTTATGTTAGGTAAAGTAGTTAAGAAATTACATCCATAAACAAAATTAGTCATGATGTTTCTGCCTCTGTCCCATGTTGTTTTGATTGACGGTATTGCTGTTTGATTCAAATTTAGGAAAATTCCTCGATTCAGTCTTCTATTATTTTCTATTCTATAGGAAAACAACACCAAATTTTGGGTTTATAATTTTGTTGTTCATTAAATGAGCTTGTGGTATTGCTGTTTTGGCCATCACTGTGTTGTGGTATATATTTGGAGAACTTATGTGTGTGAACCGGAGCATTGAATCGGTGCTTTATTTGCTCTTGCTTTGATATATGAAACTATGATCATGATATTTGAAACTATGAATTGAGGATTCATTTGCTCCTTCCAGTTCGGTGGATAAGAAATAAAATGGCTATACTATCAAGCTACAGATGGAATATACTAAGCTAATTGATGTAAAGCTGATGATGAAACAAATGAACAAACCCGTTTATTAGTTGGAAAGCTCAATAGACAAATCCAACAACTTACATTAACTGCTAATTGGTGTACAGTTGTGTTATGACTATTATCAACCATCTAATATTGCCATAGTTCATGAATTTATTTGATTGGATATTTACAGTTGCTATAGAATCAGGAATCTTACAAAAGTAAAGTTGTTGGTGTTTGGTCAGTTTGATTTGAGTTGGTTACTGTCATCTATGATAAGAACAAGATGAAGAAGAAACCCTGAACATTTGTGAGATTTGGTTGGGTTTTTGAATCCAAATTGATTCATTTTTGTTCTTTTTTTTTGTTTCAGGTGGAAAAGCTAAGCCTTTGAATCAGCCCAAGGTTGATAAGAAGGAGTACGACGAGGTATGTAACTGCTGATTGTTTATATTGGAATTTGAACTTAGAGTTCATGGCTGTCTGGGTTATGAAATTTCAAGTTCAGATTGTGAACAACAGTAGGTGAAACAAGAAACCTACTGGAAAACATAGGTAGCTCGAACAACTAGCCTCCAACCACGACGTGAAACACCAGAATCTGAACTGCAAACTGGGCATGAAAACCGAAAAGCCCAGGGGAAAGACATGAAAACCGTTAGAGTGAGTGGACGAAAATAAATGTCTTTCGCCAAATAATATATGTTATAAAAACATATGCGAGTCTAAATGCATAGAAATCAAATGGTATATGAGGAGACGCTGACTCCACTCGTATACAGAGCATGCATCATAAATACCACGGGGTCACTCATGGACTCCCTCGCGCTAGTACAGTCTGAATCACGGGATCCCAGACCCACACGTGATTCCAAGCCAGAAAGGCCTCGGGTCAGGATATCTGTCCCCCCCCGGAGCGTACTCGGGGATCAGCCGAGAAGCCAATGTGTATCGATACAACCCTGATAACTGAGACTGTACTCTGTGTAAACCAAATCATAAATCCTTTTCATGCACATGCATAAAACATAATATATATATATATGTATGTATATTCATATACGCATATTCGTAAATGTATAATCGTAAAACACATGCTCATAAAAATCATGATCATACTGCATGCTCAAGCTCGTAAAACGTATATAAAAGACTCGCAGTCAATCCGTGAAAAGAAATGTCCATTCACAGGTGAGCAAAATGCACACTCGCGCTAATCTCATGGCCCGGCGAAAGATCCCTCGCCCGAAGCACGATCTCGATCCCCTGAATAGTCATAAAATATATCTGATCAAAATCATAATCCACAACACTGTACCATACCACGGAAACCAACCGTTCCCGAAGACATATAATACTGTGCAAAATAACCAACGGAATTCCCGAAATCTCTACTCAAAACCCTCGACTGAAAATCCGATACCCAGATCAACTCGAAAACCTCAAGGCGATGATTGGGGCGAGATTACAAGAAAAATGACACTAAAATCATCGAAAACCAAAAAGTCAACGTTCTCGCCGGAGGTGGCTGGAACGTGGGATATACCCCAAACGTGGCCGGAGGTGGCCGGAAATATCTGAGCGTACTCAATCAATTTTCACAAACTCAACTACCAATCAACTTAGGAACTCAAGGGAAGTCGAAATATACCCCAAACGTGGCCGGAGGTGGCCGGAAAAATCCGGGTCGGCCGGCGAAATCCAACCGAGTTGCGTTTCTCTTCACGGGTCAACGGGTCAACAACTCGGTCAACGCCGGTCAAACTTCCCAAACAGTGTTTTTCGACAATTTTCGACTATTTCCGATATTTATACTCGCGCCTCGGGACGATCGACGGTCCAAAACGGATAACCATTAAGATTCGGATAAACTCGTCGATAAACCGAAACTTCAAATAATCATATTATATTCCTCGGTCATCGGAAAAATCATCCGGAACCGCCCACGAACTCGAAATCACGTGTACTACAACTCTCGAGAAGAGACTCAACTCAAATTCTCGGCCGATAATTAAGTCGTAAACGAAACCGACAAACCACACAATAATCGATAAACCGCGATTACACACTAACTCGTAGGTTACGCCGATTACTTTATTGATTCTGGTTCGGGTCGTCATATTAAATATCCAATAATATTAAATATTATATAAAAATGTCCGGTACTACAACAAACAGCCAATATGGACCTCTTTCAAGAATCTTTATTAGGCCTATTTGGTTCTTGGATCGATTACTTTGGGACTCATGACACGTGACAGATAAGGAAATATCGACAACGAATTAGACATTGACACGTGTTACGCAAAATCTTCTTCGATTTGTGATGAGTTATCATATTTATATATAATTTAAATATAATCCTATCCACTGACACATGTCAATCGAAATTATGTCCGTTTGTGGATAATGCATACGGGGTCCAAAATTTAATTTTTTAATGAATATTATATTTATGTATCATGGACAAGAATAATTTACAAATATAAATTATTATTAATTACAACACAAAATAAAGAAAAATCGAATATATAAATTTAGGATTTTAAGTTAAAACCTATACCATTGGAGATGATTGAAGTCTTATATAAATAGTGTATAAATAAAATCTCATAATAGGTATGTGACCTTAATATGAGACTTCACCATTGGAGATGCACTAGGAAACCTAAAAGTAGTAGACCTAGGACGAGAGAAAAAATAGATCAAACAACTACAATTATCAACATGTGCAAATGCAATTAGCAACCCAACTGGTGTTGTCCGACCGGTTCATGCAGGCCGGGTCAGACCCCCGTGTCCTTCTTCTTCAACGTTTCCCGTTTAGTATTACTATTGAAAATGTACCCAAAAACAATAATCAAGTATTATTATTACAAATTCCTTCTGTCAGATAGAAACATCTTCTTTTATAAACAATCGAAAAAAGCTAACACTACCACATTTTGCATTATTGCCGGCGACAAGGGAAAAAAAAGGCCGGCGACTTGCTCCGTCGCCGGCAATAATGAGCATTACCGGCGATATGGACCATCGCCGGCAATAAGTTCCAAAAATAGCCGGAAATGGTCAAAATTATTGCCGACGACGGAGAAAGTCGTCGGCAATAAGTTCCCACAATTTCCGGCGATTTTTTGGCCGGAATTTCGCCGGCAATAACTCCATTGCTGACGATTTAATGAATCGCCGGCAATAACTCTTATATCAGATCTAGATCGCAGCAGCTCATTCATTTAGATATACAAAAATCCGGTGAAATCGAAAGAAGGAAAACGCTCTGAAATCCTTGGGTATTGTCAAAAGGCGTCGAAAACCCGATCGGGAAGCTATATACGTAGTTATATATAGGTACGTATATACGTATGTATATATATGTGTGTTGATTTAATTAGATCGATATATATATATATATGCATGCATGTGTTGATTTAGAGTTGAGATATCGATTATTGGTTTGATATGCAAATATAGTGGATATATTGTTGATTTCGAGTGATTGACTGTTCATTTTGAGTTGATTTGAGATTATTTCGATGAAAATATGTTAATTTGTGTATATATATGTATGTATATAAAATTATTTTGTGAATATTAATTGTTAATATGTCTCTATATATATATATAGGCATGTTAATTTGTAATTGTGAATTGTTGATATATATATATTTTTTAATTTATATGCATGCATGGGTCAAGTTTTGTTAATTAATCGGATGAATTCGAATGTAATTAATGATGATTTATTAATTAATTAGTAGTGAATGTGTGTATATATATATTTATAGTACGTAATGTTAGAATTTTCAGGATGGACAAGAGTTGGATGAGCCTCAAAACATGGGATGTGAGATATCACCATGGAATTAGGAGTTTTGTGTATTTTGTGAAGGCTAATTGTGGAGACACTACACTTCATTATTGCCCGTGTAAAGAATGTAAGTGTCACAGCGATCGATTTTGTTTTCTCATTGATAAAGTCCAGAAGCACCTGAGTAAATACGGGTTTTGGGATAAGTCACTACAAGAAAAGGAGACATTACCGGCGACGGGAGGTCGCCGGCCTTGTCTTTTTTTTTCGCCGGAAATGTCATTCCCGGCGACGAGTCGCCGGCAATGACGTCGCCGGAAATCTCCCGCCGGTGTTAACATTGCCGGCGACGGGAAACGGCGTCGCCGGCAATGGTTCCGCCGCCGTGGCCGGAATTTGTGACATTGCCGGCGACTGAGGTCCATGTCGCCGGCAATGTCAGAAAAAATTTTGAAAAAAAAACGCGGTTCTGGATTGGGCCCAATTCCAGAACCTGCATTGAAAGACATAAACCGTACAATCATACAAGTTCAACAGTACACATAAATGTCCAACGTACAGTACAAATAGCAACGACGATACGAAAATTAACTACAACTACAGGTCAGGGTCGAGGAACTTGCGGGTCAGGGTCGAAGTAATCAAAGTACTCATTTGAATTACGGTGGCTACCTTGGTCTTGCTCTGGCGTTGACTGGTGCGGTGGTGGTGGTGGATAGCTAGGGAACAGAGGGACCGGGACCGGGGGAGGTGTGGGGAACGGTTGTCCGGTAGTCTGAGCCTCGTACATCGTCCGCATCCATGTGTACATCTGAGCCTGCACCTGTGTCTGCTGCATTTGGTACTCGGCCATCTGCCTCTTTTGCTCCTCCAACTCCCTTTGCGTCCTATGAAGCTCCGCTGCGAGGTTACGACTAGAAGTTGAACTTCTTGACCCGGTAGAGTATTGTGAAGTGGTTTTCAATACTCCTTCGCCTGCCGAGCTCATTCCCAACTTAGCACCCTAATTAATTTACAACACCCTAATTTCCAACTTAGCACCCTAATTAATTTACAAATACACATACACATACACATACACATACACATACACATACACATACACATACACATACACATACACATACACATACACATGCAAAAAAATAATTAAAAATTGAGAGAGAGAGAGAGAGGGAGAGAGAGAGGATCGGACCTGCCATTTTCTTCCACCTACAATGGTGAGGGGAGGAGAGGAGGGGAGGAGGGGAGGAGGGGAGGAGGAGATTTTCGGAGGAGGAGAGGAGAGGGGATCGGTGGAGAGCAGGAGAGGGAGAGGAGGAGTAGGGAGAGGAGAGGGAGAGGAGGAGTAGGGAGAGGAGAGGGAGAGGAGGAGGAGAGGGAGAGGAGAGGCTCACCGGACCGATTTGGGAGGAGGAGAGGGAGAGGAGAGGGAGAGGAGAGGGAGAGGAGAGGCTCGGGCTCGATATGGGGGAAACCAGAAAACATTACCGGCGAGTTGCTTATAACTCGTTGGTAATGTCATTACCAACGAGTTAACTCGTTGGTAATGACATTACCAACGAGTTATAAGCAACTCGTTGGTAATGACATTACCAACGACGAGTTAACTCGTGGGTAATGTCATTACCAACGACTTCAACTCGTTGGTAATGTCATTATTTCCCGAAGAATATCCGACAACATTTTCCGTCTACGATTTCCGGCTACATTTTCCGACTACAATTTCGATTATCAATTTCCGTATCCGTACGATTAATGACTACATTTTCCGTCTACATTTTCGATTAATGATTTCCGTATACATACGATTAACTAGGGCATTTTCCGTATCCGTACGATTAACGACTACGATTAACGACTACGATTTCCGTATACGTACGATTAACAACTACGATTTCCGTATACGTACGATTAACGACAACATTTTCCGTCTACGATTTCCGGCTACATTTTCCGACTACAATTTCGACTACAATTTCCGTATCCGTACGATTAACGACTACATTTTCCGACTACATTTTTGATTATCAATTTTCGTATACGTACGATTAACTAGGGCTGAGAATCCAATACCGAAATCCCGATACCGAACCCGACCCGTCCCGATCCCGTCCCGATCGGGTCGGGATACACCTCTAAGATTATGTCGTCCCGACCCGTCCCGATCCCGATTTTACTTTCGGGATCGGGATCGGGATAGGTCGAATCCCGACCCGTCCCGTACCGATCCCAGCCCTACGATTAACGACTACATTTTCCGTATACGTACGTACCATTTCCAGCTATGCACATTTTCCGACTACAATTTCGATTATCAATTTCCGTCTACGATTAACGACTACAATTTCCGTCTACGATTTCCGGCTACATTTTCCGACTACAATTTTGATTATCAATTTTCGACTACAATTTCGACTACATTTTCCGACTACGTACGATTTCCGACTACAATTTCCGACTACAATTTCCAACGTACTAAGGATGATAATCGTAATCATCTTCATCACTTGAGTCTGACTCGGTTTCATAGGTAACCTCTGGCAATATGTGCCGCTCCTCGTCATCTGAATCAGCGTCAACTTCATATGGATTAACATCGAGAAGTTCTGCTCCAGTAATTCGAACCACACTCCCAGATCTCACATTATTAAGGCGAATCGTAGATGATTCCGGAATGTCAAAAGCGTTCGGCTCTTGGTATGCAGTAACTTCCTCATCATCTGCGGTATCACCAAGTGTGGCAGCACTGTATATGTTTCTATGAGCAACATGGTTAACCACCTTCCACGGGACTTTGTTAAGAAGATCGTCCAGGTAAAACACTTGTTTTACTGATGAGGCAAGAACGAAAGGGTCATCTTCATACCAGGTAGTAGCAGTATTCACCGAAAATGTTCCGTACTGATCGGTCCTTGTGTTCTCCGGGCTAGTATCAAACCATCTACACTTGAACAAGTGCACTTTCATGCGGTTCCCATAAATTAGTTCAACAACTGAATGAAGGACACCGTAATAGTCAACGCCATCCTGCCCACCATGGACCATCACCCCACAATTCTGTGTTTTCAGTCGGTCGTCTCGATTTTCACATATAAATTTCACGCCATTGACCTGACACATCGAGTACACTTTTGAAGCAATCGGTTTCATCGCCAGGACCCTCAATTCGTTTGACCACTCTGGGCAACCATCATCTGCTACATGGTTCATCTGAAAACGTCCATATATTAATACGTACAGAAGAAATTATGTCATCTTGAAACCACAAAAGCACGTACATACATACATGATATGTAAGGATATATATATAAAAATAGACATATACACATATACTTACCCATTGACCAAAGTAGTTTGCAAACGTCTTGTTGTGGTAATCAACATTTCCGGCAATAGCAGGGCAGTGAAGATGATAGTTTTTCCAATATTGTACTTCTTGACAGTTAATCAGTACCGACCAGTGGGCAATGGCTACCTCATTTCCATCCAACTTGTACGACTTTGGCAAGCTTCCCTGTACTACCACGTCACTGGAGATGATAGAAAGGTTGAACTGGGGTTCATCTATCGGCATATGTTGTTGGGGGTCCTCTACATTTTCGAGGTACACTTTGGTGTACTTTACACACTCGTGCGCAAGATATGCTTCAGCGATACACCCTTCAGGTGCATATTTATTCTTCACATAGTCCTTGTAGGCTCCCAATTGTCTACAAGTTAACAAGTACATGTTAACTTACTTAACCAGAAGTCATTACATATAAAAACCATAGGCAAACCAAATTTATGAATCATTTGTACCTTTCCATGGGATACATCCAAGTGTAGTGTACGGGACCGGTAAGCAACAATTGTTCGGGAAGATGGATCATCAGGTGCGGCATTATGTCGAAAAAATTTGGGGGAAATATCCTCTCAAGCTTGCACATGATAAAAATGATGTCATCTTGCATCTCCCTCAGGTCTGCTTTTTTAACTTCCCTGGTGCATAACTTCTGAAAGAATCTTGACAAGGCCACCAACGGCTCCACCACCTCTTTGGGCATGTACCCTCGAATGAAAATAGGGAAAAGGCGTTGAAGCAGTACATGGCAGTCATGACTCTTTAATCCGTACATCTTATTGTCCCGGAAGTTAACACACCTGCTTATATTTCCTGCATAGCCATAAGGATACCTGCATATATATATAGATGAAGCCATATATATGGACCAATTATATTTCTCGCATATAACCATATATACTCCGCTAAAAATTTAAGGACAAATTCATACATAGCCATAAGATCGAATATATACCTGACATTACTCAGCCACCGAAAAATTTCATGCTTATGCTTCGGCTTTACGGTGTACGGAGCTTGCGGCATTTTTCTCTTACCATCTCTTAACCACAAATGTTTCCGCACACCCATTGCTTTAAGATCAATGCGTGCCTTAGGGATGTCTTTTGTTTTCCCCTCCAAGTTAAGAACTGTGCCCACCACACTTTCACACACATTCTTCTCTATGTGCATGACATCTAGGTAATGTCTGATAGGCAACCTGGCCCAGTAGGAGAGTTCCCAGAATATGCTCTTGTGTGTCCAAAACTTATACCTTTCGGGCTTTTCTGGAATTGACGCCACTATGTCAGGATGATTGCTCAGCTGGCCAAAATCGTATTCATTCAACACTTCCAAAATTTCGTCCCCTGTCCATCGCCTGGGTGCCACACCAGTTTCAACAGTCCCATCAAACGCGTCTGGATCCTGCCTAAATGGGTGATCATATGGAAGCCAACAACGGTGACGCATCGAGACAATTTTACTGCAATGAGGACTGCAACAATCAACCGTCATGCACTCTGAACAAGCCCTGTAACCCCTGGTAACGTTGCCCGACAACATACCGCGGGCAGGAAAATCACTGATGGTGCCAACAAGCATGGCATGCATCTGGAACATCTCCTTTTTGAACCTATCGTAAGTGGGGTGGCCACACTCACTCAGGTACTTAAGCTCCTCAATCAAAGGCCTCAAATACACATCGAGACACTTTCCTGGATAACCCGGGCCCGGAATTAACAGAGTGAGCATATTGTATTCCTTCTTCATGCACATCCATGGTGGAAGGTTGTACGGTAACAAAATAACTGGCCATATACTGTATTGAAGACTCATGTTGCCAAAAGGGTTGAATCCGTCAGATGAGAGCCCTAGCCAAACATTTCGGACCTCTGCTGCAAAATGATCAAACTCCCTGACCATGTGCTTCCAAGCCTCTCCGTCGGAAGGGTGTATAAGGGTGTCATCGTCAGGCAAGTTCCTCTCAGCCCACCATCTCATTGCCTCGGCCGTGAAAGCACACATGAACAACCGCTCCAGCCTATCAATAAGCGGGAAATATCGAAGTATCTTCACAGCTTTCTTGTTGCCTGCAGGAGTCAACTTATACCTTTCTGCAAAACATACCGGGCAGGCTTCAAGGTCTTCGAGATCTTTTCCCCAGAAGAGAATACAATCATATCTGCATGCATGGATTTTGATGTAGGAAAGCCCAAGATCTTGCAGGATATGTCGCACCTTATGATGAGTGGTAGGAAGACGATGACCGGGTGGCAGTAGCGAAGCAGTCCACTTCAACCAAGAATCAACAGCTTTGACAGACATTTTGTTCTCCATTTTTAGCTGCATCACTCCCATCACACTTTCAAGAACAGTCTTACTACAACCGTCGTACAACGGAGTCTGTTGCAATGCAATCAGTTTGTTGTACTTGTCCATACCGCTTGTGTTGGCATGACCTCCAGGTAATGGTTCGACTGGCTCGATATGGGGGAAACCCTCAACGACGGGAGGGACATTTGGTGCTTCATCAGCAAATACACCGCTCTCATGAGGAAACATATCATTGATTAACATCGATGTTGGATCATAGGATGAACTGCCCCTCTCAGCAAAATGTCCATAATCATAGCGTGGACTGGCCCTCTCACCAAATTGTCCATGATCATGCGGACCCGCTACCGATGTTTCACCGTGATAAATCCAACAAGTGTACTTATCCCAAAACCCGTATTTACTCAGGTGCCTCTGCACTTTATCAATGGGAAATCGAAATCGATCGCTGAAACACTTACATTCTTTACACGGGAAATAATGAAGTGTAGTGTCTCCACAATTAGCCCTCACAAAATCCACAAAACTCCTAATTCCCTGGTGATATCTGACATCCCATCTTTCGAGGCTCATCCAACTCTTGTCCATGCATCCTGAAAATTCTAACAATTTTACGTATTAATTATATATATATACACACATTCACTACTAATAATCGACGTGATCTCTCCATTCAACTCTAATTAAATCAACACGTACATGCATGCATATGTATATATATCGATCTAATCTCTGAATTCGATTCAGTACTCGATGATAGTACTCAATGATATATCGATCTAATCTCTGTTAAGCCTGGCTCCGATAACAATACGATAATACCAGTCATTGATTCAGACACAAGATTAACTACAAGCTGTTTTCTCGTTTCGGTGACCGTACATCAACAACATTTCATATATATATATATATATATATCTCACGAATTGGATTTGATCAACACACACACACACACATATATATATACCACATATACGTATATATACACCTACGTACCTATATAAATAGCTTCCCGAGTGATCGAGTTTTCGACGCCCGCCTTAATTTTGACAATATACCGAATGATCGATTTCAGAGCGTACGTTTTCCTTCTTTCGATTTCTCTGGATTTTTTTCGCTCAAAATGATTGAATGATCGAGCTGCCCGATCCGGCATCTAATATAAGACACATTGCTGGCGACGGAGTAAGTCGCCGGAAATGAAGACATTACCGGCGACTTTACGCCGGAATCTCGCCGGTAATGTTGCAAAACATTACCGGCGACTCCAACCGTCGCCGGCAATGTCTAGGGAGACATTTCCGGCGAAATTCCCGCCGGAAAATCGCCGGTAATGTCTCCCTAGACATTGCCGGCGACGGGCTAAGTCGCCGGTAATGTTGAACATTACCGGCGACTTTTCCGGTCGCCGGCCTTGTCTCCGGTGATCTCGCCGGTAATGGGCAAAAATGTTGTAGTGAGTATACTTGTTGGATATATCACGGTGAAACATCGTTAGCGGGTCCGCATGATTATGGACAATTTGGTGAGAGGGCCAGTCCATCTTATGATCATTGACATTTTGCTGAGAGGGCCAGTCCATCCTATGATCCAACATCAATGTTAATCAATGATATGTTTCCTCATGAGAGCGGTGTATTTGCTGATCAAGCACCAAATGTCCCTCCCGTCGTGCAGGGTTTCCCCGATATTGAGCCAGTCGAGCCATTACCTAGAGCTCATGTCAACACAAGCGGTATAGACAAGTACAACAACCTGATTGCATTGAAACAGACTCCGTTGTACGACGGTTGTAGTAAGACTGTTCTTGAAAGTGTCATGGGAGTGATGCAGCTCAAAATGGAGAACAAAATGTCTGTCAAAGCTGTTGATTCTTGGCTGAAGTGGACTGCTTCGCTACTGCCACCCGGTCATCGTCTTCCTACCACTCATCATAAGGTGCGACATATCCTGAAAGATCTTGGGCTTTCCTACATCAAAATCCATACATGCAGATATGATTATATTCTCTTTTGGGGAAAAGATCTTGAAGACTTTGAAGCCTGCCCGGTATGTTTTACAGAAAGGTATAAGTTGACTCCTGCAGGCAACAAGAAAGCTGTGAAGATACTTCGATATTTCCCGCTTATTGATAGGCTGGAGTGGTTGTTCATGTGTGCTTTCACGGCCGAAGCTATGAGATGGTGGGCTGAGAGGAATTTGCCTGATGATGACACCCTTATACACCCTTCCGACGTAGAGGCTTAGAAGCACATGGTCATGGAGTTTGATCATTTTGCAGCAGGGGTCCAAAATGTTTGGCTAGGACTCTCATCTGATAGATTCAACCCTTTTGGCAACATGAGTCTTTAATACAGTATATGACCAGTTATTTTGGTACCGTACAACCTTCCACCATGGATGTGCATGAAGAAGGAATACAATATGCTGACTCTGTTAATTCCGGGCCCGGGTTATCCAGGAAAGTATCTCGATGTGTATTTGAGGCTTTTGATTGAGGAGCTTAAGTACCTGAGTGAGTGTGGTCACCCCACTTACGATAGGTTCAAAAATGAGATGTTCCAGATGCATGCCATGCTTGTTGGCACCATCAGTGATTTTCCTGCTCGCGGTATGTTGTCGGGCAACGTTACCAGGGGTTACAGGGCTTGTTCAAAGTGCATGACGGTTGATTGTTGCAGTAAAATTGCAGTAAAATTGTTCAGATGCGTCACCGTTGTTGGCTTCCATATGATCACCCATTTAGGCTGGATCAAGACGCTTTTGATGGGACTGTGGAAACATGTGTGGCACCCAGGCGATGGACAGGGGATGAAATTTTGGAAGTGTTGAATGAATATGATTTTGGCCAGCTGAGCAATCATCCTGAGATAGTGGCGTCAATTCCAGACAAGCCCGAAAAGTATAAGTTTTGGACACACAAGAGCATATTCTGGGAACTCCCCTATTGGCCCAGGTTGCCTATCAGACACTACCTAGATGTCATGCACATAGAGAAGAATGTGTGTGAAAGTGTGGTGGGCACATTTCTTAATTTGGAGGGGAAAACAAAAGACATCCCTAAGGCACGCATTGATCTGAAAGCTATGGGACTGCAGAAACATTTGTGGTTAAGAGATGGTAAGAAAAAAATGCTGCAAGCTCCTTACACCGTCAAGCCGAAGCATAAACATGAAATTTTTGGGTGGCTGAGTAATGTCAGGTATATATTCTTATGGATAAGCAGGAAATTAATATAATTTTTACTTATATATGGTTATATGCAAGAAATATAATTGTTGCTTATGGCTATATATGCAGGTATCCTTATGGCTATGCAGGAAATATAAGCAGGTGTGTTAACTTCCGGGACAATAAGATGTACGGATTAAAGAGTCATGACTGCCATGTACTGCTTCAACGCATTTTCCCTATTTTCATTCGAGGGTACCTGCCCAAAGAGGTGGTGGAGCCGTTGGTGGCCTTGTCAAGATTCTTTCAGAAGTTATGCATCAGGAAAGTTAAAAAATCAAATCTCAGGGAGATGCAAGATGACATCATTTTTATCATGTGCAAGCTTGAGAGGATATTTCCCCCAAATTTTTTCGACATCGTGCCTCACCTGATGATCCATCTTCCCGAACAATTGTTGCTTACCGGTCCGGTACACTACACTTGGATGTATCCCATGGAAAGGTACAAATGATTCATACATTTGGTTTGCCTCTGTTTTTATATGTAAATTCTTATTTTTTAAGTATCATAACATGCACTTGTTAACTTGTAGACAATTGGGAGCCTACAAGGACTATATGAAGAATAAATCTGCACCTGAAGGGTGTATCGCTAAAGCATATCTTGCGCACGAGTGTGTAACGTACACCAACTTGTATTTGGGAGCGCTGGAGGACCCCCAACAACATATACCGATAGATGAACCCCAGTTCAACCTTTCTATCATCTCCAATGACGTGGTAGTACATGGAAGCTTGCCAAAGTCGTACAAGTTGGATGGAAATGAGGTAGTCATCGCCCACTGGTCGGTACTGATTAATTTTCCAGAAGTACAATATTGGAAAAACTATCATCTTCACTGCCCTGCTATTGCCGGAAATGTTGATTACCACAACAGGACGTTTGCAAACTACTTTGGTCAATGGGTAAAGGTATATGTGTATATATATAATTTTTATATCCTTATATAGCATGTGTGTACGTGGTTTTATTTTTGTATGTTCATAATTTATGGTGTACCTGGTTTCTTATCGTTTCCAGATGAACCATGTAGCAAATGATTGTTGCCCAGAGTGGTCAAACGAATTGAGGGTCTTGGCGATGGAACCGATAGCTTCAAAAGTTTACTCGATGTGTCAGGTCAATGGCGTGAAATTTATATGTGAAAATCGAGACGACCGACTGAAAACACAGAATTGTGGGGTGATGGTCCATAGTGGGCAGGATGGCGTTGACTATTACGGTGTCCTTCATTCAGTTGTTGAACTAATTTATGGGAACCGCATGAAAGTGCACTTGTTCAAGTGTAGATGGTTTGATACTAGCCCGGAGAACACAAGGACCGATCAGTACGGAATATTTTCAGTGAATACTGCTACAAGCTGGTATAAAGAAGACCCTTTCGTTCTTGCCACATCAGTAAAACAAGTGTTTTACCTTGACGATCTTCTGAACAAAGTCTCGTGGAAGGTGGTTAACCATGTTGCTCATAGAAACATATGCAGTGCTGCCACACTTGGTGAGACCGCAGATGATGAAGAAGTTACTGCATACCAAGAGCCGAACGCTTTTGACATTCCGGAATCATCTACGATTCACCTTAATAATGTGAGATCTGGGAGTGTGGTTCGAATTACTGGAGCAGAACTTCTCGATGTTAATCCAAATGAAGTAGACACTGATTCAGATGACGAGGAGCGTCACATATTGCCAGAGGTTACCTATGAAACTGAGTCAGACTCAAGTGATGAAGATGATTATGATTATCATCCTTAGTACGTTAATGATGTACTTATTTTAGTATATATAAACGTGCATGTCTGTTTGTTATATAAACGTACGTGCATGTATGTTTGTTATAGTACGTCGTAAATTATAAAAATTTGGCCATGCCAACGTCATATCGATTGGTGTTATTTATGAATTAATACTTGCTGGAAATTCTTGGCCGGGAATCACTATCATTACCAACGAGTTGATAATTCGTTGGTAATAGTATTACCAACGAGTTGCTTATCAACTCGTTGGTAATAGTATTGCCCACGAGTTGATAAGTAACTCACCGGCAATACTCCCTTAAATTCAAGAACCAGAAGCTCGACCCTCCTTCCTCATTTCTTCACCTTGTTGCTTCAAAACCCTAAAATCTCCCCATCTCTTCCTCACCTCGCCGCCCACAAATTAACCTCTCTTCCTCTCCTCCCCTCTCCCCTCCCCTCCTCCCCTCTCCCCTATCCACACAAAAATACCTAAACCCAAAAACCTCAAATCTCCCCTACCTCTCCTCCCCTCCTCCTCTCCTCCTCCCCTCCTCCTCTACCTCCCCCCCTACCTCCGCTGTCGAAATCCGAGCTCCATCATGACAGGTCCGATCCCCTAGCTCTCTCTCTCTCTCTCTCTCTCTCAATTTTTGTTTTTTTATAATTATGTGTATATATATATATATGCATTTTAATTATATTTGTATGCATTTTAATTAACTTGATTAATTAACTTTTGGGTGATGTTTTAATTTTTGATAATTATTAGGCAAGTGTATGTATGTATATATGTAGAAAATATTTAGGTAATTTAAGGTGATTTGGATTAATTGATATAGTTGATAATTATATTGTATTTTTAAGGTGTTGGGCAAATTAAGGTGATTTGGATTAATTGATATAGTTGATAATTATATTGTATTTTTCATAAGTTAATTATGTAATTATGTATTTTTGTGTTGGTTAATTATATTTGTTAAGTTAATTATTAGAATATATTTGTTAACTTAATTAATTGGTTAAATAAGCATTTGGGTAATAATTAATTGATATTTTGATAATTATATTCGTAATGATCGATATGATATGATGCAATTTAATTTAATGTTTGATATGATATCATAAGCATTTGGCCTATGAAATTTAATTTAATGTTTGATATGATGCAAATATGATCTTGATGAATGACATTGTTGATATGTTGATGATCATATGTGATTTAATATGCAAATTATACGTTTTTATATAGATAGATTATATATGCAACTATGTCAAACAAAAAGTAAGAGGATTTTGAAGTCCAATTAATTTTTCGATTTTTTTTTTCAAATGGATCTTCTACGAGAACCGATAATCGCTAGAACCGGAACCGGAACCGAACGGTTCCGGTTCCAAACGGTTCCATCCTTAATTTTCATAGAACCAGACCGTTGTAAGCAAACGGTTCCGGTTCTGGATCTTAAAATTTTGTATCAGAACCGAACCGAATCCAGGACTAATTGTTGGATGTGCAGGAGGTTTTGCGGCAAATTGGCTTGGAGGCATCAAACGGAGAGGGACTAGATCCAGTGGAGGGAGCAGTAGTCAAGCTTCCTCAGCCGCAGTCAGCAACACGCGCAGTGACCCAATTATGACTGCTTGCACACAAATTTTGCTAGCTGCGTGAGGAGAGGAGGAATCTGCATGATCCGGATCCGTGCAACCCTTAGTCCAGGCTCGACCCTCAGTCACCAGACAGTCAAGCGAGCGACACTCAACGGCCGCATCAGAAATGTCCTCCATCCGAATGCCCCACATTGGCCCGGTGCCAACTCCCGTTTCACGGGAATCATCTGAGGCAGATGGTGTTGTCGTCTCATCGTCCAGGCCTCGCCTATCTCCGCCGTCCGGTCTCTTCCTGCTCGACGAGATTCCTGTGATCCCTAAATTCGATGATATGGGGAGGCCTATTTATATTGAAGGACGGCCGGAGTTCCTGAGCGTGGAGGAAGCGTACAACTTCATCCCGTTCGACCCCGTGTATCTTTGGAGTGCGAGGTGCAACAACTAGCAAACGGACGATGCAGGTAAAAAATTTTTGACAAGATTGATTACTTAATTATTACTTAAGACTATAAATAGTGTCAATTAATAATATCAATTTGTTGACATTGTATTATTAGGCAATATTGTTAATGGCACTGGAAAACGAAAGACTAGAGGCCCCTGCACCGGGAAGAATCTTGAGCAGGCCACCGGGGGAAGGAAAACGCTCATTAGGGCCAATGAGCATGGTGAGGTGATCGAGACATTTGACACCATGCGAAAGTATGCCAGCATGGTCGGGGCCGTCGTGCGGGACAAGGTCCCAATGCTGTGGCCAGATTGGGGATCTGTGCCTCGCTACGTGAAGATGCAAGTGCATAATGCACTGAGTGTGAGTTAAATCGTATTTTCATTACGTAAATTTTACATTTATTAATTAAGTCCGAATAAATATATAATTTTACCGTTTATATATTCATCTTGCAGCTGTGGTTTGACGTGGATGAATGCCTTATTCACACGTGGGTAGAGCATCAACTACATATCAGGTGATGTGATTCGAGTTATTTGTGTATATATCGAGTTAGATTTTTGTTTACCAAGTGTTTTAATATCTCTAACTTTTTTTTCTGGTGTTAATATAGGTATAAAGAGTGGAAGAACGAGCTTTCAAAACATTACACACAGTACAAGGAGCTAGGCCGAGGTTCTACTCCTAGCGAATTCCGGTTTAGATAGTACGAGTGGCTATGGCTGTGGCTGGTAGCCCACTTCGAACACCCCAAAGCGAAGGTATATATGCATCCTGAATATATTTTACAACCCTAATGTATCGTATCACATTGAAATAGTTAGTTACTAATTTTTTTACATATGTTTATCAAACAAGGCGATTTCTAAGACGAACAGGGAAAAACAGATTGAAAAACACCAAGTCCCATCATGCAGGTTCACTCAACTATTTGGGTTGGTTGAGTAAGGCGCAGCAACAACAAGAAGTCAACCCGTTGGTGTTTGTTCATCAGAAGTTCTATCCGCAGTGCCCTGAAGAAGCGGTAAGTCTTTAGCCTCATTATTTTGTAGTTCACATATGCATGTGTTAATAAAACTATTTTTCTCTATTAATTTATTTTGTTTAATAATACGTTATTCATATTCGCTTTTCAATTAGGCGAGAGTGGCGGATGCGATCACAGAAGTCACCATGAATATAGCTCGAAACAACCATCCTGACTGCTCGGAGGAAGAAGTAACCAAGTATGCCTCTCAGATCGATCCGCTTGATCGCCCTATAGCGGGTCAGATCATGGCAAAAGCGTGCGGGACTGGAAAGAATATCTACTACTGCAGGGGAATGGACTCGGCAGGCGAAGGAGTATTGAAGAACACTTCGAAATACTCTAGCGGGTCAAGAACTTCTTCTAGGAACTCTAACCTAGCAGCGGAGCTTCAGAGGACGCAGAGGGAGTTGGAGGAGCAAAGGAGGCAGATGGAGGAGATGCGGCAATTGGCCGAGCAGCAGGCAGTCAGAGATGCCGAGTACTGGGTGATGGTCGAGCAACACCGAATTATGGTCCAGCAGCAGACACAAATGCTCACATGGATGCAGACGATGTATGCGTGCCAGACTACCGGACAACCGCTCCCCACACCTCCCCCGATTCCTGTGTTCCACAGTGATCCACCACCGCAGCCGTCACCGCCACAGCAAGACCAGGGTAGCCACCGGAGTTCAAATGATTACGTCCACATGGATTTCCTCGACCCTTAGTGTAGTTGTAGTTTATTTTCGTATTGTTGCTGTTTGTACTGTACGTTGGACAATTATGTGTGTACTGTTGAACTTGTATTTGTACGGTTTCTGTTTTTCAGTGCAGGTTCTGGAATTGAGCCAAATCTGGAACCGCCTTTTTTTTGTAAAATTTCACCGGGTATTGCCGGCGAGTTGGACCAATCTCGCCGGCAATACCTTCACTTTCAGGCCAGGTAATGATCTTCATCATTTCCATGTCTATACTATTGCCGGCAACTTGAGTCGCCGGCAATCCCTCTACTATTGCCGGCAACTCAAGTCACCGGTGATACTTCAACATTATTACCGGCGACAAGCACTACATGTCGCCGGTAATACTATCACCGACGCCTAATTTCCGGCGAGAGTATTACCGGCGATTTAAAAAGAAAGGCCGGCGACTTTAAGTCACCGGCAATACCTAAATATGTGGTAGTGTAATGAGATATTCGATCGGCTTCTTCCTGAGCTAGTATACAGAACAGGCCTGGCTTTTCTTTTCTTTTTTGAAAATTTAGAAATGATGGTGTTCTCAGTTTGAAGGGGTGGCCGGCAACATGTCTCTGAAAGCGAAGAGAGGCTTCATTTCATTTTCGTATCATGGTACTGCTCTCGGGCCTGAAAGGAGTACCGGAGATAGATACCAACTGCTTAGTGGAAGCACTAAATCATATTTTCATTTAACTAGGGTTTGCTTTGGCGGTGGATAATCACTTAACACAAGTTTAAGACGCTTTAATTCGATTGATTAAGTAACCTACCAATTTTTTTAGGTACTAGAGATATCTACACCTGCTGATGTACGTACGTATATCCCAAAAGAAAAGCGCGAGCAGAAAAGATGGGGATTCCTCTTGTTAATTAGTTGGTTTTGTGCTACTTTTTCTTTTGGGATACATTTATATATACAATGGTCCTGAGCTAGCTAAAGATTAGAAAATGGAGTACAAACTTTTCTTCTTCCCTTTCCGATCTGAAGCAACGTACGGTGACCCTAATCTAAAAGAATACTTTTATAGAATCCATCATCTTGAATCTTAACTAACTGATCGCGATCGAGTCGATCTGGTTTGGTAGTCTGGTTTCCTTCCGCGATTTAGAGGATTTGAACATTATACCCCTTTACATTACTTGAAAATGTTTGAGTAGTCAAGTACGTAAATAATTCCATTTTTTGTGTCGATGCAAAACTTAATAAGTAATACCCAGTTTTCGATCTGAATCTGAAACACTAATTAATTACTATTGCAACGACTAATTTGACTAGCAAATTAAAAGAAATTAGAATTCAAAACCATAGTGCATCTTCTCGAGTCAATATTTGACAAGTCTTCTACCATATTAGCCAAGACAACGGTGCTAAATGTGCCTAAAGTTGCTAATAGGATGGTCTCAAATATATATAGAAAGGGTAGGGAAGTTAAGGGATTTAAGGTAAGGCAAATCATCATAAAAAGGATATTCCCGAGTGTCAAATACATGTGATACATGTACGGAAAATATAGATTAATCGTTTCTATGCCCTCCATCAACAACAATAAACTAATTCCAACTCAAAAACGTACTCTAAAACTAGAGACGAAATATATTATCGTATTTTATTTATATATACACTCACCATGCATGATGATCGACCCTGTATAATTAAAGAACTCATATAAACAAAGAAAAAATCGACGAAGAAAAAGCTGGTTAATTATTTGTGACTGAGGGTGGTGGGGAATAGAGACGTAGTGTGGTGTGGGGTTTTAGGGTTTTGATCATAGGTTTGAGGATGCATGGCGTAACCCATCTCCCCTCGTGCGCGCGCGAATGCTATCTCTATCACGGCCGCTTTATTATCATCATTAAGAGCGTGGTGCCAAAACAGAAACTGCTTAATTAATCTTAATTTGTTTACCCTAAATAACTTTCCGTTACACACTGAGGTCTCCTTCAATTTACATTTAGTCTTTGTATACTCAGGACCACGACACCTAGTACATTTGTAGACGCTCTTTCATGTGTTGAGGGTTGCTTCCTTCGTCATGGGTGTATCGACATTTTATTTCTCCTTTCTGTGTTCTCATGACTGAATATTGTGACCAAGACCCTCGCAATACTTACAAAAGTAATCAGTCGTTGTGTTGATTCATGCATCTCGTTTGGTTCTCTACCTTTGGTCTTAAAGATCACAAGACCACTTACAACACGACCTTGGCTTTCGAGTGCAGCTACAGTATAAACTGGCTCAATGTCTTTGACAAATCCTCTGATATTGCAGCCATTCTATGTATCTCTTTCCTGACCATGTTGTATCCTCTCCGCGTCTTTGAAGCATACGTACACATCTAATTGCAATCGTCAGTCAAGTAATGTACCTACTCACCTCCATTGCTTCTTTGGTCATTTCAAGTTCGTCCCCAACTTCTTCTGGGTATTTGATCGAGCATGAACTTCTAGCAGACTACAACCATCGCTTCACAATAATTTGGGTCAAATCATATTGGTATTTCATCATCCTGAACATGTGATGGCATGAGACTTCTTATGCATCCTTTCTTTTACAATCCATGATCGGGAAGTTGAGAATGTCTTATGCATCTTCATCTATTCTCCCACCGTAGTAATCTACCTCATGGTCAAAATCATTCTTGTAAACCACCATTATATAAACAAAACGGAGGTCATCAAAATCTTGAGTTGCTTGACTCATTCTCCTTCATTATCTCCTTCCTAACCAATTAAAGACATTGTATGTGTATATAATGTTGGATAAATTGGTGTTTTAACACTATTTTAACTAACTATTTTGAAGTAATTAAATTAAGATATTTACTTGTTCAAATGATTAAATGAGTGAATGAGAAATTATCACCTAAAGCAAGCTAAATGCTTTCGAATTGCCAGTTAAATTGTTTATGACAGCTAATAAATTTTAGTAATGGCAAGCAATTGAATAACGAACTAATGGTTTGTAATGGTTTTTTAACCACTAATAAACCTTAGTTATGGTATACAATTGAAGCCTACTAAATGGATTGTTTTGTAACCGTTCGTAAACATTATTGACGGCAAATTAAATATCTTGTAAGTGCCAATTGATGGCGAGTATAATGACCAGAAACGGTTTTGGTATTAACTCGACAATAAGTGGCTTGTCCCCAATGAAGCCTATATATAGCGACATTCTTCTTCTCATTTCATGGATTCAATCGATCCCATCAGAATCCATCTCATCTCCTCTCCTCTTCTGATCTCTTCTCTCCCAAAGAATTCCGGTGATAGAGTAAGGTACAATTCAGTTCGACGAGATGTTCTTATGCTGCGGTACAAAACTTTGAAGTTTTTTTATCCTGTGAGAACAACGTCATACAAGCCCGTGTGCGGCGTAAAATTTCTTAAAGAGAGCGTGTGATACACGTGACTCAACTTAGTTTATCTTCTTCAATAATTTGTTCTTCGTTCGTTCATTTGTATTTTACTAATTAATTAATTAATTAATATTTTTGGTATTTATTAGTTTAATATCACTACTTTTCCTACAATCTTAAGAAATTTTATTTGTGATATTGACTAACGTGGTTTCTTTAAGGAAATGGTTACCTAACGGAAGGATGTTGGCTTAAGGAATTGGTTACTAAAAAAAATAATGTAGCCTTAAGGAAGTGACACTACAAGAAAACATCACTTACACCACGGAAACGTAATTGTTCCGTGGTCCAAGTGACACTTGGACGACGGAGACTTCTCCGTCGTCCAGGTGATCACCTGGACCTCGGAGACTTCTCCGTCCTCCAGGTGATCACCTGGACGATGGAGAATACCATCTCCGTCGTCCAGGTGATCACCTGGACCATGGACCGACACGCCGTGGTCCGAGTAACTTCCACTTAGACGACGTACCAACACCTCCGTCGTCTAAGTGAAGCATTATATAAGCCCGATGCCAAACTCTCTTCATTCCATCCGATCCTTTCTGTCCCGCGGGAAATTTTAAAGATCGAAGAAGAATTGAAGGAGAAGGGAGAAGGAGAAGGATCATGATCAGGATCAGGGATCTCCGCTGACTAGCTAGCTAGCTTAATTAACTGATATCGAGAAGGCCAACAGGTACGTACGCAGTTAAAATTTGCTTAATATATATATATATATATATATATTTAGTGAAAACGTACATACATGCATGGATGCATGTTAGCTATATATACAGATTAAATTACGTACGTAATTAATGGATCGATGTAGATCGAGTACGTATAATTAAGCGTAAATTAATGGACTAATATATATATATATATGTAATAACTAATTAATTATAATATTTTGTAGCAGTATGGACAAGAGTTGGATGAAGTTGAAGAATAGATGTGATGTCCGGTATATGGATGGAATTAGCGAATTTGTGAATTTTGCTTAATAGAACATGGTCAGGGAAAGAAGCGTTTCAGGTGTCCGTGCCAGAAATGTCTTAATTGTCAGTATGTGGAGGTTAATGTTATGGTGCAACACCTGTACAAAAATGGTATGATGTGGAGTTACACTACATGGAGCGAGCATGGTGAAGCAGTAGAGTTCAGCGCAGCTGGCTTCAGCTCAGGGTACAGTTACCATGGTGCCTCATCCAGCGGCAGTGGTGCCGGACCCCTAGCTTGCAACCCAACTGTAGATTTGGTCAATGATACATTTCCGGGATGTAGTCATGGTGGACACCAACACCAAGACGGAGGTTACAGTACCACTAATGAGCATGATGACACATTCCCTGTAGCTAGCTTGGCCACTGACACCAGTGAGATGGATAAGTACAACTGGATGCTACTTGAAGCGCAGACCCCGGTGTTCCCTGGATGTCGAGAGAATGTGTTGCAATATGTGATGGAGCAAATGAAAATAAAAGTGAAGCACAAAATGTCAGTGAGTGCTTTTGACGAAATTCAGGAGCAAATATGTAAGTTGCTTCCTGATGATCACAATCTTCCTAAATCTCATTATAAGGTTAGAAATATCTTGAGCAGCCTCGGCCTAAAGTACAGGATAATTGACGCATGTCCGAATGATTGTGTGCTATTTTACAAAGAGTATAAAGATTTGGACTATTGTCCCGTATGTGGCCAGTGCAGATTCCAGGTGAATAGAAAGAGTTCGAAAAAGAGAATTCCTGTGAAAGTTGTTCGATATTTTCCCTTGATTCCCAGATTGCAGCGCCTGTACATGTCTCTACACACAGCAGAGGCGATGCGATGGTACGCAGAAAAGCGAATAGATGACGATGTCCTGCGACACGCCGCGGATGAGGAGGGTTTCAAACATTTCGACAGAGAATTTGGAGACTTTGCTACAGAGGTTAGAAATGTTAGACTCGGCCTATCTACAGACGGATTCAATCCTTGGGGAAGTAATAGCTCCGCCGTCAGCACTTGGCCAGTTATTCTGATGCCGTACAACTTGACTCCGTGGATGTGCATGAACAAGGAATTTAATTTCCTTACTGTACTAATTTCAGGTCCTAAATCTCCAGGGAAGTGCTTAGATGTCTACCTCAGACCTTTGATCGACGAGCTGAAACTGTTGTGGGAAAATGGAGTCCCAACTTATGACAAATTCACTGACACGATGTTCACGATGAGGGCTGCCGTAATGTGGACGATCAGCGATTTTCCAGCGTATGGGATGTTGGCAGCATGCAGGACAAAAGGATATAATGGATGTCCTATATGTTTGGACGACGTAAACTCTAGTTGGCACGCGGGGAAGGTGTGTTACTTGGGTCACCGTAGATGGCTTCCTCACGACCACCCCTGGCGACAGGATGAAACTCATTTCGACGGGACGGTAGAGAACAATCCTAAACCCCGTAGTTGGTCGGGCGAAGAGATTTTAGAGAGGTTGAGCTATTTCAACTTTGGTGTGTTGACGAATGACGCGGATGTAAAGAAATGCAATCCAATTCCTCCACATGATCTTAGCTATTGGGATCACAAGAGTATATTCTTTGAACTCCCTTACTGGTCGAAGTTGAAGCTGAGGAACAACTTGGACGCGATGCACATAGAAAAGAATGTGTGCGACAGCGTGGTGGGAATAATTCTCGGTATTAAGTTCAAGACTAAAGATACTCCCAAAGCGCGCAAAGATCTGGAATCAATGAATCTACGTCGTCCCTTGTGGTTGAGGAGGGATAGGAAAATAGTGTACAACAAGATGCGAGCTGCACCTTACACAGTGAAGCCGACACTTAGACGTTCTGTATTTCACTAGTTTAAGGGCGTTCGTTATCCGGCTACGTATGCAGCTACTATAACTGGAGCAGTGGACGAGGTGCAACACAAGTTTGTTAGTCTAAAGACACATGACTATCACGTTATGCTGCAACGTCTGATTCCAGTGGTAATTCGACCATACTTGCCTCGTGACGTCGTAGAACCAATAATGGCATTGTGCAGATGGTGGCAGAGATTATGCGCCAGAAAATTAAAGAAGTCAGATGTGGTGGAATTGCAACAACAAATTGTGCACATCATTTGCAAACTAGAGAGGATTTTTCCCCCTGCTTTCTTTAAAATCATGATTCACCTAATGATCCACCTGCCTGAGCAGGTGCTCATTTCTGGTCCGGTCCAGTACACTTGGATGTATCCTCAAGAAAGGTACGTACAACTAATTAATTATACAGGTATTTCGATTCATAATTTGTTCCACTGGATATTACTAGGTAGCTATATGTACTTATTCTTATTGTACGTTTGATTTTGTAGACAGCTTGGACAATATAAGTCATTCGTCAAAAATAGGTCGGCCCCGGATGGCTCCATAGCAGAGACATACCTAATGCATGAGTGTGTTACTTACTGCAACAGGTACCTCAAAGATCCACCACATCCCACTGCCTCCGATCGCAGTGCCCGCATCAATCTTTCTGTCGTCACCAATGTCCTCCGACCGTTTAGAGGAGTATTAAAGGAATCGTTAACACGGGAAGAACTTATTGAGGCACATTGGGTAGTGTTGCGAGACTGTGACGAAGTTGAGCCGTACATGATGTCATACAGGGAGAGGCTTCAGGCGTTAAATCAAAACAATAGTTCGGCGTTGATTGAGAAAATGGTTAAGAAGAAGTTTCCCGATTATTTCTTCCAATGGGTACGTACGTACGTCTCGGTATTTAATTTATAATTTATATACATATCGATCATGTTTGTAGAAAGTAAACCCTTATATTAATTTGCCCTTTTTTGCAGATGATTCATCTGCAAAAATCTGAAAACCACGGGGGGTGGTGGTCATGGCCAAAGCACTTGCTAGCAGGGAAGCCGATTAAACGATATATTTATCCCGGATGTTTTGTGAACGGTGTAAAGTTCCATTCATTGGCCCGAGATGAAGGAAGAAGAACACAAAACAGTGGGGTAGCGGTTGGGAAAGACTATGATCTATATTACGGGGCTCACTACCGGATTTTTACCCATTGCCGGCGACTTTTATGTCGCCGGTAATGTTTTTGGACATTGCCGGCGATTTTTGCCGGAAAAATCGCCGGCAATGTAATTTTTTTTTTTTCGAGACATTACCGGCGACTTTTAAGTGAGTCGCCGGTAATGTCTCAATGGTAATGACATTACCGGCGACTTAAATTAAGTCGCCGGTAATGTCTTCTTTTTTTTTTTTAAACATTACCGGCGACTTAAATTAAGTCGCCGGTAATGTCATTACCATCGAGACATTACCGGCGACTCACTTAAAAGTCGCCGGTAATGTCTCGAAAAAAAAAAAAATTTACATTGCCGGCGATTTTTCCGGCAAAAATCGCCGGCAATGTCCAAAAACATTACCGGCGACATAAAAGTCGCCGGCAATGGGTAAAAATCCGGTGGTGGCTATTGTATATGTGGTTCAGCAATGTTATGGGAATGATGTCAACGTTTTCCTATTCAAGTGCTCATTGTTCAAGCGTACAAAGGAAGACCTCGGACTATTATCAGTCGATACAAACTCAAGCTGGTACGAGGATGAGCCTTTCGCTCTCGCCACCTTAGTTCGGCAGGTGTTCTATTTCCACGATCCGAAAGCCGGTGAAGGGTGAAAAATAGTGAACCATATCTCTTATCGAGGAATATGGAATACAGAGACAATTGAAGGGACACCGACGACGACCGAAGATGCTGCTGAACCAGAAAGAGACATTCCTGCCTATCAAGAGCCTAATATTTCTGTCATCCGCTCCGATATAATGGACCTGGTTCAAGATGGTGAACGGTTACCCATGCCTGATGGTTGTACAGATCTAACTGAAGATGAGATTATCGATGCCATTAATGAAGAAGATGAAGAAGACGAGCAGGATGAGGACGCGGAATCAGGTTATTCGTCAGACGATGTTGAGTACGATGAGGAGGATGAGCAATCGGATACCGGGGACGAGGATGATGAGGATTATGATGATGACTACTTAACTAAGATGAGAAAAATTAATTGGTAATTAATTTATGTAATTATTGTAATATATGATCGATGCATCATCGATCAATAATTAATATAAATATTATAAGGAGAAGAATGTATATATGTACGTATATCTTCAACTTTTTGTACTTAATTAATTAATTAATTACAGGCGTCCATGCTCGATCAGATATATCGGATCGACCGACGTACGTAAACTAAATTAAATTAATTAATTAATCCGAATTATATATCCTGGACAACGGAGAAATTAATTGCAGGTTGTCGCCTTTCGGGTATTTTGGCTATCTCCCTAAATCCTCGACCCTAAATCTAGCAAATCGGATCGATCGATCATTTTTTTATTTTATTTTTGATTCAAAATAATTGAACGGACACACAATTGAACTTGGACGACCTAAACCCTAAACCATAAGGCCCTAACCCCTGAATTCAGGGTTTTTACACCCGGACGACGGAGATGGTCATTCTCCGTCGTCCAAGTTCACAAACCCTAAACTCTAAACAGTAAGGCCCCCTAACCCCTGAATTCAGGGTCTATACACCTGGACGACGGAAATGCTCATCTCCGTCGTCCAGGTGATTACCTGGATGACGGATAAGGTCATCTTCGTCGTCTAGGTACAGATTTCGTAATTTTTTCTAAGACAACGACCATCTAGACCTTCTTCCAATGCATATTCTTTTCGTCCAGACTTTAGAGTAAACAATTCTTGGTGTGTGAGCTTCGAAGGTTCGAAAATCGGAGTTACGAAATGTCTTGTATCCACGTTTTCGGTTTGTGAAATTCTCGGTTTTGCGGTTGACTGTGCCGATGAAACCCTTCCCAAACTTATTATTTTATTGTCCTTTATTGTAATTATATATTATGTTACGACGAACATATCCAACGGTTGTTTTGTCCAAATTCAATTTCGTTAATCTTCTGCTGCAAATGAGCCTCTACTCATGAACACTTAAGTCATAAAGCTTAGTCGATACTTAACAACTTTCAAGACGTAAAATTATTCAGCGGTTCAAATTTAACCGTTCATATATACGATGCGTTCATCAATATTGTACGACTATTTCACTCGAATGACAGATCGCTAAATTCCTAGCGAATTAATTTTTAAATTTTTTTTTACGTAATTTTCACCTGGACGACGGATAATGAACATCTCCGTCGTCCAGGTGAAAATTACCATGGCGGTTCGATTTATTTTTTATTTTTTTTTCAGTGTAAATTACACTTGGACGACAGATATGGGATTTTCCGTCGTCCAGGTGTTCACTTGGACGGCGGAGAATGACCATCTCCGTCGTCCAAGTCGAAAATTATGGCGGTTCATTGTGCCGCCTCAATTTTCGGCACCGCTTGAAATTTCACTTAGACGACGGAGAATCAATTCTCCGTCGTCTAAGTCAAAATTTATGGCGGGTGAAACGTCCTGCCCATTAATTACGTGCCGCTTCGAAAAAATTTAACGCTTCACTTAGACGACGAAAAACTCTGTTTCGGTCGTCCAAGTGCACTTAGACGACGGAACACAGGTCTCCGTCGTCTAAGTGAACGCCTATAAATAGAACAGCACCCCCCCTTCTCTCATTCCATCTCCTCTCCTCTCCTCATCTCCTCTCCTCTCCTCTCCTCCGGCGATCCTCCTTCGGCGACTAAATTTCCGGCGTGGTTCCCCCTCTCCGACGACTCTACTCTTCCGATATTCCGGCGACATTCCGACGAGGTAATAATTCTATTTTTTACCTCTTTAACATTTTTTTTATTTAATTAATTATTTAATTTCTAAATAGTTTTAATTTATTAGTTTTAAATAATTAGTAATCATTTGTTATTATTAATATTTAGTAATCATTATTAGTTGTTAATTATTTGGTAATAAATAATTATTAGTTAAAATTAAATAATAGTAATAATAATTATTGTTAATAATAATTAATTATATTGGTAAATGAATAATTATTATTAAATGCATGATAAATAATAATTCATTATTGTCATTATTTATTGTTTTAATTAATTGATAATTACGTGTATTTTCTAGTAAATTGCATGGTAGTACGTCTTCGATTTAAATTTAGTACATAGGCTTGGTTTATTAAGTCGCACTCTTTGGAATAGATAACGCCTCTTTTCCTAGCTTATCTCCTTAACCCCTCGTGATGTGTGGATTTCATCACCGCACACCATAACCTAAGTGAAGTTATGGACACGAGGTTGAGGGTGGAGTTTGCAAAGGACTTGAGGGAGTGTAAATTTTCGAAAAATTGGCCGAATGTCGGACATGGTGTCTAGAAACGAGTTATGACTGGTGACAGGTTTTGGATCTAAGAAAGACGACACCAATAGGTGTTTTGTCGAAATTAGTCCTGCCTCTCGCGTTATCTCTATCCCTAACTGGCCATGTTTTTCGATTTAACCAAGGCTGATTAATTGAAAATTTACACTTTATCGCGCGGGTCGCACGTCCATTGAACGACTGAAAAAGCCAAGCTAGTGTACTCTATTTAAATCTTAACCGTACTTAATTAGCGTAAATTTTGCACTTGTAATTATTATGGTAAGTAGGTATTTTAACAACGTACTCCTAGGTTTAAATGGCTCCATCCGGCAAGAAGAAAGCCCAACAGGAGGCAGAAGATGCCATGCTCCGCCGATTGGCGGACCAAGTCGGTTGGGTTCAACAGGAGGGCAACAACGCCCTCAATCCGGACCCTTCATCTGGTTCGGAGGTGGCGCCTCTTGGGAAAATTCCCTCTGCCCCATTTATCTCCAGCGGTGATGACGTCGACCCCTTTTCAACTCCGACGCCCGGTACCGGTTCAACAGCAAGTACTCAGGCGTCCTCGACCGCTGAATCTATCATGTACAGCGCCCGTCGTAAGCAAAGGAGGGCCCCCACTGACCCGGAACCGAAAAGGACTCGGGATCTCGTTAAAGGGGGCAAAGCGGAGAAAATTTGCAAGTCGACCGGGAAAAAGATCGACTTGCCCTACGACGAATTCACCGGTGGCCCTCCCACAGCTAAGCTAGCAAGTCTCTCGACGCATAGCATAGGCTCAATCGTTCGTAGCCGGGTTCGAATTAATTCCCCTACTTGGAGGGAGGTGCCGGATGATGAGAAGGTGAAAGTCTTCAAAGAACTTTCTGTACGTAATATGTACAATTTTACTTAGTATATAATATTGTTAATATTAGTTAGAATTTCATAATATATACGATTATAATTTTCTATTTATTTCTGATAGGAACAATATGCGGTGGATCCGTCACCGGCGATGTTGAGGCATATCAACCAAACCGCCAACTCCATCTACAAAGATTGGAAGTACAGGCTCCATCAGTACTTCGAATCTGTCGGTCCCGTGCCTCCCCCCGTAGAGCTGCGTGGGGATAGAGAAGATGAGTGGCGGTGGTTGTGTAACCACTTTGCCGATGACGAATTTAAGGTGTTAATTTAATTTTTTTTATTTCAATTAAGATAATTGAATTATTTAAATTTTAGTTATTTATTAATTTTTTAATGATTTAATTATGTTGTCTAACAGAAATTCTCCGGTGTCAACAAAGCCAACCGGGGGAAGAAGGACAAACACCATACTTTCGGAGCCAAGCAACTCATTCAAATAGCCAAGGAGCACAGGGATAAGGGCTCCAAACACCCTTATCTCGATGCAAGCATAAGCGCGTACGTGACGCCTGGGCTCGATAATGAAGCGAGTCAATGCGGCGTAAGTGATATATATATATATATATGCTTTTAATAATAGTAATTATTATTTAAATATTATTTCATTATAAGGAATTAATTATTCTTTTGTAGGCAAGGGTGATAGAGCGTGCGCAGGAAGAATTGGCTAACACTCAGCTTGCTTTCCCAGATGTGCCGCCGGAAGACCTGCCTCCTCTATCCATGGAGAGCCAAATTGCAATCGCGGATGAGGTCTACGGTCGTAGAGCTGGCAAGGAGGTTAGGCACTTCGGGCCTAAGGTGGTTCGAGATTTGTCGACGACCTCCGACTCATCATCTACGGGAGGTTCGGGGCAGCGGAGAAGGACTCAGGCTGCGGCCGTCGAAGCAGCCATTCAAGAGGCTCGACTGGCACGAGAGGAGAATCGACTGGCACGAGAGGAGAATCAATCCATGCGGCAAAGACTTGACGAGCAACAAGCACAAATAGCCCAACTCATCGCCCTCATGCAACAATCTCGAGAAGTATGCCAACCTCCTCCGAACCCATACCGCGACGACGACGACCCGGCTGGAGGCGGGGGACACGGCGGTGAATTTGCTCCTCCAGTGTGTTAATTAGCTAGCAGTAGTTTATTAATTATCTAGTTTCTTTCCGCATTTCGAACAATATTTTCATTTTTATGGGTTTTTTTTTTATGTGTATGTACAAATTAATTTTAATTATTTAATAATTAAGTAATATTAAAAATTTAGTTTATTTAATTAATTTTATCATTTTTCATTATTTAAATTCAATTAATAATAAATTAAATTAATAATATTTAATTACAATTTAATTTTTAAAAAAAATTAAATAGTCACTTGGACGATGGAGATTCAGTTCTCCGTCGTCCAGGTGATCACCTGGGCCACGGAGATTGCTAGCTTCTCCGTGGCCCAGGTGATCACCTGGATGACGGAGATTAAGTTCTCCGTCGTCCAGGTGATCACCTGGGCCACGGAGATTGCTAGCTTCTCCGTGGCCCAGGTGATCACCTGGACGACGGAGATTAAGTTCTCCGTCGTCCAGGTGATCACCTGGGCCACGGAGAATGTTCGCGGTCCAAGTGAACTTGGACGACGGAGATTAAATTCTCCGTCGTCCAGGTTCTTGGACGACAGCACTTGAAGCACGGACCTTGGACGACGGAGATTCCGTCGTCTAAGTACTTAGAAGACGGAAAAACTCACTTAGACGACGGAAACTCTCCGTCGTCTAAGTGAGTTTTTCTTGTAGTGTGGTTGCCTTTGGAATTGTTTTGTGAAATACGAAACGTTGTCTAAGAGAAATAGTCTCCAAATAAATTATCGATTTTTTATCTACGCTAATGAGTGTTAATTAATGCAAACTATGATTAGCTTGCACTAGATGATGTGGGATCCAGCATCACTTGGAGAAGATGAGGTGATATGCCTTATATGTGGAGATTTACCTCTCTATAGCAAGAGACATTTTGGGATGAGACCCAAAAGCAAAATCGTGAGCGGTTGGCCAAAACAGGTAATATCTTGCTATGAGGATGTGCCATGGCAAATGACGTCATAAATGACGTCCATGACATGGAAGCAGTAAAAAATTATGATTGTGACATGGAAGACTTGGAATTGTGATATGACCATGCCAAGTTGGATGAACAATCAAGGGTCAAGAAAGGAGGTCTGAATGATGATATCTAGAAAGGAAGTAAATAATGTACTGTATATTCTTAAAAATTAAGTTGAGGCTCAATGAAAATAACTTTCGCTTATTGATTAAATAAAAATAAATTCTTGTTTTAACAGAGAATTTATATTGGCAATAGAGCTATAAGTGGTGGAAATTAAAAATTGAAAATGTAATGACTATGGTCAATGATAGCACTTCCACCTTTGGGTCTACCAATACATGGGATGGTAAGGAAAGACAAGTTAATTAAGATGCTCTACGGATGTCAATTAACTTGAAGAAGTTTATCAATGTTTCAAGCATAAGATTGAAACTTGTGTTGAGACAAACAAACGAAATCATCTTTCAAAAGCATTGAAAGAAATAATCCATCCCTTGATTTAATGGCATCTCAAGCAAAAGTGGTAATAAGAATTTTATCACTGTGTACCTCATGAAGAATAAAGATGAGGCTATAGAGAAATTTAGACTCTATAAAACGAGATGAGAAATCAACTCAATTGAACAATTAAAGTCATAAAAAGTGATTGACTGCGGAGGTGAGTATGAATCACTATTTGCGTATTGTGCTCAGTATGTGATCATACATGAATAACACCTTATTCGCCACAATCATATGATATGATTAAACGAAAGAATTGTTTCTTAAAGGATATAATGGATGCAATGTTGTTTAGATTTGCATTGCCACCAAGCATGTGGTGAGATTCCATTTTATTGACTAAATATCTTTTAAATAAGATACCTAAAAAGTTTGTTGAACAAACGACTCCATATGAATATGAAAATGAAGAAAGTCATCCTACAATTACTTTGCGAATGTGGGGATGTTTTGTCAAGGTGGAGAATCTCTGCCCAAAAAGGAAAATTACGTGGAAATTATCAATTGCATTTGATATGAACATAATTATAAGAATTATTAATCTCTTGTGTGCAACAAACATAAGACATGATAAAGAACTAAGAAAATTGCATCGTTATTTGAAAATGTATTTTCGAGTAAATTATCCAACTTATTATTGGTGATGGACTATAACAGTTAAGTCACTAGCTTGTAACAATCGGTTGAATAGCCATCAATGCAGTTTGGAACAACCATCTAATGGTTAGTTGATGAGAAAACTAATGACTTATAAACAGTTAAATAAATACGTGTAACGGATGAGTTTAAAGTCATTAACACAAAATGATTGTGTGGTAGTCAGTATTGTACGTGTTTTCCCATGAAGCATAATAAATGGTAACCTTTTAGAATCAAATAAGTGAGTCTAAGGTGGAATCCAGATAAGGATTGAAAATTCTTACGCTCTGACTCTTAACATGTATGGTTAAGAGTAAGCTTAAATCCTTAAGGGATAGGTACCTTGTGTACTGTCCTGGTTAGGAATATGCCACTAAAATATGATTCTGACTTTGTGAATTATACTTGAAAACTTGTGGATCTTCCACTTGGTTATGAAACTTTAAGTTTGAAGTGGAATTTCAAGAGGAAAATGAAGTCAAATGTGACGATAGACAAAATTCAAGGTAAAACTTGTACTCAAAATGCTAAAGATAAAAAGAAGTCCATGATGATTTCGACACTAAATCTCTAGTGACGAAAATTACTTCCATCATAATGGTACTTGTTATTGCCATGTTGGGCAATTGTGAAGTACATTAAATGAGTATGAAAATAGCTTTTCTGGATGGATATATAAAAGAGACAATCTATAGAGAAGAATCTGAGGGTTTCTCGGCTCCTAGTGAAAATGGAAAGTATGTAAATTGGTGAAGTCATCATTTGGTTTAAAATAAAATCAATGCAATGACATAGAAGATTTGACAACATGATTACCAATAGTTTCAATACCAATGAAGATGATAATTTATATATGTCAAATATACGGACAGAGGATATTTCTTTGTGTGTCTGCATGTAGATGACATGTTTATTATTGGAAGCAATGATAAGTTAGTCAAATAAAGATAATGTTATACGTACTCGATGTGCAGTATTTATGACTCTATTTTCTAATAGGGCTCACCTTAGTAGCTCATAATGTCTAGAAAAGAAGATTTTCGATAATAGTGTACTTGACCAGGCCTCGCCCCACCTACATCGATTTCTTCTCTAGCCTAGTTATGAGTGAAAAGAGCTACCCAAACGATTATAGATTTTATAATTAACAGCAAAGTTGTTCATGTACTATTTTAGGAATGCAAAAGCATTTGAGTCCTTAGAAAACATCACAAGAATGTTAAAAGGGATGATATCAAATTAGTTACATTACGTGGAGAATATCATTGGAAATGTGACAAGGAGAATTCTGGAATTTCCAGAACTCCGATTGACATGATTCTTCGTCTTTCGAAAAAGAAAAGAGAGAGTGTTTCTCAATTAGAATAATCTAGAGTCATTGAAAGCCTAATGTACTTAACAAGTTATACAAGGCCAGACTTGGTTTATACTGTGAATAAGTTAAGCAGGTACACGAGTAATCCTGGAGGAATGCATTGGCAAGGAATTGCAAGAGTACTCAAGTCTTAAGGTATACTTGTACCTATAGGCTGCACAATATCAGATATCTAGTTGTCCTAGATGGGTACATCGATGCTGTAACTACCCGAACCGTGGAATGTGCAAATATTGGTCCGAGCCGTGATTATTGTGAATTAATCGTACTCGTGAGTTTGTTCACGACTAAATTATCGGGCAAGAATTTGGTTTGAGTTCCTTCGTGGGAATTGTAGAGGATTTAATTTCGAGATAGTGGGAATTTTTGGAGAATTTTTCGGATAAGCGAGCAATGTTTTATCGAGTTTTGAAGTCGGTTGGGGTAAATATATAAAAGTATTATTTTTATTGTTGATTTAATCATGACCGTCCGATCTTGATCAGATTTGTTTTTAACCGTTGATTTGGACATATATGTGTATGGTATATATACGGTATTAATACGAGACAAATTGGAAAAGTTTCCATTTTGGGATTTCTGGCCCGTTGACCAAGTTGACCGTGGGTCAAATTGACCCATTTTGGCTGAAATCTTCTCGCCGGTGGTGTGCTTTATTCCGGCATTCTTTGGCTATGCTTCCTTGATGAAAGTTGTTGGGCTCGAGCTCCTCTTTCTTTTGATAGGTGGATCATCGAATTTGGTAGCCGGAGGAGGAAGTTACGACGTGTTAAAATTGGGGATTTTCTGGCGAATGTCGCCGGCGACGGAGGTGGCGGCGATGGGGTTTGACCTTGTGGGAGTTTTGTAGCCCTTGGGATGGTGAGTCTATCCCAAGTGGTCTCGGCCCCTGCCGTGCCCGGTGGTGGTCGATCGGAGAAATTGAATTTCGGCGAGGTTTTCGAACTTCACGGTGAGTTTTGATCCTTTTCCGGTTAAAATCGGGCTTAGCTTTAAACTACAAAGTTGTTGGAAATGTCAATATGTTCAAATTGATTTATTTGTCGAAGATTTCTGGGTTGGTAAATTTTCCGGCTACCGGCGACGGTGGCGGAGCTCCGGCGATGTGAGATTTTTGACAAGTTTTATGTCGCTTCGCTTGTTTTCGCATGTCGAACGCAATGGTGAGGTTTTTGAGTCGAGTTGAGTGTTCTAATTTGGGACGAGGGTTGTTTAGGTATATTTTGGGAATTTTGCTATCCTCGTCGATATTTCAAGCGATACGTCTTTCGAGAACGCGGGGTTCTTGACGTATTAGCTCCGCATATTGTGATTCTATATGTATTGATCGTATCCCTATTATTCAGGTTATCGTTGATCTACGCATTTTATGCTTGATTATTAATGTCTTTCTCTCTGCATTTTGCTTTGTTATGAGCTTAGTAAATATGTTTCTAACTTATTTTATGTTTTTAGGTAGAAAATAAAGGTGGAACAATAAATGAGGCGTTTCGGAGCTAAAAGCGGGATAAGGACAAAGTTCCTAAATCCGGAGAAGAAATGGCACGAGAAATGGTCTTCAAATGGTTTCTAAAACGTATTCTCAAATTCCATCAAGAATTGGAAACCATGTGACAAATGAAAATGGTGCAAATAAAGATAAAGACATTTCTCCTGCGCGATCATGGAAAGCATGTTCTTGCCGAATTCATGGAGGATACTTGGGCCACATTTGTGGAGAATATTCCAAGATGATTTGGATATGATTTAAAGCCCAAAATATGTGCAATTACATGGTATTTTCGGCCAATGAAGAATTGGAGAGAAAGAAGCCCAAAAGAAGAAGATGGACCGAAAGTTAGAAATCAGGAAATCTGCCTGTGCAGATCAGCCCACTTCAACAGGCCACCAAAATCAACTGAAAACGAATTTGGACACATGTAAGGCATACTTAGAAAGATATGGAAGTCTAGTTTCCAACCCCACTGGAATCATGCCGTTACAATGTGTGGATATTCAGAAATCCCGGATTTAGTGGGTACAGATCATTCTGCCTAACAGCCAACTTTAAATGGGCGTTGAAGGCGCGTCAGGAGGAATTATGGCACAAATAATGCATAGCTGGAAAGCCCTAGAAGTCTATTTTCTAGTACCGAAAGAATCACGCCGTTTGAAGTTGTAAAACGTTCGAAACGTAGCTTTTAATACAGAAGGGTCAGATTTGACAGCTTTCAGAAGGTGGGAAGTTTCCTAATCTTCTTCTATATAAAGGGAAGTTCGACCCTTTCAAGGGGATCACTCATTCGAGACGCCAAAGCTCTGCCTCTAAACACCTCCACACCTCCAAAATCTCTCCGAGAAATACCAAGAAGCCGTTCACACCAAACATCCATCATCTACCTTCCTCCATCGAGACTTTCATGGCAATCCTAACTGTCTCCTCCATTCATTGAAGGCGTGGCTTACATCAAGTAGACTAGGGCAATCCCGACATCAAAAAAGTGTAACCATAACTTCTACTCTTTACTTCTTGTATTATTTCTTGGTTTGTATGGACAAATTTGTGGAAGTGTTTTTGGTTTGTAATTTTATCAAGTTCACGTGAACCTCCCACGTTTTAGTCTTTGGTTTTCATGCTATATTTTGTGCTTAACGCTTTGATTTATTGCATGGCAATCCTACCTTAAATCAATGGAAGTGTCAGGGCAATCCCTACACTTTACTTTCGAGAGATATGCATGAAATTAGTCGCTAAAGACTTAGAACTAATAGGTTGCATGTAATTTGGTAGGTTCTAAAGAGTTAGGTGAAAGATGAGTCGATCCTTGTAAATATATTAGCTTAGGACGTTTTACCTTAAAATTTGTAGGAACTTAGACAACAAATCTCGCACCCCCCTAATACCTTAGCATAGTTATGCATGCACCCTCAATCTCCGGTTAAGAACGATCCCTACTTACCAATGCTACATCTACAAAGAAGGGTTTTAATTGCTTTCGTGTTTGGTTGAGTGTTTAAATTAAGTACTTGAAAAAATGCGAATCAATTTTGGCGCCGCTGCCGGGGATTGTAAAGAATTGTGTGATTATGCTTGTACAATATGTTTATATTTTTCCGTTTTCGGAACTGTGCACTGCCCTGTTTTGTGTAAATTATTTGACATAGCTACAGGTCTCATAAAACTATGAAAATTTGTAGGATTGTTTGGTTACGTGTCTAATTTGTGTCTGTAAATTTTCATTACATTCGGCCGAGCCAATAATTCTGGAAAAAATCGACAAGCAGATGTGTTCAAGTTTGCACGAATCTGGAATTGCATGTGTTCTTTGTAAATATGTGAAATTGTGTAAATATTCAGCATGTATGTAAAACCCACGAAATTTTTGTTTATATTTGTGTACTGACACTTGTTCATATTGTATTTTTACAGCCATGTGTACACCTTAAAGGTAGTCTTTGATTTAAATTTAGTACATGAGTTTGGTTGATTAAGTCGCACTCTTTGGAATAGATGACGCCTCTTTTCCTTGTTTATCTCCTTAACCCCTCATGATGTGTGGATTTCATCACCGCACACCATAACCTAAGTGAAGTTATGGACATGAGGTTGAGGGCGGAGTCTACAAAGGACTTGAGGGAGTGTAAATTTTCGAAAGATTGGCTGAATGTCGGACATGGTGTCTAGAATGGGTTATGACTGGGGACAGTTTCTGGATCTAAGAAAGACTTACACCAATAGAGTATATACCATTGGCCCGGTTAGCCTCGGGGTGTATTGTCGAAATTAGTCCTGCCTCTCGCGTTATCTCTATCCCTAACTGGCCATGTTTTTCGATTGAACCAAGGCCATTCGATTGAAAGTGTACACTTTATCGCGCGGGTCGCACGTCCATTGAACGACCTAAAGATTAAGCTAGTGTACTCTCTTTAAATCATTGGCGCACTCAGTTTAGACAATACTTGTGCATACATGTCTAAATTGAACTTTGTAAAGAAGACTAACCATACTCTAATCATTTCATGTTTTGTACAATGTATATGTTAATTGTTAATTTTAGTTTTAGAGAGTCAAATTGGAGCTGGGTAATAGGCTATTTTGTGTGGTTTATCTGACATAGTTTCATGTTACGGAAAATTCTGAAACTTTTATGACATGTTTGTATATGTGTCTAGTTTACAGTTGTAAAATTTCAGTTAGTTCCAACATGTAATTAATTCTAGAGAAATTATGCAAGGAGTCATGCTCAGGCTGCTAGATTTTTGTAATATTTAGGATGCATATACATCTTTGCATATCATGTCATTCATTACATAGTTGCATCATCATGCATCATATTTATCATTGCATTTCATGCATTTTTCCATTGGATTTGATGTTTGTTGAGTTTTGAAGGATACGATGGAGGAACGTGCTCCAAGTGTTTTCATAAATTCGCAGCTTCGGTCCAAAAAAAGAACAGTCAAATTCGAAAAGCCATAACTTTCAGCTCGGTTGGAGTTAGATGGAGTTCTTTATAGGGTTGGAAAGCTATGGACGTCTAGTTTCCATCCATATAAAGATCACAAATTTCTGATTTCGAAATTGTTGGGAATTAAAGCTCAAAGGCACGAAGGTCAGAACATGGAAGCTGAAAAGTGGAAGGCAAAAATGGAGGAGTTGCAACTCCAAGACAGGCTGTTCATTTAGCATAAAAGTTGCATCACGTCTAGGCTGAAAGACGTTAAAAAAACAAGCGTTTGTTGGGAGGCAACCCAATGGAGGAGTCTACAACAGATTTGCATTCTCTTCCCTTATCTCTTTTACTTCGTTTCTTTTGTTTTTACTTAGTTAGATTTTCATAAATCCTAGCTTTCATGCTTGAATTCTATGACTTTACTTTCGTACATTGAGGACAATGTAGAGTTTAAGTGTGGGGGAAGGGGTTTACAACTTATTTGAGTCATTAAAAAAAAATAAAAAAAAAATTTGAGTCATACTTAGTGTATTTTGAGTCTTTTTGTTTAACTTAGTGTTTTAAAGAGTCTTAGGATGCCCTTAGTTAGTCTATGATGAAAATGGACTGAATTTGAACATACATATGGCACTGCATTCATGATTTCTTGTGTTAATTGAGTTATTTTGAGTGTCATGACATGTAGTAGATATGGATAGTTAAACATGGTACAGATTTCGCATGTGAGAATAAGTTTAAGTCATATGAACCCTAAACGTGAGTTTTGAGCCTATACATTTTTTTTGAGTGAATTTTATGCATATTAGTCTCAAAACTATGCATGTGCATCATTTGGTTACTTGCCATAGATTTTAATGAACTAGAGATTACTAGAACTTACTCATGTCGAATTTGCAAAGCTTATAGTTGACATATACTCTGATTTTGGATATGATAAGAGGCACTTAGGTTTACCACCACTAGCCAAATTGCCATGAGTCCCTTATGTGCGCACGAGTTGCGACACCCTTAGATAAACCATTTGAGCCCACATTAAGCTTTCTTTCGTCACCCGTAATACCTAAACACTTTGCCTAGTGTAGGACTTCTTTACCCTATGTTCTGCAGACTTAGTGTGAAGTAATGTCGACAAGAGCCGAAGATGGAGATTTTGGTGATGCTCCTTGATTGGTATAATGTGTGTATGGGGATAGACTTGTCCAAATAGCTTAAAAAGTGTGTTATAGGTTAAAACAAAAAACAAAAAACAAAAAGAAATTCGAGAGAATGAAAAGAAAAAAAAATTGTGATCTCTCATGGCAATGTGTTCTGTTTTGTAAATGTTTGGATTAATGTCCCCCATACTTGTGAATTTGGAGTATGCTACGAATTAAAGGCCTAAAAAAATAAAGAAATATGGCATTTGTCCTGTTCACAAAGCTCAATGGGAGTTTAGAATGAAGTTAGGGTCCAACAAAATGAAATTTGGCCCTTGTTTATAGAAGATTGACCATGGAGGCGTGAAAAAGATGAAGGAGTCTGGTTTTACAAAGTTTGTGATATTTCGACTAAGTCTTTGGAACGTTTTTAACCACCACTTATCTAAATTTTCGAATGCCTTAGCCTTGCCCCATTACAACCCTTCGAAAGTCCTTTTTGATCCTTAAGATGAGTAGCAGTTAATCTGTTGAGTAAGTTGCATGAGTAAGCATATGGTTTGGTTCATTTGTGCAAGTATTTCATTCATGAGTTTTTCAATTATTTCTATCCATTTTTGAGTGAAAATATGATGAGTGCATCTATGTGAGTTGATTTGAACTTTATTCGAAACATGCACAGCTTTAACATCACCATTGTTTACACCACGTCTTACTTGTTCATTGCATGAATCATATCTTGGTTATCATTTGAAGTTATGTAATTCCATTGCCATATACATTAAGAAATTTCTGAGACAAATTTTGACTAAGGGCTTAGTGTTGTTTTACTTAGTATCTCTTACGTTTTCAAACATGATAACATGAAAATTTGCGGCTTTGAAACATTGAGACTTCTAAGTGTTTTGTACATATAAGTGTGACGTTTTTCCCATTGTTATTTTTTTCCCTTTATTTTTCTTTATCGAGTCCGTTGCTTTGATTTGTATTTGCTAGGGACTAGCAAAGTTTAAGTGTGGGGGAATTTGATCTACGCATTTTATGCTTGATTATTAATGTCTTTCTCTCTGCATTTTTCTTTGTTATGAGCTTAGTAAATATGTTTCTAACTTATTTTATGTTTTTAGGTAGAAAATAAAGGTGGAACAATAAATGAGGCGTTTCGGAGCTAAAAGCGGGATAAGGACAAAGTTCCTAAATCCGGAGAAGAAATGGTACGAGAAATGGTCTTCAAATGGTTTCTAAAACGTATTCTCAAATTCCATCAAGAATTGGAAACCATGTGACAAATGAAAATGGTGCAAATAAAGATGAAGACATTTCTCCTGCGCGATCATGGAAAGCATGTTCTTGCTGAATTCATGGAGGATACTTGGGCCACATTTGTAGAGAATATTCCAAGATGATTTGGATATGATTTAAAGCCCAAAATATGTGCAATTACATGGTATTTTCGGCCAATGAAGAATTGGAGAGAAAGAAGCCCAAAAGAAGAAGATGGACCGAAAGTTAGAAATCAGGAAATCTGCCTGTGCAGATCAGCCCACTTCAACAGGCCACCAAAATCAATTGAAAACGAATTTGGACACATGTAAGGCATGCTTAGAAATATATGGAAGTCTAGTTTCCAACCCCACTGAAATCATGCCGTTACAATGTGTGGATATTCAGAAATCCCGGATTTAGTGGGTACAGATCATTCTGCCTAACAGCCAACTTTAAATGGGCGTTGAAGGCGCGTCAGGAGGAATTATGGCACAAATAATGCATAGCTGGAAAGCCCTGGAAGTCTATTTTCTAGTACCGAAAGAATCACGCCGTTTGAAGTTGTAAAACGTTCGAAACGTAGCTTTTAATACAGAAGGGTCAGATTTGACAGCTTTCAGAAGGTGGGAAGTTTCCTAATCTTCTTCTATATAAAGGGAAGTTCGACCCTTTCAAGGGGATCACTCATTCGAGACGCCAAAGCTCTGCCTCTAAACACCTCCACACGTCCAAAATCTCTCCAAGAAATACCAAGAAGCCGTTCACACCAAAAATCCATCATCTACCTTCCTCCATCGAGACTTTCATGGCAATCCTAACTGTCTCCTCCATTCATTGAAGGCGTGGCTTACATCAAGTAGACTAGGGCAATCCCGACATCAAAAAAGTGTAACCATAACTTCTACTCTTTACTTCTTGTATTATTTCTTGGTTTGTATGGACAAATTTGTGGAAGTGTTTTTGGTTTGTAATTTTATCAAGTTCACGTGAACCTCCCACGTTTTAGTCTTTGGTTTTCATGCTATATTTTGTGCTTAACGCTTTGATTTATTGCATGGCAATCCTACCTTAAATCAATGGAAGTGTCAGGGCAATCCCTACACTTTACTTTCGAGAGATATGCATGAAATTAGTCGCTAAAGACTTAGAACTAATAGGTTGCATGTAATTTGGTAGGTTCTAAAGAGTTAGGTGAAAGATGAGTCGATCCTTGTAAATATATTAGCTTAGGACGTTTTACCTTAAAATTTGTAGGAACTTAGACAACAAATCTCGCACCCCCCTTATACCTTAGCATAGTTATGCATGCACCCTCAATCCCCGGTTAAGAACGATCCCTACTTACCAATGCTACATCTACAAAGAAGGGTTTTAATTGCTTTCGTGTTTGGTTGAGTGTTTAAATTAAGTACTTGAAAAAATGCGAATCAATCGTGATCGAGTGTTTGGCGATGGATCTTCCGTCGGACCTCAGAGTTAGCCTCGTACTATGAGTGGAAACTTTATTTTCACAGTTGATTTGCGAGTTCTGATTATGTATTTACGTTATGCATTTATGATTATACACTTTACGATTATGCATTGTAGTAGTATGTATTTACAATTATGCAAGTACGAGTATGCATTTTATGATTTCATTTTACAGTTATGCATGTGCATGGAAAGTATTTATGATTTGGTTTACACAGAGTACAGTCTCAGATATAGAGGTAGCATCGATGCTTTGGCTTCTCGGCTGATCCTCAAGATGCTCCGGGAATGTTATGACAAACGCCTGACCCAAGGTCTTTCAGACTTATTATCACGAGGGGGTCTGGGATCCCGTGATTAGACTATACTATGCGGAGGAGTTCGTGAGTGACCCCGCATGATTTTATGTGCATCTTTATGGATCAGAGAAAATATACCTGGTCGGGATTTTCATGTGCATTGACTTGCATTATGCTTTTATGAGCATATATACGTATATGTTGGGAAAGACATATTAGTATTTTCATCCACTCACTCTAATGATTTTATTTGCCTTCCCCTGGGCTTTTTGGTTTCTTTTGCCCAGTTTGCAGTTTGAATTCCGGGGTTGCACGTCGACGGTGGAGGTGTAGAGTTTCAGTCGCACTTCTATTCGAATAGGTTCTTAGTTCGACCTACTGGTTGTATATGATGTGTATAGGCGTCGCTCTGAATACTTATGTTATGTTTTCAGTTGAGTTTACTCCTAAATGTTTTCCGAATTTCTTATAAACCTTGTGGTTTATTATATATATGTGTGATGTTGAGAAATCCGGATGGGGAACGGAGCCTCACGGTTTGGCTTTTGTGGAATATTCGAAGTGTGATTCTCTTTGCAGGTTCTAATTTTAGCTCACGTATTCAAAGTAAACTCTGGAGAAATTTTTCTTTGAAAGGTCACGTTTTTAGAAGGGGTTTAATTCTAGTTTAGTTAACTAAATCGGGGTCGGGTCCTTTCAGATGCAAACTGGATTTCTGACATTAAAGACTCAAAGTCTACTAGTGGGTATGTATTATACTAGGGGTGCAGTAGTGTTTCAGAAATCCTCAAAATAAACTATTATAACCAGATCCATGATGAAATCTGAGTTTGTTGCTCTAGACAAATGTGGGGAAGAGGCTGAATGGCTATGCCAATTCATAGATGATATTCTAAAATGGACGAAACCTGTGCCTGCAATTTGCATACAATGCGATAGTCAATCTGCAATTGGCAGGGCACAAAACACTATGTACAATTGTAAGTCAAGACATATTCGTCGAAGACATAATACCATCAAACAACTACTATCTACTGGTGTCATCTTCATTGACTATGTGAAGTCAAAAGATAATATAGCGGATCCGTTAACCAAAGGGTTAAACAGAGAGTTGGTTGATAAATCATCGAGGGGAATGGGACTAAAGCCCATGAGTTAAAGTCTTTACAGTGGACACCCAACCTAGTTGACTGGAGATCCCAAGATCTAGGTTCAAAAGGGACAACTAAATTGTAGAGACCGTGCCGGATCACTGTGGAGATTTTCCCCAAGTCCATTCCTATGATGAAAACAGTGATGCCCGTAAGGAATGAGGTTAAGTTTAAAGATTTTAATGATTCTTATGCGTCGGAAATCCGAGCGGAGTAATACAGGTTACCATTAATTAAGAAATCACCTATGTAAGAGGGAAGTGAGGCCGCTTCTAAGGGAATTATTCAGGGCACAATTCTTGTTAAGCTCTTACAGAACCAGGCGCATGTTCAGGGCCAAAATGGACACAACAGTGAGAACTGAAAGTATCAAGAAGATACCTATGTGAAGTATGCCATCGTTTACACAAATGGCTAACAGCTCAATGACATCGCGTCTATTGTTTAGTTAGTAAAGTAAGCATGCTTTCACAAAAGAAGGTTCAAAGGGTTAACCCCTACCTATCCTATGCAAGTTTTCAACCGTAGAATCTATCACCAAGTCCATCGAGTCTTTGGTCGCTAATTTCATTCATGTGGGGAATTGTTGGAAAAATAGGTGTTTTAACTCTATTTTAACTAACCATTTTGAGGCAATTAAATTAAGATATTTACTTGTTCAAATGGTTAAATGGGTGAATGCGAAATTATCACCTAAAGCAAGCTAAAGGCTTTCGAATTGCCAATTAAATTGTTTATGACGGCTAATAAACCTTAGTAATGGTAAGCAATTGAATAACGAACTAATGGTTTGTAACGGTGTTGTAACCACTCATAAACCTTAGTTATTGTATACAATTGAAGCCTACTAAATGAATTGTTTTGTAACCGTTCGTAAACATTATTGACGGCAAATTAAATATCTTGTAACTGCCAATTGATGGCGAGTATAATGACTAGAAATGGTTTTGGTATTAACTCGACAATAAGTGGCTTGTCCCCAATGAAGCCTATATATAGCAACCTTCTTCTTCTCATTTCATGGATTCAATCGATCTCATCAGAATCCATCTCCTCTACTCTTCTGATCTCTTCTCTCCCAAAGAATTCCGGTGATAGAGTAAGGTACTATTCAGTTCGACGAGAAGTTCTTGTGTTGCGGTACAAAACTTTGAAGTTGTTTTATCCTGGGAGAACAACGTCATACAAGCCGGTGGGCGGCATAAAAGTTCTAAAGGAGAGCGTGTGATATACGTGACTCAACTTAGTTTATCTTCTTCAATAATTTGTTCTTCGTTCGTTCATTTGTATTTTACTAATTAATTAATTAATTAGTATTTTTGGTATTTATTAGTTTAATATCACTACTTTTTCCTACATATAAAACCTACATGGTACTCAGAATCGCATATGCATGTGAGTTTCAAGCACAAAGCTGAGTTTGGTTGTTAGAACCATCTAGTTCTTGATTGTTTCTCAATCTTGAGTTTATAACAAAATAATTCATGCTCTCACATCCGTGCGTCTCATGCCAGCCATTGTTAGAACACCAAGGCTTAACTTCTCAATTAAGCCACATTTAGTACTTTAATGGCTAATTAGAGAAGCCAAAAAAGAATCAAAAGAGAATATTCTGCATGTTATTTGCCATGTGCTGCATCACGATGAGTAAATGATCAATTTGCATTCAACTATGTTAAGTGTGCATACACTCCCACATTGCTAAATGAGAGAATATGTCATCTCCCCTTGCCTATATAATGAAGTCTCTCACCACACTCAAGGTAATCTCATCTAGTCTAAATAATTTTACTTATTACTCTACATGTTTACTAACGTAGGCATTGAGACGTTGAAGGCGGGCCAACCTCATCTCAATCTCTAGCGTTGTTTGCATGTCTATATGATAGGTATCCATGTCTCTATCGAAAATCTCAATGGAATTCGGTAGAAACATTTAGGTGTTGTCTGTGGGTTTATTATATTCCAAACCATGTACAAACACCACATAAAAGTAAGCTAGATCTACCCCCCCTGCCATGCACACCTGCCAGGCGCCTCCACTATGCTCCCTCATAGGCCCCCACTAGGCCCCTTCTGCTACAATTGGGGCTTTACATTTGCTCCTAACTTGGGGACTTCGTCTGCTTAAGCCCTTAACCTCATACAACTCATGATTGTATTCTAAAGGAGTTCGCAAGCAAGATAAGTCTTCTACTCTCTACCATTTGCTACTATCACTCAAGCATGCATATCACTATGATAGAAATAAAACATACATGTCTAAACTACTCAAACATGTCTATATAGCTTACATGAACAAACTCTTATTCATCAAGCATGATTACTCTACATTCGAACAATATAAGTGATCACCTAAACTACGCATGTGTGCTATATGGAAGTTGTTTCTCGCTTAATCGATCAATTGGTTCAGAGCTGATTGGGTCATATTTAGTTGGTATGAGTTACTTTAAATCCTCCGGGATATACTTTACGTCTTCTAAGACATGGTTACGTCGTCTATGACAACCTTTTGATTCTTACTCACCAACTCACATACTTGATTCAATCGAGTATGACCCAATTTAGATTGATACGCCAACCAACAATGTTTTCCTATACACTATAATCTACGTGCCCTAAGCGCTTCACGAATACCTATATTCAAGTATGTTCTAAAGTGATTTAATTAAAATTTCTAGAGTAATTACTTACTTGCTACATGCCTCACATATATGTGTTAATAACATGCTTCATATTCTAAATATGTCATGGCGTGCTCTAAAATCACACAATATTCAAGCTATATGCTTCACTAAACATGACAGGGGGACTCCATGGTATTAGTTCACCTATAAGCCAGCCAACAATGGGCAGTGTTGTTGTTCGACAAGTTCACCTACGCATCCCCTTACAATGTGCAACACTACAGTTCGATGAGTTCAACCACACGCATACCACAAAATGGCAAAACGCTAAGTAACCCAGACTCAACGGACAAACACATGTCGCTTAATGTTACCACAAATGGCTCACAGACATGCTTCTGACGCCAATTCAATCAATACAAGGTTTGCTACCGCAATAGGCACTAAATGAAATAGACCTCCTAGCGATTGATCCTCCTAGGTAGGACATTTTCTAATGCAGTCTTTGACCTAGCGGCATTGGCTACGTGGAGACCTATACTCCTTTCGAGCCTAAAAAATCTCTAGAGCCGATGCAACCCATAGGCAGCCTTAAACGCACGCTACCCTAGCACTGTTGTTCCTTGCTTAGCGCTCGTTTCTCTCATGCACAACGTCTCAAGCTTAGATGCATGCTACCCTAGCACACGTCGTTCCTTTCTTGGCACTCGTTGCTCTCACGCATAACGTCTCAAGATTAAACACAGTTGCCCTAGCGCACGTCGTTCCTTGCTTGGCACTTGCTGCTCTCACGTATGACGTCTTCTAATACGGTCTTTGACCTAGTGATATTGGCTACCTGTAGACTTATGCTCCTTTTGGGCCTGCTGAAAAATCCCTAGCGCCAACGCACCCCGTAGGCAGCCTTAACGGAAGCTGCACAATGCACACCGTTTGGTACTCCGCGTTTACTACCCTGCGCACAATGCTAATGCCTTTATTAAATGCTAGGCGACAGCTGCTTTAACGTATATAATTTTATGCCTTAGCGCTTGCTACTCTCACACACAACATTTCAAGCTTAACGTATGTTGCATTGCGCATGTCGTTTCAAACCAAATGCACATTACATCGCGCACATTTTTCCTCGCTTAACGCACGCTACACTCAAGCACTTCGTTCTACACCAGCGCAAGTGCTGCTCACATGCACATTGCTCCAAGCGCTACCCACCACTAAGCAATTCCCCACTACCCTTTGTTTTGTGCAGGAGACCAATCTTGGATGTGGAGTCCAGGGGACTCCGGGGTATGATACGCTACACCGGCCTTACGGCACTAAGTGTGGCCACATTAGGGGTTTCATTTTTCAACTCCCTGATAAAGATCGATCTCCTTGACATGGAAACTTGGGAGACTTGTTAGTACGCCAAGGCTTAACTCATAAATTAGGCTATACTTGACACTGTGGCTAATTAGAGAAGCCAAATGGAAAGAATCAAAATGGAATACTCTGCATGCCACTTGCCATGTGATGACTCATCACTATGAGTAAATGAGCAATCTATCCTCAACTATGTTAAGTGTACATACACTCCCACATTGCTAAAGAAGAGAAGATGTCACATCCCATAGTTTATATAATGAAGCCTCTCACCACACTCAAGGTAATCCCATCTACTCTAAATAACTTTACTTTTTACTCTACATGCTTACTAACTTCAGCATCACAATGTTGAAGGTGGGCCAACTTCGTCTCAACCTCTAAAGCCATTTGCATATCTATGTAACAGGTACTCATGTCTATATTAAAGACCTCAACGAAAAATTTGGTAGAAACAACCATATAAATGTTACTAAAAATTGCTTGTGTCCATTTCTCTTATTTCAAGTACATCATTCTAAACCAACATAGTGCATTACTTGTTGCCTTACTTGTGACATCACTTCTTCAATCGAAATATACATGGATTCATCTCCATCGATCAGCATGACTGGTGGCATCTTCACATTCATTGAATCCAAGAATGCACTTAACAACGAAGTATATGTTTTCACTGTTTCATCCGTAAGAATAACATCACCATACAAAATACTCCTTTGAAGAATGTTCTACCCAATGAACAAAACTAATGGCATATCTTAGTGATTGGGTTTTGTATGTGCTATCAAATATGAGCACATCCCCGTGACATATATAATCAACAAGTGAATGTTCATCTCGCCAAAACAAGTTTGCTAACTTGTCTTCGTCATTGACATTGAAAACTTCAATGAAATCTTCATCTCTTAATGCACGAATATAGGCAAATGCGCCTTCGGAATACAATAAAATCTCAATAAATGAATGTTCGATAAATTAATAACTTGTTTAAGTAATATTTTCCCCCTCCTGACTATGGACCAATTGAAATTATCAGCGACCTCACTAAATGCATAGTATAATAAATTTTATCTTATTTATTTAGGTTTATATGAATATATAAATAAATAATTGAATATAAAAATAATATCTTAAAATCTATAAAAATGCATAACAATTCAATTTCCAGCTTAGAACTTATGTTCTATAGACCAATTTAGCTACTTTTTGAAAAAAGATTGTATTATGTCATATTTTTTCTTTGCATCTAGACCAAATTTAACTTCGTCTTTGATCTTTCACAATGTGTGTACCACATTCGGTAAATTATTTTCATTTGTAACAAAGAGGCAAGTAAAGAAATATAAATCATGTGAGAATGTATTATATAAACTTGATCTTATCAGCAAATATAAGCCTATAATTTCACTAGAAAATATATAAATATCTCGATATGTTACAAAATTATTCATTTATCGATAAAATAATAATCTCGCTTAAATAATAAAAAAATTCGATTTTGAGGTTATTCATTATTGTCACTATCAAAGGGCTTGTGCATTGTTCTTGATCGAGTATGTTGTAGACGTCTTTCTTGGTGCATTTAACAAATTTGTACTCCTCTGGTAGATCCACCATCTATGAATACACATGTCATAGCATGATTGATACTGTAGTCATTGCATTTACATGAGCAAACTCGTAAACTCTGCTGTACCAATTTTTTGATACAAATGATTAAAGACGACCTGCTTTCTAACTGTAACGGATGAGTATGATCTAGAATAAAATCTTGCACCACGTAAGCTCCTGATGAAGGGCTATAATTGACTCTAAATCTAGCAAGGCAATCTACCATTGTTTCCCTTCGGGGAGTACGACTCTTTTCTCCTTTACCAAGTCACATTTTATCTCGTGTCCCTTCCTTGTTGCAAACCCACTTACCTTCAAGCTCTTCTCCATGTTGCTCGGACTATAGCTAATAGTCAACGAATAAAAAAAAATAGAAACTCTCTGCTTCCTCTAATGTCTTGAAGGTCATTCTCATCACATCTTGGGACAACGCTCTATAATCTAGAACATCATCAGATATCGAATCACTTTAGGTTTCATCGGTTGAATTCATGGTCGAATAACTCCAGTTTACTTATTATGTATGACTTATTTCTTCAGTTGGTAGTCTTTTACACCTCGGAAGACGATTAATGACATGAACAGTTGTAAGCACACACTAACTCCAAAATTAAAGAGGAATATTAGCTTGAAAGCGTATAAACGCAAGAGCATTGAAAAATAACTTCTTTATCTTTAAAAAAAATGTGAAGAGAGAGAAATTCAAGCCATTATCATTACGAACACTTTTAATCTTAGAAGCAAATTGTATGAATGCAAAAGAGAAAAACTCATTTATCAAAGATTGGGTTTCATGTTTATGTTTCATTAAAAACACAAAGTAAAACGAGAATAATTGTTCACAATAGTAAGAAAAAATGGGCTTCGGTGAGAGAAGAATGTTTGTAAGGACCCCAAAAATCACAATAAATAAGATTAAAAGGTTTAACGGTCGAGATAGAACTAGTACCAAAAGAAAGATGACTTTGTCTTGCAAGCTGACAAACATCGTAGTGGCGGATGGACTTGAGGGCCAGCCCAGGCTTACGCCCCCCACCCCCCGAAATCTGACCCCCAAAAATATTAGTACTAGTATAATATGGGAAAAGTGTCGTTTACCTATCTGTGGTTTAGTGTAGACATCAATTTACTACCTTAGTTTTTGTACTTCACTAATTTACTACATATACTTTCATTTTCTCAATACTTTGGATAGAAAGTTAACTTCAAGTGTTAAGTGGTCTACTTCGACGCTGATGGGGTTGACACATATTTGCCAACTCACTTCAAGTGGGTTAGGTGTATTATAAAATTTCCAAAATACCCTTTTTCAATTATTTTTTCAATTAAACCCTAATTAAGTTTAAAGACTATAAATAAAAATATTTTATTTGTTAATGTGACAAAAAGCCAAATTTTTTTAACTCAATTCAATTAGTAAACTAGAAATAAAAATTAATTATTCAGCTAAAAAAAATAAATTCATTTCTGTTTAATGGTTTGAATTAAATTCTTTTGTTCTTTTTTTCCCATTAACAAATAATTTTTTTATATTTTAAGTCTTTAAACTTAATAAAGGTTTAATTGAAAGAAACAAATTTACAAAGGTATTTTGGGAATTTCGTAATGCACCTGGCCACTGGAAATGAGGTGATGAATATGTGTCGGCCACATCAGCGCCATATAGACCACTTAACACCACAACTTAATTTTTCATCCAAAGTGATGAGAAATTGAAAGTATAGGTAGTAAACTGATGAAGTACGAAAACTGAGATAATAAATTTATATCCACAGTAAACCACAGATAAGTAAACAACATTTAGTCCTATAATATATATATAAATAATATATTATATGGAATACTTGACCCCTTCGCTGGACATTCACTTACACAAATTAATTTGTGTCCTAAATTCAAAGCCCAAGTCTGTCATGACATGACTTCATGGGCCTCTTTCCAATACTTTAAAATAAAGAATGCAATTATAATTTCATCCTATTATAATTAGGTTTATGTTGAAGGATGAAATAGATACGCAGAATATATGATGTGAAACTGTACTTTATTCATTTATAGATTGCCTTATATAGACATTACAATCTATTATAATCAATATCTCTATAAATTAGGCATTGAGAGAATATCTACTTTTATTCTAATCAGGACAAGATACACACCGAAATACCAAGAATATTTTTTCTTGAACACTCCCTCTTGTGTCGTGATCCTGATGTATGATGCATGAAGCATAACCTTGCCAAGCAAACAAAAAACCTCTTGAGTAAAAATAATGCGATGTGATGTAGACTCCCTCTGATGTCTACAAAATGAACTCTCCTTGATCACTAACTCAATCTTGGAGTTCAGACAACCTTCGCATTATAATGCGTTTTATATGCTTTACAAATGTAGATTTGGACAATGACTTGGTAAACAAGTCTACGTTATTGTCAGTTGAACAAATTTAATTCCCATGAATGTTCAATATCTATTGTTGTTGCTGATTAAAGAAGAAATTATGCGATATATACTTTGTACGATCACCCTTGATGTATCTCAACTTCATTTGTTTAATGCAAACCGCATTATCCTCAAAGATACAATTTAGTGTTGTAGTAGTGGATGACTATCCACTGGATCCTCGAATATGGTGTATAACTGACCTAAGCCAGACATACTCCTTAACCACTTTATGTAAAGCAATAATCTCAGAATGATTTGAGGAAGTAGCAACAAGGGTTTGCTTAGTTGATCTTAAAGAATTCACCATATTTCCCATCGTGAATACATGACCTATCTGAGAACTTCATTTGTGTAGGTCAGAGAGATACCTAGCATAAAATAAACTAACCAAGAATCGGAAGGTGTCTCTAAGTAGGGACCACACTGACTTGATGAACAGTGCTTGCAACCAGATCAAAGTTCGACGGGTTAAATAACTCACTCGACATGTTGATTGAGTGATCCTAATCTATCCAGGGTATTACCATCGACGAATCGAAGGATCCCTTCGACATGTCAAAATTCTTAGAGCCTGCATGCTGCGATTCAACCATCCATTTTTCGAGAATTTCATGTTTTTCTCTGTAGGGAAAGAACAAGCTCAAGTTTGTGGAACCCTTCAAGTACTTGAATATGTGCTTTACACAATTCCAATGACGTTGTGTAAGCACAGAACTAAACTGATCTAACAAGTTCACAGAGAATATAATATCTGGTATTGTGCATTAAGCTAAATACAACAAAGCTCCAATAGCACTAAGGTATGGTACCTCAGCTCACAAAAGTTTCTCCTCATCATCTTTTAGATGGTATGGTTTCTGATCAGATCTCAGACAGTGAACAACCATTGGTGTGCCAGGAGAGTGTGATTTGTCCATGTTAAATCGCCTGAACATCTTTTGGACATAAGCAGACTGGCGAACAAGTATTCCACCAACTCTATGTTCTAATTCCAAACCAAGAAAAAATCGAGTTCTACCAATGTCTTTCATCTCAAACTCGGATTTCAAGTAGTCAGTCATCTAATTGATTTCATCAAAAGACCCAATGATATTCATATCATCATCATAAACTACTACTATGGCAAGTCCTAAACATGTTCTCTTAATGAACACAAATGGGTACAAATCATCATTTTCGTATCTCATCCCAATCAAGTAGTCACTTAGGTATGTGTACCACATCATACCTGATTATTTCAATCCATATAGTGAATGCTTCAATCTATCACATAAGCACTATGTTATATAGAGTTACTTGAGTTGGGTATGACCACGCCTTCTGACACTTTCATGTATATCTCTGAATCAAGATTTCCATAGAGATATGTTGTGACCACATCCATCAGTTGCATGCTCAATTTTTTGGACATTACCATACTGACAAGGTAGCGAAAAGTAATGATGTCCATAACCAAATAGTATGTCTCCTCATAATCAATACTAGGACGTTGAGAGAATCCTTGTGCCACAAGTGTAGTTGTATATCGCATAACTTCATTCTTCTCATTACGCTTTCAAACAAAGAACCATTTATGTCCCACTGGCTTCACATTCGGTGGGCATAGCACCACCGAATCGAAAATATATATTTTCTTCCAGGAGTCTAGTTCAGCCTGCATTGCATCTTTCCACTTTGTCCAATCCGTTCTTTGCTTACATTCAATAACCGAGAGAGGTTCCACTTTATCGTCGTTAATGATCTTTTGAGCAACGGAATAAGCAAAAACATCATGAACTACCTTCGATGATCTATCCATAACAATACACGGATCATTGTTAGTTAGTGAGATTTCGCTGTTCTCTGACATCACATATAAGTGTGAAGCATCATCCAGAGATGCCATTTATGATTCTAGGATATAATTGTAGTCAGAAATAATTTTATGTGTAAGATTCACAACGTTGATGATGAAAAGATCATTTTGTGCCCTGATGACCTGCTTTTTCGTCAGCAGCTAATATGTGGATTTTCTTGGTCTCCCCCTCTTCCTGGTGGGAGCTGATGCCGATTCTACCCCATCCACATGGGCAAGAGCCACGTTACTCTACCCTGGAGTTGAGTTATACCTCCCTTTAGGGACTTCCAACCTTGAAAGAACATTTGTAGCAAGAATGTCTGATCTCGTCACTTTGGCAATATCAGTGAAGGAGTCAGGCATCGAGTCTGCTACCTTTTGAAGATCAAGTATATGTTGCACTTCAATCTCACTTTGAGATGTGCGTAGATCTTCTTGAAACATAGTGGGAGGAGTATTCTACATTAATTCCTAACGTTCAACCGGAATGGAGGCATTCTTATCTCCCCTCTAACATTGGAAAGTATGTTTCTTTAAAGTGACAATCTGTAAATATTGTAGTAAAGAGATATCCTATGGAAGGTTATAAATAACGGACACACTAGGTGTTGTAGTCAGCCTAGATGCTGAAACCGGATTAACAATGTTAATCTCATCTACCCCATCAAAACCAATGAGTATTTCTACATGCTTCTTTGCTTTGAAAAATGGATGACCATGAGAGTTTTTCAAGATTTTGATCATCATATTTCGGCCAGGATGTCCCAGTTTGTAGTATCAAAGCTGATATAAGGTCGAGTCACATATACTGGTAGGAGTGACTACATTGGATTCAATGATCCGAACCATAGTAAGATATAATCCACTACGAATTTCCTCTAACTTCTCTAAGAAGCACTTTCTACCATAATCCTAAGAAGTTATACATAAAAATTCTTTACCATTCTCACAATGAGTTTCCAAGTTTAAATTGTTGGCTCTAATGTCCTTAAAACTTGGCAAGGTTTGATTGGTCTTTAGCGCATACAATGCATCAGTGATATAAATTCTTTTTCCGTCTGGTAGCAAAAGTTGTGCAGAACCACGCCCTTGTATAACTACCGCAGAACCAACCATGGTTGTCACTGATGTAGTGTATAACACAAGATCCATAAATAATTGACTATTTCGCAGTATAGTATGAGTAGTATCACTATCTTCTAGACATTCAATATCTCCTTCAAACATCTACAAAACAATGTGAAGTAATTAGTCTTTAATCCCAAGACATGGCGAACACTTTAAGTAAAGACTTAAAAAGATTTCAAAGGGTTGTGACCCTTATAGAGTGCTGATATGGCATAAGAAAACCAATATAAAATACATCAAAGACACCAATTCCAAGTACATGTTTCGACGGGTTGACAAATACACTCTATGGGTGGAAGCAAACCTGAAAACAAATATGACTTTCAGATACCGATTTTCCATGGGTCGAGTAGTAATTTCGATGGGTCGAAAATCAAAAAAACTATGTCCAGTGGGACCTCTTCGAAGGGTCAAGGAAATGGCTCGACAGGTTGAAGAAAAACCTAAATCCGATATCGATTTTTCGATATCTATTTCGACGGGTCGAAAATTATCATCGACGGTTCGAAATTGGACAATTTTGGAGACTTGGGCTATCCTTCAATAGGTTGAGATGGTGCTTCGTTGGGTCAAAGGTGCAAAATAGGTGACCGAAGATCATCTTTCAACAGGCCAAAAGAAGTAGTGCAAAAAAATTTGACGGGTCAAAAATGTGCAAAAACTGATACAGGATGTGGTATTCAACAGGTCAAAAATTCCCAAGACCAAAACCATCCTCTCTTTTTGTCTTGTTTTTATAGTATTTTGGTATCATAGTGCCATAGAGCTACGCATAATTCGAACCATTCCATCAATATGTATGAAAATAACCATTCTTAACACTTTCGAATACCGAAAGAAAGAAAAAGTTTATTACTTTGCCAACATAAAAAGTTACATCAATAGATTATTCTTATTCAATAACAATAACTAAAAATAAAGTCTAATATAAAAATAAACTTGATTACATAGCATAGACTAATCAAAATTCGCAGTCTCAAAACTTGCTTTAGTGTCATCTGTTACATTTAGATTAGCTCACCGCAATCATCCATCTCTTGGTCCTCAATATAGTCGGTCTTATGCGCCAAATATTGCTTGCATATTTTATAGGCATTTTGAACATCCTTAAGTGAATTTCATTGTTTTATGCATATGCTTGGTATAACCACATCTATTGCAAGGTGATAAACGAGAAGTAAAGCAGAGTTTGAAGAATTTTCTTCATTCTTAGGACCAGATTGATTCTTGTTGGAGTTGTTTTGGCTTTTGTCTAAGCGAGTCCAAGTTAAATTCTGATTGTTTCCTCCTTTACCACGAATTCTTCCATGTCCTCTTCTAGCACCACGAGTTTGATAAGGTTCAAAACGTTATTTTCTCTTATCCTTTTGTGCCTTCCCACCAGTATTATAAGTTTCATGGACTTTTTTGTACCGGCTGTCCTAGCATTGTTATGGAGAAGGATCTTGTGATGCCTCTCCTTCTTGGTCTGCACACACATGAGATTACTAAATGATCACAATCTTCCTTGCTCGTAAGCTATGCAATATTGATGCGCGAATGTGTCTATGAAAAAAGGTAATGTGCTCAAAGACTTCTCGATCATAGCTTGGTCGGTCTTTACAACGCCACAAATAGCAAGCTCTGACTATAGCTCTAGCACATCCTGATAAGAATCAATTAACTTAGGATAATCTAATAACCAGATTTTATCCTACTTTTCTTATAGTTCTGGAAGTTGTGCGTCATGCACATTGTTGAAATGTTCTTGTAAAGTTACCCACAAATCCACGGGGTTATCCTTTAACAAGTATTGTTTCCTTATAGCAGGATGAATATGTCTCCAGAGAAATATGAGAGCTTGAGCTTTTCGAGCTAGGGTGTCCTCATTGGCTTCATGCTAGGTGGTAGTTGTAGAATGTTATCAGTGAGACATTTACCAAGGAGCGTATTCCTAATGTAAGATACCCATCAGTGGTACTTTGCTCCTTGAATCTCAAAGATGTCAAATTCTAGCTTTGCCGGCTCAGTCATCTACAAAACACAAGAGATGTAATTTTAGTATCTGATCGAAAGAACCATAATCACTAATATCATCCATGATGTATGGTCATAAAAATTGATACAAAAATTGGTGGCTTCATACCACTCCCCAGAAAATCGTGAGTGTCAAATAGTCACAAATATCGACTTCCCTTTTTTCAATCAGAAATCACAATTAACCATGATATTCACCGATAACCGTGACTCCCCCATGACCGTCACTAATATTAAACTTTTTATCAACATATATTAATTCGTAGGAACTACGGCATAAAAAGTAAATCACGGTAAAATAAACTTAAATATAGACTTAGATCTAGGGTGTTGCGGTAATTAAGTTTTGCAACATAATTTCTAAATCGAAGAAGAGAGAAAATTTACCTCCAGGGCATTATGCTCGGTATAAAAACATAAAAAGTTTTTAGAAATCACAAAATCTGGCGATGGACGGTGGTGGTGCTCCGACGGTGAGGATGATTCCTGCAGGGGTGATGAAGGTTAAGTGTTTAGGGGTTGAGGTTGAGGGTTATCAACTCAAGAGTTGCTGATAACGTGTTAAAGGAGAAAATAGATACGCAGAAGGTATAATTTGAAACTATACTTTATTCATGGATAGATGGTCTTATATAGGCATTACAATCAATATCCCTATAAATAAAGGATTGAGAGAATATCTACTTTTACTCTAATTAAGATAAGACACACATCGAGATACCAGGAATATTTCTCCTGGAACAGTTTACATATTTTTCGTCTGCCTAAAATATAACTTGCTATAGATTTACATTTTGGCTACCTACTTCTCAACTCTTAATGGAGAAGTATTTCAAAAGAAAAGGAATAAATCCTGGAGAATCTTCAAGCTTAGATCTAGCATCAGAGCAAGGACTAACAAAAATAAAAATAAAATAAAAAGAATGACAATAATTCAAAAAAGTCTTCAGTACCGGTTGATGATAAACAAGAAAGTATCCTTATGATCTTGATAGACACCCGCAAATTTCAAGTTATCGTCATAATCTTCAAGAAGAAGTTCGAAGGTATTATCTGCAACAAGGCCCTTGTCAACCTAACACTCATAATTTTTCTTACCGTGAATTTGGGAAGAAAAAAGAAGAAGAAAGTTTATTCATGATTGGTTCAATGAGTCTTCTTCTTGGTTAGAATATAGTGTTTAAGATATTTTTGAATATTATTTATGTTGTTATCTTTTCAGACCAGTTGCTGGACAACAAGTCGATGGTGATTCACTTGTTGGTTCTAGTTACCATAATTGGAAGGACAAGAAATCTATGTAGTCACATTTTAATGGATCTAATATTTCTTAGAGCACTAGTGATGCTTTATTAAATCCAAGACAACATGTTGAAACTGTTTTGTCAAAGTATACAAACCAAGACCGGATTGATCGACTTTCGAATTCGTTTAAGTGCATCAATTGGTGTTTTAGAATTCTTTTGAACCAAGGGCTTCTATTTTGTAGGCAAGATGAGTCTGAAAATTTTTATAATCGAGGAAACTTTCTTGACATTTTGGAATGGCTATGTAGTTATAATGAAGATTTCAAAGCTGTCACATTGAAGAATGCTCCTAAAAATTTGAAGCTAACATCACTAAATATTCAGAAGGACATTGTAAGCACTATTTCTGGTGAAGTAATCAATACTATTACTAGTGAAATTGATGATTCTTTATTTGCTCTTCTTGTTGATGAATCTTGAGATATGTCATCAAATGAGCAAATAAACATTGTACTTCGATATGGGGATGGTATTAAAGTAATTGAGTATTTTGTGGGGATTGATCATGTTATCAATACCAATGCAACAACATTTAAAGAAACTATTGATGATTTTTTTTCTAGACATGGATTAAGCATATCTAGATTGTGTGATCAAGATTCTGATGGAGAAAGTAATATGTGAGGCGAGTTGAATGACTTGGAAGCACTTATCTTGAATGAGAATGAATGTACAGTTTATGTCCATTGTTTTGTTCATCAGTTTCAACTAGCTCTTGTTGGAGTGGCAAAGAATCATGGTGATATTTCAGACTTTTTTGAATTAGTTGCTAATGTGGTGAATGTTGTTGGAGCATCGGCTAAAAGACGAGATATTCTCAGAGAAAAGCATAGTGATGATATTTTAGAGGCATTGAATAATAATGAGCTTTCAAGTGGGCAAGGCTTAAACCAATAAACTAGTCTTAAACAAACTAGTGATACACGTTGGAGCTCGCATTATGATACTCTAATCAGCTTGGCTAGAATGTTCAAATATGTGATCGTTGAATTAGAAGTTGTAAGAGTTGATGGGGAGCAAGTACTGTTCAAAAACTAGAAGAAAGGGTTCTGAAGGATTACATGCAATCACATGATTTCATATTTTGTCTATGCAGATATTAAGGGAGAGCGGTTATGATGATCTACTCAAACAAATTTCTTCTTTTTGTGGAAAACATCAGATAAAAGTTTTAAGCATGGATGATAGATTTGGACCTCATGAAAAATCAAAGCGAAAGGCTCAGAACTTACATCATTATCGTGTAAATTTATTCTATACAGTCATAGATAAATAGCTTCAAGGAGTAGGTGATTGATTTAATGAGAAGAATACAGAGCTGCTTCTTTACATGTCATGCATGTTTGGACCCAAGTAATTCATTCTCAGCTTTTGATAAAGAAAAGTTCATTCGTCTTGCCCAGTGTTATCGTTAAGATTTTTCTGAACATGAGATAAGGGTACTAGATGCTCAACTTGAGAACTATGTAATAAACGCTCTTATGCTGATTTTGCTGATTTGAAAGGGATTACTGAGCTTGCAGAGAAAATAGTGCGTCAGAGAAAAGATAAGACATATCCTTTATTTTACTTGTTTTTGACATCAGCATTGATTTTACCGATTGCAACAACAAGTGTGGAGAGAATATGATTGATTGTTTACGCACCCGAATAGGTGACGAGTTGATGAATAATTGTTTCTGTAAGCTTGATAACAAACCAACCCCCCCCCCCCCCTCCGGGACCTTAAATCCTAGCTCCTCCATTGAAACATCGCTAACATGATCAGAAACAGAGTCATTTAAATGTTTAGCAATGTAATCTAAGGGACAAGATGAAACATGACACAAACCACGATGTTAAAGGTTTGTTGGTGACATGATGAGATGACAAGCAGGTTGATTGGGTGGGTGGGTTGGATATGGTTTTCTCCGTTGCTAATGCCATCAAACAATATAAACCTTTACATTCCATGCACAAACCAATCATCTTCTTTGAAATCAGATCCTACAAAATACACCAATCAATATAAAATGTCAACTCAATCCTTTTGTAAGACGACTACCAGATCGATATCATATCAAGTTTAAATTTTTGCATACAACACATCATGTAAATAGTAAGATTTATTCAATGGGACTGATCCATTACAAGTTATTTTTGCTTCTTCGCCACTCGGTAGCAATATTGGAGGCAATGACTGATTTTTGGTAATGCAAGTTAACAAGCTTGATGATGAGACAATATAATATGTGGCACCACTATCAATTATCCAATGGTGAGATGAAACTTCAGACAAAGTTGGTTTTATGACGGATGCAAATGCTTGACGTTTAATACCTTCACTTTCTTTGAAATTCACAAGAGATAACAATCGTTTGAGTTACGTTTTTGAATTACCGGATAGGATGAGAGATTGAATTATCTCTTATCGATTTCGTTGCCTTTCACAAGCCATGATGACACAAAAAGTTGATGAAAAGCTGCACAAGAAATTGGAGTGCAACTGAGATTGAGTCAGGATCTTAGTCACACTCTGATACTAAATTGGCCAAAATAAATATTTTTATTGTTGCAAAAGCTTAAATACATATACATGTGACTTTTATCCTAGGAAGAAACTAAATCTACAATTAAATGATTCACAAGAAAACTAAACCTACAATCTACTTTTATCAATTCACATTCCTAATTCAGAAGATATGCAAGATTAAGTTTGTAACAAAGAGTCTATCATCAATAGACATTAAGAGCAACCCCAATAGAAATCATATTTTAAAAATAAAGTTATAATTTGACTAAATATTGAAAAAAATTGGCTTCAACAAATATCCTAAATAAAAGTTAAATATAACTTGTAGTTAAATCTCTTGTTATATTTGTCAAACAATTTAACTCAGAGTTTTTATCTCTCGTCTCAACTTTTCAGTTTTTTTCTTCTTTTTTACCTAAAAATAAAAATATTGTTGAAGAAAACTACAAAAATCGTGGAATTAAATTTGACTTTTAGATAAATATAATTTTTAAATTTGTCAATACTATTGGGATGCTCTAACCACGTGTCATTGACCTCTACAATTATAAGATTACATACAGTACGGTAAAGCTTGTCTCTAAAGATAAGACAATTATAGCTAGTCTGGGACATGCCTCTGAAGGCTCCAGAGTTTGGAATCACTCGGCTCCCCCCTCTTCTTCTCGCTTCCTCGCCTTTGATCTTGCTGGCTCCGGTTGCCCTAGGGGCTTTTCTCTTGCTTAGTTAGGTTTGTTTGTAAGCAAAAAAATATATATATATATATATATATATATATAAACAGTTGCAAACCTAACCATCAAGGAGATGACATATTAGCCTTACTCTCCACGTGAGTAGAAAGAAGTCTCTGTGGGCAATCAAGGTTAAATATCTTCAAGACATTTATGCACGACATTCTGAAATCCATGAGATCATACAAGCATGGAGACCAGACAACTTTTAGTTAAGTTTGTGTTGGCTCAAATGCTTCATTACCAACTATATTACACCATATGAATCTAGGTAATGAATAACCGGATTGAAAACTAAACACATAATAATGGGAAGTACATAGAAGTCAGTTGCTTCCTAAAATCTGAGACAGACTGAACGTATATGAGTCTTACATTATTTTTTTATACATTGATAAATCCATACAATTGTTTGGATTCAAGGTACAAGTCTGCCAATGAACAAATATGATGACAAAGAAAAACTAAAAACAAAAAGTTACATAAACTTAGAAGTCTCCCAACATCAAAACAGCACCTGTTGAACATCTTTCAGTTGTTGGTACGTTTGATGATCCTCTGTAGAACCACAGTCCTTGCTCTTCGAATGTCTCGGCTGCACGTATCAGTTTGAGCTCCTAAATCCTCGACATTCTTCATAAATACTCCCAACTTCTTCCTAATCTCCTCTATTGCAATTTTCACTGCTTCTTGCTCAATGGCAAAGCTTGCATTATCCAACAGCGACTGAATTTCAATTTCCAATCGGTCAATCAGAATTCGAATGCTGTCCAAGTCCTTGATGGCAACATAAGTTCCAACTTGCATTGAACTAATGACCTCTTTCTGGCCCTTCAAAACACTTCCACAATTCTTCCACAAAGAGTCAATCCACTTCCCCATTGATCCAATGGGGATAGAAGTCGCAGCAGCCAGAGCTGCGGCAACAGGAGGCGCAGCCATGGCTGCTGCCACAATCGAGCAAATCAAGACTGCAGCAAAAGTAGCAACAAATATGATACTCGATACTTTCCTCCAAGAGTTTATGTACTTGAGCTTCTTATCGAGCTTGTTCTTTCGGAGGTGCAACTTCTCGAGCATCAGTAATTGTTGCCTGTAAACAGTTTGAAACATTTGGAAGAACTCTTCAGTAAAAGGGTCACCAGCAGCCTTGAAATTCTTCAACTCCTCCAATGTCCTTGTGTGCCGACTCCCTCCCACCTCAGTTTCCTCCTCAAATTGTTGAAGGGCAACAATGATGTGCAGCTGGCTATCGCGAGCTCGCTTCAGGCACTTCTCCAATGCAGTACAGAAATCTAGAGTCTGCAAGCTATTTTCAAAGTATTCCTCGACCAGCTCGAACAATTCCTGATTCTTCCATATGTCCTTCTTGCATTCCAATATTACTTTCACAACCTCCTGGTTCATCTCCAATAGACATTCTGTGACTTCTTTCAAGGAATCGAAAGACAGAGCTCGAACTTCCACTCCTGCCGCGAGAGTATTTATGACTTGATTGGTTCGGTTCTGAAGGTTGGTATCAAAAGACTGCAAGTCTGCATCAGCCTTGCAAGCAGCCTCATATGTGCTCAATTGATCAGTGGTGTACTGTATAGTGGTGCTCACATTTATAGCAGACGACGATGTCTCAGTGGTAGCCCTCTTGCTGATATGGCATCCCATAGCTAGGCTTCAGTTCAGATCTAAACCAAACAAAACAGAGAAAACAGAACAAACCCAAAAGTCAGGCTCAAAAGCTTGGCCACCTTTGCTTATCAGACCCTTTGTCAACCATGAAATCAGAACCAAATCCAAGCCAGAATCCCTTTTACAGTATTCATATTGCAAAGAAATGAACAAGCCAATAACTCGACCAAACCATCCAACGAATCTCAACTTTTCTGTACAAGAAAATCACTACCCATGATGCAAAACCATCCAAAGCTCCAAACTTTCAAAGCAATCAGACCCAACTCAACAAAATAATATAAGTTTTCTAACCTGGGAATTTTATCGAACAAGTGATGTGCATAAACAAAGAGACTCTTTTGGATTCAATTTAAATCAGGAAACCAATCCAAATCAACGGTGCAAGCGAAAGAGAGAGAAGAATGTGATTTGTGAAAGAGAGTTATATATGAAAGAGAAGAAAGCTTAAAATTTGGAGGATTTGAGAGAACAGTAGGGTTGGGTTGGGGGGTTGATGTTTTGATAATGGGTTTGGAGTGGGATATGGATAGCTTGCACGCATGAGAGAGATGCGTGAAATGGGAATGGAAAATGCGGGAAGCAAAGTCCTCAGCCTAGCCTCCTTCAAAAGGCCTAATCTTTTATGGCTAGCTATTCTCAGTTTCAACGCCCAAAGCAACAGTTACCAAAGCCAAGGAACCACTTCATCCTCCTTCGATCTCATATTGGGTTTCGAAATTGAGGCATATAGAGAGAGCAACATTGTAAAGGTGGTGTGAGGAAGAAGAAGAAGAAGCAGCAGCTTAAGGTCGAAGAGTTTGGCGTGGTAGTCATAAAATGGCAAGCAACTGAGGACAACATAAGTCGTCATCAAGTGTGAGAAAACAAAATTCTTAAATGGACCCGAGATTTCACACTTTTACTCTCTTTACACTTTACAGTCGGTAACGACCCACTAGCTGTAATGACCTCTTCATTTTCCTTTTCTTTGAATTCAAATCTATCTATACTTAAATTCTCTTAGAAAATAAAAATCTATTGTACTAAACCAATTATTTCCTCTCTTTAAAAAAAATATACAGCCTTAAAAAAACCAAAAAAATATACATAAATTATGAAGCAGGTAGGAAAAAAGATTCGACATAGTTCTTTTGCAAAAGAAAAAAAAACAAAATGATATGTATATATCTTACAGAGAAATCACCTAACAGATCATCTAACTGATATCAGAGGTCTTTTAAAATTCAAAGCTAAAATGCAAAACAAAATAGCAGAACAACCATGATCATTGTGCATATTGAAACACTCAAGGCACATTGTAATTGGAAAGAAGTAAGCACGTCATATGAAATGTACGTGTGATTGAATAATTAATGTGTTATGGTTTGCAACGAAAAATGTATGGTTTGATTTACGGTATTATTTTTCTCTTATTATATACAGTAAAATTTCGATAAATTAATAATCTCGGGATTGACAAAATTTATTAATTTAACGAGATTATTAATTAATTGAGTATTAAATTAATACTAAAGTTCTCAAATTGAGACCAATAAAAAAATATTATTTTAACAAATTGATTAATTAATCGAATATTAAATTATCGAGATTTTACTGTGTATAAACTTTAAAACTCCCGATGGGACTAGAACTACTTCCCATCAAATTGCATGCCTATTGGTGCTTCGATAGTCATTTGAATAACTAGCCACCATGAGTCCTATATTCAACCATAGATAAACTTGTCTTTCAGTTGCTGCTTATAATTATGTCCATTGTTCTACTTCTAGATCAAATCAATTTAATGCTAATTGACCATATTTCCCCTAATCATGCAGTGATTTCATTAAATCACAATTAGCCTGAAAAAGATGAGTACAAATGAAAATGACCCTTAGACTGTAGTAGTCGTTGTAGTGCGAAATGAAGACACCGACTCTATTGTAGAGATGTTTATATATGGACATTTTGCCAACAAAAGGAAAGATTAGAAATGAAGGGAAAGGTAAGTACCTCTTTGCTATGCTTCAAGTTGGCAGCTAACACAAGGAGAGAACTCCAGTTGGTCTCCAAGCTTCAAAGAAAATGAAGGCGGTTTGGGTTCAAGATGGTCGGTAGCACTATCCTCGCATCTATTTATACACTTTCTAATATAAAAGGCAACTTGGAAAGCAAGAAATAGAAACTGTAATTTTACCAAAATGGATACAAGTAACTCGAGCTTACATAACAAGTCAGTGGTAAAATGACTACAAAATAACTGGCAGTTTATGTAAAACTTTCTTAAATAAGGGGGTCTTCTGCTTTTGTATTTAACTCCATAAAGGAGTAGGAAAAGCAAAGCTGTTTTGTGGCTGGCTGGGTTAGTATACGGCGTGGTCCGATCCACCCGCTCTACAAGGATGTGGGCCATTATGTGTTCAATGATTGACACGTAGTCATTTCTGACACGCGTAGCGCAACTTGTGGTTTCCGCCCGTGGGAGAATTTCAAATGGATTTCAAGCACCGTCATGTGCCCCAACTTAATAACGCTCTCCCTCTCTTTTTTGCTGTTGCCAACCCTTATCTTAAGTTCTTAACAACCCATTATTACAACGAGATGAGAAGATTATCCAATTAACTATCAAAAAGGAAAAAGAAATTTCATGTGAACAAGGTTTGTTTCCTATATTATCTCCACGCAGTAAATTCAGGGTCTCCATTCATAGTTTTGTTGTCTTTGTTATAAGAATTTATTTTGTAATAAATTGGTATCCATTATTTAGGTTCTGTGATTCAGTTGAACTCATAATAAGTTGACGATTTTTATTCAAGCAATCTTAAATTAAGAGTTAAAAGGTGCCTCAATTAACGAAATTGGCAGTCCTGATTCGTTTCATATCCTCTACTTGAATTTTGTTGCATGTACAACATCTAGATTTTATGATATCTTCAACACATTACAATAACGTTATCCACACATAATTTTCAAATATATCTACACTAATAAAGAAAAGTATGGCGGCTTGTGTACACTATCTGCTTACATCTTATGCATGTTATGTGATTTACACAATTAGGTTGGTATATATATACATGCTATTTAATGCAAACTAAAATGGATCCAAATACCCCATGCGATAATAACAAATAAAAGATGAAGTGATACTAACTCCTCAAAAAGTATGCAATTAATTAGGACACAAAGCCGGAGGCGAATGACCTCCAAATTGAGAGCCATATATATATATATATATATATATCGTGTACCATGTTATTCTATTTAGCTTTTGAGAAGTAAAACTAACATAACTAGCATGATCAATTCTTATTTAGTAACATTAATTTGTATCATTTGCTTTTATTTACTATTTAGTGAGTAGTGCTGCGTTCACAAACAATTTATACCAAATGATGTGGTACGTGTCACATCAATTCCACATTAGTATTTTTGAGGTGACGTGGAATTTCTGTTCCACCTTTTTATTGGAAGGTCTTTCTTTTTCGTAAATCACAGTTTTGCACCTATGTATTTTACCATTTTACCCAGTACATCGTCATCTACTTGATGTCCTCAACCCAGTTCATCCCATATATAAATGTTTCCAAATCCAATTCCTCTTTTCATCCTCTTCTAAATTTCTTTTAAACATTTAAAGAGATCAATTCCATGCAAAAGGATGGTATTATGACAATCAATCTAAACCAAAATTTAGTAAATTACGTTCTGGAAATCATCTTGGTCCAGCTAAATTTCAATTCTTTGAAATTCCAAGACGTTTCTGGAAAGAACCACTTGGTTGATACATGGAGCGCAACCCTTCACACACCCAATTGTCTTCATCAATCAATTTAACCTTCATTGTCTAGAACTTAGAATTGATAAACAAGAACTGCAAAGACAAGAACTGCAAAGATGTTTGATAAAGAATAACTCTCTTTATTAGCTTTAGAAAACTAACTCAAAAACTAAAGCTCTCTCTTTCAATCGTCTTACAATATGCCACACATTGGCTTCTTCTTATATAGTCAAGAACATTCCTAGTCTCATTATATTTAGACAACTCCTAAATATAATCTCTACTCCTTATTTCTATAAACTTCCTAATCCTTATTGGAAGTATTCAAGCTTACTTCAACATTCTCCCCTTTAAGCTTGAAGTCTTCCTTTGCCGACTCTTGAACTCCTATGAACTCTCTCATTTCTTTGAATTTGATTCTCCCAAGCGCCTTCGTGAGTATATCTGCCTTTTGCTCACTTCCTGGTACGTGTTCAACTTCTATTTGCCCATTTTCGACGCATTCTCTTATGAAGTGGTATCTTCGGTGTATGTGCTTACTTCTGCCATGAAATACTGGGTTCTTTGTGAGAGCAATTGCTGATTTGTTGTCGATACGTATGGTGACTTTCTTACTCGAAGTTTCAGTGATTTCACTAAGCAAATCTTGGAGCCAGATTGCTTGTTTTGCTGCTTCAGTTCCTGCCATAAACTCTGCTTCACAAGATGATAACGCCACAACATCTTGTTTCTGCGAACACCAGGAGATTGGACTTTCTCCAATATAGAATATATGCCCCGTTGTGCTTCTCCCATCATCTGGATCAACATTGTGACTGCTATCACTGTAACCCACCAGACTTGGTGTTTTTGTGCATCGGTTGAAGGTTAAACCAAGGGTAGTGGTTCCTTTCAAGTACCTTAAACATTGTCTCATTGCAATGCCGTGTGACTCTCTGGGACTTTGCATATATCTGCTTAGTACGCCTACACAAAAAGACAAGTCAGGTCTCGTATGAAGTAGATACCGAAGACAACCAACATTCTTTCTGAAATCTGTAGCATCGATTTCTGTTTCACTCTCAGCTTTTGATAATGTTAGTCCTGTTTCCATAGGCGTATAAACTGAATTACAGTCTTTCAATCCTGCATCTTCCAAAATTTTAAGTGCATAGCGCCTCTGGTTCAGTGTTATTCCTTTGTCGTGTTGATCTACTTCAATTCCAAGATAGTATGTTAGCTTCCCGAGATCACTCATCTCAAACTTAGAAGCCATCTCCTCCTTAAACTTGTTAATGCAGCATAAGTTTGTTCCTGTGACAAATAAATCATCAACGTACACTGCTATAATAAGGAGACCTTCTTGTTCCTTCTTTCGATAAACAGATGGCTCCTTAGAACATTTTATGAACTGTAATTCTGTAAGAATGTGGTTCAGTTTGTTGTTCCATGCTCTTGGTGCTTGCCTTAGACCATACAAAGCCTTGTTTAGCTTATAAACTTTGTCCTCACTTCCTTTCTTCTCAAAACCCTCTGGTTGCGACACATACACAGTTTCCTTTAGCTCGCCATGGAGGAAAGCTGTTTTAACATCAAGATGGTGAATTTCCCAACCGTTTGATGCTGCGAGGTTGATAAGAAGCCGTATGGTCTCAATCCTAGCTACTGGAGCGAAAACTTCTTCAAAATCCACTCCATATTGTTGTACGTAGCCTTTAGCAACGAGTCGGGCCTTGTATTTGTTGATACTTCCATCTGAGTTTCTTTTGAGTTTAAACACCCATTTTAGACCAATTGATTTTGCTCCAACCGGTAAATCAACAAGGTTCCATGTGTTTAATTTCTCAATTGAATTGATCTCATCTTCACAGGCAAGTATCCACTCTTTTGTTTCTTTTGCTTCACGAAAGTTTCTTGGCTCGTTATTTAAGCACAGAAGTAGCATCTCTCCTTCTTCCTCAGCGAGAACATAGTCCTCAAGATATTTGGGTCTCGTTCTTTGTCTCTGTGATTTTCTCAGATTTGGTGGTGACTGGTTCTCATACTCACGCTCGTGCTCTTTACTATTGTTGACAACTTCGCGCTCATCACAACTTTGCTGCTCTGTTACGGTTTCGGAATTCTCATTATCTCCGAGAGTATCTCCGATATTCTCACTTTCTCCTTCAAGATTCTCTCTTACTTCTTGGATACCATGATTTCCAAATTCCCCGAGAGTAATGCAGAAGCTTTCATCACTGTTCTGTTCTGTATCATTGTGTCTCCAGTTCCAGCTTTTAGTTTCATCAAACACCACATCGCGACTCACTATGATCTTGCGAGATTGCGGATCAAATAGGCGATAAGCCTTTGATCCCGGTTCTGTTCCCAGATGAACAAGCATCCTTGATCTGTCATCAAGTTTTCTCAACAATGGCTTGTCTATCTTTGCATAACCAACACACCCAAATATTCGAAGGTGATCAATGCTCGGTTTCTTAGACCTGAAAACTTCATACGGGGTTTTGTCCTTGAGTGCTCTTGTGGCTATCCTATTCAGAAGATAGGTAGAATGTCGAATTGCTTCACCCCACAAATAGTTTGGTACGTGCATGTGTTTGAGAATACTTCTTGTCATTCCCAACAACGTCCTATTACGTCTTTCAACCACGCCGTTCTGTTGTGGAGTATACGGAGCAGTGAGGTGTCGTTGTATGCCAGCATACTCACAGAAAGAATTGAATTCTTGTGACACAAACTCTCCTCCTCTATCCGTTCTGAAAGTTTTGATGCTAGCTCCTGAATCTTGTTCCACCAAGCATTTGAACGTTTTAAATTTCTCAAACGCTTCACTCTTTTCTCTGAGAAGGATTGTCCACATGTACCGGGAGTGGTCATCAATGAGGACAAAAATATACTTCTTTCCTGCGGCTGTACTCGGTGTTATGGGGCCACAGAGGTCTCCATGTATGAGCTCAAGGATCCTGTCTGCTCGATATGAGGTGGCTTGAGGAAACATTTGTCTTGTTTGTTTTCCAAGTAAACAAGATCTGCATATTTCCTTTTCAAAAATAACGTGTGGGACTCCTTGAACAAGTTTTCTTTGTACCATGGCCTTAATGGTTTCGAGATTTACGTGTCCCAATCTGGCATGCCACCGACTTGACTCACTTATGGCCGTGAGATGAAGACACGCAGTGTTTTGTATGCCCATACGAACTTTGTATAAGCGATTTCTGGATCTTTCTGCTTTGACGAGTAGCTTCCCCTTTGAGTCACGCATTGTTAGATATCCTCCTCGCATCCTTATATCACATCCAGATTCTGTGGCTTGCCCCAAGCTAATGATGTTGCTTTTTAAATCCGGGATGTAATAGACATCAGACATTACGCGAGACTCCCCATTCATATCTATGAAAGAGATTGAGCCTTTTCCCTTAATGTCTATCCGAGAATCATCTCCGAATCGCACTTTGCCAGTGACAGAATCATCAATCTTATTGAAATATCGGTGATCACCTGTCATATGGTTACTAGCGCCGTTGTCGAGGTACCATATGGGTGTTGGTTTCATAATCACTTAGTTTGCAATGCTTCTCATTTAAGTACACCACCTCGTGCATCATAAGCTCATCTGCGGTTTGTGTGTCGGAGTTTACAGTCTCTTGAGCTTCTTGTAACTTGAGTAATCGATCGGGACAGTTAGATGCAAAGTGTCCCATCTTATCACACCGATAGCAAATTACTTTTGATGTATCTCTCCCATCAATGTAACGTCCTCTGCCTCTTCCCCTGAAGGATGAACGACCGCCTCGGCCTCTGCCTCGAAAGTCACTCCTGGAATCTCGGTATTGAGTTGTTGGAGCCTCTGTGTACATGAGTTTGCCTTGTTCATCTTGAGTTTCTTCTTTGTCTTCGGAGATACGTTCTTCGTATGCTTTTAAACGACCAACAATATCTTCGAAGCTGGTGGTATTAAGATCTAACACATGTTCCAACGCGGCAACGATATGTATGTACTTCGTACGGGGAAGGCTCTTCAGAAATTTCTTAACCAATTTTGATGCCGTCATGTTGACTCCTAAAGCGGCTGATTTTGAGGAGATTTCAGAGATTTTCCCGACAAAGTCATCTATTGTCTCTGAATCTTTCATCTTGAGGCGATCGAATTCGGCTGTCAAAGTTTGTAGACGAGCTTCTTTGACTCTCTCTGCTCCCACATGTCTTGCTTTAACTGCGTCCCATATCTTCTTTGCTGTATCAAGTTCCCCAACTTGCAAGATAAGTATTTCTGGTATGGATTGGAAGAGTAAAGCAATGGCCATATTATTCTTCTCGTCATCGATGGGATCCGAGTCTGTTTCTATGACCTCCCAAACTTTATGAACCTTGAGTGCAATCTTCATTCGCATGGCCCACACCGTATAATTCGTTGTGGTGAGCATAGGACATACGATGGAACCTCCTTCTTTAGGCCGTGCCGTAGATAACGTTATATCACCCATCTCTATCTTACGATCGTTTGCAAAGCTCTGATACCAAATCTAGAACTTAGAATTGATAAACAAGAACTGCAAAGACAAGAACTGCAAAGATGTTTGATAAAGAATAACTCTCTTTATTAGCTTTAGAAAACTAACTCAAAAACTAAAGCTCTCTCTTTCAATCGTCTTACAATATGCCACACATTGGCTTCTTCTTATATAGTCAAGAACATTCCTAGTCTCATTATATTTAGACAACTCCTAAATATAATCTCTACTCCTTATTTCTATAAACTTCCTAATCCTTATTGGAAGTATTCAAGCTTACTTCAACACATTGTTTCTGATATCTTCTACCGAAATGAGATCAGATAAGAAGTATGAATCATTAGTGGACTAGGCACCAGCAGCAACAGATGCACTCTCTTCTGTAATCGACAACTGTGTTGTTGACGAACCACTCTTCTCTAATCCCCAAGATCAAATAGCCATATATATATGGATTTTATCAATCTTGATTTTCTAGTTTTTTTTTTTAAATTTGATTTAATAATAATTCATCAAGCCAAACGGCCAAACCACATTAACAATAGAACCCTCTGATTATGGTAGCTTGAAGACATAGCAAGGAAAACCCAGATTTTCGATAAGGAGATACGTCCTAATTACTGTATTCATAATTATTTTTACAAATTAAATTCAATCGGATGACACAATGGAATTTATTTGGCTAAAGATGATGATGTGGCAGATCATTTGGTATCAAAACACCCAGGATTTCCTTAATCTAAGACAGGGTGACATGAGTGAATTTGAGTATCGGGATCAATTTATTCGCCTGTCTCGATTTATGTAAAACATGGTATCCACTGAATAAGACAAATTCTTTCACTTTGAGAATGGTCTGAGGCCAAAGTTATAGTTGATAGTAGGCTCTATTCTGCATGAGAATTTTGACTCCTTTGTGAATGTAGTGGCTAAGAGTGAGCAGACAACGAAAGCAGATCCCCAGTTTCGTTATATTGAAGAGGGTGAACCTAGCCAAAGTCCCTCCAAAATGATGAGTTCTGACACTTCAAGATCAACATCATCTTCAGGCGGGGGATCATACAGGTTTTCCCTCGGGTATCTCTAGGCCGAGTAGAAGGTCTGAAGGGAAGAAGTTTCGATGTCATAGAGATTCTGAGATAATTATTAGAGGCTATGGTTTGACCGCAGATTTGATGTTGTTGGACATTATAGACTTTGACATGATTCTAGGAATGGACGTTTTGGAGACTCATCGAGTACTCTTTTATTGTTATAAGAAGGAGGTAGCGTCTAGGATTCCAGGCATGCCAGAGATCATGTTTCAAGGCGAAAGGAATATTTCTTCGCCCTGTATTATTTTAGCGATGAAATCAGTGAAGATGTTATGGAATGGATGTGAAGCATACTTGGCACATGTTGTGAATACTAATGTGTTCACATTGAGTATTTTTGGAGGTTTGTGAGTATCTAGACATTTTTTCGGAGGACTTACCTGGTCTTCCTCCCATGAGGGAGATTTACTTTATCATTGAGTTACTCCCAAGATCTGGTCTCATTTCTCAAGCACCCTATAAAATGACCCCAGCAAAGTTGAAGGAGTTGCAAGTCCAATTGCAGGAGTTGATTGACAAAGGTTTCATTAGACCTAGTGTTTCCTTGGGGCGTTCCACTATTACTTGTAAGGAAGAATGATGGTTTAATGAGGCTATGCATTGATTATCAGAAGCTGAAGCAAGTAACAGTGAAGAACAAATACCTTTTACCCCAGATTGATGACTTGTTTGACCAATTGAAAGGTGCGACTATCTTCTAAAAAATTGACCTAAGATCGAGGTATCATCAATTTCGTATTAGGGAATTAGATGTTCCTAAATTTTTTTTTCGATCACGTTATGGGCATTATGAATTTCTTGTCATGTCATTCGGCTTGACAAATGCTCCAACTGCTTTCATGGATTTTATGAATTGAGTTTTTTAGGTCGTATTTGATAAGTTTATTATTGTGTTCATCGATGATATCTTGATCTATTCCAAGGATGAGAAGCAACATGTACAGGAAACACTTGCATGCCGTTTTACAAACCTTGCAAAATTCCCAGTTATATGCGAAGTTTAGTTAGTGTGATTTTTGGCTGGACAGTGTGAAATTTTTAGATCATGTTATATCAGCTGAAGGAGTTAGTGTAGACCCAGATAAGATTGAGGCGGTGTTGCACTGGAGTAGACTCACGAGTGTGTCTGACATTAGGGGTTTCTTGGGTTTAACAAGATATTACCGTCGATTTGTACAAGACTTTTCATGGATAGTTGCACCACTTACTTAACTGACTAAGAGAGGAGTTGGATTTGAGTGATCTGATGCTTGTGAGGAGAGTTTTCAAACTCTGAAGCAACGATTGACCACAACACCAGTTTTGACTTTACTGGATGATAGCAGTGAGTACCCTATTTTTAGTTATGCTTCGAAATTTGGTTTGGGTTGTGTTTTGATGCAACAAGGCAAGGTTGTTCTTTATGGTTCTAGACAGGGGAAGCCACATGGGGTGAATTATGCAACTTATGATCTTGAGTTAGCTGTTATCGTATATTCTTTGCTCTAAAAAGATGGAGACAATATATGTATTGAGCAAAATGTCGGATTTATACTGATCACAAGAGTCTTACTTATCTACATACTCAACTAGATTTGAACTAGGATTGTACTTTTAAGTACCATCCGAGAAAGGCCAATGTTGTAGCCAATACCCTTAGAAAAAAATATGGAGCCTCTCTGTTCTATGTATGTGTGGCAAAAGTATCATTGTTGGCTGAATTGCGAGCTATGATAGCAGAATTGGAACGGGGAGATGATGGTGCATTGTTAGCTAGTTTTCAAGTCCGACCAATATTGATCGATCAAGTGAGTGAGGCGCAGGATGCATATCCCTATTTATTGAGAAAAAAAGGTTATGATTCAAAACGGTAAACAGACAAAGTTCCAGTCGAGAAGGTACGGTATAAATAGAAAAGTAAATGTATGGGGGGGGGGGTTTGAAAGTTTGGTTATTAATCTACAAAATATAAATAAATAATGGCCAACAAACAGATTTAGAACCCTAAATTCTAACATGATTCACTCATAGACAAGTAGAAATAATTAAAAAATATATAATCCTAAACATGCTTACTAGACCGAAAATAAAACACTGAGCTAATATATACAAGTGATCGACTCATCCTAAGTACCTTTACTCGTTCTTAAACTGTAAGTTAAACAATATTGATTGAAATCCTAACTTCTAAATTTTACAAAACATATGCTCATAATTTGTCGTGCTCAGGATTGCCCTATAAACATACCATTGATTTAGACTCGGGATCGCCCTATATCTAAGCCAAAGGATTAAGCATAGATGAACATGTATAATTAAAACTAAGAAACTAGAACACATGAAAAATAGTTGAAAACGAAACAAGTAAAGAAAAACCAAAATACTACAAACTACTTCACTAAACCAATAGTTCATACAAGGAGAAGCTACAAAGTAAAGAGGATTCATGTTACATTTTTTAGTCTTCGGAATCACCTTATGGAGCAACTCATCTTAAGGATCATAAATGACTTTAGAAAGGTTGTAATGGGGCTGAGGCTAAGGCATTCAAAATTTAGGCATGTGGTGGTTAAACACTTTCCAAATACTTAGTTTACCACTTAAAACTTCTCAAATTCGTGCATCATCTTCTCCAAAACATCACCATGATCAGATTTCCATTCCGGGAGCTGAACGTCATCAGTTTGGGCCAAGACTTCATTCTAAATTTTCCTTGAGCTTTACGGACGGGACAAATGCCATATTTCTTCATTTTTGGGTCTTCAATTCGTGGTACACTCCAAGTTCATAAATATGGGGGACATTAACCCAAACTTTAACATCTAAAACACATTGCTGGAGAGCTTCTGAATTTTCTTTTCACTTTTTTTTCTTTTTTAGCTCTCGAATATTTTTTCTTCTTTCTATTCTCGGCAATTTACACACATATTTAAGCTATTTGAACAATTATATCCTCATACACACATCTTTTCCTTCAAAATCATCATCTTCACGCCATTTTCATGTACTTAGCTTCCAAAATCCTCACCAAGTCTTTAAAACAAGGGTATGGATATTCTACACTAAGTTAAAGTATTTAGATATATATGGCAATAAAAGAAAGGTTCAATGTAAGCTTAAGAGGGTTATCTATGGGTGTCGCAACTTGTGCGCACATAAAGGACACATGGTTGTGTGGTTTAGTGGTGAAAAACCTAAGTGCCTTTAATCATATCCAAAATCAGAGCATTTATCAACTTAAAAGTTTTGCAAGTCTACATGAGTAAGTTCTAGTATTCTCTAGTTCATTGAAATCTATGGCAAGCAATTTGATGAGCACATAAAGGACACATGGTTGTTTGGTTTAGTGGTGAAAAACCTAAGTGCCTTTAATCATATCCAAAATCAGAGCATGTATCAACTTAAAAGTTTTGCAAGCCTACATGAGTAAGTTCTAGTATTCTCTAGTTCATTGAAATCTATGGCAAGCAATTTGATGAGGCATGTAAACATTTTTGAGACCATGATGCACGAAATTCACTCAATAATAGATGTAATGTAGGCTCAAAAACTCTCTTTAAGGTTTGTATGATCTAAAAGCTTATTTTAACATGTGAAATCTGTATCATGTTTATGCAAACCATATCTACTACATGTCATGACAATCAAAAGATCTCAACTAGCACTAGAAATCTCATGCAACGCCATATGTTTATTCTTTTCAGTCCAATTTCATCATAGACTAACTAAGGACATTCAAAAGTCTCTTTAAAACACTAAGTTCAACACAAAGACTAAAATAAAATAGAAATCGGGCATCATCTGCCGGAAAGTTCCATTGTCCGCCCGAATGTTACAATTTATGACTCCAATAAGTTGTAAACCACCCCCTACCCACCCACCCACACACACACACACACACACACACTTAAACTCTACATTGTCCTCAATATACTAAGTAAAACATAGAATCAAGCATGAAATATAGGATTTACGAAAATCTAACTAATAAAAGTAAAAGCTATGAAAATTAAAAAGAGGAAAATGGAAGAGAAAGCAAATCTGATTTGTAGACTCCTCCATTGGGTTGCCTCCCAACAAGTGCTTGTTTTTTAACTTCTTACAGCCTAGACGTATTTCTTTCTGTTATGCTCAACGAACAGCCTTTCTTGGTGGTGCAACTCCTCTATTTTTGCCTTCCACTTTTCAACTTCCATGTTCTAACCTCCGTGTCTTTAAGGTTTAAATCGCAACGATTAAAAATCAGAATTTTGTGATCTTTATATGGCTGAAAACTAGACGTCCAGAGCTGTCCAACCATATAAAGAACTCTGTCCAACTCTAACTGAGATGAAAGTTATGGCTTTTCAAATTTGATTGTTCTGTTTGGACAGAAGCTGCGAATTTATGAAAACACTTAGAGCACGTTCCTCCATTGTATCCTTCAAAACTCAACAGATATTAGGTCGTTCAATGAACATGTAACTTACGCGATAAAGTATGAAATTTCAATCAAATGGCCTTGGTTCAATCGAAAAATATGGCCAGTTAGGTATAGAGATAACGCGAGAGGCAAGACTAATTTCAACAATACACCCCGAGGCTAACCGGGTCAATGGTACATACTCTATTGGTGTAAGTCTTTCTTAGATCTAGAACCTCTCACCAGTCATAACCCATTCTAGACACCATGTTCGACATTTAGCCAAAATCTCGAAAATTCACACTCCCTCAAGTCCTTTGTAAACTCCGCCTTCAATCTCATGTCCATAACTTTATTTAGGTTATGGTGTGTGGTGATGAAATCCACACATCATGAGAGGTTAATGAGATAAATTAGGAAATGAGGCTTCATCTATTCCCCGGCAACAGCGCCAAAAATTGATAAGCGTAATCACGTGCATCAAATATTAACACAAAGTAAACACTCAACACATATCTCACACGTATGCAATTTAAAACCCTTCTTTGTAGATGGAGCATTGATAAGTAGGGATCATTCTTAACTGGTGATTGAGGGTACTAATGCATGACAACGTTTATAAATAGAAAAGTAAATGTATGGGGGGTTTGAAAGTTTGTTTATTAGTCTACAAAATATAAACAAATAATGGCTAGCAAACAGATTTAGAACTCTAAATTCTAACATGCTTCACTCATAGACAAGTAGAAACAATTAAAAAAACATAAAATCTTAAACATGCTTACTAGACCAAAAATAAAACACTAAGCTAATATATACAAGTGATCGACTCATCCTAAGTACCTTTACTCATTCTTAACCTGAAAGTTAAACAATATTAATCGAAATCATAACTTCTCAAAAGTCCTTGAGTTTGGGAGGACGTGGTGGCTTCACGGTGGAGAATTTCACCGGTGAAGTTTTCCTGCCGATTTGGGTTCCATGGCTTTCGAGCTCGATTCCGGCCACAGTGGTGGTTGGATGGTGGTGGTCCTTTGAGGGAAGATGTTAGGCTTGAAGAGAGGGAGATTTTGAGGTATGGGTAGCCGAAAAATGTCACCGTTGACGCCTCGCCGCTACTGGCGGCGACGGTCAACGGCGGAGCTCCGACGAGGGTTGACTTTTTGGGATTTTAGAGATTTTTATACCGTTTTGCTCGTAATCACGCCTTGATCGTAGTCATAAGGTTTTTGAGTTGATTTGAGTATTCTGTTTTGGGACGAGGGTTAATTGGGTATATTTTGAGAATTTTGTTATCCTCGTCGATATTTCGAGCGATACATCTTTCAAGAACGCGGGGTTCTTGACGTATTAGCTTCGTATGTTTTTTTTTCAATATATATTGATTGTATCCCTATTATTCAGGTGATCGGGATCGAGTGTTTGGCGAGGGATCTTCCGCCGAACCTCAGAGTTAGCCTCGTACTGTGAGTGGACACTTTATTTTCATTGTCGATTTGCGAGTATTGGCTATGCATTTTATGTTATGCATTTTACGAGTATGCAATTATGATTATGCATTTACGATTATACGTATACGGTTATGTATTTTTAATTGGAGCCATATGCATGATTTGTTTTACATGGATTATGGATATATGGATGCATCGATGCATGACTTCTCGGCTGATCCCCGAGATGTTCCGGGAAGGTTATGACAAACCCCTTACCTTGGTTGAGCAGGATTGTAACTCTGAGGAAAATGTACTCGAGTTACGGCCTCCATATTTTATAAGATATCCAGGAAGGTTATGACAACCACCTTACCTGTGATTGATGATTTTAGACTCGCATCATGATTTCATGTTTATATTGGTGGAAGACATATTATTATTTTCATCCACTCACTCTAACGATTTTATTTGTCTTTCCCTGAGTTTTCTGGTTTCCTTTGCCCAGTTTGCAGTTTGGGTTCCAATGTTACACATCAACGGTGGAGGCGTAGAGTTCAGATCACACTTCAGTTTTTGTAGGTTCCTTATTTGACCTACTAGTTTATATGCTGTATATAGGTGTCGCTCTGAATACTTATGTTGTGTTTTCAATTGAGTTTACTCCTGAATGTTTCTGGATTTCTTGTAAACCTTATGGTTTATTATATATATGTTGTTGAGAAATTCGAATGGGGAACGGAGCCCCACGGTTTGGCTTTTGTGGAATATTTGAAGTGTGTTTCTTTGCAGGTTCTAATAATGGTTCATGTGTTTCAAAGTAAACTCTGGCAAAAAAAATTTAAGGTCGTGTTTTTGAAGGTGTTTGATTTCGGTTTAGGCAACTAAATCGGAGTCGGGTCCTTTCAGAGTTTCTCAGTGCGGCTATGAGATATGAGGATAGGCTTCAATCTGAGCTGGGCCAGACTCAACGATTTGAGAAAGGTGGGCCCAGCAGAGTCCTTCAAAAGGGAGGCTCCAGCGAATCTGGTTCCACATCATCTTCTGGTGAGGGATCTTAGATGTCTAGCACATGTCATCTGAGCTGTTTTCCAAGATGAAGGTGGAGTCGACCATAGAGATAGGGATCTAGGGTCAGTTCTAGTGGGTCAGTAGATATCGACCTACTCCACCAACATCCAGGGAGTTTTCTTTATGCAACATCTATCAAAGAAGTCATTCTGGACAGTGTCAGCTTGAGACTTTAGTTTGGGACTTCAGCTTGCTATCATTGTGGCCAGATTGGCCATTTTGCGAGGGAGTGTCCACATAGGGACACCTCAAGTGGATTTCTGGTGTAGAGTTCTGGTGGTAGTAAGGGATCCACTTCAGGGGTTAGAACCACACCACCGCTCAGCCAACCAGCTTATCAGGACTGGAGCCAGAGAGGGCGACCGGCTGGACAAACTGGAAATGCCTAACTTCATCAAATGACTCCACGGGAGGCCCAGGCATCTCCAGAGGTGATCATTGGTACGTTGCATATTTTTGGTTATGTTGTTGATACTTTAATAGATCCGAGGGTGACACATTCATTTATCTCCGTGAGATTATCATCTATAATTAACGTACCTGCTACTCCCTTATCGAAAAATGTAGCAAGTGATATATTCATCTGGCGAGGTGATTTTAGTAGGATTAATGTATCAAGACTGTAGCGTGATGGTGGGAGGTTTTTGGTTTGTCTACCAACATCGCAGATTTTGATTTAGTTATGGGTATGGACTTTCTGAGCAACTATCTGGCTTTGGTTGATTGCCATAAAAAAAGTCTTGGGTTTCCTGAGGTTTTTTTTTTGCGGAGAAATAAATGTTTTTTCATCGTGCCTTATTAATTTCAGCTGTGAAGGCTGAAAAGATGTTGCAGAAATGGTGTACCGCATATCTAGCACATGTAGTAAATACCAGCATTTTCACCCCTAACCTTGAGCAGATTAAGGTGGTTATGAAATATCTTGATGTATTTCCTGAGGAATAACCAGGTCTTTCTCCAGTAAGAGAAATAGATTTTATAATTGAGCTACTTCCGAGTACAGGCCCCATAGCTCAAGCTCCATATAGGATGGCTCCAGCTAAGTTGAGAGAATTGCAGATTGATTTAACATGTTTCTCAGTTTTTCAATTTTCATTATCTTGCAGTAAACTCATACCATACGAGAATGCAGGCCATCAGTTTATAGAAGGAGAAAGAGATCGAAGAAGAACAAGAAGAGAGAGAAAAAAGAACAGTGGAAGAGGAACAATGAGAGATTACTTGATAGACAGATTCCGTAATGGTTAATTACATAGATGAGGCAGAAAGGAGGAAGAGCAAGAGTTTTTGATGTAGAGAACCATGTGATAATAGTTTTTGGTACAAGGATCGTATAAGCAAATTATAATACAAATAAAAAATTGCAAAATAATACAATTTAAATAAAATTACCAATTATCCCCTAAAATAAATAAATTTCAAAGATAATTACAATAAATAAAATATATGTTGGATTTACAAAATTTTATAAGAAAATAATAATGAAAGAGAAAATTAAATATTTGATTTATATAATTTATGGATATTGAAAAAACAAAGATACTAAAATGAAAGGGTATCTTTTGGTTAATAGAGACTGGTATAGAGGATACACTTTTCAAATCCTTGGTTACATAGTATCTAATGATTTTTGGATACGCTTATTTGTATCTCTTAATAGTAATAGATACAGAAAACTACACGTACCCTATGAGTTTCTCATATCGGTTACAAAACTGCTCGATGTTAGATATCTTTCTTAACCTCGGTTTCTTACATATCGATGTCTTTGTATTATATAGACATCAATTGATATGTTCAATTAATGTCTATATTTTTTTCCGAAAGTTAAAGAAACGCTGAAACAAGTAAGTTTAAGTTTTCGTCTATGCGGGAACCTAATTTGCATTCCAAGGTGAAAACACGCGACTAGCCCTCACTCTCTCTTTCTCCACCCCGAGTCTTACTCTCTTTTGTCTTTGAGAGTAAGACTCGGGGTGGAGAAAGAGAGAGTAAGACTCGGAGAAGTTAATGGATACACATCCACCCCCCCCCCCCCCCCCCCCCGCGCTAACCTAATTCCCCCGCGCGTGCTAACCTAATTCAAGGCATAATCTAACACTGATGATCTATTTTGTGCTTGTTGAAATTTGAAATTTTGATATGAAAAATTGCAATGCGGTTGAAGGGGAAGAAGAGAAGAAGAACAAGTGATTATTTGCAGCGGTACAAAGTTTTAGGTGCGTAAGTATTTTTGCTAAGCTTGTATAACTGGAACTATGCTCGCATTTCAGTGCAGTTTTAGTGAAAACAATCCTACATTTTGAACTGCAATTTGTGAATTGATTGAGTCTATTATACAGTTACAAATGCGAAGATAAATAGTGAAGATGAAATGGGGCTGCTTAGAGCTTCAGTAGATTTTGTCAAAACAATGTCATGTTATGTTGTTAATTGCAGGTTATCGGTATATTTTCAGTTAGTCTTCTTCCTTTGGAACAAGTTGGCGATTCGTCTCCTGCCGTTTTCGTAGAATTATTGAAGGTATAGGTAGACTGCTGTATATACAAGTATTACGTACTGCTTCATAGCGTACACATGTTATAACAATATTTGTCTGAATTGATCAAATCATTCAAATGGTAGGCATTGGTGCCCTCTGTGTTGACGAACATTTATGTTGTCGGCTTGAATCAAGTGTACGGTGTCGAAATAGACATGTTACTGAATTCTTTCTCTTCAAGGGGACTAGGCCCTTATATGTAGTGTTCAATATATTGGTGTTTTAGCTTTGATTTTGCTTGAAAAAACTAGTCCAAGCTAGTCTTGTTCATATGTTGGATCTCTCAGGTTAACAAACATGAGCTCCCACTAGCCTCTGGTGAATTCTCCATGGGAACTGGGATTACAATTGTTTCCTCAGTTTTGCTGATGATAATTAACTAGATTATCATATATTACCTTATCAATATCTATAGTACGTTAAGAAACATACAATTAAGTAAATGTTTGGTACATGCATTTTTCAGAGTTTTACGATGGGAGTCATGTTTAAATCACCACCTCGATCTATTCTCTGCTCTTGCCATTAGCTTTCTGCTAGGAAGTGCTTATTCCATTGAGTTAACCTCCTAGTTTCTACTGCCAATTCACTCTGTTTATGACTTTATGAATAATTATTATCTGTTGATAAGTCTTGGTTTTTTGTGACTATCTGTTGAGTAGCTTCCGCTGCTCAAGTGGAAGAGATATGCATTTCTTGCTGGTACTTGAATCCTGGTAGTGAGAGCTAGCTAGCGTTCTATGTGCACATCCAGGTACATCATTTCTCTGGCTGTAGTTGCACGCATATGATGAAGCTTTTACAAACATGCATCAATATATGCATGCTCATGCTGAAAGGATATTGTGAAAGGCATTGTTCATTGTGGTTGTAAGATTCCTATTTTTCATCTTTTCTATCAATTTCCATATGTTATTTTCAGGGAGCACGAGAAAAAGTTTAGGCACACCAAAGAGAAGTTAAATCGGGGGAAGGCTTCTTTAAAAAAAAGTAGCCAATTTCACTAGATTGGATTCAAAAGAGTTCAAGTAAGCAACTATGCCCATTTTTAATATACAGTTGCAATGCTTGTGCATCAGAATGTAATAATTCACCTTATGACTATTATTCATCCCTTGTTCCTTTGTAGGACTGATAGAGAACTTGTCTAAGACATTGTCATATGTGTTCATAGTAGATTATGGCCCTTAGAATTTAAGTGTGTGCGCATATTTTGAAGAGTTTGGATCAACAAGAGAAGTCATGGATAAGGTTATGAAGGCTCTAAAGGATGATGAGATCAGTGTCATTGGGGTCTGTGGCATGGGAGGGGTTGGAAAATCAACTAGAACATGTCAGTCAAGAAGCTCAGAATCAAGGCCTGTTTGATAATGTGATTAAGGTTAGAATAACCCCACTACAAGAAAACATCACTTAGACCACGGAAACATAATTGTTCCGTGGTCCAAGTGACACCTGGACGATGGAAATGACTCCGTCGTCCAAGTACCACCTGGACGACGGAGAATACCATCTCCGTCGTCCAGGTGGTTAGCTGGACCACGGAGTCTTCTCCGTCCTCCAGGTGGTCACCTGGACGACGGAGATTGTATTTTCCGTCGTCCAGGGGATAACCTGGACCTCGGAGTCTTCTCCGTCGTCCAGGTAATCACCTGGACGACGGAGATGGTATTCTCCGTCGTCCAGGTGATTACCTGGACAACGGACCGACACGCCGTCGTCCGAGTATATGAAACGTGCTTCCACTTAGACGACGTACCGACACCTCCATCGTATAATTTATTAATTATAATAAATTAATTATTCTTTTGTAGGCAAGGGCGATAGAGCATGCGCATGAAGAGTTGGCCAACACTCAGCTTGCTTTCCCAGATGTGCCGCCGGAAGACCTGCCTCCTCTACCCTTTGAGAGCCAAATTGCAATCGCGGATGAGGTCTACGGTCGTAGAGCTGGCAAGGAGGTTAGGCACTTTGGGCCTAGGGTGGTACGAGATTTGTCGACGACCTCCGGCTCATCATCTACGGGAGGTTCGAGGCAGCGGAGAAGGAGTCAGGCTGCGGCCGTCGAAGCAGCCATTCAAGAGGCTCGACTGGCACGAGAGGAGAATGAGTCAATGCGGCAAAGACTTGACGAACAACAAGCACAAATAGCCCAACTCATCGCCCTCATGGAACAAAATCGAGAAGTATGTCAACCTCCTCCGAACCCACACCCCGACGACAATGACCCGGCTGGAGGCGGAGGACTCGGCGGAGCATCTGCTTCTCTAGTGTATTAGCTAGCTAGTAGTATATTATCTCGTTTCTTTCCGCATTCCGAATAATATTTTAATTTTTAATTTATGGGTTTTTTCGTATGTACAAATTAATTTACTTTGATTATTTAATAATTAAGTTATTAATTAATATTCAAATTTTAGTTTATTTATTTAATTTTAGCATTTTTCATTATTTAAATTAAAATAATAATAAATAAATTAATAATATTTAATTTCAATTTATTTTTTTAAAAAAATTAAATATTCACTTGGACGACGGAGATTATGTTCTCCGTCGTCCAGGTGCAGAACCCTAAACCTAACCCTAAACCCTGCCGTTCTCCGTCGTCCAGGTGTTCACCTGGACGACGGATAATTAGAGTTTCCGTCGTCCAGATGAACACCTGGGCCACGGAGAAGCTAGCATTCTCCGTGGCCCATGTATGCACCTGGACGACGGATTATTATTTATCCGTCGTCCAGGTGAACACCTCGACCACGGAGAAGCTAACAATCTCCGTGGCCCAGGTGTTCTCCTGGACGACGGAGACTTAGAGTTTCCGTCGTCCAGGTGGATACCTGGGCCACGGATAATGTCCGAGGTCCAAGTGAACTTGGACGACGGATCACTAAATCTCCGTCGTCCAGGTGCTTGGACGACGGATCATTAAATCTCCGTCGTCCAGGTGCTTGGACGACAGCACTTGGAGCACGGACCTTGGACGACGGAGTTTCCGTCGTCTAAGTACTTAGACGACGGAAAACTGCACCTAGACGACGGAAATGGTCCGTGGTCTAGGTGCAATTTTCTTGTAGTGCCCAAACCCTTGAGTAATTGTTGTTGCACTCAACTGTATAAGTTAAAGATGATGAAATGTAATACACTTCTTATTTCATAGTTTTGATGGTAGTAATATATTTTTTATTATTTTGAATTGAAATGAAAGTGTTAGTTTCTGATTTTGTTGTTTATGTTATGTGTGAGAATTTACTATCAATAACAAGATTATACATCACTTCCAATACAAAAATCCAATGTCAATTATATAGTATTACACATCAAATTGTCTAAAAAATCTGATGTCAAAGATTTACTTAAACATGAGTTTTATAAAAAAGAATTGTTGTCTTCTACATAAGAACCGATGTCTAAGATTAACATAAACATCAATTTTGTATGAAGAAACTGATGTTTTAGTGTTACATAAACATCGATTTTGACCGATATCTTTTGCATAAGAACCGATGTTAAAGATTGGGCATAGACATCGGTCAAAAATACTGACATTAAATAGTACCCACTAAGACATCAGTCAGATTTCTTTTAGACATTGATTCTGGATCGTTGTCTATGAGCTTTTTCTAGTAATGATTAAAAGAACACGCGCGCTGTGGAATGTGGGATGATCGATGATGCTTTTCCATGCATATTACTGATATTAGATCAGCCAATTCAGGTCACTAGCTCCCGTGACGGTGAGAAGATCTAGCTAACAGAGACAGACATAAAATAGGGGCTAATATGTATAGAAGACAATAGTTATGCCAATAGGCCAACTCTTTCTTTGTCACGAGCACTAACCCAATTTTCGAACCCTTTCTTTATCACGATCTCTAACTTAATTTGCTAATTGAAAGTTATTACGTTCATTAAAATATATGACATATGCTCTAGGCATAAAAAGTTTACTACATCATATCACGGATCATTTATACAGTATACCTCACACATGACAATCACTAGTGCCCAGAACATCTAAGAGTAAGATATACGAGAATCTAGTCTGGTAAATTAGTCACATGACAGTGATGACACATTATATGTACTCTGTACGTGTCTGTCGGAATCTAAAGATTCTCATGCGCTAGCTTAGCAGTAATCAAAACTCGACAAGAAAAGGACAAACCACCAAACCCATAGGTCATGCCTCTAAATAGTCCAAAGTTTCCAACACCAAAGCCACAAACAAGAAACTAATTGTAAACGAGTGTTGAGAAATTAAGCATAGAGAGGAGACATATATGGAAGCATACAAAGCTCTTGCTCTCATGGCAACTCTAGTCTTGGCAATGGCCAGTACCGGCGCCAATGGTCAGGTACAGAGCTCCATTTGCCGGATGACCAAAGATGGCTTCAAGGCCTGTGCTCCATCTGTGACAACTGTGACTAATGAGTTCATTCCGGCAGCCCCAACATCGGAGTGTTGCTCGGCTCTTTCAGTTGCTGACTTCCCGTGCCTGTGCTTCTTCATGAGGAATTCCAAGCTGCTCAATGCCTATGGAGTCGACCCAAAACTTGCCATGCAGCTCCCTACAAAATGCAATCTTGCTCAGACCGTGCATTGCTAACCATGCTAAGAATGCATGCGTATAGACTATCATGGTGCTTTTGTTTTTCCCATTTCCACTCGCTACTAGGCTACCAGCTAGCCCTAGTGCATTCTGTTGTCTACGTTATTTGTGATCTAGTGTGTTGGTTTTGATTTTAGTCAATCTAAGTAATTTGTGCTCTTGTTCCGATTTTGTGACCTAGTGTCTCGCAACTGTACGTTCTCTTGTAAAAGTCATTGTTGGCTCGATCTCTTTATAATTGCAATGAGTTGGTCATAAACTGTGCTTGTCAAAAAGAGTTCATGCGACTGATGCGAGGATCGAAATGCGGTGAAGATATCTTAGATCGAGTTCATTGTTTCATGAATAAGGCGTAAGGTAGGCATACCCATAAGCAAGGCCGGACAAGATTTTGAGACCGAAGCGAGCTCCAAAAATGATGCCTCAATATTTCATTAATTTGATTTTTATACGAACGAATAAACAAAATAGATAAGACGACTAAATAATATCGTATCATATAGCTACTTAAATTTTGCTCGTGTGTCTTATAAATCACAAGCCAACTGAGGGATAAACACAAGTAAAATATAAATATAAGATATCACTCATATCAGTATATGCTACTACTATTGCCTAATATATATCATGAAAGTTTTGCAAGAAACGATAAGCATTTGAAGATAAATTAAGTAGACGTCTGCATCTGTTGTGTTCTTCAAGCTTACTCAGAGATTGAAAAGATGGAGGCTTTAGTGCTTTAGTGAAGAAGAGTTAGGGTTGTTCGCCGAATTCTAGTACAAGGGTTCAAGTGATTAATCGTAAGTCAAATAGAATATAAGTGTTTGAAAATTTTCTGATATATTGATTAATCCCGAATTGGGTATATATACACACATACTTACAATTCTAAAATGAAACATAATCAATTACAGAATCCTACTTAATTACAGAATATACACCTCCTAAATATACAAGGAGTATGACTCACTCCAACACTCTTTCTCAAGTTGGAGCATACAAGTCTCGAATGCCCAACTTGTCAAGTGAGTCACTGAAGGTTCTGGACGAAACAAAGTTAGTAAGGATGTTAGCTAATTGCTCATCTGAATGAACAAATGGGAATGAGATCATACGAGCATCTAGCTTCTCCTTGATGAAGTGTCTATCAATCTCTACATGCTTCGTCCAGTCATGTTGAACAGAGGTTGTGCAATTTTAACTGCAGCAGTGTTGTCACAATAAAAAGCATTGACTATTTCTGCTTGAAACGTACCCAAATCCCTTTACAAAGACTTCAGCCATAACAACTCACAAACTCTTTGAGCCATACCTCTATACTCAACTTTTGCACTAGAACGAGCTACCACATTCTGCTTCTTGCTCCTCCAAGTAACCATATTTTCAACAACAAATGTGAAGTAGCCAGACGTAGACCGCTTGTCAGTGATATTCTCTATCCAATCTGCATCAGTATAACCACTAGTTCCCAAATCTCCATGCTTATGAAACACAAGACCTTTACCAGGAGCAAATTTCAAATACCTCAAAATTCTTATTACAGCATTCATATGATTTTCACTAGGATTATGCATATACTGGCTCACCCCACTAATAACATAAGCAAGATCAGGTCTAGTGTATGACAAGTAAATTAATCTTCCAACTAACCTCTGATACCGGGACTTGTTTGTAGGAACTTGACCAGGATACTCTACAATCCGATGATTTGTTCAATGGGCGTATCAATTGGTTTACAGTCAAGCATACTAGTTTCTGCCAATAGATCTAGAACATACTTTCTTTGACTCAACATAATACAATTTTTATCTCGGGCTATCTCAATTCCAAAGAAATACTTCAACTTCCTAAGATCATTCATCTCAAATTTAGAAGATAACTGAACTTGTAACCTCTTGATTTCATCTAGGTCATTACCTGTCAAAACCATGTCATCCACATAAATGCAGTACGACTTACATGAACCTGGTTCAAGTCAAATTTACATATATGATCAGACGCACCAAAATCAATTATACATGTACCACCACTAGTAAAGTCAGAAACTTTCAAAGTAATACCAATTTTACTTTGATGTTTCTTACTTAGAGAAACATTACCTTCCATGTGGTCTTGATTCTCCATGCCACAGAAAATAGGTTCCTCAAATAGCAAAATATGCAAATCCATGACAAATTCTTCAAAGTGAAGAAGACAAGCAACAACCAGATCAAAAAATTGATGACTTTTTTGATCAAGACAAGACGATCTTGAACAAGAAACTAGAGTAGATCTTCAAACAAATTCAAGAAATTGATTAGATCACCAGGAAAAATAGTCGGACATAACATATTTCGATGGGTGGAAGAATCTTTTCGACACGTCGAATAGGTCAGGACAGGATGATTTCATCAAGAAACAAGAATAGATTCGCAGCAAAAACAGGTCAGGTTAGGTCATGTCTTCAAGATTTCTAGGATCAAAACCTACGCTATGATGCCAAGTCAAATAGAACACAAGTGTTTAAAAATTTTCTGGTATATTGATCAATCCCGAATTGGGTATATACACACATATACTTACAGTTCTAAAAGAAAACCTAATCAATTACATAATCCTACTTAATTACAAAATATACACCTCCTAAATATATAAAGAGTGTGACTCACTCCAACATTATAATGGTGAGTCGAGACTCTCTCAAGAGAGGAGCAACTCATTTAGATTGAGCTCCGAGGAGCGCCTGAATGTTTAGGTTTTATAAACATTGATGATGGTTTCATTTCTCCAAGGAGGAATCGTGGAAAGCTGGAATTTAGGGAAATGGAAAATAAGGATAAAACAAGTTTTTACAGAAATAAAAAAGGGGTCTCCAAAATTAGAGCCCGAGGTTGTAGCCTCTCTATTCAGGTTCGAGCCTGCTCATAATTAAAAGTATTAGTTTTTTTGTTTTGTTACGAGAATCTGAACTAGAATTTTCGTACGTCATGCCTTGGTTTGAAATATTATGGATAGAAACTTATGGACATAAAGCGAAAACCATCTATTAATATTACACACTAATACACCTTATTGTACAAACCAATAAGAAACCATCTACAACGACATTGTCCTATTCTATTGAGCTAGGATATGATTTGGTTTTAGCTTTTGACTAGGTCCAATAAGCCTCTCATCTATTGAGCGAGAGTTGGGTTATGTTCGGGTAGTGCCCGCCATTATTTTGGAATCTTTCCTAGAGATGAATGGTCTTAACTCTTTAATGTTCTATTTGTCGTTAATGTAATATGTGATATCCTTGCACTAAAGTAGCCATTCTTACCCACGAGTCTGGAACCCGTGGGTATTAATTATTCCATCAATTTGAAATGGGTGGGTAACATTGGTTACATTGTAATCTATTTGTGATATAAGCGAGTATGAGTAATTTATAAATTTTGATAAGTAAATGGGTTGGGTATGGATAAACCCGTGAATACCCATACTCTCTTTATCTACTAAAATGAACGTGATGAGAGAGAGAGAGAGAGGAACATTTTTGTATTGAAAAACTATTTTCATCCCACAAAGTGCTCTCTTTACCTCATCTTCAATCTTCTTTCTTTCTTTCTTTCCAAAAAAAAATACCTCATCTTTGATCGATTTTCACCTCTTTAAATATAAAATTAGATATCTATTTATGATTTTACCCCTTTGCATACTAACAATGGTTCTATTTTTCATCAGTCTCTCATGCAAAAGAACGAGCAAAGGAGGGTGAATTGAGAGTCACCTCAGTAGCAAGGAGTCTCAGTCGCACTCTATAATCAAAAAATTGGTTAAAGGAATTGTATACGCCACAGATATAGGAAAATATTTATTGTAGGTTTCCTTTTCATTCGGTAAGGGTCTAGTGAAAAACTTCACTTCTGTAACGACCCGAGCCTAGATTATCGAGTTAATCATCGTTAGTCGTGTTTAATTAATGAGCTAATCATCATACGCAACGATTATCAAGGTATGTCATAGCCGCAATATAAAAATTGACTTCTTATATGTTCTAATTTTAGATTTTCTTCCTTCACGAAAAATGTAGAGGGACTATTTCGACCCTGTCGATACTTTCATTGAATTTTTTGGAAGTCCGAGCAAATTTCTACGAATTTTAGAAGTTTCAAGGGAAATGTAATAAAAATTATAAATCTACCGCTGGTCAATTTTGTGGACAGATTGATCTTAGTTTGAATCAATCTGGGCCGTTGATTTGATAATTTTGATGTTGGTAATTCCATTGGAGAGAGAGAACCTTTATCGAGTTAGCTTTCCCTCTCTCTCGCCAAACAAATGTTGAGCGACTGTGGCCGGCGAATTGTCGTCGTCCGACCACCGTTGGTTGCCAACCTGGTCCCAATCGAACCCTCACTTTTCTCTATGATTCATAAGTTGTTGTATGTGTGACGACCCGAACCAGAATCTGTTGTGTATTCGGCACGATTCTTGAGTTTGTGTTTAGTCGCGGGTTTTTGTCGTGTGTGTGGTTTGTCGATTCGATTCGCGACTTTATTTTTGGTCGAGAATTTGAGTTGGGTGTCTTCACGGATATTGTAGAGTACGTGATTTCGAGTTCGTGGACGGTTCCAGAAGATTTTTTCGATAACCGAGGAATATTTTATGATTATTTGAAGTTTTGAGTTCCGACGAGTTTATCCGATTGTTTCGTGCTTATCCAAATCATTTCGTATATTCATTTTGGACCGTCGATTGACCCGTGGCGCGAGTATAAATATCGAAAAGTTGAAAAATAGTCGAGAAATAGTCGAGAATTTCATTTCGGGCGTTGACCAGACTTTGACTTTCCATTTTGGGAAAGTTGACCGCTGACCGATAAGGAAAGGTTTCCCGTTTCGGCTTCACCGTCCGACGACCACTTTCCGGCCACCTCCGGCCACGAGACAGGTATAGCTAGCTTCCTCTCTTGATTTCGAGTCTGATGGTGATTGGTTTGATGTGAATTGGTTTCGTTTTGGATGAGTTCGAATCGAGCCGAGTTCCTCGATTTCGCCGGTGACGGTTGGCCGTTTCCGGCGAGGTTTGGAGGTGGGGGTTAGGGGGGTTAGACTCCCCTTGCTCCTCTGAGTCTCGTGGTGTATTCAGTTTGGTCTGAGATCGAGTTTTGAAAGGAGTTCGATTAGGTCACCGGAGCTGTGAATCGCCGAACTGTTTCGGGTTAATTGACATGGTTATGGATCGAATTGGACTTCGTGTCAGTTATAGGAATGGTTCGCCTTGGTGAGACCTTGAATTCTGGAGCTTCCCGCCGTGTGATTTCACCGTTGACGGCGTGCCGCCGGCGGCCAACGGCGAAGAAAAGTCAACTTTTCAGATTTCGACAATTTTAATGTCATTTTTCTCGTAATCACGCCCTGGTTATCGTACAAAGGTTTTCGGGTTGATTTGGTTAGCCGATTTTCAGTCGAGGTTTCGAGTTGGGATTTCGGGAATTTTGTTTATCGTTTTGTACCGCATTGCATATTTCCGGGAACGGTTGGTTTCCGTGCATCAGTTCAGGGTTGAGAACTATGATTTTGATCAGTTATGTTTTTGTGAATATTCAGGAGATCGAGATCGTGACCTGGATCGTGATCGTGCTTCAGGCGAGGAATCTTCTGCCGGACCACGAGTTTAGCGCGAGTGCGCGTTACGCGAGTCTGTGAGTGGACATTTCTTTTCACAGATTGATTGCGAGTCTTTTATAAATGATTTATGAACTTGAGCATGCGGATTGATTATGATTTTACGAGCATGTGTTTTACGATTATGCATACACAAATATACGTATACGAGTATACATGTATATATATTATGTTTTAAGCATGTGCATAGAAAAGATTTATGATTTGGTTTACACAGAGTACAGTCTCAGTATATGTTGTGGTATCGATACACATTGGCTTCTTGGCTGATCCCCGAGTACGCTCCGGGAAGGACAGATATCCTGACCCGAGGCCTTTCTGGCTAGGAATCACGTGTGGGTCTGGGATCCCGTGGTTCAGAATGTGCTATCGCGTGGTAGTCCATGAGAGATTTCGCGATACATTTACGTTGCATGCTCTGTACGTGAGTGGTAGATGATGTCTCCTCACGTATCATTTGATTTTCGTGCATTCGACTCGCATATGATTTTATACATATATATATATTACTTGGTGAAAGACATTTATTTTCGTCCACTCACTCTAACGTGTTTATTGTCTTTCCCCTGGGCTTTTCTGTTTCCGTGCCCAGTTGCAGTTCAGGTTTGGTGTTTTCACGTCGCGGTTTGGAGGCTAGTGATCAAAGTTACCTGTACTTTCCAGTAGGTTCTTGTTTCGCCTACTGATGTGTATATTGTATATGTTTTACTTTAGATGTCGCTCTGATACATTCTGATACTTGTTTATACGGATTTTCTCGGATATACATATATACATAGTACAGTTTGTTTATTGTTATTGATTATATGATATTGATAAATCCGGATGGGATCGGTGCCCACAGTTTGGCTTTTGTGGCATAGGATGAAGTGTTATTTCTGGGTGCAGGTTATGGTAATTCCACGCTAGTAACGAAACTCTGCCGAAATTTTGAAAAATTTTTGTCGGTTCGTATTTTCGGAAGGGTTTGGTTCCGGTTTAGGTAACTGAATCGAGATTGGGTCCTTTCAGTATGGCCATGCAAGCATTGAAGTGGGAGGATGGACGATGGGAAAGTTTTGATTCGTGGCTAATTCGGCCTACGCCATAGGCGACACCACCGACGATTAACCACTGCCAAATGTTGATTTTTTGAAGACCATCACCTCAGTAGTCAAATGCGGCCGTGGTCTGTTGATGCCGATCGGTCAACTTCAATTTCTAGCGAGGATTCCTGACTTTTCGAGGTAATTTCTGGCCTATTGGTTCTGAATTGGATTGTGTTGGCTTGATGAAAGTTGTTGTGCTTGGAATAAGCTTTCAAATGATGTATTATTTGCAGACATCGAAGTTGTTTGGTGTTGGCCACCGCCTGTGGTTCCTACACGCCACTACGACGAATCACGGGCATAATGTTTTCTTGGCTGATTTGTTATGGTTCTTGTGTAGTTTCATAGATTTTGGAAATTTGCTTAATGTTTTGACGTATGTATAGGATTTCGATGAGACTCGACACTTTCAAAGTAATCTTTCCTCGTGTGTCGAGTCGCGGCTCACCTTTCTTTACAGCTTGGGTGACATGGCACGACGAATGTCTTTGAAGTCATGATGTAGCAGAGTAGCGGCGCTTAGTTCTAGAAAATGGAATGTGAGTATTTGAGATACAAATCGTCATGGGTTCCTTATCTACTTTAGTTGTATAATTAAAATATCGTATTAAGTAAACTAGATCTTTGATTGATCTAGGAGCGCCAAATACGTTTCTCTAGTTAATGGATCGACGACTACTTTTTTAGCGATCCAGGTGACTGGACACTATATTTTTCATTGTCATTGTGAGTCTAGAAATATATACTTATAATTTCATTTATATGAAGCTACTATGATATGTATTATGTTTATGTTTGTGCACAGAGGCTCCTAATGAAAGGAACTGACCCCAATTTAGTTGCCTAAACCAAGATTAGACCCTAATGGCACTCCTAACCTAAGTTCAACATGTAATAATCCGAAAACTTGAATCAGAATTCTAGGTCTCAAAATCATAAATCAAAGAAAATTGATTACTAAAACAAAATATCAATTCACATTTGTAAGTCGAAGTAAAAAAAATATTATAACACCAGGACACAACTAGACTCTCTAACTACCTATGCTCACAAAGATACTAATTCGTGGATCAACCCTGGATCCTCCGGCGGATACCGTTATACCTCAATTTGCATGTGCGTCCAACCTCAGCTTAAAATGTGAACCTTGGTGGTAGAAAATGAAGGCTCCATAGGAAAGGCAAATAAAACGTGAAAACCGTTAGAGTGAGTGGACGAAAAATAAATAATTTGTAAGAAATCGTAAAACATACTTTATGCCTTTCCACCGTAATCATATAGTAAAAATATAGCGAGTTAAATTAATATATATATATATCATAAGTGTGTGTGGAAACGTGGACAACATAATCACGGGTTGGGTGTTTGTCATGACCTTCCGAAAGTATCTCGGTGATTGGTCAACACACATAATGCATCAATGCAACGAACATAGACATAACATGCTTAAAAACGTAAAATCATATCATAAGGGCCTCCATGAAAAAACATAAACATATCATAATTTATATATACATATATATAGTCGTAAATGAAATCATGAACATAAAGTAGACTTGCTAACGAGAGTGAAAAATAAAGTCTCCACTCACCTGGGTTGCAAGAAATCCTATAGTTGATCAACTAACTCGTAATTCATACTTAGCGCTCCTAAATCAAATCGAAAGTTGACATAAATAAATTATCGTAGTAATTAACATGAGTGCATTATTCGAGTCGTAAAAAGGTCTTCGAAACTCGGCTTGAGCTAGACAATAGCCGAGAGTCAATATGTCAAAACATCCATGAAGTCATCAATGCATGCACTAGCTCGATAGGGTTACTCAATGAGCCATGTAGCTCAAGTTCAATGGACGGTAGACTCGAATCGACAAACAAAGATTGTCCGCATGGAATGTCGAGTCCATGTCTCTACGCGGCACAAGTTGAACTTTATATAAAGAAGAGGTAAGGTCTTTGTCTCTCTACGCGGCATTACATAGAGTTCTTCCTATCAAAGAAGTAACACCGCAGTAGAGAATAGAACCTCTTGCCTTCATCAAGTCATCAAGATGTCTATCACTATCAATGCAGGTGGGAAGCCATTCTGTTCTGTTTTTGGTTTTGTTCATGACTGAGTTACTATGTTTATATGAATCAGATAAACTTCAGCTAATGTTCTTCAATTGGTATCAGAGCTATGGCTCTTTATTCATATAAATCGATGAAGTAAAAACTCACATGTAAAAACATTAGGGTTTGTGTTTTGAACAAAAAAAAATTCAGAACTTCAGTTTTCGAGCAGTAAAGGCCCGAAACCAATTGATTGGGCATGTAATATTGCACATGAGCTAAAGCCCATGATCAGCAATTTGGAGAACCTCAAAATTTGGAGATTCAACTAACCGTTGGGAACAACGGTCAAAAACTCTCCGATTCGCTGGATGGGATTTCAATACGGCTAGGTACGCTAATTCGTGAATGAATACGGAAGGGATTCAAAACCCATATTGCAATCAGGCTAGTTGTTTTCTTTTTTCTCAAATCACAAAGAACCCTAGAGGAATGTTCCTGGTGTTCCAATAAGTTAGGATAGATCTTACCGAAAGGAATTTACGAGTTCTGATCATGATTTTCTGCATCTGTGGATTGGTATTGTATGATTATTGTGTGTAAAATTGGTATGCTTTCGCTAACATTGCAGCGATGTGATCAGAGGCCCACGGTTAGTCATGATTGATTTTGATTTCGATTAAGAATAGGTAATCATCTACTAAGAACATGAAGAATGTCTGTGGTTGAGATCAAAAGCTTGAAATTGATTGACCGACTAAATGCTTGTTTGCTTGTTTGAAGCTGATGCTTTTTGTTTTGATTGAAAGGCATGTTCTGTACTCCATGTGCATACAGTTTCAATAAAAACCTTCTGCAAAACTGGTTTATGAATAATATCCAAGCTTAAGTATTCACTTGTTTATAAATAGCATGAATTTTATGTAAGTTGAGGTTCTAATTCATTGTAGAGTAAGACGTCATGTTGCACAAAGCAAATTATCTTACACTGCAGTAAGTCAATTTTTGCTTAAAAGAACAGATTCAACGTTTTGTGTCAATATTTCAAAGATATGTGGATTGTGGCTTCCAAAGAAGCATTGTTGCATGTTTTTAGAATAGCTAACAACGCCATACATGTTATTTAAATTCATCTTCAGATAGTGTAAGCCCTTCTTTTGCCATAAAGGTGTTGAGTTTTTGCATTATAACATGGATTTAAAATAGTGGTTTGATGATACAGCTACAGTTCTCTATATTTATCACACAAAGTGTAATATGGATTCAACTACAGTGATGAGATGATTTTGTGCATATGTGCCTTGTACTGTGTTCATATACATGTACTGCAAGTTTTAGATTTTCAGTGTTTTGTTTTGGTATGCTGCGGTGTGATACTGTTTAGACTAAAAACACATACATAAAACACTTAAAACTACAAAATCTGAAAACTTTCTTTTGCTTAAACTACAATGAACAAAACAATAATAAACTGATAATTTTATTTTCTGTTTGTCTTTAGGCAACCAAGTGGTGACTCTAAACACCATTGAACTCTTAACTGGGTCGAATTATAAGATTTGGAGGAGGCAAATTGACACTTTCTTCAGTAACAACCATGATTTAGACATAGCCTTTTACCAGAGTGTTCTTGAACCTGTCTTAGAGGAAGAGAAACACATTCTCCCTAAGGCGTGTGATGGCTATATATCACTACTGGCATAGGAAAAACGACTCAGCTAAAAGCCTTATTTGGGCCTGCATTTCAGACACCATTGCTGAGACTATTCCTGAAGTGGATTATGCTTATGACTATCTCGTGCTCATTGAGGAAAAATTCAAAGAGTCTGATAAGGTTGAGAGCTCAACTTTATCTCAAAAATTCAACACTCTTAAGTACAATGGTATTGGTGGAGTCAGGGAGCACTTACTGCAGATGTAAAATTTAGCACTTAAGCTAGCAAATCTGGATATTGTCATGGCTGATGAGCATATAGTGAACACTGCCCTTCATTCCCTGCCCAATACTTTTGGGCAGCTTAAGACGAGTTATAATACTCAAAAGGTTAAGTTTTCAATGAATGAGATTATAGCTATAGCAGCGGCAAAAGAGTCCAGACTTAAGAAAGAAGATCCCACCTATGGAGTAGCATCTAAACCTGAGAGCAATGTGAACCTAGTAGGTAAAGCAAATGGAAGAAGAAGCTAGGACCTAAGAAAGCTAGTTTTAAGAACTCTACAGCTAAGGGAAATTTCAGTAACAATAACTCCAACAGCAACCCCAGTAATAACCAACAACAACCATTTAAGTTTAAGTGCTTTTTCTGTAAAAAGAAAGGGCACATGAAGAAAGACTGTAATGGTTTTAAGGCATGGTTAGAGAAAAAAAGGTAAGTCTTTTACTATTGTTAATTCCCTAAATGTTCCTTCCCTTTATTTTTTAGAAGTTGATTTAATTGATTCTCAGCCAAATACTTTTTGGCTTGACTCAGGCTCTCCCTTACACATAGTTAATTCATTGCAGGGTTTACAAAGGAAGAGTAATCCAAGAAGTGATGAGATTAACATCAATGTTGGCAATGTGATGCGAGTTGCAATTAAAGTTATAGGCATTTTGAAGCTTAGTTTAGGTCTAGACAATTTTTCTTTTTCTGGATGATGTTCATTACATTCTCTCAATGAAGATGAATTTAGTTTCTTTAGAGCCTTTAGTTGCAAATGGATAAAGTTTCTTTTATCATCTTAATGGAATTCAGTTTTTTAAAAATTCATTGTGTGTTGGTTCTGGAAAACGTGTGAATGGCTATTTACAGATTAACTGCAGTATCAGTAGTGTACCATCACAGTTTACATTTTCTGTTGAAAACTCTAACAGTTTAGAAACAGAAGCAAATAAAAGAACCTTATTCAATGAAAAATCTGCAATTCTATGGCATAGAAGATTAGGACATATATCCAAAGAAAGATTAAAGACCTTAGTGAAGAATGATATGTTGCCAGAACTTGATTTTGAGGACCTAAAAGACTGTTGAATGCTGTAAAGGACAAATGACAAATTTAAATAGGAAAACTACATACAGAAGCAAAAATCTGCTTGACTTAATACACACTGACATCTGTGGACCATTTAGAACCATATGTAGGAATGTCTATTTCATAACATTTACAGATGATTTTTTCCGGTACTGCTATATTTACCTTTTGTTAGAAAAATCTCAATCTTTAGACCTTTTTAAAATTTTCAAAAATGAAGTTAAGCTTCAATTAGGTTTGAAAATTAAAATGGTGAGATCTGATAAAAGAGGAGAGTATTATGGGAAGTTTACTGAGAGTGGGCAAAAGAAATAACATTTTGCTATATACCTTCAGGAATGTGGTATAAAAGCTCAGTACTCTACACCATATAACCCTCAGCAAAATGATGTGGCAAAAAGGAAAAATAGGACATTATTAAACATGATTAGAAGTATGATGTGTGGTTCTGGACTACCTAAGTTTTAGTGGGGTGAGGCCTTAAGGACAACAAACTATATTTGCAACAGTTCACCTACAAAAGCTTCAGATAAAACACCATATAAACTGTGGTGTGGTAGAAAACCTAGTTTCAATCACTGTCACATGTGGGGCTGTAATGGAGAAGCAAGGATTCATAATCCAGACCTGGGAAAACTTGATTCTAGGTCAATAAGCTGTCATTTTATAGGTTATTGTGATAAGTCTAAAGGTTTTAAGCTATACTCAGCTAAGCATACTCCTAGAGTTTTTTAGACTCATCAACTAAAATTTATAGGAGAGTCTGCATTCAATGCAAGTTCTAAAGATTTATCTTCAGAATTCAATAAAACTGAAGAAGCTGATGAAAACCTGAGAAGTTTACAGAATCCTATTAACATAGATCCATTGTCATTGAGATCAGATGTATCTTCAAAACACTTAAATATATCTGAACAAAGAGATGTGGGGGAATTAGAGCAAATATTTGATCAACCCTTTTCTAATGCTACAAATTCTGCAGAAAATCAAAATTATGCAGATGTTGAAGACACTATATATACTTGAAGCGGAAAATTTAGAAAACTTAAAAACTACTATATCTAATCTTATATCTCCTTCAAAAAGACCTGTAAGAGATAGAGCTCCTACATATGGAGGCCAAAGTGACTTTCTAGTATTTTCTCAAGAAATTGAGAAAGCACTAAAGGAAGATGTTGATCCCATTACCTTTACTGAAGCAATCAAATGTGATGATTCTGGAAATTGGAGAGAGGCCATGGAAGCAGAAATCGATTCCATGAGAAAAAATGAAGTATGAGAATTGGTTGAGCCTGATAAAAATCAATAGGTCATAGGATGCAAATGGGTTTTTAAAACTAAAAGGATGCAAAAGGGAATATATAAAGATTTAAAGCTAGGCTTGTAGTTAAGGGTTTTACTCAAAAGGAAGGCATAAACTATACTGATACATTTTCACCTATTTCTACAAAAGATTCCTTCAGGATCATCATGGTTTTAGTAGCTCACTTTGACATGGAGCTACACTAGATGGATGTTAAGACAACATTCCTTAATGGAGGGTTGGAGAAAACTATTTTTATGAAACAACCAGAGGGTTTTGTTGAACTAGGACATAGAATTTAATTTGTAAGCTCAATAAGTCTATCTATGGTCTAAAACAAGCATCTAAACAATGGTATAGGAAATTTGATTATGTCATTTCAAATATGGACTCACTGAAAAATATTGTGGATGAGTGTGTCTATCTTAAAACAATAGAACACGGCTTCATTTTTCTTATACTATATATATATGACATTCTGTTAGCATCCAACAATATGAGGCTTTTAAAGGATACTAGAATATTTCTATCAAAACAGTTTGATATGAAAGATTTGGGGGAAACATCCTTTGTTTTAGGGATTAAGATAAAAAAAAAAGATAGAACTCAAGGACTTTTGGGACTATCTCAGCATGCATATATTTCTAAAGTTTTAAAACGTTTTGGAATGGAAAATTGTGCAACTGGAGTCACCTATGTCCAAAGGTGAAAAATTGACAAAGAACAAAAATCCTAGAACTGATGCTCAGGTTGCATAATTGAGAGAAAAACCATATGCTAGGTTGGTTGGTAGTCTGATGTATGCTCAAGTACGCACCAGACCTGACTTGGCATTTTCTGTTGGCATTCTTTCTAGATTTTAAAGCAATCCAGATATACTACACTAGAATGCAGGAAAGAAAGTCTTAAGGTATCTGCAGAGAACTAAGCATCATATGCTTGTGTACAAAAGAGTGAAAAACTTAGTCTTAGAGGGTTATACTAATTCTGATTTTGTTGGTAATTATCCTAGTTCATCTAAGTCTACTTATGGTTATTGTTTTTATGTTGGTTGGTGGTGTAATAGCTTGGAAAACTATGAAGCAGCGCCTTACTGCAACTTCAACAATGCAAGTTGAAGTAATAGCATTATATGAAGGTGTATGTAAGGGACTTTGGATCAGAAATTTCCTTATGGAAACCAAAGTCTTGAAGTCTGTAATTTCTGACAAATTGAAAATTTATTGTGATAATGAAGCTGTTGTTTTCTTTTCTAAAAACAGTAAGAGGCCAGTTCATTCTAAGCATATAGACTTAAAGTACTATAGCATGAAGAAAAGAGTTAAAGATGGTGAGATCGACGGGATGAACATCTCTACAGACAGGCAGTTAGCTGATCCTTTTACTAAGGCTTTAGCTGTTGGTGTGTTCAGGATACATTGTGTGAACATGGGGGTTTTAGCTAGTCTAGATTCTTAAGTTCAGTGGGAGTGTCCACATGAAAAGATAAATTGCAATTGCGGTTTTGGTTATTGTTGTGTTCAAAAATTTTATAGCTTGATACTGTTTGTAAATTTCTTGATATCAATAAAATTTGAGGTATTTTAGTTCAGATTCATTTTAACATTGCAAATTTTGGTTAAAGTTTATGTTTCTGACTCTTTCAAATATAATTTGGTTATCATTGACTACAGTATATTCAGGTGGATGTTGAGTATATAGCATTTGTGCTGCACTTGTTGCGTATTTACAATAAACAAACATGGTTCTACTGGTGTTATTGATATGTTTGTGATTTTGGTGTTTTTGGTTAAAAATTATTTAGTAGGACATAGAGAGTTAATGATACTTGAGATTAGATGTATATTTCATTAGCTCTCATTACCATATCTGAAGCTCATATGTACTGCAGGAATTGATGTTGTGGTTCTTAACCAACTTGTTTACAGTGATTAGCTTGGTTCTAGATTCTACATCAGTAAGTGTAGCATGACAGGGTTGCTTTCAAAATTCTGGACTATAATATGATGTGATTCATGGCCACTTCAGTAACTGATTAATTACAGTTTCTATGCATTAGTGCAGTGAGTTAAGTTAAGTGGGAGATTGTTAGAGTAAAACTTAAACTCATGCACATTATTTGGTGCTTAAGTGATGTCATCAACTAGTTAGAATCATATTGAATGTTCATTAGATTGCATGTAGGATTAGTACATCAATACTACATGTCCTAGTCCATATTGTATACTGATATGGTACTCTTTGTGTTGTAATAGAACTTAGAGTTCAACTTATACATTGATAATGGGTAGGCACAAGTTGAACACTATATAAAGAAGAGGTGAGGTTCTTGTCTCTCTACGCGGCAGTAAATATAGTTCTTCCCATCAAAGTAACACAGCAGTACAGAACAGAAGCTCTTGCCTTCATCAAGTCATCAAGATGTCCCTCACTATCAATGCAGCTGGTAAGCCATTTTGGTTCTATTTCTAGTTTTGTTCATGACTGAGTTACTGTGTTTATATGAATGAGATGAACTTAACCTAATGTTCTTCAATTGGTATCAGAACTACGGCTCTTTATTCATATAAATCGATAAAGTAAAAACTCACATGCAAAAACATTAGGGTTTGTGTTTTGAACAAAAAAAAAATTCAGAACATCAGTTTTCGGGCTGAAACCCAAAATTCAGTAAAGGCTCGAAACCAAGACTAGGCCTGTGATATCGCACATGAGCTGAAGCCCATGATCAGCAATTCAGAGAACCTCAAAATTTGGGGATTCAACTAACCGTTGGGAAGAACTGTCAAAAACTCTCTGATTCGCTGGATGGGATTTCAGTACGGCTAGGTACGCGAATTCGTTAATGAATTCGGAAGGGAATCAAAACCCATATGGCAATCAGGTTAGTTGTTTTCATTTTTCGCAAATCACAAAGAACCCTAGAGGAATGGTCCTGGTGTTTCAATAAGTTAGGATAGATCTGACCTAAAGGAATTTAAGAGTTCTAATTTTGATTTTGTGCATCTGTGGATTGGTATTGTATGATTGTTGTGTGTAAAATTGTTATACTTCTGCTAACATTGCAGCGCTGTGAGCAGAGGCCGACGATTAGTCATGATTGATTTTGATTTCGATTAAGGATAGGTAATCATCTACTAAGAACATGAAGAATGTCTGTGATTGAGATCAAAAATGTGAAATTGATTGACTGACTAAATGCTTGTCTGCTTTTTTTTAAGCTGATGCTTTTTGTTTTCATTGAAAGGCATGTTTAGTACTCCCTATGCATACAGTTTCAATAAAAACCTTCTGCAAATTTGGTTCATGTATAATATCCAAACTTAAGTATTCACTTGTTTATAAATAGCATGAATTTTATGTAAGTTGAGGTTCTGATTCAGTGTCGAGTAAGATATCATGTTGCACAAAGCAAACTATCTTATATTGTAGTGAGTCAATTTTTGCTTAAAAGAACAGATTCAACGTTTTGTGTCAATATTTCAAAGATATGTGGATTGTGGCTTCCAAAGAAGCATTGTTGCATGTTTTTAGAATATCTGACAGCACCATACATGTTATTTAAATTCATCTTTAGATAGTGTAAGACCTTCTTTTGCCATAAAGGTGTTGAGTTTTTGCATTATAACATGGATTTAAATTAGTGGTTTGATGATACAGCTACAATTCTTTATATTTATCACACAAAGTGTAATATGGATTCAACTACAGTGATGGGATGATTTTGTGTATATGTGCCTTGTACTGTGTTCATATACATGTACTGCAAGTTTTATATTTTCAGTGTTTTATTTTGGTGTGCTGCGGTGTGATACTGTTGAGACTAAAAACACATACATAAAACACTTAAAACTACAAAACCTGAAAACTTTCTTTTGCTTAAATTGTAGTGAACAAAACAAGAATAAACTGATAATTTTATTTTCTGTTTGTCTTTAGGCAACCAAGTGGTGACTCTAAACACCATTGAACTCTTAACTGGGTCCAATTATAAGGTTTGGAAGAGGCAAATTGACACTTTCTTCAGCAACAACCATGATTTAGACATAACCTTTTACCAGAGTGTTCCTGAACCTGTCTTAGAGGAAGAGAAACGCATTCACTCTAAGGCGTATGATGACTATCAGTACTGGTATAAGGAAAAACGACCAAGCTAAAAACCTTATTAGGGCCTGCATTTCAGACACCATTGATGGGACTATTCCTAAAGTGGATTACGCTTATGACTATCTGGTGCTCATTGAGGAAAAGTTCAAAGAGTTTGACAAGGTTGAGAGCTCAGCTTTATCTAAAAAAATTCAACACTCTTAAGTACACTAGTGTTGGAGGAGTCATGGAGCACTTATTGCAAATGGAAAATTTAGCACTTAAGCTAACAAATCTGGATATTGTCATGGCTGATGAGAATATAGTGAACATTACCCTTCATTCCCTGCTTAATACTTTTGAGCATCTTAAGACGAGTTATAATACTTTAAACATAAATTAAATTAAACCATGTAAGAAACAACCTGATTATTTTTGAAATATATATCATAGCCTGCATTTGCATTTGCATTGTTGGTGGAAAACACGAAAGTTTTAACACCACAACCAACTTCATACTAGTGCATGCACGTGCACATCACACGAGGCTTAGGCTGGGCCAATCAGCTTGATTGCCTCCAGATCGGCTTGGCTTGGCTGGATGAAGCAGTGATAGTAAACATTGCAGCCGTCGGAGGGGTGGCTACGAGTAGAGGCACATGATCGGTAAGGTGCCTGCTCTGGGATTAACGCACACCTGAGAAGGTTGTCTGAGCAGTGGCTTTTGGGTTGGACCAGTGGGGTGAGGTCGAGAGCTTCTGGTCGGGCTCCCTTACCGAGCGGCAGAGTCAAGGATCGAGCGGAGGCCACTACTGCTCGCAGTTTGGGTTGCTGCAACAGTGGGCTCAAGGCTTCGACCTGCGTCAGTCGACAGCGCTCATCAGTTGGTGTGACAGTGCTCAAGCCGAGTGCTAGTAGAGGTTGAGGTATGGCACTACTCCGGGTTTTCCTGGTTGCTAGGGGTCGGCAAAAAGTCGGCCCGGGCCTCAACAACGTTTTAATATTTGCGGGCCGGGCCGGGGTGGGGTTTATCTTTTATATAAGGATCCGGGCCCGGCCCATTCAAGCGGGATTTGCGGGACTTTGCGGGATTTTACGGGCCGGGCCTATCGGGCTTTAATTTTTAAAAAATTAAGACATTTCAACATAAACGTAACCTTCATCCATGCACCGGAGTCTAAACGTACTCCAACGACTCTAAATTTTACGTACGGTGTTTATCACTATAAGATGGACCCTTCTACATGTCCTCGTTTATCATTAAAATATATTTAATTCTCATATTGCTTGAATTCTCCATATGTATATTAATGTTCTTACGTTTGTTCCTTTGTTATATGGAATGAAATACCTTTGTGAAACTTAATCGGTCATGTTTAATTATTTTATAAAATTGACTGTCAGATTAATTGGTTATAATATTATAACCATGCCTTTAAAACTTTATAAATTTTGGACTTGATTTAGACATCGATCCATGCATTTCGCCAAATGTGACCGTAGTACTCTTACAACTAAAACGGAAATTACCCCTCTCGAAAATAATTTTTTAACATCAAATTTTGGACACATATTCTTATGGAATACATATCTATCTCATAGTGTCAAAAAATTGACATAAAAAGTTGATTTATCTACTCCCCCCATAGGAAAATAAGGAAAACACTACCACAGATTTACCCATTGCCGGCGATTTTTAAATCTCCGGCAATGTTTTTTTATCATTACCGGCGATTTTTGCCGGAAAAATTGCCGATAATGAATTTTTCTTTTTTAAACATTACCGGCGACGGAAATTTATGTCGCCGGCAATGTCTTTTTTTTTTTTGCATTACCGACGGGACATTGCCGGCGACTCGCCGGTAATGTTAAAAAAAAAATACATTATTGGCGATTTTTCCGGCAAAAATCGCCGGTAATGATAAAAAACATTGCCGGCGATTTAAAAATCGCTGGCAATGGGTAAATATGTGGTAGTGAAATAAGATGAGTGTATTTTAGTCTTTTCGCAAATTTTGTTTAACTGTATTGACCGGGATCCAAACATACTTTGATTAGGCTAATTTTTACGTACGGTGTCTTTTATTACAAGGTGAGCTATTATATATGGCCTTCTTTATTGTTAAAACATTTTTAATTCTTATATTGCTTGAATTCTCTATATGCACACTAATGTTCTTACCTTTATTCCTTGGTTATATGGGTTAAAAGACCTTTGTGAAACGTAATCGATCATGTGTCATCATTTTACAGAACTGACTGTCGGATTGGTTCTTCATAATATTCTAAGCATGCCAATAAAATTTTATAAATTTTGGACTTGATTTAGACCTTCATCTATGGGTTTCGCTAAATGTGACTGTAGTACCCTTACAACTAAAACGTAAATTACTCATCCCTAAAGGGATTTTTTAAGATCAAAATTTTAACACACATTCTTATAAATTACATATCTATCTCATAGTGTCAAAAGAATTGACATAAAAATTTGATTTACCTAGTTTCTCCATAGAAAATAAAGCAATATATAAGAGAAGGGTATTAATGTCATTTCACACAATCTCAATTAAACTCTCACCATTGAAAAATTATAAGATCTAATCTGAACCATCTATTATATTTACTGTTTTACTGTATAAGGTAATTCGATAAAAAAAATTACAATGAAACCCTAAAACCTAAAACCTAAACCCTAACTTACCCTAAACCTAAACCCTAACTTATCCTAAACTCTAAACAATGATTTAATAGTAAAAAATAGATACACAAAAATAACTATATATGGAATTCCAATATTTGATCAATATATGTATATGTAATATTAATATAGACATACACAAATATAAAATATATATTTATATAGTACTAGTCACTATATCATATATATATATATATATAAGTGTAGGTATAATGATATATATATACTACTATCTAATATATATAAAAATTGCAGGCTTTGACGGGCCGGGCCTAACGGACTTTGATGGGCTGGGCCTAACGGCCTTGACGGGCCGGGCCGGGTTTTAGACCTCTAAACCAAGCCCGGCCCACCATCCACCTAAACGGGCTTTTACGGGCTTTTTTTGGGTCAGGACGGGCTTTTAGCCTACGGGGTTGCGGGCCTCCGCCGGCCCACGGGCCAAATGATGACCCCTACTGGTTGCTATGCGCAAGTGGCTTAGTTGTGACTAGGTGGCGGAGTCACGGACGTGCATCGTGCGAGTTAGTGATCGGCTCAGCTCAGCGTGTTGGATACGCGAGGAGCTAGCGTCTGGGACTCTGAAATTCGAGACTTAGCACCCCAAAAGTGGAAAATCGGAAAAGGGGCAAATCGCCACATGGATTATTCGGTGTTTAAGATTTTGTTTTAAATGAGCTCTTGTAAGCTTCATGCTGATAACGTATTGTAGAACAATGTCAAATTGGATGCAATTCAAGAGTTTCTTATTGATAATCAATGAGCACTTTATATAGAAGATTACAACAGTTACAGTTACAGGAAGAGTATTAAGAGTCATGATCATCATCATGATCACTCATTAGCTACCCCATTATTCTCCTCACTTTCTCCACTATTTGTAACTGCCATCACCAACATAACTATCTATTAACTTTATCATTATCTACATAAAACCTAATATTCTATATAAAAAAATCATATTTATGGTAAGTCTATTACAAAACAAACTATAATATAGTTTCACTACGGGAGAAACAGTCTTTTGCGACAGTGTGATGTGTGTCGTAAAAGATAGGTTCGCGACACACGTGCGCGTGCCGTAAAAGACTAAATTTACTTGCGATACAAACTTGTATGTCGTAAAAGACATATAATGTTCATCATAAAAGATATTTATGAAAGGATCCAACCCCGATTTAGCTCCCTAAATCGGAATCAAACCCTTTCGAACACACGAACCAACAAAAACCGTAGAAATTTCAGCAGAGTTTCGTTACTAACGTGGAATTACCATTACCTGCACGCAGAAAATACACTTCATCCTATGCCACAAAAATCAAACCGTGGGCACCAATCCCATCCGGATTTCTCAATATATCAACAGTAAAGTAAAACAATAAATATATCTGTACTTTACTGAAATCCGGTGTAAAATCATATAGTATATACAACAGAATACTCAGAGCGACCTCTAATATATAATCTTATAAGTATACCTCAGTAGGTAGAACAATAAACCTACTGGAAGAAACAAGGTAGCTCGAGCTCTATGCCTCCGACCACGACGTGCGACACCAGAATCCGAACTACAAACTGGGCACAGAAACCGAAAAGCCCAGGGGAAAGGCAAATAAAAACGTTAGAGTGAGTGGACGAAAATAAACATATGCCTTTCACCAGTTTATATACATACTCAATGTAAAACAGTGCGAGTTTGGAACACAACACATATATATAGAGGTTGTCGGGCGACCTCTCAAGCCCAACGTCAGGTGAATCGCTCAACCTGACAGTGATAGGCCAGGGGACCTCTCAACCCCGGCGGCACACAGGGGACCACTCAACCCTGTCCAGAGGAATCTCTCAACTCTGGTAGCATCGATGCAATAAATGCCATCACCAATAAACATATAATAAAACCTCCGAAAATAACATATATCTCAATCATCATATAAAGTAAACACGAAAATCATAAAATCCACGAACTCGCAAATCAACAGTGAAAATAGAAACTTGTCCACTCACAGACTAGCGTAACGCAGTTCACGTTAACCCGTGATCCGGCGGAAAGTCCCTCGCCAAACGAACGATCACGAACACCTAAATATTCACAATGTCCATTACTCAAAGTCATAACTCGACAATTCCAAACAAACCACGAGAAACCACCGTTCCCGGAAACACATAATCCGATTACGATAAACTGTCGGAAATCCGGAAATCACACCTCAATACCTCGCTGTAAGTTCGGATGCTCAAATCGAGAAACGAACATCCCCACTGCGATCGGGGCGCAATTTCGAGTGAAATGACATGCAACTTGTCGAAAACCCCAAAAAGTCAAACTTTGACCGTTGACTGCCGCCGTTGACCGCCGCCGCCGCCGGCACCACCACCAATCTGAACTTTTCCCGGTGGAGTAACCCCTATTCCATGCAAAACCATCCACTGAGCAACTTTCATAACTGCAACAAAGGCCAATTCTCACTCTAACTAGTCCAATTTCAAGCAAAACCGAATTGTTCCCAAAATTTCAAATCCAAAATTCTCCAAGCACAAATCGAATTAGAACTCCATACTTACATGGTTAGAATTGATCTACGCATTTTAGGCGTATTAATTAATATATTTTCTCCACATTTTTACTTTGTTATCTACTTAATTTTGTTAATTTTATTAGCTTTTACTTATTTTTGTTATATTTTTAATTGTAGGATAATTAGAGACTAAATAAGGTTATTTGCATGGGATTGCATGGATTAGTGAATGGCTTAATTACATGGATGCCTACATAAATTGAAACATAATTGAAACATGGCATAATTGCATGGAGGTAAAGAAGAGCAAGTGGTTGAACGGATTGGCATGACATGGAATGGTTTGCTTAATTGAATGGTTTTTGGCATGGCATGATGGATGGATATAATGGCTTAATTACCATGCAAACGCATGGATGTATAATTGGAGCAAGGCAATTGCATGGCTGGAACGTTTTGGATGATATAATGACATGAATGATTTAATTGCATGGCAAGTGGTGGTGCATATATGTCCACCGAAACAGTTTTTCAAAATGGCTAGTACGGTTTTGATGTGAGCATAACAGAGGCTTAATTGCATTACAAACGGAATGGTAATTGCATGGACTAAATGACAGAACAATTTTGATATAGCTGAACGGTTTTTTTGGCAATGGAGCTTAATTGCATGCAAGCCAAAATATCTCCTATATAAAGAGAGCTCTGGGGAAGAAAGGATGATCACACATCATAGAAGCCGAAACGCTGTCCTAAACACTCCTCCCTACATACACTTCGAATCCCTCTCAAAGCCGAAGCTTCCATCTTCCTCGGATCAAGAATAATTGGCGTGCTTCGTCTTGTTCTTGAGAATCATCACTTGGCGTTCGCAGTGCGCTTCACGGAATTAAAAGTGTAACCATAAACTCTCTATCCCATCTTCGGTTTTGTAAGGATTCTTTGTTTTTTGTATTGAAGTTTGTTTAAATTAAGGATATACATTTTGACTAATTTATTTATCTTCCATGTGTTCTTAGTTTTTAATCTTGATTTGTATGCATGCTTGTATGCTTAAAGCTTCTTAATGTGTTGGGTGATACGCGCTTCGTTCCTCCCTAGCATATTTTGTATGAACCTTAGAATAAATAAGGTGTTGGCGCGCTTCGTCCACCTTAAAAGCATATGTATAACTTGCAGGTTGAAAGGTGAGAATTTCGTAGATGGTAAGTGGTTGAAGTATGAAACCGGTAGAGGATGACATGATGTGATGATCACATGTACATATTAGATTAGGGTTTAATTTTCGTAGGAACTTAGAAAACAAACCAACTCTGCACCCCCCTAAACAAACCTAGCATAGTTATGCATGCACCCTCAATCCCCGGTTAAGAACGATCCCTACTCACCAATGCTACATCAACAAAGAAGGGTTTTAATTGTATTTGTGTTTGATTGAGTGTTTAATTAAGTGCTTGAAAAGACATGAATCAAGAATCATGGAGATGAGGGCTTCAAAACCCAGTGCTTGATTAAGCTCAACTCGAACGAAATCTTGCAACCCGAATTCACCCAATTTTCTTCATTTTCTTGCCGGAAAACCGAGCTCCTCCGGCGGGCCACGCCGTGGAGGGAGGTCGGAGACGGACTCGGGAGGCCAAGGCGAAGCTGAAGGGTTAAGTCTCGTGGCCTAAGGTGGCCGGACAGCGAGTCACCGCCTTAGGCCGTCGCACCACCGTCGAGCACCTCACCCATGCTAAGTTGACCAAGTCAACTCCCCACCCTGAAATTTATGATAGACAATCTTGTTGGCCCTGTCCATCCGTCACACATGATCGTGCATCCATACGTCTCCCATTGACTTTTCAATGTGGCAACATATTCAGTAATCTCTTTGAACTCCATATCCAAGTACTTGTGCCTGATCTCATAAGGTGTGGGGAGTTTTACTCCCTCTCCAGCTCTTTGGCATCCAATTACCATGTTTTGAAAGTGAGGAGATGCGGCTTTTGTTGGAGGGACATTTTCATATATGAAAATTTTGCTTATTAAACGACCCATTGCCTCTTTCACTGAACCGCCTGAGAACATATTTTTGAGACTCTTCTGCTGTCCTCAATTTGATTTGCTGAGGTTTGACGCCAATGGTGCGGTTGGTTGTGATTCTTTAAAGCTCTGGGCTCGTTGCACACTACAGCCACTACTATGTCCTCTGTTAGGGAGTTTGTAGAGATGTTCTCTTTGCCATTGGACTTCCTTAGACGCTTGCAGTACTTATCGCAATTGTGCCCTTTCCTCAGGCCCCATGTCATCATCATCATAATCTTCATCCTCACTTGTATCTTCGAGCTGCACGATCGGATCTCCACGAAGTTCAGCTCAGATGTCGTCGATCATGTGAGATTTTTTTGCCTTTTCTTTCTATTTGCTCTTCATTATTGAAGTGATATATTGCTTGACTGCAACCGGAACTGATTCACATCTTTTGACGTTTGAACCGGGATCAAGTCCACTGAGATGATACTTTAAACTTGTGACACCTCCGCTCTTCATCACAAACCCACAATATTTGTATACTGAGCCATTCTTGTTTCCGGGAATTAAATCGCCGTGCTCCCATGCTGGATCACGTCTACTTGACCCACTATCCATTGCAATAATTTAATGAACTCCTATATATAATTTTTTTTAACATTATCAATATGCAATCAATATCACATTGTTAATGTAGCATGCATATAATTAAGTACTTTAACATAAATATATTTAACAAGAAATATTTGAACAATAATAATATATTTATCAACATAGAAAGAACTAAGTAATAACATACCTGATTGGTCAATCTACTATAAGTTGTTGAGAGAGTGAGAGAGAAATATGTTAACAGGGTGAGAGAGAAGTTGTGAGAGAAGGTTTTGTTGAGAGAGTGAGAGAGAAGTGGTGATCGATGTGATGAATTCGATAAGAAACTGAGAATGCACACACACACACATATATATATATATATCAATGTATGAGAAACTAGGAGTGCGAGAAAAGTGGTAATCAGTGTGATAGATTCGATATGCTTCAATCAATTTTTTATATTTTACAAAAGTTGATCATAGCCTATTGACATGGTGTGATGGTGACATGGTGTGATGTTTTTGTTATTTATTATAAAAGCTTTCATTGGGGAGCAGATTGGACAAGCAATGGGAAGTTGATTTAACAATGCAAGCACGTGAACATCATCTACCAAGCTAGCTACCAAGCCCTTCTCCTTTCTTTTCATACTGTGATCATCATCTTGTCCTTTAAATTGAAAACATGTCGATCTACTACGTATCTCTCCTTGCATGGCCTAATTCCTGTTAGCTTTATCGTCTTTCTCGTAGCAGTTGACTTGACAAGCCAAATAATTTAAATTTAAAAAATTTCCAAAAATTTCGAAAATATCGTGAAATATCGGAAAATATCGGCAATATCGAGGATATATTGGAAATATCGGAAAATTTTGGAAAATTTCGGAAAAATTGGAGATTTATTTGAGGATTTTTCAGGTAAGTCTAAAAAACTGAAATATCGGCGAAATATCGATATTTTCGATTTTTCACACTATGGGTTTATATGCATCTTTGAACTATATTCAAACTTCCAATGAAAAACTCTCTCTCTCTCTCTCTCTCTCTCTCTCTCTCTCTCTCTCTCTCTCTCTCTCTCTCTCTCTCTCTCTCTCTCTCTCTCTCTCTCTCTCTCTCTCTCTCTCTCTCTCTCTCTCTCTCTCTCTCTCTCTCTACGTGCTGGAGAAGCACCACCATTAGCAGGCTACTAAACCGGCCATACAAATAGTCAATTTCTTTGTCCAAATCTCATATATTCTTTCCCTGTAACCTTAGAACCTATATATCTTTGGTCTTGCTCTATTTTGAAGGCTCGAAAACCTCAAGAACCATATAAGTAGGGCACGACTCTTTTTATGCCGAATCGACCAAGGAAACCCCCTGGGCTTTGTATCCCTTGCCACTATGAAGCTAACCATACTTTGGTTGCCTCTTAATTCATTCGGTGTTGACCGAATCAAAGATTTGAAGATTTTTGTATTCTTGATATCAAAACTAAATTCAGTTATTTCTGGATGTAATTAGGTGATATTGTAGAAGAGAAAGTTATTGTTAGGTGAATTTTGAGTCCATTCAAGTTTGAATCGAAGGAATTGGAAGCGCCACCACCACGCCGCTGCCGCTAGTGTTGGCTGACGACGATGCAAAGTGAAGATATGATAAGGGAAAAACAAGAAATTGCCTCTTTTTTTTACTTCACATCCAAATATTATTGACTTTTGGCTTAGTCTAGAGCCAATAAAAACTAGCCACATCGTTAGTGTAAGTGCACTGCTGTGTGTCAAATACCTCTGTAAGGGCAACTCCAACATGAACTTAGAGTTGAATTTGGACTTAAATCTGAGTTTTTGGATCTCCAATGGTGGAAAAGAGAGGCTATAATCCATTATTAGAGCTGGAATTGGAGTTGGAATCAACTTTGAAACCAAATCCAGCTCCCTTGGGGCCTATTAAATAGTAGAAAAAAATTAAAATAAAAAAGGCAGTCACGCACAAAGAAATGCGCCCTTGCGCGCAATAATGACAAATAAATCAAAAGCTTGTTGATCACTTATGCTAAGATGCATACGCGCTGATGAATATTTGAGTTTACATGGCGGGACCTTTTACCAACTGCATTTTTTTAAGGGTAACGTGTGAGACGTCAGTTCTCATAAAGAATAGAAAGTATAAACGATTACAACTACAACTACCCACTCAAGAGCGCCGAGAGAAAGAAGCTGTAGTTTAAGCAACCTAAGTAACTGAAGTCACTTAACCTACCCAAATAATCAAAACCTAGCAATAAGCTCGAGGATTAGTAACCAATGATGTAACTCGATGCGGGACTATAAGCAATACTTATTCCGCTCGAGCTTATTAATTAATAGAAAAATAAAATCAATCATTTGCAAACAAATCCTATAACTACAGAAGTATGGCCCATGATGTGTATAGCCTCCTGGGTCTCAAATGAGACGGACCCAAAACCTCTAACAATTTTCAAGCCCATTCAAAATAGACTTTTGCCCAATCACACGAATACAAACCCTAGGCCCAACAAAATCCCCATGGTTTAATTGGTTGACCATCCGGGGAAAACTTTGACTGGGAGTACCCCCATACGGGAACCACCCACCAAGTCGTCCTCCCATCACCTCTGATACCAAAAAGTCGAGAACCACTACGAGCCAAACCCCACAGTGACGAAACCTTCCCATCTTGTTTCGCAATCTACCCCCATACGGGAAAGGGTGAAGGCAGTGGTGAGACAGCATCTAATGATGTGCTCCGTTCTTCTGGAGCCGGCGAAGGAACCAAAGCAGTGATCCATCAAGGGTAGGAGACAATGGGAGAGAGGCCATTTGTTACTTTGTGTTGTTGTCTGGGTCAACTGAATTAAATAAAGCGGTTTTTTCATTTCCAACAGTTCTCTTCCTCAACCAAACAGCTACTTTGATCAAGTCAAGCTATAATTGGATTAAACTCGGATGCCACAAATAATTACTAATAGGTACAAAATTCAAATTAAACTTCAAGAAAATTAATATTCAAAAATGACTTGTTAACACATTAATTTTTAATTTTTTTTATAAGTCATTAAATTGAAGTTAATCTATATGACTATTATATATATATAATTTATTTTTTTGATAAGAGGATAGAAAGTTGGGGGCTATTGGGGTTTGAACTTGGGTGGTGAGAGGCACATTGCATTGGCCACTAGATCAATGCTTCTCGTATGCCTCGATGAGTTTCTGCTTCTCCTTCTCATTGTCGACCCTCTGACTCTCAAGCTTAACTTCGAAGGACTCGTGAAGGAAGAAAGTTCTTGGTGGTGCTTGTCCTCAGGCCTCTCCTCCAACTTCTTTTCTAAGAACGAATTGCATGGCTGTGCTCGAGCTGTGCCTTGGCGAGATTGGCCATGAGGCTAGCGACTTCAGCTTTGTACAAGGTACATTGCTCGGCCAGGGCTGAGTCTTTGGAGTTTAGCCAGACGATTGATTGCTACCTCTTGCAGCTTACCATACTTAGCCACGTGACCCTCAAGGACCGATACCTTCTCCTCGATCGTCTCGGGCTTTGATTTAGCAATAACAACCTTGTCTTGGGCAGCTTATAGATGGTCAGGGAGTGTACCCAGAGAGACGGTAAGATTCGTTGCAACCTGTATGAAGGGTATAAGAGAGCATTAAGAACAAACAGCAAGGGAAATATGATTAGTGCATAGCAAAATTGGGAAAAGCTACTTTGTACAGGGAGGTCTAGGACATCATCATGAGGTCTGGAAATTCCTACTCCTTGAAGTCCTCATGATCTTCCTTAAGCGCGTTAGCAGATAAGGTCACTGTTGCAATGTCGACACGGTCAAGGCCAGAGTAGAGGTTGGAGATGGTATGCTTCTCAATTGCAGGGGGGTTAACACCACGATCAAGCTTGGCAACCTCCTGCTCAGTCAGATCTTGAGGGGGGTTGACCATATACCCATGCTTGAAATACACGTGGGGGAGTAAGGGGTTAAATCCCTCGAGAAGCTCGCCTTGCAGACCTGGGAAACAGATGATACAGGTATCTAAGCAAAATCCTAACTATGCTCAAGCAAAGAACGATAATGAACATATAGCAAGGTACACGATTTAAGTAAGCATTGGGATAAGATGAGGAAAGATCATAACCAAGGAAAGAACATAAAGCAGTTCGTTGAGACAACTCGGGTTCCTCTGTTCGAGGCTTCTTCCTCGAAGGTGACGGAGGTGGCGTCGGAGCTCGTTTCTCCGCAATTGGAATCTGCTTCTCCATGACAGGACCAACAACGACAGGAGCCTCCTTCTCAAGGACAGAGTCCTTGCCTTTCTCTGGAACAACATCCTTGGAAGCCTCCAAGTTAGCATTCTTGATAATGCGACGGCGAGCCTTGGGGACAACGAGCGTGACCTGGGATTCTGGTGGTTTGGTGGCGACTAGAGTAGGTTTGGGAAGTACACTTGATACTCCCTTGCGAAGGACATAGGGAGCTCGAGGAACCTTGAACAAGGCGGTACAGCTTTCATGGAGCAGGGGGTTGCTTCTTCTAAACCCCAAAGAGAGATACGATTATGGCTCCACAACCATCAAACCTGGCAAATCTTAGAGGGATCTTGCGGGTGTCATTCACTCGGTCATGACAGAACACGATAGTGCGTGCCACTTCGTCGAAGGTCTTGATGGTGTTAATGATGGTAGGGACAGTGTGGCCAGCTTCACAGCCAAGGTTCCCCTAATCTCCAAAGATGAGGATTTGGGTCTTCTTCCAATCTTTTGGGGAGTGAGAGGGATTGAACAGAAGGGTTTCCTTCACATATATGAAGTGGTGGTTGAGGTAGAACTGGTTGATTCCAGTGGGCTTGACTTGGAAGTACACATGGAACTCAAGCAGGCCCATGCGGAGGTCAAACCATCAGTTGAGGCGGTCAAAGCAGGGCAAAATTCTGAAGGAATCTGGGCACCAGTGCTCAATGGCGTACCCATAAAATCCAAGGCATCGCAGATAAAGGTGGGGATTGGAAAGGTGAGACCAAAGATGATCTAGAACAAATGAACTAGCAAACCCAAACTATGAGCTTTCTCAAGCTTTGATACTTTCCTTTGTCAGGGACAAGGGCGAATCGGAAATCTTCACTGGAGCCCTAGTGATACATTTGGATGAACGTAAACAGAGAGCTTCCCGGGACTTCTTTGTGGCCACCAACTTGGAAGAGCACAGACAATAAGTCAGGTTGGTAGGATCAGCATCGAAGGAGGAATTGATTGTCTTATTGATTTCGACCTCATCCACAGGGCTCTGAACCTTTTCCTCCTCAGCAGAAATGCAACGGAGACTGACGATGCAGCAGAATGACCCATTTAAGTGGGCAAAGGTATTGTGCGCAGAGGGATGACGATGGCGAGCGGCTTGGATCTGTCAACCACGTCGTCGGCCATAGTGTTTCAGAGAGGCATGATGATGTGTTCAACAACCTCGTCGCAAGCTGGAGGAGTGTTGTTAGTAGTGTTTTTGGGGGAAGCCATTGGTTTGGAAATCTGGGTTTTTTAAGGTTTTCGAATTCTGGGTACTTGGAAAGTTCAGAAATTTTGGGAGAGTGAAGTGAAAAGAATGGAAGGATGGAGTGGGTTGATTTATATAGATTGAAGGGGGATGAAGATTGGGATGTATTCGTTAGAAGGCATATGTTGTTTAGGATTCTAAGGAGAAATGGATTTGAATTGGAAGAGGTGTAATGATGAAGAGATTGAATGATTAAAGAGTGATGATGAAGATGGAAGAGTTGTTTCGATTTTCACACGGGTATTGATGGTAAAGCTTAGGAATTTTTTAAATCCTGAAATGCTAAAGGTATGATGATAGCAGCAAGAAGACGACACGTGTCGAACCTCATACTGCTATGGAGGTATTTGCGGGAATCAGTTTTGGCCACAAAGAGTTTGAGGGTTTTGGGCCCTCAAGGTCCTCCAGCGATAGAGATCTGATAATTAGAATATTGGGCTTGGGTCTGTACAATCAGGGCTCCGAGTGGAAATCGATTATCTAAAGGGTTCTCGAAGAATTTAGAACGATGAAGAAGCCTCTGAAATGTACGTAAGATGGTGTGACAATCCTAAGGTACGATGTGGATCTCAAGGGAATGAGTCAGATTTGTACGAATCCTAGAAGGATTACACCAAAGGGCATGTGCGTAAGATGGTGTGACAATCCTAAGGTACGATGTGGATCTCAAGGGAATAAGTCAAATTTGTATGAATCCTAAAGGGATTACACCAAAGGGCATGTAGTAATAATGAGATGTGATTGGCCCTAGATACGGAGATTCATTCCTTAATTGATTCCTCCTCTTTGAAAGTAAAGTAGTCTGACTTGAACAAGAACTATGCTAAGACCTAGTACGATCTCTATATATAGGTCATCCCGACATGGCTCAAGGTAACGTTATTCTGGCCTTATTACTCTTTGATTCTTGAGAAAGTATCTGACTTAAGCATTGGAAGGTCTAAGCATGGTACCACACCGTGCTCCAACTTGTTTTACAGGTTCACGAGGAAGCAAGCTTGAGGGAGATCCGAATCTGCTCTCACAATTCTGATCCTAATATCTGCTTCTTAGAGCATTCCCACATCATTGGCGCCATCACCAATTGCAAGTGTTGTTTTTTGACAAGCCTAGTGATCTTTTCATCCATTTCACCATTTAAAACATATTAGTTCTGAAATGAATGTATAAAAAAGAAAAGATGAAATCCCTAAGATTGCAGTTTGTAACATACCAGTGCCTTTTGTTTTGGTGATGAACGACAACAGATAACAGAAGCACGTCCAATTGCAAGATTTAGCAAGACTAACTTTATGTCATCAATGATCAATGCATATGCCTCCGAACCTCCACTTGATGCTTTCAGCTGGGCCATTTCCTTGGTTATCTGACTGAGGATACTTGCTCTTGATGCCTACAATACGAGTCAATTTTATCAGCATCATATGTACATTGACTTCAAGTAGATGATAAATAAAGATTTACATAGAGTTAGTAAAATAGTATTAAGTTTCACCGTGGTGAGGCCTTCTTATCTCCTTGCTTTTCCAGCACCTGAATTTCTGGAGTCTCTGAAGTATTCATAATCTGCTTCATTCCTTGTCTAAGCAAGCTACATGCATACCTACAGAATAATAGTTCAAGTCAGAGACCTGTATGAGTTGAGAAAAAAGGGTCCCCTAAGCTTTAATGCCCATGAATCATACCCAATGTAGTCTCCATCTTATCTCCAGTCAAAACCCAAATCTTAATTCCTGCTAGGGTAAGCCTGTCAATGCAATCAGGCACCCCGTTCTAAAGTTTGTCCTCAACATCAGTTGCACCAAGAAGTATTAGATCTTTCTCAATTTTATTTGTTACTTCATCAACCAACTCTTTGCGGTCTGCGCTGATTGAGTTCTTGGCTATGAAGAGAAATACATCAAGCAGACCCTGTAAGAAAGGCATATCGGAATACAAAGTGTCACTTTTTTAATTAACCTAGTGTAATTAAACAAAACGCAGACGATTTAGGTTAGAGACGTTAAGAAATAAAAAAAAATAAAGCCATATACCATGTGATAGATCAGAAGCTAGGGTAGGTACATCTGAAGAATGTTTGCAACTAGGACTGCAGCTGTAACATAAATTTGCAACCTACAATACAGCATTTTGTCAACTGTCTATTACTGCATCATTATACAGCTTTTAGATGAACTGGAAGGAAAAATTAGAAAATAAAGCATCATTACATTTTCAGTATCTTGTTCTCAATGAATTCCCAATTTCAAAAACTTTCAACAACTGTTTTGTAGATACATCACACCTCTTCAGTTCATAGAGATTTCATTCACACATGGTCATCAACTTCATTATACATGAGCCAAATCTTTAGTAAACAATCTTGTTTAGTTGTTTAGTAGTGCCAAATCTTCTTTAGTAAACTATTTTCTTGTTCACATTTTTCTTCAAATTATGTAATCTGTATATAAGGTTACTTCTCAATTTGGAAAGTAACTAAACTAAATATCTTCAAAATAGTTGAGAACATTGAAATTCACTATTCCTTTCGGGAGATATTTTCAAGAAGCAACTTAGAAGCAGACAGCATTACTAACAACCTCGTGAAATGACGGTTATTATTAATCCAGTATATACTCATAGTTCATAATTCCGATTTTTGAGTGAGCTAAATGGTACCTCAAATTTATCAGGGCACGAAGAATTACATCAAGAATTGGGTAACTGGAATTATAGAAATGAACATCTCTACCTAATCAAACTTTCAATTTTTGGGTAGGTTATCTAGTTCAAATAACTGATATAGAAATAGAGACACTAGACCATAAGTAGCGGAACCTTGATCATCAAAACTTCAAAAGTGTCTAAACTAATGTAAGACAATAAGCAGTGAGACAAGGTAAATTAAATCAAATTTAGGACAGCAAAAGCAAATTGCACCACACCTCTTGGGAGCATCCTTCACTCATTTGCTTGCTAATTTCGAAATCCAAGAGATTTATCACTAGACTTCCTAAGCCCAGCTTCATTAAAGATGGTAGGAGAATATGCACAACATCCTGCGAAATTTCGATGATCGCTAATCTACACTCTGTTGGGAAGAAAACAAAAAACAAAAAAGTTGGTAAGAAAGTGATGGCCTCCATCTTACCTAACCAACGAGTATAAGGCTGATGTGTATTACCAATTTTCAGCCATCTAAATTACAGTATTAGAAGTTTAGAACAAAGAGATACTAGAATTAATAAATGTATACAACTTTCTTTTCTGCTTTAGATTAATTTCAGTAGCTGGTGTCTTGACTTTTGGCACCACATAGTACTTAATCCACATTTTGCAACATCTTAGGTTCTCTAAAAATAATAGCAATTTCAGTCATCCATATTTCGATTAACTAGCAAGTACTGTTCCCACACCATAAGATGCCCATGCACTTGACACTTCTAAACCTCACTGCGGATTTGTCAACTGTACTGTAAAGGTATCTTAATCCATACACTGTTGCATGTATAGAAATCAGAAAAAGATAAAGAGCACAAGTTTCACAAGGAGATTGCAATGGTGCAAATCAAAATAATACAACAAATTCACGTGAGCAATAACAAGTAATGATACTTGTAACTCACTAGGTATCTGGTACCTTTTCTATAAGCTGTGGGTTCAAGCAATTTTCTGCGATCCATAAAATGGATCGTTAGATTATGTTCAGACTGCAAAGCCTCAGCCCATGTAACAGCTTCACTACTCTGAAGACCCACAATTAACAGTCTGCATCAATATTATTACTGTAAGCATGGATCGTTAACAGTGTTTGTAACTGTCTTTTACTGGTAAAGCTAGTACGATATAATGCACGTTTCAAATGAAGTGTATTTAAGATCCAACATTCAAATAACTAGAAATGAATAAACCATTTATTATTTCACAACAGAAATAGATGTTGTATCATATTCACAAGTTGACAATAATGATTACCCCTACGAAACTGTAAACAAACTAGAGGACTAGGATTGATTCAATAATGTATCAATCCCTCGGACGTGATATGAGGCATAGCTTATGATTAGTCCTAGTATTCCACACATAGAACAGCTTGTAATAACATGCCTAGAAAAGAATATCAAGAAGTGAAGCAAAATACCCAGAAGTCAAAAGAAAAATTAATCCCATCACATACCACAGGACACACCAAATCAGAACATGAAAATGGATAACATCGTATGAATGTTCCGAACTAAAGTTATGTGAAATAGGATTCATAGATAAAACCTATATTTACGTGCAAACTTCACATAAGCACTGAGCATCATCCAGATACATCTGCTTCACAATTAGTTCGAGTAATACATTAGTGGAGACTATCTGTTTCATGGGAACTTCGTGACAGGCAAGGTTTCCAATAATTCCACGGTCAATTTCCTGGAACAGAGTGAATACATTTAAAAAAAATGATTGTTATAAGTAACACAAGTTAGTTTCACAAAGAAGTCCTAAGAGAAAGATTTAGACTAAAAGCACGAAAACCATGCCATAGAAGAAGAGGAATGTCTAACCGTAGTACGGACGGATTGTGAAACCATAAGATTTGCTAGAAGCACTTCAACCACAAGTTTTGCACCTGTACATATAAATTTATGTCTAGCAGTTGCAAAGAAGAAAAAGAAAATTACTATTCAGAGAATCAAAAGTATTAGTCAGATACTTTGAACGTGGGACATGATCTTACAATTCCACACCAACTCTTTCCAAGGTACTTAAGACTGTTGACATTGCATCTGATATTTTAAGAAACGAACTATGAGGTGTTTGGTGACAAAACACCAAAGGCTATGTAATTATAACAAAATAAAATTTGACACTATCAGTAACTCAATGTTAAGTGTGATCAATTATGAGTCGATGTCAAACATCACTAGTGAAACTTCAAAAGGAATATGACTACAATTTCTGGTTTGTGCATCTGATGGACGTGACTTTTTATTACTAGCTAGGTTCCACATTATCGCAACTGAGTATATCATATCCACACAAAATCAAAGAAAATAAAAGTTATCAAAAGGATGATTAAAACTCCACTCACCATGAGTTCTGCATGAGTTTTAGTTGCAGAAAGATCCCACAGTATGCAACCATACTCTTCCCAAGCATCATTCCCCACCGTTACACCATGACCAGGCTGTTCAGCTTTATTTTTCCCAATGAGTGTGGGACAACAGAGGTAGTAAGAGCATCTTTTTCCAGATCTTCAGTACTTGAACCTTGCACAGTGCCACGAGAAACATAGCGTGAGAGTCCTGATCACTTGCACTAGCTGGCAAAAGTTTCCTTATCAAAGAGATGACATAACTCAGATCTGCTGTCATCCAGATGTCGAATAACTGCAAGCACGCATGAAATAACATTTCGAGAATTAAAACTACATCGACTAACAATGCCTGAAATCTAGGCAACTCGAGTTATCGAAGGCAACTCAATTTATCAAAGGCAACTCAGTTTTCCGAAGGCAACAAAGACATCTCAGTTTTTGAAAGGCATCTCAGTTTATCAAAGGCAACTGGATTTATCGAAAGGCAACTCAGTTTTTCGAAGGCAGCAACCGAAATTTTCCTAAGGCATCAATGGCAACTTGATTTATCGAAAGGCAACTCAGTTTTTCAAAGCCAACAAAGGCAACTCAATTTATCAAAAGGCAACTCAGTTTTCCAAAGGCGGCAAAGACATCTCAGGTTTTGAAAGACATCAAAGGCATCTCAGTTTATCAAAGGCATCAAAGGCAACTGGATTTATCAAAAGGCAACTCAGTTTTCTGAAGGCAGCAACCGAAATTTTCCAAAGGAATCAAGGCAACTTGATTTATCGAAAGGCAACTCAGTTTTTCAATGGCAACAAAGACAACTCAATTTATCGAAAGGCAACTCAATATTTCAAAGGCAACAAAAGCATCTCAGTTTTTGAAAGGCAACTGGATTTATTGAAAGACAACTCAGTTTTCCGAAGACAACAACCGAAACTTTCTGAAGGCATCAAAGACAACTTGATTTATCGAAAGGCAACACAGTTTTTCAAAGCCAACAAAGGCAACTCAATTTATCGAAAGGCAACTCAATATTTCAAAGGCAACAAAAGCATCTCAGTTTTTGAAAGGCAACTGGATTTATTGAAAGACAACTCAGTTTTCCGAAGACAACGACCGAAACTTTCTGAAGGCATCAAAGACAACTTGATTTATCGAAAGGCAACACAGTTTTTCAAAGCCAACAAAGGCAACTCAGTTTATCGAAAGGCAACTCAGTTTTTCAAAGGAACCAAAGGCATCTCAGTTTTTGAAAAGCATCAAAGACATCTCAATTTTACAAAGGCATCAAAGGCAACTGGATTTATCGAAAGGCAACTCTGTGTTACGAATGCAGCAACCGAAATTTTCTGAAGGCAACAAAGGCAACATGATTTATCGAAAGGCAACTCCATTTTTCAAAGGCAACAAAGGCAACTCAATTTATCAAAAGGCAACTCAATTTTTCAAAGGCAACAAAGGCATCTCAATTTTTGAAAGACATCAAAGGCATCCCAGTTTATCAAGGGCATCAAAGGCAACTCAGTTTTCCGAATGCAGCAACCGAAATTTTCCGAAGGAATCAAAGGCAACTTGGTTTATCGAAATGCAACTCAGTTTTCCAAAGGCAACAAAGGCATCTCAGTTTTTGAAAGGCATCTCAGTTTATCAAAGGCAACTGGATTTATCGAAAAGCAACTCAGTTTTCTGAAGGCAGCAACCGAAATTTTCCTAAGGCATCAAAGGCAACTTGATTTATCGAAAGGCAACTCAGTTTTTCAAAGCCAACAAAGGCAACTCAATTTATCAAAAGGCAACTCAGTTTTCCAAAGGCGGCAAAGACATCTCAGTTTTTGAAAGACATCACAGGCATCTCAGTTTATCAAAGGCATCAAAGGCAACTGGATTTATCAAAAGGCAACTCAGTTTTCTGAAGGCAGCAACCGAAATTTTCCAAAGGAATCAAGGCAACTTGATTTATCGAAAGGCAACTCAGTTTTTCAATGGCAACAAAGGCAACTCAATTTATCGAAAGGTAACTCAACATTTCAAAGGCAACAAAAGCATCTCAGTTTTGAAAGGCAACTGGATTTATTGAAAGACAACTCAGTTTTCCGAAGACAACAACCGAAACTTTCTGAAGGCATCAAAGACAACTTGATTTATCGAAAGGCAACATAGTTTTTCAAAGCCAACAAAGGTAACTCAGTTTATCGAAAGGCAGCTCAGTTTTTCAAAGGAACCAAAGGCATCTCAGTTTTTGAAAAGCATCAAAGACATCTCAATTTTACAAAGGCATCAAAGGCAACTGGATTTATCGAAAGGCAACTCTGTGTTACGAAGGCAGCAACCGAAATTTTCTGAAGGCAACATGATTTATCGAAAGGCAACTCAGTTTTCCGAAGGCAGCAACCGAAATTTTCCGAAGGAATCAAAGGCAACTTGGTTTATCGAAATGCAACTCAGTTTTCCGAAGGCAACAAAAGCATCTCAGTTTTTGAAAGGCATCAAAGGCATCTCAGTTTATCAAAGGCAACTGGATTTATCGAAAGGCAACTCAGTTTCCCGAAAGCAACAACTGAAATTTTCTGAAGGCATCAAAGGCTACTTGATTTATCGAAAGGCAACTCAATGTTTCAAACGCAACAAAGGCAACTCAATTTATCGAAAGGCAACTCATTATTTTAAAAGGCATCAAAAGGGCATCTCAGTTTATCAAAGGCAACTCAGTTTATGAAGGCATCATAAGGAACTCAATTCGTCAAAGGCATCTAGGAAACCAAATGTCTCAAAGGCGTCAAAACAACCAGACTTTATCAAGCAATGAAAGGCATCTCAATTTTCGGAAGACATCAGAGTCATTAGAACCAACTCAATTTATCTAGGTACCAACTCAGTTAATCAAATCACCAAAACGATTCAGAACCATCAAGTCATCAAAGGCAACTAGAACTTCATACTCCAAATCAGAAACCCAAATAAATCAACAAGGCTTCGTTACAATCATAAATATATATATATATGCAGAAGATCGAATTCAAAGGCAACCTACAATTACTTTCGAACCCTAATTCAGAAAACCCCCAAATTCAAAATGCACAGAAGCATCGAGGAGATTCGAGAGATACCGTTAGAGATATTCAGAACCCCATATCTGAGTTTCGTTTCGTAATCGATCTTCTTCGCATAATCCCGCTTTGCATAAAAAGTTGCGGTGCCTCTCCTCTCGTCTCGTCTCGTCTCCTCTCCTCTCCTCGATCTGTGGCAGTGTGGCCATCCATGTTTGTGAGAGCAATCAGTTTAGAACGGGAAGAAGAGAGAGAGAGAAGCAATGAGATTTGAATTTTGAAAACGAGAGTAGAGGAGCCTCTTCTAGTTTTTTTTTTACCGTTGCTGGCTAGACTAGCTCTCTCTCTCTCTCTCTCTCTCTCTCTCTCCACCCGTCTGAATTTGAATTTTGAAATTATATCGAAGAAGAAGAAGCTGGGGAAAATGAAGGGGCAACAAGGATTTTTAGTATTATAACTGTAGAATTACTTATGTGGAATTACTAATTATAACCCATGTTAATTATGTATGACTATAATACAATCGTCTCCTTCTTTAATTTTATTTCATTTCATTTAGAATTCATTTTTATTTTAGAATGCTTGATCACAAAGAAATGTATTCTATTTCCAAAATTTATCGACTATGGATTTCCTAACACATGGAGATTCGGTTTATAGCTTTCCAAATCCAAAATTTAGATTTTTGGGTTTCTCTCTATTTTGTTTTTATTTTTCAAAATTGTAAAACTTGATTTTAATTGTTGCGAGAAATTCATAGCAAAAATGCGTTCCTCGTCATTCGCCGAGGTATTGACGGTGATTCTCAGCAGAACAGAATGTGATACTATTTCAATTTAAAATTCAATTTTTAAATTGAAATAGAAAAAATTCAGATTTAAAAATTCTCTTGGGGTTTTCATTTAGTGTAATTATGACAAATGTAAGAAAGAACACATATACGTGGTTTACTAACGATATGTTGGCTACGTCCACGGGCAGAAAAAGAACAGTTTTATTATCCTTGAGAAAAACGGATTACAGGTTACAGAATACCACACTAGGTTAAATAACCTAAATGATATATATATAACCCCCGAATGGTAGGCCCGACAGAAAACCTAAGCGCAGTATAACAAGGATTAATTTAGCTTGACTTGAATCCTCTCACAAATAACCAGATGTACTAGATATACCATAACAGTGCCAGATGTACTACCATCTCCTCTGCCCCAGATGTTGCCCCCAAAAGGCAACTAACAGCTTCTAACATTTAGCAAGTCCAAACAATGTGGGAACTTGCTATGTGGAACTTACTTGGTGAACATGTCCGCTAGATTATCAGCAGTACCCACTTTATTCACCTTAATTCTCTTCTCACTTCTCAGAAAATGATACCTGACATCGATGTGCTTAGTCCTCTCATGATAAACTTGATCCTTGGCTAAACAAATTGCACTCAGACTATCACAATACACTATAGCATGATCATGATGTATACTCAAATCACTATCCAGTCCTTTCAACCAGATTCCCTCTTTGGTTGCTTTTATCAATGCCATGTACTCTGCTTCTGTAGTAGACAAAGACACTGTAGGCTGCAAAGTAGCTTTCCAACTAACAGCAGAACCACCAAGAGTGAAAACATAACCAGCCATAGATCTTCTACTGTCAACATCTCCAGCATAATCAGAATCTGAATAACCTGTTACTAAACACTGTGTATCTCCTCCATAAATGAGACCAACATGAGACGTACCTCTAAGATACCGAAAAATTCTCTTCACCGTTTGTCAATGCTCCTTGCCAGGCTCACCCATAAATCTACTAACAACACTGACATGTGCAAGATCAGGTCTAGTGCAGACCATAGCATACATCAAACTTCTTACTGCACTAGCATAGGGAACTCAAGACATATACTCCTTCTCCTTAGCAGATTTAGGTGCAAACGCAGTAAACAGATGAATGTTTGCAGCACTTGGAGTATCTATGGGTTTTGTTGTAGACATACCAAATCTTGACAATATCTTCTGAATATAATCCGTCTGTGATAAGAACAGCCTCTTTTGACTTCTATCTCTGTAAATCTCCATTCTCAGAATTTTCCGAGCTGCACCCAAATCCTTCATCTCAAACTCAGCACTAAGAAGACCCTTCAACTTCTGAATATCTGACTTGTTTTCTGAAGCTATCAACATATCATCTACATAGAGGACCAGATAAATGAAAGAATCATTTGTTACCTTGTTGTAGTAGACACAACAATCATACGGACTCCTCGTGTAGCCAATCTTTATCATATAGCTATCAAACCTCTTGTACCACTGCCTCGGTGACTGTTTTAGTCCATACAAAGATTTTTTCAACTTGCAAACATAATCTTCTTTCCCAGGAGCTGAGTCATGTATATATCATTCTCCAACTCTCCATGTAGAAAAGCTGTCTTCACATCTAGCTGTTCAAGCTTCAGATTTTGATATGCAACTATGGCTAGCAGCACCATGATAGAAGTATGTCTGACCACTAGCGAGAAAATCTCATTGTAGTCTACACCTTCTTTCTGATGAAACCCTCTTGCAACTACCCGAGCTTTATACTTGATACCCTCAGCAGGTGACAACCTTTCCTTCTTCTTGAAAACCCATTTGAAAGTGATAACTTTTCTCTCCTGTGATCGCTTGGCCAATTCCCAAGTCTAATTCTTGTGAAGTGACTCTATCTCATGTCTCATTGCAGCAAGCCATTGGGTAGACTTAGTACATGTAAAAGTGAGACCCCCATATGCTGGCGGCTCACACCTGATTCAAGGCATATTCTAACAAATCTCCACCTTGACTTAAATCCTCTCACAAATAACCAGATGTACCAGATGCACCATAACAGTGCCAGATGTACTACCATCTCCTCTGCCCCAGATGTTGCCCCCAAAAGGCAACTAACAGCTTCTAAAATTTAGCAAGTCTAAACCATGTTGGAACTTGCTATGTGGAACTTACTTGGTGAACATGTCCGCTGGATTATCAGCAGTACCCACTTTGTTCACCTTAATTCTCTTCTCACTTCTCAGCAAGACCCCCGTATGCTGGCAGGTCACACCTGATTCAAGCTATATTCTAACATGGAGTATTCGTTTGCAATCTAGTACACTTCTTTCTTTTTTTGAAAGGGTGCAAAATTTTATCTCCACTCGGAACTGATGATAGGTGTACAGAACTCCACCAGATTACCCGACATGCTAAAGAAAGAAGTCCTAAAGTACGCCTATACTAGATAACATCATGACGCATAAACAGAACCTAGACTAATAGATTGGAGTAGCACGAGAGGGCTGTCAAACTTAGGTTGCACCACTCTATAGTTATCTAGGGGCCCTTTCTACATAGAACCCGGAGTGCCCGGGTCCACCTTTTGCCTCTTATGCCCAGTCTTCATGTTGGATTCCTCTGCATCCTTGACTGTCTGGTGGTACCAGTTGAAAAACTTTAGCTTCTGCAGAGAAGTGATGTCCTTCCGTGATCAGGGTCCCTTTGCGATTTTACGACGCTTAGTTGCACGCTTCACCGACTCTGCAGTAGCTGCACTACCCCATGTGTCTATCACCACATCTTGGTGATCACTTATTTCATTATTTCAATATTGTATATATCTATTTTCCTTTATGAGAGATATATTACGATTAATCATAAATAGTACTTATCACTTTCCGCATTTATATTTTTAGTTTTTGTGATGTTTTTGGATTTATGCTATTATGTGTTATAATTGATGTTTTGTAGTTCTTTTTTTAGGGTAAAACGAGATGCTTTCTATTTAAACAAATCAGTTTGTACAACTAGCAATCATTATGGCCTCAAATAGCTGGAGGTATATTTCCAAACCAACTTTGATTACAATGATTATGCAAACTATTGGAAGTTAAAATATGAGCACACAAGTCTCGCAAATATATTTTTTGCGACATTTATTTATGTTGCAAAATTTTGTTCGAAAAACTAATGATGACTCAACGTTAGATGTCGCAAAAAGATGACGTGAAAGCTAAAAGCTTATTACGACAGATAAATGTGTGGCAAATACTTTTTCAATAAATTTGATGATTTTCGTGTGACACAAATGAAGTGTCACAATAACTCTTTTGCGATAGCAGTTAAGCGTCGTAAAAACTTGTGGAGTATTTTTGACGCGCCTTTTTGCGACGCTTCTACAATCGTGGCAAACTTTTTGCAAAAAGGGTTTTGTGACGCAATCTCATAATACTCAAGGACCAAACAGCAAACAACTTTAGGGTTTTCCCCAACTACAAAAGGACTATAAATACAAAGAGCAGGGTTTAGCAACGAGCAGACGAAACAGTAGTACACTAGTACAAGAAGGATCCCGAGTTTCTGCGCCTCCTCCGTCCATAGTGGTTCTCAGAATATAATCTTTTTGTTTTTCAAATTTCCCTTTTTTTTTTCTTCTTTTCGTTTCTTATTGTTTGTCAATCTGATTGAGAATGAAACATTGGATGGAAGTGCCTCCATTAATCCCAGATAAGCTGAATTTTTCTGTGCCTATCTGATTCATAGGAGGCCTAAAACAAGTCTGGAAGTTTCGCTGATAAATGCCTTAATTTTCTTATTCATACAGAGGCGTTTACTAGTAACTCTGCCATACATCAAATTGTGGGCTCTGTCTTCTTTTTCCTCGTTTGGGTTTGCTTTTATATTCATAGATCGTGCTTGTTCACCATGGAATCTGGTCAAGTGTGTAATTTTTCAATCAGTAGAGTCAATTTGGTTTTTGGATTTAGTGTTTGATTCAGGAACTCATTCTTGACATTTTCACATCCAAAGATATGTACAGCTAGCCTAGTCCTAAAAAGAAATTAATATAAGGGTATAGGAAGAACATAAATTAAGGATCTGGAGATGATGGTATCTGAAATCAACAAAAAATAAAGAACCGACAATGGACTTGGTCAGTATCAACCGAAATGCCCCGGTTGAATTGTCTCATGAGATCAAAGTAGCCCCCGAGGGTCTGAACTCTTAACCGATTGGTGATTGCGTAAAGGGCGGATCACAGTTGTGAGTTCACATAGCCCTTTGGTGATCGTTGTAAATTGAAACAGACAGTCCAAACAGGTCCATATTTATATAAAAAGGATTCTAACAGAAGACTAATTTGTGCAATAATGAGCAGCCCACGGTCATCTTCACCAAAACTGGATGCAGAATCATCTTCATCATCGAATCCTGCTGCTAGATCAGATTACTCACAGAAAGCAAAAACAGCACTGGCAGAGTTCTTACTCCCAAATTTATATAGTATGTATGGTTTTCATTCGATTCTTATTTCAGAGTTACCTAGCTATCAAAGAGATTGATTTTAGAGTTTGTTTGGTGCTTTTTTTATTTGAGGTTTATTTGCCTTGTATATATCACCATTGAAACTGCAGCATCTCGCAACCTCGAACTTGGTTTGGTTCATTTATTGAATATAATCTCATATGTGCTGGTTATTTCACTGGACTTATGGGACAAGGTTATCTGGCTATCTGCACCTAGCTTAGGTTTTTTAGTTATATAAATTTCACTCAAAATTCCGTTTATTTCTTCTATCTTGTGTTTTAATACCATGCTCTCAGACTACTCTTTTTTCCTTTGGTGTTGTATATATTTTTAACCTGATATAAGTTTATTTATTTGTTTGTATTATATTTGAAACCCGCCTTAGAATCACTAGAGCCCCTGAATCATAGGTGTATACAGTGTCAAACGTATATGATGTTTCCCCGGAATCATAAGGACTTGCTGAAACCTGTTTACAGGACTCATGGTGACGACGTGAAACGTAAGCACACCTTGATTGATTTCCTTACTGGTGTATATATCGTTATGATTCAATGTCATGTGGTGACCGCACAATTTTTGTTTTTCTTTTTGAAGCAGGAATGAAAAACAAAAACTTGAATGACGCCATACATATTAAGAGGTTGGAAGGTAAGCACTAGTCCATGAACTGTCCAACATGAAGGATTTATTCATTACTTACTATTATATTGATATCAGCTTTTGGTTTTGTCATCTTTACCCTAGTTTATCTATATGTATATATATATTTACATTCTTTTTGTAATGTTAATGGTAGGAGTTGCATATGGTGACAAGATGGGAAATGTTTGCATGGATGGTAAGCACCTGTTAATGTACTGCAGTACATAAAACATATAGTAAGTCTTCATTATCACACCTCATTTAAGCCTAATGTTCACTTCTCCAGGAAGTACTGATCTTTGTCTTGCCCTAGTGGATAATGTTCGTTACTTGATAGCTTTCTGTTGATGGGTTCATCAGTTCATGGGTTATCTAGCATGTAAGCAAAACAATGTAATCTGATGTCTTGTAGACAGTTGTGTTTGTATGACATGTGTTCCTTGTATGACATCCACTGGAAGCTCTCTTCGCATTCTTCATGTTATGTTGATTATCTGGAATTTTACTGGGTATGTGTTTGTGAAGAAGAAGAATACTTGATTTGGTAATTTTAGGGTAGAAGGCTGGGATTGGTTCTGTTAATTTTTAGTTTTCTTTTTCTTTTAATATTAGGAAAAGAGACTTCATTTATGCACTTATGGATACAAGGTTTGGCGTTTGGCTTGCTTCTGTTTGTGTCGAGTGGTTGTTCTCTAGTTTTAATAGAACCTGGATTTCTTCATGTTGAATTTTAAATTTGGCGAACTACGCAAGTCCACACCTTTGATTCCACGAGTGTTGAGTTTTCAGTCTTTTTTGAGGACTTCCTCTTAAGGAAAAGAGACTTCATTTATTCACTTTTGGATACAATGTGTGGCTTGTTTCTGTGTGTTGAGTGGTTGATTAGTTTTGTTCTCTATTTTTAATAGAACCTGGATTTTCTTGTTGAATTTTAAATACCACACCCTTCTTATTTGGTTGGGGGTTATTTGACATAACTACCTTGTAATGTTTTAAAAAACTTACTAACCCTAGCCATTAGCTAGATCAAGTTTGTTCTGAACTGAGTGCAATTTATGGCTTATATTTTACCTCCTCAATTTTTTTTTCAACCTTATAGTTGGTTCATCTTATGACCTGTAAGATTGCTGATCCCAACAAACACTTCACTGACGCCAAATAAATGGAAATCCCATAAATAAATGAGATAGAAGTTGAATAAAATAAACGTTATATTTATCTAATTTTAGGACTTATTGGGAGTTTGATGTTTTTGTATTGTAAAGTTATTGAGCCCATTGTTTTTTTATTTATTTATTGGTTTTCCTATATTACTTTTGGTCCATTGTTCTATTGTAAAGTTTCTGAGTCCAGTAAACACCTTTTTATTGATAAAAAGGCTAACATTATATGTTCTCATTGGGATTTTAAAAAAGTCAGAAAGTTAAAATTTTCTTTGAAATTCTGCTAGGGTGGGACTTAAGAAATCCATACTTCATTTGAACCTTGTCTTGGTCCAGAAATCTTCTCAATTTTTTTAAAGCTTAGTCTAGTTATGGACATATAATCTTCTCAATCCCTGGGCCCCTACTGGCCCCTTCGTAGCTCCATCCCTGATCAAAACTATATGTTTTAGTTTCTGTATATTTTATTTAGTATTTCATAGAGTATTACTGACGAACTTTATTCAGCGGTTGCTGGTAAATACAACGATGACCCTAAAGAACACGTTGGACCTAGTAAGACTTATCTTGTCTTCCGCATGGAAATTTCTATTATGAGTAATTTAGCTGTTAGTTTTGTTTTTTTTTTCAGGGAAAAGAAAGTTCTTTATATTAAACACTACAGAAAAACATCTTAAAATCCCAGCCATAGAATTAACCCCGTTAATTTTTCTTGTTATAATGTCTTACAAGTTACAACATTCGAGGAAAATGAATATACATTCATATTAGGTTTGACATCATTATGTACATTTGTTTTCATTTACATCACTATTCCTACTTTTGTCTCTTTTTAACTAATGTAAGTACGAAAACTGATAGCACAACTTCTGCATAACCACCGGAGATTTACTCAGATCCCTGTCACTGAGTGTATGCTCATCTCTTAAGCAAATTTTTTTTTTTTTGCATTGTTTGATTACTTTGATACATTGCGTTATCTTTTTATTGCAATTGCATAGATGCAAGTGCTGCATAAGTAAATATATTTCATTCACTTAAATAATAGTTTTTTTTTCTTGACAGAAGTCCTGCGATATTACATGCATAGTCTCTTTAGGGATGACAAGTCCAGGCCATGACGCAAGAGGATATCGGTTTTTTTTTTCTTTTTCTTGGAGAGTTTGTGGATGTTAATCTGTGAACTGTATTAGGGAAATGAACTGTTATTTGTACTTTGTGAGACAACTTGTTCCTGAAGATTTGATGTTGCACGGTTAGCTTCCCTCCATCATTAAGTAAACAAAGAGTTCTCTTTTCTACGAAACTCAAAGTATAACTTTGATAGTTGATACTGCCACTCACTAAAGGATTGATCATCCAGTTCACCACATCCAGGCTCCAATTAAGATCGCTGATTAAAACCTTGGAATCTGACTCTATCTCAATCTTTTGAAAACTCATGTCTCAAGCAAAATTTACTCCCATCAATCAAAGCAGCTGGCTCGGCCTCAAGAGGAGATTCGACCTTGGCCACATTAGCACTGCCTCCTCATGAGGAGATTCGACCCTGTAATCTCTTATATCAGTCCCAATTGCTCCATTCTGTCACAGCATCCCATGCTCCATCAATGTTTAGCTTAACATTGGGACGCTATGGGGGAGTCCAGTCCGTATTTCTCCTCTCCTACAACCAATAGCAGACTTCTTTTCTTCCTTTGCTATAGCCTTTGAAAAATCAAAGAGCACGAGTTGAGCTTCCAGAGTTACACTACTGGGATCAGATCAACACTCTTCAAATTGTAAACAAAAGAGCATCTGGAGCTCCAGGTTTCCAAAATCAAGTTGAGAATTATTGCCACTACATTGCCCTTATTAGTCGCATGCTGTAATCTTCCCTCATTCTGTGTTATCAATGAGAACTTCCATCTCACATTTCCCCTAAAAAAATGTCATTTTGTCCGAGGCATCAGCCCATGCCATTTCATTACAAAGGAAACCAAGTTCATTAAAGCCTGTTTGGGCCTAAATAAAGAATTTCATTTTGGGCTTGCATGGCCGAGGTTTATGCGAGCGGCCCATTATATTAATAACGCTTGGCGAGGGGTCAAGTGAAGTAACGCCTGGCGAGCGTTCGCCAGAAGTAGACTCTGAGTTCTATTAAAACTGTGTCTATTAATTAGCTGGTTCTATGCGGCTATAATTCTGTCATAACTAGTTTAATTATGGATAGAACTCTTAGAAGAGTTATGATGGTATTAGAATATCTATAAGTGATACGACACGTATGCTGGTGTTGGATTCGAACTGTGATTACGAGAGCAGAAGGAGTTTGAAACAGAATGAATGACTGTTATTAAGCGAGTATATAAGGAGAGTAAGGATCTTATGAGAAGCCCTCCCCCCCCCCCCCCCCCCCCCCGATCAATCAAACAATCTTGCTATACGCAAACAAACCTAGACGGACATCTCCTCCTCGAGATTTCTATCTTCTTTGCAACCAGAAAGTCTAAGTGTTTGTCACCTATCGAGTGAGAGTATTACGACTGTAAGGAAGCAATTGTAACTGGAAAGTGGAAGAGCTTGTCACTTGTAGGTTGAGAGCTTGGATACTTGAAAGAAGCGAGTGTTCTCAACGCTCTGTTACGAGATTGCTCTGCTTTGCACGAGAGAGGACGTGTGGAGTATCGATTTCAAAACTTAGTTAGAGATTCACATATCAAAGTCCTAGGTTTCTAGGCAAAAATGACCTATTCGAGCAGGGTTGGTGCTCTCCATGTTCTAATCGCTTAATATAGAAGTCAGGCGGCTGTGATCAGTCCATATTCCGTCAAGAGACGGTGGCACATCAGCATACGAAGCACAAACAGGATAAACCGGCTCACGCGGTTAAAACATCCGAAATCATAAAAGAGATTACTTCGCGAGAAAGATCTCTTCGCGAGAGATATTTTTGCATCGAACAAAGTCATCGAAAAAATTCCAGTTCATCAAAGGCATCAAAAGTCAAATTATGGAAGGCATCGAGGAATCCAAATTTATTAAAGGCATCGAAACAATTCATAGTCATCTATCAAGGAATCAAAGGCAACCAATTTATTAAGGACAACTTAATTTATTGAAGGCAACCGAATTTTCCAAAGCCAACCGATTTATCTAAGGCAACTCTATTTGTCGAAGTTAACCAAAATATCCAAATCCATCAAAGACAACTTGATTAATCGAAGGCAACTCAGTTTTTCAAAAGCATCAAAGGAAACTCAATTTTTTGAATGCATGGAAGGCAACTCGGTTTTTCAAAGGCATGGAAGGCAACTCAATTTTTCAAAGACAACTATATTTATCAAAAGCAAGTTACTTTGGAAAAGCACGAAAGCAACTCAATTTATCAAAGACATCAAAGGAAAAAGGCATCAAGGAAACCAAATTTATCAAACTTAGTTTCATTATATAGTATTTTTCTATGTATTAAAAATGTGCCTCGAATTTTTTGGATTGGGGTTATTACCTCATTAGACTCCTATCAACTACAGGTTTGGATACAAGCTTGTAATGCAGGTAAACTTAAGTTTATGCTACTTGAAATCATGTGTTGGTATTTGGTAAACATGGCGAGGTAATGGACAACTTCTCTAAATTTTGGGTTAAATGAAAACTGATGGATGGTCCTCATGTGATTCCCTTCGAGTATACTTGTTCATTTCTCTATGCAAATTAAGTTAGAAATGCAATGAAGCGCACACTGAACATGTTGGATATTGATCATGAGGACAAGGGTAAGTATAAAGAAATAATCCTACAATTCACGGAGTCTTGGTCTTGTTGGAATGGTGGAGCAAGGATTTATCAGGAGCTACAACGTACTGGCCTTAAGCCTGTGTTATGTGTTTATTCGCAAATTGTAATGCTCTGTGACTGAATCTGGAAATTCAGATGATGATTATGCAGTCTGCAACAGTCTACCAGCCTTTTCACTATGTACCATTCGATACACCAACTGCAGCTACAAAATTGATTGTCGATACAGTACCCACGAATTTAACAAACTTGTATTTAACTATAGATTGCTCTTCCACTATATATGTATTACAAAATGGTCCAAGTAAATTTGTATGCAGCCAGCTTTGAAGAGCAATATTACTTGGACCATTTTTAACAAATTTTGTTAACGCATGGACAAAAAGTGCTATTTCTTCAACCACTTAATGGCATAATTTATCTGTAACATTACACTGTCTGCATAATAGATTTGTGCCTAATCAAAATTTCCATTTGTAAAAGCTAAGCTCTTAGTAGGCCATACATGTCTTTCCGTTACATTGTTCTAGCGCTACTTGCTGTATAGGTGGACAGCTGTGAAAACGAAGAAACCTGTCATCTGCATCATAATCAAAATATCATCACAATGGGAACAAGATAAACTCTCACCAAATGTGTATTGTAAAGTTAAAATCCAATGTGAATTTCTCTTTGTTTACTGAAGAGCAAAGTTGTCATAACATTGAGTAAAAGCATTTTGAGAGTTCTCTGATAGAGCAAAGCACAGTTTATCTTCTCTTTCGTCAAGTGAGAACGAAACACGGTTGAAGTTCAAAGGAGAAATAAATTTTGAACTACAACATGTCAACATCACAATAAACAACATAGCTCGCCCTTTCAAAAGAAAAATGAAAAGATACAGGCATGGCTCAAGTCATAGGCACCTTGGACTACAACAAACTTCAAATGAGAAACTTTATAATAGCTGAATGTGCTCCCAGGTTAAGCTCTCAAATGAAAACCATTACTTAAGCTCTGATGTATGCATATAACCAAAGGACCCAGAAATCTATATACAAGTACAAAACAGTTGACTGCAATATGACAGTAAGAGCTACCACGGTAATTTACACAGGCTTCCAACATGTGACAGAACCAACACCATTGACTGAATTGTAATTTGAAATAAGGCCAATACCTAGTGACTAGACTGAGACAAGTTTTGAACCAAGAAAAGGGAGAAATTGACAACAATATATACCAAAGAGTCAGCAGATTGAAATGACATTCCAGCAAACCAGTTCCATGTGAAGAAATGCAAATTACACGCAATATCAATGAATTCCAAAGATCAGGAGTTACCATAGTAAATGCTGCTCCATAATAAGGATAAGCTGCTGGTATAAATCTTTCATATTCATTGTGCCTAAATGGTCGAACAGGAATCTGCAGTTCAACATTTAGGGATTTCATTTAGATGGAGTACAAATGAACAAACCAAAATCTGAAAACCAGATAAACGTGCAAGATGTGAGATTGTAAAGTTGCACAGCAGGCAGAAGTACATAACATGTGTAATTCGGAAATCTAAAATCCTTGGTACAAGCCTATACCTATACATGATATCATCCTTTGAGGCATCAACAATTGGCTGCTTATTTGAGCACCTTCGATAAAATTGAAACTAATTTAGCTCTAGCCAAGGTCCCAAGCTCTGGAAGAGAGAGGGCCCTGGTGGCTCTATAAGTGTTAATTAAATCAACTTAAAAGTACTTCAAAGTTTCTCCCTACATTATGAACTTGGTTGCAGCACTAATTTTCTGGATCCCTAGAAGATGCTCCTAATTCAGCTTCTTCTTTTTTTCAAGAGATTGCCATCACAAATGCTCTTAGCATATACAGTTTTCACTTGTCTTTTCTCTCATCATTCAAGTTCCAATCTAAACTCCGCTTTATGCTCTAACTTACAAGAAATCCAGACTGATTTTATTCTTGGACTTTGAGCATTAAGTGTCAATGGCTTATACAAAGAGCTTCAGTACATTAAAGCCTCAAGATTACACTGAGGTTCATTTACTTCATAGGCCATAGAGCTCGTCCCATCATGCTGAAGGTTTAAAACCGGACAGAAATCTATGTTAAATGGTAACATCTTCTCTCTTACACTAAGAAGTAAGAAGGGACATTGTTTACCTGTTTTGTTAGAGCTACATTGGTATAACCAAGCCTATTATACTCGACCTTGAACTGGAAAACCCCATAAACATCTGGAACCTTGAACTTTGTAAAATAATGACCCTGCAAAGCAAAATAATTGTAAGAAATGATGTTTTCAGAAAGTTAATAAGAAAGTGACATGCATTACCTTCTTATCAGTTGATAAGGTCTTCAGAACATACGGACTCATCATATAAAACTGCACTTGGACATCATCAGCAACATATGGTTCCCAACTCTTTCCTTGCCATTCATAAATGTCAATCGAGTATTCCTTCATTTGTGATTCCAGAGTCAGATACAATAAGTATACTATTTATTCTCATTTGGAATTTAACCAACTTAACTAGTAAAATTTACCACGTCATCGTTGATCCTGTAGATTGCAGGTTCCTCTGCTTCCCCAATTTTGTGGTGCCTCACATTCACAGCCTACAGACCCAAACACGTGTTAATAAGGGAGGCAATATAAACTCATAATAACTTATCAATAAAAGATGATTTAATCCTTCAAACCAACAGGCATCGTGTGTTACCTCTTTCACTAATCTCTTCTTATGTTTAGCCTCTTATTGTTGTGTTTTGGCTCGTTGATCCAGTCTAGGAAAGGATTCAGAATACAAATCCTTGTCTAGAAAGGAATGGAGTTAGCTTAGCTTTTCTATAAGTCCTAGGAGAGTTAGTTTATCCTTGTTTGGTTAGGATTTGTGTATAGATTTAAGGTTAAATCTATTTGGATTAGGATTCCATTTCCTATGATGTATTGGCAGCTTCTATATCTATATATAGGACTGCAGGGGTTTTTCTAAAGAGAGCAAGTGAGATAGAAAACATGAGCTAAGAGTGATAGAGAGATAAGAACTAGATTGAAGGGTTTGAGAGATCTACAATAAGTACTTGTAATCAGTTAAAACTTCATAGTGCTAGTGAACTAGCGAATCTCTCAAGAGAGATCACAAAGGGGACATAAGCTATAGTTTTAGCTAAACCACTCTAAATTGCTGTGTTTGTTTCTGCTTTCGGTATTGATCTGTTTTAGCTTGTTTAGTCGTAAAACCACAGATCTAGGAGGCACTTACACTATACTCATACTTTATTGTTCAGGTCTAGAGGAGTAATTCTATTACATCCCAACTATATAGCAATTTTATGTTTGTTTCAGGAATGGAGACTACAATATAGCAAGTTGTCCTCACCTTGAGATGACCTCTTTCATGGAACACCCATTTGCTAAGTTCTGTCAGAAACTGCTCATTTCCTGACTTCTCATGCCTGTTACAAAAAGATACTATTTTCAGTTTAAAGAGATCTGCATACGTTATAATATAAATTGTGCGGGTGAGTATGAGTAGGACAGGAGAACGTCTTATGAAGCATGACTACTTTTGACAATTGATTATAACCATATAAATAGTCAATAACTTATTACCACCCTATAAACTTGAAAACTGATTACCACTTCCACAACCTTTGACAACCGATTACCACCATAACAACTGTACCAATTTACGATGTTTGTGTGAGAAAATATGAACATAGAATTTCCTTTTCAGATATGTATAGCTATCAAGTACCACGAGCTCAAATAGGAAAATTTATTTTATGGCTAAAGCTACCAAGTACAACGAGCTTATATAGGAAAATGTAGCTATCAAACACTAAATCTATGTTCAACTGCAATAGGAAAAATCTATATTCTTCTACTGATCAGAATTTTACTTTTAATTAGACAAGCTCAAATAGTGGTGCAGTTAGGCATGGATGTCCTAATATCATTGTTACAGGTATTAAAGAGAAAACTAGTGAGAATAATCACTCACTTATCTGGGCTTCCAGCCTTCTGCACCTTTGATCTGATATATCTGAAGAGTGAACACATACATGTCAGGAAAAACTATCACCAAATACGAAAACCTTAAATAGATGAAAACTGTCACATACCGATCACTGAACATACTTAATGAGCCTGAGATCAAAACCCTAGCATTGTTTCTTGCCTGCAATCAAAGAGAAATATGTTTGCAATCAAGAATATAAAATAAAATGCACTTAGACCGATGATACTGTGTCCAATCGAATGCACTCAAACTCATCCACTTTAATGCAATAATGATATGTCATTTGCACAGATGCCCATAGTACCCATGTAGTTAATAATGTATTTAATGAATACATGCGAAACTAGGGCCATGGAGCCAGCTAGGCAATATTTTATGGAAGTATAGTACTCCAATGCTCCTTCCAGAGGAGATTTACATTCACCAATATTAAATAATGCAACAATCGATAAGTTTTGACTTTATATCAAACAGAAGATTCATTTTCATTACTGAAGAATCAAGTACAGAGCCTATCAAACAATATACATTTAGCAAGTCAGTCTGATCATTCCTTTAGCAAGTCATTCTGATCATTTTCATTACTGAAGAATCAAGTACATACCCTATGAACTACACTGCTGCATTCTCCAGGTTAAAATGTAATCATACTGCAACCAATATGGGTGATCTTATACAGTCTTATATTAGCAGGATCATCAAGACTTGCTTTAATATATTCTCTACAGCAATTCGTCTTTTAGAGCACAAATCAAAATCGGGTGGAGTCTGCCAGTAAAGTAAAGCATACCTGCACAACAGAGACTAATGATATAGAAGTTCCAGTCGCCGATGGAGGGCTCGACAGCTTGCTTTTGGGATTGGCTGAATATGCTGACGGTGAAGCTGATAGAACTTTCAAGACCTACAACAAGTATGTAAGCAACCATTGTGAAGAACTTGAAGAGAAAGGTTACTTCCCTTTGTTGTAGAAATGTACTGAACATGGATAAATTAGAAAACTTACCATGCTATTTTCAGAATTTATTGTATGGGCAATCCCCTTGAAAAGTACAGGAGCCTGTATCAGAAACACCAATGTAAATTATATCAGAGACACAGGCATTATAGAACACAGATTAATAAACTTACTAACATACTTGCAAACAAACCCATTTACAATTGCAATTGTTCTGAAACTGTTGCTAAAGCTATTCTTGAATTCTTCAACATATGAGGGATTCATGAAAAGTGGCACTGGTGGCCATCTTAGTACATATTTAACTTGACTGAAGAGCTTAATCTAGTCACGTAGCTAGATCAAAGTTCTTTTTCTTTTGGTGAAGTTTAATTAATCAAAGAATGAAACCTACTGAAAAGAGAATCTCACAAGTTGCTAGAGTGTAGGGGACTATTTCCTAATCAATTTTTCTTCTTTGAAATGATGCTATGAAGCAGAAATGAAAAGGAAGGGAAAGATCATTACTTTGGTTAGAAAAATGTCAAATCCCAAACATTCATACAGGAACATGGATGAGAATACGACTCTACTGGAAAAACTACCATTGAAATAACACAGTGAAAAAAGAGAGTAAGCGACTTGATAAGTACTATTGACATTGTCAGAAATAGAGCTTGCCTCAATTTTCTTGCTTCCCAAAATCACATCAGACTTAATGAAATCATCGCTTGCAATTAACGTATGATCTCCTTCAGTGTCTGAAACTGCATAGCTCGTGTGATCTATGACCATTGCTGAAGAGTCCTGCAGCCATAATATATGATTTACTCAGACAACAAAGACATCAATCAATCTATAGATTCTGGACTAAAAAAGATAAGCATATAGGAGCATGTAAGGGTATCCTAACTTGTAGAATATGAAATAGATAGGATCACTTATAACGAGAACAACTGCAGCGGTGGCATTGAAAACTTTTAAAATGAATTAAGACTTCTATTTCACACACTGCATTTGTTTCTTTCTATTATTTGTCTTGACATATTATCCAGACTCAATATCATATCAGTAGTGACTAACAATGGAATGCAAGAATTGGGTTTACTCATACAAATAAAGCTACTAAGTGTCAATGTGCTCATGATGAATGATCTTATTCTTGCTATAAATAAGGAACATTTCCCTATACAGCTGCATAAACATCAGAAGTTTCTGCAATTCCCAACAGAATTCCAATTGCAGATTGCAAATATGCTGATGCTTTAACAAAGTACATATCCTGAAGCCAAATGCATACTGAACTAAGATAATTCTCTGAACATATGACAGGAAAGTAGATATTGGAATATTTATACCAACCTCATCGAAATCAACTCCACACTCAACGGAGATTTGTCGGATCAAATCAGATGCATTAGTATCAGCCGCAATAATCAAATCATGACCAGAGTCCACAAAATCCAATATAGCAGCCAAATCAATGGATCCTCCAAAACCTATAACACATGATCCATAAAATCAGAACCAAATTCTGAAGCAATAACGAAGCAAAAACCCTAGCTGCTTCTAAAGAATCACATTGTTGGTTGGGAGGACTTACGGTCAACAGTTGGAGAGAAGAGAATCAAGGCGTCATAGGTGTACTGGCCGTATCTCTGTAACCCGATCTTGGGGTCATCGGCGAGTTTGAAATCGAGCTCGAAGCCGCGAGATTGCAAGGTCTGGAAGAAGAGCGAGTGCGACGATTTGATAGCGAGGTCGTCGAGTAAGACTAGGACGCGGCGGTCGGAGGGGTGGTCCGGCGAGAAAGAGCGGGCGAGAAATGGGTGGAGGGTGATTAGGGTTAGGAAAGTGATGAGCTTCAACATCATGGTTGCTACGGCTGCGATTACGACGCTCTCTCAGTCAGTCTCAGATCGCAAAAGAACTAGCTAGTGAGAGAGGAGGACTGTAAGAGAGAAACTGTGTGAACTTGCGATCTCGATGGGGTTGACTGACTTTTCAGTGTTCACTTTTGTGGTTAATTTTATGGATTTTACCATCTTTGGTAATTTTAAATTTAGAAAAAAAATCAAAACTATCAATACGAAAATCGATGAAGTTAGTCGTACATGTGGGGGTTGCAAGGCATGGGAGGGAGAGGGCACCAAGCGGGATGGTGAGGGTCGAATAGGAAAGGGGAGGATACGACAGTGTCATTAGCAATTTTTTTTGTCACTAAAAAATTCACGTCATTAAATAGTAAACGAAAAATTAGACGGAAGTATTATGTTTATCGTGTTTTCAAAGTTCAAGTACCATATTGATAGTTTTGAGAGTTCGAGTACTAAACTTATATGCTCGCAAGAGTTCAAGTACCTTAGGTGAATTTTTTCCTTTAAATTTTTACGATATCCATTTTTATATGAACATAACGAGTCAAAATTTAGAACCTGTTTAGGTCTAGTTTAGGGCAGAGCCGACTAAATCAACCTAGATCAGGAATCGTTTAAGGTAACTAAAAGTTAGACCCAATTAAGCACATTTATCCCGTAGATCTATAATAACCAAATGAATTCGAATTTTGCAAATCAACGAATCTCTAGAGCAGACCCGGATATGTTAATCAATATGCTAGTTATTAAATTTACAGTAAAACTTCGATAAATTAATAATATCGTGTTGAATGAGAAAAGTAAATAGATATGCAATAGACTGAAATTGTACTTTATTCATTGATAGATGACCTTAAATAGGCATTACAATCTGTTACAATCAATATCTCTATAAATTAGGGATTGAGAGAATACTTCTATTCTAATTAGGACAAGACACACACAAAGATACTAGGAATATTTCTCCTAAAATACTTCCCCTTGTGTCACGATTCTAATGTATGATACATAACTTTTTGCCTCATTAAAACCTTTGCCAAGCAAACAAAAACCTCTTGGCTAAAAATAAAAGCTTGGTCTAAGGGAAAAAAATACAATGCATCAACTACATAAGCGACTACATGTGATGTAGACTCCCTCTGATGTTTACGAAATGAACTCACTGTGATCAATAACTTAATCTCAATCTTGGAGTTCAAACAATCTTCTCATTCCAATGCGTCTTACATGTTTTACAAACGTAGATTTGGATAGTGACTTGGTAAATAAGTCTGCAGCATTATCTACCAAACAAACTTGATTTTACAGCACGTCCAAGGACAATACTCAAGGCTCTAGGCTGAGTAGCAGGAGCAACTATTAATTTATTATGAGCCCAAACAATGGATTCAATAAGTTCTTGACCCAATCATCGTCCCTAAATGGGCAGACATGACGAACAATCTAAATGACTGTCCTACATGAATGTTCAATAGTTGCTGTTGTTGCTAATTGAAGAAAAACTTCGGGAAAATGTATTTTGAGCAATGACCCTTGATGTATCTCAACTTCATTTGTTTAATGCAAGCTGCATTTTTCACAAAGATACATTTGGTGTTGTAGTAGTGGATGTAATCCACCGGACTGAGCAGGACTTTTTTGTATTAAATAAAAAAAATTAAAAATTAAAAGTGTTTAATTATCAACTATATCAACAATTATATACACTAAATAATGTATAAGCCTAAAAAATGATATTTAGTATATAAATGAATAATATTAAAGTAAATTAGAGAGTTTAGAGGTTAATATTGATAAAATAATCTATAACATATACAATTGATGAGTTTGACTGGCTTGGCCCTATGAGTCGAGTTTAACTTTTTTGGTACCATGGGCTTTGAGACATCGGCCTGAGCCCGGTCCTATGCCCATAGGGCCGGACTTTTTGGGCCTAAATTCGGGCCGGGCCAGACTTGAGTTTTTCGGGCCTCTGGAAGCCCACAGACTTTTTGAACCTATGGGCCAAATGATGACCCCTATTTTTACCTTTATACATCTCTGAGAGGTGCTCATGTTATGACCAAACGGACCTTATGTAATTAATATAATGTTACTTAGTCACATTGTTTTCCATTTAGCATCAGCATCATCGTGTTTCTTATCGATAAAATTTATCCTTTACATTCAAAAAGAAAAAAAAATATAAAAGCACATGAAAGCAGTGTTCTAAAAATCGGCCCAGGTGATTGCCTATTATTGAATTTGCCTCAAATCGGCCTAGGCGATCCTAGTTTTTCTTTTTAAATTAATTTTTTTAATTTTATTTTTTATTGACGGTTCTAGACGGGTCAGCTTTTTTTTTCTTCCAGAAATATAAAAGCTTAAAATTTAAAAATCTGACCATAAATTCCCAAATTGACTTGCGACACAACGCCTCTGAAGTCTTCTCTTGCGATAGTCAATCGCGGCTAATTAAACTCGATCTCCTCACTTTGCAGCATTTCATTGTATTATGTTTATATTGTGTGGTGTGGATAGATGAATTATAAAGACTATAAAGTCTTAACATTGTGTCATGTAAGTTATAATAAAGACTAAGTGGTATATTTTTTATTTAGTTATTGTGACAATAATTACGTCTAATTTGACTTTATAAGAATATTTATTATTATTATATATAAATTAATATTTATTTAATACAAACCGCCTGCAAACCGCCTATAATCCAATTAATCCCCGCCTAACTGCTAGAATGTACCCTCACCGTGTAGGGCTGCCTAGCATTTTTTAAAACCTTGCATGAAAGTAACAATCGAAAACTCATGAAATGGCCAATTTGTTTCTTTTAGTTAAAAGAGAAAATTCAACTAACAATACTTCAACTTTTGCTCATTCTAAATATTCATACCTCAACTTTACAAAATATCAAAACCATACCTCAACTTTTGACTCCGACTCAAAAACTATACTTGCCGTTACTTATTCTGTTTAGGGCCCTAAATTTACTTTGTGAGAATCACTATCATAAATTGAATTCATTTTGTGACAGACTGATAGTGATCCCCTCAAAGTAAACTTAGGGCTCTAAATCTAACCACCCAAAATTAGGCTCATCACTTGGCCCACAGGTCTTTGAGACCCGCAAGTCCCTAGAAGCCTAAGCTCGGCCCGAAAAAAGTCCGCAATAGGCCCGGACTTAGGCTTAGTGTCTCAAGCCTGACCCGTAAGAAGCCCGCTTGGCACAAAAGTCCATCTTGTGTTTTAATTTCTTAAATTTAATATATGGATTATAATATATACTTATATATAAAAAAAATTGCAATAAGCTAAGGAAACAAGCTACAGCCTTAATGAATAAATTCTTAGTTGGATAGTTGGATTTGCTATTAGATTCTCATTTTGCTACTTGGCCTTAATGAATAAATTTAGTTTTATATAAAGAAAATCTTTATTCATTGTTTTGAAAATGCTATATGGTTTTTGAGTTGATGTTTGAGTATTGATCTAAGAGCATCCCCAATAGCAGTCTTATTTTCTAGTCAAATTTATCACAAAGCTAAATGTAACTACCATATTTTTAACTTTTGCTCAAATAGTTTTAGATATTTCTAGTCAAATTGAAATGAAGCGCTATGAAGAGAGAAAAATATTGGAGAAAAAAAGTTTAACTATTAATTATTTTCTCTCTCCATTCTTGCTAAATTTGACAAACGATTTAACTAAAAGTTATATTTGAGTTTAATATATGAGGGTATCTATTAGAGTGAGAAAACGCTATAGATTAGTCAAATTATTTATAACTTTTTTTTTGCGACTAGTGAGTTTAACTTATTTTTATGTAGAAAATAATTAAGCCAAGTTCAGCCAGATAATTATAGAGATATCCGATCTGATTCTATGGACCGAACTTAAACTTTATAACTGTGTTTAAAGCCCTACCCGACCCATAATAATTTTTTTTTCCTTTCAAAAAATCAGCTCGACCCGATCATCCCGTTGACGACTCCTGCCCAAAATAATTAATAGTGCACGGGACATTTACCATAGTCTACAAAAAGATGACCAATGCTAGGAATGCTAGATCACTGTCCGTAAGCAGGCACCAGATGACGTTGCGACGATAATTGACGCAGAATGAGAGAGAGGAGAGAGGAGAGAGCAGATATGAGATGAAATAGAAAAAATAATATAATCGAGGAGAAAAAGAACAAAAGGCCCCACCTTTATTTAAACAAGAACACTCTTTGGACTCACACGCTTCGCCACTTCCACATTCCTTTACAGCTCCAAAGCAGCTCTCTCTCTCTCTCTCTCTCCCTCTCCCTCTCCAACTGCAGAGAGACCCTTCTGGCTTTGCACTTTGCTTCCTGCTCTTGTTGTTGTTGTTGTAGTAGTTCTGAGGTAATCTTCGTTGCCCAGGATCGCAGTACTCATGTTGTTTTTGTACTTTCTGCTAATTAATATTCTGATCCATGTCTTCAACTTGCCGAGACATAATAATATAATAATAGTACTGTAGGTGTGAATTATTGGTTTGCGATTTAATGTTCGATGGGTTTTGATTGTGTTTGATCAAGTGGGTTGGCTTGGGTTAGAAAAAAAAAGGCTAGTTTGGGGAGCTATATGAGTCCAGAGTTGATTGATTAAGAAGTTGAATTTTGGGTGAATGAGTTGCTGTTTCGAATTTGGTATTTTCAGGTAAATCTTACATCTTTGTTTGTGCAGTTGAACCAAAAGAGTTAAAGAAAGGAGGGCCAACACACTCAGTGGTGAGTCTTATTGATTAAGTTCGATACTTTCTGTATTTTGATTGTCAAATTTAAAACTTTGTTTCAAGGATGTGAAATGAGGAGACGTTTGACTTTATATTCTATAGCCTCTGAATGTTTGTTAATGTTTCATGTAATTACATAAAGGGTTAGCACTTGCTCTTGTTTATGATGAGTTTCCAGTCCATAACTCTGAGGTCATTCTTAGTTTGATGGAAATTGTAGGATCCTGCCCATCATTCTCTGCTGGATGTTAAGTATAAGTCTAGAAGTGTGCTCATGGATACAATCTTATGAATATAATTAATAAGTGGAGAAATCATGTGTGAAACTTATATAACCAGCCCTTAGCCACTACAGTTACGTAAATCCCCAATGGTGAAGCCACGCTGTTTGTCACATAGCTTTCCTATGAAGCTTACAAGTGATAATATGTTTTCATATGAATACTTTTATATATATGTTGATGCTGCAAAGCATGTTATATTGCTGCAAAGCCTGATCTTAAATGTGTAACTATACTATGATTGCTATATACTTATTTTGATGCTGTGTTGTAGGAAAAATGATTAAGCTATTTAAGGTGAAGGAAAAGCAGAGGGAGATTGCTGAAAATGCAAATGGAAAGTCACCTGTTAAGAAGCAAAGTGCAGGAGAATTACGTCTTCACAGAGGTATGCCGTATCTTCACTTTTATATCTTAGGCTTCATTCAAGGCATCTAAAAGAGGTGGTAACTACAGATCTGATTAATCAAGTTTGATCAACACATAATAACATTAAACTTCAACTTTGCATCAGAAAAAAAAAGATATTTTGACTTCTTGACCATTATTAATTTAACATGCTGATGTCAAGTTTTGGGTTTTGATAACTAGTATATTCCATATGAAACATTACCTCCTTAAAAAGACTAGCTCCAGTCGTGGGATATTCTGCTCCTAGTTGAGTTTAGAATACTAATTTTGTAATAGGGGGGAAAGCAGACTTATCAGACAATGAAGCTGATATAAGCTTGTAATTGTCTTTTCATATTGGCAGTTACTTCATATAGGCTTGTCTAATTTTTTTTTCCATTGCAGATATAAGTGAGCTGAACTTACAAAAAACATGTACCATAGCATTCCCCAATGGAAAGGATGATTTAATGAACTTTGAGGTTACTGTCCGGCCTGATGAAGGATACTATGTGTAAGTGATTTATGATGCAAAGTCTCATCCTCTATTAGTTAGTCTTATCTTATATTCTTTTTAAGATCTGTGTTATTGTTTTTATTCCCAGTCAACAGACTTTAACATGACAAATTAGATTATGTAAACAGCTCAGTTTGAAGTTCTGAATTTGAGTAAGAATAGGGAGTTGATGTATAGATGACTCTTGGTATATTAAGGTGTTCTTTAAGCATTAAGTTCAATTTTTTTTCATCTTTGATCTATTTTTCCGTTAATATCACTTGCTTTTATATTATTGATTTGGTGGGTTTGCATTTTCATATAGGAATTTCGTATATGTGTTTTAGACTTTACTGCCTAACTCAATGTGCTATTGCAGTGGTGGTTCATTTATGTTCACATTTCAAGTTTCTCCCATGTACCCTCATGAGGCGCCAAAGGTTAAGTGCAAGACCAAGGTACACTACCCTGTCTGTTATGTAGACATGTTGCTTCTCTTGATAATATTATTCCCATGTGTAAACGTTGTCCTAACAGTATTTTTACTTGCAGGTCTATCATCCTAATATTGACTTGGAAGGAAATGTCTGCCTCAACATTTTAAGAGAAGACTGGAAGCCTGTTTTGAATATCAACACCATAATATATGGACTCTTTCACCTCTTTACGGTATTGATTATTCACTCATAAGTCGGTTCTCAACAATTCCCTGTTGCTTTATTCTCAAGTCTCTTGTATGAATGCAGCAACCCAACTATGAAGATCCCCTTAATCATGATGCAGCTGCTGTTCTGAGGGATAACCCCAAGATGTTTGAATCCAATGTGAGAAGAGCCATGTCTGGTGGGTATGTTGGCCAGACACTATTCCCACGATGCATGTAGAAGTTGCGTCTGTTTATATGCCAGATTCATCCTATATGGTATGTGGGGTTGTACATTTGGTCATCAAAGCTTCTTTCTCTTCTGGTGTTCTTTACTGGGACGTGAATTATTCAGAATCAGGCAAGGGTCTGGGGGTGTTCTTTACCAATATGAAACCTGGGGCTGGCCTGGGGGTGTAACGTTGTGAAATGTTTATGACATTGGCTGGCAACATAATATATTCTCGTAAATTTGATGTTCACCATTGGGGAATTCTAATATGGAGCTTCAGTTGTATTTATTTCCTGAACTAAAATGGGGAAGAACAAGCTTTGCCAACTTTGTTATCCAAATTGTCTCCAGTTGCTTAAGATTTGTTCAAAGTTCAAGACATTAATCTCATCTTTTTTAGTATTCGTATTGTTTTGGCTTATTGCCTGATCACACATTCGGAGATACAATTTTAATTTCCCAGGTCCAGTAAACTACTAATTTGCTCTCTACTGTTCAAATACTGAAAAGTATTTCACAATACTGAAAAGTCCTACATATCAGTTCTCTAGAGTATTTTGTGTAAATTAAGCTGGGTTGCTGTTTTCTTCACCCAAACCCAATTTTGGGTAATTCACTAATTGCATTTCCAAGAAATGCCATATTAATCTGATCTTTCAGGTATTGAATTATGGTTTTCTAAAGGTATTCAACTTTTCAAAAAGTGCCATTCTCCATGTTCTTCGATAAGTATCTTCAATGTTCTGTGAAGCCCTTAAGCTCTTCATCTCTGAAAGGATTCAAGCATTGCGAATGTAGGCTTTTTCATATACCCAAGTAATAAGTATGTGTGCTCTTTATGACTTTATCATGTGTTTGAGAGTAATTCAGGCACTGAATATTACACCCATCTTTTTCATGACAATAGTTTAAAAATGGCAAAGGTTAATGCAGTACACCAAATTAATTTGCCGATATACAACTTCAATGACTAAAGTAACATATTGAAAACATTAATGACCAAATTGAGCAAATTTCAGTAGTCATTTTGACAATATTCCTTTAAAATTTTGAAGGAAGAGAATATTGATGTAAAGTTGGAGGGCTGGTGCGTAAATAAAGGAGAGAGTCAAAACATATATGTACTCGACTCTAATAAAAGCAAGGAGTGTAAAACCGAAAATATCGGCGATATTTCGGTTTTTTAGACTTACTTGAAAAATTCTCAAATATATCTCCAATTTTTCTGAAATTTTTCGAAATTTTCGGCAATTTTCGGCAATTTAAATTATTTGGCTTGTCAAGTCAAGTGGCTTGTCAATTCGAGACATTGCTACAAGAAAGATAATAAAGCTAACGAAAATTAGGCCATGAAAGGAGAGATACGTAGTAGATCGACCTGTTTTCAATTTAAAGGACAAGCTGATGATCACAGAATGAAAAGAAAGGAGAAGGGCTTGGTAGCTAGCTTGGTAGACTTGGTAGCTAGCTTGGTAGATGATGATCACATGCTTGTCAAATCTGCTTCCCATTGCTTGTCCAATCTGCTCCCCAAAGAAAGTTTTTATAATAAATAACAAAAGCATCACACCATGTCACCATACCATACCAAGCCATAATTATGTCAGACTTGTACAATATGTTAGAAATCTTTAGTGTAAAGTAGATATCAGTATCACACCGAGTGCTTTAGTCAGTAGGCTATGATCAACTTTTGTAAAATATAAAAAATTAATTGAAGCATATCGAATCTATCACACTGATTACCACTTCTCTCTCACTCCTAGTTTCTCATACATTGATATATATGTGCATTCTTAGTTTCTTATCGAATTCATCACATCGATCACCACTTCTCTCTCACTCTCTCAACAAAACCTTCTCTCACAACTTCTCTCTCACTCTCTCAACAACTTATAGTAGATTGACCAATCAGGTATGTTATTACTTAGTCCTTTCTATGTTGATAAATATATTATTATTGTTCTAATATTTCATGTTAAATATATTTATGTTAAAGTACTTAATTATATGCATGCTACATTAACAATGTGATATAGATTGCATATTGATAATGTTAAAAAAAATTATATGTAGGAGTTCATTAAATTATTGCAATGGATAATGGGTCAAGTAGACGTGATCCAGCATGGGAGCACAGTGATTTAATTCTCGGAAACAAGAATGGCTCAGTATGCAAATATTGTGGGTTTGTGATGAAGAGCAGAGGTGTCACACGTTTAAAGTATCATCTCAGTGGACTTGATTCCGGTTCAAACGTCAAAAGATGTGAATCAGTTCCGGTTGCAATCAAGCAATATATCACTTCAATAATGAAGAGCAAACAGAAAGAAAAGGCAAAAAAATCTCACATGATCAATGACATCTGAGCTGAACTTCGTGGAGATCCGATCGTGCAGCTCGAAGATACAAGTGAGGACGAAGATTATGATGGTGATGACATGGGGCCTGAGGAAAGGGCACAATTGCGACAAGTACTGCAAGCGCCTAAGGAAGTCCAATGGCAAAGAGAGCATCTCCATAAACTCCCTAACAGAGGATATAGTAGTGGCTGTAGTGTGCAACAATCCCAGAGCTTTAAAGAATCACAACCAACCGCACCATTGGCGCCAAACCTCAGCAAATCAACTCGAGGACGGCCAAAGAGTCTCAAGAATATGTTCTCAGGCGATTCAATGAAAGAGGCAATGGGTCGTTTAATAAGCAAAATTTTCATATATGAAAATGTCCCTCTAGCAAAAGCCGCATCTCCTCACTTTCAAAACATGGTAATTGGATGCCAAAGAGCCGGAGAGGGAGTAAAACCCCTCACACCTTATGAGATCAGGCACAAGTACTTGGATATAGAGTTCAAAGAGATTACTGAACATGTTGCCACATTGAAAAGTCAATGGGAGACGTATGGATGCACGATCATGTGTGACGGATGGACAGGGCCAACAAGATTGTCTATCATAAATTTCATGGTCTACTGCAAAGGTACCACTGTATTCCTCAAGTCTGTTGATTCTTCTAAGCATAAAAAGGATCATGAATATATATATATATATATATATATATTATTGAAGAACATTATTAGGGAGGTTGGGGAGCATAATGTTGTTCAGGTGGTGACAGACAATGCGGCCAATTATGTTAAAGCTGGAAAGAAGTTGATGAAGCACCATAATGTTTACTAGACTTCTTGTGCAGCTCATTGTATTGATCTCATGTTTGAAGAGATGGGGAAAAGAGAGAGTGTCAAGAACGTGATTGACAAGGGTAAAGCTATTTCAAATTACCTTTATAATCATAATACATTATTAGCAAAGATGCGTGAATTTTGCAAGGGGGAGATTGTTCGTGCCGCACCTAGTCGATTTGCCACTAACTTCATTTCATTAGAGAGCTTAATCAAGAGGAAGTCTCGGTTGAAACAATTGTTCACAAGTGATTGGTGGAGCACTAACAACTTTTGCCTTACCAAACACGGTCGTACTATTGAAAGTTTAGTACTTGATCAACTATTTTGGAGTTAAGCAGAACATGTGTGTGAACTATCTGAGCATCTTTACAAAGTATTACGTGTCGTGGATACAGAAGTTTATACAACTATGGGTGCAGTTTATGAGTTGATGTGTGTAGTGAAAGAGCAGCTGGAAAAAAAGCCAAGTACAAAATGGGTTGTCAAAATTATCAATGACAAGTGGTTAAAAACTTTAAGACACGATTTGCACGCTATAGGTAATAATAATCTTAATTTTTCATTCTTATTTTTACTTAACCATAAGTTATTAACATTATAATGTATACTAATAAATTTTTGTATTTGTATTTTTTGTAGGTTATTATTTGAATCCTCGTTACAATTATAAACAAGGTGTTGGAGATGACCACATGCTTATTCAAGCTGTGCATAATGTATTCTCTAAGTTGGACCCTGATTGTCCAACACTAGGCGATTTTGGAAGAGAGGTTTGGCTTATAACGAATTATTTTTACAATTTATCATTTAAAATTGTGACAATGAAATAATTCACCTTTTAAATTCAGCTCACATATTTCAAAGATTCAAAGCTTAATTTTGCCATGCTAGCGGCAGTTGCATCTAGAGAAAAGATGTCTCCTGGTATGTATACATAGTATATACTTATAATTAATGTACTCTTTCATTAATCACAAATTGAACTTGATTAAGAAATTTTTTTTTCTTATATGATAGCTGATTGATAGATGATGTATGGGACAAGTGCACCTACCGTAAGAAGATTGGCCATTAGAGTATTATCGCAAACTGCTTCAGCTTCAGCTTGTGAAAGAAATTGGAGCACATCTGCTCTAATTCGTACAAAACAAAGAAATAGGTTGGGATATGCTAGGCTGGAGAAAGTGGTCTATTGTTATTATAACATGAAGCTTATACTCCGAGATAAAGAAGCAGAGCAAGCAAATGTTGAGGCCAGAGATCCATTGGATGTGTTTGATATTGGTACTGAATTTGATGATGAAGAGAGAGATCAACTTTATCAATGGATTAGACCACTACACTTGGATGAAGAGGAACAAAATCCAGCTGAGAGAATTGCTGTTGCTGCCCGTGCTGAAGGAATAAATGTCGAGCAGGTACTTCGTGAAGTGGTTATAGGACATGTTGATGAGAATGTCTACTTTAATTCTCTCATGAGTCAAGAAAATATTCAACCTAATCCAAAGCCTAGAAATTCACATGCTTCCCAACCTCTACGGTTGAGGAGGGATACCCCAGGTACGAGATCTGGAAGCTCATCAAGCACTAGAGGAGGAGACAGCGGAATGCAGAGTATTGGAGTTGGTGGTAGTGGCAGCGGATATGGTAGTTACAGTGAAGATGAACCATTTTACTTGACAGAGGAACAAAATTTCACACATGCAACCCAAGATGAAGACCATGTAGACATAAGAGCAGGTCATGGATACGGTGGATGAGGCAGAAGAAGTGAATATAATCTAAGAGAAAGGGGTCAATGAAGTTTATCGAGGAATGCTGAAGATGTGTTATCCACCACTTTTGGCTTAATAGGTGTTGGAGATGGTAATTACCAACCCTATTATTATGGTCAAAATTTTGCAATGCCTTATCCTTCATATGCCACGCCTTATGGTCTTCCAACAAGTGACAACTCATCTTTACAATGACAAACAAATGCCTCAAATGATGATAGCAATGAAGAAAGTCGAGCAATGCCTGGTTCATACTACGAGTTCCAGAGTCCTCAAAGACTGCCCCTGACCCATATGGTTGGCATGTAAGTCAATACATGCAGAATTACATGGGAGAGTAATCATTTAATGATTACTTTTCAGAATACACACATGATTCTGCACAGGGAGATGGAGAAAATAGTGTGAATTTTAAACCTTATAGGTCCTCTACATGGTTTTGAAGTATTTGTATATTTTATTTTGTGATGTGTGATGTGTAACATATTATACAAAAATGTGATGTTTAGTCATAAAAAAAAATAGAACTATTAAATTATATATTAATAGTTAACAGCACTTAACACGTACTAATTCATATATTAATATAGCAAATTCATATGTCTTGATGTTTGATCAATATTTTCTTTTCACATAAGGTAGATAATTGATCGTATAACAACTTTTAAAAGTTTCATTACAAATTTCCACGTATTTTTATTAGTTTCCGTCATTTCCGTCAGAATTTTCACTGGATCGATATTTCCTCGATATTTCCGTCGATATATCCAAATTATGGACCGTCGATATATCCTCGATATCTGATATTTTACTCCTTGAATAAAAGTGAAGAATTTCCTTGTGGGCCGACAAAGAAATCTCCATGACAACAACAAGTGCATCTGGTTCCAATCCTCCCAACACCGAAACTGCACACGCGTTTCTCTCACGCGCCTCGAAGTTCTCCGGCGGCGGTCTCGCAACCTGAAGCAATTGAGGCAATGCTACAAGGACCACTACTGGGCTCTAATGGAGGAACTCAAGATCAAGCACATAGACTACTACTGGAACCACGGCGTCTCCCCTTTCACTTCTTCCAAAAGAGAGACTACAGATGCCGCCGCCGCTGAGACGGAGTTGTCGAACGGCGTTGCTCCAACGTCAAGAGGTATATATGATTTGACTCTCACTTGTTTTCAATTCTTGTGTCTATGATAGTATCTGTGTCTGTGTTATTGATGATCCTAGGGTTTGAAATTATAGGCTAATTTCAAATTTCAATTGGTTCCATTTATTTATTTTTGGTGAGGAAACAGTTTAATTGTGATAATTCATGGAACTTAAATGAAAATTGAATAGAGCTGTGCATATTTAGATGGACCAGTTGTTTATGGTCTGTTTGAATTTATGTAAATGGGAAATGAGAGGCCAAGATTAGGTGGCTTGTGGGGGGACATTGGGCTTTAGCATTTCTTTAAGGTTTAAACTCTTTTGCTATGTTTAGGGTGGTCAGTTAGGTGAGTTTAGGGTATGCACTAAGCAGATTTTGAAATGCTTATATGCGTTTTGCTCACTGTTCTAAAAAACGACTGCCTAGGCCGCCTAGGCACCGACTAATCGGAAAAAACCATCTTATCGCCTAATTTTGGTCCTGGGCGGGGTAGTTAGGCGGGAACCGACTAATCGGCAATTAGGCGGGCGACTAACGACTAATCGGCAGAAAAGCACCGTCTAGACGTTTTTTTAAAAAAAAAATTAAGAGGTACAACGCAAAGGAATGAATTTTAAATAGAAAATTCAATCCAATTTCTTTCGCGAAACGTCGTCTCTCTCCCTCTGCAAACGCCGCGACTTGGACGCCGCTCGCCGATCACCGCCGTCCCCGCCACTTGCCGTCCACCGCCGTCATCTTTGTTTGTTATATGTTGATAATTTAATATGGTTAAATGTGGGCAGGAGCATAGTCTCTATGACCATCACACAAACAAAACTTGATTCCGTGAAGCTTTATGTTTGAATGGTTTCCATGGTTGCAAGTTTATAATGTAAGCTTCATTGTCATAAACTCATAATGTACTGTGATTTATGAATTATCAGCTTCGAAATAGATAATTTCATATTCTTGGAATTCTTGTTTATGCACATCTATTTCAAAAAATTGAGATGAATGGTTAATTGGATTTCTTTATAAACTTAGTTTAGATTTCTTATGATATTTCTTTATAATTTTTACTTTATGTTTCAAATTAAAATATACCATATAAATATATAATTAATTAAATATATATAATAAATGATCCGCCTAATTACCGCTTAATTATCGATTAAACTCCGCCTAAACGCCTAGGCGCTAGGCAGTAGCTCCACCGCCTAATTCCGCCTAGCGCCTTTTAGAACCTTGGTTTTGCTAATGAGCTGAAGCAAAACAGTTGCGCTATGTTTGGGTGTATTCTCGGGTTGGAGAATTATTCAAATAGGAATTGTCATAGAGGGTAAGGTCAGTTAAGTCATTATTTTGGTTCAACACTTTTAATTTTATTCATTTTTATAAAAGCAGTTAGTGTCTTCATCCTAAGTGAGTCGTGTCTGCATATAAATAGAGTAGTATGTTCTTGAAAAAGCGTAGTGGGTCCATAATTCATCTGTTCTAACATCTGTAGCTGGAAATCTATCCTCTATACTCAATGGTAAACAATTATTTTTCACCATAGAAAATTTCTCACTTTCTAAAAATACATGATTTAAAGTTTAAACTTAAACTTTTACAAGATCTTATCATTAATACAAAAGAGAAAATTAAACTGTTCGAAAGGTCAAGAGCAATCCACCCTTGTCCTCAAGATCAAGCAATCCTTGATTTCAAAGTTGCTAGAGAGCAATCTTTTCTTGAAAGCCTGTCAAGAGACAAGGCAAAAATAGAAAAACTTTTGCATCAACTGTCAATTTGAGCATTGGTTGGATCTGCAGTCTAACTGGTATCAAAGCTTGTTATAGCTCAAAATCTCAAAGATGGGATTAGCATCTGGAGTAATAATAGAGAAACTAGATTCTCTATTAGAACTTATAGATGCAAGGTAATAAGAATCTCTATAAGAGATTTTTAGATATAGAGAATATCTAGAAATTCTTCCAGCAATCAATAACCAATGACATGGATTGGAAACTAAAGTGGATTACATCCAGAATCAGCCGGAAGAAAAGCAAGAACTATTAAAAAGAGCTAATAGTAAAATCGAGAGACTAGATCTTCAATAGATGAAGATCCTTGATTGTGTTTAAAAGATAGCTCGAGAACACAAAAAATCAAGCAATAGTCCACCTCGAACAGTCATTAGAAAAATTAATGACTTCAAATTACTACAAGTTCCAAAAGGGAACCCATTATCAAAGCCAATTTTTCAAGATTCTCCAGCAAAATTGTCAACTTTCAAGTTAGGAGAACCTAAACAAGAAGATACTCGCAACATGAATATGTTGAGCATCTTGAAGAAAAAATCAGTGCAGTTGTTGAATTCAGAAGAGTTCTGAGTCCAACGAAATTGAAAGCAACGTTCGAAATACTTCGATCCCGTAGTTCGAATTCAACCAGATCTACAAGAGAGGAAGTTTTGACATGATGGATAACCTTCAATTCAAAATTATTGAATTCACCACCCTAGCAACAACAGGAGAAACAGATCTCCCTCTAGTAACATTTGAGGAAGTTTCTAAAGTCAGAAAAAGAAACTTCAAATTTATGCACATTGGAGCAATCCAAGTTGGCATAAAGTTACTAACTAGAGAAGATCTAAATTGTTCAGTTCTATATGTCTTACAAGACAATAGGCTGATCGATTTCTAGAAAAGTATATTGGGAACACTTCAAGCATCGCTATGCAATCAAGTTGCTTACTTCAACTGCTTTCCAAACTTTTCCACTAGCTTAGCCGATGGCGCTCACTATTTAAGACTGAGAGTCAAAACAGACGGCACATCCATGAAGGAAGGCATGCAAAACTTGCAGTAGTTTATAGAATCTACTATAAACTAATGAGCACAACAATAGAGCCAAATACTAAAATATCAAACATCCCAGGTCTCACTACTAGTTTCCTTACAAATCCAAAAAATCATTTAGAGCAAATTCACAAGGTAACATGAGGTGAGGTAACTTTCCCACTAGAGTGGAAATTATCTGATCCTAAGGAGAAGCCAGAAAGCACGAGAGCAAGAGTCTACGAAAACAGGAAAACTGGAGATGTAAACCTCAAATTTGAAGGACACAGAAACAATGATGTATCCCTCGAAAATTTCAGATGAGAAAACTCTAGACCGCTCAAGAGAAGCAACTCTACCAGAGAAATTGGCACTAGAAGTATCAGAATCTCGAAAAGGGTTAATCCAGTAATGGAGGAAGACTTAAAGGTTGAGTTAGAAAGAAACACCAACATGCTAAGAGCAGGAAGTTCAAAAATAGAAGAATTTTTCAAGCTTTATGAGGAAGCAGAAGAGTGTGAGGATCCCTTACGGTTAGAACAATTAGTCAAAGAGATCGAGAGTTTCACTTTTAAAAAGGAAAAAAATTCTTTCATCTTCTACATGAAGAAGCAGAAGATACAGAAGATGAGGACATGGAAGAAGCAGAATCTTCACAACCATCACCTTCACAAACCACCATATTCAGGATTGGTGGAAAAATCAAACTTTCACACGGAAGAAGCCCTAGTGGAAAGAAGAAAGAAAGACACTCCCACAGATTCATTTCACAGGAAAATACTCCAAATGTGTTAATCACCCAACTAGGAGTATGACTTGATCTAGACAAAGCTATAGACAAGAAAAAGGTCACCGACGAATGAGCAGTTAGTCTACTCATGACATCTTACACAACTTACATAAGATTTGAAGCAAAAGATTTGTAAACAGTATATGAATCAACTCTCCTAGGAATGACAAAGTATTACTTTCTTTTCAAAGAAACAATCAGGGGAAACAATGGCTGGAAGACATAAAGACAGATAAGAATCCATATACTTATGCCACCCTGGTATATGATCAATTCTGCGGAGACATCTCATATGTTGGAGAAAAAACAAAAGAAATAGCAAAAACCAACATATATGGTTTCAAGATCTATAACATGAAGTACTTCGAGGAATATCTGAATGAATTCCAAGAATACTATTGCACGATAGGAGAGCTGGAAAATACTGACTTCGTACACCTCCTACATAAGAAGCTTCTTGAACCTTGGAGGAAAGCTATGAGAGAAAGCATAGAAGAAAGACCTTTAGAGAGGTTTTCAGTCTTTGAAGTTGCAAAAAGAATCAGGCAGCTAGTGCGCGAACAATATAAAGTTAACACCAGAGCAAAAGCAGCCAAGAGCAGCTCAGAGGAACAAGTGTCTTCTGTTCCAAAATGATAGATGCACCAACTAACTGGGGATGCGAAGAGAAGAGGCATAAGAAAAAACATTTCCAAAACCGTTTCAAGAGAAACGAAATGAAGAATTAGATGTTCAAGATAAGCTCCAACTACAGAAGAGAAAAACAAAATCCCAGAAAGAAATTTTTCAAGACAAGATTCCATCAGGAACCAGAAAAGAAGAAAACTTGCAAATGTTTGTTATGCAAAGCCGAAGGGTACTATGCTAATGAATGTCCCAAGAAAGAGAAAATAAGTTCGAAGGCTCTTCTCAAGGAATATGAAGAAGCCATGGAGATGAAAAATCTGAAAGGCTACGAGGTAGTCTGTTTATCAGAAGATGATGAAGAGATGTATGTTTATTTAGAAGACGAATCGACAGAAGAATCAGAAACAGTTTGAAGAAGAGTATGAACCTAGAAAGATTTATCTTTTTGAGATAAAAAATTGGGAAGAAGGCACAGAGGAAGAAAATATTTCTTCCTACAAGGTCAAACTGGGATCATTCATTTGTGACTACTGTCAATGCAAAGAGAAGAATGGACTCTCCATGTTTTGTGAAACATCGGGGAAAACATATCTCAAAGAATGCTTCATAGCTGAAGCAAGGAGAAAGACAGAGAAGAGTTCAATAAACCAGATTATTGAACAAGAGTATGAAGACTACTTCTATGAGATAGAAGAGAAGCAAGAAATTCTAGAAAGAGATCTAGAAAGAACAAAGTTTGATACTACCACTAAAGAATGAGTAGTATTTGCAGAAATTTCAGTCCATGATACGAAAGAAGTAGTATCTGACTGTGAAGAAGAACAATGCAACCATTTTATAGAAGAGGAAACATGTTCTTCAAAACAGAATTTGTGTAACGTAGCAACTGTTTTTACATGTAGATTCAGTAACTACATGGAGATTGGATTAAAGTTTCCAGGATACAAGATGTATCATCTACACGCCTTTGTAGATAACGGTTCTGGTTTCAGTCTAGCAAAAAGGTTTGCTATACCAGAAGAGTTATGGATAACTGATCTTAAGAGAAGTGCAACTGGAAAAACTGTAGAAGGAAGAAGAATCTTCATGAATACATTTGCCAAGAAGGTTCAAGTCTCGATAAGAGGAAGAACCTTTATCATTGAAAATATTTAGCAATCCAAAGGCCATGACTTCGCTATTCTAATCGGCAATGATTTTCTGCTACAACAAACTTTCATCCAGAAGTCAGAAGTGAACTTATTAGGCTTCGAAAAGAATCAGAAATTCTTCTGGACAGTGAGGCTTAAAGAAGCCAAAAGTATTATTGGTCTAGGATTCACTGGGCAATATCAGAGATCGCAGCAGAATAGTGGTGGATACACACCAAGATTCGAAACCATACTGCAACATAAGCAATAAGATGAGTTTCTTATTGAGGAATCATCATCATCATCAGAAGAAGATTATGATGAAATGGAATTATGTAGGTTTCATGATAACAGAGAATTCAAGCACCTAGATGCTTTATCTCACGTCCCTACTAGAATTCAACTCAAAGAACACACTGTCTACAACATTCTCAAGAGAAATTGTGACAAGTGTAAACTAAAGAAATTCTTCAAAAAGAAAGCAAAGGACTCCAAAAAGCCTAGTATGAAAACGAAATTCGAAAATGGAGATTTTACCATTGCGCCGCTTCACGATCAAGACAAGTATCACTACTATGTGTCTTATAAGGCTTCTGACAACCAATACATGTAACAAGAGTTGTCCAGTGAAGAATCACCAGAAGACGAAGATGAGACAATTAAACAAGAGTTGCCTAGTGAAGAATCATGAGAAGACGAAGATGAGACAATTGAAGCAGCATTCGTAGGAGAGCATAATCTCAATCACTTCAAGGTTAAGCTCGAAAAACAGAAGAAGCATACCTTGGAGAAATCAAAGAAATATTCAGACAAAATATTGATATCAATCCTATGAAGTTTTGGGAGAAAGACCTAGTGATCTGCGAGCTTAAATTACATGACATGAATTCCATATGTCATGTAAAAGCTATTCCCCCATACAAGGAAATAAAAAAGAATTCAGAAAAGATATAGCTGATCTCTTAGAAAAAGGACTGATAAGACCCTCAAAGAGTCCTCATCACACTTCAGCTTTCTATGTCACAAGAAATTCGCGGAAAAGCAAGAATTGTGATAGATTATAGAGACGCCAACAAGAAGATCGTAAAAGACGGTTACCAGACAGCACAAGTAAGAGTGCTAATCAACAGGCTCAGATGAGCTAATGTGTTCTCAAAATTTGATGCGAAATCAAGAGTTTGGCAAGTCAAAATTTATCCTGACAGCATGCCTTTTACAGCATTCGGGACTCCACAAGGACATTACGAATGGCTAGTAATGCCTTTCGGGCTAAAACACGCTCCATCTATTTTTCAAAGAAAAACAGACAACATATTCAAGAAAGTGGCAGACTTTTGTGTCATCCATATAGACGATATTCTTGTGTTTTCAAAGAGCAAAGAACACATGAGTCATCTCTTTGAAGTAGTCAAACTCATCGTCCAACATGGAATCATCTTGGGAGAAAAGAAAGTCTTTCTCGTCCTGGATGAAATTGACTTCTTAGGGACCAACATAAAGAACAGAGTCATCAAGCTTCAGCCACATATCCTAGAGAAGGTTTGAAAATTCTCAGAAAGAATTCCTGCAGCCAAAAGTCTACAGAGATTTTTAGGAGTCATAAATTATGAAAGAGACTTTCTTCCAAAAATTGCTGGATTAACAGCAATCCTGTCGCCCAAAACAAGCTCAAAGAGAGCTTGGAAGTTTACAGAAGATGACGAAAAAATTGTTAGGCAAATCAGAGAACTATGCAAGAATTTGTCACCACTTCATCAACCCAAAGAGAATGAAGAAATCATCCTTCAAACTGATGTTAGTGACATCTTTTGGGCAGGTGTAGTACTGGTAAGAGAGTTAGGCATTAACACCGAGAAGATTTTGAAATTCTGCTGTGGGAAGTTCAATGCTGCAGAGTAGAATTATCCAACAGGGGAAAAAGAAATTCTAGCCATAAAAAAGACAATCGAGAATTTTCCTGTATTTTTAGGAAAACCTTTCACCGTGAGAACAGATTGCGCCAGAGTGAAAATTTTCAAAAACTTCAAACTTGATAAAGCTGTTGATAAGGGAAGATTAGTAAATTGAAAATTATTCTTTAACCAATAAGATTATGATGTGGAATTGATTGCAGGAAACAGGAACTATCTTCCAGACACTTTAACAAGGGACATGACCGTGTATAGAAGAAGAGAGAGAGATGACGAAGGTCGCAACCTAAGAAGCAGAAGGCCAGGAAAAGAGTTTAACCAACAAGAAGGGCATGTTGAGAAGGTCCTCAAATTTTTTTTGCTGCATCCAAAAAGACCAGCCTTAACTGATCAATCCCAAAAGAAAAGATTGGCTAGTCCGTCTCAAACGGCAGACGGTAAAAGCTTATCAAGACCGTTGAAGGCTGCTGCTTTGTCAAAAAGCAGAAATTTTCCTACAAGTTTCGTAAACATCTTCAGTTATAAGCTGAACACTTTCTTAGAAGCAGTATTCCAGACTGACCAAAGTCTAGAATCCCACCAGAGAGCGTTGTTAGATAATTTGATGTTGGCCTTCGAAGAAAACAACAAAAGGCTTATGGTAGAGACCATGGACGCCTTGGCGGTGGAACTAAGTCAAAAGAAGAAACCACCGAGCATAATCAATAAACTAGCAACGCTGTACATTAGAGCTCCAGAGAGTGCTAAAGTTCTTATTCAGGCGCTAAAAGAATCACAATGGTTTAAGTTCGACAAATACATTTTCACACATATACCCGATGAAGATCTCCTAGACACCCTCTTTGTAGTCCTAGGACCATTCCCGGGAAGATATTTGGTAAATGTCCAGAGTGAACATCCGCAGGAGCACAAGTTGTGGTTAGTTGAGAATGGATTTGTTTATAATCTTTGGACAAAGACAAATGAAGATCTCAAGGGTCTGATAGCAATTATCTACAATATGGTCAAGAATGTCAAGAAGAGCAATTACATTCTCAGATTAAAGTTCAGATCTACACCCCTAGAATAGGTGCAGAAATCTAATGGAGAAACTGAATATATTCCTCCATACCATTACGTCAGAATCATCCAGGGTCTATCTACAGGCAGCATACGATGGATACAATGAAAACCCAAATTCTAGTATTCCATGGATGAAGGCCATGATGTTGGAGTATATCAACAAAGTAATCGAAGAAGATGAAGAGATTACGTTTCTTGCGTCAGAGAAAAATATAATAGTCACTACATACGATCATCCAGAAGCCGTCACAATGATCTGTTCGTCGCTCTGAAAAAAAGAGAGATAGATTCCTCCCTCGCTTGTACTCATTGGCTCGAAAAGATCGAGAGAGAAAGAAGCTATCCGATGTATACAGATGTAGATATGGAGGAAAATAGAACAAGAAGAAGAACGAGGTATGAGGAACCCTACCTTGTGGATAACTCAGAAGTATACGATGACCTGTAAAGATAAGTAAAAATCATATCGTCTTCTTCCTTTTAGTGGGAGACATTTCCGAAAGAAGATAATGGAGGAAAGCAGATGCCCTATCTGCATCAGAGCACTATAGCTAGTAGAGGTACTATTATTAGTTTGTGTTTCAGTTCCGCTTTAAAGTTCGCTCTCTATATAAAGAGCATCAAGTCTTAGTGTGAGGCATCGAAAATCAGAAGAAGAGAAATCTATCTAAGAGTAGAAAACCTTAGAGTTTAGTTTGTGAGTGAAGAGTCGAAGCAACTGTTCAGCTTTTCTATCTTCGAGTAAGTATGTCTAGTACTCTCTATGTTTACCAGTGAGTGAGGCTCTGGATCTATAGTCTGTATTCATATTGAATAAAAAAGCTTTGGGTTCGCACTATCAGTCTTTCAATTTATCTCTTATTTTACCAAAAGACTCCATTAAATTTTCCTGAGAGGCGGACTATCGCCCAGAAGGAGGAAGAAAGTGGGTTGTTTTTATTTGTTATACTCGTTTTAATCCCTTAGGAGGCGGACTACTGCTCAGAAGGTGAAAAGAAAGGAATTTTCTGATATTAGTAAGTAGAACCTACTATCCATGATAGCAGTACATTCATTACAAGGTAGTAATGTCTAGTACCTACATTACACGATAATAGTATGTAATACCTTCATTACATGGTAGTAGTACCTTCATTGCATATTAGTAGTGCATTACTGTTCATCAAATGAAAAACTTTTTTTAAATCAAAGGTCAGTTAGCAGTGAGTTTGCTAGCAGTTACCAGGTAGGAAGTCAGTAGGTGAAACAATAGCATGATGAATGCTAGTTTTGATTAGAAGTTGAAGAAATGTTGGAAATTTGGAAATAATGGCATGTTTGTAACTGTTTATATTAGTTGCATCTTTTTGGGTATAAAAGTGACCTTATTTAAGAGAGAAATATGGAATGACCTTATTTGTGAGAGAAATATTCCAAATGACCTAGTGTGTAATTTTCTCTTATTAAAACCAACTCCCCAGAGTGTTCATGTTTCAGATAGTCTCACAAAAGAATACAGGTAACAGCTTAGTAGTAACTTTGGGCCTTGGAGTTGTTATAGCCTACGGATGACATTCACTCATTGTTTCTCCATTGGTGCTTGCACATCATCCACTCATTGTTAACTTTTGGAATCTGATTGTGGGCAATGCAAAGAAATACTTGGAAGTGTGTAAGAAAGTTTTCTGTCAATAAGAGGAAGGCGGCTATAGTTTGCCAACATATTTAACTTCGTTAAAGTAAAATTGAGATCTTGGGCGAGGTAAAGAGAAACAAAAACTCATACCGAGGGAAGAACCTAACATCTTTTATCTCTTTTGCATTAGAAAGGAAACATATGATTAATGACACTATGAAAAGTGTCCAAAATCATGTCTCTTTGATTTGTAGCATTATCTTGAAAGTTTTTAAATAGGTTGACAGGTTCAAAAAGACTATTTTTGGTGCTCTACTTTCATTTTACAAGTTAGCATGTGCAGACATTTATCTTTTAACTGACAGTTTTCTTTGGCCTTCTTTTGTATGTAGTGCTCAGACAGGACCTATAACATATGGGAAGCCAATATTGAGATCCACCACTCCTTCTCTCTGTACTGTCCACTTCCAGAAAGCTCAGAAGCATGTTACCTGGGCATTGCGGAAGGCAGGCCTTAATGTTAACTCGTCAAGTAAGGTTGCTCCTAAGTTCCATCTCATAGTGGCAGAATATGTACACCAGATTCAGTCCAACCGAAAAGCTGCACAGATTGTAAACAGAAGTAAAGCTCCAATAAAGGAAGAAATGTTTGACTGAGCCTGCGCAACTGGAATTATGAATTACTCACTCTGTAAATGATGCAAACCAAATGGTGGAATTCCCACATCCCCTTGATGATGGAAACCAAATGGTGGAATTCCAAATGATGCAAACCAAATGGTGAACAAGGCATCACACCACATCTCCTTGTTCACTTTGGACGCATGCAGTGATGCCTTGCTTTTGGTAACTAATTATGCAAGATTGCATGAAAAGTTGGTCTGACAGAATAGTTGTTTTTGGAGTATGAAGTTTCTTGTGTTCTGAGTATTTCGGTTATTATTTAACTGTAGTTGGTAGCTGCAACACATTGTGGAGGTGCACGTCTCTTCTTCATCCCATTCTTTTAAATAGACATCTGATCTCTCAGTCTGCATATGTATGAATTAAAAACTAATCTAGCAGAAAGCCTGACTCTCAACTCTTTGGAGGGTATGGTTTAGGCTCTATGAAGGGGCTTTTAGGTTCTTTTTACTCTTTTGAAAGTAGCTAAATTTATCTACACACATTCCTCATGAATCCATTCTACGTGGACGCCATATGATTTGAACTTGTAATTCCCGTGTTTCTATTAACAATTAGATTATATATGTTGAATATATACAACTCCTGCGTAGTCAACAAGACAAATAAACTGCAGATCGATAGAAAAATCAAGAGGAAAAATGCACCATTAATTGGAAAAAGAAAGAAAGAAAAAAAAAGAAGGAATACCCACAGAATTGAGAATTAGTTAATTAGAATAATTAATTAATTAAATGTACGAAAAATATTTAATCACTTTGCGTACAGTATCGTCTCTTATTATTAATCAACCAGTGGGCGCCTGAGCTCCCTCGCTCTCTCGCTCTCTCTCTCTCTCTCTCCGTGGAATATAGCAGTGAGAAGGAAGGAAGGTCGTGGTTGCAGCATTAGGGGCAATGATGGTGGGTACTCGTAGACAGAACAAAGCCCAGTCCTTCTGCAAATCGGGGGTCGGAATCGCCATCGCCATCGGAGTCTTCTTCGGTTGTGTTTTCGCCGTCTTCTTCCCCAATGGCTTCATCTCTATTTCCAATCCCGGCCCAAGTCTTCATCGCCGCTTTGCCAAATCCATTGCCCAGGTTGGTTCCCTTCAAACACTCACTCCTCATCTTTTACTCTATTCTCGCTTTCACTTCTACTATGAAATATGGGTGATCACTAGTTCTTGAATTTTGGTGCAAAATGAAGCCCGTTGACTTTTAGGAGCTTGTGAATGGAACCCAACAACTGTTATTGATCGTTTTTGATCCCCGTGTGTTCTAGCTCACTTTAATCACTCTAACACTTCAAAGATCAAAACTTTACCATATGTGATCATATGAATGTGGAATGCTCGAGACTGCCTTTTGATTATATTTTAATGGTAACACAGAGCTGTACTGGTGGTTCTAGTAGCTTATATAACAAATGCTTTAATTTGAGTTTGTAATCAAGCACAATTGTATTCATTGTTTTAGTTGTTTGTGTGCTAGGTTGAATCTACGCTGTGTGAACCGTCTGAACGGATCAACATGTTGAGAGTCGAGTTTGTGGAGGCTAAAGAGGAGAATTCCAAGTTGGTAAAGACGATTCATGAATTGAAAGAGAAGCTTGAGTTGGCTGAACAGAGGAAAGATCAAGCGGAGAAGCAAGTTCTTGTCTTGGGTGTTCAGAAGAAAGCCGGGCCTTTTGGTACTGTCAAAGGCTTAAGGACCAATCCGTCTGTTGTTCCTGATGAATCTGTGAATCCAAGACTCGGGAAGATATTGGAGAAAGTTGCTGTTAATAAAGAGGTCATAGTTGCACTTGCAAACTCAAATGTGAAGGAGATGTTGGAGGTATGGTTCACTAATATCAAGAGAGTGGGCATACCCAACTATGTGGTTGTTGCTTTGGATGAAAAAATTGCCAGATATTGTGAATCAAAAGATGTTCCTGTTTATAAGAGAGATGTCGATAAAGACATCGACTCCATTGCGAGAACTGGAGGGAATCATGCTGTTTCTGGTTTAAAGTTTCGTATCTTGAGGGAGTTTCTGCAGCTAGGATATAGTGTGCTCCTGTCAGATGTTGATATTGTCTACTTGCAAAACCCTTTTGATCATCTCTATCGTGATTCAGATGTGGAGTCCATGACTGATGGGCATGATAATAAGACTGCCTATGGTTTCAACGATGTCTTTGATGAACCTACGATGGGTTGGGCTCGTTATGCTCATACAATGCGCATGTGGGTTTATAACTCTGGCTTCTTCTACATTAGACCAACAATTCCTTCAATTGAACTATTGGATCGCGTAGCTGGTCGGCTTTCTAGGGAGCCAACTTCTTGGGACCAGGCAGTTTTCAATGAAGAACTCTTTTTTCCTTCTCATCCCGGATATGATGGCCTTCATGCTTCCAGGAGAACTATGGATTTCTATCTATTTATGAATAGCAAGGTCCTCTTCAAGACTGTAAGGAAAAATGTTAATCTGAGCAAGTTGAAGCCGGTAATTGTTCATGTCAACTACCACCCCGATAAACTTCCACGAATGTTAGCAGTTGTGGAGTTCTATGTTAATGGGAAGCAGGATGCACTAAAATTATTTCCTGATGGTTCAGAATAGTTGATTGTTCCTGCTAAACGTACACTGTGGTCATTGGGGTCAAACTCGTACATTCTGTCATTTTGATCCTAAAAAGTTGTAACGTATATGTTCCAAGAGGCAAGAGCATACATGAAGTAAACATGGCTATTTTCGATTTTTGAACTTCTATAGAAATGTCAATTCTCCGTTGCCATGACAAATTTAATACTTCGTTTCAGTTCTGGGACTACTACATATTAACAATGTAACCTTTTGTGGCTCTTGTATAATTACAAGTGCTTTTTACTTCTATCAAGCTACAAGCAACAAGCTACATTAGTGACTCATATGATCTCTAAAATAGACCAATCATTGTATTTGGCGATAGATCCTTCTCAGCCGACTCACAGTCATCCCCTTAACATGTATCATACATTTCAATGTATGAGTCGTTATAATACCGGAAAGCAGATCTAAGCTGAAAAGGACCCAAATGACATGAACATTGGAACGCTTGTTAGAGATGGTATCCATTACTCGAAAATGATTCCACATACAGGAACCCACATACTGGACTTCCATTCCAGGACCTCTTAACTACGCACAACTAATCAGGAAAGCCGTAGGGTGACACCAAATAATCGAGGCTCAGCAGGTGGAGGAGGAGAAGGTGACTTGTCTCTACTTGGAGTTTTTGATTCCATGCTGTTGCTTCCACCATTGGAAGAGTTAATATTAACAGCTCTGAGATCAGAACAGCATCTGGACCATACAACTCCATCTCATCCTGTTACATTGAAACATTAATAACATGAGCAAAGAATGATAATTGATAAACAAAGAAAATTTCAGGTTTATATGAATGAGTGAATGACAAATACCTTATGAGGTTTTCGAAATAACAGGTAAGAATTACGATAAGTAGAGTTTAGATGACGAACAATCAGGGAGTTGTTTTCCTCATCAAGTTTACCACACTCCTCAGAAAGCCACCTTAACTCATTTGGGAGTTCTGAAATTTCGTTAGTTAGCATCTCTGCAAATTCTCATAGTTTCTCACATTCTTGCTGGAAAACAAGAATGTATCTACACATAACTAGAACCAGAATATTCCTGGAATGCTGACACAATTTAAGTTCACAGACATGGACTCTAAAGTCAATAATATTCTCAACAATGATATCAGAAATTAATGCAGCAGGTCATATTGAAATTTCAAAGATAAATATCACTTTGAAAGGGTAACTAGAGGCATCTATCCTCAGATAGTGATTCAGCCACTGACCATTCTGTAGATGGTGATTTTTTTTCTTGGCAGCACACTCTTTAAATCAATTTTGAATATTAGCTTATCACTCATTCACAAAACTAAATCAAGTTTACGTAACCTTAAAATTATAGGTTCTTAGGTTGCATGTCATCTTTGTATTGTTCCAACTTTGATTTGGTACTACCCACAAATGCATGTATACATACTCACACCTGAATACTGATGATATATATTACCTGTCTACGAAATCTTGACCTCTTAGTGGACTCCCTATTAGACTGTTTTCTCTTTTATCTTTTTCTCCGTTTGTATTCTTCCTGTAACGCATGAGAGAGCATATACCAATTGATGGAAGTGAATGAGGACGCTAGAAAGGAATAGAGCTGCTTAACTCCACCAAAATGGTACCACAGGTTCAAATAAGAAAATACAGTACTAGCGTAACCTGATAACATCCTGATGTTCCTGTAAGTTATATGTTTGTAATCCATTTTACGCTACAAGTGTGAATAAATCTTCATAAAGAGTTACAAACAAAAAATAAACTTAATAGTGTAAACATGGTAATTACTCTTGAACCTTGATGATCTATCCTTGAAAAAAATAAACACATTACTCACTAGTTACTAAGCTACTCTAACAATTAGGCATCAAAACTTCTGAAGTCGAAAACGTGAGAAACAACGTATAACATCAGCTTCTTCTTTACTTATTTTCCTAATTTTCTCAATGGTATGGAAATTATAAGATCAATCATGAAAGATAACTTGACTCAGAGTTTAAACAGGTTTAAATAAGAGATCAAACAGGAGAATGAGCTGCACAAAAATTCATTTCTAAATCCACTTCAGAAACAATGCTTGAAGTGGCTATAAAAATGACTCGAGCATTGTTTCTGAAGCCACAGAGCTAAGTCAGCTACTTAGATACATATTTCCTCACCTCTGTACGTATGGCATGACCACTGGCTACATTCAGTCCATTCCTGAATGCGGATGGGTTTTGTGCACGTTTCCTCGAATATTAATAAAATTCAGATCTGTATTCGTGCCACTACACAATACTATAGCATTATTCTGAGCTGCTCCCATTTGATGCATCTTGTTTACAAAGTTTTGTTGAAATGAAGAAGAATCCTGGCATAACATTAAAGGTTTAAACCAAATCAGATACAATCTTTGGGCCAGTTCCAACAATTGCTTAAGAGATTAGTTTTGATCTGGTCATGTAGGTCAAACCGGAAACATAAGAAACCTTCTTAATACAAGGAAATCATTAAAGTGACATACTCGGTTTGTATCAGCATTCTCATCTGATGAATCCTCGCCTCTGCCTGCAGTGCTGTTGAAATAAACACAAAATATACTGATTCACGATAAAGAAACACCTTTGTGAACCAACGTCTCCACTAATTCCAGAAAAAGAAGCTTCCTTCTCACTTTCTGGCAGTCTAATGCATACCAAATCCATATCTATCGATCCGCCCTTACTGTTTGTCATTGAATCTACTTCTTCTCCATTGAGAACCCTTTCTCCTTTAACTTGAATTTCTAATGTCAGACCCTGACCATGTACACTCACTGGTTATAAACATGTTCCAATCATGTGTGGTAAGAATCAGCTAATATAATATCTCTAATTCTCTATACATGTACTTATGAAACCTACTCAAACTTCAAACTAGGATAAGAGGCTGAAGCTAAGACAAGGAAGATATTATATACTCAAAGTAGGATATAGAAAATTTGAGAGAGAGAACCTGAGTTGAGGCAGCATTGCTTTCCTTGGCTTCCATGGTATGTCAACTTTGCAATCCTATTGATTTCTCCAATCACCAAAAAAATTACGACAAGCAAATAAGTAAGAAGAAGCACCTGAAATCACTTTTATCACAATTTGGCTGACAACAACATTTAAGAAATTCAAGCACCCATTGATAAAAGCAGCAAGACCTTCTAGGTATAACTATTATTCAAATTTGAGTTGTAAAAGAAGCCCAACTAAAAAATGACCAGGTAGCTTCTCAAACGTAGACAATGTAATCCAAGTAAAGAACAACTACTGCAGATTGGAAAAATCCAATATCATGGTCCTGAAGACCAATGTCCACTTCTTATACTAAAATTATGACTTCGCCATATCTATGTGAACTTAGAAGAAAACTAAAGAAGCGTTCTTTGCACAGCACAGACAACAAACCTCAACTGAGAACAAAAATAGTGGAAAGTAGAATCCAAAGGGAGAAACCTGTGTGTGTGAGCGAGAGTGTATGGCGCCAAACAATAGAGACGAGTGTTGTTGACTGTTGAGTCGGTTTCGCCGTTTCGATTTTGCACAGTAGAGCTTTGAGCTTTGTTCGTTATATACGGACGGGACAGAAACCAGTGTAAAGATAATATTTTGGCTTCTAAATACGGAAACGAACGTGGACCACGGTCGCGGTTAGTAATATTAAAAAAATTATTAAAATGATTACTTAACTTTGTCACGTTTAACTTTTTAGTAATTATATTTTATAAAACATCACACATAAAAAAAAATAGTTTTAGTCATTGAACTATTATTTGACATATCAAGTTTAGTCACAGTGTTTGAAATAGACGTTAACCTTTTATTTTCGGTTAGTTTAGAAAGGTGTTCACGTCTTTTGTTTATTTAAATTTTGTTTGTTTTTGAAAAAAAATATTGAAATGATCACTCATCTTTGTCACGTTCAACACTTTAGTCACTCTACTTTCTAAAATATCACTATAATCACGCAACTAAACATTCTTATATCATTTTAGTCACTTAACTTTAGTTCTGTGTATCGCTTTAGACGTCGACGCTCTGGCCTTGAAATTCGACCAAGTTTGCCAGCTGCTCGAATATAACCGGCATTGGAATGATTTCAATTGCATTGATGAAAGCATATGATTTTTTATGTGATGACGACGACGTGAATGCGATGTTGAGGTTCTCGGAAGTGACATAAGTGAGCGAGAATTACTTGATAATGTCGGTCTGCATGAGAGCCTCGACTGTTACGAAATTGTAGAAGTTGTTGAAGAGAGTGAAGCCGTTTGCGACCACGCCAAAATAGTCGGTTTCAACGATGTTGTTGTTATCAGAGCAAGGGTAGAAATGGAGTTGGAGGCAGAGTCGATGCTTTGGTGAAACTGAGAACTTGTACGATGATGAAGCATCGAAGATTCTTGCAGACATGTAAGGGTGGGTGAAGAGATCAATGGGTTTTGATCCAGGGCCATGGCTATCTCGAACTTTTTTAGAAATAAACTGGGAATCTGATGACCATATTCAGCCATCAGAATCGGTGCCGCTGTCTGAAAAGCCAAAGGAAAGAACGTAAAGATTGGAAGAAGTTGATGAGTCTACACTTTGAACTTAGATTGCGTTTAAGGATAACAAGATTAAAGGAAATAAGATCCGGGTATTAGAGATCAAAATGAGAAACAAAGAGGTAAGTGAAGTACAGGAAAACAATGATCTGTCAATGGCAAATTCATTATTTTAAAGAAATTTGTGATAATGGCACTTTTATAAATAATAAGAAGTTTTGGATAAAAATACATATTTATCCCTCATAAATCAAAACTTTAATGTATAAAATCTTAATACATATATAAGAAACTTTGAATTTGTTACCCAAGTGGTTGATGTTGATGAATGATGAACAAAATTGAGTCACGTGTACCACATGCTTTCCTCAAGAACTTTCACATCACCCACATGATTGTATGACTTTGTTTTTCCAGGATAAAACAACGTATGAGTTTTGTACCACAGCACAAAAACTCCTTATCGAATTGGAAAATACCTTTGTCTACCACTAAATTTGAGAGAGAGAGAGAGAGAGAGAGAGAGAGAGAGAGAGAGAGAGAGAGAGAGAGAGAGAGAGAGAGAGAGAGAGAGAGGTGATCAGAAGAGAAAATAATCAGAAGAGAAAATTGCTTGATTTCTAATGGGATGTCAAATGAGAAGGCCTCTGTTTATACATGGAGGAATGAGGAGGAACATAAATGTCGGCCACTCCAAAGGTCTTCGGTTTTGTAACAATTAACTAGCCAAACTTATTCAAATAAGGTCCTAATTTTTAGTTTCTCAATACATATATTAAATTAGCCAGGGTCAACACATGAATAGATGAAACAAATCTTGAAGCCCAAGATTATAAACATCCACAAACACAAAGTAGCTCATTCACAAACACACTATCACAAAATATACACTAAAAACATAAACCATACATAATTCAAGACATTATTTGCTCACATCACATAGCTAGGGTTCAAACCCTAGCCTCTCAAATGGGACTACTCACTACACATGGTAATAATGGAGTCTCGATATATAGATAAGAGTCATTATGTATAAGAATTAATCGAAGAGTCCCTTGAGCAAAGCCTCTAAACTCTTCAAGTCCTTTGTTCACTTCTTGGCTCCTTTCTTGCTCATTGGCTCAAAAAAGTTGATGAATCCACCTTAGGCTAGGGTGAAGAGGGTGGAGACGAGAGTATGATGGTGATGATAGAGGTTCCTAGGACTTTTGGTTGTGCTAGAGTGAGTTTTAGAGGTGAATGAGAGAGCTAGAGGGTTTGGGTATGGATAATGGCTATGGAGAGAGACTAAAACTATCAGAAATGAAAAAGTGAAGTGTGATATGTGTAAGGAGAGGAGAGCTCAACCATATATGTTCGAAGGACATATTTTAGGTGTTTAAAATATAAAATAAGATGATTAGACATGATCCTAAACTTTAGGCTTTTAGGTGGTCCTAATGTAAGACTCACCATAATTCATGTGACTTACATGTGCATCTATCTCTCAAAATATCTTTCTTGTGGGCTTGGAATCTTGGGCCTTGGCCCAACTTGACTTAACCTTGCCAGTGACTGGCGAAGACTTGCCGAAGTTGGCCGTTGACTGGTCGTTGACTTTTCATCTTTTTTTCGATTTTGCTCCATCTTCTTCAAAGGCTTAGGAAACTTGCTCAGCTTCTCCAAAAAGTGATTAGTTTCCATCTCTTAAAATGTTTCCATGCCAATCCCTCATTTCCTAGCATAACAAGGAAACATAGTAAAAATGATCCTTTATTGATAAAAAAACTAGCAATAAGTATGGAGTTAAGGACATAATTAGAACATAATTATGGGCATAACAAACGTGCAACTACAAAGTCACTGCATTCAAGGATGGAGTCAATGAGTATCCCCCAATGTCTGAACCTGTCTCGCCCCAAGAGTTTTGGGATGAGCACACCATTGACATACATGGGCTTAAGTATTACTACTTAAAGCAGATTTGGGCTTATGTATTACTACTTAGTGTTGCTTAGCAGGACAAAGAGGAATCTGGAAGAAAGGTTTTGAGGCTAAGAAGAAGAAAAAAGAACATGATGAACTTTGTGGCTTCTAAAAAATTGGGAGATTTCCTCTGATGATCAAAGCACCAAGTAGATGTTGGTATTTATAGGAGCCAAACTCTAGTGGCTTTCTGTTGAAACAAGGCGTAATTGCATCGATTCAATACACGAATTAAGGGATATAGACACGCCGCACTTATTCACGTACTTCATTCAAACCAAAAAGTTGTTCTTTTTGATAAATGTAGTTAATTGACATTTATTCTCTGAGCATTTAGGGAACATAAATCATTTTTGGGGGCTAGAAATTGAAGACAAAGATATTTGCATACATATTACTTAAAGGGAGCAAGTAGTTTGCAAAAATAAGCCCAACCTGGGGGCCCAGAATCAAAATTACACAAACACTTAGCCTAAAAAGTTGCCTAATTCTTTGATTGTGATTTTTGCTCACTCATAGTCAGCACAGGCAATAGAACGCTTGACAGTAGTGGTCGCAACAATGGCGTGAGTATTTTCAATATACTTCAGACACGTCTAGCCTTCCATCAGTATTCGCAGGGCAAAGAGTCATTTCTCTTGAAACTTGTCTTTCATTACTGTCAGTTCAGCTTGAAGTTGAGCGATCGTCGCTTTCTTGTCCTTGATTTGCGGGATGTCATCTTCAAAATCTGCTGTTTAGTACCTCTTCACTTACAGTCCTTCTCGCAACGTAGAGAGATTGCTTCTCCCTCTGATCTCCTCATCATTGTTAAGATATAGAGTAGGGAGTTCATTCAATTTTAGCTCCATCTCATCCATAACATGAAGAGGGATGAGAGTGAACTCTGCAAGCAACCTGGATATGTTCTTGTACTACTACAACGATGTTGGGGTCATCTAGGTTGAAGCCCCATAAGTCTCGAAGATAAGCTAGAACGGTGCGAACTTCGTCAAGTTAATTTTGCAGGTGGCTAAACCATTTCTTGATAAACTCTTGTAGCTTCTTCAAGTGTTGCTGCCATTTCATGCTCGTGGTTCCCATGATTAGCCTTGGAGGCAGATGATGAAGGTAGGCTGGCTTGAGAGGATCACTGAGGGAGCAATCGTGCAAGATGTTCTAAAAATGACCCAGTGCAAATCAACCAAATGATACAGAAGTGTCACCCGTGCTTAGGCCTTCCTCATTAATTTTTTGATAAAAACAGTAGGCAAGCTAGAAAAATCAAGCACATAAAAGGCATAGGGAGTAAGCAGGAAAACACCCTAGTTTGTTGGGTTCTATCTTCAGCTTCTTGATGAGGGCGATTTTCTGGAAGTATCACATGTTCAGAGGAAGAGATGTTCTTAAAGTTTGGAGCATAATAAACAACATGCCAAGATAAGAAACTAAAGGTAAAGCAAGGAGGATTCAGAAGTAAAATTATATTTGTTGGGTTACAGGTTTCTGCGGCGCGAGTTTGGTCTTCAAGAGGTTGGGTAATTGCTTCTTCAATCGCAATCTCTGCTATAACGTTAATGTGATCACTTTGATCTGGAAGCAATTGATCCGTAATCTGGGCTTCCGTCTGGATTTGATGGACATTTGAAACCTATGCAAAGACCAAAATAGGTGGTCAGATTCAAATACAACAAGAGTTTCCAATTTGGTTAGTGGGAGGTTTCAGAGCAACCTCAATAACAGGTTCTTCTTCCATCTGACTAGCAGTGGGGGTCTTACGGGTTTCCTTAGCCGTAGATAAACCCATCAAGGGAATATGGACTGGGATGGAAGATTCCGAGACAAGAGACTCCAAAACCCGGCAAAAGAGCTCAGTTTAATAAAAAAAAAAGAGGCTTGATCCAAATAAAAAGAGGTGAGTTGAGGAAAGAAATACCATTAAACTAGGACCAGGGTTGGGTTCTATAGAAGTAAGTTCCACCATAGTAACCCTCAGTTGCGAAAGTCCTTCAGACCCATTTGCTTCAGCAGATGCTGAGTCGTTATACGGATGAGCACTCACAGTATCTTCAGAAGAACTCGTGCTAGGCATAAAAGCTTGGTCATCATTAGGCGAATTGTTCCCCGGGAGGAGTAGGTTCTCTATGCGAGCTTTCTGAAGGAGAATTTGAAGAGTTAGAGGTGGCTTCTTCACCCTCTTTTGTTAGTGGGTGTTGAGACGAGGGGCCTACATCAGGTTGTTGCATTGGACGAATAGTCATGGTTGTATCATCTTTGAAACTTTCAACGACCAGGCGTTTTCGTAGACGTTGCTGTGGAAAGACGAAATTAAATCAAGAATGAAGCATAAAAGGAAATATGAAGAGTGGGTAGGTGATTACCAGTCTTGTGTATTCCTCGTCTAAAGGCTCGCTGCCACCCAAATCTTCTCTGGGACTGTGAGGAGAAATGGTTGCTTTCCCTTTTCCCTAGGCGAGTGGAGGTCTTAGTTCACCTAGCGATATGATTGATGACTACTATACTCGTGGCTAGAAGCTTCTTCTTAGGTGCCCGCTGAGAATGAGTGTCGACTTTCCTCGCAGCTCATTTCTACTCTTGGGTAGCGATAATGCGTGCTTGAGGAACCGTAACGATGAGTTTTTCTGTGGCATACTTTAAAAACTCTTTAAATGTTGTCGTGAAAATCTTTTGAAAGACAATGGAAGCATCTTGTTTCCAAACCTCTATGAAGTGTCGTTTCTACCATTTGTAGAAGGATCCAGTAATACCATAGTCAGTACAAATCGTCTTGCCAGCATAGACAAGTGTGTTGCACGATAAGGGCTAGAAGGTAGGGTTGGTTACTTCTGTGAGAGTGGCTTTAAAGGGTTTCTCGATATTTATTCGCCATGATGTAAACTTGTTATGAGACTCAATCAAAGGACAGGGCACACCTTGCATCAATCCAAACTGGAGAGCGAAGTAGTTTACTGCATAAAGCACAAAGCAGAGATTGGCATCAGGGATGCGAAAATACGCACGAGAGATGCTCTGAATAAAGATATCTCTCGCTGGTGTTTCCTGGTGATTAGGAGAGATGATAAACCCGTTTTTCAAATCAGCAGAGTACCTGCGGCTAATAATCACTTCCGCCATCTCTTGGGGAAATTTTCTAAGGTTGACAAAATGACAATTTTTTTTGAAATAACCTGGAGGATTAAAGCTGCTTGCTCTGATCAGAGTCCTTCCCATGAGCTCTTCATCCTTAAATCCCTTAAGCAACAGATTGTGGAAGTGCGGGAAATAGGTTTGGATCCATAGCTCTAAATTCCAAACTGGACCACCTACTTTATACTTGAAGGGAGCTGTAGACATCCAACCCAGGTTGTGATAAAGCGAACCACAGACTGGTTGGGCAAAATCAAGCTTTTGACTATTGAATATTGCTTTTGCCACCTTGGTAAGGTTGTTGGTGACTTTGTCCATAGCTACAAATAATACATATTTACAAAGCCAATATTCAAGAAATGTTATACCTCCCACATTATCGTGGTCATTTTTGTAGAAATTGTACCAGACAGTGTATGATTTACTGTGCTAACCATGGTCAGAGTTGGCTTGGAGGGGGAAGGTTATCTTGTCAACATCTCCTAGGATATATGGGCGGTCCACAGTGGAAGACCAGTAATTTTGGCAATATTAAGCAGCGTAATGCTCATGTCTCCACAAAGGAAAACGAAGGTATTGCTCCTAGAGTCCCAGAAGCAAAGTGTAGCAATAATTAGAGTCCCAGTTTTACCTCAATCTCTTTATCGAGTGGTTCAGCTTCTTTCAGCCGAACTACCAAGGGAGCATATCTCACTGGTCAAGCGAGTGCAGAAGATGTCTTGTGGGAGTCCAATTTCGGTCCAAGGATAACATTATCCCCTTCCTGCAGTTCAAGAGTGGTGTAGGGACTCAGACTCTTATGGTGTAATCGCCCTTGCATATGAGCGACAAAATCAGCAGCCCCTTCCCCGGTTTGTTCGTCGTAAATTTTGTTTTTGTAGGGGGCCATTTTTATGACTCAGGAGTTTGAAAAGGGTTTCTTTTGAGTTTGGGGGCAGATGAAATTGGGTAGAGAAGGGTTTTGGAGTCAGGAGGGTTGTAGACAGAAAAGCCAAACAGATTTAACATTAAGTAGTGGTACGAGAGGGATGCACTGAAGAGAGATTTAACATTAAGTAGTGGTACGAGAGGAATGCACGACTCTTCAGAAGGATACTTGAAAAGCCTAAGCGAGGCTAACATCACCGTTCGGAAGGGAACAACACGTCGCATCTCTAAAACCCTCTTCGATTGCACCTGGAGTTTATCTCGAGGTTTAGGGGGAAATGTTTGGACCCAAATTGAAAATAACAATTCATTTTCAATAGTGGGCTAAGTTTATTACAATCTGACTCCTATGGCCTACATGTCTATGTTTCAGTATAAAAAGAAAAGTTGGTTAGCACGAGAATCTTGATAGAATAAGGAAAGCACAGATTGACAAAATAACAAATCTATAATCTGTCTAAGATTCAGTTTTCCTTGCCCGATGAGGAGTTTATCAAATCATTATAAATAGATGAATCTAAGACGAATTAAAGACCTCTACACACATACACAAATTTGCTCTCAGCAAACAAGCCTTCTCTCACGAGAAACAAACAACAACAACGAGCTTAGAATTTTCACCGGACAAAGCATGAGGATTCAAATGTTTTCTTTTGTCAGACGATGTCAATTGAAGGAGATTTCACCAGATAGGGCGTGAAGGTTCCGGAGGTTCAAGAAGTCACCCTATATCCAATGTTCTCAACACTCGCCAAGGAAATTGCTCTGCTCTATACCGGATAGGGTGTACAACGTATTAATTTTCGTGGCTCAACAACGAGGCACGAAGCCTAAGTCTTGAATCACTTAGGCAAGAAGAACTTATCAGGCGTGGTTGGTGCTCTCCTCGCTCCAATCACTTGTAAGGAAGCAAGATCATCAGGCGCCACACACATCAACATTCTGCCATTGACAGTGGAACACCAACACGCATTAAAAGACACAGTTTGCGATTTTCTAGTCACAGCTACCTACTGAAAAAATCGAGCCAAATAGAGCTTTTTTTAAACATTATTTTAAACGCATTGCCAAACTTAGTCTTAGTAGGCGTTGGCTTATGTGTCCTGGCTTTTATCGTAGGAGGGAGATATGAGTGCATTATACTCTGTACTTAATACTTTTGTTCTCTTTGTACTTTGTACTTAGAGAAAATGCACCCATTTTGGGTGGGTTGGACCAATTCTCAACCTGAGTAATACACTATTCATCAAAATTAGTCTTTGATCCTAGGTTTGACGATACAACAATGAGATAGATTTGAGGACCAATTACTATTCATCTTTTCATAAATAATTTATTTATTGATAACAAATTATTGTCTTTATTTTATTATAGAATCAAATAGTTGTGTATTAATACCATATAATATATACAAATTCACTTTAATGAACGAATGACACATTAAATATTGTTATCTTTCAAAATAATTGAGACGATTTTGAATTGGAAGTGTTCGTTTTTTGCCGGTGATAGGACATACGGTGACAATAACCCATGATGCTCATAATTGAACTTGTTCCTTAGTTGTCCAAGTAGTACCTGCCTCTCCCATTGTGTTGAGCAAGTAACAAAAAAAATAAGAGCAAATGAAGTTGGAGAATGAAGAGATGGATATGTAGAAGACGTGGAAATGAAGAAGATTGTAGTATGGTATTTATAGAAAGTTTTGTTAAATTATAAAATTTTTTGTCATAATCTCATTGCGATTAATTGTGCCGTAAACTTTTTTAAGGTTTAAAGTTTAAAGGTGGGCCCTACCTCTAATCCAGACTAATTCAACACCAGTGGATTGTATTTTTTAATGGTTTGCTCCCTCCAACCCCCATATTACCTAGGGCTGGATTCGGTTGGTATACCAACTTAAATTAACAATACCATGTACCAACCAACTTATGATTGGTAGAAAAAATGTTCTACCAATACCAACCATCGAAGTTGGTATACCAACTTCGTTGGTACGGTTGGTATTCGGTTGGTACGGTTGGTAATGGGCCTCTACCAGCTTATGATTGTGGCCCAAAAATAAAGACCCAACAGAAAAGCCCATCATCATTTATCACTTTGTTGTGATTTTCATGTTTCATCTGGACAACAAAATTAATTCAAAAAACTTATCAAATGAGCGAATCAATAATGCAATACAAGTTTACAATATTACATCACATCACACCATCCCACAACTAAAGTGAAACAAAAATCAAGTTCAAATTCAAGCAAACCCAACATAAACAAAGAAACATTTAGGTATTTTAGGAATTTTACTATTTTACCCTAAAACATGGTACGGTACGGTAGTACCAAGTTTGTAAAAGTTTGTACCGAGTACCTACCAACATTGCAATAGTGGTACGGTAGTACTGTACCAACAGTTCGGTTACCAACTTTTCGGTATACCAACATAATTGGTACGGTTGGTACATGGTTGGTACGGTTGGAAAATAGTTAAATTGCCAGCCCTAATATTACCCCATTGCGAGTGCTCTTAATGCAATTCACTTTCTAAGAAGGAAAAAAAATATACACGCACTATCTCTTCAAAAATGAAGAGACAACGACGAAGAACTTCACTTCATAGTAAACTGATCAATGATCAAACTGTCTGGATATCCAAACACAATCTCTTCAAGACATAAGAGAGAACACACTTGAGAAGACAGTGTGTGTGTGTGACTCACTAACTGTTACTCACTCACTCACTCACTCACTCACTCACTCACTCACTCACTCATTCACAGACAAATAGATATAGAGAGCTGCCTCACCTAATCCGTCCATGGCTGCCTCCTCATCTGCCCTCATCTCCTCCACCCCTAGGGCTTTCGCTTCCACCAAATCTCTCTTCTCCTCGAAGCCCCAATCCCAATCATTTCCCAAATCCTTCCTCGGCCTCCTTCGCTTCCCTTCTGCCCCGCGCTCCATTTCCCTCTCCCGCCCCGCCAAGTCATTCGCCGTCAAAGCTTCTGTCAGTATATTTTCCTCTCTGCTCTGTTTTGCTCTCAAGTAAATAAGATTTCTTGTCTGTTGTATTTGTATTGATATTGATTCAGACAGGCTGAGCTTCCATTGGCCGGAAACGTAGCACCTGATTTCGAAGCCGAGGCTGTTTTCGACCAGGAATTCATCAAGGTTATCAATCAAATTTGAGCTGAATTTTATGACTGCTGTTTTGATTTATAGAGACTGAAAAAGATGTGCTATTTCAGGTCAAATTGTCTGACTACATTGGCAAGAAGTATGTGATTCTATTTTTCTACCCATTAGACTTCACATTTGTGTGGCCAACAGGTTTGTTTTTAACCCTGAACAACCTCTGCTTGCAAATTTTCAGGCTTTGAATCTCATTTCTGTATTTGTTTCTTTGAATTCCCATCCTCAGAGATTACTGCTTTCAGCGACTGTCATGCTGAGTTTGAACAACTCAACACTGAAGTCTTGGGTGTTTCAGTCGACAGTGTGGTAAGTTGGTTTCTTCTGTGCCTATCTCCGTGTGTTGTGCATTGTGGACAGCTTTGTTTGAATTGAGTTATTTTCGTGGAATGCATTTTTAGAAGGCCCAACTGCAGCTGATTGACTTGTAGCAGTTGACATATCATAAAAAGTCAGTGCTCTGCATATGCATATGTTATAACCTGTTCAATGTTTGTCTTCTGTAGCATAGCACAAGATGTCAATATTCTGCACATCCACATGTTATGTTATAACTTGTATAATGTTTGGATCTTATGCAGTGTATCACAAAAGTCAGTATTCTGCATATTGATAGTGTTGCCTCTATGGTAGCATGTCACATTTAAGTCAATGTTCTGCATATCCACATGTTAGAACTTGTTCTGTGTGTTGTTCTGTTGTAGGGGATTACATAAAGTCAATATTCTGCATACACACATTACCTTGTTTCATGGTTGGATTTTGTTGGAGCTCTTTCGAGATGAGCTGCATTTAGACCGCTTCAGTTTTACGTAAGATTTATAAGTGTGGGATTAAGCCAGCATTGGAAAATTTGAAATATTTGCATGGTTGATTTGCTGATTGTCAACTGAAATTGGATTCATGGTAAGGTGGAGAAACTAGATAGAATACATCTGCATTTGGTTGACCTGATTGGCCAATTTTTAGTGTTGGTGATCATGGATATTTCACTTATAAATCAAGTTCGAAGAGATGAAAATATTGCGAGAACTAGTATTCAGTGATGGATTATCAAGAATCACTGTGGTTGACATTATGAGGATAATGTGTTCTTGATGATAATTGATTCCATAAGTTGTTCAGGACTTCAGGATAAGTGATGAATGATGATCGCTCATCTTTGAGTCTTGTTGAGGTCTATAAATGAATGCTAAATTGCTCAAAGACTGCTAATTGAGATTCTCTTGGCCTTACACTGTCTCTTTTTTTGTTGTTGTAGTTTTCCCATCTTGCATGGGTCCAAACAGACAGGAAATCAGGCGGTCTTGGTGACTTGAATTATCCATTGGTATCCGACGTCACCAAATCAATTTCTAAATCTTATGGAGTGCTGATCCCTGACCAGGTATGAGATGATAGTTGGCTCTATATCTAATGATATGAACTTTTGGGAGACTTGGGGATGTTGTAGTCTGGAACTCTAGATAATAACAGTTTGCCTTTACTGTTAGAGGGAATTGCATTGAGAGGACTTTTCATTATTGACAAGGAAGGTGTTATTCAACACTCCACCGTCAACAATCTTGCCATCGGGCGAAGTGTGGATGAGACCAAGAGAACGCTCCAGGTAAATTTCTTCAGCCAAGATAGAAAATGGGTGATATCAGTGGTTTAAATTGTCAGTTTTAATCATGGTTGTATCTTTGGAGTACTCCGTTCTTGGATCCTGCAGGCTTTGCAGTTTGTGCAGGACAACCCTGATGAGGTTTGCCCTGCTGGGTGGAAGCCCCAATTCCAGTTCCAAACCCTAACATTTCCCAAATCCTTCCTCGGCCTCCGCCTCCCTTCTGCCTTGCGCTCCATTTCCCTCTCCCGCCCCGCCAAGTCATTCGCCGTCAAAGCTTCTGTCAGTATATTCCTCTCTGCTCTGTTTTGCTCTCAAGTAAATAAGATTTCTTGATTGTTGTATTTGTATTGATATTGATTCGGACAGGCTGAGATTCCATTGGTTGGAAACGTAGCACCTGATTTCGAAGCCGATGCTATTTTCGACAAGGAATTCATCAAGGTTATAAATCTAATTTGAGCTGAGTTTTATGTCTGCTGTTTTTATTTATAGAGACTGAAAAAGAGGTGTTTTTTTGACCAGGAATTCATCAACCTCATTCACACTCCCAACCCAAACCCCAAGTCCCAGTTCTCCTCCTCCTCCTCCTCCTTTTTTGAGGCCAAAACTCCTCACTTCCCAATCCTCTCCACCAAAACCAAATCCACCCCAACAACTCCCCAAACCCTAATCAAATCCCTCAAGCCCCAATCGCCTCCTCCTCATCCCCACTCAGACTTCCACGAGAAAGCCCTCTACCTTGACTCCATTGGCCTCGACCTCTTCTCCCTTGTCGCTCACCACCCTCCGATTGTCTCCTTCCCTCTCGCCAACCTCAAATCCACCGTCCATTTCCTCCTTTCCTCTGCCGGCTTCTCCACCCTTGAGCTCCGCCGCCTCGTCGGCATGTGCCCTGAAATCCTTGCCTCCAAAGTCTCTGACATCCTCCCCGTCGTCACCTTCCCCCTCCGTGAGGCCGGAGTCAACGGCTCCGATCTCAAGCGTGTCATCAATCGACGGCCCAGATTGCTTGCCTCCAGCGTCAAGCACCGCCTACGCCCCACCCTCTACTTCCTCCAGTCCATTGGCATTACGCATGTCAGCAAGCACACCTCACTCCTCTCCTGCAGCGTCGAGAACAAGCTCCAGCCGCGTGTTGACTACCTTGAGAAGATCGGCTTCTCACGCGCCAACGCGCTTGCCATGTTCCGGAGGTTTCCGCAGCTATTTTGCTACAGCATTGAGCACAATTTGGAGCCCAAGTTTAATTACTTCGTCGTCCAAATGGAGAGGGAGCTCAAGGAGCTCAAGGAGTTCCCGCACTACTTCTCCTTTAGCTTGGATAATCGGATAAGGCCGAGGCATCAACGATGTGTTGATAGGGGCGTGCTCTTTCCATTGCCGATTTTGTTAAAGACAAGCGAGACCAAGTTCCGGGAGAGATTGGAAGGTTGTTGTAACTCTTCTATTCCGTTGACGAGGTCTCCATTGTGGTGTACAAAAATGATTTTTAATGATGATGATTTAAAGAAATGAAATGAAATATGTAACGAAATTGTCAACCACCTTTTTTTTTCCGTGTACAGATAGAACTAGGTGGATACCTGCGCTAAGGCGTGGTTTTTTGAGCAAGTGAAATCCTATAAAGAATGATGATTCATTATTTATCGTACTATTGTAAAACATTTTAATATAATTATTATATTTTTTGAAAAGTGTAATCCTTTGTTGTACTATAGAAACTTCACTTGTTGTAAAACATCTTAATGTAGTTATTGTGCTTTTAAAAAAATAACGCATTTTGTTTTGCTATAGAAAATTCACTAGAAACCACATGTATAATAATATTCTTTCATAGTTTTAATCGTAATGAATACCAAATATCATCTATATTTTCCATTAAAAGAATATATGTTATTAGAAAGATTAGTAGCAAGATAGAGAAATAAAATACTAAACAACTATCATGTAATATAGAAAGCAAACAATTTAAATATGCTACAAATGCTGATCCTATATTATTATTATTATTATTATTATTATTATTATTATTATTATTAAGCAATTATCCAATATTTTGGTTCTCTTTTCAAAATAATTGAAGACAGTTGAATTTTTTTTGTTAAATCAGCAATAATGGCTTAAGACGAAGAATGAAGAGTTTGAATGCAAGGAAGTTAATGGTAGCCATGGTATAAAATCATGTTTAATCAGGGACCACAGGATAATATAATAATTAGTTCCATTCAGTTTTTTTTAAAGGAAGAGTTATGATTTTTATGTACTAAATTGAAATATGTCAACATGTCAGCTTTGTGCTATGCAGAAACGCCTGATTTAAATTATACAGCCCTAAATATGCATAGTATAGTGTTCGAACTGACGATGAGATGAAATGAAATGAGATTAGGAAATTAAATAGTTGAACGGTGTAGTCGAAGTAAAAATAGTATCGATCGACATACATTTATAATTACGATGTAGTCAAAGTAGAGATTATAACTAGATAGATGAAAGCACTTTTTACTAGTCCTAAGCACAGTGATTTTTTATTTTTATCCTGACTTTTTAACATATTTACCATACTTGTCACTACCTCATAAAATTTCAAATTTTTAATGACCATCTTTTCTTCTTTGACATCTCCATAGCTCCAGCGCTCTCCATTCTTCTCTCTGACGTTCATCTCACATCTATCTCTCTTCATCTCTACAAAATTCCAATTTCTCTTCATCTATCTCTCTCCATTCTTCTCTCTAAAGTTCATCTCACCGACTCATGTGTAAAAGAGGCTGTTATTGCCTCCTCATTCTGCTTCAAATTGAAAGAACCGATGTAGAATGAGGATTTGTCAAAGTGCTTGAATTCAAAAATCAGATCGATACGCATTTTCGGAGCTTCGTGGTGAGATTTTCCGCATCATCTACACTAATAGTATTTGATGCTTTTCTAGTTGAATGGATAGAACCATTTTAATGTTTTAATGTTTTTTTGGTGGCGGATAAGCTGATTAATGGGATGGAGGTGAAGATGAAAAAGGGGATCGATTACATGAAGCTAAAAGGCGTAGAAGAATCAGAAGAAGAGATGGTAATGGAGCCTAAGAGAATTGGGTGTTTGTGGTATTTAGACCCAAAATAAATATTTTTTATTTTTTGGTTTGTTACGATCTTTGGGCCGATGTCTGCAGCTGGCGCCATAAGAGCTTTCCTCGTAGGGGAAAGAATCTTGGATGATTATGACAATCTTAGATTGATCGGGAGAATAAAGGCCGGGAGATTCTTGGTAATTAGAGTCATTTAATGATACCAATTGCTAGAATCTTATGGCAACTCTGACAAGTAATTGTATGGTGCCTATAAATAGAGGAAATCTTTATGCAATCGGGACAAATCAAAAATACAATTTGCTCTCGGCAAGCTCAACTCTCCTTGCAAGAAAAACTCTACCTCCGGCGATCCAAGGATTCTCACCAGACAAGGAGTGAGACATTCGAAGATTCAAAGATGTAACCACCTCAAAGAGTGGGACCTTATGCCAAATGTGCCAGACGTCCTCAGAGACTCTAGTGGCTTTCTTGCACCGCTTCAGAGGCAAACTCAACACGTGCAAGATGCAGCTTGACAAGAAGGCGATTATTGACATGGCCATAAATGGCTTGGATGACCGAATGTATACCATGTTCTTAGGAACTAGGTACGGTTCTTTGAACGAGCTCATTGATGCAATGACCAAAGCTCATAATGCCATGCATGAGAGAGACAATAGGCGTAACTCTTCAAAGAGAACGTACACGCCATACACTCCAGACAAAGGCATGTCAATATCAGTGGCATACGTCGAGGAAGTAAGTGAAGAGGAGTATGAACCTGAGAATGAGTGGGTTCATGCAGTCGAGCTAACGAGCAAGAATACTTTGAAGCCCAAGAAGCTGGAACAGAGCAAGGGTTCGCTTAAGTTGTCGACCGTAGCCTTCACAAACCTAAAATTTAACACCTATACTTATGATGCTAATGTCGCTCATGAAATATTTGACGAGATAATTAGCCAGAGGGCAGTGAAGACAGACTTTGAACCTAGCCCGAGTCTAAAGCAGTTAAAGGGCAAGATGTTTTGCAAGTATCACGGTATGTGGAGTCATACCACCAATGACTGCATTAAGTTGAAAGATGCCATCCAGACAGGAATCAACGAAGGCAAGCTGGCGTTGGTAACACCTAAGACAATGTCGTTGGTGGATACTCACCCTTTCCCTGAGCCACATGTGAATATGGTGGAGTTAATCAGGGCATCACCTCAGCGACAGTTGGGGCGAGGGACCCGAACAGGAAGTACAGACACTACACCTTCAAAGAAGACAAGGTGATGAGATTCTCAATGAACTTATAGTGGGATGTTTTGTAACTTACAGACCTGTGCAAAGGCTTGAGGATTTGGCTTACGTGAGGCACGACGAATACTTCTGCAAGTACCATAATAAGTTCAGCCATGTGACCTCAATTTGCAAGGCTCTAAAGGAGAAGATCCATGATTGGATTGACAAAGGAAAGATCGAATTTGGCCCATCAGAGATTCCGACAAGAAGCTCCCCTCCAGTCAGGAACCCAACATCAAAGAGAGCCAAGCGATAGATCACATACGATGTGACCAAGATGTCACAGATCTTGGATAACTTAGTCTCAACGAGATTTTCCAGGGTGCCTTTTGGTCCTTCCTTTGATCTTGAGAAGCTAAAAGGATAACTTTACTGTTGTTTCCACCATGTCTTGACACATCCCATTGACAAGTGCACTAGCTTGAATTATCACATCTAATAGTGAATCAACAAAGGGGAGATTACAGTGCAACATATCAGTGAAAACACAGCGCAACAGAGTAGGGCAGAGGAAAGTGTCATGGTGGGCATGCTGGAGCTACATACTAATTATACTGAAGAGGTTCTCGAATCAATTGAACTTAGTTTGATTGAGACTTAGACTTTATTGGAATAATTATACGATTAATTTATAAATTTGTTAGGATTTCAAAAATCACGTAGTTCGAGAGTGCGATATTTTCGACGGGGTAATTAATAAGCTTCATTATTCAATAACATTTTGGTTGGTTCCTCTCCGGCGAGCTCAATGACGAGTGAAAGATGGAGATGAACTCCCAGAAAAAAAGTCACTTCTAGAGTTTGAACTTTCGACGAGTCGTCAATATGATGCCCGAACTTTAAAAACTATCAAGTGATGCCCAAACTCTCAAATTATCAAAGACAAAAAAATAGAAAAATAAAAAAAGGAAATAAAAAAATGAAAATAAAAATGAGAAGGGTAAGGGTATTAAAGTCTTTTCCCCTCTATTTTGTAAAAAAAAATGTTGTGTCACCGTTATAAACAGTGCTGCGACGAAAAATGGCTATAAGCATCACGTAAATGTAATTTTGAAAGTTTGTGCATCACTTTGACAATTTTTGAAGTTCGAGCATCATATTGATACATCGGCAAAAGTTCAGAGCTTGTTGGTGACTTTTTTCCTTAGGTAATTTGTACTAAAGATTTTGGTTGAGACATCTATGTTCGATGTTTGGATGCCATTAATCTACTCGCAAGTTTCAATTTCTGCTACTATACCTTTACCAAAAGATCTATGTTATTATCATGCTGGGAGATTTTATAGCTTATACATGTTAGCTCCAAGATTCATTCAGTTGATACTTACGGGCAGTAGATGAACTCATGAACATAATAAAATGTATTCATTGGACCCCTTAAATATATCTCATATTTTTCTATTTCCGTTTTCTTAGGTATTTAGTACTCTCTCATACCGATATTGCTTAATGTCTATCCACTCAATTATGAAATGTAGGCATGGAAATTATGGGATGTAGGGAAGTCTGTTTTTATTGGAAGAATTAGAGAAAACTCCCATAATCCATTGTATTTTTCATTATTAGATTTAGGACGCTATTAAATAAGACACTATTAAATATTAGAAATATGATATTAGAATACCATAATCTACCCATATATGTACGTAATTTGCCATTACCCTATATTCATTGTCTTCATTCCTAAAATTCAGTCTCATTAATAAGTGAGATTGAATTGTTTTCCAAATTCCACTAAATACTTTCATCACGTTATAAGTATTTTTAGTATATTTCTAATTGGACACTGCAACTACCTACACACATATATCAATCCCATGTAGGTAAATTGATATTTGACTTTGAATTAAGAATTAGATAGCCCACATCCATGTAGGTAAATTCACTTTACTTTGTAGTCAAACGAAAGTAGGTAAATTGTTTAAACTGTTGGTAAATTGGGATGTATCTAATTTTTTTAAGTGTAAAATATATATAGGTACCATATGTACATACGAAACTAAAATTATTATTTACCTCTTTGAATGATGAACACTTAATTTAGTATTTACCTAGTTCCTATTTTCTAAAGTTGAAAATGTATCTAATTTTGAAAGAAAAAATTATGTATGTCATGTAGTAGATTAATATAGGTAAATTAATCAAACTATATATGCCACGCACACCTTAAGGTTGTTTTTGGATGTTGAAATTACAAATTATTGAGAAATTGGAACTGACGTAATTTACAATTTTGAAATTTAAAAGGGTCTTTCCCCAAACCCCAAGAATAAGATTAAAAATTCACTTCAGCCTATCGAAAGGTTGAAAATTCTCATCAGCCCACTTGCTAGATACAATTATCAACGTGCCCTTAACCTTAACTCCCCACCTACCACATCTCTCGTTTGTATCGAACTGTTCTCTCTCTCTCTCTCTCTCTCTCTCTCTCTCTCTCTCTCCACTACAACATTTGTGCCCATTACCGGCGAGATCACCGGAGACAAGGCCGGCGACCAAAAAAGTCGCCGGTAATGTCCATCATTACCGGCGACTTACTCCGTCGCCGGTAATGTCGCCGGAATCTCGCCGGTAATGTTCCAAGACATTACCGGCGACTCCAACCGTCGCCGGCAATGTCAAGCCGAACATTTCCGGCGATTTTCCGGCCGGAATTTCACCGGAAATGTGTGGCTAGACATTGCCGGCGACGGTTGGAGTCGCCGGTAATGTCTTGGAACATTACCGGCGAGATTCCGGCGTAAAGTCGCCGGTAATGTCTTCATTTCCGGCGACTTACTCCGTCGCCGGCAATGTGTCTTATATTAGATGCCGGCTACGGCAGCTCGATCATTCAATCATTTTGATCGAAAAAAATCCAGAGAAATCGAAAGAAGGAAAACGTACGTACGCTCTGAAATCGATCATTCGGTATATTGTCAAAATTAAGGCGCGCGTCGAAAACTCGATCACTCGGGAAGCTATATATATAGGTACGTAGGTGTATATATACGTATATGTGGTATATATATATGTGTGTGTGTGTGTTGATCAAATCCAATTCGTGAGATATATATGAAATGTTGTTGATGTACGGTCACCGAAACGAGAAAACAGCTTGTAGTTAATCTTGTGTCTGAATCAATGACTGGTATTATCGTATTGTTATCGGAGCCAGGCTTAACAGAGCCTCCTCCTATCCAGTCAAATACGTTTTGAATTGAAAAAAGAAGAATACTATCATCGAGTACTGAATCGAATTCAGAGATTAGATCGATATATATACATATGCATGCATGTACGTGTTGATTTAATTAGAGTTGAATGGAGAGATCACGTCGATTATTAGTAGTGAATGTGTGTATATATATATAATTAATACGTAAAATTGTTAGAATTTTCAGGATGCATGGACAAGAGTTGGATGAGCCTCGAAAGATGGGATGTCAGATATCACCAGGGAATTAGGAGTTTTGTGGATTTTGTGAAGGCTAATTGTGGAGACACTACACTTCATTATTGTCCGTGTAAAGAATGTAAGTGTTTCAGCGATCGATTTCGATTTCCCATTGATAAAGTCCAGAGGCACCTGAGTAAATACGGGTTTTGGGATAAGTACACTTGTTGGATTTATCACGGTGAAACATCGGTAGCGGGTCCGCATGATCATGGACAATTTGGTGAGAGGGCAAGTCCACGCTATGATCATGGAGATTTTGCTGAGAGGGGCAGTTCATCCTATGATGCAACATCGATGTTAATCAATGATATGTTTCCTCATGAGAGCGGTGTATTTGCTGATGAAGCACCAAATGTCCCTCCCGTCGTTGAGGGTTTCCCCCATATCGAGCCAGTCGAACCATTACCTGGAGGTCATGTCAACATAAGCGGTATGGACAAGTACAATAACCTGATTGCATTGCAACAGACTCCGTTGTACGACGGTTGTAGTAAAACTGTTCTTGAAAGTGTGATGGGAGTGATGCAGCTCAAAATGGAGAACAAAATGTCTGTCAAAGCTGTTGATTCTTGGTTGAAGTGGACTGCTTCGCTACTGCCACCCGGTCATCGTCTTCCTACCACTCATCATAAGGTGCGACATATCCTGAAAGATCTTGGGCTTTCCTACATCAAAATCCATGCATGCAGATATGATTGTATTCTCTTCTGGGGAAAAGATCTCGAAGACCTTGAAGCCTGCCCGATATGTTTTACAGAAAGGTATAAGTTGACTCCTGCAGGCAACAAGAAAACTGTGAAGATACTTCGATATTTCCCGCTTATTGATAGGCTGGAGCGGTTGTTCATGTGTGCTTTCACGGCCGAGGCAATGAGATGGTGGGCTGAGAGGAACTTGCCTGACGATGACACCCTTATACACCCTTCCGACGGAGAGGCTTGGAAGCACATGGTCAGGGAGTTTGATCATTTTGCAGCAGAGGTCCGAAATGTTTGGCTAGGGCTCTCATCTGACGGATTCAACCCTTTTGGCAACATGAGTCTTCAATACAGTATATGGCCAGTTATTTTGGTACCGTACAACCTTCCACCATGGATGTGCATGAAGAAGGAATACAATATGCTCACTCTGTTAATTCCGGGCCCGGGTTATCCAGGAAAGTGTCTCGATGTGTATTTGAGGCCTTTGATTGAGGAGCTTAAGTACCTGAGTGAGTGTGGCCACCCCACTTACGATAGGTTCAAAAAGGAGATGTTCCAGATGCATGCCATGCTTGTTGGCACCATCAGTGATTTTCCTGCCCGCGGTATGTTGTCGGGCAACGTTACCAGGGGTTACAGGGCTTGTTCAGAGTGCATGACGGTTGATTGTTGCAGTCCTCATTGCAGTAAAATTGTTCAGATGCGTCACCGTTGTTGGCTTCCATATGATCACCCATTTAGGCAGGATCCAGACGCGTTTGATGGGACTGTGGAAACAGGTGTGGCACCCAGGCGATGGACAGGGGAAGAAATTTTGGAAGTGTTGAATGAATACGATTTTGGCCAGCTGAGCAATCATCCTGACATAGTGGCGTCAATTCCAGACAAGCCCGAAAGGTATAAGTTTTGGACACACAAGAGCATATTCTGGGAACTCTCCTACTGGCCCAGGTTGCCTATTAGACATTACCTAGATGTCATGCACATAGAGAAGAATGTGTGTGAAAGTGTGGTGGGCACAGTTCTTAACTTGGAGGGGAAAACAAAAGACATCCCTAAGGCACGCATTGATCTGAAAGCAATGGGTGTGCGGAAACATTTGTGGTTAAGAGATGGTAAGAGAAAAATGCCGCAAGCTCCGTACACCGTAAAGCCGAAGCATAAGCATGAAATTTTTCGGTGGCTGAGTAATGTCAGGTATATATTCTTATGGCTATGTAGGAATTTGGCCTTAAATTTTTAGCGGAGTATATATGGTTATATGCGAGAAATATAATTGGTCCATATATATGGCTTTATCTATATATATGCAGATATCCTTATGGCTATGCAGGAAATATAAGCAGGTGTGTTAACTTCCGGGACAATAAGATGTACGGATTAAAGAGTCATGACTGCCATGTACTGCTTCAACGCCTTTTCCCTATTTTCATTCGAGGGTACATGCCCAAAGAGGTGGTGGAGCCGTTGGTGGCCTTGTCAAGATTCTTTCAGAAATTATGCACCAGGGAAGTTAAAAAAGCAGACCTGAGGGAGATGCAAGATGACATCATTTTTATCATGTGCAAGCTTGAGAGGATATTTCCCCCAAATTTTTTCGACATAATGCCGCACTTGATGATCCATCTTCCCGAACAATTGTTGCTTACCGGTCCCGTACACTACACTTGGATGTATCCCATGGAAAGGTACAAATGATTCAAAAATTTGGTTTGCCTATGTTTTTATATGTAAATTCTTGTGGTTAAGTAAGTTAACATGTACTTGTTAACTTGTAGACAATTGGGAGTCTACAAGGACTATGTGAAGAATAAATATGCACCTGAAGGGTGTATCGCTGAAGCATATCTTGCGCACGAGTGTGTAACGTACACCAAAGTGTACCTCGAAAATGTAGAGGACCCCCAACAACATATGCCGATAGATGAACCCCAGTTCAACCTTTCTATCATCTCCAGTGACGTGGTAGTACATGGAAGCTTGCCAAAGTCGTACAAGTTGGATGGAAATAAGGTAGCCATTGCCCACTGGTCGGTACTGATTAACTGTCAAGAAGTACAATATTGGAAAAACTATCATCTTCACTGCCCTGCTATTGCCGGAAATGTTGATTACCACAACAAGACGTTTGCAAACTACTTTGGTCAATGGGTAAGTATATGTGTATATGTCTATTTTTATATATATCCTTATATAGCATGTATGTATGTACGTGGTTTTTTGGTTTCAAGATGACATAATTTCTTCTGTACGTATTAATATATGGACGTTTTCAGATGAACCATGTAGCAGATGATGGTTGCCCAGAGTGGTCAAACGAATTGAGGGTCCTGGCGATGAAACCGATTGCTTCAAAAGTTTACTCGATGTGTCAGGTCAATGGCGTGAAATTTATATGTGAAAATCGAGACGACCGACTGAAAACACAGAATTGTGGGGTGATGGTCCATGGTGGGCAGGATGACGTTGACTATTACGGTGTCCTTCATTTAGTTGTTGAATTAATTTATGGGAACCGCATGAAAGTGCACTTGTTCAAGTGTAGATGGATTGATACTAGCCCGGAGAACACAAGGACCGATCAGTACGGAACATTTTCGGTGAATACTACTACTAGCTGGTATGAAGATGACCCTTTCGTTCTTGCCTCATCAGTAAAACAAGTGTTTTACCTGGACGATCTTCTTAACAAAGTCCCGTGGAAGGTGGTTAACCATGTTGCTCATAGAAACATATACAGTGCTGCCACACTTGGTGATACCGCAGATGATGAGGAAGTTACTGCATACCAAGAGCCAAACGCTTTTGACATTCCGGAATCATCTACGATTCGCCTTAATAATGTGAGATCTGGGAGTGTGGTTCGAATTACTGGAGCAGAACTTCTCGATGTTAATCCATATGAAGTTGACGCTGATTCAGATGACGAGGAGCGGCACATATTGCCAGAGGTTACCTATGAAACCGAGTCAGACTCAAGTGATGAAGATGATTACGATTATCATCCTTAGTACGTTGGAAATTGTAGTCGGAAATTGTAGTCGGCAAATGTACGTAGTAAAATGTACGTAGTAAAATGTTTAAGGAAATTGAACGTTGTTGGAAAATGTACTCGGAAATTGTATGTAGTCGGAAATTGTACGTAGTCGGAAATTGTATGTAGTCGGAAATTGAACGTAGTCGGAAATCGGAACCGTAGTCGGAAATTGAACGTAGTCGGAAATCGGAACCGTAGTCGGAAATTGAACGTAGTCGGAAATCGGAATCGTAGTCGGAAATTGGAACTGTAGTCGGAAATCGGAAATTGAACGTAGTCGGAAATCGGAACCGTAGTCGGAAATTGAACGTAGTCGGAAATCGGAACCGTAGTCGGAAATTATACGTAGTCGGAAATTATGTAGTCGGAAAATGGTCGGAAATTGGTCGATCGGATAATAGTCGACAAATTAATAATGACATTACCAACGAGTTGACAAGCAACTCGTTGGTAATGTCATTACCAACGACCTAGCAACTCGTGGGTAATGTCATTACCAACGAGTCAAGTCGTTGGTAATGACATTACCCACGACGGACGTCGTTGGTAATGACATTACCAACGACGTTGACCTACCTCGCCGGCAATGGTGGCGGTATAGCTCGAGCTCGAGCTCCTCCTCCCCATTTCTCTTCGGCCTATTTCGATCTCTTCTCTCTTCCCTCTTCCCTCCCTAAACCCGAAATTCTCACCTCTCCCTCTCCTCAATCCTCTCTTCTATCTTCCCTCTCCCCTCTCTTCCTCTCCTCCCCTCTCTCCTCCTCCCCTCCTCCTCTTCCTCCTCCCCTCACCTCCGTCGCCGGCACGGTATAGTTCGAGCTCCACCATGCCAGGTTTGAGCTCTCTCTCTCCCTCTCTCTCTCTCTCATTCCACAATATTTTTTGTGTGTATTTTAATTAATTAATTTGTGATAATTGTGGGATGTATATATGTATGCATGTGGACATTATTTGTAAAATGTAATTAAGGTATGTATGAAAATTGTGGGAAAAAATTGTTGATAATTGTGGGGTGAATGAGCAATATATGTGATGTATATATGTGAAAAATTAATTAATATATATGGAATGTATATATATACGTATGTTTGAAAAATGTGGAAAATTAATTAGCTAGGGTGAATTGGATTAATATGTGATGTATATATATGTGTGAATTAAGGTGATCAAAATTAAGATGCATGATCGATGTATATATGTGTGAAAAGTTTAAAGCCGGAATTGATGTATGTATATATGTTAAGTTAGGTGATATATATAGTTGTTAATTTAATGTATAATAGGTGATATTGGAACCATACCAAATCGGAACCGGAACGGTTTGAAACCGGAACTGTTTATAACCGGAACCGTTTGAAAACAAACGGTTCCGGTTTCAAACGGTTCCGGTTCCAAACCGTTCCGGTTCTGATTTGTTATAGAACAGAAACGGTTTGTAAGCGGAACCGTTATGTTACAAATTGTTCCAGTTACAAACAGTTCTGGTTTCAAACGGTTCCGGTTCCAAACCGTTCCGGTTCTGATTTGTTATAGAACCGAAACGGTTTGGAACCGGAACCGTTTCGAACCAGAACTGTTTGTAACCGGAACCGTTATGTTACAAACGGTTCCGGTTACAAACAGTTCCGGTTTCAAACGGTTCCGGTTCCAAACCGTTCGGGTATTTCTGATTTGTTATAGAACCGAAACGGTTTGGAACCGGAACGGTTTGGAACCGGAACTGTTTGTAACCGGAACCGTTTGTAATATAACGGTTCCAGGTTCAAACAGTTCCTGTTCCAAACCGTTCCGGTTCCAAACCGTTCCGGTTCAAACCGTTCCGGTTCCAAACCGTTCCGGTTCCAAACCGTTCCGGTTCCAAACCGTTCCGGTTCCAAACCGTTCCGGTTCCAAACCGTTCCGGTTCATATATAGTTCCGGTTCCGATTTGTTATAGAACCCCAGTTCCCATGACTATTACGGTGTCCATGCCAGGAGGTTTTGCGGCTAATTGGCTTCGGAGAGGTTCCCGAAATAGTGGAGGGAACAGTAGTCAAGCTTCCTCCTCGCCCGCAGTTAGCAACACGCCCAGTGGGCCAATGATGAGTGCTCGCACGAGAGCCTTGCTAGAGGCGCGAGCTGAGGAGGAAGCTGCACGATCAAGAGCCGTGCAACCGGAAGTTGAGCCTCGAGCCTCAGTCTCCAGACGCTCAATCAGCAGACGTCCCTCCGGTGGCAGAGCCTCAGACGAGCGAGAGTCAACGGGGGCATCAGAAACTCCCTCAATCCAAATGCCCCATATTCGCCCGGTGCCTACTCCCGTTTCACGGGAATCATCTCAGACACATGGTGGTGCTGGCGCCTCATCGTCCAGGCCTCGTCTATCTCCGCCGTCCGGTCTCTTCCTACCCGACGAGATTCCTGTCATCCCTGAATTCGATGATAGGGGGATGCCTGTTTATGTTGAAGGACGGCCGGAGTTCCTGAGCGTGGAGGAAGCGTATAACTTCCTCCCGTTCGACCCCGTGTATCTTTGGAGTGTGAGGTGCACCAACCAACAAACGGACGATGCAGGTAAATTTTATTTAACATCTGATTGATTACTTAATTATTACTTAAGACTTGCGGTAGGTTCAATTAATGATATCAATTTGTTGACATTGTATTATTAGGCAATTTCGTTAATGGGACTGGAAAACGGAAAGGGGCTAGAGGCACCTGCACCGGGAAGAGACTTGAGCAGGCCACCGGCGGAAGGAAAACGCCCATAAGGGCCAATGAGGATGGCGAGGTGATCGAGGCATTCGACACCACGCGCAAATATGTCAGCATGGCCGGTGCGATCGTGCGGGACAAGGTCCCAATGCTTTGGCCAGATTGGGAATCTGTGCCTATCTACGTGAAGATGCAAGTGCATAATGCACTCAGTGTGAGTAAAATCGTATTTTCATTACGTAAATTTTACATTTATTAATTAAGTCCGAATAAATATATAATTTTACCTTTTATATATTGAAATTGCAGGTGTGGTTTGACGTGGATGAAGTTCTTATTCACACGTGGGTAGAGCGTCAACTACATATGAGGTGATGTGCTTCGACTTATTTGAATATATATCGAGTTAGATTTTTGTTTATCAAGTGTTTTAATATCTCTAACTTTTTTCCCTTCTTTTCATATAGGTATAAAGAGTGGAAGAACGAGCTTTCTTCCCATTACACTGTATACAAGGAGCTAGGCCGAGGTTCCACCCCTAGCGAATTCCGGTTTAGGGAGTACGAGTGGCTGTGGCTGATTGCCCACTTCAAGCACCCCAAAGCTCGGGTATGCATCCTTAATATATCTTTCAAGCCTAATGTATCATATCAGATTGAAATAGTTAGTTACTAATTTTTTTTCATATGTTTATCAAACAAGGCGATTTCGAAGACGAACCGGGCGAATAGATTGAAAAACACCAGGGCCCATCATGCAGGTTCACTCAACTACATGGGTTGGTCGACTAAGGCACAGCAACAACAAGAGGTGAACCCGTTGGTGTATATTCATCAGAAGTTCTACCCGCAGTGCCCTGAAGAAGCGGTAAGTCTTTCGCCTCTCCATGTGTTAATAAAACTATTTTTGAAGATGGAAATAGATTTTGTTAGCTAATACGTTGTTCATTTTCCCTTTTCAATTAGTCGAGAGTGGAGGAGGCGACCGCAGAAGTGACCATGAGTATAGCTCGGACTAACCATCCTGACTGCTCCGAGGAAGAAGTCACCCAGTATGCCTCTCAGATCGATCCGCTTGATCCCCCGATAGCGGCTCGGATCATGGCAAAAGCGTGCGGGACTGGAAAGAATACCTACTACTGTAGGGGAATGGGCACGGCGGGCGAAGGACTATTGAAGAACACTTCAGAATACTCTACCGGGTCAAGAAGTTCAACTTCTAGTCGTAACCTCGCGGCGGAGCTTCATAGGACGCAGAGGGAGTTGGAGGAGCAAAAGAGACAGATGGCCGAGTACCAAATGCAGCAGACACAGGTGCAGGCTCAGATGTACACATGGATGCGGACGATGTACGAGGCTCAGACTACCGGACAACCCTTCCCCACACCTCCCCCGGTCCCTCATATCCCTACCTATCCACCACCACCACCGCACCAGTCAACGCCAGAGCAAGACCAAGGTAGCCACCAGAATTCAAATGAGTACATGGATTACTTCAACCCTGATGACCCGCAAGTTCCTGGACCTGATTTGTAGTTGTAGTAAATTTTTTTATCGTCGTTGCTATTTGTACTGTACGTTGGACATTTATGTTGAACTTGTATGACTGTTTTTGCTACGTGTACTGTTGAACTTGTATGATTGTACGGTTTATCCGGTTCAATGCAGGTTATGGAATTGGGCCCAATCCAGAACCGCGTTTTTTTTTCAAAATTTTTCCTCACATTGCCGGCGACATGGACTCGAGTCGCCGGCAATGTCTCACATTCCGGCCACGGCGGCGCTGCCATTGCCGGCGACGCCGTCGCCGGTAATGTCCGAGACATCACCGGCGACTTGAGTCGCCGGTAATGTCTTGAGTCGCCGGTGATGTCTCGGACATTACCGGCGACGGCGTTTCCCGTCGCCGGCAATGTCAACACCGGCGGGGAATCTCCGACGACGTCATTGCCGGCGACAAGTCGCCGGTAATGTCAATTCCGGCAAAAAAAAAGAGACAAGGCCGGCGACGGCAGGTCGCCGGTAATGTCTCCATTTCTGGTAGTGCTCTCTCTCTCTCTCTTTCTCTCTCTCTCTCTCTCACGTTCCAGATTAAATCGCCGGTCGTCGCCGATCGAATCGTCGTTACTCCGTCGTTGATCAACTTGCAACTGCAACTTAAACCTTCGTCGATCGATTCAACTTCGACATAAAGGGGAAGCCAAATCATTCGAACTACTACTCAATCTCGAAGTAATTTTTTACAATAACTATTCTCTTTCAACTAGGACTAAAGTTCACATTTCAAGTATATAATGTTTTTGTTTTTAATTGTAAAAATTTGTTTATGCAAAGGGTTCGATATAATTTGAGGTTGTGTTCGGTTTGATAGTTGGGATTATGAAGTTGTTCAGGGTATGATATGATTTGAGTGTGATATGATTTTGAATTTGTTTGTTATGGGTTTGATGTGTTATGAGGTTAAACTGACACTCAGTTAAGGGTAAACTAAATTTCAGTTTAGGCTCAACGGATACTCAGTTGAAGGTAAACTGGTACTCCTAAACTGAGTATCAGTTGACCCGGGTAAAGTGAGTATCAGGTTAAAGTCAACTAACACTGAGTTTGGACCTCATTATATTAAACTTATTTAAATTTTTTGTTAATAACTAGGATGTCGTCGTTGTCCGAAGAAGTTCATGAAATGTCTGATGTGGATAACGGGAGAACAGATCCAACAATCAGAGATCTATTAGTGAGAGAAAACTTGAAACCAATGCACAATAAAAGGAAGAGGGAATATGATGGGAAGGAAAAGAAGCACATGAAGGAGAGCTCCCTTGTGAAGAAGGGGAAGATGACATCGAAGAAGCTAAAAGCAGATGGAAAGCAACTAAAAATAAAGGCATCACAGGAGGAGGAACCAACAGTTAGACACTTGCAACAGAGGTGTGGACTCACATTATTCTACAAGATGCTTTAAGTGATGGAGATACCAAAGGAGGTGTGGGTTCTTCTAAAGAAAAAAAAACATTTTCTAGCCAATGTTGAGTAGTTTCATAATTGGACGGTAACATTAGACCAACTAATGAAGAATAAAGTGGATTTGGAGATTATTCTGAACCACTACGACAATGAAGGGAAGCTGTTCATCTTCGAGAATAAGGAAATGAAGATAACAGAAGAGTTTGTGAAACAGCTCCTTAGTTTGTCGAGTGAAGGGGTTGTTTTTGATGCAGTGCTTAAGGAAAAGGACAAGAAATTAAATTCTTCCATTTTTACTGACATTGGCAAGAAAGAGAGCTTGGAGAAAAAAGACATAGATAAAGCTCTAGACAGAGAGTTGAAAAGAAGAAATAAGGCATATCAAAAAAAGATAGTATCCCTACTCCTCATGAACTATGTGTTACATTCTTCTTCCCAAAATTGATGTTGAGAATCAATTTAAATGTAGTAGAAATATGTGAAGTCCTTCACAGCATCAACAACTACAATTGGTGCACATGGACTCTGAATTTCTTGTATGCTGGCCTAAAGATGAAAAAAAAGAGAACCAGCAACATATCAGAGATGTTTGCTTCTCATCTACGTAAGTCCTACACAACTGTTTTATTTACTTTTCTAATCAATTAATTAACATTATATACTGTCTAATTAATAACATCAATATCATTTGTGTTTGTAGTACTAATTCTTGGAGAACACCGCTGCTAAGAAGATACTCAGCAGGAACATAATTAGTTGACATTATATACTGACTAATTAATAACATCAATATTATTTGTGTTTGTAGTACTGGTTCAAGGAGAACACCGTTGGCAAGAAGATGATCAGTGGGAAAGAGACAAAAAAACCCAACATTCCTCTGATGGAACATCAAAGAAATCTTCAACTAAAAAAAGGTGATCAGAAACCGAACAATTGTAGAAGAACTGATGCACAAAGATCGATCATGGGAAGATCAAGTCATTACCTTGTCCGACCCGATGATGAGGATGGAGATGTGACTGACCAACAAGAATTTACATTCAACATATGGGTAAGTTTTTGATACTGATTTGATGTTCAATTGATGTTAAATTTATGTCAGACTCTCAGTTTAGGCACAATAGAAATTAAACTGATACTCAATTGAGGGTCAACTGACTTTCAGTTTAGAGTCATATGGGTTTCCGTTAAGAGTTAACTGACACTTAGTTAAGGTTAAACTGATACTCAGTTGAGGGTCAACTGGGTATCAGTTGAGGATCAGCTGATACTCAGTTTAGGGTCAACTGTGTGGCAGTTGAGGATGAACTGATATTAAAATAAGGTTACTCTTTACTTGTTTTTTGTTCTATTTTGGAAATTTATTGTTATATTATTCCCTTCCTGATTACAGGTCCCACAAGCAAGCTAAGAAGTGAAAAAATTGAACACTGAGCTGACTACCAAACTTGAGCAAGAATGATGACCAAGAGAAGATCCAAAAGAAGTATGAGAATCTGCTAAGAACTTCAAACACTCTTGCAAAGCATTCAGCAAAACTATGGAGCAAGCTTGGCAAAGACGATGAGAAGATCTTAAAAATGGCAGTTGAGATGGATCAAAAGGATAAACAAAATAGGTCACTCAAGAATCAAGTGTCGGCGCTCAAGAGGCAGTTGAGAAATGTCGCGGCGAAGAAAGTGGGAGGTGAGTCAGCAACGAAAATGCTGCACCAACAGCGGAGCAAAGATGCTTGTCAATCATCAAGGGATTTCGACATCGTAGATAAAGTTGAAGGTCAAATAGACAATGAAGCACAAGTGAATATCAGCCAGGAGGAACAAGTAGAGAAGACCATTCCTGAAAAGGACGATGTATAAAAGAAGACGATGGCTAAAAGAGATGAGGTGGTGGAAAATATCCCTGGGTCTGAAAAGGAGAAGAATGGAGATGTTGGTCAGTCACTGAGGAAGGAGGACAAAGGTAATGAAAATGAAGGGCTTCCACCGGTTCAAAGAGATTAGACCATCGATAAAATGGTTGAAAAACCTTAGAATGTTAAAGTTGGTTCAACAGATAGGGGTGTCAAGCAATACAAGAGAATTGGCACACAAAAAGTCCAAGACGAGGAAAACTACTGCTACGACACACTTGAGGAAGCGTAGAAGTGACCGAAGAAGAAAAATAAAGAGCCAGCAATGAAAGAGAACAAGGAGGTAAAAGTGGTTTACAATGTGTGCAAATTTGAGAGTATCAATAAGAAAACAGCCACATGGATACTTCTGACTGAAGAAGAGCAACACCAGATCAAGAATTTCTTTGAGACAAGCAAAGATATAACCTCAGAGTAAGTTACTTACCTCTTATTTCAATTTAGATTACTTAAAGAATTTCTGTTGACCTAACTGAGTGTCAGTTAAGGCTAAACTGAGTATCAATTGAGGATCAACTAAGTCGCAGTTTAGTGTCAACTAATAATCACTCATTTTCAATTACTAAATTGTGTTTTGTGTTTCTGCAGCTTCACATACTAGTGTTAAAATATTAATAGTGGACTCACTGTCAATATTCAGGATACCATAGACCTCATCAATGAGAATTTCATAGAAGCTGTTGTATGTTTCTTTGATGTTGTTGTTGTTGTTGTTGAAATCAATATGTGTCTTACTATTGCAAGTAATGGATGCTTACAAAGAGAAGATAGAAGCTGATTTGAACTTCAAATACCCAATACTTAACATCTATGCCACAGTAAATAACAAAAAAAGATTGAGGAAAAGCTCTTCAGTTTTCTCATTCATTCGTAAAATATGGTTTATGGCTCTTTTACAGGGTTTCATCATTGACCATGAAAAGGAGGTGTTAAAGTTTAAACAAAAATGGAAGAGTACGTGTGACCCAAATTTCAAAGGGTTCAAGGATACCATCTATCTTCAATTCAACATGAAGCTTCTGGAAGCATTTTCTTATGTATTCATCTTCATTCCAATCAACCATTCTCATGATGACCACTTCTCCTTGATGGTGATTAACAAAAGATGGATGCGCATCTTCCACTTCAACTCACACAAAGGTCCCATAAACAAGTACAAACTTAACCACAAGTACTGTAAGAATGTGGAATTCATAGTAAGTTTTTTATTATTTCCCAAGTGTTAGTTTTACATCAACTGAGTATCAGTTGAGGTTCATCTAAGTGTCAGTTTAATATCAAGTGAAAGTTGTTGAACTTATATTTTTATTCATCTTAATTGAATAGAGGAAACACATTGATATATTCTTGGAAGAGATCCAAATTCATTATTGTTCAAGGAAAACGATAGCCAAGATGTGGAAAACACCATAGAGGTTGGTACCAAAGTCGACGATGAAGGCGAACTTGTTTTTGAAAGGCATCCAATAGAAGAGATGGAGACAAGATGAATGAACTTCATCATCGAAAAAGAAGCTCGACTAGAGAAATACCAATTTTGTGAAGTAGTAGACTACATTAAGCAAAATGAAAGATCGTAAGTACAAGAGTCTTATGTTTTGTTGTTGATTAATAAAAAGATCTGAGAAAATATTTTATAAAATCAGAATGACTAAAAATGAATGAATTTGCAGGTTAGATTATGGCGCATATGTTTTGTATTTCATCGAGGCGCTTGCATCCAGACGAGATCCTACCAAAGATGAAGCGGACGAGATGAGGACTAGGATTATAAGAAATTTCATGGAAATCAGAGAATCTAATGCAAAAGTACTTGATAAATGCCTGAATGAAAGAATTGTACACAAGTAGTCTGTTTTAAGGAAATTTTATTGATCTTGACAGAATTTTACTAACCAGTTTAGATTTTAACTAATTTATCACTTTGAATTATACTTGACGATTTAGATTTAACTAGAATGATGTGTGAATATATTAGATTGAACAGAGTTTGTATAAATGTTGAGATACTTATGTTTTTCTTCCATATTTGGGTAAACTGACTATCAAATTAGGGTAAACAGATAGTCAGTACAAAAAATTTCAAAACAGAATCATTCTAAATGGGTGAACTGAGTATCAGTTTGGGGTAAACTGAGTGTCAGTTGTCAACTGACACTCAGCTGAGTGTCAAGTGATAGTCAGTTGATGGTAAACTGATAGTCAGTTCAAGAAAATTCAAAACAGAGTCGTTCCAAAATGGGTAAACTAAGTATCGGTTTAGGGTAAACTGATAGTCAGTTGATGGTAAACTGATAGTCATTTCAATAAATTTCAAAATAGAATTGTTTTAAATGGGTAAACTGATAGTCAGTTGAGTGTCAACTGACACTCAGCTGAGGGGAAACTGGCAATCAGTTGATGGTCACCTAATACTTAGTTTCATATCTTATTCACTGTACTCAGAACACAAGTGGTCTAATTAACATATTCAAGAACAAAAACACAACTAATAAAAGATACTGTAATATAGATATATACCTATGATTTACCAATAAAGTCATAACAATCAAATTTTTCCAATCCATCAACTCAAAGAATCTCCATCTAAAAAAGAAAAGAACAACCCTGAAGCTAAAAATAAATAATTGTTCTACTCAAAAACAACTGCAGTCATAGGCTCACTACAACTTATCCTGTTATGATGCCCCATTGTCTGACACTGACTACATCGAATAAGCTTCTTCTCCAACTCTCCTGCAGACTTGATCCTCTTGTTCTTTGGTATGCCCGATGCTCTCTTTACGTTGGGAAAAAGTATTAAAGAATCATTCGAAGACTCAGAAGAAACCATATCTGCATTGCCTACTGGATTGATAGGAAAATCATAGCACTTCAAGTAGTAATCAACATGAAAATGCTTGTCAATAAAATCAAAGATGTTGGCCTTGGAAGCATGCATAGTAGCAAGACTATGCACACATGGGAAGCATTCAATCTCCCACTTCCGGCAAGAACAAGAGCAAGATCCAAGGTCGAGGACATATGAGTTCTTTGATCTCACCTCATACACATTTGTATGTGACTAATGCACAAGATCAGTCTTCTTCTTCAAACATTGTTCCATTGCAGGAGTGAGTTGTGATGTCCATTGCAAAACTTCATCTTTTCTCTCAGCCATTAGCTCCATGATATTGATCCGAGTCTGGTCAAGCATGGCGTATATTGGCATCTCGCGATCAACTGAAATCCAGGAAATAAAATACTTGGCAATGTTGTTTATCATAACTCCATAACAGGATCCCCAAAAAAAACACGATACCAACATTCAAGAGGCATGTCTTTCAGAAAATTAATTATAGTAGAATCCCCACCAACTTCTTTCAGCTCTCTCAAATGGAAATGGTATTCTTTGTTAGAACATGAATATGCCAACTGAAAAAAATTATCTCTCACTAAAGTTTTGTGCTCAGCAGTTGTATATTGAAACTTGCCCATCAGATTTAGTACCAAATACTTGTAGCAGAAAAGGTGAGGATTACCAGGAAACACTTTACTAAATGCACTCAAAAGTTCAGCTCCACAATCGTTGATATGTGTAATCTCTCTACCTTGTGGTTGCAGCAAATTCTTCAAGTGTTGGAAGACACACAACCAGTTATCTTCTGTCTCGGAATCACATACACACGTTGCCAAAGGAAAGAAGCCTACACATTAAGCACAAATAGAGACAAAGATCTATTTCTCGACAGATAATGTTCAACTGACACTCAGTTGAGGCTAAAACACATTTTGTTCAACAAAAAAACAACACAACAGCCTTCAACTGACACTTAGTTAAGGGTTAACTGAGCATCAGATGTGGCTAAGTCTGCATATTCAGTTTAACAAATAGAAAACTCATATTAGTTGAGGCTCATAAAATGAAAAATTTACCTTTGTTTACAGTCCTCCCAGTTGCAGCAAAAATCTGTCTTTTGTATAAGCTCTTCCCAAATGTTCCATCAATATACAACAAGGGTAAACAATATTTGAAACCTTCAACATAGCCAACATATGCAACGAAGAGCCCCTGACATTGATTAGTCTCTGAATTCACGTCCAAAATAAATATAGAGCCAGGGTTACTCTCTAAAACAACCTCTTTATACCATCTTAATTTGTTGAAAGATTTGATCTCGGATCCATAAATTATTGCCTTGGCCCTTTGCTTTGCTAACCAAGCAACCTTCTAGGATATACTTAGACCAATTGTTGTCTTCAACTTGTTGATAATATCCTTCTATTTCATTGTCATGTTGTACGTCATATCCTCCAAGATGCAAATCTTAACAATTTTCGAACTCAGCAAAGGATGAGTCTACTTCCTCACACTACAAGAAAACTGCACCTAGACCACGGACCATTTCCGTCGTCTAGGTGACGTTTTCCGTCGTCTAAGTACTTGGACGACGGAATCTCCGTCGTCCAAGTTCCGTGCTCCAAGTGCTGTCGTCCAAGCACCTGGACGACGGAGAATTAGTTCTCCGTCGTCCAAGTTCACTTGGACCGCGGACATTATCCGTGGCCCATGTATGCACCTGGACGACGGAAACGCTAATTCTCCATCGTCCAGGTGACTACATGGGCCACGGACATTGCTCGTTTCTCCGTGGCCCACGTGTTCACCTGGATGACGGAGAATCAGTTCTCCGTCGTCCAGGTGCATACATGGGCCACGGATAATGCTAGCTTCTCCGTGGCCCAGGTGTTCACCTGGACGACGGAGAACTGATTCTCCGTCGTCCAGGTGAACACATGGGCCACGGAGAATGGCAGGGTTTAGGGTTTAGGGGTTAGGGGTTAGGGGTTGAGGGTTAGGTTTAGGGTTTTTCACCTGGACGACGGAGAACATAATCTCTGTCGTCCAAGTGAATATTTAATTTTAAAAAAAAATAAATTGAAATTAAATATTATTAATTTAATTTATTATTAATTTAATTTAAATAATGAAAAATAGTCGAAAATAATTAATTAAACTAAATTTTTAATATTAAATAATTAATTTGTACATACACATCCAAATTAAAAACCCACAAAAATTATAAAATATTGTTCGGAACTCGGAAATAAAGAAACGCGATAATTAACTAGCTAGCTAATACACTGGAGGAGCAGATGCGCCGCCGGGTCCTCCGCCTCCAGCCGGGTCGTTGTCGTCGGGGTATGGGTTCGGAGGAGGTTGACATACTTCTCGATTTTGGTTCATGAGCGCGATGAGTTGGGCTATTTGTGCTTGTTGTTCATCAAGTCTTTGCCGCATTGACTCATTCTGCTCTTGTGTCCGTCGATTCTCCTCTCGTGCTAGTCGAGCCTCTTGAATGACTACTTCGATGGCCGCTGCCTGACTCATTCTCCGCTGCCCCAAACCTCCCGTAGATGATGAGCCGGAGGTCGTCGACAAATCTCGTACCACCCTAGGCCCAAAGTGCCTAACCTCCTTGCCAGCTCTACGACCGTAGACCTCATCCGCGATTGCAATTTGGCTCTCTAAGGATAGAGGAGGCAGGTCTTCCGGCGACACATCTGGGAACGCAAGCTGAGTGTTAGCCAACTCTTCATGCGCACGCTCTATCACCCTTGCCTACAAAAGAATAATTAATTTATTATAATGAAATCATATTTAAATAATAATTACTATAATTAAAAGCACATAATTAATATATCACTTACGCCGCATTGACTCGCTTCATTATCGAGCCCTGGCGTCACGTACGCGCTTACGCTTGCATCAAGATAAGGGTGTTTGGAGCCCTTATCCTTGTGCTCTTTGGCTATTTGAATGAACTGCTTGGCGCCGGTAGTATGGTGTTTCTCCTTCTTCCCCCGGTTGGCTTTGTTGACACCGGAGAATTTCTGTTACACAACATAATTAAATCATTAAAAAATGAATAACTACAATTTAAATAATTCAATTATCTTAATTGAAATAAAAAAATAAATTAATACCTTAAATTGTTCATCGGCAAAGTGGTTACACAACCACTCCCACTCATCTTCTCTCTCCCCTTGCAGCTCTACCGGGGGAGGCACGGGACCGACATCTTAGAAGTACTTATGGAGCTTGTACTTCCAATCTTTGTAGATGGAGTTGGCGGTTTGGTTGATATGCCTCAACATAGCCGGTGTCGGATTCACGTCAAATTGTTCCTATCAAAAACAAATAGAAAATTATAATCGTATATATTATGAAGTTTTAACTAATATTAACAATATTATATAATAACTAAAGTGGACGTATTACGTACCGAAAGATCTTTGAAGACTTTCGCCTTCTCATGATCCGGTGCCTCCTTCCAAGTAGGGGCAGTGATACGAACCCGGTTACGGATGATTGACCATATCCCATGCGCCGAGAGACTTGCTAGCTGAGCTGTGGGAGGGCCACCGGTGAATTCGTCGTACGGCAAGTCGATCTTTTTACCGGTCGCCTTGCAAATACGCTCCGCTTTGTCCCCTTTAACGAGACCCCGAGTCCTTTTCGGTTTCGGGTCAGTGGGGGCCCTCCTTTGCTTACGGTGGGCGCTGTACATGATTGATTCGACGGTCGAGGACGCCTGAGTACTTCCCGTTGAACCGGTACCGGGCGTCGGAGATTGGAAGGGGTCGACGTCATCACCGCTCGAGATGAATGGGGGAGCGGGAATTTCCCCAGAGGGCGCTACGGACGGACCAGATGATCCGTCCGGATTGAGAGCGTCGTTGCCCTCCTGTTGAACCCAACCGACTTGGGCCGCCAACATTCGGAGCATGGCAACTTCTGCCTCCTGTTGGGATTTCTTCTTGCCGGATGTCGTCTTTGGCGGAGCCATTTAAACCTAAGAGTACGGTGTTAAAATACCTACTTACCATAATAATTACAACTTAAAAATTTACGCTAATTAATTAAGTACGTTTAAGATTTAAATAGAGTACACTAGCTTGGCATTTTCGGTCGTTCAATGGACGTGCGACCCGCGCGATAAAGTGTAAATTTTCAATTAATCAGCCTTGGTTAAATCGAAAAACATGGCCAGTTAGGGATAGAGATAACGCGAGAGGCAGAACTAATTTCGACAAAAGTCTTTCTTAGTCCAAATCCTGTCACCAGTCATAACCCGTTTCTAGACACCATGTCCGACATTCGGCCAATTTTTCGAAAATTTACACTCCCTCAAGTCCTTTGCAAACTCCGCCCTCAACCTCGTGTCCATAACTTCACTTAGGTTATGGTGTGCGGTGATGAAATCCACGTACACATCACGAAGGGTTAAGGAGATAAGCAAGGAAAAGAGGCGTCATCTATTCCAAAGAGTGCGACTTAATAAACCAAGCCTATGTACTAAATTTAAATCGAACACGTACTACTAATTAATTTACTAGAAAATAAACGTAAATATTAATTAATAATTTTTAATTAGATGCAATAATTTATATTTATTTATCATGCATTTAATAAAAAATTGATTCATTTAATAAATTATGAATAATAATTTATTCATTTAATAAATTTAATAATAAATTCATTTAATCATGCAACTAATAATAAATAATTACAATAATTACAATAATGATGATTTAATAAATTAATAACAATAATTAATCATTTATTAAATATTTAAACTAATTAATCAATTAAATTCTACTTCTAAATTATATTTAGAATTTAATTAATTAATTAAATGAAAATTATTTTAATAAGGGAAAAATAGAAATTTACCGAATCGGAGTTTTCGGGAATATCGCCGGAGTTGAGTCGTCGGAGAGGAGGAACCACGCCGAAAAAAATGTCGTCTGAGCGTCGCCGGAGGAGGATCGCCGGAGGAGAGGAGAGGAGAGGAGGAGATGGAATGATGACAAAATGAGGTGGGGTGCAACTCTATTTATAGAGTTGCACCTAGACGACGGAGAACTATTCTCCGTCGTCTAAGTCAACTTGGACGACGGAAACAGTGTTTTCCGTCGTCTAGGTGGCGGTTTCAAAAAAATTCAAGCGGCGCCAATTAATCGGCGGGAGGCTCTGAACCACCATTATTTTGGACTTAGACGACGGAGAATGAATTCTCCGTCGTCTAAGTGAAAATTCAAGCAGTCCCAAAAACGGAAGCGGTAAATTGAACCGCCATAAAAATTGGACTTGGACGACGGAGATGATCATTCTCCGTCGTCCAAGTGAAAATTACATGAAAAAAATAAACAAAAATAAATTTGAACCGCCATGGTTTTTGAACCTGGACGACGGAGATGATCATTCTCCGTCGTTCAGGTTAAAACCTGGACTACGGAAAGTGCCATCTCCGTCGTCCAAGTTCAAATTACGTTAAAAAAATTTTAAAAATAATTCGCTAGGAATTTAGCGATCTGTCATTCGAGTGAAATAGTCGTACAATATCGATGAACGCATCGTATATATGAACAGTTAAATTTGAACCGACGATTAATTTTACGTATTGAAACATGTTAAGTATCAACTAATGTTTACGACATAAGTGTTCATGAGTAGACACTCATTTGCAGCAGAGTATTAACGAAATTGAATTTGGACAAAACAACCGTTGGATATGTTCGTCGTAACATAATATATAATTGTCTTCAAAGGACCATAAAATAATAAGTTCGGGAAGGGTTTGATCGGCACAGTCAACCGCAAAACTGATAATTTCACAAACCGGAAACGTGGATACAAGGCATTTCGCAACTCCGATTTTCGAACCGTCGAAGCTCACACACCAAGAATTGTTTACTCTAAAGTCTTGATGAAAAGACTTTGCATTGGAAGAAGGTCTAGATGGTCGTTGTCTTAGAAAAAATTACGATATCTGCACCTGGACGACCGAAATGAGCGTTTCCGTCGTTCAGGTAATCACCTGGACGACGGAGAATGACGTTCTCCGTCGTCCAGGTGTATAGACCCTGAATTCAGGGGTTAGGGCCTTACTGTTTAGGGTTTAGGGTTTGTGAACTTGGACGACGGATAATGACCATATCCGTCGTCCTAGTATGTACCTGGACGACGGATAATGACCATTCTCCGTCGTCCAAGTTCTAAACCCCGATTTCAGGGGTTAGGGCCTTAGGGTTTACGGTTTAGGTCGTCCCCGGTCATTTGTGTGTCCGTTCAATTATTCTGATTCAAAAATATAATTAAAAAATTGATCGACCTGCAATTAATTTCTCCGTTGTCCAGGATATATAATTCGGATTAATTTCTTACCGTAAACCGGCATCGATCATATATATTACAATAATTACAGTAATTAATTACCAATTAATCTCCCTCGTCGTATGACCGTACTCTTCGTCATAATCATCATCGTCCTCATCCCCGTTAGACGACGGCTCATCCTCGTCATCGTACTCAACATCGTCCGACGAATAACCTGAGTCCTCGTCCGCGTCCTCTTCCTGCTCGTCTTCTTCATCTACCTCATCGATAATCTCATCTTCAGTTAGATCTGTACAACCATCAGGCATGGGTAACCGTTCACCATCTTGAACCAGGTCCATTATATCGGAGCGGACCATAGAAATATTAGGCTCTTGATAGGCAGGAATGTCTCTTTCTGGTTCAGTAGCATCTTCAGTCGTCGCCGGTGTCCCTTCAATTGTCTCTGTATTCCATATTCCTCGGTGAGAGATATGGTTCACTATTTTCCACCCTTCACCGGCTTTCAGATCGTTGAGATAGAACACCTGCCGAACTAAGGTGGCGAGAGCGAAAGGCTCATCCTCATACCAGTGCGAGTTTGTATCGACTGATAATAGTCCCAGGTCTTCCTTTGTACGCTTGAACCATCTGCACTTGAATAGGAAAACGTTGACATCACTCCCGTAACATAGCTGAACCACATATACAATAGCCCCGTAATATAGATCATTGTCTTTCCCAACCGCTACCCCACTGTTTTGTGTTCTTCTTCCTTCGTCTCGGGCCAATGAATGGAACTTTACACGGTTCACAAAACATCCGGGATAAATATAGTGTTTAACCGGCTTCCCTGCTAGCAAGTGCTTTGGCCATGACCACCACCCTCCGTGGTTATCAGATTTTTGCAGATCAATCATCTGCGAAAAAGGGCAAATTAATATAAGGGTTTACTTTCTACAAACATGAGCGATATGTATTTAAATAATTAATACCGAGACGTACGTACGTACCCATTGGAAGAAATAATCGGGAAACTTCTTCTTAACCATTTTCTCAATCCACGCCGAACTCTTGTTTTGATTTAACGCCTAAAGCCTCTCCCTGTATGACAACATGTACGGCTCAACTTCGTCACAGTCTCGCAACACTACCCAATGTGCCTCAATAAGTTCTGCCCGTGTTAACGATTCCTTTAATACTCCTCTAAACGGTCGGACGACATTGGTGACGACATAAAGATTGATGCGGGCACTACGATCGGAGGCAGTGGGAGGGGGTGGATCTTTGAGGTACCTGTTGCAGTAAGTAACACACTCATACATTAGGAATGTATCTGCTATGGAGCCATCCGGGGCCGACCTGTTTTTGACGAATGACTTATACTGTCCAAGCTGTCTACAAAATCAAACGTACAATAATAATAAGTACAGGTGCTAGCTAGTATATATATAATCTCCAGTGGAACAAATTAATTAATTAGTTGTACGTACCTTTCTTGAGGATACATCCAAGTGTACTGGATCGGACCAGAAATGAGCACCTGCTCGGGCAGGTGGATCATTAGGTGAATCATGATGTCAAAGAAAGCAGGGGGGAAAATCCTCTCTAGTTTGCAAATGATGTGCACAATTTGTTGTTGCAATTCCACCACATCTGAATTCTTTAATTCTCTGGCGCATAACCTCTGCCACCACCTGCACAATGCTACTATTGGTTCTACGACGTCCCGAGGCAAGTATGGTCGAATTACCACTGGAATCAGACGTTGCAGCATAACGTAATAGTCATGTGTCTTTAGACCAACAAACTTGTGTTGCACCTCGTCCACTACTCTAGTTATAGTAGCTGCATACGTAGTCGGATAACGAACGCCCTTAAACCAGTGAAATACAGAACGTCTAAGCGTCGGCTTCACTATGTAAGGTGCATCTGGCATCTTGTTGTACACTCATTTCCTATCCCTCCTCAACCACAAGGAACGACGTAGATTCATTGATTCCAAATCTTTGCGCGCTTTGGGAGTATCTTTAGTCTTGAACTTAATACCGAGAATTGTTCCGACCACGCTGTCGCACACATTCTTTTCTATGTGCATCGCGTCCAAGTTGTTCCTCAGCTTCAACTTCGACCAGTAAGGGAGTTCAAAGAATATACTCTTGTGATCCTAATAGCTCAGATCATGTGGAGGAATTGGATTGCATTTCTTTACATCCGCGTCATTGCTCACACCAAAGTCGAAATAGCTCAACCTCACTAAAATCTCTTCGCCCGACCAACTACAGGGTTTAGGATTGTTCTCTACCGTACCGTCGAAATGAGCTTCATCCTGTCGCCACGGGTGGTCGTGAGGAAGCCATCTACGGTGACCCAAGTAACACACCTTCCCCGCGTGCCAACTAGAGTTCACGTCGTCCAAACATATAGGACATCCATTATATCCTTTTGTCCTGCAGGCTGCCAACATCCCATAAGCTGGAAAATCGCTGATCGTCCACATTACGGCATCCCTCATCGTGAACATCGTGTCAGTGAATTTGTCATAAGTTGGGACTCCATTTTCCCACAACAGTTTCAGCTCGTCGATCAAAGGTGTGATGTAGACATCTAAGCACTTCGATGGAGATTTAGGACCTGGAATTAGTACGGTAAGGAAATTAAATTCCTTGTTCATGCACATCCACGGAGGCAAGTTGTACGGCATCAGAATAACTGGCCAAGTGCTGACGGCGGAGCTATTACTTCCCCAACGATTGAATCCGTCTGTAGATAGGCCGAGTCTAACATTTCTAACCTCTGAAGCAAAGTCCCCAAATTCTCTGTCGAAATGTTTGAAACCCTCCCCATCCGCGGCGTGTCGCAGGACATCGTCATCTATTCGCTTTTCTGCGTACCATCGCATCGCCTCTGTTGTGTATAGAGACATGTACAGGCGCTGCAATCTGGGAATCAAGGGAAAATATCGAACAACTTTCACAGGAATTCTCTTTTTCGAACTCTTCCTATTCAACTGGAATCTGCACTGGCCACATACGGTACAATAGTCTAACTCTTTATACTCTTTGTAAAATAACACACAATCATTCGGACATGCGTCAATTATCCTGTACTTTAGGCCGAGGCTGCTCAGGATATTTCTAACCTTATAATGAGATTTAGGAAGATTGTGATCATCAGGAAGCAACTTACATATTTGCTCCTGAATTTCGTCAAAAGCACTCACTGACATTTTGTGCTTCACTTTTATCTTCATTTGCTCTATCACATATTGCAACACATTCTCTCGACATCCAAGGAACACCGGGGTCTGCGCTTCAAGTAGCATCCGGTTGTACTTTTCCATCTCACTGGTGTCAGTGGCCAAGCTAGCTGCGGGGAATGTGTCATCATGCTCATTAGTGGTACTGTAACCTCCGTCTTGGTGTTGGTGTCCACTATGACTACATCCCGGAAACGCATCATGGACCAAATCTGCAGTTGGGTTGCAAGCTGGGGGTCCGGCACCACTGCCGTTAGATGAGGCACCATGGTAACTGTACCCTGAGCTGAAGTCTGCTGCGCTGAACTCTACTGCTTCACCATGCTCGCTCCATGTAGTGTAACTCCACATCATACCATTTTCGTACAGGTGTTGCACCATAACATTAACCTCCGCATACTGACAATTAAGACATTTCTGACACGGACACCTGAAACGTTTCTTTCCCTGACCATGTTCTATCGCAAAATTCACAAATTCGCTAATTCCATCCATATACCGGACATCACATCTATTCTTCAACTTCATCCAACTCTTGTCCATACTGCTACAAAATATTATAATTAATTAATTATTACATATATATATATATTTGTCCATTAATTTACGCTTAATTATACGTACTCGATCTACATCGATCCATCAATTACGTACGTACGTACGTAATTTAATCGATCTGTACATATATATATATAGCTAACATCCTTGCATGCATGTACGTACGTTTTCACTAAATATATATTAATTAAGCAAATTTTAACTACGTACGTACGTACCTGCTGGCCTTCTCGATATCTGTACGTTAATTAAGCAAGCTAGCTAGCTAGTCAGCGGAGATCCCTTATCGATCCTGATTCTTCTCGGCCTTCTAGCTAGCTAGCTCCCTTCTCCTTCTCCCTTCTCCTTCAAATGGAATGAAGAGATCGAGGAATGAATTCAGTTTGGCATCGGGCTTATATAATGCTTCACTTAGACGACGGAGGTGTCGGTACGTCGTCTAAGTGGAAGTACGTTACGCACTCGGACGACGGCGTGTCGGTCCGTTGTCCAGGTAATCACCTGGACGACGGAGAATACCATCTCCGTTGTCCAGGTGATCACCTGGAGGACGGAGAAGACTCCGAGGTCCAGGTGATCACCTGGACGACGGAGAATGCCGTCTCCGTCGTCCAGGTGATTACCTGGACCTCGGAAAATACTCCGTGGTTCAGGTGACCACCTGGACGACGGAGATGGTATTCACCTACCATCTCCGTCGTCTAGGTGGTACTTGGACCACGGAGTCTTTTCCGTGGTCCAGGTATCACTTGGACCACGGAACAATTACGTTTCCGTGGTCTAAGTGCTGTTTTCTTGTAGTGTCATAACACCTTGACAAATATGCAAGTTGTTGGTGTCATTAACAAAAACATAGCCCTTGGGGGAATTTAAGTGCCCTACAACATGCCAATCACAATGATCCGTACCAACATTTGAGCACACGGCCACAATCCTATATCAATCATTCCTCAAATAAATAAACTCGAAAGCAACTTGAATAGAATACTTGGTAAACATTTCTCTAAACTCATCAGCATCTCCTCAGAATTTTTGCTCTCGAGAATGGATGTAAGTCTCCTACTCTTTCGACAACTAGGTTTTGCTAGGTTCATCCCTATATACCTCAGTGAGGTAATCATCTTCATCAATTACACAAGAAGTCTCATCATCATCAGTAACAAATCTCTTTCTTGTGCTACCACCACTACCAGAAATTGAGACATTACCGGCGACCTCCCGTCGCCAGCCTTGTCTTTTTTTTTCGCCGGAATTGTCATTCCCGGCGACAAGTCGCCGGCAATGATGTCGCCGGAAATCCCCCGCCGGTGTTAACATTGCCGGCAACGGGAAACGGAGTCGCCGGTAATGTCGGAGACATCACCGGCGACTTGTGTCGCCGGCAATGTCTCGGACATTACCGGCGACGCCGTCGCCGGCAATGGTAGCGCCGCCGTGGCCGGAATTTGTGACATTGCCGGCGACTGAGGTCCATGTCGCCGGCAATGTGTGAAAAAATTTTGAAAAAAAAACGCGGTTCTGGATTGGGCCCAATTCCAGAACCTGCATTGAAAGACATAAACCGTACAATCATACAAGTTCAACAGTACACATAAATGTCCAACGTACAGTACAAATAGCAACGACGATACGAAAATTAACTACAACTACAGGTCAGGGTCCAGGAACTTGCGGGTCAGGGTCGAAGTAATCCATGTACTCATTTGAATTCCGGTGGCTTCCTTGGTCTTGCTCTGGCGTTGACTGGTGCGGTGGTGGTGGTGGATAGCTAGGGAACGGAGGGACCGGGACCGGGGGAGGTGTGGGGAAGGGTTGTCCGGTAGTCTGAGCCTCGTACATCGTCCGCATCCATGTGTACATCTGAGCCTGCACCTGTGTCTGCTGCATTTGGTACTCGGCCATCTGCCTCTTTTGCTCCTCCAACTCCCTCTGCGTCCTATGAAGCTCCGCCGCGAGGTTACGACTAGAAGTTGAACTTCTTGACCCGGTAGAGTATTCTGAAGTGTTCTTCAATAGTCCTTCGCCCGCCGTGCCCATTCCCCTACAGTAGTAGGTATTCTTTCCAGTCCCGCACGCTTTTGCCATGATCCGAGCCGCTATCGGAGGATCAAGCGGATCGATCTGAGAGGCATACTGGGTGACTTCTTTCTCGGAGCAGTCAGGATGGTTAGTCCGAGCTATACTCATGGTCACTTCTGCGGTCGCCTCCTCCACTCTCGACTAATTGAAAAGGGAAAATGAACAACGTATTAGCTAACAAAATCTATTTCCATCTTGAAAAATAGTTTTATTAACACATGGAGAGGCGAAAGACTTACCGCTTCTTCAGGGCACTGCGGGTAGAACTTCTGATGAATATACACCAACGGGTTCAGCTCTTGTTGTTGATGCGCCTTAGTCGACCAACCCATGTAGTTGAGTGAACCTGCATGATGGGCCCTGGTGTTTTTCAATCTATTCGCCCGGTTCGTCTTTGAAATCGCCTTGTTTGATAAACATATGAAAAAAAATTAGTAACCAACTATTTCAATCTGATACGATACATTATGCTTGAAAGATATATTAAGGATGCATACCCGAGCTTTGGGGTGCTGGAAGTGGGCTATCAGCCACAGCCACTCGTACTCCCTAAACCGGAATTCGCTAGGGGTGGAACCTCGGCCTAGCTCCTTGTATACAGTGTAATGGGAAGAAAGCTCGTTCTTCCACTCTTTATACCTATATTAAAACAAGGAAAAAAAGTTAGAGATATTAAAACACTTGATAAACAAAAATCTAACTCGATATATATTCAAATAAGTCGAAGCACATCACCTCATATGTAGTTGACGCTCTACCCACGTGTGAATAAGAACTTCATCCACGTCAAACCACACCTGCAATATGAATATATAAAAGGTAAAATTATATATTTATTCGGACTTAATTAATAAATCTAAAATTTACGTAATGAAAATACGATTTTACTCACACTGAGTGCATTATGCACTTGCATCTTCACGTAGATAGGCACAGATTCCCAATCTGGCCAAAGCATTGGGACCTTGTCCCGCACGATCGCACCGGCCATGCTGACATATTTGCGCATGGTGTCGAATGCCTCGATCACCTCGCCATCCTCATTGGCCCTTATGGGCGTTTTCCTTCCGCTGGTGGCCTGCTCAAGTCTCTTCCCGGTGCAGGTGCCTCTAGCCCCTTTCCGTTTTCCAGTCCCATTAACGAAATTGCCTAATAATACAATGTCAACAAATTGATATCATTAATTGAACCTATCGCAAGTCTTAAGTAATAATTAAGTAATCAATTTGATGTTAAATAAAATTTACCTGCATCGTCCGTTTGTTGGTTGGTGCACCTCACACTCCAAAGATACACGGGGTCGAACGGGAGGAAGTTATACGCTTCCTCCACGCTCAGGAACTCCGGCCGTCCTTCAATATAAACAGGCATCCCCCTATCATCGAATTCAGGGATGACAGGAATCTCGTCGAGTAGGAAGAGACCGGACGGCGGAGATAGACGAGGCCTGGACGATGAGGCGCCAGCACCACCATGTGTCTCAGATGATTCCCGTGAAATGGGAGTAGGCACCATCCGAATATGGGGCATTCGGATTGAGGGAGTTTCTGATGCCCCCGTTGACTGTCGCTCGTCTGAGGCTCTGCCACCGGAGGGATGTCTGCTGATTGAGCGTCTAGAGACTGAGGCTTGAGGCTCAACTTCCGGTTGCACGGCTCTTGATCGTGCAGCTTCTTCCTCAGCTCGCGCCTCTAGCAAGGCTCTCGTGCGAGCACTCATCATTGGCCCACTGGGCGTGTTGCTAACTGCGGGCGAGGAGGAAGCTTGACTACTGTTCCCTCCACTATTTTGGGAACCTCTCCGAAGCCAATTAGCCGCAAAACCTCCTGGACATCGTAATAGTCATGGATTCGGTAATTAACCGAAACGGTTTGGAACCGGAACCGTTTGAAACCGGAACTGTTTGGAACCGGAACCGTTTGTAACATAACGGTTCCAGTTACAAACAGTTCCGGTTCCAAACCGTTCCGGTTCCAAACCGTTTCGGTTCTATAGCAAATCGGAACCGGAACGGTTTGGAACCGGAACCGTTTGAAACCAGAACTGTTTGGAACCGGAACCGTTTGTAACATAACGGTTCCAGTTACAAACAGTTCCGGTTCCAAACCGTTCCGGTTCCAAACCGTTTCGCTTCTATAACAAATCGGAACCGGAACGGTTTGGAACCGGAACCGTTTGAAACCGGAACTGTTTGGAACCGGAACCGTTTGTAACATAACGGTTCCAGTTACAAACAGTTCCGGTTCCAAACCGTTCCGGTTCCAAACCGTTCCGGTTCCAAACCGTTCCGGTTCCAAACCGTTTCGGTTCTATACCAAATCGGAACCGGAACGGTTTGGAACCGGAACCGTTAGAAACCGGAACTGTTTATAACCGGAAACATTTGTAACATAACGGTTCCGGTTACAAACAGTTCCGGTTTCAAACGGTTCCGGTTCCAAACCGTTCCGGTTTAAAACCGTTCTGGTTCTAAACCGTTCCGATCCCGATTTCCACCTTCATTTATACGATTAATTAACAACTATATCACCTAAATTAAGAACTATACATATTCGATGTGTATATATATATACATCATGCATCTTAATTAAATTTATCCATCACATATTCATCCAAATCACAAACCCTAATTAATTTTCCACATTTATCACACATATATATATCATGCATCTTAATTAGGTTTAATTTCCACATATATATACATCACACATTCATCCAAACCACATTTATACATAATTTTCACATATATATATACATCACTTCATTTTCACATACCTAAATATATATATATACATCACATATATATACATTGCATATAAATTTAGAACTTATCACCCTAATTTCCAACTTAGCACCCTAATTAATTTACACATACACATACATATACACATACACATACACATACACATACACATACACATACACATACACATACACATACACATACACATACACATGCACATGCAAAAAAATAATTAAAAATTGAGAGAGAGAGAGAGAGGGAGAGAGAGAGGATCAGACCTGCCATGGATTTCCACCTACAATGCTTTGCCGATCGACTACAATGGTGAGGGGAGGAGAGGAGGGGAGGAGGAGATTTTCGGAGGAGGAGAGGAGAGGGGATCGGTGGAGAGGAGGAGAGGGAGAGGAGGAGTAGAGGGTAAGGAGGAGGAGGAGGTGAACTCACCGGACCGATTTGGGAGGAGGAGAGGGAGAGGAGAGGGAGAGGAGGAGGAGAGGGAGAGGAGGAGAAATGAAAGGCTCGGGCTATCATGCATCTATCCAGAAAACATTGCCGGCGAGTTTCTTATAACTCGTTGGTAATGTCATTATTTCCCGAAGAATATCCGACAACATTTTCCGTCTACGATTTCCGGCTACATTTTCCAACTACAATTTCGATTATCGATTTCTGTATACGTACGATTAACGACTACATTTTCCGTCTACGATTTCCGGCTACATTTTCCGACTACAATTTCGATTATCAATTTCCGTATACGTACGATTAACGACTACATTTTCCGACTACAATTTAGATTAATGATTTCCGTATATGTACGATTAACGACTACGATTTCTGTATACGTACGATTAACGACTACATTTTCCGTCTACGATTTCTGTATACGTACGATTTCCGGCTACATTTTCCGACTACAATTTCGATTATCAATTTCCGTCTACGTACGATTAACGACTACAATTTCCGTCTACAATTTCGACTACATTTTCCGACTACATCATATTTCCGACAACAATTTCCGACTACATCATTAACGTACTAAGGATGATAATCGTAATCATCGTCATCACTTGAGTCTGACTCGGTTTCATAGGTAACCTCTGGCAATATGTGCCTCTCCTCGTCATCTGAATCAGCGTCAACTTCATATGGATTAACATCGAGAAGTTCTGCTCCAGTAATTCGAACCACACTCCCAGGTCTCACATTATTAAGGCGAATCGTAGATGATTCCGGAATGTCAAAAGCGTTCGGCTCTTGGTATGCAGTAACTTCCTCATCATCTGCGGTATCACCAAGTGTGGCAGCACTGTATATGTTTATATGAGCAACATGGTTAACCACCTTCCACGGGACTTTGTTAAGAAGGTCGTCCAGGTAAAACACTTGTTTTACTGATGAGGCAAGAACGAAAGGGTCATCTTCATACCAGGTAGTAGCAGTATTCACCGAAAATGTTCCGTACTGATCGGTTCTTGTGTTCTCCGGGCTAGTATCAAACCATCTACACTTGAACAAGTGCACTTTCATGCGGTTCCCATAAATTAGTTCAACAACTGAATGAAGGACACCGTAATAGTCAACGCCATCCTGCCCACCATGGACCATCACCCCACAATTCTGTGTTTTCAGTCGGTCGTCTCGATTTTCACATATAAATTTCACTCCATTGACCTGACACATCGAGTAAACTTTTGAAGCAATCGGTTTCATCGCCAGGACCCTCAATTCGTTTGACCACTCTGGGCAACCATCATCTGCTACATGGTTCATCTGAAAACGTCCATATATTAATACGTACAGAAGAAATTATGTCATCTTGAAACCACAAAACCACGTACATACATACATGCTATATAAGGATATATATAAAAATAGACATATACACATATACTTACCCATTGACCAAAGTAGTTTGCAAACGTCTTGTTGTGGTAATCAACATTTCCGGCAATAGCAGGGCAGTGAAGATGATAGTTTTTCCAATATTGTACTTCTTGACAGTTAATCAGTACCGACCAGTGGGCAATGGCTACCTCATTTCCATCCAACTTGTACGACTTTGGCAAGCTTCCCTGTACTACCACGTCACTGGAGATGATAGAAAGGTTGAACTGGGGTTCATCTATCGGCATATGTTGTTGGGGGTCCTCTACATTTTCCAGGTACACTTTGGTGTATGTTACACACTCGTGCGCAAGATATGCTTCAGCGATACACCCTTCAGGTGCATATTTATTCTTCACATAGTCCTTGTAGGCTCCCAATTGTCTACAAGTTAACAAGTACATGTTAACTTACTTAACCACAAGTCATTACATATAAAAACATAGGCAAACCAAATTTATGAATCATTTGTACCTTTCCATGGGATACATCCAAGTGTAGTGTACGGGACCGGTAAACAACAATTGTTCGGGAAGATGGATCATCAGGTGCGGCATTATGTCGAAAAAATTTGGGGGAAATATCCTCTCAAGCTTGCACATGATAAAAATGATGTCATCTTGCATCTCCCTGAGGTCTGCTTTTTTAACTTCCCTGGTGCATAACTTCTGAAAGAATCTTGACAAGGCCACCAACGGCTCCACCACCTCTTTGGGCATGTACCCTCGAATGAAAATAGGGAAAAGGCGTTGAAGCAGTACATGGCAGTCATGACTCTTTAATCCGAACATTTTATTGTCCCGGAAGTTAACACACCTGCTTATATTTCCTGCATAGCCATAAGGATACCTGCATATATATAGATAAAGCCATATATATGGACCAATTATATTTCTCGCATATAACCATATATACTCCGCTAAAAATTTAAGGACAAATTCCTACATAGCCATAAGAATATATACCTGACATTACTCAGCCACCGAAAAATTTCATGCTTATGCTTCGGCTTTACGGTGTACGGAGCTTGCGGCATTTTTCTCTTACCATCTCTTAACCACAAATGTTTCCGCACACCCATTGCTTTAAGATCAATGCGTGCCTTAGAGATGTCTTTTGTTTTCCCCTCCAAGTTAAGAACTGTGCCCACCACACTTTCACACACATTCTTCTCTATGTGCATGACATCTAGGTAATGTCTGATAGGCAACCTGGGCCAGTAGGAGAGTTCCCAGAATATGCTCTTGTGTGTCCAAAACTTATACCTTTCGGGCTTGTCTGGAATTGACGCCACTATGTCAGGATGATTGCTCAGCTGGCCAAAATCGTATTCATTCAACACTTCCAAAATCTTTTCCCCTGTCCATCGCCTGGGTGCCACACCTGTTTCAACAGTCCCATCAAACGCGTCTGGATCCTGCCTAAATGGGTGATCATATGGAAGCCAACAACGGTGACGCATCGAGACAATTTTACTGCAATGAGGACTGCAACAATCAACCGTCATGCACTCTGAACAAGCCCTGTAACCCCTGGTAACGTTGCCCGACAACATACCGCGGGCAGGAAAATCACTGATGGTGCCAACAAGCATGGCATGCATCTGGAACATCTCCTTTTTGAACCTATCGTAAGTGGGGTGGCCACACTCACTCAGGTACTTAAGCTCCTCAATCAAAGGCCTCAAATACACATCGAGACACTTTCCTGGATAACCCGGACCCGGAATTAACAGAGTGAGCATATTGTATTCCTTCTTCATGCACATCCATGGTGGAAGGTTGTACGGTACCAAAATAACTGGCCATATACTGTATTGAAGACTCATGTTGCCAAAAGGGTTGAATCCGTCAGATGAGAGCCCTAGCCAAACATTTCGGACCTCTGCTGCAAAATGATCAAACTCCCTGACCATGTGCTTCCAAGCCTCTCCGTCGGAAGGGTGTATAAGGGTGTCATCGTCAGGCAAGTTCCTCTCAGCCCACCATCTCATTGCCTCGGCCGTGAAAGCACACATGAACAACCGCTCCAGCTTATCAATAAGCGGGAAATATCGAAGTATCTTCACAGCTTTCTTGTTGCCTGCAGGAGTCAACTTATAACTTTCTGTAAAACATACCGGGCAGGCTTCAAGGTCTTCGAGATCTTTTCCCCAGAAGAGAATACAATCATATCTGCATGCATGGATTTTGATGTAGGAAAGCCGAAGATCTTTCAGGATATGTCGCACCTTATGATGAGTGGTAGGAAGACGATGACCGGGTGGCAGTAGCGAAGCAGTCCACTTCAACCAAGAATCAACAGCTTTGACAGACATTTTGTTCTCCATTTTGAGCTGCATCACTCCCATCACACTTTCAAGAACAGTCTTACTACAACCGTCGTACAACGGAGTCTGTTGCAATGCAATCAGGTTGTTGTACTTGTCCATACCGCTTGTGTTGACATGACCTCCAGGTAATGGTTCGACTGGCTCGATATGGGGGAAACCCTCAACGACGGGAGGGACATTTGGTGCTTCATCAGCAAATACACCGCTCTCATGAGGAAACATATCATTGATTAACATCGATGTTGGATCATAGGATGAACTGCCCCTCTCAGCAAAATGTCCATGATCATAGCGTGGACTGGCCCTCTCACCAAATTGTCCATGATCATGCGGACCCGCTACCGATGTTTCACCGTGATAAATCCAACAAGTGTACTTTTCCCAAAACCCGTATTTACTCAGGTGCCTCTGGACTTTATCAATGGGAAATCGAAATCGATCGCTGAAACACTTACATTCTTTACACGGGCAATAATGAAGTGTAGTGTCTCCACAATTAGCCTTCACAAAATCCACAAAACTCCTAATTCCCTGGTGATATCTGACATCCCATCTTTCGAGGCTCATCCAACTCTTGTCCATCCTGAAAATTCTAACAATTTTACGTATTAATTATATATATATACACACATTCACTACTAATAATCGACGTGATCTCTCAATTCAACTCCAATTAAATCAACACATGGATATATATGTATATATATATATCGATCTAATCTCTGAATTCGATTCAGTACTCGATGATAGTATTCTCCTTTTTTCAATTCAAAACGTATTTGACTGGGTAGGAGGAGGCTCTGTTAAGCCTGGCTCCGATAACAATACGATAATACCAGTCATTGATTCAGACACAAGATTAACTACAAGCTGTTTTCTCGTTTCGGTGACCGTACATCAACAACATTTCATATATATATATCTCACGAATTGGATTTGATCAACACACAGACACACATATATATATATATATACCACATATACGTATATATACACCTACGTACCTATATATATAGCTTCCCGAGTGATCGAGTTTTCGACGCGCGCCTTAATTTTGACAATATACCGAATGATCGATTTCAGAGCGTACGTTTTCCTTCTTTCGATTTCTCTGGATTTTTTTCGCTCAAAATGATTGAATGATCGAGCTGCCCCATCCGGCATCTAATATAAGACACATTACCGGCGACGGAGTAAGTCGCCGGAAATGAAGACATTACCGGCGACTTTATGCCGGAATCTCGCCGGTAATGTTGTAAAACATTACCGGCGACTCCAACCGTCGCCAGCAATGTCTAGGGAGACATTTCCGGCGAAATTCCGGCCGGAAAATCGCCGGAAATGTCTCCCTAGACATTGCCGGCGACGGTTGGAGTCGCCGGTAATGTTTTACAACATTACCGGCGAGATTACCGGCGACGGGGTAAGTCGCCGGTAATGATGGACATTACCGGCGACTTTTCCGGTCGCCGGCCTTGTTGGCCGGAATCTCGCCGGTAATGACTCCTTTTCTTGTAGTGCACCATTCTTAGACACATTGACATCAACAGAATTCACCTTACACGAATTTGCACTAGTTAGCAACATCTTGAAATCATTCTCGCTGTTCAAAGAGCAACCGCTATATCCAGGAAGTGAATAATCAAGTTTGATTACATCACTTTGATAGAACTCAAACCTCTGACAAATGTACTTGAAAAGAATGGCATAACTCATGTGCTCATTACAGGAGAAAACGAATACCTTCCTTGAATACAAGAACTTCACAGCAACATTACTGCACAAATAATAACATAAAAGTTTATTATTGAAACATAGAAGCATTCAGAATGGTCTAACTCAGTTGAGGGTCAACTCATATTCAGTTCAACAAAATCTAAACAAAGCAACCTTCAACTGATACTCAGTTGAGGGTCAACTGATACTCAGTTCATCCCAAATCTAAACATAGCAGCCTCCAATTGAGTATCAGTTAGAGGTCAACTGATACTCAGTTGAGGGTCAACTTATATTCAGTTCATCCCAAATCTAAACACAGCAGCCTTCAACTGAGTATCAGTTGAGATTCAACTGACAATCAGTTGAGACTCAACTGGCTATTAGTTGAGGTTAAAGTGAATATTAGTTTAACGTCTGCAAATTTCCAAAAATTCAAAACACACAACAATTCGCATACATCTGCACGTACAAAACATCGTAACATAAAAAAAACAAGGAATTAAACACTCTATATCATCAGCATCACAAATCTTCACACATCCAAATTCACAGATAAAAACGCAAACCATATCAAAATCCAAAATCAAAAGCAAAAATTAACAACAACGAATCTAGAGAGAGAAGAGAGATCGAACCTAGTTGTAGTGTTTGAATCGAGAAGAAGATCGCATCTTATTGTTCCCATTACAGATCGAGAAATCAAAGCTTCTCTCAACAATTGGTTAGAATCTATGTCTCTCACGAAATCAAAGCTTCGGTCGAGAATTTGAATGTCACAAAATCAAAGCTTCGATCCAGAAATCAAATCTCAACTCAAAGCTTCTCTCTCTCTCTCTCTCTCTCTCTCTCTCTCTCTCTCTCTCTCTCTCTCTCTCTCTCTCTCTCTCTCTCTCTCTCTCTCTCTCTCTCTCTCTCTCTCTCTCTCTCTCTCTCTCTCTCTCTCTCTCTCTCTCTCTCTGCTGCAACTCTTAAATTTCAATACGAATAGATTTGAAAATAGGGAGAGTTTTGGATCATATAATTAAGAGGGTAAAAAGGGAAAGAAAATATAGGAGATTATGTCATCTTGAGTGGATGAGAAATAATCTCTTAGAGTAAGTTGACTGGTGATAATATTACAATCTTTTCATGGCTAATGAGAAAGATTTTCTTATAATTTGAGTGGATGAGAAAAACCTCAAATTCAAAATCCCACAAATTCAGAATTTTGATATTTGGATAAGTACAAAACCATCGAATCATTTTAATTCGGAAAATTTTCTTTTCGTATTGAACTGCAAATGAGTTCGTACTGATTTCTTTTTCCCAAAAAACTCAATCCATGATAATAAGATCGACCAACCCATGCCATAAGCATTGATTATATGATCATCTCGCAGACGAAGTTGTACTTGAAAGAATTATATAGCCAAATCCATTCAATCGTTCTATATATATCAACAACAAGCTCTCAAAATAATGAAAATATCCACCCCAGAAGCAGTTAACGATTAGACCCATTTAAGAAGACATTAAAATCAAAGCATATAAATGAAAGGTAGATGGAGTTGGAAGTTAGAGCAAGAAGCCAGAAAAACTTGCTAAGTGTCATAAACTAAATATACTTGGCTGATCGATCTGGAAATCACACATTCACACAAGGGCTTCCAATTGAAAACATTGGTAGTAATCAGTTTTCGCCGCCGACGGAGTGTTTAACAAAGCGTGCATATATAGTTCACAAAGGATCGCAAGTTCATCCCCATTGACGTTGTGGTGGCTCGATATATTTTGCAAATGACGTCTCTTTTGGCGGAATTTGAACTCGGCCGCAGTATTTCGATCCTCCAATTTCTGACTTTTTTTCCTCTGTTATTTCTCAAATTCTTTAGTTTGAGTTGCCAAACGCCGAGAATTCACGCGGTTCATTTGTAAATCCCGAGTGTTAACGAAATTCCTACTTCTTTTTCCTCGTCCAAACACAACCTAAATTCATACAAATAACAAAGGATGTGAATTATTATACATAGAGTAAATCATGGAAATTAATAGTTTTAATTTACACTACCACATTTGACTCATTGCCGGCGACTTTTAAGTCGCCGGCAATGTTTTTGGACATTACCGGAATAATCGCCGGTAATGTCTTTTTTTTAACATTACCGGCGACATAAATGTGTATGTCGCCGGCAATGTCTCGATGGTAATGTTAAAAAAAAAAAAAACATTGCCAGCAACATACATTTATGTCGCCGGTAATGTTTAAAAAAAAAAAAGACATTGCCGGCGACATAAATGAAGTCGCCGGCAATGTCTTTTTTTTTTTTTTTTTTTTACATTACCATCGAGACATTGCCGGCGACATACATTTATGTCGCCGGTAATGTTAAAAAAAAAAGGAAGACATTACCGGCGATTTTTCCGGCAAAAATCGCCAGTAATGTCCAAAAACATTTAAGTCGCCGGCAATGAGTCAATATGTGGTAGTGTTAGTCAATTCAATTAAAATATCTAGAAAGAGAGATGCTTATATATAGGAACTAGAAACTCTCCAAACATAGCAAATTAAAATGGTATTATAGGAAAAATGAGAATTAGTATGGCTGAGTTATAAACTTGAAAAAGAAAATTTATTAGATAATTTGTGACTGAGGGACTAAACCCATAAAGAAAAACGTACTTAAACCTTTTTCAAAAATTCAAAATAAGCAAGGGATTCCTCTAATTTCTCCGTTTTTATTTTTTTAGCATCGAGCAAATAAGACATAGAGAAAAGTATATATTATGTATGTTCATTCGAGTAGGCTGTTTATGTTTTTATTTTTATTTTTTGTTCATTAAGATTCACGTTTGATAATTTACACATCTTACATTTAATTTATTCCTCTCCATTTAGGCCGTATTTTGTTATTAATCAGATCACCAACGTATTTTGTAGGCAATCCATAAGGATTGATGCTTACTAATACTGGACAATTGATGGAGGGAAAGACTTTAAGGGGAGTCTTATTCAAGATGTTAATGTGCACAAGTTACTTAATATAAAACACCCCTAAGCTTTGAGAATATTGTACCAGAAAAACGATATAGAGCATCCTCCACAGTGAAGTTAAAATTACTAGTTATATTTGTCAAAATGCAAAAACATAGCAAAAATATAGGAAGTGAAAAGAGAGAAAATAACTTTAAGTTAAATTCTCTCACAAATATAACTAGAATTTTTAACAAAAAAATTATATTTAACTTATTTTTAGGATACCTATTAGAACATTATATTAAAAATGTGTCAAATTTAACTTTATATTTAAATTAATAAGGCTATTAGGATGCTCATTGAACAACAAAGCTCATGATTCCACTAATATTTTTCTCTTTATCCGTTCTACTCTGATAATTATTTTTTTGAATTATGGCAATCCGTTGAAGGACGTGGGGTCTAGTGGAAATGAAGTTGGGGTTTTTACTCCGGAGTTTGGGATTTTTGATCAACTGCAGATTGGGTTGGGCCATTTTTTCTTATTTGAAAGTATACATTCTTATTTTTTTCATCTGCTATAAAAAAAATGATATTTTTATCATGGAATGGAGAAACTTGACATGCTTAGTGAAACTTGATATTTGACATGCATGGTGAAACTGAAACTTGAAGCGACACTAGCTAGTTCAATTGAAATATGAGTATGGATACCTACATAATTTACCTATGATACTCAAACTATTTCAACTATACCTAAAAGAGTGGCCGGTGTTGAGGTCGCGAGGCATTGGCAGCAATATTAATACTCGACTAGATCCTCTGAGAGGCGGCTTGCGAGGCGACGAGCACCGGAGACAGGAAGCATGAGGGTGGCAACGACAGTGGACTGCCTCGAGGCTGAGGCTGAGGGGCAACAGTGGTGATGGGATGCAACTGCTATTGCATTTCTTTGTATCTTCGATAATGGAGAGAGAGAGAGAGAGAGAGAGAGAGAGAGAGAGAGAGAGAGAGAGAGAGAGAGAGAGAGAGAGAGAGAGAGAGAGAGAGAGAGAGAGAGAGAGAGAGAGAGAGAGAGAGAGAGAGCCCAAAAAAATAAAAATAAAGGTATTAAAGTCTTTTTTCCTTTTATTTTGAAAATCTTAGATGTCATGCCATCAATTTTGACGGATATAGACAGAGAGCAAACGGAAAATTGTTTAAGGTATCTCCTCAATAGTTTTTAAGAGTTTGGGTTCCTTGTTGATAGTTTTTAAAGTTCGAGATCCTTTTAAGTATAACATAAAGGGTAAAGACTACCATGAGTTTAGGGTCCTCAAAGTTCTAAAATGAATATTTTTCTTGTAATTTTAGTTCAATAATAGTAATTACTCAATTTAAAATATTTTAAAATTTTTAGGACAAAATTATAAGTTGAGATAATCATTTTACAACTTTGATGACTATTTATAAATTGATGCATCTTATGTATTAAAACATGTTCGAATTTTCTGAAAAGAAAGAATTTAGATACAACAGCTGAATTTTTTCCTTTATTTAATTATAACAGCAATGATCATCATGGATACCTGATTTTAATTATGTCTTCGAACCATGTCTTGAATGAACCTGTATTTCTCAACCATTGCATACTTGATTGATCTAAGCATCTCATTTTGTTCTTCCAAGATCCTCTGGAGAACATCCTTGTTGGTCTGGTTTGATTGTTTGCTTCTGCTTGTGTTTCCTTTTCAGCAATTGATTCACCTCTGTCTTCTTTTACAAATAAATCCACTTCAATAAATTGGGTTTTTCTTCTCTCACTATACGGTGGTTTGTAAATTTACAGAGAAAAAACTTTTTCCTATGTTACCTCTCTTTCTTTCCCACTCATGCTATATCCAATCTCTTATCTTCTTTCCGATATCAATATGTAAATCATTGTAAGATTAGAATTAGCAATTCACTTAGCTTACAGCTGTGAATTGAAATATCAAAGGGTTCAAAGATAGACACATATATACATATATAACAGATCATTTTGCTTATGTATGCATGATATATCTGTTATATGATCAGGATGAGAAACAGTTACTTGATGGATGTAACTGCTACTCTTAAGACTCTATAATAGGGATCGATTCATATCATTGAGACACTGTCAATACACTTATCATCAAACAGATTTGTCCCATCGATAATCTTGAAATATAGTAGTGGAATTGAGAGAAGAACAATGACACAATCTGCATCTGGCTGTTAGTTTCTCTATCTATTCTTATGCACACTGTTTTCAGTTTCTATTTGACATAGACTTTAATCTTTACAGTACTAGTTAATTCAACAATTGGTATCAGAGCAATCTATGCTCAAATTGAAATTGAAAGTAAGAATCATACAATTATGATTCTGGGAATAAAGTATGAATGAGTTCCTTTATCTTATGGCTTACCATGTACTGCAACAGATGCATAAAATTGCTATTAGTATCTCGTATTGTTGATTATAACATTACCTGCAAAATCTACATGTATTATGTTTGAACACATAAGTCATAAGTGAATTCACCATGCTGTCAAAATAGCCTTGAATACACATATGACACATAAGGAAAACACATCTCAGACTACACTATGAACTCATTACATGCTGTCAAAATGGCTTAATGAAATTTCAAAATTTTAGTCATTCAGAAGATGTTTCAGTTTATGTAACTTAAAATTTAAAATTGATTTTCGTTTCCAAAGAAACTTAAACTCAAACATTTGGTTATATATTCTGATATATGTACAATGATGAGAATTCTGGTGTTGATAGAGATCTGCATGTCACAAATGATATCTGTATCTTAAAACCAACATAATTTCATTCATATGTACATATATATATACTTAATTTAAATGTTGATTCATTGGAGTTAAACATTTTCTGGGACATTTGTGAATAACTGATTCAGTTTTGTTGTCACAGCCATGTCTTTTCCTTTAGGCATCAATCATATTGAACTGCTCAATGGATCAAACTTCCAGAAATGGAAGAATGATATCGAACTGAACCTTGGTATCTTAGAATATGATCATGTTCTGAGGGAGGATCCACCAGAAGTACCTTCTGTCACTTCAACTAAGGAAACAAGAGACAAGTTCGCACAGTGGCAAAGGCACAATAAATTGGCACTCATATGCATGAAGAAAAGCATGGCTGAATCTGTGAAAGGAGGAATACCAAGTTCTAAATATGCTAAAGCTTTCCTGGAGTCAATTGCTGAAAAATACAAAGTATCAGACAAAGCTGAAACAAGCAGTTTGATGAACAATCTTGTGAAGATGAAATATACTTCAGGAAGCATAAGAGAGTACATCATGAAAGGGATTAACATTGCTGGGAGACTAAAGGACCTGAATATGAACATTGAAGATTCTTTTCTAGTGCATCTATTGCTGAATTCCCTTCCAGATCCATACAAGCATCTCAGAACCCTTTACATTACACAGAAGGAAAAATGGAGTTTAAATGAATTAATCTCTATCTGTGTACAGGAGGAAACTGAGGTGACTAAAAATGCTAAGGCTGTGGATGTTAATGCTATTAACAAAGGGAAAGCCAAGAAACATTATGAAAACAAGAAGTTTCAGGCAAACACATCAAAGAATTCTAGAAAAGCTGAGTCTGACAAAAGAATTGATGCTGTCAAGAAATCCTTCAAACCTAAAGGACCTATGAAATGCTTCTTCTGTAAGAAGACAGGTCATTTTAAGAAGGACTGTGAGGGTTTTAAAAATTGGCTGAACAAAAAGGGTACGTTTTCTACAAAATCTGTTTTTGTTTTGAAATCTAATAAAGATATAATTGAAAATTCATGGTGGTTTGATACTGCTTCACCAATTCATATTATGAATTCTCTACAGGGATTGACAAAGATAACAATCCCAAGATGGAATGAGACCAAGGTTTGCACAGCAAATGGTCAAAGGGTGGCAGTACAAGCAGTAGGAATTGTTGAACTAATATTTAAAAATAAGTTTGTTTTAGTACTAAGTGATGTGTATTGTATTCCCTCAATAAAGAGAAACCTCATTAGTGGTTCTCAATTTGTACTAACTAATGATTATAGCTTCTATGGTAATAATATATCTATGTGTTTTTATAAAAATTCAAAGTGTTTTGGTGATGCAAGTTTAATAGATGGTTACTGGCATGTTAACTGTCTGCAAAATTTTTCAGAAATCAGCATGTCTAAGTCTGTTCTATCCATTGAAAAGACTGGAGTATTGAAAAGAAAAAGGACTTCAGAAATCTCCTCTTATCTGTGGCATAAGAGAATGGGACATATCTCTAAGAACAGATTAATGAACTTAGTCAAGCAGGGAATCCTACCAAATTTGGATTTCAATGATTTTGAGACTTGCATAAACTGTATGAAAGGAAAACTAACCAATTCCAGAAATTTTGGTTCAAAAAGGACATAATCAATTCTTCAATTGATACATGCAGATGTCTGTGGCCCTTTCCCAGTCAGTACCATCTGTGACAACTCTTATTTTGTTACCTTCATCGATGATTTTACAAGATATTGCTTCATTTACTTGATTTCTGAAAAATCACAAGTCTTAGAGATGTTCAAAATTTTTAAAAATGAAGTAGCAAGACAAACTGGACAGCTAATTAAAGTGGTCAGATCAGATAGAGGTGGTGAATATTATGGGAGATACAATGAACAGGGACAACAAAAGGGACCTTTTGCCACATACTTAGAAGAATGTGGAATTGTAGCTCAGTATTCAACACCATATACACCAACTCAGAACGGTGTTTCAGAAAGAAAGAACAGAACTTTGATGAGCATGGTTAGAAGCATGTTCATAAGGCCTGGGGAGAGGCTTTAAAGACAGCCAACTATATTTGCAACAGACCACCAAGCAAATCTGTTACAGGTACCCCTTTTGAGTTATGGCGTGGATATAAACCAAGTTTAAACCACATGCATGTTTGGGGGTGCAAGGCAGAAGCTAGAGTGAACAATTTAGACAAAATTGATAAACTGGAATCAAGATCCATTAGTGCGCATTTTATTGGATATTCTGAAAAATCCAAAGGATTTAAATTTTACAATCCAGGAAGAGGCACTAGGATTTTTGAGACACATAGAGCAACTTTCTATGATGAAGTATTTGATCATGATGTACAGATAAATGATGCTACAACTGAACAATTTCAGAATATGGAACAATGGTTTGTTTATAGTGAATTACAGCCTGCAGCAATTTTTGATGAATATCAACATCTGGGAAATCAAATACCAGTAGTTCCTGTTATTAATGACAATATTGACAATGAGGATATACAGATAGAAGCTCTGCATGAAGATCAACATTTGAATGAAGAAATTCCTGGTTACCAAAATGAAGAAGTTCCTGTTCCTTTAAGAAGATCAATCAGAGAAAGAAGGTCTGCAATTTCAGAAGATTATCATTTATATGCCACTGAAGTTGAATTTGATTTGGGGGAAGAAAATGATCCAAGAACAGTAAAGGAAGCTATGAAATCAAATTCAAGTGTACAATGGAGGCAAGCTATGGAAGATGAGATTGAAAGCATGTTCAAAAATGAAGTATGGATTCTGGTAGATAAACATGAAGACATGAAGCCAATAGGTTGCAAATGGGTATTCAAAACTAAGAAGGATGCAGATGGGAAAATAGAAAGGCACAAAGCAAGACTTGTTGCTAAGGGCTATACTCAACAAGAAGGTGTAGACTACAGTGAAACATTTTCACTAGTTTCCACTAAGGATGCATTTAGAGTTTTAATGGCACTGGTGGCTCACTTTGACCTTGAGTTACATCAAATGGATGTTAAAACAGCATTTTTAAATGGTGATTTGTTTGAAGATTTATACATGATGCAGCCAGAAGGATTCATTGAAGATGACAAGAAAGTTTGCAAGCTTAAAAGGTCAATATATGGCCTTAAACAAGCATCAAGGAAATGGTACTTAAAGTTTGATGCTGTCATTTCAAAATTTGGTTTCAAAGAAAACCAATTGGATGAATGCGTATACTGTAAGATCAGTGGGAGTAGCTACATTTTTCTGATCTTATATGTAGATGATATTTTGTTGGCAAGCAACAGTACCAATTTACTGAATGAAACTAAGAAGTTTCTTAAGAAAAGCTTTGACATGAAGGATATGGGGGAAGCTCATTATGTTCTGGGAATCGAAATCAAAAGGAACAGACAGCTTTGCACTCTGGGATTATCTCAGAAATCCTATATTGACAAAATATTACACAGGTTTGAGATGCAGGATTGCAAGTCTGGAGAATCACCAATGTCTAAAGGAGACAAACTGCACAAAGGTCAATGTCCACAGAATGCGTTTCAAAGGAAAAGCATGGAGAATGTGCCATATGCAAGATTAGTAGGAAGTTTAATGTATGCACAAGTTTGTACCAGACCAGACATAGCATTTGCAGTAAATATGTTGTCAAGATATCAATCCAATGCTGGCCATGAGCACTGGATAGCAGGAAAGAAAGTCCTAAGATATTTAAAGGGAACCAGAGACCATATGCTGGTATACAAAAGACAAGAAAATCAAGAACTGACAGTGGAAGGCTACTCAGATGCTTCTTTTAAGCAAGATGTAGATGATTTGAAATCTACATCAGGTTTTATATTTATGCTTGCTGGAGGTGCAGTGTCCTGGAAAACTAACAAGCACTACAACATTTTTACACATTGCCGGCGACTTTTAAGTCGCCGGTAATGTCCAAAAACAAGGCCGGCGATTTTTGGACATTACCGGCGACTTAAGTCGCCGGTAATGTAATTTTTTTTTTTTTTTTTTAGACATTGCCGGCGACATGAATTTATGTCGCCGGTAATGTCTCGAAGCTAAAGACATTGCCGGCGACATAAATTCATGTCGCCGGTAATGTAAAAAAAAAAAAAAAAAAAAAAGACATTACCGGCGACATAAATAAAGTCGCCGGTAATGTCTTTTTTTTTTTTTTTTTTTACATTACCATCGAGGGATTGCCGGCGACGGACATTACCGGCGACAAAAATCGCCGGTAATGTTAAAAAAAAAAAAAAAAAAAAGACATTACCGGCGATTTTCCGGCGAAAATCGCCGGCAATGTCTCCAAATGTTGTAGTGAAGCAAGGACTCACAGCAACATCTACTTTTCAAGCTGAATATGTTGCAGTTTTTGAGGCCACATCACATGCAATTTGGTTAAGAAACTTTATTTCCAGACTTGTAATCATGGATTCTGCAGAAAAACCATTGATTATACACTGTGATAACGTAGCAGCAGTCTTTTTCTCAAAGAACAACAGAAGAACCTCAGCTTCAAGAAACATAGATGTCAAATGTTTTTCAGTAAGAGAAAGTGTCAGAGACAAGGAGATAGAAGTAATCAAAATTGGTACTAAGGAGCAATTGGCAGATCCCTTTACTAAACCTCTACCAAATTCAGTTTTTAAGAACCATGTTAGAAATATGGGGATATATGCTGATGTTGAATATGAATAGATTTGATATAAAGAGCTTGTATTGCTATGAACATATTAACTAGTAAAGAGTTATTCATTTACTTAATTTATGAGCAAAATGCATTTTTATGTTAAAATGTATACTGTCTGATTGAAAAATCAGAATTATGCAGAATTGCTTGTTTTAGAAATTAATACAGTAAATATATGAATATGTGTGTTTGAAATTTCGATCTTAAGTTTATCAAACACTATACTTAATTATACTTGTGGTGACTTATGTGATTTTAAAGATTGAATGTGTAATTTCTGAAGATGGATGAAATTTTATTTCATCAACATCTTCTTTAATTCTATACAATATTTGAAATTGACAAAGTTCTTGAAACAGATTAGAACTTATGAACTCAAGTGCACACTTCAGGTGATATTTCAAGTCATTGGTTCATGATTAAGTAAATATGCTAATTCAGTGGGAGATTGTAAGATTAGAATTAGCAATTCACTTAGCTTACAGCTGTGAATTGAAATATCAAAGGGTTCAAAGATAGACACGTATATACATATATAACAGATCATTTTGCTTATGTATGCATGATATAATATGTTATATGATCAGGATGAGAAACAGTTACTTGATGGATGTAACTGCTACTCTTAAGACTCTATAAATAGGGATCGATTCATATCATTGAGACACTGTCAATACACTTATCATCAAACAGATTTGTCCCGTCGATAATCTTGAAATACAGAAGTGGAATTGAGAGAAGAACAATGACACAATCTGCATCTGGCTGTTAGTTTCTCTATCTATTCTTATGCACACTGTTTTCAGTTTCTATTTGACATAGACTTTAATCTTTACAGTACTAGTTAATTCAACAAATCATAACAGTCTTGTACACTTTTGAACAACTGGATGAGGTTGGATTCGAATAGGAACCACGATGTTCGTGCAAGCAGATTCAAATCCAAGGCTGGAATGCTCCGATTAGTACCAAAGTTAATCACAGAACTACGATTTGGTCTCAGCAACTAAGGTGAATTCGAAATTCATCTTCAGGGTCTTTGTGCAAGCCTCTCCTCTTCTCCAATTTCTGTGAATCTTATTAGTTCTTATTAGAAGTTCTTACATTTGAACAGCAGAGGCGCAGTTTTGCGACCAAGTTAGATCTGAATAAGAATAATATTCTTTTTAGGTGAAACGGTAAAATAAAGAACTGGTAAGTTACAAAAGAGTTCACCGGTATCCAACGCGATAGAAAGAACTCCCTAAAAGCAACTATTACATGATCAATATGGCACCCAATAACCATAGCTAAACGTTTAAACGTTATAGGTGTAGAAGAATGACTAAAAAAATCAGGGACCCCACACCTTATCTAGTTATGCACTTAAAAAAAATTACATCACTACCATCTAGCTTTGGTCTTCGTGAGTGCGACCGAAATTTCTTGCACGGGATGACACCTAAACAATGCAAGGTTCCTGGATCCAAAGTTCAAAGGGCACAATGGGAAGAGCCCAACTACTTATCAAAGTGAAGAGAGTCCATATAGGAATAAACCAAAAGTACAAACTGGGCCGCAGTAAATATGGCAACCAGAGCCCATTCTCACAAACTAGGGAAGTCAAAGCCCACACACTTTAACCCTTGAAACCTGCCAGGACTAAAGCATCGGCAAGGGCAGACACCATTCGTCGTCACTATTGTCCAGTTGCCGTCGACTCAAGACCGTCAACCCCATTTTCCGGTCTCTCTATCTGCAGACTCGCTCCGGTGGTTATTGCCTTGCAACCAAACTCTGAGTCATCCCGAGTCGAGAGATTGGGTCTGTCACCACCAGAACAGGTCCTCCAGCGATGGTCTCCTACCGGTGACCATCACGTTCACCCACACATAAATCTCCATGAGCTCATCTGACACCGTGAAAGCAACCCAAACCCATTTACATTGAGTATGGGCTTTGGCTCCTCTGTCGCCAGTAGCAGGAAGGTCGCTGGTTCATCTTTGCCAGTAAGCACGCCTATCCTTGGCGAGGAAGAGGGCAGTTAAAAAAAGCCCAACACAAGCGACATATCACGGCGGCGATGTGCTAGGGTTTCTCAATATTTGTTTCTCTCTCATTCTCTCTACCTCTCGACATAAATTAATGTGCTTTATCACCCTACAGTCTATACCTTGTCAAAGAACACAATTCTGGCTAGTAACAAATTTAACAAAACCTTTTCAATTCTACTTCGAAGCACGTAGTCAGAGTAAATATCTTAGAAAGCTGATAACAGCAGAACGGAGTAAAATAAACACAAGAACTATACTGGCTTTCAATTGACATATGATTTTGTCATTTTGAACCTCATGGGTGCAATCGAATAAAATGACAAAATTTATTTCTCTCGACTAAGAATTATATAATCATTTAGAAATCAAAACATTCTAATATGTAGGATTAGAATAAACACAAGAACTACACTGACTTTCAATTGACATATGATTTTGACATTTTGAATCTCATGGGAGGGATCGGATAAAATGACAAAATTTCTTTCTCTCGAATAAGAATTATATAATCGTTTTGAAATAAAATCATTGTAATATGTAGATATTTCATACTTGAAGATGAAAAATGGTTTGTAGTCACATTTGTAAATAACTTTTTGATAACTGTATTCTTTGATAACCACCCATTTCTCATTATGTACGGAAGCTTTTTTTTAATTTCTTTTTTTTAAATTTTGTTTTTTGTGATTTACTATTTTATCTTTCATAATAAAAGATTTATTAAAGTTTTTTTAAAAGTTTGGAGGTGTTTTTGTAAAAAAAACATCATTTATGGTTGACAACCAGTGTTTTCTTAATTAATAGTATAAATAGATAAGAGAAGAAAAACAGACGATAAACAGTCATATACTATAAAGGGAACATGAGCCGATTTCGGTCAATAGTAGTTTAAAATGTATACATGATTCACATTCAATTTTATATTACATTATATTTTCGATCTAAAGTTGATATTACATTACATGCATACAATTTGATGCGGACCTAAAATTTAAAAGACAACATTTCACTTTCACTTGTCACGTTCAAAAGTTAGTTTACTATGTTAATGATACACTAGAGAAGCTATTGTAATACAGGAAATCACTTATCAAAACTCTTGTCAATCTCATCTCCCATCAAAAATCATATCATCAACCCAATCGAGTTGATAAAAAATCAAGGATAAGCAATAGAATCTACCATATACTCAGAAGATGTGAGGGTCAGTAGAGATGTTCAAATTGTAGTTAATATTATCAATTTATATGCAAGACCCAAATCATTAACTTATATCCAACACCAAATAAATTCAATCAATTCTCCCCAATTTGTCTTCTTCAAGATAAAATACAAGTAAGTTTTATCTGAATTGTTTCAGCACTAAGAAATTATGATCAACCGAAATAATGACATAATGTCCATTTTACAGCAGCCAAATCTGTTCTTAACATATTGTTTGAATACAAATATCTAATAATTTTATTGACACTCTGTAAAATTTAGCACATCAGCATAACAACCATAGCACACACTAAGCCTGAGGCCTACAAACAGAGGTTAAAGCAGGGGTTTCACAAATTGGTCATTCAATGATCATCGACAAAAACTCAAAATTGAACAGTAAAAACCATCATGATAAAGACTAATTTCTAATATCTATTTATTGATCACTTCAACAAAGAAATGCTAACCAAGGTTCAGCCTCCAAAGTCCAACAGTTTGTACTTAATTTTAGTAAGAACCATTAGGCATTAATCTATCACTTTGACCCAAAGGATTTGGATGTATGAGAGGTTCCCTGTCTTAAAAAGAGGGTATCACTAATTAGTCTTTTACTTGCCTTGTAAGATAACTTTTCATATCCACCCGGCTCATCTAGCTTTAAGTGCGATATATCAAAAATATATATCCAAATATTTCTGTGAAGTTCTAAAAGAAAACCATGGTGATTTTCAACACAAAATTCCTAAACCTAGACTTTAAAGTAGACAAAGCTCAAAAAAAAATATTGGGGATTTCAGGCAAACCCATAAATGAAAACGTCATGGCCAAAGCGTATGGCAAGAGAAGCAACCAAAACTTAAAACGATCAAATTAGCCATAAATAAACTTCTAAAATCAACTGAATTGGAAACTGAAATTAAAAAAAAATGTGTAATGTGCCTTTTTTTTTCTTTTGCTTTGGGAGCATTTTTGCTTACCTCCCCCCAGGGAAGTTATAATCACCCCTTCCTAACCTGCCATGTCTAACTTTACACTTAATTATGGTTAAATACTTGAAATTAATATAGAAGTATAAAAATTTCAATATATACTATTTGGTATTAAAAATGCTGAAACTAAATCAACTAAAATAACACTTTCCTGAATCTCAAATTAAATTAAACCGAAACTAAACAATTTTCTTCATCACCCAGATCGACAAGCACCCAACTAATTTCTTCATCACCCAGTCGATATCTCAAGCACCCGGCCAATAGGAAATTAAGACTCCATCCTAAATACCCAGATTTGGAGAGACATATATACCCAGATTGAGAGAGAGAGAGAGAGAGAGAGAGAGAGAGAGAGAGAGAGAGAGAGAGAGAGAGATCTCCCCACGCCCAATTTTTTTTAAAATCTCAGTCGTTGATCTTAAAAGAAAAATCAAGCTTACGATAAGCACATGGCACTGAATAGAGTTACCTTGCCTAGGTTCCTCAGCCTTTCTCCACCACCAAAGATTACTTCCGTCGCCGAAAAATTCCATCGCAACCCTCTCCTCTCTCTTCCCTGATTCAAACCCTAAATTAAATAATGTGGTTCATCAATGTAGTGCATCGCTGATGAGCTCCGTCGTCGGTCGTCTTTCTCGGTCGTCGTCCTTAAAATTCCATCGGAGGCAGTTGCCATCATGTCATAGCCTCTGACGTTAGCGCCGTTCGAACCTCATCGACGGATCCACATCGTCGACCTTTCCTCCGAAATCCTGACCTCAACCTGGACTTGAGGTCGACACAGGGAGGCTCAAATAAAGGTCTTTTAGAACCAACACTTCCATCTTTGAATTCAGTAATGAACAGTATTACCAAGTTGTTTCATCTCCATTCTCTTGTTGTTGTCTGGCTAAAATATCCATCCTCAACCACCGAAGCTTCTAAGATTTCAACCCGGGGCTCCCTGGAGAATAACGAAGATTCTCCACAGTGCAGAGCACGTCGAGATATAGCAACTCTAATGCGCCGGCCACACCAGCCAAGAGTGTTGCAATGACAGCTATTATAAGGGGTTTGGGAGCTCCAGCCAGAATTTGCTCAAGCTGTTCCTGGATTACCACGCAATTAGGCATCTCAGGGACGGAGTACCAAAAGCTTGTTGTCCTGGGTTTTGACGAAGGTTGTCGACGGCGGAGCGCCGACATGGGAGAGAGGCTGAGGAATTTGGGTAAGGGCAGAATTTCGTGCATATTTTAAGCTCGTTGACAAATTTCTCCCCGTGTGGAGAGAGGTCGTGCATTTAAGTCGGACGAGAGAGAGAGAGAGAGAGAGAGAGAGAGAGAGAGAGAGAGAGAGAGAGAGAGAGAGAGAGAGAGAGAGAGAGAGAGAGAGAGAGGCCATCAATGCAAAAAGACATGGAGTAACGGCAAGAGAAGCTATCAAAGAGACAAAGAGGCTTCACTTCCTTTAGAGTACACTACTTATTTGATTGAATCTTGCAAGTTGCAAAAAATTACATGTTGCACACTGTAATTGGGTTTTTTGAGGAACTATTAAGCTTCACACTTCATCGAGAGCTCAGAATATACATTGCTTTCGACGATCCTCTACTTTCTCTTGTTGCTGCTTGGTGTTAATTTTTGCAGTTTTGGAGTTGAAGGAGAAGAAGACGAGGTGAACCATTTTTAGTTATCAAAAATTTGAAACAAATAAAATATGAAAATAGCTAACTATAGTTAGCATTTGTTATCATTTTTAACAGATGGCAACAAAGTTAGGAGGGTGGTGAATATAACCTCTCTGAAGGGGAGGTGAGTATAATACTTCAAAATTCAAACAGTCGCATCTCCGAACCATCCAAAATCAACTTCAAAATACTCCCAAAAAGAAAATTTGAAAATAGAAACAATTTAAACAAACTGAAAGTTAATAAGCTATCCATAAAAAAATGTACAAAAAAAAACTGAAAGTTAATCATCTAATACTTGATAAGGAAACCGCATTGGGAAGAAAATGATATTGATAAAACTCATAAATGAGTAATACTGTAATGCATAGTTGATAGAGTTTTACTGTGATTAATTGTTGAATGTAATATTCGGGTCAGGCCGGAATATTACTCACACTAAAAAATAAACCAAAACTCATTCCATTTTATTCAAACGGGCCGGGATGGGACAAACTTTTTATTTCAAAAAATAAACTTGTACCGTCCTTATGCAGGACGGTTCGGAACTGGGTCGAATCGAAATTTTCCAGACCAAGTGCCCAGCCCTAACTTCAATAGTTAACTTAGAGATAATTTGCCCTATTGTCTATCAAATTTTCATAAATATATAGCATAGAGAAAATTCCAACGAGGAATAGCTCGATAGGTTAATTTTCTCCAACATTTCTGTCGCAACAAACACGTCTATAAAAAAACAACATCAATATGCATATATTTCCCTCTCTATAAAAAACAACATCAATATGCATATATTTTCCTCTCTATAAAAAAAACAACATCAATATACATATATTCTCCTCTTATATAACAATACAAAAATAATAAAAAATTGAATTAATGTATTTGTTGAAAGAGAACAGTAAATACGCAAGAGATAGATCTGAAACTATACTTTATTCTTTGAAAGATGACCTTAAATATGCATTACAATCTGATACAATAAATCTCCAGGTAAATCAGGGATTGAGAGAATATCTACTTCTATGCTAATTAGAATGAGACACACATCTAGAAATTAGGAGTATAATATCCTTAAACACTCCCTCTTATGTCGCGATCCTAACGGATGATGCATAACTTGTTGCCTCACTAAAAATCTTGTCAAGCAAACAAAAAACCTCTTGGGTAAAAACTAAAGCTTGGTCTAAGGGAAAAAAAGTACAACGCATCAACTACGTTAGCGATCACACGTGATGTAGACTCCCCCTGACATCTACGAAATGAACTCCCCTTGATCAGTAACTCAATCTTGGAGTTTAAACAATCTTCGCATACCAATGTGTCTTACATGCTTTGCAAATATAGATTTTGACAATGACTTGGTAAACAAGTCTATAGCATTATCTTCCAAACAAACTGGATTTACATGAATGTTCAATAATTGATGTTGTTGTTGATTAAAGAACTTAGGCAATATGTGCTTTGTATGGTCACCCTTGATGTAACCCAACTTCATTTGCTCAATGCAAGCCGTATTGTCCTCAAAAATATAAGTTAGTATTGTAGTAGTGGATAGTAATCCACTAGATCCTCAAATATGGTGTATTATTGACCTAAGCCAGACATACTCTTTAACTATTTCATGCAAAGCAATAATCTCAGAATGATTCGAGGAAGTAGCAATAAGAGTTTGCTTAGTTGATCTCCATGAAATTACCGTGTTCCCTATGGTGAATACATAACCAGTCTGGGAACGTCCTTTGTGTGGGTCAGAGAGATACTCAGCATCAATAAAACCAACCAAGACATCATAAGGTGTCTCTGAGTAGGTGACCACATTGAATTAAGGGACAGTCGGATCACAATTCAATGAGTCGAACATTTCACTCGACGGGTCAAGTAAATGGTTCTGATCGATCTAGGGAGCAACTTTTGACAGGTTGAGAAAATATTTTGACGAGTCAAAATTCCTGGAGTCAGAATGCTGCGATTCAACCATCCATTTTTTTAGAATTTTAAGCTTCTCTCTGTATTCTTTATAGGGAAAGAACAAGCCCAAGTATATAGAACCCTTCAAGTACCTGAAGATGTGCTTTACACCATTCCAATGACGTTGTTTAGGCGCAGAACTAAACCGAGCTAACAAGTTCACAGAGAACGCAATGTCTGGTCTAGTACATTGAACAAAATACAACAAAGCTCCAATAACACTAAAGTATGGTACCTCATCTCCCAATAATTCCTCATCGTCATGTTTTAGACGGTACGGATCTTTATTGGATTTCAGACTGCAAACAACCATTGGTGTACTAAAGGTGTGTGTTTTGTCGATGTCAAATCACCTGAGCATCTTTTGGACATAAGCAGACTGGTGAATAAGTATTCCACCAACTCTATGTTCTAATTCCAAACCAAGACAAAATTGAGTCCTACCAAGGTTTCTCATCTTAAACTTGGATTTCAAGTAGCTAACTGTCTCATTGATTTCATCAAGAGACCCAATGATATTCATATTATCAACATAGATCACTACAATGGCAAATTCATAACTTGTACTCTTAATGAACATACATGGGCATAAATCATTGTTCTTGTATCCCTTCCCAATCAAGTAGTCACTTAGACGTGTATACCACATCCTACCGGATTATTTCAATCCATATAGTGAATGCTTTAATCTAATCACAAGAGCACTCTGTAGTGTAGAGTTACATGAATTGGGTATGACGACCCTGTGACAACCCCAACCAAAATCTACATATTAATCAATACGAAATAGAATTATCGCAAATTAGTGGTACCGTGTGGGTTTGTTAACGACTATTTCATCAGGCGAGAATTTGTGTTGACCTCTTTCACAAGTATTGTAGATTATTTAATTCCAATCTCGTGAGAATTTTCAGGGAATTTTTTGGATAAGCGAGCAATTATTTATCGAGTTTTGAAGTCGGTTGGTGAAAGTATTTAAAATGTATTGATTTAATTACTGATTTAATCGTGATCGTCCGATTTTGATCAAATTTATTTTGAATCGTTGATTTGGACTGGTATGTGTACGGTATGAATATGGTATAAATACGAGACAAATTGGAAAACTTTCCATTTTAGGATGTTGGGTTTGACCCACGGGTCAAAGCTGATCCGTTTTGCTTTGAATTTTCTCGACGCCGGTAAGCTCGATTCCGGCCATATTTGGCCATGCCTCCTTGATTAAAGTTGTTGGGCTTTGTCTTCTCTTCAAATTGATAGGTGGATCGCCCCCGTTGGTGGCCGGAGGAGGAAGAAATGACGCGATGAAATCCGGCAACGGCGGCGGTATTTCGGCGGCGTTGGTGGCGGCCCAAGAAGGCGGCGATTGGGGTCAACCTTATGGGAGTTTTGAAGCCCATGGAAAGGTGAGTTGAGCCCAAGTGGTTTCAGCTCTTGCCTTGACTGGTCATGGCCGATCGGAGTAAATGATTCTGACGGTTTTTGAACTTCACAGTGAGTTTTGGACATTTTTCGGTTAAAATTGGGGTTAGATTTGAACTACAAAGTTGTTGGAAATGTTGAGATCTTCAAAATGATGTATAGGTCGAAGATTTCTGGGTTGTAGAATTCTGGCGGCCGGCGGCGGCGGCAGCCACACGCGCTGCCGTGAGTGGCGGATCTCCGACAATGTGGAATTTTCGACAAGTTTTATGTCGTTTCGCTCGTTTTCGAAGGCCAAACGCAATGGTGAGGTTTATATTCGGATTTGAAATTGTTAAATTTGGGCGAGTATTTAATCGGACAATTATCAGTTTAATTCACGATAATATTAAAGGATGCTTTGATTATCCGTTTATCTGTGAATCGTTTGATATTCGAGATTTGTTTGCGACTCTTTAAAGTGAGAGATTACAGGGAATTAAATTTAATATTTGGTTGAGTAAGTAATTAAACAGGAAAATACGTTGTTCAAGTATATGAGATTCTCGATGTTATTACTCACGAGATTACGATCTTTGCTATACAGTATGAACTCCGATGATCATATATTATTTTAATCGTGGTTTCAGGATATTGAGTTAGCAAATGTATCAGATGAATAATCGTGCCAATCGACAGGGTTTCGGCTTTATGATTATCCCGGCAATCTGTGAGTGGACACCTTTAATTTTCACAGTCGTAGCTAGTTCTTAGTTTATCAGCATGCTCTATAGTTTATTTTGGAGTTTTTAAATTACGCTTTCCATTATATTTTCTTTTAAGCATTATTGTTGGAGGTTTATCTATGATGGTTTGATTAGGTGCATCGATGCTCTAGTTATTCGGCTGATCACCGGATAGTTTAGTCAGGGGAGGTTAGGTGGCCTCGTCTGGCTCAGATCGACTTAAGTTAGGTGGCCTGGGAACGATCCCGTCACATTTATTTATTTTTGTCTTCTATTGATAGTCATACCGGGTGAGAGGCTCAGAACGAATATCCCTCCATTGTTTATCAGTTATTTATTTTGAACTCACATTATTTCCAAAAAATAGCGGAAAGACCTGAAATTACAGTTTAGCGATTTATACGGATTATTATTAGATTTTGTCCACTCACGCTAACGTTTTTATGTTTTATTTGTCTTTCCCTGGGCCATTCGGTTTATTGTTGCCCAAGTTGCAGTGTGTATCATGGGGATACTGAATGTCGTCGAGGGCGTCGAGTCCACCAATCAATTCCTTCAGCAATAGGTTCCAACTCACTGTCAGTATGTCTTTTGTGTTATTGAAGTCACCTTGGATACTAGTTATGTAGTATCGTCTTGTGAGACTCTTATGAATAGGTTGTCACTCGTATAGTTGTCGAGTTGAGTTTATTTGTATGCAGATCTGTATTTACTGGAGTTATGTTTTCAAATTCTGAATAATGTATCAGATTTACTTCCAGTTTTATGTTGAGAAATCCGGATGGACATTGGTGGTCCACGGTATTGTATGTGGATTTATCTGCGGAGTATCAGTTATCCTTACAGTTTTTTGGTGGTCTCCTTTTCAGGGGAAGTTATGTCAAAACTTTCACAGAAAATCGTAGATTAGGTTCAGTCATTAGTGCTTGATTCTAGATTACTAGTTAATCTAGGGTTGGGTCCTCTCAGACCAACCCTTGCTGCATTTTCATGTATATCTCTGAATCAAGGTTTCCATAGAGATATGCCGTCACAACATCCATCACTTGCATGTTCAATTTTTTGGACACTACCGAACTGACAAGGTAGATGAAAGTAATGATGTCAATAATCAGATAGTATGTCTCCTCATAATCAATGTCAAGGCGTTGAGAAAATTCTTGCACCATAGGTCTAGCTTTATACCGTATGACTTCATTCTTCTCATTACGCTGAACAAAGACCCATTTATGTCCTACCGGCTTCTCATTCGGTGGGCATAGCACTACCGGGCCAAAAACATGTATTTTCTTCAAGGAGTCTAGTTTAGTCTACATTGCATCTTTCCACTTCGGTCAATCCTCTCTTCTCTTACATTCAACAACTGAGTGAAGTTCTACTTCATCGTCGTCAATGACCTCCTGAGCGACAAAATAAGCAAAAGCATTATCAACTACCTTGGATGATCTATCCATTACAATGCGCGCATCATTGTTGGTTATTGAGATTTCAACGTTCTCTGACATCACATATGGATATGAAAAGTCCTCCAGAGATGTCATTTGTGATTCTAGGACATAACTGTAGTTAGGAACAATCTCATGTATGAGATTCACAATGTTGATGATGAAAGGATAAGCATGTGCCTGGATGACCTGCCTTTTTGCCAGCAGTTCATCTGTGGATTTTCTTGGTCTCCCCCTCTTCCTAGTGGGAGCCGAGGCCAATATTACTCTATACACATGGACAAGAGGCATGTTACTTTGCCCTGGATTTGCAATACACCGCCATTTAGGAACTTCCAACCTTGCAGGAACATTTGCAGCATGAATATTTGATCTCGTCACTTTGGTAATATCAGTAAAGGAGACAAGCATTGAGTCTGCTACCTTTTGAAGATCAAGTATACTTTGCACTTCAATCTCACTTTGAGATGTGCAGGGATCTTCTTGAAACATAATGGGAGGAGTATTCCACATCATTCTTGATGTTCAACCGGAATGGGGGCATTCATATCTCCCCCTAACGTCGAGAAGTATGTTTCATTAAAGTGACAATCTGCAAATCTTGCAGTAAAAAGATCTTTTGTCAAAGGTTCTAAGTAACGGACAATCGTTCAAGATCATAACCAACATATATGCCTAATCGACGTTGAAGACCCATTTTAGTGCGATGTGGATGCGCATTTGGCACATATGTTGCACAACCAAAGATGTGTAGATATGAAATGTCAGGCTCATATCCAGTTCCCAACTACTTCTCACTGAATGATTGACATGCTACAAGTCTAAAGCGAAGAAGCATTGCTACATGTAATACTGCATATCCCCAAGAAGATATTGACAAATTGGTATGCATAACCATTGCTTTGGCCACAAACTGCAATCGCTTGATTTATGCCTATGCTAAACCGTTCTAAGAATGAAAATGAGGGACGAGATGTTCAACTTCAATCACAATTGACACATAGTAGTCATCAAAAGTCTTTGATGTGAACTCTCCTACATTATCCAATCTAATTGATCTTATCAGGTTGTGCGGGTGGTGTGCCCGAAGCTTAATAATTTGTGCTAGGAGTTTTGCAAATGCAACATTCCTTGTGGATAGCAAAGCAACGTGTGACCATCGCGTTGATGCATCTACCAAAACCATAAAAAATTTAAATGGTCCGTATTTCGGTTTGATAGGTCCACAAATATCTCCATGGATTCTTTGTAAGAATGTAATATTTTCAGTGTTGTCAATTGCATAGGAAGGCCTAGCCTATAATCGGAATGTGAACTTTGCAGAAAGATCGATAAGCATCAGAGATTGCCATAAAGGCATCTTGTGGAATAACACTAGGTGTTGAGACCAGATTGAGATTATTGATCTCATCCATACCATCAAATTTGATAATTCTTTAGAGTTCAACATGCTTCTTTCCTTTGAAGAACGAATGATCATGAGAGTTTTTACATATTTTGATCATCATATCATGACCTGGGTGTCCCAGCCGAAAGCCTGCATGAGGCTGTGTCATACATAGTGGTAAGTGTGAAAACATTGATTCAGTAATCAGAACCGTAGTAAGATATTATCCACTAAGAATTTCCCCTAACTTTTCTAAAGTGTGTTTTCTACTGCACTCCTCTGAAGTTATACATAAGAATTCTTTTCCATTCTCACAATGAGTTTCCAAGTGTAAGTTGTTGGCTCTAGTGTCCTTAAAACTTAGCAAGGTTTAATTGGCCCTTGGAACGTACAATGCATCAGTGATATGAATTTTTGTTCCATGTGGTAGCAAAAATTGTGTTGAACCATGCCCTTGTATAACCGGCGCAGAACCAATCATGGTAGTTACTGATGAATTGTATGGCACAATATCCATAAACAGTTGCTTATTCCGCAGTATAATATGAGTCGTACCACTATCTACTAGACATTCAATCTCACCTTCAAATATCTATAAAAGAATGCGAGTTAATTAGTCTTTAATCTCAAGAATTGACGAACACTTTAAGTTAAACTTAAAAATTTATTAAAGGGTTGTGACCCTTATAGAGTGCCGATATGACATAATAAAACCGATGTAAAGCTCACAGGTCAAAATTTTCTCCGAACCTTTATTAGTCGATAAAACCGATGTAAAACACATCAAGAACACCAATTCCGGGTACAATTTTTGACAAGTTGAGAAATCCACTCGACGGGTCGAAATAAACCCAAACACAAGTTTGAATTTTTGATACTGATTTTCGACGGGTCGAGGCAAGTCTTCGATAGATTGAAAAACACCAAATTTTGAAACAGTAGGCTACCTTCGACAGGTCGAAGAAAAACCTAAAAAAAAAATCTGATTTTTCGATAACTGTTTTGACGAGTCGAAAATAACCATCGACAAGTCAAAAAAATAAAAAATTTGGAGACAGAAGCCTTCCTTCGACGGGTCAAGATGGAGCTTCAACGGGTCGATGGGCTAAAATGTATGATCGAGGACCACTTTCGACGGGTCTAAAGTTTTAGTGTGCAAATTTTTGACGGGTCAAAAAAGTACAAAAACCGATCTAAGAGCCTTCCTTCAACGGGTCGAAAATTCCCAGGATCAAACTATCCTTTTATGTTTGTCTTGTTTTCATGATATTTTGGTGTCATAGTCCCATAGAGCTATGTATAATTTAAACTATTCAAGCAATATGAAGTTTAATAACCATTCTCAACACTTTCAAATACCGAAACAAAGAAATTTTATTACTTTACCAACATCAAAACTTACATCAAAAGATAGTTCTTATTCAAAACTAAAACCGACTACAACAAGTCAAAAGTAAACTAAACTTGATTACGTAGCAAAGACATGAGTCTAATACATAGACTAACTAAAATCTAAAGTCTCAAGACTTGCTTTGTTGTCATTTTCTATGATAAGATTGGCTTCCCCGCCATCTTCCATCTCATAGTTAGAGTAATGTATCTCTTTTTCTTTAGCTTGGTATTGTTGACACATCTTATAGGCATTTTGAATTTCATTGGGAGCTCTGTATTGTTTGTGCATATGATTAATCGCATCACACCTATAGCAGGGTGCCGAGCGAGTAGTATAAGCAAAATTTGAAGAATTCCTACCATTCCTAGAACCATAATTGGATTGATTCTTATTGGAGTTGTTGTGGTTGTTGTGTTGGTGAGTCCAAGTCAAATTTTGATTATTTCCTCCTCTACCACGTGCTCCTCTACCACCATGAGTTTGATAAGGCTCCGAACGATTGTTCCTCTTCTCCTTTCGTGCCTTTCCAGTATAAATATCTTCATGGACTCTTTTTGTACCGGATGGCCTAGTATTATTGTTAAGAAGAATCTCGTGATACCTCTCTTTCTTGGCCAGCACACTCATGAGATCGTTGAACGATCTAAGTCTTTCTTGCTCATAATCCATATGATAATGGTGTGCAAGGTTGTCCATGGAAGTAGAAAAGATGCTCAGAGACTTCTCGACCATGGCTTGGTCATTCTTCACAACGCCACATATGGCTAGCTCGGATTGTAGCTCCAACATAGCTTGGTAAAAAGCATTGACTTTGGGATAATCCAACAACCGAATTGAGTCCCATATTTCTTGTAATTTTGAAAGTTGTGCGTCATGCACGTTGTTGAACCATTCTTGCAAAGTCGCTCACAAATCCGTTGAGCCCTCATTTAGCAAGTACTGTTTCCTAAAAACTTGATGAATATGCCGTCTCAAAAACATGAGGGCTTGAGCCTTGTGAGCCTTGGTGTCATCGTTGACTTCAGTGCCAGGTGATAGTGATTTGATGGTATTCGTAAGACGCTTCACAAGAAGGGTATTCTTAACGTTTAATACTCATCTATGGTATTCTGCTCCTTCAATATCAAGGAGGTCAAATTCATGCTTTACCGGCTCAATCATTTACAAAAGACAAGAGATGTAATTAGTATCTGATCGAAAAACCACGATCAACAAATATCAAGTTTAGGGAATAGGAAACTGTGATCAATGATGTGTGGTTACAAAAATTGATGCAAAATTGGTGGCTTCATACCACTCCCTATAAAACCGTGACTATCAAATAGTCACAAATATCGACTTCCTTTTTTTTTTCATATATCGTGACTCCCCCATGACCGTCACTTGTTAAACTTTGAGGAAGAGGTGATTAAATCTCATTTTCTCTGCATTAATTCATAGGAACTAGAGGCATATAATACTCCACGACATTTAAACCTAGATCTAGCGTGTTGCGGTAATTAGTTTTGCAACCTAATTTCTAAATTGAAGAAAGTTGATTTACCTTGAGAGTATTATGCTCAGTATGAAAACTTTGTAGTAAAAGTTTGAGCCAAAAGATCCACGAATTCCGGCGGTGGGAGAACTCTGGCGATGGTGGTCGACGGTGAGAGAAATTCCGTAAAGGAGGGAGGCCGGCGGTGGAGGTTTAAGAGTTTAGAGGTTTGAGGTATTTTTCTGTTTAGGGTTTGGGTGATGGCTTATCAACTCAAAAGCTGCTGATAACGTGTTGAGGGATAAAAATAAATACGTAAGAGATAGATCTGATATTGTACTTTATTCATTGATAGATGACCTTAAATAGACATTACAATCTAATACAATAAATCTCTCCATAAATGAGGAATTGAGAGATATCTACTTTTATGCTAATTTAGACAAGACTAGATGTCATGAGTATAATATCCTTAAACAGTATTAACAATCCAACACAACAATACAGCCGGTCATTTTTGTTCATTTACATATGCAATACATAACATATGTTGTGAATGTTAATCCTTCATTGTTCCAAGCATATATATTACGAACATTACAGGGCACTGCTTACATCAATGCATATGTAAACACACACAACAGGATGTGGCTGGTGATTCGTCACTTGCTCACTTTGAGTCAGATCACATCAAATTAGCAATGCAATTGCTAGCTGAGTACATGACTACACTTGTACAGGTAAAGTGGTAAACAGAAACTCGCTTAATTCGAAGCAGCAAGGACCGAAAAGCTAGTTTGTTACTCCTGAAAAGTATTCAAAATGCAGCAATATCTCATAAATCCTATTTATATATAAACCCAAGTTTCACATTATCGTTTTCTGAGATCTCTGCAGCAAAGCTTGCCTGACAGCTTTGGGCGTTTTCTTTCAAGACTCCGGAACTTGCGAAAGATGAGCCTTAGGAGCTGCCTCGATCCGTAAAGTTGTACCAGAGATCAACTCGTGTTCCTTGTATATAATACTATGTACTCGATGAACAAGATGTATGATGTACAGAAGTAGCAGGTAGTTCTAACCTTCTATATTGGGAGTAGACAAGTGAAGAGGTAAATGATATGCCATAATTGTCGTCAAGTTTGGAATGATCAATAGACTGATCTGAATGGGAGACATGGACTACCATGGAGGTATAAATTACATCGTGTATGATATGCATCGAGAAAATGAATACAGTTCGTTTTGTCAGACAGCGTTGCCATACCCGAGGAAAGATAATGAGTCAAATGAACTCCAGTACAATAAACCATATCTCCATGTTATACCACTAGCCTTCAAAGACCATACTGTCTAAGCAAAATAAGAAAGAACTTGGGCTCAATTAAGCAAACTTGCACAATGAACTTTAGAACACTACAGTATCGAGCATTGTGCCCAAGGTCTGGACAATGTTCGACGACATCAAGTTGGAAACATGCTCTTCAAGGTGCTTCTTGGCATCTTGCCTTCCCACATTTGCAATTGCAAGCTTCTCTGGTGTCAACTCATCAATTAGCTTTTATACAGTTCATACGTCTCAACCTTCCTATCCGTTAAACCAGCTTTCAGTCTAAATTTATTTCTTTGTGCTGCATAGCCAGTTCCTGTAAACATTTTGCCACATAATATCTTATGAAAGAAACTCAAGTCTATGGAAGCCTTAAAATTCTTTTCATTATAGGCTGACCCCTAGCCACATACTCCTCATCTTTTACGACTATTATCAGCAAATAACATCCTACTGATAAATAAAGAATGATCAAAAAAGTTGCTTCCATATGAATTACAAATTATATAACCGAAACCACTGCAGTCCCAACTCCAAAATCATGTTATCATGAAATTACCTGAACAGTTTGCTCATTTGTCTTTGAATGAGTATCAAATCGTTTAAGATTCAGGCCATCTGTCCATTTCTTCTTGTGCAGGTTAAGCAACATTTTCTCCTCCAGTTCATTCTTCCTGTAATTAATCGCTATGGAGTAATAATGCCGATTTAACCCATGGATCAAGGCCTGGAGTAAATTTCAGATAAGATGTCAAAACGTTGTAGCTTAAAAGAAAATAAAAGAAAGAGGGGATTTAAGAGATTTAAGAACTTACTTGAATTGATGGCTTATTCAGATGCCCGAGATTGGATGTGGTCTGCCGTGGTTCTTGGCCAAGCATCATAGTCTGTGGGTTGATAAGGCGGAATGCATCAATGACCACCTACCCCTTCACACTTTGAATTGGATCTACCACTACAGCCACAGCCCGTTGATTCAAAGCTTCAAAGCTCTACAGAAGATTAAAGGTTATACAGAAAGTATTATGTATTATGTGGCAATGACAAAATCACTTGCAACTACTTAATTTGGCCCCCACTTCTGGGAAATGTCAACCAACGAACAATCAAAATGTATAGTTATTAATTAAAGGTAGAACCTAAAACTAACTTTGAACAGTCAGAAGAGACTTCGTCTTAGGTAACAAATATATGAACAAAAGAATGATGTACCCTGTACACAACATTTATCATTTAGAAATCATTAAAGATTTGGTCAACAGTTATTGTCTATCCTTCAAATGAAAAACTTATGCTTCAACCCGTAAAATTTTAAGTATTGAGGTTATTATGACTAGGGGGTTGTTAGTATAGCACCATTAGTTCATAAATTAAACATAGTTACTCATTTAAGCAGGTAATCAACACCTACCCGACCATCTGAAAGACTACCAGGTGGACTACAACTTCACTCGCAAGATCGAGCCCATCCGATCGGACACGCGCCCGACAAACGCACATCCGAAAACTCGGCCCACATGGCAGCAAGTGCAGCCCTATCCCACATCGAAAAGCACAAGCAAACAACAATCTCACCCACCTATATAAGTAAGGCATTTACTACAGGTAAGAGGAGAGAGGGAGACACATGGATTCCAATCTTAAATACTCCAACCTACTTTCTTACACGTTTGCTTGACTGTTATATCCAATACATCCTCTAACTTAGGCATCGGAGCATTGAAGGCAGGTCAGCCCTGTCTCGACTTCCTGACCGCCCGTTTGTCGTATTCTTCTAACAGTAGGAAGCCAAACGTGCAAGTCCGCATACCCGATAACCCGAACACCCGAAGAGAGAGAATACCTGACTATCCGAACAGCCCGAACGTTCGGATATCCAGAAGAGAAGATTACTCGTACTTGCTTCTGCTAATTACGTCCCGCGTAATCCAGTAGAAACCTCAAGCATTCTTCCCACCTAAGGGACTCGGGCACCTTCACTGTGGAGCCGCGGGTGAAGTGGTCGTTGGTCGATCCGCCCAGCTCGTCGACTACTTGGCGTACGATCAGTTGCCTGGTGGGAGGTGATTGGGAGTTTGGCGCCTTCCCTTTTAAATTTGCGGCTAATACGCACCGTATTCATCGAGTCCCCTAGCGCTTCCATCCTCTCAATACGAACGAGTATCCGATGACGCTTGCGGAGGAGGCCAGGGTTGCTCGCTTGAAGTTCGTCTTTGACCCGGCGCCCGAGGCGAGACACTTCTGGGTGGCGTGCCACTGGGATCTGATCGAGCGCACACGTCTGGCCCGAGCATTTGGTCTGTCGGGCATCTGATACCTGTTCTATTTTGCATGTTTACTTATATTTGATAGCTTTGTTACTGACCTTTCGTCCGTGTTTGTTTGCAGCGAAAATGACCAAGTCCAAGGCCACCGAGAAGGACGTACGATGCCCTCCAGTGCCGCATGGAATTTTTGTTGGCGAGCGCTGAGAGTGTGCGCCGGGTGGTTGATGACGGGCGTGGTGAGTTGGTTGTGGGGGATACGATCCAGCCGATGATCCGGGCGCCGGATGTCGCTTCTCATACTCCTGCCCTGCGTGCGACGTCGGGTTCTGGAGCTGCTGCCATCATTGTCCCTTACCGGGTGCACGTTGCTAGTGCTGAGAGGGCCGGGATTCCGCCGCCTTGGGATTCGTTTGCTGCTCGGGGTCAGGACCGGACTGAACGGGATTGCCTCTCCTGTGAGAAGGAGCAGCGGCAGGAGGAGCACGATCAGAGGCGCGTGGAGCAGAGGGATCGATGAGAGGCCTCCCTGAATTCGAACTCGCGGGGCCAGGCCTCCCTAACATCTAGTGGTGTAGATCTTTCTCCCGGTTTGCCTGCTCGCGAAGGTGGGGTCGATCGTCCAGCCAAGCACCTTCAGATGGATGTTGCTGGCACAGCGGCGGTGGAAGTTGGTGGGGAGGCGTCTCGTGCCCTTCTTGAGAAGCTCTTCCGATCCCTGGGTGAGGGTGTGGAATCACTCCATCATCTGCTACAACTGGGTTCCGCCCCTGCCCCCGACGGCTTGGATCGAGCTTTTATTGCGTGCGCCAAGCTGCAGCATCAGCCTTTTTGCTTGCTTGCTTGCGCACGAGAACCTGGAGGAGCTGGCGCGGTTGAGGGCTGATATCCATAAGGCTTTTGTGGCCCACGAGAAGCTTTAGGCCGGGCTCTCCAAGGCGAATAAACTGGCTGAGCGGAAGGCTACCCAAGTGAACGAGCTGACTCGAGAGCTTCAGGAGAGCACCGAGCGGGAGAGCGTTCTGAAGGCTGAGCGCGATAGTGCGTTGGCTGAAGTGGAGCGGGTGCGCGCTGAGGCCGCCAACCGCGTGGCTGAAATGGAGTCCCGTCTGATGGAGGCCGAGCGTTGTGCCTGGATGGATGATCAGGTCCAGCGTACCCAAGCGAAGGTTGTTGTCGCTTTCAAAGAGTCGGATGAATTCCTTAAGTTGGTGACGGCTGAGGCAGAGGAGCAGGTAACTGCTTTTCGGGTGGCTGTGTCTCCCTTCATCGAGGTGGAGCGCTATCGGGAGCATCTGCGGGCGCAGGCGGGTGCTGGGGCGGCTGACCCTTCTACTGAGGAGAACGCTGAGAAGTAGCCTGATGAAGAGCAGAGGCAGCTCGAGCAGGCGGGTGCCGAAGTCAATGTGGAGAAGCGGGTGGCGGATACGGAAGTAGAAGTAGTGTAGTTTGTAGAGATATATTTTTTTTAGCTTGTAGATAGGATTTTGCAACTGGTCGTTCATGCCGCTTAAGTAATGAAGTTTCCCCCTTTTTTTTCTCGTATGTGTGTGCCTGCTTTTTTTTTTTGCTCTTTTTTTTGGGTCTGAATAGTACTTTCACCAAGTGTTACATCAAAGTGAATAGTCTATCCCCAGTCCCCGAGTATCGGGTGAACGGATCAAGAAAATACATAGCGTAATAAAAAAGACTTAATGAAAGTACTTCCGTAAATGCTGGATTTTCCACGGGTGTCGTAGTCGTTGGCCTTGAATATCTCTTAGGTAAAAGGTGCTGGGGCTTACAACCTCGTCCACAACATACGGGCCTTCCCTTGATGGACGAAGTGTCTTGACCTTCTGTTGTATTGCCTTCATGACCCAGTCCCCCTATTGGATCGGTGGAGCCCGAATGCGCTGGTTGTACAATCGGGCGATTCTCTGTTTGTTCGCGGCATTGTGGAGATGTATTGTGTCCCTCGTCTCTTCTAGTAGATCGTTGTTGAGTCGTAGCCCTTCCTCGTTCGTGCTCGGATCGTACCCGTCGATCAGCGGGCTTTGGTGGGTGATTTCTAGAGATAGCACAGCCTCGGTTCTGAACGTCAGACTGAACGAGGTTTCGCCCGTGGCCGTATTGGCGGTTGTTCGGATAGACCATAGGATCTCTGGGATGATCTCGGGCCAGCGCCCGTATCCTGCCTCCCCGGGCTCAATGTCCTCGATCTTCTTCTTGATGCCTGCCTTGATTATTTTTTTTGCCGCTTCTACTTGCCCATTTGTTTGAGGGTGCGCTGGTGATGCGAATATGAGCTCTGTTTCCTGCCGTTTGCAGAAGGCCCTGAGCCGAGGGTTGTTGAACTGTGGACCGTTGTCCGTGATGATGCTGATTGGGGTCCCGTAGCGACAGAAGAGGAACCGCCAAATGAAGCGTTCTACCTTTTCTGTCGTGATTTTTATCATTGGCTAGGCTTCGATGAACTTGGTGTGGTAGTCAATGATGACGATCAGGTACTTGTACTACCCTTTGGACTTTGGGAGTTCCCCGATCAAGTCTAGTCCCCACTGTGCGAATGGTACGGGCGATAGGAGGATTGAGAGCGGAACGGCAGGCGCATGGTAGTGGTGTGCGTGCAGCTGTCACAGGTGGCATTTGCTCGTCAGTGTCGTGGCATCCGCATGGATGGTGGGTCACCAGAATCCGCACCGGAGGGCTCTGTGTGCGATTGATCTTGCTCCTACGTGGTGGCTGCATGTACCCGAGTGGATCTCTTGAAGAATTACGTTGCCCTTCGTCGGGGTAACGTACTTGAGGCTCGCCTAAGTCTTTCCTCGCCGATAAAGCATGTCATCCCTTATGCTGAAGTTTGCTGCCTGTGCCACGATGGTCCTGGTTTCTCGCTTGTCTTTTGGTAATTCCCCCTTGCCTTGTATGCGATGAGTACATCCATGTAACTATGTTCGTGCGGTTGGATCGCCAGGACCTGTTTTGCTCCCGAAATGCTTGGTCGTCGCAGTACTTTGACGATCCGCTGTCCTGGTCCAGAGTGGACGGGAGCCGTAGCCAATCGGGCCAGCTTGTCCGCCTTTGCATTGAGTCCCCAGTGTATGTGGTTGATGTTGACGTAGTTGAACCTGCTGATCAGCGCTCTCACGTGCCTGAGGTAGGCGATCATAGACTCTCATTTCACCTGAAATTCTCCCTCGACCTGGCTCACCACCAGCTGTGAGTCGCTGAATATGTTTAGTTCGGGCGCCTCCGAGTTTTTGGCCAGCTGTAGGCCTGCGATGAGCGCCTCATACTTGGTTTCATTGTTGGTTGTCTTGAATTCAAATTTGAGGGCGCACTCTACGTTTACCCCTCCTGGCCCGGTTAGGATGATCCCGGCGCCGCTCGCCTTCTTTGTACAGGATCCGTTGACGTAGAGGTTCCACTCCGACAGTGGTCCTGCTTTGATTTCTGGCTTTTCGGGTGCCGCTACTGTCGGGCCGTCGGGTGCGTCGGTCGGCGTCGCCTCTGATTCTGTGTATTCGGCGATGTAGTCTGCTACTGACTGCCCTTTTATTATTGTTCGGGGCTTGTACTGGAGGTCGAATTCTCTAAGCTCGATTGCCCATTTCGCCAGGCGGCCATTGTGGTCGGGCGACTGGAGGATCTGGCGCAGGGGCGCGTTTTTGAGGACTTGGATGATGTGGGCTTAGAAGTATGGTCTCAGCCGTCGGGCGGCGGTGATGTGTGTGAGTGCGATCTTTTCGATCATGGGGTATCAGGTTTCAGCGCCAGTCATGCCTTTCCCTGAAAAGAAAACGGGCAGTTCCGTGCAGGCCTCCCTGCAGACGAGGGCCGAGCTGACGGCTGTGAGGGAGGCAGCCAAGTAGATATATAGTACCTCTCCTCTGATGGGTCTGGATAGGAGAGGGATCGAGGCCAAATATTCCTTGATCTGGAGGAATGATGTCTCGCATTCGAGCGTTCATACGACCTCTCGCTTGTTTGTCGTTCGGAGGGCCTTGAAAAACGGAGCGCACTTGTCCGAGTAGCGAGATATGAATCTGTTCAGCGATGCGAATTTGTCTGTGAGGCTCTGTAGGTCCGCCTTTTTAACGGGCGGCTTCATGTCGATGATCGCCCTCACCTTGGCTGGCGAAGCTTCGATACCCCTTTGACTCATGATGTATCCCAAGAATTTGCTGTTTGTGACCCCGAATGTGCATTTGGACGGATTCAATCTCATGCCGTTTTTGATTAGGACATCGAGCACAGTCCCCAAGTTTTGGACATGGTCGACCGCCTGGACGCTTTTCACGAGTATGTCGTCCACGTAGACGTCCACGATGTTGCCTATCATGCCATGAAACATCGCGTTCATGAGCCTCTGATATGTGGAGCCTGCGTTCTTCAGTCCGAAAGGTATGACGACGTAGCAGTACAGGCCTTTGTCTGTGACAAAGCACGTCGCCTCTTAGTCTTCGGGGTCCATGAAGATTTGGTTGTATCCCGAGTACGCATCCATCATCGATAAGAGTTTGTGCCCGGCTGTCGCGTCCACCAGCTGGTCAATCCTCGGTAGGGGGAAGCTGTCGTTGGGGCATGCCTTGTTGAGGTCGCTGTAGTCGATGCACATCCTACACTTTTTATTGCTTTTCTGCACCATAACAGCGTTGGAGATCCATTTCGAGTAATCCACCTTTCGGATAAATCTGATGCCCAGCAATCTGTTCACCTCCTCGTGCATTGCTGCGTAGTGTTCTGCCTTGTATGCCCTTCGCTTTTGCTTCACCGCCCTTGTGCCGGTGTTGACGCTTAGTTTGTGGGATATGACGCCTCGTGTTGATCACAGGCATGTCCTTGTATGACCATGTGAATACCTCCTACTTCTCCTTCAATAGTGCGACCAATCATTCGGCTATCGCAGGCACCAATTGGGCGCCAATCTGGATTGTCCTTTCCGGATGTTCGGACGATAGCTGAATAGTCCGTAGCTCGTCGCGTTCGGGGACAGGGGACACTGTCGTCAGCCTGTCGCGCGGGTTGTCCGGTATTTCTGTCTTTGGCGCCAGTCCTTGCAGAGCTAGGATTTCTTGCTTGTTCCCGGGTTTTGCTGCCTCCTCATAGTTGTAGCCCCAGACGTGCCCTACTCCACACTCCGTAGGGAATCAGCCCAGTAACATGTGCCCTACGATGATCATTTTTAGCCTGCTGATCCCCGGTCTCCCGAGTATAGCGTTGTATGGGGAAGGTGTGTCCATGATGATGAAGTCTGTTCGGACCTCGCTGTGCAGGGAGTTAGGGTTGTCGATCCGGATCCGTATGTTGTCGCTTGCAATTGGGTATGACGTCTCGCCCGTGAAACTTACAACGCACTTGTGGTCCTATGTCATTTTGTGAGAGGGTCTGGCCAGTGCCGTGTATGCGTCCAGGCAGATCACGTTTACGGAGGCCTCGTTATCTACCAGCACCCTCTTTACGAGATATCGATCCACGATTGCGTCGATCACAAACGGCAGGGTGCTGCTCTTTTGACTCCTCTCCTCGTCTTCCGCAGTGAAGCTGATAGTCGACGGTTCCCTTCTTCTGGCTTTGTTCATCTTCCTTGGTCCGATCGTCAGTACCTCCTTGCTCCGACGGTCGGGCGACGGAGTCCCCTCCTTGCGTTTCCCTTCGAATATTATGCTGATCGTCCCCCGAGGTTCGACGTTTGTCTCGCACAGCCGTCCCTCGGTTTTGGGAAGGGCGATTCGGCCATCTCTCTGCATTTTCCTGAGTACCTGTTTTAGCATCATGCAATCGTTGGTGTGGTGGTATTCGCACAACCTATCCGGGGTTCGACCGATTGGGGCTCTGTCTTTTGACATGTTGTTTGGCGGTTGGATCTGGTTTCGGTGTTGGCAGAGTAGGTGTTCGTTCAATGGTCGGTCGATCGCGTAGACCTCTTGCCCGGGCGATCGATATCGGGGGGCCTCTTGGGAATGAATTCCCTGCGGTGTTGGTGCCTTCGCCCGGTCGTGTCGGTTGCCTTGGTAGCCACGGGAAGACGGCCTCTAGTTATTCTGTCTGTGCGCATCTCGGCCCCGCTAGTAGCCTCCGCCCGATTCTCCTCTATCGTCGGCGTATTGTCGTGGCTGAGCGTCCGCGCTCTCTGGCCGGTCAGTGCGGAATGTGGAGGTGGTCCCGTATACTCGCATCTCTACCAGCGCCTTTTGTACGATCAAATCTATTATCTCGTCGTAGTCGAGATGCTCATTCCGCACGAGTTTCTCTACGAATGGCATTGCAAGCATGTTATCCATTAGGGCAACCTTAGCCACCTGTTTGTCGAGCCTCATGCACGTGCTCGCCAGCGCCCTCCATTGGTTGATGTAGCTGGATAGGCTCTCGTCTGCCCCCTGGCGGACCTTGAGGAGGATTTCCGTGGTGTTATACTTGCCTTGGAGCCTGTAGCTTGGTGTTTGGGCCGTTCAATGGACGTGTGACCCGCGCGATAAAGTATAAACTTTTAATCAATCAGCCTTGGTTCAATCGAAAAATATGGTCAGTTAGAGATAGAGATAACGCGAGAGGCAGGACTAATTTTGACAAAACACCCCGATGATAACCAAATCAATGGTATATACTCTATTGGTGTTAGTATTTCTTAGATTCCAAACCTGTCACCAGTCATAACCCGTTTCTAGACACCATGTCCGACACTCAGCCAATATTTTAAAATTTTACACTCCCTCAAGTCCTTTGCAAACTCCTCCCTCAACCTCATGTCCACAACTTCACTTAGGTTATGGTGTGCGGTGATGAAATCCACACATCACGAGGAGTTAAGGAGATAAGCTAAGAAATGAGGCGTCATCTATTCCAAAGAGTGTGACTTAATAAACCAAACTTATATATTAAATTTAAATCAAAGACTACCAATTTACTACTAAATTTCCATAATTACCAATTTATTATTTTTAATAATTCACTAATTAATTTATCATATTTACTACAAATTTACAATATTAATTACAACAATATTTACAAATTATAATTACATGCAATAATAATTACCAATTATACTATTAATTAAAACAATATTTACTTACAATAATTAATTATTATTTACCATGCCTTTACAATAATAATTATTCATTTACTAACTAATATTTATTATTATTACCAATTATATATTACTAATATATTTTTTTTTACTAATTAATTTACCAATTTACTAATTTATTAGTTAAATGATAATTATGTTAAAAGTTTTAAATATTACCTAAAAGTTGAGTCGCCGAAAAGTCGCCGGAGTGGAGAGTCGCCGGAGGGAGGCTGGATTTTTGAGAGAGAGTGAGAGAGAGAGAGTGAGAGGAGAGGAGAATGGGATGAGGAAAATAGGACCCCCCATTGCCTTTATATACAGGTTCACTTAGACCGCGGATCACCTTTTTCCGTCGTCTAAGTGTACTTGGACGACGAAAAAGGGTATTTCCGTTGTCTAAGTGAACAGTTTAAAAATTTTGAAACGGCACCCAATTAAATTGGCGGGTGGGAGTTAACCACCTTAATTTTGGGCACTGTTTCAAATTTCACTTAGACGACGGAGATAGGTGTCTCCGTCATCTAAGTCAAAATTTGAAACGGTTCCCCAAAAATAAGGCGGTTGTATTGGACCGCCATGGTTCTTTAACCTAAACGATGGAGATGGTCTTTTTCCGTCGTTCAGGTGGCCACCTGGACGACAGAGATAGGTAATCTCCGTGGTCCAAGTGAAATTTACGTTAAAGTTATTTTTAAAAATAATTTGCAAGGAAGTTGCCTATTTGTTATTCGAATGAAATAGTCATAAAATATCGATTAATGCATCGTATATATAAACAATTGAATTTAAGATGACGAATAATCTTATGTCTTTAAACTTGTTAAGTATCTACTAATCTTTATAACGTAAGTGTTATTAAGTATAGACTCATTGCATATCGATATTAACAAAATTGAATTTGGACAAAACAACTGTTGGATACATTCGCTGTAAGACAATATATAATTAGAATAATTTCAGAAAATAGTAAGTTTGTGAAGAGTTTCATCGGCAAAGTCAACAGCAAAACCAAAATTTTGACAAACCAGAAACGTGGATACACGAAAATTCATAACTCTTATTTTGGAACAGTCGAAGCTCACACTTTAAGAATTGTTTACTCTATGGTCTTGACGAAAAGAATATGCATCTGGACATGGTCTAGATGGTCGTTGTCTTAGATAAAATTACGAAATCTTCACTTGGACGACACAAACACACGTTTGTGTCGTCTAAGTCAGTACTTGGATGACTCAAACGTGTGTTTGCGTCGTCCAAGACATGTTTGCGTCATCCAAGTGAAAATCCCTTAGGGTTTAGGGTTGGGGTTACTTAGATGACAGAAACACCCGTTTGCGTCGTCTAAGTACTATTTTTAGGATTTTATAAATATATATAGGTATAATTTAGGGTTTAGTATTGTGTTTAATTACCTTAATATGGACAACGAAAAGTCGTTTTTTCGTCCCCATTTTAATAATCGTGAAAATTAATTAATGCATGTGATTCGATCGATCAAATTATCGATCGATCCGATCCTCCAATCCGAATGGATTAATTAATTAATTAATTTTAATTTACGTCGGTCCAACCGACCACGCTATGTAATTAATTAAGTACAAAATTAATAGTTGTACATACGTACGTACTCCTCCTTATAATATATATATATATATATTAATTAATTGATCGATGATGATGCATCATATATTACAATAATTACAATAATTAATTACCAATTAATATCCCTCGTCGTTATATTGTACTCTTCGTCATAATCGTCATCATTCTCATCCCCGTTATCCGATTGCTCCTCCTCATCATCATACTCAACATCGTCGGACGAATAACCAGAGTCCTCGTCCTTGTCCTCGTCCTCATCCTGCACGTCTTATTCATTTACCTCATTAATTACATCAATAATATCATCTTCAGTTAGATATGTACAACCATCAGGCATGGGTAAGCGTTCACCATCTTGAACCAGGTCCATTATGTCGGAGCGGATGACACAAATATTAGGCTCTTGATAGGCAGGAATGTCTCTTTCAGGTTCAGCAACATCTTTAGTCGCCGGTGTCCCTTCAATTGTCATAGTATTCCATATTCCTCGATGAGAGATATGGTTCACTATTTTCCACCATTCACTAGCTTTCGGATCATCGAGATAGAACACCTACCTAACTAAGGTGGCGAGAGCGAAAGGCTCATCCTCATACCAGCTTGAGTTTGTATCGACTGAGAAAAGTCTCAAGTCTTCCTTTGTACGCTTGAACTATTTGCACTTGAATAGGAAAACGTTGACATCATTCCGGTAACATAGCTGAATGACATATACAATAGCCCCGTAATATAGATCATTGTCTTTGCTAATCGTTACCCCACTATTTTGTGTTCTTCTTCCTTTATCTCGGGCTAATGAATGGAACTTTACACCGTTTACAAGACATCCGAGATAAATATAGTGTTTAATCAACTTCCCTTCTAACAAGTGCTTTGGCCAGGACCACCACCCCCCATGGTTTTTCAGATTTTTGTAGATCAATTATCTGTGAAAATGGAAAAATTTAAGGGTTTACATTCTACAAACATGATCAATATGTATATAAACTAAATACCGAGACATATCTACTTACGTACCCATTGGAAGAAATAATCAGGGAACTTCTTCTTAACTATTTTCTCAAACAACGTCGAACTCTTGTCCGGATTTAACGCCTGAAGCCTCTCCCTGTATGACATCATGTACGGCTCAACTTCGTCACAGTCTCGCAAAACTACCCAATGTACCTCAATAAGTTCTTCCCGTGTTAACGATTCCTTTAATACTCTTCTAAACGGTCATACGACATTTGTGACGACAGAAAGTTTGATGCGGGCACTGGGATCGGAGGCAGTGGGAGGTGGTGGATCTTTGAGGTACCTGTTGCAGTAAGTAACACACTAATGAATTAGGTATGTCTCGGCTATGGAGCCATCCAGGGCCGACCTATTTTTGACGAATCATTTATACTGTCCAAGTTGTCTACAAATTCAAACGTTCAATTAATACATTGTAGAATAAGTACAAGTACATATAGCTAGTAATCTACAGTGCAACAAATTATGAATCGAAAAACCTGTATAATTAATTAGTTGTACGTACCTTTCTTGAGGATACATCCAAGTGTACTGGACCGGACTAGAAATGAGCACCTACTCGGGCAGATGGATCAATAGGTGAATCATGATGTCAAAGAAAGCACGGGGAAAAATCCTCTCTAGTTTGCAAATGATGTGCACAATATGTTGTTGCAGTTCCACCACATCTGACTTCTTTAATTCTCTGACGTATAACCTCTGCCACCATCTGCATAATGCCACTATTGGTTCTACGACATCACGAGGCAAATATGGTCGAATGACCACTGGAATCAGACGTTGCAGCATAACGTGATAGCCATGTGTCTTTAGACCAACAAACTTGTATTGCACCTCGTCCACTGCTCCAATTATAGTAGCTGCATACGTAGCCGGATAATGAATGCTCTTAAACCAGTGAAATACAGAACGTCTAAGTGTCGGTTTCACTGTGTAAGGTGCAGCTGGCATCTTGTTGTACACTCATCTCATATCCCTTCTCAACCACAAGGGACGACGTAGATTCATTGATTCCAGATCTTTGTGCACTTTGGGAGTATCTTTAATCTTGAACTTAATACCGAGAATTGTTCCCACCACGCTGTCGCACACATTCTTTTCTATGTGCATCGTGTCCAAGTTATTCCTCAGCTTCAACTTCGACCAGTAAGGGAGTTCAAAGAATATACTCTTGTGATGACGATAGGTGAGATCGTGTGGAGGTATTGGATTGCATTTCTTTACGTCCGCGTCATTGGTCAACACATCAAAGTCGAAATAGCTCAACCTCTCTAAAATCTCTTCGCCCGACCAACTACGGGGTTTACGATTGTTCTCTACCGTCCTGTTGAAATGAGCTTCATCCTGTCGCCATGGGTGGTCATGAGGAAGCCATCTACGGTGACCCAAGTAACACACATTCCCCGCGTGCCAACTAGAGTTCACGTCTTCCAAACATATAGGACATCCATTATATCTTTTCGTCCTGCAGGCTGCTAACATCCCATACGATGGAAAATCGTTGATCGTCCACATTACGGCAGCCCTCATCGTGAACATCGTGTCAGTGAATTTGTCATAAGTTAGGACTCTATTTTGCCACAACAGTTTCAGCTCATCGATCAAAGGTCTGAGGTAGACATCTAAGTACTTCCCCGGAGATTTAGGACCTGGAATTAGTAGAGTAAGGAAATTAAATTCCTCATTCATGCACATCCATAGAGGCAAGTTGTACGACATCACAATAACTCGCCAAGTGCTGACGGCGAAGCTATTACTACCCTAAGGATTGAATCTGTCTGTAGATAGTCCGAGTCTAACATTTCTAACCTTTGCAGCAAAGTCTCCAAATTCTCTGTCGAAATGTTTGAAACCCTCCCCCTCCGCGGCGTGTCTCAGGACATCGTTATCTATTTGCTTTTCTGCGTACCATTGCATCGCCTCTGTTGTGTATAGAGACATGTACAGGCGCTGCAATTTGGGAATCAAGGGAAAATATCGAAGAACTTTCACAGGAATTCTCTTTTTTGAACTCTTCCTATTCAACTCATATCTGCACTGGCCACATACAGGACAATAGTCTAAATCTTTATACTCTTTGTAAAACAGCACACAATCATTCAGACATGCGTCAATTATCTTGTACTTTAGGCCGAGGCTGCTGAAGATATTTCTAACCTTATAATGAGATTTAGGAAGATTGTGATCATCAGGAAGCAACTTACATTTTTGCTCCTGAATTTTGTCAAAAGCACTGACTGACATTTTGTGCTTCACTTTTATTTTCATTTGCTCCATCACATATTGCAACACATTCTCTCAACATCCAGGGTACACCGGGGTCTGTGCTTCAAGTAGCATCCTGTTGTACTTATCCATCTCACTAGTGTCAGTGGCCAAGCTAGTAGAGGAGAATATGTCATCATGCTAATGAGTGGTATTGTAACCTCCCTCTTGGTATTGGTGTCCACCATGACTAAATCCTGGAAACTCATCATGAACCAAATATGTAGTTGGGTTCCAAGCAGGGGGGACCGGCACCACTGCCGCTGGATGAGGCACCATGGTAACTGTACCCTGAGCTGAAGTTTGCTGAGCTGAAGTCTACTGCTTCACCATGCTCGCTTCATGGTAACTTAATTTATAATTTCCTAACTTAATTATAAATATATATTAGACGTACTAATTAATTAACAATGCAATCAATCAAATGTACAATTAATTATATATATAAACGTATGTTAATGGTGTTGGAAAATTGACCACGTACGTACCTACCATTCTCTGATATATGGCGAATCGATGGTCGGAGCCGAAGATGTATATAATGCTAGATAGTACGTTTAAATTGCATGCATGCATGCACGTATGCTTGAAGAGAGTCTGGTCAAGACAAGAAGCTAGAGAGTTGAGACGATGAGGATGAAGTTGGGACGAGCGAGCGGAGAGGAAGAGAGTTCCGCATGGACCTTATATAATACTTCACTTAGACGACGGAGTGTCGGTCCATCGTCTAAGTGGCCACTTTGAGGACGGATTGAGCGCTTCTCCGCGGTCCAAGTGGCCACTCGGACCATGGCGTGTCGGTCCGCGGTCCAAATGGACACTTGGATGACGGAAACAAACGTCTCTGTCGTCCAAGTTCCACTTAGACCGCGGAACCTTAAAGGTTCCGTGGTCTAAGTGAAGTTTTCTTGTAGTGACAGCAAGTCCTTACTTAAATAATAATAATAATAATAATAATAATGAGGAAAAATTGGGTAGATGGTCACCAAACTATGTCAAAATCAACAGTTTAGTAACTATTATTTAGCATATATCAAAATAGTCACTCAACTTCAGTCTCCGTCTATTTTAGACATTATATACTTGAATATAATGGGTAAAAATGTCTCTCTATCCTTTAACTTTATATATTTACAATAATACTATTATAAACAAATTTCATTGCTCTCTCTCTCTCTCTCTCTCTCTCTCTCTCTCTCTCTCTCTCTCTCTCTCTCTCTCTCTCTCTCTCTCTCTCTCTCTCTCTCTCTCTCTCTCTCGTGTGAGAGAATGCAGTAGCAGACCAGTATGATGAATGAGATCGGTCGATCGCCATGCCGTCACCGTTGTCGCTCGCCGAAACCACTCGTCGTAGACAAGATTTGCACATTGCCTCCATCGACCTCAAGCTCGGCTCGCGATGCCTTTCACGGCCTCAAGCTCGACTTTGTTCGTCAATCATCACAGAATATGGCTGGGCTTTGCTCTACTCTGCTCCCTGGCCTCATACCACCATCCTCATACTCTCCCAGCGAAGCACGTAATCGTCCCTCCCTCTCGAAGCGCCTACGGTGGAGGATCTATGGGTGGCGGGTCCTCCGTGAAGGGTCGTTGTTAAGAGTGGTCAATCTCCATCGACGTCGCGGTTAGGACATCAGGTTCGACAGCGATTTTAGGGGTGCGTTTTGAATCATTTCTCGGGTCTTAATTTTTGGTCGAGGTTCGACCCTAGGCCTCACGCCTCAACCCGATATATTTTCTTGGTTGCCTAAATCAAAAAAAAATTGGGTCGCCAGATCAGATTTTTGGGTGCCAAAGTAATTTAAAATAAAAATAAATAAAATAACAATAGTTAGTTAAAAAGATGTTCATACCCACAAAAAGTAACAGAATATTCTTTATTTAACGAACTTTTGAGAACGAGTGGTCATTTTGACAGTAAAAAGTCAAGTTGAATGACCATTTTGATATATGTCAAACGATAGTTACTAAACTGTCGATTTTGATATAATTGAGTGACAAATTTGACATAATAATAATAATAATAATAATAATAATAATAATAATAATAATAATAATAATAATAATAATAATAATAATAATAATAATAATAATAATAATAATACATCAACTACACACCCATCAGATTCTTGTTTCCATCCACGCGTTCTAACCGCAACACTTGTATTGTACGTGCTCAGTCTTCCCTTCCATCTTAGCATAGTCTACCTTGTTATTCAAACGCGTCCCCGTGCGGCTGCACTTCTTGTCAATCATCCTGCTTTTTCCGTTCTATCTTTAATAAGCTTTTACTCCATTAATTCTAGATTTGTGGATGTCCGAGAACCAATAACTTTAATCTAAATTCTAAGGCGCTTATATCCTTTACTTCCATTCCTCATCTTTACCAATTGAAGGATTTTATTGATTTCCATAATCAATTCGGTCTTCTTCGGTGGCATAGCAATGTTTGTAGTGATGTAATCTGGGTAAGTGAAAGGGATCAGACTAATTCGAATAATATATTCTGGGTTTTTTATGATCGAGAATTATTGATTATTTTTTTAAGCTGATGTTTAGGATTTTTCTCTCACCGTGTTCTTCGTATACTAGAAGTCTAAAACTAAACATATTAAGTTGAAGAAGATGACGAAATAACGGCGAAGAAAAAACAAGCACATCAATACATGGAACGTATATTTTCGTAATTTGATCAACTTTGAAATGTGATTTGATGCATAAAAAAAGATGTGTATTATTTAGTAAGTAGGAGTGTATAAATAAAATTTCCCATTTAAAAATTGATAAACCTATTTCTTAAGTAGATATCTTTTGTATGTTTTTTTTTACTACGAAATGCTCTCTTTATATTTAGGGTGAATCTATTAATACTTCCAATTTTAATATGTACACCTCCCTCCATATATTTTGACACTAAACATCTCATTTTGTCCCTCTGATCTTTTTGGTTCTTTACACCTCTCTTCTAAAAGTTCTCAACTCTCTGGTAACTACCTTCAGACTAGCGGCTAGCAACTGCTTGTATAGATTCCTACAACACACTGTAACTTGCACCTCTGAAATATTTGTCTGTCGATTATTTCACAGAGTTTCTCTATTCTATAGGGTTGACATAATCTCAATCTCTCATTTAAGGATAAGTATTTGATATTTTACATAGATTTATAGTTGAAATCTGAAATATATATTGAAAGTCATCATCATCAGTTCATCATAAACAAACTTGGTAAAATTGACGATAAAAGTGTAAAAAATATTATGGAATTGTGTATATCAAAAATGGAGGTGTGAATAAACACACTCTTATATTTAATTTTTTATTTTGAATATTAAGAAGGGAAAAAGAAAAAAAAATGCAAAAATGAACGTGAAGAAAGGAAGAGGAGGTTACATCTGACTTATCGGGTTGGTTTCTTCCCTAATATTTATTTAGGGAGGTGTTGAATGAGAAAATAGATGCACAATCAATGTAGACTGAAACTGTAGTTTATTTACTGATAGATGATCTTAAATAGGCATTACAATCTATTACAATCATTATCTTTATAAATCAGGGATTGAAAGAATATCTACTTCTACTCTAATTAGAACAAGACACAGACCGGGATACCAGGAATATTATTCCCTTAAACACTTCCCCTTATGTCGCGATCCTAATGTATGATGCATAACTTGTTGCCTCACTAAAAATCTTGTTAAGCAAACAGAAACCTCTTGGGTAAAAACAAAAGCTTGGTCTAATGGGAAAAGAGTACAATGCACCAACTACATAAGTGACCACATGTGATGTAGACTCCCCTGATGTCTACAAAATGAACTCCCCATAATCAGTAACTCAATCTCAAAGTTCAGATAATCTTCACATTCCAATCAATCTCAGATGTTTCACAAATGTAGATTTTGGTAAAGACTTTGTGAACAAGTCTGCAACATTATTCGCAAACCAATTTGGTTCACATGGATATTAAGTAACTACAACTGTTGCAGATTAAAGAAGTACTTCAGAGAGATATGTTTTGTATAATCACCCTTGATATATCCTAACTTCATTTGTTCAATGCAAGCCACATTGTCCTCAAATATGCTAGTTGGTGCTATCGTAGTAGATAGTAATTCACTATACCCTCGACTATGGTGTATAACTGACATAACCTAGACACACTTCTTAACCGCTTCATGCAAAGCAATAATCTCATAATGATTCGAGGAAGTAGCAATAAGGGTTTGTTTTCTTGATCTCCAAGTAATCTTTGTCTTTCTCACGATGAATACATAACCTGTTTGGGAACATCTTTTATGTAAGTTAGAGAGATACCCAGCATCAGAAAAATTAACAAAGACATCACATGGTGTCTCTACGTAGGGACCGCACTGAATTAAGGTACAATGCTTGTAGCCGAATCATCCTTTGACGGGTCGAAGGTTTCTCTCGAAGGGTCGAGAGACATGTTCTTATCGATCCAGGGGCTACCATTCGATAGGTTGAAAATACCAAAATCTTAATGTTGCGATTCGACCATCATTTTTTAAGAAATTTCAAGTTTATCTCTGTTTTTTTTATAGGGAAAGAACAAGCCCAAGCCATTGGATTCCTTCAAGTACCTGAAGTTATGTTAAACTACATTCCAATCACTATCCATAGGTGTAGACCAAAAAGGCAATGTCTGAACATGCACACCGAGCTAAATATAACCAAGCTCTATTTGGATTTCTGACTGCAAACAACCATTTGTGTGTTAAGAGGGTGTGTCCTTTGTACATTGCCCATTACCAGAAATATGCACTTAGACTACGAAAAATTAAATGTTTCGTCATCTAAATAAGTCTTAGATGATAAAAAATTAATTCGTCACCCAAGAAAAGAATTCGTCGTCTAGGTTGGACTTAGACGACGAAATACATAATTCATCGTCTAAGTTTGTGCTTAGACAACGAACATGATAGTCATCGTCTAAGTACAAACTTAGACAACGAATTATGTATTTCGTCGTCTAAGTTGAGTTTGTAGACGATGAAAATATTGTCCGTCGTCTAAAAGGTCAACTTGAATGACGAATTATGTATTTTGTTGTCTAGGTGAGCTCTTAGACGACAAACTATATTTTTCATTTAAGTACAAACTTAGATGATGAAGTGTTATACTTAGACGACGAATTATTTCGTCGTCTGAGAAAACTCAATTATTTAGATCAGGTTCTATTTTTAGATCAAGCATTTCATCTCTCTCTCATCTCTCAACTTCTCTTTAAAACTCTAAACACCACCTCCGGCCACAATTCCAATTTTTACTGTTTTCTCACCTCTGGAGTTCTAGTTTACCCACTTATCTCCTTATCGGTGAAGGTATTAACTTGTTTCTCTCGGTTAATTTTTTTAAATTTAATTACGTATGTAATAACGTACAGTGATGGAGTTCTCCAGTGAAATATTTTGGCGAATATAGTTTTTGGCGAACTTGTTTGCATATTTCATTAATTAGTTGTTTAATTATTAAGCTAATTGCATGTTTGTGTTGATTAATTATATATATGATTAAATATGTTAGATTAATTAGTTGAAAATTATATATAATATGTAAATCTATATTATTGTGTTATGTAATATAATAATATAGTATTTTAGATTAATTAGTTAAAAAATTATATAATATGATAATTAACTTAAGTAGAAATATAGACAATATACACTTGGTAAATAGAAGTGATAAGAGGTATATGGACGGAATCAGAGAGTTTATGTTATTTGTGATGAAACATGGTCAAGGAATTACAGGTGTCCTTGCAGAAAATGTCTTAACCATCCGTTTGTGGAGACTAATATTATGTCTCAATACTTGTATTACCACAGTATGATATGGAATTACACTACATGGAGTGAGCACAGTGAAGTAAACTTCAGCTCAGGATATAGTTATACCAGGGTGTCTCATCCAACAGTAGTGGTGCCCCATGTTGGAACCCTACTGTGATGCTTTTCCGAAATTTAGTCATGGTAGACACCAACATGAAGAGGGAGGTTATGATACTCTTCAGTATAACACAGTCTCTGTAGCCTTGGCCACTGACACTACTGAGATGGATACGTACAATAGGATGTGAATGACCCAACCCTAGTTTAGCTAGTAGACTAAGATTAAGCCCTAACAACTGACCATAATCTAAGAAATTCAACAAATTTTTTGACATAACCTCCCTTGAAACTGAGACAACCTAAAAACATGCATGAAGATAACACTTCAAAAATCAAATCCTAAAGACAGACCGTAGACTACTGATGTCCATCCGAATTTCTCAACAAATGTCATAAATAAACCCAGAAACTTAGCTCAGAAATTTAAACACATATTTACAAAATACTGGTTTTGAATAAAAAGAAAAATAAACTCACTGACTATGAGAGTAACTGACTATTTACATGAGCCTCACAGAAAGCAACATAATACTACTGGTATTCAGAGCGACTTATACAAAAATATGATACATATGATACAAACTAACAGTGAGCTGAAACCTACTGATAAAGAGATAACTGGTGGACTCGAAGCCTTCGACGATACCAAGCATACTCAAGATATGCACTACAACCTAGGCAACGAAAACTGAAGAGCTCAGGGAAAACATTAAAATATAAAACGTTAGCGTGAGTGGACAAAAATAACATAATCTGTGTAAATTTATAAAATTGAAGTATCATACATTCCTGCTGATTTCTGTGAAATAATGTGAGTTCAAAACCATATAAGTGAAATACAAATGGAGATGTTCGCCCCGGTTACCTAACCTGAGTCGACTAGTTGTATAATATATATATATATATATGTGTGTGTGTGTGTGTGACAGGATCGTCCCAACCCACCTAACCTGACTCAATCTAGGTCTAACAAGGCCACATAACCTCCCTGACCAAACTATCCGGTGATCAACCAAATAGTTAAAGCATCGATATAACTAAACGAACCATCACAAAGTAAACCTCCAAATAAAATTCTCTGAAACATACTGTAAATCGAAATGCATAAAAGTATAGAACTCATAACGACTGTAAAAATAAAAAGTTCATTCACAGTTCTGTGACTACTGCTGGGTTCCAGCGAAATTCCCCTCGTTGGGGTCACGATATCGTTGTCCATTCCATACAGATCACATAATATCATAACATGAAAACTATGGAAGTCAGCTCTAAAAAAACCCAGAAACCCCCGTCGAAGAATCCTACAACCTGCCTCGTTAGAGTTCCACCGTCAACGGTGGCGCATGGGTCTCACGTGCCTCCAACGATAGTACTCCAATAAAGACGTTTTACCCCTCGTTGGAGAGACCGACAACTTTTATAACTAACCCGAGGTCCAATTCAATGGCGTTTGGCCAAAATTAAGAGAAACATGCTGGAAAACCTATTTTCGGTGGCCACCACCAACGGTGGTGTTTAACCCCTCAAAAATTTCCTATCCTCGAGCCCAACCAAACACCTATACCTACACGCTCTATCTTGCCGCCAATTCGCCGGAATCAGCTCTCAAACCTCACGGCCCGAAATCGGCCTGAAACCCCAAATCGTCGAAGCTCCACCATGGTGCCCCAATGGACTACAAAACCTACTTAAAATGACTCAGGGGAGGAGAGCTACAATAATCCTCAACTCCAGACTTCCAAAACTCATTGGAGCGTTGCCGCCGCTGGCGACAACTCCATGGTTACAAGCCTGAATCGGGTCACCCAAGAAACCTACATAAACCCAAAAATATCCACAACAGCAAAACGAAGAAGCCTCAATCTTTAAAGCCCTACCTTTTTCAATAACAAAGGTTGTCGAAAAATGGCGAACAACGGCGGGTCAGGTCAGGCGTGCAGCGCGGGTTGTACGAGTTCCAACAGTTCGAGCCCAAAACAAAAAATACTAATTTTTCTAAAACAATTGCTATTTATACCCTTAAGCTCCTTTAAATATCAACGACTTAGAGTTGATCTCGTCACGATGTAACGGTCGAGATTAAATCGACCAAAAATGATTTTATTTTTAATTATTTCTCGCTCCAACTTCCGATAAACATAAGAAATAACTCGCTTATTCGAAAAATTCTCCAAAAATTCCTACAATATCAAAATAAAATACTCTACAACTCTCAAAAAGAAAGTCTAGTCAAATTATTTCCCTGTAAAAAAGTCGTTAATAATCTCAATAGTGCTACTAATCCACGATAAACCTTAATACTATTCGATAAGTGCAAAATTTTAGTTCGGGTCATAACATGATGCTACTTGAAACCCAGACCCTAGTGCACCCTAGATGTCTAAAGAATGTGTTGTGATATGTAAGGGAGGAAACTCATATAAAAGTGAAGAACAAAATGTCAGACCATGCTTTTGACGAAATACAGGAGCATATATGTAAGTTGCTTCCTGATCTTCACAAACTTCGTAAAACCTATTATAAGGTTAGAAATATCTAGAGTAGCATTGGCCTAAATTACAAGAAAATTCACATGTGTAGAAATGATTGTGTGCTGTTTTACAAAGAGTATGCACATTTGAACTTCTGTCATGTATGCAACCAGTCCAAATATTTGCATCCTAATAGGAGGAGTTTGAAAAAGCAATTTCCTGTGAAGGTGCTTCACTATTTTCCGTTAATTCCTAGATTGCAGCATTTGTACATGTCTCTATACATAATATAGGCGATGAGATGGTATATGGAACAAAGAATAGATGACGATGTGCTCAGACACATGGCATATGGGGAGGTTTTTAAAGATTTTGACATGGAATTTTCAGACTTTGCAGCAGAGATTTGAAATGTTAGACTCGGACTTTCTACAGATAGATTCAACCCTTGCGGTAATAATAATACTTCTGTCAACAGTTGGCCAGTTATTTTCATGTTGTACAACTTGCCTCCATGGATGTGTATGAACAAGGAATTTAATTTCCTTACTCTGCTAATTTCAGGTCTTAAGTTTTCTTAAAAGTATTTAGATGTGTACCTCAGACTATTGATTGACGAGCAATCCCACTTGTGAAAAAATGCAATCCCAACTTATGACAAGTTCACTGAAACAATGTTCATGATGAGAGTAGCCGTAATGTGGACCATCAATGATTTTCCTGTGTATGAGATGTTAGCATCTTGCACAACCAAAGGGAATAATGCTTGTCCTATTTGTTTGAATGACGTCAACTCTAGTTGACACGTAGGGTAGGTGTGTAACATGGGGCACCATAGATGGCTTCCTCATGACACCAAAATACCATAAAAATGAGACAAAAAGAGAGGATTATTTTATCACAGGAAATTTTTGACCCGTCGAGATTTTTTCTCGACTCGTCAAATATAACACCCCAGATCGATTTTGACATTTTTTGACCCATCAAAAATTTTCCTTGTTTCTTTTCGATCCGTCTAAACTATGTCTCTGGTCATCTATTTTGCACCTTCGGCCCGTCGAAGCACCATCTCAACCCGTCAAAGGCTAGTCTTTGTCTCCAAAATTGTCCAAATTTGATCCGTCGATGAAATTTTTTGACCCGTCAAAAATGATATTGAAAATTCATATCAGTTTTAGGTTTTTCTTCGACCCGTCGAAGAGGTCTCACTGGATACAGTTTTCCTGATTTTTCGACCCGTCAAAAATGGTATCGGAAAATCAAATTTTATTTTATGTTTCTTCGACCTGTCGAGTGGATTACTCGACCCGTCGAATACTTTACCCAGAATTGGTGTTTTTCATGTGTTTTTACATCGGCTTTGTCAAAAAATAAAGGTTAAAAAAAATCCAATGCACATCGCTCAATTTGCAAAGCTTGTTCGTGTTTATAATGTTGTTTACATGCATGATCTTCTTTTGTTGTAAACACAACTTCCATTCCTCCACAGATTTCAAGATTATATTTGTGGACCAATCAAATAGGTATGCGGACTATGTTATAGTTTTGATTGTTGCATCGACGTATTGGTCATACGTCGCTTTGCTATCCTCATGATACGTTGCATTTGCAAAACTCCTAACACAGATTATTAAGCTTCGGGCTCACCACCCGGACAATTCAAAAAGGTCTATTAGATTGGATAATGTATGAGACTTTACATCAAAATATTTTGTTGATTATTTCATGTTGATTAGGATTGAAGTTGAACATTCTGGTTCCCCATGTTCATAGAAAAGTTTTGCAAAGGCACAAATCAAGTGGTTATAGCTTGCGTCCAGCACAATGGTCGTACTAATTTACTAGTATCTTCTTGGGGATATGTAGTATTACATGCAGTTATACTTATCTGCTTGAGACCCATAACCTGTCAACCATTCGGTGTGTATCAGTTGGTAATTGGATATGAGTCTGATATCTCACATTTACGCATCTCTGGTTATGCGGTACATGTGCCTACTACGCTTCCATTGCGTATAAAAATGGGTCATCAACGACAATTAGACATTTATGTTGGTTGAGATTCTCCAACAATTGTCTGTTATTTAGAACTTTTGAGAGGAGATCTTTTTACTATTGGTTTTGCAGTAAGTCACTTTGATGAGACATATTTGCTGTCATTAGGAAGAGATAGGAATGGTTTCATTATGGTTGAACGTCGAAAATTGACGTGGTATGATCTCACTATGTCTCATCATGATCTCTGCACATCTCAGCATGAGATTGAAGTGCAATGAGTTCTAGATCTTCAAAAAGTAGCAGATTCGATGTCTGACTCCTTTACTGAAATTATGAAAGTGACGAGATCAGTTATATCTTCTGCAAATCCTGCAAGGTTGAAAGTCCCTAGAATTGGACAAGTTAACGTAACACCCGGGCAAGATAGCATTTTTGCTGTCCATAATGAGGGTGTAGTATCGGTCAAAATCCACTGATGAGTTGTCGGTGAAGAGGCAACCATCAAGGCATAACCTTTCATCATCAACACGTGAGATTATTTTTTACTGCAATTGTGTCTAGAAGTTGACATTGACAAACACTGAGGAACGCCTCAGATCCAATGGCGATATCAGTATACAAAGAAATCTCACCAAGTTAAACAAATGCTAGAAATATTATGGATGGTTCTTCCAGGTTCATTGATTATGCATTTACTTATTCCGCCGCTCAGGGATTGACGACGATGAAGTGGAACATTGCTATGTTGCGGACTGTCAACAGTTAACATAGAGAAAAATTGACCGATATGGAAAGTTACAATCTAGGCTGAACTAGACTCTCTTACAAAAGGAAAGTTTTCGGCGAGGTAGTGTTATGACCACCGAATGGTACGTTGGTTAAACACAAATAAGGCTTTGTTTGGAAGCACAATTAGAAGAGCTTATGGAGCAAGCATTTTCTCAACGCCCTAGTATTGATTATAAGGAGATGTATTCTCTGGTTATGAACATCATTACTTTCTACTACCTTATCAGTTTGGTAGTGTCCAAAAAACTGAATATGCAGCTAATGGATTTGGTTATATATCTCTATGGGGATCTTAATTCAGAGATATACATGAGAGTGTCGATTGACATGGGTCTACCCAATTCAAGTAACTCTAAACCATGGAGTGCTCATGTGTTCAAATTGATACGTTCACTACTCTACTTGACTACTTAATTAGAAAAGGATACAAGAATAATAAGTTATGCCCATGCGTGTGTAGTAAACAAACAAGTTGTTTGAGATGATAGACCTTGGTATGACTCGATTTTGTCTTTGTTTAGAGATGGAATATCGAGTTGTTGGAATTCTTATTCACCAGTTTGCTTATGTTTGAATGGGAAAATGGACAAAGCATACATTCTTAGCACACCAATGGTTATTTGCAGTCTGGAATCCAAAAGAAGCTTGGTTATATTTAGTTCGGTGTATATGTCCAGACATTGCCTTCTTTGTATGCGCTTATGCATAGTCGTTGGAATGGAGTATAACATAACTTCAGGTACTTGAAGGAATCCATTGACTTGGGCTTGTTCTTTACCTACAAAGAAAGCAGAGAAAAACTTGAAATTCCCGAAAAATGAATGGTTTAATCGTAGCATTCATGTCCTGGAATTTTTGATCCGGCGAATGGATCTTTCGACCCATTGAAAAATGCATCCTGGATGAACGCGAAGGTGTCAATCGACCTGTCGAGTGGATCTCTTGCCCCTTGAAAAGTACACCTTGGATTGACCCGAAGGCGTCATTAGACTTGTCGAATGAAACCTTCGACCCCTCGAAACCCCTTCCAGTTGTGAGTACTGTACCTCAATTCAGTGCGGTCACCTACTCAGAGACACCTTATGATGTCTTGGTTGATTTTTCTGATGTTGGGTATCTCTCTTACCCACATACAGCACGTTCCCAAACAGGTTATGTATTCACCATAGGGAATATGGTGATTTCTTGGAGATTAACAAAACAAATCATTGTTGTTACTTCCTCGAATCATTCTAAGATTATAGTTTTGAATGAAGCAATTAAGAAGTGTGTTTGGCATAGTTCAGTTATACACCATATTCGAGGGTCTAAGTGGATTAGCATCAACTTGCATATTTGAGGACAATGTGGCTTGCATGAACAAATTAGGTTAGGTTACATTAAGGGTGGTCATACTAAACACATTTCGTCGAAGTACTCCTACAATCAGCACTGAGTATTTGTGTGAGTCGGATTGGTTCAGTGAATAATGTTGCGGACTTGTGCACCAAGTCATTTCCAAAATCTACATTTGTGAAGCATGTGAGGCGCATTGGTACGCGGAGATTATTTGAACTCCAAGATTAAGTTACTAATCAGGGGGAGTTTATTTTGTAGACATCGGGGAGAGTCAACAGGTTGTGCATCATACATTAAGATCGCGACACAAGGGGGATGTTTAAGAGAATGATATTCTCCTTCAACAATTACGTTAATTCTTTCATTACTTTTTAATTCAGTCTATCTAAAAATGATTTTTATGGTCAACCTATGAGTATAATGTCAGGATGGTTAACGTTAATGCTTTTATCAAAAAATCACATCAGCAAATGGTGCTACTTTTACTTCCCTATAAATATATATCTAACTAGGCATTCTAAAAATGATCTCAAACAGTCTTGGAAAAGATCACTTTAATCCGTTATTTTTTGTTAACTCGGACAAATTTACGATTCGATTGATGAGCATGCCTGCTGAACTCTCTCTTGTTCACTCACGCTGTGTCTGACAGTTTCCAAGCACTATAATAACACTAGAGTTGTGTATAAAGCTTTTAAAAAATTTACATCTGACCTTTTAATGGAGCTTATAGATACAAGTACACATCCACGAAGTAAAGAGAAAAAGAGTTTATGAGTTTTCCAATAACTCAACAAGCATTGGCCACAATCATTTTCTCCGTCTTCAACCCCACAGCAGCCACTCTATGGAATTTATTCGTCAGACAGTTTTTACATGTACTACAGATGTCGAGGTTCAATATCTAACATGAGAAAATCTTGATTCCTTTCTTTCACAGGACCGATTGATGGAATATCACTCTAGCAGCCGAGTATACTGACCTTGCATCATCTGCATTGAAAGGATTGCACAAGCAGTATAGTCAGCTCAAATTTGACATGCAACACATTTTGTGTCTATATTACCATTCTGGGATTCTGAGTTATTCCTAGCATCTATTTTGGATTGAGAGAAAGGACATCTCAGTGATTTGATGATATAGTAACTTGAAATTTAGAGTACAACAGGAATCGGGAGGACACCCATTTCATTTCCTACTAATTCTGTTACCTCATTATATTTCCTCTTTATCAAGAATTGACTTGTATGGTTTCTATTAGCAAAATCCACATTCAGATGCAAACCTGCAAATGCAGCCAAATTAAATGCAGTAGGCACATTGGTCTCTGACTCAACTGCAGTTCTGGAAGCTGCAATACCAACTGCCACACTCTGCATCATATCTAAGCCTGAACAAAGAGAAGAAAGTACTCCCCCAACCAAACAATCGCCAGCCCCTGTAAGCCTAACCACTGATGCGGTAAGTGCAGGGAAATGCACAGCAAAGAGAAAAGAGCTACTCTCAAAATCCTGAAGACTTGCAAATGATTTTGGAGGACAGCATGCTGTCACAGTATTAAACAATATTTCATTTGAGTTATACGGTTTGATTCCTTCCGAACCAACTCTCATCAGCTCTCATGAAGATTTTAAAGCAGAAAGGCTCAAATTTGCATCAACCATCACCACTGGAGCAGAACGTATATTATATCTGAACCTCTGTATTAACTCTGGTGTTGGATGTTTTTCCTGTGTCAACCGTCATCTAAGCAAAATAAGGTTCCAATGATACCATCTGTTTTGTTTCAGTTTTTTATTTCAATCAACTGTGATAAAGAAAGGAACAGCTTAGTAATTTACAATTGAACTTACAATAGATTCTACACTTGCAACAGCAGCTGCCAACTCCCATTAGCATCAAGTACGCTACAAACGACAGTAGTTTCAATATCTTGGTTCTTCCAAATTCCTATTTAAATACATAATATACATATTAATGAGCTAACAAGAACCACAAATCATTTTACCAACCATCCGAAGATGAGGATAAGAAATATTTAGGATTTACAGCTATAAAGTTAAAACAAATCTTCATGGCAAAGCGTCGATACAAATCAGAGTTTTACAAATTTCAAAGCATAAGAACAGTTTAAGAGACACAACAGCAGGTTACCATGTAAAGATGAAGGAAACAGATACAGTTTGATTTTAAAGTGTGTGGGGTGCACATCTGTACATATATAGATATGAATACATACATATCAGAATTTCTAAGGGGATACAAGTTATAAGAACAAAGTTCACTGCAAATGAGCCCCTAGTATAATGAGGCAATGTCGAAAAATTCACTATTCTCTCATCCACTTAACTCCCAAGCATATCTTATGTTGAGATTAGGACTTAACCTCCACAGGTTTTCAGAAGCTTCAAATGTAATCCAGAACCCAAAAAATTTATCCATAAGATTAATGGGCTTCATCGATCATTCATCAATTAGTATACTTTTAGGGGGGTGCCAATTCTTCACATTTTCAAGCAATGGTGTTTAGGAAATACACACAAAAATCAAAGAAGGGGGTGTGATTTGTAAAATAGGGGGTGCCAATTTCACCTCCCTACTTCTATTGTACTTTTTTTCTCAACAGAAAGGCAATAAAAAGTTTTACATTCTTCAGAGTTTTATGTCAGAAATAGTTAACAAAATACTTGCGCTGTTACAACTGACATACTCCGTTAGATAAACCAAACTACTAACTCCCAAAATTCACAACTCTTCTAAGGCAACCAGCAGAAGTGTAATATGATTATTTAGCCATTGGAAATCCATGATTCTGTCTTGAAAATTTATATGATAATCGTTCCATTGGGCAGAAATAAACAAATATGTAACTCTCAATCAGTGAGCTACTCCAACAGATTAAGAGATAGTATAACAAGACTGTGAATTGCTCTCACATCTAAGAATACAATCAAACTCCAATCTGAATTATAAATAAACATAATATCTGACCTTCGGTAGATAGCCGAGCAGACTTCCAGTGCTCCAACAATAAGTTTCCTAGTAAGAGAAAAAAAACACATACTAGCTAAGTTCAATTTCAAAAAATTAGAATAAATACATGAAATTCAGTCAGAACGTACTGTTTATGTAAAATTCCAAATCAGGTCTGGACTTTCACATTAATGCTAGTATATGCATTTATACATGTTTTGTGTCAGTCTGATGCAATGAGCCGGATCATATTTATATATCTATATGCGGTCCTTTTCAGCTAAGGACCTCCTTATTTATTGAAAAATGTGGATTTCTTTAATTTGACTCACTTTTAGGTTATATAATCACATCTCCACCATTCAGTTTTTAGATATGCAATGAGCCGGATCATATTTATATATATATATATATATGCGGTCCTTTTCAGCTAAGGACCTCCTTATTTATTGAAAAATGTGGGTTTCTTTAATTTGACTCACTTTTAGGTCATATAATCACATCTCCACCATTCAGTTTTTAGATACTAGTGTATAGATCACTTCTGTAAAATTTCATCCAATTTGATGATTGTTTGAGCTTCCAAAATCGTGATTTTCCACATATAACTATTAACGGTTTCAGTTGGACAAATTACAGTCCATTCATTGGTTTGATCTAGTTAGGTACCTTAAACATCATCAAATTACATGAAATTTTGCAAGAGTGATCTATCCACTAGTATCTAGAAACTGAATGATGGAGATGCAATTATGTTTCCAAAAAGTGAGCCAAATCAAGAAATTCACATGTTTTAATAAATAAGGAGGTCCTTAGCTGAAGAGGACTGTATATATATAATTAATGCCATATATTTTTTTTGTCATTTTCAGGTATAGGACATTAGTCCAACTTTTCGATCATATTTTACCATCTCCACCATCACATATATATATGATACCATAATGCAGGCTCCAACTTTACCTATCACTATTCAATCTACTTGAAACCTAGCATTGATGCTTATTTACGTACCAAACAAGTTTTATCATGAACGTAGTAGTTGTTGTATTTACAAAGAGAATACACTATAGGGGACAAGGTGTCCACTAAAAACAAAAGATTTAAGTTAATAAAACCAGGAATAGACAAAGCTAAATGATCCTCTCTGCCTACAACATCCACTACAAACTCCTTGTTACACTTTCAATCCGAACAACCACATGAATATCGCACGCTCTTATTGATGATTGTCTTATTATAGGGGTAGAATACTATCTATTGTAAGATCAAATGTCAAAAAGGTCCCCAAAATCACCTGCCATGTCGAGCCCCAAGGGACTAATCAGGAAGGGCTTTGCTCCCAGCTTCGACATGCACTCGGCTACATTCCTCGCCACCCCTCCAACTAGATAGCTTACCTGGCCACAAAATTCCCATAAACAATTACTGAGCAGAGGGAATTCCATAATTCATAGTTTCAAAACACTTCTAACAAAGTTCAATGACAAAAATGACAATGCAGGATACACTATTGCAATCACCAATTTCGCAATTGAAAAAACAAATTCTTCATCCAAAATAAACATAGTTTTGTGGGGATGATAAATATACCTTGCCTGGAGTAGTGGTTCTGGGATTTGCAGGAATGGAAGGAGTGGCATGAATGCCCAATACCATTTCCCCAATCACCACTGGCTCTGCGTCTTCAAGATTCAGTCGCCCATTACAACTTGATAACAGCACCTAGCAGAATCAATTTTACTAGTTATAGATTGACAAATCAAAAACGGAAAAAGATAGAGAATTGATATTGAATTGAGTTGAATTTCATGGAATGTGGTGTTACCTTTTGAAGAGGAACGTGAGTGTGATTAGATTCAAGTGGACCAAGAAGAAGAAGGTGGCGAGTGATTGAATCCAATCATCTATGTGCACTACTTGACTACTTGTCTTCTCCATTTCAGCTGTGACGACTAGAGTAGTGAAGAGAAGACTTGCTTTGTTCTTTCTCCAGTCGAACTAAATCAACTAATACGTAGCAAGCAAAAATTTTCGGGTTTGGGCTTTAACCTGGCCTGCTTGTCTTTCGATTTCCAATGAACTCTCATTCATGGCCCAACAAATCATAAGTTATTCACTCAAAACATTTTCAACAGCTCATATACAAATTTTCTATTATAAAAGATGAAAACACAAAATTTGTAAAATAAAATGACCCCAATTCCAACAATTTTTTTATTCTACGATACAAAATTAAATGCTTTCTTATACAATTTAATTAATCTATTTAAATATTATAAATCAAACTCAAAATTTTATATTAAAACTTGCTCTTTTGAGGAGAGGAAATGAATTATAGTAGGTGAGCAATAAATTTTAGAGGTTTTGTGACGAATATAAAAGTTTTGAGAATTCTATAGATATAGAGATTCTTTATCCATTTTTTTCATTTTCTATAGGATACAAGATGATTTACATGAACAATTGGAGCTAAAATGAGTGAGATGTTTTTTTTTCTCTAAAATAACAATTCTTATGATTTTACAAGACATATCGAAGGTGCTCTCAAGTTTCAATGATTTTACCATTGAACTATAGCACCGTATTTTAGATAGGTCACTCTTTCATCTTAAAAACGTTATGGATCATAAAATGTGGTTGCATTAACAAAGTTTCGATGAGCATTAACAAATATGTGGTTGCATTAAATTAACGAAGTGATCAATTTGAAATACGTACAGGTGCTATAATTCAATATCAAAGTTATACATTCAAAACTGGAACAAAGTGTAGAATGGTTTAAATCTGAATGACCATAGATGAAAATTTTGCCTTTCGTTTCATTGTTGGCCAAAAAAAAATTTGAACAATCTCCGTGTCTACACTCCACCAGGCCAGTTACAAAAGTCAAATACCCTTCTAGGCTTCTAGCTACGAGTAATAATTTTCATGATTAGTTGAGATTAGTCGATCTTAGTTCAAATACGTACGAGATGATTGTACGTATTGGACTTCCCCAACATCACCTAACAATTGCGGCCAAGCCGTCACTACTAGCAAAATGAGTTATCATTGCAGATTTTATTCCGTGAGATATAACATTTTAGATGCAGAATTCTGTGTCAAAAAATTAATTCACTCAGATTTTGGACACGCAAAGTCGGATGTTTTTTCTATGCTCTTTGTTTGCGGGGTTACTGTTCAAATGACATGGAATCTTAAATCCGTTAGAGAAAAATATGGGGGACCCACTATGTGTGAACCAGAAGAATTGAATTTGAGACATCCGTGAGAAACGTTCGATGAAAAAAATTCGTCTCAATTGCTACTATTGTAAGCATAGATATCCGTGTCAATTAATCAACACAAGATGTACAGGTTTTTAAAAAACCTTCTTTCCTCCCTACCCTTGCGATGGCTCCGCTTTCCTTGAAGTGGTCGGGTAACCTAGCAGAGATAGGGTTTTCTCGACGCCAACCTCTGGCATCGTCGATGTGTTAAGTTTGTTGTGAGTTGAGTCGCCAAAATTTTGTGATGACACTAATGTAGAGTCTCAAGGCTCAGTGTCAATCGAGGTTCCAAATGGTTATGAAGTGGGTTCGGGTCTCTGAGCGAACTCCAACCTTGTCGACCACCTATAAGTGGTCTTGCTTGCTGCTGTCGATGTTGAGTAGAATTCGACGGATGCAACAGTGGACTGTAAGGGTTGCCAAACCGCTTTGGGAGGGCTGGGTGTTTGGTCAACATAGACTGCCGCGAGCGAGATTGATGAATCTACCGATGAGGCAGCGATGATGTGGTCCGGCTAAGCGGCAAAAGATTGAACAAAGGGAGTTAGGCTGGCTGCGACGCAGTCTGTATTCGCTAGGTCAAATTGGTTGCCCAAATATTCGGGCTTGTTTTGACTTTAAGGCCCAATGAATCAAAGCTAATTTGGGCATCTAGTGTCTCTGGACTTTTGTTGATGTTTTTAGTTCCTGGGTTTGGGACCCAGGAAAGTCTTTTATTTTTCAGAATGGAATGTCTCAGTCCATCACACTCATCTATCATGTTTTCTTAAGGCACATCTTGGGACTATGATGACGATGGAAGTATGTATCATACTCGGATACCGGCTGGGGTATGCTCGTCCCAAAAAATGTTATTAAATGAGACACCAAACATCCTAAAGTTCAACTAGCAAAAAAGGCACCGTGTACACGGTCGTCTATAGTGACTGAAGCTTTGCTAAAGCGTTGCCCAGTTGCTACTTTAGCAAATAATTCTTTCTTGTCCTTGAGTTACATGTTTTCGATTCTTGTAGTGTTCTTTTTTCGTCTATTATGATTGTTAGAATAGGTCGGTTTGTTCTAAATGCCTTACGTAATTCAAAAAATCTGTATATTTTATTCGGCACCAAAAAAAGTGACTGACTTGCTTATAATCATTTTAAATTTTAAATAAATTTTTTATTGTTTATCTCAACAAAAAAAAACATACGAGTTTTTGTGGTAATAGGCCTAGAGACATATTTTTGTGTCCATTTTTCTTTTCAATATTTTTTCTTTTTGTTTTTTGTTTTAATTAATTGATTTTATAAATATATTTTTTATTATTACTTTGTTAATCGAATGTGGATATGGGTTTCCAGTGCTAGGTTCCACTATTGGGGAACTGATTCGAGGCGACGAAGCTTCATGGTCGCCTCGGATCACTTTCTCGTCGCCTCGATTTGTTGTAACCAACTCTTCGTTGCCTCGTTACGTCGCCCCAGATTGATCCCTTCACCATTGGGGCGACCAATATTGAAAACCTTCGTCGCTTAATTTTATTTGAAGCGACCAAAAAAATATACGTCGCTTCGATTTTTGGCCGCGAAGATTTAAATATTGTCGCTTCAATTAAAAATAAAGCGACGAAGCTTGAGCAATATACGTCGCTTTAATCTTAATTGAGGCGACGTATATTGATCACTCTTCGTCGCTGCAATGTAAATGGAGCGACGAAGATTGATCAATCTACGTCGCCACATTATATTTAATTTTTATTTGTTTTTATTTCTCTGAATTGAGGCGACGTATATTGATCAATCTTCGTCGCTCCATTTACATTGAAGCGACGAAGATTGATCAATATACGTCGCCACACTATATTTAATTTTTTTTTATTTCTCTAAATGAAGCGACGAAGATTGATCAATCTTCGTCGCTTCAATGTATTTAATTTTTTATTTTTTTTTCTTTTTCACTCAATGAGGTGACGTAGATTGAGCAATCTACGTCGCCTCATTGAGTGAAAAATAAAAAAAATAAAAATTAAATATTAATGTACCAAGTCACGACCTATCACAATTTAAAAACACAAAAACCCATTCAACCACAAAAACGCATTCAACCACAAATCCAGTTATATAGAAAAAATTGGCACAAATCAAAACGTTAACAGTTTATACAAAGCCTAGATACTATTGTTCGATTCGTATATTAGACTCATGCTGGGGGACGGCAATGCAGCTCGATTATGAGCCAGGAGGTGGTGGAGGAGCTTGAGGTTGTTGACTCCCAGTCTGGAATGATCGCATTATGGCCTCCATTTGTTGGACCCTTTGGGCGAGCTCATTGTAATCCTCTCTGGCTTTCTGCACCACCTCGCTCGATCTGCGCGCCTCCTCGCCCGATATGCGCACCGCCTCGCTCGATCTGTGCGCCTCCTCTCTGGCTTTGGCCACCTCCCTTTTCAGGGCTTCGGTTTCCTGTACTCGGGGCCCTCCTCTCGGTTTGGGGTCGCGTGTGAGAGCATGCCCCACCCCTGTCACGTCGAACAAGAACAAATATTAGTAATGGAATAGTAAACAAAAATAAAGCAAAACGTAAATCGAGATGAACGACGGTGGTTTAGGAGATTTATTACCTCTTATAGAGGTCCCGGGCCTTGAACCCACATCTTCCTCTATGATATTTATTTGTGTATCAAGAGGAAGATGATGGGGTTGGGAAACCGTCGCATCGCCGTCTGTGTCACCCGCAACACTATCTTGTTGCGACAAGAATTCATCGAGTCTTCGCTTCACTGCCGCCTGCTCACGGTCGTGATATTAAATAAATAATATTACAATATGGTAAAAAAAAATAATTGAAATAACGTAACGTGAACCTATTTGAGCTTACCACTTTCTCAGCCGCATTCTTGTCCGGCTGGTATACGTTAATCCACGTCTGGACGGCGGGCGCTCTATGACCCTCCTTCTCCAACACCTCGCTTCGGTACGAGAGGGCGAGAGATCCCAAATGGTGGTTGAGCTGCTGCTCCTTGTTCTTGTTTCGGTTTCCTCGATTCCGTTCGCACAATCGCTGCCACACACACACAAAAATCATCGATGAATTAGAATAGATAATAAGGAATATTTTAAAATTGTTGGCTACCAAAACTATTCCAAGGATGGTTTATGAAGCTCACCAAGTAAGCAGGGTCTTCGAAGTGGGCTTTTAACCACGCCCATTGGTCTTCCCTCCCGAGAAACTCGGCCGGAGTCTCCTGGCTGACGTGGAGATAATGTTGATGGCAATCGTACTTCCAATCCTTGTAGATTGTTTGCGCCGTTGCATCAATGAAGTTCCACATCTCCACGTCAGTCACCGGGATGTCGTAGTTCGTCTAGCACAAGACATTTAAATCCCGTTATGTAAAATTTATATTTACATAAACCGTAAAGTAACAAAGTAAGCTAAGGGCAGTAAGTATACTTCAATATTTGTATTGACGATATCGCGATGCAAATCGCTAAGTCCCAAAAAGCTAGGTGCAAGCATTGGAACTTTTCCGCGGATGATGCTACCGATGTCTCTGGACATCAGACTTCTGAATTCCCTCGTCGCAGGCCCCCGATGCCTCGTAGAGTAAGCGACTTGTAGTCGCCTATTGTTGTTCATCCGGACGAGGTACTCAGTCTTTGTCCGGACAACGACTCAGCGTTGTTGCGTTGTCGGATCTCCGGTTGCCATGTCCACCAAGTCGGGGAGTTTGGTTTTCTTGCACCGGATGCTGAGGGCGGGAGGGTGTTGTGACGCCATAGTGGCATCGCTGTCATCCACTTGAGGAATCGCATCCTCAAGGTTTGGGGCGAGCGTCGGGGTCCCAGATTGTCCCGTGGGGCAGCCCGACCCGGAAGCCCCCTCTCTGCTGAATGGTCGCCACGCCGCTTCCGCAGCCTCCGCAGTTGCCGCCGCCGCCGCTTCACGACGCTGGATCGCCGCTTTCCTCCTTTGGTGACTTGTATTTCCCGGAGCCATTCCGTTAAAACTAATAATCTATTAAAATTCAAATATTAAAAGAAAAACTAATAAGCAGAGTCATCAATGAAAGATTAGAACAAGCGAATCAGATCCTACAGCAAAGAGGGGATAGACAAGACTCTCATATATAAGTGATTACACAGTAGACAGGAGTAGAGCAAAACTAAGACTAAGACTAAGACTTTTTGAATTTTTGGTATTCTGTTTCAAACCTAATTAAGTGAATTAAGTGAGTTAACCCAACTTGACTAAACCAAATTAAGTCAATTAACTCAATTAACTCAATTAAGTGAGTTAACCAGGTCCAATTAAGTGAGTTAACCGGGTCCAAATTGAGAGTATGAACCATATTTTTATAGCATAGTTGCGATAGATATGGGATAAACTCTCTCAAATGATTATAGACATGAAAACCTAAACATGAACAGCAACTAAACATGAACATTCAACAACTAAACAATCAAAATGAACAGCAACTACACAATCAAAATGAACAGCAACTACACATGAACAACAACTTCTACATACTCGTCATTTATCGCATATAGCTTATCAACTACACATGAACAGCTACTTCGTCATTTATCGCATATAGCTTATCAACTACACATGAACAGCAACTACACATGAACAACAACTTCTTCATTTTTCGCATATAGCTTATTAATTTTCAATATATCCTTAGTAGTACCAATTAACTCTTCTACTGCTTAATCTGCAATCACCAATCCCAACCTTAGAACTTATAAGAAACAAAATTGAAATTAGAGTCATAATAAGTTCTTAAACACGAATAGCAATAAACACTCATCGATGATATTACATTAACTGTGCCGAATTATTCAACAGAACTCCACAATTCAATATGGACAAACAAATTACACAGAGACATGAACAAGCATATAACCCAGGGTCCTACCATAACTCTCAAGGCTTTGCGAGCTTTTTGCCTCATAATTAATCATAAGCAGAATCAACAGCTCAAAGTCTCGCAAATTCGAAAAACCGGACATTACGAAAGGACTAGGTTATGAAAAAAAAACTTACAGATTTCAATGCTGACTACTAGAGAATGAGAGAGACGGAAATCCGGACCCGGAATGCTTCTTCTTTCTGAAATCACAAGTATTGATAGAAATTAATAAAGACCATGTAGAATAAGATGCTTACAGATTAATAAAGACCATGTAGTATTGATAGAAATTGAAAGGTAAGAAGAAGATGCTTACAGATTTCGCGATGCAAGATGGGGTGAATGGCTTCGAAGATGGAGGGGATTTCCGGTTTGGTTTCGGGGTTGGAATTCGACGACTTAGAGAGGTTTCTCGATTTGGTTTCGGGGTTGAAGAAGACGGTTAGAGAGGATTCGGGGTTGGAATTCGACGGCGAGTTTAGGGTGTTGGTGGAGGGGAGGGAGGGGGTTTAAGGTTGAGGTGGAGAGGATTTACGGTTTCAGGGTTCGGGTTTTGGGATTTGTTGAACGGGTTTAGGGATTTGGGGCGAGGTCGATTGGTTTAGGAAGAAGGAAACGAAATGAAAAGAAGAAGAAAGAAACTGTGAATCTGGAATTATAAAGCCAACGAGGCGACGTATATTGACATCTTCGTCGCTTCGATTAATTGAAGCGACAAAGAACTCAATTTTCGTCGCTTCGATTAATTGAAACGACAAAGAACTCAATCTTCGTCGCTTCAACGTATTAAGAAAGCATACGAGGCTACGAATATTGCATTATTGGTCGCTTCAATTAATTTAAGCGACCAATAATGCAATATTCGTCGCTTCGATTAATTGAAGCGAAAAAGAATGGAATTTTCGTCGCTTCGATTAATTGAAGCGACAAAGAACTCAATCTTCGTCGCTTCAATCAGTTGAAGCGACTAAGATTGCAGTCTTCGTCGCCTCGTATCCTTCATTTTGTGTTATTTGAAAAAATTGAAAAGTTATTTAATTTTGAAACGCTTACATAAATTATGCTTGAAAGAAAATACGAATTTAGGTTTCAAATTCATAATAATATTAGTTTAGTCCTCCTCCTCCTCCTCCTCCTCGCCTTCGTCCTCATCCTCGTCCTCGTCCTCCTCCTCGTCTCCTTCTTCATCCAAAAGTAGTTGAAAATCTGGGTAAATTTGTATCACTCTAGGTGTGTCATCTTGGTAAGGCTCGAATATATGATCTCCTGTACGCGATATGTTTTCATCTATGGCAAGTACGTCAGCGCTGTAGACATTGCGGTGCGACATTTCTTGTACTACCTTCCAAGCACCACCAGCCTTTGGATCGTCTATGTAGAATACCTGTTTTGCTTTGGTTGCAATTATGAAGGGTGAATCCTTATAGTAACTGTTGTTTGTATTCACTGATATCAGTCCATGATGTTTTATAACGGTGTCAAGATCTTCCTCGTCGTCGGAGTTGTGCCATGTGCACTTAAACAACACCACTGGCATACGGCCTGCATATAATACTTCGACCACGTAGTTAACATGGTCGTAGAACTTGGATGAACCCATGTCTATCATGACACCGCTGTTTTGAGTCACGGTTCTTTGATCTCTATCAAACGAGGTGAACTTGACACCGTTCATATAACACGACTTATAAACCCGACATTGCTGAGGTCCTTGAGCTAATGACTTTATTCCTGCAACCAAGCTCGGGTCCGAGTTTTTTTCTTTAAGGGACACCTGAGAGATAAGTGTTAAGACAGGTTAAAGATAAGTGTTATAAACCCTCAAAGAACCTTACAAGAATTAATAGGCATATGTACCCATGTTAAGAACCATCGAAGAAAACTCCTCCTCCGACGAAGCTCGTCGAAATCTTCACCATTTTTAGCCTCGAACCTTCTGAGATGTTCTTCTAGGTAAGGTTTGACTTCGTCTGTTTCCACCAAGACTTGTCAGTGAGCCTCAGCAGTCTCTGCCTCAGTCAACCTGAATTGGCAACGAGTCTCGATAATATCTGGTCTTACTAAGAGTGAAACACAGCTGATATTCCACTCAGGGGAAGTGTCGACATCTTCGTTGTCCATCCGTCTGAGATAAGACTTACAATACGTCACCGACTCATGTACGAGGTACTGTTCAGTGATACTACCTTCCGGGTAACGTGTATTCCTCATTGACTTTTTATATTTTCCTAATTGCCTGCAAAAACACCTCAAGATTAGTACAATATTTTCCTAATTGCCGACTAGTTACATAACGAACATAATATTAGCAATGAAAAACATTTTACCTTTCAATTGGATACATCCATGTATAGTGTACTGGACCTGTAAGGAATACTTGTTCGGGCAGATGAACCATGAGATGAACCATAGATGTAAAAAAATGTGGAGGAAATATGAGCTCCAAATTGCAGAGAATCATCACTATCTCAATTTCCATGTCACGCACAACATCCTTCTTAAGCTCCCTACTGCATAGTTGACGAAACCAATTTGACAGTGCTATCAATGGCTTTACAACGTTTTCTGGTAAGAACCCTCTGATAACCACAGGAAGAAGACGTTGAAGCAACACATTGCAATCATGCGTCTTCAATCCATAAAACTGTGACGGGGAACTTACTTTCACCTTACTTCTCAAACTACCTACATAACCAAGAGGATACTTAACATCTCTGAACCACTGGAACACATCTTCTAGATCATCCTTTTTAACTAAAAAGGGTGCGTGAGGAACTTTCGCCGTACCCTGGTCACCCGCTCTTTGCCACTGGTTTTTTCGCACATTCCTCTTCTTCAAAGCAGCGCGAGCTTTTGGACCATCCTTAGACTTCTTATCAATCGCAAAAATGGTTCCAAGGATGTTGTCACACACATTTTTTTCAATGTGCATGACATCTAAGCAATGTCTGATCTTCAATGATGACCAATACGACAGCTTCCAAAATATGCTTTCGTGAGTCCAACACTGTCTGTTATTCGGATTTTACGGCACCTTCAAGTCGTCATGTTGGCTAAGAATAGGGTAAACGTGTGACCTAACGTCCTCCAAAATTTCATCTCCACTCTTCTGATAGGGTCTTCCGCCAAACTCCACCTTCCCGTTAAATGCCTTGCTCAATCGCCAAGGGTGATCTTGGTGGAGCCATTTTCGATGTCCTTCATAAACTATCCTCCTACATATATGCTCTGAAGTTAGCTCATCTAGACAGATTGGACATGTCTTGTACCCTTTCACAGTTGACCCCGCAAGCATCCCTAAACCTGGAAAGTCGCTAATAGTCCACATTACCGCTGCCTTCATCAAGAATACCTCATTGTCTACTCAATCAAAAGTATGGACTCCAACGACCCATAAATGTATTAGCTCCTCGATCATCGGCTCAATGAGTACACTAAGGCACTTTCCGGGAGATTTAGCCCTTGGAATCAACACTGATAACATGTTATATTCCTTCTTCATGCACATTGATGGTGGTAGATTGTACGGCATCACAACAACGGGCCATGTACTATGCAAAGTTCCCATTGTTCCGAATGGATTGAAACCGTTTGTTGCTACTCCAAGACGCACATTCCTGCAGTCCCGTGCAAAACCTGGAAAAGTTCTGTCAAAATGTTGAAAGGCTTCTCCATCAGCTGGGTGGCTGAGGCTACCAGCCACTCATATCCGCTCCCCCAGCCATCGCATATGCTTGGCAGTGTGTGGGGACATAAACAAACGCTTCAACTTTGGTGTTAGAGGGAAGTTACGAATTATTTTTTTGGGAATATCATTCGTATATGGCTTATATCTTTCAGAATAACACACTGGACAAATCATCTCGTTTACAAGTGCCCCCCTGAACAACATAGAGTTAAACTCACACGCATCAATTCTTTCGTAACCCAGAGAAAGATCACTCAAGATTTTTTTTATCCTCGAGTATGAACAGGGGAATGTGTGCCATTTAGGAAGAAGTTTATTAATGTAAATACATAAAGAGTCAACACTTGTGTCCGACCATCCATTTTCATTTTTCATTTCCATTGCATCTAATATGGCACTCAAAACAGTTTCCTCACTGATGGGGTCTGTGACTCCTTCAATAATCTATCGTACTTTTCATAATCATCGTCTACCATGTCATTGAAGTTCATGCCCGAATTATCTTCCACTAATTGTTGGGTAGCATCTGCATGGTATCCAGGATAATAAGGATATGCATCATGTAGAATCTCCAACTGCGGGTTCAATGAAGGACCGACACCACTAGAAGGACCGACTCTGTCTTGAAGCCACTGTCTTCGTTGACTGAGCATTGTCGGTTCAGCAGAAACTTCCCCGTGAAGGTGCCAGACAGTATAATCCGGACTCAAACCACTGTGTGATAAGTGATGATACATGACATCCATAGTAACCTTGAACAGACCGTTCTTACAACGTTTACACGGGCAGAAATGATAATCGGCTCCGTTACTATGTCGCCGGGCAAAATTCATAAACTCGAATATGCCTGTGATGTACCTTGGATCAGCATGATGATATGTCATCCAAGTTTTGTCTGGGTGTCCGTCCATGTTTCCTGTCAGCATAAACAATCAATATGAACAAAGTTACCACGCCACAGTTGCGATTCAACCAAAACCCCACACTTCTTCGCCTTATGCCTCCGGGTTGGGTCATATCCCCTTCAGGGGAACACGACATTTGTCAACGCTCTTGCACCCATGCGTTTCAGCTCCAGTTTAGGGAAATTTCGGCAGCATCTCCCTACAGTTCCCCGAGTGTACACATATCTAAATAACCTAATTTGCACTCGGGGAACATTGAAAGGAGACACTGTCGAAACCATATCCCAAAACTGAAACTGAAATCACATGAATAACAAAAGGATCAACAAAGTCATGTTCACCTAAAGTGTCCAAAAAAGGGACAATTCGAGAATCAACAACTCAACTCGATCAACTAGATGAGTTGTTGATTCTCAAACGGGAGTTCTAAGTTGATAAACACCACAATTATATATAACCATACGCTCGATTTCATGATTAACACTAATAACACTACTAATTAAGGCTCGAATACACCTAATCTACACTAATCATCAATTAATTTCACTAAATTTAACCAAATTTCAAACATTAATCATGAACCCATAACATGATTTATCACTATTCAATGATTCAAACACTAAAACTACAACATAAGACCAAATTCAATTCAATTTAAAAAATTTCACATCACCTTCATTTTCACTTCTAATCATCAATAAATTTCACTAAACTTAACCAACTTTTAAACATTATTCATGAACTCATAACATGATTTGCCACAATTCAATGATTCAAACACTAAAACTACAACATAACACCAAATTCAATTCAACTTCAAAAATTTCACCAAAACTTCAATTTCACTTCTAATTTAACATATTATGCTCATAAAGAGGGTTAAAGAGATACAAATCAAACTAACCTTACTCAAGAATCAAATCAATGGCAAGAACAACTTTCTTTCTCAATTTCCTAAAATTTCTCCCAAAATCGCACAAAAACAGCTCAAGAACGCGAATGAACTGTTTTTCTAAAATTCTAACTTTATGAACTGTTTGACTTTAAGAAGAAGAGTAGATCCAGATTTAAAAAAAAACGAGGCGACGAAGATTGAGCAATCTACGTCGCCTCGATTTTCTTCGAAGCGACCAAACTATTCTTCGTCGCTTCGTATGTAAAAAGTGGTCGCCTCATATTATTGAAGCGACCAAGATCAATAAACGTCTCATCAATTTGTTGAAGCGACGTAATTAGTATCTCAGGAAATCTACGTCGCCTCGATTGAAATTGGAGCGACGAAGATATGTAACTACGTCGCCCCAATTCTCTCATCCAGTAGTGTTCATCATTTGCATCCACTACAAGAAAACTGCACTTAGACCACGGACCATTTCCGTCGTCTAAGTGCAGTTTTCCGTCGTCTAAGTACTTGGACGACGGAGTGTCCGTCGTCCAAGGTCCGTGCTCCAAGTGCTGTCGTCCAAGAACCTGGACGACGGAGACTTAGTGTTTCCGTCGTCCAGGTGAACTTGGACCTCGGAAATTATCCGTGGCCCAGGTGTTCACCTGGACGACGGAAACACTAAGTGTCCGTCGTCCAGGTGAGAACCTGGGCCACAGACATTGCTACCATTATCCGTGGCCCAGGTGTTCACCTGGACGACGGACACTTAGTGTTTCCGTCGTCCAGGTGAACACCTGGGCCACGGACATTGCTACCATTATCCGTGGCCCAGGTATTCACTTGGACGACGAAGACTTAGTGTTTCCGTCGTCCAGGTGAACACCTGGGCCACGGACATTGCTACCATTATCCGTGGCCCAGGTATTCACTTGGACGACGAAGACTTAGTGTTTCCGTCGTCCAGGTGAACACCTGGGCCACGGACATTGCTCGTGTGTCCGTGGCCCAGGTGCTCACCTGGACGACGGAAACACTAAGTCTCCGTCGTCCAAGTGAATATTTTATTTAAAAAAAAAAAAAAATTGAAATTAAAAATTTTTAATTTAATTTATTATTATTTTAATTTAAATAATGAAAAATGCTAAAATTAAATAAATAAACTAAATTTTGAATATTAAAATTAATAACTTAATTATTAAATAATCAAAGTAAATTAATTTGTACATACGAAAAAACCCATAAATTAAAAATTAATATATTGTTCGGAATGCGGAAAGAAACGAGATAATATACTACGTGCTAGCTAATACACTGGAGGAGCAGATGCGGGGCCGAGTCCTCCGCCTCCAGCCGGGTCGTTGTCGTCGGGGTGTGGGTTCGGAGGAGGTTGACATACTTCTCGATTTTGGTTCATGAGCGCGATGAGTTGGGCTATTTGTGCTTGTTGTTCGTCAAGTCTTTGCCGCATTGACTCATTCTGCTCTTGTGTCCGTCGATTCTCCTCTCGTGCCAGTCGAGCCTCTTGAATGGCTGCTTCGACGGCCGCAGCCTGACTCATTCTCCGCTGCCTCGAACCTCCCGTAGATGATGAGCCGGAGGTCGTCGACAAATCTCGTACCACCCTAGGCCCAAAGTGCATAACCTCCTTGCCAGCTCTACGACCGTAGACCTCATCCGCGATTGCAATTTGGCTCTCTAAGGATAGAGGAGGCAGGTCTTCCGGCGGCACATCTGGGAACGCAAGCTGAGTGTTGGCCAACTCTTCATGCGCACGCTCTATCGCCCTTGCCTACAAAATTATAATTAATTTATTATAATTTTGTAATCATATTTAAATAATAATTACTATAATTAAAAGCACATATATATATATCACTTACCCCGCATTGACTCGCTTCATTATCGAGCCCTGGCGTCACGTACGCGCTTACGCTTGCATCAATAAAAGGGTGTTTGGAACCCTTATCCTTGTGCTCCTTGGCAATTTGAATGAACTGCTTGGCGCCGGTAGTATGGTGTTTCTCCTTCTTCCCCCGGTTGGCTTTGTTGACACCGGAGAATTTCTGTTACACAAGATAATTAAATCATTAAAAAATAAATAACTACAATTTAAATAATTCAATTATTTTAATTGAAATAAAAAAATTAAATTAATACCTTAAATTGGTCATCGGCAAAGTGGTTACACAACCACTCCCACTCATCTTCTCTCTCCCCTTGCAGCTCTACCGGGGGAGGCACGGGACCGACATCTTTGAAGTACTTATGGAGCCTGTACTTCCAATCTTTGTAGATGGAGTTGGCGGTTTGATTGATATGCCTCAACATAGCCGGTGTCGGATCCACGTCAAATTGTTCCTATGAAAAATAAATAGAAAATTATAATCGTATATATTATGAAATTTTGAACCGAGATTAACAATATTATATAATAACTAAATTTAACGTATTACGTACCGAAAGATCTTTGAAGACTTTCGCCTTCTCATGATCCGGCGCCTCCTTCCAAGTAGGGGCAGTGATACGAACCCGGTTACGGATGATTGACCCTATCCCATGCGCCGAGAGACTTGCTAGTTGAGCTGTGGGAGGGCCACCGGTGAATTCGTCGTACGGCAAGTCGATCTTTTTACCGGTCGCCTTGCAAATACGCTCCGCTTTCCCCCCTTTAACGAGACCCCGAGTCCTTTTCGGTTCCGGGTCAGTGGGGGCCCTCCTTTGCCTACGGCGGGCGCTGTACATGATTGATTCGGCGGTGGAGGACGCCTGAGTACTTCCCGTTGAATGGGTACCGGGCGTCGGAGATTGGAAGGGGTCGACGTCATCACCGCTCGAGATGAATGGGGGAGCGGGAATTTCCCCAGAGGGCGCTACGGACGGACCAGATGATCCGTCCGGATTGAGAGCGTCGTTGCCCTCCGGTGGTAATTCCCAACCGACTTGGTCCGCCAAGCGGCGGAGCATGGCATCTTCTGCCTCTTGTTGAGCTTTCTTCTTGCCGGATGTCGTCTTTGGCGGAGCCATTTAAACCTAAGAGTACGGGGTTAAAATACCTACTTACCATAATAATTACAACTTAAAAATTTACGCTAATTAATTAAGTACGTTTAAGATTTAAATAGAGTACACTAGCTTGGCATTTTCGGTCGTTCAATGGACGTGCGACCCGCGCGATAAAGTGTAAATTTTCAATTAATCAGCCTTGGTTAAATCGAAAAACATGGCCAGTTAGGGATAGAGATAACGCGAGAGGCAGGACTAATTTCGACAAAAGTCTTTCTTAGTCCAAATCCTGTCACCAGTCATAACCCGTTTCTAGACACCATGTCCGACATTCGGCCAATTTTTCGAAAATTTACACTCCCTCAAGTCCTTTGCAAACTCCGCCCTCAACCTCGTGTCCATAACTTCACTTAGGTTATGGTGTGCGGTGATGAAATCCACACATCACGAGGGGTTAAGGAGATAAGCAAGGAAAAGAGGCGCCATCTATTCCAAAGAGTGCGACTTAATTACACCAAGCCTATGTACTAAATTTAAATCGAACACGTACGTACTACTAATTTATTTACTAAAAAATACACGTAATTACATGCAATAATTTATTTTCCATTTAGCATGCAATAATTAACCATTTAATTAATTAATAACAATAATTATTTATTTATTTAATTAATTAATAACAATAATTAATTATTTATTTATTTAATAACAACAAATTTACAATTATTCATTTAATTAGGAAACAATAACAATAATTATGATTTAATTAATAAATAACAACAATTAATCATTTATTAAATATTTAAAATTAATTACTAAATTAATTTCTACAAATTAATTATATTTAGAATTTAATTAATTAATAAAATGAAAATTATTTAAATAAGGGAAAAATAGAAATGTACCGAAGCGGAGTTTACGGGAATTTCGCCGGAGTTTAGTCGTCGGAGAGGAGGAACCACGCCGGAAAAAATGTCGTCGGAGCGTCGCCGGAGGAGGATCGCCGGAGGAGAGGAGAGGAGAGGAGAGGGAGATGAGGAGATGGAATGATGAGAAAATGAGGGGGGGGGTGCTGTTCTATTTATAGACTTTCACTTAGACGACGGAGCACTATTCTCCGTCGTCTAAGTTCACCTGGACGACGGAAACAGTGTTTTCCGTCGTCTAGGTGGCGGTTTAAAAAATTTCAATCGGCGCATAATTAATCGGCGGGACGTTTTGAATCGCCATGAATTTTGACTTAGACGACGGAGAATGAATTCTCCGTCGTCTAAGTGAAAATTCAAGCGGAGCCGAAAACGGAAGCGGTAAATTGAACCGCCATAATTTTGGACTTGGACGACGGAGATGGTAAGATTCCGTCGGCCAAGTGAAAATTACATGAAAAAAATAAACAAAAATAAATTTGAACCGCCATGGTTTTTGAACCTGGACGACGGAGATTGTCATTATCCGTCGTCCAGGTGACCACCTGGACGACGGAAAATGACCATCTCCGTCGTCCAGGTTCAAATTACGTAAAAAAAAAGTTTAAAAATAATTCGCTAGGAATTTAGCGATCTGTCATTCGAGTGAAATAGTCGTACAATATCGATGAACGCATCGTGTATATAAACAGTTAAATTTGAACCGACGATTAATTTTACGTATTGAAACATGTTAAGTATCGACTAATCTTTACGACTTAAGTGTTCATGAGTAGACGCTCATTTGCAGCAGAGTATTAACGAAATTGAATTTGGACAAAACAACCGTTGGATATGTTCGTCGTAACATAATATATAATTGTCTTCAAAGGATCATAAAATAATAAGTTCGGGAAGGGTTTGATCGGCACAGTCAACCGCAAAACCGATAATTTCACAAACCGGAAACGTGGATACTAGGCATTTCGTAACTCCGATTTTCGAACCGTCGAAGCTCACACACCAAGAATTGTTTACTCTAAAGTCTTGATGAAAAGACTTTGCATTGGAAGAAGGTCTAGATGGTCGTTGTCTTAGAAAAAATTACGATATCTGCACCTGGACGACGGAAACACTCATTTCCGTCGTCCAAGTCAGAACCTGGACGACGGAGAACTTCATTTCCGTCGTCCAAGTCAGAACCTGGACGACGGATAACACTCATTTCCGTCGTCCAGGTGTATAGACCCTGAATTCAGGGGTTAGGGCCTTACTGTTTAGGGTTTAGGGTTTGTGAACTTGGACGACGGAGAATGAGTGTTTCCGTCGTCCAGGTGTAAAAACCCCGAATTCAGGGGTTAGGGCCTTAGGGTTTACGGTTTAGGTCGTCCCCGGTCATTTGTGTGTGCGTTCAATTATTCTGATTCAAAAATATAATTAAAAAATTGATCGATCGATCCGAACTGCTAGATTTAGGGTCCAAGATTTAGCTAGGGTTTTATATGAGATTGAGATTTGGCGCCAAAGGTGAATCTGCAATTAATTTCTCCGTTGTCCAGGATATATAATTCGGATTAATTTCTTACCATAAACCAGCATCGATCATATATATATATATATTACAATAATTACAGTAATTAATTACCAATTAATCTCCCTCGTCGTATGACCGTACTCTTCGTCATAATCATCATCGTCCTCATCCCCGTTAGTCGACGGCTCATCCTCGTCATCGTACTCAACATCGTCCGACGAATAACCTGAGTCCTCGTCCGCGTCCTCTTCCTGCTCGTCTTCTTCATCTACCTCATGGATAATCTCATCTTCAGTTAGATCTGTACAACCATCAGGCATGGGTAACCGTTCACCATCTTGAACCAGGTCCATTATATCGGAGCGGACCATAGAAATATTAGGCTCTTGATAGGCAGGAATGTCTCTTTCTGGTTCAGCAGCATCTTCAGTCGTCGCCGGTGTCCCTTCAATTGTCTCTGTATTCCATATTCCTCGGTGAGAGATATGGTTCACTATTTTCCACCCTTCACCGGCTTTCGGATCGTCGAGATAGAATACCTGCCGAACTAAGGTGGCCAGAGCGAAAGGCTCATCCTCATACCAGTGCGAGTTTGTATCGACAGATAATAGTCCCAGGTCTTCCTTTGTACGCTTGAACCATCTGCACTTGAATAGGAAAACGTTGACATCATTCCCGTAACATAGCTGAACCACGTATACAATAGCCCCGTAATATAGATCATTGTCTTTCCCAACGGCTACCCCACTGTTTTGTGTTCTTCTTCCTTCGTCTCGGGCCAATGAATGGAACTTTACACCGTTCACAAAACATCCGGGATAAATATAGTGTTTAACCGGCTTCCCTGCTAGCAAGTGCTTTGGCCATGACCACCACCCTCCGTGGTTATCAGATTTTTGCAGATCAATCATCTGCGAAAAAGGCCAAATTAATATAATGGTTTACTTTCTACAAACATGAGCAATATGTATTTAAATAATTAATACCGAGTCGTACGTACGTACCCATTGGAAGAAATAATCAGGAAACTTCTTCTTAACCATTTTCTCAATCCACGCCGAACTCTTGTTTTGATTTAACGCCTGAAGCCTCTCCCTGTATGACATCATGTACGGCTCAACTTCTTCACAGTCTCGCAACACTACCCAATGTGCCTCAATAAGTTCTTCCCGTGTTAACGATTCCTTTAATACTCCTCTAAACGGTCGGACGACATTGGTGACGACAGAAAGATTGATGCGGGCACTGCGATCGGAGGCAGTACTGGGAGGGGGTGGATCTTTGAGGTACCTGTTGCAGTAAGTAACACACTCATGCATTAGGTATGTCTCTGCTATGGAGCCATCCGGGGCCGACCTGTTTTTGACGAATGACTTATACTGTCCAAGCTGTCTACAAAATCAAACGTACACATTACATAAGTACATATAGCTAGCTGGCTAGTATATATATAATCTCCAGTGGAACAAATTAATTAATTAGTTGTACGTACCTTTCTTGAGGATACATCCAAGTGTACTGGACCGGACCAGAAATGAGCACCTGCTCGGGCAGGTGGATCATTAGGTGAATCATGATGTCAAAGAAAGCAGGGGGGAAAATCCTCTCTAGTTTGCAAATGATGTGCACAATTTGTTGTTGCAATTCCACCACATCTGACTACTTTAATTCTCTGGCGCATAACCTCTGCCACCACCTGCACAATGCCACTATTGGTTCTACGACGTCTCGAGGCAAGTATGGTCGAATTACCACTGGAATCAGACGTTGCAGCATAACGTGATAGTCATGTGTCTTTAGACCAACAAACTTGTGTTGCACCTCGTCCACTGCTCCAGTTATAGTAGCTGCATACGTAGCCGGATAACGAACGCCCTTAAACCAGTGAAATACAGAACGTCTAAGCGTCGGCTTCACTGTGTAAGGTGCATCTGGCATCTTGTTGTACACTCCTTTCCTATCCCTCCTCAACCACAAGGGACGACGTAGATTCATTGATTCCAAATCTTTGCGCGCTTTGGGAGTATATTTAGTCTTGAACTTAATACCGAGAATTGTTCCCACCACGCTGTCGCACACATTCTTTTCTATGTGCATCGCGTCCAAGTTGTTCCTCAGCTTCAACTTCGACCAGTAAGGGAGTTCAAAGAATATACTCTTGTGATCCCAATAGCTCAGATCATGTGGATGAATTGGATTGCATTTCTTTACATCCGCGTCATTGCTCAACACACCAAAGTCGAAATAGCTCAACCTCTCTAAAATCTCTTCGCCCGACCAACTACGGGGTTTAGGATTGTTCTCTACCGTACCGTCGAAATGAGCTTCATCCTGTCGCCACGGGTGGTCGTGAGGAAGCCATCTACGGTGACCCAAGTAACACACCTTCCCCGCGTGCCAACTAGAGTTCACGTCGTCCAAACATATAGGACATCCATTATATCCTTTTGTCCTGTAGGCTGCCAACATCCCATAAGCTGGAAAATCGCTGATCGTCCACATTACCGCAGCCCTCATCCTGAACATCGTGTCAGTGAATTTGTCATAAGTTGGGACTCCATTTTCCCACAACAGTTTCAGCTCGTCGATCAAAGGTCTGAGGTAGACATCTAAGCACTTCGATGGAGATTTAAGACCTGGAATTAGTACGGTAAGGAAATTAAATTCCTTGTTCATGCACATCCACGGAGGCAAGTTGTACGGCATCAGAATAACTGGCCAAGTGCTGACGGCGGAGCTATTACTTCCCCAAAGATTGAATCCGTCTGTAGATAGGCCGAGTCTAACATTTCTAACCTCTGAAGCAAAGTCTCCAAATTCTCTGTCGAAATGTTTGAAACCCTCCCCATCCGCGGCGTGTCGCAGGACATCGTCATCTATTCGCTTTTCTGCGTACCATCGCATCGCCTCTGCTGTGTGTAGCGACATGTACAGGCGCTGCAATCTGGGAATCAAGGGAAAATATCGAACAACTTTCACAGGAATTCTCTTTTTCGAACTCTTCCTATTCAACTGGAATCTGCACTGGCCACATACGGGACAATAGTCCAACTCTTTATACTCTTTGTAAAATAGCACACAATCATTCGGACATGCGTCAATTATCCTGTACTTTAGGCCGAGGCTGCTCAGGATATTTCTAACATTATAATGAGATTTAGGAAGATTGTGATCATCAGGAAGCAACTTACATATTTGCTCCTGAATTTCGTCAAAAGCACTCACTGACATTTTGTGCTTCACTTTTATCTTCATTTGCTCCATCACATATTGCAACACATTCTCTCGACATCCAGGGAACACCGGGGTCTGCGCTTCAAGTAGCATCCGGTTGTACTTTTCCATCTCACTGGTGTCAGTGGCCAAGCTAGCTGCGGGGAATGTGTCATCATGCTCATTGGTGGTACTGTAACCTCCGTCTTGGTGTTGGTGTCCGCCATGACTACATCCCGGAAACGCATCATGGACCAAATCTGCAGTTGGGTTGCAAGCTGGGGGTCCGGCACCACTGCCGCTGGATGAGGCACCATGGTAACTGTACCCTGAGCTGAAGTCTGCTGCGCTGAACTCTACTGCTTCACCATGCTCGCTCCATGTAGTGTAACTCCACATCATACCATTTTCGTACAAGTGTTGCACCATAACATTAACCTCCGCATACTGACAATTAAGACATTTCTGACACGGACACCTGAAACGTTTCTTTCCCTGACCATGTTCTATCGCAAAATTCACAAATTCGCTAATTCCATCCATATACCGGACATCACATCTATTCTTCAACTTCATCCAACTCTTGTCCATACTGCTACAAAATATTATACTTAATTAATTATTACATATATATATATATATTTGTCCATTAATTTACCCTTAATTATACGTACTCGATCTACATATCGATCCATCAATTACGTACGTATGTACGTAATTTAATCGATCTGTACATATATATATAGCTAACATCAGCTAACATCCTTGCATGTATATATATATGTACGTACGTTTTCACTAAATACATATTAATTAAGCAAATTTTAACTGCGTACGTACGTACCTGCTGGCCTTCTCGATATCTTTACGTTAATTAAGCTAACTAGCGTGTCAGCGGAGATCCCGGCCTTATCGATCCTGATTCTTCTCGGCCTAGCTAGCTTCTAGCTACCTAGCTCGATCGAGCTCCCTAGCTAGCTAGCTTCTAGCTCCTTCTCCCTTCTCCTTCAATTATTCTTCAAATGGAATCGATCATGAAGAGATCGAGGCTAGCTAGGAATGAATTCGATCAGTACGTCACTGCCTTATATAATGCTTCACTTAGACGACGGAGGTGTCGGTACGTCGTCTAAGTGGAAGTACGTTTTGTGAACTCGGACGACGGCGTGTCGGTCCGTCCTCCAGGGAATCACCTGGACGACGGATAATACCATCTCCGTCGTCCAAGTGGTCACCTGGAGGACGGAGAAGACTCCGAGGTCCAGGTGGTCACCTGGACGACGGATAATACCATCTCCGTCGTCTAGGTGACCACTTGGATGACGGAGTCTTCTCCGTCCTCCAGGTGACCACTTGGACGACGGAGATGGTATTCTCCGTCGTCCAGGTGTTACTTGGACGACGGGAAAGTCTCCGTCGTCCAAGTGGAACTTGGACCATGGAAAAATTACTTTTCCGTGGTCTAAGTGTAGTTTTCTTGTAGTGATCTCATATATCTTCACTTGAGAATCGGCAAGAAATCTCCCTTTAATATCCAGTCTCAAGAAACACACTACTTGACCACTTATCTGGTTATCTTTCTTAATCTCTCTCTTCCACGACATAACCGAAATAAGAGATTGAATTATTTCACCTACCGTAGCACACGATTATCTTTCAGGAAAATGAGGCAATGGCACCCCATTTTGCTTCGAGTAATCCCAAGTTTGCAAAGTAGAGCCAGCAGCATGTATCCATTCCATTGTATACCATATAGAATTTACCTATAACAATACCGGGTTAGGGTTCCCTGTTCACTGGTACTGTTCAAAGGGGATGTTTTCGTCCGAAAATGTTGAGCATGCGGGGCGTGCGAGATTTTGACCGAACTAATCCAAATCAAATTGATATGTCGTCTCCGTCATTCGCTCTCTCTCTCTTTCTCGATCAGTTGTTGGGTATTTCAAGAGGACCAGAAGAGCGAGACACAGGACAAATCGGCATCTCCGCGAGTTTCGAATTTCGACTCCGATCAATTCATCTCTGGCGAGTCTAAATGCAGCCCACAATTTTCCTGAAGGTGTGATCAATTTTCATCAGTCAATTTTCGGCAACAGAGGAGGAGGAAGCGGGAAACCCAGAAACAAAAGTCCTCCAAAATCTATAGCACCTGCTTCCTTCAATTCCAAAGGTAACTCCTTTTTCAATTTCTGGAAATCAATATGCTTCTTGGCCTTTACATATCTGGGTTCATTATGCTGCTGAGAAAATTGTCCAAAGTTGGGATCTTTTTTCTTTCGGAGATTGCATATAGTGGTGGATGAGGCCTTTGGGGCAGTAGAAACCAGTTTTTGATTCAGTTGGGTTTCAAGTTTAGGTAATGAGAAAACTGGTTTAGGATTTTGAGCTATTTTAGTAATCAAATTATGGGCCGACAGCTGCGTTTACAATTATAAGGGAAAATAGTGCAAACTACGTTTACATATAGAAAACCTGATCATTATGTGCAAACTTTGGAACTGTGTTTGCATCTGCGTTTTTCATATCCTGAGGTATTGAGTGAGCAATTTCCAACAGCAGTAATACCTCTAGCAAAACATGCAGTATCAGGACAGTAAAAGGATGTTTTTTATAGAAATAACCATTCACAAATATAGAGAAACACTATAGAATACACCAATAGGCACCCATCTTTTGATATCAGCTGAGCAATCTCATTACAATTACAACAACGCATAGTATCTTCTACTATTACTGAATCACCTACGCTGTACTAATAGCTGGCACAACATTATGTGCAAGCTGATGTAGGACCCATATGTATACCATACATAAATAGAAACAAACCCGGTACTAGATTAGTAAGCTTCTGAGGAAGTAGGAAAAACATGGACTAGAGCACAAATTTACATCCTAGATTGTCAACTTAAAGTTCATATTCGTATCCCTGATTAGTTAACATTTTATAATAAAATATTTACCAATTTGATTCAGTGACTACCATACACAATATGTCTGAAGAAATCAAAAGATACAACCTTTTTGTTTAGAACTCTGTTTCATCACACAAATGCACATAAAGCAGCCTTTGGTTTTAGAACGTACAAAATATGAACCCAGTAAACTGGTGAGTTTTTGATACAAAAGGTCATCCGGGGTTGTCAAAGAGAAATGCTAGACCATAGTGGACAAGTATTTCACCAACATTAGTCTTCACTGCCTGGATATGAACAATATTGCATTTCTTCTTGATCTAAACTGAACAATGAAGCATCAAGCATGTATGATACAAACCAGAATCTACTTCACAAGCAACACATCTTTAGAAGGTTTAAGTTATAACAGCAACATGACCGAAACAAAAATAGCATGAAAGGTACATATAAAGCTATGAGTAACCCAGCTTTTGTTGTTTCTTGGCAAACTTCCTTTGGTTAGTCATAACCCAGATGCTTAATTGTCTTGGAAGCTTCGTTACAATTAACCCAATGGCCAGTCATCTAGAAGTAAAAAGTGTAATTAAAGGATTTTATGTGTTACTTTGTAAATAGCCCTCTGAACCTGTTGTTGTTGAAGTTGATCTGCTTTGTTTTATTTTCTTATTTCTTTTGGTGAAGAGGTATGGACATAGTAGGAAATCTTGCATGTTCATTTTCCTTTTTCTCTAATAGTTTCATTGATTCTCTAAGTTTATGGTTTGATACAATTGAGCAAGTGAGTTTGGTGCGGCGAGGTTGTTTGTGATTTCTCTTATTAGTTCGATTGAATTGGATATTAATCATAGTAGAAATTGGCAATCCAAGGATTTCGGTTTTGCTTATTTGGGTAGGAAATTCAATTTTTTTTGCTGAAACTAGAAATTTGGTATTTAAGATGTTCAGCTACATTGTTTTGTTTTCTTTACTGTCTGGGAATATATATTGTGAAGCCAAGATCTTATCTGTATTGCTTTATGGATGTATTTACTGCATAAATATCATTTGAATGGAGGGAGCCTTTTATTAGTATGTAGTATCAATGGTCTTTGTTGTTGCATTATTTTGCACCACGGTTATTGTGTTTTATTTCGATAATACATTGCTACTTTATTTTTTAAGTGGCTGATGTTGTATTTTTTATGTTGTTGCTACTGTATTTTTTGTTTTGATAACTCACTGTTATTATGTTTTCAAGTGGCTGATATTGCATTTTTATGTTTTTTCTACTACACTAATAATTAATTTGTTTATTTTGTTTGAGGACAAAATCTACTCTCTTTTTTCAAAGCGTTATGCGTTTCCATGTTCGTGCGAAATTTCACTCGGTAGCAATTTTGAGTAACAATTTCACTCAGCTAGCGAAATTTCACTCATCCTTACTTATTGAATGCTCAATACCTTCTTGAGCAACTCCTTTGCACAATGTCGTATAAGCTTTTGCTAAATTGTCCAAAATTGTTGTTTGTGGTCTATTTATCTCTCTTAGACTAGGATTTGATATTGGTGTAGGTGGGTAGGCCTATGTGTTTATCAATGGATTTGGGTTTTCGATTTGGTGATCTGAGTAATGTTGCATTATTTGTAGTTTAAAGTTTGGAGCTTTCATTGTTTGGTGTTATAAAACTGGGTTTAAAGATGAAAGCTTTCATAGTTTTGGGGTATTGGATTGATATGAGTTTTTGCTCAATCGGTATCAGTCATTTTCGCAGTTGAGAAATTTTATATGGGAAGGGACAAGTTGGTTACTTTTGTGTACCATTATTATCTGTAAGTTCAAAGTTTGAGGCTTTCATTGTTTGGTGTTGTAAATCTGTGTTTAAAGATGAAAGCTTTCATAGTTTAGGGGTATTGGATTGATATGAGTTTTTGCTCCTCCTTTTTGCCGTTAAGAAAAATCAGGGAAGGGACAATTTGGTTACTTTTACTGTCTATCATTATTGTAGGTTCTGCTGTGAAAGTTCATAATTTAGAGGTATTGGATTGATATGAGTTTTTGCTCCTCCATTTTGCCGTTAAGAAAAATTAGGGAATGGACAATTTGGTTAGTTTTAGTGTCTATCATTATTGTAGGTTCTACTGTGAAAGTACAGTTTAATTGAATTTTCGCGTATATATTTTCTGATGTCATTTTCAAATCTCTACAACTAATTAAAAGAAGAAAGCTGAGCACTTAGAAATGAAGGTGAAATAGGCTAATAGGTCACTTATTAAAATGGAATCTATCTATAGAGTATATGTTTCATTTGATTATGCTATTTTATGATTTGACTGCTTAATTTGATATTGATTTTCTTCATTGATATATTGGGTAATCTTGACAATTATTTTTAAGAGTAAAATATGGTTGTTTTCACATATTTTTTGATGTCATTTTTATGTTATAAAACCAAACTGTTGATCAAATGATGTAATGAAAAGTGAGTTCACAAGTCTTCGTATAATTTTTTTGTGCTTTAATAAATGGTTTTAGTGATCCCTATTAAATTCCAGTAGTACTAGCATTGTATGGGTGATCCTACTGAACTCCAGTAGTGATTCTTATTAGTGATCCCTATTATGCTTAGGCATGCATTGTTCAAAATTTACTCTTTGTTGCTTGGAATTAACATACCGTTTCCCTGACTAGGGTATTGCCAAAAAGGTTGTCATATCTGCCCACTATTGCATTTTTGGTGTCAGTGAGCGTGAATACAGGTCTGAGTTTCCAATGCCAAGTGTGCCACTAATTGTCTTGCTACCCTTGCTAAGGTTTGTTTTCATCCTCAACACCTCTGCTCTTCTTTGAACTAAGTCTGCAATTTACGCCTCTGCTCTTCTAAGGTCACACATTTCTCTTACAAGTTTTATGATTTGTCATTGCTTATTTGTGACTTTTTCATTTATTTTGAGGTTATTTTTTTGTAATTCAAGGTTTGTTTGAAAAAAAATATTGAATTGTGTATCCAAAGTTAAATACGTTACTTAGGTTTTAGGAAATATACGACACAATTTTTGTTATTGAGTGTGTTTTCAACTGAAATTTAGGAAAATTTTGTCGTTTGGGTGGTTCCAATGTGTGTAATGGTTGTTTGCTTTCAGTGTTCTTTAACATATTTTGTGTTTCTCTTGAAACTTATTAAAATTTTGAAGTCGTGAATGAAACAATTAGTTTTTGGTTGTTGTAATTAAAACTCAAAATTATGTAGCATCTTCTTAGCCTGTACATGAGTAGTTATGAGAGTTTGTACTCAATAAGGTTAATTAACATAAATTACTTTAATCTGTGTGGACAAATATTTTTTCTTATAAAACTTACTACTACAAATAGTGATCAAACTGCATCTTTTTATTTACTTGCTTTTGATTAGCCCGTGTGGTTCTAGCTTGAATTCAAATCTGTTCAAATTGAAAGTTTGTTGAAAATGAAAGTTCAAGAATGTAATTTTATGCATATTGATTTTTATTGCTATAATTGTCATGCAAGCATTTGTTGTGTTGATGTTTCTGAGTTTCTGTTTGTAGTTACACTTCATATTTTAACTAAGGAGTCATTGCTTTTAACTAACACTACAAGAAAACAGCACTTAGACCACGGAAACGTAATTGGTCCGTGGTCCAAGTGACACTTGGACGACGGAGAAGACTCCGAGGTCCAGGTTATCACCTGGACGACGGAGAATACAATCTCCGTCGTCCAGGTGATCACCTGGACCTCGGAGTCTTCTCCGTCCTCCAGGTGATCACCTGGACGACGGAGACGGTATTCTCCGTCGTCCAGGTGACCACCTGGACCTCGGAGTATTCTCCGAGGTCCAGGTGATCACCTGGACGACGGAGATTGTATTCAATCCTTGGGGAAGTAATAGCTCCGCCGTCAGCACTTGGCCAGTTATTCTGATGCCGTACAACTTGCCTCCGTGGATGTGCATGAACAAGGAATTTAATTTCCTTACCGTACTAATTCCAGGTCCTAAATCTCCATCGAAGTGCTTAGATGTTTACCTCAGACCTTTGATCGACGAGCTGAAACTATTGTGGGAAAATGGAGTCCCAACTTATGACAAATTCACTGACACGATGTTCACGATGAGGGCTGCCGTAATGTGGACGATCAGCGATTTTCCAGCTTATGGGATGTTGGCAGCCTGCAGGACAAAAGGATATAATGGATGTCCTATATGTTTGGACGACGTGAACTCTAGTTGGCACGCGGGGAAGGTGTGTTACTTGGGTCACCGTAGATGGCTTCCTCACGACCACCCGTGGCGACAGGATGAAGCTCATTTCGACGGTACGGTAGAGAACAATCCTAAACCCCGTAGTTGGTCGGGCGAAGAGATTTTAGAGAGGTTGAGCTATTTCGACTTTGGTGTGTTGAGAAATGACGCGGATGTAAGGAAATGCAATCCAATTCCTCCACATGATCTGAGCTATTGGGATCACAAGAGTATATTCTTTGAACTCCCTTACTGGTCGGAGTTGAAGCTGAGGAACAACTTGGACGCGATGCACATAGAAAAGAATGTGTGCGACAGCGTGGTGGGAACAATTCTCGGTATTAAGTTCAAGACTAAAGATACTCCCAAAGCGCGCAAAGATTTGGAATCAATTAATCTACGTCGTCCCTTATGGTTGAGGAGGGATAGGAAAAGAGTGTACAACAAGATGCCAGATGCACCTTACACAGTGAAGCCGACGCTTAGACGTTATGTATTTCACTGGTTTAAGGGCATTCGTTATCCAGCTACGTATGCAGCTACTATAACTGGAGCAGTGGACGAGGTGCAACACAAGTTTGTTGGTCTAAAGACACATGACTATCACGTTATGCTGCAACGTCTGATTCCAGTGGTAATTCGACCATACTTGCCTCGGGACGTCGTAGAACCAATAGTGGCATTGTGCAGGTGGTGGCAGAGGTTATGCGCCAGAGAATTAAAGAAGTCAGATGTGGTGGAATTGCAACAAATTGTGCACATCATTTGCAAACTAGAGAGGATTTTCCCCCCTGCTTTCTTTGACATCATGATTCACCTAATGATCCACCTGCCCGAGCAGGTGCTCATTTCTGGTCCGGTCCAGTACACTTGGATGTATCCTCAAGAAAGGTACGTACAACTAATTAATTAATTTGTTCCACTGGAGATTATATATATACTAGCCAGCTAGCTATATGTACTTATGTAATGTGTACGTTTGATTTTGTAGACAGCTTGGACAGTATAAGTCATTCGTCAAAAACAGGTCGGCCCCGGATGGCTCCATAGCAGAGACATACCTAATGCATGAGTGTGTTACTTACTGCAACAGGTACCTCAAAGATCCACCACCTCCCACTGCATCCGATCGCAGTGCCCGCATCAATCTTTTTGTCGTCACCAATGTCGTCCGACCGTTTAGAGGAGTATTAAAGGAATCGTTAACACGGGAAGAACTTATTGAGGCACATTGGGTAGTGTTGCGAGACTGTGACGAAGTTGAGCCGTACATGATGTCATACAGGGAGAGGCTTCAGGCGTTAAATCAAAAAAGAGTTCGGCGTGGATTGAGAAAATGGTTAAGAAGAAGTTTCCCGATTATTTTTTCCAATTGGTACGTACGTACGTCTCAGTATTAATTATTTAAATACATATCGATCATGTTTGTAGAAAGTAAACCCTTATATTAATTTGCCCTTTTTCACAGATGATTGATCTGCAAAAATCTGAAAACCACGGAGGGTGGTGGTCATGGCCAAAACACTTGCTAGCAGGGAAGCCGGTTAAACACTATATTTATCCCGGATGTTTTGTGAACGGTGTAAAGTTTCATTCATTGGCCCGAGACGAAGGAAGAAGAACACAAAACAGTGGGGTAGCAGTTGGGAAAGACAATGATCTATATTACGGGGCTATTGTATATGTGGTTCAGCTATGTTACGGGAATGATGTCAACGTTTTCCTATTCAAGTGCAGATGGTTCAAGCTTACAAAGGAAGACCTGGGACTATTATCAGTCGATACAAACTCTAGCTGGTATGAGGATGAGTATTTCGCTCTCGCCACCTTAGTTCGGCAGGTGTTCTATCTCGACGATCCGAAAGCCGGTGAAGGATGAAAAATAGTGAACCATATCTCTCACCGAGGAATATGGAATACAGAGACAATTGAAGGGACACCGGCGACGACTGAAGATGCTGCTGAACCAGAAAGAGACATTCCTGCCTATTAAGAGCCTAATATTTCTGTCATCCGCTCCGATATAATTGACCTGGTTCAAGATGGTGAACGGTTACCCATGCCTGATGGTTGTACAGATCTAACTGAAGATGAGATTATCGATGATTTAGATGAAGAAGACGAGCAGGAAGAGGACGCGGACGAGGACGAGGACTCAGGTTATTCGTCGGACGATGTTGAGTACGATGACGAGGATGAGCCGTCGTCTAACCGGGATGAGGACGATGAGTATGTTCATACGACAAGGGAGATTAATTGGTAATTAATTATTGTAATTATTGTAATATATGATCAATGTAGGTTTACGGTAATTAATTAATCCGAATTATATATCCTGCACAACGGAGAAATTAATTGCAGGTTGTCGTCTTTGGGTATTTTGGCTATCTCCCTAAATCCTCGACCCTAAATCTAGCAAATCGGATCGATCATTTATTTAATTTTATTATGGTCATTCAAAATAATTGAACGGACAGGAGTATTCAGGGTCTATACACCTGGACGACGGAGATGAGATATTCCGTCCACGTTTATATATATTAGGTCCCCCGCCATTTTCACCTTTGGCGCCCCGCCAAATCTCAATCTCATATAAAACCCTAAATCCTGGACCCTAAATCTTGCAGATCGGATCGATTGATCAATTTTTTAATTATATTTTTGAATCAGAATAATTGAACGGACACACAAATGACCGGGGACGACCTAAACCGTAAACCCTAAGGCCCTAACCCCTGAATTCGGGGTTTAGAACTTGGACGACGGATAATGGTCATTATCCGTCGTCCAGGTACACACTAGGACGACGGATATGGTTATTATCCGTCGTCCAAGTTCTAAAACCCTAAACCCTAAACAGTAAGGCCCTAACCCCTGAATTCAGGGTCTATATACCTGGACGACGGAGAACGTCATTCTCCATCGTCCAGGTTATTACTTGGACAACGGAAACGCTCATATCCGTCGTCCAGGTGCAGATATCGTAACTTTTTCTAAGACAACGACCATCTAGACCTTCTTCCAATGCATATTCTTTTCATCAAGACTTTAGAGTAAACAATTCTTGTTGTGTGAGCTTCGACGGTTCGAAAATCGGAGTTGCGAAATGCCTTGTATCCACGTTTCCGGTTTGTGAAATTATCGGTTTTGCGGTTGATTGTGCCGATGAAACCCTTCCCGAACTTATTATTTTATGGTCATTTGAAGACAATTATATATTACGTTACGACGAACATATCCAACGGTTGTTTTGTCTAAATTCAATTTCGTTAATACTCTGTTGCAAATGAGCCTCTACTCATGAACACTTAAGTCATAAGGATTAGTCGATACTTAACAACTTTTAAAACGAAAAATTATTCGTCTGTTCAAATTTAACTGTTCATATCCTAGTGAATTAATTTTAAAATTTTTTTTAACGTAAATTTCACCTGGACGACGGAGAATGCCGCTATCCGTCGTCCAGGTTCAATTTACCATGGCTGTTCGATTTTTTTTAATTTTTTTTTTCAATGAATATTTAACTTGGACGACGGAGATGTGGTGTTCTGTCGTCCAGGTCGAAGATCATGGCGGTTCGATTTACTGCCTCAATTTTCGGCGCCGCTTGAATTTCCACTTAGACGACGGAGAATCAATTCTCCGTCGTCTAAGTCCAAATTTATGGCGGGTGAAACGTCCCGCCCATTAATTACGCGCCGCTTCGAAAAATTTTAACCCTTCACTTGGACGACAGAAAACACTGTTTCCGTCGTCCAAGTGCACTTAGACGACGGAGAATAGTGCTCCGTCGTCTAAGTGAAAGCCTATATATAGGCCGGGGCTCATCTTCTTTTCCTCATCCCAAACAACATTCACTTCTCCTCTCTCTCTCTCTCTCTCTCTCTCTCTCTCTCACTCCGGCGATCCTCCTCCGGCGACACTCCGACGACATTTTTTCCGGCGTGGTTCCTCCTCTCCAACGACTCAATTCCGGCGATATTCTCGAAAACTCCGATTCGGTAAATTTCTATTTTTTCCTTATTAAAATAATTTTCATTTAATTAATTAATTAAATTCTAAATATAATTAATTAGTAGAATTTAATTTATTAATTAGTTTTAAATATTTAATAAATGATTAATTATTGTTATTAATTCATTTAAATGGTTAATTATTGTTATTAATAATAATTAAATGAATAATTGTAATTACTTGATAATTTATATATTAAATTTGCAAATTTATTATTGTAATTATTTATTATTAGTTGCATGATTAAATGAATTTATTATTAAATTTATTAAATGAATAAATTATTATTCATAATTTATTAAATGAATCAATTTTTTATTAAATGCATGATAAATAAAAATAAATTATTGCATGTAATTAAAAATAATTAATTAATATTTACATGTATTTTCTAGTAAATTAATTAGTAGTACGTGTTCGATTTAAATTTAGTACATAGACTTGGTTTATTAAGTCGCACTCTTTGGAATAGATGACGCCTCTTTTCCTAGCTTATCTCCTTAACCCCTCGTGATGTGTGGATTTCATCACCGCACACCATAACCTAAGTGAATTTATGGATACGAGGTTGAGGGCGGAGTTTGCAAAGGACTTGAGGGAGTGTAAATTTTTGAAAAATTGGCCGAATGTCGGACATGGTGTCTAGAAACGGGTTATGACTGGTGACAGGATTTGAACTAAGAAAGACTTTTGTCGAAATTAGTCCTGCCTCTCGCGTTATCTCTATACCTAACTGGCCATGTTTTTCGATTTAATCAAGGCTGATTAATTGAAATTTTACACTTTATCGCGTGGGTCGCACGTCCATTGAACGACCAAAAAAGTCAAGCTAGTATACTCTATTTAAATCTTAACCGTATTTAATTAGCATAAATTTTGCACTCGTAATTATTATGGTAAGTAGGTATTTTAACAATGTACTCATAGGTTTAAATGGCTCCATCCGGCAAGAAGAAAGCGCAACAGGAGGCAGAAGATGCCATGCTCCGAATGTTGGCGGACCAAATTGGTTGGGTTCAACAGGATGGCAACGACGCTCTCAATCTGGACGGATCATCTGGTCCGTCCGTAGCGCCCTCTGGGGAAATTTCCGCTCCCCCATTCATCTCGAGCGGTGATGACGTCGACCCCTTCCAATCTCCGACTCCCGGTACCGGTTCAACGGGAAGTACTCAGGCGTCCTCGACCGCAGAATCAATCATGTACAGCGCCCGCCGTAGGCAAATGAGGGCCCCCACTGACTCGGAACCGAAAAGGACTCGGGGTCTCGTTAAAGGGGGCAAAGCGGAGCGTATTTGCAAGGCGACCGGGAAAAAGATCGACTTTCCCTACGACGAATTCACCGGTGGCCCTCCCACAGCTCAGCTAGCAAGTCTCTCGGCGCATGGGATATGGTCAATCATCCGTAACAGGATTCGTATCACTGCCCCTACTTGGAAAGAGGCGCCGGATCATGAGAAGGCGAAAGTCTTTAAAGATCTTTCGGTACGTAATACGTCCAATTTAGTTATTATATAATATTGTTAATATTAGTTAAAATTTCATAATATATATATACGATTATAATTTTCTATTTATTTTTTATAGGAACAATTTGCGGTGGATCCGACACCGGCCATGTTGAGGCATATCAACCAAACCGCCAACTCCATCTACAAAGATTGGAAGTACAAGCTCCATAAGTACTTCCAAGATGTCGGTCCCGTGCCTCCCCCGGTAGAGCTGCAAGGGGATAAAGAAGATGAGTGGGAGTGGTTGTGTAACCACTTTGCCGATGAACAATTTAAGGTGTTAATTTTTTTTTTCAATTAAGATAATTGAATTATTTAAATTGTAGTTATTAATTTTTTAATGATTTAATTATGTTGTGTAACAGAAATTCTCCGGTGTCAACAAAGCCAACCGGGGGAAGAAAGAGAAACACCATACTACCGGCGCCAAGCAGTTCATTCAAATAGCCAAGGAGCACAAGGATAAGGGCTCCAAACACCCTTATCTTGATGCAAGCGTAAGCGCGTACGTGACGCTTGGGCTCGATAATGAAGCGAGTCAATGCGGCGTAAGTGATATATTTATTATGTGCTTTTAATTATAGTAATTATTATTTAAATATGATTTCATTATAATAAATTAATTATTATTTTGTAGGCAAGGGTGATAGAGCGTGCGCATGAAGAGTTGGCTAACACTCAGCTTGCGTTCCCAGATGTGCCGCTGGAAGACCTGCCTCCTCTATCCTTAGAGAGCCAAATTGCAATCGCGGATGAGGTCTACGGTCGTAGAGCTGGCAAGGAGGTTAGGCACTTTGGGCCTAGGGTGGTACGAGATTTGTCGACGACCTCCGGCTCATCATCTACGGGAGGTTCGGGGCAGCGGAGAAGGAGTCAGGCAGCGGCCGTCGAAGCAGCCATTCAAGAGGCTCGACTGGCACGAGAGGAGAATCAACTGACACGAGCGGAGAATGAGTCAATGCGACGAAGACATGACGAACAACAAGCACAAATAGCCCAACTCATCGCCTTCATGAACCAAAATCGAGAAGTATGTCAACCTCCTCCGAACCCACACCCCGACGACAACGACCCGGCGGCGCATCTGCTCCTCTAGTGTATTAGCTAGCTAGTTAATTATCGCGTTTCTTTATTTCCGAGTTCCGAACAATATTATATAATTTTTATGGGTTTTTAATTTGGATGTGTATGTACAAACTAATTAATTATTTAATTAATACATTAATTAATATTAAAAATTTAGTTTAATTAATTAATTTCGACTATTTTTCATTATTTAAATTAAATTAATAATAAATTAAATTAATAATATTTAATTTATTTATTTATTTTTAAAAATTAAATAGTCACTTGGACGACGGAGATTATGTTCTCCGTCGTCCAAGTGCACAAACCCTAAACCTAACCCATAACCCCTAACCCCTGTCATTCTCCTTGGCCCACGTGTTCACCTGGACGATGGAGAATTAGAGTTTCCGTCGTCCAGGTGAACACCTGGGCCACGGAGAAGCTAGCATTCTCCGTGGCCCATGTATGCACCTGGATGACGGAAACGCTAATTCTCCGTCGTCCAGGTGCGTACATGGGCCACGGAGAAACTAGCAATGTCCGTGACCCATGTTTCCGTCGTCCAGGTGCATACATGGGCCACGGAGAATGTCCGCGGTGCAAGTGAACTTGGACGACGGAGAACTAATTTTCCGTCGTCCAGGTGCTTGGACGACAGCACTTGGAGCACGGACCTTGGACGACGGATATTCTGTCGTCCAAGTACTTAGACGACGGAAAACTGCACCTAAACTACGGAAATTTTCCGTGGTCTAGGTGCAATTTTCTTGTAGTGTAATGTTTTAGGATGCCGCTAAAAAGAAATTTGAGTAGCTTGATGAAGAGGAAAACTCTAGATGATCTTTGTGAGCAAATATGTCGAGAATCTTTTGCATGCCATGAGACAAAATCACCTTGGAGCTATCTTCGAGATGTGGAACCTTACTGATCATGTTCAGGCCTTTCAAAGAACAGACGAACTGTTATCCATAATCAATCTGTTTCCCATGGAAACATTGACAGAGATGATGATGTTTCTGATCCAACTACTGTCCAAAGCTCAGGTGCGACATTGTATCATTCATATAATCAATACAATTTGTAGTTTTATTTCTTTAGTATTGTGTAATATTTATTTGTTATTTTTGATCTGTAGATAGAAGTATGCAATTGATATTACCAAATGAGGTAATTACTGTTGAGGACAGTGATGTTGATGTTGTAGCTATGGATGTTTATGATCAAGATATATCAGGTAGTTACATATATAGTGCAATTTTTCATATATTATAGTAGTTATATGGTAGGTATGGCTAAGAATAACAATATTATTTGTTTGATAGGAAATAAAGTCTCATATTCATCTATCTTTGGTCAAGCTTCGTATCAAATCAGTCGCTGAGGTAAGAATTGTATTACATTATGGTTTTCATGAACAAACAATGTAGTAATTTTTGACTTATGTTTAAACACTTCTCATTCAGGTGTGGTTGTGGGTTATAAGGATTCTGGCGATGACTCTTACGCTTGCAATCACTGCCATGCTTCTTTTTGGTCAGATGAAGCTTTAAAGAAAAAAATCAAAAATCAATTGATATATACAAGTTGTTGCCAAAAAGGACAGGTTAAACTTCCATTGTCAAATCCAACTCCTACTATTCTTGAACAATTATTGAATCCAATTAATGGTTGTGAAAGCACTATTTTTCGTGAGAATATTCGAGTTTATAATTCGATGTTTTCTTTTACTTCTATGGGCTCTAAAATTGATAATAAAATAAATAGTGGTAGCGGTCCTTATGTATTTAAAATCTGTGGACAAGTGCATCATTTGATGGGATCAGTCTTACCTTCTGAAAATAATTGTCCTAAGTTTGTGCAATTATATGTTTATGACACTGCTAATGAGATATATAATCGTATTAATGCTGCTAATCCAAACAGTACAAATAAAAAAAATCAATGTGGACATTGTCGAAAAGTTAGCGGGCATGTTTGATGAGACTAATGAATTGGCTAAACAATTTCGATCAGTTAGAGATGAATTTGAAAATGGTTCGCTGCCTAATTTTAGCATGTCTCTCCTTGATCGTCAACCAATCGATGGTAAAGAATACGAATTACCAAGTGCTTCTGAAGTTAGCGGTTTAATTGTTGGTGATATTGGCGAATTTAATTCCAACAAAGATATTATTATCCGATCGGTTGATGGACCATTGAAACGAATATCAAAAATACATCCGAAATTAATGTCATTACAATATCCTCTACTTTTCCCATATGGCGAAGATGGATTCAAAATAAATACTTTTTTGCATCGCATTGGAGGAAGTGGCATTAAGAAGAGAACGAAATTGACAATGATAAAATATGTTTGTTATCAAATTCATGATAGATCAAATGATTTAGGCACTTTACTAAAAGGTGGAAGATTATTTCAACAATATTTGGTTGATGCATATGCAACCGTGGAGGAAAATCGTTTGGAATATATAAGAAATCATCAACCATCGTTGAGGTGTGAAAAATTTAATCAATTATCTACTTTAGTTTCCGACGGTCTGACTCAAGGTTTTGATGTGGGAAAACGAGTTTTTCTTCCAAGTAGTCACACTGGTAGTCCCAGAGATATGCTAAAAAATTATCAAGATGCGATGACAATCTGCAGGTATTACGGCAATCCGGATTTGTTCATAACTTTCACTTGCAATATCAAATGGCCTGAAATTGTTAGATATTTTGAAAAAAAACCAGGATATAAAGCTGAAGACTGACCAGATATCGTTTCTAGGATTTTTAAAATTAAATTGGATAATATGATTGAATTTATTAAATCTGGAGAACATTTTGGAATTATTGATGCACATGTTTGTACAGTTGAATTTCAGAAACAAGGATTGCCTCATGCTCATTTATTGTTTTGGCTTCAGAGATCATACAAATGTTATACATCCACCGATATTGATTCAATTATTTCAGCTGAATTACCAGATAAAAACATCAATCCTGAACTTTTTGAAATAGTTAGTCAATTTATGATACATGGTCCTTGCGGACAATTAAATACACAATCCCCATGCATGAGAGATGGTAAATGTACAAAATCCTTCCCAAAACCATACATTTCAGACACTAAATTTGAAGCAATTAAGGCTCCTCAATATAGAAGACGTGACGATGATTCAAAATTTATTGTTAAAAACGGAATTCACATTGGTAATAATTTTGTTGTTCCGTACAATCCAGTTTTGTTATTGAGGTATAATGCTCACATAAATGTTGAATCATGCTCTCAGTTTATGTTGATAAAATATTTATTCAAGTATATAAATAAAGGTCCAGACAGAGCTCGGGTGTTGGTGCAAGATAATGTGAATGATGAAATCCAAAATTATTTGAATTGTCGGTATCTAACTCCTCATGAATCTGTATGGCGGTTGTTTGAATTTTCTATTCATTCAAGATATCCTGCAGTGCAATACTTGAAAATTCATTTGCTAAACGAGCAAAGTGTTTTTTTCGATGAAGGTCAAACTCTTGAACAAGTAGTGGAAAATCCAAATGAAGAATGTACTATGCTTACTGCTTGGTTTAATGCAAATACTGTTTACAAGGATGCAAAAGAATTAACATATGCTCAATTTCCCTCTAAGTTTGTTTGGGACAATGACAAAAAAGTATGGACTCCAAGAAAACAATATGATGTTATTGGCAGAATTGCGCACGTACCAACGACTGCAGGCGAATTATTTTACTTACGAATGTTGTTGAATATTAAAAAAGGATGTCAAAATTTTGAGTGGATCAGAACTGTTAATAGAATAACTTACTCCACTTTTCAGGAAGCATGCCGAGCATTGGGATTACTAGATGATGATAAAGAATGGAACGATGCATTAGTTGAATCTGCATTTACTGCGACTGCTTCTCAGATTAGACAATTATTTGTTACCATTATTCTTTTTTGTGATGTCTCGAATGCACGAGCTCTGCTTGATGCACATTGGTTGAGCATGTCTGATGATATCTTATACAAAATTCGATCCAAATTCAACATGCCCAATCACAACATACCTGCGGATGATTTGAAAAATGGTGTTTTACATGAACTTGAAAAATTGTTTAACATGACATCCACTTCACTGAAAGACCATCATTTGCCAATGCCCAAAATTGAAAAGATAGAGGAGTTGAACAATAGGTTAATCAGAGAGGAATTAGATTTTGATTATGAGGCACTTAAACGTGAACATTGTGAATTGATTACTAAATTGAATACATGTCAACGAGCTATATACGATGAAGTGATTGAAGCTGTGGAACAGAAAAATGAAAAATTATTTTTTGTTTATGGTAGTGGCGGAACAGGAAAAACTTTTTTATGGAATACTATAATTGCTAAGCTCAGATCTGAGGAAAAAATTGTTTTGGCTGTTGCTTCGTCAGGAATTGCTTCCTTATTACTTCCAAAAGGCAGAACTGCTCATTCACGCTTTAAAATAAAGCCAGTTGTAGATAAAGATTTAGCGTGTTCGATAAATAAAAAAACAGATCTTGCAGAGTTAATTGAAAAAACTGCGCTGATAATCTGGGATGAAGCTCTGATGTGTAATAAATGTGCTATCGAATCATTGGATAAAACTCTTCGTGATATTTTGTCAGTTAATTCTAAAGATCGAAAAAAAGATATACCATTTGGAGGTAAATCAATTTTGTTCGGCGGAGATTTTAGACAGACTTTACCAGTTATAAAAGGAGGAAGCAAAAGTGATATTATTGAGGCATCTTTGAATAATTCATATTTGTGGTCTTATCTTAAAGTATTTTGTTTAACAGAAAACATGAGATTGTCATCTATCGGATTAACAGTTGCAGAAAAAGACGAGATTAAAATTTTTGCAGAATGGATGCTACAGATAGGTGAAGGTCGATTGCAATCAAATTTTCCTACAAATGATCTAGATACATCTTGGATTTATATTCCTGAAGATTTACTTACTGATCCAACTTTAGATCCTATCAAGTCCATTTTTTCAGCTACTTATAAAAATTTTGATTGTAAATGCAATGATACATGTTATTTGAGAGAGCGTGCCATCATCACTCCCAGAAATGCAACTGTACATGAAATAAATAAATATGCAATTAGTTTGTTGCCTGGTGATAAAAGAACATATTTTAGTTCCGATTCAATTTCATTTAATTCTGTTACCTACAGTGATAACAATCTTTTGTATCCTATAGAATTTTTAAATAAACTTGAATTTAGCGGTTTACCATCACACGAACTTATGCTGAAGATTGGAATGCCAATTATGTTGTTAAGAAATTTAAATCAAATACAAGGTTTGTGCAATGAAACACGATTAATTGTAACAAATTTGTTTGAAAAAATAATAGAAGCAAAAATATTGATAGGGACTAATATTGGGGCTAAAGTTTACATTCCAAGGATTGTGCTGATTCCAAATGAAACTAAATGGCCATTTACACTCAAGAGACGACAGTTTCCTGTCAGAGCCTGTTATGCAATGACAATCAATAAAAGTCAGGGTCAATCGCTTAACCAAGTCGGAATATATTTGACTGAACCAGCATTTAGTCATGGACAATTATATGTTGCATTATCGAGAGTTACATCAAAAAAGGGCCTAAAAATAATGATAAATAACAGTAACGACATGCCGAATAATTATTCAAAAAATATAGTTTACAAAGATGTTTTAGAAAATATATAACATAGCATATGATTAAATCACATGTGAATAATCAGTATAATTATTTTCTTCAATTAATTTTGATTTAAAAAAAAAGAATGTAATTAATTATAACACAAATTTTTTTGTAGAGGGTACAATTTATTTACTATACGAATTTTATTGTCTACAAATGAGTATTTTTGGTCATTCACCATCTTATTCATGTCATATTTTTCATTACAACCCCAACCAAGCCCCTTCTTTCTCCCTCTTTGTTTCATTTTCCTACTTTTTAACCTTCAATCGTTCTCTTCTCACTCTTTTATTCCACTCTCTCTTGCCTTCGGCTTCGTTCCATATTCACCAATTCTTGCAGCTTTAGAGATTGCCTCCACAAAATCTACCAATGAAAAAGCTTCATACCTCTATTTGGCCAGCTTTTCTAAAATTTCTAGCAACTCGAGTTGATTGCTTAGTGGTGCCAAACGACAGTGAAGTATCATCTCCTTGATACTTCAGACGCTTCTTCAGGACTCCAGTTTGTGAAAATACATCTACGATCAGTCACTCTTGAATTTATAATTTGAAGTGTTATTTTTGATGTGTTTTAGCTATTACAAATACTATGTTTGTATATTAATTTTTTTTAAAGTAATATAGAAGTTTAACATTGGATACTAATTAATCATAATATATCTTGGATAGATGTTCTTAAAGATTTATTTATAATTTATTTATTTTTATTTCAATTCATCGCAAAACCGTGCATAAACCGCGTCTGGGCGCGGGCAGCCACCTAGTCACAAACAGTCGGCAGACAGTGAGCCTTGAGGCCTAGATCACCAATGGCAAGTGCACAATCTTGGACTCCCCCATTGTTGTATGAATGTAGACTCAACTGAGGTTTGTGATTGATTGAGCTTAGTAGTGGTTGGTAGACTTAGATTTGGGTCATGGCCAGTGAGAGATAATAAAGAAAAGAAGTAGAAAACTTGTGGGCATTCCCATTGGGAATTTGGGTTGCGGCGATGTATAGAGTGGGGAACGGGTATTTAACTCTCTCTCTCTCGCTCAAAAAAAAAAAAGCATAAATTCACACAGAATTTTGTGTGATAGTTGACATGGACATTGGCGAGTTATTATCGATTCGGGTGTATGTTCATGTATTTCACACGGATTTCTGTATAAACAGGATCTCGATAACCGGTAACTTAATTTATATTTGACATGGAGATTTGTGACTAGTTTAGTTCGCACAGTTTATTTTCCAGAAAAATGTTTCTGGTTTCAATGAGCATTCCACTGGAAAAATCGTGATTATTAAGTATATATAATTTGCGCACAAAATTTCGTAATGCTATGAAATACGACGGTTATTAATTTGACAGATTTTAGCATATTTTTTTGTTGCAGATAATGATATAAAAATCTGTAAACATTTGAGACGGACATATGTAGGTAGTATAATTCGCACGAATATTTGTAGTTAGTAATTATATATCTACAAAAAATATTTCGTGTCAATATCACACAAAAATTTGTGACTAATAATTAGATTTAGAGCACGGAATTCTATAACTATATCATTTGAGATAGAATTCTGTTTGTCGATTTTAACATATTCTAATATGAGTCTAGGAAAACTTAAATTTTTGTTAGTTATTTGTACATTTCAAATTAAAATTTTGTATGCACAAATTATGTGTGTGGAGTAATATTTTTTCTAGTAGTGCGCTATTGATCGATGATCACTCATGAGTCACAATTAATAAGGCCCGGAACGTGGTAGATCATTATTTCACTTCAAATTAAGCTATCTAGTCTCCTTCAATCAAACTACACCATGTCGACTACGCGACGACCAAGACCGACGAAATATAAGGGTCGAGAACTTGAGAGTAGTTAGTAGTTACTGATTTCTCTTCTGCAGAAAGTGTGTCCCAGAAGAACTGAAATCATATACGTAGGAGGAAATTTCAATGCACGTGTTCGATCTGGCCCAATATGTCCATGCAGGGACCATTTCCAAACTCTTTAGAATCACGCGGTCATGACCTAAAGAAAATTATTGATCGAATTCCAAAGAATGCACACGTACGTTTGGTCCCCAACTGGGTTTGGTTATATAATGCGTCCAGTTCGTTCTCTGCCATTTTTATATTAACTACAAGCACCAGGCCGGAATGGCCAAGTTCACGTCTCCAATTTGATAGTGATCTCCGATTCTTGCTTAAACGTACAACTGCCACTGCTGATCGAAATGTATATATGTTTAAATTCTGATCGATATGGTAGTCATTCTACTTTGACAAATTAACTAGTTGCTGTCTTGGAAGCTAGGTTGTTTAGCGGCTAAATGGCTAATATAAAGCAGATTGTATTGAAGCAGAGATCGATGTGGACTTGAAGCTGACAAACCAGAAGCTGCTATCTGCTGTTAGTTCTATATTAAAATTTGCATTTATGTTGTTTCTATATAGAATTATAGATATATATGGAACAATTAGTTTGGCTAATTAACTGCTCAGCTTAATTATTGAACATGCGATTTAGAATTAGACATGATTATTTGATGATTAAGTCTGGTGTACCTAATGAATCCCAAGTTTTATTTCCATCAGATGTTTCAAAATATATATCATCTTCAAGAAATATATATGTTTTGTTGTGAATGTTCTCTGTACGTGTTCATTATTTTGATCGATGAACTGAATTAGAAATAACTCGACTCAAGTTTAATGAGAGAGAGAGAGATGAATTAACAGATATCGAACATCCATCAGCTCGATCGACGACTGTATATAATTAGGGTAGAGATGCACATGTGTATATTCATTTCTATATTCGCAAATGAACAAAAACATACGTATCATGCATTTCTATAAACAATTAGCTAGCTAATTAAGCTTCCTTGCTTAGTTTAATTAAGTGAACTTTGAAATGATCACGGGAAATAATAATCATTCGATTCATTTGGGTATGAACATATGGATGAGATCAATGACACAATGATCGATAACAATTCAAATTAAGGAAGTTCATCGACAAAAACAGTTCATATATAATGAAGTACCATATACTGGTATCGGAGGTGATCGAAGATATAAAACAGTTAAATATACGAAAGCAGTATGTATCTAAGCCACGTATACTATTCATAACCTTAGTTCATGTGCAACTCGATCGATCACATGCAGCTAGCTAGCTGTTGTCGTATCCCTAGCCCTCTCGATCTGTCCAAGAACTAATTAAGCTAATTAATTAATTACTTGTGAATTGAAGGTGCATCGATCCTCTGCGGGACGTCGTCTAAGCAATAATAATTAACTTAATTAAGTTTATCATATATACTTAATCACCAGCTTGTTCAATAAGCAGAATTACCTGGTTTCAAGCTAGACCGTACCATTGTAACACACACACGCTGAACATTTGTGTGTAGCTAAATTAATTATGTACATGTTTTATAGTCCTAATTACTAACTAGTACTAGTTGATATATCTCTTGAATTTTCGGATGAGATTCGACCATCGTCGAGACTTGGTTCTTCGATCTCTCTAGCTTATTAATTGCAAGTTTTTCGATCCATGCATACGTATGTTGCTGCTGGATTTATTGAGAATTGGACGCGCGTTCGTTCATGTCGAATACATTTCTTTAATTTGCTTAATTAATTGGTTGTTGTTCTCGTGTCTATTATAATCTTGATCGATGTAGGACGACTTAATTAGCTACTTCGATCAGTTGTTGATGTTCTTAGGGTTTTGTTTCCATTTGACTTCTTTTAGAGCAGCTGCACGGGGGAGGGACGGCGAGGACGTCCGGGAGGGCCCGCGTGGAGAGGACGTCCGGAGCAGTTTGGACGTGCACCGGGAGGAAGGCCATGGGGCGACCGATCTTTGACCGGGAGGACGTCCTCACCGGCGTCCTCCTTTGAGGAAGAAGACGAGGACGTTTCGGCTGGTGGGCCCCACGCACGTGGGTGACGCCACGCTGACGTCTTTTTTTTTTAACCTGGCGCGTGGCTTACATGCGCCGGGTAAAAGTTAAAAAAAAATAACGGACCAATAGGAATGCGCCACGTGGCGCGTCCAGAGCTGATCAGAGATCAACGGCTAAGTTGATCTCAGCCGTCCATTTCAAACGGATATAAACCAGATCAACGGCCTATATTCAAATGCAACGGCCAGATCGGCCAAAAATGGAAAAATTGCAAAAAAAACCCAAAAAAATTGCAAAAAAATCCCAAAAAATTGCAAATGAGCCCCTACATTTTTTCTATAAATACTACCTTCATTTCATTCATTTCTCACACCATTTTGTGCACAACAAATTCATTCTCTCCCTCTCTCCATCTCTCCTCAAAAGATTTTTTTTTTTGGCAAATAATGGCTGCAAATTGGCTTCTTTCGGAAGATGTACAATTGAGCATCTCTTATTGTCGTTTTAGCGTTGATTCCATCACCGGAAATCGACAAAAGGTTGAAAAATTGTGGGAAAAGGTTTATGGCGATTTTAAGGAGAATTGGGAGATAGGTTATGGTGAATCGATGCCGGAAGCTAGGACCCAAAACGCATTATCCTCTCGTTTCGCAAAGTTGAAGCCGAATTTGAAACTTTGGGGTAGTGCTCTTTCTTTCGCACGAAGGAATGCATCTTCCGGCTCAAACATACTCGATGAGGTAATCTTTTTGATCTCCAATATTTTTTTTTAGCTTTTACCATATTGTTTCAACTTAGTTTTTACCATATTTTATGAAATACATGTTATTTTGTCCATGATATTTATGACTTACAAGTTATTTATTCCATGTTATTATTATTATTTTTTAGATGAGATGTGCTCAATCATTTTATGTGGCAAAAAAGAAGAAAGAGTTTAAAGACTTTGCTTGTTGGGAAGTCGTGAAGAATCATCCTTACTTCATCCATGTCGAGGCTAGTACACTTCCGCCTTACTTATCATCTACTCCGTCTTACTCATCATCACAGCCCGCAATCTCAAGGGTTCCCACCGTCAACTTGGAGGAGGATGATGCGTTTGCCACACCAACGAGCAACCAAGCTCCTTCTTCTCCGGAGCGTCCTATTGGAGTGAAAGCGGCCAAGGAAGCGAAAAAAAAGGAAAAAAAGGTATGACGCCTACAAATGAAAGAGCCGAGGTTTTGAATATGATTGCGGCAAATCAAGAATCTTATGGTCGCAATTAAAAAGATAGTGATGCAATTGAGGTTTCCCTTATGCGAGAGCAAACCGCCCTTCAAAAGAAAGACATTCAATTGAGGGCTTTGGCGGAGGAAACTCGGGTTATGTCAATGGATACCGAGAGCATGACTCCTAAATCCAAGAGGTATTTCACAAAGAGGAAAGCACAAATCCTTTCGGATGTGGATGGGGTTGAAGAAGAAGCTAGCGAAGAAGGCTATTCCAATTATTATCGCCCTCTTTTTCCAAGCACTTCAATTATTGTTTATGTAATTTAAATTATGTACTATGTAGTTTCCCTTTTACAGAAATAAAATTGCACTTTCTTTATTTCCATCAAGTTCCCACGCATTACAAAAATTAAAACACACATAATAGGTGACATAATTCAAACTCACAACAATGCAAACAAACAATTAAAACAACATAATTAAAGTTGTTCACCGGTCTCAAGAAACCAATTGTGCTTAACCAAGTCTTTCTGCAGCTCTCCATGGATGTAAGCAGATTGGAGATCTACAAGATGGTCATTAAACCGTTGTTCATTTTGTCCATCTCTTCCAACCGGATCGAAAGGAATCCGGTTCCCCCCTTCATCTACTGGGCCATTATAAGCTGTGAATGTGGTAGATGGATTTTGGAGATCTTCTTCGTCATTCTCCTCAAACTCATCCTCCACGAATTCCTCCTCAACGATCATGTTGTGCATTATGATGCACGCCAACATGATGCTTTTTAACGTCGAAAGGTGGTGACACCGACCTGCATGACGAATTATCCCCCAACGAGCTTGTAAGATGCCAAAGCACCTCTCCACATCCTTGCGGTACGACTCTTGCTTCCTCGCAAAAAGCTTTTGTGGAAGCTCTTGAGGATTCGAAATCGTTTTGACAAACGAGTAGTACCTCAGATATATCCCGTCGGCAAGGTAATAAGTGTTACGGTATGTCATACCGTTCACTTTATAAGTCACAGCCGGACTTCTTCCAGCAAGCACTACATCGAAGATATCTGATTGGTAAAGCACGTTGATATCATTTTGAGCTCCTGGTACCCCGAAGAAACTGTGCCAGATCCACGTGTCATATGAGGCCACTGCCTCTAAAATGATAGTTGGACGACCCTTCCTCCCTGAGTACGCCCCGGACCAAGCGGTTGGGCACTACCAGAAATGGAGACATTACCGGCGACCTCCCGTCGCAGGCCTTGTCTATTTTTTTCGCCGGAATTATCATTACCGGCGACAAGTCGCCGGCAATGACGTCGCCGGAAATCCCACGCCGGTGTTAAAATTGCCGGCGACCTCCCGTCGCCAGCCTTGTCTATTTTTTTCGCCGGAATTGTCATTACCGGCGACAAGTCGCCGGCAATGACGTCGCCGGAAATCCCCCGCCGGTGTTAACATTGCCGGCGACAGGAAACGGCGTCGCCGGCAATGTCAAGACATTACCGGCGACTTGCGTCGCCGGTGATGTCTCGGACATTACCGGCGACGCCATCGCCGGCAATGGCAGCGCCGCCGTGGCCGGAATGTGAGACATTGCCGGCGACTGAGGTCCATGTCGCCGGCAATGTCTGGGAAAATTATGAAAAAAAAACGCGGTTCTGGATTGGGCCCAATTCCAGAACCTGCATTGAAAGACATAAACCGTACAATCATACAAGTTCAACAGTACACATAAATGTCCAACGTACAGTACAAATAGCAACGACGATACGAAAATTAACTACAACTACAGGTCAGGGTCGAGGAACTTGCGGGTCAGGGTCGAATTAAATCCATGTACTCATTTGAATTCCGGTGGCTACCTTGGTCTTGCTCTGGCGTTGACTGGTGCGGTGGTGGTGGTGGATAGCTAGGGAACGGAGGGACCGGGACCGGGGGAGGTGTGAGGAACGGTTGTCCGGTAGTCTGAGCCTCGTACATCGTCCGCATCCATGTGTACATCTGAGCCTGCATCTGTGTCTGCTGCTGGACCATGTTTTGGTACTTAGCCATCTGCCTCTTTTGCTCCTCCAACTCCCTCTGCGTCCTATGAAGCTCCGCTGCGAGGTTACGACTAGAAGTTGAACTTCTTGACCCGGTAGAGTATTGTGAAGTGGTTTTCAATACTCCTTCGCCCGCCGAGCCCATTCCCCTACAGTAGTAGGTATTCTTTCCAGTACCGCACACTTTTGCCATGATCTGAGCCGCTATCGGGGGATCAAGCGGATCGATCTGAGAGGCATACTGGGTGACTTCTTCCTCGGAGCAGTCAGGATGGTTAGACCGAGCTATACTCATGGTCACTTCTGCGGTCGCCTCCTCCACTCTCGCCTAATTGAAAAGCGAAAATGAACAACGTATTAACTAACAAAATCTATTAATATCGAAAAATAGTTTTATTAACACATGGAGAGGCGAAAGACTTACAGCTTCGTCAGGGCACTGCGGATAGAACTTCTGATGAATATACACCAAGGGGTTCACTTCTTGTTGTTGCTGCGCCTTAGTCGACCAACCCATGTAGTTAAGTGAACCTGCATGATGGGCCCTGGTGTTTTTCAATCTATTCGCCCGGTTCGTCTTCAAAATCGCCTTGTTTGATAAACATATGGAAAAAAATTAGTAACTAACTATTTCAATCTGATACGATACATTAGGCTTGTAAGATATATTAAGGATGCATACCTTCGCTTTGGGGTGCTCGAAGTGGGCTATCAGCCACAGCCACTCGTACTCCCTAAACCGGAATTCGCTAGGGGTAGAACCTCGGCCTAGCTCCTTGTATACAGTGTAATGGGAAGAAAGCTCGTTCTTCCACTCTTTATACCTATATTAAAACAAGGAAAAAAAGTTAGAGATATTAAAACACTTGATAAACAAAAATCTAACTCGATATATATTCAAATAAGTCGAAGCACATCACCTCATATGTAGTTGACGCTCTACCCACGTGTGAATAAGAACTTCATCCACGTCAAACCACACCTGCAATATGAATATATAAAAGGTAAAATTATATATTTAAGTGGACTTAATTAATAAATGTAAAATTTACGTAATGAAAATACTATTTTACTCACACTGAGTGCATTATGCACTTGCATCTTCATGTAGATAGGCACAGATTCCCAATCTGGCCAAAGCATTGGGACCTTGTCCCGCACGATCGCACCGGCCATGCTGACATATTTGCACGTGGTGTCGAAGACCTCGATCACCTCGCCATCCTCATTGGCCCTTATGGGCGTTTTCCTTCCGCCGGTGGCCTGCTCAAGTCTCTTCCCGGTGTAGGTGCCTCTAGCCCCTTTCTGTTTTCCAGTCCCATTAACGAAATTGCCTAATAATACAATGTCAACAAATTGATATCATTAATTGAACCTATCGCAAGTCTTAAGTAATAATTAAGTAATCAATCTGATGTTAAATAAAATTTACCTGCATCGTCCGTTTGTTGGTTGGTGCACCTCACACTCCAAAGATACACGGGGTCGAACGGGAGGAAGTTATACACTTCCTCCACGGTCAGGAACTCCGGCCGTCCTTCAACATAAACAGGCATCCCCCTATCATCGAATTCAGGGATGACAGGAATCTCGTCGGGTAGGAAGAGACCGGACGGCGGGGATAGACGAGGCCTGGACGATGAGGCGCCAGCACCACCATGTGCCTCAGATGATTCCCGTGAAACGGGAGTAGGCACCGGGCAAATATAGGGCATTCGGATTGAGGGAGTTTCTGATGCCCCCGTTGACTGTCGCTCGTCTGAGGCTCTGCCACCGGAGGGACGTCTGCTGATTGAGCGTCTGGAGACTGAGGCTCGAGCCTCGACTTCCGGTTCCACGGCTCTTGATCGTGCAGCTTCCTCCTCAGCTCGCGCCTTTAGCAAGGCTCTCGTGCGAGCAGTCATCATTGGCCCACTGGGCGTGTTGCTAACTGCGGGCGAGGAGGAAGCTTGACTACTGTTCCCTCCACTATTTCGGGAACCTCTCCGAAGCCAATTAGCCGCAAAACCTCCTGGACACCGTAATAGTCATGGATTCGGTTCAAAAACAAATCGGAACCGGAACGGTTTGGAACCGGAACCGTTAGAAACCGGAACTGTTTGTAACCGGAACTGTTTGTAACCGAAACCGTTTGTAACATAACGGGAAAGGTTACAAACAGTTCCGGTTCCAAACGGTTCCGGTTCCAAACCGTTTCGGTTCTATAACAAATCGGAACCGGAACGGTTTGGAACCAAAACCGTTAGAAACCAGAACTGTTTGTAACCGGAACCGTTTGTAACATAACGGTTCCGGTTACAAACAGTTCCGGTTCCAAAGGGTTCCGGTTCCGCGCGGTTCCGGTTTAAAACCGTTCTGGTTCTAAACCGTTCCGATCCCGATTTCCACCTTCATTTATACGATTAATTAACAACTATATCACCTAAATTAACATATATACATTTTCGATGTATATATATATACATCATGCATCTTAATTAAATTTAATTTTCACATATTCATCCAAATCACAAACCCTAATTAATTTTCCACATTTTTCACACATATATATATATCATACATCTTAATTAGGTTTAATTTCCACATATATATACATCACATATTCATCCAAACCACATATATACATAATTTTCACATATATATACATCACTTAATTTTCACATACCTAAATATATATATACATCACATATATATACATTGCATATAAATTTACAACTTATCACCCTAATTTCCAACTTAGCACCCTAATTAATTTACACATACACATACACATACACAAAAATAATTAAAAATTGAGAGAGAGAGAGAGGGAGAGAGAGAGAGGATCGGACCTGCCATGGATTTCCACCTACAATGCTTTGCCGACTACAATGGTGAGGGGAGGAGAGGAGGGGAGGAGGGGAGGAGGAGATTTTCGGAGGAGGAGAGAATTCCGGATCGGTGGAGAGGAGGAGAGGGAGAGGAGGAGTAGAGGATAAGGAGGAGGAGTGGGAGAGGAGGAGGAGGAGGTGAGCTAGAGGTGAGCTACTTTGAACTCACTGGACCGATTTGGGAGGAGAGGGAGAGGAGAGGGAGAGGAGGAGAAATGAAAGGCTCGGGCTCGACTGGGTTTCTATCCAGAAAACATTGCCGGCGAGTTTCTTATAACTCGTTGGTAATGTCATTACCAACGACTTCAACTCGTTGGTAATGACATTACCAACGAGTTATAAGCAACTCGTTGGTAATGACATTACCAACGACGAGTTAACAACTCGTTGGTAATGTCATTATTTCCCGAAGAATATCCGACAACATTTTCCGTCTACGATTTCCGGCTACATTTTCCGACTACAATTTCGATTATCAATTTCCGTATACGTACGATTAACGACTACAATTTCCGTCTACGATATCCGGCTACATTTTCCGACTACAATTTCCATTATCAATTTCCGTCTACGATTAACGACTACAATTTCCGTCTACGATTTCCGGCTACATTTTCCGACTACAATTTCGATTATCAATTTCCGTCTACGTACGATTAACGACTACAATTTCCGTCTACGATTTCCGGCTACATTTTCCGACTACAATTTCGATTATCAATTTCCGTCTACGATTAACGACTACAATTTCCGTCTACTATTTCCGACTACATCATATTTCCGACAACAATTTCCGACTACATCATTAATGTACTAAGGATGATAATCGTAATCATCGTCATCACTTGAGTCTGACTCGGTTTCATAGGTAACCTCTGCCAATATGTGCCTCTCCTCGTCATCTGAATCAGCGTCAACTTCATATGGATTAACATCGAGAAGTTCTGCTCCAGTAATTTGAACCACACTCCCAGATCTCACATTATTAAGGCGAATCGTAGATGATTCCGGAATGTCAAAAGCGTTCGGCTTTTGGTATGCAGTAACTTCCTCATCATCTGCGGTATCACCAAGTGTGGCAGCACTGTATATGTTTCTATGAGCAACATGGTTAACCACCTTCCACGGGACTTTGTTAAGAAGATCGTCCAGGTAAAACACGTGTTTTACTGATGAGGCAAGAACGAAAGGGTCTTCTTCATACCAGGTAGTAGCAGTATTCACCGAAAATGTTCCGTGCTGATCGGTCCTTGTGTTCTCCGGGCTAGTATCAAACCATCTACACTTGAACAAGTGCACTTTCATGCGGTTCCCATAAATTAGTTCAACAACTGAATGAAGGACACCGTAATAGTCAACGCTATCCTGCCCACCATGGACCATCACCCCACAATTCTTTGTTTTCAGTCGGTCGTCTCTATTTTCACATATAAATTTCACGCCATTGACCTGACACATCGAGTAAACTTTTGAAGCTATCGGTTTCATCGCAAGGACCCTCAATTCGTTTGACCACTCTGGGTAACCATCATCTGCTACATGGTTCATCTGAAAACGATAAGAAACCACACAAGACATTATGAACATAGAAACCACAAAACCACGTACGTACACACATGCTATATAAGGAAGATGGCAATAAAAAAAAGACATATACACATATACCTTTACCCATGGACTAAAGTAGTTTGCAAACGTCCTGTTGTGGTAATCAACATTTCCGGCAATAGCAGGGCAGTGAAGATGATAATTTTTCCAATATTGTACTTCTTCACAGTTAATCAGTACCGACCAGTGGGCAATGACTACCTCATTTTCATCCAACTTGTACGACTTTGGCAAGCTTCCCTGTACTACAACGTCATTGGAGATGATAGAAAGGTTGAACTGAGGTTCATCTATCGGCATCTGTTGTTGGGGGTCCTCAAGCGCTCCCAAATACACTTTGGTGTACGTGACACACTCGTGCGCAACATATGCTTCAACGATACACCCTTCGGGTGCATATTTATTCTTCACATAGTCCTTGTAGGCTCCCAATTGTCTACAAGTTAACAAGTGCATGTTAAAAGGGGTAAAACTAAGACTTTACATATAAAAACAGAGGCAAACCAAATGTACCTTTCCATGGGATACATCCAAGTGTAGTGTACGGGACCGGGAAGCAACAATTGTTCGGGAAGATGGATCGTGAGGTTAGGCATGATGTCGAAAAAATTTGGCGGAAATATCCTCTCAAGCTTGCACATGATAAAAATGATGTCATCTTGCATCTCCCTGAGATTTGATTTTTTAACTTCCCTGGTGCATAACTTCTGAAAGAATCTTGACAAGGCCACTAACGGCTCCACCACCTCCTTGGGCAGGTACCCTCGAATGAAAATAGGGAAAAGGCGTTGAAGCAGTACATGGCAGTCATGACTCTTTAATCCGTACATCTTATTGTCCCGGTAGTTAACACACCTGCTTATATTTCCTGCATAGCCATAAGGATACCTGCATGTATATATATATATATATATAGCCATAGGCATCAATTATATTTCTCGCATATCACCATAATCCGGTAAAAATTAAAGGCAAACCAATTTCCGTACTGCATAGTCATATATAAGAATATTTACCTGACATTACTCAGCCACCGAAAAATTTCATGCTTATGCTTCGGCTTGACGGTATAAGGAGCTTGCGGCATTTTTCTCTTACCATCTTGTAACCACAAATGTTTCCGCAGTCCCATAGCTTTCAGATCAATACGTGCCTTAGGGATGTCTTTTGTTTTCCCCTCCAAGTTAAGAACTGTGCCCACCACACTTTCACACACATTCTTCTCTATGTGCATGACATCTAGGTAATGTCTGATAAGCAACCTGGACCAGTAGGGGAGTTCCCAGAATATGCTCTTGTGTGTCCAAAACTTATACCTTTCGGGCTTGTCTGGAATTGACGCCACTATGTCAGGATGATTGCTCAGCTGGCCAAAATCATAATCATTCAACACTTCCAAAATTTCTTCCCCTGTCCATCGCCTGGGTGCCACACCTGTTTCCACAGTCCCATCAAACGCGTCTGGATCCTGCCTAAATAGGTGATCATATGGAAGCCAACAACGGTGACGCATCTGAACAATTTTACTGCAATGAGGACTGCAACAATCAACCGTCATGCACTCTGAACAAGCCATGTAACCCCTGGTAACGTTGCCCGACAACATACCGTGGGCAGGAAAAATGATCAAACTCCCTGACCTCTGCTGCAAAATGATCAAACTCCCTGACCATGTGCTTCCAAGCCTCTCCGTGGGAAGGGTGTATAAGGGTGTCATCGTCAGGCAAGTTCATCTCAGCCCACCATCTCATTGCCTCGGCCGTGAAAGCACACATGAACAACCGCTCCAGCCTATCAATAAGCGGGAAATATCGAAGTATCTTCACAGCTTTCTTGTTGCCTGGAGGAGTCAACTTATACCTTTCTGTAAAACATACCGGGCAGGCTTCAAGGTCTTCGAGATCTTTTCCCCAGAAGAGAATACAATCATATTTGCATGCATGGATTTTGATGTAGGAAAGCCCAAGATCTTTCTGGATATGTCGCACCTTATGATGAGTGGTAGGAAGACGATGACCGGGTGGCAGTAGCGAAGCAGTCCACTTCAACCAAGAATCAACAGCTTTGACAGACATTTTGTTCTCCATTTTGAGCTGCATCACTCCCATCACACTTTCAAGAACAGTCTTACTACAACCGTCGTACAACGGAGTCTGTTTGTATTCATTGTTAATCTTCTTTAAGGGTGATTAGGAGTGATTCGCACCCATGAAATGAAAGTCAGTTAGTCACCTGTAATGAACTTAAAGCTACATCCTTGGTTGATAAACTTTTGCATCCATGCCCGACTCCTTGGTGGGTATAGTCTGATACAACTCTTCTTTTTGACTAGGCGACACAGAGCATTGCAAATGTACATGAGAGATCTCAATTCGCACATGAAGACTTGGGTTCTGTTGATGACAAGCATTGGGGTATTGAAATCTCAGTTACTCAGTTAGAAACTGGTGAGAAACATTGAAATACCCAATTGCTAATTAATTGGTTTTAAAAACCATAAGATATGCCACTATTGCTTTCTTTTGGTTAGATTTCATTTTGAGGTTAATTTGGAGTTCTGCTTTAGAATTCTTATCATTATTGATTTTGATGAATATGAAAGAATTTTCTAGGTAAAATTTACAGCGTAGTTATTTTCTGCTTGACTTTTCTATTTTAGTTCTCAAGAGTTGAATGAACTCAAATTCATATAGTTCATAAGTTCTGGTCGATCATACAGGATCTTGATTCATATTCATTGAAGATTCACGTATTGACTGCTTTAATATGGCTCATGAAGATAGAAAACGGTTGAGGAATTTGAAACACCAAGGATCGATTTTAATTATCAAATTATAACTTGCGACCTGCCATTGATTAGTGCAAGTGTGGCAATCCTATTCTTGGAATTTCTACGTTAGGTAGTTCAACAAAAATAGAACTTCATGCAATACATATCAAAATAGTATAGATTGATCTTAAGATATACCCTGCCTAAGTTGATTTTTAACACCATGTCAATCAGCTTAATATCTAACCATCTCATTATCACCCTATAACTTCGATTTGAGCGTCTTAGTTATGCAGAAGTGAGATTAGAAGGTGAATGAAGTACTTGTGATAAGAATATACGGCTCAACTCCAGCCGGTCAGAAAACTTGCTTAAATATTCACAGAGTAAGATTGTTTGTTTTTCTTTTATTTTAGGTCAAATTTACAGAGAAATATGATCGAAAGCCACAATATTCCTCTCTATTTATACGGGTTATGCTGTAATTCTGCAATAGGTACCGTTGTTGTGTTATTTGAATAAATTCATAGTAAATGTGAAACAGGTTTACAGTGTCCTTCAACAAGCTCTATTGTTTATTGTGTACAAAGAAAGGTCTAAAGTTGACTGTGCATGAAGCAAATCTTTTTTTTTTCATTCTTTTTCTATATACGTACAAAGTTGTCTTCCATTATGACATATATTGTGTAGTTTAATTGTATTTTTTAATTTTTTTGGCATTGACATTGTGCTTTATGTATGAATTTCCTGATTGTTTCCTTTTGCAGGAATAGGACATCGCCGCCAACCAAAGAAAAGGATAAACGGTGTAAGGAGACATGTTTCGATATTTTCACCAGGTGCGTCAAAAACATTTATTTGATAATAAAGCCACACCTTTGATCAAAGAAAGTTGATATTCAAGTATTATGAAAACGTAACCTTTTCTTTATTCCCATTTTTCAGGTTTAGTACATCGGTGTCAACTGAAGAAAAATGTACAAGATGGATTAAGGAGACGTGTTTTATCATCACCTGGTTGGTATAAAGGAATTTCAATAAGAACAAATACCGCTGATTTGAGCAAGTTTATCTTGAAAGAATGGAATAAGAAAAAAGACGAGCAGTATGAAATCTATCAAATCTCAGCATTTCCCCCTTTTTTACTCTCTTTTCACATGCAAAACAAAGAAGTTTAAATAACATTTTGCCTATTCTTTATCTTTCGTATAGTTGGCGCCAAAAAAATGCAATTAAGGAGTTGAGGTTGCAGCCAGATTCAGAAATTATACGAGTATGCAAAAAAGTTTTGCGAATTAGGTAATTGTTGATTCAAATATTGTTTTATAGATTTTTAAAAACAATGATGATATTATAATGTGTAACTCTCTATTTTCATCATTACCTACGATATAAGTAACTCTCTCACAAGTTTTATTATGTGAGCAGGAACACAATTGATCGTAGAAACAAGTTTTTCTTAGCTAAGGTATTAGAAATTCCTTTATTGAGTGTCATAAACATATTTAGTTAACATTAAAGCAGTCACAATTTTGAACAAGTATGTGTTTCTTGAACAGTTTTACAACAAGCGTACATCTCTCTGTATCCAATAATCAATAGATAAAATCAAGGTGATTACATCGTAATTTTTAAATTACTCAATATTTGTAAAATGGTAAAAATCCATTAATAGATGCTCTTACTACAGAATTCTTCATGTAACTGGAACAAAGCTGTTGCGATTGATGAGTATTATGATTTATTGGTATGTATGTACTTTAAACTTTAAAATATGTCTACAAAAATAGTAGTATTAATAACTTTTTTTGGCGGGGGTTTGTATTTCATACCATATTCTTTATTTGTATTTGTAGTTACAAAAAAGAGTACAAGGCAATGGATGGCTGACATGGACTGATGGGAGATGATGAACATTAATGTGGATATGTAGTTATCATGCATATAGGTTTGTTTAAATGGTAATGTAGTTTAGATATTGTGTTTAAGATTTAAATGTGTAAAGTTAGTCGACACGATACATAATTTCATAAATTCTATGTTGCGCTATCATTGTCGAGATTATTGTTGCTTTTAAGCTGAGGTATTTAGTGTAAAAATATAAAATATTGACAGAAACTATGGGTCAAGTTACTTCATTACGTTTGCAACCGCGAGATGAGGGTCATGTAGGGTTGGTATATATTTGACATCCTTAATATAGGAGTTCAAAATTAATAGATTATTAATTTTAATTGTAGTTCAATCTCATTGTGGTTTAATTTACTAGGAATCTGCCAGTTTTCATTCACAAGAAGTACAAAGACAAACCCTTAGAGAAGAAAGGGAAGAAAGGCATAATATGGATATAACCGAAGGAGAAATAAGTTTGTCATCACATTCACAACTACAAAATGAGAATCAAGTACATATTCTCTAACAAAAGAATTTCAATTGTTCTATACAGTAACACAATTGAATTGACTATTTTAATTGATTTTTTTATAGGGGCACACCCGTCTTTATTCCTTAGAGGTAGAAAGACAACGTAGAAACAACAGAGAAAGAGAGAGACGGCGATTATTAAGTTCTTCACAACAAACTGAAAATTCTTCTCGAAGACGTGCTAGATATCAAATTCGAAGGGCAATGAAAAACAGAAGTGTGCTAAGTCAATCCAATTTGATGGATGGTAACATACTAAATTTTTGTAAGAATGAACCTGGTCTTTTGATTTTCGAATAATTTGTTAACATTTGAAATATAGGTGTTCAGCAAGATGATGAGGCCAATGAACACAATAACCAAGACGATGAGGCCAATGAACACAATATAGCAACTTCTCTGAGAGAGAGTCAACGAGTTATATGGCGAACAAATCAAAGTAATCATCGAAACTCAATGACTCAAGAACAACGAGATTTTTATTTAGCTCAACGTCGAGCTAATTATCATGATAATCAAATCCGATCGCATCATACAACTTCTACACTTCAAACATTAAATCATGGTTGTCAGTCTCATCCGCATCCTGAAGACAATGTAGGAATTCCAAATAGAATGTGCTTGACACATATACGACAACAAGCACGATTCACAGAGCAAACAACATATCATGAGGACAATGTATAAGTTCAAAATAGAATGTGCTTGACAAATATAAGGCAACTAGCAAGGTCAAACAGGTTACCTGTGTTGAACGATATGGTTGATCAGAACTCAATCAATGATAGTGATCAAATTGTGGGCAGTGAAGGTAAAAAGTTTAAGACACCTGTTAGTTTTTTTTATTATTGACCTGTATCCTTGACCTAAATGTTTGTTTTTACGGTTTTTTTTACATATAGTTGTTGTGCAAGTATGAGCGAGACCTAGAGAATGACGTGTCTCTAATAATTGTGCTCGAAATTTTCATGAGAACATTGGTGTGGCTAGACTTCATTTGCCAACACCGAACACATGTCGACATTGTCGCGCCCGTCTATTTCATCATGAAAGTGGAGATATGTGCTGTAAAAATGGGGCCATAGTCCTTCCTCCAATAGAAGCACCTCAAGAACTAAGAGATCTATTCTCTGCTGAAAATCATGAAGGAACACATTTCAAGCAAAATATTCGAGCATATAACCATGTATTTTCCTTCACATCAATGGGAGTGAACGTCGATAGAAATCTAGCAACAAGAGGGTCTACTTTCACATTCCGGGCTCAAGGATCCATATATCATAAGATAGGAAGTCTTCTCCCGGAAAAGGATAATAGACCGAGATTTCTGCAGTTGTATATATATGATACTGACTATGAAGTGGACAACCGTATGCTGGAAAATGAATCATTGCATAGAGCTTTGATTGAAAAAATACAAGATATTTTAAATCGTCACAACCCATTCACTCAACAGTTTCATCACTTGGCTCAACGCCAAGACTTAGAAAGTTGTAGACTCATCATTAAAGAGCAACGTGCAAACCAACGACAGTACATTTTGCCCTCAGCATCACAGGTTGCTGCAATATTAGTGGGAGCAGATGATGCCGAACATTTAATGGGTCGTGATATCGTGATACAGACAAAGCATGGTCAACTTCAAAATATCCAGGATTGTGTTGGATTTTATGATCCTTTGCAATATCCACTATTACTACCATATGGGACATACGGATGGGACGTTAATAGTCAAACAAATCGTGGAAGAAAATTGACATGTCGTGACTACTACGCATATATTCTACAGGTGACTATTCTATTTCTTCTTTTCAATTTCAGTTCAACAATAACATACACCATTCAATAACATGATTATCGTTGCAGATTCGTCAAGATGACGAATCAATTTTACTCCAAGGAGGTCGCCTTTTGCAACAATATGTTGTTGATAATTATGTCAAAATTGAAACGCAAAAGTTAAGATGGGTTCGTACTAGTCAGAGTACTCTACGAAAAGAATTGTATGATGGACTACATGACTCGCTACAAACTGGCGAAAATAATGCCGGTATGAACTTCAGTATTCTCTACTATTTAGTCGATTTTTATTTATTCAATTGTGAGTATTAAAGTACTCTTAATTAACAATAGGTAATGTTGGTCGTCGAACCATTTTGCCATCATCTTTCATCGGAAGTCCAAGGGATATGCACCAACGGTATCAAGATGCAATGACTTTGGTCCAAAAGTTTGGAAAGCCTGATATTTTTCTCACAATGACTTGCAACCCTGGCTGGGAAGAGATACTAGCTGAGTTATTACCTGGCCAAGTACCACAAGATCGTCCAGATTTAGAAACACATATTTTCCGTTCCAAGTTTGAACAACTAAAGGAAGACGTTATCAAAAAGGGAGTTCTTGGTGAAGTTTTGGCTTATGCATATGTCATCGAATTTCAGAAACGTGGACTTCCACATATGCATATGCTTCTCATGTTAAAGGAAGATGATAAGCTAAATAGTCCTGATGATTATGATAAGATTATCTGGGCTGAGATACCAAATGCAGAGGAGGAGCTAGAATTGCACAACGCAGTATTGAGGCACATGATACATGGTCCCTATGGGATACATAAGCGCATTGCTCCATGTATGAAACGTGGGAGTTGTAAGCGAGGTTTTCCAAAGTCATTTTCGCAAGCCACATTTCAAGGGAAAGATTCTTATCCAGTATACCGTAGGCGAGATAATCGCCAAGTTCAATCTGGTACGACAGATAACAGTTGGGTTATTCCTTACAATCCTTGGCTACTTACAAAGTATGATTGTCATATCAATGTTGAAATCTGTTGTAGCATTAAGAGTGTGAAGTATTTGTACAAGTATGTGTACAAAGGTCCAGATAGAGTGACGTTAGAAATTCGTCATGAAGCTAATCAAGACGAGATACGAAACTTTGTTGATGCAAGATGGGTTTGTGCACCGGAAGCTTTATGGAGGATCTTCAAATTTTTAATGAACCGAATGTATCCTTCGGTAGAACGATTGCAAATTCATCTTCCTAACCAGCATATGGTGTTCTTTAATGCATATGAAAGGGTAACTGATGTGGTCGCAAACGATAGGAACTCGATGACGATGCTTACTGAGTATTTTACTATGAACATGTACCATGAAGATGCACGTGCCTACTTATATCGAGAGTTCCCTGAACAATTCCGCTGGGTTGCAAAACATAAGCAATGGCAGCCAAGGGAGACCAACCAAAAAGTGATCGGAAGAATATATACAGTCTCGCCTTCAGAGGGAGAAAAATTCTACCTACGTGTTCTTCTTAATCATGTCAGATGAGCTACTTCATTTGAAGGTTTAAGGACTGTGGATGGCATATTGCAACCAACGTTTAAGGAGGCTGTTGAACAACGGGGATTGTTAGAAAATGATGATAGCATCCGACAATGTTTGTGTGAAGCTTCAACCATCCGTATGCCTTCGTCGTTAAGAAGATTGTTTGTAACGATCTTGGTATATTGCGATCCCCAAGGGGTGCGAAGTTTGTGGGATGAATTTTTGAAATTCATGATCGAAGACTATCCTTCTTCAAGCATCGCTGTCACCACACGTATTACAAACAGACTTTTGCGAGACTTGAATGGATTTTTTTTGCAGCATAATAAGTCTATCTCGAACTTTGATTTGCCAAAGATTACTGAAGACTGTGATGAAGAGTCAGAATTTCCAAGGTTGATACAAGACGAAATTTCAATAGATTTTCCCCAACAAGACCGAGAAACAGTTAATCATTTGAATGTTGATCAAACTTTTGCGTATGACACTATATTATCGGCAATCGAGAGTAAAAGTAGTGCCCTATTTTTTGTTGACGGCCCAGGAGGAACGGGAAAGACTTATCTATATCGTGCACTACTAGCAACTTTGAGAAGAAAAGGTCATATCATATTGGCAACAGCTACCTCTGGTATAGCAGCAACATTAATGCCAGGTGGAAGAACAGCACACTCGAGGTTCATAATCCCACTCAATCTTGATGCGTCTTCCATATCTGGAGTTGGTAAAAATTCAGATTTAGGTGATCTAATCAAACTATCATCAGCAATTGTTTGCGATGAGGCTCCGATGTTGCATAGATATGTCTTTGAAGCTATTGATCGAAACTTTAGAGATATCATGAGTTGTGATGACTTGCCATTTGGAGGAAAGGTGATGATCTTTGGCGGAGACTTTCGACAAGTTCTCCCAGTTATACATAGAGGCACAAGAGCAGAGATGGTCCAAGCAAGTTTGGTTAATGCTTCTTTCTGGCATATTGTAAAGACTCTGCGTTTAAAACAGAATATGAGATCTATCAATGATCCAGAATTCTCACAGTTCTTACTTGATGTTGGTAATGGAGATAAACCAAATGTGATTGATGACATGATACGATTACCTTCAAGTATGGTCATACCATGGGAGGGTGAAGAATCAATCATCCAATTAATCAGTCAAGTTTTTCCAGATCTAAGTTCCCGCTGTAATGATATAACATACATGGTTGACAGGGCAATAATTACTCCAAAGAATCTTGATGTTGACATACTAAATGAAAAGATTATAAAGCAGTTTCCAGGATCAGAACGTATCCTATATTCTTTTGATTCAGTGGAGGATGACACCAGAAATATGTGTCAACAAGAGTTCTTGAATTCAATTTCGCCTTCTGGCATGCCGCTGCATCAGTTAATTATCAAGAAAGGAGCTCCCCTCATGCTTCTAAGAAATATTGACCCAAAAATTGGGTTGTGTAATGGTACAAGACTTATTTGTCGTGGACTGTATAACAACCTCATTGATGCTGAGATTTTATCTGGACAATTTGCGGGAACAAGAGTCTTCTTACTGAGAATTGAGCTAAAAACCACTGAGAGTGCCGGACTTCCTTTTAAGTTGAAAAGAAAGCAGTTTCCTGTCAAATTGAGTTTTGCACTGACAATCAACAAATCACAAGGACAAACAATACCAAATGTTGGTATTTACCTTCCAGATCATGTGTTTAGCCATGGACAGTTATATGTGGCTCTATCAAGAGGAGTTTCAACGGCCACTACTAGAATATTGGTGAAGAAAGGATCAGTAGAACGTGAGGAAGGGGTTTTCACAACAAACGTTGTGTATAGAGAAGTTTTGCTACCCTACGATTAATCCAGCTTTAAAAGGTACATAAGATTTTTGCAATACTTTAATTTTCAAAAAAATGAAATAATCAAAATATATAACATGTATACATTTTCAGGACTATGGTATCATGAACCCTATCACTGTTATGAAGACAAATTCATAATATCGAATGACGAAGATGATAGAAAGAGATATGTGGCAAGAGATGATCGACTAATCATGGTGAATGTAGACACATATTATGTATTTGATATTTTATTCATTCGACATATCGACGTCAACATAGTTAAAACTTTTGCTATTTTTTTAATAGTTTCTATTCGTGTGTTTTTTGTTCTATTTTCATATGCACTGACACTGCATTTATTATCAGTGATTGATAATTTCTTATATAGTGTTTACTTAATATGAAGTAGGCTAATATTATTTTACAAATTTTATCATCGATCATTGGTAATTCTTCTCACATCTCAATTAGATCTGTGTTCGAATAATAGAGATCTCAAATAGATCAGTATTCGAATAATAGAGATAGGCCTGAAAGTGCACGATAGTATCTGTCATGAGCAATGGACTTGGCCAATTAAGTGAAGACGATATAATTGCACACTTTTAAGTATGTCACTGATAAATCGCACGCGCGAGCGCGATGCCTTATGCGCGTGCAGGAAGGCTAATACTTTTTAATTTCAAGTCAAAAATATATTCGCATAAAACAATGTCACTCACCACTTTCTCCTGTGCATTCTGAGATGATTGATAAACATCGCAGACTGTCTGAAGTAAAGGTGCTAGATGCCATTTCTCCTCATTTGCAGCGATCTGGTAGCTGTAGAAAGTGGTGCCAGAATGATGGTTGATTGCATACCCCTTTTCTTTTCCCTTGTTCCGATTAGCGGCGTTCCGAGCACACATTGCCTGCAAAAACCATTTCGAATATATATTAACATATTTTATATGAGAATTAAGAAATTATATCCAATGCAGGAATCGATAATTAATTTTCATTACCTTATAACTATCTTCCTCAAAGTGAGCTTTGAGGTACTCCCACTGCTCAGGTCGGTGGATGAAACTCTTCGGGCGTCGCCTTTGATACATCAACGTAATGAGTATCGCAGTCGTGTTTCTAATCCTTGTAAATCTTTGCGGCGGTCTCGTCGATATATTTCCACATGCCTGTCTCGGTGGGAGGGAGGTCATAGAACATCTAGTACAAAACAATTCAAACAAAATAAAACGACCCTTTGATTATCATATTTGTGCATATAATGTGACTGAAAAATAGTTTATCGAAATTATTCTAAAACAATGTTTTACCTCCATATAAGTGGTCAATACATCTTGGTGCTCCTCATCCAGCTCAGCAAAGGTAGGCACAAGCATCAAAACTTTGCTTCGGACGGCGCTCCCGATGTCTCGGGACATCAAAGTCCTCCACTTCAATTCTCTGGGACCCTTGTGTTCTTCGGCGTACTCAACCTTCAGAGGCTGGTTATTGTTCATGCTCTTTAGATATGCCGTCTTTGTGCCTATTACGATGTCGCGCTTGTCAAGGTTCCGCCCTGTCACCTTCTTCCCCATTCTCATATCAACCACCTCGGCCATATGAAAACACATTCCGGGTTGTAAGATAAAGAAAACATATTAGCAGACCAAAAAATTTATGGTCACATAACGTTCTCATAAAGGTTACCTGGCTTCATAGGACCCCTCTTGGTCCTAATACTTATCGAATGACAGTCATCGACTTCCCCACCGCCACTGTCAGCGCCACCTCTAGCATCCCCCAGTCCCGAAGGGTTGGTATCTTCCAATGATGGGATGGGTACCAGCGTGTCTCTCATCGCCTCTGGTATCGTCATCGTCGTCGCCGTTGCGGCCACCCTTAATGCTTCGGCTGCCTTCCTCTCCCTTCTCGCCTCGAGCTCCTTCTTCTTCTTCTGGGCACTAGAACCTGGTGCCATTACTCTAGAACCTATCGAAAACAGTGAGTTAACTGAAACTAGTATCTATCTCATGGACTGTTTGCATTTCATAACTAATAACAATATTATGTATATGTAAGCAGTGCATTTGAAGAAATGTGGAATAAGGCATATGCTTCTAAACATAATGTGCATTATTTTGAATAGAGGACATGGCAGGTTTATTCCTATTATCCAAACCAAGACATGTTCTTCCAAAAGAAAGTCTGAAGCACAACAGTTCATACCCTATCTACTATGGGCATTCACAAAGGCAATGAAACGTGGTAAACATATAGCTAGATACCGTTACAAACAGCATGGTGATACAGCTAGCTAGAAACCATTACCGACAACAGATCGAAACAAGATTGGGGTGCATGTCTCCATGTCTCCTATAACTGGACATCATTATAGGTAGTGGAGCTTAAATATGATACAACTACAATAAAAATAAACATAGTAATACAGCTAGAAACCGTTAGTTATCAAAACAATATTCAGGTGCACATCTGCTATACATGTAAATGCAATGAAACGTGATAAACATATAACTAGACACCATTACAAATAGCATGGTGATACAGCTAGAAACCATTTTCAGCAACAGTCCCTTAAACTTTACCTACTTTTCTCTATCTACGTACGCCACTGTCAGTCCCTTAAACTCTGTCTTATATGTTTGAATTTGAATTTAAGCGTATATTTGCACAAGCTTTGTGAATGAAGTCATTATGCATATGGTTAGATCGATCTTGAGATTAATTATATCACAAATGGAAGCTGAAGTCATTAGCAACTTCGATCCGATCTCTGCATTAATTGACAAACTCAATCAAACGACCCTTTGGAAACAAACATGGATGCATATATAATTATCGTTAATTTTCTCTTGCATATTGATCGCTTGAATGTTTTGTAAGTGACGAATATTGACAAATATTGGTCGCTTCAGGTTTTGTAAGCGACGACATCAATAGTCGTCTCTTGGATTTGTTGAAGCGACAAAGATAATTTTGTCTTCTCATTCTCTGTCGCTTGAATCACCTTATCCACTAGTGGCAGAAATTCTAGCTATTACATGCAATTGTTACTAACTTTGTGTATTTCAAATAAATTTATTTATATTTATAATTAAATTAATTGATAAATTACTCATGCTATATTGAACTTAATTAAATCCCTTATATTTTATATAGAATCGAGTCAATCAACCATCAATATGAGCAATTGAAAAGGCTAGTGATTATTTTCTTTCAAGAGTTTATATGTAAATCCCTTATTTTTTTATATAACGATTAGAATATTTAAATTTATTTTATATTATTTTATATAATTTATTCAATTTAACTTTGGCAAGGCTAGATCAATTTTCTAGTTATGCCACTGATCTAGGTAGTGGCTGAAAATTTAGCTTCATTAATTTGTGAGTTGTGACTATTTTTTCATGCTATAGTAGAACCTCAATTTAAGAACATTCTATAAAAAAAAATAACCTCTTTATAGTGATAAAAGATCTCGGTCCCAACTTGAGACCAGTTATAAATAAGCTAGAATAATATTTACATTGTGATATGTTATAAACTTTTCTGGTCCTATATATAAAAAAATTGCCTCCATATAGTAATAATTGTCAATAATAATAATAAAAATTATTCAAGAAGAATTAAAATAATTATCTATACTAGCTAGTTTGAGACAATGATTTATGCTTGATTGTTGCAATCACATCTTTGAGCTTGCGAGTCCGTAGTAACTCATTAGCATAAACACCTTGTTGTTGAAGCCAAAATGTTTCCAACTTCTCTAGCATGTCGATGACTTATTTAGTCGAAACTTTTGGTAGTTCTACACTCTCGTCCTCTAGATTATCTTCTTCTTCTTCTTCTTCTTCTTTTTGTCTAATTGCGATAATAATTTTCTCTTTCATTAAATGGTACACAACTTGTTGTTCATTAAGATGATGAAGAAATACGTTGATATTCATTAGACTAATTTTTTTTATTAATCATATAAGTTTCTCATTTAAATTGCAAATATATTACTTTCTTAATATTTGTGAACTAATTTATAAATGAACCTCTAAATATATTTAAGAATAATTTCTATATAAGAATTATATGAGAGTAAATTTTGACAAAACATTATAATTGTATAGATGTTCTACTATATCTTGGAATATTTGGATTAATTGTATAGAGTTGGAGGCAGCAAATCATTTAGAAGCTAGGTGAACAAGAGATAGATGTGTTATCATTATTAAAGAGAGTTGTTATCATTATGAAACAGAGTTTTAATCTTATTAATTAATCAATGACTATCTAATATATGATCAGTTTAATTATAATCAAACTGGACGACTATGAAAACCGAAAAAAGGAGAAAAGAACAAAGGGTTCGAGGAAGATGAATCAAAGTGCACGTTTTGGGGGCCGATGGATATGATCTGTCAAATTGAACCAAGTTGCGCAAGCTCTCCAAATTATTGACAGAAATGAGTCAAACATAACGACCATACCCCAAAGTGAAAATCCAATCTTCTCCCATGGATTTCTCGGCCACATTAGCTATAGCTAGCTGGGCTGTAGCTAGCTTGCTCATACTCAGAATGGAAGAAAAATCTTCCTGCTGCATGATGACGAAGATGATCGATATCAGTTTTGTCTTTCAAACTATGCTAATAGCCAGGTTGCCACAGAATCCTAATTTTCTATATAAACTTATAGTTTGCAACTTATCAAATGGACTTGAGAGAATATATAAACAACTGTTTTGAGTCGTATTGTTATGGTTATCTTCTTGAAGTTGAGGCTTTTGTCATCGGTGGACTAACTGGCATGGCTGGACTTGGATGAGCCAAATAAGTGAGGGCATGTGTACGACGTGTTTACCCAGAATCCAATTGTTGCGAGATTTCAGAAGCATTATTGTTGACATGCATCTGCGCGCCTTATTTTAAAAAACGTTGAAAGAAAGTTACATCTAACCTGGCGCCATCGAACAAGTTACCAACAATACTACACTAAGCAAGCATCTTAATAATGTCGCCCTTGCAGATAGCTACGTTGTCGAACATAAACAATATATATGTTGCAGAAAAATAGGTCAAATTGAATATCAATGTCTGATCTCAAGTAGTTTAATTTCTAGGATTCCGATCAAACTCTGGTCCCAACAGTAAGCAGAAACTAATCAATGTTCTGGTGTCAATAATGCAATTGTAAGATAATTTAAATGTGCTCTATGACTACTTTCTTATGACGTTTATTAGTTACTCTGAATGTTGTTCTTCTGTGATTGGCTTACACAATGATTATTAATTACTAGGTAAGTGATCATCTTATGGGAGCCTTATCTTATTTTACATGGCGAACTTGACGTCTTAACCCCTCACATGCATCCCTAGCTCGGATCTATTTATTGTTCTATTTTAATGGTTTTACTTTTACCATATATAAGTCGACGTACGTGAAATGTCCCACGTAGAACAAGTACGTGAACCTAGCTCTGATCTGTATATAACAGACTAATTAACAGTTGTTGATCTATCACATCTTTTGGCACAACTCTTTGAACGAACTCAACGAAGCAATAAGAGACTTCACCTTGCTCATATGCAAACAAGAACAAGTAATTAATTAAATTAAAAAAATTCGGAAACGTACCGATGGGTTTCAGAGAACGCACAAAGAAGAGAGTGAAAGCGAAAGAAAATGAGAAAAGATTCCCAAGATTTTGATACATCATGAGGTAGCTGAGTTGTTATAGCAGCTCTTTGTTGACTATCCATTAAAATGGAGAGAAGGAAAATTGCTCCATGAGGTCTCCATCCCCTTTTGTTCCTTTGTCTCTCGTTCATTAGCTTGCTTAACTGTTCAGCTATATGAAGTTATGAACCTTGTGAGTTGTGACCGATATGATGTTTCGTCGACACGAAAATGGATGCTCTAGTGCCTATATGAAATTTGGAGGTGCATGCAGTACGCTTATCAGTGTTATGTACTCGAATGGAATGAAACAAATATATAAAATGCATGCAAAATGCAAATTTAGAATTTGATCGACTATTGTTGTTCATGAAGAGAACAAATTTACTATATAACAATTTTGAAGCAAGATGAGCACTATTGCGAACACTGTTCATCCTATTCAAGGCGTGCGACACGTGATACGTGCGTGAAAACTGTTCTGGATAAGCTCCTCAAATTTGGCCCCCTCTCTCTCTCTCTCTCTCTCTCTCTCTCTCTCTCTCTCTCTCTCACTCCCTCCCTCCCTTTATTTGACTCTCTCGGACAACCAATTTTCTCTTTCGATTTGTAATCGCTCTCCTCTCCAAATCTGCCATCTCTCTAGGTCTCACAGATCAAAGTAACAGCTCTTTTCGATCTCCGGCTCTAGAGTCCAGAGATATTAATTTCGAGTTTCGAGGTTTCGTCGCCCCGTCGCTGATCAACAATCACAGCTGCCTTACTAGAAACAACCAATCTCTGCACTCACTCACTCACTCTTTTGGTCGATCGACTCCAGTTGTTTGCTGTAATCACTCTTTTCAATTTTGGAGGTCAGGGTTTTCGATCGGTTTCTCATTGAATTTTCTTTCTCTTTCGATTTTGGGTTTTATTGGTGATTTATTATATGGTTCTGGTTAGATCATCGATTGGAGTGATACATCGGTTTGACACGGGTCTGATTTGGTGCTCTCGGCTGTTGTGGTATGTGTGTTCTTTATGTTTTTGATTGATCTCTCCATCCCTTTTTTTGGTGGTTATGTGATTAATGTATGTGTAGCTTCTTAATTTCTATTTTATTGTATTTTCTGATAGCTCAAGTAGATTGGTGTTTGATCCATTAGCTAGAAGTCGGCTTCTGAATTCTATTATATATTCAGGTTTCATTCTAAATCTTGGTACTTTTTTATTTTGGAGTTAGTACTGTTTGGAATGTGCTTCATGTATTTTGTTGTTGTTGAAGGATTGGGCATTCTGCTGCAAATTCAAGGTGAACCTATCATTGGCTTCAGATTTGAAAAACTATAGCAAAGGTTGCTTTCTCTTCTCATGGCATATGATGTTTTGGGTCTCAAGTTATGGCTGCTTTAAGATCTTCTAAAGTTCTTTGTTTTCATGTCGATGAAAATTTTGAACTTGAATTTCTGTTTGTTTTGATTGTATAAAGAACTTTTAATTTTTATTCTGTCATCAGTCTTTTGTGCTGTGTATGTGGATTTTTTTAGCAAAGCTCAAAGCTTTCGTGCATGCATCTTCTGGGTTGTTAAAGTTTTGTTGTTTTTGGATTTTCTTTCAGTTGAAACAGATGGCTGCTTCAGATTCAAAGGTTCTGCATTTAATGAGGGTTTGAAGCACAAGCAGACCAAAGTTTGTTGGCTTATTATATCTTGGAAGGTTGGATCTTTGTTCATTAGTTTTATCAGATGAATTGATTTAGTTCTAAAGTGAAATTTATGGAATGCATGCATCTTATGTTTGTGTAATTGTAGAGAATCAATCAAGTAATTATTTGTAACAGTACTGAGCTAAGTTGAGCTATGCTGTAGTTACAGAATTATTTAGCTGGTGATATGATGGATTGGAGAATTGATTGTGCATTTATTCATTTGTATTCAAACTTTTAATACTACAGTTTATGAGTAGGTTCAAATTTTAAATTTGAAAGGGGGGCCTCAGATTTGGAAAGTATATATATTACTGAAGCAGCTACGGAGAAGTCGCCGAGATTTGAATAATTTGTAGTCTCCCCATACGGAGACTAGACTTTATACTGTTCCGCAGAGTGTTTAGGAAGGCCGAATAGCAAACCATATATATGGTGTGGCTTCACATATATATTGTGAATTACGGTCGGATTAGAAATATGCCAATCGACGTAGCCTATATATATAACTGTGGGGATCAGTGGCAACTGAAATAGCAAATTTCAAGGTAAATAAATGTAGATGACTTGAAAGATGCAAGAGAATAAATGGTGCTAACATTTAGCAACGTTAGGGGGATCTTGAAAAAGATGAATTGATTTTATGTAAATAAACTGAATTTGATAAAAAAAAATGACATATGCTTTAAAGAACATATGATAAAGGAGTGAAAAACTGTGTTCTTCTTCAGTTCTTCTTCTTTATCAGTAAAGTTCTCGGAAATAAAGAAAAGCTAGGTGGGGTTTTCCCAGCTCTGTTAATCTGTATTTTTATGTGGGTTTATGATTTTGAATTCAGTGACCTGTTGCGTCTATTGGGTTTTTGGCAATTTGAACTTGGGTCTTAACTGATTGAAATCTCAGCTAGCTGTTAACACAAAGATTTATGCTTTTGATGTTGATTGGATTTATAGATATGATGTTTATCAATGCGTAAAGTTGATCATATATCTTTGTACCCTTTGATGCATTTAAAAGATTGATCAATCATGCATTGTATCTGGACGTGAGTTATAAGGTGAGTTGATGTTGAAGATAGATTGTGTATAGGGTTGAGTCGTGGTAGAGATAACAATTGGAAGGTTAATTTAGTATAAGTGTTTACCTTTGGTCTTGAATACTCATGGCATTTGGAGATTAAAAGTTGCAATGATATAGGAAGCAAACTTGGTTCACATTTTATTACTACACATATTTGCAGTGTGGAGACTTGGATGTGAAAGACCTAAAATTTACTCGGCTGACACTCAACTTCTGCTCTCAAAGAGAGCAACAGAAAATGATGTCCATAGAAAATGAAGAGAATAAAACTAGAGCATCCTCTTCCTGCACTTACAGATCTAGATATAGAACTCAATCTAGAACCCTGCTAAGCAAACCCCATGTTCTGGACAGCTTATTCTTCCCAGAAAAAAATCTCCTCTGTATATAATCTATATAAAATGCAAAACTGAATCAAATCATCCTCCTGTTTAGTTGAATCTATGATTTGTTAAGTATACTTTGGTTGTTACTTTCGTAAATTACGACAATCATGTTTGTGGGTTTATGCTGAGTAAATTGAGAGACATCATGTGCTAAGATTTTGTAGGTTGAACAATCAATATGCTATGCATATAGCATATAGGTTATGATGAACAATCATTGCTGTATATAACTGTTAATTAGGTTTGGAAGGGGTTGATTAGGTAGTTCATCTCTTCTTTCAAAGTTATAGCTCACAATATCTATATCTGTTGATAAGAGTTCTCGGTACTAAATTTTCTGGGTTGTGATTAAGATGGTCATGGGATCTAGATGCACGTACATGCATGATGAAGATTATTAAGAGCCTTCCTAACCATGCATGCTAGCACAATATTGTGGTGGGAGAACAATAAAACCCACTTTGCATGTGCTTCAATGAGAGCAAAAATGGAGGCCGATTAATTAAGCATGCATACAAATGCGTCACTGAGAGAGAAGTACGTACTGGGAGGATGTGGTCGAAAATGTTGCTGTGGTTTGATATATATTAGGTTCATGGCAGGATACCACTAAACAAAATTTGGTTATTATTGGTAGCTTACATATATAACAACTTCATGTGCACGCCCTAGACTTAATTTGATACCTCGGTATTGTTATGAATAAGAGTGCTCAGATTTGGTTTTTCTTTTTATAACTGTTTTGAATTTTGGTTTCAATTTTCAGCTCGCATCTCTCTGTGCTCTCGACGATTTCTGATCTTTGCAATCAAGCCCGATCTCTATTATTGGTCTCCCTCCATTTGCCAAAGTAAGCTTTTTCGATCTCTCGGTATTGATCTCGAGTTGATGTTTGCTTTGTCAATTTCTCGGTGTTGATTTTGGTAGTTGATTGTCACCGAAACTCATTCTGGGTTTTCTAGAATGCAAGTTTTAGTATGCATTTTAAGCTGATCATGTTTATATTATTTTCATTCTATCCTCATTTTCTGTCACCATAAAAGTCTCTTAGCTTCCATGCTTTTAAAGTTATACGTCTAGATAATCACTAATTATTGTTATATCCAGAATGCTTGCATATCCTGTGGTGGAGTATAAGGGATTGGTTGGTTGAATTAATAGTTATCGATAGTATTGTAACTGTAGGAAAAATTCTCCTGTTATGAGTTGAATTAATGCTTTGTGTGTCATCTTAGATGATACAAGTAATAATTGTGTCTGTCTGTAAGGAAAATTCCTCTGAACACATATGTTTTAAAAGGTGGTCACTGTGAGATTGCAATTCAGTCTTGCAAGTAAAAGAAGCTAAATTTGATCTTTCTCTCTAGATGAGAAGAACCCATTTGTATAAATTTATAACCTTTATTTGTGCCAGTATACTTTTAGCAGCTATTATATAAATCTTGCATATTTTCTTCATGAATCTCATAATCTTGCAATAGACATCTCTATAGCCACTATATGTAGTATGTAGTATGATTTGTGGTGATGGATTGATTGATTATATAAAACAACTGCTATGAGTCATATATATATGATCTAGCCACAAATAGGAAGAAGCTAGCTTAATATATGGATTTAGAAACCCATATATCATATACATATGTGTTTTTACACTCAATCCGATAGTTAAAATGTTAGCTATGTCCATATTGATCGCCTTTCTGTTATATCACATAGAATTTGCAGTTCAAAAGTTAAGAATTTCTGTATCTACAAATTATCATTCACAACAACATACCGTACTGATAATCACTAAATATCCTCTTACAAGGACCTGAACAGATCATCATGGCCAGTATTATGAGTGTGGTTGAATAACCGTGATTTTTTTTCATCTTAGTTTATTTTAGAACCCCTTTGAATAGCTTATAGCTTTACTTTTGTTAGCCAAAGAGAAAACAAATAGTATGTTCTACTTTTGCTATGCATGATTAGGTGCTTATATACGCAGAAATTCTAAGTCTTTTTCGGTCTATTTTGTTTTTGAATTCTTGATAATTGAGCAAGCTACCTTAGTTTTCTTTGATTTGTTTGAACGACTCTGATGAAAAGCCAGTCACATTTAGATTTGCCTGTGCTTGATATTTTTGTTTTAAATATATGTAACTAATGGCCTTGAGCCTTTAGCTATGTCAGTGATGCTCTTATCGTGGTATTGTTTCTTGATCTGATGCTTTTTGTTCCTTCAAGTAGTGTTCTTTTCATGTGTAGCATGAATTCCAACTATTTTATTTTTGGCTTTGGCTTACCTATGGTTGGCAGACCTGAACTGAGTAATTTTGGTCTCCCGGGTACTGTTTTCGCTGTGGATTGCATATTATATGTGGCCCTTGGGTTATATCATAAAAAAGAGACTTCGATGAAGATGTCAGCCTTCCTATTCTATTACTTTCAACCGATTTGTATCGAAAGTATTAACTGATTTGTATGTAGCAAAACCGGTTTGTGTGCTATATTTGTGGTATTTATGTAAATGAAGAGTTCTTTAGAATTTAGAAAGAAGATATAATATCTCATTATTTGTGGTACTTATGTAACTTCCTTGAAAGTTTACATAGTAAATTATATTTTTATTTTATTTTTATGATAATCATGTAGAATCTATTTACAAATCTATTTTTATGTTGAACAACAATTAAGCTTCCAAAAAATTTATAACACTTTGTCGAAAATCGCGCCAAAGCGCGGGCAACCACCTAGTTAAAAACAATTGCAATCTCCTTATTTTGATGATTCTGAGATGACATCCAAGTGCAAAACGGTTAACATCGTAAACATATAGTCTTTGTGTTGCACAATATAAAAAAAAAATATGAATGAAGCCGGTGAAAGATGTCAGAAAATATCAAGAAACCGAAAAACATGCAAAGTATGGATTGAATGCACGTAATTTGTCATTTGGCTAGAACACAGGGAGTGTAAAAATCTCGTCGCAAAAAGTCAATTTGCATCATTTTGGGAACACTAACTACATCACGAGCTAAATTAATACCAAGCAGCCCACGAGCCTCGGATACTCTAGCTTTTATGTTGGATCATCAATATCAGTATCAATATGTTCTTTTTTGGCACTAGGATCTTAGTCCTTCAGCTATGACATGCATGCATTTCTGGTTGTAAGTGCCCATATATATACATTATTTGTACTTATCCATAATCTATAACATTAAAAGTAGGTTTACTTAATTCAACTTTTGTAAGAACACAGAGACTGGTTTAGCTAAAGCAATAGGCTCGCATGCATGGTCAACTTACGTACAGTACGTTTCATATTGTTCAACGTTGAATTTCTGATAGCCAAAGCTGAGGAAACGGTTGCTGTTGTCATCCAAATCCCAGTTAGGACGATCCACTCCTCTGCAAGCTAGCTAGTTGGCGTACGTACTAGGGTCAGTGGCTGCCATGCCCTTTACTAGGGTTTGGATGTGATATGAAATTATGTTATATATGAACATATAATCCGGTGAAGTGGTGATCGAGTCTGGCATCGGTCGACTTGTACGGGAAGGTAACTAAGCTGCCCACACTAGGGCCGAATGAACATTACGAGTAGTACGTTTTTAATTGTCAAATGTTTCATTCCACACCGATCTTTATAAATAAGATGTTAGAATTTAGTTGTATGTGTTGATTCTATGGTTAATAAAAATGATCGCGAATTTCAAAAAGGAAAAATAGTCACAAATGATCATTCCATTTTGTCACAATTGATCATTTAATCATTGAAGTTTAGAAAATATCAAAAATGTTACTGAACTTTAACTTTTATTATTAGTTTAGTCATTATACCAAATAAACAAAGTGATCAAATTGATAAATAAAGTTAAAATTCAATGACCTTTTTAATATTTTATAAAATTCAATAATCAAATTGTTATATATGACAAAATTGAGTGATCATTTCAGTTATTTTTCCTTTAAAAAAAAGATATATATGTTTTCATTATTATTATTAATTATTGGATGGAGAATTCTATACAAGATATATATATCTTTGAAAATAGCTTTAAAAAAAAGATATATATGTTTTCATTATTATTATTATTGGATGGACAATTCTATACAAGATATATCTTTGAATAAGTGGAGGTAGTGATTTCCACACTTCTCATTTTATATTCCACAATCTCACTAAGATTTTTTAATTTAATCTTCCAATTCTACCCTTGACCACATCCTTCGTCAAAATGAAAACCGCTCGAGGCTTTTTGCTTCTAATTGTGAACGCATATTTGGGTATCAAATATTTCATGCATGGATGGTCTTCGTTTAAGGTCGGCCCCGATGGTATTCGAAGAACTGAAGGCTGTATTGATTGCGAATTTGAGACATTTATAGTTGAGCCGGCAACATTTCAGAAGGTTCGATTTGAATCTCCCTCTCAGTCACATGACTCACATCTTCAAGTTTGCCGACCGATTTGGTTTATCAACCAGGTGATGAGGCGGAGGTTCGTGGCGGTGCCCATTGATGTTGGTTTGAGAGAGAGAGGAGTTAGTCTTGAATGTAATCCCACTCTCTACACCCTCTCTTTCCCTCTATGTCGTTATTCTAAAAAATCAAATTCGAGCTTACGATGAACTCAGGTCATCGTATCAGAACTTTGGATCTAAAATCTCGGCCACTTTCAACCGCCGACCACTCTATGCACTGAAAATGTTTACCGGAACCCTCACTGCCGCTCTCCCTTTTCTTGTTTTATTAGTCCCGTACCTTTCATTGGGAGGATTTCTGTATTCACTGGGCAATCGCGATGCCCAATGTTTTCTTGATGTGATCAGTGAATGATACATTTCATAGATATATACCAATAAAATTTCAAACATTTTCAATACTCCTTGCCGAATCTAATAGTTGGGTTTAGTCAATGTCTCAATAAACATGATCACCCAGTTTATGAATAAACCCTTTTGAATTTTGCTCGCTCAGTCTGGCCCATATTCTTATTTTGGGCCGTACATTTATATACATGATGATCTTTCCTCAAGATCAACTTTGATTTGATCAAGAGTTGTAGACTTCTTACTAGAGAGACTGACAAACCCAATTTACTAAATTTATGTCCTTTTGAGATTTGAAAACATTGAAAGGGATTTTAGCAACCGGAGTTGGTATTCAATAAATAAATTCATTTTAATTATGGTGGCAAAACGCCGGTGAGTTTAATTAAGTTGTTTGTGTCCTCTGTCTCACGAGTTCGACACTAAACCAGCTTTCTCGCCCAAGCCTGCAACCTCCCTTCTTCGACCCAGCACTCTCTATTTCCTTGGATTTGGTCACTCTCTCTCCCCTTGGTCGGACACTTGGACGCACAAATTTTCTGTCAGTGATTAACTACAGCTCGATTTGCAGACAGTAATTTGGTGTCATTCGTTCACTGTTAACTTTATTATATGTTGACACATTATAATTTTTTTTTTTTAAAAAAGGAAGGAGTGTAAAGAGAGAGGGTGCATCCAGGACTGACTCGAGAGAGCCGAGGGATAAAATCAGAAAGTCAAATAAAACAGATAGTGAGTGTGAAATATATAGTAGGGAGTTTGAAAATCACTGCCCCTTAAATAATATAGTACCACTATTTCATCTTTGGTCGTATAAGGAATATACAAATCAATTCGATCGGCTATCTCATAGAATTAAAGTTACAGCTGGTGCTACGTTTTATATGTGTATTGTACCCGCTCTAGCTAGCCTCACGAGTCACGAGTCGGTAAGCTTAATTAGTTTCAATTAGCCCAATTAGCCTATTTAATTAATTAACATCACTCTAACACCAATTATACGCCCCTCCGAACGAATCACCAACTGTTTTACGGGAGTGATGTATCTAATACTAAGACTCGTGTCTGATGCCCTGATGTGAACTGGTGAACAGTTTTCTTTGGTCTATATATATCCACACACTCACTCCCTTGTAAGCTTAGCTCAAATCCACAACACTGCTCCACATTCCTCAAATTACTCATACACCAGATAGTTAAGTCTCACTCTATCTCCCTGTAGCTCCGACAGCATCTCTAGGTGATTAACGAGATGGTTGACAGGAAAGCTGAAGAAAATGTCGTCGTCTCCGGCCAACCAGCCCAAAAGACCATTGCGGATTTTGATCCCGCACCTAAACCCAAGAGGAACAAGTACGCTTTTGCTTGTGCTATGTTGGCTTCCATGACTTCAATCCTGCTCGGTTATGGTAAGTGAGATTTGAACTCGTGATCTCAAAAGAGATAGATGTTTTCTTGTGTGTGGTTAAACTTATTTTTGTGTTACATGTCCACAGATATTGGTGTAATGAGTGGAGCAGTCATCTACATCCAAGACGACTTCAATATCTCCGACCTGCAGGTCGAAGTCCTTGTCGGAATTCTGAATCTTTACTCCCTTATCGGCTCCGCCGCCGCCGGAAGAACGTCCGACTGGATCGGCCGCCGATACACGATAGTTTTAGCTGGAGTCATCTTCTTCACCGGAGCTCTTCTCATGGGTTTCGCACCCAACTACGCCTTCCTTATGTTTGGTCGGTTCGTTGCCGGAATCGGCGTCGGATACGCCCTCATGATTGCACCCGTCTACACCGCCGAGGTCTCTCCTGCCTCGTCTCGTGGCTTCCTCACGTCTTTCCCTGAGGTAGGTTTGTCTGTTGCTTCTGGCTATATCTTGCCTGTCTCTTGGTGATTAAACCCTAGTCTTTGAAGAACTTATCAAGAAGAAATCTTTGGAATATACTCTTGGATTTTACCCATATATTCGAACTAAGTACCATACATACTACCCGATTCAAGCAAAACCCACCCTGTAGTTTTGGATATGTTTTGAACTTTTCTGCCCAAAGTAACAAAGCACAAAGACTTGCTCTTATATATCTTTACCCACAAAGTTGGGAAGACTCTTTGGCACACGTCTAACTAGCCAGCTGAAATGAAGTACTAATTAGTAATTAGTGACTGTTGAACAGGTTTTTATTAATGGTGGGATCTTATTGGGGTACATATCCAACTGGGCCTTCTCCAAGCTCGCATTCAACTTAGGCTGGCGTCTGATGCTCGGCGTCGGCGCCGTCCCCTCCGTCTTCCTCGCCCTCGGCGTCTTAGCTATGCCGGAGTCTCCTCGCTGGCTCGTCATGCAAGGCCGCCTCGGCGACGCCAAGATCGTCCTCGACCGCACCTCTGACTCCCCCGAAGAGGCCAAGCTCCGCCTTGCCGACATCAAAGAAGCCGCTGGCATCCCCGAGCACTGCAACGACGACGTCGTCCAAGTCTCGAAGCGCAGCCATGGCGAGGACGTCTGGAAGGAGCTCCTCCTCCGCCCCACCCCCGCCGTGCGTCACATCCTCATCGCCGCTGTGGGGATCCACTTCTTCCAACAAGCGTCCGGCATCGACGCAGTCGTGTTATACAGCCCTAGAATCTTCAAGAAAGCTGGAATCAAGACCAAGAACAAGCTCCTACTCGCCACTATCGCTGTCGGATCCGTCAAGACAATCTTCATCCTCGTCGCCACTTTCCTCCTCGACCGCATCGGTCGTCGCCCTCTGCTTCTCTCCAGCGTGGCGGGGATGATAGCCTCACTCACCTGTCTCGGCTTTGGCCTCACCATCATCGACCATAACAGCGACGAGCGCATCATGTGGGCCATCGTCCTCTGCATCACCATGGTCCTCTGCTACGTCGCCTTCTTCTCCATCGGAATGGGGCCCATCACCTGGGTCTACAGCTCGGAGATCTTCCCCTTGAAGCTGCGGGCGCAAGGGTGCAGCATAGGAGTGGCTGTCAACAGAGTCGTGAGTGGGGTCCTCTCCATGACGTTCATTTCTCTGTACAAGGGGATCACCATAGGTGGGGCCTTCTTTCTTTTCGCGGGAATTGCGACGGTCGGGTGGGTCTTCTTCTACACCATGCTGCCGGAGACGCAGGGAAGAACCCTAGAGGATATGGAGGTTCTCTTCGGCAAGTTTCATAGGTGGAAAGAGGCCAATGCGCTGCTCAAGAACAAGCGAGTGGATCCCAACAGTAACAACTGTCAAGTTCAGTTAGGGACAAAAGGGTAAGATTAATTGATTAGCTTCACATTGCACCCTAGCTCTTTAATTTATATATGAATAGTACGTACGTAGAGTAGAAGTTTCAATCCTATATAGGCCTGAAAATTATTGTACGTGTGATCGGAATATATATAACCGGCGCACACAAAAGCTCAAGTCCTTGGATCATGATGAAGAGAATGCAATGAAGAAAACGAGGTTTTATGTGTATATAATATATTCATTGCAGAAGGTTGTGCTTCAAATTTGGTATACAAACTGTATATAGGTTATTTGCAATGTATAAAACCTTGTGATGAACAAAAAAATCGAGACTTGTATATATTACGTTCGCATAAAACAAACTTATGTGTAAGCTAAACGTACATGTGTGAAACAAAGAAATCAAAGTAGGGATTGCAATAATAGTTAGAGATTCATGGCGTGATGAATGAAAGGCTGGGAGGGGAGCTGCTTTTAATCATTTTCTAAGTCCATGTTTTGCTCCATTATAGTTCCTTTGATCGATGTTGATGGCGAATTGGCGATTATAGACCCGGTACTGTCCATTGTGTCTTTTTTCTTGTGCTTTTCATCTCTTGAATTGTCCGGCCGGTGCCCTAGAAAAAAAAAAACTCACTCACTTCATTACAAACGCTTAAAATTGGTGGTCCATTTCTGCATATATTGCTTGAACTTGAGTACTTGACCTCACAATCTTCACGTTACATTTCATTTTTGTAAGTTTTTTTTCTTTCATTTTCTTGCTTTCAATCTTAAATCTGTTGCCTTATATCGTTTTTTTTATTCAAAGATTACAATGCATTAAACTAACCCAAGAATTGGAAGCCCAAATTAGGTAAAGACAAGTCCACACCTATGATCGGACCGATGATTGGAGCGCCGCCGAATTCTAGATTCGAGATCTAGGTATTCATCTTGGTCCCAAAAAGTTTGAAATCCCCACCAAGGAAGACCCATTCTTTTGCCTGTCACGAGGCTTGAACCTCGTGGCTGCAGTGACAACTGCCGATTGCCGAAGCTTTTCAGTAACAAAAACAACCACACTGATTGAAGCTCATTGTGCCAACATGTCAAGGAGGGTAGAGTGGCTGTGGTGGTTGACTAGAGATCGAGGTATGGGAACACAAGCTTAAACTAAAAAATAAACCACAAACCAAGCTAGGCAAGGGCCGGTAGGAAACCCACCCCCACTCCCATGTCCTTCAATCCAGATCTAGCCGGACCAGATCCAAATCTAGGAAGGGAGGGGAGAGGAGACGGGAGAAAAAGGGATTGTGCTTTTCTAGAGAGAAGGCTCTGCCTCTCTCACTAGAACATGCGAAAAAAAGGTGAGTTGCAAGTTGCAACGGCTCCCTCTCTGCTGCCTTATATCTAGTCTCGAATCTCTTTCTGGATTTCATGAGTTAGTGTCCTTCTTACCTTGTGTAACTCCAGCCATATATGTACATACAACTATATACATATTTATAGGTGCAAATCAATGTGCGATTATCTTTATAAGAAATAATTGGTTCCCTTGACATCTTTAAAATTAATGCATCTAGGTTTAAGTTAGAAAAATCAGTTGAGTGCTCCGAGTTTCTCTGTTATTTCAAGGACAACCCTAGCACTTAGCGCCACCCAGGGTTTCTCAACCAGCGTGAATCTTTCACGATGACACTCTATTTTTCTGGCGAATAACGTTTGAAGAGAATGAACGATCCATGAGAAGGTTGGGCACTTTTTTGGTACTCCTGGTGGCGGCACATATCTTTGGTGGTGGTAGATTGGTGGGGATAACGAGATGCTTGGTGGGCGGGATATGGTGTTGCATTATCTGGATTTTCCCATGAAAAGATAATCTTTGTGTATGTCGATGAGAGGAGGGGGTGGGGTTCTATTCGAAGCGGATTGTTTTTGTGATGGAGTGGTCTCAGTGGAGGATTTGTGGGAGTAAGTTTTGGCCACTTTGAGCTGGAAGAAGATAGGCTTGACGGAGCTGGTCCTGGATGAGGTCCGATAAGGCAAATAATGAGTCTGCTGGGCTTGTACGATTGGGGTTTTTATTAATGAACGAATTATCTGGAGATTTCTGGAAGTCTTTGGAACATTGTAGAAGCTTTTGAAATATTCGATGGCACGATAACCTCCAGGTAAGATTAGACCTCGAGGGGCTGTATGATCTAACCTCGAGGGATTCTCGGACTTTGGGGGATTGAAATAATCCACGAGGGAAAGGGGAAGAACTGAACGTATTCTAGGGAGATTGTGCCAAACGGCCTATGGTAATCATGAGACGTGATTGACCCTAGATATGGAGATCCATCCCTGAATGGATTCCTCCTCTCCGAATGTAAAGTAGTCTAATACGATAAGGACTATGCTTAGACCTGATCTTTATATATATACTACCCTGGTGTGGTCGAAGGTAATGTTAATCTTCCCTTATTACTTCTTGATTCTAGAGATAAGTGCTGACTTTAGCATCGGAGGGTCTAAGCACGGTACTACACCATGCCCTGCTTGTTCTGTGCGTTCACGAGAATCCAATCTTGAGGGGAGACAAAATCTGCTCTCACAAATTGGTGCTTTCATTGAGAGCAGAACCATAGGCTAACTCTCGTGAATGGAAGGACATGGAAGGCACCATTGACATGAGAAATCAACGTGATAAGGGAACAATCCCTCCTGAGGGAGCAATCAAACCACCCCTAATACAGAGGCGTTGAAGCACGGTAGCACCGTCTCACATCAGGTCCCGCCGTGGAACCTTACGGACTAGGGTCACCTAAGTGAGGAGGAAGACTCCGAACTGGAAAATGAAAGAGCCAGTGGCTGAAGGGCCAAGGTCGAACAAGACTTCCATCGGGCCGAAGAATGGTACGTGAACCTGAGGCTCGACATGACTGCGCTGCAGTAGTCGACAGAAGGGGTCGCTAAGAGCACAAATGAGTTAACCGGCACCGTCACAACCATCTAGTCTACATTAATAGATCTGGTAGGCCTCCTGAAGAAGCAAGGGCTAGTCCCACCCAACCTGCTCATAGAGGCGAGACAAGAGATCCCGGTGATCAAGCTGAACGATTTGCAGAAGGCACGTGACCAGCAAGACCAAGATGGACCAAACCCTTAATTGGCTGTGGAGGCGGAGGCCCCCGGGGTAGCGGACCTCAAGGATGTGATGGAATAGTTCATGGAAACCTAACGCACCCACAATATTAGGACAAATCAGGAAATAGAAAGGTTGAGGAAAAATGGGCTATTCAAGAAGGAGTCCGAGGCGTAGCAGAGGGCTCGGAGTATGTCTCAAAACCCCCTAGCTTAGTTCATCTAGGTCACCGAGTCCCCAAGAAGTGGAGTCACCCTAGGTTCGATAGATATTCAGGAGACTCATATCCATATCAGCACGTGAGGAACTACCAGTCGGCAATGGTCACAAGCCAGTCGAACGAAGCATGGATATGTAAGATGTTCCAGGTGAGCCTGAATGATCACACGCTGCAGTGGTACGAGACCCTCCCTCTAGGGTCGATTGAGGATGGGAGAGGTCTAAGGTCAGTATTCTTCAAAAGGTACAAAATCAACGCGGAAGGAGTCAAGGACATGACATACCTCACATTCCTCAAGATGAAACGAGGAGAATTCCTAAGAGATTGGGTTATGAGGTTTAGGAAGGAATATGCCATGGTCGGTTGCAAGGTCTGAGGATTGGAGAGGTCTAAGGTCTGAGGTCGGTATTCTTCAAAAGGTACGAAATCAACGCGGAAGGAGTCAAGGACATGACATACCTCACATTCCTCAAGGTGAAATGAGAGGAATTCCTAAGAGATTCAGTTACGAGGTTTAGGAAGGAATACATCAGGGTCGATTGCAAGGATGATACCGTCACTGCCACGACATTCATCAACAGACTAGATATAGACTCAGAGTTGGCTAGCAAGCTGATTAGGAAGAAAACTAAGGACCTGTCCATTGTTCACCATGAGGCACTAGAATATGCTCGCGTGGAGGATGTAAGGACCTACAACAGAGATTCTGCAACGGAGAAAGCGTCGGGAGGTAACACCAGTACGAGGAGGAACACGAACACCGGTAGCTTGAACCAGGGCAAAAATGACTATGATAACAAGAGGAAGGCCTCAGGGCACCTACCCTCTAGTACAGGGGGAAATTTATTCGTACCTTCCACAATGATACCGATCTCAACTATACTCCACCATATCAAAAATGATCCATGGCTCACAGGATGGGGGTCGGGAAGTGGTGACTGATGAGTTAGACATAGAATTCAACCCCCAGGAGCTGCCTTTCAAAGAAAAGGAAGAGGAGGATATAGTCTTGGAACCATTCGATCATGAGAAACCTAATTGAGGTGCAAGGATTGGATCAGAATTAAGTGGATTTGAGAGGAAAAGCCTGATGGACATGTTGAGGGAATACAAGGATGTGTTCGTATGGTTAGCTAGAGATATGCCAGGAATAGATAGAACAACCATCGAGCACCAGCTTCATGTGGATCCAAAGGCGAAGCCTGTGGCGCAGAAGAAGAGGACTTCTGCTACTGAGCGTAACAGGAACCCTAAACCCGAAAATTCCCCCCCCCCCCACACACACACACATTTTATGCACTATTATCTAACCCATAAGTATATAGAGTGTTTTTCTTCCACAAGTGTACGGGGTCAAGTTATAGTATTTATAAAAGTCGAGTATTGAACCCACGGGGATTAGCCACTTGAACTCCTTAGTTTGAATGATAATGCACTTAGACTACGGTTAAACTAGACACTAATCTTGACACTAAACTAAAATAAAAGGGGAGAAGTGTATCTTACACTACTAAGTCCTTTAGAAACCTAGCATTGTAAAAGGTGATTAGATTACGATGAGTGATTCTCTGAGTTGATTGATTGATTATAGACTAAAGCAAAGAGATTAAATAACAAACAAGTTCACAATAAAGGAAGATGGTTGGCTAGGGAATTCCCCACTAACCCCTTGATGCTCAAATAATGTCCCAATTTATGTATGAAATTAGAGTCCGTTTCACACAAGTGGATGTCCAAATCACACAAGTGGATGTCCCACAATAACCTCTCAATTTAATGTGTGCATGACCAAAGCTCCTTAAGTCTATTTTGACTCAAGAGGCTCTAGTCCTTGCTTTGTGCTAAGAAGACCAACCTTAAGGTAAAACCTTTTAGAATAGACCCTAATTATGTTTATATGCTCATTTACCCTTAGGTGAGTAACTAATTCAACCAAGGTCCCATTTTTAGTTCTTTAATGCATACATCAACTTAGTTAAGGTTAACACGTACATAATCGAAACCATATATGAAGCTCAAACACATAAACAACCACAAACACATAGTAAACCCATTCAAAAACATATTCTTCACACAAAATACACTAAAACATAAGCCATACATAAATCAATCCATCATTTGTGTACATCAAATGGCTAGGGTTCTAAGCCTAGCCTCCTAAATGGGACTACTTACTACACATGGTGAAAATAAAGTCTAGATACATAAAGGAGAATAGATCAATAAGTGTAAGAAGTAACCAAATGGTCCCTTAAGCAAAGCCTTCAAGTCTCCAAGCACTTCTTCACTTCTTGCTCCTTCCTTGCTTCTTGACTCCACAAAATATGATGAACCCACCTTAGGCTAGGGTGAAGAGGGTGGAAATAATAATATGATGGTGGTGATGGAGGTTCCTAGGCCTTTTGATAGTGATATAGGAGATGTTTAAGATAGAGGAAAGAACTAGAGAGTTAGGGAATGGATGAGGACTATCTCTAGAGCAAAAACTAAGCAAAACTTGAAAAATGAGATATGTTGTATGTGTGTTCATGGGGGAGCTCGACTCTAAAGGTTTTTGGGAGAGAAAATGGGATATATTGTTGGCCCTTGGATTTGCTATAGTGGCCATGAATTTTGATCCAAGGGCAACAACTTGTGATCCTCTTTTCTTGGCTTCTAACTAGTGTCCAAATCATGCCTAATAGAGCCAAAATTTAAATTGTGTGACACCCTAACTAAATCAGTTAGGGTTCTTCTCAGGGTGGTTTGGACCTTTCCTTGGGCCTATCTTGGAGTGTTTGGGCCTTTCTTGAGAGTCCGGCTAGCCATGGATAAATCTGGCGATTTTTCGGCAGCTTCCGACGACTTCTGCCGACCACTTTTCGTCATTTTCCCTAAGTTGCTCCCAATGCTCTTGTGACTTTTGAAATTTGCTCGACTTTTCCAAAAAGTGATTAATTCTTCACCTTTAATACATTTCAAAGCCAACTCCCACTTTCCTGGCATGAACAGGAAACATAGTAAAATGATGCTTTATTCAAAGAAGACAAGTAATAAGCATAAAGTTAGGAACATAATTAGAACACAGTTATGAACCTAACAAGCTACCTCACACTTAAACTTTGTTTGTCCTCAAGCAAACAAATAAGAAAAGAATCAAACTAAGCTAGACTCAAAGTACAAAAACACATAAGGTATGAAAGCATCTCGAATTGATGATCGATTTCCCTCAGAGAACCATAGCTAGATGGATTGAACTTCTTTTGAGCAACATTTTAAAACATGAAATCAATGCATATGTAATAAGCCAAAATGGTTATGAAATATGTCAAGCCAAATGCATCGCAATGAGATGTATTCAAACTAACATTTCTCATAATCATCTAACTCACAAGATATTGCTCAAAACACTTAAGTGTTTAGAAGGTTCGTGTTTGCACTAAAAAAATAATCGGATTAATCAGATGCTTTCCATTGGCTTGATTTTCAACCAAGTGCTCCAACAATCCGAAAACACAAGTCATTTCAAATCAAGAGAATTTTTATTTAGGTTGTTATGGGATTTAAGGAATGGGCTTAATGAAAGAAGGGTATATGAATTCAAGAACTAAGCAACCTAGCAAGAAATTCACATGTTAAAGTTCCTTACTAAACATCTAAGTGCCATCAACTTCTTTTTTTTACACAAAACTACTTCCCAAAACTCTTATTCTTTATGTACAACTTATACTCCTTTTGTGAAACTGTTTTCTTCTTTCATTTTTTTTCCTTGATACACTTTTTTCTTTTCATTTTTTTTCTTGTGGAACAAAACATGACACAAATGAACATCACAATAACCTCCTTCACCTCACACTTAAGCTTTTTCTAAACTTCACAATATGGACAAACTCTAAGCACATTCTAATAAGACTTCGTTATCACTTGCTTGATTGCCTAGTTAAGGGTAGGAGTAAGTGTTATGCTTAGTAATGATTTGTGGTGTTCAAGAATAAAAAGGCTAAATAATATAAGGCTCAAATTAGCTCACTAAAGGATATATGCATCATAAGGTTCAAAAGCAATTTGGCCAAGGTAGTAATCCTAACGCCTCTATCATTTTTGAAGAAAACTCATAATTTGGAAAACGTTTTACACGGTTTAAAACAAGTTCTAGATTACACTATGATTAAACGATGTTACACATGAAATAATAGGTGCATAGTGTACCATGTATGCACAACAAGGCTCAAAATATCACATGGGGCATGGATAGTTTCAAAAACATGTCAATCCTTCTTTTTCTCAAGTTAAAGCATTTTGAATAACGTATGGACTTTTGAAACCGATTAAACATGCATTGTTTTCTCTTTTTAAACATCCTCAAAATTATGCAATCTACTAGTCATTACTTCAATCTCATCATTGGGAGTGGTTATTGGGACACAACACATACTAAAACACACATATTTTTGTATTACATTTTCTCACATTTTTCAATTTTTAAGGATTTTTTGGATAAGAAGTGATAATGACTTAGCCACATACCTCACATTTTAGAATCAAATTTTCCTCAATTTTCATAAAACCACATAGTAAACAAAAGTATACACAAGATAACTTAGGCATCATAATTCACATTTTATTCTCATAACACATGTTAACCTAGTATGCAATCACACTTAAAGAGTCATATAGGCTCTAAGAAGTAATGAAGCTATATATTAGAGTCCTATCAACCACAATTGGGGCATGCATATTAATCATATTTCAAAGAAAAACGACATTGTAATCTAGCATATACATGAGGGGACTTCACACTAATACAAGACTACCACATATTACGTGGCTCAAAATAATACACTAATGTTACTCAAGTATTATTCATAATCATGTCCATACGAAGCAAGGAAATAAAGAGGGTGTAAACGCTTTGTCGAGCGGCCCCTAACTCCATAGACAGGAACATTAAACCAACGAAGGCCAAGTTAGGTCTCGTCATCCAAGGTTGCATAGACACGAACATGTAAACCAACGAAGGCCAAGTTAGGTCTCGCCATCCAAGGTTACATAGACACGAACATGTAAACCAACGAAGGCCAAGTTAGGTCTTGCCATCCAAGGTTGCATAGGCTTGGTCATGATCCCCAAACGGTGCTCTAGGATTTTTCTTGGCCTCAAGGGATTATTCTATGCTCCATGCCTCAAAGTCCCAAGCTCTTGGTCTTCAAATCTCCAAAATTGTCAACTTGGTGCAGAGGAATCCTTCAACGGGTCGAATTTGATGCTCGGCACCATCTAGGGGGTTTCATTCAATGGGTAGAGGATTTCCCTCGACGGATCGAATTGGTCCAGGGTGGGTTTTTTCGACGGGTCAAAAATTGCAAGATTTGGCTCTTCTTCAAGTTCTTGACTTCAATGACCATTCCACAATGTTCGATACTCCTCCAACCTCACACTTATTCTTCTAACATACCAATAGTGTCCGATCATGACGGATTGTAGTTTAAAGATGTAAACATGATCCATGAAGGGATGAGTAGGTCAAGCCATCATGGTTGGGTCCTTAAAGTGATAGACCTCCGCACTCCACTTCCTTGGCAACTCCTCCAAAGCTACCACTAGCTCTTTATGAAGCACAAAAGTTCTCCCATTTTTCAAGTCCCTCAAAATGCACCACTCCATTTGGGCATATCGACTTGACTGGAGAAAATCAAGCCAAACACTTGGAAACATTTTTGCTAGGGTTAACACAGCTTGTTTATCAACTTTTGAGCCAATACCATCCCCCAAACCAAATGGCATAAACCCAAGGACACGACAACAGGTGAACCAGATATTTATGACTGATTCCACACGGTACGACGCCTAAGCTATGAGACCTATACCTGGAAGTAGCTCAATCGTGAACTCTATTTTTCTTTATAGAGGAATACCTAGCAATTCCTTAGGAAAAACATTAGGGTATTCCCTTACCACAACAATCTCCTCTAGGCTAGGGGTAGAAACAGAAGTGTTCATGACATGTGCCAAATATACAGTACACCCTTTCCGTAACATCTTCTTAGCCTTCATAGCTGAAATAAGGCACGAGGAAAGAACATTTTTTCTTCACAAAATAAAATCTCTGGTAACCTCGAACTTCTAAATACCACCTCTTTCCGATGACAATCAACCAAAGCCTGATGATTTCTCAGAAAGTCCATGCTTAAAAATTAAGTCAAAATTGAGAATGTCGAGAGGTTTCAGATCGGTAGACAATCTAAAACCTTCGACCATAACACTACACTCTCAATACACTAGCCCAACTAGAATTACCTCGCCAGAGGGATAAATCACTTGCCACATATTCGATAACGAAGTGGCATGTACATTAATTATTGATGCTAATCTCACAGAGATAAAAGAGTGTGTTTCCCCCGGATCTATTAAAGTATATACAACATAATAAAAAATATGCAACGTATCGATGATCACCTCTGGGGATACTTTACCCTCATGTAGAGTCAACCAATGAAGTCAGTTGGCTTGTCTAGTCTGTCTAGTCGCTCGCCCTCTCTGACTCCGGTCCTGATAAGTTGGCTGTGTATGTGGCGGTGCGGCTCTAATCCCAGAAATGGCTCCTTGATCACCACCAGAACTCTTCACCAAAAATTCACATGAGGGGTCTCTCTGTGCACACTCCCTTGTAAAGTGACCCATCTAGCCACAACTAAAACAAGCTGAAGTCCCAAACAGACACTGCCTGAGATAGTGTTTATGACATCTAACACATAAAGGGAAATATCTCAGTGCTGATGGAGTAGGCCGATATCCACTAGATCCACTTAAACTGGCCCCAGACCTCTGCCTCTGTGGTCGATTCTACCTCCATCTCGAAAAATAACTCAGACGACAAGCGTAGAGGTCTAGACCCCTCACCAGATGATGATATGGAACCAGATGTGCTAGACCTCCTCTTTTTGAAGGACCCTAGCTGGGCTCACCTTCCTCGAATCGTCGAGACTGACCCCGCTCAGTTTGAAGCGTATCTTCACATCTCACAGCATCACTGAAAAACTCATTAAAATCAGTGTGTGACACACTTGACATGTATGGGGCAATCTCAGGTCATAAACCGTACTAAAGCCTCTAGCATCTCTCATTCACTAGCCTAATCGAATTTGGTGCAAATTGGGATAAGTAAGTGAAGCGGTCTCGATACTTCATCATCGATAGGTCTCATTGCCAACAATTCATAAACTTCTTATATTTGCTCTGTTCTGTTGCTTCACTGAAGAAGCAACTCATGAACAACTCCTTTAACTCTGCCCATGGGGTGGTGGTTTCATTCTTCTCAGTGCTATCCCACAAACGATAAGCATGGTCCTGTAACAGACCCACAACTAACTCTGTTCTCTGCTCTGGGTTAAACTGGGGACGTCGACGGTCGCATACTCGACCAATCTCTATAAGCCATTTCTCTCACAAGCCTCAGGGTCATGAGATCCCGCAAAGGGAAGTGCTCCCGCCTTTTTGGCCCTAATAACTAAATCATCATGTTCCTTACGTGGCACTAGAATCATGCGTGTAATTAATTAATGCATCTGTTAGGCCAAAGACTGCGCCTCATCCTGTTGAGCTGATTGTCCATAATAACCTACGAGTCCACAAAAACATTAAGCCCACTCAAAGAGACCAAGAGAAAATGGCTCAACTAGCAGACTCTAGACATTTAACCATGCACAACACTTGGAGGTGTGATGGGGATCCGTCGGCTGATCGGGCCATCCTCATGTGAGTGTTCTGCACTATCAAATGACTGTACTGACATTACTAAAAAGTCTACAGAATCTGTAACCTAATGCTCTAATACCAAATTGAAAGGACCCAACCGTAGTTTCACTAGTAAGCTAAGATTAAGTCCTAACGATTTACCATCATCTAAGGAATTTTACGAAAATTTTGACATAAACTCCCTTGAAACTGAGACAACCCAAAACCTGTAAGCAGAGAACACTTCTAAACCAAATTCCCAAAAAATAAACCGTGGACCACTGATTGTCCATCCGGATTTCTCAACAAATGTAATAAAATAAAACTAAAATCTTAACTCAGGAATTTAAAACATATTTACAATGTACGGGTTCTAAATACATAGGAAAGTAAACTCGACTACTACTCGAGTAACTGAAAACAACATGATCAACTGATATTCAGAGCGACTTCTATAAACACATAATACACAGGAGATAGTTTGATAGTGGACTGAAACCTACTAAATAAAGAGCTGACAGGTGGACTTAAAGCCTTCGACGAAACCACACAATCTCAAGATTATACTGCAGCCTGGGCAACTAAAACCGAAAATCCCAGAGAAAGACATTTAAAAATGTCAAATGTTAGCGTGGGTGAACAAAAATAACATATTCTGCGTAAAACGAAAAACCTAAATTATCATGCATTTTCGCTGATTTCCGTAAATTAATGCGAGTTCAAAATCGTAAAGCTGAAATAAAATGGAGGTGGTCGCCTTGGTGTTTGGCATAACCTAAGTCGACAATCAGTAAGAAAATATAAGTGATGGATCAGACGAGGTGTTTGTCCTAACCTCCTCTGACTAGATTATCCGGTGATTAGCCGAACAGTCAGTGTATCGATGCAACTAACTAATGTCATCACAAAGAAAAATCTCCAAAATAAATATGCTCTGAAACATTCCGTAAATAAGCTGAATACTAAAAACTGAGCACGCAATTAACTGTGAAAATAAAAGGTCTACTCACAAGTCTGCGACTACTATTGGGGTCCAGCGGAATTCCCTTCTTTAATAGGGCCGGGATCACGATGTCCTGTAAATACGGATCATACAATATTAGAATATATACAAATATATGGAAACTGGCCCTAAAAATAAGCCCGAAAGCCCCGTCAAAGAATCTCACAAATTGCCTTGCCGGAGCTCCGCCTCTGATGGCAGCGCATGGCAGTCACGTGCCCCCATAGGCGGTGACTGATTTGATGGGAGCATTCGATATATGGTTGAAAAGAGCTTAACAAGCCTAAAAACATTCATAACTAGCCCATTCCCCAACTCGCCGCCGATTGGCCCGAAAACAGCCCAAATATCGCCGGAATCGAATTTCGGCCGATTTCGACGCCATCGTCGCTCCTCGGTCCTCCAACCCACATGGGTTAGAATCTTGGGGTGAAACTAAATCGATTCCACCCCACCCCGACACTAGAAAATGGCTGGAGCACTGTCGACCGATAAACCCGAAATTCGTCGAGTTTACTGAATCGGTTCGCACCCTAAAACCATCCAAAATTCAACAACACATATATGAATCGAAAGAGGGAGAGGAGAGCTTCAAAACCATACTAATAACTCCAGCAACGGTGGCATTTTCCAGCGGGTCCAATATCGGGTTGGGTCAGATGGCGAAACGGGTCGGCGGAGAGATACAGGTCAAGCCCAAGGTATTTCTGATTTTTTCCAAATTATTTTTCAAAGTAAATATAGTATTTATACCCTTAAGCTCCTGATAAGATCAAGGGTCTAGATTTGATCTAATCAGGAATCAACGATCCAGATCAAACCGACTTAACTAAAAATTCTGTTTAATTATTTCCTCACGTAGACTTCCAAAAATCATAAAAAATAGCTCGCTTATCCGAAAAATTCGCCGAAAATTTCTACAAGCTTGAAATAAAATAATCTACGACTTCCGAGAAGAAAGTCAAGTCAAATTCTCGCCCCTTGAAAAAGTCGTTAAGAACTTCGATAGTGTGACTAATCCGCGATAAAGTTTATTAAAGTTCGATAAGTGCGTAACTTCAGTTCGAATCGTAACAGTGGTATACTAGGAATTTCATTTTTTCGGACCGGGTAATCCAACAAAACTTTGAATAAAATTTGATCACCATCTCAAAATGCACCTAGGTTTATTGGATGAAACTAGTCGAATCCCAACGTACTTCCGACGACAAATATTTATTAATTGGCACATGATTTTTGTCTTAAACTAGATACTTAGGAAACTAATGTTTTCACACTTAATTGAATCATCATGTATGAAATCTGATAGCTCCCCAAGATCTGGATACAGTTAATTAGATCACAGTTTTCGTAGTTCCATCACTTCCATGTTTAAATTCTTAATCAATTATAGATAATGTTTGGCTACATATTTGGAATTTGCGAATATATATGTAGCTAGCTTTCATATGCAAGTTAGGAGTGAGGCTCAGATTATTGAGATTAGGTCAGGGTTCTGAAGGATCAGACTTCGATTTAGTTGTCTAAACCGAAATCAAATCCCTTCAAAAACACGACCTTAAATTTTTTTTTTGCCATAGTTTACTTTGAAAACTCATTAACCATTATTAGAACCTGCAAAGAAACACACTTCGAATATTCCACAAAAGCCAAATCGTGAGGTTCTGTTCCCCATCCGGATTTCTCAACAACATATATAATAAACTCAAAGGTTAACAAGAAATCCAGAATCATTCAGGAGTAAACTCAACTGAAAACACAACATAAGCATTCAGAGCGACGCATATATACAACATTTTTAACGAGTAGGTCAAACAAGAAACCTACAGAAACTGAAGGGTGATCCGAACTCTATGCCTCCACAGTCGACGCACAACACTGGAACCCAAACTGCAAACAGGGCAAAGGAAACCAAAAAGCCTAGGGGAAGACAAATGAAATCGTTATAGTGAGGACGAAAATAATAATATGTCTTTCCCAAATAAATGCTCATAAAATCATAATGCGAGTCAATGCATATGAAAATTTCGACCAGGTATATTTTCCCTGATCCATAAATATGCACGTAAAATCCTGCGGGGTCACTCATGGACTTCTCCGCATAGTATAGTCTAATCACGGGATCCCAGACCCACACGTGATTAACGTAAGTCTGAAAAACCTCGGATCAGGATATCTGTCTCCCCCGGAGCATCTCAGGGATCAGTCAAGAAGCCAAAGCATCGATGCATTCCTCTATATCCGAGACTGTACTCTGTGTAAACCAAATCATAAATCATTTTCATGCACATGCATAATCGTAAAGTACATAATCATAAAATGTATACTTATATGTGCATAATTATAACTGCATACGTAAATGCGTAATCATAAATATATATTCATAAAATGCATAATTCCAGACTCGCAAATTTAACTGTGAAATAAAATGTCAACTCACAGAGCAAAGCTAGCCCTGAGGTCCGGCAGAAGATCCCTCGCTGAACGCTCGATCTCAATTACCTGAATAGCAAGGATACGATCAATATATATTGAAACACAACATACGGAGCTAATACGCCGAGAACCCTGAGTTCTCGAAAGGCGTATCACTCGGAATATCGACGAGGATAACAAAATTCTCAAAATATACCCAATTGACCCTCGCCCCAAAATCGAATACTCGAATCAATTCAAAAACCTCAAAACTACGACCGGGACGCGATTACGAGCAAAATGGTATAAAAATCTCCAAACTCCAAAAAGTTAACCCTTCGCCGGAACTCCGTCGTTGACCGCCGCCGGCGGTGGCGGTGAGGCGTCAACGGTGAAATTCTCCGGCGACCAAGACCCCAAAACATTCCTCTCCTCAAGTCCAACATCTTTTCCCAAAGAACCACCACCATCCAACTACCACCGTGGCCGAAAACTGCCTCGAAAGCCCATAAATCTCAAACCGGCCAAAAAATTTCTCTGGTCAAATTCCCCACTGTGAGGCCACCTCGTCCTCCCAAACTCAATGGGTTTCATCCCCAACTCAAACCCATCTGTCTCTACCCAAAAACCCCATCGAAAAATCACTAGAAAACCTTCCCCCTTTAACCCCGATTTCGTCCAATTTCTCTTACAAATATCTCCAACAAATTCCACACAAAACAACACAATATATACATCAATCAAAAGCCCAAGAGGAGATCTTCAAATCCCTACCTTAATCTCCGATAACCGTGCCGTTTTCCGGCAAAAATCACGACGGCGAGTTCAACGACTCGGCGGGTTAACTCGGTCAACTCGGTTCCTGGCTCGGTCAATGCTGGTCAACAACCCAATTTTAACTTTTCGACAACTTTTGCAACTACTCCGCTATTTATACGTTGCGAACCAACCAAATTCACGATTCGGATAACTCAAACCCAAACGGATAAGTACGACTAACTCGACAATAATTTCAAATATTCATTTTATATTCTCCGATTATTCGAAAAATCCTCTGAAACCTCGTACGAACTCAAAATCAAATCCTCTACAATTCCCGTGAAGGAACCCAAACCAAATTCGTGTCCGATAATTAAGTCGTGAACAAAATCGCCAGATTGATCAATTAGGACTAACTGCGACTAATCGTGAAATGTGCAACTCAAGCCGATTAACATACCATTTCCGGTTCGGGTTGTTACAGGTTCGCTTTCTTTAATTTTTCCATATGCAATTTCTTTATTACAACTGACATAGAGATCTACTTACATATGTACCAATCTACGAAAACGATCAAAATCCTCTATCAATCTTATAAAAATTTGGAATATATGGTGGGGACTAGAGAGATGGTGTCCAACTTTCTATCAAGCCACTATGTGACATATTAGTCCCTTTGTATACCACCAAGTAGGCAAGCACATAATTTATATGTTTTTCTTTTCTATATGTTAAGAATCTTAAAATATTGGACTCACAAATTTTGATCGACACTCTTAATAATTGCATAACAGTCACAAACTTTGATCGACACTCTTAACAATTGCATGAAACTCCTTGGAGGATACCATTAACTACATTTCAAGATATCAAACATCTTACACTCTTATTGTCGGGATCTTTTTTCGCCACATTATGCGAAAAACTATGTTTATAGCTGGCAGCTTAGCGCAAGTTGGTCATAGAAAAAAGGCTAGATTATGAGTATGAAGATCCCGAAATCCCATCCCTCCTTCCTCCTTAATTTGGTGCACAAAGTTTATTCCATGAGAGCTAATAGATTTTTCTCTTTTCAGTCGTAGTACCCCATCAAAACTTTGCACACATGTGATGTAGAGTATCACCCAACGACTGAGGTAACAGAAAGCAATTCATTGAGTATGTGGGCAAAAATTGTGCTACCACCCGAATAAGAATATCATTTTCAGCTCCACTAAGCATTTTACCTTGTCATCCTTCTAATTTTTTGCTTAGCGTCTCCTTAATATAAGAGAATGTCTCCACCTTATTCTTCCCAATATAGGTAGGCAACCCCAAATACTTCTCATGTTTCTCTTCAATAGAGACGCCCAAGTAAGCCGCCAAACTTTCCTTCAACTCACCCGACACCTTCTTGCTAAAAACTATACTGCTTTTCTCAAAATTAATTTGCTGTCCTGACACAATTTCATACTCTTTCAGAACCTCTTTAACGTCAGCACATTCATATATTGAACCTTTTTCAAATAGCAAGCTGTCATCCGTAAAAAGTAGATGGCAAATAGCTGGGGCACCAGGGAAAATCTGAATACCTTGGAGGGCTCCCACCGATGTTTTCTAATCAAGTAAAGCTGTAAAAAAACCTCAGTATACAATATGAAGAGATTTAGTGATAATGGATCACCTTGTCCTAGAACCCTTGAGGGTTTCACATATTATTTTGGGGTGCCATTAAGGAGGAATGAGTACTTGACTGTAGACACACTGCATCACCATCTGAACCCATTGTTTCTGAAAACACAGACGTAATAGAATAGCTTTGAGAAATTTCTATTCCATGCTTGTATCTAGCTTTAACGAGAAGACATCCTCAGTACTAGACTGACAATTATGGATATATGATGAAATCTCATTAGCAATCAGAGAATTATCAGTAATTAACCGACCCTGAATAAAAGCAATCTGGAAGGGTGAAATCAGTGAATCTAGAATTCTTTTTAACCTGTTTGCAACAGCCTTCGAGCATATCTTATACAACATATTACAGAGGGTGATAGGCCTCAAATCAACAACTCTAGTAGAATATTTAACCTTCAGAATCAGAAAAATATGAGTGAAGTGGAAGGAAGTTCTAAGCCGCTTCCACAACATTTGGACCAACCATCGCCCAGTACTTTTGAAAGAAAAGTGGTGGCATATCGTTCGGTCCCGAATTTTTAGTGGGGTACATCTGGAAAAGGGATGTCTTGATTTCTTCCTCTATGTATGCTGCAGTTAACATAACATTGTCTAACTTGGGTCACTTTCGATTGAAGCAGGTCTCTAAACCTTTGCTATGATTGAAGTCAACAAACCTAGGTTTGAAAGTAAACATAGCATTGAAGTAATAAGACACTACCTTTTCCATCCCCTCCTCCATGTCTTGCCATACTCCAACACTATCAAAGGGTCCTTTAAGAGTGTTTTTCCTCCTTCGATTCAATGCTTTCCTATGAAAATATTTTGTGTTTTTCCCCTTTCGTTAGGTATTGAACCTTGGACCACTGCATCCAGTATAGATGTTCCACTGTAAGAAGGGAATCAAGTTTCTCATGAAGAATGACGCTTTCTGCCTAAGCTTCATCTGATCGAGAGCCTTGTTGTAATTCCTCTAGCCTGGCACGCAGTTGATCAATCTTGCGTTTTCAATTTTCAAAAGTGGAACGTTTCCATAAGGTAAGGGAAATCCTAGTAGCTCTAATTTCCTCAGTGGCGTAGTAAGTCGGTATGCCATGTAACGGTTGGTTCCATCCCTCTGCAATTACCGTCTTACACTCGTCATGCTCAATCCAGTAGCTTTCAAACCGGAATTGATGTTGATTCCTTGTTATATTAGGAATCAGCGTTTGCAGTACATGCAGAAAAATCAGAATGTGATCACTATGGATTGGACTTAGGTGCTCCAACCATGAAGCCAGGAATATGTCTCTCCATGTGAGCATCACTTGCCCTATCGAGCCTGGATCATACCAGCCCCCTGTGCCATGTATGCATAACACCGATGAATCCAAGATCAATCATATCGGCATAAGCGAGGGCATCTTTAAACCATTGCATTTGACTTTGTCTATGGACTACACCTCCTTCTTGTTCTGATCTCTAAGAAACACACAAGGTAGTGAGCATTTGTCACTTAGAATTGTAATTAGATCTCGCGTGCGATATCGCTCTGCCTTCACTAGATTCTCGTAAAATCCAATAAGTCACCACGCAACTCCTGTTCCTTCAGAACAATAAACCTCCAAATCTACAAAAATTCATAGATTTATCCATGTATTTCACCCGTAAACCATGCCTCGATAGCATCACTAGACATTCTGAGTTTCCAACACTAGCCACAACCTCACTATCGAGATAACCAGCCTCCAATCTTATTGAATTCATATACTCCATATAATCGACCTTTGTTTCATTAAGGAAGACAAAGGAAGGTCGCTTCTGACGTAGAACACATAGAAGGGCTTGCATAACAGCATCATTGTTGAGGCCTCGACAATCCCAGGCAAAAATATCCATCAATTTGCAAACAGGATGGGGTGCTTCGCAACCCTAGAAAACCCTAGTACAGCTCTCCTAGTAGCGACTAAAAACTGGAATATATAGCAAATTAGTTCCTTTGTTTCCCATGATCACATCACATTATCCCAACTAATTTTATGAGATATTCTACTTACATATCATGTCTTATGAGGTTAGAGCATCTCCAACAGTTTTTTTTTTAATTTATCTACTATAGTGAAGCAAAAAGCATATTTTACAATAACATTTTCTGCTCCAACTCCAAAAGATTCCCCATTTTGTAGATTTTATCATTTTTCCCTATTTTCTTCCCTAACAATGTAAAGATTGTCGTAATTATAGAGAATGTTATTTTCTCTCTCATCATATTCCCTACTTTAGAGAATCTGTTTAAGCAAACAACGAAAATATTCCCTAAAATAGATAAAAAAAAACTAAAATATAGGGAAGTTGTTGAAGTTTCTCTTAGTCAATCTTCTTATTACGCGAAACAAGAAAATTTGTTTAATTAAATCATTTAATTTTAAACTATCAATTTGTTATCAGAAACCAAAAGGATCTAAAACATAGAACGTAACGTAGCACTGAGTTTCTCGGAGTTTCTAGGAAACCATATGATGTTATAGGTTGAGTGTGGCGGCGGCAACTTGTCGTTGTTTACATGTTGAGAGACTCGGTTGATATCGGAGGGACGAGGAGAATTTGTTATTTTAGTGTGAATTACAAGATGGAAGTGCTTTCATGGAATATTCAGGGCCTAAAGGAGTTTGCAAGGTTGTCGGCTTTAAAGTTGATGGTTTTTGCTAAGAAAGAAACCATCGCTTGTTTTTATTATAGAAAACCTAATAGAGGACAAAGATTGGTTCGGGAAGTTTCGGTAGCAGTATGGGTTTGGCGATGGGCATATGGTTCCATGTCCGGTCAAGGGTAGAGGAAGATGAATGGTTTACTGGTCCAAGGAGATTGATCTTCATCTCCATGATCAAAGCCCTAATTTCATTGATACCGAGGTATGAGCGGCGGTGGGGCAAGGAGATTGGTTCCGAATCACTGGACTATATGGTCGGAGAGCCGGTGCCTCGAAACCAATGGAAGACATGAGATTTGATCTGCTCTCTCGCGGTAGAGAATGCTCTAGAGGAGTGAAACATTTTTGGTGACATAAATGAGATTATCTCGTCTCTGGAGAAATCTGGAGGAGCTTCCCTGCCGGCTTGGCAGATGGAGAACATGGTGGTTTGCTTGAATGCATGTGTTTTGGTGGATACATTACCAGAAAAACATACTTAGACGATAAATGCCGTTTGTCATCTAAGAGCTAGTTTTCATCGTCTAAGTACTTAGACGATGAAAGTTTTGTCGTCTAAGTTTTGTCGTCTAAGTTTTGTCGTGTAAGTACTTAGACGACGAAATATAAAAAATTCGTCGTCTAAGTCATATTTAAGACGACGAAACATATGTCGTCGTCTATGTTTCGAGGCGACAAAACTTTTCTGAAAAAAAATGACAATTTTTCATTGCATAAAATTTCTTAGACGACGAAAATGTTTCATCGTCTAGGTGTTATGACTTTGACAACGAACTGTAGTGTTTGTCATCTTAATTAGCACAACTAAACGACGAAAACAGAAACTATTTTCGTCGTCTTAGTAACAACAGCTAATTAAACTATGAAGCCTATACTTTCATTGTCTAACTGATCCATTCGAGATGACAAATTTTTTTTGTAGTTTATACTTGTTAGACGACGAAATGACATCTAGACAACGAATTCTTCCGGTTTTGTCGTCCAGGTTTTTTTGTTTTTTTGTTTCAAAATTATAAATTGAACTAAAAATTAAATATTAAATAAAGAAAATATTCATTGAATATATTAAATATAAATTTTGTACATAAAAAGTTGATCAATCAAAATATAAACTACGAAACTAAACAGAAACATCGATATCGACATAGAGAGTTTGGATCCCATTGATTCCCATGGTGCTCGGATTGTCATCATCGTGTCTAGAATCTTGAAGCATGACATTTGGATGAACATATGTTCGTCATCTAAGTTGGTCTTAGATGACGAAATTGTCAACTGTTCTTCGTCTTAGATTAACTTAGACGACGAACTTTCATGATTTCGTCGTCTAAGATGTCCTCTTAAACAGAAAAATATCTTACATTCGTTTATTCTAAAATCATTCATGTAAGCTGTCATAACAAGTATTACAAACACTCTAAACCTCTTTTAATTAGTGCGAGTTATTATAAGTAAGCGTACAAATTAATTAAGTTCAAATTCAATCGAATTCTCTCTATTAAATAATTATAAGTATTATATATATTTATATAATAATATCAATCAATCATCAGTCACTTCCATCATCAAAAATCTGCATCGTCTGAATCATTCTCCTCACTCTCATCTGATTGATCATCATCATCCTCATATACGACGTCGTCGTCATCCTCTAGCTTCTCTTCAGAGGTATTATTCTCTAGGTACGGGTATATTCGTTATAGTGAATAATCAGGTATGGGTATATTCGTTATAGTGAATATACGTTATAGTGAGTAAGATCTATGGCATAATCAGGTATGGGTATATTCGTTATAGTGGATCAGTTGCCTTATGTCGGGGATGATAGAAGTATTATGCTCTAGATATGTATTGACATTATTTTCTTCAGTGTCAGACGCTAACATCCCTTCAAGTGTTTGGGCACTCTATATTTCTCAGTGAGACATATGGTTAACTATTTTCCAACATTCACTCGCTTTCGGATCATCCAGATAGAACTTCTACCTAACTAAGGTGGCAAGAACGAATGACTCATCTGCATACCAGCTTGAGTTTGTATCGACTGATAAAAGACTCAGATCTTCCTTCGTACGCTTGAATTATTTATACTTGAATATAAAAATGTTGATATCATTCTCATATAGTAGGTGAACGACAATAACAAGAACCATGTAATATACATCAACGTCCTCCCCTACCGTGATCCTACTGTTTTGTGTTCTTCTTCTTTCATCTTGGCCCAATGAATGAAACTTTACACCGTTGACAAAACATCCGGGGTATATATATTGTTGGACTAGCTTATAGGCCAATAAGTGATTATTCCATGACTACCACCCCGCATTGTGAGGGGATTTTTCTAGATCTTTCGTCTGCAAAATTGTGAAGAAGATATATGTACGTCTATTTAATTTTTACTGAAATTTTGACATAGTTTCCCCTAAAAAAAAGGAAACCAAAAACATGCATGCGCAAATTACGAAAAAATACTTCGAATAAGCAAAAACTAAAATAACCAATTAATTTACTGTGGGCACCTATTCCTATCCGGATTTCTCAATTTCAAAATAAAGAAAGCACAAACCTATATGGTTTAAACATACCCATTGGAGGAAATAATCAGGGAACTTCTTCTTAAGCACATTTTCAACCTAGTCATGACTCTTATCCGGTTTGGTAGTCTGAATTTTCAACCTGTAAACTTTCATGAATTCCTCGACCTCGTCACAGTCTCATAACACTACCCAATGCACTTCAATAAGTTCTTCTTCACTTAATCTTTCATTTAATACTCCTTTTAACAGTCATACAACACATGTGATGGCTGAAAGATTGATGCAGACATGTGTATTAGAGGCGGTGGAAGTGGCGGTCTGGACTAGATCTTTGAGGTACATGTTACAATAGGTTACACACTCATGCATTATGTATGTTTCTGCTATGGAGTCATCCATAACATATTTATTTTTGATGATTCCTTTATATTGTCCGAGTTGTCTGCAAAATGATAAAATTATTTGATGAATTGTAGAAAGACAAAAATATATATATGATGAAAAACGTGTTATAAATCAATTTAAGTAACATGAAATATTGTACCTTTCTTGAGGATATATTCAAGCGTAGTGCACCAGACCAGACCAGAGAGTAGCACTTGCTTGGTAAAGTGGATCATGAGGTGAATCATGATGTCAAAGAAAGCAGGGGGGAATCCTCTCTAATTTGCAAAGGATGTGGAAAATTTTGTATTATAGTTCAACCACATCTGATTTTTTCAACTCTCTAGCACATAACATTTACCACCATCTACATAATACTACTATTGGTTCGACGACGTCACAAGGCAAATATGATAGAATTACCGCTGGAATAAGACGTTGCAGCATAACATGACAATCATGAGTCTTTAGCCCAATGAAATTTTGTTCCCAAACTTTAACACATCTATATATATTCTCTGCATATATAATTAGACGGATAACAAACACTTTTAAACCAGTTAAATACTGTATTCCTCAGTATTAGTTTCACTGTGTAAGGTGCATCTGACATCTTGTTATACATTCCTCTTTTATCCCTCTTTAAACATAAGGGACGGCGTAAATTCATAGATTTCAGATTTTTTCACGCTATGGGAATATCCTTAGTATTGAACTTAATACCGAGAATTATTCCCACAACGTTGTCACACACATTCTTTTCTATGTGCATGACATCTAGGTTGTTCCTGAGTTTCAACTTCGACCAGTAAGAAAGTTCAAAGAAAATAATAATGTGATTCCAATATCTAACATGTTCGGGAGGGTGTGGATTGAGATTTTCACATGATCGTCATTGCTCAACACACCAAAATTGAAGCCGTTTACTCTCTCAAAAATCTCTTCACCAAACCACTGTCGGAGTTTAGGATTATTCTTTATTCTCCCGTCGAAATTCTCCTTATCCTATCACTGTTGGTGCTTATGAGAAATCCATCTATGGTAACCCATGTAACACACCTTCCCCGCGTGCCAACTAGAGTTAATGTCGTCCAAGAAGACATGACAAGCATCATACCCTTTGGTTGTGGAACATGTCAATATCCTATATGCAAGAAAATCACTGATGATCCATATTACAACTGCTTTCATCACGAACATTGTTTCAGTGAACTAGTTGGGACTCCAATTTTCCACAATTTTTTTAGCTCATCAATCAATGGTCTGAGGTACACATCTAAACATTTTATAGGAGACTTAGAACCTGGAATCACTACAAGAAAACTGCACCTAGACCACGGACAATTTCCGTCGTCTAAGTGCAGTTTTCCGTCGTCTAAGTACTTGGACGACGGAATCTCCGTCGTCCAAGGTCCGTGCTCCAAGTGCTGTCGTCCAAGCACCTGGATGACGGAGAATTAGCCTTTCCATCGTCCAAGTTAACTTGGACCGCGGACATTATCCGTGGCCCATGTATGCACCTGGACGACGGAAAGGCTAATTCTCCGTCGTCCAGGTGACTACATGGGCCACGAACATTGCTCATTTCTCCGTGGCCCACGTGTTCACCTGGACGACGGAGAATTAGTATTTCCGTCGTCCAGGTGCATACATGGGCCACGAAGAATGCTAGATTCTCCGTGGCCTAGGTGTTCACCTGGACGACGGAAACACTAATTCTCCGTCGTCCAGGTGAACACGTGGGCCACGGAGAATGGCAGGGTTTAGGGTTTAGGGGTTAGGGTTAGGTTTAGGGTTTGTGCACCTGGACGACGGAGAACATAATCTCCGTCGTCCAAGTGACAATTTAATTTTTAAAAAAAATAAATTGAAATTAAATATTATTAAATTAATTTATTATTAATTTAATTTAAATAATGAAAAATAGTCGAAATTAATTAATTAAACTAAATTTTTAATATTAATTAATGTATTAATTAAATAATTAATTAATTTGTACATACGTACACATCCAAATTAAAAAGCCATAAAAATAATAAAATATTGTTCGGAACTCGGAAATAAAGAAACGCGATAATTAAATAGCTAGCTAATACACTGGAGGAGCAGATGCGCCGCCGGGTCGTTGTCGTCGGGGTGTGGGTTCGGAGGAGGTTGACATACTTCTCGATTTTGGTTCATGAGCGCGATGAGTTGGGCTATTTGTGCTTGTTGTTCGTCAAGTCTTTGCCGCATTGACTCATTCTGCTCTTGTGTCCGTCGATTCTCTTCTCGTGCCAGTCGAGCCTCTTGAATGGCTGCTTCGACGGCCGCTGCCTGACTCCTTCTCCGCTGCCCCGAACCTCCCGTAGATGATGAGTCGGAGGTCGTCGACAAATCTTGTACCACCCTAGGCCCAAAGTGCCTAACCTCCTTGCCAGCTCTACGACCGTAGACCTCATCCGCGATTGCAATTTGGCTCTCTAAGGATAGATGAGGCAGGTCTTCCGGCGGCACATCTGGGAACGCAAGCTAAGTGTTAGCCAACTCTTCATGCGCACGCTCTATCACCCTTGCCTACAAAAAAATAATTAATTTATTATAATGAAATCATATTTAAATAATAATTACTATAATTAAAAGCACATAATTAATATATCACTTACGCCGCATTGACTCGCTTCATTATCGAGCCCAGGCGTCACGTACGCGCTTATGCTTGCATCAAGATAAGGGTGTTTGGAGCCCTTATCCTTGTGCATCTTGGCTATTTGAATGAACTGCTTGGCGCCGGTAGTATGGTGTTTCTCCTTCTTCCCCCGGTTGGCTTTGTTGACACCGGAGAATTTCTGTTACACAACATAATTAAATCATTAAAAAATGAATAACTACAATTTAAATAATTCAATTATCTTAATTGAAATAAAATAAATAAATTAATACCTTAAATTGTTCATCGGCAAAGTGGTTACACAACCACTCCCACTCATCTTCTCTATTCCCTTGCAGCTCTACCGGAGGAGGCACAGGACCGACATCTTGGAAGTACTTATGGAGCTTGTACTTCCAATCTTTGTAGATGGAGTTGGCGGTTTGGTTGATATGCCTCAACATGGCCGGTGTCGGATCCACCGCAAATTGTTCCTATCAAAAATAAATAGAAAATTATAATCATATATATTATGAAATTTTAACTAATATTAACAATATTATATAATAACTAAATTGGACGTATTACGTACCGAAAGATCTTTGAAGACTTTCGCCTTCTCATGATCCGGCGCCTCCTTCCAAGTATGGGCAGTGATACGAACCCGGTTACGGATGATTGACCATATCCCATGCGCCGAGAGACTTGCTAGCTGAGCTGTGGGAGGGCCACCAGTGAATTCGTCGTACGGCAAGTCGATCTTTTTCCCGGTCGCCTTGCAAATACGCTCCGCTTTGCCCCCTTTAACGAGACCCCGAGTCCTTTTCGGTTCCGGTGCAGAAGGGCCATCTCCGTCGTCCAGGTTCAAATTACGTTAAAAAAAATTAAAAAAATAATTCGCACCGAATTTAGCGATCTGTCATTCGAGTGAAATAGTCGTCCAATATCGATGAACAAATCGTATATATGAACAGTTAAATTTGAACCGACGAATAATTTTTCGTTTTGAAAGTTGTTAAGTATCGACTAATCCTTACGACTTAAGTGTTCATGAGTAGAGGCTCATTTGCAGCAGAGTATTAACGAAATTGAATTTGAACAAAACAACTGTTGGATATGTTCGTCATAACATAATATATAATTGTCTTCAAAGGACCATAAAATAATAAGTTCGGGAAGGGTTTGATTGGCACAGTCAATCGCAAAACCGATAATTTCACAAACCGGAAACGTGGATACAAGGCATTTCGCAACTCTGATTTTTGAACCGTCGAAGCTCACACACCAAGAATTGTTTACTCTAAGTCTTGATGAAAAGAATATGCATTGGAAGAAGGTCTAGATGGTCGTTGTCTTAGAAAAAATTACGATATCTGCACCTGGACGACGGATATGAGCGTTTCCGTCGTCCAGGTTCTAACATGGACGACGGATATGAAGTTATCCGTCGTCCAGGTTATCACCTGGACGACGAAGAATGACGTTCTCCGTCGTCCAGGTGTATAGACCTTGAATTCAGGGGTTAGGGCCTTACTGTTTAGGGTTTAGGGTTTGTGAACTTGGACGACGGAGAATTACCATATATGTCGTCCTAGTTTGTACCTAGACGACGGATAATGACCATTCTCCGTCGTCCAATTTCTAAACCCCGAATTCAGGGGTTAGGGCTTTAGGGTTTACGGTTTAGGTCGTCCCCGGTCATTTGTCTGTCCGTTCAATTATTCTGATTCAAAAATATAATTAAAAAATTGATCGATCGATCCGATCTGCTAGATTTAGTGGGTCCAGGATTTAGGGTTTTATATGAGATTGAGATTTGGCGTGGCGCCAAAGGTGAAAATGGCGGGGGACCTAATATAAACGTGGACGGAATTCAGGTGTCCGTTCAATTATTTTGAATGACCATAAAAAAATTAAATAAATGATCGATCGATCCGATTTGCTAGATTTAGGGTCGAGGATTTAGGGAGATAGCCAAAATACCCAAAGGCAACAACCTGCAATTAATTTCTCCGTTGTCCAGGATATATAATTCAGATTAATTAATTACCGTAAATAAACCTGCATCGATCATATATATATTACAATAATTACAATAATTAATTACCAATTAATCTCCCTCGTCGTATGACCGTACTCTTCGTCATAATCATCATCGTCCTCATCCCCGTTAGACGACAGCTCATCCTCGTCATCGTACTCAACATCGTCCGACGAATAACCTGAGTCGTCGTCCGCGTCCTCTTCCTACTCGTCTTCTTCATCTACCTCATCGAGAATCTCATCTTCAGTTAGATCTGTACAACCATCAGGCATGGGTAACCGTTCACCATCTAGAACCAGGTCCATTATATCGGAGCGGATGACAGAAATATTAGGCTCTTGATAGGCAGGAATGTCTCTTTCTGGTTCAGCAGCATCTTCAGTCGTCGCCGGTGTCCCTTCAATTGTCTCTGTATTCCATATTCCTCGGTGAGAGATATGGTTCACTATTTTCCACCCTTCACCGGCTTTCGGATCGTCCAGATAGAACACCTGCCGAACTAAGGTGGCGAGAGCGAAAGGCTCATCCTCATACCAGCTAGAGTTTGTATCGACTGATAATAGTCCCAGGTCTTCCTTTGTACGCTTGAACCATCTGCACTTGAATAGGAAAACGTTGACATCATTCCCGTAACATAGCTGAACCACATATACAATAGCCCCGTAATATAGATCATTGTCTTTCCCAACTGCGACCCCACTGTTTTGTGTTCTTCTTCCTTCGTCTCGGGCCAATGAATGGAACTTTACACCATTCACAAAACATCTGGGATAAATATAGTGTTTAACCGGCTTCCCTGCTAGCAAGTGCTTTGGCCATGACCACCACCCTCCGTGGTTTTCAGATTTTTGCAGATCAATCATCTGCGAAAAAGGGCAAATTAATATAAGGGTTTACTTTCTACAAACATGATCGATATGTATTTAAATAATTAATCCCGAGACGTACGTACGTACCCATTGGAAGAAATAATCGGGAAACTTCTTCTTAACCATTTTCTCAATCCACGCCGAACTCTTGTTTTGATGTAACGCCTGAAGCCTCTCCCTGTATGACAACATGTACGGCTCAACTTCGTCACAGTCTCGCAACACTACCCAATGTGCCTCAATAAGTTCTTCCCGTGTTAACGATTCCTTTAATACTCCTCTAAACGGTCGGACGACATTGGTGACGACAGAAAGATTGATGCGGGCACTGCTCTCGGAGGCAGTGGGAGGTGGTGGAGCTTTGAGGTACCTGTTGCAGTAAGTAACACACTCATGCATTAGGTATGTCTCTGCTATGGAGCCATCCGGGGCCGACCTGTTTTTGACGAATGACTTATACTGTCCAAGCTGTCTACAAAATCAAACGTACAATAAGAATAAGTACATATAGCTAGCTAGTATATATATAATCTCCAGTGGAACAAATAAATTAATTAGTTGTACGTACATTTCTTGAGGATACATCCAAGTGTACTGGACCGGACCAGAAATGAGCACCTGCTCGGGCAGGTGGATCATTAGGTGAATCATGATGTCAAAGAAAGCAGGGGGAAAAATCCTCTCTAGTTTGAAAATGATGTGCACAATTTGTTGTTGCAATTCCACCACATCTAACTTCTTTAATTGTTTGGCGCATAACCTCTGCCACCACCTGCACAATGCCACTATTGGTTCTACGACGTCCCGAGGCAAGTATGGTCGAATTACCACTGGAATCAGACGTTGCAGCATAACGTGATAGTCATGTGTCTTTAGACCAACAAACTTGTGTTGCACCTCGTCCACTGCTCCAGTTATAGTAGCTGCATACGTAGCCAGATAACGAACGCCCTTAAACCAGTGAAATACAGAACGTCTAAGCGTCGGCTTCACTGTGTAAGGTGCATCTGGCATCTTGTTGTACACTCCTTTCCTATCCCTCCTCAACCACAAGGGACGACGTAGATTCATTGATTCCAAATTTTTACGCGCTTTGGGAGTATCTTTAGTCTTGAACTTAATACCCAGAATTGTTCCCACCACGCTGTCGCACACATTCTTTTCTATGTGCATCGCGTCCAAGTTGTTCCTCAGCTTCAACTTCGATCAGTAACGGAGTTCAAAGAATATACTCTTGTGATCCCAATAGCTCAGATCATGTGGAGGAATTGGATTGCATTTCTTTACATCCGCGTCATTGCTCAACACACCAAAGTCGAAATAGCTCAACCTCTATAAATCTCTTCGCCCGACCAACTACGGGGTTTAGGATTGTTCTCTACTGTACCGTTGAAATGAGCTTCATCCTGTCGCCACGGGTGGTCGTGAGGAAGCCATCTACGGTGACCCAAGTAACACACCTTCCCCGCGTGCCAACTAGAGTTCACATCATCCAAACATATAGGACATCCATTATATCATTTTGTCCTGCAGGCTGCCAACATCCCATAAGCTGGAAAATCGCTGATCGTCCACATTACGGCAGCCCTCATCGTGAACATCGTGTCAGTGAATTTGTCATAAGCTGGGACTCCATTTTCCCATAACAGTTTCAGCTCGTCGATCAAAGGTCTGAGGTAGACATCTAAGCACTTTGATGGAGATTTAGGACCTGGAATTAGTACGGTAAGGAAATTAAATTCCTTGTTCATGCACATCCACGGAGGCAAGTTGTACGGCATCAGAATAACTGGCCAAGTGCTGACGGCGGAGCTATTACTTCCCCAAGGATTGAATCCGTCTGTAGATAGGCCGAGTCTAACATTTCTAACCTCTAAAGCAAAGTCTCCAAATTCTCTGTCGAAATGTTTGAAACCCTCCCCATCCGCGGCGTGTCGCAGGACATCGTCATCTATTCGCTTTTCTGCGTACCATCGCATCGCCTCTGCTGTGTGTAGAGACATGTACAGGTGCTACAATCTGGGAATCAAGGGAAAATATCGAACAACTTTCATAGGAATTCTCTTTTTCGAACTCTTCCTATTCAACTGGAATCTGCACTGGCCACATACGGGACAATAGTCCAAATCTTTATACTCTTTGTAAAATAGCACACAATCATTCGGACATGCGTCAATTATCCTGTACTTTAGGCCGAGGCTGCTCAAGATATTTCTAACCTTATAATGAGATTTAGGAAGATTGTGATCATCAGGAAGCAACATACATATTTGCTCCTGAATTTCGTCAAAAGCACTCACTGACATTTTGTGCTTCACTTTTATCTTCATTTGCTCCATCACATATTGCAACACATTCTCTCGACATCCAAGGAACACCGGGGTCTGCGCTTCAAGTAGCATCCGGTTGTACTTTTCCATCTCACTGGTGTCAGTGGCCAAGCTAGCTGCGGGGAATGTGCCATCATGCTCATTAGTGGTACTGTAACCTCCATCTTGGTGTTGGTGTCCACCATGACTACATCCCGGAAACGCATCATGGACCAAATCTGCAGTTAGGTTGCAAGCTGGGGGTCCGGCACCACTCTCGCTGGATGAGGCACCATGGTAACTGTACCCTGAGCTGAAGTCTGCTGAGCTGAACTCTACTACTTCACCATGCTCGCTCCATGTAGTGTAACTCCACATCATACCATTTTCGTACAGGTGTTGCACCATAACATTAACCTCCGCATACTGACAATTAAGACATTTCTGACACGGACACCTGAAACGTTTCTTTCCCTGACCATGTTCTATCGCAAAATTCACAAATTCGCTAATTCCATCCATATACCGGACATCACATCTATTCTTCAACTTCATCCAACTCTTGTCCATACTGCTACAAAATATTATAATTAATTAATTATTTATTACATATATATATTAGTCCATTAATTTACGCTTAATTATACGTACTCGATCTACATCGATCCATCAATTACGTACGTACGTAATTTAATCTGTATATATAGCTAACATCCATGCATGTATGTACGTACGTTTTCACTAAATATATATATATTAATTAAGCAAATTTTAACTGCGTGCGTACCTGCTGGCCTTCTCGATATCTGTTAATTAAGCTAGCTAGCTAGTCAGCGGAGATCCCTTATCCTGATCATTCCCTCGGCCTTCTCCCTTCTCCTTCTCCTTCTCCTTCTCCTTCTCCTTCTCCCTTCTCCTTCAATTCTTCTTCGAATGGAATGAAGAGATTGAGGATCGGATGGAATGAATCGATCGAAGAGAGTTTGGCATCGGGCTTATATAATGCTTCACTTAGACGACGGAGGTGTCGGTACGTCGTCTAAGTGGAAGTTAATTACTCGGACCACGGCGTGTCGATCCGTTGTCCAGGTGATCACTTGGACGACGGAGAATACCATCTCCATCGTCCAGGTTATCACCTGGAGGACGGATAAGACTCCGTCCTCCAGGTGGTCACCTGGACGACGGAGATGGTATTCTCCGTCATCCAGGTGATCACCTGGAGGACGAAGAAGACTCCGAGGTCCAGGTGATAACCTGGACGACGGAGAATACCTTATCCATCGTCCAGGTGATCACCTGGACCTCGGAGTCTTCTCCGTCCTCCAGGTGATCACCTGGACGACGGAGATGGTATTCTCCGTCGTCCAGGTGGTACTTGGACGACGGAGACTTCTACGTCGTCCAAGTGTCACCTAGACCACGGAACATTTACGTTTCCGTGGTCTAAGTGATGTTTTCTTGTAGTGAATTAGCAGACTAAAGAAATTAAACTCCCTTTTATACACATCCATGGAGACAGGTTGTACGGCAAGACGATAACTGGTCAAGTGCTGATGGAAGCATTATTATTACCCAAAGGGTTGAATCCATCTTTAGAAAGTCCGAGTCTAACATTTCAAACCTCTACTGCAAAGTCATGAATATCCATGTCAAATTCTTTAAAAACCTCTCCATCTGCTTGGTTTTTAGCACATCATCATGTACCTTCTAATCCATGTCCCATCTTATCGCCTCTGCTATGTATAGAGACACGTACAAATTCTAAAATTTAGGAATCAACGGAAAATAGCAAAACACCTTCACATGAATCAACTTCTTCGAACTCCTCCTATTAGGGTGCATCCGTTTGAACTTGTTGCATGCATGACAAGAGTCTAAATGTGCATACTCTTTGTAAAACAGAACACAATCAGTTTCGAATGCATGAATTTTCTTGTACTTTAGACCGAGGTTGCTCAAGATCTTTCTTACCTTATAATGGGTTTTGAGAAGTTTGTGAGGATCAGGAAGCAACTTACATATATGCTCGTGGATTTCGTCAAACGCACCATTCGACATTTTGTTTTTCACTTTTATCTCTATTTTCTCCATTATATATCGTAGGACATTCTCTAGACATCTAGGGTACGTACACCAGGGTTTGGGCTTCAAATAGCATCATGTTGTACTTATCCATCTTAGTAGTGTTAGTGGCCAAGGTTGCAGTGACTGTATCATAATGAGGAGTATCATAACCTTCCTCTTCATTTTGGTGTCTAACAGAACTAAATGTCAGAAAAGCATCATGTACCAAATCCATAGTTGGATTCCAAGAAGGGGCGCCAGTACCGCTAGATGAGGCACACTGATCGTTGTACCTTGAACCGAAGTTTGGTACTTTACCGTGCTCAGTCTATGTAGTGTAATCCATAGTTGGATTCCAAGAAAGGGCGCCAGTACCGCTAGATGAGGCACACTGATCACTTGAACCAAAGTCTGGTACTTCACCGTGCTCAGTCTATGTAGTGTAACTCCACATCATACCATTGTCATACAAGTGTTGAGACATAACATTAACCTCCTTAAACTCATGGTTAAGACATATTCTGCACATACACTTGTAATGCTTCTTTCCTTGACCTTGTTGCATCGCAAACAACACAAACTCTTTGAATCCATCCAGATACCTCTCATCATTTTTATTCGCCAACTATATCCAACTCTTGTCCATATTCTGCATAACTTAATTAATTATCATGAGTGAAACAAAAATGCGCATAATTAATTAAGCCATAAGTTAGCAAAAAATTGTCATCATAGTAGGCAACATGCATCGTTTCTAGCTAGCTAGCTCCGATCAATTTCTAATCATCCACATCGAAAATTCTAATTAAGGGGGGTGTATTGTATTTAGATTTAAATGGATTATTTTTTATTGGTGGATTTCTGAATTGTTTGTGGATTGTATTGGACTTTGAAAAACCAAACAAATCTACTGATTTTATGAAGTAGACTTTTGAAAACTTCTATAGATTTTCAAAATCTTTCTGCTTGAATTTTGATAGATCTTGGTAGAATTTTTACATATTAATGGGCTTAAAACTCATATCTAACACACGGGCCAAAGCCCAAATAAAGCAACTACAACATAAAGGTTTCTATTCTTGCTCCCTTCTATATTTACCAAAGAAGCTACTGGTTCAAGTTCAACTAGACTACTGGAGGTCCACTTTATGAGGAGAAATTAGAAGCATAATAGAAACACTACTATAAAAGGTGTATTATACAACGTCAATTACACAACGAGTTTAAAAAATATGTTGTACAATAGTGAAAAAAATGGATAACTACTATCATACATCGGTTTGTTTGCACCTCCATTGTCTGTTACAAATAAAAAACTTTATCACACAACAAACATGTACTTTTCCATCATATGATAGTGATAAAATGAATAACATTTTCATCTCCATTTATGAAGTCAAAACTTACTGTAAACATGATTGTTTTTAGTACATCAAACAACAAATATTCACATAATTGTTGTATGTGCTTTCAAATTGAGCTCCCAACTTATTTGAGTTTCCTTCTAAGTTTGAATTATCACACAACTATTATTATAAACTTACGTTGTATGACGAAAATATTAAAATTTAACATTTTAACACAACAAAGTATATAACATATCATTGTGTCAACACATGTTGGCGGCAACTATTGGATGTCATTTTGTTTCCCATCAAATTTAACATTTTAACACAACAAAGTATATAATACATCATTGTGTCAACACATGTTGGCGGCAACTATTGAATGCCATTTTGCTTCACACACGCCCCCCCCCCCCCCAATTTCATCATTGCCACACAATGAAACATATAACACCACGTTGTATGATGAAAATGTTGGCAGCAACATATAACTTATGTTTCGTTGGGTAAAAATGATGAAATTGGGGGAAAACAAATGAGTACTTATCCAATTTCTTATGTAACACTCTTATGAATCAATCCGGCCAGTACCAATAAATCAACTTCAATCAATACCAATATCAACAATTCAGTATATAAATCAACCATCAACAATATTTCAGTACATAAATCAACAATTCAGTATATAAATCAACCATCAACAATAATTCAGTACATAAATCAATAATTCGGTACATAAATCAACCAACAATTCAATCATCAATCCAGTACGTAAATCAACCATCAATCCAGTACACTAAGAGTGTTACATCAATGCAGTACATAAATCAATCCAGAGAGAGACTGACTGAGAGAGACGATGAATGCCTAAGGTGTCGGAGTCGGGTCAGAGAGAGAGAGAGGAACGACGGCGGAGTTATGACAAAGAAGAGAGAGGCGATGATGCTCGCATTCGGAGGAGAGTGGAGGTCAGACCTCGGATTCGCGTCAGAGAGAGGAACCATCTTCTAATGTCTCTATCAATGAATTCACAAACAGAGATCGGGAGAGTATCACTAAGGTTGGCATCAACAAGCGTCTTCAATCTCAAGTGTTTACTCCCCGGAATCCACATATCTTCCTAGATATTAATCTTGGAACCATCGAGAACTTGTCACTGCCCCCTTTTAGTTACCACATTACGAGCCTTTATCAAGCTTGACCATCCCCAAGAAGAATGGTATCCTCTCTTGGCTTTGAGAAAATCGACTTTTAGAAAGTATCTGGTCTTAATAACTTTTGCACAAAAAGAGTCAGGCTCATTGATAAGCCTCCATGCTTGCTAAGCCAATAACGCCAGGTTAAACTCCTCTAGGTTGCGAAACCCTAATCCACCAAGATCTTTAACCCAACATAAGAACTCCCATGATCTCCAATTTATTTTGTTCCCCTGATTAGAGCTTCCCCACCAAACAAATGAGTCATATGCTCCAGTAAGCTCAGTGAAATTCTAATCCGACTGAATATCCTGTAACACAACTTGTTCCTTTTGATGGTGTTCTAGTTTTTGGATAATATTGGCAGTCCTTGGGCAAATGCTTTATATCTAGTTCCAGTAACCTGGTTATTGGTCTAAGGTGATGCTTATTTATCAGTCGGAGAGAATTCAATGCCCCGAAAAACACAAAGGTTCCTCCGCAAGGTTCGTCCAATCCCTCCAACTACTAAGGTGCTAAATTTTGTTCTGTTTTTTTGGAGATGTTTAATAGTTTAATTGGAATAATGAATAGAAAATTGTGAAGAAATTAAGCAAATACTAGTTGGTACTTCTCTTACATAGAAAAGGTAAAAACTTGCTATATGGGCTGTGATGTTGTATTGATGTGCTGATTGATGGGATTTCTTACCTCTGTTTATCTTTCTTCTTTTTCATTGCTTATAAAATTGTGCTCATTTAGGAAGTGCTAAATTCAATAGTACTTTTTTTCTTTCTATAAAACTACTTAACAATTTGATATCTTTATAATTTTTCTTCTTGTTTTCCAGGAAGTTGCTTGCTAGGTCAGATGGATCTTGAGACAGAAAACAGAATAGCTGCAATTCTCATGAGAGAAGCAGCAGAATTATGGCGCCAAGCTGAGAAGGATGGTGTGCATGCTTATCTTCAACAACCTAAAGCAAAATTTAAACCAAATTCTTGGTTCCTGAGTGCTACTGTTCGTGGTGTGGAACAAGGTCAGTCCCTGCTGTGTCAGTAGTTTCATTCTCTTTGTTGTTCCTTACGGAAGTTGTCAATTATGTGTGTCCCTTACTTTCGACACCAAACCAGTGCCTTGAAATTCGAAACAACTAATGAGTTGGAATTCCACCAGGTTTCAATATAAGAGATCCATGATGAGCCTCATATGTTTTCATTAGAAAGACCAACTTTTACAGCTTTAGAGCCGAGTAAATTCAAAGTTGAAGAGGACAACCCAATAGTTTGATGTTGTGTTCTTTTTATTCTATTTTCCTAATTATCGCTGTGTTCTTTTCTTTTCTTTTTTGTCTTCAGCAAATAAAGTTGTGGAAGTGAATGAAATGTGGCGAATCCGAGAGAAAGAGTGAGAATTGGATGAAAGGCTCAAAGGCAAAAGGAAGGATGATGGCAAAAATGATAGATATTTAGGCAATTATAACTCGTCAAGAACCACTAGTAAGAGGCAGTCGGTTATGGATGACATTGCTCTTGCTACTTGTTCATCAAGTAAAAGGGTAGATGAGACATGCCATTCAAGAGAAGAGAATGGTTTGAGAGACGAAGAACTTGAAGAATTTTTACATTCAAGGTAACAATTCAAAAGGGTATTTATTTGATTCGCTCTCTGCTTTGTGAGTATCTGATTATGTGCGTTGTACATGAAGTGAACATACCAGTTGACATATGTTTCTTGCTATGACAGGGTTACGCATGGTAGAGGCACTGTTGGGCCAAGAATAGATGAAACGGGTCCATATCTCCCACATTCAGAGTCCAAGGATCAGTTGATAGCTGGTCCCAGTGTACAAGAACGTCATGTTTATGGAACACAGAAGCCTTCACAGAGGTTCTATCACTCTTCTGAAGAGGAGCTTGACAATGACAGGAAGAAATCCAAAAAGGCTCGTTTGGGGAGCTCAAAGAAGCACAAATCCAAGGATAAATCGAAAGAGCGGAAAAAGAAGAAGAGGAAGGAAGAAAAAAGGAGTAAATATTATGATTAAGAAGTGATTTGTCTAGGTTCAATATTCAAAACGTCACAACGTAATGTTTCTGCAAGGGTCATCAGTTTCTAAAGAGGTGACGGCTGAGTTGCTTTCAGCCCCTGGACGTGAACTCAGCAGAGGATTATTTAAGTCATTGATTTTGACTCTAAGCTCTGTTTCCCAAGGTAATCTCAGTTAGTTGAAGAGAGATGAAGCTTCTCAGCTTCTCAGTGAGTGATTCATTCACATACCAATCATATCATCATTGGGTTTCTTTTGGTCTTCAAGTTTGAAAAATGATACCCTATCGATGCTCCATGACTGTCGTTTCCCGTTCTATATGTATTTGTTCTGCAAGTGCTGATTAGAAAAAGAAATGCTTCTCATGAGACTATTTTGGTGTTGAATGGCTTACATATGTGGACTCTGAAGGCATACTATTATAGTTGGCACTTCTTAATTACTATCAAAACACATCTCTGAGTTAAATCAACAAAGAATGTTTGAAGAACCTACCAATTTCAATGCAAATCAGGTGGTTCATTCATATGCATATCGTAAGATTTTTTCACTGAGGATGACACCCTTACTACATATCCCAGACATTTCTGGGTTGCCCTAAAAACAGATAGCCGTTAGAGGCTTATTTTCAAATTTCCAAGAAAATAGAGTAGACTTCCCTCCAGTTTGATAAAGACCTTTTAAGATAGCTGTACTCGTTGACTTACCTCTCAAACTTAGATTAGATAGTTTGTCACTCAAATTGTGTTGGTTAACTCAAAACCGTTGACATTTCTCCTTGATTTTTGTTAAAGAACTTTCTCAAAAATTAACTGGGTGGTTGAGTTGGCCTCTAGGCTAGGGCTATTTTTCTTTAGTTTCTAGGGAAGAGTCTCTGCTTTTCTATGGTATTGTCATTTCCTTGTGTTGTGACAGCCACGTTTTCTCCTCGGTTTCTCTTTCGGACCGGTGGATCTTGAGAAGCAGCATTTTACCCACGGGTTTCTTTTCGGCAACCACACACATGCTTGTCATTTCGTACCTCGACTTGTGTGGGCTGCTAGTGTGACGACCCGAACCAGAATCAGAGGTGCGTTTGGCACGATTCTCGAGATTTGAGTTTAGTCGCAGTTTTGCGATATTATGTAGTTTGCCGATTCGATTTGCGACTTTATTTTCGGTCGAGAATTTGGGTTGAGTGTCTTCACGGAAATGGTAGAGTACGTGATTTCGAGCTCGTGGGCGGTTCCGGATGTTTTTTTCCGATAACCGAGGAATATTTTATGGTTATTTGAAGTTTTGAGTTTCGACGAGTTTATCCGATTATTTTATGTTTATCCGAATCATTTCGTATTTTCATTTCGGACCGTAGATCGACCCGAGGCTCGAGTATAAATATCGAAAATAGCCGAGAATTAGTCGAAAACTTCATTTTGGGCGTTGACCAACCTGGAATTTCGTTGACTTTCCATATTTGGAAAGTGAGCCATCGGACCGAAAGGGAAAGTTGCCATTTTGGGAAGTCACTGTCCGGCGACCGGATTCCGGCCACCATCCGCCACGGGACAGGTATGGTTCGATCCCTCTCGTAATTTCGAGTATGTGTGGCTTTGGTTTGAGTGGAATTAGTTCCGTTTTGATGGAACCCGATTAGGGCCGAGTTGGCGAAGTTCGCCGGCGACGGTGGAGGTGGTTCCGGCGTGTGTTAGGGGCGAAGTTGTTGGGGGTTTTGCTCCCCACACCTTGGTGAAGCTCACTGGGTGTTTGGATTTGGATGAGAGGAGGTTTTGGGGTGAACCCGAATGGGAGTTCGGTTTGAGATTTTCGATCAGGTTTGGTGGATTTGAGGTAGTTCCCTTGTGAATTAGCTTAAGTGGTAGAAGAGGAATTGATTCAGCTCATCAAGACCTTGAAATCTGGAAACTTTGGCCTTGAAATTCCACCGTTGACGGCGCGCCGCTGGCGGCGGCGGCGGTCAACGGCCGGAAAGTTGACTTTTTCAGATTTCGATGTAATTAGTGTCATTTTTCTCGTAATCGCGCCCTGGTTATCGTACAGAGGTTTTTGGGTCGATTTGGTTAGCCGATTGTCAGTCGAGATTTCGAGTGGGGATTTCGGGATTTCCGTAATTCATTTTGCACTGCATTTCGTATTTCCGGGAACGGTTGGTTTCCGTGCATCCGTACAGTGTTGTGAATTACGATATTGATCAGTTATGTTTTATGAATATGTTTAGGAGATTGAGATCGTGATCGTGCTTCAGGCGAGGGATCTTCCGCCGGACCACGAAATTAGCGCGTGTGCGCGTTTTGCTCACCTGTGAGTGGACAATTTCTTTTCACGGAAATGATTGCGAGTCTTTGATTTGATTTATGAACTTGAGCATGCGTATGAGATTTCAGATATATGAGCATGTGTTTTATGATTATATGATTATACTTATACGGATATACGTATATGAATATGCATATACTTTTATACTCTTTCATGCATTTGTATCGAACTGTTATGATTTGATTTTCACAGAGTACAGTTTCAGTTACGTTGTTGTATCGATACACTGCATCCCGGCTGATCCCCGAGGATGTCACCGGCTGGAATCACGTGTGGGCTAGGGACCCCATGGTTCTGAATCACGTGTGGACTAGGGACCCCGTGGTTCTGACTGTACTACCCAGCTAGGATCACGTGTGGGCTAGGGACCCCGTGGTTCTAACTGTGAGATTTTTACTTGCATGCTCAGTACGCTGGAGGAGTATGATATTTACCTCGCGTATTTTATTATTTTCATTTACCTGGACTCGCATATGTTATTTTAAACATATATATTAACTGGTGAAAGACATTTATTTTCGTCCACTCACTCTAACGTGTTTATTGTCTTTCCCCTGGGCTTTTCGGTTTCCGTGCCCAGTTTGCAGTTCAGGTTTGGTGTTTCACGTCGTGGTCGGAGGCTTAGTGCTCGAGCTACTTTGTTTCATCCAGTAGGTTTATTGTTCTACCTACTATGGTATGCGTATATGATTATGTATTAGAAGTCGCTCTGAGCGTCCTATTGTATATGCTATACGATTTTATACCGGATTTCAGTAAAGTATATATTATATGTATTGTTTACTTTACTATTGATATATTGAGAAATCCGGATGGGATTGGTGCCCACGGTTTGGTTTTTGTGGCATAGGATGAAGTGTTATTTTCAGGGTGCAGGTTTATGCAATTCCACGCTAGTAACGAAACTCTGCCCAAATTTCGAAAAGTTTTTGTTGGTTCATATTTTCGAAAGGGTTTGATTCCGGTTTAGGTAACTGAATCGGGATTGGGTCCTTTCAACTAGTGCACGTTTTCCTTGGGCTTTGAGCTGTTTCTTTTCAGCTTACATGTGTGCATCCATAGCCTCTTACCTCTACTTGTGACCAACGTACAAAACAGGGATGCTGGGTTTATTTCCATGGTTGTACCATCTATATAAGGACTAAGGCTTCCTTAGTGAGAGGTTGGTTGAGTGAGTATTATTTTGGGTGATTCTTTGATAGCACAAATTTGTGTAGTTTTCTCTCTTCACTTCTCTTCCCTTTCGGTGTCTATGCTTAGTCTTTGTTGTGCATGTAAGCCATAGATTATCATTCATAAAAACTGATTTCAAAACCCATATGCATCATTGCATAAGTGCATTCCATTGAGATTGGTATGGAGATGCTCAACCCGAAGAAATAGATCAAGAAGATTTAACTTACAAATAGTTAAGATTTGAGTTGATGTTTCTAGACACTTTCCAAGTTGTAAACACATAAGTCAAGTAGTGTAGTTCTGTTTAGAACTGGTAGCTAGACTAGTTAGGATAGTATATGGGCTATGTATCCTCAGAGTACAAGATTTTTGTAATTGTGTGTGTTACTTTATAGTGAAAAGGTTTGTCTCTCAAGAGTTAGGGGCACGGAGTTTTCTCCCCTGGTTGCAGAGTTTCTGCGTTAAACAAAAACATCCTCGTGTTATTCTTTACTTATTGCTTTTACAGTTCAAACACTCATATCCTGTAATTCGGGATAGGTTGTCATTCTGCTATCCCCGAATATAGTTTAAACGAAAAAGTTGTAAAAGGCCTATTCACCCAGCGGGGACCTTTGGAATCAAATTCTTCCATTTAGATTGGGAATGTAGTGAGGCTTCTTTATGTATGATAATCTTTGGCGCCATCCTAAATATGAATGGGCATGAAGAAATAAGACGATGCTGTTTCTTTGTCTCTTTCGGTGAGAACAAATGAATTATTTTGAAGGTTACTGTATATATCATTGTACTCCAATGAAATGACCGGTCTACACATCATTGTAGATAAGGCGGAAAGATAGAAAATGTGGTATTTGGTACAAATATGACCAGGATCGAAATACAAACCTAAGCTTAGATAACTAATCATGCAAGCCACTTCTACCAACATAAAATTCATGCAAGTGATTAGCTTTAGCCGGTTAATGTTCAGGCAGCAGCTGCCAACTAAATCATTGCAGCCCTTTGCTAACACAAGAAAATATGATACTGAAATTTCAACAGCTCCATCCATCAAAATCATCAGGAACGTCATGATCCGTATGATACACTTCCAAAATGTCATTAATCATTGATTCATTACTGTCCATCAAGAAAATCATGAATCACATTCCTCGGGTTAGAATTTCGCTGAATTGCCAAGCTTCCAATGAATCAAAGCAAACCTAACCATATCATGAGTGTTTACAAAATGAACTTTCACAAAGAGATGGAATAGTTTCAATAGAGAGGCAGGGGATAAATTACTCACTTAGGGGATTGGTGAGTCGATTTTGCATTGTAACTGGTCCACCATTGAATTACGACAAACACCATAGACACCGCTCGTGACCGTCCATATAAGCTGACATGCTGCATGTAAAGTGCAGAGAAGAGGTCAAATCAATTGGCATTGCAATGCTTTTATTTCTCTTTGTATAGGTAAGAAATTCAGACGCAACAGTTGCTTGATTTGGAAGCTGAAAAGAAACTTACCGGGTCAGTTAGGGGAGTTGTTGTCAATGAAACAGTGACACCGTTAACTTTTGCACGTACACCTACACATAGCTCATTGAATTTAGTTGATGAATTTACAGCTCCCGAGACAATAGAGAAGTGCCACAACCATTATGGTTATTCTTCAATTTCAGATTACGAAAAAAGAAAATGATCACTTCAGATCAAGAAGTAAACCAGCTTCAGTGTTTCAGAGGCAAGCTGACAGTAGCAGTGAATAACATCTATAGAGCTCAAGAAACAATTGAAGCTCTGATGTGAAGACGTTCCAGTGGTTGGCAGATGCAAAAGGGAAATAGAAATTCAATACTAGTACCCATTTTGTCCATCTGCAGCCAATATTAGGAAGGATTAGCATACATAATTCACAACATATATACTGAAATAGAACACACGGCCAAGTATTATGTATCTCTAGTATCATTTCCTATGTAACAAAGGTGGGCTATACTGTTCCTAACCCTGTTCATGTTTCATGCGTGCGGGAGCTCACCTAACCCTCTTCTCTCGAGCTCTCCATTACTTCACTCTCACTCTCTCTCTCTCTCTCTCTCTCTCTCTCTCTCTCTCTCTCTCTCTCTCTCTCTCTCTCTCCTACCTAGACCGACGAGTACAACAACCCAATCCAAGCCACTAACGAGTATGGAAAGCCTTTCCACCACGACGTGACCAGAGCAACCACGGGGCTCAGAACTTACTGAACACGGCGGCACCACCACTCTTCGGTGCTCTTACAGCTCCAGCTCTAGCTCGGTAAGCCTCTTCTCACTCTTGCGATCTCAACTCTCAGATCTGCTCTCTCTCTCCAAGAAACTTTGGATCTTTTCACTCTATTTAGGTATATCAGATTTAAATCGATTTGGGTATATCGATTTGGTACATTGGTGATTCAAGCGAACTCTCTATTTTGTTTGTCTCAATCTCTCTTGATTTCGTTTTCAACATCTATACCTCTATCAAAACATTCAAATGCTCCACCATTCTTAAGAACTGGGAGTTACCTCAAAATTTGGTATTGTTGAAGCTTGATGAAGACATGCTAAATCATATAGTATATGTCTTGCATGTATAGTCAATTTATAGAGAATATCGATCATATTGTTTTCCATTTGGACCTTTTGTCTAGATTTTTTTTTCTTTTCAAATTTCTGTATTGCAAAATAAATGGAGATATGTTGGTGGTATGGGTTTGCAATCAAAAATCAAGTGTTGATATGATGATGCTCTACATCTAAATAAACCCTACTTGATCTCATTAAACAAAATTTGGTATATATGATGATTTTCTAGTATTACATATAACGTGGAACCTAGAGAAAAGCATTGACATTTTGTTAAGGAGTCTTCAATTCCACATTCAAAACAAACGTCAAAATACCGCACGACCCTGTTTTGAAACATAATTTGGATGTGGATTTAGATCTCAAATCTCAAGTAATAGTTTCGAAAACCGCACCTTCAACAATGGCTGTCTATTGGTGCTGCTGACAACCTCATCCTCAGCCTTCAGTTGATCGTTCTTCATCTTCTGTAACAAAACTCTTCATTGTACGGCTGCACATGCAAATGGGTCCTCTTTCTGATAATCCGTTACCCACCTGGTCTCAATTGAAAGTATACAATCAGAGAACTTATAAATTAACTGTGTGCAGAAGATGCAATGACAAATGGGTTGTGCAATTGAACAAAAACAGGGCATTACAACTAGAATTGTGAGATCACAAGCTCATAATGCAGCAACATGTCTCATCTTTATTCTTCTGAAAGCATAATTCATCTTATAGCAGCTAATGGCATTGTCCAGAAAAACCACAAGAGAAAAAATCACGATACTCAGCTCCAAGAAGCCTCATTCAAAACTCCTGAACTGAGTGGGTTACTAACAGGTATAAAAGAACACAAAATCTGACGATTCATTTTCAATAGTGTACCTATTCAAACAGCATATTACACATCAAAAGTGAAACTAACAAGCTGAACAACAAAGACAACAATTTTTGTTGAAAAAGCTTCAGACATGTGCTAAATTCTAAACAAATTCACCATTTTAATGTTGAAAGGAAACAGAAGTTCTGTCTGATATCTAAACCATCATCTATTTTAACACTAATCAGAGAACTCCGATAAAAAACGTCATTACCAGAATCAAGCTTTATAATGGGACTGAATACACCAAAGTTTCACTCAATGGAGTACTCCCATCGTCAAAATCAGAAACAATGAAAATAAACAATAAATACACCAAAATTGAAATATATAAAGAGATAGCAATCAATCTTACCGATCAAACTGAAAGAAGAATGAGAGACCTCATTTGGTTGTACGATGCTTTCAGAGAATATGTGCTACAGAGAACATGGATTGTTTCTCTTCGAAATGGCATATCCTTGTCTAAATAGATCACTTGCAAGTTGCAAGCACTGCCTCCTACCACTCCTCCTCCTCCTCCTCCTCCTCCGAGTCACTAATGATATCAATGTCGTCTATGTGGATATAAATGTCATCTACGTGAGCAACAACAACAATGCTTGCAAGTTATACAAAGTACAAATTGTATCGGGCAACCTTCTGATGTGAGTGCGAGACAAATCCAATTGCCTAAGATGTTTCAAGTTGTTTACCGTATCAGGCAATTCCTCAATAGAGTACCCTGATAACATAAACACTCTTAAACATTGTAATTTTGGCAATAAGTTATGAAGGGGTGGTCTCATCACCGTACATGCATAGCAAGGGCTGATTCAAAGATAGCTAAGGCCTAAAGGCAATGTTCTACTTAAGCATTGCCTCTGCTCAAGACCTCCCACGACATATCCATGGAAGCAAAGGCTAGAGACGACTAATCGAATTCGAAACCAAGGCAGAACATACACATTGTCCTATAAGTGCAACAAAGGGAACAGCATTATGGAGATACCAGAAACCAGTCTGGAAGAAGTTGCACTTTTCCTTGCCCAACTCATTATCAGTACGTAAGGCACGACAGTCTTGGAGTGCATTGCTGAAGATATTTCATTTCTACTTCGGCCAGGTAAGTTCATGATGACCCGAGAGATAGAAAAATATTTGAACGGAAACATATTACGTTTGAGTGATTGGGAATTTGGGATGAAGGGGGAGAGAAGGTGGAATCTATCTTTCTTAATTTGGACTCGGATGCAATATGAAGAGTTACAAAACTGAGCTTAGATACCATATCATACAAACCACCTCAACTATCATTGAACGGAGGACTTTGCTCATAATCGAGTTCAGCATGGCAAAACTATACATGTGCATTGAGGTCGATTGCCACTTACCTAATTGAGGAGTGTAGCGGAAAATCTTCGACAACTCAATTAATAAGTTGGACATGATTGACATCAATCTACATGCCAACATGCCTAGAAGGCGAACTAACCTATCCAGATGGCCTAAAGACTGCCAAGGTGAACAACTGAAGCCAATCCTCCTTGACCGCAAAGAAAGCTGAGGTAATGCTTCTGTTGTGGACTAACGAACAAGGTTGTCTTTGCTCAAGTCCTCTCACTGTACCATGGAAGCACACAAACAAGGCTAGCGACTAGTAATCCCATTCGTAACCCATGCCAGCACACAAAATTTCCACTATAAGTCTTACACAGTGAACAGCATTATGGAACCAGAAACCAGTCTGAAAAATGTTGCGCTTTTCCTTGCCCAATTCGTTATCACTAAGGTTGGTGGACTGCATGGCGGTATTGCAGTCCGCTGTTGGAGAGTTTTCATCCCTAATTCGACCAGATTGGTTCATGTTGATGATGACCTGAGAGATAATATTCGGATAAAAACAGATTATGTTTAAGTGAGAATGGAATGGATCGGAGGGGGAAATATAGAAGAGGTGGTATCTGGTACAAATATGATCAGGATCAAAATACAAACCTAAGCTTATATAACTTATCATGCAAGCCACTTCTACTAACATAAAATGGATGACTTTTCTTTTGGGATTCAGACATGGATTAACGGTTCGCTATAAACCTAGATGCTGGCTTCCACTGTATGTACTCTCATCAAAAGTTGTCTACACAGCTCCTTTACCTCAGAGGAATTGTCTACATAAACCCGTAAACCTAGATAGCTAGAGGCCTCGACAGACTCACAAAGGCTAGCAATGGGTGCTGAGGACTATATCACGTAAGAGACTCCACATAAGCTGTACAAATCCATCACAAAGATTTAAGATAGGATTAGGATTACCAGAATCAGGATTTAAAGAATTCAAACCCAACCGAGGAACTGATCAAGAAGAGTCCAAACTTGCAAGAAGAGTCCAAACTTGCCACGAAAGTTCCAAAAGCAACCATGAGAGGAATTGGAACTTTTCACTCTTCAAAAATGTCTCAAACTCCTTACCAGATGGCCTATGAATTTTTGTTAAGAGCTGATCATGATTATCAGCCTTTCTATTCCTAATCTCGTCAGGTTGGCTGACCTTGATAACCTGAGAGGTAATAGAACAATGGAAGTTAATTGTATGAATGACTTGGTTTTTAAGTTCATGAAGCCTCATGGTCGGATTTTGTTTGACATACACTGTTTAGTACCACATAAATTTTAGAGGTTTGAGACATCAGTCTAACATGGTTTTCGAGGCTATACAGATCGAAGGACCTGACCCCGAGGGCATCTCAAGCTCATATTCCCCACATTTCATGCTCAGTTTCACATGAATGGGGACCAGTGGATACAGGGTAGGAACAGAGGAGATGCAAATGAATTTAGAGGTGAAAGTTCCTTACCATAATTTGGTCACAAATCCATTGCAGTAACAACAAACTAAGCTAGGATTCTGTTCGAGTGTTTTGGTATTAGACTACTAGTAAATATTATTGTGGTTATACATTTCCTCTAAAAATAATTTTTCCTTAAGTAATGGTCTTCACCTGGATTGATTGGAAAGCCATTGCTGTAGACTGACTTGGTGTGACATCTGACACCACCAAAACCGTGTCGCCATCTTTAATTAAACCCTGTGATTTTATGAGTTGGAAGGTGCTTTCCATGTTAGATCCCATGTCATCTGATAGATCAACAAGAAGTGGAGTAACTCCCCACTGCAAATTCAGAGCCATTCGAGTGCTTTCTTCGTTTGTGAAAGCAAATATGGGAGGGTTTGGCCTGTTACGTGACAGGAGTGATGCCATGTGTCCGTGCTTGGTGTAAACAAAGATTGCATCAACGGCGAGGTTGTTAGCTGGACAAAGAGCACAAGTTAAGTTCATGTACCAAAAGACATTGGGATTACAAGTGAAAGCTATTATCACGAGTATACCGCTCATAGTTCTAATAGGAATTGCTACCACTTAATAGCAATATGAGTCGGTAAATAAGTAAAAGGAGTTCTATTATGGGATGTTTAAGAGTAATTCTGTAATAAGCGAATTTGCGACGCAACACCCATATAGCCAAATGAACACTCTCAATGATATATTTCTACAAATGAAAGCACTTCTGTCTGTCTGAAAGGGTTTGTAAATCCTTCAAAAACATCCCTAAGGACTCTAACAGCCTTAAATAGGTGTTCTTGTGCAAGTTTCAAAGAAGGTGAATGCAACATACACATACACATCTACACCAAAATCACTATCTTTGGTAGAATTAGTCCACTTATTAGCTGATCTGGACAGTAGATTGAGTAAAAGAGAGGATGTGGAAGAAAAGTACCCATTCTGACTGCAGAATTGCATATTTGCTCAGCAATGTGATCAGGCATTGATTCTCCTAATTGCCGTAGATTCAAAAGATCTCGGCGGTTTTCTTCACGACTCCATATCTCCATTCTACTGCTGGTCATTTGAAGGACAGAAAGAGCCTTCTGCCCAAATAATCCAATTGCTGATTCTCCAGATAGCATCAAGGCGTCTGCATACTGTCTAACAGCTTCAGAAACATCTGCAACCTTTCGATAAAGTAGTCAGTTTAAAGAGAGTTTCTTTGATCGACTTTCCTCATCAGTATCATTATATTACTACAACTAAGTGTAGTACCTCGGCACGTGTTGGGGTTGGATATTCAATCATTGATTCAAGTAGTTGAGAAGCTACGATTACTGGCTTGTTTAGCTGCCTGCAAACATGAGTAATCTCCTCTTGGACTGTTGGAATTTGTTCCAGTGGGATTTCAACTCCAAGATCAACCCGAGCAATCATAACTCCATCAGAAGCTTCAATGATTTCCTCCAATCTTTGAAGGGCGTCCAAGCTCTCAATCTTAGCCAACACTTTTATGGATCTGCAGAAAAGTAGAGAACACTGGTTAATGTAATAGATGAAGTCCTTGACACAATACTGTGGCTCCTTAAAAAAGGTAAGGATCTGCTGCTAATTTGGAGAGTGCCTCAAATCACATTATGCATCACAAAATCACATTTCTTTCTACTAACTGTTTTGATTGAACTTTGAAGTCCAATGTAACCTAAAATTATCTACTTGCTTACTTGACTGTTTTTGTGGCAAGGTATTCTTTCAAATGCTTGACAGACTCAGCATCATTTACAAAGGACATGGCAATGAAATCAACACCTTCAGAAATCCCAAATTTGATGTCAGACCAGTCCTGTATAGCATAAATAATGGAAAATGAGAACCCAAACTGCTTCAACTGACAATTTGTAGTTTACATCATGGCACCTAGAGCCTAAAGAAATGAAAACAAATTGGAGGCTTACCTTTGGTGACAGGGTAGGGAGCTCATAGTTCCTCTTCACAAGCTGCCCATCTCTCCAAAAGCTGAACTTTGCGCAAGGCAAGAACAAACCGGGATCCGTACACTTACAACGAAGATCACTTCCAAGTCTTTCAATGACTTCAAAACATGCCATTCCACCATCAATAACAAGTTCATCACCCACTTTAATACCTGCCAACAATTATTTCTAGGTATCATTAGCACAAAGATGTCTTATGTATCTACTCAATAACTGTCAAATTGGCACTTCCGTAATAAGTCAATCAGTACCTTCAGAAAATCCTTCATAGTTTGCTTTAACTGTGAATGGAAGAGAACCCTCGAACTTTTCAGGGGTAAATAGCCAGACAGAATCCTCCTGATAATCCAAAGAACAAACACTAATCAATCAACGTACCCGTCACCCTTTTACTGAATCAAGACTGTGAATTTGACCTTTACAAACTTAACCAAGTTTAAATCTTTTTCGTTTTTTTTATTCTCGAAATTCCAAATTCCAAAGCATTACAGAAGTACAAACGAGTAAAGTATGTTCCAACTGCGACACTAAATTTATGTCTTACCCTCTTCTCTCATATGCTCTGCTAAAACCTACTTAAAGTTAGCAAATTGTAATAAGCTAGTAAGGCTTAGCTATAAATGTACCTGAACTTTGAGAGAGGTTGGTTCTCCATGATCAACAACATGAATCTGACTACCTTCAGTATCAATCATAATCGAAACAGAAAACCTTTTTTCCACATTCAACTTCTTAATCCTCCTAATCACGTCCCGGTGCCATTCCCTAGTGTTGTGACACATATTGAGTCTTGCCACATTCATCCCACCCAACACCAATTTCTCCAAATCCTCCAATGAATCACATGCCGGCCCGATCGTGCACACAAGCTTAGTCTTCCTCAATCCCAAGAAGCCCTTCTGCCTCAGGTCCCTCTCTGACACAACATCAAGATCTAAAGCCCTCCCTAAACCCTTGAGATCAGTCAAACTCTCCGAAGCTGCCTCCAAATCCAGTCGCACTGCTTCAGCTTTAGTCCCAACTCTTCTGGCCTGGAGTTTTTTCTTCCCAATGCAAGAAACCCCATGTTGCAAAACTGGTGATCCAAACACCCTTTTCTCCAAATTGGAACTTGGACTCTTGGGTTTGATCTGGAAACATGAACGGATCGAATGGCTGGATGAGATGGCCATGGACATAGACTAAGGGATTGTACACCAATAACTCCGATAAGATGAAGTTTGATCAAGTTGGAGTATGAAATACCAATATGGAGGATGAAAACAAAGAGACTTGGGCGATTAAAACAAGGGTGTTTTGAGTTGAAAACTCCGTCAATGAGGTGTGGCTTTAGGAATTTGATCGGAGTTTACAGGAAGAAGAAGACGACGACGAAGCAGTTGGTTTTGAACAACTAAGAAAAATGAGGTGACCAATAAGAATGAAACAGATTGGAAAAGGGTTATTAAATAAACAAAGGGTTGAATCTGAAGAAATAGTTGCAGCCTGCAGGGTTTTAGAGGGAGGGCTCAACACTAGTAGTAGCTGTCCCAACTCAACGGTCAACTAAACTTTCTGGGGCCTCTACTGTTGCTCAGTGTCTGCTTCGGAATAGAACAGAATGCATTTTGAGTCACAAGGTTGAACCCACCTTCTTGGCCATTCAACTCTCTCTACCGGATCGCCTGCTTTGCCTTTCAAGTTTCAAATGTAGGGAGCAGTGGCCCACAAGACATGGATGGTAGCAACACTAAAAAAACAAATATTAAGAACAAGTCCAAATGTCGTTATTTAATAATACAAAAGTTCATGATTGCTGATTAATTTTCTACCAACACCTCTTGGAAATTGTATAAAATACAAAAAAAAAACCTCTGATCCTCTCGCAAATTCAACAATAGAAAGAAATATGAATCAAATAATCCATATTTGTAAGTTAGATATAGTAAGAGCAACTCCAGCAGATCCCCTAAAAGTCAATTTTATCTATAATATGAGGTTTTTGCTTTAAAATCAGCTCCAAGAGATCCCCTATCACATTAGCTATTTTAGGGATTCCCTATATTTCATGTTTTTATCCCCTATCCCCATACCTAAAGCTTGAATTTTTTCCTAAATTTTAGGTGATGTAAAAGTCAACATTGTAATTAATTGTTTCCTAAAAGGTTGTAAATGTAATCAATTTCTAAGTTAATAAATGTTAATTATTTTTATTAACCAATCAAAACAAAGTATTTATTCATATTTAGCTAAATTATGAGTAATATTGTTGGAGTAAATTTTTACAAATGCTTAGCTAAAATAGGTTTGAGCTATATTTTTGAACAAAATAGAAAAATTTTAAGTGACATTGTTGGAGATGCTCTAACGCATTGAAGGTGCAAATTCATTCTTTTAAAACGTATATACTTTTTTTTATTTTGAAAATGGTAATTTTCTTTCAATTTTGTATGTTTAAAAGCAACTATATATTAGTATGCATCAAAAAATAAAATAAAAATTATTGGTTTTGACATAAAACGGTCATAACACTAACACTGATAACATGTACTAATAAAAAAAGAAGGTAAAATCAAACATAAATATTAATTTATTACCATCTCTCCAAAAATCGACGAAACTAATTTGCTTCTACGAAAATGCTATGCTACTTTATATTTTTAAAATCAAATTGACTACATCACCACAACACAATGGGAAACAGAGCACAAGGAGACAATTTCAAGATCTTTTTATTTCGAACAGTCCCTTCCTCCACCATCCACTTTTCATATTAAAAAGGATAAATCAAAACAAATTATAAAGATGTCTCATTGATTCCTTAACTAGTGACAATGTATTTAATTGTTTAATTTATTTTACATATATATACACACAGTGACTATACTTTCACGCCACAACAATATACATGCATTTAAGAGTAAGTTTTACTCATGTTGCACTATTTTTTTTTTTTTGAATAAAAGAAGTTTCATTGATAAACCTCACTGTCTAATAAATTTATACACTAACTGATAAGCAACGCAAACTCAAATACAGAGACGAGTAACTAAACCAGAAGAAAGAATAGATCTTTATAACATTGCAGTCCAACAAGACACGTTGGCCATGCATGTTCCTTACGTAGACTATACATAACATGTATCATGGTAAAAAAAACACACCCCTGAGCACTCAATTGTGGTAGGTGTGTCTAAAACCCATGAAATGCGCAGCCTACAAAGGACGTATGCAAGCCGACACCAGGAGGTATCTATATCTCCTTCTCCTTGCTCAAAACTGAGCTAGGAGTCTTCACGGGGTATGTCAGACGAGAAAAATCCCCTCGATTCCAGACCTTAACTCCTCTTGGATCCCAAATTTGAAACCTAAGCAGCTCCCTTGAGAGCCCTAAGCCCAGGCCCAAAACAAATAGCCTAAAACCAGCCCAAAGCTGCATGGACCAAGCCAAAGGCCCAACCTTCTCTTTCATACGGGTCCAAAACAGCCCAAGCTCCATACCACCTGATTTCCCATGACGCCGCGCCGCCGAAAAAGATTTTCGATACCCGTCGGCCAACCAAACTAGCGGGGTCACCAAAGTCACACGGCCCCGATCATCTCCTTTAAAGCCAACCCTAGCTCTGTAACTATATCGCCCAGTAATCGTTTCAACCATGCTCGCAAACCACTTCGGAATACCACCAAGTTGCCTGATCGGCGACTTGCATGAACTCTCGTTGCCAGCCACGACCCTCTCGTCTAATAACCCTGCCTCCTTGTCAGGCGAGCACGGGCTGGCCGTATTCCACACCCTCCAAAAGCTTCGGCTGCACAGATCGAAAAATCTACCCACATATGCAGCGTTCCAAGCGAAACTCGCCAGAACTCAGAGTTGATCAGCCTCCCGAGAGAAGGCCTGGTTGCGACCCCGACAAGAGACGTCCTGGAAGAGGCGCTGGCGAGGAACACCGACCCATGGAGGTTGCGGCTAGGGATTGCCGCCACCATAGCACGTAGAAACCCTAACATCCTTAATCTGGGGTAGAGATTAAAATGGATGGTTCCTACGTAAACTTTACTCATGTTGCACTATTGTTATTGACTTGTTGTGCATAATGTGGTTTGGCAAAGACGTACTTCGTTCTCGATCAATAAGAGTAGTCAACCTTTATTTTAATAATCCAGTTTTGTTTTCATTCATATTATTAGACGATATGAACAAGTTAAATATTAATAGTACACCTATGAAATACTTCTAAAATTTTAGAAATGAAAAGCTAGTAGTTGAAAATGGGAGTGAAATGAAATCATGTACTATGAAATGGACAAGAGCACCCTTAATAATAATACATTTAAACCTTATTATTACGTCTCAACTATTGTTATATTTTTCCACATTTATCATCAAGCAGTTAAACTCTAATTATTCACGTAATTAGTAAAAAATTACATTTTGGTTTGATATAGTATTATCTTCTATTACCTAAGGGAACTAATAATTGAATTAAAGTGGACAAAATAGTAAAATGACATTGTGAAAGTCATTGGTGGATTTGGCGGCAATAATTTCTGGTCAACATCAGCTTGGCGCCTTTTTACTTTCATTTTTCTTCCCTATTTTGAAGTTGGGTATTTGTTTGATTAAGATGTTTAAAATTTTGTTTTGAGACACTACTCCTACAAATTCTTGTAGTCCGATTTTGCTTCAAATCCCTTTTTACGAATAGCATGAATTTTGTTTGTCCTCACAAACACAACAGTCAATTTGTGGCATCTTCTATCTTCTTTTCAAATTGCAATGAGAATTTATGCAGCTCAGGAATAGTAATTCATTGGTGTTTATAATTCTAATTAACATTTTATTCCTTCCTAACAAAACTATTAAGATTGGAACTTGATAGGAATTCTTCAACACAAACACTGCACTACAGAACTTAAACACCATTTTATTCAACCAAAAGAAAACCTTAAACACCACTACTAATGTCATGATTTGTAATTGAACAACTGTCAATTTTGAAAGTAGCATGATACCCAGTAGCACAAAATCAATCTATTTTAGTTGGTCATGTTCATAAACTTTATTCTGCAATTTGGGGATACATACTTTGAATTATATACGCATGTTGTGATTGATTGGAATTATATATGCATGCTGTAAAAAAAATTAGAAGTTTTTTACTTGTTTCCAATCTTGATCCATGCATCAGAGATCACTGTGACCTAATGCCCTTGTGACTAAATTACCATCTACCACTTCGTCAAACAAAATTTGAGAACAAGTTCCACACACATATTCTGGTGGGATTTAAATTTATCTTAACATGTCAAAAAAATTAATAAAAAAATTGATTTAACTACTTCCCACATTGAAAAATGAGCAAAATCTATCAAAAGGGTATATAGGTCTATTTAGAAATAGGTTCGACTTCAACGACGCTAAATTTTTTGCATGAACTTTATTACTTCAAGATGGACGCATGTGTATGCATTTTTTTTTCTTTCTATTTTGACCATTTTGATTTTTCGTACTACTTAAATTTCTCCAAATGACAACTAGTGTTGTATACTTTGTTAATTGGATATATGGGAATCCAAGTCTTTGTGAAACTAATTCGTATAGGAATAATCATTTTAAAAATTTGACCACTGGATGCAATAATTGGAATAATATATACACGTTGTAAAAAATTAGAATATTTTGACTTATTTTTTTATCTTGATCCGTGAATCTGGTTGTTACAACTCTAGCTAGCGCTCTTACAACTAAAATGTCACTTCATCAAAAATACTTTTAGTAGATTTGACTTAAAAAATTCTCATGTTTAAGGACTCAAAAGTAAAATGAACGTCTAGATGATTTGGTAAGAATTTGTGTACGATAATCAAACCGAAAGATATTGAATTAATTTTTACGGTATAGACAGAGAGCAATATATTTTGTTGTTGTTCTTTATAAGGGGTAACTGTTAGGTCCATATATATGTGCTAATTATGTCCCTAACTTCATTCTTATTTTTTCTTCTTCTATGAATAAAACATTATTTTTATAATATTTTCTGTTTATGTTAGAAAATTGGGAGTTGGCACAAAAACGCTCTTAAAGATGGTAATTAGTCATTTTTTGAAAAAATCGAGCACATTTTCAAACTCACGACAAAATTTGGAGCAACTTTGAAAAAAGAACAAAAAGTAGTCGCCGGAAGTTATCGGAAGCTGCCGAAAAATCGTCGGGTTTGTCCATGGCCAGCCGGATCACCAAGTAAGACCCAAATATTTTGAGCTAGGCCCAAGGGAAGCCCAAACCACCTAGGATACAAACCCTAGTTGATTTGAATAAGGAGTCACATATTTGAATTTAGAAAGTATTATGCAAGGTTTGGACTTTAGCCTAAAAGCCAAGAAATGTGGATCTTAATTTGTAGCCTTTAGATCAAACTTCATGATCACTCTAGCACATCTAAAGGCTCACAAAATATCTCATTTTCTCATCCTTACCCCATCTTGGTCGAGCTCCCTTTCATACACAAAAAAAAACACACTTCATTTTACACATTTTCAAGTTTCGATAGCTCTTCTCTCTCTAGTTTTCTCTCTAGATTCTCTCTAGGGTTCTTAGTTGAGTTCTCTAGAGAGAACTCTAGAGATAAGCTAGATTTCTATTCCTCTTTTCTTCTCTTCCAATCCTCTACAAATCTAAGAGACATAGCCTTACAAGCCTTGGTCGAACCTCTTTCACTCCCCCTCACCAACATCCCTCACTTTCTCCTCTCATCTTTGTCTCTTAGGGTTTGGTGAGATTTCTAGAGCTCAAAGAGGTGAGAATTAATCTCTCTTCTCATTTGTCTCTCGTGGTCCTAAAGGTCTTCATTGCCTCCTCTACAAGCTTGGGTACATTTGGAGCAAATAAGGTGAACCTAGAAGCACAAGAGTGGACTTGAAGAATGTTGGCTTGCTATGGAAATAGTCTTGTGTTATTTCTTCACCTCATTAACTCTATTGATGTATTCAAACTTGTGTTTAAGAATGTATAGTGAGTAATATTTTTATGGGAGGCTAGGGGTTAAGCCCTAGCCATTTGATGTAAACAATGATGTTTGATTTGTGTTTATGAGTATGTTTTGAGTGTTCTATGCTATTGGATGAGTTTGTGGTGTGTGTGATGTGATTGTGGCATGTTTTTATGCTTAAATAACTCATGACCCTAAAATTGAACATTGTTTGAGCATCAAATGGTTAACGAGGGTATCCCTAGCCAACCATTTTTTTATCTTGAATTCATGATAATTTCTATTTATCATCTTTGCGTTAGTTATAATCAACCAAGCAATCTTTCATTTAATCACTCACTGTAGTTTAATCATCCCTTGCGATGTTGAGTCTCCAAAATACTTGATGTTGTAAGATTTGTATTTCCACCTTTTTGTGTTTCTTTGTTGCATTACTTGTTTGCGTGTCACGTAATTAAAATATTTAATCAGATAAAGTTATTGAATCGGGTTAGTCAATTCTCGTGGGTTCGACACTCGATTTTTATACAAATTATATTACTTGACCATGTATACATACGGGTAGAGAGGAATTCACTTAGCCTTCAACTAATCAATAATCAAAAGATTGAGGGTATAAATCTTTTAACAATAAATAATTGGGTACTTGGGTTGTTATGACGGAATAATTGGAGGCATGGTATAATTTTTCAATCTTAGTTACCTTCTTAAACGTCTTAAATTTTGAAATACAGAGTTTTTAGTTTTTTTTTTTTTGTCAGAATTTGGAATACAAACTTTGACTTGCACATAAAGCTGTTTGTGTAGGGGTACATTGGGGGGGGGGGGGGGGGGGGGGGGGGTTGAATTTATTTTAAACAAACTACCCCAAGCATGGTTACTTAGAGTACTATGGTCGATGCCATGATCTTCTCTGGATGTTGGAGATCTGATTCAGTTTTCTTTTTGTTGGATTCTGACACCAAGAAAGTGACCATTTTCCTTGCTCTTAACTACTTTTGTTTCGATGTTTTATTACATGTTTAGTGTTGATGAAAAATATCCGAGGTTTGATGCACAAGTATTGTTCTTGAATTCTTAAGACATGGATATTGATTTCGAAAAGATGTAAAAGTAATCTGCAAAAGAAAAGGTATTTTGATACTCGAGTTACTTAAAGGTTAGGACTCCTAGAGTGTCATTGTAGATGATGAGATTCCATACCGGTTTCAATCTTTTGTACGAATATGTTCACATATGCTAACTTTTTGTTTACCGAGATAGAATATTGTGAATTTTTATAGAAAAATAATAATTGGGAAAATTTCAGTTTGCTACCCTATGGTTTAGGTTTGTCTTCAATGGCAAAGGATATTGATCGAGCAACATCTTTCAATGGCAAAGGAGATCACTTAGTGTAGGTTTGAATGGAAGTGAAGTCAAAGGAATTTAATTGAATTCTAGTAATTTGAAATTTTATCACTTAAATTGTTGTTTTTGGACAACTTTTTGCATCATTTTTATAATTTCCTTTCTAAAAATAGGGAGAATTGGAGACCCAATTAAGTTCCTTGTTTCAATTATTTAAAAAATAGGTATCATTTTACAATTCCTCAAATTAGTTATTAAGGTTTCTAAATTCTTTTATTTTTGAAGTGAAGACTTGAGGCTACCCTTAAGTTTTGATTAATGAAATTGAAAAACGAGCAAAGAAGGACCGTTAACTTAGTCGATAGTCCCTCTTCACTAGTTTTTCAATTTCATCTTCTCCAAAACTCCCAAATCCTTAGTTCATATTATTTTGAATCCCCATTCCAATTTGAAACCCCCAATTCAATCATTTTCTATCTCTGAAACTCCCAATTTTGTGTTCATCTTTGTCAAACCCCAACCCCCAAATTACAATTTCTTCAAATCCCTAAACCTCCAAATCTTTGTTCATCTTCTTCGAATCCCTAAACCCAAATTCATTTCGAAACCTCCCTAATTTCATTTCCATTCTTCAATCCAGATAAACAATATTGTTCTTTCTTAATGGAAACTCATATAATCCTACAGGAGAAAAATTCAATTCATTCAACCATCTAAATCGTGAGGGATTGTGGATCGGTGGATCTAAAACCCACCACCACCCCATCATCGATAACCAATCTCCATGGTCAGGTGGGTGATTCCATTTGCTTTCATGACGTAGCCTACTGAAAATTCATCTTTTGGGACTGTGTGCGCCGCAAGCTGGAGGGTAACATTAGTTACGACGAAGACAGAGATGGTTGCACCGCGGTGAGGTTGGAGAAGAGTAAGGTGGCCGAGTCAAGTTATTGGTGCTTTCGCCTATAGGATACTCATATTTATTAAAGACTTATATCGAGGAAAATGATCCTCAGGAAAAATACCAGAAGTCGGGTGTAGGTTGGAGGCCATAGGTGCTCAAGCCAAGAGCAGAATGCTTCTTTCCCAAAAAGGATTTCGCTCAATTCTTTGGAGGCAATTTGTATTGGGCTGAGAGGGTTGAAACCCAACCAAAAATTATGGCCTTGAACGTCGAAACATATATAGGCTCTATCATAAGGGATCCTTCCTACATTATGCGACTACCCTGCCAAAGTATGAATCTTGGTTATGGCTTGGATGGAGAACTCGTTGCTTGCTTCACCATGAAGTCAACAAATGTAGGAAGACCCTAATTCATGTATGCTTAAAGGGATGACAACATCTAGAACGGGATTGTAGATTTTGGGCTACCCAAACCGATGTCATAGCACATTCCTCTTTGCTTCTACATCGAAAAGAGTGACTCGGAGTTGTATGTGGTGTTGAATAAGAACAACACTCTGATTGTTAAGGTCAAGAGATCTGATGCTGCAAACGGTATGGAAGATTTTTTTTGGAAAGTCTTTACCCAGATAGAAGTCTTCTATTTCTGGGATGGGTATCCAAGGCCCCCAACCCACATCTAGTCCTGGTTCTGGTTCTAGGTCTGTATTTGAGGTAAGGCAAAGGAGGCGGCCGCCTGAGGCACCAAAATTATAGAGGATCTAATTTTAGATGTACATATATAAATTGTTAGAAAATTATGCACACAAAAAATATTTTAAAAACTTCGAGACGGAAAAATTTAAGTACATTTGTGATGCATTTTGAGGAAAGAATTTATGACCTAATGTTTGTTTTCTTTCTTTTTTAATAGTATCGTTATGAATGTGAGTTTTCTTTTTATGTACTGTGTTGAAATATTGTTTATTTTATTTTATTTTTTATGTCCTATGTTGGAGCATCAATTTATATATATAGTTTAATTTATAAGTACTTGCTTATAGGTTTGTATTTGGCTTATGATTAACAAATTAAAGATAAATGTTAGTGTATGTATGATTTTAATTTATTTTCGTATATACGAGAATAACATGAAAGTAGATTTTTTTGGATACCTATGTAACTTAATTTTGTATATTCGTTATTTTTTTTTGTATGGGCATGAGAGAGCAACATTTTTGATTCTCACGTCAGGTCTCAAATTCTCATATCCGACCCTCTCCGGTCGGCAACGTTTGAAGATAGAGGAGAGAGGAGGTGAGACTTGCGATTGAGGAGAGAGAAGGTGAGGCTCGGTGAAATTTGGAGAGGGAGAGAGAGAGAGAGATAGTGAGAGAGGGCGGGGGCGGGGGTGGAAATCGGTGTCGGAGAGAGAGAGGAAAGCGGTTTAGGGATTAAGGGAAATTTTGGGTAAGAAGATCGATTAAGTCAATCTTATTAATTGACTTAGATGACAAAGAATACCCACTTCGTCATCTAAGTCATTTTAAAAATTCACTGAAAATTTTGGCTGAAAAAAGATACCCGCCAAATATATGGGTTTAGACAACAAAACAACGGTGTTTCGTCATTTAAGAAACACCTTAGACGACGTTCACAAGACTTTGTAACGAAGTTCCTGAACCCTCGAATCAAGAATCTGAACTGGCTCTTCCACATAAGTCAAATCCTCCCGTATAAGAAGCTGAAAAGGTGCTAAAACATGAGACAGATCATAAATGTATTTCCGCAGCATAGATACATGGAACACATTATGAACCCTGGCTATTTTAGAAGGTAGCGCCAACCTGTACGCCACAACACCCACTCGCTCAATAATCTCATACGGTCCAACATAACGCGGACGGAGTTTACCATGTTTCCCAAATCGTACCACACCTTTCCAAGGAGACAATTTCAAAAACACCCAGTCACCAACTTCAAATTCTAGATCTTTTCTTCTCACATCAGCATAACTCTTTTATCGATCTTGTGTAGCTTTCAATCTGAATCTCTTCCGTAGTATTTTTTACAAAATCAGGACCAAGAAGCCATCGTTCCCCTACTTCACTTCAACACAACGAAGTTCGACACTGTTGTAATGACCCGAACCGTGGAATGTGCACATATTGGTCCGAGCCGTGATTATTGTGAATTAATCATACTCGTGGGTTTGTTCACGACTAAATTATCCGGAAAGAATTTGGTTTGACTTCCTTCACGAGAACTATAGAGAATTTAATTTCGAAATCGTGAGAATTTTCGGAGAATTTTTCGGATAAGCGAACAATGTTTTATCAAGTTTTGAAGTCAGTTGGCGAATATATATAAAAGTGTTATTTTTATTGTTGATTAAATCGTGACCATCTGATTTGGATCAAATTGAATTATAGCCGTTGATTTGGGGCTGGTATGTGTACGGTATATATACGGGTCAAAACTGGCCCGTTTTAGTTTGAAACTTCTCAGCGCCAGTGTGCTCAATTTCGGCCATATTTGGCTATGCTTCTTTGATGAAAGTTGTTGGGCTCGAGGTCCTCTTTCTTTTGATAGGTGGATCATCTGATTTGGTGGTCGGAGGAGGAAATTACGACGTGCTAAAGTTGAGGATTTTTCGGCGAATTTCGCCGGCGATGGACGTGGCAGAGATGGCAACGATGGAGTCGACCTTGTGGGGTTTTTCTAGCTCTTTGGATGGTGAGTCTATCCCAAGTGGTTTCATCCCTTGCCGTGCCCGGTGGTGGCCGATCGGAGAAATTGAATTCCAGCGAGGTTTTCGAACTTCATGGTGAGTTTTGGACCTTTTCAGGTTAAAATTGAGCTTAGCTTTGAACTACAAAGTTTTTGGAAATGTCGAGATCTTCAAACTAATGTATAGGTCGACATTTTCTGGGTTGGTGAAATTCAGGCGGCCGGTGGCGGCAGCGGCGGATCTCTGACGAGGTGAATTTTCGATAAAGTTTTATGTCGTTTCGCTCGTTTTCGCGTGCTGAACGCAATGTTGAGTTTTTTGAGTGATCTATTTTGGGACGAGGCTTGTTTGGGTGTATTTTTGGAATTTTGTTATCCTCGTCGATATTTCGAGTGATACGTCTTTCGAGAACACGGGGTTCTTGACGTATTAACTCCGTTTATTGTGTTTCAATATGTATTGATCGTATCCCTGTTATTCAGGTGATTGTGATCGAGTGTTTGGCGAGGAATCTTCCGCCGGACCTCAGAGTTAGCTTCGTACTGTGAGTGGACACTTTATTTTCACAGTTGATTTGCGAGTCCTGATTATGCATTTGCGTTATGCATTTATTATTATACATTTTATGATTATGCATTGTATTAGTATGCATTTACGATTATGCACATACAAGTATGCATTTTATGATTATGCATTTTATGATTATGTATTTTACGATTTTGCATGTGCATGAAAAGTATTTATGATTTGGTTTATACAGAGTACAGTCTCAGATATAGAGGTAGCATCGATGCTTTGGCTTCTCGGCTGATCCCTGAGATGCTCTGGGGGGGACAGATATCCTGACCCGAGGTCTTTCAGACTTATAATCACGAGGGGGTCTGAGATCCCGTGATTAGACTGTACTATGCGGAGGAGTCCGTGAGTGATCCCGCATGATTTTATGTGCATCTTTATGGATCAAAGAAAATGTACCTGGTCGGGATTTTCATGTGCATTGACTCGCATTATACTTTTATGAGCATATATACTTATATGTTGGGAAAGGCATATTATTATTTTCATCCACTCACTCTAATGATTTCATTTGCCTTCCCCTGGGCTTTTCGGTTTCTTTTACCCAGTTTGCAGTTTGAATGACAGGGTTGCATGTCGACGGTGGAGGCGTAGAGTTCAAGTCACACTTCATTTTGTGTAGGTTCTCAGTTCAACCTACTAGTTGTATATGAAGTATATAGAGGTCGCTCTGAATATGAGTTGTCTTTTCAAATGTTTGTCCGGATTTATGTATCAGATATGATTTCTTTTATGCATTAGGTTATGTTTTTGAGAAATCCGGATGGGATATGGCGCCTATGGTTTGGCTTTTGTGGAATATTTGAAGTGTGATTCTCTTTGCAGGTTCTAATTTTGGCTCACGTATTTCAAAGTAAACTCTGGCAAAAAAAAAAATTAAAGTCATGTTTTCGAAGGGGTTTGATTTTGGTTTAAGAAACTAAATCGGAGTCGGGTCCTTTCAACTGTCTTCCGTATAGAGCTTCATATGGATCCATACCGACACTAGCCTGGTAACTATTATTGTACGCAAACTCAATCAAATGTAGCTGTTGATCCCAATTTCCTTTGAACTGCAACACACACGATCGTAGTATATCTTCGAGAGTTTGAATTGTCCTTTCTGATTGGCCATCGGACTGAGGGTGGAAGGCTGTACTAAATCTCAGTTTGGTCCCTAATACTTTCTGTAATGCCCGCAAACACTCAGATGTAAACTGAGTATCTCGATCTGACACAATTAACACAGGCACTCCATGCAATCGAACGATCTCAGCCAAATACAACTTTGTCAATTTACTCATAGAAAGTTTCCCGGGAAGTGCAAGGAAATGAGTTTACTTCGTAAGACGATCAACAATCACCCAAATCCTAGTATTACCATTAGATGTACGAGGCAACTGATACACGAAATTCATGGTGATGTGCTCCCATTTCCATACTGGAATCTCCAATGGTTGCAGTTTCCCCACAGGTTTCTGTCGCTCTGCCTTCACCTGTTGACAAATAAGACACTTACTTACATAGGTTGCAATCTCCCTCTTCATATTGCGCCACCATTAATAAGCTTTAAGCGTCTGAAACATCTTTATACCACCTGGATGCATGGCATAAGCAAAACAATGAGCTTCATCGAGTATTTCCTTCTTTAGTTCATCATTTCTCGGTACACATAACCTCCCTCTGAACAGTAAGGTGTCATCCGTCTTCAATTGAAACTCTATTGGTTCACCATTTTAAATCATGTTCTTCTTACTCCGTAGATAAGAGTCTGCATCCTGAGCTTCATGAACCTGATTCAACAATACTGGTCAAACCTGGAAACTGGCCAACAATGCTCCATCATCATCCCATTCCAATTCCGCTCCGATAGCTCGCAACTCAGCCAGTAGTGATACTCTCACTACACGTACATGAAATAGAGAAGCTCCGGATTTCCGGCTAAGTGCATCGGCAACAACATTAGCTTTTCCCGGATGTTACTCAAACGTACAATCATAATCATTAATAAGCTTCATCCACCTACACTGTCTCATATTCAAATCTGGTTGAGTATGCAAATAAGTAAGACTCTTGTGATCAGTAAAAATCTTGCACTGTGCTCCATATAGGTAGTGTCTCCAGCTCTTCAATGCTAATACAATGGCAGCTAGCTCAAGATCATGCGTAGGGTAATTGACTTCATGAGGCTTCAATTGTCTGGAACCATACGCCACCACCTTGTCATGCTGCATCAAAACACAACCAAGACCCAATTTCGAGGCATCACTGTAAATGACATACTCTCCACTGTCGTCAAGCAACTTCAACACTAGTGCAGTAGTTAACCTCTCTTTCAATGTCAGATAGCTTTCTTCACAGGCATCATACCACTCAAATTTAACTCCTTTCTTTGTCAATCAAGTAAGTGGGGTCGTAATCTGTGAAAAATCTTGCACAAAGCGACGGTAGTATCCTGCTAAGCCCAGAAAGCTTCTTATTTCTGATACACTGGTCGGTCTGCTCCAATTCAATACCGCCTTGATCTTGTCAGGATCAACGCTAACTCTGTCAGTCGAAATCACATGACCCAAAAATTTCACCTGATCAAGCCAAAACTCGCACTTGCTAAACTTCGCATACAGCTGTGTATCCTGCAAAGTTTGCAAAACGGCCTGCAAATGCTTCATATGCTGGTTCACACTTCTGGAATAAACGAGGATATCATCAATGAACACGATCACAAACTTATCCAAGTAGTATCTGAAAACTCTATTCATGAGATCCATAAAAGCAGCTGGGGCATTCGTCAAACCGAACGGCATAACAAGAAACTCATAATGCCCGTACCGTGATCGAAAAGCTGTTTTGGGAACATCAGATTCCTTTATCCGCAGCTGATGGTATCCAGACCTCAAATCAATCTTCGAAAACACTGTAGCTCATTTTAGCTGATTGAACAAATCATCAATCCGTGGCAAAGGATACTTGTTCTTTACCGTGACCTGATTCATCTTCCGACAATCAATGCACAACCTCATAGAACCATCCTTCTTCCTTACAAACAGCGCTGGAGAACCCCATGGTGATACACTAGGCCGAATGAAGCCTTTCTCAATCATCTCCTGCAACTGAGTCTGCTACTTTTTCAACTCTGCTGGAGCCATTCGATAAGGTGCTTGCGAGATTGGACCTATTCCCGGAAGAAACTCAATAGTGAAATCAATCTCTCGTATTAGAGTAAGACCATGTAAATCTTCGGGAAACACATCTGGGTATTCACAAACTACAGAGATATCTCTAATATTCGGCACACGAACATTAGTATCAATTACATGAGCCAAGTACACCTCACAGCCCTTCTTTAACATCTTCTCTGCCTTCATTGCCGAAATCAAACTCGGTGGATAAACATTTCTTTCACCTCGAAACAGAATCTCTAGCATGCCTGGACTTCTAAAAATTACCTCCTTCTTGTGACAATCGAAAACTGCCCAGTGAGTTTCCAAGAAATTCATCCCCAAAATCACATCGAAGTCCACAATATCTAGTAGTATCAAATCCGCGGGTAACCCATAACCTCCTATTAAAATCTCACAATCTCGATACATCCACCCGACACATACTACCTCGCCGAATGGATACAACACTCGCCACATATTAGGAAGTGGAGAAGCAAGTATAGTAGCTAATGATGCTAATCTATATGACATAAAGGAATGCGTAGCCCCCAAATCTAACAAAGTAAGAATTGGAGTACTGAAAACATATAACGTACCAATGATGACCTCAGGGGAAGCTCTGCCCTCTCTCAGGTTCATGGCATGCATACGAGCTTGTCCAGTTGGTCGTCCACATTGGCTACGATTCTGCTGCTCAGCTTGCCCAGAAGACTGTGTTGCTCGATCTCCAGGAGTGGTACCTTGACCATATGTGCTACCCTGAGCTGCAACACCTTCTGTAGTGCCTTCTAACGGACACTCCCTCATAAAATGACCCTCCTGACCACAACAAAAACAGCCAGTACTGCTCCATTGACACTATTGCACAATGGAAACTCCCGCAGAAAAGGAGGATTATAACAATGACCACTTTGTCTAGAACCACTGGAACTAGCCCCACTACTCTGTCCTTCCAATCGGTTCCTTCTCCAATCTGGCCTTCTACTCTGGCTCGACGAACCATGAGGATATCTAAAGGTAGTACCACCTGAAGAAGATGCTGAACTTGAAGTGTCAGAACTTATCCTCTTCGAAGGACCCTAGCTGGCCTTCCTCGAAACGACGAGACTGAAACCGCAACTGTCTCTCTCTCTCTCTCGATATCTTCACCTTGGAGTGCAGCACTAACAAAGTCATCAAAATTTTCCTAAGATATAGTTTTCATAGTTCCCTTGATATTCAGATTCAGTCCCAACTCAAACCTTCTGCATTCTGCTTCCTCAGATACAACCATATCACGCGTAAATTGAGATAATCGAGTGAACTTATCTCGATACTCAAGCACTGACATACCTCCTTGCCTCAAATTGGTAAACTCTTCATACTTTCTTTGTTGGGTAGTTTGGTTGAAATATCGGCGTATAAACAAGTCCCTAAATGTAGACCATGGAGTATCAATAGGAACTCTCTCGGTGCTAACCCACCAGAAATAAGCATATGAGTCCAATAACCCGAAAATAGTAATAGTCCTCTGCTAAGGAGTAAAATGTAGGCACTCACAAACACGCTCCACCTGGACTAACCAAGCCTCACATACTTCAGGATCAGTAAAGCCAGAAAAGGTAGTCGCTCCAGCTATCCTAGCGTTTACTACGGGGTCTAAACGCAAAACTCGCATAACCAAGTCGTGCATTCGTTGATCCTCAATAGGATCCCCAGCCCTATCAACACAGGTTCCACGTAGGGGAGGCATCCTAAGAAAACCAAACATTAGTCACCAAAACCAACAGGGTGCAATAATGATACCTCAAACATTTGAAAGCATACAACACCCAGAGCATTGATGATTATCCACCGGCCGGTCGGGTCATCGCTCCAGAAATGCTGTACATTCTCAAAGTTCCTTAGTAACATAACTGCAAAAGTGTACAGAATCTAAAACCTAATGCTTTAATACCAACTGAAAAAACTCAACCCTGATTCAGTTACCTAAACCGGAATTAGATCCTAACAACACTACAACCTTTTAAAAAAAATTTCACCTGAGTTTACTTTATATATTGAGTAAACCAAAAACCTGCAATAAACACACACGTCCAAATAGTCCACAAAAGCCAAACCGTGAGACGCCAATTCCCATCCGGATTTCTCAAATTCACAAACTATTGAATAACAGTAAAAGTATTTCTTTATACATAATGTATTCAAAATCCAATAAGTACTCGAAAAGTATTACAAAGGAAATAAACTAACGTAGTACTCAGAGCGACTTCTAATTTACAAATATACAAAGCTAGTAGGTTAAACCAAGAACCTACTAGAAAAGAACGGTGACTTGAACTATAGGCCTCCGACGACGACGCGCAACAATAGGATAGAAACTGCAAACTGAGCAAGAAGGAAACCGAAAACCCCAGGGAAAGGCATATAAAATAATAAAACTGTTAGAGTGAGTGGACGAAAATAACTTTCATTTTTAAACTGATAATAACAATTATAACATGCCTTTCACATTAAAAATCCAAATAAATATAATGAGAGTCAAAAATACGATAACATCGTAAGAATACATCGAGGGGGACCACTGACCCTTCTCGAGTATAATGCGCTCATGTGGAGGAGATGACCAAAGTCTACTCACTTTCAGTCTTCCAAAGTCATCTGGTGCATACTGACACAAAGACGCCGTGAATGCCAGGGGGAAGTGCTACTCCTTCCCTGGAGCCACTCGGGGATCAACCGAGTAACCAATACATTGATGCAAACTCACTGATAATATCTCTGTTTATGGCCTCCATGCAAGTGCATAATCATAAGAGCATAATCATAAAGCATGCTCGTAAATGCATAAGCGTACGGCATAAAATCATAAAATGCATAATCGTAAATACATACTCGTACGTGCATAACTATAAGTGTATAAACAAAGAATCGCACGTCAATCAGTGAAAATAAATGTGTCCACTCATAGTATACGGCTAGCCCTTAGACCCGGTGGAAGATCCCTCGCCGAAATCTCTCTCGCGATTTCCTGAACAAATAATAGGTTCGTTTGATATCAGAAACCACTAAAACACAAGAAAATCAGTATAGAAACACTAATGGAAACCCCTTGGAAAAGTAAAATTTTCTGCCTCACCGAAGCTCCGCCGCGGACGGCAGCGCGTGGCTGTCACGCGCCACCACCAGCTGTGGTGCGTGAGCCACACGCGCCTCCAACGCAGACAGCTCCGATGGGGGAAAATGACCCCTCGTTGGAAAGATTTCAACGAGCCCAACAACTTTGGAAAGATGTCAACGAGCCCAACAACTTTTTCAACTGGACCACAGTCCAATTCGTAGCCAATCGGCTGGAATTCCCTTCAAAACCCACGGTGGCCGAAATCGCCGGAAAATTTCTCCGATAGATTTCGTCAACGGTGATGCACCTCGTCCCCTCAAACCAAAGGGGTTTTGGTCCTTGGACCAAACCCAACCCACCACCACACCATGCCGGAATACAGCCGGTATGCCGCCGGCGAACAACCCCGAAAATCCACGGGTTTCCGACCAAATTTTGATCCCAAGACTCACTCAAAAATCAAATATGAGTACATGAATATAAAGAGGAGATGAAGGGCTTCAAATCCATACCAAGAATGTCGGAAACCGTGGCATTTTCCAGTGGGTCGAAATCGGTATCCTTTTTGGGCCAAATACGGGTTGATACGTATTTCATACAAAATTCTGTATTTCTATGAATGATTCAGTATTTCTACCAAAAATCAGTATTTATACTCAAAAAAATCCAGATCAGATCAACGGCCACTATTTGATCTGATCAAAATCCAACAGCCCAAAATAAACCGCCATGGAAAATATTTAAAAATACATAATTTCACAACAAACTTCCAAAAATCAAAAGAAATAGCTCGGTAATCCGAAAAATTCCCCGAAAATTCCCACGTGCACAAAATTAAATACTCTACAACTTCCGCGAGGAAAGTCGGATCAAATTCTCACCCAAAAGAAAAGTCGTTAACAAAATTTTACGAGGTGAATAATTCGTGAAAAACCTAAATCGTAAAGTTTAACGTTACTTTTGGTTCGGATCGTTACAGTATGCGACATAAGAGCAGCTAAATATTCTAAACTAACTACACTGATGAAAATATGAACTCGTAGGAGCAACCTTGGATCTTACAAAAAATACCATTATGCCTCGATCTGGTGCGCGCTCGACCTCAGAATAAACTCTGCAAACTGCGCAATAGAAAACCGAAAAACCCAATAAAAAATATATAAAATAATAAAACTATTAGTGAGAGTGGACGAAATTAATGTTTCATTTTAAACTAGAAAATATAATTATTATGCCTTTCACTATAAAATATACGAGAAATGATGCGAGTCTAAAAAGGTACATGCCCAGGTCAGGTGTTTATCCTAACCCTCCTGGGTACTGTGTGATGTGTGGAGATAGTGATTTGAGTCAATCATCCTCAAGACATAAGAACGCCTAGGTCAGGTGGTTGTCCTAACCCTCTAGGGTACAATGTGAATCACAAGTCAGCCATTTGTCTACTCCTCCCAGAACATCTCGGGGATCAGCCGAGAAGCCAATGCATCGATACAACAACTGTGATTATGCTGTTGTATGCCTCTAAGCTAATGCATAACTGAAAAATGCATAACTAGACTCGCAAAATAATAGTAAAAATAAAGTTTTCACTCATAGTACTGTGTCGTGCTATCCAACAAGCCAAAGCATGTCTGTCAACGTTTATATACATCTGCCATTGTTTGCTAATACATCATCCTGAAACAACGATTATTACTTAACAACTAATCTTCGAGAATAATATTTAATAACTAAGCTCGTTCACCTAATGAGCAATATCGTCGAGAACTTCGTATTCTCGAATATCGTGCTTTCTGAACTTATGACAATCTATATTCTAATTCTAAATTCTATACCTTAATCCTTTTTAAAGTCGCAATACAATTCTCGAACGTTACGTGACTCGAGGTCGAATCGACGTTCGACTCAATCGTTTCTTAAAATCGTTAAATCAATTCATTAATGTCTAATTAATCACCCATTTTTAAAAAACTATGTCTGAAACAACTCAATAACCTCTTCATTACAATCGGTACATAATTACGAACAAAACAGTATAAAATTTGCAGAAAAAAATTCCTCCGCCAGAGCGCCACCATCGACCACCGTCGGCGTCAATGACATTTTTTGGCAACCCAAACATAAATCTATGCAAAATCAACCCAATAACAACTTTCATAACTACAACACGATCCAATTCCAACTACAACTCACCAAATTTTGTTTTGAACTCAAGAACACCAACTTTTCTCAAAAAGTTCAAATCGTCGATTCTTCCTCCTCGGTTTAAATTGGAGTGAGTTCTTGGTATGGCTAGACTTGTGGTGATGAGGCCTACAAAGCCCAGTAGGTTCTAACCTTCAATTTGAACTCGAAACTGTCACCCCCAAAGCTTAGGATTTCGGCTCTCCAGCAGTGCTTCTCCTTTATACTACGGCTTAATCTTTGAGAGATGAAGGTTGAGGCCTTGGGGGTTTGAAAGAGGATAGGGAGACGAAGAGTTTGACACCAATCTCGCCAATTTTAGTGGCTGGACAGGCGAGGCCGGCAAGAGAGAGACGTGAGGGAGGAGAGAGAAAATCGAGTGAGAAGAGACAGAAGAAAGTTTACCCAAAATGGAAATGTTTGACTTTCTGTAAATGGAAAATTGGTATTCATAGTTGCGACTAATCGATTTCATAAATTCTACAAAACTTTCGCTGACCGTAATTTCTTCATCGTAACTCCAACTTTTTACACTTGACGTGGCTACAAACTCGTCTTGATAAACTCTACAAATTTCCTCAATAAACTTTCTCGAAAAACTTAACGAATAAAATTTTAATAAAAAGAGCCATCAATAATTACAGACGATAAAAACTAGTTACCATCATCGATTAATACTTAATCAGAATCTAAGAGATTAATTTCGGGTCGGGATGTTACACATCGTGTAATTAAACAAATGATTCAGTAATAACAATTGAGAGCACAACAGTTGAGAACCATTCGAATATGCGCATGCTTATCCCTAACTAAATTTTAAAATTACAAAATAAAAAAAACCTAGATAAGCATACCTGAATAAATAGTACAACATCATATAGATGAAGTAAAAATTATATGGCTCACAATAGCAAAACAAAAACATAAAACCCAATGGAAAAATTAATAATCGGACCAATTTAAGAAACATATCCACCACCATAAACAAGACACACAACATAATTTCCATACATAATAACAATAAAACCAGCTGTAAATATATTGAAGACAATCTTGTGACTCAATTCATCTGAAGATCAACAAAAAAAAGTATGAAACCATCAAACAAAAAAAATAGTATAATCAATGTATACCTAACTACATTGCATACAACAACACAATAATATAAACAGAAGAAACCTTAGGACAACAACAAAACTGCATATTAAAACATTAAAAGTAGGTGTACGTCAAATTCCGCAGGAGAGAGAATATATTATGGGATACCAAACCTTTAACACACGTCAAATATATCAATAGCCAAAAAATAAAGTGAAAGTCTCAAACTTCATTCGATATCAACAAAAAAAATTCTTAGTCGAAGAAGATGAAGCCTGTATCCAATAGACGCAAAGAACAAAGTATTTAGAATAATTTATGCACACACATATAAGGAACTTCAATTTTTCAAGGGTCACTTACCCTTAACACTCACAATAGATTTCATTTTAGCTATATCAAGTGTATCATTAAAACAATCACCTAAAATATAATACTCTACATTTATATCGAAATACATTTCATCTGAAATATAAAAAAAATAAAACTAAACAAACACAATCCATTGCCATCACACATCAAAAAACAAACAATAACAAAAATAAGAAAAGCAAAAACGTACGAACTTGAACTAAACCCAAAATATTTAAACTAGACCCAGAAATATAGAGAACAAACCTACAAGCAGTATAATAGAAGCCAGCTGCAAAAACAACAGTTGAAAGCCCTTGTTAATAGATCAAAAAAGCATGATAAAAAAAACAAAATAGCCCAAAATATGAAAATCACAAAACAAACCCTATACAACACGAACCTGCAAGCAGATGAATCAAAATGGGGTGAAACCAACAACACAATTCACTGTCTGCAGATCAAAACCAACTATTAGCTCTAGCAAACCCAAAGAAATAGCGAAACAAAATACATCTATTGGAAACAAACAAAAGAAACTAATCAAAAACTAACCAACCTGAACCAATCGTGATAAACCCAGATTCATCGACCAGATAGAAGAGCACACCGTAACATAGATAAATCAAAAATCACAGAGATAGCAACAACATACTAGATATCAATAATCGATCCAACAAACCTAGAAAAAAAAACACAGCCAATAAGAACAAAGAACAAAATAATAGACCAAAATCAATCAATAATGAAACCAAAATGATCAAAGTCCCGTACGGTACCATAGCTTAAGAACTAAAATAAAACTACAACAATGCTCATCATTATTGGTACCAAAGTTGCCTTTAAATAAATAAATCACATTCTTGTAAGTCACTGGATTTCATTCCAAATCCCTTCCTAAAGAATAAGGCGAGGATTTTATGACCTGGTTTACCAATTTATCTCTGACGCTCTGAGTTAGCTCATTATGAAAAGTTAATACAAATAATCTAGTGAAGAAATTCAAAAGGAGTCCCGATCGACCATCAAAACAATGCAGAGCGCTCAAGATCAAGTATATTTTATTTCTTACAGGCATATATATCAGTTGACACGGTAGCTAAACGTTTTTTTGTTAGAGTTGCAATTAAACATTTTAGTCCTTACAGCCACATACTTTCAGGAAGTTGTAGGTTTCATTAGATTTCGAGATGCTAGCTAGAACATGTTAGGTAAAGCTAGCTTGAAGTTTCTGAAAAAGTTTTTGGTGTAGCTTTGGTCTATTGAGCTATTAGAAGTTTTTGGGGTAGTTTTGGTCTATTGAGCTATAGAGCTACACACAAATTTATTGGCTAAATTTGGTTCAAAGCATTAACCACCCGTTGCTCCCTAGCTCTCTTATATCATATTTTGATAATCCACAATACGCACATCAAACTCCATATTAATCAAAGCATCAAACACACAAATAATATAGAAGAAATTCAAAAGATTGATCTATCCTATAATAGCTCGCAAATTTAGTAATCGATCACGATCGAATCAATCAATTACTCCAGATGCTGAACTTTAATTTATGCTTACATTAATTTATGCTTGAATTTTTACAAGCCACCCCTTAAATATATATTTAGTTAGATTACTACGTACGTTCCTTTCAATATGATACAAATTAGCACCCCAATTCTAAAACCCTGATTGAATGAAAGCTGACTAATTAATGATCTTTTCTGCTAAAATGAACCAAATTTAGCCAATAAAACAGCTGGTTAACAAAATCGAACAAATCAAACAAAGGAATTGGAAACACACATACTCTAAAAGGAAGAACCCTGACAAACTTTCCCAAGAACAACAGAAATCGAAAGATGGATTCGGAGATCGACGGAGCGAGATCAGACAAACTTTTCGAGTTCAAATTGAACTGTAACACAAAAACCAACAAAGCAAATTAGACACATCAATGCCTTGAATATAAAAACTCATACAGAGAACAACTCACCTTTCAAATGGGAAGCTCTCGGATAGAAACCAAATCAAGATAGACGAAGGTATCAGATCGATCGATTGCAAGAGAGACAAAGCGAGAAAAGGATAGGAGATTGGAGATCAAAGATTAGAGAGCACGGTAAGAGAAACGATTAGAGAGTTTGAGAGAAAGTTGAGACCGAGAGGAGTAAGAGACGGCGACCCAAAACATAGGGTCAGTGAAACATGCACGGGTCGCATGCTTGAAAGTTAGTGACTTAAATACCCCTATAAATAATACAAATGAACAGTGAAAGGAATAGTAAGACTCACACTTGTTAGGTTATCTCCAGTTCAAGGCCAAGGGCTTGATATAGCCCCAAATTCAGGAAAAAACTATCTCAAATCCAGGACAAAGCTATACCGAAAATGCTAAATGTAGCCCGATCGGGCCAAAGTCTGGGCTATATATGGCCATTGACATAGCCCTGGGCTATATTTTTGTGCGGACTACAATTGTACTTAAACACTAAAAAAATTGATGTTCCTAATGGTTGATATTAATTTTAATTAGTATTCATGTCAATTTAAACATTATGGTGTCACCATTTAATTAATCAATTTATTTTAATTTTTTAACTCCAATAATAATCACAATATTTTGTAAAATAATATAATCAAAATAATAAATTTATCATGTGTAATACTTTAAAAATATTAGAAATATTTTTAAAAAAAATTCAGTAAATATAATATATGCAACGGTAATATAGTAAATAATTACAAATAATGTAATATTTTAAAATATTAATAATAATTTATTTTCTAAATAAATCATCGATGAATATAATAAATATAAAGCAATTAAAACATTAAAACACTGATTTTGAGTAAATATAGATTTGAATTAATATATATATAAATTTAAAAGTTTGATTTAATAAAATAATATAAAAATTAAAATTATAGCCCTTTTGAGTTGAAGATGGCACAAAATATAACTATCACTATTCATTAAAATAGTATATTGGAGGGGCTAAATTATAGCCCAGGGCCAAATATAGCCCTCAGGACTAGAGATAGCCTTATATAGGTAATTGGGCCAGGGCACCCAGTTGAATTTATTTATTTTTGGATAAGGGGTTTAGTACCTAGCCACATGCTATGATAGAAGGCACATCCCCACGCCTGATTAATTTATTGAATTCAAAGCATACAAATTACCCGAGGGGGATATGGTGCATTTACCACACTCAACTAAACATAAATCTACAGAAAGCATATCTTGAATAATCACAGGAGCCTCCTCTAACCAAAGTTCATCAACACCACTACTAGCAAGATGTACTAAACTATGAGCAACACCATTTGCTTTACGAGGTATATGTCTAACCACAAAAGAACTAAAACCTTGAATATAAGATTTATAGTCTTCAAGGATTCGACCCACCTCAGAAAAGTCCTCATCTAGTTGTTGTAACGCTGCAACAACCTCCATACAATGCACTCCAAATCCACCTCCTGCCATCCATACGCCACTGCCATCATAACTCCAACCCTACATGCCTCTGCTTCTGTATGAACTGCCAAACGTGCATAAGTAATATGTCAATCCATGCTTGCAACATTCAAAGCTTCCTCATCTCGAACAATCACACTGACACCTCAAGCTTCCTCATCTCGAACAATCACACTGACACCTCTAAGCACTACCATAATCTATCAGGTACTGACCAACCCACTTCAAAGTATTCTCTGCATGAAACTTCCCACCATTCCAAACCACGTTGTTCCTATAGTATTAGATGCCCCAAATTAACATAACAAATAGCTCAAGCTTCTTGGGTTTTAAAGTCTCGCACACTACCAGCAACCATTCTTTAACAAGAGTTGAAGACCTTTGACCACCATGCACATGCAACATACTACGTCACCATAACTCACACACCATGGGCCAATTCTTGAACAAATTAATGTAAACTATCTTCTATTCCTTGCCCAATAACTCGCAACTTATGTCTTCCAAATTAACTCTTCTATGTAAGGCAAAAGAGTAGGAACAATACCTTTAACTACCCTCCAAACAAACACCCGCACCTTTGGAGATACTTTAGCTCTCCATATGCATCGCCACAATACTCTAAAGCCATCACCACCATTTAAGGTTCATGTGCCACCACTCGACGCCGATATCCTTGTTGTATGGTACCCGCTCTTGACTGTATACCTCCTTTTTCGTTCTCAATGCCACACAACCTGTCCTCTCTATCTCTCAATGATAAAGAGATGCTACTAATTACTTGTCTCTCCTCTTCGCAGAACAACTCCTCAAGTAAATTCTCCATCCATTCATTCTCTTCTCCATCTATTAATTCACCAACAAGCATATCTTATGTCCCCTCTATCGGCCTTGAGAATGGCTTGAAACCATAAGGCAACGACATCCATTGATCATCCCAAACTCTAATGCTTAGACCATTACCAACTTGGTAACAAATTGAAAGGACCCAATGAAAGGACCCAACCCCGATTTAGTTTCCTAAACCGGAATCAAACCTCTTCTGAAAACACGAACCAACAAAAACCATCAAAATTTCGGCAGAGTTTTGTTACTAACGCTGTATTACCATTACCTGCACCCGGAAAACACACTTCATCCTATGCCACAAAAATCAAACCGTGGGCACCAATCCCATCCGGATTTCTCAATATATCAACAATAATGTAAAGTAGTAAATATAACTATAATTTACAAAAATTCGGGGAATATCGTATAAGAATATACATCAGAATACTCAGAGCGACTTCTACTATACATATACAAATAGTAGGCCAAACTAAGAACCTACCATAAAAGAAACATCGCTCGAATACTATGCCTCTGACCACGACGTGCGACACCAGAATCCGAACTACAAACTGGGCACGTAAACCGAAAATCCCAGGGGAAAGACATGAAAACTGTTAGAGTGAGTGGACGAAAATAAATGTCTTTCGCCGAATAATATATGTTATAAAAACATATGCAAGTCGGAATGCATAAATAATTAAATAGTACACGAGGGAGACTCTAACTCCTCACGCGTACAGAGCATGCATAAAAATCTCACGGGATCACTCGTGGACACATCCGTGCTAGTATAGTCTGAATCACGGGATTCCTAGCCCACACGTGATTCTAGCCAGAAAGGCCTCAGGTCAGAGGTATGCCTCCCCCCGGTAAAGGCCTCGGGTCAGGAGTCACAGCCTCCCCCGGTAAACATCCTCGGGGATCAGCCGGGATGCAAGTGTATCGATACAACAACATATATAAAGATTGTACTCTGTGTAAACCAAATCGTAATAGTTCGATGCAAATGCATGAAACAATATATAAGTGCATATACGTAATATATTCTGGTATAGGCATAATCATATAACACATGCTCAAGTAAATCGAAATCTCGTATGCATGCTCAAGTTCGTAAAACGTGTATAAAGACTTGCAATCAATCCGTGAAAAGAAATGTCCACTCACAGACTAGCGTAACGCAGTTCGCGTTAACCCGTGATCCGGCGGAAAATCCCTCGCCAAACGAACGATCATGAACCCCTGAATAATCAAAAAATCTATTTCTCAAAATCATAACTCGACAATTCAAATCAAATCACGAGAAACAACCGTTCTCGGAAACACATAATTCAATTACGACGAACTGTCGAAAATCCGATAATCACACATTAATACCTCGCTACAATTTCAAACGCTCAATTCGAAAAACGAACCTCCCCATTGCGACCCGGGTGCGATTTCGAGTGAAACGACATGCAACTTGTCGAAAACTCCAAAAAGTCAAACTTTGACCGTTGACCGCCGTTGACCGGCGCCGGCGCCGGCGCCACCCGAACTTGAAATTTCTCGGCGGAGCAACACCTATTGCACTCAAAATCACCCAACAAGAAACTTTCACAACTGCATCAATGGCCAATTCTCACTCTAACTAGGTCAATTTCAAGCAAAACCGAATTGTCACCCAAATTTCAATTCAACAATTCTCCATGTACAAGATGAATTGGAACTCCATACATACATGGTTAGATTCGTGGAGAGGAGAGCTTCAAAGCCCACTACTTGTTTCAGCTCAATTCGGCCGGAATTGAAATCAACCAAAACCCCCAACTTTACAAACTTTAACCGGTAAAACACCATCCTTCCGACGACCCACGCCGTCGATGGTGGCCGGCACGAGGTCAAGGGCATCACAGCGAGTCGAACGGGCCAAGGGCCGAGCCCGGAAGTGGCCGGACAGAGCCCCGCCGCCGGTTACCGTGGAGCACCGTCGTGCTCACCAACTCAGCTCGCGTTGACCAAGTCAACAGAACATATGCAAGTTTGACTTTCCAAAAGAGGAAACCCCTCATTAAATACTTGTCGTTTAAGGAAACCTCCATATTTAATTTTACGACAAATTTTAAACACCCGTAACTTTCACGTCGTAATTCCGATTTCAACAATTCTCGCGGCAACAAACTCAACTCGACATGTTCTTCGATTTCCACCCGAAGTCAAACACTTCGAAAAAATCCGATAAAAAGTCAACGGTTCAAACCAACTCATGCTCATCCTATTAAATAATCAACGGTCGTAAATATTCGTAACTTAATCCTCGCAACTCGGAAAAATCGTCCGGAAGTTCCCACAAGCTCGAAATTAAATTCTCTACAAATTTCACGAAGGATCCGAAATCAGATTCTCGCCAAAAAATTTAGTCGCTAAGAAGGCCGCCATTTTAAACCGATTATGTCGAAACTTCAAATATTCATATTTTATTCCTCGGTCGTCCAAATAATGATCCGGAACCGCCCACGAACTTGAAATCACACGTACAACGACTCTCGAGAAGAGACTAAGCTCAAATTCTTGGCCAATAATTTAGTCGTGATCAAAGCTAGCGATTCAAATAATTATCAGAAATCTGTGATTACGCATAAACTCGTAGATTAAGCTGATTTCACTGCTAATTCTGTTCCGGGTCGTCACACCCAAACCCGATTTAGCCGCCCAAATCAGGATTTGGCTCTAACGACAAATAATCCCTACTTATACCAAACCAAAAATTGAAACAAGACAAATAATCACATAACTATAAGTTGATTGAACTATTACCTCACACTGAATACATAAAATCTATTTAACATCAGAGTAGCTAGACATACTAAACTAGCTATGCAGAACAAACTACTAGTGCGTAGGATCATCGTCAGATCCTATGACGGGTATCGATATACATTGATCTGCGTGCACGCCCAACCTCCACTGAAAATCTGCAATTCTGGGCATTTGAAACTGAAGGGCCCATGAAAAGGCATATAAAAATATTGAAATCGTTAGAGTAAGTGGACGAACGTATTAGTCGAGTATACATGAAAACAAAATGCTCTATGCCTTTCTAGCGAAAATGATAAGAATAAAAATGTAAAGCGAGTCAAGAGTAAATTCTCAATGAGCAAGTGGTGTGAAGGCATCGTCTAGGGACCTCTAATCCGAGATGATATATTGTGTGTGCGAGGTCGTCTAGGGGCTCAAACCTGGGACAACTGGAATGCCATGTCATGGCCTCTAACCCATTCTGAACCCCTCAAGAATTGAGTCACTAATATGTGAGTGCCAGGTCAGGGCCTCTAACCCATCCTGGAGCCCTCGGGGATCAGCCGAGTAGCTAATGCATCAATGCAATAAATGTAAATATGGATACAAGCCTCAACACTAGAAAATTGAAACTAAAACTAAAACTCAAAACACTTGCACCATAATAAATAAAATAATGTCGACTCGCTATAACAGTGAAAATGAAATATCCACTCACCTAAATCTCCTAAAGAGTAGCTCGCTAAGCAACTCAGACGATAGTTGTATTCACGATCTCTAAGGAAAAATCGAAAGCCTACAAACTAATGAATCATAAAATTTGTACAGCTAAGGTCAAATACTAGATTGTGAAAGGAAGTTCGTCAAAACATTTACATTGATACTTCGTAAATCGTGAGTCACCATAAGAAAAATGTCATCATAATAGATAAATCGTGCAATTGACGAATCACAGCTCGATCCTAATCATCATGCCTCTCAATTCATGCTCCTCTGAATTTACGGCTTGACTCGACATGCGACGAACAGTCGAGTTTGCATGTCGAGTCACCATGATTCCTATATACACATACATTAAAATATCATTAATCATGTCTAACCATACAAAAATTCTCAAAATTGTCGAGGAATCGGCCTAAAAAACTTCCTGATGCAAAATAGTGCTTTCGGTTGCCTAAGCTCCGCCGTGCACGACAGCGCATGGGGCCCACGCGCCGCCACTCCCAGAATTCGGCATACTTTGATTCCTACAAATCACATACCAATTCAAATATTGTTCCAATCCTAACACAATTCTCAACTACTCCTAAGACTAAAAGTGACCGGAGGTCAATGAAAATTACCTCCAAAGTTGGAGGATTTCGTAAAAAATGTCAGACACCAGCCGACATCTTACGACCATGAGGCGACCCAAGACTAGTCTTGTTCGACTCTGGGATATTTAAGGGTCAAAATGAAAGGACCCAACCCCGATTTAGCTTCCTAAATCGGAATCAAACCCCTTCGAAAACACGAACCAACAAAAACTTTTCGAAATTTGGGCAGAGTTTCGTTACTAGCGTGGAATTACCATTACCTGCACGCGTAAAATACACTTCATCCTATGCCACAAAAAGCAAACCGTGGGCACCAACCCCAACCGGATTTCTCAATATATCAACAATAACGTAAAGTAGTAAATATATATATATACTTTACTGAAATCCAGTGTAAAATCGTATAACATATTCAATAGGAAGCTCAGAGCGACATCTAATACATAATCGTATACTCATACCACAGTAGGTAGAACAATAAACCTACTGGATGAAATAAAGTAGCTCGAGCACTATGCCTCCGTCCACGACGTGCGACACCAGAGCCTGAACTACAAACTGGGCACGGAAACCGAAAAGCCCAGGTGAAAGACAATAAACACGTTAGAGTGAGTGGACGAAAATAAATGTCTTTCACCAGTTATATATGTTATAAAAACATATGCGAGTCCAAGTAAATAAAAACAACATAGTACACGAGGTAAAACTCACACTCCTCCAGTGTACAGAGCATGCAAGTAAAAATCCCACGGGGTCGCTCATGGACACACACCGTGCTAGTACAGTCAGAATCACGGGATCCCGGACCCACACGTGATTCTAAGCCAGAAAGGCCTCGGTTCCGGGGATACGCCCCTCGCTGGTCAGGTCGGGGTAACGCCCCGCCTGGGATGCCTACCATCGGGGATCAGCCGAGAGGCTAAGTGTATCGATACAACAACGTAACCAAGACTGTACTCTGTGTAAACCAAATCATAAACATTTCGATGCAAATGCATGAAACAGCATATAAGTGTATGTATACTCGTATACGTATATTCGTATAAGCATATCGTATAATCGTAAAACACATGCTCATATATCCGAAATCTCATAGGCATGCTCAAGATCGCAAATCATATAAAAGACTCGCAAACAATCCGTGAAAAGAAATGTCCACTCACAGACTGGCGTAACGCGTATCGCGTTAACCCGTGATCCGGCGGAAAGTCCCTCGCAAAAACAACGATCACGAACCCCTGAATATGCACAATGTCCAATATTCAAAGTCATAGTCCGACAATACAATACAAATCACGAGAAACAGCCGTTCTCGGAAACACGTGATTCAAAGTCGACGAATCGTCGAAAATCCGTATATGTATACCACAATACCTCGCTTTACGTTCGGACGCTCAACTCGAAAAACGAACCTCCCCACTGCGATCGGGGCGCGATTTCGAGTCAAATGACATGCGACCTGCCGAAAGTCAAAAAGTCAACTCTGACCGTTGACCGCCGCGTTGACCGCCGCCCACGGCGGCGCCGCCACTGACCGGAAGATTTCTCGGCGGAGCTACCCTTGTTCCACTCAAAATCGTGCACTGAGAAACTTCCATAACTGCATCAAAAGCCAATTCAATCTCTAACTAGCTCAATTTCATGAAAACCCGAATTGGTACCAAATCTTCCAATCCAAAATTCTCCAAATTCAAGCAAAATTAGTGCTTCAAATTTACACAGTAGCTTCAAGAGGATGAGAGCAACAAAGCCCATCCAAAATTTCAGCTCGAATCGATCAAAAACATGAAACCCGATTACCTCAATTTTCTCACCGTTTCATGCCGGAAATTCCACTCATTCCGGTGAGCCACGCCGGAAAACAAGGCCGGGAATGAGTTCGTGACATCAAGGGGAAGGGAAAGAGTCCAAAATCAAGGCGTGGGATCGCCGGAATCCTCCTCGCCGTCGTGGAGCCGTGGCTTCCCGTCGGCCTCCTCCTCCTCCCACCGAGTTGACTCAGTCAACTCGGTCAACATCCATTATGGTAAGTGCTGACTTTCCCCTTTTGGTAACCTGCTATTTATAGCATTTCCCAATTTGGAAACTCATGTTAATCCAATTCGACAACCTCAAACGCGCGTAATTTTCTCGTCGTAATTCCGATTCCGATAATTCTTGCGGCATGAACTCGTCTCAACATACTCTTCAAATATTACCCGAAGTCAAACATATCGATCAAACGGATAAAAAGTCAACCCTTCGAAGCAACACACATTAAATCGACTAAATAATCAACAAACGGCAAAATTCGCAACTAATTCCTCGTAACTCCAAATCATGCTCCGAAAGTTCCCACGAACTCGAAATTAAATTCTGAACAACTTCCATGAAGAAGCCGAAACCAAATTCTCGTCCGGTAATTTAGTCGTTAAGTAGCCCACCATTTAAATCTGAACTTCAAATATTCATAACTAATTCCTCGGTCGTCCAAATTACGATCCGGAACCGCCCACGAACTCGTAATCACATATAGAACGACTCTCGAGAAGAGACCCAGCTCCAATTCTCGGCCCATAATTTAGTCGTTAACAAACTCTGACGAGCAAATCTGATATCGGAAATCCACGTCGATACATTAACTCGCGAATTGAGCTGATTCCACTACTGATTCTGTTCTGGGTCGTCACACAAAACCACCATGGTTCCATCGCCCAATTTTGGCCCGAATGTTGACGACGACGACGGAGCCGAATCAAGAAAATCGATTCAGCTTTTCGGCCTCAAATAGTCCAAGTTCAACGGTACATAGTGATTTTGAGGGAAGAAGGAGGCGGGGGACAGTAAGAGGAGAATTTTTCCACAGGAGCACCGTCCAGTGGTGGCTGAACGGAAAAGATTCGACCGGGTCATGAATCCGAGTCGGGTCGTACCGTCGGGTTGCTATCCGGGTCGCATGAATAGGGTTCTACCCAACCGGGTGGAAATTTTTGAATTTATAACCTAGGGTTCAAATGAAATCAACAACTTAAATCTAATCTATAAATATCTGACGCTCCACAAACTTTGACCACCGATAGATTTTTAAATAATCACTTGAATACTCAAAACTTCTAAAATTCGTAACAATTAGCTCGAAACTCCAAAAAATAAAATAAAAATACGCTCGAGTTCGTAATAATTTTCTGTATGACTTTTGTGAAGAAACTGAATCCAAATTCATAACTTATAAAATGCCGAGTTTTAGGTCGTCACGAACGACGAATCTTGATAACCACGTCAATGCTGACTCGACTCGTTAATAAGCTCGATGAACAATGATTAGTGGCATAATCTAGGTTTAGGTCATTACACGAATCCCTTTTTTTAACAGATTCCTCCTAGCTAAAATGCTCTTCCACACATCTTGCACCTTTGAGGCATTCAAAAAGTCACAGTCCGGGATAATATTTTACCTTAAGCACCTGCAATAAGAGAGAATTTGGGTTAGCTAAAATTCTCCATCCTTACTTGGCGAGAAGAATTAAGTTGAAGCTCTTTATGTCTCAAAATCTCAAACCTCCCTACGACTTTGAGCTACACATTCTCTCCCATGCAAGCCAATGTATCTTCCTCACTTTCCCCTTGTTGCCCCATCAGAATCGAGCCATGGCCTTATGCATTTCATCCCAAAAGTGTTGAGGTAGCTCAAAGCAACTCATCACATAAGTGGGTATACATTGAACTACCTCTTTAATCAATACCTCCTTTCCCGCGATTGGAAGGATATTCTCTTTCATTCCACCATTTTACACTTTTCTTCACTTTGTCAACTTAAAGCCGAAAACTTCTGCTTTTGAATAATTTACTTCAGTTGGTTGCCATAAATATCGATCGTGTTTATCAACTCTTTCTACCTCTAGCCAAATGCTTTTGGACATGTCTCTTCACATTGGGCTAAATGAGATCCTTGACTTCCAAAAATTTATTTGTTGCCCCGAAGTACACTTATAGAAACCAAATATATCCTTCAAAGCCTTACATTCTTCCTCCTCAGCTTTAAAAAACATAAATGAGTCATCCACAAAGAATAGATGACTCATTGCTGGGGCATTACCACCGATTTAGACTCCATGCAACACACCATTTTCCTCCGCTCTTTGTATCAATCTTGAAAGGAACTCTAAACAAATAATGAACAAGTATGGAGAAATAGCATCATCTTGCCGTATACCCCTTGATGGCACCACCACCCTTCCAGGTTGCTCATTCAACAGGAACGAGTATGATGCCGTACATACACACATCATTATCTAATGTATCTACACCTTACAAAAAATCATGCATCTCATCACCACCTCTAAAAATCTTCACTCTACTTTATCATATGCTTTGCTCATATCAAGTTTCAGGGCTCCAAAACTTTTCCTCGTCGCCTATTCCTGAGAAAGTGAGATACTTCAAAAGTAGAAGAGAGTTATTAGAAATAAGCCTTCCCAAAATAAAAGCGCTTTGGGATTGTCAGATTACTAAGCTGAGCAGCGGCTTCATACAGTTTGTTAATACCTTCAAACCCACGTTGTATATAACATTACACAAACTTATTAGCCAATAATCACTTACCCTCTATGGTGTCTTCGTCTCGGGAATCAGAGTGACCCATGTATTGTTTATCATTCACGTCCTACACTTTGAGCCCACAAATGCCTATGTAGCTGCAACAACATCACCACCTACCACCGACCAGAACTGTTGGTAGAAGCAATGTAAGAAACCATCATGGCATGGGGCTTTTGATGGATGCATTTGTTGTAGTTCCCCAAAAACCTTATATGCATTTATTGGTACTGTGAGCCTTGTATTCATTTCATGAGTGATTGCTTGCTCAAAGTAGTCGGCCACTTCTTGAAGTCTAAAAACACTTGACCCTATAAATAATGAGGAAAAATAATTAAATATAATTTTCTCCATCTCCTCTTCCTCTGTACACCATTCATCCTTCTCAACAAACTAGCCTTTGATGGTATTCTTCTTCTTTCGACTACTTGCTCCTTGATGAAAATATTTTGTGTTCATGTCTCTGTCTTCCAACCACATCACCCTAGTGCATTGCTTCCAGAAGTCATTTTCTTTATGTAATAAATCATTCAACTTTGTTTCGAGATCAACCCTCATATATGGGGACAACAACGTAGGTTTATAATATTTGGCAAGTTGTGCTCTCAAGTCTGCTATTTCCTACCTCATTTGCCTAAATTGTTACTGACTCCACCTTATCAGTGCATCTCTTATGCACCCAATCTTATTACACACACGAGAAAAGGGTCATTGCCATGGCTCTTGACCCACCCAGCCTCTACAATCTTCACATAGTCCTTCTCCCGCAACCAAAGCTCCTCAAATCTAAATTCCTTGGTGCACTTCCACCTCCCATTTCTCACACGCCTCTCTCTCACCTCCAACAACACTGAAAGATGATCACTACTATTTGGGTGCAAATGTCACATCTTAGACAACAAAAATGTAGAGCTCCATGCTTTAATTGAAACAAACAATCCAACCTTTCTTTTATCTCCATTCCATGCCTATTTCCTCTCCAGGTAAATTTCGGCCCCATAAATGCCATATTAAATAGCTAACAAACTGCCAGAGTTTCACGAAAAGCCATCATTTGAGCTTCAGGCCTCATGCGACCACCTTCTTTCTCTAAATTCCGTGCCACCTTATTTATATCTCCTTCCAATACCCATGGCTCGTCACTCTTGTATCTCAACTCTTTCATCAACTCCCACATACGATACATATCTTCTACTTTAGGCTGACTATACAACCCTATAAATCTCCATCATCTAGACTTTTTAGTCTCTTTAATTAACACATCTATGTGGAATTCATAATGTGACACCAACTTCACTTGATACATTCCATAGGATACAAACCCCACAAGCTCTACTCATATTTTCACATCCCTCTCGCGGCCTAAATTGACAAGCCATCGAGAATCCATGTGACCAGCCCAGCTTCCTTCTCACACCAACCCTTTCTGACGTCGTATACCTCGTTTCACATAAGAATATCAGTTTAGGAATCGTGAGAGAAATTAGCTCTTTAAGCTTATCCATTGTCCAACGGGTTCCCAATCCCTTGGAAGTTTCATGTCTACATATTCATTATTCGTGATGGGTCAAAACCAGAGCCATCACGGAGAGACGATTGAGAGTTCACCGAAGACTCGAAGAACCTTGCTCCACAACAACCTTCCTTTTTTTACTAGCCTCCTTCATTACCACCAATTTTTCACTCTCCACAGCTACGTGAATAGTAGCATGCATGCATGGGTTTCCTATGTTCAACTCATGCTCTTTAATGTGGCCCACTACTAACACGGCACCCTGACGTGGTTATTTTCCCTCACTATCCTGATCCACATGCTCACTTCACCCACATGATTATTTTAAGAAACATCAGACTTCCTAAACAACATGCTACCGGGATTTGATGCCCCCCATGATCATGGTATCATTATCAGACATATTCGATTGAGAAAATCTCACTTTCATAACTCTTTTGACAGACGCTTAATCCAAGGTGGATTCTCTTGATTGACTCATCTCTGAAATGTTAGCTCCATCAAACAATTCCCCCTAATCTCAATGCAGATTTTGTGGACGTTCTAAAAAAGGCCCTATCTAATTCCCCTTACTAACACCATCACTCCGTCGCAGTCTACCACCAGTAGTCAATAACCTTCGTCGTTTCATGTGTCGAACTAGAATGTCCTCGACCACTGCTTCTTCATCCACCTCTATGAAGTTAGATTCCTCACTCCCCTCCTCCATCTTGGCCCTTGGCCTTGCCAATCCAATGGTTGGTAAATCCGACACCTCCATGATCCACCTTGATCTCCTCTGTCTTCCCAGACCGAAACGAGTCCCACTGCCATGTTTGCGTAGGTCCTTAACATGTAACTGTTCTTGAGCCAGCAACCACGCTTCTTTTTCTCAGCATTTAACAATTATAAGGATACCAACTCCACATCTTCCCCTGCTTCCCTCTGAGGGCAACTGCGACCAGTATACGACAACAGCCCACAAAAGAAACAAAAGTGTGGCAGCCTCTCATATTCTAGTTCATATATCTTTGTCGCCTTTTATGTCGGTGTGTACATCACCCTCTTCTTGAGCTGCTTAGATATGTCAATGTCAATCTTAATATTTAGGTAGCTCTGTAGAAAATGACCATGTCTGTGCTTCCAAGTTTGCACGTATGTGCCCACCGCTGATCCTATACATTCCCCAGTTTTCTCATCATCCATAAGCCTTGGGGGCAACCCCTAACTCTAACCTAGAATATTGGGTGGTAAGGGCCACCTTTAGTGGATCTTCATTTATGTCAGTTATCGCCACTGCAAACAGTGCCTTGTCAAATGACCAAGGATAGCCCATAACCACGCACTTCAGGTCCTCCGCCATTTTGAAACAAAATAAGTTCAGACTACTCCTGGATATCTGCACCGATGCAATCCGATGTCTCTCTGTAGATCTAACCCTTACTAGCCACAAACTTTTCATAAAGTGTTTATTAGCACCTCGCTCCTATACAGTTTCGAGGTTAACAACTTTCCCACAAGGTAGAAAAAACCTTGGTTCTCCTTCTTCTATGCCGGTGGCACAACGACCACCGCCTCAGACTCTAGCGCCATCTTCTGTGCAAAGTTTACCACAACCTCCTATATAGTTAACAAGCACCTCATAACAAAATTCCATAACAGCACCGCACTACGAATCCCCCAGATCCAAAACATAAACCTTAACTCTGATCGACGTCACTAAGACTTCACTTCCAGATCTTAGAATACTCCGGCATACTCACTTTATCACACACACAACTAGAGGAAAGACACCTTTGTCAAAGATAAAACTATGTATTGGTTGATTACTTGATTAAGTTGCTACATCTAGTTGAATTTATAACTAAAAAAAGTTGACAATGAGAGATACTAGTGTTGTTATGTATAGAAAGGCTTCAGAGAATGTTCGGTGGTGTTGAATGAGCTTTGGGCCAACCACCGTCCGATTCGCTGACGCTTGATTCCTCCGAGCAAGTTTACGTCTCCTTCTTGGCTCTCCTCATAATGCTCAATAACACAATACCAACTTTTATTTTTTATTTTGGGTGAAATGGTAGAATTGGGGTTGATAAATTATAAAGGAGTTCACTGGTCAACAACACGATAGAAAGAACTCCCTATGAGTAAGCTACGTTATTACATTGCTTATATGGCACCTCACATAGTTAAACAGACCAAGTGTAGGACAAAGATTAAAAAATCTGGGGTCTCACACCCTATCTAACTATGCACCCCAACTATGGTATCAACACACAACTCAGAGCTACTCACCTAAGTCGAAAAACATGACCTCTCAACACGCAACTCTCAATAATTATTCTCAACAAAATAAAACAAATAAAACACTTGGGCTACCCCCCAGACCCAATTAAGCTCATGGCCCAGCAACCAACAACGTTTCAACAGCCTTAGGAAACTTCATCGACCTGATCCCACCGTCCTCACACCGATGCTGGAACTGCATTCCACAAACTGTCAAACCGCCTCTACCGATCCCGTACGAAACAACATAGCCCAAGTGAAAGGACCCAACCCCGATTCAGTTACCTAAACCGGAATTGAACCCCTTCTGAAAACACGAACCAACGAAAACCATAAAAATTTCAGCAGAGTTTCATTACTAACGTGGAATTGCATAAACCTGTACCCTGAAATTAACACTCCGTCCTATGCCACAAAAGCCAAACCGTGGGCACCAATCCCATCCGGATTTCTCAACATCATAATATAAACAATAAACAGTAAATATACTGTACTATATATAATATATCCAAGAAAATCTGTATAAACACGTATCAGAATGTATCAGAGCGACCTCTAGTGTAAATATATACAATATACACATCAGTAGGCGAAACAAGATCCTGCTGGAAAACACAGGTAGCTCAGATCACTAGCCTCCAACCGCGACGTGAAACACCAAAACCTGAACTGCAAACTGGGCACAGAAACCGAAAAGCCCAGGGGAAAGACATGAAAACCGTTAGAGTGAGTGGACGAAAATAAATGTCTTTCACCAGTTGATATATATATGTTAAAATAACATATGTGAGTCCAGGTAAATAAAATAACAAAGTATACGGGGTCACTCATGGACACGTCCGTGCTAGTACAGTCCGAATCACGGGATCCCAGACCCACACGTGATTCGAGCCAGAAAGACCTCAGGTCAGGGTATCTGTTTCCACCTGGAACTACATCGGCACAAGAAACAGACATCTGTACCCACCCGGTACTACATCGGCACAAGGTACAGAAACCAGTACCCACCCGGAACTACATCGGCATAAGGTACGGTACCCCTCCTGGTAGGCACCCTCGGGGATCAGCCGTGATGCGTGTGTATCGATACAACAACATGAACTACGACTGTACTCTGTGTAAATCAAATCACAAATAATCCGATGCAAATACAATAAACAGCATATGAGTACATATACGTAATATAATCGTATAACACATGCTTATGATAATCATAATCTCGTAAACATGCTCAACTTTGTAAATCATATAAAAGACTCGCAAGAATTCCGTGAAAAGAAATTGTCCACTCACAAGTGAGCCAACGCGCACTCGCGCTAATCTCGTGGTCCGGCGGAAGATCCCTCGCCTGAAGCACGGTCACGATCTTGATCTCGATCCCTTGAATATTCATAAAACACAACGGATCAAAACATAATCCACAACTCTGTACTGAACCACGGAAACCAACCGTTCCCGGAAATATGCAATGCAGTACAAAACGGTTAACTAAATTCCCGAAATCTCTACTCGAAACCCTCGACTAAAAATCGGCTACCCAAATCAATCCGAAAACCCCATGGACGATAATCAGGGCGCGATTACGAGAAAAACGACATTAAAAACACTAAAATCCAAAAAGTCAACTCCTCGCCGGAGCACCACCGTTGACCGCCGGCGGCGGCGCGCCGTCAACCGTGACTTCCTCCAGCGAGGAAGCTCCAGAACTGTAGCTCTCCTCAAGTTGAATTACTTTCTCAACTACCCCAAGATCCAATTCTCATCGGAACCATGCCAATTCCAGCCCGAAACCCGAACGGAATTCTTCACCGGTGACCTAATCGGGTTGCACAAAATCCTCCACCAAACCCAAAACAATTCACATGGGGATCATCCCTAGGCCAAGGGGAGTCGAACCCCTAACCTCACAGCCACCGTGGCTTGCCGGACCACGGCCAGCCAACACCGGCAACATAACCCAAATCGACCCGATTCGGGTTCAACCAAATCACAACCAATTTCAACCAAATCAATTACAAAATGATAAAGGAACTCAAGGTGAAGCTAATCATACCCTTGCCGAAGTCGGAGGTGGCCGGAAAAAGGGTCGTTAGACGGTGAAACCAATCGGGAAAGTTTTCCCCCTCGGGTCAACAGTCAAACTTCTATTTTTGGAAAGTCAACGGTCTGGTCAACGTCAAACAGTGTTTTCGGCAATTTTACGACTATTTTTGATATTTATACTCGCGCCTTGGGTCGATCGACGATTCGAAATGGATAACCATCACGATTCGGATAAACACGAAACAATCGGATAAACTCGTCAGAAACTGAAACTTCAAATAATCGTATTATATTCCTCAGTTATCGGAAAAATCATCCGGAACCACCCTTGAGCTCGAAATCACGTACTCTACAATTTCCGTGAAGACACTCAATTCATATTCTCGACCGAAAATATAGTCGCGAATAGAATCGACAAACCACATATATAACGTAAAACTGCGACTATGACCAATCTCAGAAATCGTGCAGAATACTCAACTGATTCTTGTTCGGGTCGTCACACCAAGATCCAAGGAGATCAGCCAAATCCAATCTTACAAGATCTAAGCAAAACCACTTGACCCAATTAATGACCATCTATCCTACAAGTTTAGTCGATCCACACAACTAGCCGATGGAGAACACCAAACGTCGAAAGCCGAGGGCCGATCTAGACCAAAAAACTGTCGCTGAAATATGCCTCATCACTGTTCCCCATAGGGGCCCGAAGCTTCATTCACAACCATCTCACCATGGTGGAACAACACCATCTATTCGACAGAACTCGCGACACTGTACTCAGTAGAGGCCGACATAGTCGAGGCACGCCGCCGGACTAGTATCTCAGTCAACCCCCGAAAAGCCTAACCTGCTCTTCTCTCTTTCACCGTATGTTAGGCGCGTTCCAGGACATATTAGTGTTCGGTTTAAATGATTATCTATACAATACTACACATGCATCGATGATACAATACCTACTTTTACTCTTCAAGTGTTTTTTTTTTGTAGTAATTCTTCATGAGATTTTCATTACACAACCAGAAAACTGCACTTAGACGACGAACTTATTAAGGTTTCATTGCCTAAGTGAGACTTGGTCGACGAAACACAAATCGTCGCCTAAGTGTGTACTTAGGCAACAAAACATGTCATTTTGTCACCTAAGATACAAACTTAAACGACGACAACAAATGCCCATCATCTGAGTATGTAGCTTAGGCGATGAAACACAAGTCGTCGCCTAAGTGTGCACTTAGGCGACAAAGAATGTCTTTTCGTCACCTAAGATGAACACTCAGATGACGACCGTTTGTTGTCATCATTTAAGTATTACACACTTAGACGACAATACACATTTTGTCGCTTAACTAACCACTTAGGCGACGTAAATAGTTTTGTCGTGTAGGTGGTAACCTAGACGACGAAACATGCAACTTCGGCGACGAAGTATTTCGTCATCTAAAAAAAGTCAGTTATTAGATCTCTCGATCAGATTTTCTTATCTCCTCATCACTTCTATATCTCTCTCTCCCTCTCAGCTAGCTCTCTCTTTGTCTCCTCACTAAAACAAACCCACTGTCGGCGCCTCCGAATAATATCTGGCAAAAATTCATCAAAACTCAATTTTTCAACTCCCAGAATTCTAGTTTTATCCACTTATCTCCTTATCGGTGAATGTATTAACTCATTTCTCTCAAAAAAATTAATATCGTACGAAATTACGTACGGTGATTGATTTTTTCGACGAATATATAGTACTTTCCGGCGACCTTAATTAGCATTACTTCCATTGTTGTACGTATTGTATTGTTAAGCTAATTGTAAGCTATATATATATCTTAATTGGTTAATTAATTAGGTAATTAATTAATTGGTATATATATTTTAATTGGATTAATAATTAGTTAATTAAAACATACATGTGCTAGGTAATATATATAGTTAATATATATATATATGTTAGAATAATTAGTTGAAATATACATATATAATTAATTAATGCATGTATTTATATAAAATTAATAATATAATATATATTAACTAGATTAATTATAGCATAAGAATTCAATTCATTACAAGTATATACTTGTTGTGTGCGATATTTGATAATATATATAAAGTATATTAGATTAATGAATTATTGGTTGCAAAATTATATAATTAATTAATTAATTAATAGATCGATATATTTATTATCCTTACGCAGAAATATGCACAAGAGTTGGATACAATTGACGAACATAAGTGACGTGCAGTATCTGGACGGCATCAGAGATTTTGTGAATTTTGCGACGGAACATGCTCAGGGAAAAAAGCGTTTCAGGTGTCCGTCCAGAAAATGTCTCAACCATTAGTTTGTTCCGTCTAATGTTATGACTCAACACATGTATGAGCACGGTATGATGTGGAGTTACACTACATGGAGTGTGCACGGTGAAGTAGTAATTTCAGCTCAGGGCACAGTTACCATAGTGCCTCATCTCGCGGTAGCCCTGCCTGGAACCCAACTGTGGATTTGGTCCATGATGCTTTTCCAGAATTTAGTAATGGTGGACACCAACACCAAGAGGGAGGTTACGATACCATTCATGATGATACATTCCCCGCTGCCAGCTTGGCTAATGACACTACAGAGATGGATAGGTATAACATGATGCTACTCGAAACGCAGACCCCGGTATACGCTGGATGTCCAGAGAATGTGTTGCAATATATAATGGAGGAAGTTCAAATAAAAGTGAAGAATAAAATATCAGACAATGCTTTTGATGAAATACAGAAGCATATATGTAAGTTACTACCTGATCATCACAAACTTCCAGAAAGTCATTATAAGGTTAGAAAAATCTTGAGCAGTCTCGGCCTAAAGTACAGGAAAATTGACGCATGCATTAATGATTGTGTGCAGTTTTATAAAAAGTATGAACATTTGGACTACTGTCCCGTATGCAACCAGTGCAAATATCAAAACCAAAATAGGAAAAGTTTGAAGAAGAAAATTCCTGTGAAGGTACTTCGTTATTTTATGTTGATTCCCAGATTGCAGCGTCTATATATGTCTATATACACAGCAGAGGCGATGAAATGGTATGCAGAACAGCGAGTAGATGACGATGTGCTCTGACACGCATGAGATGGGGAGGCTTTTAAACATTTCGACAGGGAATTCAAAGACTTTGCAGTAGATGTTCGAAATGTTAGACTCGGCCTATCTACAGACAGATTCAATCCTTGGGGTAGTAACAGCACCGCCGTTAGTACTTGGCCAGTTATTCTCATGCCGTACAACCTGCCTCCGTGGATGTGCATGAACAAGGAATTTAATTTCCTTACTCTGCTAATTCTACGTCATAAATCTTCAGGAAAGTGTTTAGATGTCTACCTCAGACCATTGATCGACGAGCTCAAACTGTTATGGGAACATGGAGTTCCAACTTATGATAAGTTTCAGTAACACGATGTTCATGATGAGAGTTGCCGTCATGTGGACAATCAGCGATTTTCCTGCATATGGAATGTTGGCATCTTACAAAACTAGAGGATACAATGATTGCCCTGTCTGTTTGGACGACGTCAACTCCAGTTGGCACGCAGGGAATGTTTATTACCTGGGTCACCGTAGATGGCTTCCTTATGATCACTCGCGGTGACAGGATGAGGCTCATTTCGACTGGACGGTAGAGAATAATCCTAAACCCTGACAGTGGTCTGGAGAAGAGATTTTAGAGAGGATGAACAACTTCTATTTCAGTCTGTTGACCAACGACAAAGAAGTAAAGAGACTCAATCCACACTCTCCACATGATCTCAGCTATTGGCATCACAAGAGTATTTTCTTTGAACTGCCCTACTGGTCCAAATTAATACTCCGGAACAACCTTGATGTCGTGCATATAGAAAAGACTGTGTGCGACAACGTGGTGGGAACAATTTTGGGTATTAAGTTGAAGACCAAAGATACTCCCAAAGCACGCAAAGATCTAGAATCTATGAATTTTCGCTGTCACATGTGGTTGAGGAGGGATAGAAGAGGAGTGTACAACAAGATGCCAAATGCACCTTACACGGTGAAGCTGACACATAGGGATTTTATATTCAGTTGGTTCAAGACTGTTCGTTATCCTTATACTTATGCGGCGAATATTATAGGAGCAGTTGACGAGATGCAGTACAAGTTCATTGGTCTAAAGACTCATGATTATCACGTTATGATGCAACGTCTGATTCTAGTGGTAATTCGCACATATTTGCTTCGTGACGTCGTCGAACCAATTGTAGCATTGTGTAGATGGTGGCTGAGGTTATGCGCCAGAGACTTGCAGAAGTTAGATGTCCTCGAACTTCAATACGAAATAGTGCACATCCTTTGCAAATTAGAGAGGATTTTTTCCCCCTTCTTTCTTTGACATCATGATTCACCTCATGATCCACCTACCCGAACAAGTGCTCCTTTTTGGTCTGGTCCACTACACTTGGATGTATCCTCAAGAAAGGTACGTACAATTATTTATAACGGTTGTTCATCATTTTTACATTTTTTTTGTGTTTCTACTATTCTTCAATTAATTGTTTGATTTTGCAGACAACTCGGACAGTATAAAGGTTTTGTGAAAAATAAATCTGCCATAGATAGCTTCATAGCAGAGACATACATAATATATGAGTGTGTTTCCTACTACAATAGGTACCTCAAGGATCCAGTCCAGGCCAATCCAAATATCTGCCACAATCTTTCAGTTGTCACAAATATTGTACGACCGTTTAAAAGAGTATTAAAGGAAAGATCAACTAAACAAGAACTTGAAGAAGTGCACTGGGTAGTATTGCGAGACTATGACGAGGTCGACCATTACATGAAGTACTACAAGGAGTACATTCAGCGGCGCAAACCGGACAAGACTTCTTCTTGGGTTGAAAAGATGCTTAAGAAGAAGTTTCCAGATTATTTTCAAAAATGGGTACATATTTTTAATTATTTTAAAACTCTTTTCTCATATATTGTACGTACGTATGACATTTGGCCAATGTTTGTTTATGCAAAGTGTTTTGCCTTAGTTTTGTGTATTCAGGTTTTTGGTTTCCTTTTTTTTAGGGGAAACTATGTCAAATTTTCGATAGAAATTAAATTACACATTCAAATATATTCTTCACATTTTTGCAGATGGATCATCTATAAAAATCTGACAACCACGATGGTGGTGGTCGTGGGAAAATAATCTGTTGGCCCATTAGCCAGTTAAGCACTATATTTACTCCGGTTGTTTTGTGAACGGTATAAAGTTTCATTCATTGACTCGAGATGAAGGAAGAACCACACAAAATAGTGGGATCACAGTTGGGGAAGGCGATGCTATCTATTGTGGAGTTCTTGAACATGTCGTTAAGCTGCTATACGGGAATAATATCAACATTTTTTTGTTCAAGGGCAAATGGTTCAAGCGTACCAAGGAAGATATGAGAATAATATCAGTCGATACAAACTCAAGCTGGTATGAGGATGAGCCATTCGCTCTTGTCATCTTAGTTAGGCATGTGTTCTATTTGGATGATCCGAAAGCTGGTGAACGCTGAAAAATAGTAAATCATATGTCACACCGAGGAATATGGAGTGCAACTACACTTGATGGGACGTCGACGACTGATATTGAAGCGCATAGAGACAATGCATAATGCATATCAAGAGCCTAATACTTTAGTCATCCCCGACGTAATGGAACTGGTCAGGCATAACGAATGCTTACCTCCGATTGATGACACTACAAATCTTACTCCAGAAGATATTAGAGAGTTAACGCAGAATGTCCCAGAAGTCGAGCAGCTTAAGGACGACGACGACGACGTCGGATATAATTTAGATGATGTAAAGTATGATGATGAGGAGTAATCAGATGATAGTGAGGAGGATGATTCAGATGATGATGATTATGAGGCTAGATATACTATTAGTTAATTAATTATATCAGATGAATAAAATTTATAAATTAATAGACCAGTTATGAATCAGAAGAACGTACGAAAATGGAATTGGAAAGGCCATATGGTGATGCTTCAAATAAAATTATGTTTGGAAATGGAAAAAAATTAAAAGTAAATAAAATTTACCCTTGACCGACGAAAGTGCATTATTTCGTCGATGACGATAACAATGTATTCGTCGTTTATGTGAACCCTAAACCTAAACCCTAACAGTAATCCCTTTACCCTAAACCCTAAAACCTTAGACGACGAAACTAAACTATTCATCGTCTAAGTGAGTACATAGGCGATGAAACTGAGTGGTTTCATCGCCTAAGCCCAATTTTTTTGGGCGGTTCATTTTTTGCGCCAAATTTTTCAGGTCCCATTTAAAAACTACTTAGGCAACGAAACTAGTTTGTTTCGTTGCCTAAGCCCAATTTTTTGGGCAGTTCATTTTTCTACGTCAAATTTTTCGGGTCCCATTTATAAACTACTTAGGCGACGAAACCTTTAGTCGATTGATATATCCCAAAAATTGGATAGAAGTCGATCCAGTTTTCTCATCTCTCTCTCTCTCTCTCTCTATCTCTCCTCTCTTCCGCCACCATCATCGCCGGATTCTCCACCTCTCTCCTCTCCCGCCAGACTCTCTCTCTCATCACCGCCTACCTCACCGCCGTATTCCTCTCTCCCCCATACGATATATCATCGGTTTATCTCTCTCCCCGTTTATATATATATATGAATTATATATAGTAGATTTGGTTATATATATAAATAAATTATATATATAAATGGTTATATATATTAAATGTGTAGTTGAATTATATATTGAGGGTTTACCGCGAACTATCGGTAATACTACTACTTATTATTATTTTTTAAGTAATTACAAAACATAAATGCATTATTTCTATAATTAATTTTAATTTTTTATTTATATTTCTGGAATCATTTTGAAATCTCCGGCTCAGCGGAGATGATAAAGGATATAGAGGAGACAGTTGACCGCATTTACAAGGACTAGAAGTACGACCTCCACAAGTACTCTAGCGACACGACGCCTTGCCTCCGCCTATAGAGCTCCGGAACGACAGAGAAAATGAGTGACAATGGTTGGTCGAACACTTTCAGACTGACAAGTATAAGGTTCGTCTTTATTTTATTTAATGTAATGAAAATGGCATAATTTCTTATTTTTAACAATTATTTTATTATTTAATTATCTTTCTTGTGTAACAGACAAGATTAGAGGCCAACAAGGCAAATCGGGACAAGAAGGACAAACATCATGGATCAGGCTCGCGAAAATTTATTTACATCGCGAAGGAGCACAAAGATGTGGATTCGAAGCATTGCTTCTTGGATGTCAGCGTTCAAGTTTATGTGAAGCCCGGGATCGTCAATGAAGCGAGTCAGCAAGGGGTAAGTAACTCACATTTCTAAAATCAATTAAATTTACTCGTACTTTCAAAGCATATCGAGATTTAGTATAACGCTAATTGTATTTTTAAGAAATTCAATTATGATTAGTGCATGATTTAGTTAGGTTGTATTATTGGAATATGATTTTGAACTTAAATTTGGTTATGTTTTAGTTTAGTTATGTAAATTATGATTTTCAACTTGAGAAATCTGAATGAGAATCGGTGCCCACGGTGTAATTTTGTTGTTGTAATTGGTTATTCGAAGTGTAATCTTGCATGCATGTTTTTTAGTTTTTGACAAATTTTAGGAGAAATTATGCCAAAATTTTGTTATAAATTAATATTATATATATGTATTCTTCACTTGATTAATTTCAGAAGAGGTTGATACAAATGACCGAGGAAGAATTGGCCATGACCCGGCTGGCCAACTCGGAGATGACGCCTGAACAGGTGCCTCCCCTATCGATACAAAGTCAGATTTCTATTGTCGATGTTGTTTACTGCTGCCGACCTGGCAAGGAGGTTCTTGGACTCGGCGCGTTACAGAGGATACTGAGGTGCTTCGAGCCGACCTTCAATTTGCACAAGAGTAGGCCGATCGTGCCTGGGAGCATTTGAGGTCAGTGAAGGCGCAGTTTATAGCTCACAAATGGGGTTGTACGAGGCATGCAGGCAAATGAGGTTACCTGTTCTTGATTTTGATGACGAGTGTGGTCCCCCCCCAGGCCCCACTTCTGGCCCCAACGACGACAATCCGAGCGGCGGCGGGAGAATTGGCAACATGTCTACCCCCGGTTTAGTTTCATAGTTTTTTTTGTTATTTTATTATTATTTCTATCAATGTACGTACATTTTTTATATTTAATAAATATTTAATTAATTTAATTAATAGATTTTTATATATTTTAAATTTATTTTATAATTCAAATTAAAAAATACAAATTAAAAAAATAAAAAAAATTCAACTTGTGCAACGAACACTCTTCGTTTCGTCGTCCAAGTGAATTACTATGACAACAGACCGTTCGTTACCTAAGTGTACACTTAGACGACGAATGGTTTCGTTGCCTAAGTAGTTACACCTACATGACGACAAACATGTCGTCATCTAGGTGCATCACTTAGACGACGACCAATTATCGTCATCTAAGTGCTCTCACTTAGACGATGAAATGAAGTCTTCTTCTAAGTGGCAACACTTAGACGACGACTCTAGATGTTTGTTGCCTAAAATGTTTCTTAGACGACGAAAACTGTCATCGTTTAGAGGAAGATGTTTTCGACGTCTAAGTGCTTAGACGACGAACTATCGTTCGTTGTCTAAGTAGCTTCTTAGGGGATGAAACAAAAAAGTTTCGTCGCCTAAGTACTTGGGCTACGATTGTTACGCGACGGACTTTAGGCGACAAAATCTTCGTCGCCTAAGTACATGGCCAACGAAAAATACCACTTAGGTGATGAAAACTCTTCCTTGCCTAAGTGCAGTTTTCTGGTAGTGTTATAGTATTTTAGTAACTTTTTGGTCACATTTTAGATTGTAAGTGATTTTTAGGTAATCTCTGTTAGGAAAATTTACTACAGAGGTTACTCAACTTTGACAGTTAAAATACTTAGGTTACTGAACAATGAAAAATATCAAATTTATCATCATTGTTTTACTTCAACATTCAGATTGGTCACTCCGTCAGGTTTGGATGTTAAAAATACACATGTGTCAGACACATGTTTTACTTTAAAATGATATTTTTTCATTGTCGAACTAGTAAACGGACTTATATGCCTTTTACAAATAACCAAATATGTTTTTGTTAATGCTCAAGACAGAAAAAGTGACAAATCTAAATGTCATGGTAAGACATGGATAACCAAATCGATATTTTTTATTGTTCAGTAATAAAACGTTTAGACGGTCAAATTTGAGGGACCTCTTTAGCAATTTTTTTTTAAAGAGAGGCGGTACAGCAGCCTCAAGCCTTTATTGATGAAATTGATGAATACATAGGGGGGACATAAAACCTGAACCCCATATTACAATGAGCACATATAGAGTATCCCGGATAGTCACAGAACATTCTCTAGTAACTATGTAATCATACATACACCAAATAGCAGAGAATGTCGTACAAGCTATTCTATCTGCTTAACAAATATGGCGTCACACTGGAAATGTAAAGCTGCTACTTTCCCCGCAAAATTATTCCAACAATACCCATTTCTGAACAGCTTCCTTAGTATGTTGCCGAACGACAATTGAGTCGTCGACACTACATTTCATCCTACCACTAGGAGGATGTGACCATTTTACTATGACACACATACTCACTAGGCCAGACAAGGCACATGAGGTGCACACACATGCATATCGCCTAAATTGCCTGACCATGCCTACCCAATGCACTAACTTATTCTCGAAATGAAAAAATAATACAGAAAAAAATTGAAAACAGTAAAAATAAACATAAACTTTGGGCTAAGGATAGTAGCCATAGCCCACACCAGCATAAGCCCAAGGTAAAAGTGAGGGGCCCAACCCACAATTAGTAGAGGATACTCTCCAGTCGGTGGTAACCTTCCCCAGAGCCACTTGCTTCTCACGCTTTCTGGCCAGTGCTTGCCATCACCGACCACTTCCATTTGGACGACACTCAAACCAGCCGCTGCTACCTTCGCAGTTCGCACTAAAAGTGTCAAGAACACACGCGAGACAACAGACAACAACCAAATCTGGTCGGGTTCAATCCCTTCAAGGATGCGAGTCTCCTGCAATGACCCGAGCGAGGAAGAGGACAAGACGACTGGTTCCATGTCGCACCAGTAAGCCACCTAGCCACCTCTGTCTTCCTCCCCAGCCGCCGCCGATGACTCCCTTCCAAATCGTGATCAAGCTAACCCCACCTCCACATCAAACTCTGCTACAAGCGTCGCCCATCACGAGCACAAACCCCGTCCGGCTGCACCCACTATACGCCAATGAGGCCAGCAGCTGTCGTCAACGCCGACAGTCGTCGGACGAGCAAATATGTAAAACTATGATTTTTTTTCTCTCTTTGGAGGCGACAACGAGAGCAAATTTATTTTAATCTTTATAATAACTAGAAAAACACACACACTATATGTTTGTATTAATTAACCAATATGAAAATGGTAAATATTAATAATTAATATTTCTTTTATAATTTTTAAAAATAATTAGTTATTTTTTTTCAAGTTTGAAACAACCTTGAAAATAGGGAGGAGATAATGTAGGAACTGCCACATAATTGGGGAGAAAAACAAAAACTTTACGTTAGCAACTTATCTAGTTGGCCACGATTATTTTCTTTCTTTTCTTCCGTTTCTCATTCTTTTTCTCCTTGTGTTGAATTACTACTTCACCCCTATAGGATAATTTGTAAGTAATGTTAATTAATAATTTAATATTGTAGGGTTATTTTTGTCCAATTTTGAGAGGAAATAAAGTGACTTTCATTAAAGAATAGTATATATATAAATATAAATTTGAAGATGAATATATTTATTCCAAGCACATAGATAATGTCACATGCATAAATTCATGGTCACATAGTTTGTTTTGTGCTTCATCTAAGTGATTTCATTTTGATTTAAGTCTCATTAGATGATATATGTTCGTTAAAAACGTTGTTTCTTCGATCATGTTATTTAGATGAATTTATGTATAATGTAATAAATTATTTGTTTTAAATGTGACGAATATTTTATTTAAAAAATATGTCACATGCACAAATACACGTTCAGTATGTCAACTCAGCGGGTCTACTCGGGGCGTATAAGAACTAGGCAAGTAGCATTCTAGCCACCGTGTGTTGCGTTTCGCCACGGGGATGACGGACGAAGAGGAACCCAGACAAAAGACTAGGATCCGAGAGGCGCGAGGACCCAACTTAAAAAAAAAAAAAACACAGAATCTCACCCAAATAGTAAACGACTTTGAGGAAAAAAAACAGAGCCAAAAATGCAGGAAAGCAAAAAGCAACGTTCCTCCCACAACACCAGAAATGAATTACTTTCTTCCAACAACAGACAAACCCTAATTTCCATGGGAGTCTCCAGTCCAGCTGTTTCTCCTCTGCGGCGGAAATCTTGAGGAGCTTTCGGCATTGTTTGTTTTATTGAAAATATCGGGGTTTGAATTTTTTGAGTTTTTCAATTTTTGTCGTGTAATTCGGATCAGAATGGAGTCTCTGGTGGAGCTCTGTGACCTAATTGCGGAGCACCCGTCGTTATTTTCCGAGAAGCTTTCGTGGATATGTGACCGGTGTCCGCCGCCCGAGTCTCTCCTAAGCGGATCGTCTCGGGTGACCCGAGTCCAGCTCAATGCCGTCCTTGCCGTGGCCCGTTTCGTCTCCAAGTGCCCCGATTACGCCGATCTCAGGCCCAAATCCGTCGTCCTCGAGTTTCTCCGCTCCATTCCGACCTCCTTCGACCGCTCCTTTTGGCCTCAGTCCTTTGGAAACGACCTCATCGCCTCTTTCTTCTCCGATTTTCTCGGCTACGTGTCCAAGGCCACCGAGTCGTCCGCTGATTTCGCCACGGAGATCGCCGGCTTCTCCGGAGAGGTCGTCTTCTCGGCGATTAGCAACGGCGGCGAGGATTTAGGTGTTTCTAGAGCTTTTCTTATGGCTCTGTCGGAGAATTTCCCCCCCATTTTCCCTCACGATGCGGAGAAGCTGATCACGATGCTGATTGACCAGTTCGCGGTGGTTTCCGGCAATGTCGTACAGTCTCCGGTGACGCCAAGGGGTCAGACTGCGGCGGGGAATTCAGAGAATTCGTCGGCGCAGAGCTCGCCGATGAACGGTAACGATCGCCACCAGCATAATGAGACCAAGGCGTCGGGTTCGTCGGGAAGTGCTTCTTCCAAGGGCTCCACGGTGATGAATGGGAGCAGCATTTTGTGGAAGAGTGGGGTTGATCAGTTGGGTGTGAGTATTGGTTTGAATGACGGTGGAGGCGGAGCTGCCATGCTTAGGCAGCAAGTTGCTCAATTCGAGGAAGAGTCTGTGGAGAATTTGGAGAAGCAGGAGGTTGCTTTCAAGTTGATAGCTCATATTTTGGAGAAAGCTCGCATTAATACCGGGCTTTTGGAGCAGGTTAGAACAATTTCAAAGAGGCAGTTGCAGTCTATGTGTGTGTTTCTAAGGGTAAGTATTCAAGTGCTTTCGTTTCAATTATATTGTTGTTGCCAATTTATAGCTACTTCCTTTTCATGTATGTGATAATTTGGAGATTGTGTTTATCTGAGCAAAGAAATGTAGAAATGGGATTTATTGAAGTCTTTTGGTTTCATGTGGGCAGATTAGGAAGCGTGATTGCACGGAGCAGGGGGCTCTTTTAAAAGCCAGAATCAACTCAAAACTATCAGTTTATCAAGCTGCTGTCAAGTTGACTCTCAATTGTCTTGCTTGCTTTGATAGTGACGGGAAATCAGCCAAGAAGTTGGCGCATGAGACTGTTGCATTGTTGATGGAAGCTGCAGAAGCATGTTTACAATCTGTGTGGCGGAAGTTGCATATTTGTGAAGAGCTCTTTGGCTGCTTATTGTCTGGGCTTGCACAGATTGCTATCAAACGAGGAGGCCAGGCACTGCGCATTTTGCTCATCCGCCTCAAACCTGTTGTGTTAGCTGTATGCACACAGGTGCATGTTTTTGAGAGCTTTATTTTTTAAATATCACCCAAAACCATTATGGTAAAAGCTAACTATTACTTTACATTTTCACTACATGATTTTAACAGGCTGATACTTGGGCAAGCAGCCAAGGAGCGATGTTTGAGAGTGTATTGAAGACAAGCTGTGAGATAATAGAGTCATGTTGGACCAAGGAGCGAGCTCCAGTCGATACATTCATAATGGGTTTAGCTACAAGCATTCGTGAACGAAATGACTATGAAGAACAGGTTAGCTGTAAAAGTAGTTAACAGTTTCATAAACAATGGACATATATATATGCATGCCTGAACATTTATCTATTGGGTACATTGATGCTTTCAGGAGTTTCTTTGTAAGTTCCTTTTCTCATAGTAAGGTTAGAAGAATTCGTTGGTTATTCCTTTTGTCCATAAACCTTTGTTGGAGGAAGGGTTTGAGTGTTTCACTTGCTGCAAAAGTTTGATGTTCCATTCAAACCCTGGCACATTGCAATTTTTTAGTATGCCAAAGACTCCTTGAGTAATTAATTAAATGTCAACTTCCATTGTATTTAACTTGACCTAATTTGATTGCATTGTATTGTCCTGCCAACCTAAGGATGATAAAGACAAAGTGGCAGTGCCAGTGGTGCAGCTCAATATTGTATGTTTGCTAGCTGATCTGAATGTCGCTGTTAACAAGTCTGAGGTTGTTGACATGATATTACCTCTATTTATTGAAAGCTTAGAAGAAGGCGATGCATCAACTCCTAGTTTATTGAGACTTCGAGTAAGTTTACTTTATCAAATCACTTTGATCAGTAACTGTGAATATAGGCAGTTGGCTATCACTTATCGCGGATGACATGGTTTATCAATCAGCTTTACTATCATGATATGGAGAAGAAGTTGCTCATTTGAATTTATTATTATCTACGATGTAGCTTCTTGATGCTGTATCGCGCATGGCAAGTTTAGGTTTTGAGAAATCCTACCGTGAGACTGTTGTTCTAATGACAAGGAGTTACTTGAGTAAACTTTCAACTATAGGAACTGCTGAAAGCAAAACTGTGCCCCAAGAAGCCACATCAGAACGATGTGAGGTCTGTATACTGTCAACTACTCATTAATACTATTAATTGCTGGACCTGATATCTTTGAAATGGATTCTCACTGGTTCAATCACATTCTAGACTCTTCCTGCAGGATTTCTTCTCATTGCTAGTGGTCTTACAAGTACTAGATTGCGTTCAGACTATCGTCATCGTATACTATCTTTATGCTCGGATGTAGGCCTGGCTGCTGAATCCAAAAGTGGAAGGTAGAATATTCAAGTATTATATCCTGACTATTTGCGATAATATATAAAATACTTTCATTTGAACCAAAATTATGCACTCTGAAGATTTGTCTGATACTTTATTCATTACATTTCCTTCCGCATTGAATATTTTGATTCAAAAATTTCATTTGATATCTAACTATTGCAGGAGTGGAGCAGATTTTATGGGGCCACTACTTCCTGCTGTAGCTGAAATATGCTCTGATTTTGATCCTACATTAGCAGTGGAGCCCTCACTTTTAAAATTATTTCGCAACTTGTGGTTCTATGTTGCTCTTTTTGGCTTGGCACCTCCCATACAAAAGGTTCAACAACCACTGAAACAAGTTTCCACTACACTGAACAGTGTGGGAAGCATGGGAACAATTCCTCTTCAAGCTGTGGGTGGACCATACATGTGGAATACACAATGGTCTTCTGCTGTTCAGCGAATTGCACAAGGAACTCCTCCACTTGTAAGCTTTCATACATTCTTTTAATGTATTGGTTATCATTATTTGTGGGGTTTGCTGTCTGTGTTATCCATTTCAGATCTTCGGTTACACTAGCAACTAGACAAAACACACGCATTATGTATGTACATAGATACAATTTTGTTTTTGTTTTTGAAAAGGTGTAATTGGTAGTTATTGCAGAGAAGTGGTGTTTTTTGTTTTGTTTTTTGAGGTGAAACGATAGAAATTGTATTCAACCTTGACTATTACAATCAAGTCAGCCACCCTTACAAGAAGCCAGGTGTTGAATAGAATCATAGAGGCCTCTTGCATTATGCAAGGCCTTTTTAGCAAGCTTACCTAACCTAACAATCATAAAAGACGGAAAATTAAAACTACAAAAGAAATCAAAAACAAATAACTCAAAGACATGAAGGCAACCTTTGCTAAAGTAGCAATTGGGCTAAACTTCAACAAAGCTTCAGTCGCTGTGGACGGTTGTGTACTCGGTCGCTGTTTTGATAAGTGAACTTTGGATGTTCGGTGTCCTACTTCGATAACATTTGTCGGGACAAGCATTCCCCAGATGGTATCCGAGTATGTTACGTACTTCCATCGCCACATTAATCCCAACTTGTGCCGTAAGAAAACACGATAGCTGAGTGTGACGGACTGAGGCCTCCTACTTCGAAAAGCAGTTATCACTTCTCCCGGATCCCAAATTCGGTACTAGAGATATTGACAAAAACCAATCAGAACGGCCCAAGGATCACTCCAAGGCTCACATCGCTGCTGTATTGGAGAGCCCATCAACCCACTAGCTTCCTGACGTAGAGCCCAGTAGGGTTGCCACATCGGCCAAGCATTGTAGGTATGGTGAAGCTGCCCTGCCCCAAGGGCACTGCTCTCTTGCCCACCGCAAGGCAGGTGGTGCTGATCTCCTCGCCTGAACCCCATGCCTATCATCGGGACTCCATTGAGCTCCAGTGGATCTGCCTTGACGTCATCCACCTTACAGCAAGCTGCAGTCCCATTTCCACTAAAGTCCGCCGTCGCTCCTTCACCCTAGCCAACGTTGCCATGTTCCACCACTCACGCTCTTCAGTTTTGAGGCGAGCTCGAGGTGGTCTCAGTCCTCCAGCCTTCTCAAAAGATATCCGGCGGTGGAAGAACACATGAATCGGGCTCCGTTGAGGGGAGTCAGTAGCCTTTGCTTGGAAGGCCTGCAAATAAGGAACTGGACTTGCCTTCCACTGTAATCGAGGTATAGGCCCCGTCAAGGAACTCAGAGAGGTGATTCCCGATCTTTGTGGACGCCACACCGCCGGATTTCCTGCAGTGCTGATCGGAAAAAACCCTCTCTCACAGCCATATTAAACACACTCGGACACCTCAACACCACAACTTTGCAATGTACCAGAGGTCGACAAGAGTCGCTGCCGTACCAACCCTAGCGTTATGCTAGGTCACCAGGTCACTCCTAGAAAACTCGGAGCAGTCACAAGGGTCCTCACCTTTTTTAGTCACTTAGTTGATACTATTTCCTCTAGAGAAGTGCTTAGAGAGAAAGTTGGAAAATTATGGGATCAGATTATTTTTTTTAAATTTAATTATAGTTGCTGTTTACGAAAATGCCTCAAAAATATTCAACTAAAGTAAAAAGGGTGTTCGGGAAGTTTTGGAAAAATAGGAGAAACAACCTCTGTTCTGTTAAATATGGTATAGATATTTGTTTATTGTTAGGGTTATAATAGCAACCATTTATATATTTATTTATTGTTGTTGTTGTTGTTGTTGTTGTTGTTGTGTGTTGTTGTTGTTGTTGTTGTTGTTGTTGTTGTTGTTGTTGTTGTTGTTGTTGTTGTTAATAATAATATTATTAAGGAGGTAATAGTCTCATGGTAGACCCTTTGCTGATTGTTTCATATCAAGAAACTGATACCTAGAGATGTGCTTATTATTAAATTTTGGTTTGTGTACGTCTTTATCCTTCGGTCTCCTCCACGGAAAATCCTCTTCCTTCCCATTTCCAGAAATGTAATTTGATTCTTTTGTGTGAAATATTTTTTTTCTTAAAACCGTTGGATTCTTCATGGGACATTGTGACTCTGATGTACATATGAAACTCTTTGTATAGGCTGACTGGTGATCTGCAGGTCCCACTTTTGATAGTCGATTAGTTGCTTTTTAATTTTACTCTGTTGCCTACTCTGGGAGCTTTTATGTGTTAATGACAGCGTCATCATGTTAAACGTTGTACTTGACAATTTCTGTTTCAGGTCGTTAGCTCTGTGAAGTGGCTTGAAGATGAGTTGGAACTGAATGCTCTTCACAACCCTGGCAGTGGTCGAGGGAATGGCAATGAGAAAGCTGCTTTAGCTCAAAGAGCTGCTCTTTCTACTGCTCTTGGAGGGCGAGTCGATGTAACATCAATGACTACCATATCAGGTTGCTATTTTATTATTTTATTTGGTGCTTTGCGGTGGATTGAATGCACATTATCTGTCCTTTCATTTGTCTGGAAATCTTCTCTCTGGTTTGATGTGACAAAACACAAGCTGTTCCGATTTTATTTGATTTCATTATTTTCTTTAATTTAATTCTAATCTAGGTAATGGTTTACAGGTGTGAAGGCTACGTATCTGCTTGCAGTGGCATTCCTGGAAATTATACGTTTCAGTAGCAATGGTGGCATCCTCAATGGTGACACTAGCTTAACAGCTTCTAGAAGTGCATTCAGCTGTGTATTTGAATACCTGAAAACTCCAAATCTTATGCCTGCCGTCTTCCAATGTTTAATGGCCACTGTCCATAGGGCTTTTGAAACAGTAGTTTTGTGGCTGGTAAGTCTTTCATCTTATGAAGCTGTGACACTGTGCCTTCTGTTTTTTTTTTGACATTTCAGGTAGAGCTTTAGTTGCTTCTTTAGGAGAGCTTTAGGGTGGAATTGGCTTTGTTAGTGCTTACTTACAAAACTTACCTGTTTTGGTTTTGTTTTGTTTTGTTCGGAAAATCAACTTCTTTTAGGAAGCACAAGCCAAGTGCATCTGTAAAACTTACCAAAAGTGCTTTAGTATTTAGCAAAGCTTTGTTCTGAAAGTGATTTCGTCATTTCCTGAAGCACTCCCAAGTGAGCCCTCAATCAAGGCTATTGCTTGGATTATAGAAAGGGTAGTGACTTTGGCTTTCCATTTTCACACTCGCGCTTCACATCTCACTAATGAAAAGTGAAATGAAAGTGTTAATATGTGGACTGGCACAATCACTTACCAATAAAAGAGAAATTACTATGGGCATCATATTGCATCAACAGAGTTGTTTCAATATATGAATATAGGGTCTTAAGTGATCTAAATGGTATTGTATGTGTCTGAGGGAGTAGAAGGGAAACTAGCCTTTTGTTCTAGTACAATGTGGATTCATTTGGATGCATTTGTATGCCATGTTTAATATCACAGCTGCTTTGATTTCGGTGCAGGAAGATCGGATATCTGAAACAGGAAATGAAGCTGAGGTGAGGGAGTTAACACTTTGTGCCCATGCTTGTTTTCTCATCAAAAGTATGTCACAGAGAGAGGAACACATTCGGGAGGTTGCTGTGAACTTGTTGACGCAGCTTAGAGATAAGTTTCCACAGGTAAGCTAATTAATGATATACATGCACTTCCTAAACCTGTTTTCTTTTTTCCTTTTCCATCGAAAGCTAGTGGATGTTAAACAAATGTTACTCCGCTAATGCAGATCTTGTGGAATTCATCGTGTGTTGATTCCCTGTTATTCTCAATTCATAATGATTCACCTTCAACTGTTGTCAATGATCCTGCATGGGTGGTGACTGTTCGTTCTTTATATCAAAAGATTGTTCGAGAGTGGATCATTAAATCACTTTCGTATGCTCCTTGCTCTAGCCAGGGTCTTTTACAGGTTAATCTCTAGACTTTTAATAATGAATTCATCATAAGGCTTTTGAGTGTTAATTGTTTACTTGGTGCGTAATAAATAATTATTTGATTTGCATACTTCAGGAAAAGCTTTGTAAAGCAAACACGTGGCAAAGAGCACAACATACACCTGATGTGGTTTCTCTTTTATCTGAGATACGGATTGGCACAGGTAAAACTGATTGCTGGAATGGCATACAAACAGCAAATATTCCCGCCGTTATGGCCGCCGCAGCTGCAGCTTCAGGAGGAAACTTAAAATTAACAGAGGCCTTCAATTTAGAAGTGCTCAGTACTGGTATAGTAAGTGCAACAATGAAGTGCAACCATGCCGGAGAAATTGCTGGAATGAGAAGGTTATATAACAGCATGGGTGGATTTCAATCTGGTACAGCACCATCTGGATTTGGGCTCGGGCTTCAGAGGTTGATCTCTGGAGCATTTCCTCAACAGACACAAGCTGAGGATGACCAATTTAATGGGATGTTACTCACAAAATTTGTACGATTACTACAACAATTTGTTAGTTGTGCAGAAAAAGGTTGGGAAGTAGACAAGTCTCAATTTCGTGAGACTTGTTCTCAGGCAACTGCATTACTTCTATCAAATCTGGTACTTGTTCTGTTTATCCTGATCGTTGCTTGCTCAGTTCTATGGCTTAGTGTATCATGATCTAAAATGCTAGTTCTTTGCATGTTCAGGGCTCTAATTCAAAGTCAAATGTAGAGGGCTTCTCACAACTTCTTCGTCTTCTATGTTGGTGTCCTGCGTATATTTCTACGTCCGATGCAATGGAAACTGGTGTATTCATTTGGTCATGGTTGGTTTCTTCTGCTCCTGAACTTGGTTCCTTAGTCCTCGCAGAGCTTGTTGATGCGTGGTTATGGACCATTGATACGAAACACGGTATCTTTGCTTCGGATGTAAAATATTCTGGGCCTGCTGCAAAGTTAAGGCCTCAGCTTTCTCCTGGTGAGCCAGAAGAGAACCCTGGAATAGATCCTGTTGAGCAAATAATGGCTCATAGATTATGGCTTGGATTTTTCATGGACCGCTTTGAGGTAAAGAATTACATCACATTGCTGTCTCTCTTGGACTCTTGATTTATGTGCAGGTACTATACATAATCATTTACATATATGTATTACTGTATGCCTTCTTGGTAATGTTAACTATACGGTATATAGTGCTTCCATCCTTACTGGATTCATGAGGTCCATTGGTTGGAAGTGTCAGTCAGCTAGGAGTTAAGCTATTACTAACTTTATCCTTGTCAGAAAGCTGCAGTGAGTTGATAATGTCGTTTTCTTATAGTTTTGGTTCTTCTCTTTGTATCAAGAGTTTTTAGGCTCATTTGAGGGGGACTTCTTGTCCTGAATTGTATCATGGTCTCTCTTTCTAATAAAATGCAACTTAGTCTAAAAAAAAAGGTAATGATAAGTATGTAGCCTAAGCTTTCTTAGGCGAGTAATACTAGTCCCAGTCACCTCAGTAAGTTTCCCTGGTAATTTGGTCAAAGTTGAGTATGAGAATCAAAATACCTCTTTGCCAAAACTTTAACAACTTAAAAAGAAAAAAAAAAGACATTAATTTTGAAAGCAATAAATTTAGTCATGTCTTTTTTATTATTTCTCCACTGTTACCTGTTGGAGCATGCATCCTGTAATTTGTAAATTGAAAATGGTTCTTCATTACACTTATGTTGTGGATTGTAACTGATCATCTAGGCATATCTGTGCGTACCTATTATTTATCCCTTTTAGCATATTTGGGTGTACTAGGTAGTTCGGCACAATAGTATTGAGCAACTCATGCTTCTGGGTCGAATGTTACAAGGGACAACAAAGCTTCCTTGGAATTTTTCGCACCATCCGGCTGCTACTGGTACTTTCTTCACGGTCATGCTTCTTGGGCTGAAGTTCTGTTCATGCCAATCACAGCGCAATCTGCAGAACTTTAAGACAGGTCTTCAGTTGCTGGAAGACCGGATTTATAGGTGACTGAAATTGGGTCTTTACTGTCAATTTTATCATGCATTAGCTGATTTCCTTAATTTTCTTTGAACTCTATGATGAACACATTAGCATTTATTCTGTATCTTTTATTTGGACTATCAACGTCATAACCGTCATATCAGTACCTCTTTTGATTGCATAGTTCAAAACTGAAAGACCGACTCCTAAAGCATAGTTTAATTCTGAGATCTGGTTTGGTACAGTCAAATACTCAAGCAAGCGGATTTCTGAAATGTGATTGATAGTTTCTCGAGTTGTATGTTACAGGGCCTCCTTGGATTGGTTTGCCTTTGAGCCTGAATGGTATGACACAAGCTATTTGAATTTTGCTCATAGCGAAGCTCAGTCAGTCTCAGCCTTTGTCCATTACCTTTCAAATGAGCGGGCAGATGGAGTTGTCCAATCTGATTTGAAAGGAAGGGGACATGAAAATGGAAATAGCTTGGTTGATGCGGTAAGATGGCTATGATAATTGTTGTATCAGTAAAGCGTTTAGATCCATACTTGTTATAGACTTATAATGATTCTTTTCCTGGAGAGCATTTCTGAGGTGTTGCATATTCTCTAATTTTGTGATCGTGTGAGGCTTTTGTACATACTATTCATAAAATTAAGTAATAATGTGCAGAATGACCAATATCACCCTGTCTGGGGTCAGATGGAAAACTATGCTGCGGGAAGAGAAAAACGAAAACAGCTACTCTTGATACTATGCCAGTACGAGACTGACAGGCTCGAAGTTTGGTCACAGCCCACAAATACAAAGTAATCTTGTATTTCTGTATATCTTGATCAGTGGATAGAAATTTTCTTAATGTCTATGGTTACGTGGTCTCATATATGAATGTTAATTTATTCCTTTTTGAACTGCCATTTGCTTCCAGGGAGACTTCTACTTCTAAGCAAAAAGTTAGTTCGGAGAAATGGATTGAATATGCTAGGACTGCTTTTTCTGTAAATCCACGTATTGCTTTATCTTTGGCCAAGAGGTTCCCAACAAACACATTCTTGAAGGCTGAAGTAGCTCAACTTGTTCAGGTACGTCTTAAATTAAAAGTTAGACCAGGCCTTCTAGTTATACAGATGACTAAATGAGCATATTTTCCATGATTCAATTGATGTGAGAGAATGATAAAGATTTAAATATTTATCTAATGTAGAACCAAGTGTCCCAGTAGCCTAGTTAGTGGATAATACTTGAGCAGAAACTTACATTGTATTTCCAAAAGTCTGCAAGTGTTTCAATTTTTTTTCCTAGTTGCAAATTTTAAGCCTCATATGATGTTGGACTTGTTCATTAATCGCACACTTCAAATTTGGCATCTAGTTGTTTTGTAAAATACTTGTGGTACATGGTATGTTTATTCTGCACTGAGGCTGGCATATGGGTTACAATTTGCTAAAAAGCAGCAGTTGTGGCACATTGTGGAAAGCTCAGAAAGAATTCATTTTTATGTGCTCTGATTGGCAAAGGTCGTAAAAGCTCATGAGTAGAAATTTACTATTTCAAACATCCTAGTGTATTGCTTAATATTGAATGCATGATAATATTGCATTTCGGAGTGGCATTAGTAAATGTGTACATTTTTTTGCTTTGACATTTGGTCTAAAATTTGTTTATGTTGATCAGTTTAGTAATCTGTCACTGCTGTGTACTTATGTTCTTATGTTGTGGGAGCATTGGAGCAATGTGTAGTACCTGTTATTAGCTTATGTGCCTGTGTGGCCTCCTTTTGGGTTATTTATTGAGTTTTCCTGCCTGATTGCAAAGAAGTGAAGACCAATACTGCAAAATAATGGCAGCGTCTCCTCCTGAAGTTTCAATAGTTAAATAAAATAAGAAATTATACAAAATATAAGTTTTTTAACAACGTTGAAACAACTTGTGGCCATCCATGCATTTGATTTTAATGGTTCAACACTATCAACAAAAATTGACTGTATGCATAATTGACAATACATTTTTTAATACCAGCTTGAGAAATTTTTATGCGGCTATATGTTTTATAACTTCATATATACATATACAGGGCCCTTCCACTATAGTATACCTATTTTTGGTCATTTTCAGGTATAGGGCATTACACAAACTTTTTGATCATATTTTAACATCTCCATCGTCAAATTATTAGGTCTATATGAGTAGATCATTCTTGTAAATTTTAAGCCAAAATGGTGATAGTTAAGATATCGAATTAGGTTAAATCAAGGGACGGACTAAATCTGCCAAACCTGAACCGTTCATACTTATAAACTTCAATTGCAATTTTGAATACTTTAGCGATCACCATTTTGGCTGAAAATTTACAGGCTTGATTTACACATTAAAACCTAAGATCTGAACGGTGGGGATGATAAAATATGATCGAAAAGTTGGTGTAATGTCTTATACCTGAAAATGACCAAAAAAAGGTATACTTGAGTGGAAGGGTGTTGTATATATATATATAGGATCAGGTAAGGATGTCCTTACCGTGCAGATGGTGCAGATTTGATTATTTCGATCATTTCATATTTGATTTCAACAATTTAAATCGTTGATGTTATAGATATCCTTTTAAGAAGTAGACTTACAAAATTTTAGTCAATTTGATAATCGTTTGGTCATCCAAAATGGTGAAACATTACAAACAAATAAAAAATGTTGGATAATTGCTGACAATGTATAAATGGCGAATCAAATGGCTAAACGATTTCCGATTGAAGTCAAATTTTGTAGGTGACTTAGTTGCAGTAGTAGTATCTATAGCATGATTGGTCTTGATTGTCAAGATTTGATGTCTAAGCGAGGTAAAATAGAAAAATCCGCACCGTGCTGAAAAGGACTGATATACAGAAAGGATCATAAAGGCATATGGTTTTTTTGTTCTACTTTGTTTGTTTGTTATAGCCTTATTACAGTTTACTTGTTGAATCATAAAGATTCTTATGTCTTTATTGAACTGGTTTCTTTATGCAGTCACATATTTTTGACATCCGATCTATTCCTGAAGCATTGCCATACTTTGTCACCCCGAAGGCTATTGATGAAAATTCGGCACTTTTGCAACAATTGCCACATTGGGCTGCCTGTTCTATAACACAGGCTCTTGAGTTTCTTACTCCTGCATATAAGGGGCATCCTCGCGTCATGGCATATGTTCTTAGAGTATTGGAATCTTATCCTCCCGAGCGAGTAACATTCTTCATGCCACAGCTAGTACAAGCTCTACGGTTTGATGATGAGGTGAGTTCCTCGATAGAAGTCATCGATGTTGATTTTTTTTTTGTAGGGTTTAGTTGTCGGTCATGTATACATATAGCTGTTTCGTATCTTATATGCATATAAATATATGTATATATGCTATGCTTTTGATGTTGGTCATGTAGTACTGACCATCCCGTTAGCATAAATCAAGGGAGAATCCTTATCTTGGAGATACAGTATCATCCACATTGCAAAGAGGGACCTAAGAAAGGAGGTGGACATTCTGGCTGCCTCAAATAGGATTTCTGAATTAGACTGAAGAATCTACCTCTTATCCCATCTTTATCCTATAGACCGCTGTACATTTTCTTGAATACACAGGAACTGTACAACCTCTCCAATTTCCAAAAACGCAACAAAAATGTATGAAAGAATAATTCAAATGCATTTCGGCAAAATAGAACATAACTTTGTGATAAGCTGTTGGTTGATATGGTACTTAGAACATTCTAATGGATTTTTTTTTCTTCCATTTATGTATATGCTGGTGCTACATTTGATTAATTGACGTGCATCACTTGAAACATGTATAGAACTGTGAAGGTACATGGACAACCCGTATTATATCTATGTGATTGAATAAGTATACTTACAGTGCATGACAAACTTGTTTCATTAAGTACTCATTTAATTATTAATTTTCAAGATATATTTTATTCTTTTACGTAGACACAATCAGTTTGTATACAATGCAATCACACTTTTGAATTTGATGAATCAGACTTGGGTGTTTGAGCACTAGTGTTGTAAACACCACTTGTTATGGTTTTGTATGTTTATGTTACTGTGTGCAAGTTTTTTTATCTTTTATATCTAAGTTTTCGGTTCCTTTTTTTTTTTCCTTTGCAGAAATTAGTGGAAGGTTATCTTCTTAGAGCCACTCAACGAAGTGATATTTTTGCGCACATTTTAATCTGGCATTTACAGGTGAGGCCTGATTCCACTCTATAATTTGTTTTTGGAACTAATGTACCAAACATCACTTCTTTCTGTTTCGAATTTAAATTGCAAGTTAATATGTTTGTTTGTTCTATAATTAAGTTGTGGTTTTAATTTTATACATAATGTGTTCATTAATGACAGGGTGAAACAGCTCTACCGGAATCAGGGCCAGACACAGTCTCTGCCAAGGTATGTGTAAAATCTGCAAATGAAGGCTTTCTTTGAATTTGATTGAGATACAATAGTTTAGCAATATTATGACCCTATCATCTTGTTCCAAAAGTAGATTATTAACGCATAGATTGGATTGGATATGTAAATTCCTTAGGTTCAAGGTTTAATGAAGAAACAAAAGGGAGTTAACTTCCAATCATTGTCCAATTTGAAGGAAATCGATATATTAGTTATTAGGGTTTGATGCCTCACCTTCTCGTGGGACTTGGATTCAATAAGTTTCTTCATATAATTTCTATTCAAGTTCCTCAAGTTTCCAACTTTTGGTGCCGGTTTTCCTTATTGAGAACTTAATGATAAATATTAGAAGTCCCCAAAGCGAAGGTCGTCAATTTTAATCATGGGTCAAAGCCTGAAATTTTTGGTCCAGGTGTTTGTTTCATACACCTAGTTTTGCACAGATAGACAATAATGAGACTTGATGTAATTGTTTTGTTAGGATGATTGAGGCCGTCAACGTTAATCAAGGGGTCAAAGCCTGATATCTTTTGTCCAGTGTTGGTTTAGTATACCTAGTTTTGAACAAATAGAAACCTATGAAAGTTGATACAATTTTTTGTTAGGATGCTTAAGATTGTATTTTGGGCAGTAACTCGTATGAAGTTAGATCTACATAGTTATGACACGAGACTGAACTAAGAGCAAAACATGCAGTGGAAACACCTGTTGCATGACTAACAAACTCTGATTCTGTTTAAATTTTTGTACAATGGTAGAAGCGTAACTTTGTTTGCTTGCCTAATCTCTACTATAATAAAGCTAGGCGTGAGTTCGGTGTTATCAACCTCACCAAATTTTGAACTTCCAAAATTACCCTTAATAATAAAAGAAAGAAAAACAGAAAAAAAAATCTGGAAGTGCAAAATTGTAATAGAAAATGTAACTCCACCCCCAGACTTACCATGGGTGCGGGGTTTTGCTAGAAAATGTAATTGCCTAATTTTGTATAACTCGTGAGTTAGCCTTGCAGTGTTGGGTTTTCCATTTCCTGGTTAACTTGTATGTGTTGATGCTGTTATTTCAGAATAATGCGTTCCAAGAATTGTTGCCCACTGTTAGGCAGCATATCATTGATGGTTTTAGTCCGAAGGCACTAGACATTTTTCAGAGAGAATTTGATTTCTTTGATAAGGTCACATCTATTTCTGGCGTACTTTTTCCACTGCCTAAAGATGAACGTCGAGCTGGCATTCGGAGGTGCTCCTTATCGCTTTATGTTTTCCCATATAAAGTTGACTATTTATGCATGAGCTCATTTATTTACTCATAGAAACACTGCGAACATGGTTGGAGTTGAAGCTAATGTCCAATGTTTTCTAACAGAGAGTTGGGGAAAATTGAATTACTGGGAGATGATCTGTATTTACCAACTGCTCCCAACAAGCTTGTCAGGGGCATTCAGGTAGACAGTGGAATACCATTGCAGTCAGCGGCAAAGGTACCGATAATGATAACATTTAATGTTATTGATCGGGGTGGGGACCACAATGATGTAAAGCCACAAGCTTGTATATTTAAGGTATCTACTCCCTTTCATATTATTCCCTCACTGAATAGATCCATACATTATTGGTTCGAAAGCACTTTATATTTATTTATCACAAAAGCCAAAGGGTGTTCTGTAGATGCTAATGTTAATGACCACAGGTCAGAATCCTATTCTGCCATTATACATAGCTATCTTTTTTCCCAGGTTCAAGAGTATAGTAAAACATGTATGCTTTACCAATCTTAGTTTTCATTTACTTCACGAATTAACCGTATTCTTTCTTCAAGGTTGGAGATGATTGCCGCCAAGATGTACTTGCTCTTCAAGTGATTTCACTTCTTAGAGACATATTTGAAGCAGTTGGAATTAATCTTTATTTGTTCCCGTATGGTGTGCTTCCAACTGGCGCAGAAAGAGGAATAATTGAGGTTTGGATCTCTTTGAATTCACCTATTAACTGTACATTCTGCTTCTGTTGCCAATTTACTACCGCATGTTACTTATTCTGACCATTGAATTCCACAAACCAGCACGTTTTTTAACTCAGAAATTCAAGTCTTTTTCTAAGTGCTTTACTTGGGATTTTATAATAGAAAATCTGGAAGGTTAAAACTGAGGTAGGATGAGAATTCTTTTTAATGTTCATTGAAATTCGTATGCGAACTAGATATGTAAAACATGCCATTGTTATGTCCTAATTTGATTTAAGACAACAAAACGTTTAATAAACTTATCCGGCTTGAGATATGTTAAGCATGCCCTTGTTATGTCCTAATTTGATTTAACACAACAAAACTTTTAATAAACTTATCCGGCTTAATAAATAATAGAATTACGTGTCTTTTAAAATTTTCTCCGACCACTTTGTGGACTTCTACTAACACAAAAGAAACAAGATCAAATGTTGACTTTAACAAGGGTGGGGCCACAGGTTTTTATGGATATTAAGGGCTACAGCCTGTTTAATACCTTCTCCGAGGCATAGTTAATGGAATTCAGTCTGCTGTCTATTGGGTATTTGATGTGAATGCTTGGAACACATGGATGTATTATGTACTACTAAATCATCTTGGTTTTAATCTAAAAGTGAAAAATAAGCAGTCTGATCTCTTTCTTCACTGGCTACCATGTAATTTCATCTTAGTTTTATGTAGTTTTGTCAGAATACCACGAACTTAACACTATTGGAAATGTAATTCCATGGATTTATTACACGACTGTTTCTATCCAAGCTTTTAAATTCTTATATTCAGCTGAATGACTGACTTGTATATTTTCATTGGCGTCTGTTAATATATCTTTTGTTTTGCAGGTTGTACCAAATACACGGAGTAGAAGTCAGATGGGTGAAACTACTGATGGTGGTTTGTATGAGATTTTTCAACAGGACTTTGGACCTGTTGGCTCTACCAGCTTTGAAGCTGCGCGTGAAAACTTCATCATTAGCAGTGCTGGTTATGCAGTTGCCAGCCTTTTACTTCAACCAAAGGATAGGCACAATGGCAATCTTTTGTTTGACAAGTATGTTCTCTCTTCCCTTCCATATTCAATTAGATTGATCATTACTTCTAATGACAGAATTCTTCCAAAAAAAAGACTCAGATATACATGAGCCAGCATGCCAACCAAATGGTATTGTCAGCCAACTGTAATGTATTAACCATTGCTCGCTGTTGACCAAGGGTTATGGGACAGCCTGGAGATCCCTTTGGGCTTTGGTCTTGCTGATTTTGGATATTTTTTCTTAAATATTGATATGGTCTGGAAGGTCCACACTAGAGTCTCTCAATATATCAAAGCTGAAAGAGTGAAGTGAAGCGCTTTACCTAGCCTCAAGCCTTGAAATGCTTTCGAGGCATTGAGGCGCAAGCCATATGAACATTACATTTTCATAATAAAAAAGTACAGGACTGTTCATCTTGGAGACAATTTTTAGCTGTGAGGGACAAATGCCTCGACTGTTGAGATTAGATGTGTAGTTTTAACTACTACAATTTCACCAATCTAATTGAATACACGTGGTTGAGACTACTTGCCCTCATGGTCCCTTTGAAGTTAAAAAATATCCCTTGGGTAAGTAATGCTGTAAAAAAAATGTTATTTATGTAACAAAGTGTTGTACATGGATTTCTATAAACATGTTTTCTATATATAAAATATAAAAATAAAATGAATACAATTTCCTTGGAGAAGCAGCATGAAGGCGTTTGGTGAAGCCTTGCATGCTTCAAGCCTCAGGCTTGTCTCAAGGCTTGTAATGCAAACAATGGCAGTGCTAGGAAGTCTTTGTCCTTCCAGGTGGCTCATTTGTTTTGTTAGGTTTTAGTTTCCTCAGTTTTCATTGTGTGGATATCCACTGCTAAGTATTCACCGCTTTTTGTTAGCAATGAAGTCTTTATATCTATTTGTATTTATACATAGAACACGTGGAACAAGGATAAGGCAAAACTAATGCTCACATGCCTTAAAATGCAGTGTGGGGAGGCTCGTTCATATTGATTTTGGTTTCATCCTGGAAACTTCACCGGGTGGTAATATGCGTTTCGAAAGTGCACACTTTAAGCTTAGCCATGAAATGACACAATTACTAGATCCTTCAGGGGTTATGAAGAGTGATACGTGGATCCAGTTTGTGAGGTAGTAAGACTTTGTGAGTTTATTTTGATTTTCTCGTCTCTGTTGCTGGATCATCTTTCTAATTGGACTTTCCTTTTGTTAATAGCTTGTGCGTGAAGGGATACCTTGCTGCCCGTCGCTACATGGATGGGATCATTAGCACGGTTGCATTAATGCTAGACAGTGGGCTGCCTTGCTTCAGCAGAGGCGACCCTATTGGTAATCTTCGCAAAAGATTTCATCCTGAGATGACCGAGCGCGAAGCGGCCAATTTTATGATCCGTGTGTGCACAGATGCCTACAACAAATGGACCACTGCTGGCTATGACTTGATACAGTATCTGCAACAGGGTATCGAAAAGTAAGGAAGCAAGGTTTTTGTGCTGGAGACAACTGATGTAAATGATGCTCTGTATTTTGTTAGTAATTATTAGTGTCGTTGCATTGCAAGGAGTGACAGGACTGTTAAAGTGGCATAAACTTAATTCATTGTATTCTAGGGATGGGATTCCTCGTGAGGTTTGTAAAGATACAGTTTGTAGTATATGGAATTTCTCATCTATTGTTACCAATGGCTTACACCAGTTTTAGCTGCTGAAAATGTTCTTGAGCTGTTTAGGGTTTAGGGGTTTTGATTTGAAGATGCCACTATTTAACCATTTTCTCGTAGTTTCTAACAGAACCGCTCTCCTACGTAACATGTGCCGTCCATTCATTACTCAACAAATCATATGGCTGAGACTGAATGAAAACACCCATTTAACTTAACCCGTACCCATATCCTACTATCCAAACCCGGTCCACCTTTTCCAAAATCGGTCTACTAAATGGGGGAAGAAGAAACGTCAAAATCCAGTGATCGTTTATTGTTTGGAAATCTAAATCTAGAGAAATCTCATTATGAAATTTTAGTTGCAAGTTTGAATTCTATGATCGTCCACATAGTAAAGAGGAGTGATAAGTTCAAACTCACCATAGTAAAAATTCATAAGAAAATTTAAAACTTTTTGCATCTAGGTTGTGCAGCCACTTGAAGATCGGAAGGAGCTGCGGCCGAGTTGGTCTCTCAGTAGTTCCACTGTCAAATAGCGCAGATGGAGTTTTATGAAATGGTTTTCCAAAATTAAATTTATGAAAACAATAAACTGAAATCTTCACTTTTATAAGGTCAATTATAAAAAAAACGTCCGTTGAAGCTACACACGCTTGACTACGCGCGCAGAAAAAACCTTGGTGGTAGGGTTTGTTATTGTTGTCTGTCCGGCAGCCCTTGGCCGCGCCGCTACGGCGCGAGTGCAGCCGGACGGGCCTCGTCCCGACGCGGTGTGGTGTTCGGGTGCTGTAGATCCGTCTTCGGTCGGCTATGGTGCAAAGTGTGGCTCGGTTTGGTGTGGGATTCAACCTCCAGATCTATGATTTCTTACTGTTGCAGGTGTGCTCCGTCGGCGAATGGCTCCGTGTTCTTTGCTTTGGTTCGTCATTTCTTGGGTCGGAACCGTCGCGTCCAAGTCGGCGGCATGAGGCCTGGGTCTGATGGTTTTAGATCTAGGTTTTTTTCTTCTGGACTCTGCGAGCTAGGTTGGGCGCTACCTTGCGTGGTTGCTGGGCGTGCGGACCGAGGCGGTAGACCCGAGCCTTGTTGGTGGTCGTGGGAGAGTTGTGGCGGTGGGCAGAAGAAGGGTGACAGAGGTTGGTCAACGTCAACAGGTCTGGGCCTGTTTTGCTCCATATGTTGTTGGGTCGGGTTGTTCTTGGGCCTTGGGATTAGCCCGCCCTATGTCCAAATTATGTTAAGTTTATGTCATTTTTTAGTGTTTTGTTTTTTGTTGTTGAAAATAAACCCTAGTGTTGCGGGGTATGTCGGGCGATTTGGACAATCTGTTTGTGTGTGCACTCTTTGTGCTTTGTCAATCTTGGATTGGGTTCGAACTGTTTTCAAATGGTTGCTCCCATCTAGTGGTCGGATGACAGGAAGTGTCAACATTTGTCAGGAGCAGGTTGAGAAAGTTGTTCTGCACCGGGTATTGATGCATCGCTTTTGCCGAAGAAGCTTCATTGTTCCGAATTTTCAGGAAAGTTGTTTGATCTTTCCAATCTGTCGCCTTTATTTAGAAACAGATAGAATGACTATTAAGTTGTTCTCTGTTAGGTGGTGCGTAGTTGTTTACATAGTTTTTGTAGGATGTCTTGTTATTACTCGAGATATTCTATGTAAGCTTATTGTAATATGGGGTTCAAGTTATGTCCCCCCTATGTATTCAGCACTCTCATTAATCAAGGCTTGAGGGTTGCCGCACCGCCCTTATTATTAAAAAAAAGGGTCAATTATAAAAGATCTATACTAAATAAAGTCACCTAATAGTTTTATACCAAATCAGGTCAGCCATATAACTAGCATAACTTTAAAATTAACAATATTTATAACCATGCCATCCTATATAATTGAAAATTAAACCAAATTCTCCCAGCCTCTCACATTTCAATTGAGCCTCCTCTTCTTTTCTCTCTCAAACCTTAGCCTCTATCACATTTCCTTCCACATGGCTCCCCTCCCTCATTTCCTCGCTGGCGTCGAAACCCCCTTACCGTCGACCTCCTTCCTCATTTCCTTGCCGTCATTGAAGTTTGTCGCCACTGTTGCTCGCTGCAACCTGTCCGACGCCAAAAACAAATCTCTCTCTCTCTCTCTCTCAATGTGATAGGGTTTCTAGGTTTAGTTGTTGATTTTAGCGTTTTGATTGGTGTGTTTGTATGATTGTTGGTGCTAAATTTTGGTGTGAGAAACTTGAGTCGGTTTTGATTGGTGTTTTTAGTTGAGTTCCAGTAGTATTTTTTTTATGAATGAAGTAGTATATTAGATGTGTTGATGTTAATAGTATTTTTGGTTGAGCTGTAGTAGTGTTTTTGTATGAGATGAAGTAGTATATTAGATGTGTTGATGTTAATAATGTTTTTAGTTGAGTTGTAGTAGTGTTTTTGTATGAGATGAAGTAGTATATTAGATGTGTTGATGTTAAATAGTGTTTTTGGTTGAGCTGCAATGGTGTTTTCACTAACCTATAGTAGTATGTTTTCTGGTGAGTAGTAGCATTTTCATAAACCTGTATCTTTTTTGATTTGATGAATTCAGTAGTATGTTTGTAGGGCACAAGTAGTATATGTAGGTTTGATGATTTTGCAGAATGTGTAATGGTATGTGGTATGATCAATGTTTGTACCTCTGTGGTAGTGTGATTGAGTAGTATGTTTATGTAGTGTCTTTGACGGACAAAACTTGGGTCCAAACTCATTTGGATGCCAAGATCCAAACTACTTTTATTTATACAAATTTTGGTTTGTGATTTAATAATCGAAACCACCTAACATATAATTTACCTCGTAATGATCATATATGAAAAAATTTGATTAAATCGGAGATTTTTTTCTCATTAAATTTTGTAAAACAAATAGACGGTTGTTAACGTAATGTTAAACATTATAATAATCATTTATTTATTCAATAGAATTATATACCCAAATGATCTTCATTTTGATTCATTTTTGGATGAGTTGATCTTCAACCTATGGTCTATAAGATAGGTGGTCTCGATTGTAAGATTACAAACCAAAATTTATATAAATAGGAGTAGTTTGGACTTTGGCATCCAAATGAGTTTGGACCAAAGTATTGTCATCCGTCGACAGTTTATTGTAGTGTCTTTGATAGCCTATCATAGTGTCTTTGTCTGCTTGATGTATTTCAGAAACTGATTCTTACTTCTTTTTTAATAATGTGATGACATGCAAGACAACTGCAATATCAGACATGAAGTGAGGTTGAAATTTAAAAATGTTAGGGTGACAAAAGCAGTGACACATCAATTGATGTCCCAAAATAAGAAGCATGCTCCTCCATCTCGAACAAGTAAAAGGAAGTCACCTTCTTCCTTGATTACAATTGTGAAGACAAAACAGAGGTAGCTAGATAACGACCGAGGACGTGCATTTTGAATACACGACAAGAAGAAGGCAACCAAAAGCAGCAAAGAAGTCCAAGAGTAGTGTAGTATTAGTGTTTCCATTGTGATACAATAGTGTGTACTAAAAACAACAGTAGTATGTTTAACAATGAGAAATTACATTGAATGTTTTGAAGTAGGGATCTAGTCTGCTTAACCATTATAGTGTGTTTATCAGATATAAGTAGTACTTTATGTTATGATGCAGTAGTGTGTGTGTGAGAGAGAGAGAGATAACAATAGTGTGTTTAACAATGTGGAATTACATTAATTGTTTTGAACTAGTGATCTAGTGTGTTGAACCATTATAGTATGTTTATCAGATAAAAGTAATGCTTTATGTTGTGATTCAATAATGTGTGTGAGAGAAAGAAGTAGTGTTCGTTTGTAGTGTTTATCAAATAGTAGTGTTTCCGTTGTGATGTAGTAGTGCGTGCGAGAAACAGAAGTAGTATGTTTAACAATAAGGAATTACATTGAATGTTTATCAAAGAACATACTTACTACTTGATGAAAGGGACTTAATGTGGTCTCTGTAAAGGAACTAGACATGTCCCAGGAAAATTATAACTATTCAGGCTAAATATACTACCTATGACTAATAAAGACACTACATGTTCAGGTCTTAGTTGCTGATGACTTTATTACAAGTTTTTATATTGTGTCTTCTAATTGTGCCACACCGACCACATGCATCTAATGGGCCTCGTCTTCCCATCTTCAACAGAAGACTTCATACGAGTTTTCTTTAGACGACCGAATGGGCTTTTTCATATTTGATCTTCCTCACAACCATGCTCTCAATTATCTTCATTCTTTAATTTTTATGCATCTCAAATATAGGTAGCTCTCACAGCTAAGGTAGGCATAAGGAAGAATATAATTAATTGTGTGGTTGTTGTATGTGCATTTCACATACAATTATGATTCCATAACTACTTATTTGCCAATCAAAGAGAAAATGCTCACATAACTAAATAATATGTTTAATAGTCATCAATATTATGTTTAGTCAACTGGTGGTACTCTTAAATACAACAAAGAGAAAACCAGTTTCAAGTTCTTCCTCCCCTTTACTTTTCTTCTTTGACTTACTTAGTGCACTAGACTCCATGGATGTTCAATCGCTAGGAGTAGTGGATGCAGTCTATAGTGCTTTCTGCCGCTCATTTTTTTTAGCTATACCTACAAGTACATAGATAATATTAGACTAGTCCAGTTTATAATCACTTATATAGCATATGTATAACATTTACTAAATGTACAACGCTATACCAAACAACTTAGGCATGTTCATAAACTGAATAATACTCATTCCACATCACACATCAACACACATAACGTAATGTCTCAACCAAATAGTCATTGAATTTATACAGAACAACTAATACACTGAAACAGAAAAAGAACCAAACAAAAACTAAATTAACCAACACATGGCTCTAGTCCTCGACAACCAAGATATCTTCATCCAATCCTCGCATATAACCATGGTCCTCTTTATCAGCTAAGTTATCTAATGTATCAATTGAAGGCATTGTACTCGTGGTAGGAGGGAGGGCAATTACGGTGTCCCCAAGCTCATCATCTTTAACACAGTTATTAGAATCTCTTGCATGTGATTTTAATACAACAGACCAGGTTGGATCGGCCGGATCTTGCACATAAAAGATCTTCTCAACATATTTTGCCAACACAAAGGTGTCATTCCTATGACCTACCCTATTCAAGTTCACCAATGTCGTCCCTAGATCATCTACCTTATCACCTCTTCCACTTTCTACCCAGTCACACTTAAACAATTAAATTGTATAGTAGTCATAATCTAACTCCCATATTTCTCTAATAACTCCATAAAAGCTCATATTATTGATGATTGGGCTCTTATCTCTAGCACTATTGTCTCAAAAACCAAGAAAACACCACTATTTTGCCTCTTTTGGATGTCGTCTCGCACCTTAATGGTATATAACACTTCACCAATTCGGTAACCACTGTACATAGGGGCTTCCTGATTTAGTTTGTCAATAATCCACCTCAAAAAGTCAGAGATGTCATGGCCTGGTTCATTGAGTTGAGAAGCAACCTGTAACTAAAAACCAATTAAACTCTAACTTTAACATAACAATAGTACATGAAATCAAAGAGAGAAAACAGTGGAAGAATTACTTTATTTTTCACCCAGTCAGCGAATGTCTTGTTTTGTTTCTCCTTAAGCCACTTCTCGTTTTTTTTTGTACCTTGGAAAGTCCATCTTTAATAACTCTATGTGTTCTCTACATCAATAAGAAGCAGTACCAGTATCAGAAATTATCTAAGTAATGACTGAATATATAAAATTACATAATTCATAGTAAACAGAGGTGACTTACATAAAATAGTCATGAATTCTGCATGGTTTTGAAGCTTTAACAGATGAGCTTGTTTTAATTCCTTGCCATAAAAAGTAACAACATCAACACCAGACTTTGGCATGTCTTCTAGACTTGGGACAGTGGGGATCCCAACGGTCTTCTTTTGATGGAAAAAGTTCTTTGCTAGAAACTCGACAGCTTCTTTGACAATGTAACTCTCAGCAATACACCCTTCAGCCCTATTTCTATTTCTAAATACCCCTTAAACACCTTCATATATCTTTTAAATGGATACATTCATTGAAAGCAAACTGGTCTACATAATTATACTTCTCTAACTAAGTGAACCATCCAATGAACAATTATGTCAAAAAAAGGAGGGAAATACTTCTCCAGTAAGCACAAAATTTCAATAAAATCACTTTGTATTTTTGGAAGCCTAGACACATCTATCATTCTGCTGCACAAAGTTTCAATAAGATCACTTTGTATTTTTGGAAGCCTAGACACATTTATGTGGTGGTTAAGAACATTCAAAAGACTTAGTCAAAGCACCAAAAACTTCATAAATTTCGTTCATCCTCCTCTCACCAACGTCACCATGTGTAAAGTTTAAGTACACGGGCCATATTTCATCTTGTTGGACCATAACTTCATTCTAAACTTCCCTTGAGATTTTGTAGACAGGACAAAGGCCACATTTCTTCACTTTTAGGCCTTCAATTCAATACAAACTCCAAATCCACAAGTATGGGGGACATTAATCCAAAACTTAACATCTAAATCACATTGCTGGAGAGCTTCTTTTTTTCTTCTCTTTTTTTTAGCTCTCGATTTTTTTTTCTTTCTATTTTCGGCAATTGCCAACTTTTTTCAAGGTATTTGGATAAGTCTATCCCCATACACACATCTCCTTATGATGTTCACACCATCTCCATGATTCTAGCTTCAAAAATCCCCACCAAGTCTTTTGAACAAGGGTACAGATATTCTACACTAGGTTAAAGTGTTTAGATATGTATGGTAATAAAATAAAGGCATAATGTGGGCTCAAATGGGTTATCTAGGGGTGTCGCAGCTCGTGCGCACAAATGGGACACATGGCAATTTGGCAAAGTGGTGGATATCCTAAGTGCCTTTAATCACATCCAAAATCAGAGTATGTATCAACTATAAGCTTTGCAAATTGACATGAGTAAGTTCTAGTATTCTCTAGTTCATTAAGATCTATGGCAAGTGAGTATATGCATGATTTTGAGACCTATATCTAATATGCACAAAATTTCACTCAAAAGAAGTGTTTAAGGCTCAAAATCTCACTTAAGGCTCATATGATTTAAAACTTATTCTCATATGCGATTTCTGTACCAAATTTTATCAAACCATATCTACTACATGTCATAATTAACACTCAAAAGATATCTCAATTAGCACATGAATTCATCCTTAATGATATGCAACGCCATTTTTGTATTCTTTTCGGTCCAATTTCATCATAGACTAACTAAGGGCATCCTAAAGACTTTTTAAAACACTAAGTTAAACAAAAAGACTCACAACAATTTTTTTAGGGCATCATCCACCGGAAGGTTCCATTGTCTGCCCGTTTTTACAATTTATGACTCAAATAAGTTGTAAACCCCTCCCCCACACTTAAACTCTACATTGTCCTCAATGTACTAAAGTAAAGCATAGAATTCGAGCATGAAGGAAGGACTCACGAAAATTCTACTTATTTAAATTAAAGTAACGAAATTAAAAAGAGATTGGGGAAGAGAATGCAAATTTGTTGATGACTCCTCCATTGGGTTGCCTCCCAAGTAGCGCTTGTTGTTTAACGTCTTCCAGCCTAGACGTGATGCTTTCTTCATGTGGTTGAAGGTGATGGCTCCATGAGTTTGTCTTCTTCAACGTTGTGCTCCTCAAAATTGTCATAATATGGCTTTAACCGTTAACCATTCACCATGAACACTTTGCCGGATTCTAAGGACATGATTTCTATGGCTCCATGATGAAAAACTTGCACCACAATGTACATACCAATCCATCTCGAACGCAGCTTGCCCAGAAAGAGTCGAAGTCTTGAATGAAATAGTAAAACCTTTTGCCCAACCTCAAAACTCTTTGTACGGATCATCTTGTCATGAATGCGCTTTGTCCTCTCCTTGTAGATCCATGCATTATCAAATGCCTCGTTCCAGATTTCTTCTAACTCACATAACTGCAATTTTCGATGCAATCCAGCTTCATCCTTGTCCATGTTGAATTTCTTCACTGCCCACCAAGCTTTGTGCTTTAGCTCCACTGGAAGATGACAAGACTTCCCATAAACAAGTTGATATGGTGACATGCCTATATGGGTCTTGTACGCTGTTCTATATGCCCACAAAGCATCATCCAAACACTGGCTCCAGTCTTTGCGGTTTGGCTTGATAGTACGTTCCAAGATCTTCTTGATTTCTCGATTTGAGACCTCCGCCATGCCATTTGTTTGTGGATGATAAGGTGTAGAAACTTTGTGCTTGACTCCATATTTCTTCATCAACACCTCAACTGTCTTGTTGCGAAAATGACTCCCTCCATCACTGATTAGAACCCGCGGCATCCCAAACCTTGAAAATATGTTCGTTTTGAGGAAATCTGCAACAACTCGTGAATCATTAGTACGGGTGGCTTTTACTTCCACCCATTTCGAAAAATAATCAACAACGAGTAAAATGTAAGTGAAATCGTTATATGGAGGAAAAGGTCCCATAAAATCAATGCCCTAAACATCAAAAATTTCGACATTCAATATATAGAACTGCGGCATTTGATCTCTAGCACCGATATTTCCGGATCGTTGGCACCTATCACACTTAGCACAAAAGTCATTAGAATCACGAAATAAGTTAGGCCAAAAGAAACCACAATCTAACACTTTAAGGGCTGTCTTTTTCGAACCAAAATGACCGCCACATGCACCATTGTGACAAAACTCAAGAATAGATGCAAACTCATCATCCGGAACACACCTTCTAATCACTAAATCAGCACATTGTTTCCACAAGTAAGGTTCATCCCAAATAAAAGTCCTAGCATTACTTCGAAGTTTGTCACGTTGAGCCTTGTGCAAAAATGATGGAAACTCACCGGTAACTAAATAGTTTACAATATCCGCATACCAAGGAGTTTCAGAGGCACTTACCTGAAGTTCGAAGAGTTGTTCATCCGGAAATTTCTCTTCAATTGCAACGTTGGACTTCTCTTTAACAATCCTAGAGAGGTGATCGGCTACCACGTTCTCTACTCCCTTTTTGTCCTTGATTTCCACATCAAACTCTTGTAGAAGTAGTATCCAACGTATGAGCCTCAGTTTAGCATCCTTTTTCTGCATCAAATACTTCAAAGCTGCATGATCAGTGTAAATTATAACCTTACTTTGAAGTAAATAGGATCAGAACTTGTCCAATGCAAACACTACCGCCAACATCTCCTTCTCGGTTGTTGTGTAGTTGGCTTGAGCATCATCAAGTGTCTTAGAAGCATAATAAATGGCGTATGGCTTCTTATCTCTTCGTTGTCCCAATACAGCTCCAACAGCATAATCCGATGCATTACACATAAGTTCAAATGGTTGAGACCAATCCGGAGCACAAAGAATAGGGGCACTTGTCAATAACTCCTTAAGCTTCTCAAATGCAACACCACATTCTTCATCAAAAGCAAATGGAGTGTCCTTCTGAAGCAGCTTGCATAAGGGACGTGAGATGTGGGAAAAGTCCTTGATGAACCTCCTGTAGAAACCTGCGTGTCCAAGAAAAGAACGAATCTCTCTAACCGAAGTTGGAGAGGGTAAGTACCGCACAAGATCTACCTTAGATTTATCAACTTCTATACCCTTTTTCGAAACAATGTGACCTAAGACAATCCCTTGAGTGACCATAAAATGGCACTTCTCCCAATTAAGTACCAAGTTCGTTTCAACGCATCTTTGCAAAATTAGTTCTAAATGATCTAAACATGCATCGAAATCCTTCCCAAATACACTAAAATCATCCATGAAAACCTCAATTATTTTCTCAGTGTAATCAGAAGAGATAGAGAGCATGCAACGTTGAAACGTACCTGGGGCGTTACAAAGTCCAAATGGCATGAGACGATAAGCAAACGTTCCAAAAGGGCATGTGAACGTTGTGAATGTGAACGTTGTTTTCTCTTGATCCTCCTCAGCAATGCTAATCTGGTTGTAACCTGAATATCCATCAAGGAAGCAATAGTAAGAATGACCAGCCAACCACTCAAGCATCTGATCAATGAATGGCAAAGGAAAGTGATCCTTTCGAGTGCTGGCGTTGAGCTTCCTATAGTCAATGCAAACCCTGTGGCCAGTGATGGTTCGTTGAGGCACTAATTCATTCTCCACATTCTTCACAACAGTAATTCCATATTTCTTAGGAACAACTTGCACAGGTGAGACCCAACGACTATCCGAAATTGGATAGATAACTCCATAATCTAAGAGTTTGATGACTTCCTTCTTCACAACCTCCATCATAGGCGGATGGAGCCTTCTTTGAGCTTCACGAGAGGGCTTAGATCCATCTTCAAGTAAAATGCGATGAACACAAGTTGCATGATTGATACCTTTGATGTCCGCAAGTGTCCAACCGATGGCGGTTTTGTATTGTTGAAGCATATGAACTAACTTCACTTCTTGTTCTTCCTCCAAAGATGAAGAGATGATAACCGGTAAAGTCTCATTGTCTCCCAAGTAAGCATTCTTCAAATGGTCCGGTAACACCTTGAGTTCTCATTTCAGTGCTCGAATAATGGAGGGAACTAACTTGTTTTCACCATAAGCCAAGGGAATAGGGGCTGCCTTGGAAATCACATTGGCTTGCTCATTGAGGAGTGACGCCATCGTCTTCACCCTAGGCTCAAAAATCTCGATCAAAGCATCCAAGAGAGCTTCTTCATCTAGTCGGTTCAACCCAACTCCTTCTTGAATCACAGTGTCAAGCTCATCTTCTCTAAGTGTGTCGAGATGCTGCTGCGCCAAATCTTTAACTATATCATATGAAAAATATGCATTGACACAAGTAATGGGAACCTTCATGGCATCAAGAATGTTGAACTCAATCCTTTCTCCATCAATCTCCATGGAAAACGTTCCCTCGAACACATCAATCTTTGTTCTTGTAGTCCTCATGAAAGGTCGTCCGAGTAATAATGGTGTGGTGTGCAACAGACTTTCCTCCATGTCAACAATGTAAAAGTCAGCAGGAAAGATCAGGTTGTTGACTTGTACAAGAACATCTTCAACATATCCCCTGGGATATTTATGAGATCGGTCGGCTAACTGTATGATGGCATTATCTTGCTTAAGCTCGCCAAGCTCCATGGATGTATAAAGATAGTAAGGCATCACATTGATTGATGCACCCAAGTCGAGCATGACATCTTTAAATCTGGTGTCACCAATAACACAAGGGACAGAAAAGCTCCCAGGGTCCTTCAATTTTGGGGGTAACCGACGCTGCAACACAGCCGAAACTGTTGCATTCACCTTCACGACCTCCTTCGCTCTCGTTTGCCTCCTCTGGGTGCATAACTCTTTCAAAAACTTAGCATATATCGGCACTTGCTTTATGCACTCAATCAAGGGTAGGTTTACTTGCACTTTCCGAAAGATGTCCAGGATTTCCTCGTATTGATCATCCTTCTTTGATTTTGATAATCTGTGTGGGAATGGTGCACGAGCAAACGAAGCATTAGTATTAACAGAACTTGAAGGGATAGAGTTAATACCTTTGGTTGGGGTAGGTGGCGTTGGTGATTGTGGCCTCAAAAGTGGCGCAACTTTCTTCTTGTTCTTGGCATCTTTGGTTGCCGGATCTTCTTCTAAATCTTCATCCTCCACAACATCATAAGTTAATGGTGTTGCCTTCAGCTTAGATCCGTCCAACGTTGGACTCTCCAAAATCCTTCCACTTCTTGTTGTAATCGCACTCACATTCCTTGGTGGTGGTTGAGGTTGAGATGGAAGTTGTCCGGAAGCCCTAAATTGCCCCATGTAATCCACAAGTTGACCCATTTGCTTCTTCATTTCAGAGATATCCTGTCCATGAGACTCTAACGTGGCCTTTGTTTGGTTTTGTCCATCGATTAGAGCATGTGTGGAGTTGGACAGTTGAGCAAGCATCTTTTCATAGTCCGGATTTGTAAATTGTTGGACCGGAGGAGCTTGTGGTGGTGGCATGGACGCTTGAGGCATTGGTGGCCTTTGTTGATAGGGAGCACGTTGGAATTGTTGTTATTGAGGTGCTGGAGGGTTAAGACATCCCTCATTGCTACTCCACTTGAAACCAGGATGATCACGGTTGCCAAAATTGTTGTAGTTGTTGTAACGTTGGCCTCCTTGATATCCACTAATGGCGTTGATTTGTTCTTCAGTATGCTGTTCCATTGTTGTAGGACATTGCTCACTATAATGCCCTTGGATGTGGCAAACGCCACATGTTGGTCCCAAAGCTGCCTTGGCTTTCTTTACTTCTAATTCAAGCACTTGCTCCATCAAGTCGGAGAGTTTGTCATACTTGTCATCCGGTGCTGGCTTAGAACTTACTTTAGCTACTGTCTTGCGCGGTGCCATCCCATATTGAGCATCATTGTTGGCTCGATTCTCCAATAGTGCACGAGCTTGTACCTCAGTGAAATCCATGAATGCTTCATTTGCAGCGGCATCAAGAAGCTCTCGATCAATTGGTTTGAGACCATCATAGAAGTAGTTCATGAGGTTAGTCTCAGAGAATCCATGTGATGGGCAGGTGGCGCAGAGAACCTTAAATCTGTCATAGTATTGGCCAAAAGACTCATCTGCAGCCTGCGCAATTCCAGTGATCTTCTTCCTCAAAACAGTGATCTTCGAGGCCGGAAAGTACTTGCTTAAGAAAGCATCCGCTAGTTGTTTCCATGTGGTGATGTGATTCGGTGGGAGTTCCATAAGCCAAGTTTGTGCTCTCTCTTTCAAGGTGAAAGGAAACGCCTTGAGTCTCAAGAGTTCTTCATCAGCATCCGCATGCTTCATACTTGCGCACACATACTGGAATTGCCTTAAATGCATATTAGGATCTTCATGCGCCATCCCTTGAAAGATAGGTAGGCGATGGAGAAATCCGTTCTTCAGCTCAATGTCCTTCTTCTCCTCTTGAGGTTCCGAAAATCTGATGCATGAGGGGCTGGCACTCCAATCAGTAGAACAAGTGTGTTGGCAAAGTGATTGTTGAGCATTGTTTGCGTTGGCCATTGGTACGTGCTCTTGTTCTTGTTCTCCTTCTGTTACCAAATCCTCGGAGTGCCGGGCCGAGTCAACTTCGTCCTCAACAATAGGTCGATCAAGGTCTTCCACCGCGTTGTTAGAAATGATCACAATGCGATTACGAAGTTGAACTTCACGTGGAGTAGGTCTGGTCATTCATAAATCTGGGCATCCACCAAAGACCAAGTGTTAGTATCAAAAGAATACACAAGAAAAAAAAGATACTGAGCCAAAAATGAAACAAAAACAAAGCACAAACATAAGTACACGAAAATCACACAAAAGTACACAAAACACAAAAACTCATGAAAAATACACTCGCACACTGAGACAGGGGAATCGACCGGTCAAAATTAATAGGCATGGAATAATCGACCGGTCGAAAACTAGAGTTTCTCGACAATTCAAAATTTCTAAGTTATGAATGCAAGGGCTTTAAATATCCTAGATGATATGAAACGTAGTATGAACAATCTAGAACAAGTTAACACACATATTTACATGGTTTCCTGCAAAAGTAGACGAGGTTAGTGTATAAACAGATGGAAGGTTTAAAGGAACACACATATGTACATAAATCACACAATGCAATCAAACAATACTTCAACAAATTCATGCATCATATATTCAAATCGTCACCCAAACATATCAAACAAGAACTTAGATGAAGTATGGAGTGAATGTGTGACGACCCGGACCAGAATCAGCAGTATGATCAGCTTGATTGATGTGCTTGCACGTAGTCGCAGATTTGCGACAGTCGTTTTAATCGCCGAAGCTTCTTAACGACTTAATTATTGGCCGAGAATTGGAGCTGGGTCTCTTCTCAAGAGTCGTTGTACGTGTGATTACGAGTTCGTGGGCGATTCCGGATCGTTATTTGGACAACCGAGCAATTAGTTATGAATATTTGAAGTTTCGACGGAAACGGATTTAAATGGCGGGTTTGTTCGCGATTAAATTACCGGACGAGAATTTGGTCTCGGCTTCTTGACGGAAGTTGTTAAGAATTTAATTTCGAGTTCGTGGGAACTTCCGGAGCAAGATTTGGAGTTACGAGGATTTAGTTGTGATTATTTCCGTTTGTTGATTAATTAGTCGATTTAAATGTGTGTTGGTTCGAAGGGTTGACTTTTTATTCAGTTGGCCGATGTGTTTGACTTTGGGTGATTATTGAAGAGTATGTCGAGACGAGTTTGTGGCCGCGAGAATTATTGGAATCGGAGTTTCGACGAGAAAGTTACGAATATATAAAGTTTGTCGTAAATCTATTTTTGGAAGTTTCCATTTTGGGCAGGTATAAATAGGAGGTTTCCCCTTTGGGAAAGTCAAAGTTTGCAATTAATGGATTGACCATGGTTGACTGGTTTGACCGAGCTGAAAATGGAGCTCGACGTGGTGCCTCACGGTGGTCGGCGGCGAGCTGCCGTCCGGCCATCTCCGGTCATGGGAGAGGATCCATTCGACTCGGTCCGGTGTCCCGATCCCGTTTCCAACCATCATGTACGGCGAGGCTCGCCGGAAAGAGGAGTTTTTACCGGTTAAAGTTTGGAAATTTTGGTGTTAATGGTGGTTTATGATTTCGGCCGAATTGAACTTCATGAGGTACTGGGTTTTGTAGCTCTCTTCATTGTGATTCTAACCATATAAACATGGTGTTCTAATTCGATTTGAGTGTGGAGAATTTTGAGTTTGAAATTTGTGGAACAATTCGGTTTTTCGTGAAATTGAGCTAGTTAGAGTGAGAATTGGCCTTTGGTGCAGTTATGGAAGTTGCTCAGTGGGTGATTTTGAGTGGAACAAGGGTTGCTCCGCCGTGAAATTCTTCGGCCGGCAGTGGCGCCGCCGTGGACGGCGGTCAACGGTCAGAGTTGACTTTTTGACTTTCGACAAGTCGCATGTCATTTGACTCGAAATCGCGCCCCGGTCGCAGTGGGGAGGTTCGTTTTTCGAGTTGAGCGTCCGAACGTAAAGCGAGGTATTGTGGTATACATATACGGATTTTCGACGATTCGTCGACTTTGGATTTCGTGTTTCCGAGAACGGTGGTTTCTCGTGGTTTGATTTGTATTGTTGGATTATGATTTTGAATATTGGACATTGTGAATATTCAGGGGTTCGTGATCGTTGTTTTGGCGATGGACTTTCCGCCGGATCACGGGTTAACGCGATACGCGTTACGCTAGTCTGTGAGTGGACATTTTATTTTCACGGATTGATTGCGAGTCTTTTATATACGTTTTATGAACTTGAGCATGCAGCATGATTATGGTTTTACGAGCATGAGATTTTATACGAGATTATGATTATATAAGCATGTATTTATGATTATACGAATATGTTTATACGGCTATACGTATACGAACATGCATACACTTTTATGCTGTTTCATGCATTTGCATCGAAATGTTTATGATTTGGTTTACACAGAGTACAGTCGTGGTTACGTTGTTGTATCGATACACCTTGCCTCTCGGCTGATCCCCGATGGTAGGCCACCAGGAGGGGCAGTACCCCTACCTGACCGGCGAGGGGCAGTACCCCGGAACCGAGGCCTTTCTGGCTATGAATCACGTGGTAGTCAAGGACTCCGTGATTCTGACTGTACTAGCACGGACGTGTCCATGAGTGACCCCGTGATACTTTCTATGCATGCTCTGTTTACGAGTTGGAGTCAGCGTCTCCTCGTAAACTGTTTGATTTGATTTATTTATATTTCGACTCGCATATGTTTTTATAACATATATATTAACTGGTGAAAGACATTTATTTTCGTCCACTCACTCTAACGTGTTTATTGTCTTTCACCTGGGCTTTTCGGTTTCCGTGCCCAGTTTGCAGTTCAGGCTCTGGTGTCGCACGTCGTGGTCGGAGGCATAGTGCTCGAGCTACTTTGTTTCATCCAGTAGGTTTATTGTTCTACCTACTGTGGTATGAGTATACGATTATGTATTAGATGTCGCTCTGAGCTTCCTATTGAATATGTTATACGATTTTACACTGGATTTCAGTAAAGTGTATATATATTTACTACTTTACGTTATTGTTGATATATTGAGAAATCCGGATGGGGTTGGTGCCCACGGTTTGCTTTTTGTGGCATAGGATGGAGTGTGTTTACGCGTGCAGGTAATGGTAATTCCACGCTAGTAACGAAACTCTGCCCAAATTTCGAAAAGTTTTTGTTGGTTCGTGTTTTCGAAGGGGTTCAATTCCGGTTTAGGGAGCTAAATAGGGGTTGGGTCCTTTCAGAATGCATAAGAGAAAAGTGTTAGAAACCTGCAGAAAACACAAAAGTTACGTGCTAATTTATGATGCAAAGTGACCTATCTTTTGGCCTCATGTCCCTAACTTCACTTAGGTTAGGGTACCCGGTGATGAAATCCGAGCACCACAAAGCCGCCAGAAGGTTATGCAGACTAAATGCAACGTTTTAATTAGTGTTTAATTACAAAATTCGGTGCAACACACATGTCCACGTTTTTATGCACAAGTATAGGTCATTTTGAGTGCACTTCGGATTTAAAGAGAGTACACTTGCTTGATCTTTAGGTCGTTCAAAGGACGTGCGACCCGCGCGATAAAGTATAAACTTCCAATCGAATGGTCTTGGTTCAATCGAAAAACATGGCCAGTTGGGGATAGAGATAACGCGAGAGGCAGGACTAATTTCGACAATGCATCCCGAGGCTTACTGATCATGGAAAGTAAATTTAGTCCTTATCTTCTTTGGGCAAGTTTAATGAACTTGGCCAGTTAGCAAGATAGACCACGAGAGGTAGGACCGATTTGAGATCTCGGATCCATAACTCGTCATAGAAACTGTCACCTTCTAGACACCAAGTCACCAAAGATATCTTACTCAAAGATAAATATTCATCCACTCACCGGATCATTGGTATATACTCCATTGATGCAAGTCTTTCTTAGATCTAGAACCTGTCACCAGTCATAACCCGTTTCTAGACACAATGTCCGGCATTCAACAAATCTTTCGAACATTTACACTCCCTCAAGTCCATAGTAGACTCCGCCCTCAACCTCATGTCCATAACTTCACTTAGGTTATGGTGTGTGGTGATGAAATCCACACATCACAAGGGGTTTATGAGATAAACTTTGGAAAAGAGGCGCCATTTATTCACAATGAGTGCGACTTAATCAACCAAGCTCATGTACTTAATGTAAATCCAAAGCTTTCCTTTAAGGTGTATATATGGCTGCAAAAAAATAAAAAATAAAAAAATAAAATACAATATGAACAAGTGTTAGTACACAAATATAAACAAAAATTTCGTGGGTTTTATATACATGCTTAATATTTACACAATTTCACATATTTACAAATAACACATGCAATTCCAGATTCGTGCAAACTTGAGCACATATGCTTGTCGATTTTTTCCAGAATTATTGGCTCGGCGGAATTCAATGCAATTTTACAGGCACAAACTAGACACGTAACCAAACAATCCTGAAAATTTTAAGATTTTTATGAGACCTTTAGCTATGTCAAATAATTTACACAATACCTGGCAGTGCACAGTTCCGAAAACAGAAAAATATAAACATATTGTACAAGCATAATCACACAATTCTTTACAATCCCCGGCAACAGCGCCAAAATTGATACTCACCATTACTAAGTACTAAATTAACACTTAACACTCAACAATAATGAGTCAATTAAAACCCTTTTTAGTAGATGTAGCATTGGTAAATAGGGATCGTTCTTAACCGGGGATTGATGGTGCATGCATAACTATGCTAGGTTTGTTTATGGGGGTGCGAGATTTGGTTTGTTTAACTAATAACCTACGAAATTTAAACATAATTCTACTATGTACACGTGATCATCACATCATGTCTACCTCCACCGTTTTCATGCTTCACTTACCCAGTATCAACGAAATTCTTACCTTTCAACCTGTAATTTATACACATGCTTTTAAGAGTGAGACGAAGAGCGCCTACACCTTAATTTATCTAAGATTCATACAAAACATGCTAGAGAGGAATGAAGAGCATATCACCTAACACATTAAGAAGCTTTAAGCATACAAGCATGCATACAAGCAAAGACCAAAAACTAAGAACACATGGAATGTAACATAAGTAAGTAAAAACGTATAGCCTTTATTAAACAAATCACAAGTCGTAAACCAAATTCTTTACAAGACAAAAGATGAGACAGAAGGTTTATGGTTACACTTTTGGAGTCTGTGAAGAGCACTAACAACGCCTTGAGTGGATGGATTCTCAAGAACAAGACGAAGAGCACCGATTATTCTTGATCCGTGAGGAGGGAGCTTCGGCCTTGGAGGGAATTAGGCTTAGGATGACTTGGGAGGTGTTTTGGGCAGAGCTTTGCTGTCTATGATGTGTGATAATGAAACCCTAGTCGAGCCCTCTTTTATATAGGCCAAGAAAAGCCTAGTTCGACTCCTTTTAGAACTCTAACTACTCCACCCGGGTAACCTGACCCTTCTCCACTAAATTAGAAGTTTCTCTTGTTCTAGGACTCCAAATCGTTTTATTCCAGTTGCAATGGTTGCAATGGAAACTAGAATTCTAGATGTTTCCAACCATATGCTAATCGCGTCTAGATTCATCCGGATCTGTTCACAGTGGTCTTTCGAAGTAGGCTGATGTACAAAGGCTGATTTCTGATAATTCATTTTAATCCATCTTCTTTCTTTGGGCTTCTTTGGACATGCTTTTGGTCTTCAATTCTTGACACCATATAGGAAAGCATTTTAGTAACCATTTTGAAAACCATTTCTCGGACCATTTCTTCTCTGGAATTAGGAACTTTTCTCCTTAGCCAACTTTTAGCTCCGAAACGCCTCCTTTATTTCTACCTAAAAACATAAAGTAAGTTAGAAACATATTTACTAAGCATAAAACAAAGTTAAATATAGAGAGAAAGACATTAATAATCAAGCATAAAATGCGTAGATCAGAATGTGCCTGGGCTAGCGACGTCTCCGATCTTTTATGGCCCTTCCCAAACTGGTCGCAAGCTTTTTACCTTCCCTTGAATGGCCTTGAGCACCCAGTCTCCGATTTGAACTAGACGAGCACGAACGCGTTTGTTGTACAAGCGCGCCACCTTCTCTTTGTTGGTCACGTTGTGGTAGTGGGCTGTGTTCCATTTTTGTTCTAGCAGGTCATTGTCCAGGCGTAAGCCAACTCCGTTTATTTTGAGGTCAAACGCCTCCACCCTTGGGCTCTGGTAAGTTAATTCAAGGGGGAGCAGTGCCTCTATGTCGAAGATTAGGGAGTAATGCATTTCACCTGCAGCCGTCATGGCCATTGTGCGAATTGACCATAGGATCTCAGGAAGGAGCTCGGCCCACCGTCCGAAGTTGGGACTGCCTCGCCGCATTGCTTGAAGTTTTCATTTTAAGCCGTCTTTGATGATTTTGTTGGCCACCTCGACCTGTCTGTTGCATTGGGGGTGAGCAGGTGAGGAGAAGAGGATATTGGTTCCCTGTTTCCTACAGAACGTAATGAGTTCAGGATTGTTGAATTGTGCACCGTTATCTGTGATGATGTTAACCGGGGCACTATAACGGCAAAAGAGCATTCTCCAGAGGAATTTTTTTACCTTCTCCGTTGTGATCTTGACAAGTGGTTCAGCCTCAATGAACTTGGTGTGAAAGTCAATGATGACTATCGTGTAATGGTATTGGCCTTTGGTTATTGGCAGTTCACCGATGAGATCTAGGCCCCATTGCGAATGGTATTGGGGACAGAATGATGGAGAGTGGTGTAGCTGGCGAGTGCGTTCGATGGGCGTGGAATTGGCGAGCTTTGTATGTACTGGTGATCTCCAACGCATCTGCGTTAATGGTGGGCCACCAGAAGCCGTATCGTAACGCCTTGTGAGCGATGGAACATGCTCCAGCGTAGTGGCCGCACTGCCCACTATGTATGTCTTTTAGGAGGGAGTGTCTTGCCTTCATAGGGAGGCATCTTAAGTTGGACCAGGTGCGTCCTTGCCTGTATAGGTGACCACCGCGAATTCTGAAGTTAACAGCCCTAGCGACGATCGTTCTAGCTTTTGTTTTACTTGTGAGCAGTGTCCCATTTTTATTGTAAGCCAAGATAGGATATAGCCAGTCTGGTTCAGCAGGCTCAACGGGTAATATCTTTAGGAAGCTCCTATGGATGCCTTGTTTAACCAGCGTTTCGACGTTGGTTGAGAACGAGCTCTGCGTTGTTTTGGTCGTTGCAAGACGTGCCAGAGCATCTGCGTTAGCGTTCTGCTCTCTTGGCACATGAGTGATATTGTAAGATTTGAGCTTGGACAGGTAGTACTTTGCCAGTTCCAGGTATGTTGTCATGAAATCATCTTTGGCTTCAAAGTCCCATTTCACTTGGCTGACCACGAGTTGAGAGTCACTGAAGATGGTTAAATATGAAGCGTCTAAGATTCATGCTAACTGTAGGCCAGCTATGAGTGCTTCGTATTCAGCCTCGTTGTTGGATGCTTTGAAGTTGAATTGTAGAGAGTACTCATCATGAGCGCCATTTGGTCCAGTAAGTATAATACCTACACTGCATTCCATTTTGGTGGCTGAACTGTCAACGTATAAGTTCCATCTTGATGTTGGAGTGGTAGTGGAGGGCAACGCGGTGATAAGACGGGCTTGTTCGATCTCAGGTTCTACTTCCGTGTACTCGGCTATGAAATCTGTTATAGCTTTGGGCTTTGATGGTCATTCTAGATTTGTATTCGACGTCGAATTCACTAAGCTCAATGGACCATTTGCTGAGATGGCCGCTGTGGTCAGGGGATTGGAGCACTTGCTTAAGGGGGATATTTGTGAGCACCTAGATTTTATGCGCTTGGAAATAGGGCCTTAAGCGTCAAGCAGCTGTGACGAGGGCGAAGGCCCATTTTTCAAATGCTGGGTAGCGTTTCTCTGCTCCTGTGAGTCCTTTGCCTGTAAAAAAGACAGTGAGCTCAGCATCAACGTCACGTCGCACTAAGGCGAAGCTAACGACTGTGAGAGAGATAGCCAAGTATAGGTACAGTGTTTCACCCTGCACCAGTCTAGAGAGTGTGGGGATGGAAGCTAGGTATAACTTAATTTTTTGGAACGCGTTCTCATAGGCAGGCGTCCAGTCGATGGAGTGCTTGATGTGGGTAAGGCGTATGACCTTGAAGAACGGTTCGCATTTGTCAGAAAACTTAGAGATGAAACGGTTGAGGGCAACAAACTTACATGTAAGGCTTTGCATCTCCTTCTTGTTCGCAGGGGTTTTCATATCCATGATGGCTTTGACCTTTTCAGGGTTAACCTTGATACCCCTTTGGCTGACTATGTACCCCAGGAATTTGCTGGCGGTAATGCCAAACGTGCATTTTGCAGGATTGAGGCGAACGTTATGTTCCATCAGGTTTTGGAAAACGATGCGGAGGTTGGCGACGTAACCTCTGGCCATTTGGATTTTTACTAGGATATCGTCTATGTATACTTCCACAACGGAGCAGTTGACGTCGCGGAAGATGTGTGTCATGAAATGCTGGTAAGTGGACCATGAATTCTTGAGTCTGAATGGCATGACCATATAGTAATAGAGCCCATTGTCAGTGGTAAACGCCGTAGCTTCCTGATCTTCCGGGTTCATCAAGATTTGGTTGTAACCAGAGTACGTGTCTAGCGTCGAGAGGAGTTCATACCCTGCCGTTGCGTCCACGAGCTGGTCTATCCTGGGTAGCGGGAAGCTGTCTTTAGGGCATGCCTTGTTCAAAATTGTGTACTCGACGCACATTCGCCAACTCATGTTTCTTTTTGGAACCATGACCGCATTTGATATCCATTTGGGATAGTGGACTGGCCGTATAAAACCCATCTTGAGGAGGCGTTCCACCTCAGCGTTGTATGCTCTACACTTTTGCTTGACTAGCTTTCTGTGTGGAGCAATGCTCAAGATATGAGAGATTAAATCGATAGAGATGACGGATATATCGGCGTAAAACCATGCAAAGACGGTGTTGTACTCCCGAAGGAGACTGATAAACTTCATTCTGATGCTGACGTCTATAGTGGCGCCTATGCGAACCTTGTGTTCGGGGTAAGCTGGATCAATTTCGACTTCGATGATAGAGTCCCCAATTTCTACAGGTTTGAGAGCATTCACACCATCCCTTGGGTCATCAGGCTTCTCCGTTTTCATGTCTGGGATGGGAGTATTTTCCACCTTCATAATTTCTTGGCGTATTACGTGACCAGTTCAGGGGTTGATCAAGTGCATTACGAAGTTATATCCACGTATGAAACCTGTGCCAAAATCCGTTAGAAATTGCATGTAAAACATGTGACTGGCCGTAATGGCTTGGAATTTTTTGAGGGCCGGATGGCCAAGAATTACGTTGTAAGAAGAATGTAAATCTACCATAATAAAATCTGTAAATATTTCCCTTTGGGGAGAACCTGTGGCGCTCAGGCCTAGACACATGTAGTCGTTACCGAGAAGGTAGATGATGTTAACCGAGAAACTCATGAGGGCTTCGTTGTCCTGTGATAACCAATGGTCAGGTCGTTTAAACTGCTCATATGCATTGAGGAAAATCACGTTAGCGCCCGAGCCTGAGTCGATTAGGATGCGACTTACCTTACACCGGTCTACAAAGGCGTCGATGACAAAAGGAGTGTCCGTGGGAGGAACTCCTAGCTCATCCACCTCGAAAAAGGTGATTGGCTGCCAGGAATGGCGTTGAGCCTTAGGTTCAGAGCCCGACGCGATGGACAACATCTCTCGGGAAGGGGCGTTCGCCAGCCGCTTGCCTCCATAAATTATGGAGATTTCTTTCTGAGCCTCGATGAATGCGATCTGTTTGCCTCCCTAGGCGCGATATTGGTTTAGCTCGTCCTTATCAAACAATTCTTGTATGATTTTCTTCAAAATGATGCAATCTTTCGTGTTATGGGTTTCTGATTCGTGATATTTGCACCAACTGCCTATGTTCTTCAGCGGTGCCTTACGCGTCTTGGGCTTAGGCTGAGCTATTAGATGTTTGTTGTTGGCAAAAATCTCTACATATGTAGCATTTGTAATGGTGTAGACAGTTCGATCAGGGGAACGATGCTTTTGAGATTTGAGTGGTCACTGGGGGTGCCAAGTGGGAGAACATTGCCTTTTCGGAGCGCCATGCCTGTTTCGAACAATGGAACGATGACGTTCTGGGGTATGCTGCCTGTACAGGCTTTACTTCCGCTCTGGGGTGTAGGAACGATGTCGCTTCCGCTCGGGTATGTGTGAGTGGTATCGCTTACCCTTGTAGCCACGCTGATTATGAGGTATGTGACTGTCCCGTTGGCCCCAGACACGATTGTGGACCTCAGCCTTTTCCACCATCATATCGAGAGTGGCTTTGTATGTGAGTTGATCTTTTCGGATCAGTTTTTATTTGAAGAGTGAAGGTTGGAGTCCCTCTACCAATGTTGTTTGAGCCGTCTGCTTGTCCAAATTTTGACAATGCTGAGCAGCCTCCCTGAAACGGTTGATGTAGGACAAAAAATTCTTAAAGCCTCCCTGCCGAACGGAGAAAAGAGGCTTGGCAGTGCTGTGACACGTTTGCAATTGATATCGCTTGAGAAAAGCGTCCGTAAGTTCTTCGAAGGATGATATGGATCCGGGGGCCAATTCAAAAAACCAATTGAGCGTTTCACCCATAAGTGTTTCAAGGAATAAGTAGCACAACGTCACGTCGTCATGTCTGTGGCCGGCCGTGAAAGAAAGAAACAGGCCGAGATGGGTGCCAAGGTCTCCACGGCCAGAGTATCATTCGTCCTTCCATGTTGTTGCCATTGGGTGGCGTCCCACATTGGTGATGGAAGAGGAGAACGAGGTGGTATGTGGTGTGTATGACACAATGTGATGATGGTTATGATTCTGCCTAAGTTCACTATCCAAAACAGCCAGTCGGGCAAGGATTTTGCCCGTCGCGTCCTGGGGAACGGGTGTCTCTATTGTGGGAGAAGGGCCAGGCAATAGCGGATTGATCAGCTGAGCATTCATATGGATCATATTGCATCGTTCCTCCCGACGGCCTAGTTCGAGCTGTTGGGCCTGCATGGTGCTTACCATATCACTGAGACGCTCGTTGGTGCGTTGGGTTATGTCCCGCTCTGCCCTGAGGTCGGCGAGTTGTGCCAAGAGTTGGGCGTGAGTAATGTTGGTGTTAGTAGGGATGCTAGGTGAGAAGATCTGGGACGACGCTCCAGTGCCACTGGATGTATTTGCGTTAGGGGGTCCTATTGAGACATTGGGCATTAAGAGCAGTTCAAACTTTCGCAAGCGATCCCCAGCGAGAGTGATCCTGCCATCATATTCGTTAGTGGCCATAAAGAACAAATGGGATAGGCTTTCTAATGCGGTGGAAAAAAAAAATCCTTTTCCCACAGACGGCGCCAATTATTTTGGGCGAAATTCGTAAGGATCCCGTCCCTATGAGAGGAAGATTTTGGTTGTAGGATCGCTCCCAAGAGTCTCGGTACGTGGCTTGGAACACTTGTATTATCTGTAAAATAATAACTTTAGCCTAAGAGACCGAGACGGGATTGGCCCGCCTTCGATGCTCCAATGCTTAAGTCAATAAATGACGTAACTGCTTGGGTAAAGTAACAGTAGAAGTCAAGTCGAATTACCTCCTCCTTGGAGCGGGTGTCATATGTTTATAGTTAGATGATTTTTGACAACTCGAAGTGATTCTCGATGTGGGACTAGCCCTCCTTCCATTTTGGTGTTTAGGAACGACGGATTTCCACATGAGTGATTAAGGGGTACACTAGTCAATGGTTGTTCCATTTTGTACAACCTATACATGATGCGCGTTGTTCTCCATCACGTGCGTCAAACGGAACCGGGCTGTGGTGACCGAACTGCCCTTGTGCGTGTCATGAGGGTGCGCTGGTCATTCAGCCGAGTAGATCGGTACGGCCTGCACGTGACGCCTCATGTGCGTTGTACGGCATAGGTCTGGGATGACCAGACTGCCCCTGAGCCTAATAAATGGCCTTTACATGGCGTTTCTAGGCTTCCCGAGTACTTTTTGTGCCAAGTGAAGTATGTTTTTTAGGTTTAGCACATCGTGTACTAACAATGCAAATGCTTCCAGTATTCAAGTTCAAAGAATATTGACTTCTTTTTCCAACAAGGCCTTTTCCCACCCTCACCAGTCTTATAAGTGGGGTTATGATTCATTTTCCCGAAAGGCCAGTTCGGAACTTCTTGCTCCACCCTACTCAAAACTTCTTCTCCGATTAAAGGGTGAGGTGCAGCTCAATGTTATTGAAAGCAGCTTTCTGCCTTCTATATGGATGATTCCTGCATGTCCACCTACGATACACAATGTATGCCATCTTTTGGCCGTGGGACAAGTCTTGTAGGTTCAATTTTGTCTCTGTAGATAGAACAAACATTATAACCCTTAACTATACTACCCAACAAGTTCCCATAAGCAGGAAAGTCGTTGAACGTCCAAAATAACATAACCCTCAATGTAAAGTACTCCTTTTTTAAGGCATCATAGACTCCACTAACTCCTTCCCACAAAATCTTCAAATCGTCAATCAGGGGTTATAGGTACACATCAATATTATATCTAGGTTATTTAGGCCCGGATATTAATAGTGTTAGCATCATGTATTTCCTCTTCATGACTAACCCCAAAGGCATATTGTATATCACTAGAATAATTGGCTAGCAACTATACTTGCTACTTAGTGAGCTGTGAGGATTAAACCCATCAATAGACAAACTAAGTGTCAAGTTTCTTGCATCAAGTCCAAATACAGGAAACTTGACGTCGGCTATATTCCAAGAGGCTGCATAAGTGGGATGTCGCGTCTAGCCATCTTTTATACGTTGAGTGTCATGCCATATTAGACTCTTTACTCTGGTTGGTGATTGAAACATCTTCCAAAATCTGGGAATATGGGGAAAGTGCCACAAAACCTTGGCTGGTACACCTTTTCTCTCACAACCATTCTTTCCTACTTTCCACCTTGATATACCACACGTTGGACTCTGAGTTTCATTGGCATATTCCTTTCTATATAAAATACAATCATTCGGGCATGTGTGTATCCTTTGATGATCCATTCCTAATAAAGTTAGTCTTTTTGGCCTCCTACATTGATGCTGGTATCTCATTCTCTTTCAACAAAATATTAGCTATTGTTGCCATCTAATCAGAAAATCGCACATCACTCATGCCATGTTTTGCTTTCAAGTTGTAAAGACTAGTTAAAACATCTAACCTAGTGTTGTTTTCATAACCAGGGTATAAGGGTTTATACGCATCCTCTACAAACTACATAAAATCTTTATCTTCTTCTAAAATTTCCGCATCCTCTTCCATATTCACATCGACATCATATCCATCCCCAAAATTACCCTCAACTGATTTAGAAGTAACATAAACAGGTTTGTCTTTTGGATCACCCTCATCCTCATCTTCGGACTCCACTATAGCTTCCCTATGTTCTGTCTGTACCTCATAATTTTCATCAACTTCTCTTAAAAATAAGTGATCTCTAACAATAGAGATTGAGAAAGAGTTATTATTTCCACATCTTGTGTAAGGACAGAAAATGTGGTTAGGGTCTCTACAATTTTTTGTGGCAAACTTTAGAAAGTTTGCACGCAGCCAAGACTTATCTTGTCTATATTCAAGGGATGTCTTGTCTGCACGCAACCAAGACTTATCCATCTACGCTATGAAAAAAAATAAGAATTCAATTTCAAACACTATATTTACAAACACCTAAAAAATTATGCATAGTGAACAATAACATGGAACCATATCAACAGTATCAAACTCACTAATATTATCAACCATATTAACAAAGAATCCAAGGTTACTCTTAGACAATTACCGAAGAACCAGGCTAGCTATCATATCAATTACAGTACACTACCAGAAAAAATACTTTAGCCGATGAAAAAAATTCGTTAGCCGGTTAGACATTTTTGTCGGCTAAAATTATATCTGACGAAGGTTCGTCGGCTATCATGTCGTCTGCAAAAGGTCATCGGCCATACTTTAGCCGACGAAAAAAATGGTTGTCTTCAGTTAAAGTCCATACTCTAACCGACGACAAAAAAAGTCGTTGGCATAAAGTTTAAATTTTAGCCTAAACTTTATGCCGACGACTTTTTAAACTTTTGCGGTCGGCCAAACCTTTCCTTGTTGTCAAAATGGTTGACCCGGACTGGACTATAGCCGACGACTAGGAAAGACTGTCGTCAGGTATAGTTATTGACCTTCATCGGCTATAGTGTGCAACTCGTCGGCTAAGGTATGAAACTCGTCAGGTATAGTCATTGGGTATTGTCGTTGGCTTATGTTGCTGATTTCTGAAGAAGAAAAAACTGCAGATTATGGTTTTCTATTCCTAGAACGTGCAATTCAACAATTTTATTTCCACAACAGCCAACAACACATAAAATGAAAATAAAACACATATTCATCAACAAACACAAATTAATAATGAAACTTAAGCGTATGATATATCCTACTTGTCCCGGAAAACACATAAACTAAGGGTTATCTAAATCTATGTTCTAGAAAACATATGCATTACTACCATGTTGTGTCGAATGCTCATGCTGATGTGGAGCATCGAAAAGGAGCTGGACATATAGAAATGGAGGTGGGGCCGGGACCTGGACTCATTGCGCCTAAAGTTGTGCAGACCACGTCTGTAACCAGGAAGCCATTTGAGCCTGCTGCTCGGCCAAAGCACGGGTATGAACCTCCTACTCCCTTCTCGCCTGCTCCATCTACTCTATCCTTCTCTGAGTCTCTTCCATCCGTCTTTGATGCACCATCGCCTTCCTCTGAAGTTGCTCCTATAACTTAGCAGTCTTGGAAGATGGTGAAAGGACCCAACCCCGGTTTAGCTGCCTAAACCGGAATCAAACCCCTTCGAAAACACGAACCAACAAAAACCGTAGAAATTTTGGCAGAGTTTCGTTACTAACGTGGAATTACCATTACCTGCACGCGGAAAATACACTTCATCCTATGCCACAAAAAGCAAACCGTGGGCACCAATCCCATCCGGATTTCTCAATATATCAACAGTAAAGTAAAACAATAAATATAATAGTACTTTACTGAAATCCGGTGTAAAATCGTATAACATAAACAACAGATTTCTCAGAGCGACCTCTAATGTATAAACATATAAGTATACCACAGTAGGTAGAACAATAAACCTACTGGAAGAAACAAGGTAGCTCGAGCACTATGCCTCCGACCACGACGTGCGACACCAGAGTCCGAACTGCAAACTGGGCACGGAAACCAAAAAGCCCAGGGGAAAGACATGAAAACTGTTAGAGTGATGAGAGCTTCAAAGCCCACTCAAAGTTGTAGCTCAATTCGACCTAAAACATTGAACCCGAAATCACCATTTTTCTTCCACTTTGTTGCCGGAATATCTTCCTCCACCGTGCACCATGCCGGAAAACAAAGCCGGGGCTAGACTCGTGAGGTTGAGCCGAGGAGAACAGGACCGGAACCAAGGCCGGAGGTGGCCGGAAGCCACATCACCGCCGTGGAGCTCCTCCTTCCCGTCGGCCTCCTCCACCACCCAGTCAACTCGGTCAACTTCATTAAATGAGCTTCTGTTGACTTTCCCTTTATGGCAGGTTACTATTTATACTCTTTCCCAAATTGGAAACCTCATACTTATCCATTTCGACGAATTTTGAACACCCGTAACTTACTCGTCGTGATTCCGATCCCGATAATTCTTGCGGCCACAAACTCGTCTCGACATACTCTTCAATTATCACCCGAAGTCAAACACATCGGTCAATCGGATAAAAAGTCAACCATTCAAACCAACACATTTAAATCGACTAAATAATTAACAAACGGAAATATTCGCAACTAATTCTTCGTAACTCAAAAAAATGCTCCGGAAGTTCCCACGAGCTCGAAATTAAATTCTGAACAACTTCTGTGAAGAAGCCGCAACCAAATTCTCGACCGGTAATTTAGTCGTTAAGTAGCCCACCATTTAAATCCGAACTTCAAATATTCATAATTAATTCCTCGGTCGTCTAAATAACGATCCGGAACCGCCCACGAACTCGAAATCACACATACAACGACTCTCGAGAAGAGACCCAGCTCCAATTCTTGGCTAATGATTTAGTCGTTAACGAACCTGGAGGTTCAATCAACTGTCGACAATCTGCGACTACGCAGTAACTCATGTATACAGCTGATCACACTGCTGATTCTGGTCCGGGTCATCACAGATGGCGACTTGCATGAGAAACCGAAAGTGTTCTTCAAGATCCTATCGCCCTGCTGGCCTAGACCCCTACAGTAGTAATTGTTCCCTCGTGGTGAAAAAATGCTACCCATGATCCTTGCCTCTACTATCACATCAGATTGATCAATTTGAGAGATGACCTGGGGGAGATCCACATCCTGCATCTCAGGCCATTGTTCCCTCGCAATCTGAGCCAACACCTCATCAGTCCCTTCCCTCACTCTCGCCTAATTGACAAAGAAAATAAAATAACATATTAGTAAACATATATATATAAAAGTTAGAGAAAATACATATATAAGCAATTATGTTAATTAAGTTATAAGGGCATAAGACTTACAATATCTTCGGGGGACTGAAGATACGTTTTCTTGTACTTATACACATACAGGTTGATTTCAAGGTGTTGGATCGCCTCCTCCATATAACTCGCAAAGAGTCTAGAACCGGCATGATGGTTACTCGTGTTTTTTCCCCGGTTCGCCGCGTTTATTTTAGAAATGGCCTTGTTGGATAAACATATATTAAAAAAATATTATGAAACTAATTTTTCTAAATAGAATACAATTAAACACAAATATGATGTTGCATACCTCAAATTCTAGTTTGTTGAAGTGGACTTGAAGCCTTTTTCACTCGTACTCCCTATACATAAACTCGATAGAGGTACCCGAACGTTGGTTGCCGTGTTTCTACCAGTGCTTACGGAGATCATTTTTTCACTCCTTGTATCTATATATGAAAAACAAATGTTAGAAAGTGACAATATAGCCACTATTACTCCCACCACCTTTTTTCTTGTACGTCATTTGCCCAAGTGCATTTAAGCTGCTCTGAAACATTAAAGCACACCTGCAATGTACCCATTTATGGTAAAATATATATATATATATATATATATTAGGACATGGAGAACCACACATACATAATGAATATCTAACTAACTCACTGACATAGCATTGTTCACTATGTCCTTCACACACTGTGGCACGGAGGATCATTCTCCCCACAAAACAAGAACTTTGTTCCATATGATACTTCCTACTTGGCTGGAGTACTTCTGCGTATTATCCCCCAACTTCACCGATCCACCCACCCCAGTCTCTATGACCACTGTCCTACTGGTGACGGGGCCTCTGGTCTTTTTTTGTTGCTTTCGGCGTCTGTCACATAAGACAAAATAAAAAGATTAAAACACAAGGCTCCAAATTAATATAAAAATTATTAATAAGTTATAAATTAAATAACCAATGTATTTAATATTTACCTAATTCTGACGTCAATGCATTTGTTACCCTTGCACTATAAAGAGGTGTATCAAACAGCACAATGACGTATGCTTCTTATGTGGTAATGTAACTGAGCTATCCAAGAATAGGCACTCCCCGTTGATCAAGAGCAAGTATGGCAAGTTAGCTCATTGGCATGAAGAGGTGAGGCGGCGACATTTGTACCCCCGACGACGAGCTACCTGAAGCACCAGCCGGAGAGGTAGAAGGAGCTGGAGCAGGAGAGGGAGAATGCGCTTGCCGGTTAATGAGAGGCATACGGGCACCCGAAGGATCGGGACCCGTAGAGCCGGACGGTGAGGGCATGGTAGAGCTGTCTTCATTGAAGAGCTGCCTCGTGCTCTGTGGTTGGTAAGGGCAGAACACTACATCCTGATGCACCGTCTAATCAACTAGTTGTTGATGTTGAGAGTTCATAGGGCCGACAAATATGCCCTGAGAGTTGTTGTTGATAGAGGCAGACTCGAAACTGTCGGCGCTAGACTGTTGCCCCTTAGATCCCTTCTTCCCTTTGCCAAAGAAATTCATGATGCCTATAATAAAAAGAAATTCACCAACAATTCAACATCACCATATTCACAAAAAATTCAACAACAATTCAACATATATAAACCTATCTCCATCAAATTCAACAACACCAAAAATTAATCGACAATTCACCAACACTTCAACATCACCAAAAATTAATCGACATCCCCATCTAAAATTCATGACATTCCAATTCAGCATATATAAACCCATAAATCACTCAAATTTCCAATTAACATATATGAACCCATAAATTCTACACAAAATTTCACCAAAAAACATTATTCACACTAAAAAATTATAAAAATTCAACATCATATATTTACAAAAATTCAACTATCCCAAACATTCAACATCAACAATTACAATTACAAAATTCAACATCAAATAACCTAAACCCTAAATTAAAAAAAAAAACCAAAAATACATAAACAATTACATATAAACAATCAAACATCTAAACCTAATCACCACAGCCCTAATACCATTAATCACAACCTAATCTAAAATTCAACATCCCAAAAATTGCCTGCAATCCAAGAGAGTGAGTGAGTGAGTGAGTGAGTGAGTGAGTGAGTGAGTGAGTGAGTGAGTGAGTGAGAGAGAGAGAGAGAGAGAGAGAGAGATAGAGAGAGAGAATCTGAAATTACGGTTTTAAGAGAGTGAGGCGGCGGTCAGACTGGGCTAGGCGGCGAGCGTCAGAAGAGAGGAGAGAGATTAAGGGTTTTTAGGGTTTGAGCGAGAGGAGGCAGAGTTTGGAGGAACTGGATATAAAACCCGATACTTTAGCAGAGGCCTTAAAAAAGTCGTCGATCAAAGTATGAAACTCGTCAGCTATACTTTAGCCGACAAAATCCTTCTCGTTGGCTAATGACGCTTTAGCAGACCACTTTTGTCTATTTCGTCGGGTAAAGTGTGAAAATACTTGAAAAAATTAGGGTCATGTGAAAACACATTTCACACAAATTCTTGTTTAATAAAAATGTGCACATAATCATAATCATCGCTATATTCAGAAGTGTGAAAATGTTTTAAAAAAATAGGCTCATGTGAAAACACATTTAACACAAATTCATGTTTAACTAAGGGTCATAGTTAGAATCATCGCTTGATTCTTCCTCGGTGTCCGCGTGAATTTCTAGTAATATATGCCTCTCCTCGTCACCCGAGTCATTGTTGTCTTCATTTGGATCAACATCATTTAGTTCAACATCTTCTTCATTACTCATCCACCTAAAAACACTACAAGAAAACAGCACTTAGACCACGGAAACGTAAATGTTCCGTGGTCTAGGTGACACTTGGACGACGTAGAAGTCTCCGTCGTCCAAGTACCACCTGGACGACGGAGTCTTGTCCGTCCTCCAGGTGATAACCTGGACGACGGAGATGGTATTCTCCGTCGTCCAGGTGATCACCTGGACAACAGACCGACACGCCGTGGTCCGAGTAATTAACTTCCACTTAGACGACGTACCGACACCTCCGTCGTCTAAGTGAAGCATTATATAAGTCTGATGCCAAACTCTCTTCGATCGATTCATTCCATCCGATCCTCAATCTCTTCATTCCATTCGAAGAAGAATTGAAGGAGAAGGGAGAAGGAGAAGGAGAAGGAGAAGGGAGAAGGCCGAGGGAATGATCAGGATAAGGGATCTCCGCTGACTAGCTAGCTAGCTTAATTAACAGATATCGAGAAGGCCAGCAGGTACGCACGCAGTTAAAGTTTGCTTAATTAATATATATATATATATATATTTAGTGAAAACGTACGTACATACATGCATGGATGTTAGCTATATATACAGATTAAATTACGTACGTACGTAATTGATGGATCGATGTAGATCGAGTACGTATAATTAAGCGTAAATTAATGGACTAATATATATATATATGTAATATATAATTAATTAATTATAATATTTTGTAGCAGTATGGACAAGAGTTGGATGAAGTTGAAGAATAGATGTGATGTCCGGTATATGGATGGAATTAGCGAATTTGTGAATTTTGCGATAGAACATGGTCAGGGAAAGAAAAGTTTCAGGTGTCCGTGTCAGAAATGTCTTAATTGTCAGTATGCGGAGGTTAATGTTATGGTGCAACACCTGTACGAAAATGGTATGATGTGGAGTTACACTACATGGAGCGAGCATGGTGAAGCAGTAGAGTTCAGCGCAGCAGACTTCAGCTCAGGGTACAGTTACCATGGTGCCTCATCCAGCGGGAGTGGTGCCGGACCCCCAGCTTGCAACCCAACTGCAGATTTGGTCCATAATGCGTTTCCGGGATGTAGTCATGGTGGACACCAACACCAAGACGGAGGTTACAGTACCACTAATGAGCATGATGACACATTCCCCGCAGCTAGCTTGGCCACTGACACCAGTGAGATGGAAAAGTACAACCGGATGCTACTTGAAGCGCAGACCCCGGTGTTCCCTGGATGTCGAGAGAATGTGTTGCAATATGTGATGGAGCAAATGAAGATAAAAGTGAAGCACAAAATGTCAGTGAGTGCTTTTGACGAAATTCAGGAGCAAATATGTAAGTTGCTTCCTGATGATCACAATCTTCCTAAATCTCATTATAATGTTAGAAATATCTTGAGCAGCCTCGGCCTAAAGTACAGGATAATTGACGCATGTCCGAATGATTGTGTGCTATTTTACAAAGAGTATAAAGATTTGGACTATTGTCCCGTATGTGGCCAGTGCAGATTCCAGTTGAATAGGAAGAGTTCGAAAAAGAGAATTCCTGTGAAAGTTGTTCGATATTTTCCCTTGATTCCCATATTGCAGCGCCTGTACATGTCTCTACACACAGCAGAGGCGATGCGATGGTACGCAGAAAAGCGAATAGATGACGATGTCCTGCGACACGCCGCGGATGGGGAGGGTTTCAAACATTTCGACAAAGAATTTGGAGACTTTGCTTCAGAGGTTAGAAATGTTAGACTCGGCCTATCTACAGACGGATTCAATCTTTGGGGAAGTAATAGCTCCGCCGTCAGCACTTGGCCAGTTATTCTGATGCTGTACAACTTGCCTCCGTGGATGTGCATGAATAAGGAATTTAATTTCCTTACCGTACTAATTCCAGGTCCTAAATCTCCATCAAAGTGCTTAGATGTCTACCTCAGACCTTTGATCGACGAGCTGAAACTGTTGTGGGAAAATGGAGTCCCAACTTATGACAAATTCACTGACACGATGTTCACGATGAGGACTGCCGTAATGTGGGCGATCAGCGATTTTCCAGCTTATGGGATGTTGGCAGCCAGCAGGACAAAAGGATATAATGGATGTCCTATATGTTTGGACGACGTGAACTCTAGTTGGCACGCGGGGAAGGTGTGTTACTTGGGTCACCGTAGATGGCTTCTTCACGACCACCCGTGGCGACAGGATGAAGCTCATTTCGACGGTACGGTAGAGAACAATCCTAAACCCCGTAGTTGGTCGGGCGAAGAGATTTTAGAGAGGTTGAGCTATTTCGACTTTGGTGTGTTGAGCAATGACGCGGATGTAAAGAAATGCAATCCAATTCCTCCACATGATCTGAGCTATTGGGATCACAAAAGTATATTCTTTGAACTCCGTTACTGGTCGAAGTTGAAGCTGAGGAACAACTTGGACGCGATGCACATAGAAAAGAATGTGTGCGACAGCATGGTGGGAACAATTCTGGGTATTAAGTTCAAGACTAAAGATACTCCCAAAGCGCGCAAAGATTTGGAATCAATGAATCTACGTCGTCCCTCTTGGTTGAGGAGGGATAGGAAAGGAGTGTACAACAAGATGCCAGATGCACCTTACACAGTGAAGCCGACGCTTAGACGTTCTGTATTTCACTGGTTTAAGGGCGTTCGTTATCCGGCTACGTATGCAGCTACTATAACTGGAGCAGTGGACGAGGTGCAACACAAGTTTGTTGGTCTAAAGACACATGACTATCACGTTATGCTGCAACGTCTGATTCCAGTGGTAATTCGACCATACTTGCCTCGGGACGTCGTAGAACCAATAGTGGCATTGTGCAGGTGGTGGCAGAGGTTATGCGCCAGAGAATTAAAGAAGTCAGATGTGGTGGAATTGCAACAACAAATTGTGCACATCATTTGCAAACTAGAGAGGATTTTTCCCCCTGCTTTCTTTGACATCATGATTCACCTAATGATCCACCTGCCCGAGCAGGTGCTCATTTTTGGTCCGGTCCAGTACACTTGGATGTATTCTCAAGAAAGGTACGTACAACTAATAAGTTAAAATAAATTCGAACCGCCATGGTAATTTGAACCTGGACGACGGAGATGGCCCTTCTCCGTCGTCCAGGTTCAAATTACCATGGCGGTTCGAATTTATTTATTTTTATTTTTTCCATGTAATTTTCACTTGGACGACGGAGATGGTCATTTTCCGTCGTCCAAGTCTAAAATTATGACGGTTCAATTTACCGCTTCCGTTTTTGGGACCGCTTGAATTTTCACTTAGACGACGGAGAATTCATTCTCCGTCGTCTAAGTCCAAAATCATGGCGGTTCAAAACGTCCCGCCGATTAATTGGCGCTGCTTGAAATTTTTTGAAACCGCCACTTAGACGACGGAAAACACTATTTCCGTCGTCTAAGTGAACTTAGACGACGGAGAATAGTGCTCCGTCGTCTAAGTGCAACTCTATAAATAGAGTTGCACCCCCCCTCATTTTCTCATCATTCCATCTCCTCCTCTCCTCTCCTCTACTCTCCTCTCCTCCGGCGACGCTCCGACGACAATTTTTCCGGCGTGGTTCCTCCTCCCTAACGACTCAACTCCGCCTATATTCCCGATTACTCCGGTGAGGTAAATTTCTATTTTTTTCCTTATTAAAATTATTTTCATTTAATTAATTAAATTCTAAATATAATTTATTAATTATTTTTAAATATTTCATTATTGTAATTATAATAATGAAAAAGTGGTTAATTATTGTAATTAATAATTATTTAAATGCATAATTGTAATTAGTTGATAATTATTTAAATGAATAAATTTATTATTGTAATTATTTATTATTAGTTGATAAATGAATAAATTTATTATTGTAATTAGTTCATAATTAATTAGTTGATAAATAATAATTTATTATTGTTATTATTTATTGTTTTACTTAATTGTTAGTTACGTGTGTTTTCTAGTAAATTGCATGGTAGTACGTATTCGATTTAAATTTAGTACATAGGCTTGGTTTATTAAGTCGCACTCTTTGGAATAGATGGCGCCTCTTTTCCTAGCTTATCTCCTTAACCCCTCGTGATGTGTGGATTTCATCACCGCACACCATAACCTAAGTGAAGTTATGGACACGAGGTTGAGGGCGGAGTTTGCAAAGGACTTGAGGGAGTGTAAATTTTCGAAAAATTGGCCGAATGTCGGACATGGTGTCTAGAAACGGGTTATGACTGGTGACAGGATTTGGACTAAGAAAGACTTTTGTCGAAATTAGTCCTGCCTCTCGCGTTATCTCTATCCCTAACTGGCCATGTTTTTCGATTTAATCAAGGCTGATTAATTGAAAATTTACACTTTATCGCGCGGGTCGCACGTCCATTGAACGACCGAAAAAGCCAAGCTAGTGTACTCTATTTAAATCTTAAACGTACTTAATTAGCGTAAATTTTTAAGTTGTAATTATTATGATAAGTAGGTATTTTAACACCGTACTCTTAGGTTTAAATGGCTCCGCCAAAGACGACATCCGGCAAGAAGAAAGCCCAACAGGAGGCAGAAGATGAGATGCTCCGAATGTTGGCGGCCCAAGTCGGTTGGGTTCAACAGGAGGGCAACGTCGCTCTCAATCCGGACGGATCATCTGGTCCGTCCGTAGCGCCCTCTGGGGAAATTCCCGCTCCCCCATTCATCTCGAGCGGTGATGACGTCGACCCCTTCCAATCTCCGACGCCCGGTACCGGTTCAACGGGAAGTACTCAGGCGAACTCGACCGCCGAATCAATAATGTACAGCGCCCGCCGTAGGCAAAGAAGGGCCCCCACTGACCCGGAACCGAAAAGGACTCGGGGTCTCGTTAAAGGGGGCAAAGCAGAGCGTATTTGCAAGGCGACCTGGAAAAAGATCGACTTGCCGTACGACGAATTCACCGGTGGCCCTCCCACAGCTCAGCTAGCAAGTCTCTCGGCGCATGGGATAGGGTCAATCATCCGTAACCGGGTTCGTATCACTGCCCCTACTTGGAAGGAGGCGCCGGATCATGAGAAGGCGAAAGTCTTAAAAGATCTTTCGGTACGTAATACGTCCAATTTAGTTATTATATAATATTGTTAATATTAGTTAAAATTTCATAATATATATGATTATAATTTTCTATTTATTTTTGATAGGAACAATTTGCGGTGGATCCGACACCGGCCATGTTGAGGCATATCAACCAAACCGCCAACTCCATCTACAAAGATTGGAAGTACAAGCTCCATAAGTACTTCCAAGATGTCGGTCCCGTGCCTCCTCCGGTAGAGCTGCAAGGGGATAGAGAAGATGAGTGGGAGTGGTTGTGTAACCACTTTGCCGATGAACAATTTAAGGTATTAATTTTTTTTTTATTTCAATTAAGATAATTGAATTATTTAAATTGTAGTTATTCATTTTTTAATGATTTAATTATGTTGTGTAACAGAAATTCTCCGGTGTCAACAAAGCCAACCGGGGGAAGAAGGAGAAACACCATACTACCGGCGCCAAGGTTCATTCAAATAGTCAAGGAGCACAAGGATAAGGGCTCCAAACACCCTTATCTTGATGCAAGCGTAAGCGCGTACGTGACGCCTGGGCTCGATAATGAAGCGAGTCAATGCGGCGTAAGTGATATATTAATTATGTGCTTTTAATTATAGTAATTATTATTTAAATATGATTTCATTATAATAAATTAATTATTCTTTTGTAGGCAAGGGTGATAGAGCGTGCGCATGAAGAGTTGGCTAAAACTCAGCTTGCGTTCCCAGATGTGCCGCCGGAAGACCTGCCTCCTCTATCCTTAGAGAGCCAAATTGCAATCGCGGATGAGGTCTACGGTCGTAGAGCTGGCAAGGAGGTTAGGCACTTTGGGCTTAGGGTGGTACGAGATTTGTCGACGACCTCCGGCTCATCATCTACGGGACGTTCGGGGCAGCGGAGAAAGAGTCAGGCAGCGGCCGTCGAAGCAGCCATTCAAGAGGCTCGACTGGCACGAGAGGAGAATCGACGGACACAAGAGCAGAATGAGTCAATGCGGCAAAGACTTGACGAACAACAAGCACAAATAGCCCAACTCATCGCGCTCATGAACCAAAATCGAGAAGTATGTCAACCTCCTCCGAACCCACACCCCGACGACAATGACCCGGCTGGAGGCGGAGGACCCGGCGGCGCATCTGCTCCTCCAGTGTATTAGCTAGCTAGTTAATTATCGCGTTTCTTTATTTCCGAGTTTCGAACAATATTTTATTATTTTTATGGGTTTTTAATTTGGATGTGTACGTATGTACAAATTAATTAATTATTTAATTAATACATTAATTAATATTAAACATTTAGTTTAATTAATTAATTTCGACTATTTTTCATTATTTAAATTAAATTAATAATAAATTAATTTAATAATATTTAATTTCAATTTATTTAAAAAAAAAATTAAATTGTCACTTGGACGACGGAGATTATGTTCTCCATCGTCCAGGTGCACAAACCCTAAACCTAACCCTAACCCCTAACCCCTAAACCCTGTCATTCTCCGTGGCCCACGTGTTCACCTGGACGACGGAGAATTAGTGTTTCCGTCGTCCAGGTGAACACCTGGGCCACGGAGAATCTAGCATTCTCCGTGACCCATGTATGCACCTGGACGACGGAAACACTAATTCTCCGTCGTCCAGGTGAACACGTGGGCCACAGAGAAACGAGCAATGTCCGTGGCCCATGTAGTCACCTGGACGACGGAGAATTAGCCTTTCCGTCGTCCAGGTGCATACATGGGCCACGGACAATGTCCGCGGTCCAAGTTAACTTGGACGACGGAAAAGCTAATTCTCCGTCGTCCAGGTGCTTGGAGGACAGCACTTGGAGCACGGACCTTGGACGACGGAGATTCCGTCGTCCAAGTACTTAGACAACGGAAAACTGCACTTAGACGACGGAAATTGTCCGTGGTCTAGGTGCAGTTTTCTTGTAGTGAAATTTCATTCTTATGTTCAGGCTTGACGGTGTAAAGAGTTTGAGGAATTTTTTTCTTCCCTTCTTTCAACCACAAATGATTTCGTAAACCCATTATTTTCATATCAATGCGTGCCTTAGGGCCGTCTTTAGTTTTTCCCTCCTAATTCAGAACTTTGCCAACCATACTTTTGCACACATTCTTTTCTATGTGCATGACATCTAGGTAGTGCCTGATCAACAACTTACTCCAACATGTGAGTTCCCAGAATTTGCTTTTGTATGTCTAGAATTTATTCCTGTCGGGTCTGTCAGGTATTGCCGCCACTATATTAGGATGATTGTTGAGCTGCCCAAAATTGTATTCATTCAGCATTTTTAAAATTTCATCTTCCGTCCATCTCTTAGGTTGCACATCCTCTTCTACAGTCCCATCAAATGCCTTGACACCCTCCTGCCATAGGTGATCAAGTCTAACCCAACAACGGTGATGCATCTGAAAAATCTTCCTATAATGAGGTCTGGTGCACTCATCAGTCAAGGCACTCTGGACAAGCCCTGTATCCCCTAGTAACGTTGCCTGACAATATCTCGCGGGTAGAAAAACACTGATGGTACCAATAACCACGACATGCATCTGGAACATCTCGTGCTTGTACTTGTCATAAGTGGGATGACCAACGTTACACAGAAACTTAAGCTCCTCAATCAAGAGTCTTAAATGCACATCCATACACTTTTCTGGATAACCCGACTCTGAAATTAACAAAGTCGACATATTGTATTCCTTCTTTATGCACATACATGGAGGAAGGTTGTACGGAATTAACAGAGTCAGCATATTGTATTCCTTTTTCTTGTATGGCCATATACTATATTGAAGACTCATGTTGTCAAAAAGGTTAGAATCCTTCAGATGAGAGCCATAGCCAAACATTTCGGACCTCTGATGCAAAATGAGGAAAGTCCCTAATTGTGTGTTTCCAAGCCTCTCCGTCAGCAAGGTGTATAAGAGTATCATCGTCAGGCAAATCTCTCCTCCTATTCGCTGAGTAGTGACTGCACCTCCTCAGATAGGAGGTGCAAGGCCAATACGAGGTGCTACATAGGTGCAGATGCTCTAAGTATGCAATCAACACTGTGGCTAGAAAAGCTTACAAGCAAATGAGTCGCCAACCACCACCAACCTTAGTTGGAGGCCAAAAATTCATGTCCATGCCAAGTAATAAGGAAAATGATTTCAAAGATGAAGACCCAGTTATTTTTTCCTAAACACCAATATACCACCAGCAAGACCTTAATTACAAGTTCCATAAACTCAATCTCGAACTAAAATCTTCAAATCTCCATAAGAAACACATATAAATGAAGATCGAGAATATAAAACTAATCACTATCTCTAGTGAAGCGGTGAAAAAATGTAGGGGTGACATGATATTACTCTTAAATATATAATTTTTTCTTTTGATTAAAATCACTACAACCAAAACCCTAGTCCCCCGGCAGGACCCCCTAGAATAAAAAAAATGTAATAAAAAAAAGATAAATTCACCATTAGAGTCTGAATTCTATGTGATATATCAATTTGATGTCCTATCTTCAAAAACTATCAAAGTGATGTCTAAACTTTTGAAATTTTATCAACATGATACCTACCGTCAATTTCCGTCTATGCTCGGTGAACTTTGCTGACGTGTCGTGTTTTTATTAGAAAAAACTATAAAATGACTTTAATACCCTTATAATTTCATTTTTTAATTTTTTTTAATATATGTTCTCTCTCTCTCATGGCCAAGAGTTCATGTTCTTCACATACCACATATGGGTTTAAACAAAGCTATTTAAAGAGGAATCGATCAAAACCAATTTATATATATAAAAAAATATTTTTCTCGGAGCCGTAAAATCTAAGCATTCTAGGGTTTTTTAGAACCGTTCAACGCTGCCTTTCGAGCCACCGACGGTGAGTGCGCCTTGAGCGTATGGAGATCTTGTCCTGGAATAACCAGGGAACTAAGGAGGATGCCAGACTTACTGCGTTGAAGTCAATTGTGATAAAGACGAAGACTGCAATGCTAGAGAGGTTTGAACAATTTTAATCAGAAATTAGGTTCAAGTATGGACACATGGAACCGTGCTCTGCCAGAGAAGGAGGTGGTTTGTTTCTTTTTTGGTCTGAGGAGATAGACTTGCTTCTCCGAGACCATAGTCCGAGTTTTCTCAATATGGAGATTCAAAGGGATGCCAATGGGGTCACGAGGTGGCGACTTACTTGCTTGATGAGGTGGTGGACATGGGATCTCTTACGTGATTTGGCTAGGGCTTCAAGTTCGAATAAGTGTGTGGTGATTGGTGAAGTGAATGAGATTGCTCGGCAAACAAAAAAGTCCGGAGGTGACCTGAGACCAGACTGGCATATGTGAAACATGGTACGGTGCATGGATGACTGTGGTTTCACAGACGTAGGGTTTTCAGGTGCTCCTTTTACATGGCATAACTCGATCACACAAACTCGGATTAATCGAGTTATGGCCACTGATGGGTGGAAGAAGAAGTTTCTTGCAAGCTAAGTCATTCATTTTCCTCCATTAGTATCGAACCATGTTCCCATTTTGTTGCATGCACTGAGGTCTCCGTTGATCAAGTTTCCGGGTAGGCAACACTTTTTTCGATTTGAATCAATGTGGGCAGAGGAGGAGTCCAGTTTAGATGTGATGAATGAGGCGTAGGAATGTGGAATTGGAGATACATAGGTGTTTAATGCACAATTTGGATTGATGAAAAAGCTCAAAGGGACTAGAAAAGGGTTGAGTTCGTGGGTGAAGTAGACTTTTGGAGTGAGGAAGGAAGAGTTAAAACAAATACAAAACAAGCTAGCAGATTTTCTAGCGCATGATTTTGATCCGAGTCGAGTTAAAGAGTGGAAGGCATTGTATGCAAGGAAGGAAGAGTTATTCTCTCTGGAAGCTCGGTATTGGCAGCAACGTTCCAAGAACCAGAAGATGCAACACGGAGATCAGAACACCAAATATAACGACTAAAAGTGCTCGAACTGAAAACGAAAAAACCATATATCTGGCTGGTTGAATGATCAAGGCAATTGGCAGTTAACTCCTACAGGCATTGAGGTTGTTGCTACTGATTACTACACCTCCCTATTCATGATAGGAGAAGTAGAGGAGGAGAGGATGGCGTCGGTGTTCTCCTTAATTCAACCAAAAGTTTTCCAAGAGATGACAGAGGAGTTGTTAGCCGAGTATAACATAGAAGAAGTGAAATATGCTTTGTTCTAGATGCGCCCTAGCAAAGCTCTTGGACCGGATGGTATGCCACCCTTATTTTTTTAGAAATATTAGTCTATTGTTGGTAATGATGTTTTTCAAGAGTCCGGGAGATACTTTCATCGAGTCATATGTTGAGGGAGGTGAATTTTACTTATGTGAGCTTATTACTGAAAGAACAGACTCCCAGGAAAATAAATTAGTACAGACTGATTGTGTTATACAATGTCCTGTATCGCGTAGCGACCAAGGTTCTAGCAAACTGATTGAAGCCTATGCTGTAGTATCTAATCGATCCTTGTCAGAGTGCTTTCATTCCAGGAAGATTGATTACTGATAACAAGTTAGTGGCTAATGAGAATGTGCATCACTTGTGGACAAAGACTTCCGGTGGGCCTCATGAGATGGCATTGAAGTTAGATGTTAGCAAGGTTTATGATAGGATGAAATGGGGATATTTGAAGGCAGTATTGAGATGGTTAGGGTTTCTTGAGAACTAGATCCGTACAGTTATGTTATGTGTTACTACAATGCGGTACTTGTTCAAGATCAACGGTATACCCAGAGACTTTGTGACACCGACTAGAGAACTGCGATAGTGGGATCCTTTATCCCCCCTATCTTTTTATATTATGTACGGAGGGCCTTTATGCACTAATCACTTTGATGCATACACAAGGGCGTATACAGAGGGTGGAAGTTTCTCGAGGTGCGCTAAGATCACATTGTTTACTCTTTGCAGATGACAACTTATTGTTTGCAGAGGCTACTCCGAAAGCTTGTGACGCGGTTAAGGAGGTATTGGCGACTTATGAGGCAGCGTTAGGTCAGTCGATAAATTATGCAAAAAGTAGCATTTGTTTTAGTCGGTCTCTTTGTGAGGATGGGCAAAAGTTCCTGGCCGAAATACTAGAGATGGAACTGGTACCCTACCATTCTCAGTACTTGGGCATTCCCACTCGTATAGGCCAGAGTAAGAGAGTGGCATTCGCTGATTTGAAGGACAAAGTTCGTGACCGATTAAAGGGTTGGAAATGAGCTATGTTGAGTGCAGTAGGCAGAGAGTTGTTAGTGAAGGTAGTAACTCAGTCCCTTTCCACCCTAAACCTCTATTAGTAAAAAACGGTACGTGAATTAAACGCCAAAAATACCTACGTGTATAATTCGGTAGTTTTATATGAATAAAATTCGTAAAAATTCAGCCAAATTTTTTTAAAAAAATTTTTAGAGAGAAAAACCTAGGGAAATCCAATTAAAATTAAATAAAAAATCTAAAATTTGTGAATTTTGCGAATAATTCGGCTGAGTAAAAAAACACGTTTTTTTCCTGAATCTTTCGAAAAATTCGGGAAACGGACGTTTTTTTAAAAAATTCGGCAATTCACGAATTAATTAACTAAGCTTCCCACTTATGCTATGAATTGTTATTTGATTCCGAAATCTATATTTGGAGAGCTTCAGTAGTTGTGTGCAGATTTTTTCTGGGGTGATACAGCTGAAAAGGGGAAGATACAATGGTGTATGTGGGAGAATATGTGTAACCGAAGGATGTAGGAGGTTTGGGATTTCGAGACCTTTATGCATTTAATCTAGCCTTGTTAGCCAAACAGGTGTGGCGAATTATCCAGAATTCAAATTTGTTGATTAGTAAGATTTATAAAGCTAGATACTTTCGGTTTGGTAGTATATGGAGTGCTCAGGTCGGTGGGAGCCCATCATCTTACACATGGATGAGCATTATGATAGCAAGGGAGGTGATAGAGAAAAGTTCTCGGTGAAAAATTGGAGATGGTAGGTCGGTGGCTATTTGGGAGGATAATTAGATGACCAAACCATGGAATTTTAGACCACATGAGCCATTACTGAGACCAGTTACCATTCATAGGGTGTCACAATTAATTAGGCCGGATTGGTCTTGGGATGTGTCGTTGGCCAAAGAGTACCTGCATGCCGAGGAGGTCACAATGATGAAGTCTATGCCATTGAGTAGGGTTCCACAACCAGGCAAACCTCATTTGGCATTTTATTGCAAAAGGGGAGTACAAGGTTAGTAGTGCTTATCATCTGGCAAGGGATCAGATTATTATGCCACAGTTTGTAGCACAACAAAGTTCTCGATTTTGGAAGGATTTTTGGACAGTGAAGGCCGCTCTTGCAATGTTGATGTGTCTCTGGAAGACCTATAAAGGTTTCCTAGCTACGGGGCCAAGACTCAGGTCTCGACATGTAGAGGTTTCGGGCATGTGTGTGATATGCACTCAAGAGGCAGAAACAGAGATCCATCTTTTTCGGGACTGCCCAAAAGTAAGGCCCATCACTTCCAATGTTACTTCGAGTTTTGGGGATTCGTGCTCAAATTTTCAGGCTTGGATTGAGGTGTGTATTTTCGGCCTTCCATTTGATCAAGTTGCCCATTTGATTACTTTTCTGTGGTTTATATGGAAAGGCATGAATGACAAAGTGTTTAATAAAGTTGAGTTCGACACTCAATCTACTAGGGTACAAGCAAGGGTTTGGCATGATCATTATTCAATGATCCACAAGACCCCGAACTGCCCAACTAGAGTGACTCATAGATAGTGTTCCTCCTCTTGGTTCATACTCAATTCGTATGAATGGAGCCTATGATACAACCACCCGTAGAAGAGGTATTGGTATTGTCGTACGAGATTGGACAAGGCAATTTGTGCATGGCTTAGCGTGCAAGTAGAAGGGCAATTCTCAGCCCTTTCGGTGAAAATTGAGGCGGCATGGGAAGGAGTAAACTTGGCAAGGCAGTTGTCTTTAGCACCTGCTTGGTTTCAGTCAAACTCTCTTACCGTTGTAAATGTCATGTCAGATCTAGATTGCTTCAACGAACCATAGGTATGCCTTGATTGATGTCAAAGAAGTGTTAGATTTGATTCCAAATGCTACATTTCGGCATTTTGGGAGAGATGGGATCAAAGCAGCTCATAACCTTGCTCAATGGGCTCTTAGAGGAGTAGATAGTAGAACTAGTTTTGTTAGTCCAGTTTTCCTCCATGATGTACTCCAAAATGATTGTACTCCTTGATTCCTAATAATGAATTGATGGTTACCATAAAAAAAAAACAAAAAACCAATATCTGCAAATTCATGTCTAAAGACAAAAAGCTATCTAATGTCATATGATCATATCATACCATATTTGCGAGTTCATCAATACATCGTCCAACGGACCAAGTCCTCTATATATAAATATATATATATATAAGCGTGAACATCAATTAATCAAAACCCACAAGACCCTTACTCTCTCCTCAAACAAGACCCAATTGAAATCTGCTCCAGTCTCTGGGTCAAGGCCTTCTCTTCTCCTTCGTCCTCCGCCGCATTCCCCAACCTCACCGATTTCCTCTCCAAATTCGACCTCCGGGTCCTCGCCTACCAACGCTGCTACGCCCACATCACCGGCACTTTGCCTGAGAGCCCTTTTACAGGAAAAGGCTCATTCCCTTCAGACTTCAAAGAAAAACTTCAATGCCTCAATGCCAATCATTCCCTTCAGACCAAACAGTAATCACTCTCCAATACATGGCTTCCTCGTTCATGGTGGAGTTTAATGTATAAAACGCATTGAACCCATGTAACAGATTGATTGGGATTCGAGCTCGATTACCACTGCTACGATGTCTCGTCCCGATCTGTTGAGCACTGCAACACCAAACCCTCCCCCCTAATATGAAACCCTAGATTATCAATTGACGACTCTAGAAACACCAATTGAAGGTGAAGCTACGAGCTTTATGTACGAAATTGATCGAATTGTTGGGAATTTGAAGTTCTATTTCCGATTAGAGAGAGACAGGGTGAGGAAGGAGACAGTGAAGAAGGGAATGAAAACCCTAAAAAAGTGACGGGGTCAACCGGAATTGACAGAGATGAAGAAACTAAAATGAGTGAAGTTGGTGGCGAAAAAAGTAACAAACTTTTACGAACTGAATGGAGAAACAAGCGTGAGACAGTAGTGATGGGTTTGCTTTGCTGAGAAAGATCGACCCTTTTGGCTGGGATTTCTAGCTCTGTGAGAGACACAGAGGAGCAAGAGAGAGCGTGAGTGAGTGAGTGAGAGAATATAAATATATATATAATATAAGGATATTAAAGTTATTTAAAAAAAGTTTTTAAAAAAAATAATTGACAATAGACACCATTTCACTTTCACCCAAAACCCCCGTAGGTCGATAAGGTTAAAAGAGTTTAGCTATATTACCTGGACACGGACACCTAGATACGAACATTTGGGGACACGAAAAAATCTTTAAAATTAGGATGGACACTGAGATTCGACAATTTAATTAAATTTAAATGAAATATTTAATAAATATAAAAAATGATAATTGAATAAAATAATTAAAATTATCCATAAATATAAAGATCATGTAACTTATTTAAAAAAAAATCATGTAACTTAAAAATCTATTGCAAACTAAAAATCTATGTCATTAAAAAAATACTAAATATCTAAAAAGAACATAAAGATCATGTAAATTCATAGTGTGATGATTAATTACACCTCGTTGTCATCATTCTAAGATTCTAAATAATACGTCATCTATTGTTGATTCGTTTAGAGAAAGATTTGTAAGTTCAAGAACATCTGCACTTGCTAATACATATATATACATATACTATATATGAACAAGATTCTCATTTATTTATGTTAAAAATTATATTAAAAAAAATATATTATTTAATACGCTAAAGTGTTCCCGAGTGTCTATGGAGTGTCCTCGAGCGTCCCCAAGTATCCAAAAAGAAATATTTTTGGACACGCCACATGACATTTTGGACACGCATCTCCAAGTATTCTCAAGTGTTGGAGTGTCACTAAGTGTCAGACACGTGACACGACACTACAATGGAGTGTGGGTGCTATATAAAGTTTAGCCATTAGTTTCATAGTTTTTGAAAGTCAAGCATCAAATTGATACATTCATATCTTGTCTACGGGTGATTTTTTTAATTGTCCCAAAAAGAAAATGGAGAAAAATAATGAGTGATCGCTTGGAAATCTGTAGTACTTGGTATAGGTCAGCAACAGCTTTAGACCATCTGTAACCATTGAAGATTATATACCTTAAAATAAGTTTTGATGAAAATTTCATCTCCAATGGTACAAAATGGAGATCTCATACTTTATATAGGAGAGTTTATACCTTAAAATAAATCTCAAAATGAGACTCAATATAAGATATAATATTCAACTTATTTGTGAGTCATGTGAGGAAGAAAAATAAAAAAGGAGAAGAGAGAATATGGTATAATGAGTTTTAACGTATGAGGTATGAGGTATAGTTATAGTTGGAGATGAAAAAAATTTATCTAATTTTGAAGTACAAGTTAGTCTCATTTTGAGATATAAGATCTTGATGATTAGAGATGAAAATTTTTTAAATGAATAATAATTCCTAAAGATCTTATAATAAAATATGAGATTTTAATAGTCGAGAGATGATTTGGCAGGACGACTAATAATAAGACTAAGACTAGAAGACAACTAGCTTCTCAGAAACGTCTACAAAACTTGAACTCAGCTCCAACTCTCCTCCGAATTCAGATCGTCCCCAATTCAGCTTCAAAACGATGCCGTCCCGGCGAAGAACGCTCCTCAAGGTCATCATCCTCGGCGACAGCGGGTCCGTTTCTCTCTAAACTTGCTCGAATTCTGTGTTCTTAAGATTTTGAGCTTCGAATTGGGCGAATCTTTCTAGATCCTAGGTCGCTGGATGATCCGGAACCCTAATCTTTCATCGGTGATAAGGAATTTGATGTTCACACCATGCAATTTTACTTTCGGATTTGCTATTAATTGTTTGTACTTAGTAGTAACAGTTTGTGTTTGAATTTGTGATTTGCAGGGTTGGGAAGACTTCTTTGATGAATCAGTATCCTTGGAAGCTGTTTGGATTTTGTAATTGGTTGTTTGATTTTGAGCATAGTGCGATATGCTGTTTATATAGAGAACAGTTTGATGTTTTTCGATATGGTGTTGTTTTTGCTTAACCATGATGCTTATAGATATGTTAATAAGAAGTTCAGTAATCAGTACAAGGCGACTATTGGTGCCGATTTCTTGACGAAAGAAGTGCAATTCGAAGATAGGCTCTTCACCTTACAGGTATGGTTAGTTTATGAACCACATGAAGATCTTTTTCAATTTGAATTCAGATGCTTATTCGGGGACTTGTATATATTGAATGAATTGCATCGAGTGTATTGCCTTGCAGAGTGACCTAGGTTTGGATTTTGGAGGAAGTAGATGGTTAAGCAGGGTTAGAAACACCAAAGTTGGAGTAGGTAGCATATCTTAACTAAAACAGAAATCACATTTTCAAAGAATAGTTAGGATAATGTGGCAAAAATGAACATTCACATGTTGAACTGAGGATTGTCTGATGGTTCCAATAGTGTAATTAACTGGAGATCTTTTAGTGATCGGAAGTTCTTTCAACTTCTGATTATAATATTAATAATTTTTGCTTGAATACAATCCCGAATCCAACTTCTTACTTTTCCATGAGCGAGGGATTGCCTATGTTTTCTTGAGTTCCATTTAATTTCACATTGTCACCGTTAATGTCAACAAACAAACTTGGTTTGGGTTTTAAATGCCAACCACTTGGGGTTTAGCATCACAGAATCCTGTCTTAAGCACCTTCGTTATGCAACTTACTTACTTACTTACCTTACCACTGCATTTGAATGTGTTTTAGCTTTACCTTGTCAGCCATAGCTTCTATGGTTTCTTTTGATGTTTTTCAGTTCTTGGATAACTTGGGGACTTAATTGTTGAGTGGTTTCACAAACCTTTTGTTGTTTAATTAGATCTGGGATACAGCTGGTCAAGAACGGTTTCAGAGCCTTGGTGTCGCATTTTATCGTGGTGCTGATTGCTGTGTTCTTGTCTATGATGTTAATTCAATGAAATCTTTTGATAACCTCAACAACTGGAGGGAAGAATTCCTTATTCAGGTATGTGATATATATTTTTTTCCAATATGCAAGGTCTTCCAGTTATTCTCTTAAATGGACTACCAGTTCTCATCAAGTTACGGTAGGTAATTGAGTTTCAAAGCTGACTTGAAAAATCTTCTGCAGGCTAGTCCTTCAGATCCAGAAAACTTCCCATTTGTAGTTATTGGAAACAAGATTGATGTAGATGGTGGAAATAGTAGAGTGGTATGATCTCTTATAAGGAAAAATGGCCATCTTTCTCTAGTTATCCCATGCTTTTTAAGTTAACATGTCACTTTTGTAACTGTTTAGGTGTCTGAGAAAAAGGCTCGAGCTTGGTGTGCATCAAAAGGAAACATTCCATACTATGAAACTTCTGCCAAGGAAGGCCTTAATGTTGAAGATGCTTTCCAGTGCATAGCAAAGGATGCTCTAAAGAGTGGGGAAGAGGAGGAAATGTAAGTTGAATGAGAAACCATTGACATGTGCTAACACAACTTGATATGTCCTTGTGGGAATTAACCACTGCCACTACTAGATAATCTGTTCATAACGTGATGTTTTTCTGGATATGTCCCTGTCATTTATCTTTCTATATGGAAATATGAACTAGGCTCGAGCTTTTCTCATTAATAGTTGTTAGAACAGATATATTCCAGTCACTCTGTTTGCCACTGTGATAAGGATTAAATTTCATAAAACAGTTTTCTAAATAATTAAGTCCAATACTTACATTAAAGAGTTCTGTGAAATCTTTTATCTGCTACTCTATGAACCAAAACACTGTTACAAATTTTTTGTTCTGTCGATAATTTGTTTTGGCACATACCTAAATATATCCTTTTTTTTGTCCATGGGTGAGAGATGTTCCGTTTCAAGCATTACATGTACAGTTTCAGTTATTATTCGTCTACAGTTCGTTTTAACATATTTCATTACTTTTTTTGTGTATCGTTGGACCTATCAATTCGTGAAGATACTTGCCGGATACCATTGATGTTGGAAGCAGCAATCAGCCAAGGTCAAGCGGATGCGAGTGTTAAATATTTCAATGGAATTCTTTTTCTATTAAAAATAAGGTGTTTGAAATTACGTTCATCAGTATATGCAAAAGATACTGTACATTTATGTTTGTGTGGAAAACAAGCTGGTCACATCAATGTTTTTCTTCATTGTTGTTGTATGCTGCCCCTCTTTCAGACCTGTGTTGGTCTCGTCAGAATACAATTTATTTCATCGTCCAAGCATCCAACAATTTCTTGCTAGTTACTAAGGTGTTGTATGATTAGTCATGTTATCACCCATTCAAAATTTAACTCCTACAGATCCAAGTTGTAACTAGAATATACTTGGAAGTTAGAAGATACTTGACAAAACTAAGTAGGAGGACCTTTTTTCTTTTCTTTTTTATTCATAGGATTCCTTTCATACCTCTTCACACGAACTTGACAAACTAAAAGGTCATTAATTGACGGACACAAGAAACCAAAAGGTCAGTGCGACATAATTTAAATGAGCTTAATGGTTTCAATCCACCGATTGAAACGTCATCCAGTACACTACACCTGATCCTCTTAGCAGTGTTTCTGCACATCTAATATATTGACATACTTCATCAAATATAATACAACCGGAATAGACCTCACCTCTTGAAATTACAATAGTTCTCAAGGCAGACATCGAATAGAAAGAACCCCTCTTCCAAACAAGACTGAAGTATGTGAAGCCGCCGTAGGGATCATCGAGGGAGCCTTGACTGCTACAAGAGAGGGCTGTGTGTCCTCAGACTTGATATTACAAGGTAATCATTGATCATGGAACAGAATGGAATTAAACTATGATTTGGAGAAACGCACATTCAAATCAGCAAAACTTCTTGACAGAGCACTTGCAGCTACCCAGCAGATCACATTACAAATCTATCCGAAAAACACAAGGCCTGCTTCTGCCAGTGGTAACAATAGGGTACATTAGAAGAATCTGCCAACTAGACTACTCACAAGGTAAAAGGGATTGTTGATGACCACTGCATAAGGATCAACATTTACTTGCATTTCTCCGATGAAAATTACTTCGTGCCAATAGAAGATAGGTTGTCCTGGGTGGGGGGCCGAATTGGAGTTCCTGTTAAAGTCGTGGAAGAGAATTGGTTCAAAGGGGACGGAGCTGCTACCCCCATTGGTCTCGACATAGGCGGCCTTTGTGAGGTCATCATAAGTGGGTGCCTTGGAACAGAGTTTGACATACTCATGGCCATTCTATTGCTGGGCATTGCAGATGGCATTCCTCTAGATGAAGAACCTGGTAAGCCAAGTCGGGCTGCTATTATCTGTGCCCGCTCATGGTAGAGCTTTTGTCTTGATCTGTCCAATTGCTCTTTAACCCTCATTACAACACCTTCCATCTCGTTAAAGAAACCTAACTTGGCTTCCAATTTATGCAACTGCAGTTGAACAAGAACCTCCAAAAAGTGAAAAATCTTTAATTGCTAACAAACAAACAGTAAGTAAGAATCTATGGTATCAGGCTGACCTGCTTCTCGACTAACATTGCTGCAAGCTGACGGATTTGATCTTCTTCCTGTTCTGCTAGAAGTTTTGCCTTCACTGCAGCTGCTGAGACTGCAGAAATTGCAGCATGCTTTATTTTATCAATTTTCTGTTCACCTTTTGTCTCTTGTGTTTTATCATTATCTGGGTCTTTACAGTCATGTTTCTGTTGATTATCATCAGTTTGATGCTCGCCTGCAAAGTACAGACACTGAAGATTACTAAACATAGGCATAAAACTTCTAATATAAGAATAAAAATTTGTCGGATACACGGTTTTCCTGTCACTTGATTTGCTGCACACTTGAAGATTCCAAGCATACTGGCAAGCCCAAAAACCGATTCCAATAATTTATTTTGCACCCAAATAACATGCTTATTCAGTTTGAAAAAAAAATCTTAATGCCCCATATATAGAGCATCAGACCAACCATTAATACTATAAGAGACATAGAAGTATTCATTGAGAGAGAGAGAGAGAGAGATGTACTTGCAGCGTTTTCAATTGGTTGGGGAGGCTCATTCTCTTTTGGGAGATGAGTATCACCAACCATATCGACATCATTTGATATTTCTGTAGGTTGAGTTGGTTCTTCTGATTTGACAGTAACCAAAGTCTGAGCCTTGTCACCTGCCTGAGCATCAGATACATCCACTTCTTTTAGTGCCTCTGTAGAATGAGAAGGCTCCTCAACTGAATTTGATGCAACTGGTTGCTGAGGCTCAGTTTTCATCGAGGGAATGGAGTCAGATGTATCCACATCCATTGGTGTCTCTGTGGTTTCAGCAGGCTTTTCTACTGTAGAACCTTCTCCCAACCCCTTTCCTGAACTTGGTGGTTCCTCGACTTTATCCGACTTACCTACAGTAGGTGGTTGGTCCTTTGACAGCTCTGAGTTGTTTGATTTGTTAAGAATACCAGCTCCTACTTCCTCATGAGAAACCTTGTCATCTTGTTCTTTTGCTGATTGTGACTTTTCTTCATGAGTAACTTCTTCAAGCTTCTTGTCAGTGTCATCATTTGATAAACCTCTATCTCCCAACCTCGAGGTGGAGTTATCCTCTTTCTGACTACTTTCTTCATTACCCTGAGCTTCCCTTTCAGCAGCAACACTGCTAATCCCTCAATGGCATGAGTTATGATACACAGAAACTGGTAATGACAACATTTGCTAAAAAATAACGTACCTATCAGGACCAGCTTGTTCCTTGTTGTCATTTGGTGGATCTTCCAAGAGAAAGCAGTGCCTCAAAGCTAGCTCAATGCCAGGATATTCCACAGATATGGATTTGAACGAATTATGTGCGGAAGCAATAGCATGTTCAGGTCCCACCAACCGTGCCAGGAATGCTGCCTGTAAAACAGTTCATCCTATAAGTAGTGACACAATAGCCAAGCTCGAAGGTGATATATGAAATGTTTGTAGTCCTTAATCTCCACAGCATGTAACCAGGTCCCACTAGAATGAATCATGTTGGTACTGAGTACTGACATAATATACAGCATAAGTAGATGCATGCCTGTATAAGGCTAGAAACTGTACATGGTAAAGTGCGCACCATAAATACATGCACTCACACATACAACCATTCAATATGGATTAAGAAACAAAAAATATGCAGTATCTTATGGAAATCAGTTCCAATACTTCTTTCTACCATGAAAAGGTAAAGGTTAACAACCAAACTCAGGAACACAGTTATCTCAAGTTGTGGCAATAGACAGAAAAGTCATGTGTGAATAACTTTGAAGCATAAATCGGACAGAAATTGCTAAAGACAATGAGTGCATTAAATGCACAAAAATTAGTCTACATTTACTATTGGCTAACCATGTGACAGGTTTTATGATCAGAGTACATGACGAAGTTTCTAAAAATGGCAAATGTACAGAACTGTCAGATGCCATTTCTTTGTTTTAGTATCAATCATAAATAAATAAATAACTTGATTCTTAGCTTACTGCTTTATCTAAGGAAGTAACCTATGGGCTGATGCACCATATCCACATAAGCATTCAACTTACCAATGCCATGGCAGGATTTCCCACATCTGCGAACGATAGCTGACTTTCAGGAGTTGGGGGATAACCAACAACTTCAAATGCTTCTTCAAGAGCTTTGAGTGCAAGGTCCTCATCCGTTTCCTGATCAAGTTTCAGTTCTTCAGTAACTTCCAACTTCAAGGTTTCCTGACCAACTTTGACTTCATTTTCATCTTCTGGTTTTGAAGTATCCTCCCCAGCTTTCACCTCACTCGATTCTTCCTTTGAAATTTCCATTGGGGAAGTTTGAGGATCACTCTCATTAGCACTTGTCTTATTCTCAGCTGTTTCAGGGGCATCTTTCAGGGCCAATAAATCATTGCCAGTTGTAGTTGGATCTGCAGTTTCTTTGGCATTGGTATCAAGATCATCATCATGATCAAGGAAAGCGTCCTCGATTGGCATTTGAACAAAGTGCAATATACACTGAGCTTTTGTTTTTGTGGCAACATGTTCAGCAATCTCATTCCAGTTTTCTTTATATAATTCTAATGCTTCAAGCAGAAGGAGGGTCTCTTGATCTGTCCACTTCCCACCACTTACCCCTGGAGCTTCAGCAGGCTCCATAAGAATGAAATCTGATGAAGACATACCTGAGTCGAATTTTCCGTTGTTAAAGCAATCAGAACACAGATCAAAATCTGCCTGTTGAAATGAATGTGATTAGCAAACAGTACAGCAGTAACTAGGCAACTGAAACTTACAGCAACTAATTAAATGTATAAAACCATAATACGTTGAACATCAAGTTCAATCCACCTGACATAAAATTACTTTAGAACACTTAATGCCTAAGATAAAGCTAATTTACTTTAATATAGTAGGAACAACGTAAACTCTGAACCTTACAATTCTGATATGGCCAAAGCAACAATATTGCAATAACATAAATAAATCACAAAGTTCACACCATTACAAGAATATGAACAGTGAACCTTCTTCATAAATAACTTCTATTAAGACATGCAACTGTCCAAACTAATCTTTGTATTCATGACAAACAGGACTAATCTTTCATTCTAAAATTAATAATCTGTTCCTTCTATTCCAATGTCAAATCAAGAATTGCATGAAAGAACCGACCTGTTTCTGGCAATGGTAACGTTTGCGTGAGCAATCAGCTGAACAAGAGTTGCAATGGTACTCAACAGCTGGCCCCTCAGGCCTAACCAACTCTTCAGCAATGGCGGAGTCTGGAAAAAGCCCAGATGGCACGGTTGGAGTTGATATATTAGTCTTAAGAACCACTGACGATCGCGATTCCAGTGCTTCAAAGTGATACAACTTATCTATCAGAGAATTCTTTTCTGCCACCTCATCACTGTTAACACTGACAACAGAAGAACCTGTTTGCGGGAAAGGGTGGAAATTGATCAAACCCCAGTGGTCCAAAAACTCCATCACTTCTTGCCTCGAATCAAAGTCTCCAACTTCAAGCTCCAACATAACCTTCAGCTCAATCAATGTGCCTGGATTCACATGGAATTTCTTCATAATACAATTGCGTATGTCCAAGTATGTATCCGGTGTTCGAGTCTCAGACTTCCCATTAAAAAACGACGGCAGCATACGCTCCTCAATGGGGTGAATCTTAGTCCACGAAAACCAACCTAGAAATGCAGAAAATTTGATCTATATCAAACACTTTTAACATTACAATGTCTAACAAATTAATAGTACAACTTAAACGGACTTTAATCAGCATTAGTATATGACTAATCAAAGCATAGAAATTCCAGAACTATAATTGAAAAATGAGAGGCACAGAAACAAGGGTTTCACTATAGTCTCACCACAGTGATTGGGAACCACATGAGCACTGGCATCACGAGATCTAATAGCTTCAAACTCAGCTTCCATACAAGCTTCCAGAGCCTCCAGCTCGCTTTCCCTTTTGGCCTGCTCCGCCTCCAGAGACGACGGCTCCGGCCGCTTCACCAGCGCGGCAGGCTTTGCGGCGGCGGGAGAAGACGCCGACGAGGCGTAGTTAGTGGGCCCTTGGCGGGCCCGGGTCAACGGGCCGTTGTGGATCGGAGAGAGAGAAAGCAAAGCCTTCTCTCGAGTGAGGCGTTTGGAGGATGTGAATGAAGAGGAGGCAGAGCCACCGAGACTGCTGGCCTTGCGCTTTTGGGCTCCGGCGCGGCGCCTGGAGGGAGTTGGCTCAACGGCCGGAGAGTCGGAATTTGCCGGTGGCTGTGTACTGGGTTCCATCGAGAACTGTTGGATGCGAATCGGCGGGGACGGGGGCTTAACCCAATACTAATACTGATTTACAATCTATAATATTCACATTTGATGGGTTTAACAGGAGAACCTTGATGGACCAGGCCATTTTTAGGCCTATGAACTCCGTTTTATACCCATAAAACGGATTTTTTCGGATCTAAATTCGAGTCGGGTCAAGCTTGAGCTCAATGTGCAACGGGCTAACCCCAACTTTTTTCGGGCCTAAATTTGAATCAGATCAGGCTTGAGCTCAATGGGCCACAATTCCATGGACTAAATGGTGACCCCTACTTACAAGTGTCACCAACTCCTTCTTGAAGGTGGCTACGGGTAACATACTTATTATTTTTTTATTGGTGACAAACTTGTGTGTGACTTTTTCCCTCTATATTGTAGTGGGAAAAAAAGTTTGGGTGATACCACATAAGAATCATCTTGTTCAATAAAGTTTAGGTATAGATTACCATAGATGGAATATCCATACTTTTAAGGATAGATCGTCTGAAAACAAATAGTATCTGAGAATTGTATCGATTAAATTATAGGAAACATTATTTAAAAGTCCAAAAATATATAAGATTTTTGGAAGAAAAAAAATCAACTTATGACACCAAGGTAAAAAATACTTAACATATTACCCCTTTTTTCCCATAAAAAACAGTTGACATGATTTTTTTCCAAAAAAACTCAAAAATTTATAAAACACAATTTTGACATTCAATTTTGTTCCTAAAGAAGAGGTTGTTGGTTAATCGGTTCATCCTCTTCCATTTTAGTCTATCTTTATCTCTCCCGGCCTTCACTCTCTCTTCTTCAACTGTCTCTCTCTCCGCGGGAAAATGTCCGGCGACGGACCAAGGTTATCCGGCCACCAAAACCTTCGAGTAAGGTACTAAAACGATCACTTCGAAGTCTTTTTTCTCTTTCCTTCAACTCCTACTCTTATTCTTGGCCGAACCATGCAGAAAAATGAAGAGAAATTCCTAGAAAACACAAAATCCTTGAAATTAGGGGTTGATTGATTTCAAGCCGAATTGAATGACAAGACTCACTGGGCGTTGTAGCCCTTACATCCATAAAGCTAACAATTGTTTGGTTGCTTCCTAATTCAATCGGTGTTCGCCGGATCGAAGAATTGAAGATTTTAAAATTTTGATATTCAAAGGTAAATTCGACTTTTTGTACTTAGAATTGGAGTATGTTGTAGAAGAAAAGGTCGTTTATCGTTTTATTTTGAGCATAATAATTCTTTGGTCACCGAAAAATGGATGAACAATTTGATAGCTCTTGAGACAGTTACCTAGACAGTTATTCATAAATGAGTTTTTAAATATCTGTTTAAGTACTTGTTTGAATATGTTTGTGTAATACCATTTTGCTTTACAATTTTGAATGAGTGAATCAATAAAATTGAAATGATGGGGAAAGTGATCTTGGGCCGGGTTCAAAATGCTCAAAATAAACAAATGGGTAGAACCTACCTTGGTAAATTTTTAACGATTAGCATAAACAAATGAGCCGAGGAGGGTCAAGATGCATACTAATTTCGTATTCATTTATACGTAAATTAAGCTTGCCGGAAAATATACTTTATAGTTGACGTACGTAGGGTAGAAAATTCTCTAATTTCGAATATAAATAGGATGTGTTTAGTCTGTCTCTGACCCCAAAGCCAATTCGGGTTTATAATTCCTTGTTTATTTATATTATTTAGTGGTATTGGAGGTGGGTTCAGAGACTGATCACTTGCGAAGGAATTGGGAATGGACGCTAAATATCACTTAATTAAGAAACTTCCAATGTTCCATCATCCATGCCTCTGCCATCCAAAACTTCCGGACGTTGTCCTTATACAATTTGGTACTATCATTTTCAAACGTCGCTGTTGTAAAACTTGGTAGTATATATGTGTGTGTGTATATATATATATATATTGGTAAACGATTTGATCGACTACATTTCCAGACCAAAACATTCACACAAGCCTAAGCAACATCACTCGAAGAAGAATCTGATTTGGTTGAGTATCTGCCTATCATTTTCTTTAACGTACACTCTTTATATGTTTTAAAAATTTGTTCAGGTATGTGACTACGTATTTGTTTAAGTATTTGTCTAAATATATGTTCAACTATCAAGCTAAATATTTATATATCATCAAGTTTAAGGATAGTGTAAATAAAACCATTTATATGTTTTGAAAATCGCTACTTGGCTCCAAAAAAGAAGATTGGAAGAAATACTGAAAAATAAGAATCTGAAATTAACCTACTTGCTGAAAATATCAAAAAGTATATGTTCAAGTATCTGTTTAAATATCTATCTTTCGTCAACTTTAACAAATAGTGTAAACAAGACTCTTTATAAGTTTAAAAATCTTTACTTTCCTTCAAAAAAGAATGAGAATGGAAAAATGATTGAAAAATAAGGGCTTGACCATAACCTAGTTGCTGGAAGTATCAAAAGTCTGAATATCTGTTAAAATATCTGTTTAAGTATCTGTTTAAGTATCTGTTCAAGTATCTATCTAAATATCTGTTTTCATCAAGTTTGACAATAGTGTAAACAAGACCCTTTATAAGTTTGAAAATCTCTACTTTCCTTCAAAAAAAGAATCAGATTGGAAGAATGAATAAAAAATAAAGGGCTTAATCATAACCTAGTTGCTAGAAGTATCAAAAATCTGAATATCTGTTCAAGTATCTGTCTATGTATCTGTTCAAGTATCTGTCTAAATATCTATCTTTCGTCAAGTTTAACAATAGTGTAAACAAGACCATTTATAAGTTTGAAAATCTTTATTTTCCTTCAAAAAAGAATCAGATTGGAAGAATGAATGAAAAATAAGGACTTGATCATAACCTAGTTGCTGGAAGTATCAAAAGTCTGAATATATATTCAAGTATTTGTCTAAGTATGTGTTCAAGTATTTGTCTAAATATTTATCTTTCGTCAAGTTTAATAAATAGTGCAAAACGAGACCCTTTAATTTAAAAGTTTGAAAATCTCTAAGATACGATGAGCTTGCCAATCTGTTCATGGGAGATTCCGCGTTGAGAGCAATATTTGTATAGCAATTCTCTCCCTCTCACACAAAATAATGCCTGCAACAAACACACACACACACACATTTGTTCTTCTTCTTTGTTTCACTCCAAGAATCAAATGAGAAGCGAAGTGAAGAGTAGGGACCCACACCTTGAGAGATTGAGGAGGGTAGTAAATTTCGGCATGGATGACTTCGCTGTTGTGAGAACTGGTGGTCGTATCAAATGTGGGAGCAGAGTACTATAATTGATGTGCATGCGAGACACATTAAATACAAGACATAAGAGAATCCAAAGCCTACAATTTCAGCTACATGTTTTGTGCAGCAGCTCGATTGCTCATCATTTTCAAAACATTTCTTTTGCATCACATTGAAAAGCTAAAGCTGCACTAAATTGAAATCCTACCGATTTTAAGAGATTGATCACCACATCCAAACAAACACTGCTTTTTGAATTTAGAATTCCACAATTAGATCCAAAAGCAAACTTGTAATCATATTCAATTGATATTAAACCTCAACCCAAACATCGACAGATGCAAATCTTTTGGAATTGTCTGACCACAAACGTGTTCCACAAAGCCGAGATGTGCTACACAAAGCTAAGCTTGAAGTCAAGCGAGCGCACCTGTAGAAGGTTGACGTCGGGCGAGCCTTGGTCGAGGACGACTGCTATTAAGAGCGGGTGACGTCAGAGTTGACCTGCGCCGAGACCGAGGCCGCCTTTGAGACGACACCGAGACAGAGGGTAGGTGTGCTGGAGACCGATGAGTCATGCTTGAGGCGGCAGAATGACCGATCATTTCTGTCGATGGCATCAAGAGACTAGAGATAAACACTTATTAGCAAAATCGAGGCATGGCTGTGGTCGAGTAGGCGGCGCGACAAAGGGAAGCACAGGGCTAGAGGATGATAAGATTTGAAGAGCCGCTGTCGCCGGAGTCGAGGAAGAGGCACAGAGATGCTCCGACTATATTGTAAAATCTGTTTTGGAGAGAGAGAGAGAGAGCCGGAGAGAAAGAGACGATTTCTTAGAAGGGGGAAAATTTTCACAAATTTGATGGCATATTTTGTAAATAAGAGAAAAAAGTGAGTTGTTACATACTTAAAAAATAGAATGAGTTTTTTTGGAATTGAAAAATTATGATGGATTTTTTTAGGAAAGAGAGGGTTGCAAACGAATGTTTTTGGAATTTTCCCTAAATTATATTGCAAAGTCTTTAATTACTTTAAAGTTCATCGTGTATTGTTTATCCTATTGTCTATATGTGTAATTTTACAAGAAGGTTAATATGTAATCTAAAGGGACTCTATGTTGTCAGGGCACTGTGTGGTGTGTATCTTGTATCCTACTACAATACTATTCAATGACATACTCTCTGCGATTAAAAAAAAGTACAAAAAAGTCTTACTACATACTGTTAACCTTGCCAAACAAGATGTTGCATAAAAATGTAGGAAGCATCGAACAACAATATATTAAAAGATTATATCATTCTTACATACTATGAAGCTTATTAAGGTTGTCCAACTTAAACATAAAACACCATCCCACATATTTGTGAGGCATTACAAAGCATAAAATTAACGAAAAACAACATATAACTACATATATATATTCTCCATCACTTGCTTCCTCAATTATTGTAAACAGAAATATTTGGCCTTGGTTCAAAATCATCCTCAAAGGCATGTTTTTTGTTTTCGGTCTTAAATAGGTGTTCATCTATAAGGTCATTAATCTTAGACTTTGGATCAATATCTTCAAAAGCATTTGATCCAGTTACTTCATTGTCATCTGGTAAGCTGAGATCACACTTAGGTCTTGGTTCAAATTCCACCACCTCAAACTTAATATCAGGTTTCAACTCATTTTCATGGCAGTCATCTTTCTCGATCAGCTTTCATGACATTTTCCTTACAACCCTGCACCAACTCTTGCTTATATGCTTGTAGCAAACTACATGACATCACACATGAAAAGTTAACAAAATTTAAACATATATATTTTCAGAATCGCGTAGTACTTTCAAATCCAAGTCTCGTAATATAAGTAATAATAATCTTGTAATCAATGACCTAATTAAGTTTAAAAGCTTTAGTAGTAAAACAATAGAAGCATGCCTGTTTTATTCATATTTTGCATAATTATGTTTTGTTTAATTTCGCATATTTCAAGTTTACGAAATATAATCAGCTGAGAATATGCACTTAAAATAAGTATAGTAGTTTTAAAATGAGAATTGGTGATCAGAGTTAACAATGTATATATAAATCATGCCATTTAGCTATTAGTAATAATTACTTATGAGAGAGATATCCATGATAGAAATTCTTACCAAAAAAAGTGAGAGGATAACAAATATGACACTAAGAGATTTCATGTCTACAGTTTTTGCTATGCGAAATAGCTTCTTTTGAGGTCTGAAAGGAAATAAAAGTGCAGAGTATTTATACGTACACAAATGAGGCACATGAAATTGGACACTTTAACTGTCCAAAAAAAACAAGGAAAACAAGAAGCTTTAAGTACATAATCGAATCAACTTTAACTAACAATGAGAATCATGTGGGATTTCTTAATGAATTAAATAATACGCAATAATTGATAAGAGAACAAATGACAAATTTGATAAAGAGTCCGACAAATTAGGATGATAAAGCATCCAAAATATTTATCAACAAGTGGTTATGACAAGATTGAAAATCCGACATTAAATTCCAATGTACTTGCGAAACTTTTGTGAATTATTATCATTTAAAATATTAATTTTATTATGTAAGATTAATAATATATGAAAAAATAGAGGACGAAAACTCATGATAACCTCAACATTATGCATTTAAATATGTTTAACTACACTCGTTTCTGGTTATATGAAACTAGCACTACCGGATTAAGAGATATTGCCGGCGACTTTTAAATCGCCGGCAATGTCTCTTAATCCGGTAGTGTAGGTGTCTATGATAGAAGATGCCTTGTTGAAAAACTTGGAGGTTTATGCGCCAATTATTCTCAGGTAAACGTGCTACAAGAGATGTTGCATAAGTGATTTGATATACTTCGTCCAAAAAATGTTAATGAGCCACAAAAATTAACAGTTGAATTAACAGTTGGTAACATATCATATTCTCGCATATTTGATATGGAAATGGTACTTCTATTGTGGCTCCTGATTTGATTGTTTCTTCTTTAATATGCTTAAGTTGTTGACAATTTGGTGGAGGGGATGAACTTCATATGTTCAGAGATTGTCCATTGGTGTCCTTGATGATAGGTTTGATTATCAGTTGTGCTTCTTGCTTATCAATTGTCCAGTTAGACGTGTTATGACAATAGCTTTCACCAAGGAGGCATTGGAGTCGTGGTCCAAGAGCACACTACATACTATTACAAAACACACTACATACTACTCACAGACAACACTACAAACTACTACAAAGCACACTACAAACTACTACAGAGCACACTACATACTATTCACAGACTAATTATGGAGTTATGTACTAGGGTTTCCATGTTGTATAGAGAACTCTTTGTCTTCCTTTTTGGTTGATATTGCGACAGGGTGTTTGATGAGTGAGGTGCTTTATTTAAATGGTAAATTATATATAAGGTCAATATCTTAAGACATATATTAAATAAGGTCACCTCATAGTTTTATTTCAAACCAGGTCACAATTAGAATTCTATGACCTGAAAATTAAACTTATTTATGACATATACCATCCTATATAAACAACATATCATACCACCTACTATATTATTCTCTCTCTCTCTCTCTCTCTCTCTCTCTCTCTCTCTCTCTCTCTCTCTCTCTCTCAATAAAAAATCTAAAAGAGCTTCATAACTCCATCATCGTCGTCCCAAGAACTTCGACACCGCCGTCTCAAGAGCATGCTCGGTCGCCGCTCCCTCCATGCTCGGTCGCCGCCTCCCGTACCTCCATCCACGCTTGGCCGCTCTTCTTATCGGCTCTCTCTCTCTCTCTCTCTCTCTCTCTCTCTCAACGTTGGAGCATAGTCTGTGGTAGTGTTTGCTTTGGTTGTTACGCAAAAGTTATTGTGTTTTGGTTGTTACATACGTAGTAGTGTCTACAATAGTATGTAGTAGTGTTTATGTTAGTTTGTAGTAGTGTGTACAGATTAGTGTGCTTTGGTTTTTATGCAGTAGTGTCTACAATAATCTGTGGTAGTGTTTATGTTACTCTGTGGTGTGCTCTGTAGTAGTTTGTAGTGTTGTCTGTGAATAGTATGTAGTGTGCTCTGTAGTAGTTTGTAGTGTGCTTTGTAGTAGTTTGTAGTGTTGTCTGTGAGTAGTATGTAGTGTGTTTTGTAATAGTATGTAGTGTGCTCTGTAGTAGTTTATAGTGTTGTCTGTAGTAGTTTGTAGTATTGTCTATGAGTAATATGTAGAGTGTTTTGTAATAGTATGTAATGTGCTATGTAGTAATTTGTAGTGTTGTTTATAGTAGTTTGTAGTGTTGTCTGTGAGTAGTATGTAGTGTGTTATGTAGTAGTACGTAGTGTGCTCTGTGAGTAGTATGTAGTGTTGTCTGTGAGTAATATGTAGTGTACTCTGTAGTAGTATGTAGAATTGATGTAAGTAGTATATAGAATTTATGTGAGTAGTATGTAGTGTTTTGATGGTCTATTTTATTGTTTTGCAGAAATGGCACAAATGGATGACCCTGAGAAACTCAAAGTCCAAATAAGATCGACATTAAGAGGTTTTTACAAAGTCATGGGTGAACTTCATAAAAAGTTGCCCCAAAAAACAGTGAGGATGTTGCTAGAAAACACCATTCGGTAGTTTCGTGGAAAACACTACAAGAGTTTTTTGAAAGTATTACTGTAGTTTTCAGAAAGTACTACTCTAGTTGTTAGATAATACTACTCAACTGGGACTTTATGCATTCTAACTAAAACTCTGTTGAAAGTACTACTGTAGTTTTCAGAAAGTACTACTCTAGTTGTTGGACAGTACTACTCTACTGAGACTTGATGCATTCTAACTAAAACTTTGTTGAAAGTACTACTGTACTTTTTAGAAAGTATTATTTTAGTTGTTGGACAGTACTACTGTTACTAGTTTTACACACTATCTAGAAACTGAAAAACGAACCTTTGTTCCTGTTATTTCCAGTGGCACAGAGCATGTATCCTTTGCACTTTCCCTTGAGATGAGCGGCATCAACAAACAAAAACATACACACAAAAACACAAAAAGCTAATGTGGAGAGAATCGAGCTAATGAAGCTCTCTCTCTCTCTCTCTCTCTCTCTCTCTCTCTCTCTCTCTCTCTCTCTCTTTAAAAGCTGTCAGTGAAGTTTTGAATTTGAACTAAACTGTTACAAAAAAAAATTAAACTAAACAGCTCTCTTTATAAAAGAGGGCAATTTTGAAAATTCAAATATATTAGGGAAAGGATAATGACCTTATGTGTGTAAAAAATTTATAATGACATTATGTGTGAATTAGGATCTCTAATTGACCTTATATGTAATTTCTTATTATTTAAATTGTATTTATCCCTTTAATATATGATCGATTCTATCAAAATAAAGATTATCAAAATAAATGTGTAAGAAAATTTTGTTGTAATGCAAATCATCGTTTAATAAAAGATTGTATTGAAGAAAAAATTAGATTACACTAAAGCAAAATATCATATATTCTTAAACAAATCTAGAGTTAATCTTAGCAGATAATTTTTCCTCTCACTCGAGTTAGTCTTGAATACATGGCGGGTTGATTCACGCCCAAAGTTTTTTTTAAATTTCAGCCGTTTGATATTTCTCCCATCTCGAGCTTACAATGAGTAAAGGCCACAAGATCACTGCCTAGCTAGGGCCAACTCAGTCCGCCTGTCTCCGCCACTGAAGACTCCGTCCGTCGCCGACGTCTATAATCTTCTCTCTCTCCTCCGGCCTTGTCCTCTATCTCACTGGGTCAAATCTCATCCTCTGCTCTGGACACAGGAGGTTGGCCTCCTCCCTCTCCTTCCTCTTACTCCCTCAAAATCGCCATCTTCTCAATCACTCTGGACACCCAGAAGATTCTCTGGGCACCCCAGAGCGACGCTGCTCGAAAAGGACAAACCACCATCTCCACATGTTGTCATTTTCAATCAATTTCCAGAACCTTCGCTATCTGCAAATGTCCTCTATCAACCTCTGTTGCCCCTCTCCATTATTGATGCTGCCAATCTCCTCATTCAGAGCGTAGGACGACCACTACGCACCACTGAGGACGAGCTATCCGATCATCTCGTCGTGACGCAGAACTGAACAGTGTTCAGTGGTTTGAATCGATCTCATCTGCGATGAGAGTTGTTAGAAGTTGGGAAAAACTATTTTTTTTCGGCGGCGGAGCACGGTTGTTGGAGGAACCCGTACGCCGGAAGCTCAAAGGCCAGAGTAGATTATGGTGCGCCACCTTAGTGAAGCCATGAACGAGTAAGCAGCTGGCGCGCCGACGACCAAAAAGAAGAAGGTAAATTTTTTACCTTGTACGCGGATGTCGGCGGACCATAATTAAAAAGGGTTCCATGGAGATTTGGTAGGTTTTACATTTGATGTTGGCCTTGTTCGACGAACAATGGAGTATCACCTCAACTACAATCTGGGCAATGAAGTTGCAGACTCATAGGTATGTATCTACAGGTTTAGTAACATGATCTCATCTATGAATTTTCTATTGCGTAATCTACGACAACCTAATGTTCATTTGTTTATAAAAACCTAATAATCTGGAATCACTACAAGAAAAGGAGACATTACCGGCGACGGGAGGTCGCCGGCCTTGTCTTTTTTTTTCGCCGGAAATGTCATTCCCGGCGACGAATCGCCGGCAATGACGTCGCCGGAAATCTCCCGCCGGTGTTAACATTGCCGGCGACGGGAAACGGCGTCGCCGGTAATGTCGGAGACATCACCGGCGACTCGAGTCGCCGGCAATGTCTCCGACATTACCGGCGACGGCAATGGTTCCGCCGCCGTGGCCGGAATTTGTGACATTGCCGGCGACTGAGGTCCATGTCGCCGGCAATGTCTGAAAAAATTTTGAAAAAAAAACGCGGTTCTGGATTGGGCCCAATTCCAGAACCTGCATTGAAAGACATAAACCGTACAATCATACAAGTTCAACAGTACACATAAATGTCCAACGTACAGTACAAATAGCAATGACGATACGAAAATTAACTACAACTACAGGTCAGGGTCGAGGAACTTGTGGGTCAGGGTCGAAGTAATCAAAGTACTCATTTGAATTCCGGTGGCTACCTTGGTCTTGCTCTGGCGTTGACTGGTGCGGTGGTGGTGGTGGATAGCTAGGGAACGGAGGGACCGGGACCGGGGGAGGTGTGGGAAACGGTTGTCCGGTAGTCTGAGCCTCGTACATCGTCCGCATCCATGTGTACATCTGAGCCTGCACCTGTGTCTGCTGCATTTGGTACTCGGCCATCTGCCTCTTTTGCTCCTCCAACTCTCTCTGCGTCCTCTGAAGCTCCGATGCGAGGTTACGACTAGAATTTGAACTTCTTGACCCGGTAGAGTATTGTGAAGTGGTTTTCAATACTCCTTCGCCCGCCGAGCCCATTCCCCTACAGTAGTAGGTATTCTTTCCAGTCCCGCACGCTTTTGCCATGATCTGAGCCGCTATCGGGGGATCAAGCGGATCGATCTGAAAGGCATACTGGGTGACTTCTTCCTCGGAGCAGTCAGGATGGTTAGTCCGAGTTATACTCATGGTCACTTCTGCGGTCGCCTCCTCCACTCTCGCCTAATTGAAAAGCGAAAATGAACAACGTATTAACTAACAACATCTATTAATATCGAAAAATAGTTTTATTAACACATGGAGAGGCGAAAGACTTACCGCTTCGTCAGGGCACTGCGGATAGAACTTCTGATGAATATACACCAAGGGGTTCACTTCTTGTTGTTGCTGCGCCTTAGTCGACCAACCCATGTAGTTGAGTGAACCTGCATGATGGGCCCTGGTGTTTTTCAATCTATTCGCCCGGTTCGTCTTCGAAATCGCCTTGTTTGATAAACATATGGAAAAAAATTAGTAACTAACTATTTCAATCTGATACGATACATTAGGCTTGTAAGATATATTAAGGATGCATACCTGAGCTTTGGGGTGCTCGAAGTGGGCTATCAGCCACAGCCACTCGTACTCCCTAAACCGGAATTCGCTAGGGGTAGAACCTCGGCCTAGCTCCTTGTATACAGTGTAATGGGAAGAAAGCTCGTTCTTCCACTCTTTATACCTATATTAAAACAAGGAAAAAAAGTTAGAGATATTAAAACAGTTGATAAACAAAAATCTAACTCGATATATATTCAAATAAGTCGAAGCACATCACCGATTATGTAGTTGACGCTCTACCCACGTGTGAATAAGAACTTCATCCACGTCAAACCACACCTGCAATATGAATATATAAAAGGTAAAATTATATATTTAAGTGGACTTAATTAATAAATGTAAAATTTACGTAATGAAAATACGATTTTACTCACACTGAGTGCATTATGCACTTGCATCTTCACGTAGATAGGCACAGATTCCCAATCTGGCCAAAGCATTGGGACCTTGTCCCGCACGATCGCACCGGCCATGCTGACATATTTGCGCGTGGTGTCGAATGCCTCGATCACCTCGCCATCCTCATTGGCCCTTATGGGCGTTTTCCTTCCGCCGGTGGCCTGCTCAAGTCTCTTCCCGGTGCAGGTGCCTCTAGCCCCTTTCCGTTTTCCAGTCCCATTAACGAAATTGCCTAATAAAACAATGTCAACAAATTGATATCATTAATTGAACCAATCGCAAGTCTTAAGTAATAATGAATTAATCAATCTGATGTTAAATAAAATTTACCTGCATCGTCCGTTTGTTGGTTGGTGCACCTCACACTCCAAAGATACACGGGGTCGAACGGGAGGAAGTTATACGCTTCCTCCACGGTCAGGAAATCCGGCCGTCCTTCAATATAAACAGGCATCCCCCTATCATCGAATTCAGGGATGACAGGAATCTCGTCGGGTAGGAAGAGACCGGACGGCGGAGATAGACGAGGCCTGGACGATGAGGCGCCAGCACCACCATGTGCCTCAGATGATTCCCGTGAAACGGGAGTAGGCACCATCCGAATATGGGGCATTCGGATTGAGGGAGTTTCTGATGCCCCCGTTGACTGTCGCTCGTCTGAGGCTCTGCCACCGGAGGGACGTCTGCTGATTGAGCGTCTAGAGACTGAGGCTCGAGCCTCGAATTCCGGTTCCACGGCTCTTGATCGTGCAGCTTCCTCCTCAGCTCGTGCCTCTAGCAAGGCTCTCGTGCGAGCAGTCATCATTGGCCCACTGGGCGTGTTGCTAACTGCGGGCGAGGAGGAAGCTTGACTACTGTTCCCTCCACTATTTCGGGAACCTCTCCGAAGCCAATTAGCCGCAAAACCTCCTGGACATCGTAATAGTCATGGATTCGGTTCAATAACAAATCGGAACCGGAACGGTGTGGAACCGGAACCGTTTGAAACCGGAACTGTTTGTAACCGGAACCGTTTGTAACATAACGGTTCCGGTTACAAATAGTTCCGGTTCCAAACCGTTCCGGTTCCAAACCATTTCGGTTCTATAACAAATCGGAACCGGAACGGTTTGGAACCGGAACCGTTTGAAACCGGAACTGTTTGGAACCGGAACCGTTTGTAACATAACGGTTCCAGTTACAATAAGTTCCGGTTCCAAACCGTTTCGGTTCAATTACAAATCGGAACCCAGTATACGTCATTATTTCAGACAACATTGCCGGCGAGTTGCTTATAACTCGTTGGTAATGTCATTACCAACGACATCAACTCGTGGGTAATGACATTACCAACGAGTTAACTCATTGGTAATGACATTACCAACGAGTTATAAGCAACTCGTTGGTAATGACATTACCAACGACGAGTTAACTCGTGGGTAATGTCATTACCAACGAGTTGCTTATAACTCGTTGGTAATGTCATTATTTCCCGAAGAATATCCGACAACATTTTCCGTCTACGATTTCCGGCTACATTTTCCGACTAAAATTTCGATTATCAATTTCCGTATACGTACGATTAACGACTACATTTTCCGACTAAAATTTCGATTATCAATTTTCGTATACGTACGATTAACGACTACATTTTCGATTATCAATTTCCGTATACGTACGATTAACGACTACATTTTCCGACTAAAATTTCGATTATCAATTTCCGTATACGTACGATTAACGACTACATTTTCCGACTACATTTTCGATTATCAATTTCCGTATACGTACGATTAACGACTACATTTTCCGTATACGTACCATTTCCAGCTACGTACATTTTCCGACTACAATTTCCATTATCTAGGGCTGAGAATCCAATACCGAAATCCCGATACCGAACCCGACCCGTCCCGATCCCGTCCCGATCGGGTCGGGATACACCTCTAAAATTATGTCGTCCCGACCCGTCCCGATCCCGAATTAAAATAAACGGGTCGGATCGGGATGGGCCGAATAGATACCGAAAATCCCGACCCGTCCCGATATCTAAGCCCAGTCCAAATTCTCGAACATTGTTAAGAACATCTGTGTTTATAGAATGAAAACAAATAGAACTTACAGGGACTGAATCAATGTGAACCAATGTGAACCAATGTGAACCAATGCATCAGTGTGAACCAATGTGAACCAATGCATCTGTGTTCAGAAACTGATCTGAACAATGTGAACCAATGCATCAGTTCAGGGACTGAATCAATGTGAACCAATGTGAACCAATGTGAACCAATGCATCAGTTCTGTTGAACTGATGTGCCTTTTGAAGTTACTGCAATATATACACAGATATAACTATGTATTCGAAAACATAGATTGGTCTATGACAGATCCTCATTGAATTCCTATATTGATCATGTACAAGATTCAGAATATACAAAGAAGAATAATGTCATGTTCTTGAGTTGTTCTAAAAACTAAATGTCTAAATGAAATTGTTTGTCTTTCAGAGCATGTAAGCACAGCCTCTTCAAGTAACTGTCCTCCTCCAACATTCAAGGGAAAGAAACAAGTTGTTGAAGTTGATGATGAATCAGATGATGAACTTGTTGAAGTCAGTGATGATGACACTGAGCTGGGATCTGAATATGATTCAGAGACAAGTTAATGGTGTTTTATCTGAAGCTATTGTTGTTGCTATGTTCTTGATAAGTTGATATGTTATTACTTATTAAGTTTGCTATGAAGTATGAACTGTTTACTGATGTTTTCGGCTACTGGTTTTGTATTAAGTTTGGCCTTTTGCTACTGGTTTCAGTGGTTTGTATTAAGTTTGGCTACTGGTTTGTATTAAGTTTGGCTACTGGTTTTGTATTAGTTTGCTATATGAGTATGAACTTGTTATTGTGCTATGTTCTTGATTGCAAGCAGTAATTAATGTGCAGGTTTTCAAAAAAAAAAGTAATATGCAGAATGGTCCCGATTGGTCCCGAACCCGTCCCGAACCCGTCCCGAACCGATCGGGATCGGGATAATTCGGTATTAGGTCGAATCCCGACCCGTCCCGATCCCGATTTTACTTTCGGGATCGGGATCGGGATAGGTCGAATCCCGACCCGTCCCGTACCGATCCCAGCCCTACCATTATCAATTTCCGTCTACGATTAACGACTACAATTTCCGTCTACGATTTCCGGCTACATTTTCCGACTACAATTTCGATTATCAATTTCCGTCTACGTACGATTAACGACTACAATTTCCGTCTACAATTTCGACTACATTGCCGGCGACGGAGTAAGTCGCCGGAAATGAAGACATTACCGGCGACTTTACGCCGGAATCTCGCCGGTAATGTTGCAAAACATTACCGGCGACTCCAACCGTCGCCGGCAATGTCTAGGGAGACATTTCCGGCGAAATTCCCGCCGGAAAATCGCCGGAAATGTCTCCCTAGACATTGCCGGCAACGGTTGGAGTCGCCGGTAATGTTTTGCAACATTACCGGCGAGATTCCGGCGACATTACCGGCGACGGGCTAAGTCGCCGGTAATGTTGAACATTACCGGCGACTTTTCCGGTCGCCGGCCTTGTCTCCGGTGATCTCGCCGGTAATGGGCAAAAATGTTGTAGTGAATAATCGAACATTTATGTATTCGGATCAGTATCCAGCGACCATCTCTGTATTGGGCATATGACATGGGGAGCGATTCACAACCAACGCTGGATGGACCTGACCTGGAGAGATCATGAACCGCAATTAGGAAGTCGTTGAGTTCAACTTTTGTCATTAAACTGATGAATTTCTTTGCAGGAAACAATCGAATGGGTTAGAGATCAATGGGTTTCTCCCAATTGGATTCAGATTTACAGGTTGTCTCAAATGATCTCACTAGAATTGAATTCATATGGATTCTTATGTAATCCTGATGGCGGGTTTTAGTTTAATCTGTACTAGCCTTCCTGCACGCGCATATGCGCGTGCGGAAGAGCGTCGCGCTCGCGCGTGCGAATTATTAGTGTATTTACGCGTATTTCTTTTATTTTACGCAGTCTATAACTCAACTACTATTAATTATATTGTCCCAAATCCATGGATTACAATTTTTACAATACTACTACTTAATAGACTTAGTAATATATTGAGCACTTCACATATATTAGTAAAAATTTATGAAGTATCTCATGCGTATGCACTATATAGTGAACTATTTGTTGTGACATGTACGTTTTTCAGAGAGAATTGACGGTTTTCATGAGCAGTCTACACATGCCATTTGCATTGTTATAGCGTATTTATTTTTATACACTCAGTTTACACAAAATATTTATTTTTCAAAATAAGTTTACTAAAGGTAGTAAAGGGCTAACACTACTACATACCCTACATAAACGTAAATAGATAGACATATATAGTCCTACTTATTGATCATATTCTCCCATAAATCTGGTTCCGTCCCTTTGTCGAAAGAACCTTATTCGTACAACACCTACACAAAATAGACAAAAAAATATTAACACAATTAAATAGGGTCATGATTATTTCTTCGATATCAACTACATATGTATTTCTGCCATTTGTATAGTACCTATTAATTCTAGATATCATTTGAATCTGGAGGAAGTAAAACCTCCTTGAACACCACGTTCTTAGTGAATGCCCCATTTTCACCAGTAATAGACCATCTTTTAATGATTGGCACATCCGCCTCGTCCAGATCTCACAACCAAATCTGGTTGCCACCTCCGCCGAGCCTCGAGATCACCGACAATAGTAGCTGGTATGGTATTTCGACTGCTACTCTGTTTGCTTTCAATTTGGTATGCAGTAACAAATTAAAGGATCTAGAATTTAGATTATTTGTTTTTGATATACAGTAGCAGCATATTTGACTTGTTTGTGAATGTTGTTTGTGTTTTTTTACTTCATATTTTCTAGGACTGCTACCAGGTTTTCAGGATTGCTTATACATTTTCACTTTGTGCATTGTTAATACGTTTTCTTGGACTGTTGCTACTTTTGTGGAGATGTTTATTGTGTTTTTTTTTACTGTCAATGTGTTTGCACGACACCGCTACTGCAATTTCTGTTCTGGTGTGCTAATTGCTGGAATGTGTGCTTCTACATTTATGTATATAGTTCAATTGAGAGAGAGAGAGAGAGAGAGAGAGAGAGAGAAGTGTTCACGTGGGCTTGACGAACTTTAATCCCGGAAACCGTCCCCGATATACAGTTTGCTACCGGAACCTGGAAAATTCAGAATTTTCACTCATATTTCTTCTGCAGAAGAAGAATTCGATGGTGGTCTACAGGTTTGAACTCGATGGTGTTCTACAGAATTCGATGGTGGTCTATAGGTTTGAATTTGGCTTTTCTCCTTTTCTGCTCACTAAATCTCTGCTTTGACTTTCGGCGGTTTGATTTGAAGTAAAAAAAATGGTTAAGCAACGTGAGAGCCTTTGCTTGACGTACGTGGAACAATGACCGTTCTTATTCTGTTTTTCATTTTTTTATTACTATTCTACCCGTCAATTATTCTTTTTGTCTTGTTTTTCAAGCTATGCTGAAGAGGGGCAGATTTTGGTATTTAGAATGTTTAACCATAAAGACTTTTCGCATAATTAATAGAGATCTATAGACTAATTTGATAGCTATTATTTTTTTAGGTGTGTAGCTGAGAATAACTTTGTGGGTAGCTATTTGGTTAACTATGGTTCATTGCGGTAGGATCACAAAGAAATTGGGAGAGAGTACGTTCCAGTTAGCTAGGTTAGTATGGTGAATTATAAAGAGTGCATGGACTTGCTACTCCGAGTGTACCATTGGAAAGGAAAGCAAATAGAGCAACCACTCTTGTTTCTCTTTTCTTTTTTAGGGTTGGTGATCGCTTTTTCCTTATTTTCAACACGCGTGAACCGGTGAACGAATTGCCAAAGCGATTGATAACATGGTCACTTTGTTTCGGTAAATTATGATTGCATGATCCCATCTGTTAGTGCGGTTCGCTCTGTAATATATCTGTTCCGTATTTTAGGGTTTTGGTATCAAAATATTGTGGACAATTCGAGAGGGGAGCTAAACCCTAGAGAAAAGCAGTATGAAGCACTTTTTCTTGTTTCCACACAGTCAAAGCAGTATGAAGTAAGTCATTGCCTAATTTGAAACCAAATCCCATATACATATGAGTTTGTATATGGTGAGGAGGAAATATATTACCATTACCAACTCATCAACAGGTCAGTTATTACAAGCTAGGTTAACACTAACACCAAATGAAAACCTTCAGCGGTTCACACATGGATCGATAGAATTCAGGATTGGAGTCTTTACTTAACAGCACAAATTGATGACTGCGACAGGTACGTATTTTGTGGTTCATATGGTAGTTGTAATATCAACAACTCCCCATCTTGTGGATGCTTGAAAGGCTTTTCACCGAAATCTCCCGTAGACTGGGAAAGGGTGGATTACTCGATCACATGGCTGTGTACGAAATACTCCATTGAATTTCTGGGATGGAGAGAGTTTTCTTAAGTATTCTGGTATCAAATTGCCGGATACACAGATTTCCTGGTGTAACAAGCTAGACAATGAACCTCAAATAATGTGAGCAGGTTTGCTTGAAGAACTGCAATTGTACAGCTTATGCTGATTTAGATATTACAGGAGAAGGAACCGGATGCATACTCTGGCTTGGAGAACTCATTGATATTCGACAATTCTTTGATGCGGGGCGGGCAGGACATATACACAAGGATGGCAGCATCTGAGATAGGTAATGATTTATTTACTAGCTATAATTAGTTAGTCTGCCGATCGTATAGTTGTAAATCATTGCTTAGAGCCATAAACTAATATGTGGAAGACCATGAACATATCATTTAATTTTAATAATATTAGTTTTATAATTCTCTAACTACAGTGACACATAAAAACACGAAGGGAAAGACAAGAGTTAAGATCATAGATTTCTTCTTCCTCCTCTTCTTCCTCTGGCATAAATATAGTATCAAGACTTTAGCATTTTTAATTTCATGCATGTCTCAAAGTCACCATATGATTACGTACGTACTAATATTGTTTACTATGTTTGTTTGCATAAATATAGTATCAAGACCTTAGCATTTTTAATTTCATACATGTTTCAAAGTCACCATATGATTACTAATGTTGTTTACTATGTTTGTTTGTTATAAGGAAATGTGAACTTTTGTGATACTAAATAAAAAAAAAATTTATTTAGCAAATCCGACCGTAGAATTTGATTATTGAGTTAATCTAAGAATGTTGTAAAAAATTCAATATTTTTTTACTTGAATTTGATCTCGATCCGTGAGTTTGACTGTTGTGACCGTAGTGCCCTTACGACTAAAACGCGAATAATCACTCATTAAAAAATTTTAAGACAAAATTTCATATATACATTCTCATGGGGGTTCACATCTACCTCTTCATCACAAAAATATGGCCAAAAAAGTCAATTTAGGTACTCTACCCTTAGAAGAATGAGCAAAATACATTAATGGGTATTTAAATAATTACACAAAAACAAGTTTGACCTCGTTGACCAAGGTCTAAACAAACTCCGACAAAGTTAAATTTTTGACACAATAAACGTTACAACCAGGTGGACGCATGAGTGTGTTATGAATTTTCATTAGACTATTTTAATTTCATACATGTTTCAAAGTCACCATATGACTACTAATGTTGTTTATTGTGTTTGTTTGTTATAAGAAAATGTGAACCTTTGTGATACTAAATCGAAAATAAAAATTTATTTTGCGAATCCGACCGTAGAATGTGATTATTGAGTTAATCTAAGAATGCTGTGAAAATTAAGTATTTTTTTTACTTGAATTTGACATCGATCCGTGCATTTGACTATTGAGACCATAGTGCCCTTACGACTAGAGCGCAAATAGTCACTCCTTAAAAAAATAATCAAGACAAAGTTTCATACACACATTCTTGTGGGGGTTAGAATCTATGTCTCCATGACAAAAAATTTGGCCAAAAAAGTCGATTTAGGTACTTCACCCTTAAAAGAATGAGCAAAACACATTAATGAGTATTTAAGTAATTACACAAATTAAGTTTGACCTCGTTGACTGAGGTCTAAACGAATTCCGACAAAGTTAAATTTTTGATACAATACATGTTACAACCAGGTGGATGCATGAGTGTGTTATGAATTTTTATTAGACAATTTTAATTTCAAACATGTCTCAAAGTCACCATATGACTACTAATGTTTACTATGTTTGTTTGTTATAAGAAAATGTTAACCTTTGTGACACTAAATCGAAAATAAAAATTTATTTTGCGAATCCAACCGTATGATGCGATGATCGGAATAATCTAAGCTTGTTGTAAAAAATTTAAATTTTTTTGACATGATTTCAACCTCGATCCACATATTTACCAAAAATGCCCTTCTTAATAGTGATTACTAATGTAATAAATTATAAAGGTCATTTTGGTAAATTTCATCATTATGACCAAAATGCCTACTAAATTGTGTATGATATATAGTTTTCATGAAAATGATTTTGGTACTTTAACAAAAAAAATTACATACCGTTAAAACGAAAGTGATAATTTTTTTATTGTGACCTAAACCCTAAACCCTAAATCCAAACCCTAATAACCTAAACCCAAACCCTATACCCATATATCTTATCCGTTCCCAGAATCGGGAAAGCTAATGACCTTGATTGAAATTGAGCTTTCACTTCTTGAAGTTGATTTTCCCCAAAATCACTGGAACCCTCAATTCGATTTGGTTTTTCTTTGTTTCTCTAACAGAGTCCCAAATTGGTAATCTTATAACACAACAAGATGTTCAGAAGAGCACTTGATGATAGTGCAAAAAGACGTCTATTTCGATCTCGACACCTGAAGCCCTTCTCGTATCCACATTCTGTACTTGGGATCTTTAATTTTAATGACTTCTCTGCCTCGACGAACCCAAACCTACAAGAAGTGATGTAAATCCTCACTCTCCGTCAAACCACCCACCATCATCTCTGTCGCCAAACCATCTTGGCAGCTAGATAGTAGGTCGCCTCGCTCGGTCTGTGGTTGGTTACAAATGTCTTGTCATGTCAGTATCTGTAATCTCGAACACTGCCATGAATAGTTTAGATATAAAGATTGATTAATTGAGATTTGATTATTCAGTAAAAGAGCTGGTCGAATTAGTTATGCAGCGGCATCACATCCTATTTGCTGACATCGGTGTGAATTCAAATTGGAATTGTGTATTTGATTTCAAGTTCTAAGGAATACACGAAATGGGATATACGTATCCTCAAAAAAGGTACGTATAAACTAATTAATTATACAAGTTTTTCAATTCATAATTTGTTCCACTGGAGATCACTAGCTATATGTACTTATTCTACAATGTATCAATTGAACGTTTGAATTTGTAGACAGCTTGGGCAGTATAAAAGATTCGTCAAAAACAGGTCGGTCCCGGATGGTTCCATGGCCGAGACATACCTAATGCATGAGTGTGTAACAAGTACCTCAAAGATCCACCACCTCCCACTGCCTCCGATCCCAGTGCCCGCATCAATCTTTCTGTCGTCATAAATGTCGTACGACCGTTTAGAGGAGTATTAAAGGAATTGTTAACATGGGAAGAACTTATTGAGGCACATTGGGTAGTGTTGCGAGACTGTGACGAAGTTGAGCCGTACATGATGTCATACATGGAGAGGCTTCAGGCGTTAAATCCGGACAAGAGTTCGGCGTGGTTTGAGAAAATGGTTAAGAACAAGTTCCCTGATTATTTCTTCCAATGGGTACGTACGTATGTATGTCTCGGTATTTAGTTTATATACATATTGATCATGTTTGTAGAAAGTAAACCCTTAAATTTTCCCATTTTCGCATATGATTGATTTACAAAAATCTGAAAACCAGGGGGGGTGGTCTTGGCCAAAGCACTTACTAGCAGGGAAGCCGATTAAACACTATATTTACCCCGAATGTTTTGTTAACGTTGTAAAGTTCCATTCATTGGCCCGAGATGAAGGAAGAAGAACACAAAATAGTGGGGTAGCCGTTGGGAAAGACAATGATCTATATTACGGGGCTATTGTATATGTCGTTCAACTATGTTACGGGAATAATTGAAAGGACCTAACCCCGATTTAGTTTCCTAAACCGGAATCAGACCCCTTCTGAAAACACGAACCAACAAAAACCATCAAAATTTCGGCAGAGTAACGCTACTAATGTAGAATTACCATTACCTGCACCCGAAAAATAACACTTCATCCTATGCCACAAAAATCAAACCGTTGGCACCAATCCCATCCGGATTTCTCAATATATCAACAGTAATGTAAAGTAATAAATATAACTATACTTTACCGAAATCCAGGGAAAATCGTATAAAAATATACATCAGAATACTCAGAGCGACTTCTAGTATAGATATACAAATAGTAGGCCAAACTAAGAACCTACCATAAAAGAAACATCGCTCGAATACTATGCCTCCGACCACGACGTGCGACACCAGAATCTGAATTGCAAATTGGGCACGGAAACTGAAAAGCCCAGGGGAAAGACATGAAAACTATTAGAGTGAGTGGACGAAAATAAATGTCTTTCGCCAAATGATATATGTTAAAATAACATATGCGAGTCCAGATGAATAAATATAATAAAGTACACGAGGTAAACTCATACTCCTCCAGCGTACTAAGCATGCATGTAAAAATCCCACGGGGTCGCTCATGGACACATCCGTGCTAGTACAGTCCGAATCACGGGATCCCAGACCCACATTTAATTCTAGCCAGAAATGCCTCAGGTCAGAGGTCAGCCTCCCCCCGATAAAGGCCTCGGGTCAGGAGTCACAGCCTCCTCCGGTAAACATCCTCGGGGATCAGCCGGGATGCAAGTGTATCGATACAACAACATATACTGAGACTGTACTGTGTGTAAACCAAATCATAAATAGTTCGATGCAAATGCATAAAGCAATAAATAAATGCATATATGTAATATATACTGGTATAGGCATAATCGTATAACACATGCTCATATAAAACATAATCTCGTATGCATGCTCATGCTCATAAAACGTGTATAAAGACTCGCGATTATCAGTAAAAAGAAATTGTCCACTCATAGGTGAGCGTAACGCAGTTCGCGTTAATCCCGTGATCCAGCGGAAAATCCCTTGCCAAACGAACGATCACGAACTCCGGAATAATTATAAAATCCATTTCTCAAAATCATAACTCGGATCCCCAAATCAAATCACGAGAAACAACCGTTCCCGGAAACATATAATTCAATAACGACGAATTGTCAAAAATCCAATAATCACACATCAAAACCTCGCTATAATTTACGATGCTCAAATCGAAAAACAAAACTCACCACTGCGATCGGGGCGCGATTCCGAGCGAAACGACATACAACTCGACGAAAACCCCAAAAAGTCAACTTTAACCGGAAACCGCCGTTGACCACCGCCGGGGGCGGCGGCGCCACCCAACTTTGAATTTTCCCAGCGGACCAAAGCCTATTCCATTCAAAATCTTCCAACAAGCATCTTCTATAACTACACCAAAGATCAATTTTGACTCTAACTAGCTCAATTTCAAGCAAAACCGAATTATCACACAAATTTCAATCCAACAATTCTCCATGTACAAAACGAATTGGAACTCCATACCTATATGGTTAAATTCGTGGTGATGAGAGCTTCAAAGCCCAGTACTTCTTGTAGCTCAATTCGGCCGGAAAAGGATCGACCCAAAAACCCCCAATTTTCACAAACTTTGGCCGGAAATCCTTCTTCCTCCGGCTACCCACGCCGTGAGAGGTGGCCGGAATCACTTTGGAGAGGCCAGGGCGAGTCGAACAAGACCTAGGCCGAGGCCGGAGGTGGCCGGACGGCTGCTCACCGCCGGCAAGCTGTGGTGCACGTCGCACCTCCTCCCTCCACTGAGTTGACTCGGTCAACATAGTAAATGCCAGGTTTGACTTGCCCAAAATAGAAACCTCAATAAATATTTTCCCTTTTTGGAAACTACCATAATTAATTTTACGACAAACTTCGAATATCCGTAACTTTTGCGTCGTAAATCCGTTTCCAACAATTCTCGCGGCAACAAACTCATCTCAATAAGCTCTTCAATTTTCACCCGAAGTCAAACACATCGACCAATCCGATAAAAAGTCAACGGTTCAAACCATCACAAGCTTATCCAATTAAATAATCAACGGTCGAAAATATTCGTAACTTAATCCTCGTAACTCGGAATAATCCTCCAGAAGTTCCCACAAGCTCGAAATTAAATTTTCAACAACTTTCACGAAGGATCCCAAATCAAATTCTCGTCCGGTAATTTAGTCGCTAACAAGGCCGCCATATTAGTAGATTATGCCGAAATCACAACAAATCGCGAAACTCGCAAATCAAATCGATAATCATTCCATCTATGGTTCGGGTTGATCAACGGTCCAAAATGGATCACAATCACAATTCGAATAGACTCGAACACAAACGGATAAACTCGACAATATACCGAAATTTCAAATATTCATATTATATTCCTCGGTCGTCCAAATAATGATCCGGAACCCCCCACGAACTCGCAATCACGTGCACTACAACTCTTGAGAAGAGACTCAACTCAAATTCTCGGCCAATAATTTAGTCGTGATCAAAGCTGGCGATTCAAACAATTATCGAAAATCTGTGATTACGCGCTAACTCACGAATTAAGCTGATTACGCTTCTGATTCTGTTCCGGGTCGTCACAATAATATCAACATTTTCCTATTCAAGTGCAAATGGTTCAAGCGTACAAAGGAAGACCTGAGACTTTTATCAATCGATACAAACTCAAGTTGGTATGAGGATGAACCTTTCGCTCTAGCCACCTTAGTTAGGCATGTGTTCTATCTCGATGATCTGAAAGCTGGTGAAGGGTGAAAATAGTTAACCATATCTCTCATCGAGGAATATGGAATACTACGACAATTGAAGGGACACCAGCGACTGAAGATGCTGCTGAACCGGAAAGAGACATTCCTGCCTATCAAGAGCCTAATATTTTTGTCATCCGCTCCGACCTAATGGACCTGGTTCAAGATGGTGAACGCTTACCCATGCCTGATGGTTGTACAGATCTAACTGAAGATGAGATTATTGATGCCATTAATGAGGTAGATGAAGAAGATGCGTGGGATGAGGACGAGGACGAGGACGAGGACTCAGGTTATTTAGAAAGGACCCAACCCCGATTTAGTTTCCTAAACCGGAATCAAACCCCTTCTGAAAACACGAACCAACAAAAACCATCAAAATTTCGGCAGAGTAACGCTACTAACGCGGAATTACCTTTAACCTGCACCCTGAAAATACACTTCATCCTATGCCACAAAAACCAAACCGTGGGCACCAATCCCATCCGGATTTCTCAATATCAACTCAATAACATAAAGCAGTAAACATAACTATACTTTATAGAAAATCAGGGGAAAACCACATAAAAACATATGTCAATATCGTATCAGAGCGACCTCTAGTGCATATATACAAAAATATACAACAGTAGGCAAAACAAGAAACCTACTGGAAAAGAAAGGTAGCTCGAACGACTAGCTTCCGACCGCGACGTGAGACACCTGAATCCGAACTGCAAACTGGCACGGAAACCGAAAACCCCAGGGAAAAGGCAAATAAAATCGTTAGAGTGAGTGGACGAAAATAAACATATGTCTTTCACCAATTTCATATACATAAAACAATGTAAAGCATAGCGAGTTTGGAAAGTATATATGGAGGTGCCAGGCGAATCTCTTAAGCCCGACGGTCAGGCGAATCTCTCAAGCCCGAGGGTGATAGGCTAGGGGAATCTCTCAACCCCAGCGGCATAACAGGGGAATCTCTCAACCCTGGTCCAGAGGAATCTCTCAACTCTGGTCAGACTACCGGTGATCAGCCGAGTAGCCAAAGAATCGATGCAAGTAATGCCATCACCATAAAAATATAAAATAATACCTCCAAAAATAAAAAATAATCTCAACATCGTATAAAAATAAATAAGGAAATCACAAACTCGCAACGACAGTGAAAATATAAAAGTCCACTCACAGGTGAGCCAAGCGCGCACTCGCGCTAATCACGTGGTCCGGTGGAAGATCCTTCGCCCGAAGCACGATCTCGATCCCTTGAATAATCACAAAATATATCTGATAAAAATCACAATTCACAACACTGTACCATACCTCGGAAACCAACCGTTCCTGGATATATATAACGCGGCACAAAATAATCGACGAAATTCATGAAATCTCCACTCAAACCCTCGACTGAAAATCCGGTACTCAAATCAACTCGAAAACCTCAAGGCAATGATCGGAGCGCGAATACGAGCAAAACAACATTAAAATCATCAAATTCTAAAAAGTCAACGGGTCGCCGGAGCTCCGCCGTTGACCGCCTCCGCCGCCGGCAGCGGCGCGCTATCAACTGGAGAGATTTTCCGGTGGCCAAGCTCACCGAAGTTTCTCCTCAACGAGCCTAACACATCTCTCAACTGTGGCTAAGTCCAATTCCGGCCACACATGCCGGAAATTAGCTCGAAACGTCAAAACCCAAACCGGCCGAAAAAATCTCCTCCGGCAAAATCCGTCGCCGTGAGGCCATCCGGCCTCCCAACTTCAAGGGTCCACCTACTTACCTCAAGCCCAACAATTTTCCACAAAAACCCCCTTCGGAAAGTCGCCGGAACGCCTTCCTCCGTCGAACCCGATTCCGGCAAGTTTTTCTCCAAATTTCAAACCGTTCATTCTCACTCAATTTCAAATCAATTTCCACAATTCCAAGTTCCAAACAATAGAAAATTAAGAGAGGAATCGAAATATACCAACAACAAGGCCGGAGGTGGCCGGAAACGGATAGTCGCTGGCGAGTCAAGCGGCAGTGGAGTATTTCTTCTCTGGTCAACACAGGTCAACGCCGGTCAAACTTCCCGAACAGTGTTTTTGAAAAAATTTCGACAATTTTCGATATTTATACTCGCGATTCGGGACGATTGGCGGTCCAAAACGGATAACTATTACTATTCGGATAAACTCAATACGAATGGATAAACTCGACGAAATTCCGCAATTTCAAATATTTATATTATATTTCTCGGCCATCGAAATAATAATCCGGAACCGCCCACGAACTCAAAATCACACGTACAACAACTCTTGAGAAGAGACTTAACTCAAATTCTCGACCGGTAATTAAGTCGCAATCCAAAACCGGCAATTCACTCAATTTACGGAAAACTGCGATTACGCGCTAACTCGTGATTTACGCCGATTACTCTACTATTTCTGTTCTGGGTCGTCACAATTCGTCAGACGATGTTGAGTATGATGAGGAGGAGGAGCAATCGGATAACGGGGATGAGGATGATGACGATTACGACGAAGAGTACAATATAACGACGAGGAATATTTATTGGTAATTAATTATTATAATTATTGTAATATATGATGCATCATCGATCAATTAATTAATATAAATATTATGAGGAGGAGTACGTATGTACAACTATTAGTTTTGTACTTAATTAATTTAATAATTAAGTACATAGTGTGGTCGGTTCGACCGACGTAAATTAAAATTATTTACTTAATTAATTAATCCATCCGGATCGGAGGATCGGATCGATCAATAATTTGATCGATCGAATCACATTAATTAATTTTTTTAACTATTAAAACGGGGACGAAAAAAATGACTTTTCGTAGTCCATACTAATGTAATTAAACACAATACTAAACCCTAAATCTACGTATATATATATTTATAAAATCTTGAATCCTAAAAATAGTACTTAGACGACGCAAACGGGTGTTTCCATCATCTAAGTATACCCCAACCCCTAAACCGTAAGGCCCTAACCCTAAATTAAGAGATTTTTCACTTAGACGACGCAAACGTGTGTTTGCGTTGTCCAAGTGAAGATTTCGTAATTTTATCTAAGACAACGACCATCTAGACCATAACCTAATGCATATTCTTTTCGTCAAGTAAACAATTCTTGAAGTGTGAGCTTCGACGGTTCCAAAATAGGAGTTATGAATTTTCGTGTATCCACGTTTTCGGTTTGTCAAAATTTGGATTTTGCGGTTGGCTGTGTCGATGAAACCCTTCACGAACTTACTATTTTTTGAAAATTATTCTAATTATATATTGACTTACGGCGAATGTATCCAACGGTTGTTTTGTCCAAATTCAATTTCGTTAATATCGATATGCAATGAGCCGATACTTAATAACACTTAAGTTATAAAGATTAGTAGATACTTAGCAAGTTTAAAGACTGTAAGATTATGCGTCATCTCAAATTCAATTGTTTATATATACGATGCGTTAATCGATATATTATGACTATTTTATTTGAATGACATCGGCGACTTACTTGCGAATTATTTTTAAAAATTAATTTTCCGTAAATTTCACTTGGACCACGGAGATTACCTATCTCATCATCCAAGTGACCACCTGGACGGCCACCTGAACGACGAAGATGTATGTCTCCGTCGTCTAGGTTGAAGAATCATGGCGGTCTAATTACCACCGCCAATTTTTTGGGAAAACGGTTCAAATTTGACTTAGACGACGGAGAAACCTATCTCGTCGTCTAAGTCAAATTTGAAATGCTTCCCAAAATTAAGGCAGTTAAATCCCACCCGCCAAATTAATTGGGCACCGATTCTAAAATTTGAAACGGTTCACTTAGACAACGGGAATGGGCTTTTCCGTTGTCCAAGTGCACTTAGATGACGGAAAATAGGGCTCCGTCTTCTAGTGAACTTGTATATAAAGGCAGTGCCCGATCCTCTTTTCCTCATCCCATTCTCAAATTAATCCTCCTCTCCTCTCTCTCTCTCTCACTCTCTCTCAAAAATCTGGCCTCCTTCCTCCGGCGACCAAAAATCCAAAGACTCCCTCTCTCCAGCGACTCTCCACTTTGGCGACTCTCCAGTGAATTTTCGGTGACATTCCAGCGACTCATCTTTTATGTAATATTTTAAATTTTTAACATAATTATAATTTAATCAATAAATTGGTAGATTAATTAGTAAAAATAATATATTAGTAATAAATGGTAATAATAATTAATATTAGTTAGTAAATGAATAATTATTATTGTAAAGGCATGGTAAATAATAATTAATTATTGTAATTAAATATTGTTTTAATTAATAGTATAATTGGTAATTATTATTGCATGTAATTATAATTTGTAAACATTGTTGTAATTAATATTGTAAATTTGTAGTAAATATGGTAAATTAGTGAATTATTAAAAATAATAAATTGGTAATTATGATAATTTTGTAGTAAATTGGTAGTCTTTGATTTAAATTTAGTACATAAGTTTGGTTTATTAAGTCGCACTCTTTGGAATAGATGGCGCCTCATTTCCTAGCTTATCTTCTTAACCCCTCGTGATGTGTGGATTTCATCACCGCACACCATAACCTAAGTGAAGTTATGGACACGAGGTTAAGGGCGGAGTTTGCAAAGGACTTGAGGGAGTGTAAATTTTCGAAAGATTGGCTGAATGTGGGACATGGTGTCTAGAAACGGATTAGAACTGGTGACAGGTTTTGGATCTAAGAAAGACTAACACCAATAGAGTATATACCATTGATTTGGTTAGCCTCGGGGTGTTTTGTCGAAATTAGTCATGTCTCTCACGTTATCTCTATCCCTAACTAGCCATGTTTTTCAATTGAACCAATGTTGATTGATTGAAAGTTTATATTTTATCGCGCGGGTTGCACGTTCATTAAACGATCCAAACATCAAGCTAGTGTACTCTATTTAAATCTTAGGCGCACTCAATACTTGTAAATAATTATCGTAATTTTTTTATATAATTGTTATGGTAATAATATATTAATAACTTCTAGGTTAAAATGGCCCCGTCGGGAAAGGAAAAGGCCCAAAAGGAGGCCGAAGATGCTCTACTCTGACGCTTGGCAGTGCAAGTCGGTTGGGATTTAGAGGAGGACAATGACGCACCTCCTCCGGACCCTTTAACTGGTCTTTCGACATCGCCCACTGGGGAAATTCCCGCTGCCCTACCTATCCCGACAGGTGATGACGCCCATTCCGGTCTGACGTCCATGGCAGAAAGTTCTCAGGCGTCGTTGGGCTCCTCTGAATCTATCCTCTACAGCGCCCGGCGCAAGCTTAGGAGGGCCCCGATAGACCCTCAACCAAAAAGGACTCGCGGTCTTGTCAAAGGTGGAAAATACGAGAAATTGTTCAAGGTGACAGGGAAAAAGATCTAGTTGCCGTACGACAAATTCACTGATGATCCTCCCACATCTCAGCTAGCTAGTCTCTCAGCACACATCATCAGGTCAATCCTTCACAACAGGATTCGTATGACTGCCCCTACTTGGAAGGAGTTGCCGGATGAAGAGAAGGCGAAAGTATTAAAAGAACTTTCGGTACGTAATACGTACAATTTTAAATTTATTTTCTAATAACCAATAAAAATCGTAATTTCATAATATATACGATTATAATTTTCTATTTATTTCTTATAGGAACAATATGAGGTGGATCCCACACCGGAGATTCTTAGGCACATCAACCAAACCGCCAACGTCATCTACCGTGATTGGAAGTACAAGCTTCATAAGTATTATGACGATATTGGCCCCGTGCCTACCCCCGTAGAGCTGTGTGGGGATTGGGAAGATGAGTGGGAGTGGTTGTGTAACCACTTCCATGGAGAAGAATATAAGGTGATTATTTTTTTATTTAAATTAAGAGAATTGAATTATTTTTATTTTAGTTATTAATTTTTTAATGATTTATGTTGTCCAACATCAATAAGACTAACCGGGGGAAGAAGGACAAACATCATACCTCCGGCTCCAAGCAGATGATCCAAATAGCCAAGGAGCACAGAGATAAGGGCTCCAAATACCCTTATTTGGATGCTAGCGTCAGCGCGTACGTGACGTCTGAGCTCGAGAATGAAGCGAGTCAATACGGCGTAAGTGATATATATGTGCTTTTAATTAGCGTAGTTATTATTTAATTATTATTTATTAAATTTTTGTACAAATTTATAATTATTTTATTTATTTTTCAGGCGAGGTTAGTAGAACGGGCGCAGCAGAAATTGGCCAACACACAGCTTACATACCCAAATTTGTCGCCGGAAGACTTGCCTCCTTTATCGATGGAGAGCCAAATTGTAATCGCCGATGAGGTATATGGTCGTAGAGTTGGCAAGGAGGTTAGGGGGATGGGACGCAAGGTCCAGCAAGATTTGTCCTCCGACTCATCTACGGGATGTTTGGCGAGGAAAAGTACTCAGACTGCGGCCGTTCAAGCAGCTTTTGAAGAGGCTCGACTCGCACTAGAGGAAAATCAATCTATGCGTCAGAGGCTTGATCAGCAAGAAGCACAGATAGCTCAACTCGTCGCCCTCATGGAAAATCAGACTCGACGACAGCGTCAACCTCCTCCGAACCCATACCCCGACGACGACGAAACGACTGGAGGCGGGGGAATCGGCGGCGCGTCTGCTCCTCCAGTATTTTAGTAGTTTGCATGTATTCTAGCTTCGTAGTTTATCATATCGTTTTTTCCGGTTCCGAACAATTTAATTTCATGAATGTACGTACAAATTTTTATTATTTAAGTAACAATTTATTATTTTAATTAATTTATAAATATTTAATTATTTAAATGAGAATTTAGTTTTTTAATTAAATTATTAATATTTTACTTTAAATTAAAATTTTAATTAAAAATAATTAAATAATCACTTAGACTACGGAGACTATCATATGCGCGGTCTAAGTGTTCACTTAGACCGCATAAATATGCACCATATCCGCGGTCTAAGTCTCACTTGGACCACAGAGAAACAATTCTCCATGGTCCAAGTGCGACTTAGACCATAGAAAAAGTCTGCGGTCTAAATTTCACTTGGACGACGGAGAAACAATTCTCCATGGTCTAAGTGATTACTTAGACCGTGGAATTTTTTCGCGGTCTAAGTCGCACTTGGACCATGCACCCCTCCATTTCCAGCATCTAAGTACCTGGACGATGATACTTGGAGGACGTAACCTAGTCCACGGAAGTTTTGTCGTCTAAGTATTTAGACGACAGAAAAGCTCACCTAGACGACGGAAACGGTCCACGGTCTAGGTGAGTTTTTCTTGTAGTGGATTAAAAGAGGCAAAGGATGTTGGTCAATCTGGTGTGAGAAATGTGTATTTGAGAAAGATGCTCGTTGAACTAGAATGTCAATTGAAGGAAGCTCAAAGGAAGATACAAAGTGCTTCTGTAGAAAATATTAAATTGAAGAAGCAAGTTGAAGATAAGGTTGATAAAGATGAAGCTGCTGAGGGAGAGATTTTGTCGTTAAAGAAGCAACTCGATGAAGCACAAGTTCAACTTACTGTTCAGGGGAAGATACAGATTTCTACTGAAGAAAATAGTAAATTGAAGAAGCAAGTTGAAGATGGTGTTGAAGCACTTCAATCCTCTCAAACAACAAATGAGGATCTTCGGAGGAGACTGGATGCCTTGCAAAGACAAAAGGATGATCTTGAGAAGGAAAAGATACAAGTTGAAGATGTAAAACAAACACTTGAGTTCTTCAAGCAGCTCGTTGAACAGAATGAGAAGTTGATGAAAAATGTTGCTGCATTTAAAAAATCACTACCTGCAATCGATTCTGACATTTGATGACAATAGATCTCAGTAATTTCATTTTTGTATAATTCGCCTAATATACTTCTTTTTTGTGGGTATTTGCATGAGTATTAGTCTTAGTATCTGTCTGTATATGTGTGTCTATCTGGGTATCTGTTTTTTGAATATTTTTGTTCTGGACATGTAGTGTAATCTGTCTTTTTGTAACTTTCATTGAAGTGAAACCTTTTTTTCTTCTTTGTTTGTATCTTTGTTAGGGAATTTGTCATAAACGAAGAAGAGTTCCCAACGGGTAGAGTCAGCACCAACTTTCAGTATAGGGATTACCCCTCCTCCTCCTCCTGTTACTATAGTTATTTCTCCATATGTGGTAGAAAGCCTAGTGACTCCTCCTCCTCCTCTTTTTCCATTAGTCCCTTGCACGGATTTGATTCACAAGGCAATTCCTGGCCCTGGTGTGAGACTCAACAGAGAAAACATTTATCTCTGCTCGTATGTTAAGAGTTCAAACTATAAGTCCAGGAAGTTCTTGAAGAGGTAGGAGATCTATTAGCGTCGTAGCGATATTGAAGGCACGAAAAAGCCCCAGACTAGAGCCGAGAGCAAAAACGTTGACCTAGTGCCCAGTGGAGAGTTTACAATTCAGGAATTATCTTCATCATCGATAGTGAAATCAGTCAAGAAGAATATGGGCGAGCCGAAAAGAATACGTGTGAGTTTGACTGATGAGCAGAAGAATGTCGTCACGATTCATCAACGTGATGTTTTCCAATACTTGAGAGAGAGCTACCAGACTAATTTGGTGATGTACTGGATAGAAACTGAGAAAAACAAGTGAGTATATGTTAGTGTATCTGTTTGGGTATCTGTATGTTTATAGTTATGTTTCCAGGTTTTAATTGTTCTCTTTGTTTGTTTTGGACAGAGAGAAGTTTTGGACTGGTACTCAGTCTTTAGAGTTCTTCGACCGTGAAGATTTGGAGTGTATTATTAATGGTCAAGAGGTCTCGAACTCTGTCTTGGATTGCTATTCCGCTATTCGTGGTGAATTTAGTGATGATTTGGGAGATCAAAGTCCACATGCCTTCCACACATTGGCCTATGTAATCCTTATGTTATTTTTTTTAGCCTATGTGTGTTTTTAATTTATGTGTCTTTTGAGAGTTTCATTTTTTTGTTAAGCTTTTTATGTGTAATTTTTTGTGTACGCTGCTTTTGACAGGTATCTGTGTCTACTATGAAAGTAAAGATGATGCATAAACGTCTTTTTGAGAGGTTGTTCAAGGTTTTGGGCATCTCTGGCAAGCTGATGTTTCCGATCCTTTACCTTGGACATTTCCACCTGCTGGTCTATGAACAACTAGCAATTTCGGGAGGCACTAAAAACGGTAATGTTTGTTCTGTCTTTCTTCTTTTCTTTCCTTTTTCTTTTCAGGATGTTTAATATTTACATTTTACAGATGGGTTGATAAATTGTTTACTGTATTGATGTAGGTTCATTTGGTGTCTATGTGGATGGATTCTGTGAGAGACATAAGTGAGGCTATGTTATCACAAAATGTTAGAACACTTGCAGACGACAACAACATAGACAAGGTACTGAAGATGAGAGAAATCCCTTTATTAGAGAACAAACAAAAAAGCATTCAGTGGGTCAAAAGATCAGAAGATTGATTTTTTCCAAAATTTCGGTGTTCTCCATCAGCAATAGTCTTCAACAACCTTCTGGCCTTGATTGTGGAACTATTGTTGGTTACCTCATGTACAGTATCGCTCTGGGCAAGCAAATAACATAAAACCTGAATAATGATGAAGTTGCTCGGTTCAAGGTCATATTGTTAGAATCATTTATGAATCATGATCTGTCATGGGTATCAAAGAAGACAAATGGAAGGTTATAGAATGAACCAGATCAAGAAGAAGGACCAATTCACGAAGTAGTGTAAGACATGACAATATCTAATAATAGGACAGTAATCAGTGTGTATATTTTTGTTTGTAGTGACCATTCTGTGATCAATGTTGTTAGTTTGTAATCAGATTACTATCTTTTTGAATGTACTACTCAGAGTAGTGTGGATGTAATCATATGCCTCTCTTTCTCTTTCTCTTTTTGAGTATATGTGTTGAGTACCTGCTTTGAGTATCTGTTTAGATATATGTTTGTTTATCTGTTAGGGTATCTGTTTTGGATTTTTGTCTCTAACACACGCGTTTCTCTCCCATGTATCGTATTTAACGAATGAATGAGTTCATGAACAAGTGTATGTTTTTTGTTTGTAGTGATCATTATGTAATTATATGACTATCTCTTTTGAGTATCTGTTTGTGTATCTGTCTGGGTAATATTATCTGTGTTGTTCTTGAGTTTTACTGAAAGAAAGATTCAATGTATAAAGCCTTTTTGAAATGAAATGTCTATTTTTGCACACTCTTATCCAATTTACAACACAGAACCAACTCAAATATTTGTGTATTCTTGGTATAGAAATGCAGCAGTTCATAAACTAACCAACCTTAAAGACGATACTTAGGCAGATACCCAGACAGCTATCTAAACAGATACCCATGGTAGTTTATAAATGATATGTCATTTTTTTTGTCGTGACTTAAGTTTATCAGAATGCACGTGTGTCACCGCACGTGTCTTATTCTCTAGAATCATCTTCTTGGGCCTCTATAAAATGCCACAAACCTCATCATCACTTTCTCTCAACGCATTTCTCTGAAAACCCTAACCCTAAATGAAATCACAATTTCTCTCCCAGAAAATTCATTCTCTCCCCACAAATCACAAATCAAAACCCAAAATCAATGTCTCGCTCCGGCCCTTCGTCCTCAACCCCTTTCCCAATGGAAGAGCTGCCGCTATCTCCGCCACGAGCATCCTCTACTATGTCTGAAGAGTTTCAACACTCAAGAGATATTATGCAGATCACCTTTGAAGCATGTCTACAAGAGCTCCGTGGTCTTGCATGGAGAGTTGATGGGTTGGCCAGGAAGATGGAGCAAATCGATGTAATAGCTAGGAAGGTTGGAGAAGGTCTGGCAATCGTGGAGGATGTAGAGCACAAGGTCGAGGCGCTTACAAATATTATGCTCAAGCTCAGGGCTGGGAATGAAGACTGGTGGGTTTTAGCTGTTGGGTTTTAGCTGTTGGGTCATTTTTAGTTAGGTTTGGGTGTTTTAGAGATTTAGGATCCATTTTGTCTACTCCAAATGTCCATTTTTTGTGGTTAGTTATGGATATTTTTGGAGTAAGACCATTTTTGTATTGACCTTTGTTGATACCTTGATCCCTTTTTGCTTTGTCTTAGTATGAGGAAGAACTTTGTAATGACATTTTGTCAATGAATGTTGATCCCTTTTTGCGTATCTGCATGAGTACATGCTTTAATATTTGTTTGGATATCAGTCTGTGTAATACGTCTTCTGTGTTTGCTCTTGAATGTTTGAATCAGAGAATTAAAGTGTTTGATTTGCACTCTATGATCCATTATACAAGACAAAACCCACTCAAATCTTTTTGTATACTTGATTGAAACCCAGCAGTCATAAACCCAAAGGGCTTTAAAATATATACTTAGACAGCTACTTAGGCAGCGAATTAGACAGATACCTATTGTTGTTCATAAAATGACATGTAGTTTTTTATAATGATTTTACGATGATCAGAACGCACGTGTGTTTCCACACGTGTCTTATCTTTAAACTACTCTATAAAAACTTAGACATCTATTTTGGCAGCTACGAACATGTTTAAGACTCTATAAAAACGCTAAAACAACTCCTCTCCGAAAAATCATGGCTCCCACTACTGGCAAATCCCGGGTTTAAGAGAGGAGCTTCATCCTCGGTTGCTGCTCCGTCTCAGCGTATCAATGCTGAATCATCGACAAATTCAATTGACGACCAAATCAGAGGGGCGAGGAAACAAATTGAGGGAAATCGCCTTTTAAATGTCAAATTACTGTTGATGATGGAAGTTGCTCTCCAGAGGTTTGACGAGGCCACAGAGAAGATTGGCGAGGCCACAGTGAAGATTGATAAGGTGACTAAGAGGATTAAGAAATTGGAAAAGAAGTTGGAAGATTGGTTACCTTAACTGTTTTTGTGTTATGTTGATTATCTTTGTTTTGGCTTGTATTTTTGGGTGTTAAGTTGTGTGTGCTAGGGAGGTCACCGTCAAATATGGTTTCAAGTGTTGTTCTGGTTTGGAGTGCTAGAACTTTCTTTTTGTAATCATTTTTTTTGATTGATGGCCATGCTTTTCATTTGTTTGATTGGATTGATCCAGTGGAGTTGATTGATGGCCATGCTTCAAGACAGATACTTAGACGACACTTATGTTTTTCAAGACAAATACTTAGACAACTACTTAAGCAGCAAATTAAACAGATACCCATTTTTGTTCATAAAACGACATGTAATTTTCTGTCGTGCCTGTTCATTTTGAATGACAGGTACAAGAATAGATACTCTTATAGATACCTCAACAGATACTTTCACATATATTTGAGTAGATAGGCTTTGAAAATGACAGAATAATATAGATTCATTCCCTTCTTTAAATAACAACATTCATTCTCTAAATTAAAACTGATTTGATAATATTGAAATAAAATAGTAGAAATTATAAAAAAATACATAATAAACTACAATTCTTCATTTTCGAAGCTTCCTTTTCTTGTTGTGGCTTGCTCCATCGAATATTTGACGAAGAAGTTGAAGGATTGTCTCATCATTCTCCTCGATGAGTTTCTGCTTTCCTTTGAGATCCTTAAGGCCACCCTCAAGGTCAATCATCCTAATTGATAACTGTTGCAGGATAGTTGGAGTTGCAGAAGTTTCTTCTTAAATGCGATGGTGGCGGCGTCTTGTTTCCTTGCCTTCTCTCACCATTTCTTTAATCATCTCCTTAACGAAGTCCTCAGGTTCCTTCTTGGATTTCTTGGACTTGTTGTTCTAGGAGGTGTTGGACATTTTTTCTATTGAACAGAAGGAAAGGAGGTTTGAGAGTTGAAGAGAAATGTTTTTGTTTTTGTGAATAACTTATGATCAGTGCATTTTTATTTATAGAACATGAAAGGTTGTGTTGGTGGAGTAGTGGAGTAGTTGCGTCTCTTCTTCTTGGATGAAGTGTTGCGTATTAAGGTCCCTTAATATTTTTCAATGTCGTTATGCACGCTTTTTGGGAGAAACAATGAGAGAGCAAGATTTTTGTCGTAAAAATAGAAGGGAGAGAGAGAGAGAGAGAGAGAGAGAGATAGATAGATAGATAGATAGATAGATAGATATGAAGTGTCTTGTCAGAGAAAAAAAATTGAAAAGACGCGGGAATAAACCGCTTCAGTCACAAAAGACAGTGGTTCGTTCTTAGTAAAGAGGTCTGCAGAGAAGTAATTCCAGTAGTACTTTGTACTCGGTGCAAGGCAGAGTGTGGCCTCAAGATGACCTATGAAGAGTTTGTGGAAGCAGTGCGAGCAGGACCACCGGTTAAATCTCCACCTGAGAGTTACCAGCTAGCGAGTTCAAAGGAATCATGTACAGTTGCCAGGGAATCCAATTTATTCAAAAGAATACGAATGGTAGAGAAGAAGACTGAAGCAATTCGTGATAGGCAGGGAGCAAAATTGGACAAACCTTACATCCCTCCAGCAAGCCTATCTGTGATTAAAGAAGACGTGTGGTATGTAAACTCAAGAGGGAAGACCGTGGAGATTATCCCCCACCATAAAAAGGAAGCTACAACGGCAGTTTGGAGCAGCGAAGAGGATTTTGGAAGTCTTATAAAAAGGGTTGATCAAACCAGATCTGTTAGTGGAGTCACATGAACAAATTCAGAGGAGAATGAATAGGTTCGCAGCTATCCCTGTGATTGCGTTTTACAAAAATTTCACTAGACCAAAGATACGAGCGGCTAGACCAAGTGTGTTTTCTAGGATAGACAAAGTAGAGCCTATTACAGAGGCATAACGAGCACCAAAGAGAGCTTGAAAGGCGGTTGAAGACAAGTCGGTGCAGAAATCAGTCTTCCAACGCATAGAATCAAAGGCAGAATCAGTTGCTGAGCCAAGCAGGAAATCAGTGCTACGATGGAGACCAAAACCTTTGGTGAATGAAGAACAAAAGAAACTCGCTAGCCCTTCTTTCAGCTTCAGTATCAAGGAAGCAACAGCTAGGGAGTCAGAACTTATAGCAAAGGTATACCTCTCAAGAGGACCTAAATCAGAGGTTCACATAAGAAAGTAACAGAACCCTCCCATTAAGGACCGTCAACAAGAGCCACTGTTAGTTGAGATTGAAGCAGGTAACTATGAGGATAAGCAGTTAGTCAACTATAGGGAAGACAGTGAGGACATAGAGGAGGTCTGCACCGAAGACATGCACATAGGCATGGTGTACATGTTACTAGCCAAATTTGTCAAACGAGTCAAGGCAAAGCACGTGGCTGTCGTAAGCAAAACGGTTAGGAGAGTAACTCTGGCAGAGCTAGAAAAACCAGAGGAACAGAGACCAATTGCAAAAGTTCTACATGATGTTTTCCAAATTAACAGCCACAATGATGTCGCACATGAGGCCATTGTACATTATTGCGAGCATGGTGGCCATCTAGCTTAGTAAGGTCATGGTAGATACTAGAGCAGCAGTGAATGTCTTGCCTACTCTAGCAATGACATTATTGAGCATTCCAAGATCAACCATTCAAGCGACTTCCATGACAATCAAAAACTTTGCAGGGACAGTCTCACAGACACTAGGATTGCTGTTCATAGAAGTAAAGGTTGGACCAGCAACAAGGATTTATACTTCCTTTGTCATTGAGTGCACTTCAGTGCAATACTAGGCAAAGGTTGGATCTATAGGAGCTACTGTGTACCTTCATCACTTTATCAACAACTCCTTATCTGGGACACGGAGACATCAGAATCACACATTGTCTACGCAGACTCACGACCTTACTCAGTCTCTGTGACTGCATTGGATGCCGATTACTACAATAGAAATCTCTAACCATTGGAAGTGTACGGCGTCGACAAAAAGAGTCGACCTGTTGGAATAACGGCCTTAGAATTAGCTCGGTGGGGAATAGTGCAAGCAAAAGAAGATAAAACACGACCATATTTTCTCAAGCTAGCCTCTACAAACCATCAATGATACGACCATCCAAAGACGAGGAAGCGGAGGCCTGTGCTTCTCTATATGCGAGATTGCAAACTTATTTGATAGAGTCGCAAGCCTACGATTTTCTGCCAACCATCGCGATGACAGAATGCATCAATAAAGACATACAACAGGAAGTGATTGAGGAGGATGTCATCCAGCTTACACCTGCAACGTTGGATGACACACCACCTAAAGTAAGAGATCCCATTGAAAAAATCAATTTAGGAACATTGGATGGGCCAATGGAAGTGGCTATTAGTACCTTTTTAAAGCTTGAAGAAAGAAAGAGACTCGTTGACTTATTGTTCGAATACAAGGATTGTTTCGTAGAGAAGTTTGAGGATATGCCAGGACTTTCATCAGAACTGATCGTCTATAAACTTCCAATCGCAGAGGACAAAAAGTCAGTTTTGTAAAAAATGCGAAGGATGAATCCAGAGACAACAACATTGGTTAAGGAAGAAATTGAGAAAAAGTTGAAGTCCAGAGTCATCCAAGTGGCTAAATACACATAATGGATACCCAACATAGTCCTAGTATGAAAGAAGAATGGAAAGCTTAGAGTCTGTGTGGACTACAGAAACTTAAACCAAGCTACTCTAAAGGATGTTTACCATATGCCAGTACTTGATTTGCTCATCGATGAAGTGGCAAGACACGAGATGCTGTCGTTCATGGATGGCACGACAAGATATCATCAAATCTTAGTCGCTGAGGAGGACAGACACAAAACTGCATTTAGATGCCCGGGGGTGTTAGGGGTATTTGAGTACGTAAACATACCGTTTGGATTGAAGAATGCAGGAGCAACGTATCAAAGAGCCATGCACTATATTTTCCACGACCTAGCAGGAGACACCATGGAGGTCTATATTGATGATATTGTAGTCAAATCAAAGAAGAGGTCAAGACATGTGGAGGATCTAAGATATGTATTCATACGAATGAGAAAACATCAGCTTATAATGAATCCTGCCAAGTGCATTTTTGGGGTGCAAGTAGGGGACTTCCTAGGTTTCTTAGTGCATCAGCGACGGATAGAAGTACCGGATGACAAGAAAGAAACGGTTATAAAGACTCATTCTCCAAAGAACAAATGGGAGCTTCAACAGTTACTTGGAAAGATTAACTTCTTGAGAAGATTCATCGCAAACGTGCAGGAAAGACCAAACCTTTTTCTCATCTCCTCGAGTTGCAAGGGGAGAAAGAGTTTGTGTGGGAGCTGGTTCACCAAGAAACATTTGACAAGATCAAACAATACCTGGTTAATCCACCTATCCTGGTGCCACCACGAAAACGAGTGCCACTTAAGCTTTATATTTCAGCAACAAAGTTATCCGTAAGAAGCTTTGGCACAAGATGATGAAGTGAAGGCAAAAAAAGCAATATTCTACTTAAGCAAGACTCTCACGAATTGCGAAAGTAGATACACACCAATGGAAAAATTATGCATTGATCTTTACTTCTCAGGTTACAAGTTAAGGCATTATATGCTTTCCATCACAACCTGCATCATAGCACAAACCAATTTAGTCCGGTACATGTTAGCCTGACCTATACTTCAAGGACGGATAGGGAAGTGGATTCTCGCACTGTCCAAATTTTCACTACAATATGTCCTGCAGAAGGAAGTAAAGGGCCAAGCAGTGGCCAATTTCCTCGCACATCACCTTATGGAGGAAATTCCAAAGCAAAAGGCGTTAGAGTTGTCACACATATCACTGACCCCTTGGAAACTCTACTTCGATGGTTCCAGCACGAGTGCTTTCATAGAAGCAGGGATCACATTTGTAAATCTTAAAGGTGAAATATTTCCCTATTCCTTCCGACTAGAGTACAGTTGTTCCAACAATGTAGCTGAGTACGACGCCCTAATCATTAGACTGGAGTTGTTATTAGAACTTGGTGCTACGGATATACAGGTTTGGGAAGACTCGCTGCTTGTAATCAGACAGCTCCAAGAGCAATTGGGAATCCAAGATCTTTTGCGGTGAAGCTTCTGAAAGAAGGAGAGTAAAAAAGTTGAAGACAACCAAAGAGTATAAATGGTTGAAAATAGGAGGCACGACTCTTGAAGAAAAGCACTCGAGTAGTCTATGCGAGCCTATTTGAGCCATTGTCTAGAAAGCGACATGTCACATTCACACGCTTCTAAAAAGACCTCTTTGATGGGTTAATCTCGAGGTATGGTTGGGGGGGGGGGGGGGGCAATGTTTGGGCCCAAAATAAACATTGAATTTATTTTAATACTTTTGGGCATAAAAGACAAAACAGGCCGACCACATGCGGCCCAATTAGCGCTGCGAATGAGGAAAAGATATGTCTATGCGATTCTTAAATGAGTTAGGGAAATCCAGAGGTAAGATAATATCTCTTTCTTTCCTAGTTAATAATGTTACCTTGTCAAGCCAGAGAAATTGAAGTGTCAACCTCTATAAATAGAAGAACCGAAGAATGTTTGGAGGACACACACATATGTAAAATTTTTCCCACAAGCAAGTACTTACTCCATCTACGAGTAGACAACCAGTGACAGCGAATTTTGGATCTAAGCCCCCGACAGAGCGTGGGGATTTGAAGAATCATTCAAGCTACACCACCGACGACGACAATCGGAGGAATCTAGGCCACCTGACAGAGCGCGACTACAAGAAAAGGAGACATTACCGGCGACGGGAGGTCGCCGGCCTTGTCTTTTTTTTTCGCCGGAAATGTCATTCCCGGCGACGAGTCGCCGGCAATGACGTCGCCGGAAATCTCCCGCCGGTGTTAACATTGCTGGCGACGGGAAACGGTGTCGCCGGTAATGTCGGAGACATCACCAGCGACTTGAGTCGCCGGCAATGTCAAGACATTACCGGCGACTCAAGTCGCCGGTGATGTCTCCGACATTACCGGCGACGCCGTCACCGGCAATGCTTCCGCCGCCGTGGCCGGAATTTGTGACATTGCCGGCGACTGAGGTCCATGTCGCCGGCAATGTCTGAAAAAATTTTGAAAAAAAAACGCGGTTCTGGATTGGGCCCAATTCCAGAACCTGCATTGAAAGACATAAACCGCACAATCATACAAGTTCAACAGTACACATAAATGTCCAACGTACAGTACAAATAGCAACGACGATACGAAAATTAACTACAACTACAGGTCAGGGTCGAGGAACTTGCGGGTCAGGGTCGAAGTAATCCATGTACTCATTTGAATTCCGGTGGCTTCCTTGGTCTTGCTCTGGCGTTGACTGGTGCGGTGGTGGTGGTGGATAGCTAGGGAACGGAGGGACCGGGACCTGTGGAGGTGTGGGGAACGGTTGTCCGGTAGTGTGAGCCTCGTACATCGTCCGCATCCATGTGTACATCTGAGCCTGCACCTGTGTCTGCTGCATTTGGTACTCGGCCATCTGCCTCTTTTGCTCCTCCAACTCTCTCTGCGTCCTCTGAAGCTCCGATGCGAGGTTACGACTAGAATTTGAACTTCTTGACCCGGTAGAGTATTGTGAAGTGGTTTTCAATACTCCTTCGCCCGCCGAGCCCATTCCCCTACAGTAGTAGGTATTCTTTCCAGTCCCGCACGCTTTTGCCATGATCTGAGCCGCTATCGGGGGATCAAGCGGATCGATCTGAGAGGCATACTGGGTGACTTCTTCCTCGGAGCAGTCAGGATGGTTAGTCCGAGCTATACTCATGGTCACTTCTGCGGTCGCCTCCTCCACTCTCGCCTAATTGAAAAGCGAAAATGAACAACGTATTAACTAACAACATCTATTAATATCGAAAAATAGTTTTATTAACACATGGAGAGGCGAAAGACTTACCGCTTCGTCAGGGCACTGCGGATAGAACTTCTGATGAATATACACCAAGGGGTTCACTTCTTGTTGTTGCTGCGCCTTAGTCGACCAACCCATGTAGTTGAGTGAACCTGCATGATGGGCCCTGGTGTTTTTCAATCTATTCGCCCGGTTCGTCTTCGAAATCGCCTTGTTTGATAAACATATGGAAAAAAATTAGATCTCACACTATTTCAATCTGATACGATACATTAGGCTTGTAATATATATTAAGGATGCATACCTGAGCTTTGGGGTGCTCGAAGTGGGCTATCAGCCACAGCCACTCGTACTCCCTAAACCGGAATTCGCTAGGGGTAGAACCTCGGCCTAGCTCCTTGTATACAGTGTAATGGGAAGAAAGCTCGTTCTTCCACTCTTTATACCTATATTAAAACAAGGAAAAAAAGTTAGAGATATTAAAACAGTTGATAAACAAAAATCTAACTCGATATATATTCAAATAAGTCGAAGCACATCACCGATTATGTAGTTGACGCTCTACCCACGTGTGAATAAGAACTTCATCCACGTCAAACCACACCTGCAATATGAATATATAAAAGGTAAAATTATATATTTAAGTGGACTTAATTAATAAATGTAAAATTTACGTAATGAAAATACGATTTTACTCACACTGAGTGCATTATGCACTTGCATCTTCACGTAGATAGGCACAGATTCCCAATCTGGCCAAAGCATTGGGACCTTGTCCCGCACGATCGCACCGGCCATGCTGACATATTTGCGCGTGGTGTCGAATGCCTCGATCACCTCGCCATCCTCATTGGCCCTTATGGGCGTTTTCCTTCCGCCGGTGGCCTGCTCAAGTCTCTTCCCGGTGCAGGTGCCTCTAGCCCCTTTCCGTTTTCCAGTCCCATTAACGAAATTGCCTAATAAAACAATGTCAACAAATTGATATCATTAATTGAACCAATCGCAAGTCTTAAGTAATAATTAATTAATCAATCTGATGTTAAATAAAATTTACCTGCATCGTCCGTTTGTTGGTTGGTGCACCTCACACTCCAAAGATACACGGGGTCGAACGGGAGGAAGTTATACGCTTCCTCCACGGTCAGGAAATCCGGCCGTCCTTCAATATAAACAGGCATCCCCCTATCATCGAATTCAGGGATGACAGGAATCTCGTCGGGTAGGAAGAGACCGGACGGCGGAGATAGACGATGCCTGGACGATGAGGCGCCAGCACCACCATGTGCCTCAGATGATTCCCGTGAAACGGGAGTAGGCACCATCCGAATATGGGGCATTCGGATTGAGGGAGTTTCTGATGCCCCCGTTGACTGTCGCTCGTCTGAGGCTCTGCCACCGGAGGGACGTCTGCTGATTGAGCGTCTAGAGACTGAGGCTCGAGCCTCGAATTCCGGTTCCACGGCTCTTGATCGTGCAGCTTCCTCCTCAGCTCGCGCCTCTAGCAAGGCTCTCGTGCGAGCAGTCATCATTGGCCCACTGGGCGTGTTGCTAACTGCGGGCGAGGAGGAAGCTTGACTACTGTTCCCTCCACTATTTCGGGAACCTCTCCGAAGCCAATTAGCCGCAAAACCTCCTGGACATCGTAATAGTCATGGATTCGGTTCAATAACAAATCGGAACCGGAACGGTGTGGAACCGGAACCGTTTGAAACCGGAACTGTTTGGAACCGGAACCGTTTGTAACATAACGGTTCCAGTTACAATAAGTTCCGGTTCCAAACCGTTTCGGTTCAATAACAAATCGGAACCGGAACGGTGTGGAACCGGAACCGTTTGAAACCGGAACTGTTTGGACAGGGAACCGTTTGTTTTGGAACGGTTCCAGTTACAATAAGTTCCAGTTCCAAACCGTTTCGGTTCTATAACAAATCGGAACCGGAACGGTTTGGAACCGGAACCGTTTGAAACCGGAACTGTTTGTAACCGGAACCGTTTCTAACATAACGGTTCCAGTTACAATAAGTTCCGGTTCCAAACCGTTCCGGTTCCAAACCGTTCCGGTTTAAAACCGTTCTGGTTCTAAACCGTCCCGATCCCGATTTCCACCTTCATTTATACGATTAATTAACAACTATATCACCTAAATTAACGACTATACATATTCGATGTGTATATATATATACATCATGCATCTTAATTAAATTTATCCATCACATATTCATCCAAATCACAAACCCTAATTAATTTTCCACATTTTTCACACATATATATATCATGCATCTTAATTAGGTTTAATTTCCACATATATATACATCACATATTCATCCAAACCACATTTATACATAATTTTCACATATATATATACATCACTTCATATTCACATACCTAAATATATATATACATCACATATATACATACATGCTAATTTAGAACTTATCACCCTAATTTCCAACTTAGCACCCTAATTAATTTACACATACACATACACATACACATGCACATACACATACACATACACATACACATACACATACACATACACATACACATACACATACACATACACATACACATACACATACACATGCAAAAAAATAATTAAAAATTGAGAGAGAGAGAGAGAGAGAGGGAGAGAGAGAGGATCGGACCTGCCATGAATTTCCACCTACAATGGTGAGGGGAGGAGAGGAGGGGAGGAGGGGAGGAGGAGATTTTCGGGGGAGGAGAGGAGAGGGGATCGGTGGAGAGGAGGAGAGGGAGAGGAGGAGTAGAGGATAAGGAGGAGGAGTGGGAGAGGAGGAGGAGGAGCACATACACTCACCGGACCGATTTGGGAGGAGGAGAGGGAGAGGAGAGGGAGAGGAGGAGGAGAGGGAGAGGAGGAGAAATGAAAGGCTCGGGCTCGATATGGGGGAAACCAGAAAACATTACCGGCGAGTTGCTTATAACTCGTTGGTAATGTCATTACCAACGAGTTGAAGTCGTTGGTAATGACATTACCAACGAGTTAACTCGTTGGTAATGACATTACCAACGAGTTATAAGCAACTCGTTGGTAATGACATTACCAACGACGAGTTAACTCGTGGGTAATGTCATTACCAACGAGTTGCTTATAACTCGTTGGTAATGTCATTACCAACGACTTCAACTCGTTGGTAATGTCATTACCAACGACTTCAACTCGTTGGTAATGTCATTATTTCCCGAAGAATATCCGACAACATTTTCCGTCTACGATTTCCGGCTACATTTTCCGACTACAATTTCGATTATCAATTTCCGTATCCGTACGATTAATGACTACATTTTCCGTCTACATTTTCGATTAATGATTTCCGTATACGTACGATTAACGACTACATTTTCCGTATACGTACGATTAACGACTACGATTAACGACTAAGATTTCCGTATACGTACGATTAACGACTACGATTTCCGTATACGTACGATTAACGACTACATTTTCCGTCTACGATTTCCGGCTACATTTTCCGACTAAAATTTCGATTATCAATTTCCGTATACGTACGATTAACGACTACATTTTCCGACTACATTTTCGATTATCAATTTTCGTATACGTACGATTAACGACTACATTTTCCGTATACGTACGTACCATTTCCAGCTATGCACATTTTCCGACTACAATTTCCATTATCAATTTCCGTCTACGATTAACGACTACAATTTCCGTCTACGATTTCCGGCTACATTTTCCGACTAAAATTTCGATTATCAATTTCCGTATACGTACGATTAACGACTACAATTTCCGACTACAATTTCGACTACATTTTCCGACTACGTACGATTTCCCACTACAATTTCCGACTACAATTTCCAACGTACTAAGGATGATAATCGTAATCATCTTCATCACTTGAGTCTGACTCGGTTTCATAGGTAACCTCTGGCAATATGTGCCGCTCCTCGTCATCTGAATCAGCGTCAACTTCATATGGATTAACATCGAGAAGTTCTGCTCTAGTAATTCGAACCACACTTCCAGATCTCACATTATTAAGGCGAATCGTAGATGATTCCGGAATGTCAAAAGCGTTCGGCTCTTGGTATGCAGTAACTTCCTCATCATCTGCGGTATCACCAAGTGTGGCAGCACTGTATATGTTTCTATGAGCAACATGGTTAACCACCTTCCACGGGACTTTGTTAAGAAGATCGTCCAGGTAAAACACTTGTTTTACTGATGAGGCAAGAACGAAAGGGTCATCTTCATACCAGGTAGTAGCAGTATTCACCGAAAATGTTCCGTACTAATCGGTCCTTGTGTTCTCCGGGCTAGTATCAAACCATCTACACTTGAACAAGTGCACTTTCATGCGGTTCCCATAAATTAGTTCAAAAACTGAATGAAGGACACCGTAATAGTCAACGCCATCCTGCCCACCATGGACCATCACCCCACAATTCAGTGTTTTCAGTCGGTCGTCTCGATTTTCACATATAAATTTCACGCCATTGACCTGACACATCGAGTAAACTTTTGAAGCAATCGGTTTCATCGCCAGGACCCTCAATTCGTTTGACCACTCTGGGCAACCATCATCTGCTACATGGTTCATCTGAAAACGTCCATATATTAATACGTACAGAAGAAATTATGTCATCTTGAAACCACAAAAGCACGTACATACATACATGCTATGTAAGGATATATATATAAAAATAGACATTTACACATATACTTACCCATTGACCAAAGTAGTTTGCAAACGTCTTGTTGTGGTAATCAACATTTCCGGCAATAGCAGGGCAGTGAAGATGATAGTTTTTCCAATATTGTACTTCTTGACAGTTAATCAGTACCGACCAGTGGGCAATGGCTACCTCATTTCCATCCAACTTGTACGACTTTGGCAAGCTTCCCTGTACTACCACGTCACTGGAGATGATAGAAAGGTTGAACTGGGGTTCATCTATCGGCATATGTTGTTGGGGGTCCTCTACATTTTCGAGGTACACTTTGGTGTACGTTACACACTCGTGCGCAAGATATGCTTCAGCGATACACCCTTCAGGTGCATATTTATTCTTCACATAGTCCTTGTAGGCTCCCAATTGTCTACAAGTTAACAAGTACATGTTAACTTACTTAACCAGAAGTCATTACATATAAAAACCATAGGCAAACCAAATTTATGAATCATTTGTACCTTTCCATGGGATACATCCAAGTGTAGTGTACGGGACCGGTAAGCAACAATTGTTCGGGAAGATGGATCATCAGGTGCGGCATTATGTCGAAAAAATTTGGGGGAAATATCCTCTCAAGCTTGCACATGATAAAAATGATGTCATCTTGCATCTCCCTCAGGTCTGCTTTTTTAACTTCCCTGGTGCATAACTTCTGAAAGAATCTTGACAAGGCCACCAACGGCTCCACCACCTCTTTGGGCATGTACCCTCGAATGAAAATAGGGAAAAGGCGTTGAAGCAGTACATGGCAGTCATGACTCTTTAATCCGTACATCTTATTGTCCCGGAAGTTAACACACCTGCTTATATTTCCTGCATAGCCATAAGGATACCTGCATATATATATAGATGAAGCCATATATATGGACCAATTATATTTCTCGCATATAACCATATATACTCCGCTAAAAATTTAAGGACAAATTCATACATAGCCATAAGAATATATACCTGACATTACTCAGCCACCGAAAAATTTCATGCTTATGCTTCGGCTTTACGGTGTACGGAGCTTGCGGCATTTTTCTCTTACCATCTCTTAACCACAAATGTTTCCGCACACCCATTGCTTTAAGATCAATGCGTGCCTTAGGGATGTCTTTTGTTTTCCCCTCCAAGTTAAGAACTGTGCCCACCACACTTTCGCACACATTCTTCTCTATGTGCATGACATCTAGGTAATGTCTGATAGGCAACCTGGGCCAGTAGGAGAGTTCCCAGAATATGCTCTTGTGTGTCCAAAACTTATACCTTTCGGGCTTTTCTGGAATTGACGCCACTATGTCAGGATGATTGCTCAGGTGGCCAAAATCGTATTCATTCAACACTTCCAAAATTTCGTCCCCTGTCCATCGCCTGGGTGCCACACCAGTTTCAACAGTCCCATCAAACGCGTCTGGATCCTGCCTAAATGGGTGATCATATGGAAGCCAACAACGGTGACGCATCGAGACAATTTTACTGCAATGAGGACTGCAACAATCAACCGTCATGCACTCTGAACAAGCCCTGTAACCCCTGGTAACGTTGCCCGACAACATACCGCGGGCAGGAAAATCACTGATGGTGCCAACAAGCATGGCATGCATCTGGAACATCTCCTTTTTGAACCTATCGTAAGTGGGGTGGCCACACTCACTCAGGTACTTAAGCTCCTCAATCAAAGGCCTCAAATACACATCGAGACACTTTCCTGGATAACCCGGGCCCGGAATTAACAGAGTGAGCATATTGTATTCCTTCTTCATGCACATCCATGGTAGAAGGTTGTACGGTACCAAAATAACTGGCCATATACTGTATTGAAGACTCATGTTGCCAAAAGGGTTGAATCCGTCAGATGAGAGCCCTAGCCAAACATTTCGGACCTCTGCTGCAAAATGATCAAACTCCCTGACCATGTGCTTCCAAGCCTCTCCGTCGGAAGGGTGTATGAGGGTGTCATCGTCAGGCAAGTTCCTCTCAGCCCACCATCTCATTGCCTCGGCCGTGAAAGCACACATGAACAACCGCTCCAGCCTATCAATAAGCGGGAAATATCGAAGTATCTTCACAGCTTTCTTGTTGCCTGCAGGAGTCAACTTATACCTTTCTGTAAAACATACCGGGCAGGCTTCAAGGTCTTCGAGATCTTTCCCCCAGAAGAGAATACAATCATATCTGCATGCATGGATTTTGATGTAGGAAAGCCCAAGATCTTTCAGGATATGTCGCACCTTATGATGAGTGGTAGGAAGACGATGACCGGGTGGCAGTAGCGAAGCAGTCCACTTCAACCAAGAATCAACAGCTTTGACAGACATTTTGTTCTCCATTTTTAGCTGCATCACTCCCATCAGACTTTCAAGAACAGTCTTACTACAACCGTCGTACAACGGAGTCTGTTGCAATGCAATCAGGTTGTTGTACTTGTCCATACCGCTTGTGTTGGCATGACCTCCAGGTAATGGTTCGACTGGCTCGATATGGGGGAAACCCTCAACGACGGGAGGGACATTTGGTGCTTCATCAGCAAATACACCGCTCTCATGAGGAAACATATCATTGATTAACATCGATGTTGGATCATAGGATGAACTGCCCCTCTCAGCAAAATCTCCATAATCATAGCGTGGACTGGCTCTCTCACCAAATTGTCCATGATCATGCGGACCCGCTACCGATGTTTCACCGTGATAAATCCAACAAGTGTACTTATCCCAAAACCCGTATTTACTCAGGTGCCTCTGGACTTTATCAATGGGAAATCGAAATCGATCGCTGAAACACTTACATTCTTTACACGGGTAATAATGAAGTGTAGTGTCTCCACAATTAGCCTTCACAAAATCCACAAAACTCCTAATTCCCTCGTGATATCTGACATCCCATCTTTCGAGGCTCATCCAACTCTTGTCCATCCTGAAAATTCTAACAATTTTACGTATTAATTATATATATATACACACATTCACTACTAATAATCGACGTGATCTCTCAATTCAACTCTAATTAAATCAACACATGCATGCATATGTATATATATCGATCTAATCTCTGAATTCGATTCAGTACTCGATGATAGTATTCTCCTTTTTTCAATTCAAAACGTATTTGACTGGGTATATAGGAGGAGGCTCTGTTAAGCCTGGCTCCGATAACAATACGATAATACCAGTCATTGATTCAGACACAAGATTAACTACAAGCTGTTTTCTCGTTTCGGTGACCGTACATCAACAACATTTCATATATATATATATATATATATATATATATATATATCTCACGAATTGGATTTGATCAACACTGACACACACACATATATATATACCACATATACGTATATATACACCTACGTACCTATATATATAGCTTCCCGAGTGATCGAGTTTTCGACGCCCGCCTTAATTTTGACAATATACCGAATGATCGATTTCAGAGCGTACGTTTTCCTTCTTTCGATTTCTCTGGATTTTTTTCGCTCAAAATGATTGAATGATCGAGCTGCCCGATCCGGCATCTAATATAAGACACATTGCCGGCGACGGAGTAAGTCGCCGGAAATGAAGACATTACCGGCGACTTTACGCCGGAATCTCGCCGGTAATGTTGCAAAACATTACCGGCGACTCCAACCGTCGCCGGCAATGTCTAGGGAGACATTTCCGGCGAAATTCCCGCCGGAAAATCGCCGGAAATGTCTCCCTAGACATTGCCGGCGACGGTTGGAGTCGCCGGTAATGTTTTGCAACATTACCGGCGAGATTCCGGCGACATTACCGGCGACGGGCTAAGTCGCCGGTAATGTTGAACATTACCGGCGACTTTTCCGGTCGCCGGCCTTGTCTCCGGTGATCTCGCCGGTAATGGGCAAAAATGTTGTAGTGGCGTGGGGATTTTAAAGATCTACGAAGTCAAAACCTATCCATTGTACTCAACACTTTATCCTTAGGATTGTTCTGCCTTGTATTCGCACAGAATATAGGGTATCGATTCTTTGTGGCTTGGCAGAGAGACACGAAACTTACGTTTTGCAACACATCAAGACTAATAGGACTCAACGAGTGAGGTTGGTGCTCTCCTCGCTCCAATCGCTTGACAAGAAGCAAGATACAAATGTGGCGCTCTTTACGATAACAATCTGCCCTCGGCAGTGGCACGCCACGTACCTAGCACTACACCAAATGAATCAAAAGAAACAGTTTGCGACATCTCCAATCGCAGCAAATTGACTAGAGTAAAATTGAAGCCAAACACGAATAACTTTCGCTAACAATGAGAATCATGTGAGATTTTTTAAGGAATTAAATAATACACAATAATTAATAAGAGATCAAATGACGAAGTTGATAATGAGTATGACAAATTGGGATGACAGAGCATCCAAAATATTTATGAACAAGTGGCAACGACTAGAGCAATCAAAGCTGAGTTCAATTATGTAAAGTGACATGATCATGCAAGAATTCAACAATAAATGCCAATACTTGGGACAGTTTTGTGAATTATTATCACTCAAAATATTAATTTCATTATATAAGATTAATAATATAGGAAAAGACCTAAGATTACGATAGGGAGACTCCATCATAAAAATTTATTTACAAAAAGTTGAACAAAATAATAACTTATTAAACTATAGATTATTATATTTAGAACAAATCTATGGCATTTTTTATATCTTTTACTGAAAAATGAACCAAAATTACAATAATGATAATGATTTATTCTCAAATTTGTAAAAAAGTGCTTGTTTAAATAATTATTTATAAGTGAACGAAATTACACAAAAAAAATCTCATTTTATAACGATAACAACAAATTACTCAGTAAAATTTAGGTAGATCACCCCGTTGTAGAATTATCATATATGTGAAAAGATAGAAGAAAACTCCTGCTAACTATAATATTATGAATTTAAGCATGGTAACTAGACTCGTTTAAGGTTATATAGGAAATATGAAACTAGGTGTCTATGATAGATGGTGCCTTATTAGAAAACTGAAAGGTTTAAGCGCCATTTATTCTCAGGTAAACGCGATACAAAAGATGAGCCACAAGAAATACATTAATTATTATCCATATTTTCAAAAATCTTCTGGGTTGGTATTGCAGCAGAGTGGAAATCTTGTCGATTGGCTCTTGACCGGTACGTGGTGGATTCAGAATTTTTGTTTAAAATTTTTTTATACTAATAGAGTAAATTGTTTATTACAAATAAAAAAAATAATCGAGTAAAACATGCATGTTAATGAAGAAAGACTCATTTGATCAGCCAAATAAAAATAAAATAAAAATTTATTAATTTATTAATTTGATTCTTTGAATCTAATTATAAGTGATTATTAGCAAAAAGAACTGATAAAAAGATTCAGATGAATGAAATTAGTGTCGTTGTTGACCAATTAAAGCCAAAGGAGAAAATTAACTTACATTAATTAAGTTGCTTATAATCTTATCAATTTAATTGCCATATTTAAGAAGGCATACTTGCACTAGCTATAGATGCCGTTATATACATTTAGAATCGCTTTTATTCTATAGAAGATGCCCCGTTTTATCCATTTTTACAGACTGTAACTTTACCCAACCACTATAATTTAAGCTATTTGTCAAAATTCAAATTGAACAACTGCCTACTCTAGGTTGTACGTAAATCCTCCGCTGCTCTTGACTATGTCTCGCTTTCACCTCGGTTTAGTTCGGTTTCCTTAGCTTTGGTGTGTGTGGCTCATGAACTAGATTTGGCTACAACTTTACTATTTGTTCACTTAGATGTTCTTATTTTGTTTCAGAGCCTCTGAACTATATTTTTGTTTGTATTTACTATGACGGCAATCTTGATGCAAACACCATGGTAAAAATAGTCCCTTGTTCTACTAATAACTTATATATTTTCTATTTTACACCGTTTATATATGATGAGTGAGGTATTTCGATTCATCTTATCCCTCTAATATATTATCGGTTCCATTAAAAATAAAATTAGGGATAGAGACCTTGAAGATTATATTGGAAATAAAATTAGGAGCAGACTCTGCCCAATTACAAGAAATTGAATTAACTAAAGCAAAAATAGCTAAACCATGAGCCATGAAATTGGCTTGACGATAAGCATGAGTGAAGTAATAACCTTGCATCTGAGACAGAAGCACATTAATGTCATCATACACACGTCCACAAGTGGACGTATGAGAAATGACTCTCTACTTAGTTGCATTAACTAATAATAAAGAATCCATCTAAAAAATAACTGGGAAAAGACCTTGCTAGATAGCAAGAGAGACTGCTCCTCTTCCCCCCAATGCCTCAACATGCTCCACTGAATAAGCATGCTCAACCGTCATGTAATAACCACCCTGCCACACACCTTCATGATCACAAATCACCACTCCAATACTTCCTCTTCCTGTGGCTTTTAAAAACCCACCATCACAAAACCTTGAACCACCTCGGAGAGGGATGCTTCCATTTCAAACAGTGACTAGGCTTATTACTAGTCCGTTTGTTATAAAACTGGTAATTTGTTAACCGCGCATGTAACGCAAACAACATATCACCCACCCTGTCTTCCTATCATTCCATAGAGGCTTATTTCGCTCTCTTCATGCACCCAATGAGAGATAGATAAAATATCCCCACTTCTGCTTATTCAAATGAGATGCACTGTACAACAACCACTCCGTCAAATCCATACCCCCCATGAGGGGTACTGCACACCGATTTAATAGTCTCATCACTATGTAAAAGTTTCAAATTAAGTGAATGGACATACCTTACAAAGATGAGTTGTAGACTCTATCTCTTCCTCGCATAAATGGCAATGCAAAACCTCAATATCAACCATGTGGGCTTGAAGAACTGTCACACAAGACAATATATTATGGACTACCTTCCATATAAATAACTTTGCAACCGTAGGTATAAGGGTTACCTAAAGCTTCTTCCAAAACCAAGTATGATCTTCATGCTAGTTTGTAGGTGAACATAACAATCGATAAGCAGATTTCACAGAGAAAACATCTTTATGATCATAATGCAAAACCCATCTATCACAAACAGACCTTACACTAAAAAAAAATTGTTAGAATTAAATCTGCATCCCCAGATGATACAGACTCACAAATCTTATGAACATTCCACTTCCCTGACATCTCCAACCAGTCTTCCATAGGTTGAAAACCCTTCACTCTCTGCTGTGGTTGCACTAACCTGAAATTAGGTTCTCTCTGTAGCCATGGATCCTTCCAAAAATCTATCTCTCTTCCATCTCCTACTTTCCACCGTAAACCTTTAACAAGAACATCCCTTGCCATAAAAATATTGTTATATGAAAAGGAAGGTGATAGATGGCCTCAGCTTCTAAAAAGGAACAACTTGGAAAATATTTGGCTTTATAAATACGTTCAATCAAAGAGGAAGGGTGCATCAATAATCACCATCCTTAATTAGCAAGCAAAGCCAAATTAAATTTATGCAAATCACGAAACCTTAAACCTCCTTCTTCTTTTGGTTGGCAAAGAAAATCTCACTGCTTCCAATGAATTTTTATTTTATCATATGTACTGCCCTACCAAAACCTCGTACATAAATATTGTAAGTCATCACTAAAATTCTGGGATAAAAGAAAACAACTCATTGCATAGTTAGTCAAACCACACGAATAAGAATTTCCTTTCTGGCACTACTTAAGAGTCTGCCATTCTAGCCCTGAAATCTGGCTTCCAATCTCTCTTTCAAAAAATAAAAAGACAGAGAATGAGCTCTACCAACATAAGTAGGAAGCCCCAAATACTTTTCATGACGTTCTACCATACTAACCCCTAAAATAGAAGCATACCGAGCTTACCTTACTAAAACAAATAGAACTCTTAGGAAAAATATTGACACGTTGACCTGATGTACGACCTTATAATTGAAGAGTATTTTGGATGGTTCGACACTGAGCACTCCCTGCCACCGTATACAACATACTATCATCAACAAAGAAAAGATGATTAATCGCAGGCACTCTCGGACACACTGCTACACCTGGAATCACTCCGACTTCCGCCTGTGTTTCCAATAGAGATGATAACCCCTCAATCCCTAAGAGGAAAAGATAAGGAAATAAATGGTCTCCTTGTCTCAACCTTCTCTTAGGACAAACATAACCACAAGGCCTGCCTCTAACCAGAAAATAGTACCTCACTGTGGAAACACATTACATGACTAGCTCCACTCAGTTCTCCAAAAACCCCAACCTCAACAGAACTCTCTTAAGATATTTTCACTTCATCCTATCATAAACTTTACTCAAGTCAAGTTTAAGAGACATATACGACTCTCCTGAACGTTAAGTATGGATCAAATGTGCCATTTCATTTGCTGCTAAGATGTTATCAATAATCACATGTCCGAGGACAAAGACGCTTTGAAGAGGATAAATAACATCGGGAATGATCTTCTTTAGCTTGTTAGCAATCACCTTTGAACATAACTTATAAATCACATTGCATAAAGCAATTGGTCACAAATCTTCCATGCAAGTAGGTTCTTCTACTTTGGGAATTTAACAAATATGTATATAATTAATTTGCTTAAGAAGCTGACAAGAATTGGGAAAATTCAGAACACCTTCAGAAACCTCCACCCTAATTTCATCCCAATAATGTTGAAAGAATAATGGGGGCATTCCATTCGGTCCCGGAGACTTATTGGATACATAGTAGAGTCAACGAGCAATTCATCTCCATAGTAATTTTTGGTTGAATAGCTGCCAACATAGTCGACATTGCCTCTTCATCCAATTCCTGGAATTGAATTTTTTTTTTCTAGAAGTGCTGTATCACCACTTGATCAACACCCTTATGATCTTCACGCCATGTATTATGATCATCAAATAGGCCTTTAATATCATTCTTTCTTTTCTGAGCAGAGGCTTGAGAGTGTAAAAATCGAGTATTTCGTTCGCCATCTTTTAACCAAGTCACCTTAATTAACTTGCTGGTTCCAATAAGTTTCTTCCTGCGTGAGTAGTTTTTCTAACTGCCCCATAAGCTCCACCTTCTCCATTTGTAGCTTATTATCAAGAGGAGTTTCAACACCCATAATCTCCTTCATATACCTCATACCTATGATAACTTCATATCAAACTCTCCAAAACTGTTTTGTTGCCATGCTACCAATCTCTTGCTAATCTTTGCAATTTTCTCAAGTACACAAAAACAGGCTGCCTTACCACACTAGAAAAGTGCCATAAGTCACGAACAGTATGGTCACAGCCTTTATGTTGCAACCAACACACTTCAAATCAGAACTGATTATAGCGATGAACCTTCGCTATTGGGTCTGAACTAGTGGTAAGAAGAATAGGACTATGATCACTCGCACTCGGTGGCAACACCAATAGCCTAGCTTGTTGAAAGATATCCGCACAAGATAGAGTTGAAACAACCCTATCCAATCGTACTTTGGTCACCGAATCACTCCATGTAAGCTTAGAGCCAACAAACCCTAAATCCACCAGACCAACATAACTTAGATCGAGCATCTCTAAATCCTTGCATCTGTCGTTGCGAGCGAACTCGCCCTCCAATTTTCTCAACCTCTGATAACACCTTGTTGAAGTCTCCAATGAAGACTAGAGGAAGGCTTAATTGGTTGACTAACAAACTTATCAAATCCCAAGACTCGTTTCGTTCCTACGGGTTAGATTGCCATAAAAGCAAATCAGCCTCCATCTCGGCTGTGTCGGGGATGTTAACATTTCCACGTCAATGAAGCGCGGTGAAGAATCACGAACTTGAACTCCAATACCCTCCTTCCAAAAAAGCTCTAATCCTCCTGAATTTCCTTCACTTAAGACTGCTTCACTGTGCTCAAAACCAACTGATCGGTGTAGCTTTGCAAAACCCTGCTTATCCTGAACTTTCGCCTCGCTCAGAAAGATAATCTAGGGTTTATGATTTGTGACCAATTTCTTAATCGCCATTTTCGTCATTGGATTACAAGATCCCCTACAATTCCATCTAAGAATTTCCATCCCCGATGACCGTAAATCAATGATGAAACACCCATGGGGTTTTCACCTAAACCTAGCAGAGGAGAGAGCGCGGTCAGGTTTTCAGCTATTTTTTTGAGAGAAAACAAAATAAGTAATGTTTGTTTCACATTGCTTGTCATGACCATTTTTGGGGACATAATTACCGGTTGTTGATAAGTAGAAAGGTTTTGCAATCTTTAAAGGTTGATAAAATTTGTTTGTATGCGAATAATTATAATATGTTGTCCATGCATCTATAATTTATATCAATCAAGTGAGAGTTGTGGACCATTGTCTAGTCACTTATTGCGATAGAATGTGATACTGTAAAACATATATGATTTATAAGTTCTTTACTAACTCAAGTTAATGGTTAATTAAGAACAATTACCATTAAAAATACTGTAAGATAATTAATTTATATTTACTATAGAAACTATTACAATAATATGTGATGGAATGGACAAGAGAATGAGATTTTTTTATGCCACGTTTATTAATTTCAAATAGGAATTGTCATGAATCATATAATAATAAACCTGAATCAAAATGAGAAGGAATCAAAATTAAAATATTTCATTTTTAGTGAGCTATATATTTATTTACCATCTGAAATCTGGAATTGGAACGAGAAGAATTATGATTGGTAGAGTTTAATTACTCCATATGTAATTGGAATAAAAACTAGTTTGTGCCACTTTAGAGATTTCGGCGAGTACTACACGAGCTCATAAATAAAGTACGGAATCGAATGAGCCTTTTCTATGAAGCAGAATGATCTCGTCTTGTTAGCTTCTGACGAAGCTTCTAACACTACTTGTATGATAGAAATACTTGTTTTTAGGCCCATATGAGCGATAGCAAAGAAAAAGCCATATATTTTAAACTCATATTCCCTCATTACTCTGTTCTGCCTTTAGGAGATATTACAAAATACCTTTAAAAACATAATTATATTTCACGTATTTTAAAGAGCTGAGATAAAACATATTGAATCAACTTATTAACTAGACATATATAAAACCATGTTATTTTTGTTAAAGGATATAAAACCATGTTATTATGTATTGCATTTTGTATAGTCCTTTCTAACCAGTACATATAAAAGTGAAACATAGCATGCCAATAAGTTGTTGTCCTTGGCCGTCATTGGGTAATCCATTCAAAAGCCTGCAAAACAAGTCCAAGCACAAGTGTATCACGTTTAGACCCTCTGATGCTTAAGTCAGTAAAGAACCAAGCATAAGCGTACATTAGGGTTGAATAAATTACTTTTGTCGAGCCATGGCCTCATGTATATAATGATCATTCAAGGTCTAAGCATAATCCATATAAGAATAGGACTACATATTTTTGGATAGGAGGAGTCCTTAAGGAATAAATCTCCATATCCAGAACTAACCATGTTTCCAGATTACCACAAGCCCTTTGGTGTAATCCCCTTAGGATTCATACAAATCTTACCTTTTTTTCTCTAAGATTCTGCCAATCCCTCGAGGTCTGATCGCACAATCCTTGGAGGTTTGTCAATGATACATTCAATGATTTGTTCTGATTTATACCTTCTAGAGATGTGAACGTATTTCATTGCAAATAATAATAATACTCATAGTTGATTAAGTGGGTTGACTCAAGGAATAAAAGTAAGCACCAAAGTAGGCTATTAGGTTCTGAATTTGAGTTACAACAATAGATAAGAGTGGAACCCTTTAGTATTATTAAAAAAAATTGCTCATAACAAGTATCGATCATATTGATAGTACAACAAATTCCATTCCATTTATGATACTAGGCAGTCTTTAACAAGAAAGTGCTATCCGATCATGCAATCCCTTAAGGTCCAATCGTGCATTCCCTTGAGGTCCGATCATACTTCGGGATTGTCACACCATCTTACGAACATTTCAGAGGCTTCTACATCATTTTAGATACTTCCAGAAACCTCTAGATTAATCAATTCATACTTGAAACCCAAATCGTATAGGCCCAAACCCATTATCCCAATTATCGGGCCTTTTCCGCTTGCGGACCTGAGGGACAAGAATCCCTCCAGCTCGATGTGGCCAAATTTGGCTCCCACATACGTGACAAATGAAAGAGTCATATAACGCTTCATACATGGAGGTTTGTGATAATTACTAAAACTACCAACTACATCTTTCTATTGAAATTGCATCATCAACATTGACAAGATTGGAGTTTTCTGCAACCTTTCACTCAGAAAGTCCAAACTAGTTCAAGGTTCAAATCAACTAAAGTCTATGTAAGGTTAAGAGTGCAAAGATTTTAGTGCTCTGTTCTCTTGCCATAATTAGCATGTCAACAAAAGCAATTGCTCCTTTTCAATCTCACATACTCATAATCAAAATATATGATGCACTTACGATGGCACAGAGCCCTTCTCATAGTTTGACAATTAACTTATTTATTTATGTGGTCGTTTTCTCATCAAGACATACACAGACCAAATTGTTGAAAAAATTGTCCTGAAAACAAGACTCGCTAGATTTATTGTGACAAAGTTCAATCTATTTGGATCCAAAATAAACAGTCTTTATTTTTAATGAGTTTTCATTATATTGGACCGGTGCCTGCGGCCTGCGTAGGAAAATAACTTTTCCTAAGGAGGAAATGATTCCATGATGATCTTATCATCAAGTTTTAGATTTTGATTGAATGACCTAAGAAGTAAGATCTCAAGCAGTTAGAATCATTAAGTGAGTCTAAGCGCTAAGCATCTTAAGCTAACTACAACAAATTATTATATTTTTCTATATATAGAGAAAATCTTCACAGAATCAAGGTAACATCATCGCATACATAATTTTCTCTCAGCAAATAAACCTTCTCATCTCGAGAAATCCAAGCAACCTGCGATTAAAAGATCTTCACCCAAATGAGTGTGAATATCTAGCGATTCAAGGAGGCATAACCGTGTGTTCTCAACATTCGTCAAGGAGATTGCTCTACCTTACACCGAAAGAGTTGTAAGGTATCTATTTCTATGGCTCAACTAGAGACACGAAAACTTTAAGTCCTAAGTCACTTGGGAAAAAATAATTCATCGAACCGGGTTGGTACGTGCTCTCCCCGTTTGTATCGCTTCTTAGAAGTCAGTTAGCAGCAAGGTGAAACCGTTGGCACAAATGTTTTCAAATTTGAGTAAGGTTCGAATGGCCATTAGGCGCATATAACATTCAATCTCGCCATCATATATCAACAAAACAATGTCATTGAACCCAAGACATGACAAACACTTTAAGCGAATACTAAAAGATTTCAAAAGGGTGTGATCCCTAATCCCTAAACCCTAAATTTAAAACCGATCCAGATTGGAACATTCGACAGGTCCTGCTAAAAGAGAAAGGAGGTTATTTTTTTGTTTTGCAAGAGTAGCCATTTCCAACTGTTGTTCCCCCCCCCCCCCCCCCAAGGACAGATTCTTATGCATTACTCACCTCTCCGCCATTGGAAAGACACCACTTTCTGTCCGACTTGCTTGTGTTCAGCATGCCGTCAACGTTCATCCTAAGCCATGATTGAACTAGGAGAAGAGAGGTGTTAGTTTTCGTGTTTATGTTTCTAAGGTTAGAATTTCAGAGTTATTGAATTTATATAAGGTTATTATGGGTATAAGACTAATCTAGAGGGTTGATTCCTAAACTTATCTCATTCTCCCTCTATGGAATACAACTATGGGTTTAGTCCCGAATCATTCTTGATAAGGAGATGAGACCACTTCAATTCTCATTCTTTTATATGCAAGTAAACACTGGAATGAAAGAAAATATAAATGATTCTCACGCCTTTTATTCTCATTACATGTTTATAAACATACCATTAAGGTCGACAAGCCTTTCCATAGACAACCCTTATTTTTATTATAAAAAACTAGCTATCAGAGTGATGAGCGCTCATTTATACTTTAAATAAACAACAGTTTATGTGTTAAACTAAAAAGTGTGGGTTTCAATTTATATTTAGGTTTCCTAATGATTCAATCATATTATATCTGAACATTTATTGTAGTAGATTGTATCAGCCTATATTTAAGACATTTTATCAATGAAAGACTTACAGTTTATAGTCTATCCGTTTATTTATCCTTCGACACGTTATCAGCACACTCCGAGTTGATAGGCAGCCATCACAACGAAAAAAAAAACCTTAACCCCCCCCCCCCCCCCCCAAAAAAAATAAACTCCCACTGCCGGCAGCTCTGCCTTCACCGCCGATCTCCACCAATCAACAGCTCCTTCTCCCGGAATCTTTGATTTTCAGCCAAAATTGAGCCTGTGCAGAACAACAAACTTCAATAGAGGATTTCGAGCAACTTAGGATAAACCAGAAAGATATCTTTATATGCACGGAAAGCCCCAGATGTTTAGTTTCTAGAACATCCTGAAAATCTCAATTCAAATCTGTTTAGAGAAAGTTATGGTCGATTGAGTGCACGAAGAAAAGAAGAAGGAATCCTCATTGTGCTGGAAGTTTCGTGGACGTGTTTTTCTTTCTTCAAACTTCTTTTACAGCGAAGTTTTCACATCGAGCATAACTCGCTCGAGGTAAACCTTTCTAAACCGTCAATCTATAGATTTAGGAATAAAACTTACTTCATGCAAAACCCTAGATCTTAGAATTGTGATTATTGTGATATTGTGAATATTGCATGTTTTTGCCCTAGTTCTCAGGAACTTATATTTATAGAGTATGAGTGACGGTCCTGAGAGAGTCACGGTTTAGAAAGAAAATAAAAGAAAGAGAAATCAATACTATGTGATGGTTCATCACGGTTTCTGGGTGTGGTTTTTGAGCCACCGTTTATTGATAGTCGATTTTTGTGACCATACATCATTGATCATGGTTCTTATTCCATAAACTTGATATTAGTGATTGTGGTTTCTTGATTGGTGAGCTAATTTCATCTCTTATCTCTCTTGTATATGACATCAATTGAGGTGGAATGACTTGAATTTGATATCCTTGATCCTTAAGGATTAGAATACCATTGTTGGATGTCAGATGTTGAGAACGAGCTTCTCGGTATGACTGTGACGGATACAATCCAACCACCACCACCACCTATTACTAAGCCACAAATTCCCGCTCGCAAAGTTCAAGCCCTCATGTTTTTGAGGTGACATATGCATCCAGTTCTATAAAAACAATATTTGTTAAAGAATGACCCCGCTGTTTTGTGGGTGACTTTACAAGATAGATTCAAGAATGTGCATAATGCACAACTTTGTGAACTGCAAGAAAGATGGGATTCAATCCCGTCATTGGATTATCCAAATATTGATGCTTTCAATCAAGCTATGTTGAAGCTACAATCAGAGTAGAATGTGTGTGGCATTGTAAAGACCGATCAGACTATGATCGCGAAGTCTTTAAGCATATTCCATACTTCCATGGATACACTTGCTAGTCAATTTCATAGATTATGAGCAAGGGAAACTAAGATCATTCAGTGATCTCATGAATGTGCTTGCCAAGAAAGAGCGGTATCACGATATTCTTCTCCACAATAATGCTCAGGTAGCCGGTACTAAAAAGATCTATGAGTCATACAATATTAGTGGGAAGGCACATAAGGATAAGAAAAATTATCATTCTAAGCCTTGCATTAACCATGGTGGAAAAGGCGGATGAGGAAAAACTCGTGGTAAAGGATATAGTCAGAACTTGACTTGGACTCACCAAGACAACAACCATAATTCTAACAAGAATTATTCCAGTTCTAGGAATGGAAGAAATTCTTCAAATTTTTCTTCTAATTCAAGCTTGTTATAGATGTGGTTCTACCTGCTTTCATTAACCAAAAGAGCAGAGCTAGAGGGAAATCCAAATCTGTGCTCCCAAATTGGTGCTTTCATTGAGAGACTCCTATTGTGATCATTCAGTGATCCTTTCATTAACGGGTTCTCTTTTGAATTAAGATCAATTGGGTTTTCAATAAAACCTAAAAACCCTAGAAAACTCGACAAAGAACAAAGTTCAAAGTTTCTAGAAAAATAGAGCAATTGTTTGTCAATATTCTGGAAATGCTACAGCTAGCCCAAGACTACGAATCATATATCATTGGAAATTTACGGAAGTCTAGTTTCCAACGCAATAAATTTTATCTCAATCGGAGTTTGGAGAAAAAAGTTATGACCAAAATACCGGCCGGAGGTCGAGTCTGACGAAAACAACACCACTGTTTCTGGTCATTATTGCGGGCTATTTTCGGAGATCAATTTTCGATACCAAGGAGTGGTATGACCTATGGTTGCAAAGCCTATGGAGTTTACTTTCCAACGCCATGCTAATCACATCAATCGGACATATTTAGAGAGTGATATAACAAAAATTTCACGGTGTGTCAGAAAGCAAAAACTGCTGATAAAACTGCTCATAAAACCCTTTGTGAGTAGGATACCATGAAAGGTCGACAACAAGGACGAAGAAATCACCGGAGTAACTTGGGTAGATTAGCAAGATATCACAATACCCATGGACGATCTTGCAACCCAATAAAGTTCCACAAACTCGAGGAATTCTAGAAAATTGAGTTCATCAACTAGCTTTCCAAAAACTAAGCCTTGGGAAAGACGTAATTCTCTACGAAGGCAATATCTTTCGATGATGACAACCGGCTACTGCTTAGCACTCGTTTTAATCAAAGATACCAAAGACACCAGCTTAAACACAGAAGAAAAATAAAATAAAGACAACTCTCTCCAATTCAAGAGAAGTGGTAGTCTTTCAAGAAGAGAAGATATCTCTACAAGGTGTACATGTCTCGACAAGAACGTCTTTCAACGAAAGTAGTCATCTTCCATATTGATGAGCAACAATCGCAACAGGGGCACGTTAATGGAAAGTTGGGGGGCACACATTCAAAATATGAGGAACCTCAAGGGACATATGCTTGAAATCCGGGAAAACATGGAAGTCTAAAGTCCTCAAGCTTTCCGTGAAGGGAAAGCTTAGGGTGGTGTTGATGAAAGCAAGAGCAAGCCATTGGAAGATTTGGATGAGCATCCTCAAGGTTTCAAAGAGTTTACTAGCTCGACTCTTATGATTTTCAAACTTGGAACATCTTACATGAGGAGAAAAGATGAAGTCGCAATAAACCTTGAGGGTCTAGTCCAACTCACGAGTACGATTGAGTTATGCATAGAAAGTTTTGAATGAGGTTCTACAACACGACATGTTGAAGGTTGCGACAAGTCATGAAGCAACATATCAGATCAAATGATCTCTCAAGAGTAACCCAACACTCAAAGAGGTGAGCTCGTGAATGAACCAATCATCTTTGCATAGAAACAATGGCAAAAACTTAAGGATCATAAAGCCAACATCAAGAAGCACTAGAAAGTCGGAGATCGATTCCCAAGTTCTTGGTGTGGGGGTAGAAAGTTGTGCCACCAACGACCAATATCTTAATCAAACCATGCATGGATAATCTCTAAACCTCAAGAGACCATCCAACGCTTGGGGGTTTAGCAAACATATCCATGTATTGGAGGAAGTTGGGAATAAATATAAACAAGAGGAGAACAAGAGAGGTTCAAAAGTTCAAATGGGGAAATTTTCCTATGCAGATCAGTCGAGTTCAACAGAGAACTGGGAATATCTTAGATTGAACCAGGTTGCGATCTTTACATGTTACAAAGCTCCATGTGTCTGGTTTCTAGAACATCTTCCAAATTACAATTATTATGTTTCATGACTAAGTTATGACTGATTTAGTAAGAAGAGGTCAGTCTGATCGAGAATATGACTTTTCACCTTACCTTGAGGAGGAGCTGGAGGACGATCTTTGGAGAGCAGCGTGACAATGAGTGACGACCAAAGTTAGAAGAGGAGGATAAAAGATGGAGGGCTGCTCTCGCTAGCAAGATCAAGGAGCTCGAGGAGGCTAACCAACGTCTCTATCTCAATAACACTCCACCATATCAAAGACGAGCTGCACTTGAAGAGACATCTCCACCACCCAGACCAATTCAAGACCCCTTTACCACGAAATGAACGATCATGATACGATAGATTATGGAGCTCTCAAATGACATCAAGCTGGTAGACCGGACATATTGCTAGGAGTACTTAATCGATGAATACATATAAAAGCTCGAAGATTCAGTGAGGCCTCAAGGTAATGACAAGCCTCCCAAGAGTCATTGGACCTTGCCGTTATGAGCTAAAGGTCAAGAGAAGAAGTACTCGGTGCTACACTGTATCATCAAAACTCCCAAATACTCTGCAGTAATGATGTTTCCGAGCGACAATTGTGTAATGGAAGAAGTGGTAGAACTAGGGGTATCTTTCAACTCAAAATACTTGAGGTATGAACCTGGAGACCTGGGGGCGTCCCCAGGCTCATAAAGCTCAAAAGCCTGGCAAGAAGGCTCGAGGTATGTTGATGCTCGAGGGAAGATTATGAAGACTAAGGAAGAAGGCGCCGATCACCAAGTAAAGAAGATATTCTCTACCCTTCACCAATGAATGATTATGCAATATTAAACACCATTCAACGGGTGCTAGAATCCTCAAGGACTGAAAAAATCTTTTGACCCACAACCAGAGAGCTCGAGGTGTGCTGAGGTCAATCAGCAACCTTAAGGGTAACAAGCCAAGAGAAGACCTAAGTGGAAATCTCGGGAGAGACTGAAAGGACCCAACCCCGATTTAGTTTCCTAAACCGGAATCAAACCCCTTATGAAAACACGAACCAACAAAAACCATTAAAATTTCGGCAGAGTAACGCTACTAACGCGGAATTGGCTTTACCTGCACCCGGAAAATAACACTTCATCCTATGCCACAAAAGCCAAACCATGGGCACCAATCCCATCTGGATTTCTCAATATCATATCAATAGCAATAAACAATAAACATAACTGTAATATGTAGGAAATCCGGGAAAATCCGTATAAAATATGTATTAGTAACGTATCAGAGCAACCTCTAGTGTATATATATACAAAATATACAACAGTAGACAAAACATGGAACCTACTGGAAAAGACAGGTAGTTCGAACAACTAGCCTCCGATCGCGACGTGAGACACTAGAATCCGAACTGTAAACTGGGCACGGAAATCGAAAAGCCCAGGGGAAAGGCAATAAAACGTTAGAGTGAGTGGACGAAAATAAACATATGCCTTTCACCAGTTTCATAAACATAATCAATATAAAACAATGCGTGTTCGGAAAGTATATATGGAGGTGCCAGGCGAATCTCTCAAGCCCGATGGTCAGGCGAATCGCTCAAGCCCGACGGTGATAGGCTAAGGGAATCTCTCAACCCCAGCGGCATAATAGGGGAATCTCTCAACCCTGCCCAGAGGAATCTCTTAACTCTGGTCCAGAGGAATCTCTCAACTCTGGCAGACTACCGGTGATCAGCCGAGTAGCCGAAGCATCGATGCATGTATGCCATCACCATAAAATATAAAATAATGCCTCCGAAAATAATAAATAACTCAACATCGTATAAAATAAATACGGAAAATCACGAACTCGCAACAACTGTGAAAATATAAAAATGTCCACTCACAGGTGAACAAAGTGCACACTCGCGCTAATCACGTGGTCCGGCGGAAGATCCCTTGCCCGAAGCACGATCTCGATCCCCTGAATAATCATAAAATATATCTGATCAAAATTATAATTCACAACACTGTACCACACCTCGGAATCAACCGTTCCCAGAAATATATAACACTGTGCAAAATAATCGACGAAATTCTCGAAATCTCCACTCAAAACCCTCGACTGAAAATCCGATACCCAAATAAACTCGAAAACCTCAAGGCGACGATCGGGGCGCAAATACGAGTAAAACGACATTAAAATCATCAAATTCTAAAAAGTCAACGGGTCGCCGGAGCTCCGTCGTTGACCGCCTCCGCCGCCAGCAGCGACACCCTATCAACCGGAGAGATTTTCCGGCGGCCAAGCTCACCGAAGCTTCATCTCGACGAGTACAACACATCTCTCTTCTATGGCTAAGTTCAATTCTGGCTACACACGCCGAAAAACAGCTCGAAAGCCACGGATCCCTCCACCGCCGGCGATCTCCGATCTCCTTCGTTCTGCGTCCACGGCGCACGGCGGCCTTTGAGATCACTTCCGAAGGCACCGCCGTGGCCCCGCGGTCCAAAACCCCTAATCTCCGGCCACCCCCGTGGCCAGAGCGCTACCGTCCACGAAACCCAAAACCGGCCGGAATTCCATGAATTTCAACTCAACATTTCTCCCTCAATTCTCAACCAAATCAAGAAATTCCAAGTTCTAAACTGTTTAGAATCATAAGGAGAACATTTTACCTTCCAAAGTCGTGACCTGAAATGGCCGGAATCAGCAGTTCACCGGAGGAAGCCAAACGGTCCAATTTTCTCCACGGTCACAGCTCGGTCAACGCCGGTCAAACTTCCCAAACAGTGTTTTCGACAATTTTTTGACTATTTCCGATATTTATACTCGCGTCTCGGGATGATCGATGGTCCAAAACGGATAACTATTACGATTCGGGATAAACTCGATACGAACGGATAAACTCATCGATATTTCGAAACTTCAAATAATCATATTATATTCCTCGGTCGTCATCCGGGACCGCCCACGAACTCGAAATCACGTGTACCACTATTCTCGACAAGAGACTCAACCCAAATTCTCAGCCGATAATTAAGTCGTAATCAAAATCGGCAAACCACACAATTATCGAAAAACTGCGATTACGCACTAACTCGTGAATTAAGCCGATTGCTCTACTGATTCTGGTTCGGGTCGTCACAAAGACCTCGGGGAATACTATTTCAGTGTAATAGATAGGAAAATAAGGCCAGAAATAAGGCTTAGAAGGGAATCCCCTTGATCGAGAGATGGACCCTTAAAGTTTTCCCAAGAAGCAACTTCAGAACTCGTGGAAAGCTAGAGAAAAAAGGCTGAAGACCATGTATGCTCTTATAAGTAGTGGGAGAAAACACATCCTACTTACGTAGCCAGAATATGATCGCTATCAATCTTAAGGAAAAAACAATGACCTCAAGTTTTAAGTCACTAGGGGGTAGTTTTCTGAAGAACTCAGGATCGGACCTGGGGGTATTGTTCCCCTTAGCTAAAAAATTGCTGGGGGTAAGGATACCACAACTACACGCTCGAAGCATTTTGGAATTCGTTAGGAAGCTGCTAATTAAAGAGGAAACCATGAGGGTACACACCCGAAATCCTGAAAGCTCGAGGGATTTTGTACACTCAAAATCTAGGGAACGGTGGATCACTTCACTCTTTAAAACTTGTTGGTCGATCATCGAAGCAAGGGCCAAAAACACAGGAGGTCATGCACAAAGAGAATTCAAGCTAAGCACATTGAGTATTCTCCAAGACTCGAACAGTCTAGCAGAATACTGGGAGCAAGGAGTATCTACCCAAATATCACTCTTTTCAACGCAAAGTTCAGAGATAATATACCTTGACAAGGACTTGCTGCAAAAGAAATTGTCTTTCCGATTTCGGAGTCATTTTCAACTTGTGGTTGACAAACGGTGCTAATCTGGAATACAATTTGTTCTTTTGAGGAGCAGGGGGTTTAACATTGGACCTTGTACACTAATGGGTCCTCAAAGGACAAGGGTGCTGGAGTGGGTCTGGTACTTAAAACACTAGACGGTACGATCATGGAATAAGCCCTAAAATGGAAGGCGACCAACAACGGAGCCAAGTATGAAGCTCTTATGGAAAGATTGAGGTTAGATCGAGAGCTGCATGTGAAGAAGATCAAGGTGTTTTGTGACTCCTAGCTGATTGCAAACCAGGTACTTGGAGAGTACGCGACTCATCACACGTCTATGGAAGCATACCTTAGGATAACAAAGAGACTGGTTAGCCAGTTTGAAGAGTTCTCGACCACGTTGCTTCCTAAGTCAGAGAATCCACATACAAATGTGCTAGCCAACCTAGCCTGTACCATAAATTATCAACTGAGGTGAACGATCCCTATGTAGCATTTACTTGTGCCTGGCACAGACAAGGAGGAAGCAGTAACGGTGATGCCAATACAGTTGGGACCTTCATGGATGGACAAACTGATGGATTACTTTGAGGCATGAATTCTCCATAAGGGACGTACAAATTAAGGCTAGGAAGGTTAATCGATAAGCAACAAGATACAACATCAGAGACGGTAAGCCACATCGACGATCCTCAAGCGGGCCAGATCTGCTAGCGATACATCCTCTTGGCCAGGACGATATGAAAGGACCCAACCTCAATTTAGTTGCCTAAACCAAAATTAGACCCTAACGACACCATAACTTACAAAAAATTTGCCAGAGTTTACTTTATAAAACGTACAAACCAAAATCTAGAAGAAGATTACACTTCATAGATAAATTCCCAAACACATTGTGGACCACCATTGTCCATCCGGATTTCTCAAAATCCACATATATAATAAAACACAAGGTTTACAAGAAATCCAGAAAGTATTCAGGAGTATAACTCAAACTAAACAACACTACACAAGTATTCAGAGCGACTTCTAATTACAAAATATATAAGAATAGCAGGTTACATCAGGAACCTACTAGAAGGAAAGTGTGATTTGAACTCTAGGCCTCATGCGATGACGTGTAACCACAGGAAAGATATTGCAATCTGGGCGGCGAAAATTAAAAAGCTCAGAGAAAAGCATATAAATAATAAAACCGTTAGAGTGAGTGGACGTAAATCAATATATACCGCATAAATAAATCCAACATGCTTTTCACAATAAATGCACATAAAATCATGCTAGTCAAAACAAACAAGTCTATGTCAAGTGCTCATAAAGGCGTAACTCTCCCGGGTACTGTGAATCACGGGTGAGGTGCTCATATAGACATAACCCTCCTGGAGCATCACGGGGATCAATCGAGAGGCCATAGCATCGATGCATCATATATCCTTACTCAGTGTAAAAAAAAATCACATGTGCCTCCAAATCAATGTATGCTCATAAAATGCATAATCATAAATTCATACTCGTAAATGTATAATCATAAAGAATACTCATAGACTCGCAAATCCACTGTGAAAATTAAAGTATAAAAATCAACGTGGGATAAAATGTCCACTCACAGATAGCAGTTAGCCTTAAGGCCCGGCGGAAGATCCCTCACCACAAACTTGATCACGGTCACCTGAATAATAGGGATACGATGAATACATATTCGATTTCAACATACGGAGCAAATATGTTAAGAACCCCATGTTCTCGAAAAGCGTATCGCTCGAAATATCGACGAGGATAACAAAATTTCCAAAATACACCCAAACAACCCTCGTCCCAAGTTAACACACTCAACTCAACTTGAAAACCTCACGACTATGATCGGGGCACGATTACAAGCAAAACGACATAAAAATCTCTAAAAACCACAAAAGTCAACCCCTCGCCGGAGCTCTGCCGTTGACCGCCACCGCCGGCGGCGGCATGGCGTCAACGGTGACATTCTTCGGCGAGCCATACACCAAAATCTTCCTCTCCTCAAGCCCAACCAAACCCCCAAAACCATATATCCAAACAATAACCACCGTGGCTGGAATTCGAATCGAAAGAGGAGGCTGAAACCTCCTCTCAGGCGACCACCACGGGACACCACCACACACTTCCTTACCCAAAATTGAATGCCTAGAAAGCTTCATGGGGTTGAGGGGAACCTAACCCCCAACCAACCTGACACAAAAACTCGCCGGAATCTGCCACCCAATTCCGGCAAAATCCAAGAACTTCATCGAGTTTGAACTCCCTAAAAACTTAACCAAATCTCACAAATGAATACATGAATCAATAGGAAATCAAGAGAGCTTTCTAACCATACCGAGAACACAGCCGGAGGTGGCCGGAATAGGCGGGTCGGACGACGGCAATGAAACGGGTCGGTGGAGCAAAACGGGTCAACGGGTCAACTCGGTCCAAACTCTGTCAACTCGGTCCAAATGTGTGATTTTCCGATTTTTACGACTATTCGATATTTATACGTCGCGAACCGACCAAAACCACGACTCGGATAACTCCAACGCAATCGGATAAGTACGACTAACTCGACGATAATTTCAAATATTCATTTTATATTCTCCGATTATCCGAAAAATCCTTCGAAACTTCGTACGAGCTCGAAATCAAATCCTCTACAATTTCCGCGAAGGAACTCAAACCAAATTCTTGCCCGATAATTTAGTCGTTAACAAACCATATATGTACAATCTACTTGTGATAATCACGTGTCGTGTCGATAATCATATACTCAAGGTTCGGGTCGTTACATGATAATAGAGGAACTGCACTTTGGGATACATGGCATGCACAATGAAGGCATAAACCTTCCTGGTGAAAGGGAAGCTGAGCTAAGGGTGATCTATTTCCCAAGAGATAACCAATGTTCGAAGAACAAGCTGGGGGTTAAGCATCAACCTGTGAATCGAGCAGGGGGTTGGGCATCAGCTTGTGGACCAAACACCCACGAGTATGAGTAGATGATCAGAAACCTCAAGGGAAGGTGATGAATCAATTACTAACCCTGAGAATCATGAGATTTCAAGCTGGAAAGCTTAAGGGATCGATCACAGACCTCGAGGGTCGAGAAGTTTCGAATAGAAAACTGAGGGGTCAATCAACAAGCTTGAAGGGATTCATTAGCAAGCTTGAGGTATTGGTCAACAATATTGAGGGACGATCATCATGCTTAAGGGATCGATCAGAGACCTTAAGGGTTGTAAGCTTTCGAGTGGAAAGCTCAGGGGACGATTGCTAACCTAGAGGGGACGATTTCTAACCTAGAGGGTTAGAGGCTTTTGAAGCTTGAAGGGTCAAGCAGGGGGCTCGAGGCGAGACATTGTCAGAGCTTGAGGAGCCGAGCAAAAGCATTAAGGTTATCATAATCCTCTACAAAAAAACATGTCTAAAACAGATCATGCCATCAAGCATGGCCAATGTTAGTATTTCCTTTGAATCTTGATTCTTAATATGGATTGTCGAGCCACTTGGAGATTAATAGGGGCATATTTTCTCAGAATTGTAGCAAGAGCATGGAGTATGATGGTTTAGGTGAAGTACAATAGTTTTACCAAAGGAATGATGATGTGTTCGATATATTCACCTGTACGATTTATATGAAGCCCCTGTGTTCGATCTTGACTACAAGAAACAGGAAAAAAGCTTCATACATAGCAACATGTGGAAACCTCGAGGCTTTACAGAAGCCTTAGGGGTTTTCAAGAAAGTCTATCAATCTTTATCGCGAGCTCGAGGAAACCCAGGAAATCGAAGGAAAGCTTGAAAGTTCTGTTTTGCAAACTCTCATGTCACATGGAAAAGATGATACTAGCTGAGGGGACGCCTTCCCACAATTCTAAATAGAGTCCTCAAGCATAGAACATGTTATTGCCCGAGACAATAATGGGCTTGGTCAGCTTTGAAAGCTAGAATATTCTGAGTTAATCCATTAATGTGGGGTTCTTAGCAATGTAATCCCTCTAGGTCTCCTCGAATTCAGAACGTTCCCTTGTGGTCCGTGACATCTGGACATTCCCTTGAGGTTCATGATAATAGGTCAGAATACCCCCTAGGGGAAAATAATCTCTTGGACAAGCTCCATAAAATATCTCAAAATCATGCTTATCCCTTAAAATGATGGTTTCCATGATTTATTCAATGGATCGATTGTGTACGATGAAGTACAATTAACTCATCTTTGTAAGAATGTTTTGCAAATGTACGATTTGTTTGATGTGTTATTCGATTACGAGGAGCTTAACGCTCAGGCAAGGCATCAAGCTCGAGTGGGACAGACGACGTTGATTCCCATGGGAAGGTCCTTCACCCTGCGAGCTAACTAACTCTCCCAATGGTAAGGCATCCTAAGGAAATCAGGTTAGTGCAGTAAGAAGGACACCCATAGATAGACCAAAACACTTAAAGAAAAATTCTACAAGATTTCAAAGTAATCTTGGGCTAGTAGGGCCTCCAGATTAGATTTGATGAGGTTAGGTTCGATGAAGTTAGTTTGACAATACCCCATGGGTAACTCAGTCATATCCTGGTACTTTGGGCATTTAAGTCCCTGCGTATTCATTTGGTGATGCCTTAGGGATAAGCCAGCCACGATTTGAGTTTCTTGGAAGTTGGTTGTAGCACACGGGACAAGTTTTCTGGATGTAAAAACCCAAGGGATCCTACTAGGCGAAAAAACTTGGCTACAAGGAAGCTTCGGAGTACAATAACCTTTTGTACAAGGTTAAGACTAAGCTAACAGTCTTTTGAGGGGAACCGTATCAAAACCGCGAGCATTATCAGGAGACCTCAATAACTTACGGAGGCTCTCCATAAGCCTCATCCATGATAATTTGTACGATCCATAGGGTCCAAGAGGCATGTTGTGGCCACAGCTACAGAAGGGCGACTCTGGTTATATTGAAAAAATTGAACGATTTGCTTGAGAAAGGTTTTATGATTGATCGATCAAGAAAGATGTGCTTGATGAAAGTTTGAACTGTATTGTTCATAAATACCTCAGAGAGGGGTAGGGCGAAAAATCTATTGCCCGAAAGCTCGAGAAAAATAGATGGAAACCAGGGGTAATCGCTTTTCATTAAGTCTCGAGCTTTCCATGAAAACTGAGGGTAATTGATCAAAAGCTTGAGGAAAGTTGGAGGAAGGTTCAAGAAAGCTTGAGGAAAATGTCACAATGTTGGTACAGTTTGCCACCAACCTTGTGAACTATCTATTCTGGAACGTGAGATTGAAAAATAAAGAACTATTCACTCATGTCTGTTTGATCGAGCATGAAGAAAGATGTCGATTTCGAATTGCTAGGCAAAAGTACATGCCTAAGATGATCCTACAAACCAATATAGAAGATGATCATGTTCGAAGGAAAGCGTTTGTTTTTCCTAAGGTTTCTAAGTAAGCAATCTGTAGAAACCAGGGGGTTCTCCTGACCTCAAGGGTTATTCAGACCTCAAGGGTCGTTCAGACTTTAAGAGTTTTCCAGACCTCGAGGACTTTTCAGCAACCTCGAGTGTTTTCAAAAACCTTGAGGAATCTTCTAGAAATTTCAGCAACAACTTTTTGTTGAACATTCTCTATAAAGACCAGGTTATAACAATTTATTTGGGGTTCCAAGCTGAAGGAAGACTCCAAGAAAAGATACGAGTGGATTTTCAAACAATCGTGTGCTCATCATTGTAGAAATCTAAAGGACTTGAGTTAAGCAGGTTACTTCACTATTATCATCATCTTCATGAACGATTCGTCTACTGTAGTGTTGAGGTATTGCGTGGAAGACCCGTGGAAACAAGAAAACTTGCATGTAGGATGAGAAATCTCTCAATGGAGCTCACTTCCATGAATTGATCATCGCTATGGTATGTGTTTCTTTTTCAATTTTATTTAATATGTTGAATATTACTGCTTTGACATCTTTGTAGGCCAAATTAGTTGGAGTGTGAAACCACACCAATTGACACAAGGTCTGCTTGGTGTGCCTTGGGGGTATCTGTGGGAGCCAAATTTGGCCACATCGAGCTGGAGGGATTCTGGTCCCCCAGGTCCGCAAGCAGAAGAGGCCCGATAATTGGGATAATGAGTTTAAGCCTGTATAATTATGGTTCCAAGTATGAATCAATTAATCTAGAGGTTTCTGGAAGTAGCTAGAATGATGTAGAAACCTTTGTAATGTTCGTAAGATGGTGTGACAATCCCAAAGTACAATCGGACCTCAAGGGAATGCACGATAGGACATTGAGCGATTGCATGATCGGACCTCGAGGGATTGTGCGATCAGAGCTCGAGGGATTGAAAGAATCCTAGAGGAAAAGGGTAAGATTTGTGAAAATTCTAAGGGGATTACACCAAAGGGTTTGCGGTAATCTAAAAACATAATTAGCCTTAGATTTGGAGATCTATTCCTTAATGGACTCCTCTTATCCGAAAGTATGTAGTCCTATTCTTATATGGATTATGCTTAGACCTTGAACGATCACTACATATATGACGCCATGGCTCGACAAAGGTAATTCATTCAACTCTAATGTACGCTTATGCTTGGTTCTTTACTGATTTAAGCATCGGAAGGTCTAAGCACGGTACCACCCGTACTTGGACTTGTTTTGTAGGCTTTTGGATGGAATACTAAATGACGGCTCAAGGACAGCAACTTATCAAGGATCTACGGTAACATTAAACTGGAAGAAGAGGGTCTCAACCTTCAACGATCATAGGCAGCTCCTATGATCTGATACTTTCAATAACCAAAAGAGCAGAGCTAGAGGGAGATCCAAATCTACGCTCACATCGTACAGCTTAAATTAATATAACGTGTTGTTCTTACAAAGAGTCTGATAACCTCTACCTTCCTTTTCGAAACGTAAACTCATTAACTCAAGAAATGCCAATTCATCTTTATGCTTGCATGTAACAGATTATGATTTTGGGTGGTGTCAAGACCATGTGAAATAACGTAAGAATCATGAAACTGAAGAAAACTGAAATGAATACTCACATGAAAGGTGAAGCTAATGAAGCCAAAAGCTGGCTGACATATATATCTGATGCCCTAAGAAAGAACCAGAATATGTGAACAGATCGAAGAAGCTGTAACTCAAATGATTCTAATTTTTCTGAACTATTTTGTCCCCTTGGCTTCTAATAGCTATCAATAAATAAAGTAATTTCCCTTTGTATACTTGTAACAAGTATTAACAAAATATATGATCATAAGGTTGTGAATCATATAGGAAAACTATACTGAAATACGTATCTGACTCTTACAGGTGCAACTGGGATTATAATGTTAGAGACGACGCAAAGCTTGAGTAGAACATTAATTAATTCTCTTGTGGTGGTGCATGCACATAAACAATGGTATTTTGTTTTTCTAAATTTGCAAAGTTCCTCATTCGATTCAATATTCATATAAAGAAATTCCACATGCAAAGTCTAAATTAAAGTCTGAATCTGGACTACAAGGTTTAACAAGTTCATTGAGATCATTATATATAAGCCGATACATAAAAATATTGGTTTGGCTGATAATATTTTACCAATACTAGCTCCAAAAAGATCATGAATATAAACAACCATATATGTCCCAAAAAGCAAAAAATTAAGCAAATTAAGCAAAAGCTTGTACCATGAGCCATGAGGAATTCCAAGCCCAACTGATACACCATATACGAAGTTCAACACATTACAGACTAGCTAGAAGCTCATGTATTTTCAAACTTACTTTAACATAACAGTAGCGCTTGAAATACAATTATCGATCATATAGATACATATCTCTCTATATTCAAGATCGAAACATAGTCCTTCAGCTATCCCTGGTTCACAATTTGAATGTAAGTTTTGGGTTCCATATCATGGTCCATGCGCTCAGGCTGGTGGTGAGCATGGTGATGATGTGCACTATGGTATATGATGAAATTCGGCCTAACATCGAAGTCTCTAACAAAACGGTTGTTCTTGTTTGTTGAGGCTGAGAGAGATGACACTTCTTCATTTTGAATGGAGATGAGGTCTTTGATGGCTTCTGGTATAGGTTGGTCTTTCATAACACTCTTCCAGTAGCCTCCTATGTCCTTTCTCGCATCGCTGAGCTCCGAAAACTGTCCACATAAAAGGCTTGATGATCAATATGAGAAATGGATCAAATTTTGTAAATTCTTATGCTATGAATCTTATTTGAAATCAAATGAATGTTTGGATCTATGTGTGTAGAGCACTTAGTTTGACAAGTGCTTACCAAGAGAATGGAGGAGAGAATTAGCAAGAAGCAAGAGATGGAGCACTTCATGTTTGGCCTACGACTAACTGAGTAAACCAATTAGTAGTGGAGTCGTCTATGGCATGGCCAGAAATGTCCTTTATATAAAGAAAACTTGGTGGCTTTCATTAGTCAACCACATTGGTTAATTGTTTATAAGTTGATACAAAAAGAAATTTGAGAAAACTTGCAACCCAATTTTGCAAAAGCACTTGAAATAGTATTTGAAAACTAAAATTATAGCACTTGTAAATTAACTTGCCTGGATATATATTACATTGTTTATGTAAAACACTTGATTAAAATATATAAAAATTGTGTAAAATTAATATCTTAGGCGTGTTCTCTGGCATAAAATTTAGCTAAATCTACAACTTGAGAAAATATATAGTAGATATTCAAATAAGCAACATACGTATAAAAGGACTGTTTATGAAACTCGCGTTGATTGAACGTTAAGCAGGTCATAAACAGGGTAATACATATATAATCTTTTTAATTTGAACCTCCTCTATTTCAAATGGTAACTTACCTTATGTAGTCCTTTTTTAATCATTTTCAATTATATATTCAAAGATTTCTGCATAGGCCACTTGTAAAAACAAAATGACCATTTTGGCAAGTGCGAGAGTCGGAAACGAGATGAGAAACCCTAAAGCTCTGATAGGACTGGAGGAATGTCGTCGCCTCCAACACCAGCTTCAACCTGTTTGGAGGCCTATTGCATCCCTGTTGGGATTGTCATCCAGTTTTGTGCCGTAACTTCACTCTCCTTTGTTCGTTTTGAAGTCTTGTTTCAATTAGTTTTGAAGCTCGGATAGAGGTTCATCTCTCCGGCGGGAACGTCGGATCTATCAGGTTAAGGTTGAAGGACCGGCCAAGGTGGTTTTGGTGGTTCCCGTGGAAGGACATTGTCTTCATCAGGCCCAGATGTGTCGCAAGATGCACTTCAAACGAATATGGAGTTCCCATGTTTGGGATCGAGGGAAGAGGAATATCACCGGATCCGGTGGGCAAAGATCGGAGGCAGTATGTCGTCGTCGACGTACTGTTTATTGTCGTTGCTCATCCAGATCGAGGTTTCTTTGGGCTGTGTGTGGGTCTTGCGGCAGTGCTAGGACGCGACACAGAGAGACGTTCTACTTGGGTTGAGTTGGGCCTGGGATTCTCTGCGGACCTGATCTCAAACTTTGGTTGGATTGGGTATTTCGATGGCCCTTTACTTGTCGTCAATCTTGGAATTTATTGTTCATAGCTTATTCGTGTCTCATATAGACTGCGAGTTTCATTATAGTTATCATACCTACCACAACTAAGTATTCATGGGTATGTTTATCTCTTGTTCTAAATGAGTCTCGTGATCCTGGTGAGCTACAAGTTAGCTTACACTTGTCGGGCTTTATGAATTTAAAGATTAGTGCTAGTAAATGTAATAGTGTAGCACACATATTTGTTTATGATCGTCACATTCTCTATGAATGGTTCACCAACGCTCCAGAGCCTGTTCTAAATGCCATCTATTACAATATTAGTCGTATTAAGTAATAAAATTTCTTTCCGGTCCTCCAAAAGGAGATTTTCGTCGAAAAAAGAGATTTTTGCATAGGCTGATTAATCTCCTGTTTAGCCACTAAGCGCGGTGATTAGCCACAACAATATGTGAGAAAAATAGCCTAAAGTATGAGTCGAAGAGAAACTTGTGATTTACTTCTGAGAATGAAATCTATAATTATATCTGCCTAAACCCATGTAGACGCCTATATAGACTGTACACCTAGGTACACATTAGGCTTCTTGTGTACCACTTAACTAGCTAGCAAATAGCAACTTTTAAAACGTTGGTGTAACCTTAACTCAATTATAGGGACGGATCCATGATTTAGAAATATGATAGATTGTACGTGTATTGTGCGTGTAGCACACAAATATTTTTTAGGTTTGTATTCTATTTAAGAGACACATCCTTACGTCTTTATTATTATAATATGTAATATAAGAAATATACACATTAGTGGTATGGAGACATAAACTTAAATCCTGGGAATATAAAATTTTACATTGATATTAACCAACTCTATCTCACCATTCGAGATCCACTTGTTTGAAATTCAACAAAAATTAAATCATTGACAATATATACTATCGGCATATTATTTTTTAATAGAGTCAGTGAATGTGCATGTATGAACTTTATTGTTTAATATTTATGTATTAATCGATAACTGATTAAGTTGTGATAATCGAGTGAAAGACGAAAAAATAGAGAATTTTTTTTTTATGTGTTAGTATTATTTTATAAGTAAATATATATCTATAATTTTTATTTTTTTGATTAGCCAAAAAATTGGATGAGCTGCAGCTCAACTTGATCATAAGGGATACGCCCTGCTCAATTCCATAAATGGCCATACAAATTGTAATATCTAGTATATTCTTGTAAAGGATTTAGCCAAAGATCCATATTGAAATGAAGACATAACACCAGATATTTAGTTGACAAAAAAATGTGTGTTCATTACGCGTATGTATATCATCTATTGTGCATTAACTTCTATTTTATCTTTCTTTACATCATGTTTTTGTTAAAATAAAAATACGTTTGACCAAACTGAGACATGACAACTTAATTAGCCGCGTCAAAGTACCTGCTGACATATACGACTTGATGAAATAAAATCCAAATGAGTTCATGGAAGTAATCGTACTTCATTGGAGATTTGGAGGTGGGCTTTTGATTGTTACAAATTGAATGTATAATTTTAGCTTAATCTAGAGGCATAAAACATGGCATAGTGTTTGTTTGGATCTGAAATAAATATTTTATATTGGGCTTAAAAGACAGAAGTCTTGGCGAGCGGTCCAAGTGAGCCGAAGTCGTGACGAGCAGTCCGGTTAAAAATAGAGCTTGGCGATGGGCCAAGTAAAGCAACAGAGTCCGTTTTCATATTGATTTAGGACCATAAATTAAGATAGCTGATTTATGCGGTTTAATGTTTATTAGACATTTCCTACTTTGGTTAGGTTTCATTCATGAAAGGAATTGTGATAACATCGAAACTATATAAAGATAAGTCCCGTGTGCTGGAGGTATCAGAGTTATATTAAGAAGCAAAGAGTTGAAAACATTCAAGAGAATTGAAAGACGACTACTGAGCATTATATAAGGAGAGAGCAAGAGCATTAGAGAAAGGGTCCCCGATCAAATACAAAAGTTTTGCTATATGAAAACACATAGACATGAAGGATTTTGGAATACATTTTCTACATTATTCCTCATATTATGCCCAATCCAACGGTTAAGCTGAAGCAAGCAACAAAATTATCATACATATCCGTAAACAAATGCTTGTGAGCAATGCCAGATTGTGGCACGAAGAGTTATTTAATACCCTGTTGGCTTATCAAACAAGCAAAAGAACACCCACAGGCACCACTCCTTATGCACTAATGTTTAGCCACGATGCGGTCCTGCCTTTGGAGATTAACGTACAATCTTTAATAATAATGGAACAAAACACTTTGATTGGTGAAGATTATATGCAGGCTATATGGCAGAAACATGAAGACTTAGATGAAAAGAGAATTTAGGCTTATAATAGTCTATGTGCTGAGAAGCGGAAGGTAACTCGTGCCTATGATAAATGTACTAGGGGCATGAGTTTTGCAGAAGGAAAATTGGTTTCGAGAGTAATGTTGCTCGTTGGCGAGAAGACTGAAGGCCGATGCAAGTGGTCAGAAAAGTGGGAAGGACCATACATTATCGATCGACTCTTAGGTAAAGGGGTTGTTCATTTACGGGATCGAGATGGAACAATTCATGCTAATCCTATCAATGGTCATTTCCTTAAGAAGTATATACAACCAGTCTGGGAGTATGAAGACCCGCCGACAGTAGCTTAATCCAGTTTATTCATGCTCATTGGCGACGCTCGCATGATTGAACTGAATGGGCAACACATAGCCTGTACTTGAGGCTAAATTTCAAATTTTTAGTTTTTTCAGCCTATACTTGTGGCTAAATATATATATATATATATATATATTGATTAAAGAGTTCATGCTCGCCAATCGCTGTGGTCAAGTTTTTGAAACTATATCTGAGTTTATTAATACAAAAGAAGTTTCTAGAAGGGAACTCTGTACTTTAAATATGAACCAGATTACATCAAAATGAAAGATTACAAATGTTTTGTGGCCTTAAGCTCTGATACCATATGAAGACAGACTACGATCAGCAATAGAATAGAAAGATAAATACAATTTGTTCTTCCAAATCCTCAAACAGTTTATAGCCGGTCCTTAGGTACACATATCAAATATACATACATGGAAAAGAGGGACCTCAAGAGACAAAAGAGAGAGGATTTGAAATGCCAAGGAAACTAGTTCAGCAGATCAAAAGACCATTTGAAATAGGCTTAGCATTTATTGCATTTCCCCAGGTTGAACTCCATGTTCTTCCTCTCCAGTGCAGTTGCGTCCACAGGGCTTGTAGCCTCTTTGCATTTGGAAACTGAGCGGGTGCTGGCAAGGAAGACGAGGTGTGTTTTTCCCTCGGGATTGTGGCTTCGTCACCCTTTAGATACTTAGGGTGAGTCACCCAAGGCAACACCTGGACATAGATATCACTATCTAGTCCAGGTATAGACATGGATATCACTATCTAGAGTCTGTAATATGGAGGTTTTATCAGGAGGATTTTCCAGATAAGAAAGCCAGAGCAACCATGAAGAAAGGGAGTTCATCTCGCGAAGAAGTTTGGAAGGTATGACCACAAGCAGTGAATAAGGAGACATTTTATAGAAAGAAACTACACTGAACTGTAGCGGTAAGGCTTTGCGAGATTAAATGCACCCGTTAATAGAAGACATGGGTCTATTGGAGATTGCGCCATGATACGGTTTATCTACCCCGAGTGGAGGTCTGATAAGTGAAAGATTTTTGGGCAGGTAAAACGTATCTTGAAGATTTGACTGATGGAACGACGTGTTACGGATTCCAAGCTTGAAATTAAAATCCATTTAAGTCAAATGACAAGGGTAGGCGAGCGGTTAGGTTCTATAAGCAGGCCTAACATTTGTTCGTATGATCCATAAAAGGCCTAAGTCTGAGGCCCAGCAGGATACTCAGGGCCCAAATAAAATAATACCAAAATATGAGCAATCAAAGGAAATATTTAAGATGGTAGAAATATTTTGGGAGTATCCTAATACAAAGAAAGGGCCTAATCTCTGTGACCCAGTAATTATAATGAGATGTTGTTTTCTCTCGAGGACATCTTTGAAAGCTCGAAATCTCGCCAAGATTGTTTATACAAGTGTAGAGCGCTCGTGGCTTCTTCTTTTGCATCATACAATAGTTGAGCTTGGTTCTCTCCTTTGACCATGAGCTGGAGGACGGAGGCCTGATTTGAATGAGCGTTTGTATGCAGACGATCCACTTCAGCTTGGAGGGCAGTTAACTCAGCTTCTTTGGCTGCCAGAGTTTCTTTTTGTGACAATGTTTCTTTCAAAATTGCCCGGATTCGCTTGTTCTCTTCTTGTGTATGGTGAGCCAATGTCTCCACCGCCTCTTTCTTGCATTCAACCTCAAGTTTCAGATAGTGTTGGGCTTCATATTGACCTAGGTGATGGTGAAGTTTTTTCCCAAGGTCGGATATGATCTGGAGGAATTCCGCAGGGGCAGTGGCCTTTAGATTCCTAACTTGTTCTTGAATGTGTTTAATATCTTGAGGGGAATTCAGGTTGCCAGAAAGGATCTTCTGAAGGGCAATGTCAACGGACGAAGGGGAGCTCAATGCACTCAATCTAGTCGAAATCTCTTGCAAGATTAAAATCTCATCTTGAAGGTTGGGTGCTTGAGTGGAATGTCCCGTTGATGAAGACGGAGCATTAGTTTCTTCATTAAAAATAGGTTCTTCATCAATAATCTTTAGCGAGCTCGAAGGCTGGTCTACCGCGGCCATTGTTGAAAGCTCAAGAGATTGAGGGCTGATTGGAGTTTGAAGTTGGCCTTGCGAGTTTGCCTCTTCCTCTGAATTTGCATGTGCTTCAGGAAGTATGTTTTCGCTATTTAGAGAAGCATGTATAGACTAGAAAGAAAAAACGAGGTGTCAAGGTTCAATCAGAAGAAGTTAATGTATAGGCAGAGTAAATAAATGGGAGTATTGATCCGAGTAAGGATTGCTGTACTCAAACGTTAGGGGAAGAGATCAGTTTAAGACCAGACAAGCTCATCAAAGATGCCAAGTCGCAAGCTAGTTCAACAAACTTCCAAGCTGTGGGGGCTGCTACGCAACAGAGGAGCAGCGTGTCGCAAAAACAGAGGAGCAGCATGCAAGAAAGGAAAGCAGCGTGCAAGAGGGGAAAGCTAGTCCAAGTCAGTTTGGGATTTCCTAAACTATCTTAACTATGTAGTTATTTACCTATTCTAGATAGGAGTCTAAGCTAGGATTGCTATAAATAAAGACCAAGGATGTATGTTCACAACAGTTTATGAAAAGAATACAGTTTACTTTGCATACAACAAGGTTCGTTGTGTTGATTAATCGATAAGGTACTTCGATTTTCGAGTTAAGGACGAATCGGCGTTCTTCCTTACTCATAGATATTCGTGAGATCGGCGTCTCATCAATATCACCTATCCATTTACTTCTTATTGCTTCCGCATTCGTATCATAAGTGATGATCCGAGTAAGGATTTCTGTACTCAAACGTTAGGGGAAGAGATCAGTTTAAGACCAGACAAGCTCATCAAAGATGCCAAGTCGCAAGCTAGTTCAACAAACTTCCAAGCTGTGGGGGCTGCTACGCAACAGAGGAGCAGCGTGTCGCAAAAACAGAGGAGCAGCATGCAAGAAAGGAAAGCAACGTGCAAGAGGGGAAAGCTAGTCCAAGTCAGTTTGGGATTTCCTAAACTATCTTAACTATGTAGTTATTTACCTATTCTAGATAGGAGTCTAAGATAGGATTGCTATAAATAAAGACCAAGGATGTATGTTCACAGCAGTTTATGAAAAGAATACAGTTTACTTTGCATACAACAAGGTTCGTTGTGTTGATTAATCGATAAGGTACTTCGATTTTCGAGTTAAGGACGAATCGGCGTTCTTCCTTACTCATAGATATTCGTGAGATCGGCGTCTCATCAATATCACCTATCCATTTACTTCTTATTGCTTCTGCATTCGTATCATAAGTGGCATCAGAGCTACCAGTTCCTGATCCTAGTTCGATGGCTGACTTCGACGACGAAACTCTACTTGCTCAAGTACGAGATATGCTACGGAATAGGCCGACAGGGAGTCGATCCGGCCCTACTAGACCAAAGCCCATAGACGAGTTCAAGATCATAGAACTCCCGGAATTCGCAGGAGGAACAGACCCAGAGGATTACTTGGAGTGGGAGAGAAATATCGAGCGCCTGTTTGAGTTCAAGGACCTTTCCGATGAGAAAAGTTGTAAGTATGCTATCCTTAAGCTGAGCAAAAACGCATCGTTATGGTTCGAAAATCTAAAGGCACAGCGATCACGCGAAGGCAAGGAAAAGATATGCTCATGGGTTAAACTTAAAAAGAAACTACGACAGCGGTACGTACCCCGTACACATAAACTTGGGTTATATCGCAGGATGGCAGAACTCACACAAGGAACGAAGAACATAGCCGACTATATCAATGAATTCGAAGGATTGGTTATGCTGAGCGAAGTCGAGGAGCTCAAGGAACAGAAGATGGCCCGTTTTTGTCAAGGATTGAACCGAACTGTAGCCAATGTAGTCGACCTCCACAATTATGCCTCGTTCGATGAACTATGTAGCCTCTGTCTGCGGGTAGAAGCGCAACAACGGACTAACCATACTAATCCGCCCCTATCCCTAAGAACGAATCCATGGAACCAAGGGGAAGGAAACAAAAGCGTCACTACACCAACTAATCCAAGTACAAACCTCAAGCCTTTGGAACGAAGTAAGACCGAAACTATGACTCAAACTCGGGATGGTTCAAAAGTGCGTTGCTTCAAATGTCAAGGTTTCGGGCACTTCCAAGCCGCTTGCCCCAACAAGCGCATCGTCACACTTCGAGAAGCCATCAATTGGAGGGACGATCTCCACGACGAAGCCTTGAAGGAGGAAGGAGTATTCACCTTCGAAGAAAACAAAGAAGAAATTAATCACGACGAGGAGTTCGAAGCACCAACCTATGATACGACGTTAGTCCTACGAAGAACCTTACACTCTAAGGTGGAATTAATTGACCAAGAACAAAGGGACCAAATATTCCACACAAAGTGTCAAGTCAAGGATCGATGGTGCAATATGATCATCGATGGGGGAAGTTGTACAAACGTAGCCTCAACCGAATTGGTAAACAAACTCGCTTTGGTAACCACTCCACACCCACGTCCTTATACCTTGCATTGGCTCGACGATGGGAGTAAGGTGAAGGTCACAAAGCAGTCAAGAGTTGGGTTCGCTATGGGTTCGTATAAGGATGAAATTTTATGCGACATAATTCCCATGGACGCTTGCCATTTACTATTGGGGCGACCGTGGCAATTCGATCGTGATGTGACCCACCAAGGAAGAAGTAACGTATATACATTACTCGTGGATGGCCGCAAAGTTACACTCAAACCCATGTCTCCCGAAGCAATTCGAAAGATACACGCCCAAGCCATGAGAAAACCCAACCTAACCATAATGGCAAGTGAACGCGAGGTCGAGGAAACACTCCAGGCAGGAATCCCAATACCTAAGGACGAATTGATTCACAAAGATGCAGAGTCCAAGATAAAGGCCATGGTGAAGCTACACGAGCAGGTAAAGGCCCGAATTGAAGCTGTCAACGCAGGTTACAAACGGAAGGCTAATAAAAATCTCAAGCCTAAGGTCTTCAGCGAAGGCGATCTTGTTTGGTTACACTTACGTAAGGAAAGATTTCCGGGGAAAAGGAAGAATAAACTCATGCCAATAGCAGAAGGGCCTTATAAGGTGATCAGTCGAATCAACGATAATGCTTACAAGATTGAGCTACCGGGGGATTATGGTGTGCACGCCACTTTTAATGTAGGAGATCTCTCACCATATGTCGAGGATGAAGAATTGTTGGAATTGAGGACAATTCCTTTTCAAGAGGGAGGGGATGATCCGAGTAAGGATTGTTGTACTCAAACGTTAGGGGAAGAGATCAGTTTAAGACCAGACAAGCTCATCAAAGATGCCAAGTCGCAAGCTAGTTCAACAAACTTCCAAGCTGTGGGGGCTGCTACGCAACAGAGGAGCAGCGTGTCGCAAAAACAGAGGAGCAGCATGCAAGAAAGGAAAGCAGCATGCAAGAGGGGAAAGCTAGTCCAAGTCAGTTTGGGATTTCCTAAACTATCTTAACTATGTAGTTATTTACCTATTCTAGATAGGAGTCTAAGCTAGGATTGCTATAAATAAAGACCAAGGATGTATGTTCACAGCAGTTTATGAAAAGAATACAGTTTACTTTGCATACAAAAAGGTTCGTTGTGTTGATTAATCGATAAGGTACTTCGATTTTCGAGTTAAGGACGAATCGGCGTTCTTCCTTACTCATAGATATTCGTGAGATCGGCGTCTCATCAATATCACCTATCCATTTACTTCTTATTGCTTCCGCATTCGTATCAAGTATTACCTAAACAGGGGGCAAGTCTTTGGATGTAACCAATCGTTGTGATTCTTCAGTCATTTGGACTTGGAGCTCTGGTGAGGGGGGAGCTTGATCCTTTGGCCTTGAGGTAACTTCGACCAACTGTAGTGATTCTTTTACTATGACTTGGAGCTCTAGCGAGGATGGGATCTGAACGTTTTGTTCTGGAATGACTTGATTATTCTGTGAGCTGTTTCCCTCACCAGAGGAGGAAGGAAGGAAGCAAGATTGAAATTCAATCTGTAGGTGCCGGAAGAGAACAACAGAGTCAACTGCCTTTTTCTTTTCTTCTTCCTCAAGTTCCCTTAGTATGATTCTGGCTAGGAATCTCGTGATGAAGTCTTTACAGCACTCTTTACCGCTTTTTATGACTTCCAGCCCTATTTCATGGTCCTCATCTCCAAACATTATGCTGAAATCATCAAACTTCAATATGTAAGCTTTATGACACCCCTCGAAAAACCTTTCTCCCAGCGAGTCAACAATGTAGTTGGCGTCAGCTTCAGCTTTAAGGATGCAGAAGTGATCGTTCCAACTCAACAGGTAAACCTGAGGTTTGGTGTTCTTGCTGATGTTTTCCCAAATTATATCAAATGATGCAATGTCGCTCAAGTTTGCAAATTTCTCTGGGTTGAAGTACCCAATGAAGGAGTCATCAGAAGAAATCCTCAGGGGTCTGATGTTTGCCTTCAGAATAACTTCAAGATCAAAATGTTGATCTTGGTAAGACCTAGCGAGGGCCTCATCCTTGTAGAGCTTCTGCCATTCCGAAGAACCTTAGGCAATGAGGTCATCAAACTCGGAAATCGTGGGCATAGCGTCTGGATTTGAATATAGCCAGTGAGCAATGATAAAGACCAATGCTGAACACGCACTTGCCCTGAATGCTTTTTCACTCCGTTGATCAAATAAGGCATGGAAGATGTTGGCTTGAAGCCTAGCCTATCTGTCTTTGCTCGCGATCTCTGTGGGTGTCCAGATACCACTTGGAGGAGCTTCCAAAGCCAAAGGAAGGTGGTAGACATCTTGGTGAGCGGCTTTGGAGCCTCGAGTCTTGGATGTTTCTCCAGAAGAAGAATCAGTCCTCCTACGCTTATGTGACTGATGAAGAATGAGTGGGTCAGTTCTATTCAGTGAGAAAGTAGAAAACACAAGTAATCTGGGTAAAGAAGTTTGATACATACTAATTGCCCAGAAATATTGGATCTTTTCTTCTTTGAAACTTGTAAGGCAAGGGCCATGTTTTTTTCTTGGACATGCTATTGATTAAAAGAAAGAGGAAAATGATCAAAATTTATGAAGAAATTGCTAACACATGTGGCCAGGGAGTTTTCTTAGTATTCTTGAACAAGTTCCCAATTGTCGCCAAGTCTTCTTCATTTGTGAATCTTTTTTTGAAACCATAGAAAATGTTGGCAAAGAGACCAAGCGGTCCTATCCTTCGTATACTTTCCCAAAGCTGGGAATGCCATACCAGGTATGTCTCGGTGACCAATTGAAAAATGGCAAATGGCTTCGAAAAATCAGGAATTATCACCGTCGGGAAGCCAAAATGGACATCCTGTAGATCAGGTGTGGAAGGATGACCTGGTCCTCGCCAAAGGCTGTATTTGTTCAAAGAATAAGCGAGGGGCATTGGGGCATCTGGGGTATGCCCGAGTTGTCTTGAAAATAATTTGGAGAATAGAGCTCATACCCGGGGCTCGAAGAATCAGAGATTGGCAGGTCCTTATAGGTGTGACTTTGAAGGAAGAGGTTCCTCCCAGAGTCATCTTGCTCTGGCGGTGGCAAACGGTGCTCGGTTTCCACCAGCAGGAAGTGAAAAGCATAAATCAATAAGTTGGGTGATGCCGGCCGCTTCTGATCGATCGATGTCTTTTCCGCAATGGAGCCAGTACCAAGCGAGGTCTTCTACATTTGGGTGCGGCCATTTACCAATTAAACAAAGTGTCTTTATTTTTCCACTTTTTGGGTTCTACCTGTGGATGTTCTTAGAATATTAAGACTGAATTGCAAAGGGGATGGCGGCGAAGAGGAAAAAGTTCTGGATTTATGGGAGATTCCAGAAAGGGACCAAGCAGGCCAGTGCCTTCGCTTGGGTCAACATTCAGAGAGATAATGGCCTCTGGGTTTTGTCGTCTGGTGACAGCTTTGAGGTTTCAGGAGAAGTTCTCGACGTTTTGTTCTGAGTACTGGATGATTATGTCTTTGCGTGGAGGCATGATTTCTAATTGGAGAAGATGGACGACGGTGAAGATGAAATGTTTAGCTTTTGGTTAAGGAAGCTGAAAGATTGAAAGCAAGGCAAGCGAAGGATTTTTGTTGGGAAGTGGGATTTTGTTGATGTGGACTCGTGCTTTTGTATTACATCATTCGAGTGACGCAATTTTTTAGAGGAGTTGTGTAACGTAGTGCTTGCGTGTGATGTTACCATTTGGAATAACAACGCGTCATTCGGGTAATATTCAAGTCTTTTCGCTTGCATAGGTAATTTAAGCTCAAAGCTTGATGGGCAATGTTTGGACCTGAAATAAATATTTTATATTGGGCTTGAAAGGCTGAAATCTTGGCGAGTGGCCCAAGTGAGCCGAAGTCGTGGCAAGCGGCTCAGTTAGGAATAGAGCTTGGCGAGCAGCCAAGTAAAGCAATAGAGTTTGTTTCCATATTGAATTAGGACCGTAAGTTAAGATAGCTGATCTATGCGGCTTAATGTTTATCAGACATTTCCTACTTTGGTTAGGTTTCCTTCATGAAAGGAATTGTGATAACATCGAAACTATATAAAGATAAGACCCGTGTGCTGGAGGTATCAAAGTTATATTAAGAAGCAAAGAGTTGAAGACGTTCAAGAGAATTGAAAGACGACTACTAAGCATTATATAAGGAGAGCAAGAGCATTTGAGAAAGGGTCCCCGATCAAATACAAAAGCTTTGCTATACGCAAACACCTAGACATCTCGTCAGAGATTCTATCCCTGCAACCAGACGAGCAAAGTGCTTGTCACCAATCAAGTGAGAGTATCAAGATCAAAGGAAGCAATGTAACTGGAAGTTTGAAGGGCTTGTCACATATCGAGTGAGAGTTCGGTTATCCAAGGAAGCAGTGTTCTCGATATATCGTCAAAGAAGTTGCTCTGCTCTGCACTCTTATAGGGTAGTGTGAGGTATCAATTTTTTTGGTTCTACTAGAGAAGCAAAAACCCAAAAGTCATAGTCTACTAGGCGAGAAGGATCCATTTAGACGAGGTCGGTGCTCTCCTTGTCTTAATCGCTTAACCAAGAAGTCAGGCAGCTTACACATTCCATATTCCGTTGAGAGACGGTGGCACACCAGCACATACAGGAAAAACTGACAACTGCGATTAAAACTATCCGAAATCAGTAAAAGAGATAGTTTGTAAGAGGATCTCTACGCGCCTCGCCAGAGATATTTTGGAGTCAAACAATGTTCATGGCAATCATAATATATATATATATATATAAGTCCCGCAAAAATGATAGCACTTGTATTGTATTTGATCGATTTCGTCTAAAATCGCTCTTGAATCATGATCAAGGCACCATTGAAGAAGCAAATGTAAAGGCACGTAACTATTCTTAGTTGACCCTGGCATGGATTAATCACTACACATTTCTAAACTTATAAGTTTTCAATGACGATATGTCATGGAGTAATTATTTATTCGAGTTTGTAACTTGGCGAACAATAAACAATAATACATAATTGATCAGATTTTATTTTTTAGAATTAAGGCTTACAGTTACCTTTAAATTTTGATTAATGAAATGATAAAATACAAAGAGGGACATAAAGTCTAAATCTCGTAAAAAGAGAAACATCTGAAATGTTATTAAAAGACTCAACTAAGACGTTATATTTTAAAGTGAACCAAATAACAAAGAGTACATCATTAGCTATTTCATTTGCTTTACAAGAATGGTAACATATATATTAGCATAAAGACAACTCGATAACGACGATCGATGCATCAATTCTCTTTGAACAACTTTCCAACTAAGTTGCCGAGCGGAATTTCCATCGGCACTATGTCTCATTTTGTCACTAGGAGGGAATGATCACTTGACAAACCAACTTAAATCCTAACCTAAAGCAGACAAGGCACCTAAGGTGCACAACCCAAAACAAGGCTCATGTAATTTTATTTTCAACAAAACTATAAAAAAAAATTAATAACTGAAATTTAACTTGTTAAAATAAGAAAAACAGCAAAAACAAAACATGCCTAGAGTTTTAACCCATGCCCACCTCTGAAACCCATCATAGGGTAAAGACTCAATCTTGCCCACCACAGATTGCGTCGTCAGCCACCACTCATCTTTGATCTGTAACCCTCCACTTGCTTTACCTCCCACCCTTGATTAAACCCCTCAGCCTCCGCCTTCTCGAACCTACGGTCGTCAAAGCCCACTACAAATAAAACGGTATTCAGCGATGAACAGAGTTGTGACGATCATAATTTCGTCGCTGAAAGTCAGTATAAACGAGGAAATTCGAAGTTGTCGTAATTGATCTCATCGGTGATGACATTTTCATCGCAGAATAGTAAATAGGCGACAACTTGTAAAATTCGTCGTTTAATATTTCAGTGACAACTAAATTTCGTTGTTAAAGACTTATTTGACGATGATTTTAATGAGTCATCGCTGACATTATATGTGACAATTTAGTTTTCCTTGCAAATTACTTATTTGGCGACGATCTTTTCGAGTTGTCAGTAAATATATATGTGACAACTACAATTTCCTTGCGGATGACCTATTTGGCGACACTTTCTACGATTTCTCGCTAAATTTTTATTTGACAACTACAGTTTCCTCGTAAAAGACTTATTAGGCGACGACTGACAAGATTGTCGGTGATACTTAATGCGACAAACATTCATTCCTCGCAAAATACCTATTTCGCGATGATTTTCACGAGTTGTCGGTAAATATATATGTGACAACTACAATTTTCTTGCGGATGACCTATTTGGCGACGTTTTCTACGATTTATCGCTAAAATTTTGTGTGACAACTACAGTTTTCTCGCAAAAAACTTATTAGGCGACAACTGACAAGATTGTCGGTGATACTTAATGCGAAAAACATTGATGATGACTCTTCCGATGAAGACCATATGTAGGAGGAATAGTATTTTTGTTTTCTTTTTGCATTACGTACCTAAGTTGTTAGAATTTTCGAGCTTTGGAAAATAGGTTGCTCTCCACAATTACGTACCTGACGGTTTGTATTTTTTTTCTTTTCTAAACAATTTATTTAAGTTTGTTTAGTATGTGGTCTTTAAGACTAATTAAGGTATGTAGACAAAAAAATAGATAAAATTTAATTTAGTAAGATTCGTACGTACAAAATTTTGATATAGAGTAGTAGTATTTATATGGTAGGTCTATTGGGAAAAAAAAATCAAACCTTACGTACATAATTTTGATATAGAGTAGTATATATATATATATGGTAGGTCTCTTGGGAAAAAGTAAATCAAATCTTAAAATAGTAGCATATGTGCAGTTTTATTTATTTTATATATAGAGTTACAAATTTAATATATAATAGTAGTTTTATTCTCTATTAATATTGATTGCCGCATTGTTATGAAATTTGATATAGACCTTCCTTAATTATACTGTGTCGATCTCTTAAGAAAAAGATGTCTCTTCTTTATGCTGTGTCAACGATTAAGAGCCAATGTTCATAATATAACTTCTTCATAAAACTTTTCTGAAAACTCAAAGTACCCAAATGGAAGAAATAGTGAAAAAATTTCCACTTTTTTTTACAATGAAGCGCAAAAATAGAATTCTTATATCATATATAACAGACCAAGCTCTTGTTGCCTCCATTGTTTAAACTCTTCTCAATCTTTTAATTTTTCATGTAAATTCCACTTTGCCTCATTTTTTTTGTTATATTACGTACGAATCCATGCAAGTGTTGTTTGTAATCTTTGTACTTAAGCAAATAATTTCTTTATCTCATTTCACAGGTTGCACATGGCATCGCAAGAAGCACATAAGAGTAAGAGTTGACGAAAGAAGATGAAGTTAAAAACAAAAATCATATCTACTACCTCTAATGTAGAATCGAGACTATCTTCGAAATCGCATGTGTCACCAACTATGAGTACTTCTTCTCCACATCTAAGAATAAATGAAGTCTCAAGTCAAGGACCTACACCGACACCTAATACTTCTGGTAAGTTTTAAACACTAGCATCAATGATTGATAAATTCTTTGGTTAACGTACTCTATAAAATATTTTTCATTCCTTATAGGAATAAAAAGGAAAAGAGGCAAAACAACTGGAAAGGGTTTGACTGAGTCCATTGTGAGTAATGGAAACAAGAGTACCAGAAACTCAATATAGTTATGGACCCAATTATGGAAACCTGGTTCATGATAAAGATAAAGATGTCAGTTCTGATGAAAATGAGGATTCCGATGAAGAAGTTGATACCGACGAAGAAGGTAAAGACGATGATGATTCTGATGCAACCCAAGAATGATTGAATATTTGGATAATATGTTATACTCTAGCTAATAACTATCTAGGTTTTATGATTTTGGTTGTTCATTAATTGAATAATGTTTTTGAATTTTGTTTGTTGGCAATAATATTTATTTAAATAAAATTTTATTTTCTATTTTATTTTTTGTGTCAAATATGTTAGAAAATTTCAATAAATTATTATATTTATATTTATAATTATATTTATAGTAGTAACAATCACGATGCATTTACTATTAATTTATAACAAATTATACTCTCGTATATGAAATGTGTGCGAAAAAATCATACCTCGCATTAGTGAATAGTGACAAAAATCAATCGTTACATTTAAGAGTTATGACAAAAATGAAATCTCACATTTATTTTCTCCAACAATTGTAAAATCTTGCATGTATTAGTTGGGACACAAACAAAACCTCGTATTTATTTTTTTGCAACAATAGTCAAATGTTACATTTACACTTTACGACAAATGACACACGTTGCATTTGGTATTAGCGACAAATAAAAAATCTCAATTTTAAATTTTTTGAAAAAAATTAAACATCGCATTTGTTTTTAGCAACAAACGTATGACCTCACATTTATTAATTATGAAAAATACAGAACCTCACAATTACTTTTATCGACAAACGTAAAACGTCTCATTTGATAGTTGCAACGAATATCAAACATCGTATTTATTGTTTGTGGCAAACGACAAACGTCACATTCGATGTCTGGGACAAAAATGAAGCATGAAAATAATGTTTTGTAACACACTCATATTCCTCGCTAAACATGGTATACAATGAATCAATTATGTCACAGATGGAAAAGGCGACGAAACAAGTTATTCGTCGCTTTTACATTTCGCCAAACACATAAGGTGACGAACCTAGCGACGACTCAAAATTCATCGCAATTTTATTTTAGCGAGGAATTTAAACTTTCACCGACGAAATTCGGTTGTCGCCAAAAGCATTTTTTCTTGTAGTGGCCATTGAAACCACAACCAAGTTATCGAACCCCGACTTACTCTAAGCCTTTCAAAATTGCATCTCGCTGTGAACGTCGCATGACCAGAAGAGGAGATCTACAGCCACGAGGGCAAGCCCAAACCTCATAGTTAAGTGCCCAAAGTCAAAAAAATTAAAAATATAGTGACTAAAAGTAGAAGCCCTAAGAGTTAATGACCATTTATGATTTTTGCAACTTTTTGGATAATTTCGGTGGATCAATCATATTTTTGTTTATGATTAGAATAAACTAAGGAGAATAATCTAGTTTTTTTCATATTCAGATAAACTCATTATCATGCTTGTAATATACGGTAAAACTTTGATAAATGAATATTCGATAAATTAATAAACTCGCTCAAGTAATTTTTTTTTCCGGTCCTGACTCGGGACCAGTTCATATTATTAGCGACTTTGCTAAATGTATAAGATAATAATGTTCACTAATTTCTTTAGGTCTCTACGAATATATAAAGTAATAATGTAACTAAAAAATATAATAAAATTCTTAAAAATAATTTTCATTTGAGAATTTCTATTTTCTCGATCAGTTCAACTATTTCTTGAAAAAATTTACTTTAGCTGATTTCTTCATCGCATCTAAGACCAAAATAAACTTTGTCCTTCATGTTTTGCAATGTGTGCACCATATTTGGTAAATTCTTTTCATTTTATAGCACAAAGTTATTCAAGGTACGTACGTCCGTAATTACTGCCTCAAATGCCTATTTTTGATGGAGGAAACTATTGCTATAGCAGAATTGTCATATGAATCATGATCATCTTCAGCATGCTGATTTATTATCCCTTCAATGATCTATTTATCAATAGACGATTTCATCATTGTATCGTCTTTATTATTTAGGAAATATATAAATATCTCGATAAATTAATAAAATTTTAATTTATGGATAAAATAATAATCTCACTAAAATAATAATTTTCTCTCATCTCAAAGTTATTTATTTATAAAGATTTTACAAGATAGAGAAAACTTTCTTACTTGAGGACAGAGAGACCGACGATCTTGATGATGCATGAAAAGACTACTTAATTAAGGAAAACAACGATTTAAGTGCATTAATGTACCAATATATTAAAAGTAGTTTGTCACGTGAAATAAGTGGACTGATTTCATAAAATAAGGAGGTTACCTCTTCAAATAAGTAGGTTGACCTCATAGTGTAGGTACACTCGCATAGCATGTAAAATAAGTAGACTTATTTCATGAGGTAAATTGACTATTTCACGAAGTCAGACTATTTTTTATACGAGGTAGTCTACTTATTTTACAATGTCTATTAACTTTAGTGTATCGGTACGCTAATGCATTTGAGTGGAGATAAACACCTAATTAATGCCTCAGCAAAATTGATTTTATTTTTTGGGACATAATTTTCAAATTTTATTTTGCTATCGCATTTCATGTGAAACCTATCTTCAACGTACAGTTAACATCACCCTTCTGATTTTTTGTTTTTGTTTTCTTAATCTATAATTTAAACTAAGCTTTAGTCACAATCGAATTATAAATTTGCAGAATATTGTATAGAAATATTGTATCTGTTGTTTTCGTATTCCGTATAGCTAGGTTTCGCATGCTGATTATCAGCTGACCAACAAATTGAGAATGTACATACGAGCTATCCAGCTAGGGATTGGCTAATTAAGACTTCTAAAGATAGCAATGGGGATAAACTCACAGATGGATTTCATCTTGCATTGATAGGGTTTACTCTAAAGTCTAAACTCATGGTTTCGCTAGATTCGATTGCTTGCTCAACCAAAATGCTAGCTTGCATGCATGTTTGGCTCTTTTCATCTAATTAAAGTCAACTTATAATGTGTACCCTACATTGCTACAAAAACTTTTCAAGTTGACCTTGCTTGTGATCAAGATCGATGTGTCCACCTCTTTTCATTTTTAAAAAGTTAGCTCGATCATTAATCCTCAAAATAAGTGACTTCAAATTGATCAGGGTGGATTTTGTTTGTAAAGAAGAAAACAGACTGCCACCAGAGGTTCAACTATATATTAGATATAGAAACGAGCATATAACATGATGGATTCTCTTTGTGGTAGCTGGTTAACTTAAATTCTACATCATGATATATATATAGAAGGTTCAAGTTGTACTTTGATTATACTTTTCGACCAACTTTTATAGGCAGCTGGCTGTTGGTTTATATAGAGTTCACGTTGTGTTTTGGACAACACACTCATCGTGGTTGAAATTGGGTCATAACGATTAATAAATGTCAACTTTGCACAAGCAAGACTAAATAGATTATGAATACGGCATTAAGAAAGCAATAATGTGTGTATGGTGATGGTGGAGTCGTGAGGACCGACCAAATCCTCCAATATTCCAATCCTTACTTCATGCATGTTTATCACTTTCTTCTTAAGCCATCAGTCAAAAAGCTCTGGGGTCATTCATGTTATGATGACCTAGTTGGTGCATTCCAACCTGTGTGCGACTGGGGGCGATGAGGCCGGATCGAAGACTCTAGACGTGCATGACCTTTCTGTAAAGCTACAATTGATCTAGTTTGGATGATTGTTTTTTCGTTGACTTGATAAGTGGTTCGTGCATGGTTTGCTCACATATACTTGATACTTCTCACTTTGTCCAGTCCACAGTTCAAATCTTATTTTCAGTGGGTGTTTTGATATCGAAAGGCCAGTTGTCTCTATGGGTCAATTAGTTGTATCTATGTACGACGAACTAGGACGTCTCTAGTCATCTACATCTCTTCAGCAGTTGTGCCGAAGATAAGAAGTGCATGTTGAGATTCTTCTACGCATAGCTAATAGTTGTTTAGAAATTATGCCAACCAAATAAAGGGTCAATTTCTCATATAAATATCCATGAAATATACATGTTAATGATGTTATACATCCCACCTTACCCATCTAATAAGAAGAGTTGAAAGATTAGAAAAAAAATGACGGACAAACTATGACTCTTTGGTTAGCTATTTCAATTGACACTACGAAAGATATAAGTTTAATCTCCTCTACATCATTAGAGTTTTCTTTTTTGATAAAATATTGATCGGATAAGTTGCATAAGAAAATCAGGTGATATATATATATATGTTCAATTCAGATATTGATAAACATTCGTATCTATTGAATGAAAATGTTATATATGTAGAAAATTTATTATGTATCAGTATTGATAACGTATGTAGATACGTACAATACATCAAGTACAATGAAGTTGTCAAACAACAACATTTTGTGCTTGGCAATTAATGGAATCATGTGTTTATCTTATTATGGAAGTCAAAGGACTCCACTTGCATATTGTTTAAGTCCTCTTATCCCTAATTAAGCGACGTCATATTTTTATTGCTTCTTTCCTTACATGTAGGAAAGAAACTATCAAAAACGTACCTGTCTAGTGAAGCAAACAGAAAAAGGCTAGAAATGCGTATTTCATTTGCTTCTTGGAACCTGCTGATCATACATGCCTTTCTTGTTTTGTTGGTAAGCTGTCTTCAGTTTCCCTAAATCTGTTATACTTAATTTGATATTCACAGGTACGTGGTATGTTGAATCCACTCTTAATTTGTTAGTGCTTTCTCCCCAATTATCATCAAAATCCACGCACCTTCCATAAGTGATTTCATATTAATGTTAGCTTAGTCTAGGGTTTTTGAAATGCCAAAAAACCAAGGTGATCGAGGTTTTGCGCGCATCTTTAGTTTCTATATGTTATGATGCATGCGTAAATTAAGTTTGAATGAACGTCAGGTTGCAAACGGGAATTTTGCCAGGAAGATCGCTACAACAGGAAATGGGGATGAAAGCCATCTACTCCTACCAACCCATCATAATGATCATGCATCATCATCTTCTTCTTCTTCGTCACAGATGAATCATCACATGGATTCTTCCGTAAATGTTTTCTTCAACCCCGAAGATCTCAGGGTAGGGAAAACAATACCAATATACTTTTCCAGAAAAGACCCTTGTTCATCCCCCAAGTTTCTTCCAAGAGAAGAAGCCGATTCCATTCCATTCTCAACCTCCAACCTCCCTTACATTATCGACCTCTTCTCATTCCCTCAATACTCACCCTAAGCTAAGGCTATTGAACACACGCTCATCCAATGTGACCTCACTACTACAGGCCAGAAACGAGGCGACGAGGATTTTTTGCCGCTCAAGTAGCATAATGGTTGCCTCAACAACTAGTGACCTCGTCTTCGTCGCTTAAGCATAATCGCCTCATATTCGTCTCTCCACCCTTTGATGACGTACTTTTATAAATCTTCGTTGCTAGAGATCAATGAAGTGACGAAACCAAGTTAGTCGCCAAATAATATTGTGACAAAAATTGAAGGAGGCTTTTTTGTCGCTCCTAAATTAAGCGACCAATATTGATGAGGTTGAGGCGACCAAGGTCTTACATAGAGCGACGTTGTTTGACCTATCTTCGTCGCTCCATGTGTTATATCAAGCGACAGAGTTTGATCTATCTTTGTCGCTCCATTAGATAACAGTAAAAAAAAACTATTTTAGTTTCTACGTACCAAGTTACGACAGTACACAATGTGCATAAAATTATTCTCGACACACAATATGCACAAAAAAAACTCATTCAACACACACAATCATCCATACACAAAAATTAACCTCAAATCTAAACGTACTAGTTTGATGCTTATACAAATACATTCTACCATTGTTCACAAATTCGAGTCTTGGTCGGCACGTAAATTGCAGCTAGATTAGGTGCCAGAAGCGGGGGTAGGAACTGCAGCTTGTTGACCCTCAGATTGGATAGATCGTATTAAGACCTCCACTTTTCTCATCCTTTCAGCGAGCGCATTGTAATCAACTATCGAATTGAGCACCACCTCTTTCGCTTCTGCGACCTCCCTTTTCAGCATCTCGGTTTCCTCAACATTGTTATTCACCCGAGTGCCTCCTCTAGTTTTGGGCTCGCGTGCCCCGCCCCTGCCACAACAAACATGAACAAATAAATATATATCAATCATACATGAAAGCGATCAAGCACAAAAATCGACATAAACGACTATATGTTATGTATTACCTCTTATAGAGGTCCTGAGCCTTGCACTTATCCCTTCCTCTATGATATTTATTTGTGTATCAAGAGGAAGAGGAAACTCTCGTGAAACCACATCACCGTTGTCCTCGGTCGCTGCATCATCTTGTTGGGACAACACTTCGTCAAGCCTTCACTTAACTGCCGCCTGCTCAATTAAAATATAATAATTAACCAATATTAAATATATGGTAAACAAAAATAATTGTAATAACGTAACTTAACATATTTCCGCTCACCACTTTCTCAGTCGCATTCTTGTCTGGCTCGTATACATCGATCCAAGTCTGGACGGCCGGGGCTTTATGAACCTTCTTCTCCAACACTTCGCTCTGGTATGAGAGTGCGAGAGAGCCCGAATGGTGGTTGAGCTGCTGCTCCTTGTTTTTGTTTCTAATTCCCCGGTTTTGTGACCACAGTTTCTGCCACACAAAATAATAATTTAACAATATTAATAGATAAACATTTAAATTTAAAATCATGCCCAAGAACTTTGCAAATAGGTTATGAAGCTTACCAGGTAATCAGGGTCTTCGAAGTGGCCTTTTAACCACTCTCATTCTTCTTCCCTCCCTAAGAACTCGGCAGGAGTCTCCTTGTTGACGTAGAGATAATGCTGATGGCAATTATACTTCCAGTCTTTGTATATTGTTTGCGCTGCGAAGTCTATGAAGTTCCACATGTCCACATCGGTTGCAGGGATGTCATAATTCGTATAGCATATAAAATAAAAATGTGTTAATTTTCTTTACTAAATACATAAACCCTAAATTAACAAATTTAGCCAAGCACAGAAAGTATACCTCAATACTTTTATTGACGATGTCACAGTGTTCATCTTTAAGTCCCAAAAAGTTAGGCGCAAGCATGGGAACTTTGCTGTGGATTATGCTGCCAATGTATCTGGACATCAGACTTCTCTACTCTCTCGTCGCAGGCCCTCGATGCTGTGTAGAGTAAGGCACCTGTAGTCACTAATTGTTGTTCAGCCAGACAAGGTATTCAGTCTTTGTGCCGACAACGACCCCGCCCTACATCCTCGTCGCATTTTCGGTTGCTATGTCCACCATGTCTGCTCAAACCAATGTTACTAACAGTTATACATTTACCAAACCAAATCAGTAACCATCAAACTGAGAGACAAGCAGGGGACCTGGAAGTCTAATCTTCTTACAGCGGATGAACTTGGATGAACCCATCCTCGGAGTTGTGTCATGTGCACATGAACAACACTACTGGCATACGGCCTGCATATAATACTTCGACTACATAGATAATATGGCCGTAGAACTTGGATGAACCCATGTCTATCATGACACCGCTATTTTGAGTCATGGTTCTTTGATCTGTATCAAACGATGTGAATTTGATACCGTTCACGTAACACGACTTAAATATCCGAAATTGCTGAGGTCGTTATTGAGCTAATGACTTTATCCCTGGCACCAAGCTCTGGTCCTTATTTTTATCCTTGAGAGACACCTGAAAATAGATGTTAGATAAGTGAAAGATAAGTGTTAATTTTCATACCCATGTTAAGAACCATAAAAAAAAACTCCTCTAACGACGAAGATCGTCGAAATCTTCACTATTTTTAGCTTTGAACCTTATAAGATGTTCTTCTAGGTATGGTTTAACTTCGTCTATTTCTACCAAAACTTGCCAGTGAGCTTCAGCAGTCTCTGCTTCAGTTAACCTAAATTGGCTACGAGTCTCGATAATATGGCCTTACTTGTTGTGAAACACTGCTAATATTCCACTCTGAGGAAGTGTCAATTTCTTTGTGGTCTTCTCGTCTGAGATAAGACTTACAATACGTCACCAACTCCTGTATGAGGTATCGTTCTACAATACTACCATCTAGGTAACGTGTATTCCTCATTGAATTTTTATATTGACCTAATTGCCTGTAATATTATGTAAATAGTTAGTACATATTACATAACTAACATTATATTAGCAGTGTAAAGTATTATACCTTTCAATTGGATACATCCATGTATAGTATACTGGGCCTGTAAGCAATACTTGTCCGGGCAGATGAACCATGAGATGAACCATAGATGTAAAAAAATATGGAGGAAAAATCATCCCCAAATTGCAGAGAATCAATACTCTCAATTTCCATGTCACGCACAACCTCCTTCTTCAGTTCCCTAGAGCATAATTTACGAAACCAATTTGACAATGTTATCAATGGCTTTACAACGTTATCTGGCAAGAACCCTCTGATAACCACTGGAAGAAGACGTTGAAGCAATACATGGAAAGCATGCGTCTTCAATCCATAAAACTTTGACGGGGGTGCAACTTTGACCTTACTTCTCAAACTTCCTGCATAACCAAGAGGATACTTAACATCCCTGAACTACTCGAACACATATTCTAGAGCATCATTTTTAACTAAAAAAGGTGCATGAGGATCCTTCACCGTCCCCTCGTCACCCTCTCTTTGCCATTAGTTTTTGCGCACATTCCTCTTCTTTAAAGCAGAGCGAGCTTTTGGACTATCATTGGTTTTCTTATCAATTGCAAAAATGATTGCAAGGATGTTGTCACGTATATTTTTTTTCAATGTGCATGACATCTAAGCAATTTCTGATCTTCAATGATGACCAATAAGGCAACTTTCAAAATATGCTCTCATTAGTCCAACACTGTCTGTTATTTGGATTGTACGGTACCTTCAAGTCGTCATGTTGGCTAAGAATGGGGTAAGTGTGTGACCTAACATCCTCCAAAATTTCATCTCCATTTTTTTGAACGGGTCTTCCGCCAAACTCCACATTCCCGTTAAATGCCTTACTCAATCGCCAAGGATGATCCTGGTGGAGCCATTTCTGATGACCTTCATAAACTATCCTTCCATATATATGCTCTGAAGTCAGCTCATCTAAACGAATTGGACATGCCTTGTACCCTTTCACCGTTGAGCTCACAAGCATCCCTAAACCAGGAAAGTCGCTGATAGTCCACATCACCGCTGCCTTCATCAAGAATACCTCATTGTCTACTCAATCAAAAGTATGGATTCCAACAACCCATAAATGTATTAGCTCCTCGATCAATGGCTCCATGAGTACACTGAGACACTTTCCAGGAGATATAAGGGCCGGAATCAACACCGATAGCATGTTATATTCCTTCTTCATGCACATTGGCGGTGGTAGATTGTACGACATCACAACAATGGGCCATGTACTATGCAAAGTTCCATTGTTCCAAATGGATTGAAACTGTCTGTTGCAACTCCAAGGCACACATTTCTGCAGTTCCGTGCGAAACTTGTAAATGTTCTGTCAAAATGTTGAAATGCTTCTCCATCAGCTGGGTGGCTGAGGCTACCAGCCACGCATATCCTCTCCCTGAGCCATCTCATATGTTTGGCAGTGTGTGGTGACATAAACAGACGCTTCAACCTTGGTGTCAAAGAGAAGTAACAAATGATTTTTTTGGGAATGTCACCATAAATGGCTTATATCTTTCACAATTACACACTGGACAAATCCTCTCATTTACAAGCGCCCCCTGAACAATATATAGTTGAACTCACATGCATTAATTCTTTCATAACCAAGTGAAAGATCACTCAAGATTTTTTTAATTCTCGAGTATGAACAGGGGAATGTGTGCCCTTTAGGAGGAAGTTTATTAATGTAAATACATACAGAGTCAACACTTATGTCCGACCATTATTTTTCATTTTTCATTTCCATTGCATCTAATATAGCACTCAAAACAGTTTCCTCACTGCCATCATATAATGAGATCTGTGACTCCTTTAATAATCTATCGTACTTTTCATAATCATCATTTACCATGTCATTGAAGTTAATGCCAGAATTATCTTCCACAAATTGTTGGGCTGTATCTGTATGGTATCCAGGATAATACGGATATGCATCATGTAGAATCTCTAACTGCGGGTTCACTTAAGGACCAGCACCACTAGAAGGACCGACTCTTTCTTGAAGCCACTATCTTGGGAGACTGAGTATTACCGGTTCACTTGAAACTTTCCCGTGAAGATACCAGATAGTATAATCCAGATTCAAACCACTGTGTGACAAGTGATGATACATGGTATCCATAGTAACCTTGAACGGACCGTTCTTACTACATTTGCACGAGCAGAAGTGATAATTGGCTTCGTTACTATGTCGCCGAAAAAAATTCATAAACTCGAATATGCATGTGATGTACCTTGGATCAGCATGAGGATATGTCATCCAGGTTTTGTCTGGATGTAAAGAAAGTTACCACACCATATTTATGATACAACCAAAACCTGTCCCCACACTTCTTCTCCTTATGCCTTCGGGTTGGGTCATATTCTCTTCAGGAGAATACGACATTTGTCAACCCTCTTGCACTCATGGGTTTCATCTCTAGTTTAGGGAAATTTTGGCAGCATCTCCCTATAGTTCCCTAAGTGCACACATATTTAAACAACCTAATTTGTACTCGAGGAACATTGTAGGGAGACATTGTCGAAACTATATCCCAAAACTGAAACTGAAACCACATGAATAGAAAAGGATCAACAAAGTTGTGTTCACTTAAAGTATCCAAAAATGGGACAATTCGAGAATCAACAACTCAACTCGATCAACTAGATGAGTTGTTGATTCTCAAACGGGAGTTCTAAGTTGATAAACACCACAATTATATATAACCCTACGCTCGATTTCATGATTAACACTAATAACACCACTAATTGAGACTAATAAACCTAATCTACACTAATCATCACAAATTTCACTAAATTTAACCAAAATTCAAACATTATTGATGAACCCATAACATTATTTATCACAATTCAATAATTCAAACACTAAAACTACAACATAAGACCAAACTCAATTCAACTTCAAAAATTTCACATAAACATCAATTTCACTTCTCAATTAACATATAATATGGTCATAAAGAGAGTTAAAGAGATAAAAATTAAACTAACCTTACTTAAGAATTAAATAGATGGAAAGAACAACCTTCTTTCTCAATTTCTTCAAATTTCTCTCCAAATCGGCCAAGAACAGCTCCAGAACGTGAATGACCTATTTTTCCAAAATTTCAACCTTATAAAAGTTTTGACTTTAAGAAGGAGAATAGATCCAGTTTAAAAAAAATGGGGCGACGAATATTGATCAATTTTCGTCGCATCAGATCTCTTCGAGACGACCAAGTTTCCATTCATCGTTTCAGATACCTAAATTTGGTTATATCATTTTTATGAAGCGACGTAAAAAAATATTGGTCGCTTCAAGGACCGTAAAGCGACGTATGATATTTCTGAGGTTACCAATACATTCTTCATTGCGTCAGTGGGCCTCTAGCGATAAAAGAATTTACCTTCGTTGCTTGATAGCTGCTCTCGAGTAGTGCCTCCAACCCACGAAAGGAGAGTCCAAATTCTGTGCCACATCCTTGGAAGCCATGCTTGACTTTGTAATGTCCCAGTTCGGATCAAACACAAACACCCAACTCGAGATCTTGACCACCTCTCGTTCCCTAAGCTCACCCACCATATTATAGAACTACATCATCCTGGAGAAACCCAATGAGATCCTTGCTCCGAAGATGTTGGCTTGTCACACCATGCCTTACCCTTATGCAGTTTTCTATTGTCATGGTCAACAAAGTGGGAATAGGTTGTATCAGTTTTTGCTGCGTGATGAGAATGGAGAGAAAATAGCTGCTGCTGCTATGTGTCACATGGATACTTCTCAATGGGATCGGATCCACGCTGCGTTCCAAGTGCTTGTGGCTGAGCCTGGAGTCTCTTCAGTTTGCCATTTTGTTCGTCCACATAATCTAGTCTGGGTGCAGTGGCGTAGCCACTATAGGATCAAAGGGAAATGACACTCTTCAAGTTTTGAATTATTATTAATCAAAGATATATTTTTATATAATTAACAAGAATTAAAATAACAAAATTTATTTTGACACAGTTGAATATTCAAAAAGAAAAAAACCTTAATTTGTTTTAACTATTTTGCCTTAAAGCCATCTCCAATGGTGAAGTCCTATATGGAGTCCTATACCTATATTTAGGACTTCAATTTAGGACTTTTCATTTAGGACTTCAATCATTTTCAATGGTAAAGTCCTATATTCTCAAAAAATCCTTGTTTTATGTTACATTTCCTCTCTCCTCTGTCACTGGGACCCACTCCGATCAGTATAGGACAAGTGCTAAATAAGGATCTAGTTTAGCACTTCTTATAACACCCAGACCTATATTTATAGGGTTTAGCACCTTTGATTTCAACCATTGGAGATGACATTTTATCACCAAAGCTATTTATCTAGCTTTTAGCACCTCCCATTGGAGATGCCCTAACTAATCAAATAAATTCTGCTATATATTATTGCCATATATTGAATCAATGATTTAATAAAGTTTTAACTTTACAACATTTACTATTTGATTGATAACTATAATTTATTTTTATCATTTTATCATTTCGTTTAGTAAATCAATTAAAAAATAAAATAGATTTCTACATGATATTCGGATTATGAATTCGCAATTATTATTCTCGTGAATAATTTTGTTGAAAATAGAAGTAAGCGCGTTACAAGTTTTTTATATATAAAAAAATGACATTATTGGACGAAAACCACTGTCTGGGTGCCGTTGCCGGCTTAAACCGAACTGGTTTTTATTAATGGCCAATGTGTGATTGTATTTATATAATGATCACAGGTGCCATGGATGTTGATCGTGTTATATATTGTATAATATGCATGATCACATATGAATATCGATATATGCAACTTAAGTATTTTTACGGAAGTTTTAATTACATGTATAATCAAGTAGGATATGCAGCTCTGAACCATTTTCACTATCTAATAATATTATTATTATTTTTTATTTTTTAACAAACCCTAGCGGCATTGGTTTACACTAGCGACCGGAATCAAATATCAGAATTTCTATCATTTAGTTTTCTGATCTGTGTAGTCCGAGCCCTAAAGGCCAAGACTCGTTCTCAAGATCCAAGATCGATCGATCATAATGAGGCACTTAGCAATCCTATCATGGAACTGCCGTGGTATCTTGAATGGTGCAACTCATAATGCTCTGGTTACGATGGTTAAACAAAAACAACCAGACTTAATCTTTTTAATGGAGACCTTAGCGGCGTCAAAGGAAGCACTAGAACCAACTCAGTGTGCATGCCCTAGGGTATAAAGGGATGTTCTGTGTTCTCCAATCGATGATTTGTAGAGGACTGGCCATGTTTTGGAAGGAGGAGATTCACTATAAAATGAAAACATATTTGGCACATCATATTGATGGGGAAGTACTCTCACCGAACTTGAGTGAGAAGTGGAGAACGACTGGGGTTTATGGTTGGCCAAAACCAGAAGATGGGGAAAGGACCTGGGCTATGATCCGCGATTTAATAGGGCAAAGTGACGAAGCATGGGTGATGTTTGGAGACTTCAATGAGGTCCTGGTAAGAGCAAATAAGTCAGGGGGAGGATTGAGGAGCAGGAATGCAATGTTAAGATTTTGAAGGGCACTTGAGGATTGTGGAGTCCAGGATATGGGATTCTATGGAAGTAGGTTCACATGGGCTAATAAATTCACAAAGGAGAGACGTGATAGACGTACTTGTAATTAGGCTTGGAAGGAAATCTGTCCATTCTGCAGAGTCACGACATCACATCCAGGCACTTCTGATCACAGCCCAATTTTTATCGCAGGGTGCTCTATCAATTTGAGACACGGAAGACAACAAAAATTATTTTCATTTGAAGAGATGTGGACTCAACATGAGGAGTGTTCCAATATTATCCAAAAAGGGTTTGATCACACATGCCGATCCTAGAACTAGGGTTTCAGAGAAGATCAAGTATATGGGTAGGATGTTATTGGAGTGGCATGAGGGAGTTTTTCGGCAAACGGAGAATGAAATCAAGGCGGTAAGGGAACAGCTGGATGTTTTGATGAGGGAACCATTCCAGACTGCTCAACATGAGATCCTTAAGGAATTACGTGTGAAGTTACAATTCTTGTTGGCAGGCAGGAGACCTACTGGCGACAAAGATCAAGGTAGCTGAACTTCAAAGATGGAGATAGGAACACACCGTACTTTCATCGCAAAGTCTCAAAAAGGAGATCCAGGAACATAATTGTGGGCTTATATCAATCTACGAGTGAGTGAAAAGATGAGTGTGGACCTTCTTCGAGCCTTTTCGGACGAGGAAGTTAGAATTTCTTTAGTCCAAATGCATCTTCAAAAGCTCCAAGACCTGATGGTATGTCACCTTGTTTCTTTCAAAAATATTGGAGTATTGTTGGAGCGAACATGTGTGCAATAGTGCGACGCTTTCTTAGAACGGGTGAGATCCTAGCAAAATCAAACTTTACGTAATTATTCTTACTTCCGAAGATCAAGGAGCATAATTTACCAACACATTTTCAACCCATTGCTTTATGTAATGTAGTTTACAAAATTTTCTCAAAGGTTTTGGCCAACCGATTAAAGGGTTATTTGAATGAGATTATTTCTCCTTTGTAAAGCGCTTTTGTCACAGGTCGATGATTTCAGATAACACACTAGTTGCAGTAGAAGTTACACATTTCCTGGATCACTTGGACAGGAATGAGGAAAGCTTTGTTGCGTTGAAACTAGACATAAGCAAGGCTTATGATAGGCTCGAATGGAATATGATAGGCTCAAGTGGAATTTTCTAGAAGCTCTAATGTAAAAGATGGGATTCGATCCTAAAGGGTGAGCATGGTGATGAGTTGTCTTACTACGGTGAGATATACAATTCTAGTTAATGGAGAATAGGCAGGCTATATCACACCTATAAGGGGAATCCGACAGGGAGATCCGTTTTCTCTATATCTTTTCTAGCTGTGCGCGGAGGGTCTATCGGCCCTGATTAGTGAAGGCGTGCAAACAAAGAGAATTGAAGGTATTTAAATGTTTCTAGGTACCCCTATAGTCCATCATTTATTATTTGTTAACGATAGCTTCCTATTTGGTAGAGCCATGGATGAAGAATGTGATCAATTCCGATCAATCTTACACACTTGTGAAAAAGCTAGTAGACAACATGTGAATCTAGAAAAGAGCTTACTGATGTTTAGCAAGAATGTGAGAGATGATAAAAGGGTCCAACTTTCAAACCGACTCGGGGTGACTTTGGTGGATCATATTGAGGAGTACTTGGGGATACTGATCCATGTTGGTAGATCTAAAAATCAACTTTTCGATTTTCTGAAGGAGAAGCTGATGAAGAAGTTAGTGGGTTGGAAAGAAAGTCTACTCAGTGCGGCAGGAAAAGAGATTTTAATTAAGTCAGTCGCTCAAGCTCTACCTCAATATGTGATGAACTGCTATCTAATTCCTAAAGGGGTTTGCGAAGATTTACAATAGGTTTGTGCTAATTTCTTTTGGGGGGATACAAAAGAAAAAAAGAAGATACACTAGAGATCATGGGATAAGATGTGTGTCTCCAAATTTGAAGGAGGTATGGGGTTTAAAAATTTATATGCACACAATCTAGCAATGCTTGCTTAGCAAGGCTGGAGTCTTGTTACGCAACTGGATTCTTTGATAGCAAGGTTGTACAAGTCTTTATACTACAAAGAAGGAAATTTCTGGAATGCAACTCTAGGAGAGCTCTCCATCATATGCGTGGAGAAGTATCTTGGAGAGCCGACCGATTCTCCAAGCAGGTTGTTATTGGAGAGTAGGGGAGGGTAATATCAATATCTGGGAAGACAATTGAATCCTAGACTGCCCAACTTATACACTTCAAGAACCTTCTACTACTGAAATCAGTAAGGTATGTCAGCTTTTTAACTCAAATTCACTCTCCTAGAACCGGCGACATGTGTATGATTTATTTCCAGTAGCAGTAGCTAACCGAATTTGTGGTATACATCTACTCGAATAGCTTAAGATACTCTATGCTGGAAGCTCGAGAAACGGGGCCATTATTCAGTAAAAAGTGCATATAAGGTTGCAAAAGATTATGTTCTTGGTGATGTGCATGCATCTTCTTTGAGGTGCTATATAAAAGGATTTATAGAAGGCTATTTGGCATGCATGTAACGATTTTTTTGTGGAGCGCATATAACGACTGACTTCTCATGAGAGAGGCATTTGCTCGTAAAGGGTATACATGAAACTTAATTTGCGTGGTGTTCAATTAATCAAGGGAATCAATTGGACATGTTTTGTGTGATTAGGGGGCGTGCGAAATCCTTACAGCACCTCCATTTTTTTAAACCCGATAGTAGGCCCCTCATTTAGCTTTAAGGACTGGCTTCTTGAAGCAATGAGGAAGATAGAAAAGAGCACGTTTTCACAGCTCTTAATGATCTTGTGGGGTTTGTGGAGAAACAAGAATGAAGCATTATGGAGAAACACCAGAGAAGAAGCCAGCCAGCTTATCTTTCATACAATATCCTACCATGACCAATACGTACAGGCTAATGAAAAACCAATCAAAGATACAACTAACAGAAGCTTGGCAATCTGGAATGCTCCACCTTTAGGGACTCTTTGGTATGGGGCTTATGATCAACAAAATACCACTGGGGGTATCGGAGGAGTGGTTCGGGATCATTCAGGGTTCTTTCTCACAGGTTTTTCTCAGAAGATCGAGTTTTGATGGTCGGCATTACATGGCGAGCTGCTAGGTATTCTCAGAGCTTTGGAACATACTATCACATTACCCCAAATGCCAATGCGTGTAATGTTCGATTGTGAACAAGTTATCAGAATGATCTCGTCAAGTGAGGAAGATCGATCAGTGTTGGGATCTCTTTTGGAGGATATACAACAGCTTCTCAGAGACAACAAGCATATGACTACGACATTCAAACCTCGTGGAGGAAACCGAGTTGCCCATCTCCTTGCTCGATTCGGTTTAGATTCAAATTCATGTCATAGTTGGGTTACCAACGCTCCTGACTTTATACAAGATGTCTTAGCTTTTGATGTATCCAGATTACAAAATTAATGAAATCTATCCTTGTTTCGTAAAAAAAAATATAACTATTGCTCACTAATTTTACATTTTGACTTGTAATTGTAATGACTCATTATCAATTCCTGGATGCTGAAAGAGCGTTCTGTTTAGGGAAATTGTAGGACTCTAAACGCGTAATTAATTAGTTTTTCAACTGGAAGGTGAAAGGACCCAATCCTGATTTAGTTTCCTAAACCGGAATCAAACCCCTTCTGAAAACACGAACCAACAAAAACCATCAAAATTTCGGCAGAGTGACGCTACTAACGCGGAATTGTCGTTAACCTGCACCAGGAAAATACACTTCATCCTATGCCACAAAAATCAAACCGTGGGCACCAATCCCATCCGGATTTCTCAATATATCAACAGTAATGTAAAGTAATAAATATAACTATACTTTACAGAAATCCGAGAAAAATCGTATGAAAATATATCATCAGAATGTTCAGAGTGACCTCTAGTGTATAATTATATAAATATGTCACAACGGGCAGAACAAGAAACCTACTGGAAGAAACAAGGTAGCTCGAACACTATGCCTCCGACCATGACGTGCGACACCAGAGTCCGAACTGCAAACTGGGCACGGAAACCGAAAATTCCAGGGGAAAGACATGAAAACCGTTAGAGTGAGTGGACAAAAATAAATGTCTTTCGCCAAATAATATATGTTATGAAAACATATGCGAGTCTAAATGCATAAAAATCAAATGGTACACGAGGGAGACTCTAACTCCTCACGCGTACGGAGCATGCATCGTAAATACCGCGGGGTCACTCATGGACTCCCTCGCGCTAGTACAGTCTGAATCACGGGATCCCAGACCCACACGTGATTCCAAGCCATAAAGGCCTCGGGTCAGGATATCTGTCCCCCCCAGAGCATACTCAGGGATCTGCCGAGAAGCCAATGTGTATCGATACAACCCTGATAACTAAGACTATACTCTGTGTAAACCAAATCACAAATCCTTTCCATGCACATGCGTAAAACATAATATATATATATATATGTATGTATATTCATAGATGCACATTCGTAAGTGCATAATCGTAAAACACATGCTCATAAAAATCATGATCATAACTGCATGCTCATGCTCGTAAAACGTATATAAAAGACTCGCAGTCAATCCGTGAAAAGAAATGTCCACTCACAGGTGAGCGTAACGCAATTCGCGTTAATCCCGTAATCCGGCGAAAAATCCCTCGCCAAACGAACGATCACGAACCCCCGAATAATCATAAAAAATTTATTTCTCAAAATCATAACTCGGTACCTTGAATCATATCATGAGAAACAACCGTTCCCAGGAACAAATAATTCAATAACGACGAATTGTCGAAAATCCGATAATCACATCACAAAACCTCGCTATAACTTCCGATGCTCAAATCAAAAAATAAACTTCACCACTGCGATCGGGGCGCGATTCTGAGTGAAACGACATATAACTCGTTGAAAACCCCAAAAAGTCAACTTTGACCGGAGGACCGCCGTTGACCATCGCCGGCGGCGGCGGCGCCACCCAAACATGAAATTCTCCGGAGAACCATGACATATTTCACTCAAAATCATCCAACAAGCAACTTCCATAACTACACCAAAGATCAATTTTGACTCTAACTAGTCCAATTTCAAGAAAAACCAAATCCTCACACAAACTTTAATCGATCAATTCTCCATGTACAAAACGAATTGGAGCACCATACCTATATGGATAGATTTGTGGTGATGAGGGCTTCAAAGCTCAGTGCTTCAAGTAGCTCAATTTGGTCGGAAGAGGATCGACTAAAAACCCCAAAATTCCTCCAATTTCCAACCGGAAATTTCCCTTCCTCCGGCAACCTTGCCGTGAGTAGTGGCCGGGAACATCACGGGGAAGCCAAGGCGAATCGAACGGGACCAGGCCCGAGGCCGGAGGTGGCCGGATGGCAGCTCACCGCCGGCGAGCCTCCTCCACCGTCACACTCCATCCTCCCAGCCGAGTTGACTCGATCAACAAACATTAATGCCATGTTTGACTTTCCAAAAGAGGTAACCCAGTTTACACTACAAGAAAACTACACTTAGACCACGGAAAAGTAATTTTTCCGTGGTCCAAGTGCCACTTGGACGACGGAGACTTTCCCGTCGTCCAAGTAACACCTGGACGACGGAGAAATATATTTCCGTCCTCCAGGTGATCACCTGGACGACGGAAATATACTTCTCCGTCGTCCAGGTGATAACCTGGAGGACGGATAAGACTCTGAGGTCCAGGTTATCACCTGGACGACGAAGAATAACACCTCCGTCGTCCAGGTGGCCACCTGGACAACGGACCGACACGTCGTGGTCCGAGTAATTAACTTCTACTTAGACGACGTACCGACACCTCCGTTGTCTAAGTGAAGTATTATATAAGCCCGATGCCAAACTCTCTTCGATTCATATATATATTCCATCTCTTCATTCCATTCGAAGAAGAATTGAAGGAGAAGGGAGAAGGAGAAGGCTATAGGATATATCGGAGAAGAAAGAAGGCCGAGAAGGATCAGGATAAGGGATCTCCGCTAGCTATAGCTTAATTAACAGATATCGAGAAGGCCAGCAGGTACGTACGCAGTTAAAATTTGCTTAAATTACGTACGTACATAATTGATGGATCGATGTAGATCGAGTACGTATAATTAAGCGTAAATTAATGGACTAATATATATGTAATATATAATTAATTAATTATAATATTTTGTAGCAGTATGGACAAAAGTTGGATGAAGTTGAAGAATAGATGTGATGTCCGGTATATGGATGGAATTAGCGAATTTGTGAATTTTGCGATAGAACATGGTCAGGGAAAGAAACGTTTCAGGTGTCCGTGTCAGAAATGTCTTAATTGTCAGTATGCGGAGGTTAATGTTATGGTGCAACACCTGTACGAAAATGGTATGATGTGGAGTTACACTATATGGAGCGAGCATGGTGAAGCAGTAGAGTTCAGCGCAGCAGACTTCAGCTCAGGGTACAGTTACCATGGTGCCTCATCCAGCGGCAGTGGTGCCGGACCCCCAGCTTGCAACCCAACTGCAGATTTGGTCCATGATGCGTTTCCGGGATGTAGTCATAGTGGACACCAACACCAAGACGGAGGTTACAGTACCACCAATGAGCATGATGACACATTTCCCGCAGCTAGCTTGGCCACTGACACCAGTGAGATGGAAAAGTACAACCGGATGCTACTTGAAGCGCAGACCCCGGTGTTCCCTGGATGTCGAGAGAATGTGTTGCAATATGTGATGGAGCAAATGAAGATAAAAGTGAAGCACAAAATGTCAGTGAGTGCTTTTGACGAAATTCAGGAGCAAATATGTAAGTTGCTTCCTGATGATCACAATCTTCCTAAATCTCATTATAAGGTTAGAAATATCCTCAGCAGCCTCGGCCTAAAGTACAGGATAATTGACGCATGTCCAAATGATTGTGTGCTATTTTACAAAGAGTATAAAGAGTTGGACTATTGTCCCGTATGTGGCCAGTGCAGATTCCAGTTGAATAGGAAGAGTTCGAAAAAGAGAATTCCTGTGAAAGTTGTTCGATATTTTCCCTTGATTCCCAGATTGCAGCGCCTGTACATGTCTCTACACACAGCAGAGGCGATGAGATGGTACGCAGAAAAGCGAATAGATGACGATGTCCTGCGACACGCCGCGGATGGGGAGGGTTTCAAACATTTCGACAGAGAATTTGGAGACTTTGCTTCAGAGGTTAGAAATGTTAGACTCGGCCTATCTACAAACGGATTCAATCCTTGGGGAAGTAATAGCTCCGCCGTCAGCACTTGGCCAGTTATTCTGATGCCGTACAACTTGCCTCCGTGGATGTGCATGAACAAGGAATTTAATTTCCTTACCGTACTAATTCCAGGTCCTAAATCTCCATCGAAGTGCTTAGATGTCTACCTCAGACCTTTGATCGACGAGCTGAAACTGTTGTGGGAAAATGGAGTCTCAACTTATGACAAATTCACTGACACGATGTTCACGATGAGGGCTGCCGTAATGTGGACGATCAGCGATTTTCCAGCTTATGGGATGTTGGCAGCCTGCAGGACAAAAGGATATAATGGATGTCCTATATGTTTGGACGACGTGAACTCTAGTTGGCACGCGGGGAAGGTGTGTTACTTGGGTCACCGTAGATGGCTTCCTCACGACCACCCGTGGCGACAGGATGAAGCTCATTTCGACGGTACGGTAGAGAACAATCCTAAACCCCGTAGTTGGTCGGGCGAAGAGATTTTAGAGAGGTTGAGCTATTTCGACTTTGGTGTGTTGAGCAATGACGCGGATGTAAAGAAATGCAATCCAATTCCTCCACATGATCTGAGCTATTGGGATCACAAGAGTATATTCTTTGAACTCCCTTACTGGTCGAAGTTGAAGCTGAGGAACAACTTGGACGCGATGCACATAGAAAAGAATGTGTGCGACAGCGTGGTCGGAACAATTCTCGGTATTAAGTTCAAGACTAAAGATACTCCCAAAGCGCGCAAAGATTTGGAATCAATGAATCTACGTCGTCCCTTGTGGTTGAGGAGGGATAGGAAATGTGTGTACAACAAGATGCCAGATGCACCTTACACAGTGAAGCCGACGCTTAGACGTTCTGTATTTCACTGGTTTAAGGGCGTTCGTTATCCGGCTACGTATGCAGCTACTATAACTGGAGCAGTGGACGAGGTGCAACACAAGTTTGTTGGTCTAAAGACACATGACTATCACGTTATGCTGCAACGTCTGATTCCAGTGGTAATTCGACCATACTTGCCTCGGGACGTCGTAGAACCAATAGTGGCATTGTGCAGGTGGTGGCAGAGGTTATGCGCCAGAGAATTAAAGAAGTCAGATGTGGTGGAATTGCAACAACAAATTGTGCACATCATTTGCAAACTAGAGAGGATTTTCCCCCCTGCTTTCTTTGACATCATGATTCACCTAATGATCCACCTGCCCGAGCAGGTGCTGATTTCTGGTCCGGTCCAGTACACTTGGATGTATCCTCAAGAAAGGTACGTACAACTAATTAATTAATTTGTTCCACATGAGATTATATATATACTAGCCAGCTAGCTACATGTACTTATGTAATGTGTACGTTTGATTTTGTAGACAGCTTGGACAGTATAAGTCATTCGTCAAAAACAGGTCGGCCCCGGATGGCTCCATAGCAGAGACATACCTAATGCATGAGTGTGTTACTTACTGCAACAGGTACCTCAAAGATCCACCCCCTCCCACTGCCTCCGATCGCAGTGCCCGCATCAATCTTTCTATCGTCACCAATGTCGTCCGACCGTTTAGAGGAGTATTAAAGGAATCGTTAACACGGGAAGAACTTATTGAGGCACATTGGGTAGTGTTGCGAGACTGTGATGAAGTTGAGCCGTACATGATGTCATACAGGGAGAGGGTTCAGGTGTTAAATCAAAACAAGAGTTCGGCGTGGATTGAGAAAATGGTTAAGAAGAAGTTTCCTGATTATTTCTTCCAATGGGTACGTACGTACGACTCGGTATTAATTATTTAAATACATATTGCTCATGTTTGTAGAAAGTAAACCATTATATTAATTTGGCCTTTTTCGCAGATGATTGATCTGCAAAAATCTGATAACCACGGAGGGTGGTGGTCATGGCCAAAGCACTTGCTAGCAGGGAAGCCGGTTAAACACTATATTTATCCCGGATGTTTTGTGAACGGTGTAAAGTTCCATTCATTGGCCCGAGACGAAGGAAGAAGAACACAAAACAGTGGGGTAGCGGTTGGGAAAGACAATGATCTATATTACGGGGCTATTGTATACGTGGTTCAGCTATGTTACGGGAATGATGTCAACGTTTTCCTATTCAAGTGCAGATGGTTCAAACGTACAAAGGAAGACCTGGGACTATTATCAGTCGATACAAACTCGCACTAGTATGAGGATGAGCCTTTCGCTCTCGCCACCTTAGTTCGGCAGGTGTTCTATCTCGACGATCCGAAAGCCGGTGAAGGGTGGAAAATAGTGAACCATATCTCTCACCGAGGAATATGGAATACAGAGACAATTGAAGGGACACCGGCGACGACTGAAGATGCTGCTGAACCAGAAAGAGACATTCCTGCCTATCAAGAGCCTAATATTTCTATGGTCCGCTCCGATATAATGGATCTGGTTCAAGATGGTGAACGGTTACCCATGCCTGATGGTTGTACAGATCTAACTGAAGATGAGATTGTCGATGAGGTAGATGAAGAAGACGAGCAGGAAGAGGACGCGGACGAGGACTCAGGTTATTCGTCGGACGATGTTGAGTACGATGACGAGGATGAGCCGTCGACTAACGGGGATGAGGACGATGATGATTATGACGAAGAGTACGGTCATACGACGAGGGAGATTAATTGGTAATTAATTACTGTAATTATTGTACGTAATATATATATATGATCGATGCCGGTTTACGGTAAGAAATTAATCGATCTGAATTATATATCCTGGCCAACGGAGAAATTAATAAATATTGGCGCCAAATCTCAATCTCATATAAAACGTAATAATATTTTCGATCTGAATTATATATATATATCTGAATTTTTTAATAATATTTTTGAATTAGAAATTAATAAACGGACACGTACGTACACAAATGACCGGGGACGACCTATACCGTAATCCATAAGACTCTAACCCCTGAAATCGGGGTCTATACACCTGGACGACGGAAACTGGTCATTATCCGTCGTCCAGGTACGCACTAGGACGACGGAGATGGTCATTCTCCGTCGTCCAAGTTCACAAACCCTAAACCCTAAACAGTAAGCCCCTAAACCCTGAATTCAGGGTCTATGCACCTGGACGACGGAGAACGTCATTCTCCGTCGTCCAGGTTCTTACCTGGACGACGGAGACCGACGTTCTCCGTCGTCCAGGTGAAGATATCGTAATTTTTTCTAAGACAACGACCCTCTAGACCTTCTTCCAATGCATTTTCTTTTCATCAAGACTTTAGAGTAAACAATTCTTGGAGTGTGAGCTTCGACGGTTCGAAAATCGGAGTTGCGAAATGCCTTGTATCCACGTTTCCGGTTTGTGAAATTATCGGTTTTGCGGTTGACTGTGCCGATCAAACCCTTCCCGAACTTATTATTTTATGGTCCTTTGAAGATAATTATATATTATGTTACGACGAACATATCCAACGGTTGTTTTGTCCAAATTCAATTTCGTTAATACTCTGCTGCAAATGAGCGTCTACTCATGAACACTTAAGTCGTAAAGATTAGTCGATACTTAACAACTTTCAAGACGTAAAATTATTCGTCGGTTCAAATTTAACTGTTCATATATACGATGCGTTCATCGATATTGTACGACTATTTCACTCGAATGACAGATCGCGAAATTCCTAGCGAATTATTTTTTAATTTTTTTTTACGTAATTTGAACCTGGACGATGGAGATGGTCATTTTCCGTCGTCCACGTGGTAACCTGGACGACGGAAAATGACCATCTCCGTCGTCCAGGTTCAAAAATCATGGCGGTTCAAATAATTATTTGTTTAATTTTTTCGTGTAATTTTCACTTGGACGACGGAAACTTACCATCTCCGTCGTCCAAGTCCAAAATTATGGCGGTTCAATTTACCGCTTCCGTTTTCGGCACCGCTTGAATTTTCACTTAGACGACGGAGAATTCATTCTCCGTCGTCTAAGTCCAATTCCATGGCGGTTCAAAACGTCCCGCCGATTAATTACGCGCCGATTGAAAATTTTTAAACCGCCACCTGGACGACGGAAAACACTGTTTCCGTCGTCCAGGTTCACTTAGATGACGGAGAATAGTGCTCCGTCGTCTAGGTGCAACTCTATAAATAGAGTTGCACCCCCCTCATTTTCTCATCATTCCATCTCCTCCTCTCTCTCTCCTCTCCTCTCCTCTCCTCCGGCGATCCTCCTCCGGCGACGCTCCGACGACATTTTTTCCGGCGTGGTTCCTCCTCTCCGACGACTCAACTCCGGCGAAATTCCCGAAAACTCCGATTCGGTAAATTTCTATTTTTCCCTTATTAAAATAATTTTCATTTAATTAATTAATTTAATTCTAAATATAATTAATTAGTAGAATTTAATTGATTAATTAGTTTAAATATTTAATAAATGATTAATTATTGTTATTAATTAATTAAATCATAATTATTGTAATTATTGTAATTATTTATATATTATTAGTTGCATGATCGATTAAATTAATTGACTATTAAATTATTTATTATTAGTTGCATGATAAATAAATATAAATTATTGCATCTAATTAGAGGAATTATTAATTAATATTTACGTTTATTTTCTAGTAAATTAATTAGTAGTACGTGTTCGATTTAAATTTAGTACATAGGCTTGGTAATTATTAAGTCGCACTCTTTGGAATAGATGGCGCCTCTTTTCCTTGCTTATCTCCTTAACCCCTCGTGATGTGTGGATTTCATCATCGCACACCATAACCTAAGTGAAGTTATGGACACGAGGTTGAGGGCGGAGTTTGCAAAGGACTTGAGGGAGTGTAAATTTTCGAAAAATTGGCCGAATGTCGGACATGGTGTCTAGAAACGGGTTATGACTGGTGACAGGATTTGGACTAAGAAAGACTTTTGTCGAAATTAGTCCTGCCTCTCGTGTTATCTCTATCCCTAACTGGCCATGTTTTTCGATTTAACCAAGGCTGATTAATTGAAAATTTACACTTTATCGCGCGGGTCGCACGTCCATTGAACGACCGAAAATGCCAAGCTAGTGTACTCTATTTAAATCTTAAACGTACTTAATTAATTAGCGTAAATTTTTAAGTTGTAATTATTATGGTAAGTAGGTATTTTAACACCGTACTCTTAGGTTTAAATGGCTCCGCCAAAGACCACATCCGGCAAGAAGAAAGCCCAACTGGAGGCTGAAGATGAGATGCTCCGAATGTTGGCGGCCCAAGTCGGTTGGGTTCAACAGGAGGGCAACGACGCTCTCAATCCGGACGGATCATCTGGTCCGTCCGTAGCGCCCTCTGGGGAAATTCCCGCTCCCCCATTCATCTCGAGCGGTGATGACGTCGACCCCTTCCAATCTCCGACGCCCGGTACCCATTCAACGGGAAGTACTCAGGCGTCCTCCACCGCCGAATCAATCATGTACAGCGCCCGCCGTAGGCAAAGGAGAGCCCCCACTGACCCGGAACCGAAAAGGACTCGGGGTCTCGTTAAAGGGGGGAAAGCGGAGCGTATTTGCAAGGCGACCGGTAAAAAGATCGACTTGCCGTACGACGAATTCACCGGTGGCCCTCCCACAGCTCAACTAGCAAGTCTCTCGGCGCATGGGATATGGTCAATCATCCGTAACCGGGTTCGTATCACTGCCCCTACTTGGAAGGAGGCGCCGGATCATGAGAAGGCGAAAGTCTTCAAAGATCTTTCGGTACGTAATACGTTAAATTTAGTTATTATATAATATTGTTAATCTCGGCCTAAAATTTCATAATATATACGATTATAATTTTCTATTTATTTTTCATAGGAACAATTTGACGTGGATCCGACACCGGCTATGTTGAGGCATATCAATCAAACCGCCAACTCCATCTACAAAGATTGGAAGTGCAAGCTCCATAAGTACTTCAAAGATGTCGGTCCCGTGCCTCCCCCGGTAGAGCTGCAAGGGGAGAGAGAAGATGAGTGGGAGTGGTTGTGTAACCACTTTGCCGATGAACAATTTAAGGTATTAATTTAATTTTTTTATTTCAATTAAAATAATTGAATTATTTAAATTGTAGTTATTCATTTTTTAATGATTTAATTATCTTGTGTAACAGAAATTCTCCGGTGTCAACAAAGCCAACCGGGGGAAGAAGGAGAAACACCATACTACCGGCGCCAAGCAGTTCATTCAAATTGCCAAGGAGCACAAGGATAAGGGTTCCAAACACCCTTTTATTGATGCAAGCGTAAGCGCGTACGTGACGCCAGGGCTCGATAATGAAGCGAGTCAATGCGGGGTAAGTGATATATATATATATATGTGTGCTTTTAATTATAGTAATTATTATTTAAATATGATTACAAAATTATAATAAATTAATTATAATTTTGTAGGCAAGGGCGATAGAGCGTGCGCATGAAGAGTTGGCCAACACTCAGCTTGCGTTCCCAGATGTGCCGCCGGAAGACCTGTCTCCTCTATCCTTAGAGAGCCAAATTGCAATCGCGGATGAGGTCTACGGTCGTAGAGCTGGCAAGGAGGTTAGGCACTTTGGGCCTAGGGTGGTACGAGATTTGTCGACGACCTCCGGCTCATCATCTACGGGAGGTTCGGGGCAGCGGAGAAGGAGTCAGGCAGCGGCCGTCGAAGCAGCCATTCAAGAGGCTCGACTGGCACGAGAGGAGAATCGACGGACACAAGAGCAGAATGAGTCAATGCGGCAAAGACTTGACGAACAACAAGCACAAATAGCCCAACTCATCGCGCTCATGAACCAAAATCGAGAAGTATGTCAACCTCCTCCGAACCCACACCCCGACGACAACGACCCGGCTGGAGGCGGAGGACTCGGCCCCGCATCTGCTCCTCCAATGTATTAGCTAGCACGTAGTATATTATCTCGTTTCTTTCCGCATTCCGAACAATATATTAATTTTTAATTTATGGGTTTTTTCGTATGTACAAATTAATTTACTTTGATTATTTAATAATTAAGTTATTAATTTTAATATTCAAAATTTAGTTTATTTATTTAATTTTAGCATTTTTCATTATTTAAATTAAAATAATAATAAATTAAATTAATAATTTTTAATTTCAATTTATTTTTAAAAAAAAATTAAATATTCACTTGGACGACGGAGATTATGTTCTCCGTCGTCCAGGTGCAGAACCCTAAACCCCTAACCCCTAACCCCTAAACCCTAAACCCTGTCGTTCTCCGTGGCCCAGGTGTTCACCTGGACGACGGAGACTTAGTGTTTCCGTCGTCCAGGTGAACACCTGGGCCACGGATAAGCTATCATTATCCGTGGCCCATGTACACACTTGGACGACGGAAACACTAAGTCTCCGTCGTCCAGGTGGAGACCTGGGCCACGGACATTGCTCGTCTGTCTGTGGCCCAGGTCTCCACCTGGACGACGGAGACTTAGTGTTTCCGTCGTCCAAGTGTGTACATGGGCCACGGATAATGTCCGAGGTCCAAGTTCACTTGGACGACAGATCACTAAATCTCCGTCGTCCAGGTTCTTGGACGACAGCACTTGGAGCACGGACCTTGGACGACGGAGTTTCCGTCGTCCAAGTACTTAGACGACGGAAAACGGCACTTAGACGACGGAAATGGTCCGTGGTCTAAGTGCAGTTTTCTTGTAGTGTTAAATACATTCTATTTTAGGAAACTTCCATAATTAATTTTTCGACAAACTTCAAACATGTAACTTTCGCGTCATAATTCTGTTTCCAACAATCCTCGCGTCAACAAACTTATCTCGTCAAGTTCTTCAATTTTCACCCGAAGTCAAACAATTCGACCAATCCGATAAAAAGTCAACGGGTCAAACTATCACAAGCTTATCCGATTAAATGATCAACGGTCAAAAATATTCGTAACTTAATCTTCGTAACTCGGAATAATCCTCCGGAAGTTCCCAGAAGCTCGAAATTAAATTCTCTACAACTTCCGCGAAGAATACCAAATCAAATTCTTGCCCGATAATTTAGTCGCTAAGGAAGCCGCCATATAAGCATATTACGTCGAAATCACGACAAATCGCGAAACTCGCAAATTAAGTCAATAATCATTCCATCTACGCTTCGGGTCGATCAACGGTCCAAAACGGATCACAATCACAATTCGGATAGACTCGAACACGAACGGATAACCTCGACAATATATCAAAATTTCAAATATTCATATTATATTCCTCGGCCGTCGAATTAATAATCCGGAACCGCCCACGAACTCGAAATCACGCGTACCACAACTCTTGAGAAGAGGCTCAACTCAAATTTCCGGCCAATAATTTAGTCGTGATCAAAGCTGGCGATTCAATCAACTATCGGAAATCTGCGATTACGCGTAAACTCATGGATTAAGCCGATTACACTACTGATTCTGTTCCGGGTCGTCACAGAAGATTTTGGCTAGCTTCTAATTTTGAAGCACACATCTAATTAATTAATCAAGGTTTCTCTACATATGTTTCAAAATCCCTACATATATCGGACTTGCGACTTGCGAGAGTGAGAATTCGAACAATACGAAAGTTGTTCCATGACACCTCGACTTTTCAGTCAGAAAGATGATTAGTTATGTTAACTCAAGCAATAATGTTTGTAGGTTAAAATTCATAACCTTGCGCAATCTCATATGGCTATAGTAAGTCCCCAGCTGGTTAAAGCATAGCTCGTGTAGGCCGATGTGAACAAACTTAGTACTTGGATAAGAGATGACTCCAAAAAAGACTGTTTCGTTTCGTATGCATACGTAGTAAGGCTAGCTAATTAACCCATCAGAGCGGCTACCACAAGCCCTTCTCATTGTGTTTGAATATGCATAAAGAACATTGTCTATGTTTATCCACGATTCATCACTTTTCCGAAGGTATGTTATAACTTCTTCTTTTTTGACTTCCATGTATTGCGGACTCGGATCTTCTTCTAACAAAAAAATATCTAATATTGCCTAACCTTAATCTCAGCCACCCTTTAAAATTGTGTGCCCATATTTCAATATCTTTTCTTTCACTTTTTTTTTAGCTAAATCATGTTTGTGCCTTACTCTCTCTCTCTCTCTCTCTCTCTCTCTCTCATACCCAGTCAGTATCACCGGAAAATTGAAAACAAGATCCCAGCTCTCGTTGTTAGTCTGGATAATTGTCCAAAGTAGAGACATCCAAGAGAGATGGGTTCTTTAATTTCATTACTTTAAGTATGATTATAGGGAAATTCTAAGAGTTTGGATGATCAAAACATAAAAAAAAAAAAAACGAGTTTAGGAAGTTGAGTATGTAAATCTGGGTTTGGTGATCCACCGAGCATGCTCATGACGTGCCATGGATTCTCAACCACCACAAAACCAAACGGAATTGTAGGAAGTACTCTGAAATTGATGTAGTTCATCACTTAATCTTTGATCAGTTAGTGGACCACATTATTGAACAAGTATAGTGATTTTCAATTGGTTCGAAGTGATGAGAACATTCCAGGAAAGAAGGAGAATAACATATGAAAATTATGCAATTCATCTAAAAAAAATAAAATGATTCACTACGAAAAAGAAAAAAAAAACAATAATATTGAGAGATATGTAAAAAGATGGTCTGAAAATAAAAAATTAAGTACTCTTTATTCGAACTTGACCTATTTGGTTACTATAATAAATAGAAAAGTTTAAAAATTACGGGGTTTCTATAAAAGGAAAGGGAAGCCAAAAGCCATTTTACCACAATGTTTGTACCAAAATCCGAGCGAACACTAGCAAACACCAGGAAGAAGGGAGATGGACGTACTGAGACAATGATCTGCTTGATTATGTTGAGCTGCTAAAATAAAAGATAGGCATCAGAAGTGAAAGCGGGGCGGCCGCCTATCACACTCTGATGCTTAAGTATTAGCTAAGTGAAAGGTAAAAGGTATGAATGTGGATGTAGTTAGGAAAGAAACTATCAATTTCTTTTTCTTAATGACAATTATTTTGTTATGTACTTATCTTGAAATGCGCTTCCTCCTCATCCTTCGATGTGGGACTCGGTGTGCTCCTATTTTCCTTTCACTTGCGCGTTTCCTTGGTTCGCGTTTCAACAAGCGTGTAGGAAATGTGGCAGAACCAAAGCACTTATATATGTTAACACACACAATTCAATCCAACGGCTAGGATTGAATGGTTAGGAAGACGTTAGGTATTTTTTAGTTAGGAGAGGATCTGAGTCCATCAATTGCACCCTCTCAATGAATGTTCTTGATAATACGCTACTACAAAAACTACATCATACAACAGTCATCAGACAAGAGTTTAGTAAACGACCATTGTCTGATGATGGTATATCTATCATACAACGTTTGTTATCCCTGTTTGTTGTGTGGATTTCTGAAATCTCAACAATTTACAAAATTAGACAACATAACAACTACAATGTATTGTGTGAAGATGAAAAATTGGCGGGATTATTCTCTCCATTTCACATCCCAATTTAGGGTTCAAGATTCCTAAAATTTGAGCACCATTGCACAACTTATTTTTCGTATCTATTGTCTGTTTGATGCATATGAGAAAACTTACACAATATTTTATATTATTTTCGTTGTGTGGGTGTCAAATCTTAGATGACGTCTATTTTGGTTTCTTTTCCCTCTCACCACCAAAATTTTCATTCCTTTGTGTATAACATCAGATAATAATCAGTTTAAGGTATCGTTGTCTGATTTTTATTTTATATTCTAAATTTGATATGACGCACATTTTTATTTCATTTTCCTCCCATTCCTCAAAATTTTCCTCTTACACCCAAAGTTTCCCTCCTTTATGCATAACATTAGACAATAGTTTTTGTATGTTACGTTATGTGATATAGATATTAGTGTCAAAAGTTTGAGATGCTGCACACTTAGACAATGAATTTTATTTAATCATTGTGTGATGGAGAAAATTGAAGAAAAAAATGGGGGTCGAAAAATGTGTAAGTACTATGAGTGAATGCTCTAGCCAACTCTCAGTGATTTGTCTTCTTCATTGAAGAGGCTTCTGGTGCATGGTTCAGATAAGAAAACACATATATTCAAGGAGAGATGAAGGGTAACAGGTGTGAATTTTTGAACATGGTGTCATGGTGTGAGTATACCAGAAATCGGGTATATATGATATGACTACAATGGAGGTTTAGAGTTTGTTCGGCTCAAAGTTTCAGTTCATATTATTAGTACAAACCCCAGCGGGCCTGCAAACTATAGATGCTCTTGGAAATCTTTTGTCAAAAGATGCTCCAAGAAAGTTCTTTTGAACTTGCTCCAGCTTAGAAGTGCTATAACCGCTTTCAGATCATCAAAACACACTATTTGGATGATAGAAGAAAGTTTACTAAATACTTTTAGTGAGAGCAGTACCAAAGACTCGACGCAAGGACGGCAAGGTATCATTTTACCAGGCAGCCATTGAAAGATAAAAATCATACACAATCAACTGAATCGAGTACCATCATCTTGCACTCGATGCAATGTATATAACCTGTTAAACGGCGCAAAAAAAGAAACACTATGTTCAGGATGAGTCGACTAATCCACGTAAAGATCCGAGTTATATACAGGAGTTAAAACCCAAATAGAAAGTGTGTACACCGTTACTGGAAGCACTAAACTCGGACTTATTGGAAGAGAACTATGACTGAGATTCTCCGACAGCTTCAGACGAGCAAGGACTCCGAGAGAGTTGAAGCTCTCCAGCACTCTTCAATTGCTGATGACTTTTGACTATACTGCTAGTTATGCTTATGATTGGTCACAACAGTTTGTAAACACTAACTCAGAAGATAATTAAGGCAGAATGACTTAAACCAAACCTAGCGTACTATCGTCAAAACACTTCAGTCTCTTGGAGCAAAATGACTTGAACCAAACCTCGCCTACTTGTTCAATCATCAATTTCCATAGCCTCGAGTTCGCATAATCCCATCTCATCATCCCATTCCATCATCTCACTTTCATCATCTCATTGATTAGAGAGTATTATTATTACAGTTCGATCTTCCTCAGCCCTAAACCCCAAATCAAACAACCAATTCTTACTCCCTTTGATCAACTCACCATCCTTCAATCCTCTCACCTCCATATCCTCAATCGCACAACCTATTTGTTAATCCATTCAATTCTCTGACGATCAAATTTTTAGGGTTTGGGTTCGGGTGAAGGAAATTTCTCCGAACCTTAATCAGTTCGATGGGGTCATTCAATCTCCTCTTTTGGTGAGTTTTTTAAACCTAGACTGTGAATTGAAATCACTATTTGTGAAACATGTTTGGATTGGGTTTTAATTTCATAAGTTAACATGCAGTGTTTGATTTTTCTAAGCACAAGGAGCTTTTGTTCTAGGGAGACAAGTTTGTGTTAAGTAGAGGTATGAGCGAGAAACTCTTTGTCAGTATGTTTGTATTACATTGTTATCGGTGTTGTCAAAAGAGATAGCATGTTTGATATTAGTGAGTTTGATACTGTTGGTATGGTTGAATGTTCTGTGATTGTGTTCATTAGCACTACCAGAACAAATATTATAGCTGACGAAAGTAAAAAAAAATGCCGACTTTTTTTTCTCGGCAATACCGTACTTTAGCCGACGAAGAAAACTTGTTGTCGGCTAAAGTTTTTACTCATCGGCTAAAGTATTTTAGTTGACGGGGGAACAAAAGTCGTCACCTTTTGTCGAAAAAATTCGTCGGCTAAAGTTTGACCTTTGCCGACAAAATTTTTGTGTTTAGCCGACCAAAATAAAGAACTTTAGCCGACATAATAATATTATCGTTGGCTAAAGTTTTTTATGTTAACAGATCTGGGTAGCAGCTCATTCATTCGGAAAAAAAAACCCGGGAGAAAAGCACAAATCGCTTTCAAATCGTTGGGTATTGTCGGAAGCTGTCCAAAATGAGTCACTACCAGAATAAGTAGTATAGGCGACGACATGAAGAAAACTAGGCCGACGAATTCTTTTGTCGTCGGGTATAATATACTATAGCCGACAACAAAAATGATCATCGGCTAAAATACTATAACCAACGATTAAAAAGCTGGTCGTCGGTGTTAGTCAAGGCAAAGTCCTTGGCTATAGTTTCGACTATAGTCGACGATTTCTTTAACTATAGCCGACGACATTATTAAGTTATAGGATATAGTTCTTTATTACAGATTTGAATAGCAGCTCAATCATTCAAAAAAAATCGGTGAGAAAAACACAAAACGCTCTCAAATCGTTGGGTGTTGTTGGAAGTTGTCTAAAATGAGTTCGTGAAGCTATATCCCGCTATATATATAGGTACGTATATATATGTGTGTGTTGATTGTTGATTTAGAGTTGATTGTTGATTTTCAGTTGATTTTGAGTTGAGTTGAGTTGATTTTGAGTTGAATTCAATGAAAATTTATATATATAATGTTATGTTAATTGCTGATATATAGTATATGCATGCATATATATATATGTATGTTAATTTTGGACAGTTAATCAAAATGAAGAACTTCTGGAGTGAGAAGTAATATCTCTTACCCTTGGCTCCTTAGAATCTTAAGAGTTACTCTTACCTCCTCTTAAAGCTGGGAAGAGCTACCCTTACCTCCTCTTAAAGTTGGGTGCTAGCTAGAAGTGAAGACGTGGAGCTAGAAGTCTTGGAGTCATTTAATGGAGTTATGGCTAAAGGAACTCTTCGGTTATCTCTATACTATTCTAGTTCTAAGAATGTATCTAAACTTTATTCTAGGTATGCTTAATGAGTCGTTATTTTTTGAAATGCTAGGGTTTAGCCCTAGCCAATTTGATGTACATACAATGATGCTTTGAGTTATGAAATTGGATTTGTTTTAGTGTACTACATTCTATTGAATGAGTTTGTTGTGTGTGTGATATGATTATGGTATGTTTGCATGTTTGGGCTTGATTCAGTATTTTCATATTCATGTCTTAGCTATGACTAAGTTGAGATATGTCTAGGGGAGCTAAAATGAACCTAAGTGAACTAGTCACTCACCTAAGGAAGATAAGCATGCAAAAATGACTTAGTTTTAAACTTAAAATGTTAAGCTTAAGGTTTCGTTTTCCTTATGCTTGAGCATGAATTGAAATATTTTTGAAGTCCGAGTGATTTAAGGTGTTTTCAGTTAAGCTTACATTGAACTGAGAATCTTTGTAGTTATTGTTGATTCTTTCGATTCATAACCCAATAGGTACGAGTTGGGAGGTTTCATTAGAACCCACTCCAAAGTGCTCCAAAAGAGGCCTGGGAAGAGAAATCATCCACAATCTTCACATAATTTTGCAATCAAACTCATTACGCATGAAATACATTAGGAGTCTAGCACCAAAATTCTTACTCCTAATCTTGGTTTACTTTGTGCTTTATGGATGGACCGAAACCCTCTACAGTCCCAAAAGGCCTACGAGTTGGATAATGAAAGGATTTGTTCTTATGATCTAAAAGACGTTTGAGCATGTACTCTGGACTAAAACTCATAAATTGGACATTGTTGGTACATTGAGTTAGCCAGTGGCAACATCTATAGCCGACCAAATATTTATATTGTTTTGTTTTGTTTTACCTCATGATTGTATTTAGTTAGTTAATCAACCATTTAATCATTTAATCGCTCATTGTAGTTACACCACTCTTGCACAGTTAGGTTACCAAAAAAAAAGCTAGGTAAGATACATTTCCATTTTTTATTCATTAGTTTTGGGTCACATTGCATGTTTAGGTAATCTGTAGTCTAGGACCTAACCGAGTCAAGCTTTGGAATTAGAGTGGTCAATCATTGTAGGTTCGACACTCGACTTCCTTATAAATTATTTTACTTGACCCCGTATACTTGCGGGTAAGGGAATTCACTTAGCCTTAGACTAACTAATAGTCGAAAGGTTGAGGGGACATAAATCTCCTAACAAGTATTTGACGCCCTTGCTGGGGATTGATTTCACTTTGATTTCTTAGCTTTGGTTAGCCTTTGATTTCGGAGTATCCGGACATGTGTGACATTTGTTTCTTATTTTTGATAGTTACTTGTGTTACTATGGTTTGTTAGTCTAGGATTGTGTGTTCGTCACATCGTTTTTAGCATATGGATACTTTAGATCTAAGAAGCACTGAAGCTTGGAAAATGTTGCTTTCTGCGCTTCTAAAGCGGAAGCGGAAGAGGGAGCGGGAGCACGCAGAAGCGCAAGGAAACGTGGTTTTGGAAGCGCTGCAGAATTGTTAGCTTCCGAAACGGGAGCGCGTGATCGAAATATGGAATCACGGTCACGGTGAGTTTATCTCAACTCTCAACTATGAAGGAGAAAACCCATCGCCATGTTCCAGACTTCCATTTCCTTGTACAACAATAAACACTACATCAAGTTTTACGAATTCGTATAACAGAGTAGAGCCCAACAAATTTTGGATATTCTAATTGGATCAACCAATGATGAATGAAGATCAGAAAGTAGGTGACAAGGACAAGGACGATGACGATGATTGGAACAGAGTATCGATTTGAAGTCAGAGACATGCATCGAGAGCGGAGGCGGCTACAACGCATTTTATTGGGGATACCTTCAGGCCACTCTCTGAATCGACAGAAATTATTAATCAGACCGTATTGAATCCAAAGTAAATTGAAGTTCTTCTTTGCTTTACTAGCTAATACCATAGAACGAAAGAAAAGGATAAGGGAGGAGAGAAGGGCCAATCATCTACATGTTGGTTTAGGAAAATAAGAAATATCAAACTAAAGCCACATCTAAATGGATGGCTTAGATCATGTGGTGAGAATATTGAGTTTTTATTTATTTATTCTGTGAGAATATTGAGTTAAGATCGATTATTTACTCTATGTTTCTTATTTTTATTTTATTTATTATCATATTTAAAATTTGAAATAAAATTATATATTATTTTATTTTACGCTTCCTCCGCGTATCCGTTTCCGATTATTTTTTTAAATTTACGCTTCCGCATTTTCTAACGCTTCACTTCCACATACCCATACCCATCCTTGTGCAACCTAGCTTTAGAGCTTATCTTTGTCGGGTCAGGTAATTCGATGGAGTTCTGTATACCTAACACATTTTGTTAATGGCTTTATTAATCGACCTTCTAAAATAAAAGTACTCTAGAATGTTTATAATTTGATAAAAAAATTCATAAAATTCAAATAATTCGATATTGACAAATTTATAAATTCTAAAATAACGAATCCATAATTAAGCCAAAACTAAATATCCCAAGGTTAGCAATTCCTGACCAAAATATGGGTACGCCGTATCCTCCTTGTACTTGCGCCCCTACCCTCGAGCATATCTGACGTGGCGTGTTATCATTGTTTCGGAAACACTACCACCTAGACCAGCCGTCCACACCGGAACCCACCTCTATCTTCTACTTGGAGCCCTCCCTCTATCCTCTGTCCGTTCGTAAACAAAAGCTTTGGTTATATTAATTTTCTCGCATCACATTTTGTGCCCTCCTCCTCGCTTCACTAAACTACGCTCAAAGCGAGCCCAAGAGAGACGAGAGAGATTTACAGTTGGTCCAGATCTCGAAGATTCATTCCGGTCCAGCGATGGCTCAGCCGCTCGTAAAGAAAGACGACGATCGCGACGATGAAGGTAAGATGTCCCTTAACACTCTCACGCAAATCTCAACTAATCGAATTTCGATCTGGCTCTATGCTCTCTCAATATCTCCTCGTTAGTGTTTCTGCTGCTGTCTCGTTTGAAATTTTCGAATCGGCGATGTGTTTTCTTCAGATCTCTAAGATTTACAGCTAGAATGTTTCGGCTGTGTGCGTATTGTGAGGCTTAGGAATCAGATTTGAGTGAATTGTGGTGTGAATTTTGTTGATCTGCTTCGGTTTTGACTGATTTGGTGTAATTTTGAGCTCTGTGGCTCGAATGTGCCAATGCTGATAGTGTACTCATTTCCTCTCTGCTTTGTTTGCTTTTAATTTAGAGTCGATTGGCTTAGAGATTTGGATCTTGTAGTTATGTCGAGATCGTTACTGGTTCTAGGATGATCATGGATGATGTGTATAGTAGTTAGCTGCTTACTGTGGCTATAATCTGTATAATGTTGGTTACTAGCAGAGTACTCTCCATTTTTGGGGATTGAAAAGGGTGCTGTGCTTCAAGAAGCAAGAGTTTTCAATGATCCTCAGCTAGACGCAAGAAGATGCTCTCAGGTATTTGCTTTGCACAAGTGAATAATACCATCCGATTCTGTTCTTTTTGTCTTTCAACTTACTTTTTTTTTTATCCTGAAAGACTAATTGTGTATATATTTGGCATTTTTAGGTTATTACAAAGCTTTTATATCTACTGAACCAGGGTGAAACCTTCACAAAGGTATTTATTTTATGAAAATCAATATTTTGAATTTTATGATAGTGCTATTGATAAATTGGAAAGCTTTGTCTGGTCCTTACTTGATATGTTCATCTGCATTAATGATATAGGTTGAAGCTACAGAAGTTTTCTTTTCTGTGACCAAGCTTTTCCAGTCAAGAGACATAGGATTGAGGAGAATGGTTTATCTGATGATAAAAGAGCTATCACCTTCTGCTGATGAGGTGACATAACTTGATGATTTGATTTCACTTTGTATTTATCTTTGCATGTATATTTAACTGGGACTGACTTCTGCTATATCTCTGGTAACAAGGTCATTATCGTGACAAGCTCCCTAATGAAAGACATGAACAGCAAAACAGATATGTATCGTGCAAATGCCATTCGTGTGCTTTGTCGAATTACGGATGGAACCCTTCTTACCCAGATTGAACGGTATTTGAAACAAGCCATTGTCGACAAGAATCCTGTAGTCGCTAGTGCAGCTCTAGTTAGCGGGATCCATCTCCTTCAGGTACTGCTTAAAGTTGATCCAAATAACAGACCATGATCACTTGTGTTGACTTTGTTCCCTTGTGTTACTCTTTTGGCAGACTAACCCAGAGATAGTCAAAAGGTGGAGCAATGAGGTTCAGGAAGCTGTCCAGTCAAGGGCAGCCCTTGTACAGTTCCATGCTCTGGCTTTACTGCATCAGGTATTGCGTCTTCTAGTTTGGAAACTTATATTTTGTATTGATATCAATTCCTTATGCTATTTACCATATTATTACTCAACCAATTATCTGCCTTCACATTTTTTTTATCTGAGCATATATTTTGTTGCGGGCACGCTTTATATGTACTGTCCTGGGGGATTTGTTATTTGCACTGCCATGATTTACCCTGTCAACTCATCCTGTATCTTAATGATTTGGTTGCTCCATCAATGTAATGTAATGCAATAATATAGTTTAGGTGTGACCCCTGTATCAACTACATAAAGAAATAGTCTCCATATACTAGAAACTTACAATTGAAATACACTTAAAAATGATTCAATTTAGAGTGAAGGGTGTTGACAAATTTGTGTTTGTAATATTTCAGATACGACAAAATGACCGTCTTGCTGTTAGCAAGTTGGTCACCAGCCTGACAAGGGGCACTGTCCGTTCCCCATTAGCTCAATGCCTGTTGATTCGCTATACTAGTCAGGTTGATATTATCCTGGGACCTTTTTTTCATCCGAGTTGGTGAATCTGTGTTATGTTTTAATTAATAATTGCAATGCAGGTTATCCGTGAGTCTGCTGGAAGTACACAAGCAGGTGATCGTCCTTTTTACGATTATCTTGAGGGTTGCCTACGGCACAAAGCAGAAATGGTGATTTTTGAGGCTGCCAGAGCAATTACAGAACTCCATGGTGTGACAAACAGAGAATTAACTCCCGCTATCACCGTTCTTCAGCTATTCTTGAGTTCTTCAAAGCCAGTGTTAAGATTTGCTGCGGTCCGCACTTTGAACAAGGTGGCAATGACACATCCAATGGCTGTCACAAACTGCAACATTGATATGGAGAGTTTGATTTCTGACCAGAATAGAAGCATTGCCACACTTGCTATCACCACACTTCTGAAGACAGGAAATGAATCAAGTGTGGATCGCTTGATGAAGCAGATTACCAACTTCATGTCAGATATTGCCGATGAATTCAAAATTGTAGTTGTGGAAGCCATTAGATCATTGTGTCTAAAGTTTCCATTGAAATACAGAGCTCTGTGAGTTAATTTTGTCAAATTCCCTGTACTTTTGTTTTCTACTAGATATTCCTTTGCTCATATTGAGTAACGTTCCTTACCTCGTGCTTTCTAAAGGATGAACTTCCTAAGCAACATTCTTCGAGAAGAAGGTGGGTTTGAGTACAAAAAGGCAATTGTCGACTCAATCGTGATTCTCATTCGAGATATCCCAGAAGCAAAAGAAAGTGGCTTGCTTCATCTTTGTGAATTCATTGAAGATTGTGAATTTACCTACCTCTCTACTCAGGTGGAATTTCTCCCTATCACAACTTTTATTGAAGAATTTAACCATTTGTTCATTGTCCACCTCTTGATGTTACTATGGTTGTTTGATTCTTTGTTAACAGATACTCCACTTTTTGGGCATTGAAGGGCCAAGAACCTCAGATCCAAGCAAATACATACGATACATTTATAATCGAGTGCATCTAGAGAATGCCACTGTCCGGGCTAGTGCAGTCAGCACATTAGCCAAATTTGGTGCCATGGTTGATTCATTGAAGGTAAGGCCTTCTCCAATGAAACATGTCTTCTTCCTCCCCACTCTCATTTTTCTTTGGAATTGAAGTGCTCAGGCTATTTTTACGTTCACTGATACATTAAATTATATGCTACTTCTACATTTCAGCCCCGAGTGTTTATTCTGCTGAGAAGATGCCTCTTTGATAGTGATGATGAGGTATATTTAATGAATTATTGAGTCCTTCTATATAGGTGTTTTTAATATGTATTAACTTTTATCTTTGAAGAGGATGAGCCTTTGTCCATTTGTAAGCAGTTCCGTTTTCATGATTAATTTGTCAAAGCTTTGTGTAGTGATTGAAATTTTCTACAATCTGTCTTTCAAAGGATGCTGAACTATTTCTATTCTTTAATATTTGCCAGGTTCGTGATAGGGCGACACTCTATCTGAACACACTTGGTGGAGATGGTTGTGTTGTTGAAACTGACCAGGATGTTAAGGACTTTCTCTTTGGATCTCTAGATGTCCCCCTTGTCAATCTTGAGACAGGTTTGAAGAATTATGTAAGTTGCCTCGTGTTATTGGATCTTTAATTGTTCTTATGAGAATGAAGCAGTTCCTTCTAAATTTAAAACATAAATAGAACATGTCTTTCTATTTGGCCATTAAGTCTTTTATCTCATGTTTTTTTTTTTGCTGTTTAATATTACTGCAGGAGCCTTCAGAAGAATCATTTGACCTTAATTCTGTACCGAAGGAGATTAAGTCTCAGCCACTTGCTGAGAAGAAAGCCCAGAGCAAAAAGCCAACTGGTCTGGGTGCTCCTCCTACTGGCCCTGCATCCACAGTTGATGCATATGAGAGGCTTCTGTCTGCTATTCCGGAGTTTTCAAGCTTCGGGAAACTTTTCAAGGTTTTTGCAATATGAATATCCTCCATTCATCATGCCATGCCTGTATCTGTTCAACTTTCATTGTAGTTGTTTTTGAATTAATTGTATTATTTTGCCAATATCAGTCATCAGCACCTGTGGAGTTGACAGAGGCAGAAACTGAATATGCAGTTAATGTTGTCAAGCACATATTTGATGGGCATGTCGTGTTCCAGTACAACTGCACCAACACCATTCCTGAGCAATTACTGGAAAATGTAATGCCTGATAGCAGTTCAAGTTTGTAGCTTGACTTGAGAAGTTACTTTAACTTGACAAATTTTTTATAACTTCCGTCTTTCAGGTTATTGTTGCCGTTGATGCTTCCGATGCGGAGGACTTCACTGAAGCTGGATCCAAGCCTCTCAGGTCTCTTCCTTATGATACTCCTGGCCAGACATATTTGGCATTTGAGAAGCCAGAAGGTGTCCCTGCAGTTGGAAAGTTTTGTAACACATTGAGATTTATTGTTAAAGAGGTACCGAGTTCTTCTCTTTATCCTTCTGTGTATAGATATAACTTCTTAACAGTAACCAGACTACCAGACATTGGATCTGATATGTTATAGCTTTGAAATTCATTTAACTTCTGTATGGTGAGACCTCTAGCCAATTTAAAATCACCTCCTTAATTATGCATTGATTCATAGTGCTGATCTCTCTTAAATAGTTCATTGTCGTAAAATTTAATAATAGTGAGTTCCCTTAGCTGTTAACAGTGACTTCAGATCTTTCATTTTATGGGTTCTGTTTCATTCATGCCTACTTTTGAGTTGTATGTCTGTGAACAAGGACATACAATACCCAATAACAAATCACTAGAATTCTTGAGTTCTTATGAGATATATTTGTCACTAGGTTGATCCAACCACTGGTGAGGCAGATGAAGATGGTGTCGAAGATGAATACCAGTTAGAGGACCTTGAGGTTGTTGCTGCAGATTACATCTTGAAGGAACAGGTTTTTAATTTCAGTAATGCGTGGGAAAACATGGGGCCTGATTTTGAGCGTGTAGATGATTATGGCCTGGGCCAAAGGGAGAGCTTGAATGAAGCAGTTAGTGCTGTCATCAGCCTCCTTGGAATGCAGCCCTGTGAGGTAATTCTATTTCAATGAATGCAATATTTTCTTTAGTGTTGGCTATGGTTACGGGCTTGTGGAATCAACTAAAAAAGTAACGAGGCTGAGCTATTGGAGGGGAAAGTGCAATTGTTTTGATCATAAAAGTATTGAACAATATAAAAGATGAAGGGCATTAATATGACAGATTTGTCCGATCAATCACCAGTGATCTCATGTTTATGCCCATATGTTTTTGATTTTTGTTTTCTGTTGTCTTCTTATTTCAGTTTACTACCCAGTTTCATTGCTCCTCCTTTTCAGACTAGACGTCCTAGAAAATTGTAAAAATTGTACCATGTAGTTTGCTTATAATCATGAGTTGAATATCATCAGGTCCTAGATAATATTGTTCCTATTGAATACCATGAGTTGCAAATAATTGTTTTGGGTCCCAAACAAGGTTCATTGTCATTGCAAATGTTAATAGCACTGCCTTAATATTTTTTGTGCTGTCTGGCCTGATCATTATTACTTATTCTTTGTCTTCTGTTTCACTCTCCCTTTGCATCTCGTTGTTTCTCTTTCCCTAGCAAGCTAGATACTTCATGTTTGTTGGGCAGTAAAGTAATTTACGTCTGATGGTATGGTTTCAGGGCACAGAGGTTATTCCCAGCAACTCAAGATCACACACGTGTCTATTGTCTGGTGTATACATAGGCAATATGAAGGTTCTTGTGCAATTGTCTTTTGGAATTGATATTTCAAAGGAGGTTGCCATGAAACTTGCTGTTAGATCCGAAGATGGTACTGTCAGCGATGCCATCCATGAGATTGTGGCCAGCGGCTAGTAGTGATGCAAGTGAGGAATGTTTCATGACACTGCGGCCTTTTTTTCTTTTCTTTTCTCCAATGAGAGCAACGCCGGGGATGGTTGCATATAGAACAAAACATTTTGTAGAAAGAATTGCACATTACTACATTCAAATTTCTGTGAGCTTGCAAAGGGGTCAACTTTACTGTTTAGTGAGTGTTTGCCTGCGCACGTAATACTTATTACTCGTATCTTTTCTTGGTTCATTTCAAGTGTAGTTTCAGTTGCTTTGCTAATGTACAAGACCTGAATTTTGCGGCATTCTTGATTATATAGAAGTTAATTGTATTGTTTCGGTTCATTCCTCAATCTGAACTATTCTGGGTTTGCGTACCTATTCTCATCATATAAATGAGTTCTTACATTTTACATGAGCTCCGAAATATTACCAAATATGAGAAGGAAATTAAGAAACGGCAATCTTTGCTGTGGATAATATAATCTTACGCAAATGGCAGTCCTAAAACGTCAGCAACACCTTTATTTTCCACATATGTGTGGCGGTGTGGCAAGAAGACAATTTAACTCCTATTGATACGAATGATACCAAGGTAACAACTAACAACAACGCACGATTAGGTGCGAGTCGCAATTTAATTTAATTTAATTTTTTCTTTTGGTTTTGTGGGATTTTTCAGCCCATGAAAATACCTAAATTAATATGGATTGTTGTCTTAGTTGAATATAGATTTCAATAGGGATGTCTCATCCTTATTGATGTAGGAATTGTAATCCTTGCTGATTACAGATAGGAGAATGCTAGCATTAGTAGGAAAACCTGTTCCTAGGTGGTGTTGGAGTCCCTTATATCAATATAAGGAGAGTTATACTTTAGTTTATGTATCACAAAGACAGAGAGCAAGTGTATTCCATTCTTAGGTTAGAGAATGAGTTGTGAGATTAGAAGAGAGGAAAGAGAGATAAGAAGAGTAGAGAAAGTGTTTGTTTTCTTATTATTTCTGTATATCCATTATAAATATAGTAGATACTTTTTGCCTGTGTGGACGTAGACAAAATTTGTTGAATCATGTTAAATTCTGTGTTCTCATCTCTGTGTGTGTTTCTCTTGATTTGCTGTATATATTTATTAGTTCTAACCAGAATTCACAACAGTATTTACATTCATCAAACCTACTCTCATCGCCTGAACGCGAATCTTTGTTTTTTTTTCTCTTTGTTGTCGCTTGTAAATTGTAAGGGAGAGTAGCGGGATGGCCAATCCAATATTCCTACTTCACAGATTGTGGGTTTAGTCTGCAATGTAATTTAAGTACGTAATCTGCCAAAACCGGCGGTCTTTGTCTTTGAAGGAGATGCAGCTGGGTGTAGAGAGGACTAGAGGCCTTCAGCCTAGGCGATCACTTTGTCACTTGTTATCATGTTTTATCTTTGCGTCTGTAGCATGGAGGGATGACGTTTCATAAGACACAAGTTCCCTATGTCATCATCTTGGACATATGGGTGTTATAGTGTATACTAGATTATGTTTGTTTTTCTTGATTTTAGATTAGTTCATTGTGGGAGGTTTGTTGTTTTTAGGTATTCGCTATTGTCACATAGGAAGTTGTGAAATCTGCTCTCGATGAGAACATTAGCTAGTTTCTAGTGTATTGAGGTTAGGCTGGACTGACTCATGATCTCCATTAATTTCGAATCAAACTCTATAATTCTAATTTGAATTAATAAAATATCCATTTAAATAAAAATAAAAAGATTATGTGGAGCTTGAATTGATTGTGTTCGGTTACTTAGTTATTGATTTATTTGGATAGCTCTTAACAATCTGAGAACTTTTTCAGTTCGTTCTTTGATTAAACTAGTCAAATAGAACACAAATGTTTGATGAATTTTCTGATATATTGATCAACCCCAAATTAGGTATATATACAAGCATACTTACAGTTCTAGAAGGAAACTTAATCAATCACAAAATCTTACTTAATTACAGAATATACACCTCCTAAATATACAAGGAGTGTGACTCACTCCAATACTCCTCCTCAAGTTGGAGCATAGAAGTCTCGAATGCCCAACTTGTCAAGTGAGTCACTGAAGGTCCTGAACGAAACAGGTTTAACAAAGATGTCAACTAATTGCTAAATGAACAAATGAGAATTGGATAATACGAGCATCTAGCTTCTCCTTGATAAAATGTCTATTAATCTCTCTACATGCTTCGTCCGATCGTGTTAAACAGTGTTATGTGAAATTTCAACTACAGCAGTGTTGTCACAATAAAGAGACATTGACTATTTCTTCTTGAAACCCAAATCCCTTAACAAATATTTCAGCCACAACAACTTACAAACTCCTTGAGTCATACATCTATACTCAGATTCTGCACTAGAACGGGTCACCACATTCTGCTTCTTGCTCCTCCAAATAACCAGATTTCCACCAACAAATGTGAAGTAGCCAGAAGTAGAACGCCTATCAGTGATGTTCCCTGCCTAATCTGCATCAGTGTAACTGCTAGTCCCCAAATCTTTATGCTTGCAAGATCAGGTCTAGTGTGTGACAAGTACATTAATCTTCCAACTAACCTCTAATACCGGGACTTGTCTGTAGGAACTTGATTATGATACTTTGCAATCCAATGATTCTGTTCAATGGGTATATAAACTGGTATACAGTCAAGCATATTAGATTTTGCCAACAGATCTAGAACATACTTCATTTAACTCAACATAATACAATTTTTGTCTCGGGCTACCTTACTTCCCAAGAAATACTTTAACTTTCCAAGATCTTTCATCTCAAATTCAGAAAATAACTGAACTTGTAACCTCTTGATATCATCAAAATCATCACCTGTCACAACCATGTCATCCACATAAATGATCAAAGAAGTTAGCTTACTCTACTAATGCTTCAGGAACAAAGTGTGATCTAAATTACTCTGTCTATACCCAATCTTCTTCATAAAAGCTATGAACCTTCCAAACCAAGTTCTCGGGGACTGTTTCAATCCATACAAAGATTCCTTCAATCTGTACACCAGCTTTTCACTTGTAAAAGTACCGTATCCTGGAGAAAGATCCATGTAAATTTCTTCATTCAAATGTCCATGAAGAAAGACATTCTTCACATCAAACAATTGCAAGGGCCAATCCTGATTAGCTGCCAAAGACATAAGAACTCGAATAGTATTGATCTTTGCCTCTGGTGTTTCATCGTAATTCACTCCATATTTCTGAGTGTATCCTTTTGCAACCAACCTCGCCTTATACCTGTCAGCTGAGCCATCTGGATTATGCTTCATAGTGTAAACCCATCTACACCCAACAATATTCTTTCTAAGTGATAATGGCACTAAGTCCCAAGTACCATTCTTGTTGAGAGCATCCATCTCAACTTCCATTGCCTTGGCCCACTTCTCCTCCCTGATTGTATCTTGAACTTTACTAGAAAGAGATACAACAGATAACTAATTTAGAAAGGCTACATAGGACTTAGATAATCTATGAGTTGACACATAATTAGCTACATGATACTTGGCTTTAGTTGACAAGAGAGGTTCATATATTTTTGAAGGTTAACCACAGGTTAACCTAGCATGCAAGACTCTTTCAGGGACACTAGAACTAGACAAATAAACACTACCACATATCTCAGGTGATGACAGACCAGGAGAAATCATTGATATAGAGGAAGAGACTGGACTTGCATGTACATCTTCAACAACTGGTGGCTGATTACTGACTAATTCTCCTCCTTTCGACGTGTCAGACACTTCTTCGACATGTTGAACACTTTTAGAACTCGAAATAAACCCATCAGCCTGGGTATTTTCGACGGGTCGAAGATCAGCTATTGGTTGGTTCTAGGCACTCGTTTCGATGGGTTCAGACTTCTCATCGATTGGTCGAAGGTCAGCTACGGGTTGGTTCTGGGCACCATTATCGACGGGTCAAGGCTCATTCCCGACGGGTCAAAAAACACTTCTAGCTGGGACACTTTCAACTGGAATACGAACATTTAGGGTCCCAAATTGGTTCTCATAAAACACATTCTTCTCCTCCTCACTAAGAGTTATCGAATGAGATAAATAACACAAGTCTTCACTAAAAGTGACATCTACGGTGACATAAAACTTCTGAGATGAAGGATGATAGAAATTGTATCCTTTCTGGTGAGTGCCACAGCCAACAAACACACATTTAAGAGCATGAGCCTCTAACTTAGACCTCTGATTCTTATGAAGACGAACATATGTCATACAACTAAAAATATGAGCATAAAGTTTGTTGAGAGATGGGATGACAACATGTTTAGACAATACCTAAAATGGAACCCGATTCTGAAGAGCTGCAGATGGTAGACGATTGATGAGGTGAAAAGCACACAAAAAAACTTTTCCCCATAGATATTTGGGCATGTTAGTACTGAGTAAGAGAACTTTTCCCATGTCCAAGAGGTGACAATTCTTTCTTTCAAAAACACCATTCTGCTCCGGTGTTTGAGGACAAGTAGTCTGATGAACAATTCTATGTTGCTGAAAATAGTCTTGAAAATAGTGGTTGACAAAATCCCCTCCATTATCAGATCAAATATTTTCACACAAGTATCATACTGAGTTCGGACGAGACTATGAAAAGAAGTAAAGACAGAAAACACAGCATCCTTCTTTTTCAGCAGTACAACCCATGTTAATCTTGTAAAGTCATCAATAAACAAAACAAAGTATTTCATTTTTGACAATGTTGAATTTTTTGAAGGCTCCCATACATCAGAATGAATAAACTTAAATGGTGCTGAACTAGAAGACAAACTAGGAGAATAACTAGTCTTATGACTCTTAGTAAAAACACAAGTTTCACAATGGAGACTTGACTCATTTATTTCCAAAAACAAAGATAGCATAGATTTCTTCATGATCTCAAAAAATGGATGACCCAATCGACAATGTCATAGCCAAATTTCTTTCACTCTATCAGAACTCAATGTCAGGGCAACATTTGGTGACGGTGCTCTTGTCTCTCTGTCGTATATGCAATCCAAGTGAAACAGTTGCCCCCTTAGATTTTCCTTGCCTATTATCACCTGAGATGACAGATCCTGAGAGATCACATACATAGGAAAAAAATGTTACATAACATTTGTTTTTTGAATTTAACTCAGAGATAGATAATAAGTGATGAGACAAAGAAGGAACATAGAGGACATTATGTAACACAATAATTGGAGTAACTTGAATTGATCTTATAGCTAAGACCGGGAAAGATACACCATTAGCATTAGATACTTTAGGTATGGGAGATGAAGATAGATTCAAAAACAAGGATTTATCAAACGTCATATGATCAGATGCACAAAAATCAATTATCCATGTATCACAACCAGTAAAGCCAGAAACTTTTAATGCAATACCAATTTTATCTCTTTTATCTTGAGAAAAAAAATACCTGTTGTGAGATCTTGTTTCTCTACTCCATAGAAATCAGGTTCTTGAATCAGTTGAACTTCAACCTTGCTACTGCGATTCTTGTCGTAGGTGTCACCTTGATTTGCTTTCTGAGGAAATGAGGTCCTGTAGTGTCTGAACTCCTTGCAATAGAAGCACTGCACCTTACTCAGATCTGCTTCACGAGCAGGTTGAATTTGAAGCTGATTATCTTGGTTCTTGGGTTTCCAACCTTGTTGAGGTTTCGATTGCATTGTGAGATCCCTTGATACCTTAGTGTGGAGCTCCTTAGGCTGATTAGACTCATCTTTGCGAATATACACATATGCTTGTTTCAGAGTTAGTGGTGCGACTTGTCGCAGTAACTCTCCCTTGGCAATAGAAAATCTCGAATCTAGCCCCTTTAAGAAGATATAGACACGCATCTTATCTGTAGACCTGTTGTGTGTAGAAATATCAAGGTCACATGCCATAGGGTTTAGATCCCTTTTATCCAGCTCTTGTCAGATAGCTTTTAGGTTTGTGTAGTACTCCCCAAGAGGTTGACCATTCTGAGTAGTTGCGTAGGCTTGACATGTCAACTCATGTACTCTTGTAAAATCATTCTCATCATAATAAGTGGTCGCAACAACATCCCAGATGTCTTTTGGAATTCATACTATCCAAAAAAGTATGTTATTTTCTAGTAGCTGCAGGTCGTGGTAGAGTGTCAGCCACATATTCCCACTTGTCAACATCTCTAAGATGCATGTTCATCAATTTTCGCCATCACTGGTAATTGTCATCCAGTTGCACTCCACATCCTAAGCTCTCATTCTAAAGAGCCATCAATTATTCATGGGTAATCTCAGGTTGTTCTCCAAAGATTGTAAGATCCATTACAAACAAGTTCAGAAGTCAGATCATATTGACAGAAACGACAGAAGATCAAGACAGATTCGACGGGTCGAGGATAAAATTCGACACGTCGAACAGATCAGATCAGGGATAGATTCGCAACGGAAAAAATAAGTCAGATTACCAGGATCAACTTAGGCTCTAAAACCAAGTTAAATAGAACACAAGTATTAGGAGAATTTTCTGATATATTGATCAATCTCGAATTGAGTATATATACGAGCATACTTACAGTTCTAGAAGGAAACCTAATTAATCACAGAACTCTACTTAATTATAGAATATACAAGAACAAAACTTGATTCTGTTGATTCATATGCTTGGTCCTACGTACATGACACAAGTCTCCTTAGTTTCTATAATGCAAAGTTGTTTCGTTGTGTTCTATACATGCATATCAGCCTACAGCCGTCTGTTCGTGATGACGTGAATCTGTTATCTGTATGCGTTCTTTCGAAGTATAAATATGTCAATGGAAATTCCCCCAATGTTGTATGATCACGTTATTTCAGATCTTCTTGTGTTGAATGAAAATTCGAGATTCGTCAACCACGCTCGAGTTTTGACTTTTGAAATGAATGTTTACAGAATAACTGCTGCATTTTGATGTTTAGGTGAATTCTCTACCAATGGCCCCAAATAAATAAATAAAATAAAATTCGGGTTTGAAATACGGTTTTATTGGTCTTGTCGATTATAGATTTAATTTATTGGTGAATGATATACGGTTTTATTGGTCTGCACTGTAAAAATTCTAGCATTGTGTTTTTGCAATGGTTTGTGTTTGTGAGAATGTCTTGTGCACAGACGGTTTTATTACTTGGTTTATATATGTCCATTGCTCAATACTTGATATATGTTCTGTAAGTTTGAATCTTCTTGATGAAGCCATTTACCCGTAATGATTTTCTTCGAAGAACAAAATGAATACTAGCACTGGTTTGTTGAACGGAAGAATGTTTAATTTGGCATTTGGTACATAGTAGATAGTACAAAATACAAGTTTATCATTCGTCAGTGACAAGTTTTGAATGAATGTGTACATGCATAAACCCTGCTATCTTTTTTTTCAGGTGTTTGGAAGAATTGTCGGTTAAATGGCAGAAAACAAGAATCTTGGTTCGTAGACTGTGATCAATGAAACGGTATAAGGAACTTATTGACAAGGTGGAAGGTCTTTAGGCGGAGGCAAGACAGATTGATCTGAGCTCTTCCCATTTTCCACTACAAATGCAGTCTTCAACCCCACATGGTATGCAGCTCCAAATGACAGTGAAAGAACCACACACCTGTACGTAATACATTTTTAAATTATTAGTTTTGCAAGCTGATGGTTGAAAAATATTAGGAACTATAAACTCTGAACGTAGCATGGTAATTGGTTATTCTGATCAAGCTGGTTACCTGGATTGTCAGCCCTGAATCTTATGGCAGCCCGACCACCGGTAGGAACTCCGACGGTGTTTCTTTCAGGAGGATCCACCAAGTTGAACTTAGCCGGGTCCTTCTTGGGGTCGAAGTTTCCAACTCCAGTCCCAACAACAAAGAAATTATAACCATGAAGGTGGAATGGATGTGATTCCACTATCAGAAGATTGGTGTCTTGTATCACTAATTCTACCGTTGAGTTGAACGCAATCTTGCTTAGCCGAGTGCCTAGTTTAGTCCCAAGGTTGGCAGTGAGGGGTACACCGGTGTAGTTGAAAGGTGTTGTCGGGCGATCAGGGAAATCTGTGGTAAATACCCCTTTGGTGTTCAAGTAATGAGCTTGGAGCAAACCAGTTTTAGGCATCACAAAAGTGATGTTGTTCAAAGAAGCAGCGAGCTGTGTTCCATTCAGGCAAGTTGCGCATTAGTTTATTCCCAATCCAATTGTGAAGAAAAGCTGTCTATCTGCTTTAAGAGGTACATTTGCTGGGTACTTTGCTGTGTTCAGGCTTCTCAGCTTGGCGTCGTAGCTCAGTGCAAAAGATGTGTTATTGAGTGCTGGAAGTTGGGATAGGACTGGCATCACAGAATTGGGGATGCCTTTATATTGCAGAATTGCAGTGGCTGTTTTCTTGTCTACGGAAATAGGTGCATCCATAAATGGCCTTGCAGCCATGAAGTATCTGCTAGGGACTTGATTTGCTTGAACAAGGACATTTGTGGTCTGGCCTGGTGCTATTAGTATTGCTTGAGATGTGAATGGTTTGGTGTAGACTGCATCAATTTCTACCACTGTCAAGTTGTGCTGCATTAATGATCCGTAGCAGGTATGTCTTCCCTTGTTCAACCTCCAACGCATACGTATCTGAGATAGAAAAAACAGGATACGAATGAGAATGCAAAGTAACTCTTTTGCTTTTAAATATATACATTGTTATGTTCTCAAACTATAAACCGAGAATGTGTCTTACGTTTTTCTGAACAAGGAAAGAGAGGCCCTGGCTTTCCATTAATGGTGTGTGCATCAGACATGTTAGGAGGCAATCCAAGTCTGTTCCTTGCTTAACAATCTCTTCAACATCGTTATTCCACCATTCTCCTACACGAGAAGACATGAATTTTTTTGCCATTATTTTCTGCACTCTGAAATTATAGGTCTTCAATATCTTCTAGTTCAAGAAAACATTAAAAACGTTTATTCACTCTCTCCTTAGATGAGATTAGCTTCCCTGTAAGGCTGAGGAAAAGGAAAGCCCGTGCCTTGCTTGGGAAGGATGACGATAGCTCCGTAGACAGTGGCTCTCAGCCAAAAGATGTGAGCATGCCACCATAGAGTTCCTCTTTGGCCTGTGATTGTCATATTGTAGGTGTAGTTGTTTCCTGTCTTGATTGGACATTGTGTTATATAAGCAGGTCCATCTGCCCAGCCATTTCTATATTGCTTCAGTCCATGCCTGGAAGATTAATTCATTCACACATTAGTAAATACAAATTATGATCGCATATACTTGATGCTTTTATGATAATCCTTATGCATTAGCATGCTAATGTCCTCAAACAACTACTCACTATGAACCTAGTACATGAAAGGGTTTGGATGCAAACTCTGATAATATCTGATACTCATGCCAACTCTATTGGCAAGTTCTGTAAATAAAGTCAACCTATCCGGTCAATCTAGCCTATTATCCCCTTCGGCCGTGGTCCTGATATGCCATCTACTTAGATGACGGTGCAGCTCTAACTTCTGAAGTGGCTCCTTCTCGAAAAACACTACAAGAAAAGGAGACATTACCGGCGACGGGAAGTCGCCGGCCTTGTCTTTTTTTTTCGCCGGAAATGTCATTCCCGGCGACGAGTCGCCGGCAATGACGTCGCCGGAAATCTCCCGCCGGTGTTAACATTGCCGGCGACGGGAAACGGCGTCGCCGGTAATGTCGGAGACATCACCGGCGACTTTAGTCGCCGGCAATGTCTCCGACATTACCGGCGACTCAAGTCGCCGGTGATGTCTCCGACATTACCGGCGACGCCGTGGCCGGCAATGGTTCCGCCGCCGTGGCCGGAATTTGTGACATTGCCGGCGACGGAGGTCCATGTCGCCGGCAATGTCTGAAAAAATTTTGAAAATAAAACGCGGTTCTGGATTGGGCCCAATTCCAGAACCTGCATTGAAAGACATAAACCGTACAATCATACAAGTTCAACAGTACACATAAATGTCCAACGTACAGTACAAATAGCAACGACGATACGAAAATTAACTACAACTACAGGTCAGGGTCGAGGAACTTGCGGGTCAGGGTCGAAGTAATCAAAGTACTCATTTGAATTCCGGTGGCTACCTTGGTCTTGCTCTGGCGTTGACTGGTGCGGTGGTGGTGGTGGATAGCTAGGGAACGGAGGGACCGGGACCGGGGGAGGTGTGGGGAAGGGTTGTCCGGTAGTCTGAGCCTCGTACATCGTCCGCATCCATGTGTACATCTGAGCCTGCACCTGTGTCTGCTGCATTTGGTACTCGGCCATCTGCCTCTTTTGCTCCTCCAACTCCCTCTGCGTCCTATGAAGCTCCGCCGCGAGGTTACGACTAGAAGTTGAACTTCTTGACCCGGTAGAGTATTGTGAAGTGGTTTTCAATACTCCTTCGCCCGCCGAGCCCATTCCCCTACAGTAGTAGGTATTCTTTCCAGTCCCGCACGCTTTTGCCATGATCTGAGCCGCTATCGGGGGATCAAGCGGATCGATCTGAGAGGCATACTGGGTGACTTCTTCCTCGGAGCAGTCAGGATGGTTAGTCCGAGCTATACTCATGGTCACTTCTGCGGTCACCTCCTCCACTCTCGCCTAATTGAAAAGCGAAAATGAACAACGTATTAACTAACAACATCTATTAATATCGAGACAATAGTTTTATTAACACATGGAGAGGCGAAAGACTTACCGCTTCGTCAGGGCACTGCGGATAGAACTTCTGATGAATGTACACCAAGGGGTTCACTTCTTGTTGTTGCTGCGCCTTAGTCGACCAACCCATGTAGTTGAGTGAACCTGCATGATGGGCCCTGGTGTTTTTCAATCTATTCGCCCGGTTCGTCTTCGAAATCGCCTTGTTTGATAAACATATGGAAAAAAATTAGTAACTAACTATTTCAATCTGATACGATACATTAGGCTTGTAAGATATATTAAGGATGCATACCTGAGCTTTGGGGTGCTCGAAGTGGGCTATCAGCCACAGCCACTCGTACTCCCTAAACCGGAATTCGCTAGGGGTAGAACCTCGGCCTAGCTCCTTGTATACCGTGTAATGGGAAGAAAGCTCGTTCTTCCACTCTTTATACCTATATTAAAACAAGGAAAAAAAGTTAGAGATATTAAAACAGTTGATAAACAAAAATCTAACGCGATATATATTCAAATAAGTCGAAGCACATCACCGATTATGTAGTTGACGCTCTACCCACGTGTGAATAAGAACTTCATCCACGTCAAACCACACCTGCAATATGAATATATAAAAGGTAAAATTATTTATTTAAGTGGACTTAATTAATAAATGTAAAATTTACGTAATGAAAATACGATTTTACTCACACTGAGTGCATTATGCACTTGCATCTTCACGTAGATAGGCACAGATTCCCAATCTGGCCAAAGCATTGGGACCTTGTCCCGCACAATCGCACCGGCCATGCTGACATATTTGCGCGTGGTGTCGAATGCCTCAATCACCTCGCCATCCTCATTGGCCCTTATGGGCGTTTTCCTTCCGCCGGTGGCCTGCTCAAGTCTCTTCCCGGTGCAGGTGCCTCTAGCCCCTTTCCGTTTTCCAGTCCCATTAACGAAATTGCCTAATAAAACAATGTCAACAAATTGATATCATTAATTGAACCAATCGCAAGTCTTAAGTAATAATTAATTAATCAATCTGATGTTAAATAAAATTTACCTGCATCGTCCGTTTGTTGGTTGGTGCACCTCACACTCCAAAGATACACGGGGTCGAACGGGAGGAAGTTATACGCTTCCTCCACGGTCAGGAAATCCGGCCGTCCTTCAATATAAACAGGCATCCCCCTATCATCGAATTCAGGGATGACAGGAATCTCGTCGGGTAGGAAGAGACCGGACGGCGGAGATAGACGAGGCCTGGACGATGAGGCGCCAGCACCACCATGTGCCTCAGATGATTCCCGTGAAACGGGAGTAGGCACCATCCGAATAGGGGGCATTCAGATTGAGGGAGTTTCTGATGCCCCCGTTGACTGTCGCTCGTCTGAGGCTCTGCCACCGGAGAGACGTCTGCTGATTGAGCGTCTAGAGACTGAGGCTCGAGCCTCGAATTCCGGTTCCACGGCTCTTGATCGTGCAGCTTCCTCCTCAGCTCGCGCCTCTAGCAAGGCTCTCGTGCGAGCAGTCATCATTGGCCCACTGGGCGTGTTGCTAACTGCGGGCGAGGAGGAAGCTTGACTACTGTTCCCTCCACTATTTCGGGAACCTCTCCGAAGCCAATTAGCCGCAAAACCTCCTGGACATCGTAATAGTCATGGATTCGGTTCAATAACAAATCGGAACCGGAACGGTGTGGAACCGGAACCGTTTGAAACCGGAACTGTTTGTAACCGGAACCGTTTGTAACATAACGGTTCCGGTTACAAACAGTTCCGGTTCCAAACCGTTCCGGTTCCAAACCGTTTCGGTTCTATAACAAATCGGAACCGGAACGGTTTGGAACCGGAACCATTTGAAACCGGAACTGTTTGGAACCGGAACCGTTTGTAACATAACGGTTCCAGTTACAATAAGTTCCGGTTCCAAACCGTTTCGGTTCAATTACAAATCGGAACCGGAACGGTGTGGAACCGGAACCGTTTGAAACCGGAACTGTTTGTAACCGGAACCGTTATGTTACAAACGGTTCCGGTTACAAACAGTTCCGGTTTCAAACCGTTCCGGTTCCAAACCGTCCCGATCCTATAACAAATCGGAACCGGAACGGTTTGGAACCGGAACCGTTTGAAACCGGAACTGTTTGTAACCGGAAACGTTTGTAACATAAAGGTTCCGGTTACAAACAGTTCCGGTTCCAAACCGTTCCGGTTCCAAACCGTTCCGGTTCCAAACCGTTCCGGTTCCAAACCGTTTCGGTTCTATACCAAATCGGAACCGGAACGGTTTGGAACCGGAACCGTTAGAAACCGGAACTGTTTATAACCGGAAACATTTGTAACATAACAGTTCCGGTTACAAACAGTTCCGGTTTCAAACCGTTCCGGTTCCAAACCGTTCCGGTTTCAAACCGTTCTGGTTCTAAACCGTCCCGATCCCGATTTCCACCTTCATTTATACGATTAATTAACAACTATATCACCTAAATTAACGACTATACATATTCGATGTGTATATATATATACATCATGCATCTTAATTAAATTTATCCATCACATATTCATCCAAATCACAAACCCTAATTAATTTTCCACATTTTTCACACATATATATATCATGCATCTTAATTAGGTTTAATTTCCACATATATATACATCACATATTCATCCAAACCACATTTATACATAATTTTCACATATATATATACATCACTTCATTTTCACGTACCTAAATATATATATACATCACATATATACATACATGCTAATTTATAACTTATCACCCTAATTTCCAACTTAGCACCCTAATTAATTTACACATACACATACACATACACATACACATACACATACACATACACATACACATACACATGCAAAAAAATAATTAAAAATTGAGAGAGAGAGAGAGGGAGAGAGAGAGGATCGGACCTGCCATGGTGGAGTCCGATATGCTTTGCCGGCGACGGAGGTGAGGGGAGGAGAGGAGGGGAGGAGGGGAGGAGGAGAGGAGGAGAGGATCGGAGGAGGAGAGGAGATGACTCGGTGGAGAGGAGGAGGAGGAGAAATAGGAGGAGGTGAGGGAGAGGAGGAGGAGGTGAGGGAGAGGATCGGAGGAGATGGAGAGGAGGATGAGGTGAACTAGTTTTCGCCGAAGGAGGAGGAGAGGGAGAGGAGGAGGAGGAGAAATGAAGCTCGGGCTCGACCACCCAGTTTCTATCCAGACAACATTGCCGGCGAGTTGCTTATAACTCGTTGGTAATGTCATTACCAACGACATCAACTCGTGGGTAATGACATTACCAACGAGTTAACTCGTTGGTAATGACATTACCAACGAGTTATAAGCAACTCGTTGGTAATGACATTACCAACGACGAGTTAACTCGTGGGTAATGTCATTACCAACGAGTTGCTTATAACTCGTTGGTAATGTCATTATTTCCCGAAGAATATCCGACAACATTTTCCGTCTACGATTTCCGGCTACATTTTCCGACTAAAATTTCGATTATCAATTTCCGTATACGTACGATTAACGACTACATTTTCCGACTAAAATGTCGATTATCAATTTCCGTATACGTACGATTAACGACTACATTTTCCGACTAAAATTTCGATTATCAATTTCCGTATACGTACGATTAACGACTACATTTTCCGACTACATTTTCGATTATCAATTTCCGTATACGTACGATTAACGACTACATTTTCCGACTACATTTTCGATTATCAATTTCCGTATACGTACGATTAACGACTACATTTTCCGACTACATTTTCGATTATCAATTTCCGTATACGTACGATTAACGACTACATTTTCCGACTACATTTTCGATTATCAATTTCCGTATACGTACGATTAACGACTACATTTTCCGACTACATTTTCGATTATCAATTTCCGTATACGTACGATTAACGACTACATTTTCCGACTACATTTTCGATTATCAATTTCCGTATACGTACGATTAACGACTACATTTTCCGACTACATTTTCGATTATCAATTTCCGTATACGTACGATTAACGACTACATTTTCCGACTACATTTTCGATTATCAATTTCCGTATACGTACGATTAACGACTACATTTTCCGACTACATTTTCGATTATCAATTTCCGTATACGTACGATTAACGACTACATTTTCTGACTACATTTTCGATTATCAATTTCCGTATACGTACGATTAACGACTACATTTTCCGACTACATTTTCGATTATCAATTTCCGTATACGTACGATTAACGACTACATTTTCTGACTACATTTTCGATTATCAATTTTCGTATACGTACGATTAACGACTACATTTTCCGACTACATTTTCTAGGGCTGAGAATCCAATACCGAAATCCCGATACCGAACCCGACCCGTCCCGATCCCGTCCCGATCGGGTCGGGATACACCTCTAAAATTATGTCGTCCCGACCCGTCCCGATCCCGAATTAAAATAAACGGGTCGGATCGGGATGGGCCGAATAGATCTGCAAAACTCATGTTAAGAACATCTGTGTTTATAGAATGAAAACAAATAGAACTTACAGGGACTGAATCAATGTGAACCAATGTGAACCAATGTGAACCAATGCATCAGTGTGAACCAATGTGAACCAATGCATCTGTGTTCAGAAACTGATCTGAACAATGTGAACCAATGCATCAGTTCAGGGACTGAATCAATGTGAACCAATGTGAACCAATGTGAACCAATGCATCAGTTCTGTTGAACTGATGTGCCTTTTGAAGTTACTGCAATATATACACAGATATAACTATGTATTCGAAAACATAGATTGGTCTATGACAGATCCTCATTGAATTCCTATATTGATCATGTACAAGATTCAGAATATACAAAGAAGAATAATGTCATGTTCTTGAGTTGTTCTAACAACTAAATGTCTAAATGAAATTGTTTGTCTTTCAGAGCATGTAAGCACAGCCTCTTCAAGTAACTGTCCTCCTCCAACATTCAAGGGAAAGAAACAAGTTGTTGAAGTTGATGATGAATCAGATGATGAACTTGTTGACAGTCAGTGATGATCGAATCCCGACCCGTCCCGATCCCGATTTTACTTTCGGGATCGGGATCGGGATAGGTCGAATCCCGACCCGTCCCGTACCGATCCCAGCCCTAACATTTTCGATTATCAATTTCCGTATACGTACGATTACCGACTACATTTTTCGACAACATTTTCGATTATTAATTTCCGTATACGTACGATTAACGACTACATTTTCCGTATACGTACCATTTCCAGCTACGTACATTTTCCGACTACAATTTCCATTATCAATTTCCGTCTACGATTAACGACTACAATTTCCGTCTACGATTTCCGGCTACATTTTCCGACTACAATTTCGATTATCAATTTCCGTCTACGTACGATTAACGACTACAATTTCCGTCTACAATTTCCGTCTACGTACGATTAACGACTACAATTGCCGGCGACGGAGTAAGTCGCCGGAAATGAAGACATTACCGGCGACTTTACGCCGGAATCTCGCCGGTAATGTTGCAAAACATTACCGGCGACTCCAACCGTCGCCGGCAATGTCTAGGGAGACATTTCCGGCGAAATTCCCGCCGGAAAATCGCCGGTAATGTCTCCCTAGACATTACCGGCGAGATTCCGGCGACATTACCGGCGACGGGCTAAGTCGCCGGTAATGTTGAACATTACCGGCGACTTTTCCGGTCGCCGGCCTTGTCTCCGGTGATCTCGCCGGTAATGGGCAAAAATGTTGTAGTGAAACTTAACTAACTTGATTTCGATTGAAAGTCCCTCCATAGTTATCAATGGTAAAACTAATTATTTTCCTCGATTGACCTTTAACTGAAATATAAGAAGTGATTTTTTGGGCCGGGATGTTACATTACACACCCGCATGTGTGAGCCATGACGTTCTACAAACCATTGTTGAAGCACCTCTCTCAGATGATCCACTAGAGCAGTAATTGGTAATTGTGTGATCATTTTTGAGCTCTACGTTCATAGACTCAACAACATTGGAAGTCATCATGTTGCATCTATATCCCATAAAATAAGCACGAGCCCACTTCTGACACCCAATGTCTTCGAGATATTTACAAACTTCTCCATTTTTAATTTTCGAAGGTCCTCCATCAAGGTGTTGAACTCGAAAATTTGGTATTTAAAAATCTTCATTTTTTTTGCCAAATTTAGACTGCAAGTTGTGAGCTATATGAAATATGCATGCTTCATGATGTGCTTCAGGAAATATATTATCAACAGCTTTAGCAATGCTTCCATGCTAGTTAGATATAAATACCAAGTTCTCGACAACTCCAACAACCTCTCTCAATTTTGTAAAAAACTATGACCAAGAGGCATTATTTTCTGAATTTGCAACCCCAAATGCCGAAGGATAGATGTTCTCCATCCTGACATGCAGCTACGAATATGGTTCCAAATTACTTGTCTTTCAAAAAAGTGCCATTTATAGCAATTACTGCCTCATGGAATCCTCTAATTGAAGCTCTAATTGTCATGAAAAAGTATAGAAAACGATTTTCACCATCAGTTTCTATGTGTGTTATGGTACCATGGTTTGTACGCTCTAACATAGCACAATATACTAGAAGTATGGCAAATGACTCCTCTGGTGATCCCTTGACAACTTACGTGCTGCTTCTCTTGCCCTCCAAGCTTTTCAATAGCCCATACTGACCCCAAGTTGTACATGCGCATCGTCAATGATATCTCTAGGTCTATATATCTGTGAGGTCCTTGCCTGGAACTTCGACTTGACAAATTGACCAATTAACGAACTGCTTGCTTGACGATGATCATAATGAAAAATATCCAATGAACAACAATGCTCATTATTCAACTTTTTTACTTCAAAATAAGCTAAGATCTAGTAACTTTGTTGCACGAAATTGCCACTTATAGTCTCTATCCACACAACCAACTTCAAACCGTCCATGATCAGATTTTAACACCTTAAACTCAAAATTCACTCTTATTGCAAGCATACCAAGATGTTGTGTCAAATTTTTCTTACTCGGGTATAACTGACCTACCAAAATACCGCCATTATTGTCCGCAGATGCAATATTATCAAAGTCTTGTACGTGCTTTCTCTTGCTAAAGCCAGAAGATGGTAAAACCAAATTGACATCATTAGGCTGCTCATTGGCAAGATCTCTAGTGCTAATATTATGATCCACTGGAGTCTCATTGACTTCAGGGTTGAAGTGGGGCTCTAAAGGATACTGCACATCTAGTGAATCTGAATGAGGAGGGTCCTCTTTATCAATATTTTCATACTAGACATTACCTGCATCATCCAACGTTGAGTTCAATACTATAGGCTCCCATGTACTTGGTTGTTGATCTTCATCGAGAGGCTCAAATGAGGGGACTGTTGAGACAAAATCATTATACTAGACAGATATATCTGGGTTGCTTGTCACCCCTTCACTGCTGTCACCTCTCGACATTGACATGTTGTGTTCCAGAGTAATGTATAGTGAAATTTTGCTAGGCTGTATAGAAATACTTTCACACACCCAATTAGCTACTTCATCATCAACTATCTTCATCATGTTGCACACATCTGAATTACTCGTATACTGATATTGCACTTTCATTTCATGATTTTTTGGACTAATATCAATTCGATCATACAATTTCTTCACAAGCTTTTCATTGGTAATATTGATTTGGATCGACTAACATTGTTTTCAATTGACCACCGGAATACTCAGAATTAGTCCATCTTCCATTATAATGGAGAACAATCATGAACCTGCGTTGAGCGAATTAACAACACAGGTTAATTTCCTACTTGAATGAGAAAAGAAAGAAAAGACAATAGACTGTACAATGGTAAAAAAAAACAACAGCTATGTGTACATATCTTGATCTAAAAATAGCTAGTTACTGTAGATATCTTTTATATGCTCTATATATGCATATGCCACTTGTTATAACTTAGCAGTGAATCAAAACAATCACATATACAACACAAAACAAAAACCTAATCAAATGATACTAAGCATACAAGACAAATGCTCAACCATAAAACTGATCGTCAATTATCTAAATATGTAGTGCGATTCACAAAATTTGCAAATTAATACTTTACTAGAGTGATCACCCATATAATCACGTTTAGAGATTATAAGAACTTTTAATCTATAATCATAAAGCCTAAATCTAATTTCTTTATTTTTTTGGGTGTCATCGTACAAGAAAGTGAACAAGATCATAACACAAAAGAAAGCTGCGTACGTACCTTGACTCAGCATAAGAGAGGGTCGGACGTCGTCTTGCGATTTCGTTTTCCAAGTCAGTAGAAAGTCTATAAAATGATAGGGTTTTGGGATGCTCCTTGATTGTATATACGTATGTCGTGAATGCGACAGTGAGTAACATGATGTTTAATCAACCAAGGGTGTAGAAGACTTTTCATGACTTCATATGGTCAGTTTTTAATATAATTCAATAAGAAGGTTAAAAACCATTTTGAGTACCCAATTGAGGTAGTTTTCAAAATTTCTCTACCGACTGGGAGAATAAGAACTTCAAACTCATCCCCATACTTTACCGGTGCTCGTTTCGTATGAGCTATGATACGAAAACCAACACTTGGAAAATTATACGTGTAAGATAGGAAGAATTTGGAGATATGCGATATCTATACAGGTGTTTAGAAACACATGTTCTTGTTGTACTGAGCATGGGCACAAACTCATGGTGAGAGATACCCCCAGTTCCTCTTTGTGTGTGTGTTGACGGAGACATGCATCCGTTGAAAAGAGGGATTTTTGATGGAGATGAAAGATCAGGAACAAGAAATATCGTGTCTTTCAACTTCAAGAGTGTAGAGTTCTATTGGACACCTACAGACCTACTCCTCCCACGCTTTCGAATTCGAACTCGACGACACTGCTGCACTTGTTTACTTTGAGGGGATGTTTGGCCATTGGTGACACTTCATCATCAGCATGTTTTCCTTTGGGTATCGGAGATATGGGGGTTCGACTGCTTTTCACGCAGGTTTTTCATACGCTTATTTCTTTGCACTCTAGCCGGACTCGTGTCACGTTCAAGACCGTCGGATGAATTTTGTTCTGAGCTTATGATAAACTCACTGTATATAATGACTCTCATAACCAGGCCTAAACCACCCTTTGGCCACCGCCGGCTCTGGCAAACGCGTCTCTCGGCTGCATCGATCTCGGCCTCTCATCGTCGGATCTGGGACGCCCAAAGATTACTCTGGGCACCCAAAGCGTCTGTGCCGAGTTCTCTCTCTGTCGTCTGTGCCGAGTTCTCTGGAAACCCAGACACTGCGACAATCAATTCAATCCTTCGGCGTCCTCCTCTCTCTATTGCCTTCACCTCGACGACCTCCCCTCCTCCTCGCGCGCCACCGACGCCAAGGACAACGATATAGACAACGTCGTTCGGGACAAAATCCAACAGCCCACAAAAAATGTCATAATAAAAACAAAAGGTGCAGGTGCACCCAAACAATTTTATTTGTTCAAATTAAATTTTTTAAAATCATTACCATCCTAAAATTAAAACAAATTGAAAAAAATTCCAAAAAGTTATTAAAATTATCGCGGAATATTAATGTATAAGTTACTCTAATATTATCGAACTTCGAAAAAATTTCGATTTCAAATGTGTCGGTCTATTATCATTCATTAATCATATACAAATATAAATATTAGAAATATTTTACTAGTTGTCAAAACAAAAAATTGACAAAACCAACCGTAGGATTATATCAATGGCTTATTATGCACCGTCCATAAATATTTTATCAATTTTGGCGACCATTTTGAGATCGATCAACATACTCGATTGTTATTTTTGAACGAAATTGTAGATTTGATACACTTAAAAATAATAAATAAATAGCTCGATCATCCGAAAAATTATTTTAGAACATGCATTGTCATCTTATGGTGCCTATTTTCATTTAAAATGTCGTATATTAGAAATTTCACATATTCATGTCGACAAAATGAACGAATTGATGATGCGCCCACTAGTATTGTATAACTTGTTTAATATTTTAAACTAATGAGACTATTTGTGGTAGCATAAAAAATCATCTAGGACTTAATACCTCAACTCGGTGTTTAACCAGTTATTGAATCAAATGAAATGCATGAACTGGTATTTATAGGCGTCATTCTCCCTCCAAAATAAGGATAATGAAGTGGTCCTTAAGAGTCGGAACGGCCCGTCGAGAACTTCTCCGCAGTATCAGGTCCAAGCCTCTTACCCACTTTCACACGTTCTCCAACATTTCTTCGTCGGCCAATTGGATTTCCGCCATATTTTCATCAGTGATTCCCTGACTCGGTTGTCCCCACTCACGAGTTCACCACGTAACATTTTACCGCCATCTTTTATTCGTCGCTCAGCGTATTTGTCCTCACCTAAAATTTTGGGCCTACCAATTTCCTTTTATAATTCTCACTACACTATTATAGGCCCCAATATTTTTCCTAGCACATCAACAACAAATCTGTCTTGACCAACTTTTTATCCCTTACAATGCCCCCAAAATTTTCTTTCGAGCCCAAAGGAAATTTTTCTGTTTTGTAGCCAATGCCCATCCATTTTCTCATGGACATTTACTCATATGTCTTTAGTCATAACCTACTTATTGGTATAAAGACATGTATATCAAAAGCATTAAATCAAACCGTATATGACAAACTCATCACCCCGTTTGCCAGTGATCCCGAAAAGCCGCATCTTTAGCTTGTCCTCATATGTGACCTTCTAACCACATCTATCAACTTCTCATTGAAGATTGCAACCTTGATACCTCCAATACATAAGAGGCATTACAAACATCATTCGTGATATCTTCCCTTCGAGATCATCTCGACGATGCCACCGTGTTTCACGAGGTAATTTAAATCTCGCTCAAGATGTTTCCTCCTTGAAGAAGATCACGACGATGACCTCAAGCCTCTTGAGGTAATGTAACTTGACCTGTAGTGCTTCATGGGTTATTGATCGCAGCATCTCCCACATGCATTTTTTATGCCCCCTTGCCTCGCAGAGAGAGCGATATGTTTCGACCAGATTCTAGATGGGAATCCGTGAAACACCTTTGAAGATGGTGGGTTGAATATTGGATGAACTTCTCTCTGGTTGAGGCTTGGTTGCTGAGAAATAAGAGCGTCAGAAGCGAAGATGGGCTGACCCACCTAACATTTTTCAATGCTTAAGTAAGAACGCATTGTTGGTAAAGAATGGAATAAGGAACGGGATGTATTTATGATGTGAATGATCACTTAAAATAATACAATAATAAATTATTTACCCTTTATATTTACTCTGGGAAGCACTTTCAACTACTCCTTTGATGTGGGACTCGGTGTATTCACGTTTTTCTCTACTCCCGTGCATTCTATTTTCGGTCAAGTGTGTCCAAAGTTCTAAGCCCAAGCGCCTATGCTGACACGACATCATCTCATCCCGACTTTACTGTTGTTCCTCAATGTTTCTTGGTTCAACTGGATGTTTCATTTTAGCTTTGAGACTTTCTCGATCTTTAACTCTGACAACTTTTCGCGGTTTTTCAACTCCGTTCGAGATTCGATTTAACTCGATGTTGCATGTCTCACTTCTTTCTCATCACATACTCCAAAGTTCCATAACTGCACATTCACCATGCATCTTTCCCAACTCTCTGAGTCGTATGCTTCTTCAATCATGAACCTTGAGTCACGCTCATCCAATAATCGGCATGCTCTTTCTCTTGTCCAATGACTTTATTCTCGATGCTCCTCAGGGTTGATACACATTCTTTCACTTAACCACCATAGTTGTTTGTGGCATTCGACCATACTTGGTCGCCACCTATTCATGCCCCCAGTAATTTTTTGTCAAGTTACACTTGGCACAAGACATTTCATACATTTTCTTCTTTTGGGATGATACTTTCCGCACGAAGCTTTACTCAACGTTCATAGATCAAGATTTCGCTCACCCAAATGGGAGACCTCATAGAGCTCTTTCCCACTATTTTAATCTTCTTCACAAATTAATGTCATCTCACCAATAGTTTTGGCCGTTCTAAACAAAAAAATGTCCTCTCTATAAGAGTTTTAGCCATTTTAAATAAAACAATGTCATCTCTCTAAGATTTTTGGGCATTTCAATACAAAACATTGTCATTTCTTCAAGAGTTTTGGCCATTTCAAAACAAAACATTGTCATCTCTCCAAGAGTTTTGACCATATTTTTGTCATTTCACCTTCAATTTTTTGGTCATGCCTATATCATTTTACCATTGGTTTTTTTGCCACGCTAATGCCATTTCACCCTTGGTATTTTGGCTTGTGCCTTTTTACTCTTGATATTTTGGCCTGTGCTTTTTTACCCTTAATAATCTGGCATGTGCCTTTTTACCCTTGGTATTCTAGCCTGTGCCTTTTTACTCTTGATATTCTGGTCATACTAATATTATCTCGTCCCCCAATTTTCCAATCCTTGGGGACGAGATATATGCATTAAATGATAATGCCATTTCTCCAAAAGTGAACTCTCAAGGTTGAGATTTAATTGACGCACAAAATAAATAAATAAAAATTTATTTATTCATAATCAGTCTCCCATTGTCCTAGACTTTGGACCTTTATAATTTCAAAAATAAAAACAGACGTACCTCCAAAGGACTATAAGTAACTTTTTCAAGTATACGGCATTCCAAGGCCTCAAGAAATATCGCCCGTTGCTAACTTTCTCTAGCCGACATGCCCCCTAGCTATAAGCCTTGACAATCTTGTAGGGGCCTTCCTACAGCTTTGATGTCTTTCGTTGCTCGTTTAACACAAACTGTTCCACATTGAAGGCTCAAGGTCTGACACTTTTATTAAAATAATTCATTATATAATTTGATAGTTTTCAACATGTATCATGACATTTTGGTGTCATTTTTTTAAAAGGTCAAGGTCAAAGGATAGACAACTATTATTCCCTCCTCCTGCATATGGTTGTGAACAGTTTGTTGGACACTTGTTTTCAACTAGAACGGTGGCTTATGTTCCATAAACAAGTGCATATGGAGTGTCCTTGGTAGTATTCCTTTGGGTTGTTCTATAAGCCCATAACACCCTGTACAACTTCTGAGATCACCGCCCACGCTTTTTCTCAAGCCTCGTTTTCACACCATCTAAGATAATTTGATTCGTAATTTTTGCTTACTCATTTCCCCTCAGATAACTTCTTGAAGCAAATCTCAACTTAACTCCATGTTTGATACAAAAGTTGTTGAGCGTTGAGTTCTTAAATTGCGTTCCATTATCGCTAACAATTTCTCGTGGTACCCCAAAATTGGTGAAATAATCCGGTGTGATTAACACCAACTTCAATCCTCCTGGCGTGGTAGGCAACAGTCCTAAAATATCCATTCCCCATCGAGTAAATGGCCATGGTCCAAATTGTGTAACCAGCTCTTGTGCAGGTGCATGGCTCATTGGTGAATGTTGTTGGCAGTGTGCACACTTTTTCACATATTATATTTGGTAGTGCATACATTCGAATAACGATTAGATCCTCTGTGAATCCTAAAGCCGTCTTTGCTAATTCATCTACTCGCTAGTTTTCTTCTCGTGGTATTTTTACCAATGAGATTTGCTCAAATTCCTTGATCATCTTATGCACCAATTCTCGATACTCGCACATTTTCTACGCTGTTTCCCGGGTCAACTAATACTCAATGTACCACGCAATTACTTATCCTCATAGGAGTTATTAGTGCATCTTGATGTAGGAATTAGATTCCAATCACATTCTTTCTTGAGAAGCTTATTACTGGTTTGGAGTCTGCTTTTGCTTCATTAACGGACCCCCACTCTACCTGACAAATTATTCTTACTTTTTTCCTCCTGCCGCGTCTCACTATGAAAATGAGCCTCATCTTCTCATAAACTTGACAGTCCTCTATACACACATTCAATATCTCCCTCACAGGGGGTCATGTTTATGCCATGTCCTTGGTCCATGAAAAATGTAATAACGTCACCTCTCTAATACATTTGATGACTCGGGCTGTGGCAGAGGTTTCTTGAAGATTCCCTCGAATCAATTCCTTTGAAATATGTATGCAGGGCAGTGAGTAAACTATGGTTCCTCATTGCCTAAACCTTTCTTGCTACTTCGAGGATTTTTCTCTGCCCCCAGCATATGCTCTTCCCCGGTCTTATCCCGCTGATGATTTCGGCTTTAATTTATTCTCGATGTTCTCTACCATCCTACTTCGTCGAGCATTTGTCCCTCTTTCCAATAGTATCTCACCTTCCACCTTATCAAGGATGTCATCCATGTCTTTTGAAGGCCTCTTAGTTAGTTCTTCAAGGAGGAGTGATCCATCCAACAACTCTTCACAGAAAGCTATAACCGCAGCACTTGATTCACAATTAATGTTTGTCATCTCCTCCTTGAATCGATCTAAGTACTTTTCCAATTTCTCTCCATGCCTCTGCTTAACTTTAAATAACATCGACAAGTCTTTCCTCTGCTTCCTTGAACAGAAGTATTGTGCAATGAATGCTTGAGCAAGCTCATCAAAGCTGAATATTGAGTTGGGTTTCAATTCCTTAAACTATTTGGCTGCTTGTCCCGACAGACTTGAAGAGAATAACTTGCACATGAGCCTCTCATCAATAGTTTCTATCCTCATTACCCCTGTATATTCCTTCAGGTGGTCAATCATGCCTGTATGTTTGGTGAGTGCAGGGGTAGAGAAATGTTTTAGCTTCCGCACTTCCAAAATGCGGCCGGTCAATGGGGACTAAGTTATCTCCCTTGCAAGTTCAGTGGTGATATCTCGTGGCCTAGTCCCCGTTACTTCTTTCATGTCCTCTGCTACAAGTTCTTTCAAAGGTTGACCTGTTGGACTCGGATTCCCCGAGTTTTTATCAGCGGTTATCTTGCCTCTCCAAGTTTTTCTCATTGGTTCATAATTTTCACCGGAAGATTCATCATATTCCAACACGTCATCATTTTTAGGTAAGCTATATTCTGAGGCCTCATCATCGTCCTCAACATATTTTGCTCGTCTGTGCTTCCTTTCTTTCTCTTTTGCTTTATAGCGCTCAAGTTCTAACCATATTTTCTAAATGTCAACAACATTGAGATTTTGCTCAGAAAGACTTATCCTCCTCCTTCTTGAACCTGGTCTCCTCGAGCTTTCACCATTTTTATGGACGACCTGAACTTCTGACTCCACAAGCCTTTTATCCATTGGCCAAATAGTTCCTCCCATAGAAATTTCTCCACTTTCAACTCCATCCGATGAGTTACCCTTGTTGCAAGGCAAGCCTTTGTTGTCAACGTTCTCAGGAACAATCGATGCCATCATTTCCCACATACAACGCCAACTTGTAGGAGCATAAAAAATCATCTAGGACTTAGTACCTCCACAAGAAAAAATCAACGAACACCGATTGGACCACGCTTTTGACACGTCAGATGCTGACTTTTCAATCGGGGGGGGGGGGGGGGGGGGGGGTAGGTAGGGGTATCTGTGACGCTCAAGTCACTAAAAGCTCTCTCAAGCAGAAACTTGGTGCTTAACCAGTGAATGAATAAAATGAAATGCATGATAACAACGTGGGCCTCAAGAGTTGGAACGGCCCATCGTGAACTTCTCCGCGGTATCAGACCCAAGCCTCTCACCCACTTTCGCACGTTCTCCAGCATTTCTTCGTCAGCCCACTGGATTCCCACCATCTTTTCTTTGTCGTTGAGCTCATCTGTCCTCACCTGATATTTTGGGCCTACATATTTCCTTTTATAATTCTTACTACATGATTTTGGGCCTCGAAATCTTTCCTAGCCCATCAACCACAAATCTGTTTTAACCAACTTTTTATCCCCCACACAATTCGAAAGTTAAAAGATTATAAACAAATTGGATATGAAAAAATGGACCATAAAATGGGGACATAGAACTATTTTATACGTAATGTACAATTTTGAGCGAGCTTGGTCATATTTTGGACCTTGATCCACACAGTCAACCCCGACGTCGACTGTCCTTTATGCCTCTATTTTCATTATATGCGAGTCTCAAAGGGAAACACTATCACACATCCATTTGAAAAGGTGAAATATCATACTTTCACATAAAGTCACCCATTACGATGTCGTGGACACTAGAAGAGCAAAAATTAAATTACCGAAGTCGCCGATAAGACATAATTAGGAAAAATAAAAAAAATAAGGGCATAAACGACTGTTGCGTTTGGCTGAACGGACCGAGACCAAAGTCATGACAATACCTGCAAAAGTTTTAACCATATTTTTATAAAAATTCAATGATCGTATTGTATGGTCGATTTATTAAAATATCAGTTTCACCTCAATCCACACAATCAATTTCAACGCCGTTTATGCCCTTAGTATTTATTTTTGCTAACTCTGCCTTATTAGGTGTTTTGAAAATTCAATATTAGATATCATCATGACCAAGACATCCCACTAGATACCTTTATATGCTTTAGAAAGAACTTATATTTCCAAATGATAGTGCAATAGCATTATTCTTTGTGATTTGTATATAATGAAAACATGGGAATAAATGACCGCCTAGGTTGACTGTGCGGATTGAGGTGGAAAATAATATATTTTAATAAATTGAAAGTATGGTACGATCTTTGAACTATTATAACAATGTGGTTAAAATTTTAGCAAGTTTCCTCATGATTTCAGTCTTGATCCGTTCAGTCAAACACGAAAGTCGTTTATGCCCCTATTTTTTATTGTTGCTAATTCTGTCTCATCGGCGACTTCGGTAATTCAATATTTACTCTTCTCTCATCTATGACATCGTAATAGGGGTACTTTATATGCAGGTATGATGTTTTACTTTCGCAAATAGATGTGTCATAGTGTTTCCCTTTGAGACTCGTATATAATTAAAATAGGGGTATAAAGGATTGTCGGGGTTGACTGCGCAGATCGAGGTCCAACGATGACCAAAGTTGCTCAAATTTAAACACTATGTATACAATAGTTCTATGTCCCCATCCTACGGTCCATTCTTTTTTTTATAGATTTTGTTCCAATCTTTTTACTTTGGAAGGATCATATTACTTAAAAGCATTCAACAAGTTAAACAATACTAGTGGATACATTGTCAATTCGTTCATCCGTCGACTCGAGTTAGTAAATTTTCTGTCAAATTTGACATTGATAACCAATGACATTGTGACACGTGACACCTCTTCGAAAATTCAAAAGTGTACAAAGAAACGTTGTGAAAAGCAGCCTCGCCCGAGATATGGGTGCTGAAAGATTTCAATAAAGAAAAACAATGGGTGCGTCAATACAGCGTAAAGGACAAAATGATAGACTCTTTTGATCAACCTCGAGGTATCTTTTGTCGACCAAACATCTTTCATGATAGATTTCGAGAATGGGAGCATGGCATATGTTTAACGACCAATGATTTTATAGGTGACTTACTCAACAACAAAAAACAAGGTATTAAGGTCTTAACATGGTTCTGCAATTGAGTCGGATAGTTGTGTATGAGTCATATCATGCTCATAATGGTCACCTTTCATAGTAGTTAGAGCATCCTAATAGAATTGATATATTTTCTAGCTATATTATTCTTGATAACTACTTAGTTTTTCACTTTAGCTCCAATAGTTTTAGTTGTATAGAAGATAAATTAAAATAAAGTAAGTTAAAAATGTCAAAACTTTTGGAAGAAAAATTATAGTTATGAGTTATTTTCTCTTTCATTGTTAGCTAAATTTGACATTAAATTTAACTGAAAGCTATTATTAACTTTAAGATAAAGTATCAATCGGTTGGAATGTGAAAAGTTATAAAATATCTAAATATTTAACTTATTTTTTTGAAATAACCAAGTCTGAGGAATTCATTGAGAGGCCTAGAGGCCGTGGTTTTTCTTGTTTCTTTCTTAGAAAGCAGTTACCCACTTGCACTGTTCTTTTAGATCTAAGAGACAGTTCTGTCAACCGTGTAAGATACTTGTGGCATGATAGTGAGTACTATCTGGGTCTCATTAGTTATCATGAGAGCTTAATTATTTCCTTCAAAAACTATGGCAATTTAGATGACTTTGAAGATAGAAGAGAGAACAAAAGTGACAACAGTAATCTGATTCTTCGAAGGACATGTAGTCCAATTTGGACAAGGAAACGACGCCAAAAACAAAACACAAAGATATTTGTCATGAGTGATGACATATGGCTTTTTGAACTCAGAAATCATGGAATAGTAATTAGAATGGCTAATTAAAAAAAATACTTTAGGGGTCTCTTTCTTAAAAAACTCAAAAAAATTTCAATCTTTAAAAAAATTCAATATGTTTTCGTCCTAAATAACTAGTTATAAATTTTAACTTATTTACGCGAAATAACACTGAAAATCTAAAACTCATCCCCTTTGAAAAATCGATTCAATTTTCATCTCTCTCTCTCTCTCTCTCTCTCTCTCTCTCAGCATCGAGACCCACAGAACCTTTTCTCACCGATTCGTCGTCGCCGCATCGATTCGTTGTCATCTCATTTGCCGTCTATCTCGTTCTTCGTAAGTAATTCGTGTTCGTAAACCATCATTTTTTTCATCCTCGTTGTTTTCTAAGTAGTTTGCATGTTCGTTTTCTTTGTTTTCATCTATGCTTTTGATTTTTAAAATGATATTGTTGTTGTTGATATTTTTTCTAGTGTTTTCGGTTTGAGTTTCAGTATTTTTGCAACTTTTTCATGATTTTTTTATTGATGTTATGGGATGAAGTATGTTCGAAGAGCTTTTTGTTGTTGTTGTTGTTGTTGGTGGTGGTGGTGGTGGTTATTTCATGTCACAGTTACCTGTGGTTCATTGTCTATTTACTGTGGTTCATTATGTGTTGTTGTTGTTAGATATTTCATGTGGTTAAGTTAACTGTAGGTTGCCGTTTTGCCTAACTGTGGGTTAATGTAGTGTTAACTGTCTGTATCTGTTTGAAGTTTTTGTTATATGTGAGTTAACTACTGCTATTTATCTGTGTGTTAGTAGTGCGCTAGCAAACATTTGCCTTTCAAATAGGCAAAAATGGCAAAAAAGCCAGCGAAAAGGAGGAAGTCAGAACCAGAATCTGAATCTGAAACTGAAACTGAATTATCAGATTCTTTGGCAACCTTAAAAGTGCATGGAATGAAACATCACATGCATTACAAGCTTGCAAAGTTGAAGCAGCATGTGTAGAAGCTGCAACAGGAGAAAGAGTAGAGTAAGAAATCAGTGAGTAAGAACAAACCAGCCTCAAAGAAGAAGGGCAAAAAAAAGACAAGTAGAAGAAGTTAAGAAAGAGGAAGGAAACAAGTTCAGAGAATGAGGATAAAGAAGATGATGATGAAGATTAAAGGGAAGACGATGATGAAGAGAATAACAGAGATGACGATAAGGAAAATAATGACGATGAAGATGAAGATATTGAAGAAGAAGATCAAGATGAAGGTGAAGATGCAAAAGATGATGAAGATGAACAAGTGGTTGGGAAGAAGAAAGTGGAGATTCCGAAGCCCGTGCAGAAACGAAAAATGGAACTGGAAGATCCAGTTTCGTTGCAATCTCATCAGCTGTGTGCAGTTTATCCAAATGAACAAGAATAAAATTAGCGATGAAGTTATTACTTGGCTGTTGGAGACTCCATTTAGGACAATGATCAAGGCAATCGTAAATGGACAAATAGGAGAAACTGTAGGGCTGTACAAATCAGATGTATGCATGTCGTACTTGGTAGACTGCTATGATATCTCGGCGAGGTCATTTCTGTTTCACCCTACAAGGATCGATAGAATCACACAAGAATATGTTGTGGATCTGTTTGGCTTGAAAGTCTGTGGAGCGAGACCAGTTCCTTTCTGTGAAAAGGTTTCTATCAAGGCAGAGTTTGGAATAAACTTGTTCGGGAAGAGGACTATGGTGCCAAAGATAATGATTGCTGACAAACTGGAAAAAATACTTTTGGATTCAAGCAAAGTGGAAGACAATGTTCATCTGCTAATTTTGTTTGCTATTATCGATTATTCTGCTACCCAATTCTTCTGATAGTGCTGGTTGGAATCTAATCAATGATAATGACTAAAACGGGCGTTAAATAAACACTCAACACATAATTCAATCGTACAATTTAAAACCTATAGATGTAGTATTTTTAGCAAGTAGGGATCGTTCTAAACAGGGATTGAAGGGTGCATGCAATAATTGTGTATAAAAAGGGGGGTAAAAAGAGTTGATTTTAATTCTTAAATTACTACCTAAAATGCCACCAAATAAACAAGTACTCCTAAGACTCTAACATGCATAAACTCATAGACAAGCAACATATAAAAGACTCTCAAAAACACTAATTCATGTTATGAAAAAAATAAACCTAATTAATTATTTACAAGTGATCATCCCATCTTAACCAATATGAAAATTATATTAATTTAATCCTCCCATTATCTACGAAATTTATAAATCCTAATTCTAATTACATGTTATGATATTTATGCTAATTGAATTAAAGTGCAATGACCGCATCTAAACACCTTAATTAAAATATCAAATTTTAAGAAAAGATAGGGACTAACATGCAATGACCGCATCTAAACACCCTAGTTAGCCTAATCTCTACCCAAACTGAAGCATTAAGTTCAATACATAACATGCAAAATAAATAAAAGACTCATAAACTTATGGAAGATATATGGAAATAAAAAATTGTATAAAACCAAAATAAACATAAATTCACCTAATTCACAAAAAAAAAAGAATATAAAAACAAAGGAGACTATAGAGTAAAGGTTCCATGTTTACACTTTTTATTTCCCGATAGCATTGCAAACTCAAAGGCAAAGAGCAAGCTTTGGTGGCGGGCTGGAAATTTGAAGGTGGTGATGATGATGTAGTCGGCCTTGCTTTGGAGAACTTCGGTGGAGGAGAGTTTGTGACTATTTTGGTGGCAAGAGGGCTAGAATAAGAGATGATCTGAATTATGGTGTCTCTTGTATGTATAGGCCTTTACAAAATAGTTTTCTTCGTAAACAAAGTTTCCCTAATCCACCCAGGTAGAATTGGTAGCTTGCAAAGAATCACATTTTTTTGGAGTTGTAGACTTCCACAAATTATGATTTTCATGTCGTTGGAAAGAAGACTCGAATAGATTTCCAACCATAGGTTGATCATTGTCTAACTCCTCCTAAACTATTCCCAGTTATCGTTTGAAGTTGGCCAATCTGAATATGCAGATTCTTCTTTCCTTATTCTTCATGACTTCATTTTCCTACTCAACTTGGGAATCCTTTTCTTGCATAAATTTGGTTTCCACAAAATTGGCTGACTTGTTCTTCAACTTTGGACTTTTCAAATAGTCTTCTAAATAATTTGGTCTATTTTCATTTGTTCTTCTTCAAGATCCTTCCGGAAGCTTCCAAATCCTAGTCAACGTAGGAACAGTTTTCCTAGTCAACAAATGATTTCTTTTTCTCTTCAATTTTTCTTTTTCTTCCTTTGGATTTTTGAACCAATTTTTTTTCTCCAATATTTTTATATGTTTTGCGTGTTTGTAGACTCCTTTACTACGTCTTTTGGCAACACCTGGAAAGAACAAATTATATTAAAACTAATAAAGTTAAGTAATTAATAAAGTAAAAATGTAGAGAATAACATATTAATTAATACGCCTAAAAGGCGTAGATCAAATTCTCCCACACTTAGACTTTACTAGTCCCTTAGCAAACACTAATTCAAACTAAGACTCAAAAACTTTTCAACATATAATACTTCTAAAAAATTTCATATTTTTCACAAGAACACAACTAAGCCCTCTAACAAATGAATTTCGAAAATTTCATGGCAAATCACAAAGTTTAAGCACAAGGAATTCAAGAGTTAATAAAAACATTCTCATGCATGAACAAGTAAGACTTAGATGAAAACAATGGTGATTTAAAATGTGACGACCCGAACCAGAATCAGTATAGTAATTGGCTTAATCCACGAGTTTACGAGTAATCACAGTTTATCGTAAATGAATTGAATTGGCCGTTCAGTTTACGACTTAATTATCGGCCGAGAATTTGAGTTGAGTCTCTTCACGAGAATTATAGTACGCGTGATTTTGAGTTCGTGGGCGGTTTTGGATAATTGTTTTGATAACCGAGGAATATGTTATGAATATTTGAATTCGCGTAATTTCGTCATGTTTATCCGTTTGAATTTGAGTTATCCGAAACGTGGATGTGATTCGATTTGGACCGTCGATCGTATCGAGCTGTGAGTATAAATATCGGAATAGTTGAAATTTTTTCGTAAAATACTGTTCCGGAAGTTTGACCCACGTTGACCAGAATAGGAGCATTGACCCGCGTTGACCGAGGGAGGAAAAAGTACCACCGTTTGACTCGCCGGCGACCTTCCGTTTTCGGCCACCTCCGACTCCGATTTGGGTATGGTTCGATTCTCCTCTTGATTTCCTATGGTTTAGGTGAAAGGACCCAACCTCGATTTAGTTTCCTAAACCGGAATCCCCTTCTGAAAACGTGAACCAACAAAAACCATTAAAATTTGGGCAGAGTAATGCTACTAACGCGGAATTGCCTTTACCTGCACCCGGAAAATAACACTTCATCCTATGCCACAAAAGCCAAACCGTGGGCACCAATCCCATCCGGATTTCTCAATATCATATCAATAACAGTAAACACAACTGTAATATATAGTAAATCCGGGAAAATCCGTATAAAACATGTATCAGTAATGTATTAGAGTGACCTCTAGTGTATATATATACAAAATATACAACAGTAGGCGAAACAAGAAACCTACTGGTAAACACAGGTAACTCGAACAACTAGCCTCCGACCACGACGTGAGACACCAGAATCCGAACTACAAACTGGGCACGGAAACCGAAAAGCCCAGGGGTCTGCCCCTCCCCCCCCCCCGGTAAAGGCCTCGGGTCAGGGGTCACAGCCTCTCCTAGTAAATATCCTCGGGGATCAGCCGGGATGCAAGTGTATCGATACAACAAGATATATTGAGACTGTACTATGTGTAAACCAAATCATAAATAGTTCGATGCAAATGTATAAAGCAATAAGTAAATGCATATACGTAATGTATAATTATATAGGCATAATCGTATAACACATGCTTATATAAACCATAATCTTAAATGCATGCTCATACTCGTAAAACGTGTATAAAGACTCGCGATTATCAGTGAAAAGAAATTGTCCACTCACAGATGAGCAAAGCGCGCACTCGCGCTAATCACGTGGTCCGGCGAAAGATCCCTCGCCCAAAGCATGATCTCGATCCCCTTCCAAGGTTGTGGCCCAAATCGGCCTGGAACAGAAGTTCCGACGATGAACAGTAACCGGGTGAATAGTCCCCTCGGGTTAACGGTCAACGGGTTCAAATTTTGGTCAACGCTCGGTCAACGCCTCAAACAGTGTTTTCAACAATTTTTCGACTATTTCCGATATTTATACTCGCGTCTTGGGACGATCGACGGTCCAAACGGATAACCATCACGATTCAGATAAACTCGATACGAACGGATAAACTCGACGATATTCCGAAACTTCAAATATTCATATTATATTCCTCGGTCGTCGAAATAATCATCCGGAACCGCCCACGAACTCGAAATCACGTGTACAACAATTCTTAAGAAGAGCCTCAACTCAAATTCTCGGCCGATAATTAAGTCGTGATTAAAACCGGCAAATCAATCAATTATCGGAAAACAGTGATTACGCGCTAACTCGTGGATTAAGTCATTTACTCAACTGATTCTGGTTCGGATCGTCACATTAGGACTTTGATTTGTGAAATTTGGTGAGGATTTGTGGGAGAACGAGCTAAATGAAATTCTTGAAATTTTGGCCGGAATCGGGTTTGATGGGGAGTGGCGCTCCGATGACTTTCCGGTTGGTTCTTGGGGTGGTTTAGACTGGGCTCGAGCCAAGGGTGAAACCCCCCTTGGTTTGGAGCACTTTGGTGGCGGGACGGCTCCGGAATCGGCCGGGAAAGTTTTCCGGCGATTCTTGGTCGTGAGCTTTTCGGGCTGGTTTTGGGCAAGTTGCGGTCTAATTTGGGTCTTGGTGTAGTTATGAGATGTATTGGGCTTGAGGAGGAGAAGCTACGGTGGTCTTGGTCGTCGGGAAATTCCTCCGGTCACGGCGCACCACTGCCGCCGCCGGCGGTCAACGTCGGAGTTTCGGCGACCCGTTGACTTTTTAGATTTCAACAAATTTTATGCCGTTTTGCTCGTAATCGCGCCCCGATCATCGCCTTGAGGTTTTCGAGTTGATTTGGATATCGAATTTTTAGTCGAGGGTTTATGTGGAGAATTTGGAGATTTTCGTTGATTATTTTGTATCCGAGTATATGTTTTCGGAAATGGTTGGTTTCTGAGGTGTGGTACAGAGTAATGAATTATGATTTTGATTAGTTATATTTTGAGATTATTCAGGAGATCGAGATCGTACGTTGGGCGAGGGATCTTCTGCCGGATCTCGTGATTAGTGCGTTTGCGCGCTGTGCTATCTGTGGGTGGACTTTTATTTACACTGTCGTAGCGAGTTCTTAATTTCAGTATTTATTTCCAGTATGATATTGAGTTTATATATTGTTTTTGTAGGTATTGTTTTATATTCTATATGGTGATGGCATTTACTTAGCATCGATGCATTGGCTACTCGGCTGATCACTGGTAGTTCAGATCTAGGGTTGAGAGATTCCCCTGATGTGCCCACTAGGCTTGAGAGATTCGCCTAGTCTATCACCGTCGGGCTTGAGAGATTCGCCTGACCGTCTAGCTTGAGAGATTCGCCTGACACCTCCATTTATTTTAAGAACTCGCATTGTTTTTATGTTATATAAATGGTGAAAGGCATATGATTATTTTCGTCCACTCACTCTAACGATTGAATTTGCCTTTCCCCTGGGATTTTTGGTTTCCGTGCCCAGTTTGCAGTTCGGATTCTGGTGTCTCACGTCGCAGTCTGAGGCTTAGTGTTCGAGTTACCTTTCTTTTCCAGTAGGTTTCTTGTTTTTCCTACTGTTGTATATTTTTGTGTGTATATATATATACACTAGAGGTCGCTCTGATTACACAACTGTTATATCTTCATATGATTTTCCCCGGATTTCTGTAAAGTACAGTTTTACCTATTACTTTACATTATTGTTATGATATTGAGAAATCCGGATGGGATTGGTACCCACGGTTTGGCTTTTGTGGCATAGGATGAAGTGTGTTTTCGGGTGCAGGTTAATGGCAATTCCACGTTATAGCGAAACTTTGCCAAAATTTTTGTGGTTTTTGCAAGTTCGTGTTTTCAGAAAGGGTTTGATTCCGGTTTAGGAAACTAAATCGGGGTTGGGTCCTTTCATAAAAGCTATGCATGCACTAGAAAAGTTCTGAATCAACTCATATGGATGCACTCAAAATCTTTTCACTTATGAAAAAAATGGTTTCACTCAAGATATATAGAAGAATGAACAAAAATCTCATGAATGGAACTAACTACTTGCACAAATGAACTCAAATCATATGCTCACTCATGTGATTAACTCCACAGATTAAAGGCTACTAATCTTAAGAATCATAAATGAGTTTAGAAAGGTTGTAATGGGGCTGAGGCTAAGGCATTCAAAAATTTGGATAAGTGGTGTTAAAAACGTTCCAAAGACTTAGTCTAACTCCAAGTACTCATCAAATTTTTGCTCTTTATCCATGAAATGTCACCAATATGAAAATTTTAAGATCAAGGGCCAAATATCATCTTGTTCGGCCCAAACTTCATTCTAAACTTCCTTAGACCTTTTACGGACAGGACAAAAGCCACATTTCTTCACTTTTGGTCCTTCAACTTGTAACAAACTCCAAATTCACAAATACGGAAGACATTAATCCAAACTTCAACAATAAGAACACATTGTGAGAGAGCTTCATAATTTTTTTTCTTTCTTTTCTTTCTTTCTCTCGAATTTTTTTTTTCTATTTTTTTTCTTACTTTCAGCATTCACTTTTTCTAACTTTTTTTGGAAAAGTCTTTCCCCATACATACATCATAGCAATTAAGGAACATCACCAAAAACATAATCTTCTCCTCTTGTCGACATTACTTCACACTAAGTTTGCAGAACATAGGGTAAAAGAAGTCCTACACTAGGCTAAGTGTTTAGGTATAAATGGTAATGAAATAAAAGCTTAATTTGGGCTCAAAATGGCTATCTAAGAGAGCCACAACTCATGCGCACAAATGGGACACACGGCTATTTGACAAAAGTGGTGGTAAAATTCTAAATGCCTTTAATCATATCCAAAATCAGATTATGTTTTGACTATAAGCTTTAAAAATCAGCATGAGCAAGTTCTAGCAATCTTAAGTTCATTAAAAACTATGACAAGCAATCATATGAGGCATATAAAAAATTTTAGCTCAAAAACTCACATAGGTTTAAATGATTTAAACTTATTCTAGCATATAAAATTCTGTACCAAGTTTTACTATCTATATCTACTACATGTCAATGCAATCAAAACATCTTTATTATGAAAGTACCCAACCCCGATTTAGTTTCCTAAATCGGAATCAAACCCTTTCTGAAAACACGGACTTTCAAAAAACCATAGAAATTTTGGCAGAGTTTCACTATATCGTGGAATTACCATTAACCTACACCCAAAAACACACTTCATCCTATGCCACAAAAGCCAAACCATGGGCACCAATCCCATCCGGATTTCTCAAAATCATATCATAATATAAAATAATAAGCAAAACTATAGCTTTACAGAAATTTGGGAAAATCATATGAAATAATAAACATCGGAGTATTCAGAGCGACCTCTAGTGTGTGTATATATATATAAATAAATACACAACAATAGGCCAAACAAGAAACCTACTGAGAAGGAAAAATAGTTCGAACACTAAGCCTCCGACTGTGATGTGCGACACCAGAATCCGAACTGCAAACTGAGCATTGAAAACAAAGAGCCCAGGGAAAGACATATAAACCGTTAGAGTGAGTGGACGAAAATAAATGTCTTTTCCTGAATAATATATGTTATAAAAAAACATATGCGAGTCTAAATGAATGAAAATGATATAGTACACGAGGGAGACTCTAACTCCTCACGCGTACAGAGCATGCGTCGTAAAATCTCGCGGGGTCACTCATTGAAACATCCGCGCTAGTACAGTCCGAATCACGGGATCCCAGACCCACACGTGATTCAAGCCAGAAAGGCCTTAGGTCAGAGGTCTGCCCCCCACCCCCCCACTCGGATAACGAAAGAATCGCCGAAAAACCCCAAATACTCCACATAAACCCTCGACATAAAATCCATCACCCAATTCAACTCGAAAACCTCAAGGCGACAATCGGGGCGCGATTACGAGAAAAACGGCATAAAACTTGTCAAAATCCAAAAAGTCAACGCGTCGCCGGAGCTCCGCCGTTGACCACCGCCGCTGCTGCCGGCGCGCCGTGACCAGAGGAATTTCCCGGCCACTAAGACCCCAAAACCTTCCTCTACTCAAGCCAAGCCGTTTTCCTCAAAGGGTCACCACTGTGGCCGGAAATTAGCTCGAAAGCCTCCAAAGTTCAAATCGGCCGAAAAATTTCTCCGACGAAATCCTCCACCGTGAGCCCACCTCGGCCTCCCATCTTCAAGGGTTTCATCACAAGCTCCAACCCAACCAATTCCATCCAAAATCCCCTTCAGAAAGTCACTAGAAAACACTCCACCATTAAACCCGATTCCGGCAAACTTCTCCCTCAAAATCGATCAACCAAAACACTTCCAAACTTCACAATAAACACATCAATCGAAAGCTTAGATCCCAAGCTTCAAAACCTTACCTTGATTTCGGTCAACCGCGCCGTATTCCGGCAGCCACCTTAACGGCGATTCTGTGACTCACTGAGTCAACTCAGCCCAGCTCAGTCAACTCGGTCAAACAGCCCATTTCGCACTTTTTCGATAACTTTACGACTATTCGGCAATTTATACGTCGTGAAACAACTCTATCCACAATTCGGATCACTCAAACTCGAACGGATAAACACGACTAACTCGGCGATAATTTCAAATATTCATTTTATATTCTTCGATTATCCGAAAAATTCTCGGAAAGCTCCTACGGACTCGAAATCAAATTCTCTACATTTCCCACGGACACACCCAAACCAAATTTGTGTCCGAAAATTAAGTCGTGATCAAGACCGCATAATCGATTAATTACGATAAACCTCAATTACTCATGAAACTTGCAGATTAAGTCGATTACTATACCAATTCTGATCCGGGTTGTCACAAAGCTACTCCCCTTAGAAAAATTTCGACCTCGAAATTTACATACCTGCTAGGTAAATAGATGAGGATACTGCTCCCGCATATGCTGCTCAGTCTCCCAAGTGGCTTCCTCAACTGAATGATTCTGCCATAAGACCTTCACAAGCAGAATCTCTCTGTGCCTCAATTCTTGTACACACCGATCGAGAATCTATACCGGCTCCTCCACATATGTCAAATCTTCCCAGATAGGAAGCTGATATGGCGCTAACACATGTGATGGATCTGGAATGTATTTCCGCAGCATCGAGACATGGAAAACATCGTGCACCCTCGCCATCTCCGGAGGCAACTCCTACCTATAAGCCACGGCACCAACTCTCCCTGTAATCTCATACGGACCGATATACCATGGTCGGAGCTTGCCACGCTTCCTGAAACGAACAACTCCTCGCCAAGGAGACAATTTCAGGAAGACCCAATCGCCCATCTCAAACTCAAGACTCTTTCTTCTCACATCTGCATAACTCTTTTGGCGATCTTGGGCAATCTTCAATCTGTCTCGGATAATATGAATATCCTCTGTGGTGCTCTCCACCAAATCAGAACCAATAAGCCATCGCTCGCCCACCTCACTCCAACATAATGGAGTACGGCACTGCCTCCCGTATAGAGCCTCATACGGTGCCATATCAATATTGGCCTAATAACTGTTGTTGTAAGCAAACTCGATCAAATGCAGTTGCTGGTCCCAATTTACTCTAAACCGCAATACGCAGGACCGCAACATATCCTCGAGGGTCTGAATAGTCCGCTTAGACTGCCCATCAGTCTGGGGATGGAAAGCTGTACTGAAATGCAATCTGGTCCCTAAGGCTCGCTGCAATGCTTACCAGAACTCTGAAGTAAACTGACTGTCTCGGTCAGAACCAATGGATACAGGCACACCATGCAATCGAACAATCTCAGCCAAATACAGTTTTGCCAGTCTGCCCACTGAAATCTTCCCTAGAAGTGCAAGGAAATACGCTAATTTCGTCAATCGGTCTACAATAACCCATATACCAGTATTACCAGCAGAAGTACGTGGTAACTGATACACGAAATCCATGGTGATGTGCTCCCACTTCCAAACTGGAATCTCCAACGGTTGTAGCTTTCCCGCAGGTTTCTGCCTTTCTGCCTTCACTTGCTAACAAATGAGGCATCTGCTCACGTATGCTGTGATCTCCCTCTTCATATTTCGCCACCAGTAATAGGCTCGAAGTGTACGAAACATCTTTGTACCACCTGGATGCATCGCGTAAGCAGAACAATGGGCTTCGTCTAAAATCTCTTTCTTCCAACCCTCGTCTCTGGATACACATAATCTGCCTCTGAATAGCAATGTACCATCATCACTCAATTGAAACTCTGTTGGCACACCATTTCGAATCATAGTCTTCTTATCCAACAGGTAGGAATCCGCACCCTGAGCTTCCCAAACCTGATCAACCAATATCGGTCGAACCTGGAAGCTAGCCAACAAGGCTCCATCATCATCCCACTCTAAATCAGCTCCCGTAGCTCGTAACTCTGCTAACATGGAAACTCTGGTCACACACACATGAAACAAAGAGGCTGCAGATTTCCGACTGAGTGCATCAGCAACGACATTAGCCTTCCCTGGATGATACTCAAAAGTGCAATCATAGTCATTGATCAACTCCATCCATCTGCGCTGTCTCATATTCAAATTTGGCTACGTGCGTAAATAAGTGAGACTCTTGTGATCAGTATATATCTTTCACTGAGCTCCATACAAGTAGTGTCTCCAACTCTTCAAGCACTACAAGAAAAGGAGACATTACCGGCGACGGGAGGTCGTCGGCCTTGTCTTTTTTTTTCGCCGGAAATGTCATTCCCGGCGACGAGTCGCCGGCAATGACGTCGCCGGAAATCTCCCGCCGGTGTTAACATTGCCGGCGACGGGAAACGGCGTCGCCGGTAATGTCGGAGACATCACCGGCGACTTGAGTCGCCGGCAATGTCAAGACATTACCGGCGACTCAAGTTGCCGGCAATGTCAAGACATTACCGGCGACTCAAGTCGCCGGTGATGTCTCCGACATTACCGGCGACGCCGTCGCCGGCAATGGTTCCGCCGCCGTGGCCGGAATTTGTGACATTGCCGGCGACTGAGGTCCATGTCGCCGGCAATGTCTGAAAAAATTTTGAAAAAAAAACGCGGTTCTGGATTGGGCCCAATTCCAGAACCTGCATTGAAAGACATAAACCGTACAATCATACAAGTTCAACAGTACACATAAATGTCCAACGTACAGTACAAATAGCAACGACGATAAAAAAATTAACTACAACTACAGGTCAGGTCCAGGAACTTGCGGGTCATCAGGGTTGAAGTAATCCATGTACTCATTTGAATTTCGGTGGCTAGCTTGGTCTTGCTCTGGCGTTAACTGGTGCGGTGGTGGTGGTGGATAGGTAGGGATATGAGGGACCGGGGGAGGTGTGGGGAAGGGTTGTCCGGTAGTCTGAGCCTCGTACATCGTCCGCATCCATGTGTACATCTGAGCATGCACCTGTGTCTGCTGCATTTGGTACTCGGCCATCTGCCTCTTTTGCTCCTCCAACTCCCTCTGCGTCCTATGAAGCTCCGCCGCGAGGTTACGACTAGAAGTTGAACTTCTTGACCCGGTAGAGTATTGTGAAGTGGTTTTCAATACTCCTTCGCCCGCCGAGCCCATTCCCCTACAGTAGTAGGTATTCTTTCCAGTCCCGCACGCTTTTGCCATGATCTGAGCCGCTATCGGGGGATCAAGCGGATCGATCTGAGAGGCATACTGGGTGACTTCTTCCTCGGAGCAGTCAGGATGGTTAGTCCGAGCTATACTCATGGTCACTTCTGCGGTCACCTCCTCCACTCTCGCCTAATTGAAAAGCGAAAATGAACAACGTATTAACTAACAACATCTATTAATATCGAAAAATAGTTTTATTAACACATGGAGAGGCGAAAGACTTACCGCTTCGTCAGGGCACTGCGGATAGAACTTCTGATGAATATACACCAAGGGGTTCACTTCTTGTTGTTGCTGCGCCTTAGTCGACCAACCCATGTAGTTGAGTGAACCTGCATGATGGGCCCTGGTGTTTTTCAATCTATTCGCCCGGTTCGTCTTCGAAATCGCCTTGTTTGATAAACATATGGAAAAAAATTAGATCTCACACTATTTCAATCTGATACGATACATTAGGCTTGTAAGATATATTAAGGATGCATACCTGAGCTTTGGGGTGCTCGAAGTGGGCTATCAGCCACAGCCACTCGTACTCCCTAAACCGGAATTCGCTAGGGGTAGAACCTCGGCCTAGCTCCTTGTATACAGTGTAATGGGAAGAAAGCTCGTTCTTCCACTCTTTATACCTATATTAAAACAAGGAAAAAAAGTTAGAGATATTAAAACAGTTGATAAACAAAAATCTAACTCGATATATATTCAAATAAGTCGAAGCACATCACCGATTATGTAGTTGACGCTCTACCCACGTGTGAATAAGAACTTCATCCACGTCAAACCACACCTGCAATATGAATATATAAAAGGTAAAATTATATATTTAAGTGGACTTAATTAATAAATGTAAAATTTACGTAATGAAAATACGATTTTACTCACACTGAGTGCATTATGCACTTGCATCTTCACGTAGATAGGCACAGATTCCCAATCTGGCCAAAGCATTGGGACCTTGTCCCGCACGATCGCACCGGCCATGCTGACATATTTGCGCGTGGTGTCGAATGCCTCGATCACCTCGCCATCCTTATTGGCCCTTATGGGCGTTTTCCTTCCGCCGGTGGCCTGCTCAAGTCTCTTCCCGGTGCAGGTGCCTCTAGCCCCTTTCCGTTTTCCAGTCCCATTAACGAAATTGCCTAATAAAACAATGTCAACAAATTGATATCATTAATTGAACCAATCGCAAGTCTTAAGTAATAATTAATTAATCAATCTGATGTTAAATAAAATTTACCTGCATCGTCCGTTTGTTGGTTGGTGCACCTCACACTCCAAAGATACACGGGGTCGAACGGGAGGAAGTTATACGCTTCCTCCACGGTCAGGAAATCCGGCCGTCCTTCAATATAAACAGGCATCCCCCTATCATCGAATTCAGGGATGACAGGAATCTCGTCGGGTAGGAAGAGACCGGACGGCGGAGATAGACAAGGCCTGGACGATGAGGCGCCAGCACCACCATGTGCCTCAGATGATTCCCGTGAAACGGGAGTAGGCACCATCCGAATATGGGGCATTCGGATTGAGGGAGTTTCTGATGCCCCCGTTGACTGTCGCTCGTCTGAGGCTCTGCCACCGGAGGGACGTCTGCTGATTGAGCGTCTAGAGACTGAGGCTCGAGCCTCGAATTCCGGTTCCACGGCTCTTGATCGTGCAGCTTCCTCCTCAGCTCGCGCCTCTAGCAAGGCTCTCGTGCGAGCAGTCATCATTGGCCCACTGGGCGTGTTGCTAACTGCGAGCGAGGAGGAAGCTTGACTACTGTTCCCTCCACTATTTCGGGAACCTCTCCGAAGCCAATTAGCCGCAAAACCTCCTGGACATCGTAATAGTCATGGATTCGGTTCAATAACAAATCGGAACCGGAACGGTGTGGAACCGGAACCGTTTGAAACCGGAACTGTTTGTAACCGGAACCGTTTGTAACATAACGGTTCCGGTTACAAACAGTTCCGGTTCCAAACCGTTCCGGTTCCAAACCATTTCGGTTCTATAACAAATCGGAACCGGAACGGTTTGGAACCGGAACCGTTTGAAACCGGAACTGTTTGGAACCGGAACCGTTTGTAACATAACGGTTCCAGTTACAATAAGTTCCGGTTCCAAACCGTTTCGGTTCAATAACAAATCGGAACCGGAACGGTGTGGAACCGGAACCGTTTGAAACCGGAACTGTTTGTAACCGGAACCGTTTGTAACATAACGGTTCCGGTTACAAACAGTTCCGGTTCCAAACCGTTCCGGTTCCAAACCATTTCGGTTCTATAACAAATCGGAACCGGAACGGTTTGGAACCGGAACCGTTTGAAACCGAAACTGTTTGGACTCGGAACAGTTTGTAACATAACGGTTCCAGTTACAATAAGTTCCGGTTCCAAACCGTTTCGGTTCAATTACAAATCGGAACCGGAACGGTGTGGAACCGGAACCGTTTGAAACCGGAACTGTTTGTAACCGAAACCGTTATGTTACAAACGGTTCCGGTTACAAACAGTTCCGGTTTCAAACCGTTCCGGTTCCAAACCGTTTCGGTTCTATAACAAATCGGAACCGGAACGGTTTGGAACCGGAACCGTTTGAAACCGGAACTGTTTGTAACCGGAAACGTTTGTAACATAAAGGTTCCGGTTCCAAACCGTTTCGGTTCTATACCAAATCGGAACCGGAACGGTTTGGAACCGGAACCGTTAGAAACCGGAACTGTTTATAACCGGAAACATTTGTAACATAACGGTTCCGGTTACAAACAGTTCCGGTTTCAAACCGTTCCGGTTCCAAACCGTTCTGGTTCTAAACCGTCCCGATCCCGATTTCCACCTTCATTTATACGATTAATTAACAACTATATCACCTAAATTAACGACTATACATATTCGATGTGTATATATATCATGCATCTTAATTAGGTTTAATTTCCACATATATATACATCACATATTCATCCAAACCACATTTATACATAATTTTCACATATATATATACATCACTTCATTTTCACATACCTAAATATATATATACATCACATATATACATACATGCTAATTTATAACTTATCACCCTAATTTCCAACTTAGCACCCTAATTAATTTACACATACACATACACATACACATACACATACACATGCAAAAAAATAATTAAAAATTGAGAGAGAGAGAGAGGGAGAGAGAGAGGATCGGACCTGCCATGGTGGAGTCCGATATGCTTTGCCGGCGACGGAGGTGAGGGGAGGAGAGGAGGGGAGGAGGAGAGGAGGAGAGGAGAGGAGATGACTCGGTGGAGAGGAGGAGGAGGAGAAATAGGAGGAGGTGAGGGAGAGGAGGAGGAGGTGAGGGAGAGGATCGGAGGAGATGGAGAGGAGGATGAGGTGAACTAGTTTTCGCCGAAGGAGGAGGAGAGGGAGAGGAGGAGGAGGAGAAATGAAGCTCGGGCTCGACCACCCAGTTTCTATCCAGACAACATTGCCGGCGAGTTGCTTATAACTCGTTGGTAATGTCATTACCAACGACATCAACTCGTGGGTAATGACATTACCAACGAGTTATAAGCAACTCGTTGGTAATGACATTACCAACGACGAGTTAACTCGTGGGTAATGTCATTACCAACGAGTTGCTTATAACTCGTTGGTAATGTCATTATTTCCCGAAGAATATCCGACAACATTTTCCGTCTACGATTTCCGGCTACATTTTCCGACTAAAATTTCGATTATCAATTTCCGTATACGTACGATTAACGACTACATTTTCCGACTAAAATTTCGATTATCAATTTCCGTATACGTACGATTAACGACTACATTTTCCGACTACATTTTCGATTATCAATTTCCGTATACGTACGATTAACGACTACATTTTCCGACTAAAATTTCGATTATCAATTTCCGCATTGATTACAAATCTGTTGAAGCATTTATTGTTAGACACTTAAGACTGGGTACTAATGTTAGATAACTTAGTTTCTAGTGATATGAATTCTGCAAAACTCATGTTAACATTGTTAAGAACATCTGTGTTTATAGAATGAAAACAAATAGAACTTACAGGGACTGAATCAATGTGAACCAATGTGAACCAATGCATCAGTGTGAACCAATGTGAACCAATGCATCTGTGTTCAGAAACTGATCTGAACAATGTGAACCAATGCATCAGTTCAGGGACTGAATCAATGTGAACCAATGTGAACCAATGTGAACCAATGTGAACCAATGCATCAGTTCTGTTGAACTGATGTGCCTTTTGAAGTTACTGCAATATATACACAGATATAACTATGTATTCGAAAACATAGATTGGTCTATGACAGATCCTCATTGAATTCCTATATTGATCATGTACAAGATTCAGAATATACAAAGAAGAATAATGTCATGTTCTTGAGTTGTTCTAACAACTAAATGTCTAAATGAAATTGTTTGTCTTTCAGAGCATGTAAGCACAGCCTCTTCAAGTAACTGTCCTCCTCCAACATTCAAGGGAAAGAAACAAGTTGTTGAAGTTGATGATGAATCAGATGATGAACTTGTTGACAGTCAGTGATGATGACACTGAGCTGGGATCTGAATATGATTCAGAGACAAGTTAATGGTGTTTTATCTGAAGCTATTGTTGTTGCTATGTTCTTGATAAGTTGATATGTTATTATTTATTAAGTTTGCTATGAAGTATGAACTGTTTACTGATGTTTTCGGCTACTGGTTTTGTATTAAGTTTGGCCTTTTGCTACTGGTTTCAGTGGTTTGTATTAAGTTTGGCTACTGGTTTGTATTAAGTTTGGCTACTGGTTTTGTATTAGTTTGCTATATGAGTATGAACTTGTTATTGTGCTATGTTCTTGATTGCAAGCAGTAATTAATGTGCAGGTTTTCAAAAAAAAAAGTAATATGCAGAATGGTCCCGATTGGTCCCGATTGGTCCCGAACCCGTCCCGAACCGATCGGGATCGGGATAATTCGGTATTAGGTCGAATCCCGACCCGTCCCGATCCCGATTTTACTTTCGGGATCGGGATCGGGATAGGTCGAATCCCGACCCGTCCCGTACCGATCCCAGCCCTACCATTATCAATTTTCGTCTACGATTAACGACTACAATTTCCGTCTACGATTTCCGACTACAATTTCGATTATCAATTTCCGTCTACGTACGATTAACGACTACAATTTCCGTCTACAATTTCGACTACATCATATTTCCGACAACAATTTCCGACTACAATTTCCAACGTACTAAGGATGATAATCGTAATCATCTTCATCACTTGAGTCTGACTCGGTTTCATAGGTAACCTCTGGCAATATGTGCCGCTCCTCGTCATCTGAATCAGCGTCAACTTCATATGGATTAACATCGAGAAGTTCTGCTCCAGTAATTCGAACCACACTCCCAGATCTCACATTATTAAGGCGAATCGTAGATGATTCCGGAATGTCAAAAGCGTTCGGCTCTTGGTATGCAGTAACTTCCTCATCATCTGCGGTATCACCAAGTGTGGCAGCACTGTATATGTTTCTATGAGCAACATGGTTAACCACCTTCCACGGGACTTTGTTAAGAAGATCGTCCAGGTAAAACACTTGTTTTACTGATGAGGCAAGAACGAAAGGGTCATCTTCATACCAGGTAGTAGCAGTATTCACCGAAAATGTTCCGTACTGATCGGTCCTTGTGTTCTCCGGGCTAGTATCAAACCATCTACACTTGAACAAGTGCACTTTCATGCGGTTCCCATAAATTAGTTCAACAACTGAATGAAGGACACCGTAATAGTCAACGCCATCCTGCCCACCATGGACCATCACCCCACAATTCTGTGTTTTCAGTTGGTCGTCTCGATTTTCACATATAAATTTCACGCCATTGACCTGACACATCGAGTAAACTTTTGAAGCAATCGGTTTCATCGCCAGGACCCTCAATTCGTTTGACCACTCTGGGCAACCATCATCTGCTACATGGTTCATCTGAAAACGTCCATATATTAATACGTACAGAAGAAATTATGTCATCTTGAAACCACAAAAGCACGTACATACATACATGCTATGTAAGGATATATATATAAAAATAGACATATACACATATACTTACCCATTGACCAAAGTAGTTTGCAAACGTCTTGTTGTGGTAATCAACATTTCCGGCAATAGCAGGGCAGTGAAGATGATAGTTTTTCCAATATTGTACTTCTTGACAGTTAATCAGTACCGACCAGTGGGCAATGGCTACCTCATTTCCATCCAACTTGTACGACTTTGGCAAGCTTCCCTGTACTACCACGTCACTGGAGATGATAGAAAGGTTGAACTGGGGTTCATCTATCGGCATATGTTGTTGGGGGTCCTCTACATTTTCGAGGTAGACTTTGGTGTACGTTACACACTCGTGCGCAAGATATGCTTCAGCGATACACCCTTCAGGTGCATATTTATTCTTCACATAGTCCTTGTAGGCTCCCAATTGTCTACAAGTTAACAAGTGCATGTTAACTTACTTAACCAGAAGTCATTACATATAAAAACCATAGGCAAACCAAATTTATGAATCATTTGTACCTTTCCATGGGATACATCCAAGTGTAGTGTACGGGACCGGTAAGCAACAATTGTTCAGGAAGATGGATCATCAGGTGCGGCATTATGTCGAAAAAATTTGGGGGAAATATCCTCTCAAGCTTGCACATGATAAAAATGATGTCATCTTGCATCTCCCTCAGGTCTGCTTTTTTAACTTCCCTGGTGCATAACTTCTGAAAGAATCTTGACAAGGCCACCAACAGCTCCACCACCTCTTTGGGCATGTACCCTCGAATGAAAATAGGGAAAAGACGTTGAAGCAGTACATGGCAGTCATGACTCTTTAATCCGTACATCTTATTGTCCCGGAAGTTAACACACCTGCTTATATTTCCTGCATAGCCATAAGGATACCTGCATATATATATAGATGAAGCCATATATATGGACCAATTATATTTCTCGCATATAACCATATATACTCCGCTAAAAATTTAAGGACAAATTCATACATAGCCATAAGAATATATACCTGACATTACTCAGCCACCGAAAAATTTCATGCTTATGCTTCGGCTTTACGGTGTACGGAGCTTGCGGCATTTTTCTCTTACCATCTCTTAACCACAAATGTTTCCGCACACCCATTGCTTTAAGATCAATGCGTGCCTTAGGGATGTCTTTTGTTTTCCCCTCCAAGTTAAGAACTGTGCCCACCACACTTTCACACACATTCTTCTCTATGTGCATGACATCTAGGTAATGTCTGATAAGCAACTTGGGCCAGTAGGAGAGTTCCCAGAATATATGCTCTTGTGTGTCCAAAACTTATACCTTTCGGGCTTGTCTGGAATTGACGCCACTATGTCAGGATGATTGCTCAGCTGGCCAAAATCGTATTCATTCAACACTTCCAAAATTTCGTCCCCTGTCCATCGCCTGGGTGCCACACCAGTTTCAACAGTCCCATCAAACGCGTCTGGATCCTGCCTAAATGGGTGATCATATGGAAGCCAACAACGGTGACGCATCGAGACAATTTTACTGCAATGAGGACTGCAACAATCAACCGTCATGCACTCTGAACAAGCCCTGTAACCCCTGGTAACGTTGCCTGACAACATACCGCGGGCAGAAAAATCACTGATGGTGCCAACAAGCATGGCATGCATCTGGAACATCTCCTTTTTGAACCTATCGTAAGTGGGGTGGCCACACTCACTCAGGTACTTAAGCTCCTCAATCAAAGGCCTCAAATACACATCGAGACACTTTCCTGGATAACCCGGGCCCGGAATTAACAGAGTGAGCATATTGTATTCCTTCTTCATGCACATCCATGGTGGAAGGTTGTACGGTACCAAAATAACTGGCCATATACTGTATTGAAGACTCATGTTGCCAAAAGGGTTGAATCCGTCAGATGAGAGCCCTAGCCAAACATTTCGGACCTCTGCTGCAAAATGATCAAACTCCCTGACCATGTGCTTCCAAGCCTCTCCGTCGGAAGGGTGTATAAGGGTGTCATCGTCAGGCAAGTTCCTCTCAGCCCACCATCTCATTGCCTCGGCCGTGAAAGCACACATGAACAACCGCTCCAGCCTATCAATAAGCGGGAAATATCGAAGTATCTTCACAGCTTTCTTGTTGCCTGCAGGAGTCAACTTATACCTTTCTGTAAAACATACCGGGCATGCTTCAAGGTCTTCGAGATCTTTTCCCCAGAAGAGAATACAATCATATCTGCATGCATGGATTTTGATGTAGGAAAGCCCAAGATCTTTCAGGATATGTCGCACCTTATGATGAGTGGTAGGAAGACGATGACCGGGTGGCAGTAGCGAAGCAGTCCACTTCAACCAAGAATCAACAGCTTTGACAGACATTTTGTTCTCCATTTTTAGCTGCATCACTCCCATCAGACTTTCAAGAACAGTCTTACTACAACCGTCGTACAACGGAGTCTGTTGCAATGCAATCAGGTTGTTGTACTTGTCCATACCGCTTGTGTTGGCATGACCTCCAGGTAATGGTTCGACTGGCTCGATATGGGGGAAACCCTCAACGACGGGAGGGACATTTGGTGCTTCATCAGCAAATACACCGCTCTCATGAGGAAACATATCATTGATTAACATCGATGTTGGATCATAGGATGAACTGCCCCTCTCAGCAAAATCTCCATAATCATAGCGTGGACTGGCCCTCTCACCAAATTGTCCATGATCATGCGGACCCGCTACCGATGTTTCACCGTGATAAATCCAACAAGTGTACTTATCCCAAAACCCGTATTTACTCAGGTGCCTCTGCACTTTATCAATGGGAAATCGAAATCGATCGCTGAAACACTTACATTCTTTACACGGGCAATAATGAAGTGTAGTGTCTCCACAATTAGCCTTCACAAAATCCACAAAACTCCTAATTCCCTCGTGATATCTGACATCCCATCTTTCGAGGCTCATCCAACTCTTGTCCATCCTGAAAATTCTAACAATTTTACGTATTAATTATATATATATACACACATTCACTACTAATAATCGACGTGATCTCTCAATTCAACTCTAATTAAATCAACACATGCATGCATATGTATATATATCGATCTAATCTCTGAATTCGATTCAGTACTCGATGATAGTATTCTCCTTTTTTCAATTCAAAACGTATTTGACTGGGTATATAGGAGGAGGCTCTGTTAAGCCTGGCTCCGATAACAATACGATAATACCAGTCATTGATTCAGACACAAGATTAACTACAAGCTGTTTTCTCGTTTCGGTGACCGTACATCAACAACATTTCATATATATATATATATATATATATATATATATCTCACGAATTGGATTTGATCAACACACACACACACATATATATATACCACATATACGTATATATACACCTACGTACCTATATATATATATAGCTTCCCAAGTGATCGAGTTTTCGACGCTCGCCTTAATTTTGACAATATACCGAATGATCGATTTCAGAGCGTACGTTTTCCTTCTTTCGATTTCTCTGGATTTTTTTCGCTCAAAATGATTGAATGATCGAGCTGCCCGATACCGGCATCTAATATAAGACACATTGCCGGCGACGGAGTAAGTCGCCGGAAATGAAGACATTACCGGCGACTTTACGCCGGAATCTCGCCGGTAATGTTGCAAAACATTACCGGCGACTCCAACCGTCGCCGGCAATGTCTAGGGAGACATTTCCGGCGAAAATCCCGCCGGAAAATCACCGGAAATGTCTCCCTAGACATTGCCGGCGACGGTTGGAGTCGCCGGTAATGTTTTGCAACATTACCGGCGAGATTCCGGCGACATTACCGGCGACGGGCTAAGTCGCCGGTAATGTTGAACATTACCGGCGACTTTTCCGGTCGCCGGCCTTGTCTCCGGTGATCTCGCCGGTAATGGGCAAAAATGTTGTAGTGAAGGCTAGTACAATAGCAGCCAACTCCAAATCATGTGTAGGATAATTGACTTCATGTGGTTTTAATTGCCTGGAACCGTACGCCACCACTTTGCCATGCTGCATCAAAACACAACCAAGACCCAATTTCGATGCATCGCTGTAAACCACAAACTCTCCACTGTCGTCAGGTAGAGTCAGAACCGGTGCAGTAGTCAACTTCTCCTTCAAGAGCAAGTAACTCTCCTCACATGCATCAGACCACTCGAACTTGACACCTTTCTTCGTCATTCTAGTAAGTGGAGCGGAAATCCTTAAAAAATCCTGCACAAAACGCCGATAGTAACCTGCCAAACCCAAGAAACTCCTGATCTCTGGTACGGTTGTAGGTCTATCACTACCGGAATAAGAACCATTACCGGCGAGATTACCGAAGACAAGGCCGGCGACTGGAAAAGTCGCCGGTAAGTCGCCGGTAATGTCGCCGGAAAATCGCCGGTAATGTTTCAAAACATTACCGGCGACTCCAACCGTCGCCGGCAATGTCAAGCCGAACATTTCCGGTGATTTTCCGGCGAGAATTTCGCCTGAAATGTGTGGCTTGACATTGCCGGCGACGGTTGGAGTCGCCAGTAATGTTTTGAAACATTACCGGCGATTTTCCGGCGTAAAGTCGCCGGTAATGTCTCCATTTCCTGCGATTTAATGAATCACCGGCAATGCCTGTTATATTAGATGCAGATTGCACGAGCTCATTCATTTTGATCGAAAAAAGTCCGATGAAATCGAAAGAAGAGAAACACTCTGAAATCGATCCTTCGGTACGTATTGTCAAAATTAAGGCGCGCGTCGAAAACTCGATCACTCGGGAAGCTATATATATATAGGTACGTATATATACGTATATGTGTATGTATATATATATATGTGTGTGTGTTGATCAAATCCAATTCGTGAGATATGAAATGTTGTTGATGTCACCGAAACGAGAAAACTGCTTGTAGTTAATCTTATCTTGTGTCTGAATCAACGACTGGTATTATCGTAGTGCTATCGGAGTCAGGCTTAAGAGAGCCTCCTACCTAGTCAAATACATTTTGAACTGAAAAAAGAAGAATACCATCATCGAGTACTGAATCGAATTCAGAGATTAGATCGATATATATATATGCATGCATGTGTTGATTTAATTAGAGTTGAATTGAGATATCGCGTCGATTATTAGTACGTAGTGAATGTGTGTATATATAATACGTAAAATTGTTAGAATTTTCAGGATGGACAAGAGTTGGATGAGCCTCGAAAGATGGGATGTCAGATATCACCAGGGAATTAGGAGTTTTATGAATTTTGTGAAGGCTAATTGTGGAGACACTACACTTCATTATTGCCCGTGTAAAGAATGTAAGTGTTCCAGCGATCGATTTTGTTTTCCCATTGATAAAGTCCAGAAGCACCTGAGTAAATACGGGTTTTGGGATAAGTACACTTGTTGGATTTATCACAGTGAAACATCGTTAGCGGGTCCGCATGATCATGGACAATTTGGTGAGAGGGCCAGTCCACGCTATAATCATGGAGATTTTGCTGAGAGGGGCAGTTCATCCTATGATCCAACATCGATATTAATCAATGATATGTTTCCTCATGAGAGCGGTGTATTTGCTGATGAAGCACCAAATGTCCCTCCCGTCGTTGAGGGTTTCCCCCATATTGAGCCAGTCGAGCCATTACCTGGAGCTCATGTCAACACAAGCGGTATGGACAAGTATAACAACCTGATTGCATTGCAACAGACTCTGTTGTACGACGGTTGTAGTAAGACTGTTCTTGAAAGTGTGATGGGAGTGATGCAGCTAAAAATGGAGAACAAAATGTCTGTCAAAGCTGTTGATTCTTGGTTGAAGTGGACTGCTTCGCTACTGCCACCCGGTCATCGTCTTCCTACCACTCATCATAAGGTGCGACATATCCTGAAAGATCTTGGGCTTTCCTACATCAAAATCCATGCATGCAGATATGATTGTATTCTCTTCTGGGGAAAAGATCTCGAAGACCTTGAAGCCTGCCCGGTATGTTTTACAGAAAGGTATAAGTTGACTCCTGCAGGTAACAAGAAAGCTGTGAAGATACTTCGATATTTCCCGCTTATTGATAGGCTGGAGCGGTTGTTCATGTGTGCTTTCACAGCCGAGGCAATGAGATGGTGGGCTAAGAGGAATTTGCCTGACGATGACACCCTTATACACCCTTCCGACGGAGAGGCTTGGAAGCACATGGTCAGGGAGTTTGATCATTTTGCAGCAGAGGTCCGAAATGTTTGGCTAGGGCTCTCATCTGACGGATTCAACCCTTTTGGCAACATGAGTCTTCAATACAGTATATGTCCAGTTATTTTGGTACCGTACAACCTTCCACCATGGATGTGCATGAAGAAGGAATACAATATGCTCACTCTGTTAATTCCGGGCCCGGGTTATCCAGGAAAGTGTCTCGATGTGTATTTGAGGCCTTTGATTGAGGAGCTTAAGTACCTGAGTGAGTGTGGCCACCCCACTTACGATAAGTTCAAAAATGAGATGTTTCAGATGCATGCCATGCTTGTTGGCACCATCAGTGATTTTCATGCCAGCGGTATGTTGTCGGGCAACGTTACCAGGGGTTACAGGGCTTGTTCAGAGTGCATGACGGTTGATTATTGCAGTCCTCATTGTAGTAAAATTGTTCAGATGCGTCACCGTTGTTGGCTTCCATATGATCACCCATTTAGGCAGGATCCAGACGCGTTTGATGGGACTGTGGAAACAGGTGTGACACCCAGGCGATGGACAGAGGAAGAAATTTTGGAAGTGTTGAATGAATATGATTTTGGCCAGCTGAGCAATCATCCTGACATAGTGGCGTCAATTCCAAACAAGCCCGAAAGGTATAAGTTTTGGACACACAAGAGCATATTCTGGGAACTCCCCTACTGGCCCAGGTTGCCTATCAGACACTACCTAGATGTCATGCACATAGAGAAGAATGTGTGTGAAAGTGTGGTGGGCACAGTTTTTAACTTGGAAGGGAAAACAAAAGACATCCCTAAGGCACGTATTGATATGAAAGCTATGGGACTGCGGAAACATTTGTGGTTAAGAGATGGTAAGAGAAAAATGTCGCAAGCTCCTTACACCGTCAAGCCGAAGCATAAGCATGAAATTTTTCGGTGGCTGAGTAATGTCAGGTATATATTCTTATATATGACTATGCAGTACGGAAATTGGTTTGCCTTAAATTTTTACCGGATTATGGTGATATGCGAGAAATATAATTGTTGCCTATGGCTATATATATATATAAATATATATATATATGCAGGTATCCTTATGGCTATGCAGGAAATATAAGCAGGTGTGTTAACTTCCGGGACAATAAGATGTACGGATTAAAGAGTCATGACTGCCATGTACTGCTTCAACGGCTTTTCCCTATTTTCATTCGAGGGTACCTGCCCAAAGAGGTGGTGGAGCCGTTGGTGGCCTTGTCAAGATTCTTTCAGAAGTTATGCACCAGGGAAGTTAAAAAATCAGATCTCAGGGAGATACAAGATGACATCATTTTTATCATGTGCAAGCTTGAGAGGATATTTCCGCCAAATTTTTTCGACATCATGCCTCACCTAATGATCCATCTTCCCGAACAATTGTTTCTTACCGGTCCCGTACACTACACTTGGATGTATCCCATGGAAAGGTACATTTGGTTTGCCTCTGTTTTTATATGTAAAGTCTTATTTTTACCTTAGTTAACATGCACTTGTTAACTTGTAGACAATTGGGAGCCTACAAGGACTATGTGAAGAATAAATATGCACCTGAAGGGTGTATCGCTGAAGCATATGTTGCGCACGAGTGTGTAACGTACACCAAAGTGTATTTGGGAGCGCTTGAGGACCCCCAACAACAGATGCCGATAGATGAATCTCAGTTCAACCTTTCTATCATCTCCAATGACGTGGTAGTACAGGGAAGCTTGCCAAAGTCGTACATGTTAGATGGAAATGAGGTAGTTATTGCCCACTGGTCGGTACTGATTAACTGTGAAGAAGTACAATATTGGAAAAATTATCATCTTCACTGCCCTGCTATTGCCGGAAATGTTGATTACCACAACAGGACGTCTGCACGATCAAGAGCCGTGCAACCGGAAGTCGAGCGTCGAGCCTCAGTCAGCAGACGCTCAGTCAGCAGACGTCCCCCGTCGGTGTACCCTCAGACGAGTGACAGTCAACGGGGGCATCAGAAACTCCCTCAATCCGAATGCCCCATATTCGCCCGGTGCCTACTCCCATTTCACGGGAATCATCTGAGGCACATGGTGGTGCTGACACCTCATCGTCCGGGCCTCGTCTATCTCCGCCGTCTGGTCTCTTCCTACCCGACGAGATTCCTGTGATCCCTGAATTCGATGATATGGGGATGCCTGTTTATGGTGAAGGACGGCCGGAGTTCTTGAGCGTGGAGGAAGCGTACAACTTCATCCCGTTCGACCCCGTGTATCTTTGGAGTGTGAGGTGCACCAACCAACAAACGGACGATGCAGGTAAATTTTATTTAACATCAGATTGATGACTTAATTATTACTTAAGATTTACGATAGGTTCAATTAATGATATCAATTTGTTGACATTGTATTATTAGACAATTTCGTTAATGGGACTGGAAAACGGAAAGGGGCTAGAGGCACCTACACCGGGAAGAGACTTGAGCAGGCCACCGGGGGAAGGAAAACGCCCATAAGGGCCAATGAGGATGGCGAGGTGATCGAGGCATTCGACACCACGCGCAAATATGTCAGCATGGCCGGTGCGATCGTGCGGGACAAGGTCCCAATGCTTTGGCCAGATTGGGAATCTGTGCCTATCTACGTGAAGATGCAAGTGCATAATGCACTCAGTGTGAGTAAAATCGTATTTTCATTGCGTAAATTTTACATTTATTAATTAAGTCCGAATAAATATATAATTTTACCTTTTATATATTCATATTGCAGGTGTGGTTTGACGTGGATGAAGTTCTTATTCACACGTGGGTAGAGCGTCAACTACATATGAGGTGATGTGCTTTGACTTATTTGAATATATATCGAGTTAGATTTTTGTTTATCAAGTGTTTTAATATCTCTAACTTTTTTTCCTTGTTTTAATATAGGTATAAAGAGTGGAAGAACGAGCTTTCTTCCCATTACACTGTATACAAGGAGCTAGACCGAGGTTCTACCCCTAGCGAATTCCGGTTTAGGGAGTACGAGTGGTTGTGGCTGATAGCCCACTTCGAGCACCCCAAAGCGAAGGTATGCATCCTGAATATATCTTACAAGCCTAATATATCGTATCATATTGAAATAGTTAGTTACTAATTTTTTTTCATATGTTTATCAAACAAGGCGATTTCGAAGACGAACCGGGCGAATAGATTGAAAAACACCAGGGCCCATCATGCAGGTTCACTCAACTACAAGGGTTGGTCGACTAAGGCGCAGCAACAACAAGATGTGAACCCGTTGGTGTATATTCATCAGAAGTTCTATCCGCAGTGCCCTGAAGAAGTGGTAAGTCTTTCGCCTCTCCATGTGTTAATAAAACTATTTTTCGATATTAATAGATTTTGTTAGCTAATACGTTATTCATTTTCGCTTTTCAATTAGGCGAGAGTGGAGGACGCGACCACAGAAGTGACCATGAGTATAGCTCGGTCTAACCATCCTGACTGCTCCGAGGAAGAAGTCACCCAGTATGCCTCTCAGATCGATCCGCTTGATCGCCCGATAGCGGCTCAGATCATGGCAAAAGCGTGCGGGACTGGAAAGAATACCTACTACTGTAGGGGAATGGGCTCGGCGGGCGAAGAAGTATTGAAAAACACTTCAGAATACTCTACCGGGTCAAGAAGTTCAACTTCTAGTCGTAACGTCGTAGCGGAGCTTCAGAGGACGCGGAGGGAGTTGGAGGACCAAAAGAGGCAAGCAGCCGAGCAGCAGGCAATCAGAGATGCCGAGTACCAAAACTTGGTCCGGCAGCAGGCAATCAGAGATGCCGAGTACCAAAACCTGGTCCAGAGTCAGGCACAGATGTTCACATGGATGCGGACGATGTACGAGGCTCAGACTACCGGACAACCGTTAGCCACACCTCCACCACCACCACCACCGCACCAGTTCCCTGTGTTCCCTAGTTATCCACCACCACCACCGTACCAGTCAACGCCAGAGCAAGACCAGGGTAGCCACTGGAATTCAAATGAGTACATGGATTACTTCGACCCTGACCCGCAAGTTCCTTGACCCTGACGTGTAGTTGTAGTTAATTTTCGTATCGTCGTTGCTATTTGTACTGTACGTTGGACATTTATGTGTACTGTTGAACTTGTATGATTGTACGGTTTATGTCTTTTAATGCAGGTTCTGGAATTGGGCCCAATCCAGAACCGCGTTTTTTTTTCAAAATTTTTCCAGACATTGCCGCCGACATGGACCTCAGTCGCCGGCAATGTCTCACATTCCGGCCACGGCGGTGCTGCCATTGCCGGCGACGCCGTCGCCGGTAATGTCCTAGACATCTTGAGTCGCCGGTGATGTTTAGGACATTACCGGGGACGGCGTTTCCCATCGCCGGCAATGCTATCTCCGGCGGGAAATTTCCGGCGACTTGTCGCCGGTAATGTCAATTCCGGCGATAAAAAAAACAAAGCAGTCGCCGGCAATGTCTCTTAATGTGGTAGTGTATTCTAATTCAACACTGCTTCAATCTTGTCAGGATCCATGCTGACTCCCTCAGCAGATATCACATGACCCAAAAACTTCACGCTATTCAACCAAAACTCACACTTGTTGAACTTCGCAAACAACTGATTATCTCACAAAGTCCGCAAAACAACTCGCAAATGCTTCTTATGCTAGCCCACACTCCTGGAGTAAATCAAGATGTCGTCGATGAACACGATCACAAACTTGTCCAGAAACCGTCTAAACCCCCTGTTCATCAAATCCATGAAAACTGCAGGAGCATTGGTTAACCCAAACGACATAAGCAAGAATTCATAATGTCCGTACCGTGATCTGAAAGCTGTCCTAGGCACATCTGACTCTCGGATCCTCAACTGATGGTATCCAGACCTGAGATCAATCTTTGAAAAGACCGAAGCTCCCTTGAGCTGATCAAACAAATCATCAATCCGCGGCAACAGATACTTGTTTTTCACGATGACCTGATTCAGCTTCCGGTAATCAATACACAACCGCATGGAACCATCCTTCTTCCGTACAAACAGTACAGGAGCACCCCATAGTGATACACTGGGTCGTATGAAACCTTTCTGTAACAACTCTTGAAGTTGAATATGTAGTTCCTTCAACTCCACTGGCGCCATACGATACGGTGCTTCTGATATGGGTCCAGTGCCCGGTAAAAGCTCAATGGTAAAATCGATTTCTCGAACTGGAGGAACACCTGGTAACTCCTCCGGAAACATATCTGAAAACTCGGAAACCACCTCAATATCACCAATGTCTGGTACAGCAGCCTGTGTATCCACAACATGAGCTAAATATGCAACACAACCCTTCTTCATCATGCGCTCGGCCTTCATCGCTAAAATCACACATGGCAATGAAGTATTCTTCTCACCGCGAAACAGTATCTCTGGGAAACCTGGACGTTGAAACACAACCTCCTTCTTGTGACAATCAAACATAGCCTAATGTGTCTCCAAGAACTCCATACCCAAAATCACATCAAAATCGACAATATCCAGCAATAACAAATCCGCGGCTAAACCATAACCTCCAACAAAAATCTCACAATCCCAATACACCTAACCGATACTTACAACTTCACCGGACGGATACAACACTCTCCACAACCCCGGAAGTGGAGATGCAGGTATAGTAGCTAAAGATGACAATCTATATGATATGAATGAATGCGTAGAACCTAGATCTAACAAAGTAAGTACTGGATAGCCAAAAACATGCAACGTACCGATAACAACCTCCGGTGAAGCTCTACCCTCACGCAATGACATGGCATGAACCCTGGTCTGATCGACTGGTCGTCCACAATAATGGTGACTCTGCTGTCCGCCCTGACCAGAAGACTGCACTGGTCGAGCCCCAGAAATAGTACCTCGATCTCCTCCTGAACTCTGAGCTGTCTGTCCACCAACACCAACAGGCTGGAAACATTTCCCTCGCAAAGTGACCCTCCTGGCCACAACGATAACATATAGTAGTGCCTCGCTGACAAGGACCATAGTGATGCCTGTTGCAGAAGTTGCACAATGGATACTCCCTCGGTACAGCAAAAGTGCCACTGGTACGTCGAGGATAGCTGGATCCGCTAGAACTTCCACTGGACTGTGGTCTCTGTGGTCGATCCCTCCTCCATCTTTGTCTCTGTCTAGCCGTACCAACTGATGGTCTATATGGTCCACTGCCAGATGATGATGCCGATCCGGAAGTGCCTGAACTCACCCTCTTGGAAGGTGACTCAGTCCACCCTCCTCAAATCGTCGAGACTGGAATCTCATCTGTCTTTCCTTCTCTATATCCTCACCTCAAAGTGCAACACTCACAAACTCATCAAAGTTGTTCCGAGGCATCGTAGTCAAAGTTCCCTTGATGTTCAAGTTCAAGACAAACTCAAATCTCCGGCACTTGGCTTCCTCTGAGGCCACTATGTCACGAGCAAACTGAGATAAGCGAGTTAATCTGTCCCGGTACTCAAGTACTGACATACTACCCTATCTCAAGTTGATGAACTCCTCATACTTCTGCTGCTGTGTAGCCTAGTTGAAATACCTCCGCATAAACAAATCTCTAAACAATGTCCATGGAGTATTAACCAGAACTCTATCAATGCTAACCCACCAGAAGTATGCATCAGACTCAAGTAAACCAACCGCTGCCACTGTCATCTGCTCAGGAGTGAAACGCAGACGCTCACAAACTCGTTCAACCTGAACCAACCAAGCCTCACATATCTCTGGATCAGCTGAACCCGAGAAAACAATCGCTCCAGCAGTTCGAGCTTTAACCACAGGGTCAAAACGCTCCTCCAAACGCAATACTCGCATAAGCAAGTCATGCGTCTGGTGATCCTCATCAGGATCCACATCCCTATTAACTCAGGGACCACGCCTAGGAAGCATCCTAATGATAAGAGAAAAGCATTAGTCACAAGGCACAAGGAACGTAATCATGAAACTTCAGACATTTGAAAACATACAACACCCGAAGCATTGATGAGTAACCGCTGGCCAGTCGGGTCATCGCTCCAGACATGCTGTATAATCTCAAATACCCTTAGTATCACAATTACAGAAGTCTACAGAACCTGAAACCTAATGCTTTGATACCAAGCTGAAAGGACGCAACCCCGATTTAGTTTCCTAAACTGGAATCAAACCCCTTCTGAAAACACGAACTTTCAAAAAATCATAGAAATTTCGGCAGAGTTTCACTATATCGAGGAATTACCATTAACCTGCACCTGAAAACACACATCATCCTATGCCACAAAAGTCAAACCGTGGGCACCAATCCCATCCGGATTTCTCAAAATCATATCATAATATAAAATAATAAGCAAAACTGTAGATTTACAGAAATCTGGGAAAATCATATGAAAATATAAACATCGGAGTATTCAGAGCGACTTCTAGTATATATATATATATATATATATATATATACATAAATACACAACAGTAGGCCAAACAAGAAACCTACTGAGAAGGAAAAATAGCTCGAACACTAAGCCTCGGACTGTGACGTGCGACACCAGAATCCGAACTGCAAACTAGGCATTGAAAACAAAGAGCCTAGGGAAAGACATATAAACCGTTAGAGTGAGTGGACGAAAATAAATGTCTTTCGCCGAATAATATATGTTATAAAAAAAACATATGCGAGTCTAAATGAAGGAAAATGATATAGTACACGAGGGAGACTCTAACTCCTCACACGTACAGAGCATGCATCATAAAATCCAGCGGGGTCACTCATGGACACATCCGTGTTAGCACAGTCCGAATCACGGGATCCCAGACCCACACATGATTCAAGCCATAAAAGCCTCAGGTCAGAAGTCTGCCCCCCCTCCCCCCGGGTAAAGTCCTCGGGTCAGGGGTCACAGCCTCCCCCGGTAAACATCCTTGAGGATCAGCCAGGATGCAAGTGCATCGATACAACAATATATACTGTGACTGTACTCTGTGTAAATCGAATCATAAATAGTTCATGCAAATGTATAAAGCATAATGTAAATGCATATTCGTAATATATAATTATGAAAGTATATTCGTCGATGCATATACGTAAATGCATAACCGTAAAACACATGCTCGTATAAATCATAATCGCATATGCATGCTCATGCTCATAAAATGTATATAAAAGACTCGCAACCAATCAGTGAAAACAAATGTGTCCACTCACAGACAAGTACAACGCTCAAACACGCTAATCCCGAGATCCGGCGGAAGATCCCTCGCCCAACGTACGATCTCGATCCCCTGAATAATCACAAAATATCACTGATCAATATCACAATTCAATACTCTGAACCACACCTCGGAAACCAACCATTTCCGGAAATATATAACTCGGATAATGAAAGAATCGCCGAAAACCCCCAAATACTCCACATAAACCCTCGACATAAAATCCATCACCCAAATCAACTCGAAAACCTCAAGGCGACGATCGGGGCGTGATTACGAGAAAAACGGCATAAAACTTGTCAAAATTAAAAAAGTCAACGCGTCGTAGGAGCTCCGCCGTTGACCACCCCCGCCGCCGGCGGCTCACCGTCACTGGAGGAATTTCCCGGTTACCAAGACCCCAAAACCTTCCTCTCCTCAAGCCAAGCCTTTTTCCTCAAAGGGTCACCACCATCCAGCCACCACCGTGGCCGGAAATTAGCTCGAAAGCCACCAAAGTTCAAACCGGCCGAAAAATTTCTCCGGCGAAATCCTCCACCGTGAGGCCACCTCGGCCTCCCATCTTCAAGGGGTTTCATCACAAGCTCGAACCCAACCAATTCCACCCAAAATCCCCTTCGGAAAGTCACTAGAAAACACTCCACCATTAAACCCGATTCCGGCAAACTTCTCCCTCAAAATCGATCAACCAAAACACTTCCAAACTTCACAATAAACACATCAATCGAAAGCTTAGATCCCAAGCTTCAAAACCTTACCTTGATTTCCGTCAACCGCACCGTATTCCGGCAGCCACCTCGACGGCGATTCCGTGACTCACTGAGTCAACTTGGCCCAGCTCAGTCAACTCGGTCAAATAGCCCATTTTCGCACTTTTTCGATAACGTTACGACTATTCGGCTATTTATACGAAGTGAAACAACTCTATCCACAATTCGGATCACTCAAACTCGAACGGATAAACACGACTAACATGGTGATAATTTCAAATATTCATTTTATATTCCTCGATTATCCGAAAAATCCTCGGAAAGCTCCTACGGACTCGAAATCAAATTCTCTACATTTCCCACGGACACACCCAAACCAAATTCGTGTCCGAAAATTAAGTCGTTATCAAAACCGCATAACCGATTAATTACGATGAACCTCAAATACTCGTGAAACTCTTAGATTAAGCTGATTACTATACCAATTCCGATTCGGGTCGTCACAATTAACAAAAGAATTCTAATAATTAGTGATCTAAAATGCCATGTATATTCTATGTTTCTATCCAAAATTATCATAGACTAGTTAAGGGCATCCTAAGACTCTGAAAAACACTAAAATAGACTAAAAAACTACCTAAAAGTTTATAAAAATAAAACCCACGAAAATTATACAAAAATAAATTTTTTTAGGGCATCATCCGCCGAAAATCTTTTGTCCGCCCAATTTTTTTAATTTATGACAAAACAAAGTTGTAAACTCGTCCCCTAGACTTAAATCCTACATTGTACTCAATGTAAATAAGAATAAGTATAGAAACATAGAATCAAGAATGGAAAGATATGGTTCACAAAATATCTAACAACCTAAAAAGAAAACAAAAGTTACTAAAAATAAAGAGATAAGGGATAAAGAAAACAAATCTATGTGTCGATCCTTCATTGGGTTGCCTCCCAACAAGCACTTATTTTTTAATGTCTTACAACCTAAACATGATGCTCTTTTAAGTACATTGAAATGGCCACTTCTTGGTCAACGTCATCCAGAATGTTTATGTGATGTTGGCTTCTTCTAATGATACTCAAAACTATGTATAAAAATTACACAAAATGCGGAAACACACATAAACGTGAATGCAAGATGATATATAACAAAAATGTAATGCAAATGATTCAATGTAGAAGAAAACAACGAAAATTTTCTACAGATATAGGCATATGTTTGTTTCACACATTGGAACACCAAATTAGAACATGTTTGTAGCATCTTTCACACAATGTCACACGTTGATTTATCATGGATCGCACATTTGCTTAATCTGAAATTAACTAAATGCGTCAAACACGATCAACTTAAATGATAAAATAATGTGAATCCATAAGAAAAAAAATTGTTAGAACCTGCAGAAAACACTCAAGTTACATGAAAACTTATAAATAGAATGACTCGTCTTTTGATCTCAAGTCCCTAACTTCACTTAGGTTAGGGCACCCGGTGGTGAAATCGGAGCATCACAAAATCACAGGGGAGTTAATGAAATCTAAGTATGCAACGTGGTTATCTTGTTTACAAATTCAGAAAATTTCAAGATTAAGCACATATTGTCCCAAATTGATTTTCGCCAAAAATTTACAAAGAGTACAAGGCATTGATTTTTTAATCTTTCCAAGAACGTGTGACCCATGCAATAAAGTATGAATTCTTAATTGTTCAGCCTTGGTTCAATAGAAAAACATGGCTAGTTAGGGATAGAGATAACGCGAGAGGCATGACTAATTTCGACAAAAAACCCCGAGTTTAACCGAGCCAATGGTATATACTTTATTGGTGTTAGTCTTTCGTAGATCCAAAACCTGTGACAGTCATAATCCAGTCTAGACACCATGTCCGACATTTAGCCAAACTTTAAAAAATTACACAGTCTCTCAAGTCCTTATAAACTCCACCCTCAACCTTATGTGTAAAACATAAGGGGTTAATGAGATAAACAAAAAAATGAGGCACTATCTATTCCAATGAGTGAGACTTAATCAATCAAGCATGTAATCAATGTAAATCTAAGACTATCCTTTAACATGCTTAACAATTATTAGATATATATATATATAAACAAACATCGATTAATATTTACAAAAATTAAAATCTATCTACACATGCATATTCACATAATTTACAAAAATTAAAACAATTATGGCATATATACACAAAGCAACGAAAATTATAAGTATTTTTGGTATGTATATGTCGAAAGTTACAAGTAAAGTACCTACAAGAAATTGGTTAGTAATATTCACAAGAATAAATTTACATATATACACAAAAAAATCACAAACAATTAACAATCCCCGGCAACGGCGCCAAAATTGATAATGACTGAAACATGAATTAAATAAACACTCAACACATAATTTAATCATACAATTTAAAACCCTATAGATGTAGTATTTTTAAGAAGTAGAGATTATTCTAAACCAGGGATTGAATGGTGCATGCAATAATTGTGTATAAAAGGGGGGGGGTAAAAAGAGTTGATTTTAATTCCTAAATTACTACCTAAAATGCCACCACATAAACAAGTACTCGTAAGACTCTAACATGCATAAACTCATAGACAAGCAACACATAAAAGACTCTCAAAAACACTAGTTCATGTTATCACAAAAATAAACCTAATTAATTATTTACAATTGATCATCCCATCCTAACCAATGTGCAAATTATATTAATTTAGTCCTCCCATTATCTACGAAATTTACAAATCCTAATTCCAATTACATGTTATGATATTTATGCTAATTGAATTAAACTGCAATGACCGCATCTAAACACCTTAATCAAAACATCAAATTTTAAGCAAGGATAGGGACTAACATACAATGACCACATCTAAACACCCTAGTTACCCTAATCTCTACCCAAACTGAAGCATTAAGTTCAACACATAACATGCAAAAGAAATAAAAGACTCATAAACACATAGAAGATATATGGAATTTAAAAATTGTATAAAACCAAAGTAAACATAAATTCATTGAATTCACACACAAAGGAATACAAAAAAAAAAGGAGATGAAAGAGTAAAGATTCCATGTTTACACTTTTTATTTCGTGATAGCACTGCAAACTCAAAGGCAAAGAAGAAGTATTGGTGGAGGCGCTGGAAATTTGAAGTCGTTGGTGATGGTGTAGTCGGCTTTGCTTTGAAGAACTTTGGTGGAGGAGGGTTTGTGACTATTTTGGTGGCAAGAGGGCTAGAATAAGAGATGATCTGAATTAGGGACGTGCCTCTTGTATTTATAGGCCTTTACAAAATAGTTTTCCTCGTAAACAAGGTTTCCCTAATCCATCCGAGTAGAATTAGCAGCTTGAAAAGAATCGTACTTTTCCAGAGTTCTAGACTTCCACAAATTATAATTTTTATGTCGTTAGAAAGAAAACTCGAAGAACTTTTCAACCATAGGTCGATCACTATCTAACTCTTCCTAAGTTGTTCCCAGTTATCGTTTGAAGTTGGCCAATCTGCACAGACATATTCTTCTTTCCTTATTCTTCATGATTTCTTTTTCCTACTCAACTTGGGAATCATTTTCTTGCCAAAACTTGGTCTCCATGAAATTGGCTGACTTGTTCTTCAAGTTTGGACTTTTCAAATAGTCTTCTAAGTAATTTGGTCTATTTTCATTTGTTCTTCTTCAAGATCCTTCCGGAAGCTTCCAAATCCTAGTCAACGTAGGAAAGGTTATCCTATTCAACAAATGATTTCTTTTTCTCTTCAATTTTTCTTCTTCTTCCTTTATATTTTTGAAAAAATTTATTTTCTTTCACTACAAGAAAAATGCACTTAGACGATGAAAACAATTTTCTTCGTCTAAGACACACTTGGACGACGAAAAGACTTTTTTCGTCGTCCAAGTGGACACTTGGACAACGGACTGACACGCCGTGGTTTGAGTGACTACTTGAACGATGGGGTCTAGGTCCGTCGTCCATGTATCCACTTGGACGACGAAAACAACCTAAGTCCGTCGTCTAAGTGGTAACTTAGACGACTCACCGACGCTCCGACGTCTAAGTGAAGCATTATATAAGACCCATCCTGAACTCTCTTCCTCTCTGCTTGCTCGTCTCAACTTCATCCTCATATATATCGATCATTTTCTCTCTTGATCAGACTCTCCTCACAAGTACATGCATGCAATTCAAACTAGCTAGCTAGCTAGCACTATATATATATATATATAAATATATATATATATCTGACTCCAACCATCGATTCGCCATATATCGGAGAAGGCTAGGTACGTACGTAGTTAATTTCCCAACACCATTAACGTTTATATATATAATTAATTGTACGTTTGATTGATTGCATTGTTAATTAATTAGTACGTCTAATATATATTTATAAGTTAGGTAATTGATGATATATATATTAGTTAATTAATATAGACCAGTAGTACATATATATGCATGAATGTTTAAAAATTTGGTTAATATTTAGTTAAAACATACGTACATGCATGTTAGACATATTAAAGTAATTGATGTAGGCTACGTATATTTACCAATAATTAATAAAGGTAATTATTGAAGGTAATTAATTAATAATTTAATTTAATTAAGGTAGTTGAAAATTTGTGTATATATATAACAGTTTAATAATTACTTGAAAATCTATATATATATATAATAGTTAATTGACTAATATGATAATTAACTATTAAATTTCGTAGAAGTATGGACAAGAGTTGGATGAAGTTACAGAATAGAAGTGATGTCCGGTATATGGATGGAATTAGCGAATTTGTGAATTTTGCGATAGAAACATGGTCAGGGAAAGAAGTGTTTTAGGTGTCCATGCCAAAAATGTCTTAACTATCAATATGTGGAAGTTAATGTTATGGTGCAACACCTGTACGAAAATGGTATGATGTAGAGTTAAACTACGTGGAGCGAGCATGGTGAAGCAGTAGACTTCAGCTCAGCAGACTTCAGCTCAGGGTACAGTTACCATGGTGCCTCATCTAGCAACAGTGGTGACGGCCCCCTGCTTGGAACCCAACTGCGGATTTGGTCCATAATGCGTTTCCGGGATTTAGTCATGGTGAACACCAACACCAAGAGGGAGGTTACAATACCACTCATAGGCATGATGACACATTCCCCACTGCTAGCTTGGTCACTGACACTAGTGAGATGGATAAGTACAACAGGATGCTACTTGAAGCGCAGACCCCTGTGTACCCTGGATGTCGAGAGAATGTGTTGCAATATGTGATGGAGCAAATGAAGATAAAAGTGAAGCACAAAATGCCAGTAAGTGCTTTCGACGAAATTCAGGAGAAAATATGTAAGTTGCTTCCTGATAATCACAATCTTCCTAGATCCCATTATAAGGTTAGAAATATATTGAGCAGCCTCGGCCTAAAGTACAGGATAATTAACGCATGTCCAAATGATTGTGTGCTGTTTTACAAAGAGTATAAAGATTTAGACTATTGTCCCGTATGTGGCAAGTGCAGATATGAGCTGAATAGGAAGAGTTCGAAAAAGAAAATTCCTGTAAAGCTGGTTCTTCGATATTCTCCATTGATTCCCAAATTGCAGCATCTGTACATGTCTATATACACAGCAGAGGCGATGCGATGGTAAGCAGAAAAGCGAATAGATGATGATGTGCTGAGACATGCCGCGGATAGGGAGGCTTTCAAAAATTTCGACAGCGAATTTGGAGACTTTGCCGCAGAGATTAGAAATGTTAGACTCGGACTATCTACAGACGGATTTAATCCTTCGAGTAGTAATAGCTCTGTAGTCAGTACTTGGCCAGTTATTCTAATGTTGTACAACCTGCCTCCGTGGATGTGCATAAACAAGGAATTTAATTTCCTTACTCTGCTAATTCTAGGTCCTAAATTTTTGGGGAAGTGCTTAGATGTCTACCTCAGACCTTTAATCAACAAGCTGAAACTGTTGTGGGAAAATAGAGTCCCAACTTATGACAAATTCACTGACACGATGTTCAGGACTGCCGTAATGTGAACGATCAGCGATTTTCCAGCGTATGGGATGTTGGCATCCTGCAAGACGAAAGGATATAATAGATGTCCTATATGTTTGGATGATGTGAATTCTAGTTGGCACGCGGGGAATGTGTGTTACTTGGGTCACCGTATATGGCTTCCTCACAACCATCCATGGTGATAGGATGGAGCTCATTTCAACGGGACTGTAGAGAATAATTCTAAACCCCATAGTTGGTCGGGCGAAGAGATTTTAGAGAGGTTGAGCTATTTCGACTTTGGTGTTGACCAATGATAAGGATGTAAAGCAATGCAATCCAATACTTCCACATGATCTCAGTTATTGGCATCACAAGAGTATATTCTTTGAACTCCCTTACTGGTCGAAGTTGAAGCTGAAGAACAACTTGGATGTGATGGACATAGAAAAGAATGTGTGCTGCAGCGTGGTGGGAAAAATTCTCGGTATTAAGTTTAAGACTAAAGATACTACCTAAGCGCACAAAGATCTGGAATCTATGAATCCACGTCGTTCCTTGTGGTTGAGGATGGATAGGAGAGGAGTGTACAACAAAATGTCAGCTGCACCTTATACAGTGAAGCCGACACTTAGATGTTTTGTATTTCACTGGTTTAAGAGCGTTCGTTATCCGGCTACGTATGCACCTACTATAATTGGAGCAGTGGACGAGGTGTAACACAAGTCTTTTGGTCTAAAGACACATGACTATCACATTATGCTGCAACGTCTGATTCCAATGGTAATTCTGCCATATTTTCCTCGTGACGTCATAGAACCAGTAGTGACATTGTGCACATGGTGGAAAAGGTTATGCACCAGAGAATTAAAGAAGTCAGATGTGGTGGAACTGCAACAACAAATTGTGCACATCATTTGCAAAATAGAGAGGATTTTTCCCCTGCTTGCTTTAACATCATGATTCACTTAATGATCAACCTGCCCGAGCAGGTGCTCATTTCTGGTCCGGTCCAGTACACTTGGATGTATCCTCAAGAAAAGTATGTACAACTAATTAATTATACAGGTTTTTCAATCCAATATTTGTTACACTGGGAGATTACTAGCTATATGTACTTATTCTACAATGTATTAATTGAATGTTTGATTTTGTAGACAACTTGGACAATATAAAAGATTCGTCAAAAACAGGTCAGCTCCGGATGATTCCATAGCAGAGACATACCTAATGCATGAGTGTGTTACTTACTGCAATAGGTACCTCAAAGATCCACCACCTCCCTCCAATCCCAGTGTCTGCATTAATCTTTCTGTAGTCACAAATGTCGTATGACCATTTAGAGGAGTATTAAAGGAATCGTTAACATGAGAAGAACTTATTGAGGCACATTGGGTAGTGTTGTGAGACTGTGATGAAGTTGAGCCGTACATGATTGGGTACAAGGAGAGGCTTCAGGCGTTAATCCGGACAAGAGTTCGGCGTGGTTTGAGAAAATGGTTAAGAAGAAATTCCCCGATTATTTCTTCCAATGGGTACGTACGTATATCTCGGTATTTAGTTTATATATATGTTTGTAGAAAGTAAACCCTTTAATTAATTATATATATTTCCCATTTTTTCAGATGATCTACAAAAATCCGAAAACTACGGGGGGGGGGGGGGGGGGGGGGGGGTGGTCCTGGCCAAAGCACTTGCTAGCAGGGAAGCCCATTAAACACTATATTTACCCTGGAAGTTTTGTGAACGGTGTAAAGTTTCATTCATTGACCCGAGATGAAGGAAGAAGAACACAAAACAGTTGGGTAGCGGTTGGGAAAGACAATGATCTATATTACGGGGCTATTGTATATGTCGTTCTGCTATGTTACGGGAATAATGTCAACGTTTTCCTATTCAAGTACAAATGGTTCAAGCGTACTCTCCACTCCGGCGACTCCACTCTCCCACAACTCCTCTTTCCGGTATTTTTAAATTTTTTAACATAATTATAATTTTATTAATAAATTGGTAAATTGGTAACTTAATTAGTAAAAATATTAATGTTGTAATAATTGATAAATTAGTAATAATAATTATTAATAGTTGGTAAATTGGTAATTATAGTAAATTATTGTAAATTATGATTAATTTAGTAATTAATTGTTTTAATTATTGTAAATGCATGACAATTATTATTGTAATTATTGAAAATTATAATTATGATTGTAATTATATATTGTTGTAACTAATATTATAATTGGTAATTATTATTGCATGTAATTATAATTTATAATTATTGTTTTAATTATTATAAATTTGTAAATATGATTATTGAATTATTAAAAATAATAAATTGGTAAATATGGTAATTTTGTAATTATTATAATAAATTATTCAATTATTAAAAATAATAAATTTATAATTAGTAATAATTGGTAAATTGGTAATTTAATTAATAACAATTGATAAATTGGTAATTATGGTAAATTACTGTCATTTATTGTAAATTATGGTCATTTAATAATTAATTATTGTAATTATTGTAAATGATAATTATTATTGTAATTATTAGAAATTATAATTTTTAATTATAATTGGTAATTATTGTAAATTTGTAATAATTATGGTAAATTATTTAATTATTAAAAATAATAAATTGGTAATTATGGTAATTTAGTAATTATTATAATAAATTATTTAATTATTAAAAATAAAAATTATGGTAAATGTTTATATATAATATTTTGGTAATAATATTTTAACAACTCCTAGGTTAAAATGACCCTGTTGGGTAAGAAAAATGCCCATAAAGAGGCCGAAGATGCTCTACTCTGACGCTTGGCAGTGTAAGTCGGTTGGCAGTAAGAGGAGGGCAACGTCGGGCCTCCTCCAGACCCTTCAGTTGGTCCTTTGACAACGGCGATTGGGGAAATTCCCGCTGCCCCAGCTATCCCGACCGGTGATGATGACGCGCATTCCGGTTTGACATCGATGTCAAAAAGTGCTCAGGCGTCGTCGGCCTCCTCCGAGTCTATCCTCTACAGCGCGCAGCGCAAAGTCAGGAAGGCCCCGAAAGACCCTCAACCCAAAAGGTCACGAGGACTCGTAGAAGGCAGAAAATCTGAAAAGTTGTTCAAGGCAACCTGGCAAAAGATCCAGTTGCCATACGACGATTTTACCGATGGCCCTCCCACCTCTTAGCTAACTAGTCTCTCCTCGCACAACATCAGGTCAATCCTTCATAACAAGGTTCGTATGATTGCGCCTACCTGAAAGGAGTTGTCGGCCGAAGAGAAGGCGAAAATGCTTAATGAACTTTCAGTACGTAATACGTACAATTTTAAATTTATTTCTAATAACCAATAAAAATCGTAATTTCATAATATATACGATAATAATTTTTTATTCTTTTCTTATAGGAACAATATGAGGTGGATTCCACACTGGAGATGCTTAGGCCGGCATATCAACAGCACTGCTAACGCCATCTATCGTGATTGGAAGTACAAACTTCATTAGTATTATGAAGATATCAGCCGAGTGCCTACCCCTGTAGAGCTGCGTGGGGATAGGGAAGATGAGTGGGAGTGGGAGTGGTTGGTCACCCACTTTGAAGTAGAAGAATATAAGGTGATTATTTTTTTAGTTAAATTGACGAAATTGAATTATTATTATTTTAGTTACTTATTAATTTTTTAATGAGTTATGTTGTCCAACAGAAATTCTCGAACATCAACAAGGCCAACCGGGAGAAGAAGAACAAACATCATACTTCCGGCTTCTAGCAGATGATCCAAATTGCCAAGGCGCACAGAGATAAGGGCTCCAAACACCCTTATCTGGATGCTAGCGTCAGCGCTTACGTGACGCCTAGGCTCGACAATGAAGCGAGTCAATACGGCGTAAGTGCCGTATATATTTCTTCTTAATTAGCATAATTATTATTTAATTATTATTTATTAAACTATCGTACAAATTTATAATTATTTTAATTATTATTATTATTTTTAGGCGAGGTTGATAGAACGGGCGCAGAAGGAATCGGCAAACACGCAGCTTGCACACCCAGATTTGCCACCAGAAGATCTGTCTCCTCTATCGATTGAAAGCCAAATTGCAATCGCCGATGAGGTATACGGTCATCGAACTAGCAAGGAGGTTAGGGGGATGAGACGCAAGGTGCAGCTAGATTTGTCTTCTGACTCATCTACGGGATATTCGGCGAGGAAAGGTGCTCGGGATGCGTCGGTCTAAGCAACCCTTCAGGAGGCTCGACTCTCACGGGAGGAAACTCAATCTATGCGTCAGAGACTTGATGAGCAACAAGCGCAGATAGCCAAGCTCATCACCCTTATGCAAAATCAGGCTCAACAATAGTGTCAACCTCCTCCGAACCCATACCTCGACGACGACGACACGACTGAAGGCGGGGGACTCAGCGGCGCGTCTACCCCTCCTGTATTTTAGTAGTTTGTATTCTAACTACGTAGTTTATCATGCTATCGTATTTTCGATTCCAAACGATCTAATTTGATGTATGTGCAAATTTTAATTATTTTAATTACAATTTAGTATTTTAATTAATTTATTAATATTTAATTATTTAAATGAGAATTTAGAATTTAGAATTTTAATTAAATTATTAATATCTTACTTTAAATTCAAATTTTAATTAAAAAAATCACCTAGACTACAGAAGAAATTCATATGTGTGGTCTAAGTATTCACTTAGACTACAGAATATTGCTAGATATCCATGGTCTAAGTGGTCACTTAGACTACGGAAAATAGATATTAGTGGTCTAACTGAACACTTAGACCACGGAGTTTTTGCATGGTCTAAGTGTTCACTCAGACCACGCAAAAACTCCCTAGTCTAAGTGACCACTTGGATGATGGAAATTTTACGTCGTCTGAGTGGCATTTAGACCACGGAGATTTTGCGTCGTCCGAGTAGTACTTGGACAACGCAACTTCTCCGCCGTCCAGGAGGGCATTTGGAAGATAGAAACGTCATTTTCCATCGTCCAAGTACCTAGACGACAACACTTGGAGGACATACCCTGGACGACGGAGATTCCGTCGTCTAGGTACTTGGACAACAGAAAAGTGTACCTAGACGACTGAAATTGTCCGCGGTCTAGGTGCGTTTTTCTTGTAGTGTCCAATGTTTTTATACGTTTTGCGTGTTTGTAGACTCCTTTACTCAGTCTCTTTTGGTCAACACCTGAAAAGAACAAAATATATTAAAACCAATAAAACTAAGTATTTAACAAGGTAAAAATGTAGAGAATAACATATTAATTAATACACCTAAAATACATAGATCAATCAACTTGGCCAACGACTTGGAAGAATTGAAAGAATACGATTGGCCAAGTGGCATTATCAGTCTCCCACACAATGCGTTGGACACGCATGCAAAAAATTACTACCCATCAACAGCTCAACTCAGAAAGGAGGAAGAAGAAGAAGAAGAAGAAGAAGAAGAAGAAGAAAGACAATAACAAGAAAAGGGTGAAGGTGAAGAATATAGGCGGCGGCAACAACAACAACAACAACAACAAAAGGGAGAAGACGAAGAATATAGGCGGTTGTAGTCTTGTCCTACCGGTAACTCAGAAAGGAGGAGGAAGAAGAAGAAGAAGAAGACGACAACAACGACAACAATAACAAGAAAAGGGTGAAGGCGAAGAATATAGGCGGCAACAACAACAACAACAACAACAACAACAACAACAACAACAACAACAATAAGAAGAAGAAGAAGAAGAAGAAGACGAAGACGACAACAACGACAACAATAACAAGAAAAGGGTGAAGGCGAAGAAGAAGAAGAAGAAGAAGAAGAAGAAGAAGAAGAAGAAGAAGAAGAAGAAGAAGAAGAAGAAGAAGAAGAAGAAGAAGAAGAAGAAGAAGAAGAAGAAGAAGAAGAAGACAACAATGACAACAATAACAAGAAAATGGTGAAGGCGAAGAATATAGGCGGCAACAACAACAACAAGAAAAGGGTGAAGACGAAGAATATCGGCGGCTGTAGTCTTGTCCTACCGGTAATTACCCTTGTTCTTCCTAATATTTCGATAACAAGAAAAGGGTGAAGACGAAGAATATAGGCGGCTGTAGTATTGTCCTACCGGTAATTACCCCTGTTCTTCCTGATATTTCGATTGTATGTACTTTACTGTGTGGTAGCAGTCTGTGTTAGCTGTAATTCACTGTGTTCTAACCTTTTATGGTTTTCTCTTTTATGGGTGGAACAATATTTATTCTCATGAATGTAAACTTGATGAAACCAACAGCGAAGAAAGATGCAGGGAAAATCGGTCTTGTGAGATGGAAGTTCACGCATGTTATGTAAAATCTAAAGAATGTAACTAGCACTAAAATGTTGAGGGTGACAATGATAGCGGAATGTCCACTGATATTTCAATGCTCATAGTTCACTATTTGTAGTTGTGTGTGTTAGTTGTAGTTCACTGTCTACTTACTTTGGTCAACTGTACATTTGCGTAAACTTTTGGTAGCTAAGACATTGATTTCTTTGAGATAGAGAGAACTTGAAGCCTCCAAAGCCAGACAGAACTCTAACAGTTTGCAGAGAAAAGAGGAGGTCGGCCAGAGCTCCAAAAGAGATAGAGGGTCAGAGGCTTCTCCTGAAGACTCTGACAACATAGAGAATATCCTAACACAGATAAACTCTGACACTGCTGCTAAAGAATGCAAAAGATTGGAGTCTCTCTTTGAAAAGAATGAGCAGGTGATTAAAGAGAACGATGCATTTATTGAAATCTTGAGGAAAGGTTGCGATGACATTATGCAAGAAAACTCAAGAATGTGCAAACACCTGGATCAAGAGAGGTAGCATAAGGAGATTCTGGAGGCCAGGCTTCAAGCAAAGAAGCAGGGAAATAGCGAAGCCTTCAATTATTTGGAGGAAATTAATGCTATCTAAATTGAGATTATTTCTAAGCAGAAGAACTATAATGAATTGAACGGAGTGCTTCAAGTTGTTGCTATGGAGATAGAAGAAGAGGTACAAAAAATCAAAGAGGAGGAAGCATAAAAGACCGAAGTGATGCAAGCAAAGGTTGATGAGATGAAGAAGCAAGTTGCATGATGACAATTTACTTCTCCATGAAGAATTGTCCTTGAAGTTGAAGGATGTCACTGAAGAGATGGTAGCGACAATAGAAGAAAAGGGAGGAGAGGAAGCAGTTGGTAAAGAACTTGCATAAGTAGTAGATGAATGAAAAAATCATGTTTAAAATCCATATTTTTGGGTACTCATTTTTGGTGTTGTATGACATTTAGTACACTTTTGGTTTTTTGTTCAACAATGACGGTGTCAGGTTTTCATTCTCTTGATTCTCTTTTTACTGTCTAAAGTTTGAATTCTTCTCTGGTGTTTGCTAAATGTGTCTGCAGTTGTGGCCATTAGTGTTACAGGGGGTACGTAGCAAAAAAAATGAGAAATTGTGTTAACTGCCTTTAGCTGATTGGGTTCATTGTGGGTAAACTGTCTTTAGCTTATTAGTTCACTGTGGGTAAACTGCCTTTAGTTGATTGGTTCATTGTAGGTTCACTGTTGTTTCACTGCATATAACTATTAAAACTGTGGGGTTAACTGAAAGTTGTTTGTTCTATGGTATGTGTTATGACATCAATTGATGAGTCTCTCCTATTACTAGAGGCACCGTCTTTCGATATTTTGGGTCCTTATGTGTTCCTCACACCAGTATCTCAGGGGACTGAGCAAAAAGAATCGCCTGCAGTGGTGGAGAACATGGTGACACCAAAAGCTCAAGGGATTGAGCAAAAAGAGTCGCCTGTAGTGGTGGAGTACTTGGTTATACCAATAGCTCAAGGGATTGAGAAAAAAGGAACACCAGCAGTGGTGGAGAACTTGGTGACGTTGAATGCTCCAAAAAAGAATGCCAAGGATGATGGTTTAACCATCACACTTCCTAGTTTGGATGTTAAATTGACAAACAACATCAGCATATACTCATACGTGAAAAGATTGAAAGACAAAGTTCGACTAATTAAAAAGACATGCAAAATATATTAGTGGCCACCACAAAAGAAAAATGCACCTTCAAAAAAAGTGGTGAGGACACCTTTAGCTCAGTTTCAGATCAAACAAAAGAACATGCCCGAATCACAAATGAATCCAAGTATAAGGAAACAATCCTCATGCAAGGATGATCTTGTCAACGACTTGAAAGAAGTTCCATGGGGTGATAGCAAAGTCTTCGGATACATGAGCGAATTGAGGCAGAATGAACTTCTACGGTGCTAGACAAAGACAGAAAAATCTCTGTAAGCCCCTCGACTCAACACTTCAAAAATTTTGTTTCTATTTATGTTTATGTGCCAAAATGCAGTGATAAGGTCAATGTTACAGTAAACATAGATTTAGCTTTTTCTGATTTCACAGTTGGCAGCTGTATTTGGGTTAACTATGTGTAGCTATTCCTGACTGTCTTTAATTGGGTTCACTAAACTTGTTGTGCTGATATTATTCGAACCAGCAATATTATTCGAACCTGACATAGAAACTCTTCTAAATAGTGGACCAATGACAAATGGTGTAATAGACTCGTATGGGAAGATCCTTATGGACAAAACCAAGAACCAGCACCCGCAAGGCTTTGGGAAGTCTGTTGTTTTAAATAGCCAAGTTTTTGTAATAATGCCCTTTTTCTTTCTTTTCTACTATTCAGATTTCTCACTTTTGAATTATATTTTTTGTTATTACTAATTTTTGGTTATGTTTCTTATAAAATAGTGGGGGGTCGATAATATGGCGATGAAGACAATGCACGAGCTTCTCTACGAGAGGTTATTCAAGGATCTTGGTTCTCACGCCAAGATTTTTATCCCAATTACTTCTGAGGGCCATCACCACCTGCTTTTCCTTGAGATATGCTTCCCGCATTGGACTCACTTTGACTCAATGCAACCAGCGAATCCCAGGGAACTGAGAAACGGTACTCTTCAAGCAAGCCCTGAAAATCATCTGTATGTTCAATCTGTGGTTAGATGTAGTCTACGAGCTCTCAGATGACATGCTAAAGAACAATAAGAGATTCTTGGTGGATGACAAAGGCAGCACGTCTAAAGAACTTAAGATAAGGGAAATCAAATTGTGTGCAAAAGAGAGGATAACCGTTGAATGGATCAGAAACCAAAGATGTCCATTTGAGACCATGATTGTGATGACATGTGATAATTGTCCACGCTAACCTCCAGGATCGTAAGTATATCTTTCACTTAGTTACTGTGTAGCTGTGGGTAACAAATGTCCACAGGCTTGACTTAGCTATATATGGGGTAGCCGATTTCTATTTTTTTGTTTTTTCAACTTCACTACATTTTTGTTTCCTATTTACATAGGATGGAGTGCGGAGCGTTTGTGTGTTACTACATGAATCATTTTTCTTGGGACGAGTCATTCAGTGAACATATGGATTACAAAGATATCTCTTTGGTTAAGGCTCAACTCATTGAATCTTTCATTGACCACAAGCTTGGATGGTGCAAGAAGAACCCTCCTCCAAAGGCAATAAGCAGAATACTATTGAAGGGAGGTAGATCAATATCTAGTTAGCAGTACTTAGTTAGTAGTTTCCATGCAACAACTTGTAAACTTAATTAGTTAGTAGTTAGTTGTTCAGAATAGTCTCTAGACTGGTGAATATTATAACTGAATTATAATGTAACTAAAACAAGACAGTTAACAACAGTTGACCATCAGTGAAGTACATTTAACCGTCAGTAAAATGATAGTTAACCCTGTTTTGCATATGAAATATTTTTGTTGCCCATGTTCATTTCTTTTTTAGATTGCATGACAGTAAAGTACAGTTACCACATATTGATCAAATAGATACTAAACAGAAAACAAAACCTACCTACAGGAATCAGATAATGTTAACAACAGTTAACTCTCAGTGAAACACAGTTAATGACAGTGAATGACAGTTGACCCTAATCCCTTAGAAGCAACAACCAACCTTGCTAAAACTTTGCGCCATCTCCTTTAACAATAGCGGAGCATATTAAAACCCTAAAAACTAGTATAAAAGCTCGTCAATCCTCACATCTCCATCATTTGCATCCTCACATCTTTATCAAAACCCTAAAAAACTCATCTCCCAAAAAGTCATGGCTCTCCCTACTTGCAGATCATCTAGGCTCAATAGAGGAGCTTCATCTACTCCTCTATCTCAGTGTCCCAACGCCGGATCATCAACGGGTCCAATTGGTCCCGAGTTCACAAAGACGAGCAATGCAATTGAGGAAAATCGCATTTCCAACCTTAAACTGTTAGGGATGATGGAATTTCTCTTTAGAAGATTGACGAGGCCACAATGAAGATTGACGATGCCACAAAGAAGATTAAGAAATTGGAAGAGACGGTGGAAGATTTGAAAGACGTTGTTATAGACTACCCTATATAATTAGAGTTTTGTGATGATGAGTAGTTCTAGTTTTTAGTGTTGTTCTAGTTTGGAGTACATGCTAGAACTTTCTTATGTAATCATGTATGTGGAACTGTAAATGAATGAACTATGTTGTTGGCCATGTTCATTTTTTTGAGATTTTCAAATAATGGTAACAACACCTAAATCATCAGTGAAAGATGGTGAAGATATAGTTAACCATCAGTGAAGTATAGTTAGGTTTCAGTGAGATATAGATAACTGAATTAAATGACAGTGTTCTCTGTTTTTCCTATAACAACACACTACCCATTGCAAAACCAAAAAGACGAGTCTCTTGAATTGGTTATATTTTTTGAATGTAAATGCAAACCAAAGAGATAAAGTTAACCATCATATGGTGTTAGTCATATGGTTGTGATTCATTGCTATATGTCACTTAATAACAAATTGCATATATATGCCCTTTTTTTAAATATGTCGATGATGGAGAGTTGATTGAATGCCCTCGCGAGAATCAATGCTACTGATTGATCACCTCCACAACCGAAGATGAATAGTTATGGTCGATATTTTCAGAATTTGGTAACAATAGCTAAACCATCAGTGAACTAAAAATAAAAATTTACCTCAGTTTAGTACAGTTAACTTGACAGTGAATGACAGTTAACCATACAATAAAAAATCTGTAAAAACGAAACTATTTAATCATAATGAATGAAAAATGATTCATCTTTTAGAGGTTTATCTTGGACAGTGTATGTATTTGTTATGCTTTTGCCACCATCAAATCTGCATAAGAAGAAACTATTTTGCTGGCCATGTTCATTTGTTTTGGGATTTTTCAGCTAAACCGTCAGTGAAAAATAGTGAACTATGTTTAGCAGAACATCACCTATCTATTGGAAACCAAGAAGTGAAGTACAATTAACCTCAATGGAGTGCATTTAACCTACAACTAACTGACAGTAAGGGACAGTGAAACAACTTCAATTTACACAAAATGTAACAACTTCTCTTTCATACATACTGAAACAAATAGAAGCACATAGACAAATATGAAAAACTAAAAGCAACTTCAGAATCCACTTCAATTGATAAGTAGCAAAAGCAAACAACACATGAACTAGAAATAAAATATAAACAAAAAAACAAAAAAACCGAAAGTAGACACTAAACATCCAAAATAACATCTAAAACACCCATAAACTGAGCATCATCTTCAACATGCTTCTCTTACGCCTCGAGATCCTTCTGCAGATTCTGGATTTGGTCCTCTAGATCTCGTACTCTGTCGTTCAGCCCCGTGATTATCGGAGCACTGTTACATTGAGCCATACTAACACGATCCAAAATTTTAATCGTGATGTTGAAACGGTCACGGACCAACTTATCTAGATGGATGACGCGGTCATAGAGATCTGGAGCAGCTACCTCATACTCGATCGCATCACAGAGTATGCATCTCTCTCGTTTTTTCTTTTGACCTCTTGAACTTATTGGTGGAGATAACAGTGGCAGAGAAGGGGAAATGGAGCACGACTGGTTGCTAGAGGAGGTGGTGTTTAATCCACTGCTGAGCCTTGGTGTTTTGGGGTTGTTAGCCATGGCGAGAGATTATCAGAACTGAGAGAGACATGGAGGGATACTAAGAGGGGAGATTATTAAAAAAATGTTGAGAAGTTAGAAAGATGGCTAGCGTTAAGTAGGCAGTTGAGAATTGTAGAGACAACTGTCTTTTTGGGATAAGAAGAAGAGAGAAGTTGAGAATTTGAAACGGTTTGTGTGCAGTTGAGTGTTTTCACAAAACACGAGCCGATTTAAAAATTTGAATTTGAAATGCAAACCACAGACATGTGACAGTCAACCATAGTTAATCCATCGAAATGATATAAACTTTCGTAAACAATTGTGCTTCAGTTAATCACAGTAAGGGACAGTGAAGTACAATTAACCAAATGGTTTGTTGTCCATAACTGTCACTTGTTGCGGTTAATTAAGTTTTCAAATTCTCAGGAAAATTCTGGGAAACCGAAGAGTCGTCTCTCTTTACAGTTTGCGTTTCGTTTCTTCTTCTAAAAGACATCATATACAACACTCTCTTCACCCAAAACACAGACACATCATACATTTTCTTGATTAAAGACACAATTCTTCAATTCTTCTCATCACCTTTCACATTCCTCCTCTATAAATAAAGGGCATCTTCCTCAACTATCGTCATCTTCTCCTTCAGTTTAATCAAAGCATCTTCTGCAAAAATCCAAAGGCCTCTCTATAAAAAAAAATTGCCCCAGAACCTATTCACTGCTCTCAGACGACCTCACATTCGGACACTGGCTCCGATGGTCAGGGTCAGATTCATTTCCTTCCCAGCACTTCCCCTTCCAACTCACCCATCACCAAATCTGATTCTTCTGACTTTGACTCAATTCTTAGCAAGGTTAGAATTGCTAGAGAGCCAATCAGAGGGCTCCCAAACCATTGACAAATGTCAAGCGTCTCAAACGCCTGGAAAGGTAGGTCAAACACCTCAAGGAATCACTGGAGCTCAGCATTAAGCAGAACAATACCCTCTTAAAAAGGGTGGATATGGTCTTGTCTTGTTTGTCTCCTCCACCTTCAGGGTTTAAGACAACAAGCATCAGTGGCAGCAAAGGGAAGAAGAGGAAGATTTGAGCAGCAACATCTATCTATTTCTATTTCTATGTATTTTTCTGTTTATTTAGATTTAGCCCTTGTTTTTTTTTTCATTATTATATGTAATGGGATCTATCTCTTATTAATGAATTTATCTTTCTAGATTATTATGAGTTCTGTGTGTTTGCTTGCGATCTGCATGTGGTATAATTGTGAATTGCCCTTTACTGAAAGTAATTGTGATGAAGTGAAAATGTATTAAGATGTACTGTAATAGAACACTTTGGCTCCAAAAAACTTTTATAAAGTTCAGGCTTTAAGACTTGAGTCAACCACAACAACCTATCATATTTCTGGTTCCAGGCTTTCTGTTAACAACAGTTATTAACAATGAAACGACAACTAACAACAGCTTTTGACAGTGAATCAACAGCGATCCCTGTTGTTCTTGAAAATGATGATTCAGTTACTCACAGTTAGACACAGTGAACCACCGTTTTCCCTGTTTAAGCATGTTATGAAATCATGCATACATAAAACAACAAAATAAAACAAAGGAGATTATGACTAAGAAGAGGTTATAAAACAGAACTGGATAATTTTCTCAAGTTGATTATAGCTAGCGACGGCTAACCTCATTGAACACAGCTAGCGACGGCTAACCTCAATGAACCAATACTTATGAGAGTAATTTTCCACAAAAACTGATAAGTAAAATGAAAGAAAGTGCAAAATGAAAGCTAGATAACTGCAGTGCTATTTTTTTCAGTTGTGACCAGCATACTTGTGACACCTTGAGCACTTTGTATGAATTGTTTCATTTTCAGCCTTTGACTTTAGCCTCTTTGTCCTTGCTCTTCCAGCTTGCTTCTTTGTCAATGGAGGCAACAATTGCGGACCATATGTTGACATGTTCTGCAGAGGTCTCTCAATCGACGGCATTGGATTTAAAGTGAAAAAGTAGGCATCTCTGAAAGATGTAACACGATAAAAGTTGTCCAAGTAATCGTAAGAAGAATGATTGAGCCAGTAGATGATGACAAGAGCATGTGAGCATGGAAACTTACATTTTGAAACTCAGTAACTACTTTCAAATTTGGGTAAAATTAATAGTTTTGTAGATCAAGAGAGGAGAAACTTAATTTGGTTGCCGATTGCGAAAGCATAATCAGAGCTTGATCAATAGAGTAGGAACTGGAAGCTAATCGTTTTTCTGGTGGAGAGAGAGAGAGAAGAGGTCAAGTTGGAGTATAAGAGATTGCAGGCAATCAAAGTAAAAGAATTAAGAGTGATGGAATTATGGATGTCTATATACCATTTAATAGTCTTATATTCTAGTTATTATTATATCAAGAGTGATTTTGAACTTTGTTTGCTATGATGTTTATTTGTTTTTTTCTTTATAGTATATATATAAATAAATTATTATTATTTTATTATATGCTTCCTTAACGTACTCGCTTTGACATATTTTTATAAAAAAAATGTTTCCGCATTTGAAAATGCTTTGGTTCCACGTTCCTGTACCCAATTCTATGCAACCTAACTTACCACTTTGCATGCTAATACAAAACAAAATTCATAAAATTAATGCTTTTCTCGTAGAGTTTTAGAGGCCAAGAAGCAACGTTCAATTTTTTTGGCTTAGTTCAATTACCTTCAAGAGACAAGGATGCTCGGATTAGTTGTTACACTCTTGATCAACAGAAGCAGAACGCGACAAGAGCCCATGATAGACTTTTAGCTGATACATGTGGTGGAGTGAAATTAGATCCACATGACGAATCTTAAGGTCTGCTTCTTGTTGAAGAGAAATATAGCCAGGCAATTAACGGATTGTACGATTTATCCAGCTCATGTTCTGAAGAAATGTATAACTTTTTTCCATTACTAAAATGGTCAGTTTTTTTTTTCAATTTGAGGTTTTACAACAAACAACACACCGGATTCTAGTTCCTCAAACCCTAGTAAGTAATTTGATCAACACAAAGAAAGCTACACAGGATATAATATGAGAACCATGGAGGATCGAAAGGTCTGACAAGCAGAAGTCGAGGATGCACAATATGAGATGAGCCATGCTCTCTAATGGCTCAGATTATTTTCCTATGCCCTCCAAAAGCCCATATCTGCAACAAAAACACAAAGCAATATTTACGTCATATTAAGTTCTTTGAGATGTCACAAACAATTAATTAATATTAACTAGTTTTGAAGCAAGAACACATGATGGCACAAGGAAGGAAACATATTCAAAACTAATACCATAACACCTTGCAAAAAACACCAATATCAATAAATTCACAAGAAAATCAACTTTTCCACGAGTATCTTACACGGTTTGATATCAAAGTTGTTATGTCAGTTCGTTTCTTTTAAGGTGGTCACCTCGTGGCATTTAACTTGTACAGTAGAGAAACGAATTGACATATCAACTTTGATATATCAATTTTATTTGACAACAATTACTGACAATATCTCTCAAAGAGGTGACCACCTTAAAAGATGAAATCAGCAATGCGCTGAATGGTCATAATCATAACTTACTGCAAACCCGAACACTATAATGCACCATGAAATACAATATAAAGGCTATTGTTGTATAATTGAATTCATGGTTCAGAAACTTGAACAGAATATCACAGAATATGGAAAGTGTGCAAGACTAATAGCATGAAACTTATAACCGACACCTTTCAAAGAAAAAAATAAGAATTGAAAAATTCCAAACTTGTCATAAGATTGTAGAAGACTAAAGAGAAAAAAACGTTGGTATTTACCGTCTCATTTTCTCTCCTTATATGTAGATTCAATTAGACAGCAAACGTTGAAGGTACTTGGTAAATTTTCATTTTTCTCCAATAATATTGCATGGGGAAATAAATAATAGAGCCTAACCTTTAAATTTGTATCCCAACTTCCGGTACACAGGGCACTTCCATCAGCTGACAAACCCAAACAGCTAATCTGGCCCTCATGTGAGGTTTGTAGGGATCCTAAGTTCAAAACGACCTGGCAGAGAAGAACATAAATATTAAAGACAATTAATCATCTTACATGGACAATTTCCATTCTGAAAAAGTCAAATTGCATGATCATCGGGATCACCTACGAATTATTACAAGGATATTACAAATTATAGTTCTCTCCATCTAAAAAGATATTGAAATTTGGCATTTCTTATGTAGCAAGGAGAAATAAGTTTTGCAATCGGCGGCCTTTGTAACCTTCGGTCTATACATGCAAGGCTATATTATCTCAAACTGCATTTATCCTCTCAATACAGATTGGATTAAAAAATATTGTTGCCATAAAAGTATGTTTTGAAATTCCGAGAAACCATGATTTAATTTAATCATGGTAAGAAAACAAAAAGATCCTGAGCTCCAATCCTTGACAGTTACAACATTAGTTGAGGTTCATGTATGTTTAACTCTACTGGTGGAAAGACACTGAGAATACGAGGCATTCAGAGCCCGAGAGAGGACGAGCGGGGAGGGGGCATTCCTCATAGGCCCCAATAAAATTTATTCTCCTTCGTTAGCGAATACTGGGTCAAAGGTGAATGATAGCGACTATGCTCATTCTTATTCGTGATTTGTAAGCACACCCTGTAATCTTTGGGAACAGCAGTAGACCAGAATATTTATAACATGATTACATGCCAAGATAGTTAACCCAAAATTCTTACAAATTGTACAAACAAAAGGAATAGCTATCACAGACGAACTACTTGACCCATGGCAATGAAACTTATACTACGATAACATCAAAGCTAGCAACTGGGAGACAAAAAGTGAACTATGAACTCTTCATATAATCATGAGTAACTCAACGAATAAGTTTAGCAAACTATGAACTCTCTATTGAACAGAACAGAACAAGCAAGTATTCATACAGATGACATCATCCCTAACTCCAGAAACACTTGTTTACGTTATGTTACAACTAAGTCATTCAATGCAGATCTTGGAGTAAAGATAATCAAAAATTAATTTAAGCAGCTTTCAAATTATCTTGATACACAAAGACAATAAATTCTATGTTATTGCTCATATAAAAACAGAACAAAAAACACACAAATGTTTGTAATAGAGAAGTGACAATATGAACATGCTGAATAAAATCCTTGTCCAGCAAAACGAGTATCTCAAGTACAGAGCACAACATCAGCATTCATTAAGAATAAAATACTAATGTAATGAGTAAAGATAGGGAAATAATATATATACACATACCTTTGCGAGCAAAGTATCCCAAACATAGCAATCACCATTAGTGTATCCAGCAAACAGAAGCCTTCCTGATATTGAGAATGCAATGGTTTTCACATGTGGGACCTCATTATCACCATGTGGTTGTTGGTATACTTGGAGTTGGTGCCCAGTTCTTATGTCAAATAGCCTACAAGTTCCATCATCTGATCCAGTACCAAATCTATTGCCATCTGGAAAGAACTTCACGGCATTAACATCACCGTCATGACCATGAAACGTCCGCACTGCTCGACTCGCAACACGAGTGTCCCACAATCGAGCTGTTGCATCACAAGAACCAGATACAAACATTCTCAAGTTGCTTTGACAGATGGAAACACTGAAAATGTGAAAAGAGTGAATCACTTGCCACATAATGGTGGACGCTGCATTTAGAATCTTCACGATGGAAAGAAAAGAAGGAAAGATATTGATGCAGTGGCTTTATTCTTCTATGTTTCAGGATTAACTGGTGTGTCAATGTAAGATCAAACAATATAATAAGTCATTAGGACATTCACAAAAATAACCATATTTTCACAGTGACACCTATAAATAACGGGTTACCCAGAAGAAGAATAGCCTTCAACAAGAACAACCAGAAATACAGTCACAGTTTCTGACCCGTCACCACACAAAACAATTCGACCAAGCAGTGCATTACACTGTACAATCAATGACATTAATGTGAAGAGAAATTTCTGGCAGGAGCAAACCTAAAAAATCTAAAACAAAGAGCTTCATGAAACATCAATTAAAAGAAACAAACTGTTCATGAGTTATTACTTCCAAACAAAAAAAGACAGACTTCAACTCATGATGCTCGGAAATAAACATGCATGCGTTCCACTACCACAATCATATCCAATAACCTGATGCAATAGATGTTATGTGAACAGCTCATCAAAAAGAAAAAGAATCTTCCAGTATACCTAAGTACATCTGCAGTGTGCCCAGACTGAAATTCACCTCCAAAAACTGAAGTCCTGAGTCCAGTAGTAATATCCCACAAGACACATGTTTGATCCCCAGATCCAGTTATCAGGTGGGTATCCTCATCTGGAACATATTGGCAAGACGAGACATAACCCTTATGCCCATTAAGTGTTCTTGAAACCGAAAGATTCCCATCCTTGTCACAGGGTGAACTCAAGTTGAATATAGAGCAAACACTATCAAGACCACCACAAGCAACAGATTGACCAGTTGGCGAAAAAGCGCAAGCCATGACCCATGCACAAGGCAGCTTTATGGCATGAGTCTTCTGGCTTGTAAGAGCATTCCACACTATCAATCTCCCATCTTGGGATGCACTAACAATTCGATTCTTTTCCGGAGTCCAATCTAACGAATACACCTGAAACAATCTTTATGAGTATGAATTTACATAACAACGTCATCATCTTTCTTCCTTTTCAGGAAAGAGATACAACTACATGATCTCCTCTGCTTAGAAGTGCATCAAAGTTATGATAATCAAATTCATGAAATAGAATTGACCGTTTCTTTAATTATTTCAGAAATCAACAGGAAAAGAAAGAAAGGACACGTAGATAGACTGCAGTGGTCAGGGACTAGAAAAGAACAACAGATGGCAGTCTTAAAACTGAAATCCCAAGAAACAGACATTTATAATATAGAAAAAAGCCATAAACAAACTTTTGAATGATGTGTAACCGCTACTTACATTATGCGGATATTAATAAATAACATTAAGCTCAAGTCTATCAAACTCTAGAAGTATATCATTCATGTCTAGATCAATTTACACCTATTACACCCAATAATATGTAACCTGGAAATTTCGACTCTAAACCCAAGATAGCTAGTTGAAAGAAACACGGGTACTTCAATAACCAACCAGCTCGTGGCTTCTTTAAATTAAGTTCATACAGGGGTGCTAGCAGGTAAAATTGTTCCATTAGAAATCATTACAGATGCAGAGATCAATTTCTCCTTCCACCATGATCTTAGGTATCGGCTGGACTTAAAATCCATGGATTTGACCTGCCTTTGCAGTTTCTTTCATGGGACATTTTTCACTTCACAATCCCGGGGATACTATTTCTACCATCTAAAACATTTCAAACTGTGATAATATGCTAGGCCACTCCATTCAATACATCTCAATACTAAGCTTCAGGTCTCCAACTCTTAATACCACATGTCATTTCCAAATTATTCATTATTTATAGAATCAAAACACGAGATACACATCCACATAATTAAAATGCAATGTAAGTACATGTGTGCATGAACAATACCTTTCCGGTATGTCCCTGCAATGTTCTGCAGCAAACGAGATCGGTGGGGCCGAAAGTGACCGGACTCTTCCCCTGAGACCTTGAATAACCAGCCACTGCAACAAAATTTAACAATTAGATCAGAGAGAGATTCCGTTCACCAAAGCAACAACCAATCCTATCTATATTATCAAGAAATCAAAACAAAAGCAGAAGCATGCCATCGGTATCGAGCAGCGCGGCTCGCCTCTGCTTCAGGCGCTCTCTGAGAGAGTTGACAGTCTCGGTGGCCGCCACGTGGCGCTCCTTGAGCTCGGCGACTGACATTGCTCGGAATTCGAGCTCAGGTTTCGGTCATGGAACAAAAGAAGGGCGGCTGATTTCTCCGATTCAAAGCTGAATTAGGGTTTCCATTGCCTCCGGTTACCTTCTCCGGCTTCGATTCTGAGCTCGTGAGCCGGAAAATGGAAGCTCCGACGTTATGAAGAGGGAGAGAGAGGAGAGAGAGTAGAGAGATGGAGGAATGCGGTGACTGGGTAAACGTCAGCGATTTTCTGAACAAGTCTCTGAAGAAGATGATGGGCAGAGAGATGAGAAAGCGAGAGAGTTTGAAGAGGTTATGACCAACATGACTGTTGAGTCGTGTAGAGTCTCAGGGGTACAAGTGTAATCTTCAACTCACTGACGGCTCCGGGACCCACCTCGATCCACTGTATCAATTTAGCGTGAACCGTGTGATTTGTTGTACACAGCTGACATATGCATGCAGTGCACCACATTATGCTCTGCAACTTTATATTTCTCATGCTAAACGGACCAGCTGGTTACAGTTTTGAATTCGATTAAAGCTAGGATTTTTTTATTTTCAATATATATAAGAAAATAAAAAACTTTAGATTGGTTTGTTCATGCTCCGCAATTCATAATGGAAATCTTTTTCTACAATGTTAGTCACATATAGATATCTAATGTATATGCAAATCATTTTTCCCCGATATATTTTAGTTAAGTTTAGACTCCTTGAAAATATCATGCATACTATAAACTAGCTTAATCAGAAATTATTTGCATTGCAAGCATGACGTTTGGTAAACAATAAAAATGTGAAGATAAACCAATCAAAATTTGTAAAATTTACATTCATAATCATAAAATTTATATTTTGTTAGCACCAGATTTACACTCCTAAAGTAGTTTCTATCCTCATGATCTATATCCATATATGTGCAACAAAAACAAATTTCATTTAATACCAAAGGTAGAACAAGATACTCATGTGATGGTATATTAGAGGAAACTAAAATTATCCAAGATAAGTATTATATTTGTCTTCGAGATGATTACAAATATTTTAAATGTTGATGATGAGAAAATTAGTGCAAGAATATTTATAATTAATGAATTCCAGCAGCTATTATTCTCATATAGTGCAAGAATAAATACATAGCATATGTGACATTGCATGTATAAATTTACCCAATTTGTTATTACACAAACTAAATTTCTTTATTATTCTCAATTTCTCATTTCCTTCTTATTTCTTCTTGCCAATCAATTACCTAATTTTTCTTTTGGCAAAAAATCAATTAGTTCAAAACCAGAAGGCAAATTTTTTTATTAGTACATGAAGTTTCATGGACTTATTATTATGATCCTTAAACATCAAACTCTAGCTTTGTAATACCTGAACTTTTAAAACGATATCCCGGTAATACACGGAACCAACTATCCTTTATTTGCCGTTAATTTTTTGATGACGCGGCAGATGAAAATTACAAATTCAATGACAAAATACTAATTTGCTCTTATATCACCATTTTTTTTCATTTATATATATAAATAACTTGGATTTGGTGGGTCAAACCGATCCAATTATCATATCAACTCAGATCTATATATCTATATATATATATAAGAAGCTTCCATTCATGTATACCTGAGTGGAAGCATTTTCAGGTATTTGGCATTACGTCAACTTTTTGATCATATTTTACCATCTTCACCGTTCAAATTTTAGGTCTTAATGTGTAGATCAAGTTTGTAAATTTTCAGCCAAAATGGTGATCAATTCAAAGCTTGATATATATATATAGCCATTCCACTAAGGTATACCTTGTTCTGGTCATTTTCAGGTATAGGGCATTACATAAACTTTTCGATCATATTTTAACATCTTCACCTTCCAATTATTAGGTCTATATGAGTAGAACATTCCTGTGAATTTTCAGCCAAAATGAAGATCCGCCGTTCATACTTATAAACTTCAATTGCAGTTTTGAATACCTTAACGATCACCATTTTGGCTGAAATTTTACAAGTTTGATCTACACATTAGGATCTAAAATCTGAAAGGTGAAGATGGTAAAATATGATCGAAAAGTTGGTATAATTCCCTATACCTGAAAATGACCAAAAAAATGTATACCTTAGTAAAAGGGTGTTGTGTGTGTGTGTATTTGTGACACGTCGGTTCTCAACCTCGCTGGCCACCGGTACTAGCTACTCTGGTGTCAGATTGCGATGGCGACCATGGGAAAGGAGAGTTGAGGACAATGGCGAAGGGAAGAGAAGCTCAGTGGAGGTCCGGCTGACATGGGCTTCGCAGCTAGCACCCAACTCTCTAATCTATGACAAAAAATTGTCGTCGAGACCTAAACTAGCGGTGGCGATCAATTAAGCGCTCGGGTTTGTCGAGAAGAGGTGAGGTTGGGTGCGGTGTTGGGTAGACAAAGTCAAGCTGGGAATCACGGTGGAGTCAAGCACGACAAGATTACATTGAGTCGCGACTCACGTCCGGGTCTTCGGCGTCGGTAGCGGGTCGTGCCCACACCTCTATGCTGATCCTCGCGCACTACATTTGTGGTCGCGACCACTGTGCTGTTTTCCACCTCGTAGAATTGTTAAATTATAGATATACTAAAACGGGATTTGGAACAGTTAATTTTCATTTTTATCCAATCTTTTTAACATATTTATGATGCATGCCACTGTATCTCCACCTGACCTCCCCCCCCCCCTACACACCCCGCTATCTCTCATAAATTCAGTTTTTTATCTCTGATCTTTGTTCGTTGTCATTAGTAATAGATTGATGGACATATCAACCCATTCAGGCTCATTTAGAGAATTTGTTCCAAGTTAAATCACATAGTTGATCAATTCTTGAATTCTTCTTTGTCTGCTTCCGTTTGTTTCTTGAGTTCATGTCCAATTATTTGTGTTGAATTTTATTTACGAAATATGTTGGAATGGAGTCATTTGATTCGGTTGTGTGTTTGCTTCCTTTGTGAGGTACTAACTTTTGTAATCTATACGTCTTAACCATTGACTTTAGAAACTTGCCAGCGAACTCCATTTCTCTCTTTGATTTCTTCTTCTTCTTCTTCTTCTTCTTCTTCTTCTTTGATCTTCGCTTACAAATTGGTATGTTTTTTGCTAAGAATAACCTGAATAGGCTTAAACGAGTACACAGTAATATACCTCATGCTAGCTTTTTATTACGAGGAAAATTGTGAACCAAACAACTCATGGAATCATGGTCTGATATATATATACTACAAAGTTCAATATTGATAGAGCAACAAGCCAACAAATAGTTGTATGTTGCTTGTACATGAATGATATACCTCTTAACCATCATTCTATGTGTTTTTGTTTGTCAAATTTCTTCATTGAAGGGTCATGGCACTTTTTTTTTTCTTTTTTTTTATATTTTCTTTTTTAAGAAGGGTCATGACGCTCTTGGTTGTCACACAATTCTGACTGCATACCAAACTGAAAAATAGTTAAAAATAATAGTGGTAGTGTTTATAATTTTGGAGGTAATGATGTGCATGGCATGTGATGTTGAGAATGGTGTCCATGTTTATGGAAATTACAGTTTATATGATCGTTCTCTTTTTTATTTTGGTTGAGTAGAGTTTTGTCACTTCTCGAAAAATGACTTTTTTGTTATGAGAATTGAGAAAATAAGAAATAATTTTGTTATACTATAACTATATGGATTTATTCCCTACCTATTTGTAAAAATGACTAACTATCTAAAGTCCGATTAAACTGCGAATTCTTTATACTGGGAGATGACCCCCGCAACATCGCGCGAGCACACACTTGCTAGTATATTTATATTGCGCAGTGATTTCGTGCTCCCAATTTTATATTTAACACTCCCACAATATTTTTTATTTTTACTTCTCCAATTCTACCCCTTGACTCCACCGTCCCACCGTAAACATGTATGAAAAACCCAGTATTTTGGAGATTTTGGCCGCGTACTCGTAATCAAATACCAGACCCGTGAACACAAATTCGGGTTAAGTTTTGCTCAGTGATGGTCTCAAAGGAACCGAAGGTTGTATAACTTGTATTGATTGAGACAAAACAATGGAATGCCTCGTCGGCAGAGAGAGAGAGCGCGCGCTTGATTATCTCAATTTGGTAGTGTTTCGATCTTAACTAGCATGAAATGGGTTTCATGGGTCTATACGATATCATTTTTCCTATTCAAGTCATTTCCTAAGGGGATTACAGTACCTATACATATGACCACAAGGATACGTTAGAATTTGATTAGCTTATATGATGAATACTGGTAATTCCTCTAATCAAAATTTGATGTAACCATGCTGATGCTGCACTCACGATGTCATATTATTGTCTGTCGAAGATCAAGTTTTTGGGGGAACCGTTGTGAAGAAGATAGGTAAAATAGGAAAGTTGAACAAAAAGAGGTGCAGAAGAAGTGTAGAACGTAAAAAGGGGAGTGTGAAAATCACAATCCTTTTATTTTTGTTGAGAAAAAAATATTTTTATTGATTACTAACTGATTACACCATAGAACTTTTGATCAAGATACCTATATCAAGATACTCGTTCCACTAAACACTAAATCCTAAGGGTTCATTAAAACAAACAAACGAACAGAGCCAGTCAAACCCAACCCCTAAGCATACCAAACGCCCAAATAAGGCTACCAAACTAAGAACACAAATCCGGATATCCCGATACAACCTTGCCACCAACATTATAACGGATGAATTCACCCTCTCAAACACCGTGTCCCAAAGCATCGAGACCACGTATAAAGGAAATTTACCTTCACATTGACAACTTGAAAGCATCAAATATAGACCACCATGTACCTGAGAGAGACGTCATATCTATAGCTCCACAACTTCACCACGATACCAAAACCCTAACTCAAAGGAGTAGGGACAAATAACATTTAAATAAAACTCTAAACACAAAGAAATAAACCTAAAAAACATTGTAGGCCCAACAAGGAGCAGCCCACTACCACATAACCATTGTCAACCGTCAGCCCAGCCAAAAATCGAAGGAGTTACTGTCACCACTGCTGCATCTTCCCAAATCTGCTCACCACCGCTGCACCACCTCCCTCGGTCTTCTCCGACCCTCCATAGCCAAAGCATCTCTACAATCCAGCCCACCCTTCTAGCAACAGAACCCATGGAGACCCAATCACCATCGACACCGAGACTCGATGCTCATGCACACCAAGGCGATGAGCAGCCTCATTCGTCGGAATTAACGCTTGGGCTATGCCCATGGTTGATTGAAGAAACTTAACACCTCGCCACCAAACCATCCTCAGCTCGCCACAGTTCATGATTCTTCTCCAACTTCAGACCAGCGCAAACCAAACTCCACAATGACGTCTACAATCGCCGCTGCCCATCCCACCACACCAAAATTTCCGTCCGTCCGGCCGCACCCGCACAGAAGGCAACTAGACCAGAGGCCTCCGCTGAGCCGAGGCCACCGAACAAAAACCAAAGAAACCCTAAAATCGCCCAAGAATTTTCCTCCGAGAAAATCGGTCAACTTTTTAGTCAGATACAAATTACTTAAATCACTGCACAGAAAATCACAATCTTTTATATATGTTATACTACCAAAATCTGTTTGTGGTATAGCGTTTGATGAGTATGCATGAGGTTTAGGGATCGAATCTCATAGAAAGCGAAAATATTATCAATTTTTGCAAATGCTAAACCAAGTGGTTGATGATTTATCCCTCAAGCAAATCGGTAATAAGTACAATAATTGTCAATAAATACGTAATTGAAAATGGTGGAACTTGTATTTGTTTGCAACCATGAGGTCTTAGGTTCGAATCTTAATAGTGGGCTGGTCTTTTTGTAAATGAAAGGTGAATAATAAAGAAAAAATGTTTTTAAAAATGAAATTACTCTTTTATCCCTCAAATTTAAAAATTTTATATGTCATGTCTGCCCAAGTTACGACAATTGACGAAAAAGTGGTTCTGGGTATCACGGGGATATTGTTTTGACAGTTCAGGTATTACAAAGATAAAGTTTAAAGTTCAAGGATCATAATAATGAGAGCATCTGCAATGCACTGGGTGCACTTGAACCGGCTACCATAATTTAATGTCAATCATTTATTTAATCAAATTTTAATATAACACTAATATCGAGACTAACACCGTTAAAATAATTACAAAGTCAATCAAGCAAAAATATTAAATAATATATCGTGACCACTCAATTTATTTTATTTCTGATTTTATTTAAACATCCAACCTTAAACCCTGAACTCTAAACCTTAAATCCAAATGCAAAAAACTTAATTTTTAAATGCAACAATCAAAATAACAAATCCAACTCCTAAACCATACACCAACGATAAACCCCTTCAAAAAAAAGCAAAAGAAACAAATGATAAACCCTAAACTTTATACCATACCCTAAACTCAAACTCCAAACACAAAATCTTAAGCCATACACCCTGAACCCAACAATCATATTAACAAAATTATTTTTCCTCCTCATTGTTTTTTCGAAAGATATTCATTAATATATGATCAAAAAGTATGACAACACCAATAATTTATTTAATCTATACGGTTTTGAAACCTCAATAATGAAAGACAAAATATTTGGTATTACTTATATATCCAATATGGTAATATATACGGGAGTTTATTATAGACGTTACCTAACAATGGGTCGTTATTACCTATCATAATTGCGTGCTTAGAGATATTATTATCTCTACTTTTCTTTGAGCCTCGTAATCCCGTTGAGATGCAAGTAAATTTATATTTGTCTTGTTTTATGGATTTAAAGTATAGTACTAGTATTTTTAATAGTGTCGCACATAGATATGCTTAAAATTCATCACAAATTGTCAACCACCGCTCCATAGACTGTTCTGGATGCCTAAAATTACGACCTTCATCAGTCGTATTATTTAATAAAATTATATTTCGACTCCGCCGAAAGGTTTTATTTTTATTTTTAAATGATTCGTTACTACTTATCTACTAGTATTTATAACAAACCTATACTTCGCAAAGAGTAGAGTTTGGGTACTAGAGATTCTGTGTGTTTGAATCTGATGCAAACCGAACTCAAAATTTTGAGACGGGTTTAATAGAAAAATTAAGTTTCAAATCGGTATAATTGTCAATTCACTACCAGAAAATCACACTTAGACGACGAAACCAAAATAGTTTTTTCGTCTAAGTGACCATTAGATGACGGAAAAAAATTCATTGCACAAGAGAAAATTCCGTTGTCTAGGTTGACCTTAGACGACGAAATTGATTTTCGTCGCCTAAGAAATGTCTTAAATGACGAATTCTGTTTTTCGTTGCCTAAGAAATGTCTTAGACGAAAAAAATAAATTTTCGTAGTCTAAGATCTGACTTAGACGACGTAAAACAGAATTCGTCATCTAAGTATAATATCTTAGACGACGACAATGTCTTCGTTGTCTAAAAAGACACACGTAGACAACCAAAACAAAATTCATTGTATAAGTTTTCACCTAGACAACGAATATTTTCTTTTCGTTGTCTAAGAACATATCCTAAACATAAACCCTAACCCTAAACCTAACTATAAACCCTAAGTCTTAAACCCTTTCTCTTAAATCTGAAAAGTTGTAGAAGACGAAACCCATTTTTTTTCGTCTAAGTAGTACTAAGACGACGAAATTCAACCACTTTCGTCATCTAAATAGAGTTTCACAATCTAACCTCTAAGAACATGACAATGTATATCATCTTAAAATATAAATTTTTTTCATTGAGGGCATAGAGTAAACAATTCTTGGACTGTGAGTGTCAACGGTTCGAAAACCGGAGTTACAAAGATTCGTATATCAACGTTTCCGTTTTGTTGAAATTTCGGTTTTACGGTTGACTACACCGATCAAACCTTTTAAAAACTTCATATTTATTGAAAATTCGTCCACTTACATATTTTGTTATGATGAATATATCAACCAGTTATTTTGTCCAAATTCAATTTCGTTAGTATTGATGTGGAGTGAATATAGACATACAAACACTTCAGTTATACAACATTAGTAGATATATAACAAGTTTTTAATTTTTAAGTATTTTTATGTTACTTTACAACTAATTTCTATCTAGTTAATAAATTAAGTTTTTACGACAAGACAAACACCCGTAACTTTGGAAACAGGTTTACGAATTATTTTTTACGATCGTCTCCGTCTTTTAACTATTTTTTATAATCACTATGTTCATTCGATCGCAATCAAAAATAATCCGAATTGTGTTGAATTTTTTTCTACAATATTGTATAAATGTAATGGTTACATCTGACGGTTGATTTTTCATGATTTTTAAGCAACTACTTCAAATTAATTTTTCTGTTAGTTAAAAAAAATATCACTTAGACAACGAAACTTCAGTTTCGTGGCCTAAGTGAATTTTTTTTATAAGTCAAATTATTTTTTTAGTTATTCATAAAAAAAATTAAAATATTTCATTTAGGCCACGAAACTTCTAAGTGAAATTTTTTTTTTTATAAATAACTGAAAAATTAATTTTAGAGAAAATTTAAAACATTTAGACGACAAATATTACTTGTTTCGTTGTCTAAGTGATAAAAATTAAATGTTTCTTTCCCCTAATTTTTTTGCCAAAAATTCAAATGACTTAGGTGATAAAACTATTATGTTTCGTCGTCTAAGTAAAAAATTTGGAGACTTTTTTTCCGCGGAATTTTTTACCAAAAATTAGCCTTTTTTGAAAACTTAAAACACTTAGACGACAAAACCTAATAGTTTCATAGTCTAAGTCATTTAAAACCTTTTAAAGTACGTCATCATTTTTTTAATCTCTTTTCATTTTCTCCTCTCTCTCTCTCCCGCTCTCTCAATAAATCCACCCGCCACCTTCACCACCCACCACCACCACCATCACCATCACCTTATGTCGCCGCCACCACCACCACATCCACCACCACCACACACCACGCCGCCATCACCACCACCACCACCTATAATTAGTTTAGGTTAATTTATTTTATTATATTATGAATTTTATATTTAAATATAAAATAGTTTAAGTTATTTATTATTAATTTTGTATTAATATTAATAATTAGCATTTAATAAATTTAGGCAGTATTATGAACTTTTTTATACAAAAATAAATGAAAATTTCCTGAAATGCTAATTATTAATTAATAATTAGCATTTCATGAATTTTTCATTTTTTTTTTACAAAATCAACCATTTAGACGACGAAACTGCAATTTCGTCGTCTAAGTTGCAACACTTAGACGACAAAACTATAGTATTTTTGTCATCTAAGTTGTTCATTTAATTTTTTTATTTATTTGTTTAAAAAAAATTAAGCACTTACACGATGAAACTATTATAATTTCATCGTCTAATTGTTGCATCTTAGATGACGAAATTTTATTTTCGTCATCTAAGTGTTGTATATTAGACGATGAATTCTTGGTTTTGTCATCTAAGTGTTCACTTAGCTGATGAAAAATTTCGTCATCTAAAACCCTAGACGACGAAAAAAAATTTGTTGTCTAAGTACTTAGATTACGACACTTAGACGACAAACTTTAAGCGACGAAAAATGCTACTTAGGTGACGAAATTGCTTTGTCACCTAAGTGCATTTTTCTAGTAGTGATTCAACCAATGAGCACATCAATTTGTTCCGGGCACCCTAAGAATTACCATGGGCACACAAAAAATTGCTCAACGCACTCGTTCGATCGATTTGGCCACCAAGAAATAGAGAGAGAGAGAGAGAGAGAGAGAGAGAGAGAGAGAGAGAGAGAGAGAGAGAGAGATTGTCTGAGGCCGATGGGTTTTTGCTGGCTTGAGATTCACTGAACGACGACGTTTGCGAGAGGAAACTAGCAAGTCAGTCAAATTTAGCCGAGAAGGATGGGTTTTTGGGTTACGGTCGCAAGTCGAGTGAGTCGAGCGATAGCTTGGGTTTTGCAGTGGTGTAGGGTCATGCAAGATTTACGAATTGAAAGTGGCACGATCTCTAGACGAGGTCGGTGAAACTCACGACTTGGGTGCGAGGCCGAGGATAATAGTCAGAGGCTATCATCGAGGTGAGGCTTCCGGACGATGGGTGAAGACAGCCAGAGAGAGAGAGAGAGAGATCTCGAGAACAGATGGAGAGAGAAATTTTTTTTTTTTTTCATTTAGTTCAGTTTACCTTTGAGTCAAAGTTAATAATTAACCGAACGTTAAAATTTTGTTAGCCTAGTTCAAGTGCACCTAGTGCACTAAAGATTTTCCCCATAATAATAGGTTCATAAAAGTTTAAACACCAGTGAAATCTTTTTGCCAAACCAAAATGCGTGAAGCTTTGAACAATGGGAATTGCATGCCATCAATTCGATCAATAACAGAATGATTGGCGGTCCCTCTTTTCAATCATGATCGATTCTGTATATACACCTTATAATCATTCACTTAGGCAATAATTTATAGTAAATCGACCATTCAGGAGATTCAAAATATGGTTTTACCTATTTAGGAAGATTTATTTTCTGTAAATTTTAGTCTGTGTCTTGTCTTAATTAGATATAATTTAGTATAGATAGAGATACAGAGAATTCTTATTTTATAGGGATAGTTATTGTAACAAATTGTATCAGCCTATATATGAGGCATTCTATCAATAAAAGAGTTACAGTTTTCAGTTTACATATTTTTCTTCTCAAGCACGTTATCAGGATATTCTGAGTTGATAGCAACCAATCACCACAGAAAAAAAAACCTAACACTAAATTCCAACCGCTGGCAACTCCTCCTTCACCACCAATCGACGTCTCCTTCTCCCGGAATCTCTTATTTTCTGGCCACAATCGTGCCTGTGCAGAACAACTAACTTCAACAAAGGATTGTGAGCATCTCAAAATGAACCAGAGGGAGATATTCATATGCATAGAAGTCTCCAGATGTCTAGTTTCCAGAACATCCTTTAGATTGTAATTTGAATGTGTGTAGAGAAAGTTATGGCCAATTGAGTGCATGAAGGTCACTTTGCCCGAAAAGAAGAAAAGAAGAAAAAGCCTAATTCTTCCATTGCCAGAGCATGTCACCGGATTTGTTTTTGTGATTTCAAACTTTTACTATGAAGTTTTCATATCGAGCATAATACCCTTGAGGTAAATTTTCTAAACCGTCAATCTCTAGATCTAGGAATAAAACTTACTTCCTGCAAAACTCTAGATCTTAGGATTGTGATATAGTGATTTGTGCTTATTGCATATCTGTGCCCTAGTTCCTATGGACCTATATCTATAGAGTATAAGTGACGGTCTTGGAGGAGTCACGGTTTGGAAAAGAAAATAAAAGAAAGGAAAATCGATGTTATGTGATGGTTCATCATGGTTTCTGGTTATATGATAATTGATTTTTGTGATCAAACATCATTGATCACGGTTCTTATTCCCTAAACCTGATATTGGTGATCGTGACTTTTCGATCAGTATGCAATTATATATCTTGTATCTCTTATAGATGACATCAATTGAGCCGGAATGACCTGATTTTGATATCCCTTATCATCAATGAGTAGAATACCATCGTTGGGTGTCAGATGTTGAGAATGCGCTTCTCGTTATGAATCTGACGGCTACAATCCAACCACCACCACCTAGTACTGAGCCACCAACTCTATCTCGCAAAGCTCAAGTCCTCATGTTTTTGAAGCGTCATATACATCCAATTCTAAAGAAACAATATTTGTTAAAGAATGACCCCGCGGTTTTGTGAGTGACTTTACAAGATATGTTCAATAATGTGCATAATGCACAACTTCCTGAACTACGAGAAAAATAGGATTCAATCCAGTTATTGGATTATCCAAGTATTAATGCTTTTAATAAGGCTATGTTGAAGCTACAGTCGGAGTTGAGTGTTTGTGGCATTGTGAAGACGGATCAGGCTATGATCGAGAAGTATTGAAGTATCTTTTCTACCTCCATGGAAAATCTTGTGCACTAATATCAGGAAAGAGCAGCCAAGAAAGAGCGGTTTCACGAGATTCTTCTCACCAATAATGATCGGCTAGTTAGTACTAAAAATATCCATGATTCGTACAATACTGGTGGGAAGGCACGTAAGGATAGAAGGAACAGTCGTTCCGAGCCTTACAATAACTATGGTGAAAGAGGAGGACGTGGAAAAGGTCGTGATAGAGGATATAGTCAGGACTTGATTTGGACTCACATGACAATAGACATAACTCCAAAAAAAATCATTATGGTCCTAGGAATGGAAGAAAATCTTACAATTCTGCTTCTAATTCGTGCTTGTCATCTTGCTATAGATGTGGTTCTACCAAACACATGCACAAGCAATATTATGCACCCAAAGATATTCAAAATACCTATAAGAAGTGCAAGCAATATTTGGCACATGAGACTTAACTTCACTGAAGTCTATGAGATGGAAGATTGTAGTGAAGCAAATCTTATAAGAGCAAATGGTACGAAAGCAAGTCTGAAGACTACGATTTTTGAGTAGTCTATGTATGAAACTCATGTCATTGCTATGTAATCAAGTTTAGCTTTATTTTTGACTTGATTTTAGTCATGTTTTGAGACTTTGTTTTAGTCGGTTCTAGAATAAGACATCTTTGATGTAATTTTTCTAGTAGGCGAGTAACGAAATTTTCTCTATTTTTCGGTACATGAAAGTGTTGAGAATGTTATTTTTGTACCAATTTAGTGTATGGTTCGATGTTTACATTAACATATCGCATAATGACACAACGATAAGTAAAAATGAGCCACAAAGGAGTGGATGTTATTTTGAACTTAGAGAGCCTTCGATCCATCAAGGGATTGTTCCTTGTTCCATCAAAGCACTCCCACGGGTCAGTTTCTGACATTTTTGATCCATCAAAAAGGTGTACTTTGATCCATCGAAGGCTATGCTCGGTCCTTATGTACATTGGTTTTATTGGAAAATGATGAAAATTTTGATGTCTAAAACGACCAACCTGAAATTCTGCACCAAATGTGGTTTTACATCGATTTTTGTCATGTCATAGAACTTAATATACAATGGTTATTTTGACCCATAAGATGTTGTTATACATTAGTTGTGTTTAGGTATTATTATATTATATCAGCACTCAACAAGGTTTACACCCTTTAAAATCTTTAAGTATTCGCTTAAAGTGTTTGCCATGTCTCGGGTTCAAAGATGCATTGATTGACATTGTTTTGTCGATAAATGATGGCGAGATTGAGTGATATACGCGCCTAAAAGGGCCTTTGTGTCCAATCTCCGCAAATTGCTGCCAACAGCGCAATCTGGAGAGGTTTATGAGGATTTGTAGTAGTTTATATCTTACTACGGTTTAGATCATTGATCCAATGCAATCACTTATATTACTATGTGTGACTTAGCTTCATATGAGCTTTTGCATTTTAATGATCAAGCTATTGAAAAATTCTCATGGTCATCTGTTTTTAAGAGAAAAGAAGCATGTGGGAATATCTAAAACCATTAGTTTAGATAGGGGAACTGAGATTACTGCACTCGGTTCAGGCTTGATCGCTAAGACGAGTGCAGCACAATCCCAGAAAAGTACCGCTGTGGCGTCGTGCGTTATCCCACCAGATTCATATGTTGTAATCTCTGATGCACACTGCTCATTTTGCAAAGCTTGTTTATGTCTATAATTCTGTTTACATGCATGGCGGTCTTTTGTTGTAGACACAACTTTCATTCCTCCGCAGATTCTTAGAATATATTCATGGATCAATCAAACCGGTATGCAGACTGTTTATATATGATTTTAATTGCCGCATCGATGCATAGGTCACACGTCTTTGTAATCCACATGATATACTGCATTTTCAAAACCCCTACCACATATTATCAAGTTTCAGGCTCACCACCCGAACAACTCAATTAGGTCATTCAGATTGGTTTAATACAGGAGCTAACATTGAAATATTTTGTTGATTATTACATGATTGAGATTGTTATTGAATATCCCGGTTCTCCATGTTCATTCATAGAACGAATTAGTAGAGGCATAAATCAAGCGGTTAAAGCTTGTAGCCATAGAAATGGTTATGTATACTATTTTGTCGGTATTTGCTTTGAGATATGCAATATTACATGCAACTATGTTTATTAACTTGATACCTATAAATAGCCAACCATTTCATGCGTACCAGTTGGTAAGTGGATATGAACCTGATATCTCACATCTATGCATCACTGGTTGCGTGATACATGTGCCTACTATGCTTCCACTGCGTACAAATATGGGTCATCACTGACGAATATACATTTATGTTGGTTGTGAACCTCCAATAGTTGTCCGTTATTAAGAACCTTTGACAGGAGATCACTTTACTGCATGTTTTGCAGAATGTCACTTTGATGAGACATACTTTCCGCCATTAGGGGGAGATAGGAATGGTTCCATTCTAGTTAAACGTCAAAAATTGACATGGTATGTCTCCACTTTGTCTCATCATGATCTTTGCGTATCTCAGTATGAGATTGAAGTGCAATGTATTCTTGATCTTCAGAAAGTAGTAGATTCGATGTCTGACTTCTTTACCGATACCATGAAAGCTAAGTGACAAGATCGATTATACATACTGCAAATTCTACAAGGTTAGAATTTTCTGATATTGGGCAATTTAACGCAACACCCAGACAAGATAGTGTTTCTCCTGCCCATAGTGGGGGTGTAGCATCGGTCAAAATCCACTGATGAGTTGCTGGTGAAAAGGCAAGCCATTAAGGCACAACTGTTCATTATCAACACATGAGATTGTTTCTTGCTGCAATTGTGTCTAAAATTTGACATTAACAAACACTGGGGGATGCCTCATAATCAATGAAAATGTCAATAAACAAAGAAATCTCACCAAGTTAAATAAATGCTAGCGGTATTATGAATGGTTCTTCCATGTTCGTTGATAATGCATTACTTACCTAAGAATTGACGATTATGAAGTGGAACATTTCTCTGTTGCAGATTGTCAATGGTTAATGTAGAGCAATTTGACCGATATAGAAAGTTGCAATCTAGGATGAACTAGACTCTCTTACAAATTGCAAGTTTTCGGTATGGTAGTGTTATGACCACCGAATGGTAAGCCGGTTAGTTATGAATGAGTCTTTTTTTGGAAGCATAATGAGAAGAACTTATGGTGCAAGAATCTTCTCAATACCCTAGAATTGATTATGAGGAGATGTATTCTCCGGTCATAAACATTATCACTTTTCGCTATTTTATTAGTTTGGTAGTGTCCAAAATACCGAGTAACTTATAGATGTGGTTATATATCTCGATGGGGATCTTGATTTAGAGATATACATGAGAGTGCCAGGTTGGCATGGTTTTATCCAATTTAAGTAACTATAAACCACAGAGTGCTCATGTAATTAGATTGAGACATTCACTATACGGATTGAAACAATCCGGTAGGATGTGGTATACATGTCTTACTGACTACATGATTGGGAAGGGATACAAGAATGAAAAGTTATGCCCATGCGTGCTCAGTAGATGAATAAGTTATTTGAGATAATAGACCTTGGTAGGACTCGATTAAGTCTTGGTTTTGAGATGCTACATTGAGTTGGTTGAATATTTATTCACCAGTTTGCTTATGTCTAAATCAGGCAATAGGCAAAGCACACATTATTGACACACCAATGGTTGTTTACAGTCTAGAACTCAAAAGGATATGTTTCATTGGGATGATGATGGTAAAGCTCTTTTGGAGCTGAGATTTTATATTTTAGTGCGGTTTGGAGCTTGTTTGAATTTAGTTCAGTACACACATCCAGACATTGCGTTCTCGGTATATGCCTACACGAAGTCATTAGAATTAGCTTTCGATCCATCGAAGGATGCTCCCTAGACAGACAGAGTACTACCTTCGATCCATCAAAGAAGTTTGTTCGATCCATCAAACGATGGATCTGCTGTGAGAAGTTTTACTGCAGTTCCCTATTATGAAATACCGGTTGATGTGTTAGTCAGTTTTGCTGATGCTGGGTACCTCTCTGACCCATATAAAGGGCGTTCCCACATTAGTTGTGTATTCACCATGGGGGTACATGGCGATTTCTTGGAGAACAACAAAATAAACTCTTGTTACTACTTCCTCAAACTATTCTAAGATTAAAAGCTTTGTATGAAGCGATTGATGAGTGGGTCTGGTTTAGGACAGTAATACACCACATTTGAGGGTCTAGTGGATTACCATCTACTACGACATCACGAACTTGTATTTTTGAGGATAATGCGGTTTACATTAAACAAAGGAAGTTGGGTTACATTAAGGGTGTCATACTCAATTCATTTCGTCAAAGTACTCCTATAATCAACAATAGCAGCAGTTATTGATTATCCATGTGAGCTAAGTTGGTTCAGCGGATAATTCTGCGGACTTGTTTACCAAGTCACTACTTAAATCTACATTTGTGAAACATGTGAGACGCATTGGTATGCGCAGGTTATCTGAACTCCATGACTGAGTTTATAGCCAGGGGAGTTACATTTCTGTAGACATCAGGGGGAGTCTACTTCACATGTAGTATCTTTTTTAGTTGATGCGTTATACTATTTTTTTCCCTTAGACCAATATTTTGTTTTACCCATGAGCTTTTGTTTGCTTGGCAAGGTTTTTAGTAAGGCAACAAGTCATGCAACATTTTTTAGGCCATCGACATAAGGGGGAGTGTATAAGAAGATTTATTCTCCATAACTTTCGATGTGTGTCTTATCCTAATTAGGTATAGTTTAGTATAGATAGAGATACTGAGAATCCCTATTTTTTATAGGCAATTGTTGTAAAAAATTGTATCAGCCTATATGTAAGGCATTATATCTATGAAAGGGTTACAGTTTTCAGTTTATATATTTTTCTTCTCAAACATTACCCATTTTACTAAGGGATCATAAGTTTTAATACCAGCATTCATCATTTTTATAAGGCTGCGGCTATTCACACCCCAAAATTTACTCTTCTCACCCCATGTCATTTGAATTATTGAATTACTATTTTATCTTTATTTAAATTTAAATAAACATCTATATTCTAAGTTTTATTATTTTTACATCTCAACAATTATATTACACTCCAATCATATTAGGTAAAATGTGTACGTGCACCACATTCTTCAATTTTTCTGAAGTCATTATTGTCGTCATTATCAACGAGTTAGGGATGTTTTAGGAATTAAATTGTTTGTCAAACTTTTGACAAACTATAGAATAATATTTTACAATGCATTGGCAGAGGTTGATATAATATTTGTCAGCCTTCTGACAAACAATAGTACAAAATTTGTTAAAATCCTGACAAACGCGATTGAATGTTTCGTTCATCAGACTCTTAACAAACATGTGATATTTTTTGTTTATGTGATGATAAACAGTACTATGTTATTTGTTTATCTTCTGACAAATTAAAGTAAGTTACTTGTTAATATCTTATATTTTAATAAACAATAGTAAAAATATATTTGTTATTGTAGCTTCTTCAGTGACTTCTTTCTTCGCAGGGTTTGGATATATATATATATATTGCGACTAATTATATGGGAGAAGAATATGGTGAGAATACAAATTTCACCTGTCACTTCAATCATTTCTCTTTAGGGATAAATATGCCCCAAAAAGGATATTTATGTAAACAACTGAGGTGTATTCAACATTTTATATTTTTTGAACATTTTATATTTTTTGAAAATTTCTTATAGGATGTAAAGAGTAATGTTGTAAGGACATAAAAAATTTAGGGTTTAAATAACCGTGACCTTTTTTTATAAAATTTGATATATGTGAACCTAGCTATTATTGGCTCGCGTTACAACGTATGATGTTCTAGTGTAGCTTGCGATGATCCACAACATTATACATTGTAACTCGAGGTATATCCTTTGGAGACTTTTATTCTGAATACATCGATAGCTTACATGAACATAGATGTAAAGTACAACTTCAACAATGAATGATATCTTCACCTTCCCCTACAATGTATGTACACAGGTATACAACACCTTCTGGTAGGCTTAGAACCAGATACAGAACTGAGGTTGAGGAAGGGGAAAGAGGCAGACCGGTGCATTCAGATTTATATATAGAGAAGTTCCTATGATGATATCGTACTGGATAGTGTTTACAATCAGAGGGATAAGCTATAAATCAAAAACATAAAAAAGTACACCAAGACCTTGTTCCGTATACTTAACTGATTTCTAACCTCAGAAAATCCATTATTTGATATCTTACTAATCTTCCCTGCTTCAACAGATAGTCGGCTACTCCCACCACCAGGATAAACACAAGCATTGTAGCCTACAATCAAAAGTGAAGCTGATCAGCGAATAAGAGTATCCCTCAATCAATGAAGATAATTACAGCTCATTCTTTGAAGACATAACCGGAAAATAGTTCCTAATTTAGTTAAAATTTACATCTTGAAGCGAAAAAAAAATAATAATTTAACCATAATTTTCAGCAATAAAGCTCATTTCATTTGGAAATCTAATAGTACATCTCTATGAATAATTAGTTTTTGAACAAAATCACCCCTAATCAAATCATGGTAATGAATTATTAAGAAAGTAAGATGCCTGTTTGCACAAATAAATGCAGCAGTATAACTTATTTTCTTTTAGATTTCTAATCAATAGCTTTTGTTCATTTAAGTCCCTGAAAATAAAATTGAGTCTCATCATGTTAAATGAATTATTGAGTTACGAGCATGTGGAATAGATCCCACTATTTTATGCCTTTATGGATCACACGATATAGCAGATGGCGTGTACTTATAATGATTTGCCACATGATACGATTCACTTGTGGTCTCTGTAGCATTACTCTTTAGATCATGGTACATATTTTTGTTCAGTACAGAAAACTTACTGGGATTAGAGGAGGTGAGGGTTGCTGTTTGTGAGAAATCACAATTTATTGGATTGGTGCCAACAGTTTGATAGTACATATTCATGGCATAGGCAGCATGGGATGCTAATGTGTTTGGGTCAAAACAGGCACCTCCGGGTTGGATTGCACTGCAATCAATTCCATGGCCACAAGCATAGTCTAGATTTGCCTGCAACTGAGTATCAGAAACACCACCAGTTTTTGGCACACACCATTTTGAAGAATTAGTAGTAGGCTTAGGTGAAGGAGTCGCTGATGGTGTTGAGGGAGTCTGTGAATAGAGAGAAAATTAAGGGTTAAAATGTTATAATCAACAATGCAAATAATTAAACAAGTTGGTTGGCAAAGTATTCTCAGAATTGAAATGTTATTATTAAATGACAACTTTTTGCAACTAAATATCATTTCAAAGATCAAACCAAACATGTTTTATCATGAATTGACCTAATCATAAAGTCCCTACTAGTGTTAAGAAGTTTAATTCTGTCACCTGGCTACTCTTCGAAAGACCAGCATCGTAAGTGGCAGATAAATTTTATCATAAATTGACCTAATCATAAAGTCCCTACTAGAGTTGAGAAGTTTAATTCTGTCACCTGGCTACTCTTTGAAAGACCAGCATCGTAAGTGGCAGATAAATCAGGCTTGAACAGCCCGAACGATCGTTCAGAACTTGGACCAGGTTTCAGATCCTCATCATAAAGTGCAAAGATATATGTCTCCACAGGTTTTCCAGGAATCAATGGAGTACCAACCATTGATCTAAGGTGCTGAATCAAATTGCCATTGTATGCCTTTGCATTCTCAACACTCGGTCCAACTTCGTTGTTGTCTCCGTGGTATGGCCATCCTGTCTCAGCCACCAAAATATCAATGTCATTGAATGCAATTGCATTCAGGGCAGACTTCACAGCATCAACCTGCACACTGATATTTGGTCACATAATGTATCAATCCTAGAACCCTCTAGTAAGCATTCTAAAGTCTAAAGATACAGTAAGAGATCAAACGCAACAAAACAGAGGCCACATTCAGTCGACCTGTTTCTTTATTTTTTACGCCCTTGTTTTTTTCATACCCCACCAACTGTTCTTAGTCACAAAGATTCCAACTTTATTTCGTAGTCATATAGTTTCAAACATTATGTGTCAATGTAATGAGCAGATACAATCCTATCACAACTTCACCAACATTTAAATGTGGTCCCAGATGAAATTTGGAAACTATGAAAAATTGAAAAAGAAGAAGGAAGAAGCAGAAAACTACTTCTGGTCGACATCCTTTATACCAAATTCGTTTAATCTACCACAAATGATAGTAGAAAATAGAAATCATGCATCTATGTAAATTATTTTGCAAGTGTCCAGTCTGTGACCGAGTCATCATAGCGTCACATCATGGATGCTTCAAAGCTCCCATCATTTCCTTGAAGAAGCAAGAGGACCGACCCGTTAATAATGGAGAGTGATACAATGAATTATGTACACACAATTCACACAAAAGGGGAATTATGTACACGACACTTTCTTGGCCTGAAATAAAAGTAACGACGACCAAAATGGACCCGACGAGTTAAGAGTTTGAGACTATTTGTTTGTTGAGTTATGTAGTTATATATGGTAAATTTTTGATAAATTAATAATTTTAAAATTGATAAAATTTATTAATTTCCAAAGTTATTAATTAATTGATTATAAAAAATATTATTTTAATAAAAACATTAATTAAATGATAATTAAATTATCGAAGTTTATTTGGAGACGAGGAAAAGAAAACGTGAGGCACTTGTGCGCTGACTCGTTGACTTACTAGTCACTACTTCTTCTGTATATTATTATTTGTCTTTGAAATTACGAAACACCCTCGTAATAAATAAATAAGTTTGGTAACTGACCTGAGCATCGAACATGTTCATGTACTTGATCCCAGACCCGGAGTCGACCCGGCCCGCGTTGGGCTGGAAGAGGCAAAACGCCAGCGTCTCGGGTCTCGGGTCGCTCTGGTAAGCGAAGAACGGGTAAGGGTTGACGGCGAACGGCGACGCATTGTCCTTCTGGAAAGCCAGCAGCCCTTTCAGAACGTCCACGTAAGCCGGGTTGAACCGACCCGAGGAAGGCGGGTCGGACTGCGACAGCACCGCCATGGCGTGCACCGTCGAGACCCTCACCTTCCCGCCGAGATTCGCGGCGGTGAGGGCGGACTGGACATTTCGCATGGCCGGGAGGAGCTGCGAGATGAGGCCCTGGTCGCCGGAGAGGAGGACCTCGTTGCCGACGTTGACGAGGGTGATTTTGCTGGCAGGGTAGAAAGGGGACACGTTGGAGCTGATCCACTGCGCCGCCGCGTTGGGGTCGGCGGCGAGGCTAGGGATGGCGCCGTTGGCTATTCCGATGACGATGCCGATACCGGTGTTGGCTAAGGCCTTAATGACGTCAGGGTCGGATCCGTAGAGGCGGACTTGCTTGATGGCGGTGGACTGTAGAAGCTTCGCGGTGGCCGCCGGGGAAGGGAGGTTGTCGGCGACTTGACCGTAGTTGACGCCGATGAAGGACTGTGACGCTGCACGAACAATTAAAGTGCAAGTTTCTTTTTAAGTTAGTTAGTTAGTTGATGAGTAGATATACAAGATTGATTGTGCTTTTTGAACTGATCGAGAGTACGTATTGGAGTCGTAAGTTAAAGTGTGTGATAGGGATGTGAGTGTTAGGTACCTGCGTATGTAAAAGCGGTGGTGGTGATTAAGAGGCAGAGCAAGGTTGGGAGGTGCGAAAGCCAGGCCATGATTCTCTTTCTGTTTCTGACTTTCTGCGTTCCTGCAGATCGAGAGAGAGGATGACGGTGCAGATCGAGAGAGAATAATAAGTAACGGTAACTAGGGAGGCTAGGGGAGAGAGATTTGGGCTGCTGCCACTACCACTCTTTTGTACTCTGGCTTTAGACTTTAGTGGCTTAGCTGGAGAGAAATATGTTCTTAGATTCGGTGGTGATGACTGGGGTTGCCTCGTGGGGGTGGGACCCAGCGATGTCTATGATGCTCTGAGATGATGCCCACAAAGGTGAAAGATGAAGTTTGGTTCACATAAGAGCATATCAACTAGTTGCTTGAAAAACTCCTCCAAAGAGTAAGAACAGACCAAATTCATAAAATAACAAGAGCAAATAAATTTTTGAATGCGGTAACATAAAATACGAGAGAAGTTACTGTAAAATATTAATAATATTGAAGAAAAAAAAGTAAATATGTAAAAAATAGATCTAAAACTGTAGTTTATTCATTGATAGATGATTTTAAATAAACATTACAATTTGGTACAAGTAATATCCCTATACATCAGAGGAAATTTTATTTTTATTTTAATTTTAATCAGGACAAGATACACACCAAAATATCAAGAATATTTTTTTCTAGAACACTTCTTGTGTCGCGATCTTGATGTATGATGCATAACTTATTGCTTCATTAAAAATTTTGCCAAGCAAACAAAAAACCTCTTGGGTAAAAACAAAAGCTTAGTCTAAAGAAAAAAAAGTACAATGCATCAACTACAAACGCGATCACATGTGATGTAGACTCCCCCTGATGTCTACGAAATGAACTCCCCCTGATCAGTAACTCAATATTGGAGTTTAGACAATCTTCGCATACCAATACGTCTTACATGCTTTGCAAATGTAGATTTTGTCAATGACTTGGTAAACAAGTTTGTAGTATTATCTGCTGAACAAACCTGATTTACATGAATGTTCAATAATTGATGTTGTTGCTGATTAAAGGAGAACTTAGGCGATATGTGCTTTGTATGGTCACCATTGATGTATCCCAACTTCATTTGCTCAATGTAAGCCGTATTGTCCTCAAAGATACACGTTAGTGTTGTAGTAGTGGATATTAATCCACTAGATTCTTGAATATGGTGTATGATTAACCTAAGCCAGACACACTTCTTAACCACTTCATGCAAAGCAATAATCTCATAATGATTCGAGGAAGTAGCAACAAGAGTTTGCTTAGTTGATCTCCATGAAATCGCCATATTCCCTATGGTGAATATATAATCAGTCTGGGAACATCCTTTGTGTAGATCAGAAAGATACTCAGCATCAACAAAACTAACCAAGACATCATAAGGTGTCTCTAAGTATGAGACCGCATTGAATTAAGGGACAGTGCTTGCAGCCGGATCACTGCTCAACAGGTCGAACATTTCACTCGATGGGTTGAGTAAATGGTTTTGATCGATCTAGGGAGCAACCTTCAACGGATTGAGAGAATATTAAAACGGGTCAAAATTCCTAGAGTCAGAATGCTGCGATTCAACCATCCATTTTTTTTAGAATTTCAAGCTTCTCTCTGTATTCTTTATAGGGAAAGAACAAGTCCAAGTCTATTGAACCCTTCAAGTACCTTAAGATGTGCTTTACACCATTCCAAAGACATTATGTAGGCGCCGAACTAAACCGAGCTAACAAGTTCATAGATAATGCAATGTCTGGTCCAGTGCATCGAGCTAAATACAACAAACCTCCAATAACACTAAGGTATGACCTCATCTCCAAATAATTCCTCGTCGTCATCTTTAACATGGTATCGATCCTTATTGGGATCCAGACTGTGTACGACCATTGGTGTGCCAAGAGGGTGTGCTTTGTCTATGTTAAATCGCCTGAGCATCTTTTAGACATAAACAGACTAGTGAATAAGTATTCCACTAACTCAATGTTCTAATTCCAAACCAAGACAAAATCTAGTCTTACCAAGGTCTTTCAGTCAAACTCGAATTTCAAGTAGTTAACTGTCTAATTGATTTCATCAAGAGACCCAATAATATTCATATCATCAACATAGACTGCCACAATGACAAATCCTAAACTTGTTCTCTTAATGAACACACATGAGCGTAAATCATCATTCTTGTATCCCTTCCCAATCAAGTGGTCACTTAGACGTGTGTACCACATTTTACCCGGATTATTTCAATCCATATAATGAGCGCTTCAATCTAATCACATGATCACTCCGTGGTATAGAGTTACTTGAATTGGGTATTGTCAGTGTGTGATCCCGTAACACACAATTATCGCACACTTAGTCACTCAAAACGGGTCAACACAGCTCAAACCAAACGCAAGACAGCAACACAGGCTCCAAACTTAAACAAGGAAACAACACCATCCGAAAGCCCACACGTTTGGAACAACAAACGGAAGGTACCAGGACAGGTCATGTACAAACAAACAGGATCCCACATCAAAGAACGACAAAAGACCACATACTCAACCGACAATATAACCAACACATTTATGACAGATAAAAGGTACGCTCGTTATTCTATCAATACTACTGTTACACTTCATACACTAACTAGAGTGTCGAAGAGTCAAAGGCGGGTGCACCCCGTCAAGATTCCTAACATCCGTTTGGTGTATTACTCTTAACAGCAGGTAAATGACGATATACGCGCGACAACTCAAATATAGCATCACCAGCACTTCTACGAGAAATCCTCGCGGAGTTTGGTAGAAACAATTGGCACCGTCTGTGGGAAACGAGCAATCGTAAACCACCAGAAACCGTAGCAGAAAAGATGGCAATAGACCACATTACATCCAAAAGCCGGAAGATAAGAGACGCGCCCATAGACGCGATCAGCAGCATCAACGACCTGACGGAGGACGAAGCAGCAGCCCACCTCGCGAAGGAACTCCAAACGGCCCGAACCGAAAGAGACCAGGAACGCCAAGCCCGACAACGCTTGGACGATTGACTTGACCCGTTCATCCGGAGCCAGGAGACCCAACGAGAGGAATCAGGACCAACGGAGGAGCCAGGAACGAGCATGCAAGTCATCAGAATCGACCCACCGTGGGGACTGTGAAACAACCGACTCCATGGACCTCTACCACCGCCCGAAAGAGTATGGGAGTACGATGACGAGGAACCTACTGTGACAGTTGAGAATGCCATGCTCCGGCTAATGGCAGAGATGGAGGCTGAAATCATATCACTCAAGAAAAGCACGCACACCGGGCCAAAAGGAATGTACACTCCCCGTGTGAGCCCCTTGTCGGACGATATCCTAGGCACAGGGCAGGGATCCGTATTCCAAAACTGTCAAAATCAACAGGTTCAAAGGGAAGGGAGACCCGCGAACACACATCGATAAGTATCAATCCGCCATCGCAGGTACATGGTATTCGGACGCAACCCTCTGTTTTCCGTTCCAAGAGACATTGACGGAAGAAGCACGAAACTGGTTCTACGAGGTGCCCACGAGATCCATTCGCTTGTTCAGAGAGCTCATGGAGTGTTTCCTCAAGCGATCCCGGCTACAGGGCAAGTATAACACTGCCAGCACACTTTCGAAGATTCGTCAGGGGGACAATGAAAACCTATCAGACTTCATCAATCGGTGGAGGGCCATTGCGAACACGTGCAGGAACCTCGACAAGGAACATGGCCAAAACGGCGCTACTAGAAAACCTGACGGGAACCCCGTTCGTGGAGAAGATGGTTAGAAAGGACCACCTCAGGTATGACGAGATCATCGACCTAATCGTCCAAAAGGCACTGGTGGAAACCCATGTGTACGGGGCGCAAGGCCCGAGCGCAACACCAACCTCGAAAACACACACCTACACACAAGATCATCTGCCATCCCCCCATACAGCCAAAAACCCACCACCAAAAGTATAGCCCGCCATATCTCGCAATCGCGAAGATCACCATCGCGAGCACAAGACAACAAACAGTATCAGCGAGCGCATCGCGAACGTTCACCACCACGAAACCCACCGTCCAGGGATCCCCACCAGCGACGCACAATCTTCTCCCTACCCAGGGCACAAACGAGGAAGTGCTCAAACAAAATAAACGACAAATCCGCCCGCCCATGCCTAGGGTGCCCGACATCACCCCTATGCGGAACAACAGGGGAACATGGTGCATGTATCATGATCAAAATACCCACAACACCAATGACTGCGAAATCCTAGCCAGAGAAATCGAACGACTGCACATAGAGGGAACGCTGATCTTACGAACGACGAACGCTGAACGCCCGGCCACAGATATATGAACAATGGGTACCATCAACAACATCTCTGGAGGGAAGCGGAAGATCGAATACCCATAAGAATAGGAAATACCCCGACCTAGGGACTTATTTGCGGTACATCCCGGAAATCCGCCGAAGGCAGGCAAGAAGGATTGGCCTCCAATCACCTTCACCTACGAGGAAGAGGGCAACCAGAACAGCACGCTTTCATTCGTCATCGACGGAATGGTGGACCGATACTTAGTCAAGCGCATCCTCATCGATAACGGAGCCTCCGTCAACATCATCTATTGGGAGGCATACGAAGGCCTCAAGCGCTCGAAATGCAAGATGACGCAGAGCACCAGGAATATATGCGATTCGGCATCAGAGCACCAGGAACCCCCCAGAGTGAGATCAGAACAGACTTCGTCATCATAGATCTCCGCACATCCTACAATATGATCCTTGGGAGGCCGAGTATCTCAAAGCTAAGGTTGATCATCGCAGGCCATATGCTCATGGCGGAGTTCCCGACAGACTACTGAATCGGCACGGTCAGGGGGTACGACTTGGTGGAAAAAATTGTTCGACCGGACAAAGACAACACGCGACTAGAAGTACTTGCGGTGGCGGAGTGCTCTCCCAAAGAGCAGCAACCTGATGACCCGCTTGACGGACTGAACACTATCCGGCCCGCCACGGAAGGAGAAGGGAAACGCATGATACAACTGTCCCGCGAACACCCGGAGTGCACGATTCACATCGGCGCACAGTTAGAACCCTACATGGCGGCTCGACTAATCCAGGTCCTAACAGACTGTCAGCAGGTATTTGTATGGTCCTACGCGGACATGCTCGGAATCGCCCCAAGCATTATCTCCCACAAACTCAGCATTAGCTCACTTGCAAGGCCGATAAAGCAGAGACAGCGAGCGTATGATCAGGAACGATATACGGCCATGCACGCGGAGGTAGACAGACTGCAGAAAATCGGTTTCATTTAAAAATTCGACTACCCGAAATGGATTTCCAACGCCGTCATGGTCAAAAAGCACAACGGATCTTGGCGCATGTGCATAGATTATAGTAATTTGAATAAGGCCTGTCCGAAAGACAGTTTCCCGTTACCCCGGATCGATCAGCTCATAGACACCACTGCTGGGCATGAACTACTATCCATGATGGATGCATACTTGGGGTACAACCAGAACCTCATGAACTTCGAAGACCAGGAGGCCACGTGCTTCACAACAGACAAAGGGCTCTACTGTTATGTAGTCATGGCGTTTGGCCTCAAGAACACAAGCTCTATATACCAAAGATTAATGAACATCATATTTGACGGGTTAACGGGCAAAATTGTAGAAGTCTACATTGACGACATACTGGTCAAAATCACCAAGGCAACGGATCATCCAGAACACCTACGAACCGTACTCGAACTCCTGATCAAGAACGGCATGCGATTGAACCCCGCCAAATGCACGTTCGGCGTAACAACAAGCAAGTTTCTCGGATACATCATCAGCAAGGGGGGCATCGAGGCATCAACAACAAATGTCAAGGAAATAATAGACATGCAGCCCCCCACGACTAAGGCCGAACTCCAAAGCCTAACGGGAAAACTGGCATCCCTTAATCGCTTCATCTCCCGCTCCTCCGACAAATGCGCACCGTTCTTCAAGGCACTCCGAACGACAAACAAGCGAAGCGTCGTTTGGACTGCCGACTGTGAAGCCACATTCGCATCCATTAAGCAATACCTTGCCTCAATCCCTCTCTTGTCCAGACCCGTAAAGGGAGAAACCTTATACCTATACATGTCTGCTTCTCTAACGACCGTTAGTTCGGCCCTGGTTCGGAGAGAAACAAATTCCGAACTGCCAGTTTTCTTTGCCGGAAAGGGCATGACACCTCCCGAGACCCGTTACCCAATGATCGAGAAGGTGACACTCGCACTCGTTATGGCAGCAATGTGACTCAAGGCATACTTCCATGCCCACAACATCCATATTCTTACCAATGTCCCATTACGAAAGGTATTACAATCACCCGACCACAGTGGCCGTTTGGTGAGATGGGCCGTCGAGCTAAGTGAATACGACATCCATTACGCGCCCCTAACTACAATAAAGGGCCAGCCTATTACGGACTTCATAGCCGAGTACACAGAGGCTGAGGAGGCGACACGACCTGTCCTTGACAGGCCGCCCATTAGCACGGAGCCTCCCAAGGAAGAACCCCCAAAACCCGAATCACCATGGAACCTTTACGTGGACGGGTCGTGCACCAAGAATACCAGTGGGGCTGGGATAATCCTCACCGGGCCAGGTGTTGTACGGGTAGAATACGCGCTAAGATTCAAATTCAAAGCAACAAACAACGAGGCTGAATACGAAACTCTTATCGCTGGTCTATAACTGGCCCGAAACTCAGAGGCCCCAAGCATCAACATCTTCAGTGATTCACAACTAGTTGTTAACCAAATCCGGGGCGACTTCAAGACAAATGGCGATACGATGACCGCATACCTTGACCACTTATGCATAATGTTGAGCAAGCTCAAGTTCTTCAACATCAACCACATCCCAAGGGGAAGAAACACCATGGTAGACACACTCGCCCATTTAGAAACATCGCTCGTACAAACAGAGCCAGGGCAACGGGTAGTGGAAGTCCTAAAGAGACCAAGCATCATGAAAACGCCAGAAGAAATCTACACAGTCGAGCCACACGTAGCCAGCTGGATGGACCCCATAATCAAATACAAAACATGGAGCGAATTACCGGCAGACCGGGCACAAGCGCGAAACATTATAGCCAGAGCAGTCAACTTCTGCATCTGACACAACAGCCTATATAGACAGGGGAAGACGTGGGCCAACTTCAAATGCATCATACCGGAGCAAGGCGACAAGATACTCAGGGAAATCCATTCGGGCATATGTGGCCACCACGGGGGAGCACGATCCATCGCACAGAAGGTACTCCGAAGCGGATTCTGGTGGCCCACCAACCATACGGATGCAACCGCGATCACTATGACTTGCCACCAGTGCCAACTATATGCACACAAAAATCACGCGCCCACGGTTCCCCTATCGATCCTCACTTCTCCTGTTCCCTTTGCACAATGGGGACTCGATCTCATCGGAGAACTTCTGAAATCCAAGGGCCAATATCGATACATCATCGTGATCATTGACTACCACACCAAGTTTATCGAGGTGGAACCGATGGTCAAAATCACGACTGAAAAGGTGAAGAGATTCTTGTGTCGTTTTCTCTACTGTCGATATGGCACCCCACTCAACATCATCACTGATAACGGGCCACAATTCCAAAACGACGAGCTCAAGGCATTCTGCAAGAGGCAAGGCACCAATCTAATATTTGCGTCGCCAGCACACCCCCAGACAAACAGGCAGGTAGAAGCAGCAAACAAAATCATCAAGGAGGGAATCAAGAAGAAGATCGAACTCATCAAAAAAGGAGACATTTGGTACGGACGATGACTCACACTACTCCCCGAAATACTATGGTCAATCTGAACGACCGCAACGGAAGTAACAAGAGAAACCCCGTTCATCCTCACATTCAGAACGGAGGCCGTACTACCACTCGAGCTCACATACAGGAGCCCAAGAATTGAAAGGTACGACCCCACCACCAATGGTGAAGGACTTAAACTCGACAACGATCTCCTAGAGAAAAGACAAGGCACGGCACATCTTCACAACACTGCAAACAAGCATCGAGTCGCTCGACTATTCAACCAACATGTAAAAGAGCGTCTGCTTCAACTAGGGGACTGGGTCATGAAGCCAATCCAAACGAAGCCAAAAGGCTTACGCCCGTCATGGGAAGGTCCCTACGTTATCGACGCAGTCGTTAGCCCGGGTACGTTTTTCATTAAGGATATGTTCGGAAGGAGGATAGGCAACCTGGAACACGCAGCACTTGGGGAAATATTTTCACTAAGTGTTCATCAGCCTGCGTTTGAGTGGCCCTAACGTGCGTACATCTAGTGATTGTAACCTTTTGTATGTGCACGATCGCACATTTTTGTTTTGTGCCGATAACAATGTAAGTATACATCAAATGCATTCAGACAGGCAATGTAAACGAAGCAAAAGTACTTAGATATATTCCAAAAAATTACACATGTCTAGCAAAACGCACGCAGGCACAAAAGCAAAAAAAAAAAATACAAAGCAAGAAAACAAAAGTAGTCAGTTGGCCCCATCCACTGCATCAGCCCCACCACCTTGCTCCGTCACCCCATCAGCATGCACATCGCCGTCAGGCTCTTCGAGCGAACGTTTCATCTTTTTAGCCTCAGCGGCCTGCCACGCCTCGAACTCGTCCACCTTCACGAACGGAAGCACGGGCGAAGAGAAGTCCTCACATTGGACGTTGGCCTCAGCAGCAACCAAGTCCTCGAACTCGTCCAAATCCTTGAAAGCCTGGACCGCATCAACCCCGACCTTTTCGAACTCGGAAGACACCTTGAACTCAGCCACCGCCTCCTCTGCAATCCTCATGCGAACTTCCTCCGTTAACTCATGCGTCCGGGCCTCCGCAAGCTCGCGATCCAGCTCCGCAATGTGCGCACCACTAGACGACCAAAGGGTGGCTAGGTCAGTTTCCAGGATTGCGACCCCAGATTGCGCCTCCCCCAGGTCATCCCTTATCACATCCGCCTCGCGAGCAAGATCGTTCACTCGGGCGATCTTCCGATTAGCTATATCGGTGGATTTTGTCAGGGCCTGCTGCAGCTTACCAACGTTGGCCTAAAGATGCCAGTTCTCGGCCTTCACCTTGGATAGCATCGTGGTCTGCAACATCGACCCTTCGAGCCCTTTGATGAGGAAGAGCTGGTGCTGGAGCTGCGTGCAGATGTCAAACGCTGCGTTCAGGGACTCGCTTGGATCGGTGCCCAGCTGACGCCACTTTTGGAGGGACTCAATACCCGCACCCATAGAGCTCTGGATACGGGCTATGAACTCCGAGGAGAGCGCCGTCTCGCCCGCCACCGCGAAAGTGACGCTCAGGGTGGCCTCAGTGGACAGCTCGAGGTGCCTTGACCATCCGGCCTCCTCGCCGAGGTCTGAGACCAGTGCGCATATGCTTCTCCAGGCTGGCAGATGAGAGAGAGCTCGAACGAACTCCTGGAGGAGCCTGTATTGGTGGAAGAGGTCATGCCTTGGCTCGCGCGCCTATCCCCGCGCTCAACGCGATGCTCGCAGTGCTCCTTACTACGCATCTCCTTCTCCTGGCGGAGGTGATATTTTCGGGCCTGCTCACCCTCTTCCCCCCTTCAAGTGTCGGGGGCCACCTTTTCACCCCGCACCTCGGGAGTAGCAGCAGGGCCCCCGACAGCCACGCCCACGGCTTGAACCTCCTCGTCCACCTCCGGTACCGGATGGAGGTACTGATTACAGTCCGGAGAGTGCAGCACGCCCTGAGGAGTATCGCCATGCATAAGACGGCCGCTCGCATCTTCAACGACTATGCGGGCCTGCCGGGCCCTCTCCATGAGCACCACATACGTTGGTGGGAGGCATCTTGCTTGGTGGAAGATCTGGACTTTTTCATCTTGGCTGCAACAAGAAAAATACAAGGGTAAGCCTGACAGCCCACACAAATGGAATGAACAAACGCAGTAAACAGGAAAGAAACATATCAGGGGGTGTGAAAGACCGCAACGCTCGACAAGCTCCCAGTGATTGGCCGCCCGTAAATTTCGCGCGTCCGGGTAGGGGTCGAAGGCAAACTTAATCCGCGCCAACCGCTTTTCCTCCAAATGGGTGAGAGGGTACAAACTTTGGTCTACAAAAACACAAACGCATTAGCAAGCACGAATACAGAACTTCAAAGAAAGCAAACGTCGTTAGCCGACACTACAACACCACACCCAGCGGTTGAAAAGACTCGAGGACTCGATGTATCTGATCGCGCCCATGTGATAGAGCACCATCTAGCTTGTTGAACTCCCACTCGCCTCCGACAAGACAATGATACATGCGCCAGGCTGTGGAAGAGGAATGGGGGTCTGTTAACCACCACTTCATTCGGGGCTCCACCATTATTGTACCTTTGTCCTTCATACGGGGAGAATACTACAAACGGAAGAAGTGCCTAAATACTTCATACATCTGCAGCCCGCTAAGCTTCCAGAAGTTGTGGAAGGCGATCAGCACGCGCGTCAACGTCGGCCTACATTGGCCTAAAGTGATATTGAAGAGGGCGAGGGCATACTGGAAGAAAGGGTGGAGGGGAAGCTTCAACCTTGCCTTGAGCTGAAACTCGCTCACGCACTCGTAGCAGCGCGGAGGGCGTGTGAATGACTCGCCTTGACAGAGGGTCCTCAGTCTCACCGTCCGTGGGATATGGTAGTCGCGATACCATCCCTCGATCTCGCGCACCGACGGGGACCCTTCCGGCTCTTTCACAACTTGGCCATCCGCAAGTCGCCACAACACGGGCCTGCCTTGTGGAAGCACGGGAAGGGCAGTGTCGGCTACGCCCGTTCACCACGCGGGAGAACAACATAACCATCCGACCCCTCAGAAGTAGAAGACGCCTCACCACTCGGCACCATCGAAGCACCTGGCTGCTCGGATCGCCCAACCATCTATCTACTTCGCTCCATATTCGGCACTGACGACCTACGCAAAGCACCACTAGCGTTAATGGTTAGTGGGGAGATGCTCAGTACGCTATCAGACAAAGAGTCTGAAACACTATATGCTGAACCACGGGACCCTATTCAGAACCTAAGGGTTTGCAGAAGGGACTCATCGCTGGATACAGCTACCAATTCCATGGTCCTAAGAGAAAAGAAAATGGGGCATAAGCCAAACGGCGAATGCGTAGAGTGCCGCGACCTCAATCCCCCAGCAAAAATAAGCACCCACTTTTCACAAAACCCAAAAACTGATCAATAACCCAAAAACAACAAAAACCTCAAGAACAAGAGGATGATCTTTGCAACACACCCAGAAAAGCCCAAAAATCCTTTTAAGCACCAACACAAAGGAACGCCATACCTTACCCAGCCAATACCCCACAATAACAAAACCACAAAATCCAGAAATCACCACAAACAGTTTTCAAAAGCAACAAGAACAAGGAAATTACATTTGAAGAGATAAGGGGAAGATTCACGAGATAGCAAGCAAAAACACCCCAAATTAATAGCAAGCAACTTCAAGAGAACGTTTTCGCAGAGTTTCAGTTTGAGCAGCAAAAGTGTAAAAGGTGAAAGTAAAAATACCAAACTATTTATAGGCAGCGAAACTAACCCTAGGCGAACGCCTACCATTTATTTTTACCGCTTCCGACCGCAGGATTACGACACGTGTCTCACACGCCTCACGCGCTCTCGCCAAAATTAATTACCCTACCGCTTCGAATTTGGCGCGCCACGCGTCACGCATGCAGCAAACAACTGAAAAAAAAATCGTCCGACACACGAGCATGTTAAGCGACAGATAACCGTTATGAAGTCAAAAAGGTTGGAATACGAAAAGACAAGATGGGCCCACTTCGAAAATAGCAACATCATTTCGCAGTCCACCCGATAGGCAAGTGGCAGTTATGTTTGCGCTATCATGGGCACGGTTGATACCATCATGACCTGCGCCATTGATCGGGGCTAATGGACTGAGGTCTGGGACCTCCCATTACGTATCATCCCAATAGAGCAATACTGATAGGCAAGTGGCAGTTATGCTTGTGCTATCATGGGTACAGTTGATACCATCATGACCTGCACCATTAATCGGGCCTAACGGACTAAGGTTTGGGACCTCCCGTTAGGCAAGTGGCAATTGCGCTTGCGCTATTGTAGGATGAGTAGCAACATCACTTGTCGCCACATAAACGGATCCAAACAGCAACATCAAGTTTTGGAATCCACCCCGATAGCAGAACGGCAACAAACGTCCGCGCTACCGCGAGACGAGTGAAAAAGACAAGTAGCCCCATGGCACGAACATTCGACATTCGACCTCAAAACCAGCTCTTCATCGGAGAGTTGGGGGACTCAGGGTTACTAGGGTGCAGACCCTTCCTCGAGTGACCACGCGTGCAACCCGGAAAAAGCTTTGCAACTCCCCAATCAAGAGCTGATTCCCTTGACTTGGGGACTTGGGGGACTTGTTAGTGTGTGATCCCGTAACACAAAATTATCGTACATTTAGTCACTCCAAATGAGTCAACACAGCTCAAACCAAACGCAAGACAGCAACACAGGCTCCAAACTTAAACAATGAAACAACACCATCCCGAAAACCCATGCGTTCGGAACAACAAATGGAAAGTACCAGGACAAGTCATGTACAAACAAACAGGATCCCACATCGAAGAACGACAAAAGACCATACACTTAACCGACAATATAAGCAACACATTTATGACAGATAAAAGGTATGCCCGTTATTCTACCACTACTACTGTTACACTTCATACACTTAACAGCAGGTAAATGACGATATACGCGCGACAGCTCAGATCACCCGAAATAGCCCCACCAGCACTTCTACTAGAAATCCTTGCGGTGTTTGGTAGAAACAGGTATGACCACGCATTCCGGTACTTTCATATATATCTTTGAATGAAGTTTTCCATAGAGATATGTTGTTACCACATCCATCAGTTGCATGTTCAGTTTTTTTGACACTAGTAAACTGACAAGGTAATGGAAAGTAATGATGTCCATAACCGAAGAGTATATCTCCTTATAATCAATGTCAGGGCATTGAGAGAATCCTTGCGTCACAAGTCTAGCTTTATATAGCATGACTTCATTCTTCTTATTATGCTTTCGAACAAAGACTCATTTATGTCCAATCGGCTTCACATTTGGTGGACATAACATTACCAGACCAAAAACCTGCTTTTTCTTCAGTGAGTCTAGTTCGCCCTGCATTCCTTCTTTCCACATCAGCCAATTTAATCTCTGCTGACATTCAGCAACCAAGTGAGGTTCCACTTCATTGTCATCAACGATCTCATGAGCGATAGAATAAGCAAAAGCATCATCAACTAACTTTGATGATCTATCCATAATAATGTGCGCATCATTGTTAGTTAGTGAGATTTCACCGTTCTCTGACATCACATATGAATCTAAACCATCCTCCAGAGAAGCCATTTGTGATTCTAGAACATAACTGTAGTTAGGAACAATCTCATGTGAAGGATTCATAACATTGATGATGAAAGGATCATTTTATGCCTAGATGGCCTACCTTTTCGTTGGAAACTCATCAATGGATTTTCTTGGTCTCCCCCTCTTCCTGGTGGGAGCCAAGTTCAACGCTACTCCATCCGCATGGGCAAGAGGCATGTTACTCTACCCTGGAATTGCTTTATACCGCCCCTTGGGGACTTCTAACCTTGTAGGAACATTTGCAACAAGAATGTCTGATATCTCATCGCTTTGAAAATATCAGTAAAAGATAGAGGCATCGAGTCTACTACCTTCTAAATATCAAGTATGCATTGCACTTCAATCTCACTTTGAGATGTGCATGGATCTTCTTGAAACATAGTGGGAGAAGCTTTCCACGTAAATTCTTGACGTTCAACTAGAATGGAGGCATTGGGAAGTATGTTTCTTCAAAGTGACAATATGTAAATCTTACAGTAAAGAGATCTTTTGTCGAAGGTTCTAAGTAACACATAACCATTGTGGATTCATAACAAACATATATGCCTAATCAACGTTGAGGACCCATTTTAATGCGATGTGGAAGCCCAATTGGCACATACACTGCACAACCAAAGATGTGTAGCTATAAAATGTCAGACTCATATCCAGTTACCAACTGGTATGCACTGAATGGTTTGTGTGTTACAGGTCTCAAGTGAAGAAGCATTGTTGCATGTAATACTGCATATCCTTAAGTAGATATCAACAAATCAGTATGCATAACCATTGCTCTAGCCATAAGCTATAACCGCTTGATTTGTGTCTCTGCTCAACAATTCTGTGAATGAACATGAGGGATGAGATGTTAAATTTCAATCCCAATCGACATACAGTAGTCTTCAAAAGTCTTTGATGTGAAATTTCTTACATTATCCAATCTAATATACATGATTGAGTTGCTTGGGTGGTGAGCCCGAAGCTTAATAATTTTTCTAGGAGTTTTGCAAATGTATCATTCCTCATGGATAACAAAGCAACGTGTGACCATCGCGTTGATGCACCTACAAAAATCATAAAATATTTAAATGGTCAGCATTCATGTTTGATAGGTCAACAAATATCATTGTTAGAACCAAAATCCGGATGGAGTCTGATGCAAACACCTAGTGAGGATGAGTAAGAGCTTCTTTGGTAAGAAGAACGTCAGAAGTGAAGATGGGGTTGAGCTCACCCAACATTCTCTGATGCTTAATTAAGAATGAGAAGGAAAGAAAATTAAAGTAAGCGAAGCGAAGAAGAGTAGATGGTTAATGTGGAGATTATTAAAATGGTTAATGTGGGGATTATTATTTCTTTCTCCTCCTTTTTTACTTTTAATGACGTGACCTTGGTTTTAACCTCTGGAGTGGGACATGCTTCTCGTCATTGTTTGATGTGGGACTCGCTTCACTTTAGTTGCGCTTAAGCTTGTATTTAGTCATTTCTTTGGCCAGGTTTGTATGAAAAGGGCGTGGCTTACCAGCCTATACCAAAAATTCCCATAAGTTCCCATGTCAAGATCATTCTTGATAGAGGAGTTGAAAATGTAACACGCCCATTTCATACATACTTGGCACCACCATGTCAAGTATCCGGGTGTATCCCATAGTCCCCTTCAACTGCACAAATAAGAATGAATCAACTAAATGACAATAAAATTGAGCGGATAAGAAATGTGAACGAGGGTGATTAGTGGCCTATCTTGGGAGGAGTGTCATAGATAGGGTTTTGGGAAAGCCGCTCAACCAGGGCAAGGGGTATCACTTGTTGGTAATGAGCAGGGCGCCATGTGGGTGGGTTAATGTGGGACCCACGCATTATAATGATCACTTATAAGGGGCCGCTCATATATTATGGTGCGGTCAATGTTCATAGCTGGGCACCCAATTGTAGAAAATATTATGATTCATTATGCCGCCCCATTTATGAGGCATAGCCACAACATAAAGTGGGGGGGGGGGCATAGAATGCAACTTTAAGTGTGCCAAAAAGAACATGTCTTGTGCGCGTGCATTAATTAAAACACGCATGCACGTGGTGAAAGCAAGAGTAAAGAAACCGTGTGTCCTAATGGCGGCATGGTAATAATGAAGTTTAAGCAAAACGATGCACCTTGTTTCGTATTCCCATATCTAGGGTAAAGCAAAAGGGTTTTTTAAATGGTTCGTAATGAGTCACGTATAGGGCACATTTAACGAAAGGGTAAGGGAGATGTTTAAAAGGAGAAATTAGATGGGTGAAGTAGATTTGTATAGATTTTGCATGTGTAAGGAAGTGTAAATATCTGGGTTGGATAAAATGTAGAAAGAAGTGTGATTTTCTAGTTTTGAAAAATAGATTTGTATGGTTGTGTATTTGTATGAATCAGGGGTAAATTTTGTGCTATGTAGATGAAGAAAGCGTATATTCTTGTGTTTAGTATGAAAATCTGCGTAGGATGTGGTTGGGTTCAGAAAAATGTATGAACTTTAGTGTCTTATGATGAACTGTAGATGAAAGTAAAAGAATTAACTTTCATCTAAAACACTTGATGTTTAAAGAAAACGTTTATTATTGTAAACAAAGTGACAGAGATAAAGGATATGGAACAATGAACGGGCGAAGGCGCGGGCCAAAGGAGAAACTATTTTTCAAGGAAATGGACCTGAGCAACCTTAGCTATCTAGGATCGTTTAGTGTGAGCGTGACATCATCATTTGAAACCGAGCTTAGCATTTGTAGTGCATTACCCATAAGGTGTGGAGACGAGGCTAACACACCCCTACTTTTGTTGCCGGCTCTGTTCAAAATGGATAATGAAAACGAGCAATACGAGGCTATTAATGTGTATATGAATAGGCTAGAATGCCACTAAGGCAATGAAGCATCAACGAGTGGGGCACGGGAGGAGGCACCCTTAGAGCCTGCGAGAAAGAGGTAGAAAAAGCAAACAGCTGGGCGGAAAAAAATGAAGAAAGGTCCGCTTAAACGCACGCCACCACCTGTGTCAGGTGGTTTGACGCCAGCTCTCCCTCAATCGACATCTAGCGGTCCTTACTTGTACTGGCTGAGCGATGGCATGGCCGCTCAAGAGCATGTGAGCTCTTTGACAGAGAAACATATACCTGACATGCCGAGAGATTATCGTATAATGTCTATCATTATTTTGAGGCGTTTAAAGGATAATAAGTCGGCGGTGCGTCCACCCGCGGGGTTTACCTGTGTCCAATTGTACCAATTGAGGAATGGGCTAATGCTGCCATTGCATCCTTTCATTCAATATGCACTACAACAAAAAATGCATTTTGCAATGGCAAATAGTGAAAATGTCGTAGTAAATACTCTTTTGCGAAGACAAAATGAGTATTTACGATGGCATCGTTTCCATCTCAATAGGTAGCGACGCAATTGCTAATATCGACAGTTTTTACCGTCGTCTGTATCTATTTGCCACAGCAAAATTTTGCCGTGACAAATATTTTGCTTTCGCAAAAAATTTGGTTACTGTAGTGTTGTTTGGTTTTTGCGACGGTAAATTGCAGTCGCAAAAAAAATAACTTTTGCAACAGCACACTTGTCGTCATAAATGAATAAATTATTAATTAAAAAAATAATTCTGGCATGCAAATCTGCAATACCAGAATCATTTTTTCTCCTTTTCTCCTTTTGTTGAGTACGTACAGTGATACAAGTAATACCATGAAACAATTCTGAAAATTCAGTACTTTACTAACGAATGCTTCCATCTGCAAGAATGTATGTGCTTATCAATACTTGAAGTCTGTACATAAATTCTAGTTGATTTTCTCACAACATAGACCACTATAACTAGAAAGTAGCTAACTAAATAACTACTCATTGCTGCAAATAGGCCTGTGTATCCAACTCCTTAAAGAGATTGCAGTAATGCCATGGATGTTCCTTGCAAATCCCTGTAGCATAGTTACTTGTTCAGTGAGCAACAATATAGAACTAACCATAACTCAACACCTTGATTTATAAGGAGTCAAAAGATTGGAACATCAACAAAATGATGAAGATACTCACAGTCTATCTAACTGAGTCCAGTTTCCAATAAAATTAGATATCTTCCCAGAGATTCTGCTCCCATCTATCCTATTGCAGAACCAGAACAAGATGAAAATGTTAAAAATTCTGGACAAAAGCTAGGCAAATAATTGAATCAAAATATCACTTATAAATCAGTTAAGTTCTTTAGATTTCCAAATGATCCTGGCAATGTTCCTGTGAAGTTGTCAGCAAAAAAAAGGTTGTGGATAAAACAAAGAATCAATTATACATTTACCATGAATCTGAAAAATAAAACTGATCAGGTACCAAATATTCAAATTAGGTGATGAGGTCAATCATATACTCAGTTTTTATGCAGTGCAAAGGATCATGGTACATTTCTAAAAGTAAACATTTAAAGAATAGACTTTTCTGCATTGAAAGTGGGACATAAAGGTAAGCTCAAATGATCAACAGGAGACATGGAAATACAGTTATGTCTCAAAGCACAAAATACCTTTACAAGGGCTGGATGCTGCTTCCAAAAGTTTGCTTGCTCTTGCTTGATGTTCTTAAGATCCAAATTCAGTTCACTTCTGACTAGCATAAAAAGCTTCTAGAGGGGTTCATTATCAGTTCTACGATCTGGAATCTCGATATATTTAACGGACTTTATGAAGACGCCCATAACTTTGTTGTATAATCAAGTTATCTGATAAGATCAATGAAACTATGAAGAGACCAAATCCATATAAATGCATAGAAATGTACAACATTATCGGAAATTTTATTCTTTTGTTGGGGACAAGTGACATAAGACATCCATAAATTCCTAAACATACAAATAAATCAGCCGTACTAGACATATTCTGCACAATAATGTAAATGAGTTAACTTGCTACCTCTAAAATTTGAGGGATATAACCAAACAACACAAAATAGTAAAGCTAACTTCAACTGTTAAGATACTCGATAAATCCTAATTGATTACTATTTTTCGGTATAGTACTAATGGAATGTTATTGATGGTGAACATAACTTAATGAACAGAGTCAGTACTTGAGAGCAAGAGAAGGCTTCATAAAGTAATATTATGTGAACAATGTCTGGTGCATAACATAGTTGCCAATATATTTTTCCGACCTTGAGAGGTATACAACAACTATCACGAAGGGCAAGAGAATACAAATACCAACAATCACCATAAGGAGTATTCCACCATTTTTTTTGGTCTCCAGTAGGAATTGAGGAAGAGCTATACCCATTTCGAACCCCTATATAAGAAAAGCGTTAGTTATAGTTTCAAAACAATAGTTCTATTTAATATAATGTTTACACGACTGAAAGAAAAGCTGTTGACAAGCAAGCTACTATGTACATTACCTGTCTGCCATCTGGATGGCCATACTTTTCATAGGTTTCACAAGCCTTTGTTATTTTCTCCAAAATAACAAATGCTTACACAGAACAACAATCTTATATTCACAGTTCTATAAAATTTGAAATAGATAATTCACATAAATATTTCAGATGGGGCCACCAGGTAATAGAAGAAAGATTATGAACTAGAGTTCAATTAGCATAATTAAACTTACATTTCTCTGCAAATGAGTTAGATTTCGAAGTTCATCAGATAGAATTCCAGTGAGTTGAGATCCTTCATCACTCTGTCATATCACCATATGAAGAAAAATAGTGAGTGGAAAAAATCAATGGAGGATTAAATAGAAAATTAGGGATTTCATATTTGAGATGGAGATTCTGACCAGCGATGGTTGAGGAAGACACATGACTAAGTTGGCAGCGAGGAAGAGCATAGGAAGCCAAGAGCAACGCGAAATGCCAAAATCGAGAGGATCCAGAAACGAGCAGTGGCAGTTGAAAATTTAATTTGAATTAAATAAAAAATAGTCTGTGTTATTCATGTCCAAGAAAGTTGCACACAGTCACCATTAATTCTTCAGTGAGCACAGTATGTTCGATGCCTTTGCTTCCTGGCTTGGTTCACCTAGATATGAGAGATGAAAAGAATTTCCATGTCTAGACCTTTAACGTAGAGAGTCAATAGACAAATACAAATGTTTAGTAACTTGAAACCACATCAAAAATAACGCATACCTTTGCATTACTCTCACCATTCTTAAGCAACTTCAGGATGAACTTAGCAGACTTAACGGGCCACCTTCCCTATTCGTTTGAATGACGGTTCTTAGCCTGAGCAGTTCTTCCTACTCCACGGCAAAAGCGGGTGAATATAATGGCCAACTTATGGACCAGAACATCCTCCAAGTACCTTTTGGCCTTGACCAAAGGTAGCTTGTGGATAGCATAGGCAGTCTCCCTTATGTTCTACAGAGATAAGATGGCAAACTTCAGACATATATTCTATATTTGCAAATGAATGATACACAAGATAATCAGCAAATGCCCATTCTCATTGCAAACCCTATTTTAACTGTATTGCATTAGTTCATATCACACACATTTCATCCAATCAGCAATCTCTCTATACCATATTCAGCCTCTTACAAAAATAATACAACTTATCAAATCAACATGATGTATAGCATAAACTTTCCGACAACAAGCAACAACAACAATTAGAACATTACATCTAAAAAAAACCAACAACCCAAACAATTAGGACACGAGCATCAAACTGTAAACCCAAATTTATATTCATATCGATGCACAAGTTCATTTCGTACCTTAAAGTGACATCGGAGATTGTTGCCTCTGGCTTTGCAAGCTGATTCATCGCATCAAAAAACAATACAACCATTAGATTCATAACAATCTTAACAACTAAAGAAGAGGTTGACCCGACGGCGGCGAGGCAGGCTAAGCTGAAATCTCAGTGATGGGAGGCGGAGATATGTGCGGAGTTCAGACCAGCGGCAAAATGATCTCTGCGCGGCTGCAAGCGGCTTTGGCAAGTGATGTTAGAAGTGGGGCGGCAGCATGGCAGCGGTCTGTCGATCTACTGCTACTACTTGAGAGATTGAGAGAGAGAGAGAGAGAGAGAGAGAGAGAGAGAGAGAGAGAGGCACATGAAATGTGTTAGTGTTAGGCATGACCTAATATATTTATTTTTTTAAAGATTTTCTTTTAACTATTCTTTTAGGGTTTAGGGTTAGGGACTTAGGGTTTAGATTTTTTTTATATAAAGTTGGTTGGGGATTAGATTTTGGCCTTTGATTTAAAATTTTTAGTTCTTTACATGACAAGATAGATGTGAATCCCATGAGAATATGCGTGAGGAACTTGATCTCAAATTATTTTTGACGAAGCGACAAATTGCGTTTTGCTTAGACAATATAGTCACAACCGTAGGACACATGGATCGAGGTCAAATTCAAATCGGAAAGTTTAAATTTTTTCACGGCATACTTAGATTGATCCGATCGTCTCATCCAACAGTCACATTTTCAAAATCATTACTTCTTAGTGATTTAGTTTCATAAAGATTAAGTTTTGATATAACCAACAAACATTTGTAAGTAACATTCATAGTTTATATGGATTAAAAATATATGAGAAACCAAAATGGTCTAATGAGAAATGTGTCCATACACATGCATCAACCTCATAATAACGTAGAGTTTTCAAAAAACTTACCCTCATCGAAGTTCGTTAAGAGATCGGTCAATGAGGTCAAATCTTAGCAAAAGACTAAAATAGCCTTTTTCAAGGATTTTGCTCATTCGCCTATGGGAGAAGTACCTAAATTATTATTTTGGATTTTTTTTTTACATAGTAAGATAGATATGAGCTCCATAATAATACATGTGAGAAAATTGATCTCAAATACATTTTTTACATAGTGGCAAATCGAGTTTTAGTATAGAACGCCTTAGGAACACACCGATTTAATGTACGGATCGACGTCGAATTCAAGTAAAACAATTATAAATTTTGAATACCATACTTAGAGTATTCTAATCATCCCATCCAACGGTCATTTTTGTGTAAGAAATTATTTGTCGGCAAAAATGATTTTGCGACGACTTTTTTTTTCGTTGAAATTGATGAAACTTTTTGCGACGACACTTTTATGTTGTCGTAATTGATGAAACATTTTGCGATGGTGAAAATTGTCATCGCAATTGATAAATCCTTTTGCGACGGCGTCAGCTTGCCATTGCAAAAAGGTCTCTTCATTCGCGATGGTGAATTTGCCGTCTCCATTGGTAGGTATTTGCGACGGCATTCATTGTCATCGCAAGAAAGTGTAGCAAAATGAATTTTTTGTTGTAGTGATGCCTTGTCGAAGCTGAAGATAACAATTGGTTAGTGCGGGCCACTCATTATCAAGGTGCTGCAAGCGTACTATACGTTTTTCAATTTGTCTAGGCTGAACCATCCAACCATGGAGGAGCTCATGGTCATTTGTACATTAGAATATTCAAATAGGTTGATGAATATGGGTACGACCACCTTTACCAATATGGGAAAGTCATGGTTTTTTAATGGAGGGGTGCCAACATCAGCACCCATATAAAGGAGGGGAGCATTTTTCATTGGTGAAGAGTGGGAGTTTAAGGCAAATGTGAGCGTAGAGGCTAGAAAAACCATGCCTCGAGTCCCCTTGTCTTTTCATTCTATTGGTAGGTTAATTTACATACGTGTTTATATGGGATGTTGAATAAGCCCTGTGTATGCCACTTGTACTAACTGTCATCATTTTTTTGGGTAGAATCTTGGAATTTTCTGCGGTGTAAGGAGGAAAAGGAACAACTGAAGTAGATTAGGTATGCTTGGGGAGAAGAAGACAATAGCTGGAATCTAGAAGCACTGAATCAGTGGGACATTCTTGAATAGACGGGATTAAGCCGCCGCCCAGGTATGCTTTGTTTGAGCGGGGTGTTGTTAGAATACTAAGTTTGAAAAATATACTAACTGGTTGTAATCTTGCCTGTGCAGTTAAACTTCCAAAAACATCTCCGCTCAAGAAATAGGACAAGATGGGCAATGAACTAAAGAAGTTAATGCGCTAAGCACTGAAGGCCAAGAAGGCTCAAGCGGCCGCAGACGAAAAATTGGTGGCCGGGAACACTGAGTGGGAGATACCAGTGCCTTTTGAGACGGTGCTGAAGGCACCAATCCATGTCAACATTGGCGCCACGTTCCCACAAGAGAGGGAGCAAGAAGAGGTGAAAGAGCCTATGGAAAATCTTAGCCTGGATGACATCGTCGGAGCTGACACCCGCGATGTTAAAGCTAACGGAACATCGAGCTGTAAACGCTCAATTGGCCTCGAGCAAACTCTGGCGGAGCATGAGGCTCACCGCCTGAAGAAGGAGCAACTCAGAGAGCATGTGGAGGAGGAAGAGAAGAAGAGGAAAAGAAAGAGGGAAGACAAGGAGCTGTTCCGCTCATTACACCATTCATCACACCGCTCATCAAGGAACTCGAAGATACCGTTGCTCCAGATTACTAAGCGGGGTGATTTAAGAAGCAACAAGATGACGAGACACCTCATTCTCAGCTGAGGAAGAGTTCATTCTTAGAGCTGCTCGTGGGTTAGGCAACCCTTGCTATAGAGGGAGAGGTGACGTTTTACTCGCAGTTTTTAAAGTGGGTATCAGAACCTTTGGACGGTGGGGTGGAAAGCGTCTTCCAGGTTCAGACGCAGGGTCCACTCCATCGCAGAAGACTCTGTACTGCATTCTAAATAAGCACATCTAGATGGGCCACAAGATGTTTATAGCGCTCACTGAAAAAGGAAGCAATGGTCAGGTTACTGAGCTGGCTGCTATACACTATAAGTATAATGAAGCGCATGAGGAGCTTAAAAAGCTCAAGGACTCCGAGAGGCAGATGAAGAAGAAGCTTGAGAAGGCCAAGGCCCAGATTAAATAGCTAAAAACGGAAAGAACAAAAAAAGGTGGTGGAAGATGATGTGGCCAAGGCAAACATAGAGAAGAAGTAGGCGGAGCAGACCCTAGAGATTGCCTTGAAGCAGGTGGAAGATGAGCGGACAAAATGGTTGCAAGAGAAACAAAAATTAGAGTAGGATCTTGAACTTGTGTCTAATTATGCAGAGGGCATGAGTAAGTTACTTATGAGCAAGGATCAAATGGAAGAGATGAAGGCGGCAGCAGTACGAGCATATCAGAAGGGAGAGGATAAGGGGAAGAGGGAGAAGACGTGGGCAGAAGCATAGGCAGTGCTCTTTGCTCAGATGAAGGAATCGCCCTACTTCGAGTAGGAGAAGTTTGAGAAGGATCAGCAGGAGGATGATGAAGATTAAACGGAATGAGGGTAGTACGATGGTGGACCGGGTTCTATCTTGTCCTTTTTTTGTAATGTGTTTTCGTTTACCGTCTGGTTTAGTTGTGTAGTGGTGTGGAACAATTAATATCTATGATGTTCGAGTTTTCTATTTTTAAACTGAACGTATGACCAGTTTTAATTTAATCAAGTTATTTTACTAGTTAATCGTTTATCATCAAATGACTATATATGGGCATGTCACAATGTCGCTTAGTTTTTGTGAAAGTTGGATCATTTTTAAGAGACAAAGTATAAGAGAGCCGACAAGCAATATACTTCATTGAATCAAAGATAGGTCATGTACAAATAGCAAGATATGGAACCAACACAGGCGGTACGCCCAGTTCAAGCAAGACTAGAAGCTTTTTATTTGTAGTACTTCCTTAAATGGGCGGTGTTCTATGGGTAAGGAAGGATGTAACCCTTGTCATCTTGCAAGTAAAAGATGCCTGGGCAGACTTTTTCCACAATTTTGTACGGTCCTTCCCAACTCAGGCAAAGTGACTTGACAGGTGCTTGTATAGCTTTCATGACCCAATCGCCTACCTGAAGTAGGCAGGCCTTGACACGTTGGTTATATAACCGAGCGACCTTCTGCTTGCTTGCTGTGTTGCGTAAGTGAGCAATGTCGTGAAGCTTTTCCAGTAAGTCATTGTCTAGACAGAGGCCTTCATCATTTGTATCAAGATCGAAAGCACTCACTCGCAGGCTCTAATGTGTAACCTCAAGTGGGAGGAGTGCCTCATAACCAAAAGTCAAGGCAACCGGTGTTTCTCCAGTGGCTCTGGTGGTAGTTGTGCGGATAGACCATAATCTGCCTGGAAGCTCAAAGATCCATTTTCCATACTTAGGATGACCGAATTTGATCACATATCTTTGTTTTATGATTTTGTTACAAAGACGATAGTCCCTAAGTCACAGCAAAACTGGATGAATTCCTTAGTGTTGAACTGAGGGCCATTATTGGTGATGATATTGATCGAAACACCATATCATCAATAGAGCGTGTGCCATAAGAACTTGGTAACTTTTTCCGTTCTAAATTTCACTTATGCTCCGCCTCTATGAACTTGGTGTGGTAGTCAATGATAGCAATGATGAACTTGTACTGGCCTCTTATCTTTAGTAATTCTCCAATGAGATCAAGTCCCCATTGTGAAAAAGGGATGAGCAAAATGATGATGGATATGGGAACAGACGAAAGATGATGCTTGTGAGCGTGGAGCTGGCATTCTTGACATTTACTAGCTACGACCACTACGTCTACATGGATAGTTGGCCACCAGAACCCGCTACGTAAGACCTTGTGAGCGAGAGACCGGGTGCCTATGTGGTGACCACAAACACCATTGTGAACTTCCACAAGCATTTCATGGTCGGCGCGGGGTGTAACACATTTGAGGTTAGCCATAGCCGCCCATGTTTGTGCAGTTGTCTGCTGCGGATACTAAAGTTCATCACTCGGGCCTGAATCGTGCGAGCTTTGGTTTTATCAAAGGGTAAGACATCATTGGTTTTGTACAAGTATATGTCATCCATCTAATTAGGCTCGATAGGCGCAAGCTGCAGTAATTTCGAAAATCCCTTAGTGATACTAGGTTTGAAAAGAGTCTCAACATATTTGCTCTGAGGCCTATACTGGGCTGTAGTAAGATGAGCGAGGGTGTCAAGTTTGCTATTCTAAGTGCGAGGAATTTTGGTGATTGTGTATTATTTGAATTTGCTCAGTAAGTATTTGGTGAGGGCTAAGTAAGCGCTCATCTAACTATCCTTGGCCTCAAAGTCTCCATTCACCTGGTTAACAAGTAGCTGAGTGTCACTGAAAATATAGATATTTAGGGCGTTAGAGTTCTTGGCCAATTGTAACCCGACGACAAGTGCCTCATATTCTGCTTCATTGTTTGAAACTGGGAACCCAAATCGCAAGGAGTATTCAACATTTACACCGCATTATCCTATGAGAATGATGTCTACCCCACTTGCTTGCTGATTATGTGACTCGTCCATATATAATTCCCATGCTTATCGTAGGTGGGGAGAAGAGCCTACCACTAAGAGGGTTGTGGGCAGAGCGGGAGAAGTTGGATCAGCGAGGCCAATGTATTCGTCGATGAAATCTGCTGCGGTCTGACCTTTAAAAGCTGTGCGCAGGTGGTATTCAGTATCAAACTTAGCGGATTGCAGAACTTAGTGGAGCAGTAAGGTGGAGAGCACATGGATACTGTGAGCTTGAAAATAGGGGCATAAACAGTGAGCTGCTGTCACTAAAGCGAGCGCAACTTTTTCGAGGGTAGGATAATGAGTTTCAGCCTCTATCATGCCTTTGCCGGCATAAAATATGGGTAACTCTATAGTTTTCTCGTGACGGATAAGAGTGGAGCTAACTGCCGTAGTCGAAGCAGCCAGATACAGATATATGATTTCTCTTGCAATTGGGCGAGAGAGGGTAGGATTGAAGCAAAATACTGTTTAAGACTGATAAAGACGGCTTCACATTCGGGTGTCTAGTGAAGAGTTTTGTGAGTGAGGCAGAGCACTAGAAAAAATGGCTCAGATTTGTCGAAGTACTGAGAAATGAAGCGGTTCAGAGAGGCCAGCTTGCCTATCAAACTCTGTAGTTCGAGCTTTTTTAAGGTGAGTACATTTCCACGATGACTTTAATTTTGACAGGGTTGGCATCAATGCCACGCTGGCTTACTACATAGCCCAGAAACTTTCTAGAAGTGACACCAAAAGTACATTTGGCCGGGTTTAGGCGCACACCATAGGCAATGAGAATTTGAAAAACTTTGTGGAGATTATGGGCGTGACTCTGAGCGGTTTCGCTTTTTACTAAGATATCATCAACATATACTTCCACAATGTCTCCGTTTACATCCTTCATAATTGTTGTCACAAAACGTTGGTACGTAGAGCCAACATTCTTTAAACCGAATGGCATGACATTATTACAATACAGACCCTTATCGGTTGTGAACATGGTAGTGTCCTGGTCAGGCGGATGCATTTTGATCCGATTATAACCAGAGTATGCGTCCATCATGGATAAGAGTTCATATCCTGTCATTGTGTCCACTAACTGGTCGATGCGAGGCAATGGGAAGCTGTCCTTGGAGCAGGTTTTGTTCAAATTAGTGTAAATCAACACACATACGCCAAGATCCATTACTCTTTTTGACCATGACTGTGTTAGAGATCCACTGTGGATAATCGACGGGGCATATGAAGTCAATTTTAAGCAAACGATCCACCTCTGCCTTCATTGCATTTTACTATTCCTCCGCATAAGCGTGATGCTTCTATTTAACTAGGCTAGTGCAAGGAGTGATACTCAGCTTATGCAAAATTAAATAAGTTGAAATCCCTGACATGTCTGCATAGGACCAAGAAAACACCTCCTTACAGTCCCTGAGCAGAGCAATAAGTTCGGCCGCTAACTCGGGTGACAATTGAGCACCAATCTTGACCGTTCGTTCAGGATGGGCGGAATTAACTTAGACATCAACCAAGGTGTCATTTCCTTTGGCCGGGCAGACAGAGTCAATACCTTCTCGTGGATCATTAGGCGGTTGTACAACAACCTCCTTCTCCTTGGACATCAACCAAGGTGTCCTTTCCTTTGGCTGGGTGGACAGAGTCGATACCGTCTCGTGGATCATTAGGCGGTTGTACAACAGCCTCCTTCTCCTTGAGAGATAATATTTCTTGATGGATGATGTTGCCTGTACGGGGGTTTACTGGGCGGTCAATGACAGGATAACCACTGTTAGAACCTATTCCATAATCAGTTGGAAACTAGACGTAGAGCATGTGAGTGGCCAGAATTATCTTAAGTTGTTTCAAAGTTGGGCGGCCAAGAGTGATGGTATAGGTGGACAGGAGATCGCAAACCACAAACTCAGCGGTGACTTCCCTTTGCGGCATGCCTGTGGTGCCTATGCACAAACGCGTGCGGTCGGTTCCGAGCGGTAAGACAACATCGCCTAACATGATATTCGCGGTGTGCCAAGTTATCTTATATAAGCTTTCCGGGGGGACACCCAAGTTGGGTGTAAGCGTGGTGGAACATGATATTCGCGGCTGCCCTGGAATCGATCAAGACCTGTTGGATTTGAACCTATCCACAAGAGCATCGATGACGAACAGACCATTAGTGAGACTAGGGCTGTTAATACAGAATCGAAAACCAAAAAAAAAAATCAAACCGAAAACGAACCGTAACCGAAAAAACCGAAATCGAACAAATACCAAACCGAAAAACAAAAAAACCGAACCGAACCGAAAAATTCGGTTCGGTTTTGATTTTTGTCTCCAAAAAAACCGAAAAAACTGAACCGAATCATTTGAACTGAAATGAATAAAACGACGTTGTTTTACTAGTGTCAATAAAGTTTGATGTTGTTGGGTATGTTGTTGAATATCTCTCTTTGTCCCATATGAAAGTAGTATTTGATATGGGCCATAGTTTGATACTTAACAATGATTATTGGGGTTCTTGTGGGTTTAAGAAAAGGAATGCTAAGTTGCCAAAAAAAAACTCCCTAGCTGAGAAAGTGAGAATGGTGGATAAGTTGAGTATACTTTGAGAATGGATTCAATTGAGTGTTTTTATGTGATATTTGTATTGTATTTTTATTTGGATGGACTGTAGATTGTTTTAAACTTGGACTATGGAGTGTGGACTTTGGTTTATGTTTGTTGATGTTTGAAACTTTGAATTTGTGATGTAAACTTTCGATAAACATTTGGCCATTTGCTATGGTTTGAAACTTTGAATGTGTGATTTGTGACAAATTATATTTGTTGTAGTTTGATTTGACATAAACTATGTTTCACACTTTCACAAAGTTATTGAAAAAAGTAGCTAATGAAGATCTTCGAATTTTCGAAACTAATAGAAAGAAATAGTATTTTTTAGAAAGTTTTTTTTATTTAAAAAAACCGAAAAAAAAAACAGAAAAAACCGGAAAAAAAACCGAACCGAACCGAACCGAACCATTCAGTTTTTTGTAAAAAAATCAAGAAAACCGAATCGAACCGAACCGATTAAAAAATACGATTCAATTTTCGGTTCGGCCTAATAACCGAATCGTTTGTACCAATTAACAGCCCTAAGTGAGACAGGTACCCAATTCATCTGCCTCGGTAAGAGTAATGGGGTCCCATGATCGCCTCTGAGCCTTGATGCCACGATCGGAGGCCAGGCTAAAAATCGCTTTAGGACTCTGCTTACCCCAAAAAATGGTGTTGATTGTTCCCCTTGTCTCCACAATGGAAATTGGGCGTGGTAGGGGAGCGCGTACTTTATATTTATCCAGCTTACCTTCGTTAATGAGCTTCTAGATTATATTTTTCAGTGTGTGGCATTCTTCTGTAGAATGAGATTCATTAGAGTGATAGTCGCACCAATTTCCAGTGTTACGGACGGTGGACTGGCGTCTAGGTGGTGGAGGGGCAGAGATAAAAGGCTTGCTATTCATAAGGATCTCAGTATAAGGGACATTAGGGATAGTGAACGCCATCTGAGCGAGTGGATGCTGTCAACCTGGGCGGTTGTGATCAGTGATGGTGTTAGAACGATGTTGTAGGTTCTCGCGAGGAATTGGCAGTGTGTCACGTCGCTCAGCAACATGGAAGCGTTGGCCCTTGCCAAAATGAGAGTGTTGTGGGTGCACCATTGGAAGCCGATGAATTTGGGAGAGAGCGTGACTATCTGCCATACACAAATTTGCTAATTTGTGCCTTTTCTACCACCGTGTCATTGAGCTCCTCATATTCTAATGAATATTTGAGTTTGACCATCTTTTCTTTAAAGGGGGAGGGGGCAAGACCTTGTAAGAGCACGGCAGCTGCGACCTTCTTATCCAACTGCCAACACAATTGTGCGGTGGTACGAAAGCAACCGATGAAAGTGGATAAGTGTTCATGGTTCACTTGTCTAACAGAGAAAAGAGCATTTGTAGTGTTGTGTCGACCTTAAAACCTGTAACGCTTGAGAAATATATCAGCAAAGTCAGAAAAAGAGTTGATATAGCCTTCTGGTAGCTCAAGAAACCATTTGAGAGATTCTCCCATCAAAGTTTCAAGGAAGAGATAACAAAATATAGCATTCAAAAGATGGTGGCCGGTAATGGTGAAGAGGATCTTATCCAGGTGGACACCGGGGTCGGTCCGCCCACTGTAACGGGAGTTCTTCAGAGCCTTCACTTATGGATTACATCCATCTCAGGTAATCTTAATAGAAAAATGGGTCGTACGGGGCATATAGACCTTTCATGTGGTCATCTGAGGGGCCAGGCGTCTCTGGTGGATCTCAGCTTCTAGATTAGCCAACCTAGAGAAAATATGGGTGGAGGTGTCCGAAGTGACTTGCTCGGGCAATGGGGGCAGCCTTGGGAATATGTCATTATAGAGGGGAAAAGAAATGTGGATTATAGAGGAAGGGTGCTCTAGAGGCCGAGCGGGGGGGGGGGGGGGGGGGTGGGGCTGACGCATGGGCTGAACAACCATTGCGCAGGGCATCTAAAGTGGTTTTTAGCTCGTGACGAATGGAGTGCTCACTGTCTCGCTAGTGATGAAAAAGCTCCAACTCGCGGAGTAGGTGAATGTAGACGTCCTCAATGGCCTTTTCTTGAGCGTTGGGGGTAGGGATGAGCGAAGGTGGGAGAACCTCCTACGAACCACCTATCTGCTGGACTACTGTGGTCGTGTAACTTAGAACGAAACTCTTAGCCATATCTTGTTGCATGGAGAGTGGGCTTGGAACCAATGAGAGGGAGAAAGAACCTATAGATGGCGCCAAATGTTAGAACTAGAATTCAGATAGAGATTGATGTAAACACCTAGTGAAGATGAGCAAGAGCTACTATGATAAGAAGAACGCAGAAGTGAAGACGGGGTTGAGCCTGCCTAACACTCTCTGATTCTTCAGTAAGAATGGGAAGGAAAATAAATTAAAGTAAGCGAAGCGAAGCGAAGAGTAGATGGTTAATGTGGGGATTATTATTTCTTTCTCCTCCTTTTTTACGTTTAATGACATGACCTTTGTTTTAACCTCTGAAGTGGGACGTGCTTCTCATCATTCTTCTATGTGGGACTTGCTTCACTTTAGTTTTGCTTAAGCTTGTATTTAGTAGTTTCTTTTGGCCAAGTTTGTATGAAAATGGCATGGCTTACTAGCCTATACCAACAATCACCATGGTTTTTTGTAATAATGGAATATTTTCATTGTTGTCAACCGCAAAAGATGACCTAGCCTGTAACTTTGCCAATGAGCAAGCTTTGCAGAAAGATTGATGAAGGAATCTAGTGTCCATGTACCACTCATCCGATATCCTTGTAGTAAGAGCTATATGTGCAACATTACAAAATGCAACAATTTTGCTCTTAGCTTTACATACAAGTCTAACCTTAGAGAGGAAACACACGACATCATTTTCAGAATAATTTTTACTCTTGTCAAGGGCTTCTTATATTGTCACTTCTAATTTATTTTGGTTTTGTCCAGATTGACCTTTCTTGACCCAAGTAGACAGTTTCCTAGGGGGGTGGGGCTGACGCATGGGCTGAACAACCATTGCGCAGGGCATCTAAAGTGGTTTTTAGCTCGTGACGAATGGAGTGCTCACTGTCTCGCTAGTGATGAAAAAGCTCCAACTCGCGGAGTAGGTGAATGTAGACGTCCTCAACGGCCTTTTCTTGAGCGTTGGGGGTAGGGATGAGCGAAGGTGGGAGAACCTCCTACGAACCACCTATCTGCTGGACTACTGTGGTCGTGTAACTTAGAACGAAACTCTTAGCCATATCTTGTTGCATGGAGAGCGGGCTTGGAACCAATGAGAGGGAGAAAGAACCTATAGATGGCGCCAAATGTTAGAACTAGAATTCAGATAGAGATTGATGTAAACACCTAGTGAAGATGAGCAAGAGCTACTATGATAAGAAGAACGCAGAAGTGAAGACGGGGTTGAGCCTGCCTAACACTCTCTGATTCTTCAGTAAGAATGGGAAGGAAAATAAATTAAAGTAAGCGAAGCGAAGCGAAGAGTAGATGGTTAATGTGGGGATTATTATTTCTTTCTCCTCCTTTTTTACGTTTAATGACATGACCTTTGTTTTAACCTCTGAAGTGGGACGTGCTTCTCATCATTCTTCTATGTGGGACTTGCTTCACTTTAGTTTTGCTTAAGCTTGTATTTAGTAGTTTCTTTTGGCCAAGTTTGTATGAAAATGGCATGGCTTACTAGCCTATACCAACAATCACCATGGTTTTTTGTAATAATGGAATATTTTCATTGTTGTCAACCGCAAAAGATGACCTAGCCTGTAACTTTGCCAATGAGCAAGCTTTGCAAAAAGATTGATGAAGGAATCTAGTGTCCATGTACCACTCATCCGATATCCTTATAGTAAGAGCTATATGTGCAACATTACAAAATGCAACAATTTTGCTCTTAGCTTTACATACAAGTCTAACCTTAGAGAGGAAACACACGACATCATTTTCAGAATAATTTTTACTCTTGTCAAGGGCTTCTTATATTGTCACTTCTGATTTATTTTGGTTTTGTCCAGATTGACCTTTCTTGACCCAAGTAGACAGTTTCCTAGGACGTGGGTACTGAGGGATGGACAGACTCTTGGCTATCCTAACAAACTAACTAAGAGATGTCTCTAAAGAGGAATGAAGTGTGGTTAATGCACTTATCTGCTGGGGTTTCTTGGAACTATTTTGGCTTCTTCTTAGTTTCCAACAGAAGGGTCGTATGTGACCAATTATACCACACTGGTGTCATGTGATACAAAAGGTTTGTTGGGCACTTGGATTAGGGTTACTTGCTTTGACAAACATAGTTTGGGTTTTGGTTTGGGATCCCTTACCCTTATTGTATCCTAATCCAAACTTGTTTTTGTCTGTTTAGTTACCCGTACACTTTAGATAGCTTCTCAGATCCAATCGAGAATTTTTGTTTGAAATGTTGTTCAAAATTTCTCAAAGACTTTTCAAGAGCAAGTTTTCCTCAGTGAGAGAAGATACAAGTCTAGTTTGAGTGTCTAAGCATTCTTGAAGATGCTTGACCTTATCCTCAAAGCTTATTTTCTCCAACTTCCATTTTGTCTTTAAAGACTCATAGTTCTCTTGCAAGATTGCTTTAGTCTCGTCATTAGAAAGAGTCTCATTTTTGGTGAGCATAGATTTGGATGCAGCACATAACTCAGAGTATTTATCATGTGCTAATTTTTTAGAGTCATCATCCTTATAAGACTCATCTAATTTGACAGACGCAATAAAAACAACAGTTTCATCTTTACTATTAGACTGAGGATTAGAATCACTATCACTCCAAGATGCTTTAAGTGCCTTATTAGGCTTTACCTTTCGGTTAGCAAAATCAGCTGCTTTGTGTCCAATACAAGTACACTCAAAATATCTAGGACTTTCATTTGATTTTTGAGAAGTCTTAAGCTTATGACCTCTATCATTTGCGTGATCATTGTTCTTAAAATTTCTAGAAGAAGGACCTTTAGAGAAGTTTTTGGAAGAAGAGAAAGGTCTACGTTTCTTAAGGAATTTTTCAAATTGCTTTGTTAAGAAAGCAAAATCCTCCGAAGAATATTCTTCACGATCCTCAACCTTTTCTTCTTCTTTAACCATAATTAAGGCAATAGTTTTCTCCTTGTTAGATTTTCTTCTCTTAGACTTAAAAGTTTTTAAATTCTCAACCAGCTCATCAAGAGAATTTAAATCTAATCTTAAGCTTCCTCAATAACAATCTGTTTTGCTTCAAAACTAGGAGGCAATGCTCTAAGAAATTTATTCACAATTCTATGAGGAGCTAAAGCATCCCCTAGACCTTGCCACTGATTAGTGATAATAAGTAAACGATCATGGAAGTCATCGATGGATTCATCCTCACGCATGGTCAATTCTTTGAAGTCAAGGACTAAACTTTGAAGTCTCTGAGCTCTTACCATAGAGTTACCTTCATACGTCGTAGCAATGGTTTCCATGGTGCTTTAACATCAAGACAATGAATGATTCTACGATGTTATCTATCAGACAAGGTTGTGAACATTCTGTTTAAATTTTTGATATTGGCTCTTGCTAGCTCTTTCTCCTTTGGAGTCCATTCTTTCTTAGGATTTGGAATAATAACATTCCAACCTTCGGAGGTTGGTTTCATAGGAGTAGTCCAGCCTTCCCACATATGTCGAAGTAGAAGTGGCCAGATATTCAATAACGCTTATTCAATTTTAGTCATAAGGAACCAGACATTTCAAAGTTTGGTGTTTCTATGAAATATTGAAAGTCATTAGACATATCAATGAGTCGTGTCGGGTTCAGTCTGGTCATGATTTTTATCTTGTCAAAAGTACAAACTGATTCTAAACCATTTAACTTATCATGTTGAAAGTAGAAACTCATATTCGACCCATTAATAAACGAGTTGATCTTGTGTTGACTATGCACTTTACTTAATGTTCTATACATAGATTGCAAATTTAATCAAAAATCAAATATTAATTTCTCAAATCGTGTAATATTCAACACTCTCACGTAAAATTATAGAATGTAGAGAATGTTATGGTAGTCAGTGATATATGTAGTCAACTGTTGTTAGACTTGCATCCAACGTTAGGTAACTAAAAAGTAGTTAAAAGATAATTTAATATTATTTATTGGATACAGATGTAACAATAACTAACCACAAAATCATCAATCACCTGAACATAACTTACAAATCCATCCATATGAAATAAGTAAGTCAACTCATTCAATGAAGGCATATCCCACCCCATGACGTATATGCTAGCTCAATTGCCTATCCTGTGCTCGAGAAGGTCCCCAGTTCATCACTGCGACTCACACATGAATTACGGTGACTCGACACTGCAACATGGCCAATCCTTGGGTGTCGAGTCGAGAGGTCTTAGTGAGCACGCGTATTGAAGACTCTTCGGGGATATTTCAAGTGGTAGGGCACATTTATCGAGAAATATTAAATGTGATTTTTTGATATGCATTTCATTTCGGATTCTCCTACCCACGTTAGTTTCTTGATCGATCATTTTTTAATCACTTTAGATCTTCATAATGGCTTCGGGGCTTTGAATACGATTTTCGAGTTAGTGAATCGATGAGCGCTTTTATGGCGATCTAGGCCCAGGTGAATGGACATTTTATTTTCGGAGTCATTAGCGAGTCATCACTATTTTATTTACTATTGTGTAAGTGTTTCAGTATTCAGTCTTCAGTTTCCAATTCCTAGTGTCGAGGCTTGTGTGCATAGTTTACATTTATAGCATCGATGCATAGCTACTCAGTTGATCCCCGAGAGCTTCAGGATGAGTCAAAGGCCCTGACCTAGCACTCACATATTAGTTACTCAATCCCCGAGGGCTCTAGGATGGGTCAGAGGCCCTAACTTGGAACTCACGTCGGCCGAATCAGAGGCTCCCGATGACATGAACATACAGTTATCGTCTTGGATCAGAGATCCCTAGACGATGCCGCCGCTTCACTTGCACCTTGAGATTTTAGTTTTGACTCACTTAGTATTTTATACATATCAGTTTCGGTGGAAAGGCATAGAACATTTTGTTTTCACGTATACTCGATTATTATTGTTGTCCACTCATTTTGACGATTTCTATATTTTTATATGCCTTTCCCTGGGCCCTTCACTTTCAAATGTCCAAATTTAAAGATCTTTCGTGCAGGTTAGGCATGCATGCAGATCGAGGCATAGCGATACCCACCATAAGATTTAATGATAATCCTACGAGCTTATAATTTATCTAGTGTAGCTAGTTTAGTATGTGTACCTGCTATGATGTCAAATATAGTTTATAAATTATTTATTGAGAAATAATTTATTTAAATAGTAGTCATAGACTATTTATCTTCATTTTCAATTTATGGTTTAGTTTTTTTGTGGGCACTAAGAGTTGTTAGGGCCTAATCCCGGTCATTGAAATGGTGTAAAGAAAATCTTCAGGTACTTGAAGAGTTCCATTGACTTGGGCTTCTTCTTTCCCTACAAAGAGTAAAGAGAGAAGCTTGAAATTCTCAGAAAAGTGATGGTTGAATCATAACATGTAGGTCTTAGGATTTTTGATCTGTTGAATGGATCTTTTGACCTGTCGAAAATTGCACCATAGATGGACCTGAAGGTGTCAATAGTCTCATCGAGAGGATTGCTCGACCCGTCAAAGGTTGCACCCTGGATCAACCTGAAGCTATCATTAGACCCGTCGAGTGAAAACTTTGACCCGTCGAATTCCCTTCCGATTGTGAGCATTGTACCTCAATTTAGTGTGGTCCCCTATTCAGAGACACCTTATGATGTCTTGGTTGGTTTTGCTAATATTGGGTATCTCTCTGACCCACATAAAGGACGTTCTCAAACAGGTTATGTATTCACCATGAGGAACATGATGATGTCTTAGATATTAATAAACCAAACCCTTGTTGCTACTTCCTTGAAACATTATGAGATTATAGCTTTGTATGAAGCGGTTAAGGAGTGTGTCTGACTTAGGTCAATCATACACCACATTCGAGGATCTAGTGGATGACCTCGCACTACGATAGCACCAACTTGTACCCGTGAAGAAAATGTGGCTTGCGTTGAGCAAATAAAGTTGGAATACATCAAGGGTGATCACACAAAACACATTTCGCCGAAGTTTCTCTTTAATCAGCAACAACAACAATTATTGAACATTCATGTGAGCCAAGTTTGTTTTGCAAATAATGTTGTAGACTTGTTCACCAAATCTTTACCAAAATCTACATTTATGAAGCATGTGAGACACATTAGTATGCGAAGATTACTTAGACTGCAAGATTGAGTTACTGATCAAGGGGAGTTCATTTCGTAGACATCAGGATGAGTCTACATCACATGTGGTCGCTTTTATAGTTGATGTGTTGCACTCTTTCTCCCTTAAACCAAACTTTTGTTTTACCCATGATATTTTTGTTTGCTTGACAAGGTTTTTAGTGAAACAACATGTTATGCATCGTAGATTCGGATCGCGATACAAGGAGGAGTGGTAAAGGAATAATATTTTTGGTATCCCTTGTTTTAATTAAAATAGAAGTAGATATTCTTTCAATCCCTGATTTATAGGGATAATGATTGTAACATATTATAATGCCTATTTAAGGTCATCTATCAATAAATAAAATATAATTTTTCAGTCTGTATTAATTACGTATCTATTTCTTCCTTCGACAAAATAAAAATAAAATATATGAAATACACATTCGATGAGTTTGAAAATGAGGAGAAAAAAAACGGCAGCCAGTTTTTCACACATACAAGTTCGCAGCCTCTCAATTTTTCTTTACCTTCACAGTTACAGTTTCATACCCTTCACATGTGGAATTTTTGCTAGTATAAATAATAAAAAAATTATTAATGTTATTGTAAGTATTATTTACTATATATCATTTGTCAAGCAAAGGGTTTACTATTCTTAACCCTGTTCATCAGGGCATTTTTGACCGAAGCAAAAGATTCACCCACTCCTCCCTCGCCGATTCATCTCTCAACCTAATCCAGTTCTCTCTCCCTCTCTCACAGCCTCTCCTCTCCTCTCTCAGCCATCTTTCCGATCCAATCTCCTCTCTTCCTCTCTCTCTCTCTCTCTCGCCACTGCTGTTGTTTGTCAAACTTTCTCTCATCTAATCATAGCTCTCATCTCTCAATCAAACTCTCGGCCTCTCAATCGGCAAGTCGATCGACCTCTCACTGTCGCACCTTCCATTGTCGTTAATGTGCTTTGATAACTCAAATTTTGTGAATTTGGTCATTGTTTCAAGGTTCAAGCTGTGCTATTACTGTTGGGTGGCTCGGAATCATCTTCAGGCACTAATGGTGCAGACATGGCAAGTCCGAGTCAGAGGGTATGTTATTGGACTCGGAAGTTTACATGTAAGTATGATGGAAATTGATTATTGATCATGTATTTTTCGTGTTTTTTGGCATATGCAGGCCATGACAGAGTTTCCAACTGGTTGCAATCAGCCTCATAGAGCAGCGTCGTTAAATCGGTTTCGCCAAAAGAGAAAAGAAAGATGCTTTGATAAGACTCAGGTAATTTTTCTGGCAAAATTGGTGACTTAGTTCAGTGAAAGAAAACCTTCTATTTTTGTTGATACATGTTCGCATGTAGCTCATGTTTAAACCTTGCACATTTTAGAACCAGACACATCATTCTGAGGATATATGTGAATATTAGTTGAGAGTGTTTACTATTTATCTCATACGATGTACTTCCTGTGCTTTTATTAAAATAGATTACTCACAATGTATGTAGGTGAGCTCTGAATTGTTTGCACTTGCTACTTCATTAATGTCATCTATCCAAGGGGCAAAGTATATAACCTTAGTTTAATCTGGTACTCATATTGAATGTGTTCCTTTTGTGCATGAATAACTTTATAATTTCATGGTAAGATAACTGAAGCTGGAAAGAAAAAGAAAATAACATCTTGATTATAATCATTGATCATCTGACAATGTAGTTTTCTTTATTCTGTTTATATGAAACACTGGTTTTGTAGGCTCATAAAGTATGGATGTTTATATTTTTTTGCTGATACGAATCTATAATCAAACAAGTAGATGAATAACTTAGCTCACCACAACTTTTAAACTTGAAAATGTTAATGTTCATGCTAATTTAAATTCCATAAGAACATTTGTTATGATATTGGTGATACCAAAAACGGGATACAGAATTTGATAATTACTGAAAATAACTTTGGAATAGAAGTTGGTAAGGCTACAACTGAATTAAACCAATCAAGTGGAGGGCCTTTCCTCCCATGTCGTATGGGGTTAAAACCACCTCAACTATCTGCCTGATTATATTTCAAAAGTCCACACCTCTTAAAGATTTTAGGTTACGGTGCTAGGCTCCAGTTTCAAGTGAAGGTATGTGAAGTGGTTAGAGGGTTTCTGAGTTTCACAATAAAGCGAGGATATATCAGGAGAGATCAAGAATCAGTAAGCTTAACTGCTGATCTTAACGTGAAATTATGTACCAACTCCAATAATTTGTGATAGACATGGTTGAGCATGCTCTAAAAAAAATTCCCTTCTAGGCCAATCTATCCTCTGTCTAGGTGCTAGGCTGTGGTTAGTCTTTGCACATTACCAGCTATGTGTACTTAAATAAAGCAACAATGCAGGAGCTTAGAAGGCCATGATAAACCGTCTAGAGCTATCTGTAACAATCTAACTGAAATAATATGCAAAACTCAATATAATATAGTATATGAGGACAATTGTCGACTCTGTTTATACCAAATAAGTAGATAATTCTGAATGCTATATGTAAACTATATAATTATTTTGAATTACCAGTGAAGGTATTTGAGTTGAATCCCTAAAACTTGAAGCTATGGCATATGTATAAAAACTATACATAATAATACCTCTAAATCAGATTCAAAAAGTGTTCTATAAGAACTGGTTTGTGATTTATATATCCGCATATATCACTATGTCAAATCTGGGCTCGGGGAAGATGTTAGTGTTGGGACGTCTCTATTCGATATGTACATGAAGACCGAGGGTGTTGAGGATGGGAGGAAAGTCTTTGATGAGATGAGGAAAGTCTTTGAGGAATAAGTTATCTTTTTGTTCAAAGCCAAGCAATAGCTAGATAGAGCACACATATATATATATATGTACCTGAACATTATCATGAGTGCCTCTTTTGACTAGATCTGCGAATATGATGTAAAAATTCTGTTTTGAATTCTCATTGTTCCTGTAAAATAGACCCAGCTATCAGTTATTGTATCTTGCAAGAATAGAGTTTAAATATTCTTCTCTGAATGAAACTAAGGAATTGAGAAGGTCGATACAGAACCTAGAAATAAGGCTCAAGTAGGTTACATATATATATGATGAGCAACTGCATCAATCGATCTAGCTATCTGTATATGGTTTCCACATATATCATATTGATCAGTAAGCACGACTCTTAATTTATGTATAGGAACTTAGCTGAAACAGAGCTATCAGTGTTGGGCGTGCAAGAGTTAAGGCAGCTGGAGAGTCAATTTAGCTGGGGTTGAACGCATCCGCTCTGAAATGGTATATGCTGTTTAGTTTGTGCATGTAAAATTTACAATTACGTGGTAGGCTGATAATACATATCTATGATTTAAGCTGAGCTTATATTATATGCTTCTTCTGCCTTTCTTGACCAATTGTATGTTGTTTTCTAGCAAGGATTGGATTAGGCATCTGGGTTCTCAAATTCATCAACTTTTTCATCATCGGGTATGTATTTAATGTAAAGATTATCGCTTTGGAATTGTGTTTGCATCTGTTTCGCATAAGTTGTGTGTGTGTTTTTTTTTTGTGATTGCGGGTTGACAAGGTTCTATGAATGGGTTGTTTGCTGTGAATGGATATATGGAAGGGGTTTCGTAATGGTGTGCTTGGGTGTGTTTGATTATGTTTTGGGTCTATAGTAGTCAATTGTACACCTTACTCCATCATCGTTGTATCTTCTATGTTCGTAAGGTTTGGATATAGGTTCCCTTTCTCTCCTTGATTTGAAGTTCTTTTTCTTATTGTGTTTCTATTTGTGGATTCAGATTTCATAGTTTTGCAATAGCTCTCTACCTGTTTGGGTTTCGTTCCCATCATTGCTGATCCTGACTAGGTATAGTTCAGTCTGCTCAGTTGGCATATTTGTTCCAAAATCAGGTATTGATTTCGTTTTAGTGAAAAGCTAGCTTTGGTTATGTCCTCTTATTGGGGGATAGTATGTGGTTAACGTTTACGTGAGCTGTCTGTAAATATATATTGATGGGATTTGAACTTTGTGTTGTTGTCTTGCAGAGATTTAATAAGGAACTCAAAGAAAAAAATAGATCAAACATCAGGTGATAAGCAGAGAGAAGTACAGCCTTCAGGTTCGTCAAATTGAATCTCAACTATCTTCTTTTCTAAGCAATTTATGTTGAAAGTTTTGAGCCAATCTGTTTTGGGTAGGCTTTATTTTTGTGGGTAATTGTTTTGCTTCTATCATAGCTTCTCAATTGACCAGCTATTAATTGGCGTACTCTATCTAAAGAGCTCTAATCAAACCATCCTTCTATTTGATTGAATCTATGGTTTGTTAAGTATATTTTGTTCGCTGCCTTCTTAAATCACGGCAATTTTGTTTGTGGGTTTATGCTAAGTAAATTGAGAGGTGCCATATGCTAAGATTTTGTAGGTTGAACTCCGCTACAATCTCCAAACAGATATATTTGCCTCATAAAGAAAGAGCCAAATAGATTATGCTATACATTGATCATTCAACATAACAACAGTTGAAGCCTTTGCCAAAAATAGAGAAAAATTTATTCTATGTTTGATTTTTGGTTTCTTGATGAGTGATTTAGCTATTGGGGCTTTATTTAATTCCAATTACATGACGGAGATCAATTTGATCAGTGTTGCCTATTTTATTTTCTTTGGATTCTCATATATATGGTGTGATTCGGTGATACTTTGGAGTTGTAAGCAATGGGGTTATCTGGATTTGTCTTTTCAATTGTTTTAATAGTTACTACTCTCTTCATTGTAACCAATGTGCATTGCTAATTTTTTCCAATGTGCATTGTTAATTTTTTCCAATGTGCACAATTGCCTAATTGCATTAAAGTATGGTAAACTTTGTCTAATTGCATTTGCCTTGCAATTTATAAACTTTGGGATATTCTCTTAAAATGTAAAATTTTGCATATTGGTGCAGTCACAATTTCGTTAGATTACTAAACTCCTCGGTGTATGTGTTTCACTTTTCATTTGATGATAATGCCAAGTAACATTATGTTTTTCCTAATGTATGATTACTAAGTTAGATGATTTGAGGTCCTAACTTGGGTTTTTTATGATTTTTTTATTTGGTGAAAATAAAGGACTGGGCATTGATTGTTGTTTGGGCTTTTTGTTGCGCTTTGAGGACATACGTTTGCTCAATGTTGTGATCTTTCACTATGTGTCTCTTTGTTCATGAATAGAAACCTAGAAGATGATTTGTGCTCATCTTAAAGCAACTATCTCTAGCTGGAGTGTATGCTCATCTTATGTCTTTTTCTTTTTTGGATACACAGCTCATCTCATCTCATCTCTTTTGCTGCCTCTGGTCGATATCTCTACTTTCTCATCTGATTCAACTGATCTCCTTTGATGGTAATCGATGAAATTGTTGGTGTTTAAAGCATTTGTTTTTAACTAAGTGGAGTAGTTAATGCGTTAGAGCTAAATGATATTATTTTGGAAATTTGACAGTATTGATCTTTTCTTATGTTAATGATTATGGTAATATATTTGTCATGAATCATTAGATACTTCCTATTAATTTTTTTAAAACGTAACCGGGGTTAACTCATCAATTTGACCTGAAATGGAAAAAATAACAATCCCAAAATAATCGGAGGGCTATATTCCTCAATTTGTCCACTATGAAAGTAAATTAATTACATCATGCTTTGTGATTAATTGAGTTATCTCATAGTAGTAAATTGATTCTGGATAGTGGTCTTTTCTCCTTTAAGAAATTTATGTCATGAATAGATAGCATTTGGTTATAGTCAAACTTTAAGTTTTTATTTGTATTTGGTGAGAACTTTGGTATGGTATCTATATGCTCAGTTCTATTATGAATTTATATTTTTTTGCTCTGTTGCTTGCATTTGGATTTAATGACCCGAATCTGAATGCTATTAAATTTTTTTGGGCTAAAAAATGTATATTGGTTGATCATTTGCTTTACATTTGCTGGCAATGTTTTTCATTTGGGTGGATGTTAAAAGCTAAAGCCATTTCTTGGTAGGTAGTGTTGGTGTTGTGCTAGGTACATTTCCATGATAAAAGGTTTTACTAATTAATTGTGGTTTTATTTAGGTATGGGGCCAAAAAGGGAATCAAGCAAGAGGAAACAATTTTTTCAACCAAATTTTGAACAATCCTCATCACACTATGAGACAATTGTAACGCCACAATATTTTGAAGATGAGGGACCAAGTGAAACAAATCTAGGCATCTCAACCAAGAAGTTAAGCAAGAGAAATTGTTTCTTTGAGGATCAGCAAAATTTTCGAAATGAAGGTACGAGTTCAATGCCTATAGAGGAGAGAAGCTACGACAAGAATGATGTTGTCGATGAGAATGTGTCAGGTAATCATTGAATCTCTATTTTCAATAATAATTATTTTAGGATATTAAATTAGTTTACCAAAAGTTCTCATAAGTATAGCAATAATATTTTTCAACTTGAAATCAGTACTTGCTCTACCTTTCCTTGGTCAAGCATTTTATCAAAGAACTCGCCAAGGTAAACGATATATTACATCATCAATTTTTGATTTATAAAATTTTATTATTTTTATGACGCAATTTTTGATGCAGGTGTGATTGTAAATTATAAGGACTCTGGAGACGATTCCTACACATGCAATTATTGCGGTGCTTACTTTTGGTCAGGCGAGGCTTTAAAGAGAAGAATCAAAAATCAATTTGTTTATACAAATTATTGTGAAAAATGACAAATAAAACTTCCAATATCAAATCTAACTCCAACTTTTCTTGAACAATTATTGAATCCAAACAATGGTCGTCAAAATACACTTTTTCGTGAAAATATTCGGGTTTATAATGCCATGTTTGCTTTTACTTCTATGGATGCAAAAATTGATTACAAGATAAATAATGGAACAGCTCCTTATGTATTCAAAATTTGTGGACAAGTGCATCATTTAATGGGATCAGTGTTACCTTCTGCAAATGAATGTCTTAAGTTTGCTCAATTATATGTTTATGACACGGGAAATGAGATTTTAAATCGCATTAATGCCATTGATCCAGGTAATAGAAATCAAAATATTGATGTTGCAATTGTTGAAAAATTAGCAAATATGCTTGACGACATTAATGAATTGGCTAAAAAATTTCGATCAGTGAGAGATCAATTTGAAAATATTTCGTTGTCTAATTGTAATATGACTCTACTTGATCGTCAGTCTACCGATGGTAAGCAATACGAATTACCGAGTGCTTCTGAAATTGCCGGTTTAATTGTTTGTGACATTGGAGAATTTAATTCTAACAGAGATATCATAATTCGATCGGTTGATGGACATTTGAAGCGAATATCAAAGATACATCCGAAATTAATGTCATTGCAATATCCGCTACTGTTTTCATATGGTGAGGATGGATTTAGAACAGATATGTTGTTAGAGTGTACGGAAAGAGAGCGTCAGAGAAAAAGAACAAAATTGACGATGATAAAATTTGTCTGTTATCAAATCCATGATCGAGAAAATGATTCAAGCACTTTGCTAAAAGGCGGAAGATTGTTTCAACAATACTTAGTTGATGCATATGCTACAGTTGAGGAAAATCGCTTAGAATATATAAGAAATCATCAACCATTATTGAAGTGTGAACAATGGAATCAATTATCTACGCTTGCTTCAAATGGTGTTACTCGATGTTCTGATGTGGGAAAACCAATTTTTCTTCCAGGTACTCACACTGGCAGTCCTAGAGGTATGTTAAATAACTATCAAGATGCCATGGCAATTTGTAGATATTACGGTAATCCGGATTTGTTCATAACTTTCACTTGCAATGTTAAATGGCCAGAAATTGTGAGATATTTTGAAAAAAAACCTGGGTACAAAGCGGAAGACAGACCAGATATTGTTTCTCGGATTTTTAAAATTAAATTGGATGATATGATAAAATTCATTAAATCCAGAGAACCTTTTGGAGATATTGATGCACATGTTTGTACAATTGAATTCCAAAAAAGAGGATTGTCACATGCTCATTTATTAATTTGGCTTCAAAGACCATACAAGTGTTACACATCAACAGATATTGATTCTATTTTTTCTGCTGAATTACCAGATAAAAACATTTGTCCAGAACTTTTTGAAATAGTTAGTCAATTTATGATACATGGTCCTTGCGATCAATTAAATTCAAAATCTCCATGCATGAGAGATGGAAAATGCACAAAATCTTTTCCAAAACCATACATTTCTAACACCGTTTTTCATGCAATTAAGGCTCCTCACTATAGAAGACGTGATGATGATTCAAAATTTGTAAATAAAAATGGAATTCATATTGGTAATAATTTTGTTGTTCCATATAATCCCATTTTGTTGTTGAGGTATGATGCTCACATAAATGTTGAATCGTGTTCTCAGTCTATGTTAATAAAATATTTATTTAAATATATAAATAAAGGTCCAGATAGAGCTCGAGTGATGGTTCGTGACAATGTAAATGATGAAATACAAAATTATTTGAATTGTCGATATTTAACTCCTCACGAATCTGTGTGGCGATTGTTTGAATTCTCCATTCATACTAGATATCTTGCAGTGCAATACTTAAAAATTCATTTGCCAAACGAGCAGAGTGTTTTCTTTTATGAAGGACAATCTATTGAACAAGTTGTAAAAAATCCAGATGCAGAACGTACAATGCTAACTGCTTGGTTTGATGCAAATACTTTTTATAAGGACGCAGCTAAATTAACTTATGCTCAATTTCCTTCTCAGTTTGTTTGGGACAGTGACAGCAAAACATGGCATCCAAGAAAAAGACGATATGACGTTATTAGCAGAATTGCACACGTACCACCACTTGCAGGCGAATTATTTTACCTACGAATGCTGCTGAATATTCAAAAAGGATGTCGCAATTTCGATTGGATCAAAACAGTCAATGGAATTACATATGCCACTTTTCAGGAAGCATGTCGAACATTGAGATTACTAGATGATGATAAAGAATGGAACGATGCACTGGTTGAATCTGGATTTACTGCGACCTCTTCTCAGATTAGACAATTATTTGTTACCATCATTCTTTTTTGTGATGTCTCAAATCCGCGAGCTTTGCTTAATGCACATTTGATGAGTATGTCTGATGATATCTTATACAAAATTTGATCGGAATTCAACATGCCCAACCTTACCATACCTGAGGATGATTTGAAAAATAACGTTTTATATGAACTTGAAAAATTGTTTAGTATGACATCCAGTTCATTGAAACAACATCATTTGTCGATGCCAAAAACAGAAAAGATACATGAGTTGAGCAATAAATTAATGAGAGAGGAATTAGATTTTGATTGTGAGACACTTAAACGTGAACATTGTGAATTGATTACTAAATTAAATTCGTGTCAGAAAATTATATACGATGAAGTGATTGAAGCTGTGGAACAGAAAACAGAAAAATTATTTTTTGTGTATGGTAGTGGCGAAACAGGGAAAACTTTTTTGTGGAATACTATAATTTCTAAACTAAGATCTAAAGGAAAAATTGTTTTGGCCGTTGCTTCGTCAGGAATTGCTTATCTGTTACTTCCAAAAGGTAGAACGGCGCATTCACGTTTTAAAATAAAGCTTGTTATAGAGAAATATTTAAAATGTTCGATAAACAAACAAACACATCTTGCAGAATTAATTGAAAATGCACATCTGATCATTTAGGATGAAGCTCCAATGTGCAATAAATGTTGTATGGAATCATTAGATAAAACTCTTCGAGATATTTTGTCAGCAAACTCTGATGATCGAAAGACACAAATACCATTTGGAGGCAAAATAATTTTGTTCGGTGGAGATTTTAGACAGATTTTACCAGTTATAGAAGGAGGAAGCAAGAGTGATATTATTGAGGCGTCTTTGAATAATTCATATCTATGGTCATATCTTAAAGTTTTTTATTTAACAGAAAACATGAGATTATCGTCTATCGGATTGACGACCACTGAAAAAGATGAGATTCAAATTTTTGCAGAATGGATGCTACAGATAGGAGAGGGTCGATTACAGTCAAATTTTCCAACAAATGACCTTGATACATCTTGGATTCAGATTCCTGAAGATTTACTCACTGATTCAACTTTAGATCCTATCAAATCAATTTTTATGGCTACTTATCCAAATTTTGATTGTAAATATAACGATACATGTTATTTGAGAGAGTGTGCCATCGTCACACCGAGAAATGCAACAGTACATGACATAAATAAATATGCAATTAATTTGTTGCCTGGTGATAAAAATATATATTTGAGTTCTGATTCGATTTCATTCAATTCTGCTACCTATAGTGATAACAGTCTTTTGTATCCTATAGAATTTTTGAATAAACTTGAATTTAGCGGTCTACCATCACACGAACTCATACTGAAGATTGGAATGCCAATTATGTTATTAATAAATTTAAATCAAATACAGGGATTGTGCAACGGAACACGGTTGATTAAAACTAATTTGTTTGAAAAAATAATAGAGGCAAAAATAATGACAGGGACTAATATTGGGGAAAAGGTTTATATTCCAAGAATTGTGTTGATTGCGAATGAAACTAAATTGCCATTCACATTCAAGAGACGACAGTTTCCTATCAGAGCCTGTTATGCAATGACAATCAACAAAAGTCAGGGTCAATCACTAAATCAAGTCGGAGTATATTTAACAGAACCAGTTTTTAGTCACGGACAATTATACTTTGCACTATCGAGAGTTACATCAAAAAAAGGCTTAAATATTATGATAAACAACGGTGACAACATACCAAATAATTATACAAAAAATATAGTTTACAAAGATATTTTTCAAAATATATAGCATATATAGCAATAATTAAATCAAATAGGAAGAAAAAGAATGTAAATAAATATAGAACAATTTTTTTTGCTATAATGAAGAGTTTTTTAGGATTTTGAAAGGAGATACAATATCTCCTTACTTTTGGTATTTATGTAACTTGCTTGAAAGTTTACACAGTCAATTATAATTTTATTTAATTTTTATGATAATTATGTAGAATCTTTTTACAAATCTATTTTTATGCTAAACAATAATTAGGCTTCCAAAAAATTTATAACACTTCGTCATAAAACCGCGCCAAGGCGTGGACACCCACCTAGTGAACTAACAAAGTTCATACCAATCCTACTAGGTTCAATTCAGTGCTCTCGTGCCCGTGTTAGAATGAAAAACTTTTCTCTCCTAAGGTTTTTGGGCGGCCGCTTCCATGACTCATCCTCTCTCATCGTAACTGGCACGTTTTGGGCGTCAACTCTGCTCTCTCCTCAAGAGGTAGAAGAAAGGAGCGCATCTCTGGGTACCATTCAACCTTTGCCTTTATTTTCTTCCATATGGGGTGGGGTGCGCTATAAAACGTGGATGCTTTGGGTGAGCGAGGCGCAGCTCGCGGTGGTCATCGAACAGATGATACCAATGGTGATAGGCGAGTGACTTAGTCGACCGCAGAGAGGCATCGTCAACTGAGCTGGGCTCGACTGAAGAGGGTCGATGAAGAGAGGAAGTTGTGGACGGGCCTTTCGTATTGGATGTCACACGTAAAGATGAGGAGTGATGTTGTGGGGCGGTGGGGTTCTACTGGCATTTTCGTGTGATCAAATGCAGGTTGTTGTAGACATGTGGATGGCGATATCAGCAGAGATCTCTTGGGTTTTCACGATAGGGAAGAGTGGTCCCGTGTTCTTCCTACCAGCAGCGCAGGTCAACTGTGGAGTTGTTAGCTCTGAAGAAATCGGCACGTTGGAGGTAGGAGTCCAGTCGGGGTGGGTGGCGCGTCAGGTGTGACATGTGAAGCCGCTAGAGCCATAAACCTAGTTGCTCAAACACTAGGCGTTGGGGTTCAGGTTGAGCCTAGGCCTGTTTAGAGTCCTTGGAGCTAAGTGGTTTGTTGTTAAGCCCCTGGTTTAGGTGCTTCTATTCGCATTTAGGACCTGGGTGATTTTTATCGGCATAATTTAGTATCATTGCTATTGTTATTTCCTTGAATTGGGATATTTTTTATATTAATTATTACAATTTTTTATTTCTTTGAGTTGGATTCCGGTAGATTCTAGTCTTTATGTTAGAAGATTAGTCTCTATTTTATGGATGTATTTCCGTGTAATAAACGTGAATGATCAATCATACTACCAATTAGCCGATTACTATTTGGTAATTGACCAGCATCTTATCCATAACGCTATTGCGTATTTCCATTTCTGTGGTCGGTCTAGTTACTTTACTTCTAATTATTTTGATTTGGTGCATTTTTTCATAATTTTTTTTTCAATTCTAGTTTATTGTCCAGTTAAAGACATTCTGATTTTTCTTTTGTTACCCAAAGACATTGTATTTTTTTGATTGATTAATATGAGTTTTTCTTTAAAATAAAAACTAACAAGTAACAAAGTTCAGTCTAGCAAAACTAGAGTTTTCTCGACGACACCCTCTGACATCATCAATGCGTTGAGTTTGTTATGAGTTGAGTCGCCAGAATTTTGTGATGGCACTGATGTCTCTCGGGGCTCAGTGTCGATCGAGGTTCCAAATGGATGTGAAGTAGGTTCATGTCTCTGAGCGAAGTCCAACCTTGTCGTCTACCTATAAGTGGTCTTGCCTGTTGTTGTTGGTGTTGAGTAGAATCCGACGGATGCAGCGATGGACTATAAGGATTGCCAAACTGCTTTGGGAGGGCTAGGTGTTTGGTCGACGGAGACTGGCATGAGCGAGATTGAAGGATCTACTGACGAGGTGGCGACGACATGGTCCGGTTGAGCGGCAAAAGATTCACCGGAGGAAGATGGGTTGGTGGCAACGTGGTTTGTATTCGCTAGGTCAAAATGGCCACTCAGTTATTCGAGCCTGGTTTGACTTTTTGTCTAGTGGATCAAAACTAATTTGGGCGTTTGGTGTCTCTGGGGTTTGGTTGATGTTTTTAGTTCCTGGGTTGGACCCAGGAAAGTCTTTTATTTTTCAGAATGGAAGGCATCAGTCTGTCACACTCAGCTATCGTGTTTTCTTATGACACAGGTTGAGACTATGGTGACGATGGAAGTACGTACCATACTCGAATACCGGTTGGGGTATGCTTGTTCTAGCAAATGTTATCAAGTAGGACATGGAACATGCTAAAGTTCAACTAGCAAAATAGCCACCGAGTACACGACCGTTTACAGTGACTGAAGCTTTGCTACTTTAGCAAATAATGTCTTCATGTCCATGAATTACATGTTTTTGATTTATTGTAGTGTTCTTTTTTCGTCTATTATGATTGTTAGAATATATCTGCTTGTTCTAAAAGCCTTGCGTAATACAAAAAATCTGTATATTTTATTCAACACTAAGAAGAGTGACCGACTTGCTTATAATTATTTTAAATTAAAATAAAATTCTATATCGTTTAACTAAAAAAAATTAAAAAATCAGTCTACGACATACCTATGCCTATTAGTTTTGAGTATCTAAAAATATATATATGAAAAACAATGGCAACTTGGTAATAATCTGGCATACCAATCCCATACTCCAAGTCTCCAACAGTCCAACTCTTCCTCGCTCTTTCTTTTTCGAACTGGAGCTTCTTCTGCCTATGGCTTTTTGCGTCCGTTGTAACCGCATTCTCTCTTTCCTGTCTCTCGCTCCCTTTCACTTTCAGCAAAATCCCCTCTAAACCTCAGCTTTAACTTCACTTCAAGACATCTTCTTATTTTTCTCCCATCAACCGAACCGAGAACGCTCCCAAGTCCCAACGCTTCTCTCTCTCTTTTTCTCTCTTCTCATATTTCAAATCCTAAACTCTTCTTCTGAGTCCTCTCGCTTCATCTGCCTCTCTCGCTCGCCGGAGACAATGTCGGCGGCCAGCGATGACGAGGCTCAAACCTCCTCCTCCTCCTCCTCCTCCTCTCTCTTACACAAGCTCGCCTCCAACACCGAACTCCTCAACCTCAAACTCTACGTCATCATACTCCTCCTCCTCGGCGTGTTGTTCGCCGCTTTCCTCGCCGTGTTCCTTGCGTTCCAGATTTCGCGGCGGCGGAAGAGCCGAATGCGCCTCAAACACAGCTGCGGCTCCATCCCGCTCGTCTCCAAAGAGATCGCTGTCATCAAACAACAACAACAACAACAACCAGCTCCCTCCGATCCTCCTCCTTCTCCTCCTCCGCCTGAGGGCAAAATGGGAAACCAAAAGTTGAGCCGAGACGTGGAACACGGGAATCATAATGGCGAGAAGAGCGGTGGGAGTGACGTGTCAGGGACTCATAATGACGACATTGGGTGGGGCCGCTGGTTCAGCCTCAACGACCTGGAGACCGCGACACGTGAATTCTCGCCAGAGAACGTCATTGGAGAGGGAGGATACGGCGTCGTTTACAGGGGAGCTTTGCACGACGGTTCGGTTGTCGCCGTCAAGAACCTTCTTAACAACAAGTACGTAACGTTGGGTTCTGTACCACATTTTGGTTATTTTTTAATTATTTTTTTGTCCAAAACGAACAATGAACAAGCCAACAAGGGATTTGGTTAGATCAATCGGAACAAAAAGGGATTTGGTTTGATGAACATGGTGATCCCATTGATCCGAAGCTAGCTGGGTACATTTAGGCAGTACCAATAATAAATAACTATACGCTCTTTCTTGTTGGTCTCTTTACTCTTGGTACGGATTCAATAAATTCCTACGTGCCTTTCTGACATGTTTGAAAATTCTACTAGTTTATGTAGAAGGACATGATGGAGGTATCGCATAGCTTAATTAATTGGTAGGAGAAGAATTGGAAACTTTAGGTTCAAATCTTTGGTGCAATTGAAAAACCTTATCCCTTGGATGATGGATCTTGGATCTTTGTCATGCATGTGTTTTGTCTTGTATTCTTAGACAACAGTTGAGCTTAAAGAGACTTCTCTAAACGATTGATCAACTTGCCAAATCACTATTGGTCATTCCTCTTTTGCGTGATGTCTAGCAGAATTATCTGGTCAACATATGCATTTTCCTTTTGCGAGTGAGGATCTGATTCTGGCTACCCAGTTTGTGGTTTTTTGGATATGAGAATGTAGTCACTGTACAATAATAACCGTTATTAGTGTCACACTGTAACATACTTTGCTTAATGAAAAGAAAAAGTGACTGCTTTTGTTCTACAGAACAGGACTAGGCAAAGACAATAATTAGTTTAAGCTTTAATCACTTTCATCTTCATTCTTTTTCATCTTTACTATTTTTAATAATATATTTTTTGATTTGTTCTACAGAACAGGACTAGGCAAATACAATAATTAGTTTAAGCTTTAATCACTTTCATCTTCATTCTTTTTCATCTTTACTATTTTTAATAATATATTTTTTGATTTTAGTGCTTTCCAAAGCTCCATTCATGCATCATTGTTTGCACTTTGATTGGCCAAAATGTTCATGAGACATCGAGAGAATCCAATTCCAAACTAGACAGAAAGAGCAAGTAAAAATGAAGCTGGAGATGAATTTTACTTTACAACAGGGCTTTGTAATTTTCAGATCATTTGCTACTTCATTTCATAAGCATGCCCCTAGCCTTTTGACTAGAAACATAACATATATAACTTCTTTATATTATGTTCGAGTAATGACGTATGTTTGTTGATCTGTAAACTAAAAGGCACCTGTTTATGATCATGTTTATAGAGGTCAAGCACAGACAGAGTTTAAGGTGGAAGTGGAAGCTATAGGGAAAGTAAAGCATAAGAACTTGGTGGGTTTAATTGGTTATTGTGCGGAAGGTGCTCACAGGTAAAAAATTTAATGACATTTTTACATGTAATGCGACCATGAACACTTATATTTTTAACAAAGGTCTCTCTCCATGGGGACTTGTATTGATTTGCAGGATGCTTGTATATGAATACATTGACAATGGAAATTTGGAGCAGTGGTTGCATGGTGATGTTGGGCCTGTGAGCCCTCTGACTTGGGATATCCGAATGAAGATTGCTGTTGGAACAGCAAAAGGGTGTGATAACCTTGCCTCAATATGCTTGAACATTCTTCTGCACAATAAGCTAGCTGTGATATTTCAAGTTGACTCAATATGCTTTCATTTCCGCTATTAAGATAGGAACTGTAGATCATTGCTCTTCATTTATATGTTTTCCATCCTTCTGGACAAGATCAACTTATATTGTTCTTTCTTGTCATCAGCCTGGCCTATTTGCATGAAGGGTTAGAACCTAAAGTGGTGCACCGCGACATAAAATCCAGTAACATTCTTCTTGATAGAAAGTGGAACCCAAGAGTATCAGATTTTGGTCTGGCCAAGCTCTTGGGACCTGAGTCAAGCTACGTGACTACACGTGTAATGGGGACATTCGGGTTAGCGTTCATTCAAATTCAAAGTTGATTTCAGCGACTTAGTACCCTATTATTATTATCTGTCTCTATTCTCTACTATGTAGTAATGATCCTTTATTGTAATTGCTGTAGATATGTTTCTCCAGAGTATGCAAGTACCGGCATGCTTAATGAAAGAAGTGATGTATATAGTTTTGGAGTTCTGCTTATGGAGATAATTACCGGAAGAAGCCCAATTGACTATTCCAGACCTGCCGGAGAGGTAAATCAACTTCTTATTTTTAATTAGAAAATGGACTGCTTCCATGTGATAACTGTTCTGGTTGGTGCATATCAGATGAACCTGGTTGATTGGTTTAGAGGAATGATTTCAAGTCGCCGTGAGGAGGATATTTTGGATCCTTTGATAGAAGTTCAGCCCCCTCCAAGAGCTTTGAAGCGCACATTGTTGACTTGTCTCCGCTGTATAGATTTAGAAGCCAGTAAGCGACCAAAGATGGGGCAAATTGTTCATATGCTTGAGGCAGAAGACTTCCCTTTTCGTACTGTAAGTCCTTTCCTTTTCATATTGCATTTTTCCGACCCATGCAGAAGTAACAGACCTTACTGCATAATCTTTAATGTTGTTATATCAATTTTATAACAAGCCAGTTTAGTACACACCAGATTTTAACAATAATACTAGCAAATTTGCAGAACTATAGTTAAGAAGACACCTTAATTAGTTGTAGTAAGACACTGCATAAGGAAACTGGAGAGTTGCCTCGCTCTTCAAATAAAGTTGTTTCCAATTGTCAACTTCTGAAAAATTTTCATTAACTCAAAAATATGCACAGTTGATTACTTGGATCAGATATTTTATAAGTTTGTGTTAGTTTGATTATTCCTAGAAAGCAAGACAAGTGTACTATTTTACTATGTTTTACTGCATTCTTCCTCAGTTTTAGATTTCATGATATACAGGACGCCCGATCAGCTCGATAGATAGGAACTTCTGGGTGTAGGTGCATCCTATAATGTTCTATATCTGTCCCCAACAGTCCAACCAAGCGGGAAGTCGAGGTGGAGATGATTCTGTTTTTGCCTGATTAAGTGGTCAAGTTCTATATCATGATCCTCCATGGGCAGTATATATAGAAGCTCTCATCAAAAAATATGTGGAAGAAGTCACAAGCATTGAATGTGAATATTTTATATCCAATCTTTTTTCGTTTATCATACTTGGATAAAAGACTGTAAATACGAGCTTGATATATAATTTTCAATATATACCGGTGAACTATGTTTTAGAAAAGAACAAGGAGGAGATACATAACAATAATACAAATAAATTCTTTCAATGAGCACTCTTATAATGAGAACTTGATGAGTACATTTCATAAAATTGTTGTAAGAGTCATTTTTCGATAACATTTTTATAGAGTTAACCGTTAGATGATTAGATATTGATGAGTAGATCATTTCTACAAATTTCATCCAATTTGAAAATCGTTAAGGTATCAAACAAATCAAATCAATGGAGGAATTAAAATTGTCAAACATACATCGGTCATGTTCATAAGTGATAAATCTTGACTACGAATGACTTATCGATTTTCAATTTTTGTGAAATTTTGCATGAGTGATCTACTTATCATTATCTATTTAATCAACGGTGGATTTGTCAAAATATAAAGATTGAGTTTAATGAGAAGGTACTCACCAAATCCTCATTATAAGAGTCCTCAATGAAGAATTTCCCAATAACTCAATCACTCATTTCATTAGACAATAAAAGATACGGGCTAAAACCCAAAACGAAGTAGTAGAGACCTAGCCTAGCAAACATGACACAATGCAAACATGACACAATGACGTTTGTGCCCTCCTTTAAATTTTGAAACCCTACATGAAAAGTTGCAATATCGCCTCTCTCTCTGGTTGCTACTACAGCCTCACTTCCTTTGCTCAATGGCTGCTCCGCCTCCATGCGCGACGCTCCTCGTCTGCTCCGCCTCAAAGCGCATGATTCTCTTCTCACCTTGCCCCGCCACGTCTCCGAGCTCCGTGCCTCCAATTCCTCGTAACCTGTAGCGCCACCTCTAGCAACAACTCTACCTCGAGTCGTTCTCCCTCCGTCGCTGCTTAAAATCAACCTCGGTGCTCGACCTCAGCCCTATAATGTTGACGCGCACTAATGCCTCAATTTGCTCGTCGACCCGACAGCTAAAATTACTCGGCCAAGGCTCGACTTTGCACTGTCGAACATTGATTCAAACACCATATCAGGGCAACAACTTTTTTTTCGTTTGATTTGGTTGTTTCAGTATTGAGATATTAGTGAGATGGTTGCTTATCTTTGTCATGTGAAATGCTCGTTTTCATCACTGTAACTTTGTTTTTTGTTTTGTTTTCGATTTTAGTTTTGTATTTGTTGTGTTTGTGTGTGTAATTGTGTGTTCCACTATTAGTTTTACGATTTATGGTGGTTTCCAAACTCGTTGCTAAGATGTCATTCCAAATTGTTACGATATTATGTTTCTAAAATTGTTATTATATTTATTTTAAATTTGTTATTGAAGTTTTAGAATTGCTATTGCATTTTGTTGAAACTGTACTGTATGTTTTGAAGTTGATACTACACTTTTTGAAGCTGCTACTGTGTTTTTCTAAACTGTACTGCTACGTACTGCATTTTTTGAAGCCGATATTATATTTTTCTGAAGCTAATACAACACTTTTCGAAGTTGGTATTGTGTTTTTCTAAATTGCTACTGCATTTTTTGAAGCTGATACTACACTTTCTGAAGCTAATACTACGTTTTTTTAAGCTGAAACTATACACTTTGAAAATGCTACTGCTCATATTGTTGTTCAAGTGCTAATGCTTTTTTAAAGTTATTAGTGGTACAATGCACTACCAGAAAAAATAATTTAGACGACGAAAAAAAATCATCAACTAAAGTAAAAGCCTACGAATGTTTGTTGGCTAAAGTGTCGTCAGTTAAAGGTCGTCGGTCATACTTTAGCCGATGACAATAGTGGCAGTCGTCGGCATAAAGTTTGGACTTTACCAGACGACTTTGTACACTTTTTCCGACAAAATTTCGTCGGCCAAAACTTCCCCGCTGGTCAAAATGGTTGACCCGAACTGGATTTTAGCCGACGATTGATAAAGACTTTCGTGAGCTGAAGTCTTTGTACATCGTCGTCTAAAGTATGAAACTCGTTGGCTAAAGTGAAGACTTTAGCCGACGACTGTGACTATTGTCGTCGGCTAAGGTTGCTGATTTTTGAAGAAGAAAAAACTACAGATTCTGGATTTCTATTCCCAGAACCTGCCAATTCCACAATTTTATTTCCACAGTAGCCAACAACACATAAAATGAAAACAAAACACATATTCACCAACAAACACTAACTAATGAAACTTAAGCGTCTATACATTTAAAACTTAGCACTTAAACTAAGTTAAGTGTTCAAACTAAACCCACATAATACCTAAGCTAAATATTATCCAAATCTATGTCCTGAAAATATGGAGTATTACCATCATCTTGCGGATCCTCCCGCAGCTGTGGAGCATTGAAAGGGAGCTGGATTGGTGGCAATGGAAGTGGGGGCGAGAGTCCTTGCGCCTGAAGTTGTGCAGAAAATGCCTGAAACTAGGAAGACATCTGAGCCTGTTGGGCGGCCGTGTCAGCACGGGTCTCAGCCTCCTGCGCTAATCTTACCTGCTCCATCGCTTCCATCTGTCTCTGATGCTCCATCACCTGCCTCTGAAGTTGCTTCTGTAGCTGAGCAGCCTTGGAAGATGCTGACTTGTGATATAACTAAAACATGCATTAAATTAAAGACTTAACACACAAATCAATCATGCAATTTGAAACTCTATAGATGTAGTATTTTAAGCAAGTAGGGATCGTTCTAACCGGGGATTGAATGGTGCATGCAATTATTTTGTAAATAGGAAGGTAAAAAAATCGATTAATTACCTAAATTTTCTATCTAATTACTACCTAGAAACGTCACAAGCAAGAACATGAATTCCTAGGACTCAAGCATGCATAAACTCATAGGCAAGCAACACATACAAGACCCCTATAAACTCTAATTCATGTTATGACAAAAATAAACCTAATTTACTATTTACAAGTGATCAACTTATTCCCACTACCACATATTGACTCATTGCCGGCGACTTTTAAGTCGCCGGCAATGTCCAAAAAAAAAATCGCCGGCAATGTTTTTGGACATTACCAGCGATTTTTGCCGGAAAAATCGCCGGTAATGTTTTTTTTTTTTACATTACCGGCGATTTATGTCGCCGGTAATGTCCGTCGCCGGCAATGTCTCGATGGTAATGTAAAAAAAAAAAAAAAAGACATTGCCGGCGACATACATTTATGTCGCCGGTAATGTAAAAAAAAAAAAGACATTACCGGCGACTTTATTTATGTCGCCGGTAATGTCTTTTTTTTTTTTACATTACCATTGAGACATTGCCGGCGACGGACATTACCGGCGACATAAATCGCCGGTTATGTCCAAAAACATTGCCGGCGACTTAAAAGTCGCCGGCAATGAGTCAATATGTGGTAGTGTCGATCCTTACCTTCACTCAAATATAGCATATATACATCTCTCAACAACCTACGATTTCTATCACTCAAATTCTCAAAACACATGCATATTTCATATTTTGTGCTCAGAATCCCCTATACACCATTGATTTAGACTCGAAATCCCCTATACGTCGATGGAAGAAGAGATGTGGCGTTATGGTGGTGTAGTCGGCTTCTTGAGGATGTTGGCTTAGTTTGTGGGGAGGAGGAGAGTGTTTGGCAGAGCTTGGGCATAGGAATGAGTGATGATCTGAATTAGGGACATGCCTTTAGTATTTATAGGCCTTACAAGAATCATTCTCCTCCTAAAATAAGGTTTTTCTTCTATTCTCGGGTAAATCTGGCAGTCTGTAAAGATGTTCACTTTTTCGGAGTTGTATATCTCTAAAAATTATAATTTTGGTGTCATTGGAAAGAAGACTCGAATATCTTTCTAACCATAAGTCGATCACATCTTAACTTCTTCTGATTTGTTCCCAGTCATCGTTCTAAGTTGACCAATCTGCACAGGCAGATTCTGCTTTTCTTATTCTTTATGATTTTCTTCTTCTTTTGACTTTGGGAATCATTTTCTTGCCAAATCTTGGTCTCCACGAAATTGGCTGATTGGATCTTCATATTTGGGCTACCCAAATGGTCTTCTAATTAATTGGACCCATTTTCATTTGTTCTTCTTCAAGATCCTTTCGGAAGTTTCCAAATCCTAGCCAACATAGGAAAGGTTTTCCTAGTCAACAAATAATTTTTCTTCTTTCTTCCTTGGAATTTCAAACCAATTTCTTCTCTCCATTATTTTTCTGCATTTTGCGTGTTTGTAGACTCCTTTACTCCGTCTCTTTTAGTCAACACCTGAAATTAACAAAATAAGTCAAAACTAATGAAACTAAGCAATTATCAAAGTAAAAATATAGAGATAATATATTAATTAATACGACTAAAATGCGTAGATCAAATTTCCCGAGAAACTAGGAGTGTTCTTCAAGACCCCATCGCCCCGCTGTCTTAGACCCCTACATTAGTAGTTCGTCCCTCATGGTGGGAAAGCGTGACCAATGATCGCCGCCCCTACCGTCACATCAGATTGATCAATTTGAGAGATGACCTAAGGGAGGTCCCCATCCTGCATCTCTGGCCATTGCTCCCTCACCATATGAGTCAACGCCACTTCAAATTCTTTCCTCAATCTCGCCTAATTGACGAGGAAAAAAAATAACATATTAGTAAACATATATAAAAAAAAAAGTTAGAGAAAATACAAATATAAGCAAATATGTTAAATTATAAGGGCATAAGACTTACAATATCTTCGTTGAACTGAGGATACACTTTCTCATACGTATACACTACGGGTTGACTTCACTTTTTTTTGTCTCCTCCTCCATCCAACTCGCAAACAGTCTAGACCCAGTATGATGCTTTTATGCCCCCGGTTTGCATCGTTTATTCCATAAATGGCCTTGTTAGATAAACATATATTAAAAAATATTAAGAAACTAATTTCGCCAAATAGGATGCAAGTAAACACAAATATGATGTTACATACCTCATATTCTGGATTGTTGAAGTGGACTAGAAGCCACTGCCACTTGTACTCCCTATACATAAACTCGTTAGGGGTACCCGAACGGTTGTTGCCATGAGTCTTCCAATGCTTATAGAGCTCATTTTTCCACTCCTTGTACCTATATATGCAACACAAATGTTATAAAGTGACAATAAATGATCAAAAAAATATAACTCAATATATAAAATATAACTCCCACCACCTTTTTCCTTGAGTGTCATTTGCCCAAGTGGAATTAAGGTGCTCCGGAACAACAAAACACACATGCAATGGTCATAATTAATAAGGGTAGACATACATAATGAATATGTAACTAACTCGCCGACATAGCATTGTTCACCATGTCCTTCACATATGGTGGCATCGAGGGCCACTCTCCACACAGAAAAAGGACTCTGTCCCATATGACACATCCTACTTGGCCGTTGTAGGACCTCGTTCCCCCCCCCCAACTTCACCGCTCCATCCTCTGTTATTTCTATGACCACTAGCCTGCTGATCTTGACATGCTTATCAAGACCCTTACTGGTGATCTTGACATAAAACAAAGTAAAAAGATTAAAACATAAGCACCCATTTTAATATACAAATTAATAATAAGTTATAAATTAAATAACTAAGGTATTTAATATTTACCCGATTATGATGCCAATGTGTTTGTTACCCTCACACTAACAAGAGGTGTATCAAACGGCGTATAGACGTATGCTAGTTGTGGGGTAAGATAACTAAGCTGTCATGAAAGAGGCACTCCCCGCTCATTGACATCAGGTATGACAGGTACGCTCTGGGGCATGAAGAGGTGAGGCAGCGACATTTGTACCCTCGATGACGAGCTACCTGAAGTACCAACCAGTGAGGTAGAAGGAGCTGGAGCCGTAGAGGGAAAAGGCATTGGCCGATGAATGAGAGGCATACAGACACCTGAAGGAGCGGGAGCCGTAGAGCTGGCCAGTGAGGGCATAGGGGAGCGGCCTTACGGCCAAAGCTGCCTCGTGCTCTATGGTATGTGGTGGCGGGCAACTACACCCTACTGTGGTGGCTGATCAAGTAGTTGAACTCGTCGAGAGTTCAAATAGCAGTGAAATGTGGTCTGAGGGTTGTTGGGGATAGAGGTAGCCTCAGAACTGTCGGCGCTAGACCTTTGTCCCTTAGATCCCTTCTTTTTCTTGAAGAGATTCATGATGCCTACTATAAAAATCACCATAACAAATTATAAATACCACACTATATACTCTACACAACACACTACTAGTAAAATTTAACATAAAAAATTAATCGACATCCTCATCACTTTCACTACCACTATCATATATTCACCATCAACACCATATTCACCAACAATTCAACATCACCATATGCATATATTCACACACAAAATAATCACATCTTAAAACGACCCTCTAAAAATTCATACTTTAAAAGCACCCTCTAAAATCAACTTTAACATCACATTCAAATTAACATGACATTTCAATTAACATATATAAACCAATAAATCACACAAATTTCAAAAATTCAAATCAAAAATTCAAAAATTCAACAATTCACCAAAAATTTCAACAATTCAACAATTTCATTAAGAATTCCACAATTAAATAATCAAACAATGTGAATCAATTAACCAATTTTAAACAATTATCGTATTTAATCTAAACCCAAAATATAAAAAAAAACCCAAATTTTAGGGTTTACCGGGATAGACAAAGAGAGGACAGAGAAAGGGTGGCAAACAGAGAGAGAGAAAAATAGAGGGTGACGGTAGTCTGGGGGAGGCGGCGGAAGACAGAGTGAGAGGAAAAACCTAGAAATTTGAGAGAGGAGACAGCGGTTTGGGCGATCTAAACCTGATGACTTTAGCCGACAACGTAAAAAATTCGTCGGATATACTTTATTATCGTCGACTATACTTTATCCAACGACACGTGTCATAGTCGTTGGCCAAAGTTACTTTAGCCAACAAAATGCATCATCGGCTAATGTATAATCGACGACACGTGTTTCAGTTGTCGACTAAAGTGACGACATAAGTCTATTTCGTCGAGTCTGAAATAATAATCTAGTCTAAAGTAGATTTAATCATGACCTCCCTTTAATGAAAAGCACCTGATTGGTAATGAAAATATTTTAAAATATTAGGCTCATGTGAAAACACGTTTCACACAAATTCCTGTTTAACTAAGGCTCATAATCAGAATCATCGCTTGAGTCTTTCTTGGTGTCTGAGCTAATTTCGGGTAATATGTGCTGCTCCTCATCATTGGAGTCTTCGCTGTCTTCATTTAAATCAACATCAATAAGCCTTACATATTCATAACGAATTTGAGCCACACAACCTTGTCTCACATTATTAAGGTGAATTGTAGAGGATTCAAGAATACCAATTGCATTTGGCTGTTGGTATGCAGTATCTTCTTCATTATCTGCGGCCTCTCCAAGTGTAGCAGCATTGTATATATTTCTAAGAACAACATGGTTGACTACTTTCCACGCCTCTTTGTGCACTACATCATCAAGATAAAACACTTGTTTTACCGCTGTGGCAAAAACAAAAGGGTCATCTTTATACCAGCTTGTAGCAGTATTCACCAAAAATATTATGTACTGATCGGTTCTTGTGTTTCAAGGGTTAGTATCAAACCATCTATACTTAAACAAGTGCACTGTCATGTCTTCCCTTTAAATTAGTTCAACCACTGAATTGAGAACACCGTAATAGTCAATGTCATTCCGCCCACCATGTACCATTACCCTAGAATTCTGTGTTCTTCGTTTGCTGTCTCTATGTTTACATATAAATTGCAGATAATTGACCTTACACATTGGATAAACTCTTGAAGTTATCAGTTTCATCGCCAAAAACCTCAATTCGTGTGACCAGTTTGGGTGACCATCAAATTGTATATGGTTCATTTGAAAAAAATAATCGCAACCATTAAGTTTAAATATGAACATTGATATTTTGATATATATAAATATATATAGCAGTCAATATAAATATAGACGTACCCAGGCCCCAAAATAGTTTGTAAACGCCCTATTGTGGTATTCAAGATCACCGACAACTTCATCATAGTAAAGTGGATGTCTTTCCAGTATTGAACTTATGGACAGTTAATCAATACCTATCAGTGGACAATGACTAGCGCATATGATTCCAACTGGTACGAGTTTGGCAACTGTCCATGAACTTCAACATCATAGGAGAGGATAAAAGATTGAACTATGGTTCATCTACCGACATATATTGTGGAGGGTCCTCCAACGCTCCAAAATACAACTTGGTGTACGTTACGTACTCGTGCGTAAGATATGCTCCAGCTATACATCCTTCAAGTGCAGATTTATTAGCCACATAGTCTTTGTAGTCCCCCAGTTGTCTATCAAGTTGCAAAGTGCATGTTATGATTATTAAAAAATAATTTTATATAAAAACAGATTGATCTTTGGATGTTGAATCATACCTTTTCATGGGATACATCCAAGTGTAGTGTACTGGACCAGTAAGCAACAATTGTTCGGGAAGATGGATCATCATGTGAGGCATGATGTCAAAAAAAATTGGGGGAAATATCATCTCAAATTTGCACATGATAAAAATGATGTCCTCTTGCATTTCTCTTAGGTCTGAATTTTTCACGTCTCTAGTGCATAACTTCTGAGGGAATCTTGACGATACTACTAACGGCTCCACTACCTGACGGGGCATGTATGATCGAATGAAAACTAGAAAGAGATGTTGAAGCAGTAAATGGAAGTCATGACTCTTTACTCCGTACATCTTATTGTCCCGGAAGTTAACACACCGACCTATATTTCCTGCATAGCCTGAAGGATACCTAACATGATCCATCCACCTAAAAATTTCATTCTTCTGGTCAGGCTTGACGGTGTACGACGTTTGGGGCATTTTTTCAACCCTTCTTCCAACCACAAATATTTTCGTATACTCGTTCTTTTCAGATCAATGCGTGCCTTAGGGTCGTCTTTAGTTTTCCCTTCTCAATTCAGCACTGTGCCCACCACACTTTCGCACACATTCTTTTCTATGTGCATGACATCTAGGTAGTGCCTGATCAACAACTTACACCAGTACGAAAGTTCCCAGAATATGCTTTTGTGTGCTCAGGATTTATACATGTCGGATCTGTCAGGTATTGCCGCTACTATATTAGGATGATTGCTGAGCTATCCAAAATCGTATTCATTTAACACTTCCAAAATTTTATCCCCTATCCATCTTCTGGGTTGCACATCCTTTTCTACAGTCTTATCAAATACCTTGTCATCCGCCTGCCATAGGTGATCAAGTCTAAGCCAACAACGGTGATGCATTTGGACAATCTTCCTACAATAAAGTCAGCCACACTCATCAGTCAGGCACTCTACACAAGCTCTGTATCCCCTAACAACGTTGTCCGACAACATTCTGCGGGCAAGAAAATGACTGATGGTGCCAATAACCATGACATGCATCTGGAACAACTCGTGATTGTACTGGAACAGCTCGTGATTGTACTTGTCCTAAGGGGGATGGGCAACGTTCCACAAAAACTTAAACTCATCAATCAAGGGTCTCAAATACATATCGAGACACTTTCTAGGATAACCCGGCCCTGGAATTAACAGAGTCAACATATTGTATTCCTTCTTCAGCACATCCATAGAGAAAGGTTGTATGTTATCAAAATAATTAGCCATATACTATATTGAAGACTCATGTTGCCAAAAGGGTTGAATCCATCAGATGAGAGCCCGAGCCAAACATTTCAGACCTCTGATGCAAAATGAGGATACTCCCTAACTATGTGGTTCCAAGCCTCTCCGTTAGCAGGGTGTATGAATGTATCACCGTCAGGCAAATTCCTCTCAGCGTGCCATCTCATAGCTTTGGCCGTGCGTGAAGACATGTACAACTGTTCCAGCCTATCCCTCAGTAGGAAATACTGAAGTACCTTTATAGCTTTCTTATTCCCTGTAGGAGTCAATTTATACCTATCCGTGTGACATACCGGACATGCTTCAAGGTTTTCAAGATCATTCCCTTCAAGGTCTTTACCCCAGAAGAGAACACAATTATATCTACATGCATGGATTTTGATGTAGGTAAGACCACGATCTTTCAGGATATGTCAGACCTTACGATAAGTGGTAGGAAGACGATGACTAGGGGCAGCATCATAGCAGTTAATTTCAGATAATCATCAACAGTCTTGACACTCAATTTGTTCTCCACTTTGACCTTCATTATTCTCATGATACTTTCAAGAACAACCTTATTACACCCGTTGTGTAACGGGGTCTGTTGGAAGGCAATCAGCTTGTTGTATGTCAATATCAACAGGGTTGACAGCTCTAAGGAATTGTTGGACTGACTCAATAGCAGGGAAGCCCTTAACGGCGACAAGGATATCTTGTACTTGAGCAAATACACCGCTCTCATAAGGAAACACATCGTTGATCAACCTCGTTGTTGGATCATTGGATGTACTGGCCCTCTCAGGAAATTGCCCATGATCATGTTGACCCACTGATGATGTTTCACCGCGATAAATCCAACATGTGTACTTATCCCAAAACCCGTTATTCTTCAGGTGCTCACATACTATATCAATGGTAAAACGATACAAATCGTTGCGACACTGACATTTTGTACACGCATAATAATGAATTGTATTCCTGTTAGCATTAGCCTTTACATATTCTACAAAACTCCACATTCCAACGACATATTTTCGATCTCATTTTAGAGGGCAAATCCAACTCTTGTCCATCCTGAATATATATATATATATACATATATATATACACACACACACATGCACTAATTAAAAATTCATCATTATATTTACATATATCTTTAAACTACAAATTACATTAATTTTTCTACTACTTAATTACAAATTAACACATACTATATATATGCATAATATCAACAATTAACATATAATTATATATATTTTTTCATTGAAATCAACTCAAAATTAACAATTAATATATATAACACACATATATATACATACCTATATATATGTAGCGGGATGTAGTTTCACGAACTCATTTTGGACAGCTTCCGATAACACTCAACGATTTGAGAGCGATTTGTGTTTTTCTCACCCTTTTTTTTTGAATGAATGAGTTGATGCCCAGATCTATAAATCTAAAGAATTTAGCCAACGATATTATTATTTCGTCAGCTAAAAGACATAATTTTCATCAGCTAAAGTCAAACTTTAGCAAACGATTTTTTTCGACTAAAGCCGACGACATTTTGTTTTCTATCAGCCAAAATACTTTAGCCGACGACGCAAAGTTCTCGTTGGCTAAAGTATAGTATAGCCGACGAAAAAAAATTCATCGACCTGTTTTGCTTACTTTCGTCGGTTAAAGTATTTTTTTCTGGTAGTGGTGTTTTTCAAAGATGTTGTATTACTGATACTGTGTTCTTCGAAGTTTTGAAGCTGCTATTGAAGATTTATCGAGCTGCTATTAAAATTTTATCAAGCTGCTATTGCATCATTTTAAAATTTTGTAGTAGCAATTAAAAAGTATAAATCGAATCGTTTCCCAAAATGTTACTGAAATTTTGTTGAACTACTAGTGATACTTAATTTTTAGCACTGCTATTTAAAATAAGTGTTATTGAATGTAAAGAATTGAACCAAAGTTCTACATAATTTTTATTGAAAAAATTGATATTGAATTTTTATAAATAAAAAATGAGCTGATACTAATATTTCTAGTTGATACTAATTTTGCATTGGTACTTGTATTGAATTTATTTCAAAAAAAACATAAATTTTCAAAAGTTGAACTGAAAATAGGAACAAAAAAAATGAAACATAATTTTTAAAAAAATATTTTTGTTGAAATATGTCTATATTTTGTGTGATTTACTTTCCTTATTTTCTAGTCAATATTCTCATAGAATATTGGGTATATTTTCTTATTATGTATCTATATTCCTTTATCAAAGGGACCTAACTTGTAACTTATTAATAGGATCTTTGTGCCTTGTATCAAACACACTACGAATATCAATACAGATCAGCTTTACCTTCACTTGAGTTCACTGATATTCCAACACGTTATCAAGCAAGAGCTTTACTCTAAGCCAAAATACCTAAACACTCAAACACTTCCCGACCATCCGTCGCCACGCCTCCATCGTCTGCCGCCATTCGAGGGTAAAATAGAAGAGTCCCCTCTTCTTGTTTTTTTCGATCCCGAAATCAAGAATAAGTTTTCTACCCTGAGAACTATCCCTTCTCCCTCTTTGCTACTTAGAGAATTCTATTTTTTTGGGGCTTAAAACTCTTATCCTTCTCCGTCTTACTGATTTCTTTAATCAAAGACGTAAAAGAAGCCTATAGTGAGGACATACTTGAGGAAGAGATTCTTTGAGTGATCGACCTACATAAAGATTCGAATTGTATATCCGAACCTAGAACTGAACGGACCTCTCTTGTCATTGCAGATGAGAAATCCGTTGATTGAAGAACTCAAAAGAGAACCAATGGCATGGCTACTCCTACACACCGGAGACAACTTCCAAAGAATGGAGGAAAGAAACGTCGAGTCTTATTAGGGTAGCTGAGCTCGAGGTCTTCATCCGACCACTAAGTGGTGAGGAAGGACTCACCCTTGATCTCGTTACTCGAGAGACCAAAGGCACACAAGAAATGGCTTTGATCAAAGCAAATATGGATGAGTGACTAAAAGAAGATATATAATTATTTGTGATCCAAATCTGTTGTGGGCAATACTTCATGAGTGTTTCGACTGGAGCATAGAAGCTCGAAGGAGTGATGGACTCGAAAGATGGGAAGCACTAAGGTTTGATGCATATTCATGCCCTCATGCTTATTTTGCTAACCTTACTACAATTTGTGCAGACTTGCAAATTTTAGGTATCAGAGTGCCCGATCATGAGAAAGTAGAAAAGACAATCTCCAAACTTCCACCAAACTTGGGTGTCTTCCAAAGATCATTACGAACAAGTTTGGAAAGGGGCGACCTTGATCTCCATGAGTTGATGAACTTGTAACGACCCGAACCGTGGAATGTGTACGTATTGATCTGAGCCGTGATTATTGTGAATTAATCATACTCGTGGGTTTGTTCACGACTAAATTATCGGGCAATAATTTGGTTTGAGTTCTTTCGCGGGAATTGTAGAGGATGTGATTTCGAGTTCGTAGGAGGTTTCAGAGGATTTTTCGGATAATCGGAGAATATAAAATGGATATTTGAAATTTTTGTCGAGTTAGTCGTACTTATCCGATTGGATTTGAGTTATCCGAATCGTGAATTTGGTTGGTTCACGAGGTAAGGATATCGAATAGTCGTAAAAATCAGAAAATAACGCATTTGAGCCATTTGACCAGCTTTCACCTGCTTTGACCCGCGTTGACTTGGGTTGACTGGAGCTCTACCGCGACCTGTTTCAGGTTTGCCATCCGACCAGCCGTTTCCGGCCATCTCCGGCCACAACCTTGGTATGGCTAGAATCCGCTTGTGATTCTCTATTGGTTTATGCTTGATTTTGTGGGAATTGGTTGAGATTTGGGTGAGTTTGAGCTCGGTGAAATTCTTGATTTTCGCGGCCGTCGGGGGCGATGTTCCGGCGAGCTTTGGTGTCGCGGATAAGGGGGGTTAGGTTCCCCTCATCCCCTTGATGCTTTTTGGGTGGATGAATTTGTACAAGGATGAGTTTTGGGAGGAGCCGTGGTGGTCGCCGGAGGAGGTTTTGGCAGTGAGCTTTCGAGCTCAATTCCGGCCGATTGGGCTATGGTTTAGACTTGGGGTTTTGAGGAAAGGTATTGGGCTTGATTAGAGGAAGATTTTGAGGTATGGGTCGCTGGAGTTGGTCATAGTTTACGCCGCACCGGCGGCGGTCAACGGCGGAGCTCCGGCAAGGGTTGACTTTTGGAGATTTTTATACCATTTTGCTCGTAATCGCGTCCCGATCGTAGTCGTGAGGTTTTTGAGTTGATTAGAGTATTCTATTTTGGGAAGAGGGTTGTTTGGGCGTATTTTAGGAATTTTGTTATCCTCATCGATATTTCGAGTGATACGTCTTCCGAGAACGCAGGGTTCTTGACGTATTAGCTCCGTATGTTGTCATTCTATATGTATTGATCGTATCCCTGTTATTCAAGTGATCGTGATCGAGTGTTTGGCGAGGGATCTTCCACCGGACCTCAGAGTTAGCCTCGTACTGTGAGTAGACACTTTGATTTTCACTGTCGATTTGCGAGTCTTGATTATGCATTTTACGAGTATGCAATTATGATTATGCATTTACGATTATACATTTACGGTTATGTATTTCTACTTGGAGGCATATGTATGATTTGTTTTACATGGATTATGGATATATGGATGCATCGATGCATTGGCTTCTCGGCTGATCCCCGAGATGCTCCGGGGGGGGGGGGGGGTTATGACAAATGCATGACCCGTGATTATATGGCTCCCAGGAAGGTTATGAAAAGCCCCTTACCTAGTTGAGCATGATTGTAACTTTGAGGAAAATGTACTCAAGTTACGGCTTCCACATTTTATTCGGTATCCAGGACGTTATGACAACCACCTTACCTGAGTTTGATGATTTTAGACTCGCATCATGATTTCATGTTTATATTGGTGAAAGACATATTGTTATTTTCGTCCACTCACTCTAACGATTTTATTTGGCTTTCCCTGGGTTTTTCGATTTCTTTTGCCCAGTTTGCAGTTTGGGTTCCAGGGTTGCACGTTGACGGTGGAGGCATAGATTTCAGGTCACACTTCAGTTCGAGTAGGTTCCTTGTTCGACCTACTGATTGTATATGATGTACATAGGAGTCACTCTAAATACTTATGTTTGTTTTCAGTTGAGTTTACTCCTGAATGTTTTTCTGGATTTCTTGTAAACCTTGTGGTTTACTATATATATGATGTTGAGAAATCCGGATGGGGAACAAAGCCCCACGGTTTGGCTTTTGTGGAATATTCGAAGTGTGATTCTCTTTGCAGGTTCTAATTTTAGCTTACGTATTTCAAAGTAAACTCTGGCAAAAAAAATGTAAGGTCATGTTTTCGAAGGGGTTTGATTTCGTTTTAGGCAACTAAATCATAGTCGGGTCCTTTCAATTGGTATCAGAGAATTAGGTTTTAGGTTCTGTAGACTCTTGTAGTTGTGTTACTAAGGACATTTGAGAATGTACAGCATTTCCAGAGCGATGACCCGAACGGCCGGCGGATAATCATCAATGCTCTAGAGTGTTGTATACTTTCAAACGTTTGAAGATTCATGATTACATCCTTTATGTCATGTGACTAATATATTTTATTCTTAGGATGCCTCCTTGACGTAGAGTCCGTACTGAACGAACTGGGGATCCTAATGAGGATCAACGTACGCATGACTTGCTTATGCAAGTATTGCATTTGGAATAGCGTATTGACCCTGTATCTAAGGCTAGGATAGCGGGAGCAACTGTCTTCTCTGGTTCCCCTGATCTTGAGGTGTGTGAAGCTTGGGTGGTTCAGGTTGAGCGTGTTTGTGAACGCCTGCATTTTACTCCTAAATAGAAAACTGTAGTAGCAGTGGGTTTGCTTGAGTCAGATGCCTACTTTTGGGGGGTTGGTACAGACAGAGTTCCTATTGATACTCCTTGGCCGATGTTCAAAGAAATGTTCATGCGTCGGTATTTTAATCCAGCTACTCAACAGCGGAAATATGAGGAGTTTACCAACCTAAAGCAGGGGAATATGTCTGTGCTTGAGTATCGGGATAAGTTCACCCGTTTGTCTCGGTTTGCATGTGATATGGTGGCATCAGAAGAAGCAAAGTGCAAGAGGTTTGAGTTGGGTCTTAATCTGAATATAAAGAGGACTTTGACCACTATGCCTAGAGATAACTTTGATGAGTTTGTTAGTGCTGCACTCAGAGGTGAAGACATTGAGAGGGAGAGATAAATGCAGTTTCAAACGCGTCGATTTGAAGAGGGTGCATCTAGCCAGGGTGCTTCGAAGAGGCTGAGTTCAGGTACTTCTGTATCAGTATCATCTTCGGGTAGTGGACCTTACAGATATTCTACTAGCACTGCTAGGCAGAGTAATAGATAGAGGAGGAGTCGACCGCAGAGGCAGCAGTCGAGTGGGAGTTCTAGTGGATCGAGTTATCCTCGACCTTTCTTCAGCACACCAACTGTACAAAGGGATGTCCCATTATGTAATCTTTGTAATAAGCGACATCATGGTTCATGTTACCGAGGTACTATGAGTTGTTACCATTATGGCCAGGAGGGTCACTTTGTGAGGGAGTGTCATCAGCTTGGCACTTTTAGAGGTGTTGGGGATCAGAGTGCTGGTCGAGATCAGGGTACTGCTTCTAGTGATCGTGCAACATAGTTTTCTGGACAGGGTGGTCAGCAGAATCGCAGCCAGCGTGGACGACCAGCGGGACAGATTCGAGTTCATGCCATGTCTCTACGTGAGGGTAGAGCTTCCCCAGAGGTCATCATCGGTATGTTGTACATTTTTGGTCATCCAGTTCTTACTTTACTAGATCCAAGGGCTACGTATTCATTCATGTCATATAAATTAGCATCATTGGCTACTATACCTGCATCTCCACTCCCTAGTTTGTGGAGAGTATTGTATCCATCTGGCGAGGTAGTGTGTGTTGAGTGGGTATATAGAGATTGTGAGATTTTTATTGGAGGTTATGGGTTAGCCGCGGATTTGATGCTACTGGATATTGTGGATTTTGACGTGATTTTGGGTATGGATTTCTTGGAGAACTATTGGGATGTTCTTGACTGTCACAAGAAGGAGGTTGTTTTCAGGAGTCCAGGCCTGCTGGAAATCTTGTTTCGGGGTGAAAAGAATACTTCTTTACCTTGTTTGATTTCAGCAATAAAGGCTGAGCAGATGTTGAGGAAGGGTTGTGTGGCTTACCCAGCACATGTGATTGATACGAGTATTCGTGTATCGAACATTGGTGATATTGCGGTGGTTTGTGAGTATCCAGATATGTTTCCCGAGGACTTACTCGGTGTCCCTTCAGTCAGGGAAATTGACTTCACCATCGAGTTACTTCCAGGTACTAGATCTATATCGCAGACACCCTATAGTATAGCACCAGCAGAGTTGAGGGAGTTACAGATTCAACTTCAGGAATTGATTGAGAAAGGTTTCATTCGACCTAGTGTTTCACCTTGGGGTGCTCCAGTGTTATTTGTGAGGAAAAAGCATGGTTCGATGAGGCTATGCATTGACTATCGGAAGTTGAATCAGGTTACGGTAAAGACAAGTATTCACTCCCACAGATTGATGATTTGTTCGATCAACTGAAAGGAGCTTCAGTCTTCTCGAAGATTAATCTCAGGTCTGGATACCATCAGCTACGGATTCGGGAGTCCGATGTGGATAAGACAGCATTTCGATCACGTTATGGGCATTATGACTTCCTTGTTATGCCATTTGGGTTGACCAATGTGCCAGCTGCTTTCATGGACCTGATGAATCAAATTTTCAGGCGTTATCTGGATAAGTTCGTCATTGTGTTCATCGATGACATCCTGATTTATTCCAGAAGTGTGGGGCAACACAAGAAGCATTTGCATGCAGTTTTGCAGGCTTTGCAAAACGCTCAGTTGTACGCCAAGTTTAGCAAGTGTGAGTTTTGGCTAAACAGTGTAAAGTTTTTGGGTCACGTGGTATCAGCTGAGGGAGTCAGCAGTGATCCTGATAAGATTGATGCAGTGCTAAATTGGAGCAGACCTACCAACGTGGCAGAGATACGGAGTTTCTTGGGCTTAGCAAGCTACTATCGCCGATTCGTAAAGGACTTTTCACGGATAGCGACACCGCTTACCCGTTTGATGAAGAAAGGAGTCAAGTTTGAATGGTCTGATGCTTGTGAGGAAAGCTACTTGACTTTGAAGGAAAGGTTGATTACTACACCAGTGTTGACTTTACCTGACGATAGCGGTGAGTATGTGGTATACAGTGATGCTTCGAAGCTAGGTCTGGGTTGTGTCTTAATGCAGCATGAAAAGGTAGTGGCATATGGTTCTAGATAGTTGAAACCACACGAAATTAACTATCCTACTCATGATCTGGAGTTAGCTGCCATTGTGTTAGCATTGAAGAGTTGGAGACACTACTTGTACGGAGTACAGTGCAAGATTTACATCGATCACAAAAGTCTTACCTACTTGCGTACGCAACCAGATTTGAATATGAGGCAGCGGAGATGGATGTAGCTGATTAATGATTATGACTGCACTTTCGAGTATCATCCAAGAAAGGATAACGTGGTTGCTGATGCACTTAGTCGGAAGCACGGTGCTTCTCTCTTCCATGTTCGTGTTGCAAGAATGTCACTTTTGACGGAGTTGCGAGTAACGGGAGCGGAGTTGGAGTGGAATGAGGATGGAGCATTGTTAGCCAGCTTCCAAGTTCATCCAATGTTACTTGATCAAGTTTGTGAAACTCAAGATTCAGATGCCTATCTGCTGAGCAAGAAGATTTTGATTCAGAATAATGTACTGACAGAGTTTCGGATGAGGAGTAATGGCACTTTGATGTTCAGGGGGAGATTGTGTGTGCCCAGAGATGATGATTTGAAGAAGGAAATACTCGATGAAGCTCATTGTTCTGCATATGCTATGCATCCGGGTCGTATAAAGATGTTCCGGGCACTTAAAACTCATTATTGGTGGTGGAACATGAAGAGGGAAATAGCAATGTACGTGAGCAGATGCCTGATTTGTCAGCAAGTGAAGGCAGAACGTCCGAAACTAGCAGGTAAACTACAACCTTTGGAGATTGCAGTGTGGAAATGAGAGCATATCATCATGGATTTTGTGTATCAGTTACCTCGTACTTCTGTTGGTAATACTGGTATTTGGGTGATTGTGGATCACCTTACAAAGTCGGCTCATTTTTCTTGCACTTCCAGGAAAGCTTCCCGCAAGCAGATTGGCGAAGTTGTACTTGAGAGAGGTTGTGAGATTGCATGGTGTGCCTGTGTCTATAGTTTCTGATCGGGATAGTCAGTTTACTTCAAAATTTTGGCGGGCATTGCAGAGAGCAATGGGGAATAGAATACACTTTAGCACAGCTTTTCATCCTCAGACAGATGGTCAGTCGGAGAGGACTATTCAGACTCTAGAGGATATGTTACGATCTTGTATGTTGCAGTTCAAAAGGAGTTAGGATCAGCAACTTCATTTGATTGAGTTTGCGTACAACAACAGCTATCAGACTAGGATTGGTATGGCACCTTATGAGGTTTTGTACGGCTAACAGTGTTGAACTCCATTGTGTTGGAGTGAAGTTGGTGAGAAATGGCTTCTTGGTTCTGATTTGGCGAAAAGTACCACGGAAAATGTTCAAATTATTCGGGACAGATTGAAGGCTGCACAGGATCGACAAAAGAGTTATCCTGATGTGAGATGAAAGGATCTTGAGTTTGAGGTTGGTGATTGGGTTTTCCTTAAACTTTCTCCTTGGAAGGGTGTTGTTTGTTTCGGGAAGCGCGGTAAACTTCGTCCGTGATATGTTGGCCCATATGAGATCACGAAGCGAGTTGATGTTGTGGCGTACAAGTTGGCATTACCATCTGAGATGGCCAGAGTACATGGTGTGTTCCATGTATCTATGTTGCGGAAGTACATTTCGATCCATCTTTTATGTTGACACCGTATCAGCTTCCTATACGGGAGGACTAGACCTATGTGGAAGAACCAGTTCAAATTCTTGATCGAAAGGTCCAGGAGTTGCGGCACAGAGCCATTTCTCTTGTGAAGGTATTGTGGCGGAATCATTCAGTTGAAGAGGCTACATGGGAGACCGAACAGCACATGCATGAGCAGTATCCCTACCTCTTCAGTTAGTAGGTATGTAAATTTCGAGGATGAAATTTTTGTTAGGGGGGTAGATTTGTAACGACCAGAACTGTGGAATGTGTACGTATTTATCTGAGCCATGATTATTGTGAATTAATCGTACTCGTGGGTTTGTTCACGACTAAATTATCGGGCAATAATTTGGTTTGAGTTCCTTCGCGAAAATTATAGAGGATCTGATTTCGAGTTCGTAGGAGCTTTCAGAGATTTTTTTGGATAATCGGAGAATATAAAATGGATATTTGAAATTGTCGTCAAGTTAGTCGTACTTATCCGATTGGGTTTGAGTTATCCGAATCGTGAATTTGGTCGGTTCGCGACATATAAATATCAAATAGTTGTAAAAATCAGAAAATCACGCATTTGGGCCGTTTGACCAGCTTTGACCTGCTTTGACCCACGTTGACTTGGGTTGACCGGAGCTCTATCGCGATACTTCCAAGGTATCACCGACGATATCTCATCACCGGCAATGAAAAAGAGCATCACCGACGAGTTACGTCGTCGGTGATGAAGCTCCGCCGGGGTCAACATATTGACCGCCACATTTATGGCCGACGATATTCTTCAAAAAATCGTTGGCTATAAGCAAGAATCTTGCCGGAAATTGGGAGTTATTGCAGACGAGATAGGTCCATCTCGTCGGCAATACCCGGTGACATTTTACAAAAAAAAAAAGCAGGTTTTGGATTGGGCCCAATTCCAGAACCTGCACCGAAAAACAGAAACCGTCCAAATACACATTCAACAGTACACACATAATTGTCCAACAGTACAAACAACAACAATACGAAAATAAAATTTAACTACACTAAAGGTCGACGAAATCCATGTTGACGAAATCATTTGAACTGCGGCAGCTACCCTGGTCTTGCTGCGACGACGACGACTGCGGTTGTGGAACACTGTGAAACACAGGTATTGGTGAAGGTGTGGGGAGCGGTTTTCCGGTAGTCTGGCATGCATACATCGTCTGCATCCATGTGAACATTTGTGTCTGCTGCTCGACCATAATTCGTTGTTGCTCGACCATCGTTCGGTGCTCGGCATCTCTGACTGCCTGCTGCTCAGCCAATTGCTGCATCTCCTCCACCACCCTCCTTTGCTCCTCCAACTCCCTCTGCTCCGCTGCTAGGTTAGAGTTCTTAGAAGAAGTATTCCAAAGTGTCCTTCAATACTCTTTCGCCCGCCGAGCCCATTACCCTGCAGTAGTGGATATTCCTCCCAGTCTCGCACGCTTTTGCCATGATCTGAGCCATTATAGGGCGATCAAGCGTATCGATCTGAGAGGCATACTGGGTCATTTCCTCCTCCGAGCAGTCAGGATGGTCGTTTCGAGCTATATTCATGGTGACCTCTGTGATCGCATCCTCTGCTCTCACCTAATTGAAAAGCGAATATAAATAACGTATTATTAAACAAAATAAATTAATAGAGAAAAATAGTTTTATTAACACATGCATATGTGAACTACAAAGTAATGAGGCCAAACACTTACCACTTCTTCAGGGCACTGCGGATAGAACTTCTGATGAACAAACACCAACAGGTTGACTTCTTGTTGTTTCTGTGCCCTACGCGACCAACCCAAATAGTTGAGTGAACCTGCATGATGGGACTTGGTGTTTTTCAATCTGTTCTCGCTGTTCGTCTTAGAAATCGCCTTGTTGGATAAACATATGTCAAAAAATTAGTAACTAACTATTTCAATGTGATACGATGTATTAGGGTTGTAAAATATATTCAGGATGCATACCTTCACTTTGGGGTGCTCGAAGTGGGCTACCAGGCACAACCACTCGTACTCCCTAAACCGGAGTTCGCTAGGGGTAGCACCTCGGCCTAGATCCTTGTACTTTGTGTAATGTTTTGAAAGCTCGTTCTTCCACTCTTTATACCTATATTAACACCAGAAACACATGTTAGAGATATTAAAACACTTGATAAACAAAAATCTAACTCGATATATACTCAAATATCTCGAATCACATCACATGATATGTAGTTGACGCTCTGCCCACGTCTCAATAAGGCATTCATCCACGTCAAACCACAGCTGCAAGATGAATATATAGACGGTAAAATTATATATTTCTTTGGACTTAATTAATAAATGTAAAATTTACGTGATGAAAATATGATTTAACTCACAGTCAGTGCATTATGCACTTGCAACTTCATGTAGCGAGGCACAGCACCCCAATCTGGCCACAGCATTGGGACCTTGTCCCGCACGACGGCCCCGGACATGCTGGCATACTTTCGCGTGGTGTTTTCTGTCTCGATCACCTCACCATGCTCATTGGCCTTAATGATCGTTTTCTTTCCCCCGGTGGCCTGCTCAAGATTCTTCCCGGTGCAGGGGCCTCTAGTCTTTCGTTTTCCATTGGCATTAACGAGATTGCCTAATAATACAATGTCAAAAAATTGAAATTATTAATTGACACTATTTATAGTCTTAAGTAATAATTAAGTAATCAATCTTGTTAAATAAAATTTACCTGCATCATCCGTTTGCTGGTTCATGCACTTCGCACTCCAAAGAAACACGGGGTCGAACGGCATGAACACGTACGCTTCCTCCACGGTCAGGAACTCCGGCTGTCCTTCAATACAAATAACCCTCCCCCTAACATCGAATTGAGGGATGACAGGAATCTCGTCGGGCACAAAGAGACCGAACTGCGGAGATAGACGAGGCCTGGACGATGAGGCGCCTGCACCATCTACCTCAGATGATTGCCGTGAAAGGAGAGTAGGCACCGGGCCAATAGGGGGCATTCAGACGGAGGGAGTTTCTGATGCGCCTGTTGAGGGTCGCTCGCCTGAGTGTCTGCTGCCTGAGGGTCGAGGCTAGACTGAGGGTTGCAAGGATCCGGATCGTGCAGCTTCCTCATGTTCTCGCACGTAGCAAAATTTGTGTGCGAGCATTCATAATAGGGCCGCTGCGCGTGTTGCTGATTGTGGATGAGGATGCTTGACTACTGCTCCCTCCACTGGATCTAGTCGCTCTCCGTTTGTTTCTCCCAAGACAATTTGCCACAAAACCTCCTGCACATCCAACAATTAAATAGAACAACAACAATTCAACAACTACATCCGTGACAACAACAATAATAAAACAACATGTTGATAGCAAAAAATTTGCTTATATATATAGACATTTATACATCAAGTTTATGCAAAAATAAATTACCAACTAATTAAACCAGTAGTATATACATGCCAAAAATATATTCTTATGCCAAAAATAACCAACACAAAAATATATACACAAAATATCCTACATATCATTACCAAAATATCAATTAACCAAAATATCAAATTGAATTGAGAGAGAGAGAGAGGGGACCTATCATTCTTCGGGTTGAGAGAGAGGGCGGCAGCTGTGCTCGATTTCCGGCGGCCAGAGGGAGGGGAGGGGGTAATTTATGAATTGGGGTTTTTTGGGGGAGAGGAGATTTGGGGTTTTTGGGGGGGGGGGGGGGGTGCAGAGGCGAAGAGAGGTGATTTTGACACGGTCGGCGGCGAGGGGCGGAGGGGGGCGATTCTAGGGTTTAGCTCGAGTTTGAAGAAATGGCTCCCTGCCCCGTCGGGCCGGGATATAAAGACAGGGTTATCACCGACGAGTTGCTTATTAACTCGTCTGTAATACTATCACCGACGAGTTTCTCACTAACTCGTCGGTGATACTATCACCGACGAGTTAGTGAGAAACTCGTCGGTGATTGTTTGATTCCCAAATTTCTTCAACAAATAACGCCATTATCGAAGGCTCTATGTTCATTTTTCCTGAGACATACGGACATCTTAGCTTTGTCATCTTCTTTCAAGTCTAATGTAGTATAAACATTGATGTGGCTGATCGATATGATGTTGGCCACATTTTCGTAATTTACGAAGCTGTGCGAGTTCTTCTATTTTGGTGATAGTATTTCGGTTTCTTACAAACTCGTTGGTCATAACAAACATACATGCACGTTTGTATATACTAAAATACGTACATCATTAACGTACTAAGGATGATATTCATAATCATCTTCATCACTTGAGTCTGACTCAGTTTCATAGGTAACCTTTGGCAATATGTGTCGCTCCTCGTCATCTGAATCATCTTCTACTTCATTTGGATTAACATCAAGAAGTTCTGCTCCAGTAATTTGAACCACACTCCCCGATCTCACATTATTAAGGCGAATCGTAGAGGATTCCGGAATGTCAGAAGCGTTTGGCTCTTGGTATGCAGTAACTTCTTCATCATCTCCGGTCTCACCAAGTGTGGCAGCACTGTATATGTTTCTATTAGCAACATGGTTAACCACCTTCCACGGGACTTTGTTCATAAGATCGTCAAGGTAAAACACTTGTTTTACTGATGTGGCAAGAACGAAAGGGTCTTCTTTATACCAGCTTGTAGCAGTATTCATCGAAAATATTTCGTACTGATCAGTCCTTGTGTTCTTCGGGCTAGTATCAAACCATCTATACTTGAACAAGTGCACTTTCATGCGGTTCCCATAAATTAGTTCAACAACTGAATGAATGACACCGTAATAGTCAACGTCATCCTGCCCACTATGGACCATCACCCCACAATTTTGTGTTTTCAGTCAGTCGTCTCTATTTTCACATATAAATTTCACGCCAATGACCTGACACATTGAGTAAACTTTTGAAGCTATCGGTTTCATCGCCAAGAGCCTTAATTCGTTTGACCACTCTGGGTAACCATCATTTGCTCCATGGTTCATCTGAAAAAGATAAAAAACCACACAAGAAATTATGAACATAGAAAAAGAAAACCACGTACACACATGCTATATAAGGATATATAAAAAATATATATACACATATACCCTTACCCAGACTAAAGTAGTTTGCAAACGTCCTGTTGTGGTAGTCAACATCACCGGCAATAGCAAGGCTGTGAAGATGATAGTTTTTCCAATATTGAACTTCTGGACAGTTAATCAGTACCGACCAATGGGCAATGGCTACCTCATTTCCATCCAACTTTTACGACTTTGGCAAGCTTCCATGTACTACCACATCATTGGAGATGATAGAAAGAACTTGGGTTCATCTATAGGCATATGTAGTTGGGGGTCCTCCAGCGCTCCCAAATACAAGTTGGTGTATTTTACACACTCGTGTGCAAGATATGCTTCAGCGATACACCCTTCAGGTGCAGATTTATTCTTCACATAGTCCTTATAGTCTCCCAATTGTCTACAAGTTAACAAGTGCATGTTATGATACTTAAAAAATAAGAATTTACATATAAAAACAGAGGCAAACACAAATGTATGAATCATTTGTACCTTTCCATGGAATACATCCAAGTATAGTGTAGCAGACCGGTAAGCAACAATTGTTCAGGAAGATGGATCATCAGGTGAGGCATGATGTCGAAAAAATTTGGGGGAAATATCCTCTCAAGCTTGCACATGATAAAAATGATGTCATCTTGCATCTCCCTGAAGTCTGATTTTTTAAACTCTCTGGTGCATAACTTCTGAAAGAATCTTGACAAGGGATGGCTCCACCACCTCTTTGGGCAGGTACCCTCGAATGAAAACAAGGAAAATGCGTTGAAGTAGTACATGGCAGTCATGACTCTTTAATCCGCACATCTTATTGTCCCGGAAGTTAACACACTTGCTTATATTTCCTGCATAGCCATAAGGATACCTGCATATATAGCCATAAGCAACAATTATATTTCTTGCATATAGCCATAAGCAACAATTATATTAATTTCCTGCATAGCCATAAGAATACCTGACATTACTCATCCACCCAAAAATTTCATGCTTCTGGTTCAGCTTGACGGTGTAAGGAGCTTGGGGCATTTTTTTTTACCATCTCTCAACCACAAATGTTTCCGCAGTCCCATAGCTTTCAGATCAATTCGTGCCTTAGGGATGTCTTTTGTTTTCCCCTCCCAATTCAGAACTGTGCCCACCACACTTTCACACACATTCTTCTCTATATGCATGACATCTAGGTAGTGTCTGATAGGCTACCTAGGCCAGTACGGGAGTTCCCAGAATATGCTCTTGTGTGTCCAAAACTTATACCTTTCGGGCTTGTCTGGAATTGATGACACTATCTCAGGATGATTGCTCAGCTGGCCAAAATCATATTCGTTCAGCACTTCCAAAATTTCATCCCCTATCCATCGCCTGGGTGCCACACCCGTTTCCAGAGTCCCATCAAAAGCGTCTTGATCCTGCCTAAATGGGTGATCATCTGGAAGCCAACAACGGTGACGCATCTGAACAATTTTACTGCAATGAGGACTGCAACAATCAACAGTCATGCACTTTGAACAAGCCCCGTAACCCCTGGTAACGTTGCCCGATAACATACCGCGGGTAGGAAAATCACTGATGGTGCCAACAAGCATGGCATGCATCTGGAACATCTCATTTTTGAACCTATCGTAAGTGCGGTGGCCACACTCACTCAGTTACTTAAGCTCCTCAATCAAAGACCTCAAATACACATCGAGACACTTTCCTGGATAACGCGGGCCTGCAATTAACAGAGTGAGCATATTATATTTCTTCTTCATGCACATCCATGGTGGAAGGTTGTACGGGACCAAAATAATTGGCCATATACTGTATTAAAGACTCATGTTGCCAAAAGGGTTGAATTCGTCAGATGAGAGCCCTAGCCAAACATTTCGGACCTCTGCTGCAAAATGATCAAACTCCCTGACCATGTGCTTCCAAGCCTCTCCGTCGGCAGGGTGTATAAGGGTGTCATCGTCAGGCAAATTCCTCTCAGCCCACCATCTCATAGCTTCGGCCATGAAAGCACACATGAACAACCGCTCCAGCCTATCAATCAGCGGTAAATATCGAAGTATCTTCACAGCTTTCTTGTTACCTGCAGGAGTCAACTTATACCTTTCTGTAAAACATACCGGGCAGGCTTCAAGGTCTTCAAGATCTTTCCCCCAGAAGAGAATACAATCATATCTGCATGCATGAATTTTGATGTAGGAAAGCCCAAGATCTTTCAGGATATGTTGCACCTTATGATGAATGGTAGGAAGGCAATGACCGAGTGGCAGTAGTGAAGCAGTCCACTTCAGCCAAGAATCAACAGCTTTAATAGTCATTTTGTTCTCCATTTGAGCTGCATCACTCCCATGACACTTCCAAGAACAGTCTTACTACAACCGTCGTACAACGGAGTCTGTTGCAATGCAATCAGGTTGTTGTACTTGTCTATACCACTTGTGTTGACATGAGCTCCAGGTAATGGCTTGACTGGCTCAATATGAGGGAAACCCTCAACGACGGGAGGGACATTTGGTGCTTGATCAGCAAATACACCGCTCTCATGAGGAAACATATCATTGATCAACATCGTTGTTGGATCATAGGATGGACTGGCCCTCTCAGCAAATTGTCCATGATCATGCGGACCCGCTAACGATGTTTCACCGTGATAAATCCAACAAGTGTACTTATCCCTAAACCCGTATTTACTCAGGTGCTTCTGGACTTTATCAATGGGAAAACGAAATCGATCGCTGCGACACTTACATTCTTTACACGGGCAATAATGAAGTGTAGTGTCTCCACAATTAGCCTTCACAAAATCCACAAAACTCCTAATTCCATTGTGATATCTCACATCCCATCTTTCAAGGCTCATCCATCTCTTGTCCATCCTGAAAATTCTAACAGTACTATATATTTATGTATATACATTCACTACTAATTAATTAAAAAATCATCATTACATGCATCTATATATATATATATATATCTATCATTAAACTAGCTACACTAATTTAATTAATTCTTCATATATATATATATATATATATATCTCCCTAAACAAAAGTTGACCCATGCATATAAATATATATATATACCAACAATTCCCAATTACAAATTTACATGTATATATATACATATTAACAATTAATCACAAAATAAATTTATATACATATATATATATACACAAGCATATTTTCATCGAAATCATCTCAAATCAACTCAAAATCAACAGTCAATCACTCAAAATCAACAATATATCAACTCTATTTGCATATCAAACCATTAATCTCAACTCTAAATCAACACACATATATCTAAATCAACACACATATACATCCATATATATATATATATATATACGTACCTAGCTATATAGCTTCACGAGCGAGCTTTGGACGCCTTTTGACAATACCCAACAATTTCAGAGCGTTTTCCTTCTTTCTCACCCGATTTTTATAAATGAATGAGCTACTGCAGAGTAGATCTGATATAAGAATTATAGCCGACGATTCATTAAATCCTCGGCTATAGAGAGATTATCTCGTCGGTATTCCGGCCGAACCATCATCGGCCATACTACACATTATTGTCGGCGACGAGAATGTTATTGTCGACGAGTCGTCGGCTATAATGTCATTGCCGGCGATGAGGAAAAAAAATTGCCGGCGAGTGACAATTTTGTTGGTAATACTTATTATAGCCGACGATATATGATATCGTCGGCCTTTGTTTTCCCATTTTGTGGGCAATGGGAAGAAATGTGGTAGTGCCTGTTATTCAGGTGATCGTGATCGAGTGTTTGGCGAGGGATCTTTCGCCGGACCTCAGAGTTAGCCTCATACTGTGAGTGGACACTTTGATTTTCACTGTTGATTTGTGAGTCTTGATTATGCATTTTATGTTATGCATTTTACGAGTATGCAATTATGATTATGCATTTACGATTATACATTTACGGTTATGTATTTTTACTTGGAGGCATATGTATGATTTGTTTTACATGGATTATGGATATATGGATGCATCGATGCATTGGCTTCTCGGCTGATTCCCGAGATGCTCCGGGGGGGGGGGGGGTTATGACAAACGCCTGACCTGTGATTATATGGCTCCCGGGAAGGTTATGACAAGCCCCTTACCTGGTTGAGCATGATTGTAACTTTGAGGAAAATGTACTCAAGTTACGGCCGTCACATTTTATTCGGTATTCAGGAAGGTTATGACAACCACCTTACCTGAGTTTGATGATTTTAGACTCGCATCATGATTTCATGTTTATATTGGTGAAAGGCATATTGTTAATTTCGTCCACTCACTCTAACGATTTTATTTGCCTTTCCCTGGGCTTTTCGGTTTCTTTTGCCTAGTTTGCAGTTTGAGTTCCAGGGTTGCACGTCGATGGTGGAGGCATAAAGTTCAGGTCACACTTCAGTTTGAGTAGGTTCCCTGTTCCACCTACTGGTTGTATATGATGTATATAGGAGTTGCTCTGAATACTTATGTTTGTTTTCAGTTGAGTTTACTCCTGAATGTTTTTCTGGATTTCTTGTAAACCTTGTGGTTTGTTATATATATGATGTTGAGAAATCCGAATGGGGAACGAGATCTGTGGACAATGGGTCAAACCCGACCCAAATGACCCAAACGGGTCGGGCCCAGTGGATCCGGACCCAAGTCCAAGTCTGAATAGGGTCAACCCAATCAATTTTGGGCCTAACCCATGTTTGAAATCAAAACCCGGCCCAGATCCCTTTTTGGGCTGAGCTTCTGATGACATGGCAACACATCAACATCACCTGCTTATGTGGCACCATATGATTGGTCCATGTGTCCACGTGGGACTAACACCATTTTCCAAAAAATTCGTATTATGTACTTATGTACATGTACAAAGACTCCTAATCTTTCGTAATTTGATTTTAGGGCACTTGTTTACATCAGCTTTTAATCATTGAATTTATTCCCTGATTACAAGTTCAAAATTTCATATAAGTAGAACCCAAGTGGAGGATTAGATATGCGGATTATTAAATTTAAAATATTTAATACATCTAATTCAAGGGGCCAACATTGGTCGTCTGTTGAACAGTCATCCATAAACCAACACTCTAAACCCGTGGTTTCATAAGCACCAAACTTATCGTTGGATTTTCTAAATCCGTAATTATAGTTGCGAGAGGGTTTTAAATGCGCACAATACTCTTGATGTCATAATCAAGCGTCGTCTCTTAAAATTTTCCTTGCATAGAAATGGGTTAAAGATAAGGCATTCCAAGACATTAATGATAAGGAAAAATCTCCACCTTATCATTGGTAGTTGAAATAGAGTCAGTACTCTTGTTATGAGTGACAAATCCCTGTCTAATGTAGAACGACAACCCTTTGCACCATGTATTGCATCATGAGATTGAATCATTTGATATACTCAAAGTCATTATAATGAGCCAATCTTCCACCATTTAGGGGGAGATAGGAATAGAGTTCTTTCATGAAAATGATAAGAATTGTCATGATCAAACCCTACTTTGTCTCATTATAATCCTGGAATCTCATCGTCCGAAGCTGAAATTCATTGGTGACATTGATGATTCCTCTCATACTTACCACACTACTAAGTGCAATTACATATCCATAAAGAATGGAAATCTTACCGGCACCGACCTAGGGGGAGCTAAGCGACGCCACCGTGACCTCAAGTGTCTCATGGCCAAAACTAGAGCCTTGAAGGCTACGACATGGTGATGCTAAAATAGATGGGGCTTTTGTGCATGACCTGTGAAGATGATACACGACCCATTTCCACTAGGTTGTTGGCAGTTTATCTAAGATAACCAGAAGTCGATTTAGTTACGTGACCGCATGCAAGAGATAGTACTCTTGATTATCTGAACAAGAAGTGTAGCTGATAGGTACATCATTTTAACATCGAAATGAAAATTCATCAAGGGAACTTTGGTGATGTTCAATATTGTAGGATAATTTGGGTATGGTTTCTCCAATGTTCCAGATGAGATATCAAAACTTGAAAGAGTCAAGGAGTCTCTTCTTGTCAGCCCAGAGCCCTCTTAAAGACGTCCTTGATAGAGAAGCAATTCACCATTTGGTAGTTAACAGTATTTATGAGAAAATGTTAGTAGCATTGTTGCCTCTTCGATTGAGACATTCTTACGAGATTGAGCATGGTCTTGAGAGTTGAGGAGTCTGATTCAAGTATGGCTCTTGTAAGAGCATTGATGGTCTAAATGTTGGCTTCACACGTGGTATCCAACGTTGGCCACATGATCTACACTTTGAACCACATATGACTCATCATATGAGGATGTCACTTTGATAGACGGAATTGGTAATTCTGTTGACAAGTGACTAGACAAGAGTAAGTATAGCATTATATTGATGCATGCCATGTTCACATGCATATTAGGTTTTCCTGATAGAGAGTTTAACTCCGAGAACATACATGGTTGCAACTTAGTACTCGGTATCGCAGAAGTGAAGAAAGTGCCAAACCAATTGAATCATGCCTTGACCGGTCTACAGGTTGTTACCTGCGTGTAGCCTCTTGTAGCATCTATTGTAATCATTGTCTATCTTGAACTTTCTTCGTGTCTATTAAAGTTCTTCTTTGAAACATATATAGACACAGTAGAAGAGAGGTCTAGCTTTGGTACGTTTCATTATGAAGCCATTGACTTGGATTGTCTCGTTATCAACGAAGTTTGAAAGTATGCACCAACTTCAGTTGGATTCGGATGAAAAACTCGAGGATTGTGTTACTGTGACTACTTAAAAAGAGAAGTTTCTTTATTGTCATGAGTTCGAACCTCATGATCGAAACAACATCATATTGACATGTCGTGAGTGACTATGGATATCTGACAATCAATGACAATCTAGAAACATTCGACTTAGTTTTGATGTCTAGATTCTTGACCAACGATCGGCTCCAGATATAAGTCACCACATAAGATACAGCTTGGCTACCACAGAAGGTGGAAAGACAGCCAATGAAGATGCCACAGACGGTGAAAACTGACGACCTGCCCAAGGCTTAAGTTTCCTAGTGTTAACCATAGCGATGCTTGAAGTCTGGGTTCATATTTGGAGGCCATGCACAGTGGTGTATCCATTTCATATGTACATACCAAGTATGGGTCCTTAGGAGGGATACGTATGCGTCTAGCACACCCAATGTGCATAGACATGGGTTCTTATGGTGAGTGTCGAATATCCCCTGGTTTCTTTAGATGTATATGTTTGGTTGATGTTTCAAGACTCCCACCATTCTCAACATTCGGATGAGAAATGGAATTTTCTAGAGATAAGGAGAATCTATTCTCTTACTCCTTAGGTTTTATCTTGTATGTTACAAGTAGTAAAATGGAAGCACTCGCCCTGTTTAGGTATCGTTGCAGCTGAAGTTCTTGCTATGTGAGCATATTGGGGTACTATAACTCTTGCATTGGGAAATACTTTAGCATGCTTGCTCTGACTCATGCCTAAGTCCACATAAGTATAGACATAAACTTCTGCTTGAGATAATCGAGTTGCTCTTAGCTCAAGTGAATCCCTCTTGGTGAGTTCATGGGGAGTTGAAGTCCACAACGTCATGTCATATGATAGGATGTGATGAGTTGTACTCTTTTTTCAACCAAGTTTCTTTTCCCAACGGGTGTTATTCCTTGGAAATGGTTTTTAATGAGGCAACAAAAATCATTCATGTCAAAGTCTCATCACCTTGATATGAAGGGGGATGCTCTCAGTTTTTGCTTTGTCCGAGATCCATTTTTAACCTGCAAAGGTTTTTTTGGCTCGACAATGATTTTGGATGGGATGCAGCCTAGACGCCACCAATGAAGCTGATCAAGTTACATGAAGGAAGACCGCAAATCGTCAAGGCATCACAAGGGGGAATGTTGAAATATGTCAATATTTTGTGTGCGATTTACTTTCCTTATTTGCTAGCCAATATTCACATAGAATATTTGGTATATTTTCTCATTATGTATCTATATTCCCTTACCAAATGGAGACTAGCTTGTAACTTATAAATAGGCTTTTGGAGCCTTGTATCAAACACACTATGAATATCAATACAAATCAGCTTTACCTTCACCTAAGTTCAGTGATATTTCAACAAATTTTATATTTTAAAGGAAAATAAGTATTAAATTGAAAAAAGAAACAAAAGGGGCAAAAAAGTAAATTTATCTCTGCCACATGGCAGTCTATAATTTATTTGTTCTTATGAGTAATATTTTATCCTTCATTGTCCAAATAATAGGGTTTTGTCCTTAAGTGTATTGGGTTTCTATACCTTATCTTTTAGAGTAGTTTGCTGAAAGGAAAATGCAGCATGTAACATGTCTGAGAAATAGACCAAAAATTTACAGCGATCACTCTGCATCAAAAAGAAGTTCTTACAATTTTGCTTGAATATCTTAGGTAGAGAGAACCTGCTTCATATGGTAATTGTATGGGACGTGCTTATAGATTTTTCTGCAGAAAACAAGAGAGGCTTGGGGGTCCTTCCAACATCTCTACCACTTCGCTCATTGTTGATCGATCAAATGGAATTGTTTGAATGCACCTAAGACTTACTAATATCATCTTTATTGCCAAGTTCTTCTTCTCTTCTGATACGTCCCTAAACACTCTCTCATCTTTGTCTACAATGGTGGAGCTAGATACGGGCCAGAGGGGGTCATGGCCCTCCCTGAGTTTGAATAAGTAGCATATGTTTTCCTATATAAGCAAGAATTATATGATAGCATGGTGATAGTTTATGTGTAGTGGTATACAAAATCATATGTGTTCAATTTTCAGCAATGTGAAAATTAGTTAGTTAAAATCTTCCCAGATTTTAGGCTTTTTGCTTTTGATTTTTGTTCTTCTATTCGGTTTTGCCCTCCTTGAATTTATACTCTGGCTCCGCCACTACTTGTCTAGCTCAAGATTTTTGTAAATGTAATGTGGAAACGTTTCACTGGTATGAGACACTTTCGAATCTTTAATCTAGAACTAGCATCCCATAGCTATAAACATCAAATCTATAAGATACTCCCCCAAAGTTTCGACTAATTACTTCCGGGCGCAATGTATCCTGCAAGTCCTTTTGTCCCTAGCATGGATACAATACTTTCCTTCATCACCCATAGTTTCGCAAGGCCTAAATCATCTTTGGGCAAAAACTTTCATCAAAGAGAATGTTCTGTGGCTTTATGTCAAAATGCAGAATTCTTGTATTAATTACAACCACGATGTAGATAATGTCAACTGCAATTTCAAAGAATGTGTTACATCCCAAGCAAGAAATATCTTAACACGTCCATGTTTTTTTTATGTCGTATAAATTTAGGGGAGTGATTCTCACTCTCATTTTCTCTCTCATGTTTATTCTCACACTCCACTTTAATTTCTCTTTTCTTTTTATTATACTACTTTTACCAATCATTTACCAAACTATCTTTAGCTTTTTTCTTCTCAACTTATTTATTAAAGGGTCATTTTGATAAATAAAATATAAAAAAATAATAAAATAAAGAAAAGAGAAAAATAGAGTGTGAAAATAAGAGTGCAGAAATCACTCCCCTAAACTTATGTAGCGATTCATTAGACATATGGGACCTTTTTTTCCCTATCGCGGTAGAATCCCACGTATAAACATGCATGGGAAGTTGTACGAATACTAGCAACTTCAAATCATTGATGAAGTTCCCCGTTATCCTTTGTTTCTCGTTCAGGACTTTGACTTCCGCCAAACGACCATCATGTAGATTTGCATTGTTTATGTGTATACTGTCCCATATCCACCTTTACCAAACTGATTTTTAAATATTGGAGAGCGTGGGTATGGATCTATTACAAATAGATTCTACCCAAGGTAAAGTCCCGAGTCCAGTTTGGACCAAATATTCATCTTGGCTCGGAGTATAGATAGAGTAGACCTGTGACTAGGCCCTCAAGAAGGAGAGGTCCAAAAATTTGGCATGGTATACACTTTTACATATAAATTAACTCTTCTTTTCATTTGTTGCCTAGAGACCGTGGCAGTTTTACAAATTCAGGGCCGACCCTCATGTTCCGTAATGTCTTATAAACTCAGAAAAATTATTTATTGAAGACGATGGGGACTTGGTGAATACTTCTTAAAATATATATATATAATTCAACAATATTTTAGAAGATCAACCGTTGTATATCTAAATATATATATCTATATAAGTAGATCAACAACGTAAATTTTCATCAAATTTGAAAGTCGTTTATGTGTTAAACAAGATGAAATCAATAAATGTACCAAATTTGTCAAACTTAAACCGTTCACGTTCATAATTGATTCATCATGATTATGAATTTTTATACAATTTTTTATTTGGGTTAAACTTTACAAATATGATCTACTCCCATATAGTTAAATATCTAACGGTTATTTTATCAAAGTATAATCTAAAATTGAGTCTTATTAATCATCTATTAGCAATTCTTCACCAAATCTTTGGAGAAACTCAATCTTCATTGTTTCATAACTTTCATTGTTCTCGTAGCAAACAATTATTAGTCAGCCTTAAAATGCGTAGTTGCATAGTGCATACACAGGTAGCAATTAGTCAAAATGGTCCCAAAAGCATCCGCTAAGAGTCTTGATCGAAAGTCATGGATTTCAAGAAGAGAAAAGAATACGGAGATGACTAATTTTTGTGTTCCTCTCTTTATTTTCTATACGTTATGGCAAAATTACATAAATGATCATTAATTTTTGTCTAAAACAATAGTTTGGTCATTATCGTAAGACATATGTTAAAATTGCCACTCCCGCTAGCATTATATTTTCAAATTGTTCATTCAAGCTCAAATGTCCGTTAAAAAAATAATATTTCGTTTATTTTTAGGAGTATTTTTGTCTTTAATTTTATCCTCATTTGAAAAAAAATATCTGAAAATTTCATTTATTAACTACACTTCTTAGACGTGACTTGAGTTAGCCAATCGTGGCGTATGAGTTAACCAATCGCGACTGCAAAATTTTGCTGAGTTCTTGGCGCCTCGAGTCTGACCCAATGACCTAGCTCGTACCACCTGACCCGAGTTAGCGTTTCTGGTGCTGGGCCTTGTCATCATCTCTAAATCCAAACAATTCGTCGTCTTAGTTTGGATCGGGCCATGATACCATGAGCGGATGGAACTAGTTGTTGAGGTCAAGGATTGGTAGAGGTCGCAACACGCTCAAGCAAAGGTCTACCGTTTAAACGAGCCGGAGCAAATCTAAAATTAGCTACGACGCGAAGCTCGAGGCAGGGGAAGCATGAGGCGTGGGTGGTGGGGATCTTGCGGCAACGCACAAGATAGGCTGAGGGGTGTGTGACTATATCATTTGAGAGGAGGCTCGCGAGGCGACTAGATCTCGAGTTCGTTGGCGCGAAAAGATCTAGAGTTTATCAGCGAAGGTAGGACGCGACCAGGTCCTCTGAAAGGAAGCTTGCGAGGCGACGAGCTTCGAGGACAACAAGCATGAGGGCGACGACGAGTGGTTGTCACTGCTACGAAGAGAGATATGTAATGATAGATTTCGTAATTTTTAGAAATTTTGTCGTAATGATATTATTGTAAATATATTAAATTTATGGATAAAAAGATATTCGAATATATAAAATCTAAATTAGATAGAGTAACTAAATTAATAAATAAAAATAAAAATTAAATGACTATTTTAACATACGTGATAACGAAAGACAATTTATATAATTTGCTGCACTCTATTCTCTAATGTAGTTGGAAGAGGTGTTCAATCGCGCACGAAGAGCAACGATTACCTCTCTGTCTGCCACGCGTCATGAAGCTGAAATCCCAAACTCGCGCGCGAAGACTCACATCAAGAGTCAAGACCCCGCCAAATCAAAATTCACCTTTCGGCGTCTGAAAAAGGAAAATAGAAAATAGAAAATAGAAAAAAGAGAATAATTTTGAAGACGAACTCATTGTACTAATTAACGGAACGGCCACACCACACAACACGAACCAGATCTCATCTGAAAACAAACAATTACACACACACAAACACACACTGTGAGAGAGGGTGAGAGACAGCTATGGAGGAGAATCTGATACAGAGGCTTGAATCGGCGGTGACGCGTCTCGAGGCGCTGTCGCTCTCCGGAGGTGGTGCGGCTTCGGCGGCGAGTGGAGACGACGCGCCGCCGGATCCGTCGGTCTTGGTGTTCGAGGATCTGATTGGGCAGTACATGGGTAGGGTTACGGCTGCGGCGGAGAAGATCGGAGGACAGGTGTTGGATATCACCAACATTGTGGAGGAAGCTTTTCAAACTCAGAAGTACCTGATTGCGCAAGTCAAGCAGCATCAGGTCATTCTCGCCATTGATGCCTTTTCTTCTTTTTTTATAATCACGATGTCTGGATTTGAGTTTCAGTTTTGCTATTCATTTCTGTTTATTCAAGTTTTAGGACGGTGAAACTTCTAGTGTGAAACGTCTACTGTGCAATAATAATTGGTTTCCGAACCTTTCAAAAAAATAAAAATTGGTTTCCGAAATGTCATTGATGATGTTGTATAAGACCATAATACCAATGTGCTGCTGTTTTATGAGTTTGGATTTGATTATCATGAAGGAAACGTTGTAGTTGTGATTAGCAATGGAAGAGTAATGTAAAAATAGTTGTTTTTTTTAACAAGTATGTATGTTGCAATCTCGAATAACGATATTGAAGATGGAGTTCTGATTATAGGACATAAATGAGTCTCCATCTAGTGCCCTTCTTGGGCAGATGAAATTTTGTTAAATGAGCTCTTTCCTGTTGCAGAAACCTGACAATGTAGGGTTGGCAGAATTTCTGAAACCACTGAACGAGGTTATTACAAAGGCAAATAAATTGACAGAAGGGAGGCGATCTGATTATTTCAATCACTTGAAGAGTGCTGCAGACAGTCTCTCAGCTTTAGCATGGATTGCCTATACAGGGAAAGAATGTGGTAAGTGAAATGAAACACAGCTATACTCGTTACATACATGTGACTCGTTCTGTTTTACATTCCCTTACCATGCTTTTTCCCTTTCAAGGTATGAGCATGCCTATTGCACATGTTGAAGAAAGTTGGCAGATGGCTGAATTTTACAATAACAAGGTACTTTGAAGAATCCTGGAAATTTCATGAATAGAATTTCTTATGTACCCGAATCACATTATCAGATTGCGTAATTGGACATGCCTTTATCACCATTTTTTAATCACCAATGCTTGCTCTAAGAATAAAAATCAAGTAAGATGGTGCTGACTTTGTGACCTTAAACCCTACAGATTCTTGTCGAGTATAAAACAAAAGACCCAGATCATGTAGAGTGGGCCAAAGCTATCAAGGAACTATATCTGCCCGGTTTGAGAGATTATGTAAAAAGTTGCTATCCGTTGGGTCCAGTTTGGTGTCCAACTGGCAAAGCTGTTACTGCTGCTTCAACAAAACCAAAAGCTTTAACACCAGGTACACCTGCTCCTCCACCTCCTCCATCGGCTTCACTCTTCAGTTCTGAAACTTCCCAGGCTTCTTCTTCACGCCCAAAAGCAGGGATGGCAGCTGTTTTCCAAGAGATCAATTCCAAGCCTGTGACCTCAGGTAATTTTTGGTATCTTTCTATTAAATATTTATAGGAACATTCTAGAGATGTGAAGTTTTTATTATTGGTCCCTAGGTTTGAGAAAGGTCACAGATGATATGAAGACGAAGAATCGTGCTGACAGAACTGGGGTGGTTGGTACCCTGGAGAAAGAAAGTCATACAAGTGCACCTGCTGTTTCTAAAGTTGGATCTCCGAAATTCGAGCTTCAAATGGGTCGGAAGTGAGTGTTCATAATCATTGTACTGCGATTCTAGTTCTTATGATAATGCCAGTAAGTGATTAATATTTACCATTGTTATGCCTTTGGCAGGTGGGCTGTTGAGAATCAGATTGGAAAGAAAGATTTGGTTATTAGTGATTGTGATGCAAAGCAGTCGATATATATTTTTGGATGCAAAGATTCCGTTCTGCAAATTCAAGGTAATTTGAGGAGATGACAAAGTTTATTCCCGAGTGTATAAAATCTTGAATGTCAATGGTATTTTACATAAATACTAGGGTACTGGCTTGAAATGTATTTGCACAATGTGCAGGGAAAGTAAACAACATTACAGTTGACAAATGCACTAAGATGGGAGTTGTATTTACGGTTAGTACAAGATCATTAATGGAAGCAATACATGTTGATAAATGTAGCCTCATTTGCTGTGCTTTGATCGTAGGATGTTGTGGCTGCTTTTGAGATTGTGAATTGTAATCGTCTCGAGGTGCAATGTCAGGTATCCAATGTCCTCTTACAACTTAATGATGTTATCATATGACACCGAGTTTTTCTACTGTTTGCAATATTGATAGTATAATTAGGAATATCATCAACAATATATGTGATAGATAAAATCTTAATATATGAAAGATGACTCTAGGACATGAGATTGAACTTTTTCTATGTTTATCTCCCCACATCACATTGCTCAGTTTCTTATATTTAGTGACACAAGTATTCAAATTTTGAGTGGTTACTTTAACACATTTTATGGCTATTCTAGGGATCCGCCCCTACAGTTGCAATTGACAATACATCTGGCTGCCAATTTTATTTAAGCAAAGACGCTCTTTCTGCATCTATAACAACTGCTAAGTCCAGTGAAGTCAATATATTGGTACCTGGTGCTGAACCTGATGGCGATTGGGTATGTTTATTCCTTCTTTAAAGTCGTGTTCGACTTTTTTTTTTGGTGATAATTTATTTGTTTCTGTGTTTGTGTAGATGCTCCAACTTTGACATTAAAACTTGGTCAATATTGTTATGTTATTACTAATAATATTAAGCTTGTTACGTTATGTGTTACCTAGCAATGGCTTTGCAAAATTTATATCTAACAATGGAACATCATGCAACAGATATGTTTGATTTGCACCTAATTAGAGGTGCTGTCGTCTTGTAATTGAAATTCAGCTTGTATGTGGTAATTGTTACCTGAAAGTGTTTTGATCCTGACACATAAAATCATTCATTAATCAAAATGGAATTCTCTGTAATAAATTATTACGTCCACTTATCCTGAAGATTAGGTGGCAAGGTGAGATTAGGTGTTAGGTTGGGTTTGTTTGTTCTAAAGGGATGTAATTAATATTAAAATCAAGGAAAAGAAAATGTTTACCAGAGTTTGGTTAGGGCATAAGACAATCGGTGCTAGGAAGACTTACATTTAGTTGGGTAGATGTTTTCTCATTATGTCTATGAGATGTATGGGAAAATGTGCTTGTCTGTTAAAGAAACTGAAGTTGCATAACAGCTGATTCCCAACCTAGGTGGTTTTTGCAGGCAAGTTAGGATTCACTAGTATACTCGTTTGCAATACCAAAATAAGCATGTGGTAATGTACATTGAGGCATTGGAATGATATGTCATACTTAACTCCATTGAGGATGATAACTAATTATAATCCTCTTAATCGAATTCACTTTTGACATCATTGAAGAAGTACATCTTTCTGAATACAATCATACTAAATGATAGAAAAAGTAGTATGCTGTTGCTTGAGTTTACTTGGGAGGGCTGACATTTTTGTATCTTGCAGGGGGAACATGCTTTGCCAGAACAGTTTATTCATGTGTTTAAGGATGGTCACTTTGAAACTACTCCCGTCTCTCACTCAGCAGGAGGGTAATTTAAAGTTTTTTGATTTATTGGACTCCATAATCTCTTTGTTTTATTCAAATGCTTGCACTTGTTTTCTCTGTTCTGCCCTCCATTCAATTGCTTTCAGTATATAAAGGGGACACATCTTTCTCTTGTTACACTTGTTTCTCTGGGTTTTAGTTGTGTATCAAACCGTGGGATTTTCTTGCAGAAGATTTTTTTGGGTGGTTTTCTCGGAATGTTTGTTTCATGAGTGTTGTAGCAATGTTTTTCCAACATTTGCAACTACAAGTGAGCTGGAATTAACACTTGGGTTCTTGTAACACATACTCTATTGATGATATGTTGTAGTCATCTTCTACAGATTCTGAAAAGCGAATACTTGATGCTCTGAGTTGCTTTGATGATATGTCGTAGTCATTTTACCGATTGCTGGCACTTAAATTAATGGGTGTCAACGCCCAAGATCTATATAGTACAAAAGACTAGGGTATTGCGAGTATGGACAAATATGTTTGATGTAGTTGCAAAAGGTTAGATGTAGTGGTAATGGGGAAGGAATGTTGAACAGTTAATCCTTTCTGAAGCTTCAGCCTCATCACCCTCATGTAGCCAGTTCGTCACCAGTTGAGAACCATTCAAGATTTCAAACTCATGCTATGCACAGCAAAATGATTGTCCAGCCGAATTTCTGTATGCCTACGTATATATCATTCATTTTTTCGTTCATTCAAGACATGAAACATGCCATGCAGAAATTGTTCAAAACAACAAATTTCAGCATATAATTAAATTATGTATGTCAGTAGTCAAAGAGAATACAAGTGTTTGAGAAATTTTTTGATATATTGATCAATTTCGAATTGGGTATATATACAAGTATATTTACAGTTCAAAAAAGAAATTTAATCAATTATAGAATCATATTTAATTATAGAATATATACTTCTTAAATGTATGAGGAGTGTGACTCACTCCAACATTTTTTTTCAAGTTAGAGCATACAAGTCTTGAATACCCAATTTGTCGAGTGAGTCATTGAAGACTTTGGACGAAACAACTTTAATAAGGATGTCAATTAATTGCTCTTCTGAATGAACGAATAGGAATGAAATAATGCGAGCATCTTGCTTTTCTTTGATAAAGTGTATCAATTTCTACATGTTTCGTCTGATCATGTTGAACAATGTTATGTGCAATTTCAATTGTAGCAGTGTTGTCATAATAAAGATGCACTGACTGTTTCTGCTTGAAACTTAAATCCCTTAAGAAATATTTCAACCACAATAACTCACAAATTCCTTGAGTCATACCTCTATACTTAGCTTCTGCACTAGGACAAGCCACCACATTCTGCTTCTTGCTTCTCCAAGTAACCAAATTTCCACCAACAAATGTGAAGTAGCCAGAAGTAGGACGCCGGTCAGTGATGTTCCTTGCCCAATCTGTATCAGTGTAACCACTAGTCCCTAAATCTCCATGCTTGCGAAACACAAGACCTTTACTAGAAGCCGACTTTAAGTACCTTAGAATTCTTATCACAACATTCATATGATATTCACTAGGATTATGCATATATTAACTTACCACATTAACAACATAAGCAAGATCAATTCTAGTGTGTGACAAGTAAATTAATCTTCCAACTAACCTCTGATACCGGACTTGTCTGTGGGAACTTGATCAAGTTACTCTGCAATCCAATGATTCTGTTCAATGAGTGGATCAACTGGTTTACAGTCAAGCATACAATTCTCTGCTAACAGATTTAGAACATATTTCTTTTTACTCAACATAATGCAGCCCCTGTTCCGAGCCACATCAATACCCAAGAAATACTTCAAGTTCCCAAGGTCTTTCATCTCAAATTCAAAAGACAACTGAACTTGTAATCTCTTGATCTCATCAAAGTCATCACCTGTCACGACCATGTCATTCACGTAAATAATTAAAGCTGTTAGCTTACCCTATTGATGCTTCAGGAATAAAGTGTGATTTGAATTGCTCTGCTTGTACCCTATCTTCATGAAAGTTGTGAACCTTCTAATCCAAGCTCTTGGAGATTGTTTCAATACATACAAGGATTTTTTAGTCTGCACACCACATACTCACCTGTAGAAGTACCATATTCAAGAGGAAGATCCATGTAAATTTCTTTATTCAAATCTCAATGAAGAAAGACATTGTTCACATCAAACTATTGCAATGGCCAATCTAGATTAGCTGCCAAGGACATGAGAACTCGAATAGTATTAATCTTCGTCACTGGTGCCAAAGTCTCATCATAATCCACTCCATATTTTTGGGTGTATCATTTTACAACCAACCTCGCCTTATACCTGTCAACTGAGTCATCTACATTATGCTTTACAGTATAAACTTATTTACACCTAACAGTCTTCTTTTCAGGTGGTAATGGTACCAAGTCCCACGTACCATTCTTGTTAAGTGCAACCATCTCAACCTCCATTGCTTTGGCTCACTTCTCCTCCCTGATTGCATCCTGCACTTTACTAGGAAGAGACACAGTAGATAATTGATTCACAGAGGCTACATAGGGTTTAGACAATCTATTGGTTGACACATAATTAGCTACAAGATACTTGACTTTAGCTTACAAGAGAGATTCACGTCTTTTGGAAGATTGACTTGATAGGCAAGACTCTTTCAGAAACATTAGAACTAGACAAATGGACACTACTACATACCTCAGGTGATGACAGACCAGGAGAGATCATTGATGGAGAGAGAGAGATTGGACTTGCATGTATATCTTCAATAATTGGTTGTTGATCACTGACTAATTCTCCTCCTTTCAACGTGCTGCGCAGTTGTTTGATATGTTAAACACTCTCAGAACTCGGAACAGACTCATCTGCCTGGGAATTTTCTACGGATCGAGGTTCCGCCTCGACGAGTCAAAAATCACCTTCTGCCTGGTGCGGGACACCATTTTCGACAGGTCGAGACCCTGCCTCAACTGGTCGAAAACTACTTCTGGCTGAGACATTTTCAACTGAAATACAATCTTCTGGTTCCTCAAATTGGTCTTTATAAAACATATTCTTTTCTTCCTCACTCTGAGATGCCGTATGAGAAAAGTAGCACAAGTCTTCACTAAAAGTGACATCTATAGTGACATAAAACCTTTGAGAAGGAGGATTGTAACACTTATAACCTGTTTGATGGGTACCATAGCCAACAAAAACACACTCCAGAGCATGAGCCTCCAACTTAGATCTCTGATACTTATGAAGATGAATATATGTCACACAATCAAAGACACAAACATGAAGTATGTTGAGAGACGGGATGACAACATATTTAGACCGTACCTCAAATGGAATTCGATTATGAAGAGCTGCAGATGGTAGGCAATTGATGAGATGAGAGACACACAATACAGCTTCTCCCCAAAGATATTTTGGCATGTTAGCATTAAGTAAGAGTGCTCTTCCCATATCTAAGAGATGATGATTCTTTCTTTCATAAATTCCATTTTGCTCTGGTATCTGAGGACAAGTAGTCTGGTGAACAATTCCATGCTACTGAAAATATTCTTGGAAAGAGTGATTGACAAACTCTCCTCCATTGTCAGATCGAAACACTTTTACACAAGCATCATACTGCGCTCGAATGAGACTATGAAAAGCAGTAAAGACAGAAAACATATCATCCTTCTTTTTCAGCAACACAACCCATGTTAATCTTGTAAAGTCATCAATGAACCAAACAAAGTACTCATTCTAGTCAAGGTCAAATTATTCGAAGGCCCCCATACATCAGAATGGATCAACTCAAATGGTGCTGAACTAAAATGCGAACTAGGAGAGTAGCTAGACTTATGACTTTTAGCAAACACACACATTTCACAATAGAGGCTATACTCCTTTATTCCCGCAAACAAGGATGGCATAGACTTCTTCATAACACCAAAGGATGGATGACCCAACCAGCTATGCCATAAACATATTTCTTTAACTCTGTCAATTTTCAATGTCAAGGCAACATGTCTTGATGACGCTCGTGTCTCCTCGTTATACATGCAATCCAAGTGAAATAGTCTCCCCCTCCAATTTCCCTTGCCTATAATTTCCTGAGTATATACATTCTAAAATACCACATACATAAGATAAAAGGTGACAAGCATTTGTTTTGGCAATTCTACTCAGTTACTGACAATAGATAATGAAATAGAGAGGGAACATAAAAGACATCATGTAATACAAGAGATTGAGTAACTTGGATTGACCCAATACTTAAGACCGGAAAAGACACACCATTGGCGTTAGACACTTCAGGTATAGGAGAAGTAGACAGACTCAAAAACAAGGATTTATCAAAATTCATATGATCAGACGCACCAGAATCAATTATCCATCTATCACCACCAGTAAAGTCAAAAACTTTCAAAACAATACCAATTTTACCTTGATGTTTCTCAGTGAGAGAAACATTACCCTCCAAGTGGTTTTGACTCTCCATGCCACAGAAAACAGGTTCCTCAAACAGCGAAATATCAAAAGTCGACAAATTCTTTAGAAGCGAATAAGACAAGTAACGAATAGATCAGAAAACTGACAGGTCTATTGGTCAAGACAAGAAGAATTCAGGACAAGACAATATTTGAACAGGGAACAAGAGAAGATCTTCAAACAAATTCAAACAATTGACCAGTTCACCAGAAAAAACAGTCGGACATAACAGATTCGACGGGTCGAAGAATCTTTTTGACACGTTGAACATGTCAGATTTGCAGCGGAAGTAGGTCAAGTTAGGTCTTCAAGATTGTCAGGATCGAAACCTAGGCTTTGATGCCAAGTCAAAGAGAACACAAGTGTTTGAGGAATTTTCTGATAAATTGATCAATGCCGAATTGGTATATATACAAGCATACTTACAGTTCAAGAAGGAAACCTAATCAATTACAGAATCCTACTTAATTACAGAATATATACTTTTTAAACGTACAAGGAGTGACTCACTCCAACATCAGTGAATCAGTTGCTATTATAGTGACTACCTAATGTTACTCCTACAGAGGATGGTAGCTAGGGTTTGAACCACCATAAATTTTTTGCTTTGAAAAACAGAAAGCACCACTGAAACTAATCAAAATCATAACCCATGTATAAGTTAGAGGCTACCATAGTCATAACGATTATGACCATGTGAGTCACGAAAAATGACGACCAAGCACACAATGCATAAGAACTTGATTGCTCTGATGATAGAAGGAAACTCCCTCACGTAATAAGTGGTTATTAAAGTTTTAAGTAGAATAGCCTATATTAAGAGCCATCCTCATCTTTCTTATCCTCTCTCACTCTCGCATACCCATTAAATTGTCATATTAAAATGGTGAAAAACCACCATTTTCCAACATGTATTAATCCATATGAACTAAGGCATAAAAGGTAAATCACGGTATAATAAACCTAAATCTAGACCTAGATTTAGGGTGTTGCGGTAATTAAGTTTTGCAACCTAATTTATAAATCGAAGAAAGTCAGAAAATTTAGCAGGAGGGTGTTATGCTCGATATGAAACTTATAAAAACAATGAGGAAGAACCACAAAATCCGGCGACGGTGGAGGATTTCTGATAACGGTGATGATGGTGGTCGGTGGTGGAATCCGGTGGTGGTGATGAAGGTATTTAGAATTTTTTCCTGTTTAGGGTTTGGGGTGATGGCTATAAATGTAAGAGCTGCTGATAACGTATTGAAGGAGTAAATAGATACATAATCAATGCAGACTGAAAAATTATATTTTATTTATTAATAAATGACCTTAAATATGCATTACAATCTGTTACAATCATTATCCCTATAAAACAGGGATTGAGATAATATATAATTTTATTCTAATTAGGACAAGACACACACCGGGATATCAAAAATATCATTCTCTTAAACATATTTTTCTTTGAAATGCCTTCGCCTTCTCAAATAAGACCGTCATTTCTATTCTTTAATGCATTTTTGAGTCAAACCATGATATCCTAACAAGAATAGGAAATGTCATAAAAATGATGTTTTATTCATGAAAAACAAGCAATAAACCTAAAATTATGAGCATATTAGGCACATAATTATGATTAGACGCTTTCTAGAGTAGGCGAAAACGTTTTCGAGGCCGTAGGAGAAGATGGAGCAACTTTTGAAAAAAGACGAAAAGCGGTCATCGGAGCTTCGCCAATGGCTAGAGGCAAGTCATATGCATGACACATGCCATGGTGGGTGACTCATCTTAGGACCATATTACCCATTTTAATTTCAAAATTCAAAATCTGAAAAATGAAAATATCTCGTTAGCTTAGCCAATTTTCATATTTACTTTCTCTTTCCCTACCAACTTCTTTCCACACATGTCTTCTTTTACAAGTTTTGACCTTTAGCTATTCTCTCTTTAGCCCTCTTCTCTTCCAACCCTCTCAAATCTCTCCTTACCTCCATCACCAATCTAGGCCAAATCTTCACCCATCACCACCACCATAGACACCTCCCATCATTTATCATCATCTTGGCTTAGTTTTGAACTCGGATGACTAATATCTATTATTTTCTTAAGTGTGTTTTCAGGTTTTATGTCTTTGAGTTGTGATACACCGAGTCACGGCTTAAGATCTATTCTACGACCATCTTTTTCTACTCCGCAACCATCCGGGTTATTAGCATCGGGTTCAGTTTTGAGTAGTGGAGCATCAGGTTTCCGATAGTGGTTTTGGGTTGAGTGTTATGCCGTTTTTGAGAGTTAGTATCCGAGAACAGCTTGGGCATCTTTTTAAATTGCTAAAAGAGCAAGTGAGGAGGATCCAACCCTTAGACCTCGAGGCTTCTACATTGAGATAGATTCTCTTGTTTGGAAGGAAGGAAGCAAATTCGCCTAGTGCTACGGAAGTACCCTTTAAGGAAGTATCGAAGGATGAGAAGATCTTAGAAGAACATCCATTGAGGGAGTGTGCCTTGCCCTCATTGGCCACGCACACTAGGTGCATAGTTCTTCAACCATTGGTGGGGGAATCCTTTGAAATCAAGCTTAGTTTTCTTTAAACTCTCCCCATCTTCTTGAGGCATGCCAATTTCGACACATACTCCCACCTCTTGGAGTTTGAGGAAGCTTGCGGAAGGTTGAGCATACGCAATATGAATCTAAGCCAACTCAAGCTATAAGTATTTCTTTCCAGGGATAAAGCTAAGGAGTGGCTCAACAAGCTTGCCCCTAATTCTATTTACTCTTGGGAGGTTTTATAAAGAAAATTTATCACGAAGTATTTCCCACTTGGGAAGATAAATGAGCGGAGAACTAGCTTGGTGACCTTCCGAGGGAAAGATGGAGAACTCTTTTGTGAGGGTTGGGAAAGGTTTAAGGACCTTGAGCTTGGATGTCCAAACTATGGGCAAACCCAATATATGCTTATGTCTCTCTTTTACTAAGGGCTAAGCATGGAGACATGGAAGAAACTTGACAATGCTTGCAGTGGAGACTTATAGGATAAGACCACGGAGGAGGCTCAAATCTTGCTCGAGAAAATATCAGAGTGATCCGCCTTACAGGATATATGTAAGGCCTAGTGTGAGGAAACCGGTGGTATCCTTGAGGAAGGCCACTCAAACAAATAGAGGGGGCGTGTATGAAGTTAAGGGAGTCGTACTTTTGCAAGATGATGCAATCCAGAGACTAGAAGAGTCTATGAACAAGAAATTTGAGCAATTGATTAAGCAAAATCGAAGTGAAGGACAAGTCCATCAAGTTTCTGAGATAAGTGTTGAAACAATTACTTGCATGAATTTTGATAGCAAGATGCATGAGACTCTTAGTTTTCCTCACCAAGAAGACTATCTGAAGATCATTGAGGAATTCAAGTAAATATTTTATGATCTACCAAGGAATGATCCCTACTCCAACACTTATAATCCGGGTTGGTGAAACCACCCTAATTTCTCATGAGGTGGTCAAGGCCAAGGAGCAAAATGAGGTTTGCAAAGACCTAATGGAGGCTTCTAAGGTCAAAGATGAAGATACAATTAAGGAGGAGGCATTCAAAACCAATGAGGAGGTAGGTATAATCAAGGGGGTAACCAAGTCAATTTTGGTGCCTCTAATAGTGGAAATAAGGAGTTTTTGAACCATCAAGGAGCTCCTAGGTTCACACCAAAACTTAGTGGAGGAATTTTACATGCCTCAGGTGGTAACACTTATCAACCCCGAGAGCACCCTTTGCTCCAAGGGCACAACAAGAGTCGTTGCAACAAGCACCTCTGAAACTTCAAGCGCCACCTCCTCCACCTCAATTGGAGGGAGCCAAAGCCCAACATGGATGACTTGCTTGCTAAATTTGTCAAGAATCAAGAGGAGGACAAGAAGATGTACCTCAAAATACTCACGAGCATGAAGAGTGAGAATCAAACACTTCGCAATGAGAGTTAAAGCTCAATCCATAAGTTGGAAACTCAAGTAAGCCAATTGGTGAAGACATTCACCACACAAGAAGGTGGCAAAGCATATGAATTCCCTTCTACCACCAAGAAGAACCCCAAGCACCAAGTCAATATGGTGAAGGCGGTCTTGAAATCCAGGAAAAACTTTGGCAACTATGAAGATGCCCTAAGGTGGAAAGCGATGATGAGGACCTAGACACACCTCTTGTGCCTAGAATCCCTCCCGAATTTGAGAAAGTTAGCGAAAGAAGGCATAAGGATGCTCATGACCAAGTCAAAGAAGGGAATGATGTGGGTGTTGATGACGCCGAAGTTGAGGTTGAAGATTGAGACTCCGATGATGAGATAGGTCAGCATGAGGTTACCAGAAAAGATTTGGAAAGTATAGACATGAATAGAGAGCATACCAAGACAGATTTGGGAAGGAAGAATGAAAGAAAAGTCCCATAATTCAATGGGTCGAGACTCACAGTCGACCCATCGAGAAGAAGCTCATGTCCGGGAAAACAACATTTTTTGACTCGTCGAGAAGAAGTCTCGACCCGTTGAACAGGAGAGTTGGGACAAGGCTAAGGAGCATCCTGAAGTGGTTCAACAAGGTGAATATGAGTACTTATCCTTCCTTTATGTGAAGAACAAGGAGATAGTTCAAACTAATTTGGATAGGAAGACAAAGGAGTATTTAGACGTCTTCAAGAAAGTGGAAATCAACATCCTTATCCTCGAGGCTATCCAAATCATTCTCATGTACTTCAAATTTCTCAAGAACCTTTGCACGAACCAGCGGTATAAGAAGAAGATCCTAGAGGAAGCGAAGACATCCGATAAATTTAAGTTCAATGCTATGGTCTCGGCCATTTTGCAAAGGAAAGTTCCAAAGAAGTTGGCAGATCCTGGAAGTTTCACGGTTCATATTTTCAGATTTATTTTCTCTCTCCCTACCCACTTCATTCCACACACTTCTCTTTTTACAAGTTCTCACCTTTAGCTATTCTCTCTTTAGCTCTCTTCCCTTCCAACCCTCTACAAATGCAAGAGACCTAACTTTGCAAGTGTTGGGCGAACCTTTTTCACTATCCCTCATCACCATCCATCACTTTTTTTTCTCATATTTTTCTTCAAGGGTTTGGTTGAATCTCTAGAGTTCAAAGAAGTGGGAAGTAATCCCTCTTCCCCTTGGCCTCTTGGAGTCCTAGAGGTTCTCCTCCCTCCTCTTCACGTGGTGGATACAAGTTGGAGCACAAGGAGTGAAGTTAGAATCTTGAAGTGCTTAGGATGAAGCTTACTAGTGCTGGAGTTTAGCTTGGGACCCTTTGATTATTTCTCACTCTCTTAGCTTCTAAACTTATATCTAAACACTATTGTATATATGAGTTTTGAGTATATTTTGTATGGAAGGCTAGGGTTTTACTCCTAGTTACTTGATGCAGAACAATGATTTTAGGTTTATGTTAATGAGTGTGTTTTTGGGTATGACAAGCTATTGAATAAGTTTGATATGTTATGTTGTGTGTTTATGGCTTGTGTAGATGTTTGGGCTTCTTATATGTTTTCTTATGCATGTTGTGACCTTGACTAAGTCTTAATGTGTGTAAATGACTAAAAAATGGAACTTGGTTGAAACAGTCTCTCAGTTAAGGAAAGATGTGCATGTAACATGACCTAAGTTTAAATCTAAAAGGTTGACCTTTTAGTTTTAGTTTCCTAGGGGCCTAAAGCATGGAAGGAAGCCTCCTTGATTTCCAAAAGACTTTTGAAACTTTGGTCAAGCTTACATTGATTTGTGGCAAATGGTTAACCATTCTAGTTCGTACTCCAAAAGATGTGGACCGAGAGAGTTCATTAAAACACACTTCCAAGTCCTCCAAAATAGGCTTGTAAATGGAAAACCTTCCACAACACTAGCATGTATTACTAATATAACTTATTACGTATGAAAAAAAATATTTAGGGGTTAGCACCAAAAGTCTAACACCTAATCTCGGTTTGCTTTGTGTTTTGTGGATGGGCCATAACCTTCTTGAATCCCAAAAGGCCTAGGAGTTTTGGCTTATAACCAAACATGACCCAAAATGCACGATTTGGACAATGAAATGATTTGTTCTTACGATCCAAAAGACGTTTGAATATGTAAACCGGACTTAACAACTCATCATATATTAGGCATTGTTTGCGCATCAAGTTGGCTAGTGGTGATATCTCTAGTCGACCATAATTTTACCTTTCATTTGAGTCTTAGCTAGTTGTTGTTTTTGTGTAGCTTAATCATTAATCAATCATATCTCATCCACATAATCAAACCACAGTTTTGATGGTAAGTCTTCAAAGGACTTAGTGTTATAGGATTCACCTCTATTATGTGTTTTGTTTTTGTTGCATTGTGTGTTTGTGTTATAACCTAATCAAAGAACTAATTGAATCAAGCTAGGGAATCAGAGAGGTCAATCCTTGTGGGTTAGACACTCAACTTACTTCCTTACAAATACTATTATTTGACCTCGTATACTTGCGGGTCAGAAATTAAACTTTGTCTTAATTAGTCCATAGTTAAAATTGAGAGGAAATAATTTCTCTTCACATCTGCAATAAATTATTTGGTCACAATTTGTAACTTCAATCCAACTAAATAGACAGGACCAACCAGAGTAATATGTTTTAAAAAAATTAAGGAAAGAGGCATACCAAAGACAGAATTGTTGGGGTTTCTGAAGAATTGGTTGAATGTTGCATCTCCAACCAACCGCTCAGTATCAGTGAAAGCAACATTAGATGGAGTGGTCCTGTTTCCTTGATCGTTGGCTATGATTTCTACATGATCATCTTGACACACAGCCAAGCACGAGTATGATGTTCCCAGGTCAATCCCAATTGCATGAGACCCTTCTCCTCCATCCATTCTCGATTAAAGAACAAAATGTAAAGTTGATCTCAGTGAGACTCTAGATAGGCTATAAAGTATAAACTGTGGGAACAGCGTTTGGAAGTTTGTTCATTGGGATAGACTATTTGTTTAGGTGCACAACTTATATCCATAAGGAAACAAAAGCCATATAACATTAGAAATTGTATTTCAAAATTTATTTCCTCCTTTTTTTTAAGTAAATTTATTTTCTCCTTTTTTGAAGTAAGAACTTGCGGCTACCTTTGAACCCCCATTAATGAAATGGTAGAATACAAAGGGGGGACATAAAATCTAAACCTCATAAGTAGAGAAACACTCAAAATACTATTAGACGACTCAACTAACACATTGTATCCTAAATTGCACCATTTAGCAAAAAGTGCATCAACGTCTACTCAAATTGCTTTACAATTAATGTGACACAATACCGGAAAGATAACGCGACTATGGCGACACATCAATTCACTCTTAACAGCTTTCCAACTATGTTGCCGACAAATTTTACTGTCGGCACTACATCTCATCCTGCCACTAGGCGGGTGCACCCATGCCACGAACAGACGAACGTCCTGACCTAGAGCAGATAAAGCACCCCAGGTGTGCAGCCCGAGACAAAGCCCACTTATGCCTACCACATACTGGTATTGGCTTATTTTAAACCAAACTGAAAACAAAAAATAAAATAAGATAAAAATAATATTACTGAAACATAAATATACCAGGCCAAGGGTTTATCCCAGACCCACTTTTGGCGATGGAGTACCGTCGTGATGAGGTGGGTTGTTTCCTCCTTGATTTCAGTGTTTGGATGAAAAAAATTTCAGGGAATTTAAACAAACTCCAGTAATTCAAAAATCTATCTTTTAAATTTCACTGTTTGGATAACCCTATTGAGAAATTTGTAAAATCTAGTTTTTTAAATTCAGAGAAATTGTAGATCTAAATTTCCTTATTCAATTCTTTCAAAATTTTCAAATTACTCATTAAAGTTTGTAATTCTTGTTATATATAAATTTCTACGTGAAGAAACCTAACCACTAAAATAAATTCACAAATGATGGAATTTAAAATAATGAAATTCTAATCAAGAATACTTTATCCAAACACACCGTTAAGATATTATATATCCAAGATATGGAAGAAATCACACCAAATCTAATATCTATAGCAATTACAATTACAAGAAGTTGGAATGCAGTCTCCATATATGACCATTCAGTATTCAGACCAAACCAAGTCATTGCCTTTTCAGCTACCTTGCAAGAAGCAGTATATATTGTTGATTAGATTCTTTTCAGTAAATTTAAGAGTATCGACCTCTTGTTTTGATCTGCAGGCTTTAAGTTTCTGTTTTGCCATCTGCAATCACAAACTTGGAACTCTGATGCCATTGGTTTGATTTTGTAACTTGGGGACTGTCTTAGGAGATAATGTTGAATAGGCCATCAAGTTTAATGGTCTTTTTACTGACTGGGACTCCTATGAGAGAATAGAAGGCTGAACTATATGAACTGACCTCGAAACATATAGCGCTATATTATAGATTCAAAATCACACCAGAAGATCATGTCTGTATATAGCAACAAATAACATTAGCCTCAATAAATGTTGTCAAAGGATAAAACCACAGCTATATCTCACCCTCGAATGTTCTGAACTAGCAAAATTAGTGAAAATATGCATTACAGTAGCCTTCTAAAAGTTTGAGTGGTTCCTTGATAGGTTCGAACAAGCAGCCCTACTCCAATGCCAACCCCAACGCATATGCTCATGCCAATTCCGACCCCAACTCTCACACCAGCATTAAACCATGAAAGCTCTCCATCTTCACCTTCTAAATATGTCCTTGGGTAGTACATGTTGTATTCTCCATTTTCTGGTTTCTGTACTGAGTATTCTGGCTCCTATGAAGTCGATTGAAAACAAAATAAAATACAGAAAAGTTGAGAAATGTAAATAAAATGTAAAATGCTTGATCAAAGTGAGTGATAGTGGAAGGTGTAAGTGGACTTGGACGTTCCCTAAAAGACTACTTAATATATGATGCTATCAAGTTCAATAGTTAACAGTCCAATGAGAGCAACTATTGGAAGTCAGCAATCCTATCTAAGAGGAGAACCATGCTGCTTATTACATCAATGATTGAGGTCAGGCTGAAGCTCCTCTGCAAGGATGAACGTGATAGTCACAGTATCTCCTTAACAAATTATAAACAACCTGAAGATGGATACTATACAGGTTACAATTCAATATGTTGATATCCACCTTAGATGACTTTGCGAAGTTTGAACAAGATAGAATATGTTGGATAGTAATCACTAAGACTGTACTACACATAGATTTCAAAAATTCAGAAATTTAGCATGTAACTTTGCAGACAAGACAAATAAGCAGGATAGTTTCTTTGTCATGTATTAATTAGAAATCCAAAAAAAATAGTTGGCACAATTTATCTCATCTCCTATCAAAATTTGGTCTGGGAGATTCAGCTAAAATAAAATAACCATAGATGAACACACAATATCTACATCTTATGGCAACTAAAAGAAACATGTGATGACAGATTAGTATGACTCTGTTTGACTTGTAGGTTCACAAATTGTACTACAGATTGTATATGCTCGTCAAGGGATGGATTATGAGACAAGTTGTTTAGCTAACGTAGATGCCTATTTGATTTCACGTGCTGATGCACATAAGCAGCGAGTAGTGCAACCAATAACCAAACTCAAAATCAAGCATGACCAGCATCAATACAACAGAGGTCTAAACCTCAAATTTGCAAATTTTGTAAACATATGTGAAAGACAGTACCTGATAAGCAAACCTCGAAGAATAATAATCCTGCTCTTCAGTTGGTTCATACTCTGGTATTGAATCCAATATCCCTTTCCTTGTATGCTTCTTCCAAGGACTAAGCTGCAAAGTCTTTGTAAGAATTATTGGAGTCCCCATGAAGGAACCTGTGATGTAAACCTCAATTGACGGCAAAGCAGACTCTGCACCTGTAAACTGCTTTGGTTTAAAGAAGCTAGTGCTTGCAACTATTTCTGTTTCACAATTCATGCTCCATCTCTGGCCATTATGATCTGTTTCCGCAAGGAAACCATTACTATTAAACAGTTCCAAAACCCCAGATAGCACGATAACGTCCTTGTCAAACACCTCAAACTTCAGACTTCCAGTCATCCTTATACTATCCGTGCTGACAAATGTAGCTTCCTCTGACATTTTATCTAACCGGTCCCTTCGAAGTAGAGTTGTTGCCCCATCTGAATACATGCTAGTTCTGACACCATTGACTTCAAGAAGGGTATCAGGATCCAGTGGGATGTGATTTACCGTGAGAAATTCTGGAGCCGAATCATCAATCTCACATTTGCTAATCCTAATATAAAAAACTCTTACATCAAGCCATGGTAGTGATGCCTTGGGTTGGTAAGTAGACTGTCTTCCAACCATGTGGCCATTACCAGTAGTTCCATGGCCATTTGAAGTAGGCCCATGGTTGCTTGAAGCAGGTCCGTAGCCATTTGTAATTGGTGTGTGGCCATTTGAGGCCGTGTGGTCATTTGATGTCCCATATGAATCTTCCATGATCCACTGAAGTTCAGTTTTCCCCGATGAAATAAAAAATCATTCGACTTCAGCTGAGTTCATAAGGAGACATAGTGCTTTAAGTGAAACTTCTATAAGTTCTATTATGATAGAAAACCTACATCCACATCAATATAAAATCAAATTATAGCAATCTATGTATCTATGTATCATAGCATGAACATGAAAAACAGAAACGGCAGGAAACGGCTTCTTTTATGGAAGAATGAAACAAATATTATCTATCAGTATCAGAAGAGAAGAAATAAAACGGTTAGCACATAGTTTCACTCAGTACTAGACTTAAAAACCATTGTCAGATACATGAACAAGATTAAAAGGTACTCTAGGGAAGCTGTACTAAATTAAACAGAAAACCCGTGAAGGGATTGAACAGAGACAGGAGAACCCACCACATATGGAAGTGCTTTTGTACGAGCTCAAGTGAGAAACAAAAGCCATTAACCACAGGGAAACAGCAGCAGGGAAACAAAAGACCAAACAAAAACACTCAAGAGGATAAAATAAGAGATAAGATGGAAGAAAATCCAAATATCCCAAAAATGAAAATCTGAGACGCTTAAGATGAGATTGATGGCAAAAGCCCAACAAATGATCTCAAGCAAGATTAAGACAAAGCCAAAAGGAGTCAACTTGCTAGAGTGCTAGACAGTGTGAGACAAGAGCAAATGATTTTCAACTGGAGACTTACAAGTTACAAGTTAGTAGAAGCAGAAGATGCAGAGTAACAAAGCTACCTAAAGGCCTTGAAGGTTCTATAAAGTATAAACTAAGTTCTAATTGTTGAAAGGCACAGAGGCTCACAACTGCCAACAAAGTTACAGCAATAAACGACATTATTCACACCATTTAAACAGACAAAGAGTGTGTGATGTGTGTGCCTTGTAATCCCTAACACTAACAATCCCCAGAAAATAAAACTCACCACACAGATATCTCCAGGAATTGATACGATAAAGACACTCCAATCCACCAAATCAAAGCTGCTTTTGACTGATTCCTTCCCCCCTACAGAAATCCCAGTTCCTCGATCACAAAACAGAGCAGCACCCAAGCCCTGGCTATAAGAGAACAGATATATGCATTATCCACAAAACTGAGACCAACCCAGTTCCTCAAACTACACAAATATCTGAAGGCCGGGTCACTCCCTGTCTTTTGGTTAAGCTTTAAGCTAGCTAGCTACCTATATATATATATATATATATTTTATTACTGGTGGGGTCGCTCGGTATCTGATAGGATTAGAGCAAGTGTAAAAGAGACGGCTAAAAGATTACTCCCATATTTGAATTTGACATCTTATGTTATGACTGTTTTGACACAATTTAACTCTAGCAGAAATGTTAAAATAAATGATCAAACAACAATATATTATTTTCTTCTATTTTCTCTTTCACTCCATGAAAACCCAGATCTTCCTTCGGTGTTTAGTTTTGTTCCTGGAAAAGCATGATCATCCTAGATAAATTAAACTGGAATAGAGGCTATTCTCTATGCGACACCGGCTAAGCTTAGAAGAATAGCCGAAGTCTTACATAGACTAAAAAACGGTAATTTTTTTATCAAAATAAAAGACAATTCCATCGTTCTAACAGAGGAGCCAAAATCACGTGGAAAACTACTCAAAATTGGACTGCCAAACTCTAACCGCTCTCTCTTTCTCGCGCCTTTGTTCAAACTTTTCTCCCTCTGCTCCAAATTGCCCGGGCTTTTCTCTACTTTCATTCATTCACAACATCCCTCAACAATGAACAACATCAAATTAGGGATTTGGTGAGGTTTTCAGGTGAGAAGAATTGTGTTTGTTTCGGAAAAAAAAAAATCAATTGACCTTTGAATTCGATCTGGTCTTTGGGTCATCTTCGAGAACGTCGATTGTTGGCTCAAGAGTAAGTTCCTTCTTAAACTTTGGACTTTTGGTTTTGGCTTTGGTTACTGATGGTTATATTTAACTAGTTGATCCTTCAATTTTCACGTTGTGGTGGTTGTTTATGCGTGGGTTGGGTTTTGACTTGGATTTCAGATTTGTATATGTGTTTCATAAGCTCTCTCCCAATTTCAACTTGTTGGTTTTAGTGTGTCTATTCCTGTTTTGAATTGGTAAGTAACTTTAATGTTTTTTCAATTTATTCTTGTAGTTATAGCTTTCAAACTGGTATGATGACGAGTTGTTGAGTTTGGAAATCTCTTATCTACAAGAAGAGAGCTCAGAGACTAGAAGGAAAAAAGGTCGAGGTTCTGTTCTCGGTCGTGTGTATGTCAATAGAGATCGTCTTCAATTTCAGCAAATACTGTACAATGACTATTTTGCTGAAAATCCTACCCACAATGAAGTTGTATTTCAGAGGAGATTTCGTATGCACAGGCCACTTTTTCTTCATATTGTAGAAGCAGTAGAAGCTCGTGACTCTTTCTTTGTTCAAAAACAGAATGTAGCAGGCAATTTGGGCTTTTCAGGTCTTCAAAAATGCACTGCTGTAATGAGAATGCTTGCTTATGGACATGCTGCAGATGTTGTGGATGATTATATTAGAATAGCCAAAGCCACTGCATATGAATCAATGAGACAGTTTGTCCAAGAAGTTATTGCTGTATTTGGCGGTTAGTACTTGAGAAGACCAAATGATAATGATATTACAAGATTATTGGCTATTGGGAGGAGTCGTGGATTTCCAAGAATTCTTGGTAGTATCGACTGTATACATTGAAATTGGAAAAATTGTCCAGTTGCGTGGAAATGAATGTATTCTCGTGGAGATCATCATCAACCTTCGCTGATTCTTGAAGTTGTTGCTTCAAAAGATCTTTGGATATGACATGCTTTTTTGGATTACCTGGTTCTCACAACGACATCAATGTCCTGGAGCATTCACCTTTATTTGCAGATCTCCGTGAAGGCAGAGCTCCTCCAGTTAATTACGAAATCAATGGTAGCCCTTACACTATGGGATACTATCTTGCAGATGGCATATATCCTTCATGGTTAACATTTTTGTCTAAACAATTCCATGTCCAGAAGGTGAAAAAGCAAAGATATTTGCCAAAGCTCAAGAGGCATGCAGGAAAGACGTTGAACGAGCATTTGGAGTGCTTCAAGTTCGGTTTGCAATTTTTCTTGGGCCTGCTCGTTTTTGAGATCTTGAAACGCTTCATAAGATCATGATTGCATGTGTGTTATTGCATAATATGATTATCGAAGATGAACGTGCAGAAAGCGAAGCTCGTGATGATTATAAGACACTTGCAAGTCAATATTTAGAACTAGATGAAGTTCAAGATGATCCTGAACTGTCACGTAATAGCACTATCGGATTTGATGACTTCGTTGATAATCATCTTCGCATTCATGATAGGGAGACTCATTCTGCACTTCAAGCAGATTTAGCTGAGCACATACATCAATGTTATTTGCTTAGTACTCATACTCGTTAGCTCTGATTTGTTTATATAAAATATTGTTCGGGATGCTTTGTATCAGACTTTTGCCTTATAATGAGTAGTCTGGATTTGCTGCATATGCAGCAGTATATTTCTCTTGTTAACTAATAATGTGAAAATCAGCATGCCTACATTGTATTTGATCTTAGGTGGTGGGATTGTGTTGCATTGCCTACAGTCATCATATCTTGGGATGAAGCTGCATTTCAGATGCAAATAAGAGAGCTGTCATTAACGGCAATACTTTCTTGAGCCAATGGTTTATAGTAGTCATATAAGCTATGTTTAGTTACTGTCTCTTATCAAACTTTAAACATTATTTTGGGGTCATTTTTCGGTCACTACAGCTCCTAAAGGCAGCCATATGCGATCAGGAATGCAAACCATGTATCTTTCCCTATTTAAAACTATGATGATTGTCTTATCCTTCCCTGTGTCTACTTTATTTGCTCTTACTCTATGTTAATGAAGTTTCTCGTCATATGAAACGTAATGTTGACTAGCTTGAAGATCAATATTTCCTACAGTCCTTTTATGTTTGTGGTATTTTGTATATAATTTTGCTTTCAAGTCTATGTATAAGAAGCTCATCACTGTGTTCACAGGGTGTGGAGCTAAGAAAGCAAATAGGTGCAGCTTATATCTCGTGCAGCTCTCAGGCACAACAGGTAGAGTTACACTCTGTTAGCTCATGTCTAACATTTAATGAATTGCATTAAGTACATATGTATTAGCTCTGATAGTACTACATTCATTAACTAGTTTGGAAGTATGAATGTTGGTTTGATAGTAAGTATGCTGGTTTGTTTGCAACTGACTCTCTACTCTAGATAAGTAATAATATTGCTTAAAACCTTCAATGTGATTTGTATCCCAACTAAGTACATACCATAATTGAGCATTAATCTTCAACTGTTTTCTTTCTTGAACTGCTAAAATTGTTAAGTTCATATATTTTAAGTTTATAACTGTCAAGTGCTTCTCCTCTCTTAACTTTAGTTCCTGATAGTACAGTCATACCTAGTTCTATCTGTTTCCACCTAACAAGAAAAAAGCTTTGACAAATCAAAGTTATCAAACATTATAAAGTCTGTGTAATATGTCTTCTTCATCGTAGTTCTTTTCTCCTATCTTAGTTTCCAGAGTTCCTCGAGCTCTCTCTTTTATTCTGATCTTCCTCTCATTTTTTGATCATCCTTTAGCCCTCAGTTTCCATAGTTCTTCTAGCCCTATCCTTTTTTCTAATATTTCTCTTCATGCCTGTGGAATCTCTATCTTCAGAAATCTCAAATTTTCCCACTCAAGTTTCAGAGCCTGAACCATATGATGAGGTCTCTCAAAACATCACCAAAAAGGCAGTTAGAGGTCCTAGCTTTAGCATAGATGAGGATCGAGTTCTTATTAGAGTATGGTTAAATATTGGTATGGATCCTATAAAAAGAAATTATCAGAAGCTTGGCACGTTCTGGGATAGAATTACTGAATATTACCATAAATATAAGTCTTTTGAGAGTGAAAGGTCTTATACGATGCTAAAGCAACGTTGGGGGAAAAATTCAACTGCATGTTAACAAATTTTTAGGATGTTTTGCAGCTATAACAGAAAGAAATGAAAGTGGAAAGAGTGATCAAGACAAGGTTTGTACAAATACTCTTATATTGTAGTTTAAATCTATGTGGTCTGCATGTTTACTGTTGATTCTTGTCTCTTCAGATTGTTGATGCAAAGAAGCTCTGTGAAGCACAACAAAATGCTTGTTTTAGTCTTGATCATGCTTAGATTTTGCTGAGGAAGCAACCTAAGTGGATACAATTCTTCCGAGAACTTGGCAGCAAGAACAAGAACAAGAAGAAATCTAAGAGATGTACAAAAAAAAAAGGCCCTCAGCTTCCATGACAGACATCAATGGTGAGGATGCTTTTATCGATATTTCTGATCCATTGTCAAGGCCACCAGGTAACAAGGCTGAAAAAAGAAAGCTGGAAGAAAAAACTGAAAAGTTTGAGAAAATTCAGATGCTGCATAAAGAAGAGAGAGAGAGAGAGAGAGAGAGAGAGAGAGAGAGATGAAAGAAAAATTGAAATTATGAAGGAGAGAGTTGAAATTGATAAGAAGAAAGCGAAAATTGATATGGAGAAAAAGTTAAGAAACATGAGGCTGAGATGAGGATTATGTCCATGGACACATATTATGAGTGAAGATGAGAGAGCGTACTATTCTTAGCTTAAGATGAAAATTTTGCAGGGTAATCTTTGAAGTTCATGACTCTTGGTTTCTCTTTATGTATTTTGTATTAATAACTTGTGTCTTTTATTTTAGAACTGAAGGTTTGAAGTTTATGAACTCTCACTATAGTTTTGTAGTAAATGAGTGAATCGAGTTAAATCTATAATAGCGAGGCAAATCAATTAACCTATTTTGTGATTTGCATTAGAGCTCACTCTACTGGCTATTTGTTTAGATTCAAATATATATTATTGCGGATTTTGATTAATTCAAGTGTGTGTTTGGTTCATGATTTGGAGCATGCTGGGTCATTTGAATTTGTTAAATTTTGAATCTGTTTAGCCACAGTTTTGAACTTGTTGAGCATGTTTACGCTTTGGTTTGTAATTTCACTTTCTGTGAATCTTTTTTTCTACAGTTTTGACAAAAATACTACATGTTGATGCTTTGCAATGAACTCATAGTGCTCATTGTGAAAAACATTGCCGGGACCTCAATATCAGATTCTAGTCTCTACATTAATAAACATGATGGAAAGATCAATGAAAAAATAGAGAAAGAAGTAGTGTTTTAATACAAAGGATCAAAAACAATTGACATTTCAATTAGACTTGATTTTAGTCAAAATGGCAAACCATACTACACGAAGCACTTGAGATATTACCACATTTTCTTCCTCCTTCTATTTGCAAGTAAGTTTTATCCACAATCCACATCACATTCACCTTCAGTAGGTATCAAATTAATGTCACGTGTCCGAATACGATGAAGACAGTTTTGAAAATCTGAGTCTCATTTTCCTTGTAATATGCTGCAAAGACGATTAAGACATCACAATTTCTTACAATTAAGACATCACATTTCCTTGCAATTCAGTGACTAACCTCCTAGCTAGGTTAGTATCCCTTGTCTATTCCAAACCCTATTAGAAAAAGGGACAGTATTCGAAAAATGTAGCAGAACGAAGTGTAGGGATGACTAGGACATCACAATTCCTGGCAAATCGGAGTGAGTATGAGACAACTAGGCTAGGATTTGAAAGCTATTCCAAACCCAAAAAAAAGGGACAGAATTGAGAAAATGTAGCAGAATAAAGTGTAGGGGGATTGTTAGGTTCAAAAGCAGTACACCCAGATCGGTGGAATGAATCTTAAACATAAAGCTAGTGCAAGGAAAAGCGACATTAAATTAAGGCCATGTTATTGCCTAAAAACAGCTCCATGCATAAGCATGTCACATGTATCCCAATATGCCTAACAGGTAGAAGTACCCTGCTAAACAGTACCAAATACTAACCATACAAACAAAAGGCACATGGAGCTAAGCTTCTAATGTTTCAAACTCTTTCAGAAAAAAAGATGCAAAGCTCTCATTTCTAAGTTCACAAACCTTCCAAGCATACATGATGTGCCATAACATTGAAATGGGTCTGTAATACTTTAAATTAAAATGAAAATTTATCATGGAACTATCTAAGAAACAGAACTATCTGCACCATGAGGAGGAACTCAGTACATGCTACTTGAGCAAAGCGATGCCAGGTTGCTTGGTTAGAATTTGGTTCATGTTCAGCTGGGATCGATAAGCCCTACCCAAGAATAAGTTATAATTAGCTTAAGCAATCATATAAAATATGCTGAAGAAAAATATAATCAGTCACACAAGTAAAAGTATACAAAATTTAAAGATGGTCAAGTTTGAATAGTTTGGGTTACTGGTGCACAACCTAATACTAGCTAGTGTTACAGGAGACCATTAGAATACAACTTCAACAACTCTACTTCATTCCAACTGGACAGTCCAGTGAGATATATAATCTAATGCAGGCCATGGACCTGTGCACAAAAGGACTGGATAGTAGGACAGGCCATGGACCTGTGCACAAAAGGACTGGATAATCTAATGCAGTCCAGTGAGCTATATAATCTAATGCAGGCCATGGACCTGTGCACAAAAGGACTGGATAGTAGGACAATCTGTCCTATGTGACCACATATAAAAAGGAAATAACGTTACAGTTAACTGGGATGGTCATCATTCAGTAAGGTCCTCTCTAAAAATGTATAAGAAACACCAGTACTATGGCCATAAGTCTGTTATCTACTCAGATACGCATACCCTAATTATATGTGTGTTCCCTTAGAGGTTTATCTTCTCCTATTAATGACCAATTAAAGAGCCATAGAAAAACCACAATGAAACTTTGCACAAAGTCTGTAGTATTCTACTGGCAAATTTATTGCACAGAAGCTCTTACATATGAGCAATAAGCAAATGGTTTTACTACCCCTAAGTCCTTCATTAACAGATAGGCAGATAATCCAAGGTAGTTTGAGAAATTCACTGAAGCATACATAGTAAAAAAAATAAAATTGTCTTATTGAGAGACAAAGGCCCCGGTTGTCAACTTTATGAACATACTCGATAACATAACAATGTGTATACTAGTATCAGTAGTATGCATAAAAGAATATATCATTTAGGAAAACCAAGAAAAACTTACACATTGCAATTGCCAGAAATCAAAGGGAAAAATGAAAACACAAAGGTGGAGGAGCCACAATGCCAACCCTATTTGGTTGAAAACTTGAAATGACTTGCCCAAAGTCTTTTGTCACCGAGGAACTGCAACTTCTAAAGACCAATCAAGAAATTCAGGAGAAGATCAGGAGATGAAGAAAGTCTACTGATAAGATGAAAGAATATGTAGTTGGTGGGAAAGAGAACGAAAAAAAAACAGGGTGCTGGCAAGTGATATAACTTTTTTACCATCATTCAAATCAGGATAAAATCAACAATGTTGATGAGATTTCATTGAACTACTATTACAATACAAGATCAGACAAAGTAAAAAAACCTCAGAGTACAAGACCTGTAAATATCTGAGTAACATTAAAAATCCTAACATGAACATGTCTATATTGATTCTTAATGTTTTGCATCTAAGGATAATCAAGCGTACACTGCCTAAGAGCATCTCAAACAGAGTAGCTAAAAGCTATAATTTTCAAAAAATTTAGCTTTTATGCCTTCCAACAGAATAGCTAAAGCTAAAGCTAAATGTAGCTAAAGTTATTTTGAGTAGTTATAGTTAGCTTGGGAGGAGAGAGAAAATGACTCAAAAGCTATATTTTTCCAATAGTTCTATTTAGCTATAACTTTCACTGCTAAAACTGAAGTCAAATTTGGGTGAGCTACATTTAGCTCTTTAGCTTAGAATAGCTATAACTTATAACTTTACTGTTGGAGATACTCTAACATAATATACCATAGCTTCCACATTGGGAAAGTGAAATTGGTAACATTGAAAAACTGAAGGCAATTAGGCATGACTGGATAATGCAACCACTTAAAAGACAACTGTCTTTACCACTAATCACCCTCAAAAATCCCCCAAACCGCGAAGTGTATCATAAGATGGAGGAAAATGTGCTTTTTAAATTATTCTCCATTCTTACTAAATTCATTAATAAACAAGTCAAACCTGAACAGTAATCTAGTTCTTTCAGTCACAAATATGCTAATCCTAATCATGAATGACAATTAAAAAAAATAACACCAGCATTAATGACAATATAAATCTGCAATCCATGTGCATGTTCTAAAAAGCATTTCTTAACATTTACTTTGAAAACCAAACAGAGGAACAAACATCCTCCAAAGTACAATCCAGCTACTCAACAGAAGTTTTAACAGTAGCATGAATAAAGCGAACAAGTTGACATCAGCTACACAAGGCAGTGTCCAAACACTCATGACATGAAAGAACTTTTTCCATTCATAAAGTGACACAGAAGGAAGGAAGGAAATCCTATGCACCGATTGCCTCACATAGCAGGCGGGCCTTGTCACAATGGTGATGCAAGACCTATACCAGATTTACAAACAAACAAAAAACAAGTCAGAGGTCATCCACCGCAGAAAGACCACGCGATTGGTGCCATACTATACACTAGACACAGGAAATGACCAAAGCTTAACTGAACAAACTGAATTCTGCTCATTAGCCTATGACCCATGTTTTGGTTTACGTAATCAACCTTATACAATACACAGAAACATGATTTTAGAGTTAAGTGGGGGGTTACCTTGAGAAAGGCAACTCCAGCAAGAGGAATCGAAGGCGATGTTGGACTTGAGCCGAGCAGAAGCAATGGCACTATGGAGTGGCATCATTGATTCCAAGCTTCCCAAAACCGAAACGTACCTGCAATAAAAAAAATTCAAACAACAAATTAATTATTGAATCAAACCCAAGATAGAGAAATCGAAGACGGCCCAAAAGTGGAGAAGTTGTTAAACCTTGTTGCGGCTCTGATAGTGGGTGTGGGTTTGGCGGTGGAAGCAGCGAACGCAGAAGACGACGTCGCTTTGGGGTTTAAGGAGTTGAGGGAGCTCTGGGTGAGTGTTCTGGAGCGAAAAGATATAATAGATCTTGAGCCGGACATGAGAGCTGATCTGCAGACCGAAGCCATTTCTTGATTCGGTGAATAGAAAGAAACTGTCGACGAGGAGCTTAATTTAAACCCCCGGGTGGTTTTGTTACGGGCCTAAGTTAATTGGGCCTGACCCAACGCAATCCGTTAAGTTTATCAGTCTGGGCCCAAATCTTCACGAGATTGAAATCCGAACTTCCGGATATACGAACCCGTTCAGGTTGGGTTTTAAGGCAAATGACGGGTAACAAGTATTTACGGAACTCCAATTCGACCGAATGATGGCGGGTTCGAGTCGGGTAAAAATATGCATCTACCGAACCTGAACCCGACCCGTAGAAGGGTAAAACTATCTACATGGGAAAAAAGCTTTTATTTTGAATTCTAGATTTTAAAGTGACTTTTTGTCATTAAAATCATAGTTTGATGACCTTTAGGTCACTTGACAAAAAATAAGTGACTTTGAGGAAAATTTTGTCTCTTAAGTGACTTTTGGGTAATTTGTTTTTTTAAAGGAAATTTGTTATATTTTATAATTTATATCTATTTTTTATGTATTTTTACATAGGATGTGGGGCCCTGGATTTTTTTTAGTCATTTTCCTACGCTTAGTCTGTCTAGGTATGTAATGGTAGGTCTGTGCTGAGCATGTAATAGTTTAGATTACTTTAGGGTGTTCTTTCTATCGTGTCGATGACTCGGTGTACTCCTTGTAATCTTTCAGTCCAATCAATTCTACCGATCATCTCAAAAAAAGATGAGAGATTTTATTAACACATCCCTATTTTATAGATACACACCCCTTAAAATTTGATTGTGTTGAAAGAGAAAATAGATACGCAATCAATGTAGAGTGAAAATGTACTTTATTCACTGATATATAACCTTAAATAGGTATTACAATCTGTTATAATCATTATCCCGATAAATCATGGATTAAGAGAATATCTATTTTTATTCTGATTAGGACTAGACACACACCGAGATACCAGAAATATTTATCCTGGAACACTCCTCCTTGTATCGCGATCCTAATGTATGATGCATAACTTGTTGCCTCACTAAAAACTTTGCCAAGTAAACATAAACCTCATAGGTAAAACAAAAGCTTGGTCTAAGGAAAAAATAGTACAACTCATCAACTACAAAAGCAACCATTGAATTCTCTCTGATCGATAGCTAAATCATAGCCTTACAAACTTAGCTCACATGAATATTCAACAATTGTTGTTGTTGCAGATTGAAGAAAAACTTTGGTGAAATGTGTTTTGTGTGATCACCATTAATGTATCCCAACTTCATTTTCTCAATGCAAGCTGCATTATTCTCAAAGATACAAGCTTGTGTTATCACAGTGGAAGGTAATCCACTAGATCCTCGAATATGGTGTATGATTGACCTAAGCTAGACACACTCCTTAACCGCTTCATGCAAAGCTATAATCCCAGAATGATTTAAGGAAGTAGCAACAAGGGTTTGCTTCATTGATCTCCAAGAAATTGTCGTGTTCCCTATGGTGAATACATAACCTATTTGGGAACGTCCTTTATGTGGGTCAGAGAGATACCCAGCATCACCAAAACCAACCAAGACATCACAATGTGTCTTTGAGTAGGGGACCACACTGAATTGAGGTACAGTGCTCGCAGCTGGAGGGGAATTCAATAGGTCGAAGCTTTCACTCGACGGGTTGATTGACATCTTCGGGTCCATCTAGGGTGCAATTATTGACGGGTCAAAAGATCCATCCAACGAGTCTAAAATCCCAAGACCTGCATGCTGCGATTTAACCATCATTTTTCGGAAATTTCAAGCTTCTCTTTGTTCTCCTTGTAGGGAAAAAACAAGCTCAATTCAATAGAACCTTTCAAGTACCTGAAGATGCGGTTTACACCATTTCAATGACGTTGTGTTGGCATAGAACTAAACCAACCAACAAGTTCACAGAGGCAATATCTGGTCCAGTGCATTGAGCTAAATATAGGAAAGCTCTAATAGCACTAAGGTATGGTACCTCAGCTCCCAAAAGTTCCTCATCATCATCTTTCGGATGGTACGGATCCTTATTGGGGTTCCAGACTGCGAACAACCATTGAGCTAAGAGAGTGTTATTTGTCCATGTTAAACCGTTTGAACATCTTTTGGACATAAGCAGACTGGTGAATAAATATTCCACCAACTCAATGTTCCATCTCTAAACCAAGTTTTCATCTCAAACTCGGATTTCAAGTAACTAACCATCTCATTGATTTCATCAAGAGACCCAATGATATTTATATCATCAACATAGACCGCTACAGTGGAAAATCCTGAACTTGTTCTCTTAATGAACACACATGTGCACAAATCATCATTCTCGTATCCCTTCCTAATCAAGTAATCACTTAGACGTGTGTACCACATCCTACCATAATGTTTCAATCCCTATAGTGAACATTTCAATCTAATCACATGAGTACTTCGTGGTTTAGAGTTACTTGAGTTGGGTATGACAACGCCTTCTAGAACTCATGTATATCTTTAAATCAAGATTTTCATAGAGATGTGCTGTAACCACATCCATCAGCTGCATGCTCAATTTTTTGGACACTACCAAACTGACAAGGTAGTGGAAAGTAATGATGTCCATGACCGAAGAATACGTCTCCTCATAATCAATGCCACGGCGTTGAGAGAATCCTTGCGCCACAAGTATAGCTTTATATTGCATGACTTCATTTTTCTCATTCTACTTTCAAACAAAGACTTATTTATGTCCTACCAACTTCACATTCGATGGGCATAGCACTACCGGACATAAAATTTTCATTTTCTTCAAAGAGTCTAGTTCAGTCTGCATTGCCTACTTCCATTCGGCCAATCCACTCTCTGTTGACATTCAGGAACGGAGCGAGATTCCACTTCATTGTCGTCAATAATCTCCTAACCGATGGAATAAGCAAAAGCAGCATCAACTACCTTGATAATCTATCCATAACAATGTGTGCATCATTGTTAGTTAGTGAGATTTCATCATTCTCTGACATCACATATGGATCTAAAGCGTCCTCCAGAAATGTCATTTGTGATTCTAGGACATAACTATAGTCAGGAACAATCTCATGTGAATGATTCACAATGTTAATGACGAAAGGATCATTCTGTGCGTGGATGACCTACCTTTTCACCGGCAGTTCATCTATGAATTTTCTTGGTCTCCCCCTTTTTCTAGTGGGAGCCGAGGCTGATACCACTCCCTCCACATGGGCTTGAGGGACATTTCCCTACCCTAGAGTGGCGTTAATCCTTCCCTTCTTGGGGACTTCCAACCTTGCAGGAACTTTGCAGCATGTATGTCTAATCTCGTCACTTTGGCAATATCAGTGAAGTAGTTAGGCATCGAGTCTGCTACTTTTTGAAAATCAAGTATACGCCGCGCTTCAATCTCACTTTGAGAAGTGCATGGATCCTCTTGAAACATAGTGGGAGTATATCACATCAATTCCTGAATTTCAACTAGAATGGAGGCATTCCTATCTCTCCCTAACGCCGGGAAGTATGTTTCATCAAAGTGACAATCTGCAAATCTTGCAGTAAAGATATCTCTTGTTGAATGTTCTAAGTAAAGGACAATTATTGGAGATTTATAACCAACATAAATGCCTAGACGACGTTGAGGACCCATTTTAATATGTTGTGGTGGTGTAATTGACACATATATCGCGCAACCAAATATACGTAAATGTGAAATGTCAAGCTCATAGCCAGTTACCAACTGGTACACACTTAATGGTTGGTGTGCTACATGTTTTAAGCGAATAAGCATTACTACATGTAATACTACATATCCCCAAGCAGATACCGAATTTTTTTTATGCATTACCATTGCTTTGGCCAGAAATTGTAACCACTTGATTTGTACCTCTGCTAAACCGTTCTGTGAATGAACATGATGGACAAGATGTTAAACTTCAATCCCATTTGACATGCAATAATCATAAAAAAAAAAATTGATCTAAACTCTCCTGCATTATCCAATCTAATAGACCTGATTGGATTGTCCGGGTGGTGAGCCTGAAGCTTAATAATTTGTGTTAGGAGTTTTGCAAATGCAACATTCCATGTGAATAGCAAAGCAACGTGTCACCAATGAGTTGATGCATCTACCAAAATCATAGTATATTTAAATGGTCCTCATTCCGGTTTGATGGGTCAACAAATATCACCATAGATTCTCTGTAAGAATGGTATATTTTCAGTATTATCAACTGCAAAGGAAGGCATTTGAAATGACTCAACCCTAGATTAATTAGTAATCTAGGATCACGTCCTAGTGACAAGACTTAAACTACGGATTTATGTAAAAAAAAATTGACATAGTTTTCTTTACAAAGTGGACGACAAGAAACTTGCAAGAAAATCACACTTCAGATATCCCACAAACAACACTGTGGACCTCCAATGTCCATCCGGATTTCTCAATAAAGTGCGGAAAGTAATTTAATTAAAATGCTGGAACAATAACACTACCAGAATAAGTACTATAGCCGATGAATTTTGAAAAAATAGGTCGACGACTATTCAAGTCGTCGAGTATAGGTCACTTACCCGAGGACGACTATAGTCATCAACTATGATACTATAGCCGACGACCACCCTCGAAGTTGTCGGCTATGGTGATACAACTATACCCGACGACCTATAAAGACGTTGGGTATTGTTTGACTGTACTATAGCCGACGACTTTAATGAAATCGTCGGCTATAGTTCCTTTTATATAGATCTGGGCAGAAACTCGACCATTTGAAAAGAAATCGCCCAAAAAATCCCAAAACGCTCTTAAATCATGGGTGTCGTCGAAAGCTGTCCAAAAAGAGTTCGTGATACTCTCCCGCTATACATATAGGTATGTATATATATATATGTGTGTGTTTATTAATATTGTTGATTTAGAATTGATTAATGTTGATTGTATATATAAATATGAATGAATGTGAAGATTTTGAGTTAATTGTTGTGTTTTAGTTGGGTTGAGTGAATTGTTGATATATATGTATATGTACGTGTGTTAATTTGTAATTAATAATATATAGAAAAATTAATGTAATTAATTTGAGTTGTTAATTTATGTTGATATTGTTGATGTTGAGGTGATCGATTAATGTTGATATTGAGTGATTTTTTAGTTGAGTTGAGTTGATTTTGAGCTGAATTCAATGAAATTATGTATATAAATATGTTAATCGTTGATATATATATGTGTGTTAATTTGTAATTAAGAATAGAAGAATTAATGTAATTAATTTGTAGGCTAAAGAGATTTATAAATATAATGTTGATTTTTTAATTAGTGCATGTATATATTAATTTATGTATATACAGTAAGAATTATGAGGATGGACAAGAGTTGGATTTTTCTTCTAAAATGGGGATCGAAGATATGGCGTTGGAATGTGAAATTTTGTGGAATATGTGAAGTGTAATGCGAAGGAGAATACAATTCATTATTGCCCGTGTACGCAATGTCAGTGTCGCAGCGATTTGGTTCGTTTTTCCATTGATATAGTATGGGAGCACCTGAAGAAAAACGGGAAGTACACATGCTAGATTTATCACGGTAAAACATCATCAGCGGGTCAGCATGATCATGGGCAATTTTTTGAGAGGGCATGTACATCCAGTGATTCAACAACGAGGTTGTTCAACGATGTGTTTCCGTATAAGAGTGGTGTATATGCTCAAGTACAAGATATCTCTGCCAACATTGAGGGCTTCCCTTTTATTGAGCCAGTCCAACAATTACCCAGAGCTGTCAACACTGCCAGTATTGACAAGTACAACAAGCTGATTGCCTTCCAACAGACCCCGTTGTATAACGGGTGTAACAAGACTGTTCTTGAAATAGTCATGGGAATAATGAAGATCAAGGTGGAGAACAAATTGAGTGTCAAGGCTGTTGATGCTTATCTGGAGTTGACAGCTTCTCCGCTGCCCCCTAGTCATCGTCTGCCTACCACTCATTGTAAGGTGCAACATATCTTGAAACATCTTGGTCTTACCTACATCAAAATCCATGCATGAAAATATGATTGCGTTCTCTTCTAGGGTGAGGATGCTGAAGGGAATGATCTTGAAAACCTTGATGCTATCCGGTATGTCACACGGATAGGTACAAGTTGACTCCTGTAAGGAATAAGAAAGTTGTAAAGGTACTTCGGTATTTCCCGCTAATTGATAGGCTAGAACGGTTGCTCATGTCTGCATAGACGACTAAAGCTATGAGATGGCACGTGGAGAGGGATTTGCCTGACGATGATACCCTCATACACCTTGCAGACGGAGAGGCTTAGAAGCACATGGTTAGAGAGTTTTCTCATTTTACATCAAAGGTCCGAAATGTTTTGCTCGGGCTCTCATCTGAAGGATTCAACCCTTTTGGCAACATGAGTCTTCAATATAGTATATGGCCAGTTATTTTGGTACCATACAACCTTCCTCCATGGATGTGCATAAAGAAGGAATACAATATGCTGACTATGTTAATTTCAGGGTCAGGTTATCCAGGAAAGTGTCTCGATGTATGTATGAGACCCTTGATTGAGGAGCTTAAGTACTTGAGTAATGTTGGTCATCCTACTTATGACAAATACAAAAATGAGATGTTCCAGATGCATGCCATGCTTGTTGGCACCATTAGTGATTTTTCTGCCTGTGGAATGTTGTCGGGCAACGTTACCAGAGGATACAGGGCTTGTCTAGAGTGCATGATTGTTGATTGCGGCAACACTCATTATAGGAAGATTGTCCATATGCGTCACCGTTGTTGGCTTCCACGTGATCACCCATTTCGGGAGGATAAGGAGGCATTTGATGGGACTGTAGAAACAGGTGTGCAACCCAAGAGATGGACGGGGATTGAAATTTTGGAAGTGTTGAATGAATACGATTTTGGGTAGCTCAGCAATCATTCTAATGTAGTGGTAGCAATACCTCCCATACTCGATTGATATAAATTTTGGACACACAAAAGTATATTCTGGGAACTTCCGTACTAGTCCAAATTGCTCATCAGGCACTATCTAGATGTCATGCACATTGAGAAGCATATCTGCGAAAGTGTGGTAGACACAGTGCTGAATTAGGAGGGGAAAACTAAAGACGACCATAAGGCACGCATTGATCTGAAAAGAATAGGTATACAAAAACATTTGTGGTTGAGAGAAGGAAAGAAAAAAATGCCTCAAACTCCTTACACCGTCAAACCTGATAAGAAGAATAACATTTTTAGGTGGATGGGTAACGTTAGGTATCCTTCAGACTATGCATGCAATATAGGGAGGTGTGTTAACTTCCGAGACAATAAGATGTACGGATTAAATAGTCATGACTATCATATGTTGCTTCAACGTCTCTTCCCTATTTTCATTCGATCATACATGCCCCGTCAGGTGATGGAGCCGTTAGTAGCGTTGTCAAGATTCTTTCAGAAGTTATGCACTAAAGAAGTGAAAAAATCAAACTTGAGGGAAATGCAACAGGACATCATTTTTATCATGTGCAAATTCGAGAGGATATTTCCCCCAAATTTTTTTGACATAATGCCTCACTGATGATCCATATATCTTCCCGAACAATTGTTGCTTATTGGTCCAGTAGACTATAGTTGGATATATCCTATGGAAAGGTACGTACGATTCAACATCTGATAAATTGGCACGATTCTTTTATATAATTATGTATTTCCATAATCCTCACATGCACTTTACAATTTGATAGACAACTGGGAGACTAAAAAAGTTATGTGGCTAATAAATTCGCACCTGAAGAGTGTATAGTTAAAGCATAACTTGCGTATGAGTGCGTAATGTACACCAAGATGTATTTGGGAGCATTGGAGGACCCTCTACAACATATGCCGGAAGATGAACCCCAGTTAAATCTTTCTATCCTCTCAAATGAAGTTGAAGTATATGGTTTGTTGACAAAGTTGTACAAGTTGGAACCGTATGAGCTAGTCATTGCCCACTGGTGGGTATTGATAAATTGTCTAGAAGTTCAATATTGAAAAAACATCCATCTAAACTGCCATGCGGTTGCCGGTGATCTTGAGTACCACAATAAGGAGTCTGCAAACTATTTTGGCGGCTGGGTTCGTGTTTCAAATTGATTTAGTTCTATATATTCATAAATCAATGTGAAGATTATAAGTTAATGGTTGTTATTTTTATCTTCAGATCAACCATGTACAATGTGATGGTGACCCACACTGGTCACACGAACTGAGGCTTTTGGCGATGAAACTGATAACTTTAAGAGTGTATCCGATGTGTAAGGTCAATAGCGTGCAATTTGTATGTCAACATAAAGATGACAAACGGAGAACACAAAATTCTGAGGCAATGGTGCATGGTAGGCAGAATAACATTGACTATTATGGTGTTCTTCATTCAGTGGTTGAACTAATTTATAGAGAGGGCATGACCGTGCACTTGTTTAAGTGTAGATGGTTTGATACTAACCTTGAGAACACAAGGACCAATAAATACTGGATTTTTTTGGTGAATACTGCTACAAGCTGGTATGAGGATGATCTTTTTGTTTTTGCCACATCGGTAAAACAAGTGTTTTATCTAGATGATCTTGTGCACAAAGAGGCGTGGAAAGTAGTCAACCATGTTGTTTCTAAAAACATATACAGTGTTACTACACTTGGTGAGGCCGACGATATTGAAGAAGTGACTACATACCAATAGCCGAACGCAATTAGTATTCTTGAATCCTCTACAATTCGCCTAAACAATGTGAGACCCGGTAGTATGGTTCGACTTCCACGGGCGGATGTAAATCTTATTGATGTCTTTCCAAACAAAGACGACGGAGACTCCGGTGACGAGGAGCGACATATATTACTGGAAATTAACTCCAACACCGATCCAGACTCAAGTGGTGATTCTGATTATGAGTCTTTGTTAAACATGAACGTTTGTTAATTAATTAAATGTGTGGGTTGATCATGAGGATGTCGTTAAAATGTTTGCTTCATTTCTGTTCTACTATTAGGTAAGCCAGTGTTATTGCAAAACAGGTATTTTTTGCCAATGAGGCATGCATTTTAATTTTTTTATAGGGCTGGGCACAAATCCCGCAAATTTTGGTCCCGTCCCGATCCCGGTGGGATTTGAAACCAAAAATGTTCGTCCCGTCCCGTCCCGTCCCATCCCGTCAGTAAAACAATGGGACGGGACGCGGGACTGAAATTTTCCGTCCCGTTAGGCCCGTCCCGTCCCGCATATAAATTTAAATTAATCTTGACCTTTGATTTTTTTCATCTCACAGTTAATTTCAACCCTAATACTAACCTGTCTAACCAACCTCAGCAAACTGCAAAACTGCAAAAGTGTAAAACTGCCCACTGTGCCGAGCCTCCTCTCGGACTCCTCTTTGGCTCTTTCACTCTTTGTGCTTCACAGCCTTCACTCTTCACGTTTACTCATCCAAACCGATCAACTGACAAAAGCAATAGCCGGTATACAAAGCTAAAGTTTGAAATTCCCAGTAATACTGGGTCTGCTATGGTTCATGGTATGTGGCGTGGCATAGAATGTTTTTGGTGAAATCACAAGTTTTTTGAATGATTTTGTTGCATGAATGCAATCTTTTATGTTTCCGATGTATCAAAGGGAACTGAAGGGTCATTCTTACCATCTACTTTTATAACTTGTAGGATTTGCTGGCTATTTTGATTCCACACTATACAAAGAAGTTCATCTCGGCATTGAACCAGCAACATCAACACCAAACATGTTTAGTTGGTATATTTCTAAAGAACTCTGATTAAAAATTATGTTACCTTGTCCTCCCTATGATAGTTTTGCTTCTATCAATGGTTATCTTCTGTATACTTCTATCAGTGGTTATCTTCTGTATACTTGATGATCAACCTGAATATTTACCATTTGTAGTGTTGACCCTCTACCTAGGCTAGTTTTGCTTCTATCAGTGGCTATCTTCTGTATACTTGGTTGTCATCATGATGAACCTGAAATTTATCTACCATTTGTAGTGTTGACCCTCTATGCTATGGTTATCTTCTGTATACTTGATGATCAACCTGAATATTTACCGTTTGCAGTGTTGACCCTCTACCTAGGCTAGTTTTGCTTCTATCAGTGGCTATCTTCTGTATACTTGGTTGTCATCATGATGAACCTGAAATTTATCTACCATTTCTTCTTTTTTGTTTCCAGTTTTGTGGCGAGATTGGGCCCGTCCCGTCCCATGGGGGATTGGGCCCGGTGGGATTCAATCTCAAAAATGCGAGGCCCGTCCCGTCCCGTCCCGCATGTAACAACTGGGACGGGACGTGGGATGACCTCAATCCCGTCCCATGCCCAGCCCTATTTTTTTATATACTATACCCAACGACTTCTGTGCAATTCGTCGAGCATAGTTAAAAAAAAGACATAACCGACGACATTAATGAAGTTGTCGGCTAAGGCACAGCTGACGACATTCATTAAGTCGTCGGCTATGGTCAAATGTTAAAACTAGAAAACCCAGCCCGAGACCTCATTTCTTCGGCCTCTCCTCCCCCAAAACCTCTCCTCCTCTCCCCCAAATTGCCCCAAACCCCAGGAATCCCTCCCCAAACGTCCCAAATCGCCGGAAACTCCTCCAAATCTGTCTCAATCTCTCTCTCTCTCTCAATCTCTCTCTCTCTCTCTCTCTCTCTCAATCTCTCTCTCTCTCTCTCTCTCTCTCTCTTCCCCTAAATTTTAGGGTTTCTACTATTTAGGGATTTTAGTTTGATCTAGGTTGGATTATGTGAATGTATATGAGTTTTGATTATGGGTTAGGAATTTTTTGATTAGGTTATTAGATTGGGCTAATTGAATTTGTGTATGAAATTTGTGATTGTTTTATTGAATTTGTGTATGGAATTTGTGATTGGGTTATTGAATTTATGAATTGTATGGAATTTGTGATTGGGTTAATTGAATTTGTGAATTTTATGAAATTTGTGATATATGGAATATGTTATTATTTTGAGGAAATATTATGTGAATTTTGTGATTTATGTATGGAATTTGTGAATTTTGTGATTTATGTATGAATTTTGTGATTTTGTGGTTTAGGTATGAATTTGTGGTGTGAAATTTTGTGATTTATGTATGGTTTAATTTAAATAGGGTTTAAATAATTATGGGTCTTGAATTGGTTAAGTCGGAAGAGTTTGAATGGCTCTAACAAAGGAACCAGGTCTAGCGATGATAGTTCCTCGTCCGCCTCTACAAGTAATACTTATAGCGGCCCGAGGACCTCTCCACACCTTCAACTGCTTCAGCAGTCTCAACAAGATGTAGGGGCCCGCTGACCCGCCTGCACTAGGCTGCTTTTCAACGAAGGCGCCACTCCCTCGCCGCAGCCTACCACAGCCTGCCGTCTCTACGGGTCCCGTACATTCAGGTGTCCGTATGCCTCTCATATCCCGACCAACGACGCATACTCCCTCATCGCAATCGTCGGCCTCTAATGCAGATACTTCATATAGTTCCTCTACAGGGACACGTGGTGGTACACCGCCGCACCTCTTCATGCCCGATCTGATACCATCCATATCTGCGCGCGCTCAATGATCAGGAAATGCTCATTCCAGGACAGAATGGTTACACTACCCCGGAAGAGGCATACTTCTATGTGCCTTTTGATACACCTCTGTATAGTGCAATGGTATCAAATACATCAACATCTGAATCGGGTAAATATTACCAAACTTAGTATTTAATTTGAAACTCATTAATACATAATGAATATACCGCTTAAGTGGTTATGATGAATTTTTTTCCCTTCTGTTAGCCGACACCGACGCTAGAGGTAATACAAAAAAGAATACTAGAGGCACGATCAGCGGCAAGCTACTTGACAAGGCGGTTAAGGAAAGTGGAAAAGTAGTCATACAAACCAATTTAAATGGAGACGTGATAATAGATAATAATACATGGAAGTATGCCGGCATGATAGGGAGTATAATACGAGACAAAGTGTCGGTTCTATGGGGAGAGTAGTCATCCGTGCCACAATGTGTGAAGGACTGTGTGAACAATGTGTTGTCAGTAAGTTAATTATATATTCATTATATATAATTATTCTTTATATATTCATTATGTATGTCTACAATTTATATATTTATTTATATATACATTGCAGTTGTGGTTTATTGTGCCGGAGGAGCTCAAATACACGTGAGCTGATAAGGTGCAAGGAAGAAGGTGATGAGATATGGAGTTAAATTTTAGACATTTTTTGATCATTTATATGTCAATTTATAACATATACCTCCTATATATAGGTACAAGGAGTGGAAGAGTGAGCTCAAACGACATTGGAAGAAGCACGGCAACCTCCGTGGGAGTACCCCTATGGAGTTTATGTATAGAGAGTACGAGTGGCAGTGGCTCATAGTCCACTTCAACACCCCAAAGGTCGAGATATGCAACACTTCTTTTGTGCTTACTTGTATCGTATTTGGCAAAAATAGTTTCCTAATTAATTTTTGTTTCACATATGTTCATCCAATCAGGTTATTTCTGCAATAAACACGGTGAACCGGGGAAAAAACACGAAGAACCATCATGGCGGTTCGAGATCCTTTGTGGGTTGGATGGAGGAGGCCGCCCAACACCCTGAAGTCCCCCCTTTGGAGTATTGATTACAGAAAGCGTATCCTCAGTGCCCCGAAGATATTATAAGGTTTATGCCCTTATAACTTAATTAACATATTTGTTTATATATATCTAAACTTTTTTACGTATGTTTACTGGTCCAATTTATTTTTTTTCCTTGTCAATTAGGTGAGAGTGCAAGAAGTGACTCCGGAGGTGTTGACTCAAATCGTGAGAGAGCAATGACCTGAGACCTAAGATGCGTACCTCCTCCAGGCCATCTCTCATATTGATCAATCTAACCTGCTTGTAGCGGTAATGATCATGGATAAGGTTTTCCCACCATGAGGAAACGGCTACTACTACAGGGGTCTAAGACAAAAGGGGGACGGGGTCTTGAAGAACACTCTTGGATTCTCACGCAAGTCGGTAAGTTAGAGGTCTCATCTATAGGAACAGCTTCAGAGGGTGACGACAGAGCACCAAAGGCAGGCGGCAGAGCATCAGAGGGAGCTGGAAGGCGGGCGGAGGATATGGAGCGGGCGAGATTAGCCGAGCAGTCTACGATGGCTTCATGATTTCAGGATTAGACTGCACATCTCTAGTCATCTGGATTCCCAATCCCAGCTCCACATGCGTTATCTTTTCCTACCACGCGGCCGCAGGAGGATCCTGAAGACCCTGATATTAAATTTGATGTTTTCAATAACATTAACTTGGATCATCCATAGTTGAATTTGTATAATATGCGTGAATTTGTGTTTTGTTAGCGAATTTGTAAGTGTTTTGCAATTTCGATCAATAATATTATGCAATTGTAGGTTCGGGGATAATAATTGCACATTTTCGGGTATTTTTTTTCCTGAAAATTTCTACTATAGCCGACGACACTATTTAAAGTCATCGGCTAAGGTAAATACTATAGCCGACGACTTGGTATCCTGGTCGTCGACTATAGTTGCCCTCCGGTCAATGTTGATTGTTGACCGGTCGTCGGTTATAGTCTTTACTATACCCAACAACTCACCGTCTGGTCGTCGGCCATAGTTTTGCCGACGGCATTTTGCTGTCGACCGTATAACTGATGGGCGGTCGTCGGCTATGACTATTGTCGACGACTGGTTTTACTATAGCTGTCGACTCTAGGTCGTCTGCTATATTGCCTGTTTTTGTAGTGCAATATATGAACTGAAAACTCATAATCCAGCAATGCTAACAATTCACTACCAACACTGAAAAATATTTACAACACTAGTGTCTAAAGCGACTTCTAGGAGTAGTATAAAACATATGAAAAATACTACTAGTGGGCAGAAAGCTAAAAAAATGTATGATAATCCGATAGACTTAAAGCCTCTGGGCACCAAACTTCAAATCAGGAGAAACACTACAACCTGGGCATGGAAAATCGAAAGGCCAAGGAAAGGCAAATAAAAACATAAAAATGTTAGCTTAAGTGAACACTCAAAATCAGTGTAAAACAATAAAATATTCTATCTGTATCTTTCCGCTGATTTTTGTGAAGTCATGCGAGTTCAAAATGATAAACTGAATAAAATATGGAAGTGAGCGTTCAGGATGTTTGTCCTAATTCGAAGCATCTCCATGACTATAAATAAAAGGTGATGGGATTGCCAGACTCAAAAATACATCTTCTCGATAACCGTCTACCAATGCCTGATGATGGCTCAAGAACTCAATGCCTAAAATCAAATCAACATCTACTAGATCTAGAAGTACTAGATCAGTAGACAAATTAAAAACTAATCCAACTAGAATCACCTTGCAAGAGGGATAAGATCCAGAAGCCTCACTTGCAAGAATTTCGAAAAAGATGTGATAGGTACGTTGACTATGGACGTGCACCTTACCGATATAAAAGAACATGTCACCCACCGGGTCAAACGAAATATAAACAACATACTTGAAAACATTCAACGTACAAATAATGACCTCCAAAGATGCTCGGGGCTCTCGCAAAATCATTCGGTGAAGACGAGCCTGACCTGACCATCCTGTCAGTCGTCCTCCTGACCTCGGTTCTGATATGCTAGTGGTTGGGGTGATGGCATAGGTCTGACTCCTGAATTAATTCTCTGGTCGTCACCAAAACTTAGAGCTAGAAATGCACCAGAGGTGTCCCACTATGGATATTCCTTCACAAAGAGGTCCACTTGACCACAACGGTAACATATTGATATCCCCAACAAGCACTACCCATAACGGTATTTATGAAAAATGTTACATAAAAGAGAATCTCTGATCACTGGGGAAATAATCCAGATCCACCAGAACTCATCCAAAACACTGGTCTCTGGCGTCGGATTCTCCCCCATCTAGAAAACAACTCGAACGATGAGCACTAGGAGCTGAGGTATGAATCTCATGCTAGAAGATGATGTGGAACCAATTATGTTGTAACCTCTACTCGTTAAATATATCTGGCGGGGTCCACCTCTCTCATATCATCAACTGATACCCCACAAAAATTGAGGTCAAATCTCACATTAAATCGCAGCACAGACACATTCATTGAAATCCATGTATGGTGCGCTCGCAATAATTGAAGAAATTACAGGTCATAAGCCTTGCTCAGACCTCCAGCATTTCTCCCTCATTGTTCTGACAAAACAGAATGCAAATCGGAACGGGCAATAAAAACACTCCTTATACACCATAGCTGAAAAATTTCCTCGTTGTAGATTCACGAACTCTGTATGTTTCCTCTCCCCATCCGCCTTATTGGAAAGCAACACCTCCAAAAATTGCTGCATTGTTCTTATAGGTTGTATCGTTACAACACAGCAAAATAATCTTTAAGTTAAGCTATGTAATTAACACTAATCTAAACAAATGATATGAAAGGTTAAACAATACTAGCCATCATGTCGGCAAACTGGCCAGCAAAATCTTAAACAGTAATGATTGCAAACCAGTGACATAAACCTTTCCTAAAATAACATTAGCAAACAATAATCTTCAAGAAAGATGGAGCAACTGTTAATAGTTTGGGAGTTATGCGGCCTTACAGGATAGTTTCACGATTATGGCTTAATCTCCGCTGATTAGCTACCAAAATGTTAGCAATGTTAGCAATTTCTGGTCCTATAACTCCACCAGCTACAATGGATGGGACAGAATCAATTGGAGTCCACAACTGCAACATTTAATCAGACAATTCAGAATGTTTTTATACACCACCCAATTCACATCAATGAAGGAACTCAAAACGGAAAGAGAGAGTTCACAACACACACCTTTATTGTATTATCTATCCCACTAGTTGCCACAACACAATCAGAGGGATGACACTGTACACAGTTCACAACTACAGAGGGACATGAAAAAAAAGTACACATTAAAACAACAAATTCCTACTCCTGCTGGGTAACGAGTTACCTGCTTCATCACCTTGAAGCATTTTTATCAGTCTGCCAGTTCGTTTCTCCCAGATCAACCATCTGCCATCATCACTTCCACTAGCAACATCATCACCTACCAAACAGAAAACATAATTATGATTATATTCAGTTCCCTGAAACTCGTACTTTTTTGTTCACTTGATATAACTCGAATTATGATATAACTTGTTCAAAATTCAATAACTTCCACCATTGCAGAAACCCAACGAAAACAAACATATTAATAAATAGAAATAATTGAGGACCTAGAGAGCGAGCACAGAACTGAGGAGGCCGTAAACTCTTTCAAGGTAAGCCTTGTTTACTTGCCTCAAAAACAAAAACATTAAGACAACTTTGGCTTCAAGCACATGGGGTCTCCATAGATTTCTCTCACCAAGTGGTCCATGGATCAAACCTTTAGCAAAAGCATACTGGTATAAAAGTGGAATGTGCTTGCAGCACTTTCAAAAGGTATTTAGAAAGCATTCCTCTTGTTCAGATCGAGAGCACAGTGCCAAAGGTACAAACTAGCACAGAAATGGATGTGCCAAAAACGAGATATATATTCAGAAGTAATGGGTCTTCTTTATGTATACATAGAATTGACTGAAAACACTCAGATCATGAACTTTGCTTTTCAAAACATCCATTCTTCGCCACTTCTGAGTTTCACTTTTGCTTCCGAGCAACCTACAGTACAAGAAACAAAGAAAGATCAAAAGTGATAAACTAGACTACGGGAAAGAAGATAAGGAGTAGTTTTCATTTCATCGTGACCAGTGTCAACAAAATTCAAAAAGTTTAAATCTCCGAGAAGTGAACAACTGGAACGAGAGAGATCTGCAGCGTCGCGAATCGACGACTTTGAGGCAGTGAGGCCAGGAACATAGGTGAGACGAAACCGGTTCATAAGGTTGACTTTAGAAGCAGTGGAGCGCCAGACCTAGGTGCGGCTTGATGTGTGGAGGCGTGGTAGTGGTGATGGCTGTGGCAGAGCAAGCATGGCTTCGGCGGAAAGTGCAGCGGTCAAACCGAGTGCAGCCGAGAAATTAGATAACAATAGCGCGCGACAGGCCAAGGAATGAGAGTAGAGCGGCACGGACCAAGGAACGACGGCGGAGGCAGCGCGGTTGGAGACGTAGGAATCATCTAGCTCCAATAGATAGTGTTTTCAGAGAGAGAGAGAGAGAGAGAGAGTGTGTGTGAAATGAAAAGGGAGGCGCGTCGGAATGTGTGTAGAGTATTAGGCCTGACATAATTTTTTTTTAATTTTCTATTAGGGTTTAAGGTTTAGATTTTTAAAAGAAAAATGGGTAGGGTTTAGATTTAGGGTTTAGGGTTTATGTCTTAGAATTTAGTTTTTTTTTCACATGGACAGCGAGGCTTTCGTATGCTACCGGCATACAAACCCAATTTAAGAGATATTAATAGTACTTGATCTCAAATTATTTATGAAGAAACGACTAACTACTATTATGGGTAATACGTACATATAGTCATAATAGTAGGACACTCGGATCAAGGTCAAAATCAATTCAGAAAGTTCTAATGTTTTACAGCGTGTTTAGATTAATCTCACTCAGACATTTACGAAATGATTAATTGTTAGTGGTTTAGCTTTATAAAGGTTTGGTTTTCATATATAATTAACCAACAAACATCGTAAGCAACATTAATCAGTAGTCATACATGCAATTAACGACATATGAAAAACTGAAATGGTCTAATGAGAAATATGTATATACATATGCTACCAAAGGGGAGGGGGGTGTTTCAAGTGTCAAACTCTAATCTATGAACTCAATAAACAGACAACAGATACATCTCAATATGTTATCTTACTAAAATGAACAAATTTTTACATTATTCATCACACAACATAACATAGAAATCTGTTGTCTGATTATTACTCTGTCTAAATCAGACCACTTTATCACACAACATATCTATTTCTCTGCTATCTGAATCAAAAATATCAAAACTTAAACAACAGACTAAAATATATTATGTTGTTGTAACATGTCCCCAGATATAGTCATTTTGGAAAACAAAATTCTGTAGTTTAATTGGTCTTATAACAGCAGTCAGTTTGTTTATACCAAATTTTTCTCAATTTACAAATCACACAACAGAAAACAACGCATCTATTGCTGCAATATTGTCTATTAACAGTTTTCTAGTAGTGTTACACATTCGACTAAACTTTACTCGATGGCTAAAAATGTAGAATCGGGTGCAGGATGTCACAAATAACTTGTCTGTATCCCTCCAAACAAATAGTTCATACCTAATCTCATTTATTTAATCCTTATTGTGTGGATTCCATGTATCCAAATACACTGCGCAAACACATAGTACGTAAAAATTATAAGATCGTAATAGACAGTACTAAAGTTTTCGTTTGGCTAGTTTCTTAAACTTTTTAAAAGGCTAGTGGGGCGTCAGTCTCATTAATACATGAGATAATAATGAAGAGATTATATAAGTGACTACCAGGCAACGACAGACAAAAAATCATGATCGACCTAACTAGAATAATAACCAAAGTTATCAAATTAACGAAATAATTTCCCTAAAAAAAATCAAAGTTCGTTACCAGTAACCATAACGCTACTTGTGAAGAGACGACACAAAGTGTACGTCTATCAACTCACTAACTAGTTAAGTACTGAAAATAAAAACTGAAAAAATAAAACTACTCTGATCGAAGGAGTAGAACCCACCTCGCTACCCTCGTCTCCCAGCTCAACTTCAACGTCCATGTTGATCATCATCACATCCACATCCTCTCCACCTTCAAGAGCACCATTTTACCACAGAGGCAGCCTCATTGTCCTCCTTCTCCATGCAGCTCAATAGTCGGGAACACCACCAACTCTTTGCCCCTCCTAGTAGAACAAAAAACACTATCAACATCCACACCTTTACTTTGTGCAAGCTTCTATTTCTTTCGTCGTTCAGAAATTTCCACCACCTTATGTTGTGGCTCCTTCTCGGCTCCCTCCTCCGTGAAAAGCTTCTTTGGTATTCTTGGAACCTTTAGGATGACCCAATTTAGGTTTAGCTGGAGATATCAGCAGTAGGCCATTACACGTAGGGAGAGCTAGCTCAAGTCCCGAAACCCTAGGTTCCTGTCTCTTCTTTCTCATTGTGCGCTGCCTTTTCTCCTTGATCTCCACACTGCTTTACGCTTAAGCTCACTGACTTGAGGTGTGATAAAGGGCGATGTCGATTGAAGAAGGGAATTGGCCACCTCAAATGCCTTTGTCGTCAAACCTAACACTGTAAAGAGAAAATGACCTGGAACCGGGCTCGCCACGCTGACTTGTGTGAATCAGAACAACCAAGGTTAGGGTTAGGGATTGACCTCTGCTGAGGAGCCGTCGTCGTCTTGCATGGCGCTTCCTCAGCTTCCTTAAGGATGCTAGTTTCTGATTCCAACACCAAATTGTTTGAGAAGTCTGAAGCTCTGATGCACCCTGTTCGAGGATGTTCCAACATGCCACAAACACTACAAAACCCATGTAGGCACTCATATTTAAATCTCAACGAGGCTGTGACTCCTTCCTCAAATTCAAAAGTCCTCGCTGGAAAAGTTTGCATAACTCTCGACGCTAGTGGATTTTGGATCCTATACCTAGTAATCCCGCGTCAAAATTCAGGTTAATCAACCAGCACAAACACCCAAAGCAAATTAGCGACCATGTGAATGGCTTTCTTAGTGAAAATAATAAGTTATAACCCTAAGATTTCCGCCCACATCGGAATCGACATGATAGGTACCTTAATCAGGTCACCACGGCCGCTATACCTCGCCATAGCAAGCAAAGCCTTACCATAGAAAAAGTGGTCTCCTTCAAGCATATGCTTTGCCTCCGGCCGTTTCCTTCTAAGAGCTCAATCAAAAATATGTCCTCCACCATTCGAATGGCCATCTGTCGACCGTAGCGGCACAGAGAACCTAGGGTTCCGACATCCACCACCATATTTGTTTTCCCTTTAACAGAGAGCAGCCTTGCAACGATGAACAAGTGGTTTGTGATAGCCGCAGATCCATGCACCCCCAAAGGAAGTATGACCCTCATTGGACAAAATCAGTGAGTTACGGAATTGTTCGGTCATCTGATCTGCCATTGAAGGAAAGATGATGAAAGAACAAGAAAATTCTCAAAAACCTAGAGCACACAGCGGCTAGGGTTTTGCTTTAGCTAGCTTTTCAAGGCTTTTAAACTTCTATAAAAGAGTTGTTTAAGGAGATTTATTCTCCATTAATTCAGATGTGTGTCTTGTCCTAGTTAGATACATATATTGATTAGATAGATACAGAGAATCCCTGTTATATCGGGATAGTGATTGTAACTGATTGTATCAACCTGTATTTAAGGCATTCTATCAATGAGAAGTAAACAACTTTCTGTCTATTCTACTTTCTCCTGCAACACGTTATCAGCACGACTCTCAGAGTTAATAGAAAAACCTAAAACTAGGAGAAAGCCACCGACCACCGTCGTCGACCACAACCGCTGGCCACCTTGCTCCATGGTCGGTCTCTCTCTCTCTCATCTCGGCATCCCTCACTCAAGCACAAGTTCTTCAAATAGTTTCAAGATTGCTCGTCTTCCGACAAATCATTTCAGAAGGGCTTCTACCTCAAATCAATCAATAAGTGTAGCGATCATACCGAGCATAACACCCATTGAGGTAAAAATTTCTAAACCGTCAATCTCTAGATCTAGCAAACTTACTTACCACAAAACTCTAGATCTAAGTTGATGATAACTGTGATATGAGTTGTGAATATTACATGTTTCTACCCTAGCTCCTATGGACATATATCCATAGAGTATACGTGAAGGTCCTGGGGGAGTCACGGTTAAAGAAAAAGAAAAGAAAAGGGAAATAAATTTTATGTGACTGTTATGTCACGGCCGCTGGGTGTGATTTTTACCACCGTTTTACAATCGATTTTGTGACCATGCATCATGGATCACGTTCTTATTCAATTAAAATTGAAAGTTTTGTGATCGTAGTACTCGATCGTTTTTAATAAAACATCTCTATGTGTTTTTGTAGATGAGTTCGAATGAGCCTGCAAGGCCAGAATTCGAGATCCTTGACCTTGAAGGCAAGGAGTACCATCATTGGGTCTCTGATGTAGAGAACACATTCATCGAAAAGAGACTGACCAACACCATCAAACCCACTGGGCCTGGAACAAACCTCCTCACACCTACTGAAGAGACAAAAGATCAAACTCTCATGTTTTTGAGGTGTCATATTCACCCATCTCTGAAGAAGCATTACTTGAAAAGGACCAATCTCATGGTTTTGTGGGATGTTCTAAAAAAGAGGTTCAATAATGTGCATAATGCACAGCTTCTTGAGTTGACTGCGAAATGGAACAACACCAGAATGGTGGATTTCCCAAAGAGCAATGCTTTTAACCAACATATGCTCGATCTGCAGTCTGAACTAAGCTTTTGTGGTGTGGAAAAATCTAAGGAAGACATGATTGAGAATGCATTACAAACCTTCCCCACATCTATGAGTCTTCTAGCTCATCAGTACCAGATTGAGTATGAGCAAGGGAGGATTACCAAATTCAGTGATCTCATGAACAGTCTTGCGACTAAAGAAAAGCATCATGAGGTCATCTTGAATAATAACTCAAGGCTGGTACCAAAAAGCCTGAGAGATATAAGAAAGACTCGAGAAGATAAGAAGGTTGCTCGTTTAGAACCTTATAATCGTGGTGGACATGCTCTACGTGGGGGAAGATGAGGGCGTGGGCGTGGCTAAGTCTGCAACCAAAATATGACTTGGCATAGAGATCAAAACGCCCATTCTCAAAAGAACCAGTCTGGTTCGGTTCCTGATGGTTAACGGTATCAACAATCTGGTAAACTTGGTTGTTTCAAGTGTGGCTCTGCTAGACATATGCACAAACACTGCCATGCTAGTAGAGAAATCCCGAATATCTATAAGAAGCATAAACAATATTGGCTCAAGAGTCGAATTACACTGGAGAATATGAGATGGAGGTTGACACCAACCTAGCTTTAGCAGATGACAAGGGGAAAGAACTTGCTACCGCGGATTTATGATTAAGCCTATGTAAAAGGCAGTTGTCTCTGTAATCTTTCAAGTTTTAGTTTTGTTTTTGGCTTATTTTTCGGTCAAGAATTTTTAAGACATTTGTCTTTGTTTTATGAATAAGAACACATCTATGATGTAATTTTTGTTGGCAAGCAATGAATATTTCTCTATTTTCGGTATATAAAAGTGTTTTGAGAATGTTCTATTCCATGTGATTCTTATGTATGGTTCGATATTTACACATATGGCAAAATGCAAGCCAAGATACCACTTTGACAAAGAAAAAAAGGAAAAAAAAAACGTCAAATTTTTTTTGAAGCAGTGCACAGAGCAGCTTCGACCCGTTGAAAAATTGAACTGAACAATTTTCGACCGGTCGATGCCTCGCTTCTGTCTGAAAGTGGCTCGATTTCGATCCGTCAAAAAATTGAACTAAACAATTTTCCACCGGTCGACGCCACGTTTCTGTTCGACATTGGTCTGAATTCGACCCGTCGAAAAATTGCACTGAATAATTTTCGACCGGTCGATGCGACGACTCTGTCCCAAAATTGGTCAATTTTCGACCCGTCGAAAATTTTTCTCGACCTGTCGAAATCTAATATCGGAAAATCACAAGTTATTTTGGGTTTTCTCGACCAGTCGAAGCCTTTCTATGACCCGTCGAAAATCCAATCTGAATGTGATGTTTTTAGATAAGTTTTTCATTTATTTCATTGGCTTATGATGTTGTTTATACATCGGTTTTATTGGAAAACATAAAAAATTTAGCATTAGATGTTGTTATTACATTGGTTTATGCCATGCCATATCAACACTCCACAATGGTCACACCCTTCTCAAATCTTTGAGTATATACTTGAAGTGTGTGCCTCGTCTTTGCTACAAAGACTTACTTGTTTACATTGATTTTGTAGATGTATCGAGGCGAAATTGAGTGTCTAGCAGATAGTGATATTACTCATCCATTCTGCGGAATAAGCAATTATTTGTGGATCTTTTCCCATACAAATCCTCAGTGACAACCATGATCGGTGCATCTCTCGTTATTCAGGGGCATGGTAGTGCAGAGTTTCTGTTGCCCCATGGTACAAAATTATATATTACTGATGCCTTATATGTGCCTAAGGCCAATCGAACATTGCTAAACTTCAAGGATATTCGTGCCAACGGATTTCACTTAGAAACCTATTGTGAGAATAGAAAAGAATTTTTGTGTATAACCTCTGTTGAATGTAACCGCAAGCACATTCTAGAGAAGATTCCAGCAATTCATAGTGGTTTGTACTTAACCACAGTTCGGATCATTGAATCCAATGTTGTGACTCACACTACCACATGTGATTCTGATTTATATAAGCTTTGGCATGTACGACTGGGACATCCAGGTCGTGATATGATGATCAAAATCTTGAAAAATACTCATGGTCATCCGTTCTTTAGAGCCAAGAAACATGTGGGATTACCTATTTCCGTCGATTTAGATGGTGAGGATAAGACTACCCATCTTAATCCTAACTTGGTCTCCATGACAAGTATAACACATTCCCAACAACATACTATTGGAGCATTGTGTGTCATCCCACCAGATTCTTATGTTGCCATCTCTGATGCGCATCGCTCGTTCTATAAAGCTTGTTCCTTAGCAAAATTGACGACTCGTCCTTCTTTTGCTGTTAATCACAATGAAAATATTTCATTCTTATAAAGGATCTAAGGTGATATTTGTGGACCTATCAAACCTGAATGCGGACCATTTAAATATTTCATGGTTTTGATAGACGCATCAACACGATAGTCATACGTTGCTTTTCTATCCACAAGGAATGTTGCGTTTGCAAAACTCCTAGCTCAAATCATTAAGCTACGGGCTCACCACCCGGACCATCCAATCAAGTCTATTCGATTGGATAATGCATGAGAGTTTACATCAAAGTCTTTTGATGATTACTGCATGTCTCTTGGGATTGATGTTAAACGTCCTGTTCCTCACGTCCATTCTCAGAATGGTTTAGTAGAGGCTCATATCAAGCGGTTATAGCTTGTGTCTAGAGCTTTGGTAATACATACAAATTTACCAGTCTCTGCTTGGGGTTATGCAGTATTACACGCAGCAGTGCTCCTTCATTTTAGACCTGTTGCCCGTCAACCATTTAGTGTATACCAGTTGGTAACTGGATATGTGCATGACATTTCACATTTACGCATTTTTTGTTGCGCGGTCTATGTGCCTATTGCGCCTCCACAGCGTACTAAGATGGGTCATCAACGAAGATTGGGCATTTATGTTGGTTTCGAATCACCCAAGATAATCTGCTATCTTGAACGTTCGATAAGAGATCTTTTTACTGCTAGATTTGTAGATTGTCAATATGATGAGACATATTTTCCGCCGTGAGGGGGAGATAGGAATAGTTTTATTCCATTTCAACGTCAGGAATTGACGTGGTTTGATCCTACTGTGTCTCATCATGACCCACACACATATCAGAGTGAGATGGAAGTGCGTAGGATACTCGATCTTCAGCAAGTGGCAGACTCCATGCCTGATTTATTTGCTGATATCGCTAAAGTGACAAGATCATATATACATGCTGCTAATGTTCCTGCAAGGTTGGAAATCCCGGTAAAGGGATTCGTTAATAACAACACTGGGCAAGGAGGCATTCCTCCTGCTCATGTGAATGGTGTTGCTTCAGCCTCGGCTCCCACCAGAAAGAGGGGGAGACCAAGAAAATCCATAGATGAGCCGCCGGTCAAAAGGCAGGCCATCAAGGTACCAAAAGATCCATTTATCATCAACGTTATGAATCATTTACATGATATTGTCTCTGATTATGGTTATGTTCTTGAATCACAATTGGCATCTCTGGGGGACACTCCAAAATCTTTTGTGATATTAGAGAACTCAGAAATCTCACTTAGAACAAATAATACTCATGTTCTTTTGGATAGACCTTCCATGTTAGTTAATGATATGTTTGCTTATTCTGTCGCTCAGGAGATTATTGACGACGATGAAATGGAACCCCGCTCAGTTGATGAATGTCAACGTAGACCAGATTGGCCAAAATGGAAGGAAGCAATCCAGGTTGAACTAGACTCCCTTAATAAAAGACAAGTTTTCGGTTCGGTTGTGCTATGCCCACCGAATGTTAAGCCAGTTGGACATAAATGGGTCTTTGTTTAGAAGCGTAATGAGAAGAATGAGATCTTACATTATAAAGCTAGACTTGTAGCGCAAGGTTTCTCTCAGCGCCCTGGAATTGATTATGAGGAGATGTATTCTCCAATTATAGACATCATTACCTTCCGCTACCTAATAAGCTTGGTAGTGTCCGAAAAGCTTAGTATGCAGCTGATGGATGTGGTTACTGCATATCTCTATGGGGATTTTGATTCAGAGATATACATGAGAGTGTTAGATGGCATTGCTATACCCAAAATAAGTAACTCTAGACCACGGAGTGCTCATGTTATAAAGTTCAGACGTTCACTGTATGGATTGAAGCAATCCGGTAAGATGTGGTATACACGCCTCAGTGACTACTTGATTGGGAAGGGATATAAGAATGATGATATATGCCCTTGCGTGTTCACTAAAAGAACAAGTTTAGGATTTGTTATAGTAGCTATCTATGTTGATGATATGAATATCATCGGAACTCTTGAAGAGATCAATGAGACTGTTTGCTACTTGAAATCTGAATTTGAGATGAAAGACCTTGGTAGGACTCGATTTTGTCTCGGATTAGAGCTAGAACATCGAGTTGGTGGAATTCTTATTCACCAGTCTGCTTATGTCCAAAAGATGCTTAGGCGATTCAATATGGACAAAGCACACTCTGTTAGCACACCAATGGTTGGACGCAGTATGGACCCTAAGAAAGATCCGTTTCGTCCGTTAGATGATGATGAGGAGATCTTGAGAGCTGAAATTCCATATCTTAGTGATATTGGAGCTTTGTTGTATTTAGCTCAGTACACACGTCCAGATATTGCATTCTCAATGAACTTGTTGGCAAGATTTAGCTCTGCACCAACGCAACATCATTGGAACGGAGTGAAACAAGTATTCAGATACTTGAAAGGTTCCATTGATATGAGTTTATTCTTCCCTTACAAAGAATACAGAGAAAAGCATGAGATTCTCGGAAAAGAGAAAGTTGAGACAAATTCTTGGGATTTCGACCCGTCGAAGGATTTCATCTACCCGTCGAAACCTACACCCTAGACGACCAGAGTCATCTCATCGACCGGTCGAAAGATTCTCTCAACCCATCGAAAAGTGGTTCTGCTTCAAAAGGTTTTCATGTTATCCCTTATTCTAAAACACCGGTAAATATGTTAGTTAGATTTGCTGATGCTGGGTACCTCTCTGACCCACACAAAAGTTGTTCATAGACCGGTTATGTTTTCACTATAGGAAACACGGCGATATCTTGGAGATCAACAAAGCAAACCCTTGTTGCTACTTCCTCGAATCATTCTGAGATAATTGATTTGCATGAAGCAGTTAGAGAATGTGTTTGGCTTAGATCAATCATAGGTCATATTCGAGGCTCTAGTGGATTGAAATCTACTGTTACTGATCCCATTTGCATCTTTGAGGATAATACTGCATGCATTGAACATATGAAGTTGGGTTTCATTAAGGGTGACAATACAAAACATATATCGCCAAAGTTTTTCTTTAATCAGCAACAACAACAGCTGTTGAATATTCATGTGAGCCAGATAGGTTCTGTTCACAATGCTGCAGACTTGTTTACCAAGTCACTTCCTAAATTTACTTTTGTGAAACATGTGAGAAGCATTGGTATACGTAGGTTATCAGAACTCTTAGACTGAGTTTATAGTCAGGGAGAGTTACATTTCTTTAGACATCAGGGGGAGTCTACCTCACATGTAGTAGCCTTAGAAGTTAGTGCGTTGTACTCTTTTTCCTTTAGACCAAGTTTTTTTTTACCCATGAGGTTTTTGTTTGTTTGACGAGGTTTTTAATGAAACAACAAGTCATGTGTCATTCTAACGGTCATCGACATAAGGAGGAGTGTTTAAGGAGATTTATTCTCCATTAATCCCGATTAATCCCGGTGTGTGTCTTGTCGTAGTTAGATACGGATATTGATTAGATAGATACAGAGAATCCCTGTTATATCGGGATAGTGATTGTAACTGATTGTATCAGCCTGTATTTAAGGCATTCTATCAATGATAAGTAAACAACTTTCTGTCTATTCTACTTTCTGCAACAATAACAAATTATTATGATATATTTCCATGTCATTTTTTTGAATCAAAAAGTAATTTTTTAACTCTCAGAGAAACCAAAACAAAATTAAAAGTAGAGACGGGAAAAGAACCCGCGGGTTGTGGTATTTGTCATCCGTAAGAACACAATTTGAATTGGTCGGGTTTCAAAGACAAATAGCAAGAGGTGAGTATCTACCGAGCTTGAAGTCGACTATATGGCGTCGAGTACCAATATATATCTACCAAACCCAAATCCAAAACAACTTTAAAATATATATTTTATATGGTATTTATTTTTAATTATATTTCTTTATTTTGTATAAGACGACAAAATTTTCCAACCCTATATATGTTTTCAAATATTTTATTTACTTTTGGTTTGAGTGGATGGATCGAGTTTAGGTATTAGAGATCCGACAAGTTCAAATAAGATGAATGTCCAAACCTGTCGAATTACGAGTTCAGGTTTTGTAAGAAAAACTCGACCCTAATCTTACCTGTCGCCATTCCTAACCAAAAGAGATATTCAAGATAATTGTGAGTAGGTATGTCAATGGATAGCGTTGTTGAGTCAAGAAAGTACTCGTGTCCCAAAGGCAAACTTAAACACAACACATTTAATAATTGTGTCAAAAATCCAAACTTAAACCCAACATGTTTAGGTTACCCACGTATTTGTAACAAAAAAATGGTTACCCATCAATTTGTATATAAAAAAAGTTACTTTATTGTCCGTCGTCTAACCCATTTAGTATAAAAATTGCAATGTATTGAATTATATAAATTATTTTGTTGAAATATCTTAAATATTATGTGGTGTGCTAATTCTTCCTTAGGTAGATTTAGATGTAGAGTATCTTATGTAATCAAGATTCTTATTACTTGGTGATCAAGTAGTTGATTTTCATACCATATAAAGACTTAGTTTGAGTCACTATATATAGACAAGGTATTCTACACATCAATGATATAATAACACAAGAGTTTTTTCTCTCATATAATATTATATTCCAACACATTATCACTCACGAGCTCTAGTCCTAGATTTTTACCACAATACCCTTCTTTATCAATGATATAATAACACAAGAGTTTTTTCTCTCATATAATGTTATATTCCAACACGTTATCACGCACGAGCTCTAGTCCTAAATTTTTACCACAATACCCTTCTTCTTCTTCTTCTTCTTCTTCTTCTTCTTCTTCTTCTTCTTCTTCTTCTTCTTCTTCTTCTTCTTCTTCTTCCGATTAGAAGACGTCAAGATTGTTTTCTACACCTTGATTAAAAAGTATGTTTTCTTGTGATAGAATCTTTCTCTTCTCCATCCTTGCAACTTTGCAATTCTTTTTCTTCAGGGCTTAAAACACCCTTATTCTACTCCGTCTTTACGATTTCTATAATCGAAGACGTTAAAGAAATCCTATAGTGGGGTATTGATCAAAGATCAACCTATATTGAGTTCTGGTTTAATCCGAACATATAACTTAATGTTGTTTTTTCTACTTGCCAATGTAGATGGAAAACTCCCGACTTGAGCTTGTACCACTTCTCCATTATTCAAGGGAAGATGGCTTCCGAACTTGGAAAGATTCTGTGATTGAAACTTACGATGGCATACCTCATCAAGCACATAAAGCCCATGGGTGATTACATGTTCAAGCTCAATCCCGAAATCCACAAGAATCGTGGTACAATAATTTTAGGATATTTGCTCTGTTCATTGGACGTGATACTCCAGAAAGACTTCTCTGACGTGTGGGATCCAAGGACCCATTAGGGACTACTAAATCAGCGTTATGACGACCATCTTATATCCTTATTATCAGATGCTCAGAAAAGATGGCAAGCTCTACGATTTAAGAATTTCGAACATGCCTGTGCGTTCAGCCAATCTCTCAACCACATCGCCAATGAGCTCATGTTGTTTGGTGTGTCTATTTAGTTTAAGGATAAGATTGAGAAAACTCTCTCTACCTTTCCACCACACTTGCAAGGCCTCCATAACGACTTGAGCACATGTGTCGATCATGGCATCATAACTAAGCATAGCATGCTTATCACCCACATGATCGAGGACGAGTTCGAGAGAGATGAGTGTGAAAGGATGTGCTGCCTAATCAAGAATTCCATAGCAGCCACACATGAGGTTCCTCACGCACAAGCCATGCATGACAAACCTATTGCTACAAGGCCCCATGTGTTTAGGGAAAAACGTCATACATGTCCACCATGGACACCATATCTACCAAGGCGTCAGCAGTTAAACATGGAAAGATCTGGAAATCGTTTTTCCTATTGATATGGAATTTTATTCCATGAACTAGATCATTATGTATTGTTCTATGTAATAAGAGTGCTTTGTCGCTCATCTTTATTTTCCTTAGTTTATTTTTGGCTAAGTTGATTACATTGTAATCGTTTCCTTCAATCAATAAACAATTTTATTTTGTGTGATTTGAAGATGTACATTTACTTTAACGTATTATAAATCAATTTATCTTTACAAACTTTATGTACTTTTGTTTGTTCTTGAACAGTTTGTGTTTCATCGCACAATTGATTATTTTTCTAAAAATGGATGACAGGATTATGCTCAAGTATGACTCTTGATTTATGGCATAAGATCATCACCAACAGAACTTGTAGTCTCTATGGAATTAGTTTACAAAACTATGTGGTTTAGTTTCTCTACGATCAGAGAACTTCAAGGAGGTCCGCATGACTCCAAACACTTAATTATTTCGAGCTAATACTGAATTCTGAAAAAAGTGAAAGTACAGGAATTGAAACACAGAAATTTTAGAAACTTAGAATTTTCATCTGAACCCCTGGATTTTTTGGAAAGTTGCCAAAGCACCAAGATAGGATTTTCTGAGCACCCGAAGGCCATCGGTGATTCTCCTCCGGCCTTTCACCTGTCGGTGACTCCAGTGACCTCTACCCATTGTTGTCGACTTACCTCGACCCTCCAATCACCATTGGTGACAGAATTAGGGTTCGACCCGGAGAGAAAAAGGATGATTCGACCCCGAAACCACTCAGATCGCACTTCCGTCGTTCGCCCTGTTCGATCGAAGCCGGTTGGCCTCCTACCACGGTCACTCGCGCATAACGCAACACTTAGACTAATTTATAATTACGGCGTAAGTGCCATATATATCTCTTCTTAATTAGCGTAATTATTATTTATTATTTATTAAATTGTCGTACAAATTTATAATTATTTAATTTTTATTATTATTTTCATGCGAGGTTGGTAGAACGGGCGCATGAGGAATTGGCCAACATGCAGCTTTCACACGCCGGAAGACCTTCCTCTTCTATCGATGGAGAGCCAAATTTCAATCACCGATAAGGTATACGGTCGTCGAGCTTACAAGGAGGTTAGAGGGTTGGGACACAAGATGCAGCGAGATTTGTCTTCTGACTCATCTATGGGACGTTCGGCGAGAAAATGTGCTCGGGATGCGTTGGTCCAATGAGCCCTTGAGGAGGCTCGACTCGCACGAGAGGAAACGCTATCTATGCATCAGAGGCTTGATGACCAACATGCGCAGATAGCCCACCTCATCACCCTCATGCAAAACCAAGTTCGACAACAATGTTAACCTCCTCCGAACCCATACCCCGACGACGACGACGACGACGACGACGACACGGCTGGGGGCGGGGGACTCGGCGGCGCGTATGCTTCTCCTGTATTTTAGTAGTTTATTTGTATGTAGTTTAAAATATCATATTTTCTGAACGATTTAATTTGATATGATGTACGTACAAATTTTAATTATTTAAATAAAAATTTAGTATTTTAATTAATTTATTAATATTTTACTTTAAATTTAAATTTAAATTTAATATAAATAAATATTCACTTAGACTACGAAGTATATATGCTTTTTTAGTCTAAGTCTTCACTTAGACTACGAAACCATATATGCTTCATAGTCTAAGTGATCACTTAGACTACAGAATATATACAAATGTGTGGTCTAAGTGATCACTTAGACTACGCAATATATACATATACGTGGTCTAAGTGATCACTTAGACCACGCAACAATTCCCTAGTCTAAGTAATCACTTGGACGACCCATACAATATTTGTGTCGTCCGAGTGTAACTTAGACCACAGACTTATTGCCTCGTCTAAGTTGTACTTAGATGACACAACTGTTATTTGCGTCATCTCATCATAGCTTGGACAAAATCTCTGTCGTCTAAGTCACCTCCCGGACAACGGAAAGGTCCATGTCCGTCGTCCAAGTGCTTAGACGACGACACTTGGACGACGGATCAAAGACGACGGAGATTCCGTAGTCTAAGTACTTAGACTATGGAAAAACGCACCTAGACCACGAAAATGGTCCGTGGTGTAGGTGCGTTTTTCTTGTAGTGTATTAATCTTGGTTCCCATTCACCTCACCCTTGAATCCGGAATTTATTTCCGAATTATGTGAACGATCTTGTTATTCCATATGACAATCAAGATCATTTAAATAAATAGTGGAATTAGATTTACAGACCATCATACACAATAGAAATATGGGTGCGAGAGAATCTGATCAAAAGCAACAATATTTGTCGTCTGTTGCTCTGTTATCCACGTCTACACACTAAACTCGTAGTTTCAAAGTATTATCGATTATGAGATGTACCACTCTAATCGTTGGATTATTTCCATAAAAGATATTTCTTGAAAGAGTTTATATCGATTCTCAGGATCATTTGTGAAGTTTATCGATAATTGCATATTGTGCTCATTTGGTGTTCTAGCTTACATTCATAAGCTTAGGTGGCCTAAAATCTAAGTTTATGAGTAATTTAATTGTCTCTACCAAAGGGGAGTATAGTTGAAATAAACATGCAAATTTGATGGGAAATTATTCTCCTTCCATCAACGGTACAGCCAAACTAGATGCAGCATGGTGTACTGTCATCACCTAATTTATAGTAGGACTATATTCGCAATATAAATTGTATAATGAGAATTCATTGGTTACTTATTTACTACAATGAGTCAGTCTTCTACTGTTTAGGATTAGAGTTCTTAATGGAAACAATAGGAATTGTCGTGGTCCAACCCCATTGTATCTCATTGAGATTTAGAATTTTCACTGTCCAAAACTAAATCCACTTAGTGATATTGATGAATACTATTATCATATACCACCTTGCTACAAATGCAAAACATACAATACCCCTTAAGAGAGGAGACTAGGTGACATCACCGCATGAACATCGAAGTGTGCCGCGGCTTAGCCACCATGTGCACCATGAGTGTCGTGGTGTTCCGTGGCTTTAAAGGTAATGCCATGACTCCTGGTTAGGGGGAGTCACTTATCTGACGTATTATCTATCTTCAAAGCTTGTGTTTTATAGTTCATACCAATCAACTGTTTCCGGATTCAATTTATCTGTGTAGACACTTAAAACCAGTTAATTACAGGCGCATGTACATTGGCCTTGGTTATTGTAGTAACAACAAATTTGAATATTGTGATATGAAGTAATCAAATATGGAAAAAATAAAGTAACTTGGAAATTTGATTGAGGTTAAATTTAAATATTCACTAAATCAAGGATGAGTTATGGGAGTTGGTTTCTTCCTTACTCCTTGAGTTAGAAAACGTATGGAATTAAAGTTTTCATTTGAAAGTTTCAATAATACGACATCAACCATATGTGACAAAAACAACAATTTTTTTGCGTTGAATATTTCTCCAATGATTGAGAATATATTCACTACATTTCGATTGATGTGAGATTTAACATATCCTTACCAATCATGATAGTTAATACTTCCTAAGAACTCTTAGTAGTATAAAACTATCTTAATACCTCCCTTGCGTAAAAATTATTCCATGGATCTAAATATTTCGTCGTCAGGGTCGAGAAGATTGTACCTCAAGTTGACTCATTGGTTGAGTGTGATGGGTAGTCATATTATGACAAGACATCATTCACCTACGAACCTTAGTTCGAAAGCGTAAGTGGTATAATCCATTGATAAGTGACTGCTTGATATATGTATGAGTAATGTGTATGTCGATATGGTGTATCGAGTAACATGATATGTGTTCACACACATGACAAGTTTCCGAATTTGGATGAATGCTCTCGTAAATCATTCATAAATCTTGACCGTAAAGGTCATTTTAGTCTACATGGTCTAACTAAGAGAAGTTCTTGACTTTGGTACAAGGAAATTAATTCTTCTTCTATTGTCAAGACGTTTGGATTACACCTTATCATCTGTGAAACTTGTGAGCTTGAAGGTAAGCGATGTTCCATGGAAGTGGGCTTTCATGTTGGCGTCCCCAACCTTTGATCGCATGAACTGCAGATCGACCAAAAGAGAACCTTGTATTCGAATCTATGTTGGTTTACTCAAAGAAATTTGAGGGATACCAATAATTGACGAAGAGTTGAGATAGAATTAGAAAGCATCACCGCAGCTCCACATTGGTTACCTCCGATAACCACATCCTGAAGCCGCTGCCAACCATGTTTACATGGTTTGCCGCCTTCGATTGGTGGCCTCGGTCTGCCACACGTGCTTGCACAAGCCGCCATTGTCCAGTATGTGTACTCCACGCGCCGATGGTGATCTGTGCTTATTTATGTTGTTTTCTTAGTTCGGTGCTTCACAACTCCTCTCATCTATGGTTAGATGAATATTTACTGAGTCAAGGGTTATTTGTTCTCTTATCATCTCAATGTTATCCTGATTAGTTAGTTTAGTTTATACATCCTAAACTAGCCTCTACACTTTGTGTATCGAGTCGGCTGTGTATAGTCTATGCTTAAGTAAATATGAAAATGCTTTTTGCATGATGTTTCTTGTAAACTCGTGTTTGATGTTCTCATCTTTGTGACATCACTCCTATAGACGATGTAACATCCTCTGTAGGGTTATTCCTTTGGAATGCCTGAAGGGGAGGCGTTAATTTTGGAGGAGTTGAAGTTAGATACAACGTATAATATATGATTGTGAATGATTCTTGTTGTACTATTTTTCCTTCCAAGTTTGTTTTCTCCCACAAGGTTTTGTTGCTTGGAGAGGTTTTAATGAGGTGACATGAAGTCAAGGTTCTTACCGTTACCCAACGAATTATACTCAGTTTTTACTTTGCTCGAGAACGTTTTTCCTGAAAAAATTTTTGTTGATCAACAAGGTTTTTTATGGAGAGCAATTACAGAAGCCGACCACCATTGATGAAGTCTACCGAAGGACGCCTACACTTTCGTCAAGACATCACAAGAAGGAATGTTAAAATATGTTAGATAATATGTGGTGAGATAATCCTTCCTTAAGTAGATTTAGATGTAGAGTATTTTATGTAATCAGAATTCTTATTACTTGGTGATCAAATAGTAGATTTCCATATCATATAGAGACTTGGTTTGAGTCACTGCATATAAGTCATATATTCTACACATCAATGATATAATAACCCAAGAGTTTTTTTTTCTCCCATATACCATTATATTCCAACACATTTAACTATATAAATGGGTGAATTATATAACTCATTTTGATAATGCCACTAAGTCCAGGAACAAAAAATAAAGTAAACTGGTTATATGATCTAAAAAAAAAGGTATGAAACACAAACTAATTTTACTTTAAAAGATTGTTTATGTGACTTTAAAAGATTGTTTATGTGGAGTTATATATAATTTGACCAAATTGGATTAATAAAAGGGGTTACACGGATTCATTTTGATCATGTTAGTGGGTTGATCCATGATTGGCTTGTTTAGTAAACAGGTCATGACGGGTTGATCTGCGGTGAACCCATATTTAAATTGTGGGGTTCAACTCACTTTTTGTTTCGTACGTGTTTCAAGTTGAGTCACAGGCTTAATTTGTGAGGTAGTTAAGGCATGATAGAAATGGGGAATCAATCACTTTTACATCTTAGATGTTCAAATTATTGTGCACTATAATTCGATATTCAAATATATACTCATTCCAATATCGAGATACTTTTACGTGTTTGTATACAGTAATTCAAAGTAAACGTTACATATATTCAATAATTATAAGAGAGAATTAGAGATACAATATGTTCAAGTTTATTAACCACCAATTAGCCTCAAAACAACAAATCATTACTTCCACAACAATAGGGGCAAATTGTTTGGTGGAAAACATTACCAAATCCAACTTCTCAAATCAGTCCAGATGCAAATTGCAAATCTCCCAAAAAGAAGAAGATAAAAACTATAGAATTAGAATTAACGGAAAAGAGAGGAAAAGAAATGGTCACGTACGGACGAATATCAAAAGTACCGGCCTTTCACATTTGCAGGAGAGAATCCATTTTCCATATTTCTTTCTAAAAGTTAGGACTGTCCATATTTGCCAATGCAAAAACGCCTTTGACAACCTAGACAAATCAATCTGGCCTCTCTGAAGTAAAAACAGTTGCTCAGTTGGGCCACAATAATAATAATTTCCCTTGTTTTCCCATTTAGTAATTACTAGGGTACAATGTACAACATATATGTTTTATATGTCCTTTGCTAATTCAGATAGATGGTTAAGGACGATTACCAAATATTATATGATAACTAAATCTTTTTACTATACAAAACTACTATAGTAATAGAGTGATGAAATGTACGTTGAGAATGAGATACATTTAAGGTCGATAAATAATTCCATATGCAAATCTTGTTTCTTTAATAAGAAACTAGCCTTCATGCACGCGCATACGCATGTGCAGAAAGCGTCGAGCTTGTGCGTGCGAATTGTTGATGCACGTATTGAGATGGTGTGATTATGCTATATTTTGAAATATATAATTCAACCACTTTTTCTTGGTTCCCAATCATAACTCAATTGAATGAAAAATGTACCGAAAAACAGAAAATTGTAAAATGCACTTAAACAGTATACAAAAACTATTATTCAATTTGTAATTATTCACTCTCAAATATTCTCTGTGTATTTTTTTTTGTGTAAAATGCACCAAAACCACATCTGATAGAAGCTATTAAAAGAAGAATGTAACAAAAATAAATTATGGTTTAAGCTCACGTTAGCCATTACACGAAGGTCATCAATTTGTGATGTTTTTTGGGTTATAATAGGTGATGTTATTGTCGTAACGGCTTTGTCAATTGCTACACTTCAAGTATTTTGGTGAGCAGATAAAATACATAATTGACATCAAATCAACACATGCATCAACTATGTAAAAGTACCTTATATGTGTGAAAAAGCGTGTTTGATTGTTTGTGATTATTTTTGTCAATAGAGGGCAAAATATTTGGCAAAATGTGCACAACATAGTATCTTTCTTCATGGGAGAAATTAAAGTGAAGCAAGCTAGCTCACCGGTATTATGTAATTGCAATGGTAGGTTTAACGTTGAAACTCAGCCTGAATAATTGTATTGCAAAACACAAGACATGTCAAATTTAAACACTATAACTTATAAACAACTAAACATTGAAGCCAAAAAGTTAGAAACTCTGTATTCTTTCCTCTGTTCCCAAAACATGAAAATGCATAATCTACAAATATAGGTTTGTACATTACTTTCATTTCTGGTCCACTGGAAACATAAGTTGAGTGAAAACACCATTGAAGCCACTCTGTAATATATAGCTACATACAATTAACTTGAGGATCACTAAGAACAGATATGCGACGGAAACCATAAATCTTAGTTCCCTTAGTATTTTGTTTTTATCCTACTCTAAGACACCCCTTTGAAACAGAACATATAAGTGATAACATACCAGTATTGCGGGTCATTGAAGTTGAGCTGTACTCAATCCGACACAAATTTCTTCATTTCTTCATTCTTTCTAATTGTTATGGTCTCAATCCTGCACCCAAAAAAAATCTAGACATGCTCACCTTACCACCGCTCTCATCATCATCACCCTAGTCATTCTCCCAACTTGGATTTGTCAGACTCATCCTAACCATGAAATTGAACTTAAAATAATAACACTTCCTCCTGCTTTGGTTGAGTATAAATAGTGTTTTTTTTTGTATAACACAACTAAATCATAACTATTTGGGAAATACAAAATTAGAAGCAATGAACAACAAAATGAACTGATTTACTCACCACATCAGACATCAATTCCCATTCTGACCACCAGCCGACCTGCTCAAAAGCCCAACAACATTTTACACCATAAATTGAGCATGCAAATCTAAGAATTGAAGACAACTCAGGCAAATGTTTTAAAAGATTCAGACACTTCAGAGTGAGATTGATAAAGAAGAAGGTAAATGAGAGAAAGAATTACCTGAACCCGATGCCATAACCTTCCACACTTAAATTGATAACTTCAGAATCTGAACCCTTCTCAACTGTAACTGATCAGTTTTGTTAATAGAGATTGAAATTACTGCCTTGCTTCTTCAATCTATTTGCATTTTATTGATAGAAAGTGATGGTATATAATCAATATAGAAGAGATTTGCAGAAAGAATAATATTCCCGAACAATAAATCAAAGTTTGAAAACTAAAACATGAATACAAAATTATGAAATTCTCAGACTCTCAAAACCAAAACACGAACACTATATGCATATATAGGAAACACCTATCTTTTGAGTTTCGAATCCAATATCACATAAAAAATCTAATTTCAATCAGATTCAATTTCAAATCTATGAGCTTCGGGCTCTTATCATAATCTCTTGAAATCAAACCTGCCTCCGGTGATTCCAATCCTCTTCCTACCCAGAGATCGAATTAACCAAACATCTTCCTACTGATTTGCTTCTCCACCGAACCAATTGCATTCTACTCCCGAATTTAGTAAAGAAGTTTCTCTTTGAGAGAGAGAGAAAAGCAGTTCTTGGTTGAGAGAGCAATTTGCATAAAGAAGATAAATGGTTTGGTGAGAGAAACTGTCCGTGAGAAGTTTGAACCGATTTACCAGGTTTTCAGATATCTTCTTTCATTTTTATCCTCACGTTATTTAATTTTGAGTGGATAGATTTATTTCGTAGAAGGAGTATTTTAAGGGATTATCAATGTTCTACTTTGGTCACGGAGGTCAGGATAGTTGCCTTAATTAATAGAGATTAATAGTTATTATAAGAGCAGCTGGACCGGCACGAGCTGCTCGAGCAGCTCCAGAATCGACGTGCAGCGGTGACCTCGAGCTCCAACGACCGCTCGTTGACCGGCACCACGAGCAGCTGCATGAGCAGCTCCTGCTTGAGCTCCTTCACGAGCTGTGATGGCGGAGCCCACGCACGTGGGTGACGCCGGCCGACTCATTTTTTATTTCTACCTAGCGCGTGTAATATACACGCCAGTAAATAGTTAAAAAAAATAACCAGCCAATGGGGAGGCGCCATGTGGCAGGCCGGCTGGTTAAAAATTTCTAACGGTCAGATTGATCTGGACCGTCCGTTTCAAATCAAAAATTCTGATTGGACGGTCCAGATTCAACCGAAACGGCTATTTCTGATTTTTCTGCCATTTTGTAAAATAAACCCTAAAAAATTACAAAAAAATCCCTAAAAATTCCAAAAAATTGAAAATAACACCCTATAATTTTTCTATAAATACTACATCAATTTCATTCACATCTCATACAAATTTATCCTCTCCTTCCTCTTCTCCTTCATCCTCCTCACAAAATGTCCAATTGCTTGATTCCGAAGATTTGTAACTTTGTATTTCTTATTGTCGCATTAGCATTTGCCCTATTACCGGCAACATGCAAAAGTCTAACAAATTGTGGGAAAAAGTCTATGTCGATTATAAGGAAAATTGGGAGATTGCGCATGGTGAATCAAGGCTGGAGCCTAGGACCCAAACCGCGGTTTCTTCTCGTTTTACAAAGTTGAAGCCGAGTTTTAGAACTTGGGGTACCGCTCTTACATATGCACGAAGAAATGCACAATCCGACTCAAATTTGCAAGATGAGGTAAGTGTTAATAATTTTGTCATAAATTATTTATTACATTTATTTTAATCAATGTTGACATCTCCATTTCCTAGATATTATTTTGACATATAAATTTTTTGCACCTTAGATAAGAAAAGCTCAATCGTAGTACGTGGCACAAAAAAAGAAACAGTTTACCAAGTTTGATTGTTGGGAAGTGATGAAGAACCATCCAAATTTTCGGGCCGTCGAACCTAGTATACCACATCCTTCATATTCCAACTCCGCAACTACTCCTCCTTATACATCAATGTCTCCCCCTGTCAATGTGGAGGATGATGAAGACATTGCAACACCACAAAGCAACGAATAAGAAGTGTACTCTAGTCCGGTTAGACCTATCGGAGTGAAGGCAGCCAAGGAAGCTAAAAGAAAGGGGAAAAGAGCCTGCTCATCTTCAAATGAGGTAAGAGATGAGGTTTTGAAAAGCATGATGGAAAATCAAAGAATGCATCTCGCCGGGCAAAAAGAAAGTGATGCCACCGAGCTAGCTTTATACCAAAAACAACTCACCCTTAAGGACAAGGACTACAAATTGAGGTCCGAAGCGGAGGATTCAAGGATAATGACAATGGATACAGATGCTATGACCCCAAAATCGAAGAGGTATTTTTCGAAGAAAAAAGAGATTATCCTAAAGAAAATGGAGGAAGAGGAAGATGATGGTAGCGATGAAGCATTTTCAAATTGTTATCGCCCACTGTTTCAATAGTTTGGTATTTGTTTTCCATTATGAAATTATGTACTTTAAATTTCCAATAATTCTACGCTTTGAATGAAATTATGTACTTTAAATTTCCAAGTAATAAAAACGCACTCTTTTTATTCCATCAAAGCTCACACACAGTACAACAACACATAATGACTTAAAATCAAACACACATCACTCAAACAACAAAACAAAAAAACAAATAAAGCAAACATGTTACACACACACATCATTTAAAGTCGTTCGCCGGTCTCTAGATACCAGTTGTGCTTAACTAAGTCCTTTTGCAACTCTCCATAGATGTACGCAGATTGGAAATCTACAACACGGTCGGCAAATCGTTGTTCATTTTGTCCATCCCTTTCAACAGGCTCAAAAGGAATATGATTACCTTGTTCATCCACTGGTCCATCATAAGCTGTGAAAGCAGTTGATGGGTTTTGTAGATCTTCTTCTTCTAACTCCTCGAACTCCTCCTCCACAAATTCTTCTTCGACAATCATGTTATGCATTATAATGCAAGCGAACATGATGCTCTTTAACGTCGATTGGTGATGACACCTAGCAGCATGCCGAATAATTCCCCAACGAGATTGCAAAATCCCAAAGCACATCTCTACATCTTTGCGGTATGCCTCTTGTTTCTTGGCAAACAATTTCTGTGGTAGCTCTTAGGGATTGGATATTGTTTTTACAAATGAGGAGTACCTGGGATATATACCGTCAGCTAGATAGTAAGTATTGTGGTAAGTCATACCGTTGACTTTATAAGTTGCACTTGGACTGTTTCCGGCAATGAGCGAATCAAATATGTTCGATTGGTGGAGCACGTTGATATCATTTTGTGATCCGGGTACCCCAAAGAAGCTGTGCCATATCCACGTGTCATATGAGGCCACCGCCTCTAAAATAATAGTTGGACGCTTCTTCTGGCCCGAGAATGCCCATTGCCAAGCTGTGGGGCAGTTCTTCCACTCACAGTGCATGCAATCAATGTTTCCGATCATACCAGGAAATCCGCGATGCCTTGCTCTCTTTAGAAGACGTGTTATGTCTGTGGCATTTGGAGCACGGAGATAGAGGTCACCGTAAAGCTCGTATATATGCATACACCACTTCTTCATGGATTGTAGTGTTGTGGATTCACCCATCCTTGTTATTTCAGCACACTGATCTGCGGCTGTGCTGTACGCCAACATACGAAGAGCGCCTGTCATCTTTTGTTGTGGAAGAAGTCCAACCAATCCGGTGGCATCAGCTCTTTGGTGCCAAAATTGGTCGTGGTTGCAAAGATCCGTCATTATACGGTTGAATAAATTCGTACTCATTCGGTACTTTCGACGAAAGGCTTGTTCGTTGAAGACGGGGCATTTGATGAAGTAATCCTCTATCAGATTATGTCCCCTTGACTCCCTCATTCTTTCTTCATTTGGTCGGCGGCGAGGTGGTTCGTCATCGAACATTGCATCGACCACGACCGTTTCAGTGACGAAAACATTAGCAATTTCGGCATTTCGCCGACGTTGCTGTCGCCTCCTCCGGAAAAAATTCTCAAAACTAAAAGGATTCATCTTATCGGAATGTAGAATATATGGTTGGAAATGTGTGAATGAACGATGAGCACCGATCAACAAATATATAGCCGAGTGTAGATATTCTGATTAGATAAGATGATGACACGTGTCAGCTTTCAATTGGTCGGAAATCTCTCCGAGAATCTTATACAATTATTAGAGCCGATAATGATACGTAGACATGACACATGTTGCCTCGTGATTGGTTGAAAATCTTATCGGAAATTTTGTACAATTATTTACCCGATAACCTTCTGTCGGCGTGACACGTGTCAACTCGCCATTCGTCGGAAATCTTATCTGAAATCTTATTCAATTATTCATACGACAACGACACGTGCCGTTTATGAATTTGTTGAAAAAGATTCAAAATTTTTTTTAATAAAAAATTAATTTATAAACAGTAATAGCACGTGCTATTTTTTGGCACCGCTGCGCGAAAAACAGAAACTGCACCTCTTATTCGATGAAGAGTGACTGCTCCACCTCAAACAGTGCCTGCTCCTCCTCAAATATCACGAGCAAGAACAAAACACCAGTGCGGGTGCTCTAAGAGCACCTGCACCGCGCCTTGCTCGAGCAGCTCGAGCAGCGATTCTCAGGCGGGCCCCGGCACCGGCAGCACGAGCAGGAGCTGGAGGGACGTGCACCGGGGAGAAGGGAAGCCGGCGACCGCTCGTTAACTCCGGGCTCGAGCAGCTGCTCGAGCAGCTGCTGCTCGTCCTGCTGCTCGTTCTGATGCTGACGTCATCCACGCGCGTGGGTGACATCAGCAGGGTTATTTTTTTCTTCAATCAGGCGCGTTGAATACACGCGCCAGTAAAAGTAAAAAAAAAAAGTTACCAGCCAATAGGAAGCTGACACGTGGCAGCCCGGGTTAAAAAAAAAGTAACGGTCAGATAGATCTGGACCGTCCATTTCAAATCAAAAAATCTGATCGGACGGTCCAGATTCAACCGAAATGGTAACCTGATTTTTTTCTGATTTTTCTGATTTTTTCTGCCATTTTGCAAAATAACCCCTAAAAAATTGCAAAAAAATCCCTAAAAATTCTAAAAAATTGCAAATAACACCATAGTATTTTTCTATAAATACTACATCAATTTCATTCACATCTCACACAAATTTATCCTCTCCTTCCTCTTCTCCTTCTTCCTCCTCACAAAATGTCCAATTGGCTTGATTCCGAAGATTTGTAACTTTGTATTTCTTATTGTCGCATTAGCGTTTGCCCAATTACCGGCAACATGCAAAAGTCCGACAAATTGTGGGAAAAAGTCTATGCCGATTATAAGGAAAATTGGGAGCTTGCGCATGGTAAATCAAGGCCGGAGCCTAGGACCCAAACCGCGGTTTCTTCTCGTTTTACAAAGTTGAAGCCGAGTTTTAGAACTTGGGGTGCCGCTCTTGCATATGCACGAATGAATGTACAATCCGGCTCAAATTTGCAAGATGAGTTAAGTGTTAATAATTTTGTCGTAAAGCTCATCTATTACATTTATTTTAATCAATGTTGACATCTCCATTTCCTAGATATTATTTTGACATACAAATTTTTGGTACCTTAGATAAGAAAAGCTCAATCATGGTACGTGGCACAAAAAAAGAAACAGTTTACGAAGTTTGATTGTTGGGAAGTGATGAAAAACCATCCAAATTTTCGGGCCGTCGAACCTACTATACCACCTCCTTCATATTCCAACTCCGCAACTACTCCTCCTTTTACCTCAATGCCTCCCCCCGTCAACGTGGAGGATGATGAAGTCATTGCAACACCACAAAGCAATGAAGAAGAAGTGTACTCTAGTCCGGTTAGACCAATCGGAGTGAAGGCGGCTAAGGAAGCCAAAAGAAAGGGGAAAAGAGCATGCTCATCTTCAAATGAGGTAAGAGATGAGGTTTTGAAAAGCATGATGGAAAATCAAAGAATGCATCTCGCCGGGCAAAAAGAAAGTGATGCCACTGAACTAGCTTTGTACCAAAAACAACTCGCCCTTAAGGAGAAGGACTACAAATTGAGGGCCGAAGCGGAGGATTCAAGGATAATGGCAATGGATACGGATGCTATGACCCCAAAATCGAAGAGGTATTTTTCGAAGAAAAAAGAGAGTATCCTAAAGAAAATGGAGGAAGAGGAAGGAGATGGTAGCGATGAAACATTTTCAAATTGTTATCGCCCACTGTTTCAGTAGTTTGGTTTTTGTTTTTCCATTATGAAATTATGTACTTTAAATTTCCAATAATTCTAGGGTTTGATTGAAATTGTGTACTTTAAATTTCCAAGTAATAAAAACGCACTTTTTTTATTCCATCAAAGCTCACGCACAGTACAACAACACATAATGACTTAAAATCAAACACACATCACTCAAACAACTAAAAGGAAAAACAAATAAAGTAAACATGTTGCAAACCAGGTTAATTAAAATTACACACCCACATCATTTAAAATCGTTCGCTGGTCTCTAGATACCAGTTGTGCTTAACTAAGTCCTTTTGCAACTCTCCATGGATGTACGCAGATTGGAGATCTACAACACGGTCGGCAAATCGTTGTTCATTTTGTGCATCCCTTCCAACAGGCTCAAAAGGAATACGATTACCTTGTTCATCTACTGGTCCATCATAAACATTGAAAGCAGTTGATGGGTTTTGAAGATCTTCTTCTTCCAACTCCTCTAACTCCTCCTCCACAAATTCTTCTTCGACAATCATGTTATGCATTATAATGCAAGCCAACATGATGCTCTTCAATGTCGATTGGTGATGACACCTAGCTGCATGCCGAATAATTCCCCAACGAGATTGCAAAATTTCAAAGCACCTCTCTACATCTTTGCGGTATGCCTCTTGTTTCTTGGCAAAGAGTTTCTGTGGAAGCTCTTGGGGATTGGAGATTGTTTTCACAAACGAGGAGTACCTGGGATATATACCGTCAGCTAGATAGTAAGTATTGTGGTAAGTCATACCGTTAACTTTATAGGTTGCACTCGGACTGTTTCCGGCAAGGAGCGAATCAAATATGTCCGATTGGTGGAGCACGTTGATGTCATTTTGTGATCCGGGTACCCCAAAGAAGCTGTGCCATATCCACGTGTCATATGAGGCCACCGCCTCTAAAATAATAGTTGGACGCTTCTTTCGGCCCGAGAATGCTCCTTGCCAAGCTGTGGGGCAGTTCTTCCACTCCCAGTGCATGCAGTCAATGCTTCCGATCATACCAGGAAATCTGCGATGCCTTGCTCTCTTTAGAAGTCGGAATAAGTCTGTGGCATTTGGAGCGCGGAGATAGAGGTCACCGTAAAGCTCGTATATATGCATACACCACTTCTTCATGCATTGTAGTGTTGTGGATTCACCTATCCTTGTTATTTCAGCACACTGATCTGCGGCTGCGCCGTACGCCAACATACGAAGAGCGCCTGTCATCTTTTGTTGTGGAAGAAGTCCAACCAATCCGACGGCGTCAGCTCTTTGGTGCCAAAATTGGTCGTGGTTGCAGAGATCCGTCATTATACGGTTGAATAAATTGGTACTCATTTGATACCTTCGACGAAAGGCTTGTTCGTTGAAGACGGGGCGTTCGATGAAGTAATCCTCCATCAGATTATGTCCCCTTGACTCCCTCATTCTTTCTTCATTTGGTCGGCGGCGAGGTGGTTCGTCATCGAACATTGCATCGACCACGACCGCTTCAGTGATGAAAGCATTAGCAATTTCGGCATTTCGCCGACGTTGTTGTCGCCTCCTCCGGAAAAAAATCTCAAAAGCAAAGGGATTCATCTTATCGGAATGTAGAATATATGGTTGGTTTTGGTGTGAATGAACGATGAGCACCGATCAACAAATATATAGCCGAGTGTAGATGAAGTGATTAGATAAGATGATGACACGTGTCGGTTTTCAATTGGTTGGAAATCTCTCCGAGCATCTTATACAATTATTAGAGCCGATAATGAACAGTGGAGATGGCACGTGTTGCCTCGTGATTGGTTGAAAATCTTATCGGAAATTTTGTACAATTATTTACCCGATAACCTTCTGTCGGCGTGACACGTGTCAACTCGTCATTCGTCGGAAATCTTATCCGAAATCTTATTCAATTATTTATACGACAACGACACGTGTCGTTTATGGATTGGTTGAAAAATATAAAAAAAAATTCAAATTTAATTTATGAACAGTAATAGCACGTGCTATTTTTTGACACCGCTGCGCGAAAAACAGCTTCTGCACCTCCTATTCGATGAACAGTGACTGCTCCACCTCAAACAGTGCCTGCTCCTCCTCAAATTGTTCTTCCTATTCTAAATTACCCATGCGGGTGCTCTAAGCACAAGTAGAATTGGGGAAGAGAGAAATTTGGAAAAAATGGTGAACTGGGTCAGCTTAGCTGGAATGGGCGGGAATACCGGGAGTCAAACCAATCCCACAACCGGCGCCGGGATCTGGTTCAGTCCCTGTCGGACCCGATCCATGACCCGAACCCGAACCGAAAAACAACAACCAAAGGCCATTCTCTCCTTTCTTCCTCAGTGTGACACTTCAACTTTCCATCAATGTCTGTCACGTTTACTCAAAGGAACACACGAGAGAGACAATTAAGCACTTGTTGTTGTTGTTGTTGTTGAGAGTCACTCTGAACTCTCTCTCTCCTCTCACACTCAGTAGATAGACCACTTTCTCTCTCTAGAATTATTTTGTATCTATAATTAATTGGGATTATCATTTTCATTTTTTGGGTTAATGGGTTTTCCTTTTCCATTTTGATTTTTCACTCTGATTTGTCAACCCAAGCTGGATTTTCTAGAGAGAGAGAGAGAGAGCTCAAAAGAAAGTGGGCAGCAAGATTTGTCCCAACATTTTCAGTGAAGATTCAAAAGCGTGTGAATTTTCAGGTAAAGAGTCTTCCTTTTCATTCTCTTTAGAGTAGAGAGAGAGAGAGAGAGAGAGAGAGAGAGAGAGAGAGAGAGAGAGAGAGTTGTTGTTGTTGTTTGTTGTAATGGGGAGGCATGTGTAATTCTGTGTTGGGTTTATTTGTTTTGCTTTCATGTTACAGTCGAGCCCAGCACGTTTCATGTTTGAGAGTGATTGATAGTTAAGGAAGAACAAGAAGAAAGAAGCACAAAAAAAAATGGGATCTTGATGAGCGCCCGCCATGGTGGATCAAAGAAGCTTAGTCTCTTGTTCTTGTTCGTTATTGTTGTTGTGGGCGGTGTTGCTTTTTGAGCCCACATTTCAGCAACCGAGTCAGCAACAGCCACTGAGTTCACACGCAGAGCGAGTTGCTCTGCTTCAGCTCAGATCGTCACTGGGTCTGAGGAGCAAGGACTGGCCTATTAAGTCAGACCCTTGCTTCGTCTGGAGAGGAGTTCAATGCAGTAATGGTAGAGTTGTTGGGATTAACATTTCTGGGTTTAGAAGAACAAGGCTTAGTAGTCAAAACCCACAATTTGCAGTTAATTCTTTGGCCAATCTCACCCTCTTGACCTCTTTCAATGCCTCCGGTTTCTCGCTTCCGGGTTCGATTCCAGACCTGTTTGGGCAGAGCCTTGGTTCTTTGCAGCTTCTTGATCTCAGTTCTTGCTCTTTGATTGGTCCTATTCCTTTTAGTCTTGGAAATGTTACCAATCTGACTGGTTTGTCTTTGTCTGGTAATGATCTCACTGGGACAATTCCTGCTAGTTTGAGCAACTTGGCAGGCCTATCAGTGCTTGACCTGTCTCAGAATCGGCTTACCGGATCCATTCCCACATCTTTTGGGAACCTTGGCAACCTTACTGTGCTGGACATGTCTGGGAATTACTTATCCGGGTCGATTCCTCCGGGCATTGGGAACCTACTGAAGCTTCAATCTCTGAATCTTTCCAACAATACGTTGTTTTCTTCCATTCCTGTGGAAATTGGGGCCCTTGATAGCTTGGTTGATCTTGATCTCAGCTCCAATCAGTTGGCAGGTTCGCTGCCGTCAGGTTTGAGGAGCTTGCAGAGAATCATCATTGCGGGCAATTTGCTTGGTGGTTCTCTTGATGTGCTGTGGTCATTGCCTCAGCTGAGTTTTCTTGATGCATCTCGCAATAATTTCACTGGTTTGCTGCCCAATTCTACCTCAAATGCTAATGCAGGTGCAGCAGTATTCAATATTTCTCTGAATTTGTTTTATGGAGTTCTTACACCATTGGTTGGAAAGTTTGGGGTTATTGATCTTTCAGGAAATTATTTTGAAGGTAAGATACGGGGCGATGTTGGCACCAATGCATCTCTCGACAACAATTGTCTACAAAATTTGAAGAGTCAGAGGACTTTGGCAGAATGCTCATCGTTTTATGCTGATAGGGGTTTGAGTTTTGATAATTTTGGGCAGGCAAACTCCACACAGCCTCCTGCAGCCCCACCGCATCGGAAGAAGAGTAATAAATCTGTGATTATACTGGCTTCAGTTCTGGGAGGAGTTGGTTTGATTGTGCTTTTAGTCTTGTTTTTAGTGCTACTGACTCTATGTTGTCGCAAACGGGGAACTACAACTCAAAGGGGAGTTGGTGTGGGGCCAGTTCCTGCAGGCAGCAGTACCCCACCGCCTGGAGCATTGGTTAATTTTTCTAGCGTAGGGGATGCATTCACATATCAGCAGCTGCTTCAAGCTACAGGTGATTTCAATAATACAAATTTGATGAAACACGGGCACACGGGGGATCTCTTTAGAGGTGTCTTGGAGAATGGGATCCCTGTGATCATCAAAAAGATTGATTTACAATCGGTTAAAAAAGAAGCATACCTGCAGGAGTTGGATTTCTTTGGTAAGGTGTCAAATATGAGATTTGTTCCCTTTCTGGGTCACTGTTTAGAGAATGACAATGAGAAGTACATAGTTTACAAATACATGCCAAATGGGGACCTATCAAGTTCTCTGTTCAAGAAAACGAACACCCTGGATGACACTTTACAGTCACTGGATTGGATCACTAGATTAAAGATCGCATTAGGTGCTGCGGAGGGACTCACCTATCTGCATCACGAGTGCGATCCACCCCTCGTGCACAGGTACTTTTCTATGTTTCAAACTTTCAATATTTTCCTTATGACTTTCGGTTAATTAAGGTACTAAGTTATGAATTGCAAGACATATATACTTTTACTTATTTGTTTCAGATGGATATAGGTATATATATAGGTAATATTTATCTTGATAAAAGGAAATCAGTGGTTTTATAACAGTGATTTTATAGCATAATTATGATTCAATTTTCTCTATATGTATCCATACATGGGTTTCTAATGGAATGTCAGTGTTTCAACATTTCTAAACGAAATCAGTGATTTTATTGCAAATCACAAATCCTAAGGACAATTGAATCATTTGGAGTTAAAACTCATTTGGATTGTACAAGAGTTTATTTCTAGTTTCAGTTGTTCATTTCATTCCCACTACAAAAAATGCTAATGTTACAATGAATTTGATATAATATCTTCTATTTAAGTTGATTAAATACTTTTTTAGGCTGCATTGAATTGGGTAAAGAATATATCTTATTTCCAGCTACTTTAATGAATTAAAACAATATTACCAAAGTTGAACAAAAGATATTCCTGTGACGTCACTATCATTGGGCAAGATTATTTACATTAAAAAATAAGCAGAAATATTTAATTTTGATTAGGAATAGCTGAGTCTTAATATTAAGGTCTGAACTTTGTAAGTAGTGATTAAATATCTTGATGCATAAAGTCAGATGCTTGAATGGGTCCAATGTCTAATTGACTTTAGACTAAATCTTCATTAAGTTCACTATCAGAGAGTAGTTGGAGTGGATTGTCTAATGGAGATAGGATAATAGCATATTCAAAAGTACAGAACCAAAGGAATTATCAAGTAAAGTGATGGTATTCTTTTTGATTTTGTACCTGACACGTAGGTCAAATAGAGAAGCTCAAATCTTACCACGGTACTTTATCAGCCAAAACTTTGAACTGGGACTGATTGTGAAACGTATGTTTAATTATCTTAAGCGTAAATTAAGTAGAAAGATGTGAAATTAGCAAGATTAGGAAGCAAAAAGTTATCTTTGTTAGTTGTACATGTATCTTCTAAAGAGTTTAACATATGTGCTGCATCTTTGCATTTCCATCAAAAGTGATTTATTTTTGTGACCGGGCTATTTTTTTTGGTTAATGTTAGCTTTCTTGTTGATGCAATTGCTGAAATCTTATCCTGATTTCACTGTACCTAGTATGCAAGTAATGATACAGATTGTTTTGTTCACTGTAGAGATGTTCAAGCAAGCAGTGTACTTCTTGATGATAAATTTGAAGTGCGGTTAGGAAGCTTGAGTGATGTCTGCGCTCAGGACGGAGATACTCATCAAAGCAGGATTACTAGGTTGCTGCGGTTACCACAGTAAGTATCCTATTAATAACTGAACCTACATATATAATTGCCATATTAACATGTCATCTGCATGTGTTTGATTTTTTCCTCATAAAAAATAAACATCAAATGTTACTATGAATTCAGCTCATATGTTACTTCCTATTAGGCTATTGTTTGGTAACTTGGGATACTATCTCAAGTTGTCGACTACTGAAAATCCCTTATTTTCTATTTAACTACAGTAAAACCTCGATAAATTAATAATCTCAGGACTGATAAAATTTATTAATTTAGAGAGGTTATTAATTAATCGAGTATTAAATTAACACTCAAGTCCCCAAGTTGAGACCGGCAAAAAATATTATTTTATCAAGGTTATTAATTAATCAAGTATTAAATTATCGAGGTTTTATTGTATTTGGATATCTTCTTACCTTTTCTCGTAACCATATGAGATTTTGATCGTTGTCATCGCTGTCTTCCCTGTTAATCCAAAAGTTAAGAAAAGATTAGGCTGATTCCCTTAGCTTTTCTATGTTGTAGAGGGTGACCTTGTAATAATCTTTGTTTTACTTTCATTATATTGGAATGATTTGATGCATTTGTTTGTATGAGGTTTTCTTATCAGCGTTGTTTTGAAATTGCAGGTCATCTGAACAAGGTGCTTCTGGTATGTACATGTCTGGTTAAAATTCTCATTATTTGATATAATATTTTTTTGGCTTTACATCTTGCTTTCTTAAAAGAAAAGAAAAAAACTTTTTTTTAGGACTAAAGAAGACAATCCCATTTCCTTGGCTCATTCTTATAATATCTATTCCTCTTCATAAAAAACCGTTTGAGCATTAAATATGACTGGCAGTTTTATAAGTATTGCATTTGTTTTGACGTAAAGTGGAAATGCTTATTTTTAAAATATTTTTTGTCCTTTTGTGGATGGAATTTGTAACCAAAAGAAAACTAGGTAAATATGCTATCACGAGTATTTTCTATGCTTAGGGTTTTCTTGTTTTTCAACTAAAGCTTAAAGTTCCCTAGCAGGTTTCTTTACCAATGTTTCACTATTTGCTTGCGATGTAGTATTAAACTTCTAAAATCGCTGCTGAGTTTTTTGTTTCTTTCAAATGCCCAGGTTCATCAACAGCATTATGTGCCTATGATGTTTATTGTTTCGGGAAGGTATTGCTTGAACTGGTAACAGGTAAATTGGGCATAAGTGCTGCCATTGAATCCCAATTGAAGGAAGTGTTAGATGACATACTTCCCTATATCAGTATATATGACAAAGAACTCGTCACAAAAATTGTGGATCCATCTCTTATTGTGGATGAGGATTTATTAGAGGAAGTGTGGGCCATGGCTGTCGTGGCCAGGTCCTGCCTAAATCCCAAGCCCTCAAGGCGCCCTCTAATGAGATATATTCTCAAAGCTTTGGAAAACCCTGTTAAAGTGGTGAGGGAAGATAGTAGTGGCTCTGCAAGACTCAGAACAGCCTCTTCCAGAGGGTCTTGGAATGCTGCTGTGTTTGGTAGCTGGCGTAGCTCATCTGAGGTGGTTGTTATTCCAGGAGCCTCTGGTACCAAAGTGGAAGGAGTGAGTGGTTTGAAGCATTCAGCCACTACTGGTTCACAGGGAAGTGGCCAAAATGGCGGCGGTGAACATTCATCCTCACGTAGACGGCATTCTAGGGACATTTTCCCAGAACCTTCTGGTGCACAAGATGTAGAGAGGTTTGACCAGGACTAGATGATTAATGTTCATTGTTCTTGATTCTTTATCAATAAAAACAACAGGCTTATTTGAGTGCTTGATGTTGGTACCCCAGCATGCTCTTCTTGGTTTTGAAGTGAAGTGGTGTTTCAAGCAAGTTTTTGTATATTGGGTATGCTGCATGGTTCACAGCTTCTCTGAAGGGACACTAATTTAGTTTGAGCCTCGATGATAGACCTAGATATAGATAATGTGGGAGGTGAGAAGGATTGGGGGGGGGGGGGGGGCGGATACGATTGATTTTTGTTTGAGGGCTTGTCTATGTAGAAGCAAGCTATAGTTACATGTGCAACTGATTCATTGCCTTTTCTTGTTTAGTTCCTGGTCCTATGAATGTAAATTGCAATTGTCAAAGATTTCTTCATTCAAATTAGATTTCACATTTTGGTTCCCCAAAACACAGCCCCAGAAAATGGCAACTGAAGAGAGTGCTTTACATATACTGACATTTCAGTTCTGATTGTTTATCTTTCATTATAGTCCATTTATAAGAGTTGAATCGTTCATTTTTGTCATGGTTTAGTGATCTATGTAAGAGTGATTGATCAACCCGCAAGTCTTCTGACTTAGCTAGCTTTGTTTCACAGTGCTGATAGATAACATAATTATATAAGTTGACGTTTATTTATTTGAGCTTTCATTTTTAGCGAGAGGAAAGCGATTGCATATATCTTAGATGATATGGCTGTAATGCTGTATGAACTGTCCTGTAATATCAGCCCGAAGACACACATCAAGAACAACATGCTTAACACTTGACAGGAAACCAGGGGAACAGATTGGGTCTTGGAAGCTCGACTATAAGCTCCCCCGAAGTGAAAGTTAGACTACTTGATGTCGGAAGTATCAAACACGAATACAAACCGTCCAAGTATTGATAGAAATAGTCCAGGGAAATAGTTCAAACAGTTTTACTCCCACAAGGTTACATGAAGCTAGCGCATAAAGTTTATAGGTTCGACTGGTGTTCCTTCTCTACAGAACCAACCAATGCAGCGATAACAGAATCTTAATCGACTTGAAAAAACCAACGAAACAGTCCAATCTTATGGAGTGTATCCAATCATAGATTTTAAATGATTGTTTTGTATTTCAGAAATTCAATTATAATGTATTTAATTTAAATTTTAAATAATTTTTTAAAATTTCAATGTATTCAATTTATATTTTAAACAATTTATTCAAATATTAAGGTATTAAACGATCCATACATTTGTAAGGAATTTGATCCTAAAATTTTGAGAGGCCAAGTATAAATACCAAACCTCTTCTGAAATAAGCTCACCCAACCTAGAGATTTCAGAAATCGGCTCTTCTGCAGATGAACGAACAAAAATGGCGGTGGAATACTGTACCACATAGTCGAGGTCGAAGCTCGTTCCCATCAGAATTTGATTTGGCGGAGCTCACTTCCGATCTCGATCGCGAGATCTATCCGCTGATGCAGCTCAATCTCCAGAACGAAATTCCCAGTCTGCTGCCACCGAATGTTGGATCCCCAATAGATTCCATTTTCATCTCTTGGCATCCCAGGTTTGTCGAAGACATTCTTTAATAGGTTTGATTTTAGTTTAATTATTTGTCTTGAGAACTTGGTCTTGAGAGGAAACAAATTGTTTCTCTATTGCGTTTCGAATAGTTTGCATGATTGGGTAAACTGTGATTTGTGTTTAGGGCTATTTTTACAATGCAAAGTGTGACTTGAGTGTATGGTGTACTGTTTTCAATGGGTTATGTGTGCCTAATGCTTTGTTTCTGCAGCTTTGGTTAGGTATTATATAGGTTATGCATTTTCTGAATGCTACGTTGTTCATCTGCTGGTGTAAAGGGAACTCATTTGTGTTTAGTTCTGGTCATCTCTGTGGAATCTACTACTGCAATGTGCTTCTTCATACTGTTCAGTTCTAAATTTCTAGCTTAAGTATGCAGATCATGAACAAGCAGAGGAGTGTATTCAGAGGCAGAAGGAGGAAGATTTGTAGTCTGTGCTGCCAAGAAACATCTACACCATGCTACTATCGTAGACGGCAACGATTGACCCCTCAAATCAAAGATCGCAAGAAGTCCAATATACTTCTACATCGCCGTCTAATTCGGCCGACTACTAGTCAAAAACCACCCCGAAAGACACATAATTCTAAACTCGACGAAAATTTTCCAGCGGCGTCTCCACTGTCGAGCCACCACTAGGCTCACGGCTGGTCCCAATTGATTCAATGGAGGGATAACAATAAAAGCCCTCTCCTCCTGTCACCTATGATCGCCCGCAACTACCACAACAACAATGGCAGTCCCAACGACGACGAATCGAAGAAATCAATTCGATTTCTCTATTCAAACCCTACACGGGCAAATCCTAGACACATATTTACTATATAACAATTTTGATCCTCAGGATTTACTATTCACGTTACTGTTTATGGGGGTGTTTTCGTCCTAAAATTGTTCACGTGCAAAGCGTGCGAAGGGTTTAAGCAAAGCTAATCCTCTTTATCGTCTTTGTCATTTTACTCTCTCTCTCTCTCTCTCTCTCTGATCAAATCTGGTTCATCTCTTTCCCTCTCGGTAAAACCCGGTCTTTCAGTGTAGCTGAAATAGTATACACAAAGCTTAAGTGGGTGGATCGCACCTGCGAAACAAACCCAGCCCTAATTGATCGCGCTCTTCTCCATCTTCGTCATTTGCTCTCACCATCAGTCCCTCGCCGCCTTCTCTATCTCCCTTCCCAAAGCCTACATCTATTTTATTTGATCGTCGTCTCTTCTTGCCTCTCTCTATCTGTATCCAGATCTGAACTCAGAAAACGATCTTGCCTCTCTTCCTTTGTATCTCAAATCAGTAGTTGGGTTGACTTCATTAGCGTTCTCTGCACCGAAGGTTGGAATGAATGACTCGATCTCGGACTGATTTTTTGGTCTGTGGTGGTGGTTCCTCCTCTGTTGTACCGTTGCCGTGTTTTGTCTCTGCTTCCCTGCTTCTCTCTCCTCCATTGAAGCTGTTCGGACCCATCACTTCTCCCAATTCACTTATAGCTGACTCTGCTCCACTTCACTCAATCAAGGTACAATCTTTACCTATTCGTACATGTATGAGGCAACACTATTCGTACTGCATATATTATGCTTTTGCTTTTATCATCAGTGTTATCTGCTCAGGTCAGTATAATCTAAAATATGTACGGTGCTGGTGTTCCAAATCTAGCACAATATATGTATTTTGCTTTTGGATTTTTTTCTTTTTGTTCTTCCGTGCTTATGTTGATTAATGACTGGTGAAGTGTTCAATGTGATAGTGAAGGTTGGTTAGAGATAACATCCTCACCTAAACAAATACAGTATAACAGTAAATAAAGTAATTTGTACTAAAATCTACAATGTAATTTTCTCTCCAGAACTTGATTTAAGTACCACCGTACCAGATTATATTGATCATAGTGAGTATGAAAATATTTGCTGGTGAGTGGTGAATATTTAATACAGATTCCCTCATTTAGAGCAAGCATAAGAAGTATAATTTTGTATAGAAGCATCAACCTGCACTAATATGCAGCAGCAAGTTTGTTTATAACTTTATATACAGACTATTCATCCGAAAACTGAATGCATGTTATACAATTGTTGTATAGTTGAGGAGCGTACCCATACATTTCTACAGTCAGGTTCATTATAATTAATACATGAATGTTATACAATTGTAGCTCTAATTTACAGTCGGTTTCATTATAGTTAATAGTTTCAATGCAAAAAACAAAGGCTTGATGATTAGAGCTGAATGCATTGGATGCTCGCTGGTACTTACCGTTTACATTGTACCTAAATAATCATCAAACAAAGGTCTTATGATTATTCGAGCATCATTGCATCCAGCATAGTCTAATGTAATGATTGTGTGCCAAACTTTGGCAGAGGTTTTATGCATGTAATGATTACCTAATCTTGCTGGAGATTAAGCTATTATCAATAGTAATTATTTTAAGAAATCACTCTGTATGTCTTTTTAAAATAATTCACCAATAAAATAACATCACTTAACCTCATTAATAACTTTATATATATCTACTTCTCACTTAACAGTCTGTGTGCCCATATTAAGAGTAAGTTTCGAGTTAGTAACTTACATTTATATTTTCTACAAGAAACTCTATTGGAAATAACCAGATTATATGTTGATCATAAACGAAATGTTACACATGATTCTACAAAACATGTTATTAGGCTTCATGCTGTTTGATCTGCGAATTAAGTCTATCAAACACAGGGAATTTAGTTTCCGGTCACTGAGTTGATTATTTGTCATTATAAATTTGTAATATGTATTTCACCCAATGTTGCTTTTCTTTATAGAATTTGTACATTGAAGCCTTTGGTCTCTGCGATAGTGATGGTGATAAAGTTGGGTCTATCAAAATATGAAAGCATCCATTTAGTTCCATAGATAAGGAATATGGCATTAGTTTGTTGTGTGTGTGTGTGTGCTTCTATTTGAAACAAGGGAGATCATTCCTACACCAAGCTATTTTTTTTTCTTTTCTCGAATCTCTCTTCCCATTTTTTATAGTATTTATTGTTTGACGAAGATGACATATTTGAGTTGGTGACTTTTTCAGATTAGGATGGTGTAGTATATTGAATGCGCAGTAGAGTATATATATATTACAAAGTGAGAGAGTTTTCTTTTTTATTATGTACTATGTATCAGTTTGAAGTTGTGCGAAAGTTTGTTTATTTCATTTCTTTGTATTGTTTTTGGTTGATATAGTATGTAAATGTTTTCATGCCAAAATTAGTCGAAGTTTCCTATGTTTTTGTTGAGTACACATGATGGTTTCAATTGGGTGTTTGTGGTTGTTTTGATTTGCTTTTATATTGGCGTTATTGTGTGTTGCTTGATATGCGTTGAGTGTTTATGATGGAAAGTAACCTCCTTTTTGTGATTTGTGAACTTCTTGAGCTCATTGTGATTTTGGGTTTTGGTATTGTTCTTCCTGGAAATGATTGGTGATTGAGTTAAAGTGTTGTATAATCCGATTTAATTTCGTCATGATCAAGGTAGTGTTTGATTAGATATGTTTGGATAAACTATAAGACACAACGATTACCTGAAACAAAAATCAACCACCAGGTGTAATTGGCATTATGAAAGCGGAATCATATACAATTAAAATTCAGTGTGAATGCATTAGGGCCATTGCTTAGGACTAAGAATTCACCTTGCAATTTCTAACATAACTATGTTAACAGAACTGAAGAAAAAGTAAAAACACTGAAGGTTAATGTCTCATATCAAGTGAATTAGCTAAAGTAAAGTCAGTTGAACAGATAGACTTATCAGGTGTGGAGTTCAAGAAGATGTTCAAGAAGATTAAAGAGAAATATCCAGATGAAGTTGGAAACATAGCTACCAGTTGAACAAACTATGATATTTGGGTTCTTTTTACTTTTTGCTCTTATTTCAAATTTGGCTTCGTTTTGTTGTTATTTTATACATTAATAAAGAGAAAGCAGAACTAGAAGAGGGAGGGAGAAGAGAACCATGATACTAGCTAGAGCTGTGGAGCTTTGTAAAACAGAGAAAAGAACCCATTGTCCCATGCAGTTTTGATTTATAGCTAGCCAACTGCTACAAAAGTACTCATCTCAGTCCTATATAAAACAGTTTGTAAGAAATCATGCATGCATGTGGTTACCTAACTAATGTGGATAGTATACCACTAAGCAAATCAGTCATATATATATATGTTCATATTTTCTGATGTCGTGACTATAGTTTCTAGAGTTTTTAGCTTATGATTGTATTATTTTAATTTGAGAAACTAGCTGTTATGTTTGTTTTCATCTATCTATGTATATGTTATATTTATGTAGATTATTTATTATGTTAATAACATGTTCGATGTATTAGTTGTATTAGTTGATTATTTATTATGTTCTTTTTTTAGTATTTATGATGCATGTGTTGATATAATTACAATATTTATGTCTATTATGCTGTATTTTTATGAGACATTTTTTTACTAAATTGGTTAAGTTTTTGAAGATTAGTTACTTTATTGGTTAGTTTTATCATTAAGCTTTTTATGAATGAAGGGAGGGATTGGATATGTGTATCGTAAAGTTGTTACATAATTAACAAAAATTGTTTGTTCTATAGGGTCGGATCTCCCAATTTCAGTAGCGTATAAGTTTTGTTGGTTGAGTTTGGACTTTTGCTCCTTTAAGGTACCAATTCTTGATTTTCTTCTCCCTCCTCTCTGTAGTGTTTATAGTTTTTACTGCGGAAAAAAATACTGAATAGGTCGGTGATGATGTGAGATACGGAAGTTAAGATATATATATATATATATATATGGGCATACAAGAGTTTAAAAAAATATATGCATATGGAGTAGTGTTACCGTATATAATGTGGGTTTATTGGTTTTGTTCATGTGGGTTTGTATGGTTGATCAATTTTTTCTCTTTCAAGATATCCTATCTTAATCAATGATTGTGGTGTTCAAAAAAATATGGTGGTTTTCTTCCTCCTCTCTGTTGTGTTTGAAAGTTTTGTTGTGAAAAAAGATCTATTAAATAAGATGGTGATAATATGAGCGCATGGAAGTTTAGAGATATATATATATACATGTCTATAGGTTTTTATTGTATATAATGCGGTTTTACTCATGTGGATTTATAGGTTTGATCAATATTTATGTATTTGTCTATATGTTTGCTGGATTTAAATCCATTAGTTATAGGTTTATAGGTTCTTTCTTTCTCTTTTATTTTCTATGATTTTTTAGATTGAAATTGATTTCACTCTCTTCTCTATTCTCTCCTCTCTTCTCTCTTCCTGTGCAATAGTCGATGTTCTATTAAAGATTGGTTGAAACATATTTGTTGTCCTATTCAGTTGTGTCCTATTGTCCTTAATTCATTGTTTGTCTGTCATTCATGATTTGAACATTTTTAATGCATCTTATTATATATGAATGAGTCAACGAGTCAGACAATGTAAATAAATATTTGGATGATGTTTTTTTTATGGGGTTCTGCTTGGCTTTTTGGATGTTTGTGAGTAGTGAGGAGTATGATATTTAGCTATCTGTAACTTGGTATGGACTTATGAGTTCTTTGATTGGGGTTTGTGTAATAGCTTTTGATTCTTTTATGTACTTATGTTATGAACTAATTATCTTAACTTTGTCAACTGTTTACAAAATTCTTTTATGTACTTATGTTATAGAATTTTTTCGATAATGTTGTTCTTCATTGTCTAACTACAAAAAAAATATGAGTTCAATTTAGTTTTGTATTTTTCAATAATTTACTGTTTAGAATTGTATATTTCCCATGTTTAATACACTTTCAAAAAGTTATAATTCTTCGTTAAGAAACCGCCCCAAGGGGCGGGCAGCTAACTAGTCTTCTAACAGATTGTTATCTGAAACCCTAAAGAAAATGGGAACCATGGAATCACCGAGCAATTATACAACAGACGAGCTCTCAGCCGCTACGACAACCATCGTATTCGACCGCCCCATCCCCTTACTCCGCGGGCCCATCCGAGCCGGGTCTTCGGACAATCCGTCCTCCGGCCCACACGTCCTCGCATTCCGCGACCCGAAATCATGGGCCAGCGCGTACAAAGCGAGTGAGTCTAAAATCAAGGAGCAGTGCGAGGTCGGGTCGAGAATCGGGTGCGCCATAAGAGCCGCGAGCCAATGCAAGCCGCCATGGTGGCAGTTTCTGATTGGCCAGAAGGCGCCGAGCTTGAAAGAGAGGTCGGAGTGCGAGGAGAGAGAAACCGAGGTGTGTTTGGCGACGGCGAAGGAGAAGTGCGTCGGTTTTGCGAAGGACAACTGTTTGAAGCCGTTTAGGGAGGCTAGGGTCGCCGGAGTGTTGAGTGCGAAGCAGGCGGAGAAGATGGGTGTGTTGGGTGAGTACGAGTAGTACGTGGATGAGTTTGATTGGGCTGGATAATTGTGGGTTTGGGGTCACGAACTGTAAGGCGGAAGAGTTGGTTGGTTTTTGTGGCGATGTTGATTGTGTCTTGAAGATTTGAGATTTGGAAGGATGTGGGCTTTTGTATTATGTTGCTTATGAATAAGGGCCTCGATCAGTCAGCTTAGTATGTCGTGGTCTCTCGGCTACGAAATTTAATAGATGTAATAGATGATATGTCATATTTGCTTATGTGTGTTGTCACTAATCTAGAAACAAAAATTTGTCAAATGAGATTATGGTTAAATTGTATGTCAGTTACTATTGTGCTTGCGTGAGTTACGCAACTACGATAGTAGACTAAACCATGCCAATCAGTCTCATCTGTAACATACATGAGCTGTTTATGCACGTACTCTTCGATTGTTATAATATATATGAGAAAATTGATGATTTGGTAACTTGTGTTTGACACATAAGACAAAATTGTCATTTATGTTTGACAGATATTGTTTTGGTAATCTATATTTTATTTTGTCATTCAGATAGGTCAATTTGTCAATTTTAGATGTTAAAAATCACATATGTGACACACACATGTTTTATTTAAATATATATTTTTGTCATTGTTAAGTTAATAAACTTATATGCATTTTACAAATAAATAAATATACATTTTTAATGTCTAAAATAGACAAAACGACTAATCTGAATGATAAAGTAAGCATGAATGACTAATCTGATATTTGTCAAATATGAATGACCAATCCGTCTTAATTATCAAACATGAGTGACCATACAAACAATTTTCGCTCTAATAATAAGATTCTACACCTTATACCTTAAATCTCATAATCTTTATTATATATTTCTTTTAATATTAAAGTATACATATTGTATTCTATAATAACTTATAAACTATTTTAATTTAAAATAACCTATATTATTGAATTTTTTAATAAAAAAAAATATTAATTAGTGTCATGTGACTTTATCCCTATTTCGGATGTGATTTTATTAGCCACGTGTCGATCCATATGAGTATAATCAGATTGCCGTAGATATGATATCTAACCGATAATTCGGATGTGATTTTCGATATCATGTGTCATACTATGATTGGTCGCCGGGATTGCACCATACCTTATCTGCTATATGTCGATTCCTGAACCATCTCCATCTTCTTTATAAACGGAGCTCTCATTCCTTCATCCTCACCAATTCACAAACACTCCTCCTCCACAATCAAAATTGTGGTTTCTAAGTTTTCTACTCATACTTTGAGTTTGTTTTAGCTATGCTCAATAGGTTCAGGAAACTACTCAAGAAGGATGAGGAAGATAGCGGCTCGAGAAATCACGAGGATGATCTCATGATGACTTTAGCTGTCTCACACTTGCAAAGGATGGATGAAGAAAACTCACAATGGGGTGGTTCTTTTGAAGGTCGAGTGTACATTCAAAGAGATCGAGAAGCTATGGATCGATGATTGAAGGATCTATACTTCAATCATGTCATTCATGTGTGTAGGTTTGATGCAAACCATTTTCGTAAGCGATATCGAATGCGACCTGAGGTGTTCGAGAGAATGATGCGTGATGTGGCCAACTACGATCCATATTTTGTTCATACATTAGATGCTTCTGGTAGAGTCAGCTTCTCAATTGAACAGAAGCTAACATGAGTTATGAGGATGCTCACTTACGGTTTGCCAACCGACTTGTGTGATAAGTTCCTTGATGTTGCCGAATCCGCTGCTCTTGAGATTTTGGATCACTTTACAAAATCTATCTAGAATGTTTATTACAAGCAGTACCTTTGTCGACCAAAGAGAGCAAATCTTATAAGGTTGCTAAAAAATCTGACGATCGTGAATTTTTAGGTATGGTAGGGAGTCTTGATTGTATGCACTGGTAATGAAAAAACTGTCATACTGCTTGGCACGAGCAATATCAAGGCTACAAAGGTAAATCTACTATTATCTTAGAGGCGGTGGCTTTATATGATACATAGATATGACATGCATATTTTGGACTTCCAGGGTCTCTGAATGAGTTAAATATCTTGGGGATGTCACCACTTAAGCACCCCTTGTGCGATCATCGACTTCAAGTTTCTCCGTCACTTTGGCCTCTTCAAGGAGTTGTTGCTTATATGCAAACTCATGCTCACGCAAGTTGTTCAATCTTTTCATTTGAGTGTGAATGCTCTCTCCGAGATCTTCACTTTTCTTATTTTTCACCGCCTCAGCCGCTTTAGTTCTCATTGGGCAAGAATCTTTAGGTCGAGCTTCCTTAGGTGGTGCATTCGGAGTTGCTCCATCTCCGAGTGTGTTGTCGTAATCGTACAAGTCGAGAGACAGCTCAAAATCGGAACTAAAATCCATATCGGGAGGATTCATAAATTTTTTATAAGTCTTCAATATTTCCCAACAATGGAAAAAAGAGAACATCTCCCCTTTTGACAATTTGTGATATTATTTTTTAGCGGTTAAAAGCTACATAATCAATCAAAAAATTAAATTAGTGGTTAATAATTTTAAGCACTTGAAAATATAGTAACTATATTTACATGCACAATTTAAATGTATACTTACTTGTTTGGCTTTGTTTTCACCACTACCATGAGCTTTGATTGTACAGTTGAGAGATGAACGACATCTCATACATGCGGGACAAATCTTTTTTCAACGAGCCATACAACTCATTTCGGATCGAGAACATGCTCCGGTTGGCTTTGTGGCTTCATACGCCGCACTAATACGCTCCTACAATATTTCAGCGGCTTGGTTAGTACTCGTATGTATACAGTCTCTATCCAGAGCAGAGCGAAGCTTCGATTTTCACAACATTGATATAGTGCTCAACGATTGAAACCACGTACTCATTCTTTAGATTACTATTAGACGATTATGCTTGCAATAATTCAGCTTGATCGGAGATGGTTTGAACATTCGATTGCTACATTAAATTTTTAGCTATATTAGATTAATTATATTCATCAAATGTTGAATGTGATGGTCAAATGGCTAAATCATCTCCGATTGGACTAATTTTTTGCAAGAGTGATTATTCAGTGATAATCTAAAGGATGATTGGTTTAATGATTGATTAATTTTTTCAATCTTGTGGAAATTAAAACTTTGTCCCAATTTTTCAAAGCGGAGATCCGCGCTGGATAGGGTGTGTGTGTGTATATATATATATAAATATATCGATTCTAGACTTAAGAACAATACAAAACTTACCTTACTCGTGGTCGGAGGAGTCACCGGCGATAACGGCGAAATCCACTGAAAACCTTATGCCTTTCTCTCATCGATTCTCCTTGCTCTAACCTCCAATCTATTGATTGAGACTAGGATGGTGTAGAGGAGAACAAGACCTTTCGAACGTGATCGGAATCTGTCCTTATGGCCAAGAAGCTCGACTACGATTTCAGTCACCAAGGCCCGGTCAACATAGATCAAACCCAAAAAAGGAAAGTTTTCATTTCCATTTTCGAGCAACTTTTATATACACTCACGTATTTACATTTTCAACATTTCTCGTCAAACCTCCCTTGACCATAAATTTTTCTATGCGTTTATGGACTTGCTTCGACGAATATTACGACTTCCATCTAAAGTTAACTGATTTAATTAACTCATGGATTAGTGAACCGGAGACCGCTCAATGTTTACCGATGGTAAATGATTTTATCGCGTTGGCTAAATCAAATTTGAAAATATCTGTAAATATTAATGATTATATAAAAAGGTCAGGGTACTACAATCTTCACCTGTTACAATAATTTCGTCTTCGAAATTACAACACGGGTTACAGAAACCTTTAGATATTTCTATGGAAAATTGGATAGAGTTTTCCCTCAAATTATGATACCCAAAACCTCCAAATTATCCAAACATTTCACTCATACAAATCCCAATCCTATACTGCGAGCCACCCATGTTTGTCAGAATTTCTCCACTATGTACAAAATTCATATTTTATAAATAATATTAACATATCGAAACTGTTAACAAAATCTTGAATTCTAACTCACAAAAAGTTCTAACTCGTCGAGAGCAAACAACAGTAGTCATCAGGATATTATAATCGTTGAATTACTAAATGATATAATGATTCCCTTGTTTGTTGTTTCCATAACATCAATTTTCATTGTTTCGAATTTTCAATCATCAAGTTACCGTGTAAACACATATTACCATAATCACACATCCGTGCTCATTTCACGAGTTCACATTGTATCGTATCGTATTCTCATATTCATCACATGAGTTCATAACTTCATATTATACTATCATACTCGTCGCACGAGTAAATATCATGTTACAATACTCACATGTACAATTTAAATCATATTGTATTCGTATGCTCACTACGTGAGTGAATGTTATATTGTCATTTTTGTTGCGCGAACAAATATCACGTTGTAATGCACACAATGCGAGCTAAGTTACATCATATATTTTATTGCTTGTCTCATGAGCTCAAGTCTCAAATCATAGTGCTCATCTTATGAGCTGAAATCACAATTTACAGTGCTTGCCTCACGAGCTCAAATCAAAAATCACGATGCTTGTCTCACGAGCTCATATCATATCTCAATGCTTGCCTCGCAAGCTAAATCATATCATATAATTCGTCCTTCAACAGTAATCACAAAATATATTTTCAATGATTTGTTTCATGTTTCAAGGTATCATTTTACGTTTTTGATTCGTATCGTTGTATATCATATACTCTCAAATTAAGGACATCGAGAATACCCCTTATGTCAATGCACTACAAGAAAACTGCACCTAGACCACGGACCATTTCCGTTGTTTAGGTGACGTTTTCCGTCATCTAAGTACTTAGACGACGGAATCTCCGTCGTCCAAGGTCCGTGCTCCAAGTACTGTCGTCTAAGTAGCTGGACGACGGAGAATTATGTCTCCGTCGTCCAAGTTCACTTGGACCACGGACATTATCCGTGGACCATGTATGCACCTGGACGACGGAAACACTAATTCTCCGTCGTCCAGGTGAACACATGGGCCACGGAGATTTCTAGCTTCTCCGTGGCCCACGTGTTCACCTGGACGACGGAGAATTAGTGTTTCCGTCGTCCAGGTGCATACATGGGCCACGGAGAAGCTAGAAATCTCCGTGGCCCAGGTGTTCACCTGTACGACGGAAACACTAATTCTCCGTCGTCCAGGTGAAAACGTGGGCCACGGAGAATGGCAGGGTTTAGGGTTTAGGGGTTAGGGGTTGGGGGTTAAGGGTTTAGGGTTTAGGATTAGGGTTTGTGCACCTGGACGACGGAGAACATAATCTCCGTCATCCAAGTGACTATTTAATTTTAAAAAAAAAATTAATCGAAATTAAATATTATTAAATTATTTTATTATTAAATTAATTTAAATAATGAAAATAGTCGAAATTAATTAATTAAACTAAATTTTTAATATTAATATATTAATGTATTAAATAAATAAATAATTAATCTTTAATTACATATACATCCAAATTAAAAACCAATAAAAATTATAAAATATTGTTCGGAACTCGGAAATAAACAAACGCGATAATTAACTAGCTAGCTAATATACTGGAGGAGCAGATGCGCCGCCGAGTCCTCCGCCTCCAGCCGGGTTGTTGTCGTCGGGGTATGGGTTCAGAGGAGGTTGACATTCTTCTCGATTTTGGTTCATGAGCGCAATGAGTTGGGCTATTTGTGCTTGTTGTTCGTCAAGTCTTCGCCGCATTGCCTCATTCTCCGCCCGTGTCAGCTGATTCTCCTCTCGTGTCAGTCGATTCTCCTCTCGTGCCAGTCGAGCCTCTTGAATGGCTGCTTCGACGGCCGCTGCCTGACTCCTTCTCCGCTGCCCTGAACCTCCCGTAGATGATGAGCCGGAGGTCGTCGACAAATCTCGTACCACCCTAGGCCCAAAATGCCTAACCTCCTTGCCAGCTCTACGACCGTAGACCTCATCCGCGATTGCAATTTGGCTCTCTAAGGATAGAGGAGGCAGGTCTTTCGGCGGCACATCTGGGAACGCAAGCTGAGTGTTAGCCAACTCTTCTTGCGCCCGCTCTATCACCCTTGCCTACAAAATAATAATTAATTTATTATAATGAAATAATATTTAAATAATAATTACTATAATTAAAAGCACATAATTACTATACCACTTACGCCGCATTGACTGGCTTCATTATCGAGCCCAGGCGTCACGTACGCGCTTACGCTTGCATCAAGATAAGGGTGTTTGGAACCCTTATCCTTGTGCTCCTTGGCAATTTGAATGAACTGCTTGGCGCCGGTAGTATGGTGTTTCTCCTTCTTCCCCCGGTTGACCTTGTTGACACCGGAGAATTTCTGTTACACAAAATAATTAAATCATTAAAAAATTAATAAATACAATTTAAATAATTCAATTATCTTAATTGAAATACAAAAAGTAAATTAACACCTTAAAGGAGTCATCGGCAAAGTGGTTACACAACCACTCCCACTCATCTTCTCTATCCCCACGTAGCTCTACGGGGGGAGGCGAGGGACCGATATTTTGGAAGTACTGATGGAGCCTGTACTTCCAATCTTTGTAGATGGCGTTGGCGGTTTGGTTGATATGCCTCAACATGGCCGGTGTCGGATCCACCTCAAATTGTTCCTATCAAAAATGAATAGAAAATTATAATCGTATATATTATGAAATTTTAACTAATATTAACAATATTATATAATAACTAACTTGGACGTATTACGTACCGAAAGATCTTTGAAGACTTTCGCCTTCTCATGATCCGGCGCCTCCTTCCAAGTCGGGGCAGTGAGACGAACCCGGTTACGGACGATTGACCTTATGCTATGCGCCGAGAGACTTGCTAGCTTAGCTGTGGGAGGGCCACCGGTGAATTTGTCGTAGGGCAACTCGATATTTTTCCCGGTCGCCTTGCAAATACGCTCCGCTTTGCCCCTTTTAACGAGACCCCGAGTCCTTTTCGGTTCCGGGTCAGTGGGGGCCCTCCTTTGCCTACGGCGGGCGCTGTACATGATTGATTCGGCGGTCGAGGACGCCTGAGTACTGCCCGTTGAATGGGTACCGGGCGTCGGAGTTTGGAAGGGGTCGACGTCATCACCGCTCTCGATGAATGGAGGAGCGGGAATTTCCCCAGATGGCCATACGGACGGACCAGATGATCCGTCCGGATTGAGGGCGTCGTTGCCCTCCTCTTGAACCCAACCGACTTGGGCCACCAACATTCGGAGTATCTCATCTTCTGCCTCCTGTTGGGCTTTCTTCTTGCCGGATGTCGTCTTTGGCGGAGCCATTTAAACCTAAGAGTACGGTGTTAAAATACCTACTTACCATAATAAAAACAACTTAAAAATTTACGCTAATTAATTAAGTACGTTTAAGATTTAAATAGAGTACACTAGCTTGACATTTTCGGTCGTTCAATGGACGTGCGACCCGCGCGATAAAGTGTAAATTTTCAATTAATCAGCCTTGGTTAAATCGAAAAACATGGCCAGTTAGAGATAGAGATAACGCGAGAGGCAGGACTAATTTCGACAAAAGTCTATCTTAGTCCAAATCCTGTCACCAGTCATAACCCGTTTCTAGACACCATGTCCGACATTCGGCCAATTTTTCGAAAATTTACACTCCCTCAAGTCCTTTGCAAACTCCGCCCTCAACCTCGTGTCCATAACTTCACTTAGGTTATGGTGTGCGGTGATGAAATCCACACATCACGAGGGGTTAAGGAGATAAGCTAGGAAAAGAGGCGCCATCTATTCCAAAGAGTGCGACTTAATTAAACCAAGCCTATGTACTAAATTTAAATCGAACACGTACTACTAATTAATTTACTAAAAAATACACGTAATTACATGCAATAATTTATATTCCATTTAGCATGCAATAATTAACCATTTAATTAATTAATAACAATAATTATTTATTTATTTAATTAATTAATAACAATAATTAATCATTTATTTAATTAATAACAATAAATTTACAAATATTCATTTAATTAATATTAAATAACAATAATTATGATTTAATTAATTAATAACAACAATTAATCATTTATTAAATATTTAAAACTAATTACTAAATTAATTTCTACTAATTAATTATATTTAGAATTTAATTAATTAATTAAATGAAAATTATTTAAATAAGGGAAAAATAGAAATTTACCGAATCGGAGTTTTCGGGAATCTCGCCGGAGTTGTGTCGTCGGAGAGGAGGATCGAACCACGCCGGAGTTGTGTCGTCGGAGCGTCGTCGCCAGAGGAGAATCGCCGGAATGAGAGAGAGAGAGAGAGGAGAGGAGAGATAGGATTGTAAGGGATGAGGAAAAGAAGATGAGCTGCACTCTATTTATAGAGTTTCACTTAGACGACGGAGCACTATTCTCCGTCGTCTAAGTGAACTTGGACGACGGAAACAGTGTTCTCCGTCGTCCAGGTGAAATGTTAAAATGTTTCGAAGCGGCGCGTAATTAATGGGCGGGACGTTTCACCCGCCATAAATTTGGACTTAGACGACGGAGAATTGATTCTCCGTCGTCTAAGTGGAAATTCAAGCGGCGCCGAAAATTGAGGCGGTAAATCGAACCGCCATGATTTTCGACTTGAACGACGGAGATTGACGGTCTCCGTCGTCCAAGTCAAAAATTCATTGGAAAAAAAAATAAAAAATCGAACCACCATGGTAAATTGAACCTAGACGACGGATATTGTCATTCTCCGTCGTCCGGGTGAACACCTGGACGACGGAGAACGTCAATATCCGTCGTCCAGGTGAAATTTACGTTAAAAAAAAGTTTAAAATTAATTCGCTAGGAATTTAGCGATCTGTCATTGGAGTGAAATAGTCGTCCAATATCGATGAACGCATCGTATATATGAACAGTTAAATTTGAACCTGAAAATAGATTTTCGTTTTGAAAGTTGTTAAGTATCGACTAATCATTACAACTTAAGTGTTCATGAGTATAGGCTCATTTGCAACAGAGTATTAACCACGCTCATTTGTTGCAATTCCACGCTCATTTGTTGTTGCAATTCCACCACATCTGACTTCTTTAATTCTCTGGCGCATAACCTCTGCCACCACCTGCACAATGCCACTATTGGTTCTACGACGTCCCGAGGCAAGTATGGTCGAATTACCACTGGAATCAGACGTTGCAGCATAACGTTATAGTCATGTGTCTTTAGACCAACAAACTTGTGTTGTACCTCGTCCACTGCTCCAGTTATAGTAGCTGCATACGTAGCCGGATAACGAACGCCCTTAAACCAGTGAAATACAGAACGTCTAAGCGTCGGCTTCACTGTGTAAGGTGCATCTGGCATCTTGTTGTACACTCATTTCCTATCCCTCCTCAACCACAAGGGACGACGTAGATTCATTGATTCCAAATATTTGCGCGCTTTGGGAGTATCTTTAGTCTTGAACTTAATACCGAGAATTGTTCCCACCACTCTGTCGCACACATTCTTTTCTATGTGCATCACGTCCAAGTTGTTCCTCAGCTTCAACTTCGACCAGTAAGGGAGTTCAAAGAATATACTCTTGTGATCCCAATAGCTGAGATCATGTGGAGGAATTGGATTGCATTTCTTTACATCCGCGTCATTGCTCAACACACCAAAGTCGAAATAGCTCAACCTCTCTAAAATCTCTTCGTCCGACCAACTACGGGGTTTAGGATTGTTCTCTACCGTGCCGTCGAAATGAGCTTCATCCTGTCGCCACGGGTGGTCCTGAGGAAGCCATCTACGGTGACCCAAGTAACACACCTTCCCCGCGTGCCAACTAGAGTTCACGTCGTCCAAACATATAGGACATCCATTATATCCTTTTGTCCTGCAGGCTGCCAACATCCCATAAGATGGAAAATCGCTGATCGTCCACATTACGGCAGCCCTCATCGTGAACATCGTGTCAGTGAATTTGTCATAAGTTGGGACTCCATTTTCCCACAACAGTTTCAGCTCGTCGATCAAAGGTCTGAGGTAGACATCTAAGCACTTCGATGGAGATTTAGGACCTGGAATTAGTACGGTAAGGATATTAAATTCCTTGTTCATGCACATCCACGGAGGCAAGTTGTACGGCATCAGAATAACTGGCCAAATGCTGACGGCGGAGCTATTACTTCCCCAAGGATTGAATCCGCCTGTAGATAGGCCGAGTCTAACATTTCTAACCTCTGAAGCAAAGTCTCCAAATTCTCTGTCGAAATGTTTGAAACCCTCCCCATCCGCGGCGTGTCGCAGGACATCGTCATCTATTCGCTTTTCTGCGTACCATCGCATCGCCTCAGCTGTGTGTAGAGACATGTACAGGCGCTGCAATCTGGGAATCAAGGGAAAATATCTAACAACTTTCACATGAATTCTCTTTTTCGAACTCTTCCTATTCAACTGGAATCTGCACTGGCCACATACGGGACAATATTCCAACTATTTATACTCTTTGTAAAATAGCACACAATCATTCGGACATGCGTCAATTATCCTGTAGTTTAGGCCGAGGCTGCTCAGGATATTTCTAACCTTATAATGAGATTTAGGAAGATTGTGATCATCAGGAAGCAACTTACATATTTGCTCCTGAATTTCGTCAAAAGCACTCACTGACATTTTGTGCTTCACTTTTATCTTCATTTGCTCCATCACATATTGCAACACATTCTCTCGACATCCAGGGAACACCGGGGTCTGCGCTTCAAGTAGCATCCGGTTGTACTTTTCCATCTCACTGGTGTCAGTGGCCAAGCTAGCTGCGGGGAATGTGTCATCATGCTCATTAGTGGTACTGTAACCTCCGTCTTGGTGTCCACCATGACTACATCCCGGAAACGCATCATGGACCAAATCTGCAGTTGGGTTGCAAACTGGGGGTCCGGCACCACTGCCGCTGGATGAGGCACCATGGTAACTGTACCCTGAGCTGAAGTCTGCTGCGCTAAACTCTACTGCTTCACCATGCTCGCTCCATGTAGTGTAACTCCACATCATACCATTTTCGTACAGGTGTTGCACCGTAACATTAACCTCCGCATACTGACAATTAAGACATTTCTGACACGGACACCTGAAACGTTTCTTTCCTTGACCATGTTCTATCGCAAAATTCACAAATTCGCTAATTCCATCCATATACCGGACATCACATCTATTCTTCAACTTCATCCAACTCTTGTCCATACTGCTACAAAATATTATAATTAATTAATTATTACATATATATATATTAGTCCATTAATTTACGCTTCATTATACGTACTCGATCTACATCGATATCCATCAATTACGTACGTACGTAATTTAATCGATCTGTACATACATATATATATATATAGCTAGCTAACATCCTTGCATATATATATATACGTACGTTTTCACTAAATATATATTAATTAAGCAAATTTTAACTGCGTACGTACCTGTACGTTGGCCTTCTCGATATCTGTACGTTAATTAAGCTAGCTAGCTAGCTAGTCAGCGGAGATCCCGGCCCTTATCGATCGATCCTATTCTTAGCTTCTCCGCTTTCTAGCTACTCCCTTCTGCCTTCTGCCTTCTATCTCTCCTTCAAATTAATTAATGGAATGATCGATATGATCAATTGAATTCAGTTTCGCATCGGGCTTATATATAATGCTTCACTTAGACGACGGAGGTGTCGGTACGTCGTCTAAGTGGAAGTACATTACGTACTCGGACGACGGCGTGTCGGTCCGTTGTCCAGGTGATAACCTGGACGACGGAGAATACCATCTCCGTCGTCCAGGTGATCACCTGGACGACGGAGAAGACTCCGAGGTCCAGGTTATAACCTGGACGACGGAGATGGTATTCTCCGTCGTCCAGGTTTTAACCTGGACCACGGAAAAGGCTTCGAGGTCCAGGTGTTACTTGGACCACGGAGTATTTTCCGTCGTCCAAGTGTCACTTGGACCACGGAACAATTACGTTTCCGTGGTCTAGGTGAAGTTTTCTTGTAGTGATGGTAATCATATATAATTTACTCTTAAATTCAGGATATCGAGAACCCCCCTGTAATTACACATATCTCCCGAATTAGGACATTGAGAACACCACCTGATTAGTTTTGAGTCTTTTCACCCCAGGGAGGCACAATCCATACTTAACTGTCACCCGTAAATGGATCCCAACCACGATTTTACTAGCCCTGGCGGTTCCACGAGCCTATCCACACACACACACACACACACATATATATAATCATATATATACATGGAGGGCCCTTCCACTAAGGTATACATATTTTTTGTCATTTTCAGGTATAGTGCATTACACATACTTTTCGATCATATTTTAACATCTCCACCATCCAATTATTAGGTCTATATGAATAGATTATTCATGTAAATTTTCAGCCAAAATGGTAGTCGCTAAGGTATCGAACTAGGTTAAATCAAGGGATAGACCAAATCTGTCAAACATGAACCGTTTATACTTATAAACTTCAATTATAGTTTTGAATACCTTAATTATTACCATTTTGGCTGAAAACTTAGAGGCTTGATCTACACATTAGGACCTAAGATCTAAACGGTGGAGATGGTAAAATATGATCAAAAAGTTTGTGTAATGCTCTATACCTGAAAATGACCCAAAAAAAGTATACATTAGTGAAAGGGTGCTGTATATACATGTGTGTGTGTGTGTGTGTATATATATATATATCTAGTTAGCTTTTCTGTTTCTTATATTCATTATTTTTTGTTCATAAACGTAATCATTTCGTAACAGTCTCAATTTCGTGATTTTTAAGAATCGCATCAGATTCTAAACAATTCAGATTGATCTTACAATTGATCGTATATTTGTATCGATATGAAAATAATCATTTCGTATATTTGTACCAACTGTACAAATAATCACATGTATAATTAGATAGAACTCTTTTCGTTTTTATTTCCATCTCGTATTTTCAGTTCATACCATTTTCGTTAATCATTGATATCGTTTCGTTTCCACTTTTTTGACAACCAATGTTGTCGCTCTGTTACGACTCTGTAACGGTCTTGGTTTTCGTATTTCAATTTATGTTTATTTCAAAAGAATGTATATAATTAAAATTAGAATCAATCATAATAGAACTCAAATCAATATAAAAAACTAATCGATAAATTAAACACGTGTTTATGATAAGAATAATAAATAACGCGTACCTCATGTTCTGCAACGGCTATAATTCTCTGATTGCTCAATTTTTCGTTCACAACCACAATACTCCGTCTTTGCAACTATCACAATGATACAGATTCACATTGGACAAGTCTTAAAATTACAAATTCCTATCATGTACGCTTACGACCAGAAAAATGAAAGACAATGAAAAAGTGAGGTACAAAAGTTGAACCCCACTCTGATACCATTTGTAACGACCAAACCCTAATTGAATATCATAAAATTTGGTAAATATTCATGTAAATCCATAATATACTCAATTTAAAATCAACTTCGACTAATCCAGTCGAAGAACTTATCCGACAAACTCGTTAAAATGAAATAATCATAACGATATAAGACATACCTAATTTCTTTATTGGTTGCACAGCTATTAGTGATGACACGCATCACCACCACCACCACCACCCACTAGGCCAGGTAGACGAAGTATAAATGTTAAAGAAACCTCACGACTATGTTTGTATATATCATCGATACGAACCTAAAGACAAATAGCTCGACACGTTCCAATAAAGTATATACGAATGGGGAGAGTCAATAAATAGACTTCCATTCAGAACCCACCTATCTTGATCATTTGGATATCTAGTTTTACTAAATAAATAGACGAATATTGTAAATTTCAATATTATTTTAATAACCGTATATTTTTTTTGTGAAATTCAATGAGCAAATAATCTCTGATTTGATCAAATTTTTGTTTGCATAATGAGGTAATTATTTGTTAAGTGGTCTAGATTTTCAAAATCATAAATTGAAATGTATAATTTGGAGTAGCTTGATAAATGATGTTCAAATGAATTTGGACTCAAGTATATTCTTAGAAATAATTTGATCATTGTTGGAACCTAAATTTTAGGTATTGTTGTGAAGATTTCGAAAAGACAGATACTAATGTTATAAATAAATGGCTTAATTTTTAGATACAGTTCTTAAAATTTTCTTTCTTTTGTCGAACACAACTTGGGACCAGACTGCTATTCACTCGCTAAGCATTTAGAGGCTAAATTTTTTCATATGCCGAAATATAATAGGTTACTTATATTAACTTTTTAAAGTTTGACTGAGCTTATCATAAGCTCAGTCCATGTGAACCTAATTTTTGGTTACCACCTACTTCCTCCACCAAAACTCCGCCGTTGCCGGTAACCATTGCAGCCGCCAAAAGCGATAAACTCCGACTAGCCCTCTCCCTCCTCCCTCGTTGACTTTGGACTCAGCTCGCGATTCACAAACGACTCTACAACAGCGGCACGCTGTTGTAGCATTGATGTTAGGGTCGACTAGATCTAAGAGTTAGGCCGGAGCGGCAAACACATCGTAAAGTGGAGGTCTGGTGGTAATGTACGATTGAGACGACCGAGGGTGAGGAAGAGGTCGTCGTGGGCTAGCTTCCGAGGTTAACTGCGGATGATGAGAGGATGAGAGGAAATCGAGAGTCAAGGAGGAGGTTCACAATGTGGAGCGGCTGACGGAGTGGCTTAAATCGACGTCGTCGATGGAGGCACGAAGTGAAGCTAGTTGATCAGCGCCGCACGGCGACCATGAGAGGTGATAACGTTTGGGGCAAGTCGACGGTTACACTCTTTGAGAGAGAGAGAGAGAGAGAGAGAGAGAGAGAGAGAGAGAGAGAGTCCAGGCTGAGCTTATGGTAAACTAAGTAAGCTTTAAAAATAATGGACAAAACGAACCAATCCTTTTCTGACATGTGTAAGAGTAAAAAATAAACCCTGGGACGAATAGCCCTGGGTGTAGAGCAGAATTTTCCCACAACTTAACTGCATGACCAGCGAGAAAGCGGAAGGGAATGATGATAATGTTTGTTGGCCAAACGTGAGATGCTTTTGTTTTGGAAAAAATGGCTAAAAATGTCACTTAAGTATGACACACGTTCTAAATTTTGCTCACTCTTGTATGAAAAATATCACTTTACTCACTCAAGTATTATACTTTTACTCACTTTGCTCACTCCGAATTCTGTAAAATTTGAGATTTTGAATTCGAGATATAATCGGCCAAGGAAACCTATTGGGCATTGTAGCTCTCTTTTTTGTGAGTTTTCATACCAAGGTCGAACATCAATTCAACCCCAGGAGGGAGAATCGAAGATTTGAAGTTTTTGGTGCTCTTGACTTTAAAGGTTAAATCGACAACTTCCATGATGAATTGGACTTGGGTGTAGTTGAAAAAATTGTTGTTGGGTTGATTTCGCACAGATTGAGCTCCGGTTCGCCGGAAATTGGAATGACACCGCCAATTTCTCCGTGAGAAAAGTGAGTAAAAATGTAATACTTGAGTGATCAAAGTGATATTTGTCGAGCAAAGTTTAGAATGTGTCATATTTGAACAACATTTTTAGTCATTTTCTCTTTTGTTTTGAGTCTAAAACGTCAGAGTTGACACCGGCGTTACATCATAACGGCTCTCCTTCCTCCGACGAAGCGGAAAGAACCTGTTCATTTGAATTTTTGAAAATCAAAACTCCAAAAAGTAGCACAAGTCAGAAAGCTTCTTATTCCCATAGAACAACTAGTGTCAGATCGCTCTCTTAAACCCTTCCCAATTTCTCTTCGGACAAAGAACTGATCAACCGAAGCCGAAGAAGAAACTTTTGAAGGTCTTTGAAGTACTACCACTCGCTTCCAGGTTTGCCTCTCAGCGATTTTTTTATTTGCCTTTTTGTTTTTTGTCTTTCCCTTCGACATACTTGTAGATCTTGTCTCTGTGTTCGATTTTGATGTCGGCCACTGCATTCCTATTTGCAAATGTAAATGCATATTTAAGGTGGGTTCTGAATTGGACCGAAGAAAATTACAGGGAACGCACCAAAATTAGACCATGTAGTGTTCTCTTACCATGAGAATTTTTCATCAAATTAGACCACAGGAAACGATTTAGTCGCTTGTTCTATCATGGGTGTTGATTTCTTTAGGTGGGTATTATATTGGTGCTATGTATCAATGTTGGTCCGCTGAAATATTTTGTTCAATACTAAATTAAAGCCTTTCAGAATGGAAATTATTAGGAAACTGGAGTCTATTAGAGTTATTAGATGCAGTTGGCAAGATACGTGGTCGGCTTGTTTTAAGATGGGTAAGAATTTGATGTTTTGTTTCAGGTGGGTATTCGGAAATTGCATGAAAGATGAATGATCTAATGACCAAGTCGTTCATAAGTTACGTTGATCTTAAGAAACAGGCTATGAAAGACATTGAAGCAGAACCTGACATTGAGATGGGGAAGCTTGAACCTGCTGATGAGCAGAACCTCTCGAAATTTTTCGAAGACGTTAATGCAATCAAGGCTGATATGGAAGAGATCATGAACCTGGTTCTTGATCTTCAGGATCTGAATGAAGAAACCAAGTCCACTCACAGTGCTAAGGTCCTTAGGGGACTGAGAGACCGAATCAATGCTGATATGGTCAGTATTTTGAAGAAAGCCAAGAACATCAAAGCAAGAGTGGAATCACTTGATCAGTCTAACATCACTAACCGAGATGTGGATGGATACAAGGAAGGAAGCCCTGTTGATCGAATGAGGATGTCGGTGACAAGTGGACTAAGAGTCAAGCTGAGAGATATGATGAATGATTTTCTGGGGTTGCGGGAACAGATTGTTAAGGAGCACAAAGAGGGACTCAAGAGGAGGTACTACAATGCCACAGGAGAGGAAGCGACCGAAGAAGTGATTGAGAAGATACTGAGGAGCGGGGAGGTCAAAGTTTTCAAAGGGAAGGCAGAGCTGGTGATGGAGAATCAGGAAAGAGATGAGGCATTGAAGGATTTAAAGAAAAGCTTGACAGAACTGCATCAGGTTTTCCTGGACATGGTTGTGTTGGTTGAAGCCCAAGGTGGGCAGATTGATGATATTGAAAAGAATGTGGCTGATGCTGGGGTTTACATAAGTGGTGGAAGGAAAGAACTTTTCCAAGCTCAGCAGATGAAAAAGAAAAGAGGAAAATGGGTTTGTTGGATTGGGGCTTTTGTCTTGTTGGTGTTATTGGTGTGCTTTATTTCTATCATAGCCTCTTAAAGTTCCCGAGAGTAAAGGATGGCTGTGATCGTTGTGCTCAAGCAGAGTTCAGGTTTGTGATTAGGGAGTTTACTGGGTTATGGCTAATCCTTTAGCCAATGTTGATATGGCTGATGGCTAATCCTTTACTATTGTTTTAATTGCATTTCTAATGTGGAATGCAATGCTTTGAAGATTTGTGGAATCAATGCAACCCTTTAGAGAGCTTATGACCTTCATTTCTTATGTTGCATGTCGTTTTTCCACATCAAGTATTATTGTGTAATATGAATCTTTGGGAACAGACCTATCTTGTGGCATATTATGGATGTCCCTACTCGCTTATAGTGGTCTGAACTGTATTGGTGGTCTCATCTACTAGAAGTTGAAGCGGCTGATTTCCAGTACAGGTGATGATTTGTTTATCCCTAAATACATAAGTTTACTAAGATGTGATCTTTGGGGATGTAGAGAATCCCTAAATACATAAGTTTACTGAATTAATGGATATCGTAGAAGCAATTAATGCTTGTAACCTAATAAGGGCCTCTCTCTATATAGAGGTTTTCAAAGTCTTAATTTTTATGATAGAATGAATTCTATTGCATCATTGCATATGATATTTTTCTTATTTTCTACACATCATACCATAACTCCTACAACAGATTATTGTTTCTTAACCAGTCGAGATGCCTGCATCTCATGAATGGGAAATTGGGAAAGTTCAATAGAAGTATTGCATTCTACATAAGAAACATGCTCCATAGCAACATCTATGTCCTATTAAATGCTTGTCAGGAGGGTTCGATAGCAAATGAAATGTTTTTTTTTTAACCTTCTTGAGAAGTCGAACACGAAATAATAGAACAAGAATCCAAAGAGGGTTAAAAATTAGCAAGAAAACGAAACACATTAAATTTTATATATATGTCTCATCAAACTAGAGATTTACATAAAATTTATAGGGTGGGTGTCTATTTACACCTTATATTTATACCTCCTTTTTTATTTTTAAATAATATTAATTATATCACATTGTGAAAAGACAATTATAGACAAATCATAAGAAAGGAACAGCGAACAAAACATGCATATAACACCGTATGTGTGTCGACATGAGTTTTCTACTTTCAATTCATCATGTTTCTTCTTGTACCTCTCCTGCTTGGTTCATACTTCATAGTAGTGTAAACTTTCAATTTATAACTCGTTTTGGCCAAAATCAGTTCATGAGACCTGACAGAAGTATATATGAAGATTCACAACCATATATTTGATTACCTCGCTCAGATATCATATATTTGATTACCTCGCTCAGACATCATGCTTTGATTATACTTCAAAGTAAAATCATATATTTGATTACCTCGCTCAGACATCATGCTTTGATTATACATCAAAGTAAAATTGCAGCTAACAAATTGAAACATAGAAATAAAACTGTAGATTAGCTTTGGAGTTATGGTTTCGACTTCTCCCAGTTTTTGTTATTCCTCATAAAATTGATTAGAATTGATTCTTCATATCTCAAAGGAACCTTATAGGCCATGCTTAGAGCTTAGACCAATCTAGAAACTGTCATAATTAATCTTCTTAGAGTTTCAATCGGTCTCATCTTTTTCTTTTCTTTTTTCATTTTTATTTGGCTTGAGTAGCAAGTAGCAAACTATTCATTGAAATTGATTAATATATGATCCGTAGTGCAATACATCGATCTGCTCAATATAATGAGTTGGGCTAGAAAGCGAGGAAGATTACAAGAACAATGTTGCAGAACCTGATGCATCGGCATATATAGATGATAAGAACATAAGACATGATGAGGGTATTTTTGTGAAACTAAGGAGGTATAGCATTTCTAATACTTGAAAATTAAATTGGAGGCTTAATTAGTAAATGAGGTGTAAATAACAATTTGGGAGGTGTGAATAGCCGCACCCAATTTACAATTATCCTGCTAATTTTGCACCACTATTTCTGGAAATCATCAGCCAAAAGGCCCAAAGCAGCCAACAAAGAATGTGTGCGGTTTCCAAGAAGCTTCATTATTTTGAAAGGAGCTGATCAACAAGGTGGAAGGTCTTTTGGAGGAGGCAAGACAGATTGATCTGAGATTTTTCCATTTTCTACTACGAATGCAGTCTTCAAACCCCAGCTGGTATGTAGCTCCAAATGACAGTGAAAGAACCACACACCTGTACATAATACATGTTCAACATTAGTTTTCGAAGATGGAGACTGAAAAAATATAGTAGGAACTTATTTTGATGTCTGAATATATATATATATATATATATATATATATATATAGCATGGTAATTGGTTATACTGATGTAGCTAGTTACCTGGATTGTCAGCCCTGAATCTTATGGCAGCCCAACCACCGGTGGGAATTCCAACGGTGTTTCTTTCAGGAGGATCCACCAAGTTGAACTTAGTCGGGTCTTTCTTGGGGTCGAAGTTCCCAATGCCAGTCCCAACAACGTAGAAATTATAACCGTGAAGGTGGAATGGATGTGATTCTACAGTAAGAAGATTGGTATCTTGAATGACCAACTCTACAGTTGAGTTGAAGACAATCTTGCTTAGCCGAGTGCCTAATGTAGTCCCAAGGTTGGCAGTGAGGGGTACACCGGTGTAATTGAAAGCTGTTGGCGGGCGGTCAGGGAAATCTTTGGTAAACACACCCTTGGTGTTGAAGTAATGAGCTTGGAGCAAACCAGATTTAGGCATCACAAAAGTGATGTTGTTCAACGAAGCAGTGAGCTGTGTTCCATTCAGGCAAGTTGTGCATTGGTTGATTCCCAATCCAACTGTGAAGAAAAGGTGCCTATCTACTTTAAGAGGTACATTTGCAGGGTACTTTGCTGTATTCAGGCTTCTCAGCTTGGCGTCGTAGCTCAGTGCAAATGATGTGTCATTGAGTGCTGGAAGTTGGGATAGGGCTGGCAGCACAGAATTGGGGATGTCTTTATATTGTAGAATTGCAGTAGCTGTTTTATTGTCTACGGAAATAGGTGCATCCATAAATGGCCTTGCAGCCATGAAGTATCTGCTAGGGACTTGGTTTGCCTGAACAAGAACATTTGTGGTCTGGCCTGGTGCTATTAGTATAGCTTGAGATGTAAATGGTTTGGTATAGACTGCATCAATCTCTACCACTGTCAAGTTGTGGCCAGCGATGGCGAAGAACAGTTCGTCATTGAGTGCAGCATTGATGATCCGCAGCAGGTATGTCTTCCCTTGTTCGACCTCCAGCGCATAGGTATCTGAGATAGAAAAAATGGGATACGAATGAGAATGCAAACTCAATCGTTTTCTTTCTAATAGTATACATTGTTATGCTCTCAGACTATTAACCAACTGTCTTACGTTTTTCAGAACAAGGAAAAAGAGGTCCTGGCTTCCCATTAATGGTATGCGCATCAGACATATTTGGAGGCAATCCGAGTCTATTTCCTTGCTTAACAATTTCTTCAACATCGTTATTCCACCATTCTCCTACACCATTGACATGAAATATTGCAATTATTTTCTGCACAAACAAATTTTAGGTATCCAAACTTCTAGTAAAAGAAACAGTTAAAAAGGCCATCTATAAGAACTAAAATTTTCCTTACTAAAACTCACCTAAGATGATATTTGCTTCCCTGTAAGGCTTAGGAAAAGGAAAGCCGGTGCCTTGTTTGGGCAGGATGACAATAGCTCCATAGACAGTAGCTCTCAGCCAAAAGATGTGAGCATGCCACCATAGAGTTCCTCTTTGCCCTGTGATTGTCATATTGTAGGTGTAACTATTTCCAGTCTTGATAGGACATTGTGTTATATACGCCGGCCCATCTGCCCATCCATTTCTGTATTGCTTTAGACCGTGCCTACAAAATGAATCCCCCAAATGCAAGTTCCATGAGTAAAACACAGTTATTCATACATACTTCATCGGTTAATCCTATCATATATAATATCCTCACTATAAATGTATAATGCATGCATCAACACTGAAAAATCTTACCAATGAATGGACATGTTATACTGTGCATGGTTGGTAACATTAACCAGAACTGTATCTCCTTCTCTAGCATAGATCGTAGGTCCAGGGAACATCCCATTTACTGTAACAATTGGCTTAGCATGGCATAACCTGCTGACATTCTTTACTTGAATCTGCAAATGAAAGGAAAAAACGAATGTGAGGTTTTCGCAACTTTTGAACAAAGAAGTAGAGGAAGCTCTAATGCGCTCACGTCGAACTGGTATGTCTTCACAGCAGCTTTGGCTGGAATAAGAAAGAAGCCAACAAGACCTAAAAAAGTTAACAAAGAACAGCAATTTTTTTTTGCCATTTTCTGAAGCTAATATAGTTTCCGTATAATGCTAAGTATGTTTGTTGTGACATGACTGGTCAAGGCTTAGAGGTTTTATAGGTCTGGGAAGAACATAGAATAATGTAGATCAGCTTGTTAGATGGACAGGAGGTGTTGTCAACAGTAGGTAGAGACGGAAGAGGTTGCATACCAAAGCTTTGAAGCAAAATACTGATAGCGAAATAGAGTGAATGAACAAGTCTGTCTAGTCTCGCATTCTGTTTTGTAATTTTGGTCTCAGAAATTTATATACGGTATAATATTATGAGAGCAGATGTGAGATTCGTAATGAAACATGACTATCTCACAGCTATATCGAACGTGAAGGAAATGCTGTTAGCAGTTTAGCAACAAAGCTAGCATTAAGCTTCAGCCTAAAGTACAAGTAAGCTGTAAACCACCTAACGTACAGTATATCTGGGTCGTCTTACTCGTCGTCTATGGTAAATACAACTTACCTCTATGGTTCTATATCAGGTAGACTAGACTGTTATAGTGAAGAGGGGTAATTAGTTTTTTTATTATTATTATAACCTTTTTCTTTTCATGTCGAACCCGAGTAGAGCTCTGCTAGGTCTAGTAGAGCGCCACCTCCGCATCAAGCTTCAACACGTTTGGAGGAAATCCTGCACCCCTTCTCTCGAGGCCGTCGTCTATTTTAGTGTCGACTGACACCACTACTAGAATCCTCGAAAACTGGCCAAAGACAACCATTGGTTAGACACCAATAGCTAAATGGTGACTTAATGTCCAATTGCGGTTCTAACATGCACTATATATAGTGTCGCTGTTGCTCGAAACAGTGGCAAGGTAATTGTTAATCAGTATAAGGCGTACTCGCTATTGCATGTATCGGTGTGTATGTAATTTTAAATGATTGGAAATGGAGAGAGGGAACACTAAATTAGATTGGTTACAATGTGGTTCATTTTTTATTATTATAAACAGTGGGATCAAGCTTCGTATTTTCCATTTGGTGTGTCTGTTGTAACATTATCTTTTCCAATTATTCAGAAAATACTGTACTTTCTTCCCCAAACCATTACCCCGCAGATCTCTCAAGTCGATGATTCCATATCTGCTCATTCGTTAGTGGTAGCAGTAGTACTCTCCTCACGACACCGACTCGACTCAGATCTGAATCCTTGCCGAATTGATATGATTTTGAGTACGGCGTGCTTGATGGCAGCAAGAACCGGGACAATCCCTTTTTTGTTAGTGTACATGCTTAATTAAATATATTTAACGCTAAATATTTATTTACACTTCATAATCCTATAGAATGATCGCCCAAAAATGAAGAACTTTGCTTAACACATTTGTCGGAACCGATCACTTCCTGACAAAACACGAGCTCACCAAACCTGGCGGATTAGGCGAGTATTAGAGACAACATAATGAAGACTAATCCCACATCGAACAGTAAATGCTCAATCAACCTCCAACCACCTATTTAAGGCCTCATTTATGGTTGAAATGAAGTAACGTATCTCACGCTAGTACTTTGCTAACACCATTACACTTCCGATTCACTGACTTAGGCATTAGAATATCGACGGTGGGCCACCCCATCTCGACTTCTGGCGCACTTTGTGAATTACAGTTTGATAGGTGCAGTGCAGAGGAAAGGGAGTTCCGTCAGGAGCAATTCACATAAGCATCTTACTTTCCATTACCATATTCTGCTAACGGAAACCGGTTAAAACAGTTGGCGCCGTCTGTGGGAAACGCATCAATTGCAAACTGCGTTACCACACCAAAACAAAAGCATTAAGCACTATGAGAGAGCTAGATGCGAGCCTCTTCATCACGCCTCAAATGGAGAAACAACAAGTGGCTGAAACTTCCGCCACCCCGACATTAACAACGACCGATGAGTTCACGTTAAACACTCAGTTGTTGAAACAGTTGGAATTGGCAAGGAAAGAGAGGGATCAAAAGCGCCATGCCAGGATCATAGTGGAAGAAGAATTGGAGGTTAGACGTGCCAGGAATGAAGATTATTACTCACCGGAACCTTCAGAAAACGGAGATGACCTGTCAGGAAAGGAACATCATGCTAACGTAGTCCAGGGAAGACGAAATTTTAAAGAGAAAGTCAACCAAACCCCCAGAGCCAAAAACGCAACTTAGAGGACTCAGGAGGGACCTAACGGGAGCCATCTGGTAAGGGAACTCTTGGCCAGAATTGACGCCCTTACAACAGAGGTGCGCTAGGAGAAACAAACTCAAAGTCAGAACATTGCCCATATGTATGCTCTAAGAGCGACACCATTCTCAATTGAGATACTCAGGGCTAGTAGGGACCGCCAAGCAAAAGCCTTGAAAGATAGCACGTTTAACGGAAGGGGAGACCCAAGGATACACGTGGACGAGTTCCAGTCAGCTACGACAGACATAAACTATGATGACGCAACCTTATGTTACTTATTCCAGGAAACCCTAATGGGATAAGTGAGAGACTGGTTCTGTGAAATGCCCAAAGGGTCTATACATTCATTTGCTGAAATGACTGAGAGCTTCCTTAAATGATATAGGCTACAAGGAAAGTATAACATAGCGGATAATCTATTTAAAATCAAGTTGGGAGAAACGAAGAGACTCCATACCTTTGTGAATAGATGGAGGGCATCTGCATAAGCATGCAGGAACCTGAATAAAGATGTGGCCTTATCAACATTCAGAGAGGAGATCCTACCATCTCCATTTTAAAAGAAATTAGTAAAAAAGAATTGGCTTAGTTACGATGAAGTGATGTATCTGGCGGTAAAAAAGGCAGCAATAGAAAAGACCGTTTATTGGGAAAAATTCAACAACTGCTAGGACAATCACCAAGAGAAGCACCACCACAAAAAAAACCCACCCCCAACCCAACCAAGAGCCTGATAAAGAAGTTGTGCCACCACCACCGCCACCACCAACATAAAGACAAACACCCAAGGGAACAAGCACCACAAAACGAACCCCAAAACAAACGGCCATTTTATAAAAACGACAATCACTGTCAGAGTACGGGCCGTCGTTTTCCATCACTAACACCCTAATTGTGGCAACTTTGGTAAAACACAGGGACATTATACCTGGCCCCCTTTCGAGGCACCCCAACCAAACATAAACGTGACCTGCCAGGGGGGACTGGTGCCAATATCAAGAGTCACGCCCACACATTACTGACAGTTATGGCGTGCTAAAGGACATATTACACAAATTATGGAAGGATGGAAAGATCCCAGATACTGAGAAGGAGGGACAACCTAGGAGAGCTGAGAAACCACGTCAAGTCACAGCCATCAAAACTAGGGGAGCAATCAACACAGTTTTTAGGGGACAGTCAAAATGACAGAGGGAGGTTTCCCCAAGTAGAAGAGAGGTCTGCAAAGTCAGCTAGGAAGTCACTCCTAAAACCAGGCGCAAGGACTGGGGCACCATCAACTTTTTGGCAAATGAGGAGAACAGTAGAAAAACGGTTGAGCTCAACACCCCATTTGTAATTATCGTAATGGTAGATAGATGGAATATGGAGTGCATTCTTGTTGATAATGAGTTAGCAATGAACATCATCTACTTGCTCGCCTGCAAGCTTCTAGAAAGGTTCGCCAGAAGACTGGTTTAGGATCACAAACCTCTAATGGGTTTTCGGGGGAAAGTTTGTGCCCGTTAGGAAGCGACACGATGGCATTTGGGATTGGCACGCCTGATACACCACATAAATAGATAAAGATGGAGTTCATCACCTGTAATTGTCCATCTGATTATAACGCCATCCTGGGACGCCGAACAATAAACAAGTTGAAAATCATCTTTGCCACCATATCCTCCTCCTAAAATTTCCAACGGACCGTGGGGTAGGACACATCAGAGGGTATGACACCCAAGACATTCCATCCAATTCTGACTAAGGTAGATGCCACGAGGTACATGCAGTAAAGGAAATACTAATAGACAACTACCAAGGCAAACATACCAGACGACCCTCATGAAAACAAATGTTCCATCAAGCCAATCAACGAGAAAGACTCCTTCACAACGGTCCAGCTGTCAGAAGTGCACCCAGAAAGAACAGTCTATATTGGGAGTCAGCTGAGCCCCAACCTCAATAAGCGATTCATCAAATGCCTGAAGGACCACTAGGCAGTATTTGCATGCTCCTATGTAGACATGCCAGGTATCTCTCCAAAACTCACTACTCACAATCTTAGACTTGCTCCTGACGCAGTACCAGTTAAACAAAATTGAAGAGCATACGATGAAGAGCATTACGCTGCTATGCGTGCAGAAGTAGATCGTTTATTCAAGATAGAATTCATTTGACCGGTCAGTTAACCCAAATGGATTTGAAACGCTGTCATGGTCCAAAAGAGCAACGGAACCTGGAGAATGTATGTCGACTATACCAACGTCAACAAGGCTTGTCCAAAAGAAAGTTTTCCCCTCCCGAGAATCGATTAGCTTGTCAACACAACTGCAGGCTATGAGTTGTTATCTGTCATGGATGCATACTCCGGTTATAACTAGATACATACTGATGGAGCCTAGTGACCAAGAAGCCACAACATTTGTAACGGACAAAGGGTTGTATTGCTACAACGTCATGCCTTTCGGATTGAAGAACGTAGGTTCCACTTATCAAAGATTCATTAACCAGATCTTTGGACCCTAAATGGGCAAGACAGTGGAATGTATGTAGACGACATCGTAGTCAAGAATGTGAAGACAAAAATGCATGTAGAGGACCTAACGGTAAATCTATAGATATTTCTAAGGCATGGCATGCGTTTAAACCCTGCAAAGTGCATTTTCGGCATTACCGCGAGTAAGTTTATGGGATACATTGTAAGTGAGGGGAATCGAGCCCAACCCAGAGAAAATCTAAGCAATACTTTCCACTAAAACACCAACTACTAAGGCAGATTTACAAAGCCTGACGGGAAAATTGGCTTCCCTCAACCGTTTCATCTCCCGTTACACTGATAAGTGTGAACCTTTCTTCAGAGCCTTGAGTAAAACAAGCAAAAAGGCGGTCAACTGGACCCCTGAGTGCGAGGAAGTATTCCAGAACATCAAACGGTACTTGGCATCTGTCACACTAACGACAATAAGCTCAGCCCTCGTAAGGCTAGATGAAGACAAAAGAGAATTACCCATTTTCTATGTAGCAAAAGGATTGACACCGCCAGAAACAAGGTATCAAATGTTAAAGCTTCTTGCGTTGGCACTGGTCACCTTTGGTAGAAAGCTACGCCCTTACTTCCAAGCTCACATAATTCAGGTAATGACAAATATGCCTCTCATTTAAGTTCTGCAGTCCCCAAAGCATAGCGAACGACTTAGCAAATGGGCTGTAGAACTTAGTGAATTTGACATCCACTACAAACCACGAGTAGCAATGAAGTGTCAGGCAGTGGTAGACTTCATAGTGGAACAGGCAAAAGATAAATGGCTTCAACACAAACAAACCACAGGAAGCAAAGAACAAGCCAACTTCTTTATGGAATATATGTTGACAGATCCCGGAACTCAAAGACAAGTGGGGCAGGAGCCATACTGACGGGACCAGGAGGGATCTCAACAGAATATGCATTGAAGTTTGATTTCATGGCTTCCAACAATGAGGCAGAGTATGATGCCCTTATTGCCGAACTCCAGCTGGCAAAGGAATCAGGGGCACCTGACATCAACAAATTCAGTGATTCGAAGTTGGTTGTTAACTAGGTTAATGGAGAATTTGCAGCCAAAGGGGACAATATGGCCACGTACTGGGGTTACGCCAAAACATTATTGGGCAAATTCAAAAGCTTCACCATCTCACACATCTCAAGGGAGCAGAACACCAAAGTGAATGTACTTGCCCGTTTAGCTACGTCACCTACAACCCATACTCCAAGCCAGACAACGGTTGAGATCCTGAGCAAACCTAGCATAAGCAAAACTCTGACGGAAGTCTTTGCATTATCAGTGCAAGAGAACAGTTGGATGACCAGACTCGTAAGGTACAAGTCCACAGGCAAACTCCCGTCAGATAAACTGAAGACTCGAGCAATTGTTACCAAGGTAGCAAATTTCAGCCTCCGTAACGGGCAACTGTACAGACAGGTTATCAATGGCCAAACCTGAAGTGCATCACGACAAAGGAAGGGCAGTCCATCTTGGAGGAAGTACACTCTATAGCTTGTGGCCATTATGTTGGCGCGAGAACACTAGCTTACACGGTCATAAGATATGGCTTTTGGTGGCCAAGACTCAAAGCTAACGCGTCAAAACTGGCAACAAAATGCCACGAATGTTAGGTATTTGCACACAAGAACCAAGCTACCGTAATACCATTGTCTATTATCGTTAGTTCAGTCCTGTTTTCATAATGGGGACTCGACATGGTAGGAAAACTTCCAGCTTCCAAAGGCCAATTCAACTTTATCTTGTCATTGTGGACTATCACACTAAATACGTGGAGGCAAAATCATTAGTCGTTGTGACAACTGAGAAGGTCAAGAAAATTCTGTGGAAAACATTGTTTTGCTGCTATAGTGCTTCACTAACAATCATAACGGACAATGGAGCCCAATTCAACAATGACTTACTCATCGATTGGTGCAAGCAGAAAGGGACTATAATGTAATTCCCACCGTCACATCCGAAGACAAACAGACAAATAGAAGTAGTGAATAAGATCATGAAGAAGGGACTGAAGAAGAAGCTAGACAACCTCAAGGAGGGATTGTGGGCCGAAAGGCTACCAGAGGTACTTTGGTCCATCAGAACTACTGCCACAAAGGCCACTGAGAAAACACCGTTCTGTCTCACATTTGGAATAGAAGCAGTCTTTCCGTTAGAGTTAACTCACCTCAGCCCAAGGATTGAGACCTTCGATGAGGCAACAAACAGAGAAGACCTTTGTCTAGATTCAACACTCCTAGAAGAGTGGTGTGACGCAGCACACCTCCATAACGTTGAAAACAAGCAGAGGACAACACACCTCTACAAAAAAAGGGTCAGGGCTAGACCCTTACATCTGGGAGATTGGGTCCTGAAGATAGTCACTCATAAGGTGACTAGTCTCCAAGCAAAGTGGGAAGGCCCGTACAAGATAACGGAAGTAGTGAAGCCAGGTACCTACTACCTTGAAGTGATGGATGGGAAGCCCTTGCCGCATTCGTGGAACAGTGAGAATTTTAGGAAATATTATCATTGACACCATTGTGTAGTTACCCTAACGTAGCCAGCTGCACCTACACTGTGGGGCAGGGTTGCATTTGGATTTTTGATTGTAACGAACACTGTCCTTACTTCTTTATTTTTGTAAACTACTATCAATGAATTAGAGAACTTTTCAGACCATCACATATGTTGTTAGACATTAAGCGCACTTCTGTTTGATACTTATATCTATTTCGCAACAACATATTATACACATGTGATGAAGTTCTCCTTAAATCATTCATTGATTAAAGGCAAATGCAAGGAGGTAACGTAGCAAAAAGCAAACGCAATATAAGTCTACAATTAACCAAATGCTTGTCTTTAATTACATAATAAGGATCCTACACTTAAGAGAAAAATAATAATAAGGTGTAGAACAGAAAAACATAAACAAGCTACACACCATTCGTTTCTTCCTCTGAACCTGATAAACTCGAGCTTGAGTGCTTAGTCTCATATGCCTTGAAGGACTCAATCTCATCATCCTCATCACCACCATCTGACGTATCGCTGCTATTTGTCTCTGGCAAACCCTCCTTAATATGCTCCTTGGACACACTGAAAGAGCCCCCTGCGTTTGGATCCATGACAACCGTCTGCCCATCCCTCGACGGGACCACTACTTTAGCAGCATTGACGTTTGGATGAGCCTCCTCATCTGAGTCAGACTCGTCACCACCTTCATACAGTAGGGCGTGGTCCTTGGCATACTTCTTCAGACGGAAGTAACCCGAGCTCTTCCAAAACCTTCATCAAATTACCAATGGCAGCTTGCTTATCCTGCTCAATCTCCGTTTGCTGCCTCGCCAGAGCTTTTGACAGGGCATTCTCCTTCTCAGAGGACTCAGACGCAACCTTGGCTTCCAACTCGGCCACCTGCAACTTAAGATCATCAACTTACTTTCCTAAAGCCTTGATGGACTCCAGGGTTGCATCAAAGCGCTCATTTGCCAGTTCCAGCGCTACCTCAGTAGATTTTCTCCCCTTAAGGGATTCCTCATGGGCTTGGTCGAGAAGTTCTTTGTCTTGCTCCGAACTTTCCACCTCTTTGATACGAGCTGACCAAGTAGCCAGCTTCCGCTTGACAATGCGAATACTCTTCTCTGCCTTCTTCTTCTCTTGCATCAACCTTCTTATCTCACCTTACGCCTGGGGCAACTCATGTTTAACCCTTACCAGCTCCGTTTGTTGGGCCTCAGATCCCTCGAGATCCGTTAGAAGATGAACTTCATGCAGAAGCTTAACAACATAATTAAAGACACGTTCTTAGTTGGCCTGCGGTGTGCTGGATAGTTGACGGAGCTTTTGTGCAGACTTTGTATTCTCGTCAAGTGTATGGGACAAGTGATTGTAAAAATCAGAAACAACTAAGGTGGCCATAGGAACACCCTCTAACGGGGATTCGATGGCCACGCTGACGGGAGGCTTATCAGCAGACTTCACCCTTTCAGAACCATCCTTAGAGGTGACATGGCCATTACCCTTTCGCCTGCATTCTACACGAATCTCATCCTCCGTTAACCCACTGGTATAGTGATAACTTCACCGATAATGAGTTAGATAGGTAAACTAGGACTTCAGAGATGGAAAAACTAAATTAATTAATTAATTAAAGAAATCGGAATTGTGGCCGGAGGAGGTGCATGTTGAGAGGTTTTTGAGAGAATTTGAGAGATGAGTGAGAGAGAAATGCTTGATCTAGAAATAGAATCAGTAATTGAGATTTTCTTAGATGACGGAATATTTCATCGTGTGAGTACTAAGTTACGTCGTCTATAGAACCCTAAAGCGACAAAACTATTTTCGTTGTCTAAGTGATATTTTAGACGACGAAATATATATTTCGTTGTCTAAGTATAAAGAATAGGACGACGAACGTTCCTTTCATCGTCTGAAAGTATAACTTAAACGATGGAACACATGTTTCATCGTCTAAAATATCGCATAGACGACGAAACAAAACTTTCGTCGTTTAAGTGGTCTCATAGACGACGAAGGTTTGTTTCGTCGTCTAAAAATCACTTAGACGACAAGTTTGTCCTAGACGACGAAGCGTTTAAGCTTTCGTCGTCTAAGTTTATTTTTCTGGTAGTGAAAATTATTTTGCATATGTATGCCTTTACAGTTAGCAATCCCATATCCATAGGTGTTAAGAGTGATTGTGTTTGGAGTTTTTGTTATAAAACCATTCAATAGGACGTGGATAAATTTGACTGAGGATTGAATGATATACATTATCATTAGCTCCATATTACATATCTGGAACTCATGTTCATTTCTGGGTTTTGTAGCAGAGAGTGTTGTGTGCCAGAGTTTTGTTGAGGACTTTTAAACTTTAATGTGATTCAAAAGTGCTTTTTAGTTACTATGTGGACATTATGGTTGATATGTTGCTGATGTATATGAACATTGTTGGTCCTAGTGGAAGATTGTTAGAATAGGATACAACATTGTCCATATAACTTCTATATTAAGCAATCAGATTATGTCTTGAGTAAACAAAGTACAAGTCATATAGGTTTTCTCATATTAGTTCATGTTAATCTGTACATCAATGCATGTAAAGGGTCTGAGTTGTACGCTAATATGAAAGCTCATTATTAACTATTTCTTATTAGTATTGAACATGGTATCTCTTATGGGTAAACGCACTTGTTCAATCACTATATATATACTATATATATGAGTATTGAAGTCCATATTCTCGTTGTCCATAAGCATTGTGATCCTAACCTATAGAGGAGCTTAAACGTAGAAGAGAATAGAAGATCTTCTGCTATTCAGTTCATCAGTATCATCAATGGTCATCTTGGTTAATGCTGCAAGTATTTATCTAATATTCTATAATTTTGTTTCCTTAAGTATACGTTTTTATATTGATGATTATTCTTTAATAAAATAATAATTTGGTCCACAAAATCTATAGCACCGCATAAAATATTTGGATAAAAGGAAGAATTTATAATCATCAGATTAAAAGAGAGAGGATTTAAAGGAAATTATGCAGAGGCATAAAAATGATTCCTTCATGTAGATAAGTAGATAGATGCACCGGTTGTCTTTTTGGAATCATTATGCTAGCCAGACCTCACTTCATGAATACGATCGATATGATAGACCACTGGCATTTGCTATCTGCAACTTATATACATGTAATTCGGCAAATCTAGCTAGCAGCATGAAGCAAACAAAAATAAGAAACAGAAAGTCAGAAACTCATCGATCACATGTGTGTGTATATATATATATCGTTTCTCTTTCTCTTTTTTATACTTTTTCATGGAGTAATATCAGTATGTTTATTTTTCTAGTGGTGGGCATACACGGGTTGGATCAATTTTTGGTCGTCCCTATTCCTATCCCAAACGGGACAAGATGAAGTATTTTAAAAGTCCGTCTCGATTGTCCCGAAATCCGAACGGGACGGGATGAGATAGGACATGCTCAATTTCGGGCCCAATTTAAAATGAACATTTAATATAATATTTAACAACAAAAGTTTGAATGAAACCAGACGAACCAAATGTCGGGCTCAATATAAGATAAACATAATTTAATAACATTTAGAAGTCTACAACTACACAAAGTAATACCATTTACTTAATGTTTAATTAAAAGAAGTAAAATTACAAGCAATTTTTTTTCATGTTTAATTGATACATTTAATTCATATTACAAGTAGTGTAATACTTTGATCGTTCTAGGGTAATTTTTTTTTGTTGAATAATGCTAATTGTTTGATAATTTAATATGTCAACTCTCAAAAAAATAAATGATAAAATAGACATAATATATTATGCGGAATATGACGAGTCTATCAGAATTTTAAAATCAAGACCCGATCTCGTCCCAAAAAGAGGGGACGAATTTGGACGGGACAAAATAGTGAAAAAAATTATTTTATGTCTCGTCCCATCCTGAGCGAGATCGAGACAGGACTGAGTTGAGTTCAAAATTTGCGGAATTCGTGCACATCCTTAATTTTTCTACAATAGGTGGGCCGAGTTATCAATGCTGTAGCCCAATCACTGCTAGTTGCTAGACAGTCAACATCTATTCCCAATCGGCCAATCCAAACCGATATATGGGCTTGGAAGTCTAGCTCTTTTCACAGCACGTTAGCTAGTAAACAAACTCCATGACTAGACTTTTAATTTTTTGTACAGAAGCAGAAAGTGTAGTGTAGCTACCTTCGTTCAAGTGTATATAATAGCCTCCCATCGGGAAAAAAACAAAAAAAGTGTATTAAAGCCTCATGGGCAACAAATTTAGGGCAAGTGATCGACGAATGACATAGATCATCCTCACCTTCTATTTTAATTTAATCTTAAGCATAAATGAAATATTTGCGCCGTTTCATAATGTAACGAAATGTTGGTTGTCATCAGAAACATGTTCTTTAATTAGGAAACAAAACAAAATATAGTACGTGCGAGTATTACCTCTTTTCGGAGCAATCACGTTAAGTCATCAACGTTTGATATATATAAAATACATATCAATTGGTACGAACATTTCCCTCTGTTACTACGCGCCTTAGAACATCTGCATCGAGGTGTTTTGCTTGAGAAGGTGGTGGGTTAGCCGGTGAGGTGTTCGAGCACCAGAAAAAATCGTCTGTCGAGGAAACCGGAGCTCGATCATTCGCTCGAGCACAAAATGCTCGATCGATTGCTTCACCTCTTGGTGGATCCCACCTCACGTGGGTGACATCAGGCCCGACCTTTTTATTATTATTTAAGGCGCGTGCAGACTAGTTGAAAATAGATTTTGACGGACGAAAGATTGGCTAACACGTGGCTGGACCGAGTTTAAATTTGAATGTAACGGTTTAGTTGATCTGGACCATTGATTTTGAATCTGAAATATCATTCAATGATCCATAATTAATCAGAACGGCTAGTGTGTCATACCAACGGAAATAAATGGGAATTTTTTTTCGACAATGCTATCTCGTAGCGACACATGTTGCATTGTCAATGGTCGAAAATCTTATCGGAAATCTAGTTCAATTATTGTGCCGATAATAACACGTGGTGTGACACGTGTCACTTTTTTAGTAGGCAAAAATCTTATCGGAAATCTTGTATAATTATTAAGTCGATAATGACACGTGTCACATTATTATTGATCGTAATTCAATTCGATAAATAATTTTTTAACTTTTTACAACATATTGAAAATGAATTTCTGTAGTAAAGAGTGATGGATGTGTGCAAAATTCGATTTGCTAAAACAAACAAAGAATTTGCTTTACTTCAAACAAATTTTATTCTTATTTTACTTCTTATTTTGGTTAAGGGTGCGGATGCTGTTACTGCTTACCTCCGATGTATAGTTGGACAGGAGTCACAGGACATGAAATCCTCAATCACTCGCAATTATTGCACAGTAATTAAAAAGCTGCAGGATCATTATGCATATCGCGGGACATACAGAACCAAAAGAAAATCCAGCACGAACGATTCCGTTTATTTCGGAAACAGAAATTGCACCTTGAGAAACAAAGAGTCCAAACATTACAGTCGAACCTCAATCATATATATCACTCATCACAGCTTTCGCAATGGCCTTCGTTATAGAGATCGTGCAATTACGTACGTACTAGTATTGATCTTTGCTACTGGCGTAAATGTCTCATCATAATCTACTCCATATTTCTGGGTGTACTCTTTGGCAACCAACCTCACCTTATACCTGTCAACTGATCCATCTGCATTATGTTTCACAACATACACCCACCTACACCCAACAGCCTTCTTTCCAGGTGGTAATGGTATCAAGTCTCAAGTACCATTCTTGTTGAGAGCATCCTTCTTAACTTCCATAGCTTTGACCCACTTTTCCTCCTTAATTACATCATGCACTTTACTAGGAAGAGATACAACAGATAATTGATTCATAAAGGCTACATATGTCTTAGACAGTCTGTGAGTTAACACATAATTAGCTACAGGATTTGTGCTGTTTATGTTATCATTCTCCAAGTTGTTCAAAATTTTGCGTTTCAGTTTCAATCCTAGCAACTATCTAATAGTTATTTTCAATTCAAGTGTTTCGATCCAAAAGCTTAATAGATCGAAGTAGTGATGTGATATCTCTTTGTCGGTCCCATGATTTAATTGATCGATCGAACAAACTCAAAATATTATAATCATCTTTCACAAGATTTAGGTTTAGGATGCCTGTTGCTCTCTATCACAATTGACAATTGAGTTATAGAATTAGTAAGTTATATATTCGATTTGCCTCCAAAAATAATCATGATAGTCTCCACCCGATGACTTTGAAATTCTGGTGTATTACTTTAACAATTGATTGTTATCTACTTTGTTCTTTTCTTCTATGAGTCTGTATAGGTAATCTAAATGTAATTATTTTGGAGGCACTCTTCATCTATTTATTTTTGCTAACATATTTCTAAACTTTTCATATATTTTGATCATGTTACATTCATCAATCTTTGTTAACTATTATTTCTTCTGAAACGCAGAAAACACAGCATCTTTATTTTTCAGCAACACAACCCATGTCAGTCTTGTAAAATCATCAATGAATAGAACAAAGTATCTCATTCTAATCAATGTTGGATTTTTCGACGACCCCCAAACATTAGAATGGATCAACTCAAATGGTATTGAACTAGAATGAGAACTAGGAGTGTAATTTGATTTGTGACTTTTAGCAAACACACAGGTTTCACAATGGAGACTAGATTCTTTTATTCCCATCAACAAGGATAGCATAAACTTCTTCATGACACCAAATGATGGATGGCCCAACCGGCGATGCCATAACCAAATTTTCTTAACTCGGTCAGAATTCAATGTTAAAGCAACATGTCTGGATGACGCTCGTGTCTCCCTGTTATACATGCAATCCAAGTGAAATAGTCTCCCCCAGTGATCTCCCTTGCCTATTATTGTCTGAGTACATAGATCCTGAAATAATACATACATATGATAAAAAGTAACAGAACATTTGTTTTGGCAATTCAACTCAAACATTGACAACAAATGATGGGATAAAGAGGGAACATAAAGAACTTTATGTAACACAAGAGATGGAGTAACTTGCATTGACAAAATACCTAAGAGTGGAAAAGACACATCATTCACATTAGACACTTCAGGTATAGGAGAATGTGACAGACTCGAAAACAAGGATTTATCAAATGTTATATGATCAGATGCACCAGAATCAATTATTCACGTATCACCACCAGTAAAGTTAGAAACTTTCAAAGAAATACCAATTATACCTTGATGTTTCTTATTGAGAGAAACATTATTCTCCATATGGTTTAGGCTCTCCATGCCACATAAAACGGGTTCTTCAAACATCGAAATATCCAATGTCATGACAAATTCTTCAGTTGAACAAGACGGATTCAGACAAGACAAGAAACAAGGACAGTCTCACAGCAGACAAGGTCAGGTCTTCAAGATTTCCAGGATCAACAGGTCAAGAAACAGATTAAACAATGAACAACACATTTGCAGCGGAAATAGGGTCAAGTCAGACAATGAAATTTCAGGCCAGGTCAGATTGCCAGGATCAACTTAAGCTCTGATACTAAGTCAAATAGAACACAAGTGTTTGAAGAATTTTCTGATATATCGATCAATCCCGAATTGGGTACATATATAAGCATACTTACAGTCATAGAAGGAAACATAATCAATTACAGAATCCTACTTAATTACAAAATATACAGTTTTTAACTATACAAGGAGTGTGACTCATTGCAACATCTCCCAGCACTTTACAGAGCATAATGATGGTAGGTTGCAATAATCTCACGACACTTTCGGAGTGGATGGAAAACCTGACATTACTAGAAGAACTAGTGATTATTTGTTGCCCCAAATTGTCTGCTTTGCCACAAGGGTTGCATTGCCTCACCCATGTAAGGGAATTGAAGATTGGAGGCTGCGGTCCAGAATTGATTGAAAGTTGCAAAATGCAATTCGAAAATGAGGAATGGACGAGATTCAAGCGTGATCTAAATAAGATTCAGCTTAATGAAGGTGTTGATCACATCATTAAAGAATGTACGTACGAAGTGCGACGTGCCATAATCAAGTCGATAAGGTAATTTTAACTGTCTATATGTGACCTGTGTCTTTAAACAGTCTTCATATATTTCTAGTATCAATTCTTTCTTTCTCTGACCTATTCTATGAATTGTTTTAGGCGAAGAATATGACAATATATACGACGATGGTGTGGTATAAATATGTGGTGTTGCTCTGCTAATTGGGACGTGTTGTATTATCAAGTATTCAATTCATAGATCGGAAGATTGTATCATATATATACTTGAATTTGGTGTGCATTCTATGAGAGGTTGTTAATAACGATCCTATGAAGCAAATTTGCGATGTGATTTTTTAAGCAGGCTATTTGAAATTTAGAATAGGGCTGTAGAACTTTTCAAGTTGATCTTCACATCGTCATATATAGATAAATGTCACTGAAACCCGATCAATCGATATTTTGTTACTCTTGTACCGATTCCATCCAGAAGAGTTGAAAGTTATTCACTGTAACTCTATTTCGATGAAGATTCGAGGTGACGGCATGTGTTCATGATCGACCTGCAGGGTCATTACAATGCAAACAAGCGGGCAATGTTCCAAAATAGTTGACTGACTTTGGTCATCAATTTCATTTGTCTTGATGCTTAATAGCCTACCAACCATGAATATATATATAGTTGAGAGATAGTTCAGTCACATGGACATTCGAATAGAGACATACAGTAACGTTTTAGAGTCGTTTGCAAGTTGCATCAGTGGAGTCCATATACTGAAGTTGACGTACTGCATGAAGTTTGTAAGAAACTTCTTAGCATCACCCATTTGAAAACCAATTAGAACTCAAATTCAACCTTTCATTTGAAACTTTACTGTTGGTTTTGTACATGTTTTACTAATTAATTGCATGTAATCACCCATTAATTGCTGATCGATCGGTATCACGTGCTTGGGTGGAAAATTTGTGTTCACACGACCCTGTGTGGATCTAGATGAACTCGAGGACATTTTGCTTACAATGATAAAGCACAACAGAACCCTTCTTTACTCATTTCACCCAGACACATAAACACGACCCCATCCATCTACTCTCCTCCTTCCTTTTGATTCCAATCACCATATATGGAGTTTGTAAGTGGTGTTGCAACGAATGTCGCCACTAGCCTAGCCTCCTACGCTTCCCAAGAAGTTAGCTTGGCTTGGGGAGCACAGCGTGAGCTAAAGAAGCTCAATAAAACCATGTTGACCATCAAGCTCGTGCTGGAGGATGCCGAGGAGAAGCAAATGAACAACCCCCTGATCACTCATTGGTTGGGAAACCTCAAAGATGTTTGCAACGATGCTGAGGATGTATTGGACAAATTTGACTTCCAAAAGCTTCGACAACAAGTGCTCATCAACAAAAACAGAAGTAGTAGAGTCAAAGCAAAGGTACACCAATTCTTCTCTCGTTGGAATCCAGTAGTGTTTAACTTCAAAATGGGCCACAAACTAAAAGAGATTAGAGTGAGACTAGACGAGATTGACAGGGAAAAGAGACAGTTTTCCCTTGATAAAGCTACTGAAGCTTCTCATGTGGTTCCAAGAGTGCAGGATGGGGAAAGGATGACCGACTCTGTAGTGGAGCCGTTGGCTATTATTGGGAGAGATGGAGATAAAGAAGAAATAATCAAACATCTCTTGAGTGACGGTACTGATCACTCGAGTGATGATGATGAGAACTTTTCTGTTATATCCATCGTAGGTCTAGGAGGGTTGGGAAAGACTACACTTGCTAAATTGGTGTACAATGACGATGTTGTAGAGGGAGACTTTGAGAAGAAGATGTGGGTGTGTGTCTCAGAGACCTTTGTTATTCAGACATTGGTTGAGAGCATAATTGTTGCTGCAATCGAAAAAAAGTGCGAATATCCAAATCTAGACCTTATGAAAAGGGGTTTACAACAAACATTGAGGGGTAAGAAGTTTTTCTTAGTGTTGGATGATGTTTGGGACACAAGGACTACTGGTGTAACATCCAGTAAGTGGCGAGAATTAAAAACCTTGTTAAACATTGGAGCCAATGGTAGTAAAGTTGTTGTAACGACACGTAATCAATCGGTTACTTCACTGATGGATTCCGTGTACACTCATAACTTAAAAGGTCTTGATGACGATGATTGTATCTCCTTGTTCATGAGAAGAGCATTTAGGAAAGGAGATGAGCAACATTATCCACACTTGGTAAAAATTGGGGAAGAAATTGTGAAGAAGTGTGGAGGGGTTCCTTTGGCCATAGATGCTTTAGGGAGTATGTTACATTCAAAGATGGAGCAACAAGATTGGGTACGGGTAAGGGATCAAATGTTTAGTTCTAAGGAAAACGACACGACTATGCAGGCACTAAAGTTGAGTTATGATTCATTGTCATCTTATTTGAAGCCTTGTTTTACTTTTTGTTCACTATTTCCCAAAGATTATTCTTTTAATAGTGTTGACATTAGTTCATTATGGATGGCACAAGGCTACCTCACATCCTCATCAGGATTAGTCCAAAATTTTGAAGAGATTGGGCTAAACTATGTTAGAGAATTTTTGTCGAGATCGCTTTTTCAAGTTGATGTGGATTTTAAAACTACGGTGCGTTTTAAAATTCACGATTTAGTTCATGATTTAGCAATCTCTGTGGCATCAGTTGGCTACTCCACAGTTAATAGTCGTCCCACAGATGCTCTTGAAAAAGTTCGTCATGTGTCGATATCCATAAAAGATTTGCCCGAAGATGAGAACTCAGTTCCTGAATTTATGCTCCAATCACAGAAACTACGGACCATTCTATTTTCTGCTGAAGCAAAATGTGCAATCAACATTCTAAGTTTCCTGAGGACATGCTTCTCAAGATTTAAGTTCGTGCGGGTTATTGATTTGAGGGAATCCACTATTGGGGAGATACCAAGTTCCATTGGTAACCTGAGTCACCTTAGATTTCTAGACTTGACTGGTAATAAGTTGATAAGAAGGCTCCCCAATTCTATTTGCAGGCTGTTGAAGCTGGAATATTTAGACTTCGGAGGATGTGAGGCACTTGAGGAGTTACCCAAAGACATAGGTAACCTAATCAACCTCAGGTATCTAAAAATAAGTACACAACAAATGCATTTGCCGAAAGGAATATTCAGAGGTCTCAGATTGCTTCAGTCTTTAGCCTTTCAAAATTGCATCCATCTCAAATCTTTGGGGGAAGAATTGAAGTACCTCCTTAACCTTCGAAAGCTGGCTCTTGTAGAATGCGAGAATCTGGAATCCTTGCCACCTAATCTGAATAACTTGCAAGCATTTGACACTTTAATCATACAAGATTGCAAGAAGCTTGAGCTAATGAAGTCGGGACAAGGCATTCGAGTTCTTCAGTCATTCCGTATAGGAGATTCAAACTTGGAGGCTCTACCCGACTGGCTTCATGAGTTTTCCAACACTTTACGGAGCATAATGTTATTAGAATGTGATAATCTCATGACACTTTCGGAGTGGTTGGAAAACCTGAAATTGTTGGAGGCACTATGGATTGGCGCTTGCCCCAAATTGTCTACTTTGCCACAAGGGTTGCATCGCCTCACTGCTCTAAGAGAACTGACGATTAGAAACTGTCCAGAATTAAGTAAAGGATGCAAGAGGCAATTCAAAGGTGAGGAATGGGCGAGGTTTGTGCGTGATCTAAAGAAGATTGAACTTGACGACGTCGTCTCTGATGATGAAGAAGATGAAGTTGCCGATCAAATCATCAATGAAGACTAATGTTAACCAAGACGATGAGGTAATTTTAACAGTCTTTGTACAACTTGGATTGCGTCTTCAAATGTTCTACATATTTTCGTAGTATCAATATCAATTCTCTCGTGTTTGATCTATCCTATGCATGGTTTTAGGTGAAGAGTATGACAATTTGAAGACGCTGTGGAATGAACTGGTGTTTGTGGAATCTGCAATAAGAGTGCATAAATGAACTCAATTCGTACTGCCTTTTTATCCTTGTTCTTTCTTGGTCACCATTCTCATCATTATATATGCATGTTTTCTGGTGTGGTATTTTCACTATTTTGTTCTTCAGAGAGGTAGCCGTAGTTGTGCTGGTTCGATCAGATGATAGACTTTCGGAAAAAGTACAGAAATATTCCACATATATATATCCTAGAATTCCCCTAGGTAAGGCTATAGTAGAGATGCTCCACTGTAGAAATTTTCTTACGATTAGTTATACAAATTTATAACTTGTTGACTAGAAATTATAATATTTTGATCAAATTTATAACTATTTTTATATCATTTACAGACAATTGAACCAAAATTATAACAAATACAATAATTTGTTCTCAAATTTGAAAAAATATGCTCATTTGTGTTTGTGTACTTACAAAAAATTGAACAAAATTATGAAAACATGGTCTCATTTTACAACAATAATAACAAAATTTCTAAATATAATTTAAGCAGATATACTTTACCCTAGAATTCCCCATAATGTCTTAGCTGATACAGCTGGTTCTCTCAAAATCAAATTGACTTTGCTTGTACCAAACCAGGCACCATCATAATCTCATAGGACCAATACGCCAATACACACCCACCATCATTCACTAATCTCAGTACAGTATACCATATCGAAGGGTAGGGGCATATATTTTCCCAATTATATTCAGAAGGTAATATGTACCCATCGATTCCACGGGTACAATTTTCTCGCAATGAGTCGTGTATAATCAAGGACGATAATATTGGGTTTTGTACGTGTATGATAATTGGGAATTAAAGGAAATGTACATCTGAGAGTGATATTATTGGTAACACTGAAACAGTGAAATTTGACATTAATTATATTGCACATCCGATTGCGGTCTCTTCGTGGAGGGACTGGTGTCACGTCAAACGCAGAATCGAAGATTTTGTGGTTACCCTTTGTGTCTATAAATTTTATTAAAAATAATGACACTTAAGTTGACAGACAAGCATATAACAAAACATCTAGTTATTAGCTAGCTCAAGGAGGAGACAAGCAAATAATGAGTTGGTGCATAATCACCAGGTTATGTATGTCTGAAGAAAATTTATTGTACACTAATACACAACTTGGAGTAGCTTTATGACTATTTGAATTAGAAACTTAAGTTTTGGCCAACTCGGTCTCCCTGCTAGCAATCACCTAACCTCCGATCCACATCTTAGAATGCACCTAAGATATATTAACATTGATACCTCAAATCCAATACAAACATCTTTGATCATTTCAGCCCTATGATGTCATTTTGGCCTTCAATGTCTTTGTTCTTTATACCTATCTCAAGACCACTCATGTGAAAATGTTTAAATGTCTCTAGCACTTCTACATTGTTTTCACCAAGTCGACATGCACATGTCTCGTAATCCTAGCTAATTCCAACAATTAGGTTACCTTCTCATTTACGTGTCTTTGATTTGAACGGCATAAAGTCCCATACATATACGTAGGGGTAGGACATTGTAATCGAAAATCGAAAAAAAAATTCGAAATGCGGTCAAGAAAAATCAAACCCAATACAAATTGAACCGAAAAAAATCAAAAACGAAAAAAACCGAGACATTTGGTTCGGTTTGGATTTTTGATTTCCAAAAACTAAATCAAACCGAAAAATTGAAGTATGCAAAAATCGATATCATTTTAGGTATTTTGTAACATATTATATAAATATATGCAAAATACAAACTTTAAAATACCAAAATCTTAATTTTTTTATGCACAATCTTTATAAAATTCTCTCATAGAGATGAATCGAAATGTTAGGCGACTCAAAAAATGGAAACCAAAAAATTCGAAAAAAAAATCCGAACCTAACTGAATAGTCGCGTTTTTCTTTTAGAAAATGAAAAACTAAATTGATCCGAACCTTAAAAAATATTGCAGTTTGATTTTGAATTTTACCAAAAACCGAACCATTCGCATCTGAATCCCACCCCTACTTATATGTATACTTGTGGATTTATTGGATCAAACAAAAGTTTTTTATTCTTGTCTTGATTGTGCATAGAAATTAAGCAAAATTGTAGCGTAAGCATTTTTTTTGGTAAAGAAAAAAAAAGTTACACAACAGACATTCCTCTTTCACAACTAGTGCCAGCACTACTAGAAAAAACAGAACACTACATATTAAAATATAATGACACATAATTGATTAAAGTGTCTTCAAATACATACAAGGACACCATATATTAAAGAAGTCAACCTCAAATGTATATCTCTCTCTTTGCACAAGATCATTTCAACGAAATAGTTTTTGCGCAAACCCTTCCGAGTTAAAAAACACGCTCAAAACAACCTCAAATTTAAAAAAAGTTGTGTCATGCCTTTGGTTATATGCGGCCTCCCAACTGAAAGCAACTCATTCTCTCTCAGCCTCACAGTCATAACTTTCTCGATGACAATTAAAATGTGGCTCAAAACGCGTTAATTGACTACGTCCGAGCCTCGCTCCTCGTCTGTGCTCGCTTAAGACTCCCTTACACATTTTGTGCGTCTCTGATTTCTCAAACTCTCATCCATAGTGGATCCGAGTCCTCGACTCCCTCAGCCGCTGCCGCAATTACAGTGTATCCTCTCGCATTCTAAGATTCTGATGACCTCGAATCAACATCAGCGTCTCCTCCGACAGTTCAAATCAACATCATTCCGCGGATGATTCCAAGCCTCAGATCACCTCTGATGAGTCTATCAGTTCTCGCGCCGATGCCTAAGCCGCTTAGGATCAAGATTTGTTTATGCTCCGCATCGTAGCACCGCCTCATCTTGATTTTGATTTGTTATTTTGGAATTATATGTTGCACATTAGCTTTTGACTTGTTTCATTATCGAATCTCTGGGGGCTGTTTAATTGTTAATGATTGGTTTGCTGATTTATGCTTTGATTTGTTCTTCTGCTATTTAAGATATTAGATTCGTGATTTATTCTTGTGATATTTGATTTGTTCTTGTGTTTGGATTCGCAAGTGTTGTGCAAATTTTTAGTAGTTCTTTATTGCTTGAAGTGATATTGTCAGCTGTTGATTAACTTATATAGCACTAAAAAAGTATGATGTGATGTCGACGAAGGTTGTAGTTTGTATGAAGTAAATACTAATTAGATTAGAGTGGAAATAAATGACTGCATTTGGGGAAAGTTAAAGAAGAAACGGATAATTGAGACTCAGATCAGTGGGCAAGCAACTGTGGTTGAACAAAAAGTGCATAATGACCTTGTACTCCCTACATCAAAGCCGGGGAGAGGTGTACAAAAGATTAATAAATCAACGGTTGCTAAGATGATCAAATCCAAAAGTGTGTAGAATCAAATCCATTTATTTTATGATCTCATACCTCTGTCTAATTACGCACACACTAGAGCATTTATTTCATTAAAGAATTGTACCGGTACTTGTGTATGTAGATGGATACTAAATTTTGCGGTCAAGGTTAATGGAAAGTGTATTTGTTGTTTACAGGCTTTTTAACCGAGAAGTTCATCATTTGTTTTCAGGGTGGGTACTAAGGATAGAGTTCGGGATTTAAACAAAGCAGCAAAGGTTTTAGAGGTATAAATTTTGATATTTATCTTTGTTGTGATGAAATCAGTTTCTGGTCTTAACCAAGTAGAACATTTGATTTCTTTCAGCAGAAGGTTGAATCGTTAAGTGAAGAAAAAAGCAGGCTTAATGACATTATAAGGTTAGTAGATTTATAATTTAAAGTGAGGATTTGGGATTCTTGATCTGTTACTCATGTTGAGGTATCATGATATTCATATTTTTCATGGAAAGAAAAGAGCTCCTGAGGACCCTGAAGGAAGATAGAGAGCGCTAAAGGCATGTCCTTAAATTTCACATTTTGCATTTAAACAAAAAAGACAATAAAATCTCACATTTTGCTGTATTAGGATAGTTTTTCCGTTGTGTATCTCAGTGTGCTAACATCAACTTTTCAGGTATCTCTTGTTGGCTGAGGAAGATATCTTGACCCTCCCCTCTTACTTCCAGGCGATATCGGTGTATATATATTTTCTCATTTGAAACTTTTCCCGTACTTGGTGCATAAGTTACGGGAATTAAAGTGGCTTGAAACACTGGTGCTTACATAGTTTTTCTCCTATGAGTATATAGTTATGTCCCCCACTTTTCTCCTCCACTTTTAATATTCCCTGATATTTGTATTTTCTCTTTTGATAATACTCTCTCATTTTATTTATAAATCTCTTAATACAGTGCTCTAATGAGGGGTTGTGTCCATTGGAGAACACTGGCAAATATTGACAGTTTGTGTATTGTAAAAATATTTATTTTTTTTATCTTGGTGTGCAAATATATTCTGGTATAGTTTTCAGATCCTTTATATATTCATTAAAGAACTTGATCTCCTCTCTCAGGGCTTAGTTCCTCTTGAAAGGACCCAACCCCGATTTAGTTTCCTAAACCGGAATCAAACCCCTTCTGAAAACACGAACCAACAAAAACCATAAAAATTTTGGCAGAGTAACGCTACTAAAGCGGAATTGCCATTACCTGCACCCAGAAAATAACACTTCATCCTATGCTACAAAAATCAAACCGTGGGCACCAATCCCATCCGGATTTCTCAATATCACAACAGTAATGTAAAGTAATCAATAAAACTATACTTTATAGAAATCCGGGGAAAATCGTATGAAAAATATAACATCAGAATGCTCAGAGCGACATCTAGTGTATAATAATATAAATATACCACAACAGGCAGAACACAAGACCTATTGGAAGAAACAAGGTAGCTTGAACACTATGCCTCCGACCACGACGTGCGACACCAGAATCCGAACTGCAAACTGGACACGGAAACCGAAAAGCCCAGGGGAAAGGCAAATAAAAACGTTAGAGTGAATGGACGAAAATAAACATATGCCTTTCACCAGTTTATATACATAATCAATGTAAAACAATGCGAGTTCGGAAAGTATATATGGAGGTTGCCAGGCGAATCTCTCAAGCCCGACGATCAGGTGAATCGCTCAAACCCGACGGTGATAGGCCAGGGGAATCTCTCAACCCCGGCGGCATACAGGGGAATCTCTCAACCCTGCCCAGAGGAATCTCTCAACTCTGGTCCAGAGGAATCTCTCAACTCTGGCGGACTACCGGTGATCAGCCGAGTAGCCGAAGCATCAATGCAGTAATGCCATCACCAATAAATATAAAATAATACCTTCGAAAATAACATATATCTCAACATCGTATAAAATAAATACGGAAAATCACGAAAAATCACGAAAAATCACGAACTCGCAAACAACTGTGAAAATATAAAAATGTCCACTCACAGGTAAGCGTAACGCGATACGCGTTAATCCCGTGATCCGGTAGAAAATTCCTCGCCAAACGAACGATCACGAACGGATAACCTCGACAATATTCCAAAATTTCAAATATTGATATTATATTCCTCGGTCGTCGAAATAGTAATCCGGAACCACCCACGAACTCGAAATCACGGGTACAACGACTCTCGAGAAGAGACTCAACTCAAATTCTCGGCCAATAATTAAGTTGTGATCAAAGCCGACAATTCAATCAACAATCGAAAATCTGCGATTACGCGCTAACCTCATGGATTTAAGTTGATTACACTACTGATTCTGTTCCGGGTTGTCACAAATCTACCCCCCTTAAAAAAAATTCGACCTCGAAATTTCCAAGTCTACTAACTGCAAAGTAGGAATACTGCCTCTGCATACAGTTCAACTCCTAAGTGGCAACTTCGACTGAACAACTCTGTCAATGGAAAATATCTCTGTGCCCTCAAATCTCGAATCTGAACTGGCTCCTCACAAATGCCAAGTCTTCCTGTATAAGGAACTGATAGGGTACAAAACACGTAACAAATCTGAATTGTACTTCCACCACACGGAACACAACATACACAGAGGCCAACGCTATAGGCAATGCCAAACTATACGACACAACACAAATTCGCTTATGATCACATACGGATCAAAATAACATGGCAAATTCACAACTCAACCTGCTCACATCAACATAACTTCATTGTTGAACTCGAGCAAGTAGCAACCTGTTTCCGCTAATCCGAAGGTCTGTGGTAGTACATTCCACTAAATCAGGATCAAACGTCAGCTCAAACTAAACTCGCTCCAGCTCAATGGAGTACAACATCGTTCCTCAAAACGACATCATGCAACGTCTTAATCATAGTGGTCTACAAACTGGTACTGCATGCAATCTCGAACAGTTGAAACTGCTGGTCCCAAATCCCTCGGAACTGCAATACACAAGACCACAACATGCCCTCCAAGGTCTGAATAGTCCTCAAAGATCGCCCGCCAATCTGAGGATAAGAAACTGTACTAAGCTGTAATCTGGTCCCCAATGCTCACTGCAATGCTTGCCAACGATTTGTTGTAATTGATTATTTCGATCAGCAATGTGGGACACAGGCACACCACGAAAATAGACAACCTTCGCCAAACACAGCTATGCCAGCCTGCCACTGAAATCTTTTCCGATAGTACAAGGAAAAGAACTAAGTTCATCAAATGGTCCACAAAGACTCGAAAACTGGTACCACAAACCAAAGTGCGTACTGGCACACAAAATCCACAGTGACAAGCTCTAACTTCTAATCGGAGATCCCCAATCGTTGTAACTTCCCGGCAAGTCTCTGCCTCCATGCCATCGCCTGTCGACAAATGTGGCATCTACACACAAGCTGCTATAATACTCTTTATGTTACGTCACGAGTAGTAAACTCAAAGTATCTGATACATCTCCGTACCACTAGTGCATAACGTACGTAAAACAATGAGCTTCAACATCATCACACTCTAACTCAGCTCTCGTAGCTCGCAACTCGGCTAACATGGAAACTTGAGTCATACACACATGATACAATGAAGCTCTCGATTTCCGACTGAATGCATCAGTAACGACATCCCAGATGGATAGTCAAAGTACAACTACTAGCCTTTCTTAGATAAACTCAAATGTGCAGCCATAGTCGTTAATCGACCCCCCTCCATCTACATCGCCTCAAGCTCAAACCTGGCCGAAAATGCAAGTAGATGAAGCTCAAGTGATCAGTGTACATCCTACACTGGGCTGCACGCCATAGCAATAGTATCCCGAACTCTTTGATGCTAACATAAAAACAGCAACTCCCAAATCATACACAGGATACACAACTTCATAAAGTTCCACTGTCTGAACCAATGAGCCATCGCTCTGCTACACTGCATCAAAACATAACCAAATTCAAAACTCGATGCATCGCCATAACCCACAAACTCACCACGATCGTAAGGTAGAGTCCAAACCGGTGCAACGGTCGACCTTTCCTTCAGGAGTAAGTAATTCTCCTCACACATAGCGGACCGCTCGAACTTGACTCTTTTCTTCGTCAATCCAGAAAGTGGAGTAGCAATCCGAGAAAATCCTGCACAAAATGCCGATAGTAACCTGCCAAACCCAAGAAACTCCTGATCTCTGGTATAGTTGTAGGTCTACTCCAATTCAACTCGGCTTCATCTGATCGGAATCCATGCTAACTCCCTCAGCTGATATCACGTGACCAAAAATTTCACGCTAACCAACCAAAACTCACACTTGTTGAACTTCGCAAACAATTGATCATCTCGCAAAGTCCACAAAACCGCTCGCAAATGCTTCTTGTGCTGGCCCACACTTCTGGAGTAAGTCAGGATATTGCCAACGAACACGACCGCAAACTTGCCCAGAAACCGTCTGAACACCTGGTCCATCAAGTCCATAAAAGCTACGGGGGCATTGGTCAACCCAAACGGCATGACCAAGAACTCGTAATGCCTGCACCATGATCCGAAAGTCGTCCTAGCCACATCTGACTCATCGATCCTTAACTGATAGTATCCGGGCCCAAAATCAATCTTCAAAGAGACTGAAGCTCCCGTGAGCTGATCAAACAAGTCGTCAATCTGAAGTGGACGATACTTGCTCTCCTCTGAAGCCTGATTCAGTTTCCGGTAGTAGATGCACAACCTCGTCGAACCATCCTATATTCGCACAAATAGTGCAAGAGTACGCCACAGTGATACACTGGTTCGTACGAAATCTCCTCCAGCAACTCTCGAAGTTGAACCTGTGACTCCAACAGCTCCGCTGGCACCGAACGACATAATGCCGGTGATATGAGTCCAGCGCCCGGTAAAAACTCAATGGTGTAGTCGGTCTTCCGAATTGAAGGAATACCCGGTAACTCCTCCGGAACACACCTGGAAACTCGGGAACCACCGCAATATCACCAATGCCTGGCACAGCAACCGTAGTACCCACAACATGAGCTAAGTAAACAACACGACCCTTTTCCACCATCCGCTCGACCATCATCGCTGAAATCACACATGGCAATAAAATATTCTTCTCACCACGAAACAGTATCTCTGGGAACCCTGGTCATCAAAACACAACCTCCTTCTTGTGACACTCGAACATATCCCAATGTGTCGCCAAGAAGTCCATACTCAACATCACATCAAAATCAACTATGTCCAGCAATAACAGGTCAGCGGCTAACCCATAGCCTCCAACAAGGATCTCGCAACCTCCCGGATGGATACAACACTCTCCAAAACCTCGGAAGTAGAGATGCAGGTACAATAGCCATGGATATCAAGCGACGGTAACCTCAAAGAACTCTGTCCTCATACAAGGTTATGGCACGAACTCCAGCATGCCCAACGAGCCGCCACGTCGATTGCGACATTCTGATTAACTCGTCTAGAAGTCTGCATTGGTCAAACTCCAAAAATGGCATCTTGACCTCCTCGTGAGCTCTGAGCTACCGAACCACTAAAATAGCTGACTGAGGACGCTCCCTCGCAACGTGACCCTCCTGGCCACCACAATAGCAACTGAGAGTGCTCCACGAACACAAGTCACAACGACACCTGCTATGTGGAAGAATCACCAACGATCACCCAAACTCATGCCACAGGAACAAGTCCGCTACTCCGTGATCTCCATCACTACCAAACGGATCCTCTGCTTTGATCTGATGACCCTCAACATAATCAAAAAGGCTACAGCCTGATGAAGTCACTGATCCCGAGGTGCCTGAACTCAACCTCATCAAAATATCTCGACTAAGTCCACTTCCTCAAACTGACATGTCGGAAACCGAGTATACCTTTCCTTCTCAATATTCTCACCTCTGGGTGCAGCACATCAAGCTCATCATGGTTATCTCGAGGCATAACAGTCAAAATCCTCTGATGCTCAGGTTCAAACTCATCTCGAACCTCGTGCACTGCTTCCTCTGAAGCCACATAACACATGCAAACAGAAACAAACATGTGAATGATACATCCCTGCCTCAGGTGGGTAAACACTCCACATTCCGCTGTTAGGTAGCCTGATTGAACCATTACCGTAAAAAAAAACAATACCCTGAATGTAGGCCATGGAGTCGCAACAGGTACTCACACAATACCAGCCCACCAAATGCAATAATCTGACTCAGGCACAACATTAACTACCACAATTCTCTGCTTTGAGGCAACATGTAGACGCCCATATACGTACAACCAGGCAAACCATGCCGCACAAATCTCTGAATTCAGAATACTCATCCAATACCACAACTCACTGTCAAATCGCGCGTCGATTGATCCTCAATAGGATCCACAACCGTACCGACACGGAAAGCACGTCAAGGAGGCATTCTAATGAATAAAATATCGTTCGCAACAAGTAGAACGTAATCATGGAACTTTAAATATTTGAAAGCATACAACACCCAGAGTATTGATGAGTATCCGTCGACCGGTCGGGTCATCACTCCAGACATGCTATACATTCTCAAATATCCTTAGTAAACATGACTACAGAAGTCTACAGAACCTAAAACCTAATGCTATGATACCAAGCTGAAAGGACCCAACCCCGATTTAGTTTCCTAAACTGGAATCAAACCCCTTCTGAAAACACGAACCAACAAAAACCATAAAAATTTCGGCAGAGTAACGCTACTAACGCGGAATTGCCATTACCTGCACCCGGAAAATAACACTTCATCCTATACCACAAAAATCAAACCGTGGGCACCAATCCCATCCGGATTTCTCAATATCACAACAGTAATGTAAAGTAATCAATAAAACTATACTTTACAGAAAGGAGAATACTTCAGTGTGTTAACACAAGTTACAATAAAACACATGTTTATAAGTTTACCATAAAATGGTAAACTAAGTTACTTTTTTAAGGTTGAAAATTCTAGTTTAGTTTTTTTCTAAGGAATAGTACTAAACCTAAAAAGATAAATTTTTATTTTAAATTTATAATTTATTCTTGACCATTCATATTTTTATAATTCGATCCAAAGGTTGTGTTATATTTAAAAATTCTACCTGCTACCTGTTAAAGATGTTTCAGGAGGCCACCATTCATGCCCCATATATTATCTTTCAAACATCTTTGAACAGCCCAATGAAAAAATCAAAGGCATCTTTCTGTTGAAGATCAATCGAATCACTTTCTAATTGTGAGACGATACATAACAGCTAACTAACTTCATACACATGAACAAGTAGTAGTTAATAATGTCTCAAAATTTCCTTAATGAACTGTCGGAAAAGTGCTTCAAAATCATTTGCCACGCTGTTAGTCTTGGTTTCTCATCGATCTGTCCACATGAAGTACATCTTCAATCCAAGCAACAAGGTTGTATGCAAAACTTTCCAACACTCTCGAGTAGCTCTCTAGTACTGCTTGCCCCACGTCCTACAACAACACAGAACAAACATATTATTTACGTAATCTTGCCACTCTTTTCATGTAATTTTTTTTATCGGAAACCTTCTCCTTTCTCGTCATGTCGCGTCGTTTGGTAAGTAATTACATGACATGGTGTTTTAGGTTGATAGAGAAGGGTACTGACTTAAATATCCTACTTGTGTGACAGATAAGCTGAGTCTATCAAATGATCATAAGACTCTGACTCTGATCCTTGTGGTTCATAAGAATTCAATGATAGTTATGTGCTCTTTACCTTGTTGTATTGAATCTTGCACGTGTCTAAGGATGTCTGAGAGAGCTCAGGATATCTCTGCTTCAAAGAGAACAACAAGCTTTCTGCTCTTTCTGCTAGGATATGATTTTTGTCATTTTTGTCTGTCTCTGACATTAGATCCTTCACCATCGCCCATGAAGACTTTGAATTACTCAGACACGACTTACGTCTCCATGTGTACATTGAAGACTCAACTCTATCCGCCACCTCAAGCGCTTCGTGTTCAGAAGCTATGTTGAGATTGTCGAGAAGATATTCCGGGGAGAACTTCTCTGATGTGCACATGTAACGGTAAATTGCATCTCCCAGACCTGCTTTTCCACTCTGAATACAAATGTTTTGCAGAACAATCGAGTTAGTAAACGACTTTTCCATTTTATTCCTATTTATCATGTACAATAATGTGATTGCACATCAAGCTAGCACTCTTGTATTAATTGCTTTTTCATATGAATTAAGACATATATAAAATGCTGGATGAGCTTTGTTCTAGCATCATCAGTTTGTGGTTGACATGTTACATAATGAGCATGGACGTGGTCTTGATTCTTGAGGGTATACTTAGTGGTGATTAGGCTAAGATGTGATTTCATAATGATAAAAAAAATCAGAATTTTCAAAAAGAAACATTTGATTGGATGAAGGTTGTTTACCTTTGGAAGACTTGCCATGTATGACTCTGGAATTTCCATCTCAGAAAGAATGCTGCTGTTAATTGCCATGGCAGCCTTGTGAATCTGATTAGAACTATCACGTTTGTGTCTCAAATGCTTCCTTGACTCCTCAGAGAGGCCACCTGGAGGAACACATGGAACCGGCGCCCACCATTTCTCTTCATTCCGCGCCATATTAATCTTCCGGAAAGATCCTGATGTAGATTTAGAACTAGCTGAGTTGGCTAAAATGCTTCCTTGCTCTGCATACCAGAACTCTGTTTCTTGAAAACTATCAAGCACTTCCTGCCCAAAACACAAAATTCATGCACATCAGGCTTTGACCAAAACACATTGGTGCTAAAGAATTTGATTTTTTAGCTTATGCATATATAGTCAATCTTACAATGAGCATTGCATCAAGCTTTTTCAAAGCTGGAAGGTTGATATAAATATCAGATCTCGGTCTGCTCGTCATCATCTGACAATGAATAGAAAAAATCTCAAGAACAGAAAACAAAGCTGAAACTAGGTGATATTTTTTTTGGGTCATGGATTTAACAATCTCACCTCCACAGATCACCCATTTGGTAAAATTTGGGCTACAGGAGCAAGTTCTACTATGTAATCACAAACTGATAAAAGACAATCCATTTCCCTCTTCCACATTGCTTTTTTCTCAGGATTCAAAGGCTCTAACCTCAGAGTTGCTCCAAAAACAGTGGCTACGACAGAAAAAGAAAACACCAAAAACGACACGTACAATAAGATCAAAATCATGAAATGTATGCTGGCCTGGATCATCAAAATTTTCAAAACAAGGGTAAGTACCATAGAGGTTGGTAATAGAATTTGAGATTGTCACAGTTATGCATACACCCTTGCCACTCCCAGACATGTCTTCACCCAACAACAGTTTTGCAAATCTTTCTTTCATCAACTTAAGTTCTGTCATTCATTTACACGAGTAAATAATCCAGGACTTCTTTGAATGTGTAATAATGAACATAATATATGACAATAACCCTACCTGAGTCCACAACATCATGATCTTCAAGTGTATCATCTGCGAAATTCATGCGCTTCTTCATTCCTAGTCTGCTCAGGACAGCCTAGTTACTGAGGTTGGATTTCACATTTGACCAGCATGAAGGTGAGGCTTCACCAGAATAGCTGCTTTCACCTGCTGACTCAGAGAAGGCCGAGACATCCGAATTAGTCCAGAAAGAAAACGACGCTTAAACTACTAATGCTGAGAGCTAATTAGAGCATATATTTCCACCTTTCCCATGTGTCAGAAATGTCATTCGTAGTTCTCCAGCTATTTCCAACTTTAGCACCCCATACGACATTGTTAACAATAGATCACATCTACAAATAATTTATAAATCATGTACTTAAATGGATTGATTTGCTCAAAAAGTACTTTAACCATATCAATCTCACTCTTCACTCTCAGCAATACCTCGAATGACTCCCCTCTTTCCTCATGAAATCCGCCTCCAGCAACACATGTAGGGTCGAAAAACAAGCACCTACTTTGACAGATTTGCAGAAAAACGGTCATTTTTGAAAAATTACTGGGGGTTACTCCCTTAGTATTTTCAAAAGAAACTTTCCAGATCACAACTAGACATATAGGGCTATCTCCTTACAAAATTTGAGAAAATTCGGAGTTTATTTGGGTAGTTTAACAGCCATGCAAAGTAGTGTTAGAAAACAGAATTCTGCAGAAAACTGCTATGAGGAACATTCTTTGGAAAATCATAACAAATCTATTAGAACTCCAATTGTCATGAAACTAGTTTCTAAATGATCATTAAAGAGTCTACTTTTATGCTGAAAAAGGATAGATCAAATTGAAAAGTAAAGGTGACTCGAAATGGCCTGTCCGATGTCCTCGTCGACAAATAAAACCTACATCGAAATGGCCTGCTTATGCATATGCAAATTTCATTCAGAAAATACCCCACTGCAATATGAAGAACTGAAGATGAAATAAGGAGACTAATCGATGAACTACAACAGTTCTGCAAGTAAGACATTCTATTCTACATTCACACTCTGTTCATATACATAACCAGAACATCTAAAGAATCTGTGATCATGCTCTATTCATAGATAGTTATAGACTATACTACAGATCACTCTTAACAATTCACACCTCCGAATTCAGATGTAGCTACTTCTTGTTAAACACAGCTCCAATTATCGCAATACTCATCAAATTCTACATCTCTAAATTTCATAACTACATGATCTCTAACCTGGTGAGGAGAGCTTGAGAACTCGATTATAAGCCAAAAGCGCCATTTCTTCGGCGGTGCTCTGACTGTAAAACTTCACCGGAATCTGAATCATCAAAAACAACAACAAAGCAATCATCTTCAAAATCTTCATCAGTATAATAAATTAATAACCGAAATTGAAATATTTTATCAAAAACTGTGAACCTTGCCGAGAAATTGGATCATGGATGGATCGTCGATTGGATTGGATTGGCTCCTCGTCAATCAATCGACTTCCTAATTCCCAAAAATTCTACAAAATCACAAAAATACCAAAACTTTACAGAAACCCAGTTCAGAAACAGCCCAAAACGCAAGAAGAAGACGATTTCAGGAAGGGCAATGACGAAGACACGGACACGGTCGACGGAAGGTGGAGACGACGAAGAAGAAACTGATTTCAGGAAGGGTAATGACGAAGAAGCTGTGGATCAGGAGATATTGGATAGAGGAATTGACATGGGTTTTTAGTCGTGTAGAGTTTGTATACGGTAGATTTACAAAAGTACTGAATATGGTTGTTGTAGTTACCTTTTAAGATGTTTATTGAACCATAAAACTACAAATTTGATTTTTATGTTGTAAATTTCTTGTTTAGGTTCATTCTCAACCTTAAACTTGTAACTTTAACAAGTTACCAAAACATGGTCTTACATTTACTTATTTAGGTTTACATACCACCTTAACTTAAAACATTTGTTTACCGATTAATGGTTAACCTGTAATATCAGGTCACTTTTATAACATGTGTTTTAATGCATACTACGTTAACACACTGAAGTACACCCCTTACAGAAATCTGGGGAAAATCGTATAAAAAATATAACATCAGAATGCTTAGAGCGACCTCTAGTGTATAATAATATAAATATACCACAGCAGGTAGAACAAGAGACCTACTGGAAGAAACAAGGTAGCTTGAACACTATGCCTCGGACCACGACGTGCGACACCAAAATCCGAACTGCAAACTGGGCACGGAAACCGAAAAGCCCAGGGGAAAGGCAAATAAAAACGTTAGAGTGAGTGGACGAAAATAAACATATGCCTTTCACCAGTTTATATACATAATCAATGTAAAACAATGCGAGTTCGGAAAGTATATATGGAGGTTGCCAGACGAATCTCTCAAGCCCGACGGTCAGGTGAATCGCTCAAACCCGATGGTGATGGGCCAGGGGAATCTCTCAACCCTGCCCAGAGGAATCTCTCAACTCTGTTCTAGAGGAATCTTTCAACTCTGGCGGACTACCGGTGATCAGCCGAGTAGCCGAAGCATCGATGCAGTAATGCCATCACCAATAAATATAAAATAATACCTCCGAAAATAACATATATCTCAACATCGTATAAAATAAATACGGAAAATCACGAAAAATCACGAACTCGCAAACAACTGTGAAAATATAAAAATGTCCACTCACAAGTGAGCGTAACGGGATACGCGTTAATCTCGTGATCCGGCGGAAAATCTCTCGCGAAACGAACGATCACGAATGGATAACCTCGACAATATTCCGAAATTTCAAATATTCATATTATCTTCCTCGGCCGTCGAAATAATAATCCGAAACCGCCCACGAACTCGAAATCACGCGTACAACGACTCTCGAGAAGAGACTCAACTCAAATTCTTGGCCAATAATTAAGTCGTGATCAAAGCCGACGATTCAATCAACAATCGAAAATCTGCGATTACGCTCTAACCTCATGGATTTAAGCTGATTACACTACTGATTCTATTCCAGGTCGTTACACCTCTTTACTCTAAATAAGAAACCGTGGCCTCTTGATGGCTTGAAATTTGTTAAATTGAAGGAGCAATATGCAAACAAAACTTCTGAGGACCTTGTAATTTATTATGATACATATCAATTATTTGCTTTGTAATATAGTTGACTATGATTATGATGTTATGAAACCTGATCTTGTTGATGATATTGATGATGTTATGAAACTTAATTTTGTTGATGATATTGGTGATGGGGAGGACGATGATATCGGGTCCTTATTAGTACTACAATATACGTTCTGATTTCATGCAAGTATGATATAATGGTATTATGGGTTTGCTTATCTATTTATGCCATGAAGTTTGAGTTAATCATTTAGCCATTTCAATAACTAATACTGTATACCAAAACTAAATATATCGTATGGGTTTTATTTTCAAGACCTTAATGGTAAGATCAAATCAATGCAGCTAATGCAGTGCACCTCAGATCTTAGAATCTTCTCATGTATTCAGTAAATTTGTTTATGCATTCATTAAGTGGATTATTATGGATCACAGACCAATTTGTATTTACATTATATGTATTTGGTAATTAATATAAGATCCTTTGGTGGTTTTAAGAAGCAGTGCATATTTTAATTTTGGATGATTTTGACTTTTAAGCACATCTCCTCTTACTTTTATAAGACATTGCAATATGTGTCCTATAAAGAGTAAGAGGATATTGATTTTGAGTTTTCTGGACTCATTTTTATGTGTCCTGATAGAGAATAAAGGACACTTTTTTTAGATCTTTGAGACACTAAAAATGTGTCCTGATAAGGATAAGTGGACACCATTGTTGGACCTTTCTAGACACGTTTAATGTGTCTTGATAGAGTATAGAGGACACAATTTTTTTAGCTTTTAAGACACTAAAAATGTGTTCTCTTTTAGAAAAGATGACACATTTTAAAGTGTCCTTGTATCATACTCACCATGGCACCCAAATAGATGATTCATTCCCAAATAGACCTCCTATGTCTTTTAGGACACTACTTTTAGAGTCCTTGTAGCCATTTTTTTATTGTAGTGCAGTAAGATCTAAAATATGCAGTCTAGCAATATCGGGTGGTAGTGAACCCTCCCAAGTTCTTCAATCCTCAATATTGTGGCCAATATTAGCAACTCTATTCGAGAAGATGTGATATAAACCAATAATTTTGAGGCCTTCAACAATCTTTTTTGATGTCATGAATAATGATTTAGTATCCAAGCAAGGAATGTCACACGAATGCGCACAGTTGATGATAATGAGAAGAGAGTCACCTTCAATATGAATGTTAGTAAGGCCAAGGTGTTTAGCTTGTATCAGACTCTCCCGCAAAGTCAAAGTTTCAGCAACTGGCACACTTGTACTGCCAAAGCATCTAGCCCCTGCTACAAGGAATTTTCCTGATGAATCTCTGATTACAAAACCTCCAGCTGTAGATTGTTTATTTCCAATTCTAATATATCCATCAAAGTTAATCTTAACACTGTTCTGATCAGAAGGTCTCCACTAGATTATTTTTTACGGACTCCTAGACTGTCTGGTTCTTGTGTTTATTGAAGCAAACACATTCCAGACGTTGGAAACAATCATTCTAATAACATTAGCACTAAAAGAATAATTCATGAAAATTAAAATATTTGTAACATGACCAAAACATATTCTTCATTCATTTTTTCATCAGCAAGGGCATACAATTGTTTGATCAGATCATTATTCTCATTAGTAACTAAGAGGTGAAAAATACTCCACACTGATTTTGCTACAGAGCAACTGCAAAACAGGCGATTAATAAATTCTTCAAGAACACAAAAGACAGAGATTAGTATCAACTATTCTCATTTTCAAAAGTCTACCTCTTGTCTTAAGCTCGTAATTAAGTAACTATGTATCTAGTTAGTTACTTATTTGTTACAGAAAAGATTTGAGTACATTAATACACTAATACATTAAAAATATTAAAAGTGTATTACTACATAATTAAATAAGTAAATTGACCTTGTAAGACAAGTTATCTAGCTAATTCATAAAATAAGTAGACTAATTACCTCGTAAAGGAGACTACCATATAAAGTAAGTCGACTGATTTTATGATGTAAGGCTACTTATTTTACAAAGCAATCTACTTCTTTTACAGAGTCTAACTTACTTATTATACGTTGTAATCTACTTTCAATGTATCGGTGTGTTAATGTAGTCAAGTGGAGTAGTACATTAGTTACTAACTTGCTCAATTTTTATGTTCGTTAGATACTTAATTGTATCAAGCTTGTCTTTGAGCTATATAGGTAGTAGATCCGATTTGAGAATCATTTGATAGATAGCATGCATGCATGAGATTTATTCTCAAGCTAGCTAGCTAGCTTGATGGAATCGTTTTCTCTAGCTTCTTTATATCATATGATGCATAAGCTCTTGAATAAAGGTGGTCTGCCATTGTATTAAGGGTTATAAGCATGCTTTGGAACCCTCTTGGCCATCTGATTCCTATTCTAAAAAGTCCGAAGCTCGCTGTAGCAAGCAAAATCTTATTCTCTTTGAATGTCATCCAATAGTTGGTCTCGATGAATTGATTCAAATAAAAACATGGATGGATGGATTGTGCGCGGGAGTCGGATTGTGCGCTCTGAATGAGTCAGTCAGATCCTACATACATATACATGCATGGTCTCTATTTTCTTAGCTGATATTTATACATGTATTTTCAGAAAATTAACTGAGCACTATGGACATGTAAAAGGTAGTTCATCGATGTATACATACTAGGTGGTTCACCGCACGTTGCTAAGGATATACAAGTTTAGGGACCTTATGGGTATACGAGGTCTTAATCATTGGACTAGAGCTCTTATGGGACCTTGGTGCTAAGGATATACAAGTTTAGGGAGACTCGCTGTTTGTGATTAGACAACTCCAAGCCATGTTTAAAGCTGGCCTAATCCTAGAGCCATATGTGAAAAGAGCTAGCGAGTTGCTGGAATTATTCACAAATGTATCCCTGACTCACATCCCAAGAGAAGAGAACTTTGTGGCGTACGAATTATCTCAGCTTGCTACGGGGACGGTGTGCAAGAGCGGCTAATGAAGGTAGAAGTTCGTACTCTCCCATCCTTCAGGACTAGAAAGGAGGAAAAAGATGAATGGTACGTCGCAGCTCTGGGAATAATCGATGATGATTGGAGACAACCAATTATAACATATTTGAAAGATCCTAGCTCTATAATAGACAAGTGGAGCATGTATTTTGCTCCGAACTACATTCTCCAAGGCGATGAGTTGTTCCGACGTGGGGAAGAAGGAGTGGACTTGGTTTGTGTGTTCAAAATCGAAGCCAAACATTTCGTAGTATAAAATGGTTGAAAATAGATGGCACGAATTTTGAAGAAAAGCGCTTGAGTAGCCTATGCGAGGCTATTTCACTCCACTGTCCAGGAAGCGGCACGTCACATCCAAACGCTGCTAAAAATACCCCTTCGATTACCTATGAGTTAATCTTGAGGTCTGGGTGGCAATGTTGGGCCTAAAATAAACATTACATTTATTTTACTACTTTTGGGCCTCAGAGGCAAAACGAGTCGGCTGCATACAGATCGGTCGGTACTGCGAATTAGGAAAGGGAATGTCTATACGATTCCTAAAAGATTTAGGGGAATTTAGAGGCAAGATAATATTCCTTTCTTTCCGAGTCAATAATATTACATCGTCAAGCTAGGGAAATCAGAGTGCCAACCTCTATAAATAGAAGAGTCAAAGAAGATTTTGGGACCTCTACACATACATACAATTTGTGCACAAGTAAATCTTACACTGCTACGAGTAAACAACTGGCAAACAGCGAGCTCAGGATCTAGGCCACCCAACAGAGCATGGGGATTCGAAGGTTCACTCAAGCTAACCAACAGATAACAGCAAATTCAGGATCTAGGCCACCCGACAGAGCATGGGGATTCTAAAGATCTACGAAGTCACCACATCCTGTGTTCTCAACACTTCGTCCTTAAGATTGCTCTACTTTATACTTGCTCGAGGATGTAAAGTATCGATTTTTTGTGACTCGGTAGAGAGACACGAAGGTTACATCTTGTGTACCATCAAGACAAGTATGACTCAACGAGTGAGGTTGGTGCTCTCCTCGCTCCAATCGCTTGCCAAGAAGCAGAGACTACGCGGCGCACTATATAATGAAATTCTGCCATCGACAGTGGCACGCCTCCTACACAGCACATCTATAATCGCGGATCCAAAAGAGACAGTTTGTGATATATCCAATCGCAGCGACCCGACTGGAGAAAAATTGAAGCCAAACAGATGGTGTACTACCAATTATAGCATTCCAAAAGCTATATGTTGGGAAGTACAAGGACTTATACATTGATCAATGAGTGATTCCGGATCATTAATGATTCTCCATCCCTGTTTTGCAAACATAACCAAATTATGTGCGTATAGATTCTTGAATCTCATTCCTCCCACAAACTTGGATTTGCTCATTCATCCATTTTGGCAATAAGTAGCAGTTCACGACATATTGCGGCATTGCTTGCACCACTAACTTAATCAAAATCTTTTTCCACGCCGCACTTAATTGACTAGCTTTCCAGCTTACCAATTTCTTCGTTAGTCTTTCCCTCAGAAAAGCAAACAAATCCATCTTCAATCTACCCACATGTATTGGCATGCCAAGATATTCCTCAATGCTCGAAACACATACCACACCTAACCTTGTTGCCAAACTGTTTTTCTTTTCCTCTGCCACATTCTTGCTAAAAGTCACACAACTTTTCTGTAAATTCACCTTTTGACCACCTGCTAGTTCGTAAGTATGTAGCACTTCTCGTATTTGTTCACATTCCTCCATCGTTGCCTTCTCAAAGAGAAAGTTATCATTTGCAAAGAAGAAATGGTGTAATGTAGGGACTGTTGGACCCCTCTTTAACCACTCCCAGAAATTCATACTTATTAAACGACGAAAAAATAATTCGTCGTGTAAGAAATTATTTCGTCGTCTAGGCTGGACTTAGATGACTAAGTTCAAGTTTCACAACCTAAGAGTTTTCTTAGATGAAGAAAATGGATGTTCGTCATCTAAGAGTTTGCGTAGACGAAGAAATAGGTATTCGTCGAACGTTTTATCGTCTAATAAAAATCTTAGATGATAAATACAAACTTTGTTGTCTAAGTACAACTTCTTAGACGGCAAAACATGTATTCATCGAACGTTTTGTCGTCTAATAAAAATCTTAGATGACCAATACAAACTTCCTCGTCTATGTACAACTTCTTAGATGACAAAAATATCATTCTTCGTCTAAAAGCTCAACGTAGATGACGAATTATATATTTCATCGTTTAAGAGCTAACCTAGACGACGAAAATATTTTCGTCGTCTAAGTTTGTGCTTAGACAACAAAATGTTACACTTAGATGATAAATTTCTTCGTCGTCTAAGAAAACTCAATTATTTAGATCAGATTTCATTCCAATATCGAGCATTTCATCTATCTCTCATCTCTCAACATCTCTCAAAACCTCTCAATTCCACCTCCGGCCACAATTTCGATTTATACGTACGGTTTTCCCACCACCGAAGTTCTAGTGTACCCACTTATCTCTTTATCTGTGAAGGTATTAACTCGTTTTTCTCGATTAATTTTTTTTAATTTAATTATGTACGTAATAATGTACAGTGATGGAGTTCTCCAATGAAATACTTCGACGAATAATTCCGGCCACCTTGTTTGCATATTTCATTACTTAATTGTTTAATTGTTAGCTAATTGCCTGCATATATGTGTTTATTAATTATATATATATGATTTAATGTTAGGTTAATTAGTTGAAAAATTATATATAACATGTAAATGCATATTATTTTGTAATGTAATTTAATTATATAGTATTAGTTGAATATTAATGTAAGTTAGGAATGATAAGATGATTCCTTCCGTACGTAATTAGATTTATATTGTAAGACCCGACAATTTTTCGCAAATTTATAGCTTATTCGATCATTTTTTTTTTCACCCATGACAATTAATTTACGTAGAAATATGGACAAGAGTTAGATACGGTTGGTGAATAGAATTACATGATGAGAGGTATATGGACGGAATAAGAGAGTTTATGTTGTTTGCGATGCAGCATGGTCAAGGAAAGAAGCGTTACAGATGTCCGTGCAGAAAATATCCTAACCATCAGTTTGTGGAGGTTAATGTTATGTCTCAACACTTGTATGATTACGGTATGATGTGGAGTTACTCTACATGGAGTGAGCACGATGAAGTACTAGACTTCAGCTCAGGACCAGACTTCAGCTTAGGGTACAGTTACCAGGGTACCTCATCCAGGGGTAGTGGCGCCCCTTCTTGGAACCCCACTATAGATTTGGTCCATGATTATTTTCTGGAATTTAGTCATGGTAGACACCAACATGAAGAGAGAGGTTATGATACTCCTTATTATGACACAGTTCCTGTAGCCTTGGCCACTAACACTACTGAGATGGATAAGTACAACAAGATGCTACTTGAATCCCAGATCTCAGTGTACCCTGGATGTTCAGAGAATGTGTTGTGATATGTAATGGAGAAAATTCAAATAAAAGTGAATAAAAAATTTCAGACTGTGCTTTTGACGAAATGCAGGAACATATATGTAAGTTGCTTACTGATCATCACAAACTTCTTGAAGCCTATTATCAGGTTAGAAAGATCTTGAGCAGCCTCAGCCTAAAGTACAAGAAAATTCATGCATGCATAAATGACCATGTGATGTTTTACAAAGAGTATGCACATTTGGTCTACTGTCCTGTATACAACTAGTGCAGATATGACGAGTTCAAAGAAGCAAATTCCTGTAAAGATGCTTCGTTATTTTCTGTTGTTTCCTAGACTGCAGCATTTGTACATGTCTCTATACACAGTAGAGGCGATTAGATCGTACGTAGAACAAAGAATAGATGACGATGTGCTCAGACACATGGTAGATGGGGAGGCTTTTAAAGATTTTGACAGGGAATTTCTAGACTTTACAACAGAGGTTCGAAATGTTAGACTCCAACTTTTTTCAGATGGATTCAACCCTTGGGGTAGTAATAGCACTTTCGTGAGCACTTAGCCAGTTATCGTCATGTCATACAACATGCCTCCATGAATGTGTATGAACAAAGAATTTAATTTCCTTACTTTACTAATTCCAGGTCATAAATCTCTTCAAAAGTGTTTCGATGTGTACCTCAGACTATTGATTGACGAGATGAAACTGTTGTGGGAAAATGGAGGCCCAACTTATAACAAGTTTATGAAACAATGTTTATAATGAAAGCAGCAATAATGTGGACTATCGGCGATTTTTATGCGTATGAGATGTTGGCATCTTGCAGAACCAAATGGTACAATGCTTGTCCTACAAAAGGCAACTGATTCGCTATGACGAACACTTACCCATACCTGATGACGACATGTATCTTTCTGAAATGGAGATCCAAGACCTAGAGAATAAAATCTCTGAAGAGGAGCTAGAGGATGACGATGACGTCGTATACGATGATGATGATGGTGGAGATTATGATGATGAGGATCAGTCAGTTGAGAGTGAGGATGATGATTCAAAGGAGGAAGATTATGATGATGGAGCTGATTGATATATAAATATATGTAACACTTAATTATAATTAATTAATAGATAGAGAGAATTTTATCGAAATTGAACTTAATTAATTTGTACGCATACGAATTTGAATTATAAGAAACTAATTAAAAGAGGTTCATTTAGAGTGTTTATAATACTTGTCGTCTAAGTGCTTTTTTTCTAGTAGTTAACCCTTCTATTCTGTCGGAGTTCACTACTTCATGTATCATATTGGATAGTTTGTCTGCACAAAGCAAGAATAAGTAAGGACATAGATGGTTTCTTTGTCTTATACCTCTTGTAGGTTTCATATATCCCGTAAGAGCCCCATTAACGAGCAATGAATTTTGAACTGTATTTAAATATGTCATGATCATTTCAATCCATCTTCTCTGAAAATGAACTTTTCCATTATTCATTCTAAAAACTTCGACTCTAAATTTTCGTATGCTTTGCTAATATCAAGCTTTAAGGCAAAAAAAACCTTTTTCTTACTTACCAGGTGATCCGTATAATGAATTACTTCAGCTGCCACCGATGTATTTTCAGATATCATCCTTCCAGATATAAAGACACTTGGTAATGGTGATATAATTCCTCTGGTAATATTATTTTCAGATGGTTTGCAAGTACTTTTGAGCAAGTTTTATAGACCACATTGCATAGTGCAATTGGTCTAAACTGACTTTGTCTTCGGGATTAGGAAAAGATGAGTGAAGTTTGAGGTTTTGTATAATTCTCCAGTCTCCAGAAAATTCTTCACCGCCACACAAACATCTTGTCTCAAAACATGCAAATATTTTTGAAAAAACATTAGGGGCATTACCAGAATAAGTAATATAGCCGACGACTTTTGAAAAAAACAGGCCGACGACTGGTCAGGTCGTCGGGTATAGGTCACTTTAACCGACAACACAATTAAGTCTTCGGGTATAGTCAAAACTATACCCGACGACGGCTATAGTCATCGGCTATGATACTATAGCCGACGACCACCCCCTAAGTTGTCGGCTATGGTGATGCAACTATACCTGACGAGCTATAAAGTCGTTGGGCATAGTTTGACTATACTATAGCCGACGGCTTTAATTGAAGTCATTGGCTATAGTTCCTTTTATACAAATCTGGGCAGTAGCTCGACCATTTGAAAAGAATTCATCCAAAAAATCCCAAAACGCTCTTAAATCGTGGGTGTCGTCAGAAGCTGTCCTAAAAGAGTTCGTGATACTCTCCTGCTATACATATAGGTATGTATGTATATGTGTGTGTTAATATTGTTGATTTAGAGTTGATTAATGTTGATTATATATATAGATATGAATGAATGTGAAGATTTTAAGTTAATTGTTGTGTTTTAGTTGAGTTGAGTTGATTTTGAGTGAATTGTTGATATATATATGTGTGTTAATTTGTATTTAAGAATATATAGAAGATTTAATGTAATTAATTTGAGTTGTTAATTTGTGTTGATATTTTTGATGTTGAGGTGATTAATGTTGATTTTGAGTTGTTTTTTAGTTGAGTTGAGTTGAATTCAATGAAATTATGTATATAAATATATTAAGTGTTGATATATATATTTATGTGTGTTAATTTGTAATTAAGAATAGAAGAATTAATGTAATTAATTTGTAGGTTAAAGAGATTTATAGATATAATGTTGAATTTTTAATTAGAGCCTGTATATATTAATTTATATATATACAGTAGGAATTTTAAGGATGGACAAAAGTTGGATTTTCCTTCCAAAATGGTATCGAAGATATGGTGTTGGAATGTGAAATTTTGTGGAATATGTGGTGTAATGCTAACGAGAATACAATTCATTATTGTCCGTGCACGCAATAGCAGTGTCGCAGCAATTTGGTTCGTTTTCCCATTGATATAATATGGGAGCACCTGAAGAAAAACGGGTTTTGGGATAAGTAAACATGTTGGATTTATCACAGTGAAACATCATCAGTGGGTCAACATAATCATCGACAAATTTCTGAGAGGGCCAGTACATTAAATGATCCAACAACGAGGTTGCTCAACGATGTGTTTCCTTATGAGAGCGGTGTATATGCTTAAGTACAAGATATCCCTGTCGATGTTGAGGGCTTCCCTTTTATTGATCCAGTCCAGCAATTACCCAGATCTGTCAATACTGCCGGTATTAACAAGTACAATAAGCTGATTGCCTTCCAACAGACCCCGTTGTATAATGGGTGTAACAAGAGTGTTTTTGAAATGGTCATGGGAATAATGAAGATCAAAGTGGAGAAAAAATTGAGTGTTAAGGCTGTTGATGCTTACCTGGAGTTGACAGCTTCGGCGCTACGCCCTGGTCATCGTCTGCCTACCACTCATCGTAAGGTGAGACATATCCTGAAACATCTTGATCTCACCTACATCAAAATACATGTATGAAGATATAATTGCATTCTCTTTTGGGGTGAAGATGCTGAAGGGAATGATGTTGAAAACCTTGATGCATGTCCGGTATGTCACACGGATAGGTATAAGTTGACTCCTGCAGGGAATAAGAAAGCTGTAAAGGTACTTCGATATTTTTCAATGATTGATAGGCTGGAATGGTTGTTCATGTTTGCACACACGGCCAAATTTATGAGATGGCACGCGGAGATGAATTTTCCTGACGATGATACCCTTATACACCCTGCAGACGGAGAGGCTTGGAAACACATGGTTAAAGAGTTTTCTTATTTTACATCAGAGGTCCGAAATGTTTGGCTCGAGCTCCCATCTGACGGATTCAACCATTTTGGCAACATGAGTCTTCAATACAGTATATGGCCAATGATTTTGGTACCGTACAACCTTCCTCCATGGATGTGCATAAAGAAGGAATACAATATCCTGACAAGGTTAATTTCATGGTCAGGTTATCAAGGAAAGTGTCTCGATGTGTATATGAGACCCTTGATTGAGGAGCTTATGTACCTGAGTAACGTTGGTCATCCTACTTATGACAAGTACAAAAACGAGATGTTATAGATTCATGCCATGCTTGTACCATCAGTGATTTTCCTGCCCACGGGATGTTGTCGGACAACGTTACCAGGGGATACAGGGCTTATCCAGAGTGCATGACTGTTGATTGCGAGAGCCCTCATTGCAAGAAGATTGTCCAGATGCGTCACCGTTGTTGGCTTCCACATGATCACCCATTTCGGGAGGATAATGAGGCATTTAATGGGACTGTAGAAACTGGTGTGCAACCCAAGTGATGGACAGGGAATACAATTTTAGAAGTGTTGAATGAATATGATTTTGGGCAGCTCAGCAATCATCCTAATGTAGTGGCAGCAATACCTCCCATACCTGACCGGTATAAATTCTTGACACACAAAAGCATATTCTGGGAACTTCCGTACTGGTCCAAGTTGCCCATCAGGCACTACCAAATGTCATGCACATTGAGAAGAACGTCTCCGAAAGTGTGGTGGACACTATGTTGAATTGGGAAGAGAAAACTAAAGACGGCCCTAAGGCATGCATTGATCTGAAAAGAATGGGTATACGAAAATATTTGTGGTTGAGAGAAGGGAAGAAAAAAATGCATCCAGCCCTTTACACCGTCAAGCCTGACTAGAAGAATGAAATTTTTAGGTAGATGGGTAATGTTAGGTATTCTTCAGGCTACGCAGGCAATATAGGCCAGTGTGTTAACTTCCGAGACAATAAGATGTACGGATTAAAGAGTCATGACTGCTATATACTTCTTCAACGTCTCTTCACTGTTTTCATTCGATCATACCTGCCCTGTCAAGTGGTGGAGCCGTTAGTAGCGTTGTCAAGATTCTTTCAGAAGTTATGCAGTAGAGAAGTGAAAAAATCAGACTTGAGGGAAATGCAACAGGACATCATTTTTATCATGTGCAAATTCGAGAGGATACTTCCCCCAAATCGGTCTCTCCTCCTTCAAAAACTCTCCACATCTCCCCCAAATCGCCCCAAACCCTCGGAATCTCTCCAAGGATGTCCCATATCGCTAGAAGCGCCCTCAAATCGGTCTCAATCTCTCCAAAACAGGTTCTTCCTCTCTCTCTCTCTCTCTCTCTCTCCCTCTCTCTCTCTCTCATTTTCCCCATTAATTTTAGGGTTTTAGCTTTATTTAGGGATGTCACACCGATGTGTTCTTTTATGTGAATGTGTATGATTTTTGATAATGCATTATGGATTTTTTGATTAGATTATTGAATTTGTGTATGGAATTTGTGATTGGATTATAGAATTTGTGTATGGAATTTGTGATTGTGTCATAAAATTTGTGTATGGAATTTGTGATTGGGTTAATTGAATTTGTGAATTTTATGGAATTTTTGATATATGGAATATGTGATTATTTTGAGGGAATATTATGTGATTTTATGTGAATATAAATATGTGATTTATGTATGAATTTTGTGATTTCTGTATGAATTTGTGAATTTTATGATTTATGTATGAATTTGTTAATTTTGTGATTTATGCATGAATTTGTGAATTTTGTGATTTATGTATGAATTTTGTGAATTTTGTGATTTATGTATGAATTTTGCGATTTATGGATGAATTTTATGAATTATGTATGAATTAATTTAAATAGGATTTAATTAATTAGGGTTTAATTTAATTAGGATTTAAATAATTAGGGATCATGAATTGGTTAAGTTGGAAGAGTTCGAAGGGCTCTAAAACATGAACTGGGTCTAGCGGTGATAGTTCCTCGTCCACCTCTATAAGTAACACTTATAGCGGCCCGAGGACCTCTCGATACCTTAACTATTTCAGCAGTTGCAACAAGATGTAGGGGCCCGCCGACCCCCTGCACGAGTCCGCTCTTCAACGAAGGGGCCACTCCCTCACCACAGCCGGACGCCTCTATGGGTCCCATACATTCAGGTGTTTGCATGCCTCCCATCTCCCGGCCAACGACGCCTACTCCCTTGCCGCAGCCGTTGGCCTCTAATGCAGGTCCTTCAGATTGTTCCTCTATAGGGACACGTGGTGGTCCGCCGCCACACCTCTTCGTGCCCGATACGATACGATCCATACCTGTGCTCGATGATTGGGAGTGCCCATTCTAGGACAAATTGGTTACATTACCCCGAAAGAGGCATACTTCTATGTGCCGTTTGATACACCTCTATATAGTGCGAGGGTATCAAATATATTGACGTCCGAATCGGGTAAATATTACCAAAATTAGTATTTAATTTGAAACTCATTAATATTAGCGCATATACCGCTTAAGTGGTTATATTGAATTTTTTTTCCCTTCTGTTAGCCGACACCGACACTGGAGGCAATGCAAAAAAGAAAAATAGAGGCATGGTCAGCAGCAAGCTACTTGACAAGGCGGTCAAGGACAGTGGGAAAGTGGTCATACAGACCAATTTGAATGGAGATGTGATAGTGGGAAAGAATACGTGGAAGTATGCCAGCATGGTAGGGAGTATAATACGGTGTAAAGTTCCATTTATTGGCCCGAGTTGAAGGAAGAAGAACACAAAACAGTGGGGTAGCGGTTGGGAAAGACAATGATCTATATTACGGGGCTATTGTATATGTGGTTCAGCTATGTTACGGGAATGATGTCAATGTTTTCCTATTCAAGTGCAGATGGTTCAAGCGTACAAAGGAAGACCTGGGACTTTTATAAGTCGATACAAACTCAAGCTGGTATGAGGATGATCCTTTCACTCTCGCCACCTTAGTTAGGCGGGTGTTCTATCTCGACGATCTAGACGCTGGTGAAGGGTGAAAAATAGTGAACCATATCTGTGACGACCCGGAATAGATTGAACAGTGTCATCAGCTTGGTCCGTGAGATTATGAGTAATGGTAGATTTCCGATAATGGATTTACTCGCCAGGTTTGATAACGACTAAATCTTTAGTCGAGAATGGGAGCTGAGTCTCTTCTCGAGAGTCGTTGTACGTGTGATTTCGAGTTCGTGGGCGGTTCCGGATCGTTATTTGGACGACCGATGAATAAGTTATGAATATTTGAAGTTTCGATGTAATCGGGTTTAAATGGTGATGCTCTTAGCGACTAAATTACCGGACGAGAATTTGGTTTCGGATTCTTCACAGAGTTGTTAAGAATTTAATTTCGAGCTTGTGGGAACTTCCGGAGCATTATTCCGAGTTACGAAGATTAAGTTGTGAATATTTCCGATTGTTGATTATTTAGTTGGTTAATGTATGTGTTGGGTTGAACAGTTGACTTTTTATCCGATTGGTCGATGTGTTTGACTTTGGGTGATATTTAAAGAATACGTCGAGTCGAGTTTGTTGCCGCGAGAATTATCGGAATCGGAGTTACGACGCGAGAGTTACGGATGTTTAAAGTTTGTTGAAATACGTAATTTTTGGAGTTTCCATTTTGGGAAGGCCTATAAATAGAAGGTTACCTGTTTGGGCAAGTCAACCTTGCCATTATGGGAGTTGACCGAGTTGACCGAGTCAACTCGGTGGAGGAGGAAACTCACGACGGCGAACTGCGTGCTTCACGGCGGAGGTTTACCGTCCGGCCACCACATGGCACGAGACTTGTCCCATTCTCCTCGTCCCGACGTCCTGAGTCTACCCTTGGTCACCATGCACGGCGAGGCTCGCCGTAGGTGTGAGAATTTTCGGCCAAAAGTTTGGGGAAAATTGGTGAATTCAGGTTTGTATTTTCCGGCCGAATTGAGCTGAAACAAGGAGTGGGCTTTGAAGCCCTCATCACCATGAAGCTACCATGTAAGTTTGGTGATCTAATTTTGCTTGTGTATGGAGAAATTTAGAGTTGAAATCTTGGTTGGATTTCGGTTTTGTGTGAAATTGAGCTAGTTAGAGTTTGAATTGGCCGTTGATGTAGTTGAGAAAGTTGCTCAGTGAATGATTTTGAGTGGAATAGGGGTTGCTCCGCCGGGAAAATTTCAGTTTGGTGGTGGCGCCTTCGGCGGAGGCGGTCAACGGTCAAAGTTTGACTTTTTGGGGTTTTCGACAAGTTGCATGTCATTTCACTCGAAATCGCGCAGTGACGACCTAGAACAGAATCAGTATGAGAATCAGCTTGATCTACGAGCTTGCGCGTAGTCGCAGAGTTACGACAGTTGTTTGAATCGCCGGACTTGTTAACGACTAAATTATTGGCCGAGAATTGGAGCTGGGTCTCTTCTCGAGAGTCGTTGTACGTGTCATTTCGAGTTCGTGGGCGGTTCCGGATCGTTATTTGGACGACCGAGGAATAAGTTATGAATATTTGAAGTTTCGGCATAATCGGTTTATAATTGTGGCCTTCTTAACGTCTAAATTACCGGTCGAGAATTTGGTTTCGACTTCTTCACGGAAGTTGTTGAGCATTTAATTTTGAGCTCGTGGGAACTTCCGGAGCATTATTCTGAGTTACGAAGATTAAGTTGTGAATATTTCCGATTGTTGGTTATTTAGTCGGTTTAAGAATGTGTTTGGGTTGAACAGTTGACTTTTTATCCCATTGGTCGATGTGTTTGAGTTCGGGTGATAATTGAAGAGTATGTCGAGACGAGTTTTTTGCCGCGACAATTATTGGAATCGGAGTTACGACGCGAGAGTTACGGATGTTTAAAGTTTGCCGAAATGTATTTTTGGAGGTTTCCTTTTTGGGAAAGTATAAATAGTGAACTTACTATTTTGGGAAAGTCAAAGGTTCATTATGGTGGTTGACCGAGTTGACCGAGTCAACTCGGTGGAGATGAAGCTCACGACGGTTCTCCACGGTCTCCACGGTGGCGCGATGATTACGGCCACCCCAGGGCTTGGCCCTTGGCCCGTCCGACTCGCTGAGTTGCCCTCAACCCCGTGCCGTCCTCCTCTCACGGTGATGTCCACGGTGGAGAGAGAATTATCCGGCCAAAGTTCAAGGTTTTTGGGGTTAATGGTGGTTTCCGATTCCGGCCAAATTGAGCTGCAAAAAGGACTGGGTTTTATAGCTCTCGTCACCATGAAGCTACCATGTAAGTTTGGTGTTCCAATTCATCTTGTACATGGAGAATTTTGGAATTGAAATTTGTGTGAACATTTGGTTTTTCATGAAATTGACCTAGTTAGAGTGAGAATTGGCCTTCGTTGCAGTTGTGAAAGTTGCTCAGTGGATGATTTTGAGTGGAGTAGAGGTTGCTCTGCCGGGAAAAGTTCAGTTTGGTGGCAGCGCCACCGTTGACGGCGATCAACGGCGGCGGTCAACGGTCAACGGCGGTCAAAGTTTGACTTTTTGGGGTTTTCGACAAGTTGCATGTCATTTCACTCGAAATCGCACCCTGATCGCAGTGAGGAGGTTCGTTTTTCGAGTTGAGCGTCCGAACTTACAGCGAGGTATTGAGGTGTACATATCGGATTTTCGACGATTTGTCGTATTCGGATTATGTGTTTCTGAGAACGGTGGTTTCTCGTGATTTGATTTGAATTATCGAGTTATGATTTTGAGTAATGGACTTTGTGATTATTCAGGGGTTCGTGATCGTTTGGTTGGCGAGGGTGTTTCCGCCGGATCACGGGTTCACGCGAACTGCGTTACGATAGTCTGTGAGTGGACAACTTCTTTTCACGGATTGTTTGCGAGTCTTTTATATACGTTTTACGAACTTGAGCAAGCAGCATGATCATGGTTTTACGAGCATGAGATTTCATACGAGATTATATATGTTTATTACGAGCATGTGTTATACGATTATGCCTATACCAGTATATAGTACGTATATACACTTATATATATTGTTTGATGCATTTGCATCGAACTGTTTATGATTTAATTTACACAGAGTACAGTCTCAGTTACGTTGTTGTATCGATACACTTACCTCTCGGCTGATCCCCGATGGTAGGCCTACCAGGAAGGGCGTTACCCCGACCTGACCGGCGAGGGGCGTTTCCCCGGAACCGAGGCCTTTCTGGCTTAGAATCACGTGTGGGTCTGGGATCTCGTGATTCGGACTGTACTAGCACGGATGTGTCCATGAGTGACCCCGTGAGATTTTCCATGCATGCTCTGTTTACGAGTTGGAGTCAGCGTCTCCTCGTATACTATTTGATTTATTTATATTTCGACTCGCATATGTTTTTATAACATATATACTACGTGGTGAAAGACATTTAGTTTCGTCCACTCACACTAATAGTTTTCATGTCTTTCCCCTGGGCTTTTCTGTTTCCGTGCCCAGTTTGCAGTTCGGACTCTGGTGTCGCACGTCGTGGTCGGAGGCATAGTGCTCGAGCTACCTTGTTTCTTCCAGTAAGTTTATTGTTCTACCTACTGTGGTATACTTATATGATTATACATTAGAGGTCGCTCTGAGTATTCTGTTGTATATACTATATGATTTTACACCGGATTTCAGTAAAGTACATATATATTTATTGTTTTACTTTACTGTTGATATATTGAGAAATCCGGATGGGATTGGTGCCCACAGTTTGATTTTTGTGGCATAAGATGAAGTGTATTTTCCGCGTGCAGGTAATGGTAATTCCACGTTAGTAACGAAACTCTGCCAAAATTTCTACGGTTTTTGTTGGTTCATGTTTTCGAAAGGGTTTGATTTCGGTTTAGGGAGCTAAATCGGGGTTGGGTCCTTTCAGCTTGGTATCAGAGCATTAGGTTATAGGTTCTGTAGACTTCTGTAGTCGTGTTTACTAAGGATATTTGAGAATGTATAGCATGTCTGGAATGGTGACCCGACCGGCCGGCGAATACTCATCAATATTCCAGGTGTTGTATACTTTCAAATATTTAAAGTTCCATGATTACGTTCCACTTGTTGTGAACGATGTTTTATTCATTAGGATGCCTCCTTGACGTGCTTTCCGTGTCGTTTCGGTTGTGGATCCTATTGAGGATCAATCGACGCGCGATTTGCCAGAGAACTGTGGATTTGGATGAGTATTCTGAGTTCAGAGATTTGTGTGGCACGGTTTGCCTGGTTGTGTGTGTATGAGCGTCTACATGTTGCCTCAGAGTTGAGATTTGTGGCAGTTGATGTTTGCCTGAGTCAGATCATTGTATTTGGTGGGCTGATATTGTGTGAGTTCCGGTTGCGACTCCATGGCGTACATTTAGGGTGTTGTTTATATGGTAATGGTTTTATCAGGCTATCCAGCAATCGAATGTGGAGTGTTTACCCACCTGAGGCAGAGATGCATTGTCCACATGTTTGTCCCTATTTGCACAAGTTATGTGGCTTCAGAGGAAGTAGTGCACGAGGTTCGAGATGAGTTTGAACCTGAGCATCAGAGGGATCTTGATTGTATGCCTCGAGATATCCGTGAGGAGCTTAGTGTGCTGCACTCAGTGGCGAGGCTATTGAGAAGGAAAGGTGTACGCGGTTTCCGATGTGTTGGTTTGAGGGAAGTGGACTTAGTTGAGATATTTGTCGAGGTTGAGTTCAGGCACCTCGGGATCAGTGATTTCATCAGGTTGTGGTCTTTTTGATTATGTTGAGGGTCATCAGATCAAGCAGAAGATCCGTTTGGCGATGGCGGAGATCACAGTGTAGCAGACTGGCTCTTGTGGTATGAGTTTGGGTGATCATTGGTGATCCTTTCTCGCAGCAGGTGTTGCGGTGACGTGTGTTTGTGAAGCACTTTCAGTTGCTGTTTCGGTGGCCAGGAGGGTCACGTTACGAGGGAGCGCCCTCAGCCAGCTGTTTTAGCGGTTTGGTAGCTCAGAGTTCATGAGGAGATCATGATGCTATTCCTGAAGTTTGACCAATGTAGCCTTTTGATGAGCTATTCAGCAAGTCGCAATTGACGTGGGCAGCTAGTTGGGCATGTTGGAGTTCGTCCCATGACCTTGTTTGAGGACAGACTTTTCTCCGAGGTTACTGTTGTTTGATATCCATGGCTGTTGTACCTGCATCTCCACTTCCGAGGTTTTGGAGAGTGTTGTATCCATCCGGAGGTTGCGAGATCCTTGTTGGAGGATATGGGTTAGCCACGGATCTGTTATAGCTGGACATCGTGGTTTTGATGTGATTATGAGTATAGACTTACTGACGATGCATTTGGCTGTGTTCGAGTGCCTCGAGAAGGAGGTTGTGTTTCGACGGCTAGATTTCCCCGAGATGCTGTTTCGCGGTGATGGTCAAGCGGATGGTGGAAACGAGTTGCGTTGTTGCATAGCTCATGTTGTGGATACTATGGTTGCTGTGCCCGACATTGGTGACATTGAGGTGGTTCCCGAGTTTTCAGGTGTGTTCCGGAGGAGTTACCAGGTGTTCCTCCAGTTCGGGAGACCGACTACACCATTGAGTTTGTACCGGGCACTGGACTCATTTTTCCGAAGTCTTGTCGTTCGGAGCTAGCGGAGCTGATGGAGCTATAGGTTCGACTCCAGGAGTTGCTGGAGAAGGTTTCAGGAGATTTCATGCGATTCCGCGTATTTGCATGGTGTGCGCTTGTATTGTTTGTGCTGAAGATGGTTGGTTCGATGAGGTGGTGCATTGATTACCGAAGCCTGATTCGCTTCATAGGAGAGTGAGTATCCTCCGCTTCGGATTGACGATTGGTTTGATTAGCTCGCGAGAGCTTCAGTCTTTTCGAAGATTGATTTTGGGTCCAGATACCATCAGTTGAGGATCGATGAGTTAGTTGTGGTTTGGACAGCTTTCAGATCATTGTGCGGGCATCAGGAGTTCTTGGTCACACTGTTTGGTTGACCAATGCCCCGTAGTTTTTACGGACTCGATGGACCATGTGTTCAGACGATTCTGGACGAGTTGCGGTCATGTTCGTCGACAACGTGCTGATGTACTCCAGGAGTGTGGGCCAACACCTGAAGCAATTGTGAGCAGGTTTTGCAGACTTCGCGAGACGATTAGCTGTTTGTGAAGTTCAGCCAGTGTGAGTTTTGGCTGATTATCGTGAAGATTTTGGATTGTGTGATGTTATCCGAGGGAGTTGGTGTGGATCCTGACCAGATTGAAACCGTGTTGATTTGGGAATTGTTTTACCATTATGCCAGAGATCAGGGGTCTCTTAGGTTTGGCAGGCTATTACCGACGGCTTGTGCAGGATTTTCCTGAATTGCCACTCTACTTTCCGAATTGACGAAGAAGGTGTCAAATTCGAGCGGTTCGATGCACGCGAGGAAAGTTACTTACTCCTGAAGGATGGTTGACCGTTGTTTCGGTTTTGACCATACCTGACGAGCGTGATGCGTTCGTGGGTTATGGCGATGCATCGAGGTTTGGATTTGGTTGTGCTTTGATGCTGTGTAGCAGAGCGGTGGTTCATGGTTGCTGGCAGTGGAACTTTATGAAGCTACGTATCCTATGTATGATTTGGGTGTAGCTGTCCTTATGTTAACATCAGAGAGTTGGGGATACTACTGCTACGGCGTGCAGCGCAGTGTAGGATGTACAATGATCACTTGAGTTTCATCCACTTGCATTTTCGGCCAGATTTGGGCTTGAGGCAGCGTAGATGGATGGGGTCGACTATGACTGTACCTTTGAGTTTGTTCGAGAAGGCTAGAGGTTGTACTTTGACCATCCGTCTGGGATGTTGTTGCTGATGCATTCAGTCGAAAGTCGGGAGCTTCGATGTTTCATGTGTGAGTGTGGCTTGAGTTTCCGTGTTAGCTGAGTTGCGAGCTACAGGAGCTGGGTTCGAGTATAATGATGTTAAAGCTCATTGTTTTACGTGTGTTTGGCGCTAGTGGTGCGGAGATGTGTTTGATACTTCGAGTTTACTACTTGTGACGCAACATGAAGAGCAATGTAGCAGCTTGTGTGTGCAGATGTCACATTTAACAGACGATGGCTAGGAGACATAGACTTGCCGGAGAGTTACAGCCATTGAGGAATTCCGGTTTGATGTGGCGTTTGTCGCTGTGGTTTGGGTGCTAGTATGTACTTCAGTTTGTGGCACCAGTTGTCAGGCCATTGTGGACCATTTGATGAACTTAGTACGTTTCCTTGTACTTTTCGGGAAAAGATTTCAGTGGCAGGCTGGCATAGTTTTGTTTGATGGAGATTGTCCATTCACGTGGTGTGCATGTGTCCCAGTTTGCTGGTTGAGATAATCAGCTACGACTGTGTGTTGGCAAGCTTTGCAGCGAGCATTGGGGATCAGATTACAAGTTAGTACCGGTTCTTATCCTCAGATTGGTGAGTAATCTTTGAGGACTATTCAGACCTTATAGGGCATGTTGTGGTCTTGTGTATTGCAGTTCCGAGGGATTTGGGACCAGCAGTTTCACTTGGTCGAGATTGCTTGCAGTACCAGTTTGTGGACCACTATGGTTTTGATGTTGCATGATGTCGTTTTGAGGAACGATGTTGTACTTCATTGTACTGGAGTGAGTTTGGTTTGAGTTTGAGTTGACATTTGATTCTGATTTTGTGGAATATGTTACCACAGACTGTCAGATTAGCGGAAATAAGTTGATTATTACCGAGTTTGATGTTTAAGGTATGTTGATATGAGTGTGTTAAATTTTGTTTTGCCACGTTGTTTTGATCCGTATGTGATCATAGGCGAGTTTGTGTTGTGCCGTATAGTTCGACGTCGCCTATATTGTTGGCTTTTGTGTGTGTTGTGTTGTGTTCCATGTGGCGGAACTACATTTCAGGTTTGTTACGTGTTGTGTACCCGACCTATTCCTTATGCAGGAACACTTGGCGCTTGTGTAGGGCCAGTTCAGATTTGTGATTTGAGGGTACAGGGATTTCAGCACGGAGCTATCTCCTATTGTGGAGTTTGTTATCAGAATTGTTCAGTTGACGTTGTCACTGGAGAGTTGAGTAGTATGCAGAGGCAGTACTCCTACTTTTAGTCGGCAGACTCGGAAATTTTGAGGTCAAATTTTTTTAAGGGGGCTGGATTTGTGACGACCCAGAACAGAATCAGTATGAGAATCAGCTTGAACTACGAGCTTGCGCGTAGTCACAGAGTTACGACAGTGTTTGAATCGCCGGACTTGTTAACGACTAAATTATTGGCCAAGAATTGGAGCTGGGTCTCTTCTCGAGAGTCGTTGTACGTGTGATTTCGAGTTTGTGGGCGGTTCCGGATCGTTATTTGGACGATCGAGGAATAATTTATGAATATTTGAAGTTTCGGCATAATCGGTTTATAATTGTGGCCTTCTTAACGTCTAAATTACTGGTCGAGAATTTGGTTTCGACTTCTTCACGGAAGTTGTTGAGAATTTAATTTCGAGCTCGTGGGAACTTCCGGAGCATTATTCTGAGTTACGGAGATTAAGTTGTGAATATTTCCGATTGTTAGTTATTTAGTCGGTTTAAGAATGTGTTTGGGTTGAACAGTTGAATTTTTATCCAATTGGTCGATGTGTTTGACTTGGGGTGGTAATTGAAGAGTATGTCGAGACGAGTTTGTTGCCGTGAGAATTATTGGAATCGGAGTTACGACGCGAGAGTTACGGATGTTTAAAGTTTGCCGAAATGTATTTTTGGAGGTTTCTTTTTGGGAAAGTATAAATAGTGAACTTACTATTTTGGGAAAGTCAAAGGTTCATTATGGTGGTTGACTGAGTTGACCGAGTCAACTCGGTGGAGATGAAGCTCACGACGGTTCTCCACGGTCTCCACGGTGGCGCGATGATTCCGGCCACCCCATAGCTTGGCCCTTGGCCCGTCCGACTCGCCGAGTTGCCCTCGACCCCGTGCCGTCCTCCTCTCACGGTGATGTCCACGGTGGAGAGAGAATTATCCGGCCAAAGTTCAAGGTTTTTGGGGTTAATGGTGGTTTCCGATTCCCATTCCGGCCAAAATGAGCTGCAAAAAGGACTGGGTTTTGTAGCTCTCATCACCATGAAGCTACCATGTAAGTTTGGTGTTCCAATTCATCTTGTACATGGAGAATTTTGGAATTGAAATTTGTGTGAACATTCGGTTTTTCATGAAATTGACCTAGTTATAGTGAGAATTGGCCTTCGTTGCAGTTGTGAAAGTTGCTCAGTGGATGATTTTGAGTGGAATAGAGGTTTCTCCGCCGGGAAAAGTTCAGAGTACAGTCTCAGTTACGTTGTTGTATCGATACACTTGCCTCTCGGCTGATCCCCGATGGTAGGCCTACCAGGAGGGGCGTTACCCCGACCTGACCGGCGAGGGGCGTTTCCCCGGAACCGAGGCCTTTCTGGCTTAGAATCACGTGTGGGTCTGGGATCCCGTGATTCAGACTGTACTAGCACGGATGTGTCCATGAGTGACCCCGTGAGATTTTCCATGCACTACAACATTTGGAGACATTGCCGGCGATTTTCGCCGGAAAATCGCCGGTAATGTCTTTTTTTTTTTTTTTTTTTTAACATTACCGGCGATTTTTGTCGCCGGTAATGTCCGTCGCCGGCAATCCCTCGATGGTAATGTAAAAAAAAAAAAAAAAAAAGACATTACCGGCGACTTTATTTATGTCGCCGGTAATGTCTTTTTTTTTTTTTTTTTTTTTACATTACCGGCGACATGAATTTATGTCGCCGGCAATGTCTTTAGCTTCGAGACATTACCGGCGACATAAATTCATGTCGCCGGCAATGTCTAAAAAAAAAAAAAAAAAATTACATTACCGGCGACTTAAGTCGCCGGTAATGTCCAAAAATCGCCGGCCTTGTTTTTGGACATTACCGGCGACTTAAAAGTCGCCGGCAATGTGTAAAAATGTTGTAGTGATGCATGCTCTGTTTACGAGTTGGAGTCAGCGTCTCCTCGTATACTATTTGATTTATTTATATTTCGACTCGCATATGTTTTTATAACATATATACTATGTGATGAAAGACATTTATTTTCGTCCACTCACTCTAACAGTTTTCATGTCTTTTCCCTGGGCTTTTCGGTTTCCGTGCCCAGTTTGCAGTTCGGACTCTGGTGTCGCACGTCGTGGTCGGAGGCATAGTGCTCGAGCTACCTTGTTTCTTCCAGTAGGTTTATTTTTCTACCTACTGTGGTATACTTATATGATTATACATTAGAAGTCGCTCTGAGTATTCTGTTGTATATACTATATGATTTTACACCGGATTTCAGTAAAGTACATATATATTTATTGTTTTACTTTACTGTTGATATATTGAGAAATCCAGATGGGATTGGTACCCACGGTTTGATTTTTGTGGCATAGGATGAAGTGTATTTTTCGCGTGCAGGTAATGGTAATTCCACGTTAGTAACGAAACTCTGCCAAAATTTCTACGGTTTTTGTTGGTTCGTGTTTTCGAAAGGGTTTGATTCCGGTTTAGGGAGCTAAATCGGGGTTGGGTCCTTTCACGCGCCCCGATCGCAGTGGGAGGTTCGTTTCTCGATTTGAGCATCCGAAAGTACAGCGGGGTATTGAGGTGTGATTTTCGGATTTTCGACAGTTTGTCGTAATCAGATTATGTGTTTCCGAGAATGGTGGTTTCTCATGATTTGTTTTGAATTGTCGAGTTATAACTTTGAGTAATGGACATTGTGAATATTCAGGTGTTCGTGATCGTTCGTTTGGCGAGAGACTTTCCGCCGGATCACTGGTTAACGCGAACCGTGTTACGCTAGTCTGTGAGTGGACAAGTTTCTATTTTCACAGTTGATTTGCGAGTTCGTGGATTTTATGATTTTCGTGTTTACTTTATACGATGGTTGAGATATATGTTATTTTCGGAGGTGTTATTATCTGTTTATTGGTGATGACATATATTGCATCGATGCTACCAGAGTTGAGAGATTCCTCTGGACCAAAGTTGAGAGATTCCTCTGAAGTAGGGTTGAGAGATTCCCCTGAGTGCCGCCGGGGTTGAGAGATTCCCCTGGTCTATCACCGTCGGGTTGAGCGATTCACCTGACGTCGGGCTTGAGAGATTCGTCCGACAACCTCCATATATATATATATATATATATGTGTTTTCTGAACTCGCACTGTTTTATATTGATTATGTATATAAACTGGTGAAAGGCATATGTTTATTTTCGTCCACTCACTCTAACGTTTTTATTTGCCTTTCCCCTGAGCTTTTTGGTTTCCGTGCCCAGTTTGCAGTTTGGACTCTGGTGTCGCACGTCGTGGTCGGAGGCATAGTGCTCGAGCTACCTTGTTTCTTCCTGTAGGTTTATTGTTCTACCTACTGTGGTATATTTATATGATTATACATTAGAGGTCGTTCTGAGTATTCTGATGTATATGTTTATACGATTTTACACCGGATTTTCAGTAAAGTACTGATAAATTTATTGTTTTACTTTACTGTTGATATATTGAGAAATCCGGATGGGATTGGTGCCCACGGTTTGATTTTTGTGGCATAGGATGAAGTGTATTTTCCGCGCGCAGGTAATGGTAATTCCACGTTAGTAACGAAACTCTGCCAAAATTTCTACGGTTTTTGTTGGTTCGTATTTTCGAGGGGGTTTGATTCCGGTTTAGGCAACTAAATCGGGGTTGGGTCCTTTCAGCTTGGTATCAGAGCATTAGGTTATAGGTTCTATAGACTTCTGTAGTCGTGTTTACTAAGGATATTTGAGAATGTACAGCATGTCTGGAATGGTGACCCGACCGGCCGGCGGATAATCAGCAATATTCTGGGTGTTGTATACTTTCAAATATTTGAAGTTCCATGATTACGTTCCACTTGTTGTGAACGATGTGTTATTCATTAGGATGCCTCCTTGACGTGCTTTCCGTGTCGGTACGGTTGTGGATCCTGTTAAGGATCAGTCGACGCGCGATTTGCCAGAGAATTGTGGATTTGGATGAGTATTCTGAGTTCAGAGAATTGTGTGGCACGGTTTGCCTGGTTGTGTGTGTATGAGCGTCTACATGTTGCCTCAGAGCTGAGAATTGTGGTAGTTGATGTTTGCCTGAGTCAGATTGTTGTAATTGGTGGGCTGATATTGTGTGAGTTCCGGTTGCGACTCCATGGCCTATATTCAGGGTGTTGTTTATACGGTAATGTTTAATCAGGCTTCCCAGCAATTGAATGTGGAGTGTTTAATCACCTGAGGCAGAGATGCATTGTCCATATGTTTGCCCCTATTTGCACGAGTTATGTGGCTTCAGAGGAAGCAGTGCACGAGGTTCGAGATGAGTTTGAACCTGAGTATCAGAGAAAGTCTGATTGATGTGCCTCGAGATTGCCGTGAGGAGCTTAGTGTGCTGCACTCAGTGGCGTGGCTATTGAGAAGGAAAGGTGTACGCGGTTTCCGATGTGATGGTTTGAGGAAAGTGGACTTAGTCGAGGTTTTGATGAGGTTGAGTTCCGACACTTCGGGATCAGTGACTTCATCATGCTGTGGTCTTTTCGATTATGTTGAGAGTCATCTGATTAAGCAGAGAATCTGTTTGACGATGGCAGAGATCACAGAGTAGCAGATTTGCTCCTGTGGCATGAGTTTGGGCGATCGTTGGTGATCCTATCACGCAGTAGGTGTTGCGGTGACTTGTGTTCGAGGAGCACTCTCAGTTGCTATTCTGGTGGCCAGGAGGGTCACGTTACGAGGGAGCGCCCTCAGCCAGCTGTGTTAGCAGATCGACAACTCAGAGTTCAGGAGGAGGTCATGATGCTGTTTCTGGAGTGACCAACGCAGCCTTTTAGATGAGTTATTCAGCAAGTCGCAATTGATGTGGGCGGCTAGTTGAGTATGTTGGAGTTCGTGCCACGACCTTGTTTGAGGACAGAATTTTCTCCGAGGTTACTGTTGTTTGATATCCATGGCTATTGTACCTGCATCTCCACTTCCGAGGTTTTGGAGAGTGTTGTATCCATCCGGAGGTTTACGAGATCCTTGCTGGAGGTTATCTGTTAGCCGCGGATCTACTATAGCTGGACATCGTGGTTTTGGTGTGATTGTGAGTATGGACTTCTTGGCGACGCATTAGGCTGTGTTCGAGTGCCTCGAGAGGGAGGTAGTGTTTCGACGACCAGGTTTCCCCGAGATATTGTTTCGCAGTGATGGTCGAGCGGATGGTGGAAACGAGTTGTGTTGTTTGCTTAGTTTATGATGTGGATATTACGGTTGCTGTGCCCGACATTGGTGACATTGAGGTGGTTCCTGAGTTTCCAGGTGTGTTTCGGAGGAGTTACCAGGTGTTCCTCCAGTTCGGGAGACCGACTACACCATTGAGCTTGTACCGGGCGCTGGACTCATTTTACCGACATCTTGTCGTTCGGAGCCAGCGGAGCTGATGGAGCTACTGGAGGAGGTTTCAGGAGATTTCATGCGACCCCGCGTATTTGCGTGGTGTGCTCTTGCATTGTTTGTATTGATGATGGATGGTTAGACATGGTGGTGCTTTGACTACCGGAAGCCTGATTTGCTTCAGAGGAGAGTGAATATCCTCTGTTTCGGATTGACGAGTGGTTTGATCAGCTTGCGAGAGCTTCAGTCTTTTCGAAGATTGATTTCGGGTCTGGATACCATCAGTTGAGGATCGATGAGTCAGTTGTAGCTTGGACGACTTTCGGATCATGGTGTGAGCATTAGGAGTTCTTGGTCACGCTGTTTGGTTGACTAATGCCCCCATAGATCATGTGGACTTGATGGACCAGGTGTCCAAACGATTCTGGACGAGTTGCGGTCATGTTCATTGGCAACGTCCTGATGTATTCCAGGAGTGTGGGCCAGCACCTGAAGCAATTGTGAGCAGTTTTGCGGACTTCGTGAGATGATCAGCTATTTGCGAAGTTCAGCAAGTGTGAGTTATGGTTGATTAGCGTGAAGATTTTGGGCTGTGTAATGTTATCCGAGGGAGTTGGATTGGATCCTGACCAGTTAGAAGTCGTGTGGATTTGGGAATTATCCTACCATGGTACCAGAGATCAGGGGTCTCTTGGGTTTGGCAGGCTATGATCAATGGCTTGTGCAGGATTTTCCCGGATTACCACTTCATTTTCCGGATTGACGAACAAGGCGTCAAGTTTGAGTGGTTCGATGCACACGAGGAGAGTTACTTACTCCTGAAGGATGGTTGACCGTTGCTTCGGTTTTGACCTTACCTGTCGACCGCGACGAGTTCGTGGGTTATGGCGATGCATCGAGGTTTGGATTTGGTTGTGTTTTGATGCAGTATTGCAGAGCGGTGGCTCATGGTGTCAGGCAGATCGAGGAAACTTTATGAAGCTACGTATCCTATGTATGATTTGGGTGTAGCTGTCTTTGTGTTAGCATCAGAGAGTTTGAGTCACTACTGCTACAGCGTGCAGCACAGTGTAGGACGTACACTGATCACTTGAGTTTCATCCACTTGCATTTTCGGCCAGATTTGGGCTTGAGGCAGTGTAGATGGATGGGGTCGACTATGACTGTACCTTTGATTTTGTTCGAGAAGGCTAGAGGTTGTACTTTGACCATCCGTCTGGGATGTTGTTGCTGATGCATTCAGTCGGAAGTCGGGAGCTTCGATGTTTCATGTGTGTGTGTGGCTCGAGTTTCCGTATTAGCCGAATTGCGAGCTATGGGAGCTGAGTTCGAGTGTGATGATGTTGAAGCTCATTGTTTTGCATGTGTTTGGCGCTTGTGATGCGGAAATGTATCAGATACTTCGAGTTTATTACTCGTGACGCAACATGAAGAGCAATATAACAGCTTGTTTTTGCAGATGCCACATTTGTCGACTGGCGATGGCTAGGAGGCAGAGACTTGCCGAAAAGTGTCAGCCATTTGAGATTTCCGGTTAGACGTGGTGATTGTTGCTGTGATTGTGTGTGTTTATATGCACTTTGGTTTGTGATGTCAGTTGTTAGGCCTTTGTGGATCATTTGACGAACTCATGCAGTACATTTCCTTGTACTTTCGGAGACGATTTCAGTGGCAGGCTGGCATAGCTGTGTTTGACGGAGGGTGTCCATTTACGTGGTGTACATGTGTCCCAGTTCGCTGGTCGAGGTAATCAGCTACAACTGTGTGTTGGCGAGCGTTGCAGCGAGCTGTAGGGATCATATTACAAGTTAGTACTGGTTTTTATCCTCAGATTGGTGGGCGATCTTTGAGGACTATTCAGACCTTGGAGGGCATATTGTGGACCTCGGTATTGCAGTTCCGGAGGATTTGAGACCAGCAGTTCCACTTGTTCGAAATTGCTTACAGTACCAGTTTATTGACTACTATGATTTTGATGTTGCATGTTGTCGTTTTGTGGACGATGTTGTACTCCACTGTGCTGGGGAGAGTTTGGTTTGAGTTTGAGTTGACATTTGATCTTGATTTTGTGGAATGTGCTACCACAGACTGTCAGATTAGCGGAAACAGGTTGATATTGCTCGAGTTCGATGTTTGAGTTATGTTGATGTGTGTAGACTGAGTTGTGTATTGCCACGTTGTTTTGATCTGTATGTGGTCATATGCGAGTTTGTGTTGTGCCGTATAGTTCGGCGTCGCCTATATTGTTGGCTTTTGTGTGTGTTGTGTTGTGTTCTATGTGGTGGAACTACATTTTAGGTTTGTTACGTGTTGTGTACCCTACCCGTTCCTTATGCAGGAACACTTGGCGATTGTGTGTAGCCAGTTTAGATTCGAGATTAAGGATACATGGATTTCAGCATGGAGCTATCTCCTATTATGGAGTCTGTTATCAGAGTTGTTCAGTTGATGTTGTCACTGGAGAATCGAGCAGTATGCAGAGGCAGTGCTCCTACTTTTAGTCGGCAGACTCGAAAATTTCGAGGTCGAAATTTTTTTTAAGGGGGGTGGATTTGTGACGACCCGGAACAGATTAAACAACGTCATCAGCTTGGTCCGTGAGATTATGAGTAATGGTAGATTTCCGATAATGGATTTACTTTCCAGGTTTGATAACGACTAAATCTTTGGTCGAGAATGGGAGCTGAGTCTCTTCTCGAGAGTTGTTGTACGTTTGATTTCGAGTTCGTGGGCTGTTCCAGATCGTTATTTGGACGACCGATGAATAAGTTATGAATATTTGAAGTTTCGACGTAATCGGGTTTAAATGGTGATGCTCTTAGCGACTAAATTACCGGACGAGAATTTGGTTTCGGATTCTTCACGGAAGTTGTTAAGAATTTAAATTCTAGCTTGTGGGAACTTCCGGAGCATTATTCCGAGTTACGAAGATTAAGTTGTGAATATTTCCGATTGTTGATTATTTAGTTGGTTAATGTATGTGTTGGGTTGAACAGTTGACTTTTTATCCGATTGGTCGATGTGTTTGACTTCGGGTGATATTTAAAGAATACGTCGAGTCGAGTTTGTTGCCGCGAGAATTATCGGAATCGGAGTTACGACGCGAGAGTTACTGATGTTTAAAGTTTGTCGAAATACGTAATTTTTGGAGTTTCCATTTTGGGAAGGCCTATAAATAGAATGTTACCTGTTTGGGCAAGTCAACCTTGCCATTATGGGAGTTGACCGAGTTGACCAAGTCAACTCGGTGGAGGAGGAAACTCACGACGGCGAACGGCGTGCTTCACGGCGGAGGTTTACCGTCCGGCCACCCCATGGCACGAGACTTGTCCCATTCTCCTCGTCCTGACGTCCCGAGTCTACCCTTGGTCACCATGCACGGCGAGGCTCGCCGGCGGTGTGAGAATTTCCGGCCAAAAGTTTGGGGAAAATTGGTGAATTCGGGTTTGTATTTTCCGGCCGAATTGAGCTGAAACAAGGAGTGGGATTTGAAGGCCTCATCACCATGAAACTACCATGTAAGTTTGGTGATCTAATTTTGCTTGTGTATGGAGAAATTTGGAGTTGAAACCTTGGTTGGATTTCTGATTTGTGTGAAATTGAGCTAGTTAGAGTTTGAATTGGCCTTTGATGCAGTTGAGAAAGTTGCTCAGTGGATGATTTTGAGTGGAATAGGGGTTGCTCCGCCGGGAAAATTTCAGTTTGGTGGTGGCGCCGCCGGCGGCGGCGGTCAACGGTCAAAGTTTGACTTTTTGGGGTTTTCGACAAGTTGCATGTCATTTCACTCGAAATCGCGCCCCGATCGCAGTGGGGAGGTTCGTTTCTCGATTTGAGTATACGAAAGTACAGCGAGGTATTGAGGTGTGATTTTCGGATTTTCGATAGTTTGTCGTAATCGGATTATGTGTTTCCGAGAACGGTGGTTTCTCGTGATTTGTTTTGAATGGTCGAGTTATAACTTTGAGTAATGGACATTGTGAATATTCAGGTGTTCGTGATCGTTCGTTTGGCGAGGGACTTTCCACCGGATCACGGGTTAACGCGAACCGCGTTACGCTAGTCTGTGAGTGGACAAGTTTCTATTTTCACAGTTGATTTGCGAGTTGGTGGATTTTATGATTTTCGTGTTTACTTTATATGATGGTTGAGATATATGTTATTTTCGGAGGTGTTATTATATGTTTATTGGTGATGGCATATATTGCATCGATGCTACCAGAGTTGAGAGATTCCTTTGGACCAGAGTTGAGAGATTCCTTTGAAGCAGGGTTAAGAGATTCCCCTGAGTGCCGCCGGGGTTGAGAGATTCCCTGGCCTATCACCGTCGGGTTGAGCGATTCACCTGACGTCGGGCTTGAGAGATTCGTCCGACAACCTCCATATATATATATATGTGTTTTCCGAACTCGCACTGTTTTATATTGATTATGTATATAAACTGGTGAAAGGCATACGTTTATTTTCGTCCACTCACTCTAAAGTTTTTATTTGCCTTTCCCCTGGGCTTTTCGGTTTCCGTGCCCAGTTTGCAGTTTAGACTCTGGTGTCGCACGTCGTGGTCGGAGGCATAGTGCTCGAGGTACCTTGTTTCTTCCAGTAGGTTTATTGTTCTACCTACTGTGGTATATTTATATGATTATACATTAGAGGTCGCTCTGAGTATTCTGATGTATATGTTTATACGATTTTACACCAGATTTCAGTAAAGTACTGATATATTTATTGTTTTACTTTACTGTTGATATATTGAGAAATCCGGATGGGATTGGTGCCCACGGTTTGATTTTTGTGGCAAAGGATGAAGTGTATTTTCCGCGTGCAGGTAATGGTAATTCCACGTTAGTAACGAAACTCTGCCAAAATTTCTACGGTTTTTGTTTGTTCGTATTTTCGAGGGGGTTTGATTCTGGTTTAGGCAACTAAATCGGGGTTGGGTCCTTTCAATATCTCTCATCGAGGAATATGGAATATGGAGACAATTGAAGGGACACCGGCGACTGAAGATGCTACTGAACCAGAAAGAGACATTCCTGCCTATCAAGAGCCTAATATTTCTATTATCTACTCCGATATAATGGACCTGGTTCAAGATGGTGAACGGTTACCCATGCCTGACGGTTGTACAGATCTAACTGAAGATGAGATTATCGATGCAATTAATGAGGTAGATGAAGAAGACGTGCAGGATGAGGATGAGGACGAAGAGTCAGGTTATTTGTCGGACGATGTTTAGTATGATGAGGAGGATGAGCAATCAGATAACGGGGATGAGGATGATGATGATTATGACGAAGAGTACAATCTTGTAGTGACGAGGGGTGTTAATTGGTAATTTATTATTGTAATTATTGTAATATAAGATGCATCATCGATCAATAATTAATATAAATATTATGAGGACGAGTACGTACGTACGTATGTACAACTATTAATTTTGTACTTAATTAATTGCACGCGTGCATGCATGGTCGGTTCTACCAACGTACGTAAATAAATATTAATTAATTAATCGATCCAGATCGATCGAGGATCGGATCAGGTCGGATCGTTCGAGGAGCGGATCGGATCGATCGATGATTTTTTCGATCGAATTGAATCCGAAGAATTAAAGGGACACACTTGGACGACGGAGACTCCATTTTTGCATCGTCCAACTATTTCATTCGAATGAAAAATCGGCAACTTCTTTGCGAATTAATTTTAAAAATTATTTTTACGTAAATTTAACTTGGACCACGGAGATTGACCATCTCCGTCATCCAGGTGGACACTTGGACGACGGAGATGGGCTTTTTCCGTTGTCCAGGTGGACACTTGGACGACGGAGATTGTCTTCTCCGTCGTCCAGGTTCAAAATTAAGGCGGTTGAAACCGACTCGCCGATTAATTGGGCGCCGTTTCAAAATTTTGAAACGGTTGACTTAGACGACGGAAAATAGGGCTCCGTCGTCTAAGTGAAACTCTATATATAGCCACTGCTCATTCTCTCTTTTCCTCATCCCATATCATTCTCCTCCTCTCCTCTCCTCTCCTCTCGATCACTCTCTCTCAAAAGCTCCGGCCTCCCTCCGACGACGACTCTCCGATGACCAAAATTCTGGCGTTTCCCTCTCTCTGGCGACTCTCCACTCGAGCGACTTTTCGGCGACTTTTTCGGCGACTCATATTTTAGGTAATAATTATATTTTTTAACATCATTATTATTAAACTAATTAATTAATTTTTAAATTGGAAAATTAATTAGTAATATATTAGTAATAATTATTATTACTAAATGAATAATTATTAGTAATAATATATTAGTAATAATAATTATTGGTAATAATAATTAATTATATTGGTAAATGAATAATTATTATTGTAAATGCATGATAAATAATAATTAAATATTGTAATTAAATATTGTTTTAATTAATACTATAATTGGTGATTATTATTGCATGTAATTATAGTTTGTAAATATTGTTCTAATATTGTAAATTTGTAGTAAATATGGTAAATTAGTGAATTATTAAAAATAATAAATTGGTAATTATGACAATTTTGTAGTAAATTGGTAGTCTTTGATTTAAATTTAGTACATAATTAAGTTTGGTTTATTAAGTCGCACTCTTTGGAATAGATGGCGCCTCATTTCCTAACTTATCTCCTTAACCCCTCATGATGTGTGGATTTCATCACCGCACACCATAACTTAAGTGTAGTTATGGACACGAGGTTGCGGGCGGAGTTTGCATAGTACTTGAGATAGTGTAAAATTTCAAAAGATTGGCTGAATGTCGGACATGGTGTCTAGAAACGGATTATGACTGGTGACAGGTTTTGGATTTAAGAAAGACGACACCAATAGAGTATATACCATTGATTTGGTTAGTCTCGAGGTGTTTTGTCGAAATTAGTCACGCCTCTCGCGTTATCTCTATCCCTAACTGGTCATGTTTTTCGATTGAACAATGGCTGATTTATTGAAAGTTTACACTTTATCGCGCGGGTCGCACGTCTATTGAACGACCCAAACACCAAGCTAGTGTACTCAATTTAAATCTTAGGCACACTCAATACTAAGGTGTAATTATCGTAAATTTTTTTATATAATTATTATGGTAATCAGGTATTTTAACAACTCCTAGGTTTAAATGGCTCTGTCGGGAAAGAAAAGGCCCAACAGGATGCTGAAGGAGGGAAAATACGCGCTTTCTCCGAACCCTTCAGCTGGTCCGTCGACAGCGCCCACTGGGGAAATTCCCGTTGTCCTAGTTATTCCGACCGGTGATGACGACGCCCATTCCGGTCGGACGCCCGGTTCGGCAGAACGTACTCAGGCGTCCTCCACCTTGGCCTCCTCTGAATCTATCCTTTATAGCGCCTGGCGCAAGCCCAGGAGGGCCCCGACTGACCCGGAACCCAAAAGGACTCGCGATCTCGTCAAAGGCAAAAAATCCGAGAAAATTTTCAAGGCGACAGGGAAAAAGATCGAGTTGCCGTACGACGAATTCACCGGTGGCTCTCCCACAGCTCAGCTAGCTAGTCTCTCAGCGCACAGCATAGGGTCAATCCTTCGCAACAGGGTTCGTATGACTGCCCCTACTTGGAAGGAGTTGTCGGATGAAGAGAAGGCGGAACTGTTTAAAGAACTTTCGGTACGTAATACGTACAATTTTAAATTTAATTTCTAATAACCAATAAAAATTGTAATTTCATAATATATACGATTATAATTTTCTATTTATTTCTGATAGGAACAATATGAGATGGATCCCACATCGGTGATGCTTAGGCATATCAACCAAACCGCCAACTCCATCTACCGTGATTGGAAGTACAAGCTTCATGTGTACTTCGATAATATCGGCCCCGTGCCTACCCCCGTAGAGCTGCGTGGGGATAAGGAAGATGAGTGGTAATGGTTGTGTAACCACTTCCAAGATGAAGAATATAAGGTGTTTACTTTTTTATTTAAATTAAGAGAATTGAATTATTTTTATTTTAGTTACTCATTAATTTTTTAATGATTTATGTTGTCCAACAGAAATTCTCCGAAATCAAAAGACCAACCGGGGGAAGAAGGACAAACACCATACCTCCGACGCCAAGCAAGTGATTCAAATAGCCAAGGAGCACAGGGATAAGGGCTCCAAACATCCTTATCTCGATGCTAGCATAAGCGCGTACGTGACGTCTGGACTCGAGAATGAAGCGAGTCAATACGGCGTAAGTGATATATATGTGCTTTTAATTAGCGTAGTTATTATTTGATTATTATTTATTAAATTTTCGTACAAATTTATAATTATTTTATTTTTATTATTATTTTTTAGGCAAGGTTGGTAGAACGGGCGCAGGAGGAATTGGCCAACACTCAGCTTGCACACCCGGATTTGCCGCCCGAAGACCTGCCTCCTCTATCGATGGAGAGCCAAATTGCAATCGCCGATGAGGTATACAATCGTAGAGCTGGAAGGGAGGTTAGGGGGATGGGACCTAAGGTGATTCGAGATTTGTCCTCCGACTCATCTACGGGAGGTTCGGCGAGGAAAAGTACTAAGGCTGCGGCCGTCCAAGCAGCCTTTGAAGGGGCTCGACTCGCACGGGAGGAAAATCAATCTATGCGTCAAAGGCTTGATCAGCAAGAAGCACAGATAGCCCAACTCGTCGCCCTCATGCAGAATCAGGCTCGACAACAGTGTCAACCTCTTCCAAACCCATACCCCGACGACGACGACCCGGCTGGAGGCGGGGGACTCGGCGGTGCATCTGTTCCTCCAGTATTTTAGTACTTTCTGTAGTTTATTATATCGTTTTTTTCCGATTCCGAACGATATTTAATTTCATGTATGTACAAATTAATTTTTATTATTTAAGTAATTAAAAATTTATTATATTTAATTAATTTTAACATATTTAATTATTTAAATGAGATTGGAGTATTTTAATTAAATTACTAATATTTTACTACAAATTAAAATTTAATTTAAAAAAAAATTAAATAATCACTTAGACCACGGAGAATTGATCTCCATGGTCCAAGTGAGAACTTAGACCCCGGAGAAAGCCCAAAAACTTCGCGGTCTAAGTACTCACTTGGACCACGAAGATCAATTCTCCGTGGTCTAAGTGTGTACTTAGACCGCGGAGAAAGCCCAAAAACTCCGCGGTCTAAGTTCTCACTTGGACCACGGAGATCAATTCTCCGTGGTCTAAGTGAGAACTTAGACCGCGGAGAAAGTCGACATTCTCCGCGGTCCAAGTACGCACTTGGACCGCGGAGATCTCCTTCTCCGTCTTCCAAGTGCTTGGACGACATCACTTAGAGTACGGAGCATACTCCATGGAGGTTCCGTCGTCTAAGTACTTAGACGACGGAAAATCTCACCTAGACGACCGAAAAGGACCGCGGTCTAGGTAAGTTTTTCTTGTAGTGTTCAACCATAGTTGTTTAGCTATTCATACTAGCAGACATACTTACTTGAAATAGATAAGTTGAATAGTTTTCTACGAATCTATCTCTCGAGTCACAAGCTTGACTCTCAGGCTTTCTACTCTCAGATAGATCTCTTATATTCTGATTTTTTATGCCAAGAAATAAGACTCAAAGCTCCTTATATAGGGAGTGGACTCCAAACTGAAATTGAAATATGCTTAATTAACAATAACTCCACTAAGAAAAGGTGACCACATGATGATAAGATTCCGACTTTCCTCATTTGTCTTTTTTCGAAAAGCATATTCCTTATTGGTAAGAGATGTTTCCTTCTTTAGAAAAAGACAATACGATTTTTCATGTCTTTACATGTCATCGTATGTTTCTGAATTTTCTCCAAGATAAGGCTCTCCAAATTGAAGTCTTTTTCTAGTTCCATTTTCTTTTATGTCTGTATCTTCATACATCTTATAGTACTTGTCATTCTCGATCTTTTTGAACCACTGTGCACATGCAAGGTGGAATCAATCTCTTTTCTTTTAAGAGAAACAAACAAGTCACTGGTAATGGCCTTTGGGTGGTCATAAGCTGTGACAATTATCTTTTTTCCTAAAGTAAGAAAAGTAGTCTCTTGATCTTCTTGGATTACTTTCTTGATGTATTCTAATGTCATGACCTTCATCCATGGAATGCTAGAATTTGGAGTTTAGTTGTATTCATTTCAGACTGGTTCTAAATACTGGCCTTGGATGATTCTGACATAGTGGTATGGAGAAATGTATTTAGTTTCTATTTGCTTTCTGCACCCATTCTGGATGTGTAGATTTGAACTTGAGTCTAAGAATGCAATTGGACTTTCTTACATTCTTCACAGTATTGCAAATGATAGCAGGCAATTACATGAGATCATCATTAGTCTTTTTTCATAGATTATGAACAAAACAATTTTCAACTAACCAAGACTTGTGCACTTGTGGATGTTCACTTTAAACATTCACTACATATTTTCGAGGGAATGGTCCTGGAACAGTAAAGACTATATCAGAGAGATCTTTGTTGATTGAGTGTCTTCCAATAGTGTTATGAAATTTAAACTACTCTGGTTCTATTAACGCTTGAATTGTCACTTTTGCACTTTCAGGGGTTCTGATGTATGGCACCACTGGTTTATTAACAACACTTTGTTGTTTTCTCTTTTGGTTCAGTTCTTCCACTAAGGCATTAATGACATCTACCATAAGCCTTTTCTCTTGTTCATGGAAGGCGAACATCAAATTTTCTAGCAAAATCTTATGATGAAAAGTTAGACCCAGGTCAATTTGGAAGATTGATTCAGAGAAAGTGTTCAGCTGATATTTAAAGATGTTTACGAATCCTGTAGGAAAAATTCTACTTTTTGGCAAAGCAGCAGCCTTCAACAGTCTTGATATGCCTTTACCATCTGCTGTTTTAGACAGGCTAACCAATCATTTACCCTAGAATTAGTCAGTTAAGGCTGGTCTTTTTGGACAAAGCAAGAAATTTTTAAGAACTTTCTCAATGGACTCATCTGGTTGTTCAAGTTCTTTTCCTAGCCTCCTGCTCCTAGAATTCCGACCTTCATCGCTCTTTTCGGTCCTTATAACATTGCTATTTCTCTTTTTAAAGTGTATGTGAGATAGATCCTATTTTCTGCAATTAATTCTACACATCATAATCATATTGCTTGAGAAATAAATGTTAATTTGCTAATCTTCCCTTATAAGCAGCTTTATCAAGCTTGAAATTTTTTACTTTAGTACAATCTGTTGTCACAATGAATGGTTTCCCTAAAAAGGCAGAACAATTTTCAATTTTTTTTAATTGCCAGAATTTTTTTTTCTCCTGTGGGATAGTTCGGTTTTGCAGAGTTTAACTTCCCACTGCATAACTTTTTAAAAATTTCTATATTAGTGCCTGTCGTTCTTGCCAACACTATACCTGCTCTGAAATTATTACTAGCATTTGGCTGAAAAATGATCTCATCATTTTGTTTATGTTGATGGAGATGAGGCAAATTTTTACAAAGCTTTTTGATTTTCCTAACGACCTTTTCGTTATCCTCTGTAAATTTTCAAGCTCTCTTTGAGCTTGTTTTTTGGGACAGTATTGCTATTAATCCAACAATTTTGGGAAGGAAATCTCTTCCATAGTTAATGACTTCTAAAAATCCCTGTAGACTTTTAGCGACAATGATTATGTCCAAAAATTTCCAAACCTTTTCTTAGCACTTTTACATGTGCTATTTGGTAATTGAGTTTTACGGTTTTCTTATTGACATCTCTATAGTCTATCACCATTCTTGCTTTTCAATGAATTTCTTCCGCATGATTTCTGATATAGAATACTAGAGCGTGATGAGGACTATTTGATGGTCTTATCAATCCCTTATCCAAAATATCAGCTATGTCTTTTTAGAACTTTTTCTGATCTTCTTCTTTGTATTGAGGGATTGCTTTTATATGCTAGATAGAATTCATGTTGTGTAGCTTGAGCTCACAGACTACTAGGTCTTTTTCCCAGAATTTCATAGGATTGATGTCAATAATTTGTTTCAACATCTCATTGATCTCTCCAAGGGTATGTATCTTATATTTCTCAAGCTTAGCCTTGAAGTGCTTAAGATTATGCTCATGTATGAAGGCTACTTCAGCTGCCTCTTCATCCTCTTCTTCGTGCTCTACCGATGCCTCTATAAGCAACTCTTCTTGTTGCTTGTATTACAATATCGTTTTATATTTTTTTGTATATCCACCACTATTCTACTGTGATTTATGATATTTCTCCGTAAATCCTGGACCGACAACACTTTTTGCTTGTTTCAGTCTCTCTATCCAGAAGATCTCGTCGTTCTTTTCGAAGCCCCATAAGTTTATTTCTGGATTCTGGATGAATGTTTGTTGTAGAAGAAAATCATTGCCAATCAATATGTCTTAGTCTTGGTTTTCTGATTGCCAAAGTTGTTCAATTACAAAGGTTCCTCCTCCAATTAAGATTTGAACCTTTTTGGTAACTGTATTCATGAAGATTTTTCTACCTTCTACAGTTTTTCCAATTGTACCTCTTTTTGGATTAGTAATCCAGAGTTCTTCAGGTATAGCAAACTTTTTTGCTAGGCTGAAGCTAGAACATTTATCTACATATGCTAGTAGATGATATTTATTGTATCCTGAAATTTTTAATTCAATTTGCATGAATTTATTGAACTTACTTGTGGAAGCAGTTGTTGGCTTGCACAAATTTTGTTTCGAAGAACCTTCTTCTTCTACTATTTGTGTGAAGGGATTGCATTGTTCTACTTCACAAGTTGGGCTTTTTGCAAATACTACTTCTTCCTTTTCAATAATAGTTTCAAATTTCATTCTTTCTAGATCTCTTTCTAGATCTCTTTCTAGAAATTCATTTCTTAGTCTTCATATTCTTGTTCAATAATCTGATTTATTGAACTATTCTTTGCTTTTCTTCTTGCTTCAGCTATGAAGCATTCTTTGTGATACGTCTCTTTTGACGCTTCACAAAATATGGCAAGTCCATCTTTATCATAGCAATGACAGTAGTCACAAACAAATGATCTGGGATTGACTTTGTAAGAAGAAATCTTTTTATCTTTAGTGTTTTGTTCCCAATTTTATATTTCAAGGAGATAAACCCCTCTGGGTTCTTATTCCTCTTCATAATTTATTTCTTATTATTCTGACGTGAATATCTTCTGTCACGGCTGAATAAACAGATACATTATCGTCTTCATCTTCTATATAGACTACCTCGTAGCCTTTCATATAGGCCATCTCCATGACCTCTTCGTATTCTCTCAGAAGAGCTTTCAAACTTCGCTTATCCTTCTTAATTAAGACAGTCTTTAGCATAGTGTCATTCGTCCTTGCGTAATCAACATCTGGAATCTTCGCTTATCCTTCTATTCTTTTTTATTTCTTAAGGGAATCTTTTATTCATAAAGAATTTCTTTTTTGGGTTTGTCTTTCTCTTCTGTAATTAGAGCTTTTCTTGAATCTCTAATTCTTCCTTTTGTTTCCTCCGAAACATTTATGGAAGTGCTTCCCTTTATTTTTCTGCTTATTTTCGTTGCATCCTCAGTTGGTTGGGATGTCATTGATTCTAGTGAGGAAATTTTCAGATCCTTTAAGCTGTCTCTTTGCAGCTTTTGCTTTTGTGTTTTCTTTGCATTGTCCTCACATCAGCTATCTAATTCTTTTTGCAACTCCCCTACTAAAAACTTTCTAGGGATTTTTCTTTTATACTCTCCCTCATGGCTGTCAACCTGGGTTCCGGAAAGCTTTCTATGTAAGAGATGTATTAGGTCGCTGTTTTCTAGCTCTCCTATTCTACAATAGTATTCTTAGAATTCATTTACATATTCCTTGAAATACTTCATCTTGCATATTTTGAAAACATTCATGTTGGTTTTTGCTAACTCTTTAGCTTTGTCCCTAACATATGAGATATCTCCACATAATTGGTCATAGATTGAAGTTACAAAGATATGGAGACTTATCACTTTTGATTTTCTCCAACCATTTTTGTCCCTTGGAAGTTTGTTTGAAGGCAAAATAGAACTTTTTTGCAATTCCTGTGAGGGTCGACTCATAGATAATCTGTAGGACAGAAGCTTCAAACTTTCTATACATAGTGCATGCTGCCATAAATAAGCTAGCAACCCAAACATCTATGGCTTTCTTCTTGTCTAGAGATTTGTCTAGATCAAGACATACACCAAATTGTGTAATTGATACTTTTGGTGTATTTTCCCGTGGAATGAATTTTTGGGAACTTATTTCCAATAAGACTTTTCATGTTTGGAAGTTTTGTATTTTTCGCTAATTTTGATGATGGTGGTTTCTATAGCTCCTGAAGACTCTCCTTCTTCCATTTTTACTTCTCGATAATGAAAGATTTTTCTTTCCTTTTTGAATGTGAAACTTTAGATATTTTTGATAAATTGTTTCAAAGGAGATGGATCTTTGCACTTTTCTGCTTCTTCATACAGTGCAAAGAGCTTCTCTTCTTTTAGCTTTTTAGATTTTAGCATGCTGGTACTTCTTTCTAATTCAACATCTAAATCTTCTTCCATCACTGGATCGATTTCTTCACTGATTGAAATTCTAGTACTTCTAGTACCCTTTTCTCTAGAAGAATTACTTTTTCTGAATGATCTAGAGCTTTCATCTCTCACGCTTTCGAGGGATACATCATTGTTTCTGTGTCTTTCGAATTTTTAGGTTAATGTCTCCAGTTCTTCTATTCTCTTAGTCTGCTGCTCTTACACTTTTTGGCTTTTCTTTTGGGCCAGAAAAATTCCATTCTAATGGAAAAGTGGCCTCATCCCATGTAACCATATGGATCTGTTCTGAATGATTTTTCAGATTTGTGAGAAATCTAGTAGTAAGACTAGGAATATTTGTTATTTTAGTCTTTGGTTCTACTGTTATTCTCATTAGTTTATAGTAGATCCTATCAACCACAACAAACTCTTGCATGCCGTCTTTCATTGAGGTGCCAACTGTTTTGACCCTGAGTCGTAAACAGTAGGATGCATCAGTCAGGCTAGTTGAAAAGTTTGGGAAGCAATTCAAATATGCAACTTGGTTGCATAACGATGCTTGGAGGGTTCCCAGTAACCTTTTCTAGAAATCAATCGGTCTATTGTCCTGTAAGACTCATAATATTGATCAATTTATGCTTTCTCTAACACGCATATAAGCATCTGTAAGAGAATGCATGTTATTTAGCAATGTCAATATCAAGTTTTTCGATATCAAATATTGAGTAGAATACTATTGTTGGATATCAAATATTGTTGACATCCTTGATCCATGAGTAGAATACTATTGTTGGATATCAAATATTGAGAACACGTTTCTCGATAAAAAATTTACTAATATTATCCAACCACCACCACCACCTTGTGAAAACGTTGTGGCACCAACTTCTGATCAACTCTAGCTCAATTTGAGTCACAAATCTGAAGCTCTCATGATTTTGAGGCCGCACATACATTCAGTTCTGAAAAAGTAGTACATGCTAAAGAATGACCCCCAGATTTGTGGGTGCAACATCGAGTTATTAAATTCTTATTAACCAGTCTACTTATGTCTAAATCAGACAATGGACAAAGCACACATTCTTAGCACACCAATGGTTTTTTGTAGTTTGAAACCCAAAAGGATCCTTTTCAACTGAATAATGATGTTGAGAAATTTTTGGGAGCTGAGATTCCATATCTTCGTGTGGTTGGAGCTTGGTTATATATAACTTGGTGCACACATCTAGACATTGCATTCTCAGTCTGCGTTTATGCAAAGTCATTGGAGCTTCGGTTACTTTAAGAGATCCATTAACTAGGGCATATTCTTTCCCTACAAAGAAACTAGAGAGAAACTTGAAATTTCATGAAAAGAAATTGTTGAAGCGCAGCTTTCAGATTATGGGATTTAACCCGTCAAATGGTAGCCATTGGATTGATCAGAACATGTCTCTTAACCCGTCGAAGTTTTCACTTGGACGACAAAACATCAGTTTCATCTTCTAAGTATGACTTAGATGACAAAAAATGTTTAAGACGGCGCAATTTATTTTTGTCGTCTAAAGTCCACTTAGACAACGAAACCTTAAAGGTTTCATCGTCTAAGTTATTTTTTCTCGTAGTGTGTTCAATCCAAAAATTTGGAAGAACTAAATGTGCTTGAAAATGAGAACGTTGAAACAAATCATGTGAATGAACCTTCACAAGATACAATGCCTTTAAACATATATGGTCCTAGAGTTTGGGATAGTTTAAGTGGAAACATGAGAGATTTCCTTGTTGAAAATGGTCCTATTAGAGAATTTAATATTGTTTTTCCTAATAATAAATTAAATAGGGGGTTTTCGTTGGACTATTGTTTCCAAAAGATTGAAAATAATGGTGAACTTTCCGATAGAAAGTTGTTGGTTTACTTAAACGAATTGGATAAAGTATTTTGTTTTTGTTGTAAAATTGTAAGAAAAGCTCATTCTAGAAGTCAATTAGTTTATATGGAATTGATGATTGGAAACACTTGGGGGATAAGCTAAGACAACATGAAAAGAGTCATGAACACCTCTATTATATTAGAGCTTGGAATGAGCTATGAGTGAGACTGAGAAAAAATCAAATAATTGATAAAGAATTACAAGAGAAAATAAAGAACTATACCTCCATTTAGTGCGGTTCCTTACTCATAGACACCATGTGATGTCTTGATTGGTTTTGCTGATAATGGATATCTCTGACCCATATAAAGGATATTCTCAAACAAGTTATGTATTCACCAAAGGAGCACAGTGATTTCTTGGATATCAATAAAGCAAACCCTTGTTGCTACTTCCTCTAATCATTATGAGATTATAGCTTTAATTATATGAAGCGGTTAAGGAGTGTGTCTGGCTTAGGTCAATTATACACCACATTCGAGGGTGCAGTGGATTATCATCTACTACGACAACACCAACTTGCATATTTGAGTATAATGCGGCTTGTATTGAACATATGAAGTTGGGTTACATTAAGGGTGGTCATACTAAACATATCGCCAAAGTACTTCTTCAATCAGCAACATCAGTAGTTACTGTATATCCATATGAACCGGTTTGGTTCGACGCCTATTGATGCAGACTTGTTCATCAAGTCTCTACTAACATCTACATTTGTGAAGCATGTGAAACATATTGGAATGCAAAGACAATCTGAACTCCGAGATTAAGTTACTGATTAGGGGTAGTTCATTTCGTAGATATTAGAGGGAACCTACATCATATGTGGTCACTTTTGTAGTTGATGCGTGATACTCTATTTCCATTAGACCAAGATTTTGTTTTACCCATGAGGTTTTTGTTTGCTTAGTAAGGTTTTTAGTGAGGCAACAGGTTATGCATCATACATTATGATCGCGACACAGGAGGAGTGTTTCAGGAGAAATATTCTTAGTATCTCGGGGTGTGTCTTGTCCTAATTAGAATAGAAGTAGATATTGTCTCAATCCCTAATTTATAGGGATATTGATTATAGCATATTATAATGCCTACATTTAACGTCATCTATCAGTAAAAACAGTACAGTTTTAGTCTACATTGATTGTGTATCTTTTTTCTCCTTTAACACGTAATAATATTTTCTATCCCTAGTCGACCATTAATTCCAGGTTCCATCACATTTTGCATGCATTATCTTGATGAATGAAAGAAAGTGAGTCGAACATCAATTTTGCTTCTTAATTTACGGGTCTTATTTACATATTTTTCCTTGTTTTTTTTCTTTTGGGAATCGAGACTCGAGAGCTCTCGAACTCCTACGGCATGTCAGCAAGCCAAACACCTTAGCCATGCTGCCCATGCACCCACCAAACTAGAGTGAAATCTATATGTTACGTCTCCGGTTGATTCATATAGATAGGAAAAATATATACTGATTTAAGAAATTATATTTCTCGTCTTAGCTAGGGTTTTTGTCCTTACATCATCTTAGGTTGTTACATTTAATGTAGTTCGTGGTTAGGGGCGGAGTCACTTGAAGGTGAGCTAGGGCCATGGTCTCCCCTGAATGTTGAAGAACCACCTTTAGTTTCTATCATTCTGGTTGTAAACTTAAACTGGTACAGTGGAAATACCTTGTTATTACACATTCTACTGCCGAGTTCGATTCTCAAGTGGGCAATTTTCACCTACTTTATTTCTGTTTACACTACAATCCTTTCCTTTTCCTTAATTGTTTCATTTTATATATACTTTTGCCACTTTTGCATAGCCTGCTAATTTTCTCAATCCTCAATTTATAACACTTACCAGTGTTTTCCTCTAATAGTTAGTTTTCAGTTTCTTATATTATTCTAACAGTTGGTTTTCAGTTTCTTATATTATTCTTTGTTTTTCTAGTTAATTAGTTAAAATATTTTTTTGTATGTTTATACATGTAATTTTTTTCTCCCTTTAGTTTTTCAACTCTGTGCCTAGCCTAAGATTCAATCCTAGCTCCACCATTGGTTCGTGTCATATAATTTTCATCACACGAAACATTTTTCTATAGTTTCATATATGACGTAGTCAGAGATGGAATCAAAGGTGAGCTGAGGTATGCTACTGCCTACCTAAGATTTTAAGCTCACAAAAAATTACTAGTATACATATTTTAAAAAAAAAATTAGTCCAACCAGTTCAGCCCAAGCCGACAATCTTTTCAGCTTTTCTCCAACCGGATCTTCTCTTATACAAAACAATCTCACCTTCATACAGTCATACTGATCTTCTTGGTGGAGGTGTGGAGCCATGCACGGAGGGCATTGCGATTGATTAATTGGTTTGTAAAAAAGTCACAGATTAGTCACAGAGACCAACTATAAACTACTCATTGATATATGTTTCTCTATTTGTTTTTCAGGTTTTGTTTACAATGGTAGATCAAGTTATAAATTCTAGGCCACGAAAAATTCAAAAGAAAGTGAGTTCATATTTTCAGACAATTGATGTTATTTTGAGTGATATTCCAAGTGTAGATAATCAAGGACCTTCTAGTTCTACAAGAGTTGAGATTTAATTTAGAGATTAATGTTAACCTTATAGAGCATGATCCAAGAAAACGCCCTGCAATTTCATCATATCCTATTAATGAACATGATGAGGTTCAAAGAAAGTATATACTTTGTGAACCCTATCATCCAAAATTAGAAGAGTATCCAACACATCTTTGTAGAGATCAGGAATGCAGATTTAATGGGAAATGGTTTGAGAAGTATTATTGGCTTGAGTACTCTCTTGATGAAGATAAGGCGTATTATTTTTCATGTTTTATTTTTGATACTGATAACTCAAAACAGATTAAATTCAGTTCTCGTGGATTTGATAATTGGAGAAGGATCGGGGGTCAATATTGTTACTTTAAAAAGCATGCAGGGAAGACTGGTTCACCACACAATAAGTCTATGTAGGATTGGCTTAGCTTGAAGAATGTGTGCAGGCATATTGATAAAGTGATGAATCAACAACCACTAGAGTTGGAACAACAAAATAGGTTGAGGCTTAAGGCTACTATAGAGGCAGTGAGATTATTGGCTAAGAAAGAACTTGCTTTCAGAGGAGATGATGATTCAATTCACTCCTCTAATCATGGGAATGCCATAGAGTTGTTGGATTCCTATAGGAGAATGAATGAGGAAGTTGCAAAAGTCACCTTAGCAAATGCCCCTTGATATGCTAGTTATACTTCACCAAAGATTCAAAAGGAAATTCTAAGTATTCTTGCCAATAAAGTTAGAAGAAAAATCTGTGAAAAGGTTGGGGATTCTAAGTTTTGTCTATTGGTTGATGAAGCACTTGATGACTCTAAAAAGGAACAGATGGCTATTATCTTGAGATCTGTTGACTCTCATGGTTTTGTTCGTGAACGATTCTTTCACGTTGTAAGTGTTAGTGATACTTGTACTGCAACTCTTAAGAGTAAGATAGACAATGCTCTGGCAGAATACAATCTTCAAGTTGAAAATTTGTGTGGTCAAGGATATGATGGTGTAAGCAACATGCATGGTGAGTTGAATGGATTGCAGGCACTATTTTTACAAGAGTGCCCATATGCATATTATGTCCATTATTTTGCCCATCGCTTGCAACTAGCTTTGAATAGTACAGCTAAAGAAGTGAAAGTTTTCTATCTATTCTTTCAAATGCTGACTAGTATCATCAATTTGTGGATTCATCTGCTAAGAGTGTTTCTAAGTTAAAGTCTATTCGAGCAATTGAAGTTGTGGAAAAAATTGCTGCTGGGGAACTTAAAACTGGCAAGGGGGCTAATCAGACTTGTAATTTGCAAAGATTCGAAGCTACTCGGTGGAGTTCAAGGTTTTATTCTATCAAGAACTTGATGAAATTGTTTAACCCAACTAGTTCTGTTTTGAATAATATGATGGATAATGACCTCAATGGAAAAATACGAGGTGAGGCTTTAGGTGCTATAGAGCTCTAAGATCATTTGACTTTATGTTTTGCTTATTATTTTTGGAAAAAACAATGGGAATCACAAATATTCTTTGTAAGTCACTGCAAGAATTGCCCTAAGATGTCTTGAATCCTATGAATCTAGTTTCTAGTACTAAAGGACATCTTGAAAAGTTGAGAGGAAATGATTGAGTTGATTTCTTTGCTAGTGTTGTATCGTTTTGTGACACCCATACAATCACTGCTCCTGATTTTAGTGCTCGCAATGTGGAAGGTACGGGTCGTACTTCTCAACAACAAAATTGTGTCACTATTGAGCATTATTATTATGTTGAAGTATTCAATGCCATAATTGATTTTCAGTTGATGAAACTACATAGTAGATCAATGGCCAAATAAGAGAACTCTTGATTCTTAGTTCTGCATTGGATCCTCGATTTGATTTTCAGTCTTTCGATATTGATATCATTTGTAGTTTGGCTGAGAAGTTTTACCCTCATGATATGCCTGATTTGAAATATTTAAGAGACTAGCTAGAGCATTTTGAATATCAATTCTCTAAGCTTTCTGAATTTCAAGATTTATGCACTCTTTATGAGTTACGTCAGGAATTTGTTAATACACATACACCATTCACGTTGGTTGAGAGACTACTCCATCTAGTGATGACTCTTCTTGTTTCTACAGCTACCACAAAGAGGGCATTTTCAGCAATGAAGATCATTAAGACCCGACGTAAAAGAAAGATGAGTGATATGTTCCTTGTAGATTTAATGACAGTGCATATTGAGAGAGTGATTGTTGATACTATAGATTCAAATTCGGTTATTGATGATTTTTATGTTTTAGGTAATTGAAGAGCACAACTTACGTAGTCTATTTTTATTTGAATTGAAGTATATTTGATTTGTTTCTCATTTCCTATTATTTGTCAGTATTTTTTTTATATATTTCTTCACTTCATAGGTAAATTTAGCATACCCCAATTTTCATTCCTGGTTCCGTCTCTGGACGTAGTCATGTAGTCTTATAATCTGGACTACAACGAGAAATGTTAACTATGGTACCAGACTCAAATAATGAGACAATCACAGAGGAAAAATCTCAGAATAGTATTGAAAGTTATGAAATTGGCATAGCTTCGCTACAGAGATCAAAAGCATAAAGAGAAGAGAGAGCTGCTACTATCTATAGTCTTTGATGGCTAACCAAAATATCTTGCTATCTCAGTGACAGGCTGTCACCAGCTGAAATATAAAAGCCAATTTACATACTAACAAACCTCAACCTGCTGTTCACGCGATGCCCTAGCTAACTTAACCCTACCCGTGCCGCATGTGCGAGGGAAATGAAACCTGACCAAAAGCCACTCTGTTTTGGATAGGATTTCTCCGTACTTTTCGTTTCGCTTGCTGTTTTGGATGGGATTTCTCCGTTCTCGATTCTCTCTCGCTCCTTCATCGTCTCTCTCTCGCCTTTGATTTCTCTGGCTCTCTCGCTTTCGTCCATCGATCCCTGATTATCTCTCTCGCTCCTTGCTGTCGGTTCTTGGCTTTGGGTCTCTGTCACTTCCATCTCGAGGTCTCTCTTGCCATCGCCCAGCGTAAAAGTCGACGGCCTCCTCTCTCGCTGATCATCCCAAGATCGATCGATTGGTTACCCAGATCTGAGCTTTACCCAGTTCATCGTGTTCTGAGCTTTACCCAGTTCTTATTCTTTGCTAGGTTGGTTGATTTCGATCTCGATTTAGAGGGCTGGAGCTGGGGTTTCGACCCTTCTCAGGTAATTTTTGTTTTTCGCTATATTTTGGTTGATGTGGTGATTTGATTTTGAGGCTGTTTCTGGGTTGTGCTTGCCACTTCGTGTTGGAGCTCTATAATTGCTTAGTTGATCATTCACAGTTTCCTTTCTTACTTTCCAAACTCCCACTTCAAACCCCACTTTTTGTTTCTCTCTCTGTGTGTCTCTGTTGAGCCCAGCTCTCTCCTTCTTCGTCTCTCTCGACCATGGTGGTTTACAGACTCGGACTTTTACTGGGTTTTCTTGCTTTAATTCGACTGCAGCTAATCCCTCTAGCAATGGCTGGTTAGTAACATTTCTGGGTCTCATTCACATATTATTGTTTTTAAATATTGATACTTGCTTTCTGTTGTGCCCGAGTCTGATTGAAGAGGCTGCATTTATATATTTAGCTTCTTATTTAGGGTAGTATGTACTAATTCTGGAGATGGGTCTTACAGGACTTTTCAAGGCCTCGACTTTTTCTGATTTTGAGGCAAACTTGAGTTCTGTTATTTCCTACTTAGAGACAAAAGTATCATTTTATGGGTGTGATTCGCATGGTGTATGTTTGACTTGCTAATTTATTTGGGTCTTTGTTGTTTGAGGAACCTCTGTGGTATTACTATAGTTATTGCCTCACATGAGTATCTCATACCCGTCTCTCTTTATTATTTTATGAAAGGTTGCTCATCGTATACGGATTAATATGTGCTTTCTTTTGATAGAGCATTGTATTAATAAGAAGTGAGAAAATGAACATTACGTTTGCTCTTTTGTTTTCTAATTGAAATTCTTAGCATAAGCTGGGACAAATTGGAGATGTCTTAGTTTATTAATGCTCAATAATTATCTTCTTGGCAAGTAATGTGCTTTGTCTATCTTCATATCTGATATTCTGACTGGTGCACGTTAATTACTTAGCTCTCTCTGAAATTGAAGTTTGATTCATCGCAGAAGCGGCCATGGCCTCAGATTCAAGTGACTCACACTTCACAAATCACATAATGAATAATATTGCACTAAAAGACGGGCAACGCGAAGTACTTCACGGAAAATTAGAAATTGCTTCATTGAGTGATGACGACTTACAGTGTGTCTTTCATGAAAGATTTTGTGTATCCTTTCTTCTTCTTCTATTTTTTATTTTTATTTTTGGGTGTAAAAAGCCTCATTCATATATCAGAGCATATACCACGCAGGGAATAGTAATGAAGCTTTGCTTCAGTTACTTCCCGCAGGTTGAAGCTGACAATGACTCGCTCGGACTCTCAGCCTCTTAATCGGCTCAATCGGTGAATCAAATGACTGACCCTGTCGCACCTTCCATCGCCGTCGAACTGAGTAAGTTCCGTTTTATCCTTCGCCACTCCAACAGACCCAAACCCAGAAATCCTTTTGATCCCTTGAGTTTATTTTGTAGCTTTTTGGTGTATGTTTGTATTGGGTAGTGATTGAAATCCGTATATGGTTTGGATGGTCCATAGATATTAATGGGAAGTTTTGTTATGGAAAAAAAATGAAACAGGAAGCTTTGTTTGTTGATGTTGAATTTGGGTTTTTAATTAGGGTACTGTTATATCAACGAAAACTGAGGTTTATGGGTTGTCTTTCGATCCTACTGAAAATGAGTTTGTTTTGGATTGCTCTTGCTCTTGCTCTCTTTCTCAGTAAGCTCTGCCACCCAGAGCTTCTATCTTCCCGGCGTTGCTCCTCGCGATTTCCACACTGTAAAATATCCACTCTCTTTCTTTTTTGGCTCTGTTTTTTTTTTTTCTATTATGGTTCTCAAATTTCTCGACCATTTTCTTCGCTTTAGTTTAATTAATGTTGCATCAGTGATGAATCGTTTGTGGGTTTGTGTTTGTTTGTACTGAAACGGCGTCGGATCTGTGATTCTGGGTTTGATCTGTTCGTGCTTATTGGTTGGATCTATGACATTGTTTTTTTTTCTTCCGGGTTTTGGTTAATAAAGTGGTTGCTTTTAGTTGCTTTGGACGTCACATAGAATATAGCTGCTTTGGACTTCATTCCACTACACGATTCCAAATGGCTCTAAATGCCTATACCAATACTATCATGGCCACTTTTCCCAGTACTACTACTTCTCCAAAGCTTCCCATATTGCTCTTTGACATAATGGACACCATTGTTCGTGACCCTTTCTACCATGACATCCCTGCCTTCTTCAGATTAATGCAAATTCTCTCTTTTTGCTTCTTATTGTATTATATTGGATTGTGTCTCTTTTCTGTTCATTGATCAAGTTTCGATGCTTTTCAAAGGTTTCAACTTTTTGTTATGTTAAGTGATTCAATGTGTAGCTGAATAACTATTTGGAAAGTTGGGAGCTTTGGGGAGTGTTTGGTTGTATGTTTGGCGTAAAGTTCATTTCTTTAGCATTGTGATTATCTGTTTTTGTGCTAGAAATTTGTCATGATGTGGTTAACATAGAACATTTGATTATGTTCAGGATGTCATTTGATGAATTGATAGGATCTAAGCACCCAACTGCGTGGATTGAGTTTGAGAAGGATACTTATATTGTTTGGCAATATATATCGACAAGTGTTTCCGTTATATAACGATCGAAACACAGGTAGATCTGGTTTGCATTATCTGATTTGAATAAAATTCTCAATGCCTACAAAAGATTCAAACAATGGTATGCAGTTCTATATGTGCCAATGTATATCCACAGTGGTACTAATTAATATCTCTGTACTCGTTATAGGCATACCAATTATGCTTTTCGGCAATATCGCATCAAAATTTCGCATACGACCAATTTTTGTGGAATACCATTATATCTAGACTAAGATCAGAAGGAAAGATTGTTTTGGCCGTTGCTTCCTCTGGAATTGCTTCCTTATTATTGCCGAAAGGTAGAACAGCTCATTCGCGTTTTATGATTAAACCGAATATGGATAAAATTCTGCAATGTTCAATTAACAAAAAAACCAATCTTGCGTATCTAATTCAAAAAGCAGAATTAATAATTTGGGATGAAGCCCCTATGTGCAATAAAATTTGTATTGAATCTTTGGATAAGACCTTACGTGATATATAGTCAGTAAATTCTGATGATCCAAGATATACGATGCCCTTTGGAGGCAAATCAATTTTGTTCGGCGGCGATTTCAGACAAACCTTACCGGTTATACCTGGTGGATCAAGAGAAGAGATTATTGAATCCACGTTAAATCATTCGTATTTATGGCCTTCCTTGACAATATTTCATTTGACAGAAAATATGCGGTTGACATCAAATGGTCTAACAGTTGCAGAAAAAAATGAAATCAAAGATTTTTCTAAATGGATGCTACAAATAGGAGAAGGTCGATTACAAACTAATTTTTCCACAAATTATCCTGATGCGTCTTGGATCAAGATTCCAGATGATTTGCTGACAGATGCAGGTGTTTCTCCAATAGAATCAATATTTACTGCAACTTATCCAAATTTTGAAGATAGATATAGTGATACTAATTACTTGAAAGAGCGTGCTATTATTACACCTAAGAATGCTATTGCTAATGAGATTAATAAATATGCTATTGATTTATTGCCCGGTGATACAAAAAGTTATTTTAGCTCTGATTCTGTTTCATTCAATAGCGGATCTTATGATAGCAACAGTCTTTTATATCCTATAGAATTTTTGAATAAACTTGATTTTAGTGGTATACCATCACATGAACTTATTTTGAAAGTCGGAATGCCGATTATGTTATTAAGAAATTTGAATCAAATACGAGGCTTATGCAATGGAACACGGTTAATTGTAACAAAAATGTTTGAAAAATTGATCGAAGCAAAGATATTAACCGGTACTAATGTTGGGGATAGGGTCTATATTCCAAGGATTGTCATGATTGTGAATGAAACTAAATGACCTTTTACTTTTAAAAGACGCTAATTTCCTATTAGACCATGTTATGCAATGACGATCAATAAGAGTCATGGACAATCGTTAAATACAGTTGGCATATTTCTGACTGAACCAATTTTTAGCCACGGTCAATTATATGTAGCACTATCAAGAGTTACATCGAAAAATGGTCTTAAGATTACTATAATCAACGACAGTGACATACCTAACAATCATACAAAAAATATAGTTTTCAAAGATATTTTCCAAAATATATAAATTTTTGATGTTTTCAATATATTTTATTTTATATTTTATGTACATGTTTTGTTGTGGGATCAAGTCATACCGGGTATACATGCATACAATTTAATTAAATGGAGATCGGTTGAAAAAAATATTTTAATATTTGGATGTGAATTTAACCGTGGTCTTTTCTGCCACATCAATCCCCTCATACCGGTTCTATCCGAATCGGCATATAGTTGCAAAGTCCAGTTCATTTCTGACTGCCCTTTGGCAATCGTGTTCCATCTCACAGTCACGCCTCCAGTTCGTTCAGGGCGATTTGATCTTAAACTAATTGGTGATAGAAGAGTAGGTATTGGTTTGATGCTATAGTATGCTTGGGTTTTTCATTGGATTTCAATTTTGTTCAGTGTTTAATTCTTTTGTCTTAAATTCATATGGATTTGTGATCCCAAGAGGGATTTTAATTGTGGGTATTGAAATTTTGATTGTGAAGGAGGGCGGCATATCGATTAAACTGAGGGAATGAGATCTTTTTTTAAAACGTGCATCCTCTTGAATTAAACTGCAAGAATGAGATCTCTCTCTCACATGATCATGCGACCCTGGCCTGCTCCTACCTTGCAAGGCATCACTACTACTTCTGTAAGGTGATTTTTCTCTATTAGCTAATCTGCTTCTATCATCATATATCTTTTTGTTATGGTGTTTCCTTCGATGACCACTTCCTTTAGAAGGTGACCCATTTTCACGGTGCCACCTCTTCTCCAAATGCCCATTAGCAGAATCCTCCAGATCTTGCAGCTCGAGCAAACCAGCCTCACTCTGAGACTTACCACCAACAGGACTCTGAGAATCATCATCACTACAAGACACCACAGGTTGGTTGTCCTCTCTCTATTTTGTTGTGTTATGTAATTTTATCAATTTGGGTTTTATGTTGGTTCGAATGAATTTGGGTTTCATATTGCTGCATCCTTACATGTGCAGCTAAGTCTCCCAAAAAAGGAAAAGCAAAAGAAATCTGCTGCTCAGCAGAGCTCATACATAGGAGGTTAGTTTAAGGGTTTCATATCGATTCAAAGCGTGTAATGATTCGTCCATATACTTTAATTATGCTTCATCAAATCAGATATTAAAAAAACCCAGATGGTTCTACATATTGGCGACGTTGAGGACCTACTCACGCTAATCGGGGAGGAAGACGTTTCTTCCGGTTTTACTACTCATGGTTCTGAGGCAATTGTTGTGGCTACCTATAAAAGGTAAGTTGCAAAAAGTTCAACTTTGGTGTATTCAAGGACAGGTAGATCTTCTCACTGAAGGTCTTCATTGTTTTTCCTTTTTTCTTTCTTTCTTTCTTCTCTGTGGTTTATGAGTATGAGAAATAGTTGACATGTAGATTAAAGTACATTGATAACTGATTGTTGAATGTGTTTAGTGACTTGAGCTCTGGTTTAAAGTATTTTAGCTGTTCTAATATGCTCTAAGTATGTGTTAATTTCTGTTTCGATGATTTTAATATTATGTTCGGGGTTTATAGCATGAGATTGGTGTTGTTCTGATGTTCATTGATTCATGATGAGTAAATTGTATCTTATTGAGTTCTTTTCCATTGTTTTCAGGAGCTATTTTGGCAAATGAGGACTGAGTTTCATGAGTTTATTTGATTTGATTACCAAGATATGATCAATAGGCAGGTGATTTCAATTATCACGTGTGTGTGTTCTCTGTGCATGAAATTGATTAGTATGAAGGTTAGCATGTGTTCAGTTGATTTTTTTTATATTGTGAAATCATGAACTAACAAGTGTTGGGTCTTACAATCTTTACAGTTTTTTTTTCATGTGCATCTCAGTGTTGTTTTGTGTATTTTCATAGACTGAACTGTGATAGTAGGCATGCTCAATTACTTTTCAATGTTGTTGGTTAGAATTCTATGTAGTTGATAACATGCCTAACTCTTTTTTTTCATCAGATACTTATACTATGGATGCTTTGTTGATAATATTTGGTCTATATTTATGTAGAAGTTGCGGCTTTATACTTCTTTAGAAAAATAAAGTGTATTTACTATGGAAGTAAATACTATATATGCAGCTATTTATGTAGAAGTTGCAGCTTATTTGGTCTATATACTATGGATGCTTTCAGTGTATTGTTCTGCAGTTGCTCGGAGGTTTTTTGTTGAGAGGGGATGGTGGTACAAAGCCTGTCCTCGGGACAAATGCTGCAAACCTATGTGAAGATGGAAGAGGAAGAAGATACTCACTTCTATTCTGCTCATGGTCAGCCCAACCCAAAAAAAGGGTAATCATCGTGGTTTCATCGACATAAATATGTGTTTCACCTGTCTGTTTCAATATTATTGTTCAAGACTATAAGTCATATATGCATTATATCATGCATCTACAGAGTTTACATGATGATTGAGGATGACCGTGACCATGCAGGTCTGATTCTCATAGGATATGCAGCAGCAGAATTTATTGGAGCAACATGTGAGGAATTGTTGAAGAGGGCTTTATACCCATCAGACACAACAAGCTTTCCACCTGAGATCACTTCCAAGGTTGGGAACAAATTCCTTTTTGAAATAAGGATAAGCCAGCATGGCAAACTTTTTTTAAGGAGTACACAAGCAGATGAAGATACTAATAGGGTGAATGAAGATGTTTCTGCACTCAAACAGTCCCAAAAATCATCTGACAGTGATGAGCCCATCATTGAGACTCCCCAAAAGATCCCAGCCGGAAGAAAGCGTGGCAACAGGGGTCCTGCAAAGAAGTTGCTTCAAACAGATATAGATAAGAAGACCAAGAGGTATGAATATAATTATGATAAGGATTTTAGCAGTGGATTACCATGATGTTGTTTGTTATAGTTAACGATTGTCTCTGTTTTCAGAGATAAAGATGCGAGTAGCTGAGTCACAGATGGATTCACAGTAAAGCACTAGGTACATTCGTGCATCCCTTTTTCCTACCTGCAGTTTTTCATTTTCTCTTTGTTGATCACCAACTGTTTGTTTATTCAGTTGTTTCATTTACAGGAGGATGTCTGGACAGCTGTTTAGATAATGACAAGTTCTCAATCTTTTGTTTGAACACTGTGTATATTTTGCAGTATTGTTATACACACTTGCAACTTTATGTTGAATATGCGATCAATATTTTTGGAATCAGCTAATGTTGTGACCATTAGGTCACTAATTGATCTGGAGGTTAGCTGCTTTTGTATTTTGGTATGCGAAGGAAGTTTTGGAAATGACTATAGTTTGTATATAGCTGGTATGTTACAGAACTCCTGGTAGTTAAGGGTTGCTCTCTTTTGTTATGTAAGTTGATTAGTAAAGAACTTCAGGTGTGTAATCCATAACTATGTGTATTTTAATTTAATATGTGAAGATTCTGTTGTGTTCTTACTGTGTCCATGAATGTATATTTTGATATTAACTTCAGGTTAAAATCTGTTTTACATATTACACTCTTTTTAAGTATATAGTTGATACCATGCATGTCATGAACGCAACTAATCAATGTTCTTAAAGTGATATTGGTCATCTACATGCTCTGCGCAAATTAATGTTTTTTTGGTGCAACATATTTCTGAGTAGACAGTTGCTTATGATGTAGAGCATCCGAAGATATTACCCATTAAAATCAAAAACACGAACAGCTGTTATATTGATGAGAGGTATCTGAATAGTAAATACTGATACAATGTACAGATAGTAGGGGAGTGATGTATGTGCATATCCTTTACTCATTGATTTGGAACGAAAGTACTCCTATTTGGTGAGGTGATCTGCATTTTCATCTGATATAATAAAAAATCACCTTAACACTTTGATAAACAGTGGTCGATAAGTTCATTTAAATTCTGATTTCCATGTCGATAGACAGTGGTTTGATTTCAAAACCTTTTGATTACTGTAAATAAGTCATGAAAGACCTCTTCATTGGTTTGACGTAATAAATCGTAAGACACAATTATGATTGCAGGTGTGATTGTCCATTATAACGATTCTAGAGATTCCGCTTACATATACAGGCATACGATTTAGCTAATATTGAAGTTGTTAATCTTTGAACATAGATTGACATAATAAAATCGTAAGAAACAATCACTTACATATGCAAGCATATGCTTCATTATTAGTAATCGTATGGCGCTTACCCGCTTACTCCAAATCAAACTCCATGTAGTTTCTTATATTTATATTTAGTTAATGTTGAAGTTGGTTTCTGTTTAGCTTCAGCTTCAACCATTTTTCGTGCATCACTATGTAAATGGTCTGTAATAAAACTGATATAAATATCTATTTAGATGTAACTATTTAGATTTTCTTCGTTCTTATTTCATCTAAGTTTAACGAATACTCGCGCCTCGGCGCGGGGTTCCACCTAGTAATCAACAGTTCGGAACCTAAACTGAGATTGAACCCCTCGTTAGACTAAAAATATATCTTGATAGCATGAAGAATTGACATTGAAGAGCTCTGCTAGAGATTAACAGCAATTGATGGTGAAGTAAAACCATACTCCAGCAGCAAAGCCTCAATGCCATAAATGCAAGAACAAAAATGATTGTAACCGGAGCATGAAAAATGGAAGAATAGTCGGGGGCTCTTCATAAAGTTATGCTCTTCACCACTCCTTTCTCTGTCCATGGCAATACAGAATGAAACTATAACTGTGGTCTAATGCAAACACTCCAATACCACCACTAGTTTCAGCACCATATATGCTAACATAGTTACTTATTTCAACTTCGACATCACCATCACCATCCATTTGTATTCTGTAAACACCAATCTGAGCCACATCACCAATATGAACATTTTCAGCCTCACTCCACCCTACAATTTGGACATAATTCACATTCTACAAGAATGCACCACAATCCATCGTACCTTTGTTGAAGAACATTAACAAGTAGCGTTGGAGTATGAACAAACCGCAGCAATAAATCTCATACATAACTAGAAATATCTTTGCCTTTTCGATTTGCTTCTCAGACTGGAAACCATACATTGGAAGAATCCTTGGAATGGTTTCTGGAAAAATTCTTCTTTGATTAGAACACAGCTTCTCCTTAATGGTCCCAGTATTCTTAATCATATCACAATCAATCTAATGATTGAAAATCCTAACCTCTACAATGACATTTGGAAAATCATCATTCATAGCCTTCACAACATCTTCACCAGGTCCAGTTACTATATTTTCAACATCTTCATCATTTACTGCACCAATGATCTGATCACTGTAAGCATTCTCAAATACTTTACTGACACTGTCGAGAACTTTACGAGTATGAGTAGAAAAACTACCACTAGCTCCAGAATCAAAAGTATCATCAAAACTAGCTCCTGCATCTAAATTGTTTTTACTCTCAACATTGTTACTTTGAACACTATCTGTACCAGTCATTCCCCCCCCCCCCCCTCCAGAACCCAACGATGGAGCTAAAGATAACACTTCTTTTCACTTGATCAGCAGAAAAGCCAGAAAGGACAGGAAGCATTATTGGATAAGTAGTTACACCCCCATTTACTCCAATGTCTACATTACCATTCTCAAAATTGTCTGCCAAAATCACAACAATCACCATTCTCAACATTTTCAACTCCAGTACTACCATTTTCACCCTCTACTACACCAATGGATACATTAGTCATAACTTCATCAATTCCTACAACTCTATTTGCACTCACACGACCATGGCTGTCAACTGCAACACAATAACCATGAGCAAAGTTGAATGAACAATTCTCATCAGCATCATTAATCACATCAACATCTGCATCCCCAAGTTCTCCTCTGTCATTATTGACACCATGATGCAATTTACCACCTACTTCTTCCCTTGCTACCCCCAACGATAGAACAAAATGGTGCACCACTTGTATCTGTGCAGCATATGAAGAGCTTCCTCTTGCTGAACATGGGTTATGATCAAACATGGTTCTGAGAGAAGGTAGAGGATCAGAGCTGTGACATGTATAATTGAATTTGTTATGACAGGCAAAATCATCATGACCCTTCAATCCACATATTTGACACACAATAACAGCTTTGGAAGGGTGATCAGGAGAAACATATGCACGATAATAGCATTGCACTGCTGTATGGGCTTTCTTTTTATAGATCTGGCAGATCAAAAAATGATTGATATTAGTCCGGTATCTACCAATCCAAGTGCTTTTAGGAGATGACTGGTTAGAAGCTCTTGACCAATCAGATACACCATTATATCTTGAACAAGAGCAGGCTCTCTTGATAATGTCTCTCTTAGCAGCAAGCTAGTAATAGTGACCTGAAATTTTGAGGTGTGATTGAACCATCTCGGTCTTCGACAATCATCTTAATCACATTATACTCATCAGGTAAGCCACTTTGAGTAGCCAAAGTAATATCCTCCTCCAAGATAGTAATGCTAACAACACTTAGCTTATCTCTAATATGCTTCACTCGTAGTAAATACTTGTCAATTGACTCACTGCCCTTTTTGATGGTGTATAAGTCTGTTTTCAGCTGCATAATATGGGCTCTAGAAGCTAGACAAAATCACTCTTGCAAACACAGCCAGGCGTCTCTCGAAGTTTTACTTCCAATAATGATATCTAGTATATCATATTCAACTATTGCCATAAAGAGACTCAACAAAGCTTTATCAGTTTTTCTCAACACTTTATAGGCCTCAGTAACTTGATTCATAACACCCTTATCAGCATTAGAAGCATAACCTGGCGGTGGCTGAATAGAACCATCATAATATCCAAGTAAATCATATGCTTCAAGAACAGATTTAAACTGATAATTCCATCTAACAAAATTAGTGTCACCAAGACGGACAATAATCAAATACAGAAGTGAACTGGTATCAAGTAGACTCAAACCAGGTGCGACAATAGTATGAGAATCAGATGCAACCATTGTGAAACAACCACCAAAATAGCACAACAACAACAATCAACTCCACGTTTCTCAGATTTGTAGTAGAAAAAATCAACAGATTTTCTAAATTTCTCCAATGTCCTTCAATTTGCAACCACGCTAACTAATATTGATAAACTATTTTCCACTATTGCAAATCAACAACTTCAACATCTTCGAATTTCATCAACAACATCTCACCAGTACAGCTAGTTTACCAGAGTCGTCAGCACAAACGCAGATGATGACGACGATGCATGGCACATAATTCATATCACATGACACCAAAACCACCCCAATATACTAATATTACAAGACAAATTGAATCCCTCACAATACATAGATCTGGGGTATACCCTAGCTTAGATTGAGAACTATGCATTGAAGAGAGAGAAGGAAGCCCATGGTATTCTCCATCATAAGCCTCTGTGTGTGTATTTATATATATAGCATCATTTTACTAAGGTATACTTTTTTTTGTCATTTTTAGGTATAAGGCATTACACCAACTTTTCGCTCATATTTTACTATCTCTACCGTTCAGATCTTAGGTCCTAATATGTAGATGAAGTCTGTAAATTTTTAGCCAAAATGGTGATCGTTAAGGTATTCAAAACTGCAATTGAAGTTTATAAGTATGAACGGTTCAGATTTGACAGATTTGGTCCGTCCCTTATTTAATCTAGATTGAAACCGTAACGATCATTATTTTGGCTGAAAATTTACAAGAATGATCTACTCATATAGACATAATAATTGGACGATGGAGATGTTAAAATATGATCGACAAGTTTGTGTAATGCCCTATACCTAAAAATGATCAAAAAAAGGTATACCTTAGTAGAATGGTGTCTCTTAATATATATATATATAGTTATATGCATCATCATTGAATAATGTATGTATGTATGAGAAAATTCTAGGGTAGAGTACATCTAGCTAAACTTAATTTTATAATTTTGTTGTTATTGTTGTAAACTGAGACTATTTTTGTATAATTTTATTCATTTTAAAAAAAAATACACAAACGAGCATATTTTTACAAACTTGAGAATAAATCGTAATCAATATTGTAATTTAGTTCAATAATTTGTAAATAATACAAAAGGTTGTTGTAATTTTGTGTTAAATATAATAATTTTTTGTTCAAAAAGTTATAATTTTATTTAACTAATTATAAATAATATTTTTTTGGTAAAACTCTTCTATTGTAACCTTACCCGTATGTTATGATTTAAAATTAATAATTGTATGTGGAGGAGAATGGAGCTCAACTACTGCACACTACCACATTATAGGGCATTGCCGGCGACCTAAAGTCGCCGGCCTTTCTTTTTTTTTCGCCGGAAATTTGGCGCCGGTGAAAGTATTACCAGCGACTTATTTTTCAAGTCGCCGGCAATGATGAAGGGCATTACTGGCGACTTGAGTCTCCGACAATGATTGCTCCGCCGTGGCCGGAAAATGAGGGGTATTGCCGGTGACTTTGGTCCAAGTCGCCGGCAATACCCGGAGAAATTTGTCAAAAAAAAGCCGGTTCTGGATTGGGCCCAATTCTAGAACCTGCACTGAAAAACAGAAACCGTACAAATACAAGTTCAACAGTACACACATAATTGTCCAACGTACAGTACAAATAGCAACAATACGAAAATAAACTACAACTACACGTCAGGGTCGAGGAACTCCCGCGTCAGGGACGAAGAAATCCATGTAATCATTTGAACTCTGGTGGCTACCTTGGTCTTGTTGTGGCGGTGACTGCTACGGTGGTGGATCACTGTGGAACACAGGGACCGGGGGAGGTGTGGGGACCGGTTGTCCGGTAGTCTGGCACGCGTACATCGTCTGCATCCATGTGAACATTTGTGTCTGCTGCTGGACCATCATTCGGTGTTGCTCGACCAGCACCCGGTGCTCGGCATCTCTGACTGCCTGCTGCTCGGCCAATTGCCGCATCTCCTCCATCTGCCTCCTTTGCTCCTCCAACTCCCTCTGCGTCCTCTTAAGCTCCGCTGCTAGGTTAGAGTTCCTAGAAGTTGAAGTTCTTGACCCGGCAGAGTATTCCGAAGTGTTCTTCAATACTCCTTCGCCCGCCGAGCCCATTCCCCTGTAGTAGTAGGTATTCTTTCCAGTCCAGCACGCTTTTACCATGATCTGAGCCGCTATAGGGCGATCAAGCGGATCGATCTGAGAGGCATACTGGGTCACTTCTTCCTCCGAGCAGTCAGGATGGTTGTTTCGAGCTATATTTATGGTGACTTCTGTGATCGCTTCCTCCACTCTCGCCTAAATGAAAAGCGAATATGAATAACGTATTATTAAACGAGTTAAATTAATAGAGAAAAATACTTTTATTGTGTGAACTACAAACTAATGAGGCTAAAGAATTACCGCTTCTTCAGGGCAATGCGGATAGAACTTATGATGAATAAACACCAACGGGTTGACTTCTTATTGTTGCTGCGCCTTACTCGACCAACCCAAATAGTTGAGTGAACCTGCATGATGGGCCTTGGTGTTTTTCAATCTGTTCACCCGGTTCGTCTTGGAAATCGCCTTGTTTGATAAATATATGTAAAAAAATTAGTAACTAACTATTTCAATGTGATACGATACATTAGGGTTGTAAGATATATTCAGGATGCATACATTAGGTATATATATATATATATATATATATATACCAACAATTCACAATTACAAATTAACATGCATGCCTGTATATATATATAGACATATTAACAATTAATATTCACAAAATAATTTTATATCCATACATATATATATACACACACAAATTAACATATTTTCATCGAAATAATCTCAAATCCACTCAAAATCAACAGTCAATCACTCGAAATCAACAATATATCCACTCTATTTGCGTATCAAACCAATAATCGATATCTCAACTCTAAATCAACACATGCATATATATATATATATATATATCGATCTAATTAAATCAACACACATATATATACATACGTATATACATACATATATATAGCTACGTATATAGCTTCCCGAGCGGGTTTTCGACGCCTTTTGACAATACCCAAGGATTTCAGAGCGTTTTCCTTCTTTCGATTTCACCGGATTTTTTTCTATCCAAATGAATGAGCTGCTGCGATCTGCATCTGATATAAGAGGTATTGCCGGCGATTCATTAAATCGCCGGAAATGGAGTTATTGCCGGCGAAATTCCGACCAAAAATCGCCGGAAATGCTTGAAACTTATTGCCGGCGACTTTCTCCGTCGCCGGCAATAATTTTTCACCATTGCCGGCAATTTTCCGGCCGGAATTTCGCCGGCAATGGTTGAGAGATTATTGTCGGCGACGGAGAAGGTCGCCGGCAATAATGAGCATTGCCGGCGATTTGTCCGGTCGCCGACATTTTTTTTTGAAATATCGCCGACAATAGTACTTAATGCGGTAGTGGCATGCTGCAGATACACTCATACAGGGGAGATCGTAGAATAGTACGTAATTAAGTGATGAATGTATTTTAGAAATTATTGTGTTAGAATGGATGAGGGCCAGCAAAAACTAGGATTCTCGATACATAGGATCTGATGCTATCTTTCATTGCCTCCACTCCCATCTCTCCCCGGCTCACTCCCACTATTATTCTATTCACTTTCCCAGTTTATCCATTAAAGCAGATAAGATGAGCAGCTTCGGTCAAATTTTAAGTATAAATCATTTGATTTCAATATTTCACTAGAACTACGTATATGCATATTCTCTTTGAATTATAGTTTGGAAGGAAGTGGAAGGAGCTAACTGATCATGGGACAAATAGGATTTTGACAGCTAGAAGAGCTTTTGTTTAATTAAGCAGCTTTATTGTTTGTTGCTTAATTTTATTGATTCAAACAGTAGTATTGGTGTCCGATAAGATTGGTGTCTAATAAGATTGAAATACATTACCTCATATATTACCTCGACGATATCAAATGGACTACAATTCACCAACAATTGTTTGTTGCTTTTTAACCATTTTCATTGAATTTGAAAATCCTTAAGTATAACTAATACTAAAAGAAAAGAAAAAAGACGTACACTATATAGCATACCTCTCATCGAACCAAAGTCGACTTTTGGCTTCAACTTACAATAGATTACATGACATGACTCGTTAATGCATCCTATAAGTTGATATTTGAGAAACAATTAATTGATCCTCACAGATTTAGCTAGATACGGTGCAAAACTATAGTTTTTAGAAGACTAAGAAATGGATATTTGAGCATGCTAGCTAATGCACTCCCTTATAAGAATATTGTTATTTTGTGAACAAATTGCTCAGTAATATAAATTTAGTCTCAATTATAGGACCATTTATGGTGCAAACTTATAGCTTTTGGAATTCGGAAATTGACTGGAGCATCCGAATGTGCTTATGTGCTTACCACTCAATGAAATGGGGATTAATTGCAAAGGATAGCTAGCTTAATGTGAGGAGCGGCTTACTTCCTATAATTTAGATAGTTGATTAAAAAACTTAAATTATTTTTGTATATAAAATATATTAATGTGAATTTTGACACCCCTCAATTCTTAAAATAGGAAAAAAGAAGAAGAAATATAGGTGATTCTATTACCTATGAGGAAATTACCTGTCAGAGTTTGACTCCAATGGGATTGATAGAAGTAATCAATCAATTTTTTTTGGTTAAATTATCAATCCTTTGTCAATATTTTTTTTTGAAAGGGTCCCTTATCAATATTTAAATAATAAATTTTTATGATTTTCTTCAATAGATAAAATTGTCTCCATGAATGTCTACATCTCTAAACCTTTACATCCTTTTTTGTGTGTGATATTATTGTTCTTCTTCTTTTCATTAATTTTTAACTATAAATTAATTAAGTGTCAATAACGTAGCTAGAATTTGTATTGATCGACAATGTATCAAAAATAATTTATGCTATAACACGGCTAACTCAAAATGCTAGCTACGCTACTTATTAATTGCATGTGATTTGCTTTGTTATTTCCTTGGTCGAATGGAGATTGTGATTTGAACCATGATAGTTACTCACCCTGCAATTCGATTAATTGGACCACAACACTACCAACATAAACACTTTAGGCAACGAAATTGAAAACAACGCGCAACGACATGGGGAATTCGTTGCCTATAGTTGACAATAGGCAACGACATGAATTTTCGTTGCCTATTGTAAACTATAGGCAACGACATCTTTGCCTATAGTAGTAAAATCGTTGCCTAAAGTCCATTTTATAGCCAACGAAAAAAATCGTTGCCTATAGTTTTCGTTGCCTAAAGTATGGTTATAGGCAACGAAAAAATCGTTGCCTATAGTTTATAGGCAACGAAAAATAATTATAGGCAACGAATTACTATTTCGTTGCCTATAATTAGTATTATATCAGATCTAGCCAGCAGCTATTCAAATCAAAATCGGTGGAAAAATCTGAAACGTTCTGGAATCGCCAGTACATTTCAGGATGGACAAGAGTTGGATGAGGCTGGATAGAACTGATGCAAGATATGGGCAGGGAATTAGGAGATTTCTGGAATTTGTGGCGGCTAATTGTGGAGAGTTGCCAGTGCATTATTGTCCATGTAAACAATGTCGGTGTCGCGGCAATCGTTGTCCCATTGCTACAGTTGAGCGACACCTTCATAGAAACGGATTTTGGAATAAGTACACCCGTTGGATTTATCACGGTGAAGCATCAGCAGCCGATCCGCATGATCATGGACAATTTGCTGATACTGCGAGGTCATCCAATTATGATCCCACCAGGAGGTTCATCGACGATATGTTTCCTCATGAGAGCGGTGTATTTCATGATTCTGAAGCACCCGTATATGTTCCTCCAGAAGTTGAGAATTTCCCTCACATTGAGCCAGTCCAGCCATTACCTAGAGTTTATGTCAACACACGTGGTATGGACAAGTACCACAACCTGATTCAGATGCATCAAACTCCGTTGTACCACGGATGTCCTAAGACAGTCCTTGAAAGTGTGATGGCAGTGATGCAGCTAAAAGTGGAGACCAAGAGCACCGTGGCAGCGGTCGATAGGTGGCTTCAGTTGACTGGTGATCTGCTGCCCCCCGGTCATCGTCTTCCCCCCACTCATCGTAAGATACGACATGTCCTCAAAGATCTTGGACTTTCCTACACCAAGATTCACGCATGCATGTATGATTGCGTTCTCTTTTGGGGTGTAGACGATGACGGGAAGGATCTATCGAAGCTTGAATACTGTCCGGTGTGTGGTACGGAAAGGTGGAAGTACACTCCTGCAGGAAACAAGAAAGCAGTGAAGATACTTCGGTATTTCCCACTTATTGATAGGCTGGAAAGGTTGTTCATGTGTGCATTCACGGCGAAAGCTATGAGATGGTGGGCTGAGAGGACTTTGCCTGACGATGATATCCTTAGACACCCTGCTGATGGTCAGGCTTGGAAGCACCTGGTGAATGTGTTTTCTGATTTTGCAGCTGAAGTCCGAAATGTTTGGCTGGGGCTATCGACTGACGGATTCAACCCCTTCGGCAACATGAGTCAGAAGTACAGCATATGGCCCGTTATATTGGTACCGTACAACCTTCCTCCGTGGATGTGCATGAAGAAAGAATATAATATGCTGACTCTGTTGATTCCAGGGCCGGGTTATCCAGGAAAGTGTCTGGATGTGTACATGAGGCCATTGATTATAGAGCTTCAGCACTTGAGTACAGTTGGTCATCCCACTTACGACAGGTTTAAAAATGAGATGTTCCGAATGCGTGCTATGCTTGTGGGCACAATCAGTGATTTTCCAGGTCGAGGGATGTTGTCGGGAAACCCAACCAAGGGGTACAGGGCCTGTCCAGAGTGCATGACTGCCATGTTTGGACAAGCTCATTGCTCGAAGATTGTCCATATGCGTCACCGATGTTGGCTTCCACGACATCACCCATTTCGCCAGGACGCCCAGGCTTTTGACGGCACTATAGAAGAAGGTCTGCAACCCATGGGATGGACTGGAGATGAAATCTTAGAAGTCCTGAATGAGTATAATTTTGGGCCATTGAGCAATCATCCTGAGGTTGTTGCGACTATACCGAAGATACCCGACAGGTATAAGTTCTGGACACACAAGAGCATCTTCTGGGAACTCCCGTACTGGCGGATGTTGCCTATCAGGAACTATCTAGATGTCATGCACATAGAGAAGAATGTGTGTGAAAGTGTGGTGGGCACCGTTCTAAATTGGCAAGGTAAAACCAAAGATGGCCCTAAAGCTCGCGTTGATTTGGAAAAAATGAAACTGCGGGAACATCTGTGGTTGAAAAAGAAGGGGAGAAAGATGCCCCAAGCTCCTTACACGGTCACGCGTGACGAGAAGCATGAAATTTTTGTGTGGATGGCTAACGTCCAGTATCCTTATGGGTTTGCTGGAAATATAAGTCGGTGTGTTAACTACAGGGACAATAAGATTTATGGATTAAAGAGTCATGACTGCCATGTACTACTTCAACGCCTCTTCCCTATTATGATTCGAGGGTACTTTGATGATGAGGTGGTAGAGCCGTTAGTGGCGCTGTCAAGGTTCTTTCAAAAGTTATGCACCAGAGAAGTGAAAATGTCAGACCTCGAAGAAATGCGAAAGGACATCATTTTTATCATGTGCAAGTTGGAGAGGATTTTCCCCCCAAATTTCTTCGACATCATGCCTCACTTGATGATGCATCTTCCCGAGCAATTGATGCTCACCGGTCCCGTTCACTACACTTGGATGTATCCAATGGAGAGGTATATACCCCGCATTTGTATGATGTTTGCTAATTAAGTCTTTATATATTAATTTATTCTTGTTCTACGTACAACAATAATAACAAGCTGTTTTCATCATTGTAGACAACTGGGAGAGTACAAAGGGTATGTACATAATACATCTGCACCTGAAGGGTGTATCGCCGAAGCATATCTTGCGAACGAGTGCGTAACGTACGTCAAACTGTATTTGGGAGCGCTTGAGGACCCACATTCGAATATGTCGGTAGATGAACCCCAGTTCAACCTTTCTGTAGTCTCTAATGATGTTTATCCACAGAGTAGGTTGCACGGGGAGTGGGAGTTGACACCATATGAGTTAGACATTGCACACTGGTGTGTACTCATTAATTGTAAAGAAGTTAAATATTGGAAAGACACACACCTTGGAAGTCCAGAGGTTCGCGGGGATGTTGCGTACCACAACCGGACCTTTGCAAATTTTTTTGGCACATGGGTGAGTATATATTCATTTAGTCATAATATATATGACGTGTAAAAGCAAATTGTGACGGTTATTTATATGAAATGTCGTATCTAATGTTGACGGTTATTTATTTCAGATGAACTATGTAGAAGATGATGGTTACCCACAATGGTCACACGCATTGAGGCTCTTGGCTATGAAACCTATATCATCAAAAGTTTACGCGATGTGTAGGGTCAATGACGTGAAATTTATGTGTCAAGAAAGAGACAATAGGGTGAAGACACAGAATTGTGGGGTAATGGTGCATGGTGGGGATAACGACCCTGACTACTACGGGGTACTCCATTCAGTGGTTGAACTCATGTATGGTGAGCGCATGAAAGTTTACTTGTTTAAGTGCAGATGGTTTGATACTCGTCCGGAGAACGTTCGCATCGATCAATATGGATACATTTCCGTGAATACTGCCACAAGTTGGTATGAGGAGGATCCTTTCGTTCTTGCTACATCGGTCAAACAAGTGTTTTACCTTGACGATCTTATGAACAGACCCCCCTGGAAAGTAGTAAACCATGTGCAAGCTAGGAATGTGTACAATGCTGCCACACTTGGTGAAAATGAAGATGACGAAGAAGTTGCAGCATACCAAGAGGGAAATGGAATTGACATTCCGGAATCCGATACAATTCGCCATTATAATGTTCGACCTGGTATTGTGGTTCAAAATTCTGGAGCAGCACTTCTAAATGTTAATCCAAATGACTTTGATGATGACTCGAGTGACGAGGACGAGGAGCGACACCTATTACCAGACTTCAACTATCAAACTGCGTCAGACTCTAGCGATGATTCTGATTATCAGCCTTAGTTAGAGATGTAATTGAGTATAGTCTTCGAGCTTGTATTGAGTTGATTAACTCCTAAATGTATATATGTGTTGATCGAATCGAAGTTTACTTGTGTAATTTGATGGATTAGTTTAACGGTTATTTTCATGTATGTTGTGGAAAACATGTGAATTTCGTTGCTTATAAATTGAAGTTCGTTGCCTTTAACATTGATTTCGTTGCCTTTAACATTGATTTGGTTGCCTTTAACATTGATTTCGTTGCCTTTATCATGGATTTCGTTGCCTTTATCATGCATTTCGTTGCTCATAGTATACGCAACGAAAATTTCGTTGCCTATAGTATATGCAACGACATATTTCGTTGCCTTTAGGATCCAGTCGTTGCCTAAAGTATACGCAACGATACGCTTCGTTGCATAAAGTCTTGAATTCGTTGCCTAATGTATATGCAACGAAAAATTCGTTGCCTATAAGTCCTCCTCGTTGCCTATACTATAGGCAACGATGCCACCATTTCGTTGCCTATAAGTCCTGGAATATATTCCCAGCTCGCGACCAGCGCCGCCGCAACTAGCATTCTCTCCGCAAACCTCGCCGGATTTCTGCCCTCTCCGCAACCCGAAAAGTACGGTTCGCATTCTCCCTCTCTCCTTACTTGAATAAACAACGTGATTTTAGTTGGATTTGTGTTGGGTTGTTTGTTAGGTTGATTTTAGATGGATTTGTGTTGTGATTTAGGTTAGGTTGTGTTGGATTTGTGTTGGGTTGTTTGTTAGATTGATTTTAGTAGGATTATATTGTGGATTAGAGGATTATATTGTGGATTATATTGTGGATTAGGATTATATTGTGGATTGTGGATTAGGATTATATTGTGGATTATATTGTGGATTATATTGTGGATTAGGATTATATTTAGTTTATGTAATTAGAATTGGGAATAATTAGAATTGGGAATAATTAAGTGTGATTTTAGTTTGGTTATTTAGTTTAGGTAATTAGAATTGGCCGGGAATAAGTGTGATTGTTAGTTTGGGTTGTTCATTTTAGTTAGACAAAATTTAAATTTAGGTTATTGTTGCCTCAATTGTACGTAAGGTATTCATTATGTTATTTTGTTGCAGACATTAATAAAAATGTCCGTGTTCAAAAGATTGATTCCCGGGAAAAGTGGGAAACAAAAAGGAGCTTCCTCCTCGTCACCTCAAGGAGCGACACCTCAAATGTCCTCCGGGTTGAACCCTCAAGGACCCAGGAGTGGGTCTAGGTCCGTTGGTCAGAGTTCTGGAAGCACCGTACCGGACAGTCTTGAGACCGTCTATGTACATTCCAATCGTCATCTCCAACTATATACAGCATCCCAGGATCCCCAAGGTCCACGTCACTCGGTGTCTCATGAACGACCCTCCCGCAACAGCAGCCGAAACTCCACCACGGAATCCGGTCGTCACTCAGTCAGCGGCGAACGCCCAAATAGTACGAGGGTACTATGGCCAAACCAGCAGGACCCACCGCGTATGCCACCTCTTCCTCCCAATGCGGCGACGCCACAACCTAATTCCGGATCATCTGGGCCATCCGGCAGTGCATCCCGCACGGATTCTGTGCACTTATGCCCGCCAAGGGACTTGTTCTTCCCTACGGTTATTCCGAAGATACCTCAGCTCGACCCTAACAACGTGGCCGTCTATGATGAGGACCCGTTCACGACGCCTGAGGAAGCATACACATATGAGCCGTTCTCTCAACCTCTGTTGAGTGTGAGGGTTAAGGGTCAGCTCACTTACGAGAATGGTAAGTTTATGTTCATTTACTAGATACAGTACATTAAATTAGGTTCTATTTCTTAATTTCCTTCTTTTGTACCGTGTCTTAGGCACCGTCGTCAACCCTAAAGCTAAACAGAGCAGAGGTACCACAACCGGGAAGGGTATTGAAGATCGAGTTGGTGACAATCGGGCTCATATTGATTATGAAGATGATGGGGAGGCTATCGAGTATTCTGACAAAGGGATGTATGCTAGCCAAGCAGGATTTGTCATACGTGATTTCGTCCCGATGTTGTGGGACTCGTGGGGTTCAGTTGATGCTGAAGTGAAGGCCCGAGTGCATAATGCACTGTCGGTGAGTTAAATTTACATTAATTTGTCATAAAAATAGACGTTCTTATATATTATTGTAAGGCACCAAACGTACATATTTATGAGGCTAATTATGTATACGTGTATTGCAGCAATGGTTTATTATTGACGATCGGCTGAAGGAGCCCGGGGGGTGGTGTGAACGAAAGCTCACGTCTAGGTGATGTGATTTTGGATTTATATAAGGCTAAGTATCCTTATATGATTTGTGAATACGTTAGATTTGTGAATATAAAGTGTTGGTTATATGATATTTTTGTTGCATCAATATAGGTATCGAGAGTGGAAGTCCCACTTGAAGAAGTTCTGGGAGGAGAACATAGATAAAGGCCGAAATGGCACTCCAAGTGAGTTCAGATACCGGGAGTACGAGTGGAACTGGCTTATAGCCCACTGGAAGCATCCCAAGCTTGTGGTATGCACATGAATTGATTTGCGTACCTAAATCTAAACTAATATTATTATTATTAATTTACCTACATTTTATGTTAGTAGGTAAATCTCTATCTATGTTATTAATTTAATATGTAGGTAAATCTCTAATATATTGTGTAGGTAAATTAAATTATACAATTTACATTGTTTATACGAAGTAAAGATAGTGAACTGTATTAGTGATTGAGATGCTAGAAATTAAAACCAAAAATAACAAAGATTAAATTATTTCCCTGCAGAATAACATGAAAAAACCTAGAAATTAAAGGAAACAATTCTAGGTCAGAGGACTAAATATGTGAAAAATAAATGGGTTGGATTTTAATCAAAAAAATTAATGTTGCGAGGATATTCTCTAATTTATGCTATATATATAATTGGCTAATAATTGTGCACATTTTCTTATTCTACAAGCACATTTCGAAACAAAATGCTAAAAACCGAGCGCAGAACGTGAACCCACATCATTGCGGTTCCCGAACGTATGAGAGATGGACTCGACGTGGGGCAAGGTTGGAACCACAGACCGATCCTCTCGTGTATTCCATCCGACATGGGTATCCGAACAACCCTGAATATGTTGTAAGTATCTAATAAATATTTGTCCATATTTGATACATCTCATGTTTAATTAATTCTTGTATTTTACTCAATTATTAATGCGTCACCGATTTTGCATTGTCTATTAGGAGAGATTGGTTGAGTCGATCCCGAAGGTGCGTGTTAAAGTAGCTCGAGAGCTGCATCAGGGGTGCACGGAGGAAGAGGTGACCCAGTATGCATCTCAGGTTGACCACATGACGCCCATTAATGCGGCGAGGTGCGTGTCAGATGCGATTCCCGTTGGAAAGAACAAGTTTTGGGCCAAGGGGATGGGTTACAGAGGAAATGGAGTCTTGAAGATGACTCCAGAATTCTCCAGCGGGTCCAGCAATTCTAGGTCGTCCGGCGTACAAGAGCAGATTCGGAGGCAGGAGGAGCAGATTCGGAGGCAGGAGGAGGAGTTGGAGGAGATGAGGCGTGCCAGGGAAGCCATGGAGCAGGAAAGAGCCCGTGAGAAGGAGCAGCACGACCAAATGTGGGCATTCTTTCAATCTCAGCAACCTCGGGGGGCTTCGCAGCCGCACCCACAGACTCAGCCAAATCTGTTCACGCCTACAACACAGCCGCAGTATTTTGGGGGTCACCAGCAGCCGCCGTTATATGGGGACCACCAGCAGCCGCCGCAGCAGCATCAGTTTTGGACGGGTGCCGAGCAGCCGCCGCCTCCGCCGCCGCAGCATCAGTTTTACGGGGGTGACCAGCAGCCGCAGCTTCATCAGTTTTATGGGGATGACGACCAGCAGCACCAGGAGGGTTCACACGAGGACTTCCTCAATTCTGTTAACTTTGATCAGTAGCACGTAGCTAGTTTTTGATTTCGGTTGAAATGTGTACGCTGTTGTGGTTTGAACTCATGTAAATGTTGCAGATTCTGGAATTGGGCCCAATCCAGAATCAAGTATTTTTTTTAAAAATTACACACACTATAGGCAACGAAATGGACCAATTTCGTTGCCTATAGTTTGCCAGAAATGCAAAAATTCAAACTATAGGCAACGAAACTCTTAATTATAGGCAACGAAATCCTAAAGTATAGGCAACGACGTCGTTGCCTATAGTTTGAAAGGTGACCTGTTGTGTAGGGTTTAGGCAACGAAGAAATCGTTGCCTATAGTGAAACTATAGGCAACGATTTAAGCTGGTCGTTGCGTATTGTTGAAAACCCTAACCCCTAAACCCCGAACTATAGGCAACGAATGGGTTATTGATTTCGTTGCCTATAGTATAGTCAACGATGTATAGGCAACGAAAGTATAGGCAACGAAAATTCGTTGCCTATAACTATAGGCAACGAATTTTGGACTATAGGCAACGATTTGAGATCGTTGCCTATACCTGTTATTCTGGTAGTGCAATTCAAGGGTGATCGAAGGATGTACACGGATCATGAGCAACAATACAGTTTGTCTCATTCCACAGAAAATATAGTTGGTTTGGCTTTGCGACAACCACCGCGTACATCTGAGATCCTAGCCTTTCAATCAGATGGATGCATGATTATCTTCAACTAGGTTATAGAATTTCAGTATTTCTGACGTTAAAGAGTTTTCTCCCTCATTCGTGACCAAATTATATATATAAAAATACATTTAGTTTCTTTGTCGTGAACAAATGATCGTGGTCCATAAATAATAATATGTAAAAATGATGAATTGTTGTCAAAATTTGTGACATTTTTTTGCATGTAAATGACTATGAGCTGTTTACTTTTTACATATATGATTGTTTTCTCATAATTTTCTTTCTACACTACTAGAAATAAGACTATAGCATGGATGACTGTACGTCTCTAGTAATGGTTTAATTAGGAACGTATACTCAATTTGGTCTTCTAGATACGTTCCTAACCTTGATTTGAGACGAATAAGCCCTAGGGTGCTTAGCTCTGGGTGGAAAGCAGCCTGATTCTCGTCCTTAATCCTTGTGTACAAAAGTTATTCTGAGAGAAATGGAAGCAATTTAACCTTTCAGTATTTGGAATCTATAGTCATGTAGAGGGAGAGAAGTTCTTTAGAGAGATACCTACCAAGGCTTTACGCCGCTCGAAATCGTTCTTCATCTCATGAGGTAACTCCTCAATATTTGCCTCTGTTCGATATGTGATTGATCGGTGTACGTTAATTACATTCATCCTTTCAATTTCTTTGTTAGATTTGGGTAGCTCACAGATCTGAGTTATAGGGATTAGGCTGCTCTTCACCCCAGGGCTAAGCACCCTGGGGTTAATTTTTTTAAAAAGTGACACGTGTTGTGATCTCACTCATTTAAATTATCAATTTTGTAAAGATTTATTGAACTTACAATAAGCTCAGTACGCATGACCATAATCCTTGCTCAGGAAATCAACACGGCTAAACACCCCTTCGCTGGAATAATTGTCGGCTGCCACACGAACCTTCCTTTCTCCACATTCCTATGCACTCGCTTTGCTGTGGACACTAAAATTCACTATGGGCACCCTTTCTTCTTGTACCGATCTTGCATCGATTGAGGTCACAGAGATTACCGATCGAATTCCGGAGGCCACGTCGAGTTTCGATCTCGCACCGATCTCTTTGCTCTTTGAATTAGGTCACCGAAGGCCGCGTCAAGTTTCGACGATCGCTGACGCAAAATCCAAAGGACGAGCAACCCACTAACATTGCTAAGCTCGATCTCGGCAAGGTCGACCTCGTCGGCAATAGGAGCTACTCGATCTCCTCCGATCTTCTTTTGCTAAATTTGTCTATGGTGTTCGAATGGAGGCGAAGAGAAGGCGAGCGCGTCGGGGAGAGGGGGTAGAGGGAGAAAAAGAGAAAGAGAAAGAGGGAAGGGGTGGCGGCAGAGAAGGAGGATTTGGATTTTGGAGATGGCGGCGGCGATTCGCTAACGATGGTGGTTGGTTTTGGTAGGGTTTAGAAATCACATGTGGTGAGCTTATAATAAGCTCCGTCAACTGGGTAAATTTTGACTATTACCAATCACACCCTGACACGTGTCACAAAGCTGAAGGCTAAATTGGGTGCTTAACCTTGAGGTATATTCCAAAAAAATTTAAGGACAGATGTCCTCTTTAGTCTCTAAAGGTTGAATAGGTTATATAAATTTGCCACACACAAACTTTCTCTCTCTTATTCTTTATATTAAAACCCCAAAAGTCTGACACAGAAAAAATTACAGACGGAAGTCCGTTTCTAAAATGAGATTTTGGGACGGAAAGGTGCTTTCGTGCGCAAATCACCGAATTCGAAACGTAAGGCTCTGTTTGGTTTCCAGAAAGTGGGGGTAAGGAAAGGAAATTGTAGAATTTCCACTGTTTGGAAGAAACCAGAAAAGTAATCCAGTTCCGAAGGGAAGAGGAATTTGGGGGGAAATTGCTTCCCTCCACTCCCCCCCCGGAATTCGTTTCCCTCCCAATTTCAGCAATTATTACTATATTTTGTGACCAAATTAACCTCCAAACTTCAGCTATTATTACTGTACCAAACAACAGTACTGTAAAACATACCTCCTTTATGCTTACTTTCCTGGTTTTCCCAAACACCAGAAGGGAAAGGTTTTGATTTCTCTTCCCAAGGGATAGAGCAATTAACCGTCCCAAAATATCCGTCCCTTATAACAGTTTTTCTAGTAGTACGTGGTATGAATCACAGGCAAAGCAACTTGGATAAGTATGGATATACATAGCTCGCTGAAAGAATGTTTTCAAAGATTGATTCACTGCATGTACTTAAGTACTACTTTGGGGTTATCTTTTGAGTCGGACCAAATGTAGAGCTGGACATGCATGTAGCGAGCAATAAGTTGGTGTTGATCGAGCACGCATAGCAAAAGGTAGAGATTGACGCAATAATAAGGGACCAAGAGTCTTTTCTGTCCATTAAGATCGACCGGCTACCCGTATATATAGCAATGAAGCGATACTCTGTATGCAATTAGAACTTAGAAAATGAGATCGAGTCGACATAGAAGGTCAGGTCCCATTTGCAAACTGGCTGTTCAGCTGTATATCAAGTTGTGGATATATTTTCTACGAGCTAGCTTGGTTTGGTGCATCCTGCATTCTTGCCCATTGTAACAATGACCATTAACTAATTAAGTTGTTCTAAACGTCTAATTTTATTTTATTTAACTTCTTATGGGAATCTAGCTTAATGAGCATATATATATAGGCGGGCCGGGAGATCGTAGCTAGTCTTCCTTGATCTTTAGTATAGGACCCTGGATGGATGGTGACCTAATTATTCTGCGTAATGGATTGGTCAATGTATTCGATATCCGTTAATCCCGTTATGCACAGAAGAACTCCTGAGGTTCTATTTTTTTTTGTTACACTATGAGGTTCTTTGGTTATACGATAGTGTGTATTTGGGCTCTGGTACGGATACAAAAGTCTCTGTACAGCACGCACTTGCGCTAGAGAGTGTGAAAGGGCAACGTTAACGGGACTGCGTACAAAAGATTGAAGGGCCAAGATAGATCGGTTTGCTAGTTTTTCTGTTTAATTATTATGACCACAGAGAGAGAGCGATCGATGGGGAAAGGCATGCAGGTCCCATTTGGCTAGTTCAGATATATCCTAAAGACCGATAGCAATCAGAGAGAGAGAGAGAGAGAGAGAGAGAGGGACGGGGCGTGGTGGGATGGGCCGGAGAGAGATGGAGCTAGGGTCCATGAGTTGATCGATCGATAATGGAAGTAGCCTTCATCCTCTCTGTAACGAGTTCCCACAAATCAACCGTATGTCTGGGGTGGCCCTCAGGCCTCGATCGATCGATCTCTTCTCTGTTGCTTAAAGTTTCTCGATCGATCAGATGGCGGCATATATAATACTAATAGTCTAATACGATATGCGAGTAATTTAAGTCAAGCTTATATAATTTCATTTCAACCCAGAGTCATACTTCCATCATTAGTTCATTACGGATTTAGCCCTTAGCGCTTAGTAGCTACTGTTTTGGAATATTTAGGTCACTGTCGCTTCTATATTCTAGGATTTAGCGTGTCTATTGTCTCTTGAAGACATTAGGCTCTTTAAGATATTTCTAATGGATCCTTTTTTAAATCCCTCTCAAGCTTTTCAAATGACTCAATCTTTCACTTCTCAATCATAGTAATGTATAGATTAATAGTTCTGGTGAATGATTCAAAGAATTAAATAGTTTTGACTCCGACTAATGAATTAAGTTTCTTAAGAATTAAGATAACAATTTTTCTGATCTTAGCCGTATTAATTTACCTAGAATTAATATATAAAGGTTTCGTGGTGTGCACCTTCGGTGCAAATCATTTATGATGAGACCTCTTCATTGAGTCAGGTGAGGTTTAGTATATTCATTAGATTTTTTGATTTTAATCATTGTACTTTCATCACTTTTAATTTCTCTTAAGTTTCTGTACGTGTTATGTTTAACATCAAAAAATCAGATAGTATAGTGATCAGTTTTAACAAATTTAGGTACTAAAATGATCAAATTCAAAAAATGTAATAAAATAGTGTTTGATCCAAATCATAAGTTGTGTAATGATCAAATTAAAAAAAAAATCAGGTAACGAATTGATGTTGATAACAAATCTCAGATGGTAAGAAAATTTCCCCAATTAATTTCATGCGGGTCACCAAACATTATAATATATATGCATGAAACCATTCGAAAAATGTGACTCATATAACTTGCATAACGTAATCGAGTCTAAGCTTATTACCACATTTATTCTCACATGATCGAACTCCCTTAAAAGACTGATCTGCTTGGGGACTTACATGACAGACTTCAGCATTTTAGAGATATTTACCTATTTTATTAAATCAAACTAATAGGTAGGCGTCATCGACCTATTTTTCAAGCATAAAAAAAGAGGTATGTAATTATTATGAGCAAGCAACATCCCCTAACAAATATTACTCTTGGCTGAGTACTTGATCTCATTGAAACAACCACCTTTTACAAAGACTCAAAAATCAGAAAGATACCAAATGAGTGAAATCTAGATCTGCCAACACGATCTAAAGCTTGAGACGAGCCTGATCTACAGATTTGATGTTTGATTCTTAACATATTTCTCTCTATATGTAACTATGTTATGACCTATATATTGTTATTTTTAACTTACTTTGTTATTTAGGTCCAAATAAAGAAGATGGAATAAATAAGGCAGACTTGAGCTAAAAACGCGCTAAGTGGAGGTTTCCTATTTTGATTAGGAAACATGGTCTTTTTCTACTTTGAGTAGGATTCCTACTCGGATTACCAGTGCAACTTGGCCAAAATTTTAGAAGTTCACGGAGCTGAAAAATAAAGTTTCCTAAATTGACGAGGAAGAACTTTCCTACTTCAACAAGGAATGACGTGGCAGAAGCTTCCGGAAGACAACAACAATGATCCAAGAAATGGTCTCCAAATGGTGTGAAAAATGATTTCCCAAATGATGTCAAGATATAGCAACCAAAATGACAAATGAAAATGATGCAAATGAAGATTGGAAGCATTTCTCCTACTCAGAGTAGGAAACATGCTGGACGAATCAAAGCATTGGGCCGGCCCAAATTGCAGATCAACTCAGCCCAAATAAGAAGTCCAAAATGGCTCAGCTCGGCCTAGATATTCCTCGGAGAAGAAGAAGACCAAAATCTTTCAAGTAGAGATATCCCCATTCGTAGTAGAAAGAGAAAAATCAAGCTACAACACAGTCAAGTTCAACAAATCATGGAGAATGATCCCATAGTCCAAACATAGTCATGTGATACCTCTTTTGAAAATTCTTGATGTACTCTTTCCAATGAGACCAAAATAAAAAAAAGAATTGGAGGTCTACAACTCAGGGAATATTTGTTTAAATATGGGATGTCAAGTTTACCCGGGTGGACTAGAAAATTCTAGTTTTGAGAGGAAAAGCTCTATTCTTGGTCTAAATAAGCAAAGCTCGACTTCTCCATTCATCATATCTCATCATAGAAGCCGAAGCTCTTGCCCAAACACTCCTCCTCTCATCCTTGGCCAAAAATCTCTCCAAGGCCGAGAACTCCATCCTCCTCAGATCAAGAACAAACTACTCTTCGTTTTGTTTCTAGAATCACTACTTAGGCATTGTAGGGCTCTTCACATATTCCAAAGCATAACCATGAACCTATTTTGATATGATCCTCTTCTTTGTATTGATTCTAGTTTAAATATGATTCGATTTCAGTTTGATAAAAGGCTTTATATTTCGGATTTGCTTTGATATCTTCCATGTGTTCTTAGTTTTCAGCCTTTGATGCATATGCTTGTTTGTTTACTTAACACTTCATACCATGTCTAGGATGATATGCTCTTTGTTCCTCTCTTTTACATGTTTTGCATGATATTTAGAACTTAAGTTGTTGTGCTCTTTGTTTACAATATTAAGGAGCATGTGTAAGTGTTTTTCCTTGGAACTAAGAATTTCGTTGATAATAAGTAATAAAGAAGCATGAAATCGTCTAGGTAACTTAGATGAGATGATCACTTGTAAATATGTTAGCTAGGTTTTGTTTTTGCCTAGTAAGCATGTTTAGGGTTTATGTTCTTGTTTGTTTTGTTTTTATATGAGTTAAAATATGATAGAATTCTAGGGTTTCTGAATGTATTTGCTACCATGTTTGTTCTTATTTTCGTAGATAATTAAACCCAGCTTATAAACCCCCCTTAAACCTAGACGTAGTCATGCATGCACCCTCAATCACTGGTTAGAAAGATCCTTACTTATCAATGCTACATCATTAAAATAGGGTTTTAAATTCTGACATTTTGATTGAATATTAAGTGCTAATTTGATATTTAATTTAAGTGTAATCAATTTTTGGCACCGTTATCGAGGATTGTAAAGTATTTGTGTGATTTCGTTTGTGAATATGTGAAATTGTGTGAATAATACAAAAAGAATTTATATAAATTAAGAAAATTACATACTTGTTCATACTTACAATCTGTTTTGTAACCATATACACATGTTAAAGAAAAGTCTTCGATTTACATTGAGTACATAAGCTTGGTTGATGAAATTTCGCTCTTCGGAATAGGGAGGTGCCTCTTTTTCTTATTTATCTCTTTAACCCCCTCGTGATGTATCAATTTCATCACCGCACACCATAACCAAAATGAAGTTATAGACATGAGGTTGATGGTGGAGTTTACAAATGACTTGAGGGTGTGCATTATCTTGAGTTTCGGCTGATTGTTGGATATGGTGTCTGGATGGGTTATAACTGGTGACAGATTTTGGATCTAAGAAAGAAAACATCAATTGAGTAATTTATCTTGGCCACGTTAGCCTCAGCGTGTTTCTAGAAATTAGTCCTACCTCTCGTGTTATCTCTATCCATACTAGAAAGTTCTAAACATTAAATAAGCCAGATGATTGAGACATAGTACACATTTTCACGCAGGCTGCATGTCTGAAGAGATTTACCCAAAAATCAAGCAGTGTACTCTCATTAAATCTTAGGCGCACTTAATTTGGACAATGTTTGTAAATATGTATGTCGAAATTGATGTGTTTTTGCATAAAAACTTGTAAAGGACTAACAAACGTTGTATTTTAGCTTGAATAACTTCCTAGAGGCTTCATGATGCTTAGATTTCATCATCGAGTATTGTGGGAACAAGAATTTTTGAATTCAAACTTGGAATCGATAATATGAAGCCAAGTAAGGAAAGATCGAATGTTAAGAGCAAGAGAATTGGAACTTCGAAGCTGGACATTCAAAGTGTCACTACAACATTTTTACCCATTGAAGTCGCCGGCAATGTTTTTGGACATTACCGGCGATTTTTGCCGGAAAAATCGCCGGTAATGTCTTTTTTTTTTTTTTTTTAACATTACCGGCGACATAAATGTAAGTCGCCGGTAATGTCTTGCCGGAAAAGACATTGCCGGCGACTTACATTTATGTCGCCGGTAATGTAAAAAAAAAAAAAAAAGAAGACATTACCGGCGACAAAAATTAAGTCGCCGGTAATGTCTTTTTTTTTTTTTACATTACCATCGAGACATTGCCGGCGACGGACATTACCGGCGACAAAAATCGCCGGTAATGTAAAAAAAAAAAAAAAAAAAGACATTACCGGCGATTTTTCCGGCAAAAATCGCCGGTAATGTGCAAAAACATTGCCGGCGACATAAAAGTCGCCGGTAATGGGTAAAAATGTTGTAGTGTGTATTTCAAGGTTCAATGTTCAACCTCAAAAGTGTTACTCGAGGTTGAAACCTGACCTTCAAAGGTGGAGATGTGTTTTGAAGTTCCATGTTCGTGGCTAGGATGAGATCCATCTTGGAAATCAATGGATTGTAAGGCCCATGCCCAGATTTGATGGTCCAGAGGGAGGTAAGGATTGGATCTGGTTTGGTAGGCCAAGAACCCATGTAACCCTGAAAAAGGGGCACTAAACGTGGGTTGGGGCACAAGCTTAGGGAAGTGGCACCAAAATGGGAGGGTGTTGGATTTTCAGGCCGAAGATAAATGATCAAAGTTCTGGGGATGAACTTCAAAGTTTGAGGTACGAGGTTCTTGGACCGAGCTTTGAAGCTCCACTGAGAAGAAGACAGTTCCTATTCTGATGCGTAAAGGACACTTCAAATAGTAGATAAGAGGCTTGGCGCACAAGAATAGTGGTAAGACACAAGAACATGACCGACAGTTGAGGATTGAGGATTGAGGACGAGCATTAAAAAGCTTATCTGGTCAGCGGACTTAATCAGTGGGATAAGTCATGCGAGTAGTGGCATGAAAATAAGGTTTTATGGCTCCTATGAATGTGGAACTTGGTAGACAAGCTTCACCTATATTTTGGTGGGAAGGTAAGCACTATAAATACTAGGGAGTAGAGTAAGATTTCAGATTATGAAATTGCTGATAAACTTGAACTAAAACTCTGCCTGACTTGAGCGTCAGAGTATTTTTTACAGGTACCCCCCTGCTCATACATCTTAAAGATCTTCATCGAAAGTGTCATCAATGAGGTTCATCAATTGTTCATTGGAATTGTCTTGTGGAAGAAGAAAGAGTTCTGCATTTTTTGTGCATAAGTGGCAACGTCTGTGAAAAACGATGGTAACAGACGTACTTGACAATGATGACCAAAAGTCACTCCACAACAAAGTGAACTGATCTGACAGAGATGAAGAAGACAAAAAAAGAGAACAGAGAAAATCTCAGGTTTCAATGGATGGAGCTCGGTACCATCACCAACATAAGCTGATTGTTGCTAGAATCGTACCGTGCTCTCATATGGCACCAACGGTGTTAGCCTTTGCACTCAGATAAGGTCGATCGGAGATCGACGCTGTCGATGCCTCTTAGTAGCTAGACGAGCATCGAGATCGACCAGGTTGAAACCAAGCGACTCGAGTCCAATTTAATGGGATATGTTTTTGGAATTGAGCATCGTCTCTTGAGCCAAGCAATTCAATTTATTTTTGTTTCTGGAATTTGATATTGTTATGTCTCTTATTTTGTAACATGGATATATTTACGATGAGAATATTTCAGAAAAACTTGAAGGGGCGCAAAAGAATGTTAAGAGACTCGGAGAATCCACGATGGATCAAGGATTGACCATCAAGGCCAATTTGTGGCATGAGCAAATAGACCAATAATGGTGCTTTGGATGATCAACGATTCAAGAACATGATGTGTGTGTAGTACTAATAGGCTTGATGGTTCTAAACAAAGAGTGAATCTTTTGATACTTTTGAAAGACTTTGCAGGAGAATGCAATTCTCAAAAGAGCGAGATTAATAGAAAACTTGGGACGATTGCGTACCCAGCGTTGAGATGAATTGGAGTTTCATTGTTTGTTGTTTTTGCATAACTTTACATATTTAAAAAATGAGAAAGAGGTACTTCGCAAGGAAAAGTTGAAGTGGAATGATAGAATTCAAGGTATTCTAACAACCAAAGAACAAGAAGCTTCGAGCAAATCGAACTTCAAAGTTCAATTAAGGTCGAGGTAGGAGGTCTGGCAATAACCAAGATTAAGATTAGTGAGAAAAGCTTGCCGAAAGAATAGAGCAAATGCCCAAGGCATTGTAGCAAATGGAGCTTACAAAGTGTGAGGAGATGTGCATGCTTAGGGGAAGTTAGAACCTACAACAGGGTATGAAGTCGAAGATCAAATCAGTTGCTTGAGAGATTAGTTCATTGGGAATATCTCACTATATGAGGTGAGATCATATGATGGTGAAGATTGGAGGTAACAAATTTGCGTTATCAAATTGGTTTGTTACATTTCAAGGTGTGATGTGCATATTGATCAACTTAGTGAAAGAGAGCTTTGCATATCTTGGATATATAATGGACGGATCGATGTGTCGGCTTGAAATGCTTATGTAGATGCTCATTTAAGTTTCGAGGTGTAGCCTCATAAGCATGTGAAGTATTAATTGTGCATGGCATAAGTATATTATGATATTGATCAAATATTTCATGAACATCAAGATGCATGTGTAGTATTTTAAATACTTATTTTGGTTGATATATATATATATATATGTATATATGTATATATATTCATGCTTGGAATGATTGGTCGACCGGGAGTGACACAATTGGATTTTGCAAGTTTTTTTTGAGATTGTTATTGTAGAATAACCTATAAAAGTGATGGTCTATCTGATGACGTCAATACACTTAAGACCCGAATGAGACAAGGACTGGGAATAAAGAAAGTAAACTCATCAAAGCTGAGGCTGAGGTTTGAGGTTGCAATATTGAAGCTCGAGATTATAGGATTGATGAATAATTTAATGAACCAAATCTTTGAATTGAGTCATCAAGCTAAATCATCAAAAAGTTATGCTCAAACATTCAAGTAGGAACGGATGAAACATGGGAAAGCATCAAGTTCGTGCATCGAGACTTGGGAGCAACTCTCATACCTCGATGTTGACTTTGCACAGCAGGATGGTGTGCGTTTAAAGTTTGACTCACCAATCGTCGAGAAAGACTTTCATAATAGAATGGTGAAAAAAATCATAGGCCAACTTGAGAGGTTATATCAATTTAGTTTGGTTTTGGAAATAATTGGTATACAATTAAGCAGCTAGTCTCAAACATCATGAACGATTGAACATTTTTCGACTAAGTGTCGACTAAGGTAAACCGTATCATATTATCTATAAATAACATTTGGTGAGTAAAATACATGTTTTAATGTTTGCATGCGTGATTGCACATCTTATTGATGTAATTAATGTTAGGCCTTAAAACGTATGTAAATATGGTTAACGCTATTGAATCACCCGAATATCCATAGAGTATGGATAGAAGGTTATAGGTGATGAACAGTGATGAACAAGACGAAAGAGGCTAGATGTCTGTGACCACCCGGACAGGAATTGGTATAGTAATCGGCTTAATCTGCGAGTTTTACGAGTAATTGGGGTTTATCATAATTAATCAGATATTGCAACTTCGTTCACAACTTAATTTTCGGACACGAATTTGGTTTGGGTTTGTTCGTGGGAAATGTAGAGAATTTGATTTCGAGTCCGTTTGAGGATTTTTCGGATAATCGAGGAATATAAAATGAATATTTCAAATTATCGCCGAGTTAGTCGTGTTTATCCGTTCGAGTTTGAGTTATCCGAATTGTGGATAGAGTTGTTTTGCGACGTATAAATAGCCGAATAGTCTTAAAGTTGTCGCAAAAGTGCGAAAATGAGCTGTTTGACCGAGTTGACTGAGCTGGGCCGAGTTGACCGAGTCAACCCGTGTTGACTCAATGAGTCACGACTCGCCGTCGTGGTGGCTGCCAGAATACGGCACAATTGCCGGATTTCAAGGTAAGGTTTTGAAGCTTAGGACTTGGGCTTTCGATTGATATATGTATGGTGAGTTTTGATTATGGTTTACTTGGAGAATTTTGAGGGGAAAGGTGGCCGGAATCGGGTTTGATGGAGGGGGAGTTCCGGCGTGTTTTCGGTGGATTCTTGGGTTGGAAGGTGTTGGACTCGAGTCAAGGGTGAAAACCCCCTAGGTTTGAAGCATTTTGGTGGCGTGACGGCGCCGGAATCGGCCAGGAAAGTTTTCCGGCGATTCTTGGCCGTGGGACTTTCGGGGAGGTTTTGGGCAGTCGGCCGATTTGGGTCTAGGTGTAGAAGAGTTTTAAGCTTGGATTGAGGAGGAGAAGCTGTGGTGGTCTTGGTCACCGGAAAATCTCTCCGGTGACGGCGCGCCGCCGCTGGCGGCGGAGGTCAATTGCAGAGCTCCGGCGACGCGTTGACTTTTTGGATTTTGACAAGTTTTATGCCGTTTTGCTCGTAATCGCGCCCCAATCTTCGCCTTGAGGTTTTCGAGTTGATTTGAGTGGTGGATTTTAATTCGAAGATTTTGTGGAGTATATTTGGGGTTTTCGACGAGTTTTCTGTTATCTGAGTTATATTTTCGAGAATGGTTGGTTTTCAAGGTGTGGTTCAGAGTATTGAATTGTGATTTTGATCAGTGATATTTTGTGATTATTCAGGGGATCGAGATTGTACGCTTGGCGAGGGATCTTCCGCTGGATCGAGGGATCAGCACATTTGCGCGATGTGCTTGTCTGTGAGTGGACACCTTTCTTTTCACTAATTGGTTGCGAGTCTTTATTATACGTAATATATGTGCTTGTCGTAATATATGAGATTATGATTTATATGAGCATGTGTTTTACAATTATGCATTTACGAATATGCATCGACGAATATACTTTTATAATTATGTATTACGAATATGCATAAACATTATGCTTTATACATTTGCATAAAACTATTAATGATTTGGTTTACACAGAGTACAGTCTTAGTATATATGGTTGTATCGATACACTTGCATCTCGGCTGATCCCCGAGGATGTTTACCGGGGGAGGCTGTGACCCCTGACCCGAACCCTTTACCGGGGGGGGGGGGGGGGGGGGGGGGAGACTATACTAGCGCGGATGTGTCCATGAGTGACCCCGCGGGATTTTACGATGCATGCTCTGTACGCGTGAGGAGTTAGAGTCTCCCTCGCGTACTATATATCATTTTCATTCATTTAGACTCACATATATTTTTATAACATATATTATTCAGCGAAAGACATTTATTTTCGTCCACTCACTCTAACGGTTTATATGTCTTTCCATGGCTCTTTATTTTCGCCCAGTTTGCAATTCGGATTCTGGTGTCGCACGTCGCAGTCGGAGGCTTAATATTCGAGCTAGTTTTCCTTTTCAGTAGGTTTCTTGTTTAGCCTACTGTTGTATATTTATGTATATATACTACAGGTCGCTCTGAATACTCTGATTTTTATATTTTCGTATGTTTTTCCTCGGATTTCTGTAAAGTTACAGCTTTTCTTATTACTTTATATTATGATGATATGATTTTGAGAAATCCGGATGAGATTGGTGCCCACGGTTTGGCTTTTGTAGCATAGGATGAAGTGTGTTTTTGGGTGCAAGTTAATAGTAATTCCGCGATATAGTGAAACTCTGCCTAAATTTCTATGGTTTTTGAAAGTTCGTGTTTTCAGAAGGGGTTTGATTCCGGTTTAGGAAACTAATTCAGGGTTGGGTCCTTTCATGTCCAACGCTCAAAGTTGGTCAGGTCAAATGTTTCTATCGAGACATGATGAACGAGAATACTTAGTCAAGTTTGAAGCTTATGAGCAAAACCTCTGGCTGAAGTATATTAGTCAAGTCTGAAATTATCGAGTAAAACCTCTGATCGAGAAAGTGTATTGGTCAAGTTTGAAGCTTATGAGCGGAACCTCTGACCTTAAAAGAATGCCAGTCAAGTTTGAGGCTTAGGGTTGGAACCTCTAACTAGGAAAGAGTGTTAGTCAAGTTCAAAAGCTCGAGAGTTGAACCTCTGAGTAGGAAACAATGTTACTGAAGTTCGATGTTTAAGAGCAGAATATCTGAATGGGAGAGAATATGTGGTCATGTTTCAAAATCTTAAGTACGAAACTTTTAATTGGGAAAGAATACTTCGTTAAGTTTGAAGGTTTTGAACAAAACCTTGGATGTAAGTATATATATCGAGATTGAGGTTTTCAGTAAAACCTCTGACGATGATAATTGTGGGAGACACGAGTGTCAAGTCTTGGATTATGATTGGAGCCACCGATAAGAAGCTTCAAAGCCGGTGCTTCGAGACTCAAACTTCGAAAGATGGACTTTGAATGACAAGCTTCGAAGAGGAAACAACATGTATACAAGTAAAGTTCGCATACAAGAATAAATAATGCTCTCTTCGAACATGGAAATTGGAAGAGAGGAATTATTTGGGGTATGTATGTATAAATATATATAGAATACCAGTGATACACTTATGATGCTGAAATCAAAGAACGCAAATTCTTGTGCCACAAAAAACGTACGGTGAACTTTTTAAGATTGGTACAATAAAAACCCATAGAAAAGAAAGTGAGAAAATTGCAGGGAAACAAAAATTTGTTAAAGCTTGACGAGGTTTGAAGTAAGCAACAACGAGCCTGGAAGCCTTGGTAAGAAGGGAGGAAATGTGCAAGAACGCCCTTTTTCAATGAGATCGACGTGAAGTATTGAAGGGGAATAGAACGATGACAGGCTCGAAGCGGTCTAAGCTAAGACTTCTATGGTCACGAGCAGAAAAAGGGTTACGCCAGCGGTGACTAGACTCAGCAAGGTCATGGCTATGACGAGAGCACAAGATCTCTTCTTTAGAATCATGCCTTCAGTGTTGGGGCGGCGAGAACCAAAGTTAGTGTAAGGAGACATCGATTCGTCAGATCGAGAACTTGACTTGAAAAAGAACGAATGTGAGGATAGCAAGGGGACATGTTGGAAAGCTATTTCCTCTTCCCTTGATGAAAGAAGTGTTAATGTCAAGTTCGAAAATTTGAGTAGGACCTCCGGCAGAAAAGTATGAGCGTCAAGTTCGAGTTGAAAAGCTGAGCCGCTGACGACGTGAAATATTCACGTCAAGTTCGAAGCTTTTAGTGGAACCTCTGATGTAGAGAAGCACGGGCGTCAAGTTCGGTATGAAAAGATGAGCCACTAATAACATGAAATATTTGCGTCAAGTTCAAATTTTTGAGTAGAACTTCTAATAGGAAAGAGCGGGTGTCAAGCTCGAGTTGTAAGGTGAGCCTTTGACAATTTGAGAGAATTAAACGTCAACTTCGAAGTTGTTGAGTAGAATCTCTGACTACAAAGTATTGTTATCAAGTTTGAGTGGTGAGCCGAACTGCTGACGACATGAATTTGAATGTCAGGTTCAAAACTTTAAGTAGAACCTCTAACGAGAAAGTATGACATCGAGTTTGAGTGATGAGACGAACCGCTGAGGATGTGAATGCGAGTGTCAAGTTTGAAGCTTTGAGTAAAACCTCTAACAACGTGAGGTGTTAATGCGAAGTTCAAACTATGAGAAGGACTTATAGTAGGATGAAGCATCAAGGTGTAGCTTCGAACGATGAGGTTTGAAGGATAAGCTTCGAAAGCATGATGTGGAATTTTCTCAAGTAAGGTTTACATGTAAGAATAATTTCTCACTTCAATTTCGATGATCTGAAGAGAGAAATTATTGGGGCATGTGTATGAGAAAGTTTGTGATATATTTGTGAGATCTATGATATATATGATATCAAGATAAAATCAAATAGCGAAAATAGATTATTGTGGAACCAAAACCTGTGATGGACCTTTTCAAGTTTGGTGGAAACAATAGAAATGTTCGGAAAAGGAATAAACGAAATTGCAGAAAAGATTGAGAATAGCCTACCGGACGAAGGGTCTGAAAAGATGGGTGAATGAAATTGAACAAAAGTGATCGAGAATAGTCAAGTCAGTAGGTACATTCATAGATAGAAGAATGACCGACCAAGTTTGAGGTGGATGGACTTTGAACAAGTTCAAAGCTAGGTGAAGTGTGAGAGTCGATCGGCGTCACTTGAAGATTTCTTATGGCGTGCATAGAGAGTTTTGGCCACCTTGAGTTTGGGGAAGATAGGCTTGAAAGTTCTGATCCTAGACAAGGTTTGATAAGGCAAATAATGGCCCTGAGCTTGGATGGTTAGAGTTTTTATTGATGAGCGAAATATCTGGAGATTTCTAAAAGTCCCTGGAAAGTTGTAGAGGCTTCTGGAATGTTCAATGACACGACAATCCCCAGGTAAGATTATACCTCAAGGAGCTATACAATCTGACCTCAAGGGACTACACATATGGACCTTGGGGGATTGATAGAATCCACGAGAGAAATGATAAGAACTAAACTTATTCTAGGGGGATTGTGGCAAAAGGCATGTGGTAATCATGAGACGTGACTGGCTCTGGATACGAAGATCCATTTGTTAATGGATTCCCCCTCTCTAAATGTAAAGTAGTCCAATTCGATAGGAGCTATGCTTAGACTTAATACAATCTCTATATATAGACCATCCCGACATGGTCAAAGGTAACGTGATTCTGCCCTAATTACTTCTTGATTCTAGAGACAAGTTCTAACATTAGCATCAGTGGGTCTAAGGGCGGTACAACATTGTGCCCTGACTTATTTTGCAGGTTCATTAGGATCCAAGCTTGAGGGAAGACGAAATCCTCTCTCACAGGCGTCACGTGAAAATTCCTTAAGGCGTACGTAGAGAGTTCGTGTTCTACAAAAGTTGAGGAAGCACTTATCTCGGAAAGAGTATGAAGATACAAGATTGGGATGCAGTGTTTTGGAGTATACGATGGGGTAGAAGGAGGAATCGAGCATTGAGTTGAATTTAATCTCAAAGCAAGTTGAAAATCCTCAAAGGAACCTCAGGTTTGCGTAAATACTTTTGCAATAGAAAATATTGTTATGTGAATAGAAATATTATTGCAGCAAGGTAGGATGCGACGAATTCGAAAGTGGAGCTAAAGGTTAGCCGTTGTTCAAGAGATTAGTTGCAAAAGACGAAGGTGCAACACAAGATAAGTTGCAACACAAGTTTCAACAAAGACTGATCGAGGAGTATAGACACTCGAAGAAAGTTGAAGTTTGAGACATAGACTTGTAGTCTCAAAGCTAAAATGGAACATCCAGAGAGACTGTGAGACATTGAAGGGCGATGATAGGATCAAGATTAGCCTATGTTGTTCCCTCTTTGAGACAAGGGGGCATGAAAAATGTATGTGAGAGGCATTTGTGCAACACCCTAAAAAGCATTGAAGGTACGGTCACTTGAAACATGGATCGAAGTAGTGACTATGGCTGAAAGTAGAGCCAAATATGGGCAAAAGGTATGTGTCTTTCTTGGTTATACCACATGCAAAGAGGTATGACTCTTTCAAATGTTGTGCTATAACTATTGTGATTATTAATATAGTTTGTTTCTTTTTTGCTATGCAATATGCTATATGGCTGGAAAGCGGTGTGAAGATATGATTATGTCTTTTGCACTATCCAGGACAGATTCCACAAAGTGGGAAAGTCGCGTTTTGTTGTTGTGATTGATTGCTTGAGCAGGAAAATGAAATCGGTTTGTGAAGAAAGGTTATTTAGCATGGAACTTGTTATTGGTTTCTCGATTGAGAACGTGGAGTCAAGTTGTATTTCCTCATGTGGTTTAAGAGAATTTTGATGATATTCTTCAAAGAGGAGACGTCTCGAGCAAAATATAAAATCCTCACCAGACTCGGGGGCATCATTGTGATAATTATGAGAAGAAAATATTGTAAGCAATATGTGTAATGCTTCTTATGTACAGTAGAAATCATGGCAATGATCTTCGAGGATAAGATGGTATAGACAAGGAGGGATTCAAACCGCCAAGACATCTAGGGTTGAGAAGTTGGTTCGATGAAAGATCAAATTCATCAAAATCCCAACACATGCCACGTAGTGGAAAAGTTGTGTTGGAAGTAGGAAGTTCATGAGTTTTTTGGTGCATGAACTCGAAGAAGCACAGGAAGTGCATGTCAAAAATGAGGTTTGAAATGGCGAAGCTCAAGGAAAATTGAAGGTCAAAGTATGATAATTTGAATGGTGATTTGAAGTTGAATTTCCTCTGTTGGGCTCAAGTTTTTGACCCAAAGATGAAATTATGGGCATTGTGGGAACAAGAAATTTTGGATTTGAACTTGGAATCGAGAATATGAAGCCAAGTGAGGATAGATTGAAGGTTAAGAGCAAGAGAATATGAACTTCGAATGTGGACCTTCAAAGCGTATTTCAAGGTTCAATGTTCAACCTCAGAAGTGTTACTTTAGGTATGAAACCTGACTTTCGAAGGTTGAAATGTGTTTCAAAGTTCCATGTTCGAGGCCAGGATGAGATCCATCATGTGGAATCAATGGATTGTAAGGACCAGGCCAAGATTTGAGGGCCCAGAGTAAGGGGTAAGGATTGGGTCAGGTTTCGTAGGCCAATAACCTACGTAGCCTAAAAAAGAGGCACTAAATGTAGGTTAGGACGCAAACTTAGGGAAGTGGCACAAAAATAGGATGGTGTTGGAGTTTGCGGCCGCAGATCTAGGATCAAAGTTCTAGGGATGAACTTCGAAGTTCGAGGTTCGAGGTTCTTGGAATAAGTTTCGAAGTTCCGCTGAGAAGATGACGGTTCCTATTCTGGTGGGTAAAGAACACTATAAATAGTGGATGAGAGGTTTGGCGTGCAAGAATAGGAGTAAGATACAAGAATATGACTAATAGTTGAGGATCGAGGATCGTGGACGAGCATCGAAGATCAGCATCAAAAATAGGGGAATATTGCTCCTATGAACATGGGACTTGGTAGGGAAGCTTCACCTATATTTTGGTGGGAAGCTAAGCACTATAAATACCAGAGAGTAGAGGAAGATTTAAGATTATGACAGTTTTGATTTAACTTACACTAAAACTCTGTCTGACTTGAGCGTCGGAGTATTTTGAAGGTCTTCGTCGGAAGCGTCGTAAATGAGGTTCATTAAAGTTGTCTTGTGGAAGCAGAAAGAGTCCTGCATTTTTTGTGCTCCTACAAGTACTTTAATCTAACTGGAGTTAGGGACATGAGGCCGAAGGAGAGGTCATTCTTTTTTACATTCATGATTTAGCATATAGCTTGTGTGTTTTCTTCAGGTTTCTAACGTTTTCTCTCATGCATTCACTCCATACTTCACTTAGGATCTTGTTTGGTGCATTTGAAGGACGATTTAAATGTGTTATGCATGAATTCGATGTGATATATTGTGTGATTGTAGTTTAAACATGTATATATGTGTTCTACAGTAATTGTCTAAGTCTTGCATTGTAAATATGCCTAATTCTATAGAAAACATTGTATATGTGTGTTCTTGCTTGTTTTAAGCATTTTAGAGCATTCTAACCACTTTACATATATATTTTTGGTTGTTAAAGTTATTTACATACATGTTTGCATTGTATTTAATGTTTAAACATTAAATTAGAATATTTTAGAGTGTTTAGAAGCTTTTTGAGTCTTTTGTGTGATTTCGGAGTGTTTTTTTTGTGTGTTTTTGTTTGTTTCCTTTTGTTTTCTGCATTTTTGGTTAAAAATCTTATATTCATTGTGTATTCTTTTGATACTAATACTTGGTCTTTGGTGGATGCTTAGGCTTATGAATGTCCAATTTGAATCTTGCATCTTCTAGTATCAACCTACTAGCACTCGCGGACCGGATAGCTAATCTGAAATCTCAAGTGGTTCTGGAACAAAGGGAGTAAGAATTTGAGCCCCCTCTCATTGAGGATGGATCTAACCCTCCACATTTATCCCATCATCCACCGAGCACTTTTCTAAAGAAGAACAAGAGCAAGTCCACATGGCTGGAACGCAAATCATTTCACTAACGCACTTAATCCACTGAATGGAGTAGTGGTTCATCATGAATTGCCTTTCCAGAGCCACAAGAGAACAAAAAAGACATCGAGTTGAAGAGTGGCTTTCTCCATAATTGGCCTATCTATGTTTAAACCCTCCGGCACCTCAACTAGGCTACCAACGTGCTCATTTCAATCTAGGCCGCCAATGCCTTGAGCACTTATGCAACAAGCTTCTCCGGTTCAGCAATTCACTAATCCGGACTATGATAAGATGTTGGCCCAATTTTTTGCCTTAACACAAGTTCTTTTGGATGGTCAAGTCAAAACGAAGGAGACATTGGATGCTCATGGACGTGACATTATTGAAATGAAGAAGCAAATAGGTCAAATTGTTGATTTCATCGGCCAATTTAGAGAAATCGAACAACTCCCTCCTTAAACCCTTCCAAATCCAAAGGGTGTGAATGCTATCACTACAAGGAGTGGGAAGGTACAAGAAGGTCCAATGCCAAAGATAAGCAAAGCATCTCCTCATGATGTTTTGGTGGAGGAAGAAAACTTAGAAGAAGATCTAACAACTCAAGAGACCAAGAAGAAGAAAGTGACACCACAAGCCACTAAGGCATCATCACCTACACCATCTATCCCAATGAAAGGTGAGGACCTTATCCCTTCATATTCGGTTAATACTAATTCTCCGTTTGCACATGCACCATTTCCAAGCAGGTTATCAAAGTCAAAGAAAGATGATCAATATGATGAAATCTTTGATATCTTTCAGAATGTGCAAGTAAATTTGCCCTTGATTGAGTTCATAAAGCATGTGCGTATTATATACCAAGTTTTTGAAGGATTTGTGCACCGAAAGGAGGCAAACAAGAGAGAAGGAGGTGGTGAAGGTGAATGCAACCGTTTTAGCGGTTTTACAATGCCAGCTACCCCCAAAATTGAAGGATCCGGGAATCGTTTTCATTCCTTGTGTTATTGGTGACAAGATATTCGAAGATGTCATGCTAGACTTGAGTGCATCAATCAATGTCATGCCATACTATTTATATGCATATATAGATCTAGGCGAGCTCAAGCACAATAATGTCATCATACAACTAGACGATCATTCTCACAAGTACCCTCGTGGATACGTTTAAGTGTGGGGAAGAGGTTTACAACTTAATTAAGTCATAAATTGTAAAAAAAAAAAAAAAAACTGAGCGGACAATGGAATTTCCGAGCGATAACGCCCTAAAAGAAATCTTTTTGAGTTAATGAGTGTATTTCCAGAGTCTTATTTGTGTAATGGACGAATACTTGTCCTTGAGTAAGATTATCCTATATATGTGATTTGGTGTATAGAAGAGGATGGTTGCCAAGACTGATTTTTGATGTGAGAAAAGACAAGCTTGAAAATCACTCCTACCTCTCTTGGTCTCTCTTTCCAACTGGCCAATTCAATAAGGTTGCCCAAAGAATATGAGGACTAAATCTACACTTGTTTGAGTATCTTGAATCGTTTTGTTTAACTTAATATTTTAATGAGCCCTTAGGATATCCTTAGTTAGACGATGATGAAAATGGATCGAAAAGAATACACTTATGGCATTACAAATAACTTAAAACGAATTCATGTGTTAATTGAGATATTTTGATTGTCATGACATGTAGTAGATATGGTTTGCACTTGGTACAGAAATTCGCATGTTAGAATAAGTTTTTGAATCATACGAACCTTATGTGAGTTTTTGAGCTAAAATACTTCTTTCATGAGTGAATTCCGTGCTTAGTCTAAAAAATATTCATATGCCTCATATGATTGCTTGTTATAGATCTGAAATGAACCAGAGAATTATAGAACTTACTCATGTCAATTTTCAAAGCTTATAGTCAATATATACTCTTATTTTGGATATGATTAAAGACACTTAAGTTTTCCACCACTTTGCCAAAAAGCCATGTGTCTCATATGTGTGCACAAGTTGCGACCCCCTAGATAGACATTTTAAGCCCACATCAATCTTTTCTTTCATTGCCATGCATATCTAAATACTTAGCCTAGTGTAGAATTCACTACACTTGTTCTAAAGACTTAGTGAAAAAGTTTGAAGCTAGCAACATGAAGATGGCGTGAAGATGATGATTTCAGAAAGAAGGATGTGTGTATGGGGATGGACTTGTTCAAATAGCTTGGAAATTGTGAATTTCCAAGAAAAAAAAAGAAAGAAAGAAATTCGAGAGCAAGAAAAAAAAGTGAAAGAAAAATTGGAAGCTTTCCAGCAGTATGTTCTAAGTGTAAAAGTTTGGATTAATGTCCCCCGTACTTGCGAATTTGGAGGTTACTATAAATTGAAGGCCCAATAGTGAAGAAATATGAGGCTCTAACTGATGAAGTTTTGGTGCTATGACTAAGTCTTTAGAACGTTTTTAACCCCCAATTATCCAAATTTTTGAATGCCTTAGCCTCAGTCCATTACAACCCTTTAAAGACCTTTTTGATCCTTAAGATGAGTAGGTTTTGATATGTGGAGTAAACTGCATGAGTAAGCATATGGTTTATGTTCATTTGTGAAAGTAATTCATTCCATTTATGAGTTTCTCGATTAATAAACACTTTGAGTGAAACCCTTTTTCATGAGTGAAAATATGATGAGTGCATCCTTGTGAGATTAATTTGAACCTTGTTCGAAACATGCATAGCTTTAACATCACCATTATTTTCTCCAAGTTCTACTTGTTCATGACATGATCATATCTCTATTATCTCTTGAAATCATTGAACATTCACTCTGAAGTTTTGTGATTCCATCGCCATATACTTAGAAAAATTCCTAAGAAATTTTTAGCTAAGGGTTTACATGTGTTTTTGTTCATACCTTTGAGAAGAGTTTCTACTTGATGATAAAGTGTGTTTTTATTAACTTAGTGTTTTCAGCATTTTAAACATGTTAACATAATTATTTGTGGCTTTTGAAACATTGAAGTGTAGTGTTTTAGTCTTTAATTTTGTAGAGTTCCAACGTGGAGATTAGCTCCAACATTGAGTTTGTGTGTTTTCTTTTTTTTGAGTCTTTCTTTTGTTTAATTTGTTAAGGGACTAGCAAAGTATAAGTGTGGAGAAATTTGATCTTCGTATTATATGCTCGATTCTTAACGTATTTCTCTTTACATTTAGCTATTTTATGACTATAATATTTTTATTTCTAACTTATTTTGTTATTTTTAGGTCTAAAAAAAGAAGATGGAATAAAGGAGGCAGATTTGAGCTGAAAACGCGCTAAGTGGAGGTTTACTATTTTGATTAGGAAAAATGGTCTGTTCCTACTTTAAGTAGGATTCCTACTCAGATTAGGAGTGCAACTCGGCCAAAATTTCAGAAGTTCACGGAGCTGAAAAAATGAAGTTTCCTAAATTGACGAGGAATAACTTTCCTACTTCAACAAGGAATGACGTGGCGGAAGCTTCTGGAAGACAGCAAAAATGATCCGAGAAATGGTCTCCAAATGGTGTCCAAAATTATTTCCAAAATGATGTCGAGATATAGTAACAAAAATGACAAATGAAAATGATGCAAATGAAGATTGCAAGCATTTCTCCTACTCGGAGTAGGAAATATGGTGGATGGGTCAAAGCATTGGGTTGACCCAAATTGAAGATCAACTCAACCCAAATTAAACCCCAAATAAGAAGTCCAAAATGACGCAGCTCGGCCTAGATATTCCTTGGAGAAGAAGAAGACCAAAATGTAGCAAGTGGAGATATCCCCACTCCTAGTAGGAAGAGAAAAATCAAGCTATAACACAGTCATCTTCCACAAATCATGGAGAATGATCTCGGAGACCAAACATAGTCATGTGATAGCTATTTGGAAAATTCTTGAAGTCCTCTTTCCAACGAGATAAATAAAAACTTTCGGAGGTCTACAACTCCGGGAATATTTGTTTAAATATAGGATGTCAGGTTTACCCGAGTGGACTAGAAAAATCTAGTTTTGAGAGAAAAAGCTCTATTCTTGGTCTAAATAAGCAAAGCTCAACTTCTCCATTCATCATCTCTCATCATAGAAGCCGAAGCTCTTCCCCAAACACTCCTCCTCTCATCCTTAGCCAAAAATATCTCCAACGCCGAGACCTTCATCCTCCTTAGATCAAGAACAAACTGCTCTTTGTTTCTTTTCTTAAGAATCACTACTTAGGCATTGTTGCCCTCTTCACAGATTCCAAAGTGTAACCATGAACCTATTTCTTCCTCTTCCTTGTATTGATTACATTTTTAATATGATTGGTTTTAAGTTTGATAAAAGGGTTTATGTTTTGGATTTGCTATGATATCTCCCATGAGTTCTTTATTTTCAGCCTTTGATGCATATGCCTGTTTGTTTACTTAAATCTTCATAACATGTCTAGGATGATACGCTTTTCGTTCCTCTATTTTACATGTTTTGCAAGACATTTAGAACTTAAGTTGTTGCGCTCTTCGTTTACAATCTGAAGAATCATGTGTACGTATTTTTCGTTGAAACTACGAATTTCTTTGATATTAAGTAATAAAGAATAATGAAATCAGCTAGGTAACTTAGCTAAGATGATCGGTTGTAAATATGTTAGCTTGATTTTATTTTCGTCTAGTAAGCATGTTTAGGGTTCTATGTTCTTGTTTGTTTTGTTTGTATATGAGTTAAAACATGATCGAATTCTAGGATTTTTGAATGTGTTTGTTGCCATGTTTGTTCTTTTTTTATAGATAATTAAACCCAACTGATAAACCCCCTTTAAACCTAGACGTAGTCGTGTATGCACCATCAATCCCCGGTTAGAACGATCCCTACTTATCAATGCTACATCAATAAAAAAGAGTTTTAAATTATGATGTTTTGCTTCAATGTTAATTGTTAATTTGATGTTTAGTTTAAGCGTTATCAAAGTTTGCGGTGGTCATTGTGAAATACTGTGACAACTCGAACCGGAAATTGTATGTTAATCGGCTTGATTTGCGAGTTTGGCGATTAGTCGCGGTTTTTCTGTAATTGGTCGATTTGGCGGTCTTGTTTGTGACTAAATTATTGGGCAAGAATTTGATATGGGTTCCTTCGCGAAAGTTGTAGAGGATTTAATTTTGAGCTCATACGAATTTTTGGGAAATGTTTCGGATAAGCGAGCAGTGTTTTATCAAGTTTTGAAGTTGGTTAGTGAAATAGTCGAAAATGTTAATTTAATCGTGACCGTTCAATATTGATCAGATTTGTTTTGAATCGTTGATTTGGGGCTGTATATGTACGGTATAATTGTACGGTATAAATACGTGATATTTCGGGAATTTTCCATTTCGGGAACCTGGGTAGTTGACCGAATTGACCACTGGTCAAAACTGACCCGTTTTGGGCCAAGCCTTTGTTGCCGTCGATGTGCCATTTTTCGGCATCTTTTGGCCGTGTTTCCTTCATGAAAGTTGTTGGTCTTGAGCTCCTCTTTCTTTTGATAGGTGGATCACTCAATTTGGTTTCCGGATGAAGAAGTTATGGCTTGTTAAAGTTTGGGGAATTCCGGCAAATTTCGCCGGCGACGGAGGCTGCTGAGTTGGAGGTCGACCTTGTAGGGGTTTTGTAGCCCTTGGGGAGAGAAAAATATTAGAAGTGGTCTTGCACCTTGCCGTGGCCGGTGGTGGTAGATCGGAGGTGGAGAATTTCAGCGAGGGTTTTTGACTTAAAGGTGAGTTTTTGGTGTTTTCTGGTCAAAATTGGGCTTAGCATTGAACTACAAAGTTGTTGGAAATGACAAGATCTTCAAATCCATGTATGGGTTGTAGTTTTCTGGGCCGATGAGTTTTCCGGCGGCCGGCGGCAGCGACGGTGGTCCCACGCAGCGGAGTTCTGGCCGAGGTGGTTTTCGACAAGTTTTATGTCGTTTTGCTCGAAATTGCGCACTGATCGCAGTGGTGAGGTTTATAGTTTGAACTGAGCATCGACATTTGTGGAGAGGTTTTATAATGTCTTTATTGTGATTTCGGTTATTCCCGTCGAGATATGAGTTTGTATTTTTTGGGAATGCTTGGTTCTCGCCACATGGTTCAGTATATTGAATTACGATATTAATCAGATATTTTTTTGTTATTCAGGAGGATCGTGGTCTTGTTTGTGGCGAAGGATTTTTCGCCGGACCATAGGAATAATGCGTTTAGTGTTGTGCTTGTTTGTGAGTGGACATTTCTTTTCACTGTTGGTTGCGAATCTTTTATATACGTTTTACGAGCATGAGCATGCAGTTATGGTTATGAATTATACGAGCATGTGTTTATGATTATGCAATTACGACTATGCTTTTATAATTATGTATTACGAGTATGCTTTTACATTACGCTTTATGCATTTGCATGGAAACCTTTATGATTTGGTTTACACAGAGTACAGTCTCAGTAGTAGTTGTATTGATACAATTAACATCTTGGTTGATCCCCGAAGATGTTTACCATGGGGGGACTGTTACCCTGACTCGAGGTCTTTACCGGGGGGGGGGGGGAAGCAGATACCCTGACCTGAGACCTTTTTGGCTGGAATCACGTGAGGATTAGGGATCCCGTGATTCAGACTATGCTAGCGTGGATGTGTCCATGAGTGACCCCATGAGATTTCTGATGCATGCTCAGTACACGTGAGGAGTTAAAGTCTCCCTCGTGTACCATATGATTTTTATGCATTTAGACTCGCATATGTTTAATAAACATATATATTCATTCGGCGAAAGACATTTATTTTCGTCCACTCACTCTAACAGTTTATATGTCTTTCCCTGGGTTCTTTGTTTTCAATGCCCAATTTGTAGTTTGGATTCAGGTGTCGCACATCGAGGTTGGAGGCTTAGTATTCGAGCCACTTTTCCTTTCTCAGTAGGTTTCTAGTTTGGCATACTATTGTGTATACTTGTTTATGCTAGAGGTCGCTCTGAATACTATTATGTTTATATTTTCACAAGTTTTTCCCGGATTTCTGTAAAGCTACAGTTTTGTGTATTGCTTTACGTTATGTTATGTTTTTGAGAAATCTGGATGGGATTGGTGCCCACGGTTTGACTTTTGTGGCATATGATGAAGTGTATTTTCCGCAGTAGGTTAATGGTAACTACACGATATAGAGTAATTCTGCCGAAATTTTTATGATTTTTGAAAGTTGATGTTTTCAAAAGGGGTATGGTTCTGGTTTAGGAAAATAAATCGGGGTCGGATCCTTTCAACTTGGTATCAGAGCATTAGGTTTTAGGTTCTGTAGACTTTTGTATCCATGTTTACTAAGGATATTTGAGAATGTACAACATGTCTTAAGCGATGACCTGACAGGCCGGTGGATACTCATCAATGCTCTGGGTGTTGTATGCTTTTAAATGTTTGAAGTTTCATTATTAGGTCCTGTTTGTTGTGAATAATGTTTCATTCATTAGGATGCCTCCTTGACGTGATTTCCGTGTCAATAAGGTTGTGGATTCTGTTGAGGATCAGCGGACATGCGACTTGATAATATGAATTTTGGGTTTGGATGAGCAGTGTGGATCTAAGGATAATGTGTGTATGAGCGTTTATATGTTGATTTTTGAGCAGAGAATTGTAGTAGTTGCTGGTCTATTTTTGGACCATACAGTTTGTCAGTGGTAGGTTATTGCGAAGGATGAAGCTTTCACTCAGTGGTTAGAGTATCGAGATCGTTTTACCTGTTTGGCCCGAGTTGACACCAAATTCCAGCAGGACAGTGAAAGGGAAACGTTGAGGTTTTTAGCAGAGTTTGTGGTTCGATGTTGCTCTGTATCTATCAGATGTGATATGCGTGATTTAAATAATTGTCAATATTACAGTTTCTTTTATTGAACGCATCTTTTGCTATATAAGTATAATGACTCGTCTGTATTGAGTTTATTCGGGTGAATTCGTTATTGATTGCATTGGCGATATTTTTGTTTATTTCCAGGGATGTACAGTAGAGGGAGAGATATAAGATTTAGTAAGTATAGGTTCTGGTTTGTGGCATTAGATTTCTTGGCCAGGTATTATTATTATTAAAGTATGTTGGTGTTGATCTGGAGTAAACCTTTTAACGTGGCAATTATTCGGAAGTTCTGTGGTTAGCTTGTTTTTATCGCCGAACTGTGTTAGACTTTTCACGTATTACGGTGCTACTGACTTCATTATTGAGAAAAGAATTTGATTTTATTGCTGATATGTTTAGCTAGAAATCTGGTGTTACATTATTGCGTATTCAAGAATCGTGAATACTACTTCAGTCAGAAATCTGTGCTAGAAGTGTTTTCTTTTATATCGCAATTATTGAGCCAATGGTTTTGTTATTAATTCCTGGTTCGATCATTTTCTTCTTGTCGAGCTTGTGAACTCCAGAATTTTGATTATTATTTAGTAAATTGTATGTTGGTGGATTTCTTGATTTCTTGCATATAAGAGGTGAGATGTTGTTCTATAAAGGCAGATTATGTGTGTTACAGTTATTTTCTTATGAAGTGTCAGCATTTGAGCAGAATTCACCTATGACTACAGTTTCTATTTGAATATCCAGATACCATGTTATTAAGTATTTTATGTTCAGCCAGGTAGTATTCGGCTATGCTGGTATAAAGTTAGTAAAGCAGCGTTATCAACTTAGTTAGTGTGCCAGAGTTGACAGATAACATGCCAATTTTTCTTAACAGACTTAAGTTGTCGGATTATCAATGATGATTGCGCAAATGTCAGTTAGAGTATATATGGTAATTGAGTATCCTTCTAGATATCGCTATGGAAAGGAGTTATATATATTTGTTGGCACGACAAGTTGTTGTTGCGGTTCATGGAATCATGTGAGATTAGCATGGATATGGACGTTATGGTTTTTCATTTGAGAATGATTATCAAGGCTGGCTTATGTATATGACATATTTCATGTATCATGATTGTGGACATATATTTCTAACCCTCTTCTAGTAACGTGTCTCAGAAAATTCTGTGCAGACAGTTTCAGTTCAATTCATGTTGTGGAATCGTTGGATGTTCTTAATTGTCGAGAGTAGATTCTCTGGAACATGAGTATTTGGTTGGTATTTGTATTTGTACAGAAATCATGCAGTAATGTGGCCATGTTACAGCCAGAATAGTTTGTGTGAGCAGTAGCTTCGTTCTCTTAGCAGGTATGTAAATTTCGAGGTCGAAATTTTTGTAAGAGGGGCAGATTTGTGACAACCTGAACCGGAAATTGTATGTTAATCAGCTTGATTTGCAAGTTTGGCGATTAGTCGCAGTTTTGTCGTAATTGGTCGATTTGGCGGTCTTGTTTGTGACTAAATTATTGGGCAAGAACTTGATAAGGGTTCCTTCGCGAAAATTGTAGAGGATTTAATTTTGAGCTCATGCAAATTTTTGGGGAATGTTTTGGATAAGCGAGCAGTGTTTTATCGAGTTTTGAAGTTGGTTAGCAAAATAGTCGAAAATGTTAATTTAATCGTGACTGTTCAATATTGATCAGATTTGTTTTGAATCGTTGATTTGGGGCTGTATATGTACGGTATAATTGTACGGTATAAATACGTGATATTTCGGGAAGTTTCCATTTCGGGAACCTGGGTCGTTGACCGAGTTGACCACTGGTCAAAACTGACCCGTTTTGGGCCGAGCCTTTGTTGCTGCCGATGTGCCATTTTTCGGCATCTTTTGGCCGTGGTTCCTTCATGAAAGTTGTTGGTCTTGAGCTCCTCTTTCTTTTGATAGGTGGATCACTTAATTTGGTTGCCGGATGAAGAAGTTATGGCTTGTTAAATTTTGGGGAATTCCGGCGAATTTCGCCGGCGACGGAGGTGGCTGAGTTGGAGGTTGACCTTGTAGGGGTTTTGTAGCCCTTGGGGAGAGGAAACTTTTAGAAGTGGTATTGCACCTTTCCGTGGCCGGTGGTGGTATATCGGAGGTGGAGAATTCCAGCGAGGGTTTTTGACTTAAAGGTGAGTTTTGGGTGTTTTCCGGTCAAAATTGGGCTTAGCATTGAACTACAAAGTTGTTGAAAATGACAAGATCTTCAAATCCATGTATTAGTTGCAGTTTTCTGGGCCAATGAGTTTTCCGGCGGCGGTCCCACGCGTCGCCGTGCGCGGCGGAGTTCCGGCCAAGGTGGTTTTCGATAAGTTTTATGTCGTTTTGCTCAGAATCGCGCACTGATCGCAGTGGTGAGGTTTATAGTTTGAATTGAGCATTGGAATTTGTGGCGAGGTATTATAATGTGTTTATTGTGATTTCAGTTATTCCCGTCGAGATATGAGTTTGTATTTTTCAGGAATGCTTGGTTCTAGCCACATGGTTCAGTATATTGAATTATGATATTAATCAGATATATTTTTGTTATTCAGGAGGATCGTGGTCGTGTTTGTGGCAAGAGATTTTTCGCGGGACCAGAGGAATAACGCGTTTAGCGTTGTGCTTGTATGTGAGTGGACATTTCTTTTCACTGTTGATTGCGAGTCTATTATATACGTTTTACGAGCATGAACATGTAGTTATGATTATGAATTATACGATTATATTATGTTTATATAATATTATGTTTATATTTTCACATGTTTTCCCGGATTTCTATAAAGCTACAGTTTTATGTATTGTTTTACGTTATGTTATGTTTTTGAGAAATCCGGATGGGATTGGTGCCCACGGTTTGGCTTTTGTGACATAGGAGGAAGTGTATTTTCCGCTGTAGGTTAATGGTAACTACGCGATATAAAGTAACTTTGCCGAAATTTTTATGATTTTTGAAAGTTCATGTTTTCAAAAGGGGTCTCGTTCTTGTTTAGGAAACTAAATCGGGGTCGGGTCCTTTCAAATACCCAAAAAAACACCAACCAAGACTAATATAAACACAAACAACCCAAGGAGCGACATGCCTGGATTTGGTGCCAATTGAATATGGAGACAGTGCAGGTGCACCACGTGAATAAGTAGAGAAAAACTGCCATCGTCGTAAAACAAGCACATTGTACAGCTGCAATTGCCAAAGGGAGATCTGCCGGGTAAATGGTGCAAGCATCGTATTAGGGTTTTCATAATCATCTTATGACTAAACATTAAAGAGTTTTTTGCATCAACGATGCCTTAACGTTTCTGCCCCGTGGAGTTTGGTGTATGAACTCTTAATGTTAACAATATGAAGTCTGAACTTATAAATTTTATTCATATGGTGCCTGTACTTGATTTTTGCAGTCAATGTGATCTTTCCGTCAGTTTTCTGTCAAATCGAAATTAACTTGCTGATGTGGCAATGCTAGTTTCTAATTTACTGGATACTTTTTGTCATTTTACATACTCGTAAACCTATATTAAACAAAAACTCGGGCAACTCTCGCTTTGAAAGTCCCAACACTCTGCCTATCTACTTTCTTCAATCCTCCTTAAACTCATACATCAAACCTAAAGTCGAAGGCGCCATTGAGATTCATTTGAATAGAATCAGAAATAAGATCAAATTAGGTGGGCATGGTAGTGGAGAAGTTGCCAATAATTTAAATATAGGTGATGCCACATCATCAAGTCAACTTTTTGTTTAAAGAAATTTTATGGAAGGATCATGTTGATATCAAAATCAAATTAAGCAACCACATTTATAACATTTATAAGTTTGTGCACACATTGTTAACATTTATAAGTTTGGACACCATATTGGTAACATTAAGAATTTAGGCACCAAACTTTATTGAGCAGTCAAGTTTAAGCACCGTTGGTGAAAAAACTCAACAGTAAAATAGGACATAGTTAGTTTAGAAATTAAGTTGTGAATAAATGTACTTATGTACATGAGAGATAACGCTCATAAGAAGTGGATCTACACCTAGGACTGTGTAGGCTGCAGCCCACGGTAATTTTGAGACATCATTAAAAAAAAATATGCTACTCTACTTTAGTCTCTCACTCAGGCGCTCGCCACTCGTTCTCTCATACCCGTAGCCTTCACCAACTCTCTCTGACTCCCTCCCTTGCCCTCTCTAGCTCACATCTCAGCTCTCAATCTCTTGATTTCTATTGATTCTAGAAGATGTTAGAGTAATTGAATTGTCACTACTAGAAAAAAGTATTTTAGCGACAAACATGTTTTGTCACCGATGTTTATTATTTTGTAACTCATTTTCATTAGTGACAAAATTAGTTTGTCACCAAGTTTGTCACTAAAAATTGTAACTGATGTTTATAGGTGATAAATGAGAAGTTTGTCACAAAAAAAGTGTTTGGGTGACGAATTGAATTTGTGGTCCAATCTATAACTTTTTATCACCTTTTATTCTTTAGATTTGGAGTACGGCGTGAGAGTTACATTTATCAGTCATAGACACTAGATGAGTTTTCTAAGGTTTTCAATTACAAATCAATTCATAGTTAACAATTGAAGATATAAAGGCAATAATTCATATATATATTTGCATAGAGGTAAGTAACTAGTGTATATACAGTGAATTTTGAATCCACCTTTCAAATCTATACAACTAATGACTAACTAATACACGTAATCATAGCCTATCAAAAACTAATGACCAATACAGATTGCCAAGTGAGGCTCTAGCTCCTTGAACGAAACATACACAACCTCCTCCAAGAAAGGACAAAAAGAATAAGCCAACTTCTACTTAGTTGGTCTTACTCAAGTTCTTTGATTATATAATGATACATATCCATATGCTAAAGAGATTAAGTTTTTTCCGACTTCAGCCCATATATCGATGTTAGTAAGGATCTTCAAAGAAAGTATAGCCTAATGTTTCAATATAGAGTTAAGAAAATGAAAATAAAACAAAATAGATAAAACAAGAAATTCAAAACACATGAATGAGATGTTTAATCTGGGAGTACTCAAAAACAACATGTATTCATAGTAAATTTCTAATATGCAGTCAACTATAAATGCAAAATGAAAACAAACCTTTCACTTCAAGTTCAAATATAAATTGTCTTTGCAATTCTTGTCTTCTTAATTTGATACTACCAGAAATTCTACTATAGCCGACGAAACCGAAAAAAAATAGCCCGACGACAAACCTTGTCGTCGATTATAGACAACCTTGTTGTCAGTTATAGGTACACCCTATACCGGACATCTTTTTTGCCACAATGTCCGATGACTTTTGAACTATAGTAGAAGACTGAGTACATCGTCGGCTATAGTTCTTATTTCAGATCTATTTCGCAGCAGCTCGGTCATTCAAAAATGATTCAGTGAGAAAAACTCAAAACGCTTTGAAATCGTTGGGTGTTGTCGGAAACTGTCCAAGAGAGGTTTGTGAAGCTATATATATATATAGCTAGCTATTTACGTATATGTTGATTAATTAATTAATTAATATATGTTGATTTTGAGTTGCATTGATTAATGTTGAAGTAGAGTTGAATTGATGTTGATTTTGAGTAATATATTGATATATTGTTGATTTTGAGTTGAGTTGAGTTGAATTTGACGAAAATATGTATATATATAATTATATGTAAATTTCTTGATTAATTGTTGATATGTATATATATAGTTGTATATATGTAAATTTGTAATCGTTGATTATTGATATATATATATATGTACGTATATATATATGTTAATTGTACGTTGATATATATGATCGATATATATCAATATATATGTTTGTAATTAGGGAGTACGTACGTAGAAGATCGAATTAAATTATGTAATTTGTAGTTTAATTAATTAGATATCGATATATATAATGATGAATTTTAAATTAATTAGTACATGTGTGTGTATATATATATTGCTGGAATTTTCAGGAAGGACAAGAGTTGGATGAGCCTTGAAAGATGGGATGTAAGATATCACCATGGAATTAGAAGATTTGTGGAATATGCGAATGTGAGTTGTGGAGGTATGCCAATTTATTATTGCCCATGTAATAATTGTCAGTGTCGTAGCGACTGATTTCGTTTTCCCATTGAAAAAGTATTGGAGCACCTGAAGAAATACGGGTTTTGGGATAAGTATACATGTTAGATTTATCACGGTGAAATATCATCAGCAGGTCTGCATGATCATGGTCAATTTGCTGAGAGTTCCAGTACATCCAATAATCCAACAACGAGGTTGATCAACGATGTGTTTCCTTATGAGAGCGGTGTATTTTCTCAAGCACAAGATCCTCTTGTCATTGGGGGCTTCCCTCATATTGAGCCACTCCAGCAATTACCTAGAGTTTTCAACACTGCCGGCATGGACAAGTACAAAAATTTGATAGCATTGCATGAAAGGACCCAACCCCGATTTAGTTTCCTAAACCGGAATCAAACCCCTTCTGAAAACATGAATCAACAAAAACCAATAAAATTTCGGCAGAGTAACGCTACTAACGCGGAATTGTCTTTACCTGCACCCAGAAAATAACACTTCATCCTATGCCACAAAAGCCAAACCATGGGCACCAATCCCATCCGGATTTCTCAATATCATGTCAATAACATCAAACAGTAAACATAACTGTAATATATAGTATATCTGAGAAAATTCATATAAAACATGTATCAGAACGTATCAGAGCGACCTCTAGTATATATATAAACAAAATATACAACAGTAGGCGAAACAAGAAACCTACTGGAAAACACAAGTAGCTCGAACAACTAGCCTCCAACCACGACGTGAGACTCCAGAAACTGAACTGCAAACTGGGCACGGAAACCGAAAAGCCCAGGGGAAAGACATGAAAACCGTTAGAGTGAGTGGACGAAAATAAATTTCTTTCGCCGAATAATATATGTTATAAAAATATAGCGAGTCTAAATGCATAAAAATCAAATGGTACACGAGGGAGACTCTAACTCCTCACGCGTACAGAGCATGCATCATAAATACCGCGGGGTCACTCATGGACTCCCTCGCGCTAGTACAGTCTGAATCACGGGATCCCAGACCCACATGTGATTCCAAGCCAGAAAGGCCTCGGGTCAGGATATTTGTCCCATCCGGAGCGTACTCAGGGATCAGCCGAGAAACCAATGTGTATCGATACAACCCTGTTCACTGAGACTGTACTCTGTGTAAACCAAATCATAAATCATTTCCATGCATATGCATAAAACATAATATATATGTATGTATATTCGTAGATGCATATTCGTAAATGCATAATCGTAAAACACATGCTCATAAAAATCATGATCATACTACATGCTCAAGCTCGTAAAACATATATAAAAGACTCGCAGTCAATCCGTGAAAAAAAATGTCCACTCACAGATGAGCAAAATGCGCTCTCGCGCTAATCACGTGGTCCGGCGGAAGATCCCTCGCCCGAAGCACGATCTCGATCCCCTGAATAGTCATAAAATATATCTGATCAAAATCATAATCCACAACACTATACCACACCTCGGAAACCAACCGTTCCCGGAAACATATAATACTGTGTTAAATAATCAATGAAATTCCCGAAATCTCCACTCAAAACCCTCGACTGAAAATCCGATACCCAAATCAACTCGAAAACCTCAAGGCGACGATCGGGGCGCGAATACGAGAAAAACGATATTAAAATCATCGAAATCCAAAAAGTCAACGGGTCACCAGAGCTCCAGCGTTGACCTCGGCCGCCGGAGCCGGCGCGCCGTCAACCGAGGAGTTTTCCCGGCGACCAAGCTGCCAAATTGTTCCTCTCCTCAAACCAAGCAACTTTAACAAAGGGACCACCACCATCCAACCACCACCGTGGCCGGAATCCAGCTCGAAAGTCCACAAACCCAAACCGGCCGGAATTTGCTCCGCCGCCCGATTCCGTCACCGTGAGGCCATCACGGCCTCCCAACCTCAAGGGGTCACCTACCAACCTCAAGCCCAACCTTTTCCACCACAAACCCCCTTCGGAAAGTCGCCGGAACGCCGTCCACCGTCGAAGCCGATTCCGGCCAAAAATCCCCAATTTTCAAATCAATATATCTCCCTCAAATCTCAACCAAATCAAGCAATTCCAAGTTCTAATCAACATAAAATCAAGAGAGAAATCGAAATATACCAATCACTCAGCCGGAGGTGGCCGGAATCGTGAAATCCGAAGACGGCAGCGCGGTGGAGAACCGGTCACCGAAAGTCAACGGTTAACTCTCTGGTCAACGCCGGTCAAACTTCCCAAACAGTGTTTTCGACAATTTTTCGACTATTTCCGATATTTATACTCGCGTCTCGGGACAATCGACGGTCCAAAACGGATAACAGTTACGATTCGGATAAACACGATACGAACAGATAAACTCGTCGATATTCTGAAACTTCAAATAATCATATTATATTCCTCGGTCATCGGAAAAATCATCCGGAACCGCCCACGAACTGGAAATCACTTGTACTACAACTCTTGAGAAGAGACTCAACTCAAATTCTCGGCCGATAATTAAGTAGTAAATAAAACCAGCAAACCACACAATAATCGATTAACCGCGATTACGCACTAACTCGTGAATCATACTGACTACTCTACTGATTCTGGTTAGGGTCGTCACATTGCAACAGACTCCATTGTACAATGGGTGTAATAAGATTGTTCTTGAAAGTGTTATGGGAGTGATGAAGCTTAAAGTGGACAAATGAATGTCAAAGTTGTTGATGATTGGCTGCAGTGGACTGCTTCGACGCTGCCCCCCGGTCATCGCCTTCCTACAACTCATCATAAGGTACGACATATACTGAAAAATCTTGGGCTTTCATACGTTAAAATTCATGCATGCATATATGATTGCGTTCTCTTTTGGGGTGAAGACGCTTGTGGGAATGATCTTGAAAACCTTGATGCGTGCCCGGTATATGGTATAGATAGGTATAAGTGGACTCCTATAGGGAATAAGAAAGCTGTGAAGATAATTCGATATTTTCCACTGGTTGATAGGCTGGAACGGTTGTTCATGTGTGTACACACGGCTGAAGCTATGAGATGGTGGGCTGAGAGGAATTTTCCTAACGTTGATACCCTTATACACCCTGTTGACGAAGATGCTTAGAAGCACATGGTGAGGGAGTTTTCTCATTTTGCATCAGAGGTCCGAAATATTTGGCTCTAGCTCTCATCGGACGGATTCAACCCTTTTGGCAACATGAGTCTTCAATATAGTATATGGCCAGTTATTTTGGTACCGTACAACCTTCCTCTATGGATGTGTATGAAGAAGGAATATAATATGCTCACTCTATTGATTCCAGGGCCAGGTTATCTAGGAAAGTGTCTCAATGTATATTTGAGACCCTTGATTAAGGAGCTTAAGAACCTGAGTGAATTTGGTCATGCCACTTATGACAAGTACAAAAACGAGATGTTCCAGGTGCGAGGTATGCTTGTTGGCACCATTAGTGATTCCTGCCCACGGGATGTTGTCGGGCAATGTAACCATGGGATACAGGGCTTATTCAGAGTGCATGACTATTGAGTGCTGCAGACCTCAATGCAGGAAGATTGTCCAGATGCGTCACCGTCGTTGGCTTCCCTATGATCACTTATTTCGGGAGGATAAGGAGGCCTTTGATGGAACCGTAGAAATAGGTGTGCAACCCAGGAGCTGGACGGGGGCCGAAAATTTAGGAGTGCTGAATGAATATGATTTTGGGCCGCTGAGTAATCATCCCGAATTAGTGGCATCGATACCTGACAGACCTGATAGGTACAAATTCTGGACACACAAAAGGATATTCTAGGAACTTCTGTACTGGCCTAAGTTACTGATCAGGCACTACCCAAATGTTATGCATGCACATAGAGAAGAATGTGTGCGAAGGTGTGATGGGGACAGTGGTGAATTGAGAGGGGAAAACTAAAGAAGACTCTATGGCACGCACTGGTCTGAAAAGAATGGGACTGCGGAAACATTTGTGATTGAGAGAAGGGAAGAAAAAAAATGCCTCAAGCTCCTTACACCATGAAGCCTAACCAGAAGAATGAAAATTTTTGTTGGATGGGTAATGTCAGGTATCCTTATGGCTATGCACGAAATATAGGCCAGTGTGTTAACTTTTGGGACAATAAGATATATGGATTAAAGAGTCATGACTGCCATGTACTGCTTCAATGCCTCTTCCCTGTTTTCATTCGAGGGTACCTGCCCAAAGAGGTGGTGGAGCTGTTAGTGACGTTGTCAAGATTCTTTCAAAAGCTATGCACTAGATAAGTGAATCAGTCAGACTTGTGGGAAATGCAACAGGACATCATTTTTATCCTGTGCAAATTTGAGAGGATATTTCCCCCAAATTTTTTTGACATCATGCCTCACCTGATGATCCATCTTTCCGAACAATCACTACAAGAAAACAGCACTTAGACCACGGAAACGTAATTGTTCCGTGGTCCAAGTGACACTTGGACGATGGAGACTCTTCCGTCGTCCAAGTAACACCTGGACGACGGAGAATACCATCTCGATCCGTCGTCCAGGTGATCACCCGGAGGACGGAGAAGACGCCGAGGTCTAGGTGTCCACCTGGACGACGGAGACGGTATTCTCCGTCGTCCAGGTGATCACCTGGACCTCGGAGTCTTTTCCGTCTTCCAGGTGATCACCTAGACGACGGAGAATACCGTCTCCGTCGTCCAGGTGAACACCTGGACCTCGGAGTCTTCTCCGTCATCCAGGTGATCACCTGGACGACGGAGATGGTATTCTCCGTCGTCCAAGTGATCACCTGGAGGACGGACCGACACGCCGTGGTCTGAGTAACTTCCACTTGGACGACGTACCGACACCTCCATCGTCTAAGTGAAGCATTATATAAGCCCGATGCCAAACTCTCTTCATTCCATCCGATCCTCAATTAATTAATTCATTCCATTCGAAGAATTGAAGGAGAAGGAGAATGAGAAGGGAGAAGGCCGAGAAGGATCAGGATCAGGGATATCCGCTGACTAGCTAGCTAGCTTAATTAATTAACTGATATCGAGAAGGCCAGCAGGTACGTACGCAGTTAAAATTTGCTTAATATATATTTAGTGAAAACGTACGTACATACATGCATAGATGTTAGCTATATATACAGATTAAATTACGTACGTACGTAATTGATGGATCGATGTAGATCGAGTACGTATAATTAAGCGTAAATTAATGGACTAATATATATATGTAATAATTAATTAATTATAATATTTTGTAGCAGTATGGACAAAAGTTGGATGAAGTTGAAGAATAGATGTGATGTCCGGTATATGGATGGAATTAGCGAATTTGTGAATTTTGCGATAGAACATGGTCAGGGAAAGAAGCGTTTCAGGTGTCCGTGCCAGAAATGTCTTAATTGTCAATATGCGAAGGTTAATGTTACGGTGCAACACCTGTACGAAAATGGTATGATGTGGAGTTACACTACATGGAGCGAGCATGGTGAAGCAGTAGAGTTCAGCGCAACAGACTTCAGCTCAGGGTACAGTTACCATGGTGCCTCATCCAGCGGAAGTGGTGCCGAACCCCCAGCTTGCAACCTAACTGCAGATTTGGTCCATGATGCATTTCCGGGATGTAGTCATGGTGGATACCAACACCAAAATGGAGGTTACAGTACCACTAATGAGCATGATGACACATTCCCCGCTGCTAGCTTGACCACTGACACCAGTGAAATGGATAAGTACAACCGGATGCTACTTGAAGCACAGACCCCAGTGTTCCCTGGATGTCGAGAGAATGTGTTGCAATATGTGATGGAGCAAATGAAGATAAAAGTGAAGCACAAAATGTCAGTGAGTGCTTTTGACGAAATTCAGGAGCAAATATGTAAGTTGCTTCCTGATGATCACAATCTTCCTAAATCTCATTATAAGGTTAGAAATATCTTGAGCAGCCTCGGCCTAAAGTACAAGATAATTGACGCATGTCTGAATGATTGTGTACTATTTTACAAAGAGTATAAAGATTTGGACTATTGTCCCGTATGTAGCCAGTGTAGATTCCAGCTGAATAGGAAGAGTTCGAAAAAGAGAATTCCTGTGAAAGTTGTTCGATATTTTCCCTTGATTCCCAGATTGCAGCGCCTGTACATGTCTCTACACACAGCAGAGGCGATGCGATGGTACGCAGAAAAGCGAATAGATGACGATGTCCTGCGACACGCCGCGGATGGGGAGGGTTTCAAACATTTCGACAGAGTATTTGGAGACTTTGCTTCAGAGGTTAGAAATGTTAGACTCGGCCTATCTACAGACGGATTCAATCCTTGGGGAAGTAATAGCTCCGCCGTCAGCACTTGGCCAGTTATTCTGATGTCGTACAACTTGCCTCCGTGGATGTGCATGAACAAGGAATTTAATTTCCTTACTGTACTAATTCCAGGTCCTAAATCTCCAGGGAAGTGCTTAGATGTCTACCTCAGACCTTTGATCGAGGAGCTGAAACTGTTGTGGCAAAATGGAGTCCCAACTTATGACAAATTCACTGATACGATGTTCACGATGAGGGCTGCCGTAATGTGGACGATCAGCGATTTTCCAGCTTATGGGATGTTGGTAGCCTGCAGGACAAAAGGATATAATGGATGTCCTATATGTTTGGATGACGTGAACTCTAGTTGGCACGCGGGGAAGGTGTGTTACTTGGGTCACCGTAGATGGCTTCCTCACGACCACCCGTGGCGACAGGATGAAGCTCATTTCGACGGGACGGTAGAGAACAATCCTAAACCCCGTAGTTGGTCGGGCGAAGAGATTTTAGAGAGGTTGAGATATTTCGACTTTGGTGTGTTGAGTAATGACGCAGATGTAAAGAAATGCAATCCAATTCCTCCACATGATCTGAGCTATTGGGATCACAAGAGTATATTCTTTGAACTCCCTTACTGGTCGAAGTTGAAGCTGAGGAACAACTTGGACGCGATGCACATAGAAAAGAATGTGTGCGACAGCGTGGTGGGAAAAATTCTCGGTATTAAGTTCAAGACTAAAGATACTCCCAAAGCACGCAAAGATTTGGAATCAATGAATCTACGTCGTCCCTTGTGGTTGAGGAGGGATAGAAAAGGAGTGTACAACAAGATGCCAGCTGCACCTTACACAGTGAAGCCGACGCTTAGACGTTCTGTATTTCACTGGTTTAAGGGCGTTCGTTATCTGGCTACGTATGCAGCTACTATAACTGGAGTAGTGGACGAGGTGCAACACAAGTTTGTTGGTCTAAAGACACATGACTATCACGTTATGCTGCAACGTCTGATTCCAGTGGTAATTCGACCATACTTGCCTCGGGACGTCGTAGAACCAATAGTAGCATTGTGCAGGTGGTGGCAGAGGTTATGCGCCAGAGAATTAAAGAAGTCAGATGTGGTGGAATTGCAACAACAAATTGTGCACATCATTTGCAAACTAGAGAGGATTTTTCCCCCTGCTTTCTTTGACATCATGATTCACCTAATGATCCACCTGCCCGAGCAGGTGCTCATTTATGGTCTGGTCCAGTACACTTGGATGTATCCTCAAGAAAGGTACGTACAACTAATTAATTTGTTCCACTGGAGATTATATACTAGCTAGCTATATATATGTACTTATTCTTATTGTACGTTTGATTTTGTAGACAGCTTGGACAGTATAAGTCATTCGTCAAAAACAGGTCGGCCCCGGATGGCTCCATAGCAGAGACATACCTAATGCATGAGTGTGTTACTTACTGCAACAGGTACCTCAAAGATCCACCACCTCCCACTGCCTCCGATCGCAGTGACCGCATCAATCTTTCTGTCGTCACCAATGTCGTCCGACCGTTTAGAGGAGTATTAAAGGAATCGTTAACACGGGAAGAACTTATTGAGGCACATTGGGTAGTGTTGCGAGAATTTGACGAAGTTGAGCCGTACATGATGTCATACAGGGAGAGGCTTCAGGCGTTAAATCAAAACAAGAGTTCGGCGTGGATTGAGAAAATGGTTAAGAAGAAGTTTCCCGATTATTTCTTTCAATGGGTACGTACGTACGTCTCAGTATTTAATTAGTAATTTATATACGTACATATCGATCATGTTTGGAGAAAGTAATTAAACCCTTATATTAATTTGTCCTTTTTCGCAGATGATTGATCTGCAAAAATCTGAAAACCACAGGGGGTGGTGGTCATGGCCAAAGCACTTGCTAGCAGGGAAGCCGGTTAAACACTATATTTATCCCGGATGTTTTGTGAACGGTGTAAAGTTCCATTCATTGGCCCGTGACGAAGGAAGAAGAACACAAAACAGTGGGGTAGCGGTTGGGAAAGACAATGATCTATATTACGGGGCTTTTGTATATGTGGTTTAGCTATGTTACGGGAATGATGTAAACGTTTTCCTATTCAAGTGCAGATGGTTCAAGCGTACAAAGGAAGACCTGGGACTATTATCAATCGATACAAACTCAAGCTGGTATGAGGATGAGCATTTCGCTCTCGCCACCTTAGTTCGGCAGGTGTTCTATCTCGACGATCCAAAAGCCGGTGAAGGGTGGAAAATAGTGAACCATATCTCTCATCGAGGAATATGGAATACAGAGACAATTGAAGGGACACCGGCGACGACTGAAGATGCTGCTGAACCAAAAAGAGACATTCCTGCCTATCAAGAGCCTAATATTTCTGTCATCCACTCCGATATAATGGACCTGGTTCAAGATGATGAACAGTTACCCATACCTGATGGTTGTACAGATCTAACTGAAGATGAGATTATCGATGAGGTAGATGAAGAAGACGAGCAGGAACAGGACGCGGACGAGGACTCAGGTTATTCATCGGACGATGTTGAGTACGATGAGGAGGATGAGCAATCAGATATCGGCGACGAGGATGATGAGGATTACGATGATGACTACTTAACTAAGTCGAGAAAAATTAATTGGTAATTAATTTTAAAATTTTTGTAATATATAATCGATGCATCATCGATCAATAATTAATATAAATATTATAAGGAGGAGAATGTATATATATATATGTACGTATGTATATATATCTTTGACTTTGTGTACTTAATTAATTAATTAATTAATTACACGCGTCCATGCTCGATCAGATATATCGGATCGACCGACGTTTATATTAGGTCCCCTGGACGACGGAGATGAGATATTCCGTCGACGTTTATATTAGGTCCCCCGCCATTTTCACCTTTGGCGTCCCGCCAAATCTCAATCTCATATAAAACCCTAAATCCTGGACCCTAAATCTAGCAGATCGGATCGATCGATCAATTTTTTAATTATATTCTTGAATCAGAATTCCATGAACGGACACACAAATGATCGGGGACGACTTAAACCCTAAACCCTAAGACCCTAACCCCTGAATTCGGGGTTTAACACTTGGACGACGGATAAGGTCATTCTCCGTCGTTCAATTGTGTACCTGGACGACGGAGAATGACCTTATCCGTCGTCCAAGTGTTAAACCCTATACCCTATACCCTAAGGACCCATAACCCCTGAATTCAGGGTCTATGTACCTGGACGACGGAGATGACAATATCTGTCGTCCAAGTATGTACCTGGACGACAGACATTATCGTATCCGTCGTCCAAGTGTGTACTTGGACGACGGATATTGTCATCTCCGTCGACGTCCAGGTGTAAATTTCGTAATTTTTTCTAAGACAACGACCATCTAGACCATCTTCCAATGCATATTCTTTTCGTCAAGACTTTAGAGTAAACAATTCTTGGTGTGTGAGCTTCGACGGTTCGAAAATCGGAGTTGCGAAATGCCTTGTATCCACGTTTTCGGTTTGTTAAATCCTCGGTTTTGCGGTTGACTGTGCCGATGAAACCCTTCCCGACCTTATTATTTTATGGTCCTTTGAAGACAATTATATATTATGTTACGACAAACATATCCAACGGTTGTTTTGTCCAAATTCAATTTCGTTAATACTCTGCTGCAAATTAGCCTCTACTCATGAACACTTAAGTCGTAAGGATTAGTCGATACTTAACAACTTTCAAAACGAAAAATTATTCGTCGGTTCAAATTTAACTGTTCATATATACGATGCGTTCATCGATATTGGACGACTATTTCACTCGAATGACAGATCGCTAAATTCCTAGCGAATTAATTTTAAATTTTTTTTAACATAAATTGAACCTGGACGACGGAGAATGACGCTCTCCGTCGTTCAGGTGAACACCCGGACGACGGAGAATGACAAGATCCGTCGTCCAGGTTCAATTTACCATGGCGGTTCGATTATTTTTTTATTTTTTTTTTCAATGAATATTGGACTTGGACGACGGAGATGTAGTTTTCCGTCGTCCAGGTGATCACCTGGACGACGGAGAACTACATCTCCGTCGTCCAAGTCGAAAAGCATGGCGGTTCGATTTACCGCCTTAATTTTCGGCGCCGCTTGAATTTCCACTTAGACGACGGAGAATGTCATCTCCGTCGTCTAAGTCCAAATTCATGGCGGGTGAAACGTCCCGCCCATTAATTACGCGCCGCTTCGAAATTTTTTAACCCTTCACTTAGACGACGGAAAACACTGTTTTCGTCGTCCAAGTGCACTTAGACAACGGAAAATAGGTCTCCGTCGTCTAAGTGAAACTCTATAAATAGAGCAGCACCCCCCCTCATTTTCTCATTCCATCTCCTCTCCTCTCCTCGATCCTTTCCTCTCCTCTCCTCTCCTCTCCTCCGGCGATCCTCCTCCGGCGACGCTCCGACGACAATTTTTCCGGCGTGGTTCCTCCTCTCCGACGACTCAACTCCGGCTATATTCCCGATTACTCCGGCGAGGTAAATTTCTATTTTTTTCCTTATTAAAATTATTTTCATTTAATTAATTAAATTCTAAAAATAATTTATTAATTAGTTTTAAATATTTCATTATTGTAATTATAATAATTGTTAGTGGTTAATTATTGTAATTAATAATTAATTAAATGCATAATTGTAATTATTTGTTGATAATTAATTAAATGAATAAATTTATTATTGTAATTATTTATTATTAGTTGATAAATGAATAAATTTATTATTGTAATTAATTCAGAATTAATTAGTTGATAAATAATAATTTATTATTGTCATTATTTATTTAATTACAATAAATTGATAATTACGTGTATTTTTCTAGTAAATTGCATGGTAGTACGTATTCGATTTAAATTTAGTACATATGTTTGGTTTATTAAGTCGCACTCTTTGGAATAGATGGCGCCTCTTTTCCTAGCTTATCTCCTTAACCCCTCGTGATGTGTGGATTTCATCACCGCACACCATAACCTAAGTGAAGTTATGGACACGAGGTTGAGGGCGGAGTTTGCAAAGGACTTGAGGGAGTGTAAATTTTCGAAAAATTGGCCGAATGTCGGACATGGTGTCTAGAAACGGGTTATGACTGGTGACAGGATTTGGACTAAGAAAGACATTTGTCGAAATTAGTCCTGCCTCTCGCGTTATCTCTATCCCTAACTAGCCATGTTTTTCGATTTAACCAAGGCTGATTAATTGAAAATTTACACTTTATCGCGCGGGTCGCACGTCCATTGAACAACCGAAAAAGCCAAGCTTGTATACTCTAATTAAATCTTAACCGTACTTTATTAGCGTAAATTTTGCACTTGTAATTATTATGGTAAGTAGGTATTTTAACAACGTACTCCTAGGTTTAAATGGCTCCATCCGGCAAGAAGAAAGCGCAACAGGAGGCAGAAGATGCCATGCTCCGAATGTTGGCGGACCAAGTCGGTTGGGTTCAACAGGAAGGCAACGATGCCCTCAATCCGGACCCTACATCTGCTTCGGTGGCGGCGCCTATTGGGGAAATTCCGTCTGCCCCATTTATCTCCGGCGGTGATGACGTCGACCATTTTTCAACTCCGACGCCCGGTACCGGTTCAACGGGAAGTACTCAGGCATCCTCGACCGCGGAATCAATCATGTACAGCGCCCGCCGTAAGCAAAGGAGGGCCCCCACTGACCCGGAACCGAAAAGGACTCGGGGGCTCGTTAAAGGGGGCAAGGCGGAGAAAATTTGCAAGGCGACCGGGAAAAAGATGAATTCACCGGTGGCCCTCTCACAGCTCAGCTAGCAAGTCTCTCGGCGTATAGCATAGGGTCTATCGTCCGTAACCGGGTTCGTCTCACTGCCCCTACTTGGAAGGAGGCGCCGGATAATGAGAAGGCGAAAGTCTTTAAAGATCTTTCGGTACGTAATACGTCCAATTTAGTTATTATATAATATTGTTAATATTAGTTATAATTTCATAATATATATGATTATAATTTTCTATTTATTTTTTATAGGAACAATTTGCGGTGGATCCGACACCGGCCATGTTGAGGCATATCAACCAAACCGCCAACTCCATCTACAAAGATTGGAAGTACAGGCTCCATCAGTACTTTCAAACTTACGGTCCCTCGCCTCCCCCCGTAGAGCTGCGTGGGGATAGAGAAGATGAGTGGGAGTGGTTGTGTAACCACTTTGCCGATGACTCCTTTAAGGTGTTAATTTATTTATTTTATTTAAATTAAGATAATTGAATTATTTAAATTTTAGTTATTAATTTTTTAATGATTTAATTATGTTGTGTAACAGAAATTCTCCGGTGTCAACAAAGCCAACCGGGGGAAGAAGGACAAACACCATACCACCGGCGCCAAGCAGTTCATTCAAATAGCCAAGGAGCACAAGGATAAGGGCTCCAAACACCCTTATCTTGATGCAAGCATAAGCGCGTACGTGACGCCTGGCCTCGATAATGAAGCGAGTCAATGCGGCGTAAGTGAAATATATATATATCTGCTTTTAATTATAGTAATTATTATTTAAATATTATTTCATTATAATAAATTAATTATGTGCTTGTAGGCAAGGGTGATAGAGCGTGCGCATGAAGAGTTGGCTAACACTCAGCTTGCGTTTCCAGATGTGCCGGTGGAAGACCTGCCTCCTCTATCCTTAGAGAGCCAAATTGCAATCGCGGATGAGGTCTACGGTCGTAGAGCTAGCAAGGAGGTTAGGCACTTCGGGCCTAAGGTGGTAAGAGATTTGTCGACCTCCGACTCATCATCTACGGGAGGTTCGGGGAGGCGGAGAAGGACTTAGGCTGCGGCAGTCGAAACAGCCATTCAAGAGGCTCGACTGGCACGAGAGGAGAATGAGTCAATGCGGCAAAGACTTGACGAACAACAAGCACAAATAGCCCAACTCATCGCCCTCATGCAACAAAATCGAGAAGGATGTCAACCTCCTCCGAACCCACACCCTGACGACGACGACCCGGCTGGAGGCGGAGGACTCGGCCCTGCATCTGCTCCTCCAGTGTTTTAGATAGCTAGTAGTTTATTATCTCGTTTCTTTCCGCATTCCGAACAATATTTTAATTTTTAATTTATGGGTTTTTTCGATTATTCATGTATGTACAAATTAATTTTAATTATTTAATAATTAAGTAATATTCAAAATTTAGTTTATTTAATTAATTTTAGTATTTTTCATTATTTAAATTCAATTAATAATAAATTAAATTAATAATATTTAATTACAATTTATTTATTTTAATTAAAAAGTCACCTGGACGACGGAGAACTAAATCCCCGTCGTCTAAGTGACTACCTGGGCCACGGAGAACGTATCATTCTCCGTGGCCCAGGTAGTCACTTGGACGACGGAGATTTAGTTCTCTGTCGTCCAGGTGAATACCTGGGCCACGGAGATTGATACGTTCTCTGAGGCCCAGGTAACCACCTGGACGACGGAGAACTAAATCTCCGTCGTCCAAGTGACTACCTGGGCCACGGAGAACGTATCATTCTCCTTGGCCCAGGTAGTCACTTAGACGACGGAGATTTAGTTCTCCGTCGTCCAGGTGGTTACCTGGGCCTCGGAGAACGTCCGCGGTCCAAGTGAACTTGGACGACGGAAAACTAAATCTCCGTCGTCTAAGTGCTTGGACGACAGCACTTGGAGCACGGATCTTGGACGACGGAGATTCCGTCGTCTAAGTACTTAGACGACGGAAAACGGTACTTAGACGACGGAAATGCTCCGTGGTCTAAGTCCGTTTTTCTTGTAGTGAATTGATGCTTATTGGTCTTGTACACTACACTTAGATAGCTGAAAGGACCCAACCTCGATTTAGCTCCCTAAACCGGAGTTAAACCCCTTCGAAAACACGAACTAACAAAAACCGTAGAAATTTTGGCAGGGTTTTGTTACTAACGTGGAATTACCATTACCTGCACGCGGAAAATACACTTCATCCTATGCCACAAAAATCAAACCGTGGGCACCAATCCCATCCGGATTTCTCAATATATCAACAGTAAAGTAAAATAATAAATATATCTGAGCTTTACTGAAATCCGGAGTAAAATCGTATAACATATACAACAGAATACTCAGAGCGACCTCTAATGTATAATCATATAAGTATACCACAGTAGGTAGAACAATAAACCTACTGGAAGAAACAAGGTAGCTCGAGCACTATGCCTCCGACCACGACATGCGACACCAGAGTCAGAACTGCAAACTGGGCATGGAAACCGAAAAGCCCAGGGGAAAGGCAAATAAAAAACGTTAGAGTGAGTGGACGAAAATAAACATATGCCTTTCACCAGTTTATATACATACTCAATGTAAAACAGTGCGAGTTCGGAACACAACACACATATATATATATACGGAGGTTGTCGGGCGACCTCTCAAGCCCGATGTCAGGTGAATCGCTCAAACCCGACAGTGATAGGCCAGGGGACCTCTCAACCCCGGCGGCACGCAGGGGACCACTCAACCCCGCCCAGAGGAATCTCTCAACTCTGGTCCAAAGGAATCTCTCAACTCTGGTACATCGATGTAATAAATTCCATCACCCATAAACATATAACAATACCTCCGAAAATAACATATATCTCAACATCGTATAATTTAAATACGGAAAAATCATAAAATCCACGAACTCGCAAATCAACTGTGAAAATATAAACTTGTGCACTCACAGACTAGCGTAACGCTGTTCGCGTTAACCCGTGATCCGGCGGAAAGTCCCTCGCCAAACGAACGATCACGAACACCTGAATATTCACAATGTCCATTACTCAAAGTCATAACTCGACAATTCAAAACAAATCACGAGAAACCACCGTTCTCGGAAACACATAGTCCGATTACGACAAACTGTCGGAAATCCAGAAATCACACCTCAATACCTCGCTGTAAGTTCGGATGCTCAACTCGAAAAATGAACCTCCCCACTGCGATCGGGGCACGATTTCGAGTGAAATGACATGCAACTTGTCGAAAATTCCAAAAAGTCAAACTTTGACCGCCGTTGACCGTTGACCGCCGCGTTGACCACCGCCCATGGCGGCGCCACCACCAATCTGAAAATTTCTCGGCGGAGCAACCCCTATTCCACTCAAAATCACCCACTGAGCAACTTTGTCAACTGCATCGAAGGCCAATTCTCACTCTAAATAGGTCAATTCCATGCAAAACCGAATTGGTACCAAATTTTCAAATCCAAAATTCTCCAAGCACAATCAAAATTAGAACACCATACTGACATGGTTAGAATCATGGAGATGAGCGCTTCAAAGTCCACTACATCTTGTAGTTCAATTCGGCCAAAATCGAGCAACCCGAATCACCCAAAATTCCTTCAATTTCTTGCCGAAATTTCTCCTAATATCGGCCACCTTGCCGTGAAAGGTGACCAGAAGTGAGACTGGGAGGCCGAGGTGCACCAAACGGGTCCTCCCCCGTGGCCGGAGACGGCCGGACAAGCTCACCGCTGTGGAACACCATGGCTCACGCCGTGAACTCTCCTCCACCGAGTTGACTCGGTCAACTCGGTCAAACCCAATTAACTTCAGCTTTGACTTTCCCTTTTTGGCAACCTACTATTTATAGCCTTCCCGAAATGGAAACTCCCAAATTTACGTATTCGACAATTTTAAACATCCATAACTCTCGCGTCGTAACTCCGATTCCGATAATTCTCGCGGCCACAAACTCGTCTCGACATGACCTTCAATTATCACCCGAAGTCAAACACATCGACCAATCGGATAAAAAGTCAACTGTTCAAACCAACACATATTTAATCGACTAAACAATCAACAATCAGAAATATTCACAACTAAATCTCCGTAACTCAAAATAACGCTCTGGAAGTTCCCACGAGCTTGAAATTAAATTCTGAACAACTTCCATGAAGAAGCCGAAACCAAATTCTCGTCCGGTAATTTAGTCGTTAAGTAAACCACCAATTTAATCTGATTCCGTCGAAACTTCAAATATTCATAACTTATTCCTCGGTCATCCAAATAACGATCCGGAACCACCCACGAACTCGAAATCACACGTACAACGACTCTCGAGAAGACACCCAGCTCCAATTCTCGGCCAATGATTTAGTCGTTAACAAATCTAGCGATTCAAATACTGTCGGAACTCTGCGACTACGCAGTAACTCACGTATATAGCTGAACATTCTGATGATTCTGGTCCGGGTCGTCACAAATCCACCCCCCCTTAAAAAAAATTTCGACCGAAATTTCCAAGTCTGCCGACTAAAAGTAGGAGCACTGCTTCTGCATACTGCTCAACTCTCTAGCGACAATGTCGACTGAACAACTCTGATAACAAACTCCACAATAGGAGATAGCTCCGTGCTGAAATATCTGTACCCACAAATCTCGAATCTAGACTGGCTCTACACAATCGCCAAGTGTTCCTACATAAGGAACATATAGGGTACACAACACGTAACAAACCTAAAACACAGTTTCGCAACACGGAACGCAACACACATAAAGGCCAACGATATAGGCAATGCCGAACTGTACGGCACAACACAAACTCGCCTATGACCACATACGGATCAAAACAAACATCAACTCACATCAAACTCGCTCCAACATGACTCAAACATCGAACTTAAGCAAATATCAACCCATGACTCAAACATCGAACTTAAGCAATTATCAACCCATTTCCGCTAATCTGACAGTTTGTGGTAACACATTCCAAAAAATCAGAATCAAACATCAACTCACATCAAAATCGCTCCAACATAATGGAGTACAACATCGTCCCTCAAAACGACATCATGCAATATCAAAATCATAGTGGTCCACAAACTGGTACTGTAAGCAATCTCGAACAGCTGAAACTGCTGGTCCCAAATCCTCTGGAACTGCAATACCGAGGTCCACAATATACCCTCCAAGGTCTGAATAGTCTTCAAAGATCGTCTACCAATCTGAGGATAAGAACCGGTACTAACTCGTAGTCTGGTCCCTAATGCTCGCTGCAAAGCTTGCCAACTCTCTGTTGTAGCTGATTATCTCGGTCAGCGAACCGGGACACAGGTACACCACGTAGATGGACAATCTCCGTCAAATATAGCTATGTCAGCCTGCCACTGAAATCATCTCCGAAAGTACAAGGAAATGTACCGAGTTCGTCAAATGATCCACAAAAGTCTAACAACTGATATCACAAACCAAAGTGCATACAAACACACACAAAACCACAGCGACAAACGCCACGTCTAACTGGAAATCTCGAATGGCTGACACTTTTCGGCAGGTCTCTGCCTCCTAGCCATCGCCCGTCGACAAATGTGGCATCTGCACACACAAACTGCTATATTGCTCTTCATGTTGCGTCACGAGTAGTAAACTCGAGGTGTCGGACACATCTCCATACCACTAGCACCAAACGCGCGCAAAACCACGAGCCTCAACATCATCACACTCGAACTCAGCTCTCGTAGCCCATAACTCGGCTAACACGGAAACTCGAGCCATACACACACACACATGAAACACTGAAGCTCCCGACATCCAGCTGAATACATCAGCAACAACATCCCAGATGGATAGTCAAAGTACAACCACTAGCCTTTTTCGAACAAACTCAAAGGTGCAGCCATAGTCGTTAGTCGACCCCATCCATCTACACTGCCTCAAGCCCAAATCTGGCCGAAAATGCAAGTGGATGAAACTCAACTGATCAGTGTACATCCTACACTGTGCTGCACGCCGTAGCAGTAGTATCTCCAACTCTCTGATGCTAACACAAGAACAGCTACACCCAATATCATACACAGGATAGGTAACTACATAAGGTTCCCACTGCCTGAACCATGAGCCACCACTCGGCTACACAACATCAAACATAACCAAATCCAAATCTCGATGCATCGCTATAACCCACGACCACGAACTCACCATGATCGACAGGTCAGGTCAAAACCGAAGCAACGGTCAACCATCCTGCAAGAGTAACTCTCCTCGCATGCATCGAACCACTCGAACTTGACGCCTTCCTCAACAATCCGGACAGTAGAGTGGCAATCCAAGAAAATCCTGTACAGGCCGTCGATAATAACCTGCCGAACCTAAGAGACTCCCGATCTCTGGTACAATAGTAGGGCAATCCCCAAATCAACACGGCTTCTATCTAATCAGGATCCACGCCAACTCCCTCGGATAACATCACATAGTCCAAAATCGTCACGCTAATCGGCCAAAACTCACACTGGCTGAACTTCGCAAATAGCTGATCATCTCGCGAAGTCCGCAAAACCGCTCACAACTGCTTCAGGTGCTGGCCCCCACTCCTGGAATACATCAAGATATAGCTGACGAACATGACCGCGAACTCGTCCAGAAATCGTCTGAACACATGGTCCATCAAGTCCACACGATCATATGGGCATTGGTCAACCAATGGCGTGACCAAAAACTCCTAGTGCTCACACCGAGATCCGATAACTATCCAAACCACATCTGACACATCGATCCTCAACTGATGGTATCCGGACCCGAAATCAATCTTCAAAAAGACTGAAGCTCCCGCGAGCAGATCAAACCAGTCATCAACCAGAAGCGGAGGATACTTACTCTCCTCTGAAGCGAATCAGGCTTCCGGTAGTCAATGCACCACCTCGACGAACCATCCATCATCCGTACAAACAATGGAAAAGCACACCACGCAAATACGCGGGTCGTATAAAATCTCCTGAAATCTCCTCTAGCAACTCCTGGAGTCGAACCTGTAGCTCTATCAGCTACGCTGGCTCCGAACGACAAGACGTCGGTAAAATGAGTCCAGCGCCCGGTATAAGCTTAATGGTGTAGTCAGTCTCCCGAACTGGAGGGATACCTGACAACTCCTCCGGAACATGCTAGGAAACTCGGGAACCACCTCAATGTCACCAATGTCGGGTACAGCAACCATAGTATCCACAACATGGGCTAAGAAAACAACATAATCCGTCTCCACCATCCACAACATAAGCTAAACAACAACACAACTCGTTTCCACCATTCACTTGACCATCACCGCGAAACAGTATCTCGGGGAAACCTGGTCGTCGAAACATAACCTCCTTCTCGAGGCACTCGAATATATTTGAATTTATATATTATATGTGAATTAATATACATTTTTAGGTATGAATTTGAATTTTTTTTGTAAAACAAATTCCTTGGGATCCGGGTTGAGATCTCGAGGTGGAAATGAGAGTAGCATATCGGTCACGATAAGAAATAGTTATTTTAGCCATATTACCTCTCGCCAATGTATTCTACTTGGTGAGGATGCGACACCACAGGAACCCAACCGACCCTCCATCGCGAGGAGGCTCTATCAGGAGGCGACGCCGCAACAAACAGCCAGCCGACGCTCAACGGGCGGCACGTCTCAACAGTCAATCCATATGCGTATGCCGCACATTGTCGTGCTGACGCCTGCTCCCTCTACGGCCCAATCATCTGAGGCATGTGGTTCAGGTAGTTCGAGGGCCGATGTGTGATTATCACCGCCGTCCACCATCTTCGTGCCCGACGAGATACCGGCCATACCTATTTTCGACGATATGGGGAGCCCTATTGGAGGACAGGATCCTTTTCTTACGGTGGACCAAACGTACATGTATATGCCATTCGAGACACCTCTTTGGAGTGCTCGGAATAAGGGACAGCAGACAGACTAATCGGGTAAATATTAATAAACATTACAATTTGGCCTTTCAAACTTATATATATAGCCGATATGTAAAGTAAATTGGCTGCTTATGTTTTCAACTTATTACCATGTCTTAGGTACCGTCGTCAACAGCAAAACCAAAAAGACCAGAGGCACCGTCATCGGCAAGCTTCTTGAACAAGTGACCAGACACGGGCTGGTGGTCATTAGGCCATTACTGAAGGAGGCGAGATGATCGAGGGAGATAATACTCGAAATTACGCCTCAATGGCTGGAAGCATCATACGGGATAGAGTCCCAATGCTGTGGTCGGATTGGAATTTTGTGTCGAACTACGTGAAGTTGGAAGTGCATAATGCCCTGTTGGTGAGTTATATTTTGCATTATTACATAAATTTTCTACTTATTAATCAAGTCCGCATTTTAAACTCAATCTTTACCATATATATATATATTGTAGAGGTGGTTTCACATGGAAAACATGCTCAGACACACGTGGGCAAATGAGGTGCAAGAGAGCAGGTGATGTCTCTCGGTTTTTGTATATATCGAGTTAAAATTTAATCCTCAAGAGTTTTAGTATCTAACATTTGTGTTGCATTAATATAGGTACAAAGAGTGAAAGTCAGAGCTCAAAAAGCACTAGGAAAAGTACGGCAACGACCGAGATGGTACCCCTAGCGAGTTTCGGTTTAGGAAGTACGAGTGGCGATGGTTGGTAACTCACTTCGAGCACCCGCGATTCAAGTTATGCAACTTGAACATATTTGTCTTGTGTCAGATTAATTAGGTATTCAGAAAATTAGTTAATCATTTTCTGACGTATGTTTATCCAACAAGGCCATCTCCGAGACCAACACTCAAAACCGGGCAAAAAACACCAAGAACCATCATTGCGGTTCTAGATCTTATTCTAGTTGGGCTGAGGTGGCAGCCGCCAAACACCTAGAAGTCCCTCCATTGGTGTTTACTACACATCAAGCGTATCTGCAGTGCCCCGAAGATGCTGTAAGTCTCTCATAAATTAATTCACATATTTGCTACATTATATATATATTCTCTACATTTTTTTGTGTGTTTAATACGTTAATCGTATTTCTTTAACAATTAGGCGAGAGTGGAGGAGACGATCCCATAGGTGTTAACTCAAGTAGCTCGAGAACGATATCCTAACACCTCGGATAAGGAGCTGACCCAGTACGCCTCTCAGATTGATACATCTGATCCGACTGTGTCAGCGAAGATCATGGCAGCTGCGATACCTCCTAGGAAGAACACCTTCTACGTCAGGGGTTTGGGCAAGAAAGGCCAAGGGGTCTTGAAAACGACTCCCGAATTCTCCCGTCAGTCAGGATCTTCCAGGACCTCCTATCTACATGAGCAGCTCTAGAGGCAGACGAGGGAGATGGATGAGCAACATAGACATATAGAGGACCAACGGAGATGGATAGAGGAGATGGAGCAGGCGATTGCAATACAAAATGCGAGATTCGCCAAGCAGCAGAGATTAGCATAGTAGCATGCATCTATGGTGGCATGGTGGCAGCAGTGTATACAACAGTTTCAGGCTGCTAGAATCTAGATCCCGCCTCTACCTTCGAACGTTTTAGATGCTCTACAGTCGTAGCCACCAGAGGATCAGCGCGACCAGGGGAGTCACCACTCTGATTATTTACACAATATAGATTTTGATCAGTCTTAGTGTAGTTGTCTTTTCTTTGTATGGATGCATACGTTGTTGGATAATATATTTTGTTGAAAAAATATGTGTTGTATTCTGCAATTGCAGGTTCTGAAATTGGGCTCAATCAAGAATCTACCATTTTATTTTTAAAATGCACCAACTATAGCAGATGACATGGACCTATGTCGTCTGCTATAGTATTTCCCAGAATATTCCAAAACACACTATAACCGACGACAACGCCGTCGGCTATGCTCTAAGTTATAAACGATGACTTTTTGTCGTTGGTTATAATCCCACACTATAACCGATGACTGCCTTAACCGGTCGTCAGTTTTAGTATAACTGACGATATATTTCTGACGACGGTATGACCGACGAGTTAATTTAACAGGCCGACGACTTCACGTCGTCGGCTATAATAGAATTTCTGGTAGTGTAAGATGTGTGTTGAGTGCATCTAAATCAATTGGATGGTAAGTTTGTAAATCCTAATGTTTCACAGCTCTAGTTACAATATTATACTATACAGCAAACCAATTAAAGGATCATAATGGCAGTAATTTATAGTATTTGATAACTTCACAATCTATTACATTTGTGATTTCTGCAAGATCATTGAATTTACCTTTTCTATTCAACTACTTTGATCCTTTGTAATGCCAGAATACAATCTCAAGTTGAACATCATCAAACTCATAACCAAGTTAAGAAGAGCAAAGAAGAAAATCAGGGAACTGTTGTTGACAACTAACATATCAACTACACATTGTACAAAATAAGCAGAATTATGTACCTATAGGTTCAAGTTGCTTTATTCAAAGCATGGCTTCCACTGCATAACAAAAACACAGTAGAAGAAACAGAACCGAAAACTCGGTATTAAGAAAAGAAGTATCTATAAAGTGTAGCAATTAATAGTAAAACTTCCACAAAGGAAAATGTTATGCATATACAAGTGAAATCGGACATTTATTAAAATAAAACATAATTCTCATAACTCATAGAGTTTTAATATTATATAGAAAAAGTAATATACATCTGTAGGCTTGTACTTAATGAATTCACAATCACATTAATTTACTAAATCACAACTATTCAAGTAACTTTTAGCTTCAGCTTTTGTATGGCATGTGAGTGCATTTCTACCTACAATTAAGATCCTTCCTAAACTCTAAGTTAATTTACAAAAATTGGACCAAGAGACATAGAAAAGCCTATCCATGGTTAGCCAAGGCTATACCAAACATGATATCATTAAAGTTGCTTACCAATCCCTGAGCTTCACCCTTTGCAATCACCTACATATCAAGCACCATCTTAGAAATGACAATCGATCTATACACTTAGGAGAATTAAACAGTCAATTGCATCACCATTTGATACCTCAGCAAAATTCCTCTAAGCAGCAAAACCAACATATAAATAGCTTCTTGTGGCAGCTTGTGACATTATCACAATACATCATATGATCGACTGTCAAACTTAACCATGCGATTAACTATCTACTTTCACAAGCTTTAGGTATGAAACATGTTCCCAAACGGAACATGAAATCAGAGATTAACCTGGATACGTACATCAGTTGATCACCCTACACCTGCAGCGGCATCAATCAAGAGACATAAATTGGAAAATGCATGAGTGAGCATTTCCAATCCAAATGCAACAATTTCAAGGTCAGCAAACAACCTCCACTCTTTTGGTATTGACATCGAAATGCCTCCTATATATAATTATAATCTAACTCAGGTATCTAATCCCATCCAATCCCTAAACCCAATCCCATCCTTCATCACCCAATACACAGTCACCATCGTCAAAATAACTCTTTTAGCCAACCCCACCGCATATAGAAAAACTTATAATTACCAAACACAAAATTCAACACTGAATTCAAACTCAGTATTTTAAACAAGACAATTAGACTAAGAAATCTACCAGAGTAGCAAGGACATCGCTGACCGAATGCAAACCACCATCGCCACTACGGTGTACGTAGGCCTACCGAATCTGATAAAAAGACGCGATGAAGCAAAAGAACAAAGACAAGAAAAACAACAATGGCGTAAGGAGTGTTTGAAACCGCCGCCGTCGTGCCACCACCATGAGTTAGATGGATTGTTATTGTTTGAACTGCCAGCTCTGCTAGAATCGTAGCCACTGAGAGCAAGTACATTGAAAAAATGGTTTCAAAGGCGGGAAGTGGGCACAAAAATGATGGGAGGTAGGTGGTGGGTCACTGGTGATGGCTTTGGGCGTCAAGGAGGCCATAGGAGGTGAAGATGAAGTTCATGAGTATGCACATAGATGAGAGTAGAAATGGCACAATATCGGAGTAATTTGAGAGGTTACAGAGGAAGGGGAAGTTAACACAGTGAGAGTGGCTAGATGTGGAAAGTGAATAACGAAATTTACGGTAACCCAATAGGCCATGATTGAAACTTTTGATTTTGCATCACTAACTCTCTTAGGTATACTAGATACTAGATAAGGGCATTTATGAAAATTCTATTTTTATTATAGAAATTAGGTGACAAAATTGTTTGTCTCCTAATCTTATTCTTTTGTCACCTAAGCATAATGTAAATTTAGCTACTAATGATAATTTTTAGGTGACAAAAAAAAATTATGTTGCCTATAGCACTCATTCGTGACAAACTTAATTTTTGTCACCTATAATTTTGTTACTAAAAAGTAAATTTCTTGTGGTGTGTGCTTCTTGTTATTCCATTGATTGATTTTGTTGATGTTGTGGGTTTAGTTTAAATTATTGGATAAGATTTATAAATCACTCTAGAAACAATTTCAGCTCAAACAATGGATTGAAGTATTACCTGGTTCAAATTGATTTTTAGGTTCAATTTGGGTTCAAGTTCATATAAATACTAAATAAAAGTACACACACTATGTGTGTGCATAACTAAATAAAAAGAAAATGGTAAATGTATCAAAAACATGGTAAATATATAGTTAATTAATGAAAATAAAACTGGTAATTTTTTAAAATAAATAGTACGTTTTCTCTCAGTTATTGAAACATGAAGAGGAGAAAATTAGGAACTGTCCTAAAAATTGGGGGAGGAAACTGCAGCATAATATGGAGAAAAAGCAAAAAGAATTCTGAGATAAATAAAAGTTTATTTTTCAAAGACAATTGTAACCTTAGTTTAATATACTTTGCCTAAGATTAAAAGATAAACTTGAAAGAATTGACAAAAAGGGAGAATAACATGTGTTCTCTTAATACACTACAAAAAAAATTCAATTTTATACGCTTTTTTGTGACGGCAATGAATGCCGTCGCAAATACCTACCAATAATGACGGAAAATTTATCGTCGCATATGGGAAGAGCTTTTTTGAGACGGCAAACTGACACGCTCGCAAAAGGATTCATCAATGGCGACGACATTTTTCACCGTCGCAAAAGGTTTCATCAATTCCGATGGCACTTTTACGCCGTCGCAAAAAGTTTCATCAGTTGCGACGGAAAAGAAAAACTGTCGCAAAATTATTTTTGCCGAAAAATAATTTTTTTAAGCAAAAATGACTATTGGATGGGATGATTAGAATACTCTAAGTATGGTATTCTAAGTATGGTATTAAAAACTTATAATTTTTTGACTTGAATTTGACGTCGATCCGTACATTAAATCGTTGTGCCCTTAAGACATTTTAGACTAAAACTCGATTTGTCACTATGTAAAAAATTTATTTGAGACCAATTTCACACATGTATTATTGTTGAGCTCATATCTATCTTATTATGTGAAAAAAAAAATGACCCAAAAAGATCAATTTCGGTACTCCTCCAATAGGAGAATGAGCAAAAATACTTGAAAATGGCTAGTTTAGTCTTTTAGTAAGATTTGACTTCATTGAGCAACTGCTAAACGAACTTTGACGAGGGTAAATTTTTTGAAAACTCTATGTTATTATGAGGTTAATGCATATGTACGGACACATTTCTCATTATGCCATTTCGTCTTTCATATGTTGATAATTGCATGTATGACTATTAATGTTACTTACAATATTTATTGGTTATATAAAAACAAAACCTTTATAAAGCTAAACTAGTAACAATTAATCGTTTTGCAAATGTGACCGTTGGATGAGACGGTGAGACTAATATAAGCAAACTGTAAAAAATTTAGATTTTTCTAAATTGAATTCGACCTCGATCCGAGTGTTCTACTATTATGACCATATTGGCCTTTAGAATAAAACACAATTTGCCGCTTCATCAAAAATAATTTGAGACCAAATACGTCACTCCTATTAGCGCCAGTGCCACCTTCATCTCTCTCGCACCTACTATAGCTCTCTTTCCAGCTATGGCTCCTCCCGTAGTCCTCGCTTTGATGCCCCGAGTTCATGATCTCAGCATCACTTCCACAATGTTCCTCCCTGTCTCTGTCTCTCTCTCTCTCTCTCTCTCTCTCTCTCTCTCTCTCTCTCTCTCTCTCTCTCTCTCTGTGATAATGGATGATGCGATGACTTGCAAGTATCTCACGTGACTCAATGTAAAAGAGACATGCCACAGGAGGAAAGAAGAAGCCATGGAGGAAGAAGTGAAAGTTATCACCTTTCCCTTATCTCTTTCTCATACCTCATTGGCCTCTGTTTGACTTCTTTTTTTCGCTGTTCTAGAATATATTATGTTTTGATTGTTCTAGAGATTTATCAATTTTGGTTTTGATTATAATGCGATCATAGCTCTAATGATTTTTGGTCTCTGCTGCTCAACTTTAGATTTGTGAAATTGAAACGTACCTTGCAGTTAGAGGTCTATTAAATTCTACTTTTGGAAATGCAACAAAACTTATTATATCAATTTATGGACTGAAACTTGGAAAGTTACGCGTTGTTAAGCAGTCATTATTAGGCTCGATTTTGTCCAACATGTTGCTTGTACACGGATGTGCATTCTTTAGTGGCGGGCTTGTTTTTCAAGATAAGGAGCAAGTATTCAAGAAGGTAAATAAATCAGCAAAGCTCTCTTGTATTTATTTACATATGTATATATATATTTTTTTTTGTGTATATAATTTCCATGGTCAGTAAGGTCTATGTTCAAAGTTCATCTACTCTTTATGATCATATCTGAAGCTATGTAAGTTATGTAGGCAACTGCTGTTGTGAACTCAGACTTGCTATTAATGGAAGTCATGGGGCTACTTTTCTAGCCATTCTGCACTATACCCACACTGGGTGCATTTTGGAAAGTCAGAGTTAGCACTTTCAAGATTTAGTAGTTGCATCATGCTTATAGCATATGCCACATATCTTTTCTACCAGTTGAAGAGTCAAAAGAATCAATATGTTCCTCTAAATAAGGTGAGTTGAACACTTCTTCTATATTAATGTAAATAGTATATCTTTATTGTCATCATTAAAGCATTTTTTTATCCAATTTTTGGCGTGTGTTAACTCTATTAACTTTTGACTATGTGAACTTAAGAGGGCAGTCAAATTGAAGAGAACTCAGAAGATGATGATGAGTCTCTGGAGATCTCTACAACATACAATTTACTCTCTTGAACTTCCTGTTGGATCAAATGATAAAGTGCTACATCATTATTTGTGTAATTATTGCTCTCTTACCTTTTCCCTAAATCACAGGAGCGGACAAGTGACCGTGCACCTTTTGACAGTCTTGTGGAACCGGGTTGTGCTGCTGGAAGAGTGAATGGTTTTGATTTTAGTTTAACAGGTATGTAATCTATGCTTAAACAAACCAAGGACTTAACGATTTATTTCCTACATCAACTGAAAAAGGAAGTAGTAATATAGTATCAGTGGTAGTCATGTGTTGAAAGTGTTAGCTGGCATTGAGTTCCAGTTCAATTTAAATTCAGCCACCCACTACAAGTTGAATTATCCCCTCTATATGTAGTTAATTCATTGATTGATACTCTAGAGAAAGGTCAATCTGATCTAGTGTTTAATGGTGGTTTGTAATTTTAGTGAGAGACTCTTGATATTTTCTCTATGATTGTAAATTTGTGATTGCTTTAGTTGATACTTGAAAAAGTATCATGTTGTTATCATTGTGTGTAGATACGGGAACACAGTTAAGAAAGAGATATTCAATTGTTTGAATCATGAGCCGTGTCCACGATGTAGAACTTAAACTCTTTGTTGACAGTAATCTCAGACTTGTTGTATGATGCTTAAAGTGAGCAAGTAGTTCTTAAGTTCTTTATCTATTTTTATTTACCCAATTCTAGTCTTCATGTTTCTTTCTTTTAACATACATGCACATACTGATAGTGTTGATGGTGTTGATGAGCACTAATAAAATTGATAGGAATTGATGATATTTGTTAGTGACATTTTTTAACCCGACTAGTTATGTAAGTCATTACTTGACTACTGTTAGTAAGTGTAATTGTGTCAATCTACATATTGTCAGGCTTTTCAATTTAGAAATTATTCGATGACAGTTGTAGTTTTCTTCTTGTGTTTTATGTTCCTGGTGTTTAAAGGTTATGGTGTCACTTTTTATTTGATTTCCTTCTATCTTTATGTAGAATATGTTGTTGATTGTGTACACTAACTATAACCTTGACAGGAACTTCAAGACCTATTAAAACACCTGAAATTTGGTTCTTCTATCTTTGTTTTTGGGCCAGTGAAGCGTAAGCTTTATAACAAAATAGTGAAACGAGTTCTACTTTATAATTTCTAACATATAGTGTATTACCATTGTGGTCTATAATGTATTTATCGTATACGATGTGAGTTTTATGTATGCACTTATATTTTGAATAATACATGTACTTCAGTATGATTCTAATTTTGAAATATTGATGTCAAAATTTCGCATGTCTTTTGACTCTTTTCAGATGGAGCAAATCAACAAAATCACTTGGAGGTATGGTTTTCGCTTTTGTATTTATGCACTTGGTTAATTAACTCATGTAGTTACCTTTGGTCCATCAAATAAACAATTCCTAGTGTTAAAACTCTTGGGATAGTTGTCTGGGGTGAGTCCCAATATTCAATTATTGCCTTAAGTATCATGGTGTGATCTTTATTTTTTCATGGTATTCTCATACATCGCTGCATCTTGTTTTAATCGTCTATATCAGTAGCTCCAGAAATACTAACTTGTGCATCTAATTTTCTCTTTGCATTTCCATGATTTTTAAGGACTGTGGGGGTTAAGGACCTCGGGCTTATTAATCTTCTGGCATATTGTTAATGTCGTATTCTCTCTTCTTTCAACTATGCAAAATTGATCCTAAAGGGAGGCTCAGAAGGTTGTGGGTTGCTCATGCGTTATTGTCAAGGTGTTATAAGTCATGCTTTTTGTGTTACGTACAGTATATTTCAATATTCAGCACATTTTTGTCAAGGTATTATATATGTCATTCTTTTTTTTTGTTACATTAGTATATTTAAATTTTCATTTCCGTACATATATTTCTTCTTTTATTGCAGAGCAACAACGAAACTCAGGTCAAACCCAAAGAAGATACGCTAGATGACGATTCATATATGATATTACTGGAAAGTCAATGAAAGATGTGAATATTAGCTAGATTGAGATTGGGATAAGCAATAGTAGAAAGTAGTAGACTTTATGAATGGTTAAAGAAGGCTTTTACCTTTTTGTATAGTTAACTCATGTGAACTTGAATGACTTTGTAGACTTTTTGAATGATAAAAGTGTATTAATGTACTAATAGATTTGCAAATTAGCACATTTGATCAACTTCATTTCTCTGTAATGATCTTGTTGCCGTCGCAAAAAAAAATTAGAGCATTTTTATTGTTACGGGATCTGTATTCGCGACGGCAGCTGTGCCGTTGCAAAAGTTGTTTTTGCGACGGCAATTTACTATCGCAAAAACCAAAACAACGCTATGGTCAACCAATTTTGCGACGGAAAACTTACTGCCGCTATAAGAAAATATTTGCCACTGTAAAATTTTTCCGTGGCAAATAGGTACAGATGACGGTAAAAATTGTCGCTATTAGTAATTGTGTCGCCACCTATTATGATAGAAACGAGGTTGTCGTAAAAGAGTATTTGCTATGACATTTTCAATATTCGCGACGGCAAGTTGCCGTTGCAAAATGTAATTTTTGTTGTAGTGATAATAGTATAGATATATGATTTTGCGGAAATAATGCAGCTATGAATTGAAAGAAATAGAAAATTGAAGTTCAAATTGTATACATATATATAATTTGTGTTCAAGTTCAAATTGTTTATAGAAAATGCATCAACAAAATTATGCTGGTCAAATTATTTGGGTTTGATTGATGTTTTTTTACTTTTCCTAGAGAGTTTGATTGATATTGTTTCGATGCTGGTACAATGAAATTTCTTATGGGTGGGCATGAATCTTGTCAATCTCAAACTCGCTCCAATCCTGCTAAGGACGGGACAAAAATTAAAAATTTTACTATTATGTCCCGTCTTTTTTTTGGGACGGGATTTGGTCTTAATTTTGAAATCTTGATAGACCCGTTCCGTCCCACACAATATATTTTATCTATTTTATCATTTATTTGGTAAAGAGTTGACATATTAAAATATCAAACAATTAATAATATACAACCTAAAAAAAATTACCCCTAATATGAACTATATATATTAATTAAATCTTAAACAAGTGCTTGTCGGGTTACTGCTTTTAATTAAACATCAAGTAAAACGGTATTGCGTTATGTAATTGTACACTTCTAGGTCATAACAAAATATATTTATCTTATATTGAGCCCCAAATTTGGTTTATCTTATCTCATTCAGATTTTTGTTGTTAAAAAATCTATTAATTATTCATTTAAAATTAAACCCAAAATTTTACCCGTCCCGTTCAGATTTCGGAACGATCGAAACAGATTTTTAAAATGTCAAATTTTGTCGGTTTAAGATAAAGATAAGAACGACCAAATATTGACCACACATGTCCCGTGCCCACCCCTAAAATTTCTTATTGTATTTCCAGTTGATGTGGTCCAATTGCTCCAAAACTGAACCGTTAAATTTAGTCAAGTACTTCATCATCTTGCAATTGCTCATCTCTAATCTTGTAATAGCACAATGCATGCATCGGTTGTTTCTTTGGAAAATAAAGCGCGGTAATGAGGACAGATCTATACGGTATATTAAGCTAAGGATTAGGGATCAGAATGTGAAGTAAAGATGTGAGGATGAGTTCCTACTAGGTTACAAATTTAAAAAGAAAAAATTATTACAGCCTACAGTATTTCGAAATCTTAGATCTGCCCCTGTTGCTCGGTACATGATTCATTGATTATATAAGTTTACTATATAAGATCGTTTGTTAAGATCATGAAGTTGTCACAATCAGTCGCTACAGTGAAGCAAAGCAAGATGATTACGGAGATGCTTAATTAAAAGGTCTGCAATTACATGCAGATTACGTAAAAGAAAAAACATGCAGGTACGCTAAGCCAAATATGGAAAGACTTGAATTGAACCCCGTTCCGTTGGAACCTACATTCCCTTCATTATAAAACTCCGTTTTAATCAGGACAAGCCCACGTGGCGGTCATGTCAAATTGGTCCCACTACCCACGGCCTCTGGTTATGTGGATACATTCGATGGCTCTCTGCCCCAGTTGGTTCTCCATCTCTCTGTCTCGCTCTTATCTTTAGTTTTTTTCTCTCTAATAATTCCGGCTACTTCAATTGTCAGATTCCGGCCAACCCTTTTCTTCCCTTTATATATACCCAACTCTCCACCCTCCCACTTTAGTACTTGCTCTCGCATTTCAATTTCCACACACAATCTCTCTCTCTCTCTCTCTCTCTCTCTCTCTCTCTCTCTCTCTCTCTCTCTCTCTCTCTCTCAGTAGTCCAAGTCTCGAACACACACCAACTACTCCAACACACAATCATCGCATCAGCTCCATTATCACCACTCGATCAGCGAATATACATCTACTTATTTCCTGCGGACCCTAATTTGTGACCTAATCGATCGCAGCAAGTACTGTGAAACTCTTATTATTAACTCTGTCTAATCTCAACCTCCTCTGTTCTTAATTCAATATCAACCATTCAACTTTCAACACCTACAGTGTTCCGTCGAACTCGAACTCGAACTCTTGTTCTTGTTGATCGAGTTGTTGTTGTTGTGGAATGAACAGAGCGTTTCCGGAGATGTTGAACTGTATGAACGCGCCAGGGAGCCTAGTAACCGGGAACTGTACGGACATGACGGTGCTGGACAGGCAGAGGGATCGGATGAAGTGGCAGCAGGACCAGTTACACCAGCAGCACCAGCAGGGCTATTTTGGCGGGAGCGAGCTCAGCGGGGTCTTCTCGCACGTGCCGATGATGCAGGCGAGCCAGCAGGTGCAGAGCTTTCAGGGCTTGATCGGACTCGGAGAGGCGGTGAAGCCCGACCCGAGTTCGGAGAATACGTGGGCCAAATTGGGTTATGGGTTGGCGATGAACAATATTTCCAGGACTTTCTGCTGCCCGCCTAAAGTGGCGGCCGAGACGAAGAGCAACAGCGCCGCCTTGTCGGACAAGCTTATCTCGCCGGCCGGGAAAGAAAGCTTCAAGAAGAGGAAAGCCGAAAAGGCCCAAAACAATAAGGTCTGTGATTCTTGATTCCTCTGTTTTAGCAGGTCTACTTGTTTTACTTCACCCACATTATAATTTTATGGCTTTTTTGTTTTGCCAAATTACTAAACCTTAATTGATGTTTTGCAAAGTGTCTTATGCAAAATCTTTTTGGGTCTTATAGACTGCTGTAGAAGATGATTCCTCAGACAAACGAATGAAAGGATGTGCAGAGGAGGGTGACTCCAAGATCACAGAGCTTAATAGCACCAAGAATAACGACAGAGAATCTTCTGCTGACACTTCAAAGCAGAACTCAAAAGCTTCAGAGGTTGAGAAGCCCGATTACATTCATGTCCGGGCACGACGAGGTCAGGCCACTGATAGCCACAGCTTGGCCGAGAGGGTGAGTAATTAGTATTAGGAAGTATTGCCTTATTTCTCTGTTCTTTTTTGTTAGAGATCATTACTGTTAGGAGTTTTGGTTATTCATGCCATGTTTGTTTGTGATCATGAAGGTTAGAAGAGAAAAGATCAGTGAAAGAATGAAGTATCTCCAAGATTTAGTGCCAGGCTGCAACAAGATCACTGGCAAGGCTGGCATGCTAGATGAAATCATCAACTATGTCCAGTCTCTTCAACGGCAAGTAGAGGTGACAAACATTTTGATCTTTCTGTCATTGTTTGTTGAAATACTTATTTATGTTTTATAGTTCTGTATTCTTAATATGGATCTTCTTCACAATTAACAGTTCCTGTCTATGAAATTAGCTGCTGTTAATCCGAGGCTTGACTTCAACATCGACAATTTGTTTGCAAAAGAGGTCAGGCGACTTTGAATCCCATAAGCTAGGCCAGAGTATTTAAAGATTGTTGATTTACCTTAAACCTTATTTGATCTCTAGAAAAAATTAATAAAGAAGCCAAATTGCTTAAAATGGCTTAGCAGAAAAAATGGCTTTACGCAATCATCATTCTGTTGATCCAAATATTTGTTACCAACTCTAGTTTCGCATGTAAATCAACAGATGTTTCCTGCCAACACTTCCAATTTTCCGACAATTGGGAAGTCATCAGAAATGATTAATTCAGCGTTTCTTCAATTTAACCACGTACAACAATTGCTCCAATGTTCCGGAGTGGAGAGTGGGATGACTTCTCCAGATTCTACTCTGCTTCGAAGAAGTATCGGCACTCATGTATCGATCCCTGAAACATTTCTTGACACGTCCTGCTTAGATGTAATTTCTATTAAAATACTCTTATATCTACTATTCGATTCACTTGATAAATTTAGCAATGTATTGATGGTAGATTATGTATGCTCGTGCAGCAAGTCCAACCACCTAATAACTGGGATGCCGATATACAAAACCTGTTCAACGTGGAATTCTATCAAGGAAGAACATCACCCTTCCCAACTCAACCATTTACAGGTAGCTAGATAAAACTTATTAATCTCCCTTGGTGCATACTTTTGGTTCAATCATTTTCTCGGAGATAAGGATTAAGTAGTATTAACTACCATGAGTGAGACAAGACCACATTTACAAAACCTCTTCAATTTAGTAGGTCCTTTCTAAATGATATACATAGAGCTAGTTAGATGAACCTCCATATCCTTTCGTCCAAAATCGACGAAGCTAAGCACATATCTTCTCTTTTTCTTAAATCATTACGATATTGCCTAGACATTACGGATAGGAAGTGGTAGCAGTTAAATGTCTGCTGCATTTTGACTGTAAACCATATAATGGCTACCATCAGTAATGGTGATGATGTATATATCCATTATAGAGAAGTACAGTCTTGAACAGAAAGAAAATGGTTCCCCGATTCAAAAGGTTGAGTCTTTAATTCACTCAATGAACATTTCTTGCCATATTGGAGTGGAGACCAGTACATGTATAGTTGTCATCCTAAATTTCCCATATAAAAGCTATCATATGACTTTTGCAGGTTCCATTGAAGCTAGCAATTTAAAGATGGAGATGTGAACCAAACATTGATCAATCATTTGATGATTATATCGGAAGAGTTTACTTAAAGTCCTCGGATCCAGATTTTTTTTTCTTTCACCCCTTAATTAGTACATAACATATTTATGTTTGTATGTATACCTACAACATAGTATGAATAAAATAAATTCCTCCTATTGACCATTAGTAGTCTTTCAATTTACTAAATCAACAAGCTAAAAACTGAAGTCCTACGGCACATTAATGTCGGACCAACACCAAATCCGGTCGACAAGCTCCATGTACGTAGCCATAGATCGAGCAAGTCTACTAATGACTCGAACTTATTTACTTGAAGTATTGGTATATTTAAATACCCGATGTGAGCGAATTTAAAGTACTAAATATAGGAAGTTTTAATGTGAATTGGGTTTCCCGTAAACCAACCAAAACAAACTTAAAAAATACGAAGAATCATCAATCGTGAATGTAATGTTGATGGTGCGATTAATGTTTATTGACAGTGAACTCAATTCATCCCACCTTTACCCCTAAATATGGAAGAAAATTAAATTGGAAAGCACCAACGTTTGAGTAAAGAGGAGGGCATCGAAAGAACCTATGGCCATGTCACAATGGTGAGGCAGAAACAGCTGTAATTAGTGATGGATTGAGAGGAACTATTCAAGTTGTCCCTTTGGTAAATGAATAGGAGGGACAAAGTTCAAGCAAGCATAAGGGACAGTGGGCATGAGCCTACATATGGACCTTGTCAGCCCCCTTTTAGAAGAATAATAATATTTGTTGATAGAGACCCCTGATAATTCAAGGCAAAGATAGTGATGAAGAAGGAGTGACAGCAATTTAAAGCAAACCAAAGAGAGATCAAATTGCCAAGAAACAAGACAAACTTGCTTATCCAAACCTTGTATATTCAATTGCTTAGACTTGTACATACTCATGACCAAAGTTAATCGAGATTTTCTGCATTTATATGTACAATTATTTATGTGTCTATCTCGTTATTCATATGTTTTATCAATGAAGCCTACTTTACTATCAATAGCATCGATGAAAGTTATTTACTCGTAGGCTTTATAACAATTTACTTATAGGCTTTACAAAATTTGTCTCTGTTGCCAATTTGAGGGTAATATTTGCTTATGACTTATTGAGTTGAACCTATTAGGTCACAAGATGAGATGTAGATGCATGAATACATATGTACAACCAGAAATACTGAAACTTTGCTCTTCATGACGGTGAACATCAACGAGAATTCTTTTGATCGAACCGCCGTTGTTGGCCAACTAGATGGCTGCCCGCACCCAAGTGCGGTTTGCCGAGGTAAAATTGTAAGAAGAAAATTTGTGCAGGATAGAATACACAATGTACATGGTTTTCGTCATTCATTAACATTAACATTGAATTAATAGACAGAGACAAAAGATTATTATGATACATGTAATTTCAAATGGAGTTTCCGTACCACGACAAAAGACTACATTTTTTTGAAATCACAAAAACTATATTAAGATGTTCTACAATGGCACCATATAAAAAGTTAGAAGATAGATATATTACATTATAAATATTGAATCATTGTTCTTAGAATCTTGATAGATCACTCAACAGCCCAAAATCCATAAGTTGATCTCACGTTAAACACTTTGTTTGTATATACCTTCTATGTATAACTGCAACCAAATTAACATAAATCAATATGTTTCCAACATGAACTAATAAAATCCAAAAAAATCAATAGCTATGAACCCCACCTAATGAATCAAGCCATCATCAATAATCTAACTACTCAACTTCTGAAACAGTACATGAACATAAAATTTTGAGCCGTTCGACATTGATCCTTCTAAACAACAAAGATGCAATTACAAGTTAGATAATTTCAATAAAAAGCATTTCAACTTAGATTATTTTAGGACTACTGTTAGCATTAATAAATTAATACCTAGAAATAAATTAGGTGAAATTAAATAGCAGAGAGAAAAGATCCTGAATTTATTGAAAAGTCTATATTATAAAAAAGTGCATATGCATTAGGTAGAAAAAAATAGAGTCTAAAGCAGCTGCTGTTTGTTCACACTTTGTTTTGAATGTTGCTTTTTCTCAATGCTAGGTAGACATTCCTCTCTAATCATATGCGTAATCCTTAATCTGGTGACTAAATTCCTCCTTAACTCAACACAGATTGGCCGGCCATTATTGTCTGGCAATAGCATCTTTGTTTGCCACTTTTGGCAGAAAGCTGGAAGGAAGGCACTTCAGTCTCAGTGTGGCATTTCAGAAGAAAAGTGAGTAATTTGGTCAGGAAAAGTCATTGGAATATAAGATGTCATACTAAGCAAAAGTAATATGGAATCTACTTTAGTTTCTCTAGGGTTTGAGATATTGTTACTGAACTTAGGTTGATCGGCAACCTAAACCCAAGGCTCTGATACTTAAAATACTTAAACCAAGAAAGAGATGTCAAGAGGAAAACTTGGCCAGACATAACTTCTCCATTGGTGCCACTGATTCTAGCATATAGGCAAGCCTTATAATGAGCATCTGATATGTCACGCCCAAACGACTTGTCTGCACCAGCACCACAGTAGTAGGGACCCTGATATAAATAAAAAGTCATTCATTGTAAGTACATTTGATGATTATAATGCACAATTAAATTTGAGGACAAATTGGCCGACATTGTACAGTAGTAGATAGAATTACCTGAGGACCAAGATAATCTCCAGTTGGCCAACCTAAAGGCCATTTCACATTGGATTGAAGTAATGTGTACTCTTGCTCAATCTCATATCTAAGCAGAGTAGTCAAGATCAGTAAATTTTTTAGAATTACAGGAATTATAGATAGTGTCAATACGGCTAGGTCGAAATCTTTTGTACACACAAATAACAAATATTAAAAAGTAGAATTACCATGGAACTTCATCAATAAACTTCTGGTTGCTAAATTCTTGAGTAGCCTTATATCGTTCATTTGTAGGGATAGGATCACCTTGTGGAATGTATGCATCACAAATTACCTATGTAAAACAAATAAGATGAAACCAATCATGTTTTCTGGCATCACTTGTTATAGCATAGCTCTATAAATGTTAAGCTTTCTATAATAAGAATATAATTTTTTTGATTTGCATATGTATGATGCCTACCAATATATTGTTGCCACCGCGGAAACTTGTGGGTTGGAAAATAGAAGTCAAGTCAAATTATATGAAATTTTGACTAAATAGAATCAAAGATGTAACTTTGTACTTGAGATCTTACTATAAGATCATTTCACTGTCGTCTTCAGGTGCCTGCCCGGTACTTGATCCATCAATGTTCCACTTCGGAAGCTCAGACGGATGTTCAAGAGGCTTTGTTTTTCTTGACCGTATGACCGATCAAATGCTTTGAAAAACATAAGAAATATGAGGCATGTATATGTCAGCACAACCCTAAAAAAAATTGTTCGAATAAGAGCTTACAACCCTAAAACTCTGAATCAAATAAAAGTCAATAGAACCCAACATAGCGAGAATAACCAAAGGAAAAGAATCAATAAAGAACGAACCTTCGAACTTGAAGACCATTGGAGCAGTCATGTGTCATCGTTCTCTCATTGGCATACACCATAGAGAGAGAAACTGAAGAGTAACTGAAAAACAGTGGAAAAATTCAAAACGTATTGTATTGTATATTTTATGTATATATGTATAACTATCTACTTATCAGAGTATCATATGTTTTGCAAAACATCTTTATAAACTATATTTTTTGTATAATTATTCAATATGTCATTATTTATCATAATCTTTAGGCTTTTCTTTGATGTAACTCTTGATAGTGCAACATATAATTGTCCGTGACTGAAAACTGGTTTAGTCAAATATACTCCGACTTGGTTTAACGATTGACTTTGACTTTTGTTGATTGTCATTGCATAACATAGTCTAACAGGAAACTGTCATCTCTTAAATGTAAATGGTCATTTTGTTTCATTTGCAGTCAAAACAATCCTTGGAATGTATACTTTTTCCCCAATATAAGTTCCTGTTAGTATTTTTGCCTCTATAATTTTTTCAAACAACTTTGTTACAATTAAACGTGTTCCGTTGCACAAACCTTGTATTTGATTTAAATTTTTTAATAACATAATTGGCATTCCAACCTTTAGTATAAGTTCATGTGATGGTAAACTGCTATATTCAAGTTTATTCAAAAATTCTATAGGATATATAAGGCTATTATCACTGTACATTCCTGTATTAAACAAAATTGAATCAGAACTAAAATATGTTCTTTTATCACCAGGTAATAAATTAATTGCATATTTATTTACTTCATGAATATTTGCATTTCTGGGCGTAACAATAACACGCTCTCTCAAATAACATGTATCATGGTTTTACATTCAAAATTTGGATAAGTAGCCATAAAAATTGACTTTATAGGATCTAAAGTTGAATCAGTAAGTAAATCATCAAGAATATGAATCCAAGATGTATCAGGATCATTTGTAAGAAAATTTGATTGCAATCGACCCTCACCTATATGTAGCATCCATTCTGCAAAATTATGAATTACATCTTTTTTAGCGGTTGTTAATCCAGCAGAGCATAATCTCATGTTTTCAATTAAACATAATACTTTAAACGAATGCCACAAATATGAGTTATTCAATGAACCCTCAATAATTTCCTCTTTGCTTCCTCTTTCTATAACTGGTAAAGTTTGTCTAAAATCTTTGCACAAAAACGGTTTACCTCCATATGGTATTTGATTCTTTCAATCATCAGAGTTTGCCGACAAAATATCCCGAAGAGTTTTATCCAATGATTCAATACAACATTTATTACACATAGGAGCTTCATCTCAAATGATCAAATCTGCCTTTTCAATTAATTCTGCAAGATGTGTATTTTTATTTATCGAACATTTTAAATCTTTATCTATAACTAGCTTTATTTCAAAACGTGAATCCGTTGTTCAACCTTTAGGAAGTAACAGAGAAGCAATTCTGGATGAAGCAACAGCCAGAATAATTTTCCTTTAGATCTTAGTCTAAAAATTATTGTATTCCACAAAAAAGCTTTCCCTGTTTCGTCAATACCATGTATAAAGAACAATTTTTCAGTTTTCTGTTCCACAGCTTCAATCACTTCATCGTATATAATTTTCTGACACGAATTCAATTTTGCAACATATTCACAATGATCACGTTTAAGTGTCTCACAATCAAAATCTAATTTCTCTCTCATTAATTTATTGTTTAGTTGTTGTATCTTTTCTGTTTTTTGCATCGGCAATTGATGTTCTTTCAGTGAACTAGATGCCATGCCGAACAATTTTTCATGTTCGTGTAAAACACCATTTTTCAAATCATCTTCAGGTATGGTGAGATTGGGCATGTTGAATTTCGATCGAATTTTGTATAAGATATCATCAGACATGATCATTCAATGCACATCAAATAGAGCTTGTAGATTCGAAACATTGCAAAAAAGAATAATAGTAACAAATAATTGTCTAACCTAAGAAGAGATCGCAGTAAATGAAGATTCAACCAAAGCATCATTCCATTCTTTATTATCATCTAGCAATCCCAAAGCTAGACATGCTTCCTGAAAAGTGGAATAAGTGATTCCATTAACTGTTCTAATCCAATCAAAATTTTGACATTCCTTTTGAATATTCAACAACATTCGTAGGTAAAATAATTCACCTGCATTGGTGGTACGTGCGCAATTCAACCAATAATATTAGCATTAAACCAAGCACTCAACATAGTACGTTCCACATCTGGATTTCAACAACTTGTTGAAGAGATTGACCTTCATAGAAAAAAACACTATGTTCATTTGGAAAATGAATTTTTATGTATTGCACTGCAGGATATTTGGTATGAATGGAGAATTCAAACAACCGCCACACAGATTCATGGGGAGTTAAATATCAACAATTCAAATAATTTTGTATTTCATCATTCACTCGAGCTCTATCTAGACCTTTATTTATATATTTAAATAAGTATTTTATTAACATAGATAGAGAACACGATTCAACATTTATATGAGCATTATACCCTAACAACAAAATGAGATTGTATGGAACAACATAATTATTACCAATATGAATTCTGTTTTTATTTACAAACTTTGTGTTGTGCGTGAACAGCACCAAACCCACAAACAAATAGATAGATAAACACGATAACAAGAGAACCAAATCCTAAACAGCGACAACCTAAACAACACAAAGACGATAAGAAGACATGAACAAGAACACAAGATATACGTGGTTCGGCAATAACCTACGTCCACGGAGCAGTGGAAGATTCTTCACTATCAATGGAGGTTTACAAAGAGAGAGGGGTTACAAACCAAAGCCCTAAAAACTACCCACACTGTTTGCTCTCTATATCACAAACTCTCAATACTCTGTATTTATACAACTCTCTCTCTCCAACAACCTAACTTACTCGCCAAGGAAACTGTTCCTCGCCAAGAACTTTGCACCTCGCCAAGGACCACCAAGCTGCTTACTTACGCTAAGAAACCAACCAAACTTCTCATACACGACTCATACACCTCACGTGCACATCACATGGGTCAAGCGAGCGAGAGTGACTGAGCAAGAGAATAAGAGCAAGCGAACGCGAGCAAGTGTGAAACCCACACACAATACTTAGAATCATCATCATGTCTTCTATATTGAGGAGCTTTAATTGCAAAAATATTGTGTTAGGAATGTATGGTTTTAGAAAAGATTTTGTACATTTTCCATCTCTCATGCACAAAGATTTTGAATTTAATTGACCACATGACCCATGTATCATAAATTGACTAACTATTTCAAAAAGTTTTGGACTAATTTTTTTATCTGGTAATTCAGTTGAAATAATAGAATCTATATCTTTTGATGTGTAACATTTATATGGTCTTTTAAGCCAAATTAGTAAATGAACATGAGACAATCCTCGTTTTTAAAATTCAAGTGTACAAACATGTGCATCAATATCTCCAAAAGGTTCTTTGGATTTAATGTATTCAATCATATCATCCAATTTAATTTTAAAAATCCGAGAAACAATATATGGTCTATCTTCAGCTTTGTATCCTGGTTTTTTTTTTCAAAATGTCTCGTAATTTCTGGCCATTTAACATTGCAAGTAAAAATTATAAACAAATCTGGATTACAATAATATGTACAAATTGTCATAGCCTCTTGATAATTATTCAACATATCTCTAGGACTGCCAGTATGAGTTCCTGGAAGAAAAATAGTTTGTCCCACATCAGAACATTGAGTAACACCATCTGAAATAAAAGTAGATTCCATTTTTCACATTTCAATAATCGTTGATTATTCCTTATATACTCTAAGCAATTTTCTACAACACTCGCATAAGCATCAATCAAGTATTGTTGAAACAACCTTCCACCTTTTAATAAAGTACCATAATCATTATCTCTGAAAGGACCCAACCCCGATTTAGTTTCCTAAACCGGAATCAAGCCCCTTCTGAAAACACGAACTTGCAAAAACCGTAGAAATTTTGGCAAAGTTTCATTATAACGTGGAATTACCATTAACCTGCACCCGAAAAACACACTTCATCCTATGCCACAAAAGTCAAACCGTGGGCACCAATCCCATCCGGATTTCTCAATATCATAACATAAAGTAAAGTAATAACAAAACTGTACTTAACAGAAAATCCGGGGAAAAATCATATGAGAGTATAACATCAGAGTATTCAGAGCGACCCCTAGTATATATATATATATATATATAAATACACAACAATAGGCTAAACAAGAAACCTACTGGAAAAGAAAGGTAGCTCGAATACTAAGCCTCCGACTGCGACGTGTGACACTAGAATTTGAACTGCAAATTGGGCACAAAAACCGAAAAGCCCAGGGGAAAGGCAAATAAAATCGTTAGAGTGAGTGGACGAAAATAATCATATGTCTTTCACCATTTATATAATATAAAAACAATGCGAGTTCTTAGAATAAATGCAGGTGTCAGGCGAATCTCTCAAGCCCGACGGTGATAGACTAGAAGAATCTCTCAAGCCTAGTGGGCACATCAGGGGAATCTCTCAACCCTGGAACTGGACTACCAGTGATCAGCCGAGTAGCCAATGTATCGATGCTAAATAAATGCCATCACCATAAAATATAAAACAATACCTCCAAAACAATAAATAATCTCAATATTGTACAAGAAATAAATACTAAAATCAAGAACTCGCTACGACAGTGTAAATAAAAGTCCACTCACAGATAAGCACAGCGCGTAAACGCGCTAATCCTGAGATCCGGCAGAAGATCCCTCGCCCAATGTACGATCTCGATCCCCTGAATAATCACAAAATATAACTGATCAAAATCAAAATTCATTACTCTGTACCACACCTCAGAAACCAACCATTTCCGGAAACATATAACTCGAATACAAAATAATTGTCGAAAACCCCAAATACTCCACATAAACTCTCCACTTAAAATCCGGTATCCAAATCAACTCGAAAACCTCAAGGCGATGATCGGGGCGCGATTACGAGCAAAACGGTATAAAACTTGTCAAATTTCAAAAAGTCAACGCCTCGCCGGAGTGCCGCTGTTGACCGCAGCCGGCGGCGGCGGCACGCCGTCACCGGAGGAATTTCCCGGCAAGGAAAACCCATAACTCCTCTCCTCCTTGAGCCCAACACATATCAAAACTACATCCTCCTCCAATTCCACCGTGAACTGCCGGATATCAGCTCGAAATCCCATGGATTTCAAATCGGCCGGCAGCTCGGATTCCCACTGGAACTCCGGCCACTGCGCATGGCGGCCCTCGAGGCCACTCCCAAAGGCATCGCCGTGGCCCCACGAGAAATTCCCCCCTAATCTCCGGCTACCACCGTGGCCGGAGCACCACCGTCCGTCGACCCCGATTTCCCACAATTTCAAGCTTCTCGTTCTCACTCAATTCGTGATCAATTCTCCTCAAATCAAGTTCTAAACAATTACAAATCACAAGGGGAAGCCATACCTACCAAAATTGTGGCCGGAAACGGCAAGTTCGACGGCGAGTTCAAACCGGGTCAACTCGGCCCACACGGTCAACGTGGGTCAAACGGGTCCAATTCGGTCAACACAAGTCAAACGGCCCAAAATGTAATTTTTCGATACTTTTACGGCTATTCGGCTATTTATACGTCGCGACTCGGCTCTATCCACAATTCGGATAACTCAAACTCGAACAGATAAACACGACTAACTCGGCGATAATTTGAAATATTCATTTTATATTCCTCGATTATCCGAAAAATCCTCGAAAAGTTCCCACAAACTCGAAATCAAATTCTCTACATTTTCCACGAACAAACTAAAAATTAAGTCGTGATCAAAACCGCTTAACCGATTATTTACGATAAACCTCAATTACTCGTAAAACTGGCAGATTAAGCCGATTACTATTCCAATTCCGGTTCGGGTCATCACAAATCTACCCCCTTAGAAAAATTTCGACCTCGAAATTTACGTACCTGCTAGGTGAACAGATGAGGATACTGCTCCCGCATACGCTGCTCGGTTTCCCAGGTGGCTTCCTCAACTGAATGATTCTACCATAAGACCTTCACAAGCGGTATGACTCGGTGTCTCAACTCCTGCTCACGCCGATCGAGAATCTGTACCGGCTCCTCCACATGTGACAAATCTTCCCGAATATGAAGCTGATGTGGTGCTAACACATGTGATGGATCTGGAATGTATTTCCGTAACATCGAGAAATGGAAAACATCGTGTACTCGAGCCATCTCAGAAGGCAACTCTAATCTGTAAGCCATGGCACCAACTCTCTCAGTAATCTCGTACAGACCAATATATCGTGGTCGAAGTTTTCCACGCTTCCCGAAATGCACACCTCCTTTCCATGGAGATAGTTTCAAGAAGACCCAATCGCCCACCTCGAACTCGAGACTCTTTCTTCTCACGTCCACATAACTCTTCTGGCGATCCTGGGCAATCTTTAGTCTGTCCCAGATAATCTGAATGTCCTCTGTGGTGCTCTTCACCAGATCAGGACCAATAAGCCATCGTTCGCCCACCTCACTCCAACACAATGGGAGGCAGTGCCCAATGGAGTGCGGCACTGCCTCCCATATAGAGCCTCATACGGTGCCATATCAATACTGGCCTGATAACTGTTGTTGTAAGCAAACTCAATCAAATGCAGTTGCTAGTCCCAATTTCCTCTAAACTGCAAAACACAAGACCGCAATATATCCTCGAGGGTCTGAATAGTCCACTCAGACTGCCCATTAGTCTAAGGATGAAAAGCTATACTGAAATGCAATATGGTACCCAAGGCTCGCTGCAATGCCTGCCAGAACTCTAAAGTAAACTGAGTATCTCTGTCAGAAACAATGGATACGGGCACACTATGCAGACGAACGATCTCCGCCAAATACAGCTTTGCCAATCTGCACACTGAAATCTTCCCCGGAAGTGCAAGGATATGAGCGGATTTCGTCAATACGATCTACAATAACCCATATACCAGTATTACCAGCCGAAGTATGGTAACTGATACACGAAATCCATGGTAATGTGCTCCCACTTCCAAACCAGAATCTCTAAAGGCTGTAGCTTTCCCGCAGGCTTCTGCTTCTTCGCTTTAACCTGCTGAAAAATGAGACATCTGCTCACATATGCGGCAATCTCTCTCTTCATGTTTCGCCACCAATAATAAGCTCGAAGTGTACGATACATCATCGTACCGCCGGGATGCATCACATAAGCAGAACAATGAGCTTCGTCTAAAATCTCTTTCTTCAAACCCTCGTCCCTGGGTACACATAGTCTGCCTCTGAATAGCAATGTACCATCATCACTCAACCGAAACTCTGTTGGCACACCATTCCGAATCATGGTCTTCTTGTCCAACAGATATGAGTCCGCATCCTGAGCTTCCCGAACCTGATCAACTAATACCGATCGAACCTGGAAGCTAGCCAACAAGGCTCCATCATCATCCCGCTCAAACTCAGCTCCCGTAGCCCGTAACTCTACTAACATGGAAACTCTGGCCACACACACATGAAATAATGAAGCTCCAGATTTCTGACTGAGTGCATCAGCAACGACACTAGCCTTCCTTGGATGATACTCAAAGGTGCAATCATAATCATTGATCAACTCCATCCATCTGCGATGTCTCATGTTCAAGTCTGGCTGCGTGCGTAAATAGGTGAGACTCTTGTGATCTATGTATATCTTGCACTGAGCTCCGTATAGGTAGTGTCTCCAACTCTTCAAGGCTAATATAATAGCAGTCAACTCTAAATCATGGGTAGGATAGTTGACTTCATGTGGTTTCAGCTGCCTGGAACCATAAACCACCACTCTGCCATGCTGCATCAAAACACAACCAAGTTCCAATTTTTATGCATTGCTGTAAACCACAAACTCTCCACTGTCGTCAGGTAGGGTCAAAACCGGTGCAGTAGTCAACTTCTCCTTCAAGAGCAAGTAACTCTCCTCACATGTATCGGACCACTCGAACTTGACACCTTTCTTCGTCAATCTAGTAAGTGGAGTGGCAATTCGAGAAAAATCCTCCACAAAGCGCCGATAGTAACCTGCCAAACCCAAGAAACTCCTGGTCTCTGGTACGGTGGTAGGTCTACTCCAATTCAACACGGCTTCAATCTTGTCAGGATCCACGCTGACTCCTTCAGCTGATATCACGTGACCCAAAAACTTCACGATATTCAACCAACACTCACACTTGCTGAACTTCGCAAATAACTGATTATCTCGCAAAGTCTGCAAAACAGCTCGCAAATGTTTCTTATGCTGGCCCACGCTCTTGGAGTAAATCATAATGTCATCGATAAACACGATCACAAACGTTTCCAGAAACAACCTTAACACCCGGTTCATCAAGTTCATGAAAGCTGCAGGGGCATTGGTCAACCCAAACGGCATAACCAAGAACTCATAATGTTCATACCGTGATCTGAAAACTGTCCTGGTCACATCTGACTCTCTGATCCTCAACTGATAGTATCCGGACCTGGGATCAATCTTCAAAAAGACTGAAACTCCCATGAGCTGATCAAAAAAATCGTCAATCCACGGCAACGGATACTTGTTCTTCACGATAACTTGATTCAGCTTCCGGTAATCAATACATAACCGCATGGAACCATCCTTCTTCCGCAGAAATAGTACAGGAGCACCCCACGGTGATACACTGGGTCGTATGAAACCTTTCTCCAGCAACTCTTGAAGTTGAATCTGTAGCTCCTTCAATTTTCCTGGCGCCATACGATAAGGTGCATGTGATATGGGTCTAGTGCTTGGTAAAAGCTTAATGGTGAAATCGATTTCTCAAACTGGAGGAACACCTGGTAACTCCTCCGGAAACACATATAGAAACTCAGAAACAACCTCAATGTCACCAATGTCTGGTACAGCAGCCGTAGTATCCACAACAAGAGCTAAATATGCAACACAACCATTCTTCATCATTTGCTCGGCCTTCATCGCTGAAATCACACATGGCAATGAAATATTCTTCTCACCGCGAAACAGTATCTCTGGAAAACCTGGACGTCGAAACACAACCTCCTTCTTGTGACAATCGAACATAGCCCAATGTGTCTCCAAGAAATCCATACCCAAAATCACATCAAAGTCGACAATATCCAGCAATAACAAATCCGCGGCTAAACCATAACCTCCAATAAAGATCTCACAATCCCTACATACCCAACCAATACTCACAACCTCACCGGACGGATACAACACCATCCATAACCCCGGAAGTGGAGATGCAGGCATAGTAGCTAAAGATGACAATCTATATGATATGAATGAATGTGTAGCACCTGGATCTAGCAAAGTAAGTACTGGATAGCCAAAAACATGCAACGTACCGATAACATCCTCCGGTGAAGCTCTGCCCTCACGCAATGACATGGCATGAACCCTGGCCTGCCCGGCTGGTCGTCCACGCTGAAGGTGACTCTGCTGTCCGCCCTGGCCAGAAGACTGTACTGGTCGAGATCTAAAAGTGGTACCTCACTCTCCTCCTGAACTCTGAGCTGCCTGTCCACCAACACCAGCAAGCTGGAAATATTCCCTCGCATAGTGACCCTCCTGGCCACAACGAGAGCAAACGATATCGCCGACAAGGACCAAAATGATGCCTGTTGCAGAGATTGCATAATGGATACTCCCTCGGTACAGCAAAAGTGCCACCGATACGTCAAGGATAGATGGATTCACTAGAACCCCCACTGAACTGTGGTATCTGTGGCTGATCCCTCCTCCATCTTTGTCTCTGTCTAGCTGTACTCAAATATCTTTAGTATCACAACTACAGAAGTCTACAGAACCTGAAACCTAATGCTCTGATACCAAGCTGAAAGGACCCAACCCCGATTTAGTTTCCTAAACCGGAATCAAGCCCCTTCTGAAAACATGAACTTGCGAAAACCATAGAAATTTTGGCAGAGTTTCACTATAATGTGGAATTACCATTAACCTGCACTCAAAAAACACACTTCATCCTATGTCACAAAAGCCAAACCTTCGGCACCAATCCCATCCGGATTTCTCAATATCAAAACATAAAGTAAAGTAATAACAAAACTGTACTTTACAGAATATCCGGGAAAAAATCATATGAGAGTATAACATCAGAGTATTCAGAGCGACCCCTAGTATATATATATATACACACACAACAGTAGGCTAAACAAGAAACCTACTAGAAAAGAAAGGTAGCTCGAATACTAAGCCTCCGACTGCGACGTGCGACACCAGAATCCGAATTGCAAACTGGGCACGGAAATCGAAAAGCCCAAGGGAAAGGCAAATAAAATCGTTAGAGTGAGTGGTCGAAAATAATCATATGCCTTTCACCATTTATATAATATAAAAACAATGCGAGTTCTTAGAATAAATGGAGGTATCAGGCGAATCTCTCAAGGCCGATGGTCTGGCGAATCTCTCAAGCCCGACGGTGATAGACTGGGCGAATCTCTCAAGCCTAGTGGGCATATCAGGGGAATCTCTCAACCCTGGAACTGGACTACCGGTGATTAGCCGAGTAGCCAATGCATCGATGCTAAATAAATGCCATCACCATAAAATATAAAACAATACCTCCAAAACAATAAATAATCTCAATACTGTACTGGAAATAAATACTGAAATCAAGAACTCGTTACGACGGCGTAAATAAAAGTCCACTCACAGATAAGCACAGCGCGCAAACGCGCTAATCCTGAGATCCAGCAGAAGATCCCTCGCCAATGTACGATCTAGATCCCCTGAATAATCACAAAATATAACTAATCAAAATCACAATTCATTACTCTGTACCACACCTCGGAAACCAACCATTTCCAGAAACATATAACTCGGATACAAAATAATCGTCGAAAACCCCCAAATACTCCACATAAACTCTTGACTTAAAATCCGGTATTCAAATCAACTCAAAAACCTCAAGGCGATGATCGGGGCGCGATTACGAGCAAAACGGTATAAAACTTGTCAAATTTCAAAAAGTCAACACCTCGCCGGAGCGCCGCCATTGGCCGTCACCGCCGGCTGCGGCACGCTGTCACCGGAGGAATTTCCCGGCGAGGAAAATCCAGAAATCCTCTCCTCTTCGAGCCCAACACATCTCACAACTACGTCCTCCTCCAATTCTGTCGTGAACTGCCGAAAATCAGCTCGAAATCCCATGGATTTTAACTCGGTCGGCAGCTCGGATTCCCACTGGAACTCCGACCACGACGCACGGCGGCCCTCGAGGCCCCGAGGCCACTCCCAAAGGCATCGCTGTGGCCCCACGAGCAATTCCCCCCTAATCTCCGGCCACCACCGTGGCCGGAGCACCACCGTCCGTCGACCCCGATTTCCCACAATTTCAAGCTTCTCGTTCTCCCTCAATTCGTGATCAATTCTCCTCAAATCAAGTTCTAAACAATTACAAATCACAAGGGGAAGACATACCTACCAAAATCGTTTCCGGAAGTGGCCGGAAACGGCAAGTCCGACGGCGAGTTCAAACCGGGTCAACTCGGCCCACACGGTCAACGCGAGTCAAACGGGTCCAATTCGGTCAACACAAGTCAAACGGCCCAAAATGCAATTTTTCGATACTTTTACGGCTATTCGGCTCTTTATACGTCGCGACTCGGCTCTATCCACAATTCGGATAGCTCAAACTCGAACGGATAAACACGACTAACTCGGCGATAATTTCAAATATTCATTTTATATTCCTCGATTATCCGAAAAATCCTCAGAAAGTTCCCACGAACTCGAAATCAAATTCTCTACATTTTCCACGAACAAACCCAAATCAAATTCGTGTCCAAAAATTAAGTCGTGATCAAAACCGCTTAACCGATTATTTACGATAAACCTCAATTACTCGTAAAACTCGCAGATTAAGCCGATTACTATTCCAATTCTGGTTCGAGTCATCACAATCTCTATCATGAATTTGATAACAGACAAATTTTATCATCGTCAATTTTGTTCTTTTCCTCTTATCATTTTCTCTAGTACGCTCTAATAACATGTCTATTCTAAATCTATCCTCACCATACAAAAAAAGCAGTGGATATTGTAATGACATTAATTTCGGATGTATTTTAGATATTCGTTTAAAACGTCCATCAATCGATCGAATAACGATATCTCTGTTAGAATTAAATTCTCCTATATCACCAACAATTAAACCGGCAATTTCAGAAGCACTCAGTAATTCATATTGCTTGCCATCAATAAGTTGTCGATCAAGTAGAGTCATATTACAATTAGGCAACAAAATATTTTCAAATTCATTCCTGATTGATCGAAACTTTTTGACCAATTCATTAACGTCATCAAGCATATATGCTAAATTTTCAACAATGTCAGCATCAATATTTTGATTTCCTTTATTTGGATCAATGGCATTAATACGATTAGAAATCTCGTTAACTGTGTTATAAACATATAACTGGGCAAATCTGGGAGATTCATTCGCAGAAGGTAACACAGATCTCATCAAATGATGCACTTGCCCACAGATTTTTAATATGTAGGGAGCTCTGCCATTATTTATTTTATAATCAATTTTTGCACCCATAGAAGTAAAAGCAAACATAGAATTGTAAACTTGAATATTTTCACGAAATAGCATGCTTTCTCTTCCATCGTTTGGATTCAATAATTGTTCAAGAAATTGTGGTGTTGGATTTGATAATGAGAGTTTAACTTGTCCTTTTCGATAGCAAGTAGTGTAAATTGGTGTATTCTCAACCATTTTTTTCAATGCCTCACCTAACCAAAAATATGCACCACAATACTTACAGTGATAGTTATAGTCGCCAAAATCTTCATATTTAACAATCACACCTTCAAGTAAAGTCAGCAAAACTCAATTTTGAATATGTCATTATTTGACTAATTCAAAAATTAAGAAGGTAAATAATTCACTTTCGCGACTTTTTTAATACGATGCTTGACCAAAAGAAGTTGAAGAAGGGAACACACCTATTATTAAACAAAATAATTGTAATTCCTTCATAATTATCTAAAAATAGTTCAATCAAAATTTACATTATCGACAGTGATAGTACATACTTGTTGCTGTTGTCTCTTGCACTGCCAAGTCTTGTTCAAAAAAATTTGGATTTTCAAAAAATTTTGTCTTCTTCGTCTGCGAGCCTTCACTTGGAACAGAGGGTGCACTACCAGAAATGGAGACATTACCGGCGAGTCGCCGGTCTTGTCTTTTTTTTTCGCCGGAATTGTCATTACCGGCGACAAGTCGCCGGCAATGACGTCGCCGGAAATCCCCCGCCGGTATTAACATTGCCGGCGACAGGAGTCGCCGGTGATGTCAAGGACATTACCGGCGACGGCGTCGCCGGCAATGGCAGCGCCGCCGTGGCCGGAATGTGAGACATTGCCGGCGACTGAGGTCCATGTCGCCGGCAATGTCTGGAAAAATTATGAAAAAAAAACGCGGTTCTGGATTGGGCCCAATTCCAGAACCTGCATTGAAAGACATAAACCGTACAATCATACAAGTTCAACAGTACACATAAATGTCCAACGTACAGTACAAATAGCAACGACGATACGAAAATTAACTACAACTACAGGTCAGGGTCGAGGAACTTGCGGGTCAGGGTCGAAGTAATCTATGTAGTCATTTGAATTCCGGTGGCTACCTTGGTCTTGCTCTGGCGTTGACTTGTGCGGTGGTCGTGGTGGATAGCTAGGGAACGGAGGGACCGGGACCGGGGGAGGTGTGGGGAACGGTTGTCCGGTAGTCTGAGCATCGTACATCGTCCGCATCCATGTGTACATCTGAGCCTGCATCTGTGTCTGCTGCTGGACCATGTTTTGGTACTCGGCCATCTGCCTCTTTTGCTCCTCCAACTCCCTCTGCGTCCTCTGAAGCTCCGCTGCGAGGTTACGACTAGAAGTTGAACTTCTTGACCCGGTAGAGTATTGTGAAGTGTTTTTCAATACTCCTTCGCCCGCCGAGCCCATTCCCCTACAGTAGTAGGTATTCTTTCCAGTCCCGCACGCTTTTGCCATGATCTGAGCCGCTATCGGGGGATCAAGCAGATCGATCTGAGAGGCATACTGGGTGACTTCTTCCTCGGAGCAGTCAGGATGGTTAGTCCGAGTTATACTCATGGTCACTTCTGCGGTCGCCTCCTCCACTCTCGCCTAATTGAAAAGCGAAAATGAACAACGTATTAACTAACAAATCTATTAATATCGAAAAATAGTTTTATTAACACATGGAGAGGCGAAAGACTTACCGCTTCGTCAGGGCACTGCGGATAGAACTTCTGATGAATATACACCAAGGGGTTCACTTCTTGTTGTTGCTGCGCCTTAGTCGACCAACCCATGTAGTTGAGTGAACCTGCATGATGGGCCTGGTGTTTTTCAATCTATTTGCCCGGTTCGTCTTTGAAATCGCCTTGTTTGATAAACATATGGAAAAAAATTAGTAACTAACTATTTCAATCTGATACGATACATTAGGCTTGTAAGATATATTAAGGATGCATGCCTGAGCTTTGGGGTGTTCGAAGTGGGCTATCAGCCACAGCCACTCGTACTCCCTAAACCGAAATTCGCTAGGGGTAGAACCTCGGCCTAGCTCCTTGTATACAGTGTAATGGGAAGAAAGCTCGTTCTTCCACTCTTTATACCTATATTAAAACAAGGAAAAAAAGTTAGAGATATTAAAACACTTGATAAACAAAAATCTAACTCGATATATATTCAAATAAGTCGAAGCACATCACCTCATATGTAGTTGACGCTCTACCCACGTGTGAATAAGAACTTCATCCACGTCAAACCACACCTGCAATATGAATATATAAAAGGTAAAATTATATATTTATTCGGACTTAATTAATAAATGTAAAATTTACGTAATGAAAATACGATTTTACTCACACTGAGTGCATTATACACTTGCATCTTCACGTAGATAGGCACAGATTCCCAATCTGGCCAAAGCATTGGGACCTTGTCCCGCACGATCGCACCGGGCATGCTGACATATTTGCGCGTGGTGTCGAATGCCTCGATCACCTCGCCATCCTCATTGGCCCTTATGGGCGTTATCCTTCCGCCGGTGGCCTGCTCAAGTCTCTTCCTGGTGCAGGTGCCTCTAGCCCCTTTCCGTTTTCCAGTCCCATTAACGAAATTGCCTAATAATACAATGTCAACAAATTGATATCATTAATTGAACCTATCGCAAGTCTTAAGTAATAATTAAGTAATCAATATGATGTTAAATAAAATTTACCTGCATCGTCCGTTTGTTGGTTGGTGCACCTCACACTCCAAAGATACACGGGGTCGAACGGGAGGAAGTTATACGCTTCCTCCACGGTCAGGAACTCCGGCCGTCCTTCAACTTAAACAGGCATCCCCCTATCATCGAATTCAGGGATGACAGGAATCTCGTCGGGTAGGAAGAGACCGGACGGAGGAGATAGACGAGGCCTGGATGATGAGGCGCCGGCACCACCATGTGTCTCAGATGATTCCCGTGAAACGGGAGTAGGCACTGGGCGAATATGGGGCATTCGGATTGAGGGAGTTTCTGATGCCCCCGTTGACTGTCGCTCGTTTGAGGCTCTGCCACTGGAGGGACGTCTGCTGATTGAGCGTCTGGAGACTGAGGCTCGAGCCTCGACTTCCGGTTGCACGGCTCTTGATCGTGCAGCTTCCTCCTCAGCTCGCGCCTCTAGCAAGGCTCTCGTGCGAGCAGTCATCATTGGCCCACTGGGCGTGTTGCTAACTGCGGGCGAGGAGGAAGCTTGACTACTGTTCCCTCCACTATTTCGGGAACCTCTCCGAAGCCAATTTGCCGCAAAACCTCCTGGACACCGTAATAGTCATGGATTCGGTTCAATAACAAATCGGAACCGGAACGGTTTGGAACCGGAACCGTTTGAAATCGGAACTGTTTGTAACTGGAACCGTTTGTAACATAACGGGAAATGTTACAAACAGTTCCGGTTCCAAACCGTTTCGGTTCTATAAAAAATCGGAACCGGAACGGTTTGGAACCGGAACCGTTAGAAACCGGAACTGTTTGTAACTGGAAACGTTTGTAACATAACGGTTCCGGTTACAAACAGTTCCGGTTCCAAACGGTTCCGGTTCCAAATCGTTCCGGTTTAAAACCGTTCTGGTTCTAAACCGTTCCGATCCCGATTTCCACCTTCATTTATACGATTAATTAACTATATCACCTAAATTAACATATATACATTTTTGATGTATATATATATACATCATGCATCTTAATTAAATTTAATTTTCACATATTCATCCAAATCACAAACCCTAATTAATTTTCCACATTTTTCACACATATATATACATCATGCATTTTAATTAGGTTTAATTTTCACATATATATACATCACATATTCATCCAAACCACATATATACATAATTATCACATATATATACATCACATAATTTTCACATACCTATATATATATATACATCACATATATATACATTGCATATAAATTTACAACTTATCACCCTAATTTCCAACTTAGCACCCTAATTAATTTACACATACACATACACATACACATACACATACACAAAAATAATTAAAAATTGAGAGAGAGAGAGAGAGAGAGAGAGGGAGAAAGAGTGGATCGGACCTGCCATGGTGGAGTCCGATCTGCTTTGCCGGCGACGGAGGTGAGGGGAGGAGAGGAGGGGAGGAGGGGAGGAGGGGAGGAGGATAGGAGGAGAGGATCGGAGGAGGAGAGGAGATGAGAATCGGTGGAGAGGAGGAGGAGGAGAAATAGGAGGAGGAGAGGATAAGGAGGAGTAGAGGCAAACGAAGGAGGAGGAGAGGGAGAGGAGGAGGAGGTGAGCTAGTTTTCGGATAAGGAGGAGGAGAGGGAGAGGAGGAGGAGGAGAAATGAAGCTCGGGCTCGACTGGGTAGTTTCTATCCAGACAACATTGCCGGCGAGTTTCTTATAACTCGTTGGTAATGTTGATATTTCCCGAAAAATATCCGACAACATTTTCCGACTACATTTTCCGTCTACGATTTCCGTCTACATTTTCCGACTACATTTTCCGACTACAATTTCCGACTACATTTTCAGACTACATTTTCCGACTAGAATTTCCGACTACATTTTCCGTATACGATTTCCGTCTACATTTTTCGACTACATTTTCCGACTACATTTTCCGTCTACGATTTCCGACTACATTTTCCGACTACATTTTCCGACTACAATTTCCGATTACATTTTCCGACTACATTTTTCGACTACATTTTCCGACTACATTTTCCGACTAGAATTTCCGACTACATTTTCCGTATACGATTTCCGTCTACATTTTCCGACTACATTTTCCGACTACATTTTCCGTCTACGATTTCCGACTACATTTTCCGACTACATTTTCCGACTACATTTTCCGTCTACATTTTCCGTCTACGATTTCCGTCTACATTTTCCGACTACATTTTCCGTCTACATTTTCCGTCTACGATTTCCGTCAACATTTTCCGACTACATTTTCCGTCTACGATTTTCGACTACATTTTCCTTCTACGATTTCCATCTACATTTTCCGACTACATTTTCCGACTACATTTTCTGACTACATTTTCCGTCTACAATTTCCGACGACATCATTAACGTACTAAGGATGATAATCGTAATCATCGTCATCACTTGAGTCTGACTCGGTTTCATAGGTAACCTCTGGCAATATGTGCCTCTCCTCGTCATCTGAATCAGCGTCAACTTCATATGGATTAACATTGAGAAGTTCTGCCCCAGTAATTCGAACCACACACCCAGATCTCACATTATTAAGGCGAATCGTAGATGATTCCGGAATGTCAAAAGCGTTCGGCTCTTGGTATGCAGTAACTTCCTCATCATCTGCGGTATCACCAAGTGTGGCAGCACTGTATATGTTTCTATGAGCAACATGGTTAACCACCTTCCACGGGACTTTGTTAAGAAGATCGTCCAGGTAAAACACTTGTTTTACTGATGAGGCAAGAACGAAAGGGTCTTCTTCATACCAGGTAGTAGCAGTATTCACCGAAAATGTTCCGTGCTGATCGGTCCTTGTGTTCTCCGGGCTAGTATCAAACCATCAACACTTGAACAAGTGCACTTTCATGCGATTTCCGGCAATAGCAGGGCAGTGAAGATGATAGTTTTTCCAATATTGTACTTCTTCACAGTTAATCAGTACCGACCAGTGGGCAATGACTACCTCATTTTCATCCAACTTGTACGACTTTGGCAAGCTTCCCTGTACTACAACGTCATTGGAGATGATAGAAAGGTTGAACTGAGGTTCATCTATCAGCATCTGTTGTTGGGGGTCCTCAAGCGCTCCCAAATACATTTTGGTGTACGTTACACACTCGTGCGCAACATATGCTTCAGCGATACACCCTTCAGGTGCATATTTATTCTTCACATAGTCCTTATAGGCTCCCAATTGTCTACAAGTTAACAAGTGCATGTTAAAAGGGGTAAAAATATGACTTTACATATAAAAACAGAGGCAAACCAAATGTACCTTTCCATGGGATACATCCAAGTGTAGTGTACGGGACCGGTATACAACAATTGTTCGGGAAGATGGACCGTTAGGTGAGGCATGATGTCGAAAAAATTTGGCGGAAATATCCTCTCAAGCTTGCACATGATAAAAATTATGTCATCTTGCATCTCCCTGAGATCTGATTTTTTAACTTCCCTGGTGCATAACTTCTGAAAGAATCTTGACAAGGCCACCAACGGCTCCACCACCTCCTTGGGCAGGTACCCTCGAATGAAAATAGGGAAAAGGCGTTGAAGCAGTACATGGCAGTCATGACTCTTTAATCCGTACATCTTATTGTCCCGGTAGTTAACACACCTGCTTATATTTCCTGCATAGCCATAAGGATACCTGCATGTATATATATATAGTCATATGCAACAATTATATTTCTTGCATATCACCATAATCCTATAAAAATTAAAGGCAAACCAATTTCCGTACTGCATAGTCATATATAAGAATATTTACCTGACATTACTCAGCCACCGAAAAATTTCATGCTTATGCTTCGGCTTGACGGTGTAAGGAGCTTGCGGCATTTTTCTCTTACCATCTCTTAACCACAAATGTTTCCGCAGTCCCATAGCTTTCAGATCAATACGTGCCTTAGGGATGTCTTTTGTTTTCCCCTCCAAGTTAAGAACTGTGCCCACCACACTTTCACACATATTCTTCTCTATGTGCATGACATCTAGGTAATGTCTGATAGGCAACCTGGGCCAGTAGGGGAGTTCCCAGAATATGCTTTTGTGTGTCCAAAACTTATACCTTTCGGGCTTGTCTGGAATTGACGCCACTATGTCAGGATGATTGCTCAGCTGGCCAAAATCATATTCATTCAACACTTCCAAAATTTCAGCCCCTGTCCATCGCCTGGGTGCCACACCTGTTTCCACAGTCCCATCAAACGCGTCTGGATCCTGCCTAAATGGGTGATCATATGGAAGCCAACAACGGTGACGCATCTGAACAATTTTACTGCAATGAGGACTGCAACAATCAACCGTCATGCACTCTGAACATGCCCTGTAACCCCTGGTAACGTTGCCCGACAACATACTGCGGGCAGGAAAATCACTGATGGTGCCAACAAGCATGGCATGCATCTGGAACATCTCGTTTTTGAACTTATCATAAGTGGAGTGGCCACACTCACTCAAGTACTTAAGCTCCTCAATCAAAGGCCTCAAATACACATCGAGACACTTTCCTGGATAACCCGGGCCCGGAATTAACAGAGTCAGCATATTGTATTCCTTCTTCATGCACATCCATGGTGGAAGGTTGTACGGTACCAAAATAACTAGCCATATACTATATTGAAGACTCATGTTGCCAAAAGGGTTGAATCCGTCAGATGAGAGCCCTAGCCAAACATTTCGGACCTCTGCTGCAAAAGGATCAAACTCCCTGACCATGTGCTTCCAAGCCTTTCCGTCGGAATGGTGTATAAGGGTGTCATCGTCAGGCAAATTCCTCTTAGCCCACCATCTCATTGCCTCGGCCGTGAAAGCACACATGAACAACCGCTCCAGCCTATCAATAAGCGGGAAATATCGAAGTATCTTCACAGCTTTCTTGTTGCATGCAGGAGTCAACTTATACCTTTCTGTATAACATACCGGGCAGGCTTCAAGGTCTTCGAGATCTTTTCCCCAGAAGAGAATACAATCATATCTGCATGCATGGATTTTGATGTAGGAAAGCCCAAGATCTTTCAGGATATATCGCACCTTATGATGAGTGGTAGGAAGACGATGACCGGGTGGCAGTAGCGAAGCAGTCCACTTCAAACAAGAATCAACAGCTTTGACAGACATTTTGTTCTCCATTTTGAGCTGCATCACTCCCATCACACATTCAAGAACAGTCTTACTACAACCGTCGTACAACGGAGTCTGTTGCAATGTAATCAGGTTGTTGTACTTGTCCATACCGCTTGAGTTGACATGAGCTCCAAGTAATGGCTCGACTGGCTCGATATGGGGGAAACCCTCAACGACGGGAGGGACATTTGGTGCTTCATCAGCAAATACACCGCTCTCATGAGGAAACATATCATTGATTAACATCGTTGTTGGATCATAGGATGAACTGCCCCTCTCAGCAAAATCTCCATGATCATAGCGTGGACTGGCCCTCTCACCAAATTGTCCATGATCATGCGGACCCGCTAACGATGTTTCACCGTGATAAATCCAACAAGTGTACTTATCCCAAAACCCGTATTTACTCAGGTGCCTCTGGACTTTATCAATAGGAAAACGAAATCGATCGCTGAAACACTTACATTCTTTACACGAGCAATAATGAAGTGTATGTGACGACCCGAATCAAAATCAGATGTGTGTTTGGCACGATTCTTGAGATTTGAGTTTAGTCGCAGTTTTACGATATTGTGTGGTTTGTCGATTCGATTCGCGACGTTATTTTTGGTCGAGAATTTGGCTTGAGTGTTTTCACGGAAATGGTAGAGCACGTGATTTCGAGCTCATGGGCGATTTCGGAAGATTTTTCCGATAACCGAGGAATATTTTATGATTATTCGAAGTTTCGGGTTTCGACGAGTTTATCCGATTATTTTGAGTTTATCCGATTATTTTGAGTTTATCCGAATCGCGATGGTTGTCCATTTCGAATCGTCGATCGACTTGAAGATTGAGTATAAATAGCGAAATGTCGAAAAATAGTCGAAAATTGCAGTTTGAACTTTGACCAGGCTTTGACCACCTGTTGACTTTCTAAATCGGGAAGGATTTTTGTTGACCCGTGAAGGAGGAGGAGACCCGGTTTAGCTCGCCGGACGACCCGACTTTTCCGGCCATCTCCGACCAAGCTGAGGGTATATTTCGCCTCTCCTTGAGCTTCCCTTTCGTTTCATGTATGAGTTTTTACGATTTGATCACGATTTGTGGGGGTTCGAAGGGAAGCCGACGTGAGTTTGTCGCCGGTATCGGGAGGAGGTCCTCCGGTGGACGACGGTGGTGGAGGATAAGGGGGTTCGACTCCCCTTGTACTAGGGAGTCTAACCGTGTGCCTTAATTTGATTTTGGTGCGAGTTTTCAGGGAACCCGAGGGTGGCCGGAATCTGGGATTCCGTTTGGTTTCGAGGAGTTTTGGTGAGGATGGAGTGGGTTTTGGCCTGAGGGCTAGTTATGAAATGTGTTAGGTTGACCGTGATCTTGAGAACTGGAAGTTCTTCGCCGGGGAATTTCGCCGTTGACGGTGCGCCGTCGGCGGCGGCGGCGGTCAACGGTGGGAGAAAAAGTCAACTTTTCAGATTTCGATGTAATTAGTGTCATTTTTCTCGTAATCACGCTCTGGTTATCGTACGAAGGTTTTTGGGTTGATTTGATTAGTCGATTGTCGGTCGAGATTTCGAGTGGGGATTTCGGGATTTCCGTAATTCATTTTGTACTGCATTTCGTATTTCCGGGAACGGTTGGTTTCCGTGCATCAGTACAGTGTTGAGAATTGTGATTTTGATCAGTTGTGTTTTGTGAACATTCAGGAGATCGAGATCGAGATCGTGATCGAGCTTCTGGCGAGGGATCTTCCGCCGGTCCTCGAGATTAGAGCGTGTGTGCTTTTTGCTCATCTGTGAGTGGACAATTTCTTTTCACGGAATTCTTGCGAGTCTTTTATATGATTTTTGAACTTGAGCATGCGTATTGAGATTACGGATTACATGAGCATGTGTTTTACGATTATACGATATACTTACACGAATATACGTATACGAGTATACATACATATAAATATGCTGTTTCATGCATTTGCATCGAAATGTTTGTGATTTAGTTTACACAGAGTACAGTCGTTATATGTTGTTGTATCGATACACTCGCATCCCGGCTGATCCCCGAGGATGTGTACCGGGGGGAGGCAGACCTCTGACCTGAGGCCTTTCTGGCTAGAATTGCGTGGAAGTCTGGGACTCCGTGATTCTGACTGTACTAGCACGATGTGTGTCCATGAGTGACCCCGTGAGATTTTACTTGCATCCCCGTGAGCATTAGGTTGTCAGATTCTGTAGACTCTTGTAGTTGTGACGCTTAGGGTATTTGAGTTGATACAGCATGACTGGAGTGATGACCCGACTGGCCAGCGGTACTCATCAATACTTCGGGTGTTGTATGTCCTCAAATATCTGCGTTTCATGATTACGTTCTTTCTGCTTGTACCTAATGCTTGTCTTGTATCAGTAGGATGCCTCCTCGACGTGGTCCCCGTGTTGATCGGGATGATGATCCTGATGAGGATCACCGAACGCGCGACTTGCTGATGCGAGTGCTGCGTTTGGAAGAGCGTTTTGACCCTGTGGTCAAGGCTCGCACTGCGGGTGCTACTGTGTTTTCGGGTTCAGTTGATCCAGAGATATGCAAGGCATGGTTGGTTCAGATTGAGCGTGTTTGTGAGCGTCTGCAGTTTACACCTGAGCAGATGTCAGTAGCCGCAGTTGGTTTACTTGAGGGTGATGCATACTTTTGGTGGGTCAGCACTGACAGAGTTCCTGTGGATACTCCGTGGACATTGTTTCGTGATCTGTTTATGCAGAGGTATTTTAATCAGGCTACCCAGCAGCGCAAGTACGAGGAGTTTACGAACTTGAGGCAGGGCAGTTTGTCTGTACTTGAGTATCGAGATCGGTTTACTCGTTTGTCACGTTTTGCGCGAGATATGGTGGCTACAGAGGAAGCCAAGTGTCGCAGGTTTGAGCTGGGACTTAATCTGAACATTAAGGCGACGTTGACTAAGATGCCGAGGAACAACTTTGATGAGTTTGTCAGTGCATCTCTCCGAGGTGAGGATATTGAGCAGGAGAGACAGCGGCAGAGGTACCAGTCGAGACGATTTGAGGAAGGTGAACCGAGTCAGGGGCCTTCGAAGAGGCAGAGTTCCGATACTTCCGGTTCAGTTTCATCTTCAGGCGGTGGATCATATCGACCATCAGCTGGTGCATCGAGACGAAGGTTGGGATGGAGGAGAGATCGACCGCAGCGACCACAGGCTAGTGGGAGTTCTAGCGGTTCTAGTTATCCGCGGCGTACTGGTGGCACGTTTGCTGTACCGCGAGAGTACCCATTGTGCAATTTCTGTAACAGACATCACTTGGGACCGTGTCAGCGAAGCCCTGTTACTTGTTTCCGTTGTGGCCAGGTGGGTCACTATGCAAGGGAGTGTCCTCAGTTATATGGCGGTGACGGACAAGCAGCCCAGAGTTCTGGAGTTGAGCGAGGTGCCACTTCTGGAGCGCGACCAGCACAGTTTGCAGGTCAGGGCAGACAGCAGGGACAGCCCCAGCGAGGACGACCAGCCGGACAGGCGAGAGTTCATGCTATGACTATGCGTGAGGGTAGAGCATCACCGGAGGTCGTTATCGGTACGTTACATGTTTTTGGTATTCCAGTAGTTGCATTGTTAGATCCAAGTGCCACACATTCATTTATATCATTTAGACTGTCATCATTGGCTACGGTACCTGCGTCTCCACTTCCGGGATTGTGGAGAGTGTTGTATCCGTCAGGTGAGGTTATGAGTATCGGTTGGGTTTACCGAGATTGTGAGGTGTTTGTTGATGGCCATGGTTTAGCCGCTGATCTGTTGTTGCTTGATATTGTGGATTTCGATCTGATATTGGGTATGGATTTTTTGGAATCGCACTGGGCTATGTTTGATTGCCACAGGAAGGAGGTCGCGTTTCGACGACCCGGGTTACCTGAGATACTGTTTCGTGGCGAAAAGAACACTTCCCTACCGTGTTTGATTTCCGCGATGAGGGCAGATCGGTTGATGAAGAAGGGTTGTGTTGCTTACTTAGCCCATGTTGTGGACACTACAGCTGCAGTGCCAGACCTTGGTAGTATTGAGGTTGTGTCTGAGTTTCCGGATGTGTTTCCAGCGGAGTTACCTGGTATACCCCCTGTACGGGAGATTGATTTTACCATTGAGTTATTGCCGGGTACTGGACCGATTTCCCAGACACCGTACCGGATGGCGCCTGCAGAGTTGAAGGAGTTGCAGATTCAGCTTCAGGAGTTGTTGGAGAAGGGATTCATTCGACCGAGTTTTTCTCCGTGGGGTGCTCCAGTGTTGTTTGTGCGGAAGAAGGACGGGTCCATGCGGTTGTGCATCGACTATCGGAAGCTGATTCAGATTACAGTGAGGAACAAGTATCCGTTGCCATGGATTGACGACTTGTTCGATCAGCTGAAGGGAGCGGCAGTCTTTTCGAAGATTGACCTTCGATCCGGATATCACCAGTTGAGGATCCGGGATTCAGATGTGGCCAGGACAGCATTCAGGACGCGGTATGGGCACTATGAGTTTTTGGTTATGCCGTTTGGGTTGACCAACGCCCCCGCAGCTTTCATGGACTTGATGAATCGAGTATTTCGTCGATTCCTTGACAAGTTCGTGATTGTATTTATAGACGATATCCTGATTTATTCGAGGAGTGTGGGCCAACACAGGAAGCACTTGCGAGCGGTGTTGCGGACTTTGCGGGACCATCAGCTTTTCGCGAAGTTTAGCAAGTGTGAGTTCTGGTTGGATAGTGTGAAGTTTTTGGGCCACGTGATTTCGGCCGAGGGAATTAGTGTTGATCCTGACAAGATTGAGGCCGTGCTAAATTGGAGTCGACCCACTACTGTACCGGAGATCCGGAGTTTCTTGGGTTTAGCAGGCTATTATCGACGATTTGTACAGGATTTCTCCCGGATAGCTACACCACTGACCAGATTGACGAAGAAGGGCGTCAAGTTTGAGTGGTCTGATGCGTGCGAGGAGAGTTATTTGCTCCTGAAGGAGAGATTGACTACCGCACCGGTTCTGACGTTGCCAGACGACAGTGGTGAGTTTGTTGTGTAAAGCGACGCGTTGAAGTTGGGCCTTGGTTGTGTGTTGATGCAGCATGGTAGAGTCGTGGCATATGGTTCCAGACAGCTGAAACCGCACGAGGCCAACTATCCGACGCATGATTTGGAGTTAGCCGCTATTGTGTTAGCGTTGAAGAGTTGGAGACATTACCTGTATGGTGCTCAGTGTAAAATTTTCACTGACCACAAGAGTCTCACCTACTTACGGACACAGCCGGATCTGAACATGAGGCAGCGCCGATGGATGGAGTTGATCAACGACTACGATTGCACGTTTGAGTACCATCCAGGAAAGGCCAACGTTGTAGCGGATGCACTTAGTCGGAAATCTGGAGCTTCGTTGTTTCACATGTGTGTGGCCAGAGTGTCGATGTTAGCTGAGCTTCGAGCTACAGGTGCCGTGTTTGGGTATGATGATGATGGAGCTTTGTTGGCCAGTTTTCAGGTTCGACCGGTACTGGTTGATCAAGTACGGGAGGCACAGGATTCAGATTCTTACTTGTTGAGCAAGAAGACCATGATTCGGAATGGTGTGCCTACTGAGTTCCGATTGAGCGATGACGGTACGTTGTTGTTTAGAGGCAGGCTATGTGTACCCAGAGACGAGGACTTGAAGAAGGAGATTCTGGATGAGACCCACAGTTCAGAGTATGCGATGCATCCCAGAGGTACGAAGATGTTTCGTACACTTCGAGCGTACTATTGGTGGCGCAACATGAAGCGGGAGATTGCCGCGTACGTGAGCAGGTGTTTGATTTGTCAGCAAGTAAAGGCGGAGAGGCAGAAACCTGTGGGGAAACTACAGCCACTTCAGATTCCAGTTTGGAAGTGGGAGCATATCACGATGGATTTCGTCTATCAGTTGCCGCGTACTTCGGCGGGCAATACTGGTATTTGGGTTATTGTTGATCGATTGACGAAATCCGCACACTTTCTTACACTTCCAGGGAAGATTTCAGTGGGCAGACTGGCTAAGTTGTATTTATCAGAGATTGTTCGCTTGCATGGTGTGCCTGTATCGATTGTTTCTGATCGAGATAGTCAGTTCACTTCTGAGTTTTGGCAGGCTTTACAGCGAGCTTTGGGCACGAGGTTGCGATTTAGTACAGCTTTTCATCCTCAGACTGACGGGCAGTCCGAGCGGACCATTCAGACTCTTGAGGATATGCTGAGATCGTGCGTATTGCAGTTTCGTGGAAACTGGGATCAACAGTTGGACTTGATCGAGTTCGCCTACAACAACAGCTATCAGGCCAGTATCGAGATGGCACCGTATGAGGCTCTGTACGGGAAGCAGTGTCGCACTCCATTGTGTTGGAGCAAGGTGGGCGAGCGTTGGCTTATTGGCCCGGATTTGGTGAAAACCACGATGGAGGACATTCAGGTTATTCGGGATCGACTGAAGGTCGCCCAGGATCGGCAGAAGAGTTACGCGGATGTGAGGAGAAAGAGCTTAGAGTTTGAGGTTGGTGGTTGGGTCTTCCTGAAACTATCTCAGTGGAGAGGAGTTGTGCGTTTCGGGAAGCGTGGCAAGCTTCGACCACTGTACATTGGTCCGTATGAGATTACGGAGAGGGTTGGAGCTGTTGCTTACAGACTTGAGTTACCGACAGAGATGGCTCGTGTACATGATGTCTTCCATGTTTCGATGTTGCGGAAGTACATTTCAGATCCTTCACATGTGATAGCCCCACAACAGTTGCCGATCAGAGAGGATTTATCGTATGTTGAGGAGCCAGTGCAGATTCTTGATCGTCGTGAGCAGGAGTTGAGGCACCGCGTGATTCCGCTGGTGAAGGTCTTGTGGCAGAACCATTCAGTAGAGGAGGCCACCTGGGAGACCGAGCAGCGTATGCGGGAGCAATATCCTCATCTGTTCACATGACAGGTACGTAAATTTCGAGGTCGAAATTTCTTTAAGGGGGGTAGATTTGTGACGACCCGAATCAGAATCAGATGTGTGTTTGGCACGATTCTTGAGATTTGAGTTTAGTCGCAGTTTTACGATATTGTGTGGTTTGTCGATTCGATTCGCGACGTTATTTTCGGTCGAGAATTTGGCTTGAGTGTTTTCACGGAAATGGTAGAGCACGTGATTTCGAGCTCGTGGGCGGTTTCGGAAGATTTTTCCGATAACCGAGGAATATTTTATGATTATTTGAAGTTTCGAGTTTCGACGAGTTTATCCGATTATTTTGAGTTTATCCGATTATTATGAGTTTATCCGATTATTTTGAGTTTATCCGAATCGCGATGGTTGTCCATTTCGAATCGTCGATCGACTTGAAGATTGAGTATAAATAGCGAAATGTCGAAAAATAGTCGAAAATGGCAGTTTGAACTTTGACCAGGCTTTGACCACCTGTTGACTTTCTAAATCGGGAAGGATTTTTGTTGACCCGTGAAGGAGGAGGAGACCCGGTTTAGCTCGCCGGACGACCCAACTTTTCCGGCCATCTCCGACCAGGCCGAGGGTATATTTCGCCTCTCCTTGAGCTTCCCTTTCGTTTCATGTATGAGTTTTTACGATTTGATCACGATTTGTGGGGGTTCGAAGGGAAGCCGACGTGAGTTTGTCGCTGGTATCGGGAAGAGGTCCTCCGGTGGACGACGGTGGTGGAGGATAAGGGGGTTCGACTCCCCTTGTCCTAGGGAGTCTAACCGTGTGCCTTAATTTGATTTTGGTGCGAGTTTTCAGGGAACCCGAGGGTGGCCGGAATCTGGGATTCTGTTTGGTTTCGAGGAGTTTTGGTGAGGATGGAGTGGGTTTTGGCCTGAGGGCTAGTTATGAAATGTGTTAGGCTGACCGTGATCTTGAGAACTGGAAGTTCTCCGCCGGGGAATTTCGCCGTTGACGGCGAGCCGCCGCCGACGGCGGCGGTCAACGGCGGTCAACGGTGGGAGAAAAAGTCAACTTTTCAGATTTCGATGTAATTAGTGTCATTTTTCTCGTAATCACGCTCTGGTTATCATACGAAGGTTTTTGGGTTGATTTGATTAGCCGATTGTCGGTCGAGATTTCGAGTGGGGATTTCGGGATTTCCGTAATTCATTTTGTACTGCATTTCGTATTTCCGGGAACGGTTGGTTTCCGTGCATCAGTACAGTGTTGAGAATTGTGATTTTGATCAGTTGTGTTTTGTGAACATTCAGGAGATCGAGATCGAGATCGTGATCGAGCTTCTGGCGAGGGATCTTCCGCCGGTCCTCGAGATTAGAGCGTGTGTGCTTTTTGCTCATCTGTGAGTGGACAATTTCTTTTCACGGAATTCTTGCGAGTCTTTTATATGATTTTCGAACTTGAGCATGCGTATTGAGATTACGGATTACATGAGCATGTGTTTTACGATTATACGATATACATACACGAATATATGTATACGAGTATACATACATATAAATATGCTGTTTCATGCATTTGCATCGAAATGTTTGTGATTTAGTTTACACAGAGTACAGTCGTTATATGTTGTTGTATCGATACACTCGCATCCCGGCTGATCCCCGAGGATGTGTACCGGGGGAGGCTGTGACTCCTGACCCGTGACCTGTACCGGGGGGAGGCAGACCTCTGACCTGAGGCCTTTCTGGCTAGAATTGCGTGGAAGTCTGGGACTCCGTGATTCTGACTGTACTAGCACGGTGTGTGTCCATGAGTGACCCCGTCAGATTTTACTTGCATGCTCAGTACGCTGGAGGATTACGGTTTTACCTCGTGTACTTTATTATTTCTATTTACCTGGACTCGCATATGTTTTTATAACATATATAAACTGGTGAAAGACATTTATTTTCGTCCACTCACTCTAACGTGTTTATTGTCTTTCCCCAGGGCTTTTCGGTTTCCGTGCCCAGTTTGCAGTTCAGGTTTGGTGTTTCACGTCGCGGTTTAGAGGCTAGTGATCAGAGTCACCTGTGTATTCCAGTAGGTTCTTGTTTCGCCTACTGATGTACATATTGTATATGTTTTACTCTAGAGGTCGCTCTGATATATTCTGATACATGTTGTGCGGATTTTCACCGATATACATATATACATAGTACAGTTTATTTGTTGTTGTTGATTATATTGATGTTGAGAAATCCGGATGGGATTGGTGCCCACAATTTGGTTTTTGTGGCATAGGACGAAGTGTTAATTTCTGGGTGCAAGTTATGGTAATTCAACGTTAGTAACGAAACTCTGCCCAAATTTTGAAAATTTTTTGTTGGTTCGTGTTTTCGAAAGGGTTTGATTCCGGTTTAGGTAACTGAATCGGGATTGGGTCCTTTCAGTGTATTGTCTCCACAATTAGCCTTCACAAAATCCACAAAACTCCTAATTCCCTGGTGATATCTGACATCCCATCTTTCGAGGCTCATCCAACTCTTGTCCATCTTGAAAATTCTAACAAATTTACGTATTAATTATATATATATACACACATTCACTACTAATAATCGACGCGATATCTCAATTCAACTCTAATTAAATCAACACATGCATGCATATATATATATATATCGATCTAATCTCTGAATTCGATTCAGTACTCGATGATGGTATTCTTCTTTTTTCAATTCAAAACGTATTTGACTAGGTATGAGGCTCTGTTAAGCGTGGCTCCGATAGCACTACGATAATACCAGTCGTTGATTCAGACACAAGATAAGATTAACTACAAGCAGTTTTCTCGTTTCGGTGACATCAACAACATTTCATATATATCTCACGAATTGGATTTGATCAACACACACACACACATATATATATATATACATACACATATACGTATATATATACACATACCTATATATATAGCTTCCCGAGTGATCGAGTTTTCGACGCGCGCCTTAATTTTGACAATATACCGAAGGATCGATTTCAGAGCGTACGCTTTCCTTCTTTCGATTTCTCTGGATTTTTTTCGATCAAAATGAATGAATGATCGAGCTGCGACTAATATAAGAGACATTGTCGGCGACGGAGTAAGTCGCCGGAAATGATGAACATTACCGGCGACTTTTCCGGTCGCCGGCCTTGTCTCCGGTGATCTCGCCGGTAATGTTCACAAATGTGGTAGTGGGTGACCCATTAAAATTGTCAGGGTCTTAAAAAAAATTGACCTTTTGGTTGAACGACTTTTTGGCGGCATTCCTACAAAATTATAACTAATTAATAAATAAAAGTAAAACAAAATAACAGTATAACAAATATCACAACCTAATGAAAACAAAAATCTAATAAACAAAGCAAATGGAATGGTCATTTTAGTCAAAGTTTATGTAACTATGTTAATGCATTCTCATAAATCATACTAAAAAGAATACATTTTTCATACCCCAAAACAACAATAACATACAAAATTCTAAAAACAATATAGAATACAACATAGCGACAACAAATCGACAATAAGATGAAATAAAAGAAAGAAACAAACAGACAAACAAATGATTGGATTAATAACCAACAAAGTCAAAAAAGTTTTTAAGGCTATATCTTGTACAATGCATAACACATGTCAATCAGTAAACAATGCCTCATAATTAACATATTACTCCCAAAGTCTAAAAGTTGTCAATTTACTAAATCAACCACTTAAACCAACTAACAAAGCAATAAAAAAATATTAGATATTATATTCAATCATTCAATTTTTCTTGAACAATTGAAACCCAAAATGCTGTAATTAACAAAATCTCAATACACAAAATCATATTTTTATAGTTATCAGATTATTAAAGGACATTCTATCATGTATCATATAGATTATCAAACGAAATAGGTTGTTCACCTTGGTAAGAACACTTACTTTTATATATCACCCAACCACCTATACTATATTACGACTCCCTTAAGCTGATAACATAGCATCTAAACTATCTTAAATATTCTAGTTTTGTTTTATTCTTCTTGACGATCAAATTGAAACAAAATGGAAACTATCTCTAAAAATAAATCTGAAAACCGCAACCCAACCTCAAGAGCACCAAATCAAAATTCATACCAACATAGACAAAAAAAATGATAATAATAGCAACACGCTTATAGATAGGAAGTCTCACCTAGATCAAGCCAAAATCACGAAACGATATAAGTGATCTCCTTGTTGTTGCCTCCACTTCAATATCCTTCAAAAACTAAATCCAAATCAGTAAAAGCAAACTTAAAATCTACCAACCCCAAAATCAATAGAATCAAACACGTGTACTGTGAAGAAGCCTTTGCAAAGGTATCAGTATAAGAATCACATGTTTAATCAAACAGTAGAATCAAACACATGTGTTTCTTATTAGAAACCCTTTTCAATCGAACCAGTTTTTGAGAAATGGATTTTCTCTTGTAATCAATAACTACCCCATAACTAAGGCACCACATTTTCTGTGAATCATCACTACAACATTTGTGCCCATTACCGGCGAGATCACCGGAGACAAGGCCGGCGACCGGAAAATTAAGTCGCCGGTAATGTCCATCATTACCGGCGACTTACTCCGTCGCCGGTAATGTTGCCGGAATCTCGCCGGTAATGTCTTCATTTCCGGCGACTTACTCCGTCGCCGGTAATGTGTCTTATATTAGATGCCGGATGCGGAAGCTCGATCATTCAATCATTTTGATTGAAAAAAATCCAGAGAAATCGAAAGAAGGAAAACGTACGTACGCTCTGAAATCGATCATTCGATATATTGTCAAAATTAAGGCGCGCGTCGAAAACTCGATCACTCGAGAAGCTATATATATAGGTAGGTGTATATATACGTATATGTGGTATATATATATGTGTATGTGTTGATCAAATCCAATTCGTGAGATATATATGAAATGTTGTTGATGTACGGTCACCAAAACGAGAAAACAGCTTGTAGTTAATCTTGTGTCTGAATCAATGACTGGTATTATCGTATTGTTATCGGAGCCAGGCTTAACAGAGCCTCCTCCTACCCAGTCAAATACGTAGTGAATGTGTGTATATATATATAATTAATACGTAAAATTGTTAGAATTTTCAGGATGGACAAGAGTTGGATGAGCCTCGAAAGATGGGATGTCAGATATCACCAGGGAATTAGGAGTTTTGTGGATTTTGTGAAGGCTAATTGTGGAGACACTACACTTCATTATTGCCCGTGTAAAGAATGTAAGTGTTTCAGCGATCGATTTCGATTTCCCATTGATAAAGTCCAGAGGCACCTGAGTAAATACGGGTTTTGGGATAAGTACACTTGTTGGATTTATCACGGTGAAACATCGGTAGCGGGTCCGCATGATCATGGACAATTTGGTGAGAGGGCCAGTCCACGCTATGATCATGGAGATTTTGCTGAGAGGGGCAGTTCATCCTATGATCCAACATCGATGTTAATCAATGATATGTTTCCTCATGAGAGCGGTGTATTTGCTGATGAAGCACCAAATGTCCCTCCCGTCGTTGAGGGTTTCCCCCATATCGAGCCAGTCGAACCATTACTTGGAGGTCATGTCAACACAAGCGGTATGGACAAGTACAACAACCTGATTGCATTGCAACAGACTCCGTTGTACGACGGTTGTAGTAAGACTGTTCTTGAAAGTGTGATGGGAGTGATGCAGCTCAAAATGGAGAACAAAATGTCTGTCAAAGCTGTTGATTCTTGGTTGAAGTGGACTGCTTCGCTACTGCCACCCGGTCATCGTCTTCCTACCACTCATCATAAGGTGCGACATATCCTGAAAGATCTTGGGCTTTCCTACATCAAAATCCATGCATGCAGATATGATTGTATTCTCTTCTGGGGAAAAGATCTTGAAGACCTTGAAGCCTGCCCGGTATGTTTTACAGAAAGGTATAAGTTGACTCCTGCAGGCAACAAGAAAGCTGTGAAGATACTTCGATATTTCCCGCTTATTGATAGGCTGGAGCGGTTGTTCATGTGTGCTTTCACGGCCGAGGCAATGAGATGGTGGGCTAAGAGGAACTTGCCTGACGATGACACCCTTATACACCCTTCCGACGGAGAGGCTTGGAAGCACATGTTCAGGGAGTTTGATCATTTTGCAGCAGAGGTCCGAAATGTTTGGCTAGGGCTCTCATCTGACGGATTCAACCCTTTTGGCAACATGGGTCTTCAATACAGTATATGGCTAGTTATTTTGGTACCGTACAACCTTCCACCATGGATGTGCATGAAGAAGGAATACAATATGCTCACTCTGTTAATTCCGGGCCCGGGTTATCCAGGAAAGTGTCTCGATGTGTATTTGAGGCCTTTGATTGAGGAGCTTAAGTACCTGAGTGACTGTGGCCACCCCACTTACGATAGGTTCAAAAAGAAGATGTTCCAGATGCATGCCATGCTTGTTGGCACCATCAGTGATTTTCCTGCCCGCGGTATGTTGTCGGGCAACGTTACCAGGGGTTACAGGGCATGTTCAGAGTGCATGACGGTTGATTGTTGCAGTCCTCATTGCAGTAAAATTGTTCAGATGCGTCACCGTTGTTGGCTTCCATATGATCACCCATTTAGGCAGGATCCAGACGCGTTTGATGGGACTGTGGAAACAGGTGTGGCACCCAGGCGATGGACAGGGGAAGAAATTTTGGAAGTGTTGAATGAATATGATTTTGGCCAGCTGAGCAATCATCCTGACATAGTGGCGTCAATTCCAGACAAGCCCGAAAGGTATAAGTTTTGGACACACAAGAGCATATTCTAGGAACTCTCCTACTGGCCCAGGTTGCCTATCAGACATTACCTAGATGTCATGCACATAGAGAAGAATGTGTGTGAAAGTGTGGTGGGCACAGTTCTTAACTTGGAGGGGAAAACAAAAGACATCCCTAAGGCATGCATTGATCTGAAAGCAATGGGTGTGCGGAAACATTTGTGGTTAAGAGATGGTAAGAGAAAAATGCCGCAAGCTCCGTACACCGTAAAGCCGAAGCATAAGCATGAAATTTTTCGGTGGCTGAGTAATGTCAGGTATATATTCTTATGGCTATGTAGGAATTTGGCCTTAAATTTTTTAGCGGAGTATATATGGTTATATGCGAGAAATATAATTGGTCCATATATATGGCTTTATCTATATATATGCAGGTATCCTTATGGCTATGCAGGAAATATAAGCAGGTGTGTTAACTTCCAAGACAATAAGATGTACGGATTAAAGAGTCATGACTGCCATGTACTGCTTCAACGCCTTTTCCCTATTTTCATTCGAGGGTACATGCCCAAAGAGGTGGTGGAGCCGTTGGTGGCCTTGTCAAGATTCTTTCAGAAGTTATGCACCAGGGAAGTTAAAAAAGCAGACCTGAGGGAGATGCAAGATGACATCATTTTTATCATGTGCAAGCTTGAGAGGATATTTCCCCCAAATTTTTTCTACATAATGCCGCACCTGATGATCCATCTTCCCAAACAATTATTGCTTACCGGTCCCGTACACTACACTTGGATGTATCCCATGGAAAGGTACAAATGATTCATAAATTTGGTTTGCCTATGTTTTTATATGTAAATTCTTGTGGTTAAGTAAGTTAACATGCACTTGTTAACTTGTAGACAATTGGGAGCCTACAAGGACTATGTGAAGAATAAATATGCACCTGAAGGGTGTATCGCTGAAGCATATGTTGCGCACGTGTGTAACGTACACCAAAGTGTACCTCGAAAATGTAGAGGACCCCCAACAACATATGCCGATAGATGAACCCCAGTTCAACCTTTCTATCATCTCCAGTGACGTGGTAGTACAGGGAAGCTTGCCAAAGTCGTACAAGTTGGATGGAAATGAGGTAGCCATTGCCCACTGGTCGGTACTGATTAACTGTCAAGAAGTACAATATTGGAAAAACTATCATCTTCACTGCCCTGCTATTGCCGGAAATGTTGATTACCCCCACAACAAGACGTTTGCAAACTACTTTGGTCAATGGGTAAGTATATGTGTATATGTATATTTTTATATATATCCTTATATAGCATGTATGTATGTACGTGGTTTTGTGGTTTCAAGATGACATAATTTCTTCTGTACGTATTAATATTTGGACGTTTTCAGATGAACCATGTAGCAGATGATGGTTGCCCAGAGTGGTCAAACGAATTGAGGGTCCTGGCGATGAAACCGATTGCTTCAAAAGTTTACTCGATGTGTCAGGTCAATGGCGTGAAATTTATATGTGAAAATCGAGACGACCGACTGAAAACACAGAATTGTGGGGTGATGGTCCATGGTGGGCAGGATGGCGTTGACTATTACGGTGTCCTTCATTCAGTTGTTGAACTAATTTATGGGAACCGCATGAAAGTGCACTTGTTCAAGTGTAGATGGTTTGATACTAGCCCGGAGAACACAAGGACCGATCAGTACGGAACATTTTCGGTGAATACTGCTACTACCTGGTATGAAGATGACCCTTTCGTTCTTGCCTCATCAGTAAAACAAGTGTTTTACCTGGACGATCTTCTTAACAAAGTCCCGTGGAAGGTGGTTAACCATGTTGCTCATAGAAACATATACAGTGCTGCCACACTTGGTGATACCGCAGATGATGAGGAAGTTACTGCATACCAAGAGCCAAACGCTTTTGACATTCCGGAATCATCTACGATTCGCCTTAATAATGTGAGATCTGGGAGTGTGGTTCGAATTACTGGAGCAGAACTTCTCGATGTTAATCCATATGAAGTTGACGCTGATTCAGATGACGAGGAGCGGCACATATTGCCAAAGGTTACCTATGAAACCGAGTCAAACTCAAGTGATGAAGATGATTACGATTATCATCCTTAGTACGTTGGAAATTGTAGTCAGAAATTGTAGTCGGCAAATGTACGTAGTAAAATGTACGTAGTAAAACGTACGTAGTAAAATGTAGTCGGAAATTGGCGTCGGAAAATGTACTCGGAAATTGTATGTAGTCGGAAATTGTACGTAGTCGGAAATTGAACGTAGTCGGAAATCAGAACCGTAGTCGGAAATTATACGTAGTCGGAAATTGGAACCTTAGTCGGAAATTGAACGTAGTCGGAAATCGGAACCGTAGTCGGAAATTGGAACCGTAGTCGGAAATCGGAACCGTAGTCGGAAATTGGAACCGTAGTCGGAAATCGGAACCGTAGTCGGAAATCGGAAATCGGAAATTGAACGTAGTCGGAAATTGGAACCGTAGTCGGAAATTGGAACCGTAGTCGGAAATCGGAACCGTAGTCGGAAATCGGAAATCGGAAATTGAACGTAGTCGAAAATTGGAACCGTAGTCGGAAATTGGAACCGTAGTCAGAAATTGGAACCGTAGTCGGAAATCGGAACCGTAGTCTGAAATTGAACGTAGTCGGAAATCGGAAATCGGAAATTGAACGTAGTCGGAAATCGGAACCGTAGTCGGAAATTGAACGTAGTCGGAAATCGGAACCGTAGTCGGAAATTATACGTAGTCGGAAATTGTACGTTGTCGGAAATTATGTAGTCGGAAAATGGTCGGAAATTGGTCGATCGGATAATAGTCGACAAATAATGACATTACCAACGAGTTGATAAGCAACTCGTTGGTAATGTCATTACCAACGAGTTAGCAACTCGTGGGTAATGTCATTACCAACGAGTCAAGTCGTTGGTAATGACATTACCCATGACGTACGTCGTTGGTAATGTCATTACCAACGACGTTGACCTACCTCGCCGGCAATGGTGGCGGTATAGCTCGAGCTCGATCTCCTCCTCCCCATTTCTCTTCGGCCTAATTCAATTCTCTCTTCCCTCTTCCCTCTCTTAGCACGAAATTCTCACCTCTCCCCTCTCCTCAATCCTCTCTTCTCTCTTCCCTCTCCCCTCTCTTCCTCTCCTCCCCTCTCTCCTCCTCCCCTCATCCTCTTCCTCCTCCCCTCACCTCCGTCGCCGGCACAGTTGGGTCGAGCTCCACCATGCCAGGTTTGAGCTCACTCTCTCTCCCTCTCTCTCTCCCTCTCTCTCTCTCTCATTCCACAATATTTTTTTTGTGTATTTTAATTAATTAATTTTTGATAATTGTGGGATGTATATATGTATGCATGTGGACAATATTTGTAAAATGTAATTAAGGTATGTTTGAAAATTGTGGGGTGAAGGAGCAATATATGTGATGTATATATGTGAAAAATTAATTAATATATATGGAATGTATATATATACGTATGTTTGAAAAATGTGGAAAATTAATTAGCTAGGGTGAATTGGATTAATATGTGATGTATATATATATATATGTGTGAATTAAGGTGAAATTAAGATGCATGATCGATGTATACAAAGTGTATATTTGATGTATATATGTGTGAAAAGTTTAAAGCCGGAAATGATGTATGTGTATATGTTAAGTTAGGTGATATAGTTGTTAATTTAACGTATAATAGGTGATATTGGAACCATAACAAATCGGAACCGGAACGGTTTGAAACCGGAACTGTTTATAACCGGAACCGTTTGAAAACAAACGGTTCCGGTTTCAAACGGTTCCGGTTCCAAACCGTTCCGGTTCCAAACCGTTCCGGTTCCGATTTGTTTTAGAACCGAAACGGTTTGGAACCGGAACTGTTTGTAACCGGAACCGTTATGTTACAAACGGTTCCGGTTACAAACAGTTCCGGTTTCAAACGGTTCCAGTTCCAAACCGTTCCGGTTCCGATTTTTTATAGAACCCCAGTTTGGAACCGGAACCGTTTGGAACCGGAACTGTTTGTAACCGGAACCGTTATGTTACAAATTGTTCCAGTTACAAACAGTTCCGGTTTCAAACGGTTCCGGTTCCAAACCGTTCCGGTTCTGATTTGTTATAGAACCGAAATGGTTTTGGAACCGGAACCGTTTCGAACCGGAACTGTTTGTAACCAGAACCGTTATGTTACAAACGGTTCCGGTTACAAACAGTTCCGGTTTCAAACGGTTCCGGTTCCAAACCGTTCCGGTTCTGATTTGTTATAGAACCGAAACGGTTTGGAACCGGAACCGTTTGGAACCGGAACTGTTTGTAACCGGAACCGTTTGTAATATAACGGTTCCAGGTTCAAACGGTTCCTGTTCCAAACCGTTCCGGTTCCGATTTTTTATAGAACCCTAGTTTCCATGACTATTACGGTGTCCATGCCAGGAGGTTTTGCGGCTAATTGGCTTCGGAGAGGTTCCCGAAATAGTGGAGGGAACAGTAGTCAAGCTTCCTCCTCGCCCGCAGGTAGCAACACGCCCAGTGGGCCAATGATGAGTGCTCGCACGATAGCCTTGCTAGAGGCGCGAGCTGAGGAGGAAGCTGCACGATCAAGAGCCGTGCAACCGGAAGTTGAGCCTCGAACCTCAGTCTCCAGACGCTCAATCAGCAGACGTCCCTCCGGTGGCAGAGCCTCAGACAAGCGACAGTCAACAGGGGCATCAGAAACTCCCTCAATCCGAATGCCCCATATTCGCCCGGTGCCTACTCCCGTTTCACGGGAATCATCTGAGACACATGGTGGTGCTGGCGCCTCATCGTCCAGGCCTCGTCTATCTCCGCCGTCCGGTCTCTTCCTACCCGACGAGATTCCTGTCATCCCTGAATTCGATGATAGGGGGATGCCTGTTTTTATTGAAGGACGGCCGGAGTTCCTGAGCGTGGAGGAAGCGTATAACTTCCTCCCGTTCGACCCCGTGTATCTTTGGAGTGTGAGGTGCACCAACCAACAAACGGACGATGCAGGTAAATTTTATTTAACATCAGATTGATTACTTAATTATTACTTAAGACTTGCGATAGGTTCAATTAATGATATCAATTTGTTGACATTGTATTATTAGGCAATTTCGTTAATGGGACTGGAAAACGGAAAGGGGCTAGAGGCACCTGCACCGGGAAGAGACTTGAGCAGGCCACCGGCTGAAGGAAAACGCCCATAAGGGCCAATGAGGATGGCGAGGTGATCGAGGCATTCGACACCACGCGCAAATATGTCAGCATGGCCGGTGCGATCGTGCGGGACAAGGTCCCAATGCTTTGGCCAGATTGGGAATCTGTGCCTATCTACATGAAGATGCAAGTGCATAATGCACTCAGTGTGAGTAAAATTGTATTTTCATTACGTAAATTTTACATTTATTAATTAAGTCCGAATAAATATATAATTTTACCTTTTATATATTCATATTGCAGGTGTGGTTTGACGTGGATGAAGTTCTTATTCACACGTGGGTTGAGCGTCAACTACATATGAGGTGATGTGCTTCGACTTATTTGAATATATATCGAGTTAGATTTTTGTTTATCAAGTGTTTTAATATCTCTAAATTTTTTTCTATGTTTTAATATAGGTATAAACAGTGGAAGAACGAGCTTTCTTCCCATTACACTGTATACAAGGAGCTAGGCCGAGGTTCTACCCCTAGCGAATTCCGGTTTAGGGAGTACGAGTGGCTGTGGCTGATAGCCCACTTCGAGCACCCCAAAGCTCGGGTATGCATCCTTAATATATCTTACAACCCTAATGTATCGTATCAGATTGAAATAGTTAGTTACTAATTTTTTTTCCATATGTTTATCAAACAAGGCGATTTCGAAGACGAACCGGGCGAATAGATTGAAAAACACCAGGGCCCATCATGCAGGTTCACTCAACTACATGGGTTGGTCGACTAAGGCGCAGCAACAACAAGAAGTGAACCCCTTGGCGTATATTCATCAAAAGTTCTATCCGCAGTGCCCTGACGAAGCGGTAAGTCTTTCGCCTCTCCATGTGTTAATAAAACTATTTTTCGATATTAATTTATTTTGTTACCTAATACGTTATTCATTTTCACTTTTCAATTAGGCGAGAGTGGAGGAGGCGACCGTGGAAGTGACCATGAATATAGCTCGGACTAACCATCCTGACTGCTCCGAGGAAGAAGTCACCCAGTATGCCTCTCAGATCGATCCGCTTGATCGCCCTATAGCGGCTCAGATCATGGCAAAAGCGTGCGGGACTGGCAAGAATACCTACTACTGTAGGGGAATGGGCACGGCGGGCGAAGGACTATTGAAGAACACTTCAGAATACTCTACCGGGTCAAGAAGTTCAACTTCTAGTCGTAACCTCGCAGCGGAGCTTCACAGGACGCAGAGGGAGTTGGAGGAGCAAAAGAGGCAGATGGCCGGGTACCAAATGCAGCAGACACAGGTGCAGGCTCAGATGTACACATGGATGCGGACGATGTACGAGGCTCACACTACCGGACAACTGTTCCCCACACCTCCCCCGGTCCCGGTCCCTCCGTTCCCTAGCTATCCACCACCAGCAGCGCACCAGTCAACGCCAGAGCAAGACCAAGGTAGCCACCGGAATTCAAATGAGTACATGAATTACTTCGACCCTGACCCGCAAGTTCCTCGACCTGACTTGTAGTTGTAGTTAATTTTCGTATCGTCGTTGCTATTTGTACTGTAACGTTGGACATTTATGTGTATTGTTGAACTTGTATGATTGTACGGTTTATGTCTTTCAATGCAGGTTCTGGAATTGGGCCCAATCCAGAATCGCGTTTTTTTTTCAAAATTTTTCCAGACATTGCCGGCGACATGGACCTCAGTCGCCGGCAATGTCTCACATTCCGGCCACGGCGGCGCTGCCATTGCGGGCGACGCCGTCGCCGGTAATGTCTTGACATTGCCGGCGACTCAAGTCGCCGGTGATGTCTCCGACATTACCGGCGACGGCGTTTCCCGTTGCCGGCAATGTCAACACCGGCGGGGAATGAAAGGACCCAACCCCGATTTAGCTCCCTAAATCGGAATCAAACCCTTTCGAAAACACGAACCAACAAAAACTTTTCAAAATTTGGGCAGAGTTTCATTACTAACGTTGAATTACCATTACCTGCACGCGGAAAATACACTTCATCCTATGCCACAAAAAGCAAACCGTGGGCACCAATCCCATCCGGATTTCTCAATATATCAACAGTAAAGTAAATCAATAAATATATATATACTTTACTGAAATCCGGTATAAAATCGTATAACATATTCAATAGGAAGCTCAGAGCGACATCTAATACACAATCGTATACGCATACCACAGTAGGTAGAACAATAAACCTACTGGATGAAACAAAGTAGCTCGAGCACTATGCCTCCGACCACGACGTGCGACACCAGAGCCTGAACTGCAAACTGGGCACGTAAACCGAAAAACCCAGGTGAAAGACAATAAACACGTTAGAGTGAGTGGACGAAAATAAATGTCTTTCACCAAGTGATATATATGTATAAAATCATATGCGAGTCAAATGCATAAGTAAAGAAATGGTACACGAGGGAGACTCCAACTCCTCACGCGTCCGGGTACACGAGGGAGACTCCAACTCCTCACGCGTACAGAGCATGCAATGTAAAATCGCGGAATCACTCATGGACTACCACGCGATAGCACAGTCTGAATCACGGGATCCCAGACCCACACGTGATTCCTAGCCAGAAAGGCCTCGGGTCAGGATATCTGTCCTTCCCGGAGCGTACTCGGGGATCAGCCGAGAAGCCAATGTGTATCGATACCACAACATATACTGAGACTGTACTCTGTGTAAACCAAATCATAAATCTTTTCTATGCACATGCTTAAAACATAATATGTACGTATGAATATATTCGTATACGTATATCCGTATAAGCATAATCGTAAAACACATGCTCGTAAAATCATAATCAATCCGCATGCTCAAGTTCGTAAATCATAAATAAAAGACTCGCAATCAATCTGTGAAAAGAAATGTCCACTCACAGACTGGCGTAACGCGTATCGCGTTAACCCGTGATCCGGCGGAATGCCCCTCGCCAAACGAATGATCACGAACCCTGAATATACACAATGTCCAATATTCAAAATCATAATCCGACAATACAAATTAAATCACGAGAAACCACCGTTCTTGGAAATACACAATTCGAATACGACGAATCGTCGAAAATCCATATATACCACTTCAATACCTCGCTTTACGTTCGGACGCTCAACTCGAAAAATGAACCTCCCCACAGCGATCGGGGCGCGATTTCGAGTCAAATGACATGCGACTTGTCGAAAGTCAAAAAGTCAACTCTGACCGTTGACTAACGCCGTTGACCGCCGTCCACGGCGGCGCCACTGTTGACCGGAGAATTTCACGGCGGAGCAACCTTTGTTCCACTCAAAACCACCCACTGAGCAACTTTGTCAACTGCACCGAAGTCCAATTCTCACTCTAACATGGTCAATTTCATGAAAAACCGAATGAACACACAAATTTCAATCCCAAAATTCTCCAAGCTCAAATCGAATTAGAACACCATGTTTATATGGTTAGAATCACAATGAAGAGGGCTACAAAACCCAGTACCTTTTGAAGTTCAATTCGGCCGAATTTGAGGAACCCGATTAACCCCAATTTCTCAAACTTTTGATCGGAATTCTTCCCTTTCCGGCGAGCCACGCCGTGAGAGGTGGTTGGATTCGGACTCGGGAGGCCAAGGCGAGGTGGGAGGAGCAAACCCCGTGGCCGGAGATGGCCGGACGGCGGCTCGCCGTCGCCACCGTGAAGCTCCGTCGCGTTTCTCTTCACCCACCGAGTTGACTCGGTCAACTCGGTCAAACCTCAAAATGGTAAGTGTTGACTTGCCCCAAAACAGAAAGTTTCTATTTATAGCCTTTCCCAAAATGGAAACTCATACTTATCCTTTTCGACAAACTTCAAACGCACGTAACTTCCTCGTCGTAAATCCGATTCCGATAATTCTCGCGGCTATACACTCGTCTCGACATATTCTTCCAATATTACCCGAAGTCAAACATATCGGCCAACCGAATAAAAAGTCAACCCTTCAAAGCAACACACATTAAATCGACTAAATAATCAACAAACGGCAAAATTCGTAACTAATTCCTCGTAACTCCAAATCATGCTCCGGAAGTTCCCATGAACTCGAAATTAAATTCTGAACAACTTCCATGAAGAATCCGAAGCCAAATTCTCGTCCGATAATTTAGTCGTTAAGTAGCTCGCCATTATAATCTGTTTCCGTCGAAACTTCAAATATTCATAACTAATTCCTCGGTCGTCCAAATAACGATCCGGAACCGTCCACGAACTCGTAATCACACGTACAAAGATTCTCGAGAAGAGACCTAGCTCCAATTCTCGGCCAATAATTAAGTTGTTAAGAAGCTTCGGCGATTAAAATGACTGTCGCAACTCTGCGACTACGTGCAAGCTCATCAATCAAGCTAATTCCACTGCTAATTCTAGTCCGGGTCGTCACAAATCCACCCCCCTTAGAAAAATTTCGACCTCGAAATTTCCAAGTCTGCTGGCTAAAAGTAGGAGCACTGCCTCTGCATACTGCTCAACTGCCCAGTGGCTACATCAACTAAACAACTCTGGCAACTGACTCCACAATAGGAGATAGCTCCGTGCTGAAATCCATGTACCCTCAAATCACAAATCTGAACTGGTTCACATAATCGCCAAGTGTTCCTACATAAGGAACAGATAGGGTACACAACACATAGCAAACCTGAAACACAGTTCCGCCACACGGAACACACACACACATAAAAGCCAACACTATAGGCAATGCCGAACCATACGGCATAACACAAACTTGCCTATGGCCACATACAAATCAAAACAACGTGTCAATTCACAACTCAGCATACTCGTATCAACACAACTCAAACATCGAACTTGGCAATAATCAACTCATTTCCGCTAATCCGACAGTCTGTGGTAACACACTCCACAAAATCAGAATCAAAAATCAACTCAAACTCAAACCAAACTCACTCCAACACAATGGAGTACAACAACATATCTCAAATCAACATCAAACAACCTCAAACCACAGTGGTCCACAAACTGGTACTGCAAGCAAACTCAAACCGCTGAAACTGCTGGTCCCGAATCCTCCGGAACTGCAATACCAAGGTTCACAACATACCCTCCAAGGTCTGAATAGTCCTCAAAGATCGCTCGTCAATCCGAGGACAAGGACCGGTACTAACTCGTAATCTGGTCCCTAATGCTCGCTGCAAAGCTTGTTGACACTTGTCATAGCCGATTACCTCGACCAGCAAACTGGGACACAGGTACACCACGTAGACGGACAACCTCCGTCAATCACAGCTATACCAGCCAATCACTGGAATCATCTCTGAAAGTACAAGGAACTGTACTGAGTTCGTCAAATGATCCATAAAGACCCGACAACTGGTATCACAACCAAACTGTACACATCCACACACAATTATAGCAGCAACTGTCACGTCTAACCGGAAATCTCAAATGGCTAACACATCTCGGCAAGTCTCTGCCTCCTAGCCATCGCCAGTCGACGAATATGGCATCAGCACACACAAGCTGTGCTCGCACAAGCTGCTATATCGTTCTTCATGTTGCGTCACGAGTAGTAAACTCGAAATATCTGATACATCTCCGTACCACTAGCGTCAAACGCGCGCAAAATCACGAGCCTCGACATCATCACACTCAAACTCAGCTCTCATAGCCCATAACTCAGCTAACACGGGAACTCGAGCCATACTCACATGAAACACTGAAGCTCCCGATTCTCGACTGAATGCATCAGTAACAACATCCAAACGGATAATCAAGTACAACCTCTAACCTTCTCGAACAAACTCTAATGTGCAGCTATAGTCGTCAGTCGACTCCATCCATCGACACTGCCTCAAGCTCAAATCTGGCCAAAAATGCAAGTGGATGAAACTCAAATGATTAGTGTACGTCCTACACTGCGCTACACGCCATAGCTATAATGTCTCAAACTCTCTGATGCTAACAAAAGGACAGCTACACCCAAATCATACACAGGATATGTAGCTACATAATGTCTCCATTGCCCGTAACCACAAGCCACTGCTCTACTACATAGCATCCAAACACAATCATCTCTAAACCTCGATGCATCGCCATAACCCACGAAATCGTCGCGGTCGTCAGGCAAGGTCAAAACCGAAGTAATGGTCAACCATCCTGCAGGAGTAAGTAACTCTCCTCGCGAGCATCGAACCACTCGAGCTTGATGCCTTCTTCGTCAATCCGGAAAGTGAAGTGGTAATCCGAGAAAAATCCTGCACAAGCCGTCGGTAATAGCCTGCCAAACACAAGAGACTCCCGATCTCTGGCACAATGGTAGGGCAAACTCCGAATCATCACGGCTTCAATCTGGTCAGGATCCACGCCAAATACCTCGGATAGCATCACATAGCCCAACATCTTCACGCTAATCGACCAAAACTCACACTGGATGAACTTTCACAAACAGCTAATCGTCTCGTGAAGTCCGCGAAACCACTCGCTATTGCATTAGGTACTGGTCCACGCTCCTGGAGTACATCAGGACGTTGCCAACGAACATGACCGCAAACTCGTCCAGAAACCGTCTGAACACCTGGTCCATCAAGTCCACATGATCAACGGGACATTGGTCAACCAATAGCGTGACCAAGAACTCCTGATGTCCGCACCGTGATCCAAAAGCCAACATAGCCACATCTGACTCATCAAACCTCCACTGATGGTATCCGGATCTGAAATCAATCTTCGAAAAGAGTGAAGCTCCTTTGAGCTGAACAAACCACTCGTCAATCCGAAACGGAGGATACTCACACCCCTCTGAAGCAAATCAGGCTTCCGGTAGTCAATGCGCCACCTTATCGAACCATACAAACAGTCGCACAACTGATGCAAGAGCACACTACGCAAATACGCGGGGTCGCATGAAATCTCCTGAAACCTCCTCCAGCAACTCCTGGAGTCGAAACTGTAACTCCATCAGCTCCGCTGGCACCGAACGACAAGACGTCGGCAAATGAGTCCAGCGCTCGACACAAGCCCAATGGTGTAGTCAGTCTCCCGATCTGGAGGAACACCTGTAACTCCTCCAAAAACACATCTGGAAACTCGGAAACCACCTCAATGTCACCAACGTCGGGTACAGCACCCATAGTGTCCACAACATGAACCAAGAAAACAACATAACCCGTCTCAATCATCCGCTCGACCAACACCATGAAACAGCATCTCAGGGAAATCCGGTCGTCGAATCACAACCTCCTCCTCGAGGCACTCGAACAACGCCAAATGCGTCGTCAGTAAGTCCATACTCACAAGCACACCAAAACCACAATGTCCAGCTATAACAGATCCGCAACTAACACATAACCTCCAACCAGGATCTCGCAACCTCCGGATGGACGCAACAATCTCCAAAACCTCGGAAGTGGAAATGCAGATACCATAGCCACGGATATCCAACAACAGCAACCTCGGAGAAAAGTCTGTCCTCAAACAAGGTCATGGCACGAACTCTAACATGCCCAACTAGTCGCCCACATCAATTGCGACTTGCTGAATAACTCGTCTCGAAATCTGGGTTGATCAAGCTCTAGAAACAGCATCATGATTTCCTCGTAAACTCTGAGCTGTCGAACCGCTAACACAGCTGGCTAAGGGCGCTTCCTCATAACGTGACCCTCCTGGCCATCGAAACAGCAACTGAAAGTGCTCCACGAACACAAATCACCGCAACACCAACTGCGTGATAGGATCACCAACGATCGCCCAAGCTCATGCCACAGGTACAAGTCCGCTACTCTGCGCTCTCCGCCATCGTCAAACGGATTCAGCAGAGGATCCTCAACATAATCGAAAAGACCACAGTCTGATGAAATCACTGATCCTGAAGTATCGGAACTCAACCTCATCAAAATCTCGACTAAGTCCACTTTCCTCAAATCATCGTATCGAAAACCGCGTACATCTTTCCCTCACAATAGCCTCGCCACTGAGTGCAGCACACTATGCTCCTCACGGATGTCTCGAGGCACATCAATCAGACTCTCTCTGATGCTCAGGTTCAAACTCATCTCGAACCTCGTGCATAGCTCCCTCTGAAGCCGCATAACACGTACAAACAGGAACAAACATGTGAACACTGCATCTCTGCCTCAGGTGGGTAAAAACTCCACATATGATTGCTGGATAGTCTGATTAAACCATTACCGTCTAAACAACACCCTGAATGTAGGCCATGGAGTCGCAACCGGAACTCACACAATAATAGCCCACCAAACACAACAATCTGACTCAGGCAAACATCACTGCCACAAATCTCAGCTCTAAGGCAACATGTAGACACTCATATACACATCCCCAGGTAAACCGTGCCACACAATTCTCTGAACTCTGAATACTGATCTGAATCCACTGTTCACTGGCGAATCACGCGTCGATTGATCCCCAATAGGATCCACAACCGAAACGACACGGAAAGCACGTCAGGAGGCATCCTAATGAATACAATACCGTTCACAACAAGTGGAACGTAATCATGGAACTTCAAATATTTGAAAGCACACAACACCCGGAATTTGATGATTATCCGCTGGCCGGTCGGGTCACCGTTCCAGACATGCTGTACATTCTCAAATATCCTTAGTAAACATGACTACAGAAGTCTACAGAACCTATAACCTAATGCTCTGATACCAAGCTGAAAGGACCCAACCCCGATTTAGCTCCCTAAATCGGAATCAAACCCTTTCGAAAACACGAACCAACAAAAACTTTTCAAAATTTGGGCAGAGTTTCATTACTAACGTTGAATTACCATTACCTGCACGCGGAAAATACACTTCATCCTATGCCACAAAAAGCAAACCGTGGGCACCAATCCCATCCGGATTTCTCAATATATCAACAGTAAAGTAAATCAATAAATATATATATACTTTACTGAAATCCGGTATAAAATCGTATAACATATTCAATAGGAAGCTCAGAGCGACATCTAATACACAATCGTATACGCATACCACAGTAGGTAGAACAATAAACCTACTGGATGAAACAAAGTAGCTCGAGCACTATGCCTCCGACCACGACGTGCGACACCAGAGCCTGAACTGCAAACTGGGCACGTAAACCGAAAAACCCAGGTGAAAGACAATAAACACGTTAGAGTGAGTGGACGAAAATAAATGTCTTTCACCAAGTGATATATATGTATAAAATCATATGCGAGTCAAATGCATAAGTAAAGAAATGGTACACGAGGGAGACTCCAACTCCTCATGCGTCCGGGTACACGAGGGAGACTCCAACTCCTCACGCGTACAGAGCATGCAATGTAAAATCGCGGAATCACTCATGGACTACCACGCGATAGCACAGTCTGAATCACGGGATCCCAGACCCACACGTGATTCCTAGCCAGAAAGGCCTCGGGTCAGGATATCTGTCCTTCCCGGAGCGTACTCGGGGATCAGCCGAGAAGCCAATGTGTATCGATACCACAACATATACTGAGACTGTACTCTGTGTAAACCAAATCATAAATCTTTTCTATGCACATGCTTAAAACATAATATGTACGTATGAATATATTCGTATACGTATAACCGTATAAGCATAATCGTAAAACACATGCTCGTAAAATCATAATCAATCCGCATGCTCAAGTTCGTAAATCATAAATAAAAGACTCGCAATCAATCTGTGAAAAGAAATGTCCACTCACAGACTGGCGTAACGCGTATCGCGTTAACCCGTGATCCGGCGGAATGCCCCTCGCCAAACGAATGATCACGAACCCTGAATATACACAATGTCCAATATTCAAAATCATAATCCGACAATACAAATTAAATCACGAGAAACCACCGTTCTTGGAAATACACAATTCGAATACGACGAATCGTCGAAAATCCATATATACCACTTCAATACCTCGCTTTACGTTCGGACGCTCAACTCGAAAAACGAACCTCCCCACAGCGATCGGGGCGCGATTTCGAGTCAAATGACATGCGACTTGTCGAAAGTCAAAAAGTCAACTCTGACCGTTGACTACCGCCGTTGACCGCCGTCCACGGCGGCGCCACTGTTGACCGGAGAATTTCACGGCGGAGCAACCTTTGTTCCACTCAAAACCACCCACTGAGCAACTTTGTCAACTGCACCGAAGTCCAATTCTCACTCTAACATGGTCAATTTCATGAAAAACCGAATGAACACACAAATTTCAATCCCAAAATTCTCCAAGCTCAAATCGAATTAGAACACCATGTTTATATGGTTAGAATCACAATGAAGAGGGCTACAAATCCCAGTACCTTTTGAAGTTCAATTCGGCCGAATTTGAGGAACCCGATTAACCCCAATTTCTCAAACTTTTGATCGGAATTCTTCCCTTTCCGGCGAGCCACGCCGTGAGAGGTGGTTGGATTCGGACTCGGGAGGCCAAGGCGAGGTGGGAGGAGCAAACCCCGTGGCCAGAGATGGCCGGACGGCGGCTCGCCGTCGCCACCGTGAAGCTCCGTCGCGTTTCTCTTCACCCACCGAGTTGACTCGGTCAACTCGGTCAAACCTCAAAATGGTAAGTGTTGACTTGCCCCAAAACAGAAAGTTTCTATTTATAGCCTTTCCCAAAATGGAAACTCATACTTATCCTTTTCGACAAACTTCAAACGCACGTAACTTCCTCGTCGTAAATCCGATTCCGATAATTCTCGCGGCTATACACTCGTCTCGACATATTCTTCCAATATTACCCGAAGTCAAACATATCGGCCAACCGAATAAAAAGTCAACCCTTCAAAGCAACACACATTAAATCGACTAAATAATCAACAAACGGCAAAATTCGCAACTAATTCCTCGTAACTCCAAATCATGCTCCGGAAGTTCCCATGAACTCGAAATTAAATTCTGAACAACTTCCATGAAGAATCCAAAGCCAAATTCTCGTCCGATAATTTAGTCGTTAAGTAGCTCGCCATTATAATTTGTTTCCGTCGAAACTTCAAATATTCATAACTAATTCCTCGGTCGTCCAAATAACGATCCGGAACCGTCCACGAACTCGTAATCACACGTACAACGATTCTCGAGAAGAGACCTAGCTCCAATTCTCGGCCAATAATTAAGTCGTTAAGAAGCTTCGGCGATTAAAATGACTGTCGCAACTCTGCGACTACGTGCAAGCTCATCAATCAAGCTAATTCCACTGCTAATTCTAGTCCGTGTCGTCACAGGGAATCTCCGGCGACGTCATTGCCGGCGACTTGTCGCCGGTAATGTCAATTCCGGCGAAAAAAAAAGACAAGGCCGGCGACGGCAGGTCGCCGGTAATGTCTCCATTTCTGGTAGTGCATGATCAAATTCTCTACAATATAGAATAGACTTTCATTAAAGCTCATATGGTTTTAGTATGAAGGGCTTCTTACTGAAGGTCCATGGATCTTGTTACATGATTTTTTTCCTCGTTGGCACAAATCTTATCCGTGTCTTAACTTGTCCGGTTTCGATTCCATTTCATGTCATTTCTCATCTTCATCCTCCCTTGATTGACCCTGGTCGGGATCTCTTAAAAACTCTAAGGTCATTTCCGGCTGTTTAAACCGCAGCTTTTCAGTCAGATAACCTGAAGATTACAAATTTAAACAATAATCTATATGCTTCATCCTAACTAACTATCAATCTCATTCCAGAACAAATTGAAAATAGTAGTCTTATCAATTCTTGAAAAGTAAAATTTAAACTTGATAATCTATCAGTGATCGGTTGTCTTCATGATAATCAAACTGAAACTACATAAAAAATGATTTATTTCACATATATCTAAAAGCAAAAATAAGTATCAAAACTTCTAAAACCACAATCCCATATATATCTGACTACCCGAAAACAATACTCACAAAATAATAGAATCTAAATGTGGTGGATATATAATTACTCAATGAAGGATGTAAGAAAAAGCTCCATATACTTTCCCAAATAATATTGGTATAATGGTGTCATCCTTGTAAATCTATATAAGAAATATTATCAAATACCAAATAATAGATTATTATCAATCACTGTTTCTAATCCCAGTAGCTATGAATTCTTTCAATACCAAATATGGTTATAGATCCAGAATACTCATCAAACTCAGCAATAATATTAACTATATTTTAATTTTTTTCTTCGCTAAATCAAAAATGAAAAGTAACTTATAGATTAGAAACGGTATTGTATTTTTCAGAGAGAAAAGAAAGAAGCTCAATGTAATTAAACTTCAAAAGTTCGAAACGACGACGTTGAGATCCTTGTATTACCCACCGGAAAACTTAGGAGATCGACTCTGTCACAAACAAAGAATTTCTACACTTTGCTATCACACTTCCTACTGATCAAAAAGAATTCCATATATGCCAACTAATCAAATGTCCCTCATCATCCATTTGCAAGATTAAATACATTCGAAAAGAAAAAGGAAAAATATTTCCATGCGTATAATGTGAGAATTAAGATAACCAACCTTACATTTTCCAATATTTCTGATCTCATACACACTCCAAGTTACCGACTTTAACAAACTACAATACTACATAGAGCTCATAAGAGGTGAAACTAATCAATATGAGAACTTAGGAACCGTAAGTAGCATAAGATATATAGCCCATTAGCCCAGATCTTTTATTACGCCTATTGCTCTATTCTTTAACAGTACGTCGACTACATAAAAAAGTAAATACCAACTAAACTGAAAGCTGGGAACTTTAACGAAACCCTAGATGGATAATCTGCCACTTACTGTGATTAGATCTTAATGGATGGAATTATCCAGATTTGACCAAACAAAATATGGATACTGATAGATTTAATCAACAAAGCTGAAACCTTTGCATGAGTATAAATAAGGAGAGAAAAAGTGAGAACTGAATGTGAAGAGAGATGATGACAACCCTAAATTGTGACGCTCAACGGGGATGGAAGGCACGATGGACAGATCAGAATCGTTGTGCTACAGGGAGAATGAAGAGATTGAAAAAGTCAACGCCCTTAATGACAACAACATTACCATAGAGAGAGGGAGATTTTCAAGCAAATTGGAAAACTTACCGTGAAGAGCTTTTTGCGTTGTAGACCTTCGGTGGAGATGGGAACGACGGATTCTCTAGAGGGCAGATGAATTGAAGATTATGGTGGTCTAGGATGAGAGAGAGCTTGAGGGATTCTTCTTCTATCTATTTCTGTGATTTTTTAGCAGCACATGAACAAAAATACCCATGCTCTTAGGAACAGTGAATCATGGCTTCTGTACAGTATTTTTGTACAGTGGACCATGATTGTTTTATAGGTAAATTTGTCATTGCTCTTTGTAAGTCTAAAAACGCATATAGGTCTGTTTGAAAATGCTTTTGAAAATGTTAGAAGTTTTTTTTTAAAGGAATTAGAAGTGCTTTAATAAATAACACTTGCAAAGTTGAGTGTTAAGCAAATAATATTGACCCAAAATGCAAGTTTAAATCATGTTAGAGCAACTCCAACGGCTTCCTCAATATAGAGAGAAATTTTTTTTAGAGAATATTAAGCATTTTTTCACTCCAACATTTCTCCATCTCATTCCCCAAAATAGAGAAAAGCATAAGAGAGAACAAAACATTCCTCAAATTTACAGCAACCTACAAAATTTTGGAGAATGAACTACCATTAATCTTTGCGAGCTTCAATGTTTCTCAAAGTTCTCCAAACACCTTCTTGCAAGTCTCAACATAAAAAATGAATATTTTATTATTATAATAAATAAGGATATAGTTGTAATAAATGCATAAATCTGTAAAATAGGGAAACTGTTGTTGTTGAAGCATAATTTTTTTTGGAGATTTCGATTTTTGCTTTTTTATTTTATAAAAATTATGGAGAAGTTGTAGGAGTTGCTCTTATTATAATATATCGGAATGAAGGTTAGCTCAAATGGTATGAGCCCCACTACTTGAGAAGTAGACTATTAAGTCACTAGTGAAATTTCATAATCAATTTTTTTTAAATGAACATATATTGAGCTTCACACCAACAATATACACCAATATCAGCTTCACACCAACAATCATAATGAATGGTGATGATGCAGACATGGATAGCGACCCTCAAAGTACTAGAAATAAATTATTTGATACTCAATGTGAAGGTGAATGATGAATTCAGCAACATTAAAGATGAAACGGCCTTGGCCCAAAACAAGCATCACTGCCAACGACCAGAGATAATAATATCATATGCACCTAATTTTATAAAAGGAAAGGAGCATCGATGATTCTAGAAAACAATGTCATGTACGTACGTACGTCCGTATGATAAATATGAAGCTTCATTGAGTACCCATTTACGTGTATTCAGCAGAGAATAAGATGCATATGATTTATTTATTTATTTCTGCATCTTCGCGATAAATTAAGGCAGGATAGTTAATTTTTCAGCAAAATTGACCACTGCAGATAACAAACAACTTACTATGTCTTCTTCCTCTTGTAGACTTGTAGTTAGATTTCAAATGGCTCTTTCTTCCATCTCAAGCCATGCATATCTAGATAATAGTGAGAACTCCAAAAGAATTATCTCTTTGATTCTCTTTGTTCCTACTGAAAGTGAGAAATGATCTCCCTCTGCATTTCTTTGGTCCACCAAAAGTTTCTGTGAAGTTATATTTGCATTAATCTTTGAGGACTTGCTCCCACCTTTCCCTGTACAGTGTTGTTCCAAGAAATAGAAAGCTACACATACAAACATTCTTGTGCAAAGTGAAAATTAGCTCAGCTCTACAAATTGGTATGGGGCTGATTACTCAGAGCACCTAATTTGTTGTCTTTCTCTTACTAAAAGAATCCAAATAGATACCACACAACCCTAACATATATGCATGGTACACTAGAAAAGAAAGCCCGCACGGAGGCACGGTATTACTTTACAGCAAAAAATTTGGAAAAATGACACCGTAAACAAAAAAGCGAAAAGGTAAAGCCTATATAAAATGGGTAAATTGTTTTAAAAAATAAAAGTTAAAACTATTAGAAAAATGTATGAATGTTAAAAAATAAAAATAGTTTAAAAGGTAAGTAAAAAACTAAATCATGAAAATTGTTTTTAAAACATGAAAAGACCAAAATACCCCTATGAATAGTTATTTATTATGTAGTACTGACACTTCATTGTAGTGTCGTGTCACGTGTCCGACACTTGGGACACACCGACGCTTGGGGACACTTGGAGACGCCGTGTCCAAAGTGCCACGTGACGTGTCCAAAAATATTCTTTTTTGAACACTCGGGGATACTTGGACACTTCAGGACACTTTAGCATATTAAATAATACATGTTTTTATATATTTTTAAAAGTACATAAATGAGAATCATATTCATATATATTATATGTATATATATGTATTAGGAAGTGCAGATATTCTTAAGCTTGCAAATTTGTCTGTAGACAAACCAACAATTAGGGGTCGGCAAAAAGCCCGGCCCGGCCCGGCCCATGTATAGCCGGCACGGGCCGGGCCTCAACAACATTTTAATATTTGCGGGCCGGGTCAGAGCTTTGCGGGTTTTTACAGGCCGGGCCTATCGGGCTTTAATTATTAAAAAGTTAAGACATTTCAAAATAAACGTAACCTTCATCCATGCACCGGGGTTTAAACGTACTCCGACGAGTCTAAATTTTACATACGATGTTTATCACTATAAGATGGAGTTTTCTACATGTCCTCGTTTATTATTAAAACATATTTAATTCTTATATTGCTTGAATTCTCCATATGTATATTAATGTTCTTACGTTTGTTCATTTGTTATATGGAATGAAATACTTTTGTGAAATTTAATCGGACATGTTTAATTATTTTATAAAATTGACCGTTAGATTGAGTGGTTAGAATATCATAACCATGACTTTAAAATTTTATAAATTTTGGACTTGATTTAGACATCGATCCATGTATTTCGCCAAATGTGACCATAGTACTCTTACAACTAAAACGGAAATTACCCCTCCCGAAAATAATTTTTTAACATCAAATTTTGGACACATATTCTTATGGAATACATATCTATCTCATAGTGTCAAAAAAATTGACATAAAAAATTGATTTATCTACTCCCCCCATAGGAAAATAAGGAAAATAAGATGAGTGTATTTTAGTGTTTTCACAACTTTTGTTTAATTGTATTGACTGGGATCCAAACGTACTTCGATTAGGCTAATTTTTACGTACGGTGTCTTTTATTACAAGGTGAACTATTATATATGGCCTTCTTTATTGTTAAAACATTTTTAATTCTTATGTTGCTTGAATTCTCTACATGCACACTAATGTTCTTACCTTTATTCCTTGGTTATATGGGTTAAAAGACCTTTGTGAAACGTAATCGATCATGTATCATCATTTTACAAAACTGACTGTCAGATTGGTTGTTCATAATATTCTAAGCATGCCGTTAAAAATTTATAAATTTTGGACTTGATTTAGACCTACATCTATGAGTTTCGCTAAATGTGACTGTAGTACCCTTACAACTAAAACGTAAATTACCCATCCCTAAAGGAATTTTTTAAGATCAAAATTTTAACACACATTCTTGTAAATTACATATCTATCTCATAGTGTCAAAAAAATTGATATAAAAATTTAATTTATCTAGTTTCTCCATGGAAAAATAAGCAATATATAAGAGAAGGGTATTTATGTCATTTCACACACTCTCAATTAAACTCTCACCATTGAAAAATTACAAGATCTAATCTGAACCATCTATTATATTTACTGTTTTACTGTGTAAATCGATAAAAAAAATTACAATGAAACCCTAAACCCTAAACCTAACCCCTAAACCCTAACTTACTCTAAACCTCAAAATTCCTAAACCTTAACTTACCCTAAATCTCAATCCCCTAAACCCTAACTTACCTTAAACCTAAACCCTAACTTATTCTAAACTCTAAACAATGATTTAATAGTAAAATAGATACACAAATATAACTATATATGGAATTCCAATATTTGATCAATATATGTATATGTAATATATTAATATAGACATACACAAATATAAAAAAAAAATATATATATATATAGTACTAGTCACTATATTATATATATAAGTGTAGGTATAATGATATATGTACTATTATCTTATATATAAAAAAAATTGACTGTCGGATTGGTTGTTCATAATATTCTAAGTAAGCCGTCCCTAATTTTTATAAATTTTGGACCTAAACCCTAAACCCTAAACCCCAAACCCTAAACCCTAAAAAAATTACAATAAAATCCTAGAACCGGAACCCTAACTTACCCTAAACCTCAAATTCCTAAACCTTAACTTACCATAAATCTTAATCTCCTAAACCCTAATTTACCCTAAACCTAAACCCTAACTTATGCTAAACTTTAAATAATGACTTAATAGTAAAATAGATACACAAATTTAATTATATATGGAATTCGAATATTCAATCTATACATGTATATGTAATATATTAATATATATACACAAATATAAAATATATATCTACATAGTATTAGTCTATTAGACTACTAGTCACTATATCATATATATATATATATGTCAATATGTGTGTAGGTAAACTTTAACTAGGTATAAATTGTATAATGATTAAAATTCATTAAATGATTTAATGATATATGTCAATATGTGTGCGGGCTTTGACGGGCCGGGCCTAACGGGCTTTGACGGGCCGGGCCTAACGGCCTTGCAGGGCTTTTGGCGGGCCGGGCCCGCGGGCCGGGCTTTAGATCTCTAAACCATGGTCGGCCCACCAACTACCTTGGCGGACTTTTGCGGGCTTTTTTGCGGGCCGGGCCGGGCTTTTAGCCCACGGGCTTGCGGGCCTCCACCGGCCACGAGGCCCACGGGCCAAATGATGACCCCTACCAACAATAGAGGGCATATTATTTGGAACCTTAGAATGATGACAATGAGGATGTAACTATTCATTACACAATAAAATTAATGATCTTTATGTCTTATTTAAATTTTTAGTATTTTTTTGAGGACATTTGGATTTTAAAGTTTGTTCTGCATTTTTAAGTCACATGATTCTTTATATCTATGGATAATTTTGATTATTTTACTAATTTTTTATTTAATTATTAAATACTTTAATTTTAATTTAATTTAATTGCCCGTATCTTAACCGTGTCTGTGTCCTATTTTTTAAAATTTTGCCGTGTCTATTTGGAGTGTGATTCTGTTTTCAACCATCTGAATAAGAATGACATTGAGCCTAATCGATGGCATTGAGAAGCAATCACTTCCAATTGATCTGCGAAATTAAACGACGAGGTCTGCTGGACAAAGCCTCAAACAAAAACATAGTTTCGCTAAGATTGAGCTGTAACAAGAATTGCTCTCTGACAAGAGAAAACCCAAACCAAAACTTTGATGACAATAGTTTTTAATCCATGAATTTATACTTCTTAAAAGGCAAAATAGCATAAATGGTCACTAATCTTTGTCCAAAACAACAGTTTGGTCATTATCGTATGACATATGTCAAAATGTTCACTCCCTCTAACGTTTAATTATCAAATTGGTCACTCCCGTCAACTTTTTAGGGGTAAAAATGTCTTTTTATCATTAAATTATATTTATTTACAAAAATGCCATTACTAAAAGTTTTAAATGGTCATTGATCTTTGCCCAAAACGACACTTTGGTCACCATCGTATGACATATGTCAAAATGGTCACTCATCTTCGTTCTCTGTGTATAAATTTAGTCACTCTATCTATTTTAGACGTTAAATACTTGATATGTAAGAGGTACAAATGTCTTTTTATCATTTAATTTTATTTAATTTACAATAATGTCATTATTACAAGTTTTAAAAAATTATTAACTCTCTCTCTCCACCCCACAATCGCCAGCCAATGGAGATTGAACCCAAGGCTGAGAACAACACGAAGGAGTCGTAAACCCTAAACTCTAAACGATGAGGACCTATAAACCTCTCTATTCCCTCGCCGTCGCCGCCCTTAGATTCTCCACAATCGCAGTCACCTCATGGCATCCTATGCCTCCTCACAGCTAACAAGCCTGGTCGAGGTAGAGATCGATCTATCGACAATGGATTTCAGTTGCGGTACTACTACAAATGTCGATCGACGAGCCGTCGCTGGTGGTGGCGAGCCTCGGGGGAGGAGTGATAGAAAGGATAATTTTTTATATTTTTTAGATTTTTAGATTATTTTTTGTCAAATGAGGATAAAAAGATAAAATTACCCCTAAACATAAATGAAATATTCTTTTTTTAATGGACGTTTGAGCTCGAATGACCAATTTGAAAATAAAACCTTAGCGGGAGTGACCATTTTGATATATGTCATACGATAGTGACTAACGTGTCATTTTGGGCAAAGATTAATGACTATTTATGCAATTTGCCAAGATAAAAAGACAAAAAGACAAAAATACACTTGAAAAAAATAGTTTTTTTTTTAACGGGCGAATGATCATTTTGATATACTTTCGAAAAAGACGAGTGACCATTTTGACATATGCCATACGATAGTTACCAAACTGTCGTTTTGGGCAGAGATGAATGACCATTTATGCTATTTTGCCTTCTTAAAATGTGCTACGCGGCAAATCCAGCCACCAACATGGCAACATTAGCCTTGAATCTTACTACTGCCAGACCTCTAGATAGACTGCTGCGTCACCTGCGTGCTTCCACTTTCTTGTAGGATGATCAACATTTTGATCCATCTTATGAGGTGATGGATGTGTGAATGTACTGGGATGTCATGGGAGTACAAGTTTCAAGGTCCCCTTTTATCCGTTCTGGAGTAAATGTGTATAACAGACGGTTCGCATAGTCGGATCATAGCTATGTTCTTTTAAATGTAGTCAATTCTATAATTCACTTCATAAACCATAAACTTACAAGCATCCAACTTTTTTTTATCCATGGCCAACCTTGACATTTAAGTAATGTCATGAAGGTTCAAATATTCAGAATACAGGATTACAAAACTAGTTAAAATTTAGAGAACTTGAGAATTAGTTTTCCCCGATCTGCTATGATTGGATATCCCCTCACACATTCTAGGCTTAGTAGCAGAAATTGCCCACTCAAATTGTTTCGTACATATAATAAATCAAGAAACAAACAATGACTCAACACATGAACAATTATTTAAGCATTGAAATCAATACCAGCAGTTCAAGGTCCATGGGTTCTTACAAGGTCTTCAAGTTGCAAGTATAAACATTCAAGCTAGTGCTTGCAGAAACTTACACGAAAGTTAAAAACTGAACCAGAACTCTGAACATACCGTGAGTTCCACTAATTCAATGACTCTTCTCCAGCTTCTGCCAATTCAAGATGAAAGATACATATCACTATATCAGTATGTAAACCGTTACTGAACTCATTGAAGATCAAGGTTCCATATATCATAACCTGAATATTACCTTTTCGTGGAACAATTATAACAGGAGCTGATTTAATGTTATGGAAGCAGTGCTCACTGACACTCCCCTGCAGTACACTGAAGATATGTGCCACCATTTAATAAATTTGAGTGAGCCACCAGATGAGAGACGTTTAAAAAAAACCAGATAAGACTGTGAAGAGGTGAAACTGAGAGAAAAAGAGAGACCTCCGAATTAAGCTACGGCCTCTGCTTCCTAGGACCACAGCTACAGGCTTTATTCTTTCAACTTCCCTACAAATAACTTTACCCGGATCTCCTTCCACAATTCGAGCATGAGTCTTCACCTACTTCCATCAACATTAACGGAAAGATAGGCATAAGGAATTAAGGGATACTCCAGAAAAGAAATTAAGTGTGCTAGTTGTAGATATACGAGCAAAGCTGACAAGCAGAAACATTCATGCTCATTCAAATGATCTATGAATAACACTAGAGCCACCATACAGTTCAGCACTTTAGTTCACTGAATGAAGTATCAGTACAGATGCAAATATCACACCAATCAGGTCTAAGTGATTCCAACTCTAAACATATAAACAGCATCATATCATGATCATGTGGACATTTAGTTAGCGTAGCATAATGAACTTGATTATCTACTAAATTAAGCTTATCCCAGACAAATAAAACAAAACTCGAACTAATTCAATGTTGTAAAACCGACAGTCTCAAAAAGCTTGTCCTGCTAAAAGACGTTAGGGGCTAATGTAGGATGCTCATGTGCTGTTTCGTAAGCACAAATTAGATCATCCACCAATAACATGTAACTTAGACAAGGGTAACTCTCCAAATTCCACAGACATTTGAATTATGAAATGTCTCACCATGGCTACTTCAAATGCCTCAAGAGCAAGTTTCTGCAGAAGTCCTTGGCTCGCCTCGTAAACAATCTCGTTTTGGATGCCTAAATACAAAACACAAGAGCATATATATATGTTCATCATGCCACAGTGATAAATGATTGAAAACCCAGAAATAGTCTTCTTGGTTGCTAGCAACAAGAATTATGCAGATACTAAAATGCAAAGCATGATAAAATGAGGTGATTGATTAACTGGAAACTGCATGGATGAGATGGATGGTGTCGGCGAGCCTGCAGAAGTGAATGAGGGCCCAATCGAAAGCGTGTTTGCTGTTAGGGCCATGATCGATGGCCATGAGAATGTCACGGCCTCGCCTTCTCTCTTCTGTATCTCTCTCAAACTCTGAGACCGAACAAGTCTCCAGCTTCACATCTCTCCAGCTATAAACTTCCTCGTCCTCCTTCACCGTCTCCAGAGCCATATCGCCGCCTTTCAAGTTGGTAATCTGGTTGCTGGTTTTGATTGTGTGATTGATTTGGTTTTGAATTTTGAAGCGGTGCTGATTTGATTAGAGGCGTGTCCATTTTGTGTTTGTCATCTGTTTTTACACTTTTTTACGTTAAAGCTGCTTTTTTTCTTGTTCATGGTCCAACTTCTTGACCCTCCAAATTCCAATAATAAAACATACTGGTCCAACTCCTCCCATGCTTCTTATTTATTTATTTCAAGGTCACATCTATTCTTCTTATTTATTTCAAAAATTCAACGTTTGAATATGTTTTTCTTAGCCAAAAACATGCGCAAGAGTATCTGTAATAATTCAGTTGAGAATACAAACTGGGTAAGTTAATTAGTATGTAACCCACAACTCCATCACCAAATGGTCCATAAATCCGTGTAACAATTACCCAAAACAAAACTTCCAGAGCCCAAAAACGCTAGAAACAAATCGATCCCAATGTGGCAGAGAAAAATGACCACAAACAAGCTTGAAATCCAGAAATAGAGGTGCTCAGATTGAGTATGAATGGATGAGAAGGTTTAATCCTCACGTTAAGATCAGATTAACGAGATTATGATTCTCATCATCATCGCACCTTTACACAAGAAACATACAAGAACACAAAACAAACAAACAAAGGATTAGAGCGTTCTACAGTGGAGCTCAACTAGAGCTGAGAACAGAGAGAGCCTGCACCAAATTGGGAGCTCCGGTTGTTGGCGGAGAGGAGAAGATGAATGAGTTAGGGTTTAATCATGTACTACTATTTATAGCAAACATATTACAAATGACGCCAGCCCATTGGGCTTAGCTCATTTCTGACTCCATTGGGCCTCATTTGTGCAAAACCCACTTTTGCCACAGTTGCTCGGGTTACTCCTCCAAAAGCTCTGTTAGAAAAATAAACTAGACAAAAATATAGAAACAATCCTTAAATGGTACCTACATTATTACTCAATTCATATTTTGGTACTTGATCTTTTAAAACTATTTAGACAGTACTTGTACTTATGCAATGTGGCTGGTAGGGGTAAAATTGTCAAAATATTATACTAATTTTATATTTACATACTATTATTTTGAAGCATAATGAGCTCATAATTTTTTTATTTCAACACTTGAAGTTAAAGATCTATCCTCAGTATTTGAAGATAAATAGTTATTTCTTACTATAAAATTTCTCACTTTCCAACTTTTCGAGAGTTGAGTAAAAATCTTAAGTGGATAAGGGACTTCACTGACAACACAAAACAAAAAATTAAACTGTTAGAAACTAAAAAGATAGTCTCGTCCTCAAGACCAGGAAATAATTGATAATGAAATTGCTAAACAACATTCCCTTATAGCTGCTTGTTTGTGTGATAAAGCTAAAGCAGAGCTTTATTCACATAGATTATCTATTTGAGCTTGTTGGTTAGATTCACAGTTTTACTAGTATCAGAATTTGCTATAGCTCAACATAAATTCCCAAAGATGAGAACACCTTCTGAAAAAATAATGGAGAAACTAAATTCTTTATTAAATTTGACTAATGCAAAGCATTAAGAGTCTTTAACAGAAATCTCTAGAAACAGAGAGTATCTGGAGATACTACCGGTGATTAGTAACCAATTACAGAAATTGAAAACTAAAATGGATTATATCCAAAACTAAAATGGAACCCTTCACCAAAACCTTTTCTTTTAGATCCAACAACAACTCTGTCAAGCAACAGATTTCCTAAATCCAAAACGGAAGATGTTCGTAACATAAATATGTTGAGCATCTTTGTAAAGAAAAAAACAGTATAGTTGCTCAATTCTAAAGAATTCGAGTTCAATGAAATTGAAGAAAATGTTCGAAATTCTTCAATTCCAAAATTCAAATCAATCAAATTTTTAAAACAGGAAATTTTGACATGTTGGATAGCCATCGGTTCAAAATCCTTGAATTCACCACTCACTACCACATTTGTCATCATTACCGGCGAGATTACCGGAGACAAGGCCGGCGACCGGAAAAGTCGCCGGTAATGTTCATCATTACCGGCGACTTACTCCGTCGCCGGTAATGTCGCCGGAAAATCACCGGTAATGTTTCAAAACATTTCCGGCGACTCCAACCGTCGCCGGCAATGTCAAGCCGAACATTTCCGGCGATTTTTCGGCGAGAATTTAGCCGGAAATGTTCGGCTTGACATTGCCGGCGACGGTTGGAGTCGCTGGTAATGTCTCCAATTCCGGCGATTTAATGAATCACCGGCAATGCCTCTTATATTAGATGTAAATCGCAGGAGCTCATTCATTTTGATCGGAAAAAATCCGGTGAAATCGAAAGAAGCTAGTAAAACACTCTGAAATCGATCCTTCGGTATTATCAAAATTAAGGCGCGCGTCGAAAACTCGATCACTCGGGAAGCTATATATATATAGGTACGCGCGTATATATACGTATATGTGTATATATGTATATATATATGTGTGTGTGTTGATCAAATCCAGTTCGTGAGATATGAAATGTTGTTGATGTCACCGAAACGAGAAAACTGCTTGTAGTTAATCTTATCTTGTGTCTGAATCAACGACTGGTATTATCGTAGTGCTATTGGAGTCAGGCTTAAGATGGCCTCCTACCTAGTCAAATACATTTATGCATGAATTCAGAGATTAGATCGATCGATATATATATATATATATGCATGCATGTGTTGATTTAATTAGAGTTGAATTGAGATATCGCGTCGATTATTAGTACGTAGTAAATGTGTGTATATATAATACGTAAATTTGTTAGAATTTTCAGGATGGACAAGAGTTGGATGAGCCTCGAAAGATGGGATGTCAGATATTACCAAGGAATTAGGAGTTTTGTGAATTTTGTGAAGGCTAATTGTGGAGACACTACACTTCATTATTGCCCGTGTAAAGAATGTAAGTGTTTCAACGATCGATTTCATTTTCCCATTGATAAAGTCCAGAAGCACCTGAGTAAATACGGGTTTTGGGAAAAGTACACTTGTTGGATTTATCACAGTGAAACATTGTTAGCGGGTCCACATGATCACGGACAATTTGGTAATGACAGTCCACGCTATGATCATGGAGATTTTGCTGAGAGGGGCAGTTCATCCTATGATCCAACATCGATGTTAATCAATGATATGTTTCCTCATGAGAGCGGTGTATTTGCTGATGAAGCACCAAATGTCCCTCCCGTCGTTGAGGGTTTCCCCCATATTGAGCCAGTCGAGCCATTACCTGGAGCTCATGTCAACACAAGCGGTATGGACAAGTACAACAACCTGATTGCATTGCAACAGACTCCGTTGTACGACGGTTGTAGTAAGACTGTTCTTGAAAGTGTGATGGGAGTGATGCAGCTCAAAATGGAGAACAAAATGTCTGTCAAAGTTGTTGATTCTTGTTTGAAGTGGACTGCTTCGCTACTGCCACCCGGTCATCGTCTTCCTACCACTCATCATAAGGTGCGACATATCCTGAAAGATCTTGGGCTTTCCTACATCAAAATCCATGCATGCAGATATGATTGTATTCTCTTCTGGGGAAAAGATCTCGAAGACCTTGAAGCCTGCCCGGTATGTTTTACAGAAAGGTATAAGTTGACTCATGCAGGCAACAAGAAAGCTGTGAAGATACTTCGATATTTCCCGCTTATTGATAGGCTGGAGTGGTTGTTCATGTGTGCTTTCACGGCCGAGGCAATGAAATGGTGGGCTGAGAGGAATTTGCCTGACGATGACACCCTTATACACCCTTCCGACGAAGAGACTTGGAAGCACATGGTTAGGGAGTTTGATCATTTTGCAGCAGAGGTCCGAAATGTTTGGCTAGGGCTCTCATCTGACGGATTCAACCCTTTTGGAAACATGAGTCTTCAATACAGTATATGGCCAGTTATTTTGGTACCGTACAACCTTCCACAATGGATGTGCATGAAGAAGGAATACAATATGCTGACTCTGTTAATTCCGGGCCCGGGTTATCCAGGAAAGTGTCTCGATGTGTATTTGAGGCCTTTGATTGAGGAGCTTAAGTACCTGAGTGAGTGTGGCCACCCCACTTACGATAGGTTCAAAAATGAGATGTTCCAGATGCATGCCATGCTTGTTAGCACCATCAGTGATTTTCCTGCCCGCGGTATGTTGTCGGGAAACGTTACCAGGGGTTACATGGCTTGTTCAGAGTGCATGACGGTTGATTGTTGCAGTCCTCATTGTAGTAAAATTGTTCAGATGCGTCACCGTTGTTGGCTTCCATATGATCACCCATTTAGGCAGGATCCAGACGCGTTTGATGGGACTGTGGAAACAGGTGTGGCACCCAGGCGATGGACAGGGGAAGAAATTTTGAAAGTGTTGAATGAATATGATTTTGGCCAGCTGAGCAATCATCCTGACATAGTGGCGTCAATTCCAGACAAGCCCGAAAGGTATAAGTTTTGGACACACAAGAGCATATTCTGGGAACTCCCCTACTGGCCCAGGTTGCCTATCAGACACTACCTAGATGTCATGCACATAGAGAAGAATATGTGTGAAAGTGTGGTGGGCACAGTTCTTAACTTGGAGGGGAAAACAAAAGACATCCCTTAGGTACGTATTGATCTGAAAGCTATGGGACTGCGGAAACATTTGTGGTTAAGAGATGGTAAGAGAAAAATGCCGCAAGCTCCTTACACCGTCAAGCCGAAGCATAAGCATGAAATTTTTCGGTGGCTGAGTAATGTCAGGTATATATTCTTATATATAACTATGCAGTACGGAAATTGGTTTGCCTTAAATTTTTACCGGATTATGGTGATATGCGAGAAATATAATTGTTGCCTATATATGGCTATATATATATATATATGCAGGTATCCTTATGGCTATGCAGGAAATATAAGCAGGTGTGTTAACTTCCGGGACAATAAGATGTACGGATTAATGAGTCATGACTGCCATGTACTGCTTCAACGGCTTTTCCCTATTTTCATTCGAGGGTACCTGCCCAAAGAGGTGGTGGAGCCGTTGGTGGCCTTGTCAAGATTCTTTCAGAAGTTATGCACCAGAGAAGTTAAAAAATCAGATCTTAGGGAGATGCAAGATGACATCATTTTTATCATGTGCAAGCTTGAGAGGATATTTCCGCCAAATTTTTTCGACATCATGCCTCACCTAATGATCCATCTTCCCGAACAATTGTTGCTTACCGGTCCCGTACACTACACTTGGATGTATCCCATGGAAAGGTACATTTGGTTTGCCTCTGTTTTTATTGGTTTGTCTTATTTTTACCTTAGTTAACATGCACTTGTTAACTTGTAGACAATTGGGAGTCTACAAGGACTATGTGAAGAATAAATATGCACCTGAAGGGTGTATCGCTGAAGCATATGTTGCGCACGAGTGTGTAACGTACACCAAAGTGTATTTGGGAGCGCTTGAGGACCCCCAACAACAGATGTCGATAGATGAACCTCAGTTCAACCTTTCTATCATCTCCAATGACGTGGTAGTACAGGGAAGCTTGCCAAAGTCGTACAAGTTGGATGGAAATGAGGTAGTCATTGCCCACTGGTCGGTACTGATTAACTGTGAAGAAGTACAATATTGGAAAAACTATCATCTTCACTGCCCTGCTATTGCCGGAAATGTTGATTACCACAACAGGACGTTTGCAAACTACTTTGGTCAATGGGTAAGGGTATATGTGTATATATCTATTTTTTATATCCTTATATAGTATATGTCTACGTACGTGGTTTTGTGGTTTCTATGTTCATAATTTCTGGTGTGGTTTCTTATCGTTTTCAGATGTACCATGTAGCAAATGATGGTTGCCCAGAGTGGTCAAACGAATTGAGGGTCCTAGCGATGAAACTGATAGCTTCAAAAGTTTACTCGATGTGTCAGGTCAATGGTATGAAATTTATATGTGAAAATCGAGACGACCGACTGAAAACACTGAATTGTGGGGTGATGGTCCATAGTGGGCAGGATGGCGTTGACTATTACGGTGTCCTTCATTCAGTTGTTGAACTAATTTATGGGAACCGCATGAAAGTGCATTTGTTCAAGTGTATATGGTTTGATACTAGCCCGGAGAACACAAGGACCGATCAGTACGGAACATTTTCGGTGAATACTGCTACTACCTGGTATGAAGATGACCCTTTCGTTCTTGCCTCATCAGTAAAACAAGTGTTTTACCTGGACGATCTTCTTAACAAAGTCCCGTGGAAGGTGGTTAACCATGTTGCTCATAGAAACATATACAGTGTTGCAACACTTGGTGATACCGCAGATGATGAGGAAGTTACTGCATACCAAGAGCCGAACGCTTTTGATATTCCGGAATCATCTACGATTCGCCTTAATAATGTGAGATCTGGGAGTGTGGTTCGAATTACTGGAGCCAAACTTCTCGATGTTAATCCATATGAAGTTGACGCTGATTCAGATGACGAGGAGAGGCACATATTACCAGAGGTTACCTATGAAACCGAGTCAGACTCAAGTGATGACGATGATTACGATTATCATCCTTAGTACGTTAATGATGTAGTCGGAAATTGTAGTCGGAAAATGTAGTCGGAAATATGATGTAGTCGGAAATCGTAGACGGAAATTGATAATGGAAATTGTAGTCGGAAAATGTAGTCGGCAAATGTAGACGGAAATCGTAGACGGAAATTGATAATGGAAATTGTAGTCGGAAAATGTAGTCGGAAAATGTAGACGGAAATCGAATGAGGAAATTGTAGTCGGAAATTGTTGTCGGAAATAGTAGACGGAAATTGTAGTCGGAAATCGTAGACGGAAATTGATAATGGAAATTGTAGTCGGAAAATGTAGTCGGAAAATGTAGACGGAAATTGATAGCCGAAATTGTAGTCGGAAAATGTAGTCGGAAAATGTAGACGGAAATCGTAGACGGAAAATGTAGTCGGAAAATGTTGTCGGATATTTTTCGGGAAATGTCAACATTACCAACGAGTTGAAGTCGTTGGTAATGTCATTACCAACGAGTTATAAGCAACTCGCCGGCAATGTTGTCTGGATAGGAACTGCCCAGCTCGAGCCCGAGCTTCATTTCTCCTCCTCCTCCTCTCCCTCTCCTCCTCCTTCGTTTGCCTCTACTCCTCCTTATCCTCTACTCCTCCTTATCCTCTCCTCCTCCTATTTCTCCTCCTCCTCCTCTCCACCGATTCTCATCTCCTCTCCTCCTCCCCTCCTCCCCTCCTCTCCTCCCCTCACCTCCGTCGCCGGCAAAGCAGATCGGACTCCACCATGGCAGGTCCGATCCTCTCTCTCTCCCTCTCTCTCTCTCTCTCAATTTTTAATTATTTTTGTGTATGTGTATGTGTATGTGTATGTGTAAATTAATTAGGGTGCTAAGTTGGAAATTAGGGTGATAAGTTGTAAATTTATATGCAATGTATATATATGTGATGTATATATATATAGGTATGTGAAAATTAAGTGATGTATATATATGTGAAAATTATGTATATATGTGGTTTGGATGAATATGTGATGTATATATATGTGAAAATTAAACCTAATTAAGATGCATGATGTATATATATATACATCGAAAATGTATATATGTTAATTTAGGTGATATAGTTGTTAATTAATCGTATAAATTAAGGTGGAAATCGGGATCGAAACGGTTTAGAACCAGAACGGTTTTAAACCGGGACAGTTTGGAACCGGAACTGTTTGTAACCGGAACCGTTTGAAACAGAACGGTTCCAGTTCCAAACGGTTCCAGGTTCAAACGGTTCAGGTTCTAAACCGTTCCGGTTCCGATTTGTTATAGAACCAAAACGGTTTGGAACCAGAACGGTTTGGAACCGGAACTGTTTGTAACCGGAACCGTTTGTAACATAACGGTTCCAGTTCCAACCGGTTCCAGGTTCAAACGGTTCAGGTTCCAAACCATTCCGGTTCCGATTTGTTATAGAACCAAAACGGTTTGGAACCGGAACGGTTTGAACCTGGAACCGGAACGGTTTGGAACCGGAACTGTTTGTAACCGGAACCGTTTGTAACATAACGGTTCCAGTTCCAAACAGTTCCGGTTCCAAACCGTTCCGGTTCCAGGTTCAAACCGTTCCGGTTTCGATTTGTTATAGAACCGAATCCTTATGACTATTACGGTGTCTAGGAGGTTTTGCAGCAAATTGGCTTCGGAGAGGTTCCAGAAATAGTGGAGGGAGCAGTAGTCAAGCTTCCTCCTCACCCGCAGTTAGCAACATGCCCAATGGGCCAATGATGAGTGCTCGCACGAGAGCCTTGCTAGAGGCGCGAGCTGAGGAGGAAGCTGCACGATCAAGAGCCGTGCAACCGGAAGTCGAGGCTCGAGTCCCAGTCAGCAGATGCTCAATCAGCAGACGTCCCTCCGGTGGCAGAGCCTCAGACGAGCGACAGTCAACGGGGGCATCAGAAACTCCCTCAATCCGAATGCCCCATATTCGCCCGGTGCCTACTCCCGTTTCACGGGAATCATCTGAGGCACATGGTGGTGCTGGCGCCTCATCGTCCATGCCTCGTCTATCTCCGCCGTCTGGTCTCTTCCTACCCGACGAGATTCCTGTGATCCCTGAATTCGATGATAGGGGGATGCCTGTTTATGTTGAAGGACGGCCGGAGTTCCTGAGCGTGGAGGAAGCGTACAACTTCATCCCGTTCGACCCCGTGTATCTTTGGAGTGTGAGGTGCACCAACCAACAAACAGACGATGCAGGTAAATTTTATTTAACATCAGATTGATGACTTAATTATTACTTAAGATTTACGATAGGTTCAATTAATGATATCAATTTGTTGACATTGTATTATTAGGCAATTTCGTTAATGGGACTGGAAAACGGAAAGGGGCTAGAGGCACCTGCACCGGGAAGAGACTTGAGCAGGCCACCGGGGGAAGAAAAACGCCCATAAGGGCCAATGAGGATGGCGAGATGATCGAGGCATTCGACACCACGCGCAAATATGTCAGCATGGCCGGTGCGATTGTGCGGGACAAGGTCCCAATGCTTTGGACAGATTGGGAATCTGTGTCTATCTACGTGAAGATGCAAGTGCATAATGCACTCAGTGTGAGTAAAATCGTATTTTCATTACGTAAATGCTCACTCTATTAATTAAGTCCGAATAAATATATAATTTTACCTTTTATATATTCATATTGCAGGTGTGGTTTGACGTGGATGAAGTTCTTATTCACACGTGGGTAGAGCGTCAACTACATATGAGGTGATGTGCTTCGACTTATTTGAATATATATCGAGTTAGATTTTTGTTTATCAAGTGTTTTAATATCTCTAACTTTTTTTCCATGTTTTAATATAGGTATAAAGAGTGGAAGAACGAGCTTTCTTCCCATTACACTGTATACAAGGAGCTAGGCTGAGGTTCTACCCCTAGTGAATTCCGGTTTAGGGAGTACGAGTGGCTGTGGCTGATAGCTCACTTCGAGCACCCCAAAGCGAAGGTATGCATCCTGAATATATCTTACAAGCCTAATGTATCGTATCAGATTGAAATAGTTAGTTACTAATTTTTTTTCAAATGTTTATCAAATAAGGCGATTTCGAAGACGAACCGGGCGAATAGATTGAAAAACACCAGGGCCCATCATGCAGGTTCACTCAACTACATGGGTTGGTCAACTAAGGCGCAGCAACAACAAGATGTGAACCCGTTGGTGTATATTCATCAGAAGTTCAATCCGCAGTGCCCTGAAGAAGTGGTAAGTCTTTCGCCTCTCCATGTGTTAATAAAACTATTTTTTGATATTAATAGATTTTGTTAGCTAATACGTTATTCATTTTCGCTTTTCAATTAGGCGAGAGTGGAGGACTCGACCGCAGAAGTGACCATGAGTATAGCTCGGTCTAACCATCCTGACTGCTCCGAGGAAGAAGTCACCCAGTATGCCTCTCAGATCGATCCGCTTGATCGCCCGATAGCTGCTCAGATCATGGCAAAAGCGTGCGGGACTGGAAAGAATACCTACTACTGTAGGGGAATGGGCTTGGCGGGCGAATGAGTATTGAAAAACACTTCAGAATATTCTACCGGGTCAAGAAGTTCAACTTCTAGTCGTAACGTCGTAGCGGAGCTTCAGAGGACGCGGAGGGAGTTGGAGGACCAAAAGAGGCAAGCAGCCGAGCAGCAGGCAATCAGAGATGCCGAGTACCAAAACTTGGTCCGTTTGCAGGCAATCAGAGATGCCGAGTACCAAAACCTGGTCCAGAGTCAGGCACAGATGTTCACATGGATGCGGACGATGTACGAGGCTCAGACTACCGGACAACCGTTAGCCACACCTCCACCACCACCACCACCGCACCAGTTCCCTGTGTTCCCTAGTTATCCACCACCACCACCGCACCACTCAACGCCAGAGCAAGACCAGGGTAGCCACCGGAATTCAAATGAGTACATGGATTACTTCGACCCTGACCCGCAAGTTCCTCGACCCCTCGACCCTGACGTGTAGTTGTAGTTAATTTTCGTATCGTCGTTGCTATTTGTACTGTACGTTGGACATTTATGTGTACTGTTGAACTTGTATGATTGTACGGTTTATGTCTTTTAATGCAGGTTCTGGAATTGGGGCCAATCCAGAACCGCGTTTTTTTTCAAAATTTTTCCAGACATTACCGGCGACATGGACCTCAGTCGCCGGCAATGTCTCACATTCCGGCCACGGCGGAGATAGCATTGCCGGTGATGCCGTCGCCGGCAATGCTATCTCCGGCGGGAAATTTCCGGCGACTTGTCGCCGGTAATGTCAATTCCGGCGAAAAATAAACAAGGCCGGCGACTTAAAGTCGCCGACAATGTCTCTTAATGTGGTAGTGACTCCAGCAACAACAGGAGAAATCGATGTCCTTTTGATAACACCTGAGGAAGTTGCTAAAGCCAGAAAAAGAAACTACAAATTTATGCACATTGGAGCAGTGCAAGTCGGCATAAAGTTACTGGCGAGAGAATGCATAAATTGTTCAGTCTTATGTGTCTTACAAGAAAATAGACTGATAGATTTTCAGAAAAGTCTGTTGGGAACCCTCCAACCATCGTTGTGGAACTAAGTTGCATATTTCAATTGCTTCACAAACTTTTCAACTAGCCTGACTTATGCATCTCACTGTTTACGACTAAGAGTCAAAACATATGGCACCTCAATCAAAGACGGCATGCAAGAGCTTACTGTGGTTTATAGGCTCTACTATAAACTGATGAGCACAACAGCTGAACCAAATACCAAAATAACAAATATTTGTGGTCTTACTGTTGGATTCCTTACAAATCCAAAAAAAATCATTTGGAGAAGATTCATAAGGTTACATGGGATGAGGTAACCTTTCCATTAGAATGAAAATTGTTTAGCCCCAAAGAAAAGCCAGAAAGTGTAAGAGCAGCAGCCTATGAGAATAGAAGATTTGGAGACATTAACCTAAAATTCGAAGGACACAGAAACCACCCTCAAAGATAACCTAAAATTGTTTAGCCCCAAAGAAGATTCATAAGGTTACATGGGATGAGGTAACCTTTCCATTAGAATGAAAATTGTTTAGCCCCAAAGAAAAGCCAGAAAGTGTAAGAGCAGCAGCCTATGAGAATAGAAGATTTGAAAATTGTTTAGCCCCAAAGAAAAGCCAGAAAGTGTAAGAGCAGCAGCCTATGAGAATAGAAGATTTGGAGACATTAACCTAAAATTCGAAGGACACAGAAACCACCCTCAAAGATAACCTAAAATTGTTTAGCCCCAAAGAAGATTCATAAGGTTACATGGGATGAGGTAACCTTTCCATTAGAATGAAAATTGTTTAGCCCCAAAGAAAAGCCAGAAAGTGTAAGAGCAGCAGCCTATGAGAATAGAAGATTTGGAGACATTAACCTAAAATTCGAAGGACACAGAAACCACACTCAAAGATAACCTAAAATTAGAAGAACTGCATAAGTAACCCAGGGTAACTCAGGAAGGTTGAGACCTATACGTGAATTCATGACTTGACGAAAACTAGTTTTGTTTTATTTTTGGTTGTATTTTTCTTTCTTTCAGTATAAATAACATAAATAAATAAATTAAATATATAAGTACTATATTGAGACATATGTTATAAGTTCAAGTACCGAGTATTTTTCAAAGTCTAGGTATTAAAATGTGCAAAAAGCTATAATCCAGGTACCAAATAGAGATTTTCTCAGTAAAATATTCTCAAACTTCTTTCAGCCTGTTCTAAAATAAAAGAGACCTCAAATTGGAATCCAAAGATCCAAACTTGCTTTGGAATTTGAAGTGTAGGTTGTCCTTCTCTTTTCCTTTCATTGGAAGGAAATTTTTCTACAATCTTACCTTGCATAGAATCTTACTTTTTACTGTTTACTATGTGTCATGTACTTCCGTGGTTCTAAACTTCCAATTGATCTCCATCTATCAACAACCATAGGGCTTATGAATTTAAGATAGAACAATCACAGGGCTTAGGAAATTAAGATAGAACAATTACGGGATCTAATTTATTGTTAAGTGAGCCTTTGATAGGTGAAAAACCATCCTCAAAGATAACTCCATTTTTAAGCAATTAAATGAATATAGTAAATAGCAAATATGGGTCATTACCCTCAGAAGATTGGTGAAACTAAGACTCAAGAACATAAGAAACAAAAAAAGATGCGAAATTCAAAAACCTGATAGACTTGATCACTGGCAGAAACTAGTTTAAGAACAGTTCTTACACAAACCAAAAATCACGAAAAAAGAACACAAGACACTAGACTAAGTGGAAGATTACCACAGACAAATTGAGGGTATTCATAGTTGATTTGGTTGCCGAAATAATTTGGCCAAGCTACAACTTATACAAAAAAATATAAATTTCAGAAAAGTAAATCTCTGAAGAAATCAAATAGAGATGAATGTTAGGAACTTCTCTCCACCCTAGACAACTCGAAATTTACCCCAACTCTAATGTAAATAACCATAGATGATTGACTCCCACAATCAAGCCAATGTCGGTAAGCCATCAATTGTATTACACTCTCTTACTGGCCATACTAAGCAGAATGTCAGTACTGATTTAGCTTGATCTTCAACTAGTATATTGATACATATAGACGTCCTAATCTAATCAATTAAAGTCATTAAGATTTAACAGTGTTTGAAAGTCAACAAATCTTCTAAGGTCGATATAACAGTTACTTTAACATCACTAAGGAATTATTTCACACAAATTATCACAACGGGCTTGCATTGAATATGCATTGATATAACGGTCAATCACACATCCTAGACTCTAGATCCTAAGCCATGCTACTATGTTTGCAACCAAAGTAACATGAACATAGAAAACATCAATGAAAAAGTAGTGAAACAAAACTCATCCAAATAGTTATTAAGATAAATGGGGTTCGAAATCGTAAGCATATCTAGAGTTTCAGTTAGCCCTTAACTAAGGAAGTTTAGCTACTTATAGTCAAGATTACAAAATAGCAAAACACGATGGAGAAGGAAAAATAAACCAAAAACCCTAGAATTCTTGGCTGGGCAATTTTGACAGGTCGAGAGCCAAGTCTCAATGGGTCGAACTAGGATGGCTGGGATTCTTGGCAACGGCGCTAGCTTCTTCTCTTCTTACGCTTCTCTCTCTGAAATTCAACAACCCTTGCTTCATCAACAAATTAGGCTTATATAGGTATGATCTTGAACCTCTCTTCATCAACTTAGGATTAAGTCATCACCGCTTGGACTATCCACGTCATCGATCCTTGTTCTAATAGAATCCTCATTTTACTGCTCATTTTTTTATTTAATTTTCTCCAAATAACCTAAATAAATAAAAACACAATTAATTACTAAAAACTTAACAAATAAACCAAGTATTTTTGGAATAATTAAGCACAAGAGAATTGCATATTTATGCAGCCTCCCTACTTGGAAAAATTCTAGTATTGTGTTTGTGCAATACTGCAATTCTAGCATTATTGTTAAATGAGCCTCTGCACATATGGTCATGTGTTATCTAGCATTAATTTGTTTATGTCGATCGATCAATACTCGATATGCATTCTGCCGGTTTGAATCTTCTTGAAGAAAAAGGAAATATTGGGACTGGTTTGTTGCAGGGAACCGTAAAATCTGGCATCTGATGGTCTCGATCTGGTACATAGCACAAAGTATTAGTTTATTGTTCGTCATTGATGAGATCTAATGAATGCTTGTTTGCATAACCGCTGCATTTTTTATTTTTTTTGCTGGTGTTTGGAAGAACTGTTGGCTAAATGGAAGAAAAACAAGAATCTTGGTTGGCAGCACAACTTTGTTATGACTTATGAGTGATCACTGATCCGGTACAAGGAAAGAACTAACAACGTGGAAGGTCTTTAGGTGGAGGCAACATCGATTGATCTAAGCCTTTTCCGTTTCCTACTACAAATGCAGTCTTCAAACCCCATATTGTATGAAGCTCCAAATGACAGTGAAAGAACCACACACCTGTACGTAATACATGTTCAAATAATTAGTTTTCACTGATGATTGAGAAATGAGAAATAGTAGGATCATATTTTGAACTATGAATGTAGCATGTTAAATTGTTATTCTGATGTAGTTAGTTTACCAGGATTGTCAGCCCTGAATCTTATGGCAGCCCAACCACCGGTGGGAACTCCAATGGTGTTTCTTTCAGGAGGATCCACCTTGTTGAACTTAGCCGGGTCTTTCTTGTGATCGAAGTTCCCAATGCCAGTCCCAACGACGAAGAAATTATAACCGTGAAGGTGGAATGGATGTGATTCCACCGTCAGAAGATTGGTATCATGAATCACCAACTCTACAGCTGAGTTGAAGGCAATCTTGCTTAGACGAGTGCCTAGTTTAGTCCCAAGGTTGGCAGTCAGGGGAACACCGGTGTAATTAAAAGGTGTTGGTGGGCGGTCAGGGAAATCTGTGGTAAATACCCCTTTGGTGTTGAAGTAATGAGCTTGGAGCAAACCAGTTTTAGGCATCACAAAAGTGATGTTGTTCAACGAAGCAGTGAGCTGTGTTCCATTCAGACAAGTTGTGCAATGGTTGATTCCCAATCCAATTGTGACGAATAGCTGCCTATCAACTTTAAGAGGTACATTTGCTGGGTACATTGCTGTGTTCAGGCTTCACAGCTTGGTGTCGTAGCTCAGTGCAAAAGATGTGTCATTGATTGCTGGAAGTTGGGATAGGACAGGCAGCACAGAATTGGGGATGCCTTTATATTGTAGAATTGCAGTGGCTGATTTGTTGTCTACGGAAACAGGTGCATCCATGAACGCCCTTGCAGCCATGAAGTATCTGCTAGGGACTTGGTCTGCTTGAACAAGAATATTTGTTGTCTGGCCTGGTGCTATTAGTATTGCTTGAGATGTGAATGGTTTGGTGTAGACTGCATCAATCTCTACCACTGTCAAGTTGTGGCCGGCTATAGCGAAAAATAGCTCGCCATTGAGCGCAGCATTGATGATTCGGAGCAGGTATGTCTTTCCCTGTTCAACCTCCAATGCATAGGTATCTGTAGATAGAAAAAACAAGAATTTGATTGCAAAGTCAAAACAGCTGCGCTATAAAATGAAGTTATATTTCATTTTTTTCCAAGAGTTTATATGTAATTGATTCGGTGTATTCTGTTTGGCCGGATTCACAGCGGTGACAATGTAACATAACATGGCGGGTAGGACTTAAGTTTTTGAGAACATGGAAAGAGCGGCCCTGGCTTCCCATTAATGGTATGTGCATCTGACATGTTCGGAGGCAATCCTAGTCTATTCCCGTGTTTAACAGCCTCTTCAACATCGTTATTCCACCATTCTCCTGAACCATTGACAAGACATGTTGCAATTAATTTCTGCAGTTATATATGCTACATACTTGAATATCTTCTAGTACAATTAAAAGTTGAGAGGCACTGATGAGAGTAGTTAACGATTACTCAAACTCACCTAAGACAATATTTGCTTCCCTGTAAGACTGAGGAAAAGGAAACCCCGTCATTTGTTTAGGCATAATGACTATAGCTCCGTAGACAGTGGTTCTCAGCCAAAGGATGTGAGCATGCCAGCACAGAGTTCCTCTTTGGCCTGTGATTGTCATATTGTATGTGTAACTGTTTCCTGTCTTGATGGGACATTGTGTAATGTAAGCAGGTCCATCTGCCCAGCCATTCCTGTATTGCTTTAGTCCATGCCTGAAAATTTTAACCACCAAATAAAACATAAGTAAACACTTACCACTACTGAATATACTTGATCCTATCATAATATCTTTCCGGTGATATTTAAGTGCATGGTTTGTAGCGTTAACTAGTAGTGTATCTCCCTCTCTAGCGTAAATTGTTGGTCCAGGGAACATCCCATTCACTGTAACTATTGGCTTAGCATGGCACAACCTGCTGACATTCTTCACTTGAATCTGAGGACAAATGTAGAAGAATATATACCAATCTTAGTAAATTTAAGCAAAACAAGTATTTGGACTTTTCGAGGAACTTCGAACCTTAATAAAATGCTTACATCGAACTGGTATGTCTTCAAAGCAGCTTTGGATGGAACACAAAAGAACCCAAGTAAGCACAACAGAAGTAACGGAACCCGGCAGAAATTGTTGCCTTTTGTCATTTCCGACTCGGATGTTTTTGCAATTCAAAGTGTGTTTGGTGTGACATCGTTGGTCAAGGTCTAAAGGATTTATAGGGCTGTAAAGAAATTATAATGTACCATCAGTTTGTTAGATGGAAGTGGTGTTTTCAACAGTAGGTACAAAACTGTACAGGTTGCATATGGATATTACTTACTGAGCTAAGGACATAAAAGGAAGCAGAGTAGCTGATCTTTGAAGAACCTAATAGTTTATTCTGGATTTGTGTAAATAATACAGGTCTAAGCATGAAAGAGCTAACTCAGCTAAGTATAGCCTTTCTCAACCTCTTTGTTAAGGATAAGGGTGTGCCGTAAATTGGTATGTTTGCTATTTACATTTCCTCTCTCTCTGTTTTGGAGCTTGTATTGTTTTTGCCAAGGATTTGTGAAAATGATGGTGTGCCTAATAATATTGTTGAAAAGTAACATTCTTGTACTATAATTCATCAATAGAGAGTAAGCAATACTAGAACCTTGCTTCTAAGCTGTTTGAATGTTAGGCATAGGCTGCATATCACAAGATACCCTGTATATTTAGGTACCAAATGCAGAACACAATCAACACATTAAGTCTAGTTTTGTAATTTTTCGCAGGTTTCAGTCTTATGTATTCAATCTATTCTCCAATCTTTATTTATTTCATTGTTTTCATTTGAATATGTTTCAGCTAAAAAGCTGATATGCCTTCAGCTTCAATTGTATCTGCAATAGATACTGAGATGAATAATTCTAATACTATCAATCAATCTTATTTCTTACAAATACAATTACCCTTTTACATTCACATCAACCCGCTTTGCACCAATGATCATCTCATGTGTTCGATATATATCCCGTCGATTGTTGTGTACTTGCATGATTTAGTCCTGGGTATCAATGTAACCCAGATACTCTCATCTCTGACTGCCTCCAAGTCCTCAAGTAGTTCTGAAATCCCAAACTTCAGATTGGTCTTTCCGTCATGACCACTCATCTTTCCATGAGGTATGTGAACGAATGTTCCTGCAAATTCCCTGAAACCTGGTCCAATTTTTCTCTCGTCGACAACATTTATGTACACATCAAACCTAACATACTCGTCACTGTTCACTGCAACTCCATGAACAACCAAAACCTCTTCCTCCTCTTGTTTCTCTTCCTTCGTTTTATTGAATCTGGACCTGCCCACATTGACTGTTCTCGAGCTCTCAAGATTCATGTCACGGGGTAAGAACGCTGCTGACAGAATGTTTTTATTTTCTCTTATTTTCATTGCATGGTTGGGAACTACGGATGGAGCAGACTTAGGCTTGGGACGCATGTTCAGCCATGGAAGATCAACATCCTCGTAAACATACCTCAGCTTAGTAGTATCCAATACATCGCGAACTTTGATCCTCACAAGTTGTGACTTCTCATCATGAAAATAGAAACTAGAGTTGAGCCAATCAGGATCGAATACCTGCAAGTCGACTTTGTGAATTTGAGTCCAGACCTTCCAAAGACGGTCCAAGTTGGAGTGGTGTGCATACACACTAGGGTCCCTAGCAGCAGAGTAAAAGGTACCCACGTCTTCTCTCCTGACATTGTAATTGCTACCACCCCATGTGTGCATTGTGTTATGAGGCGCATTCTCTACTGTACCAGGTCCATCACAAGCACCTCCCTCACTATTTTTGTAACGGCACCCCATGAACAGATCAGGTTTCTTTGCTCCAGACACCATCTGGTTATACATGAACACCATGTTCAAGTACATCCTCTCTTTGTCATCGAAATTCTCATCTGTCTTGTAGTAGTCGTAGTCTAAATCACCAACTTTTGGTGGGAAATGAGAATTGTCCCGCTGACTGTCGAAAAAAGGAGAGTGCATGTACCATTCCGGCATTGTCATTCCATCCGGGGAGTCCCAACTCCAAAATGGCAGCGCAAATGTGTCGTCGCCAATTAGGCTTCCGACAATGCGTTCGTGGAAGTGAAGTAACATCCGGTGCCATGGAAAGGAACCATTTTCAGTGAATGTCGATCGGGCGGTGGGAATGTGGCTTGTCATAAGCACCGGTGCCGAAGAGGCAATGCATGTCGGCTTGGTGACGAAAACTCCTAGGGTCACTGTATGGCAGGGACTTCATAATAAGGAGAGCCTTTTTGTACTTCGCAATGAACTCAGGACCAACACGATGCGCGTGCCTTCTGATTCGAAGAGGGGGTTGCAGGATCTGGAAACTGAAAATCAATGACGGGTTCTTCTGCTATACTCTTTGGAGGACAACAATAGACCAGAAGGTCCGGCCTTCCATATGAAGAGTGACAGGTACTCAGGTTTAGGGTGACTGAGAAGTCCGTTTTGTCCACCATGTTGTTTCCCGAAGGCTTTGGTTGAGTTGATTCCTCCTAATAGTCCTAGGACTGCATCCACAAGTTTCCTGAAAACAAAGTGAAACATTAGAACAGGGATAGATCTAGGATTTCAAACTTGGGTTTACTGTGTAGCGCATGATATTTTTTTTAAAGGTTTGTAACCAATTGGAGGCTCATCCTCACGCTTTTATTATTATATATAAGAAAAATATACATCGGAGGGGACTTAAAACCAAACTCCGTAAATGAAAAGATCTACATTATTACTAACTAAATCTCACCCTCCGAGGTCCAATAACTTCAAACTCATTAACAACCGAATCATTATCAATAATATCGGCATAATGTTTTTCAATATAGAGAACCATGCTATCATCAAGAAACTCTTCACACATCTTATTTCGAAAAGTATTTTTCAAGATCTTCATAGATGAAAATGCTCTCTATGTTGTTGCAGTAGACACAGGAAGAGTCAACACAAGACATATTAATTTATAGATCATCGAGAAGAATGCATACTTTCTTGTTTCTACCAACCATCGACACAAGTCTGATAAAGATGATTTCATGTTGAATCGTAAATCCCTATGAATATCTTCAAAAAAATATCCACACTCCATCTCAAGAGAAAGTATATCAGTAGATGTAAAATTTTCAGGATAAAATTTCACAACAAGAGTACGAATATCATCAACATTGAAAGACATAAATTATCACGAGGATCAGATGTTGCACTAAGAATAAGGAGCTCCAATGTAGTCTCTGTAAATATAGTATCCAACTCCGCTAACTGAAAGTCTATCACAACATTTAGAACACTAACTCAATAATAATGCTAATTTGTAATAAAATTTCTTTGTTGGCACGTTCTTGGGGTTGTATCTTCAGTGTAAGGAGCACACATATTTGACATAACAATATCATGCTCTTCACAAATTAATATTACCTTTGCAATCAATTGATCTCAGCCATTCTCTCTCATAGCTTGAAGTTTAGATTTTGTTAAACTGAGAAAGCTCAAAGCATTTAAGATGTCTATGACTTTTTGTTGCAATGCTTGGCAAAGAAACTCAGTAATCTTCATGTCATCATGCATCAACAATAAACAAAACACAAAATCAAAGTCCTTTAAAATCTTACAACACTGTTTGCTTGGCCTTTCACCTTTGACGGTCCATTTGCTTTCAAATCTGCAAAAGTCATTCGGGTAGCTCTAAACACTTTTTCAAACCTGATATAGAGCGATGGTGTGAACCTCAACGAGTAGCTCCTGCTCGTTGCAAACCACTACTCTAATTGACTCTTGAACCTGTTTCAAGTGTACCCGCAACTACTAACTCTGCAATTTCTTATTTTCTGATATATTTTGGCATTGAATGTTGTTTTGCAGAAGAATCCACAAAAGTCACTACCAAAAAATGAGTTTAGAGAAAAACTCTCAAATATCATCAACTCCTATAGCAACAACATTCAATGTCAGTTGTAACCGATGAGCAAAACAATGCACATAATAAGCATATGGACACTGTTCTAAAAATAATGCTTGGAGACCATGAAACTCACCCCTCATGTTGCTAGCACCATCATATCCTTGACCTCGCATATTTTCCACTAGAATATCATACTGAGCAAGAACTTTGGAAATCTCATTTTTCAAAGTTAGAGAACAAGTATATGAGAGACTAACAATTTTGAAGAACCTTTCAATAAGCAATCCATCACGATTAACAAACTGAAGAATGGTAACCATTTGTTCCATTTTAGAAGAATCAACCGACTCATCAACAAGAATGCAATACTTTGCATCTCCCAATTCTTCATGGATTTTGGTTCTAACTTTGTTGCCAAGTATATTCAAGATCTGCTTTTGGATTGTTGGAGAAATATACTTGGCATTCCCGGTAGCATTCTGCTTGACAACTTTCTTGATTTCCACATTTACTATTGAAAATGAATCTATAACTGCATCAAAGTTACCCCTATTTAACGAATCAACTGATTCATCATGACCTCTAAAAGCACATCCTTGTCTCGCTAACAACATCAGTGCCTCTATGGTGGTAAGAAGTCAAAGTTGGTTATCCACAATTTCCTGAGTTGACTGGGCATTAATCACTCTTTCAATTTGTATAGTTGAGTTCCTTAAGTTTTCTCATTTGAGCATAGAAGTGTTATGCACACTATTAATGTCCATCCTGATATGCTTGAGAGCAATAGATTGCTTAGACATCATATTCTTCCAACCTCGGGCTCTTTTCTAAGTGAATGCAGGATGTTGAGATGGATAAGAATCAAAGAGAAAACAAGGAAAGCAATACGCTGCATCTGTTATAGAAAAATACTCAAGACAAGGCCAATTTTTAAACCATTTAAAATTGAATCTCCGACCTTGACTCCCACTTTCAGTAGAGACCTGATACATACTCAACTAGAGTTGAAACGGTTCTATAACCACATATGATATTCGGATATTTTCACGGTCATTCAAAGGATATGAACAAATTGGTATTCACAATCCCGGATCACGTTCAAGGCAACTCAAATCAAAATGACCTTCTTCTGATGGGAAGGATGGCAAATGATCAACATGATAATCATTCACAAAATTAGGGATATCATTAACCGAATCTTTTGTCAAAGGTACACTCCCACTCCCACTTCCACTTCCACCCTCAATCCCAATCTCATTATCTTTTTATTGTGATCCGCCATTGTAGTTAATATGTCAAACCTATAAAATTTTATACATTTAATTAGGACATTATAATTTTACAGATCTGCACACAAAACCCACATTCCATATTCCACTTCAACATTCAAAACTGAAACTCATAAAAAGCATAGCTAACCAAATTAGTTTAAACACTAAAAACATATACTATATTGTATTCTTGTAGTATATCGAAATTACATTTGAACCCAACTACCCAAGATAATATATCATTCATGCAGTGCTCTCTCTAACCATTATTCCATTAATCCAAGTTCTCCAACAAAACTTACAAAATCAAATTGAAATTAAAATTTTGAAATTGAAATTGACATTGGCAACAAAGTAGAGGGAGAGAAAAATGGAGATACCCGGGAAGGTCGGTGTTCCAGGTCGGTGGTCGGTGGGTTGGCGATCGGTGAGTAGTCGGCAGTCGGAAGGTCAGTGGCAAAGGAGATCGTGGAACTACCAAACTGAGCAAGTGAGTAGGGAGAGAGAAGATTAATCAAATAAGGAGATCGAGTTCCCAGCTTGGGCGCGCATAGTACAAATGGGCATGGGCTATTGGGTTGGGCTGACTGCATAGCTAAATTTTGTTTTAATTGCCCAAAAGTTGGGGTGGGCTGCAGCCAATCTTGCCATTGGTCCGCCCCTGCATTAGAAATATGTAAACAAAAACTCTTAACAGTTCTTTAAAAAAAAATTATAATAATGGGTTTAATTAATTGAACTTAGATATTTAATTTTGCGTAGCTTATTGAACAGTTTGGCTCGAGTTGAGCAAATGAACCGTAAAATCACAGAATTATTCCTCGTTTGAAACTTTATAGATAATTAATTTATACTGATAATGTCACTATAGTGCCAAATTTCCGATTAAAGGAAAATTTAGACCGGAAAGACCGAAAGTTAACGAAAATGATATTTATACATACAGTAAAACGTCGATAAATGAATATTCGATAAATTAATAATCTCGCTAAAATAATATTTTTTTTCAGTCTCGACTCGGGACCAGTTCATACTACTAGCAACCTCTCTAAATGCATAAGATAATAACTTTTTTCTAATTTCTTTAGGTCCATAAGAATATATAAAGTAAAAATTTAATAAAAAAATATTAAAATTTATAAAAAAAAACATAAAATAGAACGTTTCAGCTAAGAATTTTTATTTTTTTGGATTGTTGCTTGAAAAAAAGACTATTGTAGCCTATTTTTTTTCATCTCATGTAGACCAAATTTAACTTCGGCTTTAGTCTTTTGCAATGCATCCACTACATTTGATAAATTATTTTCATTTGCTATATTTAAAATATATTTATATTTTATATATACACACACACACACCATATATATATATCATACATTTTCATATATATATTTTCATACACCATACACATTCATCAAATACACCATATAATATAATATAATATATATTATATATATACACACACATCAAATACACATAATATATATATATATATATATATTTGTGAGAGTGATGCCGAGAGATTTGTCGGGAGATGAGAGAAGAGATTCCAGGAGGTGGAGGGCGGCGCTCGGTGACCAGAGGACGGTGGGAGGGAGAGATTCCGGGAGATGAGAGAGACTCCGAGAGAAAGAGAGTCCGGCCGGTGGGGGTAGCTAGGCGGTGAAATCCACTCAATTGATGATGACTGCGGAGGAGAGGAGAGAGAGGCAGAGAGAAAATAATGAGTAAACTGGATCAAAGTCGATCCATTTTTTGGGGTATATCAATCGACTTAGGTGACGAAATCAACAAAATTCGTTGCATAAGTAGTTTTTAAATGGCCCCCAAAAAATTGGGTGCAAAAAATGAACCGCCCAAAAAATTGGGCTTAGGCGACGAAACCAATCGTCGCCTAAGTTCACTTAAGCAAAAAAAAATTAATTATGTCGCTTAAGTAGTTTTTAATGGGACCCGAAAAATTTGGCGCAAAAAATGAACCGCCCAAATAAATTGGGCTTAGGAGACGAACCGAGTGGTTTCATCGCCTAAGTACTCACTTAGACGAAGAGCCGTTTAGTTTTTTCGCCTAAGATTTTGGGGTTTAGGATAAAAGGATTACTGTTAGGGTTTAGGGTTAGAGTTAGGGTTCACCTAGACGACGATTACATTGTTAGTGTCGTCTAGGTAGTGCTAGTTAGACAACAAAATACATATTTTCGTCGTCTAAGTGAACCTTAGACGATGAAATAATGCACTTTTGTCGGCCAAGAGTAAATTTTATTTACTTTTAATTTTTTTCTAATTTCAAACATAATTTTATTTCAAGCATCACCGTCTGGCCTTTCCAATTTCATTTTCATACGTTCTTTCGATTCATAACTGGTCTATTAATTTATAAATTTTATTCATCTGATATAATTAATTAACTACTTATCTAGACTCATATAAATCCTCATCCTCTTAATCATCATCATCTGAATCATCCTCCTCTATATCATCTGATTCTCATCATCATACTCTATATCGTATGAATTGTATATGACGTCGTCATCGCCTTCAAGCTCCTCGAATTTTGGGGCATTCTGCGCTAACTCTCTAATCTCGTCTGGAGTAAGATCTGTGGTGTCATCAATCGGAGGTAAACGTTCGTTATGCCGAACCAGTTCCATCACGTCGGAGATGACTGAAGTATTAGGGTCTTGATATGAATTGTCTCTATGCGTTTCAATATCAGTTGCCGACGTCCCATCAATTGTAGTTGCACTTCATATTCCTCGGTGTGACATATGATTTACTATTTTTCAACCTTCACCAGCTTTTAGATCATCCAGATAGAACACCTGCCTAACTAAGGTGGAAAAAATGAATGGCTCGTCCTCATACCAGCTTGAGTTTGTAACAACTGATATTAGCCCCATATCTTCCTTAGTACGCTTGAACCATTTTCACTTGAACAGAAAAATGTTGATATCATTCCCGTATAGTAGCTTAACGACATGTTGAAGAACTCTGTAATAGATAGCATCGCCTTCCCCAACTATGATCCCACTGTTTTGTGTGTTTCTTCCTTCATCTCGAGTGAATGAATGAAAATTTACATCGTTCACAAAACAGCCGGAGTAAATATAGTGCTTAACCGGCTTATGGGCCAACATATGCTTTTCCCACGACCACCACTCCTCGTGGTTATCAAACTTTTGTAGATCATCTATCCACTTGGCTGCACCATATTGCCTCTGCAACTTCCTTTTCCTAGTAGGAGTAATTTCTACAGTCTTTCCTCGCTCTATGACATACCATACATGTTCTTTGATAACAGACCTACTTGCCAATGGCACATATGGTGGAGATGTCCATCCCGTGATATTCCTCTTACTTGCAGCTGGTTTCATATACTTCCCCGCGACTCGCACTCTTGTGAAGACATTAGAAACCTTTACTAAAGTCTCTTCTTTTTTTGGACTAACTGATAGGTAATTCTATGTTGGAGATGTGATCCATGGAGCTGCTTGAAATGCTTCAATGAATTCATCTTATGTCATTTTTAACCTGCATTTCGCTTTACACCTAGTACACAACACGACGGGAATCACTTCTGGCATGTATTCTTTCTCTTTTCCCTTGCTACGTTTTCTCAATGTTGCCCAAACTTCATTAGTTTTCTCATGGTCTACTATTTGTCACCACTTTACTTTGTTGCCCCACGAGACTTCCAATGTTCCCACCAGAAATTCTCCTCCCTCGGCAAGGATAGTTTGATTTTCAGTTTCTGGTATCCAAATTTCTCCTTCCTCGACCCATTTTTGTATTTTTATCTATAGTCCGGTACATTGATCCGTACCATGGGTCCATACATGATGAAACCTATAGTATGGTTTGCTTCTAACCATTCGAGGGTTGGTTTTGGACCATATGGCACCGTTGTTACCCCTGCTTTAACGAGGTCATCTAGAATTTCAGGGATTTTATCCTCGCGAAAGGTATTTGTAGCCATTACTCCTGGTTGTGACCGAGTACTATCTTTTTCTTGTTGCGAGGATTCGTTTATCACTAGGTCCACCATCCCCACATTTTGGTCAGCAAATGCTTGACAGTCAACTAGTGCGAGTGTGGGTGCTAAATCCATTGCGAGCTTCCCATCATTGAATCATCTTTGGATTTGGTCCTTCAATTTGACACAATCTTTGGTGGTATGGTTCCACATGTTATGAAACTTACAATACTTCCCTTTTATCTGCTCCGTAGTGGGGTAAGCACCAAAATTTGACTTTATCATCTTTTTCTTGATCAAGTCCTCAACGATTTTATGTGCTAAGTTGACATCGTACGTATAAGTTTCAAATTATGGTTTACCGAATGCACTTGTCAAAACTTTGACTGTTCCCATGTTAGGAATTACTTTCTTAGATTTTACTAAGTTTTGTGATACCAACTCCAATGTTGCCACATTTTCATCCTTTGAGTCGGACTCTTCCACTATTGGCTCCTCTACGTAAGTTGCCGACACAGATTTGTGTCTCTCTGGGACGTATGGTTTCTTTGGAGCATAAGTTCCTTTTGATGCATTCCGCTTATTATCCCTTTCCTGGAACACGATATGAGCCCGAGAAACCATATCAATTACTTCATTTAGGGATGCAAACTTCATGCCATCAAACTTGTTGTGCATTTGTTCTTCCAATCCTCCAATGGCGATGTCCACTATTTCCGCCATGGTCAAGGATGTCTTGCTGTTGGTATATTCGGCCATAAACCAGTGCAGATATGCCATGGGTAATTCTAATGGTTGTTAGATCATTTGGCATAATAAAGTGATTTTCACTTCCGGTTCCATCCTGCCAAAGTGGTATGCAAACAACCTTTCTATATCTGTCCAAGTTGTGATCGAATTGGGTTGTAGCCCGGTGTACCAGGTTAGAGTCAATCCCGAAAGTGATGAACCAAAGACTCTGAGTTTAAGCTTTGGATTGTCCCCCCAAGGTCCACACTAGAGCTTAAATTGAGCGATATGTGTTACAGCAGACTCTGTCCCGTTGCAGTTGAAGGTTGTAAAACGGATCGGCTTGTAACTTTTTGGCCATTCCCATAACCGCTCATAGGAGAACGAATCAATATAACCAATTGGAGCTTTTTGCCGCACCATACTCTCTTATCAATGAAAGTAAGAATTGTATGTTCCCACTCCTCGAGAAATGGAGGTTCTCTCCTTTCATCGTTGGTTTCCCCGTTGTTAGCCAATCTAGCGATAGATGCATTGATAGTTTCGAGATTTCATTGCATTTGCTCGCCAAGGCTAGTTACATTTGCCACTAAGTTATTCTGGCTTATAGTGAGCATATTGATTTGTTTCTGATGCTTCTTTCGAGCTTCTTCCAAGCTTGCTCGTATTTTTTCGACATTGTTCGTAAACCGCATCACGGTTTCTTCGCTTTCAGAGATTTTTCGCATGACCTCATTTAGTTGTCCGTTGAGTTGTTGGTCCCGCTGTATGGCATACTCCCTGTAAGCCACAGAATCAAGTGCCTTTTTCTCTGCAGCTGTCTTAGATTTGGAACCCATTGTTGTTTGTTGTACACCGAATTAACTTTGGATTTTTGTGTCAGTCAACATTCTACAATTTGAGAAATTATGTTCTTGGAATTCTGGCAAACGATGTTTGGTACAACTTGGTAACTTTTTTTATACGGAACACATATTATTGTTATGAGACACTAAATATGAGTCCCACTGGGCGTGCCAAAATGTTTGGCTCAATTTTTCTAGCAGGTAGCTGTGAGTAGAAAATCACAAACAATCTCTTGAAATGCGTGCTTGGTGTATCACTGTCGAGGGTAGAATGTTCATGTGTGTTGCGCCTGATGATCTTTCTTCCTTACAAGTGATTGGAGCAAAGAGAGAATCAACCTCGCCCATTGAGTTCTTCTTGCCTACACTAGTACAAATACTGCTTCAGATGACGCCTCTCAAATTACTTAAAATAATTCTCCGTCGTCTGATTGATTTGGAAATAAACAGATGTTGGTTCAATTTTGTCTGTCATTGCAAATTCTTTGAGACAGTACATTTTTCCAGTTTATGAGGAGGACATCCAAAATTTAGTATGTTCAATGGTGGACATCTCAAAAAATGATCGTTCAAAAATTATAGTTAATTCAGATGACATTTACCTGTCATGTGAGTACTTGGTAAAAACAAAAAATTTGTAATTTTGTTTTTACCAAGTCAAGTAGATAAAGGATGCCACTGAAATGGCGAAAAATTCATGTCGAGACACTCTCTAAAGAGCTCACAACATTGAGTTCATGCATGAGATGGCGGTTGTCTGTCATTTGAGGCATGCGGTTTCTAGCTACTAGTAAGCGGGAAAATTCTCTTCCAAACTTACCCTAGGTATGCCATAAAAAATTGGAAGGTTGATTACTCAAATGACGGTTGCACGTTGTCTAAAGTATGGGCGCAAAATTTGTCTAAATTTTGCGTGAAGTCACAAGTTTTGCAATCGTTAATTTAAATGACAGCCGTATGTCGTCTAATTAAAATTTGACATTATTTTCCGTAGTTAAACGCCAAATTTCATAAACGGCCTAAAACTAACCATTTTTGTAAATTTGTGCAAAATCAATTTAGGTTACTATATGGCAAAAAATTACAAAAAAATCAATTTAGGTGCTCCTCCCATAGGAAAATGTGCAAAATCCATAAAATGGTTATTTTAGTCTTTTGGTAAGATTTGACCTCATTGACCGACCACTAAACAAACTTCGACGATTGTAAACTTTTTGAAAACTCTATGTTATTACGAGGTTGACGCATATGTATGGACACATTTTTCATTAGACCATTTCGGTTTTTCATATGTTGTTAATTGCATGTATGACTACTAATGTTGCATACAATGTTAGTTGGTTATATATGACCAAACCTTTATGAAGGTAAACCACTAACAATTAATTATTTTGTAAATGTGACCGTTGGATAAGACGGTGAGACTAATCTAAGCACGCTGTAAAAAATTTAGAACTTTTCGAATTGATTTCGACCTTGATCCGAGTGTCCGACTATTATGACCATATTGCCCTTAACAATAAAACGCAATTTTCTGACTCGTCAAAATAATTTGAGCGCAAGTACGTCACCCACATTCTCATAGGATTCACATCTATCTTTCCACGAAAATAAAATAAAATTCTAAGACACAAACCCTAAACCCTAATCGTAAAACCTAAAAATATATTCTAAACCTTAAACCCTAAACCATAAGTCCTTCAATCAGACAAAGGTTGTCTGTCACATGAGATATGCGGTTTTTAGCTACTAATAAGCGGGAAAATTTCCTCCCAAACTTACCCTAGGGATGCGATCAAAAATTGGAAGGTTGATTACTTAGACGACGGTTGCACACCATCTAATGTTTGGGTGAAGTCACAGGTTTTGCGATTGTTCCTAGTAGGCTCATTGAAATAAATCACTCAATCAGACATCGGTTTGACTGTCGTCTGTATCTAGGGCTCCAATTTAAGCACTTGACGACATTTTTACCTCCGAAACTTACAAGCAATTTTGGTTTCACCTAATCAATGCCTCACCCAAAGTGAGAAAAAAGAACGAACAAAACAACAAAGTCCAAAAACCAGCCAAATCCAAAACTCATCGCACTCACACTAAAACCCTAAATCAGCCCCAACTCTGATCCATCAAAAATCAACTCTCAGCCAAATCTCAGCTCCATTGAACTAAACCTCAACGACCCATCCTCTGTCAAACTAAACTGCAACAAGGACCTAGCCTCCTATCTTCCTCATCTTTTTTAGCCCTAACCTCCTTGCCTCCATTTCTCGATGAAAATGCCAAAACGAAGAGGAGAAACCAATCCCTAACTCCTGTAGATGGCTTCGTTTCAGGCCAAAACTAAGGCCGATTGATCACTGGGCTTTGAAGCCTTCTTCTTCGTGGTTCTAACGCTTCTAATTTCAGCCTCCAACTCAATAAGAGGAGCTCAAATTGAACAATTGAAGAATTCGACAGCCTCGAGGGAACTACTACTTAAGCTCGACTTGAGCTGAGGTTAGCCGACATCGACACTAACCTTGGTGAGCAACGACGCTCTCTTCTCAGTTTTGGTTCATCAAATAGTTTGGGTTTCTAGGGTTTTATTCATTTCGAGTTTAGTTCTGATGTTTAGCTTTGGGTTTTATGATTTTTGGAGGCGACTATTATTATAAGGCTAGGCAAAGAAGAGAATGATGTTGCAGAGCTGATTTCGAAGGCGATGATCATGCAGTAGCAGAGGTAATTTTAATTTCGGGTTTAATCGGTGTGTTTAAACCCAACTTGTTTTCACATTTTAGTTTGTAGATTTATAGAAAAAGTTTTAATCTTTTGCTATTGAATTCTTAATTCTTCTATAAAAGGGCTATCATTGTCTTGGCCTTTTGCAAAACAAGCGTATTCATTTTCTGGGTTGTTGAGCATTATTGCTGTTTGAGGTCATGGATTGATTTGTTGAACAAAAAGGGAGTGCTATATGTATTTTCTGAATTTAGGGTAGGTCTGTGGTATCTTATATTTATATAATATACATACTTATACATAAACTTCTCATTGTAAATGACTAATTCTTATTTACATCTTATCAGCCAAAGCCTAGAATTGATTATACTCTGAAGGCTGTTAGTGGAAGCTTAACAGCTCTCCCTGGAATATCGGGTATGATTGATGTAAGCTTCGTAGTTGCTATATGGAGTTATCTTTTATCAAAGGGTTTGTACTTAACTTATTCATTATGTTGCACAATTTACTTGTTAGGATACAGCCGAATCGATTGTCACAGACACTACTTCCTCCACTAAGCTCTATCCGCTCGCTGCTACGGGGGGAGTTGGGAAGTCCATTGCTATGTTCAATATGGATTATAGTACCATTAGTACGTGTTTTGGTGAGCCTTATATTGATATCTAGTTGATGAGAGAATATTGCATTCCTGAGTCCTGGATGAAAATGATAAGACTTGATGCCTCAAGTTGGTTTCTTCCAGGAGCATGTAGTTTAAGGAGAAACAGTGAGTTATTTTTGTACAACAAACAACTTTGGCATCACAGATGTTCTAAGCAATCTTATTGTCCTGGGTATGAATTATTTTCGCTAGACCTTGAAAGCCGACAGTACAAGAGTCTTGGGGTTTGTGGATACAGTTGTTACACGGTTAACACTTATGATGAGAGCCTTGTGTTACTGGACATGGAGAATGCAGATTCCTACTGAGGCAAAGAACAGGTAAGGTGACTTGAAATCTTATGGGTTTCAATATTTTTTTGTTCATATGGGTATGCTGCTACTTTAAAATGACACTATACATATTAAATGTTATCACTTCAATAAAGTTTGATTTGTATAACGAGCTAAGTGATACCAGATAGATTTTGAAAATGTGCCTAACAAATTCAGTTATATAGATTGTGTGTGTGTTTCCGGACCTAAATTTTTGGGTGTTTCAAACTGCTGGTGGTGCGTCCTTTTTCTCCATTTTTACTTTGCTTGATTGCACTGCCACAAAAGTTAAATATGGTAAATATATCCACCTCATTGTGGTAAGAGTTTAATGTGGTATGCTCAAAGTTTAATAATCTACAGTATCCTTGGATACGTAGAAATTCCGGAAATAAGAAGTTACAAACAGAGACATTGTTATACTGCTTGAAGAACCCCTGAACATTGAACTACGTACTGATGGATATACTTTAGTCAAGGTTGTACATTGAACTATTATTGGTAATTTTGTTATCAGGTGCAGATTTGTATAGTGGTACATGCAATCTATACTTAAGTTACATTTACTAATTTTCAGTTTTCCATTAAGGACTTATTGTGCCGTCACATAATACTTTGAATTCAGTGAAGTTGTCCTTGGTTGTAGGTTTGAGTGTATCATATTCACTACAATCAAGTTTGTTGTGGGCCGGCTGGTTTGCTTGACACTTTAATCAGATGTGTGGAGTGAGTTCTCATTGCTTGTATTACATTGACTAGTTTGTTAATGTACAAACTATGCAAGTATCAGTTACAGTTCCAGTGATCTTGTATATGAGACATATTACTGTTATACTGTATTACCTCAAGAATCTATGGTGTTTGCATTTCTTGTTTTAGTTGTTATGCTCTAGTTCTACAGGGGTGATTGAGGAACCAAATCTCGTACAGTCGAACATATACATGTCGAAACCTAACATCTTAGTAGAAATGTGGTATCAAAACTACAACATTTTTTTCAGTAAAGGAGCCACTTCTTTTTTTACTTCTCGAGTTGATTATGTGTATGTAGGGAGCTAACTGTAAGTGTGGCCTGGGTGGGTAGCTTCATTTTTTGTTGTCAACTTGAAGATATTGACCAAGTAAGGGATGAGATTGCAAGCTATCTATTGAAGAACCATGTGAAGCTTTGAATGAGTATCAAGCACCTTATATGTTTTGGTATATAGGATGCTTAGAATTCTAGTGGTACCTATATAGTATATGGCCAATCCTATTATAGTTATATGGACTTGAATTGGTCATATTTTAGTCACTGGCAACTACCATTGTGATAGAAGAAGTTGATTTTGGTTTTGCTGCCAATGCATGTGTTTTATGAAGTGATTGTATAACTTCATGTTTTAAAACAGATCTAGCTAGAGACATATATATATATATGTGGTAGGTGTATTCAGTACTATCCTTTGGTTTTGTGGTTTATTTGCATCAATTCAGGTTTTATTTGTGGAGATGAAACATTACTGTTCAATTGGTAAGATATCAAATGGACTCAAATGACAAACTCAGTCATACAATGATTGATGTTAGAAGCACATTCATATAACACACCATATAATAAAACTAGTGCCATGTGAACAAAATTCTAATGACACCATATAATAAAACGAGTTACATCTAAACCAAATTCTTATGGCACACATAATTGTATGCAAGACTGGCGTTTAAGAGAGCTCGAATGACATACAATATGATAGTGTAAATGACATTTTTGTTAAATTTAGATGAAACTCGCCTTGACAAATATGACCGAGGTCACATTGTACTTTACATGACAGTTTGAGTGTCATCAGATTACATGCCACCAGACACAAGATGCGCAGACCATGAATGCCATCAGTAATCTGAACAACCAAAACCGTCATCCTTAGCATCTATATATGACAATCATCACCAAGGCCAAATGACTTCTGAATTACTTTCACATGACACTCTATTGGACAAACTGACTGACGCTACAAAGAATTTCACATGACAGTTGAATGTCATCTGAGTATATATCATTCATCACAGAAAATGCGCATGCAAGTTGGCATCAGTTGACACCATGAATGTCATCCGTCATCTAAATACTACGAGCGTCATCCTTATGATTGGTATATGACAATTATTTTTGGGTCTTGCCTGTCATCTGAAAGTGTTTTCAACAGATGACACTACGGTATATGATGGTCAAGATGCATATGAGATGACGGTTTAGAATCCTCATCTGAAACGTTCAGTGTACTAGTGCTAATTGTTTCAAGACTAAGGTTTTGTGTCTCGCTGCTAAGCCACGAAAATCGATACTCTATACATCTTATCTGGTACAAAGAAGAGTATTTTCCTTGGGTAGTGTTGAGAACATAGGATAGAGGGTGACTTCTTAAACCTCTGGAACATTCACGCCCTATCTGGTGAAAACTCCTTCGGTCGCCATCGCCTGACAAAAGAAAACATTTGAATCCTCACGCCTTGTCCGGTGAAAACTCTAAGTTCGTCGTCGTCGTTTGTTTCTCTTGAGAAAAGGTTTGTTTGTTGAGAGAAAACTTGTGTGTGTGTAGAGGTCTTTAATTCATATTGAATTCATCTATTTATAATAGTTTGATAACCTCCTCATTGAGAAAGAAAAACCAAATTCTGGATTGATATAGATTTGAGATTTAATCGATCAATTTGTGCCTTCCTTATCCTTTTAGGAATCTCACGCTAACCAAACTTTCCTTTTCGCACTGAAGCATAAAAATGTGGGCCGCAGGAGTCAGCCCATAATAAACTTTTAGCGCATTATTTAAAACGAAATTTTATTTTTATTTTAGACCTAAACACCAATTTCGTTGGTAAGCTTGATTGATCTTTAATTTGTGTTTGAGCATCATGAGAAGGGTCTTCAAAGCTTACTGCCTTCAATTACAGGTTTGGCTTCATTAATTGGTGCTTGATTTTGGCACACAATGTTGAGCTCGGTGAGACTTCTTTTCCTTTCTCCATTATCTGGAGTTAAGGACTTGCACCCCTTGCTTCTGTTTGTTCACGTGGTTCTACTGGTGGTGCCTTGCTATTATGGCTTGGTGACATTTTGTTTTGATCTGGTGCTGATTCTTGTGAAAATTCGGAGGAGACTTTTGTTTCCAGTGCTTCAGAAGACATACTGCCGATGCCGACGCATTTGGAGGATAATCCTTCATCACCTTCGTCGCGATATGGCTTATGCCTCGTGACTAGAGTACAGAGTCTGCTCCTTGGCCTGTGTTTATTTCGAAGCTAGTTGCCTTTTCAGTTTGCAGTGGCTTTGACAGCTTCACTTGATTTGCTTTGGAGACTACTAGGTGAACTGTGAGTTTCTCTACTTCCTTGAATTGCTTCTACCTTTGTGTTGTGGCTTGGTGCCGATTTGTTTTATCTTTATGGAGGTATATCACATATGAGAAGACAGCTGAACAAGGGCTGCTGGGGATGTTGTGATCGAACATGGTGTTTGTGTTTTCTTTTTTGACTGGAAAAGTTGCAGCTGGCTAATTCGTGTCACCGGTCACCTCTGTCATCGTCGAAACCTACACAAAGATACATATCAATGTGCAAGAAGAGTCCCTACCTTTGTACGAGCTTCAACGGTAGCCTCTTCTTTCTTTGTTTCTCTTACAGAAGAGCTTCGCCTTCTTCTCCTTTGTGTCTGCTTTTGTTGCTCCCCCATCTCCCTCTGTCTATTGTTGTGCTTCTCCTTTGTTGCAGACGTTCTCGCCCTTCTTTTTTATGCTACTATATGCCTTACATAAAAGACTTGACTTTGAAGAGATTGATTTTCAATCTGCCTTGGACTCTCGGAGACTTAGAGTTTTGATGGGAGCTAAGAGGTTTAAGATTATATTCTAGCAAGCAACGACACTTGTTGCAATCCCTATTTATTTTGTTACTTGGTGTAATTGTGGACTTCCGTATGCTATACACCCATTTTGTACGTTATGGACTTATTTAGGCTTGTTGAGAAAGCATATATGAACCGAACCATTAAGCCCATAATTGCTTCAATTACATTTTTTTATCTCAACAGTGCCCCCTCAAGCTTTGCAGGTAGGAATTACTTTTCGGGTGCAAAGATTGACCAATTGACAAGTGCTTGGAAGTCATTTGTTCAAGACTTCGTTTAAAGTCGCATAAGACTTTTGCTTGATTTGAAATTTTGGAGAGGAGTTGTCATATAAGACTTGGTTTTAAGTTTCCCTTAGATTGCTTCACATTTTTTCTCTTGCGTTGACGGGACTTTCTGGCGATGAATCTTTGTTTTGCAGATTCATCTTGTAGCCAGTTTTTCTTAGAGTTTCCAAGACTTTTTTTTGCTAGAAGTAGCATGTGTTGAATCCGTTGTTGTTGTTGTTTTTTTTTTTTTGGGTTATGGCTTTGACCCTTGTTAAACAAGATTGCAAGTCAACCTTTGACAAGAGCCTGATTACAAGTGAACTGCCCCCATATGTAGATCATTTCTTATATTTTTTTACGTTTTATTTTTCACTTGAAGATGCTGATGAGATCTTTGCTGGAGTCATTTCATATATCTTGTTGATTGTTGCTTCAAACTTTTGCCTAGACTGTCATTTAGGGGACAAGTCTAGGGAGCTTTTTCCGTGAACGGATCATTTTTTGGATTATGATTTTGAGAACAAAGAAATCACTTGTTGGATGACCGATAATGCGATGATATCGACGATATTTCGAGTCTTTCGTCTGGTTGACTTCATTTGGTTGTTTTTGAAAGGACCCAACCCCGATTTAGCTCCCTAAACTGGAATCAAACCCTTTCGAAAACACGAACCAACAAAAACTGTAAAAATTTTGGCAGAGTTTCGCTACTAACGTAGAATTACCATTACCTGCACGCGGAAAATACACTTCATCCTATGCCACAAAAATCAAACCGTGGGCACCAATCCCATCCGGATTTCTCAATATATCAACAATAATGTAAAGTAGTAAATATATTTGTACTTTACTGAAATCCGGAGTAAAATCGTATAAGAATATACAACAGAATACTCAGAGCGACCTCTAATGTATAATCATATAAGTATACCACAGTAGGTAGAACAATAAACATACTGGAAGAAACAAGGTAGCTTGAGCACTATGCCTCCGACCACGACGTGCGACACCAGAGTCCGAACTGCAAACTGGGCACGGAAACCGAAAAGCCCAGGAGAAAGACATGAAAACTTTTAGAGTGAGTGGACGAAAATAAATGTCTTTCACCACATAATATATATACGTTATAAAAACATATGCGAGTCAAATGCATGAAAATCAAATGGTATGTGAGGAGACGCTGACTCCAACCCACGTACAGAGCATGCATGGAAAATCTCACGGGGTCGCTCGTAAACACATCCGTGGTAGTACAGTCCGAATCACGGGATCCCAGACCCATACGTGATTCTAACCAGAAAGGCCTTGGTTCCGGGGTACTGCCCCTCGCCGGTCAGGTCGGGGTACTGCCCCTCCTGGTAGGCCTCCATCGGGGATCAGCCGAGAGGCAAGTGTATCGATACAACAACGTAACTGAGACTTTACTCTGTGTAAACCAAATCGTAAACAAGTCGATGCAAATGCATAAAGCAGTATATATAAATGCATGTACGTAATATATATACTGATATAAGCATAATTGTATAACACATGCTCATAATAAACATAATCTCGTATACAATCTCATGCTCGTAAAACCATAATCATACTGCATGCTCAAGTTCGTAAAACGTATATAAAAGACTCGCAATCAATCCATGAAAAGAAATTGTCCACTCACAGACTAGCGTAACGCAGTTCGCGTTAACCCGTGATCCGGCAGAAAATCCCCCGCCAAACGAACGATCACGAACCCCTGAATAATCATACAGTCCATTTCTCAAAATCATAACTCGACAATTCAAATCAAATCACGAGAAACAACCGTTCTCGGAAACACATAATCCGAATACGACGAACTGTCGAAAATTTGATAATCACACCTCAATACCTCGCTGTACTTTCAGATGCTCAATTCGAAAAACGAACCTCCCCACTGCGATCGGGGTGCGATTTTGAGTGAAATGACATATAACTCGTCGAAAACCATGCCGGGCGAAAAGTCGCTGGAAAATCAAAACCTGCCCAGAAAATTTCATGCTACACATGGTTTCAAAGATCTCGACGATCCCAACAACTTTCCAGTTATAGGTTAAGGCTAATTTTGACCGGAAAACCTCCAAATATCAACCCAAAGTTTCAAACTCTTACCGGAATTCAAACCGTTCGATCTCACTCCTCCGGCCACGGCGACCTTCAAGACCACTTGGAAAAGCCTCCTTGGCTCGAGGCTAACAAAAGCCCTCAAAGAAGCACCACCAAATCGGCCGGAAACAATGCCTCCGTCCGCCACCGTTTCTTGCCGGAAATCCACGTATTTCACCACCGAAATTCGTCCTCCTCTGGCCACCATAGAAGGGGATTCAACCACCAAGTTGAAGAGCAACCCAAGCCCAACAAAAACCGTGAAGGAACCATGCTCAATTATGGCCGGAATCGGCCACAAATCCGGCAAACAAAATCGGCACCCAAAACGGGTCGACCCACCATGGTCAACCCAGTCAACACAACTAAAATGGCAAGTTGACTTCCCAAACAGGAAACTTCTATTTATATACCTTCCATTTTTGGAAACTTCCAATTATACATTTCGGTAAACTTTGAACACCTGTAACTTTCGCGTCGTAAACCCGATTTCGATAATTCTCGCGACAACAAACTCGACTCGACATATTCTTCAATTATCACCCAAAGTCAAACACATCGACTAAATCGATAAAAAGTCAACGGTTCAAACCAAACACATACTTTCTCGATTAAATAATCACCAGTCGAAATATTCACAACATAATCCTCGTAACTCAGAATAATGCTCCGGAAGTTCCCACAAGCTCGAAATTAAATTCTCAACAACTTCCGTGAAGAAGCCGAAACCAAATTCTCGTCCGGTAATTTAGTCGTTAAGAAAGCCGCCTTTAAAACCCGATTATATCAAAACTTCAAATATTCATAATTTATTCCTCGGTCGTCCAAATAACGATCCGGAACCGCCCACGAACTCGAAATCACACGTACAACGACTCTCGAGAAGAGACTCAGCTCCAACTCTTAGCCAATGATTAAGTCGTTATCAAGTCCGGCGATTTAAACACTGTCGAAAATCTGCGATTACGCAGTAACCTCATGAACTAAGCTGATTTCACCGCTGATTCTGTTCTGGGTCCTCACAGTTTTGGCTCAGGTAGCTCAATAGTTTTTATTTGTAGAGCTTAATGAAAATTTCTTCAACGTCATCCTCATCAAAAGAGTATTTGATAACTTTTCTCTATTTGAGAGTCATAATTTTTGACCCTTGGTTACCTATATACTCTGACTCAGTTTTGACAAAGAATCTTCCATGTTGTCAATTCTTGTATTTTTTAAGACTGCTTCTTTTGTGAAGCGTTTCTTTTGAGCAACTTGTCTTTCAACATTATAAGCTTTTGCGACCAACTCCTCAAACGTTTGTGGTTCAGTGGTGACACTGAAAGTTTCTTTATTTCGTAAGAGATTGTATGAGCACATTTGTACTGCTGATGACTCAATTATTTTCTCAAAGCTTTGAAGACTTAAACTCTTCCACCTTGGAATGAATTCGTTGAGCTTTCAGCGGAATTTTGTTTAGGTTCAACCAAGTCACTGATAGAGACTTTCTTTTTTGAGCTAACAAATTGTGCTAAAAATTGTTTTTGCATTTCTTCCCAAGAGAGGATGGAACCTGGTGTTAGTCGATTATACCAAGTAAAGGTTGGTCCTTTGAGTGACTGGACAAATTATCTTGTTCAGTCAAGTTAGTGAGCAGGATATGGTCTTTGGTACCCAGTGACTATGGGGTTCAAAGACAACTGATACTCTCTAATGCTCTCAGCAATCATAGCTTTGATCCGAGCGAAACGACATATAACTCGTCGAAAAACACGTTGCCGGAAAAGTCGCTGCTGCCGCCGGCCGCCGAAAATTTCAACCTGCCCAGAAAAATTCAGGCTACAAATGGTTTTGAAGATCTCGACATTTCCAACAACTTTCCAGTTCAAAGTTAAGGCCAATTTTGATCGAAAAACCACCAAAATTCAACTCAAAGTTCCAAACCTTTACCGGAATTTCAAACCGATCGATCTCCCTCCTCCGGCCACGGCAACTTTCAAGACCACTTGCAATAGCTTCCTTTCCTTGAGGCTAACAAAACCCCCCAAAGTTGCACCACCATCTCGGCTTCCAAGCCGTCACCCGAAATCAAAGAAATCTCTCCGGAAAACACCAATTTTCACCGTGCCAATTCTTCCTCCTCCGACCACCCCACGGGTTGATCCACCTACCAAGTCGAAGAGCAGCTCGAGCCCAACAAGTCTTATGAAGAAACCTCGCCCAAACATGGCCGGAATCGGATTCAATTCCGGCGAAACAAGTTCGGCCTCCAAACGGGCCTGTGGTCAACGCGGGTCAACACCTGCTTTCCACTTATGGAAACTTTCCCAAATCTGCATGTATCGCTTCCGTATTTATACCGTACGCGTATCGAACCCCAAACGGATAAATACGACAATATTCGACGAACGAAAATATTTACAACTTATTCCTCGTAACTTGGAAAAATCCTCCGAAAGTTCCCACGAGCTCGAAATTAAATTCTCTACAACTTCTGCGAAGGATCCCAAATCAAATTCTCGCCCGATAATTTAGTCGCTAACGAAGCCGCCATATTAACAGATTACGTCGAAATCACGACTAATCGCGAAACTCGCAAATCAAGTGGATAACCATTATATTTACGGTTCGGGTCGATCGATGGTCCAAAACGGATCACAATCACGATTTGGATGGACTCGAATACGAATGGAGAAACTCGACGATATTCTGAAATTTCAAATATTCATATTATATTCCTCGATCGTCGAAATAATAATCAGGAACCGCCCACGAACTCGAAATCACGCGTACAACAACTCTCGAGAAGAGACTCAACTCAAATTCTCGGCCAATAATTAAATCGTGATCAAGACCGGCGATTCAATCAATTATCGGAGAACTGCGATTACGCGCTAACTCATGAATTAAGCTGATTGCACTACTGATTCTGTTCCGGGTCGTCACAGTCTCTCTCTTTCCGATGATAAGTATAAGCTAGGACGAGGAAAATGTATTATAGTATGAGCAACTATATGAGCATCCGTACCGGACGGCCAGACGCTCGAGCAGATGGAGGGTCTCGCCAGAAACTGCTCGAGCAGTTCCGTTTCGGCGACGCACCGACGAGCAGAAGGGGAGGCGAGCTCGAACAGAAATGGGTCGAGCTGAAGCTCGATCAGCTAGTGGAGCCCACTGGCACGTGGGTGACGCCAGCTGACATTTTTTTTTTATATTTGCTTGTGCAAGTAAAAGGTAAAAAAAAAGGGTTATGCACCAATCATGTAACGACACGTGACTTACCGAACAGAAAAAAAAATCCAACGGACCAGTTTATCTGGGCCGTTGATTTAGAAATCAAAATTTGATCTAACGGCTGATATTCAAACAGAACGACTTTTTTTTCTTCATAATGGATATAAACGGGAATACCCAAAATATTTGCAAAAAAACCCCTAAAAAATTGCAAAAAAATTCCCCAAAAATTACATAACACCCCATAATATTTTCCTATAAATACTACACCATTTATTTCATAACTCGCAATAATTTGTGCACAACAAATTTCACATCTCCATCCATCTCTTCTTTGTCTCTACTCTAATTTTCTTGAGCATTTTTTTGAAAAAATGGCCACCCATTAGCTTCTTTCCGAAGATTTACAAATGTACATCTCTTTCGCACGTCATAATATTGATGAATTCAACGGCAAAAAACAAAGAAAGGATAAATTGTGGGAGAAAATTCATGCCGATTACATGCAAAATTGGGTGCCATCGAAAGGAGAAACACCTCGAGAGGAGCCTAGGTCTCAAATTACGCTTGCATCTCACTACAATAAATTCAAGATATCATTGCAAAAATGGAATCAACGTTTGCGAGATGCACGTAAGCATAGAGCTAGCGGCACTTCACACATGGATGAGGTAACTCCTTATACTCATCATCTCATTTGTATTTAATTTCTACTATGTAATTAATTTAGTGAATTTTTTATTTAATTTTTCATATGTCATTTTAATCTAATTAATTTACTACATTTTTTAGATTAAGCAAGCTCAAGCATACTACTATGCCGCTAAGAAAAGACCGTTCACCCACTTTGAATGTTATGAAGTTCTTAAGGACCATCCAAATTACCGAGATGTTGAACCAAGTACTCCGTCTCTGTATGTAAGCTCATATGAAGAGACTCCATCTGTTACCGAATCATCTCCAATCATAAATTTGGGTGATGAGGAAGTGAATGAAGCATCACCCGCTTACGTTGGCACTGATCCGTCGAGTCCGGTTAGACCAATAGCATGCAAGGCGGCAAAGGAAGCAAGACGTCAAAAGAAACAATGTAAGACTTCTACTGAGCAACGCACTGAGGTTTTGCAAACCATGGGAAGTGATCAAGCATCGTGGCATTCCGCAAGGAAGATACATAATGAAAGTGAGCTCAATTATTACAAAAAGTATATACAACTTCAACAACGAAAGGAAGCAAGGGGGGCAAGTGAGCTTCAACTCAAGAAACAAGAGGAAGAAATAAGGATCATGCCAATGAATTTGGAGGCTATGACCCCGATCTCCAAAATGTACTTTACAAAGAGGAAACTAGATATCCATAAGAAAGCAGAAGATAAGGATGGTGAAGTTGCCGATGATACATTTACGGATTGTTATAAATCACGCGTACTCTTTACAGAGTAATTTTAGCAATTGTATTAAGAATAAATGTTGTCATTTATGTTTCCATTACGTTTCCATTACGTATTTAAATTTTTGAGAAATAAAATTACAGTTCCTGTATGAAATTACTTGCCAAAAAAACACATCATATTTATTTTGTTGAAATTGCAATTCAGAGATGACATGTGTCACTTTCTCATTGGTCACTAAATAGTAACTGCTCAAGCAGTTTGTGAACTGCTGCATTCTTTTTTGCTCTTGTTCAAGCAATTTGGTGATTTCAAACTGGTCGAGCAGTTTGGAGAATTGCTTGAGCAATTGCTCAAGCAATGGGTGCATTTTCTCTAAGAGAGGTGAAGATATTTGATGCCAATGATTTAGGTAGATATAGTAAGTATATATACATCGATCATTGCTGGTACGGAACACACTCTAGAGTATAGCTGCTACATGTACACGATTATTCAAATAAAGAATACATGACTCACATACATAAATTTCTACCAAAGAAAGAAGCTTTTATACATTTCTTTTTTTTCTTTTCTTTTTTATGAAAAGAAGTGACGAAAATGCTTAGAATTCTAAAGCAAGATACACTGTAAAAATGCCTAGACCAATCCTCCCCTTTTATAGAGAGCACTACCAGAATAATGACTATAACCGACGATTTCGAGAAAAACAGGCCGGCGACTTTTGTTGTAGTCGGGTATAATACATTATAGTCGACGACCATTTTGGCCATCGACTATAATACTATAGTCGACGACCCAAAAAAATAATTGTTGGCCTTTGTCAAGGTAACGTCGTTGGGTATAGTTACGACTATAACATATGACTTTTTAAACCATAGTCGATGACATTATTAAGTCATTGGCTATAGTTATTTATTACAGATTTGGGCAGCAGCTCAATCATTCAAAAAAAATCAGTGAGAAAAGCACAAATGTGACGACCCAGAACAGAATTAGCAGTGAAATCAGCTTAATCCACGAAGTTGCACGTAATCGCTGTTTTTCGTAAATTGATTAAATTGTCGAGCTTGATCACGACTTAATTATTGGCCGAGAATTTGAGCCGAGTCTCTTCTCGAGAGTCGTTGTATGCGAGATTTCGAGTTCGTGGGCGGTTCCGGATCATTATTTGGACAACCGGGGAATAAAATATGAATATTTGAAGTTTCGACGTAATCGGGTTTAAAAGGCGGCTTTCTTAACGACTAAATTATCGGACGAGAGTTTGGCTTCAGATTCTTCACGGAAGATGTAGAGAATTTAATTTCGAGCTCGTGGGAACTTCCGGAGGATTATTCCGAGTTACGAGAATTATGTTGTGAATATTTCGACCGTCGATTATTTAATCGGGTTAGCTTGTGTTGGATTGAACCGTTGACTTTTTATCGCATTTGTCGAAGCGTTTGACTTCACGTGATAATTGGAGAACATGTCAAGATAAGTTTGTTGCCGCGAGAATTATCGAAATCGGATTTACGACGCGGAAGTTACAGGTGTTCAAAGTTTACCGAAATGTGTAATTAGAAGTTTTCAAAAATAGAAAGTCTATATATGGAGGTTTCCTGTTTGGGAAACCTGCCATATTGGGAAAGCTGGGTTGACTGGGTGGGTTGACCCATTTGGGCTGATTTGGGGCTGATCGGTTTCTTCATCGTGGAGGCTGATTCCGGCCATATTTGGGTATGGTTTCTTCACGAGATATGTTGGGCTTGTGCTCCTCTTCGGATTGGTAGGTGGATCACCTCCTATGGTGGCCAGAGGAGGAAGAAAAGTGGCTGCGAAAATGGGGAAATTCCGGCGAGTTTTGTTCGATTCGGGTGGCGGTGTGGAGGCCGCGATGGTGGCTCCTCTTTGAGGAGTTTTGTTAGCCTCAATGAGAGGAAGCTATTGCAAGTGGTTTGAGAGGTTGCCGTGGCCGGAGGAGAGAGATCCGTCGAATTGAAATTTCGGTAAGGGTTTGGAACTTTGGGTTGATTTTTGGAGGTTTTCCGGTCAAAATTGGCCTTAACATATAACTGGAAAGTTGTTGGAATCTTCGAGATCTTCAAAACCATGTATGCCATGTATTTTTCTGGGTTGGTATGGATTTTTCGGCGACGGGGCAGCGGCGACGACGGCGGCGATTTTTCGCCCGGCATAGTTTTCGACGAGTTATATGTCATTTCACTCGAAATCGTGCCCCGTTCGCAGTGGTGATGTTTGTTTTTCGAATTGAGCGTCCGAAATTATAGCGAGGTGTTGAGGTGTGAATATCGGATTTTCGACAATTTGTTGTAATTGAATCGTGTGTTTCCGAGAACGGTGGTTTCTCGTGATTTGATTTGAATTGTCAAATTATGATTTTGAGAAATAGACTTTGTGATTATTCAGGGGTTCATGATCGTTTGTTTGGCGAGGGACTTTCCGCCGGATCACGGGTTAACGCGAACTGCGTTACGCTAGTCTGTGAGTGGACAATTTCTTTTCACGGATTGATTGCGAGTCTTTTATATACATTTTACGAACTTGAGCATGCAGTATGATTATGGTTTTACGAGCATGAGATTTCATACGAGATTATGTTTTACATGAGCATGTGTTATACGATTATGCCTATACTAGTATATATTACGTATATGCATTTATATGTTGTTTCATGCATTTGCATCGAACTGTTTATGATTTGGTTTACACAGAGTACAGTCTCAGTTACGTTGTTGTATCGATACACTTGCCTCTCGGCTGATCCCCGATGGAGGCCTACCAGGAGGGGCAGTACCCCGACCTGACCGGCGAGGGGCAGTACCCCGGAACCGAGGCATTTCTGGCTAGAATCACGTGTGGGTCTGGGATCCCGTGATTCGGACTGTACTACCACGGATGTGTCTACGAGCGACCACGTGAGATTTTCCATGCATGCTCTATACGTGGGTTGGAGTCAGCGTCTCCTCACGTACCATTTGATTTTCATGCATTTGACTCGCACATGTTTTTATAATGTATATATATTATGTGGTGAAAGACATTTATTTTCGTCCACTCACTCTAACGGTTTTCATGTCTTTCCCTGGGCTTTTCGGTTTCCATGCCCAGTTTGCAGTTCGGACTCTGGTGTCGCACGTCGTGGTTGGAGGCATAGTGCTCGAGCTACCTTGTTTCTTCCAGTAGGTTTATTGTTCTACCTACTGTGGTATACTTATATGATTATACATTAGAGGTCGCTCTAAGAATTCTGTTGTATATTTCGTACGATTTTACTCCGGATTTCAGTAAAGTATAGTTATATTTACTACTTTACAATATTGTTGATATATTGAGAAATTCGGATGGGATTGGTGCCCATGGTTTGATTTTTGTGGCATAGGATGAAGTGTATTTTCAGGGTGCAGGTAATAGTAATTCCACGATAGTAGCGAAACTCTGCCAAAATTTTTACGGTTTTTATTGGTTCGTGTTTTCGAAAGGGTTTAATTCCGGTTTAGGGAGCTAAATCGGGGTTGGGTCCTTTCAACAAAACGCTCTCAAATCGTTGGGTGTTGTCGAAACCTCTCCAAAATGAGTTCGTGAAGCTATATCTTGCCACATATATATAGGTACGTATATATATGTGTGTTGATATTGTTGATTTTTAATTTTGAGTTGAGTTGAGTTGATTTTGAGTTGAGTTCATTGAAAATATATATATATATATATATATAATTATATGTTAATTGTTGATGTATAGCATATATATGTGTGTGTGTGTGTGTGTGTCTGTATTAATATATAATTAAGGAGGAGAAGAATTGATGTAATTTGTAGTTTAAAGATGATATATATAGATATAATGATGAATTTTGAATTGGTGCATGTATATAAATATATATACAGTTGGAATTTTTAGGATGGATAAGAGTTGGATTTGCCTTCCAAAATGGGATCGAAGATATGACATTGAAATGTGGAGTTTTGTGGAATATGTGAAGGGTAATGCTTACGGGAATATAATTTATTATTGCCCGTGTACGAAATGTCAGTGTCGTAGCGATTTGTATCGTTTTTCCATTGATATAATATGGGAGCACCTGAAGAAAAACGGGCTTTGGGATAAGCACACAATTTGATTTTTCATGGTGAAACATCATCAGTGGGTCAGCATGATCATGTACAATTTCTTGAGAGGGCCAGTACATCCAATGATCCAACAACGAGGTTGATGAGGATGTTGTTGAACTCGGGGAACCTTTCATCCATCGAAGGTGATCCTCGGGTCCCAATTTTTGCACTTTTCGATCCATCCAAGGTGTGTCTCGGGTCAAGTTCTTCTATCCATCGAAGTTTTTCTTCGATCCATCGAAAGTCAATATCGGAAAATTAAAATTTATTTTGGGTTTGTTTGATCCATCGAAGGTACCCCACGGTTAGGTTTCTGATATTTTTGATCCATCGAAAATTTTATACTTCGATCCATCGAAGGTTATAGTCGGATTATAGTGTTTTATTTATGTATTTTACATCAGTTTTATTGAAAAAGGATTACAAAAATTGATTTTGGTCATTCCATGGGATCAAGAAAAGGTTATCTAGACCAACCTGGAATTCTGCACCAAATGTGATTTTACATCAGCTTTTGTCATGCCATAAGACTTACTCTACAAGGGTCATTTCGACTAGTCAGATATTGTTTTACATTGGTTATTTTTAGGTACTATCAAACCATATAAGCACTCTATAAGGGTTCCACCCTTTGAAATCTTTAAGTATTCACTTAAAGTGTTCGCCATATCTTAGGTTCAAAGACGGATTGATTGATATTTTTTTGTTGATATATGATGGCGAGATTGAGTGGTATACGTGCCTAAAAGGCTATTAGAACTTTACTCACATATGAAAGCATTTGTGCCACTGGTTTTCACTTGGAATAATATTGTGAGAATAGAAAAGAGTTGTGTGTCCAATCTCCACAGAATGATGCCAACGGCGCAATCTAGAGAGGTTTATGAGGATTTGTAGTGCTTATATCATACTACGGTTATGATCATTGAATCCATTGCAATCACTGATATTACTATGTGTGAATTTGCCTCATATGAACTTTTATATTATGATGATCAAGATATTCTCATTATCATCGGTTCTTTAACATACAAAAAAAGCATGTGGAAATACCTAAATCCATCAGTTTAAATGGAGAGGATGAGACTACTCCTCTCATTATTGGCTCTATCTCCAAGATGAGTGCATCATAATCCCCGCAAAGTACCGATGTGGCATCATGTGTTATCCCATCGAGTGTCCTTATGACAAAATTCAATGCAAATCGCTCATTTTGCAAAGCTTGTTTATGTCTATAATGTTATTTACATGCATGGTGGTCCTTTGTTGCAGACACAACTTATATTCCATCACCGATTCCAAGAATATATATTTGTGGATCAATCAAACTGATATGCAGACTGTTTATAAATAGTTTTGATTATTGCATCGACACATAAGTCACACGTTTTTACAATCCACATGGTACGCTGCATTTTTCAAACTCCTAGCACAAATTTTTAGGCTTCAGGCTCACCAACCGAAGAACTCAATCAGGTCAATTCGATTGGATAATGCAGGAGAGTTTACATAAAAATATTTTGTTGATTATTGCATGTTGATTGGGATTGATATTGAACATCCTGGTTCCCCATGTTTATATATAGAATGGTTTAGTAGATGTACAAATCAAGCGGTTAAAAATTATGGCTAGTGCAATGGTTATGCATACTAAATTTGTCGATATCTTACTAGGGATAAACAATATTACATGCTTATTCGCTTGATACCCATAAATCGTCAACCATTTAGTGTGTACCAGTTTGTAACTAGATATGAGTATTATATCTCACACCTACAGATCTTTGGTTCTGTGGTACATGTTTCTACTACGCTTCCACTACATACAAAAATGGGTCATCAATGAAAATTATGCATTTATATTGGTTATGATTCTCCAATGGATGTCCGATATTCAGAACCTTTGATAGAAGATCTCTTTACTATTAGTTTTTGCAGATAGCCATTGTGATGAGACATACTTCCCGCTGCTAGGGGGAGATAGAAATTGCTCCATTCTGGTTAAATGTCAGAAATTGACGTGGTATGTCCTAACTATGTCTCATCATGAGAGTGACGAGATCAATTATATATCCTATAAATCTTACAATATTAAAAGTCCCTGGTATTTGGCAAGTTAATGCAAAACCCAGGCAAAGTAGTGTTTCTCCTGCCTATAGTGGGGGTGTAGCATTGGTCAAAATCCACTAATGAGTTGCCAGTGAAAAGGTAAGTCATCAAGGAACAACCGTTCATCATTAACACATGAGATTGTATCTAACTGCAATTGTGTCTAGAAGTCGACATTGACAAACACTGGGAGACGCCTCAGAGTCAATGACGATGTCAGTAAACTAAGAAATCTTACCAAGTTAAACAAATATTAGTGGTATTATAGATGGTTCATCCAAGTCATTGATGATGCATTACTTATTCCGTCAATCAGGAATTGGCGACGATGAAGTGGAATATTGCTCTGTTGCGGATTGTCAAAGGTTAATGTAGAGCAAATTTACCGATATGGAAAGTTCTAATCTAGGCTGAACTAAACTCTCTTACAAATGGCAAGTTTTCGGTATGGTAGTGCTATGACTACCGAATGGTAAGCCGGTTAGAGACAAACGAGACTTTTTTGGAAGCATAATGAGAAGAACTTGTGGCGTAAGAATTCTCTCAACACCCTAATATTGATTATGAGGAGATGTATTCTTTGGTTATAGACATCATTACTTTCCACTACCTTACTAGTTTTGTAATGTCCAAAATATTGAGTAGGCAGCTTATAGATGTGGTTACAGTACATCTCTACGAGGATCTTAATTTAGAGATATACATGAGAGTAACAGTTGGCATGGTTCTACCCAATTCAAGTAACTCTAAGCCAAAAAGTTCTCATGTAAATAGATTAAGATGTTCACTATATAGATTGAAACAATCCGGCAGGATGTGGTAAACATGTCTTAGTGACTACTTGATTGGGAAGGAATACAAGAATGAAAAGTTATGCTCATCCGTGATCAGTAGATGAACAAGTTGTTTGAGATGATATACCTTGATAGGGCTCGATTATGGTTTTGAGATGGAATATCAAGTTGGTTGAATTCTTATTCATCATTTTCTTTATGTCTATATCAGGTAAGGGATAAATATCAGGTAAGGGATAAAGCATACCCTCTTAAGCACACCAAAGGTTATTTGAAATCTGGAACCTAAAAAGGATCCATTTCATCGAGAAGATGATGGTAAAGATCTTTTGGAGCTGAGATTTTATATCTTAGTGTGGTTAGACCTTGGTGAAATATAGCTTGGTACACACATCTAGACATTGTCTTCTCAGTATGTGCCAGCGCAAAGTCATCTAAATGGAGTATAGTACACCATCTGGTACTTGAAAGTAACCGTTGACTTGGGCATGTTCTTTCTTTTCAAAGAATACATAGAGAAATTTGAAATTCCTGGAAAAGAGTTGGTTGAATAGCAGCATGCAAGTTGCATGGCCTTCGACCCATCGAGTGAATCACTCGATCCGTCAAAGGTTGTTCTCTGGACAGACCAAAATCATGCATTTAATCCATCGAATGTTGAACCTTTTGCGAGTAGTTCTACATATGTCCCCTATCTGAAACATCGGTTGATGTGTTGGTCTGATTTGTTGATACTGGGTATCTCTCTGACACACATAAAGGACGTTCCCAAACATGTTATGTATTCACCATGGGGGAACGTGATGATTTCTTGGAGAACAATAAAATAAACTCTTGTTGCTACTTTCTCGAACTATTCTAAGATTAAAGCTTTTTATAAAGCGGTTGATGAGTGTGTTTGGTTTTGGACAATAATACACCACATTCCAGGGTCTAGTGGATTACCATCTACTACGACAACACCAACTTGCATCTTTGAGGACAATGCAGTTTACATTGAACAAATGAAGTTGGGTTACATAAAGGGTGTCATACTTAACTCATTTCGCCAAAGTACTCCTATAATCAGCAATAGCAGTGGTTATTGATTATCCATGTGAACCAGGTTGGTTCAGCGGATAATGCTTTGGATTTGTCTACCAAGTCACTACCTAAATCTACATTTGTGAAACATGTGAGACGTAATGGTATGCGCAGTTATCTGATAACTTCATGAGCGAGTTTACAGTCAGGGGGAGTTCTATTTCTGTATAAATCAGAGGGAGTCTACGTCACATGTAGCAGCTTTTGTAGTTGATCCGTTGTACCTTTTTTTCCCTTAGATGAAAATTTTGTTTTACCCTCAAGGTTTTTGTATGCTTGGCGAGGTTTTTAGTGAGACAACAGGTCATGCTTCATTCTTCAGGCCAACGACATAAGGGGGAGTGTTTAAGGAGATTTATTCTCCGTATTTCCTTGTGTGTGTCGTGTTCTAATTAGATGCAGATTAGTTTAGATAGATATAGAGAATCTGTATTTTATAAGGACAGTTATTGTAATAGATTGTATCAACCTATATATAAGACATTCTGTCAATGAAAGAGTTACGTTTCACTTATCATATTCTTCTCCTTAAACAATAAACAAATATATCGTATGTTGAATATTTCGGTCCACATGGCCACTCAAGTACGCAATCAAAAAAGATGAGATAACGGATTCAGGGTTTCTTGGTGCCATGTCTTTCACACAAAAGGAACCTCCATGAGTAGTGACTCCAAATCAACTTTCTAAAGCACGTTCGCCAAACAGTTCTTATCCAAGTCCTACCACATTCTCTGCTCTATCTACAGAAAAAAAAACAATGACATGGAGAGTTACGATGACAAGTTATTCAACTTGTCGAGCATGCCCAAAAATAGCATCAATCAATGGGAACAACACAGTAAATAAGTAAAATGCAAGTCATGAGATGAAGTAAGGTAATGCATGGTTAAATAAAATTAAGGGAAAATGAAAAAAAAAACACTATTTCCCCAAAAACTCACCATAAATTTTCAATCCCAAAAAAATAATTATGTTTTTAAGTATGTAACAGCTCAATATTATTCTCATATTTACTACATATGCCACCAATTTCTGAAACCCCTTCCCCTTTTTGAAAAATCGACTCCCTCTCTCAAATCAAATCTCCAAACTGAGCTCCCAACTTGTTGTCGCCTGCTCGGACTCTGTCGCCGACTTCCCTATGTCTCCTCGCCTCCGTCATTGACTTCTGTTGCACCGCCTCTGAGCCTCGGTACTTCCTCCGACTGCAACTACTCTCGCGGATGCCGGCGAATAGAAATGTAGTAGCAATCATGTTGGGGCGTCAGCAACAAGCGAGTTGCTCCTCGCCGCCTCCTCCAACACCATCAACTTCCGTTGTAGACCACCGTCGATCTCTGCCCCACCTCCTTTCGTTCTCCGACTCCCGTTGATACTTCTAACGCCTACTCTGCTTAACTTGATCTTACATCTAATCATGAAGGTCCAAATGACAACAAACTCAAGAAAATAGTCATTGTCGTTGGCTTTGGTTGGCCTGGCCTGGGTGCCACACATCCCTTATGCAACCAGGTTCTTTCATGTTTCAATCTACATGCTTAATCTTTTAGGTGTGTGTAGTTATGGTGAATTTTGAACTTGTTATTATTGTGGATTTGTGGTGGATGCTTTTTGCTAATTTAGGCTTGTTTTCTATCAGTATAATGGGAAGAAGAGGTCTGTGTTCTACTTTCGCTATACTCCGACTTTAGCTCTAGTCATTTTTCCACCGGTGATTCTTTTCAGTTCGTTGGAAAAATTGAGGAACTGAAAATGAAATATGATTATGTAACTTAGATCTCACCATGAAAATTGGAATTGAAAATTTTGATTTGGTTCGGTTCATTAGGAAAATGAGTATCTGAAAAACGAAATTTGATTTCGTAACTGTAATCTTATTGTTTCTCTGTCAAATTTGAATTTGAATTTGGATCTTACTAACATTTTGTTTGTTAATCTTTGCTGAAATTAGTATAAAAATCGACCTTCAACAGATCTCTGATACGAATGCTGAGAGATACTTAAAAAAATAGTTTGAGAGATACTTGGACAGACATCCAAATTAAAGGTTTTTCATTTAGGTTTTGATAATTTTAAAATTTGAACAGATATTTAAATAGATAGTTTGACAGACATCTAAATGGAAGCTTTTCCTTTAGGTTTTTACAATTCTTAAATTTGAATAGATACTTACAAAAATAGTTTGACAGATACTTAAACAGATAATTTGACAGATACATGGAAAGACATCTAAATGAAAGCTTTTTCCTTTAGGTTTTTATTATTCAGAAATTGAACAGATACTTAAAAAGATAGTTTAATAGATAGTTTGACAGATATTCAAATTAAAGCTTTTTCCTTTAGGTTTTTATAATTGTGAAATTTGAACAAATACTTAAACAGATAGTTTGACAGATAGATAGACAAATTTCCAAATGAAAACTTTTTCTTTTAGATTTTGACAATTTTAACATTTGAACAAATACTTAAACAGATAGTTTTACTTCATCAAATATAGACAATAATGTATTCAGTAGACAATAATGTATTCAGCAATCTTTGTAGTTCAACTATACAAACATAGCAGAATATAGTGTTCAGTTATGTACTACATCAATTCCGTTTTATATAATGATCTTAGTGTAAAACTAGAAATACTTCTTGCATTTGTTTCTTCCATCACATCTTGAGTTCCAACACAGCCTTTTAAGATTGGAATCGAAGCATCTAACTGACCATCCTGAAGTAACAACTACTAAAACCTCCAGGCTCTCTGCCCCGACCTTACTTTATCGATAACCCCAGCCGTCATCGCCACCACATGTCTCCCGGAAGAATTTTTTTGGCAGGAGGCTGACCTCAGCAAGTACACAAGCATTACTGAATCCTTCATCCACTCGCCTACTCTGAGATCGGGGAGACAAAAAATCCCATAAAATTTGTGACGATCCGGACCAGAATCAGCAGTATGATCAGCTATATACGTGAGTTACTGCGTAGTCGCAGAGTTTCGACAGTATTTGAATCGCTAGGTTTGATAACGACTTAATTATTGGCCGAGAATTGGAGCTGAGTCTCTTCTCGAGAGTCGTTGTACGTATGATTTCGAGTTCGTGGGCGGTTCCGGATCGTTATTTGGACGACCGAGGAATTAATTATGAATATTTGAAGTTTCGACGGAAACGGATTAAAATGGTGATGCTCTTAATGACTAAATTACCGGACGAGAATTTGGTTTCGACTTCTTCACAGAAGTTGTGGAGAATTTAATTTCGAGCTTGTGGGAACTTTCGGAACATTATTCTGAGTTACGAACATTTAGTTGTGAATATTTCCGATTGTTGATTATTTAGTCGGTTTAAATATGTGTTGGTTTGAACCGTAGACTTTTTATCGGTTTGGTCGATGTGTTTGACTTCGGGTGATAATTCAAGATCATGTCGAGAGGAGTTTGTAGCCGTGAGAATTATTGGGATCGGAATTATGACGAGAAAGTTTCGGATATTCGAAGTTTACCGAAAATGGTGTTTGAAAGCTTCCCAAAATAGAAAGTCTATAAATAGAAGTTTCCTATTTGGGAAAGTCAACTTTCCATTTTCATTTTGGTTGACTGGGTTGACCAAGGTGGGTCGACCCATTTCGATGCCGTTGGGTTGCCGACTTTGTTTGCCGGATTTGGAACCGATTCCGGCCATAATAGTGTAAGGTTTCTTCATGGTTTTTGTTGGGCTTGGGTCACTCTTCAACTTGGTGGTTAAATCCCCTTGCGTGGTGGCCGGAGGAGGACGAATTTGGGTGGTGAAAATCACGAAATTTCGGCGAGAAATGGTGGTGGACAGAGGCTATGATTCCGGCCAATTTGGTCGTGCTCCTTTGAGGGCTTTTGTTAGCCTCGAGCCAATGAGTCTTTTCCAAGTGGTCTTGAGGGTCGCCGTGGCCGGAGGAGAGAGAGATCGAACGGTTTGAATTCCGGTAAGGGTTTGAAACTTTGGGTTGAGTTTTGGAGGTTTTTCCGATCAAAATTGGCCTTAGCCTATAACTGGAAAGTTGTTGGGATCGTCGAGATCTTTGAAACCATGTGTAGCATGAAATTTTCTGGGCAGGTTTGGATTTTCCGGCGACGGCGGCGGCGTGGTTTTCGACGAGTTGCATGTCATTTCACTCGAAATCGCGCCTCGATCGCAGTGGGGAGGTTCATTTTTCGAGTTGAGCGTCCGAAAGTATAGCGAGGTATTGAGGTGTGATTTCCGGATTTCTGACAGTTTGTCGTAATCGGATTACGTGTTTCCGAGAACGGTGGTTTCTCGTGATTTGATTTGAATTGTCGAATTATGATTTTGAGAAATGATTATTGTGATTATTCAGGGGTTCGTGATCGTTCTTTTGGGGAGGGACTTTCCGCCGGATCACGGGTTAACGCGTATCGCGTTACGCTAGTCTGTGAGTGGACAATTTCTTTTCACGGAAATGATTGCGAGTCTTTTATATGATTTTCGAACTTGAGCATGCGTACAAGATTACGATTTATACAAGCATGTGTTAGAAGATTATGCTTATATCATTATATATTACGTATATGCATTTATATGCTGTTTATTTCATTTGCATCGAACTGTTCATGATTTGGTTTACACAGAGTACAGTTTATATATGATGTTGTATCGATACACTTGCATCCCGGCTGATCCCCGAGGATGTGTACCGGGGGAGGCTGTGACTCCTGACCCGAGGCCTTTACCGAGGGGAGGCAGACCTCTGACCTGAGGCATTTCTGGCTAGAGTCACGTGTGGGTCTGGGATCCTGTGATTCGGACTGTACTAGCACGGAGGTGTCCATGAGTGACCCCGTGGGATTTTTACTTGCATGCTCAGTACACTGGAAGAGTGTGAGTTTTACCTCGTGTACTATGTTGTTTTATTTACCTGGACTCGCATATGTTATTTTAAACATATATATTAACTGGTGAAAAACATTTACTTTTGTCCACTCACTCTAACAGTTTTCATGTCTTTCCCCTCGGGTTTTCAGTTTCCGTGCCCAATTTGCAGTTCAGGCTCTGGTGTCGCACGTCGTGGTCGGAGGCATAGTGCTCGAGCTACCTTGTTTCTTCCAGTAGGTTTATTGTTCTACCTACTGTGGTATACTTATATGATTATACATTAGAGGTCGCTCTGAGTATTCTGTTGTTTATGTTATGCGATTTTACACCGGATTTCAGCAAAGTACTATTATATGTACTGTTTACTTTACTGTTGATATATTGAGAAATCCGGATGGGATTGGTGCCCACTGTTTGATTTTTGTGGCATAGGATGAAGTGTATTTTCCGCGTGCAGGTAATGGTAATTCCACGTTAGTAACGAAACTCTGCCGAAACTTTTACATTTTTTGTTGGTTCGTTTTTTCGAAAGGGTTTGGTTCCGGTTTAGGGAGCTAAATCGGGATTGGGTCCTTTCAGCTTGGTATCAGAGTATTAGGTTATAGGTTATGTAGACTTCTGTAGTCGTGTTTACTAAGAATATTTGAGAATGTACAGCATGTCTGGAATGGTGACCCGACCGTCCGGCGGATACTCATCAATATTCCGGGTGTTGTATGCTTTCAAATATTTAAAGTTCCATGATTACGTTCCACTTGTTGTGAACGATATTGTATTCATTAGGATGCCTCCTGACGTGCTTTCCGTGTCGTTTCGGTTGTGGATCCTGTTGAGGATTAATCGACGCGCGATTTGCCAGTGAACTGTGGATTTGGATGGGTATTTTGAGTTCAGAGATTTGTGTGGCACGGTTTGCCTGGTTGTGTGTGTATGAGCATCTACATGTTGCCTCAGAGCAGAGAATTGTGGCAGTTGATGTTTGCCTGAGTCAGATCATTGTATTTGGTGGGCTGATATTGTGTTAGTTCCGGTTGCGACTCCATGGCCTACATTAAGGGTGTTGTTTATACGGTAATGGTTTTAATCAGGCTACCCAGCATTGGAATGTGGAGTGTTTACCCACCTGAGGCAGAGATGCATTGTTCACATGTTTGTTCCTGTTTGCACGTGTTATGCGGCTTCAGATGGAGCTATGCACGAGGTTCAAGATGAGTTGAACCTGAGCATCAGAGATAGTCTGATTGATGTGCCTCGAGACATCCGTGAGGATCTTAGTGTGCTGCACTCAGTGGCAAGGCTATTGAGAAGGAAATGTGTACGCGGTTTTAGATGTGATGGTTTGAGGAAAGTGGACTTAGTCAATATTTTGATGGGGTCGAGTTCCGACACTTCGGGATCAGTGACTTCATCAGGCTGTGGTCTTTTCGCATATGTTGTGGGTCATCAGATCAAGCAGAGGATCCGTTTGGTGGTGATGGAGATCATAGAGTAGCGGACTTGTTCCTGTGGTATGAGTTTGGGTGATCGTTGGTGATCCTTTCACGCAGTAGGTGTCGCTGTGACTGATGTTCGTGGTACACTCTCAGTTGCTGTTGTGGTGGCCAGGAGGGTCACGTTACGAGGGAGCGCCTTAGCCAGCTGTTCTAGCGGTTCGGTAGCTCAGAGTTTACGAGGAGATCCTCATGTTGTTCCTGCAGTCTGATCAATGTACCCTTTTGACGAGTTATTCAGCAAGACGCATTTGACGTGGGTGGCTAGTTGGGCATGTTGGAGTTCGTGCCATAACCTTGTTTGAGGACAGACTTTTCTCCGAGGTTACTGTTGCTTGATATCCATGGCGATTGTACCTGTATCTCCATTTCCGAGGTTTTGGAGAGTGTTGCATCCATCCGAAGGTTGCGAGATCCTTGCTGGAGGATATGGCTTAGTCGTGGATTTGTTATAGCTGGATATTGTGGTTTTGGTGTGTTTGTGAGTATGGACTTTTGACGATGCATTTGGCTGTGTTCTAGTGTCTCGAGAAGGTGGTTGTGTTTCGACGACCAGATTTCCACGAGATACTGTTTCGCGGTGATGGTCGAGTGGATGGTGGAGTCAGGTTATGTTGTTGCTTAGCACATGTTGTGGATACTATGGTTGTTGTACTCGACATTGGTGACATTGAGGTGGTTCCCGAGTTTCCAGGTGTGTTCCGGAGAAGTTACCAAGTGTTCCTCCAGTTCGGGAGATTGACTACACCATTGAGCTTGTACCGGGCGCTGGACTCATTTTACCGACGTTTTTTCGTTCGGAGCCAGTGGAGCTGATGAAGCTACAGTTTCGACTCCAGGAGTTGCTGGAGGAGGTTTCAGGAGATTTTATGCGACCCCGCGTATTTTCGTGGTGTGCTCTTGTATTGTTTGTACAGATGTTGGATGGTTCAACTTGGTGGTGCATTGACTACCGGAAACCTGATTCGCTTCATAGGAGAGTGAGTATCCTCCGCTTCGGATTGACGATTGGTTTAATCAGCTCGCGAGAGCTTCAATCTTGTCAAAGATTGATTTCGGATCCGGATACCATCAGTTGTGGATCAGTGAGTCAGATGTGGCTATGTTAGCTTTCAGATCTCAGTGCGGGCATCAGGAGTTTTTGGTCACGCTGTTTGGTTGACCAATGCCCCCGTAGATCTTGTGGACTTGATGGACCAGGTGTTCAGACGGTTTCTGGACGAGTTGCGACCATGTTCGTCAGCAACTTCCTGATGTACTCCAAGAGTGTGGACCAGTACCTGAAGCAATTGTGTGCAGTTTCGCAGATTTTGCGAGACGACCAGGTGTTTGTGAAGTTCAGCTAGCGTGAGTTTTAGTTGGTTAGCGTGAAGATTTTGGGCTGTGTGATGTTAGCCGAGGGAGTTGGCGTGGATCCTGACCAGATAGAAGCCGTGTTGATTTGGGGTTGACCTACCATGGTACCAGAGATCAGGGGTCTCTTGGGTTTGGCAGGCTATTACCGACGGCTTGTGCATGATTTTTCCGGATTGACGAAGAAAGTGTTAAGTTCGTGTGGTTCGATGCACGCGAGGAGAGTTACTTACTCCTGCAGAATGGTTGACCGTTGTTTCGGTTTTGACCTTACCTGACGATCGTGATGAGTTCGTGGGTTATGGCGGTGCATCGAGGTTTGGATTTGGATATGCTTTGATGATGTGTAGCAGAGCGGTGGCTCATGATTTTCAGGCAGTGGAAACCTTATGTAGCTACGTATCCTATGTATGATTTGGGTGTAGCTATCCTTATGTTAGCATCAAAGAGTTCGAGACACTACAACTATGGCGTGCAGCGCAGTGTAGGACGTGCACTGATTACTTGAGTTTCATCCACTTGCATTTTCGGCCAGATTTGGGCTTGAGGCAGTGTTTGGACGACCGAGGAATTAATTATGAATATTTGAAGTTTCGACGGAAACGGATTAAAATTGTGATGCTCTTAACGACTAAATTACCGGACGAGAATTTGGTTTCGGCTTCTTCACGGAAGTTGTTGAGAATTTAATTTCGAGCTTATGGGAACTTCCGGAACATTATTTTGAGTTACGAAGATTTAGTTGTGAATATTTCTGATTGTTGATTATTTAGTCGGTTTAAATATGTGTTGGTTTGAACCGTTGACTTTTTATCGGTTTGGTCGATGTGTTTGACTTTGGGTGATAATTGAAGATCATGTCGAGACGAGTTTGTGGCTGGGAGAATTATCGGGATCGGAATTACGACGAGAAAGTTTCGGATATTCGAAGTTTACCGAAAATGGTGTTTGAAAGCTTCCCAAAATAGAAAGTCTATAAATAGCAGTTTCCTATTTGGGAAAGTCAACTTTCCATTTTCATTTTGGTTGACTGGGTTGACCAAGGTGGGTCGACCCATTTCGATGCCGTTGGGTTGCCGACTTTGTTTGCCGGATTTGGAACCGATTCCGGCCATAATAGTGTAAGGTTTCTTCATGGTTTTTGTTGGGCTTGGGTCACTCTTCAACTTGGTGGTTAAATCCCCTTGCGTGGTGGCCGGAGGAGGACAAATTTGGGTGGTGAAAATCACGAAATTCCGGCGAGAAATGGTGGTGGACGGAGGCTATGATTCCGGCCGATTTGGTGGTGCTCCTTTGAGGGCTTTTGTTAGCCTCGAGCCAAGGAGTCTTTTCCAAGTGGTCTTGAGGGTCACCGTGGCCGGAGGAGAGAGATCGAACGGTTTGAATTCCGGTAAGGGTTTGAAACTTTGGGTTGAGTTTTGGAGGTTTTTCGGTCAAAATTGGCCTTAGCCTATAACTGGAAAGTTGTTGGGATCGTCGAGATCTTTGAAACCATGTGTAGCATGAAATTTTCTGGGCAGGTTTGGATTTTCCGGCGACGGCGGCGGCGACTTTTCGGCCGGCGTGGTTTTCGACGAGTTGCATGTCATTTCACTCGAAATCGCGCCCCGATCGCAGTGGGGAGGTTCATTTTTCGAGTTGAGCGTCTGAAAGTACAGCGAGGTATTGAGGTGTGATTTCCGGATTTCCGACAGTTTGTCGTAATCGGATTACGTGTTTCTGAGAACGGTGGTTTCTCGTGATTTGATTTGAATTGTCGAATTATGATTTTGAGAAATGATTATTGTGATTATTCAGGGGTTCGTGATCGTTCTTTTGGCGATGGACTTTCTGCCAGATCACGGGTTAACGCGTATCGCGTTACGCTAGTCTGTGAGTGGACAATTTCTTTTCACGGAAATGATTGCGAGTCTTTTATATGATTTTCAAACTTGAGCATGTGTACGAGATTACGATTTATACGAGCATGTGTTAGACGATTATGCTTATATCATTATATATTACGTATATGCATTTATATGTTGTTTATTGCATTTGCATAGAACTGTTCATGATTTGGTTTACACAAAGTACAGTTTATATATGATGTTGTATCGATACACTTGCATCCCGGCTGATCCCCGAGGATGTGTACCGGGGGAGGTTGTGACTCCTGACCCGAGGCCTTTACCGAGGGGAGGCAGACCTCTGACCTGAGGCCTTTCTGGCTAGAGTCACGTGTGGGTCTGGGATCCCGTGATTCAGACTGTACTAGCACGGAGGTGTCCATGAGTGACCCCGTGGGATTTTTACTTGCATGCTCAGTACACTGGAGGAGTGTGAGTTTTACCTCGTGTACTATGTTGTTTTATTTACCTGGACTCGCATATGTTATTTTAAACATATATATTAACTAGTGAAAGACATTTATTTTCGTCCACTCACTCAAACAGTTTTCATGTCTTTCCCCTGGGCTTTTCGGTTTCCGTGCTCAGTTTGCAGTTCAGGCTCTGGTGTCGCACGTCGTGGTCGGAGGCATAATGCTCGAGCTACCTTGTTTCTTCCAGTAGGTTTATTGTTCTACCTACTGTCGTATACTTATATGATTATACATTAGAGGTCGCTCTGAGTATTCTGTTGTTTATGTTATGCGATTTTACACCGGATTTCAGTAAAGTACTATTATATTTACTGTTTTACTTTACTGTTGATATATTGAGAAATCCGGATGGGATTGGTGCCCACGGTTTGATTTTTGTGGCATAGGATGAAGTGTATTTTCCGCGTGCAGGTAATGGTAATTCCACGTTAGTAACAAAACTCTGCCGAAATTTCTACATTTTTTGTTGGTTCGTGTTTTCGAAAGGGTTTGGTTCCGGTTTAGGGAGCTAAATCGGGGTTGGGTCCTTTCAAAATTCACGTTTTTCACTCTCGTAATAGATACTCATACAGATATTCAGACAAATATTCAAACATAACTTTAACCTTGTCGTTACCTAGCAGATATGCAGACAGATATCCAAACACAATTTTGACCTTATAATTACCTAACAGATACTCATACAAATATTCAGAGAGATATCCAATCATACCTTTAACCGTGTAATTACCTAAAAAATATCCGGACAAATACCCAAACATAACTTTGACCTTTGAATTATGTAATAGATACTTAGACAGATATCCAAACACAACTTTGATCTTATCTATGTACCTCTCAAATATAAGAAATCATGGATGCTTAACAATTCTACTTCCAAATGCTGAACACTGTAGATCCTACATATACAAATTTACCAAAACCACAATGCCACCACCAAAGCAAAGTAGTGATTGTAATTCATTTCTATAAAATGAAAGAATAAAGTGAACTCACCCAAATTACACAGAAGAACCAAAAAAATAGGTGACACAAGGTGCAAAAAGTGTTTGATACAAGATCCACACCTTCATAAATTGTCAGAACAATACCATTATCTCTTCCCACATGCCTGTTTAAGAAATGAAATCGTATATCTACTTGTGTGGGATCATGCACCAGTACAAAGGATATACTACAAGCATATCACCCTTGTACCAAAAAGAAAGTGCTAATAGAAACTTGGGGCACAATTAATTTGCACTCACTAATAGCTAACTTGGTACGTATAAATTATAAACCATATATTAAATTTAAGAATGGGGTTTCGGGCAGGCTTTTACGAGCTGGGCCGGGCATGGGCTTCTCGGGCCTTGTGCGCCTCTGAGGCCCGCGGACCAAATGATGAGGTCTAGTTTCAACCAAATCAAAAATCGTTAAGGGATTCATTGAGACAACTCGAACCAAAATCTACGTATTAATCAGTACGGAATTGAATTATCGCAGATTAATTGCGTAATTGGGTTTGTTAATGAATTTTTCATCAGGCGAGAATTTGTGTTGACTTCCTTCACGAGAACTGTAGAGTATTTAATTTCGAGCTCGTGTGAATTTTTGGGGAATTTTTCGGATAAGCGAACTATGTTTTATCGAGTATTGAAGTCGGTTGGTGAATATATATAAAAATGATTTTTATTGTTGATTTAATCGTGACCGTCCGATCTTGATCAGATTAAACCGTAGTCGTTGATTTGAATTGCATGTGTATGGGTATATATACGGTATAAATACGAGACAAATTGGGAAATTAAAGTTTTCATTTTGGAATTTCTGTCCTGTTGACCGAGTTGACTGCGGGTCAAATTGACCCATTTTAGCTGAAATATTCTCACCGGCGGTGTGCTCTATTTCGGCATCCTTTGGCCATGAGTCCTTGATGAAATTTGTTGGGATTTAGCTCATCTTCAGTTTGATAGGTGGATCGTCCCTATTGGTGGCCGGAGGATGTAGAAAGAACTCGATGAAGATGGGAGTTTTCCAGCGAATTTCGTCGGCGACAGAGGTGGCGGAGACGGCGGCGATGTGGGTTGACTTGTTAGGGGTTTTGTAGTCCTTGAGATGGTGAGTCTATCTTAAGTGGTCTCAGCCCTTGCCGTGGCCAGTGGTGGCCGATCGGAGGAAATGATTCCGACGAGGTTTTCAAATTTCACGGTGAGTTTTGGACCTTTTTCAGTTAAAATTGGGCTTAGCATTCAACTACAGAGTTGTTGGAAATGTTGAGATCTTCAAATCCATATATAGGTTGAAGATTTCTGGGCCGGTTGAAATTCCAGTGGCGGCAGCCCCACGCGCCGCCGTGCACGGCGGAGCTCTGGTGAGGTGGATTTTCGAAAAAGTTTTATGTCATTTCGCTCGTTTTCGTGTGCCGAACGCAATGGTGAGGTTTTTGGTCGAGTTGAGTGTTTTATTTTTGGACGAGGGGTGTTTGGGTATTTTTTGAGAATTTTGTTATCCTCATCGATATTTTGAGCGATACGATTTTCGAGAACGCGAGGTTCTTGACGTATTTGGTCCTTATGTTGAAATTCAGTATTTATTGATCGTATCCCTATTATTCAGGTGATCGTGATCGAGTGTTTGGCGAGGGATCTTCCGCCGGACCTTAGAGTTAGCTTCGTACTGTGAGTGGGCACTTTGATTTTCACGGTGGATTTGTGAGTCTATGAGTATGCTTTAAGATTATGCATTTACGAGTATGCATTTATGATTATGTATTTTATGAGAATACATTGGTTTGGAGGCACATGTGATTTTTTTTTACACTGAGTATGGATATATGGATGCATCGATGCAATGCCCTCTTGGCTGATCCCCGAGATGCTCCGGGAGGGTTACGTCTATATGAGCACCTGACCCATGATTCACAATACCCGGGAGAGTTACTTCTTAATGAGAACTTGACCCAAGCATGTTGTAACTTTGAGGAAAATGTACTCACGTTACTGCCTCCACACACACAATACCCAGGAGAGTTACGTCTTTATGAGCACTTGACCTGGGGTTGTTTGTTTTGACTCGCATGATTTTATGTGCATTTATTGTGAAAATCATGTTGGATTTATTTATGCAGCATATTATGATTTACGTTCACTCACTCTAAGGATTTTAATTATCTTTCCTTGGGCTTTTCGGTTTCCTTTGAGCAGTTTGCAGTTTGAGTTCTATTGTCGCACTTCGCAGTTGGAGGCGTAGAATTCGACCTACCTTTCTTTTCTAATAGGTTTCTAATTTGGCCTACTATTTGTATATATGTATATAGAGGTCGCTCTGAATATGAGTTGTCTTTTCAAATGTTTGTCCGGATTTATGTATCAGATATGATTTCTTTTATGCATTACATTATGTTTTTGAGAAATCCGGATGGGATATGGCACCCACGGTTTGGCTTTTGTGGATATATGGAGAAATGTGTTTTCTGCTGTAGGTTATATGGTATCGCGCATTATAGAGTAAACTCTGTTAAAATAGTTTTTTGAAAGGTCACGTTTTTAGAAAGGGTTTGATTCCGGTTTAGACAGCTAAATCGAGGTCGGGTCCTTTCATTCATAATCATGATTTATCAAGTATAAACATGAACAATTCAACTTTAACAAATTTGGCACATTCATTGATGTGATCTTGCTCGACGCCTAAGTTATTTTTTAATATGATAAAAATTTATAAAATTGATCTACTTATATATATATCTAAATACTCAACTGTTATCTTTTGAAATGTGGTCGAAAAACATGTTTTATAAGAAGGTACTCTCAAAAAATTCACCATAGAAGTACAAATTACAACCTCTCCCAATAACACTATGCTCTTTCGAAGAAATCAAAAACTGCTATTCATGAAATTAGCAATTTAAGAGCATCTTTAACACAATTTCTTTGTACAATAATATACCCTGTATCTCAAGTTTGTTTGTGTGATTGTGTAAGAGAGGTCCCTCCCAGTGTCTCTTTAGGTTTCCAAAAATAAGTTATCATCCCTTCTTGGTACAAAATTTCATGAATTTAGTGCTTCACCAAAATAAGTTATCATCCCTTCTTAGAACAATGCTGAAATCAAAGCTATGCAAGATGCGATTTGATGCCTCAAGGCCCTACTACAATAACGACCATCATGCCTTGTCTGAAAGAAATACTAGGATGAATCTAGAGATAAACATAAACCATGAAGTTAGGTAACATGCTGCTCCAGTCAAATCAAGTAGAGGAAAGGTCACCTTCAACAAATCCACAGTTCAAACGAAACAAAATCTAACATGCCTAAGAGCATCCCCACCCATTTAGAAATTCTTATTTGAGGAAGTGTAATCACTATTTATCGAATAGGAGGTTCTATTCATGTTTTTCCTACAGTAGTGCCAAAAATAAGAATTCATACTACTATTCATTAAGTATAAAAATTTAATTTTTAATTTTTTGCTAATATTTTCATCCAATAACAAGACGACATGTGTCATTATCGTATAAATTATTGACGAAGATTTCTGGTAAGATTTTTGACCAGTCATAATGTGACACGTGTCACTTCCACGTATCGTTGTCGTCTAAATTATTGACAAAGATTTCTGATAAGATTCCGACCAACGAGGATATGACACGTGTCACATCCATGTGTCGTTGTCGTCTAAATTATTAATAAAGATTTTTGGTAAGATTTTTGACCAATAAGGATGTGACACATGTATTTATCTTCAAACATCAGATTACATGAAATTTGCTATAAAAGTATCATCTATGGCTTCTTGTATACTCACATCATCTACAAGTCACTTGATATGCTACCCGTAAACACATTTCTTCAAACACTTCTTCACATCCCCTCATCAGTAAGATGAATCCTTTCAATTCTGATGACTCTTCCAGGAGGAGGCGATAACAACATCAGCAAGTTGCCGCAATTGCTAATTCCTTCGTCACTGATGTGGTCATGGTAGTTGTAGCATTTGATGATGAGGAGGCGACAACAACGTCAGCAAACTGCTGCAATCTTAGAGGCGATGGAGTCATATGACACATGGATATGGCACAGCTTCTTCCGGGTGCCTGGAGCACAAAATGATATTAATTTTCTCAATCACTTGGATATCTTCGACGCGCTCCTTACCGGAAGATGCCCGCAATCTACTTATAAAGTCAACGGTATGACGTACCACAACACTTATTAACTAGTTGATGAAATATAGCCGAAAGATATGCAAAATTGTACATCTTCAAAAAGAAGCCAATTGGTAGACATTTTTTTTGTAAAAACTAAAAGGATTAAGAGAAAAGGGAGAGAAGAAATGGAGGAGGATGATAAATTTGTCTTGCACAAATTGGTGTGAGGTGTTTAAGAAAATGAAGGTAATATTTATAGAAAAATAGTATGGGGTTATTAGAATTTTTTTGGGGATTTTTTGGCAATTTTATAGGCATTTTTATTGAAATATTTGAGTTTTGCCAGTGAAATAGCCATTTAGGGCATAATAGCCGTTTTATTTAAAACTGAGCCGTCCCATTGAAATTTGGAATCAAAATGGATGGCCCAGATGCAGCAGACCGTTGCAGCTCGGTGGCCAAACATCCCGTCACGTGGCAGGCTGTCATTGACTCGATATTCTCCGGTAAAAAAAATTCACTTATTGCGGCGCGTGTAATACACAGGACAGGTTGGAAAAAAAAATCGACGCGTCCTAGCATCACCCACGTGCGTGGGCTCCACCAGAAGAAGCATCATCAACCAATGTCGATTGCAGAACGCCAGAGAAGAACTCCTCCCCGTCAACGGTCGGTCATCGACTTGGTTTAGCACTGCTGCACCGATTATTGAGCGAGGAATTCCAATTTCTGGCGGGGGCCCATGCAGGGGACGTCCGATTTCGACTGAATTTCTCCGCCGGTGCAAATGTTCTAAGTGATGATAACTTCTAAATAGCAAGCGATATTCAAGCAGCAACTCCATCTGCCTTCCTAAAACCAAACAGCACGTTTACATAAGTAATACAAGGACACTAGTTTATGGTGGTATCACAAATTTTGCGAACAAGATGTCTTGTAAGTGTTTGGTATCCTGTCTACATATGCTTATCCAGAATAAGACAAGTTGATAACATCATCTCACAGCTAACATTTATGAAAGGGAAATGGAGCTTGTACATTTGATTTTTTTTTGTTTTCCTTCAAAGAACACCATTCATATACTGTCTGCTTTGTATTGCCCCCCAAGGGTTTGCACAGATTCATAGCAATCACAGTGATACTGCCTTGAGCAGAAACATTATCAGCTAAACACCACTCAACTAATTTGAGCCAAGGAATTGAGAGACGTACCATAACTGAATGACCAAATAACACACAACATGCTCAATTTAGAAAATAAAAGAAAGGAAGGGTAACTTTATCTATGGGGATTAAGAAATAAAAAGATAGTAAACTTTTAAGTTGATCAATTAATATATTGATGTATCCGTCCTTCACTGGTTGAATCATAACCAACTTGAGCACTGCTAGAGCGGGATATGAACCGGATACTTGTCAATGCAATCTTCCCACGGACCATTGGGAGATGGTTTGACATTCTGAAGAGCCTGCCATACAGCACTGTTACACTTGAAACCACTTCCAAAAGCAATCTGCCAGACACGGTTCCCCTTTCGCATCCTCCCCTTTGCCTCGGTGTAAGCTAACTCATACCAAATCGAACTGGACGAAGTGTTACCAAACCGATGGAGTGTCATCCGAGATGACTCAACGTGAACTGGCAGAAGCTGCAAATTCTTCTCAAGTTCATCGATCACAGCCCTTCCACCAGCATGTATGCAGAAATGATCAAAAGCAAGCTTGAAATCTGGTATATAAGGCTTGACTTTGGCATTGAACAACTTCTTTACAACCAAAGTGGCAAAGAAGAGCAGCTGCTCACTAAGAGGAAGAACAAGGGGACCCAATGTCGTGATGTTAGTCTTAAGAGCTCCCCCGGCAATAGCCATGAGCTCCTTTGACAGCGAAACCCCAGTTTTACCAATATCATCCTGCTCCTGATAAACACACCTAAACGCCTTATCATCAGCCCCTTTATGAGTCCTCACAACATGAACAAGCTTGTACTTAGCCCGACACCTATCCAATGACTTATTTGACAGCAAAACAGCCGACGCACCAACACGAAACAAGCAATTGGGTATCAGCATAGACTTCTTGTTCCCAAAGTACCAATTCTGAGTGATATTCTCAGTACTAACCACAACTGCACAAGTATTCCTATGAACTTGCAACATATCCTTGGCAAGATCAATAGCTATAACTCCAGCACTACACCCCATCCCTCCCAAATTAAAACTCCTGATATTACCCCTCAACTTATACTTGTTAACTATCACAGCAGATAACGAAGGAGTCGGATTAAACAAGCTACAATTCACAACAAGAATCCCAATTTCCTTGGGCTTAAGACTGGTATTAGCAAACAGATTATCCAATGCACCAAATATCACCTGCTCCGCTTCCTCACGCGCCGCCGCCATGGTGGGCCTCGGCGGAATCGAATGCATTGCTTCAGGTAGATAAGTCTCCTCACCAAGGCCAGACCTCTGAAGAATCTTGCGCTGAAACTCAAGAGATGACTCGTCGAAATCGCCAGTTATTCTGGAATGGTCCATGAACTTTTGGTACTTGACTTTCAAATGGCTAGGCGGCTTGTAACAAGAATAGTCAACAAGGTAAATGGATCTGGGTCTGCTCATGATGTAAACAGTGGATCCGAAAACAAGGACAGCAGACAAAGCGATGACGCTGACGAGATTGTACTGCAGTTGTAACCACAGCTGACGAATGTCATCTGGGTTCATCTGAGCCGCCTCGACTACAATTACCGCCATTAATGGAATCAACAAGAGCTTCAAGAGGTTGGTTATCAAGTAATGGTAACCCAGCTTCACATACTTCAAGTTAACACTGTTCAAGAAATCAGGGAGAGGGAGTCTACGGCTCTGGTGGATCTGAACACTACTTTGAGTTCCTCCTCCACCATTGTCGCTCATGATTGATTTAGTTTTCTCGAGCAATTCAATTCAACTCAAAGTCTCGATTATCGGATTCTCTGAAATGGGTTTTGGTTGGAAAGGGTATATATAGAGAGAGGGCAAAGCTGATGTAAATGAAGGAAGCGGATCTGAGAGGGTCGTCGGGTTTGGTCCTTAAAAGAAGCGAGGGGTTGATACTACTGGGGAAAAAGACCCGTACGGAAATACACACCACGTAGACGAGTGAATCGGATGGCCATGGGGATTGAAGAGAGGTTTTAGAGGGGGTTGGTCTGCTCGTATCTGTGTTTAGTCCAAGGATTAGAGAGGAAATAAGAAGAATGGAACTGAGAGGGTTTTGATTTGAAATATTTTGTAGGGTTGTGGAGGAGGAGGAACGGAAGTTTCAAAGCTATTTCTCCGCACGCCTTTTCCTGGGAACTGACTGCAGTAGAATAAGGCGATTCGGTGCAGGTCATGTACTACGTTTCCCTACCTCCCTCAAATATAGATGAGTCAAAGACTCGGAAGCAGACCTTAGCTACTAGTGAAACTGGGTTTTTAGGGAAAAAAGTATAGACTACTTGCTGCTCCAGGAAGGAGGTCGGCTTGACTTGTCCCCCTTGTCATTATTATTATACGGCATTAGTCGGCTAAAAACAGCGACATCAAAAGAAAGTCATTCATGAATAATTTGGCATGGTGTGTAGCCTAGATAATCTAGTTGATCCTGTGGGGATCACGGGTTTCAATCATACTAGCGTAAGTCAGGGGGAGAGCTTCCGTGGCGAAACTTGAAAATAATTAAGGTAGGAGGCTTTTCTTTACCCTATTACATTAATCAGGAGAAACGAAATACAATGAAACGAACACCACGACACGATATATAAACTTCGTACATAAATGACCAAACAAAAATTGTTTATTTTCATTAACATCATATTCAAATATATTTTTAGGGAGGTTAATGTTGTAGTTAATAATCTTACAAGTATGGGACATGGCACTGGCAACACCAACATCTGAAATAACTCGCTGCCTTCAACTCTTACTCATCTCCAACTATTTGATAATTGGGAAACTGGATGTTTTAGGGAATTTTTCTCTTAATTTTTTTTGTTTCTTAGAAGAAAAAAGAATTTTTTTTAAGAGGGAATCATTTATTTTCAACTTATCCAGAAATTATGAACCTTCATTTCTTCATTTGTACGTCACAATAGCCATACCAAAGTCTACGAATATAGCTCCCAGACGTTGAAAGAAACATTTATATAAACTTTCTTGAACTCTAAACGAAATTGATGAGTTTGAACTCTCTTCATCTCCTTTTTTTTAAGGAAGATGCTGACGTTTAGGAAATGAGTTCTCACATATAAAATTCTCACTTTTTCATCCTTGATTTTGTTTTAAAATGGTGTGAGTTCACTTAATCGATTCTAGAATCTTTTAAAAAACAATGTGAGATACAAGAGCAACTCCAACCGTTTTTTCATATTTGAGTTTTTCTCTATTTTAATAAATTTTTTAAATACATTCCCTATTTTAGAGAATATGTTGAGAGAGAAAACAACATTCTTTATATATACAGCATTCTCTATATTTTTAGGGAAGAAAATTAGAAAAAATGATAAAATCTGCAAAATGAAAAATCTGTTGAAATTGAACATAAAATATATCATAAACTGTGTATTTTGCTCCCCTATAATAGATAAAATATAGGAAAACTGTTGGAGTTGTTTTAACTTATTGAACTAGAAAAAAAAAACTTATCAAGAAGAATTAATCACTACTTATTGAGAACAGTAACAGGTGAAGAAATTTATGCATGGATTTCCTAAATGGCAGTTATATCAATTTCTTGAAGGGTGCGTCTATTAAAACCTTCTCTTTTAATATTTACACCTCTAAATTTTTTGGAGAATTTTAATTCCAAATCACCACTTCTGTAAAGTTAAAAAAAAAACGGACTAAAGTCTATTCTTTGCTTTCCCAACACAATCCTTTCTCTCATTCACCAGGAACTAATCCTTCCCCTCTTCATTCCATCAGTCTGTGAACACAATACAGAACTAGAAATTTACATCTTCTAGAATTTTATTTATCTACACTTTATGTATTCAAAATCATCATATGATATACTAGACTAAAAAAAAAAACAATGAAAAAGAAGAGAAGAACAAGGAAACCACAACGTATTATTTTACAGTTGTTCTACATTCACCAAATGTACATTCATCGCCATGTTCATTCCCCAATACCAATTATCCACCCTATATCTCGCAGTCCTTTGCAAACCATTTACTCCGAAGAAAAGGACAAAATCCAACTTTTGTTGTTCAATTTTCCCACATAATATATATATATATATATATATATGTTCAAACTATTAAGGACCTATTATGATCATGAACTTACTGACGCAATTTTTCTTCTTGATTTTTTTTTTCTTATCGTAGATGTTGATTGTTATGTTCATATGTAGAAATAAGAATATGTGAAAATAATGATACGTGGAAATAAGAAGGTATAAACATATAAAAGATAAAGAACAAAATAGTAAATTTAGGAGAGAAAATAGTGGAAGGAGGTGCAAATATCAAAAAAGGTGTGAATAGACACATATTTTCTTGAATATATTACTAATGAATATAACTAGAAAAAAAACACTTAGACAACGGAGTAATTTCGTCGTCTAAGATGCAATTTTCGTCGTCTAAATACTTAGACGACAAAATGTACTTCGCCTTTTAAGTTTCTAGACCACGAAATTTTACTGAAAAAAACGATGAAATTTTTTGTCGCGTAGAATTTCTTAGACGACAAAAATATTATCATCATTTAGGGTAATTCACTTAGACGACGAAATGGTTCCGTCGTCTACGAAATTATATCTTAGACGACGAAAATGTGTTGTCGTCTTAGGGAATTACCTCAGATGACAAATCCTGATCACTACAAGAAAAACTCACTTAGACCACAGACCATTTACGTCGTCTAAGTACTTAGACTACGGAATCTCCGTCATCTAAAGTCCGTCGTTCAAATGTCATAGTCTAAGCACTTAGACGACGGAAATGGTCTATTACATCGTCCAAGTGAGGACTTAGACTATGAAAGCATATATGCTTTCGTAGTCTATGTGAATATATATTTTCTTTTAATTTTTTAATTAAAATTTGAATTTAAAGTAAAATATTAATAAATTAATTAAAATACTAAATTTAAAATAATTAAAAATTATACGTACATCAATATCATTTGGATCGAAAAAAATGAAATATTAAAAACTACCTACTAAAATACGGCAGGAGTAAACGCGCCGCCGAATCCCCCCCTCCAGCCATATCGTCATCGTCGGGGTATGGGGTCGGAGCAGGACAACAATCTCGTTGAACCTGGTTTTGCATGAGGGCGATGAGGTGGCATATCTGCACTTGTTTCTCATTAAGCCTCTAACGCATAGATAGTGTTTCCGCCTGTGCGAGTCGAGCCTCTTCAAGGGCTGCTTGGACCGCTGCATCCCAAGCACTTGTCCTCGCCGAGCGTGCTGTAGAGGAGTCAAAAGATAAATCTCGCTGCACCTTGTGTCCCAACCCCCTAACCTCTTTTCCAGCTCGACGACAGTATACCTCATCGGCGATTGGAATTTGGCTCTCCCTCGATAGAGGAGGCAGGTCTTCCGGCGGCAAATCCGGGTGTGCAAGCTGAGTGTTGGCCAATTCCTATTGCGCCCGTTCTACCAATCTTGCTTGAAAATAATATTAAAATTAAATAATTATAAATTTGTATGAGAGTTTAATAAATAATAATTACTTTAATTGAGAAGAAATATATACGGCACTTACGGCGCTTTGACTCGCTTCATTGTCGAGTCCAGACATCACGTAAGCGGTGACGCTAGCATCCAGATAAGGGTGTTTGGAGCCCTTACTCTGTACTCCTTGGCGATTTGTATCATCTGTTTAGAGTCGAAAGTATGATGTTTGTCCTTCTTCTCCGGATTAGCCTTGTTTATCTTCGATTGCGTCTGTTCGACAACATAAATCATTAAAAAATAATAAATGACTAAAAAACAAATATTTGATTTTAGCAATTAAAATAAAAAAATACGAACCCGATAAAATTCTTCTTCGAAGTGGTTGACCAACCACTCCCACTCATCATCTCTATCCTCACGCAACTCTATGGGTAGGCGAGCGGCCGAATTGTTGGTAATACTTGTGAAGTCTTTACTTTCATTCACGGTAGATAGCATTAGTGGTGGTGTTGATGCGCTTAAGTATCTCCGATGTGTCATCCACCGCATATTGTTCCTACAAGAAAATAATAAAAAATTATAATCATATGTATTATGAAATAACAATTTTTATTGGTTATTAAAAAATGAATTTAAAATTATATTACGTACCGAGAGTTCTTTAAACACATTCCCCTTCTTCAAGTCCGCATTTCCTTCCAGCTAGGTGCAACCATACGAATCTTGTTACGAATAGTTGCCCCGATGTTGTGCAATGAGAGACTAGCTAGTTGCGAGGTAGGAGGGCCATCGGTGAAATCGTTGTACGACAACTGAATCTTTTGCCCGGTCGCCGTGAACAACTTCTCAGATTTTCAGCCATTTCTAAGTCCTCGGTTCCTTTTCGGTTAAAAGTCTGACGGGGCCCTCCTGACCTTGCGGAACGTACTGTAGAGAATAGACTAGGAGGAGGCCGACTCTTGGGCATTTTCTGACATCGATGATCGGCCAGAAGAGGTGTTATCGTTATCGGTATGTATATCTGGGGCATAAGAAATTTCCCCAGTCGCTGCAGCCGAGGGACCAATTGAAGGGTCCGGAGGAGGTGCGACATTGTCCTTCTGTCTCTGCCAACCCACTTGCTCTGCGAAACGTTGGAGTTGAGCATTTTTTTTGCCTCTTTTTGTGCCTTCTTTTTACCCAACGGGACAATTTTAACTTAGGAGTTGTAAAAATCAACTATTAAACTTATTTATCATTAATTATAATTACTTTACCGTTTACTATTTTAAACAATTTTTATTATATATTTATTGTATATTTTTCATATTTACCACAACATTTACTATTTTTAATATTTTTTATTTGTAAAATTTACCTGATATTTATCATTTTTTAACCGATTTATAATATTTACTATTTATTATTTTTATCCTTTTTAACAATTCACAATTTTTATTATTTACTGTTTTGTTTTATCATGTTTCTATTTTACCATTTTTTCATATTTAGTATTTTCAAATTTTATCAATTTCAATATTTACCTTCAATTTGTATATTTTTACCATTTTTATCAATTTCATACTTTTTACCCTATTTACAATATTCATCAATTTACAATAATTACCAATTTATCACTTTTACCAATTTACAAAATTTACCAATTTATAATATCTGCTTAATTTATAATATATTTAGCAATTTATTATTTTTACTATTTTTTAATATTTACTAATTTACAATAATTATCAATTTACAATAATATTTACCAATTTATTATTTTTACTAATTTACCAATTTACGAATTTATCAATTTAGTAATTTACCAATTTAGTATTAAACACAAATACACTATATTTATACCTAAATACATATTAAAAAATAAATTTAAAATATATACGTACGTAAAAAAATTTAAAACTTACTAGCGGTGGAGATGGGCTGCGGTGGGATTGGGCGGCAGTGGCAGTGACAGTGGGAGGTGGAGGGAGGGGAGGTCGGAGGAAGGAGCGAGGAGGATTGATGTATGTGGTGGAGGTAGTGACCAACGGTGGAGGAGGTGAGAGACGGCGGAGGGAAGGAGTTGCCAGAAGGAGGGAGACGCGGGAGTTTGAGAGAGAGAGAGAGAGAGAGAGAGAGAGAGAGAGAGAGAGAGAGAGAGAGAGAGAGAGAGAGAGAGAGAGTGTGGAGAAGTGAGGAGAAGTGATTGATTGATCGAAACTGCCCAGAATTCTGCAATTATACTGTTTCACTTAGACGATAGAGGGTGATTTTCCGTCGTCTAAGTGAAATTAGACCCACTTAGACTGACATTTTGTGCTTAACTATTCCATTCGAGACGACAAAAATTTTCTTTAAAAGCATTGACTGACATTTTGTGCTTAACTTTTATCTGCATTTGCTGCATCACATATTGCAACACATTCTCTTGACATCCAGGGTAGACCGGGGTCTAGACTTCAAGTAGCATCTTGTTGTACTTATCCATCTCACTAGTGTTAGTGGCCAAACTAGCAGCGGTGAATGTGTCATAATGCCCATGAGTAGTATTGTAACATTCGTCTTGGTGTTGGTGTCAACCATCACTAAATCCCGGAAACGCATCATAGACCAAATCCGCAGTTGGGTTCCAAGCAGGGGGGTCAGCACCACTGCCGCTGGATGAGGCACCATGGTAACTGTACCCTGAGCTGAAGTCTGCTGAGCTGAAGTTTACTGCTTCACCATGCTCGCTCCATATAGTGTAACTCCACATCATACAATTTTCGTACAAATGTTGCATCATAAAATTAACCTCCACATACTGATAGTTAAAACATTTTTTGCACGGACACCTGAAACGCTTCATTCCCTGACCATGTTCTATCGCAAAATTCACAAATTCTCTAATTTCATCCATATACCGGACATCACTTCTATTCCACAACTTTATCCAACTCTTGTCCATACTTCTACGAAATTTAATAATTATCATATTAGTCAATTATTATATATACAGATTTTCAAGTAATTATTAAACTATTATATATACAAATTTTTAACTACCTTGATTATTAACGTATTATTAATTAAAATATTTATTAATTACCTTTATTAATTACTGGTGAATATACTATATATACATCAATTACTTTAATATATCTAACATGCATGTACGTTTTAACTAAATATTAACCAAATTTTTAAACATCCATGCATATATACGTACTAGTTAATTAATTAACTAATATATATATCAATCAATTACCTAACTTAATCATAAATATTAGACGTACTAACAATGCAATCAATCAAACGTACAATTAATTATATATATAAACGTTAAGATTGTCAAAAATTAACTACGTACGTACGTACCTAGCCTTCTCCGATATATGACGAATCGATGGTCGGAGCCGGAGATATATATATATATATATATATAGTGCTAGTTGTACGTGTGAGGAGAGTCTGATCGAGAGAGAGTGATATGAGGATGAAAATGAGACGAGCGAGCGGAGAGGAAAAGAGTCTGGCATGGACAATATATAATGCTTCACTTAGAAGACGGAAATGAATATTTGTCGTCTAAGTATCCAATGAGTATTTGTCATCTAAGTGGATACTTAGACGACGCAGTGTCGTTGCATTGTCTAAGTAGTCACTTAGACGACGGACTAAGCGTAGTTTCCGTCGTCTAAGTTGTGGATGAGACGACGCACCGACTCTGCGTTGTCTAAGTGATCACATAGACGATGGCGTGTCGGTACGTCGTCTCATTCACCACTTGGAATGCTTAAGACGACCCAATTTATTGACGTTGTCTAAAATCTACTTAGACGACGGAACAGTCTAAGAGCATTTTTCTTATAGTGGATATTTCGTCGTTTAACTATTCCATTCGAGACGACAAAAATTTTCCTGTCATCTAAATATTCTTGCTAGACGAAGAAATATTAACAAAATCGTCTAAGTTGTACATTGTTTTAATTTTTTAATTTATAATTATTTCAGAAATATAAATTGAATTAAAAAATAAATAATAAATTAAAACAATACTGATTTAATATATTAAATATAAAATTTGTACATAAAAATTGTACCATTCTAATCAAAAATATAAATGAAACTAAACAGAAATATCGACATTTGCGAAAATTTGGACCCCGCTGATTCTCCCGATGCTAAGATCGTCGTCATCCTGTCCAGAATCCCGAGGCGTGACAATCGAATGAAAAACAGAATCAAGATCCATGCCTAGGCTAATCTTGAGGAACTTGAGTACAAGATCCATCTGAGTTTGTAACGTATTAGTCTAAGTCCGAGCCGCTCAGGCCTCCTCTTCGGCCCCTCGGACCTGTTCCACGACAGCCGCCTACTCGAACGCCGCACTTAAATCTCGCTCGACTGCCCGTCCAAAACTACGAACCTCCTTCTCAAGTCGGCGACCGAAAACTGTATCTACAATATTGATCTGAGCCTCCTTTGATAGAGGAGGTAGCTCTTCAGGCGTCATCTCCAAGTTCTGTGAATATGCGCGCGCTAATTCCTCCTCTACCAATTATATCAGCCTCTCCTGAAATTAATATTGTGAACAATATATGAATATCAATTTCTAAAGAATATTTGACATAATTTCCCATAAAAATGGAGGAAACCAAAAATCTACTTAAAAGAAAACACTTCGATTAACCAATTCCAAAATAACAAACTGTGGGCATCGATTTCTATCCAGATTTCTCAAGTTCAGAATAATATTTAATTTAGACAACTAAACCAAATTCCAATAATACAACCTAATAAATGTCCTAATCATGATTCAATTTATTCAAACCAACCGTAAGATTAAACTCAATCAATTTTGAAAAAGGGTACTTACGCCATTTTGACTAGCGATATCTTCTTCCCCAGGCCTGACGTAAGAACACATGCTGGCATCAAGAAAACAGTGTTTCGAACTCGCATCTATGTGAGCCTTTACGATGGTGATCATCCTTTTGAAGCCCAACTTATAGTGCATCGTCTTCTTCTCACAATTATCGATGTTGGCCGCCGACCTTCTCTGTTTTCACTACCAAAAAAGAGCTTAGACGACGAAACAATGTCGTCGTCTAAGAAGCCTTTTTCATTATCCAAGTACTTAGACGACGAAATTTTCGTCGTTTAACAGTCGTTGTCTAATTGTCTTAATGTAAGCATTTAAACGACGAAGTATTAAGCTTGAGTCACCCCAAGTGGTGGTTAAGTGCCCACATTGTCAAGGTAAAGTTGTACTTGAAGGAATTCTGAAGCTCAAGCAGCCTGAAAATGTGAATGAGTAGTCACAGTTGGCTAGGTCAGCCAAGTTGGCCGACCAAGGCATATCAAAGATTGTCAGGACTCGTCCTGAGAGTGACAAAGGGTTTGCAAACCCAAGCCAAACAATAAACTAAGGATCTTCGAGGCACAATATCATTTATAGCGATAACAAGAGGGTTTGGAGGCCTATTAACGCAGCCAACCAAAGGGAAATCATAGGCCTCTATGATCACCTAGATGGAAGGAAGAGTGAGTCTCGCTTGGTCAGATTGGCCGAGCCAGAGCCAAGTCATGATAAGAAAGACCACCTGGATAATAACCATATATCATGGTCATGGAGTGGTTATCTTGTAGCCCAGATTTGTCATTGAAGCACTATTCTCTTAGCCCACAAAATGGTGCCAAGGGAGTTTTCCACAGATTTGACAAGCCAGACCCTAAAGCTATGGTGAGAGAACTCATGAGTCAGAGGCTTAACTTTGACAGGGCAATTTTTGATGAAGAATATCACTGCCGACATAAGTTAAGGGCAAATGATTATCAACAAGGAGAAAGTAGTAGCCGGGACTTTTATGATCGTAACGATAACCCTATTCAACCAAGAGCTTAGAAGCCGCCAATCATCCATGATTATAGATGGTATGGTTGGAACCCACATGATCAGTCGATCGGTGTTTTGACCAAGTTACAAAAATGTAGACTTCAAAGGGAAATCCAGAGTGAAAAGAAAGCAAGGCTCGACCAATCATCTGATACCAAACTTAGAGGACTCTAGGTATGATGACTCAGAAACGATCTATAGATAGACTAGAAAGTAAGGCTCAGCCAAAGATACATCACCTGATGACTAGGCTAGATCCAAGGACTAGGATATCAAGGCTATAGAAGTAGACACGAGTAAATGAGGTATTTTGAAGGACAAATGTGAACCCCCTTAGTCAGTGTTGATAGAAAATGTGAACCCCCATTTACAAAGGAGGGTTTGGTCACTATGAGGGACTACCATCTTTTACATTCAGTTATAGTGCTATATGGGTTGACAAACAACCAAATCATTAAACTAGAAGAAGTTCACAATGGACATAGTAAACCGTATGATCTGATGTTGACTAGTGTTACCAGGGGAATGAGGGCTGACTTTCAGAGACATTACGAGTCATATTACGTGGACAACTTCGAAAACCTTCCGATCTCAAAGGACGATCTGACATTTCTAAGAAAATACTTTAAAGACCATCTGGTCGAGGATGTTTTCTATTTGACGATAGAAGAATAAAGATTGGCTAACGAGTTCGAAAGGGAGATAAGAAAATAAATGGACGAAGTCGTGTGGTCAAAGATTTCTCGCTTGAAAAATTGGTGAGGATGGGCATTGGTCGAAGTGTTCAAGGATATGACACCACCAATCTCAGTGACAGAACTCGATAAACTTAAGAAATATCACCAGACTCATTCAACCTTGGCTCATTACGAGCCAACGAACAAAGATGCTAATATCTTGAATTTGATTGAGGACTACCCTTTTAAAGCCTCGAACTTCTTAGATTTGGATGCTAGTCCAGGGCTAAAGGTTTTGTATCAAGTTGCATATAAGTGTGTTGAGCTCAGGGCCAACACATATGACCTACCACTATCATTCAAATATTTGAGGTTCTTGAGAAAATATTATAAAGTAATTTCCTCTGCTGACACCTATGGGTTAACTCCACTCAAAAAAGGATTGACATCCCGTTTTGATGATCAGGCCCGTGAAGAGAAGAAGCGTCGGGAAGAGCGTATTAGAGTCCTCAGACGATGACCAATATGGTAATGACAATACCAATAGGAACGGCCTTAAAGGCCCAAAATAAATAGATAGATGAAGAAGCCACAGAAAATCTCGACCAAGACGGTCGAGGAAACCAACAAAATGAAGGTGATGAAGAAAGAATCAGCCAAGTTGGCCGAGACGATACCCAAAAATACAATGGCAACATTGATCTAGATGAAGAGGTTGATTATGGTAAGGATGAGGAAGCTGACGACCTACTTGGCAAAGAATACCAGAACAATTACCCAAAAAACAATCAAGACCATGATACTAACATGGCTGATTTCACTTCGTCCGAGCAACATTGTCCTAGACAAGCCAATGATACATCAGTTCGTACCTCAGCTGATAACAACCTTATGATGAACATGATCAATATACGTTCGAGTAGTCAGAGTCTTGTAGGTCAGGTTGTAAGTGACAAGAGAACCATGGCATTTTATTTTAATAAACCCAATGAATATATGGCCAGATCACGTAGTCCTTTGTAGTTTAGCCTAAGCTAGAGGGGTATGAGGTTTCGCCAATGTTAGTTTATGGAGGTTTATCTATTAACATCCTTTCTCTTTCAGTCATAGCCAAACTTCATAAAACCACACAAGGCTTCGTCCTTTTAGATGTGGATTTGTTCGACTATACCGGGGAAGAATCTCAAGTGAAAGGAGTCATATCTATCAAAACTAGTGTTGGAAGTTATCATACAACACCTTGCTTCTTTGTTGTTCTTATGAATGCTCCTCACAAGGCTATCCTTGGTTGTGATTGCATCCACCAGAATATGTGCATCCTGTCCTTAGTACACCATTGTTAGGTCCATAATTACGCTCTAATTATGTTCCTAACTGCATGTTTATTGCTTGCCTTTTATCAATAAAGCATCATTTTTATTATGTTTCCTTGTTACGCTAGGAAATGAAAGATTGACATGGAAACACTCTAAGAGATAAAAATTAATCAATTTTTTGAGAAGTCGAGCGCATTTCCGAAGCCTTTGGAGAAGATGGAGTAAAACCATGAAAATGACGAAAAGTCAACGCTGGTCAACGGTCAACTCCGGCAAGTCATCACCGGTCAATGGCAAGATTCAAGTCATGTTGGGTCAAGGCCCAAGAGTCCAAGCTCACAAGGAAGAGATTTTGAGAGATGGATGCACATGCAAGTCACATGACTTGGGGTGAGTCATACATTAAGACCATCTAAAAGCCTAAAGTTTAAGATCATGTCTAAGCATCTTAATTTAGAATTTCAAACACTAAAATATCTCCCTTAGCTTATTTTGGTCGAGCTTCCCTCCCCCCTCACATATATCACACTTCACCTTTTCTTTTCTCATAGTTTTAGTCTCTTTCCATTGTTCTCATCCATACCCAAACCCTCTAGCTCTCTCCTCCACATCAAAATCTCACTCTAGCACCACCAAAAGGCCTAGGAACCTCCATCACCACCACCATACTCTCATCTCCACCCTCTTCACCCTAGACTAAGGTGGGTTCATAAATTTTGTGGAGCCAAGGAGCAAGAAAGGAGCCAAGAAGTGAAGAAAAGACTTGAAGAGCTTGGACACTTTGCTCAAGGGACTCTTCGGTAAATTCTTGTATCTATTGACTCTTATCTATGTATCTAGACTCCATTATTACCATGTGTAGTAAGTAGCCCCATTTGGGAGGTTAGGGTGTGAACCCTAGCTATGTGATGTGAGCAAATGAAGTCTTGATTTATGTATGAGTTATGTTTTTAGTTTATGTTTTGTGAAAGTATGTTTGTGAATGAGCTACTTTGTGTTTGTGGATATTTATATGCTTGAGCTTCATAATTTGTTTCATCTATGCATGTGTTGACCCTAGCTAAGTTAATATATGTATAAAGAGACTAAAAATGGGACCTTATTTGAATTAGCTACTCACTTAAGGCAAGATAAGCTTGTAAACATGATTAAGGTCTATTCCGAGAGAGGTTACCTTAAAGTTTGGTTTCTTTAGCACTAAGCAAGGACTAGAGCATCTTTAAGTCTCAATATACTTGAGGGACTTTAGTTAAGCACACATTTAATCGAGAGGTTATTGTCACTATTAGTTGGATCTTTCGATTCGTAACTGAAAATGGTGCGAATTGGGAGATTCACATAGACTTTCCCCCGAGTTCGCCAAAAGTAGTTCGGGAAGGGGAACCTTCCACATATATAACAATGTATGCCTGTTGAAGTCACTAACATGACATATGGTCAAGATGTAAGCCCAAAATGGCTTAGGTCTTGATTCTGGTTCACTAAATTCTTCAAGATTGGGCTTAAGTCGTCTAGAGTCTAAAATTACATAGAAACTTGTGTTCAAAACCAAATGTGATTCAAAAGGTCAGGATTTGGACATCAACTCGTGTTAACGGACTTTAATCCACCTACATAAAATAAAACATTGTTTGAGGATCATATGGTTAGCAGGGATTTCCCTAGTCAACCATTATTCTTATATTGAATTTGTTGCTATTTTAGTTTCCTTGCTTTTGTATAATCAATCAATCAACTTTCATATAATCACTCACCATAGTCTAATCACCCTTACAATGCTAGGTCTCCAAAGGACTTAATAGTGTGAGATACACATTCTCACATTTCATTTTAGTTTAGTGTCAAGTTAGTGTATAGTTAATCCGTAATTTGAGTGCTTAATCGAGTCGAACTAAGGAGTTATAGTGGTTAATCCTCGTGGGTTCGACACTCGACTTCCTTTCAAATACTACAACTTGACCCTGTATACTTGCAAGTAAGAGAAATTCACTTAGCCTTAGCCTGATCAATAGTCAAAAGGTTGAGGGTCTAAATATTTTCAACAAGTTTTTGGCGCTGTTGTCGGGGATTAAGCTCATCTTATTTCTTAGCTTTAGAAGACCATGATTGCGGTGAATCTGGACATTTTGCTTGATGTTTATTTCTTAGATTTGTAGTATTCTAACAAGATCCACCTCAGATTACTGTAGTAATCCAGGATATGTCTTATGGGACCCGTATTAGAGTATGTAGCACCACCAAATCAGTACAAACTACCCTAGCATGAGCAACCCTGCACTTCTACTGAGAACCTACTGAGAAAACAGAAGTTGTAGGCTGTCATACCTCGTACTCTGGACGGTCAGGACTTCAGCTGGAAAACTTGAAAACTGGGCAGTTTAAAACAAAGGGCCAGGAAAAGGCATAAAACATAAAACGTTAGAATTAGTTGACAAAATCTGATAATCTGTGTAAAAATTATGCCTTTTCACAGCTCTATCTAAAATCATGCGAGTTCTACTATCATAAAACTATAATAAACATGGAGGTGGCCAGACGAGATCCTAACCTCCCCTGACTGGTAACTACTATAAATAAAGGTGATGAGCCAAATGAGGTATCCTAACCTCCTTTGATGGCCAGATAAGGCACCCTGACCTCCCCTTACTGGACTATCCGGTGATTAGCCAAATAGTCAGTGCATCGATGTAACTAACTAATGTCATCATCAAGAAAAACCTCCTAATTAAAATTCTCTAAAAACATACTGTAAAATAAACTAAAATACTGGAATACTGAAATACTGAAATGCTGAAATTTAAATGAACTCACTAGTGACTGTGAAAATAAAAGTGTCCACTCACAGTACTGTGCCGTGATTTCTACCAAGCCAAAGCCTTTTTGTTAGCATTTCTAAACATCTATCACTGAATGTTAATACATCGTCCAATGCCTCGGCTAAAGGAGGCCGAAAAAGGCGTCGACACAGGCGGCGACAAAGCTCCCGAAACCCCTAAACTTTTCCTTTTCAATTCTCTCATCTCCCACTTCAATTCCTTCAAATAAAAGCATAGAAAATATTAAGGCATGGAGAACTTCAAATTCTGACTAGAAATCAGCCCTAAACGGTGGCCGACGTCGTTGCACTACCGGCTGGCAATTTTTGTGTTGGCAAGCTTGGTCGACGCGGGTCAACAGTAGTTAGCCAGAAATGGAAAGTCTAACTTTCTATTTTTTGGAAAGTCTTATTTATATGTGCGAGTTGTGACTAACCAATTTTCTAAAATCATACAAAACTTTCTGAAAGGACCCAACCCCGATTTAGTTTCCTAAACCGGAATCAAACCCCTTATGAAAATACGAACTTGCAAAAAAATATAGAAATTTCGGCAGAGTTTCATTATAACGTGGAATTACCATTAACCTGCATCCGAAAACACACTTCCTCCTATGCCACAAAAGCCAAACCGTGGGCACCAATCACATCCGGATTTCTCAACATTATGTCATAATAGTATAAAGTAATAAGTAAAACTGTAATCTTTATAGAAATCCGGAAAAATCATATGAAAATGTAGACATCAGAGTATTCAGAGCGACCTCTAGTGTATATATACATAAATATACAACAGTAGGCTAAATAAAAGACCTACTGGAAAAGAAAGGTAGCTCGAACACTAAGCCTCCGACTACGACGTGCAACACCAGAATCTGAACTGCAAACTGGGCATTGAAAACAAAGAGCCCAGGGAAAGATATATAAACCGTTAGAGTGAGTGGATATAAACGTCTTTCGCCGAATAATATATGTTATAAAAATATATGCGAGTCTAAATGAATGAATATGATATAGTATACGAGGGAGACTCTAACTCCTCACGCGTACAGAGCATGCATCGTAAAAATCCACGGGGTCACTCATGGACACATCTACGCTAGTACAGTCCAAATCACGGGATCCCAGACCCACACGTGATTCTAGCCAGAAAGGCCTCAGGACAGAGGTCTGCCCCACCCCCCTCCCCCTGGTAAAGGCCTCGGGTCAGGGGTCACAGCTTCTCCCGGTAAACATCCTCGGGGATTAGCCGAGATGCAAGTGTATCGATACAACAATATATACTGTGACTGTACTCTGTGTAAATCAAATCATAAATAGTTCTATGCAAGTGTATAAAGCATAATGTAAATGCATATACGTAATACATAATTGTATAAACATATTCGTCGATGCGTATTCGCAAATCCATAATCGTAAAACACATACTCGTATAAATCATAATCTCATATGCATGCTCATGCTCGTAAAACGTGTAATAAGGACTCGCAACTAATCAGTGAAAAGAAATGTCCACTCACAGACAAGCACAGCGCGCAAACGCGCTAATTATGAGATCCGGCAGAAGATCCTTCACCCAACGTACGATCTCGATCCCTTGAAAAATCACAAAATATAACTGATCAAAATCACAATTCATTACTTTGTACCACACCTCGGAAACCAACCATTTTCGGAAACATATAACTCGAATACAGAATAATCAACGAAAACACCCAAATTCTCCACATAAACCCTCGACTTAAAATCCAATAACCAAATCAACTCGAAAACCTCAAGGCGATAATCGGGGCGCGATTACGAGCAAAACGGCATAAAACTTGTCAAAATCCAAAAAGTTAACCCTTCGCCGGAGCTCTGCCGTTGACGCAACCGCCGGCGTCAACCGTGGCGGATTCTAGCCAAACTTTCCAGATCACAAGTAGTCCTCAAGCCCAACACATTTCTCTTCTACATCGAGACCCAATTCCAAGCCCACCGGCCGGAAATCGCCTCGAAACTCACGGAATCCATAGATTCCGGTGAGTTTTCCAGCAACCTTCAAACCTCAACCAATTCACAATTCCATCACCCAAAAGCTTCACAAGGATGAGGGGAACCTTTCCCCCCACCACCCCGACCCCAAAAGTCGCCGGAGCGCCTCCCCCGACGACGGCGAAATCCATGGATTTCACCAAGCTCGTTCTCCACCAATACCTCACCAAATCTCACAAATTCAAGTCCTAAACCATAGGAAATCAAGAGGAGAAGCTAACCATACCCAAATTGGAGCTAGAGGTGGCCGGAAATGTCAAGTCCGACGGCGGTCCGATTTGAACTCAGTCAACGCGGTCAACGATCCTTTTTCTGGTCAACGACGGTCAAACTTCCCAAAACAGTGATTTTTGACAATTTTCCAACTATTCCTATATTTATACTCGCGGTTCGATACGATCAATGGTCCAAATCAAATCACATCCACGTTTCGGATAACTCAAACTCAAACGGATAAACACGACGAAATTACGCGATTTCAAATATTCATAATATATTCCTCGGTTGTCAAAACAATTATCCGAAACTGCCCATGAACTCGAAATCACACATACTACAATTCTCGTGAAGAGACTCAACTCAAATTCTCGCCCGATAATTAAGTTATAATCAAAACCACCAATTCGATTAATTACGATAAACTGTGATTACTCGCACAACTCTCGGATTAAGCCGATTAACGTGTTAATTCTGATTCGGGTCGTCACACCTTCGCTGACAATAACTCCTTCATCTAACTCTGATTTCAACATTTAACGTGGCTACGAACTCGTCTTGATGAACTCTACAACTTTCCTCAAAGAAATTTCTTGAAAAACTTGATCAATAAAATTTTGATAGAAAGGCCATCGATAATTACCAACGGTAGAAACTAACTACCTTCCTGAATTAACCTTATATAAATCATAAAAAAAGAATTTTTTGGGATGGGATGTCATAATCTACCCCCCCCCCCCCCCTTAAGAAATTTCATCTTCGAAATTTACGCATATACTATAAAGAAAAGAAAAAATCAATACGTATTATTCCCGCATGAATCTTTTTGGCTCACGAACAGTATTCAAAACAGTATTATTCCCGGATTATTCATTACACTTTCACCATGTTCTCATCTTGTTACGAAGTCTCACTCTTCTGATAGAGTCTCAAATAACTACTTACTAAAAACTTGGTACCTGAAAGGATCCTGATGCAAGCTCCGTAACATAAACACTTAAAACCTTTTGATACATATGTCAACACTATTTGCAAGTTCTATTAATGAAGTCAGACTATCTGGTCAGTTCAACCGGTCATTCCCTTCTGTTGCGGTCCAAATATGTCAGCTGTCTGGATAGTGGTGCTACTCTAATTCTTGAAGTGGCTCCTGATCACCACCTGAATCGTGCACTGCAAATTTACCTAAGGTGTCCCTCCATAAACATTCTAACAAAGAAGTAACCCTCATGGTCACAACAGTAACAAGCTGAAGACTCAGACTGACCATTCTGGAGTCGTAAACTCATAATATAAATGGACATCTGACCCACTCAAGGAAACTTCTGACCTTACTTAGTTCTCTTATTCATGAAAATTCTACATAAAATTTGTCATATTTTCCCTTATGACTCAAGGAAATCAAAAACCTACATGAAGAGAATACTTCAAATAACCAAATCTCAAAAACAAACCGTGGACATTGAATCCCATCCGGATTCTAATAATCAAATTGAACAACACTATGAACATAAATCACTAATACTTATCCATCTTCATAATTAAAGTAACTCTCGTTCAATACTCTATAAGATCTAACCAAAATATTAGTAACTGTAATGTAAAGAGGCTCATAAGAAATCCTGGAGATTTATCTCTAATACGCCCCAAAACTATTGGCAGACTTTAAATTGTCAAACTATGTTTTCAATTCACTATCTAATCTGGAGATATGAACTCAGTATCCCATCTTAGAACCTAAGTAATCTTGACAAGCTATGTATATATCTATGATGAAAAAGTAATCTTAATGTCGGTACGTAACTTGAGTCCCGAAAATCATTATCACGAGTCTCATGATTTACGTACCACAATTCGCAAAACGAACATCGCACCCCTTTTTGGGCATCAATAGCTTTTATAACATATCTACTACTATCCAACCCCGAAAGATTTGTTGGAAAATAGCCACAGGCTTCTACTTGTACAAAAATGTATGCCCACTCGAAGTGTAAAACACTGCGGTGTTAATTTATTTACCTAGACCTATTGTCGAATTGAATAACTAAATCACTGTAACTTCCCTCATTGTACTACTACAAACATTCCTGATACCCTTGACATTCTGTGTTTACCCAACGATAACTAAAAACAGGATTAGAATGTTGTGAAGTCCAAGGAACGGGACAATTCCTTGCAGAAATTTATGATAAGATTTTGTATCCCACATCTTCATCGCATACGAATCAAAAACTAGTTCAAAGTTTGCATTTTCGTGTATGATTCTTATAAACACTTCTGTGCGTGATGATCACTTATTTATCTACACGATACTCCTACATCCAGTCTAGTAAGAAACCAAAGTTCGTGTAATATACAGTGAATCAAGTCATACTAATCCGTCTTTAATCCCCGCACATGCATGCAATATACACAAATCCTTGCTGACTCTTAACTTAGTGGTTCCTAGTTGTACATGCATAAAACGTATAAGTCTGATCCAGAATCTTGATATCAACATCTTCACCCTCAGGAACCTCTGTGATTCTTAACAGACATAATTACATTTCTTAATTGGTTACACATCTCTCGAAACACCTTTATAGAGGACACGCGTATTCACGACAGAAAATGAACACGACCAACTCTTGAAGAAATTTGAGTAGAAAAGTTTAAAGTTAATCTTGACAAACAAAAATGAATTAATAAAAACACAAGATAGTGAATGAGTCTCCAATACTAATAACAATTTGAAACTCCTTGCATGACGAGTTGGCTACTGGGGGTTTACTAAAATATAATCTCGAGCTGGCTATTCCTCACCGTTAGTGATATTAATGAGCGATGATCAACTCACATAATGTAAACATAATAAAGTTAAAATCTTTGGTCATTTCTTGGAAAATAAAGCTGAATAAATAAACTAACATGTGAGTGGATGAAATTTAAATCGCTGCCATTAACCTAGAATTTGCTGAAAGTCAAGGCGGCTATAATCCTGATCTGATCGAACTCCTTATTGTAGTTAAAAGAGGAACAATGTAATTCAAATACTACCTTTTCGCTCTACGTAGTAACGTCAAGCAGAAGATCAAATGCCTCTAATGAAGTAAATAATATACACTCACGATTGTATTAAGTCTGGCTGAAGACATAGCCAAACATGGTAAAACGTAAAATTCACACTAATGACACAATCCTCGATAAAAGACATAGAATTCTTAATATTGAGCTGACAAAGGCTGCAAACTCGAAAGACAACTACATTTGCCCCTACAGTTGGTTATGTAATTATGAATGTATACTATACAAGAATATAGTTAACCCTCACCCTCGACATGTACCACTAGCCGAAACACCACAGAACATAGTGGTAGTGCTCCCCAAAGAGATATCAATTTGATTCCCCTGGTTAGAATCTACATACATTAAACCCAAACGAAAAAATGAATCAGGAGGAAGAGCGCTTCAAAACGTCACCTTAACACCAACAATAGTGTCAACAAGAAAGATGGTGGCAGGTGAGATAGTTGGTTCAGGTCGAAGTGTCAGGGGTTGAGCCAGAGGTAAACATGTGGCTTAAGAAAACGTATTCTCGATGATTATAAAATTCCAAAAATTAACAAAGGATCAACTTGACATCTAGAATAAACTTCATCTTCAATTTCACGATTATGCCCATATCCTTCATACCCTATTTGTATTGTCGACAATTATAAGACTACAGCTTTTCATGATGGAAAAGAAAGTACATTACCCATGACACTACAAGTTGAAAGCTCTAAAATCGCTGAAATCACAAACTTGAGAGTTAATGACTCAGAAGTATATCCACCATGGCCAAACCTGATTATCGAGTCTATTCCTAAGAAAACTGTACTTCCTGAAGTTATCATCACAACACCTCGTGTTCTCATGCCCATGACTCATATCAACAATAGATCTCGAATGTAGGAACAAACAAAATGAGTATTAGAAAAAGGTTTGCTGATATTCGTGAGATACTAAGGGTGGAGGTATACCATTTCCTTGACCCACACGACCACACCAATATAATAAATTCCTCAGAGGTCAACCTCAAATATTGACTAATATCTTAGACGATATTACAGAATGATAATTATACAAACTATTGGTACCAATTCTCATAGTGCCCCTACCATAGTCCCAATAGTTCGTACACAGTGATGCTCAAATTTTTGTTGTAAGACTAAGAAACAACGCAGATGGTTACTACCTTCTTGTTTTCTACAAACATGTCAAAGAAGAAATCGGACGCCTGAATGAAGATGCATGGTATGCAATCATGGTGGTAAGGTATCCAACGTAATGGTACCTTCACTGAATGGACACAAACATGAGTTGCGTGGTGAAAACAAAGAGTTCACAATATTGCTCAATCAACGTAAGGCAAATTGTCCAAAACTTGACTCCACAGTTCCGCATAACTTGGGAAATGCCTATGTACTTCCACAAACCTGATATGTGAAAACAACAATAAAAACTCCAGGCTCAAACTATGATGCCTACTTCTCCCTCTAAAAGTCAAAAAGGTAACTCGCCGTTGAAACTAATGACTGACGAGTTCGGATGCTAAAGTCGTCGATCACATCCATGAGGCATGATACTTGAGGAACAACAGATTTAGGAGATTACCCTATATCTTTAGTGACACTAATACCCGAGGGCATACGATGACTCCGCCGCAGTCAGACCATCGCACTCTAAGCATCACTAACCATATAAGATTAAACAGGATCTAAAAACCTAATGCTCTAATACCAATTGACAAGATCTACCTAGATTATCATAGTAATCCATGATAAGTCATGCAGGACCCGTATTAGAGTATCTAGCACCCTCAAATCGGTACAAGCTACCCTTGCACAAGCAACCTTGCACTTCTACTGAGAACTTATTAGGAAAACAGAAGTTGTGGACTGTCTGAAAGGACCCGACTACGATTTAGTTGTCTTAACCGAAATCAAACCCCGATGTAAGTCGAACTAAGAACCTACACGAAATGAAGTGTGACTTGAATTATATGCCTCCACCGTCGACGTGCAACCCTGGAACCCAAATTGTAAACTAGGCAAAAGAAACCAAAAAACTCAGGGGAAGGCAAATGAAATCGTTAGAGTGAGTGGACGAAAATAATAATATGCATTTCCCAACATATAAGTATATATACTCATAAAAGCATAATGCGAGTCAATGCACATGAAAACCCTGACCAGGTACATTTTCCCTGATCCATAAAGATGCACATAAAGTCATGCGGGGTCACTCACGGGCTCCTCCGCATAGTACAGTCTAATCACGGGATCCCAGACTGCCTCGTGATTATAAGTCTGAAAGACCTCGGGTCAGGATATCTGTCCCCCCCCCCCCCCCCCGGAGCATCTCGGGGATCAGCCGAGAAGCCAAAGCATCGATGCTACCTCTATATCTGAGACTGTACTCTGTGTAAACCAAATCCTAAATACTTTCCATGCACATGCATAATCGTAAAGTGCATAATCATAAAATGCATACTCGTACGTGCATAATCATAAAGTGTATAATGTATATGTAATAATCAAGACTCGCAAATCAATTATGAAAATAAAATGTCTACTTATAGTACGAAGCTAACTCTGAGGTCCGGCGGAAGATCCATCGCCAAACACTTTATCACGATCATCTGAATAACAGAGATACGATCATCACATATTGAAACGCAACATACGGAGCTAATACTTCAAGAACCCCACATTCTTGAAAGACGTATCACTCGAAATATCGACGAGGATAACAAAATTCTCAAAATACACCCAAACAACCCTCGTCCCAGACTACAACACCAAAATCAACTCAAAAACCTCACGATCGGGGCGCGAGTACGAGCAAAACGGTATAAAATCTCCAAAAATCCCAAAAAGTCCACCCTCGCCAGAGCTCAGTCGTTGACCACCGCCCCCAGCGGCGGCGCGGCGCCAACGGTGAAATTCCATAACGGAACAAGCCCAAAAATCTTCCTCTCCTCAAGGTCAACCAAAACTCTCAAAGGACCATCACAGTGGCCGAAAAATAGCTCGAAACCCACAGCCTCCATTGACTCCGGCGAGATTCCGGCGAGCTCCAAACGCAACCCAATCCTAAAATCGCTTCACCCAAAAGTATCTATGGGTTGAGGGGAGCAAAACCCCTAACCCCAATGACCAAAAAGCTGGCCAAAAACCACCACCTTAATCCGGTAAGTTCCAAGAACTTCACCGAGTTCGGTCACCCTCAAATCTTTACCAATTCCACTCAAACCAAGTTCAAATCAATAGGAAATCACAAGAGGAAGCTAACCATACCAAGCTTTTGGCTTGATATGGCCGGAAAATTCAGGTCGGACGGCAAAAAGCTTGCGGGTCACGGTGGAGGTCCACTCAACGAGTCAAAGTTGGTCAAACGGCCCAAATGCGTGCTTTCCGACTTTTTACGACTATTCGATATTTAAACGTCGCAAACCGACCAAACCAATTATTCGGATAACTCAAACCCAATCGGATAAGTATGATTAACTCAACAACAATTTCAAATCTTCATTTTATATTCCCCGATTATCTGAAAAATCCTTCGAAACCTCCTACGATTTTGAAATCAAATCCTCTACCATTTCTGTGAAGGAACTCAACCAAATTCTTGCCCGATAAATTAGTCATTATCAAACCACACATGTACAATCAGCTCGCGATAATCACATGTGATGCCGATAATCACATAACTCAAAGTTCGGGTCGTTACACTGTCATGCCTTTTATTCTGGACGGTCATGACTTCAGCTGGCAAACATGAAATCTGGGCAGTTTAAGACAAATGACCTAAGGAAAGGCATAAAACATAAAAATTTGGAGTGAGTAGACAACTCTATCTAACAATTATGACTTTCCGCAACTCTATCTAAAATCATGCGAGTTCTACTATCATAAAAATGTAATAAACATAGAGGTGGCCATATGAGGTATCCTAACCTCCCTTGACTGGTAACTACTATAAATAAAGGCGATGGGCTAGACGAGGTATCCTGACCTCTTCTGATGGCCAGACGAGGCACCCTGACCTCCCCTGAATGGACTATCCGATGATCAGCCGAATAGTTAGTGCATCGATGTAACTAACTAATGTCATCATAAAGAAACACCTCCACATTAAAATGCTCTAAAAACATACTGCAAAATAAACTGAAATACTAAAATGCTGAAAATTAAATGAACTCGCTATCGATTGTGAATATAAAAGTGTCCACTTACAATACTACCCTTGTCGGTTGTTGCCTCTTGGTCTTCTTGGTGCATAAGGATTTGGTTGTATCTTGCATAAGCGTCCATCATAGAGAGAAGCTCATGCCTAGGTGTGGCGTCCACCAATTTATTAATACACTGGAGGGGAAAGCTGTCCTTGGGGCAGGCTTTGTTGAGGTTTGTGTAGTCAACACACATCCTCCAACTACCATTGTTTTTCTTAAGCATGACAGTGTTCGATATCCACTTGGGGTAGTGGACTAAACGGATAAAGCCAATTTTAAGTAAATGGTCCACCTCTGTGTGCATGGCGAGGTAGTGTTCCTCGTCTTATGCACGCCGTGTTTGCTTGATAGGCCTGGTGTTAGGGGAAATACTTAATTTAAGTGAAATAAGATTAGTAGAAGTACTTGACATGTCCGTATAAGACTAAGCAGACACCCCCTGGTACTCGATTAATAGTTGTGTGAGCTCTGTTGCAATGGTGGGATCAAGCTGGGTGCCAATCTTTACATTGTGCTCTAGATGAGCGGGATTAAGCTCGACCTCGATAAGGGAGTCCCTACTATCAGTTGGTCTGAGGGTGTTGACGCCATCTCTAGGATTGTCAGGTGAAGCAAACTAAGCAATGTCTACCCCAATGTTTACAATTTCCTTCCTTGCTACATTTCCTGATTTAGAATCTACCAAGCGCTCAACAAATTCATAGCCCCGACTGGAGCCTGTGCCAAAATGCGTAGTAAATTGGAGGTACAACATGTGGCTAGCAAGTATTATCGTGAGCTTATTGATGGTTGGCCTGCCAAGTATCACATTGTAAGAGGAATATAATACAACAACGATAAAAATAGTGTAAACCTCTTTTTAGGGTATGCCCATAGCGCCCAAGCACAAGCGCATGTCACAGTTGCCAATGGGGTAGACGACATCGCCCAAGAAACTCATGAGTTACTTGTTATCATGCTTTAGCTTGCTCTGGAGTTCGTTTCAATGGGTATAAGCACTGTAAAAGATGACGTTAGCGACCGAACCTGAGTCAATCAGGATGCGCTGCACCTTGCACCTGTCGATCAGTGCATTAATAATGAACGGAGCATATATAGCAGGGGCACAACGCTCATCGACTTCCTAGAATGTGATCGTGTCCCACAAGCGGCGTGGTGCCTTGGGACAGGACCCTCTGGTGACATAGAAGATTTCACGAAAATAGTGTTGATGACCTTGCGAGGCTCGATGAGTGCCACTTGCCTCAGACTCTCGACTCTGTACTGACTCAACTCACCCTTGTCGAATAGCTCTTAGATTATCTTCTTTAGAACGCCACAATCCTCGGTGTTGTGCATCTCAGTCTCCTAGTACTACACCAAGATCTAGTGTTTTTAATAGGGGCTTTTCTGGTCTTGGCCTTGGGCGGGGGAATCAAGTGCTTATTGTTGGCGAAGATTTCTGCATAAGTGGCATTTGTAACAGTGTAGACCCCCTTGTTAGGGGAATATCGTTTGGGCGCTCTCTAGTGTTTGGGAGGATTTCTGACGGGAAGGCGTCAGCGCTCGAGAGTTTAACGACGCTCTGGTGTGCGTGACCTAGGCCGTTTTTTGCGCTAGCAGTGTCGAGGTGGTGAGGCGTTTGTTATGGTAGGTGAGGAAGCCTGTCTGAGGGCTGATTGGGAGACACCTCCTGGCGGGTTGCGACTTTGTAGCCCCAAATCCTGTAATGAACGTCCGCCTTCTCGACGATAATATCGACGACTACCTTATAGGTTAAGTAGTCACGCTTAATAATTTTCTCCTTGATTGATGAAGGTTGCAATCCCTCGATTAAGGTAGAAGGGTCATCTGCTTGTCTAGGTTTCGACAAAGCTGGGCAGCAATGCAGAAGTGGTTGATGTAGGTTGAGAGCGGCTCAAATCCTCCTTGGTGGATAGAAAATAATGAATTTGTGTTCTGGTGACTGCTTTGCAACCAGTAGTGCTTGTCTAGGTTTCGACAAGCACAGTAGTGCTTGTCTAGGTTTGCGACTTTGTAGCCCCAAACCCTGTAATGAACGTCCGCCTTCTCAACGATAATATCGACGACTACCTTATAGGTTAAGTAGTCACGCTTAATAATTTTCTCCTTGATTGATGAAGGTTGCAATCCCTCGATTAAGGTAGAAGGGTCATCTGCTTGTCTAGGTTTCGACAAAGCTGGGAAGCAATGCAGAAGTGGTTGATGTAGGTTGAGAGCGGCTCAGATCCTCCTTGGTGGATAGAAAATAATGAATTTGTGTTCTGGTGACTGCTTTGCAACCAGTAGTGCTTGAGAAATGCATCTGTAAAGTCAGAGAATGAGTCAATTGACCTGGGCGCAAGCTTTAAGAACCAATTTAATGCCTTGCCAGTCAGTGTCTCAAGAAATATGTAGCATAATATAGCATCGTCGTCGTGGTGCCCGGCCGTGGAAAATAGGAATTTGTCGACGTGTATACCCAGATCTCCGCGTCCTCCATAGCGCTCATCATTAAGCGTGTCTGTGTCCTTGTCATGCCCAACATATGTGATGAACGAGGAGAATAAGGTTGTGCGTGGCATGTATGAAAGACTAGCATTAACGAGGTGACATACATGGCGGAGCTCGCCCTCGATATCGGCCAAGCAGGCCAAAATGTGGGCAGTGGCTTTAAGCGCCTACTGTTGGGGATCTGGCAGAGGTGGATTTCCTGGAAGTTGGGTGTTGACGAGCTAGGCGTTCATATGAATGATGTTGCAGTGCTCCTCTCGTCTGCCAGACTCCAATTTTTTAGCAAAGAGAGCTGTGAGGGCCTCGTGTAAGAGCTCGTTCATGCGGCGCTCTACCCGAAACTTAGCCATTTCTTGGAGAAGGCGGGCACTATCCTTACAAGCAGTGTTATTGTCCATGCCACCATTCTCGGTGCTAGTCTCGGTGGGTGAGAGATTGGGCGTTAGAAGCTCATTGACGGAGCACAGGCGAGCCTCAGCCGGATTCTTAAAATATTTATTTACAGGGACAAACATAGCGATGCGGAGAAAGTATATGGAGGAAAAGCTTTTTAGTGGGTGGAAAAATGAGACCGCTAAACGATACCAATTGTTTCTATTGAAATTCGTAAGGGATTCTTCTATAAGTACAATAGAACTGCAAAACAATAGACAAGTATTAGGAAGTTGAGACGGGATGGTGTGCCTTCAACGCTCTGATGCTTAACTTAGATGATGTAATGACAGTAAGCACTGGTGAACAGGGAACGAATAGAATATTTACCTTTCTTTTGTCATAAATACCTTCCTTATATGGGTAGTTGAGAGTGACAACTCTATGTCATCCTCGATGTGAGACTGACATGAACTTCCCTTTTGGGTGTAAATGAGGGTAGTTTGGTCTTTTAGCGGGTTGCACCTTACCTCGGCTGGCTAACGCGCACATCGTGCCGTGACATCGGGCACATATGGTGCAACCCCAGGCGTGATTTCTCCTTTGTACCCTTTTAGCTTCCTTTGGTAACTCATTTTTAGTGCTAAGTATGGTATATTTTATGTGTTAGCGCATTGCGTACTAAAAGTTGCAAAAAAGAGGTTATATTTACCCAATCCATTTTACAACCCATCCCACCCCAAACTTGTGGTACCTCTGAGAGCAGATTTGTCCCCTCTAGCTTAGATCTTCGTGAACCTGCAAAACAAGTTGGGGCACGGTGTGGTACCATGCTTAGACCCTCTGAAGCTTAAGTGTGAACTTTATCTTCATAATAGAGTAGTGATTATGGCGGAGTAACGTTACTTGGGGCCATGTATGAATGACCTTTATATAGTGATTGTACTAGGTCTAAGGAATGCCCTTATCAAATCAGACTACTTTACATTAGGAAAGGAGGAATCCATTAAGGAATGAATCTCCATATCCAGGGCCAATCAAATCTTATGATTACCATAGGCACTTTGGCATAATCCCCATAAGATACGCTCAAGTCTTACCCTTTCCCTCACAGATTCTGTCAATTCCCCCGAGGTCGGATCAAATAGTCCCTCGTGGTTAGATTTCCCAGCCTATTTGAGGTCCGACTTTACCTTGGGATTGTCATGCTCTCGAACATTCCAATAGCTCTACAATGTTCCAGACACTTCTAGAAACCTCTAGATAATTTGTTCTTTACTCAAAACCCTAGTCGTCCAAGCCTAGGCTCATTTTTGGCCTTATTGGACCTCACCCAGAGTCGGATTACCCAAGCTCATCTTTCCTCAGCTTGGGTGGCCAAAACCAACTCCTAAAAATACCCCTACAGTAGTGTGAGATTCGGCACATGTTGGCCTCACGTTGCTGTTTGTCGAAGCTTTATTGCTTTGATTTTCGAAGAACTCCCCAGCTTTCCCATCACGTCACGTACGGAACCCCAAACACGTGCTTGCACTGTGTCGGCCTCATCATGACTCATGTATCATCAAATCTCGTCAACAATCACGTCTCTTCCCAACTAACGCAACCCTTTCCATTCCCACCTCTTTTCAAACCCAATCACATCCCTTGAAATCCGAAACCATGTATCTCCTCAAACGGTCACTCCTCATCACTTCATACCTCTTCACCATATATATACAAAAACCCTCATTCTCTTTCATTTTTTACATTCTCTCACTTATTCAATCTTCCTACTGAGCCCATAAAACCCTTTTCTACAACCTCAAAGCCTCAAGCTTCCCTTTCCCAGAAAATCCTCAATCCTTCGAAAACCGAGAAAACCTCTATGGCTTCCAATAATACTTCGTTTCCCACACCTGATAAGATCATTGGCCACAACATCACCATTCTCCAAGACCTCAATGTAGTCGACCGAATTGACCGCTCCAAACCACTCGCCAGCGCTGGGCCCTTTCTGTAACCTCAACTGGCTGCCGCCAAACCAAGCCAGGAACCCCCTGTCGAGGTTGCTCAAGGTTCTCCCTTCCTCACTACTTTCAAAGTGGAGGAGGTTGAAGTTGTCCAGCCTCATATTCTTCAGGTCGAGGCCGATCCCATCGCCATGCAATTCTAGCCATGTACTACCAAGGCTGCCTCCAAGAAGGCTCGTGAGGAACTCTATCCCTTAGCCTTGAAGGTCAATTCTGCCGAGGCCCTTTCCTCATTCATCAAATCTTTCCACTAGGGGGACAATGACAATTTCTGGTTTGCTCTCATCCAAGACGAAGTAAGAGTATCAGAGCTCGAGATAGCTCATAGTCCGGGCCTGCTTATCCATCCTTTCCAGATCATCTATGGGCTCTCCTTCTTGATCTCAACCTTCATCTTTGCTGCTCTAGAATTCTACGGCATCGTAGTGGAGCGATGGTGCCCAGAAAACTTTCACTGACTGGCCTACCTTTGACCGACTCAATCGATGGTTCGATTACCGTGTGGGCGTGTCAGAGTTCAGGCTCTAGTTTGAGGTTAAGCCCACTCCGGTCAACCAGTTCTATCTCTCCCAACGGATCATGTACATCAAGGATTTGCTACTGATCGATCCCCCTACTCTCCCAAGGACTGGAAGAAGACCCCATCCTTGTCTTCAGGGATTGAGAGAAGCTTGGCTGGGAAGCTAGCTTTAAGGTTCCCATCACCGTCAATCGCCTCCCCAAGCTGCCAGAGGAGCTGACCAGAGTCATTGACTTCCTTGTTGATGACGCCCTTGCCATCTCCACTAAGTATCGCAAGTGTCGGTGGTTATGGAGCAAGGAACGCCTCAGCCTTGGAGACCTGGAGGGCATCATGCCCCTTCAGTACGAGAATCACCAGGAGCTAACCGAGGGTCCTCGATCCCCCCCAGGTCCACAAGCCTCTACCCTCAAGCCCCTACATGTCTAAGCTCTAACCAAGCAGGGGGAGGTCTCCAAGTCTAAGAAACAAAGGCTGGTGAAGACTGCTGAGCTGACCAAGGGCAAGGATGAGGCTCTGGCCTGAGCTGTGGAGCTCAATGAGGCCCATCACTTGGTTTCTTTTAGTGCTACAACTACTACTGCTACTGTTGCTACGTCTACTACTATGGTTCCCACTGTCGCCACTGCTGCTGACACCGTCCTTCCCCCATCACCTCCTCACAAGAAGGTGAGGCCTACTGTCTCCTCCGACCCCTTGTCCTCCTCGTCTGAGTCGAGGTCCTCCAAGCCTAAGAGCTTCTCACTTGGTAAGCTTATCCCTTTCTGCACTTTATTTTTGAAATCGTGTTTTTTGAATTATCTTGCATAACTTAGTTATCTTGGTGTACCTTTATCTACTTGTGTTGTATTATGCTGAACATGTGTGAACTGTTGTATTATTGATTGTATAGGTTGCCTTGGGAAATTGATCGAGGGCACTGTCCCTGATCTCCCTGGGGTATACTTCAAGAAGATCCAGCCAAGCCAAAGCTTCATTGTCTAGTCTCCTCATGATCTGACCGAGGGGGAGGTCTAGGGCCTAGGCGAGGGTACTGTGCTGCTCCGTGTAGGTAAGAAAATTCCTTCCCAGTTCTGCTCTGGGTTGGCCCGTGCCTAAATTGCTTGCTCCTCCCTGACACCCATGATGCTTAAGCAGGATGTCGAGGATCTTGGGTCCATAGAGGCCGAGGACTTGATGACAATGTCCTGTACCTCCCTTTATCGGGTAATCTTTCCTTCACATGTCTGGTATCTTTCCAGGCTGTCTCTTTTACTTTCTTATACATAATGTACCGTTCTGCCTTTATTTCAGTCGTCTATCATCCTCACTGCTACCCATGGGCACCTCCATGCCACCGCTCGTGAGGCAGACAAGAAGGTCGTGGAGGCAGGGAAGAAGGTCAAGGAGTCTGCCTCCAAGATCAAGGAGCTCGAGGCTGAGGTCCACAAGCTCGGGCATGCATAAACCCATGTCTGCCGCATCTTCAACAAAAGGGATAGGGCCCTCGAGGATGAGTGCTCCCTCCATAAAGAGGAGGTGAAGTCTATGAGGTCTAAGCTTGAGAAATCTCAAGATGAAGCCAAGGAGGTAGCTAGGGAAGCTGAGGCCAAGCTCAAGGAGGCTCTGAGCGCCAAGGACCGGGAGTGTGAGGACCATCTATGTTCTCTGGAGGAGGCTCATGGGCTCCAGCTCAAGAGCCAAAGGGTGGACTAGGAGCAGGAACGCAAGAAGCTCATTCGTGCTTGCAACCCTTCTACCGCCACTAAGACATAGTCAGAGTGAAGCCTCATATCTATTAAAAAGGGGTGTGTTTCTGTAATAGCCTTATGACCTTTTCTCGAACAATTTCATCTTTCTTAGCTTATGTAGTTTTATGCTAGTCTTGGCCTGGGCCCTAGCTCAGAAAACTCTTATGCAAGGAGTAAATACAAATTTCGTATCTCAAATTATCGTGCTTTTCTTTTTCGTACTTAGCTTATTGTACTCAACTATTTCATACTTAACTTTTATACCCATCATGCTTTCATCTAGATCAAGGGGATCTGCCTCTGAGTGCCTGTGGCCTCAGTGCGACTCTTGGACCCCCAATCTTTCCAGGCTAGTGCTCTTAGGAAAGGCTTGAGGATATCATTGGTAACCTTAAGGTCTCCTGGGAGGTGCTCGCGGTTTTGAGATTGCCTCCCCAATAAGGGGTGTGCATGCTTATCCCCAGGTCTATACAAAGACCACTGTACTCCATACCCTTCTCACGACCAAGTCTCTTCATCTTGGAGGATCCTGCCTTCGTAGGATACCAGATGTTACCACAAAGACCACATCTAAGTTGCCCTCCAGCTTGAGTCCCATCTAGGGGACTTGTTTGCAGTGTCGAGATGGGGTCTGCCAAAACTCTACATATCAACTTTGACTTATCCCTAGGGCATCATCAGATGTGAACGCTTGGGGTGATTGTGTTGGTCTTAGCACGTACATTCTAACCTCATAAAATCCGACCCTGAGGCCTTTACTAACACAAGATTACTGTGAGCCCTTGTGGGGTTTTACTCTGGATATTTTGGTCTATCCATTGGCATCTCTCTTAATTCCCTAACCCTTCCCCCCTCAGGATGCCTTATCTTTGGAAGGACTGACTAGCTTACAGAGTGAAGGTTCTTCCCACAGGAACCAACGTCATCCTCCCCACTGAAGCTCGTTGCCTTTCCTGAACTTTAAGCTCCTCCTAATTGTACACATCGATACACAAGTTAATTCCACTATTTTGTAAAAACAAAACAAGAAATGAAACATATAACACAATCAAAAGCATAGTTACTGAAAACAAAAGCTTTTATTGAATGATCGTATACATTGTACAATGTCTATCATGTGAGCAAGGAAGTATCTGACATGCCTCGTTAAACCTACTAACTTGTTAAACAATTATACTAAAAGCCAAGCTGGTTAGGAATAGTGTGTGCCCCTTCTAGACGCTTGCTAGCTTATGCCCCCTTCAAGTCTGCTCCGAGCGGTACTCCTTCAGGTAAACAGTGTTTGATCGTTTATCCACTAAGGCTCTGGTTCTCTGGTTCTCCAGCTCGTATGACCCATTGTAGCCTTCTCCAACGATCTTGTAGGGTCTTTCCCAGTTCCCCCCCCCCCCCCCCCCACTTTTCTCTCTCTAGAGACCTTAGTATTTTTGAACACTTTGCGTAAAACCAAGGTGGCAGGGAGGAAAACTCTATGTCAAATATTTCTGTCATAATAGACTTTTATCTTCTACTGGTAGGATGCCACCCTGAGTTGAGCTTGTTCCCTTCGTCCATCCAGTAAGTCCAACTCATGCCTTAGGCTTTCTGCATTGCTCTCTTTCACGTTCTGCCAGCTTGAGGTTGGGGATCTTGTGATTGATGGGTATGACGGTCTCTTTTCCGTATACCAAGGCAAAGGGAATTTCTCTAGTGAGTTTCCTTTTGGTCGTTCTTTATGCCCAGAGCACATTTGGGGGTTGAGTCACCTACTGCCCTTTTGTTAGCTAATCGAGTCTCCTACTTAGACCTTGCAATATCGTTTTGTTCGAAGCTTCTACTTATCCATTGTCTTGGGGGTACCTTGAAGTGGAGAACCTGATCTTTATACCATGCTCGGAACAATAGTCCCTGACCTCTTGGCAATTGAACTGAGGGCCATTGTCTACAATGATCGTTTGTGGGATCCCGAACCTGCATATGATAAATTTCCAAATAAAGTTCTTTACCTCTGCTCCCCTTATCTTTGACAGCGCTTCGGCTTCAATCCACTTGGAATGGTAGTCTGTGGCCATAAAGAGGTACTTCTTCTGTCCACCCCCAGCTTCAGTTGGGAACTCGCTTATTGTATCTAACCCCTATTGTGCAAAAATGCATGGGATCACAACCGGGTGTATCTCTTCACAGTGTAAGGGTGGTTGAGGAGCATGCCTTTGACAGGCCTCATAAGCACTGGCGTATTCCATGCAATCGTTCTTTATTGTTGGCCAATAGTACCCCTCGGTTAAGCATCACACCACTAGGTTCCTGCCCCCAATGTGCATGCCACATATTCCAGAATGGAGCTCTTACATGATCATTCAAACCTGGGTGGGGTGCACCGCTAGCTGGTATGGCTCACTGAAGGATCGCCTGTACAACTTCTCATTTCTAATGTTGTACCTTACTGCTTGCCGTACCACCCTTCTTGCTTCTACTCGTTCCTCTGGCAGGGTGCATGTTTCTATATAATCCATCATCTCGTCCATCCAAGAGGTCCCAGCTGAACTGGCATCATGATCACAACGTCCTCCTCGTCCGTGCTTAGATTGGGCAGATGCTCTATGGAGATCGTCCTTCTGAGCTGATAATCGATCCTGGAGGCCAAATTTGCCAAGGCGTCTGCATGCATGTTTTTATACCTTGGGAGGTGCATGATCAAAATCTCTTCAAAATGGGAACCAACCTATTTTCTAATCTGAGGTATACTTCCATGGATGCATGGTGAGCTACGTATTCCTCTAGCAGTTGGTTTGAAATCAACTGCGAGTCATAAAACACCTTGATGTTTTTCACGTTCAGCTCTCGTGTCAGCCTTAATCCTGCCAGGAGCACCTCATACTCGGCTCAGTTGTTTGTGGCTTTCCATCCCAGGGTTAGGGCTTGCTCCATGATCGTCCCATCTGCTATCCTCAACACTAACCCAGCTCCAACTCCCTTGTCCTTTAACGATCCATCTATATACAGCGTCCAATGGTCGACCCCCATGACATCTTTTTCCCCTTCTCTCTCTTCTTTCCTGAACCTCTGGTTCTGGCATTGTGAACTTGGCCAGGAAATCTGCCAAGGCTTGCCCTTTTATCGTTGTTCGAGGCCGGTCCTCAATATCATGTTGTGCCAACTCGATGGCCCACTTGGTTACCTTACTTAAGGAGTCTGGAGTGTGCAAGATCATTCTCAGTGGATACTCAATCATAACAATGATTTTGAAGGCTTGAAAGTATGGCCGGATCTTACAAGATGACATGACCAGAGCTAGTATTAACCTTTCCAGCTTGGGGTAGCGAATTCCTTTATTGAGTAGAGCTTTAGACACGTAGTATACGAGTAGCTTCCCCCCAGTATCTTCTCGAACCAGAGCTTCGCTCATTGCTACATCTGAGAATGCCAAATATAAATACAGATCCTCCCCTAGCACAGGTTTCTCAGGGTAGGGGGAGAGACAAGGTAGTGCTTAAGCGCTTGGAACGCCTTTTCACACTCTTCTGTCCAGAGCTCCCCCTTGGTCTTCTTTAGTTCTTCGAAGAACGGCTTACACTTATCAGTTGATCTTGATAGGAACCTGCTTAGTGCTGCTAGTTTTCCATTCAAACTATGGAGTTCCTTGACTGTGGATGGGGATTTCATCTTGACGATCGCTGCTACCTGGTTCGGGTTCACCTCTATCCCATGTTGTGTCGCCAGAACTTCCCAGATCCTACTCCAAATGTACACTTCTCGGGATTCTACTTCATACCGTGCTGACGTAGGAGGTTGAAGCACCTCTTCAGGTCAGATACATCGTTCTACCTATTTTTTCTCTTGACTAGCATGTCATCTATGTACACTTCCATTGTATCCCCAATCAAGGGTTTGAACACCTTGTACACCAACCTCTGGTACACCGCTCATGCGTTCTTCAACCCAAATGGCATTACCTCATAGGCGTAAACTCCCTTCTCGGTCACAAATGTTGTCTTTACTACATCATCCTCTGCCATATTGATCTAATTATAACCACTATAGGCGTCCATGAAGCTAAGAAGTTCATGACCTGCAGTAGAGTCTACCAGCTAATCGATCCATGGCAAGGGGAAATCGTCCTTGGTGCATGCCTTATTGAGGTCTATAAAGTCAACACAAACCCAAGGCTTTCCATTCTTCTTCTTGACAAGGACCACTTTAGAGAGCCATTCAGAATATGGAACTTCCTTGACGAACCTTGCTCTAAGCAACTTTTCCACTTCCTGCTCAATTATCCTGTTACGTTCGGGAGCAAAGGTTTTTTTTTTTTCTGTACACGGGCCTCGCTTTAGGATCCACATGAAGCTGGTACTCGATCACTTTCCTGTCAATCCTTGGCATATCTCGTGTCGTCCATGCAAACACGTCTTTATACTCCCTTAGCAAGTCTGCCAGGTTCTTACACTTAGCTCTACTTAGTCCTGACCCAATTCTTGCACACTGATCAGGTCAGTCTCGATCAAAAGGTTTGAGCACTACATCTTCCTCTACCTTCTCCTTGAAGGGCAGCTCCTGGGGGTCGATCTCTATATCTAACTCGTCGCTTGTGCTATCTCGGCCCCTATCCGGTGATTTCTATACCGGCAGAGCTGGGGCAGTCGTGCCCCCAGCTTTTCCCACTGTCTCCCTTTTCAAGCCTTTGGTGGTCAGGACCGTACGCAACCTTATCGCAGCTCTGTCCCCTTTAATGATGACAGGGGCCCCTGGGGTCGAGTACTTCAGAATTTAGTGACACGTTGATGCCACTGTCCTCATCAGTGGAGCCATGGACTCCCCAGGATTGCATTATGGGGGGATAGGGCGTCGACTATAAAGAACCACGTGGTTGGGTTGGTAAGGGGTGTTCTAACCTAGAGGGGATTGATCCCTAGGATCCTTACCCTTGACCCTTCAAATCCCATGAGGATTGTCCGATGATCCTGGATTGCGCCCATCAAGCCTATTTTCTCCACAGCATCCTTGAATATGACGTTCACAGTAGCTCCATTGTCGACTAGTACTCTAGCCACAATTATGTGGGTCATCCTGATGTTGACGACCAAGGGCGTCATTGTGATCTTTCTCCTCCTCAAAGAGATCTACATCCGAAAATTCGAGCATATTCGTTCTCGCTCTGACCTTAGGCTCACTCCCAGCCTTCAGCCTCTTCGACTCGTGCTCCTTCTCCTTGAGGGTTACCCCAAACTCTTCTGCTTCGGCCATGATACAATTCAAAATGGGTAAGATGGTATCCTCTGGGTACTCAGGGGCCTGGAGGACACAGTTTAGCACATGGTACTTCTCCTCTTGGCCTTTAGGTGGTGGTGGTAAGGTCTCATTGTTCCTTTGACGCTTACCATTACCTTGCGGCTTCAATGAATCTTCGAGATTTTTCTTGTAATCCTCTGTCAAGTATTCCCAGCAGTACCCCTAGTCTACTAGTTCTCCAAAGTGTCATTTAAGAACACCACAATTGATCGTCTTATGCCCATTGGCATCGTGGTAAACATAAAAGTCCCTGGAGTCGCTCTTGCTTATCATAGGTGGTGGCCTCTTAAGCCACGACTCATTCTTGATGTGGTGGAGTATGGTCGAGATTTGGATCACTATGGAGGGAACGAACAATTTTCCATCCTGACTGGCGGGCTACTGCCCTAAGGCCTTCCTCTTGTTATTGTAGTTGCTCCTCCCTTGGTTCGTGTTGCTACTGGTCGTATTCCTCCTCGAGCTAGTTCTACCCATATACGCCTTCTCCGTTGGGGAATCCCTATTATTGTAGGTTCTCATATCTTCTACCCAGGCGTAATCTAAGGCCTCAAGATAAACTGTGGATAAGTCTTTAGTGTTCTTTCTGATCAGCTTGCTAGCCAACTTCGAGTCCATGTCCAGCCAGTTGATGAACGACGTGGTCGCTACAGTATCGTCCTTGCAGTCGACTATCTTCCTGAATCTTGTGACCCAATCCCTCAGGCTCTCTCCCCGTTTCATCTTAATGGACGTGAGGTAGGTCATATCATTCGTTCCCTCGGCATTACTCTCATATCTCTTGAAGAAAGCCACTTTCAGACTTCTCCAATCCTCGACCTAACCTGGGGAGAGTGTTTCGTACCACTACAAAGTGTGGTCCTTCAAGCTTGCCTGAAATATCTTAACATCCAAGCATTGTTCGATTGGCTAGTGGCCATAGCTGACTAGTAGTTTCTCACGTGCTGCTACGGGTCTAAATCCCCCGAGTACCTGTCAAACCTGGGATGGCTCCACTTCTTAGGGAGCTCAGCATAATGAATAAACTGAGCTAGAGGGTTCTGGAACATCCTCCGAGCCCTCTGCTCGGCTTCTGACTCATTCTTAGACATCCCTTCATTCCTCAACCTCTCGGTTTTCTGGTTGGTCCGGACCTTATGGGAACGCTGGGTCTCCATGAACTTCTCCATTATGTTCCTAATGGCTGCGATCCCTGGGGCCTCCGTGTTGGTTGCCCCCACCTGCTGGTTATTATGATCGGCTGCCAGGGCTTTTTGTACTTCTACCGTGGGGGGATCGGGTGTAACCAATCTCTGGTTCTTCAATAGTTCTACCAGATTCAGCAGAGTGGCATGGACGACAGCCACGGTGACTGCCAACTCATTCATGCTCCTAGCAGCCCTCTCAATAGACTGTTGTAGAACGGCCATATCGATACTTATGTTCGTGTATCGTTCCTCGATCCAATGGAGGTTCTGATCGACCTTGGCCCACCATTCCTTGGCTCCTTCGTTCTCCTGGTCAGACCCTTCTTCTTCACTCAAGTGTCCCTTTTCCGCAAGGTTTCTCGGCTGAACCTGATACGTGAGGGTGTTCCCATGCCTTGATAACCCTGTGTCGATTGGAGTACTTCAACTACTATCCATCACCATCTAAATATTACTTAGTAGTAACAGGTAAAAAATTCATTTAATTTTGTATCATTATTATATTCAATTATAAAAAACATGTGATTGACCTAGGTTCCTATTGAGCTAAAGAAAACTGTATACATCATCAATATTTGAGAGGAAAGTATTGTATTGGTATATAAGTGCATAATGTTATATAGTTCTTATCAAGTGCGAAGTTTAGCACTGAAACTTCAGTGTGAAGTTGCATTTTACACAAAATTGAAAACGTAATTCGATCATTGAAGTCAATCATCTTTTAGATACCTATGTAAGGATCGTGCTTGCAAAATTTCTGCCAAATTGGAGATATTTTAACCATTTGATTATGACATTGTTTAATAATGCACATAAATTGTTTGATTTAGCTCAAAACTTGAATGTGGTGAGCAAATGGCTAAACGATATTCGATTAGACTAAAATTTTGCAAGCACGATCTTTGCATAGGGGTATCTAACAGATTATTGACTTTAATGATCAAATTACGTTGTCAATTTTGTGTAAAATACAACTTCACACTGAAGTTTCAGTGTGAATCTTCACACTTGATATCAACTGATTCGTCATATATGTTCTGGTAGATCAAAGTCTGAATATCATGAAAATTTCATTTATACTAGAGAAAGCACACACTGTGTATTAATAAGTAAAAAATAAAATAGTAAATATAAAAGGTTTTTTTGTACAGTTTTTGGAGAGAGACAAAACAGTTTTTTTTCTTCTAACAGTTACACCCATGAAAAATGAAAATGAGATAGGAGAGAAAATATGAACCCCTAGTTAAAACCTAGGGAGAAAAACAAAAAAAAGAATTTATATAAAAAGAATTTAAACAAAAAGAATTTATTTGTCAATTACAATTATAACCTTAATTGATTTAATTATAATATTACACTACAGATAAAAGGGTAAAATTGTAATAAAAAGATGACGTAAAGAAGCAAACTCCCTTCTCTTCAAGAATAATATATAGATATAATATATTATTTTTAGTATACGCATTTTTTTTGCCCCTAACAAAAATCCTGATTTCACCGCTGCCAACAATACACAATTGCGAGAATGTTTGAATCGACGAATATATTCAAATAATGAAGTAAAATTGTTGAGTCGATCATCAAGTTTTTCGTACCGCCAAAATATGTATATAAAAAATGTCAACTGAAACTTCTAGCACCAATGTTATCGAACTTTCATTAACGGACAAGTGTTTTCCTTTGTCATCTGAACACAAGAGGAAGAGGATACCCAAATGACCAAATCCTACATGTCTGTTGAAGCCCACCACATCCTAGAGAAAAAAAAAACTCCACTTTATGGCATGCTTTGTTACAAAGTCACATTAAAGTGATTAAACACAAAATTTCCCAAAATCTTCAACTCCTCCTCAAATTCATGTGGCGGAACCTCATCGCGGGAAACGTTCTTCGTGTGTACCGTTATTCAAACCCACTTTCCCGCCTAATTGTTTCCTCACTAACCTCTCTCTCTCTCTCTCTACGCCTGAAGCCGATAAGGGATTCAATTCCGAAGGTCAGATGTTCATGTACTTCTTGCAATATATAAAATCAATTTTTGTAGCTATCTTCTTCTTCTCTATTGCTGGGCTGAGGATACTGTATTATTTAGCAGATTTGCATATGATGAACAAAATATTAAGTGCAATAAGCCAATAAGTACATGAGCACTAGAATTATACAGGTACATTAAAACTTAGCAACTTAAGCTGAATTTTACATTTGAAATTTCAAAATTACAAAAGTACAAACATTACATAGATGCATAGAAATGCATTATTGGTAGCACCAAATTTAACAAACCTAGAATTTTAACAAGAATATAGAAGAATCACGGGTTGTTGATATCCTCCATCAACTACTAGAAATATATTGTACTAGTACTATACCATAGCGTCATCAGCAGATCGAGCTAGCTCGCAGTGGATGAGAATCTTTATTCTTTAACTACTTGGTACATGGAGAGTTGTTCTTTGTGCTTTTGCTTTTAGCTTTAGTGGAGCTTCAGGTTTCTCATTCTGTAAGTTAAACAGAAAAAGCCCAAGAAGATTAGTCTTAGCTAAGAATATACTTTGATGAACTAACAATTGCCATGTTAAAACTAATTAAATGGTCTGAAGTTTGGTGTTTAGAGGCTAAATCAACTCTCTTGATCTGAACTTTAAAAATTTATTCTAGTTTTGGAGACCCAATTCAATTTTGTTTTAACTTAACAGCTTTTTAAAAATTGAGCGTAAGATATATATGTAAGACTAAGAGTAAGAAGTGGGTAATCAGAAGTCAATGCATGGTCGAATGGATGGTCCTATATATAATAGCATGGAATAAGTTGCAAAGAGGAAAGCTTGTAGATGATGAATGCATGTGTGAGAATTTAAGCACAGAAATGTCACATTTTCTTTTCAAAGAATCCGAAAGTAGTAATATTTATATATGTCATTGTATAATCAGGTGGTGGAGGACTTTTAAAACATATAGTAAGTAATAGCTGGTGAAGGCTACCTCTTTTCCTCATCGTGACCATAGTTTCCATGGCCACTATTACCGCTCCCACCTGAAGTAGTCCTGTATTCCGGGAATGGAACTTGGCCCGACTCAATGTGCTTGAGATCTTCAACAAGGAGGTCGTATTGCCTCTTAACTTCCTCAGGAGTCTTGCCCCCAACAGCCCTGGCAACATTGTACCAGCGGTCGGGGGTGTCCTTGTCATACACCGCAAGAGCTTTCTCAAAGGCCTTGTTCTGCTTTGCTGTCCACGACGAGCCTGAGTTACGTGAAGACATTGAGCTAGAAGCCATTCAAGAAGAGTGTTGAAATAGATTTAAGGCAAGGAAGAGAGTGATGAGAAGGATGATTGTGAGGGGGAGTCAATAGAGATCAAGACTTAAGTCAAGAACTAGCTAGCTAGCTGTGTGATATGAGCAAAGTGTGGGAAGTTCAATGCTCTTTTTATAGGCAAGGTTGTGAGGGTTGAGGTGGGGCATTGCCAGTTGGCAAAGATTTCTTGCCAAAAAAGATGTGGCGTTTTGAATGATTTCTTCCCTTGGGCCTTACCTAACAAGATTAAGTATGAGGAAGAATCAATATCTGCAAGATTGTTATAACAGAAAATCGATATAGTTCTTACCTTTCCTACCCTTCTCGATCTTTTAAGTACGTAGATTATATAAGGAGGATCGTTTGTTCTCCTTATTTAGTTAAGAGCATGCGAGTTAACTACAGAGATGTTGAAAAGAATTATAGTATATATTCTTTTGTAATTAGAATTAAAGTTGTATAGATGTAATAGGAATATAAATATCTTTTCTTATTAGGATAACTTGTACATCTTTATTAACCCTAAAATTGGGATGAATGAAATCATTGAATTTTCCCTGAAACATAATTCTACTTGGTATCAGAGCCGAATTCCTGGATTATAGAAAAAATAAAAAACCTGAATTGAATTGAAATCCTGAATTACCACCACTATTTTTTTCCGCTGCATCTGAACTTGAAACATGAATTGTGATTTCTTGCAAACCTTGAAGAGATGGAGAATGTGAATGAAGAGAACATCTTTGCGAACAATAATGGAGCACTCATGCAACCCATTCACAATCACTTCTATAATACCATTCAAGACCACTCCACTTTTTCCATCGGCGAACTCCTCACTGAAACCAACTACTCTAGTTGTTCTAGATACATGAAGATTCAATTTGAAGGACGAAACAAACTTGATCTCCTCACCAAGGACTCTCCTCCTGCTGTCTCTGCTGAGTATTCAACATGGGCTTCCGACAATTGCAACGTGAAGTGCTGGCTCATTGAGAATATGTCTCCTGGAGTGCGAAAACGGTATCTCAGATTGCCAACAGCCAAAGCAATTTGGGATGCCCTATACCGAACCTACTATGATGAATCTGATGAAACTCGAATTTTTGAGCTTCATCGTTTGTGTTATACAACGAAGCAGAATGGAAGACCCCTCTCCATATACTATAACGAGCTTGTTGAATGGCTCAATGAAATGGATCACCGCATGACGCATTCTCAAAAGACTGTTAATAGTGTTGTGAATAAATCTTCTTACATGACCCGCCAACGAGTCTACATGTTTTTGATAGGACTTGATGCTGAATTTAGTCAAGTCTGTGAAGAGCTGTTGATGAGAGAATAGAAGCTGGATCTTGAACAAATAATTGCCTATGTCTGACACTTCTACAACAATCGAACAACCCTTTCTATACCTCCTCTGCGTGAAGCCTCTGTCATGGCGGCTTTCTCTTCTTTAACAGTCAACGCTGCTCAGTCCCAGCACCGCTAGGGCCCTCCACCTGGCTTTTCTGACCCTCCTCATTCTGGTGGAAAACCTCCTCCTAAAAACTCTCACTTTACATGTACTCATTGTAAAGAGGTCGGTCATACAAAGGAATGATGCTATGAGCTTGTTGGATATCTTGAATGGTGGAATTTCACTAGAAAGCCTCACAAGACCACCCCGAAAGCAGTTGTAACCACCACTAAATCTCCTGCTCAACCAGCTGCACTCGTCGTTGAAACAGGTAACAGGGATAAGGCATCTTCTCTTACGACATTTTCTGCTAATAGATCTTGGATAATTGATACAGGTGCTACTCATCATATGACAAATAATCCTAGTGTAGTTGATACCATTAATACCTCTCCTGAACATGTTGTGTCTACTGCTGATGGTTCACCTTCTCCTGTTCTTGGTGAAGGATCTGTCCAACTCTCTCATGAACTCACTCGTAGTTGGCGGATGTACTCACTAAAGGGTTGTCACACCATGCATTTGCTGGATGGATTGACAAGTTGGGCATGATTAATATATACGCACCAACTTGGGGAGGGGGGGGGGGGGGGGGGGGGGGGGGGTAGGAAAGAATTATAATATATATTTTTTTATAATTAGAATTAAAGTTGTATAGATGTAATAGGAATGTAAATATCCTTTCGTATTATGATACCACTTATACATCTTTATTAACCCCAAAATTGGGATGAATGAAATCATTGAATTCTCTCTAAAATATAAGTCTACTAGAGCAAGTCTAATGGATTAGCCAAATCAAATTTGTTCAATTTAAATTTGAAGGCTGACTAGGCAACATGTTATTTTTGTTAAATTTCTAGTGTAATGGTTATGTCAAAATAAAAAAACACAAATGTCAAAATGAAGAGAGATCAAGTGCCAAAGAAAGAGAGTTTGACATATTAGTTTTTGATGTCAAATTTAACATTTTTAGTTAGATATGTCATCCACGTGGATTTGACATATTGGTAAGAGAGACTAAAATGTCAAATTCTTTTGTCGTGGTAAATTTTGGCATAACCATTAGACTTGCTAAGAGGTACACTAAACAGTTCTAAACAGTAGTCTATCTTATTATTATGCTGGCGATACTTGTTTTCTAATCTATCTTTGTTAATTTTTAATGGCAATCCTAAACGTTTATTCTCTTTCTTCGTTTGCAGATATAAATACTTAAACAGAAACTGGCAATGAAGTTGAACCAAAGTAATTTATGTTCTTTCCTAATAAAGCAGGTGGCCAAGAAGTTCTAAGCAAGTCAAGCCCAGAAACCTAGAAGTTCTTATCCCTTCTTCTTTGGTTAGTTTTTAAACTTTGCCTGCCTCTGCATCAGAGTTTCTTCATCTGTTAAGATTTCATTCAGATCACCTCTCTGTCTTACTCTCTAACTTGCATGGGGTCCATAATGACTCAAAATCACAGTCAATCAGATAGACCCTTACAAAACTTTCACGTGTGCATCATAACACCTTTTCTTTTCTTTTCTTTTTTCCTTTCAGCTGGTTTTGAAGAGCTTTCTGGAAAGAGGCCTCTGTACCGAGAATAAGTGATGATCTTGTTTTGGTGTACCTGAACAACGTTCCAAGCTCCCCTAGCTGGCTTAGCTATGTAGCTGGGTCCTTTATCATGATCCATTCAAGGTCTGTACCTTGAGATCTTTCTTTCTTATCACCGTGTTAAATATCCAATCAGTTGGTAAATGAGACCAGATTTCTGTAAGAGCCAACCTAGTAAAAAATGCAGTTCAATGATTGTTCGAGTTGAGCTTAACCTCTTACTTAACAGTTAAAAATCACGTTTTGTTTTGATTAATTTGTGATATAAGGTAACAATGCAGCAAATCCATGTTTCTGAGAATTAGAAGTCCTGGGAAATAATTATTGACATCAATTATTTTATACTATACCCTTTCATGTGCCAAACAGTTGAAAAGCATTTGTAGAGAAATACAAATTTCTGTACTGCTAAATAGTACAAGGATATCCATATTGGAGTATGGTGCATTAGATTGGAGTGACCAAACATTAGTTCACTACAGCGTTCCACTCGTGTTTCATATCGTAGCTCATTTCAATCCTGAAATCATTGTTCTTGGTTGCTATATTTGTTTCTCACTAAAGTAAAAGTAAAGATTACTATGAGCTTGGTTCTTATTCTGTTTTCTCCTTCTATTATTCATGATGAACAGCTACAGCCATATCATCCTAGTCATGGACTCATGGGCAACCGACTTGCAATAATGTAACAGAATAATTTTCTTGGCTAGAATTTTGTGGCGCATTTGTGGTTTTAGAACTTCTCACTTCTCCTAGTTTCACAGATCTGGTCACGCATACATTTTTGGTAGCTGCAATATTAGACCGGATAATGCTAATTAATTGAAATAATTGTTTGTTTGGGAGAGTGCCTGCGCTGCTGCTACCTGTAAAATTTTGTGCGAAGAAAATTTTATGGATATAATTCTAGAAGTAGAAACACTTGCTGAAAGCTAGGAATATGCATTAGATATCATGAGCTCATAATTTTTCTGAGTACCTGATTATTTTGGTTTGTGGATTTATGTACAGCATTAACAACTGATTACAAAGAAAACTAACCAGATGAATCATGGTTAATTTGCATTACACGTGCTTAAGGGATATCTCAATCGAGAGAGTGACAGAATGCTTTTCGGTCAAGTGCAAATATCCAGATTGGCATAAAATGCCATGGCTTAGGCATCAGATATTAGAGGACGGCGATGTGATCCTAAGGCTTTAATACTGCAACTTGGTTAAGGTAGCCCCACCAATCAGTAACTATAGTTGCCAAAATCCTGCAAGTAGGCCATAGTTCAGTCAATTCAAAGCCACAATGGTTCCACAAAACTAGGTTTTTATCCATCGGTATACAAGATTAGAATGGCAGCAGCAGGGTACTTTTGTGCCTGAGAAATTCAGGTGTATTGTTTCTGCAACTTTTGATGATGCTTTAGTGATAGAATGGTTTGTGGCTTGGTGCTATTGCTGAATAAACTGATTCATATGATTTCTGATGACACTTTCCCGAGTAACATTTGTATCATAGTTTCTCTTTTAAGTTTTTAACATGGAAGCTTTGTCTCAGCAGTTAATATTAGACAATAACTACAATGCAAAAGATTAAGTTAAGAAAATGTGCTAACTAAGTATATTGAGCTAAACTCTTCCTCGAATGCAGGCCGCACAGAAACTGGGATTTAGAGACACTTTGGCTACAACTCTACACCTTTCAAGCTAACAAAGGTTATCATAGTAAGTTTCACTACTGAACAACCGTGAGATATACCCTGAATGCTTTAATACAAAAAAGTTCATTTCTTGGATGACTTTCCCCAGCCATGTTAGGGATGTAAACATTGTATATTGGGTGCTAACACTTGCCGACATATATTCAGATTCTTCCCTCAAAAGTTGATATGCGAAACCAAGTTACTCTCCACACATTTTAGTGTCATCTTGCCATCTTACTGACGAAATATCATTCATAATAGATCTTAAGTCAGAGACTGACCATGACTATTCAATCGTTTGCATTTTTCATTTAGGTAACAGTTAGAATCTTCTCTTCATAAACTATTGCCGTCATCCAAACATGGAATGAAAGTGTGGTGCCTCCCTCCATTGTCAAGTGGCATGGGTCATGTTCATCGGATACTGGCCACAAGCTACTGGGGCTATCACTTATCATTAGTTGAAAACCACATTGAGCAACTTTTTAGGAATCTATACTAAATAAAGATTCCTTGAGATACACTCTCCTAGCAATATATGGAATCCTTATCATTCAGTCTACATCTCCGGTGGACAGTGTAATCGCTTCGATTCCTCCTCTCTTTCAGGACTGATGCTTTTAGTAGTGGTCCTTCCTTACAAGTTGGAGAATTTGATTAACCTTGGACTCTGTTGGTCCTATAGTATAGTATAAATTTTTATGCTTAGTTTTTCTATATATAGATAGGTAAATGAAGAAAGTGTTAATGGAAAATTTGGTCTGGATTAGAGCCTTCGCTTTAGATTGCATGATGTTACAAAAGGATGGATTTAGGAATCTTCAAGATAATGGTGAGTGAAAATCAATAGGCCACCAGCCACACCTATCTAAGACTGGTCCTATTAACTTGGACACAAAAGCATAAATCTTGATCAGAAAGGGATATGTGGAAGGATAGTTTGAAATGAATGTATAGGAAAGGACTTTTATGCAATGTACTACGTGGAAGATATATATGCATGGAAAAGTTGTGATTGTGTGAGTGTGTGACTGAAATGCTTTCAGATGAATTGCTTATCTTTCAGCCTGTCTGCCTGCCTGTGCGTAGTACAGAATTGGTTTTCAAGACATCTTCTTTCTTACTATTCAAGTCAGAGCATCAGACAAAAAAAAAGATATATACATACTTAAGGATGCCAGTAGAGACCAAGTTTCATGCTCTATGATAAGTTGAGTGATACAAATCAAGTATTTGTCGTGGACGAAATTTCTCTAAATTAGCAGAAACATTATGAGTATATTAGAGATTTGAAATAACAATATGCAAGCAGTCATTTGAAAGACATTTGCTTCCTTCTTTGAATCAGTTCTTGACAGACGCAGATTGTCTGAACAAACCAGTTACACATGTAGTGTTTATCAAGGCTCTTAATTCCGAAATCATCTCATCAAAATTATTTTCTGGTTATTGATTCTAACTTGATGTGAGCCTATGATGCAGTTCAAGAATATTTATGGTAGTGTTCTATGTTGGTGTCCTTGTGCTAAACAGGAATGGAATAGCTATTTGAGCAAAGATCGGTAGAGAGCAACCTAGCATTTCCAAAAAACTGGAACAGTATTGAAGGAAAAGAATATGATAACTGAAAACTGTAACTCTTTCATTGATAGATTGCTTTATATATAGGTTGATACAATCTGTTATAATAACTGTCCCTATAAAACACGGATTCTATGTATCTTTTTCTATACTAAACTATATCTAATTAGGACATGACATACACCGGAAGTTACGGAGAATAAATGTCATTAAACACTCTCCCTTGTGTCGATGGCATAAAGAATGATGCATAACCTGTTGTCTCACTAAAAATCTTGTCAAGCAAACAAAAACCTCATGGATAAAACAAATGTTTGGTCTAAGAGAAAAATAGTACAACACATCAACTACAAAAACTAAGACATATGATGTAGACTCCCCCTGATGTCTACAAAAATGTAACTCCCCTTGACTGTAAACTCAGTCATAGAGTTTAGATAACCTGCGCATACCAATGCGTCTCACATGTTTCACAAATGTAGTTTTAGGTAATGACTTGGTAAACAAGTCCGCAACATTATCCGCCGAACCAACCAAGTTCACATGGATAATATGTTAGTCTATGCCTTGAATCTTGAGTCGCGTCGGCGTACGCGAGGCGCGTTAGCATACGCGTGGCACGTTGGCATACGTGTGGTACGCGAGCAAGGAAGAGTCTCTGGCGAGAGAGTCTTTGGCGAGCGTTGACTCCTGGCGAGCGTTGACTCCTGGCGAGGAAGTCTCTGGCGAGGAAGTCATTGGCGAGGAGAGTTAGAAGTCCTTAGCGAGCAGGACTGATACTCAGGATTTCGTTAGGACTAGGATTCCTCAGGCATTAAGGAATTAGGTTTCCTTATTCATTCTGGTTTAGGTTTCCTCAGACGTGTGTGTCTGGGATTCCTCTGGTATTCAGGACTCTGTTGGCTATATATATACAAGGGTATTAAGCCATAAGGGTGGGGGTGTGATATCTAGTTCTATCCTGTAGATTAGGCTTAATCTAGTGTGGTAGAGAGATTAGGTATTCTGTAATCCTAGGTTAGGCTTAACCTAGTGTGATATACTTTGTAATCTGGTTCTCCAAGATAAAGTAATCTGTTCTCCTTCTGCCGTGGACGTAGCTAACTCGCGTTAGTGAACCACGTTAAATCTGTGTTTGTTCTTACATTTATTTGCTTCCGCTACAACAAACTGGTATCAGAGCATCGGCTCAAGGATGTCCGGGGTAAATGTGAAGATCGACAAATTTACGGGGAGGAACAGTTTCAGTTTATGGCAGATCAAGATGCGTGCCTTGTTAAAGAAACAAGGGTTGTGGGCGCCGCTGATGAAGAAGGCAGTGGGTCCCGAGTCCGCTGAGATGGCCAGTCTGGAGGAGAAGGCACACTCGACTATCATGTTGTGTCTTGCAGATGATATCATCACCGAGGTTGCAGAAGAGGAATCTGCATCTGGTTTGTGGTTGAAGCTTGAGAGTCTATACATGACGAAGTCTTTAACCAACAAGTTGCTTCTGAAGCAACGTCTGTTTGGTCTGCGTATGCAAGAGGGTGCACCACTGAGAGATCACTTGGATCAGCTAAACACAATTCTTCTAGAATTGCGTAATATCGATGTTAAGATCGAGGATGAGGATGCTGCCCTAATTCTGTTGGTATCGTTACCGTTATCATACGAGAATTTTGTGCAATCCTTTATTGTTGGAAGGGATACGGTGACTCTTGAGGAGGTAAGATCGTATCTTCGTACCAGAGAGTTGCGCCATAAAGAAACTGGTACAGGTTTAGACAGTCAGGCTGCTGGGTTCGTAGTCAGTGGAAGTAAAGGACATGGAAACAAGGATAAGAAGAAATTCAAGAAGCCAAGTTTCAAGGGTCCTAAATCCAACGATGTCTGTAACTACTGTAAAGAAAAGGGACATTGGAGAAGGGAATGTCCGAAGTGGAAGCAGCAGGAGAAACCATCAGGGACCGTTGCTGTAGCAGAAGATGACACCAATTCAGAAGAGGATACGGCTCTAGTTGCTGATGAACATGCGCATCGAGATGATGTGTGGGTTCTAGATTCCGGGGCGTCTTATCATATATGTCCGTGCAGGGAGTGGTTCGCGACCTACGAGCAGGTAAATGGAGGCAATGTGACAATGGCCAACAGTGTTGCTTGCGAGGTGGTTGGAATGGGCTCAGTTAAATTACGGACACATGATGGTAAATTCTGTACATTAAACGAAGTTAGGCATGTTCCACGCATGACTAAGAATCTGATATCTCTGAGTCATTTGGACAAGAAGGGGTTTAGTTTCAAAGGAGAAGGCGGGATCTTGCGTGTCTACAAGGGTTCAGATGTGGTTCTGAAAGGTGTCAAGCGGGGAACTTTGTATATCCTACAAGGCTCTACACTGTCTGGTTCTGTTGCTGTTGCATCATCAGAAGTTCACAAGGAGGATATGACCAAGCTATGGCACATGAGACTCGGTCATATGAGTGAACGAGGGATGCAAGTTCTGGCTAAAGAAGATCTTCTTGGTGGCCACAAGGTAAAGGACCTTGGATTTTTTGAACATTGTGTGTTCGGGAAATTACATCGCAGTAAGTTTCCTAAAGTAATTCACAAGACAAAAGGCACACTTGATTACATCCATTCAGACTGTTGGGGTCCGTCTCGCGTTGAGTCTTTAGAAGGTCACAGATATTTTGTGTCGATGATTGATGATTTCTCAAGAATGACTTGGGTGATTATGATGAAGCATAAAAGTGACGCTTTTAAGAACTTCAAGCAGTGGAAGGCGTTGGTTGAAAATCAAACTGGGAAGAAGATCAAGAGGCTAAGAACAGATAATGGTCTGGAATTCTGCTGTTTTGAGTTTAATGAGTTCTGCAGGAATGTAGGGATTGCTAGGCATCATACAGTCAGGGACACACCACAGCAGAATGGTGTGGCAGAACGAATGAATCAGACACTTCTGGAGAGGGCAAGGTGCATGCTCTCTAATGCTGGACTAGAGAAGAAGTTCTGGGCAGAAGCTATGAGTACAGCTTGCTATCTGATAAACCGTGGACGTCACACTAGTATACGCCTCAAGACACCTCTTGAGATGTGGTATGGAAAGTCTGCTGATTACTCAAATCTAAGGGTTTTTGGATGCACTACTTATTATCATGTAAGTGAGGGTAAACTTGAACCAAGAGCTAGAAAGGGGGTATTTGTAGGCTATGGAGATGGAGTTAAAGGATATAGGATCTGGTCTCCATCTGAGAGGAGGGTTATCCTCATTAGGAACGTAGTCTTTGATGAAAATTTTATGTTTAATCCTACTGTGAAGTCCATAGTTGTATCAGAGAATGGTAGTGTTGAGAAACAGGTGGAGCAGCAAGATAAGATTGAACCACAGCAAGGAGATCAACACTCACATTCAGAATCAGAGCCACTAGTAGATAATCAGCATGGTTTGTCTCTTAATCGGATTAGGAGAGCAAACTTTGGGAAACCGCCTACGAGGTATGGTTTTGAGGACATGGTGGCTTATGCACTTCAGGTTGCTGAAGAGGTGGATCCTCGCGAGCCATCCACCTGTAAGGAAGCAGTTACATGTACTGAGTCTGCCCAATGGCTTGCTGCAATAGGAGACGAGATGGAATCACTTCACAAGAATCAGACTTGGGTTTTGGCCAAGCGACCTCAGAAGAGAAAGATTATCACTTGCAAATGGATCTTCAGGAAGAAGGAAGGAATGTCGCCTGCTGAGGGTTTCAAGTATAAAGCTCGCTTAGTTGCAAGAGGGTTTCATCAGGAAGAAGGTGTTGACTACAATGAGATTTTCTCGCCTGTGGTCAGACATACATCTATCAGGGTGTTACTAGCCTTAGTTGCACATCAGGATCTAGAGCTTGAGCAACTAGATGTGAAAACAGCTTTTCTGCATGGAGAGTTGGAGGAGGAGATATACATGACTCAACCAGAGGGTTTCCAAGTTCCGGGAAAGGAAGATTTTGTTTGTAAGTTGAAGAAATCTTTATATGGACTAAAACAGTCACCGAGGCAGTGGTACAAGAGGTTTGACAGCTATATGATGGAGATTGGATACTGCAGGAGTCCGTATGATTGTTGTGTTTACTGCAACAAGGTTTCAAATGAGGTTTTCATTTATCTGGTCCTGTATGTAGACGATATGTTGATAGCTGCAAAGGACAAGTCAGAGATTCAGAATTTGAAGGGTCTTCTCAGTGCTGAGTTTGAGATGGAGGATTTGGGTGCTGTAAAGAAAATTCTGGGAATGGAGATCTACAGGGATAGGAGTCAGAAGAGGCTGTTCTTATCACAGAAAGATTATATTCAGAAGATATTGTCGAGGTTTGGCATGTCTACAGCAAAATCCTTAGATACTCCAAGTGCAGCGAACATTCATTTGTCCACTGCATTCGCACCTAAATCGGCTCAGGAGAAGGAGTACATGTCTCAAGTTCCCTATGGTAGTGCAGTAGGAAGCTTGATGTATGCTATGGTCTGCACTAGACTGGATCTTGCACATGCTGTCAGTGTTGCCAGTAGGTTTATGGGTGAGCCTGGAAAGGAGCATTAGCAAGCTGTGAAGAGGATCTTTCATTACCTTAGAGGTACGTCTGACGTTGGTCTCATTTATGGAGGTGATACAGGGTGCTTAGTAACTGGCTACTCAGATTCAGATTATTCTCAGGATGTTGACACGAGAAGATCTATGACTGGTTATGTGTTCACTCTTGGTGGGTCAGTTGTTAGTTGGAAAGCTACTTTGCAGCATTCAGTGACGTTGTCGACTACTGAAGCAGAGTACATGGCATTGACAGAGGCAGCCAAGGAGGGAATTTGGTTGAAAGGACTGGTTAGTGACTTGGGTTTACATCACGATCAGGGTATAGTGTATTGCGATAGTCTGAGTGCAATCTGTTTGGCCAAGGATCAAGTTCATCATGAGAGGACTAAGCACATCGATGTCAGGTATCATTTTCTGAGGAATGAGAAGCGGATCAGGGTGAACAAGGTGGGTACTGCTGATAATCCAGCAGACATGTTCACAAAGCCGGTTTCGCATAGCAAGTTCCAACATTGCTTGGACTTGCTGAATGTCAGAAGTTGTTAGTTGCCCGCTGGGGGCAACACCTGGGTTGCTTCTCTGGGAGAAGGCAACGTCTGGGTTCTTCTCTGGGAGAAGGGAACATCTGAGGAACGACAGTTGGGGCAGAGGAGAAGTCTGGTACTTCGGGTACATCTGATTACTTGGGAGAGAATTCAAGTCAAGGTGGAGATTTGTTAGTCTATGCCTTGAATCTTGAGTCGCGTCGGCGTACGCAAGGCGCGTTGGCATACGCGTGGCACGTTGGCATACGTGTGGTACGCGAGCAAGGAAGAGTCTCTGGCGAGAGAGTCTTTGGCGAGCGTTGACTCCTGGCGAGGAAGTCTCTGGCGAGGAATTCTTTGGCGAGGAGAGTTAGAAGTCCTTGGCGAGTAGGACTAATACTCAGGATTTCGTTAGGACTAGGATTCCTCAGGCATTAAGAAATTAGGTTTCCTTATTCATTCTGGTTTAGGTTTCCTCAGACGTGTGTGTCTGGGATTCCTCTGGTATTCAGGACTCTGTTGGCTATATATATATACAAGGGTATTAAGCCATAAGGGTGAGGGTGTGATATCTTGTTCTATCCTGTAGATTAGGCTTAATCTAGTGTGGTAGAGAGATTAGGTATTCTGTCATCCTAGGTTAGGCTTAACCTAGTGTGATATACTTTGTAATCTGGTTCTCCAAGATAAAGTAATATATTCTCCTTCTGCCGTGGACGTAGCTAACTCACGTTAGTGAACCACGTTAAATCTGTGTTTGTTCTTACATTTATTTGCTTCCGCTACAACATAATAAATAACCGCTGCTATTACTGATTGTAGGAGTACTTTGGTGAAATGAATTAAGCATGACACCCTTAATGTAACCCAACTTCATTTGTTTAATACAAACGGCATTATCTTCAAAGATGCAAGTTGATGTTGTCGTACTAGATGGTAATCCACTAGACCCTCGAATGTGGTGTATTACTGTCCTAAACCAAACGCACGCATCAACCGCTTCATACAAAGCTTTTAATCTTAGAATAGTTCGAGAAAGTAGCAACAAGGCTTTCCTTTGTTGTTCTCAAAATAATTGTCATGTTCCCCATGGGAATTACATAACCTGTTTTGGAACGTCCTTTATATGGGTCAGAGAGGTACCCGACATCAACAAAACCGACAAACACATCAACCGGTGTTTCAGAATAAGGGACTATAGTAAAACTGCTCACAATAGGTCCATCGTTCGATGGATTGAAGGTAGTACTCTGGTTCGTCTAGAGAGCATCCTTTGATGGATTAAAGACCCTGGAATCTGTATTCTACGATTCAACCATCTATTTCCCAGGAATTTCATTTTTCTCTATGTAGTCCTTGTAATGGAAAAATAAGGCCAAGTCAATGGATCAATTCAAGTACCTAAAGATATGCTTTACTCCATTTCAATGTCTTTGCGTAGGCGCATACAATGTTTGGATGTGTGTACTGAGCTAAATTCAAACAAGCTCTAAACCGTACTAAGATATGAAATCTCATCTCCAAAAGATCTTTACCATCATCATCTCGATGAAATAGATCATTTTGGTATCCAGATTGTAAACAACCATTGGTGTGTTAATAGGGTGTGCTTTGTCTATTACCTGATTTAGACATAAGCAAATTGGTGAATAAGAATTCAACCAACTCGATGTACCGTCTCTAAACAATGACAAAATTGAGTCCTACCAAGGTCTATCATCTCAAACAACTTGTTCATCTACTGAACACGCATAAGCATAACTTTTCATTCTTGTATCCCTTCCCAATCAAGTAGTCACTAAGATGTGTATACCACATCCTACTAGATTGTTTCAATCCATATAATGAACGTCTCGATCTAATTACATGAGCACTATGTGGTTTATAGTTACTTGAATTGGGAAAAACCATGTCAACCTGACACTCTCATGTATATCTCTGAATTAAGATCCCCATAGAGATATATAACCACGTCTATAAGCTGCATACTCAGTATTCTTAACACTACCAAACTGATAAGGTAACGGAATGTGAGGATGTCCATAACCAGAGAGCACATCTCCTCATAATCTATACTAGGGCATTGAGAGAATTCTTGCGCCACAAGTTCTTCTCATTAATCTTCCAAACAAATACTCGTGTCTAACCGGCTTACCATTCGGTGGTGATAGCACTACCATACCTAAAACTTGTTATTTGTAAGAGAGTCTAGTTTAGTCGAGATTACAACTTTCTATATCGGTCAATTTACTCTACATTAACCGTTGACAATCCGCAACAGAACAATGTTCCGCTTCATCGTCATCAGTTCCTGATCGACGGAATAAGTAATGCATCATCAACGAACCTAGATGAACCATCCATAATACCGCTAGCCTTTGTTTAATTTAGTGAGATTTTTTAGTTTATTGACATCGTCATTGACTCTGAGGCGTCCCTCAGTGTTTGTCAATGTCGAATTTTAAACAAAATTACAGTCAAAAACAATCTTATGTGTTGATGATGAACGATTGTGCCTTGATGACTTGCCTTTTCATCGGGCAACTCATCAATGAATTTTGACTAATTGTACACCCCCACTATGGGCAGGAGATATACTACATTGCCCGGGTGTTGCGTTAACTTGCCCAATATCAGGGACTTTCAACTTTGCAAGATTTGTAGCATATATAACTGATCTCGTCACTTTCATGGTATCATTAAAGAAGTCAGGCATAGAGTCTGCTACTTTCTGAAGATTAAGAATACATTTCACTTCAACCTCACACTAAGATGTGCGGGGATCATGATGAGACATAGTGGGGATATGTCACGCTAATTTTTGACGTTTATCTAGAATATAACCATTCCTATCTCCCCCTAACGAACATAAGTATGTCTCATCACAGTGACTATCTGCAAAACTAGCAGTAAATAGATCTCATGACAAAGGTTCTTAATAGAGGATAGTCGTTGGAGAACCATAACCAATATAAATGCACATTCATCACTGATGACCCATATTTGTATGCAGCGAAAGCGTAATAAGTACATATACCATTCAACCAGAAATGCGTAGGTGTGAGATATCAGGCTCGTGTCCAGTTACCAACTAGTACGCACTAAATGGTTGGCTATTAATAGGTATCAAGCGAATAAACATAGCTGCATGTAATATTGCATATCCCAAACAGGTACCGGTAAATTGGTATACATAACTTTTTCTCTGGCCACAAGCTTTAACAGCTTGATTTGTACCTCTGCAAAACCGTTCTATAAATGAACATGAGGAAGAGGGATATTCAACAATAATCTCAATCAACATGTAATAATCAACAAAATATTTCGATGCAAACACTCTTGTTGTAACCAATCTAAATGACATAATTGAGTTGTTCGGGTAGTGAGCCTGAAGCTTAATAACATTTACTTTAATAATAATGGTGGTGATCGGTAGTGAAGGAGGGGTTGCTGAAGGTGGGAGTTTAGAGTTTTAGGGTTAGGTTTTTTTTTTGATGATTGTTTTCTATCAACTCAGAGCATGTTGATAACGTGTTGAAGGAGAAGAATATAATAACTGAAAACTGTAACTCGTTCATTGATAGAATGTCTTATATATAGGCTGATACAATATGTTATAATAATTGTCCCTATAAAACAGAGATTCATTGTATCTCTATCTATACTAAACTGTATCTAATTAGGACAAGACACACCGAAAGTTACGGAGAATAAATCTTCTTAAACAAACAAAACTTTTTCGATCTTGATTCATATGTATATCTATATCTAACTTCTCTGTTTTGTATTCATCAGCTGCAACGATCTGGTAAAGTTGGACCAAAACAATGAGCTCAACCAATCTCTTAAATTTTGATCCTTATCCAAAGTTGTTTTTAGAAACAATCTTAACTCATAAGCTGAAATTGTTGTGTATATAACTCTCAAATGAAAATAGGGAAGATACTGTTGAAGGTATGCATCTGAGTTTATGAGCTATGAATGAACAGGTAAATTATGCATCACAATTCACATGTTATCAGATTGAGCTAAACATATTGATACAGTCAACTCTGTCACTTTTTAAGAAAATAGAACAGAATAATTTACTTAAAGGGCTACATACAGATTGCTTGTTTCAATTCCGTCATGAAGTAAGGCTTATGATCATATGGAATGAAATTTTCTCAAAGCCATCTTGTCACGATTAGGTTTTGATGTCAGGTGGATCTCTACTGTTATGAAGTGCATTACAACAGTTCGTTATTCTTTTTTGGTAAATGGACAAGTGAAAGGAGATGTAGCACCGACTCGTGGCATACGTCAAGGTGATCCTCTTTCCCCATTTTTATTTCATCTTGAGACCGAGACATTCACAGCCCTACTCGAATCCCGAGCTGTTGTAGGTACTCTCTCGGGCATCAAAATTTGTCCGGATGCCTCTACCATTCACCATATGCTGTTTGCAAATGACAGTTTACTATTTGGTAAGGCTTTTGTGGAAGAGATCAATCAGATTCAGCAATTGTTAGAAGATTATGAATTGTCCTTGGGACAAAGGGTCAACTTCGAGAAGAGCAACATATGTTTTAGTAAGGGAGTGAATGATGAAGTTAAGGCTTCCCTTGCAGCTACACTGGGAGTGAAAATCGTTGAGAAGCATGAGAAGTATCTGAGTCTACCTACTTATGTAAGATGCAAGAAGACAGCTACTTTCGCATATATCAAAGAGAAGCTGAGTAAGAAGTTGGAAGGATGGCAATGCAAACTTCTTAGTAGTGCGGGTAAGGAAATACTTATTCATGTGGTGGCGCAGCCGCTCCTCAGATATATTATGAGTTGTTTTCTCTTATCCTCTGATTTTTGTGACTCACTTCACCAACTGTATTCAAAAAATTTGTGGTGTAGCATCGGGGAAAATAAAAATATTCATTGGCTTTCATGGGATAAATTGTGCCTTCCTAAAGATGAGGGAGGGATGGGGTTTCAGAACTTGCATGCTCATAACCTGACCCTCCTTGCTAAACAAAGTTGGCGTATCTTCCACAATCTGAATGCTTTCATAAGTAAACTTTACAAAGCTACATATTTCCCAAATACTTCGAGGACCTTATTGTTACTACTGGTATGTGGAACAAAGCCCTTATTTCTTCTCTGTTTGACATCAAGGATACTGCTGATATTCTTGCTATCCTATTGAGTTGTAGGGACACACCGAAAAAGCTCATTTGGCATTATGATGCGAAGGGCCATTTCACCATGGCCTCGGCATACAAGTTATCCTTGAAACCAAGTATAAGCACTACGGCAGAGGCCTCTTCTTCTCAAGCGGTGGTCTCGGTTTGGATAAGACTGTAAAAAATACCTATTCAAGCTAAGGTTAAAGTACATGCGTGGAAGGCCTTCAAAGGAATACTACCTACGAGTGTGAATCTGATAGGTAAGCGCGGCTTGATCTCTCCCACTTGTTGTCTGTGTAGGAGTCGTGACGAATCTATTGAACACGTGAGTCGTGATTGCTCATTTGTTCGTGAAGTTATTCATATGTCACCTATGTTGACACAATGCTTTCCTACTTCTATCAATAGTTCTGTTAGACAATGGTTTGAACTTGGTGGGCCGAACTTGGTTTAGAGATCTAAAGCCCGGCCCGGCCCGGCTCGCGGGCCCTGCTCGCCAAAAACCCGTCAAGCCCCGTTAGGGCCCGGCTCGTCAAAGCCCGCAATTTTTTTTATATATAAGATAGTAGTACATATATCATTATACCTACACTTATATATATATATAATATAGTGACTAGTACTATATAGATATATATTTTATATTTGTGTATGTCTATATTAATATATTACATATACATATATTGATCAAATATTGAAATTCTATATATAGTTATATTTGTGTATCTATTTTACTATTAAATCATTGTTTAGAGTTTATGATAAGTTAAGGTTTAGGTTTAGGGTAAGTTAGGGTTTAGGGGATTGAGATTTAGGATAAGTTAAGGTTTATGAATTTTGAGGTTTAGAGTAAGTTAGGGTTTAGATTTTAGGGTTTAGGGTTTAGGTTTTAGGGTTTAGGGTTTCATTGTAATTTTTTTTATCGATTTACCTTACACAGTAAAGCAGTAAATATAATAGATGGTTCAGATTAGATCTTGTAATTTTTCAATGGTGAGAGTTTAATTGAAAGTGTGTGAAATGACATCAATACACTTCTCTTATATATTGCTTATTTTTCCATGGAGAAACTAGATAAATCAAATTTTTATGTCAATTTTTTTGACACTATGAGATAGATATGTAATTTACAAGAATGTGTGTTGAAATTTTGATCTTAAAAAATTCCTTTAGGGATGAGTAATTTACGTTTTAGTTGTAAGGGTACTACGGTCACATTTAGCGAAACTCATAGATGTAGGTCTAAATCAAGTCCAAAATTTATAAAATTTTAACGGCATGCTTAGAATATTATGAACAACCAATCTGACAGTCAGTTTTGTAAAATGATGATACATGATCGATTACGTTTCACAAAGGTCTTTCAACCCATATAACCAAGGAATAAAGGTAAGAACATTAGTGTGCATATAGAGAATTCAATCAATATAAGAATTAAAAATGTTTTAACAATAAAGAAGGCCATATATAATAGTTTACCTTGTAATAAAAGATACCGTACGTAAAAATTAGCCTAATCGAAGTACGTTTGGATCCAGGTCAATACAGTTAAACAAAATTTGTGAAAACAATAAAATACACTCATCTTATTTTCCTTATTTTCCTATGGGGGGAGTAGATAAATCAATTTTTTATATCAATTTTTTTGACATTATGAGATAGATATGTATTCCATAAGAATATGTGTCCAAAATTTGATGTTAAAAAATTATTTTCGGGAGGGGTAATTTCCGTTTTAGTTGTAAGAGTACTACAGTCACATTTGGCGAAATACATGGATCGATGTCTAAATCAAGTCCAAAATTTATAAAATTTTAAAGGCATGGTTATAATATTCTAACCAATCAATCTAACGGTCAATTTTATAAAATAATTAAACATGTCCGATTAAGTTTCACAAAGGTATTTCATTCCATATAACAAAGGAACAAATGTAAGAACATTAATATACATATGGAGAATTCAAGCAATATGAGAATTAAATATGTTTTAATGATAAACGAGGACATGTAGAAAGGTCAATCTTATAGTGATAAACACTGTACGTAAAATTTAGACTCGTCGGAGTACATTTAAACCCCGGTGCATGGATGAAGGTTATGTTTAGTTTGAAATGTCTTAATTTTTTAATAATTAAAGCCCGATAGGCCCGACCCTTAAAATCCCACAAAGGCCCAGCCCGTAAAAGCCCGCAAAGTCCCGCAAAGCCTGCTTGAATGGGCCGGGCCCGGATCCTTATATAAAAGATAAAGCCCGGCCCAGCCCGCAAATATTAAAATGTTGTTGAGGCCCGGCCTGTGCCGGCTATACATGGGCCGGGCCGGGCCGGGCTTTTTGCCGACCCCTAGTAATGCCTATATAAGCAAGATGTTTGACCTAATAGAGATCATCTATTATCCTAGCCATCTTGTAGCCAAATTCATTACAAACCCTCCTCCACCAAAGTTCTCCAAAGCCGATTCGACTACACCACCTCCATCACTCAAAAACATCCATTCCCATCGTGCTTCCATCCTATCTTGGAGTTTGCAGTGCTGTCACAGAATATAAAGTGTAAACATGGAACCTTTACTCCGTAGTTCTTCTTGTTTTAGTTTTTCTTTGTGTGAAAAATTAGAGATTACATGTTTATTTTGGTTTTATATAATTTTTGAATTCCATATATCTTCCATGTGTTTATGAGTCTTTATTCTTGATTGCATGTTATGTGTCAAACTTAATGCTTCAGTTTGGGTCTAGATGAAATGCTTAGTCCCTGTCTTCATTTAAATTGATGTTCATGTGATTTGAGTGTTTAGATGTTGTTATTACACTTTAATTCAACTATCATAGACATGTAATTGGAATTATGACTTGTAAATTTCGTAGATAATGGGAGGATAAAATCGGTATAATTGCATGATTAATTAGGATGAGATGACCACTTGTAAATACTAATTAAGTTTATTTTTGTCTTAAGAGCATGATTTAGAGTTCTTAAGAGTCTTCTATGTGTTGCTTGTCTATGAGTTTATGCATGTTAGAGTCCTAGGTTCTTTGTTTTGTTTTTATGAGGTTTTAGGTAGTAATTAGGTAGAAAACTTAGGAAATTAAAATCAATTTTTATACCTTATTTCTTTTACACAATTATTGTATGCACCCCTCAATCCCCGGTTAGAACGACTCTTACTTACTTAAAATATTATATCTATAGGGTTTTAAATTATATGCGTTAGATTAGGTATTGAGTGTTAATTTGATGCTTAATTTTAGCGTTATCAATAGAGAATTAAAAGATATAGGAAGAAAAAAAAGTAAAAAAAATTAATTAAGGGTAAAAATAGAATAAACAATATTGTATAAGTTGAAATATATTGAAAACACAAAAGGAGTGCAAGTAATAACAATCACTTTACCACCGAATCAAACTTCTATAATGTGTTATAATTGAATTAAAAAGTATTTATAGTAATGTCGGGGTGCCTGGACTCTGCTGGCTATAACGTGGCTCTGCCACTGGTCGGAGAACTTCACACCACCACCTATAAAGGTAGAGCAGTAGACCTCAAAGAAGAGAGACCCAACTTACTAAACATAAAGATAGTACTGGTTCTAAAAACGCAAGGCTTGAAGAAAACAATCATGCATACACTGATGACCATATAAAAACTATGATCAATGCATGTTTGGTATACAAATCTAATCAATGCATGTTTACGAGTTTGTGTGGATCAACTAATTGAAAAAAAAAATGCGAATCTTAATTATTCATGGCGAAATATTTGTGTAGTACACATATGCGAGTGTTTGTACTATTATTTTTATTGTTAAACTCCTAAATAAAAATTTATTTGGTTGTTTAGGAATTTTAAGTTTTTAATCAATTTTGAACAGATCTGAAGAATTCAGAAATGTAACTTATGCTGGAGCCTCGAGGAAGGAAAACCACGTACTTTATTACCAATTGAGACTTGTTCCAAGTCTTAACTAATGTCATATCATATCATTTTGCATGAGTGTATGATTATTCACTGTTGGCAAATATTGATTTTGTAGATATTTTATATTCTTATTATAATTATAATTGATTTATTTTTTATTGTAAATATTTTCTATCTATTAGGAATATACCTTGTAATAAGAAAGCTGCATATATACCCAATTCGGGAATGAACGAAAGTATTGCATTCTACTCTAAACACTTTTATCTATTCTTTTTTACTTGGCATTAGAAGCAATCATGTGGACCTATCGACAAACCCTATTTTTGTCAACCACTACATCTAAATTTCGTTGCGAACTGCTAACTTAGGAGAAAAATCCGACTTTGCTGTGCTTTTTCTTCTCATACCTACACTTTATATCTACTTTGTGCAATTCTGAATATGAAGATGTTGACTAGATCAATTGTTGTTTTAGAGGAAGAACATCTACATAGTGTTTTCGCTACTACGGTTGCATCAGGTATGATAGGTCAGACATCATCTATCTCTACGTTATCTAGGACTAATGCTTGGATAATTGACACAGGTGCATCTGATCACATGACAAATAAACCTAATCTAGTGGAAACCATTAAACGATCTCCTCAACCTAGTATGTCTACTGTTGATGGATCTTCATCTTCTGTTATTGGCGAAGGTCCTGTCAAAGTCGCGGATAATTTGACTCTTGATTCTGTTCTTGCCATTCCGTCTCTTGCCTATAATCTTCTATATGTTAGTCAAATCACTTTTGCTCTTGTTTGTTCTGTAACTTTCTATCCAAATTTTTATGTTTTTCAGGACATTCTGACTCGAAAAGTTCTCGGTTATGGTTTAAGAAGGGGAAAACTCTACTATCTCGGTTTGACAAGCAGTGGAGCACAACAGTTGAATGTGTTGGGTCAAGCAAATACTGTTACTAGTTTGGATAAAGCTAGAGAAGCTCTGTGGTTATGACATCGTCGTCTTGGTCACATGAATTTTCATTACCTGCAGAAGCTTCAACCTCAATTATTTTCCAGCGTAAGTGCTTCAGATTTCCAGTGTGACACATGTGAACTGGCTAAGAATCATCGTGTTCCATATCCTCTTAGCATGCATAAGAGTTCAATGCCTTTTATGAAGGTTCATTAAGACGTTTGGAAGAGTTTCTACGCCTATAGGAGCTCGATATTTTGTGACATTTATTGATGACTGTACCTGGATGACTTGGGTATCTTTGATGGTGTCCAAGAGTGATGTGTTCCATCGATTTACTGAATTTCATAAGCTGGTTGCCATTGAATATCAGCAACAGATCTGGGTTCTTTAGTCTGACAATGGTGATGAATATGTCAATAATGTCATGTTTACCTACTTGGCCTGTCATGGCATCCGTCACCAAACTTCCATTACTTATTCTCCTCAACAAAATGGTGTGACTGAGCGCAAGATTCGACAGTTACTGGAGGTTGTTCGCGCTTCATTATTTGGCATAAATATGCCTCAGACTTATTGGGGTGTTGTTGTTACTTCTGTTGCATATTTGATCAACCGTACTCCTCCTCGTGTCATTAAGTTTCAAAATCCATACCAAAAGTTACATGGGATGCTAAATATCTCTCTCTTTCTAATTTGGAACCTAGAGTTTTGGGTGCACTGTGTATGTTCACATCAACAAGCAATTAAGAGGCAAACTTGATCTATGTGCTTTGAAGTGTGTCTTTATTGGATATGTAGATTTTCAGAAAGGTTATCAGTGTTATGATCCTTTCACCAAGAAGACTCATGTTTTCCTTGATGTCTCCTTTTAGGAATCTGAACCTTTTTACTCATGGGAGTGTCAGAGTTTTCCTTTCAGGGGGAGAGAAGAGGATGTGAAGGAAATACTCTGAATTTGCCAGAATTTGAAGAGCTTGAACAATTGGAGACGCTATTTGGGGGTTCCAGTATGTCACCAATGGAGGACCAGAGACGTTCCTTCGATGGATCGAGTGATTATCTCAATTCATCAAATTTACTGGCAGAGAACCTGAGAGATGGCTTCGATGGATCGAAGGATCCTCTTGATCCATCGAAGCTTCCGACAAGTGAAGACCCGAGAGCTTGCTTCGATGGATCGAATGATCCTCTTGACCCATCGAAGCTTCTGACAAATGCAGACCCGAGAGAAGGCTTCGATGCATTGAATGACACTTCTCGATGCATCGAAGACTCTGCCCTAAATGACTCGAATACTTTTCTACCCATAGAGGATTCCTCTCAACCCATAGATAACCCAACAATTGATATACCTTTTGAACAACATCGAGATAGTACTAAAGCACATGCTCCATTTTCTATATCATCAACTAAGATCTCTGTTTAGAATGCTCCATCTGAGGTACGTAGATCTCAACGAGTTACTAAGGGAGTTCCTAAACAACAGTATGAGCCTAGTATAGATGTCAAAGCCAAATATCATATTGCTAATTAACCATAATCTCCCACTATAAGTTATCTAAGTCTCATGCACTTGTGTCAGTCAATTATCTACAGTATCTATTCCTAGTAATGTACATGATGCTTTGGCGGATCCTAAATGGAAGAAAGTTATGAATAAAAAACTAGAAACTTTTGCAGAAGAATGAAACTTGGGACATGGGTCCTATGCCACCTGGTAAGAAGACGATTGGATGTTGCTGGGTGTTTACTATAAAACTTAAAGCTGATGGAAGCATTGATCGCTACAAAGCTAGATTGGTTGCCAAGGGTTATACTTAGAAATATGGACTTGATTACCAGGAGACTTTTGCACCTGTTACTAAAACTAATATTGTAAGAATTCTTATTGCCCTTGCAGCTCGTTATGATTGGTCTTTACACTAGTTTGATGTGAAAAATGCTTTCCTGAATGGCGACTTAGAAGAAGAAGTATACATGGATCGATACTCTACCACGAATCAGTTGTAAACTAGATAATGAGGGAAATGTGTGCTATCTGAAGAAGTCTATATATGGCTTGAAGCAATCACCTAGGGTATGGTTTGGACGCTTCTCCAAGGCAATGCAGAAATTTGGGTATCGCTAGTGTAACTCTGACCACACCTTGTTTGTCAAATGCAAGGATGGTAATACTACTGCCTTAATTGTGTATGTTGATGATATGGTGGTCACAGGAGATGATCCATGTGAGATGACAAGTCTCCAGAAACAGTTGTCACAAGATTTTGACATGAAAGATCTGGGAGATTTGAAATACTTCTTAGGAATTGAAGTCGCAAGGTCCAAGCAAGGGATTACATTATCCTAAAGGAAGTATGTTTTGGATCTTCTTGCTAAAACTGGATTGTTGGGCTGTAAACCTGCTGCTACTCTTATTGAGCAGAACCATAGGCTGGAACTTCTTCCAGATCAAGTTCCAACGAATAAGAGCAAGTATCAATGTTTAGTTGGGAGACTCATTTATTTATCACATACTAGACCCGATATTGCATATGTTGTCAATGTGGTGAGTCAATGTATGCATAATCCTGGAGTAGAACATATGAATATTGTATTACGTATTCTCAGGTATCTGAATGGCACATCTGGTAAAGGCTTATTATTTACAAGATACAGTGAGTTGTGTATTTCTGGCTACACAAGTGAGGTGTGTATTTCAGGCTATAGTGATGCAGACTAGGCTGGTGATCATACTAATAAGACGTCTACGTCTAGTTACTTTACTTTTATTGGTGGAAGTTTGGTTACTTGGTGCAATAAGAAGTGGAATATAATTGCTCGTTCTAGTGCAGAAGCTGAATACTGTGGAATGACAAATGAAGTATATGAAATGTTGTGGATCAAGAATGTGCTGAAAAAGTTAGGTTTCAGGCTTCAAAGACCTATGGATTTGCATTGTGATAACACAGTTGTTGTTGTGATTGCTCGTAACCTAGTACAACATAATAGAACCGAACATGTGGAAGTTGATATGCATTTCTTAAGGGATAAACTTGATAAGAAGATTATTCAATTTCCATTTGTGTCATCTGAGGAACAGTTAGTTTATGTTCTTACTAAAAGATTATCACCTGAAGCTTTTAGGAAATGGTTGGACAAGTTGAGCATGATTGACATCTACGCACCAACTTGAGGGGGAATGTTGACAAGTATTGACCATGTAGATATTTTAAATTCCTATTGTAATTAAAATTGATTTATTATTTATTGTAGATATTCTCTACCTATTAGGAATATGTCTTGTAAAGTTGTATATATACCCAATTCGGGAATGAAAGAAAACATTTCATTCTACCATAAACATTTTTACCTATACTTTTCTACTACTCCCGGTGATCTCTTTGCTCATATCGCTTGAATCAATGCAAGCAAGTCCATTTATTCGAGGCTAGCATCACTGTACTGTACCTTGCTCTTACTTTTTACTCTAGCTTGTTCGACCATTCCTCTTTTGGTACAATTCAAATTCAAATGTACCAGGGATAATGGATCAAATTATAAGAACTTTCAAAAATGAACTCATATATGGCAATTTAATTTTGAACTGACAACGTTTTATGCATTTTTTTTTTCTTTATATCTTCGATGAGACATTTTTTTTGGTTTTATTATTGAGTTTTATTCGGTCTTATTATCTTCTTGTTATAAGTTCGATTCAATTTTTGTATGGTGGATTTCATCTTTGTATGCCGATCAAAATTCAAAATCATAATCATTATTTACGTACTTGAGCCATTCGCGCCTTCTACATGGTTTGGAAGGAGAAACTAGGAGACTTTTATTTTTATTTTTTGCGATAATGAACTCGTGGAGTTGATATTGGGCTTTGTAGGCCGAGTGTTCAAGTGTTTCTTTACTTGGGCCGAGTGTTCAAGTGTCAAACTTACCAAAATTCCCCCCACAGTGTAGAAGAAAGGCATCACCCGGTTGTTCTTCGGCCGGTCTCCGTCTAAAATTCAACAGGTATTCGTACGGGTCGGGTCCCTGTCCGCTTAGTATAAAATAGTAAAAATCAAAAACGAGAAAACCCAAGAAAAAAAATAAAGGAAAAGAAAAGAAGAAGAAAATTCAAGAACAAAAGCCACACAGATCTCCAAGCTCTCGGTCTCCTTCAACACCCGATCAATTCCCCGTCGCTCTCTAAGCTTCCCAGTCCTTCCAGGTCAGCTTTCTCCTTTGCTCCTTCTTCTTTCGGATCTGCTCTGCTGCTTCTCTGAGTTCTCTGTTTACCTTATCGAGCGTGCATTTCAATCAATCTCGCTTGCTTCCATTATTAAATTTCAACAATTTCTGCTCTGTGAATGTGCCTTGTTTCCATGTAATTGAAGACCTGGTGATTCTGGATCTGTATTCTGAAGCTCGTTGAGTTTGTTGTCTGTTTCTGCAAAAATCCTAGGTCTTTAGCTTGTTTCTGAGAAAAATCCAAGTCGAGGAACAAATGATGGATTTGAAATTATGATTGTGAATGTTAGGGTCTAAAATGATTAGTTTCATTTTTGATGGTACTGTTGTATATTTTAACAGATTGTGAAGCTTGAAATTTGGATATGGAGGGAGTCGGGGCCGGAGGTGCCTCTGAGGCATCACCTGTGAACAAATGGTTGTACGATGTGTCGAGGCTCTATCAGTACTATCTGGACAAGACGACTCCACTTTCGGTCCACAGATGGATTGGGACTGTTCTCTTGGTTGTCTTATATGCGCTTCGGGTGTACTCTGTTCACGGGTTTTACATTGTTTCGTATGGTATCGGGATCTACATACTGAATCTTCTGATTGGATTTCTGTCACCATTGGCTGATCCGGAGATGGGAGGAGGTGGTTCCGATGGGCCGTTGCTTCCAACAAAGGGTTCAGATGAGTTCAAGCCATTCATTCGCCGACTTCCTGAATTTAAATTCTGGTAATTAAATGTTTCTAATTTTGTGGTATTTGACAAGTTAATAGTTTATATCCATTGCAGTCTACAAATTAATAGTTAACTTCTTTGGTTGCGATATGGTAAGTGATTCCAGTGTCGTTCAGCCTTCTGCTTTTAATTATAGGTGGAAAAATTGATAGGTGAGTCATTTCATTGCTTCATGGAAGTTCCTAGATATCTTTTAGAATGGATTTATCAGCTTCATTCATGACAGATTTTTGAGGATTGAACTAGGATGTTCCATATTATATTTCCTGTTACTAGTTCAATTCTTATTTCTATCTTCAAGAAACTGTTGGTCTCCCTTACCCCCCATCCCCCCAATATCTATATGTTTTCCTACTACCTTCCTCGTTGATGATGTATATGGAATCACTTGTTTGGAGTTAAGATTTATCTGTCAATGTCTAGGAGTCTGTAGAAGCTTTATACAGGGATGCTCGAGCCAAGTAGAAGAAAGATTTCCTTTCTAATGAGCTTGGTGGTCCTGGACTCCTGGGTGTTGCAACGTTTATAGACAATTTGATTTTTGAATTAAAGAATCTTTTGATGGATGAGTAGAGTATGTTGAGGGAGGTGATGATGTGGAAGTATTGCTTTGTGGCCTGGTGGTTTGAATGTGTCATGGCTCAGCACTTTTGGATGACTAAATTGAGTGGGAGGGTCAAGGGTGGGATTAGAAAGTAGGGTGAAGTTACCACCTAATTTGATGTGTAGATAGGACTGTTCGAATGTATTTGCTCTCTTCTACCCCAGTGCTGTGACTTTGTCAACAAGAGGCTATGTGCTTGGGGTTCTGGCCTTTCTGGTTGCAGTGGTGCTTGACATGTCTATTCTGTTAGCAACGTTGAAATATCTATTTTTGTTTGAAACTTTGGGTCATTAGGAACTAGGAGTAGCAGGAGGCTTCTTGTTTTGTGAAGGTGGTGAAAGGCGACGAGAATAAGAATAGATGACTATGTGCGTCCCATGTCAGTGTTCAGAAGCTATTAAGGTAGCATGGGTATTTTCACTTTTGTATGAATAATTGTTCATATTAATGTCTAAATCGTAGATCTGAATAGCTATTGCTCTTCAAACATGTATTATAGAAAAGTAGACCAGACCATTTGAACTCGGAACCCATATCCGAACCGAAAATGGGCGGATCAGTTCGGGTTTAAGAGAGAAATATGAGTTTAAGTAAGGACGCGATCCGTTTGAATCACAAATGATTTCATGCGCGGGTTGTATTATTTTAAAAGTGAAAACTCGATAGAAAATGTTCAACTATTGAAATGTCATATGTATATGTATTAGTGGATGTTTGTAAATATCTTGACATAATTTATGTTGCATCTGATCTTAAAACTCAAGTATATATATGAACTAAAGCAAAAAAAACTACCTCCTTTCACTCTCTCACACAATTAAAGCCAACAATCCGACTCTTTCTCTCTTTCTCAACAATGGTGAGATTGATTATCAAAACATCATCTTATTCCCTAAAAACCACAATTGATTGAATCGAAATTCAACCCCTTACCACCCTATCAGAATCATACATCGTGAAATCATAGCAATCTTTAATCCTTGAAATTAATCCTCAAATTAAAAGATTAATTTTTCATATCACAAGTTTTTTACTTTTTTATTATTATTATTCAAAATTCATGTTTTCTCTATGATTTATTTGTCGTGAAAAACCTCTGCAAAATAAGGTTAAACAAGTAGAACCCGAGAACCCGAACCGAAATCGTGTATGTCGGATTCTAAACAGATCGAAGCTCTAAGTAGCACAACCCGATCCATTCTGATATGTTTGGTATTTGGTTTGGGTTCATGTTTTTTTGGGCCAACCCGATCTAGGCTCAGGCCTATAGAAAAGTGGTTATAGTTTTTGCCTATGTATTTCACCAATGTTTTTGGGGGTTTAGTGATTCGGTGAGTGGTACCTTGTTCTCATATTTTTGCCTTGGAATGTTTGAAGATGTGCTCTTCTAATCAATTACATTTTGGCTTGGAGCAACTTGTAGACTTTATGGAGCAAAATGGCAATCATTTTTCTTCTTCTTTCTTAGTGGCATTCAATCTTTGGTCGACAATAGTTGTCTTGGAGTTAGGAAGATGAAGATGACTTCTTATATGTTTTTTGTTTTATTTTCTAATCCTATGAACACAAAATTAAGGAAAAATTGAGCTATTTGACCTTATATTTATCAGTTTTTAATATCTTTTTCACTCTCAAGTTTGTTAGTTCTTACTCTAGAAGGAGGTCTTTAAACAGTTTGGCTTTTTCAAGCTTGCAACATTTTGGGATATACGAGTAATTTGTGTGGATATATATCTAAAGTTTGTGATTTCAGAAATTAGTATATCTATAATCTGTAATCGGGCTTCTATTGGAAGTACAGCATTACCATGGAGTCTATTCCCAATGGAAACTAGAACTAAAATGACATTTGAACCTCCAATATCTTGTTCGATAACCCTCTAAATTTGGTATGAAGAAGTTATCCCAGTTTGTGCTAGGAAGCTTGAGCTGTTCCTTTTGATTATACCTGCTGCAGATAGAAAGCGTATAATTAACTCTGTTGGTATATAAATGTGGTATGGATAACCTTAGTTAAAATGGTATGGTCCCTTGAAGACATCTTCAAGCAACAAAATGGCATTGATACCCTTATTTAGTGTGTTTCATTTGCAAATCAATAAACTATACTGGTGCAGCAGCTAACAATACACCTTGGTAATTGGTGGATGTCAGGTGATAGCTGGAGCCATAAACCCTGTTAGATAGAAAGCTTATTATTAGCTGCTGCTGAAGTATAGTTCATTGTGTTGTCTATACATTATCTAAGGGTATACATATCATTGAGCTTGAGTGTCTTTAGTGTATGTTCAATAGTTTCCTGATTTGATGCCCCCTTGGAGGAGCCTCTTAACATTTTAATAGTCTTGTAATTTGTCTTGTCACGGTAAACATGTTTTTGTGCCCAGTTGAAAAGGGAAAAATCTTCGCCTGGGATTCACAATCCCTCTCAATATGTCCTTATGTTTCTATTTTGAGTTATTTATTTTGCTTTCATTTTTTCAGGTATTCTTTCACAAGGGCTTTCTGCATTGGATTTGCCATGACCTTCTTCTCAGCGTTTGATGTTCCTGTCTTTTGGCCCATATTACTCGTTTACTGGATTGTTCTGTTCGTCCTAACTATGAGGCGCCAAATTGCACACATGATCAAGTACAAATATGTTCCTTTCAACCTTGGGAAGCAGGTGAGATTTTAATAACTCTCGTTATCCTGGCATGTAGCCAGACTATTTCTAGAAGCAACACATGTTTATTATTTTGGTACCAGTGCACTGCCAGCAGTGGTTTATTACCGTGCGTTTCAATTTCTGAAGAATAATTATCCGGTTCCGTCATCTTTGACAGAAATACGGCAGTAAGAAACCTTCATCAAGTAGCAGTGGCCGGAACAATTGAAGCCCACATGTTGCATAACTAGAGGATATAGCAGTGACCGATGGGGTTGTAGAAGAAAACCTAAGGCATTGGATGATTCATGATGGTAGAATTTTTGTGGAAGAACATGCATTTATGGATTTCAATGTCGTCACGAACATAGGTTTGAACCTTTTGTTATACAAATTAATATTCATGGGCTAAGTTTTGATATTTCCAATGTATATCTGCTCCTCAAGTAGACTCCTCCTCGAGAACCATAAATTCTTCCCTCTCAAGTAGACTCCTCCTCGAGAACCAAAGGTTAGAACGCGACTGGGCATGGAATGAGTTTCTTCCCAGGTTGCCTCCTTTGTTGGTAGTCTTGCCCACTTGACCCAGACCCGATCCTGGGCTAAAGCGGACAAGACCCACGCCTAGGGCCCTTAAGCCCAAATAGCTCATTTTTTTTATTCGCAGGTCTTTTTAGGAAAAAAAGGAGAGGCCAAATAGTTGCATCTCACCACTGAAACACGCTAAACAACTAAACAAGTAAAACAAGAGGTATCACCACTAACTGTATGAGCTCCAGTACCTAGGAAGTAGACTATTAAGTTTTGGATTCGAGTCACGAGGGAGTAAGAGTGAAATCTTATAATCCTATTTTTAAATAAGAAAAGAAGAAGGAATTTTTTTTTTTTAAAAAAAAGAAGGTATCACCACTAACTGACATGTGAGTGAGTGAGGTGACTGATCAGCCAATCTGTCATTTAATTACTCGATTAATATTTTGTTCAATAGAATTTACTCAATCAATTATTGTGGGTCAAAGGCTAATCAATCAATCATTTATTCATGTTACTATCCATTTTTTTCTCGTGTTTTGTATTTTTGTCTAGGTTATTCTTTTTGAAAATCATAAACTCTTTTATTGATCGGTAATCAAAACACACAATATTACTCTTACGTAGGGGTTGACAGAAGAAATATTATTTAAATCGAGACTAACTTTATGATTTTTGTTTATCAAAACGTTAATGGCTACTATTTCCACATTTAAGTGGTTATAATATCAATTGTGAAAGATTTAGTTAAGAAACACGATGAGTTTTGTATTCAAGTGATTTTGAGTTTGACAACCTCTTGATGTAATGATTTATTTCCTTTTTTGAAGATATTTTTCTTTTAATGGTTTTTGAAAACATTTGAATTGGATTATATTTATATATATGAAATCTATTGAAAGGTTTTTTTTTTGCTACTTTGTGAAATATTAAATATACATGTTCCGTAATGTTAGAATCCAAAAAGATTTTCACCTTGGACCCCCAAAATCTCAGGGTCGGCCATAACTTGATCAACCACAATGTAATGGTGCATTTCTTATTCCGCTTAACAACAATATCCTACACAGTTTCTGGTCTCCATATAAAAACCCCCTCATCATCAAGCTTTGGAAGGGTTGAGACAGTGGTGTGGAGTCTCTAACGCATTTCTTTAGCAAGGAAGTGGAAGACATTGTGTATTTTGGAGTGATCAGGTACAGCGAGTTGGTAGGCCACTATGCGGATACTCTTGGTGATCTAGAAAGGCCCATAGTAACGGGGAGATAACTTGTGAGAAGCACGTTGAACCAGTGACTTTTTTCTGTAGTTTTGTAGTTTCAAGAATATCCATTCATCAACTTGAAACTTTCTATGTGCGTTGTTTATCTGCTTGCACCTTCATACGGTTTTGTGCCTGAGACATGTGTATTTTCAGGGAACTAAGCACTCCATCTCCTTTTCGCAAGGCCGCATCCACAAAATGCACCGAGGTGGCTCTTGGGAGGTATTTCAATGGTGGTGGTGGATGACCATACAAGGCTTGAAATGGAGATATTTTGATTGTCGAATGGTAAGTGGTGGTATGCTACCATTCGGCCCAATGCAAAAGGTCACACCATTTTGGAGGGTAAAGCATCTCAAATAGTGTTCTAATGTGTGATTAACCACCTCGATTTGCCCAAACGATTGGGGATGGCAAGTCAAACTATGGAAAAGGGTGGTGCCTTGTAATGCATGAAAAGCCTTCCTAAAGTGGCTCAAAAACACTGGATCTTGATCAGAGACTGTAGTCTGAGGCATCCCATAGAGGCAAAAATCTCCTTCATGAACACTTCTGCTAAGTTAGCTGTAGTGTAAGGGTGTACAATGCCCACAAAATGAGCATATTTCGACAAGCGGTCAACTACAACTACAATTGCATTGTCACTGTTCGAAAGTGGAAGACCACCAATGAAATTCATACTTATGTCAAACCATACCTCTTCCAAAATTGGTAAGGGTTGCAGCAGTCCTGAGGACTTGATTGCCTCATAATTTTGTTGTTGACATTGATCATATGAGGTAATGTATTGCTTGACATCATAGTGTAAACCCGGCTAGGGAAAATGCAAATAATCCGAGAAAGTGTGCAAAAATAGCCAGAGTGACCAGATTGAGGGGATGAATGAAATTCGTACAAAAGTTATGGCGCCACTCGGTTGTTTCCAGAACATAGATATGCTCCTCGTACGACAATTGACCATTATGTAAGGTGAATCCCTTTCGAACAATGGTACCACGATGGATAGCCTCAATGATTGTCTGGGATTTAAGGTCCGTCTGACAAGTGACTGTGATGTGAGTGATGCCTTCAAAGAGAGGATTAGAAACAGATTGAATGGCCAAGACCTCGTCACAGCAGGATAAGAGATATGGAACTGTATTAAGGCTGCTCTTCGTATACTCAATCTTGTACTCATACCCCAAAATCTTTGAAAACCATTTTTGTTGCAAGGGCATCGAAATATTTTGGTCTAGCATGAACCAAATGGCTGGTGATCCGTGATGATTTTGACTCAATTAAGGCCTCCACTTTTCAACAACATACAATATTGCAAACATTTCATTATCGTAGACAGAGAGAATTCGATTAGTACATGAAAGAGCCTTAAAGAGGAACGTCTCATGATGCTTGTCTTCAGTGAGCACTACACTAATCCCTAACCCACTCCATCAGCTTCAATGGTGAATGGTTTAGAGAAATCTGCATTAATCTGCAACGAAAAATACACTTCATCCTATGCCACAAAAGTCAAACCGTGAGCACAAATCCCATCCGGATTTCTCAAAAACATAACATAACGTAAAGCAATAAACAAAACTATAGCTTTACAGAAATCTGAGAAAATCATGTGAAAATATAAAGATAATAGAATTCAGAGCAACCTCTATATACATATATACACAATAGTAGGCCAAACTAGAAACCTACAGAGAAATGAAAAGTGGCTCGAATACTAAGCCTCCAACCTTGACGTGTGACACCTGAATCCAAACTGCAAACTGGGCATTGAAAACAAAGAGTCCAGGGAAAGACATATAAACTGTTAGAGTGAGTGGACGAAAATAAATGTTTTTCGCCGAATACATATATGTTTATAAATCATATGCGAGTCTAAATGCATAAAAATCATATGGTACACGAGGGAGACTCTAACTCCTCATGCGTACAGAGCGTGCATCGGAAATCCCGCGGGGTTACTCATGGACACATCCGCGCTAGTACAGTCTGAATCACGAGATCCCTGATCCTCACATGATTCCAGCCAGAAAGGTCTCAGGTCAGAGTATCTGCTCCCCTTCGGTAAAGACCTCGGGTCAGGGTAACAGTCCCCCCCCCCCCCGGTAAACATCTTCGGGGATCAGCCGAGATGCTAAGTGTATCGATACAACTACTACTGAGACTGTACTCTGTGTAAACCAAATCATAAAGGTTTCCATGCAAATGCATAAAGCGTAATGTAAAAGCATACTCGTAATGCATAATTATAAAAGCATATTCGTAAATGCATAATCATAAAACACATGCTCATATAATTCATAATCATAACTGCATGCTCATGCTCGTAAAACATATATAAAGGAATCGCAACCAACAGTGAAAAGAAATGTCCACTCACAGACAAACACAACGCTAAACGCGTTATTCCTGTGGTCCGGCAAAAAATCTCTCGCCACAAACACGACCACGATCCTCCTGAATAACAAAAAATATGTGATTAATATCATAATTCAATATACTGAACCATGTGGCGAGAACCAAGCATTCCCGGAAAACACAAACTCATATCTCGACGGGAATAACCGAAATCACAATAAACACATTATAAAATCTCGCCACAAATTCCGATGCTCAATTCAAACTATAAACCTCACCACTGCGACCAGTACGCGATTCCGAGCAAAACGACATAAAACTTGTCGAAAACTACCTTGACCGGAACTCCGCCGCGCACGGCGGCGCATGGGGCCGCCGCCGCCGCCGGAATCCCAACCGGCCCAGAAATCTTCAACCTCTACATGGATTTGAAGATCTCGTCATTTCCAACAACTTTGTAGTTCAATGCTAAGCCCAATTTTGACCGAAAAACAACCAAAACTTACCTTGAAGTCAAAAATTCTCGCAGAAATTCATTAACTCTGACCGGCCACCACCGACCACGGCAAGGTGCAAGACCACTTCTAAAAGTTTCCTCTCCCTAAGGGCTACAAAACCCCTACAAGGTCGACCCCCAACTCGGTCACCTTCGTCGCCGGCGATTTTCGCCGGAAAACCACCAATTTCAAATCGTCGTATTTTCTTCATCCGGCAACCAAAATGAGCAATCCACCTATCAAATAGAAGAGGAGCACGAGCCCAACATGTTTCATGAAGACACCATGGCCAACCATGGCCAGAAAGTGGCACATCGACGGCAACAAAGTCTCAGTCCAAAATGGGTCAGTTTTGACCTGTGGTCAACTCGGTCAACGACCCAGGTTTCCCAAAATGGAAACTTCCCGAAATTTCACGTATTTATACCATACAATTATACCGTACATATACAGCCCCAAATCAACGACTAGGTTCAATCTGATCAAGATCGGACGATCACGATTAAATCAACATTTTCGACTATTTCACTAACCAACTTCAAAACTCGATAAAACACTGCTCACTTATTCGAAACATTCCCCAAAAATTTGCATGAACTCGAAATTAAATCCTCTACAACTTTTACGAAGGAACCCATATCAAATTCATTACCAAAAATCACGTCGTGAACAAATCCGTCATATCGACTAATTACGGCAAAACCGCGACTAATCGCGAAACTCGCAAATCAAACCGATTAACATACAATTTCCGGTTCGGGTTGTCACAAATCTACCCCCCTTACAAAAATTTTGACCTCGAAATTTACATACCTGCTAGGAGAACAAAGCTACTGCTCACACAAACTATTCTGGTTGCGACATGGCCACATTACTGCATGATTTCTGTATAAATACAAACACCAACCAAATACTCCGGTTCCAGAGAATCTACTCTCGACAATTAAGAACATCCAACGGTTCCACAACATGAACTGAACTGAAACTGTCTGCACAGAAATTTCTGAGACACGCTACTATTAGAGGGTTAGAAATATACGTCTACAATCACGATACATGAAATACGTCATATACATAAGCCAGCACTGACAATCATTCTCAAATGAAAAACCATAACATCCATATCCATATTAATCTCACATGATTCCATGAACCGCAACAACAACTTGTTGCACCAACAAATATACATAACTCCTTTCCATGGCGATAGCTAGAAGGATACTCAATTACCATATATACTCTAACTGACATTTGCGCAATCATTACTGATAATCTGACAATTTAAGTCTGTTAAGAAAAATCGGCATATTATCTGTCAACTCTGGCACACTAACTGAATTGATAACCCTTACTTACTAACTTTATACCAGCATAGCCGAATACTACTTGGCTGAACATAAAATACTTAATAAAATGGTATCTGGATATTCAAATAGAAACTATAATCATAGGCGAATTCTGCTCAAATGCTGACACTTCATAAGAAATAACTGTAACACACATAATCTGCCTTTATATAACATCTCACCTCTTATATACAAGAAATCAAGAAATCCACCAACATACAATTTGCTAAATAATGATCAAAATTCTGGAGTTCACAAGCTCGATAAGAAGCAAATGATCGAACCAAGAATTAATAACAAAACCATTGGCTCAATAAATGTGATATAAAAGAAAACACTTCTAGCACAGATTTCTGACTGAATTAGTAATCATGGTTCCTGAATACGCAATAATGTAATACCAGATTTCTAGCTAAACATATTAGCAATAAAATCAAATTCTTTTCTCAATAATGAAGTCAGTAGCACCGTAATACGTGAAAAGTCTAACACAATTTGTCGATAAAAACAAACTAACTACAGTCATTCCGAATAATTGCCACGTTAATAGGTTTACTCCAGATCAACACTAACATACTTTAATAATAATAATACATGGCCAAGAAATCTAACGCCACAAACCAGAACCTGTACTTACTAAATCTGATATCTCTCCCTCTGTTGTACATCCTTGGAAATAAATAAAAATGTCGCCAATGCAGTCGATAATGAATTCACCCGAATATACTCGATACACACGAGTCATTATAATTATATAGCAAAAGATGCGTTCAGTAAAACAAACTGCAATATTGACAATTATTTAAATCACGCATATCACATCTGATAGATACAGAGCAACATCGAACCACAAACTCTGCTAAAAACCTCAACGTTTCCCTTTCATTGTTCTGCTGGAATTTGGTGTCAACTCGGGCCAAACAGGTAAAACAATCTCGATACTCTAACCACTGAGTGAAAACTTCATCCTTCGCAATAACTTACCACTGATAAACTGTATGGTCCAAAAACAGACCAGCAACTACTACAATTCTCTGCTCAGAAATCAACATATAGACGCTCATACACACATAACCTGGCAAACCATGCCACGCATATCCTTGGATCAAAACTGCTCATCCATACCCAAAACTCACATTATTAAGTCGCACGTCCGCTGATCCTCAACAGAATCCACAACCTTACTGACACGGAAACCACGTCAAGGAGGCATCCTAATGAATAAAACATTATTCACAACAAACAGGACGTAATCATGGAACTTCAAACATTTGAAAGCATACAACACCTAGAGCATTGATGAGTATTTGCCGGCATGTCAGGTCATCGCTCCAGACATGCTGTACATTCTCAAATATTCTTAGTAAACACGACTATAGAAGTCTATAGAACCTAAAACCTAACGCTCTAATACCAATCTGAAAGGATCCGACCCCGATTTAGTTTCCTAAACCAGAATCAAACCCCTTCTGAAAACATGAACTTTCAAAAATCAAAATTTTTTTGGCAGAGTTCCACAATATCGCGTAGTTACCATTAGCATGCAGCGGAAAATACACTTCATCCTATGCCACAAAAGCCAAACCGTGGGCACCAATCCCATTAGGATTTCTCAAAAACATAACATAACGTAAAGCAATAAACAAAACTGTAGCTTTACAGAAATCCGGGAAAATCATGTGAAAATATAAACATAATAGTATTCAGAGCGACCTCTATATACATATATACAAAATAGTAGGCCAAACTAGAAACCTACAGAGAAAGGAAAAGTGGCTCGAATACTAAGCCTCTAACCTTGACGTGCGACACTTGAATCCAAACTGCAAACTCGGCATTGAAAACAAAGAGCCCAGGAAAATAACATATAAACTGTTAGAGTGAGTGGACGAAAATAAATGTCTTTCGCCGAATACATATATATGTTTATAAAACATATGCGAGTCTAAATGCATAAAAATCATATGGTACACGAGGAATACTCTAACTCCTCACGCGTACAGAGCTTGCATCGGAAATCCCGCGGGGTCACTCATGGACACATCTGCGCTAGTACAGTCTGAATCACGGGATCCCTGATCCTCACGTGATTACTACTGAGATTGTACTCTGTGTAAACCAAATCATAAAGGTTTTCATGCAAATGCATAAAGCGTAATGTAAAAGCATACTCGTAATGTATAATTATAAAAGCATATTCGTAAATGCATAATCATAAAACACATGCTCGTATAATTCATAATCATAACTGCATGCTCATGCTCGTAAAACGTATATAAAAGACTCGCAACCAACAGTGAAAAGAAATGTCCACTCACAGACAAGCACAACGCTAAACGTATTATTCCTGTTGTCCGGCGAAAAATCCCTCGCCACAAGCACGACCACAATCCTCCTGAATAACAAAAAATATGTGATTAATATCATAATTCAATATACTGAACCATGTGGCGAGAACCAAGCATTCCCGGAAAACACAAACTCATATCTCGACGGGAATAACCGAAATCACAATAAACACATTATAAAACCTCGCCACAAATTTTGATGCTCAATTCAAACTATAAACCTCAGCACTGCGACCAGTGTGCGATTCCGAGCAAAACGACATAAAACTTGTCGAAAACCACCTCAGCCGGAACTTCGCCGCGCACGGCGGAGCATGGGGCCACCACCGGCCGCCGGAATCCCAACCGGCCCAGAAATCTTCGACCTCTACATAGATTTGAAGATCTCGTCATTTCTAAAAACTTTGTAGTTCAATGCTAAGCTCAATTTTGACCGAAAAATACCCAAAACTTACCTTGAAGTCAAAAATCCTCACCGGAATTCATTAACTCCAACCGGCCACGGCAAGGTGCAAGACAAATTCTAAAAGTTTCCTCTCCCCAAGGGCTACAAAACCCCAACTCGGTTGCCTCCGTCACCACCGTCGCCGGCGATTTTCGCCGGAAAACCACAAATTTCAAATCGTCGTATCTTCTTCATTCGACAACCAAAATGAGCGATCCACCTATCAAATCGAAGAAGAGCACGAGCCCAACATGTTTCATGAAGACACCACGGCCAACCATGGCCAGAAAATGGCACATCGATGACAACAAAGTATCGGCCCAAAACGGGTCAGTTTTGACCCGTGGTCAACTCGGTCAACGACCCAGGTTTCCCAAAATGGAAACTTCCCGAAATATCACGTATTTATACCATACAATTATACCGTACATATACAGTCCCAAATCAATGACTACAGTTCAATCTGATCAAGATCGGATGATCACGATTAAATCAACATTTTCGACTATTTCACTAACCAACTTCAAAACTTGATAAAACACTGCTCGCCTATCCGAAACATTCCCCAAAAATTCGCATGAGCTTGAAATTAAATCCTCTACAACTTTCGCGAAGAAACCCATATCAAAAGCATTACCAAAAATCACGTCGTGAACAAACTCGTCATATAAACCAATTACAGCAAAACCGCGACTAATCGCGAAACTCGCAAATCAAGTCGATTAACATACAATTTCTAGTTCGGGTTGTCACAGTTTACGATTGAATCTATTTCTTTTTCCCTTGCTAGCTTTCCACCATTAAGAGTTGTTTACTTCCTACGCTATTCGATTAGCTTGCATGTCCGGTCTCATACTGCTGGATGGTCAGTCACTCATGAATTTCTTCTCGAATCACTACTGGAATATAGCTTATAGAAATAGCAGCTTGAAGCAAGTAGCAATGCTAGAAGGGCATTTCTTTCCGCCTCCTTGATTAGCGTGTTAGATCTATGCTTAGGCAGCTTAATCGAGACTTCACGTAGATTGCCATGTTTGTATCTGAACGAAAACATCTTCCTGGTGTTCTTTCCCCATCCAAACCCCTGGAAATCTCCAAAAGAAGAGAAAACAACCGCTTTTCAGATAGTGTTCTCGCGATTTTTGACTGATGGCCCCCTATGTGGATTGGTTTCTGCTACTTTATCCGGGGGGGGGGGGGGTGTTCCATCTTGATTAGTCATATTTGCATTTTAAGACCTGGTCCATTTTGCCGGTCAAAGCCTCGTAAAGGCTGCTAGAAGGCTCTCTCCTAGCGACCATGGAAACAATGCATTCGAAGGGTCGGAAGAGACATCATCCGAAATGTAGAAATTCCCTTATTATAGAGGTAAGCCCTATTCTTTCTAAAATGAGAAAGGGATTTTTGATCGATACGTTAAGGTTCAAAGCAGGAGCGCATCAGACAATAATAGAAATGATTGCCATTGGACTATTTGATTCAAGCTCTAGCTCTCGTTTTCATTTTGCCGAGGGAATCTATAAACTAAAAGAACTAGGCAGCAAAAGAAAAGAAGCCCTTTCTTATTGAGTAACATCTGTGTAAACCACGTCTAAAAGCCAGGTTTCATAACCAGGTCATGAAGTAGTGGTCCATGGTATAATCAGAATTAGCAGCGAGAAACCCTCTTTCAAGTAGGGCAGGCGGAGCAACCTTCTGGTATAAATGCGTCGAACCAAATCATCTTTATATGTACAACCGGGCAATGAATAGCCTGCCCCAGGTTTGAAAGAACTCGAGAGCAATGAAGGGGGAAGACTTGGATCGGAGCATCCTTATTGTACGAATTCAAGATTCATTAGTGGGAATTGCGTTTTAAGGCTCGTTTCGGACTCCATTGGGGTAATCGCTATGGTAGCCTCAAATCTTAATACGGAAAAACTTCCGCAGAAATTCTTTCAAAATTCATATATGTGCAAACCCTACTCATCAATAGTTTTCTTCTTATAGAGGAAGTCGCAGCACATCATTCTGGATGAAACAAAAAAAGTGAGGAAAGAGAGAAACCCAAGTCATTATTGTCCTAAAACATGGAAGACTCTAATATCCCTAAGCAACATTGACACTTTGCCAAGAATGAAATCCAATTGAAGCAAGGTTGTAGTTGAATCAAATAAGAGAAGTTCAGGGAGTTAACTACAGCTGCCAAGGAGAGGAAGTGACTGGATGATCTCAAGAGTGCTTAAAGTGGTTTAAACCCTTCTTTTTCAGCTTCAGCGGTTGACTTGCCAAAGTTTTATTAGAATTTTATTAGTAGGAAAACCATTCCTAATGAGCCAGTCATTGACCTAGCTTCTCCCGATATATAATTATTCGACGGGTTTCAACTCCTCTCCCGATGCTCGAGTTGCTTCGCTCATGAACTTTTCTTATTCCACAAGGCACCTTTCTTTCATAACCCCTCCAGCCTCTTATATCCGTTAAGTTGATGTGGAAAGATACCTTTGGCCTTCTTGGTTCAGAACTAGATGAGCTGGTGGTAGTAAAATCCACTTTCTTTTTCCTTTGATTGTTTTTTTCTTTGCTAGTTGACTTCCACCACCATGTTGACCTCAGCGAATGGTTCAGTGTCAATCTTCAGAGGTTTGTCTTTTCTTTGTCCTACAATTTTGCCTTGATCAAATCATGTTTGGAGAAGTGAGCTGAACACAATCTTTTGTGTGATGCCTGCCCATTTTGTGCAATTTGCAAAACTTCTTCCCCTTCAGCTTTGGCAAGTCTTTGTGTAATTGGGGAATGAGCTGGCTTCGCAGCGAGAAGTTCATCCAAAATTTCTGCACCTTTGGATAACTCATAGGGAAAGACCCTATGCTCTAGTCTTGGGAACTTGGTGGCTGCTAGGTGACTGCCTTCCTGCTTCGGATCTTTAAGAGGTCCAAGATTCTTGCACAGAAACACTCACTCCGCAAGGCATATCTAAAGCTCTTGCTCTTCCCTGAACCTGAAAGGGTCGTATTCAAAATAGGGTTCTTCCGCGCCATAGTTTATAGCATTGAGCTAATGGCTTGGATAGTAAGTCCCTCTTGAAGTGAAGCATTCTTCTTGAAACTCTGTTTTTTCTTTAATCATCCTTTCATAATTGGAAGCCTCAGTAACAAGATTCCCAAAGTCTTTAATCCTCATAGCATTAAGATGCATTCTGATCTCATTATTTAGACCTTTCATCCCAATTTTGCATACTTGTTGATTACCCATCTGGTCAACACAACGAGCTTACATCTTCATCTTTGGTGCCTTTGGAGAAAGATCATAGCGTTTTTACTTGTTTGTTGTCGCATGTGACTTAGATCTTCTATTGTAACAGCAGCTTGAATCAGCCTTACTACCCCTAGTCATAGAAGCAAGTCCATTTTCTCTTTGAGCCCTATTTCTTTTAGGTTGTCAAACCTCTTCTTCAGGTTCAGGCTCTGACTCATCATCAGAGGCCACCCTTATCTCTTTTGGTTTATTGACAGGAACAAGCTCCGGTACTTGAATCTTCTTAAGCGTAGTAGTAGTAGTAACATGCTTGACTGCTTGTTTGTCCTTCTTAGCGGACCTTGGTTCATTGATCATGACCCTTCCATTCTTTTTAGGAGGTGACTCCATCCGTAATTCTATTCTTCATCAGGGCACGTTTTCAGACTCCTTTGGGATTTGTTGTTCAACAACAAATTCAGATTCCTTTGAACCCCGTTGGGAGTCCCCGTTTAACCTCTCAAGGTGCATAAGTACGTCTTTTTTATGATCTTCCTCCTTCTTTCGAATCCATGAATAGCCTTAGTTGAGTTCTCAATAGTTTTGGTTAATTTGTGCCTTTACTCACGACCTCCTTACTCTTTCATGATTTCTGTCATCATGAGCCTAGCCTCTGAAGGAGTACTAGATTTACCAACATCGACCCATCACGTCTTGGCTTTCTCTAGCTAGTTTTGCAGCGTATATAGGAACGTATTCGGGGAAACACTTTGCAACTTCTTTATCAAAGAAATGTCTGCACTGTCCTGAATTTTTTTTGTAGTTGGAATTCCTATCTGAGTTGCTAACCTACAAGTTCCTATCCTTAGAGAGCAGATGATAGAACTAGAGCATTAACGTCCGTTGTTATCTATCATCCGCTAGTCCTCGGGACTTAGACTTCTTTCTTTGAGATGTAGCTTGCCAAAGCTTCTTTACTTCTTGCCTAAGTCTATGCTAACTCTCCTTTTAGCTCTTAAGGGATTTTGCTTAGCTTTCTTGTCATTGGCTTTAGCAGATGAGCGGGATGAGCTACTAGGGAAGAAAGTGATTTACTCAGCAGTACGGAAAGAGAATTGAAGTGCTTAGAGGCAACCATTAGAGAGATGACAAGCTTTAGCAACACTTGATGCGCACGCAAATGGGTCTTTAATCTTCCAGGTCAACCGTAAAATGATACAATGTTCTTCCATAACCTGAGCTTGCCTTATTAGTTAGTATAGTAGTTAATGTCAGTAGAGCGGGAATAATTGTTCCAAGCAAAGGATAAAGCAAACAACAGCTACCAGAAGAGTGTCATCCGTTTTCTATAGGGCAGTTGCGAGAAAGCAATTCTCAATAGAGGAGATTACGACAGAAGACAGGGCCAGACGAGATATTGAAAGGCTTGAATGAACAGGTAAGGGGCAAACTGATTTCACCTACCAGGCACATGACTTATTGGCTTAAGAAGCAAGCAAAAGCTTTAGAAGAGTCGCTTGGTCATCCTTTGTTGCTTGCTTTGGGCTCATCTTGGTGCTTGATCTCTTCGATATGCTATGAAAGATCTCTCCTCCCGGTAGACAGAGGAGTTAGAGGCTGGCAGTTAACCATTGGCTATGTGGAATTCCTTTTCTAAAAGTATGATTCCCTCGGAAAGGGTATCCACTCTTGCAAGAGTCGTAATCGGTCTTTTCTGTATTCAAGACTCGGGCTATATGCCCTACTTTCAATAGTGAAAAGCTTTTGAGAACTCTCAAATGGGCCTTTTATTTTAGACCGAATCTCTCATTGGTCTTGGCTTAGAAGCAAGCTACCTTGACCATATTCCGAAGTTCTAAATAATCTACTGATCAAACGCTGTAGGGGCGGATTGCTCCACATTAAGCCACGACCCCCGAACTTCTTCTAGTTTCGGGACAAAATCTGGCAGCCAATTGCTGGCTCTGAATAACCAGCCGTTCAATTCTTCCATAACATAATGGGGCAGGGTTGCGCGCGAGCAGCGTGATGTAGGTGCACAAGAGTACTTCGTGCCACAACCATCTTTTTTTTATAAGTTCTACGGACTTGCTTCATCTGGGAGAAAAGAATCATAGATATGCCGGTCATTAGAAGGAAGAACTGCCATAAAAAGATCCCTCGTGTATCATCTGTAGCAAAACTATGAACGAAAGCTAACAATCCAGACCGTATTGAAAAGGTTCCTGAGACACAGCATGGAAGAGTCACAATATTAAGAAACGAGGTCCAAGAATGAAGAAGGGGTAGATACTGAATGAATACGATCTGTGGCTAATACCCGAGGCATAAAAGAAGCATTTTCTACAGGATCCCGAAACCACTAGACCTAATTCATGACTCCAAATTGGCTAATAAGATGAGGGAGCTGCTGGAATGAATTTTAAAAAAAAAATCTTTATATTTTAATTAAAAATGACTTATAGGGAATCTGCTGGAGTTGCCTGTTGCTTTTACTCTTAGAAGTTGAAGTACTAACATGGCATGTTTGGGCCGAGGGAATTTCACCTTGGTGAACTTTTTTATTATAATAGTATAATAGAAAAGAGATTTAAAAAGATTAAAAAAAAAGACAGAGAGAAAATTATAGAAAAAAAAGATTACGGGTTTTGTACGAGTGTACGACCGTCATTCATTTGTGAGATGGGAAACACTATAAAGTCGCAAAACCCAGCAAAACCCTAATCGTGAGAAAACGCAGTTGTTGTTAGACTTCCTTCCACCATGGGCAAGGTGAAGGGTAAGCACCGTCTTGACAAGTACTACCACCTCGCTAAAGAACACGGCTACCGCTCCAGTGCCGCATGGAAGCTTCTCCAGCTCGACGCCAAGCACAGCTTCCTCCACTCCTCCCATGCCGTCCTCGACCTCTGCGCCGCCCATGGAGGTTGGATGCAAGTCGCCGTCCAGCGCGTCCCCGTCGGCAGTCTCGTCGTCGGCGTTGACTTGGTACCCATCGCCCCTGTCCGCGGCGCTTTCGCCATCCAGCAGGACATCACTAGGACCGAGTGCGTTGCCAAACTCAGTAAGCTTATGAAGGAGCAAGGACGCTCCGCCTTCGATTTGGTGCTTCGCTACGGTTCCCCTAATGTCGGCAGAGCTTGGTCGTCGGAAGCTACCTCGCAGAACGCCTTGGTCATCGACTCTGTCAAGTTGGCTACGCAGCTCCTGGCTCCAAAGCACATTTGTCACCAAGGTATAAATCTCGAATCGAATTTCTGGCCCACTATTAGTCAGCCATGGAAGTAAATGTGGTTTTGGAATTTTGATTTTCTTTTCTATGTTGTTGTTGCAGATCTCCAGGTCGCAAGATGACAATGCTGTATTATTTTGTCTCATGGAGGTGATTTCGTAGTTCACGCAGACTCATTCATGTGGTTCTTAGTTTGATGGATCTATCTGATCTGGTTTTCTGTATGTATTGCAGTTATTTGAGAAGGTTGAACAGTACAAACCAGCAGCTAGTCAAAGTGCATCTGCAGAGACGTATCTTCTGGGATTCAAGTACAAGGCCCCTGCAAAGATTGATCCTCGCCTGCTTGATATGAAGCATCTATTCAAAGCTGTGGAACCTCAGAAGAAGGTAAGTCCTATAAGAGCAAACAGGACAATGGCTTCACTCCTATAAGTGCTAATTTCTACCCTTTTCTATTTCAAATATTTAATTGTATCTTTATGACTCCTTTATATAGGTGATGGATGTATTGAGAGGAACAAAGCAAAAAAGACACCGTGATGGGTAAGCCTTCTTAGTGATCTTAATCTTGTTAATATCTCAACATTCACCTGAGTAAATTACATGTGGTATTGTGTGATAATGTATACGCCTTTTCTTATTATTATTGCATATTAAAAATTCAAGTAGGGTTTATTTGCACCGGAAAATGAATTGGTCAATGATTTTGTGCATCGACCATGTTTAATACGCTTGAGTATGTATGGCTGCTCTGTACATGGTTGTTTATATTGCATAAATGAACTGTAGCTGTGGCTTTCACTAATTCAATACATGTAATTGTTGTTGATTGGCTTATATATACAGTTATGAAGATGGTGACACAATTTTGAGAAAAGTCTCTTCGGCTGCCGACTTCATTTGGTCTGAAGCTCCTCTTGATATTCTTGGTTCTGTCACTTCGATAACATTTGATGATGAGACATCTTTACCCATCAGAGATCATGCTCTAACCTCAGAAGAGGTAATACATATTTTTCCATTTGAATGTTGTTTTCTCGTTATTGAGGTATTTCATTTTACTTAGAATACTTTGTGTTTCAATTATTTACACACTTATGGGTTGAACAGGTTAAAATATTGTGCGATGATCTGCGTGTTTTGGGAAAGCAAGATTTCAAGCTCTTCTGAAGTAAGAAAATCTGTTTCATTTGTTAATGTTTGAAATCTTTATAATTTAGATTTCCATGTAGGATATTGCCTCTTGCCCTTAAATCTGTGGACTGCATACCTTTTTTAATTTACTAGCTTCTTTGTTGCTTTTGAAGTCAACTTCTTTATAGCCATATAAGGCAAAGGCCATTCATTTATGTTGGTTAACCTCGTCTTTCTGTAATAGTTTAGTACCACTTTAATCTTCTGATAACTAGGATTTCAGATGTGATCAGAATTGGGTCAATAACCACTGTGAAGCGATTTGAAATAGATACTTTCTTGCTCTGCTATTATAAATACAACCTATGCATTGTTAATACATTGGTTTGTAATTTTAGTAGAAAGGTACAGTAAGCCAGAGTTTCATTTTCTGTGTTTTATTTTTGCTTGTTTCTTGGTTCTTGATGGCTTCTTTGAACTGCTGTACTTGTGTAGGCATCCAATTTAAAGTTCTTTTGTCTAGTAACTGTTTGTTTTAACAAAACTATATCCTTCTACTCCCCCTCAGTCACTCACATTGCTCAAACATAATCTGAGGTTTGAATTTGACCTGGTTGGTTGTTAGCTCTGTTAGTAACATGTGGACATGTCGGTTTTATATTGCGGTAGACATTCCACAATAGGTATTTTAGTGATACAAGAATAATGTAAACTGACCCAGAGGTATTTTAGTGATGCACATTCCACGTGGGTGGAAAAAGAATGAAACAAAAAGAAGATAATGGTATATGGTGGGCATTTCATGCGCTAGTTTTCCTGTTCCATGATGCTTATCAAACTTCATTCTCATTTGTCATTTAGGTGGCGGGTGCTGATAAGAAAGGCCTTATCTCCTTCGGAGAAGGCTAATGCTGTTACTGCCCCTGTTGTTGGAAAGGAGGATGATGAAGATAGAATACTCCATGAAATGGAAGAGATAACAAATACTATGGATTGTAAGAACGTGCAAAAAAGCTTCAAGCAAAGAAACATGCTCAGGTTTGATCTTGTATTATTTGTGGTATTGTTCTGGAAGAAATATCTATGGTCTGAAGTTTTGCTTGATAGAAATATCTGAGTCTGATCTTGTACAGTTCTGTCGACTTCACTTTTAGTTTCAGATCAATGTATGAGTAACACCAAGGCCTTTGAATTGCAATCCCCTCTCCTGAGTAGAAGGGTTAGTTTGACAGCATGGTGCTTAAAAATAATCAGCGTACTCTGAAATATGTGAACACTGTAAAAAGAAAAAAGCAATACTTTTTCTCTGGCCTTTGGCTGTCTTTTGAACCAAAATAACCAGCATAACCTTGCGCAAAGTAAAGGAATTTCTGTGGGAAAATATTTTATCACTTCAAGTTCCAATAATAATACCTTGGTCCTTTTATCTGTCTACAGTATTTGAACTAATTATTCCATCTATATATTTAAATTTTCTAGGACAAGGTACGGAAGGCAACCGGGATGCAAATAGATGCGATGCAAGATGATTAGACCGATGATACTTTGTTCTCCCTCGCTACCATCAAGGTATTGGTTTCATTCAATAAACTCCTTAACATTCTGATTTAGTCCTGGGAGTTCTATAATCTCTTGGGAGCCTCTTGATGAATGTATTAATAAAATCTCAATTATTAATACAATCTCAATTCCTTGGTTGGAGCCTGCTGTTATTTTGATCCTGAAAGATATGAATGATTTGTTTGGAGAATAGATAGCAGAATTAAATTATCAACATATCCAATATGAGTCTGGACGTATTCTTTCCAAAACTTGGGTATTCCCACTTCCAAAAAAAAAAAAAAACTTGGGTGTTCCCAGTATAGAGAGTATTGTTATATGCTTGAGTTGGATTAGGTGTCTAGATCAAGACTTAGATTGCTGGTGCTTGTGATGTTAGATGTTGTCTTAATTAAAATATTCTTACTTTATAACATTTACATAAGTAATTATGCACACATATATATAAGTACATATAATACTACCCTTTTCTAAATATATTGTGATTGTTCTCCATCAGGGTAAGAAAGATTTGGTAGCAGTTGATTCCACTGAATATGATGCAGAGAATGGTGACTTTGAAGATAATGAAAATGAGGAACAACATGATAATACTGATGAAGCATCTTCAAGTGATTTAGACTCTGATGATGGCCGTAGAAGGTTATTCATCTTTGTCTCTTATACTAGCATAAAAGATACAAATGCCTGTTATTGTTTATGTACTTATATCATGTTTATGTTAGATATGATGCACAAATGGATGAGCATCTAGAACAGGCTTATGAACAATATAAGGCCAAAATAGAAGGACGCAATGCAGCGGAAGCGTTTAAAACAAGAGACCCAAAGTTTGGAGGTATGCAATTGCCATAATGTCTGCAGTGGTTATCTATTTTGGAGTCTTTCAATATGAGTGTTTTGTTTTTTATTTATTGTTCAATTTCTTAGTTTTTCATTATTTTATTTTTATGTTACCAAAGTAAAATATCCCCTTGCACAGAGTTGGCAAAATGTTGCCAGGCTGAGAATTATTGCTTGGAGAAAGATCTAAATGATTTGTCTAACCATTTTATTTATTGTGTTCGAGCACCAGTAGAAGATTTTTGTTGCCAATATGCTAAGTCTTTTATTGTTGCTGTTCAGGATGTTGATGCGGTGGATACAATTCAGACTGGATATGATTCAGACAATGACGAGGTTGATGTGGAAAAAAATCCTGTCCTGGAGGCTCTGGATGATGGGGAAGGTCCAACACGAGACGAGATTACAAATAACTGGTTTGGTCAGCAGATCTTTGCCGAAGCTGTAGAGCAGGGGGATTTGGAGGGTTCTGAGAGTGAAGATGAAATGCAGCTTCAAAAGCCAGAGGAGAAATTGCCTGTGCAAGAGAAGCCCAAGGAAATAATGGTTGTTAAGAATACCAAGGAAAAATCTAAAAATCAAGTTGTCGGGTCCACTTTTGACCAGGAGCCCAAACCTAAGAAGGCAGATGATGACTTTGAGATAGTCCCTGCTCTGGAAACAGGTTCAAATGATGATTCATCATCAGATGAGTCGGAGGATTTGGATGTTCATAGGAAAACCGAGATACTGGCATGCGCCAAAAAGATGTTGTCGAAAAAGCAGAGGGAACAGATACTTGATGATGCCTATAATAAGTACATGCTTGATGATGAGGGCTTACCCAAATGGTTTTTGGATGAGGAAAAGAAGCACCGTCGACCCATTAAGCCTGTGACAAAAGAAGAGATTAATGCAATGAAGGTGCAGTTCAAAGAAATTGATGCCCGGCCGGCAAAGAAGGTGGCAGAAGCCAAAGCTAGGAAAAAGCGGGTTGCCATGAGGAAGCTTGAGAAGATTCGGAAGAAGGCTAACACAATATCAGATCAGGCAGATATCTCTGATCGTTCAAAGAGCAAGCAAATCGAGCTACTGTATAAAAAGGCTGTGCCCAAGAGACCTAAAAAGGAGTATGTGGTTGCAAAAAAAGGAGTTCAGGTTAAGGTTGGCCGGGTAAAGTCCGTATCTATCCACGGATGAAGAAGGATGCAAGAGGTCGTGGAATGGGTAATAAATGGAAAGGAAAGGGAAGTGAAAAGAAAGGAAAAAATGCGAAGGACAAGAGAGGCAAAGGTAAAGGATCTCCAAAGCCTTCAGGGGGGAAGCCTTCAGGCAAGAAGGGCGGTAGCAAAGGAAGAAAGATGGCCATGCATGACTGAGCTTTCTTATTTTCACATGGGTTGTTTACATCTTATTGTTCTTACTTTTGTTCCTCCATTGCTTTTTCAGAGGCATAAGTTATGTAGTGTTGATGACCATATGCTGGTACATGGAATTTTGTTTCTCCGTATGCTCTGGTCAAGACATAAATCTATCCATTTTGCAGAGAATTTACAAATGTGTTGGTTTTGTTCGAGGTAATTTATATCAAACGACCGAAACTAGGTCATTAGACATTTACTAATTTCAGTTAACTTTTAAGGCAAGGCAAAACCGAAAGAAAGGACTGATAACTCAGCTTTTGGCATCTGAATGCTTCTTTACATGAACTCATGAAGAGAAATGTTCGTTGTACTATGATTTGATGGTAGCCTTTGAGTCCCTTGACGTCCATTATTCTTTCTCGCGTAGGGTGTGTGTTTCTTTTGCAAACGAAGTGCTAATTTAAGCGATAATGGTTCAGCAGTAAGTTCCATTTTGCTCAAATGGGTCACTATCAAATTCCAATTTTGCGCTACCAAAGTTTCGTGTAGCCATGTTTTGTGCAGGAGTTGCTGCGTAAAATATTTCGAGGCCAAGTTTGAATCTGGTTCGCATGGATTATTCTGAGACTTAATGTCTTCACAACGAAAACCAGGACCGACACAGGAGAACAAAGAAAAGAAGCAAGAGAAGTTCATTCCTAATTTCCATAATTTTCATTTATAGGAAAGAGCAGTTCATTCCTAATTTCCATAATTATTTATAGGAAAGAAGCACTTCAACACAGCTGACACAAGGGGTATCCCATCTGCTATTTCTGCTATGAGCTACTACTTATTTGCAGACGGAGAAAATCTAAGAACTTGAGGGTCTGGTCTCAGACGAACTGGTTGAGGTAGTCGTCCACAGTAGTGTATCTGACATCAGGGTAAAGAGCAGTAGCTTCCACTCCGAAGGAAGGTTCGATCTCAAAGTTGGTGTGGTCTCCTTTCACAAAAACTGAATGACCAATTGATAGTATCACATTGATTGGAACCGCAGCCTCTGAAAAAATGAAAATGCAGAAATGAATTGACGCATTCAGAGTAATAGACAAAATTGGATAGATTTGCAAAGTTATGATAATTAGCCTTGTATGTTCTTGAGCAGTTGCTCTTCTGGAACATAGATCTTCTCGAGAGTTTTGCCAATCTTCTTCTCCCAAAGAGCCACAAGTTCATTGAAAGATATGGTGTTGGCAGGGGGCCTGATGTAGAGGATCTTGTTCAATGTTCTCGGATCATCGACAGCCTTAATAGTGTAAGTACCAATATCCTCTTCCTTGTTAAAAATTGCTGCAAAAACAAGATATCAATCTTTTGTTCCATTTTATTGGATGTCCCCGAAGGGACTGGACAAACAAATATCAATGTAAAGAAAAGATCCCCAACAATCAAACTCATAATTGATTCCTCATATTTTATCAAACCTCAAATCCTGGATTTTGTCTAAACTAAATTACTAAAGAAATGAAAGTCAAGAACTGACTCATCGGATATTTACTCTTTTCATGAAAAACCAATGTGGGTACAAAGTATTGATGCCCCATTACAATCAGTCCCACTATGACAAGAAACACGAGCATATCTGACATTCTCAGCCAATAACAAAAACAACGGACTTCTCATATTGGCTTATAATAATGATTAGTTGATTTACCTTTGGGGTTGCCATTACCCAAAATGACGACTTTGTCTCTGGGAGGAGCGGTGGCTCCGGGCTGGTTGAGAGTGGGCAAGAAGTAACCGGCAAAGAAGTTGGAAGAGACGTAAGTGTAGGGAATCCCTGCCGCCTCTACATCTCTACGAACTTTGGCTTTCGTCGCAAACGCCGTCTTGGCTGGCTCCACCGCATGCACTCGATCCACGTCGTTTCCGAATTCCGATGGAAAAAACCTCTGCACCATCCAACTAGCTAGTTTCACAACACAACAGCAGAGACAAAAACAAACAGAGCAGAGTAAAAAGTAAAAAAGAGGTGAAGGGGACCTTGACATTTCCAGCTTCTTTAATGGCATCGATGATCTTGCCTTGATCGGCCAACTGGGCATGACCCACCGTGGAAATGACGACATCGACTTGCTTGATCGCCTTCACGAGGCTTTCGTGGTCGTAGAGATCACCAAAGACGAAATTGACTTTGGCGGCCTTGAAGGAGTCGATGAGTTTGGACTTGGCCGGGTTGGACAGAGTGGGCTCCCGGACCAGAACGAACGTCGGATGACCCGCCTTTGCGCTCGCCTCCACTATGAATTTACCGATGTACCCCGTCCCGCCGATGAACAGAATCTTCGATTTGGTTTCCGCCATCGGACGTGGTACTTACTAATCGGAGAGAAAAATTAGAGAGCGAGAGAGAAACCAAAAAGAGACGATCGCGACTTTCGCGAGTTGAACAGACATAAGAGTAAGAAGACCATGCCGTTTATTTATAGGACGACGGAAGGTGGGGGGAATGACGGAACTGTCCACGTACGGGCATGTATTTGGTACAGAATGCTAGCTCCATGCTCCCCATGAAGCTGAGGACATGGTGAACGGGGGACATATATATGTGCATGTATCATGTAAGATGGTTTTTGTTGCGACATTACGTCAGTGGTTACGTCTGCATGACGATGTCTTCCTAATGTGGATGACTCTGCGTCTAGGTTCGTCTCTTGGAGTCTTGGAGACATGGGTGCCTCCCATATTGGTGCAATGGAAAGAAGGTTTTTTGGTACTTGGTATGTAGTTGATAACAGAACAGTAAGGGTACTTTGTGATTATTTGACAATATTCAGGGGTATTAATGGTATAAAGTTTTAAAGTCCGCTATTGTGTCGCAAGTTGATTGGCTGGGCCCCTAAGTTTTACTTTGTAGCGAGAGAGCACATTGGAGTGGTGTGCTTATCCTAGCGACTAACCACATAAGTTCCGATTAGCGTATAATGATGTTTCGGGTCATAACAATCTGTCCCTCTTACAAAAATTTCGTCCTCGAAATTTATACAAAAACGTGCAACGGAAGAATTTCCAAATTATTGTTCTAGCCAACGACTTCAAGCTCAAAAGAACAATCGCAACTAACAGAATGATCCACAAACTTGTTACTAAACCAACATCTCATCAACATGTTACATTTATTAAATTTGAAGTCACAATAACCACTCCAAATAAAACTATAACCAGGAGCGACAAAATTCCAAATCAATAATGTGCATACTTAAATGCTTCCGATATTCTCAAATCTCTATTGGAGAATGCGAGAGGAAGTCTAGGTGAATCCCCCAACTCACACCTAGTGAGTTACGAGCCAAGACATTCTACGATTGACAAAATAACCTTTTAGATGTAATGTGCGCTTAACTAGAGTCTCTCAAGTTTATTGAGACTCAAAGGAACTCTAGTCCATGTTAGGTACTAAGGAAACCAAGTCTCAAGGTAAACCTCTTAGATAATACCCTACTCATGTTTACATACTCATCTAACCTTAAGTGAGTAGTTGATTCATTTAAGGGCCATTTTTAGTCTCTTTACACATATATCAACTTAGCTAGGGTCAACACATGCATATAGGAAACTATATATGAAGCTCAAGCACAATAAATATCCACAAATACATAACAAGCTCATTCGCAACACACAATCACATAGAATACACTAAAACCAAAGTTATTCATAATCAAAGACATCATTTGTTCATCACATGGCTAAGGTTTTAACCCTAGCCTCCCAAATAGACTACTAACTACTCATAACTACAATAAAATTTGGATACAAAGATATGAGTCAATAAGTGCAAGAAATAACCGAAGAGTCCCTTAAGCAAAAGGCTCCAAGCTTCTTCAAGTTCCTTCTTAACTTCTTGCTCCAAAAATGCACCCAAACTTGTAGAGGAGGTAAGGAACACCTTTAGGACCCCAAGAGGCAAAGGAGAAGTGGGATTAATTCTCACCTCTTTGAGCTCTAGAAATCTCACCAAACCTTGGAGGCAAAGATAAGAGGAGGAAGTGAGGGATGGTGATGAAGGAGAGTGGAAGAGGTTCGTCCAAGACTTGCAAGGCTATGTCTCTTGGATTTGTAGAGGGTTGGAAGAGAAAATTAAAGGAAGAAAAATCTAGCTTCTCCCTAGAGAACTCAACTAAGAACCCTAGAGAGAAGATAGAGAGAAAACTAGAGAGAAAAAAGGGCTTAAAACTTGGAAAATGAGTGAAATGAAGTGTGGTGTGAGTGGGTGAGAGGGGAGCTCGAATTTGACTGAGTTGGGAGGCTCCATTTCAACCCTAGGATGATAATAAAATATGAGGTGGAAGATCTAAGGGTTAGCTTTAAATTAGGGAGACCATGATCCACTATTTTAGGCTATAGAAGGCTAAGCTCCAAATTAATGACATCATATGGTCCAAGTTCTTCTCTTTCTCTGCAAATCAGGTTGGTAAGCATAAATGGGCTGAATAGGCCTCCATTGGGCTGGACTCCATGTGATTAGGCCAACCAAGGTGGGCCAGCCGGTTGTGAAAAATTTCAGCTGGTTCCTAGCAAGTTCCGTCGACTTTTGGTGAAGCTATTTCGTTCTTTTCCCAAAGTTGAGCCAAATTTTCTCGTGACCTTAAAAAAATATATGTCTTCTCCAATAAGTATTTAATTCTTCATATTTAATGCATTTTCGAGCCAATTCAACTCTATATCTCCTAGCAAGAACATGAAACATCATAAGAACAATGCTTTATTCATAGAAAACAAGCTATAACCATAAAGTTAGGAGCGTAATAGGCTGTGACGACCCAGAACAGAATCAGTATGAGAATCAGCTTAATCTACGAGCTTGCGTGTAGTCGCAGATTTACGATAGTTGTTTGAATCGCCAGGTTTGATAACGACTAAATCATTGGTCAAGAATTGGAGCTGGATCTCTTCTTGAGAGTCGTTGTACGTGTGATTTCGAGTTCGTGGGCGGTTCCGGATCGTTATTTGGACGACCGAGGAATAAGTTATGAATATTTGAAGTTTCGACGGAATCGGATTAAATTGGTGATGCTCTTAGCGACTAAATTACCGGACGAGAATTTGGTTTCGGCTTCTTCACGGAAGTTGTTGAGAATTTAATTTCGAGCTTGTGGGAACTTTCGGAGCATTATTTTGAGTTACGAAGATTAAGTTGTGATTATTTCCGATTGTTGATTATTTAGTCGGTTTAAATATGAGTTGGTTTGAACAGTTGACTTTTTATCCGATTGGTCGATGTGTTTGACTTCAGGTGATAATTGAAGAACATGTCGAGTCGAGTTTGTTGCCGCGAGAATTATCGGAATCAGAGTTACGACGCGAGAGTTACGGATGTTTAAAGTTTGTCGAAATACGTTATTTTTGGAGTTTCCAAATTGGGAAAGCTATAAATAGTGAACTTGCCATAATGGGAAAGTCAAAGGGAAGCATTTACTGATGTTGACCGAGTTGACCGAGTCAACTCGGTGGAGGAGAAGCTCACGGTGGCAGCCACGGCCTCCACGGCGGCGTGGTGATTCCGGCCACCCCACGGCTCGGGGCTTGTCCCTTCCGCCTCGCCTCGACCTCCTTGTTCCATTCCCGGCCACCATGCACGGTGAAGTCCACGGTGGAGAGAGAATTATCCGGCCAAAGTTCAAGATTTTTGGGGTTAATGGTGGTTTCCGATTCCGGCCAAATTGAGCTGCAAAAAGGACTGGGTTTTATAGCCCTCATCACCATGAAGCTACCATGTAAGTTTGGTGTTCTAATTCATCTTGTACATGGAGAATTTTGGAATTGAAATTTGTGTGAACATTCGGTTTTTCATGAAATTGACATGGTTAGAGTGAGAATTGGCCTTCGATGAAGTTGTGAAAGTTGCTCAGTGGGTGATTTTGCATGGAATAGGGGTTTCTCCGCCGGGAAAAGTTCAGATTGGTGGTGGCGCCGCCGGCGGTGGCGGTCAACGGTGGTCAACTTTGACTTTTTGAGGTTTTCGACAAGTTGTATGTCATTTCACTCGAAATCGCGCCCCGATCGCAGTGGGGAGGTTCGTTTTTCGAATTGAGCATCCAAACTTACAGCGAGGTATAGGGGTGGGATTGGGCCGGGCCGGGCCGGGTTTTGGCTGGGACCGAAAAAAGCCCGGAAGGAGTCGGGTTCAGAAATTTTGGGCCCATTCCAAGGCCCGATTATATCGGTCCGGGTCGGGTTTTAACCATGGGGTTTCGGGCCGGGCTCGGGCCGGGTTTTGGGCCGGATGTTGGGCCGGGTTTCGGGCTTTAACCATGGGGGGTCGGGTTTTAACCATGGGTTTTCGGGTTTTGGGCCGGGTTTTCGGGTTTTGGGCCGGGTTTTGGGCCGGGTTTCGGGCTAAGGAGAGGCAGGAGAGGCAGGAGAGAGATTAGGTTTTAGGGTTATTTAGGGGTAGGATAGAATATATGAGTTGGACCGGGTTTTACCGGTCCGGGCCGGGTTCTTCACATTAGGGCCCGAGTTTGGGACCGAATTTCACGGGCCGGGCCGGGCTTTGAGCCCGGACCGATGACGTCACTTTTGTAAACCGGCCCATTCAAATTTTCGGGCCGGGTTCGAGTCGGTTTCCGGGTTTTGGGCCGGATTTTCCCACCCCTAGCGAGGTATTGAGGTGTGATTTCCAGATTTCCGACAGTTTGTTGTAATCGGATTATGTGTTTCCGAGAACGGTGGTTTCTCGTGATTTGTTTTGAATTGTCGAGTTATGATTTTGAGACATGAATTTTGTGAATATTCAGGGGTTCGTGATCGTTCGTTTGGCGAGGGACTTTCCACCGGATCACGGGTTAACGCGAACTGCGTTACGCTAGTCTGTGAGTGGACAATTTCTTTTCACGGATTGTTTGCGAGTCTTTTTATACGATTTTCGAACTTGAGCATGCGTACGAGATTACGATTTATACGAGCATGTGTTAGATGATTACGCTTATATCATTATACATTACGTATATACAATTATATGTTGTTTCATGCATTTGCATCGAACTATTTATGATTTGGTTTACACAGAGTACAGTCGTTATATATGTTGTTGTATCGATACACTCGCATCCCGGCTGATCCCTGAGGATGTGTACCGGGGGAGGCTGTGACTCCTGACCCGAGGCCTTTACCGGGGGGAGGCAGACCTCTGACCTGAGGCCTTTCTGGCTAGAATTGCGTGGAAGTATGGGACTCCGTGATTCTGACTGTACTAGCACGGATGTGTCCATGAGTGACCCCGTGAGATTTTTACTTGCATGCTCAGTACGCTGGAGGAGTATGATTTTACCTCGTGTACTTTGTTATTTTTATTTACCTGGACTCGCATATGTTATTTTAAACATATATATCAACTGGTGAAAGACATTATTTTCGTCCACTCACTCTAACAGTTTTCATGTCTTTCCCCTGGGCTTTTCGATTTCCGTGCCCAGTTTGCAGTTCGGACTCTGGTGTCGCACGTCGTGGTCGGAGGCATAGTGCTTGAGCTACCTTGTTTCTTCCAGTAGGTTTATTGTTCTACCTACTGTGGTATACTTATATGATTATATATTAGAGGTCGCTCTGAGTATTCTGTTGTATATATTATATGATTTTACACCGGATTTTAGTAAAGTACAGATATATTTATTGTTTTACTTTACTGTTGATATATTGAGAAATCCGGATGGGATTGGTGCCCACGGTTTGATTTTTGTGGCATAGGATGAAGTGTATTTTCCGCGTGCAGGTAATGGTAATTCCACGTTAGTAACGAAACTCTGCCAAAATTTCTACGGTTTTTGTTGGTTCGTGTTTTCGAAAGGGTTTGATTCCGGTTTAGGGAGCTAAATCGGGGTTGGGTCCTTTCATAGGCACATAAATATGGTCCTAACACATCTTTATGAGGAGTCCAAACTTGTGATGGTTGCTTCTCTTTGTTTCATTCAGCATTAAGATCAAAGGTTGTTGAATTTTCTTGTGAATTCATCCTACACAAACATATAATACTTATTAACAAATTCACAGAATGACGCATACTAATAGATAAATAAATATGCTAAACATAGTGCAATAGAAAGTAGAGAGCATTCTAAAAGCAAATGAGGCTTGTTGAAATAGCAAGTAGATTTAGACTTAAGACCATGTCCAATATAAAATAGATCATTGAATAAGCTACAACATAGAATTGGTCTCAGACTAATCAACCTATACAGACCCAAAACAAAACAAAGTTCTGTATAAAAGAAGCTACACGAACAAACCCAAAACATAAGAAACTTTTGTACTAAAGAAGCTACCAAACAGAAGCTACAGAGCTTTAAATCAAAGCTCTACCACCATATACAAAAAATGGCTTTCATCGCCACAAGAAAAATTCAACAACAAAATACAACAGTCTCTAGTTCTTCTTTTCCTAGTCTGGTGGCGCGTCTCTGAATCAAGCTTTTAACTTGTGTTTCTATTTCTTTTCCATTCATCAAATATTTGTGTGGCTAAATTTCTCCTCCAATCATTCCATTGTTATGATGAGTCAATGAAAGTGATCAAATCATTGTCATCATCTTTGTCTTCTTAGTTATTCATAGTTCTATTGAGTTCCGCTTCCAATTGATCATTTGGCATTTCCCTCCTTATGAGGTTGTGTATAAGGCAACAAGCAATAATGATTCGGCATTGCGTCTTGAGAGGAAAAAATGAAGGGCTCTTTAGAATCTCCCAACGTAACTTTAGTACCCCAAAATACCTCTCTATCACATTCCTTGCAGATGAATGCTTTATGTTAAAAAATTCTTCAGGGGTGGTAGGTTAGTTTCCTACTCTCCATTCTCTTAAATTATAATTATGAGACAAATTTACTATTGAATGACACAAGGTAGTAATGTCCCCATTTAGTTTCCTTTATAAAGAGAAAGAAATCCTTTCCCATTTGGATAACCAGCATCCATAAGGTAGTAATATCCTATTGAATGAGACAATTATAGTTATAAAGATGCTAGATGATTATAAATATCAGACTTAAAACTATAAGTACAAAAATAGTTTTTTCTGTTTTGGATATCATCTCACCATGAGGGACTCGTAAGCCATATCTTCTACTAATGGCATCATGAAGCACTCTTAAGTCTGCAACGAAACCCTCCCAACCCGGAAATACAAAAAAGAAATGCATATCTTGTGAGCATACTCCTAAGACATTTGTAGTAATTTCATTTTTCCTAATTCGATACCTAGGCTTGTCAACTTCCAGCACATGCACTCTAATATATGTCTCATCTAGCTTTCCAAGACAGTTCTACAAAAGAAATAGCTTAGCATATATTCTTTTTCAGACACATAAGTTTTAAGATAGGAACATATAGTTATATACATATGTTTACCTTGAACCATTTTGAAAGAACCCAACCTCGATTTAGTTCCCTAAACCGGAATCAAACCCTTTCGAAAACACGAACCAACAAAAACCATAAAAATTTTGGCAGAGTTTCGCTACTAACGTGGAATTACCATTACCTGCACGCGGAAAATACACTTCATCCTATGCCACAAAAATCAAACTGTGGGCACCAATCCCATCTGGATTTCTCAATATATCAACAGTAAAGTAAAACAATAAATAAATCTGTATTTTACTGAAATCCGGAGTAAAATCGTATAAACATACACAACAGAATACTCAGAGCGACCTCTAATATATAATCATATAAGTATACCATAGTAGGTAGAACAATAAACCTACTGGAAGAAACAAGGTAGCTCGAGCACTATGCCTCCAACCACGACGTGCGACATCAGAGTCTGAACTGCAAACTGGGCACGGAAACCGAAAAGCCCAGGGGAAAGACATGAAAATCGTTAGAGTGAGTGGACGAAAATAAATGTCTTTCACCAGTTGATATATATGTTTAAAATAACATATGCGAGTCCAGATAAATAGAAATAACAAAGTACACGAGGTAAACTCATACTCCTCCAGCGTACTGAGCATGCAAGTAAAAATCTCACGGGGTCACTCATGGACACACCCGTGCTAGTACAGTCCGAATCACGGGGTCCTTGGTCCACACGTGATTCTAAGCCAGAAATGCCTTTGTTCCGGGGAAACGCCCCTCACCGGTCAGGTCGGGGTGACGACGCCACTCCTGGCGGCCTACCATCGGGGATCAGCCGAGAGGCAAGTGTATCGATACAACAGCGTAACTGAAACTGTACTCTGTGAAAAATCAAATCATAAATAGTTCGATGCAAATGCATGAAACAACATATAAGTGTATGTATACTTGTATACGTATATCCGTATATATATAATCGTAAAACACATGCTCATGTAATCTGAAATCTCATACGCATGCTCAAGTTCATAAAACGTGTCTAAAGACTCGCAAACAATCCGTGAAAAGAAATTGTCCACTCACAGACTAGCGTAACGCAGTTCGCGTTAACCCGTGATCCGGCGGAAAGTCCCTCGCCAAACGAACGATCACGAACCCCTGAATAACCACAAAATCCATTTCTCAAAATCATAACTCGACAATTCAAATCAAATCACGAGAAACCACCGTTCTCGGAAACACGTAATCCGATTACGACAAACTGTCGAAAATCCGAAAATCACACCTCAATACCTCACTGTAAGTTCGGACGCTCAATTCGAAAAACGAATCTCCCCACTGCGATCGGGGCGCGTTTTCGAGTGAAATGACATGTAACTTGTCGAAAATCCCAAAAAGTCAAACTTTGACCACCGTTGACCGTTGACCGCCGTCAACGGTGGCGCCGCCACCAAACTGAACTTTTCCCGGCAGAGCAACCTCTATTCCACTCAAAATCATCCACTGAGCAACTTTGTCAACTGCATCGAAGGCCAATTCTCACTCTAACTAGGTCAATTTCGTGAAAAACCGAATGTTCACACAAATTACAATTCCAAAATTCTCCATACACAAGATGAATTAGATCACCAAACTTACATGGTATCTTCATGGTGATGAGGGCCACAAAGCCCACTCCAAATTGTAGCTCGAATCGGCCGAAAATATTGAACCCGAATTCACTCAAAATTCTTGATTTTTGGCCGGAAAATTCTTCCTCTCCGGTGAGCCTCACCGTGCATGGTGGCCGGGGATGAGTTCGGGACCTCGAGACGAAGAGAACGAGACCACTCCCAAGTCGTGGGGTGGCCGGAATATCCCTCGCCGCCGGCGAGCCGTGAGCAAGTCGCCACCGTCGCACATCTCCTCTCTCCACCGAGTTGACTCGGTCAACTCGGTCAACATCTTAAATGGCAAGTGTTGACTTGCCCGAAATAGTAACTTTCTATTTATAGGCCTTCCATTTTTGGAAACTTCGTAATTATCTTTTCGACAAACTTCGAATATCCGTAACGTTCTCGTCGTAATTCCGATTCTGATAATTCTCGCGGCAACAAACTCGTCTCAACGTACTCTTCAATTATCACCCGAAGTCAAACATATCGACCAAAAAGATAAAAATTCAACTGTTCAAACTAACCCATATTTAAACCGACTAAACAATTAACAATCGGAAATATTCACAACTTAATCTTTGTAACTCAGAATAATGCTCCGGAAGTTCCCACGAGCTCGAAATTAAATTCTCAATAACTTCCGTGAAGAAGCCGAAACCAAATTCTCGTCCGGTAATTTAGTCGTTAAGAGCATCACCATTTAAATCTGATTACGTCGAAACTTCAAATATTCATCATTTATTCCTCGGTCGTCCAAATAATAATCCAGAACCGTCCACGAACTCGAAATCACACATACAACGACTCTCTAGAAGAGACTCAGCTCCAATTCTCGACCAAAGATTTAGTCGTTAACAAATCCCTGGCGAGTAAATCCATTATCGGAAATCCACGATGATATGCTAACTCGCGAATTAAGCTGATTCCACTGCTGATTCTGTTCTGGGTCGTCACACATTTCCACTTCTCATGAGCTGAATTATCAGATACCGGTTCGGGTGTTTTTAACAGTTGTTCTTGTAGGCTTAGAACTTCCCTTAACATCACATTACAATATCTACTAATTGTTTTCCCAGAGCATAGAAATCTTTCTTGTATAATTCTATTATTTTCATGGTGTGCAAGAGTATGTAAGAACATGGCTACCATTTCCTCCACCGAAACATGTCTTGTACCTCGTAGTCTAACATAGAGCATAATGTGCTAAATGTATGCCTATACATAGGGAGACTATTCACACACTTCGCATCACTTGCATACACCATGCGTAGAAAATTTTCATTCTTGAGAAAGCATCATATATGGAACGTGATTTTAGTCTATACATACGGTAATGTCATTCTACAATGATAGACATCACTATGTATATCATGATGATAAAATTAAGTTAACTCTTAATATTGTCAAGCATTAGAAGAATCTTTTTCTTCTTCGACAAGGGCATACGAGCCATAACTGCATGCCAATCATATATGTATGTAAGATTAACAAATATATAAAATGTAAATATTATAGTCAATAGATAATAGATATATGTACTAAGCAGATAAAGCCAAGTAGTAAAAACATAAGGATTTTCTCATATACTATACAAACTTTGTCTCCACACCTTAAGGTTACTTTCACACTGTTATATGCAATGTGCCGGAGTTTACTAACACTACTGGAGGAGAAATTCGAGGCGACGAAGAAAGGTGGTCGCCTCGTCTGGATTTCTCGTCGCCTCGATTTGTTGTGACCAAAACTACGTCGCTTCGTCTTGTCGCTTCAGATTGATCACTCCACCATTGGGGCGACAAAGAACCAATCTTCGTCGCTTCATTTGATTTCACGCGACGTAAACAAATTTACGTCGCTTCAATTTCTCGCTCAATGAAGCGACGTAGATTGGTTAATCTACGTTGCTTCATTTTATTTATTTTTTAATTTTTTTTCTTTTTCGCTCAATCAAGCGACGTAGATTGCTCAATCTACGTCGCTTCATTATATTTAATTTTTATATTTCTTTCTTTTGAATAAACAAAGCGACGTAGATTGATCAATCTACATCGCTTCAATGTATTTAATATTTAATTTTTTTCCTTTTTGAATAAACAAAGCGACGTAGATTGTTCAATCTACGTCGCTTCAATGTATTTAATATTTTTTTTTCTTTTTGAATAAACAAAGTGACGTAGATTGATCAATCTACGTCGCTTCAATGTATTTAATATTTATTTTTTTTTCTTTTTGAATAAATGATGCGACGTTGATTGCTCAATCTACGTCGCCTAAATGTATTTAATTTTGAATTTTTTTTGTTTTTGAATAAATGAGGCGACGCAGATTGCTCAATATACGTCGCTTAATTGTATTTAATATTTTTTTTTATATTTTTGAATAAATGAGGCGACAAAGATTGAGCAATATACGTCGCCTTAATGTATTTATTTTTTATTTTTTTTCTTTATTTACACAATGAGGCGACGTAGATTGATCAATCTACGTCGCCTCATTTATTCAAAAATAAAAAAATTAAATTAAATATTATTGTACCAAGTCACGACCTATCGCAATTTACAAACACAAAAACGCATTCAACCACAAATCAAGTTATATAGAAAAAATTGCCACAAATCGAAACGTTAACAGTTTATACAAAGCCTAGATACTAGATATAAATCAAGTTTATACAAATCAAGTTTATACAAAGCCTAAATACAGTTTACGAGCCAGGAGGTGGTGGAGGAGCTTGTGGTTGTCGACTCACAGCCTGGAATGATCGCATTAGGGCCTCTATTTCTTGCATCCTTTGGGCGAGCGCACTGTAATCCTCTATGGCCTTCTGCGCCACCTCGCTCGATCTGCGCGCCTCCTCTCTGGCTTCAGCGATCTCCCTTTGCAGGGTTTCGGTTGCCTGTACTCGGACCCCTCCTCTCGGTTTGGGGTCGCGTGTGAGAGCGCGCCCCACCCCTGTAACGTCGAACAAGAACAAATATTAGTAATGGAATAGTAAACCAAAATAAAGCAAAACGTAAATCGAGATGAACCACGGTGGTTTAGGAGATTTATTACCTCTTATAGAGGTCCCCGGGCCTTGAACCCACCACTTCCTCTATGATATTTATTTGTGTATCAAGAGGAAGAGGCTGGGCTTGGGAAACCGATTCGCCGTCAACTGGGCCCGCAACACTATCTTGTTGTGACAAGACTTCATCGAGTCGACGCTTCACTGCCGCCTGCTCAATTAAAATATATCAAATAAATAATATTACAATATAGTAAACAAAAATAATTGAAATAACGTAACGTGAACATATTTTCGCTTACCACTTTCTCAGCCGCATTCTTGTCCGGCTGGTATACATTAATCCACGTCTGGACGGCGGGCGCTCTATGACCCTCCTTCTCCAACACCTCGCTTCGGTACGAGAGGGCGAGAGATCCCGAACGGTGGTTGAGCTGCTGCTCCTTGTTCTTGTTTCGGTTTCCTCGATTCCGTTCGCACAATCGCTGCTACACACACACAAAAATCATTTTAAAATAAGAATAGATAAACATGCATATTTTCAAAATGTTGGCTACAAAAACTGTGCGGATAGTTTATGAAGCTCACCAAGTAAGCAGGGTCTTCGAAGTGGGATTTTAACCACGCCCATTGGTCTTCCCTCCCGAGAAACTCGGTCGGAGTCTCCTGGCTGACGTGGAGATAATGTTGGTGGCAATCGTACTTCCAATCCTTGTAGATTGTTTGCGCGGTCGCATCAATGAAGTTCCACATCTCCACGTCAGTCGCCGGGATGTCGTAGTTCGTCTAGCACAAGACATTTAAATTCTGTTATGTAAAAGTTATATTTACATTTACTACAAGTAGGTAAGTAAGCTAAGGCCAGTAAGTATACCTCAATATTTGTATTGACGATATCGCGATGCAAATCTCTAAGTCCCAAAAAGCTAGGTGCAAGCATTGGAACTTTTCCGCGGATGATGCTACCGATGTCTCTGCACATCAGACTCCTCATTTCCCTCGTCGCAGGCCCCCGATGCCTCTTAGAGTAAGCGACTTGTAGTCGCCTATTGTTGTTCATCCAGACGAGGTACTCCGTCTTCGTCCCGACAACGACTCCGCGCTGTTGCGTCGTCGGATCTCCGGTTGCCATGTCCACCATGTCGGGGAGTTTGGTCTTCTTGCACCGGATGCTGAGGGCGGGAGGGTGCTGTGGCGCCGTAGTGGCGTCGCTGTCATCACCTTGAGGAATCGTATCCTCAAGGTTTGGGGCGGGCGTTAAAACCCCGCCTGCTAGGGTCGCAGATTGTCCCGTGGGGCAACCCGACCCGGAAGCCCCATCTCTGCTGAATGCTCGCCACACCACCTCCATAGCCTCCGCAGCTGCCACCGCGGCCTCTTCACGACGCTGGATCGCCGCTTTCTTCCTCTGGTATCCAGTATTTCCGGGAGCCATTCTGTATCAACTAATCTATTAAGATTGAACTACTCTTATCAAATTATGGCCAAAACTTAAACTATCACTAATCAAATTATAAAAGTGACAAAGAACGATTTCCAACGATGTAATATACAGTTTTCATGTTTCAACTAACTCAAAATCCAGAACCAGATGAATTTAGATATAACCAATTTGACATGAACACAACTGATCATAACAAGTCCCACAACCTTTTCATAGAATCAGAACAACCCAATTGAAAAAAATGAGAACCAATTTTAAAGCCCAACTATCCAAGGCAAGCACCGAAAGAATTATACTTGCTGCTCAATTATGCTTGTAAACATTTCATACCAAACATTTCATACCAAACATTTCAAACATTTCCAACGATTTCCAACGAAAATATACAGTACTACACCAAATCGTCTCAGTTGAATGTACAAAGTGAATGTACAAAGTGCTAGAAGGAACTTCAAGTCACCAAAGCATGAACAAACAGCAATATCAAACACGAAAAGAGCATTCTCAGATTCTCTATTACAGTTCACATACAAACCAATTTGTATTCTCAGTTAAAGCAAACATAAATGAAACCCCTCTATTATACTCGAAATCAAAACTCATCTAACATTCTCTACTATGTTCTTCGCCACTGAATCAAAACCCTAAAATCAAAACTCATCCAACATAGAGATGAAAACAATTCCAAATAAAGGATACTCTCTGCATTTTCCAAAGTTAAATCAACATAAAACAAAATGGAATGCAATTTTGAAAGCAACAAGACTAAACCAAACACAATTAACACTGTTTGTAAATCCAGTCATGAATCTCATCGAAATCAGTTGTAATGATTCACTGAACCAATTAGACCAATTAGTCAGCTCTGGATCCCCATGTTCCTGTGATAACAATCAATCATAACCACTAACCACTACTACATCAACCCAATCGTGTCAATAAGACAACACTAAGCCGACACATCATAACCAAATACTCATCAATCGAATGATAACGAAACAGAATTATAACAAAAAAAGAGGGATCAATACAGAACCAGGCAAATTCAATTCCAATATTACAAACAATTCCATACATATACAACACCATACATATTACAAACAATGTGGGACAGAATTCACAAAATTTCACAGTGTAACAAGTTTAACAATGATTTCACAAAACTCTGACCAAACAAAAGCTACAATCTTTACAATAACAGTAACCCAGAATCAATTTACAAATCAAACCCACTAAAAATAATGCATCCTTACTTGATTGGAAATCCCAGGTCAGTGCTAAACCTCACACCTCCAACACCTGTGAAACAAAATTAACACAATGGAATCAAATTTCAAGGGAGACCCAAAACAGAGATTAAGGAATTAAACTGATGATTATTACAAACTCAACAATAATACTCACACATACAGATGATTAGAGAGAGAGTTGAAAAGTAGAAAAAATCGAAAACACAAGAAGAAGATGCCTACCGAGGGGAAGATCGAAGATGATTAGAGAGAGTTGAAGATGGATGGGATTTGAGAGAGTTGAAGATGGAGGGGATTTGGTGGAGGGGATTGAGACGGAGGGGATTTGGTGGAGGGGATTGATTAGGGGTTAGGGATTTCTGGGTTAGGGATTTGGGGGAGCGAGGTCGAAGAGCAAGGAAGAAGTTTGGACGAAATGAAAAGAAGAAGAAAGAAACTGTGATTCTGGGATTATAAAGCCAACGAGGCGACGTAGATTGGAATCTTCGTCGCTTCGATTAATTCAAGCGACAAAGAACTCAATATTCGTCGCCTCGTATGCTTTCTTAATACGTTCACGCGACAAAGAACTCAATCTTCATCGCTTCCTTTAGTTTGAAGCGACGTAAATTGCAATATACGTCGTTTTTTTTAATTTTAAGCGACGTATAATTCAACCTTTGTCGCTTCGATTAATCAAATGAATATTAAATAAACGAAATGAACTAAATATTTATTTTTATTTTTTTTCTTTTTGAATCAATAAGGCGACGTAGGATGAGCAATATACGTCGCTTTATTGTATTTATTTTTATTTTTTTTGTTTTTGAATAAATGAGGCGACGTAGATTGATCAATCTACGTCGCTTCCTTGTATTTAATTTTCATATTTTTTTTTCTTTTTGAATAATTGAGGCGACATAGATTGCTCAATCTACGTCGCTTCCTTGTATTTAATTTTTAATTTTGTTTTTTTTTTGAATAAATGAGGCGACGTAGATTGCTCAATCTACGTCGCTTAAATTTGGAGATACTAACAAAGGTTGAATTCTTCGTCGCTTTAATTTATTTATGGAAAGGTAATGAACTGAATATGAAAGAAACGATGAAGTTTAGAATTATAAAGTTAGTAATATTTTCTCGAATACATAAATTATGCTTTAAAGAAAATAGGAATTTAGGTTTCAAATTCATAATAATATTATGAGTTTAGTCCTCGTCTTCGTCCTCGTCCTCGTCCTCGTCCTCGTCCTCCTCGTCCTCGTCCTCGTCCTCGTCCTCCTCGTCCTCGTCCTCGTCCTCGTCCTCGTCTCCTTCTTCGTCCAAAAGTAGTTGAAAATCTGGGTAAAATTGTACACTACAAGAAAACTGCACCTAGACCACGGAAACGTAATTGTTCCGTGGTCCAAGTGACACTTGGACGACGGAAAAGACTCCGTGGTCCAAGTAACACCTGGACGATGGAGAATACCATCTCCGTCGTCCAGGTGAACACCTGGACCTCGGATCCTTTTCCGTGGTCCAGGTTATCACCTGGACCACGGAGACGGTATTCTCCGTCGTCCAGGTTACCACCTGGACCTCGGATAATACTCCGAGGTCCAGGTGATCACCTGGACGACGGAGATTGTATTCTCCGTCGTCCAGGTGATCACCTGGACAACGGACCGACACGCCGTCGTCCGAGTACGTAACGTACTTCCACTTAGACGGCGTACCGACACCTCCGTCGTCTAAGCGAAGCATTATATATAAGCCCGATGCCAAACTGAATTCATCATATCGATCATTCCATTAATTTGAAGGAGAGATAGAGGGGAGAAGGCAGAAGAGAGCTAGCTAGAAAGCCGAGAAGAATCAGGATCGATAAGGGCCGGGATCTCCGCTGACTAGCTAGCTAGCTAGCTTAATTAACGTACATATATCGAGAAGGCCAACGTACAGGTACGTACGCAGTTAAAATTTGCTTAATTAATATATATTTAGTGAAAACGTACGTACATATATATGCAAGGATGTTAGCTAGCTATATATATATATGTACAGATCGATTAAATTACGTACGTACGTAATTGATGGAACCATGTAGATCGAGTACGTATAATGAAGCGTAAATTAATGGACTAATATATATATATATATGTAATAATTAATTAATTATAATATTTTGTAGCAGTATGGACAAGAGTTGGATGAAGTTGAAGAATAGATGTGATGTCCGGTATATGGATGGAATTAGCGAATTTGTGAATTTTGCGATAGAACATGGTCAGGGAAAGAAATGTTTCAGGTGTCCGTGTCAGAAATGTCTTAATTGTCAGTATGCGGAGGTTAATGTTATGGTGCAACACCTCTACGAAAATGGTATGATGTGGAGTTACACTACATGGAGCAAGCATGGTGAAGCAGTAGAGTTCAGCGCAGCAGACTTCAGCTCAGGGTACAGTTACCATGGTGCCTCATCCAGCGGCAGTGGTGCCGGACCCCCAGCTTGCAACCCAACTGCAGATTTGGTCCATGATGCGTTTCCGGGATGTAGTCATGGTGGACACCAAGACGGAGGTTACAGTACCACTAATGAGCATGATGACACATTCCCCGCAGCTAGCTTGGCCACTGACACCAGTGAGATGGAAAAATACAACTGGATGCTACTTGAAGCGCAGACCCCGGTGTTTCCTGGATGTCGAGAGAATGTGTTGCAATATGTGATGGAGCAAATGAAGATAAAAGTGAAGAACAAAATTTCAGTGAGTGCTTTTGACGAAATTCAGGAGCAAATATGTAAGTTGCTTCCTGATGATCACAATCTTCCTAAATCTCATTATAAGGTTAGAAATATCCTGAGCAGCCTCGGCCTAAAGTACAGGATAATTGACGCATGTCCGAATGATTGTGTGCTATTTTACAAAGAGTATAAAGAGTTGGACTATTGTCCCGTATATGGCCAGTGCAGATTCCAGTTGAATAGGAAGAGTTCAAAAAAGAGAATTCCTGTGAAAGTTGTTCGATATTTTCCCTTGATTCCCAGATTGCAGCGCCTGTACATGTCTCTACACACAGCAGAGGCGATGCGATGGTACGCAGAAAAGCGAATAGATGACGATGTCCTGCGACACGCCGCGGATGGGGAGGGTTTCAAACATTTCGACAGAGAATTTGGAGACTTTGCTTTAGAGGTTAGAAATGTTAGACTCGGTCTATCTACAGACGGATTCAATCCTTGGGGAAGTAATAGCTCCGCCGTCAGCACTTGGCCAGTTATTCTGATGCCGTACAACTTGCCTCCGTGGATGTGCATGAACAAGGAATTTAATTTCCTTACCGTACTAATTCCAGGTCCTAAATCTCCATCGAAGTGCTTAGATGTCTACTTCAGACCTTTGATCAACGAGCTGAAACTGTTGTGGGAAAATGGAGTCCCAACTTATGACAAATTCACTGACACGATGTTCACGATGAGGGCTGCTGTAATGTGGACGATCAGCGATTTTCCAGCTTATGGGATGTTGGTAGCCTGCAAGACAAAAGGATATAATGGATGTCCTATATGTTTGGACGATGTGAACTCTAGTTGGCACGCAGGGAAGGTGTGTTACTTGGGTCACCGTAGATGGCTTCCTCACGACCACCCGTGGCGACAGGATGAAGCTCATTTCGACGGCACGGTAGAGAACAATCCTAAACCCCGTAGTTGGTCGGGCGAAGAGATTTTAGAGAGGTTGAGCTATTTCGACTTTGGTGTGTTGAGCAATGACGCGGATGCAAAGAAATGCAATCCAATTCCTCCACATGATATGAGCTATTGGGATCACAAGAGTATATTCTTTGAACTCCCTTACTGGTTGAAGTTGAAGCTGAGGAACAACTTGGACGCGATGCACATAGAAAAGAATGTGTGCGACAGCGTGGTGGGAAAAATTCTCGGTATTAAGTTCAAGACTAAAGATACTCCCAAAGCGCGCAAAGATTTGGAATCAATGAATCTACGTCGTCCCTTGTGGTTGAGGAGGGATAGGAAAGGAGTGTACAACAAGATGCCAGATGCACCTTACACAGTGAAGCCGACGCTTAGACGTTCTGTATTTCACTGGTTTAAGGGCGTTCGTTATCCGGCTACGTATGCAGCTACTATAACTGGGGCAGTGGACGAGGTGCAACACAAGTTTGTTGGTCTAAAGACACATGACTATCACGTTATGCTGCAACGTCTGATTCCAGTGGTAATTCGACCATACTTGCCTCGGGACGTCGTAGAACCAATAGTGACATTGTGCAGGTGGTGGCAGAGGTTATGCGCCAGAGAATTACAGAAGTCAGATGTGGTGGAATTGCAACAACAAATTGTGCACATCATTTGCAAACTAGAGAGGATTTTTCCTCCTGCTTTCTTTGACATCATGATTCACCTAATGATCCACCTGCCCGAGCAGGTGCTCATTTCTGGTCCGGTCCAGTACACTTCGATGTATCCTCAAGAAAGGTACGTACAACTAATTAATTAATTTGTTCCACTGAAGATTATATATATACTAGCTAGCTATATGTACTTATTCTTATTGTACGTTTGATTTTGTAGACAGCTTGGACAGTATAAGTCATTCGTCAGAAACAGGTCGGCCCCGGATGGCTCAATAGCAGAGACATACCTAATGCATGAGTGTGTTACTTACTGCAACAGGTACCTCAAAGATCCACCCCCTCCCACTGCCTCCGATCGCAGTGCCCGCATCAATCTTTCTGTTGTCACCAATGCCGTCCGACCGTTTAGAGGAGTATTAAAGGAATCGTTAACACGGGAAGAACTTATTGAGGCACATTGGGTAGTGTTGCGCGACTGTGACGAAGTTGAGCCGTACATGATGTCATACAGGGAGAGGCTTCAGGCGTTAAATCAAAACAAGAGTTCGGCATGGATTGAGAAAATGGTTAAGAAGAAATTTCCCGATTATTTTTTCCAATGGGTACGTACGTACGTCTCGGTATTAATTATTTAAATACAATTAAACCCTTATATTACTTTGCCCTTTTTCGCAGATGATTGATCTGCAAAAATCTGAAAACCACGGAGGGTGGTGGTCATGGCCAAAGCACTTGCTAACAGGGAAGCCGGTTAAACACTATATTTATCCCGGATGTTTTGTGAACGGTGTAAAGTTCCATTCACTGGCCCGAGACGAAGGAAGAAGAACACAAAACAGTGGGGTAGCGGTTGGGAAAGACAATGATCTATATTACGGGGCTATTGTATATGTGGTTCAGCTATGTTACGAGAATGATGTCAACGTTTTCCTATTCAAGTGCAGATGGTTCAAGCGTACAAAGGAAGACCTGGGACTATTATCAGTCGATACAAACTCTAGCTGGTATGAGGATGAGCCTTTCGCTCTCGCCACCTTAGTTCGGCAGGTGTTCTATCTCGACGATCTGAAAGCCGGTGAAGGGTGGAAAATAGTGAACCATATATCTCACCGAGAAATATGGAATACAGAGACAATTGAAGGGACACCGGCCACGACTGAAGATGCTGCTGAACCAGAAAGAGACATTCCTGCCTATCAAGAGCCTAATATTTCTGTCATCCGCTTTGATATAATGGACCTGGTTCAAGATGGTGAACGGTTACCCATGCCTGATGGTTGTACAGATCTAACTGAAGATGAGATTATCGATAAGGTAGATGAAGAAGACGAGCAGGAAGAGGACGCGGACGAGGACGAGGACTCAGGTTATTCGTCAGACGATGTTGAGTACGATGACGAGGATGAGCCGTCGTCTAACGGGGATGAGGACGATGATGATTATGACGAAGAGTACGGTCATACGACGAGGGAGATTAATTGGTAATTAATTGTTGTAATTATTGTATTTATATATGATCGATGTGGGTTATTTTACGGTAATTAATTAATCCGAATTATATATCCTGGACAACGGAGAAATTAATTGCAGGTTTGTAACGACCCGAACCAGAATCAGAAGTGTGTTTGGCACGATTTTCGAGATTTGAGTTTAGTCGCAGTTTACGATATTGTGTGGTTTGTCGATTCGATTTGCGACTATATTTTCAGTCGAGAATTTGAGTTGGGTGTCTTCACGGAAATTGTAGAGTACGTGATTTTGAGCTCGTGGGCGGTTCCGGAAGATTTTTCCGATAACCGAGGAATATTTTATGTGTATTTGAAGTTTCGGGTTCCGACGAGTTTATCCGATTGTTTCGAGCTTATCCGAATCACATCGTATATTCATTCCGGACCGTCGATCGACCCGAGGGACGAGTATAAATATCGAAAAGTCGAGAAATAGTCGTAAAAACACAGATTTGCATTGACTGAACTTTGACTTTCCAAAATTGGAAAGTTGACTTGCTGCCCGAAAGGGGAAGTTTCCGTTTTCGGCCTCACATTTCCGGCGACCTAATTCCGGCGACCTCAGGCCACGAGACAGGTATAGCTAGACTCCTCTCTTGATTTCGAGTGTGTTAGAACTTGGTTTGGGTTGAAATGTTATGGTTTTGAGGTAACCCGAGCTAGGCCGAACGGGTTGGAATCGCCGGTGTTGGTGACGGTGGTTCCGGCGAGTTTTGAGGGTCGAGTTGTTGGCGGCTTTGTTCCCCACACCTCATTGAAGCTTCCTAGTTAATTGGTTTTGGACGAGATGAAGTTTTTGGGTGAACTCGAATAGGGATTTCGGTTTGGGATTTCGATCGGGTTTTGTGAAATTGAGTTGGTTCCTTTGTGAATTGAGCTTAGTGATAGAAGGGAAAGAGATTCGCATGGATGAGATGGACTGATCTGAAAATTTTGGCCGCAAAACTCCACCGTTGACGGCGCACCGCTGTCGGCGGCGGCGGTCAACGGCGAGAAAAAGTCAACTTTTCAGATTTCGATGTAATTAGTGTCGTTTTTCTCGTAATCATGCCCTGGTTATCGTACGGAGGTTTTCGGGTTGATTTGGTTAGCCGATTTTCAGTCGAGATTTCGAGTGGGGATTTCGGGATTTCCGTAATTCATTTTGCACTGCATTTCATATTTCCGGAAACGGTTGGTTTCCGTGCATCGGTACAGTGTTGTGGATTACGATATTGATCAGTTGTGTTTTATGAATATATTTAGGGGATCGAGATCGAGATCGGGACCGAGATCGAGCTTCTGGCGAGGGTTCTTCCGCCGGTCTTCGAGATTAGCGCGAGTGCGCATTACGCGAGTCTGTGAGTGGACAATTTATTTTCACGGATTGATTGCGAGTCGTTTATATACGTTTTACGAACTTGAGTATGCAGCATGATTATGGTTTTACGAGCATGAGATTTCATATGAGATTATATTTATTATGAGCATGTGTTATACGATTACACTTATACGAATATACGTATATGAGTATACATATACTTATATGCTGTTTCATGCATTTGCATCGAACTGTTTATGATTTGGTTTACACAGAGTACAGTCTCAGTTACGTTGTTGTATCGATACATCTTGCCTCGTCGGCTGATCCCCGACGGAGGGCTGCCTGGAGGGGCGTTTCCCCAACCAGACCGGTGAGGGGCGTATTCCCCGGAACCGAGGCCATTTCTGGCTTAGAATCACGTGGTAGTCAAGGACTCCGTGGTTCAGACTGTACTAGCACGGTGGAGTCCATGAGTGACCCCGTGGGATTTTACTTGCATGCTCAGTACATTGGAGGAGTATGAGTTTTACCTCGTGTACTTATTATTTTATATTCCTGGACTCGCATATGTATTTTAAACATATATATATTAATTGGTGAAAGACATTTATTTTCGTCCACTCACTCTAACGTGTTTATTGTCTTTCCCCTGGGCTTTTCGGTTTCCGTGCCCAGTTTGCAGTCCAGGTTTGGTGTTTCACGTCGTGGTTTGGAGGCTAGTGATCAGAGTCACCTGTGTTTTCCAGTAGGTTCTTGTTTCGCCTACTGATGTACATATTGTATATGTTTTACTCTAGAGGTCGCTCTGATACATTCTGATACATGTTGTGCGGATTTTCACGGATATACATATATACATAGTATAGTTTATTTACTGTTGTTGATCATATTGATGTTGAGAAATCCGGATGGGAATGGTGCCCACGGTTTGCTTTTTGTGGCATAGGATGAAGTGTTAATTTCCGCTTGCAGGTTATGGTAATTCCACGCTAGTAACGAAAATCTGCCGAAATTTTGAAAATTTTTTGTTGGTTCGTGTTTTCGAAAGGGTTTGATTCCGGTTTAGGTAATTGAATCGGGATTGGGTCCTTTCAAGGTTGTCGCCAAATCTCAATCTCATATAAAACCCTACATCCTGGACCCTAAATCTAGCAGATCGGATCGTTCGATCAATTTTTTAATTATATTTTTGAATCAGAATAATTGAACGGACACTCAAATGACTGGGGACGACCTAAACCGTAAACTCTACGGCCCTAACCCCTGAATTCGGGGTTTATATTGAACTTGGACGACGGAGAATGGTCATTATCCGTCGTCCAGGTAAACACTAGGACGGCGGATATGGTAATTATCCGTCGTCTAAGTTCACAAACCCTAAACCCTAACCCCTGAATTCGGGGTTTAGAACTTGGACGACGGAGAATGGTCATTATCCGTCGTCCAGGTAAACACTAGGACGACGGATATGGTAATTATCCGTCGTCTAAGTTCACAAACCCTAAACCCTAAACCCTAAGGCCCTAACACCTGAATTCAGGGTCTATACACCTGGACGATGGAGAACGTCATTCTCCGTCGTCCAGGTGCATATATCGGCATTTTTTCTAAGACAACGACCATCTAGACCTTCTTCCAATGCATATTCTTTGAGTCAAGACTTTAGAGTAAACATATCTTGGTGTGTGAGCTTCGACGGTTCGAAAATCGGAGTTGCGAAATGCCTTGTATCCACGTTTCCGGTTTGTGAAATTATCGGTTTTGCGTTTGACTGTGCCGATCAAACCCTTCCCGAACTTATTATTTTATGGTCCTTTGAAGACAATTATATATTATGTTACGACGAACATATCCAACGGTTGTTTTGTCCAAATTCAATTTCGTTAATACTCTGTTGCAAATGAGCCTCTACCCATAAACACTTAAGTCGTAAGGATTACTCGATACTTAACAACTTTCAAAACGAAAATCTATTTTCAGGTTCAAATTTAACTGTTCATATATACGATGCGTTCATCGATATTGGACGACTATTTCACTCCTATGACAGATCGCTAAATTCCTAGCGAATTAATTTTAAACTTTTTTTTAACGTAAATTACACTTGGACAACGGAGAATGACGTTCTCCGTGGTCCATGTTAACACCAGGACGACGGACAACGTCATTCTCCGTCGTCCAGGTGAAATTTACCATGGCGGTTCGATTAATTTTTGAATTTTTTTTTTAATGAATTTTTCACCTGGACGACAGAGAATGACGTTCTCCGTCGTCCTGGTGCTAACATGAACCACGGAGAACGTCATTCTCCGTCGTCCAAGTCAAAAATCATGGCGGTTCATTTTACCCCCTCAATTTTCGGCGCCGCTTGAATTTCCACTTAGACGACGGAGATTCAATTCTCCGTCGTCTAAGTCCAAATTTATGGCGGGTGAAACGTCCCGCCCATTAATTACGCGCCGCTTCGAAAAATTTTAACCTTTCATCTGGACGACGAAGAACACTGTTTTCGTCGTCCAAGTGCACTTAGACGACGGAGAATAGTGATCCGTCGTCTAAGTGAAACTCTATAAATAGAGTGCGGCTCATCTTCTTTTCCTCATCCCTTACAATTCTCTCTATCTCTCCTCTCCTCTCTCTCTCTCTCATTCCGGCGATATTCTCCTCCGGTGACGACGCTCCGACGACACAACTCCGGCGTGGTTCCTCCTCTCCGACGATACAACTCCGGCGATATTCCCGAAAACTCCGATTCGGTAAATTTCTATTTTTCCCTTATTAAAATAATTTTCATTTAATTAATTAATTAAATTCTAAATATAATTAATTAGTAGAAATTAATTTAGTAATTAGTTTTAAATATTTAATAAATGATTAATTATTGTTATTAATTAATTAAATCATAATTATTGTTATTTAATACTAATTAAATGAATAATTGTAAATTTATTGTTATTAATTAAATAAATGATTAATTATTTTTATTAATTAAATAAATAAATAATTATTGTTATTAATTAATTAAATGGTTAATTATTGCATGCTAAATAAAAATAAATTATTGCATGTAATTACGTGTATTTTTTAGTAAATTAATTAGTAGTACGTGTTCGATTTAAATTTAGTACATAGGCTTGGTTTAATTAAGTCGCACTCTTTGGAATAGATGGCGCCTCTTTTCCAAGCTTATCTCTTTAACTCCTCGTGATGTGTGGATTTCATCACCGCACACCATAACCTAAGTGAAGTTATGGACACGAGGTTGAGGGCGGAGTTTGCAAAGGCCTTGAGGGAGTGTAAATTTTCGAAAAATTGGCCGAATGTCAGACATGGTGTTTAGAAACGGGTTATGACTGGTGACAGGATTTGGACTAAGAAAGACTTTTGTCGAAATTAGTCATGCCTCTCGCGTTATCTCTATCCCTAACTGGCCATGTTTTTCGATTTAACCAAGGCTGATTAATTGAAAATTTACACTTTATCGCGCGGGTCGCACGTCCATTGAACGACCGAAAATGCCAAGCTAGTGTACTCTATTTAAATCTTAAACGTACTTAATTAATTAGCGTAAATTTTTAAGTTGTAATTATTATGGTAAGTAGGTATTTTAACACCGTACTCTTAGGTTTAAATGGCTCCGCCAAAGACGACATCCGGCAAGAAGAAAGCCCAACAGGAGGCAGAAGATGCCATGCTACGCCAGTTGGCGGCCCAAGTCGGTTGGGTTCAAGAGGAGGGCAACGACGCCCTCAATCCGGACGGATCATCTGGTCCGTCCGTAGGGCCATCTGGGGAAATTCCCGCTCCTCCATTCATCGAGAGCGGTGATGACGTCGACCCCTTCCAAACTCCGACGCCCGGTACCCATTCAACGGGCAGTACTCAGGCGTCCTCGACCGCCGAATCAATCATGTACAACGCCCGCCGTAGGCAAAGGAGGGCCCCCACTGACCCGGAACCGAAAAGGACTCGGGGTCTCGTTAAAGGGGGCAAAGCGGAGCGTATTTGCAAGGCGACCGGGAAAAAAATCGAGTTGCCCTACGACGAATTTACCTGTGGCCCTCCCACAGCTAAGCTAGCAAGTCTCTCGGCGCATAGCATAGGGTTAATCGTCCGTAACCGGGTTCGTCTCACTGCCCCGACTTGGAAGGAGGCGCCGGATCATGAGAAGGCGAAAGTCTTCAAAGATCTTTCGGTACGTAATACTTCCAAGTTAGTTATTATATAATATTGTTAATATTAGTTAAAATTTCATAATATATACGATTATAATTTTCTATTCATTTTTGATAGGAACAATTTGAGGTGGATCCGACACCGGAAATGTTGAGGCATATCAACCAAACCGCTAACGCCATCTACAAAGATTGGAAGTACAGGCTCCATCAGTACTTCCAAACTCACGGTCCCGCCCCTCCCCTAGGCCTGGCAATTGGGCGGGTTAATAAATGACCCGCCCGTTACCGCCCGATAACGATCCATTAAAACCCGCCCATTAACTAATCGGGTTATTAATGGGTGACCCGATAACAACCCGTTATCAAAACGGGCGGTTTCGGGTGAACCCGTTAGCCCAATAACAACCCGATAAGAATTCATAAAACCTAACTCTAAGGTTTTTTTTTTTAAAAAAAAATAATAAAAAAAATGAGTTGATAAAATAATTTTTTATTTTATTTTGTAAAAAAAGGCTTAACGGGTTTTATCGGGCCCCAATGGGTAACCCGTTATCTTATCGGGCTAACCCGATATAACCCGTTAAGCTTAACGGGTTATATCGGGTTGAACCCGTTAATGACCCGCCCACTAATAACCCGCCCGAACCTGTCCGAACCCGCCCGTTTGCCTGGTCTACCCTCCCCCCTTAGAGCTGCGTGGGGATAGAGAAGATGAGTGGGAGTGGTTGTGTAACCATTTTGTCGATGACTCCTTTAAGGTGTTAATTTACTTTTTTTATTTCAATTAAGATAATTGAATTATTTAAATTGTAGTTATTAATTTTTTAATGATTTAATTATTTTGTGTAACAGAAATTCTCCGGTGTCAACAAGGCCAACCGGGGGAAGAAGGAGAAACACCATACTACCGGCGCCAAGCAGTTCATTCAAATTGCCAAGGAGCACAAGGATAAGGGTTCCAAACACCCTTATCTTGATGCAAGCGTAAGCGCGTACGTGACGCCTGGGCTCGATAATGAAGCCAGTCAATGCGGCGTAAGTGATATAGTAATTATGTGCTTTTAATTATAGTAATTATTATTTAAATATTATTTCATTATAATAAATTAATTATTCTTTTGTAGGCAAGGGTGATAGAGCGGGCGCAAGAAGAGTTGGCTAACACTCAGCTTGCGTTCCCAGATGTGCCGCCGGAAGACCTGCCTCCTCTATCCTTAGAGAGCCAAATTGCAATCGCGGATGAGGTCTACAGTCGTAGAGCTGGCAAGGAGGTTAGGCATTTTGGGCCTAGGGTGGTACGAGATTTGTCGACGACCTCCGGCTCATCATCTACGGGAGGTTCGGGGCAGCGGAGAAGGAGTCAGGCAGCGGCCGTCGAAGTAGCCATTCAAGAGGCTCGACTGGCACGAGAGGAGAATCGACTGACACGAGAGGAGAATCAGCTGACACGAGCGGAGAATGAGGCAATGCGGCGAAGACTTGACGAACAACAAGCACAAATAGCCCAACTCATTGCGCTCATGAACCAAAATCGAGAAGAATGTCAACCTCCTCCGAACCCATACCCCGACGACAACGACCCGGCTGGAGGCGGAGGACTCGGCGGCGCATCTGCTCCTCCAGTGTATTAGCTAACTAGTTAATTATCGCGTTTCTTTAATTCCGAGTTCCGAACAATATTTTATAATTTTTATTGGTTTTTAATTTGGATGTGTATGTAATTAAAGATTAATTAATTATTTATTTAATACATTAATTAATATTAAAAATTTAGTTTAATTAATTAATTTCGATTATTTTCATTATTTAAATTAATTGAATAATAAAATAATTTAATAATATTTAATTTCGATTAATTTTTTTTTTAAAATTAAATAGTCACTTGGACGACGGAGATTAAGTTCTCCGTCGTCCAGGTGCACAAACCCTAACCCTAAACCCTAAAACCCTAACCCCCAACCCCTAACCCCTAACCCCTAAACCCTAAACCCTAAACCCTGCCATTCTCCGTGGCCCACGTGTTCACCTGGACGACGGAGAATTAGTGTTTCCGTCGTCCAGGTGAAAACATGGGCCACGGAGAATGAATGCTAGCTTCTCCGTGGCCCATGTTTTCACCTGGACGACGGAAACACTAATTCTCCGTCGTCCAGGTGAACACGTGGGCCACGGAGAAACGAGCAATGTCCGTGGCCCATGTGTTCACCTAGACGACGGAGAATTAGTGTTTCCGTCGTCCAGGTGCATACATGGTCCACGGATAATGTCCATGGTCCAAGTTAACTTGGACGGCGGAGACATAATTCTCCATCGTCCAGGTACTTGGACGACAGTACTTGGAGCACGGACCTTGGACGATGGAGATTCCGTCGTCTAAGTACTTAGACGACGGAAAACGTCACCTAGATGACGAAAATGGTCCGTGGTCTAGGTGCAGTTTTCTTGTAGTGGTATCACCGTGGGAGTGTCCTCTTGGTAAGGCTCGAATATATGATCTCCTGAACGCGATATGTTTTCATCAATGGCAAGTACTTCGGCGCTGTAGACATTGCGGTGCGACATTTCTTGTACTACCTTCCAAGTACCACCAGCCTTTGGATCGTCTATGTAGAATACCTGTTTTGCTTTGGTTGCAATTATGAAGGATGAATCCTCATAGTAACTGTTGTTTGTATTCACTGATATCAGTCCATGATCTTTTATAATGGTGTCAAGATCTTCAGGGTCCTCGGAGTTGTGCCATGTGCACTTAAACAACACCACTGGCATACGGCCTGCATATAATACTTCGACCACGTAGTTAACATGGCCGTAGAACTTGGATGAACCCATGTCTATCATGACACCGCTGTTTTGAGTCACGGTTCTTTGATCTCTATCAAACGATGTGAACTTGACACCGTTCACATAACACGACTTATAAACCCGACATTGTTGAGGTCCTTGAGCTAATGACTTTATTCCTGCAACCAAGCTCGGGTCCGAGTTTTTTTCTTTAAGGGACACCTGAAAGATAAGTGTTAAGAGAAGTTAGAGATAAGTGTTATAAACCCTCAAAGAACCTTACAAGAATTAATAGGCATATGTACCCATGTTAAGAACCATCGAAGAAAACTCCTCCTCCGACGAAGCTCGTCGAAATCTTCACCATTTTTAGCCTCGAACCTTCTGGACCATCCTTAGACTTCGATTCAATTGAAAAAATGATTCCAAGGATGTTGTCACACACATTTTTTTTAATGTGCATGACATCTAAGCAATGTCTGATCTTCAATGATGACCAATACGGCAGCTTCCAAAATATGCTTTCGTGAGTCCAACACTGTCTCTTATTCGGATTATACTGCACCTTCAAGTCTTCATGTTGGCTAAGAATAGGGTAAACGTGTGACCTAACGTCCTCCAAAATTTTATCTCCACTCTTACGATAGGGTCTTCCGCCAAACTCCTCCTTCCCGTTAAATGCCTTGCTCAATCTCCAAGGGTGATCTTGGTGGAGCCATTTTCGATGACCTTCATAAACTATCCTCCCACATATATGCTCTGAAGTTAGCTCATCTAGACAGATTGGACATGCCTTGTACCCTTTCACAGTTGACCCCGCAAGCATCCCTAAACCTGGAAAGTCGCTAATAGTCCACATTACCGCTGCCTTCATCAAGAATACCTCATTGTCTACTCGATCAAAAGTATGGACTCCAACGACCCATAAATGTATTAGCTCCTCGATCATCGGCTCAATGAGTACACTAAGGCACTTTCCGAGAGATTTAGGGCCTGGAATCAACACTGATAACATGTTATATTCCTTCTTCATGCACATTGATGGTGGTAGATTGTACGACATCACAACAACGGGCCATGTACTATGCAAAGTTCCCATTGTTCCGAATGGATTGAAACCGTCTGTTGCTACTCCAAGGCGCACATTCCTGCAGTCCCGTGCAAAACCTGGAAAAGTTCTGTCAAAATGTTGAAACGCTTCTCCATCAGCTGGGTGGCTGAGGCTACCAGCCACGCATATCCGCTCCCCCAGCCATCGCATATGCTTAGCAGTGTGTGGGGACATAAACAAACGCTTCAACCTTGGTGTTAGAGGGAAGTTACGAATTATTTTTTTGGGAATATCATTCGTATATGGCTTATATCTTTCAGAATAACACACTGGACAAATCCTCTCGTTTACAAGCGCCCCCCTGAACAACACACAGTTAAACTCACACGCATCAATTCTTTCGTAACCCAGTGAAAGATCACTCAAGATTTTTTTTTATTCTCGAGTATGAACAGGGGAATGTGTGCCTTTTAGGAAGAAGTTTATTAATGTAAATACATAAAGAGTCAACACTTGTGTCCGACCATCCATTTTCATTTTTATTTTCCATTACATCTAATATGGCACTCAAAACAGTTTCCTCACTGCCTTCATATAATGGGGTCTGTGACTCCTTCAATAATCTATCGTACTTTTCATAATCATCGTCTACCATGTCATTGAAGTTCATGCCCGAATTATCTTCCACTAATTGTTGGGGTGCATCTGCATGGTATCCAGGATAATAGGGATATGCATCATGTAGAATCTCCAACTGCATGCCGGTTCACTGAAGGACCGGCACCACTAGAAGGACCGACTCTGTCTTGAAGCCACTGTCTTCGTTGACTGAGCATTCTCGGTTCAGCAGAAACTTCCCCATGTAGGTGCCAGACAGTATAATCCGAACTCAAACCACTGTGTGATAAGTGATGATACATGACATCCATAGTAACCTTGAACAGACCGTTCTTACAACGTTTGCACGGGCAGAAGTAATAATCGGCTCCGTTACTATGTCGCCGGGCAAAATTCATGAACTCGAATATGCCTGTGATGTACCTTGGATCAGCACGATGATATGTCATCCAAGTTTTGTCTGGGTGTCCGTCCATGTTTCCTGTGAACATAAACAATCAATATGAACAAAGTTACCATGCCACAGTTGCGATTCAACCAAAACCCCACACTTCTTCGCCTTATGCCTCCGGGTTGGGTCCTATCCCCTTCAGAGGAACACGACATTTGTCAACGCTTTTGCACCCATGCGTTTCAGCTCCAGTTTAGGGAAATTTCGGCAGCATCTCCCTACAGTTCCCCGAGTGCACACATATCTAAACAACCTAATTTGCACTCGGGGAACATTGAAAGGAGACACTGTCGAAATCATATCCCAAAACTGAAACTGAAATCACACGAATAGCAAAAGGATCAACAAAGTCATGTTCACCTAAAGTGTCTAAAAATGGGACAATTCGAGAATCAACAACTCAACTCGATCAACTAGATGAGTTGTTGATTCTCAAACGGGAGTTCTAAGTTGATAAACAGAACAATTATATATAGCCATACGCTCGATTTCATGATTAACACTAATAACACTACTAATTAAGACTCGAATACACCTAATCTATACTAATCATCAATTAATTTCACTAAATTTAACCAAATTTCAAACATTAATCATGAACCCATAACATGATTTATCACAATTCAATGATTCAAACACTAAAACTACAACATAACACCAAATTCAATTCAACTTCAAACATTTCGCCAAAACTTCAATTTCACTTATAATCATCAATAAATTTCACTAAACTTAACCAAATTTCAAACATTATTCATGAACCCATAACATGATTTACCACAATTCAATGATTCAAACACTAAAACTACAACATAACACCAAATTCAATTCAACTTCAAACATTTCACCAAAACTTCAATTTCACTTCTAATTTAACATATTATGGTCATAAAGAGGGTTAAAGAGATACAAATCAAACTAACCTTACTCAAGAATCAAATCAATGGCAAGAACAACCTTCTTTCTCAATTTCCTCTAATTTCTCCCAAAATCGCCCAAGAACAGCTCCATAACGCGAATGAACTGTTTTTCTAAAATTCTAACTTTATGAACGGTTTGACTTTAAGAAGAAGAGTAGATCCAGATTTAAAAAAAAACGAGGCGACGTAGATTGGGCAATCTACGTCGCCTCGATTTTCTTCGAAGCGACCAAATTAATCTTCGTCGCTTCGAATAAAATCAAGGCGACGTATATTGCTCAATCTACGTCGCCTAGATTTTATTCGAAGCGACGAAGATTAATTTGGTCGCTTCGAATGAAAAAGTAGTCGCCTTATTTTATTGAAGCGACTAAGATCAATCTACGTCGCCTTATTTTGTTGAAGCGACGTACTTTTTATCAAAGGCAATCTACGTCGCCTCATTGAAAATCGGAGCGACATAGAAATGTAACTACGTCGCCTCGATTCTCTCCTCCAGTAGTGTAAAATTGCAACCAATCATGATTTGCACTATATTTCTTCGGATATTCCTCCTAAAGAGCATCCCCACACCCTTAACGTTAATTACACATCCAAGATGATTGGGAGTGGTGCTACCCTTGCTAAGAAATTCAAAGGGAATGACCATGTCTTAGATAGGAAATTCAAAGAAACTCTACAATCAGGACAAAGTTTTGTTGTTATTAAAACTATAATTTTTATGGCAAGCTTGTTAGAACTGAGGCAAGTTAATTAGTGTCGCTCTGAGAGAAACAATATATCATCACATTCATGGAATCATAATAATCAGTTAGTAGATTTTATATGTAGAGCATCAATGATCATATAATTTATATCAGTATTAGAAATCTTTTTCTTTCTAAAAATAAAAACTAACATGCCATAAGTCCATGAGTCCATAAGAACTCCTTTTTGTTTCACAATCAAAACATATATTCTCTTCTTTTTATTGTATTCGATATTGATATAAAAACAAACAGAATGAACTTGCTAATCATTTACAATAGAGTGAAAGATAGCATCACGATATGAAGAAAACCCAAATAGAGTAAAAATTGGGAACTTGCTATGGTAAAGAAATCCGCAATAGAGTCAAAATTGGGAACATGCCGACAGTGATCAAGAAATTCCAACTTGCTAATCGTTTACAATCATTTATAATCAAACAATTTCTTTGCTTTTTTGGGGGATAATATATACACACATATGAATGAAGAAAATGAAAGCTAGGCTTATGTGATATGTACCTGAAAGTAGTTGTATATGATCAGAAATGAGAAGATGAACCCTTTCTCAAAGATTGAACATGTAAGATTCAATTCAGAACTATCTGACGGTGAATGAATGTAGAATGCCCACAAAACGAGAAGAGTTTGGTATTTGTTGAAATTAGAATTTCAGACAGGGTTAAATTGGTAAAAAAGAACTAATAATTGTTGCTGGGAAGAGAGGGGAAAAAAATCCTACGTGGGAAGGAAGGAAGAACTTTCCCCCCAAATTTCTCCTCCCTCAGGAACGAGGTTCCTTTCTTTGTTGATACTAAACGCAAGAATCTCCCATTTCCCTTTCCATTCCCTCAAATTCTTCCAAACAAACGAGGCATAATTTTTGGCCTCAAAATTCTTGACCTGCAGTGTCATGAAATAGATCGAATCAGAGCAGAAGAAACACATATGCAAGCACAACTTCATCAACTTTTGATATCAGCTCAGCCAAATTTAAACTATTGTAGTGAAATAGTGATCGATCGAGCTAACATCGAATTTGAAGCATATCGTCTTCAAACTAGTGTGCATACACCACCGTTGTGGCCACGACCCCTTGTACGCCACTGCAACCCTTGCATGCACTTTTTGCTGAAGTCTGAGCGCGGTAACTCAAATATACATATGTAGAAAATCGAAAAGGAAGAAACAACCAACTTTGGTCCCCAGCTAGACCAAACTACCAACTCCAATGTCGTCCCTCAAAATGGCGAAGCCAAATACCAAGAGCATTTGATTTTGTATTTATATATGCCAGGAAAATTCTAGGGTGGAGTGATTCTACCGTAAATTTTGTTCACTAATTTTGTTATTACTGTTGTAAAATGAGATGATTTTTTAGTAATTTTGTTCAATTTTTTTGTAAAAATTCAAATAGGCACATTTTTATAATTTTGAGAACAAATCGTTGTTAATGTTGTATTTTAGTTTAGTTATTTGTAAATGATAAAAACTTGTCGTAATTTTGTTCTAAAAAAAATAATTTCTAGTTCAAAAAGTTGTAATTTTGTTCAACTAATTGTAAATAAATGTTTACGATAGATCTCCGCTACCATTACCCTATATCTCAACCATTCCCGACTCTCGAATGACCGGCGCGGCCAAGACTGAGAAGAAATTTAAGGGTATACTGATATTGTACACATAATTGCAACATGTGCTGCCTTTATAAACCATACTTGCAATAGATTGAGCTAGCTCTTAGTTAGAGATTTTTCATTGAGGATTTGAGCTTATTTGATTTAAGTTTTTAGTTTTCTGTATTTGTTTTTGGGAGGCTGAAAAGGGTCTAAAGAACTATAAAAAATAAGTAAAAAACCAGAAATTATGCTAGCTAGCTAGGTGCTCTGCCAAAAGGTTCAAGTACTTGGCTATGAAATTCACTGGAGAGTCTTCCCACATCCACGTAGCTTCACTAACACGTAAATATCTTATGTGCCCTCACCTCAGATCTGGGGTAGCTTGCTAAAATATCACCAATTGATACCAAACTCCGATTTGGGCACCCATGTCGCCAACACACCCCATCCCGCACTCGTCTTCTCGACTCGCATGAATCTGACAATGTCTTTGCAGAGCAAGAATCTCTAAATAAGTCTCGCCCTCTCGTCTCTCTCATTGTCCAATCTATTTTGCTTCTCCAATTTCTATCTTTATTCACTTATTACTTCCTCATTAGTTTCATCTCTCAACAGCTTCAATCTTTCCCATTAAAGATTTAGTTTTCCCTTTCAAAAAAAAAATTCTATTTTTGACTTGTGGGTTTCAAGCTCGGCCTTCAGCTTGATGTAGTATCAACAAGTAGAGATCTTTTTAGTTATCTGGGTTCAATGAGAATTTTAGGTGGGGCACTTGGGTTGTTGTTGTTTTTGGGTGTTCAATGGGATGACGGGGACACGGGGTTTGAGGATAGCTTGGGTAGGTGCGATGAAGAGTGTTGGTTCCGAGACCGATGGGATGACGAGGTTAGATGGTTTAATTTAGCCGAATGACCTAGCCAATTTGCTTTTGCCACACACAAGGGTATAATTGACTTTCTATCCAAATTGACCTTCCACTTCTTGTCAAGCAAACAAAACTGAATGAAATTGAGAGCCAGGATTAAATTATGAAATGCAACTGCACTTGTGAACCTCTACTGTCGTTGAAGAGAATTTGTTTCAGAAACTCACACCCTCTCAATTACAAACCACATTCTCACTCTAACTTTTGAATCTATTTAGCGAAAATAGCCAAAATGGTCTAGCAAGTTTGGCACTTTATAAATTTTTGTCCTTTATATATGTCATATATCACTTTGGTCCCTCAAATGTACATCCGTCTATCACTTTGGTCATTCAAGTATGACATATATCACTTTGGTCACTCAATTTTACTTTCGTCTATCACTTGGACACACCATTTTAATGAATTTGGAGGACCAAAGTGAATATAAAATGCATACTTGAGTGACCAAAGTGATATCAAAATGTAAACTTCATAGACTAAAGTGATATATGTCTTGCATGAGGTACCAAAGTTTATAAAGTGTGATACTCGATGGACCATTGCAACCATTTTCTCTTCTTTTTAAGTGGTTTAGCTTGGAGGGTAGTATTGGAAGAGCAACCACTAAACCACTCAAAAAGTATTAAAAAGTTAGAGTGGGAGTGTGATTTGTAATCGAGGAACTATGCATTTCACTTCCCCAATCACAATGGATAGTAGGAGTTGAAACTCCAAACAATGAAAAATTACTGGTGAATACTCTATGTTTAGACCAATCAATGATCTTGATCCTTGCACCTCTTTCTTCTGGTGACAAAAGTTGACAACATCTAGCAACGAACAACTAATTATATCTTCAAAATAAATTAACTGTTTTCTTTTTCTTTTTGAATGAACGAGTGTACGACTACCTTAAGCTTAGATTGATGAAATAGTAAAGTACAATAGGGGGAGGAATTAACTTATATATCATATAAGAAGAGAAACATCATAAATAATATTAGGAAACTTAATTAAAATATTATATCCTAAACTGCACCAACTAGCTCCGTCCATCACCCAATTAACTAAATAACTAGGTGGATGCCTCGGCTATACTAGGGTTAGGATTTTGGAGGAGGTGTGGTCTTGGCCACCTCAGTATTGGATCTCGTCCTTCTCTAGTGCCCAGTACAGGAAGTGCAATTTGTGCTATTTCTTTTTTCAACCTTAGTCATGCCATGAGTTTACTTCATGGTGTTCCTAGATCTTTGGATCGTCATCTCAATCTCGGCCATCCAAGTCGAGAGTATCATTGGTGGTCGTATGTAGTGGTGTTCGGTGGACAATTGACTTATCCTGGCAGAGCGTGTCTAAAAATTTATTCTTCAGTGTTTGAGTTGTTCTCAAGGTTTCTATAAGTACTTCTATCTTTGGAGTTATCTTGTGGAGGTGGAACCTGGTGGAGTTCTAGAAAAGATGGATTTTGGCTGGGATTGGTCGTCGAAAACTCGCGACAGTGGAATGGTTTGAGTCGATGGTCGTTGGCAGGGTCATAGTTGGATCCTTGACTTAGGATTGCATTGATTAGCTTCGTTTTGGGCAGTTCAATGTTACCAGGATGGGGTACAGGTCAATGCCCTTTACTTAGTTTTTGGTCTACAATGGTCAACGGCGTGCAAAGGTTGCTAGATATGGTGGGTGTGCTACCCCTCTTGGTCTTCATTTTTTTGGGCCTAGTCTTTGGTCTACATGTTGGAGTTTGACTTGGTATGGATTGTGTAGGACTTGGGCCTTTTGGATGTCAGTAGAGCTTGGATTGTTGGTGGCTTGGCTAGGTTGGTCTTCAGGAATGCTTTGGATTCGGCTTTGAGACTCAGGCATTGTAGTTCAGAGTAAAAATGGGCTGCCCTCTTGAGTGACTTTTATTTTTTAGTTTACTTTATGTAAAGAGTTGGACATGAGTAGGTATTTCTTATAATCTCATGTTCCACTACGTCGTTAGTTACTAGTCCTGGTGCTTATTGTCAGGGTTCGATTATTTGGGTGGGGATAGGTGACTTTGCTTACTTAGGTTGCCTAAACTATGACTCATTTCTTACGTTGATCTTTAGTGGACAACATGGTTGTAATCGTTTCTATATTTTCTTCTAAATGAGAATTGATGTCTCATGTGTTGCCCTTAAAAAATACACCAAATATTAAAGAGTGCATCATTGGGTACTCCAATTAATTTAGAATTAAGGCGTCATAGTAGATGAAAGATAACTTGACTAAGACCAATGGTGGACCCAGAAATTCATTTATGTAGGGCCGAAATATAAAGAATTGCACAAATTTGTGGCCAGAAGAGGCATATACCAAATAAAATTTCAAATTAATTGAAAACTTTCATAGTAAAGTATATGTAGCTAAAGTTTCAGTGGGGGCACAAGACCCCCCCCCTCGGCCCTTCATAGGTCTTCTAGTGATTAAGACGACAAAAATAATTGTCGGCACTATACTTGATTCAACTACTAGGAGGGTGTGCCCATGCGATGAAGTAATAAATTAAAGTCCTGACCTAGAGCAGACAAGGCACCAAAGTTGCACATGCTGGGACAAAGCCCATTTTTGACTATGTTATAAAGATGATTTATTTTTAACAAGGCGAAATTGGTCAAATGGTCAGCTCACTATGTCGAGATCAACAATTTGATCACTATGATATGTCACTCACCTTAAATTTCGACTATCGATTTGGAAACTTATTCTCAACGGACATTAAAAAAAGGAAAAATATTTCTTGATTTTTATGGATATTTTGTCTCTTTACCCTCATTTAGAAAATAAAATTCAGAAAAAATTCATTCAATAATTAGTTCGTGTATGCTAGAGCTACTAGAACAAACACTATAGCCGACGACATGATGAAAAACAGGCCGATGAATTTATTTTTTGTCGGCTATAGTAGACTATAAACGACGAAAAACCGTAGTTTTCGGCTATAGTTTTCCCTCATTGGCTATAGTACTAAAGCCGACGATGAAAAAAAAAACTCGTCGGTGTTTGTCAAAAAAATCGTCGGCTACAGTTGGACTAAAGCTGATGAGTTTTTCTGACAATTATCGACGAGATTTTTCAACTATAGCTGACGATATTAATGAATCGTCAGCTTTGGTCCTTTATAACAGATCTGGGCAGCAGCTCAATCATTCAAAAAAAATTTGGTGAGAAAAACTCAAAATGCTCTGAAATCGTTGGGTGTTGTCGGAAGCTGTCCAAAATAGGTTTGTGAAGCTATATAGGTACGTGTGTGTGTGTGTGTGTGTGTGTGTGTGTGTGTGTGTGTGTGTGTGTGTGTGTGTGTGTGTGTGTGTGTGTTGATTGTTGATTTAGAGTTTATTATTGATGTAGAGTTGATTGTTGATTTTGAGTAATTGATTGTTGATTTTGAGTTGAGTTGAGTTGAAGTCGATGAATATATATATATATATAGTTAGATGTAAATTTTTGATATATATGTGTTAATTAATTTGTAATTAAGGAGTAGAAGAATTAAATAATGTAATTTGTAGTTTAAAGATCGATATATATAGATATAATCATGAATTTTTAATTAATTAGTGCATGTATATATATATACAGTTAGAATTTTCAGGATGGAAAAAGAGTTGACTGTGCCTTCCAAGATGGGATCCAAGATATACCCATTGAATTTTGAGTTTTGTGGAATATGTGAAGACTAATTGTGGAGAGATGGCAATTCAATATTGCCCGTACGAAATGTCAGTGTCGCAACGATAAATATCGTTTTTCCATTGATAAAGTATGAGAGCACCTGAAGAAAAATGAGTTTTGAGATAAGTACACGTGTTGGATTTATCACGGTGAAACATCATCAGTGGGTCAGCATGATCATAGGCAATTTCCTGAGAGGGCCAGTACATCCAATGATCCAACAACGAGGTTGATCTGCAATGTGTTTCCTTATGAGAGGTGTATTTGCTCAAGCACCAGATATCCCTCCCATCGTTGGGGGCTTTCCCTTATATTAAGCCAGTCCACCAATTATCTAGAGCTGTCAACACTGTTGGTATGGACAAGTACAACAACCTGATTGCCTTCCAACAGACCCCGTAGTACAACGAGTATAATAAGATTGTTCTTGAAAGTGTCATGGGAGTAATGAAGCTCAAAGTGGAGAACAAAATGAGTGTTAAGGTTGTTGATGATTGGCTGGAGTGGATTGCCCCCCCCCCCTTCCGGTCATCGCCTTCCTACCATTCATCGTAAGGTGCAACATATCCTGAAACATCTTGGCCTTTCCTACATCAAAATCCATGCATGCAGATATAATTGCGTTCTCTTCTGGGGTGAAGATGCTTATGGGAATGATCTTAAATGTTTTGATGTCTATCCAGTATGTGGTACAGATAGGTATAAGTTGACTTCTGCAGAGAATAAGAAAGCTGTGAAGATACTTCGGTATTTTCCGCTGATTAATAGGCTGAAATGGTTGTTCATGTGTGCACACATGGCTGAAGCTATGAGATGGTGGGCTGAGAGGAATTTTACTAGCGATGATATCCTTATACACCCTGCTGACGGAGAGGCTTGGAAGCACATGGTAATGGAGTTTTCTAAATTTGCATCAGAGGCCTGAAATATTTGGCTCGGGCTTTCATCTAACGGATTCAACCCTTTTGGCAACATGAGTCTCCAATACAATATATGGCCAGTTATTTTGGTACCGTTTAACCTTCCTCCATGGATGTGCATGAAGAATGAATACAATATGCTCACTCTTTTAAATCTATGACCGGGTTATCCAGGAAAGTGTCTCAATGTATATTTGAGACCCTTGATTGAGGAGCTTATGTACCTGAGTAATGTTGGTCATCCCACTTATGACAAGTAAAAAAACGAGATGTTCTAGATGCATGTCATGCTTGTTGGCACCATCAGTGATTTTCGTGCCCGCAGAATGTTGTCAGGCAATGTTACCAGGGGATACATGGTTTGTTCATAGTGCATGACTGTTGAGTGATGCAGACCTCATTGCAGGAAGATTGTCCAGATGTGTCACCATTGTTGGCTTCCACATGATCACCCATTTCGGCAGAATCACGAGACTTTTGATGGGACTGTAGAAACGGGTGTGCAACCTAGGAGATGGAAGGGGGATGAAATTTTGGAAGTGCTGAATGAATACGATTTTGGGCAGCTGAGCAATCATCCTGAAATAGTGGCGTCAATACTTGACAGACCTGACATGTATAAATTCTAGACACACAAAAGCATATTCTAGGAACTCCCGTACTGGTCTAAGTTGCCGATCAGGCACTACCTAGATGTCATGCACATAGAGAAGAATGTGTGCAAAAGTGTTGTGGGCACAATGCAGAATTGGGACAGAAAAACTAAAGACGGCCCCAAGGCACGCATTGATCTGAAAAGAATGGGACTGGGGAAACATTTGTGATTGAGAGAAGGGAAGAAAAAAATGCCTCAACCTCCTTACACCATCAAGCCTGACTAGAAGAATGAAATTTTTGTGTGGATGAGTAATGTCAAGTATCCTTCAAAGTATGCAGGAAATATAGGCCGGTGTATTAACTTCCGGGATAATATGATGTAAGGATTAAAGAGTCATGACTGTCATATACTGCTTCAACGCTTCTTCCTTATTTTCATTTGAGGGTACTTGCCCAAAGAGGTGGTGGAGCCGTTAGACGCGTTGTCAAGATTCTTTCAGAAGTTATGCACCAGAGAAGTGAAAAATCAGACGTGTGGGAAATGCAACAGGACATCATTTTTATCATGTGCAAATTTGAGAGGATATTTCCCCCAATTTTTTTGACATGCATCACGCCTCACTTGATGATCCATCTTCCCGAACAATTGTTGCTTACCGGTCCAGTACACTACACTTATATGTATCCCATGGAAGGTACATACGACTCAACATCAGAATTTGGCTATGTTTTTATATGTAAATACTTATTTTTCAATAATCATAACATGCACTTTGAAACTTGATAGACAACTGGGGGACTACAAAGACTATATGATGAATAAATCCGCACCTGAATGGTGTATCGCTGAAGCATATCTTGCAAACGAGTACGTAACGTACACCAAGTTATATTTGGGAGCGATGGAGGACCCTCCACAACATATATTAGTAGATGAATCACAGTTCAACCTTTCTATCATCTCCAATGATGTTGAAGTATATGGAAAGTTGACAAACTCGTACAAGTTGGAACCATATGAGCTAGTCATTGCCCACTGGTGGGTATTGATTAACTATCTAGAAATTAAATACTGGAAAGACATCCATCTTTATTTCCCTATTATTGCCGGTGATCTTGAATTTCACAACAGGACGTTTGTAAACTATTTTGGCAACTGGGTACATATATATATATTTACTCTATATATATATACATTAATATCAATGTTCATATTAATTTAAAGTTAATGGTTGTACACATGGTTTTTTTCAAATGAACCATGTACAAGATGATAGTGACCAACACTGGTCACACGAATTAAGGTTCTTGGAGATGAAGTCTATAACTTCAAGAGTTTATCCGTTGTATAAGGTCAATGGCGTGCAATTTATCTGTCAACATAGAGATGACAGACGGAGAACACAGAATTCTAGGGTAATGGTGCATGGTGGGCAGAATAACATTGACTATTACGGTGTTCTCCATTCAGTGGTTGAACTAATTTATGGAGAATCCATGACAGTGCATTTGTTTAAGTGTAGATAGTTTAATACTAACCTTGAGAACATAATGACCGATCAATACGAAATATTTCCGGTAAATACTGCTACAAGCAGGTATGAAGATGACCCTTTTGTTTTTGTCACATTGGTAAAACAAGTGTTTTATCTTGATGATCTTGTGCACAAAGGCGCGTGGAAAGTAGTTAACCATGTTATTCTTAGAAACATATACAATGTTGCTACACTTGGTGAGACTGCAGATAATGAAGAAGTTACTGCATACCAAGAGCCGAACACAATTGGTATTTCTGACTCCTCTACAATTTGCCTTAATAATGTGACACCAGGTAGTGTGGGTCGAATTCCTCGAGCAAAACTTATTGATGTTAATCCAAATTGAAGACAATGAAGACTGCAGTGACGAGGAGTGGCACATCTTACCAGAAATTAACTCGAACACCGAGTCAGACTCAAGCAATGATTCTGATTATGAGCCTTAGTTAAAAATGTAGTTGAGTATAAACATGTATGTTTGTTGGTCATGAGCCTAATTTTGTTAAGTATTTTCATACTTTTAAATATAGCGATGATTCATACTATGTTCTTTAATTAGTTAAATAGATATTTGTGGGAAACATGTTTCCATATGAGCCTACTTTGTCAAAAAAAAATTAATACTATAGCCGACGACATAGACTCATGTCATTTGTTATACTAATTATAGCCGACAAAATAAGTATATTGTCGTCGGCTATAGTTTTCGGATATATTATCCAGAATCGACCAACCCGCGCCGCACTTTGCAAACCAAAACACCCTAAACCCTAATTCCGTTGTTGCTGCATACCATTTGCCGCCGCACGCCGTTCGTCACCGCCCAGCCCGCCGACCGCCTATCAATCTCTCTCTCTCTCTCTCTCTCTCTCTCTCTCTCTCTCTCTCTCTCTCTCTCTCTCTCTCTCTCTCTCTCTCTCTCTCTCTCTCTCTCCTGCAATTTCAGATTAACATGTTTTTTTTCTTTAGATAAACAGATTAGGGTTTGGTTTTGGTTGTGAATAATATTTGTGTGAATATGAACAGATTAGGCTTTTGGTTGTGAATATGTTTTGGCTACTGTGAATAAGATGTGTGAATATGTGATATTTGTGTAAATATGTGATATTTGTGTGAATTTGTTTTGTTTGTGAATATGATGATGTAAATTATTAAATGAATTAGATGAATTATAAGATGCTTTGACTATTGTTTGATAAATTAGATGAATTAGCTACTGTTTTGGCTATTGTTTGAAAGGGTTGTGGTATGGATTGGATGGAATGATTATTGATTGATGTTGTGAGAATATGAAATGTGATGTTGTGGTTAGGCTTAGGTGATTATTTGTGAGAATATGAAATATGATAAGTGTGTTTATTAGGGCTGATAGGATTGATTAGGGCTGTTTGTGTGAATGGTTGTTGTTATTGATGTGATAAGTGTGATTTTGTGAGATTGATTATAATATGTGAAATTCATTTTGTATGTGAAATTGATTATGCTATGTGAAATTGATTAGGAACCATGAATTGGGTAAGATCGGGTAATTCGTCGAGATCCAAAGGTAAAAAAGGGACTAGCGCTCAAGTTCCGGGTTCGCCACTATTGGCAACATGTATAGCATCCCGCCACCTCTCGCCACCTTCAACTACTTCAGTGGGTGATGTAGCAGCAGGAAGTAGTGGCCTACAGACCCTTCAACGTGAGGCAGCTCTAGAACGAAGGCGATAACCGCACGCCCTCAACGGGTCATGCAACTCAATCCTCGGTCTGTATGCCAGACATTCGCCGGCTGGAGCCTTTTCCCTCTATTGCTCAGACTCCTCATTCCTCTAAGGCTGGTGCTTCAGGTAGTTCCTTGGCCGGGGTATGATTATGTCTGTCGTCTTACCTCTTCTTGCCCCCAGAGATACCTGCCATACCTGCGGTCGATGATGATGGAATGCCTATTTTAGGACAACAAGGTTTCACTACCCCGGAGGAAGCATACGTGTATGTACCATTCGATACACCTATCTGGAGTGCGAGGGTTCTGGGACTGCAGATGTCAAAATAGGATAAATATTAATTAACAACCTTGGTTATTTAATTTTAAACTTATTAATAATATGTATATTAAATTGGGTGTTTATGTTTTAATCTTTTTACCTTGTCTTATGCGAAACCGTTGCCGGAGACAAACCAAAAAGGACCAGAGGCTCTGTCTCCAGCAAGCTACTTGAGGATGCGATCAAGGCTAGTGGTGGGAAACTTGTCATAAAGACTGGAGACGGAGGCGAGGTGGTCGAGGGAAAGATTACACACAAGTACGTCGGCCAAGTGGGAAGCATCATACGGGACAAAGTCCCAATGCTGTGAGAAAATTGGAATTCCATGCCGCACTGCGAAGTACGAAGTGAATAATGCATTATCGGTGAGTTAAATTGTATATTCATTATGAATGTTTTCCACTTATTAATTAAGTCCGAATAAATACATAATTTTTATCATTTATATGTACATTGCAGATGTGGTTTCACGTGCCCAACGAGCTTAAAAGCATGTGGGGAAATGACATGCAAGGAAGCAGGTGATGTGATTCGATTTATATTGTATATATCGAGTTAGATTTTGTTGATCAAGTGTTGTCAATTTCTAACATTTGTGTTGCATTAATATAGGTACAAAGAGTGGAAGGCCGACCTCAAAAAGCACTGAAAAAAGTACGGCAACAGCCGAAGGGGTGTCCCTAACAAGTTCAGGTATAGGGAGTACGAGTGGCTATGACTTTTAGCCTACTTCAACAGTCCAAAATTAAAGGTATGCCACGTCATATTTTTTACGTATCGTACTTGGCGAAAGTAGTTTCCTAATATTTTGCTGATATATATATATATATATGTTTATCCCCCACGGTCATTTTGGAAACAAACGCAAAGAACCGGGGAAAAAACATCAAGAACCATCATGTCAGTTCCAGATCATAAGTGGGTTGAATGGAGGAGGTCGCCCAACACCCTGAAGTCTCCCCATTGGTGTATATAATACAGCACGCGTATCCTCAGACCCCCGAAGATGCTGTAAGTCTTAAGCCCTTATAAATTAATTAACATATTTGCTTATTTATTTTCTCTTAGATATTTTTGTATGTTTACTAATACTTTATTTTGTTTTCCTTGTCAATTAGGCAAGACTGGAGGAGTTGATGTCGAGGGTGTTGACTCAGATCGCGAGAGAGTGATATCCTAACACCCGGGATGAGGACCTCTCGATTGATCATATTGATCAATCTAACCCAATTGTACGTAGTGGCAAGGATCATGGCTACCGTTATCCCACCACGGCAGAACACCTACTATTGCAAGGGTCTCAGAAAGAAGGGAGAATGGGTCTTAAAGAACACTCCCGAATTCTTACGCGGGTCAGAAACTTCCAGGGACTCTGAGCTACAAGAGCAGCTTCAGAGGCGGGTGAAGGAGATGGAAGAGACTCAGAGGATGATGGAGGAGATGGAGCGGGTGAGATTAGCCGAGCAGTAGACGAGATTAGCCGAGCAAGCATCTATGGTGACATGGATTCAGCAAACCTTTGCACAGTTTCAAGCTTCTGGAATCCAGGTCCCACCCCCACCAAAGTACATTTTCAGTGCTCCACAGTCACAGCCGCAGAAGGATCAGCAAGACCATGGTAGTCACACAAATCCTTTTGATAACATAGATTTGGGAAACCCTTAGTGTAGCTACCTCTTCTTCTGGGTGAGTATGTTGTTTGTTGGAGAATATGTGTTGTTGTGTATTATGTAAATAAATTTTTGTAGCTGCAGGTTCTAGGAATGAAAATTCAGAATCTGTAGTTTTTTTCCTGACATGAATACAACTCATCGGCTAAAGTGATCCAGAAACTGACATTTCTATGGACCATAACTGACAACATTCAAACTATTTCTGACGATATTCTTGAACTATAGCCGACGACATTCTTCCAAAATGTCGTCAGCTATAGTCTGATCCCGGTCAACTTTTTGACCACGTGGCAGGGTTTGACTGACGACATCATCGTCGGGAAAACGCTAAGCTATGGCCAAGAAATTGAAAGTCGTCGGTTATAATTCAAACTATAGCCGACGAATGCCCTACAATGTCGTCGGCTATTGTTTCACCGACGACCTTCACCCGACGATGCTATAACCGACGAAAGGTCGTGGGCTATAACTATAGCCGACGACTTTTTTTCATCGGCTATAGTAACAATTCTGGTAGTGTAGTCTTAGATGCAACTTGAGTTAACAAGTTGTGGCATCTGAGTTAGCAACGGCTTCTAAGTTAGCCAGTCGCTGATGTAAAATTTACGTTCATGTTGGAGATCAATCCAATCTCTACCCAGTGCTAAGCCCCTCAAGAGTTCGACCCAGCTCGTACCGCCCGACCCGAGTATGAGGCTTTGGGTGCTAGGCCTTGTTGTCATCTCAAAATCAAAACGATTTGTTACTGGAGTTCGGAACGGGCATGAAACCATGAACGGATAGAATCGGTCATCAAGATCGAGGATCGGACGATGTCGCAACATGCTCGAGCAAATGTCAACGACTCAGATGGTGCGGCTTAGCCGAGTTCAGCCTCAGGTTCCAGAAGCACGACCTAGAAAAATTATCAAAAAAATGAGGACTGCCAGCGGTGACGAGCCCGAGCAGATCTGGAAGCAGCAGAGGCAAGCGAGACGAGGTCAAGTGTCATGGTTGAGTAGCTCAAGGCAAGCCCAAGGCGAGGGCAGCTACACGTCATAGTGAGGGGTGTCGAAGGAGGCAGCGTCGTGTGAGCCGAGGTGTGGCTACATCACATCGAGGAGTCGCGAGGCTACTATGCGCAAGTCGAGGCCCAAGGTTGATGGTAGAGGTTGTTCGGTTGGAGATGGTGGAGGCGTCGATCTCTGAGAGAGAGAGAGAGAGAGAGAGAGAGAGAGAGAGAGAGAGATCTGCAATCGTAGATTTCATAATTTTGAAAATTTGTAGTAATGACATTATTGTATATATATATTAAATTAAATGATACAAAAATATTTTTACCCATCACAAGTCAAGTGTGTAATGTTTAAATTAAACGGAGTGACCAAATTGAGAGACGAAAACCGAAGTTAAGTGACAATTTTGATATGTGTCATATGATAGTGACCAAATTGTCAATTTTGACATAGTTAGGTGACTATTTGATCAATTTTGTCATTCAACAATAATATTAAAACCTAAAAGTTTAAAATATTAGGCTCTAAAGTCTATATTAATAAAAGAACCATAATAAAGCCTAAAATTTTATTCCAGACACGTAAATTTGAGCCCAAGCAGCAAAATGTCAGCCCAGCTCAACGACACTTTAGACTTTATTGGCAGCAAAATGTCAGCCCAGCTCAAAGACACTTTAGACTTTATTGGCATCCTCCCAGTACCTGCTCACTGACCACGTTAATGTAGTTCGCTAGAGAAGCACCCCTAGTCAAATTATATCGAGATCGCGTCGCACACCGATCCACCTCTAATCTTTAGCTACACAAACCATATAAATTGTAGTGCACCCAAAGCCAAGAGATCGAATCCTAGTTTGATATACTCAAAGACTTGGAGCATAGCACGTCTCCGTGGCTGCTGATGCTTGACCAAAGGACACGTTTTGATCTACTTGGAGGTAGTCCATCCCCTCTAACTCGTCACCAAGCCACCACGTACCGATAGTCCTTACTAATGCGACAACATCCTTGTAAAGCCAAACTTAGCCGCACTCCACCTGTCGAGCTCCCATTACAGACGCCCATAACCTGGCTAACAACAGGACCCGTCCAACTAGGGGTCGGCAAAAAGTCCGGCCCGGCCCATGTATAGCCGGCACGGGCCGGGCCTCAACAACATTTTAATATATACGGGCCGGGCCGGGTCGGGTTTTATCTTTTATATAAGGATCCGAGCCCGGCCCATTCAAGCGGCTTTTGCGGGCCGGGCCTATCGGGCTTTAATTATTAAAAAATTAAGACATTTCAAAATAAACGTAACCTTCATCCATGCACCGGGGTTTAAACGTACTCCGACGAGTCTAAATTTTACGTACGATGTTTATCACTATAAGATGGAGTTTTCTACATGTCCTCGTTTATTATTAAAACATATTTAATTCTTATATTGCTTGAATTCTCCATATGTATATTAATGTTCTTACGTTTGTTCATTTGTTATATGGAATGAAATACTTTTGTGAAACTTAATCGGACATGTTTAATTATTTTATAAAATTGACCGTTAGATTGATTGGTTAGAATATTATAACCATGCCTTTAAAATTTTATAAATTTTGGACTTGATTTAGACATCGATCCATGTATTTCGCCAAATGTGACCATAGTACTCTTACAATTAAAACGGAAATTACCCCTCCCGAAAATAATTTTTTAACATCAAATTTTGGACACATACTCTTATGGAATAGATATCTATCTCATAGTATCAAAAAAATTGACATAAAAAATTGATTTATCTACTCCCTCCATAGGAAAATAAGGAAAATAAGATAAGTGTATTTTAGTGTTTTCACAAATTTTGTTTAATTGTATTGACTGGGATCCAAACGTACTTCGATTAAGCTAATTTTTACGTACGGTGTCTTTTATTACAAGGTGAACTATTATATATGATCTTCTTTATTGTTAAAACATTTTTAATTCTTATATTGCTTGAATTCTCTACATGCACACTAATGTTCTTACCTTTATTACTTGGTTATATGGGTTGAAAGTCCTTTGTGAAACGTAATCGATCATGTATCATCAGTTTACAAAATTGACTGTCAGATTGGTTGTTCATAATATTCTAAGCATGCCGTTAAAAATTTATAAATTTTGGAATTGATTTAGACCTACATCTATGAGTTTCGCTAAATGTGACCGTAGTACCCTTACAACTAAAACATAAATTACCCATCCCTAAAGGAATTTTTTAAGATCAAAATTTTAACACACATTCTTGTAAATTACATATCTATCTCATAGTGTCAAAAAAATTGATATAAAAATTTAATTTATCTAGTTTCTCCATGGAAAAATAAGCAATATATAAGAGAAGGGTATTGATGTAATTTCACACACTCTCAATTAAACTCTCACCATTGAAAAATTACAAGATCTAATCTGAACCATCTCTTATATTTACTGTTTTACAGTGTAAATCGATAAAAAAAATTACAATGAAACCCTAACCCTAAACCCTAACCCCTAACCCCTAACCCCTAAACCCTAACCCCTAACCCCTAACCCCTAACTTACTCTAAACCTCAAAATTCCTAAAACTTAAAATCTAACTTACTCTAAACCTCAAAATTCCTAAACCTTAACTTACCCTAAATCTCAATCCCCTAAACCCTAACTTACCTTAAACCTAAACCCTAACTTAATTATCCTAAACTTTAAACAATGATTTAATAGTAAAATAGATACACAAATATAACTATCACTACAAGAAAATGAGTCATTACCGGCGAGATTCCGGCCAACAAGGCCGGCGACCGGAAAAGTCGCCGGTAATGTCCATCATTACCGGCGACTTACCCCGTCGCCGGTAATCTCGCCGGAATCTCGCCGGTAATGTTTCAAAACATTACCGGCGACTCCAACCGTCGCCGGCAATGTCTAGGCACACATTTTCGGCGATTTTCCGGCCGGAATTTCGCCGAAAATGTGTGCCTAGACATTGCCGGCGACGGTTGGAGTCGCCGGTAATGTTTTGGAACATTACCGGCGAGATTCCAGCGTAAAGTCGCCGGTAATGTCTTCATTTCCGGCGACTTACTCCGTCGCCGGCAATGTGTCTTATATTAGATGCCGGATGGGGCAGCTCGATCATTCAATCATTTTGAGCGAAAAAAATCCAGAGAAATCGAAAGAAGGAAAACGTACGCTCTGAAATCGATCATTCGGTATATTGTCAAAATTAAGGCGCGCGTCGAAAACTCGATCACTCGGGAAGCTATATATATAGGTACGTAGGTGTATATATACGTATATGTGGTATATATATATATGTGTGTGTGTCGATCAAATCCAATTCGTGAGATATATATGAAATGTTGTTGATGTACGGTCACCGAAACGAGAAAACAGCTTGTAGTTAATCTTGTGTCTGAATCAATGACTGGTATTATCGTATTGTTATCGGAGCCAGGCTTAACAGAGCCTCCTCCTACCCAGTCAAATACGTTTTGAATTGAAAAAAGGAGAATACTATCATCGAGTACTGAATCGAATTCAGAGATTAGATCGATATTTATACATATGCATGCATGTGTTGATTTAATTAGAGTTGAATTGAGAGATCACGTCGATTATTGGTAGTGAATGTGTGTATATATATATAACTAATACGTAAAATTGTTAGAATTTTCAGGATGGACAAGAGTTGGATGAGCCTCGAAAGATGGGATGTCAGATATCACCAGGGAATTAGGAGTTTTGTGGATTTTGTGAAGGCTAATTGTGGAGACACTACACTTCATTATTGCCCGTGTAAAGAATGTAAGTGTTTCAGCGATCGATTTCGATTTCCCATTGATAAAGTCCAGAGGCACCTGAGTAAATACGGGTTTTGGGATAAGTACACTTGTTGGATTTATCACGGTGAAACATCGGTAGCGGGTCCGCATGATCATGGACAATTTGGTGAGAGGGCCAGTCCACGCTATGATCATGGAGATTTTGCTGAGAGGGGCAGTTCATCCTATGATCCAACATCGATGTTAATCAATGATATGTTTCCTCATGAGAGCGGTGTATTTGCTGATCAAGCACCAAATGTCCCTCCCGTCGTTGAGGGTTTCCCCCATATCGAGCCAGTCGAACCATTACCTGGAGGTCATGTCAACACAAGCGGTATGGACAAGTACAACAACCTGATTGCATTGCAACAGACTCCGTTGTACGACGGTTGTAGTAAGACTGTTCTTGAAAGTGTGATGGGAGTGATGCAGCTCAAAATGGAGAACAAAATGTCTGTCAAAGCTGTTGATTCTTGGTTGAAGTGGACTGCTTTGCTACTGCCACCCGGTCATCGTCTTCCTACCACTCATCATAAGGTGCGACATATCCTGAAAGATCTTGGGCTTTCCTACATCAGAATCCATGCATGCAGATATGATTGTATTCTCTTCTGGGGAAAAAGATCTCGAAGACCTTGAAGCCTGCCCGATATGTTTTACAGAAAGGTATAAGTTGACTCCTGCAGGCAACAAGAAAGCTGTGAAGATACTTCGATATTTCCCGCTTATTGATAGGCTGGAGCGGTTGTTCATGTGTGCTTTCACGGCCGAGGCAATGAGATGGTGGGCTGAGAGGAACTTGCCTGACGATGACACCCTTATACACCCTTCCGACGGAGAGGCTTGGAAGCACATGGTCAGGGAGTTTGATCATTTTGCAGCAGAGGTCCGAAATGTTTGGCTAGGGCTCTCATCTGACGGATTCAACCCTTTTGGCAACATGAGTCTTCAATACAGTATATGGCCAGTTATTTTGGTACCGTACAACCTTCCACCATGGATGTGCATGAAGAAGGAATACAATATGCTCACTCTGTTAATTCCGGCCCCGGGTTATCCAGGAAAGTGTCTCGATGTGTATTTGAGGCCTTTGATTGAGGAGCTTAAGTACCTGAGTGAGTGTGGCCACCCCACTTACGATAGGTTCAAGAGGAGATGTTCCAGATGCATGCCATGCTTGTTGGCACCATCAGTGATTTTCCTGCCCGCGGTATGTTGTCGGGCAACGTTACCAGGGGTTACAGGGCTTGTTCAGAGTGCATGACGGTTGATTGTTGCAGTCCTCATAGCAGTAAAATTGTTCAGATGCGTCACCGTTGTTGGCTTCCATATGATCACCCATTTAGGCAGGATCCAGACGCGTTTGATGGGACTGTGGAAACAGGTGTGGCACCCAGGCGATGGACAGGGGAAGAAATTTTGGAAGTGTTGAATGAATACGATTTTGGCCAGCTGAGCAATCATCCTGACATAGTGGCGTCAATTCCAGACAAGCCCGAAAGGTATAAGTTTTGGACACACAAGAGCATATTCTAGGAACTCTCCTACTGGCCCAGGTTGCCTATCAGACATTACCTAGATGTCATGCACATAGAGAAGAATGTGTGTGAAAGTGTGGTGGGCACAGTTCTTAACTTGGAGGGGAAAACAAAAGACATCCCTAAGGCACGCATTGATCTGAAAGTAATGGGTGTGCGGAAACATTTGTGGTTAAGAGATGGTAAGAGAAAAATTCCGCAAGCTCCGTACACCATAAAGCCGAAGCATAAGCATGAAATTTTTCGGTGGCTGAGTAATGTCAGGTATATATTCTTATGGCTATGTAGGAATTTGGCCTTAAATTTTTAGCGGAGTATATATGGTTATATGCGAGAAATATAATTGGTCCATATATATGGCTTTATCTATATATATGCAGGTATCCTTATGGCTATGCAGGAAATATAAGCAGGTGTGTTAACTTCCGGGACAATAAGATGTACGGATTAAAGAGTCATGACTGCCATGTACTGCTTCAACGCCATTTCCCTATTTTCATTCGAGGGTACATGCCCAAAGAGGTGGTGGAGCCGTTGGTGGCCTTGTCAAGATTCTTTCAGAAGTTATGCACAAGGGAAGTTAAAAAAGCAGACCTGAGGGAGATGCAAGATGACATCATTTTTATCATGTGCAAGCTTGAGAGGATATTTCCCCCAAATTTTTTCGACATAATGCCGCACCTGATGATCCATCTTCCCGAACAATTGTTGCTTACCGGTCCCGTACACTACACTTGGATGTATCCCATGGAAAGGTACAAATGATTCATAAATTTGGTCTGCCTATGTTTTTATATGTAAATTCTTGTGGTTAAGTAAGTTAACATGTACTTGTTAACTTGTAGACAATTGGGAGCCTACAAGGACTATGTGAAGAATAAATATGCACCTGAAGGGTGTATCGCTGAAGCATATCTTGCGCACGAGTGTGTAACGTACACCAAAGTGTACCTCGAAAATGTAGAGGACCCCCAACAACATATGCCGATAGATGAACCCCAGTTCAACCTTTCTATCATCTCCAGTGACGTGGTAGTACAGGGAAGCTTGCCAAAGTCGTACAAGTTGGATGGAAATGAGGTAGACATTGCCCACTGGTCGGTACTGATTAACTGTCAAGAAGTACAATATTGGAAAAACGATCATCTTCACTGCCCTGCTATTGCCGGAAATGTTGATTACCACAACAAGACGTTTGCAAACTACTTTGGTCAATGGGTAAGTATATGTGTATATGTATATTTTTATATATATCTTTATATAGCATGTATGTATGTACGTGGTTTTGTGGTTTCAAGATGACATAATTTCTTCTGTACATATTAATATATGGACGTTTTCAGATGAACCATGTAGCAGATGATGGTTGCCCAGAGTGGTCAAACGAATTGAGGGTCCTGGCGATGAAACCGATTGCTTCAAAAGTTTACTCGATGTGTCAGGTCAATGGCGTGAAATTTATATGTGAAAATCGAGACGACCGACTGAAAACACAGAATTGTGGGGTGATGGTCCATGGTGGGCAGGATGGCGTTGACTATTACGGTGTCCTTCATTCAGTTGTTGAACTAATTTATGGGAACCGCATGAAAGTGCACTTGTTCAAGTGTAGATGGTTTGATACTAGCCCGGAGAACACAAGGACAGATCAGTACGGAACATTTTCGGTGAATACTGCTACTACCTGGTATGAAGATGACCCTTTCGTTCTTGCCTCATCAGTAAAACAATTGTTTTACCTGGACGATCTTCTTAACAAAGTCCCGTGGAAGGTGGTTAACCATGTTGCTCATAGAAACATATACAGTGCTGCCACACTTGGTGATACCGCAGATGATGAGGAAGTTACTGCATACCAAGAGCCAAACGCTTTTGACATTCCGGAATCATCTACGATTCGCCTTAATAATGTGAGATCTGGGAGTGTGGTTCGAATTACTGGAGCAGAACTTCTCGATGTTAATCCATATGAAGTTGACGCTGATTCAGATGACGAGGAGCGGCACATATTGCCAGAGGTTACCAATGAAACCGAGTCAGACTCAAGTGATGAAGATGATTACGATTATCATCCTTAGTACGTTGGAAATTGTAGTCGGCAAATGTACGTAGTAAAATGTACGTAGTAAAATGTTTAAGGAAATTGTAGTCAGAAAATGTACTCGGAAATTGTATGTAGTCGGAAATTGTACGTAGTCGGAAATTGTATGTAGTCGGAAATTGAAGGTAGTCGGAAATTATACGTAGTCGGAAATCGGAACCGTAGTCGGAAATTGAACGTAGTCGGAAATCGGAACCGTAGTCGGAAATTGGAACCGTAGTCGGAAATCGGAAATTGAACGTGATCGGAAATCGGAACCGTAGTCGGAAATTGAACGTAGTCGGAAATCGGAAATCGGAAATTGAACGTAGTCGGAAATCGGAAATTGAACGTAGTCGGAAATCGGAACCGTAGTCGGAAATTGAACGTAGTCGGAAATCGGAACCGTAGTCGGAAATTATACGTAGTCGGAAATTGTACGTAGTCGGAAATTATGTAGTCGGAAAATGGTCGGAAATTGGTCGATCGGATAATAGTCGACAAATAATGACATTACCAACGAGTTGACAAGCAACTTATTGGTAATGTCATTACCAACGACTTAGCAACTCGTGGGTAATGTCATTACCAACGAGTTGCTTCTCAACTCGTTGGTAATGTCATTACCAACGACGTTGACCTACCTCGCCGGCAATGGTGGCGGTATAGCTTGAGCTCGATCTCCTCCTCCCTATTTCTCTTCGGCCTAATTCAATTCTCTCTTCCCTCTTCCCTCTCTTAGCACGAAATTCTCACCTCTCCCCTCTCCTCAATCCTCTCTTCTCTCTTCCCTCTCCCCTCTATTCCTCTCCTCCCCTCTCTCCTCCTCCCCTCCTCCTCTTCCTCCTCCCCTCACCTCCGTGCCGGCAAAGTTGGGTCGAGCTCCACTATGCCAGGTTTGAGCTCACTCTCTCTCCCTCTCTCTCTCTCTCATTCCACAATATTTTTTTTGTGTATTTTAATTAATTAATTTTTGATAATTGTGGGATGTATATATGTATGCATGTGGACAATATTTGTAAAATGTAATTAAGGTATGTATGAAAATTGTGGGAAAAAAATGTGGATAATTGTGGGGTGAAGGAGCAATATATGTGATGTATATATGTGAAAAATTAATTAATATATATGGAATGTATATATATACGTATGTTTGAAAAATGTGGAAAATTAATTAGCTAGGGTGAATTGGATTAATATGTGATGTATATATATATGTGTGAATTAAGGTGAAATAAAGATGCATGATCGATGTATATATGTGTGAAAAGTTTAAAGCCGGAAATGATGTATGTATATATGTTAAGTTAGGTGATATAGTTGTTAATTTAACGTATAATAGGTGATATTGGAACCATACCAAATCCGAACCGGAACGGTTTGAAACCGGAACTGTTTATAACCGGAACCGTTTGTTCCGGTTCTGATTTGTTATAGAACCGAAACGGTTTGGAACCGGAACTGTTTGTAACCGGAACCGTTATGTTACAAATTGTTCCAGTTACAAACAGTTCCGGTTTCAAACGGTTCCGGTTCCAAACCGTTCCGGTTCTGATTTGTTATAGAAACGAAACGGTTTGGAACCGGAACCGTTTCAAACCGGAACTGTTTGTAACCGGAACCGTTATGTTACAAACGGTTCCGGTTACAAACAGTTCCGGTTCCAAACCGTTCCGGTATTTCTGATTTGTTATAGAACCGAAACGGTTTGGAACCGGAACCGTTTGGAACCGGAACTGTTTGTAACCGGAACCGTTTGTAATATAACGGTTCTAGGTTCAAACGGTTCCTGTTCCAAACCGTTCCGGTTCCAAACCGTTCCGGTTCCGATTTGTTATAGAACCCCAGTTCCCATGACTATTACGGTGTCCATGCCAGGAGGTTTTGCGGCTAATTGGCTTCGGAGAGGTTCCCGAAATAGTGGAGGGAACAGTAGTCAAGCTTCCTCCTCGCCCGCAGTTAGCAACACGCCCAGTGGGCCAATGATGAGTGCTCGCACGAGAGCCTTGCTAGAGGCGCGAGCTGAGGAGGAAGCTGCACGATCAAGAGCCGTGCAACCGAAAGTTGAGCCTCGAGTCTCAGTCTCCAGACGCTCAATCAGCAGACGTCCCTCCGGTGGCAGAGCCTCAGACGAGCGACAGTCAACGGGGGCATCAGAAACTCCCTCAATCCGAATGCCCCATATTCGCCCGGTGCCTACTCCTGTTTCACGGGAATCATCTGAGACACATGGTGGTGCTGGCGCCTCATCGTCCAGGCCTCGTCTATCTCCGCCGTCCGGTCTCTTCCTACCCGACGAGATTCCTGTCATCCCTGAATTCGATGATAGGGGGATGCCTGTTTATATTGAAGGACGGCCGGAGTTCCTGAGCGTGGAGGAAGCGTATAACTTCCTCCCGTTCGACCCCGTGTATCTTTGGAGTGTGAGGTGCACCAACCAACAAACGGACGATGCAGGTAAATTTTATTTAACATCAGATTGATTACTTAATTATTACTTAAGACTTGCGATAGGTTCAATTAATGATATCAATTTGTTGACATTGTATTATTAGGCAATTTCGTTAATGGGACTGGAAAACGGAAAGGGGCTAGAGGCACCTGCACCGGGAAGAGACTTGAGCAGGCCACCGGCGGAAGGAAAACGCCCATAAGGGCCAATGAGGATGGCGAGGTGATCGAGGCATTCGACACCACGCGCAAATATGTCAGCATGGCCGGTGCGATCGTGCGGGACAAGGTCCCAATGCTTTGGCCAGATTGGGAATCTGTGCCTATCTACGTGAAGATGCAAGTGCATAATGCACTCAGTGTGAGTAAAATCGTATTTTCATTACGTAAATTTTACATTTATTAATTAAGTCCTAATAAATATATAATTTTACCTTTTATATATTCATATTGCAGGTGTGGTTTGACGTGGATGAAGTTCTTATTCACACGTGGGTAGAGCGTCAACTACATATGAGGTGATGTGCTTCGACTTATTTGAATATATATCGAGTTAGGTTTTTGTTTATCAAGTGTTTTAATATCTCTAACTTTTTTTCCTTCTTTTAATATAGGTATAAAGAGTGGAAGAACGAGCTTTCTTCCCATTACACTGTATACAAGGAGCTAGGCCGAGGTTCCACCCCTAGCGAATTCCGGTTTAGGGAGTACGAGTGGCTGTGGCTGATAGCCCACTTCGAGCACCCCAAAGCTCGGGTATGCATCCTTAATATATCTTTCAATCCTAATGTATCGTATCAGATTGAAATAGTTAGTTACTAATTTTTTTTCATATGTTTATCAAACAAGGCGATTTCGAAGACGAACCGGGCGAATAGATTGAAAAACACCAGGGCCCATCATGCAGGTTCACTCAACTACATGGGTTGGTCGACTAAGGCGCAGCAACAACAAGAGGTGAACCCGTTGGTGTATATTCATCAGAAATTCTACCCGCAGTGCCCTGAAGAAGCGGTAAGTCTTTCGCCTCTCCATGTGTTAATAAAACTATTTTTCAAGATGGAAATAGATTTTGTTAGCTAATACGTTGTTCATTTTCCCTTTTCAATTAGTCGAGAGTGGAGGAGGCGACCGCAGAAGTGACCATGAGTATAGCTCGGACTAACCATCCTGACTGCTCCGAGGAAGAAGTCACCCAGTATGCCCCTCAGATCGATCCGCTTGATCCCCCGATAGCGGCTCGGACCATGGCAAAAGCGTGCGGGACTGGAAAGAATACCTACAACTGTAGGGGAATGGGCACGGCGGGTGAAAGACTATTGAAGAACACTTCAGAATACTCTACCAGGTCAAGAAGTTCAACTTCTAGTCGTAACCTTGCGGCGGAGCTTCATAGGACGCAGAGGGAGTTGGAGGAGCAAAAGAGGCAGATGGCCGAGTACCAAATGCAGCAGACACAGGTGCAGGCTCAGATGTACACATGGATGCGGACGATGTACGAGGCTCAGACTACCGGACAACCCTTCCCCACACCTCCCCCGGTCCCTCATATCCCTACCTATCCACCACCACCACCGCACCAGTCAACGCCAGAGCAAGACCAAGGTAGCCACCGGAATTCAAATGAGTACATGGATTACTTCAACCCTGATGACCCGCAAGTTCCTGGACCTGACCTGTAGTTGTAGTTAATTTTTTTATCGTCGTTGCTATTTGTACTGTACGTTGGACATTTATGTTGAACTTGTATGACTGTCTTTGCTACGTGTACTGTTGAACTTGTATGATTGTACGGTTTATCCGGTTTAATGCAGGTTATGGAATTGGGCCCAATCCAAAACCGCGTTTTTTTTTCAAAATTTTTCCCCACATTGCCGGCGACATGGACTCGAGTCGTCGGCAATGTCTCACATTCCGGCCACGGCGGCGCTGCCATTGCCGGCGACTCAAGTCGCCGGTAATGTCAACACCGGCGGGGAATCTCCGGCGACGTCATTGCCGGCGACAAGTCGCCGGTAATGTCAATTCCGGCGAAAAAAAAAGACAAGGCCGGCGACGGCAGGTCGCCGGTAATGTCTCCATTTCTGGTAGTGTATATATGGAATTCCAATATTTGATCAATATATGTATATGTAATATATTAATATAAACATACACAAATATAAAAAATATATATATAGTACTAGTCACTATATTATATATATAAGTGTAGGTATAATGATATACGTACTACTATCTTATATATATAAAAAATTGACTGTTGGATTGGTTGTTCATAATATTCTAAGTAGGCCGTCCCTAATTTTTATAAATTTTGGACCTAAACCCTAAACCCTAAAATCTAAACCCCAAACCCTAAACCCTAAAAAAATTACAATAAAATCCTAGAACCGGAACCCTAACTTACCCTAAACCTCAAATTCCTAAACCTTAACTTACCATAAATCTTAATCTCCTAAACCCTAATTTACCCTAAACCTAAACCCTAACTTATGCTAAACTTTAAATAATGACTTAATAGTAAAATAGATATACATATTTAATTATATATGGAATTCAAATATTCAATCTATCCATGTATATGTAATATATTAATATATATACACAAATGTAAAATATATATCTATATAGTATTAGTCTATTAGACTACTAGTCACTATATTATATATATATATATGTCAATATGTGTGTAGGTAAACATTAACTAAGTATAAATTGTATAATGATTAAAATTCATTAAATGATTTAATGATAATGTCAATATGTGTGCGGGCTTTGACGGGCCGGGCCTAACGGGCCTTGACGGGCTTTTGGCGGGCCGGGCCGGGCTTTAGATCTCTAAACCATGGTCGGCCCACCAACCACCTTAGTGGGCTTTTGCGGGATTTTTTGCGGGCCGGGCCGGGCTTTTAGCCCACGGGCTTGCGGGTCTCCACGGGCCCACGAGGCCCACGGGCCAAATGATGACCCCTACGTCCAACTGCACCCTAAAGCACTAAAGAGGTTGAAGGCTGCCGTCAACGAGGCTTAAGACTATCGAACGAGTGAAAAAGGATAAAGGGGTTTAAAATATTGAGTTTACAATCTTACTTACAACGTCTACTGATCCTAGATTAGGATCTGAATGAGAGAGGTAGTGAAGTGATCGATTGTTTTTGAAAGTGAGATAGTGAAGTTATGAATGATCCATTTGTAAGGTATTATTAATGATAAAAATTTTAAATTATTTTTAATCACGTTAAGGTTTATAAGAGAGAGTAGACATTTATATTGATATATTCACAGCATATATATATATATGCTATAAATTGATGGCTAGAGTTATAAACTGATAAAAAAATAGGGAGCCTAATTATCAGAAGGTATTCTATACATAGGAGTGCACTTACATTGTGTACGTGACACATTTTTATTGGCTTAAAACTAAATAAAAAATTAAAGTGTTTGGATCATAAATAAAAGAGAAAAAAAAATGAATTTCTCTTTTACACTTATTTACATAAAGAATATAAGTGCATTGCTGTGTATAAAATAATTTTTCCTAACTATAAACCGGGAGTAATTTCTTATGCATGAAAACCAAAGTTGTATTAATTGATAGTTCAAGTTATAGATTGATAAGAAACGAGACTTCTTATCTATAAATTTTGGATAATTTTGGGGGGTCATGAACCCCTTTTTCCCTCATGACCCCTTTCGCCCTTCAATGCATGGTGAGCATTGGGTCGCTCCTAAAAGAATTTTAACATAGGCAAAGGTATCTAATATGTCTATAATGAAAGAGGTACATATTGCTAGTGATTGCTAGTGATGAAGTAATTTAACTACAAAATGTGAACCCGAATATCTTGCATCTGAACGTTTGTGGTGACAAAATTTATTTTGTTAAATTATAATATGAATGAAGAGGGTAAAATGTTTTATTCACTCTGCAGCTCAATGCTAATCTAGAACAATTTTAGAGGGTGCAGCACACTGGTGCATGGTGCATGTACAATTTTTTTATGAACAAAATAAAAACAACAATAAAAAACTACAAAAAAATTCCACGCTTACAACCACCACCCCATCAGATGAAACTAATAGACGTGATTAGAAGAGTAGGGCACGCTAGAACACCACAAAGTCATAGAAGACGTAGAATATCTTCTCTAGTTTTGCTAAGCTATCTGCTAGAAAACTCGTTTATCAACAATTATGTTTGAACACCGATCACGGGAAAAACTCCTCCAGATGATGAATGTTTTTAACAATGGTGAAAATTCTCCAAGAGGTGTCTGTAACTATATTGATGGAGTCAATAAGCGTCTCTGAGTCTCCTTCGATGATGAGAGAAGGATGAAACAACCTTGATGGGATAGACAAATGAAGTTGATGCAGTCTTTCATGAAGGACAATAGCCTCGGCCCGCAAGCATCTATCACACCAGTGTACTTATACACATTGCACTACAAGAAAAATGCACTTAGACGATGGAACTTTAAAGTTTCCGCGGTCTAAGTGTAACTTAGACCGCGGAAAAAGGCATCTCCGTCGTCTAAGTGAAATTTCAAAAATTCAAAAATTTCACTTAAACCGCGGAAAAGGACATCTCCGTCGTCTAAGTGAAATTTCAAAAATTCAAAAATTTCACTTAGACCGCGGAGAAAGTTTCCGCGGTCTAAGTGTTCACTTAGACCGCGGAAAAAATCATCTCCGTCGTCTAAGTGAAATTTTTGAATTTTTAGAACCGGCGCCCAATTAATTTGGGTTTAGGGTTTAGGGTCTCTGAGGTGTGGGTGACACTTAGACGACGGAAAAAGACATCTCCATCGTCTAAGTACTTTAACCCTAAACCCTAAACCCTAAGGCCCTTACCCCTAAATTACGAAATTTTCACTTAGACGACGCAACTGCACGTTTCCGTCGTCTAAGTGATCACTTAGACGACACAAACGTGCCTTTGCGTCGTCTAAGTGCTTACTTAGACGATGGAAACGTGCAGTTGCGTCGTCTAAGTGAAAATTTCGTAATTTCACCTAAGACAACGGCCATTTAGACCATGTCCCAATGCATATTCTTTTCATCGAGACCATAGAGTAAACAATGCTTGGAGTGTGAGCGTCGACGGTTCCAAAATAGGACTTACGGATTTTCGTGTATCTACGTTTCCGGTTTGTAAAAATTTTGGTTTTGCGGTTGACTGTGCTGATGAAACCCTTAATGAACTTACTATTTTGTGAAAATTATTCGGTTTATATGTTGTCTTATGGCGAATGTATCCAACGGTTATTTTGTTCAAATTCAATTTCGTTAATATCGATATGCAATGAGCCTATACTTAATAACACTTAAGTTATACACATTAGTAGATACTTAACAAGTTTAAAGACGTAAGATTATTCGTCGTCTTAAATTCAATTGTTTATATATACGATTCGTTAATCGATATTTTACGACTATTTCATTCGAATGACCAATCGGAAACTTCCTTGCGAATTATTTTTAAAAATTAATTTTACGACTATTTCACCTGGACCACGGAGATGGACCATCTCCGTGGTCTAAGTAAATTTTTTTAAAACTAAATTTCTGAAAAATTAATTTTGGAGAAAATTAAAAAATTTAAAAAATTCACTTAGACCACGGAGATAGTCGTGTCCGTGGTCTACAATTTTTAAAACTAAATTAATTTCTGAAAAATTAATTTTGGAGAAAATTAAAAAAATTTAAAAATTCACTTAGACCACGGAGATGACCATCTCCGTGGTCTAAGTGAATTTTTAAAATAAATTTCTGAAAAATTTTAAAAATTCACTTAGACCACGGAGATGACCATCTCCGTGGTCTAAGTGAATTTTTTCAAACTAAATTTTTGAAAAATTTATTTTGGAGAAAATTGAAAAATGCCACCAATTATTTTCACTTAGACGACGGAAAATAAGAAATTTCGTCGTCTAAGTCAAAATAATTGGCGGCAATTTTTCCCACTAAAATTTTGGGAAAAATTTAAATCGCTTAGACGACGAAAATACTGATTTTCCGTCATCTAAGTGAAAATAATTGGCAGCATTTTTAAAAAATTTAAAACACTTAGACGACGGAAATACTGATTTTACGTCGTCTAAGTGAAAATAATTGGCAGCATTTTTTAAAAATTTAAAGCACTTAGACGACGGAAATACTGATTTTCCGTCATCTAAGTGTTTTAAAACCATTTAAATTCATCATTTTCTCAATCTCTCTTTATTTTTTCCTCTCTCAATCCACTCTCCCTCTCCCTATATCCCTCTCCCTCTCCCTCTCTCCCTCTCTCCCCCCCAATGAAACCACCCACCATATATCATCACCACCACCATCACCATCCACCACCATCATCACCACCACCACAGTCGCCGCCACCACCGACATCACCATCGTCGCCGCCATCACCGACATCACCACCGTCGCTGCCACCACCACACACACCACCACCACCTACAACGTCGCCTACACCACCACCATACACCACTAGCTACCGCCTACATTGTCGCCTCCACCACCGGCTCCACATTCCGGCCACCACCACCGGCGCCACCGCCACCACCGCCACCGCCTATAATTAGTTTAATTTTAGGTTAATTTAGTTTATTTAGGCTAGATTAATTTATTTTATTATATTATGAATTTTGTATTTAAATCCATAATAATTTAAATTATTTATTCATTATGAATTTTGTACGTATTATATATTATTAATAATTAACATTCAATAAATTTTGCAATATTATGAATATTGATATACAAAAAATTAAATGAAAAATTCATGAAATGCTAATTATTAAATTACTAATTAGCATTTCATGAATTTTTCATTTAATTTTTTTTTTACAAAATCCCCACTTAGACGACGGAAATATTGTTTTCCGTCGTCTAAGTGATTACCTAGACCGCGGAGAACGTCCGCGGTCTAAGTGCTCGCTTGGACTGCGCAAAAGACTCCGCGGTCTAAGTCTCACTTAGACGACGGAGAATGAATTCTCCATTGTCTAAGTGCTTGGACGACAACACTTGGAGGACGGCTTAGACGACGGAAAAACGCACCTAGACGACGGAAACGCTCCGCGCTCTAGGTGCGTTTTTCTTGTAGTGTTGTTATCTCTTAAGAATTAGATAGTACGTTTTAACATCAAGTTCATTTGTTAGTTATATTATACTTCGCAATAGGGTTGGGACTTTGGAACCGGGAATCACAAAACTATTTCGAATTGAGTTAGAACCAGCCAATTCGGTTCGATTCTAAAATTTTAGAGTGAATATTTTATCTGAAACCGAATTGTATTTGGACAATTCAGTTCGGTTCCGATTCCTTATTTTGTTTTTACATATAACCGTCAAAAACGTATATAGTACATATATTACAATATTTTAACTAAATAATATAATTATATGTCATTATACGTAATTATATATTTATATATATGGATGGTGGGAAGGAACTTTAGAAGGATTTGTTATTTTTTTTATCATTCAGATCACCAAGTTGAGAATTAGGGTTATTGGGTTATTTTGTTTATGTCACTTAAATGGTTAATTTGATAATCATATGATTATGGGTCTACATTTTTTTATGATGTTGTATTATATTTTAATTTTTTTACGGTCACTCAACATTTGAATTAGGAAATACATTTGATTGTTATTGTGTTATTATAAGTATAAACTAGATATAATTTTTAGTTCGTTTTCAAACTAAGAAACCGTAGAATCGAATCGATTCCAAAATCAATTCTGTTTTTTAGACATAAAACACCAAGCCATATATATAGATTGAATGTACGGGTTCCGGTTCTTCCAAATAATGATCCAAACTGAGCTGTTCTCAGAGCACCCGCATGGGTAAAATCGAATAGGAGGAGCAATTTGAGGAGGAGCAGGCACTGTTTGAGGTGGAGCAGTCACTGTTCATCGAATAGGAGGTGCAGAAGCTGTTTTTCGCGCAGCGGTGTTAAAAAATAGCACGTGCTATTACTGTTCATAAACAAAATTTGATTTTTTTTGTCAACCAATCCATAAACTTGTCGTGTATGAATAATTAAATTAAATTAAATTTTAATTTTTTTTAAATTTGACATAAATTAAATTTGTCGTGTATGAATAATTGAATAAGATTTCGGGTAATATTTCCGACGAATGACGAGTTGACACGTGTCACGCCGACAGAAGGTTATCGGGTAAATAATTGTACAAAATTTTTGATAAGATTTTCAACCAATCACGAGGCAACACGTGTCATGTCCACTGTTCATGATCGGCTCTAATAATTGTATAAGATTCTCGGAGAGATTTCCGACCAATTGAAAGCCGACACGTGTCATCAGCTTATCTAATCACTTCATCTACCCTCGGCTATATATTTGTTGATCGGTGCTCATCGTTCATTCACACCAAAACCAACCATATATTCCACATTCCGATAAGATGAATCCTTTTAGTTTTGAGAATTTTTTCCGGAGGAGGCGACAACAACATCGGCGAAATGCCGAAATTGCTAACAATTTCATTACTGAAGCAGTCGTGGTCGATGCAATGTTCGATGACGAATCACCTCGCCGCCGACCAAATGAAGAAAGAATGAGGGAGTCAAGGGGACATAATCTGATGGAGGATTACTTCATCGAACGCCCCGTCTTCAACGAACAAGCCTTTCGTCGAAGGTATCGAATGAGTACCAATTTATTCAACCGTATAATGACGGATCTCTGCAACCACGACCAATTTTGGCACCAAAGAGCTGACGCCGTCGGATTGGTTGGACTTCTTCCACAACAAAAGATGACAGGCACTCTTCGTATGTTGGCGTACGGCGCAGCCGCAGATCAGTGTGCTGAAATAACAAGGATGGATGAATCCACAACACTAAAATGCATGAAGAAGTGGTGTATGCATATCTATGAGCTTTACGGTGACCTCTATCTCCGCGCTCCAAATGCCACAGACTTATCCCGACTTCTAAAGAGAGCAAGGCATCGCGGATTTCCTGGTATGATCGGAAGCATTGACTGCATGCACTGAGAGTGGAAGAACTGCCCCACAGCTTGGCAAGGAGCATTCTCGGGCCGAAAGAAGCGTCCAACTATTATTTTAGAGGCGGTGGCCTCATATGACACGTGGATATGGCACAGCTTCTTTGGGGTACCCGGATCACAAAATGACATCAACGTGCTCCACCAATCGGACATATTTGATTCGCTCCTTGCCGGAAACAGTCCGAGTGCGACCTATAAAGTCAACGGTATGACTTACCACAATACTTACTATCTAGCTGACGGTATATATCCCAGGTACTCCTCGTTTGTGAAAACAATCTCCAATCCCCAAGAGCTTGCACAGAAACTCTTTGCCAAGAAACAAGAGGCATACCACAAAGATGTAGAGAGGTGCTTTGGAATTTTGCAATCTCGTTGGGGAATTATTCGGCATGCAGCTAGGTGTCATCACCAATCGATATTGAAGAGCATCATGTTGGCTTGCATTATAATGCATAACATGATTTTCGAAGAAGAATTTGTGGAGGAGGAGTTCGAGGAGTTGGAAGAAGAAGATCTTCAAAACCCATCAACTGCTTTCAATGTTTATGATGGGCCAGTAGATGAACAAGGTAATCGTATTCCTTTTGAGCCTGTTGGAAGGGATGCACAAAATGAACAACGATTTGCCGACCGTGTTGTAGATCTCCAATCTGCGTACATCCATGGAGAGTTGCAAAAGGACTTAGTTAAGCACAACTGGTATTTAGAGACCGGCGAACGACTTTAAATGATGTGGGTGTGTAATTTTAATTAACCTGGTTTGCAACATGTTTGCTTTATTTGTTTTTCCTTTTAGTTGTTTGAGCTTTGTGTGTTTGATTTTAAGTCATTATGTGTTGTTGTACTGTGCGTGAGCTTTGATGGAATAAGAAAAGTGCGTTTTTCTTACTTGGAAATTTAAAGTACATAATTTCAATCAAACCCTAGAATTATTGGAAATTTAAAGTACATAATTTCATAATGGAAAAACAAATACCAAACTACTGAAACAGTGGGCGATAACAATTTGAAAATGTTTCATCGCTACCATCTCCTTCCTCTTCATCCATTCTCTTTAGGATACTCTCTTTTTTCTTGGAAAAATACCTCTTCGATTTTGGGGTCATAGCATCCGTATCCATTGCCATTATCCTTGAATCCTCCGCTTCGGCCCTCAATTTGTAGTCATTCTCCTTAAGGGCGAGTTGTTTTTGGTACAAAGCTAGTTCGGTGGCATCACTTTCTTTTTGCCCGGCGAGATGCATTCTTTGATTTTCCATCATGCTTTTCAAAACCTCATCTCTTACCTCATTTGAAGATGAGCATGCTCTTTTCCCCTTTCTTTTGGCTTCCTTGGCCGCCTTCACTCCGATTGGTCTAACCGGACTAGAGTACACTTCTTCTTCATTGCTTTGTGGTATTGGAATGACTTCATCATCCTCCACGTCGACGGGGGGAGACATTGAGGTAAAAGGAGGAGTAGAATAGGAGTTGGAATATGAAGGAGGTGGTATAGTAGGTTCGACGGCCCGAAAATTTGGATGGTTTTTCATCACTTCCCAACAATCAAACTTGGTAAACTGTTTCTTTTTTTGTGCCACGTACCATGATTGAGCTTTTCTTATCTAAGGTGCCAAAAATTTGTATGTCAAAATAATATCTAGGAAATGGAGATGTCAACATTGATTAAAATAAATGTAATAGATGAGCTTTACGACAAAATTATTAACACTTACCTCATCTTGCAAATTTTCCCCGGATTGTACATTCCTTCGTGCATATGCAAGAGCGGCACCCCAAGTTCTAAAACTTGGCTTCAACTTTGTAAAACGAGAAGAAACCGCGGTTTGGGTCCTAGGCTCCGGCCTTGATTCACCATGCGCAAGCTCCCAATTTTCCTTATAATCGGCATAGACTTTTTCCCACAATTTGTCGGTCTTTTGCGAGTTGCCGGTAATTGGGCAAACGCTAATGCGACAATAAGAAATACAAAGTTGCAAATCTTCGAAAGCAAGCCAATTGGACATTTTGTGAGGAGGATGAAGGAGAAGAGGAAGGAGATGATGAATTTGTGAGGAGGAAGAAAGAGAAGAGGAAGGAGAGGATAAATTTGTGTGAGATGTGAATGAAATTGATGTAGTATTTATAGAAAAATACTAGGGTGTTATTTGCAATTTTTTAGAATTTTTAGGGATTTTTTTGCAATTTTTTAGGGGTTATTTTGCAAAATGGCAGAAAAATCAGAAAAAAAAACAGGTTACCGTTTCGGTTGAATCTGGACCGTCCGATCAGATTTTTTGATTTGAAATGGACGGTCCAGATCAATCTGACCGTTACTTTTTTTTTTTACCCGGGCTGCCACGTGTCACATTCCTATTGGCTGGTAACTTTTTTTATTTTTTACTTTTACTGGCGCGTGTATTCCACGCGCCTGGTAGAAAAAAATTACTCTGCTGACGTCACCCACGCGCGTGGATGACGTCAGCATCAGAACGAGCAGCAGTCCGTGCTCGAGCAGCTGCTCGAGCTGTTGGTCAACGAGTGGTCGCCGGCTTCCGAACGCCCCGGTGCACGTCCGTTCTGGGCTTGCTCGTGCTACCGGCCTGGGGTCCACCGTCGGAGCAGCTGCTCCACCTGCTCGAGCAGCTCGTGCTGCAGATGCTCTCAAGCACAAGTGCATGTGCAAACTATCCATTTGTCTTGAGTCTAATAATGAATAAATATTAGCACGAGTGACCTCATTTATCTGCTAATTTTGAGACCTGACAATCACCCATTGGTTTGGATCCACCACTATTTGTTTAAACTTTTGGTTTACAACAATAACCCATGTCTACTGCTTAGGTCATCTTCAGTAATGAATGGCCTTAGTGCCAAAGTTATAATATAACGCTATAAATATTATTTTTATATTGTTAAATAGTAAATTATTTTTAACAAGGATAATCAAATTGTCAAATTTAATTTAAGTGCATATAATAACTTGACACTTGTCATCATTTTAATATTTTTTTATCAACTCACAAGCATGAGTGACCTTACTTATTTGGTCTTAAATGCGACCATTTCTTTGACTCTTTAGTTATTTTATGGCTCTTTGACCCTTATTCTTTTTAAAGATCAAAATACAAATATAATCTAGCCTATAGCTCTTTTGTTTTACCGAAGATAACCTTATTTATGGCGCGTGTTATAGTATCTATTACAAAACAAAATGCCCCGGCTAGGGCAAAAGAGTACTTACGCTAATTAGATATTTTCGGAGGACTGTAAATATTTAGCACAATCACGTGATACGTGGGCCCAACCTAACCCCATCTACCATCCCTCCCCATTCATCTCCATTACCCAAACTCAACCATGGTTCGCACCGAAAGCCACGCACGACTTCTTCGTTTCGTTTCGTCAGTCTGCGTAACGCACAGGTCCCAACGTGTCAAACTAAACGCGGGATAGAGGGAAGCCCAAGCCCTAAACCTCCCTGATATTTTAAACCCTGGTTAGGATGGAGCGCATTGCCCACAGAGTCCAATGTAACCCTAGTTGGAGGTGGCTAGCTCTCCTATATAATAATCAAGAGTTTGGCTATTCCAGTCAATCGTGCCTCTGCAATTCCTTAGTCTCCTCCTCTGAGTTTGAGTCTTTCTTTTTCTTTAAGGTTTTCGTTTGCAATGGCCTCAGCTGAGATCGAGTTCCGTTGCTTCGTCGGAGGGCTCGCCTGGGCCACCGACAACGATGCGCTCGAAAGAGCCTTCGCTCCTTTTGGTGAGATCATCGAATCGAAGGTCCGTTTGTCGCAGAGATTGGATCGGATCTGACTCAGATTCAGCCCGCTTCCTTCTGTTCTTGTGTTTCTATGTTACTTGATCTATGATACTACTGTTACTATAATGTCACTATGATTCTACTCTTGTGTTTTACTATCTCAAAATCGGGTACGTTCATCTTCGTCTATCTAGATTGAAGATCGATCGGTTCCTTTTCATTTTTATTATTTTTCTATTGATTCTTGTTATTTCCGATTTGGATTTGTGTTGAGATCGGAATCTGATTTGGTTTTTGATGTGTTGTTTTCAGATCATCAACGACCGTGAGACCGGAAGGTCCAGGGGATTCGGATTCGTGACCTTCAGCAGCGAGAAGTCCATGAGGGATGCCATCGAAGGCATGAACGGCCAGGATCTCGACGGCCGTAACATCACCGTCAACGAGGCTCAGTCCCGCGGAAGCGGTGGTGGAGGCGGCGGTGGATATGGTGGCAGCCGTGGAGGCGGTGGCTACGGCGGTGGTGGTGGATACGGAGGTGGCCGTCGTGAAGGCGGTGGAGGTGGCTACGGAAGTGGTGGTGGAGGCTATGGTGGTGGTGCTCGCCGTGAGGGAGGCGGTGGTGGAGGCTACAGCCGTGGAGGCGGAGGTGGAGGATATGGAGGTGGAGGCGGTGGCTACGGAGGTGGCCGTGACAGCCGTGGCTCTGAGGGTGGTAGCTGGAGGAGTTAGATTATGGCTTAGGATTAGCGGCTCTGGGACTGGCTTAGTTGTTCTCTTGTTATGTTTAGGGTTAGTGGGTTTGGATCTTTCTTGGATGTTATGGTTGATGGTCTGTGTGGTTCTCTTGGTTCTGTTCTCTAATTTTGATCTATGAAAAATGGTCACTCTATGTTACTTTTCCGAATGTACTCAGTCCTACAGCAAAAACTGTGTTTGAGAAATAAAGTATATCGATTTTCGTTCACAATATCTGGTGTTTCTTCGTTTCTGTTGTGTATTTTTACGTTTGCTGTGGGATCAAAATATGACCGAGGAGTTTAATTTGGAGCCACTGTTTCGTGGGGTAGGAGGTAATGATTAGTGAATATGCTTTACAACTTGGAAGATAAATTAAGAAGAGGGAACATTTCTGAAGGCAATAATGCTGCGAATCTTTTTAGTTTTTGTTGATTTGGAATCGTTATTGGGTTATGGGGGGGCTACAGTGAAGACAATTTGCCGAGGGATTTTTAACTTTTTTATCGTATTAAATTCAATACATATTTTGTGGGGAAAGGTGCCCTAGTTGTGCTCAACATTTTGTTGTCCAAGTGCAACTACTAGTACGGGTAGTTACCATCAAGGAATGCAAAATCAAAATTATCGGTGATATTTCGTCGATATTTCGGTTTTTTGAACTTACCTGAAAAGTTTGTGAATATTTTCAAACTTTCTGAAATTTTCCGAAATTTTCCGATATTTCCGATATATCCCCGATATTTTCGATATTTTCTGATATTTACCAAATTTTTTGAAATTTTCAGTAACTTTTTTAATTTAACAAAATTAAAAACTTGTCAGTCATTTGTCAATCAATCCATCATTCCATCCTTGCGTCAGACTTCCCACGTTGCCATGTTTACTTGCTTCCCAAATAGAAAAGCCTTTATATTTTATAGTTTATACTAAAGAACAAAACGTGATAGCCGTCCTTGACAAAACCAAAAGCATAATTATGTATATATAAATCATATAATATTTATAAGTTATATCTATGCGTCTATGTCAGCTTTTATAACCACATTGGTAGCCGATGCTTTATCGCGCATAATCTATGTGACCATGTGTCCATGTCAGATTTTATAATAGGTTAAAAACTTTTATATTGTAAAGTAGATATCTACGGAGTAGCTATGATCAAGTGTTTATAGACTTTTGTAAAATATAAAAAATCAATTGAAGCTATCGAATTTATCGCACCATTACTACTTCTCTCTCTCTCTCTCTCTCTCTCTCTCAGTTTCTCATACATATATACATATTTGCATTATGAGTTTCTGGTTGAATTCATCACACCGATCACTTCTCTCTCACTCTCTCAACAAAACCTTCTTTCTCACAATTTCTCTCTCACTCTCTTAACAAATCTCTCTATTACTCTCTCAACAATTTATAGTAGATTACCTAATCAGGTATGTTATTACTTAGTCGGTTAGTCTTTTCTATGTTGATAAATATATTATTATTGTTCTAATATATCTTGTTAAATGTATTTATGTTAAAGGCTTAAAGCACTTAATTATACTTTTTATGTTGATAAATTTATTATTATTGTTCTAATATTTCTTATTTCTTGTTAAATGTATTTATGTTAAAGTACTTAATTATATGCATGTTACGTTAATAATGTGATATTGATGCCATATTGATTAAGATTTGATCATGTTAAAAAAAATTATATGTAGGAGTTCATTAAATTATTACAATGGATAGTGGGTCAAGTAGACGTGATCCAGCATGGGAGCACGGTGATTCAATTCCCGGAAACAAGAATGGCTCTATATGCAAATATTGTGGGTTTGTGATGAAGAGCGGAGGTGTCACACGTTTAAAGTATCATCTCAGTGGACTTGATCCCGGTTTAAACGTGAAAAGATGTGAATCGATTTCGGATGCAGTCAAGCAATTTATCACTTCAATAATGAAGAGTAAACAGAAAGAAAAGGCCAAAAAATCTCATATGATCGACGACATCCGAGCTGAACTATATGGAGATCCGATCGTGCAACTCGAAGATACAAGTAAGGAGGAAGACTATGACGGTGATGCCATGGGGCATGAGGAAAGGGCATAATTTCGACAAGCAATACGAGAGTCTAAGGAAGCCCAATGGCAAAGAGAGCATCTCCACAAACTCCCTAACAGAGGACAAAGTAGTGGTTGTAATGTGCAACGAACCCAGAGCTTAAAAGAATCACAACCAACGGCACCATTGGCGCCAAACCTCAGCAAATCAACTCGAGGACGGCAAAAGAGTCTCAAGAATATGTTCTCAGGCGGTTCAGTGAAAGAGTCTCAAGAATATGTTCTCCCTCCATCAAAAGCCGCATCTCCTCACTTCAACAACATGGTAGTTGGATGCCAACGAGCCGGAGAGGGAGTAAAACCCCCCACACCTTATGAGATCAGGCACAAGTACTTGGATATAGAGTTCAAAGAGATTACTGAACATGTTGCCACATTGAAAAGTCAATGGGAGACGTATGGGTGCACGATCATGTGTGACGGATGGACTGGTCTAACAAGATTGTCTATCATTTATTTCATGGTCTACTGCAAAGGTACCACTGTATTCATGAAGTCTGTTGATTCTTCTAAGCATAAAAAGGATCATGAATATATATATATGTATTATTGAAGAACATTATTAGGGAGGTTGGGGAGCATAATGTTGTTCAGGTGGTGACAGACAATGCAGCCAATTATGTTAAAGCTGGAAAGAAGTTGATGAAGCACCATAATGTTTACTGGACTTCTTGTGCAGCTCATTGTATTGATCTCATGTTTGAAGAGATGGGGAAAAGAGAGAGTGCCAAGGATGTGATTGATAAGGGTAAAGCTATTTCAAATTACCTTTATAATCATAATACATTGTTGGCAAAGATGCGTGAATTTTGCAAGGGGGAGATTGTTCGTGCCGCACCTACTCGATTTGCCACTAACTTCATTTCATTAGAGAGCTTACTCAAGAGGAAGTCTGGGTTGAAACAATTGTTCACAAGTGATTGGTGGAGCACTAGCAACTTTTGTCGTACCAAACACGGTCATACTGTTGAAAGTTTAGTATTTGATCAACTATTTTGGAGTCAAGCACAACATGTGTGTGAACTATCTGAGCCTCTTTACAAAGTATTACGTGTCGTGGATACAGAAGTTTATCTGACTATGGGTGCAGTTTATGAGTTGATGCGTATAATGAAAGAGCAGCTGGAAAAAAAGCCAAATGCAAAATGGGTTGTCAAAATTATCAATGACAGATGGTTTAAAACTTTAAGACACGATTTGCATGCTACAGGTAATAATAATCTTAATTTTTCATTCTTATTTTTACTTAACCATAAGGTATTAACATTATAATGTATAATAAATTTTTGTATTTGTATTTTTTGTAGGTTATTATTTGAATCCTTGTTATAATTATAAACAAGGCGTTGGAGATGACCCCATGCTTATTCAAGCTGTGCATAATGTATTCTCTAAGTTGGACCCTGATTGTCCGACATTAGGCGATTTTGGAAGAGTGGTTTGGCTTATAACGAATTATTTTTACAATTTATCATTTAAAATTGTGACAATGAAAGAATTCATCTTTTACATTCAGCTCGCATATTTCAAAGATTCAAATTAAAGCTTAATTTTGCCATGCCAGTGGCAGTTGCTTCTTGAGAAAAGATGGCTCCTGGTATGTATACATACTATATACTTATAATTTATGTACTCTTTCATTAATCAGAAATTGAACTTGATTAGGAAAATTAATAATTTTTTTCTTATATGATAGTTGATTGGTGGATGATGTATGGGACAAGTGCACCTACCGTAAGAAGATTGGCCATTAGAGTATTATCGCAAACTGCTTCAGCTTCAGCTTGTGAAAGAAATTGGAGCACATTTGCTCTAATTCATACAAAACAAAGAAACAGGTTGGGATATACTAGGCTGGAGAAATTGGTCTATTGCTATTATAACATGAAGCTTATGCTCCGAGATAAAGAAGCTGAGCAAGCAAATGTTGAGGCCAGAGATCCATTGGATGTGTTTGAAATTGGTACTGAATTTGATGATGAAGAGAGAGATCAACTTTATCAATGGATTAGACCACTACACTTGGATGACGAGGAACAAAATTCAGCTGAGAAAATTGCTGCTGCTGCCCGTGCTGAAGGAATAAATGTCGAGAAGGTACTTCGTGAAGAGGTTATAGGACATGTTGATGAGCATGACTCATTTGAATCTCTCATGAGTCAAGAAAATATTCAACCTAATCCAAAGCCTAGAAGTTCACATGCTTCCCAACCTCCACGGTTGAGGAGGGATACCTCAGGTACGAGATCTAGAAGCTCATCAAGCACTGGAGGAGGAGACAGAAGAGCAGGTCATGGATACGGTGGAGGAGGCAGAAGAAGTGAATATAATCCAAGAGAAAGGGGTCAAGGGAGTTTATCAAGGAATGTTGAAGATGTGTTATCCACCACTTTTGGCTCAATAGGTGTTGGAGATGGTAATTACCAACCCTGTTATTATGGTCAAAATTTTGCAATGCCTTATCCTTCATATATCATGCCTTATGGTCTTCTAACAAGTGATAACTCATCGTTACAATCACAAACAAATGCCTCAAATGATGATAGCAATGAAGAAAGTCGAGCAATGTCTGGTTCATACTACGAGCTCCAAAATCTTCAAAGACCGCCCCCTGACCCATATGGTTGGCATGTAAGTCAATACGTGCAGAATTACATGGGAGAACAATCATTTAATGAGTACTCTTCACAATACACACATGATTCTGCACATGGAGATGGAGAAAATAGTGTGAATTTTGAACCTTATAGGTCATCTACGTGGTTTTGAAGTATTTATATATATGATTTTGTGATTTGTAACATATTGTACAAAAATGTGATGGCCTAGCCTATCATTAAAGTTTAGCCATAAAAAAATAAAAAATAGAACTATTAAATTATATTTTAATAGTTATCAGTACTTAACACGTACTAATTCATATAGTAAAATAGCAAATTCATATGTCTTGATGTTTGATCAATATTTTCTTTTCACATAAGGTAGATAATTGATCGTATAACAACCTCCAAAAGTTTCATTACAAATTTCCACGTATTTTTATTAGTTTCCGTCATTTCCATCAGAATTTTCACTGAATCGATATTTCCTCGATATTTCCGTCGATATATCCTCGATATCCGATATTTTACTCCTTGGTAGTTACACAACTCGACAAGACTTGGATTAATTATGAAAGATCTTCCATATTTTTATTTTATTACACAGGTAATTTTATTCACCTACTTAACGTTATCTCTGTCTTTTATTTTAGTACTTTTGTCGGTGATTATTAGGTCTATAATTATGTTCTATTATATTTTTGATTTCATGTTTATTGTTTGTCTTTTATTAATAAAATATTATTTTTATTATGTTTTGTTGTTATGCTAAGAAATGAGAGATTGACACGAAAACGCTCTAAGAGATGGAATTTATTCACATTTTGGAAAGTCTAGCGCATTTTCAGAGCCCTTGGAGAAGATGGAGCAAAATTGGGAAAATAACAAAAAAGCAACGCCGGTCAACAGTCAAACTCCGACAAACCATCGTCGGTCAATGACAATGTCAAGTCAAGAAGGACCAAGACCCAAGAGTCCAAGCCCATAAGAAAGATATTTTAAGAGATGGATGCACGTGCAAGTTTCATGGGGTGAGTCGCACATTAGAACTACCTAAAAGCCTAAAGTTTAGGATCATATCTAAGCATCTTATTTTGAATTTTAAACACCTAAAATATCTCGTTGGAACATATATAGTCGAGCTCCCCTCTTCCCTCGTACATATCACACTTCACTTTTTCATTGCTCATAGTTTTAGTCTCTCTCCATTGCCCTCATCCATACCCAAATCCTCTAGCTCTCTCCACCTCTAAAACTCACTCTAGCACCACCAAATGGCCTAGGAACCTCCATCACCACCACCACACTTTAATCTCTACCCTCTTCATCCTAGCATAAGGTGGGTTCATCATCTTTGTTGGATAGAACAAGCAAGAAGTGAAAAAGGAGCTTGAAGGTTTTGCTAAAAGGGACTTCGGTTATTTCTTGTACTTAATGACTCTCACCTATGTATCTAGACTCCATTGTAGCTATGTGTAGTGAGTAGATCCATTTGGGAGGCTAGGGTTTGAACCCTAGCAATGTGATGTGAACAAATGATGTATTGATTTATGTATGGTTTATGTTTTTTGTGTATATTGTGTGAATTTGTGTTGCAAATAAGCAACTTTGTGGATGTTTGTATGTTTGGACTTCAAGATTTGTTCCATCTATGCATGTGTTGACCCTAACTAATTTAATATATGTATTGAGAAACTAAAAATTGGGACCTTATTTGAAATAGCTACCCACCTAAGGCTAGATGAGTATGTAAACATGATTATGGTCTATTCTAAGAAGGTTTACCTTGAGGTTTGGTTTCCTTAGCACTGAGCAAAGACTAAAGCTTCTTTGAGTCTCAATAGACTTGAGGAACTCTAGTTAAGCACACATTAAATCGAAAAGGTTATTGTGGCTACTAATAGATTCTCTTAACTCGTAACCTAGTAGGTGCGAGTTGGGATTACTTAGACTTTCTCTCAGATTCTCCAATAGAGATTCGGGAAGGGGAAACTTCCACATGTATCACATTGTATGCTTGTTGATTTCACAAATGTGACATACGACTAAGATGTAAGCCTGAAATGGTTTAGGTCTTGGTCCCGATTCATGAGATACTTCAAAGTTGGGCTCAAGTAGTCTAGAGTCTGAAATGACCTAGGAACTTGGGTTCAAAACCAAGCGTGGCTCACAAGGTCATGATTTGGACATCAACTTGCGTAAACGGACTCTAATCCACCTACATAAACCGAGACATTATTTGAGCATCATATGGCTAGTGGGGATTTTCCTAGTTAACCATCCTTCTTTATTATGAACTTGTTGCGATTTAGTTTTCTTGCTTTAGTATAATCAATCAATCAACTCATATAATCACTCACCATAGTCTAATCACCTCTTACAATTCTAGGTCTCTAAAGAACTTAATAGTGTGAGATACACATCCTTACATTTTATTTTAGTTTAGTAACAAGTTAGTATCTAGTTTAGCCGTAGTTTAAGCGCTTAAATCAATTCGAACTAAGGAGTTATAGAGGCTAATCCTCGTGGGTTCGACACTCGACTTCTTATAAATACTATACTTGACCTCGTATACTTGCAAGTGGAAATCACTCTTTACACTTACGGGCTAGTTCATAGTTTACAAAGTGTGAGGGGAAAAACTTTCCCAACAAGTTTTTGGTGCCGTTACCGGAGATTAGGCTCATCTTAATTCCTTAGTTTCGGATAGCCTTGATTGTGGTAAAACTGGACATTTTGCTTGATGTTTAATTTTTAGTTCTTGTAGCTTTCTTCATTTGATCACTTAGGACTTTGTTCTCTTTGTCTTTGATCTCTATAATACTTTGGTAAATACATTGACGTGAAGTTATGCTAGAGTTTGTGTACTAACCTTTTTGTAGGGCATTTTTCTCTACCGGTAGAGGAGTTTTCTTTACCCATAGAGGATTGGTTCGGAGGAGGCAGTAGCTTGCTTTTGACTGGTCGATGAATTCTCTCGACCCGTCGAAAATTACCTGTGTCTCAGGCAGTAGATTGCTTTCGATCGGTAGAGGAAACCCATCTACCTGTCGAAAATTTTGCTGAACTTAAGGTTGTTTCACTTATATCTCTACCTCTTTACCTTGAGTATTTATATTCTTGGGAGCATATCTAAGTAGTGTCTTACTTTCAAGCATAGTAGTTAGTGTGTCTAGATTTAGCAAACTCAATTTCTGTTACTCCCTTGATTCTTAGGACTTTACTTTGTGACTTCGGTATATTGGATACACGTAAGCCTACATCACGGTTCACCTCGGTGACCATTTCACATGATGGCCACTGCACCACGTATCAAATCACATTCTAACTCTTGAAGTGCTCATTGATGTTTCCTTGGGGGGGGGGGGGGGGGTGTTAAAGAAGCACTGTAGAAGACCCTTAATGCTTTGAGTACTTTGAGAGTTTGGAGGCGTAACATCAAGTAGGTTCTTAGCGTAATTTCAGGTTTATGCCCTTTCATCATTCACAATCATGCACGCCATGTTCTAGCACACCATCCATTTTCTGGAAGACTAATTTGGGTTTTGACAAAGTGGCTCCGAGTAGAGTGGGGTCTAGTAGTGGTAGTGAAGACGATAACGATATTCCTTTGTTGAGAGTTCAAGATCGGGGAGCTCTTGGTAGTTTATTTGATATATCTTGGAGGCTAGGCACGAGAATCCAACACTTGGATCGTGTACTTTCCATATTGAGTTGGACCCTCTAGTTCCAAAAGAGGAAGAAGAAGAGCCTTGAGAGTTAGATCACATTATTATGAAGAACAAAATGAATGAAGGAAGGCCATTGAGGAAATGTGCCTTACCCTCTTTGGCGTCGCATACCGGATGTATTGTGTTGCAAACCTTGGTCGGAGAATCTTTTGAGATCAAACCAAGCTTCTTGCAAACTCTCCCTATCTTTCTAGGCCATGCTAACTCGGATCCATATTTATACCTTTTGGAGTTCGAGGATGCATGTGCTTGATTGAATATCCGTAACATAGATGCCGGTCAATTGAGGTTAGGGGTATTCCCCTCAATCTTACGAGACAAGGTTAATGAGTGGCTTAACAAGCTCCCTCTCAATTCCATCAACTCTTGGGAGGGCTTGCAATGAAAGTTCATTACTAAGTATTTTCCTCCGGGCAAGATCAACGAAAGAAGAACAAGCTTGATGACCTTTCGAGAAGAAGATGGGGAATTCTTTTGTGAGGCATGAGAGCGATTCAAAGATCTAGAGCTTAGATGCCCGAACCATGGACAAACATAAGACATGCTTATGTCCCTTTTCTACCAAGGGCAAAGTACGGAGTCAATGCAAAAGGTTGACAATGCTTGTGGTGGATATTTCATGGATAACACCACGAAAAAGCCCATATCGTGCTTGAGAAGTTGGCGGAGAGATTGGCTTTGTAAGACTTAAATCCTAGTGTGAGAAAGCCAGCAATTTCAATGAGGGAGGCCAGCCAAACCAATAAGGGTGGTATCTATGAAGTCAAGGGATCCCATCAACAAGAAACTATTAAGTGGCTTGAAGAGTCAATGAGTAGAATTTTGAGCTATTAATGAAGCAAAATAGAAGTGGAGATCAAGCCCACCAAGTGTCAAAAATTAGTGTAGAGTTAGTCACTTATTTGATATACGAAAGCACGATGCATGAGACTTTGAGCTGTCTTCATCAAGAGGATTATTCGAAAATTATTGAAGAGTGTAAATGAGTCTTCTATTACCAATAATAGAATGATCCATATTCCAATACCTATAACTCGGGATGGAGGAACCATCCTAACTTCTCATGGAGTGGTCAAAATCAAAATCAAGGCAACCAAGGAGGTCAAGGTGGATTGCTAAGGCCAAATGGTGGTTTCCAAGGCCAAGGAGGAAGATTTAATCAAGGTGAAAACCAAGGCAACTTCGGTGCTTCCGGAAGTGGAAGTAAGGGGTTCTCAAGTTATCAAGGAGCTCCTGGATTTGCACCTATACCAAACGGAGGATTTGCCAATGCCTTGGGTGGTAACACTTACCAACCACGAGCGTCTTTTATGCCAATAGTTCAACAACCACCTCTACTCCAAGCACCAATCCCTCCACCGCAATTGGAGGCACCCACGTCTCATACGTATGAAATTTTGGCTAGGCTAGTCAAATGCCAAGAGGAGTTAACAAAGACTGAAGTGGAGGAGAAGAAGACATTCCTTGAGATCTTCATGATCTTGAAAGGGGATAACCATGCACTCTGAAACGAAAACCAAAGCGCTATTCATACGCCAGAGATGCAAGTGAGCCAACTAAAGGCACATCAAAGCCAAGGAAGTAGTAAGGGTACCGAGTTTCCCTTCACCATGGAGAGGAACCCTAAACACCAAGTCAATGTAGTGAAAGCGGTGTTGAGATTCGAGAAAGGATTTGAAAACTATGATGATGCTCATATTGTGGAGAGTGGTGATGAAGAATACTTAGACACACCATTGGTATCAAGGTCACATTCATGGGTTTAGAACGGTACCACAAGTGGAGACCAGGTAGTGAGATTTCAAGAGAAGACCACTTTTATTCCTTATGAAGATGTTGATGACTCAAGTGATGAGGATGACGAGTTAGTGGTTGAGCAAGCGGGTTTCAAGAGGTTTTTAAGTCACCATGGAAGCACCAGAAAAGGGTTAGAAAGTGTGAACATGGATAAGAAGCATCCCATGACAGAAAAAAGGAGAGCTGCCTAAAATTTAACAGGTCGAGACACTCAGTCGATCGGTCGAACAGAGCCTACTGTCCGGGAAGGAGTGGATTTTCAACTGGTCGAGAATACTTCTCGACCCATCGAAAAACAGAGTCAAGACAATTCAAAGAGGCATTCCGAGAAGTTTCAAATTGATGAATATGTATACCTATCATTCCCTCAAGTGAAGAACAAAGAGAGGGCTAAAGCAAACTTGGACCGAAAGACCAAGGACCGTTTGGATGTCTTCATGAAGGTTGAGATCAACATACCCCTTCTTGACGCTATTTAAACAATTCTTATGTATTCCAAGTTCTTGAAGGACCTTTGCACTAACCACCAATTGAAAAACATGTTGCAAGGGGAAGAAATGACCGAGAAGGTAAAGCTCAACTCCATAGTATCAGCTATTATATAAAGAAAAGTACCCAAGAAGTTGCAAGACCTGGGAAGATTCATCGTGCCATGCACTATCGGGATGAATTACTTTGAGAGAGCCTTGATGGACCTTGGAGCTTCTATTAACTTGATGACATATTTGGTATACAGAAAGATTGGCTTGGGTAAGTTAAAACCGGTGAGCATATCATTGCAACTTGCGGATCAAAGTATTGTTCACCCAAGGGGAATAGTTGAAGACGTACTCGTCATGATTGAAGACCTCATAGTGTCGGCCGACTTCGTGATTCTTGACATGGAGGAACCAAAAGGGTATGAAGATCTCCCCTTAATCTTCGGAAGAGTTTTCATGGCTACGGCGGGTACCAAGATTGATGTGAAAGCCGGAGAGCTTACCATGACCGTTTTTGAGGAGACAAGGGAATTCAAGATATTTAACAAGACATCACTAATCCCTTCACTACAAGCCATAAGCATTGAAGTTATGGATGATGAACCCAAGGACAATGGAGATGTGAGCTACAAGAAGCCGGAAGACAATGAGTTGAGTGTTGAAGATGTGGAGACATCAGATAAGAACAAGAGCCATGAAAAGAAGAAGTTAAAGCTGAGCAAGCATGTGGATGACATGATAGTGGTGAGAAGCAAAGTCACATTGAAGAACTCTGACCCCTAAAAAGATCTGTGCTACAAACTACTTGAGATTTTTCCTAATTGAGTAGTGCGTTTGAGGAACTTGAAGAATGGATTTTTTTTTGAACTTCATGAAGAACAAGTGGTAGGTTTGTTGGAGTTAAAAGGGAACCAGAATGCGGAGGTCCATCATTCTAAGAACCCTACCATGGTGATTTGAACACTTTTCCTTCTGCCCCGACCATGTTAAGATTGTTAAACTTGAATCTGTGATGGCCGGACACCATTAATTATGATCAAGGAATAAAGTGTGAGGTAGAGGTTAGATCATGTGACCCAGAAGAAGCCACTTTGACGAGAGCCAAAGATACCTAGCATGGAGGGCAACACCAATCTTGGTCAAGACCATATTAGTGATTATTTGTGACTATGAATGGCATGTTTCGGTCTTCAAGGGGGAGCACTTCTAATATCTTACCTCATTTTTAATTTCTTGCTTGTTTGCTTATACGTGTGTGTTGATGATGAAGTTCGTTGGAGAAGTAGGAATTTAACAAACTATTGGAGCTTGGAATGGATTTTATGCAGGCCACAACAATTAGGATTCAATTTTGGGCATTTTCGACAAGTAGAAGGGCTTCTTGTACCCATCAAAGATAGCTCCCTACTAGCACTGGTCAATTTTTTTCGACCAGTCAAAAATCCTAGTTCAATTTTTCTCGACCAGTCAAGGACTCGTCCTTCCCAAGTTGACTTTTGAAGACCAAGAGCATGAGACTTGATGACATACCCCTTTGTGCTATAACTTGACACCAATTTCAACCCGAATGCGCCGTTTTCCGATCCTTACCTTGCATATGCACCTTTGGATGATGAGACCTAACTTGGCCGTCTTTGGTTTACATGTTCTTGCACATGGAGCATGGAGCTAGTCTTCAAAGCGTTTGCATCCTCTTTCTCCCTACTCTCTCTTTACTTCTTAGCATGTCATATGTATAGTTAACAACGATGCTTAGTGTATAGTTTGCGTGGTGTTAGAATATGGTATTCTTGGTGTGATACATGCTGTGATACTTATTACTATGAACTAAATGCCTTTCTAAGTTTTAAAGTTCCAAGTGTGAGGTCCCATCATGTTATATGCTAGATTACAATGTGGTTTTCCTTTCAACTGTGATTAGTATGCATGCCCCAATTGTGCTTAATAGGACTCTAATAGGTTCATTACTTCTTAGAGACTATATGACCATTTATTTGTGAATGCATGCTAGTTGTTATGCCTAGGAGAACATGTGTTAGGAGAATAAAATGTGAAATGATGACGTCTTTGCTATCTTGTGTACACGTTTTTTTTATTATGTGACTTGATGAAAATTGAGGACAATTTGAATATAAAGTGTGCAGTAGTAGGCTAAGTCGTATCACTCCTTATCCTAAAAATTCATAAAAATTGAAAATGTTGAGAAGATGCAATGCAAATATATGTGTGTTTTGGTGTGTTTTTGTCCTAATAATGGTTCACGATGATGAAATTGAATTTATAGCTAGTGGATTATATGATTTTAAGCATGTATGAAACAAAAAAAAATAATGCATTTTTAATTGGTTGAAAATCATGTCCCTCAAAATGTGTGAATTTAAGAAAAAGAAGGATTAACATGTTTCAAGCCATTATTGCCTATGTGAGTTTTTGAGCCAAATTTACATGACTAGCTTATTTAATGAATCCATTCTTTCATGTGTGATATCAATTGGTTATGTGTGATCTTAAACTTGCTTTAAACTGTGCAAAATAATTTTTTGAAACATGAGTAGTTTTCAAAGATGATAGAGGCATTATGATCACCACCATGACCAAATAACATTTGAACCTATAGTGAGCCTATTTAAGCCTTTTAATACTTAGCATTTTCTTTCATGAACACCACAAATACCTACCTAGCTTAAATATTTACCATATCCCTTAACTTGCCTAAATAGCAAGCGATGATGAAGTTCTATTAGGATGCAGTCTTAGTGTTGCAAAGAATGTTAAGAGATATGTGTGAGGTGGAAGAGGTCTTGGGTGGTCATTTGTTTATTGAGTTTTTGAGTAGTAAAAAAAAAGAAGGAAAAATAATACCAAAGAAAAGAAAAAAAAATAAAATAGATAAAGTTTCACAAAAATAATGTGTGTGTTGTACATAAAGAATAAGTGGTTTGATAAGTGATTTGACTTGAAAAAAAAATAGTAGCACCTAGGAGTAATTTAGAGGAACTTCAACCTGTGAATTGCTTGATAGGTTCCTTAGTTTTTGATTATCCTATCTATTTCTTTCAATTGAACCCTCATTCCTTAAAGCCCCATTACAACATAAATAAAAGTTCTCTTGATTTGAAACTCTTGTGTGTTGAATGGTTGGAGTAATTGGTTGAAGAGAGATCCGATGGAAAACATGTGATCGATTTGATTTTTGAGTTCAAACACTAACCCTCTAAACACTTGAGTGCATTAAATGATTTCTTGTGAGTTAGATGGTTAGGAACATGTTAGTTTGAATACATCTCAATGCATGGATTTGGTTTTACATGTAGCATGTTTGGCTTATTAGACATGCATTGATTCCATACTCTAACTTTGCATAAAAAAGTTCAATCCATTAGTCATGGTCATTTGAGAGAAAATATTCACCATTCGGGACACTTATATGCTTTTTTGTTTAGTCTTGTAATTCTTTTGTAGTCTAAGTCTAGCTTAACTTACTTTCATTTCTTCTTTGTTTGTTTGGGGACAAGCAAAGTCTAAGTGTGACATAGTTTGTTAGGTCCATAATTATGTTCCTAACTACATGTATATTGCTTGCCTTTTATTAATAAAACATCATTTTTATTATGTTTTCTTGTTATGCTAGGAAATGAGGGATTGACATGGAAATGCTCTAAGAGATGGGTTAATCACTTTTTGGAGAAGCCGAGGGCATTTCCGAGGCCCTTGGGGAAGATGGAGCAAAATCAAAAAAATGACAAAAAGTTAACGCAGTCAACAGCCAACTCCAGCTCTTGGAAGCAAAATCCAACTCTTGTCCATCTTGAAATTTTTTAACTTAATTTTTATACACACACACACACGCATGCACACACACACACACGCATGCACACACACGCATACTAGCTAGATAGCTATATATATATCAACAATTAATTAACACACATATATACCTACATATTTTCATCTAATTAAATAAACTCAATCTCTAAAGTTCATATATATATATATATAACTCATAAATCAACTCAATCTCCAAAATTCGTGTGTATATATATAACACATAAATTTTTACATGCATATATATTTACATCTAATTAAATCAACTAATCTCCAAAATTCATCAATCTCTTTATATATATATCACACATAATTAACTCAATCTACAAAGTTCATATATATATACGTACCTAAATAGCGAGAAATACTTTTACGAACTTTTTTTGGACGGCTACCGAAAACACTCACAATTTGAGAGCGTTTTGAGTTTTTCTCGTCTAATTTTTTTGAATGGTTGAGCTACTGCCCGAGCAGGTTAGATAAGGAACCATGGCAGACGACATAAAAAGGGTCGTTGGCTATAGTTCATCAGATCGTCGGTAATTGGTTTTTTAGGTCATCGGCTTTCCATGAACTATACCCGACGATATAGAAATGAACCGTCAGGTATAGTGCTATTTACCGACAACGGTTGAAACCGTTGGGTATAGTACACTTTACCCGACGGTTTCAACAGTCGTCGGGCTGTTTTTTTAAAGTTCGTCGGGTATACTCTTTATGCTGGTAGTGCATCTTGCACAACCAAATGATACAAAGGTTGTCCTGTCTGCTTGGATGATGTCAACTCTAGTTGGCACGCGGGGAAGGTGTGTTACTTGGATCATCGTAAATGGCTTCCTCATGATCACATATGGCAAAACAATAAGGATGAATTCAACGGAATAATAGAGGAAAATCCGCAACCCAGATAATGGTCTGGCGAAGAGATTTCTGAGAGGTTAATCGGCTTCGATTTTGGTGTGTTGAGCAATGACGATGATTTGAAGCAGCTTAATCCAAACCCTCCAGATGAGCTTAAATATTGACACCACATGAGTATTTTCTTTGAACTACCTTACTGCGCAAAGTTGAAACTCATAAATAACCTAGATGTCATGTACATAGAAAAGAATGTGTGTGGCAGCGTGGTGGAAAAAATTCTCGGTACTAAGCTCAAGACTAAGGATACTCCCAAAGCCCGAAAAGATCTTGAAACTATGAATTTACATTGTACCTTGTGGTTAAAGAGGGATGGAAACGATGTGTACAACAAGATGACCCGATGCACCTTACACAATGAAGTCTACACAGAGGAATATTGTGACAACCCAGAACAAAATCAGTAGTGTAATCGGCTTAATCCACGAGTTAGCGCGTAATCACCGTTTTTCGTAAATTGATTGATTTGCCGGTTTTGATCACGACTTAAATATTGGCTGAGAATTTGAGTTGAGTCTCTTCTCGAGAATTGTTGTACGCGTGATTTTGAGTTCGTGGGCGGTTCCAGATAATTATTTCGATAACCGAAGAATATCTTATGAATATTTGAAATCACGGAATCTCGTCGTGTTTATCCGTTCTATTTGAGTTATCCGAAACATGGATGTGATTTGTTTTGGACCGTCGATCGTATCGAGCCGCGAATATAAATATTGAAATAGTCGAAATTTTTTCGAAAAATCACTGTTTGGAAGTTTGACCGTCGTTTGACCAAAAATTGACCGTTGACTTTCGTTGACCGGAGCTCCACCTTGGGTTGCGAACTGCCACCGTCCGACCCGGATTTTCCGGCCACTTCCAGCCACAAAATTGGTATGGTTAGAATCCTCTCTTGATTTCCTATGGTTTAGAACTTGGATTTGGGTGATTTGATGAAGTTATGAGGGAGAACGAACTCGGTAAAGTTCATGGATTTTGCCGGATTTCGGTGGCCGGTTCCAGCCACTTTTGGGGTTGGGTGTTTGGGGGGAAAGGTTCCCCTCATCCTTGTGAAGCTTTTGGGTGAAGGAATTGTGATTTGGTTGAGGTTTGAAGCTCGTCGGAATCTCACCGGAATCCATGGATTCCGTGAGTTTCGAGCTCAATTCCGGCCGGTGGGCTTGGATTTGGGTCTCGGTGTAGTAGAGAAATGTGTTGGGCTTGAGGAGGACTTGTGAACTGGAAATTTTGGCTGGGATCTGTCACCGTTGAAGCCGCGGCGGCGGCGGCGGCTGCGGTCCACGGCGGCGCTCCGGCGAGGGAGTTGACTTTTTGGAATTTGATGAGTTTTATGTCATTTTACTCGTTTTCGCGCTCCGAACGCAGACGTGAGGTTTTCGAGATGATTTGAGTGCCGGATTTTTAGTTGAGGGTTTGTGTGGAGATTTCGGGAGTTTACGTCGATTATTTTGTATCGAGTTATATGTTTCCAGAAATGGTTGGTTTCCGAGGTGTGGTACAGAGTAGTGAATTATGATTTTGATCAGTTATATTTTTTTGATTATTCAGGGGATCGAGATCGTACTTTGGGCGAGAGATCTTCCGCCGGATCTCGGGATTACCGCGTTTACGCGCTGTGCTTGTCTGTGAGTGGACCTTTCTTTTCACTGATCGATTGCGAGTCTTTATATTACATTTTACAAGAATGAGCATACATTTGTGATTATGACTTATACGAGCATGTGCTTTACGATTATGCATTTACATTATGATATATACGTATGCATGAAACTATTTATGATTTGATTTATACAGAGTACAGTCTTAGTATATGTGGTTGTATCGATACACTTGCATCCCGGCTGATCCCCGAGGATGTCTACCAGGGGGGAACTGTACCTTGTGCCGATGTATTTTCGGGTGGGTACATATTTCTGTTCCTTGTGCTAATGTATTTCCGGGTGGGAATAGATACCCGGACCTGAGGCCTTTCTGGCTAGAATCACGTGTGGGTCTGGGATCCCGTGATTCGGATTGTACTAGCACGGATGTGTCCATGAGTGAACCCGTGAGATTTTTCTATGCATGCTCTGTACGCTGGAGGAGTTTGGGTTCACCTCGTGTACTATATCATATTCTTTCATTTTGACTCACATATATTATTCGGCGAAAGACATTTATTTTCGTCCACTCACTCTAACGGTTTATATGTCTTTCCCCTGGGTTTTTCGGTTTGCGTGCCCAGTTTGTAGTTCGGATTCTGGTGTCTCACGTCGCGGTCGGAGGCTAGTCGTTTGAGCTACCTTTCTTTTCTAGTAGGTTTCTTGTTTTGCCTACTATTGTATATTTTTGTATATATACACTAGAGGTCGCTCTGATACGTTACTGATACATGTTTTATGTGGTTTTTCCCAGATTTTCTATATTATACAATTATGTTTACTGTTTATTTCTATTGCTATGATATTGAGAAATCCGGATGGGATTGGTGCCCACGGTTTGGTTTTTGTGGCATAAGATGAAATGTATTTTCCGGGTGCAGGTTAATGGCAATTCCGCGTTAGTAGCGTTACTCTGCCGAAATTTTTATGGTTTTTGTTGGTTCGTGTTTTCAGAAGGGGTTTGATTCCAGTTTAAGGAACTAAATCGGGGTAGGGTTCTTTCAAATACTGTATTCAACTGGTTTAAAAGTGTTTGGTATCCGTCTAATTATGCAGCGAATATATATATCGTTGTGTCAATGTTATGGATCACAAGTTCTATGGTCTAAAGACTCATGACTGTCACGTTCTGTTGCAATGTCTAATTTTAGTCGTAATTCAACCTTATTTGCCCAAAGACGTCCACGAACCAATAGTTGCATTATGCAGATGGTGGAAGAGGTTATGCGCCAGAGAGTAGAAGAAATTGGATGTTCTCGAAGTACAACAAGAAATTGTCCATATTCTTTGCAAATTATAGAAGATTTTCCCCCTGGTTTCTTTGACATCACGATTCACCTCATGGTCCACTTTTTCGAACAGGTGCTGCTTTTTGGTCTGATCCATTACACTTGGATGCATCCTCAAGAAAGGTACAATTTTTACATGTAACTAAATTTTTTAAACACGATTTTCATCATTTATATATATCTTTTGTCTTACTCGCACCAAAATAAACCTTAATTTAAAAATAATATTTGATCCTAAACTAAAGGGAGGAAAACCTAGAAGTTAGAACACCGACCTCGTTCAAAGTATTGGGCAAATCGAAAAAAGAATCTGGAATCAGCTTGGACCCACAAGTCTTCACCTTAATTGCCTCTCACTGCCAAAATTCCTTTGTTAGAAAATAGAACAAATTCGTTTCCTAACAAAGGTTTTTCGTTGCCTAAAGACCTTAGGCAAATTCCGTTGCCTAAGATCCGTCTGCTAAGCGATGTCGCGAAGATAGTCAAGTCCCAAAAATTACAAATTTCGTTTTTTAACAAACTTGTTGCGAGACGGATGCTAATCCGTTGCCATAATGTTACGAAACAGTATATTTCAGGTTAGGACGACAAAAAAAACCATCGTTTGACAGAGTTTCTGGCAAACGGAAATGTTTATTTCCCTCGGTGAAAGATTCATCCAAAAGGACGATAATGGTGCAAGATTCCATCATTTAGATGACTCGTTAGCAGACGGAAATAAAATTTCCGTCTATTAAGGTGTAATCTAAACGACGGAATAATTTTCATTTAATTTACAACGAAGTCCGTCAGTTAATAATCATTCCCTCTCTTAACAAATAATTAATAAAATAAAAATATAAAAATTTATTAAAAATAATATAATATTGATTTGAAATATTCACGATTTCGTTCAATAATTTAATATTGATTTTACGATTTCGATCGATAATATAATATTAATTTTAAATATTCGAATCCTGAGTACAATTTTGATCGATAATATAATATAATATAAATATTGTACAAAAGAGATGTCCCAATCAAAAACTACATATTGTACATGCAAATGATATCTAACTAGCTACACCGGTGGTGTGAGTCCTTTGAGCCCGCTATCACCATCATCCGGGCATGACTGCTGTGATGGCATAGTGGAAGTCGGCGTAGAGGAAGTAGGCATATGACCAGCCATCATCTACATAAACTGCAACCGCATTACCGCCTGCATTTCTACTCGTAGACGCGCCTCAAAATCTCGAGCCCATGCGTCGGCGTCTGCCTACATCGCGGTTAGACGCGCCTCAGAGTCTCTAGCCCGGTTCTTAAGCTCACGGATTCACACCTCTAATTGCTCCTAAACCTCCTGGATTCGCACCTCTGATTTCTCTTGGACCTCCTGGATTAGCACCTCGACACCACTAGAACGAGCGCGAGTGTCGTTGAAGGGCACAAGGGAACCCTCCGCCATATGTTTTGCCATCAAGTAATTGATTGGAGTTGACCTGGAGTGGTGGTTTGCATCCTTCATATCTCGGTTCTTCGCGTTCGCCTCCGACATTAACTATTACAAAAAAATAAATATTATATTCAAAATTCCGTAAAATTCCGCTAAATTTGACTAATAACCAAAAAATAAATATTATATTCGAATTTCCGCAACTTCCGCTAAATTTCCACATATTTCGCAAATTTCCGCAAATTTCCATAATATTTTGCAAAAAAATTAGCAAAATTCCCCAAATATCGAAAAAATAAATATTATGTTTGGAAAAAGACACTACCAAAAATTTAGGGCTCCGAAGGTGCGCCACTAACCACTTCCATTGATCTTGCCGATGTGCAAACTTGAAAGGAGTCGGTTCCTGCCCTTGCATCTGATAGAGCACGTGGCAGACACTCTTCCACTCCTAATAACGTTTCGCCACTTTCTTGTCGATGTATTTGAACATCTCTAGGGTGTTTGGATAATCGAAGTGGAGCTACAAAAAATGTAATTGACGTTAAATCTATATAATATATGTTAAGTATTCAATTTCAATATCAAACATAAATCCGTTGAAATACGCTTATCGAGAGAGCGTCGTAAACCTTTTCCTGCTCGATTCTCAGGGAGGTCCTTCCAGGCCGACGTAATCATCGCTACCTTCTGACGTATAGTACCTCCAATATTATGGACGATCAAACTGTTAAGCTCCTTCGTCTCAAGGCCCCGGTGGAAGAAATCGTAAGGGATCGCGATATTTTGTTTTATCACCTTCACGATATGACCTGCTTTTGTCCCCTTGCACAGCCCTCGTGTGTGTTTGGGGAAGGTCCCACAAAAAATTATCCAAAATTCATTAGTAATCACCATTTATTATAATAATAAAGAAAATGAACATATTACGTTAAATTATAGATGTACCCATAGTGCTTTTTCCCTTGCGACGAGACTTAACCGTGCTATGACTTCGTTCGCCTTAGGGTCATCTTCTGTTCCGGTCGAAGAGGGCGGAATAGTGACAGGAGGACCCAGCGGCGGTACATCACTTACATGTAGTTGTTGAACTGCCGGGTCATCACCTCTTGCTCTCTCACATCGCAAACTAAATGCGGTCATCCTATCAATCTCCATCTGCGTCAACCGAGATGTCCTTCCTAGCGCCATCTCTATCAACTGTCATAACAGTAACCAATTCGAATAAAAATCACAAAATGAAACCCAAATTCAGCAAAAATAAATGAAAATCATTAAAAATATCATAAATCAACGAATAACCAAAAAATTAACAAAAATCCACAAGATTCACTAAAACTCCTCATAAATCACCAAAATCATTAAAAATCACCAAAATTCACAATTTACCCAAAATTTACAAAAAAAAAAAACATATTATCCAAATTATCCCAAAAATTTACAAATTTACCAAATAATCCAAAAAAATTAACAAATCCTCTCCAATTTGCAAAAAAAAACAACAAATTATCGAACAAAACAACAAATTAACCAAATTAAAATATATATAATTAACAACCTAACACATCAACTTATATATACATATATCAATTAATAATCCAATAATATCATAAAAAATCACCATTAATAATCCCATATTAATCAAATAATCACAAAATTCAATAATCCAATATTCAACCTATCAGCCAATATTAATCCAATATAACCTATTTCGATCAAAAATCACGTAAATCACGTAAATTACCCAAATTAACCAAAATCAACCAAAATTCACCATAATTCCAATATAATTAACCAATCACAATTAAATTCACCAAAATTCCATATAATTAACCCTTACAGATGCATTAACCAAAATTAAATCAATAACCATAAAAAATCAAATCATTAACAATAATCAATATATAACTAATTAATTCATCAATTTGTATAATCCAATAATTAACCAAACCAGAAAAAAAAAATACAAAACCGTACCTTAACAGAGGACAGAGGCCAGAGGCCAGAGGCCGTTTGGAGCAAGGCGAGGCGGCGGACCGCTTACGACGGACGAGACAAGCAGAGGAGGCTTGGGTAGGGCCCTAGGCGGCGGAGTGATCGGCTGTGGAAAAAAGAGGAGGCTCGACGTCGCCTAAATCCCGATCGGCGGAGGTGAGCTAAAAAGAGGAGGGCGGCGTCGTGTGGAGGAGGAGCGCCGGAGTGTGGGTCTTCGAAATCTGGACAGAGAATCGGCCAGAGCTTCTTCAATCGAATGAACTGGTCGATGGAAAAGCCCCAATATGGGGATTATATCGATCACTACTAAGAGACAGAATTATACGTCTTTCAATAGAATATTTTTCGTCTGCTAACACCTTTTGGCAGATGGAAATAGAATAATTTCCGTCTTCCAATAGAATAATTTCCGTTGCCTAAGAATTCTCAAAATATCCCAAAATAAAAGGCGCAAAAATGTGCCGCCATAGTTTTTTCACTGGCAGACGGAAATAGGGATTGTCCGTCGCTTAAGGATTTTCAAATATTCACCAAAAAAGGGGTGCAAAATAACAGCGCCAAATATTTATGTCCTGGCCGACAGAAATATGGCCTTTCCGTGTTTTAATGCGTGCTACGGAAACGGAATTGTACAATTTCCATCGGTCAATAAATTTTAATTTTAATTTTAGGGTTTCATGTTAACCGACGGAATACTGACAATTCCATTGCTAAAGAAAACAAGGTATAGAGGTTGGGGTATGTGGTTTAGAGGTAGGTTTTAGGGTCTAGGTTTTCTGTAAGACAACATATATGAAATTTCTGTTTGGCTAGTACTTGGTTAGCAGATGGAAATTGACTAAGCCGTCAGTTAATGAGTTTGTAAGAAGATGGAATATTAAGAGTCTGTCTGCTAAGTGTTGAGTCAAATTTTGGATGGAGTTTTGGTACTTGGCTGCATCTTCTCTGCTTGTAACTGTTCCTACGTAAAACAATCATAATCATTCATATAAATTCAAATCGCGATCGATAAATATAACACTATCAAAATTAGCTAGCTACCTAGGTAGAATTAATTATTAAAAATTCAAATAATTAAATTATGCATGTGATTCATTATTCACTTTCATAATCACTGTCATCCTCATCATCCTCATGCTCTGACTCTTCATCCTCCTCATGTTCATCTTCCTCAGCTTCCTCTTCATCCTTGTCATCAGTGTCGTCATTAATGTGTGAGAGTTCTTCGAGTTCTGTCGAGTTAAGCGGCCTGGTCTAGAGTTGTGTAGTTCCTGGATCTTCATTCATGTGTAAAAGAGCTGGATCTTCATTCATGTGTAAAAGAGCCATTTCTGGGACAGTAGCAATATCAGGCTCTTGATATGGATTACTGACATCATTCGTGTCACGCACTTCTATTTCGAACAACCCCTCAAGCGTTGTTGCGTACCAAATATTACAATGACACATATGGTTAACAAGCCAAGATCCTTCTTCGTACTATTTCACATGTTCGGGTCAGTGTTGAACCATTTACATTTGAAAAGCACGACAGGCATTCCATTTGCATATATTAACTTGAAAATGTTGACAACAACCCCATAGTATGAATCATCTTTTTCTCCTACTGAAATCCCACAATCTTGTGTTCTCTTGCCTTCATCTCTGGCTAATGTCTAAAACTTTACCCCGTTCACATCACATGCTAAATAAATCTCATATCTTTTGGGCTTGTTAGCCAAATTGTGCATGGTTGTTGTGTACCAACTGCGGTGGTCAATTCTTTGAAGGCTCGCCATCTGTAAAATTATGAACATAAGACATGTTAAGCAATATTTTGATGCAATATATAATATATAATTTACATAATCACACATACCCATCCTTGGAAATATTCTGGAAAGTTCCTTTTGTTGTTCTTTCAACTGTTCATGAGTAAGTCTCAGAGCTTCTTTATGAAGAGCTTTGAAATATGAAAGCATGAATTGATCGACCTCGATACAGTCCTGCAACACAACCCAATGTGCCTCAATGAATTCTTCTCCACTTAATCTTTCTGAACTCTTGTGTACATGTCCGACTGCTCGTACAACATCTGTGACGATGGAAAGATTGAAGTAATCAAGTGTATTGGAGGACTTAGAAGGGGGTGGCTCGACAGAGTCTTTGAGATACAAGTTGCAGAAGGTCACACACTCATGTTTAATATACGTTTCTGCTATAGAACCTTCCGGGTTAGAGCAACTTTTGAGATATCCTTTATATTGTCCATGTTGTCGGCAAATAATTGTGATAACATTATTCAATAAGACTTTTGCATATATATAAAATTCGGCGATAAGAAGTGATCCATCAATCATAAGTAAGACAATGTATGTACCTTTCCTGGGGATACATTCAAGTGTGGTGTACCGGACCATAAATCAACACTTGTTCCGGTAGGTGGATCATTAGGTGAATTATGGCGTCGAAGAATACAGGGGGAAAACTCATCTCCAATTTGTAAAGAAGGTACACAATCTCTTCATTCAATTCAACTACATCTGACTTCTTCAACTCTCTTGCATATAACTTCTGCCACCACCTGGACAACGCTACTAATGGCTCTACCACGTCACGATGCAAATAAGGTCGAATTACCACTGGAAGAAGACGTTGCATCATAACATGACAGTCATGAGTCTTGAGATTTATAAATTTGTTGTCCCCCTCATTTACACAATGAGATATATTTGCTGCATAGTTGGAAGGATATCGAACACCTAGAAACCATGCGAACACTTCCTTCTTCTTGTTCGACTTCACTCTATAAGGTGCCATAGGGATCTCGGCCTTACCAGACCTCCTCTTCTTTAACCACAAGTGACAGCGTATGTTCATTGCCCGCAAATCTTCATGTGCTTTAAGAGTGTCCTTGTTCTTGCCATCAAGGCCCAGAATTGTTCCAAGGACGTTGTCGAATACATTCTTCTCAATGTGCATGACGTCAAGATTGTTTCTCAGTTTTAACCTTGACCAGTAGGGGAGTTCAAAGAAAATACTCATGTTACTCCAATACCCAACTTCATCGTCAACTACAAGTGGGTTTGAGGCCATCACACGTTGACACTTGCTCAGTACTCCAAAATCAACGTGTTGGAACCTTTGGAAAAATTATTCACCGAACCACTCTCGTTGTTTCAGATGATCCTCTACCGTCTCGTCAAAACTCGTTGCTTCGGATCTCACTTAGTGATTTTTGGGAAGCCATCTACGGTGTCCCAAGTAACACACATGTCCCGCGTGATAGCAGAGTTGACATCATCTAAGTAGATAGGACAACCGTTATACCCTTTAGTCCTGCAAGATGTCAACATCTCGTAAGCCAAAAAATTGCTATTGGTCCACATAATGGTTGCTCTCATGATGAATGACGTTTTAGTGTAGCTATCCCAAATTCGCACCCCAAATTCGCACACCTCCTTCAACTCGTCAATCAAAGGTCTCATAAACACATCAAAACACTTTCAGGAAAATATTTACCCGGAATTATCAGACAAAGGAAATTAACTCATTTCTCATACACATCAAGGGAGGCAGGTTGTATGGCATCACAATAACGGGCCAAGTGATGTATTGGCCATCATTAAAAAGATTGAACCCGTATAGGGAAAGTCCTAGTCTTACATGTTGAACATCTGATGTGAAGTCTGTAAACGTCATGTCGAAAGACTTAAAAGCCTCCCCATTTACGGGGGGTGTCTAAGCACACCATCATCCAACCTCTTTTCACTATACCATCTCATTGTCTCTACTATGTACGGAGACATGTACAATCACTCCAGTATAGGAATACAGAAAATGACGAAGAACCTTTCATGGAAAAATTTTCTTCTTCTTGTTCTTCTGCTTGACCCGCCATCTTGACTCACCGCAAACCGGGCAGTACTAGAGGTCTGGGTGTTCCTTATAAAACAAGACACTATTGTTTTTGCACACATCAATTTTTGTGGAAGAAAGGTCAAGGTCGTTCAATATCCTTTTTATTTATAATAATTGTCTGGAAGTTTGTGATCATCAGGAAGTATGTGTCGTTGGACATCATCGAACGCTGCATTTGACAATTTGTGCTTCACTTTATACCCCTCTATTACCACACTCAAAATAGTCACTTTACCATATGGGTGCACCGGTGTCTGGGCTTCTAGTAGAAGTCTATTGTACTTGTCATAATTAGTGGATCCCATGAAGTCGCATGTTGGCGGAACAGTCTCATGGTTGGGAGTATCGTAATGGCCCTCGGAAAACCCGTATCCACGTGAACTATACAACGAAAATTCTTCGTGGACAAGTTCCATAACATGGTTTGGAACATGTCCATCAATATTGCTGGATGACCCAACATGATACCTTGATCCGAACCGCCATCACAGTATGAGCATTGGTTCTTCACTGTGTTCAGTCCATAAAGTGTACTCCCACATCATACCATATTGAGACAAGTGTTGGAACATATCTGCAACTGTATGATACTCTGAGTTATGACATCTCCTGCACTGACACTTCAAATTGGAGCTTCCTCCACCATGTTGAATTGCGAAACGCATGAAGTCGTAAATTCCTTATAAATACCTTTGATCACCTCTCTCCAGCCATAACAAACTTTTGTCCATAGTCTGCGTAAGTACGTAACTTGTAATGAGCCAAATAATAAATTATCTGACCAATCACATTTATAACCTTAATTCTTCATATACCAAGCTAGCTAGAACATATATAAATATTCTAATCTTTTTATCAAGCTAGCTAGCTAGAACCAATCATCTTCCCACGCTTCGATTCGATTAATTCAATATATATACGTAATATTCATATATATCGATCAAGCTACGTACCTAGCTATTAATTAATTTTTCGTCCATATATATCATGCATGTACATACGTACATATATAATAATCTAGCTACGTACCTATGTATATATCGATCAAGAATCTTTCTTCCATATATATATACGCCCAAAAATTACTAATTAAATTGCATAACCCAAATTAAACTAATTAATTAATAATATATATATATATGTAAATATCCAAAAATCCATAATTTGTCAACATATACAGCTACTAATCGATCTAACATTTCTGCAAAAGTTAGCATTATACATGCATCAAGAATGGGATTCTAGCTACCTATCACAAATTTTGCCGGAAAACTATTGCCTGAATTTGATCAATCACCGGTTAACTTCACAATACACTGAAATATTACAAAAAAGAGTAGTATATACAAATAATAACCAATATATAAAGTTTCGGGAATGCTTTGGAGGCTTTGATAGATGCTTTTTCGTTGTAGATCAAAAAACCGCCCGTAATGGGATGTTATAACCTACTGGATGTTATAGAAGATACTTCTAGCAGACGGACATTATCCGTCTACTAGTGAATAAATTTCATCCATTAACCTATTTCTAGCATACGGAATATTTTTCTTGTTCTAACAATCCCTGTAGACAACGAAATTGGCAAGGGAATTTAAATTTCATCTTTTTAATGTTTCTTGGAAGACAGAACTTGCCAACGCAACAAATCCATCATGTAAAAATGTTCTTGACCCTCAGATTTGCGACGAAAAATATTTTCATTGCCTAACAGGTTCTTAGAAGACGGATATTTTTTCAAAACAGACCATTCACATATCCGTCGCTTAAGAGTTTGTTTGGCAACGGACTGAAAAAAAAAATTTGTCTGCTAACTAAGGTAGTCTGGTAGTGTCTGTACCATGTTGTGGGCATTGGCTTTCTTTGTCTATGAAATATAGTTTCGACCAAAATAATTAAATCAAATCCATGAATTGATATTTGAATGTGATATGTTGTATCTCACCATGCATAGAAAATGAAATTGGCTTACAGTGATTGTATTTCCATACAAGAGAAGTTCTTATTTCATATTAATACTAGCCTTCCTGCACGCGCATATGCGCGTGCGAAAGGCGTCGCGCTCGCGCGTGCGATTTATCGATGACATACTTAAAAGTGTGCAATTATATCGTCTTCAATTAATTGCCCAAGTCCATTGCTCATGACAGATACTATCGTGCACTTTCAGGCCTATCTCTATTATTATTCGAATAATGAGCTAATTGACATATCTATTATTTGAACACAGATCTAATTGAGATGTGAGAAGAATTACCAATGATTGATGATAAAAGCCGTAAAATAATATTAGCCTACTTCATATTAAATCAACACTATGTAAAAAATAATCAATCACTGATAATAAATGCAGGGTCAGTGCATATGAAAATACAACAAAAAACACACGAATAGAAACTATTAAAAAAATAGCAAAAGTTTTAACTATGTTAACGTTGATATGTCCAACGAAGTCCAACCGCATTAATCATCATGTAGAAAGACTTGAGGGGGTAACCGTTAAGAAACTGCAGGGTAAAGTCATCGAAAGAGCAGCTACAAACGGTCGAATAACAGCCGCATGACCCATCTGACTTGATTACTACGGGAAAGAAAAGAAAAGTTATAGGCCTCAGCTCTCTTAAATTTTGTAAATAAACATAGAGACGCAGCTTCCTGTAAACTTGTTCCCGGACTTCCAGCTAGCTGGTTTCATAATCCCTTCCTCTGCTACCAAGTTTTAGCCAAAGCTCATTTCATTTCAGTACATATATTGTACGTTCAGCAATACAACTTTACATTACTCTCGACCAAAGAGAGACTTTACAAACATTTACATATATACGGACACCGGAACATATTTTATACATAATAATGCACATGTATTGTCTGCGTGACAGATTTTTATTGATAAAAAATAAACAGTAAAAGTAAAGCTTTACCCTTACTGATCTCCAAGCATCACACCAGCATTCCTTGGTTGATCTTTACCCTTACTGTTTATTTAGCATATATATGTGTACAATATCAAGTGGCACAAAATGTTAAAAAATTTGGATAAAAAATAATAATAAAAAAGTTAAATTCCTTTTTTATCCTTATTTTTATAAGTAGTGTATTTACACCGCCGTACATAGAATAATTTTCATACGAATACATGATATTGTACACTTATATATGCTAAATAAACAGTAAGGGTAAAGATCAACCAAGGAATGCTGGTATGATGCTTGGAGATCAGTAAGGGTAAAGATCAGTTTGATCAAATTAAGCTTTACTCTTCTATATCTGTTCGGTAAATAAGCTTCAAGAAGTCGAACTTGCACATAGGGCAAGTACTTCTCCTGCTTAACCATTTGTCTATGCACACACAGTGATACCGATGCTGGCAAGGTAGTTGACGCAATTCTTCTCCATTCTTGTAGAAATCTAGGCAGATGTCTGCAGTGTATAACACAAATTCGTGTCCTAAGAGAACTTAGAGAAGTGTTGTCTAGTTCATAGAATTCTTCCCATAATTAACTCCACACTCAAACCCCAAACCAGAGTAATAATCTCATATTTAAACAAATCACCCAGTTCACTTGTGCCAATTGTATCTTTAAACGGAATGAATTTTAGGAAAAATGGAACTGATCACATCATATTCTCATATCAGACCCCTCTCTCAATTTCTCTTCGAGAAAATTAAGAATATATATGTCGGCCTTCTTCACTAAGGAGGTATTAACCTTGATAAAGACATAAAACTCAAAACATATGGCACCTGTATCAGATTAATCAATTACCAGATAAGGAACAACTTATCTAGCATACTACAACTACAAAGCATTGAGTAACGGATAAAACTTTGTAGAAAGGCACCAAGGAAACTTGCGTCATAATCTTGGGAATCGACATGGTCATTTACTGCACTGGTATCATCGTCGGTCATGAACCGTTGACATGATTCATCCACCACTTTTTCAACTTTCTTAAAATCACCTACCTTGCGGAATTTGAACTTGAGTAAGCTATTAATTTCTTCATCAGTTCCAGCTTGTATTCGTGCACATATCCATATTAATAATACAAAGCAATCGAGTAAGTCACAGACCTAAACCAAGTCGGAAGTCTTGGGATTAGTCACCTTCAAGGCCGAGCACGACGGTGACGGCGAGGACGAAGACCGCCAGACTTGAACTCTGTGAAATAGCTTCGCCGGGACGAAGACATGGCGAGGACGAACTCCTGGAGCCATGGCTTGGAGTTGGGATTGGGATCGAGCACGACGGTGACGAAGACATGGGAAGGACGAATGCCGGGAGCCACGACTTGGAGATTGGGATTGGGATCGAGCACGGCTTGGAGATTGGGATTGGGATTGGGATTGGGATTTGGGGTTGGGATCGGGATCGGGATCGGGATTGGGATTGAAATAGCTTCGAAGCCTTATCAAAATTCCCTTATATCTACAACCACAACCCAAAAAAAAAAAAAAAAGAACACAAACCATGTACTCTATGCTCCAAATATCTGCTTCAAGTACAGAAAAGAGTTCCTCACAGATCCCATGGGATGCGGGATAATATATTTCCTCTGGAGAAACAAACCTCTTTAGTCTCAATCTCTCAACATTAGAATGCTTTGCATGCTCCACAGAATGCAAACCCAGCAACCTTGATAAGCACTGCAGCAACTGAGTTGCAAATGAAGTTGAAGACGGAGGTGCTTGAAGGGGGAGGTAGCCTTCGATGGGAAATTGAAAGGGATGGCCACCGAAATTTAATTCACATTGTTCACCTTGTGAAAGAGAAACTGTAGGATAATATCCACTTCCAGGTCCCATCTTACGAATGCCATGGAATGCCAAACCAAGGGAGACTGAAAGTAATGGAGTATATTGAACTGACAATGGAAATGACTGAAATTTGGAGAAGAAGAGTTAACTACTGATAGGATAGGATAGTGATTGCAGTTTTCCTTGTTCACGTGTCATGTTTTAGTTTTCTGTTCCTGTTTCACTTTGATTCTTTTACGGTTCTATCATTGTTATCTATGACTCATTTTTTTTATGCTTATGGTAATAAAAGGGCATTTTCTGGAATTTAGAATGTTCTACCTTCAACTCCTTGTGAATTGCCGTCAACTTCTCCCTCAACTTCCCTCAACTGCCCTAAACCCCATTGCCTTAATTAATAGAGATACTTGGAAAAATGCTAGAGTACATCCCAAGTCTAAGCACCCATAGTTTAAAAAACTTGAAATCCAAATGCGACACCTATTAAGATCCTACTGGTTCCTCTTTTCAACTTACTTTTAAGATGATTGAGCTTGACTAGGCTTATGAGCTTATTATAAGCTCAGTGTAGCAGATTAATGCCCAGAGAACAATTCAGTAATCGACATCCAACGCCAGAATATTGTGACTCTCCTCTTCCGGTCTAATGATATCATCTGATCTTCATTTTTTGCCCAGATCTCTCTCTCTCTCTCTCTCTCTCTCTCCATCTGATTCAAAATCCATCCTCCACAGAATACACAGTTTCAACTTTTGTCGTCGATTTCAGTCCGGCGATCTTCCGCCGTTGATCTGATCGGATCCTCATGTCCTTTGTATCTCCTTCTTCGTTGATTGGACGGCTCTGTTGTCACCATCGTCGGTCGGATTGGCTCGTCTTAACGAGCTCGAAGTAGATCTTGCAACACTAACATTTATCAAGTCATGTCGTCGTTCAACTTCGCCGGACGTTTTTTTCGATTCTTAGATAGGATTTATTTATCACCAGGAGTTGAAATTGACTTTTTCTGTTCTGCTGAGCGGTTTTGAATTAGTAGTTTTGAAGCTTCGTTTTGGATGTTTACTTTAGAGTTATAAATGTTGGTTTTCATTACTGGCGTAGCAGAGTAGTTAGATCTAGGTTTTCTTTACCTTAAGCTCTCTCTCTTAATCGAGATTGGTTGTGATCGGTGTTGAGCAATGATGATCACAAGTATTGATCTCATGATAGGATCAATCAAAGATGAAAAATGTTAAAATAGCCAGCTACTCAAATTGCAACATTTGTCATAAAAAAAAATTAGACCTCCTTGGAGCGTTTAATCTTAAGATGCATTCCAACCTGATCCTAATACTTAATAGAATGGATTGAATCGAAACAAAGTCTTGGGATATCATCCTCTGTGTATTGGACTTGGAAATTCTGGAGATGACTTGCAAATTGCAATATCCTTTAATAGAGTTATAGTCCTGTGGTGAGGTGAAATGAGATGTCCACATGTCAATTAGGGAATGGGAGACAGCGAGAGAGACAGAGTAACAGGGATAGAAGATTTTCTCCCCCAAATAATTGCACGAACGTGCCAAAATACACATGTGCACAAGAGCGAGACACGCTGGTCTATGCTCGACTCAGCTTGGTTTGAGTCAACCGGCTCGGCCGGGACCGAATTGATCGGAATACATCAGTCCTTGCAGCATTAGATCGACGGCGAGCGAGGTGGCGAGCGAGGCAGGAGGCGGCAGTTGCACAAGGCAGTTGCGCGGTGCTAGACGCGCAGAGACGCAGTCATAAAGGCGCGCCCTGGGTTCTCGAGGTCGGCGAGATTGACGAACATCATCGACGCTGGGAGGCGTGTTTGGTAGTGTAGCAGGGGGTCAAGGTCACGGTGGGTGGTGCGATAATGCGCGACTGTGCTGGTCGCTATCGCTGCATGTATTCGCTCGGCGAAGCAAGTCGACCGGCGAGGCAGTGCGGCACCATAAGAGCCTGGGTGTCTTGAGCAATTTCTCAGGGTGCCCCAATTCAGAATTCAATTTAGATTTTTAGCCCCAAATCATAATCTGATTTCTCTTTCTTTAACGATAAGTTTTTCGTCGTAGACGACTACTACAAAAGGTCGGTTTCCAGTAGGAGTTCGATATGTCCATGTTGTCCGAAACAAAAATGGTTTCTTGCTTCTATGTAGATCTGAATCGAGGTGTCGAACGAGATATTAAACACCTGGTTCTCACTGCATTGCATATAGGTTAAGATCTTGAAATGAATTGGAGAATTCAATGAAATAATATGGACTAATAGACTATCGTTCTTTGAGATAATAAATCACAATAAAACGCTATATTTCAAAACCTAAGCCATTAGAGGTAAAAGAAGTCCCACTACAAGAAAACTTCACCTAGACCACGGAAACGTAATCGTTCCGTGGTCCAAGTGACACTTGGACGACGGAAAATACTCCGTGGTCCAAGTAACACCTGGACGACGGAGAATACCATCTCCGTCGTCCAGGTGAACACCTGGACCTCGGAGCCTTTTCCGTGGTCCAGGTTATCACCTGGACCACGGAGACGATATTCTCCGTCGTCCAGGTGACCACCTGGACCTCGGATAATACTCCGAGGTCCAGGTGATCACCTGGACGACGGATATTGTATTCTCCGTCGTCCAGGTTTTAACCTGGACCTCGGAGTCTTCTCCGTCCTCCAGGTGATCACCTGGACGACGGAGATGGTATTCTCCGTCGTCCAGGTGATCACCTGGACAACGGACCGACACGCCGTCGTCCGAGTACGTAACGTACTTCCACTTAGACGACGTACCGACACCTCCGTCGTCTAAGTGAAGCATTATATATATGCCCGATGCCAAACTGAATTCATATCAATCATTCCATTAATTTGAAGGAGAGATAGAAGCTAAGGGAGAAGGCAGAAGGGAGCTAGCTAGAAAGCCGAGAAGAATCAGCTAGGATCGATCGATAAGGGCTGGGATCTGCGCTGACTAGCTAGCTAGCTAGCTTAATTAACGTACAGATATCGAGAAGCTAGGCCAATGTACAGGTACGTACGCAGTTAAAATTTGCTTAATTAATATATATTTAGTGAAATAGATGGCGTACATATATATATATGCAAGGATGTTAGCTATATATATATGTACAGATCGATTAAATTACGTACGTAATTGATGGATCGATGTAGATCGAGTACGTATAATGAAGCATAAATTAATGGACTAATATATATATGTAATAATTAATTAATTATAATATTTTGTAGCAGTATGGACAAGAGTTGGATGAAGTTGAAGAATAGATGTGATGTCCGGTATATGGATGGAATTAGCGAATTTGTGAATTTTGCGATAGAACATGGTCAAGGAAAGAAACGTTTCAGGTGTCCGTGTCAGAAATGTCTTAATTGTCAGTATGCGGAGGTTAATGTTATGGTGCAACACCTGTACGAAAATGGTATGATGTGGAGTTACACTACATGGAGCGAGCATGGTGAAGCAGTAGAGTTCAGCGCAGCAGACTTCAGCTCAGGGTACAGTTACCATGGTGCCTCATCCAGCGGCAGTGGTGCCGGACCCCCAGCTTGCAACCCAACTGCAGATTTGGTCCATGATGCGTTTCCGAGATGTAGTCATGGTGGACACCAACACCAAGACGGAGGTTACAGTACCACCAATGAGCATGATGACACATTCCCCGCAGCTAGCTTGGCCACTGACACCAGTGAGATGGAAAAGTACAACCGGATGCTACTTGAAGCGCAGACCCCGGTGTTCCCTGGATGTCGAGAGAATGTGTTGCAATATGTGATGGAGCAAATGAAGATAAAAGTGAAGCATAAAATGGTCATTATCCGTCGTCCAGGTAAACACTAGGACGACGGATATGGTAACTATCCGTCGTCCAAGTTCACAAACCCTAAACCCTAAACCCTAAGGCCCTAACCCCTGAATTCAGGGTCTATACACCTGGACGACGGAGAACGCCATTCTTCGTCATCCAGGTGATTACCTGGACGACGGAAACTTGTCATTATCCGTCGTCCAGGTGTAGATATTGCCATTTTTTCTAAGACAACGACCATCTAGACCTTCTTCCAATGCATATTCTTTGAGTCAAGACTTTAGAGTAAACATATCTTGGTGTGTGAGCTTCGACGGTTCGAAAATCGGAGTTGCGAAATGCCATGTATCCACGTTTCCGGTTTGTGAAATTATCGGTTTTGTGTTTGACTGTGCCGATCAAACCCTTCATTTACTTATTATTTTATGGTCCTTTGAAGACAATTATATATTATGTTACGACGAACATATCCAACGGTTGTTTTGGCCAAATTCAATTTCGTTAATACTCTGTTGCAAATGAGCCTCTATGCATGAAGACTTAAGTCGTAAGGATTACTCGATACTTACCAACTTTCAAAACGAAAATCTATTTTCAGGTTCAAATTTAACTGTTCATATATACGATGCGTTCATCGATATTGGACGACTATTTCAATACTATGACAGATCGCTAAATTCCTAGCGAATTAATTTTAAAATTTTTTTTAACGTAAATTTCACTTGGACGACGGAGAATGACGTTCTCCGTGGTCCATGTTACAACCAGGACGACGGAAAACGTCATTATCCGTCGTCCAGGTGAAATTCACCATGGCGGTTCGATTAATTTTCGAATTTTTTTTCAATGAATTTTTGACTTGGACGACGGAGAATGACGTTCTCCGTCGTCCTGGTGTTAACTTGGACCACAGAGAACGCCATTCTCCGTCGTCCAAGTCAAAAATCATGGCGGTTCAATTTACCGCCTCAATTTTCGGCGCCGCTTGAATTTCCACTTACACGACGGAGATTCAATTCTCCGTCGTCTAAGTCCAAATTTATGGCGGGTGAAACGTCCCGCCCATTAATTACGCGCCGCTTCGAAAATATTTAACCTTTCACCTGGACGACGGAAAACAACGTTTCCGTCGTCCAAGTGCACTTAGACGACAGAGAATAGTGCTCCGTCGTCTAAGTGAAAGTCTATATATAGCCCGCGGCTCATCTTCTTTTCCTCATCCCTTACAATTCTCTCCATCTCTCCTCTCCTCTCTCTCTCAATCTCATTCCGGCGATATTCTCCTCCGGTGACGACGCTCCGACGATACAACTCCGGCGTGGTTCGATTCCTCCTCTCCGACGACACAACTCTGGCGAAATTCCCGAAAACTCCGATTCGGTAAATTTCTATTTTTCCCTTATTAAAATAATTTTCATTTAATTAATTAATTAAATTCTAAATATAATTAATTAGTAGAAATTAATTTTGTAATTAGTTTTAAATATTTAATAATTTATTAATTGTTTTTATTAATTAATTAAATCATAATTATTGTTATTTAATACTAATTAAATGAATAATTGTAAATTTATTGTTATTAATTAAATAAATGATTAATTATTGTTATTAATTAATTAAATAAATAATTATTGTTATTAATTAATTAAATGGTTAATTATTGCATGCTAAATAAAAATAAATTATTGCATGTAATTACGTGTATTTTTTAGTAAATTAATTAGTAGTACGTGTTCGATTTAAATTTAGTACATAGGCTTGGTAATTATTAAGTCGCACTCTTTGGAATAGATGGCGCCTCTTTTCCTAGCTTATCTCCTTAACCCCTCGTGATGTGTGGATTTCATCTCCGCACACCATAACCTAAGTGAAGTTATGGACACGAGGTTGAGGGCCGAGTTTGCAAAGGACTTGAGGGAGTGTAAATTTTCGATAAATTGGCCGAATGTCGGACATGGTGTCTAGAAACGGGTTATGACTGGTGACAGGATTTGGACTAAGAAAGACTTTTGTCGAAATTAGTCCTGCCTCTCACGTTATCTCTATCCCTAACTGGCCATGTTTTTCGATTTAACCAATGCTGATTAATTGAAAATTTAAACTTTATCGCGCGGGTCGCACGTCCATTGAACGACCGAAAATGTCAAGCTAGTGTACTATATTTAAATCTTAAACGTACTTAATTAATTAGCGTAAATTTTTAAGTTGTAATTATTATGGTAAGTAGGTATTTTAACACCGTACTCTTAGGTTTAAATGGCTCCGCCAAAGACGACATCCGGCAAGAAGAAAGCCCAACAGGAGGCAGAAGATGCCATGCTCCGCCAGTTGGCGGCCCAAGTCGGTTGGGTTCAAGAGGAGGGCAACGACGCCCTCAATCCGGACGGATCATCTGGTCCGTCCGTAGGGCCACCTGGGGAAATTCCCGCTCCTCCATTCATCGAGAGCGATGATTACGTCGACCCCTTCCAAACTCCGACGCCCGGTACCCATTCAACGGGCAGTACTCAGGCGTCCTCGACCGCCGAATCAATCATGTTCAGCGCCCGCCGTAGGCAAAGGAGGACACCCACTGACCCGGAACCGAAAAGGACTCGGGGTCTGGTTAATGGAGGGAAAGCGGAGCGTATTTGCAAGGCGACCGGGAAAAAGATCTCCTTGCCGTACGACGAATTCACCGGTGACCCTCCCACAGCTTAGCCAGTAAGTCTCTCGGCGCATGGGATAGGGTCAATCATCCGTAACCGGGTTCGTCTCACTGCCCCTACTTGGAAGGAGGCGCCGGATCATGAGAAGGTGAAAGTCTTCAAAGATCTTTCGGTACGTAATACGTCCAAGTTAGTTATTATATCATATTGTTAATATTAGTTAAAATTTCATAATACACGATTATAATTTTCTATTCATTTTTGATAGGAACAATTTGAGGTGGATCCGACACCGGAAATGTTGAGGCATATCAACAAAACCACCAACGCCATCTACAAAGATTGGAAGTACAAGCTCCATAAGTACTACAAAGAACATGGTTCCGTGCCTCCCCCGGAAGAGCTGCAAGGGGAGAGAGAAGATGAGTGGGAGTGGTTGTGTAACCAATTTGTCGACGAGACCTTTAAGGTGTTAATTTATTTTTTTTATTTAAATTAAGATAATTGAATTATTTAAATTGTAGTTATTAGTTTTTTAATGATTTAATTATGTTGTGTAACAGAAATTCTCCGGTGTCAACAAAGCCAACCGGGGGAAGAAGAAGAAACACCATACTATCGGCGCCAAGCAGTTCATTCAAATAGCAAAGGAGCACAAGGATAAGGGTTCCAAACACCCTTATCTTGATGCAAGCGTAAGCGCGTACGTGACGTCAGGGCTCGATAATGAAGCGAGTCAATGCGGCGTAAGTGATATATTAAATTTATGTGCTTTTAATTATAGTAATTATTATTTAAATATGATTTCATTATAATAAATTAATTATTCTTTTGTAGGCAAGGGTGATAGAGCGTGCGCAAGAAGAGTTGGCAAACACTCAGCTTGCGTTCCCAGATGTGCCGCCGGAAGACCTGCCTCCTCTATCCTTAGAGAGCCAAATTGCAATCACGGATGAGGTCTACGGTCGTAGAGCTGGCAAGGAGGTTAGGCACTTTGGGCCTAGGGTGGTACGAGATTTGTCGACGACCTCCGGCTCATCATCTACGGGAGGTTCGGGGCAGCGGAGAAGGAGTCAGGCAGCGGCCGTCGAAGCAGCCATTCAAGAGGCTCGACTGGCACGAGAGGAGAATCGACGGATGGAGGATCGCGCTCAGTCAATGCAGCAAAGACTTGACGAACAACAAGCACAAATAACCCAACTCATCGCGCTCATGAACCAAAATCGAGAAGCATGTCAACCTCCTCCGAACCCATACCCCCACGACAACGACCCGGCTGGAGGCGCAGGACCCGGCGGCGCATCTGCTCTTCCAGTGTATTAGCTAGCTAGTTAATTATCGCATTTCTTTATTTCCGAGTTCCGAACAATATTTTATAATTTTTATTGGTTTTTAATTTGGATGTGTATGTAATTAAAGATTAATTATTTATTTATTTAATACATTAATTAATATTAAAAATTTAGTTTAATTAATTAATTTCGACTATTTTCATTATTTAAATTAATTTACTAATAAAATAATTTAATAATATTTAATTTCGATTATTTTTTTTTAAAATTAAATAGTCACTTGGATGACGGAGATTATGTTCTCCGTCGTCCAGGTACACAAACCCTAACCCTAAACCCCTAACCCCTAAACCCTAACCCCTATCCCCTAACCCCTAACCCCTAATCCCTAACCCCTAAACCCTGGCATTCTCCGTGGCCCACGTGTTCACCTGGACGACGGAGAATTAGTGTTTCCGTCGTCCAGGTGAACACCAGGGCCACGGAGATTTCTAGCTTCTCCGTGGCCCATGTATGAACCTGGACAACGGAAACACTAATTCTCCGTCGTCCAGGTGAACACGTGGGCCACGGAGAAACGAGCAATATCCGTGGCCCATGTGTTCACCTGGACGACGGAGGACGACGGAGAAATAGTGTTTCCGTCGTCCAGGTGTATACATGGGCCACGGATAATGTCCGTGGTCCAAGTTAACTTGGACGACGGAGACATAATTCTCCGTCGTCTAGGTTCTTGGACGACGGAGATTCCGTCGTCTAAGTACTTAGACGACGGAAAACGTCACCTAGACGACGGAAATGGTCCGTGGTCTAGGTGCAGTTTTCTTGTAGTGTCCAAACCAATCAGGTGCGGCATCTGAAAAGCAAAGAAAAATGTCCTGTTCTAGGTCCAGGTTTACTAATCAGAACATATGTTTGTCGCATGCATGGAACACGCAGATCTCCACATTTAATTTGTTTAATGCATTCGATTGTAGAAATCACAAAGACATAGTAGAAAGAATTTTAGAAACTCCGAGAAAAGAATGGCAAAGTTGCGAGGAGGAAGAAGAGATAACTTTCACAAGAAAACTTACTTTCCATAGCTAGTATCAAAGTTCTCCTTTTCTTCTTTTTCTTCTTTTTTTGAGCAGACTTACCTTCGTGCAATAAATCATCCATAATGCCCTCTGAAAACATGATAATTGCAATATGGAAGAAGTTATGGAAACTAAACATTTGTAGTTTTCCATGTATATAAAGAGCTTTATCTGGTTTGTCCTACACTGCTCGCAATTCTCTATCAAAGTTGGCTGATTTGCACAAGGTATGAGACCGAAGTAGTCGATCTCGAATATGGGGATGGAAAAATGTTTAGGGTTTTAACGTATTGAGCTTCGGTTTAGAATCTCGTGCTGATAACTAGTTAGAATATGTTGAAAATAAGACATAAATTGGAAAGCAAAAGTTCATTATCTTTATTCATAGTGACCTATATATATGAGAGTCCTAGATACATAGTTGATTCCAATAAGGAATGATATTTATACAATCAGAAAATAGAATCCAACATTTAATCTAAATCTTGTTCTCTATGAGATACGAATATCTAGATACGATAGGAAATATCACACCAAATTTAAACATATCTCAACAGTAACATAGTTTTCATTTATGTACATTTTGTCAATTATTACTTGATGTTTCCTTTTTTTTGGTTTGGATTATTCTAGATTATGTCATGAAAAATTCTCTAATGAGGATTCCTATAATAAGAACTTGGTGAGTACCTTCTTATAAGACTAATTCCAACAATATTTTGGAAGATCAACAGTTAGACGTTTAGATATATGAACATATCATTTTTATAAATTTCCTCAAACTTGAAAATCCTTAAGGTGTCAAATAAGATCAAATTAATAAAGATTCCAAATTAGTCAATTTATTAAACCATGATTATGAATCCCTTAAAAAATTTCGATTCAGTTGAGACTTTATAAAAATACTTTACATATATATAGCTAAATATGTAACGGTTGATGTGTCAAAAAAGTAATAAAAATTTAAGTTTTATAGACTATTGATTAGAAAGTACTCATTAAATCCCCACCATAGAGTAAAAAGATTCCCATGTTTCATAGTTTCAATCCCGAAAAAATTTAGTGTGTTTTAACACATGACATACATTAACTTGTAAATTGGTTCTTAAAGTTGTAAAATAAGTATCTCAACTTGTAATTTTGTCCTATAAGTTGTAAAAAAAAAGTTTGAGTGAATGATTACTACTAATGAACCAAAATTATAATAATATAACTCATTTTACAATATTTTGAATAAATTTACTAGTTGATGCATGACATGAGTTAAGTCATGGTAGCCTTCCCCGTTTCACACCATTCTACAGTAAGAGTGATCTACCTAAATTTTTATCAAGTAATTTTGTTTTTATTGTTGGAAAATGAGACATTTTTTTAGTATAATCTCGTTCAGCTTTAGGTAATAATTCCAACGAGCACCTTTTAAAAAATTTAAGAACAAATCGTTCTCAATGTTGTAATTTTGGTTGAATTGTCTGTAAATGATATAAATAATTATAAATTTGTTTTAGATATAGTAATTTCTAATTCAATAGGTTGTAATTTTTTTCAACTACTAGTAAACACAAAATTATGGTGGAATCAAATAATTCTCGGATGCTAGGTCGTTTCGTGTTGTAGTTACAGTGCCCGTCGTGAGTTTCTTGCTCTGTCGGTCTCCTTCGTTGTTACTCTTAGGATGTTCTTATGTGTTGTTACGCCACAGTCCCCTTTCTCGTGGTTGGTCGCGTCGGTTTTCCAGCAAGTTTTGTGGGCGAGGGATGCGACCCGCGCTGACTCGCATGAAGATATTTTTGACGTTAGGTAAGTTTATGTGTGATCGTTGCGTGTCTTGGTGTAACTTGATGCAGATGGGTGGCAGTGGTTTCACTCAGTTGAGGGCGGACTATTGTCTGAGGCATGACAACGTCTGCTATGTCGACACTACTGGTTTTCTCAAGCCGATCAATGGTCAGTAGTTGGTCAGGTTTTTAGGGCGACGCGGGTCTCAGTTGTCTTGCAACTACGGCTCGGATGGAAGAACTTGGTGGGGTCGGTTTGGGCTTCCAATCCTGAGAAGAATTTTGGGCCAATTGTTAGGGATTTGAGGTGGTTAAGGTTTTAGTGTCCTAATCATCTTGACTAGATCTTCTTTGGGCTTTCTTGGATGTGTCTGGACTTGGGACTTCTAAGGGAGCTAATTAGGTCCAAATATGGAATTTAGGTGGGATTTACATATGGGATCCAGGTGGCTCAGTGTACTGCGAAAGTGCTAGATTTACAGTAATCAGCTTATTTAGGTCATATTTAGATTACGAATTTCATTAGGTTTTACATACCTGTCACAATTACGTGCTCAAGGGTATGGAAACTCTTTTTACTATGGTTCTCGTGATACAAGTAAACTCTATAATGATGAGTTTAATAGACTTAAAGAATAATGCTAGTTTATGGTCTTGTTTCTGTACTCTAGTTGAGACATTTATCAGTTAAACTATTCAGGCTTTTTTGTAAAAACAAAAAATAAAAAATATGGTGGAGCCGCCTCTCTACCTTAACTTTACCCAAATTAGTAATTTACTGCTGCTTATTACTACCAACTCTGCTTCATCACAGTCGATCATCAAGAACTTGCCAGCGTGCCTTCCATGGTGAACTTCCTTTCAAGCTTGAAACTGGGCACGTGCTAGCTAGTTGCTACTCGATCATCTTGATCATAGAACGTCTTGTTTTATGTTTTCGTGTAGTTATAGATTCTTTACAACTCATGTTTAACTTTGGCGTGTATAATGATTACAATTCACACTACTAGAAAAATGGTCATAGATATCAGTTCTAAACCGATGACCAGGTGGGCGATGTCTATTGTAAAAAAAAAGACATCGGTCGCTAAATGATAGTTGCATATTTATGCATCTATTTGGTATTTAATATGTTCCCTATATTTAGTTTATTGTTATTAATTGAGTGAATTAATTAAGTTTATTTGTTTTTAGGTACTTTGGAGATTAATGGAGAAAATGAGATTAAATTATATATTTTGGAGATAATTGAAGAAGAGGAGCATGTGAGTCTTGCGAGCATGTGATTTATTTTGTTGTTTGGCGAGCAAGGTTGGTGAGGAACTGCCTGGCGAGCAGATTATAGGGGAGTACGTACGTCTATGCGAGCAAAGTTGGAGAGAGAAATTGAATAGAAAACAAAGAAGATAGAGGAAGTTCGCTTGCATTAGGATTTGTGGGCTTGGCGAGGAGAAGGGTTGCATGTAGATATTTATATTATATTTGCAACTTGGAAAGAGAAGTGGACTTGGAAAAGGAGTCTAGCACGTGATGCATGCTTGCTAGGTCAGTTAACCTAGCCTAGGCATATATATATATAGCAAGTGGGGGGCTGGAGAAGAAAGTTACGTACGCTGGAGAATAAAGAACAAAAGACGTACGGCTGGAGGATTAAGAGTAAAAGACAAAACAGAGCTAAGGGAGAAGAAGGATCTCGCATGCATGAAAGCTAGTTCGATCTCGACATCGCCAAGAGTTCTTCCTTCTCCATCTTTTGTCTATCTTTCATGAATTCTTCAATATTATTATTTAAAACTATGAGTAGCTAAATTTTCATTGTTAGGGGCTGATTGAAGCCCTAGATATGCTTACGATTTTGAACCCCTTTTGATTCTATTAATTATTTGGATGAGTTTTGTTTCACTGTTTTCTCACCGTATGTTTTCTATGTTCATGTTTCTTTGAGTGCACGCTTAGATGCATGGCTTAGGATCTATAGTCTTGATTATGTATATGACCACCTTATCATTGCATATTCTCTAGAGACAAACATGAATTTGTGTGAAACAAGCCTTAGTGATGAAAGGGTGACCACCTTATCAACCCTTGAAGCTATGTTATTCTTCAAACACTCTTAGAACGTAATGACTTCAGTTCTCTAGGCTTACATCACCATATGTATAAGTCGGTTAAGTGAGGATCAAGATCGAGCGGATTGTCCCTCCCTCTTTCATGTCAAGTAAGAGAGTGTAATACATAAGATGACTTAACCAAAGCTCTTGTGTGGAGAGTATTCATCCATGGTTAGTTCAATTATATTGGGGAGGTCGTAAGTATGTCTAGGGTGGATAGAAGTTCTTAACATTCATATCTCATTAGTTAACTACAACAATTTACTTTCAACAATTTATTTTCTGCAATTTACTGATTTCTGCATTAGCTGTAGCTTAGCCGATTTATTTAGGTGACCAAATCAACTCAGAAAACCCTCAAATTTTGTGTGGTAGTCCGCCACTGTGTCTAGTTTATTGTGTCAAAATTTCGTAGCATTTGAGTCTGTCTAGCTTAGATTCGCTGACCATTAGTGTTCTGTAGTCGAGTCTGTCAGCATAATAGTGTGTTAGGATTTAGTTTCACCAATTCCTCGAGTTCGATAACCCCTATTTATCTCACTACATTGATATATCCAGGTTGTGAATAGGGTATCTTTGAGAGGTGTTAAACCGACTTGTCACTAAACCGATGTCTATTTATTTGTAAGACATCGCTTATTTTAACAAAACCGATGTACACGCCCTTGTATTGTTCTCATCTTGTTTGTCTATCTATCGTCAAATCTTCATGTATTTGGATTTTATGGTAAATGAAATCACAGTCCTACAACAAAATTATCTAATTTAACATCGATTTATAAGAAAAACCGATGTGTAAGTAGCTCTACTACATCATTCTTCTCCCAGAAACCGATGTAAGTGGCATCCATAGACATCGCTTTTATTTCATATACTGATGTAAAATTTTGTTTAGACATCGTTTCTTATGCTCCGAACTGATATGCATTACTTCAATTATCAGTTTTGTTGAGTATGATATATACATCAATTTTAGACATCGGTTATTTTCATCAAACAGTTGTTCAATGCCTTCAAATACATCTAGTAAAAGCTAATTAAGAAATTGCTATTTCATTGCATATTCAAACTAAATACAAGCAACTACCATTGAGTCAGTAGCCATTATATACATAAACATATATATGTCTTACATATTAAAGTCAGTAGCTACATATATTTACATTCCTCCCTGTTAGGACAATAATTATGTGTCTATTACGCTTCTAACTTTAAGCTTATAGCTTGTATTCTATGAATAAAGCATTGTTCTTATGACGTTTTTTGTTCTTGCTAGGAAATGTGGAGTTGGCTCGGAAATGTATTAAATATCAAGAATTAGATACTTATTGAAGAAGAAATATACATTTCCTAGGTCAATGGAGAATTTGGAGCAACTTTGCGAAAATGCCGAAATAGCCTCACCGAAGGTCGCCGGAAGTTGCCCAGAACCCGCCGAAATTTGTCATAGCCGGCCGGCCCACTTTGGCCTGCCCAATCACATGGAGTCTAGCCCAATAGATGCTCATTGAGCCCATCTATTCTTACCAATCTAATTTGGAGAGAAAGAGAAGAAGTTGGACCGCGTGATGTCACCACTTTGGAGCTTAGCCTTCCATAGCCTAAAATAGTGAATCATGGTCTCCCTCATTCAAAGGTGACATTTGGATCTTCCATCTCACCATTTCTTATCATCTAAGGGTCTATATTTTTCTCTCCATTCAGCCCAAATTCGAGCTCCCTTTGACACATACACAGAACTTACTTCATTTTTTAGATTTCTCAAATTTTAGCTCTCTAGAAACTTTCTACATCCATACCCATTACATATCCATTTCCTTCACCAAAAACACACCCATAATCACCATCTAAAGCCTAGAAATTTCCATGACCACCATAATGCCTTTCACTACACCACCATCTCTCTAGCCTTAGGTGGGTGACTAAACATCAAGGAGCTTTGGAGCAAAGTTGGATCAAGGAGGAATGAATAGCTAGAAGACCTTGGAGCTTTTGGGGACTCTTGGTTATTTCTCATCCTATTTTGTCTTTCAATCATGTATCTAAGCTCTATACTTTTTATGGGTAGTGAGTAGTAGATTTTGTGAGGCTAGGGTTAGAACTCTAGCCATGTGATGTGATGAACATGTTTTGGATTATGTATATTTCATGGTTTTAGTGTATGTTATGAAGATTTGTGTTGTGAATGAGTTTATTGTGTGATTGTGGTATGTTTATATGCTTGAGTTTGTTGTATAAATTCATGTATGCATGTGTTGACTCTAGCTAGGTTGATGCATGTGTTAAAGGACTTAAAAATGACCCTTGAATGCATTAGCTACTCACTTAAGGATAGATGAGCATGTGAACATGATTATGGTATTATCTATGAGATTTATCTTAAGATTTGGTAACCTAGCCTCTTGAGTCTCCTTAGATTGAGGGACTTTAGTCAAGCACACGTTGATTTAAAAGTTTATTTTGGCACCTCGTAGAATCTCTTGGCTCATAACTTATTAGGTACGAGTTTAGGGATTTAGTCGGACGTCCTCTCGGATTCTCCAATCGATATTTGAGAGGGGAACTTTTCCACATCTATCACACGATTTACTTGTTACCTTCACAACGTGACATACAGTTGATGTATAAGCCCATAATGACTTATGTCTTGATCTCGATTCACCAAACACTTCAATGTAGGGCTTAAGTCTTCTAGTCTCCAAGGTGACCTAGGACTTTGAGTTCAAAACTAATCATGGCTCACAAGGTCACGACTTGGATAATACTTTGTGTGAACGGACTTAATCTATATATAAACTGAGACATTGTTTGATGCATCATGTGATTAGCGGAACTCCCCTAGCCAACCTACTTTCCTTATCTTAAATTTGTGTTATTTAGTTTCCGCATTCTAGTATAATAACCAACCAATCAACCTTTGTTAATCACTCATCTTAATTTTACCATCCCTCGTAATGCTAAGTCTCCAAAGGACTTAGTAGGGTAAGATTCACTTTCACATTTTATTTCCTTCTTAGTGTCAAGTATTGTAGTGTCTAGTAAGTCGTAATCTTTGTGCTTTCATTTTCGAGCTACGGAATCTAAGTGCTTAATCCTTGTGGGTTCGACACTCAATTTCCTTTCTATACTGTTACTTGTCCCTGCATACTTGCTGGCGAAGACTATTCCTATACTTATGAGTTAGCTAATAACTCACTGAGTGTGGGGGTGAAATTCTTCCAACAAGTTTTTGGCGCCGTTGCCGGGGATTGAGTTTATCTTACTTCCTTCACCGGTTAGCCTTGATTGCAGTTCATTCGGACATTATTGCTTGATGCTTGTTAGTTATGTTTTTGATTTCTTTGAATTTAACACTTAGAATCTTATTTCGCTTATCTTTGCTTCATAAGGATACTTTGGTAGGTATGTTAGGGTAAAAGGGTGTTAGGAATTGTGCTCTAACCTTGGTTGCAGGGCATATTTCAATCCATCAAAATTATATTTCGATCCATCAAATTCACGCTGCATCGAAAGTCTGAGGAGCTTCTTCGATCCATCGAAGGTATTTTCGATCCATCGAAATCCCTTCAGTCAGTTAACCTGGGAAACTGCTTCGATCCATCGAAGGTATATCTTCGACCCATCGAATCTGGGCTGCTTCTTGAGGTTGTTTCACTCGATCTTTCATCTCTTTCCTTGCTTATCCATATCCATTTGAAGCCTATTTTAATTGAGTCTTTTTTTTGCATATTATAACTAGTGTGTGTCTAGATTTAGCAAACTTAATTTCCGCTACACCTTAGATTTTTAGGACCTTATTTGGCAATTCCGGTATATTAAGTCACGCAAGCCTTTACCTCGGTTCACCTCGGTGTCCATAGCACAGTGAATGCTAATGCGCCACGTACCAGAATTTTGTTTAAACTCTTAGAGTACTCATTAATGTTTCCTTGAGAAGGGTGTCAAAGAAGCACCGTGGAAGGCCCTCAAGGCTTTGAGTACTTTAAAAATTTAGGCATATCATCTATTGGTTTCCTAGTGTGTTTTCAGGTTTATGCCCTTTCGTCACACACGTCTACACACTCCATCTTCGAGTTCGTCACCCGTTTTGTGGAAGACTAATTTGTTTCTCGACAACGTGGCTCCTACAAGTGAGGGGGCTAGTACAAGTAGTGAAGAAGGGGTTGGTGCACCAGTGTTGAGGGTTATTAACAGGGAAGCACTTTGAATTTTTTTTGATCTTGCTGTAGAAGCTCAACAAGAAAATCCATTTTGTGGAGGCCGAGTATTCACAATCGAAGTTGAGCCTCATCTTGAAGAATAGGCTAGTGAGCACGAAGAATGCTCCTCATCCGAAGAAGAAAGTGTACCTTCCATAGACCCAATAGTTATGGGAGAAGGTGGAGAAGAAATCTATGAAGGAAGACCATTGAGGGAGTGTACCCTTTTCTCTTTGGAAGCACATACCGGTTGCATTGTCCTCCAACCATTGGTGGGTGAATCGTTCGAAATCAAGCCAAGTTTCTTGCAAACTTTGTCATTGTTCCTTGGCCACTCCAATGTGGATCCTTACTCGCACCTATTAGAGTTCGAGGAGGCGTGTGCCCGGCTAAATATCCGCAACATGGACCCAAGTCAATTGAGGTTGAGGGTCTTTCCATCAAGTTTGCGTGATAAGGGAAAGGAATGGCTTAATAAGCTTCCTCCGAACTCCATCGATCCATGGGAGGCACTCCAAGAAGTGAAGGGAAATCTAATTCAAGAAGACACCATTAAGAAGCTAGAGGAATCTATGAACAAGAGATTTGATTTATTGATGTGACAAAACCGAAGTGGTGGACAAGTCAATCAAGTATCAGAAATAAGTGTGGAGCCAGTTACTTGTATGATTTGCGAGAGTACGGTGCACGAAACCTTGCAATGTCCTCACCAAGAGGATTATCTGGAGATTATGGAAGAATACAAGGGGGTCTTCTATGACCAATCTCAAAAGAATGATCTTTATGCCAACTCCTACAATCTAGGGTGGAGAAACCCCCCTAATTTCTCTAGGGGTGGACAAGGGAAAGGCAATCAAGGATGATCGCCAAGGCAAATGGTAGGATATCTAGGTAGTTTTCAAAGACCAAATGGAGGGTTTAACAATCAAGGTGGAAGTCAAGGTGGTTATGGTGCATCGGGAAGTGGAAACAAGGGAGCATCTACCTATCAAAGAGCTCCCAGATTTGCACCAAGGCCTAGTGGAGGATTTGCAAATGTCTCGAATAGTAATACTTACCAAGCGAGAGCACTTTTTGTGCCTAGAGCTCAACAACAACAACCACCAATGATTCAAGCACCTACTCCTCCACCTCAATTAGAGGCACCCAAGTCCAACATGGACGAATTGCTTGCCAAGCTTGTCAAGAATCAAGAGAAGAACAAGAAGATGTATCTTGACATATTCATGAGCACGAAGAATGCGAATCAAGTCCTCCGTAATGAGAGCTAAAGCGTCAAGCATCATTCATAAGTTGGAGACTCAAGTTAGTCAATTGGCAAAACCAATCGTCACTCAAGGGAATAGCAAAGCCCATGAGCTTCTCGCTACTACGAAGAGCAATCTTAAGCATCAAGTCAACGTTGTGAAAGCGGTATTAAGATCTGGAATGGGGTTTTTAAAACTATGGTGATTCTCTGGTAGTAGAGATTGATGATGAAGAAGAGGATGACACACCTTTGGTGCCACGATTAACCTACGAGAGTGGATTTGATACTTCAAGAAAAGAGAGAGTGGTAAACTTCCAAAAGAGAACCGAGGCAATCCCATTTGAAGATGTAGAAGCGTCGAATGACGAAGATGATGAGTTAGAGATTGATCAAGCGGGGTCCAAGACCGGTTTGAGTCACTTTAGAAATGCCAAAAGAGGTCAAGAAGGTAGAGAGATCAATGGAGATCAATCTGAGTCAACTTTGAAGGAGAATGGAGGAATCAAGATCCTTCATTCGATTGGTAGAGATAAAGCTTCAACCCATTGAAGCAAGCCCACGGATTCAGATGCAGAAAATTTTTGAGGGGTCGAGAAGAATCTTCGACCCATCGAAAGCAAGAGTGAGGGAAAGTCCAAGAAAGGTCCTGAAGAGACTCAAAGTGATGTAGAAATGTGCCTACCATTTCCCCAAGTATGAAAAAAGGAGAGGGCACACGTGAGCTTAGATCGAAAGACCAAGGAGTGCTTGGATGTCTTCAAGAAGGTCGAGATTAATATCCCCCTTCTTGACGCCATTCAAACCATCCTAATGTACTCCAAGTTCTTAAAGGATTTGTGCACTAATCGCCGGTTGAAGAACAAGGTTCAAGGGGTGGAAAAGAGCGAGAAGGTCAAGCTAAAATGCCACGGTCTCGACCATCATACAAAGGAAAGTGCCCAAGAAGTTGAAGGATCTGGGAAGCTTCACCGTACCGTGCACCATAGGAACAAAGTACTTTCTGAAAGCTTTGATGGACCTTGGAGCTTCTATTAACTTGATGCCATATTCGGTATACAAGTTCATTGGCTTGGGAAAGTTGAAGCCGGTAGATATGTCCCTACAACTTGCGGATGGGAGCACTGTCCATCCAAGGGGCATAGTTGAAGATGTGCTTATTATGATCGAAGATCTCATAGTACCGGCCGACTTTGTTATTCCTGACATGGAAAATCCAAGAGGGTACGATGATCTCCCCTTGATCTTCAGAAGAGCTTTTATGGCCACGGTGGGTACCAAGATTGATGTTAAAGCCGGAGAGCTTACCATGAACGTGTTTGAGGAGACAAGGGCATTCAAGATATTTAACAAGTCGACAAAGATCCCTTCACTACAAGCCCTGAGCATCAAAATTGTGCATTCGAGACCTGGAAATGATGAGGGTACAAGGTACATAGAGCCGGAGGCCGATGCAATGAATTTCGATGAGGTGATGGCACTGGATAAGGTCGAGGATCGTGCAAAAGAGAGGTTGAAGTCAGAAAAGCTCGTCATTGGAAGCAAAATCGCTTTAAAGAACTCCGACTCCGAAAGGGATACATGCTACAAATTGCTTGAGATATATCCAAGTGGGGTGGTTCTCTTGAGGAATTTGAAGAATGGAAGACTTTGGAGCTTGATCGAGAGCAAGTAGAGGCCTCAAAGGAGGCAACAAAGAAGCACAATAGGAGGGTCTTTCATTTTAAGGACCCGACCATGATAGCATGACCTCCTTCCTCCACCGGACCATGTTTACGTCCGTAAACTATAACCCGTAATGGCCAGAGTCCATAGGAAAAGGTTCCTTGAAATAAAGTGTGAGGTAGCGGCTTTGGTGTGTGACCTGGAGAAGCATAGGGAATGGAATGGGACTTGAGGCAATTTTCTGCAAAATTCAGGCTCGCCTTTAGCAAAAATCTATGGACTGGCTTCGATGGATCGACGATTTTCTCGATCCATCAAAAGCTGCCTGCATACAAAAACCTGGGGACTAGCTTCGATGGATCGAAGCATTTTCTCAATCCATCGAAATCTGCTACAGCACGAGGATCCGGGGACTAGCTTTGATGGATTGAGGAATTGAGGTACTAGCTCGGCGGCAGTCTACAAAGCATTTGCACATTCTTTCTTCCTTACTTTTTCTCTACTTTATAGCACTTATGCGAATATATTTGAGAATGATGCTATGTTAGGATGCTTAGGTTTAACTCTCATCCCCCAGAGTAGACATCGTCCAAGGGTTGTTAGCCTAGCAATGTCTTGATGGCTCACTCTTGTTCGATGAGAGAGTGATGTATTCATCATTAGTGTATTGTTTGGAGTCACATAGAATGTGGTAGTCTTGTGTAAGTGTGAGGTCCCCTCATATTTTATGCTAGATTACAATATCATTTTCCTTTGAAATGTGGTTAGTATGCATGCCCCCATCGTGTTGATAGGACTCTAATAGCTTCATTACTTCTTAAAGACTATATGACCCTTTAAGTGTGAATGCATGCTAGTCGTTATGCCTAGGAGAATATGTATTAGGAGAATAATTTTGTGAAACGATGATGTCTTGCTATCTTGTCTACACTTTTGCTTACTTTGTGGTTTTATGCAAATTGAGGACAATTTGATTCTAAAGTGTGAGGTAGGAGACTAAGTCATGTTCACTCCTTATCTGAAAAAAAAAAACCATAAAAATTGAAAATTTTTGAGAAAATTTTGTACAAAAATATGTGTGTTTGTATTCCGAATAACCACTCCCAATGATGAAACTTGAACTAATGGCTAGTAGATTGTATAATTTTGAGCATGCTTAAAAAGAGGAAACAATGCATGTTTAATCGGTTTAAAAAGTGCATATGACATTCAAAATGAGTTCACAATGAGAAAAAGAAGGATTGATATATTTTCGAAACTATCCATGCCCATGTGAGACTTTTGAGCCTTATTGTGCATGCATAGCTATATTGTGCACCTATTCTTTCATGTGTGATATCGATCAATTATTGTGTAATATAGAACTTGCTTTAAACCGTGTAAAACATTTTTCAAATCATAAGTTGTTTTGAAAATGATTGAGGCATTAGGATGATCACTACCATGGCCAAATTACTTGTGAACCCTATGATACATATATCCTTTAGTGAGCCAATTTGAGCCTTATATTATTTAGCCTTTTTATTCGTGAAAACCATAAATCCTTACCAAGGTTAAACACTTACTCCTACCCTTAACTAGGCAATCGAGTAAGCGATAATGAAGTCCTATTATGATGTGCTTAGAGTTGTGCTTGTTGGGAAGTTTGGCAAATGAGATAAGTGTGAGATGGAAGAGGATGTTGTGATGATTCACTTGTGTTGTGTTTATGAAATAAATAAATAAATAAATAAATAAAAGAGTTTAAAAGAAAAGAAAAAGAGAAAAAAAAATTCCACAAAAATATGGTAGTATATATAAAGAATAAGTGTTTTGGGAATTGAGTTGTATGAAAAAATGGAAAGCTAGTAGCACCTAGAGTATGTTAGGAACTTCAACATGCAAGTTGCTTGCTAGGGTACTTGGTTCTTGAATTCATATACCCTTCTTTCATTAAACCCCTTACTTAAACCTCGTTTCAACCCGAATAAAAGTCCTCTTGATTTAAAATGATTATGTTTTTGGATTGTTGGAGCATTGGTTGAAAATCGAGCCTATGGAGAACATGTGATTGATGCGATTTATGAGTTCAAACACTAATCCTCAAACACTTGTGTGCATTGAGTGATATGTAGTGAGTTTGATGGCTAGGAAACATATTAATTTGAATATATCTCATAGTGATGCATTTGGCTTAGCATATCTCATTTCGGATTATTACATATGCATTGATTTCATGTTTTAAAGTATTGCTCAAGAGTAGTCAATCTACCTAGCCAAAGTTCTTTGAGGGAGACCAAAATAATCTACCACGTGGGACACTTACATACTTGTGTATTTTATTGCTTCGAGTCTAGCTTAGCTTAATTCTTTTCTTCTTAGTTTTCTTGAGGACAAGCAAAGCTTAAGTGTGAGGTAGTTGTTAGGACCATAATTATGTGTCTATTACGCTCCTAACTTTATGCTTATAGCTTGTTTTCTATGAATAAAGCATTGTTCTTATGACGTTTCTTGTTCTTATTAGGAAATCTGGAGTTGGCTAGGAAATATATTAAATATGAAGATATAGATACTTATTGGAGAAGACGTATATGTTTCCGAGGTCAAGGGAGAATTTGAAGCAACTATGGGAAAATGATGAAATAGCTTCATCGAAGGTCCCCGGAAGTTGCCCGGAACCCGCCGGAATTTGCAACAGCCGGCCGGCCGGCCTACTTTGGCCGGCCCAATCACATGGAGTCTAGCCCAATGGATGCTCATTGAGCCCATCTATTCTTACCAATCTAATTTGGAGAGAAAGAGAAGAAGTTGGACCGCATGATGTCACAACTTTGGAGCTTAGCTTTCCATAGCCTAAAATAGTGAATCATGATCTCCCTCATTCAAAGTTGACATTTAGATCTTCCATATCACCATTTCTTATCATCTAAGGGTCTATATTTGTCTCCCCATTCAGCCCAAATTCGAGCTCCCTTTGACACCCACACAGAACTTACTTCATTTTTTAGATTTCTCAAATTTTAGCTCTCTAGAAACTCTCTCCATCCATACCCATTACATAGCCATTTAATCCACCAAAAACACACCCATAATCACCATCTAAAGCCTAGAAATTTTCATGACCACCACAATACCTTTCACTACATCACCATCTCTCTAGCCTTAGGTGGGTGACTAAACATCAAGGAGCTTTGGAGCAAAGTTGGATCAAGGAGGAATGAATAGCTAGAAGACCTTGGAGCTTTTGGGGACTCTTGGTTATTTCTCATCCTATTTTGTCTTTCAATCATGTATCTAAGCTCTATACTTTTTATGGGTAGTGAGTAGTAGATTTTGGAAGGCTGGGGTTAGAACTCTAGCCATGTGATGTGATGAACATGTTTTAGATTATGTATATTTCATGGTTTTAGTGTATGTTATGAAGATTTGTGTTGTGAATGAGTTTATTGTGTGATTGTGGTATGTTTATATGCTTGAGCTTGTTGTATAAATTCATGTATGCATGTGTTGACTTTAGCTAGGTTGATGCATGTGTTAAAGGACTTAAAAATGACTCTTGAATGAATTAACTACTCACTTAAGGATAGATGAGCATGTGAACATGATTATGGTATTATCTATGAGATTTATCTTAAGATTTGGTAACCTAGCACTTAGCATGGATTAGACCCTCTTGAGTCTCCTTAGACTTGAGGGACTTTAGTCAAGCACACATTGATTTAAAAGTTTATTGTGGCACCTCGTAGAATCTCTTGGCTCGTAACTTATTAGGTACGAGTTTAGGGATTTAGTCGGACGTCCTCTCGGATTCTCCAATCGATATTCGAGAGGGGAATCTTTCCACATCTATCACATGATTTACTTGTTACATTCACAACGTGACATACAGTTGAGGTATAAGCCCGTAATGACTTATGTCTTGATCTCGATTCACCAAACACTTCAATGTAGGGTTTAACTCTTCTAGTGTCCGAGGTGACCTAGGAATTTGAGTTCAAAACTATCATGGCTCACAAGGTCACAACTTGGATAATACTTTGTGTGAACGGACTTAATCTATATATAAACTGAGACATTGTTTGATGCATCATGTGGTTAGCGGAACTCCCCTAGCCGGCCTACTTTCCTTATCTTGAATTTGTGTTATTTAGTTTCCGCATTCTAGTGTAATAACCAACAAACCTTCGTAATCACTCATCTTAATTTTACAATCCCTCGCAATGGTAATTCTCCAAGGAACTTAGTAGGGTGAGATTCACTTTCACATTTTATTTCCTTTTTAGTGTCAAGTATTGTAGTGTCTAGGGAGTCGTAATCTTTGTGCTTTCATTTTCAAGGTACGAAATCTAAGTGCTTAATCCTCGTGGGTTCGACACTCGATTTTTTTTCTATACTATTACTTGTCCCCGTACACTTGCGGGCGAATACCATTCTCATACTTGTGAGTTAGCTAAAAACTGACCAAGTGTGGGGGTGAAATTCTTCCAACACTCCCCTAGCTACACATTACATTCCTCCCCTAGCTAGCTTAAACAAAAGACTTTCCTAATAGTTAACATGTACAACAACCTAATACAGGCATTTAATGTCAGTAGCTAGCTAGTCATTATATTTTTCCCCTACCTTAAACAAAAGAGTGCTTTCCTGACTCTAAACATGATATCACATTCCCATGTTCACATTCTCTTGTGCTTCTGTGCAAGAGAAAATATGATGTCTCCAAGTGCAGACAATGATTTGTTTACTTGTTGTTCTTGAAAGAACCCGACCCCGATTTAGTTGCCCAAACCGGAATCAAAAACCCCTTCTAAAAACGTGACCTTTCAAAAAACTATTTCGACAGAGTTTACTCTATAATGCGCGATACCATATAACCTGCAGCAGAAAACACACTTCTGCATATATCCACAAAAGCCAAACCGTGGGCGCCATATCTCATCCGGATTTTGTCAAAACCATAACGTAATGCATAAAAGAAATCATATCTGAAAAGACAACTCATATTCAGAGTGACCTCCATATACATATATACAAATAGTAGGCCAAACTAGAAACCTACTAGAAAAAAAAAGTAGCTCGAATTCTACGCCTCCAACCGCGACGTGCGACAACAGAACTCAAACTGCAAACTGGGCAAAGGAAACCGAAAAGCCCAGGGAAAGACAATTAAAATCGTTAGAGTGAATGGACGAAAACAAAATGTCTTTCACCATATATATATATACATGCTCATAAAACAAATGCGAGTCAATGTATATAAAAATCTGGATCAGGTACATATTCCCTGATCAGCATGCATGCATCGTAAAAATGCAGGGTCTCTCATAGACTCCTCCGTAATAGTACAGTCTAATCACGGAATCCCAGACCCACACGTGATTATAAGTAAGAAAGACCTCAGGTCAGGATATCTGTCCCCCCTGAAGCGTACTCGGGGATCAGCCGAGAAGCCATGTGTATCGATACAACCACTATTGAGACTGTACTCTGTGTAAATCAAATCATATTTGTTTCCATGCAAATGCATAATCATAAAATGCATAATCGATAAATGCATAACGTAAATGCATAATCATAAATGCATACTCGTAAAATGCATAAATAAAGACTCACAAATCAACTGTGAAAATAAAATGTCCACTCATAGTACAAAGCTAACTCTGAAGTCCGGCGGAAGATCCCTCGTCAAACACTCGATCACGATCACCATTGCGTTCGGCATGCGAAAACGAGTGAAACGACATAAAATTTTGTCGAAAATCAACCTCGCTGGAACTCCACTGTGCACGGCGGCGCGTGGGGCCGCCACTGCTACCACCGGAACGCCGGAATTCCAACCGGCCCAGAAATCTTAGACCGTGAAGTTCGGAAACCTCGCCGGAATCATTTCCTCCTATCGGCCACCACGGCCACGGCAAGGGCTGTGACCACTTGGAATAGACTCACCATCTCAAGGGCTACAAAACCCCCCAACAAGTCGACCCACATCGTCACCGACGAAATTCACCGGAAAACTCCAATCTTCACTGTTGTTTTTCTTCCTCCTCCGGCCACCAATGGGGATGATCCACCTATCAAACTGATGATGAGCTAAAGCCCAACAACTTTCATTAAGGACTCACGGCCAAAGGATGCTAGAATAGTGCACACCACCGGCGAGAAGATTTCAGCCAAAATGGGTCAATTTGGCCCGCGGTCAACGGGACAAAAATCCTAAAATGGAAACTTTCCCAATTTGTCTCGTATTTATTCCATATATATACCCGTACACATACAATTCAAATCAACGGCTACGGTTCAATTTGATCAAGATCAGACGGTCACGATTAAATCAACAAGAAAAATAACACTTTTATATATATTCACCAACCGACTTCAAAACTCAATAAAACATTGCTTGCTTATCAAAAAAAATCCTCAAAAATTTCCACGATCTCGAAATTAAATACTCTACAATTCTCGTGAAAGAAGTCAACACAAATTCTCGCCTGATGAAAAAGTCGTTAACAAACCCAATTACGCGATTAATCTGCTATAATTCAATTCCGTACTAATTCATACGTAGATTTTGGTTCAGGTTGTCACAATCCACCCCCCTTACAAAAATTTCGTCATCGAAATTTACATACATGTTAGGAGAACGAAGCTACTGTTCACACAAATTGTTCTGGCTGCTACGTGGCTACATTTACTGCATGATTTCTGTACAACACTGACACTACAGAATATTCTTGTTCTAGAGAATCTACTCTTAACGGTTAAGAAAATCCATCAGTTCCACAACATGAACTTTATTGAAATTGAAACTGTCTGCAATAGAAATTTTTTGAGGCATGCTAATATCAGAGAATTAGAAATATACGTCCATAACCACGATGCGTGAAATACGTCATATACATATGTCAGCCCTGATAATACTTTTCAAACAATAAACCATAACGCATTTATCTTTACTAACGTGCATAACTTATCGTGTCAACAACTGTGCATAACTCCTCTCAATGGCGATAACTAGAGGGATACTTAATTACCACTGTATACTCTGACTGACATAAGCGCAATCATTTCTGATAATCCGACAATCTGAAAGTGGTATCTGGATATTCAAATGAAAATTGTAATCATAGACGGATTCCGCCCAAATGCTGACGCTTCATAAGAAACTATAATACACACAATCATAGCATACCACAATAATCTGAGTAGTTCTCACAAACTAACACGCCACCAGAGATAAAAAAAAAGGTTCTGCATCAGGTATACAACGTTGCTATTTATTTACTTTAGAATACTCAACCAAATCGAGCAACAAGCCTCATCGAGAATCTTCTATTTTTGGCTAATCTTTAAATGATACACAGAATCTGCCTTTATATTACAACAACTCACCTCTTATAACAACAACTCACCTCTTATCTGCATGAAATCATGCAATCCACCAACATACAATTTACTAAAGAAAAATCACAATTCTGGAGTTCACGAACTCGATAAGAAGGAAACTGATCAAACCAAGAATTACCAACAAAACCACTGACTCAATAACTATGATATAAAAGAAAACACTTCTAACACGCATCTCTGACTGAAGTAGTATTCACGATTTCTGAATATGCAATAATGTAACACTAGATTTCTAGCTAAATATATCAGTAATAAAATCAAATTCTTTTCTCAACAATGAGATCACTAATGTCGTAATACGTAAAAAGTCTAACAAAAATCGGTGATAAAAACAAACTAACCACAAAAAGCTCTGAATAACTGTCACGTTAATAAGTTTACTCCAGATCAATACATCTTCAACCTTATCCGGTCCATATTGACATACCCTGCTACTGCTGTACATCCCTGGAAATAAACTAATATGTCAGCAATACAGTCGATAAAAAATTCACCTGAATATGCTCAGTACACACGATTCATTATACTCATATAGAACCAGGTACGTTCAGTAAAACAAACTGCATCACCCAAAATTTACATTGACCGAATCACGATAAAACATCAAATTTAAACAATACTGAAGCTTCTTTCGAATTATCTAACCAACCATCACAACAAAATGGTGGATACTTGCTCTTCACAATAACTCAGTTCAGCTACCGATAGACATCACGCAGTCAAATGAAACCATTTGGTACAACGCCTACACAATGAGACATATACCGGGAAAAGAAAACTCATGCATAAAAGTAATTTCCCGTAATATAGAAAGACCTAATAATTCTTCAGGACAGACATCAAGATATTCTTTGACTACAACAATTCTTCAAGATTAGGAGGGAAAACACAAGTATTTACATCGTTAGCTAAATATGAAATGCACCATTACACAGTATTCCGCTGCTTCACAATGACGATCACTGATAGAAATATTTCACTCTTCCAAAAGTTATATAATGCAATCGGTTCGACTAGTCTGTCGAATCCTCACAACTTCTGATCCTGCTAACTGATTACCCGGGTGACGATGCGGCTCTAACCTCTGAAGTGGCTCCTTGAATCACCACAAGCACTAACAAACTCATCAAACGTATCTTGAGGCATAGTCGTCAAAGTCCCCTTGATATTCAATTTCAAACCCAACTCGAATCTTCTACACTTTGCTTCTTTTAATGCCACCATATCACACGCAAACTGTGACAAACTGGTAAACTTATCCCGATACTCAAGCACCGACATATTCCTCTGCCTCAGGTTTGTAAACTCTCATATTTCCGCTATTGAATAGCCTGATTGAAATACCGACACATAAACATCTCTCTGAACATTGGCCATGGAGTATCAATAGGAACTCTCTCGGTACCAGTCCACCAAAAGTAGGCATCTGACTCAAGCAAACCCACTGCTACTACAGTTCTCTGTTCAGGAGTAAAATGCAGACTCTCACAAACATGCTCAACCTGAACCAACCATGCTTCACACACCTCAGGATCAGAGAAACCAGAGAGAATAATTGCTCCCACTGTCCTAGCATTAACTACAAGGTTAAAACGCTCTTCCAAACGTAATACTCGTATAAGTAAATCATGCGTACGCTGATCCTCATCAGGATCCCCAGTCCTATTAACACTGACTCCACGTCGAGGAGGCATCCTAAGGATAAAAGGCATTAGTCACAAGGCATAAATGACGTAATTATGAAACTTCAGACATTTGAAAGCATACAACACTTTAGAACATTAATGATTATCCGCTAGCCAGTCGGGTCATCACTCCTGATATGCTATACATTCTCAAATACCCTTAGTAACACAACTACAAGAGTCTACAAAACCTCAAACCTAATGCTCTGATACCAATTGAAAGAACCCGACCCTGATTTAGCTGCCTAAACCGGAATAAAACCCCCTCTAAAAACGTGACCTTTCAAAAAACCATTTTGATAGAGTTCACTCTATAATGCGCAATACCATATAACCTACAGCAGAAAACCCACTTCTCCATATATCCACAAAATCCAAACCGTGAGCGTCATATCCCATCCGGATTTCTCAAAAACATAACGTAACGCATAAAATAAATCATATCTGATACATAAATCTAGACAACCATTTGAAAAAACAACTCTTATTCAGAGCGACCTCTATATACATATATACAAATAGTAGGCCAAACTAGAAACCTACTAGAAAAGAAAAGTAGCTCGAATTCTATGCCTCCAACCGCAACGTGCGACAACAGAACTCAAACTCCAAACTGGACAAAGGAAACCGAAAAGCCCAGGGAAAGACAATTAAAATCGTTAGAGTGAGTGGATGAAAATAAAATGTCATTCACCATATATATATATACATGCTCATAAAAAAAATACGAGTCAATGTATATGAAAATTTGGATCAGGTACATATTCCCTGATCAACATGCATGCATCGTAAAATTGTAGGGTCTCTCATAGACTCCTCCGCAATAGTACAGTCTAATCACGAGATCATAGACCCACACGTGATTATAAGTCAGAAAAACCTCGGGTCAGGATATTTGTCCCCCCCCCCCCCCGGAACGTACTCGGGGATCAACCGAGAAGCCATGTGTATCGATACAATCACTACTGAGACTGTACTCTGTGTAAATCAAATCATATTTGTTTCCCTGCAAATGCATAATCGTAAAATGCATAACGTAAACGCATAATCATAAATGCATACTCGTAAAATGCATAAATCAAGACTCGCAAATCAATTGTGAAAATAAAATGTCCACTCACAGTACGAAGCTAACTCTGAGGTCAGGTGGAAGATCCCTCGCCAAACACTTGCGTTTGGCACGAGAAAGCGAGCAAAAAGACATAAAACTTTGTCGAAAATCCACCTCGCCAGAGCTCTGTTGCGCACGGCATGTGGGGCCACCGGCGCCCCCACCGGCCGCCAGAATTCCAACCGGCCTAGAAATCTTCGACCATGAAGTTCGGAAAACCTCGCCGGAATCATTTTCTCCAATCGGCCACCACCGGCCACGGCAAAGGCTATGACCAATTGGGATAGACTCACCATCTCAAGGGATACAAAACCCCCAACAAGTCGACCCACATCGCCGCCGACGAAATTTGCCAGAAAACTCCCATCTTCACCGTGTTGTTTCTTCCTCCTCCGGCCACCAACAAGGACGATCCACCTATCAAACTGAAGATGAGCTAAAGCCCAACAACTTTTATCAAGGACTCACGGCCAAAGGATGCCAGAATAGAGCGCACCGCCGGTGAGAAGATTTCAGCCAAAATGGATCAATTTGACCCGCGGTCAACTCCGTCAATGGGACAGAAATCCCAAAATAAAAACTTTCCCAATTTGTCTCATATTTATACCGTATATATACCCGTACACATACAATTCAAATCAACGACTACGGTTCAATCGGATCAAGATCGGACGGTCACGATTAAATCAATAATAAAAATAACACTTTTATATATATTCACCAACCGACTTCAAAACTCGATAAAACATTACTCGCTTATCCAAAAAATTCCTCGAAAATTTCCACGATATTGAAATTAAATACTCTACAATTCTTGTGAAGGAAGTCAACAAAAATTCTCACCAGATGAAAAAGTCGTTAACAAACCCAATTACGCGATTAATCTGCGATAATTCAATTCCGTACTGATTAATACGTAGATTTTGGTTCGGGTTGTCACAGTTCTTCTTTAAGCCTATCTCTAATTACCTCATAGCGATCTACCCTTTCACTTCCTACTAAATATACAAGATGTATATTACCAACCAAAGCAGAACTAGTATTCAAATCTGTCCCCATACATGGATTGTGAGAACACTGTAAATACACCTTTAAGTGTCACATCCCCTGGAACAGAAATAAGATATAAACAGATTTATTTACAGATGAGATGCACAAACCTGTGAGAGCAACTACTTCTTTTATTGAGGGTAGTGGCACTAACAGCTCGATTCTTAAATCTCGTTCCCATTAATTTCATCACATCTTCGATTGATTCGACATGGTGCATACTAGCACCTGGGACAGCTAACCCATTTGGTTGAGAGAGTGTCATAATCCCTAGTGCATGAAAGTTATGGGGGAAAGAAACACTTGTAGCAAAATCAATGACACTATGATCTTAATCAAAAGATATACTTATTTCTAGCAATGTGAAAGAAAATATCATGTTCAGAAGAAGAAAAGAAGTATAAGTTTCCTAAATTATCATCTGAAGCGTGTGTCCTTTTCCTAGGTTGAAAATGATATCTTTTCGGAGTACCATCACTCGATAGCATATCGCGCACTTGTTCATTGTTAAATTTCAACAATCTGAACCCCAAGTTCATACATAATGGAGCTTTTTCTTTGTTTTGACAGATCAAATGGATCACTTAAGGCTCAATAATTTACTCCCCTAGTCTCCTTAGTTGTATTATTCGAACCAGTCTGAGAAGAAATATTTATCATCATTAGCATTCTACGAGTTATATTGCATGTACTTGATTTCTGATGAAATCTAGAAACTCCATACCATTGTGTAAGTTTTCCTAGATCCAGTTTGACCATAAGCAAAGATGCATACATTGTATCCATCAAGTACAAATCGTATCAAAGGTTGAGTATCAGTGTATACTTCAGCTGTAAACAATAAATAAGTTCCACAAGTTCACATCAGTTTTAAGTAGAAGCGGTGCAATTATATATCATGAATCAGATCATTTGAATATTAACTGAAGATGCAAAATATGAAAACTATATAATGGAGAACCAATCTGAACCATAGACGATATTAAACTTGAACAAGCGTTGCCCATCTTTCCCTTGTTTGGAGCGGTTTGCAACTACATGTACAAATATTTGGAGCAAGGACAACGAACTCTCTTGCGGTTACTAGTATTTTCTATAGCAAACATCAAGAAACATTCAACACCCAACGAATTATTTTCAGTATCTCTATCTTCATTAATCCAAGATTTATCCATAACTGAAATTAATTCATAACACACAAACTAACAATCATATCTCTGTAAATTATAAACCAGGAAGAGATTATAACTTTGCTAACCTGACTTATGCAAGCCTAAATTTGGAATACTCATCTACTCCAAACTCTGCAAAGAATCATTTATTCACTTTCTTAACTCCTCAATCACATAGATGCTGTAGAGTCAAAAAAATAAAAAAATAAGAACAACACCATAGTAATATGATGGCACGGAACAATTTAATCACAATTGTTGTCAAAATCAAATTTCAAATACAAGTGTAAGCTATAAGCCTATAAATTAATGCTCATGATACGTTTCTAGCAGTAAAATTACACCTAACTGCAACATAACTAATCTGTTTCTTCAAGCAGATACACTCTGACTAATGTACAACAACAACATAGCTACACGAGCACACCAATACTATGGCCCGAAATACCTCAAATTCAAAATAAGATAAGCAACAGATTAAGCACTAAGCTTGAAAGCACAGTGATCATGTAGCAATAGCTAATACTAAAGGGAATACGAAAAGAAGAAAGCAATAATGTAATCAAAAGAGAGCATTATTGTCAAAGTTTGTCTGTTTCTCAAACATCTTAGTTATCCATCCCAAAATTTACATTACCGAAATAATACCTTCTAAACTAAAATAGCAAGCTACCCCAATTTCAAGTCTTATTGTCTACTTTTAATAGAACTCAACAACAATGCATAAACAGACTAAAAATTTAAAGAGAAATTTTAAAGTACATGGCCAAAAGAAAAAGTTCGAAGAATTCAAACAATTATGGGGCGGTTATAGTCTTAGACATTGTAGAATAACTCGCTTCTCAAACCTGGTCTTGGCTCTCCAAAATGAATCTGAAATCAAATTCAACTCGAGAATCAGAATGTATGTATGTATGAAGAACTAATTAGAATATATCCAACTTGAATTCCACCATGAATCCTAAGACCACAAGTCACATAGAGTAATCAATTCTCAGTCACCACCAGAATAATGAATTCGAACGAAACACAGATGAATCCACTTGCAAACACATATGATTATGGTACCTTTTAATGCAAAATTCGAATAATTCCTACAACTATTGCCATGAATATTGGTCACATCGTCTCCCTATCTTCTCAATCAACAAACACTGGATTATAACAAAGTCTAAGCTCACATGTTACTGTATGAACCAGATCTTCTTCAATGTTGACTACACAGCCAGTACTATCCTTCAAACATGATCCAAATTCAAACCAATAATATCCAAATCCCAATGCTCAAGGCCTCAGATCTATCCAAACAACTCATATAAACATAAACAATTCATACAGCCTAAATTGAAAAACCCAAGTTCATGAAACCAAAACCAACCCACATAAACTTCAAAAAAAAATATGATCTACAGTATCAATAAAGACCCAACTCAAGAACAACACAAAAATAAAAAATTGGCGAGCTGTGTTTCCTTACCATTGATAGCGGTGAGCAACGAGGTGAGACCGACAAAGAGCGAGAAGCGAGGTGAGACCGACAAAGAGCGAGAAGCGAGGTGAGAGCCATGAGCAACGATATGAGAGCTGTGAGCAGCGACGTGAGAGACGTGAGCAGCAAGGAGAGAGACGAGGTGAGACCCACCTCATCAGACCAACGAGCAGCACCGTCGATCGGATCGGCGAGCAGCGAGGTCTAGTAGTAAGAGAGATGAAGTGAGGCGAGATGTGAGATATTGAGGAGTGAGAGTGATGAAGTTAGGGCAATTCTGACAAGTGTTGGACTAATTAAGTTTGAGCGTGTGTGTATGGAAAATTAGGTTTCTGCATTCCCCAATTTTTAACTTAGTCATTTTTGTCTTTTTTTTCAATTTTAAGAACAAACTATAGACATCAGTCGAACATATAAAGCGATGTCTATAAATCACAAACACATCACTTTTTCACATTCAGATATCTAAATAACAATTTTACATCACAGTTTATGTATATGACCCTTTTTCGTGTAGTGTCAAGCTATGTTGGAGTGGGTGATTCGGAAGAAGTGCAACTGTTTTACTACTTTGTAGAGTCGGAAAGGAGTCCAAAAAATTATCCTTTGCTGATTTGAATGACAAGAGGTCCTCGATGCTCTTCGTTTTATGGCCTCATCTATGAAATTGGTGAGTAAATTGATTTCTAATTCTCACAAGACAGAGAATTTATATACTTTTGAGTAGTTGTTTGTACTTCCAGGGGCGGAACCACGTAGGGGCTAGCGGGGCCCAACCCCCCCTCGAATTTTTGAATATATATTGTTTGTTAATTACCAGATTATTAATGAATGACAAGTTGGTGTAGTGGAAAGTTAGTGATTTGTGTAGAGAGAGGTCACAGGTTCGACCTCTGAACTTGTCACTGTTGAATATTTTTACTTTTTCTTTTAAGTTCATACAATTTTTGACGAATATAATGGCATTCTCTTTTGAGTTTTTTTTCTTCATGTCTGTATAAAAAATAAAAATTTGGCATACTATTTTTAGTATTTCCTTACTTTCATTTTTATCACCAAAAAATGGTCTTTTTTATCCAGTTTTTTTTCTTCTCATTTTTTTTGACAAAAAATTGCATATTATTTTCAGTTTATTCAATTTTTGACGAATATAATGGCATTCTTTTTTGAGTTTTTTTTTCTTCAAGTTTGTATAAAAAATAAAAATTTGATTAAGCTCCCCTTCATATCAATTCATGGCTCCGCCCCTATGTACTTCTACTTTATACTTCATAGTAGATCGATCCTTGTTAATTTTCAATTTTAAAGTTTGCTGGACCTTCAATAGATACGGTATTGATCGGATTTTAGTTATTTTACCAGATCAACGATGAAAAGCTGATTTTATAAGGTTAAAATAGAAAGTATATTAATTTCTGGGAACATTTGCACATGGAAACTTAATAGAAAAGTCTATTTGTTTACGAGAATACTGGACAAAACACACACCCATGAGTGTGATATTTATTTTGGATAGTAAGTGATAAATTTGGAAGCAGGTTTTTTTTTCCGATAAGTTTGAACAATTTCTGCAGAAAAACAGTTTCAATTCTTTTTATATATACTAGATTAACCACCCGTGTGTACACACGTGTTAAATCAGATCAACCACTACTCTATCCACTTCTATGACAGTTTTTGTTACAGTTTCAATTCTTTTTATATATACTAGCTTAACCACCCGTGTGTACACACGTGTTAAATCAGATCAATCACTACTATATCCACTTCTATGACAGTTTTTGTTGGGCAAAATTATTGTTCACCTTTTTTTTTGTCTCCCGCCTGGTTTTTCTTTTCTTTCTCTTTCTTTTCTAGTGCTTTACAATACTACCCTCCATTTATATCTTCTGTTTTTTTTCTTGGGGCTGCTTTTATTTTTTCATAGGGATATTTTCGGGTTTTCATAATTTGGTATGGGATGACACCAAAAGGTACGCTTGGCTTTATATTAGTAGAGATATTTTTACTTTCAAAAAATATATATTTTTTAAATATATATATATATTTTACATTTCAAAAAATAAAATAATTTTTAAAATTTTCTCTTATTTTGGTAGATACTAAAATGCAATCTAATTATTTAGATAGATCAAAGTAATAAGGTTATAATTACAAGATTAAAAAAATAGAGAAACAACGTAACTTCTCTGAAAGAATAATATAGATGACTAGGGTGTGAAAAGAGACATCACCCTTAACTGAAAAACGGTTTTGATCTTTAGTATGTTAGGGATGGAAGTGTCCGCCTGACTTCATGATCTTGGTCTAGTACGAAAAATGGCACTGATAATTTCTATAATCAATCATTCCAGGTCCATCATAATTCGACTTTACAATTTTAACCACGGATCCGTTGACACTTGTTCTCAATCCAAACTCGTGGAACAAGGTGAATTTCTATTTCTGGATTTCTACTTTCTTATTAGTGATTGTGTCACCTTGAAGGCCACTTTTGTACTCGTACCTCTTGAAAGTGATCCTTCTTTTTAACCAATAGACGATATCATTGTAAAAATGAATCAAGTACAAAGATGAGGGATGTGACTCCTAACACAAATTGGAATCACGTCCTGCCATATCACCGAGAGAGACTCGTGTAATGTTATTTGGCCTAAAATATGAACAAAATAATTAGCATCTCTACCAATATGAACTAGTTTAACACTAGGAATCTGATCGAAAAAGAATCTAATATCACGAAGCAAACAATCAGCGATGAAGTCTTCTTCTTGAGCTTGTATCTGCTGGATTAGGAGCAAACAATCGGTTTCAATAACAACCAAGGAACATGCTTTACGGATGGCATAAGCTTCTACCAGGAAATTACTGTTAACTGCCTCAACAAACTCACACGCACCATCTAACACCTTGCCAATGTTGTCATACCATACCAGCCCGATACCACCACGCTGCAAGCCAGAGCTAAAAGCCCCATCACAATTAAGCTTAACATAATCAACAACATGACGTACCCAAGCCGAAGGTCCTGCTCTCACTTTTTGTTTTGCAGTTTTGGTAACTGAGATATACAATAAAAAATAAATCTTCGCCTGATAGTATACACTAGCTACTGGCAGAGATTTTTAAGACCATATACGCCGATTTCTCTCTTTCCAAATAGACCACATGATATAACATAGTCCACAAGCTCATCTGTACCTAGAGCTGTAATACAATCTTCAAAGTCACCAACCACCTTGGCGGGCTTTTTTTCGGGCCGGGCCGGGCTTTTAACCCACGGGTTTGCGGGCCTCCACCGACCCACGAGGCCCACGGGTCAAATGATGACCCCTAGGCATTACAAAGTGGTTTTCTTCACAAAACTAGGTTTTCCTACTTTATTCGGGTAAACTAGGCATTACAAAGTGCTTGCAAAGAATTGAACTTTTCCAGAGTTGCATGTAGACCTCCAAATTATAATTTTTGGCTCGTTGGAAAGATAACTCAAAGAGCTTTCCAATCATAGGTAGATCACCGTCATACTCATCCTGAGCTGTTCCCAGTCATCCATTGAATTTGGCTGTTCTTAAAAGGCAGATTCTGTAGTCCTTATTTTGATTCTTCTCCTCTTTAACTTGAGAATCATATTCTTGCCAAATCTTATTCTCCATGAATTCGATCTGTCTTGGACTTAATCTCGGGCCTCGTAAATGGTCTTCTAATTAGTTCAGCACATCTTGCATTTGTTCTTCCTCCACAGTTTTTCTGGGAACTTCTTTCTCCTAGTCAACAAAGGAATGGTTTTCCTAGTCAAGCTAGGACTCTTATTCTTCTCTTGTGTTTCATGAAATCTTCTGAAAGTTTTGGCCGAGTTCTTCATCTCACTTCTTGGCGTGTATTACTTGCTTGTAGGCTCTTTTGCTCTATCTTTTTTGTTCTATACTTAAAAATAACAAAATAAGTCAAAACTAATAATACTAAGAAAATAACATAGTTAAATGTAGAAAATAATACATTAATTAATACACCTAAAATACGTAAATTATATATATTTAATTGCTAGTGTAATGCAATGCAATTATGTTGGCCATAGTCTATCGCTAGCTTTCTGAGGCAGTAGCTATTTGTGAAGCTCTTATTTCAGATAGGGATAAAACTATTCTTCTCTAAGACCAATACTTTGATAATGTGTATTATAGTAAAGAATCTAAAGTGAGTTAGTAACTTACGCGTACGTACCAGGGGTTCATTTGTTACCAATACAATGAAAGTTTGATAAGAAATACTAACTGAATTTGAAGGTCAGGAAAAAAAAATATGAAAAAGGGAAATGGGAGAGAAATAAGAGGGATAAAAGTGGAATATACAAGTTATAATATTTAAAAATTATTTAAAATTCAAAAGGGAGTTCAAGTAATAGTTTTGAGCAAGGCTGACATTTAAAAAAGGAAACTTCCGTCCGCAGTAGAAGTTTTTCGGTAATCAAGCCGAGACGTCAAATATCCTCAAATGTAAGGATGGTGTGCTGCTTCGAACCCTCACACTCTTAGAAGAAGTGTCTTTGTCCTTTCAACTAGACCAACATTTTGTTTGTTAGTTGAAACGTTAAAATTCTAGTATCGTTAGAGCATCAAGATAAAACTTAGCCCCCCACTCTTTCTTTCTCCTCCGAATTCTCTCCAATTTAGGTATTGTTCTCCACTTCTCCGTCTATTTCATCGTCTTTTTTTTCAATTTCATCTCTTCACTTCCTTATTCCTCTTCTCGTTGTTTACAGATTCATATCAGTTCTCGTTTAGTTGTCTAGAAATCTATTATCATCATATTTGACCGAGCTCTACAAAACCTATTTTGCTTCTTCTTCGCCGGATTTTCAAGCTTCCATTTGTTTACAAATTCATAGCTCAGTTTCTCAAAAACTGATTGAAACTGACCAGAAAGTTTGGTTACCGATTATTCGGTTTTTTACTTCTGGCGGTCGGTTGCGATCAAATTTGATTAACTGAGCAGTCTCGGTTCAGTACCACAAACCTTGAAAAACAGCCGGCATATTTACTGAACCCAGGCCTAGTTTTGAGGATAAAAGGGAGTCCTAATATCAATTTGCTTGTTTATATCTTGGCTCCGCTCCTACCTCGATACCTCCTTAATTTGAATGGTTGAATTGGGTGAAAGTTGATATGGATAAGTCTTTTATGAGCGTGAATTTAGCAGGTTGGTTACGAAGGAGTTGTTAGAAGAGCAAATAAGGTCGGTTTAAAAGAAGTTTTTGCTTTTAGGTCATTTTTATCCTGAAACAGTGTTCAAAAAAATGGTAATCGGATACGAATCGTTATGGTACTGATTATTGTGTAGCCGATTACTCGGTGACTAATCGGGATTAATCAGAATCGGTATTTTTTTATCTATTAGATAATATTATAATTAGTAATATATTTTTTTTAAATGTAAAAGATCATTAGCATCTCCAATGATACCATATTTCACAAATAAAGTCAAATTTTAACTTTTCTTACGCAAAATATCACTCAAACGAGTACCCTAAAGCAAAGTTAAAAACTTTGAGTTAAATTTTGAAGTTATATTTAACAAAAGTGGAGAGAGAAAATGACTTGAAGTCATATTCTCCATCTTTAGTTTTTATTGTTTTAAAATTCAATTTAGTCTAGTTTAACTTTTAAGTAATTCTTTTCCTACCTCACAAGTTATATATCGTCTACCTATATTTAACTTTTAGACAATTTTTACTTTAGAATTTAAAACTCCACTATTGGAGAAGGTAAAATGATTAAGTCAAAAGTAAATGTTAGGAAAGTGATCAAAATTGAACACATAGTTCAATATAAAAATAATAAACATAACAAAATGCATTTCAAATAAGAAAATCACTTCATGCTAAATCTTACTTGAAAAAAAATTATTGTGTTTTGGGTTGTTAATTTTAAATTTTAATTTCTCATTAAAAAAAATATCTGGCTGTGTAGGCAGTGTAACACACCGATTAATCGGTGAATCGGTCGATTAATCGGTCTCTACACAGTTCACTGTGTAAGGGGACGTTCAGGTCTTAATCTACACAGTTTCTTACCGATTACTGATTACACACCGATTAATCGGCCGTGTAGACTGTGTTTTCGAACATTGTCCTGAAAAGATTTTAATGCCCTTATTGTATTATACAAACTAATTTTAAGGTAAAAAGTTTGACGAAGATTTCTGACTAATAATTAGAAAATTCATCATTATGCTCTTGCTCCATGTGCTCAAGGGAACTTCATCCTTCCATCATATTTTCTATTTAATAGTCGGAAGTCTTCGTCAAGTAATATGATTTATAAAGAAGTCGAGTGTCAAACTCAAGATGATTTGACCACTCTAACTCCAAAACTTGACTCAGTTAGGTCATAGACTACGACATTACCTAAACATGCAATGCGACCAAAAACTAATGCATAAAAAGACAAAAATATATTTTACTTAGCTAAGTTCTTTGGTAACCTAACTATGCAAGGGGTGGTGTAACTACAATGAGTGATTGTCTGATTGAATGGTTGATTAACTAACTAAATGCAATCATGAGGTAAAACAAAATAAACTAATGTAAATATTTGGTCGGCCAAAGATGTTGCTACTAGCCAACTCAATGTACTAACAATATCCAAGTTATGAGTTTTAGTTCGGTTTACACGCTCAAGCGTCTTTTGGATCATAAGAACAAATCATTTCATTGTCCAAATCATGCTCTCTCAGGACACGCTTGGTTATGGGCCAAAACTCCTACGCTTTTTGGTATTCTAGAAGGTTTCGGTCCATCCATAAAGCACAAAGTAAACCAAGATTAGGAGATAGACTTTTGGTGCTAAACTCCTAATGTATTTCATGCATAATGAGTTTGATTGCAAACACATGTGAAAATTGTGGATGGATTCCCCTCCCAAGCCTTTATTGGAGCACTTGGAAATGAGTTCTAATGAAACCTCCCAACTCTCACCTATTAGGTTACGAGTCGAAAGAATCAACAATGGGTACAAAGCATCTCAGTTCAATGCTTAACCGAAAACCCTTGAGTCACTTGGACCTCAAAAGGGTTTCGATTCATGCTCAAGCACAAGGAAACCAAATCCTAAGCTTAACCTTTTCAGTCTAAGAATAAGTCATGTTACATGTTTACCTTCCTTAGGTGAGTGACTAGTTCACTTAGGTTCATTTTTAGCTTCTCTAGACATATCTCAACTTAGTCATGGTTAAGACATGAATATGAAAACATTAAATCAAGCCTAAACATGCAAATATACCACAATCATATCACATACACAACAAACTCATTCAATAGCATGTAGTACACTAAAACAAATCTAATTTCATAACTCAAAGCATCATTGTATGTACATCAAATTGGCCAGGGCTAAACCCTAGCCTTCCAAAAGGTAATTACTCACTACACATAGCTAAAATGGAGTATATATACATGATTATAGATAGATAAGTGAATAGAAATAACTCAAGAGTCCCTAAAGCCAAGCTTCTAAGATCTTCAAGCTCTTTCTCCACTTCTTTCTCCTTTCTTGCTTCTAGTTCCAACAAAGAGGAGGAACACCACCTTAGGCCTTGATGAGAGGATGGATGGGAGTATAATGTGGTGGTTATGAAGGATTTCTAGGCCTAGAAGTGGTGAAAACGTGAGGAGAGAGCGCTAGAGGGTTTGGGAGAGATGAGGGCTAAGGAGAGATGCTAAAACTATGAAAAAGTATAAAATGAGGTAAGTTATGTCTAGGGTAAGAGGGGAGCTCGAAAATATTTGGACAAGGAAGATATTTTGGCTTTCAAATTTAAATTTAAATGTTACAGACATAATCCTAAAAATTAGGCATAAGTAGTCCTCAAATTAGTCACTAAATGGTCTCAAACTTATGTGGCATGCATGTGCTCTTCATCTCACTTGAATTTGTATTTTCATTTGGCTTCAAAATATCTTCATGGTGAATTGATAACTTGACCAAGAGTTGACCTTCGGAGTTGAATTCCAATAACCGGAATCTTTGAATATTCCAGCGAAGCTCCGGTGACAGTTTTTCGTCTTCTCCCGCGATCTCGAAAATGCCTTCGCCATAATCGGAAAGCGCATAATCATCGTCTTTTATCCCATTTCCTTGCCAAACCATGATTTTCTAACATGAATAGGAAATGTCATAAGAACGATGCTTTATTCATGAAAAGCAAGCAATAAACCTAAAGTTAGGAGCATGTTAGGCACATAATTATGGTTCTATCAACGATCATCTCTTTTTAATCTTCTAGCCATTCTTGTAGAGTAGAGACTTTAGTCTTTGCCTTGCTTGACCAAGTTGAGATATACATCTTCCTAGAATTCATGGTAAGCCATTCATACTCCTATATATCTCTTGATATCATTCGTATTGGGTATTCTAGTGACATTTGGTCCTTCCGGTCCAGGGACATAGATAGCTTGTTCCATAACAATATTATGTTAGGCAGGAGCTTGGCTCAAACTGGTGTTGAATTGTGCTAGTGGAATGCTATTAATATTCAGAAGAAGACTGCCTTCTAGGGTTTCAAAGTAATGTATTATGCCCTCTCTAAGATTGATCAGAAAAGATTCTATATGATCACTCTTTCTCATGTTAAGATGTACAAGAAACTATTTTTCAACAAGTCTTGGAAGGGTAAACTGTACCATCATGCTCCAAATGTAATTCTTGATAGGTTGTCATGTCTAAGTTTTCTAGAAGGATTTGATACCTAATTTCTTCATTAGGATGATGATGCTCTGCTTTGCTAATAATGCTAATATCAGGTTGGAGATTTTCTCTTATCTCAAAGAAAAATCTATGAATTCCTCTTTGTAAAGAAATAAGTTTTGCTTGTTGATAAAGGAAAAATACTTCTTTCGCTTCATGACCACGAAATAGCTCCATTGTAAGAACACGCAGAGAATATGTCCTCAGTTTTAGAGGAAGGATTCCTTGCTACTCATCTATAGGATTAAGTGCTAAAGGATTATGCTGAGAAATGTATCCATGTCTGTTTATTGCTCGGTTTCTCTCAAGTTCTAATTGCTCTTGAAGTTATGCATAATTAAGATGCAATTTTCTATGTAGTCTAATAAACATTTCATGATGTTGCTCCAAAGAAGTACGCCTGCCTGCTATTGTATTACACTCAATAGATAGTATGACATAACTTTCTTGTAAGGGTTGGAATTGCTTATTAAGATCTTCCATTATTTGATTATACTCTTGTTGGAAGATTTATACCTCCACACTTTGTAAACTATTGGCTAACTCATAAGTGCAAGAACAATCTTCATCAGCAAGTATACGAGGACAAGTAATAGTATAGAAAATGAAATCGAGTGTCGAACCCACGAGGATTAAGCACTTAGATTCCTTAGCTCGGAGTTGAAAGCATTTAGACTACGGTCAACTAGACACTAACTTGACTCAAAGACTAAAAGAAAAGATGGAAGTGTATCTTACACTACCAAGTCCTTTAGAGACTTGGCATTGCAAGGGATAATGAAATTACAGTGAGTGATTATACGAGTTGATTGGTTGATTAACTAACTAAATAAAGTGAAAACATAAAGTAAAGCAAATCAAAGGAAATGTTTGGTCTGCTGGAGATATCGCCACTAGCCAACTCAATGTACCAACAATGTTCAAGTTATGAGTTTAGTCCAATTCACATGCTTGTCGAATTTGTGATCTTTAGGAATCACCATTGGTTGTGAACCGAGTCTCCTAGGCCATGAGAACACTAGAAGTGTTCGGCCCAACATTCAAATATAAAGCAAACCGAAACTAGAATGCAACTCAATTACGAATCATATCTTAATCATACCACATGCCTAATGAGTTCAATATGTATTCACATATAATGAATGTGAAAGGCTTTCCTTCCATAGTCCCTATTAGAGGACATGAAAGTATGTTATAATGACTTTCCTAATCCACACCTTTTAGAACATGAATTAGAAGAAGTAACAAGTAGCTACAAAGCCCCTTCGAGTCAATATAAGCTTGACCGAAGCTCCTTGAATCATTCAAATTTCAAGAAGGCTTCCGTCCATGCTCAAGCCCAATGAAAACCAAACCTTTTAAGCTTATCCTCTTAAGTGTAGACCTAAGTTATGTTTACATGCTTATCTTCCTTAGGGGAGTGACTAATTCACTTAGGTTTATTTTTAGCTTCCTTAAACACATCTCAACTTAGTCATGGCCAAGATATGAATATGAAAACATTGAATCAAGCCCAAGTATGCAAACATACCACAATCACATCACAAGCTATCAAACTTATTCACAACATGTAATAAACTAAACCAATTCAAATCCATAACTCAAAACATAGTTGTATGTACATCAAATTTGCTAGGGCTAAGCCTTAACCTTCCAAAAGATAACTACTCACTACTCATAACTAAGATAAAGTATAGATACATAAATTAGAGACAAATAGAAGAAGAGATAACCAAAGAGTCTCAAAAGCTTCAAGCTCTTCAAGCTCTCATTCCCTTCTTGCTCCAAAAATGCTCATATGATCCAATAACTTGAGTCATCCACCTTAGGCTTAGGAGAAGATGGTGTAAATGGAATTATAGTGGTGGTGATAGAGGTTTTCAAGCCTTTTGGTGGCGCTAATGAGTGTTTGAGAGGTGGAGGAGATGACTATATGAGTTGGGTATGGATGGAGGCCTAAGAGAGAGACTAAAACTATGAAAAACTAAGAAATGAGGTGAGTTGTGTGTGGGTGCCAAGGGGAGCTCGAATTTGGGCTGAATGTGGAGGAAAATATGGACCCTTAGATGATAGGAAATGGTGAAATGGAAGATGTAAAGGTTAACTTTGAATTAGGGAGACCATGATCCACTATTTTAGGCTATGGAAGGCTAAGCTCCAAAATGGTGACATCATGCGCGCGGTCCAACTTCTTCTCTTTCTCTCCAAATCAGATTGGTAAGCATAGATGGGCTCAATGGGCTTCCATTGGGCTGAACTCCATGTGATTGGGCCAGCCAAGGTGGGCCGGCCGGCTATGACAAATTCTGACGGGTTCCGGGCAACTTCCGGTGAAGCTATTTCGTCATTTTCCCAAAGTTGCTCCAAATTCTCTCTTGACCTCGAAATTTTATACGTCTTCTTCAATAAGTATCTAATTCTTCATATTTAATGTATTTTCGAGCCAACTCCACATTTCCTAGCAAGAACAGGAAATGTCATAAGAACAATGCTTTATTCATAGAAAACAAGTTATAAGCATAAATTTAGGAGCGTAATAGGCACATAATTATGGTCCTAACAACTTTATAAACTCATTCTCTAATGCTTTTACCAATTTCTCAATTGCTACATTCATTTGTGGAGGTTGATTTCTTAGGCTCCAAAAGTTGTCAAGTAATGTCTTTTGCTTTGGCATAACTGATTGCCAAGAGTTATATCAATATTCAGGCTTCATGACTTCTTGAATATTGATATTTCCATAGGTATGTATTACCGGTCTAATAAGTGGTCTTGCTGGCATGGTCATGATCAAAGTGTTTGGAGGAATGCTCCACAACCTTATAGGATTTGAAGAAGATGCTCATCTTTGAGTAAGGGTTTTAGTTGAGTAATTTCTCTTTTAATTTTTTGTACTAACTTTAATTTTGTTGTACTAATTTAATATCTTCAGTATTAAAATACTTTTGCTCGGTTATGCTTGTTTTGCTATGTAAAACTACTATTTTTCTTCCCAAATAAGGAATAAAGTTTCTAGCATAATTGAGAAGTTCCAAAAATACTTGTAATTATTTAAGGAGATTTATTCTCTATAACTTCTGGTGTGTGTCTTGTCCTAATTAGATACGATTTAGTCTAGATAGAGATACAAAAATCCTTGTTCTATCGTGACAGTTATTGTAACAGATTGTATCAACATATATATAAGGTATTTTATCAATGAAAGAGTTATAGTTTTAGATCTATCTCTTGTGTATTTACTGTTCTCCTTCAACAAGTTATCAGCACACTCTGAGTTGATAGCCATCAATCACCACGAGAAAAAAAAAATCCAAAACCTCTAAACACAAAAGTCTCCACAGCCGGCCTCCCTACCTTGAGGGAATATTCATCACTGCCGATTATCATCGCCAGATTTCTTCCACCGCCGGAGTTCATGGAGCTTCTTTGTTTCAAACTTTTACTACAAAGTTTTTATATCGAGCATAACACCTTCGAGGTAGATCGACTAACCTTCTTCGATTTAGAATTAGGTTGTAAAACTTAATTACCGTAACACCCTAGATTTAGGTCTAGATTTAGGTTGAATTTTCATACCGTGCAATTTATTTTCAATTTTATGCCCTAGTTCCTACAGATATATATTCTTTTGTTTGTGTACAAAGTTGAGTATAAGTCATGATCTTGGGGGAGTCACGGTATGTGAAAAAAAGGGAAGTCAATCTTTTATGACTTTGCATTAGTCACGGTTTTATAGGGAGTGGTATGAAACCACCGATTTTTGCATCAATTTTTACTACCATGCATCATTGATCATGGTTCTTATTCCCTAAACTTGATATTAGTGATCATAGTTTTTTTTATCAGTAAGCTAATTACATCTCTTGTCTCTCTTGTGGATGACATCCACAGAGTCGGAAATGCCTAAGTTTGATATCCTTGATTTTTAAGGAGCAGAATACCATCGTTGGGTATCAAATGTTGAGAACGTGCTTCTCGGTATGCATCTGATGGATATAATTCAACCACCACCACCACAACCACCTGGTACTAAGCCACCAACTCCAGCTCGTAAAGCTCAAGCCTTCATGTTTTTGAGACAGCATATACATCCAGTTCTAAATAAATAATATTTGCTAAAGAATGACCTCGCAATTTTGTGAGTGACTTTACAAGATAGGTTCAATAATATACATAATGCACAACTTTCTGAATTGCAAGAACGATGGGATTATTCTGGTTATTAGATTATCCAAGTATTAATGCTTTTAATCAAGCTATGTTAGAGCTTCAATTAGAGTTGAGTGTTTTTGGCATTGTAAAGACCGATCAAATTATGATCGGGAAGTCTTTAAGCACTTTTCCTACCTCCATAGACATACTTGCCAATCAATATCGCACAGATTATGAGTAATGAAGACTAAGATCCTTTAGTGATCTAATGAATATGCTGGTTAAGAAAGAGAGATATCGCGAGATACTTCTTAACAACAATGTTAGGTCAACCAGTTCAACGCATGTCCATGAAACTTACAATACTGGTGGGAAAGCACTAAATGATAAGAGGAACAATCGTTTGGAACCTTATCAAAATTATGGTGGTAGAAGAGGACATGGTAGAGGTCATGGTAGAGGAGGACAAAGTCAAAATTTGATTTGGACTTGCCAAGACAATAGCCATAACTCTAACAAGACTCAATCCAATTCCGGTCCTAGGAATGGTGGGAATTCTTCTAGTTCTGCTTCTCGCTTGTCACATTGTTATATGTGTGGTTCTACCAAGCACATGCACAAGCAATGCCGTGCACCCAAGGATATTCAAAACTCCTACAAAAAGTACACACAATACTTGGGACATGATACTAACTTCACAAAAGATTATGAGATGAAAGATTGCGGTGAAGCAATCTTATAATAGCAGACAATACAAAAGCAAGTCTGGAGACCGCAGTTTTTGGGTAGTTTATGTATTAGGCTTATATTCGTGCTATGTAACAAGTTTAGCTTTATTTTTGGCTTGGTTTTAGCCATGGTTTGAGACTTGTTGTAGTCGATTTTTCTTTTGAATAAAAACGATCTTTTGATGTAAGTTTTGATGTTGGCAAAATAATAAAATTTTCTTCCTTTCGGTATTTGAAAGAGTTAATAATGGTTATTTTCATACATATTGCTCAATGGTTTGAATTATACATAGTTCTATCGCACTATGATATCTAAATACCATAAAAACAAGACATAGAGAGAGGAAAGTTTTGATTCTGGAGATCTTTCGACTCGTCGAGATATTATCTCGATCCGTCGAAAGGTACACTCTAGATCGATTTTTGGCATTTTTCAACCCGTGGAAATTTTTGCCTAGATTTCATTCGACCTGTTGAATATAGTCCTTAGGTTACATATTTACACATTCAATCAGTTGAAGACTTGTCTCAACCCATCGAAGGATAGCTATGTCTCCAAAATATCACAATTTCGACCCGTCAAAATTTTTCCTCGATCCGTCAAAAAAGATATCAAAAATTCGATATGGTTTTAGGATTTCCTTCGACCCGTTTAAAAATATTCTTGATCCGTCGAAGGATGGCTTCTGTGACAAAATTATGCATTTCTCAACCCGTCGAGAGTATCTCTCGACCCGTCGAAGGCTTTTACCCGGACTTGGTGTTCTTGATATGTTTTAGATCTATTTTATCGACAAATAAAGGTTCAGAAAAATTTCGTTGACCAACCTTAAATTCTGCACCAGATGTGGCTTTACTTCGTTTTTTTGTCATGCCATGAAACTTAATCTACAAGGGTCTTTTTGACCTATCAGATGTGATTATACATCGGTTGTTTTTAGCTATTGTCATATCATATCAACACTCTATAAGGGTTGCACCATTTGAAATATTTAAGTATTCACTTAAAGTGTTCGCCATGTCTTGGGTTCAAAGACTGATTTATTGACATTGTTTTATTGATATACGATGGCGAGATTGAGTGTTATACGCTCCTAATAGCCAATCAAATCTTGTTAAGTTTTGAAAACAATTTGTGCCAACGGCTTTCACTTGGAATATTATTGTGAGAATGAAAAAGAATTTTGTGTCAAATCTCCATAGAATGGTCCCCACGACGCAATCTAGAGAGATTTATGAGGATTTGTATTAGTTTATATATTACTACGATACATATCATTTAATCCAGTGCAGTCACTTATATTACTATGTGTGACTTGGCCTCATATGAGTTTTTGCATTATGATAATCAAGATATTGAGAAATTCTCATGATCTTGGGTTCTTAAGAGCAAAGAAGCATGTAGAAATATTTACAACCATCGATTTAGATGAGGGGAGTGATATTATTCCACTCGGTTTGGGCTCGGTCTCCTAGACAAGTGCAACACATTAACGTGCATTTTTCCCACTGGATGTCCTTATGACAAAATGTAATGCCCGTCGCTTGGTTTGCAAAGCTTGTTCATGTCTATAATGTTGTTTACATGCATGAGAGTCTGTTGTTATAGACACAACTTCCATTCCTCTATAGATTTCAAAGAATATATTTATGGATCAATTAAATTGGTATGCAGACTGTTGATATATGGTTTTGATTGCTGCATTGACGTATAAGTCATACGTCTTTGCAATCCACATGGTATGCTACATTTGCTACACTCCTAGTTCTCATTATTATGCTTCAGGTTCACCATCTGGACAATCCAATAAAGTATATTATATTAGATAATACAAGAGAGTTTACATAAAAATCTTTTATTGATTATTGTACGTTGAATGTGATTGAAGTTGAAAATCCTGGCTCCCCATGTTCATTCATAGAACGTTTTAGCGGAGGCAGAAATCAAGCGGTTATAGCTTGTGGCCAGCACATTGGTAATGCATATTACTTTACCAGTATCTACTTGGGGATAAGCAGTGGTACATGCAGCCTACTACGCTTCCACTATGTACTAAAATGGGTTCTCGATGATGTTGAGGTATCTATGTTGGCTGTGAATCTCTAACGATTGTTCGTATATAGAACTTTTTACAAGAGATCTCTTTACTGCTAGTTTTGCAGATAGTCACTGTGATGAGACATACTTTCGGTCGTTAGGAAGAGATAAGAATGGTTCCATTCTTGTTAAACGTCGAAAATTGATGTGGTATGCCCCCACTATGTCTCATCATGATCTCCGTACATCTTAGTGTGAGATTGAAGTGCAATGTATTCTTAAGCTTCAGAAAGTAGCAAATTCGATGTTTAACTCTATTGATATCATGAAAGTGACGAGATCGGTTATACATGCTACAAATCCTGTAAGGTTGAAAGTTCCTAGAATTGGGCAAGATAATGTAGCACCCGGGCAATGTAGTGTTTCTCCTGCCCATAGGGGGGTGTAGCGTAGGTCAAAATCCACCTATGAGTTGCCCATTAGAAGACAAGTCATTAATGTACAACCATACATCATCAACATATGAGATTGTTTCTGACTCTAACTTTGTCTAGAAGTCGACATTGACACACTGGGTGACGCCTCAGAGTCAATGACGATGTCAGTAAATAAAGAAATCTCACCAAGTTAAACAAATGCTAGTGGTATTATGCATGGTTTTTCCAGGTTCATTGATGATGCATTTAATTATTCCGTTGCTCAGGAATTGACGACGATAGAGTGGAACGTTGCTCTGTTGTAGATTGTCAACTATTAACGTAGAGCATATTGACCGATATGGAAAGTTGCAATCTAGATTGAACTAGGCTCTCTTACAAAAGGCAAGTTTTTAGTATGGTAGTGCTATGACCACCGAATAGTAAGCTGGGTAGACACAAATGAGTCTCTTTTTGGTAGAACAATGAGAAGAACTTGTGGCATAAGGATTCTCTGAACGACCTAGTATTTATTATGAAGAGATGTATTCTCTGGTTAAGGACATCATTACTTTCCGTTACCTTATCAGTTTGGTAGTATCCACAAAACTAAATATGCAGCTAATGGATATGGTTACAACATATCTCTATAGGGATCTTACTTCAGAGATATACATGAGAGTGCCGATTGGCATGGTTCTACCCAATACAAGCTAAACCACGGAGTACTCATGTGTTTAAATTGAGACGTTCACTACTCTAAGTGACTAGTTAATTGGGTAGGGATGCAAGAGTGATAAGTGATGCATATGCCTGTTCATTACATGAGCGAGTTATTTGAGATGATAGACCTTGGTAGGACTCGACTTTGTCTTAGTTTTAGCGATGGTACATCGAGTTGGTGGAATACTTGTTCACCAGTCTGCTTATGTCTAAATCAGGCAATGGACAAAGCACACCCTCTTAGCATACCAATGGTTGTTTGCAGTCTAGAACCCAAAATGATCAATTTCATCAAAATGATGATGGTAAGGAACCTTGAAGTTGAGATTCCATATCTTAGTGCGGTTCAAGCTTGGTTATATATACTTGGTGCACACATCTAGACATGCCTTCTCGGTATGCGCCTAGCAAAGTCATTGGAATGAAGTAGAACATAACTTCAGGTACTTGAATACATCCACTGACTTGGGCCTATTTTTTCCCTACAAAGAAAACAAAGAGAAGCTTGAAATTCCCGGAAAATGGATGGTTGAATCGCAGCATGCAGGATCTGTAGCTTTCTACCCGTCGAAAGTGGTAAACTATTATAACCCGAAGGTGTCTTTCGACTCATCAAGGAATGGTTTTGACCCGTCAAAACTGGTAACCTGGATCGAACAGAAGCATTCATTCGACCCGTCGAATGAGGACTTCGACGCGTCTGATTCCTTCCCTGCTGCGAGAAGTTTTACTGCAATCCCTAATTTCGAAACATCGGTTGATGTGTTGGTCGGATTTGCTGATATTGGATACCTCTCTAACCCATACAAAGTCATTTATAAACTGGTTATGTATTCACCCTGGGAAATAAGGCGATTTCTTGGAGATCGACTAAATAAACCATTGTTGTTACTTCCTCGGATCATTCAGAAATCATTGTTTTGCATGAAGTTGTTAGAGAATGTGTCTGGCTTAGGTCACTCGTTCATCATATTTGAGGGTCTAGTGGATTACCATTTACTACGACATCATCAACTTGCATCTTTAAGGACAATGTGCTTTGCATTGAACAAATGAAATTGGGTTACATTAAGGGTGTCATGCTTAACTTATTTCGCCAAAGTACTCATACAATCAACAATAGCAGCGATTATTGATTATCCATGTGAACTGAATTGGTTTGATGGATAATTTTACGAACTTATTTACCAAGTCATTACTTAAATGTACATTTGTGAAATATGTGAGATGCATTGGTATGCACAGATTATCTGAACTTCATGATAGAGTTTACAGTTATGGGCGTTACATTTCTGTAGACATCAAGAGGAGTCTAAATCACATGTGGTAACTTTTGTAGTTGATGTGTTGTACTATTTTTCCCTTAGACTAAGGTTTTATTTTACCCATGAGGTTTTTGTTTACTTGATAAGGTTTTTTTAGTGAGGCAACAAGTTATGCATAATTCATTATGCCATCGACACAAGGTGGAGTATTTAAGGAGATTTATTCTCCGTAACTTTCTATGTCATGAACTAATTAGATACGATTTAGTCTAAATAAAGATACAGAGAATCTCTGTTCTATCGGAACAGTTATTGTAACAAATTATATCAGCATATATATAAGGCATTCTATCAATGAAAGAGTTATAGTTTCAGATCTATCTCTTGTGTATTCACTTTTCTCCTTCAATAGTAATTACTTGTATCTTCTAATTTATCTGAAAATTCAAGAACTTTCTTAGCTATATACTCTTGTAGTTGTGTAGTACCTGATTTTATATCCTAAGAATTCTATATCTTACTTTTCCAAGTCTATTTTATTTTTGCTATTAATAATGCAATTATTTATAAACTCATTCAAAATAATTTCCTAATGTTTTTTATGCTCATTTCTATTTTTGCTATGTATAAGTATATCATCAACATATACACTACAAAAACTATCATATTTCTTAAAAATTTGATTCATTTTTCGTTGAAAAATGGAATGTGCATTTTTCAACCCAAATGGCATGACTAGCCATTCAAAATATCCTTCTGGACACGTGAAGGCTATCCACTCTATCGACTATTCTGGTAATCGAATTTGTCAAAAATCTGATTTACAATCAAATTTGCTAAAGTATTTGCTCTCTTGAATTTTGTTTATTAATTCATCTTTATTATGTAGCTTATAGTTGTCTTCATAAGTATTATCATTTAATCTTTTATAACTATATATTATTCGTGCTTTTTCATTTTTAAGCTTAGAATGCTTTCGACCAATAAAAATTGAGGATCTATGTCTTGATTTAGATGGTCTAATTACTTTAAGATTTATCTTCAAAAAAAAATTACTTTAAGATTTAAAAGCTCTTTAATTTGTTGCTCAAATTCTTGTTTATCTAAAAAATTACATGACATATCCATTGTTTTAATTGTTAAATCCGGATTTATAATATCTAATTTTTCTAAGATTTTATTTTCGCTTCAATGTAATTGTTGATTTTCACCAATAATCCTTATTTGCTCCGCTAATTGTAATAATTCTTCCAATATTTTAGGTCTATCAAAATGAGTTATCTCAAAAGATGTTATTTTTTTCCTTCAAAAGTTGGATATTCTAGTTCAAATATTAACTCATCGTACTCAATATTTTGCTCTACAAAAAGTTTCATTTTCCGTAGTTTTAACAAAATTATTTTGCTCTTATTTTTACTTTTCTATGCGCAAATTATTATATGCTTCCAATAAATTATTTTGATCTATAATAGTTATAGCACTTTTGTAAAACATTATATCAGGTTTATTATAATAAAAAGCTTGCAAACTTTTTAGAAAATTTAATCCCAAAATGAATGGATAAGCTCCTACTGGTGTAACAAAGGTTAAAGGTAAATTAAATTGCTGTTTTTCGATCCAAAGACGTATTGTTTAAGCAGTGTGTGATGTGTACAATTCTAGAATCCCATTGAGATACTCGAATTGGTTTGACAAGTTTTTCCCTATATTGTGTTGGTACTAACTCTTTTCTTATGGCACTCTTAGTTCTCCCAATATCAATCATTGCTACTATTTGTATTTTATGATCTTTTGCTAATTCAAACTCACGATTAATTGTTATTAAAGTGCTAATTTTTTATTTTTTGAAATCAAACATTTGTACTCTGCTCACTTCTTCTTTGAGAAAATTTATCTCTATTGCTCTATTATTATAACAAGATTTACAAAATATTAGTTTGCTCGTATAATATTTTTCTGCTACGTACTATTTTCTTACATTTATTACATTCTTGTAGCCATTCTAAATTTACGTATTTAAATTCTTCTTGATCTTCAAACATACGTATGTCTTCTAGTTCACTTTCTGAACTATCAGAACACTCAGATTCTGATTCAGAAAGCATATCAATGATATTAATGTTATAGATGCTTCCAATATTGCTTAAGTTATCCAAACTGTAAATGCTCTCTAAACTTTCATCTTCTCTCTGGGTTATTTTCTTAGTTTAAGACACTTTGGTCTAATATGACCAACTTCTCTACAAAAGTAACACTTACAAGTGCTCTTATCTTTTGTTGCTATATATTTTCTCATCCAAAGTTTAGTGCTCATTTTCTCAAGTTGCCTTAGGGATATATTTTTGTTTTTTTAAAGTTCTTAAATGTTGCATATCAAACCTTCTATATTGCTTATAAGGCTTATATTTTCTTTTATAGCCCTTCTTATAATGCTCAATTTTCTTACTACGTTTTTCTTTTCTATGACACCCACATTGTTTAGGTAAATCAATATTTTTAGAGCTCATTTAAAATTGCTTTCTTATTTGTCTTTTTTCTTTAATTTGGTTACACTCTTCTTGTAATATATCATATACATGTTTGAGTTTGAGGGCCAATTGCTATATTATTTTTTCTAGGGTGATTTTACCAATCTTTCTATATTTTTTCTCCTATAGAACTTTTTATTTTTATCATATTCTACTAGTTCTACCTAAATATTTAAAGAACTCAGAAATATATTCACCAATTTAAGGCAAATCACATATTTGTAATTGCTCTAAATTACGAATTGCTCGAATTTGTTCTTGCTCATTTCTTCCATCAAATCGATTATGATCCAAAAACTCAAATTTAATAAGTTTAACAAAAGTATCAATATTAGATACTAATTTTGTTGCTTGGTAATCATCTGAATTTTTTGCTTTCCATAATTGAAAGAAATCAAAAACCATACCATCCAAAGTATGCTCAAACTAATCTAATATGTCATTTGTGCTGCTAAAATCTAACATGATTGCAGCATGAACACATCATTTTTCCCATCATTCTATAATTTTCTCCCAATCTGGTACATCTACTTGATCAAGATTTAATATATTTCCGGCATGAGCACATGCTCAATTCCTGTATAAGGAATTCAGTTTTTCCTATGCGGTCTAGCAATTTCATAATTTCTATGAGCAGTATTCCACTTAGTATTCCTTATGGGTCTTATATATTATTGTTAAGATCTTCCTATGGAAGAATCTACATGAACACTAGAGGCTCCAATGCAACCTTGTTGTTCTTCGACAAACATACACTCAATTTTAACTAACATATTATTATATTCTTTTTCTCCTAATATATGCTTGAGACCAATCTGTAATATTAAATACTTCAGTTCTTCATCATTTAATCGATGTAAGCTCAAATTATAAGTTTTGTTTATTAATATATTGCTCTTCACTTAAGTTATCGCTATCTTCGATTAGTCTATCAACAATGCTATCAAAATTATTTTCAACCATATTTATTTCAAGATTATTAAAAACCATATTTATTTTTGCTTCACTTTTTAAATCATCGGTAATATTTTCGATTTGACGATAATTAATAAATCTTATAGATGCTTCTTCTAAATGATTTTCAAAAATTTGTCCATTATCTTATTGTCTATTTGTATACCCTTATAGGTTAGGTAACAACTATTGAGTTCCTTCCAAAAAACTGTTATCAATAGGTTTTGCTTCAATCATATTAACATGCTTACTACCAAAATTTTATACTAAATTTTGAAATTCAACATTAAACTTGTAATTATATTTATCAGACATTTTACCAACATATATTAAACTCACACTTAGATTTTTAAAATCCCCTTTCATATTATAATTTTTGGTTCTAATGCTCACTTTAATATGCTTGCTAAATTCTTTAATTGTCATTACATATTTTGGAATGCAACCAATTATAGCTAAATTAGTACTTATATTAACTTCAGCTGTTGCTATTGCTGCTTGCAGATGGTTATCTCATGTATCCTCATATATATATATATTAATGCTTTTGTACCAACTTGTGTTTGAGTTAATCCTGTTATGCCAATTAGTATAGTTCCAATATGTATTTGTGAATTATGATGCTTTTTAAGTCTCTTAATTGCTTGGTTACTCAATAAATTTAAAGTGACTTCTTTATCAATACAACTTATTTCATATTGGCTAATGATACTTACAATACTATTGAAATTTTCAAATGTTCCCAATTGATATCAAATATGTTTTTTCTTTTGTGATCGTAAAAATTCATTTTTTAGAAAATCTTGTGCTTCTTCTTCATTATGATAAATATCCTCTGCTCATATTATTTCTTTTTCTTTTCTTTTAAAAAGTTCTAATTTGGTATTATCAAAAGGATTAATTCTTATCTTTTTGGTTGATTAGTTATGCTCAAATTCTCCAACTTTTTAATTAAAGATGATGGAATAGAAGATGATGCTGATGATGATGTAATTAATGCTAGATTGATATTTGTTAATTGATTTTCGATTTTATCCAATTTTTTTGATAAATTAATTAGTAATATATCGAATAATAGTAATATTTTGCCTTATAGGAATATTATTGCTTGGAACAGTAGTTGTGATGCTCGAAAATCCTACCGGATCGTAGTACAATTTACCAACTTCTTTAAGTGCATGTAAATAATAATAATTATTATTATCGGTCATCAAACTAATAACCGATCAATTTTATTATGTAACTTCTCTACTTGCTCAGTTAACTTTTTTAGTATTAATTATGTTTTAGGCGTATTTATTAATATATATTTCCATATATTTGTGTCTTATTAATTACTTAATATTATTAGTTTTAATATATTTTGTTAATTTTAGGTGTTGACCAAAAGAAACGGAGTAAAGGAGTCTACAAGCACGCAAAACATACAAAAATATTGAAGAAAAGAAATTGGTTCGAAAATCCAAAGGAAAAAGAAGAAAAATTGAAGAGAAAAAGAAATCCTTGGTTGACTAGGAAAACCTTTCCTATGTTGGCTAGGATTTGGAAGCTTTCAGAAGAAATTTGGAGGAAGAACAAATAAAAATAGACCAAATTAACTAGAAAACCATTTGAAAAGGCCAAACTTGAAGAACTAGTCAGCCAATTTTATGGAGACCAAGTTTTGGTAAGAAGAGGATTCCCAAGTTAAGTAGGAAAAAGAAAACATGAAGAATAAGGAAAAAAGAATCTGCCTGTGTAGATTGGTCAACTTCAATCGACAACTGGAAATAGCTCATGAGAAGTTAGACAGAGATCGACCTATGGTTGGAAAGCTCTTCGAGTCTTCTTTCCAAGGACACCAAAATTATAATTTTTGGAGGTGTACAACTCCGAAAAAGTGTGATTCTTTGTAAGATGCCAATTCTACCAGGGTGGAGCTAGGAAACCTTGTTTGCTAGAAAAATTATTTTGTAAAGGTCTATAAATACAAGAGGCACGTCCCTAATTTAGATCATCACCTATTCTATGTCCTCTTGCAGTCACAATACACAAAGAAGCTCCACCACAAGGTTCTCCAAGTGCCAAGACCGAGTTATACCACCACCACCCTAAATTTCCATCTCATTCTTTCTAAATACGCTTAGTCCCTTTAGAAGGTGTGTAGCTTCCACCTAAGGCTCTATCCACTCGAGATTTTGCAAGGCTTACCGGGAATCAAAAAAGTTAAACATGGACCCTTTACTCTGTAACTCTCCTTGTATTTGTTTTGCTTTGTTTGTGAAGAATACATGTTTGTTTTGGTTTTATGCTATTTTTGAGTTTAATATATCTTCCATGTGTTTATGAGTTTTGAGTATTGATTGCATGTTGTGTGTCATTCATAATGCTTTGGTTGGGTCTAAAGATGAAACGCTTAGTCAATCACTTTTTACCTTAAATCAATGAAGTCGAGATTATGGTGTTTAGATGCTTAGTTGCACTTTAATTCAAAGTCATGGCATGTAATCCGGAATCAAGACTTGTAAATTTTGTAGGTAATATAATTTTATAACTGTAATTGCAAACTATGTGGGATGTGATGATCACTTGTAAATAATTAGTTAAATCTTTATTTTTGTCAAAAATATGGTAAGGGTTTTAGGGTTATTTTTGTGTGTTTGCTTGTCTATGAGTCAATGTATGTTAGAGTCCTAGGAATTACTTGCTATATGATTGACGTTTTAGCTAGAAAATTAGGTAATTAAATCAACTCTTTTTACCCCCTTTTATACACAATTATTGCATGCACCCTTCAATCCCCGGTTTAGATTGATCCCTACTTGCTTAAATTACTACATCTATAGGATTTTCAATAGTATGATTAAATTATGTGTTGAGTGTTTATTTAATGCATGTTTAGTCATTATCAGTGATCAGTGATCAGCTATCTATCTACTAGACATGCAAGGTAAGAACGACTATTGAACATGTAAGGTATGAACAGCTACTTGGCATGCAAGTGTGTTATGATGATCTTGCTTTGAAGATGAACAGTTACGATCGCACACAGCTACTAGTTGACATGCATGGATAATGAACTCCAAATATGAACAGCTTCCAAAGTACGAACATGAACTACTATTGGTATAGACTGCTACTTTATATGCATGGATAACGAACAACTACAAATATGAACAACTACTGGTGTTGTTGTGATGGATGAAAGATTATGGAAGATTTATACATTAGGTGATAAGATATGGATTAGGTAGTGGATAGTAGTATAACTAAATAGTATTAGTAGTACTATTAAGGTGCTACGATAGTGTGTTTGTAAAGAGGTAGTAGTTGTTGTGGATGAACAAGCTGAAAATTTATTGATGTGATGATGATTTATAAAGATGGGAGGCAAGAGATGTATCTATCTCTGGTGCCTTGTATACACAGACTGATACTCTTTATACAGACTTCCTTTTAGAGAGAGAGAGAGAGAGAGAGAGAGAGAGAGAGAGAGAGAGATGTCATGCAAAGATGGACAAGAAAGAAAAGGACAAAGAGCCTGCATTAATGGGCAAAATATAATGCTAGGTGACAAACTATTTAATGCATGCATGCATGCCTCTTTCTCACATCCTACTTTCCAACATGTTGACTTCCCAATTTTAATTGTGAGGAGAGCTTTGGTATTCTAGGGGAAGGAAGCTGTTGTCTTGGTCATATCGAAAAAATGACCTGATTTCGAAAAAATCTTTCAGAGAGACCTATTATATAATTTACCCTTGTTAGAAATCATGATTGGTTTTCCTTGGAGCTTTTAAGGCCGAGCTAGCTGCAATAATCGAGGCTCTTGAGATGTTCAATCGGCTGTGGTATTCTGAGATATGGTTGGAACTTTACTCAATTAATGTCGATGCTTCATTTTTGTATTCATTTCATCAAGTTTATTTAATCTCCATGTAAGTCATATTCTTTTTTAAAGGATGTAACTCATATTTATGGAGAGGAGAATGTGTTAATTGATGCATTGACCAGATATAAAGATTCTCATGTTGGATCTATATGGTGGATTAAGCCACCGGATTTCTTGGTTCAAGCTTACAGGAGACTTAGGGGTGTATTTATTCTGTATTTTGATTTTTTTAATAATTCTTTATAATTCATGGATTGTTATAGATTGTTTTAAATCCACAGATTGTTTTAAGTCAACACAGATTTGATAAGATTCTTTTGTATTGTTTTATAAGGATTTGGTTGGATTTCTAAGAATTGCTTAAATAATTAAAGTCTAAATTGTTTAAAGAAATAATATTCCTGGTAGCAGATGTGCCTAAAGAAGACCTAGAGATTACGAATTTTGATTAGTCTATGTATTAGGCTCATGATTTTGCTCTATAATCAAGTTTATTTTAATTTGACTTGCTGTAGTCAGTTTTATTTGAATTAGACAATCTTTGATATAAGTTTTGATGTTGGTAAAATAATAAAATTTCTCCATTTAGGTATTTGAAAAGAGGTTGGTTTGATCCTGAGAATTTTTGACCTTTCGAGATTCTTTCTTGACACGTCGAAAACTACCTACTTGATCGGTTCTTGCACTTTTTCAACCCATCGAAAATTTATGCTTGGTTTCCTTCGACCATTCAAAGCATGTCCTCCGGTCACCAAAGCAGCACCTTTGACCCGTCAAAAATTATCTCGATCCGTCGAAGGATAGCTATTGTCTCGAAATTGTCCAATTTTCGATCCGTCGATGGAAATTATTGACCCGTCAAAAAAGATATCAAAAAATTGATATCGGTTTTAGTTTTTTTTTTCTGATCCGTCGAGCCACCTTCTCGACCCATCGAAGAGGTCTCCCCGGACACAGATTTGTTGATTTTTAACCCGTCGAAACTTATACTCGACCTATCGTAAATCGTCATCAAAAAATTAAAATTTATTTTGAGTTTCTTCGACCCGTCAAGTGGATTCTCTCGACCGGTTGAAGATGGTACCTGAAATTGGTATTCTTAATGTATTTTACATCGGTCTTACTATGCCATATTAGTACTCTATAAGGGTCACAACCCTTTGGTAAATCTTTAAGTTTTTACTTAAAGTGTTCACCATGTCTTTAGATCAAAGACTGATTACCTTGCTTTCTTTTGTAGATGTTTGAAGGGGAGATTGAGTGTCTAGCAGATAGTGGTACTACTCATACTATACTACAGAATAAGCAATTGTTTATCGATCTTGTGCATTACACTTCATCAGTGCCTACCATGATTGGTTCAGCGCCGATTATACCAGGGCGTGGTTTAGAACAATTTTTGCTACCACATGAAACAAGAATTTATATCACTGATGCATTGTATGTGCCAAATATGGATTAAATCTTGCTAAGTTTTAAGGACATTAGAGCTACCAGTTTACACTTGGAAACTCATTATGAGAATGATAAAGAATTCTTATGCATAACTTCAAATGAGTGCAGTAGAAATCATACCTTGGAGAAGTTAAGGGTAATTCGTAGTGGATTATATCTTACTACGATTCAGATCATTGAATCCAATGCAGTTACTCTCACAACTGTGTGTGACTCGGCCTCATATAAACTTTGGCACTACAGACTGGGGCATCCTGATCGAGATATGATGATCAAAATCTTGAAAAACTCTAATGGTCCTCCTTTTTTCAGAGCAAAGAAGCATGTGGAAACACCCATCAGTTTTAATGGAGTGGATGAGATTAATAATCTTACTCCGGTCTCAGTCTCCAAGCTGAGTATGACACCTAGTGTTGGTCCACCAGATTCCTTCATGGTAATCTATGATGCTCTTCGCTCATTTTGCAAAGCTGGTTCATTGACAAAGTTATAGGCTAGACCTCCTTTGCGGTTCATAACGCTGAAAATATTCCATACACAGAATCCATGGTAATATTCGTGGACCTATCAAACCTAAATGCACACTATTTAAATATTTTATGGCTTTAGTATATGCATCAACGCGATGGTCACACGTTGCTTTGCCATCTACAAGGAATGCTGCATTTGTAAAACTCTTAGCACAGATTATTAGGCTTTAGGCTCATTACCCGGACAACCCAATCATATCTATTAGGTTAGATAATACAGAAGAATTAACATCAAAGACTTTTGATGACTACTGTATGTCGATTGGGATTGAAGTTGAACATCATGTCCCTCTTGTTCATTCTCAGAATGGTTTAGCAGAGGCACGAATTTAAGCAATTACAGCTTGTGTCCAGAGCAATGGTTATGCATACTAATTTGTCGGTATATGCTTGGGGATATGCAGTATTACATGCAGCAATGCTTATTCGCTTGAGACTCGTAGCACGCCAACCATTCAGTGCATACCAGTTGATAACTGGGTATAAGCCTGACATTTCATATCTATGCATTTTTGGTTGCACAATGTATGTGCCAATTGCACCTCCACAGTGCACTAAAATGAGTAGATTGTCTGAACTCTAAGGTTGAGTTGCTAATTAGGATGAGTTCATTTCGTAGACATCAGGAGGAGTCTACATCAAATGTGGTCACTTATGTAGTTGATGCATTGTACTCATTTTCCCTTCGACCAAGTTTTTGTTTTACCCATGAGGTTTTTGTTTGCTTGGCAAAGTTTTTAGTGAAACAACATATTATGCATCATTCATTAAGATCACAACACAAAGGGGAGTGTTTAAGAAAATAATAGTCCTAATATCTCGGTGTGTGTTTTGTCCTAATTAACATAGAAGTAAATATTCTCTCAATCCCTAATTTATAGGGATATTGATTATAACGGATTATAATGCCTATTAAAAGGTCATCTATCAATGAATAGAGCACAGTTTCAGTCTATTACATATCTATTTACTTTTCTCCTTCAACATAAATAAATTAACCAAAAACTCAAATGTCAAAATACACTATCATATATACAACAACGAAATACACTATTATTGATCTTTCCAACATAATGTTCACACTCTTGAATTGGCATAGTCACCATATTTCTAATTCACGCTCTCATTATCTTGATTCTCTTCAACATTCATCGTTCCATTATCAAGTACTGTTGTCATTTCCGTAAAAAAAATGAAGTTCTTTATTGTTTGAAAACAAGAACTACAAATACTTATATATGAAATTTTTTGTATGTACTATAATGGATCACTCAATATTTAAATTAAAAGAGACCATTAGAAGATAAAGACATCTCATTGTTATAAAATAAGATTTTGAGGTACCATTTTTATATATTTATAAAGTCATAGTATTCTTATTTAGACCAAAATTTATACCATATATAAGTTAATTATCTAAAGTATAGTAGTTGAAGTCATCAATGAAATGAAACCAAAAGGAAGTGGTAATGAAAGCAAAGGTTAAGAACATTATATTTGTTGTGACACTAAGGTTTCAAAGGACGTGTGCAGTAAAAAATGGGAGGGAGGGAGGGAGGGAGGGAGGGAGGGAGGGAGGGAGGGAGAGAGAGAGAGAGAGAGAGAGAGAGAGAGAGAGAGAGAGAGAGAGAGAGAGAGAGAGAGAGAGAGAGAGAGAGAGAGAGAGAGAGAGAGATTCTATTTTGAAATATATGAAAATCTCTTGGGTGAGAGGCCTGATTTCAAATAAGCATTTTGTGTGTAACAAGTCCTTCAAAATCCTTTTAAATAGGCTATTTAATAAAATCCTTAAAAATCCGTGGATTGTTGAATAATACATGATTTTTATGGATAGTTTAAAATCCTGAATGAATACACTAAATTTTAAAGAGAAAGAGAGAGGTTCTATTTTCAAATCCATAGAAATCTCCTGGGTGAGAGACCTACTTTCAAAGAGACATTTTGTGTGTAAAAAGTTCTTCAAAATCGGCAATTTAATGAAATCCTTAAAAATTCATGGATTGTTGAATAACACAAGATTTTTATGGATTATTTAAAATCCTAAATAAATACACTAAAATTTTAAATGATTGTTTAAAATCCAGATTGAATACATCAAAATTTTAAAGGATTTTTGTAATACAAAACAATCCTACAAAATTCATGGTTGAATACACCCCCCTTAGTCTCTTTACCTGAATTTAGATGTCGTTATTTAGGTTTTTTCTTCTTTTATGCTTTCTTTGGTGATCTTGTATGTTTTCTTAAAGTGATTTTGGTCTAGTCCCCTACTTTTGTTTTTTTTTTTATAAATAAATGGTCAGTTAAAGGGATGAGAGGTGGATTTCCAGAGACTTACAAAACATCCACCTTCGGATTTGAAGGCTTGAGACTTGTTTATTAGATTATCTATTTTCGAGGAGCTAATATAATCTATTTGTTTACTTGTAAAAAAAAGAAGAAGATATGTATACTAAATTTTTTAGAAGAATTTAAACATTATAAGAGTATCTCCAATAGTCTTGTTAATTTAAATTTAAAGTTAATTTTCACTAATTTTTCAATACCATGTTCCAACATATATCCTAAAAGTTAAATATAACTTTTTGTTAAAAATTCTAGTTATATTTAGGAAATGCTTAAGGAAATAATATTCCTGATGTCCCATTGTGTTTCTTGTCCTAATTAGCATAGAAGTAGATATTGATTGTAACAAATTGTAATGTCTATTTAAGACTATCTATTAATGAATAAAGTACAGTTTTAGATATATATCTTGTGTATCTATATTGTTCATTCAATACGTTACCAGCCGCTCTCGAGTTGATAGCCATTACTGAAAGGACCCAACCCCGATTTAGTTTCCTAAACCGAAATCAAACCTCTTCTGAAAACATGAACCAACAAAAACCGTAAAAATTTGGGCAGAGTAACGCTACTAACGCGGAATTGTCTTTACCTGCACCCGAAAAATAACACTTCATCCTATGCCACAAAAGCCAAACTGTGGGCACCAATCCCATCCGGATTTCTCAATATCATATCAATAGAAATAAACAGTACACATAACTGTAATATATAGTATATCCAGGAAAAACCGTATAAAACAAGTATCAGAACGTATCAGAGCGACCTCTAGTGTATATATATATACAAAATATACAACAGTAGGCGAAACAAGAAACTTATTGGAAAACACAAGTAGCTTGAAAAACTAGCCTCCAACCACAACGTGAGACTCCAGAATCTAAACTGCAAATTAGGCACGGAAACCGAAAAGCCCAGGGGAAAGACATGAAAACCGTTAGAGTGAGTAGACGAAAATAAATGTCTTTCGCCAGATGATATATGTTATAATAACATATGCGAGTCAAGATGAATAAATATAATAAAGTACACGAGGTGAACTCATACTCCTCCAACGCACTGAGCATGCATGTAAAAATCCTACGGGGTCGCTCATGGACACATCCGTGCTAGTACAGTCCGAATCACGGGATCCCGTGATTCTAGCCAGAAAGGCCTCAGGTAGGTCTGCCCCCCCCTCCCGGGTAAAGGCCTCGAGTCAGGGGTCACAGCCTCCCACGGTAAACATCCTCGGGGATCAGCCGGGATGCAAGTGTATCGATACAACAATATATACTGAGACTGTACTTTGTGTAAACCAAATCACAAACAGTTCGATGCAAATGTATAATGCAATAAGTAAATGCATTACGTAATGTATAATGGTATAGGCATAATCGTATAACACATGCTCATATAAAACATAATCTCGTATGCATGCCCATGCTCGTAAAACGTGTATAAAGACTCGCGATTATCAGTGAAAAGAAATTGTCTACTCACAGGTGAGCAAAACACGCACTCGCGTTAATCACGTGGCCCGGCGGAAGATCCATCGCCCGAAGCACGGTCTCGATCTCCTGAATAGTCATAAAATATATCTGATCAAAATCATAATCCACAACACTGTACCACACCTCGGAAACCAACCATTCCCGGAAACATATAATACTGTGCAAAATAATCGACGAAATTCCCGAAATCTCCACTCGAAACCCTCGACTGAAAATCCGATACCCAAATCAACTCGAAAACCTCAAGGCGATGATCGGGGCACGAATACGAGAAAAACGACATTAAAATCATCGAATTCCAAAAAGTCAACGAGTCGCCGGAGCTCCGGCGTTGACCGCCGCCGCCGACGACGGCGCGCCGTCAACCGGAGAGTTTTCTCGGCGACCGAGCTACCAAACTGATCTCCTCATCAAGGCGAGTAACTTTTTCAAAGGGACCACCACCATCCAACCACCACCGTGGCCAAAAAACAGCTCAAAAGAGCCACGACCAATTCCGGCGCCGTTGCTCCACCTCGTCCCTCCAAACCAAAGGGGAAATGATCACTATCCAAAACCCAACAAAACCCACCAAAGATCCACCCCGGAAAGTCACCGGAGCACCTCCCTCCGTCGAGGCCGATTCCGGCCAAAAACTCCAAGATTTCAAATCAACATTTCTCCCTCAAATCAACCTCAAATTCCATAATTCCAAGTTCTAAACTATAGGAAATTGAAAGAGGAATCGATTCATACCAATATCTCGGCCGGAGGTGGCCGAAATCGTGAAATTTGACGGCGGCAGCACGGTGGAGAACCGGTCAACGAAAAGTCAACGGTCAGCCTCGGTCAACGACGGTCAAACTTCCCAAACAGTGTTGTCGACAATTTGTTGACTATTTTTGATATTTATACTCGCGCCTCAGGATGATCGACGGTCCAAAAAGGATAACAATTACGATTCGGATAAACTTGTCAATATTTTGAAACTTCAAATAATCATATTATATTCCTCGGTCATCAGAAAAATCATCCAAAACCGCCCACGAACTCGAAATCACATGTACCACAACTCTCGAGAAGAGACTCAACTCAAATTCTCGGCCGATAATTAAGTTGTGATTAAAACTGATAAACCACACAATTATCGATAAACCGCGATTACGTGATAACTCAAGAATTACGCCGTTTACTCTACTGATTCTAGTTCGGGTCGTCACAATTACCCTAAACCCTTAAGAAAAACAGAAAAATACCTGAAACACTACATCTCCACCGCCGGCCTCCTCTTTGACTGAATCCTTCCACCACCGATCACCACCATTAGAGCTCGACACCGAAATTCTTTCTCTTGCCGGAAGTTTCATGGACGTGTTTTCTTTTCTTCAAACTTCTTTCACAGCGAAATTTTCATACCAAGCTTAACATCCTCGAGCTAAATCGACTAACTCTCTTCGATTTAGAAATTAAGTTGCAAAACTTAATTACCGCAACACCTTAGATCTAGGTTTAGGTTTTAAATACTGTGAATTATTATATGTCTCTAGTTCTTATGGATTAATGCAGGTATGAGTGAATGGGATTTAATCACCTCTTCCTCAAGGTTTAAAGCTTAGTGACGATCCTAGGAGAGTCACAGTTATTAGAATATTATAGTTAATTGTGATTTCATATTGAAAAAAAAGGAAGTCAATATTTGTGACTATTTGAAAGTCACAATTTTATGGGGAGTGGTATGAAACCACTGTTTTTTGCATCAATTTTTGTAACCAAAAATCATTGATCACGGTTCTTATTCTCCAAACTTGATATTAGTGATCGTGGTTCATTCGATCGGATACTAATTACATCTCTTGTCTCTTTTGTAGATGACATTAACAGAGCCAAAAATGCCTGAGTTTAATATTCATAACCCATAAGGGGCAGAATACCACCGTTAGGTGTCAGATGTTGAGAATACTCATCTCGATATGAATATGAAGGATACTATCCAACCACCAGCACCACCTGGATTTGAGCCACCAACTTTAACTCGTATAGCTCAAACCCTTATGTTTTGAGGTGGCATATACATCCAATTCTGAAAAAGTAGTATCTACTAAAGAATGACCCTGCGATTTTGTGGGTGACTTTACAAAAATGGTTCAACAATGTGCATGATGCATAACTTCCAAAACTTATAGAAAGATGTGATAGAATCCGGTTATTGGATTATCCTAAGATCAACAATTTTTATCAGGATATGCTAGAGCTACAGTCTGAGCTTGCCATTTTTGGCGTTGTAAAGACCGACCAATCTTTGGTCGAGAAGTCTTTTAGCACCTCTCCTACCTCTATGGACACCCGTGCACATCAGTATCACATTGATTATGAGAAAGGAAGACTTCGATCATTCAGTGATCTTATGAATGTGCTGGCCAAGAAAGAAAGACATCATGAGATTCTTCTCCACAACAACGCTAGACCAGCATGTACAAAAAGAGTCTATGAGGCTAATCATATTGGAAATACAGGAAAGGATAAGAGGAACAACTGTTCGGAACATTCTCAAACTCGTGGTGGTAGAGGAACATGTGGAAGAGGTTGTGGTAGAGGAGGAAATAGTCGGAATTTGACTTAGACTTGCCAAGACAACAACCATAACAACTCCAACAAGAATCCATCAACGTCTGGTCCAAGGAATAATGAAATTCTTCAAATTCTGCTTCTTCTTATCACTTGTCACCTTGTTATAAGTGTGGTTCTACCAAGAACATGCACAAGTAATGTCGTGCACCCAAGGATATTCAAAATTCCTATAAAAAGTGCACACAATACTTAACACATGTGGCTAACTTCACTAAAGACTATGAGATGGAAGATTACGATGAAACTAATCTTATAAGAGCAGACAATAAAGAAGCAAGTCTGGAGATTGTGGTTTTTGATTAGTTTATCTATTAGACTCATATTCCTACTATCAAGTTTAGCTTTACTTTTGAATTGGTTTTAGTCATGGTTTGAGACTTTTAGTTGGTTTTGGAATAAGATAATCTTTGATGTAAGTTTTTATGTTGGCAAAGTAATAAAATATCTTCCTTTCGGTATTTGAAAGTGTTAAAAATAGTTATTAAACTTCATATTGCTTGAATGGTTTGAATTATACATAGCTCTATGGTATTATGACACCAAAATATCATGAAAACGAGACAAACATAAGAGGATAGTTTGATCCTGGGATTTTTTGACCCATCAAAGGTTTACCTCGACCCGTCGAAGGAATGCTCCTGGATCAGTTTTTGCACTTTTTTGACCCGTCAAAAATTTGTAAACTTAAATTTTTGCCTCATCAAAAGTGGTCCTCGATCATATATTTTATCCTATCGACCAGTTGAAGCTCCATCTTTTGACCTGTCGAAGCTATCCCACCACCCAGAATTTGGTGATTTTCGACCCATTGAAGACTTGACTCGAACCGTCGAAAATCGGTATTGAAAATTTGATTTCATTTTTGGGTTTACTTCGACACGTCGAGTAGTTTTCTCGACCAGTCAAAACATATACCTGAAATTGGTGTTTTTGATGTGTTTTATATCAGTTTTATTATAAAAAAAATAAAGGTTTAGAAAAAATTCGACTAATCTAAAATTCTGCACCATATGTGGTTTTATATCGATTTTTGTCATGCCATAAAACTTAAACTACAAGGGTCATTTCAACCGGTCAGATATTGTTATACATCGGTTGGTTTTAGCTACTGTCATATCATATCAGCACTTTCTAAGGGTTATACCCTTAGAAATCTTTAGTATTCACTTAAAGTGTTTGCCATGTCTTGGGTTCAAAGACGGATTGATTGACATTGTTTTGTTGATATAGGATGGTGAGATTAAGTGTTATTTGCGCCTAATAGCCAATCAAACCTTGTTAAGCTTTGAACACTTTTGTGCCAACGGTTTTTCGCTTAGAATAATATTGTGAGAATGGAAAAAAAAAATTGTGTGTAATCTCCATAGAATGCTACCAACGAAGCAACCTGGAGAGGTTTATGAGGATTTATAGTAGTTTTTACTACGGTTCGGCTCATTTAATCCAATGCAGTCACTTATATTCATATGTGTGACTTAGCCTCATATGAACTTTTGCATTATGATGATCAAGATATTGAAAAATTCTCATGGTCATTAGTTTTTTGAGCAAAGAAGCATGTGAGAATATCTACAACCATCAGTTTAGATGCGGATAGTGAGATTAATCCACGCGGTTTAGGCTCGGTCTCCAAGAAGAGTACAATACTTTCCCATTGGATGCCTTTATGCAAAAATCATATGCACATCACTCGGTTTGCAAAGTTTGTTCATATCTGTAATGTTATTTACATGCATGACCGTCTTTTTTTGTAGACACAACTTCCAATCCTCCACAGATTCCAAAGAATATATTTTATGGACCAATCAAACCGATATGCGGACTGTTTATATATGGTTTTGATTGCTTCATTGACGCGTATGTCACACATCCTTGCAATTCACATGGTACGTTGCATTTGCAAAACTTCTAGCACAGATTATTAAGTTTCGGGGTCACCACCCAGATAATCCAATCAGATCTATTTGATTGCATAATACAAGAGTTCCCCAATGTTCATTCACAAAATGGTCTTGTGGAGGCACAAATCAAGCGGTTACAGCTTGTGGCCCGTGATTTGGTAATACATATAAATTTACCGGTATCTACTTGGGGATATGCAATGTTACATGCAGCTATACTTATTCACTTCAGACTTGTAACTCGCCAACCATTCAGTGCGTACCAGTTGGTAACTGGATATGAGCCTAATATCTTATATCTATGCATCTATGATTGTGCGATATATGTGCCTACTATTCTTCCGCTACATATAAGAATAGGTCATCATTGACAATTATGTATTTATGTTGGTTATGATTCTCTAATGATTGTCTGCTATTTAGAACATTTGACATAAGATCTCTTTATTACTTGTTTTGCAAAATGTCACTTTGATGAGACATACTTCCCGTTGTTATGGGGAGATAGAATGGTTCCATTCTGGTTAAAAGTCCCCACTATGCCTGACTCCTTTATTGATATCAAGAAAGTGACGAGATCGGTTATATATGCTGCAAATTCTGCAAGGTTGAAAGTTTCTGGAATTTGGCAAGTTAACGCAATATCCGAGCCAAGTAGCGTTTCTCCTGCTCATAGTGGGGGTGTAGCATCGGTCAAAATGCACTGATGAGTTGCCAGTAAAAAAAAGGTAAGCTATCAAGGCATAACCGTTCATCATCAACACATGAGATTATTTCTGACTGCAATTGTGTCTAAAAGTCGATATTGACAAACACTGGGGGACACCTCAGAGTCAATGATGATGTCAGTAAACAAAGAAATCTCACCAAGTTAAACAAATGCTAGTGGTATTATGGATGGTTCTTCCAAGTTTGTTGATGATGCATTTACTTATTCCGTCGCTCAGGGATCGACGACGACGAAGTGGAACATTACTTTGTTGTGGATTGTCAACGGTTAACGTAGAGTAGATTGACCATATGGAAAGTTGCAATCTAAGCTGAACTAGACTCTTACAAATGGCACGTTTTCAGTATGGTAGTGTTATGACCAACGAATGGTAAGCAGGTTGGACACAAATGAGTCTTTGTTTAGAAGTACAATGAGAAAAACTTATGGCGCAAAGATTTTCTCAAAGCCCTAGTATTATTTATGAGGAGATGTATTCTCTGGTTATGGACATCATTACTTTTCGCTACCTTATCAGTTTGGCGGTGTCCAAAAAACTGAGTATGCAGCCAATAGATGTGGTTATATATCTCTATGAGGATCTTGATTCCGAGATATACATGAGAATACCAATTGACATAGTTATACCCAATTCAACTAAGTCTAAACCATGGAGTGCTCATGTGTTCAAATTGAGACGTTCACTATTCTAAGTGACTACTTGATTGGGAAGGGATGCAAGAATGATAAGTTTTGCCCATGCGTGTTCACTACATGAACGAGTTGTTTGATATGATAGACCTTGGTAGGACTCAATTTTATCTTGGTTTTATAGATGGTACATCGAGTATGTGGAGTACTTATTTACCAGATTGTTTATTTCTAAATTAAGTAATGGACAAAGCAGACCCTTTTTAGCACACCAATGGTTGTTTGCAGTCTGGAACCCAAAAGAATCAATTTCATCTAAAAAAATGATGATGAAGAACTTTTGGAGCTGAGATTTCATATCTTAGTGCGGTTAGAGCTTGGTTGAATTTAGTTCAGTGTATACATCCGGACATTGCCTTCTCGGTTTACGTCTATGTAAAGTCATTGAAATGGTGTAATACACATCTTCAGATACTTGAAGTGATCCATCGACTTAGGTCTATTCTTCTTATACAAAGAATATAGAGAGAAACTTCATTTTCCGGAAAATGAATGGTTGAAACGCAGCCTACAGATTCTGGGATTTTTGACCTGTGGAGTGGATCTCTCGACCCGTCGAGTGGTAGCCCCTGGATCGACCAGAACCTGTCTCTTTACCCGTCGAGAAAAATCTTCGACCCGTCGAAGGTTGTTCCGGCTACATGCACTTGTTCTTCAACTCAGTGCAATCCTCTACTCAGCGACACCTTATGATGTCTTGGTTAGTTTTGCTAATGCTGGGTAACTCTCTGACCCACATAAAGGACGTTCCCACACTGTTTATGTATTCACTATGGGAATATGGCGATTCTTAGAGATCAACGAAGTAAACCCTTGTTGTTACTACCTCAAATTATTCTGAGATTATAGCTTTACATGATGCGATTAATAAGTGTGTTTGATTTAGGACAGTAGTATACCATATTCGAGGGTCTAGTGGATTATCATCTACTATGACAACACCAACATACATCTTTGAGGATATTGCAGTTTGCATTGAGCAAATACTGTTGAGTTACATTAAGGGTGATCATACTTAAATCCATTCGCTAAAGTAATCCTACAATCAACAACAACAGTGGTTATTGATTATGCATGTGAAACAAGATTAGTTTGGTGGATAATGTTACAGACTTATTCACCAAGTCTTTACCGAAATCTACATTTGTAAAGCATGTGAGACGTTGGAATGCGAAGATTATCTGAACTCCAAGATTGAGTTACTGATCAGGGGGAGTTCATTTTGTAGACATTAGGGGGAATCTACATCACATGTGGTCGCTTATGTAGTTGATGCGTTATACTCTTTTTTCCTTCGACCAAGATTTTGTTTTACCCATGAGGTTTTTATTTGCTTGGCAAGATTTTTAGTGAGGCAATATGTTATGCATCATCCATTAGGATCGCGACACAATAAGGAGTATATAAGAAAATAATATTCTTAGTATCCCAGTGTGTGTCTTGTTCTAATTAGCATAGAAGTATATATTCTCTCAATCCCTGATAAAGATATTGATTGTAATATCTATTTAAGGTCATCTATCCATGAATAAAGTACAGTTCCAGATCTATCTTTTATGTATCTATATTTCTCCAACAACAAGAGAAAATTTAATTTTAAGAAAGATATTTTTATTTTTTATAAATATAACTAATAAATTTAATTTTATTGTTTGGATGCTCTAAATCCTTGATGATTAACATTTCAAATGCTAACTATGACTAAATTGTTGCCTCTAAAATGAGAGATAGAAGAGAATTTGTAATTATTGAGATCGAGGTGCTTTAAGTTGGACTTTGTTCGAAAAGAAAAATCAATTAAGTTGGAGATAGAAGTAAAATTATTTAGTTAGAGGGGGACAATATAGTACAGGTCGTCCCCAGCTATAGGTAGCGATGGAGCTAGAAGAGGAGATTGACATGGATAAAACAGGGCCAAAGCTGGTGATGGTGTTTTGGTGGTGAGTAAACAAGGTGCGTGGCTCTGTAACCATCCTACACCTCGATCGAGATCCGTCACTCTACCCATCTACGTCTTTCTCTTGCCTTATGCACACTATTCTTCTCTTTTCACGAGCCAAGTCCATCCCCCCAGCTAGCCGATCGAAGCCACCCCTAATTTTGGCCAAATTTCTCATTTTTAACACCGACTCGATGCTAGCAATGACAATAATACTCATAGAAGGTATCTATCGGATATTCAACTTTAATAAAGGAAAATTACAGATAAATATTAACAACGGATATGGGTATACTCTATACTCAGTTTTTTTAAATTGATACTCAAATATGATATTTTAATATTTGTACTCATATCCACAAAATAAGAATATTAAATATTGTATAAAAATATTATATATTTATTATAAAATTAATATTATGTATAATAATTTACTTTTATATAAATTTTTGAGATGAACAATCATTTATTTACCTGGTACCCTAATTTATTTATTTTTGTTATAAATAAATAAGCTAGACTTTTATTATTAGTATTTTAAAAAATTATTACACGAAAATAATTTATATTATTTAGATTGATAGATTTGCTTAATTATAATATAATAATATTTTATTTTCAATATATTTTTTTATGGATAACAGGTGAATAGAGATACCCTAATATCCTACGAATACAAAAAAAAAATTTAATATAATATTATGGATATCAAAACAAATACAGGTACAAAATATCAACTCAAATATGAGTACGACATATTTGCCTTATTCTGTCCATTGTCATCTCTATTCGATGCGACTGTTTAATCAAATGTTTTATTTTTCGGTGAAAGTGATGTAGAGATGATATATTGTATTATACATACAACGCAACTATTTCACCCATTTGGTGGTCGATCAGTACGTAATATATCGTAAGTGACCTACTGAAAACCCAAAATTGATCTCCATGTCTCTTTAATTTCTCCATCTTACTTTTCTGTCTGCGTGCCTCGGAGTCCCAGCCATGTGATTTTAGAAATGGATGCTGTTTTCACTCATACATATTTGCTGTTTTTGTAATAATTTTCGCTTTTGTTTACACATGTGAATATATAGAAGCAGTCACGGACGGAGCCAGAATATAAAGTCAGAGGGGGCTTATAATGCACACAATAGAAATCAAAGGAAAAAAATAGACAGGAAACAATGGAAAACAAAAAAACTTCATGAAAAAATTGCATGTTTTGAGATTAGAACCCAAAACTTAACACTAACATTTCTATGCATTTATCATTGTGCTAGCCTAGAATGAATGTAAGTGATGCACATAAAATACACTTGACCAAATCTCGGGGGGGGGGGGGGGGGGGGGGGCTGGGCCTACCCTGGACTCAAGGTGGCTCCGTCCCTAGAAGTAGTAGTCGGATGCAACATACGTTGCACGTAGACGTAAAGGTACTTCGCTATGATTCTATCCATATTATGTATGCAATATTATTGGCGTGCCAGTCGAATTGGAGAAGGACCATGCATGTCCGTCTGTGTAGATATTTGAACAATAAAAAATAAAAAATGCATATGTTGTGATGCTCACGATCGGATCGATCTGTGTGTCAGAGCAAATGCACCTATTGTTTGAGCAATTGTTTAAGTAATTCTCTAGACTGTTCAAGCAGTTTGAAATCACCAAACTGCTTGATCAAGAACAAAACAAAATGCAGCAGTTCATAAACTGCTCAAGCAGTTAATATTCAGTGACCGAATGAGGGTGTGACGCGTGCCATCTCCGAATTGCAATTTCGACAAAATAAATATGATGTATTTATGTGGCAAGTAATTTCATAAAGAAATTTCAATTTTATTTCTCAAAAATTTAAATACATAATGGAAAGATAATGAAAACATAACAAAAACATAAATGACAACATTTATTCTTAATATAATTGCTAAACTTACTCTGAAAAGAGTACGCATGGTTAATAACAATCCGCAAATGTATCACCAGCAGCTTTACCTTCCTTATCTTCTGCTTCCTTAAGGATATCTAGTTTCCTCTAGGTAAAATACCTTTTGGAGATCGAGGTCATAGCCTCCAAATTTATTATCATGATCCTTGTTTCAATTTTAATTGTTAGATTATGCCTTTAATCAAGTTTGTAATCCGTATTAAATTAGGATTAGGTTTTCTGTCGTTGGATCAGATTTTGGGTTCAAAATCAACGGCCCAGATCAACTGGCCCATTTTTTTTTTCAACTGGTGACCACGTGTCGTCCTCTTATTGGCGCTTAAATTTTTATTTTTTACTTATTACCGGCGCGTGTATTACACGCACTTGGATTAAAAAAAATTACGGCAGCTGCCGTCACCCATGTGAGCGTGGGCTCCACCAATTGGTCAAGCTTCAGCTCAACCCAAAATTGCTCGAGCTCGAGCTCGAGCTCGTTGACCGACGATCTACTCGCGTGGTTTCCTCCCCGGTGCATCACCAATTTCCGACTTGCTCGAGCAGCTCCGGTGAGTCCTTCCACTAGCTCAAGCAGCTGGCGCGTTTTCAACATCCCGGTGCAGATACTCTTACTACTACTTGCTGGCTTGCTGCAACCTCGCTCTTTGTTTCTGGTCTAAACTATGACCAACTTGCACTCCTGTAGCTCAAATCAATCGAATGAGTAGTCAGCAAAGATATTTCACAATAAAGGGAAGATATTTAATATTTAAGCCTTTCTCTCGTAGAAAAAGTGCTCGACGAATGTTGGATATACTTGGACCACTGTAATGATTTTTCCATCCAAAAACCCCATTTTCTCGGGTATTCATTTTTTTCATTTTATTTTTAGGTATAGAGTATTATACTAATTTTTTGATCACATTTTAACATTTGCACCGTTCAATTATTAGGACTATCTGAGTAGATCATTCATGTAAATTTTTAGCCAAAATAGTGATCGTTAAGGTATCAAACTAGAATAAATCAAGGGACAGACTAAATCTGTCAAATCTGAACTATTCATACATATAAATTTCAATTACAGTTTTGAATGCCTTAACGATAATCAAGTTGGCTGAAAAGTTACATAACTGATCTACACATTAGAAACTAAAATCTGAACAGTGAAGATGTCAAAATATGATCTAAAAGTTGGTGTAATGTCCTATACCTAAAAATGAACAAAAATGGATACATTAGGAGAATATGCATGTATATATATAAGCCGTTTTATTATGAGTATACTTGGCAAAATATCTTCTTTACTAGAGTCTAGTTACTTTCTTAGATCCATTCCCATCTCCCACGATTTCGGAAACTATGAGATACGGCTTTTTACACCCTCAAAAATTTCCCTATTATTATGCAATGTTTATCAATGTAGTAGTATGGTAAATATGGGTCATTATCCGCTGAAAATTGATGAAACTAAGCGTTAGACGCAAACAAACACTAAAATCAGTTTCCTAACAGACTCGACATACAGACACTAACCTAATTAATTACCTAACCTAACTCAACTAAAAATTACGAAAATAATACTGGACTCACTAGATACAGTGGCGGACTACCACGTAAAATTTCAATAGATTTGGAGTTGAATTGCTATGCTAAAAAAATAAACAATAAAGATAAAAGCAGGAAATCAGCTTTAGAAAAGTGACGAAAATCAATAAACAAAAGAGTTAAGGGGAATGTTCTCTACCACCGTCACTCCATCTAGACAATATATGCTCAACTTAACAATGCTATGCTAATGGATAAAATTTCTCAGGAAGATTCAATTACGCTAAGAACATAACCGATTACCTAATCCTTATGATTACACCGGTGAAGGTTCGCTTATCACCAATGACTATCTCTCAAAGAACTCAAAAGTCACGGACTAGGATTTACTAAGAGAGAAGCATTATGATCTAGAAAATGTGTGAGAATCTACAAAGCATCACAAGTATACTAAGGGTGTGTCTTGCTAGACTTAGAATTTCTTATAACCGAAAAGCTCGGTTTCTACTCAAGAGAAATTGAGAAAGATCAAATACAATCAACATACATCAAATTTTCATAGATTTAGATCCCTATGCATGCATACTAAGTGTGCACTCAAAGCATACATGATATAAATCATCAATGTAAAATTAACAAAGAAACCTCATCCAAGAACAAAACAAAATTAGGTCAAAGTGTATATATTATCTAAACTTCATGTACGGGACTTCAAAATAACCCCTTAATAAAGTATTTAGCTACTCATAAAATCAAAAATTAAACTTAAATAATCCATGAAAAAAATTGATACAAACAAGATGGTAAAAAATGGAAGAACTTGGGTTGCTCTCGGTCCTCTTTTCCTCCTTCTCTCCCTAACGTCTTCTCTCTTCTTTTTGATATCAAAAACTGCCGACTTCTCTTCCTCCTTTTTTTTATTTTTATCTCTACTTAGTCTTCACATGCTCCCTTTCCTCTCTCACAATCCCACATGGACTCCTCTTCTAGTTAATCACGTCTTCCCTTGCCTTTCCAAGCTAAGTTAATTAACTTCGCTCATAAACACGTGCTAGCTGCAAATATGTATATGGACTTCTTCCTTGTAGCCCATGTAGTCCACCGAATTTCACAAGCATATGGACTCCACTCCTTTATTTGTTAGCCCATCAATTAAATCCTTATGGCACTAAGAATCTTAGCTCCTTTTAATTCATTTTTCTTTATTTTTTTCAAAAATTTACAAAATAAATAAACATAATTAAAATACTCAATTAATAACAATAAATTAAATATAGGGATTAAATTAAATACCAAATAGATACATAAATATGCGACTATCAAAATACTCCACACTTAGACATTGCTAGTCCTCAGGCAATGCACTAAACTAAAACTCTAAAAAAAACTCTAAAACTCTAACTACATAACTCTAATACCCTTAACAATTTGTCTCAACAATCTTCCTACAAATGCAACACCAAGATTAATTCTCATTCTCAATTCAAATCCACAAAGTTTCGAAAGTTAATTTCAATGTATGATACACATGTAATATGTAGGATAAAGACATAATCATGGTGGATGGAGCTGTAGCATGCATAAACAAGTCAAGATTCAACCTCACGTCGATATGCTCTCATTAGTGTTTCACTCAAAATATGTCTAAGGTTTTCACTCAACTCAATTACTTGCTAAATGGACCGAACCATATGCTCACTCTCATGACTAATCTCCATAGATCAAAGGCTGCCATCTTGAGGATCAAAAAAGACTTTCATAGGTTGTAATGGGGCTTGGCTCATAAGTTAAAGAATAAATGGGTATGAAATTCAAATATAATTCTAGAACCTAGCAGAGCACCAAATAAGAGATTTCTTCAAACTTTACAACCATGAACTTTCTCACTTTTGTGGCCGAATTTCATCTTGTTGGGCATTCACATCATTCTTTTCATCAACAGTTAACTCAGGTATCAAGCTAGACTTCACATTTTTCTTTCTTGTTTATTATTTTTTTAAAATTTTTTTTTACACTAGCTTGATACCCCACACTCATTTCTTTGTATCACCTTTCGACATCGTCGCTGTCTTCATATACCTGTATCATGTATAGCTCTACCAAGTCCTAGAACAAGGGTAAAGATATAACTATTCTAAGGTTCAAGGTCAGAGATATGTGGGTGATGACATAAAGTTTAAACATGTAGGCTCAAAGTGGTTAACTAAGGGGTGCACATCTTATGTACACAAAGTCGGGACACTGGCTTATATGGCTAAGGTGGTGTCCCCTAAATGTCTTTATCACTCCCTCAATCAAAACATAAAACTAACTATAAGCTTTAAAAAGTACAAGAGCAAGTTCTAGTAATCTCTAAAGTCCATTAACTTAATCTGTGGCAAACAATTGACACTCAATAAAGAAAGCATGTGTATAACATATAGGCTCAATCGCTCACAGGTTAAATGAATCTCAACAAAGTTTAAGCATGCTCAAAAATTTATAGCATGTTAACTTGTTTCTATATCCACTACACATTCACACATATACCATGCATCAAGATTAACCAAAGAAACTCAAGTCACATAGCCATGAATAATCTCTCAGTCACACATTTAGAAGATATAATCACATCATGGACTTGTTAAGGGCAACCTAAGACTCAAAGTAAAAGACTCTTTTTGTGTTTTTCTTGACACTCTTTATTTTTGTATTTGATTTTTCGAATAAGACACTAAAACACACTAGAAAAACAAAGAAAAACTCAAAAATACCAAACTTTGGCAAAAAGACCTTTCCACAACGAACTAGTCCTCGTAAAAGGCCTTCCCAAAATTCGACGGGTCAAGGTATTCCTCGACGGGTCGAAGCCATGCTACTGTCCAAAAATTTGTCAAAATTCGACGGGTCGAAAATTTCCCAAAGGATTTTCTCGACGGGTCGAAATGGGTTTCCTGTATTACATAACTCTACTTGCATAATTTACACAGAATTAATGACCCATTGGAATGAGCTAAAATTTTACGAGCATAAACTAGACATATAAAAAAAAGTTATATAAAAATTTCAGAATTTTCTGAGATCTCTAGACATGTCAAATAAATTATACAAGACAGCATACTGCACAATTCCGAATTAATACCTAAAAACGAAAAATTTATATAAAGACACTAAGGATATGATATAAACCCCACCCCACACTTGAAATTTTTATTGTCCTCAATGTAAAACAAAACTAAAGTATACAATACAGCAAACAAGCATGAAACAAAATCACATAACATATCACAAAACACACTAAAACATGGAGAAAAATAAAGTAAAGGAGAAGGAATAAGAAATCAAATATGGCAGCCAAGCTTCTCCATCAACATGGGTTACCTCCCAAGGAGCGCTAAGTTTAACGTCTTCAACCAGACGGTACCAAGTATCACTCTGCATTCTGAGGCACATCTCGAAGAGGTACACACTCGACAACGTGCTTCACAAATGACTCATAGAAAGGCTTGAGTCGGTGTCCATTCACTTTGAATGTTTTCCCCGTCTTAAAGCTTTTGACTTCTATTGCACCATGAGGAAAAATATTAGTCACAATAAAGGGTCTTCTCCATCTAGATTTGAGCTTACCTGGGAATAACCGAAGACGAGAATTGGATAGCATGACTTTTTGCCCAATTACAAAGGTCTTCTTTCTTATCATCTTATCATGGAACATCTTGGTCTTTTCCTTGTAAATCCGGCTAGACTCATAAGCATCATTACGGATCTCATCCAATTCATTGAGTTGCAACTTCCTATGAGTACCCGCGGCATCCATATTCATGTTGAAATGCTTGACCGCCCAATATGCCTTGTGCTCGATTTCTACCGGTAAATGGCAAGCTTTTCCATAGACCAACCTAAAGGGAGACATCCCAATAGGTGTCTTATATGCTGTCCGATAGGCCCATAATGCTTCATCTAAGCGCTCACTCCAATTTTGTCGAACCCACAGTGTTTTGAAGAATCTGCTTGATCTCCCTGTTTGAAACCTCCACCTGCTCGCTCGTCTAAGGATGATAAGGTGTGGCCACCTTATGTGTTACACTGTACTTTCTGCGTAAGACATCAAAAGTCCTGTTGCAAAAATGAGACCCTCCATCGCTGATGATGTATCTAGGTGTTCTAAATCTAGGAAAAAGTCCTTAAAGAAAACTAAGAACAACCTTAAAATTATTAGTCGGGGTGGCCTTAGCCTCCACCCACTTCGAAACTTAATCCACAGCTAAGAGAATGTACAAATTCTTGTTAGAGTTAGGGAAATGACCCATGAAATCAATAGTCCACACATCAAAGATTTCAACAACAACTACCGGGTGTTGAGGCATTTGATCCCTCGGTCCTAAGTTACCTGTCATTTGACATCGCGGGCATGACTTGTGAAATTCTTAAGCATCTTTAAAAATGCTCGGCCAATAAAACCCGTTCTCTAGCACCTTGAGTGTTGTTTTCTTCCTTCCAAAGTGTCCACCACCTACATGTGAATGACAAAAAGAAAGAATAGAATGGAATTCAGTATCAGGCACGCACCTGCGGAAGATGGAATCCGAGCAATGTTTCCATAGGTATGGATCATCCCACACGAAGTACTTGGCCTCTTTCACCAACTTATATTTTTGAGCTCTAGTGTAGTCACTTGGAACCTGTTTAGACACTTTATAGTTCACAATAGCGGCATACCAGGGTTCCACATCTTGCACCGCCAATAATTGCTCATCAGAAAAGTTGTCACACAGAGGGAAATGATCCTCCTCAGCGTTGGAAGTATGGGTGAGGCGGCTCAAATGATGAGCAACCATTCTCTGTCCCCTTCTTATCTTTGATCTCCACATCAAACTCCTGTAGGAGTAGCATGCACCTAATCAATCTTGGCTTGGCATCCTGCTTAGTCATAAGATATCTCAATGCAGCATGGTCAGAGAAAATATAACTTTAGTTCCTAGCAAGTAAGATCTAAATTTCTCTAAAGCAAAGACAACAACCAAAAGCTCCTTTTCGGTAGTTAAATAATTCAACTGTGCATCGTTGAGAGTCCGAGAAGCATAGTAGATGACATGAGGCAACTTAGCTGGACGTTGGCCCAACACAGCTCCTACAACGTAGTCCGAGGCATCACACATAAGCTCAAATGGATAGTCCTAATCCGGCGCTTGAATGATGGGTGCTGAGGACAATAAATCTTTGAGTTTGTTGAACGCCTCCAAACACTCATCAGTAAAGTTGAAGTTGACATCTTTCTGGAGCAATGCACACAGAGGAAGGGCTATCTTGGAAAATTCCTTGATAAACCTGCGATAAAAACCCGCATGACCAAGAAAAGAACGGACCTCCCTTACAGTAGTGGGAGGTGGTAATGTACACACAATATCGACTTTGGCCTTATCTACCTCTATCCCTCTAGCATATAGCACATGCCCTAAAACTATCCCTTGTTCTACCATAAAATGACATTTCTCCCAGTTAAGCAAGAGGTTAGTTTTAGCACAACGTTCTAAAACAAGAGACAAATTAAGCAGACATAGATCGTAAGAATCACTAAAAACAGAAAAGTCATCCATGAATACCTTGATGACTTTCTCTACCATGTCTGAAAAGATGCTCATCATGCATCACTGGAACGTTGCCGGCGCATTACACAATCCAAATGGCATTCTTCTATATGCAAATGTGCCAAAGGGGCATGTAAAAGTTGTCTTCTCCTGATCATCTTTATAGATGGAAATCTGGTTGTAGCCAGAGTAACCATCCAAAAAGCAATAATATGCATGTCCTGTAAGACGCTATAACATTTGGTTAATAAAAGGAAGAGGGAAGTGGTCCTTACGAGTGGTAGCATTAAGCTTGTGATAATCGATACACACTCTCCACCTCGTTTGGATTCGTTGAGGCACCATCACATCCTCATCATTTTTGACTACTGTGATGCTTGATCTCTTGGGAACGACCTGCACAGAACTCACCCATTTACTGTCAGATATAGGATAGATAATACCTGCATCAAGGAGTTTGATGACCTCCTTCTTAACCACTTCCATCATCGGTGGGTTGAGTCGTCGCTGAGTCTCTCTTGTAGGCTTGGATTCTTTTTCAAGGTGTATTCGATGAGTGCAAACCGTAGGGCATATTCCCTTGATGTCCGCAATGGTCCAACCAATTGCATTCTTCTGTTCCCTAAGCACTGTGAGTAGCTCCTCCTCCTGCAATTTAAAGAGCTTTGAAGAAATAATAACAGGCAAAGTGTTGCCTTCACCAATGAATGCATACTTCAAATACTCTGGTAGCGGTTTAAGCTTTAGCTCAGGAGCCTGTACTAAAGAGGGAACAAGCTTGTCAGTGGTAACAGGTAAAGGAAGAGTTTGAGAAGACTTACCTTGAAGATATGGCATGGATTCAAGTGCTTCTTCTATTGCATAATATTCCTCTTCCATTGTAAGATCCTCCGTCGAAGCAATCTCAAAAATAGCATCATTCTCGACAGGTCTAAAATTTTTCAAAGGAAAATCTCGACCGGTTGACTCTTGCAACCTGTTTGCCTCTGACGAATTTTCGACCGGTCAATGCTTTGAATATGTTACGTCCGGTGCCCTTGTGACATCTTTTTGTCTGGATTCCTCTATCACCTTTTTCAAGGGGTCTTCCTCTAATGAAAATTTCATGTATTCCTACATAAAGCTATCAAAAGTATCAATCGAATAACAAGAATACATTTCATTATCACCTGGATGCTTCATGGCTTCAAAAATATTGAAGCGAATCTTTTCTCCATCTACTTTCAAGGAAAGAGTTCCACTATAACAATCAATCTTGGTCCTTGTGGTTCTTAAGAATGGACGACCAAGAATCAATTATAGTTCAGATGGTTGAGGCTCCACCTCCATCTCTAAGACAAAGAAATCAGCCGGAAAGATCAACGTGCCAACCTGCACTAAAACATCCTCAACGAAACCCCTAGGATAGCAGTTAAATCTATCAGCTAATTTAATGGTAACACCTGTGGGCTGCAATGCACCTATGTTCAAAGTAACATACACAGAAGATGGCTTTAAGTTAATAGATGCACCAAAATCAAGTAAAGCTCCTGCAAATTTATTGTTACCAATAGTGCACGGGATGGTAAATCGTCCAGGATCACACATCTTGGGTGGTAGCTTCCTCTGAAGTACTGCAGACACTCTCTCACTTACCGCCACGGTTTCAGTTCTAGTGAACTTCCTTTTTGATATGCAAAGTTCTTTGAGAAACTTTGCATACTTTAGGATTTGCTTGATGGCTTCAAGAAATGAAATGTTCACATTAACTTTTCGGAAAGTGTCCAAGATTTCTTGCTCCTCAATGTCCTTCTTCTGTTTTTGTAACCTGCGAGGAAAAGGAACATGTAAAGTAACTGGGGGATAAGGATTAGAAGATACCTGAGATGATTATTGAGATTCTGAATTTTTCTTTTCAGGTACTTCTTGTGAATCAGATTTCTCCTCCAATGGCTCATATGGTATGACTTGCTCTAGAACTGGTTTCATTCGCTCTTGGGCTCTCTTCTCAGCATCTGGGACAACATCAAGGATCCTCCCACTTCTCAAAGATATAGCATTCACCTTAGGATTACCTTTTGGATTTTGAACTGTGTTGCTTGGAAGCTTTCTAAGCGCTCTTTGAGAGATCTGTGCTTGCATCTGGCTCATCTGTCTCTCTATTAACTCAATGGACTTAGTAGTACCGTCAAGTTTGGTGGCCAAGGTTGTCAACAAACTTAGAATTTCTAGGTCAGTTGTTGATGCAGCTGGAGCTGGTTGTTGAACTGATTGCTGCTGATGCTACTGGCCCTCAGATCTTGGCCTAGGTGAAAATCCTGGAGGAGTTGCTGGACTTTGCACATTATTGTTACCTCCCCAACTTAAGTTAGGGTGATTCCTCCATCCTGGATTGTATGATTGGGAGAAAGGATCGTTCCTTTGTCTTTGTTGCATGAAATTCACTTGTTCTTCTTCTGTAGTAAATGGACATGTTTCCATAGAATGATCAGTGAGCTTACAGAGAGAACATACCTGAGCTGGTGTAACAGCCGATGTAGTTTGAATCTTGATGGCGCTAGCTATTGTCTCCAACTTCTTTTCTATGGTTTTCATCCTCTTCTCAATCCCCTCATCAACAGATGCCTCAAATACACTTTGTTTTCGGCTAGCTAGAGTGCGCTCTCTAGTGTGAAATTGCTTTGAATTTTCAGCTAACCTTTCCATGATGACCCGAGCTTCTTCTCCTATTTGGAACATGAACATCCCTCCACTGGCTGAATCAACCTTCAATTTGTTTGCTGGATCCAACCCTTCATAGAAGAACATCATCCTGTCATCCAAGTCATAACCGTGATGTGGACACTTTCTCAATAATTCCTTAAACTGAGCCCAAGCCTCATGAAGCATGTCTCCATTTTTCTGCACAAAGCTATGAATCTCTTTCTTCAATTGTTTGGTATGCTGTGCAGAGTAATATTCCTTCATGAATGCCGCATTCATCTCTGTTCATGTGCGAATAGATTGAGGAGTCAATGAATTATACCAAGTCTTTGCTCCCTCCTTCAATGAAAACGGAAACAAAATAAGTAGCAACACTCCTTGAGTCATACCCTGAAGCTTGTGAGTCTTGGATAACTCCTTAATATCAGAAAGATGTTGTTGTAGATCTTCAGAATATGTTCCCCTGAAGTGAGGAAGAGCTACTAGTAGCGATGGTGGCACAGAATAATTGCCCAAGTCAGGCAAAAGAATAGCTGAAGAGATTCCTGAAGTATCAGGTAGGAAAGCATCCTTAAGCATCTTCTGGTTTCCCATTGGTGGTGTTTCGAAGTGTTCTTCTTGTTCAGAACTTGCACCACCACTAGTGCTTGCTTGTCTCTTTTGCTTTCTGTTAGTTTTGCTGATCTTTCGATTTCAGGATTCAAAGGTATGAGAGAATCAGCATTCCTAAAATGTCTAGTCTGCATACAAAAGTTTCTGCACACAGGTAGATACCGTTAGACACAAAAGAAAAAGAAAATTAAAACAAAACTGAAAACAAAAGACACTATTTAACACTTAGGATTAATCAATCTCCGGCGACACGGCATCAAAATTTGATACGGTTGTTTACACCCTCAAAGATATCTCTATTATTATGCAATGTTTATCAATGTAGTAGTATGGAAAATAGGGGTCATTTTCCGCTAAAGATTGATGAAACTAAGCGTTAGACACAAACAAACACTAAAATCAGTTTCCTGACAAACTCGACCTATAGACACTAACCTAATTAATTACCTAACCTAACTCAACTAAAAATTACGAAAATAATATTGGACACACTAGACACAGTGGCAGACTACCACGTAAAATTTCAATAGATTTGGAGTTGAATTGCTATGCTAAAATAAATAAATAATACAGATAAATGCAGGAAATCAGCTTTGAAAAAGTGACGAAAATCAATAAACAAAAGAGTTAAGGGGAATGTTCTCCACCACCGTCACTCCATCTAGACAATATATGCTCAACCTAACAATGCTATGCCAATGGATGAAAGTTCTCAGGAAGATTCAATTATGCTTAGAACACAACATTTTACTTAATCCTTATTATTACACCGATGAAGGTTCGCTTATCATCAATGACTATCTCCCAAAGAACCCAAAAGTCACGGACTCGGATTTACTAAGGGAAAAACATTATGATCTAGAAAAGGTGTGAGAATCTACAAAGCATCACAAGTACACTAAGGGTGTGTCTTGCTAGACTTAGGATTTCTTATAACCGAAAAGCTCGGTTTCTACTCAAGAGAAATTGAGAAAGATCAAATACAATCAACATACATCAAATTTTCATAGATTTAGATCCCTATATATGCATACTAAGCGTGCACTCAAAGCATACATGATATAAATTATCAATGTAAAATTAACAAAGAAACCTCATCCAAGAACAAAACAAAATTAGGTCAAAGTGTATATATTATCTAAACTTCATGTACATGACTTCAAAACAACCCCTTAATAAAGTATTTAGCTACTCATAAAATCAAAAATTAAACTTAAATAATCCATGAAAAAAAATGATACAAACAAGATGGTAAAAAATGGAAGAACTTGGGTTGCTCTCGGTCCTCTTTTCCTCCTTCTCTCCCTAACGTCTTCTCTCTTCTTTTTGATATCAAAAACTGCCGACTTCTCTTCCTCCTTTTTTTATTTTTATCTCTACTTAGTCTTCACGTGCTCCCTTTCCTCTCTCACAATCCCACATGGACTCCTCTTCTAGTTAATCACGTATTCCCTTGCCTTTCCAAGCTAAGTTAATTAACTTTGCTCATAAACACGTGCTAGCTGCAATATATATGGACTTCTTCCTTGTAGCCCATACAATCCACCGAATTTCACAAGCATATGGACTCCACTCCTTTATTTGTTATTGATAGTTGCATATTTATGCATCTATTTGGTATTTAATTTGTTCCCTATATTTAGTTTATTGTTATTAATCGAGTTAATTAATTATGTTTATTTGTTTTTAGGTGTTTTGGAGGTTAATGGAGGAAAGGAGATTAAATAATTTATTTTGAAGCTTCTTAGCGAGGAACTGTCTGGCGAGGGAATATATGCAAGTTCGATGGGTTTAATGACTGCAATCATATATGCCTTGGCGAGGAACATAAAGTAGAAGTGGACTTGGAATTCGATACATATATAATGAAGTCCTTGGCGAGGAAGTACTTGGCACGTGATATTGCTTGCATGCATGTAGATATATTTTGCAAGTGGGCTGACGTACGTGGAGCCAGCGAGCAAAGTTGTTGAAAGAAGAGAAGGTTTGCATGTGGATATTTATATATATTTATATTTGCAACTTGAGATTAAGAAGGAGTCCAAGTACAATGTGGACTGTGCTAGCACGTGCTCCACTTGCTAGGTCAATTAATCTAGCCTAAACATATATATATAGCAAGTGGGGGGTTGAAGTTACGGACACTGGAGAATAGAGAACAAAAGACGTACGGCTGGAGAGACAAAACAGAGGATTCAAGCGAAGTTCGATCTCGACGTCGTCAAGAGTTCTTCTTTCTCCATCTTTTATTTATCTTTCAATGAATTCTTTGATGTTTTTATTTATGACTATGAGTAGCTAATTTTCCGTTGTTAAGGGGCTGCTTGAAGCCCCGTACATGAAGTCTTTTTAATACATACACTTTAATCTAGTTTTGCATATTCTATGAATGAGGTTTCTTTCTCTGAATGATCACCGTATGAATTCTTGTATGTTTGCTTTGGTGCGCAACTTAGTATGCATGCTAGGGTTCTAGTTTCATGAGATACGGGCGACTGAAGATAATTTCTTCCACCGGATTCTCTATAGTGATACACCGATTTTACCGTCGTGAGATTGAAATCCATAGGTCTAGCGAGACACGCCCATAGTGTACTTGTGAACCCTTGTAGCTTCTCAAACCTTTTCTAGAACTTAATGCGTTCTTCTTTGTAAACCTTGGGGTCCATGACTATGGGTTCAATAGAGGGATAGATGTGGGGGAGGTCCATGACAAACCTGCATAGGCATAAGGATTAGGTAATAGGATGTGGTTGTAACGATAAACTCTTCTTGAGAACTTTCATTCATTGGATATGTGCATTAGGTTAAGTATGTGTTAGATAGATGGAATGACGGTGGTGGATTGCATTCCTCTTAACTCTTTAATCATATAGTTTAAACTCATTTGCACTAATTAGCATATTTACTTTCAGCATTTATTTTCTGCATTAGCTGTAACTTCGCCGATTTATTTCGGTAAGCAAATCAACTCCGAATACCCTCAAATTTTGTGTGGTAGTCCGCCACTGTGTCTAGTATATTGTGTCAAAATCTCGCTGCATTTGAGTCTGTCTAGCTTAGGTTCGATAGCCATTAGTGTTCTGTAGTTGAGTCTGTCAGCATAGTAGTGTGTTAGGATTTAGTTTCACCAATTCCTCGAGTTCGATAACCCCTATTTATCTTACTACATTGATATATCCAGGTTGTGAATAGGGTATCTTTGAGAGGTGTTAACCCGCCTTGTCAGTTATCCCATCAATTAAATCCTTATGGCACTAAGAAAGCTCCTTTTAATTCATTTTTCTTTATTTTCTTCAAAAATTTACAAAACAAATAAACATAATTAAAATAATCAATTAATAACAATAAACTAAATATAGGGATTAATTAAATACCAAATAGATGCATAAATATGCGATTATCATGTACTTACCTTTAAGACACTCAATGCCTTGATCAAACTTCTTATCTGATGCCTCACTCGCCAAATGTCCATAAAATTCGACCAATCTCCAAATAAGTCATGATCCCTCCGAGCAATTGATTTGTAGGTCAACATGTTTCAACGATTTGGTACAATTCACACACTATCCATCTCCCCGAAACATCACCAAGCCTCCAAAGTTCCCTAGGATCGATACCGCCTCGCAATTCAGGCAACTATTCTCCACTCGAATGAAATTTAAGTACACCATGTCATCAACCTTCGTCTCACTTAAGAACACGAAAGCAGGGCATTTCTTGCGTATGTTACATATGAGAGCTAACCTACACATCAACATCATCGTTGAGTCCTCGAGACTTCTAGGGAAGGATATCTATCAGAGGGGGTACTTCGCGATAATCTAGAGAAAACTCTTGCAAATGCAACATTTTTTTAGTGGTGGATAAATTTGTTTACTAAAAAAGTAAATACATAGTAGCTTCTTGATAGAACATATAATTTCTATGATTAATAACTTTTTTTTTTGAGGTGAAACGATAGAAATTTATTGATAAGCTTGACAATTACAATCAAATCAGCCACCTTAACATGAAATCGGGTGCTAAATTCGATACAATAGGGGATTTAGCATTACGTAATGCCCATTTAGCTAGTTTATGCACCACAACATTGACCTCTCTACTTAAGTGAACAAACTTAAAATTTAAGAAGTACTGAATTCGAAATGTAGGTTGTCACAAGAGTCACGAAACATGGTTGAGGCTGTACTAGGATCGGCCACAGTCTTCACCATTATCTAAGCTTTAGAGCAAAATTGGGCAGGGTTAAAACCATTGAGTTTACCAACCTGAAGAAATTCCAATGTTGCCTCAATCTCTATTGCTAGGGCCGAGAACACGTCCATGACTCGTCTGACCATGGTTGAAACAAACTGACCATTCAAGTCACGTGCTACAACGCGTATACCACCTCTTTTTCTTGAGGTATCAAATGCTCTATTCATATACAATAATTGTCCCCCGAGGAAGCACACTCCATATCTATAAAACTATTGCTAGGCGGTTCGAAGTGTTGTACATGAAAACATAATAATGATGCCAAGTTTCTGTCATAATCTTCAGAATTTATCCATCAAAATGCTTTCTATCCCACGGTTTGTCATTCATGTCCTATGAACCATTTAAATACTACTAACGTGGCAAACACATCCTGCCAACAAAGATGCAACAATAGGCCCACACATTAACAACATTACATCATTACATTATAAGAAAGTGCATTCGATATATTTGATGCAAATATAAAAAGGCTCCCTTTATGGGTTACAATCATTCAATTATAATCTTGTTTATGAACACCACAATAATTAGAGATTTAGAAAAGAGATCAATATTTGACCAATTGGAAAAGTGCAGGGGATGGGACCCAACTCTGGCCCCGGCTCGGAGCTAAACCTCTGGCTCTGGCTCTGGCTCTGCACCATCTACCAAGCCTCGGCTTTCAGATGCTCTCTCCTCTCTCTTTCTCGCTTCTCCGCTGCTCTTTTAAGGTTCTCTCTTTCCCTCAACTTTTTTTCATCTCCTCTTCAACTCTCTACTCAACCTCACATCTCTGCCTCTGTCTTCATCATCCACTGTAGCTGTGACCTTGGATCTCTGCCTTCAAATGCTCGCTGCTCCCAAGTTTTGACTACCCTCTTCGCCCATTGGAGGTATTTTTGTGTTTCAATTCTTCTTTTCCATGAAGTTTTCAGCTTCTGTGGCAAATACCCATGTTGAATAATGTTCTAATTTTTTCGTTCTTGTTGTTGAATTTAAGAAAAAATGTTTCTTATAGTTCCAGATCCCTAGAAGAGTTTAGTTCTGTTTCTTTGCATAAATAACAGCTTTGATAAACTAGAATATGATGTCTTTTTAAGTTAACTTGAATTACCGACTTCGAATATTGTTTAGTGATAGCTGTCTACACTTGTGCATGGAGATGTTTATGGATTTTCTGGGCATAGAATCTCATTGTTGATACAAAACATGGTATGGTAAATTTTCAGGCGATTTGTGAGCAACCATTGAGAAAGAGCTATTTTCTGAGGTTGTTATTTAATTACCATGTCTGATCGCGTTGTTCGGTCATTTCATGAAAGTGAAGGAACAAGTGAGCAATCTTCTTATCCTTGTGAATCTGTTTTGATGACTCATTGGATGTCCACAAGCTGCAAGTCAGAAACCAATGCATGTGGGCATGTCAATGGTGGTGTTCAGAAGCATCCCTTGTTCAGAGGATTTGGGGAAGCAGCTGAGCCTAAAAGAGTGAGGACAAGCGATGGGGATCTCGCTTTGACAGACGGTTCAAAGAAATTTAAGATGGATAGATTGGAAGGCCAGTCATTTCCAATGTTTGGTGTTCCTTTGAAAACTAGTTTGGCTAAACCGGATCAGCAAGCTTCTACTGTCCATAGGGGAATACTGAGCGAGAGTCACACACCTAAGATGCTGGGCTGGACTACAGCTGATGCATGGCCTCTTGAAGCCATCCCACCCTTTCCCAAACGACAGATGAGATATCATAATTTCATCGAGGACAACAGCACTGCATCGGATTCTAAAATTTCACACCATCGATCGAAGGGTGGGAGCAGTTCTATGCCTTTCTTCACTCAAAACATGGAAATCGATCCATCCAACTCTCTGTTAGCACCTCAGCTTGTTGGAAATGCTAATATTTACAGAAGTTCAATATGTGAGGTGAATAGCAATAATAAGTTATTTTCTAGAAGGCCACAGGTCTCATTGTCAAGGCAGAATGATGTGGTGTTGTTGCAACGTGATCCCCAGACATCTGGTAAGCATGTTCCGGAAGTGCAGAGTAACTCCGCAATTCCGAGTCAGAGGAGTTCCACAGAGGTCACCAAACTTGAAAAAGCATATGGTGGGTTTTTTAGCCAACAATCAGCAGTTCGTAACATGGAGACCATGAGAATATGTGCTGCTGTTGATGTTGAGAAAGAGTCATATAGAAGTCATACCAAGTTTTCTCGGACAACTCCTTTTCCGAGAAAGACTAGTGTTAGCTTGTCTAAAGATCACATGTTTGGAGAGACAACTGCATCCACAAAATTGAGAGGAAAAGCTTTCTCCGAGCACCTTGTTTCTCCTGAGCGAGGTTTCTCTGTTCAGATTGGATTCAAACTGCTAGAATACAGGAACTCTACTGACAGTGAAGAGGAAGATACGAATGTCAAGCGTCATGCTGATAATATGGATAATGAGTCATCTTCTCAAACTGATACTATGGAAATGGGTGACTTCCAGTTCCAGGATAACCTGCTTGGTAATACACTATCTGATATGGCTTTAAACTTAGATAAACAGAATTTTGTACCATGGATGTGTAGTTGCAGAAGCAATAAGTACTAGTATTATTTTTAGACTCTGATGATGACTAAGTTTACTTATTAAGTACATATGCCAGGTACTTCAACAAAGGGACATTCCGTTATTTTTTTTCTAGTTTTTATTTATTTATTTATGATTATTGGCTAACGCTTCTGCTTGCTGTATCAGGTCCGGCTTCATCCCCAACAAATGAGGTACCTCTTTTGAATTGTGAAACTTTCAAGTAATGTGCTGCCATTTTCAATCAGTATTGGTTTCCAAAAGCACCTTTAATTGTCAGGAGTGCTGTGGTTTAAAAGTCAATAGTAAGCACTAAAGCAATTTAAAGGAGTATCAATCTTGATAACAATTGCCATTCTATTTGTTATTGCCGTTGTAAGAATTGATAAACTGGAATTTGAAGAATTGCACAGTGAAGAGTTTACTCGGAGAATATATTTATCATAGGTTTAAGTTTAACTATAAAAATTTCATTTAAAAAATTTGCAGCATGCTGAGGTGGTCCAGCAGTCATCTCGATCTGCCTTTACTTCAGCTAGAGAAGAGGGAGTAGGTAGATCTCTATTCACCAAATTACCTGATATGAATCAAGAACTTCCAGACCTCGAAGTGTTTGCTAGTATAGCCGATGAAAGAGAGACGAATACTTCAAGAACCCAAAGTTTGGATGTGGAACATCTTCTTTCTCATGCTGAGCAGCTCACAAATTCAAAATCCAGTGCAAGTCCAGCTGGCCCTCAGGGACTAGAACCAGGCTGCAGGTGGGTCGCACGCCTCAAGTTGAGTGCTTCTCACTCTGGTTTGGGTACAAAAAGCCCAAAATTGGGAGAGGCCTCTTCTCATGAAAAAGTAAGTGCCTTCTTTGACAAAAATATGAGATGCAGAGTAACTAATTCACAGCCTGCTATGGACATACTTCACGGTAGCAAACAGATGGCATTAGATCAAAATCCGATGTTATTAAGGAATGGTGAATCGTCTTCCAGTGATTCAGCAAGGAGAAGTCAAAATATAACACTTTCACATCCTTGGATTAGGAGGTGGTCCCACAAAGTAGTTGCACCTCATGGGACTTCTGAAGCAGCTACGGTTTTTGAACCTTGATGTTTAAAGGAAACATTAGCTCAATATCAGAAAAAGAAGTTTCCAAGCATTGCTGCTATGGCACTCATGGGGAAGGCCATGAATGGTTTTAATCCATGTGAGTTTGCAAAGAAAGGGTCTTTTTTGGTTTGGAATACCAAGGAAGTTTAGATACTTAAAAGTCATGGTGCGTAAGGGAGAAGTGTACAAAGGAGATGGTGCTGCACAACTAGGAAGTGTGGGATGATAATGGTACAAGTATCGATAGAGTAAGCTGAATGTGGAGTTTTAGTTATTTATGCTTCTTGCATAGGTATGTGTCCAACTTGTAATCCCTGATTTTTTGTGGATAGAGTACTGTAGGTGGTCAGTGGAATTTTAAGAGGAGCCATGCGAACCTCTTGTACTAAATCTGAATAAAACAGAAATCACTCAGCTAATGTGCCCCCCCTCAATTTCTGTTCTGCTTGTAAACCAAAATCTGAACTGAAAAGAAAATACTTTCATTTGCACACATGCATCGAAGAAAAGATGTTTCTTTGATATCATTAGCTGAGCATGAGTGATTGAACCCAGAGTCTGCGAGAGTTATGAGTTATGCAACCAATCTGTGCGTCCTTGGTAATTCCATAACTCGTTTATGTTAGTATCATCTGGTGCAGTTATTGACTTGAAGTGACTGATGCTTGTACGTATGCTCCAATTATAGTTTAAACTTGAACGGACACTGGAACCATTGGCACCTACAAAGGAGATGGTGCTGCACTGTTGTTTATGATTGATGTATGGGATGTATACAGATAAAGAAGCATCGAGGACGAATTACTCTGTGCATCATCATTTCTCTTTAAGGTGGATCTGATACACCACAGAATCTATGCTAACAAGCATAAATTGTTGCCAAATTACTGCTACCAGGGGTCAGTGTCAAATATGTGAGCAAGTTTTCCAATTCGATACTTGTTTTTTTTTTCCTGAAAAACATGCCTAAAACTTGGAGATGATGTTCACTTGAGGTATTTAAGAGCGTCCGCATCCATGAGCAGAGTAAGAAGCAAAGTAAGAGCAAATTTTGCTTCAAGCAAAATGTATCCAAGATTTGCTCAAGCAAATCAAGTTTTGCACACACCCATTTACTATTTGCTTCAAGCAAATTAGTTTTGTCATGTAGTGAAATGTTTAAAAATGATTTACCGGATAGATTTACCACTAATAATAATGTGACACGTGTCTTTATCGGTAGTAATTATACAAAATTTCTGAAAAGATTTCCGACTAATTAAAAATTGACACGTGTCACCGTCATGTGTCATTGTCGGTAAAATAATTGGACTAGATTTCCGATGAGATTTTCGACCAATGGTGATCTGACATGTGTCGCTACGAGCTATCGTCATTGACCAAATAATTGGACTAGATATCCGGTAAGATTTTCGATCAATTACGATGTGACACGTGTCACTGCGAGATAGCGTCGTCGACAAAATAATTGAACTAGATTTCCTGCAAGATTTTTGACCAATTACGATGCGACACGTGTGTTCATCTTTGACGATCGGATTATCTACAATTGCCTATAAAACGTTCATCTTTCACTCATAGTTGCCTCACACCATCTACAAGAATCCGAGTAGATAACTCATCTCTCTCAACACTTAGCAACATTTCCTTGTTCATCACTCTGATGGATCCTTTCAGCTTCCCCAATTTTTTCAGGAGGAGACAACGTCAACAAGAAGAAGATGACTATATGGAGCAATCATTCATCAATCAGGTGGTCATGGCGGAAGCACAAGACGACGATGAACCCTCACGACCGAGCGGTTCACGTCGCGGTAAAAAACCGAATCGTCCACAACAGAGGCTATCTAGGGGACGCAATCTCATAGCTGATTACTTCATTGAACGTCCCAACTTCGAGGCGGCAGAATTTCGTCGGCGGTATAGGATGAGCAGAAACCGATTCAACATTATCATGACGGATCTCTGCAACCACGACCAATCTTGGCATCAAAGACCAGACGCGACTGGATTGCTAGGGCTTCTTCCCGAACAAAAGCTGACCGGTGCTCTGCGAATGTTAGCGTACGGGGCGGCCGCAGATCAGTGCACAGAAATTACAAGGATGGGGGAATCGACTACTCTGGAATGCATGAAGGATTTTTGTAGCCAAGTGTATGAAATCTATGGTCCAAAATACCTCCGCAGTCCAACATCGGCAGACCTCACGCGACTCCTAGCTAAAGGCCAACGCTGAGGCTTTCCTGGCATGATCGGAAGTATCGACTGCATGCACTGGGAGTGGAAGAACTACCCAACCGCCTATCAAGGGGCGTACTCAGGTCGAAAGGGTCGCCCAACTATTATTCTGGAGGCGGTGGCCTCGTATGATACGTGGATATGGCACAGCTTCTTCGGGTGTCCTAGAGCCAAAAATGATATTAACGTGCTCCACCTATCGGATGTGTTTTCAGAGGTCCTTTCAGGAAGAGGCCCAACTACCGTCTATGAAGTCCATGGAGAGAGGTATAACCACGTTTATTATTTGGCCGATGGAATATATCCAAGGTACTCTACATTCGTCAAAACTATTTATAATCCTCAGACGCCGCAAGATAAACTCTTCGCAAAGAAACAAGAGGCATACCGAAAAGATGTGGAGAGGGCCTTTGGCATCTTACAATCTCGATGGGCAATTATTTGTCATAGTCGTACATTGCACCACAAATCGGTAATGACTACCATCATGTTAGCTTGCATCATGATCTACGCATTTTATGCTTGATTCTTAACGTCTTTCTCTTTACATTTAGCTTTGTTTTGACCTTAGTATTATCATTTCTTACTTACTTTGTTGTTTTTAGGTTTTGAATAAAGGAGATCAATAAAGGAGGCGATTTGGAGTGAAAAGCGTGCTAAGGAGGAAGTTCTTAATTTCGGAGAAGAAATGGTCTTCAAAATGGTTACTAAAATGCATTCCCATATGGTGTCAAGAATTGGAAACCAAATGCCAAATGAAATGGATACCAATATGGTGCACAAAAAGATGAAGATATTTCTCCCGTGCGACCCAGGAAAGAGCAAATATGGCGGAATATATGGAGCATATAATGGACAAATTTTGGGAGGATATTTCATGAAGATAAATACCTTATTTGAGGGCCAAAATATGGCAAGAATATGGTATATTCGGCCAAGAATTATTAGGGAATAAGGAATGCAAGATTTGAAGATATGAAGATTTCTTTTTCCTTGAAGAAAAACAAAACAGGGCAGCCAGATCACTTAACTTCTAAAATCCGTAGTAAATCCAATTAAATTCCAAATATGGCGTTCCTTATATGGATTTTATAGCCCTGAATAATCTTTCCAATGAAACAAGAATCAGAATTTTCCAAGATCTGAAACTCCGGGAAAACGCGTTTGAAGACAGACTGTCAGATTTACCCGGGTACATATGGAAAGTCTTATTTTGGTAGGAAAAAGACCTAATCTTCTTCTATAAATTGGGGAGCTCGACTCATTCATCATTATCACTTATCAAAGAGCCAAACCCCTGTCCAAGAGTCATCTCAACCTCTCCAAAACGTCATAGACCTCCAAGGAAGCCGCTTCTCCTCCACAAAACCGTCTCCTCCACAAAACCGTCTCCACCACTCTCCAAAGGCCGGAGGCATAGCTTGGCAATCCCAAGGTGTCTTCATCCTCTATCCATCGAAGGAGCATCAAGCACGGATTAGTATAGGGCAATTCCCTTACTTAAAAAGTGTACCATGACTTCTTCTCTTTATTCTTCCTTGTGTAAATTTACAATTACTATGGATTGGTTTCTTGAAGTCTTTTGGTTAAATAATTTTAATTAGTTTTGTATGACTTGTTTGGTGTTCTTCGAAATTGGTTACTCATGCTTATTTGTTCCTAACGCTTAATTTGAATGCAGGGCAATTCTCGGTTTAAGTTATGATGTGTTGAATATCGGGCAATTCCCGAGTTCGGCACTTAATTCCGAGATCTGCATGTTAAAACATAGCTAATGACTTAGATACCAAATAGGTTGCATGAAATTGGTTAGGTTATTAAGGGATAGGTAAATTGATAAGTTGATCTTGTAAATATTAGACTTAGATATTATTTTCGGTGACAATACATGTCTTGTAATTCTAAGTTCTTGATTGTCTGCTTGTCTATGAGTGAAGCATGTTAGAATTTTAGGATTTCCCTACGTGTATTGGTAACCAACGTTTGTACATTTAATTTTGTAGGAAATTAGTTAAACAAGCCAACTTTGCACCCCCCATACATTTTACTTTTGTGCTTACAAATGTTGTCATGCATTAGTACCCTCAATCTCCGGTTAAGAACGATCCCTACTTATCAATGCTACATCTACAAAGAAGGGTTTTAAATTGCAAACGTGTGAGATATGTATTGAGTGTCTACTTTGTGTTAATATTTGATGCATGTTTTACGCGTTATCAATTTTTTGCGCCGTTGCCGGGGATTGAAAAATCTATTGTGTGATTTCGTTTGTGTAAATATGTTCATATCGTGTAAATAATATACTTGTGCATAATTTTTTTTACTTGCTCTCTGTTTTCGGAACTCTTCACAGACCTGTTTTGTGCAATTTATTTGACATAGCTGCAGGTATTGGAAAAATCTGAAAATTTTCAGAAGTGTTGCGTTTTGTGTGGTGTTTATTCCTGTAAATTTTTATTGTATTCGGAAAATCCAACAATTCTGGAAAAATATGACAATCTGCTATGTTCAATTTTGTGCGAATCTGGAAATTTTCTTGTGTTCTTGAGTTCCAAGCATGTTGTAACTTTGTTTATGTTTTTTGCAGGTCAAAGAGTCAATTGTATAAGGTCAAGGAGTCATTTTGCTGTAAAAGTATTCATCATTGTTATTGTATAATGTGATTATAATTCTTTTAGTTTTAGTATTAATTTCAATTCGGGACTGTGATATGTGCTATTTTGTGTGATTTATCTGACATGGTTGCAGGTGTTGGAAAATTATGAAAATTTATAGAGTCATGTATATATGTGTCTAGTATCCTCTCGTAAAATTTCGTGACATTCCAACGTGTGATTAATTCTGCATAAATTCAGCAAGTAGCTATGTTCAGTTTCTCCGATTTTGTAAAATGTTAAATAATAAGTCTTAGCTATGTTTTTATCACTTGTTATTTAGTTTTTAAGTTGGATTTTGATTGAAAGAGTTGATGTAATATCGTATTGAAATTTTGCTCTTAGTAAGAAATTTTCGGTTATGGTGACTAGAAGGGTTATGACTCGTGACGGGACTTGGATCTAAGAAAGAGAATATTCTCGAAATTAGTCCTACCTCTCGCGTTACATCTATCCCAACTGGCCATTTCCGGACTTGCCCAAAGGAGTAGAACGGATTTCGAGCCATTACACAATTTAATCATCTAAGTCTTAATTTAAATTCTAGATACATGTGATAATCATATATCTTTGGCGAAAAATCAATTTGGACATTGTTTGGTATTGTATTTGTCTACCATGTTGTAATGAATTTGTAACGAAAGATAAACCTACTTGTTGTAAATGCTACATGAGCTACGTTTATGATTAATTAGTTAATTGATCACTAACTAATGTATCTTTACGTGGATCATGAACCCTAACAAGCTCGCAAGGGAAAAGAAGAAGGCCGAGCTAAAGGAGTTAGAGGAGATGACACCAACATATACATGCAAGTGCACATGCAAAGAAAACGTCAAGAATGTTGGAAGTCAAAAGTGAAGAAGGAGAAAAGCAACACGTCTAGGCTGTAAGACGTTAAAAAACAAGCGCTTGTTGGGAGGCAACACAATGGAGGAGTCTACAACAGATTTGCATTCTCTTCCCCTATCTCTTTTACATTTTCGTTGCTTTTAATCTCTTAGATAGATTTTCGTGAGTCCTTCCTCTTATGCTTGAATTCTATGCTTTACTTTAGTACATTGAGGACAATGTAGAGTTTAAGTGTGGGGGAGGGGTTTACAACTTATTTGAGTCATAAATTGTAAAAACGGGCGGACAAGGGAACCTTCCAGTGGATGATGCCCTAAAAAAATTTTGTTTTGAGTCTTTTTGTTTAACTTAGTGTTTTAAAGAGTCTTTATGATGCTCTTAATTAGTCTATGATGAGAATTAGACATAAAAGTATAAACATATGGCGTTGCATGGGATTTCTTGTGCTAATTGAGATATTTTGATTGACATGACATGTAGTGGATATGGTTTGCATAAACATGGTATAGATTTCGCATGCGAGAATGAGTTTTAAATCGTACAAACCCTAAAAGTGAGTTTTTGAGCCTACATTATTCTTTTGAGAGAGAATTTCGTGCATAATGGTTTCAAAAAAACAAAACATGCCTCATCTAATTGCTTGCCATAGATTTTAATGAACTAGAGAATACTAGAACTTACTCATGTAGATTTGCAAAGCTTTTAAGTTGATAAATGCTCTGATTTTGGATATGATTAAACGCAAATTAGGTTTTCCATCACTAAACCAAATAGCCATGTGTCCCATTGTGTGCACGAGTTGCGACACCCCTAGATAACCCATTTGAGCCCACAGTATGCCTTTCTTTCATTACCATACATATCTAAACACTTTAACCTAGTGTAGAATATCTGTACCCTTGTTCAAAAGACTTGGTGGGGATTTTTGAAGCTAGAATCATGGAGATGGTGTGAAGATCATGAGGAGATGTGTGTATGGGGATAGACTTGTCCAAATACCTTGAAAAAAAAAGAGAGTTTGCAATTGCCGAAAATAGAAAAAAAGAAAAGAGTAAAAAGAAAAAAAATTCAAAAGCTCTTCGGCAATAAGTTTTTAGTGTACATTGTTTGGATTAATGTCCTCCATACTTGTGGATTTGGAGTTTGTTATGAATTGAAGGCCCAATAGTAAAGAAATATGGCCTTTCTCCTGTCTACAAAAGCTCAAGGGAAGTTTAGAATGAAGTTAGGGTCCAAAAAGATGAAATATGGCCCGTGTACTTAGGATTTGACCTTGGTGACGTTTTGGAAAGAGGATGAACGAATTTGATGATGCTTTGGTGCTTTAACTAAGTCTTTTGAATGTTCTTAACCACCACACATCCAAATTTTCGAATGCCTTAGCCTTAGCCCCATTACAACCTTTCTAAAGACCTTTATGATCATTAAGATGAGTAGCCTTCAATTGGTTGAGTAAATTGCATGAGTAAGCATATGGTATGGTTCATTTGTGCAAGTAATAATGAGGTTTTCGATTCAATTCATATATATCTTGAGTGAACCCTTTTCATGAGTGAAAATATGATGAGAGCATCTATGTGAGATTGATTTAAACTTATTCAAAACATGAATAACTTTAACTTCACCATTGTTTACTCCAAGTCCTACTTGTTCATGACATGATCATATTTCTCTTATCTCTCGAAATTTTTGAACTTTTCACTATGAAGTCTTGTGACTTCCATCGCCATATACTAGAGAAATTTCTGAGACAAATTTAAGGGCTTAGAAGTGTTTTTACTTTTTGAGTCCATGAATATTTCCAACGTGAAGGTTAGCTTCAAAGTTGGAGTTGTGTAGGTTCTTTATTTTTCTGTTTGCTTTATCTTAGTATTTGTTAGGGACTAGCAAAGTCTAAGTGTGGGGGAATTTGATCTACGCATTTTATGCTTGATTCTTAACGTCTTTCTCTTTACATTTAGCTTTGTTTTGACCTTAGTATTATCATTTTTTACTTACTTTGTTGTTTTTAGGTTTTGAATAAAGGAGATCAATAAAGGAGGCGATTTGGAGTGAAAAGCGTGCTAAGGAGGAAGTTCTTAATTCCGGAGAAGAAATGGTCTTCAAAATGGTTACTAAAATGCATTCCCATATGGTTTCAAGAATTGGAAACCAAATGCCAAATGAAATGGATACCAATATGGTGCACAAAAAGATGAAGATATTTCTCCCGCGCGACTCAGGAAAGAGCAAATATGGCGGAATATATGGAGCATATAATGGACGAATTTTGGGAGGATATTCCATGAAGATAAATACCTTATTTGAGGGCCAAAATATGTGCAAGAATATGGTATATTCGGCCAAGAATTATTGGGGAATAAAGAATGCAAGATTTGAAGATATGAAGATTTCCTTTTCCTTGAAGAAGAAGAAAACAGGGCAGTCAGATCACTTAACTTCTAAAATCCGTAGTAAATCCAATTCAATTCCAAATATGGCGTTCCTTATATGGATTTTATAGCCCTTTGAATAATATTTCCAATGAAACAAGAATCAGAATTTTCCAAGATCTGAAACTCCGGAAAAACGCGTTTGAAGACAGACTGCCAGATTTACCCGGGTACATATGGAAAGTCTTATTTTGGTAGGAAAAAGACCTAATCTTCTTCTATAAATTGGGGAGCTGGACTCATTCATCATTATCACTTATCAAAGAGCCAAACTCATGTCCAAGAGTCATCTCAACCTCTCCAAAACGTCATAGACCTCCAAGGAAGCCGCCTCTCCTCCACAAAACCGTCTCCACCACTCTCCAAAGGCCGAAGGCATAGCTTGGCAATCCCAAGGTGTCTTCATCCTCCATCCATCGAAGGAGCATCAAGAAAGGATTAGTATAGGGCAATTCCCTTACTTAAAAAGTGTACCATGACTTCTTCTCTTTATTCTTCCTTGTGTAAATTTACAATTACTATGGATTGGTTTCTTGAAGTCTTTTGGTTAAATAATTTTAATTAGTTTTGTATGACTTGTTTGGTGTTCTTCGAAATTGGTTACTCATGCTTATTTGTTCCTAACGCTTAATTTGAATGCAGGGCAATTCCCGGTTTAAGTTATGATGTGTTGAATATCGGGCAATTCCCGAGTTCGGCACTTAATTCCAAGATATGCATGTTAAAACATAGCTAATGACTTAGATACCAAATAGGTTGCATGAAATTAGTTAGGTTATTAAGGGATAGGTAAATTGATAAGTTGATCTTGTAAATATTAGACTTAGATATTATTTTCGGTGACAATACATGTCTTGTAATTCTAAGTTCTTGATTGTCTGCTTGTCTATGAGTGAAGCATGTTAGAATTTTAGGATTTCCCTACGTGTATCGGTAACCAACGTTTGTACATTTAATTTTGTAGGAAATTAGTTAAACAAACCAACTTTGCACCCCCCCCATACATTTTACTTCTGTGCTTACAAACGTTGTCATGCATTAGTACCCTCAATCCCCAGTTAAGAACGATCCCTACTTATCAATGCTACATCTACAAAGAAGGGTTTTAAATTGCAAACGTGTGAGATATGTGTTGAGTGTCTACTTTGTGTTAATATTTGATGCATGTTTTACGCGTTATCGCATCATCTTACATAACATGATTGTTGAGAAAGAGTACGTGGAGGATGAGGAAGAAGAACATGTGCAAAATCCATCGAGGGCTTTCCGGGTTTATGATGGGCCGGTGGATGAACAAGGGAATCGAATTACTTTTGAGCCAATTAGTAGAGATGGAGCAAATATACAACAGTTTCACGACCATGTTGCCGATCTTGAATCTTGTTACATCCATAGAGAGCTTCAGAAGGACTTGGTGAAGCACAATTGGTGGTTGGAAACCGGCGAGATACTCTAAATATTACCCAAAAAATGTGTGTTTAATTATTAAGCTTGTGTTTAATTTTAGTTTAATCTTTGTATATGTGTTTAATTATTAAGCTTGTGTTGTAATTTAAAGTGTATTTCAATTTCATCTTAATAAATAAATTGCATCTTTACTTCTTGAAAATTTAAATTACATAAATTTTAAATTACATAAAATGACGAGCCAAGCCCAGAGTTATTCTTAGTACAATACTATAACTTCTATAGAAAGAGCACGCGATTTGGGTGATAACAATCGGAATATGTTTCATCGGTTGGTTGATCTTGACTAGGTACTCCTTCATTAAGGATGGCTAATTTCCTCTTTGTAAAATATCTTTTTGAGATTGGGGTCATTGCCTCCAAATCCATTGTCATGATCCTCGTTTCCTCCTCTTGTTTCTTCAATCGTAACTCTTCATCCGCCCTTGCTTCATTCCGCCTTTGAATTTCTATGTACTCCGCGTAATAATTAAGCTCACTTTCATTATGCGCTATCCTCTTGGATTGCCACGAAGCTTGGTCACTAGCAATGGTATGCAAAACCTCAACTCGTTGCTCAATAGGAGTCTTACCTTGTTTCTTTTGTCGCCTCGATTCCTTTGCCGCCTTCGTTCCCATTGGTCTAGGTGGACTAGAGGGAGCGGAAGCGACCACGTGGCTTTGAGGTGTCTCATTCATTTCTTCGTCATCCAAATTAATGGTTGGAGATGATTCGGCGGTGGAAGGAGTAGGTTGGTAACTACTTGCATATGGAGATGGAGTACTTGGTAGCACCGAAATGAAAGAAGGATGATTTTTAACCACTTCCCAACATTCAAAGTTTGTACACACTTTCTTCTTTTCCTTATAGTAACATGATTGAGCTTGCTTGACCTAATAAAATAATTATATTAGCTATTTCACCATGCTACATATTTAATTCAAATTACATATATAAATTATGCTACAAAATTAATAATGTATGCTACATAATTTAATTCATCATTATGCTACAACAAAAATCATATAATATATGCTACAAAAAATTATATGATCTAAATGGATGGTCATTATATAGTGTATGCTACAAAACATTTGGGATATAAATTGTATATATAAATTGTATACATTATATAAATTGTATATATAAATTTGTATACATTAAATTTGCTACGCATACAAATTTATATAATGTATGCTACATAATTTAAATTATATAATCTATATAATTTAATTCATCATTATGCTACAAAAAAATAAACTTACTTCATCCATTAGCGAAGTGCCGCTAGCTATACGTTGCCGTGCCGCGTACAAACATATGCCCCATTTTTGCAAGAGTAGCTTGAATTTGTTGTAGTGAGACGCAAGTGCAATTCGGGTCCTCGGCTCTGTCGGAGGATCACCTTGTGTTGGCTTCCATTTTTTCACAAAATCCGCATGAATTGTCTCCCACAATTTCTCCCTCTTTTGTTTGTTGTTGTCATATTCATCAACGCTATGAAGCACAAAAGAGATACACATTTGTAAATCTTCGGAAGGAAGCCAATGTGTGCCCATCGTTTTGGAAGAAAAGCTTAACGAAATGAGAGAGGAGATGGAAGAAAAGTGCAATTTGTTGTGCACAAATTGGTGTGAGTTGAGCAAAAATTGAAGTACTATTTATAGGCAAATATTTGGGAGAGTTTGAGAATTTTTGGGATTTTTTAACTATTTTTTGGGATTATTTCCGTTCTGATTTGTAAGTAGCCGTTTCATTCAAATTTGGGCTGTTGGATTGCTTCAAACTGATTCAAAATGGATGGTCCAGATCTATTTAACCGTTGGATTTGATTTTACCAGACGGTAAGCCACGTGTCAGTGGTTGATTGGTCCGTAACTTTTTTTAATTTTTTTTTACCGGAATGCACGCGCCTGACATAAAAAAAAAAAACCAGACGCCTGGCGTCACCCACGTGCCGTGGGATCCGCTAGGGTCGAGCAGCAACCGGAGCACGATTTGCTCGAGTGCTTGCCGGAGCAGTTCGTCGTCGTTGACTGTTCGGCCTCGTGCTCGCCGGTGCGCGCTCCAAAACCCGGATGATCGAGCAAGTCCGTGCGGCCCCACTCCGTGCTCGAGCAAAACCAGTACCGGTGCTCGCCGGTGCAGTTGCTCTAATATATAGTCTTCATTATTTTTAAGTTTGATCCAGACCAGTTTTGTTATTCTCTTTTCTTCTACCTCTCAATTCTATGACTTACCGAATTCTGCAGTGCTTATGTTGGTGTAATTATTGTTAAGAGTCTCAAGACCTCTAAGCTGGTATGGTTCATCCTATCTTCCATCCAGTCTAAAAATATAGAAAAATCCAATGGGGTTATAGATTAGTGGCCATGCCAAGATTTGATATAAACGAGTATGAAATATTATAGCATGTCTTTGCCACATGAGTGCAAGTGAAAAACCATAAATTAGTGTTAGTGAAAAAGGCATTAGATTTAAGTGCATCTAAAGAAATCTAAATAGTGTCATTCAGTGAATAACATTTAGTGCTTGACAGACTTATGCTCCAGTGTCCTGCTTCATCTGGTTTGTGATATTGTGGTAAAGGCAAAGATGCTCATCTGCATCAAATGACAGAGAAACTGACTTATGAAAGCAAAACATCTCAGCTAAAAGGCTTTATAGGTTGTTCTATCACTTCTATCAGTTCTGTGTCTCATTTCATTCAGAAACTCCCGAGACTTTATACTATTTGTCCTTACCCAACAAAAAAGGAAATTTGGGATTGATGCATAATAATGTCTAAAACAGAATTTGGAATACATTCTTTGCTATTATATATGCCTTCTGTTTCGTCCATGATGGGAACATCTGTGTGAAGTTCTCTTATCTGCATTTTTTTCCCTTAAATGATCCATTATATTAGAATTAGAATAGCTCTAGCCTTTTCCTACCGGCATATGCTTGAGATTTAGTCCTCAAGCTTAAACTGTCTGGCATGTAAGATGTATAACTATGTTCTTTTTTCTCTTATCTCTCATTCTGTTCTATAGAATAAAGAAAAAAAAGGAGAAGATGAGATCGAACTGCTGTGTAGTCTTGACTTGATTGCAAGAGAGATCTTAAATTTAATAGAATGTAGTTCTGCCAATAGATACTGCATATCAGTACCTTTGAGCAAACTGTGGACAAAACTAGCAGAAACTTTACACATTTATTGCAAGCCTGATTTAGCAATGTACAGATATATTTATAGAATCCCTGACATGTAGAACGGTGAAGAAGAAAACAGAAACTGAGATTTTCAAATACTTAAATCTTAGATTACACAGTGTTCTTCTTGCAGTCGAAATTTCTGCTGCCTGGCGATGAAAGCCTCAACCTTGCAGCGAAACTCCTCGTTGCTCATGCCATCTTCAGGGAAAGAAGCTTTGGGTAGTCTCTCATCACCGGACTTGACAATTTTCCTAAACTTCTCCGTCTCCGAACGCTTCAATGCGCGGCGTGAGTTCTGGCAGAGCTGGCGTTCTAAATTCTCAGATTGTCTCCTTGTGTAGCTCTTCATTTCCAAGGAAGAAATATGAGTTTGTGCAGCTGGAACTATACAACCATCACATGTGTTCTGATTGACCTTGTACTCAATCCGATCTCGACGAATCTTGTGATTCTTTTCACTGTTCTGAACAAACTCATCATAAAAATCACCTCCTGAGCCAGTTGTGCTTGAATCGCTAGCTGAGAACCCACCGGACTTGGCAAAGAGGATGATAACTATGATGTTGCCGATGACAAATACAAAGCGAGAGTTGAGCAAGAAACCTGATAAGTCTCGGAAGTAGAAACCAGAGTTCTTGACAGCATGAGGGATCAGCTGAAGAGAAAGCTTGGAAATCAGAAGCAGAACAACAAACACTTCGACCAATCGGAAAAAGTTTCCAATCTTCCTAAACTGGCGGTACTTGATTATGGCGTTGGCCTTCTCAGCTCTGATGTCATAGAAGTTGATTGAATCCATCCTGTCTATGGGGTCTGACAAAAATCAAAGACAAATCTCTTGAAGGGTTTTGGAGGATTGTCTCTTACTCACTCGAAAGAGAATTCAATTTCGCTCAAAGCTACGTAACCCACCATATCTCGCAAAAGAGGAAACAGGGGTACTACTATCGGAGTAGTAGATTTGTAGAGGGTTTTGATTATAGGAGGCATGAAAACAGAGGAAACAGAGTCAAACTGAATGAGCTTTGCTCTAGGATATATAGATGAATTGGAAAGAGCTAGAGTAGAATAGGAGAGATTGTTCTTGTATTGTGTTCAGTGTTGTGTTGGAAAGGAATGTTGCTGCTGAACTGAAACCACTAAATTGTGCTGATTTCTATTTATAGGCCATGGAACCGAAAACTTTTTCTTTTTCTTTTTTTTTTCTTCTAAAGTTTTTAGACATTTGCCTTTTCTTTATTTTCTATACATTCCATATTCCAATTTCATATGCTTTATTTCAAATCCTTCAACTTGAGGGGTTTATCCAAGCACTATTACACTAACCCTATCCTATTCCATAATTGCATGGACTATGGTAATAAGACATGAAGAATATTGAACATATAACAAGAAACTTTTGTGCAACTGATTGCAAAGAACGAGTTCTCTCCCCAACACACAGTCTTTTTCATCCCTTATTTTTACTCTCTTTATAGAGTTTGAGAAGGAAAACGTAGTTCCGCTAGTAAAAGTTAATTTCAAGTTAATTAATAATCGTAGTTTGTCACAATAGATGGATCTAGAATATATATAATCGGTGATAACTTTAGAGTCCCACTATATGGAGTCAGGTGGCAAGCTTTGATGTGGCAACATCACCATCAACTTGATTCCCATGCTCTGTTTCTTCATCACTAAGAATGTGCCAAGTAAGACCTACTTTCTCTTACTCGCACTTGCTTTAAATTTTCAGTTTTTCACCATCTCGATCTTCTTTTGTTCGGCACCATCTTTCTAGCTGCTTTATTTGGTTTCAGTTGCTCTCCCTGTAACTCAAGTGACCCACGTACACCAACGATGACCGGTGCATTGCCCTAGATTTTTTTATTTGTGCACCAAGATTACTGTCGTTAATATCTAAATCCACAAAAAGATAATTGATATTGAAGGGATGGGATTAATATAAGTTTATTCCGGATTTTGTATATCGTTGTCACTTGATTATGATCTATACCGTTGTCGCTTGATTTTGATCTATACCACTGTCGCAATATCGACATTGCTTTGTCTTATCGCTCCCGCTCTCAATTGGTATTGGTTTCTGCTTTTGATAACGTTTTACGATCGCTCTTGTTCAATCGCTCTCGCTGCTAAGAATGACAACCGTTAAGGAGAGACCGAGTGTGCCGGCCTTCAACCTTCTGATACCTAAGTTAGAAACGAGATATGATTTAAACAGAGTAACGACGTAAATGGGTCATGAATGCGTACCACTAATGTTGAACCATTAGACTTATAAATGTGATTGAGACCAGAGCTCTTACTAATTCTTCGATGTGGGATTAGTGTTCTTACTCTTTTGCTGAAGTGTTTTCTGATGGGTTCCTTGACGGGCGCGTGAGTGCTAATCATGCCGAGATAGGACTCCGGCAAGATAGCGAAGTTATAGGTCTCTTGCCGGTGAATGATGTTATGTTGGCGGTGAGATATAATTATAAAGTATTGAAGGACGTTAAGTACGTACGAGATAAGGTAATTAGCCAGGTATATGTACAAGTCCCCCAACTCGCTCAGCCAAGGGGGTCAATCTTGTTTGGTGAGTTGTAAAACCGGATACCGGCGATACTATCCGTACGTACTTAACGAGAGTTGTTACTTGTTAGAGCTGGATATGAGCCATATAGTCCCCTAGCTCGCCGACTAAGGTTGTTCCGCTTGATGAAGTCGGTACCTGTATCCAAGAGAATAAAATAGGCACCCTGCAGTTAGTATCGGTGAGGCAGGTAAGTAGCTAGTTTACCGTCTTCCGGGGGTAAAAAAATGTAATGATGTTAACACCCTTGGGCTTGTTTGCCTCCCGAATGAGTCATGATGTCATATCGGGGTTCCTTCAAGTAACGGTTTATCCCAATAGCCCCATTCCCAATGAAGTCCTTCCCGATAACTAACATACTCCTTCATAACTATTCAGTGTTGGGGGATGCAATGAGCGGCTACATTGCACCAACCAAGGGATACGTTCTTTGGCGCTTAAACACTCGGTCCCTCCCAATCCGGTAACTTTTGTTGCTGGATGCTGGTAACTACACCGGTGGGGGCACAACGGTGGGTGGAACTCGTTTGAATTGGTAACCCTTAAGTCCCCGAGTTTGTATCCTCCACGCGACTTTACAGCTCTTTGGTCAATTGAAGGATGGCGATATGGCGTAGGAGATGTTGGTGTAGGTAGGAGAATACTTTTGGCGATAAGTTGGAGACATTGTGGCCGGTAGGAGAATACTTTTCAATGATAACGGCTGTTGCTAATATGGGCGTTACAGAAGGTTGAGGCGGTTAGCGTCCATCCCACGGTCCTGTGATGTTCGTCGCCGCTATGTTTCTCCCTTGAGTTGTTAGGTGCAGCCATTCTGTTGTCATTAAATGCAGCCAAATCTGTAACCGCCATGTGCTGTTCTAGGGCGTCTTGGGCTTCCCAAACGTCCCGTCGTAGATTGAAGTGTGATCATTTTGTTTTTCGGACTCTTCCATGTCTAATGATGTTAATGGACTCATGTTCGCATCTTGTGAACCGACGTGTTTCTTTGAAAGGTGGCGATCACCCCCAAAGGTGGCATATATACTCCTCTTTCTCTACTTTCCTTCCTAAACTTTGCATTCTGAGCATATTTATCTAGAACGAGGCTTTTAGAGAGAGAGACTTAATCCATCTGTCGTTGCCGTATCGTCGCCGTACCGTGAAGCCTTGCCTCTACTGCTGTATTCAACTTCCGATCATCACTCTCGAAGATCAAGTAAGTTTTGATTTTGCTCATTCTGTGCTTTTTTTTCTCTAAGTGAGCTTTGAATTTCTGGGTTGGTTCTGCATGCTTCGTTTTTGCTTGTGTTTTCGATTGCGATTTTCCTGCCTTGATTGAATGTAGATAGTCTGGTACTGTGTCGTCATCGTTCACGGTGGTCAGAGGTATCTTCACCACTGTTTGAGTTTTTCTACTCTTCCTTTCCCTAGGCCGTATTTGCTATATGTCTGGGCATGGATCCATTCCTCGGGCCCATTTGTTTTTTTTCTTGGAGATGTTGGTTTCGCATGCATTGTCTAGCGTTAGGTCTGTAACAGCTAGAGAACCTGCTTCAGTGTTGGGGGGACCGGGCATGTTTCTTGGGAAGTCGTTTACGAATTGGGAAGCTGAGATGGGTAAACCTTGGGCTAAACTTATCTGTAAATATTTCGCAGGTAGCATGGCGTCATCCTTTTAACTTGAGGAACATGAAATGGAGTCAACGATGTCAACATCAGGCTCGGCACCCGTTATTCCTCCCAACTCGCGGATGCTTGGACTAGGTGGGTCAAGAGTTTGGATGTTGAGCGATTCACAGGAAGTAGACGAGCCCGTTAAGTTGATGTATTTTCTGTCATTAAGGAGATGAAATCAGAGTTCCAAATCCCCGGCGCTATTACTATTAGGCCCTTGGGTTAGGCTGAGCTCTTTACCAAATCGCCCGTTGGTCATGTCGCCATGGACCGGGCTCAATTGCGCTTCGGTTTGCGGCTACTGCTTCACCCATTCCATGAGTATATATTTAGGGAGCTTTGGTGCACTGTTGGGCAAGTTTCGCCATTAATGCTCCAGTCCTTAAATGCCATGTTCATGTTATGGAAGCTGGTCGGGCTGAATTACCCTACTCGAAACAAAGTCTTGTACTACTTTGATGTACTGTACTCGACGAAGAAGGGGTATCGCGGGATGCTCTGTTTAGTCCAACGACGAGGTAGTCCCCTTTCCCTTTATGACTTCCAGACGTCCAACCCAGAGTAGAGGTCTGAACACTTTCTTATCAGTGGTGCTTAGTCAAGATCGGCGGAAGCTGCTGGCCGGAACGGTGTGCCTACTAGGTTCTACTCTCGAGGTGATTATGGCGGTTTGGTACTTGTCTTCTAACTGGCGCGTGATCTATTTTCTTTCCTTTTCTTATAAGTTGTTCCCCTTCTTGTAGTTACTCGTCAATATTACCTCTGCGCTACTAAAAAATGATGTTACTATAGAGTGGAGTGAGGTTATAGTAATAAGTTTTGGAGCATGTACCTTTTAAACGACTACCGAATTTTAGAGTCTACCAAGTTTGCCAAAATGCCTAGTATGTCGTTTGCCGCTTGCATTTTGCCAACGCCTTCACCCTTATGCATGATTTTTCCTTGTGCTTTATTCCTATCTTCCGCTATCTTGTACTAACCAACTATTCTTGTGTGCCCTTTCCTTGTAAATCTCCAGTCAGTTATAGCAACACGAGGCGGGATAAGAAAATGGAGACCTTTGAAAATATCAATGATCTAATCGCCGACCTCGATGAGGAGGGAATCCAGGCCAAGCTTCTTGACCTTGGCGTCCAGATGGGTCAATTCGTCACACTTTCTGCCCCAGCCGCTATCAGTCCTCATCTCGAAGAAGAGACTAATCGGGTAGGGAGTGATGGTCCTCCCCAGACCAGTCTGCTACTTCCACGGCTAGTGGCACCAGTTGAGGTGAGAAGAGAAAGGGTGCTACCGTCGGTGGGTCATAGAGACCATCCAAGAAGACCGCCCCTACTGTTGATGGTTTTTTGTTATGGTTGTCGGTCAGCTTAGTGTCGACAATCTCTAGTCCATTGAAGTGGAGGCCGTTCCTACTGCTCGGGCCATAGTCAATGTCGACGCTCTGCCAGATCGTGACCTTGGTGGTTTCTGTCTAGAATTGTGTGCTGACGAGAATGGGGGTGTCGGTGTCACGATCCCTAATTCTAGCCACTGGACGGTGCTACCACCTTACTCTGCCCAGATCATTTCTGACCTCCCGACCGAGGTGTGCACTGTGGCCGATATTGCTATTGGTGCTAACGCGTGCCTGTAGTTTTTTGCTGCCGCTCTCCAGCTGATGTGCCACCAACGATAGACTATGGTGGCATCCTCCGAAGAGCTCGCCTAGGTGAGCGTGGAGCTCGGCAGGAAGGAGCAGCTGGTACAGGCCAATGAGAAATGGAAAGAGATGGAGTACAAGTGTGAGCTCTTGAAGGGGAGGCTGTAGAAGGTCGATGGGTGCTTGGAGGATTTCGTGAGGCATGCCAAGGACCTGGAGTGGGAGCATTTGAAGGTTGCCGATATAGTGCGCACCACCGTTGATGGCCAAGTTATCGTTCTCCAGGGGCAGATTACGAAGATGGAGGAGAGCCGAACGCAGGAGCTGACTGACACCGTTGAAAACTTCAAGCTTGGCACCGAGTTCTGTGAAGCACTTTAGTCAGCCTTCAAAAAGGGCCTTCAGGAGACTCGGGAGCAGTTCATTCGGAACGAGTGGGTGAATGACAAGTACAAAGCTGACACCACTTGGATTATCAAAGAACGGTTCTTGAAGCGTGCCGCAGAACAGGCTGCCTTGGAGAAAATCAAGGAGGAAGAGGCAGAGGCCCTGGAGAGGGAGCGACAGCGGCAGAACGTGGCGGCAGGTATGACTCCTCATGGTGCTCACCCTTTGACTCCTAACCTATCAATGACCACTGCGCTAACCCGTCCTTTTCGTAATGCAGAAGGCTTGGACTCGGCGACCAGTCACGAGTTCGCTGCAGGCTATCGTAAGCGTCAGTGCAAGGCCGAGAAAGAGTAGGACCTGCACAGCGTTTGAAGATCATGGCCTAGCGTAAAGCTTGGTGCCGCTTTTGTAATAGTATTAGTATTTATATGTTTTTTTGAACAATCTTAATTATATTTTGGCTATGTAATATCAACTCTTCGTGCGGCTGAGGCCTTTTGCTTTTTGGTCAGCATCGTGACCGTTGGTCATGAAGCTGACTAATATGCTATTAATAAAAATTTTGTAAAATTTTTTCCCAGTAAGATTACATATCGCTGATCAATGAAAGGGCTGAAGGAAATTCGTTTGCTTGTACCGTTTGCCCGTTCTATCGAAGCGGTAGATGAGACAAACGGCTACATCGAATGTTAGACGATGAGTTTTGTTTTTTTAGAAGGAACGAGCTGAAGAATTTTCGTTTCATTGAGAGCGATATCATAATGATACAAAAGCGGGTTTAGTCCCCAGTATAGCAGAGAAATTTTCCTAACGCCAGAAATACTGAAATAGTAGAACCTATTTTAATGGTGACAATATCGGAGATGCTCCGCGTTCCACGTTCTTGGTACTTTGGCGAATGTTCATACCAAGAATAATGAGGTATTCGAGACAGAACGATAAGTAAGCTAAGCTAATGCGATAAGTAAATAACACAAGTGTTTATAGTGGTTCACCAATTGGCTAGTCCAGTTTGCCTTGTTGGGATTTCACTATCTCGAGACAATAAGAATTAGGCCTAAGTGACTACTTAATATAAGAATAGTGGGATGGATTTAGTGTGGAGGGGAGGCTCCCTTTTATAAGTTAAGGGTGGCCTCCTCCTTTACAATTTCTCCAATGTGGGAGAGAGGTGCAAGTCCCTCAAGTCACAAAACAACTAAACTAAGGCTAACCTTCTTCGGTGATGAGTTGATGGCTCCAGTTTCGGTTTCGATGTTGGTTGTTCTTCATGAATGAGTGTTTGGTGACATAGGTCGTATGACCTATATAAACAAGTCCCTCAACTCTCCGAGACAGAGGCAATTCTTGCTTGGAGAGTTGTAAAAAGAGTCACCAAGCGCGAGTGCGGTACGGACCCCTTAGTCCCTCAACTATTCAAGTAAGAATGGCCTCACATAATCAATGCATAAAGTCACATAAGTAATATATATTAGTAAACCAAAGAGTGAATCAAAATTCTTGAATATTTTTCTCTAGTGTGACATGGAGGATAGTGACAAGTAACAATGATAAATATGTGACATAATGTTTTGTATCAATGAAAGGTATGAAAAGGATTCGTTTTCTTATGTCGGCGATGTTAGTAACGTAACTAGGATAGTGTAAAGAAATAAGAAAAGGGCTAAAGAATTCTCATTTCATTGATATGCAAAAATAGTTTAATTAATATAAGCGAAAATGTTGTTTAAGCATTAATTTAGGAAAAATTATAGAAAGTCGAGTCCCTCATGAGTTGGTAAGTAAGTATCATAAATGTCCCAGAGGATGTAATCTACTCTCTTTAGAGAATGTGATTGACTCTAACGGCGACCGTATTATAACCGTAATGTAACATAGAAAATACCTAATTCAGGGTGACCCAATCGAAACTATAGATTACCTAATCAAGCTTCTAGAAACAGTTTTCAACATATATTAATTATAAAAAAATAGTAGATGTGTAATCGTAATAGGGAGATAATGTAACGGCAAAACACATGTATGAGTGACTTAAGCTTGACACATACACATAAGGCATAAAACAAGGCATGCTTTAGTTAATAGTAACTAATTAAGAGCTTTAGCAAAAGAAACTTAGCTTAGCTATGCGGGCTCCTTCAGTAACAAACGATGGCGTGTGTGCGGGCTGAGTTGTTTGGAATTAGCTAGGCCCAATGTAATGAGTGGCAAGATCCAAAGATAAAGGCCCATGTGAAAACCTTTCGGCTTCATATCCTCTCACGCGTTGACCAATGTAATGAGCGGCAAGATCCAAAGATAAAAGCCATTTGTTAGCCCCTTAATACTTGGCAAGGGCCGTGCGGAGAGCGCCTTGACGCATCGCATGGGACGAAGATGATATGCGGAGTCTGCGGGCTCATGTCGAGAGAAAACACAAGGCAAGGGTTGGCTTCGGAGCATGTCTGGTGGCATGGCACTAGACGAAGTACTAGTGGAAGCATTGGCGGGCAAGTGCATGAAAAGCAAGCAAGGCAACAGACCCGATGAACCTCACTAACACTTGACTGCAGCAAGGTAAACTGAGCAGGTGCATTGGAACGCATCCAGGAGTGTCCGGACAGGTGTCCAGAGTGGAGAAGTACGCTCTGGACAGGTTGCAGTCCGAGCCGAGTAACTACTGGGGCGGGATCTTAGCATCCGGGTGCGTTGGAGTGCACCCACGTCTTCAGACGGTTACAGACTCAGATGGCAGTTATCAACATATGCAAATGCTCTATGAGAAGGGAGCGAAGATTATCACAAGTGTCCCAGTACGTGGCAGACATGGAAGGTAGTTATTGTTAATAAGGGCAGACGGTTACCAAGCTTGTTAGTGGGCAGTTACGAGGAAGTTCTGGAGGACTTAGTGGGCATGGAAGTTACCTGTTGGTTTGCTGGAAAGGATAAGAGCTGGTGGTTACTTACGGATAAGAACCTAAGTAGTGGAGGTTGTCCACTACCCAAAAAATGTTGGCATGGCCGACATGTGTCCTATTTGCTGTAAGGCTTAGCGAGCATGCAAGCCGCCACATAACCCATTGGCAGTTATGGGTGTTAACTGCCAAGGCATCCGGAGGTGCCTATAAATAGGTGGATTGCTAAGTTATAAAGCAGACACCGTCGGGTTGGGAAATCTAGTGCTAGGCAGATAGAAAGCGTTGGAGCGCTAAGGCTGTAAGCATTGTGTGTCAGAATACTTCCGGAGGAGTATTCCCTTTTTAATAAAAGGTTAAGGAGGCGGACCTTCTTATAAAACAAGAGCCCGAGAAATACTTGTGCTTGGGTTGTGTGTGTGTATGCTTGCAATCGTTGTGTTTATTTACTTGATATTATTCCGTTGTGCAACGACGAGTGATTAAGAGGAAGGGGCTAGTTTAGTAAGTGGGCTTACTAGACGCCATCACGAGGGAAAAAGTTAGATAAAACTTAGACCCCCGTGACACCGTTCATGTACTCATCTCTTCTTTATTTTTGTTGCTTTGCTTGGTGCCGAGCGGTTGGATTCAATGGACCAATCGCCTTCAAATTCCTATCTCTATCTGCAACCTTTCTTATGCAAGCTATCTCCCTCTTCAATCTTCAATGCCACTCCTTTTTGACGCTTCTCACCATTTTTTATGAGGTTTTGCGGTATCAGAGTGGTATATCGCGGTGGGGTACCAGTAATGTGTGTAGGAGCTGGCAGGTCTCATGATGAAGTCGTGCTCGGCATGGTGGCCATTGTCTCGGATTAGGCTGCGATATTGGCTAAGGTCGATCTCGGTAACGGCGAGATCTTAGAGGTTGTCGCTCTCAGAGTTGTAAACCGGCGTTGTGAGTCGGCGATATGGATGGAGAGCAAACCGGAGTAGAGGTTTCCTCTCAAAGTTGAGGATCAAAGCAGACCAGGTTGAAGATCGAAGGAGACCGACCGGTATCGGGCATGTCGGCCGATATCGGTGTCGGGGAAGGAATTCGCTAACGGAGAAGTGGGTCGTTGACGGGGCAGTGGGCCATTGACGGGGCAGTGGGTCAGTATCAGTGCTGCGAACCCGGCTACTTGAGGAACACTCTGCAAGATGGTTCGAGCTGCATGTCGTTTGGGTCAACAGTGTTTAACGGTTTTGATCGTTGCCGTACCGCTTGGGTACACGTGTAGGGGAGAGAACAGTATTAAGCACCCTTTCTGTTAGCATTTCCTGTATATATATGTCCTTATGGACATCAGTAGCGTTTTTTGTGAATGAAATCAGCATCTTTTCAATTTCTTTTCATTACATTTTAGCTTTCCAATCTTGTCTTTTAGCTTGCAAGACCCTAGTTCGTAGCAATTGGTATCTAGAGCCAAATTCTGGACCGCAACCATGAATGAGCCGCCGCCACCTTCCCCGACCCGTTCTCGACCATTATCACCCATTCACGATCAAAACCCCTTACAGTTTGACCTACAGCTACACAAGGAGGATACTCGTGAACGTTTTAGAGAGGTGCAAAACTCTCTTGCTACGGTGCTTGAAGAGCTGCGACAGATCCGCCTCCAGAACATGATAGTTCCAGACAGCGTCTCCACTCAAGGAGCCAGATCTACCAGAGGCACTCCTACACAGCTAACACCTCCAGGGTTCGGTAATATACGTCCTGGTCACTCTCTTGGTTTATCTGCCTTACCCCTTTACTCTGCTTACATGTCTGGTACCATGAATGCTGAGAGTAGCAACATGGGAGCTAATGTGATGCAAGACCCTCCTAGCTCTAGACTGTCCCATAGCGATGTGATATTGGGGTATAACCCAGAATTTGAAAACATAGCTACTACAAGCCACAGGTCGAACCAATTCATGGATAACAACATGTTCTTTTCTCCCTTGAGATCACAGGCTCCACCTTTCATACCCCAAACAACCAGAAGCCAACAGATGAGAGCTCCCCCTGTATTCTCCACTCAACCCACCTTATACCACCACCCTATTACACCACCATATAGAACACACATCCCACCACCACAAACACACCAAGCACCACAATACCATCAACCTCCCAACCCATTACCCCCACGGCCTCAAGAGCAGATTAACCTTGGCCTAAATACTGGTTTACCCACCATGAAGCAGATGAGATTAGAGTTCCCTTTATTCTCTGGTGGTGACCCTTTGGAGTGGCTTAACAACGCAGAACAGTTGTTTGAATTATACCAGATACCAGAGGACAGGAAGGTTACAGTGGCTGTGGTTCACTTACGGGATGATGCAGCAGATGCTTGGAGACTTTACAAAAAAAGAGCGAGGGAAGAAGCTCTGATAACCACATGGGGACCTTTTACTGCATTCATCATGAAACATTTTGGGGCTCCTAGTCAGATTGACTACCAATCGGCTCTGGCAAAACTCACTCAGATTGGAAGTGTCATGGAGTATAGAGCTCAGTTTACCAAATTGAGTTGCAGAGCAACTGGGTTTGATGACAATGCTTTGTTAGCTTGTTTTATCTCAGGCTTAAAGGAAGACATCAGGGTGGATGTTAAGTCATTGAGACCCCAGGACTTGTTCGAAGCATTTGAGCTAGCACTCAATTTTGAAACAAAGTATTTGAGTCATAAGAATGCCTACAGAAACACCACCAGAACTAACTTCAACACTCCTCCGAACCATACCTATTCCCACCCACAACACACCACCCCTGCAAAACCTGCAGAACCTAATCACCACCCTAAACCACCCACAAAAACCTCTACAAAACCACCCTGGCCTAAATTGACTGAGGCAGAGTTTGAGTACTGCAGGAAACACCACTTATGTTTTGCCTGCAAGGGACCTTTTGGCCCTGGACACAACTGCACAAAGATGAAACTCATGTATTTGGAGGGCTATGAACAGGAAGAGGAAGAAGTGGAGAATCTGATTGAGGAGGAACATCATTTGAAAATGGAGGAACAGGAGGACCAACCTCTTATACAACTTAACTCTTTAGGAGAGGGTGACAACTTGGACACTATGCAAGTGAAACTGCAACTAGCTGGTTCCAAAAGCCTGTTGCACACTCTCATCGATTCGGGAGCCACGCACAACTTCATACACCCAAGAGTACTCAAAAGATGCAACCTAACCAGCACTACAGGAGATACATGGAGGGTGCAGGTAGCCAATGTAGTCACCATGCATACCAGTGGAAGTGTGTTACAAGTTAGTGCAACCATCCAAGGTTTCACTTTCATGACTGACTTTTGGATATTACCAATCACAGGTAGTGAAGTGATTTTGGGAATCAAATGGCTAAAGACTTTGGGAAAGGTCTTATGGGACCATGAGGGCAGAACCATGGAGTTCAGTAGAGGGGGCACACACCATAAGCTGGTAGGATGTATGCAGCAAGAAACAAGGGAGGTTTCTTGTTTCACCATTATCAAAGACATACAAGAAGAAAATGAGGCCTTCTTGTTACAAATAACTGCAGCAGAGGATCATGACCAGGAGGAAATGATTACTGCAGAAATCTCTGAGGTATTGGCCTCATTTCCTGAGATTTTTTCTGCCCCCACTGAGCTACCCCCATCCAGGGCTCATGACCATAGGATTGTCTTAACACCTGGAGCCCCACCAGTGAGTGTTCGACCCTATAGGTATGCTCATTTTCAGAAGGCAGAGATTGAAAGGATAGTACAGGAATTACTGCAGGGAGGCACCATCAGACCTAGTTACAGTCCCTACAGCTCACCAGTATTACTAGTCAAGAAGAAGGATGGCTCTTGGAGAATGTGTGTAGACTACAGAGCCCTTAACAACGTGACTGTTAAGGATAAGTTCCCTATTCCAGTCATTGATGAACTACTGGATGAGCTACATGGAGCAATGGTGTTCTCAAAGCTGGACCTTAGATCCGGCTACCACCAAATCAGGATGAGAGAGGAAGATATTGAAAAGACAGCATTTAGAACTCACGAAGGACACTATGAGTTCTTAGTGATGCCCTTCGGCCTCACCAATGCCCCATCAACCTTCCAATCCTTGATGAATGATGTGTTTAAGGGGTACTTGAGGAAATTTGTGCTAGTCTTCTTTGATGATATACTCATCTACAGCAAATCAGTGTCTGAGCACTTACAACACCTAACCATAGTCTTTCAGACACTTCAGCAACATCACCTCAAGCTGAAGGCATCTAAGTGCAGCTTTGGCACTGACAAGGTGGAATATTTGGGCCACATCATATCTCAGCAGGGAGTAGCTGTAGATCCCAAAAAGATTCAGTGTGTGGCAGAATGGCTCAAACCTAAAACCATCAAGGGCCTGAGGGGATTCCTAGGATTGGCTGGGTACTACAGAAAATTTGTTAAAGGCTTCAGTATCATTGCAAAGCCCCTGACTGACATGCTCAAGAAGGACAACTATAAATGGACACCAGCATCTGAAGTAGCCTTTGAACAACTCAAGAATGCCTTAACTACCACTCCAGTGTTGGCACTTCCAGACTTCTCAAAAGAATTTGCTGTGGAAACAGATGCCTCAGGCCAAGGCATTGGAGCTGTTCTATCCCAAGAAGGGCACCCCATTTCATTCTTAAGCAAAGCTCTTTCCCAAAGACATCTCTCTTATTCTGTCTATGATAAAGAGATGATTGCGGTTGTCTATGCAGTGCAAGTGTGGCGGCCATATCTCTTAGGCCATAAGTTCAAAATTGTGACAGATCATAAAACCATACAGCACTTCCTTACTCAGAGGATCACTACTCCATTGTAGCACAAATGGCTAGTAAAGTTGATTGGTTATGACTATACAGTCCATTACAGGGCAGGAGTGAACAACACAGTACCAGATGCCTTGTCCAGATAGATGGAGCTGCTTACCATTCAGGCAATTTCAGCACCAGTAAGCAGTTTTATAGAGAAAATTCAACAAGATTGCAGAGGGGATGAGCACACCAAGAAGATTCTACAGGCTATCCAGCAAGGGTCATGCACTAACCCTAAGTTTGAATGGTGTAATGGAGCTCTGCAATACAAAAAACGACTATATGTTCCAGAATGTCACAACTGGAGACAGAAGATACTTAGTGAATTTCATGGGGGAATAGAAGGAGGTCATGCTGGTTTTCTCAGGAGTTACAAGAGGATAGCCAGAAGCTTCAACTGGCCTGGGATGAAGAAGGATATTAAGACATTTGTGGCTGAATGTTCTGTTTGCCAAAGAACACATTACGAGGCCATCAACCCCCCTGGATTACTACAGCCTCTTCCAATACCAGAAGCTGCATGGACTGACATCTCCATGGATTTCATTGAGGGACTCCCTCCTCAGGAAGGTAAGACTGTAATCTTGGTAGTCATTGACAGATTGACCAAGTTTGCCCATTTCACTCCTTTGAAACACCCTTACACAGCTAAGCTGGTGGCTGAAGTGTTTCTTAACAATGTGTACAAGTTGCATGGGATGCCTCAACGGATAGTGAGTGACAGAGATCCAGTTTTCCTAAGTTTGTTATGGGAAAATTTTTGGAAGATGCAGGGCACCAAACTATGTAAGAGCACGGCTTACCACCCTCAGAGTGATGGCCAAACGGAATGCTTGAACAAGTTACTTGAGCAGTACTTGCGATGTATGGTGTGTGAAGGGAACAAGAATTGGGTTCAGATGCTTCCGTGGGCTGAATTTTGGTATAACACCTCTTATCACTCAGCCATTAAGATGACACCGTTCGAAGCGTTGTATGGTTATGCTCCACCTAAGGTTCAAGCCTATACTCCTCACTCCACAGCAGTAAGTGCGGTAGATCAACTACTTACTGAACGAGATGAGCAACTTAGAGTTTTGAAGAAAAACTTAGTGGAAGCTCAGAACAGAATGAAACATTTCGAGGACAAGTCGAGAACCGAGAGGGAGTTTGAAGTGGGTGATTGGGTGTATCTGAAGCTCCAACCATATCGACAACAGACAGTGGAGAGAAGACAATCTCAAAAGCTGGCTACCAGATTTTATGGTCCCTTTGAGGTTTTAGCACGAATTGGTAAGGTGGCATACAGGCTAAAGCTTCCCCAAACAGCCAGAGTGCACCCTGTGTTTCATGTTTCTTTACTGAAGAAGAGGGTGGGACATGCAGTGGAGACCTCTCCTCATCTGCCACCAGGTCTGGATCCTAACAACCCCCGATGGTACCCCTCTAAGATAATTGACAGGAAGATGGTAAAGGTCCTTAACAGTGCTCAAGTTTTATGGTTGGTACAATGGATTGGAGGTTCTGAGGATGATGCTACTTGGGAGAAGGCTGATGAAATATGTTCCAGGTACCCTGAGTTCCAATTCAATGCAGATGCCCCATCCCCGAGACCCACAAGGATAATCCTGAAGAAGGGTGGAGTTGCTGCGAACCCGGCTACTTGAGGAACACTCTGCAAGATGGTTCGAGCTGCATGTCGTTTGGGTCAACAGTGTTTAACGGTTTTGATCGTTGCCGTACCGCTTGGGTACACGTGTAGGGGAGAGAACAGTATTAAGCACCCTTTCTGTTAGCATTTCCTGTATATATATGTCCTTATGGACATCAGTAGCGTTTTTTGTGAATGAAATCAGCATCTTTTCAATTTCTTTTCATTACATTTTAGCTTTCCAATCTTGTCTTTTAGCTTGCAAGACCTTAGTTCGTAGCAATCAGAGAAGTCGGTGAAGTCTGCCAATTTCGGGAAGCACGTCGCTCGGAGAAAAAACCACTCGGGAAGCAACTTGGACTCGAAGTCCCTCAGTGAACCAGTCACTCCCGGTGAAGCCTGACGCTCTTGGTTTAAGTTTGCCACTACGGGAGGTAATAGCAAACTAGTCGGGAAGGTAAAGCAAATCACTTGGTAAATTTCTTTCTCGCTTGTGATTGCGCTGTTGTAAGTTGCCGTTGTTTATTGTTCTCGCTGTGATTGTGGTTGCTTGATTGATACACTGACTTGATGTTGTTGTGCTTGATTGTTGGTGTTGTTTTGGTTGTTGCTTTTGATTTGGTTGATGTTGTTGCCTCTATTGATTTTTGTTGACCGCCGCTAGGAAACAGATATCTTGCTAACGCCAGGATGCTAAGAACTAGCTTAGTCCCCCAGGCTTCCCACTCACGCTCTTGCTCTTTTTTCTTATTGCTCATGCTCACAAAATTGGATAACGCTAACGCTAGAGTGTTTCCCGTTTTGTTTTTTTTTTGCTCACACTCACAAAAATGCTAGTGCTAACGCTATAATTGCTTGATTGTTGATGTCGTTGCCGCTAGGAACTAGCTTAGTCCCCCGGGCCTTCCCGTTAATGCTCACAAACTTTTTAGAAAAAATTTCTGCCTATCTTAGCTTGCTAGCAGAAAGTCATATGAAATTTTTTACGATTCCCACAGACGGCGCCAATGTTAATATCCAAAACCACAAAGGGGTAATTGATATTGAACGGATGAGATTAATACAAGTTTATTCTGGATTTCTTATATCGCTGTCGCTTGATTGTGATCTATACCGTTGTCACTTGATTTTGATCTATACCGCTGTCGCTTGACTTTGATCTAACCCACTGTCGCTTATCTTCTCGCTCTCACTCTCAATTGGTATTGGTTCCTGCTTTCGATAACGCTTTACGATCACTCTTGTTCAATCGCTCTCGCTGCTAAGAATGACAACTGTTAAGGAGAGACCGGGTGTGCCGGCCTTCAACTCTCTGTTGCCTAAGTCAGAAACGAGATATGATTTAAACAGGGTAACGGTGTAAAGGGGCCATGAATGCGTATCATTAATGTTGAACCATCAGGCTTATAAAGGTGGTTAAGACCATAGCTCTTACTAATTCTTCGATGTGAGATCAATGTTCTTACTCTTTTGCTGAAGTGCTTTCTGATGAGTTCCTCGATGGGCGCGTGAGCGCTAACTATGAGGAGATGGGACTCAGGATGGCCAGCGAAGTTGTAGGTCTCTTGCTGGTGAATGATGTTATGTTGGCAGTGAGATATAATTATAAAATATTGAAGGACGTTAGGTACGTAAAAAATAGGGTAATTAGCTAGATATATGTACAACTATCTGGCACTCTATGACCTTAAATAAGCACCACTCCATCAATCATGGAGACCGCCCAAGAAGAAAATATTAACCCTACCCTAGTAGTCCCAAGACAATAAGTAGAACTAAGGATACTAAGCTCATAAATCTAGCTCGGTAATGTGGAAAAAGGTTTATGTAAAAGGTAGACTTTAAGGTGGGTACCTTGGTATGGTAGAGTCGCTTGAAAAGTTATCTTTCATCATACATGACACGTTTTATATTCGTATGTTTGAACTCGCATCGTTAAGATATATTCAAAAGGAACAACTCACATTAGAAAAAGAAACAAATAAAAATACTTATAGAAGCAGTTCTAGCAACATTTTCTTATGTGAGAAATAGACACCATTAACTAAAGGAAAACTCTCACTCACATCCGAATTTTGAATTTCATACGTACACTTTTCGAATTTCTTATCAAATTTTCATTGCATGTGTGCGACTTTAATCTTAGTTAATTAATAAAAAGGTTCTCTCAGTGAGTAGTTTTCCTAAAACAAGAAGAAGCCTTAACTTTTGTGCATGGTTTAGTAGGATAACCATATGGTTTTATTCATTTCAATTTCAATTTGGGGTATTTGTAATACTTACAACCTAATCCCATAAGGAGAAAGATATCTACAACAATTTACAACAAAGGATAAATCATTCCTATACATAAAAGAATTTATCCTAAAATACCATATTTACTAACATCTCCGCTCAAGTTGGCGCATATATGTCAATCATGCCTAACTTGTCTATCTAATTATCAAAAGTTTGGTATGACACTCCTTTAGTAAGTACATCTACTAACTGCTCTTATAATGTCACAAAAAGAAGATTGATAATCTTTCTGTCGAGGTTCTCTTTTATGAAATGCCATTCAGTTTCTACATGCTTAGTTATGTCTTGTTGAACCGGATTGTGTGAAACTTATTTAGCTGTAGTATTTTCTCAATGTAGATCTATAGGTTTTTGAAGTTTGAAACCTCACTCCTTAAATATGTACATTACTGAATTTTATAGTAATTCACACTCCATATGTCATTCCACGATATTCATCTATATAACTAGAATGGGCCACAACTTTATGCTTTTTACTTTGTGAGGTGACAAGCACTACAAGAAAACTCCACTTAAACCACGGAAACTTTAATGTTCCGTGGTCTAAGTGGAACTTAGACGACGGAGATCTTCTCCGTCGTCCAAGTATCACTTGCACGACGGATATTGTGTTTCCGTCGTCTAAGAGCATCCGCAGCGTTTGCGTGCCCGGAGGACGTCCTCGCCGTTTTCAGTGGGGGCCCGCCGAAAATCGGACGTCCTCGGCGTTTTGGGCGTGCACCGTGGCTAACGAGGGGGGTTGACCGCACGGCGACGAGGAGAACATCCTCGAGGACGTTTGCGAGGAGCACGCCGAAGAGGAAGTCCCCCTGGCGGAGCCCACGCTCGTGGGTGACGTCAGGCGGGAACTGATTTTTTTTGAATCTGGCGCGTGTAATACACGCGCCAGTTAAAAGGTAATTTTTTTTTAACTGACAGTTACCAGCCAATCACAGACTGACACGTGTCAGCCTGTCGGGCCGATTGGCTGGCAACGGGCCGATCAATCTGGGCTGTCCATTTTGAATTCAAATTTCAATCGGACGGCCAGAATTCAAATGCAACGGCAACCTGGTATTTTTCAGAATTTTCAGAACAGGCTGGTATAATAATTCCCAAAAAATTCCCAAAAAATTCCAAAAAATTCCAAAAAATTTCAAAAAAATTCCAAAAAATTTCTAAAAAACCCCTACTACTTTTCTATAAATACAACCTTCATTTTCTAAAAATTTCACACCCATTTGTGCACCACTTAGCATCTTCTTCCTCCTTCTCTTCTCTCCCTATCTCACAATCCTCTTTCATTTTTTGCCAAAAATGTCGACCAATTGGCTCATGTCCGAAGATGTACAATTATGCATTTCATATTGTCGGCATAGTGTGTGCCCTATCACCGGCAACAAACAAAAGGTCGACAAATTGTGGGAAAAAATTTACGCCGATTACCAACAAAATTGGGTGATTACAGAGGGGGAAGCGAGGGCGGAACCGAGGTCACAAAGTGCCCTTGCATCTCGTTTTGCTAAGTTGAAGCCAAACTTGTCGCAATGGAAAGCAGCGCTCGCATACACAAGAAGGAATCCGGAATTCGGCGGAAATCTTCATGATGAGGTAGTGATTTATTTATGTTGGTCCTTTCAAATTTTATTAATTTTTGGAAATATATAATGTGAAATATTAAGTCGTTACCTGTAATTTATTTTGTAGTTAAGAAAAGCCCAAACGTTTTATGTGGAGAAAAAAAAGAAGGAGTTTGCGCACTTTGCGTGTTGGGAAGAGGTCAAAAATCATCCTACCTTTAGAATCATCGAAACTGCCACTCAACCTTCTTACAATTCATACTTCGAAGAAACACCTACCGTTAATGAAGTATCTCCTATCTTCAACTTGGATGAAAATGAAGTGATGCCAACATCACAAATCAACCTTGGAGGAACCTCAAGCCTTCCTAGACCTCAAGGAGTGAAGGCGGCCAAGGAAGCAAAAAGAAGGGGAAAGAAGGCCATGACACCATCGAATGAAGTTAGAGATGAGACTTTGAAGAGCATTGCGGCTAATCAAAAAATGTTTGCCGATTGGACGAGGGCAAATGATGAAAATCAACGAATACTTGATGAGAAAAACTACAAATTAAGGGCACGAGAAGAAGAAACAAGAATCATAACAATGAATTTCGAGGCTATGACCCCAAATTCAAAGAAGTACTTCATGAAGCGGAAATCAGAGATCCTTCAGCAAGTAGATGACGATGAAGGAGAAGTCGGCGATGCTAGCTTTACCGGTTGTTATCGTCCCCGCAACCTTGATTTTAGTGATTAGTTTAGTAATTTCAATTCATGTAATTTCAATTTCAAGAAATAAAAATGCACTTTATTTATTTAGATCGAGCTTCAAATTTAAATTCATTGATTATTAAGGGAAACATACATACAAAAGGGAAACACGCATACAAAAGGGAAACACACATACAAAAGGGAAACACACAAATTGCAAACACACATATTTAGAGATGTTCACTGGTTTCAAGAAACCAGTTGTGCTTCACTAAGTCCTTTTGAAGTTCACCATGGAGATAAACTGATTGTAAATCGATGAGCCGGTCGCTAAACCGTTGATGATGCTGATCTCTTCCCACTGGCTCAAATGGAATTCGGTTACCATTTTCATCCACTGGCCCATCATATAGTGTGGAAGCAATCACTGGGTTTTGTAAATCTTCTTCCTCATTCTCCTCAAAATCGTCTTCCACAAATTCTTCCTCGACAATTATGTTATGCATTATGATGCAAGCCAACATGATCATTTTTAATGTCGATTTGTGATGACACATGGCTGAGTGACGAATGATAGCCCAACGAGATTGTAAGATGCCAAAGCACCTCTCCACATCTTTACGATATGCCTCTTGTTTCCTTGCGAACAGCTTCTGTGGTTAATCTTGCGGATTGGATATTGTCTTGACGAACGAGGAATACCTGGGATATATTCCATCAGCTAGATAATAAGTATGGTGGTAAGTCATACCATGGACTTTATATGTCGATCGCGGGCTTCTTCCGGCAAGGAGTTCATCGAAGACATCAGCGGAGTTGAGCACATTAATATCATTTTGTGCTCCAGGTATCCCAAAGAAGCTGTGCCATATCCACGTGTCATATGAGGCCACCACCTCTAAGATTATTGTCGGATGAGCCTTCCGCCCCGAGTATGACCCTTGCCAAGATGTTGGGCAATTCTTCCATTCCCAATGCATGCAGTCGATGCTTCCAATCATACCAGGAAATCCTTGTTGCCTGGCCTTTCTTAAAAGTCGAGTTATGTCACCTGGATTTGGAGCGCGGAGGTAACGGTCCTTGTAGAGCAAGACCACTTATGTGCACCACTTCTTCATGCATTCCAACGTCGTTGACTCCCCCATCATTGTGTACTCAGTACACTGATCTGCGGCTGCGCCATATGCCAACATTCGTATAGCACCGATCATCTTTTGCTCGGGGAGGAGTCCTTGCAATCTAGTGGCATGTGCTCTTTGATGCCAAAATGGGTCGTGATTACAAAGGTCTGTCTTGATCCGGTTGAACAAGTGCGTGCTCATTCGGAACCTCCGGCGAAAATCTTGCTCGTGGAAAACAGGGCGTTCCACGAAGTAATCTTCAAGCAGATTCTGACCCCTAGGTTCCCTTTGCTTTGGATGGTTTGGAAGGCGGCGGCGGGGTGGCTCATCATCAAACGTGGCAACTATCATGGTTGCATCATTGATGAAGGAATTCATCATTGTGGTAGCTTGCCGACGTTGTTGGCGCCTCCTCCTGGAAGACTCTTCGTAATCGTTGTGATTCATCTTTTCGATGAGAAAAACGGCAGAATTGTGTTTAGGTGTAGAATAGCAAGTGACTTATGCGTGTTGTGAGGTTTCATGTATTGGAGCCAGCGTGGGTGATTTTATAGCAAAATTATGATAATCTGATATTGAAGGATGAGTACACGTGTCACATCCTGATTTGTCGGAAATCTCACCGGAAATCTCATCAATAATTTAGCCGACAGTGACTTCTGGATGAGTACACGTGTCACATCCTGATTTGTCGGAAATCTCACCGGAAATCTTCATCAATAATTTAGCCGACAGTGACACGTGGATGTGACACGTGTCGCATTATCATTTGTCGAAAATCTCACCGGAAATCTTCATCAATAATTTATCCGACAGTGACACGTAGATGTGACACGTGTCACAATATGAGTCGTCGGAAATCTTACCGAAAATTTAGTTCAATAATGTACATGATAATGACATGTGTCGCCTAGTTATTGGATAAACATATTAAAAATAATTAATCAAAATTTTATTTTATGATTATGAATAGTAATAGGAATTCCTATTTGTTGCACTGCTGCGCAAAAAAACTGAATAGGAAGCCCTATCTGCTGAATAGTAATAGGAAGTCCTGAAAATAGGAATTCCTCAAAATAGGATGTCCTAAACGGGTGCGGATGCTCTAAGTGATGACTTGGACAACGGAGAAGATTTCCGTTGTTTTAGTTTACACTTAGACGACGGAGACAATCTTCTCCGTCGTCTAAGTGATGACTTGGACAATGGAAATCTTCTCCGTTGTGCAAATGATCACTTAGACGACGGAGACAATCTTCTCCGTCGTCCAGGTGGACACCCTAAAACCCTAAAACCCTAAACCCTAAGCCTCAAAACCCTAAATTACGAAACTTACACTTAAACGACGGAGAGTTGCATCTTCGTCGTCCAAGTGCAAGTTTCGTAATTTCACATCTAAGACAACGACCATGTAGACCATGTCCCAATGCATATTCTTTCCGTCGAGACCATAGAGTAAACAATTCTTAGAGTGTGAGCGTCGACGGTTCCAAAATTGGAGTTACGAATTTTCGTGTATCCACGTTTCCGGTTTGTAAAATTTTTGGATTTGCGGTTGACTGTGCCGATAAAACCTTGAACGAACTCTGTATTTAGTGGAAATTATTCTACTTATATATGGTGTTATGGCGAGTATATCCAACGGTCGTTTTGTCCAAATTCAATTTCGTTAATATCGATGTGCAATGAGCCTATACGTACCGACACTTAAGTTATACATATTAATAGATACTTAGCAAGTTTGAATACGTAAATTAATTCATAATCTTAAATCCCACTTTTTATATATACGATTCTTTAATCGATATTTTACGACAATTCCATTCAAATTACAGATCGAAAAATTCATTACAAATTATTTTAAAAAATTAATTTTACGGAATTTTAACCTAGACCACGGAGATGACTATCTCCGTCGTCCAGGTGTTCACTTGGACGAGGGAGATTGTCATCTCCGTGGTCTAGGTGAAAATCCAGTAAAATTAATTTTTTAAAAATAAAAATAAAAAAATTTAAAAATTCACTTAGACGACAGAGATTCATATTTCCGTCGTCTAAGTGAAATTTTTAATTTTTAATTTCTGGCGGTGTTTTTCCCACTAAAAAATTTGGCAAAAATTTAAATCCACTTAGACGACGGAAATATGAATCTCCGTCGTCTAAGTCAAAATAATTGGCGGTATTTTTTTCCCACTAAAATTTTGGCAAAAATTTAAATCACTTAGACGACGGAAAATCAATATTTCCGTCGTCTAAGTGAAAAATTAGGCGGTATTTTTTAAAAATTTAAAGCACTTAGACGACGAAAATGCTGTTTTTCCGTCGTCTAAGTGTTTTAAAACCCTTTAAATTCATCATTTTCTCAATCTCTCTTCATTTTTTCCTCTCTCTCAATCCACTCTCCCTCTCCATCTCCCCCCGCAATCAAACCACCCACCATATATCATCACCATCACCATCCACCATCATCATCACCACCACCACCGTCGCCGCTACCACCGACATCACCACCGTCGCCGCCATCACCGGCATCACCACCGTCGCCGCTATCACCGACATCACCACCGTCGCTGCCACCACCACACACCACCACCTACAACGTCGCCTCCACCACCACCACACACCACTAGCTACCGCCTATATTGTCGCCTCCACCACCGGCCTCCACATTCCGGCCAACACCACCGGCGCCGCCACCACCACCACCGCCGCTTATAATTAGTTTAGTTTTATGTTAATTTAGTTTATTTAGGCTAGATTAATTTATTTTATTTTATTATGAATTTTTTATTTAAATCCATAATAATTTAAATTATTTATTCATTATGAATTTTGTACGTATTATATATTATTAATAATTAACATTCAATAAATTTTGCAATATTATGAATATTGATATACAAAAATTTAATGAAAAATTCATGAAATGCTAATTATTAAATTACTAATTAGCATTTCATGAATTTTTCATTTAATTTTTTTTTTACAAAATCACCACTTAGACGACGAAAATGTTGTTTTCCGTTGTCTAAGTGATTACCTAAACCGCGGAGATGGACGTTTTCCGCGGTCCAAGCGAGCACTTAGACCGCGGAGAATGTCCGCGGTCTAAGTCTCACTTAGACGATGGAAAATTCATTCTCCGTCGTCCAAGCACCCGCGGTCTAAGTCTCACTTAGACGATGGAAAATTCATTCTCCGTCGTCCAAGTGCTTGGACGACAGCACTTGGAGGACGGAAGTTCCGTCGTTTAAGTACATAGACGACGGAAAAATGCACCTAGACGACGGAAACGCTCCGTGGTCTAGGTGCGTTTTTCTTGTAGTGAAGACTACCTTTAATAAAGGTGAAGTAACTAGATGTAGATCTTTGGTCTATCATATCTCTAACCCAATTTGCATCAGTGTGTCATGTGACTCCAAATTCACTATTTTTTGCAAACAGTAGATCTTTTCAGGTGAAGACTTTATATATATATATATATATATATCAGAATACTCAAAGCTTTGGCTTGGTTCTTAAGCCAATAAGTCCTGTGCCTGGTAACATTGAATCCATATGCTCTTCAATTGAATTATGCATGAACTGATTACAACACTTGCAACATTTGTAATATCTGGTATGTATGTGACAAATAAATCAATTTACTTAATAATGGCGGATACCTTCCCTTGTTAGTAGAAATTTGATTTGGATGAAGTGCCAACTTGTGATTTTGCTCAATTGAAGTGCTTCCAGGCTTACGATCAAACATCCTTATCTCAACAAGAAAATCAAGAACATACTTTGTTTTTGTGACAAAGTAACTCCATGTGCTGACATTGCTACTTCAATGCCTAAAATAAAAAAATACTTTAACTGACCCAGATTTTTCATCTCAAACTCTAGTGAAAGTCGCTTTTGTAAACTTTCCATATCATCTACATAAACAATCAAAGCTGTAATATACCATCCGTACGTTTGATGAATAATGCTTGATCCATGTTTCTTTGTCGATGCTCAAACTTCTTCATTACCTTGAAAAATCTTCCAAACTAAGCTCTGGGAGATTGCTTCAAATCATACGGTAACTCTCCATTAAGAAAAATATTTTTCACATCAAATTGGTGTGAGGGCCAATCACGGCTAGTAGCTAGAGCAATAAGAATTCATACAATGTTCATCTTGGCGATTGGTGCAAAAGTTTTTAATAATCAATCCGATATCATTGGGTGTAGCCTTTAGCAACCAATTAGACCTTGTAACGAACATGATCCTATTAGTTTTAAGCTTCACTGAAAAATACCTATTAACATCCAATAGTCTTCTTTCCATGAGGCATCGAAACGACCTCTCATATTTCATTCTTCTATAAAGCCTCAAGTTCTTCATTGATAGCCTACTTCCATCTGCTAAAGCATCAAGTTGACATATGTCTAAGTTGTTGGTTAATTGATCAAAATTGCTAGACAAATGATCAGAATTGCTGGTTGGCGGATCAATTTTTTCAAACTTAGAATTGCCATTTGGTATATCAGAATTTTCATTCAAGGTTATTATTGCCAATCGGAGGCTCAAATTTCCCTTCAAATTAGGAGAATTGTAATTCAATAAGTTGTTGAAACTTCAAACCTTTCTTTCAATTCAAGTTCTCAAACTTTGTAAACTTTATCAAGTGATGGGAATTTCCTTTACAAACGCTCTCTCCCTGAAGGGAAAACTCAAAAAATCCACTTGAGTAATAAGATTTAGATTAACGGATGGAGACATCAAGAGAGATGTGAAGTCTTTTGGTAAATTGGATCATAACATCTATAACACTTTTGGAAATCAGCACATTCAACAAATACATACTTCTATGCACATGGATCAAGTTACCACGAAGAAGCTTGGAAACATGGACATATAATGTGCAACCGACACTTGGGGCTCCAGATTAGGAAATAAAACATATATAGTAACTCATGCAAATTTTGGTATGGATTCTTGAACTTAATGACAGGGGAAGATGTGTGGTTGATAAAGTATGCAGCAGGTGTGATCACCGCCTCCAATAGTAATGTGACATATTCATGTGAAACAAGTAAGCCCGAACAACCTACATCAATTATTTATTCTTTCGTTCAGCCAAGCCATTTTATTGAGAAGTGTATGTGCATTCGAGATTTGATGGCGAATTCCATGAAAAGACAAGAATGCATACATTGAACCATTCACATATTTTTCACCATTGTCAGAATGCAGAACATGAATTTGTTGCTGATCTTGAGTTGCCATCATCTTATGAAATTCAGTAAATAGATGGAACACCTCACTCTTGAACTCCATCAAAAGACACCCAAGTCATACGGGTACATTAATTAATAAGTGTTATAAAATATCGAGCTCACATCAAACATCAATAAATATTTTGTAGGACCCAAAATATCTGGAGATTTAAGGCAAGAGAATGAACAATAAGAACATAATATATGGTGATATTATCAGAGATATTGACAGATCCTTCACAATTAACAGAAGATGGAAATCCATCAATAGTAGACACAATAGGTTGAGGAGATAGTTTCAAGGTTTCCACTATACTAAAGTTATTTGTAATATGATAAGATGCATTTGTATCAATTATCCAAGCATTAGTCCAAGATAATGTAGAGGGAGACAATACATTATCCTTTATACTTGATTTAACTATATTAGCGGAAACACTTAGTGGATGTTCTTCCTATGAAATAACATGTAACGACCCCACCCTACATTAATATCGTAATATCGATATAATTTTGGATAAATTTAGTAATTAATAGATCTGAATTTAACTTCAATGAATTGAGTGAAAACAATTTCCGATAAACTTGTTATGATGAAACGGTTGTTGTGATATACAATACGCATAGTTTCTTCGTCGGCCACACCGCCACCCGCCCACTGGAACAACAAAGGCTAAACAATAATTCAACCTCACGACTCATAGGACTCGCCCCAGATACTGACATAATCCAAGGTGATTCATGTGGGACCCATATTAGGATAACTTGTACAGACGAATCAATAGAAGTAACCCTAACCCAAGTTACCCGAAAACATGAACTTTAAAAGACTGACTTCAACTGGTTTGAAAACTCTTTATTGAAAGACAACATGCAACTGAAAGGTTTACATAACATAGCAGTTCAAACTTTAGAATTTACAACTGACTGGCATATTTTACAAAATACTGTATTCAGAGCATCTATGACAAACTGAACCCAATATAAACATAGATAGGTCACTGGATATCCTACCCTGGAAAAAACGGAAGCAGTGGATATCTAAGCCTCGGCAAGTGGATGGATATGCCTTCAGCCGTCTAATCTGCGATATGAGCAATGTAAACCGAAAATCCCAGGAAATGCAATTTTAAAACGTTAGAGTGAGTGGACAAAAATAAATAAACTGAAAAATAGAATTTGACTTATTCTGCATTTCTAATAACTTATGAAACTTTAAAACTGGCATGTGACTAAACTGGCATAACTCATCGACATGAAGCGTAAGGACATTAATGACTGTAAAGGTTCTGACTCTTCAATCATAGTAAATTACTAATCAAAATGATGACTGTAAAGAGAAACTACAGCTCCAGTCATCGTAAACATGGTGGAGACTGTAAAGGGACTCGCCACTCCAGTCACTCTTTGACTTTTATGGAGGGACTGCCACTCCAAACATCATTGCAATCAAAAGGGTACCGCCACTTTAGATGTTGTAGTCCCTTGGTAGGAAACCGAGGAGCTTACATGTATGCATACATATACTCATATATATTAACCTCCAATGAAAATCATAACACTGACAGCTAAATACTGAGCTAAATTACGAAACTAAAACGACAAAATAGCATGCATAAATATATTTAAAATCAAAGTCCACTCACATTACTAAGCCGAAGTTTCATATCGATCCAAGTTCTTCATCGTTACTGGTTCAGCGCAGTTTAACAACTAATTGTCAAAAATTATATCAAATACTAAGCTCGTCGCTCACGAGCATTTATATCGAGAACATCGCATTCTCGAACTACTTGATTTCCAAAATCACAATAAGTTTCTAAACTAATCATATTCTGAAAATTCTTAATTCACTTTGAAGTCGCAACACGTTTCTCAAATGTTACGCGACTTGAAGTCAAATCGATATAGTATTTGACCAACTCATTAAATCGTATTAACGTTTAATTAACTTTCAGTCATTTTTGAGTCCGAATCAAACCAAATCCAATTAATTCATCAACTTCTTCATTAGAATCGGTACGTAATTAAAAACAAAACAATATAAAATTTTTGTCAAAAACTCTCCGTCAGAGCATCGTCATGAACCAACACCAACGGCGGCGATGCGGCGGCACCGATCTGTTTTTCGGTGACTCAAAACTTATTTTGCTCAAAATCACACTACAAAATTTTTTCTCTTCTACAACATCATTGAAGTCAAACCACAAAACGTCGACTATACCTTTAAGTATCAAAATCCCAAAATCTTCAAATCTTCAATTCGGTGAACACTAATTGAATTAGAAAGCAACCCAGGTATGGTTAGCTTAGTGGAGGCAAGGGCTAAGAAGCCCAGTGAGTCTCGCCATCTGATTTGGCTTAAAATCGATCGACCCCCAAATTCTAGGGTTCATGCATTTTCGAAGTTTCTCGCCGTTATTACACCCTTACTGTTGATAATCAAGGTCGGGGAAGTTAAGAAAAGGGAAGAGGAGACCAAGGCACAACTTTTGACTACTTCGTCGACTGTTTTGGTGGCCTACGGGGGTGGTTCGTCGCCGACGTTTCGCCGCGCGAGAAAGGGAGAGTCGGGAAGAGAGAGAGAGACTAAAATGGAAACAATTTTTTGTTTCCTTAATTAGCAAAAATTCTATTTATACTAAAAAAATTTACTAGAACGTAAAAACATAAGAAAACCTCCGACGTTCATATTTCATCAATCATAACTCCGATTTCAACATTCTTCGTATCCACAAATTTGTCTAGACAACGTGACAACCCAAACCAGAATTAGTAGAGTAATCAGCGTAATCCACGAGTTAGTGTATAATCGCGGTTTATCGATTATTGTGTGGTTTGTCGGTTTCGTATACGACTTAATTATCGACCGAGAATTTGAGTTGAGTCTCTTCTCGAGAGTTGTAGTGCACGTGATTTCAAACTCGTGGGCGGTCCCGGATGATTTTTCTGATAACCGAGGAATATAATATAATTATTTGAAGTTTCGGAATATCGACGAGTTTATCCGTTCGTATCGTGTTTATCCGAATCGTAATGGTTATCCGTTTTGGACCGTCGATCGTCCCGAGGCGCGAGTATAAATATCGGAAATAGTCGAAAAATTGTCAAAAACACTGTTTGGGAAGTTTGACCGTCGTTGACCAAGAATTGACCGTTGACTTTCGTTGACCGGAGGAGAAAACGGACCGTTTGGCTTCCGTCGCCGGACCGGCTGATTCCGGCCATTTCAGGCCATGACCCTTGAAGGTAAAATGTTCTCCTTGTGATTCTAAACAGTTTAGAACTTGGAATTGCTTGATTTGGTTGAGATTTGAGGGAGATATTTCGATTTGAAAATTGGAGATTTTTGGCCGGAATCGGCCTCGACGAAGGGAGGTGCTCCGGTGACTTTCCGGGATGGATTTTGGTGGGTTTTGTTGGGTTTTGGTTTGTGATCATTTCCCCTTTATTTTGAAGGGACGAGGTGGCGCGACGGCGCCGGAATCGGCTCGGGAAGTTTTCCGGCCGGTTTGAACCACTGTGGCTTTCGAGCTGATTTCCGGCCACTGTGGTGGTTGGATGGTGGTGGTCCCTTTGTTAAATTTGTTGGCCTTGTTGTGGAGATCATTTTGGCAGCTCGCTCGCCGGGAAAACTCTCTAGTTGACGACGCGCCGTCGGCGGCGGCGGTCAACGCCGGAGCTCCGGCGACCCGTTGACTTTTTTGGATTTCGATGTTTTTAATGTCATTTTTCTCGTAATCGCGCCCCGATCATCGCCTTGAGGTTTTCGAGTTGATTTGGGTATCAGATTTTCAGTCGAGGGTTTTGAGTGGAGATTTCGGGAATTTCGTCGAATATTTTACACAGTATTATATGTTTCTGGGAACGGCTGGTTTCCGAGGTGTGGTACAGTGTTGTGGATTATGATTTTGATCAAATATATTTTATGACTATTCAGGAGATCGAGATCGTGCTTCAGGCGAGGGATCTTCCGCCGGGCCACGTGATTAGCGCGAGTGCGCGTTTTGCTCACCTGTGAGTGGACAATTTCTTTTCACTAATAATCGTGAGTCTTTATACACGTTTTACGAGCATGAGCATGCATACGAGATTATGTTTTATATGAGCATGTGTTATGTGATTATGCATGTACCAGTATATATTACATATATGCATTTATATATTGCTTTATGAATTTTCATCGAACTATTTATGATTTGGTTTATACAAAGTACAGTCTCAGTATATGTTGTTGTATCGATACACTTGCATCTCGGCTGATCCCCGAGGATGTTTACCGAGGGAGGCTGTGGGTCTGGGATCCCATGATTTGGACTGTACTAGCACGGTTGTGTCCATGAGCGACCCCGTGGGATTTTTACATGCATGCTCAGTACGCTAGAGGAGTATGAGTTTACCTCGTGTACTTTATTATATTTATTCATCTGGACTCGCATATGTTATTTTAACATATATCATCTGGCGAAAGACATTTATTTTCGTCCACTCACTCTAACGGTTTTCATGTCTTTCCCCTGGGCTTTTCGGTTTCCGTGCCCAGTTTGCAATTCAGATTCTGGAGTCTCATGTCGTGGTTGGATGCTAGTTGTTCGAGCTACTTGTGTTTTCCAGTAGGTTTCTTGTTTCGCCTACTGTTGTATATCTTGTATATATTTACACTAGATGTCGCTCTGGTACATTAGGATACATGTTTTATACGGTTTTCCCCGGATATACCATATATTACAGTTATGTTTACTGTTTATTGTTAATGATATGATATTGAGAAATCTGGATGGGATTGGTGCCCACGGTTTGACTTTTGTGGCATAGGATGAAGTGTTATTTTCCGGGTGCAGGTAATGGTAATTCCGCGTTAGTAGCGTTACTCTGCCGAAATTTTAATGGTTTTTGTTGGTTCACGTTTTGAGAAGGGGTTTGATTCCGGTTTAGGAAACTAAATCGGGGTTGGGTCCTTTCAACAAACTCTAATACTTTTTTTAAAGAAGTTTTTCAAGTTACTTAATTGATAAAAGGTCGATCAAATATCTACTGATATTGGCCAACAATAAAATTTATTTACCACATTCGACTAAACTTTACTCAATAGGTAAAATATAAAAGTGGGCACGGGTTGTCATAATAACTATGTTTGTAATTTCATTATGAACCTCACGACATATCACACAATACATTCTACATATATATTTTTTCTATCAAATGTGCCACCACAGACGGTGCCACGTGCATCCCTCTATCTTTCACCGGTGACCACCGTTAATGGCGGCGATTATGACAAGACCCGTCCCAGATCGATTACCCCAGTAATCTAGAGATAAGTCTTGCCGGACCCGTGTTAAGGTCTCTAACACCGACTAGTTAGTATCAGCTACCTTAATACGAGCAACCCAAAATCATGCTATGATCCTACACTAAGAAAGCGGAAGTTGTGAACTATCATGCCTCGAACTCTGGACGGTCACGATTTTAACCTGCAATCCTGCAAACTGGGCAATTGAAAATAAAGGGCCAAGGGAAAGACATAAAACATTAAATGTTAGAACGAGTGGAAAAAAATTAGTATCGTATGGTAATAGTAAAAACTGAAGTAAACAGAATCTGATGCTTTTCCGCTGATCTGTGTAAAATAAAACGAGTTCATTTGCTATGTGGAGGTGGCCGCTCATGGATTTTTCCTAACCTGAGTCGACAAACTGTAAAAGAAAGTATGGGTGATGGGCCAGATGAGGCAACCTGACCTCCCCTGGCTGGACTATCCGGTGATCAGCCGAATAGTGAGTGCATCTATGCAACTAACTAATGTCATGACAAGAAAAACCTCTAAATTTAAACAGTTCAAAAAATGTACTGTAAATTAAACTGTCATACTGTGATGCTGAAATAAAATGAACTCACAGAGCTGAAATATTAAAATTCTAAAAATTGAACTCACTATCGACTGTGAAAATAAAAAAGATCTACTCACAGTACTATGTCGTTATCTCTAATCAGCCAAGCACATATATCGGCGTCTCTATACATCTGCCACTAGCTTCTAATATGTTGTCCTAAAATAACGATTAATATGTAAAAACTAATCGTAAAAAATCATATTGAACAACTTAACTCGTTACCAACGAGTAATACAGTCGAGAATATCACATTCTTGAAAATCGCTCTTCCCGAAATAATACTGAGCTCTAATCTAATTCCAAATTTTAATTTCCAATTCTTGAATCCTTTTTAAATCGCAACATAAACCTTAAATGTTAAGAAACTCAAAGTCGAATCGATAATCAATGCAACCGTTCATCTATAAAGTAAAAACGTTTAATTATTATCCAATTAACCATACGTCTTAATCAATAATGTCCAATTCCATTCAATAAATTCATCATTAGATTCGGTACGTAATTACAGACGAAGCAATATAAAATTTCTGCCCAAAATCGCCCTAGTCAGAGCTCCGTCATAAACCACCGCCAGCGGCACCGGTGACTTTTCCCGGCAAACCGAAGCCCAAGTTATAGAGAATCTACCTAACAACAATATTCATCAAAGAACCAACCTCCAATTTTGCTCCAATCGAAAGAAAATTCCCTTGAAACTCTCCGGCCGGAAAATCCTTTCCGGCGACCGTTCTCCGCCATCAAGCTACCTCGTGGCTCAAGCCATACCCCAATCGACTCAGGGTGACGAGGGAGTAATAACCCCATCACCCCGCTGTCCAATTCACCGTCGACCACCACCCACGACGTCGACCCATATCACCCTCGCCGAAGTCGATTATTTTCCTACAAGTTCCATCTATTTGCACCACATCGCATCAAAAAAAACATACCAATACAATCTAGGATCAAAACCCAATCCAATTATACCTGAAAAGTAGCCGGAAACCTCACTGGAGGTCGATACCGGTTAAACTATGAAACTGTGACCTTCACAGTGTCGTTCCTCTTTACTCCACCATAAATTTCCATAAAATCACCCACTAGCAAGCAAAGGAGGTTGAGGCGCAACTTTTGACACCGCCCCTGCCGGTTTCGGTGGTCATCTGGTCGTTCGCCAACGGTGAGGCCGACAGAGGGAGAGAGAGAACGGGAGGGAAGAGAGAGAAAGGAGAAAGAAAAGGAGAAAAGGAAAATTACCAAAATAGGGAAAAAGTTGACTTTTAATTTATGAAAACTTTTATTTATAGTTGAAATTTGAGACTAAATGTATCATAACCTCATACAAAACTTTTGTTGGCTATAACTTCTTACTCGTAACTCTCATTTAAACTCTTGAAGTTGCCACAAACTTGTCTAATAAACTCTATGACTTTTTGCAAAGAACTTTCTCGAAAAACGTAATAGGTAAAATTCTGGTAAATATCATCGACAATGGTAAAAAATAATAATTACCATCCACGATTACCATTAAATAATTCTTAAATAAAGAATGCTAAGAACGGGATGTCACAATCTACCTCCTTAAGAAAATTTCGTCCTCGAAATTTACACATATACTAGTAAAGCACCAATAAGTACTACTCCCGCATGAGTTCTTTCGGCTCTCAAGCATTAACTACAACTACGAGAATGTCGATGAAACTGTTAAGATGTTGTTGTCTTGATACCAACTCTTGCTCTTCTGATCCTGTGTCTAAATCAAATATTCCTTATAACCGAATACTTGAAAGCCTCATAACCCAACTATGTCTAGCTTTTCTGTAACGTAATTACCTTGAAGCATCTGGTGTCTATGTCAGTTCCAGTGGCAAGTTCTACTCACAATAACTGGGCTTATTCGGTCAATCCAACCTATAAATCTCTTTGGTTGTGATCCTGATACAAATGACTATAAAAGTGGCAATGCGGCTCTAACTCCTGAAGTGGCTCCCAAATCACCACCAGAGCTCAGCATCAAAATTCTACCCGAGGTGTCCCTACGCTGACACTCTCACATAACATGACCCCCAAGGTCACAAAGATAACTGGCTGAAGACTTTTTCTGACCATTCCAAAACTGAAATATATGTAGGGCATCCGACCGATTTCAAAAAAAAATTCCAACCTGCACAGTATCGGGCATAGATTCTCCTGAAACTAAGGAACCCAACAACATGCATTAAGAGAACACTTCAAATAACCAAATCCCAAAACACACTGTGGGCACCGTATCCCATCCGGAATTCTCATAATTCAAATACACAATACTATAAGCATAAATTACTATAACCGCAATACTAAATATCTCCATATCTCATAATTCTCATTGAACATACTTATAATATTGCATGATTTACTACATCAAATAACTCATCTAATGATAACTACAACGTATTGAAACCTTAATGTGATCACCTGACCTTTACCAGTGTAACACCCAGTAACATGGGTGGACTCCCAAGAGTCGTACCATCATCTCCAAACACACTCAATAATGGAGATAACCAAACTTTTCAACAACTAACGACTAATTAATCACGTCTAACTATATAACTAACATTGATGAAAAGGTGATGCTGATGTGAAACTTGAGTCCTACGACTCATCAAAGCACTCCCATGACTCGAATACTAAATCTATATACAAATATCACACCAAAAGCATAAGCATCACAAGCCCGCCTATAGAGTTCACAAACCATGTCAGCACAATTGTCCAAACGTTGCATAAATCTCAGCATAAATATATATTCACATAAGATGATAAATACTAGGACGCCACTTATGTGCAACATAACATGCTCAAATCGAATAATGAAACTACTGTAACTTTCTCACTGTACTACCATAGGCATTCTTGACGCCTTGAACACCTGATGCAGGCTCGTGAGAACTAGTCATAGAACTATACTTCTGCAAAGTCTAAGGAACGGAGCAATTACTCGTAGAAATGGATGATAAGATTTTGTATCTCCAAAGAAGAAACAACACTTTGCTACACACGCACAAAACTAGTCCGAAGTTGCATTTTCGTGCATAATTCTCATAAATACTCTCGTAAGTACAGATCATTATTCCCTTGCAAGATACTCCTTCATCCAAGCTAATAAAATTTTGGATTTGTGCAACATATATCCTTCTCTGATCTATCCACGTGCTAGCAATAAATATAAATGTTTACTGTTAACTGAATTGAGTGGTTCATTAATCGTATTTGTATAAACGCAGAATGCATGACACTGCACCAGAATCGTAATATTAACATCCTCACCCTCGTGCTTTATAATGGGGAGAATTGTATCCTGGAGCTGATTGCACATCTCAAGGAAACACCTTTATAGGCAAAATCATGGTCTTGACAAAGAATGAACATGACTAATTCATAAAAGAATAAAGTCGAACAACTCAAGATTCGATACAAAAAAATAACCGAGTCATTAGGATCACCAAAAATCGTGAATGAGTATTCTTTGCTAACCTTGATATTGAAATCTACTGCGTGTCAAGGTTCCTACGGTGGTAGTTTAATGAAATTTCATGTTGTAAACCGAGGAAAACTATGTAACTTAACCACCCACTATACACCATACCCTGTGGTGAAGTATCTGATTTTCATTTCTCTCTATAGTGTTTGATATACCAAAAGTAGTATCCAACATACGTGACAAAAAGAACTCATTAAATAAAATGATATTGAATAGTTAGCTCACACGTGGATGAATTTCAATCACTGACAAAGAATGAAACATGCCAATAGGTAAGGTGGCTACAATACCGATCTTATCAGGTTCTGTGACATGAGTAGAGGAGGTATAATACATATAAGACACTGGCTTCTCGTTCAACTCAAAACATCACACAAAAAGATCAAACTCCTGCAATCGCCCACTCGAGGGTCAACGATTGAAAAGTATATCCATTGTGGATAACCAGAACATTGAGCCAACTCCCAACGAAAATCTTACTTCCTGTAGTGGTCATCGTAAACACCTCGTTGATACCAGTACTTATGTTGTAAATCAAATCGGCAAGCAACTCTCGTACATAGGAATAAATAAAAATAGATACTGGAAATAGGTTGATTACTATGAATTATTCTATTGCAGAATGCTACATCACTACGCCATAGTCATTTCATCAGTATAAAGAAACAAGGTCGTATCAATGATTAGATGAAATAAATAAAAGATGGTGAAATAACTCTTAAATATAATGTGAATGAAACTGGAACGAATGCAAGTACTTAATTTACTGCACTTGACAGAAAATCAAGACTTCATATAGCATGTAATAAGGATGTTTAAGAAAGAATAGTGAAACATCGCGTGAAACACTAAATGTTAACATAAAAAATTTTCTTGACCCACACGGCTACACCACAAATCATAGATCTTCTTAAGAAGCAACCGCATATCACGACTAACCCTGACTCGATGCTACGAGTCCATATTAGGTAAATTACTGGTCCAAACTCCCATGTCCTAGTTGTCGACCCTTTGGGAATTATCCCACCATGTTCATCAGAGTCATCCCTTAGAGATAAAAACCATAACAAGAACCTCATACTTCTCGTTGCATGAAATCAAAGGGTAATATCTCAAATATAGCTTAAGCAATGAGGAATCGTCGAATTTCACTGCATGGAAGTTGTGTACTCTCCCGTACTCGCGAAAAGTTACAGAACTGCGCATAACATGCTAGAAGTTCCCCTGAAACTGAATCAATATTTTAGACCTTCCTGACTCAATCAACAATAATGACATTGAGAGTCATTCCTAGAAGTATCATCGTATATTTGACAACACTCGAGTAAGCATCAAGATCGATAGCTAACGACCCACCGACACAGAAAGTTTGTAGTGCCCCCTGCCACAAAATCATAGTAAAGTACATAACTATGCTCGTCTTCCACTTCTCCTAGTGATACATACAATGGGGCTACCTCTTCCTATCCTCCAAAGCATGGAAAGATCAATATCAAGTACCAAGGATGCCAGGATTCCAACACATCATAACATAACGGCTCTTTAGCCAAGAATCGAGATCATCTAATCTCATAAGCTGGCTTCATCTACTCTACTGGGAGCCTCGAATACACACTGCCCAGATGAACCTCATGACCCACCAATCACGGAAATCTTAGGAATAAAATGTAACAGAAACATTACATATTTGTTATGAAAATTATTGCTAAAGTCGTCGATCACGTCCATGAGGCATGACACAAGAAAGTGAAGATACTCACCTAGAAGTTTATGTTATACCATTAGTGATCCATATGCCCGAAGACATACAATGGGAACCGCTGCAATCAGACCATCGCACTCTAAAATTACTAAGGATACTGTTTGAAAAATAAGTGATATTAAACTAAATATAATATAACAAATTCTAATTAAATAATTAGTAAAATGTAAACATATGAACGAAGAATAAATTCTGGGTAAGAAGATGAACTAAGTTGAGTCACGTGTATCACACGCTTTCCTTAAGAACTTTTATGCCTCCCATAGACTTGTATGGTGTTGTTCTCCCAGGATAAAACAACTTCAAAGTTTTATACAGCAGCATAAGAACTTCTTGTCGAACTGAAGAATACATTACTCTATCACTGGATTTGCACACTTGTTGAGATAGGGAGAGAAGTGATCAGAAGAGGAGATTGCTTTCAGATGGGATGAAAAATGAGGGAGGATGGAGCCTCTATTTATACATGGAGGAGATGGAGTATGACATTAAGGCCGACCACTTATAAGGTTATGAGTTACCACTCATTAACCATGCAACATAATTTCGGCCAATTAAAGGGTATAAACCGGCCAATAATGGTGAAAAAACTCACAATAATTTGGCCAATAATGGTGAGAAAAACCCATCATAATTCAGCCAATAAACCCACCATAACTGGGAAGTTGAAAGGTCTTGAGGAATGCAAAAGTCTTTCCTGAGTGCAAAAAGAATCTCGTGCGGCCTGGCCCAAATGGGAATGACATTCGTGTCCGCAGGATGCGGAGCGCACATAAGTCTATATCGCATACTCAATTTAACAAGATTTGCACCCCCCCCCTTGCGCGTGGGAGAGAGAGCCTCTCTACTCACTTACTCAACGCATACTAGGATGCAATCATAAATAAAGACTTCCACATTCCTAATTTCTCCCATGTGGGATCACATTCATTCCTTTTGTTTCAAGTGGACAATTTTGGGTGACAATTTCTCATTCACCCCTTAACCAATTTAAACAAATGAATACATAATCTTTATGTACTCTTGTACAAGAACACAAATCCATGTTTCCCTCACATCAAAATTAAGTGCAACACACTCAATTACTTTGTTTAAATTTTCATATTAAAATGGTGGAAAACCACCATTTTTCCAACAATTCCCCACATGAATGAACATTGGCAACCGAAGACTCGATAGACTTGGTGATAGATTCTGCAGTTGAAAACCTGCATAGGATAGGTCTACCCTTTGAACCTTCCCTTGTGAAAGCATGCTTACTTTACTAACTAAACAGTAGACACGATGTCTTTCAACTGTTTGCCATTTATGTAAACGATGGCATACTTCACACAGGTATCTTCTTGATATTTTCAGTTCTCATTGTTGTGTCCGTTTTGGCCCTGGACACGCGCCTGGTTCTGTAAGAGCTTAACAAGAATTGTGCCCTGAACAATTCTTTTAGAAGCGGCCCCACTTCCCTCTTACATAAGTGATTTCTTAATTAAGAGTAACCCACATTACTCCGCTCAGATTTTTGACGCATAAGAATCATTAAAAGCTTTGAGTTTAACCTCATTCCTTACGGGCATCACTGTTTACATCATAGGAATGGACTTGGGGAAAATCCCCATAGTGATCCGATACGGTCTCTACAATTTAGTTGTCCATTTGAACCTAGATCATGGGATCTCCAGTCAACTAGATTGGGTGTCCACTATAAAGACTTTAACTCATGGACTTTAGTCCCATTCCCCTTGATGATTTATCAACCAACTCTCTGTTTAACCCTTTGGTTAACGGATCCGCTATGTTATCTTTTGACTTTACATAGTCAATGGAGATGACACCAGTAGAGAGTAGTTGTTTGATACTATTATGTCTTCGACGGATATGTCTTGACTTACCATTGTACATACTGCTCTGTGCCCTGCCAATTGCAGATTGACTATCACAATGTATGCAAATCGCAGGCACTGACTTCGTCCATTTTTGAATATCCTCTATGAATTGGCGTAGCCATTCTGCCTTTTCCCCACATTTTTCTAGGGTAACAAACTCAGATTCCATCGTGGATCTGGTTATAACAGTTTGTTTTGAGGATTTTCAAGATACCGTTGCACCGCCTAGTATGAATACATATCCACTAGTGGATTTTTCATATCAGAAATCCAATTTGCATCGTTGTACATTTCTAAGACAGCCGGATATCTGGTACAGTGCAGCCTATAGGTACGAGTATACCTTAAATACTTGAGTATTCTTGCAATTGCTTGCAAATGCATTCCACCAGGATTACTCGTGTACCTGCTTAGCTTGTTCACAGCATAAGCCAAGTCTGGCATTGTACAACTTGTTAAGTACATTAGGCTTCCAATGACTTTAGAGTATTCTAATTGAGAAACACTCTCTCCTTTATTTTTCGAAAGATAAAGAGTCATGTCAATCAGAGTTCTGCTAATTCCAGAATTCTCCTTGTCACATTTTCGTAATGTAACTGATTTGATATCAACCCTTTTAACATTCTTATGATGTTTTCTAAGGATTCAAGTGCTTTTGCAATCCAAAATAGTACATGAACGACTTTGCTGTTAATTATAAAATCTATAATCATTTGGGTAGCTCTTTTCACTCATAACCAGGCTAGAAGAAATCGATGTAGGTGGGGCGAGGCCCGCTCAAGTACACTATTATCGAAAATCTCTTTTTCTAGACATTGTGAGCTACTAAGGTGAGCCCTATTAAAAAATAGAGTTATAAATACTGCAAATCGAGTACGTATCTTTATCTTTATTTGACCAACTTATCATTGCTTCCAATGGTAAGCATGTTATTTACATGCAGACACACAAAGAAATATCCTCTCTCTGTGTATTTGACATATATAAATTATCACCTTCATTGGTATTGAAACCATTGGTGATCATGTTGTCAAATCTTCTATGTCATTGCATTTGTGTTTTTCTAAGCTAGCCATATATTGACGTCACCAATTTACATATTTTTCCTTTTGACCGGGAGCCGAGAAACCTGTGACGACCCGAACCAGAATCCGATGTGTGTTTGGCACGATTCTCGAGATTTGAGTTTAGTCGCAGTTTTGCGATATTATGTGGTTTGTCGATTCGATTCGCGACTTCGTTTTTAGTCGAGAATTTGAGTTGGGTATCTTCACGGAAATTGTAGAGTACGTGATTTCGAGTTCGTGGGCGGTTCCGGAACATTTTTCCGATAACCGAGGAATATTTTATGATTATTTGAAGTTTCGGGTTCCGACGAGTTTATCCGATTGTTTCGAGCTTATCCGAATCACATCGTATATTCATTCCGGACCGTTGATCGACCCGAGGGACGAGTATAAATATCGAAAAGTCGAGAAATAGTCGAGAATTCATTGTGGGAGTTGACCAGTCGTTGACTTTCCAAAATTGGAAAGTAGACCAGCAGCCCGAAAGGGAAAGTTTCCCAAACGGGAAGTCACTTTCCGGCGACCTTTTTCCGGCCACCTCCGACCACAAATCAGGTATGGTTAGATTCCTCTGTGAATTTCGAGCATGATGGTGCTTGGTTTGGAAAGATTTGATGTTGTTTTGGTTGAGTTCGATTGGGGCCAAGATGGTTGGTTTCGCCGGTGACGGTGGAGGCTGTTCCGGCGAGTTTTGAGGGTCGGGGTGTTGGGGGTTTTGCTCCCCACGCCTCGTAGATGCTTTCTAGTGAATTGGTTTGGAACGAGATGTAGTTTTGGGGTGAACCCGATTAGGGATTCGGGTTGGAATTTTCGATCTGATTTTGTGAAATTGACATGGTTCCTTTGTGAATTAGCTTAAGTGATAGAAGAGAAAGTGATTCAGCTCATCGAGACCTTGAAATCTGGAAACTTTGGCCTTGAAATTCCACCGTTGACGGCGCGCCGCCGCCGGCGGTCAACGGCGGTCAACGGCCGGAAAGTTGACTTTTTCAGATTTCGATGTAATTAGTGTCGTTTTTCTCGTAATCGCGCCCTGATCGTCGTCCAGAGGTTTTTGGGTCGATTTGATTAGCCGATTGTCAGTCGAGATTTCGAGTGGGGATTTCGGGATTTCCGTTATACATTTTGTACCGCATTGCATATTTTCGGGAACGGTTGGTTTCCGTGCGTCAGTACAGTGTTAAGAATTAAGATTTTGATCAGTTATGTTTTGTGAACATTCAGGAGATCGAGATCGTGATCGTGCTTCAGGCGAGGGATCTTCCGCCGGACCACGAGATTAGCACGAGTGCGCGTTTTGCTCACCTGTGAGTGGACAATTTTCTTTTCACGGAAATCTTGCGAGTCATTTATGTGATTATGAACTTGAGCATGCGTATGAGATTTCAGACTATATGAGCATATGTTTACAATTATACTTATACGGATATACGTATATGAATATGCATACACTTTTATACTATTTCATGCATTTGTGTCGAACTGTTTATGATTTGATTTTTCACAGAGTACAGTTTCAGTTACGTTGTTGTATCGATACACTGCATCCCGGCTGATCTCCGAGGATGTCACCGGCTGGAATCACGTGTGGGCTAGGGACCCCGTGGTTCTAAATCACGTGTGGGCTAGGGACCCCGTGGTTCTGACTGTATTGCCCAGCTAGGATCACGTGTGGGCTAGGGACCCCGTGGTTCTAACTGTGAGATTTTTACTTGCATGCTTAGTACGCTGGAGGAGTATGATATTTACCTCGCGTATTTTATTATTTTCAATTACCTGGACTCGCATATGTTATTTAAAACATATATATTTACTGGTGAAAGACATTTATTTTCGTCCACTCACTCTAACGTGTTTATTGTCTTTCCCCTGGGCTTTTCGGTTTCCATGCCCAGTTTGCAGTTCAGGTTTGGTGTTTTCACGTCGCGGTTTGGAGGCTAGTGATCAGAGTTCCCTGTGTTTTCCAGTAGGTTCTTGTTTCGCCTACTGATGTATATGTTGTATATGTTTTACTCTAGAGGTCGCTCTGATACATTCTGATACATGTTTATGCGGATTTTCACGGATATACATATATACATAGTACAGTTTATTTACTGTTGTTGATTATATTGATGTTGAGAAATCCGGATGGGATTGGTGCCCACGGTTTGCTTTTTGTGGCATAGGACGAAGTGTTAATTTCTGGGTGCAGGTTATGGTAATTCTACGCTAGTAACGAAACTCTGCCCAAATTTCGAAAAGTTTTTGTTGGTTAGTATTTTCGAGAGGGTTTGATTCCGGTTTAGGTAACTGAATCGGGATTGGGTCCTTTCAAAACCCTCAAGTTCTTATATATAGATTTTCTCTTCTATATCTCCTTCCAGGAAAACTATTTTTCATATCCATTTGATGTACTTCACAGTTGCCCAATGTGGCAATAACAAGTACCATTATGATGAAAGTCATTTCGTCACTAGAGATTTAGTGTCGAAATCATCAAGGCCTTCTTTTTGTCTATAGGACTTCATTTTCCTCTTGAAACTTAAAATTTCATAACCAAGTGAAAGATCCACAAGTTTCTAGGTATGATTCGCAAAGTCAGAATCATATTTTAGTGGCATCTTCCTAACCAGGATAGTACACAAGGTACCTATTCCTTAAGGATTCAAGTTTACTCTTAACCATACATGTTAAGAGTCAGAACATAAGAATTTTCAATCCTTATCTGGATTCCACCTTAGACTCACTTATTTGATTCTAAAAGGTTACCATTTATTAGCTTAATGGGAAAGCACAATACTGTGTACCACACAATCATTTTGTGTTAATGACTTTAAACTCATCCATTACACGCATTTTTTTAACGGTTTATAAGTCATTAGTTTGCTTATCAACTAACCATGAGATGGTTGTTCCAAACTGCGTTGATGGCTATTCAACTGATTGTTACAAGCTAGTGACTTAAATGTTACAGTCCATCATCAACAATAAGTTGGATGTACTCGAAAATACATCTTCAAAGAATGATGTAATTTTCAGAGTTCATTATCATTTCTTGTGTTTGTTGCACACAAGATATCGATAATTCTTATAATTATGTTCATATCAAATACAATTGACTATTTCCACATAATTTTCCTTTTTGGGTAGAGATTCTCCACCTTGACAAAACATCCCCACATTCGCAAAGTAATTGTAGGATGACTTTCTTCATTTTCATATTCATATGGAGTCGTTTGTTCAACAAACTTTTTAGGTATCTTATTAAGATATTTAGCCAATAAAATGGTAGCTCACCACATGCTTGGTGGCAATGCAAAGCTAAACAACATTGTATCCATTATATCATTTAAGATACAATTCTTTTATTCAATCATATCATATGATTGTGGTGAATAAGGTGTTATTCATGTATGATCACACACTAAGCACAATACACAAATAGTGATTCATACTCACCTCCACGGTCAATCACTTTTTATGACCTTAATTGTTCAATTGAGTTGATTTCTCATCTCATTTTATAGAGTCTAAATTTCTCTATAGCCTCATCTTTACTCTTCATGAGGTACACAATGATAAAATACTTATTTCCACTTTTGCTTGAGATGCCTTAAAATCAAGGGGTTCAATATTTCTTTCAATGCTTTTGAAAGATGATTTGGTTTGTTTGTCTCAACACAAGTTCCAATCTTATGCTTGAAACATTGGTAAACTTCTTCAAGTTAATAGACATCCGTAGAGCATCATAATTAACTTGTCCTTGCTTACCATACCATGCATTGGTAAACACAAAGGTGGAAGCGCTAGCTTTACTCATATCATTGATCATTACATTTCAATTTTTAATTTCCACCACTTGTAGCTCTATTATCAATATAAATTCTCTGTTAAAACAAGAATTTGTTTTTATTTAATCAATAAACGAAAGTCATTTTCATTGAGCCTCAACTCAATTCTTAGGAACATATAGTACAGTGTTTAGTTCCTTTCTAGAGATCACCATTCATACCTCATTTCTTGACCCTTGATTATTCATCCAACTTGGCATAGTCATATCACAGTTCCAAGTCTTCCATCTCACAATCATAATCTTTGACTGCTTCCATGCCATGTGCCTCGTTTATGACATCATTTGCCATGCATGACACATCCTCATAGCAAAATATTACCTGTTTTGGTCAACTGCTCATGATTTTACTTTTGGGTTTCATCCCAAAATGTCTCTTGCTATAAAGAAGTAAGTCTCCACATATAAGGCATATCACCTCATCTTCTCTAAGTGAGGTTGGATCTCACATCATCTAATGCAAGCTACTCATAGTTTGCATTACTTAACACTCATTATCACATCCTCCTTTACAACCAAAGGACTCAATGTGGCCTATAACTCTTTCAGTGTTTAAAACATTTCTTTGCCTTTTTTTTCTTCTGAAAATACACACAACGTGTTATTTTCTAATCAATAAATAATATCTGATATTATTTCTCTATTGATTTCATGGTCAAATTCACAATGTTTCTTATTGAATATCTCAATATTCAATTACTTGAATTTGACATTTAACCAAATCATAGTGCTTCATTATTACAAGGAAACTTTTTATTATCCTTGGAAAACCCTCATTAGTGTAGATAGCTAATCGAATTTCTTTGGAGTCTATTTCTCTTAGGCAACATTTCGTATTTCACAACATAACTCCAAAGGCAACCACTTCCTTAAGGCCACATGATTTTTGTTTAGTAATCAATTCCTTAAGCCAACACCCTTTAGGCAAGCAATGCCTTCAAGATACCACGTTAGTCAATATCACATATAATAGTTCTTAAGATTGTAGGAAAAATAAGTGATATTAAACTAAATATAATATAATAAATTCTAATTAAATAATAGTAAAATGTAAACATATGAACGAAGAACAAATTCTGGGTAAGAAGATGAACTAAGTTGAGTCATGTGTATCACACGCTTTCCTTAAGAATTTTTACACTGCCCAAAGGCTTGTATGGCGTTGTTCTCCCAGGATAAAACAACTTCAAAGTTTTGTACCGCAGCACAAGAACTTCTCGTCGAACTGAAGAATACCTTGCTTTCTGATGGGATGAAAAATGAGAGAGGATGTAGCCTCTATTTATACATGGAGGAGATGGAGTATGACATTAAGGCTGGCCATTTAAAAGGTCATGAGTTACCACTCATTAACCATGCAACATAATTTCGGCCAATTAAAGGGTATAAACCGGCCAATAATGGTGAGAAAAACTCACCATAATTTGGCCAATAAACCCACCATAACTGGGAAGTTGAAAGGTCTTGAGGAATGCAAAAGTCTTTCCTGAGTGCAAAAAGAAACTCGTGCAGCCTGGCCCAAATCGGAACGACATTCGTGTCCGCAGGATGCGAGCGCACACAAGTCTATATCGCATACTCAATTCAACCAAGATTTGCATCCCCCCTGCACGTGTGAGAGAGAGCCTCTCTACTCACTTACTCAAGACATACTAGGGTGCAATCATAAATAAAGACTTCCACATTCCTAATTTCTCCCATGTGGGATCACATTCATTCTTTTTGTTTCAAGTGGCCAATTTTGGGTGATAATTTCTCATTACCCCTTAACCAATTTAAACAAATGAATACATAATCTTTATGTACTTTTGTAGGAGAACACAAATCCATGTTTCCCTCACATCAAAATTAAGTGCAACACACTCAATTATCTTGATTAAATTGTCATATTAAAATGGTGGAAAACCAACATTTTTCCAACAGATACAAGATAATCAACAAGATCATGAAACCTAATGCTCTGATACTAATTGACAAGACCTGCCCCAGATTACCCCAGTAATCCAGAGATAAGTCTGGCGGGATCCGTGTTAAAGATTGTTATCCTTCAAGTTGGAAGGATATCTTAACACGAGCAACCCAAAACCTTGCTATGATACTACACTGAGAAAGCAGAAACTGTGCACTGTCATGCCTCGAACTCTGGACAGTCACGACTTCAACCTGCTATCCTTCAAGTTGGAAAATTGAAAACAAATGGCCTAGGGAAAGACATAAAACGTTAGAGTGAGTGGACAAAAATCAGTATCGTACGATAATTATAAAAGCTGAAGTAAACTAAATTTGATGCCTTTCCGCTAATCTGTGTAAAATAAAGCGAGTTCATCTACTCTGTGGAGATGGCCGCTAAGGGATTTTTCCTAACCTGAGTGGACAAACCGTAAAAGAAATTATGGATGATGGGCCAGACGAGGCAACCTAACCTCTCCTGACTGGACTATCCGGTGATCAACTGAATAATGAGTGTATCGATGTAACTAACTAATGCCATCACAAGAAAAACCTCCAAATTTAAATTATGCTAAAAATATACTGTAAATTAAATTGTAATACTGTAAAACTGAAATAAAATGAACTCACAGAATTGAAATATTGAAATTCTGAAAATTGAACACGCTATGGACTGTGAAAATAAAAAGGGTCCACTCACAGTATTGTGTTTCGATCTCCAATCAGCCAAGCACATTTATCGGCATCTCTATACATCTTCCACTGGCTGCTAATACCGTCCTGAAATAACGATTAATATGTAAAAACTAATCATCGAAAATCATATCGAATAACCAAACTCGTTACCAATGAGCAATACCGTTGAGAATATCACATTCTCGAAAATCTCTCTTACTGAAATAATACCGGGCTCTAATCTAATTCCAAATTTCAATTTCCAATTCTTGAATCCTTTTTAAAATCGCAACATAAACCTTAAACGTTAAGGAACTCAAAGTCGAATCGATAATCAATACAATCGTTGATCAATAACATAAAAATCTTTAATTATTATCCAATTAACCATACATCTTAACCAATAATGTCCAATTCAATAACTTCACCATTAGATTCAGTACGTAATTACGAATGAAGCGATATAAATTTCTACCGAAAAACGCCCTCGTCGGAGCTCCGTCGAAAACCACCGCTTGTGGCACCGGTGACTTTTCCTGAAAAACCAAACCCAAATTATAGATAATCTACCCAACAAACAATATTCATCAAAGAACGAACCTCCAATTCCACCCCAATCGAATGGAAATGTAAAAGGACCCAACCCCGATTTGGTTTCCTAAACCGGGATCAAACCCCTTCTGAAAACACGAACCAACAAAAAACATCAAAATTTCGGCAGAGTAACGCTACTAACGCGGAATTGCCTTTACCTGCACTCGGAAAATACACTTCATCCTATGCCACAAAAATCAAACCGTGGGCACCAATCCTATCCGGATTTCTCAATATCATAACAGTAATGTAAAATAATCAATAAAACTATACTTTACAGAAATTCGGGAAAAATCGTATGAAAAATATAACATCAGAATGTTCAGAGCGACCTCTAGTGTATAATTATATAAATATATCACAGCAGGCAGAACAAAAAAAAACCTGCTGAAAGAAACAAGGTAGCTCGAATACTATGCCTCCGACCACGACGTGCGACACCAGAGTTCAAACTGCAAACTGGGCACGGAAACCGAAAAGCCCAGGGGAAAGACATATTAACCGTTAGAGTGAGTGGACGAAAATAAATGTCTTTCGCTGAATAATATATGTTATAAAAACATATGCGAGTCAAATTGAAAGAATATGATATAGTACACGAGGTGAACACAAACCCCTCCAGCGTACAGAGCATGCATGTAAAAAAATCTCATGGGGTCGCTCATGGACATATCCGTGCTAGTACAGTCTGAATCACGGGATCCCAGACCCACACGTGATTCTAGCCAGAAAGGCTTCAGGTCAGAGGTCTGCTCCCCCCCCCTGTAAAGGCCTCGGGTCAGGGGTCACAACCTCCCCTGGTAAACATCCTCGGAGATCAGCCGGGATGCAAGTGTATCGATACAACAACATATACTGTGATTGTACTCTGTGTAAACCAAATCATAAATAGTTCGATGCAAATGTATAATGCGTTAAATAAATGCATATACGTAATATATAATCGTATAACACATGCTCATATAAACCATAATCTCGTATGCATGCTTATGCTAGTAAAACGTGTATAAAGACTCGCGATTATCAGTGAAAAGAAATTGTACACTCACAGGTGAGCGTAACGCAATACGCGTTAATCCCGTGATCCGGCGGAAAATCCCTCGCCAAACGAACGATCACAAATCCTGGATAATCATAAAATCCACTGCTCAAAATCATAACTCGATACTTCAAATCATATCACGAGAAACAACCGTTCCCGGAAACGTATAATTCAATAACGACGAAATCGTGAAAATCCGATAATCACACCACAAAACGTCGCTATAATTTCCGATGCTCAAATCGAAAAACAAACCTCGCCACTGCGATCGGGGCGCGATTCCGAGTGAAACGACATATAACTCGTCAGAAAACACGTCGGGCGAAAAGTCGCCGCCGCGGACGGCGACGCCGCTGCCTCCGGCCGCCGAAATTTCAGACCTGCCCAGAAAATTTCATGCTACACATGGTTTTGAAGATCTTGACGATTCCAAAAACTTTCCATTTCAAAGTTAAGGCCAATTTTGACCGGAAAACCTCCAAAAATCAACTCAAAGTTCCAAACCCTCACCGGAATTTCAAATCGACGGATCTCTCTCCTCCGGCCACGGCAACCCTCAAGACCACTTGCAATAGCTTCCTTAGCTCGAGGCTAACAAAAGCCCTCAAAGAGAAGCCACCAAATTGGCCGGAAAATCCACCTCCGACCACCACGAAATCTCACCGGAAAACACCCAAAATTCCCAAACTTTGACAAGCCATAACTTCTTCATCCGGCAACCAAATTGAATGAATGACCTATCAAAAGAAAGAGGAGCTCAAGCCCAACAACTTTCATGAAGAGACCCCGGCCAATCGTGGCCGGAAAAGGGTCCAAAAACTGTGAAAACCGAAAGGCAGTTTTGGGGTAAAACGGGTCGCCCATCTTGACCCGTGGTCAACGCGGGTCAAGGCCCAGTTTCCCAATATGGCAGGTTTCCAAAACCGGTAAGTATTTTCCCGTATTTATACCGTATGCGTATCGAACCCCAAACGGATAAATATGACAATATTCGGCACCCGAAAATATTCATAACTTATTCCTCGTAACTCGGAAAAATTATCCGAAAGTTCCCACGAGCTCGAAATTATATTCTCTACAACTTCCGCGAAGGGCCCCAAATCAAATTCTTGCCCGATAATTTAGTCGTTAATGAAGCTGCCATATTAACTGATTATGTCGAAATCGCGAAACTCGCAAATCAAGTCGATAACCATACCAATTTCAATTCGGGTCGATCAACGGTCCAAAACGGATCACAATCACAATTAGGATAGACTCGAACACGAACGGATAACCTCGACAATATACCAAAATTTTAAATATTCATATTATATTCCTCGGTCGTCCAAATAATAATCCGGAACCGCCCACGAACTCGAAATCACGCCTACCACAACTCTCGAGAAGAGACTCCACTCGAATTCTCGGTCAATAATTAAGTCGTGATCAAAGCTGGCGATTCAATCAATTATCGGAAATCTGCGATTATGCGCTAACTCACGAATTAAGCCGATTACACTACTGATTCTGTTCCAGGTCGTCACAAAATGCCCTCGAAACTCTTCGGCCAGAAAATCCTTTCCGGCGACCGTTCTCCGCCATCAAGCTACCTCTTGGCTCAAGCCATACCCCAATCGACTCAGGGTGATGAGGGGAGCAATACCCTATCACCCTGCCGACCAATTCACCGTCGACCACCACCCACGGCGTCGACCCGGACCACCCTCGCCGGAGCCGATTATATTCCTACAATTTCCATCGATTTACAACCACATCGCATCAAAACAAACATACCAATACAATATAGGATCAAAACCCAATCCAATTATACCTGAAAATTGGTCGACAACCTCGCTGGAGCCGACAACGGTTAACCCATGAAACTATGACCTTCACGGTGTCATTCCTCCTTCATCTGCCACCAATTGTCGTAAAATCACCCACCAACAAGTAGAGGAGGTTGATGTGCAACTTTTGACACCGTCCCCGCCGGTTTTGGTGGTCATTCGAAGGTGGTGAGACCGATTGAAGGAGAGAGAGAACAGGAGGGAAGAGAGAGAAAAGGAGAAAAATGAAATTACTAAAATTGGGAAAATTTTGACTTTCCATTTACGGAAACATCTATTTATACTTGAAATTTGCGACTAAATGTATCGTAACCTTGTACAAAACTTTCGTTGACTATAACTTCTTACTCGTAACTCCAATTTAAACTCTTGACGTGGCCACAAACTTGTCTCGATAAAATCTATGACTTTACTTAAAGAACTTCCTTGAAAAATATAATCGGTAAAATTCTAATAAATGCCATCGATAATTGCCAAAAAAATATTTCAGATGAGACAACGATGCCCTTGAGCCTTTGTGCAACTCAAAGAAGTTCAATCGGACCATTATCTTTGATGTCGATGGTCACCGACAACTATGGCTAGGATGCCAGCACGAGTGACAAACGAAATAGAACTGGAATCAATTTGATTCCCTCGAGTTAGACCTGCAAACAACAAATTCCACACATAATCATAATCTAGACATCAAAACAAATCGATCCGTACCTAATTTATCGTTGAAGGCTTCACCAGCAACAACGTCAAGTTTACCCTCGAAACTTTAGAATTCTAATTCATCAATTCTCCTCTCACCAACATCATATCATCAAATTAAAGGCACTAAAGGGTAGAGGAGAGAGAAGGCTTCTATTTTCGATCAATTTCTAATCCCAAATGGTGACCAGATGGCGTTGCACCGCCAGTTGAAAGCTTGATGACAAATTCTGTCGCCATATCTTGGTCAACGCATTTCAAAGAAAGTCAATCTTGAAATGGAAAGTCTTTCTTTCCATTTTGGGTAACCCTAATATATTTTTGTGTATTGACGTTTCCGTAAATTTTGTTAAACTTCCGTTGACCAAGATTTTTAGTCGTAACTCTGTTTTTAAGCTCAGCACATTGATAGACTCATCTTGACAAATATACAAGTTCTGTCAACAAAGTCTATCGAGATAACAAATCAATTAGCAAGTCAGTCAAATACTACTTACCTTTTACCAATTGTCAATATTATTTATCGCGCTTGCTAAATCGGTTTCGAAAACATCCAAAATAATAACAATTAAGCCGATCTAGTTGACATCATATTCTGAAAATTAAGATTTTTCAGAATTTTATAAAATTTGTAGGTGTGCCAGCAGAATTTAGAATTTCGGATATGGTACTGTGCTAGGTTCTTAGGTCTAAGACTTGAAAAGAACAATTTTTTTCTTTGAAAAATAGTGTTTCGAATGACGTGTGAGTGTAGTGTGTAAGTCTCATGATTTTCTCTGATACCAAGTAGAAAAGTATGTATAGGATAACCCGATGATTTCATTCATCCCAATTTGAGAAATTTTAAATGTTTTACAACATAGCAGTCCTATAAGGAGAAAAATATCAACATTAATTTACAATAAAGAATAAATCATTCTTATACATAATAAAAATCACCTCAAAAATATAGAATTTACAAACATGTTTGCTTTTGAGGCATATCCACCATAGGAATATACCATCATGTTTTTGTGAACAGTGAGTACGTTCATGGTTAGTCGTGGTCAGTTATCATTAGATCAGCATCTAAGAGATAATATTAAATTGTCTTTCAAATATTATTTTTAATTACCTATCGTTGGATGCAGATCTAACGGCAGTTAACTATATATATATACACACACATACAGTTCCTATTCAGAGCGGAGCTCTGCTTTGAAAATACATGGGGAAGTGTCGATTTTCAAGGGATTGATAATGTTGCTCGACAATTGAAACCATGCATTCTTTATATCACTATTAGATGATCATGTTCACAAAAAATCAACTCAATCGGAGATGATTTGACCATTTTATCTATATCGAATAAACTGTATTCATCAAAATTTGAATGTGATGATCAAATAACTAAATCACGTCTGATTGAGCTAATTTTTTTGCAAGCATGATCCTCTAGTGATATTTTAAAGAATGATTCGTTTCAATTATCAAATAATTTTTTCAATCTTGTAAAAATCAAAACTTTGTTTCATTTTTTCAAAACGGAGTTCCTCTCTAAATAAGATTTATATGACTGACTCTAGAATAGACTCTAGAGTATATTCAAAAATATAAGAGCGTGTTCGCTCCCACTTCACTGAATATTTAAAGCAAATCATTGATAATATTTCTCTGAACTTAATGGATATTTATGGTGTTATTTCTTCTTTTTTTTAAATATTCTATATTGTAATACATACTTGTGTGACCACTAAGGAGACAAATTCTATTAATAATTGGTCTGATGTGCTGCCACTTTAACCTCTAATGGGTTAGATTTTTTGGGCTACATTTCATTTAAATATTTGTTTGATATTATCCAAATTTGTGTGTGTGACTAGAGAGATGAATTCCTTCGGAATTTTCAAATGGAAGTTGCTCTTTTCTATCCACTCAACATCTCAATAATTTGTGAATCCTTGAGGGGTCGTTTGTTTGTACCAATTTTCTTGCTTGTGAAGGTTTCTGAGAAGAGATAAGGGTGCCACTAATTCTAATCAGAATTTGATCAACAAATTCTTCTTCCCGCACCAGTTTTCTGCTCAAAGTCTTTTGAAACCATCAAGTATTTACATTTATAATACAATACAATGTGTGTGTATATTTGGGTCGTATGTATATATAGTTCGGTACTTGCTAGCTAATATCGGCTTACGATTGCTAATCTTGTAATTGAAGATAATTGTAAGTATATAATTATACCAAAGTGGAATGAATATATTAAAGTAATGGTTTGTGCAGGCCAACACTAGTGGTGATATCTTGGATTTTAGAGATGCCCTCAAAGCCTTGAGCCGGTGAGCGGGTGGCTGTACGTTGATGGAGGGTTGTGGAAGCTAGCTGATTTTTCAGACGAGGAACTTGGACAAATTTTTAGGTGGGGGAGATGGTTTGGTGGTACGACTTATTGGGAAGCATTGTGAAATTAAGAGCATTCGCACAGGTGTAAAATTTTGCTCAAGTAAAATTTTTATCTTGCTCATTCAAGAGGAGGAGCAAAACTTTGATTTTGCTCAATCAAGAGCTCAGAGCATCCGCACCGGTGTAAAATTTTACTCAAACAAATGGTGGAGTCCACCACAAAAGTTTTGCTCAAGCAAAACTTTGCTCTTGCTCTATCAAGAGTTCAAGTAAATTTTGCTCCTCCTTTTGATTGAGCAAGAGCAAATTTTTGCTTGAGCAAAACTCTTTTATTTTTGTGGTGGACTCCACCATTTGCTTGAGCAAAATTATGCACCGGTGCGGATGCTCTCAAGCAAATTTTGCTCCTCCTCTTGATTAAGCAAGAGCAAAGTTGTTCTCAAGCAAAACTTTTGTGATAGATTCCACCATTTGCTTGAGCAAAATTTTACACTAGTGTGGATGCTCTAATAAGGAACTGGTTCATTTAAGCAAGAAACATTGTGTTATTGGTGGAGGGGGACGCTTGAGCGGAGCCTTGATTTTAAAAATATTTTTTATATTCTTAATGTTTACACTTATTTTTAACACACTGATGAAACAATATGAGGGACGTCTTAAATGTTGCCTGAACAAAGTTAAAGCTTTTACAGGGAAAAAACCGAAGGTTAAAATAGGTACTACCACGAAAAATAACAAATTATGTCAAATGAGATGGAGAGTGAGGATGTAGTTCCCATATATGAGGTGGCTAGAATTGTTGATGACGCTCTATAGGAGGATAGGATTTGGTGGAAGGAATTTAGGCTCCCTTTCGTTCAGTTGTAGGTAGCTCATATTTAGTTTGAGACTTTGAGTGACATTGTCAAGTCTTGCTGCCCATTTGTGCCTTTCCAGTTTTGATAAACTCGTATATGAAGTTTGAATATGATTCATGTTGCCCTTAGTAAATGTAGATTTGTTGAAGGACTCATTTGACAAACCCTCTATTATAGGTCCTTATGCGTAATTTAGAGCTAAGTCGGTCAACATTTTTCTTAGAAAAATGTTTGGGTTACAAAGTGTGTGTACAAAAAACTCAAAAATTCTTTAGTGTTCCGAGCACCATCGCTCTGCTTTTCGTAGTGCATAGTAGCCGTTAGATCTAAGACAATTGATGTGCACACTAGATTTAAGAAAACTGGATAACTAGCTCAACTCTTTGATGTGAATAAAGTAATAATGGTCCAGCCAGAAAAATATGCAACAGGCATTATGGAATGTACTACTTACTGCAGTTAATTTTGATTAACTGTTGGATATGTGACAATAAACTGAGACAAGAAATTGGATGATGTCGTTGGGTAAAAAGACTAAAAACAACATTAGGGGAGAATTACAGTGGTAATGATAATTAGACAAATCTTGATAAAATATTTCTTTTACACTGCATATTACTTAATTACTTTACTACTAGATGAATGTATGCGTGTTTCATCATCATCCTTCATTAGACTATTTTAATTTCTTATATAGCTTGAAGTTACCATATGAGTAGTCGATTACTAATATTGTTTATTTGTTTCTTAGTTATATGAAAATGCAATCTTTGTAAAAGTAAATCATAAAAGAGTGTTTGAAATTTGATAGTTGGATGCGATGATCATAATAATTTTGTTCATCCAACGATTGTAACTTTTGTGCCCTTACCACTAAAATGTGAGTATTCACTATATAAGAAAATAATTATTTGAGACCGATTTCTAAACACATATTCTCATGGGATCATATTTATCTCATCATAACTGAAGATTTCACAAAAAAAAAAAATGATGCAACTACTCCACCCATGAAAAAATGAGCAAATTAAAATACATTATATGAGTATTTAAGTCTTTACATATAAATTGTTTGATCTCATTGACCGAGATCAAAATGAACTCCGACAAAGATAATATTTCACACAATATATGCATATTTTTACCAAGTGGATGCATGCTTATGTGCTTATTTCTCATTAGACTATTTTCATTTCTCATATGATTTAAAGTTACCATCTGAGAATCTATGTGAAATTAAACCACAAATGAGTATTAATTTTGCAAAATGGACATTGAATATGAATATCGAAATAATTTAAGCACGCCGTGAAAAAATGTTATAATTTTTGTACTGGATTTTGACCTTAATCCGTTTGTTCAACATATGTGACCATAGTTCCCTTATAACTAAACGTGAACACCGACTACATAAGAAAATAATTTGAGACCAAATTTTACAGATACACTCTCGTGGGATTTATATATATCTCACCACATATAAAATTTGACAAAAAAAAATTAAATTACCTACTTCTCCAATAGAAAGATGGAAACAATATATCAAATGGGTATTTAGTTTTTTCATGAACTATATTTTGTAATCTTATCATTAAAAATAACAAAATTAATCTAGACTGTCTATTTTTTGTTTGAAAAGGTTGCAAATTTATTTATTTATCTAAATTATTTCTACGCCATCATGGATCCAAGTAATAAAATGGGATAAAGATAAAATTGGGTGATAACCAGTTAATTACAATATTAGTTAGGGACTTAGCTAGGGGTTAGGGGTGGGGGTATAGGGTTAGGGTTAGACTTAGGGTAGGGTTTGGGCTAGAGAAAAGTTAAAACATTTACCTTGAATTCCACAATAAAAGTGTATTTATTAAATTTATCATTGTAAAAATATTTTATATAAAAAATAAAATAAAATATCATTTCAAAAATCAATAAAAAGCATGGATCAAATATGTGATTATTCAATGGTTATATTTCAAAAAATAAATATGTTTTGAAAAGACTTGCATATACTCTTTTGAACAATTTTGTTCATTTTCTTATCGGAGGAATATCTAAGTTAATTTATTTTTTTTGAAATATTTTGATATGGTGAGGTAGATATGAAATCCATGAGAATGTTTATGAAATTTGGTCTCAAATTATTTATTTACAGAGCACTACTCGCATTTTAGAAAGTATATCAAAATGGTTATTCGCCCGTTAAAAAAAATCTATTTCTTTTCAAGGGTATTTTTGTCTTTTTATCCTCTTTTTAAATTTAGACCGTATGATCAATCATAGTTATGATCTGGACCGTCGATCGATTTCTACCTGAATGGGTAGAACCCATTTCCATGACTCGAATAATTAACAACCCGACTTAAAATGATTGGAATTGCTCTGGCCAAACACTTCTGACCGTCAGACCAATCGAAATCGATTCCCCCTTCCATCCCCAACCTCCCCATCACCTCAATTTCAACATGCATCGACTGTGGGGGGAGAATTGAATGGAGGAAAATTCTAGGGTTTTCCCGTTCGGCCTCCGTCGCCGGCGATAACTCCGGTCATCTTAGACCATCGGACCACCAAGCTTTTGAAGCTCCTTACCTTAGGAGTCGTTTACACCCGGTCTCGAGGTGCGACACAGCCAAGCGATGTCGATCGGTCAATCCCGATTCCAACGAAACCTGGGTCAATCCGCAACGAGGAGGCCGTGTCTCCACGACGATGAAGAACGAGTTTTGAGGATTGAAGCGCGGCTGCTATAGAGGATCGAGGCCTGTCAATGGCGATAGCTCTAGTCAACTTCGACCACCGGACCACCGAATGGCGACGACGGCCCTCCTCCGTTAGAGGGAGTGACAAATTTTATAATTTTCCCTTTTCTGAAATTAACGAACAAAGTAAACAACATTAATAATCATATGGTGACTTTCAAATATATGAGAAACTAAAATAATCTAACGAAATATCAGCACATACTCATGCATCCACATACTTGTAATATGCATCGTATGAAAAAAATTAGTTTTGTCTAAGTCTGTTTGACCCCTATCAATGAAGTCAAACATTTTTTTGAAAAATGTCTTAAATACCCATTTATGTATTTTGTTCATTCTCCTATGCAGAGAGTATCTAAGTTGATTTTTTTTGTAAAATATTTTGACATAGTGAGGTAGATATGCACCTCACAAGAATGTGTGTATGAAATTTGATCTCAAATGATTTTTTATGGAGTGCTACTCACACTTTAGTCTTAAGGGTATTATGGTTAAAATGGTTGGACTCATGGATTGAAGTCGAATTCTAGTCGAATAATTCTTAATTTTTTATAACATGCTTAGATAAATTCGATCATCACATCTTACACTCAGTTTTGTAAAATAATTGTCCATTTGCGATGTAGTATCACAAATGTTTACATTTTTATGTAACTAACGAACAAAGTAAACAAAGTTAGTAGGCATATGGTGACTTTTAAACATACGATAAATTAAAATAGTCTAACAAAATATCAGCACATACTCATGCATCCACCTAACTGTAATATACATTGTGTGAAAATTTAGCTTTATCAAAGTCCGTGTAGACCCGGTCAACCAAGATTAATCTACTTCATATTGATTTTATATAATAAAAATCAAAGTCGGATAAAAATAATTCACCCAATTAGATTTGTCTTCTTTTGACCGGAAACTTACTAACCATTTAAAACTCAAAATATAGATTGCTTAACTTGTCGCGCGTGAATAACACATAGGTGGGACCACTACTCGAGTATCATTGCACGGAGTACTGTAGTCGATACTCCGTGGATAACTAATATTTTTTTGGTTCTTCTTTATAAGGGATCATTTAAGAAAATCTAATTAATTACTTGGGTTAATTTGACATGAAAATGGAGGCATGGTATATTCTCAGTCTTAGTTATGAAATCTTTTATTGTCGCTTAAAACTTTTGGATGAAAACTGATTATTTTTTTTGGGAGAGGATGAAAACTTTGGACGATTTTTTTGTTGTTGTCGAAATTCAAAATAGGGTTTGACTTCCACATAAAGTTGTTTTGTTTGGTACAACTTACATTTTGGAAGAAGAAGATGAATGGAGCTGGGGTGTGGGGTAGGGTAGGGTGTGACGGAGGTGAGTTGACTCATTTGAGAGATACATTTTCTCTCTATACTATGACCCGCAACTGGGTAAGCCTAGCTTCAATTGAATTTATTTTAAACAAACTAAAATCTAAAGTGGGAAACTACCTGAAGTATCGTTACTCGGAGTACTATAGTTGTTCCAAACATTATATTTCACAAATTAAGACATTTAAAATGATGAAATTGTTTCAGGAAAAATATTCATGTTATCTCTGTGTGTATTTTGTCCTAATTAGAATAGAAGCAGATATTCTCTCAATCCCTGATTTATAGGGATATTGATTGTAATAGATGTTTATGCCTATTTAAAGGCTATCTATCAATGATTAAAGTATAGTTTCAGTCTACATTGATTGAATATTTATTTTCTCCTTCAATACGTTATCAGCAGCTCTTGAGTTGATAGTCATCACTACCTAAGAAAAATCTGCTAACCCCTAAACACCAAAACCTCCAACGCCGGAATCAACTACACTGTCGGGGCACCACTACCGTTTGTCAACAGATTTTTACAATTTCTCAAAACTTTTAAAATTTTTCATTCCGAGCATATAACACTACAACATTTTTGCCCATTACCGGCGAGATCACCGGAGACAAGGCCGGCGACCGGAAAAGTCGCCGGTAATGTTCAACATTACCGGCGACGGTAATGTCGCCGGAATCTCGCCGGTAATGTTGCAAAACATTACCGGCGACTCCAACCGTCGCCGGCAATGTCTAGGGAGACATTTCCGGCGATTTTCCGGCGGGAATTTCGCCGGAAATGTCTCCCTAGACATTGCCGGCGAGATTCCGGCGTAAAGTCGCCGGTAATGTCTTCATTTCCGACGACTTACTCCGTCGCCGGCAATGTGTCTTATATTAGATGCCGGATCGGGCAGCTCGATCATTCAATCATTTTGAGCGAAAAAAATCCAGAGAAATCGAAAGAAGGAAAACGTACGCTCTGAAATCGATCATTCGGTATATTGTCAAAATTAAGGCGGGCGTCGAAAACTCGATCACTCGGGAAGCTATATATATAGGTACGTAGGTGTATATATACGTATATGTGATATATATATGTGTGTGTGTGTGTTGATCAAATCCAATTCGTGAGATATATATATATATATATGAAATGTTGTTGATGTACGGTCACCGAAACGAGAAAACAGCTTGTAGTTAATCTTGTGTCTGAATCAATGACTGGTATTATCGTATTGTTATCGGAGCCAGGCTTAACAGAGCATCCTCCTATATACCCAGTCAAATACGTTTTGAATTGAAAAAAGGAGAATACTATCATCGAGTACTGAATCGAATTCAGAGATTAGATCGATATATATACATATGCATGCATGTGTTGATTTAATTAGAGTTGAATTGAGACATCACGTCGATTATTAGTAGTGAATGTGTGTGTATATATATAATTAATACGTAAAATTGTTAGAATTTTCAGGATGGACAAGAGTTGGATGAGCCTCGAAAGATGGGATGTCAGATATCACGAGGGAATTAGGAGTTTTGTGGATTTTGTGAAGGCTAATTGTGGAGACACTACACTTCATTATTGCCCGTGTAAAGAATGTAAGTGTTTCAGCGATCGATTTCGATTTCCCATTGATAAAGTCCAGAGGCACCTGAGTAAATACGGGTTTTGGGATAAGTACACTTGTTGGATTTATCACGGTGAAACATCGGTAGCGGGTCCGCATGATCATGGACAATTTGGTGAGAGGGCCAGTCCACGCTATGATTATGGAGATTTTGCTGAGAGGGGCAGTTCATCCTATGATCCAACATCGATGTTAATCAATGATATGTTTCCTCATGAGAGCGGTGTATTTGCTGATGAAGCACCAAATGTCCCTCCCGTCGTTGAGGGTTTCCCCCATATCGAGCCAGTCGAACCATTACCTGGAGGTCATGCCAACACAAGCGGTATGGACAAGTACAACAACCTGATTGCATTGCAACAGACTCCGTTGTACGACGGTTGTAGTAAGACTGTTCTTGAAAGTCTGATGGGAGTGATGCAGCTAAAAATGGAGAACAAAATGTCTGTCAAAGCTGTTGATTCTTGGTTGAAGTGGACTGCTTTGCTACTGCCACCCGGTCATCGTCTTCCTACCACTCATCATAAGGTGCGACATATCCTGAAAGATCTTGGGCTTTCCTACATCAAAATCCATGCATGCAGATATGATTGTATTTTCTTCTGGGGAAAAGATCTCGAAGACCTTGAAGCCTGCCCGGTATGTTTTACAGAAAGGTATAAGTTGACTCCTGCAGGCAACAAGAAAGCTGTGAAGATACTTCGATATTTCCCGCTTATTGATAGGCTGGAGCGGTTGTTCATGTGTGCTTTCACGGCCGAGGCAATGAGATGGTGAGCTGAGAGGAACTTGCCTGACGATGACACCCTTATACACCCTTCCAACGGAGAGGCTTGGAAGCACATGGTCAGGAAGTTTGATCATTTTGCAGCAGAGGTCCGAAATGTTTGGCTAGGGCTCTCATTTAACGGATTCAACCCTTTTGGCAACATGAGTCTTCAATACAGTATATGGCCAGTTATTTTGGTACCGTACAACCTTCCACCATGGATGTGCATGAAGAAGGAATACAATATGCTCACTCTGTTAATTCCGGGCCCGGGTTATCCAGGAAAGTGTCTCCATGTGTATTTGAGGCCTTTGATTGAGGAGCTTAAGTACCTGAGTGAGTGTGGCCACCCCACTTACGATAGGTTCAAAAAGGAGATGTTCCAGATGCATGCCATGCTTGTTGGCACCATCAGTGATTTTCCTGCTCGCGGTATGTTGTCGGGCAACGTTACCAGGGGTTACAGGGCTTGTTCAGAGTGCATGACGGTTGATTGTTGCAGTCCTCATTGCAGTAAAATTGTCTCGATGCGTCACCGTTGTTGGCTTCCATATGATCACCCATTTAGGCAGGATCCAGACGCGTTTGATGGGACTGTTGAAACTGGTGTGGCACCCAGGCGATGGACAGGGGACGAAATTTTGGAAGTGTTGAATGAATACGATTTTGGCCAGCTGAGCAATCATCCTGACATAGTGGCGTCAATTCCAGACAAGCCCGAAAGGTATAAGTTTTGGACACACAAGAGCATATTCTGGGAACTCTCCTACTGGCCCAGGTTGCCTATCAGACATTACCTAGATGTCATGCACATAGAGAAGAATGTGTGTGAAAGTGTGGTGGGCACAGTTCTTAACTTGGAGGGGAAAACAAAAGACATCCCTAAGGCACGCATTGATCTTAAAGCAATGGGTGTGCGGAAACATTTGTGGTTAAGAGATGGTAAGAGAAAAATGCCGCAAGCTCCGTACACCGTAAAGCCGAAGCATAAGCATGAAATTTTTCAGTGGCTGAGTAATGTCAGGTATATATTCTTATGGCTATGTATGAATTTGTCCTTAAATTTTTAGCGGAGTATATATGGTTATATGCGAGAAATATAATTGGTCCATATATATGGCTTCATCTATATATATATGCAGGTATCCTTATGGCTATGCAGGAAATATAAGCAGGTGTGTTAACTTCCGGGACAATAAGATGTACGGATTAAAGAGTCATGACTGCCATGTACTGCTTCAACGCCTTTTCCCTATTTTCATTCGAGGGTACATGCCCAAAGAGGTGGTGGAGCCGTTGGTGGCCTTGTCAAGATTCTTTCAGAAGTTATGCACCAGGGAAGTTAAAAAAGCAGACCTGAGGGAGATGCAAGATGACATCATTTTTATCATGTGCAAGCTTGAGAGGATATTTCCCCCAAATTTTTTCGACATAATGCCGCACCTGATGATCCATCTTCCCGAACAATTGTTGCTTACCGGTCCCGTACACTACACTTGGATGTATCCCATGGAAAGGTACAAATGTTTCATAAATTTGGTTTGCCTATGGTTTTTATATGTAATGACTTCTGGTTAAGTAAGTTAACATGTACTTGTTAACTTGTAGACAATTGGGAGCCTACAAGGACTATGTGAAGAATAAATATGCACCTGAAGGGTGTATCGCTGAAGCATATCTTGCGCACGAGTGTGTAACGTACACCAAAGTGTATCTCGAAAATGTAGAGGACCCCCAACAACATATGCCGATAGATGAACCCCAGTTCAACCTTTCTATCATCTCCAGTGACGTGGTAGTACAGGGAAGCTTGCCAAAGTCGTACAAGTTGGATGGAAATGAGGTAGCCATTGCCCACTGGTCGGTACTGATTAACTGTCAAGAAGTACAATATTGGAAAAACTATCATCTTCACTGCCCTGCTATTGCCGGAAATGTTGATTACCACAACAAGACGTTTGCAAACTACTTTGGTCAATGGGTAAGTATATGATGTATATGTCTATTTTTATATATATATCCTTACATAGCATGTATGTATGTACGTGCTTTTGTGGTTTCAAGATGACATAATTTCTTCTGTACGTATTAATATATGGACGTTTTCAGATGAACCATGTAGCAGATGATGGTTGCCCAGAGTGGTCAAACGAATTGAGGGTCCTGGCGATGAAACCGATTGCTTCAAAAGTTTACTCGATGTGTCAGGTCAATGGCGTGAAATTTATATGTGAAAATCGAGACGACCGACTGAAAACACAGAATTGTGGGGTGATGGTCCATGGTGGGCAGGATGGCGTTGACTATTACGGTGTCCTTCATTCAGTTGTTGAACTAATTTATGGGAACCGCATGAAAGTGCACTTGTTCAAGTGTAGATGGTTTGATACTAGCCCGGAGAACACAAGGACCGATCAGTACGGAACATTTTCGGTGAATACTGCTACTACCTGGTATGAAGATGACCCTTTCGTTCTTGCCTTATCAGTAAAACAAGTGTTTTACCTGGACGATCTTCTTAACAAAGTCCCGTGGAAGGTGGTTAACCATGTTGCTCATAGAAACATATACAGTGCTGCCACACTTGGTGATACCGCAGATGATGAGGAAGTTACTGCATACCAAGAGCCGAACGCTTTTGACATTCCGGAATCATCTACGATTCGCCTTAATAATGTGAGATCTGGGAGTGTGGTTCGAATTACTGGAGCAGAACTTCTCGATGTTAATCCATATGAAGTTGACGCTGATTCAGATGACGAGGAGCGGCACATATTGCCAGAGGTTACCTATGAAACCGAGTCAGACTCAAGTGATGAAGATGATTACGATTATCATCCTTAGTACGTTGGAAATTGTAGTCGGAAATTGTAGTCGGAAATCGTACGTAGTCGGAAAATGTAGTCGAAATTGTAGACGGAAATTGTAGTCGTTAATCGTACGTAGATGGAAATTGATAATCGAACTTGTAGTCGGAAATTGTAGCCGGAAATCGTAGACGGAAATTGTAGTCGTTAATCGTAGACGGAAATTGATAATGGAAATTGTAGTCGGAAAATGTGCATAGCTGGAAATGGTACGTACGTATACGGAAAATGTAGTCGTTAATCGTTGGTATACGAAAATTGATAATCGAAAATGTAGTCGGAAAATGTAGTCGTTAATCGTACGTATACGGAAATTGATAATCGAAATTGTAGTCGGAAAATGTAGCCGGAAATCGTAGACGGAAAATGTTGTCGGATATTCTTCGGGAAATAATGACATTACCAACGAGTTGAAGTCGTTGGTAATGACATTACCAACGAGTTATAAGCAACTCGTTGGTAATGACATTACCCACGAGTTAACTCGTCGTTGGTAATGTCATTACCAACGAGTTGAAGTCGTTGGTAATGACATTACCAACAAGTTATAAGCAACTCGCCGGTAATGTTTTCTGGTTTCCCCCATATCGAGCCCGAGCCTTTCATTTCTCCTCCTCTCCCTCTCCTCCTCCTCTCCCTCTCCTCTCCCTCTCCTCCTCCCAAATCGGTCCGGTGAGTGTATGTGCTCCTCCTCCTCCTCTCCCACTCCTCCTCCTTATCCTCTACTCCTCCTCTCCCTCTCCTCCTCTCCACCGATCCCCTCTCCTCTCCTCCTCCGAAAATCTCCTCCTCCCCTCCTCCCCTCCTCTCCTCCCCTCACCATTGTAGGTGGAAATTCATGGCAGGTCTGATCCTCTCTCTCTCCCTCTCTCTCTCTCTCTCTCAATTTTTAATTATTTTTTTGCATGTGTATGTATATGTGTATGTGTATGTGTCTGTGTATGTGTATGTGTATGTGTATGTGTATGTGTATGTGTATGTGTATGTGTATGTGTATGTGTATGTGTATGTGTATGTGTATGTGTATGTGTATGTGTATGTGTATGTGTATGTGCATGTGTATGTGTATGTGTATGTGTAAATTAATTAGGGTGCTAAGTTGGAAATTAGGGTGATAAGTTCTAAATTAGCATGTATGTATATATGTGATGTATATATATATTTAGGTATGTGAATATGAAGTGATGTATATATATATGTGAAAATTATGTATAAATGTGGTTTGGATGAATATGTGATGTATATATATGTGGAAATTAAACATAATTAAGATGCATGATATATATATGTGTGAAAAATGTGGAAAATTAATTAGGGTTTGTGATTTGGATGAATATGTGATGGATAAATTTAATTAAGATGCATGATGTATATATATATACACATCGAATATGTATAGTCGTTAATTTAGGTGATATAGTTGTTAATTAATCGTATAAATGAAGGTGGAAATCGGGATCGGGACGGTTTAGAACCAGAACGGTTTTAAACCAGAACGGTTTGGAACCGGAACGGTTTGGAACCGGAACGGAAATTGTAACCGGAACCTTTATGTTACAAACGTTTCCGGTTACAAACAGTTCCGGTTTCAAACGGTTCCGGTTCCAAACTGTTCCGGTTCCGATTTGTTATAGAACCGAAACGGTTTGGAACCGGAACTTATTGTAACTGGAACCGTTATGTTACAAACGGTTCCGGTTCCAAACAGTTCCGGTTTCAAACGGTTCCGGTTCCAAACCGTTACGGTTCCGATTTGTTATAGAACCGAAACGGTTTGGAACCGGAACGGTTTGGAACCGGAACTGTTTGTAACCGGAACCGTTATGTTACAAACGGTTCCGGTTACAAACAGTTCCGGTTTCAAACGGTTCCGGTTCCACACTGTTCCGGTTCCGATTTGTTATTGAACCGAAACGGTTTGGAACCGGAACTTATTGTAACTGGAACCGTTATGTTACAAACGGTTCCGGTTCCAAACAGTTTCGGTTTCAAACGGTTCCGGTTCCAAACCGTTCCGGTTCCGATTTGTTATAGAACCGAAACGGTTTGAAACCGGAACGGTTTGGAACCGGAACTGTTTGTAACCGGAACCGTTATGTTACAAACGGTTCCGGTTCCAAACAGTTCCGGTTTCAAACGGTTCCGGTTCCACACCGTTCCGGTTCCGATTTGTTATTGAACCGAAACGGTTTGGAACCGGAACTTATTGTAACTGGAACCGTTATGTTACAAACGGTTCCGGTTCCAAACAGTTCCGGTTTCAAACGGTTCAGGTTCCAAACAGTTCCGGTTTCAAACGGTTCCGGTTCCAAACCGTTCCGGTTCCGATTTGTTATAGAACCGAAACGGTTTGGAACCGGAACGGTTTGGAACCGGAACTGTTTGTAACCGGAACCGTTATGTTACAAACGGTTCCGGTTACAAACAGTTCCGGTTTCAAACGGTTCCGGTTCCACACCGTTCCGGTTCCGATTTGTTATTGAACCGAATCCATGACTATTACGATGTCCAGGAGGTTTTGCGGCTAATTGGCTTCGGAGAGGTTCCCGAAATAGTGGAGGGAACAGTAGTCAAGCTTCCTCCTCGCCCGCAGTTAGCAACACGCCCAGTGGGCCAATGATGACTGCTCGCACGAGAGCCTTGCTAGAGGCGCGAGCTGAGGAGGAAGCTGCACGATCAAGAGCCGTGGAACCGGAATTCGAGGCTCGAGCCTCAGTCTCTAGACGCTCAATCAGCAGACGTCCCTCCAGTGGCAGAGCCTCAGACGAGCGACAGTCAACGGGGGCATCAGAAACTCCCTCAATCCGAATGCCCCATATTCGGATGGTGCCTACTCCCGTTTCACGGGAATCATCTGAGGCACATGGTGGTGCTGGCGCCTCATCGTCCAGGCCTCGTCTATCTCCGCCGTCCGGTCTCTTCCTACCCGACGAGATTCCTGTCATCCCTGAATTCGATGATAGGGGGATGCCTGTTTATATTGAAGGACGGCCGGATTTCCTGACCGTGGAGGAAGCGTATAACTTCCTCCCGTTCGACCCCGTGTATCTTTGGAGTGTGAGGTGCACCAACCAACAAACGGACGATGCAGGTAAATTTTATTTAACATCAGATTGATTACTTAATTATTACTTAAGACTTGCGATTGGTTCAATTAATGATATCAATTTGTTGACATTGTTTTATTAGGCAATTTCGTTAATGGGACTGGAAAACGGAAAGGGGCTAGAGGCACCTGCACCGGGAAGAGACTTGAGCAGGCCACCGGCGGAAGGAAAACGCCCATAAGGGCCAATGAGGATGGCGAGGTGATCGAGGCATTCGACACCACGCGCAAATATGTCAGCATGGCCGGTGCGATCGTGCGGGACAAGGTCCCAATGCTTTGGCCAGATTGGGAATCTGTGCCTATCTACGTGAAGATGCAAGTGCATAATGCACTCAGTGTGAGTAAAATCGTATTTTCATTACGTAAATTTTACATTTATTAATTAAGTCCACTTAAATATATAATTTTACCTTTTATATATTCATATTGCAGGTGTGGTTTGACGTGGATGAAGTTCTTATTCACACGTGGGTAGAGCGTCAACTACATAATCGGTGATGTGCTTCGACTTATTTGAATATATATCGAGTTAGATTTTTGTTTATCAACTGTTTTAATATCTCTAACTTTTTTTCCTTGTTTTAATATAGGTATAAAGAGTGGAAGAACGAGCTTTCTTCCCATTACACTGTATACAAGGAGCTAGGCCGAGGTTCTACCCCTAGCGAATTCCGGTTTAGGGAGTACGAGTGGCTGTGGCTGATAGCCCACTTCGAGCACCCCAAAGCTCAGGTATGCATCCTTAATATATCTTACAAGCCTAATGTATCGTATCAGATTGAAATAGTGTGAGATCTAATTTTTTTCCATATGTTTATCAAACAAGGCGATTTCGAAGACGAACCGGGCGAATAGATTGAAAAACACCAGGGCCCATCATGCAGGTTCACTCAACTACATGGGTTGGTCGACTAAGGCGCAGCAACAACAAGAAGTGAACCCCTTGGTGTATATTCATCAGAAGTTCTATCCGCAGTGCCCTGACGAAGCGGTAAGTCTTTCGCCTCTCCATGTGTTAATAAAACTATTTTTCGATATTAATAGATGTTGTTAGTTAATACGTTGTTCATTTTCGCTTTTCAATTAGGCGAGAGTGGAGGAGGCGACCGCAGAAGTGACCATGAGTATAGCTCGGACTAACCATCCTGACTGCTCCGAGGAAGAAGTCACCCAGTATGCCTCTCAGATCGATCCGCTTGATCCCCCGATAGCGGCTCAGATCATGGCAAAAGCGTGCGGGACTGGAAAGAATACCTACTACTGTAGGGGAATGGGCTCGGCGGGCGAAGGAGTATTGAAAACCACTTCACAATACTCTACCGGGTCAAGAAGTTCAAATTCTAGTCGTAACCTCGCATCGGAGCTTCAGAGGACGCAGAGAGAGTTGGAGGAGCAAAAGAGGCAGATGGCCGAGTACCAAATGCAGCAGACACAGGTGCAGGCTCAGATGTACACATGGATGCGGACGATGTACGAGGCTCACACTACCGGACAACCGTTCCCCACACCTCCACCGGTCCCGGTCCCTCCGTTCCCTAGCTATCCACCACCACCACCGCACCAGTCAACGCCAGAGCAAGACCAAGGAAGCCACCGGAATTCAAATGAGTACATGGATTACTTCGACCCTGACCCGCAAGTTCCTGGACCCTGACCTGTAGTTGTAGTTAATTTTCGTATCGTCGTTGCTATTTGTACTGTACGTTGGACATTTATGTGTACTGTTGAACTTGTATGATTGTACGGTTTATGTCTTTCAATGCAGGTTCTGGAATTGGGCCCAATCCAGAACCGCGTTTTTTTTTCAAAATTTTTTCAGACATTGCCGGCGACATGGACCTCAGTCGCCGGCAATGTCACAAATTCCGGCCACGGCGGCGGAACCATTGCCGGCGACGGCGTCGCCGGTAATTTCCGAGACATCACCGGCGACTTGAGTCGCCGGTAATGTCTTGGCATTGCCGGCGACTCAAGTCGCCGGTGATGTCTCCGACATTACCGGCGACGCCGTTTCCCGTCGCCGGCAATGTTAACACCGGCGGGAGATTTCCGGCGACGTCATTGCCGGCGACTCGTCGCCGGGAATGACATTTCCGGCGAAAAAAAAAGACAAGGCCGGCGACCTCCCGTCGCCGGTAATGTCTCCTTTTCTTGTAGTGATAATACCCTCGAGGTAAATTAACTAACCTTCTTTAATTTAGAAATTAGGTTGCAAAACTTAATTACCGCAACACCCTAGATCTAGGTCTAGATTTAGGTTGAATTTTAATATTGTGATTTACTTTTTATGCCTTAGTTCCTATGGATTAATACATGTTATAAAAAATTGATATTAGTGACGGTTCTGGAAGTCACAGTTATTAGTGAATATCATGGTTAATTGTGATTTCACATTGAAAAAAATGGAAGTCGATATTTGTGACTAATTGTGAAAGTCACGGTTTTCTGGGGTGTGGTATGAAGCTACCGGTTTTTTGCATCAATTTTTTTACATCATTGATCACACTTCTTATTCCCTAAACTTGATATTAGTGATCATGGATATTTCGATTGGATACTAATTACATTTCTCATGTTTTGTAGATGACTGAGCAGGCAATGCCTGAATTTGACATCCTTGACATTCAAGGAGCAAAATATCATAGATGGGTACTCTTTTTGGAAAATGTCTCACAGATCTCATCAAACCATTACCACCTGGCATAGAAGCTGACGATAACAATAAGGCTCAAAAAGCTCAAGTTTCGTGTTTCTTAGGAGACATATTCATCCAACTTTGAGGAATTAGTACTTGCTAAAGGATGATCTCGCGGATTTGTGGGTGACTTTGCAAGAACGGTTCAACAATGTGCATGACGTACAACTTCCAGAGTTACAGGAAAATTGAGATTCAATCTGGTTGTTGAATTTTCCTAAAATCAATATTTTTTATCAAGCATGTTGAATATACAGTCAGAGCTAGCCATTTGTGGCATCATGAAGACCGACCAATCTATGGTTGAGAAATCTTTGACCACTTTCTCTACTTCCATGGACATGCTCGCACATCAATATTGTATAGATTACGAGCAAAAAAGATTAAGATCGTTCAGTGAGCTCATGAATGCCACGAAAGAGAGGTATCATGAGATTCTTCTCAACAACAATGTTAGGCCAGTCGGTACAAGGACAGTCCATGAGACATACAATACTGGTGGGAAAGCTCATAAAGATAAATAAAAAAAACAATCGTTCTAAACCTTATCAAAATTGTGGTGGTAGAAGAGAGAATGACAGAGGTCGTGGTAGAGGAGGAAACAGTCGAAATTTGACTTGGACTCGCTAAGACAATATCCACAACAACTCCAACAAGAATCAATCTAATTCCTATCTTAGGAATGGTAAAAAAAATTCAAATTCTGCTTCTACTTCTCGGTTGTCACCTTGCTATAGATGTGGTTCTACCAAGCATATGCACAAACAATGTCGTGCACCAAAGGATGTTCAAGATGCCTACAAAATGTGTCAGCAGTACTTGGAACATGAAACCAACTATAATAAAGACTATGAGATGGAAGATGGCAGTGAAGCCAATCTTATTGTAGTAGATGACACAAAAGAAAATCTGGAGACTTCGGATTTAGTCTATGTATTTGAAAGGACCCAACCCCGATTTAGTTTCCTAAACCAGAATCAAACCCCTTCTGAAAACGTGAACCAACAAAAACCATTAAAATTTCGGCAGAGTAACGCTACTAACGCGGAATAGCCATTACCTGCACCCGGAAAATAACACTTTATCCTATGCCACAAAAGCCAAACCGTGGGCACCAATCCCATCCGGATTTCTCAAATATCATATCATAATCAATAAACAGTAAACATACTGTAATATATAGTATATCCGGGAAAAACCGTATAAAACATGTATCAGAATATATCAGAGCGACCTCTAGTATAAATATATAGAATATATACATCAGTAGGCGAAACAAGAATCTACTGGAAGACACAGGTAGCTCGAATCACTAGCCTCCAACTGCGACGTGAGACACCAGAATCCGAACAGCAAACTGGGCACGGAAACCGAAAAGCCCAGAGGAAAGGCAAATAAAATGTTAGAGTGAGTTGATGAAAATAAACATATGCCTCTCAAGCCCGACGATTAGGTGAATCGCTCAAACCCGACGGTGATAGGCCAGGGGAATCTCTCAACCCCGGCGGCATACAGAAGAATCTCTCAACCCTGCCCAGAGGAATCTCTCAACTCTGGCGGACTACCAGTGATCAGCCGAGTAGCCGAAGCATCGATGCAGTAATGCCATCACCAATAAATATAAAATAATACCTCCGAAAATAACATATATCTCAACATCGTATAAAGTAAATACGGAAAATCACGATAAATCACGAACTCGCAAACAACCGTGAAAATATAAAAATGTCCACTCACAGATCAGCAGAGCGCGCACTAGCGCTAATCTCGTGGCCCGACGGAAGATCCCTCGCCTGAAGCATGATCCCGATCCCCTGAATAATCATAAAACATATCTGATCAAAATCATAACCCACAACTCTGTACTTAACCACGGAAACCAACCGTTCCCGGAAACATATAAAACTGTATAAAATAATCGACTGAATTCTCGAAATCTCCACTCGAAACCCTTGACTGAAAATCTGATACCCAAATCAATTGGAAAATCTCAAGGTGACTATCGGGGCGCGATTACTAGAAAAATGACATTAAAATCATCGAAAACTAAAAAGTCAACTTTCTCGCCGGAGCGCCGCTGTTGACCGTCGTCGCCGCCGCCGCCGCGCCGTCAACGGAGAGTATCTCCGGCGAGGAAGCTCCAGTTTTCAAGATCTCCTCAAGCCCAACCATATCTTCAACTAGGACAACACCCAATTCAAACTCTAACACCTCCAAATCAGCTTGAAACCGAAACGGATCCAAACTCCGGCAACCACCACGGATTCATCGGAATCCACCTCCTCGTTCAAAACCAAGTACCTAGGAAGCATCTCTGGGGCAAGGGGAGTCGAAACCCTCACTCCCCCGCCACCGTAGCTCGCCGGAAGTCCACCCCCCGTCACCGGCAATCTCCAGCATCAAAACCCGATTCGTACTCATTCAATTCATCATCAAATTTCACGATTTCAAACACAAAACAACTTAGAAACTCAAGATGAAGAGATTTATACCCATCTCGTGGCCGGAGGTGGCCGGAAAATCCAAGTCGGCCGGCGAAAATCAAACGGAAAAGTTCTCCCTCTCGGTCAATGGTCAAACTGCCCAAAATGGAAAGTCAACGTCTGGTCAAACCTCAAACAGTGTTTTCGACAATTTTTCGACAATTTTCGATATTTATACTCATGTCTCGGGACGATCAACGGTTCAAAACGAATAACCAAAATGATTCGGATAAATACGAAACAAACGGATAAACTCGTCGATAAACCGAAACTTCAAATAATCATATTATATTCCTCGGTTATCGGAAAAATCATCCGAAACCTCCCACGAGCTTGAAATCATGTGCTCTACAACTTCCGTGAAGAAACTCAATTTAAATTCTCGGCCGATAATAAAGTCACGAACTAATCCGACAAACCACTCTATTAACGATTAATCGCGATTAAGCATAATCTCGTGAATCGTACTGATTACTCTACTGATTCTGGTTCGGGTCGTCACAAATCTATCCCCCTTAAAAAAAATTTGACCTCGAAATTTACATACCTATCATGTGAACAGATGAGGATACAGCTCCCGCATACGCTGCTCAGTCTCCCAGGTGGTCTCCTCAACCGAGTGATTCTGCCACAAGACCTTCACTGGCGGGATCACACGGTGTCTCAACTCCTGCTCACGACGATCGAGAATCTGCACAGGTTCCTCCACGTATGTCAAATCCTCTCGGATCGGTAACTGCTGTGGGGCTAACACATGGGAAGGATCTGAGATGTACTTCCGCAACATCGAAACGTGGAAAACATCATGAACACGAGCCATCTCAGCTGGCAACTCAAGTCTGTAAGCAACAGCTCAAATCCTCTCTGTGATCTCGTACGGACCAATGTACCGTGGTTGAAACTTGCCACGCTTCCCGAAACACACAACTCCCCTCCACGGAGATAGTTTCAGGAAAACCCAATCACCCACATCAAACTCAAGGCTCTTCCTCCTCACGTCCGCATAACTCTTCTACCGATCCTGGGCGATCTTCAATCTATCCCGGATAATCTGGACGTCCTCCACAGTGCTCTTCACCAGATCAGGGCCAATAAGCCATCTCTCGCCCACCTCACTCCAACACAACGGAGTGCGACACTGCTTCCCATACAGGGCCTCGTACGATGCCATCTCAATACTGGCCTGATAGCTGTTGTTGTAGGCGAACTCTATCAAATGTAGCTGCTGATCCCAATTCCCGTGGAACTGCAACACACATGACCGCAACATATCTTCAAGTGTCTGTATAGTCCGCTCAGACTGCCCGTCAGTTTGAGGATGAAAAGCTATACTGAAACGCAACCTCGTGCCCATGGCTCGCTGCAATGTCCGCCAAAACTCAGAAGTAAACTGATTGTCTCAGTCAGAAACAATAGACACAGGTACACCATGCAGTCGAACAATCTCTAATAAATACAACTTGGCCAATCTACCCACTGATATCTTCCCCGGAAGTGCGAGAAAATGAGCGGATTTCGTCAATCGATCCACAATAACCCAAATACCAGTATTGCCAGCCGAAGTACGTGGCAACTGATAAACGAAATCCATGGTAATATGTTCCCACTTCCAAACCGGAATCTCTAGTGGCTGTTGTTTCCCTGCAGGTTTCTGCCTCTCTGCTTTAACCTGCTGACAGATCAAACATCGGCTCACATACGCGGCAATTTCCCGCTTCATGTTGCGCCACCAGTAATACGCTCGAAGTGTACGGAACATCTTCGTACCTCCGGGATGCATCGCATACGCTGAACTGTGGGCCTCATCCAGAATCTCCTTCTTCAGGCTCTCATCTCTGGGCACACACAGCCTACCTCTGAACAACAACGTACCGTTGTCGCTCAATCGGAACTCTGTAGGTACACCACTCCGTATCATGGTCTTCTTGCCCAACAAGTAGGAATCTGAATCCTGAGCCTCCCGTACCTAATCAACCAATACGGGTCGAACCTGAAAACTGGCCAACAAAGCTCCCTCATCATCCCACTCGAACTTGGCACTCGTAGCCTGAAGCTCGGCTAACATCGACACTCTGGCCACACACACATGAAACAACGAAGCTCCAGATTTCCGACTAAGTGCATCAGCCACAACATTGGCCTTCCCTGGATGGTACTCGAAAGTGCAATCGTAGTCGTTAATCAACTCCATCCATCGGCGCTGCCTCATGTTCAGATCTGGCTGCGTCCGCAGGTAAGTAAGACTTTTGTGGTCGGTGTAGATCTTACACTGGGCTCCATACAGGTAATGTCTCCAACTCTTCAACGCTAACACAATAGCGGCTAACTCCAAATCATGCGTCGGATAGTTAACCTTATATGGTTTCAGCTGCCTGGAACCGTAGGCTACGACTCTACCATGCTGCATCAACACACAGCCAAGCCCCAACTTCGATGCATCACTATAAACCACAAACTCACCGCTGTCGTCTGGCAATGTCAGAACTGGTGCAGTAGTCAACTTCTCCTTCAGGAGCAAATAACTCTCCTCACATGCATCGGACCACTCAAACTTGACGGCCTTCTTCATCAACCTGGTCAGTGGTGTAGCAATCCAAGAGAAATCCTGTACAAACCGCCGGTAATAGCCTGCTAAACCCAAGAAACTTCGGATCTCCGGTACAGTAGTAGGTCTACTCCAGTTCAGCACGGCCTCGATCTTGTCAGGATCAACACTAACTCCTTCAGCGGATATCACATTGCCTAGAAACTTCACACTATCCTGCCAAAACTCGCACTTGCTGAACTTCGCAAACAACTGATGGTCCCGCAAAGTCCGCAACACCGCTCACAAATGCTTCTTATGCTGGTCCACACTCCTGGAATAGATCAAAATATCACCGATGAACACAATCACGAACTTGTCCAGAAACCGTCTGAACACCCGATTCATCAAGTCCATGAAAGCTGCAGGGGCATTGGTCAACCCAAACGGCATAACCAAAAACTCGTAATGCCCATACCGCGATCTGAAAGCTTTCTTGGCCACATCAGAGTCTCGAATCCTCAACTGGTGATATCTGGATCGAAGATCAATCTTCGAAAAGACTGATGCTCCCTTGAGCTGATCGAACAAATCATCAATCCACGACAACGGATACTTGTTCTTCACTGTAACCTGATTCAGCTTCCGATAGTCGATGCACAATCGTATAGATCCATCCTTCTTCCGCACAAACAAAACCGGGGCACCTCATGGTGAAACACTGGGTCGAATAAAATCCTTTTCCAGCAACTCCTGGAGCTGAACCTGTAATTCTTTCAACTCCGCTGGCACCATACTATACGGTGTCTGTGAAATCGGTCCTGTACCCGGTAACAGCTCAATAGTAAAATCAATCTCCTGAACAGGGGGTATACCAGGTAACTCCGCTGGAAACACATCCGGGAACTCAGAAACAACCTCAATACTACCAAGATCTGGCACAACTGCTATAGTGTCCACAACATGGGCTAAATAAGCAACACAACCTTTCTTCATCAACCGATCTGCCCTCATCGCGGAAATAAAACACGGTAGTAAAGTGTTCTTCTCGCCGCGAAACAGTATCTCGGGAAAGCCTGGTCGTTGAAACGCGACCTCCTTCTTGTGACAATCAAACATAGTCCAATGCGTCTCCAAGAAGTCCATACCCAAGATCAGGTCAAAATCAACGATATCAAGCAACAACAAATCTGCAGCTAACCCATGGCATCCAATAAAAATCTCACAGTCTCTGTACACCCAACCGATACTCACAATCTCGCCTGACGGATATAACACTCTCCACAACCCCGGAAGTGGAGATGCAGGTACCGTAGCTAATGATGATAGTCTATACGACATGAATGAATGTGTGGCACCTGGATCTAACAATGTAAGTAGTGGAATACCAAAGACATGTAACGCACCAATAACGACCTCTAGTGAAGCTCGGCCCTCTCGTAAAGTCATCGCATGAACCCTCGCCTGCCTGGCTGGTCGTCCACGCTGAGGCTGTCCCTGCTGTCTGCCCTGGCCCACAAACTGTGCTAGTCGAGCTCCCGAAGTGGCACCTCGCTCAGCTCCGGAACTCTGGGCCGCCTGTCCATCAGCACCATCAAACTGGTAACACTCCCTCGCATAGTGACCCACCTGGCCACAGCGGAAACAAGTGACAGGGCCTCGCTGACATGGACCAACATGATGTCTGTTGCAGAGACTACACAACGAGTACTCTCTCGGTACGGCAAATGAGCCACCAGTACGCCGAGGATAACTAGAACAGCTGGAACCCCCACTAGCATGTGGTCGCTGCGATCGATCTCTCCTCCATCTCGGTCTCTGTCTCGGTACACCAGCTAGTGGTCTATAAGATCCACCGCCTGAAGATGAAGCCGAACCGGAAGTATCAGAACTCTGCCTCTTTGAAGGTCCCTGACTCGGTCCACCCTTCTCAAATCGTCTAGGCTGGTACCTCTGCTGCCTCTCCTTCTTTATATCCTAACCCCGGAGTGCTGCACTGACAAACTCATCAAAGTTGTTCCGAGGCATCGTAGTTAGAGTCCTCTTGATGTTCAAGTTCAAACCCAGCTCAAACCTGCGACACTTGGCTTCCTCAGTAGCCACCATATCGCGCGCAAAACGAGATAAGCTGGTAAACCTGTCCCGATACTCAAGTACAGACATACTGCCCTGTCTCAAGTTCGTAAACTCCTCATACTTGCGTTGCTGGGTAGCCTGATTGAAGTATCTCCACATAAACAAATCACGGAACAAAGTCCACGGAGTATCAACTGGAACTCTGTCGGTGCTAACCCATCAAAAATATGCATCAGACTCAAGTAATCCGACTGCTACCACTGTCATCTGCTCAGGGGTAAATCGCAGACGCTCACATACACGTTCAACCTGAACCAACCATGCCTCACATATCTCTGGATCAGCTGAACCCGAAAACACAGTCGCACCAGCAGTACGAGCTTTGACCACAGGGTCAAAACGCTCTTCCAAACGCAGCACTCGCATCAGCAAGTCATGCGTCTGGCGATCCTCATCAGGATCCGCTTCCCGATCAACACGGGGACCACGTCGAGGAGGCATCCTACTGATACAAGACAAGCATTAGGTACAAGTAGAAAGAACGTAATCATGAGACCACAGATATTTGAGAACACACAACACCCGAAGTATTGATGATTACCGCTGGCCAGTCGGGTCATCACTCCAGACATGCTGTACAAACTCAAATACCCTAAACGTCACAACTACAAGAGTCTACAGAATCTGACAACCTAATGCTCTAATACCAAGTTGAAAGGACCCAACCCCGATTTAGTTTCCTAAACCGGAATCAAACCCCTTCTGAAAACGTGAACCAACAAAAACTATTAAAATTTCGGCAGAGTAACGCTACTAACGCGGAATAGCCATTACCTGCACCCGGAAAATAACACTTCATCCTATGCCAAAAAAGCCAAACCGTGGGCACCAGTCCCATTCGGATTTCTCAAATATCATATCATAATCAATAAACAGTAAACATACTGTAATATATAGTATATCCGGGAAAAACCGTATAAAACATGTATCCGAATATATCAGAGCGACCTCTAGTGTAAATATATAGAATATATACATCAGTAGGCAAAACAAGAACCTACTGGAAGACACAGGTAGCTCGAATCACTAGCCTCTAACCGCGACGTGAGACACCAGAATCCGAACTGCAAACTGGGCACGGAAACCGAAAAGCCCAGGGGAAAGGCAAATAAAACCTTAGAGTGAGTGGACGAAAATAAACATATGCCTTTCACCAGTTATATACATAATCAATGTAAAACAATGCGAGTTCGAAAAGTATATATATGGAGGTTGCCAGGCGAATCTCTCAAGCTCGACGGTCAGGTGAATCGCTCAAACCCGACGGTGATAGGCCAGGGGAATCTCTCAACCCCGGCGGCATACAGGAGAATCTCTCAACCCTGCCCAGAGGAATCTCTCAACTCTGGTCCAGAGGAATCTCTCAACTCTGGCGGATTACTGGTAATCAGCCGAGTAGCCGAAGCATCGATGCAGTAATGCCATCACCAATAAATATAAAATAATACCTCCGAAAATAACATATATTTCAACATCGGATAAAGTAAATACGGAAAATCACGATAAATCACGAACTCGCAAACAACTGTGAATATATAAAAATGTCCACTCACAGATCAGCAGAGCGCGCACTCGCACTAATCTCGTGGCCCGGCGGAAGATCCCTCGCCCGAAGCATGATCTCGATCCCCTGAATAATCATAAAACATATCTTATCAAAATCATAGCCCACAACTCTGTACTTAACCACGGAAACCAACCGTTCCCGGAAACATATAAAACTGTATAAAATAATCGACTGAATTCTCGAAATCTCCACCCGAAACCCTCGCCTGAAAATCTGATACCTAAATCAATTCGAAAACCTCAAGGTGACGATCGGGGCGTGATTACTAGAAAAATGACATTAAAATCATTGAAAACTGAAAAGTCAACTTTCTCGCCGGAGCGCCGCCGTTGACCGCCGCCGCCGCCGGCGCACCGTCAACGGAGAGTTTCTCCGGCGAGGAAGCTCCAGTTTTCAAGATCTCCTCAAGCCCAACCATTTCTTCAACTAGGACAACACCCAATTCAAACTCTAACACCTCCAAATCAGCTCGAAACCGAAACAGATCCAAACTCCGGCAACCACCACGGGTTCATCGGAATCCACCTCCTCGTTCAAAACCAAGTACCTAGGAAGCATCCCTGGGGCAAGGGGAGTCGAAACCCTCACTCCCCCGCCACCGTAGCTCGCCGGAAGTCCACCCCCCGTCACCGGCGAACTCCGGCATCAAAACCCGATTCGTACTCATTCAATTCATCATCAAATTTCACGATTTCAAACACAAAACAACTTAGAAACTCAAGAGGAAGAGATTTATACCCCTCTCGTGGCCGGAGGTGGCCGGAAAATCCAAGTCGGCCGGCGAAAATCAAACGGGAAAGTTCTCCCTCTCGGTCAACGGTCAAACTGCCCAAAATGGAAAGTCAACGTCTGGTCAAACCTCAAACAGTATTTTCGACAATTTTTCGACTATTTTCGATATTTATACTCACGTCTCAGGACGATCAACTGTTCAAAACGAATAACCAAAATGATTCGGATAAATACGAACAAACGGATAAACTCGTCAATAAACTGAAACTTCAAAGAATCATATTATATTCCTCGGTTATCGGAAAAATCATCCGGAACCGCCCACGAACTTGAAATCACGTGCTCTACAACTTCCGTGAAGAAAATCAATTCAAATTCTCGGCCGATAATAAAGTCGCGAACTAATCCGACAAACCACTCTATTAACGATTAATCGCGATTAAGCATAATCTCGTGAATCGTACTGATTACTCTACTGATTTTGGTTCAGGTCGTCATAGTATTAGACTCATATTTCTGCTATATAATCAAGTTCACTTTATTTTGATTTGATGTAGTTGGTTTTGTTTGTAATAAGGCAATCTTTTGATGTAGGCAAAGTAATAAAATTTCTTCTTTTCGATATTTTAAAGTGTTAAGAATAATTATTTTCATACATATTGCTTAAATGGGTCGAATTATCATAGCTCTATGACACTATGACACAAAAATGCCATAAAAATGAGACAAAAAGAGAGGATGGTTTTTGATCCTGAGAATTTTTGACTCGTCGAAGGTTTACCTCGACCTGTAAAAGAACCACTCTTGATCAGTTTTCGCCACTATTTTGACTTGTCAAAAATTTTGTCCTATTTCTTTTGACCCATCGAAAGATGGTCATTCGCCGCACCTTTTACACCTTCGACCCATCGAAGCATCATCTTGACATGTCGAAGGCATGCTACTGTGTCCAAAAATTGTCCAAATTCGACACATTGATGGAAATTTTTGACCCGTTAAAAATAGATATTAGAAATTCATATCGGTTTTAGGTTTTTCTTCTATCCGTTGAGCCATCTTCTAGATCCGTCGAAGAGGTCTCCTGACAAGACCCAACCCAGATTACTTTAGTAATCTAGGATGAGCCTTGTGTGACCCATATTAGAGTATCTAGCAGCGCCTACTCAGTACCAGCACTACAAGAAAACAACACTTAGACCACGGAAACGTAATTGTTCCGTGGTCCAAGTGACACCTGGACAACGGAAAAGACTCCGTGGTCCAAGTACCACCTGGACGACGGAGAATACCATCTTCGTCGTCCATATGGTCACCTGGACCACGGATTCTTTTCCGTCGTCCAGGTGATCACCTGGACGACGGAGATGGTATTCTCCGTCGTCCAGGTGATCACCTAGACCTCGGAGTCTTCTCCGTCCTCCAGGTGATCACCTGGACGACGGAGATGGTATTTTCCGTCGTCCAGGTGATTACCTGGACAACGGACCGACACGCCGTCGTCCGAGTATACGTAACGTACTTCCACTTAGACGACGTACCGACACCTCCGTCGTCTAAGTGAAGCATTATATATGCCCGATGCCAAACTGAATTCATTCCTTGATCTCTTCATTCCATTTGAAGAAGAATTGAAGGAGAAGGGAGAAGGAGAAGGGAGCTAGCTAGCTAGAAGGCCGAGAAGAATCAGGATCGATAAGGGATCTCCGCTGACTAGCTAGCTAGCTTAATTAACGTACAGATATCGAGAAGGCCAGCAGGTACGTACGTACGCAGATAAAATTTGCTTAATTAATATATATTTAGTGAAAACGTACGTACATACATGCAAGGATGTTAGCTATATATATATATGTACAGATCGATTAAATTACGTACGTACGTAATTGATGGATCGATGTAGATCGAGTACGTATAATTAAGCGTAAATTAATGGACAAATATATATATATGTAATAATTAATTAATTATAATATTTTGTAGCAGTATGGACAAGAGTTGGATGAAGTTGAAGAATAGATGTGATGTCCGGTATATGGATGGAATTAGCGAATTTGTGAATTTTGCGATAGAACATGGTCAGGGAAATAAACGTTTCAGGTGTCCGTGTCAGAAATGTCTTAACTGTCAGTATGCGGAGGTTAATGTTATGGTGCAACACCTGTACGAAAATGGTATGATGTGGAGTTACACTACATGGAGCGAGCATGGTGAAGCAGTAGAGTTCAGCGCAGCAGACTTCAGCTCAGGGTACAGTTACCATGGTGCCTCATCCAGCGGCAGTGGTGCCGGACCCCCAGCTTGCAACCCAACTGCAGATTTTGTCCATGATGCGTTTCCGGGATGTAGTCATAGTGGACACCAACACCAAGACGGAGGTTACAGTACCACTAATGAGCATGATGACACATTCCCCGCAGCTAGCTTGGCCACTGACACCAGTGAGATGGAAAAGTACAACCGGATGCTACTTGAAGCGCAGACCCCGGTGTTCCCTGGATGTCGAGAGAATGTGTTGCAATATGTAATGGAGCAAATGAAGATAAAAGTGAAGCACAAAATGTCAGTGAGTGCTTTTAACTGTTCATATATACGATGCGTTCATCGATATTGTACGACTATTTCACTCGAATGACAGATCGCTAAATTCCTAGCGAATTATTTTTTAAATTTTTTTTACGTAATTTGAACCTGGACGACGGAGATGGTCATTTTCCGTCGTCCAGGTGTTAACCTGAACGACGGAGAATGACCATCTCCGTCGTCCAGGTTCAAAAACCATGGCGGTTCAAATTTATTTTTGTTTATTTTTTTCATGTAATTTTCACTTGGACGACGGAGACTGACCATCTCCGTCGTCTAAGTCCAATTTTTATGGCGGTTCAATTTACCGCTTCCGTTTTTGGGACCGCTTGAATTTTCACTTAGACGACGGAGAATTAATTCTCCGTCGTCTAAGTCCAAAATTATGGCGGTTCAGAACGTCCCGCCGATTAATTGGCGCCGCTTGAAATTTTTTGAAACCGCCACTTAGACGACGGAAAACACTGTTTCCGTCGTCCAGGTGAACTTAGACGACGGAGAATAGTGATCCGTCGTCTAAGTGCAACTCTATAAATAGAGTTGCACCCCCCCCTCATTTTCTCATCATTCCATCTCCTCCTCTCCTCTCCTCTCCTCTCCTCCGGCGATCCTCCTCCGGCGACGCTCCGACGATATTTTTTCCGGCGTGGTTCCTCCTCTCCGACGACTCAACTCCGGCGAAATTCCCTAAAACTCCGATTCGGTAAATTTCTATTTTTCCCTTATTAAAATAATTTTCATTTAATTAATTAATTAAATTCTAAATATAATTAATTAGTAGAATTTAATTTATTAATTAGTTTAAAAATTTAATAAATTATTAATTATTGTTATTAATTTAGTAAATCATAATTATTGTAATTATTGTAATTATTTATTATTAGTTGCATGATTAAATGAATTTATTATTAAATTTATTAAATGAATAAATTATTATTCATAATTTATTAAATGAATCAATTTTTTATTAAATGCATGATAAATAAATATAAATTATTGCATCTAATTAAAAATTATTAATTAATATTTATGTTTATTTTCTAGTAAATTAATTAGTAGTACGTGTTCGATTTAAATTTAGTACATAGGCTTGGTTTATTAAGTCGCACTCTTTGGAATAGATGGCGCCTATTTTCCTTGCTTATCTCCTTAACCCCTCGTGATGTGTGGATTTCATCACCGCACACCATAACCTAAGAGAAGTTATGGACACGAGGTTGAGGGCGGAGTTTGCAAAGGACTTGAGGGAGTGTAAATTTTCGAAAAATTGGCCGAATGTCGGACATGGTGTCTAGAAACGGGTTATGACTGGTGACAGGATTTGGACTAAGAAAGACTTTTGTCGAAATTAGTCTTGCCTCTCGCGTTATCTCTATCCCTAACTGGCCATGTTTTTCGATTTAACCAAGGCTGATTAATTGAAAATTTACACTTTATCGCGCGGGTCGCACGTCCATTGAACGACCGAAAATGCCAAGCTAGTGTACTCTATTTAAATCTTGAACGTACTTAATTAATTAGCGTAAATTTTTAAGTTGTAATTATTATGGTAAGTAGGTATTTTAACACCGTACTCTTAGGTTTAAATGGCTCCACCAAAGACGACATCCGGCAAGAAGAAATCCCAACAGGAGGCAGAAGATGCCATGCTCCGAATGTTGGCGGCCCAAGTCGGTTGGGTTCAACAGGAGGGCAACGACGCTTTCAATCCGGACGGATCATCTGGTCCGTCCGTAGCGCCCTCTGGGGAAATTCTCGCTCCCCCATTCATCTCAAGCGGTGATGACGTCGACCCCTTCCAATCTCCGACGCCCGGTACCGGTTCAACGGGAAGTACTCAGGCGTCCTCGACCGCCGAATCAATCATGTACAGCGCCCGCCGTAGGCAAAGGAGGGCCCCCACTGATCCAGAACCGAAAAGGACTCGGGGTCTCGTTAAAGGGGGCAAAGCGGAGCGTATTTGCAAGGCGACCGGGAAAAAGATCGACTTGTCGTACGACGAATTCACCGGTGGCCCTCCCACAGCTCAGCTAGCAAGTCTCTCGGCGCATGGGATATGGTCAATCATCCGTAACCGGGTTCGTATCACTGCCCCTACTTGGAAGGAGGCGCCGGATCATGAGAAGGCGAAAGTCTTCAAATATCTTTCGGTACGTAATACGTCCAATTTAGTTATTATATAATATTGTTAATATTAGTTAAATTTTCATAATATATACGATTATAATTTTCTATTTATTTTTGATAGGAACAATTTGATGTGGATCCGACACCGGCCATGTTGAGGCATATCAACCAAACCGCTAACTCCATCTACAAAGATTGGAAGTACAAGCTCCATAAGTACTTCCAAGATGTCGGTCCCGTGCCTCCCCCTGTAGAGCTGCAAGGGGATAGAGAAGATGAGTGGGAGTGGTTGTGTAACCACTTTGCCGATGAACAATTTAAGGTGTTAATTTATTTTTTTTATCTCAATTAAGATAATTGAATTATTTAAATTGTAGTTATTAATTTTTAATGATTTAATTATTTTGTGTAACAGAAATTCTCCGGTGTCAACAAGGCCAACCGGGGGAAGAAGGAGAAACACCATACTACCGGCGCCAAGCAGTTCATTCAAATAGCCAAGGAGCACAAGGATAAGGGCTCCAAACACCCTTATCTTGATGCAAGGGTAAGCGCGTACGTGACGCCTGGGCTCGATAATGAAGCGAGTCAATGCGGCATAAGTGATATATTAATTATGTGCTTTTAATTATAGTAATTATTATTTAAATATGATTTCATTATAATAAATTAATTATTCTTTTGTAGGCAAGGGTGATAGAGCGTGCAAATGAAGAGTTGGTTAACACTCAGCTTGCGTTCCCAGATGTGCCGCCGGAAGACCTGCCTCCTCTATCCTTTGAGAGCCAAATTGTAATCGCGGATGAGGTCTACGGTCGTAGAGCTGGCAAGGAGGTTAGGCACTTTGGGCCTAGGGTGGTACGAGATTTGTCGACGACCTCCGGCTCATCATCTACGGGAGGTTCGGGGCAGCGGAGAAGGAGTCAGGCAGCGGCCGTCGAAGCAGCCATTCAAGAGGCTCGACTGGCACGAGAGGAGAACGAGTCAATGCGGCAAAGACTTGACGAACAACAAGCACAAATAGCCCAACTCATCGCGCTCATGAACCAAAATCAAGAAGTATGTCAACCTCCTCCGAACCCATACCCCGACGACAACGACCCGGCTGGAGGCGGAGGACCCGGCGGCGCATCTGCTCCTCCAGTGTATTAGCTAGCTAGTTAATTATCGCGTTTCTTTATTTCCGAGTTCCGAACAATATTTTATAATTTTTGTGGGTTTTTAATTTGGATGTGTATATATCTACAAATTAATTAATTATTTAATTAATACATTAATTAATATTAAAAATTTAGTTTAATTAATTATTTTCAACTATTTTTCATTATTTAAATTAAATTAATAATAAATTAAATTAATAATATTTAATTTCAATTTATTTATTTTTTTTTAAATTAAATATTCACTTGGACGACAGAGATTATGTTCTCCGTCGTCCAGGTGCACAAACCCTAAACCTAACCCTAAACCCCTAGCCCCTAACCCCTAAAGGTGAACACCTAGGCCACGGAGAAGCTAGCATTATCCGTGGCCCACGTGTTTACCTGGACGACGGAAACGCTAATTCTCCGTCGTCCAGGTGAACACGTGGGCCACGGAGAAACGAGCAATGTCCGTGGCCCATGTAGTCACCTGGACGACGGAGACTTAGAGTTTCCATCGTCCAGGTGCATACATGGGCCACGGATAATATCCGCGACGACGGAGAACTAATTCTCCGTCGTCCAGGTTCTTGGACGACAGCACTTGGAGCATGGACCTTGGACGATGGAGATTCCGTCGTCCAAGTACTTAGACGACGAAAAACTGCACTTAGACGACGGAAATTGTCCGTGGTCTAGGTGCAGTTTTCTTGTAGTGCAGCTACCTAAGTATGAATAACTCTGCACTTCAATTGAGAACTTACACTGAGAAAATAGAAGCTGTAGACTGTCATGCCTCGTACTCTGAACGGTCATGACTTCAACCGACTAATATGTAATCTGGACAATTTAAAACCAAAGGCCCAGAGAAAGACATAAAAAAAAACCTAAAACTTTAGAGTGAGTGAATAAAAATCATAATAGTATGATATGCGTAAAACTGAAGAAGTAAAATTGTATGCCTTTCCACAGCTTCTACTAAAACTTATGCGAGTTCAAATATCGTAGAATTGTAATAAAAATAGAGGTGATCATTCATGGTGTTTGCTCTAATCTAGAACGAATATATGTATGAAAAGTACATGTGATGGGATCTATTAGGGTGTTTGTCCTAACCCGAGACAATCTGGGTCGAGCATGGTGTTTGTCCTAACTCGGTCCGACCAGCTATCCGGTGATCAACTGAATAACCAAGGTATCGATGCAACTAAAGAAAACCATCATAAAATAAACCTCCAAATTTAAATGGTCTGAAACATAACGTAAAGCAAACAGCATAAAAATATGAACTCACTATCGACTATGAAAATAAAAGTCCACTCAAAGTACTGTGTCGTGATTTCCATCAAGCCAAAGCACGTCTGTTGGTGCTACTATGCATCTGTCACTGGCCGCGAACATATCATCCTGCTATTCACTATAATTTTTAACTAATCGTCAAAAATTATAGTGGATAGCTATCATCGTTCACCTACGAGCATTATCGTCAAGAACCTTGCATTCTCGAACAACGTACTTTTCAAACTTATGACATGCTTTAATCTAATTCCAAACTCTAATTCCTAAATCCTTTTTAAAGTTGCAACATATTCCTAAAATGTTATGCGACTCGAAGTCGAATCGTCAATCGATTCAATTGTTCGATATAATCATAAAATCATTTAATTAGTATCCCATTAACCACACATCTTAATCAACAATGTACAAATTAGTTCAATAACCTCTTCATTACAATCGGTACAAACTGACGAGCAAAGCGGCATAAAATTTACATCAAAATACCCTTTGCCGGAGTGCCGCTGTGAACCGCCGCCGCCGCCGGCGGCACGGGTGAAATTTTCCGGCGACCCGAAACTCAACATGCTCAAAATTAACTCAACAACAACTTTCTCTTCTACAAAAATGTCAAATTCTAACTATAACTCACCGAATTACATTTTGAAACCAAGAACACCAAAATCTTCAAATCTTTGATTTTTCCTCCACACATGGAATAATGATATGATCTTGGTGTCATTAGCTTTGCCGTGAGGAGAGATTTAAAGCCCAGTAGGTCCCAACCTTAAATTGGAGCTTGGAACCATTACCCTAAAGATTAGGGTTTTTGGTTTGGTTTCCTCCATCTCACCACTGCTACATCCCTAAACAAGGTTGAAGATGTTGGGGAAAAGGTAAAGGAGGTCGTGGTGATCATTTTGATACCAAGACCGACCAATTTTGTGGCCAGGCGGTGGTTCATCGCCGACGAGCCGTGGTGGAGAGAGAGAGACCGCGCGGGAGAATGAGGAAAAGAGGAGAGAGAAAAGTCTGCCTAAAAAAGAAAGTTTTGACTTTCCATTTCCTGAAAGTTCTTATTTATACTTGTGTGTTACGACTAACCGAATCGTAAAATTATACAAAACTTCCACTGACCGAAATTTTTTCATCGTAACTTTAATTTTAACTCTTGACGTGGCTACGACCTCGTCTTGATGAACTCTACGACTTTCCTCAATATAATTTCCCAAAATAGAAAGTTCTATTTATACTCTTCTATTTACAACTATTACATTTTCGATAAATTTTCGCTGATCATAACGTTCTTGTCGTAACTCCATTTTCGACATTATTTGCGTCTACGAACTCGTCTCGACAATTTCTACGACTTCCACCCGAAGTCAACCAACTTCAACAATCTGAAGAAAAAAAGTTAACTAAAAAGTTCTCAATATTTACCGACAGTGACAAAACTAACTACTTTCTTGATTAATCTTAAATAAATCATAAAAAAGAAAATTCTCATGACAATGCTGTTTTACATCAATTTTTAGATGTTGGTCATTTCGACCGATCAAATGCTAGTTTACATCGGTTTTTGGATGTTGCTATGGTCAGCACTCTAATCAAACCTTTTTATATTTTGAAAACATTTGTGCCTACGGTTTTCAATTGGAGCAATATTGTAAGAATGGAAAAGAGTTTTGTGGGAAATCTCCATAGAATGTTGCCAATGGTGCAATCTGAAGAGGTTTATGAGGATTTATAGTGATTTATATCTTACTATGGTACAGATCATTTAATCCAATGCAGTCATTCATACTACCTTGCCTCATATAACTTTTGCACTATGATGATCAAAATATTGAGAAATTCTCATGGTTATCGATTCTTAAAGAACAAAGAAGCATGTAGAAATACCTAAAACCATCAATTTAGATGGGGGAACTAAGATTACTTCACTTAGTCTAGATTTAGTCTCCAAGATGAGTGCAGCACAATCCTATGCATTTTTCCCACTGGATGTCTTTATGGCCAAATCCATTGCACATCGCTCAGTTTGCAAAGCTTATTCATTGCCTGCAATGTTGTTTATAGGCATGAACTTCTTTTGCTGTAGACACAACTTCCATTCCTTCACAGACTCCAAGAATATATTTGTGGACCAATCAAACTGGTATGCGGACTATGTTATAGTTTTGGTTGCTGCATCGACGCATTGGTCACACGTCGCTTTGCTATCCACATGGTATATTGCATTTGCAAAACTCTTATCATAGATTATTAAGCTTCAGGCTCACCACCCGGACAATCCAATCAGGTCTATTAGATTTGATAATGTAGGAGTGTTTACATCAAAATCTTTTGATGATTACTGCATGTCAGTTGTGATTAAAGTTGAACATCTCGTCCCTCATGTTCATTCACATAACAGTTTAGCAGAGGTAAAAATCAAACTTTTACAGCTTGTGGCCAGAGCAATGGTAATGCATATACATTTTCCCGTAACAGCTTGGGGATATGCAGTATTACATGCAGTAATGCTTATTCGCTTGAGACCCGTAGCACGCCAACCATTTAGTGCATACCAGTTGATAACTCAGTATGAGCCTGTCATTTCACATCTACGCATCTTTCGTTGCGGAATATATGTGCCAATTACGCCACCTCAGCATACTTAAATGGGTCCTCAATGTCGTCTATACATCTATGTTGGTTATGAATCTCCAATAATTGTCCGTTACCTAGAACTCTTGACAAGCGATCTCTTTACTGCAAGATTTGTATATTATCACTTTGATGAGACATACTTCCTATCGTTAGGGGGGGATAAGAATGGTTCCATTCTTGTTAAATATTGAAAATTGACGTGATATGTCCTCACTATGTCTCATCATGATCCCCGAACATCTTAGTATGAGATTGAAGTGCAATGTATTCTCGATTTTCAGAAAGTGGCATATTCGATGCCTTACTCCTTTATTGATATCATGAAAGTGATGAGATCGGTTATACCTGCTGCAAATAATCCTGTAAGGTTGAAAGTCCTTGGAATTAAGAAAGTTAATGCAATACCTAGGCAAGATACGTTTTCTCTTGCCCATAGTAGGGGTGTAGAGTCGGTTAAAATCCACTAATGAGCTGCCGGTGAAAAGGCAAGTCATCAAGGAACAAAATGATCATTCGATCATCAACATATGAGATTGTTTCTGACTATATGAAAGGACCCAACCCCGGTTTAGTTGCCTAAACCGGAATCAAACCCCTTCGAAAATACGAACCAACAAAAACCGTAGAAATTTCGGCAGAGTTTCGCTACTAACGTAGAATTACCATTATCTGCACGCAGAAAATACCCTTCATCCTATGCCACAAAAATCAAACCGTGGGCACCAATCCCATCCGGATTTCTCAATATATCAACAGTAAAGTAAAACAATAAATATAACTGTACTTTACTGAAATCCGGAGTAAAATCATATAGTATATACAACAGATTACTCAGAGCGACCTCTAATGTATAATCATATAAGTATACCACAGTAGGTAGAACAATAAACCTACTGGAAGAAACAAGGTAGCTCGAGCACTATGCCTCCGACCACGACGTGCGATACCAGAACCTGAACTGCAAACTGGGCACAGAAACCGAAAAACCCAGGGGAAAGACATGAAAACTGTTAGAGTGAGTGGAAGAAAATAAATGTCTTTCTCCAAGTAATATATACGTTATAAAAACATATGAGAGTCGAAAGTATAAATAATCAAATGGTACACGAGGGAGACTCTAACTCCTTACGCGTCCGAGTATACGAGGGAGACTCTAACTCCTCACGCATACGGAGCATGCATAAAATCTCACGGGGTCGCTCGTGGACACATCCGTGCTAGTACAGTCCGAATCATGGGATCCCAGACCCACACGTGATTCTAGCCAAAAAGGCCTCAGGCCAAAGGTCTGCCTCCCCCCGGTAAAGGCCTCGGGTCAGGAGTCACAGCCTCCCCTGGTAAATAGGCACCCTCGGGGATCAGCCGGGATGCGAGTGTATCGATACAACAACATATATAAATTTTACTCTGTGTAAACCAAATCATAAATCTTTTCCATGCACATGCACATGCATAAAACATAATATATATATATATATATGTATGTATACTCGTATACGCATATCCGTATATGTATAATTGTAAAACATATGCTCATGTAAGTCAAAATCTCATATGCATGCTCAAGTTCGTAAAACGTGTATAAAGACTCGCAAATAATCCGTGAAAAGAAATGTCCACTCACAGACTAGCGTAACGCAGTTTGCGTTAACCCGTGATCCGGCGGAAAGTCCCTCGCCAAACAAACGATCACGAACACCTGAATATTCACAAAATCCATTTCTCAAAGTCATAACTCGACAATACAAGACAAATCACGAGAAACCACCGTTCTCGGAAACATACGATTCAATTACAACATACTGTCGGAAATCCGATATTCACACCTCAATACCTCGCTATGATTTCGGACTCTCAACTCGAAAAACGAACCTCCCCACTACGATCGGGGCACAATTTCGAATGAAATGACATGCAACTTGTCAAAAATCCCAAAAAGTCGAACTTTGACGGCCGTTGACCGTTGACCGCTGCCGTTGACCGCCGTCAACGGTGGCGCCGCCACCAACCTAAAAATTTTCCGGCGGAGCAACTCCTATTCCACTCAAAATCATCCACTGAGCAACTTTCATAACTGCAACAAAGGCCAACTCAATCTCTAACTAGTCTAATTTCGTGATAAACCAAATTGTTCCCAAAATTTCAAATCCAAAATTCTTCATCCAAAATCAAAATTAGAACTCCAAACTTACATGGTAGCTTGTAGGTGATGAGAGCTTCAAAGCCCACTCCAAATTACAGCTCAATTCGGCCGGAAAACACAAACCCGAATTCACTCAAAACTCATCAACTTTGGCCGAAAAATTCATGCACTTCCGGCGAGCCACGCCGTGGGGAGAGACTGGAAATGGACTCGGGAGGCCGAGACGAAGGGAAAGGGACCAATCCCAAGCCGTGGGGTGGCCGGAATGCACCTCGCCGCCGGCGAGCTGTCGTGACTACTCCACCACCTCGGTCAACCCAAGTTGACCAGGTCAACTCCCAATATGGCAATGTTTGACTTGCCCAAACAGGTAACTTCTATTTATGGACTTTCCCAAAATGGAAACCAACAAACACACTTTTTGGCAAACTTCAAACACACGTAATTTCCTCGTCGTAATTTTGATTCCAATAATTCTCGAGGCCACAAGCTCATCTCGACGTACTCTTCAATTATCACCCAAAGTCAAACACATCGACCAATCGGATAAAAAGTCAACGTTCAAACCAACACATATTTAATCGACTAAACAATCAACAATCGGAAATATTCACAACTTAATCTTCTTAACTCGGAATATTACTCCGGAAGTTCCCACGAGCTCAAAATTAAATTCTCAACAACTTCCGTGAAGAAGCCAAAACCGAATTCTTGACCGGTAATTTAGTCGCTAAGAGCATCACTTATTTAAATCTGATTACGTCGAAACTTCAAATATTCATAACTTATTCATCGGTCGTCCAAATAACGATCCGGAACCGCCCACGAACTCGAAATCACACGAAAAACGACTCTCGAGAAGAGACCCAGCTCCAATTCTCGGCCAATGATTTAGTCGTTAACAAGCCTGGCGATTCAATCATCAGTCGAAAATCTGCGATTACGCAGTAACTCACGTATATAGCTGACCATACTGCTGATTCTGGTCCGGGTCGTCACACTATAATCATGTCCTAAAAGTTGACATTGACAAACACTGGGGGACACCTCAATTCAAGTCAATGACAATGTCATTAAATAAGGAATCTCACCAAGTTAAACAAGTGCTAGCGGTATTATAGATGGTTCTTCCATGTTCGGTGATGATGTATTTTCCGTCGCTCAGGAATTGAAGATGATGAAGTGGAATCTCTCTCTATTACGGATTGTCAACATACAACAAATGAACCGATATGGAAAGTAGCAATCCAGACTGAACTAAACTCTCATACAAAAGGCAAGTTTTCGGTCAAGTAGTGTTCGAATGGTAAGCCAGTTGGACATGAATGAGTTTTTTGTTCTGATGCACAATGAGAAGAACTTATGGCTTAAGGTTTTTAAATCCCTGGTATTGCTTATGAGGAGATGTATTCTTCGGATATGGACATCATTCCTTTTCCCTACCTTATCTGTTTGGTAGTGTCTGAAAATACTTGAGTATGCAGCCTATGAATGTGGTTATAACATATCTCTATGGGATCTTGATTCAAAGATATACATGAGAATACCAGTTGGCATGGTTATACCCAATTCAAGTAACTTTAAAACCACGGAGTGCTCATGTGATCAAATTGAGATGTTCACTACTCTGAGTAATTACTTGATTGGGAAGGGATGCAAGAATAATAAGTTATGCTCATGTGTGTTCATTAGATGAACAAGTTGTTTGAGATGATAAACCTTATTAAGATTCAATTTTGTCTTGGTTTAGAGATGGAATATCGAGTTGGTAGAATACTTATTCACTAGTCTACTTATGTCCAAGTCAGGCAATGGACAAAACACATCCTATTAGTACACTAACGGTTGTTCACAGTCTGGAACCCAAAAAGATCCATTTTATTTGGATGATGATGTTAACAAACTTTTGGAGCCAAGATTACATATCTTAGTGCAGTTGGAGCTTGGTTATATATGGCTTGATGCACACATCCAGACATTATTTTCTTGGTCTATGCCTACGCAAAGTTATTGGAATGCTGTAAAACACACCTTCAGGTACTTGAAGAGATTCATTGACTTGGGCTTGTTCTTTCCCTACAAAGAATACAGAGAGAAGCTTGAGATTACCAGAAAAAGGGATGGTTGAATCGCAGCATACAGGTCCTGGAATTTTTGAGCTGCCGCATGGATCTTTCGAATTGTCAAAAATTGCACCATGGATGGACATGAAGGTGTTAATCGACACGTCGAAGGATGCACCCTAAATCGATCTGGGGCTATCATTCGACCCGTCGAGTAAAAGTTTTGACCCGTCAAATTTCTCTCCAGCTGCAAGCATTGTACCTCAATTCAGTGTGGTTCTCTACTCAGAGACACATTGTGATGTCTTGGTTGGTTTTGCTGATGCTAAGTATCTCTCTGACCCACATAAATAACGTTTCCAAATGAGAATCAAGAATATTTCTTTCAAACACACTGTAAAATTACATAGAATATAATAACCAAAGAAAAAATAGCTAAAAATGTCACTTAAGTATGGCCCGTTCTAAACTTTTCTCACCTATGTATGGCAAATATCACTTTGCTCATTATCGAGTTACACTTTTACTCGTTTTGCTCACTCTAAATTTTGTAAAATTTGGGGTTTTTAATTCGAGTTATAATCGATCAAGGAAACCTATTGGACATTGTAGCTCTCTTCCTTATGAGTCTTTTCATACCAATGTCGAGCCTCAATTCATTTTGAGGAAAAAGAATTGAAGATTTGAGTTTTTAGTGTTTTCGACTTTAAATGTTAATTCAACAACTTCCATGATGAATTAGACTTGGGTATAGTTGAGAAAATTGTTGTTTTGTTGATTTCGCACAGATTGAGCTCCGGTTCGCCAGAAATTGGAGTGGCGCCGCCAATTTTTCCGGTTTGAAGTGATCAAAGTGAGTAAAAGTGTAATTCGATAATGAGCAAAATGATATTTGTCATACATGAAGAAGCAAAGTTTAGAACATGCCATACTTGAGTGACATTTTTAGCTATTTTCCCATAACCAAATCCCAAGAAAGATCAGTCATCAAACTGTTTTCCCATTTCGGCCTTTTACGCTAGTGAGAAAAATATTGAAAATGTATTTTGGGCCAACTTAGCAAAGCTCTGGGCTTCACGGTATGAGTGGAAAGCCCAAAAATGCTACAAACGGACTTCGTCACTCATAGAAAACCCTAGATATAAATTTGTCTCCAACTTCTTCCCTTGGTCAGTCTCCGCTTCCCTCCTCTCTGCGCCTCTCCGCTTCTCTCCTCGCTCGCTCTTTCTTTCTCTCAATCCGATTCCATGGTTCGCATTCTCCCCTCGCCGAAAATTATAACCTACTCATCGTCGTGTATCCCTATCTAACTCTTTTTTTGAATTTCAGGCTCCAAAGAAGGACAAGGCTCCGCCGCCGTCATCGAAGCCCGCCAAGAGCGGCGGAGGAAAGCAGAAGAAGAAGAAGTGGTCAAAGGGAAAGCAGAAGGAGAAGGTGAACAACATGGTCCTCTTCGACCAACCCACCTACGACAAGCTGCTCTCTGAGGCTCCCAAGTTCAAGCTCATCACACCGTCCATTCTCTCCGATCGTCTCAGGATTAACGGCTCTCTGGCCAGGAGGGCAATCAGGGACTTGATGGCCAGGGGATCTATCAGGATGGTCTCGGCTCATTCTAGCCAGCAGATCTACACAAGGGCGACCAACACCTAGGTTTTACTGTGTTTTGCTTTTATGAATGAATACGGAGACTGCTGAGAATCGTTTTTTAATTTGCCGACTATTGCTTTTGGGATATGGAATTGCTGTGGCTATTTATGTTAAATCTGTTCTATTGGTTCCTAGTTCTTGCGTATTGTTTTGGCTTTTTTTATTGTTTCTCTGAGCTAGTCTCTGTGTGTCCAGTTGGTGATTTTGGAATGACTAATGCAGTGTTTGGTATTGACCTAGGTAACAATTTCTTGGGTTTGTTAGTGAATATTGTTAGATGATTCGATAGCAACTCCAAAATGGGCACATGTATTTTATTAATTTGTTTGTTTGTCAGTAAATTGAGCTTAGAAGGGGACAACTTAGGTTTTTAACTTCCAAAATGGGCTAATGTTTTAAGTCGTTTGTCGATTGTAATTTGAGTTAAGGTGTTCTTGTGGTTTTACTCTAGTATATATCATTCTTTCAAATCTTATTGTTCTTCAAACCCTACCATGTGTTATGTCTTTGGCCTTCATGGTTGAAGCTAAATTGGTCAACAATCCATATGATTTTTTTTCCCAAGTGCTCTATTCATGCTCTTGACCAGATGTTTTTCTGTGGCTAAGTTGAATGTGGGATCAGTAGCCATGCTGTGTATCCTGTATTAGGGAAACTTCATTGTTGTTTTATTTCATTGAAAAAGAAAAAACAAATAACTTAATGCTTCATTGTTTATAATGTATTTACGGCTTGACATATACTCCAGGTGTTATACATCACGTCTCTTTGTTAAGAAAGGGTGTAGACGTGTAGTGATTCTTTGGCTCTTGCCCTCAAAAGGAGTCCCTTCATGTCTAGAAAGAGCTGCAGAGGGTGTGGCCTTATTGCATATGTATTGGTCTTCTTTTTTAGGGGAAATAGTTAGAATGATTACTAAATTTTGTCACAATCGACAATTTAATCGCTGAATTTTATAAAATATTAAAAAGGTTACTGAACTTTAACTTTGTCTATCAATTTGGTAACTTAGACTATTTTAAACATTAAAATTAGGCAAATGCTTTCATTATATGGATAGGAGTAGGAGGGAAATACACATATCATATGGAATGTACTGGATTACTCTCGATCAGATATAACAGGAAAATGTATTTGTTTTTTTATATTTGGAATGTGTTTCATATTTGTTGTAGGCTTAGATTCCCATTTTCAGTCAATTTTGATTGGATGAATGAGCATGTTAAGTCCGCCAAATTTTTCTTTGCTCAGGTAAGAACAAATTTTTTGTTCCGGTGATTGTTCTAACAGCATTGCCGATGCGGATGGTCTAATATTCTAATTAATCTAATATACTTTTTACGATGGTGAAGAGAAGTCTGAGCTTGGTTGTGTGGAAGTTTGGGTATTCTGTTTGCATATTATATTAAATAATTTGCTGTTTGTTTCTGCGCTGACTGCGAGATGCTGCGGTAAGTATGAGTGCAAAAATGCAAAATAAAAAATATACGTAAACGCAGTGCATACTGGAGGGAATTGGTTTTTCAATTTAATTCCATTAGCAACATCCATTATCATCATATGCTTGGACAAAAACCCCAGCACGTTTACAGACCAAGCGAGTTGTTCAACTCAAGTAGTAGTTATGTAGTTTAATCCGTTACTATCTTTAAATCCAATTCATTAGCACCTATAGCAGAAGCAATACAATATAGACAACGGCTATGATACGGCTAATACCAAATGGTAAGGAAACTTTAGACATACGGCTAATACCAAATGGTAAGAGAAACTAATCTAAAGTTTCCCTTACTCATTGCATGATGTGCATCGATCAGTGTTCGAAAACACAGTCTACACGGTCGATTAATCGGTGTGTAATCGGTAATCAGTAAGAAACTGCGTAGATTAAGGTCTGAACGGTCCCCTACACAGTGAACTATGTAGAGACCGATTAATCGGTCGATTCACCGATTATTGGTGTGTTACACTGTCTACACAGCCATATTTTTTTGTTTAATGAGAAATCAAAATTTAAAAATAACAACTCAAAACTTAATTTTTATTTTCAAAGAAGATTTGGCATGGAGTGATTTTCTTATTTGAAATGCATTCTCTTATGTCTATTATTTTAATATTGAACTATGTGTTCAATTTTGATCACTTTCCTAACATTTTTTTTTACTTAATCATTTTACCTTCTACAATGATGGAGTTTTAAATTTTAAAGTTAAAATTGTCTAAAAGTTAAATATAGCTAGACGATATATAATAACTTGTGAGGTAGTAAAAAAATTACTTAAAAGTTAAAATAGACTAAATTGAACGTTAAAACAATAAAAACTGAAAGATGGAGAAAGTCATTTTCTCTCTCCACTTTTGTTAAATATAATTTCAAAATTTAACTTAAAGTTATATTTAACTTTACTTTAGGGTACCCGTTGGAGTGATATTTTACGTAAAAAAAGTTAAAATTTGACTTTATTTGTGAAATAGGGTATCGTTGGAGATGCTAATGATCTTTTAGAATTTTTTTTAATATATTACTAATTATAATATTATTTAATAGATAAAAAAATACCGATTCCGATTAATCCCGATTAATCACCGAGTAATCGGCTACACAATAATCAGTACCATAACGATTCGTGTCCGATTACCTTTTTTTTTAACACTGGCATCGATGATTCGATCCATACTCTCAAAGGATTTTACATATATAAAATTTCATATGTTTAAATCAAGTCCCAAAATCTCCAAAACCACATCCACTTCACCCCAAAAAATTCTTCACACAACTTCACAATCAACAGTAACCACCTCAAAATCATTCTATCGAACTCAAACATCAAACAACAAAGAAGCTCATATAGTTAACACCAATCTTTTATCAACCAATTCACATTCCCATGCTAAAATGGAAAAAGATGTATGCTTTCATAGTGAATTGAGTCACATCGTCGAGCTTCTTTATTTCATACCAAAACGGAGATGGTGATCAAAGGCTTCATCAACAGAGTGCCAAAATCCTATTACCAACTCCAAACTCTCAGATCTTCCATAGATGCAGACTCACATATCTCGATAGCTTTTGTCGATCTCTGAACTCGATAGGCAACCCGGTATGAATTAGGAGGCTGGGATTACGACAAATTATGAAACACATTGCTCAGAGAAAATCAGATGTCTCACACTTACATGACATGAACTAATTATTCTCAAAGCTTTAGACATCACATAAAGCTCTTCAAAGCTCCCTATGATAATCCTATTCTCCTTGAATACTATAGTTTATCTTCAGTAAAACCTTATTTGTGCTAGCCTAATCGCACAACCGTTTCTGGGTACTATAGACCTCCACTTAATCAAACATCACATGTGCTTCCTTGCACCTTCGTTTTGATGAGAGATTCATTGAACATTTGCGAATGATCATATATATATATATATATATATATATATATATATATATATATATCAAACAAAGAAATCGACCATACGTCCAATAACAAATTAAAAACAGAAAAGTGAACATACCAAAGTCATTAGCTGCCAATTCTTATGGAAAACGAATTGGCTAAATCGCAAATTAACAATCCCAAATCTAGCAACATTTAGAGTCCAGAAACTTAAAACAGTACAGTTAACAAATTGATGATGTAATGCAAATACATTAATTGATTCAAGATATCAGACCTCCATTCAGATTTCAGATCATAAAATTTTGATTCCAGCCATAATGCCTCGAAATATTGCAATTTTCAAACAAAACTATAAAAAAAAGTCGGCAATCAAGTTAATAAACCACCAGAACTTCACCCAACCTAAACTCAGCCTAAATCCAAAACAAAGAGAGAGTATGGTGGTATGACATGCCGATTATCAAAGCTACGATTCGAATACCAAAATAGACAAAATCATACTTGTGAGAGGATGTGAGTAGACCGACAACGAAAACTCGAAAATAGAACCCATCATAGATCCGACTGTAAACGAAATTTACCAGCAAGCAAGACAGAAGCAGAGACACAAATCCATAATCCCATGATTGAGCAAGTACACTACGGGGGAGAAGATTGAAGAGCAAAAAGGGAATAAATGGAGGAGCAGCGCAGCGCAAGCAGCAGCAGAGCGAGAGAGAGAGCGAGAGAGACTGAACAGAGAGTATACAAAGCGGCATTATTTGTAAATAAAAGAGATATGAGATGCAAAAGATAAAAAATAGGGGTAAAACTGTAAATTATCTGTTCTTAGTAACAGTAAAATGTCAACCGCCCTTTCATATTATTATAATTTGCTGTTTGTTTTTGCCTATTTCGCCGACCGGTAACGAGGAGTGACCCAACTTAGAGTCCAACGGTTTTTCCATAATTTATGTAAAATAAGGAAGTAAAAATTAAAAAATAATTTATGCTCAAACTCTAATAAATTTTATTTTTTTGTAGATTTCTGTATTTATTATAATTATATTTTTATGTTATAAGAATATTTTTTTATTGAAACTCGCAAAAAAAGAGTTTGGCAGATATTGAATCTCGCAAAATATTAATGATAATTTGTTCTCTAAAATTTTGTAGGATGTTGTAAATTTAGGGAATGGTTTGTTCTTTTTTATCCAGTTCTCTATTTTGAGGAATGAAATGGGGGAAACTGTTGAAATAAAAAAATCACTACCAGAACAAACACTATAGCTGACAAATTTTTTAAAAATAGGCCAACGACACATTTTTTCGTCGGCTATACTGTACTTTAGCCGACGAAGAAAAGTATCGTCGGCTAATGTCATTACACCAACGAGAAAAGAAAAGTCGCCGATTTTTTTTGGAAAAAATCGGCTATAGTATAACCAATGATTTTTACACATTATTTCGTCAGCTATAGTCATCGAGTTTATTTTCCCAGATCGCCGCTCCCCTTTCTCAAAAACCCTAAATCTCTCTCGCTCTCTCTCAACCTCTCTCCCTCCGTCGCCGCTGCCTTGCACCTCTCATACCTCTGCCTTGCCCTCTTCGCCGCCGCCTCGTCCTATCCGCTAAAAAAATCCTAATTAATATTTCAGCTTTGAATTTGGGAAATATAATTGTAATTTTATTTTTGGTGAAATTATATATGGTTTGGTGAAGTGATTATGGTTTGTTGAAGGATCTGGATGGTGAGGTGATTATGGATGGTGAAGGAATTGCAGATCTAGATTTCTGGGAATAGAAATTCAGATCTACATTGTTTTTTTTTTCAGATCTAAAATTTTAGCTGACTAGTTTATTTTTATCGGTTAAAGTCCACACTATAGCCAACGATAACCACTTACCTTGTCGGCTATAGGTATTGCCGATGGCCTTCTACCGACGACACTATAGCCGACGAAATTTCTTCGTCGGCTATAGTAATTCTGCTAGTAGTGAATGTCCAATATTCTACAAAATATTTGTTTTCCTCTGTAATGGGAAAGCTGTTGGAGTTGCTTTTAATAATTGGTGCATCTATTCACACCTCTTATTTTAATATTTGCACCTCCAATATTTTTTGGACAATTTAAATTCCTAACTCACCCTTATGTGAAACTAAAAAAAATCACCTAAAGTCTATTCTCTTCTTTTCATTCGCAACTCATTCTCTCATTCACCAACAATTCATCATCTCCCTCTCCATTCCATTCGGCCAACAACATATAATGCAGAAACTTGAAATCTTGTTACATTTTATGAAATTTTATTTATTTATTCCACTTATGTATTCAAAATCATATGATATAGTAGAAAAAAAAACCAAAAAGAATGAAACCAACAAAGGAACCACAATAAACAATTCTTACATTAGATTCATTCTCATCCCTGATTACTTCCACGACTTTTATTGGCTACTTACTCATCTTATAACTCTAAATACTTCGTAGACATAACTCCGAAGAAAAGAATAAAAATCTAATTTTCTGTTGTTCGGTTTGTTGTTAATAATGTGTAGAAGATTAATATATACAATATTCATACGAGTTTTATCATGATTATAAACTTGCTAATGCAATTTTTCTTCTTGTTTTTTTTATCTTAAATATAAAAATACAGATATGTGAAAATAAAGGTAAAATAAAAAATTTAAAGGAGAAAATAATAGAAGGAGATACAAATATCAAAAAAGAGAGTATAAATAGACGCACTTTATTAAGTGAAATGAAACCTCACATTATTGTTACATCGTTGATTCCTCTCATTGCAAGACTGCTTGTTGGTAGTGGCATACTAATCACTATTCAGTACTAATCATATGGTAAACACATCAAGTAATAACACATTGTATCACCGCCTATTGAAAGTCTCAGTGCTTTGGAATCAACGATGCATGTTATAATTAAGCACATTGTTACTAGCTAGATACAACAAATTCACAACTTTATCCCCGTCGATCAGCAGCGGTCATTCTAACTAAAACAGTTTAAAGTTGGAATCTAGCTAAAACATATATTTACCACCTTTGCTTAAGCTCGATCATTTCTCCTCCAAGTACGTCCTCCGCGGCGACCTCCACCCCGAGTCCTGAACAAGCCCATCCATCAACTCTTCCTCCAATTGTGAGGTCGTTTTTTCTCGACGTTATTAAATCAGTGTAATATAGTCAAGTTGCAGTAATTCACTAGAAAGTTTCTATCCAATTGAACCCGGCCTCCTGCGTTGGCCTTGGATTCATGGAAGTGTCGGGAGGAACCTTGATCAGCCACCTAGCTAGTGAGTGGGCATCGCCAGCAAAACCCTACACATCAAGATCAAGGGCCCGCGGGTGGGGGTTAGGTGGCCGCTCCCGGGTGTGCAATGCCTCCAAAACACACAGATCGCGAGCACGTGTCATCAGGTGACACCATGCATATATATATATATATGCAACAGTACGTTCTTTCCTCTATGATCGAATGATACATCGACCACGACCTAGCTTTAGCCTTTAGAATTGGCTCGATAGATCATCAAGTCCAACCACAACGTAAGAGCTTTAGGTTTAACTTTGCTAATGAACTAGCTCCATCGATATTTGGATATATAACTACCCGAGCATGATGTAAAATCTTACACAAATTGGACTAGTTAGGTACTCAAAAGTTAAGGAGCTCGATCGGTCGTCATGTGGTGTGGCAATGTGGTATGTACGTGTTACATGGATACATTCCAGCCCCAAGCTAGGGACCCTTCATTCCTACTTGTTTGGAAATATGGTGGAATAGGTTTGGTTGGGCCAAAGTTGCATATGCGTGATTCACGACGCATATCAATTCAGATATCACGACACATATCAATTCAGATAGACGTCTGTCTCCTTCTAATCGATCATCATCGATCATCTGTCAAATTTTGTTTGGATCATTGCATTTCGAATTTTCGATGCATCAACTACGTACAAATTAAAGGTATGTTCGTAATTGCTCTCCCACATGGAAGGTTTAAGACCGTTGCATATAAATAGAATCAGACTTGAGTAACTGAGTTGGCCAAGTTCGGTCTATCAAAAAGGCTCCATCATTTGCCTCCTTTAACAATTATGACGTTGCCATATATAGTTATGGCAATTAAGAAGGGGCATTGGCTCCACCATCGTGTGAAATTGGTCCACTTGATTAAAATCGGTAAATTAGAGTGTGTTTTTGTGTTAGTTTTTTTTACCTCAACCCTGAAATCTGAATTTCTCCCTTCATATTTATAAAAATTACAGTTACAGCTATATTTGTCCAACTTTTTTTTTATTCATATGAGATTGTGAGATAACGTACGTTACCAAATCTTCATCCACATAATCAAAGTTTGACACATTTCTTTCTTCAGTAGTGTCTATTTTTCTCATGCAACGGTAGCTATCATTTTCTCTAAATTGTTTTTGTATTCTGTTTAAAGAAATGATATTTTTGGTATCTAAATGTATATTTTGTTTTAATTAGTATATAAATAAATATTGTCTTGATCCTTAATTTATAGGGATATTAAAGTGTAACAGACTCCTTAATTTATAGGGATATTAAAATGTAACAGACTGTAATGCCTATTTAATGTCATATATCAATGAATAAAGTACAGTTTCAGATCATATCTTCTGCGCATCTATTTTCTCCTTGAACACGTTATTAGCAACTCTTGAGTTGATAGCCATCAACCTAAACCCTTAAATACCCTAACCCTAAATACTAAAGCCTCCATCGCCGGTCTCCTCTTATGAAAGAATCATCACCACCGCTGGAGCTCTCCAGCCCCGGTTTCGTGGATTTTTTTAATTCAAATTATTCAAGTTTTCATACTGAGCATAACACTATAGTAGTAAATTTTCTAACTTTCTTCGATTTAGAATTAGGTTGCAAAACTTAATTACCACAACATCATACATCTAGGTCTAGATTTAGGTTTTTTATACCGCGATTTATTTTTTATGCCCTAGTTCTTATGGATTAATACACGTTGATAAACAGTTGATATCAGTGACGGTCCTGGGGGAGTCACGATTATTGGTGAATATCAAGGTTGATAACGCTACAACTAACTATCAAATTAACACTTAATAATTAATTAAAACGTCACAATTTAGAATTTTTTTTTTGTTGATGTAGCATTGATAAGTAGAGATCGTTCTTAACTGGGGATTGATGGTGCATGCATGAACCCTAAACATGCTTACTAAACCAAAAAAAAAACCTAACTATTATTTACATCTGATCATCTCATTCTTTTCACCTAACTCTTACAACTAGTCAGATTATATGCAGCCTATTAGTGTCTAAATCTTTAACCAAGTTAACATGTTTATATCATATGTAGTGCTTCGAGAATTTTTCCTTTAACACATCCTATCAATCTAAACAAGGAATTTTCCTTATTCTAAATCAATGCATTCAGTTTAACATGCTTAGCATAAATTTGAAAACAAAAAATAGATTACAACAAGCTTTCAAAGTTATAAAACCAAAATACTGGATAAAATTAATCCATATAAACTGAATATTCATACAAAAAGAAGAGAGTATAAGGAATCATGTTACACTTTTTGCTCAAAATTTGCCCTATACACTAGGTGTAGATGATCTTCTATGGAGGCAGAAAACACTAAAGAAATTTGCCTTTAAATGTTCTTGGAGGATGGTAGTGTTAATGGTGTGGAGGGTAGCAGCCTTCTTGGAGAACTTCAGATTTTTGGAAAGGAGAGCAGTGTTTTGGCAGAGCTTTGGCTAGAGAATCAGAGATGATTGATATAAATGCCAGGACTTTCTATTTATAGGAAAAAACTCAAGACTTTTGCCTTTTCTTTCAAGAGAAAGAAACCTCTCTATATTTCTTACCCAAGTTGCTTAACTTTAGCACCAAGTTGCTTAACTTTAACACCAAGTTGCTTCACCAAGTTGCTTGACCAACTCGCTTAGCTTTTCCACCAAGTTGCTTGATCAACTTACTTCATCAATTTGTTTCATTTTGGGCCAAATTAATCTTCAATTATGGGCTGGCCCGAAGCTTGGTCTGCCACCTCATTCCTAGCATGAGTAGGAGAAGTGCCTTCATACTTCATTTATACTATTTGGCATCATTTAGATTTGTCATTTGGTTACTAATTCTTGACACCATTTTGGTTACCATCTGAAGATTATTTCTCGGACCATTTCTTCTCATTTTTTCTCCGCAAAATAGGAAACCTCCTCTTTGCACGTTTTGAGCTCATTTTTGCTTCCTTTACTCTATCTTCTCTATTTAGACCTAAAAAAAAATTGAAATGAAGATACTAAGTTCATAACGTAGCTAAATGCAAAGAGAAATGAATTAAGAATCGAGCATAAAATACGTAAATCAACGATTAATTGTGATTTTACATTAAAATAATGGTGTCAATATTTGTGGCTAATTGTGAAAGTCATGGTTTCTAGGTGTGGTATAAAGCCACTATTTTTCATCGATTTTTGTGACCAAACATTATTGATCACGTTTTTTATTTCCTAAACTTGAGATTAGTGATCGTGGTTTTTCGATCGGTACTAATTACATCTCTTGTCTCTTTGTAGATGACATCAACAGAGCCAGCTAGGTCTGAGTATGACATCCTTGATCCATAAAGAGAAAAATACCATCATTGGGTACCATATGTTGAGAACACGTTTCTCAATAAAAACTTGACTGATACTATCCAACCAACACCACCACCTGGTGAAAACGTTGTGCCACCAACCCTAGGACAACTCCAACTACTTTTGAGTTGAAACACTCAAACCCTCACGTTTTTGAGGCGACACATTCATTCAGTTCTAAAAAAACAATATCTTCTAAAGAATGACCCAACGTATTTGTGGGCGAGTTTAAAAGAAGATTCAATATTGTGCATGATGCAAAGCTCCCAGAATTGCAAGAAAAATGAGATTCAATCCGGTTATTGGATTATCAAAAGATCAATGATTTTAATCAAGCTATGTTGGAGCTTCAATATGAGTTGGCATTATGTTGTGTGGTAAAGACCAATGAGGCTATGATCGAGAAGTCTTTGAGCACCTTCCCTTTTTCCATGGATACGCTTGAATACCAATACCGCATAGATTTTGAGCGTGGAATAATTAGATCATTAAGTGATCTCATGAATGTACTGACAAAAAAGGAGAGATATCGTGAGATACTTCTCAATAACAATGCTAGGTTAACTGGTACAAACACTACCAGAAATGGAGACATTACCGACGACCTCCCGTCGCCGGCCTTGTCTATTTTTTTCGCCTGAATTGTCATTACCGGCGACAAGTCGCCGGCAATGACGTCGCCGAAAATCCCCCGCCGGTGTTAACATTACCGGCGACGCCATCGCCGGCAATGGCAGCGCCGCCGTGGCCGGAATGTGAGACATTGCCGGCGACTGAGGTCCATGTCGCCGACAATGTCTGGAAAAATTTTGAAAAAAAAACGCGGTTCTGGATTGGGCCCAATTCCAGAACCTGCATTGAAAGACATAAACCGTACAATCATACAAGTTCAACAGTACACATAAATGTCCAACGTACAGTACAAATAGCAACGACTATACGAAAATTAACTACAACTACAGGTCAGGGTCGAGGAACTTGCGGGTCAGGGTCGAAGTAATCCATGTACTCATTTGAATTCCGGTGGCTACCTTGGTCTTGCTCTGGCGTTGACTGGTGCGGTGGTGGTGGTGGATAGCTAGGGAACGGAGGGACCGGGACCGGGGGAGGTGTGGGGAACGGTTGTCCGGTAGTCTGAGCCTCGTACATCGTCCGCATCCATGTGTACATCTGAGCCTGCATCTGTGTCTGCTGCTGGACCATGTTTTGGTACTCGGCCATCTGCCTCTTTTGCTCCTCCAACTCCCTCTGCGTCCTATGAAGCTCCGCTGCGAGGTTACGACTAGAAGTTGAACTTCTTGACCCGGTAGATTATTGTGAAGTGGTTTTCAATACTCCTTCGCCCGCCGAGCCCATTCCCCTACAGTAGTAGGTATTCTTTCCAGTCCCGCACGCTTTTGCCATGATCTGAGCCGCTATCGGGGGATCAAGCGGATCGATCTGAGAGGCATACTGGGTGACTTCTTCCTCGGAGCAGTCAGGATGGTTAGTCCGAGCTATACTCATGGTCACTTCTGTGGTCGCCTCCTCCACTCTCGTCTAATTGAAAAGCGAAAATGAACAACGTATTAACTAACCAAATCTATTAATATTGAAAAATAGTTTTATTAACACATGGAGAGGCGAAAGACTTATCGCTTCGTCAGGGCACTGCGGATAGAACTTCTGATGAATATACACCAAGGGGTTCACTTCTTGTTGTTGCTGCGCCTTAGTCGACCAACCCATGTAGTTGAGTGAACCTGCATGATGGGCCCTGGTGTTTTTCAATCTATTCGCCCGGTTCGTCTTTGAAATCGCCTTGTTTGATAAACATATGGAAAAAAATTAGTAACTAACTATTTCAATCTGATATGATACAGACGGCTTGTAAGATATATTAAGGATGCATACATTCGCTTTGGGGTGCTCGAAGTGGGCTATCAGCCACAGCCACTCGTACTCCCTAAACCGGAATTCGCTAGGGGTAGAACCTCGGCCTAGTTCCTTGTATACAGTGTAATGGGAAGAAAGCTCGTTCTTCCACTCTTTATACCTATATTAAAACAAGAAAAAAAAGTTAGAGATATTAAAACACTTGATAAACAAAAATCTAATTCGATATATATTCAAATAAGTCGAAGCACATCACCTCATATGTAGTTGACGCTCTACCCACGTGTGAATAAGATCTTCATCCACGTCAAACCACACCTGCAATATGAATATATAAAAGGTAAAATTATATATTTAAGTGGACTTAATTAATAAATGTAAAATTTACGTAATGAAAATACGATTTTACTCACACTGAGTGCATTATGCACTTGCATCTTCACGTAGATAGGCACAGATTCCCAATCTGGCCAAAGCATTTGGACCTTGTCCCGCACGATCGCACCGGCCATGCTGACATATTTGCGCGTGGTGTCGAATGCCTCGATCACCTCGCCATCCTCATTGGCCCTTTTGGGCGTTTTCCTTCCGTCGGTGGCCTGCTCAAGTCTCTTCCCGGTGCAGGTGCCTCTAGCCCCTTTCCGTTTTCCAGTCCCATTAACGAAATTGCCTAATAATACAATGTCAACAAATTGATATCATTAATTGAACCTATCGCAAGTCTTAAGTAATAATTAAGTAATCAATCTGATGTTAAATAAAATTTACCTGCATCGTCCGTTTGTTGGTTGGTGCACCTCACACTCCAAAGATACACGGGGTCGAACGGGAGGAAGTTATACGCTTCCTCCACGGTCAGGAACTCCGGCCGTCCTTCAACATAAACAGGCATCCCCCTATCATTGAATTCAGGGATGACAGGAATCTCGTCGGGTAGGAAGAGACCGGACGGCGGAGATAGACGAGGCCTGGACGATGAGGCGCCAGCACCACCATGTGCCTCAGATGATTCCCGTGAAACGGGAGTAGGCACCGGGCGAATATGGGGCATTCGGATTGAGGGAGTTTCTGATGCCCCCGTTGACTGTCGCTCGTCTAAGGCTCTGCCACCGGAGGGACGTCTGCTGATTGAGCGTCTGGAGACTGAGGCTCGAGCCTCGACTTCCGGTTCCACGGCTCTTTATTGTGCAGCTTCCTCCTCAGCTCGCGCCTCTAGCAAGGCTCTCGTGCGAGCAGTCATCATTGGCCCACTGGGCGTGTTGCTAACTGCGGGCGAGGAGGAAGCTTGACTACTGTTCCCTCCACTATTTCGGGAACCTCTCCGAAGCCAATTAGCCGCAAAACCTCCTGGACACCGTAATAGTCATGGATTCGGTTCAATAACAAATCGGAACTGGAACGGTTTGGAACCGGAACCGTTAGAAACCGGAACTGTTTGTAACCGAAACCGTTTGTAACATAGCGGGAAAGGTTACAAACAGTTCCGGTTCCAAACGGTTCCGGTTCCAAACCATTTCGGTTCTATAACAAATCGGAACCGGAACGGTTTGGAACCGGAACCGTTAGAAACCGGAACTGTTTGTAACCGGAAACGTTTGTAACATAACGGTTCCGGTTACAAACAGTTCCGGTTCCAAAGGGTTCCGGTTCCGCGCGGTTCCGGTTTAAAACCGTTCTGGTTCTAAACCGTTCTGATCCCGATTTCCACCTTCATTTATACGATTAATTAACAACTATATCACCTAAATTAACATATATACATTTTCGATGCATATATATATATATACACATCATGCATCTTAATTAAATTTAATTTTCACATATTCATCCAAATCACAAACCCTAATTAATTTTTCACATTTTTCACACACATATATATATATACATCATGCATCTTCATTAGGTTTAATTTTCACATATATATACATCACATATATATACATTGCATATAAATTTACAACTTATCACCCTAATTTCCAAGTTAGCACCCTAATTAATTTACACATACACATACACATACACATACACATACACATACACATACACATACACATACACATACACATACACATACACATACACATACACATACACATACACATACAAAAAAATAATTAAAAATTGAGAGAGAGAGAGAGAGAGGGAGAGAGAGAGAGATGACCTGCCATGGTTAACCACTACAATGCTTTGCCTACTACAATTGTGAGGGGAAGAGAGGAGGGGAGGAGGAGATTTTCGGAGGAGGAGAGGGAGAGGATAAGGAGGAGGAGGTGAGCTAGAGGTGAACTAGAGGTGAAGCCGGACCGATTTGGGAGGAGGAGAGGAGGGGAGGAGGGGAGGAGGAGAGGATTTTGAGAAATACAGCTCGGGGTCGAGCTGGGGGGTTTCTATCCAGAAGACATTGCCGGCGACATGCTTATAAGTCGTTGGTAATGACATTACCAACGACGAGTTAACTCGTTGGTAATGTCATTACCAACGAGTTGCTTATAACTCGTTGGTAATGTCATTATTTCCCGAAGAATATCCGACAACATTTTCCGTCAACGATTTCCGGCTACATTTTCCGACTACAATTTTCATTATCAATTTCCGTCTACGATTAACGACTACAATTTCCGTCTACTATTTCCGTCTACGATTTCCGACTACAATTTCCATTATCAATTTCCGTCTACGATTTCCGACTACAATTTTCATTATCAATTTCCGTCTACGATTAACGACGACAATTTCCATTATCAATTTCCGTCTACGATTAACGACTACAATTTCCGTCTACTATTTCCGTCTACAATTTCCGACTACATCATTAACGTACTAAGGATGATAATCGTAATCATCGTCATCACTTGAGTCTGACTCGGTTTCATAGGTAACCTCTAGCACTATGTGTCTCTCCTCGTCATCTGAATCAGCGTCAACTTCATATGGATTAACATCGAGAAGTTCTGCTCCAGTAATTCGAACCACACTCCCAGATCTCACATTATTAAGGCGAATCGTAGATGATTCTGGAATGTCAAAAGCGTTCGGCTCTTGGTATGCAGTAACTTCCTCATCATCTGCGGTATCACCAAGTGTGGCATCACTGTATATGTTTCTATGAGCAACATGGTTAACCACCTTCTACGGGACTTTGTTAAGAAGATCGTCCAGGTAAAACACTTATTTTACTGATGAGGCAAGAACGAAAGGGTCTTCTTCATACCAGGTAGTAGCAGTATTCACCGAAAATGTTCCGTGCTGATCGGTCCTTGTGTTCTCCGGGCTAGTATCAAACCATCTACACTTGAACAAGTGCACTTTCATACGGTTCCCATAAATTAGTTCAACAACTGAATGAAGGACACCGTAATAGTCAACGCCATCCTGCCCACCATGGATCATCACCCCACAATTCTGTGTTTTCAGTCGGTCGTCTCTATTTTCACATATAAATTTCACGCCATTGACCTGACACATCGAGTAAACTTTTGAAGCTATCGGTTTCATCGCAAGGACCCTCAATTCGTTTGACCACTCTAGGTAACCATCATCTGCTACATGGTTCATCTGAAAATGATAAGAAACCACACAAGACATTATGAACATAGAAACCACAAAACCACGTACGTACACACATGCTATATAAGGAAAATGGCAATAAAAAAAAGACATATACACATATACCCTTACCCATGGACCAAAGTAGTTTGCAAACGTCCTGTTGTGGTAATCAACATTTCTGGCAATAGCAGGGCAGTGAAGATGATAATTTTTCCTATATTGTACTTCTTCACAGTTAATCAGTACCGACCAGTGGGCAATAACTACCTCATTTTCATCCAACTTGTACGACTTTGGCAAGCTTCCCTGTACTACAACGTCATTGGAGATGATAGAAAGGTTGAACTGAGGTTCATTTATCGGCATCTATTGTTGGGGGTCCTCAAGCGCTCCCAAATATACTTTGGTGTACGTGACACACTCGTGCGCAACATATGCTTCAGCGATACACCCTTCAGGTGCATATTTATTCTTCACATAGTCCTTGTAGGCTCCCAATTGTCTACAAGTTAACAAGTGCATGTTAAAAGGGGTAAAACTAAGACTTTACATATAAAAAAAGAGGCAAACCAAATGTACCTTTCCATGGGATACATCCAAGTGTAGTGTACGGGACCGGTAAGCAACAATTGTTCGGGAAGATGGATCGTTAGGTGAGGCATGATGTCGAAAAAATTTGGCGGAAATATCCTCTCAAGCTTGCACATGATAAAAATGATGTCATCTTGCATCTCCCTGAGATCTGATTTTTTAACTTCCCTGGTGCATAACTTCTGAAAGAATCTTGACAAGGCCACCAACGGCTCCACCACCTCCTTGGGCAGGTACCCTCGAATGAAAATAGGGAAAAGGCGTTGAAGCAGTACATGGACTCTTTAATCCGTACATCTTATTGTCCCGGTAGTTAACACACCTGCTTATATTTCCTACATAGCCATAAGGATACCTGCATGTATATATATATATATATATATATATATATAGCCATAGGTAACAATTATATTTCTCGCATATCACCATAATCCGGTAAAAATTAAAGGCAAACCAATTTCCGTACTGCATAGTCATATATAAGAATATTTACCTGACATTACTCAGCCACCGAAAAATTTCATGCTTATGCTTTGGCTTGACGGTATAAGGAGCTTGCGGCATTTTTCTCTTACCATCTCGTAACCACAAATGTTTCCGCAGTCCCATAGCTTTCAGATCAATACGTGCCTTAGGGATGTCTTTTGTTTTCCCCTCCAAGTTAAGAACTGTGCCCACCACACTTTCACACACATTCTTCTCTATGTGCATGACATCTAGGTAATGTCTGATAGGCAACCTGGGCCAGTAGGGGAGTTCCCAGAATATGCTCTTGTGTGTCCAAAACTTATACCTTTCGGGCTTGTCTGGAATTGACACCACTATGTCAGGATGATTGCTCAGCTGGCCAAAATCATATTCATTCAACACTTCCAAAATTTCTTCCCCTGTCCATCGCCTGGGTGCCACACCTGTTTCCACAGTCCCATCAAACGCGTCTGGATCCTGCCTAAATGGGTGATCATATGGAAGCCAACAACGGTGACGCATCTGAACAATTTTACTGCAATGAAAACTGCAACAATCAACCGTCATGCACTCTGAACAAGCCCTGTAACCACTGGTAACGTTGCCCGACAACATACCGCGGGCAGGAAAATCACTGATGGTGCCAACAAGCATGGCATGCATCTGGAACATCTCCTTTTTGAACCTATCGTAAGTGGGGTGGCCACACTCACTCAGGTACTTAAGCTCCTCAATCAAAGGCCTCAAATACACATCGAGACACTTTCCTGGATAACCCGGGCCCAGAATTAACAGAGTCAGCATATTGTATTCCTTCTTCATGCACATCCATGGTGGAAGGTTGTACGGTACCAAAATAACTGGCCATATACTGTATTGAAGACTCATGTTGCCAAAAGGGTTGAATCCGTCAGATGAGAGCCCTAGCCAAACATTTTGGACCTTTGCTGCAAAATGATCAAACTCCCTGACCATGTGCTTCCAAGCCTCTCCGTCGGAAGGGTGTATAAGGGTGTCATCGTCAGGCATGTTCCTCTCAGTCCACCATCTCATTGCCTCGGCCGTGAAAGCACACATGAACAACCGCTCCAGCCTATCAATAAGCGGGAAATATCGAAGTATCTTCATAGCTTTCTTGTTGCCTGCAGGAGTCAACTTATACCTTTCTGTAAAACATACCGGGCAGGCTTCAAGGTCTTCGAGATCTTTTCCCCAGAAGAGAATACAATCATATCTGCATGCATGGATTTTGATGTAGGAAAGCCCAAGATCTTTCAGGATATGTCGCACCTTATGATGAGTGGTAGGAAGACGATGACCGGGTGGCAGTAGCGAAGCAGTCCACTTCAACCAAGAATCAACAGCTTTGACAGACATTTTGTTCTCCATTTTGAGCTGCATCACTCCCATCACACTTTCAAGAACAGTCTTACTACAACCGTCGTACAACGGAGTCTGTTGCAATGCAATCAGGTTGTTGTACTTGTCCATACCGCTTGTGTTGACATGAGCTCCAGGTAATGGTTCGATTGGCTTGATATGGGGGAAACCCTCAACGACGGGAGGGACGTTTGGTGCTTCATCAGCAAATACACCGCTCTCATGAGGAAACATATCATTGATTAACATCGATGTTGGATCATAGGATGAACTGCCCCTCTCAGCAAAATCTCCATGATCATAGCGTGGACTGGCCCTCTCACCAAATTGTCCATGATCATGCGGACCCGCTACCGATGTTTCACCGTGATAAATCCAACAAGTGTACTTATCCCAAAACCCGTATTTACTCAGGTGCCTTTGGACTTTATCAATGGGAAATCGAAATCGATCGCTGAAACACTTACATTCTTTACACGGGCAATAATGAAGTGTAGTGTCTCCACAATTAGCCTTCACAAAATCCACAAAACTCCTAATTCCCTCGTGATATCTGACATCCCATCTTTCGAGGCTCATCCAACTCTTGTCCATCCTGAAAATTCTAACAATTTTACGTATTAATTATATATATATATATACACACATTCACTACTAATAATCGACGCGATATCTCAATTCAACTCTAATTAAATCAACACATGCATGCATATATATATATATATATATATCGATCTAATCTCTGAATTCGATTCAGTACTCGATGATGGTATTCTCCTTTTTTCAATTCAAAATGTACTTGACTGGGTATGAGGCTCTGTTAAGCCTGGCTCCGATAACAATACGATAATATCAGTCGTTGATTCAGACACAAGATTAACTACAAGCTGTTTTCTCGTTTCGGTGACATCAACAACATTTCATATATATCTCACGAATTGGATTTGATCAACACACACACATATATATATATACATACACATATACGTATATATACACCTACCTATATATATAGCTTCCCGAGTGATCGAGTTTTCGACGCGCGCCTTAATTTTGACAATATACCGAATGATCGATTTCAGAGCTTACGTTTTCCTTCTTTCGATTTCTCTGGATTTTTTTCGATCAAAATGATTGAATGATCGAGCTGCCGCATCCGGCATCTAATATAAGACACATTGCCGGCGACGGAGTAAGTCGCCGGAAATGAAGACATTACCGGCGACTTTACGCCGGAAAATCGCAGGTAATGTTCCAAAACATTACCGGCGACTCCAACCGTCGCCGGCAATGTCTAGCCACACATTTCCGGCGAAATTCCGGCCGGAAAATCGCCGGAAATGTTCGGCTTGACATTGCCGGCGACGGTTGGAGTCTCCGGTAATGTTTTGGAACATTACCGGCGAGATTCCGGCGACATTACTGGCGACGGAGTAAGTCGCCGGTAATGATGGACATTACCGGCGACTTTTCCGGTCGCCGTCCTTGTTGGCCGGAATCTCGCCGGTAATGTTTCAATTTGTAGTAGTGAAAGAAGGCTAATAAGAAATACAACACTGGTGGGAAGGCACGTAAGGATAAGAGAAATGATCATTTTGAGCCTTACAATACTCATGGTGGTAGAGGAGGACGTGGCATAGGTCATGGTAGAGGAGGACAAAGTCGAAACTTGACTTGGACTTGCCAAAACAATAGCTAAAACAAGTCCAACAACAATAACTCCAATTCTGATCCTAGGAATTGAAATTATTCAAATTTTGCTTCTACTTCTTGCTTGTCACTTTGTTATAGGTGTGGTTCAACCAAGGAAATGCACAAACAATGCCGTGCACTTAAAGATGTTCTTTGCTTACAAAAGTAGTAAGTAGTACTTGGCACATGAGATGAACTATGCTGAAGACTATGGGATGGAAGATGGCGGTGAAACCAATCTTATTGTAGCAAATGACACAAAAGAAAATCTGGAGACTACGAATTTTGACTAGTCTATGTTTCTTCCATGTAATCAAGTTTAGATTTCTTTTGATTTTGTTTTTAGTCATGGTTACTGAATAAGACAATTTTTGATGTAAGTTTTGATGTTGGCAAAGTAATAAAATTTCTTCCTTTCGTAATTTGAAAGGGTTAAGAATGGTTAGATAACGTCATAATGGATGAATGGTTGGAAATATACAATAGTCTATGACACTATTATCAAAGATGGTGTCTTGGACAGAATTTCAAGGTTTTTCAACCCATCGAGTGGATTATCTGGACCCGTCAAGGTTCAAAACCAGAATTGATGTTTTTGATGAGTTTTTATATCGGTTTTGTTGATAAATAAAGGTTCAGAATTTTTTTTGACCAATGCCTACTTCTGCGCACTTGATAATATACATCAGATGATGTTTTACATCGGTTATTAGATGTACTCTAATAAAACCATGCTAAGTTTTGAAAACACTAGTACTAACAGTTTTCAATTGGAATAATATTGTGAGAATAGAAAAGAGTTTTGTGTGCAATCTCCAATTCTGATCCTAGGAATTGAAATTATTCAAATTTTGCTTCTACTTCTTGCTTGTCACTTTGTTAAAGGTGTGGTTCAACCAAGCAAATGCACAAACAATGCCGTGCACTTAAAGATGTTCAAATTGCTTACAAAAGTAGTAAGTAGTACTTGGCACATGAGATGAACTATGCTGAAGATTATGGGATGGAAGATGGCGGTGAAACCAATCTTATTGTAGCAAATGACACAAAAGAAAATCTAGAGACTACGAATTTTGACTAGTCTATGTTTCTTCTATATAATCAAGTTTAGATTTCTTTTGATTTTGTTTTTAGTCATGGTTACTGAATAAGACAATTTGTGATGTAAGTTTTGATGTTGGCAAATTAATAAAATTTCTTCCTTTCGTTATTTGAAAGGGTTAAGAATGGTTAGATAACGTCATAATGCATGAATGGTTTGAAATATACAATAGTCTATGACACTATTATCAAAGATGGTGTCCTGGACAGGATTTCAAGGTTTTTCAACCCATCGAGTGGATTATTTGGACCCGTCAAGGTTCAAAACCAGAATTGATGTTTTTGATGAGTTTTTATATTGGTTTTGTTGATAAATAAAGGTTCAGAATTTTTTTTGACCAATGCCTACTTCTGCGCACTTGATAATATACATCAGATGATGTTTTACATCGGTTATTAGATGTACTCTAATAAAACCATGCTAAGTTTTGAAAACACTTGTACTAACAGTTTTCAATTGGAATAATATTGTGAGAATAGAAAAGAGTTTTGTGTGCAATCTCCATAGAATGCTGCCAACGACACAATCTGGAGAGGTTTATGAGGATTTGTAATGGTTTATATCTTACTACGGTTCGGATCATTGAATCCAATACAGTCACTTCTATTACTATGTGTGACTTGGCCTTATGAATTCTTTTGCATTATGATGATCAAGATATTGAGAAATTCTCATGGTCAATGGTTCTTAAGAGCAAAGAAGCATATGGGAATACCTAAAACCATCAGTTTAGATGGGGTAGGGGGCGCTGAGATTACTCTACTCAGTCTAGGCTCGATCTCCAAAATGAGTACAACACTTTCCCACCAGATGCCTTTATGACAAAATTCAACGTACATCGCTCAGTTTGCAACACTTGTTCATTGCCTGTAATGCTGTTTACATATATGACCTTTTTTTTGCTGTAAACACAACTTCCATTCCTTCACAGATTCCAAGAATGTGTGTCAATCAAACCGGTATACGGATTATTTATCTATGTTATGATTTTGGTTGCTGCATCAATGCATTAGTCATACGTCGCTTTGCTATCCACATGGTATGGTACATTTGCAAAATTTCTAGCATAGATTATTAAGCTTTGGGCTTACTACCTGGACAATCTAATCAGGTCTATTATATTGGATAATGTAGAAGAGTTTGCATCAATTTTTTTTGTTAATTACTGCATGTCGTTTAGGGATTGAAGTTGATCATCTTGGTTCCCCCATGTTCATTCATAGAACAGTTTTGCAGAGGAAAAAATCAAGTGGTTACAGCTTGTGGCAAGAGCTTTGGTAATGCATACTAATTTACAGGTATCTCCTTGGGGATATGCAATATTACATGCAAATATGTTTATTCGTTTGATACCCATAACCTGCCAACCATTCAGTACGTACTAGTTGATAACTGATTATGAGCCTGATATCTCATATTTATGCATCTCTGGTTGCGCAGTACATGTGTCTAATACGCTTCTACTGCGTATAAAAATGGGTAATCTATAGTGATTAAACATTTATGTTGGTTATGATTCTCTAACGATTGTCTGCTATTTATGATTCTCTAACATTTATTGTTGTTTTTACAGTATGTAATTTTGATGAGACATACCTCTCGCCATTAAGAAGAGATAGGAATGGTTCCAATTCTGGTTAAAATTGACATGGTTTATCCTCATTATGTCTCATCATGATCCCTGCACATCTCAATGTGAGATTAAAGTGTGATGTGTTCTTGATCTTCATAAAGTAGTAAATTCGATGCCTGACTTCTTTACTGATATTGAGAAAGTGATGAGAGCGGTAATACCTACTGTAAATCTTGCAAGGTTGAAATTTTCTTAAATTGGGCAAGTTAGCGTAACACTCGGGTAAGGTATTGTTTCTCTTGCCCATAGTAGGGGTGTATCATTGGTCAAAATCCACTGATGAGCTGCTGGTGAAAAGGCAAGCCATCAAGGCACAACCGTTCATCATCAACACATGAGATTGTTTCTAACTGCAATTGTGTCTAGAAGTCGACATTGAAAAGCATTGGGGGATGCCTCAGAGTCAATGACGATGTCAGTAAATAAAGAAATCTCACCAAGTTAAACAAATGCTAGCTGTATTATGGATGATGCATTTACTTATTCCAATTGACGACGATGCAATGGAACCTTACTCTGTTGTGCATTGTCAACGTGGAGCAGATTGACCAAACTGGAAGTTGCAATCTAGGTCAAACTAAACTCTCTTACAAAAGATAAGTTTTCAGTATGATAGTGCTATGACCATCGAATGGTAAGCCGGTTAGACACAAAATGAGTCTTTGTTTGGAAGCACAATGAGAAGAACTTGTGGTGCAAAGATTTTCTCAACGCCCTATTATTTATTATGAGGATATGTTCTCTGGTTATGGATATCATTACTTTCGCTACCTTATCAGTTTGGTAGTGTTCGAAAAACTGAGTATGCAACTAATAGATGTGGTTATATCTTATCTCTACGGGGATCTTGATTCAGAGATATACATGAGAGTGCTCATTGACATAGTTATACCCAATTCAAGTAACTCTAAACCACGGAATGCTTATGCATTTAAATTGAGACGTTCACTATTCTAAGGGGCTACTAGATTGGGAAGGGATACAATAATGATAAGATATGCCCATATTTTTTGGTAAACAAACAAGTTATTTGAGAAGATAGACCTTGGTAGGACTCACTTTGTCTTGGTTTAGATATGGAACATCGAGTTGGTTGAATTCTTGTTCACTAATATGCTTATGTCTAAATCAGGAATCGACAAAGCACACCATTTTAACACACCAATGATTGTTTGTTGTTTGGAACCCAAAAGGATCCATTTAATCTGAATGATGATGTTAGAGAACTTTTGGAGTTGAGATTCGATATCTTAGTGCGGTCGAAACTTGGTTATATATAGCTTGGTGCACATATTTAGACATTGCATTCTCAGTTTGGGCCTATGCAAAGTCATTGAAATTGAGTAAAACATAACTTAAGGTACTTGAAGGGATCCACTGACTTGGGCCCATTCTTTCCCTACAAAAAAACCAAAGAGAAACTTGAAATTCCGGAAAAATGAATGGTTGAAACGTAGCTTTCAGATTCTGCTCAGTTTGACCTGTCGAATGATAGCTCTTAGATCAGACAGAACATGTCTCTCAACCCATCGAGAAATACCTTCAACCTATCGAATGGTTACACAAACTACGTGCACTGATACTTCATTCAGTGTGGTCCCCTACTCAGAGATACCATGTGATGTCTTGGTTGGTTTTGTTGATGCAGTGTATCTCTCTAACCCACAGAAAAAATATTCCCAAACAGGTTATGTATTCACCTTGGGGAACAATACGATTTCGTGGAGATGAACAGAACAAACCCTTGTTTCTACCTCCTCTAATTATTATGAGATTATGGCTTTGCATGAACCAATTAATAAGTGTGTTTGGCATAAGTCATTTATACACCACATTCGAGGGTCTAGTGGATTACCATCTACTACGACAACACCAACCTATATTTTTGAGAATAATGCGGCATGTATTGAACAAATAAAGTTGGGTTATATTAAGGGTGGTCATACTAAACTCATTTCTCCGAAGTACTCCTACAATCAGTAATGGCAACGGTTATTTAATATCTGTGTGAACTGGATTGGTTCGGTGGATAATTCTGCAAACTTGTCTACCAAGCCTTTATCAAAATCTACATTTGTAAAACATGTGAGGCGCTTTGGAATGAGAAGGTTAGATGAACTCCAAGATTGAGTTACTAATTAGGGGGAGTTCATTTCATAGACATCAGGGGAGTCTACATTACATGTGATCACTTTTGTAATTGATGTGTTATACTTTTTTTCCCTTAGACCAAACTTTTGTTTTACCGGTGAGGTTTTTGTTTGCTTGGCAAGGTTTTTAGCGAGGCAACAGGTTATGCATCATCCATTAGGATCATGACACAAGGAGGAGTATTTAAGGAAACAATATTCCTAGTATCCCGGTGTGTGTCTTGTCTGAATTAGCATAGAAGTAGATATTCTCTTAATTCCTGATTTATAGGGATATTGATTGTAATATATTGTAATTCATATTTAAGGCCTCTATCAATAAATAAAGTAAAATTTCAGATCCTATATTCTGCTTATCTATTTTTCCCTTGAACATAATCTTCATAAAAACAAAACAAAATTTGTTTTTGTTGAAGGAGAAATATAGATACGCAAGAGATAGATCTGAAACTGTACTTTATTCATTGATAAATGACCTTAAATAGACATTACAATCTATTACAATAAATATTCCTATAAATCAAGGATTGGGAGCATAACTATTTCTATGCTAATTAGGACAAGACACAGACTGTGATACCAAGAATATTATTTCCTTAAACACACTCCATTATATCGCGATCCTTATGGATGATGCATAACCTGTTGCCTCACTAAAAACCTTGTCAAGAAAACAAAAATCTCTTGGGTAAAAGTGAAAGCTTGGTCGAAGAAAAAAAAGAGTGCAACACATCAACTACATAAGAAACTACATGTGATGTAGACTCCCCCTGATGTCTACGAAATGAATTCCTCCTAATCAGTAACTCAAATTGAAGTTCAGACAATCTTCGCATTCCAATGAGTCTAACATGCTTTACAAATGTAGATTTGGACAATCACTTTGTAAACAAGTCTGCAGCATTATCTGCCAAATAAACCTGATTCACATGAATGTTCAAAACTTTTGTTATTGCTGATTGAAGGAAAACTTTAGCAAAATGTGTTTCGTGTGATCACCCTTGATGTATTCCAACTTCATTTTCTCAATGCAAGTTACATTATCTTCAAAGATAGAAGTTGGTGCTATCATAGTTGAAGGTAATCCACTAGATCCTCAAATGTGGCGTATGATTGACCTAAGTGAGACACACTCCTTAACTGCTTCATGTAAAAACTAGGGTCTGCTTTGTTGATCTCCAAGAAATTGTCGTGTTCCCCATGATGAATACATAACCTGGTTGGGAATGTTCTTTGTGTGGGTCAAAGAGATAGCCAGCTTTAGCAAAATCAACCAAGACATAACAAGGTGTCTTTGAGTCGAGGACAACATTTAATGAAGGTACACTGCTTGCAGTAGGAGCTTCTTTTGATGGGTTGAAGAATTCACTTGATGGGTCAAGTGATATGCTCTTATTGATCAAGGGTGTACCATTCGACTGGTCGAGAGACCCACTTGACGGGTCGAAAATTCTAGAATTTGAATGTTGCAATTCAACCATCCATTTTTCAAGAATTTCAAGCTTCTCTCTATATTTTTTGTAGGGGAAAGAATATGTACAAGTCAATTGCTCCCTTCAAGTACCAGAAGATCTGCTATACTCCATTCTAATGACTTTGTGTAGGCGTAGACCAAGAAGGTAATGTCTGGATGTATGCACCAAGGTATGAAATCTCACCTTCAAAAGTTCTTCACCATCATCTTTTCAGATGAAACGGATCTTTTTGAGCTCTAGACTGCAAACAACCATTGGTATTCTAAGAGTGTATGCTTTGTCCATTGCCTGATTTAGACATAAGAAGATTGGTGAATAAGTATTGCACCAACTCGATTTACCATCTGTAAAACCAAGACAAAATCGAGTCTTACCAAGGTCTATCATCTCAAACAACTCGTTCATGTAATAAGCATGCATGGGCATAACTTATCATTCTTGCATCCCTTCCCAATCAAGTAGTCACTTAGAATAGTGAACGTCTCAATTTGAAGACATGAGCACTATGTGGTTTAGAGTTACTCTAATTGGGTATAAATATGCCAATTGGGACTCTCATTTATATCTCTGAATCAAGATACCCATAGAGATATATAACCACATCCATACACTACTAAACTGATAAGTAGGGGAAAGTAATGATGTTTATAATAAAAGAATACATCTGCTCATAATCAATATTATGGCGTTGAGAAAATCCTTACGCCATAAGTTCTTCTCATTTTGCATTCAAATAAAGACTCATTTGTGTCTAACCGAGTTACTATTCGGTAGACATAGCACTACCATACCGAAAACTTACCATTTGTAAGAGCGTCTAATTCAGCCTAGATTGCAACTCAACTTTTGGTATCGGTCAATCTGCTCTACGTTAACTTTTGACAATCAACAACATAGCAATGTTTCACTTCATTGTTGTCAATCACTGAGCGTCAAAATAAGTAAATGCATCATCAACAAACATGGAAGGACCATCCATAGTACTGCTAGCATTTGTTTAACTTGGTGAGATTTATTTGTTTACTGACATCGTCATTGACTCTGAGGCATCCCATAGTGTTTGTCAATGTCTAGTTTTAGACATAATTACAGTTAGAAACAATATCATGTGTTGATGATGAATGGTTGTGCCTTGATGACTTACCTCTTCACCGACAACTCATCAATGGATTTTGACTGATGCTACACCCCCACTATTGGTAGGAGAAATGCTACCTTGCCCGGGTGTTGCGTTAAATTTCCCAATTTCAGGGACTTTCAACCTTGCAGGATTTGTAGCAGGTATTACCGATCTCATCACTTTCATGATATCAGTAAATGAGTCATGCATCGAATTTGCTACTTTCTAAAGATCAAGAATACATTTCACTTCAATATCACAGTGAGATGTGTAAGGATCATGATGAGACTTAGTGGAGACATATCACGTTAGTTTTTGACGTTTAACTAGAATTGAACCATTCATATCTCTTCCTAACGGTGGAATGTATATCTCATCATAGTGACTTATTGCAAAATCAGCAGTAAAAAGATTTTCTGTCAAAGGTTCTAAAAATTGTGGACAATCATTGGAGAATCATAACCAACATAAATGCTTAATTATCATTGATGATCTATTTTTGGACACAATATAAATGTAGTGGGCACGTGTACCGCGCAACAGATACGTAGGTGTATGATATCATGCTCATATCTAGTTACTAACTGGTACGCATTAAATGGTTGGCAAATTACAGGTCTCAAGCGAATAATCATAGCTGCATGTAAATTGCGAGTCGATTTGACTTTCTTGTTCTTGCCCATGGTTTGGGTATATTTAAGGCTTACTATGAATGTTTTCTTTTGAGTCTCTTAATGGTTATATAGATATTTGTTTAGCTAGTATGTTTTTGGGAGTTATAAATGGCGGAGATATATATTTTGGCGATTAATATGATTTATTAAATTAGATAAGTATTAGTGATAACGATTTACATTCATGTTACAGCTATGTTAATTTATGAGGAATCTAGTCAGGATGTGGAGCTACAGTTTATATGTTGAGATGAGATTTTCCAAATATTTGTTGTTTTACAAGTTTTTGGGTTCCTTACGTTTTAGAGGAGGTTATGTCCAATTTTTTGTAGAAATTCTTAGAGTTTAGTTAGTTGTTAGGATTTAATTATAGTTTATTAGTTAAACTATCTAGTTTATGTTGTTCCTGGTATCATATTTATATGGAGTAGATATTATGACTTCAGATTTATTAAGCGTGACATGTTGATGAGAAGTTATTTTAGTAACAAGTTTTTGGATCATTCTGTTAGTTGGGCTTGTTCTTATGAGCTTGAAGTCGCTGGATGAAACAATAGTTTGGAAATTCTTCCGTTTTATGTTTATGTGTAAATTTCGAGGGCGAAATTTTTGTAAGGATGGTAGATTTTTACGACCCGGAACAATATTACGCGATAATTGAAACTTATGTGGTTAGTCGCTAATTAATTACATTAATCGTCGATGGTAATTAATTTTTACCGTCGGTAACTTTCGCTGGTGTTGTGCCAAGATTTTATCGATTTTTTTTCAAGGAATTTATTTGGATAAAGTTGTAGAGTTTGTCGATACGAGTTTGTAGCCACGTCAAGATTTCAAATCGGAGTTAAGGTGAATAAATTGTGGTCAGTGAAAGTTTTATTCGATTTATGAATTCGGTTAGTCATGAGTATATTTATACACATGACCGAAAATGGAAAGTCAAAGACGTTACATTTTTGGTTTGACTTTTATATCTTCCTCGTGCATATATCTCTCTCTCTCTCTCTCTCTCTCTCTCTCTCTCTCTCTCTCTCTCTCTCGCCCATTTCTCTCTCCACGCCGTACGTCGCCAGCGTCCCTCCACCGGTGAACAAGTATAAATCCGAAAAATTTTGCTAGGAAAATCTTCCTCTTAATCTCCTCTATCACTTCCACATAATCTCCGCACTTATCAGTTCTTGATTATGATTGAAATTGCATTTGAAGGTTCGAAAATCTCTTGAACCATAGATTTTTAGGGTCGAACGATTTCGGTTTGATTTGGCCAATGTAACCTACTGGGCTTTGTAGGTATCATCACCACGAAGCTAACTATGTGAAGATGACATTCCAATTCTACCCGAATGGGGAAAATTGAGGGATTGAAGTTTTGTGGAGGATTTCAATTTGAGGTCAATTGCACTATTTAGAGCTTGATTTGGACTTTGTGGTAGAAGAAAAATTTGTTTTTGGGTTGATTTTCAGTAGGTTTGGCCGAGGTCCACCAGAAAAAGTCACTGGCATCGCCTCGCCGCCGTCACCGACGGTGGTTCACGACAGAACTCTGGCGGGCAGGGTATTTTGATGTAAATTTATGTCATTTTGCTCAGAATTTTTTGTCGAACGCAATGATGAGCTTCTTGAATGGATCTGGAATTAATAAATTTTGACTGGTATTTAATCGGATAATAATTAATTAATTTCACGATATTATTAACGGACGATCCGACTATCGATTTAAATTCGAGTCGTTCTATATTTGAGATTTATGTTGCGACTCCAAAGTTTATTTATAGTGAAGGAATAGAAAGAGCTGAATTCAGAATTTGATTAAGTACGTTTTTAGTTGAAAAATATGTTATTCAAGAATGCGAGATTTTCAACATTATTGCTCGTAGGATTATGAGCTTAACTATTATTTATGAATATCGACAAGTAGATATTAATTATAATTTCATTTTCAGGATTACGAGTTAGAGGGCCGTGTCATATGATTATTGCGACGATTAGCAGGTTACAGCTTTATGAATAACCCGGCATAGTACGGTGAGTGGACACTTTTATTTTTCACAGTCGACAACGAGTTCAATTTTCAGAATTTCAATATTTTAGTTATGCGAGTTCATTTTATTTCAGTATTACAGTATTACAGTTTAATTTACAGATTATAGTTTTCAGTTTACAGTATATTTTAGACCAGATTAAATTTGGAGGTTTTTCTTGTGTTTGCTTATAGACTAGCTGCATCGATGCGCTGACTGTTTGGCTGATCACCGGATAGTCCCTGGTCAGGGGAGGTCATGTTGCCTCATCAGACTTGTCAGGGGAGGTCAGGTTGCCTCGTCTGACCCATCACCTTTTATTTTTAATTGTCGTAGCTACCGGTCATGGGAGGTTAGGATACCTCGTCTGACCCATTGTCCTATTTATCGTAGCTACTAGTCAAGTGAGGTCATGAGTTTCTCGTCAGACTACCTCTATGATTCTTACAGTTTTACAACTGTTGAACTCACAGGTTTTAATTGAAATCAGCGGAAAGACACAGATAACATATTTTATTATTTTACACCAATTATGAGCTTTTTTCCACTCACTCTAACATTTTTATATTTTTATATGCCTTTCCCTGAAACTTTCGATTTTTCGTGCCCAGATTGTAGTGCTTCTCCTTCGTCATCATCTTGCAATGGTCGATTCTTCTCTTCCCTCTGACTCTGCCTCCAACAACCCACTGCCACCACCATCGGGTATCTTCCGTCCTCTGTCTCCACCTCCTCCTCCCACCAATAGCCAGCGCCTTGCTCACTTGGAGGAGAATGTGGCTCATCTACTCCATGAGGTAGCTGAGATGGCTCTCGATATGCGTGATGTTCGTGAGGATGTGGGGAGCCTCTTGGGTATGGTTGCCAACATGCTCTCAATGTCGGGTCTTCTCTGCTCTCTGGCCTGGAATCAGCACATTGATCGGGTGGTGGATCGCAAGTGTCGCTGTGGCGAATAGGCCTTGTCAATCAACCACAAAGGGGGAGAGATGGAGACATGCATGCTGTGTTGAGGGGGAATCTTACTCATGTTTTTGCTGCTTATTGATTCCAATTTTTTTCCACACAGTTTACCCCTTTTATGAACAATATTAGTTTTTGATTTTTAGGGTTATCAGTTTAGGAATTCTTCTAGTGATTGATGAATTATGTAGTGGTATATTGATGATTCCTGACTGTTAGAGTGTTAGTTCATATTGCTAGTGATGTGTCTTATGTGTGAAAATTGATTGCTTGCAGGCATTGCTAATTCCATGTGGAGTTGTGGTTGATTTGCCAAGGGGAAAATTGTAAGTAAATGGTTTTGGCAAATCACTCAAAACTGTATCACTGAATTAATAGAGAATAAAGCCTAAGAACCCTGGACTTATAGAAGGTAATGTATCCTATATGTTAGGATGTTTTATTACCTTATCTGGTTAAGGTTAGTATTCATAGGTTTTATATCAATTGATGATATAGATATGCTGCTGATCTGATAAGGTTGAAGTATTAATGTCAAACCAAAATAATATCGCATCCGAGAGATTCTGCAATCAAAGTGATTGATTTGTAGTTAAACAAGGTGGATGTGGACAGTAGGTCATTGAGACCCTAACCATATATATAGAAGATGTGTGAAATGGTTCAGGGTCGATCTCACGGAATATATGACATTAATTAGATCTGATATAGAACTCTAGCTGTTAGAGTTTGTTGTGTGTGTTATACCTTTGTTGTTTGTGCAGATTAAGTTTGCTGTAAAGGTTTGGAAGAAGAAGCTTACTAATTGCTTGAAGCTTGCTGCTTGTTGAAGGAAACATGGAGTTTTCCTAATTCGACAAGGAGAAGTTGATTCAAACAGGTTATGTTAGTAATTGCTTTATAATTTAGCATTAGGGTGCTTGTTGTTATATTTCAATAATCTAAAGTGTACAAACAATCTGTGATTAGTAAATTTGGTTTCGGTGCTTTTCACAAAAGTCCCGCAGAGTTTTTATCATCTTTAAAGGTTTTCCCTGCGTTAATATCTCGTGTGTTAAGAGTTCGTATTTATTCTAACATTTTAGTACTTTCAAATTAGAACAAGACACAAATTGAAATACAAGGAATAATAAACAATTTTATTATTATTTTAGGGCAGATGTTTGGCTGGTAATGGCTTCCTTCCTCATGACTCGTGACTGCAAAGAGTAGCCCAGAAACTCCGACTGGACATGGTGAACCGTCCACAATAATATCTATTATTAATTACAAACTATAGTACAATTAAATACATTCTTATGAATTTACGAGACACTACACTCTCTGGTCTCCATGCCATAATTTGCATAATTTGCATCTATAAATACAAGAATTGCGGGTATTCTCGTGAACAGGCTCACAAGCCAATACTAATAAAGCTGACGATCACACACGCATATTCCACTTCCCCTCTTGAAAAATCCCAACAGACCTGCTAAACTCCTTTTTCTAGATTTGCCGGACTCCCACAATTTCGGTGGTTCCAAAAACACAGCGGCAAGCTTTGATCTTGTTCGAAAAGATTGCATTGGGATTCTGGGTACTTCTGTAAGCATTATTTCTGAACCCCTTTGGCGAAACCAAGTTTGCACATTCTCCGTATTGAATGGCTTTTTAAAGCATGTGATTGAGTGTCAGTTTGTCACTAATAGTATCTTTGTGTGATCAACACTCTTCAACTGGGTTCCTTGAATCACAGTTGTTGTCGCTGCGTGTGAATTGTTAGATACTGATCGTGTTAGTGAGGGGAAAAATTGAAAATGGATTCATGCTGTGTCAACATGAAGCCAAACACCCTTTTGAGAAAATCAACTCAAGATGGCATTTGTAATGGGGATAATGGGTTTTTTGGGGAGAGGATTAGAGATAGTTTTGGTAACAAGATTTGGATAAATCGGGTCTCTGAGGCTGTGAGAACTGAGAGGAAGGTCAGGAAGGAAAGACCGGGTGTAGTTCGTGCTGTTCTTACATCAAAGGACATCCAGGAGGCTGTGGTGAGTTAAATTTTTCAATAAAATGATCCGTCTGATGTTATTTGAGTTGTGATATTGTCTTGATCATTTTCATTTTTTTTGTATGATTGTTACAGATTTTGTTTCAGATTCTATCGGAATTCTGTTTTGCTTTATTTGTTTGATTAATGCTGTCTCTGTTGATCTTGGGTTGAATATCAGACACTTCAAGTGCCGACTTTCCACAGACAAAGAGTAGACCCGAAGAATGTTGCTTCAATCATATTAGGAGGAGGTGCAGGGACTCAACTGTTTCCTCTTACCAGCAGAGCTGCAACACCCGCAGTAAGAATAGTTGATTTATATGCGTAATGTGTAGGATTTAGATGATTTATTAAGAATAGTTGATTTACATGTGTAATGTGTAGGATTTAGATGATTTAATCGGACAAGATTTGGTTCATTCTGCTTTTTATTTGATGAGCATACATCCACAAATTGTTCAAATTTGTTGAATATGAAGTCTTATTGTGTATTGATTGGTACTATTGCAGGTTTCGGTCGGTGGATGCTACCGGCTCATAGACGTTCCAATGAGTAATTGTATCAACAGCAACATAAACAAGATATTCGTTCTTACCCAACATAATTCCGCTTCTCTCAATAGGCACATTGCTCGCACCTATTTTGGGAACGGTATAAACTTTGGGGATGGATTTGTGGAGGTATTGAATTCTTTGAGACAAATAAAATTCATGTTAGAATTTTGAGAGTTTAGATTATTTTGGAGTGAGCGTCGCTTGGAAAAGCTATTTAGTTTCTGGTTAATGATTATTGCAACCATCAAGTTTAGAGTTGACATATTAGTCTCTGATACAGGGAAAATTTTATGTTTTTTTCTAGTTACATGAAGTATTTCTCGCGCTATTATAACTAAAGAATAAGAGAGAATTACTGATTTTGTGCTCCAAAGGATTTAAGTGAACAAGTACATCCATTCAAATGTGTATCTTTTTAGTTTTAATGTTTCAAGTTCTTTGCTTATTTGACTGAAAAAAAAAAAAACTCTTTGTGAGCAGGTGCTGGCAGCCACTCAAACACCTGGGGAAGCAGGAATGAATTGGTTCCAAGGAACAGCAGACGCTGTGAGGCAGTTTATATGGGTATTTGAGGTGGGTAACGAACTTTCCAATCTAGATACGACTCATAATTAAAACAGGAGGAGAGAAGAGATATCAATATATAAATGAGTCTGTGGTTCTTTTGATTTTCAGTTAAATGATTTTGTAAATTAAACTGGTTCCTGTGTAGGATGCTAAGAACAGGAACGTTGAAAATATACTCATTTTGTCTGGTGATCATCTTTACCGGATGGACTATATGGAGTTTGTGCAGGTAAACATTTACTTTCGTAAAAGACTTGTTATTGTTGTGATTTTTGCTGAACATTGCTGACATTTCTTTACTATGTAACAGAGTCACGTTGATAGAAATGCTGATATCACACTTTCATGTGCAGCTGTGGGTGAGAGGTCTGTTCTGTCTGCTTTTTATCTAATATAACTGTAACTTTTGTCGGTGGCTGTTTATTCTCTTTGTTGTGCATAATATATATCAAATTTCCACTACTCCCAGAAATTTAAGCTGTTGGAATGTAATTCAGTTTATCAATTCTGAAATTAGACGGTTCATGTTGAATAGTCAGTGATCTGATATTTTGAATTAACTATAACCGATGGATCTTCGTCATATTTCGAATTAACAATAAGTAGTGAATATCTTCACAATCTCCTGCGTTTATTTTTGTGTTGAAGTGTCGGCATATTGTCATAGTGATATCATCACTGTTGTAATTTTTATGTTCAAGGAATGTCGTACATATTTAGCAGTTTCCATATACATACTAAACTTTTTAAAGCCAACTTACTTGCCAAAGAACCAAATGGGTAGATGACTGTTGAAATTTTATACTACCCAGTCTTTGTTTGAATGTTTCTAATAGTGATATCGTCACTGTTTTAATTTTCATGTCCAAGATATGTCATACATATTTAGCAGTTTCCATATGCATACTGATCTTTATAAAGCCGACTTACTTGCCAAAGAACCAAATGATGAAATGGGTAGACAATTTCGTTGAAATTTTATACTTCCCAGTCTTTGTTTGGATCTTTCTAATTAAACCTCACATACTGTTCTAATTGTGATCCACAATTTCCAGCCGCGCATCTGATTATGGATTGGTGAAGATAGACAGCAGAGGTAAAATCGTTCAGTTTTCTGAAAAACCAAGGGGAGCCAACCTACAAGCAATGGTAAATTACTTGGCACTGGAAGCGTTTTCCTTCCCTCTTTGAAATAAGTTTTGCATTGTACTATTGAAGCGCTCCAATTCAAAGTACTGTAAGGGACACAACAGACTGTGGATACAGAAGTATACTCTGTTTACTAAGATGACAACATCAAGAAGCTAGAATATTACACGCATAACATTCGTTTTTCAAAGTCTCAGATTATTGTTTTGGATATGCTCTAAACATGAATAGTACATGTGCTGATAGAAAAAATTACACTAATTAGATTTTAGTCCTGAGTGTTACTTTTTGTGTTGATAATATACAGAAAGCAGATACATCACTTCTCGGATTGTCCCCACAAGATGCTATAGAATCCCCATATGTTGCATCAATGGGAGTTTATGTATTTAAGACGGATATTTTACTAAAGCTTCTGAAATGGAGATATCCAACATCCAATGACTTTGGATCTGAAATCATTCCTGCAGCAGTGAAAGAGCACAATGTCGAAGTAAGAAAATTATAACAGTTCAAGTGTCTTTATCTATATATTTTCAATATCCCATCTGCTTTGGTAGGAGATGGATTTGTCGACGATTCGAGCATGACTAACCCGTTTTTGAGATAAACAGTATGAAGGCTTAAACAATTGAACTGAAGTCACTTACACGAATATTTAATGATTAAGCTCGCCTTTCAATCTTTTTATAGTTAAAATATCGAGTGATGAATAAGTTATATGCTATGGTTTTCTTCCACAGGCATATATGTTCAGAGATTACTGGGAGGACATTGGAAGGATCAAGTCTTTCTATGATGCTAACATGGCCCTCACCGAAGAGGTAAGTTCCATTGTCTTACTAGTTACTAATAGGTATAACTTTTGTTTGCTTGATATGTGATTAATGTCTGCATCTTTGCAGTTTCCAAAGTTTCAGTTTTATGACCCAAAGACACCTATATTCACCTCTCCTCGGTTCTTACCACCAACCAAGATTGACAAGTCTCGGGTATGCAATAAATATTCAGGCTGTATTGATAGTTTCATCAAGTATCTTGATTCTCATGCCTTGTGTCTGTCATACAGGTCGTGGATGCAATAATCTCACACGGATGTTTCTTGCAAGAATGTCTTGTCCAACATTCAATAGTGGGTGAGCGTTCACAATTGGGTTATGGTGTTGAGCTCCAGGTAGATTTATCTTCCTTTCCAAAATGACAACTTTGAAGGGATGACCAATGTGTATAGTTTTTCTGTAATGACAAGTTTATCAAGCAGCCATGTTTTGTTACAGGATTCCATAATGATGGGTGCAGACAGTTACCAAACTGAGTCTGAGATTGTATTCCTGCTTGCACGAGGGAAGGTCCCAATTGGTATTGGAAGGAATACAAAAATTAGGTAATTATACTCACGAGATCGGGAATTAGTTCTTCAATCTTCATGATTTATCAGAATGTCAAGTTGTCTAATTATTTTTTTTAAATACTTTTTGTATGCTATTCGTCCTAAAAGAAAATGTATACTCGATAAGAATGCAAAGATCGGAAAGGACGTGATGATAATGAACAAAGATGTAAGCATGGCTACCCATTCCTTTCTTGTTGGATTCATTCATCATATCCTTTGATATATACACAAATCGGCTTATCAAATACCTTTTGAATTCTTGATTGTGCAGGGCATTCAAGAAGCAGACAGGCCAGAAGAGGGGTTCTACATCCGTGAGGGGATCGTTATTATTGTGGAGAATGCAACAATAGAAGATGGAAAAATCATATAGATGGATTTAAATATCACAGGTACTATCAAAGCATGGATAAAGATGTAGTTGACAAAAGAGCTGTAAAATCAGTGTGCATTGGCAGCGAGGAGGATAGTTTCAGCCGCATATTGTCTTCAAGATAGGCAAGTACCCTATTTTACCTCTTCGTGTACTTAAACTAGTAACGACAATCTGTTCTTGTAGAAATGGGATTTTACATGCTCAAAACACGAGTTTTCATGAGATGTACAAAAATAAGCCAAGAGGGTTTACATGCCAGTTCCTTTCATCCTTTGTATAGGTCCCTTATTGATACGAAGTTTCAGTATTAACATTGGTTATGAATAATGCAATGGCAGTTGGTTCAATTAAGCGTCAAAATTTTGTCATATTCTTTTGCTATAACTCAGAACTCTTTTAAAAAAGAAAGAAAGAAGTAACTCAGAACTTCTTGAGTAAGTTCTTTAGAGCTTGCTGTCGTTTGCCATTGTGATGGTGTACTTCTTAGTGAGCTGCATACATTTACTTACAAAATGGCGGTTAATTTCTAAGATTTAAGAGTCTCTGGAATGTACTAAAATTGAGTTATTTGTCCAAGACTTTAAGTGCTATGTCCCCGAAATGTATGTATGTGTATCTGCTTCATTACACATCAGGAGAAGTTAATAGATGTTTGTTTCATTTGACTATTTCTTTCCACCCAAGTGCACTATTGCTTCGGAGATTTTATTGACTAGCGCTAGTGGAGGACGACAACTTTCAATGTATAAAAGTAAAATTATATTGGCTGAACAGATTGACAGTTGAAGTGAACGCTTTCCTGGTTCGACCAGGAGAACTTATGATGTGTTTTTACAACTACTTCAAGGAAAAAAAGTGTTTGTATTAGTATAACACTGTTTAAGCATAACACTGTTGTACATTTACTGTGAGGCGAAACTTTACCTTGGAGCAGTATATCAGTATCCATTACCAATGACTCCAATGAGACAATGACAATCAACATGTCCAAACAACAAACTGCTTAACGGGGGTAAGAACTGACCGGACCAAAGTGTTGAGAAATGGCTTCGAATCCTTTGCCGGTCTTTAAATCGACACAGGAAGGCAGCAAATTTGGAAATGCATTGTGCAAGCCTGAGGAGGAGGAGGAGTTGAGTGGTGAGTGGATGCAAGATCGCGAGTGGTTTATTGTATCTCTGAGAAGCCTTGAATTGAGTAGTACATGTTGTCCCAAGTAACCTGTGCCGCCAACTTCCAACACTCTGTTCTTACTCATTGTAACTCCGTTTCTGGAAATGTGGGAGATTCAGAATCTGGGTTTTGTTTGGGTTTAACTATTAAAAAAAATGAGCCTCAGTAAAATACATTAACTGATCTCCAGTAAATACATAATTACTAGTATTTTGTAATCTGGATTCAGTAAATTACAGTTGTCACTTGCCAGAGAGATTAAACCAGCTGGCTTGAAGCCCAAGTTTCTTTCTTAACCTAATTAAGTTGGAGTTGTATTCACTTCTATATAACCTTCCTATACTCTTGTCACCCATGCTCTGATGCTCTGATCGTTTCTCTGGTTACCAATTCTCATCTCTCTTCAGTTTCTTATCTAAAGAGATCGACTCGTGTCTCTGGTTACCATTTCCATCATTCTTTTAGTTTCTCATCTGAAGCCATCATGAGGTTCGTGAATCTTATCAACAAGTTAGGCTGCAGAGGCAAGTCGTACAAGCGGTTAGTCATGCATGAAGATGTACAGCTCAGCCGCTGCTCCAAGAAGATGTTTAAGAAGCATGGATCGCCTTCCGAAAGGTTGTATGGATTTGTTTGTGGCGAAAGAGATGAAGAGATACCAAGTTCCCCGTTAAGTACTTTTCGCACGCAAAGCTCCAAGAACTCGTCAACGAGTACAGAGAAGAAGTCTACTGTTTGATTCAAGATCTGGTGAGCCGATTGTTCTCGAATGTTCCACGGAAACCTTTGAGGAGTTGCTCCATCATATCGCCAAAGATCCGTATGTCAAGATCGGAGTACGTACCTTAAAGATCGACAAGAAGGCGAGAATAAGTCAAAGAGTACGAGAATTTTCTGGGGTAAGGCTACGGTAGGGAGATCTACCATAAATATTTATTTATAATTAGTTGAACAAAATTATAATCTTTTGAACTAAAAATTATTATATTTAGAGCAAGATTACAACAATTTTTTTTATCATTTACAAACAATTAAACTAAAATACAATATTGACAACGATTGGTTCTCAAATTTGTAAAAATGTGCTCATTGGAATATTTACAAAAAATTGAACGAAATTACTAAAAAAATCATCTCATTTTACAATAATAATAACAAAATTAGTAAATAAAATCTACAGTAGTCACTCCACCCTAGAACTTCCCAAATTTTTTTTCCTGATATATTAGAATTTTCTGATATATTGATCACTCTCGAATTAGGACATATACAAGACTACTTACAGTCACACAAGGAAACTATTTCCACCTTTTTTAGGTGAAAGATAGAAATTATTAACACCTACTTAATTACATAATATACACCTCATATTATTCCAAAATAGAAGTATTCCTAATATACAAGTCTCGAATGTCCAACTTGTCAAATGAGTCACTAAAGGACTTGGACGAAACAACTTTGGTAAGAATGTCTGCTAATTGCTCCTCTGAATGAACAAATGTGAATAAGATGATACGATTATCTAGCTTCTCCTTGAGGAAGTGTCTATCAATTTTCACATGTTTCGTCCGATCACGCGGAACAGGATTAACAGATTATGTGTAATCTCAATTGTAGCAGTATTATTACAATAAAGAGGCATTTGTCGTTTATACTTTAAACCCAAATCTCTTAACAAATATCTCAACCATAATAACTCACAAACACATTGATCTATACCTCTATATTCAGCTTCTGCACTAGACCGAGCTACCACATGTTGCTTCTTGCTTCTTAAAGTAACTGGATTTCCAACAACAAACGTGAAGTAGCCAGAAGCAGAACGCATGTTAGTAATGTTACATGCCTAATCTACATCAGCGTATCCACTATTCTCCAAATTTCCATGTTTACGAAACACAAGGCCTTTACCTCGAGCAGACTTCAAGTACCTCAAAATATTCTTATCATAGCATTCATGTGAGCTTCACTAGGATTGTGCATATATTGGCTCACAACACTAATAACATAAGCAAGATTAGGTCAAACGTGAGACAAGTAGATTAACTGCCCAATTAATCTTTGATACCGAGACTTAACTATAGGAACTTGATTAGGATACTCTGCAATACGATGATTCTGTTCAATAGGTGTATGTAGGAGCACAAAAAATATAGTAGACTCTTTATGCTTCTACAAAACAATTCCAACGAACAACAAATGAACCTTATTAATGATGCTTCTAACGAAGATCTTCAAGATGTATGAACGCGGGGGGGGGGGGGGGGGGGGGGGGTACCTATAAAAAACACTCTGATGCTCAAAATCAGACAGAGATTTAGTGCAAGTAGGTATTGAGTCATTTTATTTTTTTTACATAAACTTGTTGTTTTCACCAATTTATACTACCTGATATGCGCCAAAATAGGAACCGTCACCTTCTCAGCTAAACTTCGAAGTTCATTTCCAGAACTTTGATCCTCAATTCTCGGCCTCGAACCTCAACCACCTCCTATTTCGACGCCATATTCCGTGGCTTATGCCTCACTTCATGCGTAATGCTCCTTTTTAAGGGCTTCGTAATTGACTCGCCCCAAATGGTTGAGCCTATCCTTATCCCTTCAATTAGGCTCTTAAATTCGGGCCAGAGCTCTATGATCCATCACTTCTTCATGAAAAAACCCAACCTGACCCCTGTGGACATCGAACTTCAAGACATGATTCGAAGATCGAACTTCGAACCTTCATCCCTTGTTCTCAATCATCGACCAACCTTCATTTAACCTCGTTAACCTCTTATCAATGATTACAAGCTCAATACTCACATGACCAAAAAATTTTACTCCCACAATGCCCCTAATTTCATCTTTGGGCCGAAGCTCGAGCCCAACAGAGGAAAATTAGCTTCAAATTCCAACTTCAAACTTTCGCATTTCGATCTTCTATACTTCAAACTTCGCCTTCGACACATATTTCCCGTGCATCTCTGGGTTCATGCACCAGATATTTACTAACTTCCCACTTAAACTACAACTCTTCCACTACCTCACTACCTCTCTTTTCATCTTCCTCTATGATTCCCAAATCAACAACACCCTAAATTCCCATATCCTACAAAAATCCCAATTCGTTTTTTCACCACTACCCATGGCTAACACCCGCTCGAAATCAATGGCGAACCGAGCTCTGACACCACTTCGCGACCAAGCTCCTGCTGATTTCGGCCACTCCTTTAGCTCCATTGGTGAGGATACACTACCAGCATTTTCACTATAGCCGACGAAAAAAAAAAACCAACGAGATTTTTTGTCGTCGGCTATAGTGGACAATTTCCACTATAGCCGACGACAAATCAACAAAAAATCGTCGGATATACTATAGCCGACGAAAAAGGGGCAAAAACATCGTTGGCTATAGTATAGCCGACGCACTATAGCCGACGAGATTATAGCCGACGATTTTTAAGGGTCGTCGGCTAAAGTCGCTGGCTAAAACCTGTCGGTAATAGTATAGCCGACGAGGTTTTTACCCATTATCGTCGGCTATAGTACTATAGCCGACTATTTTTTAAAAAAAAAAATTAAAAAAAATCTTTTTTTTTAAAACTATAGCCGACGAGATTTTTTATCTCGTTGGCTATAGTTTTAAAAAAAAATTAAAAAAATTAAAAAAATCATTTTTTCCACTATAGCCGACGAGATTTTTTATCTCGTCGGCTATAGTTTTTAAAAAAAAATTTAAAAAAATAAAAAAAATCATTTTTTCCACTATAGCCGACGAGATTTTTATCTCGTCGGCTATAGTTTTAAAAAAAATAGTCGGCTATAGTGTTTCCAGCGGTAGTGATAACGAGGAGATCGAATCACAACTCCCCGATTCGAAACTATGGACCCCAACTGAAGACCACCTCAACCTTGAGCGTGGTCAAATCAATCCTCCTAATAGCGTCATGATCCAAGCTCTACCAGAAGGAAGCAACATGTTCACCGAATAGGGGGTTCTGGTCGACACCTTAATTCTTTCCAAACACCACCTCAGGTTCTTAAGCTTTCCTCTTCACCCTGCAATCATCATCATGCGGGTCTTTCTAGGTTTTCATCCTATGCAACTTAGCCCAAATTCGTACTTCCTCCTCTCGGTCTTTTTTATCGTCGGCCAACAATGGAAGGTTTCTCTCGAATTGTGTGATTTCTTCTTTACTTTGCTCAATGGCACATAAATCCAGTTCTTGTCGAAGGTAACTAGATGCTCGGCCTCGAAGTCCCAAGACAATTCAGCGACGTTCTTAGTAAGGATTTGAACCTTCTTTGCATTTCATTCATCCGAATCTATCTTTCTCTTACTCATGTCATTATCAAATATCTTACGCCATCTTTTGACCTTAGCTTTATGGCTTGATGCTTCTTCGTTCGATCTTGGTGAGGAAAGGACCACCTGGATTTTCAAATACCTTACCCGGAAGGAATGGCCACTCGCACAAGTCGCTCTGCCATCTGCCCTATGCTCCTTGGCCCTGAACAAGAACTCCTCCTCATTTACGCGTTATTCCAGCTATCTTGCCGAAGGAGCAGATCTACTTCGCTGGCTTATAGATGTCGAATCGTCATTTTTAATCAACAAGGAATCTGAAGTCTCCATCAAAGAATCTCTCCAAAAGAAATCAAAATTCTCAGCTAAGAAGCCTGACACCTCTACTACCACTTCAAGCTCTCAGGCAGACACCTCTAGATGAAAGAAGACTAAAAGTTTTAAGATCGAGATTTTCTTTGTTCTCGATCTAATCTAAGAGAAGAAGAAGAAAACCAGTTCAACTTTGAATGTCAAACTTTATTCCATCGAAGCTTCTCGCCAGACTCGAAGTTCAACCCTTAATATTTAATCCTTGACTCTTTCGCAGGAGCACGCTAAGTGTCCTGCCACCGTACCTGAGTCTCCTCCTTGCAACGATCAATCTCCCCTTAGAGGTACTCAATCCTTTCCTTACCTCCATTTTCTTTTGTTTATTTTCTCCATTTCTAGATCACTCATTGTCCATCACATTTCTTTAGATGTGCCTCCACCTCCACTTAATGCTCAAGACTTACCTCTTCCATCTCCTCATCATGCCAAATCGTCTCAATGAACCCACTCCGGAGATGCTCTTCCCACCGTTAAGTCAACCAATTTTTCGTTCCTATACGACAGTCAAACTCTCCTTGGGAATTCTACCATGGCTACTGTTTTTGCTCATAAATTAGGTCGTAGGGATCCAAAGAGCCATCTGCTTAGACAAGGCGACTGGAGCGACAATTTGAGAACGGCCTATTTTTGCCAAATCGATGTAAATACTCGTCTCTTCCTTTTAACTATCCACATGTTATCTGTTTTTCCAAATTCATTCTAATTACCATTCCACCCCCAGGCACTTTTTCATACCGAGGTCACTTTGAAGGAAATGGACTTGATCAATGCGGATCTTCAAGTCAATCTTGAACTTGCTGAATTGAAGGTTGTGGAGTTAACATCGAAGCTTGCAGAGACTGAAGATCAACTTCGAGATGCTTTTGAATTGGAGAATGAACTACGAGCATCAGTAGCCTCAGTCTTGAGAAGTCTCGATCTACTCAACGCAAAATGTAAAGTTTGCCTCATGAAAGCCCATCTCAAACTCAAAACAGTCACTTTATCATGTGGATGCACCGATGTCTGGGCTTCCAGTAGAAGTCTATTGTACTTGTCGTAATTAGTTGATCCCATGAAGTCGCCTGTTGGCGAAACAGTCTCATGGTTGGGAGTATCATAATGGCCCTCGGAAAACCCATATCTACTTGAACTATATGACGGAAATGCATCGTGGACAAGTTCCATAATGGGGTTTGGAGCAGGTCCATCAATATTGCTGGATGAGTCAACATGATACCCTGATCCGAACCCCGACATTGCAGTATGAGCATTGACCTCTGGTTCTTCACCGTGTTCAATTCATGAAGTGTACTCCCACATCATACTATATTAAGACAATTGTTGGAACATATCTACAATTGTATGATACTCTGAGTTACGACATATCCTACACGGACACTTGAAATTGGAGCTTCCTCCATCATGTTGAATTGTGAAATGCATGAAGTCGTAAATTCCTTGTAAATACCTTTGATCACCTCTCTCCAACCATAACCAACTTTTGTCAATATTCTGCGTAAGTACGTAACTTGTAATGAGCGAAATAATAAATTGTCTGGCCAATCACATTTATAACCTTAATTCTTCATATATTAAGCTAGCTAGAACCTATATATATACTCTAATCTTTATAGGAAGCTAGCTAGCTAGAACCAATAATCTTCCCACTCTTCGATTCGATTCATTCAATATATATACTTAATCTTCATATATATCGATCAAGCTAATTAACTAGCTAGAATTCAAACCATGCAATAATCTTCATATATATCGATCAAGCCACGTACCTAGCTATTAATTAATTTTCCGTCCATATATATGATCATGCACACATACGTACATATATAATAATCTAGCTACGTACCTATGTATATTTCGATCAAGAATCTTTCTTCTATATATATATACACACACACACACCCAAAAATTACTAATTAAATTGCATAACCCAAATTAAACTAATTAATTAATAATATATATGTAAATATCCAAAAAACCATAATTTGTCAACATATATAGCTACTAATCGATCTAACATTTCTACAAAAGTCAGCATTATACATGCATCAAGAGCAGGATTCTAGCTACCTATCACAAATTTCGCCGGAAAACTATCCCCGGAATTCGATCAATCACCGGTTAACTTCACAATACACCGAAATATTACCAAAAAAAATTAGTATGTACAAACACTAACCCATATATAGAGCTTCGGGAATGCTTTGGGGGTTTTGATCGAATCTTTTTCATTGTAGATCGAAAAATCGCCCAAAATGGGATGTTTGAAAGTACTGTTGTGAAGAGATAAGAGATTGAGTTTGATCTGGAAATACTACTGGGTGTTATAGAAGATACTTCTAGTAGACGGACAATACCCGTCTGCTAATGAATAAATTCCGTCCATTAACCGATTTCTAGTAGACGGCAAATTTTCCATGTTCTAACAATCCCTTTAGACAACGGAATTGGCAAGGGAATTTCAATTCTGTCTTTCTAATGTTTCTTGGAAGACAAAACTTGCCAACGCAACAAATCTGTCATGTAAAAACGTTCTTGGCCGTCGGATTTGCAAAGGAAAATATTTTTGTTTCCTAACAGGTTCTTAGAAGACGGATACTTGTTCAAAGCAGGTTGTTCACATATCCGTCACCTAAGAGTTTGTTAGGCAACGGACTGAAAAAAAATATTCGTCTACTAACGAAGGTATTCTGGTAGTATGATCTTTCCTGGAGGAAAATACTTTATGATGAACTTGCGTTGCATCGCCTCCTATGAATGAATCGAGTTAGGAGCAAGCTTACTGAACCATATCTTTGCCTTATCCCGTAAACTGGAAGAAAATACTCAAAGCTTCAATTGTCCCAAATCTCTGTTCTAGATGTTGAACCTTGTACATGCTACCTCGAACTCCAACAAGTGAGAATAGGGATCAGAATGTGGATGTCCCATGAAGATTGGTAAAGTTTTACGAAAACTAGATTTGATCTCCTAGGATTAACCCACTAAAGGTTGAAGAACAATGCAACCAGTATGCATTGACAAAGATTGTAAAACACTATCCCTCAAAGGTCTTGCTTCAGTGATGTCCTCGTCCATGATGAATTCTTCCTCGAAAAGAGGATTTCAAGGCATGACACCTAAAATCACACTAAGCAACCGAAAAATACCAAACTCTTAAAGTACTCAAAGCCTTGAGGGCCTTCCACGGTGCTTATTTGACACACCCCCCCCCCCCCTTCAAGGAAACATCACTGAGCACTTTAAGACTTCGAATGAGATTTTGGTATATGGCGCAGTGGCATTCACTGTGCTATGGACACCAAGGTGAACTGAGGTAAAGGCATGCGTGATCCAATATACCGGAATCGCCAAATAAAGTCCTAAGAATCTAGGATGCAGCGGGACTTAAGTTTTTTCTAAATCTAGATACACTAACTACTATGCGTAAAATAAAGACACTACTTAGATATACTCCCAATAATATAAATACTTAAGATGAAAGAGGTAGAGATAAGTGAAGCAACCTCAAGCACAGCAACAAAACATGACGGGTTGAAGATTTTATTCGATCGATCAAAAGCAACTTGGACAGGTTCAATGGGTCGAATGTAGCCCATATTCTCCTCCGAACCAATTCTCGATGGGTCGAGTAGCCTTCCCTACAAAAGGTTAGTAGTAAAAATTCTAGTACAATTCACCTCAAAGTTATCAACTAAAGTATTCAAGGGATCAAAGACACTCAAAAAAAAGTCCTAGATGATAAAATGAAGCAAGTTATAAAGCTAAGAAACAATTATCAAGCAAAATGTCCGATTTTACCGCAATCAAGGCTATCCAAAGCTAAAGAATTAAGATGAGCTTAATCCCCGACAACGGCGCCAAAAACTTGTTGGAAGTTTTCTCCCTACACAGATCTATTCCGCCCAAAATGGGAATGGGCTAGGGTTTTATGCACTATTATCTAGCTCATAAGTATGAAGAGTTATTTCCACCCGCAAGTGTACAGGGTCAAATTATAATATTTATAGAAGTCAAGTGTCGAACCCACGAGGATTAGCTACTTGAACTCCTTAGTTTGAATGATAATGCACTTAGATCACGATTAAACTAGACACTAATCTTGACACTAAACTAAAATGAAAGGTGGAAGTGTATCTCACACTACTAAGTCCTTTGGAGACCTAGCATTTCAAGGGGTGATTAGATTACGATGAGTGATTATCTGAGTTGATTGATTGATTATAGACTACTAAAGCAAAGAGATTAACTAACAAACAAATTTATAATAAAGGAAGATGGTTGGCTAGGTAAAATCCCTACTAACCACTTGATGCTCAAACAATGTCCCAATTTATATAAGTAATTAGTCCGTTTCACACAAGTGGATGTCCAAATCGTAACCTTTTGGGTCACATTTGGTCTTGAATCCAAGCTCCTAGGCCATTTTGGACACTAGACGACTTGGGCCTAACTTTAAAGTATTAGGTGAATCGGGACCAAGACCTAAATCATTTCGGTCACGTGAGTGAAGCAAACAAGCGTACTATATGATATTTGGGGAAGGTTTCCCTTCCCGGACCTCTTTTGGAGGATTCGAGAGAAAGTCTAAGTGAATCTCTAAATCCGCACATTTTGATTTACAAATCAAAAGACCCAAATAGTAGCCACAATAACCTCTCGATTCAATGTGTACTTGACCAAAGCTCCTTAATTATTTTGTGACTCAAGAGGCTCTAGTCCTTCTTTTATGCTAAGGAAACCAAACATTAAGGTAAACCCTCTTGGAATAGATCATAATCATGTTTATATGCTCATCTAGCCTTATGTAAGTAACTAATTCAACCAATGTCCCATTTTTAGTTCCTTAAAGCATACATCAACTTAGTTAAGATCAACACATGCATAAATGAAACCATACATGAAGCTCAAGCACATAAACAACCACAAACACATAACATTCTCATTTACAAACACATGTTTCACTCAACATACAAAAAAACATAAATCATACATGAATCAATCCATCATTTATCTACATCAAATGGCTAGGTTTTTAACCCTAGCTTCCCAAATGGGACTACTCACTACACATGGTGAAAATAGAGTCTAGAAACATAAAGGAGAATCAACAAGTGTAAGAAGTAACCGAAGGGTCCCTTAAGTAAAGTCTTCAAGCCTCCAAGAACTTCTTCACTTCTTGCTCTTTCCTTGCTTCTTGGCTCCACAAAAAATGATGAACCCACCTTATGCTAGGGTGAAGAGGGTGGAGATGAGAGTATGGTGGTGGTGATTAAGGCTCTTAGACCTTTTGGTGGTGTTGTAAGAGGTGTTTAAGTTAGAGGAGAGAGTTAGGGAGTTAGGGAATGGATGGGGGCTATCTCTAGAGCAAAAACTAAGCAAAACTTGAAAAATGAGATATGTTGTATGTGTGATTCATGGGGGGATCCACCAAGAGAGGTTTTGGGAGATAAAATGATATATTTTGTGTGCCCTTGGATGTGTTAGAGTGGCTATGAAGTTTGATCCAAGGGCCACAACTTGTGCTCCCCTTTTCTTGGCTTCTAGCTAGAATCCAAATCATACCTAATAGAGCCAAAATTTAAATTGTGTGTCACCTAACCAAATCATCTAGGGTTCCTATCTAAGTGGTTTGGATCTTTCCTTAGGCCTAGCTTTGAGTGTTTGGGCCATACTTGATAGTCCGACCGGCCATGAATAAATCCGGCGATTTTTCGGTAGTTTTTGATAACTTCCGACGACCACTTCTTATCATTTTCTCAAAGTTGCTCCAAATATTCTTGTGACTTAGGAAATGTGCTCAGCTTTTCCAAAAAATGATTAATTTCCATCTTTAAGAGAGTTTCCATGTCAACTCTCGATTTCCTAGCATGAACAAGAAACGTTATAAGAACAACGCTTTATTCATATAAAGCAAGCAATAAGCATGGAGTTAAGAACATAATTGGACACAATTATGGACCTAACAGGTGTCCAGAGTAATTTTTGGGTGTCTAGAGCAGAGGCTAAGGGTTAGACCGTGGGAGAAGGAGGCCAGAGGAGGGAGACAGCAACAACGAAGGTTCCCGGCGATAGAGCGTGGTCTCCAGAGGCAGTGAGATATCTCTCGAGGTGGTGATATCGTACCCTATGCTTATCGTAAGCTCGAAATTAGTTTTAAGATAAACAATTTGAGATTTAAAAAAATTAGGAGTTGTAGAAAGAGGGGGTGCAGCCAAGACTAACCCCCCCCCCCCCCCCCCCCCCCTCTCCCTCTCTGTCATTGACAATCATACCCAGATACTATTTTGGCTTCCAAATTTGGTTATCGTGGATGCAAAGGAAATGTATTTTTCTCCATAAGAGATTAAGTGTAAGGACTTCTCAAAGTAGTTCCCAAAGATTATCTCAACGATAGTTACTATGAATGTGTTGGTGAAATCGACGAGTGTAATTTGTGTGCGGGAGCAGAGAGAAAAGATGAAGAAACGGAGTGCTGGGTTTTACTTTTTCTTATTAAAAAAATAATAATAACAAACTAAATGGATTGACGGTGTTAAGGAGCTGTTAAGTTAAAGACAGGTGTCGAGATATAAAGCACGTGATCGGTTTGGGATAGGCTATTTCAGAACAGCTGACCTCGTCCCGCCTATATAAGGTCATCTATCAATGAATAAAGTATAATTTCATATTATATCTTCTGTGTATCTATTTTCTCCTCATGAGAAGCTCTTGAGTTGATAACTATCACCAACTTAGAAAAATACCCTAACCACTAAACACTACAAACTCCATCACTGATTACCATCACCGCCAGATTTTTTTTTCCACCACCAGAGCATGTGACCAGAGTTCGTGGTGCTTTTTCTTCAAGACTTTTTAAGTTTTTCATACCAAGCATAACACCCTCGAGGTAACTTTCATACCTTCTTTGATTTAGAATTATATTGCAAAACTTAATTACTGCAACACCCTACATCTAGGTATAGACTTAGGTTGAATTTGCATACCGTTATTTACTTTTTTTGCCCTAGTTCCTATAGATTAATACATGTTATAAAAAATTTATATTAGTGACGGTCCTAGGGGAGTTACGGTCATTGATGAATATCACGGTTAATTGTGATTTCACATTGAAAAAAAAATGAAGTTGATATTTTGTGACTATTTGTCAAATTCATGGTTTTCTAAGGTGTGGTATGAATCCACTGGTTTTTGCATCCATTTTTGTGACCATGCATCATTGATCACCTTTCTTGTTCCCTAAACTTGATATTAGTGATCGTGGATATTTTGATCGGAAACTAATTGTATCTCTTATCTTTTGTAGATGACTGAGCCTGCAAGGCCTGAATTTGTCATCTTTGACATCCATGGAGCAGAATATCATAAATGGGTATCCGACGTTAAGAATACTCTTCTTGGAAAATGTCTTACTGATACCATCACACCACTACCATTTGGTACAGACGCTCACAATGACACTAAGGCTCAAAAAGCTCAAGCTCTCATGTTTCTGCGGAGACATACTCATCCAACTTTGAGGAAACAATACTTGCTAAAGGATGACCCCGCGGAGTTTGGGTAAATTTGTAAGAACGGTTCAATAATGTGCACGATGCACAACTTCCAAAGTTACAAGAAAAGTGGGACTCAATCCGGTTATTGGATTTTCCTAAAATATATGTTTTTTGTTCACGACCCGGACCGAAATTGGTATAGTAATCGGCTTAATCTGCGAAGTTTCACGAGTAATTGAGGTTTATCGTAATTAATCGGATATGTAACTTCGTTCACGACTTAATTTTCGGACACGAATTTGATTTGGGTTTGTTCGTGGGAAATGTAGAGAATCTGATTTCGAGTCCGTAGGAGCTTTCCGAGGATTTTTCGAATATCAAGGAATATAAAAAGAATATTTGAAATTATCGCCAAGTTAGTCGTGTTTATCCGTTTGAGTTTGAGTTATCCAATTTGTGGATAGAGTTGATTCGCGACGTATAAATAGCCGAATAGTAGTTAGTTACCGCAAAAGTTCGAAAAATGGGTTGTTTGACCGAGTTGACCGAGTCAACCCGTGTTGACTCAGTGAGTCACAAACTCGCCGTCGTGGTGGCTTCCGAAATACGACGCGGTTGTCGAAAATAAAGGTAAGGAATTGTAGCCTAGGACCTATGCTTTCGTTTTAGGTATGTGTTGTGACGTTTGGTGGAAGTTTTGGGTTGAAATATTGGAGGAGAAACGGAGGGATTTTGGGGGCGACGGACGGTGGTGCTCCGGCCACGGTGATGGTCGGGGATTAAGGGGGAAAGGCTTGGGGAACCACGGCGAAGCTTTTGGGTGTGGTCTCGAGGACCGCCATGCGTCGTGGCCGGAGTTCCGGTGATGGGCCGATCGCCAGCCGATTTGGATCCATGGTGGTTTCTGGCCAATTTTTGGCGGATTGCGGTGGAATTGAGGGATGGTGTAGTGAAGAAAAGTGTTGGGCTCGAGGAGGACTTGAATTCTGGGTTTTCCTCGCCGGAAAATCTCTCCGGTGACGGAGCGCCGCCGCCGCCGCCGGCGGTCAACGGCGGAGCTCCGGTGAAGCGTTGACTTTTTAGATTTTGTCAAGTTTTATGCCGTTTTGCTCGTAATCATGTCCTGATCATCATCTTGAGGTTTTCGAGTTGATTTGAGTAGTGGAGTTTAAGTCGAGGGTTTATGTGGAGTATTTGAGGATTTTCGGCGATTCTTTTGTTATTCAAGTTATATATCTCCAGAAATTGTTGGTTTCCGAGGTGTGGGTCAAAGTATTGAATTGTGATTTTGACCAGTGATATTTTGTGATTATTCAGGGGATCGAGATCATACCCTTGACGAGGGATCTTCCGCCGGATCTCGGGATTAGCGCATTTGTGCGCTGTGCTTGTCTGTGAGTGGACACTTTTCTTTTCACTGATTGGTTGCGAGTCTTTATATTACGTTTTACGAGCATGAGCATGCATGTACGATTATGAGTTATTCGAGCATGTGTTTACGATTATTCATTTACGAATATGCATCGACGAATATGCTTATATAATTACGTATTACGAATATGCATTCACATTATGCTTTATACATTTGCATGAAACTATTTATGATTTGGTTTACACAGAGTACAATCTTAGTATATGTGGTTGTATAGATACACTTGCATCCCAGCTGATCCCCAAGGATGTTTACCGGGGGAGGCTGTGACCCCTGACCCGAGGCCTTTACACGGGGGGGGGGGGGGGGGGGGGGGGGCCAGGCCTCTGACCTGATATGTTTTACACTGTTGTATATTTATGTATATATACTAGAGGTCGCTCTGAATACTCTAATTTTTATATTTTCACATGATTTTCTCCGAATTTCTGTAAAGTTACAGTTTTGCTTATTACTTTATATTATGATATGATTTTGAGAAATCTGGATGGGATTGGTGCCCATGGTTTAGCTTTTGTGGCATAGGATGAAGTGTGTTTTCGGGTGCAGGTTAATGGTAACTTCACGATATAGTGAAACTCTGCCAAAATTTATATGGTTTTTGAAAGTTCGTGTTTTCAGAAGGGGTTTGATTCCGATTTAGGAAACTAAATCGGGGTTGGGTCCTTTTATTTTTATCAAGCAATATTGGAGCTACAGCCAGAGCTAGCCATTTATGACATCGTGAAGACCGACCAACCTATGGTTGAAAAGTCTTTCACTTTCCCTACTTTCATGGGCACACTCACACATCAATATGGTATAGATTACGAGCAAGGAAGATTCCTAAATGCCAAGGAAGATTAAGATCATTCGATCAGTGATTTCATAAATGTCCTAGCCAAGAAAGAAAGTTATCATGAGACTCTTTTCAATAACAATGCTAGACCATCCGGTAGAAAGAAAATCGATGAGACATACAATACTAGTGGGAAAGCTCGTAAGGATAAAAAGAACAATCGTTTTAAACCTTACAACAATCATGGTGGTAAATGAGGGAATGACAGAGGTCGTGGTAGAGGAAGAAACAGTTGGAATATGACTTGGACTTGCCAAGACAATAGCCAAAACTCCAACTAGAATCAGTCCAATTCTGATCCTAGAAATAGTGGAAATTCTTCAAATTTTGCTTCTACTTCTCGTTTGTCACCTTATTATAGGTGTAGTTTTAACAAGCACATGCACACACAACGTCGAGAACCTAAGGATGTTCAAAATGCCTACAAAAGATGCAAGCAGTACTTGGCATATGAGACTAACTATACTGAAGATCAACAGATGAATGATTATGGTGAAGCCAATTTAATTGTAGCAGATGTTCCCAACACAAACCTAGTGACTACAGATTTTGTTTAATCTATGTATTAGGATCATAATTCTATTATGTAATCAAGTTTAGTTTATTTTGACTTATTGTAGTCGATTTTTTTTTTTGGGAATAAGACAATCTTTTGATGTAAGTTTTTGATGTTGGCAAAGTAATAAAATTCTCTTCCTTTCGATATTTGAAAGTGATAAGAATAGTTATTATCATACATACTTCTTGAATGGTTCAAAATATACATAACTATGTGGTACTATTACACCAAAATACCATAAAAATGAGACAAAAAGAGACTATGGTTTTTTGTCCTGGGAACTTTTGACCCGTTGAAGGTTTACCTCAACTCGTCGAAGAACCCATTCTGGATCGGTTTTGGCACTATTTCGACCCGTTGAAAATTTTTCCCTACTTCTTTTGACCCGTCGAAATATGGTCTTCGGTCATCTATTTTACACTTTCGACCCGTCAAAGCACCATCTCGACCCGTCGATGGAAATTTTTGACCCATCGAAAAAGATATCAGAAATTCATATCGATTTTAGGTTTTTCTTTGACCCGTCGAGCCATTTTCTCGACCTATTGAAGAGGTCACTCTGGACATGATTTTTGACCCGTTGAAAATCGTTATTATAAAATCAATTTGGTTTTTGGTTTTGATTCATCCTGTCGAGTTGATATCCCGACCCGTCAAGATTGTACCCGAATTTGGTATTTTTTATGTGTTTTACAAAGGTTTTACTATGTCATATCAGTACTCTATAAGGGTCACAACCCTTTGGTAAATCTTTAATTCTTTGTTTAAAGTATTCTCCGAGTCTTGAAGACTAATTGATTCACATTCTTTTGTAGATATTTGAAGGTGAGATTGAATTTCTAGAAAATAGTGGTACTACTTATACTATACTACGGAATAGGCAATTGTTTATGGATTGTGTGCCATACAATTCACTAGTAACAACAATGGTTGGTTTAGTGCCGATTATACAAGGGTGTTGTTCAGTATAATTTTTTCTACCACATGGAACAAGATTTTATATCATTGATACATTGTATGCGCCAAAGGTTAATCAAATCTTGCTATGTTTTAACAACATTAGAGCCAACGATTTACACTTGGAAACTCATTATGAGAATTGTAAAGAATTATTATGCATAACTTCAGAGGAGTGCGGTAGAAAGCACACCTTGGAGAAGTTAGGAGAAATTCGTAGTGGATTATACTTTACACAGCTCAGATCATTGAATCCAATGTAGTCATTCTCACCACTGTGTGTGACTCGGCCTCATATCAGGTTTGGCACTACAAACTGGGACATCCTAGTTGGGATATAATGATCAAAATCTTGAAAAACTCTCATGGTCATCCATTTTTGAGAGCAAAGAAGCATGTGAAAATACCCATTGGTTTTGATGGAGTGGATGAGATTAACAATCTTAATCCAGTCTCGGTCACCAAGCCGAATATGACACCTAGTGTTGATCCATAAGATTCCTTCATGGCAATCTCTAATGATCACTGCTCATTTTGCAAAGCTTGTTCATTAGAAAAGTTATAGGCTAAGCCTTCTTTTGCGGTTGACAACACAAAAAAATATTTCATTCTTACAAAGAATCCATGGTGATATTTGTGAACCTATCAAACCGGAATGTAAACCATTTAAATATTTTATGGTTTTGGTAGATGCATCAACGTGATGGTCACACGTTGCTTTGCTATCCACAAGGAATGCTATATTTGCAAAACTCCTTGCACAGATTATTAAGCTTCGGGTTCACCAACCAGACAACCCAATCAGGTTTATTAGATTGGGTAATGCAGGAGAATTCACATCAAAGACTTTTGATGACTACTATATGTCAATTGGGATTGAAGTTGAAAATCTCATCTATCATGTTCATTCATAGAACGGCATAGCAGAGGCACAGATCAAGCAGTTACAGCTTATGGCCAGAATAATGGTTATGCACACTAATTTTTCGGTAACAGCTTGGGGATATGTAGTATTACATACATCAATGCTTATTCGCTTGAGACCCGTAGCACGTCACCATTTAGTGCATATCAGTTGGTAATTGGGTATGAGGCTAACATTTCACATCTACGCATCTTTGGTTCCGCGGTATATATGTCAATTGAGCCACTACAGCGTACTAACACTACAAGAAAACAGCACTTAGACCACGGAAACGTAATTGTTCCGTGGTCCAAGTTACACTTGGACGACGGAGAAGTCTCCGTCGTCTAAGAACCACCTGGACGACGGATAATACCTTCTACGTCGTCCAGGTGATCACCTGAAGGACGGAGAAGTCTCCGAGGTCCAAGTTATAACCTGGACGACGGAGATGTTATTCTCCGTCGTCCAGGTGATCACCTAAACCTCGGAGTCTTCTCCGTCCTCCAGGTGATCACCTGGACGACGGAGAATAACATCTCCGTCGTCCAGGTTATAACCTGGAGGACGGAGAAGAGTCTGAGGTCCAGGTGATCACCAAGACGACGGAGATGGTATTCTCCGTCGTCCAGGTGATCACCTGGACAACGGACAGACACGCCGTGGTCCGAGTAACTTCACTTAGACGACGTACCGACACCTCCGTCGTCTAAGTGAAGCATTATATAAGCCTGATGCCAAACTCTCGATCTCTTCGATTCGAATTCATTCCATCGATCTCTTCATTTTCCATTCGAGGAAGAATTGAAGGAGAAGGGAGAAGGAGAAGGAGAAGGGATCGGAGATCGATCGATCGAATTCGAAGGGCCGAGAAGGATCGATCAGGATAAGGGATCTCCGCTGACTAGCTAGCTAGCTTAATTAACAGATATCGAGAAGGCCAGCAGGTACGTACGCAGTTAAAATGTGCTTAATTAATATATATATATATATATTTAGTGAAAACGTACGTACGTACATACATGCATGGATGTTAGCTATATATACAGATTAAATTACGTAAGTACGTAATTGATGGATCGATGTAGATCGAGTACGTATAATTAAGCGTAAATTAATGGACTAATATATATATGTAATATATAATTAATTAATTATAATATTTTGTAGCAGTATGGACAAGAGTTGGATGAAGTTGAAGAATAGATGTGATGTGATGTCCGGTATATGGATGGAATTAGCGAATTTGTCAATTTTGCAATAGAACATGGTCAGGGAAAGAAACGTTTCAGGTGTCCGTGTCAGAAATGTCTTAATTGTCAGTATGCGGAGGTTAATGTTATGGTGCAACACCTGTACGAAAATGGTATGATGTGGAGTTACACTACATGGAGCGAGCATGGTGAAGCAGTAGAGTTCAGCGCAGCAGACTTCAGCTCAGGGTACAGTTACCATGGTGCCTCATCCAGCGGCAGTGGTGCCGGACCCCCAGCTTGGAACCCAACTGCATATTTGGTCCATGATGCGTTTCCGGGATGTAGTTATGGTGGACACCAACACCAAGACGGAGGTTACAGTACCACTAATGAGCATGATGACACATTCCCCGCAGCTAGCTTGGCCACTGACACCAGTGAGATGGAAAAGTACAACCGGATGCTACTTGAAGCGCAGACCCCGGTGTTCCCTGGATGTCGAGAGAATGTGTTGCAATATGTGATGGAGCAAATGAAGACAAAAGTGAAGCACAAAATGTCAGTGAGTGCTTTTGACGAAATTCAGGAGCAAATATGTAAGTTGCTTCCTGATCACAATCTTCCTAAATCTCATTATAAGGTTAGAAATATCCTGAGCAGCCTCGGCCTAAAGTACAGGATAATTGACGCATGTCCGAATGATTGTGTGCTATTTTACAAAGAGTATAAAGATTTGGACTATTGTCCCGTATATGGCCAGTGCAGATTCCAGTTGAATAGGAAGAGTTCGAAAAAGAGAATTCCTGTGAAAGTTGTTCGATATTTTCCCTTGATTCCCAGATTGCAGCGGCTGTACATGTCTCTACACACAGCAGAGGCGATGCGATGGTACGCAGAAAAGCTAATAGATGACGATGTCCTGCGACATGCCGCGGATGGGGAGGGTTTCAAACATTTCGACAGAGAATTTGGAGACTTTGCTTCAGAGGTTAGAAATATTATACTCGGCCTATCTACAGACGGATTCAATCCTTGGGGAAGTAATAGCTCCGCCGTCAGCACTTGGCCAGTTATTCTGATGCCGTACAACTTGCCTCCGTGGATGTGCATGAACAAGGAATTTAATTTCCTTACCGTACTAATTCCAGGTCCTAAATCTCCATCGAAGTGCTTAGATGTCTACCTCAGACCTTTGATCGACGAGCTGAAACTGTTGTGGGAAAATGGAGTCCCAACTTATGACAAATTCACTGACACGATGTTCACGATGAGGGCTGCCGTAATGTGGACGATCAGCGATTTTCCAGCTTATGGGATGTTGGCAGCCTGCAGGACAAAAGGATATAATGGATGTCCTATATGTTTGGATGACGTGAACTCTAGTTGGCACGCGGGGAATGTGTGTTACTTGGGTCACCGTAGATGGCTTCCTCACGACCACCCGTGGCGACAGGATGAAGCTCATTTCGACGGTACGGTAGAGAACAATCCTAAACCCCGTAGTTGGTCGGGCGAAGAGATTTTAGAGAGGTTGAGCTATTTCGACTTTGGTGTGTTGAGAAATGACGCGGATGTAAAGAAATGCAATCCAATTCCTCCACATGATCTGAGCTATTGGGATCACAAGAGTATATTCTTTGAACTCCCTTACTGGTCGAAGTTGAAGCTGAGGAACAACTTGGACGCGATGCACATAGAAAAGAATGTGTGCGACAGCGTGGTCGGAACAATTCTCGGTATTTAGTTCAAGACTAAAGATACTCCCAAAGCGCACAAAGATTTGGTATCAATGAATCTACGTCGTCCCTTGTGGTTGAGGAGGGATAGGAAAGGAGTGTACAACAAGATGCCAGATGCACCTTACACAGTGAAGCCGACGCTTAGACGTTCTGTATTTCACTGGTTTAAGGGCATTCGTTATCCGGCTACGTATGCAGTTACTATAACTGGAGCAGTGGACGAGGTGCAACACAGGTTTGTTGGTCTAAAGACACATGACTATCACGTTATGCTGCAACGTCTGATTCCAGTGGTAATTCGACCATACTTGCCTCGGGACGTCGTAGAACCAATAGTGGCATTGTGCAGGTGGTGGCAGAGGTTATGCGCCAGAGAATTAAAGAAGTCAGATGTGGTGTAATTGCAACAACAAATTGTGCACATCATTTGCAAACTAGAGAGGATTTTTCCCCCTGCTTTCTTTGACATCATGATTCACCTAATGATCCACCTGCCCGAGCAGGTGCTCATTTCTGGTCCGGTCTAGTACACTTGGATGTATCCTCAACAAAGGTACGTACAACTAATTAATTTATTTGTTCCACTGGAGATTATATATATACTAGCTAGCTATATGTACTTATTCTTATTGTACGTTTGATTTTGTAGACAGCTTGGACAGTATAAGTCATTCGTCAAAAACAGGTCGGCCCCGGCAGGCTCCATAGCAGAGACATACCTAATGCATGAGTGTGTTACTTACTGCAACAGGTACCTCAAAGATCCACCACCTCCCACTGCATCCGATCGCAGTGCCCGCATCAATCTTTCTGTCGTCACCAATGTCGTCCTACCGTTTAGAGGAGTATTAAAGGAATCGTTAACACGGGAAGAACTTATTGAGGCACATTGGGTAGTGTTGCGAGACTGTGACGAAGTTGAGCCGTACATGATATCATACAGGGAGAGGCTTCAGGCGTTAAATCAAAACAAGAGTTCGGAGTGGATTGAGAAAATGGTTAAGAAGAAGTTTCCCGATTATTTCTTCCAATGGGTACGTACGTACGTCTCGGTATTAATTATTTAAATACATATCGATCATGTTTGTAGAAAGTAAACCCTTATATTAATTTGCCATTTTCCGCAGATGATTGATCTGCAAATATCTGAAAACCACGGAGGGTGGTGGTCATGGCCAAAGCACTTGCTAGCAGGGAAGCCGGTTAAACACTATATTTATCCCGGATGTTTTGTGAACGGTGTAAAGTTCCATTCATTGGCCCGAGACGAAGGAAGAAGAACACAAAACAATGGGGTGGCGGTTGGGAAAGACAATTATCTATATTACGGGGCTATTGTATATGTGATTCAGCTATGTTACGGGAATGATGTCAACGTTTTCCTATTCAAGTGCAGATGATTCAAGCGTACAAAGGAAGACCTGGGACTATTATCAGTCGATACAAACTCTAGCTGGTATGAGGATGAGCATTTCGCTCTCGCCACCTTAGTTCGGCAGGTGTTCTATCTCGACGATCCGAAAGCATGTGAAGGGTGAAAAATAGTGAACCATATCTCTCACCGAGGAATATGGAATACCATGACACCTGAAGAGACGCCGGAGACTGAAGATGCTGCTGAACCAGAAAGAGACATTCCTGCCTATCAAGAGCCTAATATTTCTGTCATCCGCTCCGATATAATGGACCTGGTTCAAGATGGTGAACGGTTACCCATGCCTGATGGTTGTACAGATCTAACTGAAGATGAGATTATCGATGAGGTAGATGAAGAAGATGAGCAGGAAGAGGACGCAGACGAGGACGAGGACTCAGGTTATTCGTCGGACGATGTTGAGTACGATGACGAGGATGAGCCATCGTCTAACGGGGATGAGGACGATGATGATTAAGACGAAGAGTACGGTCATACGACGAGGGAGATTAATTGGTAATTAATTATTGTAATTATTGTAATATATATATATGATCGATGCAGGTTAATTTACGGTAAATAATTAATCCGAATTATATATCCTGGACAACGGAGAAATTAATTGCAGGTTGTCGCCTTTGGGTATTTTGGCGTTCTCCCTAAATCCTCAACCCTAAACATTTGCAAATCGGATCGATCATTTATTTAATTTTTTTATGGTCATTCAAAATAATTGAACGGACACCTGAATTCAGGGTCTATACACCTGGACGACGGAGATGAGATATTCCGTCCACGTTTATATTAGGTCCCCCGCCATTTTCACCTTTGGCGCCCCACCAAATCTCAATCTCATATAAAACCCTAAATCCTAGACCCTAAATCTAGCAGATCGGATCGATCGATCAATTTTTTAATTATATTTTTGAATCAGAATAATTGAACGGACACACAAATGACCGGGGACGACCTAAACCGTAAACCCTAAGGCCCTAACCCCTGAATTCGGGGTTTAGAACTTGGACGACGGAAAATGGTCATTATCCGTCGTCCAGGTCTACACTAGGACGACGGATATAGTCATTCTCCGTCGTCCAAGTTCACAAACCCTAAACCCTAAACAGTAAGGCCCTAATCCCTGAATTCAGGGTCTATACACATGGACGACGGAGATGAGATTCTACGTCGTCCAGGTACTACCCTGGACGACGGATAAGGTCAAATCCGTCGTCCAGGTACTAACCTGGACGACGGAGAATCTCATCTCCGTCGTCCAGGTGCAGATTTCGTAATTTTTTCTAAGACAACGACCATCTAGACCTTCTTCTAATGCATATTCTTTTCGTCAAGACTTTAGAGTAAACAATTCTTGGTGTGTGAGCTTCAACTGTTTGAAAATCGGAGTTGCGAAATGCCTTGTATCCACGTTTCCGGTTTGTGAAATTATCGGTTTTGCGGTTGACTGTGCCGATCAAACCCTTCCCGAACTTATTATTTTATGGTCATTTGAAGACAATTATATATTATGTTACGACGAACATATCTAACGGTTGTTTTGTCCAAATTCAATTTCGTTAATACTCTGCTGCAAATGAGCCTCTACTCATGAACACTTAAGTCGTAAGGATTAGTCGATACTTAACAACTTTCAAAACGAAAAATTATTCGTTGGTTCAAATTTAACTGTTCATATATACGATGTGTTCATCGATATTGGACGACTATTTCACTCGAATGACAGATCGCTAAATTTCTAGCGAATTATTTTTTAAATTTTTTTTAACGTAATTTGAACCTGGACGACGGAGAATGGCCATCTCCGTCGTCCAGGTTCAAATTACCATGGCGGTTCGAATTTATTTTTTTTTATTTTTTCCATGTAATTTTCACTTGGACAACGGAGATGGTCATTCTCCGTCGTCCAAGTCCAAAATTATGGCGGTTCAATTTACCGCTTCCGTTTTTGGGACCGCTTGAATTTTCACTTAGACGACGGAGCATTCATTCTCCGTCGTCTAAGTTCAAAATCATGGCGGTTCAAAACGTCCCGCCGATTAATTAGCGCCGCTTGAAATTTTTTGAAACCGCCACTTAGACGACGGAAAACACTATTTCCGTCGTCCAAGTGAACTTAGACGACGGAGAATAGTGCTCTGTCGTCTAAGTGCAACTCTATAAATAGAGTTGCACTCCCCCCCCCCCTCATTTTCTCATCATTCCATCTCCTCCTCTCCTCTCCTCTACTCTCCTCTCCTCCGGCGATCCTCCTCCGGCGACGCTCCGACGACAATTTTTCCGGCGTGGTTCCTCCTCCCCAACGACTCAACTCCGCCTATATTCCCAATTACTCCGGTGAGGTAAATTTCTATTTTTTCCTTATTAAAATTATTTTCATTTAATTAATTAAATTCTAAATATAATTTATTAATTATTTTTAAATATTTCATTATTGTAATTATAATAATGAAAAAGTGGTTAATTATTGTAATTAATAATTATTTAAATGCATAATTGTAATTAGTTGATAATTATTTAAATGAATAAATTTATTATTGTAATTATTTATTATTAGTTGATAAATGAATAAATTTATTATTGTAATTAGTTCATAATTAATTAGTTGATAAATAATAATTTATTATTGTTATTATTTATTGTTTTACTTAATTGTTAATTACGTGTGTTTTCTAGTAAATTGCATGGTAGTACGTATTCGATTTAAATTTAGTACATAGGCTTGGTTTATTAAGTCGCACTCTTTGGAATAGATGGCGCCTCTTTTCCTAGCTTATCTCCTTAACCCCTCGTGATGTGTGGATTTCATCACCGCACACCATAACCTAAGTGAAGTTATGGACACGAGGTTGAGGGAGGAGTTTGCAAAAGACTTGAGGGAGTGTAAATTTTCAAAAAATTGGCCGAATGTCGGACATGGTGTCTAGAAACGGGTTATGACTGGTGACAGGATTTGGACTAAGAAAGACTTTTGTCGAAATTAGTCCTGCCTCTCGCGTTATCTCTATCCCTAACTGGCCATGTTTTTCGATTTAACCAAGGCTGATTAATTGAAAATTTACACTTTATCGCGCGGGTCACACGTCCATTGAACGACCGAAAAAGCTAAGCTAGTGTACTCTATTTAAATCTTAACCGTACTTAATTAGCGTAAATTTTACACTCGTAATTATTATGGTAAGTAGGTATTTTAACAATGTACTACTAGGTTGAAATGGCTCCATCCGGCAAGAAGAAAGCGCAACAGGAGGCAGAAGATGCCATGCTCCGAATGTTGGCGGCCCAAGTCGGTTGGGTTCAACAGGAGGGCAACGACGCTCTCAATCCGGACGGATCATCTGGTCCGTCCGTAGCGCCTTCTGGGGAAATTCCCGCTCCCCCATTCATCTCGAGCGGTGATGACGTCGACCCCTTCCAATCTCCGACGCCCGGTACCGGTTCAAGGGGAAGTACTCAGGCGTCCTCGACCGCCGAATCAATCATGTACAGCGCCCGCCGTAGGCAAAGGAGGGCCCCCACTGACCCGGAACCGAAAAGGACTCGGGGTCTCGTTAAAGGGGGCAAAGCGGAGCGTATTTGCAAGGCGACCGAGAAAAAGATCGACTTGCCCTACGACGAATTCACCGGTGGCCCTCCCACAGCTCAGCTAGCAAGTCTCTCGGCGCATGGGATAGGGTCAATCATCCGTAACCGGGTTCGTATCACTGCCCCTACTTGGAAGGAGGCGCCGGATCATGAGAAGGCGAAAGTCTTTAAAGATCTTTCGGTACGTAATACGTCCAATTTAGTTATTATATAATATTGTTAATATTAGTTAAAATTTCATAATATATACGATTATAATTTTCTATTTATTTTTGATAGGAACAATTTGCGGTGGATCCGACACCGGCCATGTTGAGGCATATCAACCAAACCGCCAATTCCATCTACAAAGATTGGAAGTACAAGCTTCATAAGTACTTCCAAGATGTCGGTCCCGTGCCTCCCCCGGTAGAGCTGCAAGGGGATAGAGAAGATGAGTGGGAGTGGTTGTGTAACCACTTTGCCGATGACTCCTTTAAGGTATTACTTTATTTTTTTTATTTCAATTAAGATAATTGAATTATTTAAATTGTAGTTATTAATTTTTTAATGATTTAATTATGTTGTGTAACAGAAATTCTCCGGTGTCAACAAAGCCAACCGGGGGAAGAAGGAGAAACACCATACTACCGGCGCCAAGCAGTTCATTCAAATAGCCAAGGAGCACAAAGATAAGGGCTCCAAACACCCTTATCTTGATGCAAGCGTAAGCGCGTACGTGACGCCTGGGCTCGATAATGAAGCGAGTCAATGCGACGTAAGTGATATATTTATTATGTGCTTTTAATTATAGTAATTATTATTTAAATATGATTTCATTATAATAAATTAATTATTCTTTTGTAGGCAAGGGTGAGCGTGCGCATGAAGAGTTGGCTAACACTCAGCTTGCGTTCCCAGATGTGCCGCCGGAAGACCTGCCTCCTCTATCCTTAGAGAGCCAAATTGCAATCGCGGATGAGGTCTACAGTCGTAGAGCTGGCAAGGAGGTTAGGCACTTCGGGCCTAGGGTGGTACGAGATTTGTCGACGACCTCTGGCTCATCATCTACGGGAGGTTCGGGGCAGCGGAGAAGGAGTCAGGCAGCGGCTGTCGAAGCAGCCATTCAAGAGGCTCGACTGGCACGAGAGGAGAATCGACTGACACAAGAGCAGAATGAGGCAATGCGGCAAAGACTTGACGAACAACAAGCACAAATAGCCCAACTCATCTCGCTCATGAACCAAAATCGAGAAGTATGTCAACCTCCTCCGAACCCACACCCCGACGACAACGACCCAGCTGGAGGCGGAGGACCCGGCGGTGCATCTGCTCCTCCAGTGTATTAGCTAGCTAGTTAATTATCGCGTTTCTTTATTTCCGAGTTTCGAACAATATTTTATAATTTTTATGGGTTTTTAATTTGGATGTGTATGTACAAATTAATTAATTATTTAATTAATACATTAATTAATATTAAAAATTTAGTTTAATTAATTAATTTCGACTATTTTTCATTATTTAAATTAAATTAATAATATTTAATTTCGATTTTTAAAAAAAAAAATTAAAAAGTCACTTGGACGACGGAGATTATGTTCTCCGTCGTCCAGGTGCAAAACCTAAACCTAACCCCTAACCCCTAAACCCTAAACCCTGCCATTCTCCGTGGCCCACGTGTTCACCTGGACGACGGAGAATTAGAGTTTCAGTCGTCCAGGTGAACACCTGGGCCACGGAGAAGCTAGCATTCTCCGTGGCCCATGTATGCACCTGGACGACGGAGACGCTAATTCTCCGTCGTCCAGGTGAACACGTGGGCCACGGAGAAACAAGCAATGTCCATGGCCCATGTGGTCACCTGGACGACGGAGAATTAGCGTTTCCGTTGTCCAGGTGCATACATGGGCCACGGATAATGTCCACGGTCCAAGTTAACTTGGACGACGGAGAACTAATTCTCCGTCGTCCAGGTGCTTGGACGACAGCACTTGGAGCACGGACCTTGGACGACGGAGATTCCGTCGTCCAAGTACTTAGACGACGGAAAACTGCACTTAGACGACGGAAATTGTCCGTGGTCTAGGTGCAGTTTTCTTGTAGTGTAAAATGAGTCATCAATGTCGTTTAGGCATCTATGTTGATTATGAATCTCCAACGATTGTTCATTACTTAGAACATTTGACATGAGATCTCTTTACTGCAAAATTTGCAGATTGTCACTTTGATGAAATACACTTCCCGACGTTAGAGGGAGATAGAAATTCTTCCATTCCGTTTGAACATCAGGAATTGACGTGGTATACCCCCATTTTGTTTTAGGAGGATCCATGTACATCTCAAAGTGAGATTCAAGTGCGACGGATATTTGATCTTCAGAAAATAGCAAACTCGATGCCTGACTCATTTACTGATATTGCCAAAGTGACGAGATCAGATATACCTGCTGCAAATGTTCCTACAAGGTTGGAAGTCCCTAAGAAATGGCTATTTAACGCCACTCTCGAGCAAAAAAAACGTTCCTCCTGCCCATGGAGGAAGTAGCATTGGCCTCAAATCCTACCAGGAAAAGGGGGAGACCAAGAAAATCCATAGATGTGTTATCGGTGTAAAAGGCAAGTCATCCAGGCACAAACTGATCATTTTATCATCAACATTGTAAATCCTACACATGAGATTGTTTCTGACTATAGTTATGTCCTATAATCACAAATGGCATCTTTGAAGGATGCTTCAAATCCATTTGTGATGGAAGAGAATGGTGAAATATCACTAAATAATAATGATGCGCGCATTATTATGGATAGATCATCCAAGATAGTTGATGATGTTTTTGCTTATTACGTCGCTCAGAAGATTATTGACTACAATGAAGTGGAACCTCGCTCAGTTGTTGAATGTCAGCGGAGAGCGAATTGGCTGAACTAGACTCTCTGAAGAAAAGGCAAGTTTTCGGTCTGGTAGTGCTATTCCCACCACATGTCAAGCCGGTAGGACATAAATGGGTCTTTGTTTGAAAGCGTAATGAGAAGAATGAAGTCATGCGGTATAAAGCTAGACTTATGGCGCAATGATTCTCTCAACGTCCTGGCATTGATTATGAGGAGACATATTCTCCAATCATGGACATCATTACTTTCTACTACCTTGATTCAGAGATAGTGTCAGAAAAATTGAACATGTAGCTGATGGATGTCGTGACAGCATATCTCTATGGAAACCTTGATTCAGAGATATACATGAAAGTGTCGGAAGGCGTGGTCATACCCAACTCAAGTAACTTTATATCACGAGTGGTCATGTAATTAGATTGAAGCGTTCACTATATGGATTGAAAAAATCCGATAGGATGTGGTACACACATCTAAGTGACTACTTGATTAGGAAGGGATATAAGAACGATGATTTGTGCCTATGTGTGTTCATTAAGAGAATAAGTTTAGGATTTACCATAGTAGCAGTCTATGTTAATGATATGAATATCATTGGGCCTCTTGATGAAATTAATGAGACGGTTAGCTATTTGAAATCCAAGTTTGAGATGAAAGACCTTAGTATGACTCGATTTTGTCTTGGTTTAGAGCTGGAATGTCGAGTTGGCGGAATACTTATTCACCAGTCTGCTTATGTCCAAAATATGCTCAGGTCATTTAACATGGAAAAAGCACACCCTCTTAGCCCACAAATAGTTGTTCGCAGTCTAGAACCCAATAAAGATCTGTACCGTTCGAAAGATGATGGTGAGGAACTTTTGGGAACTGAGGTACCACGCCTTAGTGTTATTGGAGATTTGTTGTATTTAGCCCAATATACTAGACTAGATATTGCATTCTCTGTGAACTTGTTAGCTCCGTTTAGTTCTGCTTCAACACAACGTCATTGGACTGGTATAAAGCACATCTTCAGATAATTGAAGGTTCCATTGACTTACGCTTGTTCTTTCCCTACAAAGAATACAGAGAGAAGCTTGAAATTCTTGGAAAATGGATGGTTGAATCGCAGCATGCAAGTCTTGGAATTTTCAACCAATTGAATGGATCATTCGACCCGTCGAAGGATACACCCTAGACCGACCCGAAGCTATCATTCGACCAATCGAGTGAAATCTTTGACCCGTCGAATTTCCCTCTTATTACAAGCACTGTTCCTCAATTTAGTGTGGTGCCCTACTCAGAGATACCTTGTGATGTCTTGCTTAGTTTTACTGATGTGGGGTATCTCTCTGACCCACATTAAGAACGTTCCCAAACATGTTATGTATTCACCATAGGGAACACAGTGATTTCTGGAGATCAACAAAGAAAACTCTGAATCATTCTGAGATCATTGCTACTTCCTTGAATCATTCTGAGATCATTGCTTTACATGAAGCGGTTAAGAAGTGTATTTGGCTTAGGTTAATCATACACCATAGTCGAGGATCTAGTGAATTACAATCTACCACGATTGCACCAACTTGTATCTTTGAAAATAATGCAGCTTACATTGAGCAAATGAAGTTGGGATACATCAAGAGTGATCACACGAAACATATTTTGCCAAAGTTTTTCTTCAGTCAGCAACAACCACAGCTATTGAACATTCATGTTAATCAAGTTTGTTCGACAGATAATGTTGCAGACTTGTTTACCAAGTCATTGCTCAAATCTACATTTATAAAGCATGCGAGACACATTGGAATGCGAAGATTATCTGAACTCTAAGATTGAGTTAATGATCATGAGGAATTCATTTCGTAGACATCAGGGGGAGTTTACATCACATGTGGTCACTTATGTAGTTGATGTGTTGCACTCTTTTTCCCTTAGACCGAGATTTTATTTTTACCCGAGAGATTTTTTGTTTGCTTGACAAAGTTTTTAGTGAGGCAACGGGTTACGCATCATCCATTAAGATCGCAACACAAGGGGGTGTGTTTAAGGGAATAATATTCATGGTATCTCGGTATGTGTTTTTTTTATTTAGGATTAAAATATATATTCTTTTGATCCCTAATTTATAAGAAAATTGATTGTAACATATTATAATATTTATTTAAAGTTATCTATGGATTAATAAAATACGATTTCACATAATATTTTTTGTGAATCTATTTTAGCCTTCAACATTTTTAACAATTTTGTAAGTTACCGAAAAGCAAAGTGTAGCAGTGGTGAGGCGAGCTAATTTCCCCCCAAAATCCTCACAGGTTTCTAGAAACAGTATAACTATCCTAGCTTTTATTTATTTACCAGTTTACCACATTAAAACTACGGGCCACAAAGACCTCCATTCGTCTCCCTGCTTCTCACATCGATCGGCAACTTACTCCTCCTATCATCATCACCGTTGGTTAGTAAGGCTCTCTCCTTTTTTTAGTTTTGCTTCTCTACGCTTGAAGTCGTTTCCTTTAGCGTCGTTCTGATGATGTTAGTTAGAGTGGGTTGTGTTAAGCGTCAGTGATCATTTAGGGTGTATGCTTATGGGGGGACAGGGGGGTTTTGACGCATCAAAGTTGTCCATATTCTCAAATAATCTCAGGATTCTCGGTTTAGGACTTTAGGGTTAAGTTCCTTTTAGGGTCTTCTGCTATGGGTTTAGGGTTTATCAATTTTATCTTTTGGTATCAATGAAATCATTTATTTCTTGGTATTGGATATGTCTTTCAATTGAAAAAGATTTGTTGTAAAAGAAAATATATATGGAAAAGATTGTTACTACCCAATTTCCGTTGTTGCATATATAGGTGACTACACCACAATTTGAAGGACCAAATCATCAACAATGCTCCAGGAAGTGTTTTGGACAGGGTGTAACAGCTCCATTGAGGAACTTCTGCAGGTGAGTGGGCACCAATGCACCATGTCTATAGATCATGAGCTAAATAAATTGAAATTAATGGACATTCCTTTGATTTAGATGATGATTGTTGAATCTCTTATTGGCAGTATGAGTAGATAGTTGGTATTTCTTTTCAAGTTTCAACAATGACATGCATTTACTATTTCTTGTAGCTTATTGATGAACGAAAGTGGGATCAGTTGGACTATGATTGGTGAATATCTTTGGAAAAGTTGGAAGAGATAGTATGGAGTCGCTACTCATGCATGTTCCTTTTGTCTGCAAGTCATGGCATAAAGCGACCCTTGATCCCAAATGCTGGGAAAGTCTCATTTTTCCCATCATCTTTACCGATCTTTATGACTTTGATGAAGAAACTGAAAACTGGGCTTCTGATCCCTTTTTGAAAAGATTTGTCTTTGGATATAGAATCAATAAGTACTTCTCCATCACTGCATTCATTGTGTTTATGATCAAATGTAGCAAATGATGTGCTACTGAGATCAGGCTGCCTATTTGTGCTTCTGAAGGTGCATTGAAACATGTTGCAGTTTTGTAAGTTTTTGCCCTTCGATTATTTTAGTGTGGAGCGATTAATTTTGCTACTGGGAATTGAATGATGTTGAATCAATTTGTTTCAGGTGTCCTTGGCTGAAGAACTTGACTTTGCCGGCTGATGTAGTGTACCGTAAGTCAAGATTCATCCTTCAAATGATTGGAAAGTGGAATAATTTAGAGTATTTGTTAATGGGGAGCTGCTTTCATGATATGGAGAAAATCATTACTCAAATTGGCATTCACTGCAAGAACTTCAGTTTCTTGGATATTCGGAACTGTCTAATTCGCAAAGAAGCTGCATTGGCAAGTGCAAATTTGCCTAATCTAAAGCACATAATCATGATGAACACGAAGATTGAAAGGGCTGATTTTGTTCGATTGCTGAAGGGCTTCAAAAAGCTTGTGTCATTGGATGCCAGATGTTGTCTTGGTTTCGATGCAGCTGATAAAGAAATAACAAAACTTGCTTCTCACATCAGTGTTTTCAAATGCTACGGTTCCAGATTTTTTGATCGTCATACCAAGGAGGGAAACTATGTTTGGTTTCATGATACCGTCTATGATGGACACTGAAGCAATGAAAACTGCTTTTGGTTAGTATGTTTTGGATAGAAATGACTGCTTTTGACAATCTTTTATGCAGGAAGTCTTCTAACAGTGAGAAGAACTGGAACCTATGATGACGTTTCTTTATTTCTTTCTTTTGTTGGCCGGTTCAATGTTGACATCTTGTGAGACCACCGACTTCATCCCTAAAATTATAACAGATCTACTGAATAGCTGAAAAACACATGCATGCAGGTCTTGCAGCACAAGCAAGCAGTTCATAGATGAAACCTGAGAGTGTTTCTGTAAGCCTTCCGGCCTCTTCATTACCATCAGCTAAAGTACTTTACATGATACTACTGTTAAAAGCTCATTCCTCAACTTGAAAACAACACCCCAGGAACTTGATAAATGCCGTAATATTTGATCAACTCATAATAGATCCAAAACAATAATGACACAAAGTCCATTTCATTTAACACACCAATAAAAGTCATGTGAGCCTACTTTGTTTTCTATAAGAGTACACATAGTAGACTGCCATTAGAAATGTAATAGGCACTCCATAAGGAAAACATAAAAGTTCAAAGCTTGCTTAAAGGCAAGGGCAGAAATGATTCAAGTATCCTAAATCACCTTAGAACCACCTCATACATGTGGAACTAAAGGATTCCCAGTTAATTACTACAGCTGCAAAGCTTGATGTATATCCTACTAGCAATTATTCAATTGTATTGAAACTCTACATCATCATGAACCTCCATTTCCTGTGCCTGAAACATGATATACAATGTTTCAGTCTCATAAAGTTCCAAAACATGAAGTATTAACAAGATAATATCTACCAATCAAATCTTTCCCACTTCTATTTCCTTCCTATCCCTCAATTTGTTTATGAGACTAGTCAATACCACCATATGAATACTCTGAAGACGACAATAATTATAGGGAATAGAAGGAATCTGCATGGTGAGGTGCAGAGATGCATTTTTGATCCAACGTGTTATATAAACATTTAGCATGGTAAGGTTAAGCAGAAGCAAGAGAAAATAAAAATGTACTAACCAAATCTAAGAGAAGTACTGACTGAAGGTTTCAAGCTCTGCTGAAAATTTGAGAGAGCCTCACACAGCCATTTTCATTTCTATCTTCTCATGAGGTTCATAACCTAAGAGTTCAAAATCAGCTGCCACAAAAGAATCTATGTTCTTTTTATCACAATTGATCTTCAAAATCTGCATAAACAGAGGTAGGCAGATGTAAAAGAAGTGCAGCATATAAGGGTGGAAATGAGCTAGCAAAAGAGAAAAGAGGGAGGAAGCAAATATTCTTTCAAAGTCGATATAATCAAATTACACTTACTGGAAAAGGCTTGGGAAGTTTCTGAAGTAGCTCCTGCAGAGGCTTGATGTGAGTGCGATAAACATGAGCATCCCCTAAAACATGAACAAAATCACCTGGAACAAGATCTGCACAAAGACAATTTAGCATCCCCATAAAATGCTATTAAGACACCTTAGCATCATAATAACTGGTATAAACACCTCCGTGTAGCAAATTAACACAAAAGCAAAGATGTATCCAAATACTACTAACAGTTTTTCCAGAGTGCATACCACAAACATGAGCAATCATGCATGTGAGAAGAGCATATGATGCGATGTTAAAAGGCACGCCCAAACCCATATCAGCGGAGCGCTGATACATTTGGCATGACAACTCTCCACTGGCAACATAGAACTGCGAAGACAAGATAGAGAATGTTGCTAAAGCAAAAGCGGGTATGATAAGGAAACCAAAGTACACAATGAGTCCATGTCAAGACAAACCTGAGCAAACATGTGACATGGTGGTAGTGCCATCAATTTGAGATCAGAAGGATTCCAGGCTGAGAGTATAATCCGACGATCATCAGGATTACTTTTTATCTTGTCAATAACATCTAACAATTGGTCAAATCCTTGGCCAGTATAGTCAGCATGCATGTCAGTGTACCTATAATTTGAAAGAGATTTAGGTGAACTCAAATTTAAGAGTTCATTACATACATCATTCATCTACAAGCTCCACCGATAGAAGTTCACCTACCTGGCACCAAAGTGTCGCCACTGGAACCCATATACTGGCCCCAAGTCACCCTCCTCCCTTTCAGTTAAGCCAATGCTGAACAGCAGACACAAATAATATATAAAAACTCCATGAAACTATAGCTCATCACAGAACATAACATATATCAGAAGTCTGATACTTGCCTATTAAGGTAGTCTCTAGATGCATTTCCATCCCATATGCGAATACCCTTATCTTGCAGGACCTGAGAATATCACATACGCACTACGTGTAAGACTACTTTGCATAGACTTCTCTATCAGTAACAGCCAAAGTGACTGTTGTGTCACACAACTTGCTCCTTAAACACGTAAATCTCCATGCTAAGCAAAAATTTAAATTGATGTTTCTTTCTTAAGTGAAACAAGAACATGTTTAAAGCAAAGAACTTCAGCATGTCGACTTCTCAACCTTTTAGCTGCTGTTAATTTACAATCTATAAACATTTCCACACACAAAAAAAGGCTGACTGAAGTGTCATAACTCATAACAAATCATAGAAACTTATTCTAGAAAAATACAAACAAAGGTTTCCAAATGCTTAAATTAGTGTGTAACTAGCAAAAGCAACCCGTCCAACATAGTCCCACGGTGATGTATATCATATGTAATACCTTGGCATTGGTTGAACCACTGAGGAACCACAGAAGTTCTTCGACAACCCCTCGCCAAAATACTTTCTGTGTTCAAATGATCATTATGTATGTCAACAAAACTCCAGTCTAGTCATTTAACCTCGTGGAAGAGACAAATGATCTCTATCCAATTTGATGAAAACCAAGCCCAAAAAGAACATTGATGAGAGAAGCATAGTTAAACTAGTGGCATAGTGTACGTTGACAGGAAAAACCAGATAAGTTCAGATAAACAGATGCGTGCCTTGGTTGTAAGAAGAGGAAAAGTTCTTCGCAGATTGAACCGCATCTGTAGAGATACAAAGAACCATAAGTAACTTTAGTGTAAAAGATAGTGATATGGAAACATGAATTTTTCACTGTTTGTTTAAGCTTTTGCATGACGTTACCTGGCAACCAAACTTTGATAAAGTACCAGTCCCTGTCCTATCATCCTTAGAAGTACCATCTGAGAGTATTTCTTGAACCAATTTTAGATACAAGAACTCCTCGTGTTTCTCGGAAATCATCTTGGGTAGGAAAGAAAACTTATTTACGTCACACTTAATGGAACCCATCCTACTATTACCGTTCAGATCACAGTCATCAAAAAGCGATCCAGCCTCAGAGCTCTTCACACGAACATAAGTTGTGAAGGAATGACGAACAGTATTCTCCACCCTGGGAAAGGAAGAGTACCATGGCTGAAATACAGCGGAATCAATTGCCGGCATAAAAGTGTCACATTCAACGTCGGTCTCTATTTCAGTAACATGAATCGCATCACAGCCCGGCGCATTGAGAGCTTCCCTGGAGACAGAAATATTAGTATGAATAAGAAAAAAAGAAAAGGTCCTCCATACCAAAATAAACAACAGTGTACCTGAATATCTGGCCCCCTCCTATGAGAAAAACTTTGTCAATTGACAGACAGTAAGGAGACGCAGCTAACAACTCCAACGCAGATGCCATGCTTCCACATATGACAACATTCTCTGCAGTAGCAATGTCAAAACTCCCAGAACGAGTAAGAACAACATTAAGGCGACCGGGTAGAGGGCGATGCTCAGAAGGAATACTCTCCCATGTTTTTCTACCCATTATAACTGCATTCTTCTTTCCAGGATCCGATGTTGTCATTGTGACATCCTTAAAGAACCTGAGATCAGAAGGTAGTTTCCAAGGTAGTTTCCCATCCTTTCCAATCCCCAGTTCTCGAGTCGCTGCCACTACAACTTGGTAAGTCCTCCTTCGATTCAGCTGGGTGTTGCCATTACCATTTCCATTCCCATTCGCAGTCAGCTGTTCACCCGCCATTGTTGAATACAAAGACCGATACAAAACTTTAAAACAAGGACTGCACTGCCAATTCTTCTGGAAGTGCGGTAAAGTCTACAGCAGTAAGGCAGAATATCTTTTAGGACAAAAACTCAACAGACAAAAATAAAGGACAGAAGTGCAGATACAAGTATATGCACAGAGAACGAGACCGGGAAACAAGTGAATGCAAGTTATAACACTAAAAATAATAAAGCATACAACACCAAATCCTGTCTGTTTTTTATCTTCCATTTTAACATTAAACAAAAGCAGCAACACTAGACAATATGTTCAATCCAAAATTCTCTCTCAAATATACTACAATATCTTCATATCCAACATCCAAGTCAAGTAGTCACCAATATAGCGAATTTAATCAACCCAGTACAATACAACAACTCTCAATTACAGCACCAAATTATGAGAAACCAGGCTCGACTTTACAGATCATCCGATCATCAGAGAGAGAATTACAGCTGGTAAAAGAGAAGTAAAGTACTAAGAAGAGAGTTGAAATGCGGGAAGCAACTGACCGATCGGAGCGAAATATCGGGGCGGCGGCGGAGGAGGAGGAGAGATTTGGGTGAGAGAATTAGGGTTTTGAAGCGGAGGAGTGAGAGGGAATGGGGAATGGTAAAAGTGAAGAAGAAGAAGAAGAAGAAGAAGAAGAAGAAGAAGAGGGCATGCGAGATGAAGATGTGAGGTTGAGAGCTGAAACCGCTTTCTTCTCGCTTTCAATCAATTTCCCTCCTCTCTCTCTCTCTCTCTCTCTCTCTCTCTCTCTCTCTCACTCTAGAGTCCACTAAGAAGAAAACAATAGAAAATGACAGAATTTCCTTTTACCTTTATTTTTTTAATAAATACAATTAAATATGACACGTACTCACATAGGTATATATACACATTTAAGGTGTGTTTGGATGGAGGAAAAGTCAAGAAAATTTAAACAAAATTTAGTAATTTACGATTTATCTTTTAAATTTTTTTGCTTAGATAAGTTTTGTAGGATTTTAAATTTGGAAGAATTAGAAAGTTGAATTCTCTTGATCAATTTCTTCAAAAATAAGTCTCATTTTACAAATCTTTCTAATTTTTCATAAAAGTTTGTAATTCTTGTTATTTTTAAATTTATACATGAAAAAACTCAAATACTAAAATTTACAAATAATGGAATTTAAAATGATGAAATTTACAATTCATGAAAATTAAGATTGATTGATTTTCATAACGTTAATCCGTTGGCGCTGAGTTCCGATGAAAGGATTTTGTTTTTACTATGAATAAATTCAGTTAAATTACCCTCTTCTCAGTTTGAAATTTCGAAAGTATCACCTCTTTCTAAAACAGCAGCGAAAACAATGGCGCTCGTGAGTTGGTAGGGCTTTGTTTCCCTTGGGCAACCGGTGCAACCTCCACGTAAAATCCCGCCCCCGACCACACCTGACTGTGGTCTAGCTAGCTTGACGATGTGTTTGAACAATCAGTAAGTCTAGGGGAACTTCTATTTAGGGCTCATCATGGGTTGGACTATGCCGACTTTGGTCCTAAATTTAAGGTTTAGCGTTGGATTAGGTCAAAGGTCGAACATAAAGAGGTCGGGCCCGGTCGATGTCACAATTTAAAAGTTCTAGCCCGCCCATTAAGGCTAGGGCAATGAGGCTAAAGAGATCAGGATAAGCCTGTCTCTATGGGCTGTGTCAAAATTGGCTTTAAATTGAGAAAAATTAATATATATAAAATTAGAGAAATTATTTAAAAACCCGAAAAACATGTTTGCTTTCCAAAAAAACCCAACTTATTACATCATGGTAAAAAAGATCCAACTTATAACCCCTATTTTTCCAAAACAAAAAAAAACTCAGCTGACATCATTATCTCCCAAAAAAATCCAAAAAGTTATAAAACACAATTTTGACCTTCCGGTTTTTCCCTTCCTTTCCCAATTTAAATTCTTGTCGTGTTGAAGAGAGAGATGTTTCGCAACTCTCTCTTCAATCCTTAGTTTTTGTCAGGAAAGAGAGAATCTCTCTCTCTCTCTCTCTCTCTCTCTCTCTCTCTCTCTCTCTCTCTCTCTCTCTCTCTCTCTCTCTCTCTCTCTCTCTCTCTCTCTCTCTCTCTCTCTCTCTCTCTCTCTCTCGCGTGCGCGAGCAACGCGCGAGCAATCGTGATCTATATAGAAATTTATTCGACACAATTGTTGATTTCATATGTTAAATTCTGTTGTACATCTAATTTCACTATGTTTTTGGATATGATAGATGATTTGAATTGACTGTGCACGAAACTATTTCCATTCGTAGTTGCACTACCGCCGCAAATACTATAGCCGACGATATATGTAAAACTATAGCCGACGAGATAAAAATTATATTTGTACAACACAACTTTGTATATTTAATGACAGATGTGTTGTTCATTTTGAGATTTAATGACAGATGTGTTGTTCATTAAGAGTAGCTGTGCGGTTTGTTTTGTTGTGAGTTAACTGTAGGTGGTTGTGAGTTACTTGCATTGTGACTCAATGGTGAGACTTACTGTGAGTTACTATGGTTCACTGAGGATAGCTCATAGTTTATTCTGGGTAAACTATGATTCACTTTGGGTAATTGATTGTTATAAATAATACAAATATCACTATCATGATGGCTAATTGCTTCACTAATGGTTTTCAAAACAAAGTTCATTGTCTTTCACTGATTATTTAGAGTTACCACATTTTAGAAAATCTCAAAACAAATGAACATGGCCAGCAAAATAGTTTCTTCATTTACAGTTCAACATACATGATTACACAAACCAGAATCAAGTTCACTGTCATTTAATCTAAAAAACAAATGAACTGTGGTAATTATACTTCACTGTCATTAAATCTCAAAAACAAATGCAAAACAAGTTACTGTCACTTAACTAACAAACTGATAAACTATATCAGCACAACTTTGAATATACAACACAAACTGATAAACAACACATCTGTCTTTGATACCAATTGCAAGGGACAATACGACCAAGTAGAACAAGTCATTATTGTCAAAAGTTGAGCTAAGGCACACGGTTCTCTGCTGAAAGATCCCGTAATACTCAAATCCCTTGACATACCCGAGAGCAAATTTTACAAGATTTATCTCATAACCAAGACGAGTAAAGAGTATTATGCTTGTTCAAGTGGATCAAAGAAACACAAATTCTGAGAGGGGACAAAGAAAGAACGATATCAAAAACGACTTCATGTACCATCCGATCATGCATGAACTTAATCTATTAGCTAGAATACGTAATAAGCAACCGCTCAAGCTCCTTCCCTCCGTAGTGCATACATACATAAGGGCATCTCCAATGGGGAGATCTAAAATGGGGTCCTAGATCTAAATTTAGGACTTTATTATAAGACTTTTCATTTAGGACTTTGGCTCTCCAATGGTTAAGGTCCTATAAATCATTTAGATCTTATTTTTAGGACTTCAATCATCTCCAATGGTTAAAGTCCTATCTCAAAGTTCTAAATTTATATATTTAGATTATCTTATTTTATTTTGACTCTAATAATAATTTAGACTTTGTAAAATATAATGGTACATGATAATTAATAATAATATTAATTTAAAATACAATATTATTATGTTTAATAAATATTAATTATGATAATTTTTGACCGATATATACATGGATGATTCAACGACTCTCCATTTTAATTTGACACCGATATATGCATTTTTCAAGGATAATAAAATATTTGTTTCTGACTATTATATGAAAAATGAGAATTTGATTGAATACTAATCGTTGGATCGATTTCGGAATATATTCGTAGCCGTTGGATCAAAATCAAAACTTTTAAAAATAAAAAAACTAAAATTAACTAGGATTTAATCTGGCCGTTGATTTTGAATCTCATGGAAATCAGACCGTTCATTTTTTGACCGTTGTAGCCAACGGCTCGGTGGAGCAGAGCACGTGGCGGGTCCCACAGCGACAGTAGCTGTCTGCTACTCTCCAGCCTTCTCCAGCGCGTCGCGCGTTCGTCCGCTTTCCTCTCTCCTCCACGTCGCGCGTCTCCTTCACTTCCAACCAAAGGCGCGTCAGGCTCTATCTTCCTCTCTCCTACGTCTCTGTGACGTCAGCAACTCGGTGGGGAATGTGAAATTTAGATCGGTGCTAAACCAAGATCTATCCTAGCACCCCATATAACACTTGAAGCTATAATTTATAGCTTTTAGATCCCTCAACACAACCATTGGAGAGCAATTTTTTCAGGCCAAGCTATATTACTAGGGTTTAGGACTCTCCATTGGAGATGCCCTAAGTACCCTTCTAGTGAGCTAGTTAATATATCCATCCACAAACATAACCATATTTACAACACCATCGATCATCTAGCTAGCATGGCTTTCTCGATCAGATTGTTACATGTACTCTTGATCATATCAGTTGTTGCTTTGCAAAGAGCATTGGCAAGTGATCCCGACATCACCACCGACTTCACACTCCCAGCATCAGTAAATAATCCAAAAGCCTAAAAAAATCATACGCCCACCCGAGGGGCTTAAACCCTTGACCCCGAGGTCAGGAGCCTTACGCTCTACCAACTGAGCTAGACGGGCTTATCATAAGAGAGACTCGAGGTGTTTTTCTTGACACAAACTAGTAAGTTTTTTCGTGTATAAACTTTCCCCGTCAATGCGTCTCTCTCGCGTCTTCACTTTCTCGACTTGTCCCCCATGGCGGCGGCTGCACACCTTACCTTCCACCCTACCTCCCCATCCTTCTCCTCCTCAACTACACTCACCCGAAACCCATGTCCTCAAAACCCCATTCTACCCTTCAAACCCTTTCTCCTCAGAGCCGTTCTCTCGACCAAGCAAGAACCCCAAACGGTGCCGTTTAAGCACTGCTTCACCAAATCCCCACAAGATGGCTACCTCTACTGCGAGGGCATCAAGGTCCATGACGTCATGGAGTCCGTTGAGGAGAAGCGTCCCTTCTATCTCTACAGCAAGGCCCAGATCACCAGAAACGTCGAGGCTTACAAAGACGCGTTGGATGGCTTGCCCTCTGTTATAGGCTACGCCATTAAAGCTAATAACAACTTCAAGGTTTTGGAGCATTTGAGAGCTTTAGGCTGCGGCGCTGTTCTCGTTAGTGGGAATGAGCTCAGGTTGGCTCTTAGAGCTGGCTTTGACCCAACTAAGTAATAAACCCTTAAACCCTAAACCCTTAAATTAATCATGTCAATTCTGTGCTTGTAAAATTATAACAATGTTTATGTGGGCAGGTGTATATTCAATGGGAATGGGAAGCTATTGGATGACTTGGTTTTGGCTGCCCAAGAAGGTGTTTTTATCAATGTCGACAGCGAATTCGACTTGGAGAATATTACTCGAGCTGCGAAAATCACCGGCAAGAGGGTTAATGTTCTACTTCGGATTAATCCGGATGTAGACCCTCAGGTAATATGCCTTGAATTGCTTTTTGTGATGATTTTTAGGACATTGTTGGCTTCTACATTGTTCGTGAATCATTATTATAACTGTTTTTTATGCGCTATTTTCTGTAGGTTCATCCTTATGTTTCCACTGGAAACAAGAATTCCAAATTTGGCATTAGAAATGAGAAGCTGCAATGGTTTTTGGATGAGGTGAAGAAACATCCTAATGAGCTTAAACTTGTTGGGGCCCATTGTCATCTTGGATCCACCATCACGAAGGTATAATGGTGACTCTGTGTTCATGTCTTTCTAAAACTTGAGGGAAAGTTCCAGTTAATATACTAATGGCTAATATGTGCTTGTATGAGGTTACTGTGAAAAAAGCTAAGAGAAATTATAAATGAAACCAACAATAGAGCTCAGGTCATTCAAAGATGAATGCCTGATTTGTTTTCACCTCTGTCTTATTTGTTGTTATTTTCTTCTCTGCCAGGTGGATATATTCCGAGATGCTGCAGTCCTTATGGTTGAGTACATTAACAAAATTCGAGGACAGGGTTTTGAAGTTAATTACTTAAATATTGGTGGTGGTCTTGGGATAGATTACTACCACGCTGGTGCTGTTCTTCCAACACCCAATGATCTCATTAATACGGTCAGTATCATCTATTTCAATGTAGAATGTACCAATCTTTGGTCCATGTCTGGCTGTTAGATGCACTTTTCTTGAAAAAATAGAGAATGTGTTGTTCTGTGAGTTGTTTCTTTGCTTCAAGCTTTCCTTTGTGATGTGATTATGCCATGTCTAAATGTCTAATATTTCAGTTTGTGTTTGGGTTGCTATCATGTAACTACTTAATGAAAACAACTAGCAGTCCTTACAATTATTATGGGTATCATTGGTGTTTATTGATGTTGATGGTTTAGGTTCGGGAGGTGGTCCTATCACAAGATCTTAATTTGATCATTGAACCTGGAAGATCACTTATCGCAAATACTTGCTGTCTGGTTAATCGAGTATCAGGGGTGAAGACGAATGGCACCAAAAATTTTATTGTGATTGATGGAAGCATGGCTGAACTCATTCGTCCGAGTCTGTATGATGCTTATCAAGTAAGTTTCATAATCATTCAACTGCTGTTGAAATAAAAATTATCAATGAATGGCTCTTGATTGTCTTTTTATTTATTTATTTTTATTTGTATGAGTAAAGAAAGTCGGCCATGTTGTAGACTCTTAACGCATTTTCTCTACATTGTCTCCTTGTTGTTTCCCATACAGTGTGTTCACGTGCTACTCTTTTCCACATTGTCTAAAACACTGTTTTCAGCTTTCTGTCATTACGCTTTGTTCTGTGTTTTTTTTTTGTATAATTTGTATCACTGTTAGATTTCAATTTTCTTTATTTACAGTTGATATGGAAAATCAAATATTTATGTGCTCTAGTGGCAATGATGATCTTCCCCTTTTGATTTGTGAAATTGGAAATTTGCGTTTTGGTGGCTTTATGTTATATTTAATAGGATTTGGTGTATCAAATGCCTAAAAAAAATCTACAGCAATTCCCTGTTGCAGTCCTTCACATCAGTTAAACTAAAGTGAACAACCATCACCATAATCTAGTGCACTGTACAGTGGCTTTTGTTTGGACTTGTTTTTGTTTTTGGTTCGGATCACAATTGACTATTGGCCATTCCTTGCAGCATATTGAACTGGTTTCTCCTACACCATGTGAAGCTGAGATTTCTACTTTTGACGTGGTTGGGCCTGTCTGCGAGTCTGCAGATTTTTTGGGGAAGGAAAGAGAACTTCCAACTCCTCCCAAGGTAGATCAATAACTTTCTATGGGATACTTGCAGTATAATCTTTCTTTGTCTTTAAGAAAATGACAATGATTTTCAAACATTTTGTTTGGAGCCTTCCTTATATTGGTATTTGCCTTCTGAGCTGGAGTTTGCTGTTGCAGGGAGCTGGTCTAGTTGTTCATGATGCAGGTGCATACTGCATGAGCATGGCTTCCACGTACAATCTCAAAATGCGCCCTCCAGAATATTGGGTAAGGAATTATGACTCCAAGTGACATCAACATCCTATCTCTTTCCAGAAACCCACATTTTCCCTGAGCTTTTTTCAATGTTTTCAGGTAGAAGAAGATGGATTGGTGTCTAAGATCAGGCATGCAGAGACATTCGAAGACCATATGAGATTCTTCGAGGGTCTTTGATTGCAATAGGTAGTCACTAGTCCGCACTCATTTGGCGAGACCAGAATTTGCTTATGGTTTCATTTTTTCTGTAACAGCATAAATTTTGTATTTGGCATATGAAATTTGGCGTCCTTTCTGTACTCAGCTGGAGTGAGATTTATCCATGTAAGCTTGAAGCATCTTTAAATTGAAAGTTATGGTTTCAGATGGCTGACAAGTGTCGTGTTGGTATTGGTTCCTCTGCCTTTTTGATTTGTAGTATTTTTGGACCCAATTAATTAATTTATTGATGGAAAAATACGGTTGACAAGTTTGCGTGGGAGAACAGAGAATGAGATTGAGCGGGGTGGCTTGCATTTCGCGGAGTATGTTTCTCTACCAACCAAAACCCCAAAGAAGAATTTCCTCTCAATCTCAATTGTTTTCTATATCAGTCGTGTCATCTTCGTCGATTAATCCGGGTTGATAATTAGAATGCAGTTTCCATTTGCAGCACTCACTCTCTCTCTCTCTCTCTCTCTCTACATTCTCCTTGCTTTCTTTTTTGGGTGTAGAAAACATCCGACTAATCCCAGAGAGAGAGAGAGAGAGAGAGAGGAGGGGAGGACGTCGTCGACGGACTAGTTTTCTTCTTCTTCTTCTTCCAAGTCTTTGACACAATGGGTGAGGGGGGCAAGTGCACCATCATTCAAGTTATTCCACCCTGCTTAACCCCCTACATTCTCGTCTAAAGGTATTTTATCTTTCTTTTTCTTTGGTTTTTGTTTTGATCACAGCTCAATTGGGTTTTATCATTTGTTTGATTTCATATATCTGGGTTTCTTCTGATTATTATTCAGGTGACAGGTAGAGGTATATATATCTGTGAGGGCTCTGGTTTTAGCGCCCTTGTGGTATATATAAAAGTGCTTGACTCTACTAATCCTCTGGTGGTCTCAAATCACTTGAGCTACGCCCTTGCCGAGATATATCAATCCCGTCACTCACTCACAATGTCCGGTATGTATAACGTTCTGTTATCTGTCTTTGTTTTTTTGAGCTATATTGGCATATATTGATGAATATATAATCTGAAGGGTTCTTTTTGTGTTATCAAATTACTCAGATTTTTGGGTTTCTAGGTTTGTACATTGCAGAATGAATTATGTAGATGAACATAGATATGATCCTAGCTTGTAGCAGATATTTGGGTTTAGGGTTTACCTAGACCGCAGAACAGTTCGCTTACCTAGAGCAGAAATCAAACCATGTAAACTCCAAGCTTCTAGTTTGGCTTCCTTGTTGAGGTTCTTTAAGGTGGAAAGAATGTGCAGTACACTTCCTAATGGAATATTCATAATACTTAGTCCCCAAAAGGCAAGAGCCATTATGTTTGATCTTACAGGTATGTAGCTAGCTGGTACAGGTATGTAGCTAGCTGGCAGGGGGAATCATAAAAATTGTGGAGTAAATTGTGTTTTTATCATCTATCTGCAAGTCTTTATCCAAAAAAAATTAAGTTATATCTGTTCATCTCTTTCATATCATGCTAAAAGAATTTCTCTTTTGTATAGTTAAATTACAACATAACGTCGTAAGGGAATAGATATCATGTGCTATTCTACTGTGGAGTAATCTGCACTCCTTTGAACTAACCTCATCAAGTTAGAGTTTCAAGAACCCAACTCATTGTTAGCAATGTGCTCTTTGGTAGTGTCAGACAGCCTTATGGTCTTTTCAGTCACTCTTTTACTTCTGTCTTTGTGCAGATTGTAGAATGCATGACTTCACGAGGAACTGGAATATGTTTACTCCGCATCAGAGCTAATTTAGGATGCCGAACTAGCATAACTGTGTTTATGGTTATTTAATGTACTTGGAAAGATCGTTAATAATTATGATTTAGATATTCACCAACTATGAATAACAGAACTTTGTGCTATATTCATCTGCTTTCCTTGACACACTTCTACGCACTTCTTTAGATAGCTTGTAGTCCTAGGTGAAGATGTTAATTGAAGGATGTTAGCTTTCATCTCTTTTACAGTCCTAATTAAGCCAACAAAAGCCTTCATTTAGATCCAGATTTGCTATTTGAGATTGTTCAGTTCACATAACAGTGTGAGATGTTATTATATGGTTTCTTGACACCATGTTGGCCAGGCTATCTCTACCTAGCACCTAGATTGTGAAAGTTTCAATTTACTTTTATTACCTTTGCTTGTAAGAGTCTATGATAGAAAGGAATCAATCAGTTTATCTTTAACTCTGTGCAGCTGAAAACTCTGAGGATGAGAAGAAAACAAAGCTAGGGTCTTTTAAGAAGGCGATTTCAAATTCCTTTAATAAGGGTTGCAGGAACAGTAAGGTAATGTCTTTCCCTATGGATGACATTGATGCAGAGGAGTTAAAGGCAGCCGAGGAATTTCGGCAAGTCCTTATTGCAGAAGATCTGTTGCCTTCAAAACATGATGATACTCATATGATGCTAAGGTCACCAATTCTGCCTTTGGAATGATACCAACAGTTAGTGATGCACCAGAATCTTTTACTTGATCTTGAATAGAATGTCATTTTCTTGTATGATGCTGCAGATTTCTAAGGGCCAGGAAACTTGACCCTGAGAAAACAAAGCAAATGTGGGCTGATATGCTCCAGTGGAGGAAGGAATTTGGTGCTGACACTATTATGAAGGTACTCTTTTGTTTTCTATTAACATTGACATATAGTAGAATTTTCTAGGATGAATATTTATTAACTTACTATGCTTCTCTATTTTATTTTATTTTTTCCGTTAAGGACTTTGAATTCAAGGAAATCGATGATGTCTTGAAATACTATCCACAAGGACATCATGGAGTTGATAAGGATGGACGCCCTGTTTATATTGAGAAACTTGGTCAAGTAGATTCCAACAAGCTGTTGCAAGTGACAACAATGGACAGATATGTGAAGTACCATGTACGTGAGTTTGAAAGGACCTTTGTGCATAAGTTCCCTGCCTGTTCCATTGCAGCAAAGAAGCACATTGATCAGAGCACTACTATCCTAGATGTTCAAGGAGTGGTACGTGAATCATTTGCTCTTTAACTCAAGTTTGTTGGTTATACCCAATCATGCTATACAGTATAGACAAACTCATCTGTTTAGTTATTTTAATAATCAGCAGATATCTATAGGCTACATTTAGTTATGATGGAATTGATGTTACATCATTTTCTTTTTTTAATTCCGTCTTCATTCTAAGATAGGAAATTACTTCATATCTTGATTTACAGGGGCTGACAAGTTTGAACAAATCTGCACGGGAACTTATCCAACGCCTTCAGAAGGTTGATGGTGACAATTATCCTGAGGTATCCTGACAAATATATTTCTCTCAAGTTTCTACTTCAAAATTTGGTGCATTTTATGAAGATGATTTAATCATTTGTTTACTGTAGACCCTCAACCGTATGTTCATCATAAATGCTGGTTCTGGATTTAGACTTTTGTGGAACTCTGTCAAATCTTTCCTTGATCCCAAGACCACATCGAAAATCAATGTAAGTTCAAGTCAGTGGTAGACTGGTAGTCCACAATTTCATCTAGTATTGTGCTAAATAAATGATTCAACAGGTGCTGGGAGGCCAAAACCAATACCAGAGCAAGTTGCTTGAAACAATTGATGCTAGGTAAGTGCTCTTCCATGCAATGTGTGTATATTTTATTATGCTCATTCTTTTATCTTGGCTCTACATTTTTTAGTATCAAGTTCAGTCTAATCTTAGCAAGTCCTTATTATATACCAGCGAGCTACCAGAGTTTTTGGGAGGTACTTGTACTTGTTCTGATAAGGGTGGTTGTATGCTTTCGGATAAGGGGCCATGGAATGATCCAGAAATAATGAAGGTGAGATTCCAAATATTAAAGATTTGAAAGTGTGATGAGAACCAAAGATCATGAAATCTGTTATTATGATGAGGCAGATGATTCTTAATTATGGGGAGGACCATGAAGTGGACGCCAAAGAACCAAGCAGAAGTACATCACTACATATGGAGTTGAGCAATGACTCTAATAAGGAGTCGGGCAAGATCGAAGAGAAGAAAGTCTTTCAAGAAGAGATGAGAATCTCTGTAGATGCAAAGGCTCACCCAAATGTACTCATACATTCGCTTAACTTCACCTATTCATTTTTATGTGTTCACAGCTTCTCTTTAAATTATGTGTTCTCGCCTTTTTTTTAATGAATGATCAATAATCTGAGTTCTCACTTTTAGCTAATTTTTATTTGTTTGTTGCTACAAAAAGCGATCCGATTCAATCAGCTCAGATACTTTTTTGGAGGCTGATGAAATGCATCTGGATCATCTCTCTCCTGTGCCTGAAGAAGTTAGTTCAATCCCATCTTTCATTTACATTTGGTATTGTAATTATATGCTGTATAATACATTGTACTATAAATATGCAACTCCTAGATGTGGCTATTTACAAATTTTACTTTCTTTCCACCTTTTTTTTAATTTTAATTATTTTTTATAAATTGGTGCATTTTTATCCAACTAGCTTCTCATTTTATGTTTAGTGAATACTTAAAAATCTACATAGCTCTTACTTTCATCTTCTCGATCGTCTGCAGCATTCCACATTTGGCAAGGGAAATGAAGAGGAGGAAAAGCTAAGAGCTGCTCTCACTGCCTTAGAACAACAGCTGTCTGCGACTAAGCAGGTTTCTTATGTTTTGGAATTCTTTTACTGATTATGCATGTCCGAAGGGAAGATCTAAATCTGGAGAAGACTAAATATAATGTTTTTTCTCTTTTTGTATTTTTTTATTTGTGTGGATGGTCGACAAGGCTGAGGTTGAGAAAGAGATAAAGCTGAAGTCAGCTATGGAACGTGTCAATGCGTTAGAACAAGAGCTAAATGAAACTAAGAAGGTGGTCTCCCAATACTCTTGAGTTCTACTATTGAAGCTAGTATGAATATTATTAAAATAGAACCAATAAAAACGTTCTATTTTGTTTTAATTTGCAGGCTCTTGATGAAGCCCGTGTTAAACAAGAGGAGCTACTAGCCTCTGTTGGCAAGGAAAAGAAGTTTGTATGTTTACTAAATACCTAGATTTTGCTTGGCATGTTTTTGTCTCATCTTATTATCTGAGATTTTATTGGTTTTTCAATGTGCAGAGCCTCTTCTGTTGGTGAGGCAAACCGTATGTAGTGTGGCTCAGGTTTGTGATTTTCTCAAGTGGGATGAAGTAGCAATTCTTTAGGGCTATCTGTCTTCAAGCAACGTCTAATATCCATACTTGATTTCTTGCAGAATTAATGTAGCTTCAAGCAGTGGACTGGTGCTATATTAGATTGTCATTTGTAGATGTGTTAAATGAGGTGTTCCAAAGTAGCAACAACCAATTCCACACTCCAAATATGTCGATTCCCCACAGAAGCAGGAGCCTCTTCCGGAGTACTTTTAAGATCAACGTATATAGAAGCAGCTATCAAGAAGGAAACATGCGCCTAGGATTTGGAAATACTAACTAAAAAATGAACAGGCGAGTTGTGTGCAGCCATCACAAAACCAATGCCGTGGCAACTAATTTTCATGAGAAACAATGGAACTACGAGCTTTATTTTTCCGGGAAGAATACATACAATCGGCAAAAGATGCTGAGGATTTGGATCTCAGCCATAGTAGGGTGATCCACATGCTTAATGCAAGAGGAGAACTGACTGAGGGGGATTTAGATAATTTGGTTTGCACTTGTATGCCATGTGTGGAAAACATTGCAAGTGATGCATCTGCAATTGTAACATGTTTCAAACCGATTTACAGTTTTGAGATAAAGAAAAAGAAAATAGTATTTACAGTTTTAGTATAGTAGGTGCTAGTTCTCAGTTCAATATTTTTTTCTTCTGTAAATAAGATTGTACGATATAATTTATTAGATACCTTTTTTTTGCACATACATATCGTGTCATTTTCGTTAGGATAAATTACTTCTTTTTTGAAAGGGAGGATAAATTACTTCTAAATGATCTAAACTATGTTGAGCCCGGTAATTGGTACTCCAATTTTTAAAACGATTAAAGTGACACTGTAGTCAATTTTGGCGTCAACGGCTTGGATTGTCGGAATTCCGCGAGTAAAACTGAATGCGGCAAATTTGCTTACCTTGGGTTATTTTTTTAACAGATTTAATTATGCATACTTTAACTGACATGTCGTGGGGCCTCCCGACAGGTTGTAAGGTCACCAGCAAGCTTGTTCAGGGTCATGAGTTAAGCCTGTGGTAGATTGCTTGTGTGCCAGAGTTAGAATCGTATTTTTCCTTTCATTATGACTCCTCAAACATTTTAATGTTTCCTCCTGCAAACTGAAGTTATGTAAAATATCATATATAGGGAGGGGTTCCTAGTCGGCATTACTGTTGGATTTAGGAACTAGTATAGGTAAGCACATGTACTTTTGCCTCCCTAAACGTCTTACCATCAATAAAAGAGGATATTCAATCATCTGTGCATTATGAGATTGCCCCATTCAATTCTTAAATTATTTGTTCATTGTTGTGTTCTTCGCTGACACTCAGCCCACACGCTTGCTTGCTCACTTGCACGCTTGTTTGCTTATTTGTTTGTCCCTTACATTATATTAATATCGTGTGGATTATTGTTGCTTGTAAGATACTCATTTGGCTGACTTGCTAATAGACAAGTGCCGCACGGTCCGTTTTATCGCTTTTCAAAGTCGACCCGTGACACCAAGCATGGCAATGCTCACACAATTAATACTTAGAGTTAGTGGAGCACCTCAACCTGTCAACCATATAAGTAAATTAATTATCTTGGAAGATATAGATCAAAAAGCAAAGATTAGAAGATGGCCAGTTCTTGTATTTTTTTTCTTTTTCTTTTTCTTTTTCTTTTTCTAAAAGACCAGTTCTTGTCTTACAACCGAGATATATGTACGTATAAACGTAATGAGCGTATAACCGACGAAAACGATGGGCATAAATTTAGATTAACAAGCAACAACACTTTTGGCCAGTAGATCATTAGATGGATTCAACTATAAGAATTCTTCAATGTACGTTCTTCTAAAGAACTAACTTTGATCTATCAATTTTTATGATGTCTAAGCTATGACCCCTGAAAATATAGAGTATATATGTTGTTTTATTACAAAGTAGTACATAATGTCACATTCTTTTATGTCAGTATAAAATGTGATAAATAAATGATCTCATATAACGAACTCTTATCTTAACGGTTTCACCACTTTACTTGAAAGTTTGTTAAATTCAGTTTCACCGTATTTTTTATAAAACAAGCCTGGAAATGAGCCTCATACTAACTGTCTAAGTTAGGTCGGTTCCCTGTCAACAATTAATAAAATTGTTGAGCTAACATAGTGCAGTGATCCGTAGTGATTGGTCAATAATTAGTCGATCAAAATAAGTAAACAAATGAGCATAATGCTAATGAACTAAAACACGTGCTAAAGAGGGCGCTAAACTTTTCTCCAAAAACATCTTGTCTTCTCGTCCGGTGGTCCCGGCATTGGCGATGGCCTCCGGCCTCACTGTCGCTCTATGGGTGTTGCCGGACCGGACTGTGATTTCCGGGTGGTTGATGGGTCCGGTGATGGACAACAGTAGTAACTGGAGTTCCAGGGAGGGTGAGTCGCATGATCTGGTATGGAGTTCTCGCGTTGGGATCAAGGACGATCAATGGTGCGCGATTTGGGGTAAGGTGATGTGCTCTCATCTCCTTTCTCTTGGTAAGAAAGGGGAGTTCTGGTGGGTCTTTTATTACCAAGGGCAAACATGTCATTTTGACCAAATATCGGTGGTACGTCAGCAACTTTACCGGAGACTGGAAAGAAATATGTTCCGGGCATTGCTTTAATAGTGTTTTGAAACAATAGACATCACTTTGATAAATTTTAAAGTTTAGGCATCACTTTGATATTTTCTAGAAGCTACTTTATTTTAGTTTTAATTAAGCTTAAGTTTAAGTTTATGTCATTATTTTAGTTATAATTAAGCTTAAGCTTAAGTTTATGTCAAAAATAAAACCCTAGTGTGTAGGGGCATGTATATGTGAGCTTTGTCCCGGGTTGTACACATTTGGTGCCTTGTCTGCTCTAGGTTAGAATTAGTTCGTCGAGTGGGCGCATCTCCTAGTGTCAGGATAAGATGTAGTGCAAACGAAAATTTCATTCGGCTGCTTAAAGTGAATTGATGTGTCGTCGTTATCATGTTGTCTTTGTTACTGTGTCGTCATTCTTGAAAAGCAAATGAAGTAGCTATTATTGCGCTCTTTGCTAATTAGTGCAGTTTATGATACAATGTCTTGGTTGAGTCCCCTAATAGTATTTTAGATTGTTCCCTTCTTACAGGGATATGCTTTATGTCTCTCCCCTTATATTCTACGGTTTCATTAATTAATTAAGGCTTAAGGGTAGCCACAAACTCTTATTTCAAAAAAAAATAAAAAATGATGAAATTATGGCCGTTAGGAAAAGTTAGTTTACTTGTCCAGCAATAAATAAAGATGATAATTTTTTTTTTTGAAGGGATAAAGATGATATCTTGTACTGGGGGGAATTGGATTGAACGGAGTGGCTTGCACCTCGCACAGGCTTTGTTTCTCTACCACCAGAAAACCCAAAAAAGTTGGTATCCAATCAATATCTGTAGACGACCATGTCAAATTGGAAGCCTAACAAACAAGATCACAACGTACTCCTCTATGTCTTGTCTGTCTGTCTATCTTTCTTTTCTAAACAGTCATGGCAGCCTCGTTGTCCCACTTGGCTGTCCATATTTCTGAGATTATTTCGGTTGTCTCATATATATGCCTACCACTTTCTCTTCTATACCCCCTACATTCGTGTCAAAAGGTATTATTTTTCTTTCTTGATTTAAATTTCCTCTGTTGTTCGTTTTTCTGAACTTGTGTGATTTGAATTGGTTGAACATGAAGTGTGTAGGTATATATATATATATATATATTTGTATATATCACCTGATCGAGGGCTCTAGTTTGAGCACACATGAGTGCGTGATCGATTCTCCTGTACGTCCTCTTTGGCGGTCTCTAGTTCTTAATTAGAGCAACGTTGCAAGGTCATTTAATCATGTGTGACACCATGTCTGGACCTCTTGACCGACACCTTAAACCTGGTAAGTTCTATTTCACACATCCTATGCTAATCTGTGTCTTGTTTACATGTATGTAAAGTTTGAATCTCTGGACTTTCTGGTTTCAAGTTTCTAGTTTGAAGTTTCAACAGTAAAGTTGGTTTTAGCTGTATAGTTTCATTTGGGAATGATATTTGTTGGTGAATCTTTTTGCTCAATTGTTCATAGCTATAAGTTTGGTCTTATTTTTATAAATAAAGCATATTCATGCAGCAATGTCTAGGAAAGGAAACGCTTTTGAATTTATATGTTCTTTTTTTCAATCTCTTGTGATTGTGAGTTGATATTTTTTTTGTGTGTGGCGCAGTCCCGGAAGAAACTTCTGAGGATGAAAGAAAAACAAGGCTTGGTTCTCTTAAGCAGAAGGCAATTAATGCCTCCACCAAGTTTAGACATTCCTTTACAAAGAAGGGACGAAGGAACAGTAAAGTAATGTCTGTTCCTATAGAGGACAACATTAATGCAGAGGAGTTACAGGCAGTGGATGCATTCCGCCAGGCACTTATCTTGGATGAACTACTGCCCACAAAACATGATGATCATCATATGATGCTGAGGTCACTTATTTCCCATTTTTCATCAACTCTTTAAAGATGTATGATCTAGTTTCCATCATCTGATTATGACTGGTTGTTATTGCGATGGTACAGGTTTTTAAGGGCCAGGAAGTTTGACGTTGAGAAAGCAAAGCAAATGTGGACTGATATGCTTCAGTGGAGGAAGGAATTTGGTGCTGACACTATTATGGAGGTATTGCACAATCTTACTGGAGGTCATGTCCTTCATCTTTCTAGTGAATTAAGTATCTAAGTGCCTAACATTTTCCTTTTTTGTGTACTTTTATAAAGGAATTTGAATACAAGGAAATCGACGAGGTGCTGAAATACTATCCGCAAGGCCATCATGGAGTTGATAAGGATGGAAGACCTGTCTACATTGAGAGACTTGGACAAGTTGATTCAACCAAGCTGATGCAGGTGACGACAATGGACCGTTATGTGAAATACCATGTACGAGAGTTTGAGAGGACCTTTGTGCATAAATTCCCAGCATGTTCAATTGCAGCAAAGAAGCACATTGATCAGAGCACCACTATTCTTGATGTACAAGGAGTGGTACGTGAGTTCATTAATATGAGGCTTAAGCCAATCAAAGATACCATACTATCCATCCTTGTCAAATCAAACTCTAATTTAGTTAAATTGTTCTGCAGGGGCTTAAAAATTTTAACAAATCGGCAAGAGAACTAATTCAGTGCCTTCAGAAGATTGATGGTGAAAATTATCCAGAGGTATGACACTATGACTGTTAAACTGTAATATGTCAAATCTACATATTACTAGCTGTTGAGCTTGTTGACTTGCTTGCCTTGCTGGAAGAGTACTTCCTTTTATCTCTTTCCGCTGATTGTATTCATATATATTTTACTGTAGACTCTTAATCGTATGTTCATCATCAATGCTGGCTCTGGATTTAGGCTATTATGGAGCACTGTCAAATCTTTCCTTGATCCTAAGACCACTGCAAAAATCAATGTAAGAACTTTTTAATCTCTTTCCTCAAACTAAAGATTTTGATTTAGCAGTGTTGCTAAACAAGTTGAGAACTACTCAACAGGTTCTTGGAAACAAATACCAGAGCAAGTTGCTTGAAATTATTGATGCTAGGTATGTCTCCTTCTAGGCAAAATAATGTTTTTCATTTAGCTGTACATTGACTCTATCTAATTCAGGCTAGTTTCAGCTAAAGGGGAGAAATATTTTGATTTCTGGCTTACGTTATGTTGTAACATATGTGTTTGGTGAAATATTATGGATATGAACTTTAATTTTCTCGCGTAACATGTTGTATTATACTGTATCAGTGAGCTGCCGGAGTTTTTGGGTGGCACCTGTACTTGTGCGGACAAGGGTGGTTGTATGCGTTCTGATAAAGGCCCTTGGAATGACCCTGACATAATAAAGGTGATCTATTAGTAATGAATCTTCTTTAATTTTAATCCCCACAGAACCGAACTGAAATGAGTTCTTTTGATGAGGCAGATGGTTCACAATGGAGAGGGCAAATGCACAAGAAAAACTTTATCTGGCATCGAGGAGAAGATAATCTCTGAAGATGAAATGGCATACTCAAAGGTACTCGGACAGTCTCAAGTTGTCCTTTATTTCTATGTTTTATATGGCCTCTTCTCTTTACAATGGCTGAGTTTGTTTGGATGATCAATCACCTGACCTTCTATTTCAATTATCTTTTTCTTATTGTTTCCTACCCCATGAAGAACTGTGATTCTTTCAACTCGAAATCAGTTCAAGCAGAGGTCGCAAAACTCTCTCATATGCCAAAGGAAGTAAGCCTACCTGACTTCCACCACAATTTGCATTAACTGTAACTACTTTCAGCATCTTGCAACTCAATTTGCATTTTCTATCTCAAATGACTCGAAATTTTGTTTTCTATACTTCTATGCGGCCTGTTTCTTCATCACTTATGTACTCATTTGCATCATATTTAGCAGCTCTCTATGTCCAGAATATCCAATGCAGCCTACGAGTATAACAACTTGATGCCGATGGTTGACAAGAGCGTGGATGCAACTTGGCCTAAATCAGTTCATTTTGACAATATGGCACGCAGTCAAGGTACATACATATATACATACCCATATTTATGTACAAGCATATTTTTAGACTAAACAAATAAAAAGATGTATCTGTGGTGAGATCAACAATGCTTATTACACAGCTATCCATCCTCTTTCTCTTACCAGCTAAAGCTTGCTTCCCCTCACATAATGCTTACAAGACTTCTGAAGGGCTAACCAATCATCTGCTCTCTGGAATCATGGCGTTCATCATGGGAATTGTTGCCATGATCCGATTGACACGAGACATGCCTAGGAAACTCACTGAGGGTGCCCTCTATGGAAGTCCTGGTTACTGCAATGGACTCGTCACGAAATCCAAGCATTTGGCTGCACCATCCATATCCAACGAGAACTACATGATCATGATGAAACGCATGGCCGAGTTGGAGGAGAAAGTGATTGTTCTCCGCAAGAAGCCAACTCTCATGCCACCTGAGAAAGAGGAGATGTTGAACAATGCTCTCAACCGTGTTATTGCATTGGAGCAAGAGCTTTCCGTAACAAAGAAGGTATACTGCACATTATTATGCTACATTTTTGAGTTCTGTCTTATAAGTCTGCATTTAAAGAAGCCAAAGCCAAATTTATGAGCGTTTAATTTCTGTTTGTTTTTATTTTGCAGGCACTTGATGAATCCCTGGTCCGACAGGATGAGCTTATAGCCTGCCTCGATAAAAAGAAAAAGAAGCGAAAATTTAAATTGGTAAGTGACTACTAATTCTTAAATACCATCAGATGGAAGTTATATGTATGTTGTATATAGCAGTTCATCTTTTCACCTGGTATATTTTGGGTTGTTAATTGCAGAACCCGTTCAAATGGTAAAGTGGTGATAGCTTTGGTTATCCAGTGGAGGCTTTGGATGAAAGTTTCGCCTGATCATTCATTGTTAGCTGCTGGTGGTGATGTTTCGATTGTCAGCCCCTCTCCGGTGGATGAATTGCATTGTGTATGTTTGCTAGTTTGGTACTGTATCTAAAAGCTTCTGTACATTATTACTATACTGTGTGCTCTTTGTTTGAGACGTGTGTATATTTTGAGCAAAAACACGGGCACCTTATGTTTTGGTTTGAGAAAGACGACTATAAGCATACTCTCCAGTACAGTTGGACATTCATACTAATGCAAACTGAAATGTTTTGGGGCTTCCCCATCACGCTTAGAAGGAAATCACATAGCAAGAGATGGACATTTCTGTTTTCCCAATGTTGAGGAAGTTCTAAATCTAGTCGTGTATAAGAGAATCCAATTTCGGTTTCTCCACCGTAGTGAAAATTTATACGGTCATTAGCTCAGTATGAACATTTCCATATATTTCTCGAGCCATAATGATGATGACGCTCCGAGGACAGTATTCACGAAAGGGTGCGAGTTAAAGTAAGAAAATAAACTGCACAAAATCACCCTCAAGAAAAAAACCAACATTTCCAAATGTGTTCTCAACAGACATGGACACGGACATCATATCCGGTGGTATACCATCTACGGGATTGAAGATTGGTTTGTTAACTGTCAAGTCAAACACTCCTCGGGCCAGGATCAGATTAGATAAAAAGATTTAGCAGATCCTCCTTTGTAGTCTCTCTCACCCTCGGCAACACTTCTACCAGCAAAACTTCTTTTTCTGATGGCAGGCAACCAGAGGCAATATCAGACCTCATGAATCATAATTCACAAGAGAGATAGACTTGGAAATCACGGCTTGATAATATTAGTAAATAAACCAACATAGACTTCTCAGTTAACCTACCCGGAATTTGGCTTCTGCTTGCCTGTCTATATAAGCCAGCAGTTCTTCTTGCCTCATTAAAGCCTCATGCAGAGCCTGCTCCAAAAGGAAAAGACAAATGAGACACCAAAACACATGCCGCACACTTAAGCTTGTCAAATGGAATAATGCCGACTTTCTTCATGCATACGGCAGCACCAGTAAATTTAAAGCTTGTTAGCTGCTATCCTATTTACATTTGTTTTGATTTTACTCCCTCCACTGTTTCCTAGTTTCTTTACTATACCAGTTTTGAAGATTGTTGTCTCCTGAGAAGGAAACTGTTTGATATACATTGTAATTATACAAACTAGACCACATTTAAGCCTAAAATACGACTAATTAGTCTTATTATTTCTGTTTTTGACAGATCTATGAATATGATAAACCAGGTGGTTGCGTTTGTCCCTTATCGAAATATTAAATGCAATTTAGTGCAACCTGTGAAAGTCAAATACATTACTTCCACAGTGTATTACCACAGATCAAATAAAGCATCATTACCTTTTTGGTAGCAATCAACTCTGCTTCCAAAGAATCAACTCGACAAACAGCAGCATTCAGCAATTCCTCTTTCTCATGAGGCATCTCAGATGGTTTAGATTGGAGCACACCAACCATCTCTTCAAGCTTGGATAGTTTCTCTAATACAGTGGGAAGAAGATCTGCCCCCGCAAATGGTGATGTTGGAGAAGGAGCAAGGCGCTCTTCCTCGTTTGTTTCATCAAAAGTGGGTTGCATACCAATTTGATCCTTATTGACCCATGTATCAGGAAGTTGCCTAGCTACATGGGAACCCACTGAGCGGAATAGTGTGAGAAAGGTCACAAAGAAGGCCATAACCGCTATCAAAATTCGAGCTTGAATTCCTTCAGGATTTTTTGGGATATTAGGTATTGGAAGTGCTCCTGAAGTGTAAAAGGTATTTTGGGTTGTGAAAAGTCGTAACACAAAGTCAAAAACAAAGAAGAAAGAGAATCAACAGAGTGATAGTCTAGAGGTCCAGATTGAGAACCCAATGCAACACTACAGCTGGATAAGCTTGTAAAAATAATTTCCAAGGGCCTTCTCCAATGAGTACAAACTATTTTATGAAAATTGATGAGGGGATGCACATACGTGGATGCTATAGTCAGACAAAAAAACAACGTACTTCATAAGAACATGGAAAAACTTATTAACTTTCATCCACCAAAGAATGAGATCCACAATTACAAGAACTAGGCTACACTTGCCAACTTATCAGTACTTTTTCATTCTTTATCTTTAACTTTCCAATAGTTGTTAGCAACACAGGAAAAGAATATTCAAAAATGGATGTAGTCATAAGTACAAGGGAGACTTGCCTTTGAGCGAATGAGATTTCTGGAGGGAAGCTCGCCTTTTCCAATTAACATCAACAGCTTTGTCAACCATAGGGATGTATTCATCGTAACCTGAGAAATTACCTGCACAGCTCGTCTTGCCTACGACCTTAGCCTGCAAGTCATTAGTAGCACATTACAATAAGCATGAAACTGTTGTCAAATGTGCACAGCAATCAATAATTCAACACAGAGAAATTATCAAGTTTATGCTTGCACTTGAAGGCCTTTATATCACAACAATTACAGCCAAACGACAGAATATCACTCATCCTGCACCAGCTTGTTCGCTATAAAACCCATTCATTTAAACCCATTACTCATCACAACTCAGTGTGTAGAAGAGACAAAACAGTAGCAATGAAATATCTTCTCCAAGAGCATTGACTTAAGCATCTAATATTAGAATCAGATATATTGATCAATAATCTATGTTTGTTTCTTCATGCAGTGACCAAAAGAACACTTTCTCATAAAAATTTCTTCCTTGACAAACTGGCAACCTTCAGCACTACACTTACAGGGAAAACAACAGAATCCATCACCTTACTAACAGAAAGTGGTCATCCTAACATTTCTTCTTTATCATAGTCCCCTTGTCCCTTTTTTTACGTGCTCCCAAAGAAGCTAACCAAATTATTACGCATTCCTTTGATTGGTAAGAACAAGTCTTACAGTATCAATAAAATAAATGGACATAATAATCATATTAGATGCTTAAACCTACCTCTTCGCGAACAGGAGTCAGTCGAAGATGTGAATAACTCTTTCAAGCTTTAGGAGATGCAATGTCATCCGCTTCAGATCCCGACTCAGCAGTCGATGTATCACTACCCTTTACCTGCTTTAGTTAAGTCTCCCATATAAAATACATAAGATTTATGATACAAGCATAACCTCATTTTCTGATATCTAATGTATGGAAACCGTTAAACTTTTACCATTGGGTAGTGTGGCTTGGCGTAAGCAAGAAATTTCCCCTCACTGTTTAGGACTTTAACAACCTGCCTTGCACGCCGTGCTTCACCACTAAGAACCATCTGTAATATACAGCACAAACCAATATGAAAAACCTAACAAATATGATTTCCACGCTTTCAATTCTTGCAAATAACAACCAAAGGAAAAGAAGCCCATAAAATATAAAAGGTAACAGAATTACAGAAACCTACAGGCAAGATATGACCTTCAAGATGTCAGGGTTTTTCCAGGGTCCTTTGTCAGATCGAAGGCAACCTCCCTGATCTGCACAGGTACAGATACCACCCAGAAAATCTGGCAACTCGCTGCAAATTTTGAAAACAAATGGTGTAAGCAACAAGCCAAGTGCAAGTACAAATTGCAATATAGCAGCCACATTGACCCTGAGAGACCATTATCAGTCGATGTATGAACATAAGTAAAACACGAAATAAGATCATGAACAGAAAATAAACTGCTTCCATCTCACCTGGCATCGATTATCTCAAGTAATTTGCTTTGGTATTTGTTTCCAAGAACCTACAATATTGCATTAAACGAAAACATAATCGTTGAACCAAGTTGACAAGCCAATGAGGCTAAAGGGCTGGCACAGGGAGGAAATAAATAATACATACATGAATCTTTGATGTTGTTTTGGGATCGAGAAAGGTCTTCACAGTGTTCCAAAGTAGCCTAAACCCAGGTCCAGCATTAATAATGAACATTTGACAGAGGGTCTGTGCCAATTAAGATGAGATAAAATGGTCTAAGTAACATTTAATTTCCAATCCATATATACATTAATTTCTGATCCATTTAGGTAATTATGACATACCTCAGGGTAGTTGTCACCATCAACCTTTTGCAACCGCATGATAAGTTCTCGTGCAGACTTTGTGAAGTTCTTGAAGCCCTTGGAAGAATGAAAACAACCAACAAATTGTTTACTGGTAATCTAGGGTGTAGCAAGCAACAACGGCAATGATATTAATGGTGTACTAAAGGAAACTTGCCATGCCTTGAACGTCTAAGATTGTAGTGCTTGAATCTATATGCCTCTTTGCAGCAATAGTACAAGCTGGAAACTTAATCGCAAAGCTCTTCTCAAACTCCTGCACATGGTATTTCACATACCGATCCATAGTGGTAACTTGCATTAGTTTGTTGGGATCTACTTTCCCTAACCTTTCAATATAAACCGGCCTTCCTTCCTTATCAACACCGTGATGCCCGTGAGGGTAATAGTTAAGAACTTCGTCCAATTCTTTAAACTCAAAATCCTGAAAATAAGCATCAACCAACATGGTAAACAAAACAGCTAACTGAGCAATAACAAGTTAAGCAAACAAGTTTCATCAGCTGGCATCTACCTCCATAATAGTGTCGGAACCGAAATCCTTTCTCCACTGAAGCATATCAGCCCACATATGCTTTGCTTTGTCGACATCGAATTTCCTGGCTTTCAAGAACCTGAAAGCAATTCATCCTTAGACAAACTTTAAATTTACACATGAGGCAACAAACAAAGAAAGAATCCAAAGTTACCTCAACATCATATGATAATCATCATGTTTATCAGGCAGCAATTCATCCAAGATCAATGACTGTCGAAACGCATCGACAGCCTGGAGCTCTTCGACATCTCGAACATCTTCTATAGACACGGAGCTGACTCGGCCATGGCTCTTCCGTCTTTTTCTTTAAAGAGTGTTTGAATTTCGTAGATGCATTGATAGCTTTCTTCTTCAGAGTACCGATTCTCGTCCTCCGCTCATCCTCGGTGTTGTCGAAATCAGACCTCCTCTCTCGCCTCTCGTCACTAGCGTAAAATCCTTCAAAGCCTACAGCAGAGAAATGACTCAAAATTAGGTCAAGGAAGCCCTAACCTTGCGAGAGAAGAGAAGAAGGAGAGTACTGACATGGCCTGGCGAATCGATCGAGTGGGCCCGACATTTACGGTGGCCGTGAAAACCACAAGCATCTACCTTTCAGGAAACTCGAATCACAACGCCGATCTGTCTGAAGCTTCTCCCCCAGATTGCTTTACTTCTTTCTCTCGGAAAATAAATATTAAATTAAATTAAAAAATCGCAGGAGGTAGGAGGAGAGACGGCGACTAGAGAGCGGGACCCAGCGGAAGGATGACACGTGGCGCAGATTGGAAACTCTTGGTCGGTTAATTCCTTCTGAAAAGTCATGATTTGGCTCTGATTATTTTTTACGGCGTTATTACCGTTGTTCTTGTTTAGTTCGCCATTTCGACTTTTTATTTTTATTTTTGAAGGTCTGTCTTTCTTTGCTTATTCCTCTTTATAATTTGTAGTACTGTGTGAGAAGGAGATGTACTTGGATTTTACCGTCCAACATGGCAACGTCATAGATAGCATAGGGTAGTGGGCATGGTTGTAAAGTCGGTGGAAAGCCGAACGGAAGGGTTCTTTATCTTTAGCTCTTTAGCCCCACCATTTATTTTGTCCACCGAAAATCCTGTAATGCTCCCCGAAGTCTAGTTTTTACAGTGCCACGTGGCACAATCTAAGTGTTAAACTAAGCTTATCATAGAATAAATGTACTTGATCTCTTTATCTTAAGAGAAGAAGGTGCCTGAAATCAACCTCTGTTGTCGGATTTCTCGCTGCCACCCACTGAGAAAATCCATCCCCTTCTTTTTCTTCTTCTTCTCTCTCTCTCCATCACCCTTTCCTCCTCTACTCGAAATCCCAAATTTGCTCTGGGCATCCGTTGCCACTGCCACCACCGTCCTCACGCGTACCCACACCGATCTCGACAAGCCTCATCACTGTCATAAGCTCTCCTCCTCAACACCGATCGAAAAGTCGCATGCGAGCCCCAGCCGCTCCACTTCAGCCTCGTTGATGGACAAATCAGTGAAGCCGACAACTGCGATTGAACGATAGAAGAAGACCGGTTTCCTCACGAGCTTTCGGGCGATGTTTCGCCATGGCCGCCAAGATAAGTCACCATCAATGTGGAGCAGCATGGTGAGGGTGACAAGATCATTCAATTACGAGATGGTGTTGTGTGACTTGCTGCCGAGATAGAGCATGGAGAGCGAGTTTTTCGGGTTGGGTGGAATGAAGCGGTTCGTGTCGGGTCGGAGGTCCGGGTCGTGGGAGAGGAGTGTGGACGGAGAGAGAAGGAGGAAGGAGAGGGAGAGGATATCACGGTGAAATTTGTTACACTTTGCGACAGTGAGGGTTATCAGAGACTGGCGACAACGAATATAGGTGGAGTTATGAAGATAGTTTGGGTGGTGGTAAGGACATGATCCTATAAACTGAGCTTATCATAAGTTCGGTCACATTTGAAGAAATTGAAGAAGAAAAAATCTGTGAAATTGTGAGACGTGTCATAAGACAAAATTAACCCTAAGGTGCATAATAGCCTGGTTATTTGTTGACAATGTAACATTGTAACCATATGTACAAAGATAACCTTAGATAAATTAACATCAATTAAAGTATACCAAATAAATTAAATGTCAATTAAAGTATACCAAATAAAAGTATCATCTCCCAGATTTGTAAGGATATTAATTGTAACAGATTATAATGTCTATTTAAAGTCATCTATCAATGAATAAAGTACAATTTCAGATCATATCTTATACGTATTTATTTTCTGCTTTAACCCGTTATTAACAGCTTGAGTTGATAGCCAACTTAAACTCTAAACAAAAAATATCCTAAACCCCAAAACACTACAACCTCCACCGCCGGATTCTCCATCACCCAGAGCACCGCCGCCTGAGCAGTATCACCGTCACTAGAAGTCTCTCTCGTCGCTGGTTTTTTTTTTTGTTGCTTCAAACTTCTTTCAATGAAGTTTTCATATCGAGCATAACACCCTCAAGATAAATCGACTAACCTTCTTCGATTTAGAATTAGGTTGCAAAACGTCATAATCGTAACACTCTAATCTAGGTCTAAATTTAGATTTAAATACCATAAATTATCATATGCATCTAGTTCCTATCGATTAATGCAGGTAGGAGTGAAGGGGATTTAATCACATCTTCCTCAAGGTTTAAGATTAGTGATGATCATGGAGGAGTCACGGTTATTAGTGAATATCACGTTTACTTGTGATTTCACATTGGAAAAGGGGAAGTCGATCTTTGTGACTATGACAGTCACGGTGTTTTGGGGAGTGGTATGAAGCTACCAGTTTTGCATCATTTTTTGTGACAAAACATTATTGATCATGGTTCTTATTTCCTAAATTTGATATTAGTGATCGTGGTTCATTCGATCGGATACAAATTACATCTCTTTGTTGCAGGAAAAAGTAGAATAGACATAAAGTAGTTTCTCTTTTCATTGATAGAATGTCTGAAATACAGGCTGATACAATCTGTTACAATAACTATCCTAATATAACAGAGATTCTCTATATATATCTAATCAATATCCATATTTAACTAGGACAAGACACACATCGGGATTAATGGAGAATAAATCTCCTTAAACACTCTTGTCTTTTGTAGATGACTGAGTCGGCAATGTCAAAATTTGATATCCTTGACATTCAAGAAGCAAAATACCATAGATGGGTATCAGACGTTAAGAATACTCTTCTTAGTAAACGTCTCACTGATACCATCCAACCACTACCACTTGGCACTGAAGCCAATGAGGACATTCTAGCTCGAAAATCTCAAGCTCTCATGTTTCTTAGGAGACATATTCAACCTGCTTTGAGGAAACAATACTTGTTAAAGGATGACCTCACGGATTTGTAGGCAACTTTGCAAGAACGGTTCAACAATGTGCATGACGCACAATTTCTAAAGCTACAAGAAAAGTGGGATAGATTCCGATTATTGGATTATCATATCCTAAGGTAAATAATTTTTATCAAGATATGCTAGAGCTACAGTCAGAGCTTGCCATTTGTGGCATTGTAAAGACTGACCAAGCTATGGTCAAGATGTCTTTGAGCACATTCCCTACTTCTATGGACACCATTACACATCAATATTGCATTGATTATGAGCAATGAAGACTTAGATCATTCAATGATATTATGAGTGTGCTGACCAAGAAAGAGAGGCATCGCAAGATCCTTCCCCGCAACAATGTTAGACTAGCTGATAGAAAGAATGTCCATGAAACTTTAAACATTGGTGGGACGACACAAAAGGATAAGGGGAAACAACGTTCTAAATCTTATCAAACTCATGGTGGTAGAGGAGGACGGAGTAGAAGTCGTGGTAGAGCAAAAAATAGTCAGTTTGACTTGCACTTTCCATGACAATAACCATAACAACTTCAACAAGAATCAATCCAATTTTGGTTCTAGGAATTGTGAGAATTCTTCAAATTTTGCTTCTACTTCTTGCTTATCACCTTGCTATAGGTGTAGTTCTACCAAGCACATGTACAAACAATGTCGTGCACCAAAGGATGTTCAAGATGACTACAAAACGTGTTAGCAGTACTTAGCACATGAGACCAACCATGGTGAAGACTATGAGATGGAAGTTGGTGAAGAAACCAATCTAATTATATCAAATATCCCCAAAGCAAGCCTAAAGATTGCAGATTTTGATTAGTCTATGTATTAGGCTTATGATTCTGCTATGTAATCAAGTTTAGTTTATTTTGACTTACTGTAGTAGATTTTGACTGAATAAGACAATCTTTTTATGTAAGTTTGATGTTGGCAAAGTAAGAAAAAATTTCTTCTTTTCGGTGTTTGAAAGTGTTAAGAATAGTTATTTTCATATATATATTCCATAATGGTTCAAATTATACATAGCTCTATGACACTATGACACTAAAATACCATATAAATGAGACAAAAAGAGAGGATGGTTTTGATCCTGGGAACTTTCTACCCATCGAAGGTTTACCTCTACCTGTCGAAGAACACCCCTGGATTGGTTTTGGCACTATTTTGACCCATCGAAAAAGTTTGCCCTAATTCTTTCAACCAGTCGAAAGATGGTCATCGGTCCTCTATTTTGCACATTCAAGCAGTCAAACTACATTCTCGACCCGTCGAAGACATTCTACTGTCTCCAAATTTGTCCAAATTCAATCCATTGATGAAAATTTTTGACCCGTCTAAAAAGATATTGGAAAATCGATCGATATTAGTTTTAGGTTTTTCTTCGACCCGTTGAGTCATATCCTTGACCCATCGAAGATATCTTCCGAGCACAATTTTCTTGATTTTCGACCCGTCGAAAATTATATTCGACCCATCAAAAATTGGTATCAAAAATTCATATTGGTTGTTGGGTTTATTTCGACCCATCGAGTGGAGCTCTTAATTCGTCAAAACTCTAACTCAAAATTAGTGTTTTTGATGTGTTTTACATAGGTTTTACTGAAAAATATCTACTACTGCGCCCAATAATCTACATCAGATGTGGTCTTACATCCGTTTTATCATGCTATGGGACATAATCTACAAGGGTCTTTTCGACTCCGGTCAGATGTTGTTTTACATCAGTTTTTAGATGTTGTATTGATCAGGATTCCAATCAAAACTTGCCAAGTTTTAAAAACGTTTGTGCCAACGGTTTTCAATTGGAACAATATTGTGAGAATGGAAAAGAGTTTTGTGTGCTATCTCCATATAATGTTGCCATTGGTGCAATCTGGAGAGGTTTATGAGGATTTGTAGTGAGTATATCTTACTACGGTTTGGATTATTTAATCCAATGCAATCATTCATACTACTATACGTGACTTTGCCTCATATAAGATTTTACGTTATGGTGATCAAAATATTGAAAAATTCTCATGGTCATCAGTTCTTAAGAGCAAAGAAGCATGTGAGAATACCTAAAACCATCAGTTTAGATTAGAACTCGGTCTAGGCTCAGTCTCCAAGATGAATGTAGCACAATCCCATGCATTTTTCTCACCGGATGCCTTTATGGAAAAATTCAATGCATATTGCTCGATTTGCAAAGCTTGTTCATATTTGTAATGTTATTTACATGCATGACGATTTTTTGTTGTATACACGACTTCCATCCCTCTATAGATTCCAAAGACTATATTTGTAGACCAATCAAACTGGTATGCGAATTGTTTATATATGGTTTTGATTACTACATCAACGCATATGTAACACGTCTTTGTAATCTACATGGTACACTGTATTTGCAAAACTCTTAGCATAGATTATTAGATTGGATAATGCAGGATAGTTTACATCAAAATATTTTGATGATTATTGCATGTCAATTGAGATTTAAGTTGAACATTCCATCTCTCATGTTTATTCACAGAGCAGTTTAGCAGAGACACAAATCAAGCAGTTATAGCTTATAGCCAGCATAATGATAATGCCTACTAATTTACCGGTATTTGCTTCAGGATATGCAGTGTTACATATAGCTATACTTATTCACTTAAGACTTGTAACACGTCAACCATTCAGTGCGTACATGTTGGTAACTGAATATGAGCCTGACATATATATACACATCTTTAGTTGCCTATGCAAAGTCATTAGAATAGAGTTAATCATAACTTTTGGTACTTGAAGGGATCCACTAACTTGAGTCTATTCTTTCCCTACAAAGAAAACAGAGAGAAGCTTGAAATTTTCAGAAAATTGATGGTTAAATCGTAGCATGCAAGTCTTGGAATTTTTGACCTGTCGAATGGATCTTTCGACCCGTCGAAAATTGCATCCCCTCTTGACACCATTCAAAATTTTCCCATGTACTCCAAGTTCTTGAAGGACTTATGTACTAACCACCGATTAAAGAACAAACTGCAAGGGGAGGAAAGGACCGAGAAGGTGAAGTTCAATGCCACAGTATCGGTCATCATACAAAGGAAAGTATCCAAGAAGTTATAAGCATTTCCCAAGAACTTTGATGGATCTTGGTGCGTCTATAAATTTGATGTCATACTCAGTTTACAAGGAGATTGGATTGAGGAAGATTAAGCCGGTTAGCATGTCACTCCAACTTGTCGATAGGAGTATGGTGCATACGAGAGGCATTGTAGAAGACATATTAGTGATGATAGGCGAACTAATGATCCCGGCCAGTTTTGTTAATACTAGATATGGAGGAGCCAAAAGGGTATAATGACCACCCAATCATCTTCGGGAGAGCCTTTATGGCTATGACAGGCACTAAGATTGATGTCAAGGGCAGTGTGCTTACTATGGAGGTTTTCGACAAGATGGAGACCTTCAAGATCTTTCATGACAATGGTCATATCCATAATCTACAAGCATTCATGGTTACGGTGATTGAGCAAGAGCTTGATGAAGAGTTAGATGATCTCTCCAACCAAATCTACATGGAAGGTAACCCCAAGGAAGAGATGGATGCAGCATTAGTGGTTGGATATGAAGAATGTTTGTTGAGGTCTACTATTTCGGGGCACGCGGTATTGAATTTCATAATGACTTCCTAAAACATCTACGGGCTTAGGATCTCTCTCAAGCCACTTCCATTCACCGGTTTAGGGCGAGAGCACTTGAAGGCATCTAATTATAAGTTAGGTTGCACAAGAGAGGTTATGTTAGTTGATCCAACGTTGAAAACTTGAAATACAACTTAAAAGTGGGTAGTTACTCCTATTTGTACTTGAATAAAACTCAACGCCTTGGGCGAATGCCATTGAGTACAATATAGCCAATTATAGATACAAAGTCAAACTACACAAGTGGCGCATGTTGCCTCCAAGCCAACCTTGATCCATCAAAAGATCACCGTAAAGCCAGATAGGTCAAAGCCTGACCACCCAAACGAGCAGCGCCGCCATAAAAGAAGCCGCAACATAACATCCTACATGCACCAATATATTCCACCTATCATACACCAATAAAGGCCGTGAACAAGGTGCCTAAAGTTCAAAATTGAAGTAAACATCCTCGACAAAATAGAAGCCAGAACCTACGTCAACTTAGAGGCCACCAGACGGGGAAGGAATCGAAAATGCTTGAAGCGACTGAGAAGACTTGGCCTCTAGGATTTCCACACAGAGACAGAGAAAGCAGGTTTTATTGCCAACATGCATGCATATGTTGGATGTTTAGTTCCTACCGGTTAAACGTTAGTACTTAGAACTCAGGCTAAATGTTGGATAACACCTTGATCGATCCAAATTGTTGTCCTACATGTTAAGAAACAAGTGAAATATAATGATGATGAATTACCATGCTGGCATGGAATATATCATTTTCTATTTAAAGGGTATAGTCAACCCCATATGTTTAATCTCTTATCACATGGCAGGAATAACCCACGAATTCATATTTTTTTTAAATTGTTTTAAATTTGTGATACTGAAGTTGAATAAATTTCCAATGCTAAGTTTAGCAGACTGAATGTTTCAAAGGGAACTTATTGGCAACGGTTATGACTCATACAGCAACTTTGCTTGGGACAACCTCCTAAGCTAACAACATGAAAAATGGTTTACTCCTAGCTTTGGGTGGTGTCTGATACGGTGCCCCATGCCTGTTACTCAATACTATTTTTGGTTACTGAAAAAATGAATAAGGAAAAAAAAAAGCAGATAGAAAGTACATACATTTCCTATCTAACAATTCTGAAACATCCCTTTACTGTTACTTTTACTGTTCAAATGGGGTATTTCCGTCCAACATTGTTTTATCTAGGAGCATTTCTGTGATCTGTTGGCGATCGATTTCATCTATTTTTTGATTGATTTCGTTGTTCATCTCTGCTCTCCAGGTTCACCAAGAACAAGTTCAGGTACCTGACATTCTGTCTCTCTCTGCACCACTCATCACTCATTATCTTGCTTACGGATAGTTCTCATGCCTCACTCGCTCGGTTGCTTCGATTTCATTTTCTCCTTCGATCTATTTATTAGATTTTGTCTGGGTTCATATAGGTTTGGATCTGGTCTTGCTTGCTCAGGGTTCATTGCATCGTCTAGGTTCGTTGGGTTGGGTTTCTGCTTACTGTGTTTCAAAGTCTGTTTCTCTCTGTGTGGACGGCGAAACCTCGCTCTTCGTTGTTCTTCAATCCAACTTCAGTGCCTAGGCAACAAATTTCTGGACAACCGAGAGTCTCTCTTGGATTGCACCCGATCTTGCTTAACCGTTTCTCCCTCGGTTTATGATCGGTAAGCTTTGTTTTTTTATGGACTTTTTCTTTTTGTGCATTGATTTAGTATTCAATACTATCGATTGCTCATCTCCTCTCACATGCAAACTGCCAGCTTCTCTGTTATCTTTCCTCTCTCAATTGATCGCAATCGAAGCATCCAAGTAAGAATTGGGTAAATCTCTCTATCTCTCCTCTAATCTATTTGCTTCGTTTTTGTTGAGGACCTTGCAACCAACTGATCTAATATTACTGGAATTTTATTGATGATAATCGGGTTTCTCCTTAAACATGGCTCTGATTTGTTTGGATTTCATCTTTTTCCTTCGAACTTCCTCTGTAATAGCTTGGATTCTATCAATTTTTTGTTGTGTCTTTCATCAATTTGTTGACGAGCAAGTGTATAACAAAACACGAACAAAGGTACATAAATCGTTTTCGAAACTGAGCTTCAACCCAGTTAGACCAGAGCTAGGGACATGTTGAACATTGAAAGTGCATTACTAACAGCTTCGATGTCTATATCCTTTAGTTTTGTTGTCTTGGATGACACAATAACACAGTTTTTCTGTTCTGCATTAGGAGCAAATCGGTTTGCTTTCTCCTCTGAGCCAAATAATGCAATGCTGCAAAATAATGTCATGATAGAGTGATGAAACAAGATACACGAGGTTGTGGTGTTGTCCTTCTTTGAGATTCTTTACATGCGTTATTCGTTTCATTTTATTGAAATCTTAATATGTGATTGTGTTAATACTTTTGCAGCACCAATGGGACATATCTCAACTGGGAGAAGTTGACAAAAACAGGCCCTGAAGTTGAAGTACGTCATGGGGACATTATATCACTTTCTGCACCTCCTCAGCACGGTAATACCACTCTGCATTCATGCTTTTTGAGAAGAATTTGAGTTCTGTAGGAGTATCGACAATTTGAGGGTTGTTAATTGCAGGTGCTGCATTTGCATTTGTATTTAGGGAAGTTGTTACCAATCCAAGTACAGCTGGTTCTTTTGCCAAGAGAAAAGCAGGTACATTGTAGGCATGCAATTGATACTGCTTATCTATTTTGCGTCCAATGGGTCCCATTTTAACCTAAAATATTGGAGGCTACGTATATGTAGTCTTCATGCAGTTGGTTATTGAATCAGAACTGGCTTCTGTTTGATTAAAGAGTAGTCCTTGCCTTACCAAACCTTTTTACAATTTTGTGTATTACATTTGAACTTTATTTTTTAACAATTCTAAATCATGGTCCACTGTACAAAATCACTGTACAGAAGCCGTGATTCACTGTTCCTAAGAGGAGGGTATTTTTGTCACTGTTGTGCAAAAAATGGAACAAAATTTATCGTTTGGATCTGAATACTTTTTACTCTCAGCCTTCTCTTACTCTCTGCCTCTCTTGCAATCACCACTGTTTTGGATAAGATAGTCTCAGTCTCTTGCTCTCTCACAATCGAAACCATCTTTTGCTTGATTTTAAATCAGATAGCCTCAGTCTCTTGCTCTCTAGCAATCGAAATTGATTTTCGTGGATTTTACATCAGTTTAGTTTCAGAAGCTTCCAATTCTGCGATTAGTTGGGTTTCTCTCTATTTTCATTTTCAATCAATGCATTTTGTTCTCAATCAATTTGGGTTCGTTAGGTTTGGATCTGAGTTTACTTACTTTGTTGCTATTTCATTGCTGGGTTCCCCGATTTTGCTTCGGGGGAAGCGGGGTAAAATAGAGCACAAGAAAGAAAGTGAGGAGAGGAGGAAAGATCAGCCACCAAAACTGAATAGGTCGGTAACAATGGTACAGAGCCCTAAAACCCAGATACATGATTTATTTTATTTTATTTTTGCTTAATTTCATTTGGGTCATTTTTGGTTTGTTTCCCATGTTTCAAAGAAGAGTCGATATCAATGGTGCAAAGCCCTAAAACCCAAATACATGTTTAATTAATTTAATTTAATTTTTGCTTAATTTCATTTGGGTCATTTTTGGTTTGTATCCCATGTTTTCTCTATTTATGTGATTTTGCTATTGTAGAAAATCAAGGTTTAGTTTTTGACAGTATAAGGTTCAATGAGAGTGCGTATCCCATGTTTCAAAGATGCCATTTTTTTTGTTGCTATTGTAGAAATTGATGTTCATTGGCACGATTTTAGGTTGATCGAAAGAGTACTACATATTCAGCTTAATCAATTTTGCATGAGTACTGCATATTCCGCTTAATCAATTTTGCATAAGTACTGCATATTCTTTCATACATATGCTTCTTCTATATTTGATTTCAATCAATCACCCAAAATAAAAACAGCAATGAACACTAGACGTGTTACTGTTATTTGATTTCAATCAATCACCCAAGCATCAACTTCGAATATGCATGGTAGTTGAAAATCTTTTCAACAATAAGTTTAATAGGATAACCTCAACAAAACAGAGGTTTAGTAATAAATACATGAAACTAAAATACATTGACCCTTCCGGCTCCGAGAATCTATACATTAATTGCTTTATCGGTAGAAGTTTTGTAGTGATTAACTTTTCCTTGAAACTTTCTATATAAGTAGTTATAGATCACGTACGCATGCTTCTTCGTGATCAAGTTTTATTGGAAGTAGGGAGAGGAAGGACAATAGACTTTTGTGGCATTGTAGTCATTGAGTGGCACTGTAGAATAGATTTCTGTTGTTTCTTTAAGTATGAATAATGACTCTATGCAATCATCTGAATCAGTTCTGATGTGCCTTTGTGTGTAGGTCATACTTAATAGTCTGCATGTCTTAGTGATCTTTCTTATACAAAAATATGGTCTATTTATGTTTTAGGAACATGAACTACTCTAAAAACATATCAATACGTTCTGCTCAGATTCTTTGGGTGCCTTTTTTCTTTTTTATTTGTTAGGTTATTTTTGGTGGTTGGGTTGATTGAAATTTTAATTGGATTGGATTATAGATGGGTGGAGATTCAGAGATATCTGCAATCCCTGAAGAAGACAACATATTACTCTGGAAAGGGACTATAAATTGAAGCAAAGACATTGTTTTTGAAGGGACTTGATACAGGTTGGCCCTCTCTTTCTCAATGATACTTTATGCTACCATACTGATGTCCTATTTCCCATTCTGATTTTTGTTTGATAATTTATTCCTCTGTGCACAGTTTATAAAATATATGAGCTTCCTAAGTTGGTTTTATTGTTTTCTTACTATGATACCATATGTTCTTAGGTTTGTATTCCAACGGGCATAAGAGGTTGAAATTATTGTATAGTAGAAATGCATGTGTTGAGATTATGTGCTTATCTACAAGCTCATGAAGGAAAAGACTTGCGCAGTAAAGTTTTCACTTTTTTAATTCATAGCTATTAGAATTTGGGATCTAACTGCATGCTAGACGAATTCACCTTTTTAATTCATAGGTTTATGATTATGATAATGTTTTCATTTTAGATTATGTTTCTTTTTTTTTTGTCTATGAATTAGTTGTATGCTATCATTATGCGAAGCTGAATAAGTTTTATGGGGTGTGGAATTATGTGCAAGTTTATCACTGAAATCGCTGGAACTTACGCGGTTACGCCTATGTCTCTAGCTATGAGATTGTACTGTTTTGAAGTAGGTGTCTTCGTGAAGTCGTAGAAACCATGTTACAGGTCATTGAGGTCTTTGCTTCATTAGAAAGGTATTTTTCCTAGATTTACTTATGAATTTCTAAACTTCAGATTTTGCTGCAGTTTCTTTGTTTTTATTTTTTCTGCACTGTTATTACTTTCAGAGCGAATTAAATGTGGTTATGTACTTTTGTTTTCTCCTTTTCAGTAACTTTGATAGAAGTGTCGCATGTTGTGTTGTTATTATGGATGTTATTAGAGGGAAGGATCCATATGATCTTTCATCAAGAGAATTTGCACTTGAGGATCCTTTCACAGTTGACATATCAAAACTTACAGTGGGATATGTTTATGATGCTAACCATGAGGTGTAGGTCTATTGACATTTTATTATATGAATGATGACTGCCACTATAGGATTGTTGACCTCTGCCTCAATTTTGTTTTATCCATTTTCCTGAAGGTCATTTATGTGATTTTGCCAGGCTGTTCATGTTCTTGCAACAAAATGTGTCGATATGATTCCTTTTGAACTTAAATACGAGATCGATTGTGTTGGTATTGCTTGCTTCACAATGGATGTGACTGGCTCACTTTGATGAGTGTCAGCGATCAGGGAAGGAATCAACATGAATCATAAGATCAATGGCCTCCTGAGCTGTGTCGTGCACCCTTTTTTTTTCTACAGTAGACTATGTGCTGATTCGTTATATGTCTACATGTATTAACAAGTCCTATACTATGTTTTTAGACCAGTCTTAATTAGTTAGATAAGCACTTGGGATAATTACTAATGTTTAGTCAGAACAGTGGTCCAAAACAACCTTATTTACTTTAAACCAACTCTTTCGTAAGTTGGCAAACATTACAAATGTGACTAATGAGTTATCATCACCAGTTTATCACATAATTAGTTTGTACTACTAATTGTCAATTTATCTTGGCAAATTAACAGAACATTGGTAAAGGTAAATCCGCCCCAAGGGGCGGGCAACAACCTAGTTGTTTTCATTGTTGGAGTGAGTCACAATTTTTTTATATTTAGTTGATTAGGTTTCCTTCTAGACCTGTAAGTATGTTTGTATATATATCTAATTCAGGATTGATCAATATATGAGAAAATTCTCCAAACACATGTGTTCTATTTGACTTGACATCAGAGTCTAAGTTGATCCTGACAATCTTGAAGATCTGACCTATTTTTCCCCTGCAAATTTGTCTTGACCTGTCCTGTACGACGCGTCTAAAAGAAGCTCTTGACCCATCAAAATCTGTTTTGTCCGACTATTTTTTCCTGGTGATCTGTTTGGAGATCTAGTCTTGTTTATTGTTCAAGATCGTCTTGTCCTGAATTTTTTCTGTCCTGATCAATAGACCTGTCAGTGTTCTGATCTGTCTGTTGTTTGTCTTGTTCGCTTCTGAAGAATTTTTCATGGCTTTGGATATTTTGTTGTTTGAAGAACCTGTTTTCTATGGCAAGGAGAGTCAAGACCACATGGAGGGTAATGTTTCTCTAACTGAGAAACATCAAGGTAAAATTGGTATTACTTTGAAAGTTTCTAATTTTACTGGTGGTGATACATGGATAATTGATTCTAGTGCGTTTGATCATATGACCTTTGATAAATCTTTGTTTTCGAGTCTGTCACCTTCTCCTGTACCTAAAGTGTCTAATGCAAATAGTATGTCTTTTTCTGTCTTAGGTATTAGGTCACTCCAAGTTACTTCATCTCTTGTGTTACATAATGTTCTTTATGTTCCCTCTTTATCCCATCATATGCTATCAGTATTTGAGTTGAATTGCCAAAACAAATGCTCTGTTAATTTTTATCCTATATATATGGTATTTTAAGATTTATGTACTCAACCAATAATATGCAAGGGAGATCAGAGAGGAAGACTATTTCACTTGGATTGCATGTATAGCGGGGAGACACAAACACCATCAAGACTTGTTTCCTTGACATTGAATTTTGATCGAGTTAAAGAGATTTGGTTATGGCATCGCCAGTTGGGCCATCTATCCTTTGGTGTTATGAAGAAGTCGATGCCATCCTTGTTCCTGAGAATAAAAGAGTCTACTCTCCATTGTGAAACTTGTGTGTTAGCTAAAAGTCATAAGTCTAGTTACTCTCCTAGTTCTCATTCTGGTTCAACACCATTTGGGAGTCGTCGAAGAATCCAACCTTGATAGGAATGCGATACTTTGTTTTGTTCATTGATGATTTTAAAAGACTTACATGGGTTGTGTTGCTGAAAAAGAAGGATAATGTGTTTTATGCCTTTACTACGTTTCATAATCTGATTCTAACTCAATATAATGCTTGTGTAAAAGTATTTCGGACTAATAATGGAGGGGAGTTTGTCAATCATTCTTTCCAAGATTATTTTTAGCATTATAGAATTGTTCACCAGACTACTTTTCCGCAGACACCAGAGCATAATGGAGTTTCCGAGAGAAAGAATCGTCATCTTCTAGAGATGGGAAGAACAATCTTACTCAGTGCCAACATGTCAAAATATCTTTGAGGAGAAGCTATATTGTGTGTCTCTCATCTCATCAATCGCATTTCATGAACCTCTATTTAGAAACAGGTTCCATTTCACATACTGTCTCATCATGTTGCCATCCCATCTCTTAGCAAACTTCTTGTGCATGTCTTTGGTTGTGTGACATATCTTCATTTCATAAGAATCAGAGGACTAAGTTGGACGCTTGTGCTCTTACGTGTGTGTTTGTTGGCTATGGCACTCACCAGAAATGATACAAGTGTCACCATCTTCCATTTCAGAGGTTCTATGTCACCATGGATATCACTTTTAGTGAAGACTTGTGTTATTTCTCTCCTTTAGCAACTTAGTGAGGAGAAGAATTTGTTTTATAAGGATCAATTTGGGGAACCCGAAGTTGGTATTATAGTTGAAAGTGCCCCAACTGAAAATGTTGTTCGACTTGTCGAGAAAGAGCCTCGACACCTCAAAAATAGTGCCCAAAACCAACCTGAGAGTGTTGTTCGACACATCGAGAAGGAGTCTCGACACGTCAAAAGTAGCATCCTGGATCGTCCCAAAGCAGCCTCTTGACCTGTCAAAGGGGAGTCTCGACACGTCAAAGAAGGCGTCTTGGATCGTCTCGATGGGTCGAAGAAGTTGTTCAACAAGCCGAAAATACCCAGGCAGATGAGTCTATTCCGAGTTCCTTTGTCAAACTCTAATGTCAAACCATCGTTTGTATCATTTGAATTTTCTAGCCACGATGACACCGGTTGGCACAAGTACACCCCAAGTGATGGTGTTTGTGAGTCCATGGTATATCTTGAGAGTGGAGGATGGAGATTGTTGCGTATTGGTAGCTTCAAATTTTCCAGAAAGAAAATCCAATGTGCCATAGGACTTCATGTTAGGGCATGTAAGTGCATGCATCCTTGGTGTGTCATCAACCAAAGGACCTTCTTGCCAAACGTGATGCATAGTAGTAGCATTGATAGGGAGACATATAGTGATCTTGTTTTGGTAAACCGTGGACAAGTTGTACAGAGGAAAGTTGACGTTCCTAAGCTCCATACGAGTTATGTAGCTCCATATAGATGATGAATAGGTAGCCATGCTTCCATCAGTTCTTTGAAAAGTGATGAAGGCTTAGGAACCCACCATAACGTTGGAAGTAGGGTTTACTTCCCACGCCACATGTTAGTGTATATAACTATACCGCCTAATTATGGGTACTTAGCCACTAATCAGGATAACACCGCCATGACCAAATGGATGGTGGCAGCAAGAGCTCCAACTTTGTTGACGGACCCAACCCCAAAAGAGTAGCGACGCGCCCTTTAGGACGCAAATAGTAAACGACTTCAGGGAGAAGCAAGTCCCACATCGAAAATGAAAGCAAGAGAGCTCCCTCAACCACCTTTATAAGGGTCTCATTTATGACTAAAGAATGTAATTTGTTTACTCATCCCACTATCGTTGTTATACTTGATACATATTCTGACTTAGGCATTAAGGGGTTGAAGGCGGGCCAGACCGTCAAGACCTCTAATGCATGTTTGCGTAATACTTGTGACAGTGGCCAAGCGGGAAGTGACCTTTAATGCATGTTTGCAAAATGTGTCATCATTAATATTTCACAATTCTCAATGTAGAAAAAATAAATAAAAAGAATACGTTATATAAATAGAGAATATTTATTACATGTTCCAAATAAATAAATAAAATATTTTATTATTATAATAAATAATAATGTAGTTATAATAAATACAAAAACTTCAAAATAGATAAGTTGTTGGAGTTGGAACATAATTTTTTTGGAGATTTTGATTTTTGCTTCTCTATTTTACAAAAAAATATGAAAAAGATGTTGAAACATGTAAAGCCTTAATAAAAAAGGATATGATCGCAGTTTCCAATTACATTAGATCCCTAAACCCAAATGGTTTGGAATTCGGTTTATGAATAAGGTTTTATGAAGCTTGTTTGATTGCAACCTGAGAAATGTGAAGAGGAAGAACAAATACTACAAGAAAAGTGATTCGAGCTTTAATTACAAATAAACTCTGCAAGAAAAATTGGAAATATGAACATTAGTTCATTAATTGTAATTTGAGATCTGAAGTACAAAGCATATGGTAGCTATATTAATTAAACGCCGATCATACACGTAGTCTAGGCAACCTAAATAACCAAGACACCTAACCTATCCAAATAATTGAATTCTGTCAATAAGCATCAGAGTCACTAATTAATGACGTTGCAGAACACGGGACAATAACAATACTTACCCAACGTTCAACTTAATATTCGTAAAATTAAAATACAATAATCTAAAATACAAAATCCAAAATTCAAAACTAAAACCAGGAACTTAAAAATCCATTGGAGCACGGTCTTCCCCCAGAGCTACATCCAACGTCAATTCCTAATCCCACACTCAAATCCAACGAAGTTCTATACGGACAAAACACATATCATGCCACCTCAAGAACCCAATTTAAGCCCACATCATAGGCCCAAACCCTATAGCTGTAGCAACCCTTACCATTGACATCGTATGTCGATCACGACCCATGACACCAAGAAGACGACGTCGAGATTGATCGCTTGACTTCGGAACCATCCCCTACCAACACACGACAAAGGACAACCCCCTACAGTTGCCCACAGCGTCGACACTATCTCTCCTTGATAGAATCAAATGTAGCCTGAAACATCACAACACTTTAATAGTCATCACCGCTTGTAGTTTCACCATCCCATACCAACAGAGGAGATCGGAAATGCCAAAGAAGGCCTTTCTCAAGTCCACACAAATTAGCCTTCCTCTCTTTCAAACAATTCATGACATAAGTTGCCGAGAAACATTTCGACACCATGGTAGGTCGATGAAGAGATCAACATAGGGTTCTACATCACTGTTGTGGAGGACGAGATGGCCTAGAGAGATGAACTGCTCCACGAGCAGAGTCGACTGATTTGGCATAGTTCTGAAGAAGCCATGGCTAGGGCTTTTCCAGAGGTGACCATGGAGAAGTTCTAGCATAGCTCTGCTACGATTTTGCATTTTAACTTATGAAAAATAGAATATTGTTCAAGAAAAAATAGATACGCAAAAGATATGATCTGAAACTATACTTTATTCATTTATAGATGACATTAAATAGACATTACAATCTATTACAATCAATATTCCTATAAATCGAGGATTAAGAAAATATCTACTTCTATGCTAATTATGACAAGACACGTCGGAATACCATGAATATTATTTCCTTAAATGCTCCCCCCTGTGTTGTGATCCAAGTGAATGATGCATAACATGTTGCCTCACTAAAATCCTTGTCAAGCAAACAAAAAACCTCTTGGATACAAACAAAAATTTGGTCTAAGAAAAAAAGAGTACAACGCATCGACTATATAAGCGACCACATGTGATGTCGAATTCCCTGATCAGTAACTCAATCTTGGAGTTCAAACAATCTTCGTATTCCAATGCGTCTCACATGCTTTACAAATGTAGATTTGGCAATGACTTGGTAAACAAGTCTGCAGCATTATCTGCCGAACAAACTTGATTCACATGAATGTTCAATAGCTGTTGTTGTTGTTGATTGAAGAAAAACTTTGGCGAAATGTGTTTTGTATGATCACCCTTGATGTATCCCAACTTTATTTGTTCAAAGCAATCCGAATTGTCCTCGAAAATACAAGTTGGTGCTATCATAGTGGAAGGTAATCGACTAGATCCTCGAATGTGGTGTATAACTGACTAAGCCAGATACACTCCTTAGCCGCTTCATACAAAACAATAATCCAGAATGATTCGAGGAAGTAGCAACAAGGATTTGCTCTTTAAGAAACCATCATGTTCCCCATAGTGAATATATAACCTGTTTGAAAGCGTTCTTTATGTGGGTCAAAGAGATACCCAACATCAACAAAACCAACCAAGACATCACAAGGTATCTTGTCTCTAAGTAGGGGACCACACTGAATTGAGGTATAGTGCTCGCAACCAGATGGAAATTCGATGGGTCGAATGATGGCTTTAGGTCGATCCAGGATGCATCCTTCGACGGGTCGAGTAATCCTGTTGAAGAGTCGATTGACACCTTCGGGCCCATCTAGGGTGCAATTTTTGATGGGTCAAAAGATCTATTCAATGTGTCAAAAATCCCAGGACATACAAGTTGCGATTCAACGATCCTTTTTTCGAGAATTTCAAGTTTCTCTCTGTTTTCTTTGTAGGGAAAGAATAAGCCCAGGTCAGTGGATCCCTTCAAGTACCTAAAGTTATGAATAAATCTATTTCAATGACTTTGCATAGGCACAGACCGAGAAGATAATGTCTAGATGTGTGCACCAAGCTATATATAACCAAGCCCTAACTGCACTAAGATATGTAATCTCAGCTCCAAAAGTTCATCAACATCATCATTCAAATGAAATGGATCATTTTGGGTTCCAGACTAAGAACAACCATTGGTATGCTAAGAGGGTGTGATTTGTCCATTGTCTGTCTTGGATATAAGCAGGCTGATGAATAAGTATTCCACCAACTCAATATTCCATCTCTAAACCGAGACATCATCGAGTCATACCAAGGTATTTCATCTCAAATAATTCATTCATGTAATGAATAGGCATGGACATAACGTATCATTCTTGTATCCCTTCTCAATCAAGTAGTCACTTAGAGTAGTAAACGTCTCAATTTGATCACATGAGCACTCTGTGGTTTAAAGTTACTTGAATTGGGTATATATATCCATGTCAACTGGCACTCTCGTGTACATCTCTGAATCAAGATCTCCATAGAGATATACTGTAACCACATCCATAAACTGCATACTTAGTATTTTCGGATACTATCAAACTGATAAGGTAGCGGAAAGTAATGATGTCCATATCCTTATTATACATCTCCTCATAAGCAATATCAGAGCATTGAGAAAACCTTGCGCCATAAGTTTTTCTCATTGTGCTTAAGAAAAAACACTCATTCATGTCCAACCGGCTTACCATTTGGTGGTCATAGCACTACCTAACCAAAAACTTGCCTTTTGTAAGAGAGTTTAATTTAGCCTGGATTACTACTTTCCATATCGGTCAGTTTGCTCTATGTTGACAATTCGCAACAAAGCGAGGTTCCACTTCATCGTCATCAATTCATGAGTGACAAAATAAGTAAATGAATCATTAAGGAACTTAGAAGAACCATCCATAATACCATTAGCACTTATTTAAGTTGGTGAGATTCTTTGTTTACTGACATTGTCATTGACTCTAATGTGCCCCCCAGTGTTTGTCAATGTCGACTTTTATGACATGATTATAGTCCAAAACAATCTGATATGTTAATGATAGAAGGATCATTTGTGTTTTGATAGCTTGCATTTTCACTGGCAACTCATCAGTGAATTTTTGACCGACGCTATAATCTCATTATGCGCAGGAGAAACGCTACCTTACCCCGGTGTTGCATTAACTTGCTAAATTCCAGGGACTTTCAACCTTGCAGGATTTTTTGTAGCAGGTATAACCGATCTCATCACTTTCATGATATCAGTAAAGGAGTTAGACATCGAACCTGCTACTTTTTGGAAGATCGAGAATACATTGCACTTCAATCTCATACTGAGATGTACAGGGACCATGATGAGACATTGTGGAGACATACCACGTCAATTTCCGACGTTTAACCAGAATGGAACCATTCCTTTCTCCTTCTAACAGTAAGAAGTATGTCTCATCACAGTGACAGTCTGCAAAACTAGTAGTAAAGAGATCTCATGTCAAAGGTTCTAAATAGCAGACAACCGTTGGAGATTTATAGCCAACATAGATGCCTAAACGTCGTTGAGAGCCCATTGTAGTACGTCGTGGAGGCGTAATTGAAAAATATACTGTGCAACCAAAGATGCGTAGATGTGAAATGTCAGGCTCTTACCCAGATACCAACTTGTACGCACTGAATGGTTGGCATGTTTACGGGTCTCAAGCGAATAAGCATAGTTGCATGTAAAACTGCAAATCTCCAAACAGGTACTGACAAATTAGTATGTATAACTATTGCTCTGGCCACAAGTTATAATCGCTTAATGCGCACATCTGCTAAACCATTCTATGAATGAACATGAGGAACAAGATGTTCAACTTCAACCCTAAATGTATCAAACAATTAGCATTATTCAACAAAAAAATAAAATTATCATATAAGGATTAAAGTATTACACTACTTGTAATATGAATTAAATGTATTACTTAAACATGAAATTAAATTGCTTATAGTTTTACTTTTTTTAATTAAACAGTATTATTTTGTGTAGTTGTAGACTTCTAAGTCTTATAAAACTATGTTTATCTTATATTGAACCCGAAATTTGGTTCATCTTGTCTCATTCAAATTTTTGTTGTTAAATACTTTATTAAATGTTTATTTTAAATTGGGCCCGAAATTGAACCCGTCTCATCCCGTCCCATTCGGGTTTCGGGACGATCGAGACGGATTTTTAAAATACCTCATCCCGTCTCGTCCCGTTCGGGATAAGAATAGAGACGGCCAAAAATGAACCCGACTCATCTCGTGCTCACCCATAATCAGCCCAATTTATAAGAAAGGAAAGAAGAAGCGGACCATTCAAAAACAAAACCAAAAGCGTCCAATGGTTTGACATAGTTCTTGTAAACGTTTTTGGAGCACCAGAATGGTCATGCACTTATGCCGAATACTACATCTCTTCAATTCGTTCATTTTTTTGAAAGAAAACACTCGAATTCTACATGCACAGATGCACTCATTACGGATCACGAAAGCTTCTACTATCGTGGTAGTTTATGTACATTTCATTTTCTATTTTTGTTCCCCCAATTAATATACATCTCTACATCTCATTATCTTTTGTACAAGTAAATGGCCGGATTCAAACCCTTGTCTATTTATTTTATTTTTTGCTTTTTATTTGTAACAGACTAATTCGACGAGTGTATTAATTAGCAAGATCATATATAATATGCACTTATAGATCACATGGTTACACACCTGATAGTCTGGTTAAAGTGTGTTCCGATTAGTCCGATGTGTAAAGAATATTATCAACTTCAATTGATTTATAATTTTCGGAGATTGTATTAGTTTATCTTATTTTCTAATCGTTAATGAGTATCGAATAACATTACTAATATGTCACTCAACTACGAAAGAACAACCATTATTACAGTAGTCGCCTAATATTATTTTCAAGAAAGAAATTAGAAACTTACATTATTGAAAGAGTGATATTTCAGCTTATTTAAATTTAAAAAAAAGTGTCGGCTAAAACAAAAACTGTAGTATCAATAACCATATAATATAACAAAATAACCAATATTCATATTTAAAAAAGAGAGAGAAAAAAGTAAAAGAAAAGGAAAGGCCCAGAAAGGAGTGGCAACTTTACATTAGATTGGCGATAGCTCTCTCAGTCTCTCCTTCTCTATTGTCTTAATTTCGTTACCGGAGCTGTGGCCACTCGTAAGTAGCTTCATCCAATCTCTCTTTTATTGGGGTTCCTTTCATTTTTCTTCATTAAATTCTGCTGATATGGACAGTTTTTTATTCTTGTATGATTTGCGTAATATGTTGTACTATATTTCTGATGAGAAACTGGGATTTGAAGCTTAACGATGGGTTCCTGTTTGCAAATATGGAATACCCATTTTCTTGATTTTGATCTTCAAATAAATTTGATTCAGTTGTGTTTGTTGTGATGACAAGGTTTGTGATCTGACAAGTATGGTGAAGGACACTGCTTATTATGATGTCTTGGGTGTCAATGTCGACGCTACGGCCGCTGACATAAAAAAGGCTTACTACATCAAGGTAATCGAAGCTTCTCAATTACCCATTTTGTTCATTGTGTTGTGTAATGAATGGCATGGTTTCTTCATTAAATTGTATCTAGGCAGCTGGTTTGGATAATGTGTTTCATGCTTTTCTAGTTTGTAATTTTATTAAACACTGGCTTATATTGTAATAATACCAAGTCTAATACAATATTTAAGATTGTATATTTCGCATGCTAAAGCCTCCAAGGTCTGCCAGTTTGACAGCATCACAGAGTGGAGTTTTAACCTATCATTGCCCCAATTATTAGGGGTCCTATGTATTTCATCCTCAGAGGGACTTTCCGAATGACTCTACCAGGAATTATACCGTGTTCCGTCCTATGTGAACCTATTTCCTGTTCTTAATAAGTTTAAGAAAATTTGAATACTGTGGTGTCTCTTCTATTATAAAGTGGTTTTATGTTTTCTTTTAGGCAAGGCGTGTTCACCCGGATAAAAATCCTGGAGATCCAAAGGCTGCTGCAAATTTCCAAGTAAGCAAGTTACATATATGATAACTTATTTCCTGTATACAATATTTGACAGTCATATGCATAATAACCACTGTTCAACTGGGTCAAGCTTGTAAGATTCAAGCAAATGCTGTAGTTTTTGTGATGTTCCCTATTAATGCATTGCTGAAAACCAAAATCCAATACAGAGAGAAGTATACTGTAACATCCGTACTAGAATTTGATGACCAGCATTTAGCAGATATGACCTATATGCATATTTCCTACCGAAGCTGGTTTTGTCTATAGAATTTATCTGAAAGTAAAAAGAACCTTTTTCACTTGGCATCTAAGCTCTTTTTGTCTTTTTTCCTTGTCAAATTCCGGGTTTATTTTCCTGATCATAAAGGAACTCGGTGAGGCTTATCAAGTTTTAAGCGATCCAGAAAAGCGTGAATCATATGACCAACATGGAAAGGCAGGCCTACAACAGTAAGTTCCTACATATGTGGAATGTAGATGATTGTTTCGCTTACTAATGTTAGGCGCTTAAGTTTTTTTAAATTGGACAGTAGGATTTTGCAATTTGTGAAATATCTATATCCAGTCAGTCTGCTTTTATTTTCTTTGGCTTTGCACAATTTTGCTAATTACTATTAGGTATTCTTCTGTTTCTTGATAAGCCTCCTTTAATATTATTTTTACATTTTTTTTATATGGCATGTGTTTTTTATTATAAAGCACTCTATTGCATAATCTCTGATACAACATTTCAAGCAAATTGTGATGTAAATTGATGAATGAAATGATTTTTATAACAATTTACATAAAACAGATTTGAGGATAATGCATGAATCCTCAGACTCATGCAGTTTTCTTCTGATGATGATGCTTGCAGTTTGTTGGATGAACGTTACTTTGTCTTTATATTGGCCATTGCTTTCTGTTACAGAAGATAGAGTGTCTCTAAATTTATTTGTTTTTTGCAGGGACTCTATGGTAGACCCTGCAGCTGTGTTTGGGATGCTTTTTGGGAGTGAATACTTTGATGATTATGTTGGTCAACTTGCTTTGGCTACTATGTCATCTGTTGAAATTGATGAAGACACACTGGATCCCGAAGTCCGTAGGCAGACAGTTCGGGAGAAAATGAGGGTGTGCTTTCTACCCTAGCATTAAATTTATGTTCGACTTCACAAATGGCATGAATTTTAATCCCTCCCTGTTTTTTGTTTTAGACATTGCGGAAGGAAAGGGAAGAAAAGCTCATAACTACTTTGAAAGATCGTATTCAACCATTTGTGGATGGTCGTACTGATGAGTTTGTAAAATGGGCAAATGTAGAAGCACAACGCCTGTCAAAAGCTGGTATGCCCTCTGATGTTCTCCTCAGAAGGATGTATTGTATTACCCTTAAGATCTTAAAAGTCCACATGTATGAGCTTCTGAGTCTACCTTGTAATCAACCTTAGCAAAAGAATTTCAGTAGTTTACTCAAATCATGCCAAAGGATGAATAATTATTAGTAACACTTGGAATTGGTTTCAAGTCACTGTAATACCAAAATAAGAGATATGAAAACAAATATAGTCTAGTTGTCTCAGAATGTAGAGCATAAATTTGTCATCATGTCGTAGTTGGCTCTGTTTCTTCTTCCAAAACCTCATTGATCTACCTACTAGCGATTGGTCTATTGCCTAATGGTGTGTTTTGCAACTTGTCCCAAGTTGGATTCTTTATACCTAAAAGTTGAGACGCAATTCTCATACATTAGACCTGCCTAGTTGAGGAAAGTAGAGAGTGCCTACATGTTATTTGGTTTCATGAAACCTTAAGTTTGTCTTTTGCTTCTTGCAATATGCACTGACCCATTATTGACTTTTCTATCAGCCTTTGGTGAGGCTATGCTACATACGATTGGTTATATTTACACTAGGAAGGCCGCAAGCGAACTTGGAAAAGACAAACGATACATGAAGGTACCCTTTTTGGCAGAATGGGTGCGAGATAAAGGACATCAGATAAAGTCACAAGTATCAGCAGCTTCAGGTGCTTTTTATGCTGTCACAAAGTTCTATTTGGTGAAGTACATACTGTATATCTGAAAAGGCTGAATTGCTTTTTATCATACTTGCAAACTTATGCTTGTGTAATCTGTAGGTGCTGTATCCTTGATACAACTACAGGAAGATCTGAAAAAATTAAACCAAGGTGAAAACAAGGAAGAAAACTTAATGAAAGCCCTCGAAGAGAAGAAAGATGCAGTAATTAATTCCCTGTGGCAGATTAATGTGGTTGATATTGAGACAACCTTGTCACATGTCTGCCAAGAAGTGAGTTTCAGTATTCTCTTATTTAACTTAATGACAATAAATTCCTCCCAGGAGCTAAAATTTTATGGTTTTAGGTTGAATAATTTCAGTTATATCTCAGGTATTGAGCTATTGAATTAATAATTTAACATCATCAACTACATAGTCTTCAGTCTTCACATTTTCTTTGATGCTCTAAAAGGAAAGAATTTGTTGGTGGTTGACTTTGGCCTCTTATTATAGTTTTTAGGCAAGTCTTCTGAAGTTTGTAACGACTGTTGACATTGGGGTCAAGTAAACATCATTTGGTTCTACTTGGTAATGATGTCCGTGCCAGTAAACTATTACCAACTTTCAGCTCTTATGGAATTCGGGAACTAAATAAAATGTGTTGATCTGATTTACATTAAATTTTGCACCAAAACCAAAAATGAGAAACCCCAAAGCAAGACTCGATCTGTCAAGTTCTTGTATTTACTCTGTTTTATGTTGCCTGCATGACATTAAGACTATGAAAGCGGTGTACTAGCAATTAGGACTATGAAAGCAGTGTAGTAGTGAGTCCAACATGATACACATGGATACAGGTATAACTAAAGATAACCTGCCATAGTGAAATGATTTGATAACGTGTTATTCTCAGGTACTTAAAGACCCCACAGTGCCCAAGGATGTTCTAAAGAGCAGGGCTAGAGCACTGAAAAAGTTGGGAACAATCTTCCAAGTAAGCCTTAGTTTTCAGTTTTTTCCACCCTAGCTATTACTTGAGAATCTAATCTCTTGAGCTATTTAGGTTCATTGATTGTGGTAGGAATCAACTATGGCTTGAGTTTAGTAAATTATTTCATCCAATTAAACTGAAAGATACTTTCTTTCAGGGTGCAAAGGCAGCTTGTAGTAGAGAGAACAGTCTTCGCCATGAAAATAGCGAAAAAATAGATCCAGCTTCAACATCGTAAAGCTTATGTACCTACAAGTAATTCCCTCGTTCACTGATGTAACTGGGGCATGTTGTGAGTGGAAGATTCTTCTTAGACCAATATATAACCATCTGCTAAATGTTACTCTCGAGTCTCAAGTGTAATGGTTTAATATGCAGTGTTGTTCACTTAAATTAACCTTGTGTCATTTGATGTCAGATGTCTGCTGCCTTTGGATTTCATGTGAAATCATTTTCGTTTTGTATCGAATGAATCAGCTAAGAGCAATACCCAGATTGTAAGGCCAGATATCTATAATATTGAGCTCTATAATGGTCTTGTGGTCATCAGCCCCCTTAATTGTCATTGCTCTTTCCTTTCTTTTGATATCTTGACTAGATCAGCGATAGCACTGTCTCGTACCATTTATACTGAGATGACTAATGTTCAGATATATGGTACAAGCTCCCCCAAGAATGAACTAATTAACTAGGATAAACGAAGGATATTGCATCTAAGCACGACAAGGGGATAGTTGAGACAACTTTATTTAACATCTCACCAATCGTGTTCAAATTAAATAAACAACATATATCAACTTAGCAAGCCCCATGAGCGGGGAAAGACAACATGCAGTGTACCTGTACGTGCAACTTGTCCAAGATGAACGAGTCGAAGACAACAGGAATTGTCCTGTAGGAATGACACAAAAAATATGCCTTCGACTAAAGCATTCATGATTTGATGGCTTGATACAATGTTAGACAAGCACGATCGTTCTTGCTTAATTCGACACCTCGATCGATTTAGGCTTCTCTTTCTACCACCATATATATACAACTTCTGCTGTTGGAAACTTGGAATGTAGGGTTTAGCTGATCTCAGAATAACTTCCGGGTACTATTTTTTTTGTTTCCGATTACAACTTCTTCGTATGGTTATCTTCATATCTCCACATCTGCCATCTAACTTTAGTTTAGAATGACACAGATCCAGACTGTCTCATTGTAGTATAGCCATGCAATTCGATCAATGTCGTCTCTTAAACAAAGCTATCCTGTGGAGCATATAGGAACTAACATATTATTTCTACTGCATGGAAAAAGCTTATTTTTGTATGATGAGGTTGTTCTGATGCATTAAATACATCGCAATTCACAAACATCCTAGTCTTTACATTATAATTTCCATTCCCAACCGATTAGTGCAGAACATCAAGACATTTAATTTCCACTAGCGAGGCCGACGATCGATACTCGATAGTAGTCAAGATAGGCTAACCAGGATTTCTGAAGGATATATCTTCTTGGTTAGTGAAGGATGACAATTATTGAAGGCAAAGGTAGAGTGATATATGGAATTGCTTAGGCTAGGGGCTGCCGGAGAGCTAAGCTAGCCAAGACCACTTTAAGATAAAAGAAATTAAAAGAAGGATGGATGTTTTGAATTATATGTATGCAATTCTCTTTATTCTCCACCAGTGTTTAGTTGTTTCAGTGGTATTTGGTGCGTTGTCCTTGTCCTTATAGATAATTGAAAGCACTAGCCATCCAGAAAAGCTATTTTTATACCTAATTTCTACTTTCTAATCTGCGCAAACAATTAACTAATCACCAAACATTCCTCCTAGTTTCCAAGTTTCCATTGCAGTCCTTCTAAAAATCTATTACGTACAATCTGCTTACTTACTTATATACAGAACATTCTAGGAACCTTTCTTGAAATGATGGAATTGGAGTTTTGCTGCTCTGTTATACAGTTAGGGTATTGTGATAATTTCCACTGGGAATCATATCATAATAAGCACTACTGTGGTAATTAACTATATCAATCCACTAACCGGTTAGACTTAGAGCCCCAGCAACAGCAAAGTGTAGTCTATGTCACCTTTCGCATTTGAATTTAAAACCTAAAAGCATGCATAAAGCTCGTATCATTTATAATTAATAGTCTATTAATTTTGAGTTTTCCAACATTTCCACTCCATGAAACTGAACTTTGTTATCAGCTGTTTGCACTAATGTAGACATATAGCTAGCAAAGGCATATATATCATTTGGTGCCCATGCGCTACAAATTCTCTAAATCTTGAATGAGAGGAAATTAAAGAGCTCATTCAGAAAACAACAAAGTTTGCTTAAACTGGCATAATGGGATTCATGTTTCTCAAGAAGTTCACTGTTCTTTTCCTCCTGGTTTCTGCAGCTTCTCTATTATCAAACTCTTTTGCAGAAGGTGGGCTCTCTCTCTCTCTCTCTCTCTCTCTCTACTCATCATCATGTCTTCCAGTGCAGCTTTAGTTTGACTTTGTCGTATATACATACTGTCAGAGTCAGAGAGCACACACGCCATTCTTTCGAAGCATGAATGCATAACTTGAAAACGTGCATGATATACATCTGCTATATATTCTCCTAAACTAGCTATTTGTGATCCTTCAGCTCGCTTCTGCTGATATGTAAAAGAATGTACAACTATTATTAAGGAAACATATTATGCTCATACATCATAATACTAAGATATTCAACTGAGGGAAGCAGAACACGTACAGATCAGATTCTTATATTCATGCAACTGATTCTGCAGGTAGACAATCCAAGTTTGTCAACAAGTTGGCTAAAGAAGCAGTTGATGCAACTCCAGAGGTATAAATCTTCTCTGGATTATTTTCGTCTTCTACATTTGAGATCTTACAGCTGATTCAGTATGTGATTATTTGACATGGTTCGTAGGAGGTACTAGGGAAGCCATTGAGCCACAAGGAAGCTGTTAGAATCAATGAAAGGCTTCTCAGAGCTAACACACACGACTATGGACGATACGATCCCGCACCTGCTCTTGTTAAGCCTCCTTTCAAACTCATCCCAAACTGATCATATGCATGTTCGTCTAAAGACATCCAAGTTGGAGGTTGGAGTAGTCGAGTATCTCGATCATAGTTAAATAAAATGATCACTAAGTAATGCTTTTTGCAACGAAGTTTTAAAAGAATTTCCTACAAGTGTAATACATATATATATATATGACATATACAGGGAATATAAATATTAAGTTTTCAGGTGTAATATCAATCCTATCAATGTCTTTTTTGTCATTTCTTTCATGTATGTCAAGCTCTTTAAAGTCATTTCTTATCTTAGTAAACTCATCAATTTTTGTGGCCCTCAGAATATAGAAGCCGGGATGGATGTAGTCCCTCATTACCGGCCTTTGGTTTAATCTTGCCACCCAACTTCATCACATGTCATGTACATGGCCAAAACTGCAGTAACAAGCTATTATAAGTTGTCAATCAACTCAAGTTTATGACCCTCATTAACTTTCCATGATCGATAAGCTTATACAAGATGGCATGGAAAGTTTCATTGCCGATTTAGCTACTAGATTCAGACTGTTGCAAGAAGAGAACAACAATGTTGTTTTATTCGAGGGAAGACATACCGTCGACTGACAAGTTTTCTCGTAGCCATAAACCAAACTGGAGGTCCATCTGGAAACTCGAAATCTCCAGCAAGCTGAAGACCTTTGTATGGATCAGTTATCAGAGAAGGTTGTGACAAAAGGTGGGAGTACAAAGAAGGCTGTGATAATTCTACTTGGCCTCTTTGCCATATTGAATCTGTAGATGCAATTGTTGGACCGAATTCATAAATGGAACTACAACCATTAGGCCTTCCCTGATGCAATTTGCCTTTTAAACACCATATTCTTGTAAATGGAACGGATTTGTCCTCTTTTTTGACGAAGAAAATGCAGAATTACATTTATAATCTTTAGCAAGATACAACCAAAAATCTAAACTACCCCTCTCCACTTAAAAAGAGGCAAGACCAACCTAAACGATGGTGTATATTCGACCAAGGCACTAGAAAACTAGGAAACTAGGATCCTTGTTCACTTGCAGTATTCTAAAATCAATGAGTTATTATTGCACTTTCATATCATCTGTAAATCTTACAGTGCCACTACTCAGCATTTCCAGATGACTGGTTCACATATTAATGGTTATGATAAAATTGCAGTCACATATTATAGATGAAACGACCAAAATGTAATTGAAGTGAAAAATCTCTGTAGATAACAGCACAAAGATTATACAAAGACATGTGCCAATCAGAGTTGGATTGACACAAATATGATGCAGAAAGATGGAAAGTGATGATGAATTGATTGATGACCCCTTATAACGAACAAATCGTAGAGTGACGTTTTGAGTGACTCTGGGGCTTCACATGCAAAACAAAGGTCATAACAGCAAAACAGCTGAGGAAGAAATAAGCATACTCTGGGGCTTCACATGCAGCGAGGAAGACGTTGCAACTCCAAAGCCACATGAAACGCGGCATCGGATAAAGCAGGTTCACCTGAACCTTTAAGCTCGGAGATTATGCCTTCAATTCTTGGAATCTCAGGTATCGATATCGATAAGATCATTGCATGTGACAAATATTGCCTACAAGCATAACCAAGTGCATGCAGCACTCGCAGCACCAACAACTGAGATGTACCCTTGCACCATGACTCAAGGACTGCTGTGACTTTTGAAAGATTAGTTAGTAGACCGGCACTCCCTTCCCTTGGGGCTGCCTTTAGCAACAAGATGACACATTCTGAAGCTATATCTGCCACATTTCCTACATGGGACCTAATCAACTCTAGCAATACACCAACATTGCTGCCAAAGTCCATGATATCTTTTATGCTCTGCAGCTGATCAACAGTACCACTTGCCTCAGAAGACAGATCAAACAAAAGAGCAGGTTCTTTTGAATATGTGAAGCCTTTTCTACCACTGACTGAACGTAAGAGGAAAGCCCTACACAGACCAAGTGTTGGTTCCAGAAAATCATCCATTTCTTTTGCATATACAAGCTCTAGAAGATTTCCTATTTTCCTAACTACCCTCAGCTGAGAAAGTAACTTGGTTTCCATTTCAGGAGCAGATGTCAGAGCTAGGCATAGCATAACATTGTTTACATTTGCACTTGAGAGATCACCCAGCAAAAACTCAAAGCATTGCGAAACTATCTTCAGATGAAGAATGTCTGCAATTTTGATGTGATTAAATTCAATCAGCATCACAAGAAGCTTTTGTGCATACATAGGAATTGGATCTTCATCTTCAATCAGGGAAGGGTAGAGAGGAAGGAAGTTTGTATTGGCTATGGATTGCAATTCTGTGGACCTTTGCTTATCTTCAGATTGATCATCGAGAAAGATTACCATCACATCAAACAAGATTTTCAAGCACAGAAACCTGGCATCACCATCCTTGTTGCCCTTATACAGACCAGCCAAACTAGGGAGAACTTCACGGATAAAAATATCAGGACTTCTAAGAATAACTAGTGAATCCTCTGTTACTGATTCCAGGATTCGAAGAAGGGTAATTTGAAAGTCATCCCTGCCCTGGAAGTCATTAAGAAGTTATTAATCAGTACTGTCAGTATATAGTGTTATCACAATTATCTGTCAGTGCCACATATGTTGGCAAAAAAAACACAAGGCCAACATAAGAGTAAAACTGTAATTTAACTAGTAAAAGGTGCCCACTCACAGAAAAGACAAATACATGGTTTACAAGATTCACGTAGCAAATATCAAGATGAGATGATGGCTGTGTATTGCAACTTGCTCAGGCTATCAAGCACAACCTGAGATCACTTGCACAACACAGTAGTTGAACATCAGACAAGCTATATCATCCTGTTGAGCTACCTCAAACATATTTCCAATCTTCCGTATTTGATCATTACTTCTAAATAGTCAACTTAGTCTAGGTTCATTGCATAGCTAGCTGTTAATACTCTACAATTCCATTTCTTTAGATAAAGCTTTGATTTATTGTCTTCTACAGTAGCTTTCTTATACATCCATAAACTAATCTCTAAAAAATTAAAAGGTTAATATAAATTAACCAACTTCAAATCCCAAGCTTCCAATAAATGACAATTAGGCAAATCATCTGATAAATGACACTGAGGCAATTAGCTGATAAAGTCAATTAAATTTTTTAGAATACTTTTCCAAGCTTCAGATAAATGACAATTAGCTGATAATGACAGTTAACTAATAAAATCAACTAAAGATTTGAGGATAACGTCCAGCCTAATTAATAATGCAGCTTAGCCTATAAGTATCTTGATTTCAACCCAAAATTTAAACATGACTAAACTACTCAGAATGGCTCAGCTGCAATACCTGAAATGGTGTTTCGACATGTTTGATTAGAGTTGCCAACTGCTGCAGGACCTGATCACTCACTACCTTCTGCTTAAAAGATGAGCTTCGAAGAAGATGAAGCACTACAGGGAGCATATGAACATTGGTCTTTGGAGCCACTCTACTGTTAAGAGGAGACAGATGGCCGTGGCGCCTTCCCATCATTTGCTGAATATCACCAGTTATTGTATCCAGTAAACTTGGTATAACAGATGCCACAACAGACACAAACGCATCTAAGCACTGCCTCACATAGTGATCTTTCTCTTTTGCCAGCCTGTCCACTACAGAAAGTAACCTGGCATTGCAAAAAAAAGGTGGCAGCCACCTCCTACTATTTTTGGAACTGCTGTTCTTACAAAGAAGAGCAACTAAAATAAGTGCTTTTCCTTTCAAAACTTCACTTTCCTGCTCAATAAGGGACACAAGACTTGGGACAATGCTCTTATCCTCCATCAGTGGTAGGAGGTGCCTGCCAAAATTTGTAAACAAATGACTTCCCAGCATGGCCATGTTCAAAAGGTTTAAGCTGATTTGCTGCTCCTTCAGACTGCCCTTAACGATTGCAGATGCTATATCCTTTAATGAAAGAATATCAACCACTTGTTGAATGCTAGGGGGATTAAATCGAACCAGACGGACCAAACATGATCCTGCTGTGAGCCTCATGCTCTCCTGTTTCCCAGTGGCCTTATATATATAACACAGGTTATTAATGATGCCCTGGCTGTTCAAACGAGCAGCCCAGTACCCTGCCTGACTGCAGATATTTTCAATAGTCCTCAATGCATAAAGCTGAGTTATATCATCCTCTCCTTTTCTTAAGATTGATGCCACTTTGGAAAGCAACAAATTTGAGACCTGCACCATACAGACTAAATTATCAATAAGGAAAATCTAGTAGAAACAGGAAAGAAAACTTAAAAGTACTAAAGGACATCTAGTAAGCAGCAACTTTCTTAATACAAGTTACACGAAGTATCTAATCAGACCAGAATGGAGAAACTTTACATAACTGTATGTAATATAAAGATATATGACTCGATCAAAGAAATACAAATAGACATATAGACATAACAGGGAGTCTTATTGCAATCAACTGCACAAGGAAAAAGCTTGCTGCAATAAGAAAGAATGCTACCTGCCACCCAGATGTAGACCGGCTTTCCTTAGCTGGAGACTCTGCGTTGTTATCTCCATTATGCTCACTTTGAGTTGATATATAGAACAGCAACTCACCTAAAGCAGCCATAGAAAATCTCCTCACTTTTTCCTGCCTGTCTCCAAGGCCATCAGTAAGTGAACCCAAAATTCCAGAATTTGCCAATGCATCTTGAATAAATGTAGAATGTCGAATCAACAAACCAATTAGTGAAGCAACTTGGACACGCAATCCCAAAGCCTTGGTCTGTCGGAGCATTTTTACAAGGATAAGCATGATAGGTCCATTTGTCAAAATATTGGCAGCATCTGCATTATTGGTTAACATCTCAAGGTATCTAATAGCATTCTGCTTCTCCCCAATGCTAATGCTCCCATTGAAAATGGCTAAAATCTTCTCGGTGAATGTGTCCAATTGCTCTTTAGACATCTTCACAAAATCAGAGGCTTGCAATGCCTCAAAGGGAAGTGAAGGAATTACCTCAGAAGTTTTATCAACTTTTCTGCTTGGCATTACAGGTCTGACAGAAAGATCGGATGGATGCCAAAGAACCTCTGAGAGGTTATTTGTAGATTTTGCAAAGTCAATGTCAACTGCAGGTCCAGAACATTCTTTAAATCTCTGATTTTTTATCTGAGGACTGGCATTGCATGGACTTGCAGCCACTCCAGTATTCTGTGGTGATTCTTGATCATGCATCGTTGATTCATTTGATGCAGCTGCATTTACAGAGGGTGACGCATCTGATTGGTTTGTATCAATTTCCATATCTTCTTCTTTCACCTGCTGCTGCATTTGAATTGATATTTTGTCATCTGGTGTTGAAGATTGGTTATCAGATACATCAGTGTCGTCCTGTGTGTCATCTTCAGTATTTTCATTAAAATCAAGTTCCATATCAGTATTCTCAATCTTGACTTCTGAATCATTGTCAGAATTAGTAGACACCGGTCTTCGATAGTTCTCTTTCTCATTTTCCCTTTGCAAGTTCTGTTTCGCTATTCTTGAGAGTCTCAAAAGATTCACACCCCTGGTAGTACCAGAAGAATCCTTTTGCTTTTCATCAACTCTGCCAGATACCTTCGATTGAATTCTCCGACCTCCTGGAGTACCTTTGACTGGAGTTCCATGACCTTTTGGCCCTACAATAGAATTCCCATCAAGCTTTGAAGTCCCTTTCACATCCTTTTGACGAGACTTAGGAGTCCTGCTCTCGGAAACATTATCACCATTACGTATTGACAAAGGCTTAGCATATTGCTCTAGCATATTTGAAAAGGCAGGCTGAGCAGGTAGAGGCACTGGATTTAACTTGTTTCTCCAGAAAGCATGACCACAAAGTTCAGGCCACTGTATCCGTTCAGCTGGATCCTTGATGAGTAAAGAATTTATTAGATTGACAAAAGAACGACTAGGAGTGCCAGGTAGAGGAGGTATGGGATCTGAGAGGATGGACTTCACAAGCTGAGTAAACTCTCTACCCACAAAGGGAGGCCTCCCAGCATAGCACTCGTATAGAACGCAACCAAGAGCCCAGAAATCAGATGCATATGAGTGGACACCCCCATCTTCAAAAAGCTCTGGAGCCATGTAACAAGGTGTTCCACGTTTCGCTTGTGGCAACTAAACATGTAACACAAGATATATCCATGTTAGTCATACATAAAACTAAAAACTAAGAAGCTTCTGATCAACATTGATTGGGATTTTTCCCACAATTTCTAAGGTCGATGAGATAACCTACCGAGGAAGATGAGGTTTGTGATATATCACTCAGTTTTCTAGCCAATCCAAAGTCACAGAGCTGAATTGCACAAAGGAGATGAGATACAAAGATTTAATTAACCTGGAAGATAAACATATTCCCAAAAAATATAGAATGTCATTTACCTTTGTGCGACCATTTTCATCTAAGAGGATATTTGATGGTTTCAAATCACAGTATATGATTCCCTTTGAATGTAAAAACCTGAAAGGAATTGAGCATTTCCAGATCATAAATAAAACTGCAGTGAGCCCACTTCCAACGAGTAAAAAGAAAGCAAGTAAATATCTCTTACAGCAAAGCTCTAACAAGGTCCCAACCAAGGTCATGAATCGACTCTTCGGGTAACTGTTTATCCTGTAATCATTTCATAGTATACATGATAAATCAAATCATCTTAATAAAAGCCGTAGTGCAATTTTAAATACACTTGAGACATCAACAACATCATTTCAAGCATACAACCTTTTATAGTATACATGATAAATCAAATCATATTCCAAAAACAGCCATAGTTGTTGCCTAATTAACCAACTCAACTTGTTCAGATTTCATCTGTAGCAAATAACAAATATGAAAACGCATACACATAAGGAAACACAAACTTCACAATCTATGATCTATACCTGGTCTAATAATGTCATCAAATTGCCGCCAACACAATACTCCAGAACTAACCACAAGTGAGCAGACGTTTCATACCTAAATCGTAAACACGGCAATCAGTTTTACAGTTTAAAGCACATCGACACAGTTACTTGAATTCCAAAAGCAATTATCTGATAAAGATTACTCACCACCAATAAAACCTGAGAATGTTCTGATGATCTAGAGTGTGAAGAATCTTAACCTGCAAATTAAATCATCAGTATATATTAATTTCAATTATTACATTAACCAAGTATCTCTGAAGCAAAAAAATTCCAAAATTATCACAACAAATCTAAGAATTGAAGCTCATATACTTACTTCTTGAAGAAGCTTGTTCTTCTGAGATTTCTCGACGCTCTTGATGGCGTAGTACTCGATCGACTTCTTCTTCCTCCCTTTGTACACGGTCTGCAAATCAAACACGAGTCGGGATAATTAAGTAACCAAATCGAAGTAAAAAATCAGTAATCGGTGAAACCCTAGAATGCGAGAAGATCTTACTGAGCACTTTCCGCGGCCGATGGCTTCGTATATGTGGTACTGGTTCATCTCGGAACTGTTTTTTAGGGTTTCGGATTTGAAGGTAGAGGAGAGATTAGGGCGAGTGAAGCAGAAGAGAGAGAGAGAGCGGGAATGCGCTAAACTCAAAACAATGGATGGATGGAGTAGACAAAAAGTGCCCGGTGGGTTCGAGCTGTGTGTTCAAATTGGTAATCCGTTGCCCGTTTTCAATTTTTAAATTTTGAAATTTGCAGATCTGCAATTGACTAAAATGACTGCCCCGTGTCGAACGTATGGTTTTCCTGAGAGAAAAACGTAGGGTGCTAAGGGCATCTGCACCGGCGAGCAGCCGGGCAGTTCTTGATCGAGCAGGTGGTGGGGCACCGGCGACTTGCTCGAGCAAACGGGATGAAGGCCTCGCACCGGTGAGCTGCTGCTCACCCAGTCAACGGCGACGGACTGCTCGACCAAACGCTCGAGCGCGTTTTGCTCCGGCGCCTGCTCGACCGCCTGGCGGACCCCACGCCACGTGGGTGACGTCAGGCGCGTTAAGGTTTTTTTTTAAAGCTGGCGCGTGTGTTAGTGTAACACACGCGCCAGTAAATAGTTAAAAAAAAAAATAACGGACCAATCACGATCTGCCACGTGGCTTACCGAGCTCCTGCATCAGCAACCAACGGCTAAATCAATCTCAGCCCTCCATTTTGAAGCAATGGCCTCATCCAATGGCCAGAATTTAAACCCAACGGCTACTGTGGGTTACTGTTCAGTCAGTCTGGTATTTCAACAGAAATAAATCCAAAAAATAGTAAAAAAATTCCAAAAAATCTGGTTCTCTCCCAAATCTTTGCCTATAAATACTACTTCAAGTTTTGCTCAATTCACACCAATTTGAGCATACCATTACACTTCTCCTTCCATCTCCTCTATCCTTTCGTTAAGCTTTTTTTCCTAAACAATGGGCACACATTGGCTTCCTTCCGAAGATTTACAAATGTGTATTTCTTTTGTGCGTCATAGCGTTGATGAATACGACGGCAACAAACAAAAGAGGGAGAAATTGTGGGAGACAATTCATGCGGATTATGTCAAAAATTGGGAGCCAGCACCCGGTGATCCTCCGAAAGAGCCGAGGACCCGAATCGCGTTTTCGTCTCACTACAACAAATTCAAGCGACTCTTGCAAAAATGGGGCGAATGTTTGTACGCGGCACAACAACGTATATCTAGCGGCACTTCGCTAATGGATGAGGTAAGTTTATTTATTTGTAACATAATGATGAGTTATATTATAATTTAAATTATGTAGCATATATTATATAAATTTGTATGCGTAGCAAATAGTGAGTATAAAAATTTAAATAATGTATACAATTTATATATACATTATTGTGCTTCAATTTAAATATATACAATATTTAACTTCAATTTATATATACAATTTAAATAATTTTATGCATATTATGCATATTTTTGTAGCATAATTTATATATGTACAATTTAAATATACATTATTATGCATATTTTTGTAGCATAATTTTGTAGCATAATTTATATATGTACTTTATTTTTGTAGCATAATTTTGTAGCTATTTATAGCATAATTTTGTAGCATAATTTATAGATGTACTTTATTTTGTAGCATAATTTTGTAGCTAATATAATTATTTTATTAGGTCAAGCAAGCTCAATCATGTTACTATAAGGATATGAAGAAAGTGTTTACCCACTTTGAATGTTGGGAAGTGGTTAAGAATCATCCTTCTTTCATTTCGGTGCTACCAAGTACTCCATCTCCATATGCAAGTAGCGACCAACCTACTCCTTCCGCCGCCGAATCATCTCCAACCATTAATTTGGATGACGAAGAAGTGAATGAGACACCTCAAAGCCACGTGCCCGCTCCCGCTCCCTCTAGTCCGCCTAGACCAATGGGAACGAAGGCGGCAAAGGAAGCGAGGCGACAAAAGAAACAAGGATGCTCTTGCTCTGCTTCTTGCTTCAATCTTAGAGCATCCGCACCCATGATTGAAGCAAGAAGCAGAGCAAGAGCAAGACTTGCTTCAAGCAAGATGTATCCAAGATTTGCTCAAGCAAATCAAGTTTTGCACACACCCATTCACTATTTGCTTCAAGCAAATCAGCTTTGTCATGTAGTGAAATGTTTAAAAATGAATTACCTGATAGATTTACCACCAATAATAATGTGACACGTGTCTTGATCGGTAATAATTATACAAGATTTCCGAAAGGATTTCCGACTAATTAAAAATTGACACGTGTCACCGCCATGTGTCATTGTCGGTAAAATAATTGGACTAGATATCCGGTAAGATTTTCGACCAATTTCGATGTGACACGTGTCATTGCGAGATAGCGTCGTCGACAAAATAATTGAACCAGATTTCCGGTAAGATTTTCGACCAATTCCGATGTGCCACGTGTCAATGCGAGATAGCGTTGTCGACAAAATAATTGGACCAGATTTCCGGTAAGATTTTTGATAAATTACGTTACGACACGTGTGTTCATATTTGACGATCGGATTATCTACAATTGCCTATAAAACGCTCATCTTTCACTCATTGTTGCCTCACACAATGTACAAGAATCCGAGTAGATAACTCATCTCTCTCAACACTTAGCAACATTTCCTTGTTCATCACTCTGATGGATCCTTTCAGCTTCCCCCATTTTTTCAGGAGGAGACAACGTCAACAAGAAGAGGATGACTATATGGAGCAATCATTCATCAATCAGGTGGTCATGGCGGAAGCACAAGACGACGATGAACCCTCACGACCGAGCGGTTCACGTCGCGGTAAAAAATCGAATCGTGAGCGACAGAGGCTATCTAGGGGACGCAATCTCATGGCTGATTACTTCATCGAACGTCCCAACTTCGAGGCGGCAGAATTTCGTCAGCGGTATAGGATGAGCAGAGACCGATTCAACATTATCATGACGGATCTCTGCAACCACGACCAATCTTGGCATCAAAGACCAGACGCGACTGGATTGCTATGGCTTCTTCCTGAACAAAAGCTGACCGGTGCTCTGCGAATGTTAGCGTATGGGGCGGCTGCGGATCAGTGCACAGAAATTACAAGGATAGGGGAATCGACTACTCTGACATGCATGAAGGATTTTTGCAGCCAAGTGTATGAAATCTATGGTCCAAGGTACCTCCGCAGTCCAACATCGGCAGACCTCACGCGACTCCTAGCTAAAGGCCAACGCCGAGGCTTTCCTGGCATGATCGGAAGTATCGACTGCATGCACTGGGAGTGGAAGAACTGCCCAACCGCCTATCAAGGGGCGTACTCAGGTCGAAAGGGTCGCCCAACTATTATTTTGGAGGCAGTGGCCTCGTATGATACATGGATATGGCACAGCTTCTTCGGGTGTCCTGGAGCCAAAAATGACATTAATGTGCTCCACCTATCGGATGTGTTTTCAGAGGTCCTTTTAGGAAGAGGCCCAACTGCCGTCTATGAAGTCCATGGAGAGAGGTACAACCACGCTTATTATTTGGCTGACGGAATATATCCAAGGTACTCTACATTCGTCAAGACTATTTCTAATCCCCAGACGCCGCAAGATAAACTGTTCGCAAAGAAACAAGAGGCATACCGGAAAGATGTGGAGAGGGCCTTTGGCATCTTACAATCTCGATGGGCAATTATTCGTCATAGTTGTACATTGCACCACAAATCGGTAATGACTACCATCATGTTAGCTTGCATCATACTACATAACATGATTGTTGAAGAAGAGTACGTGGAGGATGAGGATGAGAATGAGGAAGAAGAAGACGTGCAAAATCCATCGAGGGCTTTCCGGGTTTATGATGGGCTGGTGGATCAACAAAGGAATCGAATTCCTTTTGAGCCAATTAGTAGAGATGGAGCAAATATACATAGGTTTCACGACCGTGTTGCCAATCTTGAATCTGGTTACATCCATAAAGAGCTTCAGAATGACTTGGTGAAGCACAATTGGAGGTTGGAAACCGGCGAGATACTCTAAATATTTAAGCTGTGTTTAATTTCGGTATGTGTGTTTAATTTCGGTATGTGTGTTTAATTTTTGTATGTGTGTTTAATTTTTGTATGTGTGTTTAATTATGAAGCTTCCGTTTTTATTTCAAGTATATTTTAATTTCATCTTAATAAATAAATTGCATCTTTATTTCTTGAAAATTTAAATTACACAAAATGACGAGCCAAGCCCAGATTTATTCTTAGTACAATACTATAACTTCTATGGAAAGAGCACGCGACTTGGGTGATAACAATCAGAGTATGTTTCATCGGTATGTTGATCTTGACTAGGTTCTCCTTCATTAAGAATGGCTAATTTCCTCTTTGTAAAATATCTTTTTGAGATTGGGGTCATTGCCTCCAAATCCATTGTCATGATCCTCGTTTCCTCCGCAAGTTTCTTCAATCGTAACTCTTCATCCGCCCTTGCTTCATTCCGCCTTTGAATTTCTATGTACTCCGCGTAATAATTAAGCTCACTCTCATTATGCGCTATCATCTTGAATTGCCATGAAGCTTGGTCACTAGCAATGATATGCAAAACCTCAACTCGTTGCTCAATATGAGTCTTACCTTGTTTCTTTTGTCGCCTCGCTTCCTTTGCCGCCTTCGTTCCCATTAGTCTAGGTGGACTAGAGGGAGCGGGAGCGGGTGCGGGCACTTGGCTTTGAGGTGTCTCATTCACTTCTTCGTCATCCAAATTAATGGTTTGAGATGATTCGGCGGCGGAAGGAGTAAGTTGGTCACTACTTGCATATGGAGATGGAGTACTTGGTAGCACCGAAATGAAAGAAGGATGATTCTTAACCACTTCCCAACATTCAAAGTGTGTAAACACTTTCTTCTTATCCTTATAGTAACATGATTGAGCTTACTTGACCTAATCAAATGATTATATTAGCTATTTCACCATGCTACATATTTAATTCAAAGTACATATATAAATTATGCTACAAATATGAATAATATATGCTACACAATTTATTTAGATCATTATGCTACAATAAAATCATATAATATATGCTACAAATATGGAAATGTGGAACACAACTATATAAATTATATATATATATTGTATACATTGTCTAAATTTTTATACATTAAATTTGCTACGCATACAAATTTATATAATGTATGCTACATAATTTAAATTATAATATAATTCATCATTATGCTAAAAATAAATAAACTTATTTCATCCATTAGCGAAGTGCCGCTAGCTATACGTTGCCGTGCCGCGTACAAACATACGCCCCATTTTTGCAAGAGTGGCTTGAATTTGTTGTAGTGAGACGAAAGCGTGATTCGGGTCCTCGGCTCTTTCGGAGGATCACCGGGTGTTGGCTCCCAATTTTTCACATAATCCGCATGAATTGTCTCCCACAATTACTCCCTCTTTTGTTTGTTGCCGTCATATTCATCAACGTTATGACGCACAAAAGAAATACACATTTGCAAATCTTCGGAAGGAAGCCAATGTGTGCCCATTTTTTAGGAAAAAAAGCTTAACGAAATGATAAAGGAGATGGAAGGAGAAGTGTAATGGTATGCTCAAATTGGTGTGAGTTTAGCAAAACTTGAAGTAGTATTTATATGCAAAGATTTGGGAGAGTTTGAGATTTTTTGGAATTTTTTTAGGTATTGTTTGGATTTAATTCCATTGAAAGGGACAGTCTGCTGAAACAGTAGGATCAGTAGCCGTTGGGTTCAAATTCAGGCCATTGGATGAGACTTCAATTTCAAAATGGATGGCTTGGATTGATATAGCCGTTGGTTTCTGATTCTACCGTTTGGTAAGCCACGTGGCTTAAGCTGATTGGTTCGTTATTTTTTTTAACTTTTTACTAGCGCGTGTACCAGCATTAAAAAAAAACTCAACGCGCCTGACGTCACCCACGTGGCGTGGGGTCCGCCAAGCGATCGAGCAGACGCCGGAGCAAGAGACGCTCGAGCGTTTGGATGAGCACCAACTCGTCGTTGACTGGGCGAGCACCTGCTTACCGGTGCGAGTCGAAAATCCGGTTTGCTCGAGCAAAACGCCGGTGCCCCACCACCTGCTCGATCACGATCTGCCCGGCTGCTCGCCGGTGCAGATGCTCTGATTTCCAGGTTGGCACAGTGTACAACACGAATAAGCACGTAATTGTTGTAAATTAATTATCAGAATAATTAGTTTCAAAATAAATTCCTAGTGTTTGGTTGATTTAATTTTAGAAGTGGTGTGAATACAAATAATAAAGTTATTTGTATTTTCTTTTTCCTTTAAAAAAAAAAAACTTAATAAATACAAGCAAGAGTCATTGGTAACTCAGAATTTCTCACGCTTTCTCGTCTAACCTAGAATGCACGACACGCACGAAAAAACTTTTATCTCTCGACAGTTTCAAACTCTCGTCCGGCAGCCCTGCATTTGACTTTGGCCTTGGCTTTAGCCTAGCCGGCGCTTATAGGTGCAGCCGGACGGGGTTGGGTGTGGTTGTCCTATGGCAGCAACTTTGTACTCGATCTCAGCTTTGGAGATTTGAGGTTTTTGGCGAATAGAGGCAAGTCAATTACAAATCTAGTTTTCAATTTTGAACAAAGAATTCTGTCGCTCTTGGATGATCGTGCGACGTCGACAGTGGCGGAAAGGAGAATTGGGTGGCAGAGATTCAGTTGGCTTCGATTTGAGGTGTGGTTGGTTCTATATTGATTCTCGAATGATAGTCGTATCATGGCTGACGAATCTGCAGACGGTGATCATCTTCATTCCTTCTTTACGGCACGCAGTTGACGGTTAGTGGTGGGAGGTGCGGCTATGGCGGCAACATCATTACATGAGCGACAAAAACTATGTTTTTGGTTGGGCCTGGCATCTATGTCGATTTCGTCTTTATGGTGCCATAATAATGGGAGGGGCTGCTGCTCTTTCTTGTCTATAAGCTGGCACCTTTGTGTGATTGTGTACCCTTTATGGTCTTACTGGTTTTGTCCAGATTAGGAGGATCTTGTGCCTCGTTTACTTACTGTTCTTCCTATTACTGTGAAATATTCTCATATATTTTTAACTCCAAATTCAAGCATCCCCATAACAGTTTTACTCTTGCTGCCTTCAACCTCAATGAAATGAGAGGTTTGACTGCGGGTACTTATGGTTACAATTTGAAGGTGCAAGTCACTGATCTTTGCAATTATGGGTTCTCATGCATGAGTTTATCACCCCTCATTCTCCATCGTTACTGTTTTTGGTCTTGTTTATGTTTAAGTTCATTGCTTGGAATCTTGGATTCTAAGCAGCAACCATGGGTTCGTCTTAGTCTCGAAGGTGGAGAGAGTTATGTTATTGTGATGGAGGATTTCATCATTTTCGAGTTGTGTTTTGAGATTTGTTTGGCATTGGTCCTTCGGATTGTATTCTTGGATTATGAGTTCTATTACAACATCTTTGTTGATCATTGTGCGGCAGTTTGTGGCTGGGCTTACAATGGTAGGGGAGATGCTGACAGTAGTGACTTAGATTTAGGATATTTTCTGTTATTTTTTAGGATTGAGCTCTTTGCCCTGACCGGTATGGTTTAGGTTGGAGCCACAATTTTCCTATTATGTTTGCTTTGTATTTGGACTATTGAGACTCACTTGGGTTTATCCCACCAGTGGTTTAATGAAAGTTTCATTACTCTTCCAAAAAAAAAGTCATTGATAACTCCAAATCCGCCGATGAGTACTGCTAGAAGAAAGTAAACCAAATTAACCTAATTTGTGAGCAAACACATAGCTCTTTACATTGATGTATTATCCAAAAGTTAGATATAGATTGCAACTCCACCATAATATCCTCACCCAACCCAACAGAGAACAATCTTCTCCTCCAACCTACAGAGTATGCACCACGGCCAAACAATCTTATACAAAAAATAGTGGCCACCAATCATGTTGCTTCACTAATCGAATAGCCCGAAACATGGCCGCAAACTTTGCCATCTCCTGACTAAAAATCTGGGGAATAAAATGAGTACAACCTCTCATGATCTCACTCGTGGAATCTCTCACTATAACGCATGCACCTGCTGACGTCAGCTGAGCATCATAAGTGCCATCTAAATTGATCTTCAACCATCTGCTTCAGATGTCAACCACTTCACTCAAAGTCGGTTGAGTTTCTTTTTTCTCACAAGGTTGTTTGATCTCAATTTTGACAAGTAGCCTTATGCCTGAAAAGCTACATGATCTTTAGTATGAAATTTTTCATCCTATATAGGAGAATTTCTCTCCCTCCCTTTACACCATAGTATGATAAAAAGTTTAGCCAAGTCTTTTTTTACCAAGTGAAAACAACACCAGAATAACCACTCCTCAAAGTTGCCAATGTAAGCCGCACCACGTTTCCTAGCTAAACAAGAAAAGGTTGTCATAATATCCTTCACAAAAGAGCAATCACAACTGATATGCTCAATACTTTCATCACCTAGGGAGAGACTATAATAACCATCACCGTTACCTCTCTTTGACTGTACTCGAGTAATAGTATGTCGAATAACCTTACCAGCCTTTCAAAGATGCATTTTTATTTTTCCCAGGATAGAGTTATGCCATAGTTTCTTCCAATAGAAAAAGAAGGTGGAGACCTTCTGAATGTGATTGGAATCAGCCCATACGGTGGCCAGATGGCGTCGTGCAGTCGGCCGAAAGCTCGACGACGATTTCAATTGTCAAAGCCCAGTCAACGCGAGTAATAGCAGGTTAACCCTAAAATGGACAGTCTCCATTTTCCATTATGGTTAATTCCTATATATAATTGCGTATATATGTTTCAAAAATTTCCGTTAAAATTTCATTGACCATAACTTTTCTGTCATAACTCCATTTTTGATACTTTGCTTGTCTACGAACTCGTCTCATCGAATACTACGACTTCCGTTAGAAGTCAAAAAATATTATCAACTCATAAAAAAGTCAACAGAAGATCACTCAACATTTAACGATGGTAAAATCATTTACCGCGCCTACCAAATCAAGTTTGGAAATATCGTGAAATACTTCTAATTATATGAAAGGAACGGGGAATCACAAAATTTAATACTTTTAGATGGCAAGATTTTTTTGTATTAATTAGCATACCTATCAGGCTACCACAATTGCGTATTCAGGGTTATGTGAATACCTTTTTTCATGTCTTTCACTTTCTTCTTAAGGCGCAAGTCAACTTAATGATTTTTGAGCTTAATAACTGTAAAGAACATGGATATGTTCTAGCATCAAACAACTCTATTTGTACTATTCAAGCCAAATTTGGTTGTAATTTAGTAATACGTCTGTTTTTTCTAAGTGTGCTTTAAAAAAAATTAATATATAAGTGTTAATGTTCATTTTATTACTAGAGACATCTTTTTTGACAGAAAGAGGTCAATATTATTCGTTCTGGCAACCTCCTTTAAACAGTGAGGAGGAGATGGCAGATAATTTGGCTTTGGATGAGACAATGTGAGTGGTAGCTAAAGAGGAACCAAGGAAATTAGAGGTGGTGCAGATTACTGGAAGACATAGGAAATGCCGGAGACCATCTAGTCCAAAAAATTGAAGGGCAAGGTCATCTGACGAAGACCTATGGAAAGCTAGGTAGGTTAGATCTATCTGGCTTTAGACCAGAGGCTGGACATCTGCTAGAGACTCGGGGCAAGATGTAATGTGCTAGAGATGTACTTAGAGCCCATATTGTTGAGGTTCTATTGCATTGTAGCCTGGTATGGTGGGACCAAATTTTGGAAAGCCATGCTAGAGGGGAAGCTCCATACCTGGCGGTGGGTCACGAATACAGAAGGTGCATAGCTAGTTAAGGGATGGTGCAACTGACTTTTGATTGTGTCTGTGCTATCTTGGTTTACTATTTTAGGCTTTGTACTAAGAATTTCTTTAGCATAGTAGTATGTGTGGGACTTCGCTTTATCAAGCCGGTAATCCGGTGGAGTCTTTGTACTGCTATAATATCTAAATGAATTTTTGCGACCTTCTAAAAAAAATGTGCAGCTTTATTATTAGTATCACTTTTAATATTGCCCTCACATTACATAAAAGTTTAAGTCATCTACCACCTCCTCATAAACACAATCAATGAGTGATACATTCGAATCTTAGCTTTGGTAATGACAAAAATATCCATTTAAGTAAAGCTCGTGTGTGTCACATGTGTATTTTTTCACGTCCAAAACGGACAAAGTGACCAACCTGAATGACAAGGTAATACATGGATAACCAAATTGATATATGTTTGTCATTGTGCTATGACCAAAGCGTCTTAACGGTCAAACATGGCTGATCCAGCAAATTTCTCTAATTTATAACTATGATTTAGCCAGTATGAATTTTCAAAGGACAACCTGTTTCATAAACAAAGCCTTTACTCATCAACCAAATCAACTTTGGTAATTTTTGTTTCTTAGATTTGACATGGTTTATGCAAACGATTTGTCTGCATAAGGCATCGTAAGTAAAATACCAGAGATCGAGTTTTAGCAACAGAGCGATGACTACTGTATATCTTGATCTTGTCTGGTGGCGGCTCAAATTTGGGCTGGACACGCCGTTGTCGCCGAGTCCTACTGCCAGACGGGAAGTTCAACATCAATTAGGATCAGTGATTATTTCTCTGATTAGTCAACAATAATGTTGACTAGTTTGGTTTGGTGGTCGGGTTGTTTGTTGCTCATTCAGGGTTGTTTTGTTGACGAGATCTATGAGGTTGGCAATCTATCTTTGTGGCAGTGATGGTGCGGGTTTTTTTGACAACATTGATGATTGCATGGGATCTAACGGTACTAGAATGGCCTTCTGATGTGGTTGGTGGAAAGTGGTGGAGAAGGGTGGTAATGCTCGGTTGTTATGGCGGCTATGATTGTTGATTTGATCAGTAGGGTCTGTTTGGCTTGTCCTTGGGATTATACTAATGGGCCATTTGTTTGGGCTTCTATTTTTAGGTTGGGATGTTTGTCTCAAGTCTAGTTCTAGATTATAGCTTATGTATTTCGATTAATGTCCTATGTATTTAGGATTCTAGGCATTAGTGTGCATTATCATCTGTGGAGTAGTACTAAATTAAGGAGGATACTCGCTAGCTCTATATTTTTAAACTTTGTAATGAGTAGGTATATTCCTATGTTCCATCTGCGAGTACTACCACTAACTTTTTGTCTATCCTAAAAAGATACTAACTTCTTGTCTATCCTAAAAAGATAGCAGGATGGTATGTAGCAGCATATTCTAATTTTCGATGAATAATATCTCGCTCCAAAATATTCGAGTTTCTGAGTTTGACTTCCAAAAAAAAGTAGAAGAAGATGATATTCGAGTTGTGGAGAACAACAACTTATGTAAGCTACTATTTGGCAACCATAATCTACATTGGACAATGTGTACATATACCTGGCTAATTGCCCTATCCCGTACGTACTCAACGTTCTTCATTAGTTTTTAATTATATCTCACTGCCAACATAACATCGTTTACCGACAAGAGACCTACATCTTCGATGACCAGCCTGAGTTTTATCTTGACATGATTTTCGCTCAAGCGCCCACCAAGGAACCCATCAGAAAGCACCTCAGCAAAAGAGTGAGAACACCGATCCCACATCGAAGAATTGGTAAGAGCTCTGGTCTCAACCATCTTTATAAACCTGGTGGTTCAGCATTAATAGTACGCATTCATTACCCTTGTACGCTGTTACTCTATTTAAATCATATCTTGTTTCTGACTTAGGCATCAGAGAGTTGGAGGCCGGCACACCCGGTCTCTCCTTAATGGTTGTTATTCTTAGTAGCGAGAGCGATTGGACAAGAGCAATCGTAAAGCATTAGTGAAAGCAAGAGCGAGTAATCAACTAAGAGAGAGAGCGATAAGACAAAGCGATATCGATACAGGGACAAGGGTATAGATCAAGATCAAGCGACAACGATATACGGAATATGAAGTAGATTTGTATTAGTTTCATCCGTTCAATATCAATTACCCCTTTGTGGTTTTAGATATTAACATTGGCGCCATCTGTGGGAATCCACACCGAAAATTGTTTTCTAAACCACGAAGCATACATCAAGCGACGAGCATGGATACTTATCTGACACTAGGCATGACACCGAGCACTCAGCGAGAACTCCTCCACCAAACGCCCGTTACGAATAAGAACAACAAAGAGCCCATGTTTGGGGATCAGCAGGGGTCAGCCGACTCCAGTGACGAGCCAGCGGCATAGAACTACGATACCAGCTGGCAATGGAGAAATGCACAAAGCTCGAGAGAGCCCGAAAGTTTGAGCACCAGTGGTATATGCAATCTGAGTCAATGCTGAGGGCCATTGAGCAGAGACGACTTAACTTGGAATCCACGGTGGACACCATGAGCATAAAGCCTCACCAGGTGATCTGCCAGAGAAAGGTGGTCATCCGGTTACCCTTGCATTCTCAGCACCTGCAGAATGCGGGGCCACCACTGGTACCGGAAAGGCTGCAGCAGAATTGAACAATATGGCATGCCAACCTGATCTGCCTGTCTGGGAACAACCATTACCTCCACCACCCCCACCCGAGATCGTGCCGACAATACAACAACTAGTTATGGGAATAGCAATGAGAATCATGGGGTTAGAGGCTATGGTACGCCAGCTGGCACAACCCAAAACAAGCTACCTTGACCCGACACTGCCAACGGTCCGTGTCGAGCCGTTCTCAGCCGAAATCATGCTCCTAGGCTGACACCCATTGACCAAAGTGAAAATTGATCGATACAGGGGGAAGACTAACCCGTCCCTACACATCGATTTTTTCGTCTTAGCAACAACCGACAGAGGATACGATGACGCAACAAATTGTTATCTGTTTATGGAAAGCCTCACTGACGATGCATTGAGCTGGTTCTTTAGCCTATCGTCGAGATCCATCAATTCCTTCCAGGAACTCATTAGGGAATTTTTGAAACTGTACTTCACATCGGCTAACTGTTTCCTTACTTATAACCAATTGCAGGCCGTCCGACAGGAACCATCTGAAGGATTGTCTGTGTTCGTCTCGCAATGGAACACCGTCATCGCCAATTGTCAGGACATCACTAGTGATTCAGCCTTCTGCATACTCCAAAATGTGCTACAGCTGGGACTACTAACGTGGAAGCTTAATGAGAACCCGACAATCACCTATGATGATATACTGGACTGTGTGACATCACACGCCCAACTAGAGCTACAAACTTTATGCTCTAACCCTACACTAACCTAACAGGTAAACTCTTTTTCTAACACCACAGTTCCTAGTGTGCAGAGCATGCTCCCCATACTAGAACCAATGCGAGTGGCATCACCAAAATATCGGGGCTCGCGCGACTACAATCGCAGAGATTGGAAAAAAGATAATTGCGGATCAGGAAGCTATCAAAAGCACTATAACAATAAATGCAGCTACAACAGCAACAACAAACAGTACCAGGAGGACAGAAATGATCGGCCCCGGGATACCACTGAGACACGGCCCAAGATAGAACAATAAGTCTTCAATGTGCTAAACACCAAATACGCCAACATCCTAGCAGCATACCTGGACTTGTTCCCGCTACTAAAAAAGACTTACAGGGCAACGGTGTACAGAGAAACTGGGAGATGGTGCAAGTTCCACCAGAATGAGTCACACGATACCGAAAGATGCCACAAGATGAAGGAACTGGTTGAGACACAACTTAAAAAGGGCAATCTGACAAAGTTCAAGTCGGGGAACGAGGTGCCACCGGCACAAGGGGTGGTACATATTAGGAGAATCAACATGATTATCGATGGCAAGTCTAAAGCGAAATGAAGAAACGAGCGAGCGGTATGTAGCATGCAGCATGCAGCAGGGTCTGGAAAAGGTAGCAAAGGCAGGCTGGGGATCCATCATGTTCTACAAGTTCGAGGAGCATGATCGGCCTCCAGTATCAGAGGATTACCCATTTCTAGTTGACGCAGTCATTGACTTGTGCAGCGTCGGGAGGTGCCTAGTGGACACCGGATCCTCCGTCAATGTCATGTTCCGGCATGCGTATAAGAAACTTGAAAGACTCCTCTCCAAGCTAAAGCAAGATCATTTTCGCCGCTAAACTTCTCGGGCGATCAAATCCAGTTGTTGGGAAGTGACTACCTACGGGTTGCTTTAGGGCAAGAGGGCTGCAGTGCAGAAACCCACATTGAGTTTCTAACTGTGGATGCCCTATCATATTACAATGCCATCATCGGGTGCAACACGCTAAGCAAAATCAACGCCATCATATCACAATGGATGCTGCTCAAGAAGTTCTCCACACCTACCGGTATATACAAGCTTCGGGGGACGACGCCTATGCAGCCAGGATCATCTAACGACGCCAACTACCTGGAGAGGGAGGTGTGCCTGCTCACGAGTGACCCGTCGGCTGAAACGTCAGATGATCCAAGGGAGGGACCCCTAACAGCAAGATCCGTCAGCAAGGAATCCACTAAGCTTATCCTGGTATCCGACAAACACCCTCAGCGAACGGTTAGAATCAAGGCGAATCTGGACCCAGCAATTGAAATCACCCTCAGCAACATTCTCAGTGAATGTACCGATGTCTTTGCATGGTCTGACGCTGACATGCCGGGCATTTCCACAGATATTGTATCACATAAGTTGGGCATTTCACCGGAGGTAGTACCAAAGAAGCAGAAGCGTAGAGCCTATAACGAGGAACAATATGTTGCCATGCAGGAAGTAACCAAACTCCTCAGTATAGGCTTCATTAAAAAGGTCCAGTATCCGACATGGGTCTCGAACGTCATCATGCTCATAAAGAGCAACAACAAGTGGAGGATGTACGTTGACTACACCAACTTCAACAAGGCTTGCCCAAAGGATTCCTTCCCATTACCAAGTATAGACCAACTAGTGGATGTAACCAGTGGCCATGAACTCCTATCCACAATGGATTGCTACTCGGTAAAAATGGATCCAGCAGATGTAGAGGCAACGTGCTTCATAAGGAACATGGGACTCTATTGTTATAATGTCATGCCGTTTGGGATGAAGAATACGGGGGCAACCTACCAGCGGTTCATGACAAAGCTGCTAACCCCATTGGACAGCGACACAGTAGCGGTCTACGTCGACGATCTCGTGGTAAAAAGCAGGCACAGGCAAAACCCCGTAAAGGACTTGAAGGCGGTACTAGAAATCCTTATCCATAACGGAATGAGGCTCAACCCAACGAAGTGCATCTTTGGAGTCTCAGTGGCTAAGTTTTTAGGATACATGGTAAATCAGAGGGGCATCGAGTCCAACCCAGAAAAGGTGCAGGTTATCCTCAAGACAACACAATCGGTTACAAAGCAAGACCTCTAAGCCTTGGCCGGGAAACTCGCATCACTATCACGGTTCATCTCCTGCTATACCGACAAGTACAACCCGTTCTTCAAAGAAATAAGGATAAGAAAAAATAAAGCTGTAGAGTGGACAAATGAGTGCAAAGCGGCCCTAATCTGGATCAAGTAGTATCTTGCCCATATCCCATTCTTATCGGCTCCAGTACCAGGTGAGATCTTATACATTTACTTGATTGTCTCATTAATCGCCGTTAGCTTTACCCTCGTCAGGCGAGAGGCGGATATAGAATTACCAGTATTTTTGCAAGCAAGGGTCTAGATAAACCTGAGATGAGATATCCGGCACCGGAGCAGCTAGCCTTAATGCTAATTATATCAACAAGGCGACTAAGACCATACTTCCAATCGCACATCATTCATGTCCTCATAGACCAACCTCTCCGGTAGGTGCTCGAGAGTCCTAACCACTTGGGAAGGCTAACCAAATGGGCAATAGAGCTCAGTGAGTTCGATATCAAGTACTAATCGACAACGGCAACCAAGGGCCAAGCGATAGCTGACTTCATAGCGGAACTTACACCAACATCAGGTGACCAAACGGATTCACCAGCACCAGCATCGTCTGCTACGACATCACCAGTACCACCCATACGTTCATTCGATTGGAATTTATACGTTGATGGCTCATGGACGTTTGAGGCAGCAAGAGCGGGAGGAATCTTGACTGGGCCAGGCAAAATTTATGCCGAGTACGTTCTCTGATTCCTCTTTTCAGTCTCAAACAACGAGTCCAAGTAAGAAGCGTTAATCGCCGGCCTACAAATCGCCACCAATACAGGAGCAATGAGCTTTAACGTTTTTAACGATTCTCAGCTCGTAGTATGCCAAGTCATCAAGGACTTTGAAGCCAAAGGAACGCAAATGTTGGCATACTTAGGGTACGTAAAGGAAATTTTAAATAATTTTTTTATAACATTACTCATATCCCCAGGGAGAAAAACGCAAGGGCATATGCTCTGGCAAGGCTAGCAACAACACCGCTACACACCACGATAGGGCATACCATGGTGGAAACACTGGGAAAGCCTAGTATCTCCAAAAGTTTCCTTGAAGTATTCACGCTCGCATTAGCCGCCCCACCTCCAGTAGAAGACTGAAGAACAGACTTAATCAACTACATAGTCAATGGGACACTATCGACAGATCGCATGGAAGCAAGAAAAATAACTAAATGAGCGGCGTTCTACAACATACACAAAGGCTAGCTCTACATGAGCAAGAAGGGATTCCCCATGCTCAAGTGTGTCATGAGAGAAGAGGGTCGAGGATTGCTAGAGGACATCCACGGGTACAAATATGGGAACCATAGCGGGCCAAACACCATCATCCACAAGCTCCTCCTTTATGGGTTCTATTACAAGAAAATGAGGGAAGATGCGAGAGAGATTGTAGACAAGTGTGAGTTATGTGCCCAATATGCAACTAGGATACACGCTGCAACAGCCCCAATGTCAATAATCATTAGCCCTATTCAATTTGCGCATGGAGACTCGACCTTATCAGGTTGTTGAAAGCATCATTATGCCAGTTCAAGTACATCATCGTCTATCACACAAAATGTATTGAGGCAAGGCAGCTAATGCTCATCACCACGTAGAAAGTAATTAACTTCTTATGGAAGGATATATATTGCCGATATGGAGCACCACTCACTATCATCACCGATAACTGGAAGCAGTTTAACAACGACGAGATGAATAAATTCACAAGCGACTTGGGGACTCGGTTGGTATTCGCGTCGGTATGTAACCCCCAGACCAATGGTCAGGTGGAAGCGGCCAACAAAAAGATCAAGGCAAGACTCAAGAGAAGAATGGAGGACTACAACCACAAATGGGCAGAATGTCTCTATCAGGTGCTATGATCAATCAGAACTACGCCGACTGAGGAAACGAAAGCTTTGTCGTTTTCACTCGTTTATGGAGCAAAAGCGGTCCTGCTACTAGAGATCATACACAGAAGCCCCCATTTTGAAGGATACGATGAGGACACTAATGAGGAAGGGCTCAACATGGCAAACATATTACAAGAAGAACGAGAGGATGAAACCAAAATCGAACTCATGGAAAACAAGCAGCACGTTGCCCGACACTATAACTACTGAGTCAAGGCGTGAAAGCTCTTGGTGGGTGAAATGGTATAAAAGGAGGTCATCCCAAAACCAAAAGGATTATCACTAGTATGGAAGGGACCGTTCAAAATCATCGAGAGCCTAACTTTAACCACGTTCATCCTTGAAGACAAAAACGGCGCCAAAGTACCAATAACATGGAACACGGAGCATCTTCGATATTGTCACCATTGAAATAGGATCTACTATTTTGGTATTTTTGACTTTAGAAAATTTTCTCTGCTATACTAGGGACTAAACCCGCTTTTTAATCCTTACGATATCGCAATCAATAATATGAAAAATCTTCAGACCTTCGCTTGTTAGAAAAAAAATGGTACAAGCAAACGAATTTCCTTCAGACCTTTCATTGATCAGCGATATGTAATCTTGGAGAAATTTTCACAAAAAATACCTTCTTATTAATAGCATATCGATCAGATTCATGACTAACGGTCACGACACTGGCCGAAGAGCAAAAAGCCTTAGCGACAAGAAGGATTAATGTTACATAGCCAAAGTATAGTTAAGATTTTTCAAGAAAATGGTAAATACTAATACTAGTACAAAAGGGCACTAAGCTTCATGCTGGGCCATGATCTTCGATGCCTTACAAGTCCTGCTCTTTCTCGGCTTCGCACTGACACTCACGGTAACCTGCAGTGAGTTCCTAGCTGGTCACTTGGTCCAAACCTTCTGCATTGTGAAGATGACGGGTTTGCGCGGTTGTTGGTGATGGGTTAGAAGTCAAAGGATCAACACCATGAGGATTCATACCTGCTACCACATTCTACCGCTGACGCTCCCTCTCCATGACCTCCGCCTCTTCCTACTTAATTTTCTCTAACACAGCCCGTTCTGCAGCACACTTGAAATGTTGTTCTTCGATAATATGAGCGGTGTCAGCTTTATACTTGTCGTTCACCCACTCATTCCAGATGAACTGCTCCCAAATCTCTTGAAGGCCGACTGAAGTGCTTCACGAAGCTCGGCACCAAGCTTAAAGTCTTCAACGACATCAGTCAACTCCTGCATCCAACCCTCCTCTAGCTGTTTAACCTGGTCCTTGAGCGCGGTAACTTGACCCACGGCAGTGAGTACGTTCAGTCTTGGAAAACTTTAAGCGCTTCCGTACCTCTTTCAATTCCATCTCAACTCCCTGGCGTGTTTGACCGAGTTCTCCAAGCAACCCTTAGCCTCCCCTCCAAGAGCTTCCACTTGTGATCCAGTTTCTGCCACCTCTCATTGGCCTGCACTAGTTGCTCCTTCTTCCAGCCTAGCTCCACGCTCACACGAGTGAGCTCTTCCGAGGATGCTACCATAGACTGCCATTGATGGCACATCAACTGGATAATGGCGGCAAAGAACTTAAGGCACTTTTCAGCACCACCAATAATGTCGGCAAACGTACGCACCTCTGCCAGGAGGTAGGACACTATCTTAGTAGAGTAGGGCGGTGAAGCTGCCCACTGGGTAGACTCGAGAATCAAAACGCTTGCATCCACATCATCCCTGGCATAGGATTCGTGTTCAGAGCCACCAAGATCACAGTGCGGTAGAGCGTCGACGTCAACAATTGCTCAAGCGGTAGGAATGGTCTCCACACAGATGGACCATAGATTATCAGCATCTAGCTGTCCGAAAACTATGATAGTGCCATCACCAGAAGAGGTAATCTTCTTCGGACGTCCTTGCGAGCCACCAGCTGCAGCATTCTTTCGCTTCTCACCACGACCGGTAGCCTTGGCCGAGGTCGATAGGGGCCTCGTCTTGGGAGGAACAACGTCAATCCCTATCTGGCCAGTCTCTGCTTTGTTAGGAGGATTGATGGTGAGTGGGGCAGTAAGGGTGACGGTATTGCCCGTCCACCCATCAAGGTCGAGCAACATGTCCTTGTTTCCCTTCTCCTCAAGATCGGCAATCAAATCATCAATCTAGCCAAAGGACTCTCATCTTCTTATCCTGCTTAGCGTTAGTATAGCCAACTGCAAATTCAAGAACAAGAGAAGGATTACAACCTCGTTCTAGATTGCAGATTTAAGATAAAACACACAAGAAGAAGAAAAAAATTATACACAAAAATAACATCATCAGCGAAACACAAGCGGCAGATGACATACTAGGCGTCTTGGCAAGACCAGTCGACTCTAAAATTTGGTAGTCGCTCAAAAGGTACACGCTCCAGAACTTATTACTATAACTTTTTTCCATTCTGTGGCAACGCCTCTTTTTCATAGCACATAGATGATAATGGCAGGTAATTACAACAAAGAAAATGGTACATAAGAAAAAGAAAGATCAAACCGCTAGTTGAACGACAAACATCAAACCACCCTCGTCACCTCGGGGATGAAACCTAGTAGGCATGCAGACCCAATCCGCAATACCCACAGATCTGGACCAGGCTCCTCCGGCAAGAAAATGCTCAGACCTCTACTTCGGATTGGACGTCCAAAAATCGTGCATGGCAAGGGGACTACCCCGCCGTTGAACCAAGTGAAGCGTCCCCCGGCACCCCTTCTTCATCGAATACAACACCTCGAAGTAGTGCAACACTTCATTCCGAGTAGGGTAGTCCAGTCTGGCAAGCTTCCACAACAAGAACATAGCGTTCAGAGACTGAAGCATTAACATAGAAACTTACCCAACAATGCACCGCAGCTCACCAAAGATGTATTCATGAAAGGGGTGAAGCGGCAACCACACGCCAAATCGTAGCTGAGCGTGATCTAGGGTGATATGACCAGCATGGGGCCTAGTAAATAATTCACCTTTACCCAGGGATCTAGGGGTAATAGTCTTAGGAATCTGGAACTCCGTTTTCATCTCCGATTTGGCAGAAAAGGACATCGACTTAGCGGACTCATCTACCTCTTGCGAGTCACTCAAAGTCCAAACTCTTGACCCACCTAACCCAAGCATCAGCGGGTTAGGAGGAATAACGGGGGCCGTGCCCGAGGTTGACATCGTCAGCTCTGTTTCCACCCGCTCAGGTTGAGAGGATGACGCCATGCTACTTGCGAAACATTTACGGATAAGGTTAGCCTAAGGTTTACCCATCTCAGCTTCCCAATTTGTAAACGACTTTCCAAGAAACATGCTCGGTCCCCCCAAAACTGAAGCAGGTTCTCTAGCGGTTACAAACCTAACGCTAGATGACGCACGCAACACCATTAACTCATCCAACCATCGCTCTCGTGGATCTGGAACTCAGGGAGTCACCGGAACTAGAGGTTTCACTACTATCAGAAGACAACACTATGGTATCCATGCTTAACCTACATAACCCATAATGGGGGAATCGTTAACATCAAGTCGGTTGGATCAGACGCGACACCGACATCTCTCCAAAAACTAATTGGAGGGGGGGGGGACTGGATCCAGGCCCAGACACACACATATCAGATATGGCCTAGGGATAGAAAGACTCTAGAAAAACTCAACAGCAATGAAGATACCTCTGACCACCGTGAATGACGGTGACACGATACCAGACTATCTACATTCACTTAAGGCAACAAAACCGCCATCGAAGACACAAGAAAATACAAAGCATGTAGAATCAACCCAGAAATTCAAAAATCACTTAAAGAAAATAAGCACGGAATGAGCAGAAGCAAAACTTACTTGGTCTTCAAGGGAGATGATTGAAAGTTGAGAGCAGCGGTGGAGCAAGGCTCGACGGTACGATGACGATACGACGACTATAGATGAATTAAGGCTCTCTCTCTCTCTCTCTCTCTCTCTCTCTCTCTCTAAAAACCTAGTTCCAGAATATGCTTAGAATGCAAAGTAAGGGAAGGAAAGGAGAGAGAGGGGAGTATAAATATGCCACCTTTGGGCATGATCACCACCGTTCAAAGAAACACGTCGGTTACCAAGATACAAACACGCGTCCACTGACGCCATCAGGCATGGAAGAGTCCAGAACATGAAATGATACGCACCGTTTCCTTAATCACAATTTTCAAGGAAAACAAAATGATCACACTTCAACCTATGGCAGGACATTTGGGAAGCCCAAGACACCCTAGGACAACACGTGGCGGTTACAGATTTGGCGACATTTAATGAGGATAGTAAATTTTTGCACCTACCAACTTGGGGGAGGAACATAACGGCGACGTATGTCACAGGACCTTGAGATGGACACTAACCACCTCAACCTTCTGTAACGCCCACAATATCTCCTACGCTATATCCCCGAAAGTATTCTCCTACCGGTCATAATATCTCTTACGCTATAACGCCGAACGAATTCTCCTACCAATTAGAGATTCTCCTACGCCACAACACCGAAAGATCCTTCAACCAGCCAAAGAGTTGCAAAGTCGTGCGGGGGATACTAACTCGGGGACTTAAGGGTTACCAATTCAAACGAGTTCCACCCACCGTAGCGCTCCCACTGGTGTAGCTACCAGCAGTCAGCAATAAAAGCTATTGGATTGGGCGGGCCCGAGTGTTTGAGTGTCAAAGAGCGTATCCCTCGATCGGTGAATGTAGCTGCTCATTGCATCCCCTGGCACTGAATAGTTACGAAGGAGTATGTCAGTTACCGGGAAGAGCTTCATTGGGAACGGGCCTACTGGGTTAAACAGTTACTTGAAGGAATCCTGATATGACGTCATGACTCATTCGGGAGGCAAACAAGCCTAAGGGCATTCACATCAATACATTTTGCTTACCCCAGGAGACAGTAAACTAGCTACTTACTAGTCTCACCGATACTAACTACAGGTGCCTATTTTCATTGTCTTAAATACATGTACCAATTTCATCAAGCGGGACAACCTTGGTCGGTGAGCTGGGGGACTATATGACACATATCTGGCTTTAACAGGTAACAATGCCCGTTAAGTACGTACGGATAGTATCGCCGGTGTCCGATTTTACAACTCACCAATCAAGATTGATCCATTTGGCTGAGCGAGTTGGGGGACTTGTACATATACCTGGCTAATTGCCCTATCCCTCACGTACTCAACGTTCTTCATTAGTTTATAATTATAACTCACCGCCAACATAACAACGTTCACTGACAAGAGACCTACAACTTCGATGACCAGCCTGAGTTCCATCTCGGCATGGTTATCGCTCACGTGCCCACTACGGAACCCATCAGAAAACACATCAGCAAAAGAGTAAGAACATTGATCCCACATCGAAGAATTGGTAAGAGCTCTGGTCTCAACCACCTTTACAACCTTGGTGGTTCAGCATTAATGGTACGCATTCATTACTCTTTTACATTGTTACTCTGTTTAAATCATATCTCATTTCTAACTTAGGTATCAAAGGGTTGAAGGCCGACACACCCGGTCTCTCCTTAACGGTTGTCATTCTTAGCAGCGAGAGCGATTGGACAAGAGCGATCGTAAAACATTAGTGAAAGCAAGAGCGAGTAATCAACTGAGAGCGAGAGCAATAAAACAAAGCGACATCGATACAGTGACAATGGTATAGATCAAGATCAAGCGACAACGATATACAGAACCCGGAGTAGATTTGTATTAGTTTCATCCGTTCAATATCAATTACCCCTTTGCGGTTTTGGATATTAACACAATGTAAGATTATAGAATGAACTGAATATTTGTGGTTTACCAAACAACACAAAAAACTTTTAGTTTATAGAAAAAGTTCATAATCCAAATAGTAAAAAATGTGGCAAATGTGGCAAATGTGGGCTTAGACGCAATTTGGGAGAGCTTATGAAATAATTTTTGTAGCTTAACTTAAATTTTAAAATAACTAAAGTGTGACAAACTAAACTAATTGTATCTTATTTCAAAAAATTGTAACAAAAATTTATAAGCTACAACAATTTAAAAAAATTGATAATTCTATAAGTTATAAGTTACAAATAATTATTTTCACGTAAAACTCTTCTAAATTAGACCTTATACCATCTGTTTTTTATTAATTTATGTAAGATATGAATTTGATTACGTAAAATTGTCAAAGTTCGTCACGGTCTAATCATGGGGTTCTTCCCAAAATCGATCTCCAAACCTAAACGTACGTCAGATTGCGCATGCCCATTTCCCCATCGGGTGATATAAAAATGACACTAGTCCTAGTTGACGTCGATTCTCCAAGTTATCATTTGATGATCCATAGTCTTAACTCAAAACCACACACGGCTCCCCATTGACAATCCCCCACTTTCCCACTTTGTATTACGTAGTCGACACGTGTCCGAAAAGACATCTTTCTCCTTCTTTCTGTCCACGAACATCCCATAGTTCTCACACAGCTATGAGGTCTTTTTTTCTGGCAAAGAAGCAATGTTTGACTAACTGTAATGCATTTCGACCATCATTAACATGCGCATGGCTCAAAGAAGAAACAAATTTGCATGGTGTTGCTGTTAACACTTGCACCGTCCAGCTATCTCACCAACTAATTACCTGTACACTTCTGATTGCCTAACTCTCTCTACCTCAAAATATTTGTAAGGTAGGTTTGATACAATTTTGGTAGCAACCTTTGTCTTTAGAGTCATGAAAGTTCACATAAAAGAGTTACATAATAGTGATAACTGATAAGACGGAAAGAGATAACATAAATTAATGTTTTATGTACATTATTTTCTTCAATTTTTCTAATTTTAAGGTGGATTTAATCATCGTATTAGTGTTTTTGGGTTGGTAAGAGTATCTCAATAGTCTTATTAATTTAAATATAAAGTTAATTTTGACTTACATGTAATTAATTATTATCTTGGTCAAATATCATATTACCAAGCCATAACCCGATCGTCATATTTTCTCATTTCCACCCACCTATCTATGACCTAAACCAGGACTATGGGATTCCTTTTTGAATCAAAGGACTATGGGATTCCTACCTATCGAGAAAGAGGAACACACTTGATTATGTTCCTTTTTCAAGCATGGTGTGTACTAGGTTCATCATTTGTCCCATAGATCTGAAAAGTTCGTGGGCAGTCTGAGGTCCATCAAGTCAAATTTTTGCCTGGTCCAAATTTTGGTCCGAAAAAGTCTGACTCGATGAGCATATGGCTAGGTTTGGGCCAAGGTCCTAAAATTCATATACCCGAAAAAATTTGGTTCGTCAAAAGCGCGCATAGGCCCGACAAGCCCATGAACAAATACATTATATATAAACCATTTGTTATATATACAATTATACATTATAGTTTATAGTCATACACTACAATAACAACAACAACAACAATAAAAGGCAAAAGCCACATAGTAATGATTTTGGTCAACTAGAAAAAAGTTCTTGCAACTTAAATTCTATAGTGTTTAATCCAATGTATTTTACATTACTAGATTTAGGCCAACCTTAAATACTAGACATCATATATGTTATATTCTTGCCATGATCTCTAAACTATTTACCAAAAATGCCATTATCATAAAATATTTAACATCTAATTCTAAAACTAAAATTTAGGTGATTATTCAAATTTTCGTCATTAAACACTAAAATAAATTAAAAGTTGAATCTTAACACTCAAATTTTGACTAGATTAATTAGGGATATCTAGCAGGTAAATAAACTAACTAGTAGATAAAAAATAATTAATGTACTAGTAGATAAATAAATAACTAGTAGATAAAATCCAAGTAGGTAGGTTAACACTCAAATAGGTTAAATAGGTCAATTAGTCCTAAATAGTAAATACATACTTAAATAGGTAAATACATTAGAGTAGATAAATTATTTGTAACACTCAAAACAATTATACATAAAACCAGAAGTTAGGTATTTGTAAAATAGTAGGTAAACTGCAGTAGGGAATAGAAAAATGGGTAAATTATACATAAGGTCATTTACATAAGTTTATTTATGTATAAGGTCGTTTGGTATTTTTAACTCAAATAAAGTCACCTGATTTAACAAAAAACCCTTACATTCAATTTATTTACGTTTAATACCATCTATATGAACCTGCTCTCTCTCTCTCTCTCTCTCTCTCTCTTTGATTTCAGACCCAAATTCTCAAAATCAAATCATGCCCTAGCAGAGCTCCATCCCAAAATCAAATCGCGTGTCTCTCTCTGGTGCATTCCAAATCGTCGGAGGCGGAAGAAGAAGCAAAAGAGTCGCTCCATGAGGAGGTGAGGAAAGAATCGCGGCGCGTGGGATTGTAGTCGGCGGAGGAGACCTCGTGCGTGTGCTCGTGGAGAGAGCGGAGGGGGTTGGAGGTAGGTGGAAGAGCGAGGTCGTAGAGCTTGAAGGAGCCGTCGGCGACGACGACGACGAGGAGGGAGTCGTGAGACTCGGACCAGGCGAGGTCGTAGATGCCGTCGGCGATGTCGAAGGAGATGAACTCGGTGATGGGAGTACCGGGGGAGGGAGGGAGGTCGATGACGTGGAGGCGGCCGTTGCCGAGGATGCCGAAGTTTTGAGAGGTGGAGACGGCAACCAAAATCAAAGCTAGTCTCTGCTCTCTCGCTCTCTCTCTCTCTCTCTCTCTCTGTTGGAGCATAGTTTGTGGTAGTGTTTGATTTGGTTTGGTTGGGTTGTTACGTAAAAGTTGTTGTGTTTTGGTTATTACGTACGTAGTAGTGTCTATAATAATCTATAGTAGTACATATGTTACTCTGTAGTAGTATGTACAGACTGTAGTGTGCTTTGGTTGTACTTCTGTCTGTGAGTAGTGTGTAGACTTGTTGTGTGTAGTGTGTAGTGCTGTCCTGAGTAGTTTGTTATTTGCTCTGAACTAGTTTGTACTGTTGTCCTGAGTAGTGTGCACTGCTGTCTGTGAGTAGTGTGTAGACCTGTTATGTGTAGTGTGTAGTGCTGTCCTGAGTAGTTTGTTGTTTGCTCTGAACTAGTTTGTACTGTTGTCCTGAGTAGTGTGCACTGCTGTCTGTGAGTAGTGTGTAGACATGTTGTGTGTAGTGTGTAGTGCTGTCATGAGTAGTTTGTTGTTTGCTCTGAACTAGTTTGTACTGCTGTCCTGAGTAGTGTGCACTGCTGTCTGTGAGTAGTGTGTAGACCTGTTGTGTGTAGTGTGTAGTGCTGTCATGAGTAGTTTGTTGTTTGCTCTGAACTAGTTTGTACTGCTGTCCTGAGTAGTGTGCACTGCTGTCTGTGAGTAGTGTGTAGACCTGTTGTGTGTAGTGTGTAGTGCTGTCCTGAGTAGTTTGTTGTTTGCTCTGAACTAGTTTGTACTGTTGTCCTGAGTAGTGTGCACTGCTGTCTGTGAGTAGTGTGTAGACATGTTGTGTGTAGTGTGTAGTGCTGTCATGAGTAGTTTGTTGTTTGCTCTGAACTAGTTTGTACTGCTGTCCTGAGTAGTGTGCACTGCTGTCTGTGAGTAGTGTGTAGACCTGTTGTGTGTAGTGTGTAGTGCTGTCATGAGTAGTTTGTTGTTTGCTCTGAACTAGTTTGTACTGCCGTCCTGAGTAGTGTGCACTGCTGTCTGTGAGTAGTGCGTAGACATGTTGTGTGTAGTGTGTAGTGCTGTCTGTGAGTAGTGTGTACTGCTGTCTGTGAGTAGTATATATAATTTATGTAAGTGGTATGTAGTGTTTTGATGGTATGTCTTATTGTTTTGCAGAAATTGCACAAATGGAGGACCCTAAAAAACCCAAGGTCCAAATAAGATCGTCATTGAGAGGCTTCTGCAATATCATGGGTGAACTTCATAAAAAATTGCCTCCAAAAACAGTGAAGACGTTGCAAAAAAACACCATTTGGCAGTTTCATGAAAAGCACTACAACAATTTGTTGAATGTACTATTGTAGTTTTTAGAAAATACTACTCTAGTTGTTGGATAGTACTACTCTACTGGGACTTATGCATTCTAACTAAAACTTTGTTGAAGGTACTACTGTAGTTTTCAGAAAGTACTACTCTAGTTGTTGGATAGTACTACTCTACTGGAACTTATGAGACTTTATGCATTGTAACTAAATTTTGTTGAAAGTACTACTGTAGTTTTCAGAAAGTACTACTCTAGTTGTTGGATAGTACTACTTTACTGGAACTTTATGCATAAAAAATATGGATAAAAAAAGTGACCTTAACTAAGATAAAAAATATAAAATGACCTGAAAAGTTAATATAAAGAGTCAAAATTTGAAAGATAGGGATAAAAAATGACCTTAATTAAGATAAAAATATAAATGATCTTCAAAATAAATATAAAAGGGCAAAATTGGAAAGACAGAAAATATGAATTAAAGAAAGTGACCTTAATTATGATAAAAAGTTTAAATAACCTTATGTGTAAAGTAGGGTCTCTAAATGACCTTATATGTAATTGTCTATAGAAAAATTAGGTAAATTAACCGACGGTGATAAATTTACCTATAATAGGTAAATTAAATATGGCATCTCAATAGCAAAGAAATAGGTAAAATAAGTGACAATAGCATTTGCTATGCACATAAGCGTCGCATGAGATGAGTAGGTAAATTGCATTCTTTGATAAAGCTGTAGGTAGTAATTTGGTTTGGTAATACTCTATAGTTGGGCATTGACATGGACACGTACAACAAAATAAGATATTATGCCATAATTGCACAGATTATGATGGATGATTGATGATGCTGAAAATAATAGTAGAGTATAACTGTAATATATGGAGTTTGTAACTTATGGCAGAAATTTTTTGTTTGTGTGTGAAACTCAACAAAACTAGCTTAAGGGTGTTTTGGAGAAATTGATGTCTCATAGGCTGAGTCATCAAGCTTAATAAGAAAAATTAATTAGATTATGCATTGATGGACTAAAACTAGGAATGATATGATAATGTAGCTAGACTTTATTCAAAATAAATATATGGTAGGGAGTTCATTCTAATTTCTCCTAATCATATATATATATATCACTAAAATAAACATTCAAGGATTTATAATTAATTAATCTTATAGTCTTAAAATTAATGAAGTATAGTAATATTTAATTAATTAATTATAGTGTTAGTATTACAATAAAAAATTTAGTCTTATAATATTTTTTTTCTTTATAGTACATTCTATCTTAATTTTCATTTGCTCTAAAAAGTATATTAATTATTAAAGTAGTAATAAAGTCTCATTTGAAGAGTTCTTTTATCGTAGTCTCATTTGAAGAGTTGAAGAGAAAGTAAATTGTAATTTTTTTTAAAATTTTTTATGTTATTAAATATATAGATCCAATAAGTCTAATCTGTGAGCTGTTCACAGGCTTAAATTTTTTGGAAAAATCCATCCCCATTCGGTCTTAATTTTAATAAAATAGTGTTCAAGCCTGGTCTGATCGGTTGTCGACCCCTAGTGTGTACCAGTATGCGTAGGTAGTGTTCATACAAATAGATAAAAATAGAAGAAAAAAAAGAAGAAGAAGGAGAATAAGGAATTTCCTTTTTGTCTTTTAAGATATTTTTCTCCTCCGTTTTTGTTCCGAAATTAAATTCCCAAGATACTTTGCTGTGACGACGTAAAAGCACGGAATGCGTACTAGGCACTCCGCTTACTGCATACGACAACCACTACAACACGTGTCAGTCACACAATTTCCCTCAAAGCTTATTTTAACCTCTATTGAGTTTCACAATATTCGCGTCAGCAAACGCCGTCAGTCCAAAACACTCATCGACGCCGTTAAATCCCGAAAGCTTCCTAAAAACGACTTCACCACTCCCACCTTCTCTCCTCTCTTCTTTCTGCAACAAACTGGAGCAGCAGTCTTCCACTCCCTCTCTCTCTCTCTCTCTCGAGTTTCTCTCTCTAGATTCTAGCCTCCGAGCGACGTCGTGTTAATGCTCCGCGGCTGCGTCAAGGTCAGGTCTGCGTCTTGTGCGCTTGTGGTTGCGTTTAGTATTGGAATCTCTCTGATAGTTGTAGTAGTGGATTTGTTATTAAACTTATAGAGCCTAGGGATTTAATTTCGATCAAGTTTTTTTTTTTGAATTTCGAAATGTTTGGCGTTTGACTGTGAATTCCAAATGATGTGCAAATACTTGGGATCCTTCTGATTTTTATCGCAATATTTACTATTTTTGGGGATATTGTTTTGTTTTTAAATTGTTGGACTGTAGACTAAATCCTCGAGTGTCCTAAAGAGTAGCAGATTGAATCGATGCCTGGAGCTTCATAATCTCCAAACAATTTTCACTGTTGTAGTTTTCATTTGCTGTCGGTGTTTTGAGTTTCGGTGGGTGTTGATTAAATAAGTAAAAAAGTGGAAAAATAAAAATAAAAGAGCTGGTTTTGTCTAGTTCTTCAAGCTATACACTGAACTAGAGAGGTTCTGTATAAATTTCTGTATATTTAGGTTAAATACTAGTCCTCATTTTCGTTATCAATGTGTGTGCGCCTGGAAAATGATGAGATTTGGTTCAATCTGGTAATCCTTCTCGTCGTTTGATGGGGTTTTAATCGAGGAAAGATTTTTTGTTTATCCGAATTTATCGTCAAGATGAATATTTGTTTGAAAAAATATTTAAACGAGGATCTTTTATATACTTTTGATGTTCATGATGGTTTAAATTGTTTTATTATTGCAGAGGAACAACTATTTAAGGGGATCAGTGTGCTGTGATTTATCGGTTGTGTTCAGACTTTGAGCATGTGTTGTTATACTTGAGGGGATACTGTTGTTAGTTTAGAGTGCACTGTGTTTGGAGGATGGGGTCTGCTTGTTGTGTCGCCGCTAGAGATAAGACAATAACAAACAGAGCTAATAGTGAGAATCTGCACCATAATATACGACAATCACCCACGTGGAGCTTTCGGTGGGATAATAGAGTTGGGGTGGCAGGTGAAGAGACTTCTGTAAGTTGGTTATCTGATGGTGTTAGCAGAAATGATGGATCTGAAGTTAAATTTGAGTCAGCGTGTGTATCAGAGGAGGGTAGTCCACTGGAGCATTTTCGAAGACGGATTACGCCGAAGTCTTTGGCTTCTGAAGGAACTGCTGGGAGCGCAAGAACTCCTGCTTCAGGTAAATTCTACTGCCCTTTTTATGGATTCAAATATCTGTACTTGGTTCAAGATTTTGTATTCTTTCGGCAAGGTTCCTGATATAAAATTCAAGGGTTGGATTGACGTTTATAATATCTTTCTTGCGTACTAATCCCACAAAATATGCATCTATTAAAAGTATAAAACACTAATGATATGAAATTCAAGTTACAACGTACAACTAGTTCAGGTTCAACCATTTTTTTTCCCAAACTGAACTGGATGATTAAAGTTGTTTTTTTTCCCCATATTTTTGCACATGTTTGTACCAAAGATTGTTGGATATTAAGAAGGCTAATCAGTGCAAGATACGGTCTTCTAGTAGTTAATTTGCATGTAGTCAAAACTACAGTGCTGAGTGATGAAATGCCGGTATATATGTACAGATTTCATGGGATGCTAGATATGAAGCTAAGCTTGACTGTGGTGAGCCATGTGTTCTCGAATATTACTGATGAAATGATATAAAGTTTTATGTAAAATGTCCTTGAATGTAAATATAAGTTGAATAAGAGGATTGTTGCTCACTTTTGGTTGCTGCTATGTGATTTAGAGATAAGGAGTGAATGATACTTAAATAAAGTACAAAGTATATAGCTATATGAATGGGTTGGAACATAGAACTGTGGAATTCCAATTGTACAGTCACAGTGTCAAAGTTTTAATATACCACATTATATATAGGAGATACAGCAGCTGAGGACAGACTCGGTTGATTAAAGCAATGTAACTTAGATTCAGTTTTACTTTTCTTATTTGTTTTATTTGGTAGCTAATTGCATAGTAGTTTGGAGAGCTTTCAGGCTTTCTCATGTAGGTTAAGAATTGCAGGTTCTGATTTCATGATTTGGTCTACTCATATAAGCTTGAGCTTTGAATGGATCATGGAAGTAGGCGCTTGTATTGTGTTCCCAACATAGTCATGCTTTTCTCGATCCTAGTAGCTATTTTAATGCTAACATGGATTTTTCAAACACTAATTTGGTATCCCAATCTTACATGCAATGTTGGAACTCCTGATTGGTTTGTTTGGTGTCCTCTGACTGGTAGGTGACTTGCAGTTTCTAATGGTCATTGCCTTGTCTATATAGCAATCTTAATTATGTGGTCCATTATATAATTTTAATTAAAATATCAAATAGATGATTCTATCAGTAGAAGATGATATTCCATAGATATGGCAGCTTTTCTATCAAAATCCAAATCAGCATACTAAGTTTCCTCTTTCCAACTGATCTACTATGGAAAGTGGAATAAAATGCAAAGTAATATGATAGTTAGATGGTAGTATATGGCATAACTGAATTTTTGCTGTAACATCTTTGCTGATGTGTTTGATATGTCTATGGCAGATCAATCTATTTCAAGAGACATTTCTATGGATGCAAGTATAGGAAAGGTATATCATATGCTAGAGGCTCTTTCTGCAATGATTTAAGCACCATATAGCTGTGGGTAAATGTTTTCGGTTTTTATGTAACTCTCATTTGTGGATATAATTGTAGACAAAGGATTCAACAGAATCACCAGCAGTTTCATATCCGTCTCCTGCAAAGATATCAGTTTCATTGCCTTCAACATCATCCTTGTTGGCATCCCCATTGTCATCTCAATATCACCTGCCTCCTTCTAGCTCAAGCCCATTGAGGTGGCCTCGATGTTCTCCTCGACATCAGCTATCGAGACAAGTATCTGATGGCCGGATTCTGGGAAATAAATCACCGAGCTACCACTCAATTTCTGAAGATAAGGCGACGCTCCCTTCATGGAGCAATGACTCTGCTAGGGGCTCCCGTGGTGGGTCATCAGATAGTTGGTCTATGCTTGCATTTTCTGAGCTCATGGCCACCTCTCATAGAGAAAGGTGGTCTTTTGATAGTGAGTCCTTTGGTTTTAACCGTGAGAAGATAACCAGATCCAGTAGCAGAATATCATCTTCCCCCTCCGTTGATTTGCAGACGTGTGGGATTTGCTCAAAGCTTTTAGCTGAGAAATCAGCATGGAGCGGCCAAAAGTTTATTGTGACCAATGAGCTTTCTGTGGTTGCAGTGTTAATATGTGGGCATTCTTACCATGCCGAGTGTTTGGAGCATATGACCCCTGATATCAGCAAGTACGACCCCGCTTGCCCTGTATGTACTTTTGGGGAGAAACAGGTTCATAAGTTGACTGAAAAAGCATTGAAAGCTGAAATAGATTTGAAGGCTAGAAATAGGAGATCGAGGAACCGGGTGCTAGATCTTGATAGTGATGCTGCTGTCTTTGATTGCTTGAAAAGTAGTGAACATCATGGAAAGGGTCCTAAGATGGCATCCAGTTCCAGCACGAGAAGCTACTTGGGAAAGCCTTTCTTGAGACGGCTCTCATTCGGGTCTAAGAGTGCTCGAGCCCTGTCAGAAAATCTTTCAACCAAAAAGAAGGGATTCTTCTGGGCAAAATCTAGCAAGATGTGAACTCATGTAGGGATGCTATAAACCTTTTGCTTAGTATATAATTCTTGCTCATTCCATACACTACAACAGAGAGATTATTAGCCTGGTATGTTTTTAATTGAATTTTGTTGGCACTCAAATAAAAATGGTGGTTCGAAACATGAAATCTATAGTCTTAGATAGAATGAAATTTGTCTTTTTGGTTGTTGAACTCATAATTGTTATTTTCTACAGATTCCAGTGTTGGTTCTTCTATGAACCTCATTTCAGTCAATTGGATAAAGGTCTGTGAAGATCACAAGTATCATGCCAGTGTATACATCTGGAACTGCATTTGGTCTTGACATTCAACAGGGTTAGCTTTTGGAGTTACACGGTAAAGAAGAAAACATGGAACATATAGAACAGTGACTTACAGTGTAAGGATTAGAAATGGAAAAGCATAAACGATCTATGATCTGTTTTGTATTTTGTACAGATTCTTTTTGTTTCTCCTTGAATGCAATCATACGTGAATTTATCAAAATGAAATTATGTGTATGCCGGATGGATCCCAAATTTGCTCAAAGGCATTGCCATCAGTTGCGACTGACGACCGATGTGTTGTGCTGCATTTCCAGGGGATGTCTTGAAACACTAAGCTATGTTCATTGACTGAGATTTCTGTTGGGCGGAGAAAATTAAGACTAGAAAGAACTAAGAATTAGTGAGATTAATCGAATTTTACAACTAAGAACTCAACTTGATTGTAAATAGATCCATAAAAAATGAGAGGTTCCAACTTGATTAACTCAACTACCTTAACGCTCTCTTAGAGCATCCGCACCCATTTTCCATCAACTGCTCTGGCAGTTGCCAATCCCAGAACTGCTCAAGCAGTTCCAAAACTGCACGCACCAGTTCACCAACTGCTCTAGTAGTTACTATTCGTTGAGCGAATGAGGGCGTGACACGTGTTATCACGTAATTACGATTTCGACAAAATAATTGAACCGGATTGCCGGTGAGATTTCAGACCACTGAGATTGCGACACGTGTCATCTCCGGATAACGATATGTGCGAAATAATTGGGGCCGATTGTCGGTGAGATTTCCGACGAATGAGATTGCGACACGTGTCATCTCCGGATAACAATATCGACGAAATAATTGAGGCCGATTGTCGGTGAGATTTCCGACGAATGAGATTGCGACACGTGTCATCTCCGGATAACGAAATAATTGAAGCCGATTGTCGGTGTCGGTGAGCTTTTGGTATAAAATTATCATCTCTCTCATTCCTATCACACCAATCACCACAATTTCCAATCCTTGAATCATCAAATTTCGATGAATCCTTTTAGCTTCGACAACTTTTTTCGAATGAGGCAACTACAAAACGAGGAGGATGACGAGATAGAGCAATCTTTCGTGGATCTCGTGGCCGTGGAGGTGGCACAACTTGATGATGAACCGCATGGTGGTGGATCACGTCGGGGTCGTAAAGCAAATCGACAAAGATTGAGGGCGTCCAGGGGAGATAATCTTCTGCAAGATTACTTCATCGAACGCCCGATCTTCAACGTGCAAGAATTTCGGCGAAGGTACCGAATGAGCAGAGACTTATTCAACACTCTCATGACGGGTCTCTGCAATTTCGACGAATATTGGCATCAGAGACCGGATGCCACTGGATTGCTAGGCCTCCTCCCCCAACAAAAGATGACCGCTGCGCTGCGAATGCTGGCTTACGGCGCAGCCGCAGATCAGTGTGCTGAAATCACAAGGATGTGTGAATCCACTACACTAGAATGTACGAAGGAGTTTTGCCGACAAGTGGTTCTCCTTTACGGTCAACGTTACCTCCGCCCTCCAACAGAACATGACCTCATACGGCTTCTAGCTAAGGGCCAACAACGAGGTTTTCCAGGTATGATTGGAAGCATCGACTGCATGCACTGGGAATGGAAGAATTGTCCAACAGCTCATCAAGGGGCGTACTCAGGGCGAAAGGGTCGTCCCACCATTATCTTAGAGGCAGTGGCCTCGTATGATACATGGATATGGCACAGTTTCTTCGGGGTTCCAGGCGCTCAAAACGACATTAATGTGCTCCACCAATCAGATGTGTTTGACGAACTCCTTGCCGGAAGAAGCCCAACCGCCGTATATGAAGTTCATGAAGAGCGGTATTCCAACGCTTATTTTCTTGCAGACGGAATATACCCAAGGTACTCTACATTTGTGAAAACAATTTCTAACCCCCAAACACCGCCAGATAAGTTGTTTGCAAAGAAACAGGAGTCATACCGGAAAGATGTGGAAAGATGCTTTGGCATCCTGCAATCCCGATGGGCAATTATCCGTCATAGTTGTACATTGCACAAGAAATCGGTGATCAAAACTATCATGTTAGCCTGCATCATATTGCATAACATGATAGTTGAGAGTGAGTTCGTAGATGAAGAGTTTGAAGAGAATGCAGAAGAAGATATGCAAAACCCAGTACGAGCTTTCCAAGTTTATGATGGGCCTGTTGATGAGGATGGGAATCGAATTCCTTTTCAGCCAATGAGTAGAGATGGGGATAATATGTCACGGTTTCATGATCGTGTTGCCGATCTCCAATCTGTTTATATCCATAACGAACTTCAGAAGGACCTGGTGAAGCACAACTGGATGCTTGAGACTGGAGAAAGACTATAATTAATTGTGTTTACATTTTTACTATGTGTGCTTAATTTTCATAAATGTGCTTTCAATTCAGTAAGTGTGTTTCGATAGTTGAAATTGTGTAATAAATATGATGTGTTTGAATTTTAAATGTTAGATTATGCCTCTACGCAGACAAGTTATTTCATAAAGCACATGCAATTTTATTTCTCGAAAATTCAAATACATAATGGAAAGATAATGAAAACATAATGAAAACATAATGGAACGATAATGAAAACATAAACAACATTTATTCTTAATACAATAGGGCGCTATAATTACTGTGGAAAGAGTACGCGTGGTTGATAACAATCCGCAAATGTATCATCGGAAGCTTCACCATCCTTATCTTCTGATTCCTTAAGGATAGCTAGTTTCCTCTTGGTAAAGTACCTTTTGGAGATCAGGGTCATAGCCTCCAAGTTCATGGTCATGATCCTTGCTTCTTCCTCATGTTTCTTTATTTGGAGCTCAGTTTCCGCCCTTGCTTCTTTTCGTTTTTGAAGTTCTATATACTTGGCGTAATAATTGAGCTGACTTTCATTTTGTATCTTTCTCGTGGAATGCCACGCTGCTTGATCACTTGCCATAGTTTGCAAAACCTCAGTGCGTTGATCAATAGGAGTCTTACCTTGTTTCTTATGACGCCTTGCATCCCATTGGTCTTACCGGACTCGACGAACTGGTGCCAACGTAGGCGGGTGATGCTTCATTCAAGTCTCCTTCATCACCCAAATTTACGATTGGAGATGATCCGGTAACGGAGGGAGTATCTTCATATGAGCCAACAAACGGAGACGGAGTGCTCGGTTCAACATCGCGGTAACTTGGATGGTCCTTAAGAACTTCATAACATTCAAAGTGGGTGAACGGTCGTTTCTTAGCGGCATAGTAGTATGCTTGAGCTTGTTTAATCTAAAAAAATACAGTAAATTAATTAAATTAAATTGACATACAAAAAGTTAATTCAAATTTACTAAATTAATTAATTACATAGTACAAATTAAATAAAAATGAAATGAAATAAAAATGAAATTAAATAGGTAAAATAAAAATGAGATTATGAGAGAAATTAAATAAAAATGAGATTATGAGAGAAATTAAATAAAAATGAAATTAAATAAAAATTAGATTATAAGTAGTTACCTCATCCATGTGAGAAGTGCCGCTAGCTCTACGCTTACGTGCGTCTCGCAAACATTGATCCCATTTCTGCAATAGTATCTTGAATTTATTGTAGTGCGACGCAAGCGCAATTTGAGACCTAGGCTCCTCTCGAGGTGTTTCTCCTTCCGATGGCACCCAATTTTCCATGTAATCGGCGTGAATTTTCTCCCACAATTTATCTTTCCTTTGTTTGTTGCCGTTGACTTCATCGATACTATGACGTGCGAAAGAGATGCACATTTGTAAATCTTCGGAACGAAGCCAATGGGCCATTTTTCAAAAAAATGCTCACGAAAATGAAAGTAGAGATGGATGAAGATGTGAAATTTGTAGTGCACAAATGAGAAGTGAGTTGTGAAAAAAATTGTGTAGTATTTATAGGAAAATAGTAGGGGGTGATATGCAATTTTTTGGGATTTTTTTGCAATTTTTTTGTAAATATTTTGGGTATTACCGTTTATATCCGTTCTGATTTTTCTGGTTGAATCTGAGCCGTTGGATCAACTTTTGAATTCGAAATCTACGGACCAGATCAACTGACCCGTTACTTTTTTTTTGTTTCTGCCGTGCCACGTGGCACGTACTGATTGGTTGGTAAGTTTCTTTTTTCACCTTTTACCTTAAGTTAAAAAAAAAAAAAAAACTGGCGTCAGCTGACGTCACCCACGTGAAGTGGGGTCCGCCAGCTGCGCGAGCAGCAGCTCGATCTCTTTCTGCTCGAGCTCGAGCTCGAGCTCTCCTCCCCTCCGACCTGCTCGAGCAAGATCACCCCGGTGCGCCCCTCATTTTCGGCCTCCGAGCACTTGCCGGCGGGCCCCTCCCTCGTGCTCGAGCAGATGCCGGCGAAATCCGCCCCGGTGCACTTGCTCTTAATTATTCCTCAATTCTCTTACTCGTTCTCTAACGTCACTTAAAACAATGCTATCCATTCGATATCATATATCTACCTCGATTGATTCTTTTGCTCTATCCAAAACTTACAAAAGAGACAATCACAGCAGGTACGTGTCGGACAAGGAATATCCCACGTGGAATCTCCATCTAACGTGGCCATCCGAGCTCCTGCATGCTCGTCTTGGCTTTTTCTTGCCACTGAAAATTCCACGTGTGATGTGCATGGAGGCCACACCTCGTTTGCATTCTCCTTTTAAAAGACAACCCCGAACCGTCGTTGAACTTGGTTCATTTCCAACACTACTCACCTCAAATACTTAAAAACCCTAGCTATACAGAATGTCTGAAATCCGAGACGAGTACGGCAATCCCATCCCACTCACCGATCAGTACGGCAACCCGGTGCAGCTGACCGACGAGCAGGGCCGCCCCATTCACCTCACCGGCGTCGCCACCACCGAGGGCGGCCAAACCCAACCCATCCGCCCCGGTGCTGGTATCGGCACCACCGGTACACAAACCGGAAAAGACAGTTCTGAAACCGGTGGGCTCCACGTCCCCGGCACCGGGAAACACGTTCCCGGGACCGGTGCTCACATTCCCGTGATTGGCACGCACGTCCCTGGTACCGGAGCTCATGTTCCGGGGACAGGTGTGCACGTCCCGGGAACCGAGCACATGCCGGGAACCGGAGGAGGTAGTCATCCTTCGGGTATGGGGATGGGGGCAACTGGCGGTGGTGCAGGAGTGATGGCTGGGCAGGCTATGCATGGTCCCGGAAAACCGACAACTGTTGGTGAACATCTACAGCAAGAGCGCCACACCACCGGTCTCGGCGGTGAACACCGCCGAAGCTCCAGCTCTAGTTCGGTAAGTAAGACTTAACTAAAGCTCATTTGATTTCGTGCGTGAAATCTTGTCCCGAATTAATCTAACAAGTTTGAACCATATATATATATATATTTTGTTTTGTTTTGTAGGAGGAGGAAGTGGATGATGGGCAAGGAGGGAAGATCAAGAAGAAGAAGGGACTGAAGGAGAAAATCAGAGAGACATTTGGTGGGAAGCACAAGGAGGAGCAGGCGCAGGGTGGTGGGCCGGCGTTCAAGACACCGACGACGACTCCACAGGAGCACGAGAAGAAGGGGATGATGGAGAAGATCAAGGAGAAGCTACCTGGTCACCATGCTCACTAAACTGTTTGAGTCTGGACTATGTTGCAACTGCAAGCAAAGCATTTGTATTGTATTACTAGAATCAGTAGAATGTACGTGCGTCTTCGTGTCTAGCTAGCTAAGCTTAATTAATTAGCTGGGTGTGAATTAGAAAATGCCTTCGGAGGCAGTAATGTAATAAACTAGTGAAGTCTGCTTAGTTTGTCAATAGTGTAATCTGCATGCATGCGTGTATCCATTAGTTGTATTAATGTCGAAAGGCTTGCGGAATTAGCGTCATCGAGTTGAAGCTTTAGTCAGTTTGCATGATCTCTGATGGTACGGAATTAACGTCATTTTTTGTTCATGTATGGTCCTTTATTATATATGGTCCTAAATTCTAATGTTCTATAGTCTGATGGAGATGTTACTACGTGTAAATTGTTGAATGTAAATTGAAAGACTAAGGTGTATTTTTCGTTCTTACATTCATACAAATGCATATAATTAAATTACAGAGTGCAATCGAGGCTTAAATACTAGAATAATCGGGCTATTCTATAGAGCCAATATCCTGGGCCAAAATAGATATAAAGTAGCCAATGAGTTTTATCAAGTCCTCCCCACTAAAAAGAAACCGGGCAGCGGGTTGGAAAACGAGAAGCAATGTGATGTACATCCTCCCAAGTAACATCTTCCTTACGCAAACCCTTCCACTCCACCAGCCTGTTTGGGATGCCAAATGAAGTCACCAGTTTCTGAGAATTCTGGCAGTGTTTGGGACAGAAGTGTTGAGGTGCCAATGCGTAGCTTCAACAGAGACATGAAAGACCGGATGTAGTTTAAAGTGTGGTGGTAAATCCAGTTTGTATGCAACCCGACCCTATGCGTTTGAGCACCATGAAAAGACCATAGAAGCGCGGTGACAGCCAGGAGGAGAGAATCGGGGCAACGTAGTTACATTTCTACGTCGCTCCGATTTTAAATGAGGCGACGTATATTTCCTTTGATAAAAAGTACGTCGCTTCAACAAACTGAGGCGACGTAGATTGATCTTAGTCGCTTCAATAAAATAAGGTGACTACTTTTTCATTCGAAGCGACCAAACTTATCTTCGTCGCTTCGAATAAAATCTAGGCGACGTAGATTGATCAATATACGTCGCCTCGATTTTATTCGAAGCGACGAAGATTAGTTTGGTCGCTTCGAAGAAAATCGAGGCGACGTAGATTGCTCAATCTACGTCGCCTAGTTTTTTTTTAAATCTGGATCTACTCTTCTTCTTAAAGTCAAACCGTTCATAAAGTTAGAATTTTAGAAAAACAGTTCATTCGCGTTCTGGAGCTGTTCTTGGGCGATTTTGGGAGAAATTTGAGGAAATTGAGAAAGAAGGTTGTTCTTGCCATTGATTTGATTCTTGAGTAAGGTTAGTTTGATTTGTATCTCTTTAACCCTCTTTATGACCATAATATGTTAAATTAGAAGTGAAATTGAAGTTTTGGTGAAATGTTTGAAGTTGAATTGAATTTGGTGTTATGTTGTAGTTTTAGTGTGAATCATTGAATTGTGGTAAATCATGTTATGGGTTCATGAATAATGTTTGAAATTTGGTTAAGTTTAGTGAAATTTATTGATGATTAGAAGTGAAATTGAAGTTTTGGTGAAATGTTTGAAGTTGAATTGAATTTGGTCTTATGTTGTAGTTTTAGTGTTTGAATCATTGAAGTGTGATAAATCATGTTATGGGTTCATGATTAATGTTTGAAATTTGGTTAAATTTAGTGAAATTAATTGATGATTAGTGTAGATTAGGTGTATTCGAGCCTTAATTAGTAGTGTTATTAGTGTTAATCATGAAATCGAGCGTATGGTTATATATAATTGTGGTGTTTATCAACTTAGAACTCCCGTTTGAGAATCAACAACTCATCTAGTTGATCGAGTTGAGTTGTTGATTCTCGAATTGTCCCATTTTTGGACACTTTAGGTGAACATGACTTTGTTGATCCTTTTGCTATTCGTGTGATTTCAATTTCAGTTTTGGGATATGGTTTCGACAATGTCTCCTTTCAATGTTCCCCGAGTGCAAATTAGGTTGTTTAGATATGTGTGCACTCGGGGAACTATAGGGAGATGCTGCCGAAATTTCCCTAAACTGGAGCTGAAACACATGGGTGCAAAAGCGTTGACAAATGTCGTGTTCCCCTGAAGGGGATAGGACCCAACCCGGAGGCATAAGGCGAAGAAGTGTGGGGTTTTGGTTGAATCGCAACTGTGGCGTGGTAACTTTGTTCATATTGATTGTTTATGTTGACAGGAAACATGGACGGGCACCCAGACAAAACTTGGATGACATATCATCATGCTGATCCAAGGTACATCACAGGCATATTCGAGTTCATGAATTTTGCCCGGCGACATAGTAACGGAGCCGATTATCACTTCTGCCCATGCAAACGTTGTAAGAACGGTCCGTTCAAGGTTACTATGGATGTCATGTATCATCACTTATCACACAGTGGTTTGAGTCCGGATTATACTGTCTGGCACCTTCACGGGGAAGTTTCTGCTGAACCGACAATGCTCAGTCAACGAAGACAGTGGCTTCAATCCAGAGTCGGTCCTTCTAGTGGTGCCGGTCCTTCAGTGAACCCGCAGTTGGAGATTCTACATGATGCATATCCCTATTATCCTAGATACCATGCAGATGTACCCCAACAATTAGTGGAAGATAATTCGGGCATGAACTTCAATGACATGGTAGACGATGATTATGAAAAGTACGATAGATTATTGAAGGAGTCACAGACCCCATTATATGAAGGCAGTGAGGAAACTGTTTTGAGTGCCATATTAGATGCAATGGAAATGAAAAATGAAAAAGGATGGTCGGACACAAGTGTTGACTCTTTATGTATTTACATTAATAAACTTCTTCCTAAAGGGCACACATTCCCCTGTTCATACTCGAAAATAAAAAAAATCTTGAGTGATCTTTCACTGGGTTACGAAAGAATTGATGCGTGTGAGTTTAACTGTGTGTTGTTCAGGGGGGCGCTTGTAAACGAGAGGATTTGTCCAGTGTGTTATTCTGAAAGATATAAGCCATATACGAATGATATTCCCAAAAAAATAATTTGTAACTTCCCTCTAACACCAAGGTTGAAGCGTTTGTTTATGTCCCCACACACTGCCAAGCATATGCGATGGCTGGGGGAGCGGATATGCGTGGCTGGTAGCCTCAGCCACCCAGCTGATGGAGAAGCGTTTCAACATTTTGACAGAATTTTTCCAGGTTTTGCACGGGCCTGCAGGAATGTGTGCCTTGGAGTAGCAACAGACGGTTTCAATCCATTCGGAACAATGGGAACTTTGCAAAGTACATGGCCCGTTGTTGTGATGCCGTACAATCTACCACCATCAATGTGCATGAAGAAGGAATATAACATGTTATCAGTGTTGATTCCAGGCCCTAAATCTCCCGGAAAGTGCCTTAGTGTACTCATTGAGCCGATGATCAAGGAGCTAATACATTTATGGGTCGTTGGAGTCCATACTTTTGATCGAGTAGACAATGAGGTATTCTTGATGAAGGCAGCGGTAATGTGGACTATTAGCGACTTTCCAGGTTTAGGGATGCTTGCGGGGTCAACTATGAAAGGGTACAAGGCATGTCCAATCTGTCTAGATGAGATAACTTCAGAGCATATATGTGGGAGGATAGTTTATGAAGGTCATCGAAAATGGCTCCACCAAGATCACCCTTGGAGATTGAGCAAGGCATTTAACGGGAAGGAGGAGTTTGGCGGAAGACCCTATCGTAAGAGTGGAGATGAAATTTTGGAGGACGTTAGGTCACACGTTTACCCTATTCTTAGCCAACATGAAGACTTGAAGGTGCCGTACAATCCGAATAACAGACAGTGTTGGACTCACGAAAGCATATTTTGGAAGCTGCCGTATTGGTCATCATTGAAGATCAGACATTGCTTAGATGTCATGCACATTGAAAAAAATGTGTGTGACAACATCCTTGGAACCATTTTTTCTATTGAATCGAAGTCCAAGGATGGTCCAAAAGCTCGCGCTGCTTTGAAGAAGAGGAATGTGCAAAAAAACCAGTGGCAAAGAGCGGGTGACTTGGGTACGGGGAAAGTTCCTCATGCACCCTTTTTAGTTAAAAAGGATGATCTAGAAGATGTGTTCCAGTGGTTCAGGGATGTTAAGTATCCTCTTGGTTATGCAGGTAGTTTGAGAAGTAAGGTGAAAGTAAGTTCCCCGTCACAGTTTTATGGATTGAAGACGCATGATTGCCATGTCTTGCTTCAACGTCTTCTTCCTGTGGTTATCAGAGGATTCCTGCCAGAAAATGTTGTGAAGCCATTGATAGCACTGTCAAATTGGTTTCGTTAACTATGCAGTAGGGAGCTTAAGAAGGAGGTTGTGCGTGACATGGAAACTGAGATAGTGATGATTCTCTGCAATTTGGAGCTCATATTTCCTCCACATTTTTTTACATCTATGGTTCATCTCATGATTCATCTGCCCGAACAAGTATTCCTTACAGGTCCAGTACACTATACATGGATGTATCCAATTGAAAGGTAAAATGTTTTTCATTGCTAATATTATGTTCGTTATGTAATATGTCGGCAATTATGAATTTATTGTACTAATCTTGAGTGGTGTTTTTGCAGGCAATTAGGAAAATATAAAAAGTCAATGAGGAATACACATTACCCGGAAGGTAGTATTGCTGAACAGTACCTCGTATATGAGTCGGTGACGTATTGTAAGTCTTATCTCAGACGGATGGACAACGAAGATATCGACACTTCCATAGCTGGGTGGAATGTCAGCTGTGTTTCACTCTTAGTAAGACCAGATATTATCGAGACTCGTTGCCAGTTCAGGTTGACTGAGGCAGAGACTGCTGAGGCTCACTGGCAAGTCTTGGTGGAAACAGACGAAGTCAAACCTTACCTAGAAGAACATCTCAGAAGGTTCGAGGCTAAAAATGGTGAAGATTTCGACGAGCTTCATCGGAGGAGGAGTTTTCTTCGATGGTTCTTAACATGGGTACATATGCCTATTAATTCTTGTAAGGTTCTTTGAGGGTTTATAACACTTATCTCTAACTTCTCTTAACACTTATCTCTCAGGTGTCCCTTAAAGAAAAAAACTCGGACCCGAGCTTGGTTGCAGGAATAAAGTTATTAGCTCAAGGACCTCAGCAATGTCGGGTTTATAAGTCGTGTTATGTGAACTGTGTCAAGTTCACATCGTTTGATAGAGATCAAAGAACCGTGACTCAAAACAGCGGTGTCATGATAGACATGGGTTCATCCAAGTTCTATGGCCATGTTAACTACGTGGTCGAAGTATTATATGCAGGCCGTATGCCAGTGGTGTTGTTTAAGTGCACATGGCACAACTCCGAGAACCCTGAAGATCTTGACACCGTTATAAAAGATCATGGACTAATATCAGCGAATACAAACAACAGTTACTATGAGGATTCACCCTTCATAATTGCAACCAAAGAAAAACAGGTATTCTACATATACGATCCAAAGGCTGGTGGTACTTGGAAGGTAGTACAAGAAATGTCGCACCGCAATGTCTACAGCGCCGAAGTACTTGCCATAGATGAAAACATATCGCGTACAGGAGATCATATATTCGAGCCTTACCAAGAGGACACTCCCACGGTGATACAATTTTACCCAGATTTTCAACTACTTTTGGACGAAGAAGGAGACGAGGACAAGGACGAGGACGAGGACGACGAGGAGGACGAGGACGAGGACGAAGACGAGGACGAGGACGAGGACGAAGACGAGGACGAGGACGAAGACGAGGACGAGGACGAAGACGAGGACTAAACTCATAATATTATTATGAATTTGAAACCTAAATTCGTATTTTCTTTAAAGCATAATTTATGTATTCGAGAAAATATTACTAACTTTATAATTCTAAACTTCATCGTTTCTTTCATATTCAGTTCATTACCTTTCCATAAATAAATTGAAGCGACGAAGAATTCAACCTTTGTTAGTATCTCCAAATTTAAGCGACGTAGATTGAGCAATCTACGTCGCCTCATTTATTCAAAAAAAAAAACAAAAAACAAAATTAAATACAAGGACGCGACGTAGATTGAGCAATCTACGTCGCCTCAATTATTCAAAAAGAATAAAAATATGAAAATTAAATACAAGGAAGCGACATAGATTGATCAATCTACGTCGCCTCATTTATTCAAAAACAAAAAAAATAAAAATAAATACAATAAAGCGACGTATATTGCTCATCCTACGTCGCCTCATTGATTCAAAAAGAAAAAAAAATTAAAAATAAATATTTAGTTCATTTAGTTTATTTAATATTCATTTGATTAATCGAAGCGACGAAGGTTGAATTATACGTCGCTTCAAATTAAAAAAAACGACGTATATTGCAATATACGTCGCTTCAAACTAAAGGAAGCGACGAAGATTGAGTTCTTTGTCGCGTGAACATATTAAGAAAGCATACGAGGCGACGAAGATTGAGTTCTTTGTCGCTTCAATTAATCGAAGCGACGAAGATGCCAATCTACGTCGCCTCGTTGGCTTTATAATCCCAGAATCACAGTTTCTTTCTTCTTCTTTTCATTTCGTCCAAACTTCTTCCTTGCTCTTCGACCTCGCGCCCCCAAATCCCTAACCCAGAAATCCCTAACCCCTAATCGACCTCGCTCAATCTAAACCCCTCCATCTCAACCCTCCATCTCAATCCCCTCCACCAAATCCCCTCCATCTCAATCCCCTCCACCAAATCCCCTCCATCTCAAATCCCCTCCATCTTCAACTCTCTCTAATCATCTTCGATCTTCATAGCCTCGGTAGGCATCTTCTTCTTTTTTCGATTTTTTCTACTTTTCAACTCTCTCTCTAATCATCTGTATGTGTGAGTATTATTGCATTGTTGAGTTTGTATCGGATTTCAATCAGTTAATATTATGTTGCTCTTGTGTTAATTTTGTTTCACAGGTGTTGGAGGTTTAGCACTGACCTGGGATTTCCAATCAAGTAAGGATGCATTATTTTTAGTGGGTTTGATTTGTAAATTGATTCTGGGTTACTGTTATTGTAAAGATTGTAGCTTTTGTTTGGTCATAGTTTTGTGAAATCATTGTTAAACTTGTTACACTGTGAAATTGTTCATGACTCATGCTTAGCTGAATCGTTGTCAAGGTTTGTGTTGTACACAAGTTTTTGAGTATAGACTGTATAGGCCAAAAGAAGTAAAAGAACATTTTTAACTATACAATTATTTCTGTCTTCTTAGATTGTGAGGAATTCGTGTTGAGTTGCGTGTTTTCAATTATTTCAATCTCACTGTGTTTCGATATCTGGGAGATGAGAAATCTGATGTTATATACGCTGTTTGATACAAGAGTGCTGCTTATGGCATTGGAGTGCTTAAGGCAATTGTTGTTGGAAACTTAAACTTATGGAAAGCTGCTTTAGGGGTTTGAAAACTTGTCATAACACTCATTTGTTGCTTAGGGTAATGAAGTAATGTCAACAAGCTCACGTCTTTTCCCTATTTTCCGGCAGTCCGTGGCCTGTTGCTATATGGATTTGAGCTAATATGGTTTAAGATAATTGCTGATATTTACTAAAAATAAAAATTCAGCGTATGTAATCGTAAGGCTGTTATGTGTGCTTGAATATGCAAGGAGTGCATTTTCCTGCTGTGTTGACTATCTATATGCTTATTAGATGAAAAGTTTGAAAACTAACCTTATAGTCAACTTCTTGGACGGAGTTTCCATGTCAAATATTCCTTAATAGAGTGGAAAACTAAGAGATGCCTGTTTCTACATTTGAAGATTGTACACTGTAATAATTTCTCGTTTCTAGTTGTTAAGAATGATAATTTTATCAGATAAAAAGAAAGAATGATAATTGAACCAGAATGTACATAAATAAAAGATCATCTGCAACCACATTGATTTTGTGAATTCTGTCCCACATGGTTCTCTATGAAAATGGTTTGGCCTGTTCAAAGGCAAAATGTTTCATAATTTGTTATATGGGATCACAGCGTACATTACAAAGTACGCCCACTTGTTCCTTTGTATATATCTAATTGGCTTTACCAAACAGAGATTACTTTACGAGAGTAGAGAAATTCAGTTTGTTATACCATGTAATTTGATACAATTTATTTAGGCACCAAATCAGTGATGTATTGCTTAAATTTGGATTTAGATGTTTTCTGTTGTATTTGGCATTTGGTATGGTGTGATACGTGGAATCTGAAAATTGTATTGACAGAAAGATTAGTTAAGTTAGGTTCTTTTTCTGATCAAATCATCCATGGCTTGAGGAATGCTGCATATTAGGATCAACATGCCAGACAGTTTATCTCCTTATCTCCTTATAGGATCAACATGCCAGACAGTTCTTGGTCGATCTCTTACACTATACAAACTAGTTAGTTTAAATCATCTAATTAATACATAACAGTTTAGTTTTAACAGAATGGCTCCCGGAAATACTGGATATCAGAGGAAGAAAGCGGCGATCCAGAGTCGTGAAGCGGCCGCGGCGGCCGCGGCGGCAGCTGCGGAGGCTACGGAGGCGGCGTGGCGAGCATTCAGCAGAGATGGGGCTTCCAGGTCGGGTTGCTCCACGGGACAATCTGCGACCCCAGCAGGCGGGGTTTTAACGCCCGCCCCAAACCTTGAGGATACGATTCCTCAAGGGGATGACAGCGACGCCACTACGGCGCCACAGCACCCTCCCGCCCTCAGCATCCGGTGCAAGAAGACCAAACTCCCCGACATGGTGGACATGGCAACCGGAGATCCAACGACGCAACAGCGCGGAGTCGTTGTCGGGACGAAGACGGAGTACCTCGTCCGGATGAACAATAATAGGCGACTACAAGTCGCTTACTCTACAAGGCATCGGGGGCCTGCGACGAGGGAAATGAGGAGTCTGATGTGCAGAGACATCGGTAGCATCATCCGCGGAAAAGTTCCAATGCTTGCACCTAGCTTTTTGGGACTTAGCGATTTGCATCGCGATATCGTCAATACAAATATTGAGGTATATTTACTGACCTTAGCTTACTTACCTACTTGTAGTAAATGTAAATATAACTTTTACATAACGGAATTTAAATGTCTTGTGCTAGACGAACTACGACATCCCGGCGACTGATGTGGAGATGTGGAACTTCATTGATGCGACGGCGCAAACAATCTACAAGGATTGGAAGTACGATTGCCATCAACATTATCTCCACGTCAGCCAGGAGACTCCGGCCGAGTTTCTCGGGAGGGAAGACCAATGAGCGTGGTTAAAAGCCCACTTCGAATACCCTGCTTACTTGGTGAGCTTCATAAACTATCCGCACAGTTTTGGTAGCCAACATTCTAAAAATATGCATGTTTATCTATTCTTATTTTAAAATGATTTTTGTGTGTGTGTGGCAGCGATTGTGCGGACGGAATCGAGGAAACCGAAACAAGAACAAGGAGCAGCAGCTCAACCACCATTCAGGATCTCTCGCCCTCTCGTACCGAAGCGAGGTGTTGGAGAAGGAGGGTCATAGAGCGCCCGCCGTCCAGACGTGGATTAATGTATACCAGCCGGACAAGAATGCGGCTGAGAAAGTGGTAAGCGAAAATATGTTCACGTTACGTTATTTCAATTATTTTTGTTTACTATATTGTAATATTATTTATTTGATATATTTTAATTGAGAAGGCGGCAGTGAAGCGTCGACTCGATGAAGTCTTGTCGCAACAAGATAGTGTTGCGGGCACAGTTGACGGCGATTCGGTTTCCCAAGCCCAGCCTCTTCCTCTTGATACACAAATAAATATCATAGAGGAAGAGGTGGGTTCAAGGCCCAGGACCTCTATAAGAGGTAATAAATCTCCTAAACCACCGTCGTTCATCTCGATTTACGTTTTGCTTTATTTTGGTTTACTATTCCATTACTAATATTTGTTCTTGTTCGACGTTACAGGGGTGGGGCGCGCTCTCACACGCGACCCCAAACCGAGAGGAGGGGCCCAAGTACAGGAAACCCAAACCCTGAAAAGGGAGATCGCTGAAGCCAGAGAGGAGGCGCGCAGATCGAGCGAGGTGGCGCAGAAGGCCATAGAGGATTACAGTGCGCTCGCCCAAAGGATGCAAGAAATGGAGGCCCTAATGCGATCATTCCAGGCTGCGAGTCAACAACCTCAAGCTCCTCCACCACATCCTGGCTCGTAATCAAGCTGCATTGCCGTCCCCCAGCATGAGTCTAATATGCGAATCAAACAATAGTATCTAGGCTTTGTATAAATTGTTAACGTTTTGATTTGTGCCAAATTTTTCTATATAACTTGATTTGTGGTTGAATGCGTTTTTGTGGTTGAATGGGTTTTTGTGTTTGTAAATTGCGATAGGTTGTGACTTGGTACAATAATATTTATTTTTTATTTTTTTTCTTTTTGAATAAATGAGGCGACGTAGATTGCTCAACCTACGTCGCCTCATTGTGTAAATAAAGAAAAAAAATAAAAATTAAAAACATTGAGGCGACGTATATTGAGCAATCTACGTCGCCTCATTTATTCAAAAAGAAAAAAAATAAATATTAAATACAATTAAGCGACGTATATTGAGCAATCTACGTCGCCTCATTTATTCAAAAAGAAAAAAAATCAAAATTAAATACATTTAGGCGACGTAGATTGCTCAATCTACGTCGCCTCATTTATTCAAAAAGAAAAAAAAAATATTAAATACACTGAAGCGACGTAGATTGATCAATCTACGTTGCCTCATTTATTCAAAAAGAAAAAAAATCAAAATTAAATACATTGAGGCGACGTAGATTGATCAATCTACGTCGCCTCATTTATTCAAAAAGAAAAGAAAAAATAAATATTAAATACAATGAAGCGACGTAGATTGATCAATCTACGTCGCTTCATTTATTCAAAAAGAAAGAAATATAAAAATTAAATACAATGAAGCGACGTAAATTGATCAATCTACGTCGTTTTATTGAGCGAAAAAGAAAAAATAAATAAAATGAAGCGACGTAGATTGAGCAATCTACGTCGCTTCAGTGAGCGAAAAATTGAAGCGACGTAAATTTGTTTACGTCGCGTGAAATCATCGAGGCGACGAAGATTTGGTTCTTTGTCGCCCCAATGGTGAAGGGATCAATCTCAAGCGACAAATCGAGGCGACGAATATTTGATCACAACAAATCGAGGCGACGAGAAATCCATACGAGGTGACCACCTTTCTTCGTCGCCTCGAATTTCTCCTCCAGTAGTGAGCTTGTGGGAGTCTCTTGATCATGGAGCTTTTGCGATAGGGCTGTAATTTGAGGAAAACCCAATCACCAACATTGAATTCCCACTCCATGCGCTTCTTATCTACCATTTGCTTCATTCTGTCTTGCGCCACAGTTATGTGGGCTTTGAGAGAGGACAGGAGCTCATCACGCTTCTTTAAGGCAGTGTCCACTGAATTAACTGAGATGGTACCTGGCAAGTATTGCAAAACAGAAGGAGGAGGCTTTCCCATATGGTGCTTGAAATGGGGTCATGTTGATGGTGGAGTGGTGCGTTGTGTTCTACCACCATTCAGCTCAATGCATCAATTCACTCCAAGATTGTGGCTTATCATGAACGAAACATCGCAAGTAGTGTTCAATATATCGGTTCACCACTTCGGTTTACCCGTCCGACTGTGGATGGTAAGCCGAACTGTGGCATAGCGTTGTGCCCTGCATCATGTGGAACGCTGCCCAAAGTTGATTTAAAAAAATAGGGTCTCTGTCCGAGACTATAGAATGAGGCATGTCATGTAAGCGAAACACCTCTCTCATAAAAACATCAGCAATCTGGCTAGCAGTGAAATGTGGGAGATTGCGATGAAATGAGAGTACTTCGACAGGCTATCGACGACTACAAATATGCCATTCTTTCTATTGAACACAGGCAACCCAACAATAAAGTCCATAAAAATGTCAAACCAAACCCTCATTATGTAACTACCCGAACCTTAATTATTGAGCTAATCTAAGTAGATCGAGTTAATTAACAAGTTAATCATCATATGTCACGTTTATCAATTGAAGTTTTATCATTTGTCGCGACTTACATATCAATTTTTTATAGGTTACGATTTTGGTTTCAGTTACTCCATGAAAGTTGTAGAGGAAATTATTTTGAGCTCGTCTGTATTTTCATTGGATTTTTTGGAGGTTCAAACTAATTTCTACGAATTTCAGAAGTTTATTGTAAATAGTAATTAAATAAAAAAATCTACTATTGGTTGAATATTGTGGACTGTCTGGATCATTAATCTAGTGAGGCTAATTGTTAGAAATCCATCTGGATTAGGTGAAAACCCAACATTTCTACTCGGCCCGACTCTCTCTCTTCGCACCCTGACTGTGTGACACCGATGAGGCTGCCGCCATCTGGTGAGTTTTCCCCCTCTACTTTGTCCCTCGAAATCAAGCTTTCACCTTCCTCTATCATTCCTCAACCGTAGTTTATCCATGCATGCATCGAAGATGGAGGATTGGCAACGAGAAAATTGAGATTCGAGGCCAATTCGGCCTCCGTCGCCGGTGACACCACCAGCGATGAACCGTCACCAACGTTAGGGATTTTGAACCCATGAACTATGGAATCTAACATGACCCACCTAGTCGCGTGACTCGGCCTAGAGACGGAGAACGGTCGATGCCAATTTTTGGCGATATTCTGAATATTCCGAGGTAAATTTTGACTTATTCGTTTTGAATTAGACTGTGGTGCTTTGATCAAACTTGTTGGGCTTGGAAGCTGTTCGCCGTAGCCAGTGATGGCGCTTGGGCCCCATGCACCGCCGTATACGGTGGAGATCCAGCGACCAGAATACCATTTTCTTCACGGGAAGTTTCCTTTGCTAATTTCATGTGGCTCTTATGTAGTTTCATAGATTTTGAGAAGTTATGTAATGTTTCGATGTATGTATAGGATTCGGATGCGACTCAACACTTTCGACTCTTTCATTGTGTGTCAAGTCGAGGCTCCCCTTTCTATGGAGCTTGGGAGTCACGGCACGAAGAATGTAATTGAATTCGCGATTTGGCGGTGTAGCGACACTTAGTTATTGAGAATGGAATGAGCGCTAAGTAGGTTTCTCAAGTTAGTGGATCGACTTACTTTTCTGGCAATCCAGGTGAGTGGACAATTTAATTTTCACCGTCGTTGTGAGTCTATGATTATGTCTATGATTTTTATTTTCGCAAGGCTTCTATGTTTATGTTTTTTTGTTTATGCTTATGCACGGAGGCACCTATGATATGATTTTACGATTTTACACACGATATGTCTATGTTCATGCATCGATGTATAGGTAATCTGGCTGATCACCGAGAGCGGCCTCCGGTAGGACACTTCATTCTCCTGAACTGGCTACGATTATGATTGCGATAGCTAGATGATTTATGTTCTAGTTATGGCCTCCACACACTTATGCTAGTTTTCCTTCTTAGACTTGCCATGTTTTACTATACATTTACGGAAAGGCATAAACGTACGTTTTATGATTTTTCTTACGCATCATTATTTTCGTCCATTCACTCTAACGATTTTCATGTTTTATATGTTTTTCCCTGGATCCTTTAGTTTCAACTACCCGGGTTACAGAGTTTCATCAGAGGTCGAGTGTCCACATAGTTCGAGGCATAGCTGTATCCACTGTAAGATCCAAGGTTGATCCTATGAATTAGTATTCTCATCAGTGTAGCTAGTTTAGAATGTTTAGATGCTCTGATGTCACAAAACAATATTTCGTTTTTATTTATTGTTATGATTTTCTTTTATTTATGACTTTTGAGTTATGGATCACCATTGGAGATTTTGAAAAGTACGTGTCATATCTGTGTTACAAAGTTGTTAGGGCCTAGTCTTGGTTTAGGCAGCTAAATCGGGGTTGGGTCCTTTCATATTACGCACTGAAAGTGGCTGTATGAGACCCGATAGATTGATGGCTTCATATGATTATCTCTGGCAAGGATCACATTCAACAATGAATTGAGTCACCTCCTTTCGCATGCCAAGCCAGCCAAAGCTGCACTTGAGTCGCACCAATGTTTGTAGATAACCTGAATGCTCAGATGTCTTTGACGAAATAATTCATGGAGAAGCTTCAAGTGCCACTCTGAAAACTGTGAACATATAAGTAGTCCTTATAGAAGACCTTCCCATCTTTCTACTCAAAACCCTTCTTTGTTGGGCTGCCCTCAGTGAAATCCTTGATAATTTGCTGGGCCACTAGGTCGTGTAGGTAGGCAACGAAAATCTAGTCGACCCCTTCAAATATTGGAGCTGAGATAGACTGAATGGTGTAAAGCTTCGATTGCTTTGAGAGGATGTCAGGTAATGTACGTGTTGGAACTACCAGGCTTGTATTCTACCTTATAGTCATACCTGAGGAGCATTGAGAGCCATTTGTGTTGCACTAGTGTAGTAATAAGCTAATCCATGAGGTGCTTCAATGGTTGGTAGTCGGTGATGATGTTGAATTGATGATCCAACAAGTAGGGACACCATTTTTGACTGCATAGATCACGACAAGCATCTCCTTTTCGTATGTAGAGAGAGCTTAATCTTGGGACACAACTCCTTGGAGATGATGTGTTTAGATGCTTGTTCTGAATTAACATTGCTCTGATGCTGACTCCACGGGCGTCCGTTTTGATTGTGAAGGGCTTGATTAAATAAGACAGAATGAGAATATGGGCGATGGTCACTGCCATATTTAATTGGTCGAAGGCTTCCTCCACTGCGGGAGTTCATGCGAATTTCTCCTCTTTAAGCATCACTATCAATGGCTAGAGGATCTGACCAAAGTGGTGCATGAAGCGTCTGTAGTAACCACAAAGGCCGAGAAAGTCATGCATGTCTTTTACAATATTGGGCTTGGACCAATTGCGAATGCAGGCCACCTTTTCCTGATACATGGCCACACCATATTGGGAGATCACATGGCCTAGATAATGGACATGTGTCATGACAATCTCACATTTCGACAGTTTGATCTTTAGTTGATTTTCTTGTAGGATGGTGAAAACCGTAGCTAAATGCTACAAATGCGAGTCAAAATCTGCACTATAAACCAATATGTCATCGAAAAACACAAGGATAAACTTATGTAAATGTCGCTTGAAGATTTGATTCAAGAGTGCTTGAAATGTAGATGGTGCATCGGACAAGCCAAAAGGCATAACAACGAACTCGTAATTTCCCTCATGAGTTCACAATGCCGTTTTGTGAATGTTTGCTTCATGCATCTATATTTGGTGATACCCGGAGCATATGTTCAATTTCATAAAAAATTTGGCACCATGAAGTAACTCATCCACAATGGGTATGGGAAAACGATCCTTGATGGTTATTGTATTGAGAGCCAGAAAGTTTACAAAAAACTACCACGTGCCTTCCTTATTTCTTACTACAAGAACTGAAAGGAAAATTCGCTTGTGGTCACATGAATTTTTCCTTCTCGTAACATCTCCTCCACTTTCTTCTCCAATTCGTCCTTTTGCAAATTCGCTTAGCGGTATGACCTCACGTTAACTGGACCGGCATTGGGTTAAAGGGTGATGTGGTAATCAATAGGTTGTTGATGACGTAAGCTTGTGGGTTCTGCAAAGAGGCTTTGGTACTGTTGAAAGATGGGCTGCAAGGATGGGTCCAATGGGGAGGAGTTTGGATTAAAGTTATATGTGGATGGCATGAGTGCTAGCAAAGAATATGTATCCCTTAGGTTAGCTTATTTAACGCCATGAAAGATGTGGTGTAACGACCCGAATCTTGATTAGTGAGTTAATCATCATTAGTCGCGCTAATCAATGAACTAAGAAACATACGTCACGTTTATCCAGGTTCGTCATGATTAAAAATTGACTTTTTATAGTATGGAACTTTGAAGGGTAACAAGCCGCCTGATTTTCATGTTTGGCGCCTGATAAAGCAAAGCCGTTTTACTCTTCTTTGGTTGAAACTTGAAAGTTTCAGGAAATCCTACAAGTCAGATGCAATAAAAGGTGAAATATTTGCTCATTTTTTCATGTTTCTTTACTTATCACATCATTTTTATTTTTATTTTCATTTTCATTTTTATGTCAATGTTTCTTGCTTTAAGGCTTGTTTGTGTTTTGGTTTGGATTGGATATGTAATTCATTAGACTTGAGCTGTTTTTAATGAACAAAGGGAGACTAAATTTGATCTAATGAGTAGCATACAAATCCAATCTAATGCACCAAACAGGGCTAACAATTTGTTTGATTCTTTGATTGTCTGATTTGGAGTTGTGTAATGTGTAGATGGTGTGTTGGAGCAATGATGAAGGTTAGGGTTCACTTCAGTTTCTGTAATATGATGTTTCTCCTTTCAATTCTTAGTTTAATAGAAACTTCTGATAGACTGAGACTGGGACGATGAATTTTTTTGTTTCTAGGTGAATTTAGTTAATGATGGACCGGTAACACAGTGTTCACATGCATAAGCATCATCACCAGAGTTATTATAATCCACGATGACTCCTGTGATTACATCATAAAAATATAAATTAGATGACTAATGATTGATAATGAAGTTTTATTAATTGATAATTGATATTGAAGTTTGTTCTCACCCGTATGGCTTCGTTGATACGATGATTGCCCATAAATTGTTCCATCAGGACCTGTGGTTTACAGAAAAGAACCATGGTTAGATTGAATCAAATAATCGTCTGAATGATCATACAACCTAATAAACCAAATGGAGCAATGAATCAGATTGTAGCCTAGGTCTAGTAGAGAAAGGCATCAATATTTTGAACAATCTGAATGAAACAATCAAGTGTCAAAACACATACTGTACTTAATAAACTACTTTATGTACACATTACCTGGTACAATTTGGTCATCATCTTCATCATCGCTACTCTCCATGCTTGTAAAAGATTCTTTAGACTAAAAAAAAGTTGTCTTTTGCTCGTGCATTGTCTTTATTCCTTGGCTGACCCTGCTAAAATGACATATAACAAAATTATTCCTTAACTTATCATTAAATTGTGTTATTAAGAAACATTAGGCTGGTCAAGATAATGACAGCAAATAGTTTTATTTCATAAAGACAGAATGATGCTTAATTTGATTTAAAAGTAAGAACTACTAACCCAGGCAGTCACTCTCCTCGATTGTTGTTGTGAAATTCACTGGTATTGTTGTCTCATGGCATATTGAGGATTCTGTAGATTGAAAAAAATATTGTCCTTTGTCTGACAGTACTCCTGAAATTGACCCTTTATTTTGATAGTTAATACGCCTTTTTCGCACCATACCTAAGATAATTTAAGTAATAAAAATCAATTTCACTAAGAATACAATCATTTGTAACAATCATAAACAACAAAAGTTATTGATAAAATATTACTTAAATCATTTATTACATGATAACCAACCAACATGTAGTCGAAATCATTTTTCTTTTTACTGATACACTAAGAAAGACATCATAAATCATATAACTACATACCTGAAAGTTGTTGACAAACTGAAAAACACAACAAAAATTGCCAGAGGAACAACAGCACTAAAAAATAGCGGAGTACAATTCGCATAAAACCTACAATTCCTGTAGAATAAACAAAAAGTATTAAAAATTAAAAAAATAAATTACAATCGCACAGTAAACAACCCATAAATCAAAAACAACACAGTAAACAAAATTCATCTCTAGTACATGCCATTCTATATGACCCTTCTTACCTAAAAAAACTAACCGATATAAATTATGGCTAAACCAAGCAGACTATGTGTCAACAATAATGTAGCTTAATATTCAAATGGTAAGTAATGTTTTTCAATCTATTTAAGCTCTGATATTTTAGAGCTTCTAAGCCTAGGTCGATAAGGCAAGGTATTGAGTGGTGTAAAAAAAACAATATAATCATCACACCAAAAAGAGAAGCACTCCATAAAGGAGAAAAGATATATTTGATCTATTCATTCATCTCGTGCAGCACAAAATCAAGTGTTGGCAAAAACATGCTTAAAAGAGGCAGATTCAACTTAACCTCTTTCAGCTCCGCGTTTCAAACCACATAACTCAAACTGAGGTCCCTTGCAAAATATCCTTCAAATTCTAATCCAAACGCACAAAAACCTAAAAACTCGAGATAAGTGAGATGATCTAGTTTTTTTCCTTTTCTTCTTGTTTTTTCGTTAGTTGTCTTCATCAAATTCAATCTCAGGACATCTGGTGCCTCAAACGTGAAAAGTGTGAATCATCGCTCCATATAGAAATGGCTCATGAAGAAGTAATTAAATAGACCTATATATCCTAGAAAAAACAAAGACTCATAAAACACTAATTAAAAATAGTTCTAATTCTAAAATAAATTAAAAATTAAAATCCAAATCAAATGGAAACACTAAAAAAATTACATCCAAATTCAATGAAAATTTAAATTCCGTATCAAATGAAAAACTAACTTTAGCAACTTACTGTGCAATCAATAGATACCAAGAAATCATTAAAGCCAATCAATTATAAGCAACTAGAATGTCAATTTATAAATAAAAACTCATTCTTATATACTCATGTTACTCTGTGTTAATATCACAGTAGTATTTGATAGAATTGATGAGTATATATGAGTTAATTGTTACTCATTCTATAAATCCTATCATAGCTTTCAAACCATGCAGATGCACAAGTGTTCAAACGACTAATATCCTATGTATATTTGAGATCCCTAGCTCTCGAAAAATATCTTTCCACCTCAATATAAGAATACAATACACAGTTCATAAATGAAGACGAATTTTAATAGATAACAAATCACATCGAAACCTCTATAAACATGATTCAAAACTAAAGATCATAGAAAATGGCTGACCAAATTCAAATTTGAGATCTAAAGGACTTGTTTCCGACTGAGGTGGCAAAGAAGACGATGCAGCTGGCGTTAGAGTGCGTGGAGGAAGATCCAGATAAGAAATCAGAGATCAATTCTCAATCTCAACAAATTGTGCAATAACTCTGATTTTTAGCAATCTGCAACAAAATCAAAAAGAAAATTTAGCACCGATTGGATTTATATATATAGAGAGAAAACAAAACCCATTCCGCTGGGAAATTTGAAATCACTTTTTGGCACAAATTGTATAGAGAGAGAGAGAAAACAAATTGATGTATAAGCCTACCCGTGGGTTTATTTTTTGTGGAGCAACATAACAATTGAGTTCCAAAGCCACTAATTTGTTAGAAACTTCAGTCTCATTTTGGAACTCTGATCCGTAAAGCAAGTTTAGAAGAAGTCTAACTCAAGCAAAACTAAAGTAGGAAACACCAATGACAGTTAAAAACTCATGTAAGAGATCCACTCCATCATTTTAATTCGAAGTTTATTAACCTTTGTATATGAAGCTCCAGAATGTGATGGATCATATGCAGCTCCACCAAACTTCTATCTGCATATTCATCTCTGCCAAACTACTTGATGTGTATACAATTCTAAGACCAATTTGGAATGACAACGAAAATGGGTCATCTTCCCTTTGCAAGAGACAATACTGAATTCAAACGGGATTGGCAATTGATGAGCAATTTCGGCAAAGAAATAAAACTAATAGGAAGTTAAAGCGATAAAACCACAAAATCCTTATCCAACAAATCCAAAAACAACACAATTTCAATTAGAAAAGAAATTCATTGGCAACGGGGCGACACCGAAATCTGATCAAATCAATCAATAACACTAATTAACATTTAATAACCAAAACCATTCAGTTTATCACTGCAAACATGAGAATACATTAAAAAAGGGTAGAAGACCACCGAAGAAGCAGCCCAAAAACCAACCCGATTCAGAATTTGCTTATTTGCCTTTGTGAGAGAGAGATCTGTGGAGGAGATATCTATCAGAAATCCGATCCAAAACAGTGTGTGACGACCTTAAGAACAGTGTTTCACGTGTATTTTGAGGGAAACCCATGATTGTTATATACAAAATGTAGATTTCAGTTTTCAGTTCCATGGACATTTTTTGGTAGCACAACTAGAAAATGCTAGCTTTTCATTACCACCCTTTTTAATTTACTTGATATCTATACTTGGGCGCAACGTAACGCAGGCATGAGATTGTTGGTGAAGTGACGGAAGTAGGGAGCAATGTGCAAAAGTTCAAATTGGAGACAAGGTCGGTGTTGGATGCATCGTAGGAGCTTGCCGCTCTTGTGATACTTGTGCCGACCACCTTGAGAACTACTGCCCCAAACAAATAATCAGGTACGACGGAACCACCGCCTATAGGGGCTACTCTGACATCATGGTGGTAGATGCACACTTCATTGTACGTATCCCGGACAACTTACCTCTTGGTGGTGCCGCTCCTCTCCTATGTGCCGGGATCACAACCTACAGCCCCTTAAGGTATTTTGGTCACCACAAGCCAGGTATGCTTGTTGGTGTGGTTGGCCTAGGAGGTTTAGGCCATGTCGCAGTGAAGTTTGCCAAGGCTATGGGGGTGAAGGTAACAGTGATCAGTACCTTTCCTAATAAGAAGGAAGAAGCTGTTGACCACCTTGGAGCTGATTCGTTTCTAGTCATCCGTGACCAAGATCAAATGCAGGTAATCACTCGAACAAGTTACCTTTTATGTGGTTTCAATAGGAAAACTAAACAAAGAGCAAATTACTTATTGTTTGCTTCGTTGATTCACTTGATTAATATGTAGGCTGCCATTGGTACCATGGATGGGATCATTGACACGGTTTCTGCACAACATCCTCTCTTGCCTATGATTGGTTTGTTAAAATCCCACGGAAAACTTGTTATGGTTGGTGTACCAGAGAAGCCTCTTGAGCTTCCAGCTTTGCCTTTGCTCACGGGTAAGCATATGTGGCTTCGACAAGTTCTCGCCTAAAATGATTGGTATATGCCGGGGGTGCTTATTAACAGATTTCAATTTAAACTTAACAGGAAGGAAGCTGGTAGCTGGTAGCCTCATTGGAGGCATGAAAGAGATGCAAGAGATGACTGACTTCGCCGCCAAGCACAACATAACTGCTGTCACCGAGGTCATTCCAATCCCAATCGACTACTTGAACGCTGCTATGGATCGCCTTGCCAAAGCAGACGTCAGATACCGTATCGTCATTGACATTGGCTACCTCTTAAATTCTGCAACCTAAAGCTGAATCAATTCAGGGATATTTGTTTAGGCATCTACTCCTGCATTTTTTTTTCTTTGCTGTATCCATCTTCCTTACATAGCTGCATCGCATTATGACCAGAATAAGATTTCAGTTGCTAGAAATACATGAATAATGTACCAAGTACTAACCACACTGCATGGATAACGCAAACCATACCTGTAAAGCTCGTGTTACTGTATAAATATAATCACTTCATACATTTCAATTGTTTCTACTTGCTGCTAATGTAAATGCTAATTCATCCAAACAAATATAACCATTACAATCACACATGCAGCTATTAAACCAAGGTTGACTCCTAAGATTTCTCATCAAGAAGCAAAAATTGTCAGCTAAGATAGTTTGGAACTAAAAATCAAGAGACCCACTTTTGGAAGACCCCGAACAACTGCCAGAAGTGCCATAAGAATTCCCAGTTGAACCATCAACAGGGGCCTGGTTTAGACATTCTAAAACTAAATACCTCCGCTTTTGCAGCTTTATTGAGAAGGTTGTTGCCTCCAGAATCACAGGAACCTGCATACACTGGCTAAATTGAGAACGAGAATCTGATAATGCATACACAAAACACACTGAACACCCAGACTTCATTGCATTGCGTCAATCTAAGTTTCCTAACTGGTGGCATGTCAGTCAAGTTTTCAAGCAGTTGGCATACCACAAAGAAATGTGTAGCTGTGTGCTAACATTAAATGGTAACAAAACTACTGTCATGTAATCAACTGTACTGCCAGAAAAAGGTAGTGTACTAAGGAATAAACATGACTGCATGATTGGGTCGGTCATAAGGTTGCAATTTGTAAATTCATATGAAGAACCATAGCAGAAAGAATAGCTTTCGTACTAACTAATCACAAAAGAAACATGACTTTTGCTACCTGTGTGTTAATTTGCGCTACTTTCTGCACATTAAGAAGGCCAACCATGTCCTGGTAGCCAGTAAGGAGTGTTGCTAACTCCTTGTCCTCATCTGTTCAATCATTTGTAATAGGTTAGTATTTGGATTTGAAAAGATATAATAATATCAGAACGCAAAGATCAATGTGAAATTCTATAAAAACCTGGAAGTGCTTTGACTGACAACAAGGTGTCTGCCATATGCTGCCATCGCGTAGAAGAGGACAATGATAAAAGACTAGGCGGGAATGTCACAATAGCAACTGCATTTGAGGATCGTAGCATGCTTTTTAGAGATCTAAGGAAGGAAAGCATGTCCCATTCCTGTAATAACATAATATAACGTATTGCTTTGAGTAAGTAAAGCCTACACATAACAATAACCAAAATTGGAGAGGAAACTAATAAATGGAAGCTGTTAACCAGAGATTCGGATCAAGAGTACAAGACCAAATGACAATTGCACTGACCAGATTGGAATATCCACACTGTGGAGCACAGAATGATTGAATAGCAATACGCCCAACAGAAGAAATGTTACTCTCACTTCTGTAAAATAGCCAGAAGACTGAATATATTAATACTATGGAACCAAAACTCCAAAAAAAAACTAACCATCAGATTATGGACACCTAAAGTTCTTACGAATTTATTTGTTTTAGTAATTCATTACCCTAGTATTACAAGGAACTACAAGAATACTTCGTGATTCGAATTCACATATGAAGATATATTGGAGATTAACCATTATAGATCAGTCCCAATCCTTAATAAGCTACATAATGAAAATAAAGAGCTACAGTTTGAACTTGATAAAATAGAACGGATATACATATTTTTACCAGAATACTATATGTGTAAGCTTTTAGGTAGGTAAGAAATAAGATTAAAATAATATACCTTGAAAATTGTGATAAAAATGCAGCACAACGGTCTTGAAGTGTAACGAGATTCAAAGAATCAAGAATGCTAGCACAATCTATACGTTTGCCTGTTAGAAACTGCCTTTCCAATGGCTTTCGCAAGTCAAAATTGTTGCAGAACTCATGTTTTCCATCTGAACAATCATTGCCACAAATTGCTCTTCAAATCAAAATTATCTATATGTGCCCTAGTTTGATAATAGGACCCTAGTCTGATAATAATTAAGATAGGAAACCTTACTCTGATTATCAAAACTATGTTGATTTTCACCAAAGTACTTCTTATATTGCCAAGCTATCCTCAACCCTTTCTCCTAACATTTTTGAGAATGAAGTATTACATTAATATTATTCAGTTGTTCACCATAGAAACCAAATTACAAATAACATGAAGAAGAGGACAACCTGATCAGGATCTCGATGACTAGACTTATCATCTTTGGGTACCCCTGGACTAGGCAAAGTACCAAGAAACTGTCTAGGGTCCTTAGCTGGGCTTGCATAAAGAAGAGGTTGATTGTGAACGAGTCCTTGAGACATGAAATTCCTTAGCAAAAGCATATGATGGGGTGCTTCCGCATCCTCCATCACCAGAACTAGGCTTCCTAGAGAAAAACCACCACCTAAAATTTCTGCAGATCAATAAGAATCAAATGAAACTGCAATATACCTTGTACAAAAATACATATGAAAAAATAAAAGCATTTAGGGTATCAATCAATCCTTCCATGAGTGAAAGGTGATTACTGTCAAGGTCTGGTATTCCGGATGAAACAAACATCGTGCCATTAGGACCATGCTTGAGCCCAGGTATTTGAGGTGGGCTTGCGCCCATAACATTGCGAGAGAAGCTACTTGATCGTGTCTTGGTCGCAGCCATGGCTGGCAGAAACTCTCTCCAAAAGTCTCAATCAGAGCATCAAACAAACACGGAAATGAAGACTACAGCTCTTTCCTGACTAATAGATAGCTGCAACCACAGAATTTACAATTAGCAGCACAAAGCGAAAATGTCAAGTTCAGAGCCCAAATAAAGTCTTTATCGGTTGGCACCACTACATATTTATTTGTTTGCCTCTAATTTTCATTACATCTCTGTACGAAATTGAATCTCAATGATTCTGTATGAGCTATAATGAAATAATATTATTTTGTAAGCATCAAGTGTTTACACCCTGGTATCCCAAAGTTAACTTGAGAGCTAAGAGCCATACGATCTTAACTTTGACATGGTACTTCTCAGGAAATATATCCCATTCCAGTTTTGGTGGATTAAATGTTCATCTTTATATGGAAGTAATTTCATGATTCCAAACCTAGGTTGCACTGAAATGGATATGCAAACGGGGATACGATACGATACGCCGAAACGGAAAATCAAAAAAATCCAAGGATACGATATGAGTAGGATACGAAAATCAAATTATCCAATATCATCACTTCATCACAATATCCAATATCATCACTTCATCACATTATCCAATATCCAATCACTTCATCACAATATCACTTATCAAGTTATCACAATCTCAATATCACACTATAATAGTAGGGACAAAGATTCCCCTAACTCTTTTACAATGTTCACCAAAATCATATTCGCTAACAAAATTGTAATGAACCAGCTGAGGCCGTTGTGCAAACCGGCAAAGTATTAGAAAAAGACATTAACAGAACCTGAGAAAAGCAACACCCAGAAAATGATGATTGCAATTTGCAACATAAGTTCAGCTATAAAACGAAAACCACACATCATCTGTTCACAGTGACAACTGACTCAGAGAAACAAGAAACAGAAAGGGAGATAACTGATGAACATGCTTATCACCACGCTACCGTGAGTATAATTACATATGATTATATGGGTAACACATAAGCCAGAGTTTTACCCTGCCAAGCAAACATTACAAACCAAAACCAATCAAAGTTTGCAATACGAACACAAACCTTGTCATCAAATCACTACAAAACCCAAATGCACCTAAATATCAAAGATAGAGTTCTAGTACCTGGCCAGTGCGAGCCTGACCGATCAAATCGGAGCCATCCAAAATAGTATCAAACGTCTTGGCCTGAATTGGTAATAAAGACTCGATCCTTTTCTCCTTCAACTTGTATAGCTACTTATTTCCTCCTACGTGTTGGATAGAAACTTGGAAATATGCCCTGTTATTCAACTTACTAAAATCCATCGATTTCAGTACTACCCAGCAAAACCCATTACGAGCAGTACACATAAATCAAAGCCCTTGTGTCAAAGGTCTTACCTTTAAGACCGTGAAAGTCTCAATCTGTAAAAAAAAGCTCCGAAGATGAGTTTGGCTGGGTCGGTGTCGGTGTCGCGAAGAGCTTGAGCAGCGGCGGCGGCGGCGGCGTGAATATGGAATGGAAAAGAAAGAAAGACTAGCGTCTGTTAACGCAACTGCAGGGTTTTTGTTTCTTTTCTCTTTAAAATTTAATTCATTTTTTGTACGTTTCTCTTTCTTTATTTTTCAATTATTAATTAAATATATATTTTTTTAAATTAAATTAAATAGAATTTGAAGGAATGAAAATGGGTCTAAATGCACTTTTCTTTTTTTCCTTCTTCAATTGAGAAAAGATGATTCTATTTATTTTTGTGATTTTATTCTGTTTGAACTAATTACATTTTTTATTTTCGAGAATATAATTGCGGTTGACTAGACACTACCACATTTCTTCTCATTGCCCACAAAATGGGAAAACAAAGGCCGACGATATCATATATCGTCGGCTATAATAAGTATCACCGACGACATTGTCACTCACCGACAATTTTTGTTCCTCATCGCCGGTAATGATATTATAGCCAACGGCTCGTCGGCAATAACATCCTCGTCGCCGGCTATAATGTTTAGTATGGTCGACGATGGTTCGGCCGGAATACCGACGAGATAATCTCTCTATAACCGACGAGTTAATGAATTGTCGGCTATAACTCTTATATCAGATATACTCTGCAGCAGCTCATTCATTTTACAAAAATCCGGTGAGAAAAAAGGAAAACGCTCTGAAATCGTTGGGTATTGTCAAAAGGCGTCCAAAACCCGCTCGTGAAGCTATATAGCTAGGTACATGTATATATATATATGTGGATGTATATGTGTGTTGATTTAGATATATGTGTGTTGATTTAGAGTTGAGATTAATGGTTTGATATGCAAATAGAGTTGATATATTGTTGATTTTGAATGATTGACTGTTGATTTTGAGTTGATTTGAGATTATTTCGATGAAAATTTGCTTGTGTATATATATATGTATATAAATTTATTTTTTGATTAATTGTTAATATGTATATATATACATGTAAATTTGTAATTGGGAATTGTTGGTATATATATATATATTTTATATGCATGCATCAACTTTTGTTTAGGGAGATATATATATATAGACGAAGAATTAATTAAATTAGTGTAGCTAGTTTAATGATAGATATATATATAGATGCATGTAATGATGATTTTTTAATTAATTAGTAGTGAATGTATATACATAAATATATAGTACTGTTAGAATTTTCAGGATGGACAAGAGTTGGATGAGCCTTGAAAGATGAGATGTGAGATATCACCATGGAATTAGGAGTTTTGTAAATTTTGTGAAGGCTAATTGTGGAGACACTACACTTCATTATTGTCCGTGTAAAGAATGTAAGCGTCGCAGCGATCGATTTCGTTTTCCCATTGATAAAGTCTAGAAGCACCTGAGTAAATACGGGTTTTGGGATAAGTACACTTGTTGGATTTATCACGGTAAAACATTGTTAGCGGGTCCGTATGATCATGCACAATTTGCTGAAAGGGCCAGTCCATCCTATGATCCAACAACGATGTTGATCAATGATATGTTTCCTCATGAGAGCGGTGTATTTGTTGATCAAGCACCAAATGTCCCTCCCGTCGTTGAGGGTTTCCCCCATATTAAGCCAATCGAGCCATTACCTGGAGCTCATGTCAACACAAGCGGTATAGACAAGTACAACAATCTGATTGCATTGCAACAGACTCCGTTGTATGACGGTTGTAGTAAGACTGTTCTTGGAAGTGTCATGGGAGTGATGCAGCTCAAAATGGAGAACAAAATAATTGTCAAAGCTGTTGATTCTTGGCTGAAGTGGACTGCTTCGCTACTACCACCCGGTCATCGCCTTCCTACCACTCATCATAAGGTGCGACATATCCTGAAAGATCTTGGCCTTTCCTACATCAAAATCCATGCATGCAGATATGATTGTATTCTCTTCTGGGGGAAAGATCTTGAAGACCTTGAAGCCTGCCCGGTATGTTTTACAGAAAGGTATAAGTTGACTCCTGCAGGCAACAAGAAAGCTGTGAAGATACTTCGATATTTCCCGCTGATTGATATGCTGGAGCGGTTGTTCATGTGTGCTTTCATGGCCGAAGCTATGTGATGGTGGGGTGAGAGGAATTTTCCTGACGATGACACCCTTATACACCCTGCCGACGGAGAGGCTTGGAAGCACATGGTCAGGGAGTTTGATCATTTTACAGCAGAGGTCCGAAATATTTGGCTAGGGCTCTCATCTGACGGATTCAACCCTTTTGGCAACATGAGTCTTCAATACAGTATATGGACAGTTATTTTAGTACCGTACAACCTTCCACCATGGATGTGCATGAAGAAGGAATACAATATGCTCACTCTGTTAATTCCAGGCCCGGGTTATCCAGGAAAGTGTCTCGATGTGTATTGAAGGCCTTTGATTGAGGAGCTTAAGTACCTGAATGAATGTGGCCACCCCACTTACGATAGGTTCAAAAATGAGATGTTCCAGATGCATGTCATGCTTGTTGGCACCATCAGTGATTTTTCTACCTGCGGTATGTTGTCGGGCAACATTACCAGGGGGTACAGGGCTTGTTCAGAGTGCATGACTGTTGATTGTTGCAGCCCTCATTGCAGTAAAATTGTTCATATGCGTCACCGTTGTTGGCTTCCAGATGATCACCCATTTAGGCAGGATCAAGACGCTTTTGATGAGACTGTGGAAACAGATGTGGCACCCAGGCGATGGACAGGGGATGAAATTTTGGAAGTGCTAAATGAATATGATTTTGGCCAGATGAGCAATCATCCTGAGATAGTGTCGTCAATTCTAGACAAGCCCGAAAGATATAAGTTTTGGATACACAAGAGCATATTTTGGGAACTCCCCTACTGGCCCAGGTTGCTTATCAGACACTACCTAGATGTCATGCACATAGAGAAGAATGTGTGTGAAAGTGAGGTGGGCACAGTTCTGAATTGGGAGGGGAAAACAAAAGACATCCCTAAGGCACGCATTGATTTGAAAGCTATGGGACTACGGAAACAATTGTGGTTGAAAGATGGTAAGAAAAAAATGCCCCAAGCTCCTTACACCGTTAAGCCGAATCAGAATCATGAAATTTTTGGGTGGATGAGTAATGTCAGGTATTCTTATGGCTATGCAGGAAATTAATATAATTGTTGCTTATGGCTATATATGCAGGTATCATTATGGCTATGCAGGAAATATAAGCAAGAGTGTTAACTTCCGGGACAATAAGATGTACGGATTAAAGAGTCATGACTGCCATGTACTGCTTCTCGAGGGTACTTGCCCAAAGAGGTGGTGGAGCTGTTGGTGACCTTGTCAAGATTCTTTCAGAAGTTATGCACCAGAGAAGTTAAAAAATCAGACATCAGGGAGATGCAAGATGACATCATTTTTATCATGTGCAAGCTTGAGAGCATATTTTCCCAAAAAAAATTTGACATCATGCCTCACCTGATGATCCATCTTCCCAAACAATTGTTGCTTACCGGTCCGATACACTACACTTGGATGTATCCCATGGAAAGGTACAAATGATTCATACATTTGTGTTTGCCTTTGTTTTTATATGTAAATTCTTATTTTTTAAGTATCATAACATGCACTTGTTAACTTGTAGACAACTGGGAGACTACAAGGACTATGTGAAGAATAAATCTGCACCTGAAGGGTGTATCGCTGAAGTATATCTTGCGCACAAGTGTGTAACGTACACAAACTTGTATTTGGGAGCGCTGGAGGACCCCCAACAACATATGCCGATAGATGAACCCAAGTTCAACCTTTCTATCATCTCCAATAACGTGGTAGTATATGGAAGCTTGCCAAAGTCGTACAAGTTGGATGGAAATGAGGTAGCCATTGCCCACTGGTCGGTACTGATTAACTGTCATAAAGTTCAATATTGGAAAAACTATCATCTTCACTGCCCTGCTATTGCCGGTGATGTTGACTACCACAACAGGACGTTTGCAAACTACTTTAGTCAATGGGTAAGGTATATGTGTATATATATATATATTTATCCTTATATAGCATGTGTGTACGTGGTTTTGTTTTTCTATGTTCATAATTTCTTGTGTGGTTTCTTATCTTTTTCAGATGAACCATGTAGCAAATGATAGTTACCCAGAGTGGTCAAACGAATTGAGTCTCTTGGCGATGAAACCGATAGCTTCAAAAGTTTACTCGATGTGTCAGATCAATGGCGTGAAATTTATATGTGAAAATAGACACGACCGACTGAAAACACAGAATTGTGGGGTGATGGTCCATAGTGGGTAGGATGACGTTGACTATTACAGTGTCCTTCATTCAGTTGTTGAACTAATTTATGAGAACCGTATGAAAGTGCACTTGTTCAAGTGTAGATGGTTTGATACTAGCCCAGAGAACACAAGGACTGATCAGTACGGAATATTTTCGGTGAATACTGCTACAAGCTGGTATAAAGAAGACCATTTCATTCTTGCCACATCAGTAAAACAAGTGTTTTACCTTGATGATCTTATGAACAAAGTCCCGTGGAAGGTGGTTAACCATGTTGCTCATAGAAATATATACAGTGCTGCCACACTTGGTGATACCGCAGATGATGAAGAAGTTACTGCATACCAAAAGCCGAATGCTTTTGACATTCCGGAATCCTCTACGATTCGCCTTAATAATGTGAGATCGGGGAGTGTAGTTCGAATTATTGGAGCAGAACTTCTTGATGTTAATCCAAATGAAGGAGACGATGATTCAGATGACGAGGAACAACACATATTGCCAGAGGTTACCTATGAAACCGAGCCAAACTCAAGTGATGAAGATGATTATGATTATCATCTTTAGTACGTTAATGATGTATGTATTTTAGTATATATAAAAGTGCATGTATGTTTGTTATGACTGACTAGTTGGTAAGAAACTCGTCGGAAATACTATCACATAAATAGAAGAACTCGCACAGCTTCGTAAATTATAAAAAGGTGGTCAACGTCATATCGATTAGCCACATCAACGTTATAGTTTGGGAATCAAACTGTAACCGACGAGTTAGTAAGAAACTTGTCGGTGATAGTATCACCGACGAGTTGCTTATTAACTCGTGGGAAATACTATTACCGACGAGTTAATAAGCAAATCGTCAGTGATAACCCTGTCCATATATCCCAACCCGATGGGGCAGGGACTCATTTCGTCAAACACCCAAACAACCCTAGAATTGCCCCCTCCGCCTCTCGCCGCCAACCGTGCCGAAATCACCCCCCTTCGCCTCCCCTCTCCTCCTCCCCTCTCGCCTCTCCCCCCCCAAAAAACCCAAATCTCCTCTCCTCCAAAAAACCCCAATTCATAAATTACCCCCTCCCCTCCCTCTGGCCGTCGGAATTCGAGCACCGCCACCGCCCTCTCTCTCAACCCGAAGAATGACAGGTCCCCCCTCTCTCTCTCAATTCGATTTTATCATCTTCAATTTTAATTACATGAAATTCTCCTAATTATTGTGTAGGCATTTTAATTAAGTTGGTGTAAATTTAATTAAGTTGGTGCTGGTATAATTAAGTTGGTGTTGGTATAATTTTTTGTGTAGAAAATATTTTGTAGAATATATTTTGTGTAGAATATGATTTTGTGTAGGATATTTTTGTGTATATATGTAGAATATATGTAGAATATATGTAGGATTTTTTGTGTATATATGTAGAATATATTTTGGTAATGATATCTTTGTGTTGGTTAATTAAGAATTGGTTAGAATATATTTTTGGCTTGTAGAATATATTTTGGTGTAAATTTTTGGCATGTATATACTTTTGGTTTAATTAGTTGGCAATTTATTTTTGCATAAACTTGATGTATAAAGGTCTATATATATAAGAAAATTTTTTGCTATCAACATGTTGTTTTGTTATTGTTGTTGTCACGGATGTAGTTGTTGAATTGTTGGATGTGCAGGAGGTTTTGCAGCAAATTGTCTTGGGGGCAACAAACGGAGAGCGACTAGATCCAGTGGAGGGAGCAGTAGTCAAGCATCCTCATCCGCAATCAGCAACACGCGCAGCGGCCCTATTATGAATACTCGCACACAAATTTTGCTATGTGCGCGAGAACAAGAGGAAGCTGCACGATCCGGATCCTTGCAACCCTCAGTCCAGCCTCGACCCTCAGGCAGCAGACACTCAGGCGAGCGACCCTCAACGGGCGCATCAGAAACTCCCTCCATCCGAATGCCCCCAATTGTCCCGGTGCCTACTCCCCTTTCACGGCAATCATCTGAGGCAGATGGTGCAGGCGCCTCATCGTCCAGGCCTCGTCTATCTCCGTCGTCCGGTCTCTTTGTGCCCGACAAGATTCCTGTCATCCCTCAATTCGATGCTAGGGGGAGGGTTATTTTTATTGAAGGACAGCCGGAGTTCCTGACCGTGAGGAAGCATACGTGTTCAAGCCGTTCGACCCCGTGTATCTTTGGAGTGCGAGGTGCATGAATCAGGAAACGGACGATGCAGGTAAATTTTATTTAACAAGATTTATTACTTAATTATTACTTAAAATTATAAATAGTGTCAATTAATAATTTTGATTTTTTGACATTGTATTATTAGGCAATCTCGTTAATGCCAATAGAAAATGAAACACTAGAGGCCCCTGCACCGGGAAGAATCTTGAGCAGGCCACCGGGGGAAAGGAAACGATCATTAAGGCCAATGTGCGTGGTGAGATGATCGAGACAGAAAACACCACACGAAAGTATGCCAGCATGTCCGGGGCCATCATGCGGGACAAGGTCCCAATGCTGTGGCCAGATTGGGGTGCTGTGCCTCGCTACATGAAGTTGCAAGTGCATAATGCACTGACTATGAGTTAAATCATATTTTCATTACGTAAATTTTACATTTATTAATTAACTCCGAAGAAATATATAATTTTACCATTTATATATTCATCTTGCAGCTGTGGTTTGACGTGGATGAATGCCTTATTGAGACGTGGGCAGAGCGCGTCAATTACATATCAGGTGATGTGATTCGAATTATTTGAGTATATATCGAGTTAGATTTTTGTTTATCAAGTGTTTTAATATCTCTAACATTTGTTTTTGGTGTTAATATAGGTATAAAGAGTGGAAGAACGAGCTTTCAAAACATTACACAAAGTACAAGGATCTAGGCCGAGGTGCTACCCCTAGCGAACTCCGGTTTAGGGAGTACGAGTGGCTGTGGTTGGTAGCCCACTTCGAGCACGCCAAAGTGAAGGTATGCATCCTGAATATATCTTACAACCCTAATGTATCGTATCACATTGAAATAGTTAGTTACTAATTTTTTCACATATGTTTATCCAACAAGGCGATTTCCAAGACGAACAGCGAGAACAGATTGAAAAACACCAAGTCCCATCATGCAGGTTCACTCAACTATTTGGGTTGGTCGCATAGGGCGCAGAAACAACAAGAAGTCAACCCGTTGGTGTTTGTTCATCAGAAGTTCTATCCGCAGTGCCTTGAAGAAGCGGTAAGTCTTTGGCCTCATTATTTTGTAGTTCACATATGCATGTGTTAATAAAACTATTTTTCTCTATTAATTTATTTTGTTTAATAATACGTTATTCATATTCGCTTTTCAATTAGGTGAGAGTGGAGGATTCGATCACAGAGGTCACCCTGAATATAGCTCGAAACGACCATCCTGACTGCTCGAAGGAGGAAGTGACCCAGTATGCCTCTCAGATCGATACGCTTGTTCACCCTATAACGGCTCAAATCATGGCAAAAGCGTGCGGGGCTGGGAGGAATATCCACTACTGCAGGGTAATGGGCTCGGCGGGCGAAGGAGTATTGAAGAACACTTCGGAATACTCTAGCGGGTCAAGAACTTCTTCTAGGAACTCTAACCTAGCAGGGGAGCTGCAGAGGACGCAGAGGGAGTTGGAGGAGCAAAGGAGGGTGGTGGAGGAGATGCGGCAATTGGCCGAGCAGCAGGCAGCCAGAGAGGCCGAGCACCGGACGATGGTCGAGCAACACCGAGTTATGGTCGAGCAGTAGACACAAATTATGACATGGATGCAGACGATGTACGAGTGCCAGACTACCGGACACCCGCTCCCCACACCTCCACTGATGCCTGTGTTCCCCAGTGTTCCACAACCGCAACCGTCGCAGCAAGACCAGGGTAGCCGCCTGAGTTCAAATGATTTCATAAACATGGATTTCGTCGACTCTTAGTGCAGTTGTATTTTATTTTTATATTGTTGCTGTTTGTACTGTTGGACAAATATGTGTGTACTGATGGATGTGTATTCCTGCTTTTTTTTGTAAAATGTCACCGAGTATAGCCGACGAGATGGACCTATCTCGTCAGCAATAACTCCCAATTTCCGGCGAGATTCTTGCTTATAGCCGACGATTTTTTGAAGAATATCGTCGGCCATGATGTGGCGGTCAAAATGTTGACCTCGGCGGAGCTTCATCACCGACGAGTTACGTCGTCGGTGATACTCTTTTTCATTGCCGGCGATAAGATATCGTCGGTGATACCTTGGAAGTATCACCGACGAGATATTGATGATATCGTCGGTGATACTTTCACCGACGGCTGGTTTCCGGCGACCTTATAACCGGCGACATGTCGTCGGTTATAAGTATCACCGACGATATATTAAGAAAGGCCGACGATATTAAGTCATCGGCAATGCGAAGAAATGTGGTAGTGAGAGTGAACTCCGCCCCTGGTTGTACTATAACAATAAATTAAAAGTGTATTTGTAATTACTCGATATTCTTTCGTGTCCTTGATATATTCCTCGAGCATAGCATAGGAAACTTGGTCAAAATTCATCATCACCAAAATTAAATGAAGGGCTAAGGAGTCCGACTAGTAATTCATGACTACAAAATGCAGTCCCGCTGCACTCATTATTCATAATTTATTAAGACACAATTTGTTGATCAAAGTAGAGTGAATATAGAGAAGATTCAATTAGTAGTTACTAGTTAGTACTAATGTTCGAAATAGTCAATTTTGCTCTTTGTTGCTGATGGGGAATATCTATAATGTAACTCCTCTACAGTTCATGTCAACATTTGGGTCACCATCAGGGATAAACTAGGCCAAGTTGGATCACCTGAGAGGCTGAGAGCATCAGTTCTATAAGTCTTGTGATCTTTATTCCTTTGGTACACCATCACTATAATGTTGATACAATCTCATCAAAGTTCACATCAACCAGATAGGAGTGTACTTATGACGTCTTAACTGATACAATTAGGAAACCAGACAGAACAAAGAGTCAAGGATAGTATGTGGAAGAGCATCAACCATAATTCCCAAGCATATGGAATGTACCAATTCTAGTGACTCGATACAATTGGCAAGTACTAATTAGGCAAATAATTTTTCACCAAGAATTTGCAAGGCTTTCTTGGTGACGATTTTGTAAATTTTTTCTGTTGGATGAACAGCATCCCAGAACACACTTTGTTGGATCAGAACATGCCTTCAATCCCTTGCATGATTCTCCAAATCCAAATTCAATAGTCCCAGTCCCACAGCACCCTCTGGAAGTTTCAGTCATACCTGCAGAAGGAAACAAAAAATCCGATTTTTCTACTGCATTTTCATAGGCATGATGAGTATTGTTCCCCAAAGAAGCAGAGAAGCTCACTAACCATATAACTGTGGGTTGTTTATGGCATTTTTAACAATACCATAGGCATCAACATAGGCAGTTTTCATCCCAGATGTCTTGCTTATGTTCTCCAGTTTCTTCTGCATCTTGGAATTCAAAGAGTCTGCCACTTTGTTATAGCCATCCACACATTTGGTTTTGCCCGCTAGCATTTTGACAATTGGCATGCACCCGAATGGTGGAACTCCAACAAGGACCAACCTTGTGCCTCCTAGCCTATGCATTTCCTGCATCAGAATTTAACAGATTTCATTAGACTAAAGTTATGCTACATTTAAAAAAATAATAAAAAAATAAGAGATTAGGCGATATTAGCTCATTTGGGCGATATTAAATAAAGTTATGCTACATTTATGTGGCACAGCTTACAAAAAGAAGTTTTAATCAAAGCAAAATGACCTGAACAAAATGAGACATGGAAGCGACCAAGTAGTCTTGATACTGTGCAACTGTGAATTGCTTTGGGTGAGTTGGTTCCAAGTAATAGTTTTGGACAAAGTCATTAGTCCCCATGCTGATGATGAATATGGCATTTCTAATGGTATCATCAGCACTCTTCTTACCCATCAATCTTGTCAAGTTCAATTTGTAATGCATAAAACTCCTCGTCTGTTTGGAAAGAGGTAACACATTCTGTTTCATACACAAAACAAAACTTCATCAATATTACCAATAATTATTCTTGTATATACATTCAACCATTTCTATTTTTTATCAATCGGTTACTGAGAATATGTCATCACTTGAACAGCTTACCGAAAAATTAGCAGTGAGCTCATCATAACCTGAAGCAGCTGATGCAAAACTAACACCATGAGGCAGATCTGCAGGCTTTAAATTTGGGTCAAGAAATGCTGATATTGTTTTTGTGTAACCAACTGCGTCCGTTGGTAATAACAAATGAGAAAAAAAATAGCATAATTTCTTTACACAACTATATACTCGATGACAGAAGGTAAATTTTTAACTCAGCTATAGTATCAATATCCCTCTTTTCAAGAAGCAGAAAATGTGCAGAGAAAACAAACATGTTCACAAAAAAAGCTTTACCAATGAAGTCTGTGGCAAGTCTGCCATTACTGAACCTTCCAATTGGGCGGCCATTGAAGAAGTTCATGCCATAAGGAAGGAAATTGCTTTTCGCTGTGGTGTGCAGAACATTTTTGTTGCCAAAAAACCAAATGAAGGTATAAAATGACATAAGGTTAGTAAAAGGGATGTCATGCCATATAGGGAAAAAAAGAAGGTATAAAATGACATAAGGTTAGTAAAAGAGATGTCATGCCATATGGAGAAAAAACTAGAAAAAAAATGCATGAAAGGAATATAAAATGTCATAAGGGAGATTCAAACCTACGTCCCCCATGAAAAATATCCGGTGCCTTACCATTTAGCCACGTAAGATTCTGTGTGCAAACTTTATGTATATATTCAAAATTTCGAGGGATCCCTGAGTCTCCTGAATACTAAGATACATGTCACATTGTTCTGAGCAGCAATCTTCCTAAGTTCAGTAACACTAAAAGCTCCACAGGCCAAAGGCAACAATGCACCAACTGTCATAATCATCAACATCATTCTCATTTCCGGCATTGTTAGGTACACGAGATAGTTTAAGGAAGTGCGGAGAGCTAAGGGTTCCTAGATCATCAATATATACATGGATGAACTGGTATACTTTAATATCTCCAGGACCACAATGGTCTGAACTATTACAAAGGGTTGGGTACAATGGAATCAAACTTTTTACACAAATTTTGAGCCATTAGATCTTAGAGGCTTGAGCAGTGAAGATTACTAATACCATCATAAATATTTAATATAAATTAAGCTGAATCAAACTAATTATTCCTCTCAGTTTATAAATTTGCATCTTTACTTTCAAAGAGAAATTGCGTCTTCTATCTATTCCTCTTAATCGATTGTGTTCATCTTCTGGTTCATGATCTGATGTACTCCCCCCAGCATATGCCAATCAAAGTTTCAGAATTAAACAACAACCACCACCACCATCTTATGGTTATAACATTCCACATAGAATTAATTAAGCAATCTATAGTTTAGTTGGTTGGTCTTCTTTTATCCTTTGTTGGATATCTCTCATGTTTTCTATTCTGGGTTTGTTTGAGTTTCTGATATGGGTTTTCTAGTTTTCTAGCCAGGCCTTAATAAACAACAAAAATGATAACCATAAGAATAGTGAAACACAAAAAAAAATCAAATAAGCAGACTAACACAGAGGATGAATATATCAGAATTATAATCGATATGAAATATGAAAATAAAAATCTGATATTTGGTGGAAGAAGATGCAGATGAAGAGATGAAAGACATAGACGGCTAGGGTGAATTATTTACACTTCAATAAGATAAATATATTTAATATAAATAATAAAACTGTTATGCATCAATTAATGGTCCAAAATTTGTGTAAAAACTTTGATGTCATTGAACTCAACCCTTACAATTAAGTTAATTTACAACTAATAATGCATGCATAGTATAGTAGCAGTATTGAGGCCTTTTGGTGGTGGAGAACATCGTTGCTCTTATTGCTTAGGCAGAATTCAATCAGAGGCGGATCCATAATTTTAAAATTGGCTGGGTTGTACTGTGCATCACACATTATTTTTTTGAGGTCTGTAACCCATTGGGAGACTCATCCTCATGCATTTGTTATTATAATGTTAGAAAAACATACATCGAGGGGACACAAAACTAAACCCAATGAGTAACAAGATCTACATTGAAGCTAACTAAATCTCACCCTCATTTAACGAGTCAACTGATTCATCATGACCCCTAAAAGCACATCCTTATTTTGCTAACAACTTCACTGCCTCTATGGTAGTAAGAAGTCGAAGTTAATTATTAACAATTTCTTGTGATGTTTGGGAGCTAATCACTCTTTCAATATGTGAAGATGGATTTCTCAAGTTTTCTCATTTGAGCATGGAAGTGTTATGCAAAGTGTCAATGCCCGTCCCAATATGTTTGACAATAGCAGATTGGTTAGACATCATATTCTTCCAACCTCGGGCTCCTTTCTCGATGAATACAGGATGATGAGATGGATAAGAATTAAAAAAAAAATAAGGGAAGCAATATACCTTGTCCACTGTAGAATAATACTCAAGCCAATGTCAATATCTAAACCATTTAAAGTTGAATCTCCGACCTTGATTCCCACTCTTAGTAGAGATGAGATACACACTCAACTCGGGTTGAAACGGTCCTACAACTACATATGCTCTTCCAGGACCGGTCCTGAGAAATTCAAGGTTCGGGGCAAAAAATAAAGTTGAGCCCCTTATGGAAAAAAAATTGAAATAGAATGACTGCAAACAACTCAAATATACATTAGTATCAACTATCAAGTAATATTGTACTGTTAAGCAAAATTTAATATAATTTTTTGCAAGAAAAACTTTTATGAGCTATTAAGATAACTTGACAATATATAACAACTAATAACTTCATAAATGCAAAAAGTTCAAATATACAAGAATACAAAGAGACAAAGACCACCGATATATCAAGAATACAAGAAGATCACCTATATCAATATAACTGTATAAATTAGATATATCAAATCTAGCACTCCTCAACGAAAAATGTTGACTTGCTCAAGTTAAATCATTTAAAAGATGGACATTCTCAACACATTTCATCATCTTTTCATATTCTTCTCCTTATGAGTTAGAGCCTTAGAGGCATTATATCGAGCACTCGGTGGGCATCTCATTTGCTTCAACTCACGAGTAAGCTAAAATGTTGCCAAGGAATTAGAAGAAAAAAAGACGAATGATTCTAATTTCGCAAATTACAACTGCAATAACGATAGTAAGGCTAATTGATCGACTCACAAACTGAAACTAGTGAAGTTACCTAATTTTTGAGAAACTACACTTGTAGCCCAAAGACCTAGCAGATTTAGAGATGAGGTAAACTCAGAGGAAGTGTTGGCCTATTTATAGAGAGATTGAGGGATATAATATGAGTTATTTTCTCCATGATCGATTATGGGACTTGAGAAATTAGGAGGATTGAATATTGAAAAAGGAGAAGATGAGAAAACACAAGGAGTTGAAGAGGACGGTGTTGCTTCCTTCTTCTTCTTCTTTTTGGATTATTAACGGTGTTGCTTCCTAATCTTATGCAATAGATTTTTTTTTACTTTTATTCTTTTATATATTACTAATAGTGAATAAAAATTGGGCCCTCAGGAGTTTGGGCCCTGGGCGGTCGCCCTGCCCGCCCTCCCTCAAGACAGGCCCTGTGCTCTTCGAATATTTTCACGATCATTCAAAGGATATGAAAAAATTGGTCGTCTCTTTCCCGGATTACGTTCAAGGTAACTCAAATCAAAATACAGTCTTCTAGTGTAATAGATGGCAAATGATCAACATGATTATCATTCACAAAATTGGGGATGTCATTAACTGAATCTTCTGTCACAGGTACACTCCCACTCTCACTCCCACTCTCAGACTCATTATCATTCCTCTCACTTGACAAAATATTTTTTGTAAATCATGAAAGAAGATTTTTGTAACGTTTAGGTTTACGGTGATCCACCATTATATTCAATATGTCAAACATATATAACATTTTGACATTTAATTAGGACATTGTAGTTTTTCCCTTATACATAAGCATCAACAAACAGAGTAACCAATTAACACGTGTTTAACATCCCAAATTCCATAAACAATACTCAAACAAATAAAAGAGCCATAGTTATTCCAGAAAAAATAAAACCCAATAGAAGAGCAGGGACTTACTTCACTAATAACTTTGGTAGCTTAAAAAAACAATATTGTTCTTCAAGAATATCACATATAATGTCTGCAAAATGAAGAGAGATCAGGTAACTAAGATGATATATATATATATAAATTCTAAGCATCTTATGCTAGTATGCTACTACAACATGAACGAATTAAAATTAAGACTCACTGTAGAAGATCAGAGAAGCAAGAATGCAAGATCAAATCGTGGAGGAGAAATGGCAGGCACGACGGTGGTTGAGAGAGAACACTGGTACGAAGAACTGAAGGAGAGAGATTTAGAAAGAGACGAATGTGCTCATGTGCAATGGACAAGACGCACATTGGGTATGTGAGGTTTGGGCTTTTGGCAGAGTTTTCAGCGACAGATTTTAGAGAAGTGTGAAGATGGAAGCGCTGGGTATGCAAGATTATTTCTAATGCATATACCTATTTTTTTTAAAAAAATTAACCAAAAAAATTGGGGGGGGGGATGGCCTTTGGGCTAGATCCGCCACTGAATTCAATGCTCCAAGAACTTTCTTGAATGCTCATTTTAGATTTGAGAAACAGAGTATGGAAGAGCTTGCATTGAAAGTTGAGACCAAAGTACTATATAAGGAGCTAACCAGTAACTTTAGGCAATATGGAGTTTCAGATGCAGAGTGGTCATCGAGTTATAGTTGATGTCCTTGTCTTCACTAAACCATTATTATCATCGAGATATTGTTGATTCTTATGTTTTCAGCTTGGAAAAATTGCTAGTTTTGTCACTAATGTTTGACATATGAGACAATATAATCACTCATGTTTAACAAATATCGCTTTGGTCATCCATGTTTTATTTTGTCATTTAGAATGGTCACTTTGTCCATTTTAGATGTTAAAAATTGCATATGTGACACATACATGCTTTATTTAAATTGATATTCTGTCATTGTTAAGCTAAATAACTTACTTATATGTACTTTACAAATAAATAAATATATCTTTTTAATATTCAAAATAGACAAAGTGACCAATTTGAATGATAAAATAAAACATGAGTGACGTATCCGATATTTTTTAAACATGAGTGACAAATCCGTCTCAACTGTTAAACATGAGTGACCAAACAAACAATTTTCTCTTTCATAATATAACATTGAGTTTAGTTGTGACTTAAAGGTTAAAAGTCATACATTTTAATCCATTGTAGGAATATATGTTTGAATCCATCGTAGGAATGTGAAAATAAAGTTCTAAGATACATTAATGTATTGTTACACATAATATACATACATTATTATAATTATATTATGATTCAAACAGATGATTTTTAAGTTTTAAGTCACAACTATCGACTATGATAGTTATTCGAATTATTCGCAACTATCGACTATCGGCAACGGAAATCTTATTTTTAATCTCTTTTAAAATAAAATCTCCTCTCAAACGACGCCGTTTAGCTTCTTCTTCTCTCTCTCTCTCTCTCTCTCTCTCTCTCTCTCTCTCTCTCTCTCTCTCTCTCTCTCTCTCTCTCTCTCTCTCTCTCTCTCTCTCTCTCTCTCTCTCTCTCTCTCTCCAAATCAAAAATTAAGGCTTGGAATTTTTGGAGGAAGTGAAACAATGGAGAATCCAAGCACCAAGAGAACAACCTCCGGAGCAATCCAAGCCCATGTTGATCGTGGAGAATGAGGTACAAGAGGGTTTTACTGGTTAAGTTTTGGTACAGATATGATAAACATGCTATCATAACTGGTTTTGATCTGTCTTCTTGTTAGGCATGGTCACCATTTGTTTTCAACTCTGATGGTAGCGAGAGGAGAACTGCTAATAATCCTGGCGGATTCGTTGACTCAGCTGTGAGTTAGACTTTATTAAAATCTATATATCAAAGTTCATTACCATTGCTTTCTGTAACGTTTGCTCATCTTTCCTGACAGCTTTTCCAACTATACTTAGATATTGCATAAGGCATTATTTGATTCGACAAATTCAGAACCAGCTGAAAAGCTTGATAGGGCTGCTGCAGTTGCCGTACTTGAGATAGGAAAGAATACCTGCACAGCCATGCAGCGTTTTCTGGTAATGGTCAGCCTCTCAGCAATGTCTTAATAGATAGTTATGCAGTCACATTCTCCATTGACACTGATTTGGGACGTGCAGATTATGGAGCTTGATTTGTCCAAGAAGACAGCAGAAATGCAAGGGTCTACCAACAGAGCGGATGGTATCAGGTATTTTTTTTAATCTTACTTTGTTGATTAATGGAGTTTTGTTTGTTTTTCAGTGATTATCTTTTACTTGTTAGAATGAATGTGCTGTCATGTTGGGTGCAGAACTCCTCTGCTGGAGATACTTCTGTTTGAGCTAAGTTACAATGAAGATGCTCTTGATTCATTTCTTCAGGTTCGAATCTCTTACCCTTTCCCATTTATGGTTTGTTCTGTTTCCATATTCAATCATATTTGGTGGAAAATGCTTCAGCCATATCTTTGATTATTACTGAAGATGTTTGATATCTCACTTAAGCTTTAATGTGAGAGTTCCAGTATATATCACCTTTCTTCCATCATTTTTATGAGAATACATTGCAGGTTTTCAATGAACCTAAATGGAAGCTTGAGGTAGTACATTGCAGGTTTGTTTAGTATTTGTGGAAGTACATTGGTAAGGTGAGATTTTAGAGTTATGGAGTAAACTAGTAAAGGAAGTCGAAGATTGTTTTCTGTCATATCATTGAACTTTTTACACTCTACATGTTATAGCCATCCGTTCGAACACATAGATCAAATGGTCCTCTAGATGACACATCATTCAATGGAGCTGTTTAGGCCTGAAATAAATAGTTCATATTGGGATTAGAAGGCTGAGTTTTGGCGAGCGGCCCAAGTAAGTTAAAGTCTTGGCGAGCGGCCAAGTAATATAACAGAGTCTGTTTTTATATCGATTTAGGATTGTAAGTTAAGATAGTTGAGGGAAACCCATGATTGTTATATACAAAATGTAGATTTCAGTTTTCAGTTCCATGGACATTTTTTTGGTAACACAACTAGAAAATGCTAGCTTTTCATTACCACCATTTTGTGCTACCAAAAAGGGTGGTAATGAAAAGCTGATCACTTTTTGGAGAAACTGAGCACATTTCAGGAGCCCTTTGAGAGGATAAAGCAAACTCCGGAAAAAGATGAAAATGATCAATGCCGGTCAACTCTGAAAAGTCAAAATCGGTCGATGGTTAGGGCAACTTTGGGTCATGATCAAGCTTGGGTCAAGACCTCAAGAGTTTAAGTCATGGAAATATTTGAGAATAAGGCACATGACAATATGAGTCACCCAATTTGAACCACATTAAAGCCTAAACTTATGGATCATGTCTTTTTCTTTTCTTTTTGAATTTGAAACCATAAAATATCTCCATATACATGCTATTTTCGAGCTCCCCAAAACTCTAGCACACAATTTAGCTCATTTCACACTTTTTCATAGCTTTTGCATCTATAGATAGTCCTCACTCACTCCATAACCCTCTAGCTTTCTCCTCCACCTCAAACACCCTATCTACCACTACCAAATCAGCCTCTTAAGGTGGAGCTATCTTGCTTCCCTTGAGGTTCATCTCTCTTTCCTCATCCATCTTTGTGAAATCAAGCATTTCCTCCCCTTCTCTCTATTTTAAGGTTTGGTAAGATTTCTAGAGCTCAAAGAGGTGAGAAGTAATCCCTCTTCTTCTTTGCCTATTGGGGTCCTAGAGGTCTCTCTTACCTCATCTCCAAGCTTAGGTGCATTTGGAGAAAAGAAGGTGAAGTTAGAAGCACGAGAGAGGACTTGAGAAAGTTTGGCTTACTTTGGGGAGAGTTTTGGGTTATTTCTTCACCTTATTCACTCTATTTATGTATTCAAACTTGATTTTAAGTATGTATAGTGAGTAGTACCTCTATAGGAGGCTAGGGGTCAAACCCTAGCCATTTGATATAAATAATGATGTTTGATTAGTGTTTATGAGTATGTTTTAAGTGTTCTAACTATTGGATGAGTTTGTTGTATGTGTGTGTGATGTGATTGTGGAATGCTTTTATGCTTGAGCTTATTGATTAGTTTCACCCGTGCATGTCTTAGCTTTGGCTAAGTTAGGATTTGGTTGAAGGGATTAGGAAATGACTCTTAAGGGAACTAGCCATTCATTTAGGAAATAGATGAGCATACAACATGACTTAGGCTTAGACTTAAAAGGTTAAGCTTAGGTTGTGGTTTCCTTATGCTTGAGCATGAATTAGAATACTCTTGAGGTCCAAATGACTTTAGAGTTTTCGGTTAAGCTTACAATAGACCGAGAGGCTTTGCAGCTAGTTTTGATTCTTTCGACTCGTAACCCAATATGTGCGAGTTGGAAGCATTCATTAGAACTCATTTCCAAGCACTCCAATAAAGGCTTGAAAAGAGATCAAAGCCATCCATAATTGTCACATGTGTGTGCAATCAAACTCATTACACATGAAACACAATAGGAGTCTAGCACCAAAAGTCTAGCTCATAATCTTAGTTTACTTTGTGCTTCATGAATGGACTGAAACCTTCTAGAATCCCAAAAGGCCTAGGAGTTTCAGCCCATAACCAAGCATGACCTGAGAGGGCTTGATTTGCACAATGAAAATATTCGTTCTTATTATCCAAAAACATGTCAACCGGACTAAACAACTCATGACCTAAAATTGGACATTATTCAAATGGTTAATAGGGGGCATCCTTAGCCAACAATTCTTCTTTCTTGAATTTGTGATCATCTATATTTTCCAACTTGCATTAGTAGTAAATAATCAATCAACATTTCATTTAATCACTTATATTAGTCTAATCATCCCTTGTGATGTTGAGTCTACAAATGACTTGACGTTATGAGATACATTTCCATCTTTAGTATTTATTTGTTGCATCAATTGTTTTTGTATCACGCATATAAAAGACTTCACCAAAAAAGCTATGGAATCGGGTTAGTCAATCCTCGTGGGTTCAACACTCGCCTTATATACAAATTATATTACTTCACCCCATATACTTGCGGATAAAGAAAATATACTTAGTCTTAGACTAATTCATAGAAAAAAGGTTGAGGGTATAAATCTCTTAACATACCATCCTGCTCAAAGAAACATATTAGGTCGTTAAAATCACATTAAATCAAAAGCGAGAAACCACACCGCATATGACAAGCTCATTGTCGTGTTCATCAAGTATCATGAGATCTCATTTTGTTGTTTCTTTTTGTAGAAGCCTTACTTGAAATTTATAAACATGACTGCTCAAACTTTTTCTTTCAACCATCGAAAACTTATTGTGCATCATGAGTATCCTTGACACCTCGTTACTCGAAGGGATCTTATACCTCCAACGAGTCCTTGTTCAAACATTCCTGACATATACATACATAATATATCCAAATAATTTCAAATCATAAATGTACCTTTGATTCTAGAATTGCAAAGCCTTCAAAACTTTCACAAGGATGCTCCCCTTGTCCCACTTAGACTTTCCTAGTCTCGATTCACAAGCCCCTTGCATTTTGTTGCCTCCTTTTAATGCTCCTCATATTTTTTTTAACCCTTTTAAAATTTACTATATATCTCTTCTGGTTGATGTGAAGACGTTCAAGCTTCCCCAAGAGAGATTAGATTGGCTTGAGCGGCATATTATGAGGCCTTGCTGGCATGTAAATTTATTCAGCGCTAAGGAACTTTTCGGCAAAATGGTTTCAACTTACATGTTGAAAGGACCCAACCCCGATTTAGTTTCCTAAACCGGAATCAAATCCTTTCTGAAAATACGAACTTGCAAAAATCACAAAAATTTCGGCAGAGTTTCGCTATGACGTGGAATTGCCATTAGCCTGCACCCGAAGACACACTTCATCCTATGCCACAAAAGCCAAACCGTGGGCACCAATCCCATCCAGATTTCTCAATATCATAACAATAATGTAAAGTAATAATCAAAATTGTACTTTACAGAAATCCGGGAAAAAAAACATATAAAAGTATAGCGACAGAGTAATCAGAGCGACCTCTAGTGTATATATACAAAAATATATAACAGTAGGCAAAACAAGAAACCTACTGAAAAAGAAAGGTAGCTCGAACACTAAGCCTCCGACTACGACGTGAGACACCAGAATCCGAACTACAAACTGGGCACGAAAACCGAAAATCCTAGGGGAAAGGAAAATAAAATCGTTAGAGTGAGTGGACGAAAATAATCATACGCCTTTCACCATTTATATATATCATAAAATAAAGCGAGTTCATAAAATGGATAGAGGTGTCAGGCGAATCTCTCAAACTCGAAGGTCAGGCGAATCTCTCAAACCCGACGGTGATCGACTAGGCGAATCTCTCAAGCCTAGCGGGCACATCAGGAGAATCTCTCAACCCTGGATCTGAACTACCGGTGATCAGCCGAGTAGCCAATGCATCGATGCTAAGTAAATGCCATCACCATATAAAATATAAAACAATACCTCCAAAAACAATAAATAATCTCAACATCGTACTGGAAATAAATACGGAAATCAAGAACTCGCTACGACAGTGTAAATAAATAGTCCACTCACAGATAGTACAGTGCACACACGCGCTAATCATGAGATCCGGCGGAAGATCCCTCTCCCAACGTACGATCTCGATCCCCTGAATAATCACAAAATATAACTGATCAAAATTACAGTTCAATACCCTGTACCACACCTCGGAAACCAACCATTTTCAGAAACATATAACTCGATACAAAATAATCGTCGAAATTCCCCAAACTCTCCACATAAACCCTCGACTAAAAATCTGATATCCAAATCAACTCGAAAACCTCAAGGCGATGATCGGGGCGCGATTACGAGCAAAACAATATAAAATTAATCAAAATCCAAAAAGTCAACGGGCCGTCGGAGCTCCGTCGTTGACCGCTGCCGCCAACGGCGGCGCGCCATCAACCGGAGGAATTTTCCGGCGGCCAAGCTCACCGTAGCTTCTCGTCCTCAAGCCCAACACATTTCTCAACTGTGCCATCCACCAATTCTATCTCAAATCGCCGGAAAACAGCTCGAAAGTCACGAAACCCAAACCGGCCGGAAAACTTTCTCCGGAAAAATTCTCCATCGTGAGGCCATCTCGGCCTCCCAACCTCAAGGGGTCTCCTCCTTACCTCGAACCCATCCTTTTCCACCAAAAACCCCCTTCGGAAAGTTGCCCAAGCGCCACCCCCCATTGAACCCGATTCCGGCAAAATTTCAAGGATTTCAACTAGCTCGTTCTCCCACAAATCCAAACCAATTTTCACAAATCCAAGTTCTAAATAGTTGCAAATTTCAAGGAGAATCGAAATATACCAAAATCAAAGCCGGAGGTGGCCGGAAACAAAAGGTCGCCGGCGAGTCAAACGGCGGTGCAATTTCCTCCTTCGGTCAACACGGGTCAACGCCGGTCAAACTTCCCAAACAGTGTTTTTGACAATTTTTCAACTATTTCCGATATTTATACTCGCGGCTCGATACGATCGACGGTCCAAAATGAATCACAATCACGTTTTGGATAACTCAAATTCAAACGGATAAACACGACGTAATTACGTGATTTCAAATATTCATAACATATTCCTCGATTATCGAAACAATTATCCGAAACCGCCCACAAACTCAAAATCACGCGTACTACAATTTTTGTGAAGAGACTCAACTCAAATTCTTGTCCGATAATTAAGTCGTAAACTGAACCGCCAATTCAATTAATTTACGGAAAACTGTGATTACGCACAAACTCGTGGATTAAGCCGATTACTATACTGATTCTGGTTCAGGTCGTCACACATGTATGCTATGCTGTCAAAATATCATGGCCCATACACCTAGCCTTGTTCAGGTTTGGGTCTTGTTTAATAGCTCTTTGATGTCGAAAAAACTTATTCTTTTCATGAGAAATTTGAAGAATACATTTGACTATCAATTAAAGAGAACTCCAAATTTTGTTCAACCCCTAGCTCTAATGATTAGCCACTGAAAGAATCTGTACACCCTGAAAGCGTCGAAGAAAATGTCGCTCACACTGAAATCACCATTCCCAACGACCCTCTAAAATGGTGAAGAGGATAAAGATTACAAGAGCTGAAACTACCAAGTCTAGAGATCTTATCCACAAGCCCTCCATTTCTGATACACCCCCAGACTCGGTGACCCCTACAAGGCTTAGTAATTTTGATCAACGCACTTCTTATTCCCTGAAGAAGGCTCCACTGGTTGATGGCTTTGTGATTTCTTCAGCATCTACCTCAGACATGGCTTCAACATTCGTGATCCCCTCCAAAGGGTCCACTGATTCTATGAGGCATCCCCATCCACCTCGAGGTCATGTTATTAGAACCCACAAACCCTTCTTGAAAAATATCTGACCATAGATTCTCAAACCCTTGGTGCCTTGAATCCAAAAATCCAAGGAAAAACTGACTTCAAGCCCTCGGGCCTTCGGTGACTCTTATCCGAAGACTCGGGAAAAATGTTGACCTCAGGTCCTCAAGACCTTTGGTGCCCCATATTCATTGACTCGAGGAAAATACTAACCTCATGCCTTTGGTGTCTCTTATCCAAAGATTTGGAAAAAATACTGACCTCAGGGCCTCAGACTCTTGGTTTCCCTTTTTCGAAGACTTGGGAAAAATACTGATCTCAAGCCCTTTGGGCCTTGGTGCCCCTTATCCGAAAACTTGGAGAAATTTCTTGATCAAGTACATAATTTTTTTTCTCGTGTCTTCTCTTTGTGTGAAGGGAATTTTTATCCACCAACGGCTGTATACTGCTCAACACATTTATCACAGAACAAACCACGATCGTCTTACTTGAGGAATTAGTTTTCCTTAATACAAAATACATACTTATTCAATTTATTATATACAGACATCAAACTTTGCATAAAAAAATTGAAAGTAAATCATGAGCCATACCAACCTTCTAATTAATACAAACTTGAAAGAATCATTCCTCACCGTGAGTGGTGTAATAAAAAATGAATCATACCCGATTTATTTCAACCCTTGAACCAAGTAATAACTTCGAGCTATGTTTCAAATGCTCTAGCCCTTGTCCCTCTAACGATTGCAACTCACCACCCCTGACATCGTTCCACTGTATGCCCCCCCTTGCTTAATGGAGGGAGATATATATACTAATTTATCTCAACCCCATCAATGTCTTTTAAGTGGTCTTCTAGCATTCACATTGTCTAGTTGCCTATGCATATTCACTTTTACCCTATCCATCCTCATTGATTCTTGTTGGCCTCCATGCCTCAACCCCATATGTGCATCCACTCACTTCTCTATTTGCTCGAAGCCTCACATCATTTGCGTACAAGGTTTCCTCGAGCCTTCACTTCAAGTCTTAAAGATTGTCCTTGGGTATTCGTTCACCACCACCTACAAATCTTAAGGCAACATATATGTACCCGCATTTATATATTTGACAACATTATCTCACTCATGTTTCACATATAGGTTAGTACTCATATAGGTTAACACTATAACTATTATGGTCTCAAATAAACATAAATTTGTATGAATATAAAATGCGCAATATAAATTTGTAGGTATAACACTACCACCCCTAATATAAAACCATTGTGAGCAATATTTTTTTTGTCAATTCTACTCATCTTCTATTTTTTCTTGTCAATTCTACTCATCTTCTATATATAATAAACACTCTGATGCTCAAGTTAGTACACGTGTAAAAATAACAAGTGAAAGAAGAGGAATCAGATAAGTTACCTTGTTGGTGACGAGTGACTTTTTTTTATAGGCAAGAGAATGCTCTTCCCCTTATATTTCTCTGATGTGGGACAAATTTCCTTGGTGTATTTTGAGGAAATTCCTTGATGCCCCTGAGGTTTCCACTTCCAAAAATAAGTAAAAATACATTACTTATACTTAGTAAGGTAGGTACGCTACTGAGTACTAACAATATTAGTTTAGCGAGTAATATTTTGGTGGTCAATAGAATTTGTGGTCAATTATTGTTAAATCTATATCTAATTGTAGACAATCACAAGTCAATTTAAGTATTGATTATTCTCATCTATTAGATACAGATCTAACGATAATTTATCATAAATGACTACGAATTAATTGACCACCAAATCATGATTTTCAACGTATTCTTTCATGTGCCAAGTTTTTGGATAATAAGAAGAAATCATAATGTCGAAGTCCGCAGTGTTGCATGATTGCACATTTTCAGTACTTTCTCCACCAACAAGATGATTTCACCCACCTCGACCTTATCATTGAAGGGGCCTCCAAGACCCTGATCAATCGATGCTCTTAACAACTGCGCTAATACTTTGTAAAGAATTTCAATGTTATAGTCCGACATATCTTTTCGAGCACAACTTGATGATCGATATTCTTAAATCAGAATATAATTTAGAGTTACGCTTTCGGATTTGATTTCTGATGGTGGTGAATGTGAAATATTTTGTTTTTATTTTTTTTCAAAGTCTCGTGCACGCTTGGAAGGTCAAACCCTCCCGCCGTGTTTCTCAGTCACAGTCACGGCAGAGCGTCTCTCTCTCCGGCCGCCGATCGATAAAGAATAGAGCGAAATGCTCTCCCTCTCCTTCTCTCCAAACCCTCCTGCTTCAACTCCCTATTCCTCACTCCCGCTCCGCCGCCGCCGCCGTCCATCCACGCTCGCAATGGCGGCCTCCCCAAACGCCACCTCCATCGATCTCGACCGGTTCTCCGCCGTCGCCAACAAAATCGCCGACGCCTCCGGCCAAGTCATTCGGAAATATTTCCGCCAGAAATTCGATATTCTCGATAAAGACGACTCCAGTAAGTATTTTCTACTCTCGTTTGCAAAGTTTTTGTTTTGAGTTGCGCACACTACTGTGACCTTTCGCATTTATGCAAAGTTTAATGTTTGTGAAAGTTTCTGTGATGGAATGTTTTGTTTGTTTTTGGTTTGATGAGGAATGTAGAAAATGGAAGTCACCATTTTCTTCATATTATTGCAGGCCCTGTGACAATCGCGGATCAAACAGCAGAGGAACACATGTTTTCGATTCTATCAGAAAGCTTTCCTTCTCATGCTATGTATGTTATTGAATTTGAGTATCAATATGTGTATTTACACATGTTTACTCATTAATATTATCAGTGTAAAGTAAGTGATCAATACATATGCTTAAATCTAGTTAAAACAGTTAGGACTGTTTGTGTAAGAATTATTGTCAATTGAACTAAAAGGCTCAGCTGACATCCCCCATCTACTACTCTTTTTGCCCAACATAAATATCATTTAATTTAGTTTTTCTTCATCTCTTTAAACGTTCCTACGATTCTACGACTGTGATATGTTGTTTAATCTTCATATTATTCACGAACAGATCCTAGATATGTCTCTTTACTGAATATAAGTTGACTCAAAAGTAAACTTAATAATTTTACTGGATAGATGAATTTAGATTCCTTCATATCTTTTTTATTATTATTCGTTGTCCTTCACTATCTCTCGGTAACCAATCAGAACATAAGAAAACTCAACCTGTGTGAATGTTTAAGGATGGTTTGTAGAACATGATATTATACTTTCACTTAGTGCTAAAAATATTGTAGAGTTGTGATTGCAGTTACGGAGAGGAGAATGGGTGGAGATGCAAAGAGGCACATGCAGACTATGTTTGGGTATTAGACCCAATAGATGGGACAAAGAGCTTTATCACCGGTAATATATCTTATAACTTATTGTTTTCACTAAGCTCCTCTCTCTCTCTCTCCTCTTTCATATTGCACAATGGTAAATCTCCAGAATCTTTTGTTTTCTCCAGGCAAACCGGTATTTGGCACGCTCATTTCTCTGCTACTGCGGGGCAAACCAGTAAGAATAACCTATAAGATACATATTATATATCATGTATATCTGAGTCAATGTTGCCTACTAAATTACTACAACATGCATGGCAGATGAACAAGCTTCTTCCTCTTCAAACAAAAATCTAAAAATTGGTATCTTATTGTGCTGTTTGTGTATCTAGGGAAGTATTCATTTCCCCTACAAAATAAGATAGCTATTGCTGAAAACAAAAAGTAGTATTACAGAAAATAAGTGGCTTCACATGAAAGTATTTTTATGATGCTCCATTGGAGTGCCCATGCTCAGATGGGCAGAGCTTAAAGTTTCCAAGTCAAAGTTGCAAATTGGAAATAGATTTTTCCAATTTTGTTTCAAGTTCTAATTTTAAATATTTTTTTGAATTTACAATGATGGTACATTGATTCTCCAGATCCTTGGCATAATCGATCAGCCCATTTTAAAAGAAAGATGGCTGGGGATAAGTGGCAGGGAAACTACATTGAATGGAAAAGTAGTGTCGACACGCACATGCACAAACCTGTCACAGGCTTATCTGTATGTTCTTTTCTTTTAATCTTTTTCTATTTGAGTATCTTTCTGTTCTATGATATACAAATGATTGCAATATTATCATGTGATCTCTATCTCACAAGTATTGAATGTTAAACGTTGGCCTTTAGATTCTTGGTACTTCTATTTTTGTGTTTTCTGGTATTTTAATTTTTCCCCTGATTAGATACACGACAAGTCCACATCTATTCAGTGCAGAAGCAGAAGAAGCATTTGTTCGTGTCAGAGACAAGGTTTGTTTCCATTTTTCCATGAAATAAAGAGGATGCATGAGTATAACCATTTGGCGATACGGGGAAATATTGCTGAGAAGTACTTTTTAAGATTGAGCTATATGACAAAATCATATTTAAGAGGAAAAAGAAAAAGTTAGGCAGCCTTCCCTGCTTTGGGAAAATCATATTAGAAAACCATCCATCATGGGTTTATGCAACGTAAAACTAGTTAGCATCTAAAATCTGTATGTATATACCTTTTTGTGGTGTTTGTTTTTTGGGATACTCTATATTGGTCCGAAGGTGCCTCTGTTGACCAATCTCACTCAAAGTTTCTGACAAGTACTGAATTTGACACTTCAGTTAACTGTTCGTAGTATAAACAAACATTCTGGAAGTGTAAAGTGGATAGTATAGGAGCTATAGTTCTAGGTATATTCATGTGCTTGACCAAGTATTTATTTTGATTCTTATATAATTCATGGCCTGTCTACAGGTAAAAGTGCCATTATATGGATGTGACTGCTATGCTTATGCCCTTCTGGCTTCTGGTTATGTGGATCTCGTTGTTGAGTCTGGTCTCAAGGTAAGATGAATTCTTGCTCATTGAATTGTTAACATGACTGATACTCCATAGTACACTTTGTATAATGAATCTTTGGTCGTGAAATTGGTGAAAAAAAATCTTTTACCATGACATGTTGCATTTTTCTTTGTAGCCTGGGCCATTTTCTTTTCTGCATCATTGAACTGACTCAACATACCAAAAATTGTCTTGCTTTAATTTCATAACAATTTAACTTCTTTTCAGCCATACGATTTTCTTTCACTGATACCTGTGATAGAAGGTGCTGGGGGTGTCATAACTGATTGGAAAGGAGATCAGCTTCATTGGGAGGCTTCTGCAAACTCACATGCAACAAGTATGATTTACCTTAATGAAGTTTACTAGGGTCAAAAAGTTATCTTATAGCACTTGCAAGAGCTGGCATACATTGTCTAATTGTTTTCTTGGTGTGGTTTCTAGGTTTTAACGTTGTAGCAGCTGGAGATAAACAGATTCACCAACAAGCTCTAAACTCATTACAATGGCAATAAATATGGACTTGTGTTCCGAATGTCTGTGTTGTCACAGTACTTCAGTTTCGCCTGGGGGATTTAAAGTTACTAAACGAACAGGAGGAGGATGAATCGATGGGGTAGAATCAAAATGCAATGCAGATTGTAGTCTCTACTCACTGATCAGTAGAAGACCACATTGATTGGTTTCGTGTCACACAAATTGGTGTACAAGTGCAGTGAAATAATTCAGATTCCATTTTGAAGCTTAAGATGGACTAGTTCCATTAAATATTGGTTTGGTGGTGCTCTTTTCACTGCCATTCTCTTCTGTTGTACAATGAAAGACCTCAAAATCATTTTCAACTCTTTGGCAAAGGTTACATTGCAACATATATTGCATAGTGTAATTTTGGTAGTTAAACTTGATGTTCATTCAATAGAAATCAAGACAGTTAACTTGATTTCTCTCGATAGAAAAACAAACAAATAATCAATCATGTTTCATACAAGGATCAAATCTGAGCCTCTGAGGTAAGTGTAATTCTCCATCTTCAAACAATAAATATAAATAAATAAAGAAGAGTGATTTACCGACCCGAATCCGTACCCGCAACACCGAAAATAAAGGACTCAATCCTGGGTTGTGTTGGGGGGGGGGGGGGGGGGGGGGTTTGTTTTCTCTGAATCACATTCCATTTTCATTTTCTCTTGTAGTCGTTAATTGATTGATTGCTGGCCTATCCCTTGAGATGAATTTGTTAATCAGGTAGTCCTGTGTGCACATATGCATGTTTATTATCCTTACTCCACTTATTTTAATATTTCTCTTTTAAGAATTGGTAGGTATGTTTATTTGAATATATTTTATAGTTTTTTATTCTTCTACATTTTCTCTGTAGCTAAAGACTACAACAAAAGCTTTCGACTTGGTTGAAAGTAGAAGTTACCCTTACATGGCTGCAGCTTTCGCTTCAAAGTGTTCTCGTGGTAAGTGATTTTTCAAGTAACTCTGTATGTTTCTATTGTTTCCCTACTCAATTGTGAACTTCTAGTACCCGTTTGTGTTACAAAACTGTAATTTCTTCTTGACAATTAGTTGATGGTTAGCTGGAGTTGAAAAGATGCCACACTTCTCAAATTGTGTCTACTTCTCTTATGTTCTGTAGTGTGTGGACTGTAGACATGGTCATGGAGTATTCTTATTTCTTTCTATATTGGACTCAGCTGTAGTCTTTGACATTCTTGCTTGGGCCTTTTGTTGCTTTCTAATTATTCCCCTGGTTATCAAACTAACTGCATATTCAATCTGCTCAAATTTACATGCAGTGGGCCGCACATTTTTTGGGGGCCTTGGCAACAACTCTGGCTTATTGAGCGCATCACATGAGATGACTTGTAACACTTTCTTGTCTCAGGTCTGTGTTCAGATGCTTCTTCTAAGCATCAACCTTGAGTAAGAAATATATAGCTTGATTTGCTTCTCTTTTTTGAAGGGTGGGCTCTAACCTCATTCTGTTAAAGCAAGGCTTAAACTCAAGTCTGGCAAATACTTATTTCATGGGGTATTAAAAATCTTCGGTTATATTTTGTTGCTGTACATAACGGCCTATGATAAACATTTTATGCTGTACATAACAGAGAATCTCTGATTGTCTTGCATTGCTGCTGTTTAAGAAGTTTGGATGGATCAACAAAGCTACTATTCAGAAACTTAAAAGGGGCTGGAAGTTAATTTGCTTTGACATTTGTGCATGTACTGACAAGAAACAATTTTCTCTTTAAATGGTTAGGCCAAGGTGTTTTTTTTTATCACAAGGTCAAGATAATTTTGTATACCAGGCAGGATAGTTGTTATAAATTGGGTTAGGCTTGGTGTACATGCTGTCCAAAAAACTAGCCTGCGCACTTGACATAGACAACAGAATGAGTTGGAGATTAATTTTGGGTGTTTAGATAGGACATAGACAATGGAATATATTTTGTTCCCAGTATGTAGTGATAATACCTGAAAAGAAAATATGGAAGTCATGGTCATTCAGTGTCGCCAGATTACTTAAATGTTCAATTATCTTCTTACTAGTATTGACATGATCACTTGAGATTGATAGTTGAATTCTGTTGCAGCAACAAAGGACTTTCATACAAATGAGGACCATTCACAAAGTTGTTGACAACTCAGGGGCGAAGAAGGTTATGTGCATACAAGCTTTGAAGGCGAGGAAGGAAGGAGCAAGATTAGGAGACACAATTGTTGCATCAGTAAAGGAGGCGCATCCCAATGGAAAAGTGAAGAAAGGAAAGGTAGTGTACGGTGTGGTTGTTCGTGCTGCCATGCAACGAGGGCGGTGCGATGGGAGTGAGGTCAAGTTTGATGACAATGCTGTCGTACTTGTTGACAAACAGGGACAGCCAATTGGCACTAGAGTATTTGGACCTGTACCACACGAGTTGAGGAAGAAAAAGCATGTTAAGATTCTTAGTTTGGCAGAGCATATTGCCTGAAATGTGTTTTGCAGTGGATTCCAGATCACCAGATGTCATGTATCCAATTGCTTATACAAGAAAATTCTGGTTTATACTCGAAGTGTTCGAAGTGATATTTCTTTTTCAGCTTGGTCCTGTAATGCTCTGACTTCCACTACTTCCATGGCTGCTTGTGCACCAAATTTCAGTATTCTTTTGCAATAGAATTGGATGGTGCTTCTTTGATTGTTTGCTTTGCCAGGCAACGGACATAACAAGAGTCACTTTTAAGCAGCACTTGAGTTTAGAAGTCTACCGATTCCTCTTCTATCATATTCGATCATGCTTATCATACCTGTTTATGACACGATGAGAGTACCTGCGTTCATGTCTATAAATGGGAACGCAAATGCCTAAATGGTTCTGCTGAACTTTTGGCTTGGCTTTGACACAACAAAAGGTTGAGCTATACCGCCTCGACTTTAATGCTACTGGTGTTGGTTAATCATTCATATATCATAAAAAGGGAAGGCAATGGTAGCTAACTGTTTGAATCGGTAACTGCCTAATGATGCAACACTAAAAGAACTCAAACGCACAGCTTGTCCAAAGAGAACAATCCGACGGAACTCATACAACTTATGCAAATGAGTGGTTTTTAGTATAAAGGAGAAGCACAAAATTCCTTTGAAACAGAAGGAATTGAAATACAATTCCAAATCCGTAAGACATGTTTGGAAAAAGAAAATCATGGTTCAGTACTAGGAAGATCATTATAATGACCATTTACTTAAACCCCAAATCAAACTGCATTTACCATCACAAAAGTAAAATGAACAAGATGTGAAATCAGTAAAAGGTCACATGAACTAATCATTGACAACTGATTATGATTTACCATCTAATAATATTGATAACTATTAGATAAATGAAAAAGTTGATTTAGTAGAGAGATAAATGAATAAACAAGTTGAGACCGTGTGACAATCAAAGGGCACAATTGACTTGCGAGAAAGCAATAACATTGACCATAAAAGACATCTCAGAAGTACAGTAAGCTAGGCAGAAGACTGTTCCACAACAAGGATATGAACTCACGAGTAAATGCTGTCTAAATGTTATGAAACAGCGGTAAAACATCTTTCTGGGACCTATATTGCAGTACCGCATTCCACACTTCATATCTAAAACAGCCCAACAGACAGCATAAGTTTGGAGTTTCTCTTTCTGCAATTCCTTTGCTGGATTCAAAATCAGCCTCATTCCTTCCCAAAATCAGTATTATAATGCGCGCTCGATTCCAGCTTCTTGGCTTCGGTCAATTTTCTTACAGCCTGAAACAGTATAAAATAGATAAGAAACAGAATAAATGTCACCAACTTTTGCTACAGATAACCTTAGCTGTTAGATGCTATGTTCTTTTTCTAAGAGTATTAAGAGGCTAATTATAAAATAAGTCTTCCCTCAGTACTATTATACCTCCCCTTTGTTAAGGGGAAAAGGATGGCATCCACAACTTCAAGCAGGACATCTGCAATGAAGGGTCACGAAAGCTACTCCACAACCCAGTCATTGGATTTGAAGGTTTTAATAGGCCTTGCTTTATAGGACGCTGTTTTTTGTACATAATATGTATATCTAGTAGTATCAGTTCTCTAAATAAAAAGTTGATACATATGACTTTATCCAAATTCTTTCTACTAAACCCCCTCCGGCATAGGTAGTGACCCATACTAGAGGAAGGATCAACCCTCAACAACACCCTCATGGTCTTTCAGAACGGCCAGTCACAGATCGCAGACATCGAAATAGGCACCTAACTGGCACCACATTGGCACCATGACAGATTGCTGGCTTTGAACCAGGCTCAGTTCATCTAATGGTTCATTATTTCATTATTGTCCATACGAGTGTATTAGCAGTACAGTATTCAACATTACCTTCATGAAGTCTTCATGGATGACATAATCACGTTCAGCACGGATAGCAGACATCCCAGCTTCAGTGCAGACATTTCGGAGATCTGCTCCGTTAAAACCCTGAATCAATGACAATTCATTAAATTGTAAGGGTTAAGGATACAACTAAATTACTTTCAGTGGATACCATATGATGCTCACCTCAGCCAGCTTCACAACTGCCTCATAATCAATTTCCCCATGTTTGGCTATTCCTGCCGCATGGATTTTAAGAATTTCCATTCTTGACTGTTCATTAGGCAATGGAATCTCTATCTTCCGGTCTAGCCTCCCCGGTCGAAGAAGGGCAGGATCAAGAACATCAGGCCTATTTGTTGCCATGATCATTTTCACCTACCAATTTCAAGTAGAATAAAATTCCATATTTCAAACATGTTGAAATATAATCTATTACAAGTGGATCAACAAACTTGAATCTATAAAAAAATTATAACCCAAGAAAATCAAAGAGAACTTAAATACCTTCCCAAGTTGATCAAATCCATCCAACTGGTTAAGTAACTCCATGAGTGTTCGCTGGATTTCACGATCTGCACTGGTCCCTTCACTGAAACGACGTCCACCAATGGCATCGATTTCATCCATAAAGATGATACATGGCTGGACATGAAGTCAACAAATAAGGTATGCTTTCTAACAATATAAGACAGTGGAATTGATCAACAAATTTCAAGCACCAACCTGGTGATCACGAGCATAACCAAACATCTCCCTTATCAATCTTGCACTTTCACCGATGTACTTATCAATAATGGCACTTGATACAACCTATACACACCAAAAACAGTAGACAAGTAAACAAAAATTCATGTAACACTGAGGACTACACTAGAGACACCCCGGTGTAAAAGCCACAGAATAAATAACTAACCTTTAAAAAGTTAGCATCAATGTTGCTTGCAATTGCTCTGGCAAGCAATGTCTTCCCTGTTCCCGGAGGTCCATATAGAAGAACACCCTGGATAAATTTGATAAAAACGCATTTATTAACATTTTAAGCTTTTACATTGCTAGTGCAGGCATGATACTACGGCTGAACATGTCATAAAGAAATACCTTGGGTGGTTTGATGCCCACTCGAAGGAAGAGCTCAGGATTCATTAGAGGCAACTCTATAGACTCCCTAAGCTCTCGAATCTGATCTGATAGCCCTCCAACAGCGGAGTAACTAACATTACCAGGATCTTCATGAAGCATATTATAAACAACTGGATCAACCTGTAAGCCAAATTATTCAAGAATGATCAACCGTAAAGGCATAGAATCTCAAATGAAATCAGTATTGAGTGGGAGTCTAATTACTTCTCTTGGAAGAGCCCGCATGATGGTGAGAGTAGTCATGTCCAAAACAACTCGAGTCCCAGCTGTTAGTTTTTCTTTGTCCACCTTACTGCGGCAGCCAACAACGTACCTAGGGCCACTACTTGCCTTCACTATCACTGAAGCAATAAAACCAAACTAAATTACTTGACAGACTCAAAACAGCTCCCACAAGAGTTTCCATATTCACTTATAGCAGATCAGAATGGGCATAAAGTGTAAGTCTTGAAAACAAAGAAAGGAGTAGACTTTACTTACGGCGTTCATTATCGAGAGGTCTTAGAACTTCCCCAATAATCTGACCAACACTCTGAAGCGACTTCAAATCATCTTCAGTTTTCCCAAACTCCTTCTTCGCCCCTCGCAAGTTTTCTCTCACTGCAATTCAAATCAGACCCAAACATATTCATTAAATTTCTTCAATAGATGCAACAGATGAGTTATTTTTGAGACCTAATCTGGGACACGAAATTGAAAAACCCTAAGAAAAGGACAAAGCACTGGGCTTTCACATTTCCAGATTGAATTGGAAAGAGAGAGGGAATTAGGGTTTAGAGTGGGGTACGAATCAGACCTGCGCGGACTCGGGAGTCGAGCTCCTTGTGCTGGAGCAGCCGCTTCCGGTACTCGGTGGTGGCGGTGCGGCGTCGAACGGCGTCCTCCGTCTCGGGTGTCGACGTCATCGCGGAGTCGAGAGAGAGAGAGCGCTAAGGGTAGCTCTGGAAGGTTTTCTTTGCTTTTTTATTTATTCAACTTTTGGGTTCCGGGTTCTGTCTTAACAAGCACGAAACCTCACTCATTTATTGTTTTTGCTTGTGTATAGGTTTGGGGAGGCTAATCCTCGCCCTTATTAATTACTAGTCTTCCTGCACGCGCATATGCGCGTGCAAAAGGCGTCGCGCTCGCGCGTGCGACTTATCGGTGACATACTCAAGAGTGCAATTATATCGTCTTCACTTAATTGTCCAAGTCCATTGCAACTGACAGATACTATCGTGCATTTTCAGGTAAATACGTAAGTTGCGCTCTTCTGCATTTTTTTTATCATTGTTAAGACGACCTATTGCATCAATGTCTACTTGTAAGACTGGTACCGACATTTTATCTTTAATACATCTTGGGATGCCTGAATTTTCTTCCAGTCCACTTGTCATTGTCGGAAGGTCGAACTGTCCAATATTTTTTCTAAATTGTTCCATCATGCATTCTGTCTAAAGTATTCAAGTACGCCCGATGTTAGTTTGGGCTTAGCGTTTTAAAGATCAGTTCTTACTTCTGATGTGTGTTCTTTATTCTCTTGATAGAGTTAAGGTTGTTTGCCAGCTGTGTATGAATTTTTCATGCCGTGAAGGTTTTAATGAACTCTTCTTTTATTCAAAAAAAAAAATACAAAATTGAGGTATCTGATTAAGTTCACATTTTCCATCATTAAGATAATCATCACCTGCCACATATTACTTGTTATCATGAAGTAGTTGCGCATGTGAATTGTGTTTTAATGTGTGAGTTATAATTTTTTTAAAAGGTATAAATATACTCATATACTTTCGGTCTTTTGCACCTTGTCTGAGCAAAAACCCGTGAATTTAAGTTTCTAAGCGCAACAATGTACACTTGTTGACTTAAGGGCAATTAAGTCTAATACGGAGAAAAGAAAAGCTAAATTCGCTAAACACGTACATTTTGTAACAAAAAAATGGTACATTTATGTTATTAAATCCATACGTATATATTGGTTGGTAAGACCCCACACATTATCCAATTTTTACACCAAAAGCTCAATAAAAGTTTAGTATATTTACTATGATTAAATATAGAACACTCTTTTAAAAAAAAATTACATAACATACTACAACAGTGCACATTGTCAATGAAGTGCAACTGCATGACATACTAAATCTTGGCCAGCACATAACACATCCCTGTAAAGATTGTTCTTCTTATCAAATAGTTGTATGAGAGCTAGAGTTGAACCTTCCTGGAAGAAAAGAAATAGAACCCGAGTATCCTCTCCTTTTTTTCTCTAGTTACCGGTCACAAATGCATGACAAAACTAAAAGTTAAAAGATAAAACCTTAGTATGAAATATTAATTGATAACGATACACACATACCATGTGCCTATTTCTTACCATGGTGTTCTGGTGTCTTTCTACAGGCTGATGTGGTGAACAATCTTAGATCCTGTATAGGAGACCAAAAGTTCAAATGTGAGTGAAGTATGTACATAAAATAAATGCATGAATCCAATACGCCAAGATGTACCCAAAACAAACAGAAAATTGAAGACGTTAAAGTAACATAAATTGCACTAAATTGCTTGCTACAACCCAATTGATCATCCACAACCATCTGTCGTAACCTTCATCTTTGCTGAGTTGCTTTACCGCTTGACAAATCAAATTAACACACAAATATAAACAGAGTCAATATAAACTTTATCATAACAGATCTAAATCAAAACCATCTTCAAATGTATAGAGAGGTGACGAATTGACGATTACATAGCAATGAAACCACTGCCTCGCAAAACTTCAGACTCGAAGTGTGCTCGGATAAGCATTGTAGTAAACAATCAGTCTCTTCCTTGAATCCCTTAAATCACAACCCACGAAGACTACCTTTCCAGATGAGGTGTGGACTCCTCGAATGCGTCTTGCGAGAACCGAGAGGAGGAGCAAATGCAAACGAAATTGAGAGCCTGAGGCCATGTGTTTGCAATAGGGGTCTGCGCATTTCATGTCGAGATTCTTAACCGTATCCGATTTGTAGATTCCCAACATGCAACACCGGCCAACGCATACCAAATCGAAGAGCCCAAATCGCACAGAAGAAGAAGGGACAAAGCTTACCAAATCGAACAGAAGAAAAAGGGACAGAGCTTACCAATTCGAAGAGCCCAAATCGAACACCGGCCAACCGTACTCCAAGCGACGCGAGAGATTAGGTGGACTATAGAGGGAGAGGGCTGGACTTGGATATGGACACCGAAGTGTTTGACAGAGCAGAACTCAGTGAATCCCACAGCGGGTCTAAGGAACTGAAGGGAGGAAGACGAAACTGATCGGTGAAGAGAGGAAGACGAAACTGATAGGTGAGAAGGGAGAAAGACGAAACTGATCGGTGAAAGGGAGGAAGACGAAATTGAAATTATTGAGGAAGACAAAACTGATCGGTGAAAGGGAGGAAGCTTGAAGCTTTGTATTCCCCTGTTTTATCTGGGTGGTTTTTTATCTGAACAAACTGCCTAGCCACCACCCCGCTCCCCCATTTTCTGACGTAGAAGGACAATTTTGGCATTCATAATGTTCTACCATACAACTTCCGTAAACTCCCTCTAAACTGCCTCAAGCCCCCCTCCCTTAATTAATAGAGATACTTCATAGACTGCTTATCCATTTCATTTTTACTTTCACAGATCTTTCTTTTAAAAAAAAAAATACTATATAGATATTCTTCAAAATGGATTGCAAGTGGAAATGAAGTGATATGGTATGGATATTAATAAAGTAAAACATTGCTAAAGACATCCAACAAAGACTACTTGAAACATACCAGAAACCGTAATGGGAAGAGCACCATATGCAATAAGCTTCTCCAGGACATGCAATGCAATTTTTCCACAGCCACTCACAACACATCTGAAGAAAAGTTCATAAAGAAATATGTCAATAACATATTGCAAAACAACCTTTATATATTCACAGATAATACAATTTTAATAGGCTCCCTCGACGCCCTCGGACACAGATAAAGCTGCATATTTTCAATATATCTTTAATTATTTTAGTTTCTGAGTATTCAAATACTGCATGCTCAAGTCTGAAATGATAAGAAATATGAAAGGAGGTGGCCTAAACAGGAGCAAGTAGTCCCAGAAGCAAAGCACTTGCTGTCCTAGTAACAAAATGTTATTCACACTTGGAATTTTGGTAGATCTCAAAATCAAGTAAAGCACCTTATTCCTTTAAACTTCTTATTCAGGTCTGCAAGCAATAGCTGTGCAAAAAACACCTGCAGAAACATGGACTTACATCAAATAGATAGCTTCACAACCCCACCTCCCCCTCCCCCAAGGAAATTTAGACAAAGAAACACCACCCCACAGATTCAAGGGAGGGTAGTGTTATTCATTACCAGACCATATCCAGTAGCTTCAGTGCGAAGGCTAGAGCCAGACCAAAATATCCTTGGCCCCGTAAAACTTCCCTGCATAAGTGAGGCATATGTTTGAAAAACATAAACATCTATATACATCTAATATGTACAAATGCAATCATCTATATACATCTATATTTAGAGATAGCTTAGCTTGTTACCATGGTTTCTGGTACCTGAAAATGACCAGCAAGACGTCTATATTGTCCGAAAAGATATCCCATTTCCCGAGTTCCAACACCCATCTCCTCTGAAGGAAGGTCCTAAAGTGTGACAGCATTAAACCAGACATGCAGGATAAAGCATTGTATTCCAAATATAGAATGAAGTAGAAATTGATGGAATGGAATCTTCCTCAAATACCTTGTCAACACCCAAATAGCAATAGATCTCATTCATAAAACTTTGGCAAAAACGCATGACCTGCAAGTTCAGAAGAAAACGATTCAGAACTTCTGAAGCATAAAGAATAGATGCTATAAATAGTATGTTGATAACCTCATTATCACTCTTTCCCTTTGGATCAAAATCACTTCGACCTGCTGCCCCTCCAATTTTGTACGGTGACAGAGCATTCCTTAAGGTCTGTAGAGAAGGGAATTAGGGCATTGTAAAACAGTGGCAAGACATGTCACTTCCGATGCAAAGTCAATTACCTCATCAGTATTATTATGTAATTTTATACTTCAGCAATTGCCGAAATATCAATCGCCGAAACACCATCGCCGGAAACAACCTCCGAAACCAATCCCACTCCGGGACGACCCCATGCCACGATGACTACTCTGGAACACCCACTCCGAGAACCACTCCGGCAACCCCATTCTGTGACGACGACTGTCCTGCGACCACCCGCATGCCGGAATCGACGTCCGCTCAACCTCGATCGCTCAGCCTGATCCGCAACGCTCACCACAACAACCAGCGAGCCGGAACCCGCTTCTTCCCTTCGCACAACCTCGACGACGCCCACACCGGAACCAAAGCACCAGAAACTGTCGACTTTGGAACCAAAAAACAAAACAAAAAAATTAGGGGCCGATTGAAAACAAATTGGGTGGAGGGTGAGATGTGTTGTCGAAGAAGAGAAGGAGGAGTGAGATCAGAAATCAAAGAGACAATTAACTTGCATGGGCGATCAAAGCAGAGAATGAGGAGAGAGTGGGGATGAGTCAGTGTTACAAATTATATCGGACGGTTTGATTATCAAATTTTCAGATTTTCAGATTTTTCTTCCCTTTTTATCCTCGGGTTGTTTGATTTTGAGTTGATAGATTTATATCAGAGAAGGGGTATTTTATGAGATTACCTATGTTCTACCTTTGGTAACTGGCGTAAGGCTCTCTACATTAATTAATAGAGATTGGAAAGAGAGTACCAGATAAATTCGGAGAGGACATAATACCTTTGCTCTATTCCTTCTACAAAGATCCTTACAGAGAATCTCTCGAATAATCACAAGAGTCTTATCTAGCCAAAATTCATCAATGTCACTATTAATAACAAGGTGTGCTAAACAACGTACAACACCATTTATTTTACAAAACACATGCTGTAAAAATAAAAAACTTATAGAATTAATATAAGATTTACAATCATCAATAATACAACGTACCTCAGAAAAATCCTCATCTAATTGTTGTAACAAGACAACAACCTCTATATAGTCACTCTCCAAATCCACCTCCATCCATGAGCGTTGAGCCCGCATGAGGGATATGTTGAGCTAAACTAGCAATATGATAACCCTTCTCATCAGGTACCACGACACCAATACCACATATTCCACTTCCAGAAAGAAAACTCCCATAAAGATTGATTTTAAGCCTACCCCGTAGTGGACAGCTCCATTTCAGAATTTTCTTTGGCTTCCTGACACCTCCCTCTTTAACATGTGATGCACGGTAGTCAATCAAGCATTGACCAACCCACTGCAAAGTGTGATTAGCATGAAAACTACCATTGTTCCGTTCATTCCACGTCCCCCGTAATAGCATAAGGAACAAATCCACCCAGTCTCGTGCAGTAGATGAACATACCAACCAAACCCCATTCCTTGACATATATCGCCGCCTCGGTTGTGACCGCCAAGTTCGCTCCGTCTCAGTTATTATGTCATATTGTCCCAATTTAATTATTTATAAAGTAAGTATTGAATTTTATTTATAAAAAATATTGGTATAATTAAAAATAATCCAATCACGTTTAAGTTATATTTAATATTGTTATATATTTATGTGGGATTTTCAATCTAATATTGATTTAGTTTGAGATTGAGGTGAAAATATTTAACTTTTGAAAAACACAATTCACAAAAAACAACCCTTCACTTGCTTATTTTTAACCGTAGTTTTTGCACTTAAACAATATAAATAAGCAATTTTTCTTATTTTACCAATAGCAAACTATCTTTATAAGGACAATGTGGAGGTGTGTCTTACACATAAGGACAATGAGACAATATTTGGACACTTAAAAGACAAAATTTTAAACAGAAGGATAATAAGCCTTGTATGTTTTCATGTGTCAAGTATCATTTTACTTTTTTACCCTTCTTTGTTTTCTTGCATTTGATACTTTTTTTGTTCCATTTGTTTTCTCCGTTAATTTTTTGTTTAAAGTTCAATTTTTTTTTTCTAAAGCGATAATCTTCGTTCAATCTCGTCCCAAATTCTAGTATCAGTTTTTTTAAAAAGTTTATCATTAAATCCAATAGAATTTTAGCTCTTTTTTTAATTACACTGTGATAAAAATTAAAGGCAAACTTACATATATGGTCATTAATCTTTGTCCAACATGACAATTTGATAACTATCAAATGACATATGTCAAAATGGTCTCTCTCTCTCTCTCTCATTACGACTGAGAAGCTTGCGCCTCCTCGCCCAACTCTCAAGTGCACTTACCCCGTCTTCTGGTCCCATCTTGTGTCGTCTCAACTGAGCCACCACGCAGCCTTCCTCTCATAAAATTAGCCATTTCATAACATAGATCGGTCGAAAGAACCTTAGCCCGCTACCCATACTTGCCGCCTAGATCTGTCATCTAGATCTCCTTACATTAAAGATCTGCAGGTGGATCATCAGAGGACCGCGCAACACGGCTTTCAGGATCATTAACCAAGAGATCAACGAGATTGTTTCCAAGGGCAGGACCCTGTGGCAAGACATCTACCGCCACCACCTCTGTTCCGCCCCTCGCCTGAATCGACTTACCTAACTGGTCGGCGAAGAAATCAAGCTCCCCTTAATTGAAGACAGAGCTGGAATCGAGTGGGTTGGTGATGAAATGAGTTTGGTCGATGATTGGGCGACATTCTCGCTCATGCTCCAGACCTTAAGCCTGAAGTCTCCTCCCTCCGCCGTGGGCTCCCAGCCTCCGTCGCCGACGAGGTGGTCACAAATGTATCCCACAGTCTGGGTTTTTTTGGCAAATGGGAATAAAGAGACGAAAATAGCCCTAAAAATACACGAAATATCTTTTAATTAACAGATGTTTGAGAACGGGTGACCAATTTGAAAGCGAAATTTTGTTTTCAATGACCATTTTGATATATATTATACGATAGTGACCAAACTGCCGTTTTGGACAAACATGAGTTACCATATATGTAATTTTGATTCAATAACACATATAAAAAATTTCGATACAAATTCAAAAGCAATTTGAGTAAGAACTAAAATACAATTCAGTCTCCAAAAAAGGAGTAGAAGTTCCTAATGCAGCACCAAAAATTGCAGTAGCAGTGCCCAAAAATCCAGTAGCAGCCCTTGAGCCAAAAACACAGTAGCAGTCCTTGAGATGAAACACAATAGCAATCCAAGATGAAACACAGTAATAGTCTTTAAGCCGCAAACACAGTAGCAGTCCCTGAAGTAAAAAAAATGCAGTTGGGATCCCCGAAATCAAAAATGCAGTAGCAATTTGCGAGTCCCAAATTAGCAGCAGTTCCCAAAAATGCATTAGTAGTCCCCAAAACGCAGTAGCAGTCCCCAAAAATACAGTAGCAACCATTGAATAGAAAACGCAGTAGCATTCCCCAAACATGTAGTAGCAGTCCTTGAACTGAGAACGCAGTAACATTCCCAGAAATTGAAAATACAATAGAAGTCCCCTAAAAATGCATTAATAGTCCCAAAAACACAAGAACAATCTCCAAAAATGCAATAGTAATCCTCGAAAATGTAATAGCACTCTACAAAAACGTGATAGCAATAACAATTGATAATTTAAAGTAAAAACGACAATACTTATCCAACAAAGAAACAAAACTGTAGCAACAATAAGTTGGTCTAAAAGAACATGAAGTAGCTAAGTTCCTAAAAACGCAGTAGCACTTGGTTTTTTTTCTTCTGCTGAAACAACAATATTTGGCAGAAAAAATCCAAAACAATAGCATTTTTAGATTTTATGTCTAACCAAAAACTAGTACATATTCTTGTTTTCAGCAAATTAGAGCACATTTTCAAATACTCGAAATACACGCATTATTTTGATGCAAACAATTAGCGCGAACTACAATTTTCTTGACAAGAGTGGGAACACTGATTCCTCAGTACAAACAATATTCACAAACAAATCAGATCTTATTTGATTCAAAAACGAAGAAGCTAAATTCCATATTTGATTCCAAATTTGTTGCTACTACATAAACCAAAGTGAAAGCAAACACAGTAGCAGCCGAAATACCATACCAACTGCTATTGTATTTCAAAATGGCAAAATCTACACCGAGCAGAACCATGGTAGCGCTCCACATAAATTGCAATCTACAAACATTTCCAATGAAATCTAGCAATGATTCAAGAGTGCTACTACAAAAAAAAAACAATAACTGAGATAAAGAAATAAACCAGTAGCAATGCTTTGATATTACGATCCAACGTCGCCAAACATGAGAGCACTATGGCTGCAACGGAGGAGCTAAGGCTGTGAGCCATGCGCGATGGCTGGAAGGAGATCGATCTTAAGGCTTGTCTAGAAGTCAAGGAGGCGCACTGTTGAACTCGAGTGTGCTCCGTTGCTACTGAACTCGAAGCCTGGGAGTGCACCGTTGGCGAGGAACACAGTGGTCACCGGCGAGGAGGCTCTGTTTTTGAGGTGACAAGAGACGTGGTTGTCGATCGCGAGGATTTGGCAGTGGGGCAGCGATGTGAGGTAAGGCATGAAGTTGGCCATAGGCAGAGAGCGCAAGGTTGTGGCGGAGGGTTGAGGACATCAGCGTGAGGGCGGTGCGAGAGTTGTCGAGACAGAAAAAAACACTACAAGCAGCGGCCAGTGTTGCCTGATAACTTGACGTGCGAGAAACGACGTCAGAAGCTGAGAGGGTGTTAGATACAGACGACCACGGGGTTATGCGAAAGAGGCTGAGATCAAGCTCGTTGTGGCACGAGATCGTGGAGGAAGGCCGGGAGACAGTTGAGATCGAACTCGTGGCGGAGGCGCATCGAGGCCGAGGTCCAAGCATGCTAGTGGCAGCTGAGGCAGCGAGGTCTCGAGGGGCAGTAGCAGAGAGAGAGAGAGAGAGAGAGAGAGAGAGAGAGAGAGATAGAGAGAGAGAGAGAGAGAGAGAGTTTTCAATATTTATATGAGGGCAATTTTGTATTTTCGGGTTGTTTGGTTGGCTTAGGTGACTGGTACTGCGTATTTTTGACAAATATTATCATGATCAATTTTTTTTGTATTTTTGATATTGTACTTGTCCTTGCATAGTTTGTTCTATTTTATCAAATACTCATTCTATAAAAATAGTTGACAATAAGCTGATTTAATCCTAAAAATTCAACCTCAAACGGGACTACTATGTAGCCGCGACCGACGACTACAAGTTTCTGGTCGCCCACTCCTCGGTCTCTTACGAATTTGATGATGAGGGTGATGATGATGATGATGATGATGATGATGATGATGATGATGATGATGATGATGATGATGATGATGATGATGATGATGATGATGATGATGATGATGATGATGATGATTTTGTAATGGAAGTTAAATTGTTTTTGTTAAAATGTAATGCTTGGAAAACTATTGATTCCCCCAGTAATGCATGTGTCAGTTGTAATCAGATTTTGGGCCCAGGGACGGTGACTAGAGAGAAGCTACACTGGACTGGCCACATTAATTATCGACATTGGTCGTACTGGAATACTTGCATTCGACTTGGAAAATGAGGAGTTTGAGACCTTGACGATGCCGGATTTCCAACTACTTGAACATTGGAAACGAAACCGAGAGTTATGCTAAAAGGAGTTGTTTGGGGGTTTCTATGGAAGGATGCCTCAGTAGTGGTAGATCTAGTGTCCGAAACTTAGGTGAGCAGAAAAGTTTTTTGAAATATATAAGTAGAAATCATATGTTTTATACTACATAAACACTTGTCCGAAAACACGTTGTAGCAGCAAAAATCACCGCCAATGTCACGCGTCGCTGCCTCGCTCCTTCACTTTTGGTGCATCGTGACCTCAACACCGACCATGGCATCGCCAACGATGCCTCACGATCTCATCGTCGCCGCTTCTCGGCCTCTCCTCCTTGATCCTGAGCTCGACATCGGCACCTCCCGACATCTCCACTGACGCCTCGTGGCCTCCGTCGCTTGTCTCTCACAGCCGACGACCTCAAGAAGCAATGGGTCGGCTTCCACTGCTGCCTAACCGTCTAAGCCCTACGTCCGCAACACGTCGTCGAACCACCAGCCTCAGCCTTCACGCCATAGCGAGCCTTGTCAGCCTCCATTGAAGCCAAGCAGCTGCTCCATGAATCTTGAGCTAGTCTTGGTCGCGCTGTACTCCTCATGCCACAAGCTAGCCCTACCGCCGATTGCTCGCAGCTTCTCATCACTTTTCTCAGTGCTTCACATGCATCAGATCCAGCCGCCGTGGGTGCTCTACCATTGTCTCAACACACTCAAATCCATCCTCTCAGAAGCTAGCTCACGCATGCTATTGAATCAAGCTTCTTCTTAAATTTGATTATGATTTTTTATTACTTTTTTGAACGCTATTGTGCTGTGTGGTTGTTGCAAGCCTACAACTACACAATTGAATAGTTTGTTTTGAATTTTTTTTTCATTTCTTTTGAAGATATGTATTTGTGTTGTTGGGATTACTATTGCCAAAAATACATAAGGACTGCTACTGCGTTTTTGTGGGTTGTTATTGCATTTTTTGAGACTGCTATTGTATTTTTAGTAATTGATCCTACACCTTTTTGAGGCTGTTATTGTATTTTTTTGGGTTGCTACTGTATTTTAATTCGATTCTGTTGCATTTTCGAGCATTATTGTTGTATTTTTGGTTCAATGTGGCATATTCGGGGACCGTTACTGTAAATTTTGAGAGTGCTACTACAATTTTGGTTTAGTGTTTCAAAGACTGCTACTGCACTTTTGGGACTACTACTATAAATTTTTTGATTGCTACTGTATATTTTGTTCGATGCTAATGAATTTTCGAGGATTGTTACCTCAATTTTTGGGACTGCTACTGTATTTTCGGCTCGATGACTGCTACAGCATTTTCGGTTTGATGAATGCTACTGCATTTTTGGGACTGTTACTGTATTTTTGGTTCTATAATTGCTACTACGTTCTTGGAACTGCTACTGCATTTTCGGTTCAAGGACTGCTACTGCGTTTTTAGGACTACTACTGCATTTTCGGTTTGAGGACTGCTAGTGTTTTTAGGACTGCTATTACATTTTCGGTTCGAGAACTGCTACTGTATTTTTAAGACTGCTATTGCATTTTCGGATTTTCGGTTCGAGGGCTGCTACTGCATTTTTGGGACTGCTACTACTTTTTTGGTTCGAGAACTGCTACTGCATTTTTAGAACTGCTACTGTATTTTTGGAATTTCTGTTCGAGGAATACTATTGCATTTTTAGGACTGCTACAGCATTTTCGGTTCGATGACTGCTACTATGTTATTAGGTTGAAAAATGTTATAGAATGTGTATCAAAATTACTACTGAATATGTATCGAAATTGTTACTCAATTTGTATTGGAACCTCTTGTGAATTTGTATTAAAATTACTATTAAATTTGTGATTGAATTAATATTGAATGTTTATTGATAATGTTAATAAATTGAATAATCAATTCAAGTTAAACAAAATTTGAATACATAAAAAATTTGAATGAAATAATCAGACAAAAAAGTATTAAAAAATTTATGGAAATTTCGGATATAAATTTTGAAACGATTTTTTTTATATAAAAGAAATAAAATAATTTTAATAATTTCGGATAAAATATTTTTTTAAAATAAAAAATAATAAAAAATAAATATTAAATACACACAAAAAGACAAATCAAGATCTAAAAATAAATTTATACCTGCCACATGGCAACCTACAAACAGCATATTCTTATCTATTAAATTTTGTTTTTAAATGTCTAAATATTGTACCATTATCCTTAAATGTATGTAAACTCTCTAGTTTGTCCTTTTAAGTAGTTGGCTAAAAATTTAACCCATATATCACTGGACAACACATTATAGAATTACTCGTTAACACAAGGCAGTAGTACTTTTGAAATAGATTTTCTATGATAAATTGTATGAAACAATGAAAAATTCTAGTATGCACTCCAATACTATTCACCTAGGGTCTAAAATCAAAAATTAACACGTGTCATAATTCAATTAGTCATTTCAGTCTTCATCCTTCAATGTTGACTAAGCTTATGAAGAGATCACTATATGTGATACTCCTCTCTCTCTCTCTCTCTCTCTCTCTCTCTCTCTCTCTCTCTCTCTCTCTCTCTCTCTCTCTCTCTCACGAAGCACAGTCACTCCAACGTTGCACCCTATTAACCTTGTTGTTGCCTCTACTTTTCTTTGTATGTCACACATTCTCGCTCTCCACCCGCACAGCCTTGACCGCCATGCTTGTTCCTAGCCAAGATCTCTGCTCATCCTAGAGTCATCGTCATCCTTACTCCACCTTGTCGATATCGTCGTCGGCGAGGACATCTTCGACGATACTTTCACCTCTCAAAACCCATCTCTTCCTTGACTGCCACGTGTTCTCCACCTATCCCAACTACCGCACCCACTTCCTCCTCCACCAGACCACCACCATCCGACTCCATTGGCCTCTCCATCCTCCTCATACTCCATCAAGCCTTCGAGTACTCATTCTCTCTCTCTCTCTCTCTCTCTCTCTCTCTCTCTCTCTCTCTCTCTCTCTCTCTCTCTCTCTCTCTCTCTCTCTCTCTCTCTCTCTCTCTCTCTCTCTCTCTCTCTCTGATTGAGGAGTTAATCGGTGGTGATGAGCAAAGATGATCACATGTACTGATCTCATGATAAGATCAGTCAAAAATGAAAATGGTTGAAAAAACCAACTACTTAGAGTGCGACACCTGTCATCTGAAAAATTTAGACTTTAGGGTGCCTAATGCTGGGTGCATTCCAGCTTGGTCCTGAAACAATATGCCAAACTGGGTCTAAATATGACATCCATTCTCTTTGGAATTTGAATTTGATACTTGGGCCTTCTATTGGATGAAGAACATAAATAATGACACATTTCAGGCCCTGATATTAGAATTATACTGGCCCAGAGTCTTGTGCTTTACAAGAGTCAGCAACAGTCTCTGAAAGCTAGAATCTTTTTTAGGGTTCAGCAACAGTCCATCAATAATAATACTATGTATTTTTACTATAAAATGCAATGTTTTGGAGATGCGGATATAATAGATGGTTATTGGCATATGAACTATTTTAATCATGTGTTCTCTAATTCAAAATCTTCAAAATCTTTAGAAATATTTTCAATTGAAAATCTATCTGGAAACGAGAGAAAGTACAAGCCAAGTCATTCTTCATTTTGATGGCATAAGAGGCTTGGACACATATCTAAATACAGATTGCAGGAAGTAGTAAAACAAGGAATATTGCCATCCTTAGATTTCACAAATTTTGGAACATGTATAGATTGCTTAAAAGGCAAGATGACTGACTCCAGAAATCACAGTTCCAAAAGAAGTGAAACATTGCTAGGTTTAATACACACAGATGTATGAGGACCTTTTCTTGTGCAAACAATATGTGGGAATGAATACTTTGTATCATTTATTGATGACTTTCCAGATACTGTGTCATATTTCTGAAAAATCTCAAGTTTTAGAAGTTTTCAAAAAATTTCAAAACTGAGGTAGAGAGGCAGACAGAAAAGCTGATTAAAATTGTCAGATCGGATAGAGGAGGTGAGTACTTTGGGAAGTACTCAGAGAAGGGACAACATAAAGGCCCCTTTGCTTTATACTTAGAGGAATGTGGCATTGTTGCTCAATACACGACACCATTTTCACCTCAACAAAATGGAGTTTCTGAAAGACAAAACAGAACCTTGATGAACATGGTTAGAAGCATGTTTACAAGATCAGGTTTGCCAAGATTTCTTTGGGGTGAAGCATTAAAGACAGCAAACTACATATGCAACAAAACCCCAAGTAAATCAATAAAAGGCACTCCATTTGAACTTTGGTGTAGTTATAAACCTAGTTTAAACCATTTTCATATATGGGGATGTAAAGAAGAAGCAAGAGTTTATAATGTTGATAAAACTGATAAACTTGAATCCAAGTCAATAAGTACATACTTCATTGACTATTCAGAAAAATCAAAAGGATTTAAGTTCTATAATTTCAACAGAGGCACGAGAATTTTTGAGACCAATAGAGCTACATTCCTTGATGAACAGTTTGACAACAATGATTGTGCAGAAGAAAACAATGCTACAGAAGTGCCTGACATTGAAGAATGGTTCGTGTATCCACTTAACACCACTGCAAACTTTAGTGAAAACAAAACATGTATTCTGGTTGATGTTGGATATGAAAATCAAATTCAAGGTGAGGAAGAAAATGCAGAAAATGAAGCAGTTCAACAAAATGTAGCAGAAAATATGGATAATGCTGATAATGAAGAAATTGCATATGTACAAATGAGAAGATCAGGCAGACAAAGGCGTTCAACAATTTCATATGATTATCAAGTATACTACAATGAAGTTGAATTTGAGTTGGGGGAAGAAACTGGAGAAAAGAACCCTATATCAATTAAAGAAGCAATGTAGTCTAAAAACAATGAAAAATGGAAGTTGGCAATGAAAGAGGAACTTCTAAGCATGGACAAGAATGGTGTGTGGACATTAGTTGACAAAAAAAAAATGAGATGAAGCCAATTGGATGAAAATGGATTTTTAAAACCAAAAGGGATGAAACTGGAAGAATCGAGAGACACAAGGCAAGATTAGTTGCCAAAAGATACACTCAGCAAGAAGGAGTTGATTATAGTGAAACATTCTCACCTGTTTCAACCAAAGATGCATTCAGAGTTATAATGGATTTAGTGGCTCATTATGATTTAGAACTGCATCAAATGGATGCCAAAACAACCTTCTTAAATGGAGATTTAGCTGAGGATATATACATGCTGCAGCCAGATGGGTTTGCTCAAGATAAAAACAAAGTCTGCAAACTTAAAAGATCCATTTATGGACTTAAGCAAGCATCCAGACAATGGTATTTAAAATTTGATACTATTGTTACTAAATTTGGTTTTATTGAAAATCAATTGGATGAGTGCATATACTGTAAGGTCAGTGGGAGCCATTACATTTTTCTACTCTTATATGTAAATGACATTGTATTGGCTAGCAACAGCATGAATTTAATCCAGTCTACAAAAAAGTTCCTAATGAAGAACTTTGTCGTGAAAGACATGGGGGAGGCTCATTATGTTTTGGGAATCGAGATCATAAGAAACAGGAGCTAACATGTATTAGGACTTTCATAAAGAAACTACATCGACAAAGTTCTGTGCAGGTTTGAAATGGAGAATTGCAGAAATTGAGAATCACCGATGTCAAAGGGTGACAAGTTGCATAAAGGCCAGTGTCCACAAAATGAAATGTAGAGAAAAAGCTTGGAAAGGATTCCTTATGCCAGACTTGTGGGAAGTTTAATGTATGCTCAAGTTTGTACAAGACCAGACATAGCGTTTGCTGTCAACATATAATCAAGATATCAATCGAATGTTGGACATGAACGTTGGGTTGCAGGAAAAAAGGTTCTGAGATATTTGAAGAATACTAGAAATTATATGCTGGTATATAGAAAAGTGGAAGATGAAGAACTAAAAGTGGAATGTTATTCGGATGCTTCATATAAGTCAGATTTGGATGATCTTAAGTCCACATCTGGTTACATTTTCATGTTGGCAAAATGAGCAGTATCTTGGAAGACAAATAAAAAAGGGCTGACAGCAACTTCCAGTTTTCATGCTGAATACATAGCAGTGTTTGAAGCAACAAGACATGCTTTATGGTTGAAGAACTTTATTGCAAAATTAGGAGTTGTGGACTCTATAAAGAGGTCATTGCCTATCTACTATGACAATTCTGCAGTGGTGTTCTTTGCTAAGAATAACAGAAGAACATCTGGTTCCAGAAACATAGATGTCAAGTATTATTCAGTAAGAGAGAGTGTAAGAGACTATGAAGTTGTTGTGATCAAGATAGGGACCAAAGATCAATTGGCAGATCCTTTAACAAAGGCCTTGCCAACAAACAGCTTCAAATATCACATTAAGAATGTTGGAATTGTGGAAAATACTAGTTCATAAAGTTCAGATTATAAGTCATATATGTTGTGTATCACTTATAACATTACATTAATCATTGTTAGTTCTGAAAATTTCATTCCTTAGTTAAGTATATCTATAGAAATATCAAATTGCACAGGATCATTATGAATGCATATGCCTGCAATTTCTGTATCAACTGTATGAACAATTATTATGCAGGTTTTGATTCTGCAGAAAGCACCTGGATCAATATATGTTGCAGCCAAATCGATTGAAGGTATGAAGAACATATATAAATAACCTTACTGCATTTTGAGGTAATCCATGTAATTTTATTTTCAATACTTGTAGTCATTGAATAATGATGTATCTTCATTCATCATGTCTTTTATGATTCAGTATTGGTTAAATAAAATTGATAGGATTTTGAGAACAGATTGTGACCTGAATGCTTGTGCACACTACAGTATAGTAGCTTATGAATTAAAGTCAACTAAGTATGAACTTTTGGTTCAGTGGAAGATTGTAAGCAATGTGAACCAAAATATTATAACTTAGTTGATATAAGAGCATATGCACCGGCAGGGGTGGTGCTCGAGCTATTGGAGGGCCCGGTTGAGGTGGAGCTCGAGCAAAATCAAGGAGGAATGCAGCGGTAAGATTTCGATCAATACCGGTCGTTGACGGAAGGCTTGCTCGAGCAAAAGGTCGAGCAAAACTTGGACGAGCTGTTGCTTGAGCTCTTCGAGTGGGTCTGGCCGGTCTTGCTCGAGGTATTCTTGCTCGCCGGTGCTGATGCTCTAAATTTATCAAGATTACTAAAGCTTCAGAAACCACATGAGAGGCATGTGATCATTGCCAAATCGATTAAATGAGAGATTACATGCTGCAAATCTATTTCGAATTCAAAATTCAAATGATGCAGTTATCACAATTCTATCATCTACAGATCATAAAACATATGTCATGATTTCCTTGATGGAAGGAACCATAACTGCTGTATCTGGTGTGTGTATATATAGCATCAGGATATGAACATTGATCCCTGTTAGACACAACGAATTCTCTATACATTTTGTCCCATCAAACAACAAGAGAACTAAAATGTGCATCTAGTAGAATATCTAATGTCTCAAGGAGCAAACTGCTGTTAGTATTTCTATGTTTATATTCAATCTGTGTACATTCTGCAGCATATAATTTTGTTTCCTATTATGTTCTTAATTTCTATTTGACATAGCAATAATATTACAGTATGCAGTATGCATGATGCAGTTTCCTGTCAATTACATTATGCTTAAGTTTAACACAAGAAGCTAGACCAATCGGATGCTAAATTAAGTGAATCGAACAGCACGGCGGAGCAGTAGTTTGGTCTCTTTAGAATTGTTGATGACTTTACTTCGGTTTGACTATGATGACTTTGAATGAAATCTAATGATTCCATGGACGATGAAGATGATGTCGACCATGAATTGGACCAAGGTATGCTCACTCTTTTGATGTGGTAGTTGCTAGACACCGGTGAGTTTGATGTGACTTAGAATGCATAGGGTTAATGCGAAAGTTTCTCGTTTAATCACTTTGGGAAGAATGTGACTTGATGGTCTGTCAAGTAATATTGTTGAATGTGTTGTTTTGTTGTGATAATCTAAATGTGGGTTTGCTTTCATATAATGGATTTTACAATTTTATCCTTTCCGTGTCCTGATCGTAAAAACAAAAATTGGATTAGTTGATGTGTGAAATTGCGTATCTTAATGGCGTATTTAATTTAGAGTAATTCGACAAAATATATGCTCACAGAATTGGTATATCTAGGTAGAGACTTCATATGAATTGAAGAATAATGCACCTGACACCATGACTTCCGAAAGTGAACTTGAAACAGATGCTGCTGGAAAACCAAGAATTTTAAGCAAGGCAAAAGAAGTGTTTCATGATAGTACTTGAGACCCAAGATCTGATTGGATTTGGAAGATGAAGATCGACTGATATAATTGTCATACTGTATATATTGATCAACTTTAAAGCTTCTCGCTTTTTCCAGTTGTGTTATGCTGCATGTGAAATTGATTAAAACCCAGATACCAAAATAATGAGATTAATTTTCTAATGCTTATTTTTCTTTTCTGTGTTTGTTACTTGCAACTCGACACTCTTTCACTCTGCTAGAGAGGCCTTTTCAACTGCACCAGATGCCTTCTTTGACAGTAGATTAGAGAAGAAAAAGGAGGACGTAGAAACATTGCCCGACCAAATCAAGGTTTCAATTCAAAGGTAGTCTCTCTTTGTTGTGGAAGCAATTCAAAATTAGTCGATGGTTCACCGTTAAACTTCTCCATTACTAAAAATAGAAGTGAGAACAAACTTTCACTTGGGCAAAGATAGAGATACACCTCTCCATAATCTTTGCCTCATTCTTTGGAATTCACAGCCCAGATAGGCTGTCACCTCTTCCTTTCCACTTATGATCAACAAAAAAAATCAACGGACTCCATCGAATTTTTTCAAAAAATAACAAAAACAGAGAGAAAAAAAATAGCTTCTCTTTCTCAGGATCTCTGACTGCCCAAACCTCCTCACCCAGGAGGGGATGGAGATAGAAAAGGCACCAGGTGAATCCGAATGAAGCTATGTTTTTTCTATACTCCCTTCAATCATCTTCGAAACACACGATGGTTATTCACCTGGTCCTTTTATATGCATTTCTCTACAACCCCACCATTGTGCTCTCTGCCTCGTCTCTGACCACCTTTACACCCCGCGACTACTGCCCCATCGACTGCGGCACTAGGAATGACCAGGCAACGCTACCTGATGGCAGGGTCTTCAAGACCGAAGCACAATCATCAGAGTACCTGAAAGCAAATGGTGACAATCAGGTCAATGTTGACAAGGCTTATGTGCCTTCCCCTATTTATTTGAGTGCTAGGATTTTCAAGAATGAAGCCAATTATACGTTTCATATGGGAACGCCTGGCTGGCATTGGGTGCGCCTCCACGTAGGCTCAACATGGGCGGACCCCTAGTGACCACGGTTAATGACACTTGAGGGCGGTACTGGTTCCCTGACGAGCAATACCTTAAGACCAAGAACATGGCGAAAAGTGCCAAGATTGAAACAAAAAGAATCATATACCCCAAGGGGCTCACGCCCCAAGTAGTGCCGCCAACGGTTTATGCAACTGTTGTGCAAATGGCTGATGCAGGTATCAACAACCAACAGTTCAATTTGACATGGAACTTACAAGCTGAAAATGCATTTGGGTACCTAATCTGGTTGCATTTCTGCGACATTGTGAGCAAAGCACTTGGTAATCTATACTTCAATGTTTACATTAATGGTAACATGGCAATAAGTGATTTGGATTTCACAAACTGTAAATGGTTTGGCAATTCCATTCTATAAGGACATCGTGGTTAACTCTTCATTGATAACTGACGGGCTCACAGTCCAGATTGGTCCATCTAAATTAGGCAGTGGTGCTAAGGACGCCATTCTAAACGGTCTGGGGGTTTTGAAAATGAGCAATTCTGTTAGTAGTTTGGATGGAGAATTCGGAGTCGATGGCAAAAAGGCAACAAGTAACGGCTCGAGTGGAGTTCATAAGGGAACGGTGGCTGCAGTCGGGTTTGGTTTGATGTTCGGAGCCACGGTGTACAAATGGAAGAAGAGACCACAAGATTGGCAAAAAAGAAACAGCTTCACTTCTTGGTTACTACCAGTACACGCTGCAGACAACAGCTTCATGTCAAGCAAGAGCAAGAGTACTTACTCTTCCACAATGGGCCTTGGTCGGTTCTTCTCTTTCGCAGAGTTGCAAGAAACTAGCAACAATTTCGACTCAAGTAAAATCATTGGTGTTGGTGATTTTGGCAACGTGGATCTCGGTGTGATTGATGAAGGGACTATCGTCGCTATCAAGCGCGGAAATCCGCAATCCGAACAAGGAATTACAGAGTTCGAAACAGAGATTCAGATGTTGTCTAAGCTCAGACACAGGCATTTGGTGTCTCTCATTGGCTACTGTGATGAAAACAAAGAAATGATCTTGGTTTATGAGTACATGTCAAATGGACCGTTTAGAGATCACCTATATGGTAAAAACTTGCCACCATTGTCATGGAAACAAAGACCGGAGATTTGTATCGGCGCTGCTCGCGGACTTCGCTACCTGCACACAGGCACAGCACAAGGCATCATTCACCGCGACGTTAAGACAACAAACATCCTTCTCGTGACCATTAACGACCAACCCGGAACCGCCACATTTGCTCAGTTTTCTAATCTCAATGGTAGATAATTCTGGGCCGGTATCTAATCACCAGAGTTACATGCAACACAATATACGAATGTTCATGTATATACACAGTATGATGTGGTGGTGCATTCATCGTATAACTATGTACGTATTTTAACTCTATAGATTTTGTATTCAATCGTTGTAGTATAGGCGGCATGGACGACAGTAAACAAAATTGACTGTTTAATTAATTAACGTGTTGTTTCTTACTTTGATTCATGAATAGAGAAATTTTTATTGGGCGAATTTCAATGGGTAATTACATATTACATAGATATTTTAAATTTCAAAGCAGTGAAGCAACGAAGTCCTTGACTTGAGAAATTAGTTGGTTAGATTCCGGCAACTCCGGGAAGATAGACAAAGCGTGAACCATACTTGGGTACTCGATAAATATGGATTGGTCTAAAGTCTAAATCTTTATACGAATAGGTATGTAATCTTGGTTGACCGAGAAGCAACCGCAAATTCAATGTCCAGATCTTACGGATGATTGATAAATTTTGGTACATTTTCAAAATCTCACGATGAGTAGTTTAGTTAGTACATTTTCAAATTGGGGTCCTTTACTCTCTCATTTTTCAGCATCGAAGGAACAAATTAAAACATGGGTATATGCCTTAAAGATGTAAAGATAGATTCTCCAAAAAGGAAAGAATGAAAGGAGGAGTGTGGCCAAAATAAGGCAATGAACAAGAGGCAATGTAGATAAGGATGTGGTTGAGGTAGGCATCATCATCCTAAACCAAACAAGATCATATTTCTTTTCGATCAGAGGCTCCAAACCAATCCACATTTATCGATCGAGCCCTCCATCGTGAGCTCGATCATATCCCTCACGCCCATGTATAAAAACCACACATTGCAACCTAGCTTGAGCTAATTTAACGACAATAAAACCAACCTCCATCCCTCTCTTCCTTTCTCCTTCTTCTTCCCCCATCCATATATTCTCTGAGACTCCGGTTCATGGAGATCATAGAAGGTGAAAACAACATGAGAACATTCGACATGGGTGCACTTAGGTCAAGTCTTCCTTCCAAGTAAGACACAAACCCCATTGTCATCTTAGCTTTGTCAAAGACATACATAAATGCTTAAACGTACGTCTCGCTTTTGGACTAATGGCTTGTATAATTGTTTTGATTTTTTCAGCGGGAGAGGGTTGTCAAGGTACTACTCGGGAAAAGCACGATCATTTACGTGCATGGCCGATGTTCGATGCGTGGAAGACCTTAAGAAACCAGAACATCCCGACGCGAAAAAGAGGAAGAAGCAAACGGAGAAGAACAACTTTCCTGCACCATATCCTCCCCTTCCATGTCGACGAGTTTCGAGTACCGCACAGTTCGCTACACCCTGTGTTGGTGTGTGAACGAAAAAATAAAAATAAGTCCAGCAAAAAATGAAAAAGAAAAGAAAAAACATACCGAAGCGCTCCAATGGGAATACTACTCATTGGCAAACGCTATTATAGCTCCATTTTAGTTTACCAAACACGGGAACACACCACCCGTATGAGTCTCTTAGAAAATTATAAAGAAAGAAAATTGTATTGGAGTGCAAGAAGCTGGACAAGAATGCTAATCTTCTTTCTTTTTTGGCAACATGGTGCTGCTTTTACTCCAAATTTTCTTGTGTAAATAAGTAACTTGCTTTTATTTAGATGTGTTTTCGACCTCTCTCATTGTTGTATCTCTACTAGAGGCCTAGAGCTTTGGTTTGGTGTCATCTATGGCTTCTTCTTTTTTTCTTTTTCTTAAGCTCCAATTTTGGAAATCAATTATGTAGTGATACCGCATAATAATGGTCAGTGTAATCTACGTGATGAAACCAATAGCAATTACCCTAAACAGCTCAAGTGCAAAGGTCTTCTTTCACATGGAACACTAGTGAAATTTCCACCAGTATCTTCCAAACCCTCCAACTTGCCTTGCCTCAACTCTTAGAATGTGCCAAAAGGGACAATGCTCCCGCGTTATGAAGCGAAGATGTAAATTGCAGACTGCAAGAGTTTGGCTCCCCAACTTACTGCTATTGCTGCCCGGTCAGATCATATTCCTAATAGCAAACTACAAATAACGTAGTTCACGGTACGAGAGCTAATTCAAAATGAGCAGAAAAGTGTTTCAAATTCCTTGTTCATTAATTCAGTCACTTGTCCTTTCCAAAGTTTCTAGTTCTCTTCATGTTACACATAACTCTGCCAACTAAGTTAGGAAGCATGCACATCACAGTTTCTAACCACAAAAAGAGGGGAAAGGAATGACCATTTAACTTATACTGGCTCGATCAAACAAACAGCAGATTATGAGCCTAAAAAAGAATCAATGCCTCTCACCAATGGTACAAAATTAGTACTGACCCCTCCACATTTAAAACAAAGCAAAAGCTATTGCAACCTTATCTTCTTGTTGGTGGCTGAATCCAAATCATCGAGCATGACTAAGTCTTCTTCATCATCGTCAAGGACTTCCAATTTCCCCTCACGTCTTGTATCACCAGCAACACTTGACGCATCTGGATTGATGGCCTCAGAAACCTCAGACAATTTTCTTTTCTTCCCGGTAGCAGTTTCAATCTCATTATCCATTTCGGTCCCCGGCTTGGATGCACTTGAGGTGCTTGCAGCATTCAGAAACCATCCAGAGAGAACCACTCCATCAGGTTCCTTCTCCTCATCAAATTCCTCTCTGTAAATGCATCAAATTAGACATTCGTATCCAGATGCTTTGAGCAATATGAAACAAATTAGAAAAGAAACAAGACAAATTATTGTATGTAAAGTAGGATTACATCATATTCAACTTAATGAAGGGGTATTAATTTTGATTGAATTAAACTACATATTCCCATTGTATAACTTAAAGATATCATGAAGTGAACATTAGATATTATGTACTAGGCTGTCAAGAGGGCATATAAACTTCATAAAGAAACCTGTGTTTGATATTGATACTGCAGGACAGTTCTTGCTGAAGATCCTCAATTGTCAGCATGGTTCCACCAGTGATTGGAGAAGGAAACTTAGATAGTGCCTACATACGATAAAAACGTTCTTCAAGTAAGCAACAGCTGAGGTGAATAGACATATACAAGCCATCGGCAGAAAGACACAAAAAGTATACCTTATCAAGGTTTGCTGTATAATTTTTAATCATGGCAGCGTCCAAGTCATCACCAACTTCATAAAGAAGGGCCGACCCATGCATAATGAGTGGTTCGTTCATTCCAAGCTTGACCTTAACTACCTTTTCAACTATGTCCCGCAACGTTGCACGGTTAGTATTGATCTCTAGCAATAGTGGTGTCTGGTCAAAAACAATCACATCACTATTTTGCACATAGGAGTCATACTTTATATATTAGAAAAAGACCACAAAGAAAGACTACATAAAGAACACTTTCTATACCTCAGAACAGACATAGCACAACTTGTTAGGTTCAAATGGTTCCACAGGCATGAGCAACATCTTTTTCGTTGGATGTTCCAGACAATATGTCATCCTATCCGATCATCCACAGTAGAGGGAGCGCCAGTTGCAAAAGAGAAGCAACATTAAAAGAATTAACAGCAGAAACTTTGCTCATAAATTTCACCAGCTGAGCACATTTTTGCTTGTTGTATTATGAGAGTAATACCACAAGTGACACTACAGGAGCACACTTTCAGTAAATACAAAAGTTGAGGAGTGCATTCATTTTTTTCATTAAGAGAGGGCAGGAGATTGTACACACCTATAATTTTTTGTGTCATTTTGCAGCACCTTGATTGCCTCGATAACAATCAACCCGGCAATAATTGCATTTGTTGTTGCAACAGCATGGACAATATTACCAGCAATACCTTTAGCTTCAAAAAGACTATGCAATGGGATTCCAAAAGCAGAGGCCCTTATGTTTGCAGCAGCAGTAACAAATTCAACAGCAAGCTGATCATCTTTATCAAAAGTCATATTTCCAATCTCCTGCCAAAAAAGATCCCCAGAGAAAAAGATTACAAACAAAGAATAAGAATAATTCAGTAATGACAGAAAATGATAGAGATATAATGAGTATATTAAACTTCCAAGAGTTGAACTGACCTTTCCCCTTTTCGTGAAAAACAGTTTTAAAGCTTCCAGAAAGACTCTAGAATTTTCCACAAGGCTCCATACATCCTGTGGATTCTTTAGTCCTAGTGAAGTCATTGCAGATACTGAGGACAGATCATTGGTTGTACCATTTCTTTCCACATTCCCATTTTGGTGACTGATATCATTCAGCACAACATCCCTACAGTATATGGGCTTTGGTCTATTACGGTTCTTCCATGTCTCCTCATTCGACAAAGCCACCTCGATATTATAACCAAATACATGATCATATATTCTTCTTCCATACTGCTCAATGTCTTCATCTTTCCTATGCTCAAAAACATCTTCTGCTTGCTCTGATGAGCTAGCACCATCACTGGAACGCACATTCAAATCATTTGCCTGACTCTTGTCCCCAAACAGCTTTGCAAAGAGAAGTTCCTTTGCCCATACAATGCAGTGAACAAACTAGAAATCCAAATACTATTATCAGCCTAGTCTGACAGGGTAGGGTTAGCCTGAAAATAATGGATCTTGTGGCTAACGACCATCCACCCAAATCATATTTATTTCATGCAAGTTTGGAGAAACCATGTGACGATAACATTTCAAAGTAAGGGAAAAAAAAAAGGCTTCTTGTGGATGAAATGGTAATCAAAATCATTCATGCCATTCTATAAAATTAACAGGAACTATGCTAGCTTTTGAGCTACCTGAGATGACTATTCCCAGTAGTTAAATTTGAAACCTTTGATTTAGAGAATGTATGTTAATATTAAGACCAATCTATGAGTTTTCATACAAACAACACAAATGGATATTCCAAGATATAGAAAACGAGCATAATAGGTGAAGAGAAATAGACCTTTGAAGGAGTACTGGTTATGGTGCAGACTGGATAAGTTTTGGGAGCAGGTTTGGGCTGGCATTCATAGCACTCTGTTCTTCCCTTCACATGTACCGTCACCTACTTCCGCAGTTGACAATCAAGTTAAAATGAAGGAATATATCATGGTTTACCACAATGGCTACAATCCTCTTTTAAAGATGCATGCAGATCCAAAATGAGTAATCAAAGATGTTGAATATCAAATAAACTGGTCAAACATACTGCTGAGTTATTGCCAGAACTGTGCCCTAGCATCAAAAGAAAAGAAAAGAAAAGAAAAAAACACACAGATTCAACTAACATTAAACACGAGGGATTACAACAATAGAACAAGTGATGCACCTCATATCCCTGGACCAAAGGTACAGGAAAGAAGATATAACCAGTGGATATATGTCTTCTATGGCATGATATGTCAGTAGTGCATTACAATCATAACATACACAATGTAACAGGGTCCTTTTCTAGAATACTATTTTGAACTTAGCGAATGTATACACCCAGCATATGAATACTTAAAGAACATGTCGTTCACTGCATGAACTCAGATTAAAAGAGTGCATCATGATACCAGCACTACAAAGAACCTTCAAAAAGGCTCATCACACAACAGACTTTCTAAAACAACAAGGGGACGCTTGGGATACTTACAAGTCACATTCGATAGATAAATGTCACGACAATATACTACACTAGTAGTAAACAGTTGATAGCATAACAACTGTATGGCAGTAAATTACCTGTCCAAGGAACCCAGTGGTCCCGCTTTCAATTAAAGGAACATCAGCTGCCAAGCATAGACGGTTCACATGTCGTCTGGCATCCAAGTTGTCAAGTCCATTCAAAACCACATCGAAATCTTTAAAGAAATCCAAATTGAAGTCAGGATCCTTGACATTTGCATGGTATGGTTTAATGTTTATGTGTGGCCTAAATTTTAAGACGGCTTCCTGAGCAACCTGTTGAAAATATTCATAAGAAACATAACACAAAAAACATCTACATTTAAAAATGGATACATCCAATATGACAAAAGCACTTACTTTGGCCTTGGATTGTCCAACATGCGATTTTCGAAAAAGGAATTGTCTGTTGAGGTTACTGACTTCTATCGTGTCCATGTCAATCTAGAAATTTACATAAACAAGTGAACAATTAACTAGCTGCCAGAGAAAGAATTAAATCTAGCTGGTTCTACCAAGAACATAGAATCTCGACATCAAATGTGCGCTATATCAACTCAAAGTCCACGACTAAAAATTCTAATAAGAGATTCGATGTAGTCAATACAGTAATTCAGCCTTTTCCTCAAAAGTCGGCCTCACCGCACAATCTATAAATGTAATGTGGACTATTTCGATTCGAAAACCCATGATTAGATAAATTAACAGTGTGTATTTGATGTCGATTATTACAGTAGTTAAATTACTTCCAAGTTCCAACCTGTTATAATATAAACTTTAGGCCTCAAGTTCATGTTTTTTCTAAAAAAAACTTGCCAATAATATTGTATATATTAAGAGAAATCAACATATAATCGGCACTATATCAATCACAATTAGAAGAATTATATTGATTACTTGGCAAAGCAGCAGTTAATCGAATACTGAAAGCAACAGTGAGCTGAAACCCTAAAAGTGAAGAGAGAGAGAGAGCATACTATATGAATATCTTGGAAGCCAGAGAGAGCGAGAGTCTTGAGTAGCTCGCAGCCGATACCACCAGCCCCAACCATGAGGACTTTGGCGCCCTACCAAATCAAAACAATTAAAAATTGAAATTCAAGAAGGAATTGGAGAAATAGGGGGTTAGGGTTTGTGATTGAGTACCTTTACAGCAGCCGTGTGCTTCTGGGGAGCCATGGGAGGAGAGTGAATTGAAGATTGAAGATTGAAGCGCAGTGAATAGTAGTAAGTCGTGAAATAGCATAAAAATAAAATAAAAATAAGAATAAAAGAGAGAGGAGTGGGTATTATGGGGAATCTGGTAATAATGGTGGGTGACTTCTCTCCAATGGCAGTAGGGCTTCACAACCGCGAGTGTGTTGCACGCAAGTATCCTGACCCCGTTGATTCAATGGTGTTCTGTTTTCGAGATTTGCGAGGTCAATTGGAGAGGGTGAGACCAAAGGGAAGCTAGCGGACTGAGACGCCGCCTCTGGAAGCTCAAGCTCCTCCGATTTGCAGCCTTCAGCTCTGCAACTTTTCCTCTTCTTGTTTTTAATAAAACCAATTGAAGCAGATTTGTCTGCACCCGCCGCCCACTGTCGCTCCTCATGTGGAGCACAAGGACTCTAGGAGGAACGCGAGGCTTATAAGGCGACGGTGGGGAGGGGCAGCGCCGCAGCCTTTGGGTGCCCAGAATGCATTTTGTATATCACGTGCTAGTCACGTGATGTCTTCTTTGCAGGTGAACTCCCACTGCCAGTGTCTCCGCTAAAAGTAGTGGGTTTGTTCGAGGAAGGCGAGAGACTCAAAATTCAACTCCCTTCTCTGCAAAAAATGGGGAAGGGTTTATATGGAGAGGCGGTTTGCGAGAGTGGAAGAGAGAGAGAGAGAGAGAGAGAGAGGAGAGGATGATGGGGTCGGGTTGGAGTCGAGGGGTTTTGACTTGTTTACTATCTTGTAGTTTACTCTATCCCCGGTTTAAAAATGATCGATCTATCTCGAGTTTAAAATTTGGAAATGAAATTATCCATCCACTAAATGAATTTTGAATTTTGCTATATACTACATACAATTCAAAAACTATATCTACAAAATACTTGTTAAAGGTGTTGTGAATATGAAATATTGAGGCATCCCTTAAAGACAAAACATATTTCTTTTATTCAGTCTAAGAGTTCTCCCGTTCAAGATGTGTTTCCGCCAAAATCTTAGTTCTATAGTCCAAGAGTTTAAGACTTTCATATCCCTATGTCGGTGACGACGTCGGTATGTGTTTAAGATCTAGTTTTGAAGGTGTTGCAATGATGAAGGAGTTGGTTCTTCTGGGTCTCTCCTCTCCAAGGTTTAACCAGGGAGATTTTCATAGATTTTCTCTCTCTTCTCTTTGCTCGTCTCATTCCTTTCTTTGGAAGGATTGGGGTTGAGTGATATTCTCTTGTAGCAGTGCCGGTAGTGGTGTGCTCTTACATGGAGGAGATAGCGAGGGCGGCTATTGTGCTACAATAGTGGAGGCTAGGGTTTTTTCTGAAACCCTAAAGGCTTGTAGATTGAGCCACACAGCTTATTTGGGCGTATTTTATTTTTGGTTATGTAGTTTGGGGTACATAGCTAGATAAGGTGTGAGACCTGAATTTTTTTAGTCATATATCTTACACTTATTTAGTTTAGTTATGTTAGGTACCTGCTTGAACTGTACAATTAATATGCTCTAGGAGGTTCATATCTATCAGGTCGGAAATCCGGTAGATCTCTTGTGTATTATTACCTTCATCAATGGACTATCGTTAATCTAAAAACAAAACAAAAAAAATAAAGTATCCCTTAACTTTAAAAAAAATATAAAATTAAAAACAAGGAAATCTAGCATTGCAAGTTATAATCGTGTGGCTTCTGAGCTTATCTAAATAAATCATGGAAAGAGGTGGCAACGTTCATCCCTTGAGAATGTAGTGATCGTGCAGCTAGGACCCCGACGACATAGTTGAGAGGCAATCGTGGGCGGTCACGAGGGATTGCCTCGTGTGTTTGGATCTCCATCAGTGTTTGCGACATTCATTGCTAGCAAGTGTTACAACCCAATCAGAAGAAGGACAGGGTTAGATGCATGTCCGCTGCAGTGAAGCAAAATCGGTGCAGCGGGCCACGTGTGGACCTTGGTATTACCAAGATTACATGATGGTAGTTGAAGAATTTGATGGTTTTTTGGATCCATCGGAGGTGATACCAACGCAGTGATTAGGGCATGGTTGAAATTTGTGCAAAATATACCCAAGGCAACAATGGATGATGAATGGGTCGAGAAGATCAAGAACTTCATCGTCATCTTCTTCTATGTCGACCCGACATTTCTAAAGGTGGACTAAATGAAGATCTTTGTTCATATAGATCTTCCACGAGGTGTGGTGGTAAGGAGGAATTTTTGATTTGCTTCTTCTTGTGTGATTACTCTTGGATTTGAGTACTCTGCTATGAAGATTTTTTGCTCCTTGTGTAGTGTTTTTTGCATGGTGAGGGTGGTTTCATGGTGGCACATGCTAGGGAGGAGAAGCTGGCAGCACAAAAAACGTCTCAAGCCCGAAGTGAGGGGCGACAGGAGATGTCGATGTGGCCAGGATTTGATAAGGCCCATTGATACATGGCAGTTCTCATGTGGCCCCTCATCCCCCTTCGATGGCGGCACTACCCAAACCAGTGGTGGTGGCAGCCCCAGCTATTGATTTAGTGGGCGGCAGTGCCAAGGTTGTGGCTATACTCGGTACTGTGCATGCTAGCTATCTGGAAAACATGCAGGGGGGTTGGGACTGTATGACCCTGAATTTTTGATTTAGTCAAAATTAAGTTTTGAGTCCTTATCTAGATAGTAGACATTATCACGAGTTCATAGAATTTTTCGTTATATTTTTCGAAGACCCGAGATATTTTCTACGACTTTCTGATGTTAGGAGTTCTGGTAAGTATGTGTTGACGTGGCACCTTATGATATGTCAATAGGTTACTTAGTTGGCACGCATTGCATGATTTGGTTGGATGATCCTATCATCCAATATTGTTTAGTCATTTACATGTGTGAATTTGTTAGAGAAGGAAGCTTTTGGTGTTGACAAATGACAATATTTACTTGGTTGTTAAGTTTGTACTTGTCATGTGGCACCAATAATTGGCCTTATTACCCTATAAATAGGATCACAACCCCATTTCTTTCCTTCATCTAGGTGAGATTCTCTCTCCAGCTTTCTTTCTCTTTCTCTCTAGTTTCTCTCTATAGATTTTCTCAATGTTCGTAAAATTTGGGTAAATCATAACTTTTGATCCATAATTTTGAATTAAGATATGTTAGTATCTACAGATTCGTATTGACGAGCTTTATCCATTAGTAGAAAGCTAGTCGAACATAGTTTAATAGTTTTTGAAGGCATTTGATAGGTGGCTCGCGATGTTGTTGTTATGCTCCATGATTATCTCAGATTCGAGGTGAATGAGTTATGTAATGTGTTTCAATATACTCATTCTATTTTCATTGTCTCTCTATCTTTTTGAAGTGGAGCTTGTCTATCATTTGTGAATCGGGGTATTATATATATTATACGAGTCGATCAGTTAGTGATGACAAAATATTCATGGAGCATGCGTACTTACTTATTTATTATAGTCGAAGTAAGGATGTGTCACATAGTGGTATTGGGCCGAAGTTATCATTAGGGTTGTCTTTAATGGTCACTAAATCGAAGGATAACAAATAAGAAGTGACGATGTAATGTGACGTCTAGACAATGTAATGTGACGTCTAGTCGGGGATATCTTTATATATTATATAGTGTTCATTGTTTAAAATAACGTGTTTTTAGCATGCTAATAGCGTATAGCATAACTAGCAATGCAAAAAATGCTAAATAGCGTATCAATTTAGCGAAATGCTCAAATAGCGTATGGTATTTGTGCTATTTTATGTTATTCGTACGATACTTATGTAATTAGTAATTTTTTCGCTGTATTTTTATTTGTAAGAATAAGCAAAACAACGTCGTATTAAGAATAAATAAATATAATCTCAAACTAGTTACGTCTTCTCATAAAAAAGGATGTTTAAGCCTTAACTAAAACCTGAATTAGCTATATTTGTGTGTTGAATTATATATAAATTTTAATACCCAAAAAGCGTACGCTTTACGCGTCATAGCTTTAAGGCACTAAGGTGGAGCTAAAATGCCAGCGTTACGATATTCGCTATTTAAAATATCGATAGTGTCTGTCTTTTTATTTATCGAAAGTATTGCTTCACTGACATATTACATAATTTACTCACTTAGGATGCAGTTAGCTTACCCCTCCAAAGAGATTGTAGATTGGTTCTGAGAATCGAAATGATTAGCCGAGCATAGAACGATGAGCCTGGAGGAGTTGTTGTTATTTGAGTTTCCGCTGGCATATTACAGAGTTTTCGCTGTTTTGAATAAGAACCGAGTTGAATATATCATTTTTTCGTTCTATCTTTTACATTCATGCTCACATCTTGGCTTCGGCTCCAAGCGGGTTCGAATGACAATAAAAAATTGGGGCGTGATAGAGACACATATCCTACATGCAGGGAACTAGAGAGGGACCTACTAATTGGTTCTCGATTTTTGCAAGATACAGGTACACCTAATATTTTACAGTCATGCCCTTTAAAGATACGGCCCAAAATCCAACAGGGTAATGAGAGTGCCTCAAAGGCTTTAGTTCATATTGTCAAGCTTGAGCGACGTCTTGTTCGTAAGGTGTCGCAAGCAAATGAGAGAATCTTGGCATGCCGATGGTGTAACACCCCCTGCAGATGGAGCATCTTTGCATGCAAGTGGTAAGTCTTGACATGCTATAGCAGACGGAAAAAGGGTGACCCTTTGAAGAGTCTCCAGTGTAGGACAACGGAAAGCCATCGGGGAGGAGGTATGACGTTGGCTTCCAATGTCTGGATGGTGGATATGAAGATGACTGTCGTCGGGTGCAACTTAGGATGCCAAAGAAAAGTCGCTACCGTTCTCAAAAGGTTAAGGAGAAAAAACCATCATATACTCAAGACTTGCTTTCATACTATCAAATGATATGATATAATTAGCTTAGTATTAGCATTAGTCTTTCACATTTTTTTTTCCAGATTTAGGAACTCAAGATTTTCCTCTTATCCTTATTCTATGAGCTAAAATGCTAACTTCCAATAATGAAAGGAGCCGCCACTCTCCTCAATCCTAGTAAGGGTATTTTTTTTCTTTCCAAAAATTGTTTACTCTTCTTTTACAGACGACTTTTTTTGTTGCAGAATCTTGGCTACCTCCCTGAAGTCGACATTATCTACTACTTTCTCTCTCTCAAGCAACTTTTCTCGAATCTTGGTTGATGTGTGTTTGCCTTTCATACGCCGCTTGATGGGGGTTTGACTCAGCCTTGGTACGTGGCTATTAGATGTCGTAGGTGGCAGAAATGTTTTTGCCTTGGACGATGTCATTTTGATTCGGCTCGTTGTTCCTTGGCAGTCTCCAAAGAAAGCCAGAGATCTCATGTGCGGGTTTGTTGGTTGTTGAATCCGCGGTGCTCCTATAACAGATGGTTGATGGTCATCGACCATGTTGGGCCTGACTCAAGGAAGACATGATGAGGTTCAGACAAGGGAGGTTAGTTCTCGAGTTGCGCAAGATTGCAAGCATTTGTTGGTGCATGGAAGGTGGCTTCCAAGGTCCAAGGGTGGCTTTTTTTTTGTGACGCGTTGGTCTAGGATTGTTCGTGGTGCTTCAATTTTTAGACAGAATAGATCGAAGGTCTGGAAGCATGGGTGTTGGGTTGCGACTAGGCCTGGTAATTGGGCAGGTTAATAAATGACCCGCCCGTTATCGCCAGATAACGACCCATTAAAACCCGTCCATTAACTAATCGGGTTATTAATGGGTGATCCGATAACAACCCGTTATCAAAACGGGCGGTTTCGGGTGAACCCGTTAGCCCAATAACAACCCGATAAGAATTCATAAAACCTAACTTTAAGGTTTTTTTTTTAAAATAAAAAATAAAAAAAATGTGGTAATAAAATAATTTTTTATTTTATTTTGTAAAAAAAGACTTAACGGGTTTTATCGGACCCCAATGGGTAACCCGTTATCTTATCGGGCTAACCCGATATAACCCGTTAAGCTTAACGGGCTATATCGGGTTGAACCCGTTAATGACCCGCCCACTAATAACCCGCCCGAACCCGCCCGTTTGCCTGGTCTAGTTGCGACGACTGCAGCAAATGCCCGGTCTTGTGCGCATATCTAGGCTTGAAACATTTGGGCCTGATGTTGTTGGGTATGGGCTTTTTTGGCTTAGGTCAATTTTGTTCATGATCCGATTGCTTTGGAACCTAATAGGGTCATGCATTGAGCCGTACTCCTTGGACGCGATCTTCCGCAAAGGATGTTATTTTCAGCAATTCTATAAGTTATGGAGTTGATAGGGATTCTGTCATCTTTTCACTAGCAACGTCATAGTTACTGGTTATGAGCTTCGGTTACCTTTTCTTTCTTTTTGAGGAGATTATTTAGTTAGTTTAGTAGTTTTAGTAAGAGAAATGATTTTAGGCCTTATTAAAGTTTATAGGACTCAAATTATATATATTATGTTACATTTGTACACATCATTAGTGTCATGCCACGTCGTATACATCTCAAATTAGTCAAAGACGATCATACCCTTTACATCTAACGGTTATCATTTATTCTTCATTTAAATTTATTCATAACACTTCTTCTGCAACAATGATCCTATAAGAAATCTAATCAGTCACTAATTAAAAAGAGGAAGAAACTATGAGCTGGGATTGTGAACTGGAACAAATTGTTCCAAACCTAATTTTGTTTGAATTGGGAATCCATCGATAGAACAATGAACTCCAGATTGTAATAACTAGTAAGCAATAGGCATAGGAAAAAAGACAAGCAATATATTGATCATTAATCTGTGGTTTATATATGAATTGATTGAAATCGAAAAGGTTAAGCTGTTAGCGAGCTCTTTGCTGGGAAGATCAAAATCTATGGTTTATAATTGTGGACTTCATCTACTGGGAAGATTGGACTATTGGAGACCGTTTTTCCTTATGTTATGGTTCTTTTCTTTTTATTTTTCATGGGAATTTCTTCTCCTTGCAGAACACAAATTTTCTCAATTTGTTGTAATTAATTTTTATCGATTTGTTTTAATTTACTTGTCTAGTTTTTGTTTTCGGTAATAAATATATAAAAGGGCCATAATTTACAGAAAAAAAGGTTGTTTATATGATATCAAGCCACATAAGTTTGAAGCCAACATGTGATCAATGTCCTCTAACATCCATTTTAGTTATTATTTAAGCTAAGTTGTGGCTTCTTGTTTGTCCATTGCTCATTTTATAGATAATTATTTTTATAATCTTTTTTCTTAATTAATGTGATTGACGCCTCACTCGCAATGAGCTTAAAATGCTCGGTGGCTAGCTTAATGTATTTGCTCGATAAACATTCCACAAAGCTATTCAGAGGCACACTTTGAATCTTGGTGTATCCCAATTCAATGCGCGCAACTAGCTGGGAACAATTTGCTTACAAAGTTACTAAATTCGATCATATCGATGCCAAATGCAACCCAAGAAATGACCGATTATACAAAAATCGTGAGACGAAATTAAGTCATTAAAATGATTAGTTAAAGAAGAAAATTAAAAACAAATCAACATGATCGAATTCAACGTGTTTTATTTAGATATTCAGATTCAGCTGACATGATATAAATCGCATACTCATTTATTTCTTCTCATCATGGCTTATTTACGTGACAATATTGTCACAGGCAATGGAGCAACTGGACGAACTATTATTCTATGAAGTGTTAATTATTCCAGCAAATTCGAAAATTTGATTTTCTGAGTCTATTGCCCTTCCTTCCTTTGTAAAGGTGAACCTACCAAAATCATCGAAGTCGAAGTCCTTGAGAATTCGGGGATGTTCTTCATCTATTAGCTCCTCTGTTGTCTTGATAATAGTACCTTCTACTGGACTTGCAAATGCTCCCAACGAGTATCGATCTTTTCCTTCAGCAATCATCACTCGGTGCTTAAGAGAATGCATTCTTCCATTACTCCATGCCTGCAGGTCATTTTGACATATATATATAGATGAATATATGTGTATACTAGCAAGCTTTCTATGTTAGCTTAATTTGAGTATATACAGTGGGGAACCAAGATTTACGTTTGTTGAAGGGGGAGAGGAAAAATAAAATTCAATGTGTAGTACGTACATAATAACTATTTAAAATTATGAATAATGTTAAATTAATATTTTTTATTATATATAAGACTAGTTCTAGTTAAGTGAATAAATTAGGAAGAAAAATACAAGTTTAATGATGAATAACACTCAACATTTTCAACTAGTATAAATATTTTATATATATAGAGATTAAACACATTATTAGGTTTTTTTTTTTGCTAAGAAATATATAGCTATGTTAAGATACTAATAAACAAAGACAATTGTATACTAAATCAGGGGTATCTGAATTATTAATAGCTATAATTAATACAATATGTAAAAAATGAAGAGGTTAAATTATAAATTATGGGTATTATTTCATTGATCAGAAAAAATTAAAGAGACATATAATAAATATTAGAATTAGCGGGCAAAAATCATATCTGCTATATATACAATTCTATTGGAGTGTGTGTATATATATATATCGGTCAGCATGTTTATATACGTACCATAAGAGGGTCTCCCACAAAGAAAAGGAAAGACGTGGGAGACTGCATGGACAACTTAACCCATTCTCCATATTTGGTTTCAAATTCAAGCCCTGAAACTTGATCCTCACAGAGAATTGTGCTGACTAGTTTGTCAGTATGAGGAGTTAGCCCATTAGCGTACTCTCCAGAAGGAGGTGCACTGTATTTCATCATTCGCAGAACTGTGTTGCATGCAATGATTGAATTTGCTCTCTCTCCCAAACCATAACTATCCAGAATCATTCTTTCAATCATTTCCCTCAGCTCTTCTAACTTTTTCATCATCGTAACCAGAGTGTTGCTGTCGGAACACGAACGAAAAGAAACAACAGAAAGTCAGAATTTACTACTTGCATGCTATTAGTAATAAAAGATAGAGTAGAGTGATTTGGAGCAAGAGAATGAGATTACTTACAAAAGAGTTTCATGACCATTATTAGGGCACATCAACTCTGTAAAAGTCCTTAAGCACTCATAGTTTGTGGAATATTCTGCAATGCCAAAGCTCTCATAGAAGGGAGCAACGGGATCTGGACCATAGTAACCAACGAAATTCTTTGGATTCACATTCTTCTTCTTGATCTCCACTGGAAGGTTGAAAAGTTGCTTCATTATAGAGAAAGTCTCAGCTTTCAACTGTTGAGGAATCGTATCATACACTATCTCAAAGCAACCATAATTTTCGCAAGCCTCTCTAACCCTCTTGCACAAACTGTGCCACTCTTGAGTACCACGATCCAGTTTTGTAGAACAGAATGAGAAATCAATGGCCGGAATCTGGTAGGGAGAGTCGGAACCCATTTTCCCCCAGCTAGCTAGCAAGCTACTTCTTGAAAATATAGAAGTGATGATCGATCGAGTAGCTTGTTTATTTGTTTGCTAAGAGGCTAAGGTGCTATTTATATATGGAATAATTAACTATTTCTAGGCATTATACATGCATGCATGAGGGAAGTACGTACACTTGATAGGGAAGTGATTCAAACTTATACGTCATCGTTCCTTTTTTAAATATAAATAATCAACCCTAGCTTGCATTTTATTTTTTGGGTCGCTTTTGGCAGAATCAAACTTCGGCTTTAGCATGATCCTTTTTGCTTTTATCTCGCGGCTAATATCTTAATTATTCAGGCCATCAACCTTGAATTTAGATTAGTGTTGGGACAATTCTTGGCTGTTCGATCATGTACGTCTGGGCAGTCCGTGTTGCCAATTTCTCATATATGTACGTAATATTCAATCAGAATTAATCGTACACATGACTCTTTCTATTTATACAAACTAGTCTCCGGCGGCAAACAAATCTGGATTTTAGGCTTTTTGCAACGAACATGGGATTCTTAGGTGTCCATTGTTTAACGTCTTTTTAGCATGTTAATAGTTACAATGCAAAATGTGTTTAAATAACGTATGGTAAGAATTCTCACGCCGTGAAATTAACAAAACTGGAAAGAGTGAAATTGTAGAGAAAAGTTTGTATAGAAAAAACGTGTCAACAGTCATTGGAACAAAATTAAAATGAGTAGCAACGGCTGCCGATACCCGATACCCGGACTTGTGCAACCAAGAATGATACGTCAAGTTGGAATGTTGTACACGGACAAACTACCTACTCAAAGGTCCGAAATTCTACATATGCCTAACACACTTTGGAATAAATGACATTCTAGCTACTCGATGGATTCCCGGCACTCCATGTCGGCACTTGCAGTCAAGATCGGAACAATAATTTCATATTGTGACAAAAACGTGAGGTTTGTTAAATAGAACGCATGCAAATTGATGCAATATAACGCATCTAATTAAACTCTATCGATGGCGCTGCCGAGTGTTCAATAACAGTCGACTTGTAAAAGATTTTTAGAGCAAAAGACCTCCGAGAACTTCAGAGCGGTGAAAACTTAGTTCTAGGTTTTCGAGTTATCGGTTACCGTTGTTTTCGAACGTCGCCGACGACTTGTTACTGAGTGCGTGTATATTATCTCGAAAGGAGATGGAAGTTTTGCCATGAAAGGAGGATTCGAAACTCACGGCCTTGAAGACGATTGTAGCACCTCATATACCGACGATTGTCTTCGTAATTGAGACAAAAACGTCGAAGCAGGATTGATTTGAGCAATTCTAGGACGGATTAGTAGGATTTCGGCAAAGACATATGGAACCTTGTTCCAATCAGGGAAGCGACGGTCTGTTCCTATTTTGGGTCAACAAAATTGATCTACACCTTCGCAATCATAGCCCTAGTTTTTTTTATATGGAGATAAGGAGTGATGCCATTGGTAATTGGAGTTGGAGATTAACGTGCTTATATGGAGAACGCGACCAACTCGTCGGTGGAAGAAATGGAATCTTCTCAGGGACTTGGCGGGGTGGAATGTTTCGGATCGATGGTTGGTGGTATGGGATTTTAATTAACGAGATTTTGTATTCATCAAAGAAGTCATGGGCAAGGGTGACCCTGGGTATAGGGCCTAGAGCCCTTTTTAAAAGGAGCCCCAGTTTTATATATTTTCCAAATATAAGGCAATAAAAGACAAAATAAAAAGGCTCAATAATCAAATCCAAAAACAAAATATCGACAAAACATTATTATTTCCTTAACCTCATTAATAGGCCAAATTTTCAATAAACTACCTTAATTATGTCTCTTTTTTCTTCTAAGGTGGGGTCCAATTTTTTGGGAAGCCTTGCAAATCAAAGGCGGCCCTAACTGTCAGGGGTCCTCTTACATCGGCATGGCAGATGAACGATATGGCACATATTTTGAATGATTGTAGTCTTTTGGACATTAGTTTCATAAGTAGTCTTTTTACATGGCATACTTTGGTAACTCAAACCCAAATTGATAGGGCATTATGCATGGAGGCAGGGATTTTTAGCAGCCAAAGTGATCCATCTTCCACCATTGCACTCGGATCAAATTTTGATATTGGTGCATGCTCGAAGATCGTCACTGATTTGTTTTGTTGAAAGACAAATTTTTTTTCCAGTTTGAGTCGATGTGGGTGGAGGAGGAAACTAGTGTTGATGTAGTGAAAGAAGCGTGGGAGAGTTTGCGCACGGAGAACAAAGTCTTTAACTCACAGTTTCAGCTTATGAAGTAGGTGAGGGAAACTCACATGAGACTGTGGACATGGTTCAAGCAAACTTTTGGAGCTCGAAATGAGGAGTTGCAAGAAATTTAGAGTAAGTTGGTGGAGTTTTTAAACAAACCGTTCGACCCAGCTGATGTTGTTGTAATGAAAGAGTAGTATGATAGGCAAGAGACGTTGCTCTCTCAAGAAGCACAGTATTGGCAACAAAGATCTAAGAATTAGCGCATGGTGCATGGTGATCGAAACACAAAGTACCATCATTAGATAGCTACAAATAGGAGACAGAAAAATCATAACTATGGCTTGCTTGATTATAATGGGGTATGGAAGACTACATCGACTGGAATAGAGGCAGTGGTTATTGATCACTATCAAACATATATTGTTGTGTCGGCAGGATCAGAGGCAGAAAAAGTGGCACCGGTTATCTCATCCCTCAAACTGGTAGTGACAGAGGAGATGTTGGCATGGCTTCATTGTTAGCGGAGTATATAGATGCCGAGATTAGATTTACTTTGTTTCAAATGCATCCTACCAAAGCTCCGGGACCAAATGGTATAACTAATCTTTTCTTTCAGAAGTATTGGAATCTTGTTAGTACTGGTGTGGCCAGGCAGTAAAGAAGATTATGACTTCGGGACATATGCTTAAAGAGGTAAATTTCACTAATGTAAGTTAATTATCGAAGGTAAAAACTCCGAAGAGGATTTCTGAATATAGGCCAATAGCTTTGTGCAATGTGCTCACTACTACAAAAAATGTTGATCACCGAGTTGGGTATGTTTCGACAGCGAATCGCCGGAATTTCTTTTGTTGTATGGATTGTTGTGATATAACTTTTATTGAGATTTGCAGGTGTTTCGATGGCGAATCTATGTGATTTCCGTTTGGAAATCGCTGCCATGGGTGTGGTGGTTAAAGACGGTAATTGACGTTGGAGGGTTATGGGTTTTGTAACCCACCCTCATGGGAGTCTAACTCGACTGGCCTCGAGCTCCAACATGGCTCGACGGCGCCGAAATCGAGATTTGAAATTTTCTGACAAATTAGGTTTCAGGCCAGTTTTGGATAATTTCCCGGCCGAATTGACGGTGTCCGTAGTTAAACAGATTGCTGGGCTTGTTGAGAGGAAGGTGTTCGGGTCGCCGAGAATTTCGACAAAATTTTTATATTGTCTTTCTCGTAATTACGTACCGAATATAATGAAGAAGTTATTGAATTGAATTGAACATTGTAAATTAAAACGTGTGGTTAATCAGATATAATTTAAACGATTTTACGATATTATTAAAATGTTGAATCGGTTGTCAATTCGACTTCGAGTCGCGTAACATTTGAAGAATATGTTGCGACTATAAAAAGGATTCAAGAATTTGAATTTGGAATTATATTAAGCTCTTCATTAGTTCAAAAAAAACGTTGTTCGATAATGCGAGGTTCTTGACGATAATGCTCGTTGGTATACGATCTTAGCTTTTCATTATAATTTTCGACAATTAGTTATTAAATAATAATCTTTGTTTCAAGACGACGTATTATCAGCTAGTGGCAGATGTTTAGAAACGTCAACAGACATGCTTTGGCTAGATGAGAATCACGACACAGTACTGTGAGTAAACTCTTTTATTTTTTCAGTCGATAGCGAGTTCATATTTTATCAGTACCTTTTACAGTATATTTCAGAGCATTTAAATTTAAAGGTTTACTTTGTGATGGTATTAGTTAGGTGCATCGATGCTCTGACTATTTGGCTGATCACCGGATAGTTCAGTCAGGGGAGGTTAGGACAAACACCTTGTCTGACCCTAAATCGTCTAAGGTTAGGATAAGCACCTTGGACAATCCCATCACCTTTGCTATTTTATTTATTGTCGGCTCAGGTTAGTATAAACACCTGGGCGACCACCTCCATATTCTTTTAGTTTTACGATATTTCGAACTTGCACAAGTTTTATCAAAAACTGTGGAAAGACATACAGTCATACTTTAACAGTTTTACGCATATCGTACGATTATGATTTTTGTCCACTCACTCTTACGTTTTATGTTTTTATGCCTTTTCCTGAGCCTTTTGTTTTAAATTGCCCAGATTGCAAGTTAACATGTTGAAGTCGTGACTGTCTAGGGTGTGAGGCATGGCAGTCCACAGCTTTTGTTTTCTCTGTGTAGGTGCTCAGTTGAAGTTCAGGGTTACTCATGCTAAGGTAGCTGGTACCGATCATGTGGTGTTAGAGACCCTAGTGCGGGTCTCGCAAGACTTATCTTGGATTATTACGGTAATTTGGAACATGTCCTGTCATAGAATCTCGTGCTGATAATGTGTTGAAATATGGATGAAAATAGACATAAATTGGAGAGCAAACGTTCATCATCTTTATTCATAGAGAATGACACATTATATAAGAATTTATGATACATAGTCCCGTAACGATACGACAATCTATTTCTTGTTAAGCAAGTAAAGTAAATACAACAAAGAATAGAATATCTCTATGATTATAGCATATCCATATACTGTATGAAAGATCACACCAAATCTAAACATATCTCAACATAATTTCTCTCTTTTTGAAATCTATTTTTTCTTTTCTTTACATGACACTAGAAGTGATATTAGCTATAAGTTAGTTTCTCGTTACATTCCTGCAAAATAAAAGCTACTTTAACTTATTATAGGTATTTATTAATTAAGACTATTTGAGTGTGAAAAACCTATATAAAAAAGTTAAAAACAGTATGCAACTTCGAATGCTTTTATCCTTTAAATAAGTCTTAAAACCCTGGATAAACAGTTGATTGGTTAGGCCCTGTTGCTCTTGCAAATTTGTTTCTTAGGCAACTTTTGATTCAAGCATATTTTTGTTTAGCTCCGATCGTTCTCTTTGCACTATTACAAAAAGTATTTTACACAACTGTGGACAAATAACTGAATTTTTCAATATCTGTTGTCCCAAATGTCAGACAATTGGGTGTTTTTTTTTCCACAGTTTTAAAATGTGAGAATATTTTAAGTTTGATGGTAGATTTCAGATAACTGAAATAAGCATTTTAGTTGTCCCAAATTTATCATAAAAATGTTGAGACAACAGATTTTGAATTCCGTTGTCTAATAAGATATCGATCGAAACGGTAACATTAAGACAACAGATATAGCGATGAATTATTATATCTGTTGTCTGAAATTGATTCATACACAGAAAATCTAACTTATAATCTGGGCGAGTTTCTCTATGCTTTATTGCACACTCTTTTTTCCGGGTGAGGCGAGTTAATGTGATGGATTCTTATTTTCTTCAACACTTAGACAAAAGTCAAAACCTTCTCCTCCTCTCACGCTCATAGACCAAAGCTAGCTTCCCAGTCAAAACTTCACAAACCCAAATTAACCCGCAACTCTCTCACTCTCAAAACTTCACAAACCTCCATCGATGTGCAACTCAAAACTTCACAAACATCTATAAGCTCCATCTCAGCCCACACCCTCAAAGTAGTCACTGGGCACTATGGGTAAGTTCAATCTGGTTTGAGCTTGGCCCCCTTCACTGTTAGAGTTCAACCAATTTTTTATTGATTTCATTTATGGTAAGCTCGATTTGGTTCCTTGCTTGTTGAATTTTAGTTGTATTGGATCATTGCATGTAGAAATCGATATGGGGATTTTGGAATCAGGATTTTTATTTATTTATTTCAAATCGTATAGATAAATGGCACCGCGTAGCTCAGCCAACCTCCATCTTTGTCTCTCGGCCCTTTCTTTCATCTCTAGTCACCTTCATCGGCTCGTTTCCCACACCCCCTAGCCTGGAGGTTGCCCTCCTCTAATAGACGCTCGCTACCTTCCGCTCTCGGCCAAACAAGCCATTGACCGTCGTTGTTGAGCTCCAGGCCAAACTTATGTCGCCCTCCTCTTGCTCAATGCGTGCTACCCTTGGTATTCTCTCTCTCTCTCTCTCTCTCTCTCTTAAATTAGGTCTAATTCTAATTTCATTGTTAAGGTTTGTGCGGTAATGAATTTTCAATTGGTGTGTGCTTGTTGAAGTGAATGAGGTTTCATGAGAGACGGATTCATTGATGCTTGAAACGAAGATTTTTTCAGGGAAGTTTTAAGCAAGAATAAGATTTTTAATTCCCATCAGCTAAGCAAACTACTAGCCAACTAATCAGGTAAAACGACCAACCTACCTTCAGTTTAGTTAATAAATTATTTAATATCATTACTCTCTCATAACCTCTCTATTGACCCGTGACTTGACTTCGCCGATATTGACCGGTCACCAGATTTTGGCGGCCGGTCTGTTGACTTTGACCATTGATTCATTGACTTTGACCGTTAATCCTGAACTATGTATCAGTTTGTCCTAAACTGAGTATCTATTTACTCTAAACTGTAAACTTATACTACGTTGATACTACATTGATACTCAGTTGATCCTAAACTGAGTATCAGTTTACCCAAAACCTAAACTGATACTCAGTTTACCCTAAACTAAGTTTCAGTTTAAGCCATCGTACTTAGCCATAGCTCATTTTATACCATGCAAACACTTTCGAAATAAAGGACAATAACAATGCAAACCTATCCCGAATAAACACTTTCACAAAAAAACATATTTCAAAATAAAACAAACATCGGAACTTACAACAACCATTTCTTCACAATCCCACTAACACACACCCATAATAATAAACTATTTTGGATGAATCCGACTTTTTACAATAATGAAATAGCACACTTTACCAATGTCATCTAAACACAACTATTTGGCAATATTTCTTCCACTGAGCACACCACATCCAATAGAACAATGGGAGGTGAAATATCTCAACTCAGTAATACTAATGTTTCTTACATCTTATTATCCCACTTGCACCGATACTACACACATCATATGCATTCAATTTTTCAATATATTTCTTACTGCTGAGACAAGTAGCCAAAAATGGATGTTAGTTTGATAAAAATTTGATTAGCCATCTTTGGCTGACTGAGACAGTAGTACAAAGCATAAGTAAACCTACTTATGGGCATAAAGATGAAAACCAGTGCACTAGGATGAGAAGATAACAAATTAGTCCAATATAAATAAACCAAGAAGCACTTTGATTTATAGTCAAATCTACTCACAACACCAGTGCACAAACTGCAAACACACCCCACAGTAAAAAAATGTTTTATCAAACTATTCCACATTGCCACAATGCCATTAGCTAGCCAACAATACTTAAACTAGTTGTTGAGAAATTAATGTCAAGCTAAAACCAACTATAATGAAGTAGCAATGGTAATTAGTAAAACTAATATTTCATGCAAACATCAAACACTTAAGTGTTCAATACGCAAATGCACAGCTCCTCTACCCCTGCAAGCTAGTGAATACTGATGAAATGTTAATTTAACATATATCATGTATCAACTGATACTCAGTTGAGGGTCAACTGAGAGAGAGAGAGAATGTGTGTGTATTTTGACTTGCCACAGAAAAACCCGACTTTCGCAATTATTCAGCAGTTGTAGGACCTTATCCACTCTTGACTGAGTTGAATCCTTCACACACCCATGAATCGAAACCCAAAATGTTTTCTCACTCAAACTAAGATTTTGGTGTTCCATTTTTTCAATCAATTCACTTTACCCCACTTGCTAAAAACAACGCCAAAATAGACATGGCATGTGTATCAACCCATTGCTTCTCAATGCCAAAATGAGACTACCATTTCGTCTAGTTCTTCTATTTCCTATCACTACATGAGGTAAGAATAATCAGGACTCAGACAAGCACACAAAAACAATGATAGCACAAAGTGGCGCATACATGCATCCTACTCCTTCATTTCTATGATTTATGTATCTTCACTACTTCATTCATGCCAACTCAGGAAGTAACCATAAGCATGATCAATACATTATCTGCAAGATACAATGTTGTTACGACTTAAAATCAAGATATGATCAGATTAAACAATTAAATAAATGACAGGGCAACCACCCAGTGAAGAAACAAAGCAAGATAACTTGGAAGATATCATTTTTTTTTGCTACACTTTAGGTGTATCAAACATTAGGCTCCATGCAAACTGAAAATTTGGTCGAATCGATATCAGACCACAAAATTGATAAACACAGATCAAATCTATTTCCAGATACAAGAACTTTTTTCTAGTGGACTAGCAGTTTATCTCAAAGCTTAATCTAACCCTAAAATTGCAAGAATTATGAATTGCAAGCATCAAATCCAGCAAGCTTAGAACAGTATCCAAATACAAAATCCTAATTTTCAATTTTCTAAACGCCAATAGTGTCTTCTCAGTGCCTAGTAGTTAGGTAGTTAAGCTTCAGGAAGTGTTATGATATTTTCAATTTTATCTTGTAGAGATAAACATCATGTAAATAAGGTGTTGAAAAATGACCACTGAGCCTCCCTCAGATGATAATTGAGAGCCGATGTTCTTTGGTAGGGAAAGATAAGGAGGTATGCTCACCTTCACCTCACCTGACTATGCATCTCATCTTTTCCCTATATATTGTGTACAAGATGCACTACCATAAGCAATGATCAAATATGACATTCAACAAATGATCAAGAACTCCACAACTAGAGTTTTCCTCTTCCAACTTAACCATTATCCATTGCAATTAACACAAAAACTGTTTTATTTCTTCAAACAACACAATACAAACCATATAGGCATACTCAAAGCAGAATCATTACTTAAATAGTCAAAGTTGGAATCATCCCAGCTTCTCTAGCATAAGCAAATACCCCTCCAGCCCTAGTCACCAACCTGACATCCCCAATCAGCTTCAGCACATACTCATCCCCAGTCGTGTGATTGATCTGACGGCTCTTGATTGTGTCGCGAACACTGACCTCGACTTCGCCTCTCCGACGACCACCGTCTTCGCTCTCTCCGGCCACCTCAAGTACCATCGTCCTTAAGCGATTCTCTGTTAAAATCCTAAGGTATCTCCCCTGTAGCACCAAGATCCCGACTCTGCTCGTGAACCACACGCTAGTCGTCACCGCCGCCGTCGCCATCACTGAGGGATCCATGGCAGTCAACGACGTCCGGATCGACCCGAACTCAATACTCGACGATGGATCCATCTATGACATCGACCATTTCTTCACCTCTAACGTAGCAGTCAAGAAAATGGCGGCAAGCGATGCGTTGAGGAGAGGGGAGGCAGTGAGCTACGCTTCGAGGAGAGATGAGACGAGCGACGCGACCTCTGAGATTGAGGAAACGCAGCCGCTTGGAGCGACAGCGAGATGCATCTGTGGGTGAGCGAGATGCATCGGAGGCTGACTTGGTCGAGGCCGGGGTAGAGATTGTGGGGTCGATGATGATGTCACGATGAAGATGGAGGGGTATTGAGCTCTAGATCGAAAAGAGAGTGATAGGGGTAATTTCATAATAGAAATAAGGAAGAAAAGGAAACGATGGCTAAGTGGGAATAAATCTCTTAAGAGTATTAGGTGGGTAAAAATTATACAATCTTATTTAAGCTAGTGAAAAAAGATTTCTCAAAATCGGACTTTGGGGAAATTCCTCCCTTATTTTTATTGTTGTATTGTTATGATTAGGAAGTCATTGTGTTTAAGGGATAATGTGATGATAGGTTGGGAAAACTAGTTCGTTTTATTCGACTCCAATTGATTGGTTGTATTACTTGTAGTGCCGGCATAATTACTTGACATCTTTACCTTTTGTTGGGTTTCAAACGTTGTAGGATAAGTTGGATATCAAAAGATCATTAGATCATGAAGCTAGGATGTGCCAGTGGATTATATTATGGCTCAACTCGGATAGAAAAGTGTTGACAAACATTATTGTAGATATTCTAGTTTTTTATTGTAATTAGAATTGATTCGTTCTCTATTGTAGATATTCTTTCCTATTAGGAATGTGTCTTGTAAAGCTGTATAAATACCCAATTTTGGGATGAATAAAAGTATTGCATTCTACCCTAAACACTTTCTGCTTATACTGTTCTACTTGGCATCAGAGTCAATCATGTGGGCCTATTGACCAACCTTACTTTTGTCAACCACTACATCTCAATTCCACTGCGTACTGCTGATCTAGGAGAAAAAAACACTTTGCTGTAATTTCTTTTCCTCCTACACTTTCTTACCGTTACCCTAGAAGAATAAATCTGACTATGCTGTGATTTTTTTTCCTTCTCCTACCTACATCTTATCTCTATTGTGTGCAATTTTGAAAATGAAGATGTTGCATGGATCGACTGTTGTTTCAGAGAAAAAACATTTACCTAGTGTCTCCGCTATTATAGTTGCATTAGGTATGACAAGTCATGTATCACCTCTCTCTACGTTGTCTATGTCGAATGCTTGGATAATTGACACAGATGTATTTGATCATATGACAATAACCCTAGCCTAGTGAAAACCATTAAAGCATCTCCTCAACCTAGTGTGTCTACTATTGATGGCTCATCATATTCTGTTATTGGTGAAGGTTCTTTCAAAGTTGCGAATAATTTAACTCTTGATTTTGTTCTTGTCATTCCCTCTCTTGCCTATAATCTTCTACTGGTAGCCAACTCACTTTGGCTCTTGCATGTGTCGTAATTTTCTAACCAAATTATTGTGTCTTTCAAAACATTCAGACTCGCAGAATTCTCAGTTATGGTGTACGAAGGGGAAAATTGTACTATCTTGATTTGACAAGAAGTGGCACACAACTGTTGCATATGATGGGTCAGGCTAATACTACTACTAGTTTGGAGAAAGATAAAGGTGATGTGTGGTTATGGCATCGTCATCTTAGTCACGTCAAGTTTCATTACCTGCAGAAACTTCAACCTCAGTTATTTTCCAGAATGAGTGCTTCAGATTTTCAGTGTGACACCTATGAACTGGCCAAGAATCATCGCGTTCCATATTCTCCTAGTATGCACAAGAGTTCAGTACTTTTTATGAAGGTTCATTTTGATGTTTGGGAGCTCAATATTTTGTGACATTTATTGATGATTATGCGCAAGAGTTTCTACGCCTATAGGAGCTCGATATTTTGTGACATTTATTGATGATTGTACCCGTATGACTTGGGTATGTTTGATGGAGTCTAAAAGTGATGTGTTCCATCAATTTACTGAATTTCATAAGATGGTTGCTACTCAATTTCAACAACAAATCTGTATTCTTCAGACTGACAATGGGGTGAATATGTCAATAATGTCATGTGTGCTTACTTGACTTATCGTGGAATCTATCATCAAACTTCCCTTACTTATACACCTCAACAAAATGGCGTGGCCGAGCGCAAGAATCGACAATTATTAGAGGTTGTTTGTGCTTCACTATTTGGTATGAGTATGCCTCAATCTTATTAGGGTACTGCAATTATTTCTGCAACATATTTGATCAACCGCACTCCTTCTCATGTCATTGAGTTTTAGAATCCATACCAGAAGTTACATGAGCTGCTGAATGTCCTTTCTCTCCCTAATTTGGAACCTAGAGTTTTTGGGTGCATTGTGTATGTTCACATCAATAAGCAGTTGAGAGGCAAGCTTGATCATTGTGCTTTGAAGTGTGTCTTCATTGGCTATGCTAATTTTCAGAAAGATTTTTGGTGTTATGATCCTCTCACCAAGAAGGCTCATATTTCCCTTAATGTCTCATTTCGGGAATCTGAACCTTTTTACTCAAGGGAAGTGTCAGAGTCTTCCCTTCAGGGGGAGAAAAGAGGATGTGAAGGAAATACTATAACTTTCTAGAATTTGAAGAGCTTTAACAATTGGAGACACGATTTGGAGGTTCTGGTATGTCACCAACGGAGGATAAGAGACGTTCATTCGATGGATCGAGTGATTCTCTCGATCCATCAAATTTACTTGCAAGAGAGGACTAGAGAGCTTTCTTCGATGGATCGAAATATCCTCTTAACCGATTGAAGACTTGGAGAAGTTCAGACTAGGATGATGTCGTCGATAGATCGAACTCCTCCTTCGACCCATCGAAGACGTTGAGTAATACAGACCAGGGGGATTGCCTCGATGCATCGAAGGAAACTTCTCGATGCATCGAAGGAAACTTCTCGATGCATCGAAGGTCCTGTATTGGATGCATGCCACGATTTCTCCTCAGATCAATGAGAACCTGACGATTGAGTTACCTTCTGAACAAAATCGAGATAGTACTGAAGCTTTTGTTCCCCCATCTATATCACCACCTAAGATCTCCATTCAGAATTCCCTACCTGAGGTACGTAAATTTAACTGTGTCACTAAAGGAGTTCCTAAGAAACAATATGAGGCTGAGATAGATGCCAAAGCCAAATACCTTATTGCCAACTATATTTCCCACCACAGGTTATCTGAGTCTCATGCACTTATGGTTAATCAATTATCTTCAGTATCCATTCCTAGAAATGTATAAGATGCCTTAACAGATCCAAATTGGAAACAAGCTATGAATGAAGTATTAGAAGCCATGCAGAAGAATAAAACTTGGGATATGATCCCTGTGCCACCTGGTAAGAAGACTGTTGGATATCGTTAGGTGTTTACTATGAAGCTTAAAGATGATGGAAGTATTGATCGCTACAAGGCTAGGCTGGTTGCTGAATGTTATACCCAGAAGTATGGAGCTGATTACCAGGAGACGTTCGCACCTGTTGCCAAAATTAACACTGTAAGAATCCTTATTGCTCTTGCAGTCCATTATGATTGGCCTCTACGTCAGTTTGATGTGAAGAATGCCTCATTGAATGGTGACTTAGAAGAACAAGTATACATGGATGCTCCATTAGGAGTCAGATGTAAACCAGGTAATGAAGAAAATGTGTGTTATTTGAAAAAATTGTTATATGGTCTGAAACAATCACCTAGAGCATGGTTTGGGCGTTTCTCCAAGGTAATGAAGAAGTTTGGATATCGCTAGTGCAATTCTGATCACACCTTGCGCAAGGATAGTAAGATTACTGACTTAATTGTGTATGTTGATGACATGGTGGTTACAAGAGATGATCTATGTGAGATGACAAGTCTTTAGAAACAATTGTAGCTGGAATTTGATATGAAGGATCTAGGAGACTTGAAATATTTTTTGGGAATTGAAGTTGCAAGGTCCAAGCAAGAAATTACATTGTCCCAACGGACGTATATCTTGGATCTTCTTGCTGAGACATGACTGTTAGACTGCAAGCCTGCTATTACTCATATTGAGCAAAATCACAAGTAAGAGCTTCTTCTAGATCAAGTTCCAACGAATAAGGCCAGGTATCAATGTTTAGTTGGGAGACTTATTTACTTGTCACTTACTAGACCTGATATTGCATATGCTGTCATTGTGGTGAGTCAGTTTATGTATAACCCAGGAGTAGATCATATGGGTGCAGTTCTCAGGTATCTGAAGGGCACACTTGGTAAAGGTTTATTGTTTGAAAGAAGCAGTGAGTTGTGTGTGTCTAGCTACACTAGTGAGGTGTGTGTTTCAGGCTACAGTGATGCAGACTAGGCTGGTGATCATACCAATAGGGCGTCTACTTCTGGTTACTTTATTTTTATTAGTGGAAGTCTGGTAACTTGGCGCAGTAAGAAGTAAAATGTAATTGCTCGTTCTAGTGCAGAAGCTGAATATTGTGGGATGGCGAATGAAGTATGTGAATTTCTGTGGATCAAGAATGTGCTTAAAGAGTTAGGTTTCAGGCTTCAGAAACCTATGGACTTGCATTGTGATAATACAGATGTCGTTGAGATTGCTCATAACCCAGTACAACATGACAGAACTAAACATGTAGAGGTGGATAGACATTTCTTAAGGGATAACCTTGACAAAAAGATTATTCGGTTTCCTTTTGTGTCGTCTGAGGAGCAGTTAACTGATGTTCCTACTAAATGGATGTCACATGAAGCCTTCAATAGATGGATGATCAAGTTGGGCATGATTGACATCTACACGCCAAACTTGAGGGGAAGCGTTAACAAATGTTATTGTAGATATTCTAGTTTCCTATTGGAATTAGAATTGGTTCGTTCTCTATTGTAGATATTCCTTCCTATTAGGAATGCGTCTTGAAAAGCTGTATAAATACCCAATTCAGAAATGAATGAAAATATTGTAGGACGTATAAGGTCACCTGATATTTCTTTCCCAAATAAGGTCACCTGATTTAACAAAAAACTCTCTCGTTCAATCTATTTATGTCTAATGCCATCATATATAAACTGGTCTCTTTCTCTCTCTGCTTCAGACCAAAATCAGACTCTAAATTCCTAAAATCAAAATTGTGCCTAGAGCTCCGTCCCAAAATCAAATTGCACCGTCTCTCTCTATCATCCTCCTCAATCTGCCGCTATTTTTTTTCTGCCGCTCTGTCGAACTCGCCGCCAAACTAGTCTGCTCCTCAAATCAAACCGAGAGTGATACGACGCCGTTTGAACTCGATCTCAGTGTGGTGACCTCGATCAATCCCTAATTGAACTCAATCAGAGCCTCAAATCTTCGCTCCTAGTTTACACTGCCGTCTTTGATCGCGCTTACGACATCTTGGGACACGTCACCTACCAATTAACCTCTCTGGAGTCTTCTAGTTGCTCTCGCAGCTTAGGTTTTCGTCTCTCTCTCTCTCTCTCTCTCTCTCTCTCTATCTCAATTTTTTTTATTGTTTTAGTTCAGGAATATCATTATGCAGAGAATTACGGTGTGTTTTTTCTTGTTTAGACCGTTCTGTATGGAATATATTGCGTTTCTATGCCAAAGTTTATGTTCTTTGTTTCCTTCTGGTTTTGTTGGAAGTCTCTAGAATCGGTCGGATTTGATTCTCTTTCTCTCATATGATTCTGTCTAACTCTAAGTTTGTCCCCTCCCGCAGCTTCAAATAATGGTGCCTCCCGAAGCAACAAACTGCACCTCATATAGGTAAAAGATTTAATGTTGTTTGTGAGTAGTTTGTAGTGTTGTCTGTGAGTAGTGTGTAGTATATTTTGTAGTAGTATATAGTGTGCTCAGTAGTAGTTTGTAGTGTTGTCTATGAGTCATTTGTAGTGTTGTCTGTGAGTAGTAAGTAGTGTGTTTTGTAGTAGTATGTAGTGTACTCTGTAGTAGTTTGTAGTATTGTCTGTAGTAGTTGGTAGTGTTTTTTGTGAGTAGTACGTTGTGTGTTCTGTAGTAGTATGTAGTGTGCTATGTAGTAATTTGTAGTGTTGTCTGTGAGTAGTTAGTAGTGTTGTCTGTGAGTAGTATGTAGTGTGTTTTGTAGTAGTATGTTGTCTTCTGTAGTAGTATGTAGTATTGTCTGTGAGTAGTATGTGTGCTATGTAGTAGTTTGTAGTGTTGCCTGTGAGTAGTATGTAGTGTGCTTTGTAGTAGTATGTAGAATTGATGTAAGTAGTAAATAGAATTTATTTTAGTATGTAGTGTTTTGATGGTCTATTTTATTGTTTTGCATAAATGGCACAAATGGAGGACCCTAAGAAACTCAAAGTCCAAATAAGATCGACATTAAGAGGCTTTTGCAAAGTCATGGGTGAACTTCATAAAAAAGTGCCTCCAAAAACAGTGAGGATATTGCAGAAAACACTATTTGGCAGTTTCATATAGTTGTTTGCACAAGGCTTAATGACATTTGATGATTCACACAAGTCTATTGATGACATCATATGAATGGCGGGATTCTGGAATGCCGAAAAGAGCGCATTCTTGATCGGTGGAAAGGCACATTATCTCACAACAGATGATGTGGAAAAACTCTTTGGTCTTCCAGCTTAGGGTATGATTCTTCTACTTTAATGTGTTAGTATGTTTGAATTTTAAGTGATTATTCTATTTTAGTGTTATTTACCTGTGTAGTATTTCTGGTCTTGATGCTCTAGGGATGATCCATGATATGGATTCAAAGTTCGAGAGAAGACGGGATCCTCGCTTGTTGGACAGATACCACATTAAGGTTAAGGAGTCTATGCAAATTTCAAAGCTTGATAATGCTCTGGAAATGACTGTCATCAACAAGAAGAATGACAAGGACGTCGCAATTTGGATGGTCATTTATGTGTTGTCGACGTTCTTCTTTGCAAACTCCTCTTCCATAGTCACGTGGAGCGTAATCAATGTGGCTCAAGATCTAGATGGCCTTTATAATTACAATTGGCCGAAGATGATTCTGAAACATCTAGAGAAAGGGCTGGACAAGTCGAAAGAGAACCCGATTTCTCTCTCTGGATGTTTCCCGCTGATTATGGTACACCCTTCTTCCCTTGTTGATATTATTGTGCTTTGATTTTTCCATAGTATCTATCTTGGTCTCTAATAATGTATTTGTTGTGTAACAGTATTGGGTCGCAGAAAGAACACAAATCTGCGAAAGAGTTGCAGCGAGGAAGGGATATCCTCTCATATTTTCACACTAGAAGCTGATGAAGCTGCACACCGAGTTAAGCAAGCTCTCTGATGAGGAGCTAGGTGAGAAAATGCAGATCAAGAATGAGATGGTACTGGTGAGGGATGACACCTTCTACTATTTTGAAGAGAGCATGGATGCTCCCTCATTCAATCTGTGGGTAAGTATGACTATTTTGAATTAGAAGTATGTACATTGAACACTAGTAATATGTTCTGTTGACTAGAGTAGTATTGTTTTGAATTAGTAGTATGTACATTGAACACTAGTAGTATGTTATGTTGTCTAGAGTAGTGCTTCATGTGTTCTGTTGTATGAATTAGGGCTTTCAGTTTTAAATTTGAAGGACAAAATATCCAGAGAAGAATTTATGGAGAGGGAGAAGAGAGCCAAGGAGAACCTTGTCGAAATCATTGCGTATCTCCAGGATAAAGCAGCATCACAGTAATCTCCAACTTAGAAAGAGGTTGACGACACTTAAAACCTGAGTGCCAAACTTGAAGACCAGAAAGAGAGGATGGCAGAGCAAAACCACTTCTGGATGGAAATGGTCGACAAGTTTATGCGCGAAAAGGAAGAATGCGCCAAGAAACTGGAGATTATGAAGTCAAAGATGAGGAGTAAGACCTCCACCACCCAAGAGAGCTCTATGAAGGAACAAGATGAAGCTTACAAGCTGCTCAGAGAAGCCCATGCAAAAATTGCTTCATTGCAGTCAAGGAACGAGGAGCTTCAGCGTGAGCTAGACCAAATAAAGCTTATGGATTCTCCAGTTTCTATTTCGAAGGAAAACAAATCCGAGGAGATAACTGTCTCTCTCTGATATATGTGCAAGATACTTTGTGGAGAGTAGTATGTTAGATGTCAAAAAGTTTAATGTGCGTCTCTTATTTCAATTTCCAGATTTCATGCATGTTCAACTCATTTCATTTTAAGATCAAGTTTGTTGTATGTCAACTGAGATTAGTTTCCAATGTGATCACAAAATGGCAAAGAAACAGAAGAAGAAGAAGAAGAAACACAAAGTCAGAAGACGAAATCAACCTAGTATGTTGTGTATTAGTGTATTCAGTACTCATTTCTAGTATTCTTAGCAGCCCACTGAAGTGTATTCCAAAATTTGATTCTTATTTTTTTTTGGAATGTAATGACATGCAGGACAACAATGATGTAAGGTATGAGATCAGGTCAAAGTTTAAAGATGATAGTGTGGCACAAGCTGTTACACGTCAATTGAGGTCACAAAGCAAGAAGGCCGAAACAACCAAATGGAGGTCACCTCCTTCCATGATAAAAGCTGTTAAGAACAAGAAGAGGAAGACTATGGCAAATGACCCAATTTACCAGTACCAAGTTACAAGAAGAATCAAACCAAAGTCCAAGTAGTGTTTTCTGTTGTTTTAGGTCTGATGTAGTACTTTTTATTGTGTTAGGGTCTGATGTTGTGAAACAGTAGTACTTACCATGTGTTGAAGTAGTACTTACCATGTGTTGATGTAGTACCCTGAATGTTTTGGAGTAGTGCTTACTAGAGACAGCAATAGTGTTAGTGCTTACTAGAGATAGTAGTAGTGTTAGTAATACAATATTTTTTTTGTGAAGTAGTACTTTCTATTGTGAAACAGTAGTACTTATTATATGTTGAAGTAGTACATTGAATATTTTGGAGTACTGCTTACTACAGACAACAGTAGTGTTAGTACACTAAATTTTCGTGAAGTAGTACTTTCTATTGTGAAACAGTAGTGCTTACTAGAGTAATCAGTAGTATGTTTAACATTGATTTAATGCGATGAATGTTTTTAATAGTAGTGCTACTTTTTTTGTATGATGAGTCATGAGTGTACTACTATTGTTGTTGAATAGTACTAATGTAGTTGGTTTCACACACAAAACGCTTTCACATACAAAAACATACAATTGACCAACACAAAATCGCAAAACCAAAGAACAACAAACTCGAATTAGTATGCTAAACAAATTGCATAAGGAAAAATTACGTTAATGTAGTATGTATTATACAATGAAGAATCACATTGTATGTTTATCAAAACACACTCGATGAAAGAGATTTGGACCAAGTGTACTACCAATGACCTGTATTCGTACCAATTATATCTAGTGACTAATATAGTGTATGTAAAGGAAATGGACATGCCTCAGCAAAATTATTTGTTCAAGCAGAATGTACTACTGTAGACTGGTGAAAACACTACTTGTGACTAATATTGACACTAGTTAGGAAAATTATATGTTCAAGCAGAATGTACTACTATAGACTAGTGAATACACTACTTATGAGTAATATAGACACTAATTAGCTGTTGATGACTTTGGTACATGTCAATCTGTTGTGTCTTCCTTTTTTGCCACAACGACTAAATTTGATTGGCCTCAGGGCCTTCCCACCTTCAACGGAAGACTTCATGCGAGTATTCTTTAGACGACCGGATGAGATTCTTGTCAACAGAGGCTTCACAATGGGCGGTTCATTGAGAGCATCATGGTAAAACTTTCCAATATTTGGTATTGGCTGAATACTATACTCATAGGTTGCCCGTAACTTCGAACCTCATAGAAATTCTCGATGTAAGAGTAAATAGGCTCAATACCATCATGTTGTATAGCAGCAAGTGCATAGGGACAGGGAAAAGAATCGATCTGCCAATGTTGGCAGCTGCAAGTGTATGCTCCGAGAACAACCGTCAGATTCTTTAACGCCTGGACTTCATACACCGTCTCAATAGACCTTCGAATTGTCCAATGCCTCCCCACATTCATCCTTGCCTTCAAAGTCTCCTGCATTTTCGGACACAAGATAGAGGTCCGAGTTTTCAATTTCATCTTCTTTTTAGCCATATTCATCATCAACTTCTGTCTCAAACCCTCGAGCATCTCAAAAATAGGAAGACGACGCAATTCACGTGTCTAATTATTGAAAGATTCAGCCACGCTGTTGGACATTTCTTTATATCTATCACCTTTGAAGAAGACGTTACACCACTTCTCCAAAACCAGCGTACTCAAGAAGTTCCTCATAAGGTCTTGGCAAGAAATCAACAACTTTCGAAGGTGGAATTCATAACCAGAAACTATTGGAGAGTATGCCACAGTCATGAAATCATGAACGATGGTTTCCATATCATAAACGCCCATTTTCTTCTCATAAAGCTTTTCCACATTCTTTTTCAAGTGATAGTAACAGTAGGAATGATGAGAGTCAGGGAATACTATAGCCACAACATCCAATAACCTTTCATGTCGATTCGTGAAGAAAGTAATGGTCCTTCCTTGTGGCGATAAAATAGTGTAGAGATGATCGAAAAACTACTTCCAATTGGCTTTATTTTCAGAATCCACAACAGCAAAAGCAAAAGGGTAGAATTTTGCAAATTGTTAAGAGATAGAGTTAGAGCACTTGGATAATTATGCTATCACGTGGAAAACACTACAACAGTTTGTTGAAAGTACTACTGTAGTTTTTAGAAAGTACTACTATAGTTGTTGGATAGTACCACTCTACTGGGAGTTGATGCATTATAACTAAAACTTCGTTGAAAGTACTACTGTAGTTTTCAGAATTACTCTAGTTGTTGGACAATACTACTCTAGTGGAACTTGATGCATTCTAACTACAACAGTTTGTTGAAAGTACTAGTGTAGTTTTCAAAACGTACTACTCTAGTTGTTAGAAAGTACTATTGTTACTAGTTTTACACACTATCCAGAAACTGAAAAACAAACCTTCGTTCCCGTTCTTTCCAAGTGGCACAGAGCATGTATCTTTTGTACTTTCCCTTGAGATGAGCAACATCAACAAACAAAATAGGCACGTATGATCCCTTAATATAGCCACCAAAACATAAGAAGAAGCGTTCGAAATGTCTAGTAAGCGGATTCACCTCCAAGATGCAATGAGAACCAGGGTTTCTAGCTAACACCTGCTCATGATACCATGACAATTGAGAGTAGGAGTCACATTCGTTGCCCCGTATAGAACATGCATCCAACTCTCTTGCATACCAAGTTTTGCGATAAGACACATGCAAGCCATAAGAATTTTGCAATGTTGACATGATTTCTCTCGGCTACAGAAGGATTGGACTTCAACTCAGAACAAACAATGGACTTGATGGCATGAGAATCAAGATGTTTACTCTTTTGGTCATGAATACCAGCAGTACATGTATGAGTGTTATTGAGCTCTCAGATGACAAAAAAGTTATTTGCCTTACATCTTAGAGCACGAACTTTCCAGGGATAACCATCTTCCTTCTGAGAACATTGTGCAACAATTCTATCCTTATGATTTCTGAAGTACTTGAAGGTAAAACCAGACTCGAATGCATAACGATTCAGCTTCTCCCTAAACTCGACAACACCACCTTCAAACTTCTGATTGACATGGTTGATATAACTTGTCCATTCATTCACCAAGTAAAGAATCAGAGCTTATGGCCTAAAGCAACCCAAATAGTCATTTGTATCAAGCAATTTCTTCGAAGATGACGACATGCAAGTTAGAGAAGAAGAAGCGTCATCAAAAGAGGATATGCCAGAATGCACAAGAGTACCCGAACTACTCTGCCTATAATCCCTAACAATAATATCCCTAGAGGCTACCTCAAGTCCGATCATGGTTTTCATCTTCAACGTCAAGTCCCTATCACAAGATATCATGCAATTCGGATAACGTGACAATGAGAAACTAAGAGTGAATGAATTCGATCTTAATTAAGCCAGGAAAATGAGATGACACTTCCATCACCACCTCAATGAAAGTTTTAGTAGGTGTAAGATCGAACATGGTCATATGGTTGTTATAGGTGTACTTCGCAGACAAATCCAAATCTATGGCTACCAATCTGCAAATCAAACAAAAAATTCTTACAGAATAGAAGTAGTATCCTTAATATTCATCAGCAGTGCACTCACTCAATACTAATAGTACTATCAAGTCCAAACACACACAAAACAGCTAACTAGTGTCTTCAATAAGATGAGTAGTGTATTCACTTAACACTAATAGTACTATCAAGTCAAAACACATAGAACATACAGAACAACTAACTAGTGTCTTCAATGGGATATAGTAGTGTTTTCACTCAACAGAGGTAGTACTCACAGTCTATAACATCTCACAATTTATATGAAATATCAAAATACACAAATCAGCCACATCAATCACACACAAATACATAAATTACAAGAGAAAACATACAATAATATCACTATAATGCGCCATACATAATCCAAAGTACAAAAATCAAAATCGAAAAACCAAAATTCGAAATCGATGTGCGTTTAGGAAATCCTTTATCACAACTCAAACAAAAGCATCAATCGAACAACACAAAACACAAAACATCTACAGGAAAACAAAATCGAAGCCTTACCCAAGCTTATCTTGCCAGAATCCTTCGATTCGCCGGAATCTTCTACTCATAGAAGCATATTTGGCATGCTCTTCAGTCTGCCTCTCTCTCTCCCACCCTCCAGTCTCTCTCTCTCTCTCTCTCTCTCTCTCTCACACACACACACACACACACAAAGCTAATGTGGAGAGAATCGAGCTAATGAAGCTCTCTTTCTCTCTAGCACGGCTCTCTCTCTCTCTCTCTAAAAGTTGTCGTTATGGAGTTTGAATTCGAACTAAACAGCTCTATTTATAAAAGAGGGCAATTTGGAAACTCAAATATACTAGGGAAGGGGATAATGACCTTATGTGTGTAAAAAATTTATAATGACCTTATGTGTGAAATAAAATCTCTAATTGATCTTATATGGAACTTCCTATCAAATTATGTATTTCTAGGAACCAAATATATGTCAAAATCGAGGACCACTGTTAGCCATAATCTCTTAGGGCATCTCCAATTATGAAGTCTTATAATGAAGTCTTATACCTATTTTGAGACCTTATTTAGACACTATTCATATAACACTTCAACCATCTCCAATGGTAGTGGTCTTATAATGGAGTCTTATTCCTCCAATTTCTCTCCCCTCTGCCAAGTGGCCCCAACCCAAAATTATAAGACCAAGTCTCATATGGAGTCTCAAAATAAGACTTGGGATGAGACCAAGTCTTATAAATATAGGGTTTAGGACTTCAAAAAACTACCATTGGAGCCCAATTTTTTTTAGTACCCTAAAATTATAGGGTTTAGTACCTCCTATTGGAGATGCTCTTAGAAACATTGCTTTGATCCTGGTATATTCATGTTCTTCTACGTCAAATTCAAATATTTCTCTTAATGTGCTCATGACAATTGACAACAAATAGATTTACGAATTGGTGCATCATTTACCAGGTTTCAGACTATGCTCTTGAGAGATGCTTTTGGTATTGATCGATATTTCTACTACAGATCATAGAAAACCCTTGTTCTAACTTACGGTCCTTGTTAGGTATTACTGATTCTTAAATACAAATGATCATGGTTTCAAATCTATGCAATTGTGTTTTGCTTCACACCTCCCTTTCAATGCAATTTTCTACCCTTGGCTTTATCGTGCAACAATATTGGGAGCTACAGTCACACAAACCGGAGGAATTCTGGGCTATTAACTGCTCACACAGATCAGATGAAGGCATTGCTATATTCAGTTGGATGTAAGGTGTTGCTAGTTGCTACCATCAACAGTTTATTCTCTTTAGCTTTAGAAACCATTTAAAGCTTAATAATAGTCCAAATTTTACAGGCGCGGCCACTTATTTGACTATACTTGTGTTACTGAGGAGCCAATTGCAAGTGTGAGTTCTGAATTTCAGTTTATTCTTCTAACTTTATTTTACATCTTACACACTATGAGTGGGTTTTAACATCTTGCCACAGGTCACAAACGTCAGACAGTGACAGAAGCCAAAGTATCCTCCATATCCTCTGAATACCATTGAGCTTGAAAAGTGTGCTTTGAGTTCTGAATATACAATGAAGGTAGTATTTGCTTCGAGTAGAACCCTACCACGGGATTGTTAAGCGTTCCTTAAACATATATAATGTCCTAGATCCACTGTGTAAGGAATAAGGTATTGCATCTAATATATATGTATGCTGTTTATGCAGGCTGAGATTTAGTTGGCTAGTAGAAAACCGGGAATTTTTATTGTTCCAGCCTGATATACTTCAAGTCTGGTCCCATCCCTTTTTGTTGATATCGATGCTATCGTATTTGAAGCATGCACTCTTTTCATTAGCTTGATGTGAGAGGAATATAATTGCTCTTTGTTTTCTCATAGTAGACTGTAAATTTTCTTATCTATGTGTTGATACTACTAGGCAGAAGTGAAGCAATTTGTGATGTTTCTTATCTATGGTTGGAATATTAATGGCATTAATGAGCTTAATATATTTTCTAGTTTTCGAAATAATTTAGTGTAATGTGTAGATTCGTATATGTTGTTTGATTTCACCTCAACAAAAGACAAGCGGTGTGATTCATTTTCAAACAACAAAACAGACCAAAGTCTGTCTTTCAAATCCTAATCAAATAATACTCACCAATGAAAATTTGTTGTCTAAAAATTACTCAAACAACTAAATTAATGTAGTGAAGACCTAAATTTTGTCTCACACGAACTTCAAACAGCAAATATCAGTTATTTGAATGACTATTTGATAGCATATAAACTTACTATCTATTGTTCGAGTTACACTTCATCATCATTCTGATAGACATCAGTTATTTGAATGGGTATCAGACGACTCATAATCCATTTAATCTCTTTTTTTAGACTCTTCATACAACTGATATTCATTTGTTGGAGTTCTTCTTCAACAACGGCATTTTCTTGATCGTGTGATAGGCATGTAGACAACTAGTCAATATACAACAAAATTTGAGGTGCTTCACACAACTATTAAATTCGGTTGTGTGAAGGCATTTTTGTAGTAGTGTTGTAATAAATACTAGCGTTTGCACATACATGCTACGCATGTGTATTAATCTGTTATTCTTTTTATCTCAAAGAAATTAATCTGTTTTTTTCCTTCATTTTTTTACAGATTAAGAAAGTAAAAAAAAAGAGTTAGTTGTTTAATTTATTGTTTGATGATACACACAGAAAAGTTGGTTTTCTTAGAGTTGAAACAGTTAAAAAAGAGAGAAAAGAGGAGATTGAGAGAGAAAATAGGATTTAATAATTTTTTTATATTTATTTTGCTCATTACAAAAACACCCTTGAATAATTAAATTTCACAAGTGAAAAAGGCTTTTTAGGAAGAAAATACAAAAATGGAGAATAACGAGAGTTCTCTTAATAATATCTTAATAAGAGCAACTCTAACAGCTTCCCCTATTTTGCGACTGAATGAAATTTTATTTTTTTTTCAAAATTGATTTGTTTTCCAGATACGCGTTCATAAACCGTAAGAACATTCTTGACCTCTACCACCTCAGCTAACTTTGCTTTGAAGAAAAGAAAAGAGTCGTCAGCGAAAAAAAGATAGCTTATGCTTTGTGCGCATGTACAAATAGTAACACCATGGGTTCTTTGCTCATTCTCTGCTGACACAATCAAATGAGATAGGGTTTCCCCACATAGTAGGAAAAGGTATGGGGAGATTGAGTCCCCCTGCCTCAGACCTCTAGAAGGTTTTACCGTACCACTTACTTCACCATTTATCATAAAAGAATAAGATATTGTTCGGATATAGCAAAGAATCCACCTTTTCCAAGTCGCACAGAAACCCAACTTCCTCATCACCACGTTTAAAAACTCTCAAAGTCGTACGCCTTACTCATATCGAGTTTGACAGCCGCAAAGCCAACATCTCCTCTATGCCTTTGCTTTAAGAAATGGGAAACTTCATAGGTAATTAAAGAATTATCCGATATCAATCTTCTTTGAACAAATGCACTTTGAAACTGACTTATAATATCATCAAGGTATAACTTAAGCTTGTTTGTAAGGACTTTTGATCCCACTTTGTAAAGAACATTGCACAGGCTTATTGGTCGTAAATCACTCACATATTTGACCGTTTTGACCTTGGGAATAAGAGTCACATTAATATGGTTCAACATTATCTCATTTCCAATGAAGCTATTTATGGCCTGAACAACATCATCCCCGAAAATATGCCAAAAATTCTGGTAAAAACACGGTGAGAAACTGTCTGAACCGGGAGCCTTAGATGGATGCATTTATTTGAGAGCCCTGTGAACTTCTTATACAGAAATTTCTGCTGTCAATGCTTGGTTCATCTCCACCGTGGCAACATCTTGCAAATCACGAGTGCAGCTCTCCATTTAGTAGGACGGCAAGTGGTAAATATCTTTTCATAATAACTGAACACAATCTTCTCGAGCTTCTCTTCATCAGTACACCATCTCCCCTTGTCATTGAAAAGACCCGATTAGTGATTCTTCTTCCTTCTGTTAGTGGTCCATTCGTGAAAAAATATCGTATTTTCATCACCCTTTGTAAGCCAAAAAACTTTTTCTCTTTGTCTCCAAAAGTTCTATTCACACTGCTCCAGCTCAAAAAGCTTTTTCTCCAACTTCACATGTTCCTCCTCCACTGGGGCAGACCAAGACGAGTCAAAAAACCTTGCCAGCTGCTTCTTAATCTCCTCAATATCCTTTTTTAACGAACCAAATTTAATGTTACTCCACTCCATGAGAGGTTCTCTAGTGTTAGAGATCTTGTGACACACCGTGGTAAATGGCTCAACCCCCATGCGGCTCTCCAATTCTACTCCACAACCTTCTTGCACTCATCTTCCCACAACTAGAGCTCTTCAAACTAAAAGCGCTTTTTTTTCTTCTTCCGTCGTTGCTGCCTCCTCTTACTATGTTGTGATTGTTGCCCCCCGATCTCCATGAGAATTGGCAGATGGTCACTCCTCTCCGGTTGAATATGAGAGACCCTAGAAAGTGGAAATAGATTCTTCCATGCAGGATTCGCCACAAAACGATCAAGTCGAACCTTGATCACCTCTCCATTCCGAGTCCCTCGCCAAGTAAACTTTGGGCCCGTATTATGGAAATTAGCAAGATTAGCGAACTCGAGTGCTTCCCTAAAAGCCTCTCTCTTTCTCGCTACCCCACTAAATTTCATTAAAATCACCTCTAATAAGCCACAGAAGATCATATTGAGTAGACAGAGTCCTAATTAAATTCCAAGTGTTAGCTCGGTCGTTGACTTTTGGTCTCCCATAAATGCCTGTAAACCTCCACCTCTTTGTAGACATAGTCTCACCAATCACAACGTCAATATGGAACTTTGAAAAATTACGTAAAGAAACATCTAAACCTTCCTTCCACAGAATACAAATTCCTCCCGACCTACTAAAACCCCCTTTCTTCTTTGCTTTAAAAGAACAAGACACAGCAAAACAATTTCTCCACCCTAGCTTCTTTTTAATCCCTTCCAACTCCTCTGACGTACACCGAGTTTCACTAAGAAAAATAATATCGGGAACGATTTGGGTTAACAACCCTGTTAGTCCATTCACTGTCGAAGAGTTCCCTAGTCCTCGACAATTCCAGCATAGGACATTCATGGCTTGTGATGGGTCAAAACCGAACCTATCACGGAGGGACGTTGAGTACGCCCTGAACTATCTTCACCATTCGAACTGCAACCATCACTGCATGCATGAGTACTTGCCATTATGAGTTTGAAAACTTCTAGATAGTTCCTCAAAATGGGCCTCTCATTCAAAGTAAGTGGGTTATCCCCAAAGCCACTCTCGAGGCTCAGGCACGTGGACACCCCACCGAGTCCCCAACATTAACCGCAATATTTAAGTCTGGAACCAGAAGTCCCTCCAAGTCTGGGCTATTATTGTTGTCATGTTGATCTCTATTAAATGAAGAGGTGGAAACGGTATCAAGTGCCTTAATTGGTGGCTTGACAATGGAAATCCCATTATACAAATCCCCAACCTCCTCACTTATCCTAACTGTCGGATTGCCAATTATGGCCAATTGATTGCATGCATAATTTTCAATCACTGTTTGGCCAATCACCTCATGCGAATCTTCCATCGTCATTAACACTTGCATGTGAATCGACGTTTCAAAAAATTCCATTCCAATATTGTGACTCCCTCCGCCTGACAGCATGTCACGCACCGCCTCTTCAAACCCTTCTCACTCCTTTTCGTTTCCTGCTGGTCAAGATCCATATCATCCCTGGTCTCCTCTTCCTCGAATTCTTCCCTCAACCTTACGAAGCCCGACGTCGGCAACTCCGGTGCTTTTATAGACCAACCTCTAATGACTTTCGTCGACAGTTCGAATCGCCATCCTCCGCCGCCATGCTTCCGCGCCTCATCTCGACGCTCTTTTTCCTGCTTCCTTAACCACTCCTCTTTCTTTTCTGCATTCAGAAGAGCCGAGTATCTGGGTTGTTCCTTAACCACTCTTCTTTTTCCTGCTTCCTTAACTACTCCTTCCCTCCACATCTCACACGATTTGCCGGTGTAATCAAGTAGACCACAATAATAGCAAAAATGGGGCAGATGCTCGTACTCTAGAACATAAATCTTCCCTACCTTCTCTGTTGCAGGCCGAAATGAAATCCAAGGCGGTAATGGTTCGTCTACCTTAATGCCCACTCTCATCCTCAAATAGCTCCCCAACACTTCCTTGCCTCTGTGCTTCTTAGGGTTTTACATATTGTCATATGGCGTTGCCAATACACTCCATTGAATCATCATCCATATATAGCGGTGGCAAACCCCTGAGCCTCACCCAGAAAAACTAACACTGAAGTGAGACTTGTAGATGATCCTCCACTCGATCGGTTACCGCTATGGTGAACATGGATCTTTCAAAAGACCAAGGCACTCCCTTGACTACCCAACGTAGATCTGCCGCCTCTCTAAAAGAAAACAAAACCCGAGTACTGCCCTGTATAGTCACCATGGTTAGTCTGGAACGATCATGTTGTTCGAACTTAAGTATCCACAGCGACCTCATCGTAGCAATCAAAGCCTCCTGCTTGATCGATCGTCGTGTGAGGAGTTCACCCACTAAGAAAAACCGGTCCTACTTCTTCACTGCGATCTCATGAGGCAGAACCACCTCCACCGTCCCCTTATCTCTATTAACCAGCTGTCGTGCAAAATTCGAGACCACTGTTTCCATTTTCTCCGATCACTTTGTAACAATACTCCACCTACAGTAACTAGCCTTCCCCCACCAGGACATAAATTTTGAACCCGATAACAGATTACTCGTCACAAGACACCGTCGTCGGCTAGGAACACTCGACTTTAGGCAACCCTAGACTCTCAAGAGGAAAACTAGAGAGAAAGGAACAAACTAGATTAAGTTAAAGTTTGTATACTCTATACATCTTACTTTGATTGAATTGGTTTACTTTATATGCATTAATTTGTTTCACCATATATATACCATTATTACCACTTTTAACCGAAGAGAATTGGTTGATATATATACATCAACCACTACGTTCTTGATACCAAAGAGAATAAAACAACAATTGAGAGGAGAGAGAAAATGCTTTCCTTCATCCTTCATCGACTATCAATCTCTTGAGAAAACTTAGATCCGTGCCTTATACATATATCCAAAGTATGGTTGATCTATTTTTTATAAGACATTTGTATTCATCTCAACCAAGAGCAGAGACGGACTAAGTGGTGGGCTGGGAAGTGCTACAGCCCACCTAAGATTTAAGCCCAAAAAAAAATTACTCTGCATTGAAGTGCCCAACCCAAACTGTGCTCTCTTCCTCTCTTAATTGCTAACAACAACTCCACAATTATCTTTTCCTCTTTATCTCATCAACAACAGAGTGAATGTACACTCTATTCCCCTCTTCAGTCTCTTGGCTCTTGCTCTGTTGCTCATCAGCTCATCAACTCATCAACAACAATCTCGTCTCTTCCTCTCTGGCTCATCAACAACAACTCTCTTCCTCTCTTGCTCATTAAATCTTGATCAATCTCTCACTCTCCAACTCTCAAGGTATTTCATAACCAATTTACTTATATTCAATTTTCTAGATCTACAATTGAATCCAATTGAAGTTATTGAATTTGGGGGTTTATATATATATAGGTTTTGTAATTTGTATACTGTAATTGATATGAGTTTTGTTTATTAGGTTTTGATATATGTTTGTAATTGAAAATAAAAATTGATTGATTGGTTTGTAAAAAAGTCACTGATTAGTTATTGAGACCAATTATGAGCTACCCATTGATATATGTTTCTCTATTTGTTTTTCAGGTTTCGTTTACAATGACAGATCAATCTATAAATTCTAGGCCACGAAAAGTTCAAAAGAAAGTGAGTTCATACTTTCAGATAAATGATGTTGTTTTGAGTGATATTCCAAGTGCAGTTATTCAAGGGCCTTCTAGTTCTGCAAGAGTTGAGACTGCAAGAGTGGAGATTTCGGAGATTGATGTTAACCATATAGAGCGTGATCCAGGTAAATGCCCTACAATTTCATCATATCCTATTAATGAACGTGATGAGGTTCGAAGAAAGTATATACTGTGTGAGCCCTATCAACCAAAATTGGAAGATAGAGTATCCAACACATCTTTGTGGAGATCAGGAACGTAGATTTAATGGGAAATGGTTTGAGAAGTATCACTGGCTTGAGTACTCTGTTGATAAAGATAAGGCATATTGTTTTCCATGTTTTACTTTTGATACTGATCACTCAAAACAAATTAAATTTAATTATACTGGATTTGATAATTAGAGAAGGATCAGAGGAAAGTATTGTTCATTTAAAAAGCATGTAGGGAAGAGTGGTTCACCACACTATAACTCTATGCAGGATTGGCTTAGCTTGAAGCATGTGTGTAGGCATATTGATAAAGTGATGAATCCACAACCACCAGAGTTGGTACACCAAAATAGGTTGAGGCTTAAGGCTACTATAGAGGCAGTGAGATTATTGGCTAAGCAAGCACTTGCTTTTAGAGGAGATAATGAATCAGTTGACTCCTCTAATCGTGGGAATGTAATAGAGATGGTGGATTCCTATGGGAGAATGAGCGAGGAAGTTGCAAAAGTCACCTTAGGAAATGCTCCTCAAAATGCTAGTTATACTTCACCAAAGATTTAGAAGGAAATTCTAAGTATTCTTGCCAATAGAGTTAGAAGAAAAATTCGCGAAGAGGTTGGGGATTCTAAGTTTTGTCTACTGGTTGATGAAGCACTTGATGACTCTAAAAAAGAGCAAATGGCTATTATCTTGAGATTTGTTGACTCTTATGGTTTTGTTCGTGAACGGTTCTTTCACGTTGTAAGTGTTAGTGATACTTGTGCTGCAACTCTTAAGAGTAAGATAGACAATGTTCTGGGAGAATACAATCTTCAAGTTGAAAATTTGCGTGGTCAAGGATATGATGGTGCAAGCAACATGCCTGGTGAGTGGAATGGATTGCAAGCACTATATTTACAAGAGTCACCATATGCTTATTATGTTCATTGTTTTGCCCATCGCTTGCAACTAGCTTTGAATGCTGTAGCTAAAGAAGTGAAAGTTGTCTACCTATTCTTTCAAATGCTTACTAGTATCATTAATATTGTTGATTCATCTGCCAAGCGTGTTTCTGAGTTAAAGTCGATTCAAGAAATTGAAATTGTGGAACAAATTGCTGTTGGGGAACTTGAAACTGGCAAGAGAGCTAATCATACTTGTAATTTGCAAAGACCTGGAGCTACTCGGTGGAGTTCAAGGTATTATTCTATCAAGAACTTGATGAAATTGTTTAACTCAACTAGTTCTATTTTGAATAATATGATAGATAATGGCCTTAATGGAAAAATACGTGGTGAGGCTTTGGGTGCCTATAGAGCTTTAAGATCATTTGACTTTGTGTTTTGCTTATTGTTGTTGGAAAAAACAATGGGAATCACAAATATTCTTTGTAAGTCACTACAAGAATTGTCCCAAGATGTCTTGAATGCTATGAATCTAGTTTCTAGTACTAAAGGACGTCTTGAAAAGTTGAGAGAAAATGGTTGGGTTGATTTCTTTGCTAGTGTTGTATCGTTTTGTGACACCCATATGATCATTGCTCCTAATTTTAGTGCTTGCTATATGGAAGGTACGGGTCGTTCTTCTCAGCAACAAAATTGTGTCACTATTGAGCATTATTATCACGTTGAAGTATTCAATGCCGTAATTGATTTTCAGTTGATGGAACTACATAGCAGATTTAATGACCAAACAAGGGAACTCATGATTCTTAGTTCTGCATTGGATCCTCGATTTGATTTTCAGTCTTTTGATATTGATAACATATGTAGTTTGGCTGAGAAGTTTTATCCTCATGATGTGCCTGATTTGAAAGATTTAAGAGACCAGCTGGAGCATTATGAGTATCAATTCTCTGAACTATCTGAATTTCAAGATTTATACACTCTTTCTGAGTTATGTCAAGAATTTGTTAGCACACGTACACCATTCACGTTGGTTGAGAGACTACTTCGTCTAGTGATGACTCTTCCTGTTTCTACAGCTATCATAGAGAGAGCATTTTCAGCAATGAAGCTCATTAAGACTCAACTTAGAAGCAAGATGAGTGATGATTTCCTTGCAGATTTAATGACAGTGCATATTGAGAGAGAGATTGTTGATACTATAGATTCAAATTCGGTTATCGATGAGTTTTATGCTTTAGGTAACCGGAGAGCATAACTTAAGTAGTCTAATTTGTATTTGAATTGAAGTATATTTGACTTGTTTTTCATTTCCTATTATTCGTTATTTTTTTCTTCTTCTAGTTCTTCGTTTCATAGGTAAGTTAGCATACCCCAATTTTAATTCCTGGGTCCGTCTCTATGGGTTGACAGTGTGTCCAGAAATAGACGCACTTTGTAGGAGAATAGTTTTCAGTAGCTATCTGCATATGCATCTAATTTCATATGAAAACAGTGTTCCATATATGAGTTCAAATTAATCTCATCGAACATATATCATTATATATGTCTTCCTAAATCAATTAAACATGTACAATACCATACTAGAATTGAGCAAAAGAAATAAACTAGGGACGGGAGTGGCGATGGACTAGTGCGGGCGTTGCGGGTGATCGATCGATGAATTTGTGGTCGATGATGATCAAGGCGCCTTCGAGGAGGGCGGAGAAGATGGCTAACGAGGCGGCGGATCTAGCGGAGGCTCGGAGGCCCTGGCGCAGACTGAGGAAGCCAGCGGTGGCGGCGGAAGAAATGATGCTGTTCCATGGGTCCTCCTTCTGGCGCATGGACACCAGGCTGTAGCCGAAGACGGAGTCGATGCCGAACCATGCTGCGCACGCGCCTCCGACGAGCGGGGCGTTCATTCGGACGGCTTGGGAGCCGCCGAGGAGTCGCGAGCCGATCCCATTGGGCGAGTTGTACATCCCCTTCACCAAGTAATAGGGCGACGCTGTCACCGTTCCTATCCAGAACCCGGCTCCGATATTGTTTAGGATTTCGTCCGCGAACGACTCCCCTTCTCTACAATGTTGTCTCATCTTCTTCTTCTTCTTCTTCTTGTTCGCGTGAGAGAGAGAGAGAGAGAGAGAGAGAGAGAGAGTAGGGTTTTGAAGTGTTCTCTGTTAGGGGTTAGATATATAGATTGTATGCTTGACCAACACGACATGGGGACTTGTGAGTGAGTGGGTCGGGTTATGACCCAGACCGCTTTTAAACGGGTCAACCCGCGGGGAAAAAAGAAAACGGAGAAATAGAGGAGCACTACGGTGAGGTTCACAATAATCCAGTACAACAGAAATGAACACAGCAGCAACACTAGTCCCTCCTCATTCACATATGAACATGAACCTGATCTCGTTTCACTCCCCAACAACTCATCATCTCCAGAATTTCTCTACTACTCGCCGGAGCTACAGGCGGCTCGTCTCTTCCTCTTGCTGCTGTGGACACGATCTGCCAGAGCCGGCGGTGTCTCGAACCTTGCTTCGGTTCGCCGCCTCTACCGCTCTCATTTTCGGGTTTGGGCTTGGGCTGCGCTCGGCGGCGCGGTGCTCGCCTCTTCCTCTGCCTCTGCCTCTGCTGGAGGACAAGTCTCAAGGTGAAATCCACTTGCTCATATATCTCTCATTTTTGCACAATTGAATGAATCAATTTCATTTTCTGGGGGTTTCGATGTAACACAGTCACAGAGGAGGAGGAAGAAGAAAAATCTGAGAAATTGGAAGCGGCATTTGACACTTGGAAGGCCAAGACATACGCATTGACCGTTCCTCTCACGGTTGCTGCTCTACGTGGCTCTGTACCTCCTTCGTGGATTAAAGTAGGTTTGCTGGGCAAAGCATTACGATTTTTATGTCTACTTTCTTTGTATGCATAATGAATTAATGCCTCCAGTATGACAACTAGGATTTTATGCAATCTCAAGGGAAAAGATCAAAGCTTCAACTCAAGTCCAATGCCAGTCTAGAGGGCATTGTCTCTGATCTCTCCATGACATTTTCCAAAGGCAATGTTCGGCATTCATCCATTGCCGCGGCTGATGTAGTTAGTATTGGGGACTCGTGGCTCCGCCATGCCATCAACAAGGGTCTCATTGACCCGATCCAAGGGGTGGAAGACCAGGATTGGTATAAAGGCTTGAGTGACCGGTGGAAAGTAAGAACACAACTGCTCTTTTTTACATCCCATCCCGTAAAATTTTACTTTTGTGGGTGCATGTTTTGTGTACATTTTATCTTCTTTTTGTGTGCAAATTATTACTTTGAAGTCAAACAGTAGTTTTCGTGTCCAGAAGTCAGATGAATGAATATCTTAACGGCATTAACAAATTGAAATATGTCATTAGCTTCCTATTACCATAGAAAACGAGTTTTTAAGAGACTAGGCCCTTAAAACTACATGAATAAGGTTTCTTTTATTGCTTGATTAAGTATTGAAGGCACCATAAATGTATTTATTGACAATACAAGTTAAGGTTGTGATTTTCCTGCTATTGAGCATGCTTCTGTTGTGGGAGTCAACAATGTAGTACATATTACTCAATATCAGTAAGTGTTGTGAGCTTTCTGAGTTTGGATGTATCATTTTACTCGGTTGTTTAAAGCTACGGTTGTGCTTTTGAACTGGCAATGCCTTTATGTTTGTCTGAGGATATCCTGTGGTGTGTAACTCCTACTAAAAAGGTCTCAGGTATATCTACGCAGGAACTTGGAAGGAAGAATTGATCCTGATGGTAAAATATGGGCTGCACCATATCGGTGGGGCTGCATGGTGATTGCATACAAAAAAACTAAATTTAGAAAGCATAACCTGGCTCCTATAAAGGTAAGACTGGTTTTCAGAATCAATATCATTAATATTTTCCGAAAAGAATCATGCATACACATAATATGTTAAGTTGAGGATATATTATAAAAGAAGTTCAAACACAAATTCAAGAGTTATAGGAACTTGACAAGATATCCTGTTGGATTACTCTTGAATTAGCTGAAACCCTAGGTTAAGATTGTGAACCCTTGTTTTAAAATTTGTACCATGCATGTTTCGTCTCTCTATGAATAATTCATGTTATTTACTATGCTTCTTTTTCTTATTCTTCATTCTTGAATTATTTTCTATCCACTAGGACTGGGCAGATTTATGGCGACCAGAACTTGAAGGAAGGATTTCAATGGTTGATTCTCCTAGAGAGGTTATTGGTGCAGTTTTGAAGCATATGGGAGCATCCTACAACACACAAGATATCCATCAGCAAGTTCATGGTGGAACAGATGCTCTAAGGCAAAACCTGGCTGTACTTGGAAAACAGGTATTGAGAAGATTTGAGTTGTGGTTGTTAGAAAATTAGAGGATGTTAATCATATTTTCATTTTACTACGAGGGAAGATCATTGTATCTAGGGAGACATTCGCTATCAAACCGTCGAGTATCTTTTAGGGAACAGCTATGTTATATTTGCATTCTTAGCCTTAAGACTTGATCCCTCCTCAGAGTTGCTTGAAAGTATTGAAGGGAATGCCTCCCAGGATATGCACATGCTCATTTCATAGAGAGAAGTAGATGTTGAATACGTGTTACTATACATATCACAGTTGGGTAATCAGTCGGATGTGGGGTGAACTGTCATCTCTCTAGAAAATTTGTGAGGGAACTGCTAGATTTTCACGTTACAGGTGCTTGAAAATTTGATAGGGAAAGTCTCCTGGAATATGCATATGCACACTTCATAAAAAAAAATAGAAGTAGAAGTTGAAAAAGTGGTACTAGCAGTACATATCACAGTTGGTGTAATCAGCCGGATGAGGTGAACTGTCATCTCTGTATAAAATCCCCGCATAACTTTCACTATTGTGCTAGTTCTTAGATTCCAATGCAACTTGTCCTTGCTAAAGATAACTGGAATGAGAATGATGGCAGTGTATTGCCATTCTGTTTCTGGTTTCTGAGAAATAATTGTCTTCAAAGAACTAAAGAAGGAACAGTTCTGATCAGTAATTTACTTGCCACAAAAAGTCATATTTTGCATCAGTGTTTTAGAGACAGGGCGTTGATACACACTCATAATGCTGTAAGTAGTAGATCTCTTTTGTTTTTGACATGTTGTCCTGGACTCTTGCGAACTCTTGCTCTTTCAAATGCATAGAGATAAGCAACTTGAGATTCAATTAGATCATGCTTGAAATTTGGAAATAGAGAATTACTGGCTCTTGCTGCTTTTGGGCATGAGTGGTGTTATATTCAATCCAAATGGTGTCTTTCCCCGACTTATATTTATTTTTGTATTTTCGACCTGTACAGTGAAGTGGCATAACTCACTATTACCACTCAAGCATTGGATATATTCTACCTTTAAAGACTTTCAGTTGAACATTTGCTAATTTGTATTTTTCTGTATACGTCTACAGAATATTGGGAATAGGCATTGGTGGTCCAAAAAACCCTAGAGTATTTTCCCCTCATTTTTCTAGTATATAGCCAGTTGGCCACTTATGGCGAGTGACATTCCACTGTACATTTAGCTCAAAGTTGTTACATATGCAAAGTACATTTAGGAGATGTGGCGCAACCAGCCATTAGTTCTATGTTCTCCTGATTTATTTGTTTCATTGCGGCTCGCAAAATTCTAAATATTGCGATGAGAAATGGAACAGCCATGTAAGATGATGCAAGGGTTATATTATAATTGAATAACTCTTGGCTTTTTGTAGGTCCGACTATTTGACAGTTCTCACTATTTAAAAGCATTTGCGGTTGGAGATGTGTGGGTGGCTGTTGGGTGGAGCAGTGACGTTCTTCCAGTAGCCAAGCGCATGTCTAATGTTGCAGTAATTGTTCCTCAGTCTGGAGCTAGTATGTGGGCGGATATGTGGGTACGTTCTACATTAGACATTCATGTTGTCCTGCTGTTTTCTTTTCCTAGATGTCAAGTTATATAGTCTATTTTTTTCCTAGGCAATCCCCGCTGTCTCCCAACTTGAAACAAATCGAATTGGGGGACGAGTTAGAGGTCCATCTCCGCTCATCCATCAGTGGATAGATTTCTGCTTGCAAACTGCAAGAGCACTCCCTTTTAAGCAGGAGGTAATCCCAGGAGCCTCCCCGTCTGCACTTGTTAGTGCTCCAGCTGAAGTGTTGGATGAACTCGATGAGGGTAAGCCGAGACTGGACACTAACCTCATTGCAGGAATACCACCACCTCAGATTTTGGCAAGGTGCGAGTTTTTGGAGCCATTATCTGAATCCACACTATCAGATTATCAATCGCTCATTAATGGAATGCAGAAATCTAAAAACGATCTGGTCCCTAGTATGCATTATTATATCTCATCTTTGATTCAAAAAGTTCAATTGAAGCTGCTGCTTTCAAAGAGAACAGTATAGTGAATAATAACAAGATGTGTTTGTAATATACCATATGAATGTGCAGAAAGTAACCTGCAGCTAGTGATTCAAATTTGGCATGTATACTTAGATAGGCTATTGAACTTGAGATTATCACCCAAAATTATAGCATCGTTTGAAAAATGTATGATTTCTTTATGGTTTCGTATTGTAGTAACAAAAAACACAAGATGGATCAATTTTTCCCCGGCATTCACAAGTTTAAACTAGCACTATCATTTACATCTACCCGTCAAGCAAATAGTCGAACAGTTCGTCCTAAACACATGAAATATACAGGAGGGTAGAGTACTGCCCGTAGTTGCCTCCACTAGTCTGGTCTCTCTACCTTCATGGCATATTTGACAACTAAAATCCTAATCCCTAAATTTTAAGAGGCACCAAAACCAAATTTATACCTTATCTAAAGCTCCAAAAAATCAAGTTCAAATTATGTTTGGCACAAAATTACAAGAGCTCAAAACCCTAAACTTATCTGCTGGCCAACTTCTTTGACAAATAATAATAATAATAATAATAATAAATCAGCGACTGGACTGGACTGGGCTGGGCTATATCAACCGAATTGAAGTAACCTAACCAGACGAAACCCGGCCCAAATTTCAACGGCAAAGGGTTTTTGTAATGTAAACCCTCCCGAGGTTTTAGCTGCTGCTCCATCGGTACAGAGAGAGAGAGAGATGGGGAAGAAGAAAAGCAACGATGGCAGCCAGCCCAGAAGTGATACCGACCACTCTTCCTCAACCGTCTTCGTCTCCAACTTGCCCTACTCCTTCACTAATTCGCAGGTCAGTGCTTGTCTCGCACATTTCTTCTTTTAGTAGAAAACAGTGTACATACCGATGGTTGTCTGTTCATGGTTGCTGTCTAAATTTGTTTGATAATCAGCTGGAGGAGACATTCAGTGAAGTTGGACCAATCAGGCGGTGCTTTCTGGCCACAAAAAAGGGTCGGTAAAACAGAATCTGCAATTAGGGAAAACTTGTTTGCAATTTTTTGTTTCTTACATGTCTTCTTCTGGTTGCATTCTGCTTACAGGATCCACAGAGCATCGCGGTTTTGGTTTTGTCACTTTGTAAGTCAAAACTCATTCTTACAAGTGTGTTTGGTGATTAGTTCCTAACATGTTTACTTACTTGATACCATACATGTTTTTGATAATTGTATATATATCCTTAGTGCTGTTACACAAGATGCTGATCGGTCTGTTGAGCTGAAGAACGGTTTGTCCGTTGGAGGAAGAAAGATTGCTGTTAAGCATGCCATGCATCGTGCACCTTTTGCTGAACGGAGATCGAAGAATAATCGAGGTTGGTAACAGCATTACTCGCCGTACTATGGATCTGGTATTCTAATAATTTTTCCGCTTAGCTGAAGATAACATGTGCTATATCATTTTGGATTAAAGACAGAGTGGGAAAGGAGAGAAGAAAGTTTTGAGGATAGATGATAGGGGTAGGGTTGAAAAATAGTAAAGTTACATAAGATGGCTTGGCTATAAGATTAAAAATAACTAACACTTCTATGTAATTTTGTCAGTGCTAAAGGAAAATTTATTTAGCTTTTAGAATTTGATATTTTTGAGTGCTTGAAACCCGCAATAATTGCTCAACTTCAACAGCGTTAATTGCTCAAAGAACCACCCATAATTATGTATTCTTATTTCTTCATATATTCACCCAATTTCTCCTCAATCAGTGAATTTTTATCGAATCTGTCTTTAATGATCTTAATAATTGTCTGTTTCTCATACTGATTTAGGCTCGGAACTTGATGAGACTAAGTCGAATAATGTCAAGGATGGTGACAATTTCGAAGAGGAAAATTGTGCTTCAGACTTGGAGGACAGAGGTGGAAACTTTTATAATAAGTCTATCTCACTGCTATTTTGTACAAATTTTTGGTGGTAGTGTTCGTTTTCGTACTTCTCGTATTCTTGTAAACTCAAAATACATTAAATGAAAATTCTCATACTGGTCTTTATGTTTTGGTTTCATTTTCTGCAATATTAGTTATCTTATCCAACTACCTTTTGGTTGTAGAGACCAAAGGGGATGCGACCATCAAGTCGACAAATGACAAGGCTGGGGGCAATGCCAAAAAGGAAGGGGATGATTCAAGCTTGGCTGAAAGAGGTCGCTATTCTTACTATGGAATCTTGTTTCTGTAATTTTATACTCATCAACTTGGCTCTTTAATTCTTTTTTTTTCGTTGAAATAAAATGCAGAGAAAAAAACTGGCAAGGCCAGAAAATGTGCTGCACCAAGTAATGACGTAGTGGCAAAAGTAGGAGGTTCTCAAAAGCAGAGGTAATGAGAATTCCCTTGCATCTTAGGGATCTGATAATTTTCATTTCCTGACTATATCATTTATTTTTCTCCTTCTCATGTGAGCCACATGGCTCAGGCTCACATTTCTCAGACTTGTTGGTGATGTAGAATAAAGAATGGCTGCATATAGCTATTATTTCCATGCATTATGGCTGTCTCGATTCATCATGAGTTCTATATGCTTTTGTAGAAGTTTGTTCAGAGATGGTGTCCATATCAAATATTTAGCATAGATTTGACCTTGGATATAGGAATCTGATGTTGATAAATCTGTATCATATAGGCAAAATTTTGAGATTGTGCAGCTAAATCTTGGAAACATAATTGGGTTCCATCCGCTCTGTTGAGGCCAACATGTGTTCATTCAGTGTAATTCTGATGCAGTATATGCATCCACAGGGCAATCATCTTCTTGAAGATTTCACTTTATTTAGGCAGCAGTTGTTATACAGGACTCCTGTTTGATCAGATTCCATGTTGACTCTTAATGAACACCTTTTGTTGCTTCTTCTTAAAATATATAAAAGAAAAAAAAGAGTTAAGGCTTGTAGGGTCTCGTGAAGAAGAGTTGATTGATGAATGTCTCCAACTAGTTTTAGAGTAGTGGTTTCTATTCCCTTACATCCGTAGTAGTCTATTCTTGGGTGATGTCTGAGTACTATACCTAGTAAAATGAGGTAAGGTTTCTTAAATTTATCCCTTAATTGAACATGTCATTTGGTAGATAACAAGGTTATCAAGTAATTTAATGAATTACAAAAATGACTTCTGTTCTGGTATCATTTCTTTTGGTCAAAGGTGGATTTTATTTTGTAAAGTTTGTGGCTCAGCTTAATCTATGGGTCCTCGATTCAAGTTGGATAATGATTTTTTTTCGCTTACTCATTTCCTGTCATTTCATATAAGTTTGAGAAACTATGACATTTATCGATTTGGTATTCTGATACTACGATATCTTGTCGTTATGAAGGGTTGCTAGGACTGTTATATTTGGTGGACTTAGTAATGCTGGTATGGCAGAAGATGTTCATCGCCAAGCTAGAGAGGTTGGAGAAGTATGCTCTATAACTTATCCTTTCCCTAAAGAAGAGCTTCAACAACATGGTAAGGCCTTATTTAAGTTGTATTAGGCCTCCTGGCCCCTCAGATGCAGATTTTGATGAGGAGTTTACTAGTGTGCCGAGAATTGTTTCTCATCAGATTCCTTATTCTGTTTCTGTTTAGCCTTTTAATTCGAAATGTTTGTTTTGCTGAATTATATTAGTCATCATTCTACATTTATTTTAACATTACTTTTTTCTGTTTCATTAATTGACTTTGCAGTGACATAAAGAATTGGTCTTAGTAACATAATTCACACAATCCTACATTGCTCGATTTTTTATGCTGTCAATTGTTTTGTTAAAAATATACATTTCATTGCAATGGAATGTACACATAAGGAGGCCAAACACTTCACTTGACTAGCCACTACTCAACTACAACTACCAACAACTAGGATGTTTTAACATTTCATGAATTTTTTATTCATTGGAATATCGTAATAATGAACAAGGACACGTTAACAAGGACACATTAAGATTCTGATTTTGTCTTTCTTATACTTGAGTGCTTCTGTATATTAGTCTTTCGTTTTGTCTGCTTGCATGTAGTATTGTGATTCTTAGATCAGGTTTTAGGTGTAGTCAAGTGGTAGCTCATGATATCTTGTCAGGTTCATTGTATATTCTACCCTGTTTATTGGAAGTGTTTCTCACAAATATTATGAAACATAATGTAAAAAACTGAAGGACATATGTGTTTTGTGTTTTTTTTTGTGGGTCCATAGGGGATCAAACTTTTGAATTTTGATCTAGCCTAATCCTAACCCAATACCCAACCCACTCTTTGTTTTGTGTTCTTGTTCATTATAAGGGTTTATGACCCTGTATATCATTAATAAGGAGAACTACTCAAGTACTATAGAACTACAACTACATGTATTGTTCTCATTGTCTTCTCTCATCTCAGAGGTAATTCAATAATCTGTTCGATTTGATTGCTGAGTGGATCATAATCTCTGGGGTCATTTCAGGTCTAGTACAAGATGGATGCATAATGGATGCATCAGCTGTAGTTTACAACAGTGTTAAATCAGCACATGCATCTGTTGCATTGTTGCACCAAAAAGAGATAAAAGAAGGAATTGTATGGGCACGTCAGCTGGGTGGGGAGGTAAGTGACATGTCAACAGCTTGAATAAAACATCCTATTTGGTCAAAGATAATTTCATAATTTCTATATTTTAATGGAATTCTGGCATTGGGTTGTTACTGGGTCAAGTTTTTGCATTTGTTCTTGCTTCAAAAAATAAAAAATCAGGTATGGATGTCATAGATTTTGTTCATATCTATTAGGCAATGCATATGAGCAAAATAAAGTTATAAAACCATTAGGAAATGCTGAAGATGTGTAGTTAATAAAAATTCTGGTACACCATAAAAGATAAAAGTGTTGACTGGCCTTAACATTTCTAGAATTTCAGTACTTGTTTCTTTTTATGCAATAGGTTACTGTGCTTGACTGGCATGGAGATCTGAGCAATTATTCATATAGTATGGTGGTGCTGTTGTTGTTGTATTCATGTTATTGCAGTGGTTAATTTTTTTTAATCAGGGAAAGTTTAACAGCTTGATTGTACTTTTGGGCTAGGGTTCCAAGACTCGAAAATGGAAGCTCATTGTCAGAAATCTTCCTTTCAAGGTCTTTTACTTATTCTGTTATCATATAAACTAGTTTCCCTGTGATTGGTTAATCTAAATCTGATTGCCAATACAAATGCAGGCCAAAGCCAGTGATATAAAGGATATGTTTTTATCAGCTGGATTTGTCTGGGAAGTTTATGTACCGCATAATTCTGATACAGGGTATATTATTATTTCGTATTTCATTTTGCTGAATTATCGGGGTTTTATTTATTTATATTGTATTCATATGTTTCTTGTTTGCAGGTTGTCTAAAGGGTTCGCATTTGTCAAATTCACGCGAAAACAAGATGCAGAAAATGTAATATTTTTGATAATGTTTAGTTTTGTGGTACGAATTCCTGTGTTGATTTACATGGACCAACTCGTTTCCAATTTTAGGCAATTAAAAATTTCAATGGACAATTGCTTCTTAAAAGACCAATTGCTGTGGACTGGGCTGTCCCAAAGGAGATATATGGTAGTGGCAATAACACCCTTGCTGCAGAAGATGGTAGTATATCTAACTCCATTACCAGCTGGCATGCTTTTGTTATTGTCTTTCGTTTTCTGTAACATATTTTGCTGCATAAAGGGTGAAAAAGAAGTCCACAAAGGAACTGAAACCTGAAGTGAGTGATATGAATAAAGATCTAAAATCAACATCTTGCACCTGGATAATTTATATTTCCAACATTGTGAATAAATATCTTGATAGCCTTCTGGTATTTCTTTTGATGTTGCCAAATGAGGGACTGGGGGAGTGCCTTGCCCAACTCATGAAGAGGGTTGGGTAAATCTGGAATTTTGTGAGACGAGTCTATCCGAAATTCTAGTTATTTTCATAGTTACAGACTCTTGAACTCCTACTTTGGTTTTTAATAGAGTTATTTTATTTTGTACTTTTAATATGATGACTTTTTCTACATTTGTACCTCAACGGGGTAGGTTTTAATGATTTTCATATCATTTTGAGTGTTGGTAAATTTGCCACCATCAATACAAAAGGAACTGACATATTACTGATGGGATGCGTGTCTTGTTATGAAGTATAAATTTTTTCCAGAAACACCGTCTTTACCTATTGTGAGTAAAACTAAATTGCTTATGTAAGTCATAATTGAGTCACTATCTGATGTAAGTGTTTATCTTGAGCAATTTTATGATATATTTATTTCATAGTGTCTCTATGCAAAGAAACACTACAATGATGCCAGCCTGATTTGTACAGGAGAAAAAGGTGGAAGAGATGGGGAAAATGATAGCAGCAGTGATGAGTTTGAGGATTATGCTGGGGATATCAGTAAAAAGTTGCAGCACCAAGATGGGATTGAAATTGCTCCAGATCAATATAAAACCACAGAGAGGAATGACATTTCTACTGAAATTGATTTTGAGGAGGAAGCGGACATTGCAAGGAAAGTTCTTAAAAACTTGACCGCCACAGAGAAAAAAGACATCTCTACTGATCTTGATTTTGAGGAAGAAGCAGATGTCGCAAGGAAAGTTCTAAAAACTTTGACCGCACCCTCTGGTAGAGTAACTGCTGTTGATGATTCTGCATTGCCTGAAAGGAACATGGAGCCAGATACTGATGAATATGTTAATGATCCTAATAAGTTATCTTCTGAGGCTGCACCTATTAAATTATCCTCTGAGACTGTGAGTGCATCAGATGTTACTAAGCCTCAGACAGAAAAAGTTGATGATTTGCAAAGAACAATTTTTGTAAGCAACCTTCCTTTTGAGATCACTAATGAAGAGGTCAAACAAAGGTTTTCTACTTTTGGGCAAGTAGACTCTTTTGTTCCAGTTCTTCATCCACTCACCAAGTATGTTTTGTATGTTGACATAGTTTCTTCTACCATTCTCTATCAGGCTTGAAACTTTATTTGATGAACATGTTGTGGCAGGCGACCAAAAGGTACGGGCTTTCTCAAGTTTAAAACAAGTGATGCAGCCAGCTCTGCTGTTTCAGCTGGCAGCGCTGCATCTGGCATAGGGATTTTTCTCAAGGGTAGACAACTAACAGTCTTCCAGGCGTTGGATAAAAAATCGGCTCAGGAGAAGGAAGAAAATACGGTAAAAAAAGAGGATGTTGACCACCGTAATCTCTATTTGGCAAAGGTTTTTACATCTAACCACCCTTTTAGCTATATCCTATTATACAAAATCTTTTCTATGTCCAGTGGGTTTTATATTGTGTTGTCCTGAATGGGTGGAAATTGTCTTTCCTCCAAATCTCAACAGGAAGGCCTTATTATAGTGGGAACTCCAGCCGCAGAGGGGGTTTCGTCGAATGACATTTCAAAACGCCAAATGTAAGCTTTGTTGATGTTTATAATCCCCTAATCAGCACAAAGTCCCTAAATTAATCGCATGTAATGATCAATTATTGGTAGTTGCAGTATGCATTTGAAACCATTCTAGCCACTTCCTGGAGAAAACTAGAAAAAGCTGTTATGCTTCTTTTGTTCGTGCTCTTCTTTATAACATATTTAGAAGTTTTCATGCCATGGAGGGAAGCTTATTATACTGTCACATGCCTAATAGATATGGTGATTGTTTGAAACCACGTGTGTAGGTTGGAGAGAAGCAAGGCAATGAAGCTTAAATCTCCAAATTTTCATGTCTCTAAGACAAGAATAGTTATATACAATTTGCCGAAGTCCATGAACGACAAACAGCTAAAAAAACTTTGTGTGGATGCTGTTACCTCACGAGCTACAAAACAAAAACCTGTGATTCGACAGGTTAGATAGTAGTTACACTTGTCTCTTATAACTGGTGTTTTAATTTTTTCTTGTATGAATTCCTTGTACGTGTTGAGCATGCAGATTAAGTGCTTGAAGGACGTGAAAAAGGGAAAGATTGTTGAAAAGAACCACTCTCGTGGTGTTGCTTTCGTTGAGTTTACAGAGCATCAGCACGCCCTTGTGGCCCTTAGAGTTCTTAACAATAACCCTGGTAATCAGAAATGGTGACAATTATTATTGATAATCAGAATCAGCTAGAGAAACCATTCCGAAATTCAATTATTTTACCTACCCTGAATGTTCTTTTATTCTGTCTACATTTATTCTAATTTGTTGTGTTACTACTTGTAGAAACTTTTGGTCCTGAACATCGTCCAATTGTGGAGTTTGCAATTGATAATGTTCAGAAAATGAGAGCACGTCAAGTTTCGCAGCAGACTCAGCAGCATGCCGGTAATGGTTATCAGAAAGAGGGGTGGAATATTGAACATTCCAATAGAGCAGGTGCTCACCCAAGCAAGAAGTTCGAGAATCGGAAAGGTAAAGGTGACAAGAGAAAAGTGGACAAGGCAGTACCAAATGAAGAGGGTGAAGCGGCAGACATGGTTAGTAATGGAGCTGCCACTGAAGGGAAGAGATTTCCAAAGAGGCAGAAGGAGGATTTAGTTAGAAAAGAAAAGATCCCATCAACAGTAGTGGGAGGTTCATCTCCGAAGGCAGTGGTGGGCTCAAAACATAAAAGCCATCATCAAGATGGCAAGAAGCCTGGTGGTGGTGGATCATTTGAAGGTGATATCAAGGCAGTTGAGACGCATAAATCAGTATCTCTGAGAATGAGGGATATGAAGAGGAAGCAGCCGGAGCAAAATGCAACGGATGGAGGAGAGAATATGATGAAAAGAAGACGGTCAAAGAACAAAGACCCAATAGGGCGGGATTATACAGACAAACTTGACATGCTGATTGAAAAATATAGATCCAGGTTCTCACAACAAAATTCCCGTCAAACTGATGGTGATTCAATTAGAAAATGGATTAGTAATTAAAGGGTTTTGTAAGATTTGGTGATGAATGTCTCAGCAGTTTTGTCAGAAAAGCAAATACTTGGATATGCAGTTGATCTAAATTGTGTATTTGTTACATTTTTCACGATATTGATTAGCAGTTCAGCACCAAGTAACTTTATTAGAGGACAACATGACCAATATGCAGAAGAATCAGAACAGGCAAAATTGAAAATTCAACTATACTGAAAATGCAGTTTGACTGTGTTGGAATAATTCTTGAATGAATAAGATCAAATTCTTTTCATTATTTACTCTTTTCTGCTCAAGTTCTTAAACACTTTGTACTCCTAGTTTGTAACATGTTATGGCCATTTTGGCAGGTTTCTTGAGTTGGAAGTTGCTGTGTAGCAATTTGGAGTTTTGGACCAAATATTGAAGAACTATGCTGATTTTAATAATTAAGTTTAAAATTGGCTTATGTTTTACTTTTTAGTTTCTCGTAGATAAATAAATTTTAGAGTTTCGTGAGGGTTAATTTACAATTTCAACGAATATAAAGGGTATTATTCAAATATAAAGGGTATTATTCAATTATTCAAATACAGTTTCAACAGAAAGAAGGCTCGATTGAATCTCAGCAGCGGTAGGTTTTAGGAAAGCTGGTGTGAATCTCGGTGGGTTTTGGCCAAAAAACTGATCTACATAGAGGTATATTCATTCTCTATTCAGTCAATGTTAGAAGCATGTGGGTCTCTGCCTATTCACATCATTTTTTTCCGTTTGTTTTGGTTTTCAAGGTATAGGTATATTCCTTCTCTATTCAAGTCCACACCCATTCTCCAGCAGTCATTGGTTTTGAGGTATCATTCTTCTCCGGTTTCCTTAATTTTATCTTAAGTTCGTTTTTTGTTGTCAAACTAACTTATTCTTAATGGATTTGGTTGCTTGGTTTATAGGATAAGGTATCGGTTTCATGAAGCCCTGTTGCTTGAAGTTGCTTCATTATTGAGTCTAAACTGTTAGAGCACTACTTTAAATGTACGACTTTTTTTATTTTTTGGGTTCCGTATTTAAAAAAAAGAAGGTTTTAGATAGTTATGTTGAGTTAGAATATGAGGTAGAGTAGAGGAATTCGATTACTGGATTTGTGATTAGAGCTATTAAACTTCAACGTAGCATTGTGATAATAATAATTAGCTAGAGATTTTCAAGGCTCGGCCAATCCTATTTCCTTAAACTTGATTAAACGGAGATAAGATAACCAAACGGTTCTGAGAAAGATTTGAACAGAGATAAGAGATAAGAGCATTTAAAAAAATATATGTCACTACAAATACTTCAATTCCCCAACCCATTACCTTTCTCATACTACAAACCTAATTGCATACAGAGCTACATCAATGGCGCATTAGTGTAAGCTGCTCATACTTTTTTCCTTCTTTTCTTTTAATTTTTTTTAGGCAGGGTCACCCTTCCAAATCTTTATTACTTTGTCAACGTTGTTTTGTCATCAAGTGTCGTCACCTCTTTTGATCTTATTCAATTTTGATTTCTATGGTTGGAATCTTTCACCACGCCTGCTCCACAAGAGAAAAAAAAACATAGTTAACTTTGCATTCGAGATTTATGTAATTCTCTAATCTTTTTTTTCATGTCTCTTCTTCGGCAGTGGTGGGTGTTGGAAAAAAAAATCTCAACCTCGGCTACGATCTCATTTTCGTTACTTTTAGCTTTCAGGTTTATCTTCTTCTTCAGTTTCTCTTTGGTGAATTTAGTTTATTGCCTCACCAGACTAAAACGTTGCTTTGATTTTTTGGTATATCAGTTACATCTACATCGTTGCTTGAAGGAGCTTCATTGTTAAGTCTAGGCTGTGTGAGAGAGTAAGGTATGTAAATGTTTAATGCTTTGGTTACCAGGCTCTCCAATCATATTGAATTGGTGGTAATTGGTGGTGTAAGCTGTATTTTTAAAAGTTAATCAAGTTTCTCTACTTTCAATTTTTTTCCGTTTTTTAAATGACTGATTTCAAAGGTTTAAACTTTTGTTATGTTTAGTGACTTACTGTGATCAATTCAATATGGTTTTCTAATTAGGCTAATTTTGGAAAAAGATCACCTGTCTCCAATACCCTATCCCTTACCCTGTCTCCCTCTAAATTAATGACACTTGTCACTGACCACCTTGTCAGCAAACAACCTCTAACCATGCCCACTAACCCCGTTAGACTCCAATTCTAACCCAACCTCACCTCTAACCCAATGTTTAATCAATATCTTTCAATTAAAACAATAAATAGGTTATCTTAAATGAAAAAAAATGGAACTCGCGTGGAATACAGAACGTTTAGTTCTCTGCCATAGCAAGAGTCTTTCCTTCCTGCTTCTTTTTCTTCCAACCTGCCTTCATTAACCATTCTTGTAAAGTTCTAGTTATGGAAGACGAATTTCATGGGTCATCACTCCAATCAGTAGCACAAAATCCATCAACAACAATGCCTGTAAGTACTGATTTTCTCTTTCTTAGATTACCACGCATACCAGCTTATTCTTGGATTTCTTTTTCTCTCTCTTGTTTTTGTTCTTAATTCTAATGTGTCCCAGAGGTTGCATATGCTTAGTTTCGATTACTTCTTCTTTGCCATATATATATATTTGATTAGTTTAGCATATCAGTTTTACCTAACGTTTGTGTGGCTCTGATGATGTTCATTTTGAATTCTTGCAGGGACAAGGAAGTTACAAATGATAGTGGAGATGATTTGAGCGTGGACCTGAATGGCTCTTTAGATGATTTTGAGAATGACGATGGAAGTAGTCAAGAAGATTTTGTTGATGCCGCAAAGCCTGTTGAAACTGCTGATACAGTTTATTCTAGAATGCATCAAAAATTAATTCCGGTAATCGGTATGGAGTTTGAAACAGAAGGTGATGCACATGAATTTTACTATTGGTATGCTTATAGTTTTGGTTTCAGTACTTGACTGAGCAAGGCTCATAATAAAAATGGCACCGTGAGGGACATAATTTTTGTTTGCTCCACTGAAGGTACACAAGAACAAGACGAGCGATATGCATATGTTAGATCACACTGTGCTGAAACAAGATTTGAGTGTCTAGCAAGGATGAAAATTCAGCATCAGTTATCAGTTGGGTAGTATTTTGGAATTTGTTTCTTAGCACACACACTTGACTACAATTCCTAGGAAGACCCATCTGTTCAGGTCTCACAGGAAACTTTCTCTTGTACATATTGCACAAGTTGATATAGCTTCCGATTCCGGTATTGGTCCTAAAGAAACTCTTGAGTTTTATGAGCAGAAAAGCCGGTGGACGTGAAAATCTTGGAATTATTGCAGAAGATTTTAAAAATTATTTACGTTCCAAGCGCACTAGAGAAATAAAGTCAAGAGATACAAGTGGTGTTTTGGAATATTTACAAAGAAAGCAGTTAGAATATCCAATTTTGTTTATGCCCTCCAAGTAGATAAGGATGATCTAATCACTAGTATTTTCTGGGCAGATGCAAAGATGATGGTAGACTGATTATTTCGGTGATGTAGTATGTTTTGAGACCACTTACAGGAAAAACAAAGAAGGAAGACCTTTTGCTATGTTTGTTGGTGTTAATAATCACAAGCTAATAATTATATTTGGCGCTGCATTGTTGTATGATGAGACTGCTGATACTTTCATGTGGTTGTTTGATACCTTCGCCAAAACAATGTCCGGAAAGACACCAAAGAGCATTTTAATGGATCAAGATCCTGCGATGGCAAAGGCATTAGCTTCACAATGGCCGAAAATACATCATCGACTTTGCATTTGGCACATATATCAAATGCAGCTAAATATCTTAGTAGCGTCTTTAAGAAGTTTAAGGACTTTGCTGAAGATTTTAGCAGTGTCATATATGATTATGAGAATGAAGAAGACTTCGTAATTGCTTGGAAGAAGTTGCTTGAAAAATATAATCTCCAAGAGAATAAATGGTTGAGTTGGCTATATGAATTGAAGGAGAAATGGGATCTAGTGTATGGGAGACAAACATTCTGTGCAGATATCACCACCACCCAACGTAGCGAAAGCATGAATAATTCCAAAAAAAATTATGTGAGTTACAAATATGATCTGTTGAGGTTCTTTCGTCACTTTCAAAGACTCCTTGATGATTGTCGTTACAATGAATTAAGAGCAGACTTTAAAGCAATGCATACCTCCCCTGCTTTTGATTTCCAGCGAAGATATTGAGACATGCAGCAAAAGTGTATATTCCTACAGTTTTAAAATGGTTTCAAGTTCAACTATGCAAAGCTCATGATTGTGTTGTGAAGTATTTTCTTGAGATTGGAACACTAGGCATATATGAAATTACAGATCATGGAAAAGGCTTCCACCATACAGTAACATTTGATTCAGTTGATACTACTATCGCATGCAATTGTAAGAAGTTTGAGTTTGCTAGAATCTTGTGTGCACATGCTTCGAAGGTTCTCTCTACAAACAATATCAAGTGTATTCCTAGTCAATACATTTTAAAAAGATGGACAAAGGATATTAAAGATAAGAGCAGTGTGGTGGCTTCTTCAGATACTAATGATGATGACCCTAAAGTAAATATAGTAAGCCATTATAGAGAATTATCTCGATTGCATACTGAACTTGCAACAATTGCAGCAGAATTTGATCAAGCTTATGAGATTGCTTTAGCAGGCCTTCACAAACTATTAGTAGACGTCAAGACATGTTTCAAGAACAAGACCATTCAAGAACTAGCTCAGATTACTTCAAGGGACAGTGCATGTGAGGCTACTTATGATGATGCTAGTGATCACAGGGTAAGAGGAATTAAGATCCAAGAAAAAAAATTACTCGCAAGGAGGATTCTACTAGACCAAAAAATGCTTTGAAAAAGCTCACCGAGAATAGGAGAAATAAGAAAGATGTAGATCATTCAACAGATCACATCGAACCTGAATTGGATGATTCAAATGTAAACTCCTCACAAGTGTTTGTTGCACAAAATCAACTTTATGAGACAAACCAGATGAATCCACAAACATGTCCTTCAAGTGTGGAAAACGAGTCTCATATTGCACGAATGAGTGAAAAGGTGTGTAACCTTTTCCTAACCATAATGTTAATTTTGCTATCCTTACTCCTGAATAACGGGTTCTTCTATTATTGTTTACTATTAAAGTATTAATTCATCTTATTTTTGTATAAGAGTTTTCTTCTTTCCCTTTTTTATATGTATAAATATAGGCACCATACTTATAACGAGTAAGATGCAGCACAACAAAAATAACTTTCTATTCATGTTTTATTTATGAAATGTCAACACCAGAATTCTTCTCCCACAATGCATATGTCCATGGATCAGTATGTGAAGCTGCCTATATTAAATGAAGCTACTCGATATTCAGAGGTATATAATTGTTTTTATTATTGTTTCTTGAAATGGTTTATATGAATTTCAATAGAATCTGTTTTCTTGTCTAGCTAACCTCTTACTTTCATTAACCTCTTTGTATCAAGAATGCAACCCACAATCTACATGCTTTGCCTCAACAGATGCAGTTCATACCACCATTTCATTATGTCAAGGTACTTTTGAATAAGTCTCGATCTCAATGTATGTATATATGCACAAGTACGTTGCAAGACAGCTTGATCCATACTTACAATTTTTCTTTTGTGTTTGTGTGTGGGACTCCAGACGTACCAGCAACACTATGTAAGAGGAGATAATGTTATAACAATTTATCATCATTCTATAATTAGTGTAACAACCCAAACCAAAATCTACATATGAATCAGCACGAAATTGAATTATCGCAGATTAGTCGCATAGTTGGGTTTGTTAACGACTATTTCACCAGGCGAGAATTTATGTTGACTTCCTTCACGAGAATTGTAGAGAATTTAATTCCGAGCTCATGAGAATTTTTGGGGAATTTTTCGGATAAGCAAGCAATGTTTTATTGAGTCTTGAAGTCGGTTGGTGAATATATAAAAAAGTGTTATTTTTATTGTTGATTTAATCGTGACCGTCTGATTTGGATCAGATTGAACCGTAGCCGTTGATTTGGGCTGGTATGTGTACGATATTTATACTATATAAATACGAGTTATTTTTGGAAAGTTTCTATTTTGGAAATTATAGGTTGACTGAGTTGACCATGGGTCAAGTCGACCCGTTTTGAACTTGTCGTCGGCGGTGTGCTCGATTCAGGCCATATTTGGCCGTGCTTCCTTAATGAAAGTTATTGGGCTCGAGCGCTTCTTCAAATTGATAGGTGGATCGCCCTCGTTGGTTGCCAGAGGAGGAAGAATCGACATGAAGAAAGTCCGAGTTTTCCGGCCAGAATCGGTGGCGTTGGAGGTCAACCTTGTGAGGGTTTTGTAGCCCATGGAAAGGTGAGTAGAACCCAAGTGGTATTGGGTCTTGCCATGGCCGTTGGTGGCCGATCGGAGGAAATGATTCCAGCGAGGTTTTTGAACTTCACGGTGAGTTTTTGACGTTTTTGGGTTAAAATTGGGCTTAACATTGAACTACAAAGTTGTTGAAAATGTTGAGATCTTCAAAATAATGTATAGGTCGAAGATTTCTGGGTTGGTGAAATGATCCCATGTTTCAGTTGCTTACTTTCTGGAAGACTATGTAGTTCATAATTTAATCAACACTTCGTCAAAACTTTTTAGTTTGAAGAGGATGAATGTAACAAGATACTTTATTAATCAATGAGTTTAAGAGCAGGACTAGTTATGTAACTTGAGTCTATAATTAAGTACTGTAAATTAAAAATATTTGAAAGTGAAATGGCAAACTGTAGGTATTTGATTATACACAGACGTGTTCTTCCTTACAAATTGGGAAAAATTAGACATCAGAATTATAAGATACAATTAGCACTTGTAATATGTAATCACTTTTTATTTTTTTAACGAAACCAGTGAATCATCAAGAACAAAACAGCAGAAATTGCATATCCAATTACACTAGGAAGTTGACCATGATAAGCTCAATGTTAGACGAGCATCTTGTACATGATAAGTTCATCTTTAAAATAATTATATTCAATTGCAATCTCTGGTTTGATCTCCCTTAACACAAGGTTTAGAAGAAAAGGAAGCACGGAGGAAAGACTCTTGCTATGGCAGAGAACTAAACGTTCTGTATGCCACGCGAGTTCTATTTTTTTTTTCATTTAAATGAACCTATTTATTCTTTTAATCGAAAGATATTGATTAAAAATTGTGTTAGAATCGGAGTCTAACAGAGTTAGTGGGCATGGCTTGAGGCTGTTTGCTGACTAGGTGGTCAGTAACAAGTGTCATTAATTTGGTGTCACAAATACCTACCAATTGCAACGACAAAATCACCGTCACGAATGCGTAGATTTTTTGGGACTGCAAACCGCCGCCTTCGCAAAGGGTTTCATCGATTGCGACGGTAATTTTATGTTGTTGCAAAAGTTTCATCAATTGTAACGACAATTTTACGCCGTCGCAATTAGTTTCATCAATTGCAACGGAAAATAATTCCGGTCGCAAAATCATTTTCGCCGACAAATAATTTTTTACACAAAAATAACCCTTGAATTGGATGATTAAAATACTCTAAGTACGCTATTAAAAATTTATAATTGTTGGATTTGAATTCGACCTCGATCGGTGTGTTGAACCGTTGTGACTCTAAAGTGCTTTAGACTAAAACTCTATTTGTCACTACGTAAAAATTTATTTAAAAATCAAGTTGCGCATAGATATTCTCGTGGGATTTATATCTATCTTACCATGTCAAAAAAATGTTAAAAAAAATCGATTTAGCTACTCCCCCCATAGGGAGAATGAGCAAATTCAATAAAAAAGTTATTTTAGTATTTTAGTATGATTTGACCCCATTGATTGGGAATTAAAAAAATTCTGACGATGATAATTTTTTTGCACAATCCTACTTATTATGAGGCAGACGCGTGTGTGTGGATTCATTTCTCATTATGTCATTTTGGTTTCTCGTATTGTTTAAATACCTCATATGAGTACAAGTGGTATTTATATTATTTTTTGGTTACAGGGAAAAACAAATATTATGAAACTAAATAACAAAATAGTAATCATTTTGCAAATTCGAGCGTTGGATGAGATAATCAGACTAATCTAAGTAAATTGTAAAAAAATTAGAGCGTTGGGACTTGAATTTGACCTCAATCCGTTTGTCTAATAGTTGCGAGCCTATTACCCTAGCCTTAAGAATATAACACGATTTTTCGCTTCGTCATCAGTAGTCATCAATAATTTGATACCAAGTTTCTCACGCACATTCTTGTGGGGTACATATCTATATTATCTATATTATATATATAAAACAAAACCTTAAACCCTAAATAGTCGACCCTAACCTCAAATCTCTCACCATCGACTAGAGCCCTCCTCGGGGCCGCTCACCACAGCCTCTAGCCTAGGCCACTTCGAAGACACTGATCAACTATGGCCTTAAGGACGTCTGGCCGACTCTAAATCCACCGTCGCTCGCTCTACGGTTTCAGTCATCGATGAATCCCTTCAGTGATGCGTTCTGGGGTCCCGAGATATGGGCCAAGCTCACGGCGGACTTGATTACCTAGCCCATTTTTGTGAAGATGATGCAGGAGAATCACTGAGAATCAGAGGAACCCTAATAGATTGAATATGTATCGCAAGGACTAGCGGGTGTTGCAAGCCCTAGGGTTTTGCTCAATTTGAAGCTCGGCCGCTGAGGACTGGCGGAGCACGACGATATACACATGGATGGGATTGCTGGGCTCGTCGCCTAATCTTTGCCTTCTGAAATGGATCGGGTTCGTCTCTTCTGTTCTCTCCATGCTTAAAGTTTGATTCGTGTAATTGTGTGGTGTTGTTGATTGTAATACTTTTTGATTCTTCGTTTATAAGTTGAGTTGGAGGACTCTGTTGAGAACATTGGAGCCAAGTTGGTGAGATAGGCAGCTACCAATACTAACGACTTGGCTTGTGACAGAACAATTACATCTGTTGTTCTTGCACAAGTTCTTATCACTGAAAGTGTCAAGGTTTGTATCATACTGTCAATGATTTTGAATTAAGTATAGTTGAGCTTGGTGTTCTGGATAACTGTTTCCTTAACCAAGTCCAATTACTCAGGTCGTTACAGCTGGAGCAAACCGTATTCTAATCGCATGTGGTATTTATAAATGTATTGCCCTGGAAGGAATTTTGGTTCTTGCAGCTAGTTCACATAAGTTGCAATGCAAGGTGATGAAGTTGATGCCTTTGATGGGGATTGTGCTATTTATTTTCGTTGTATATCTTGTAACCAATCTATCATATTTGGTGTGTTTCATCGTCTTATATTTTTTTTGTATGATTGATGTTTATTTAACCGTCTATATATTTAGTTGTTAGTATGATATGTCTAATACTTGATTTGACTTTGGGTTTGTAGGCTGGTTGTTCATGACCTATTCAAGATAAATCTATGGTTCATGACCTAAAAAGTTTAGTCGTTTTAGTTTTAGTTTTCTCAAAAGTCTCTGCTTTAATCCAAACAAAGATCGTGCTTGGCTTTGACCTTGTAAGTCTGTTGCATTTGATAACTGTTTCTATATACAGTTGCACATTATGTGTTTTCTGCCTGTGTAATTGATATATATATATATATTCATTACATTTACTTCATTGATGGGTAGATGCTGGGATTTGTTCTTTCAAGACTTTCGTATATAGTTTGTATTATGTATATATGCAACACAAACTTGTATTACTTAACATCTGATGTAGTAACTAATACATGATCATGGTCTTATCTTTTTCCAATATATTCAGTCATCTTTGAGCACTTTCGCGGAATTCTTCATGAAGGAGAAATTGAAAAAATGAGTTCAGTTTCTAATTGAAGACTTATTTGCTTTACGGAAAGCAAAGTTTCAGGTGGGGTTTAAATTTCTTTCTGATGGTAAATAAATAAAATAATATAGCAACACTTAACTCCCATAATTCACACTATCTACCTCTGTGTATCCGTTTGCAGGGACACCCAGCTATTCGTCCAGAATTGGATCTTGTGGATCAGGAAGACTAGTTGACGCATGAAATTTCTCTTGAAGATGTTATTCATCCAGAGATTACCCTTGGTATGTGATGCATTTTAAATTTACTTGTAGCTTTTTGACTTATCTTGGCCATAAGTCAATGTGATGTGTAACTATCTTATTTTTCTTGTTCAGATATTTTCAAGCCTGATCCAGATTTGATTGAGAATGAGAAGAAATATGAAGAAGTGAAGAAAACAATACTCAGAGAGGACCATGTAGACGAAGATTCTGATGCAAGTTTAGATGGTGATGGTGATAAGGAGGAGGACGATGAGGATGAGAAGGATGATGACGAGGATGAGCAACAAATGCAAATAAGAGAAGATACAGAACCAGAAGGATGACATATCTTACTATTATGTCCAGTGTAGATTTTAAGGAAGCAGGTCATAAGCTCCTAAAGATTAAGCTTGAGCCAAGACAAGATGTGAGTTATACAAGTCATGCATGATGTTGCTATGTTTTTGCATTTTACTGGATAAGTAGAATTTTTTTTATTGTGCATTCTGAGATATTTTCGATGTTGTTGACCCTTTCTTTGCTATATGTTTAACCAAAAAACTTTTGAAAAGGCTTGAGCAGATTTAGCAATTTATTTGTTGGTTGGCTCGAGCAATTACGAGGGATAAGTTCTCCCCCCAGATAGATCCTGCTGTTGAGTATCGTTATCAATTAACCAGCTGATTTCATGGCTTTATTTGTTGGTTATAGTTATTTTCATGTTAATGAAACTTGATTCATAATTTTACGCTTGCTGCTGTTATTGCATTACTGAAAAAGGATATAGTTTTATGTACGTGACCTCTGCAGATGGTGCTATGTGTCATGCTTTTGGAATGTTGCAGTCAAGAGAGAACTTACCTCCACTATTACGGTCTCTTAGGACTGCTCTTCTGCATGATCAACAGAATTCACCAGGAAAATTTCGAGAAATGTTTTGTGCAACAGTATTCCATGATTCACTGGCTTGAAACGAATAAGTTACGTAATGTAGCTATGTTTTTTGCTCATTTACTTGGAATAGATGCCCTTCTGTGGCATTGCTTAGCCTATATACGGAAATAAACCTTTTGTTAATTACAACCAAGTATATAGTGCCATAGACTTTGTTGAGATCCATGTGTGCAGTTTTTGCCATAGACTTTGTTTAGATCCATGTGTAGTTTTTCAAAGTTATCTCATGAAATGACATCGTGTTTATTTAATTCAAACTCTGTTATCAATGTATTTGCACGTTTTATCATATATTTGCATGTTTGATCAATTTTGCTCAATTTCATTGCGATGGTTTAGTTGCTGTCGCAAAGAAATTGAATTTTTTGTTGTTGTTGCGGAAACTCATTTTGCGACGGCAGAGTTTCCGTTGCAAAATTCAGCTTTGCGACGACAACTTTCTGTCGTTAAAACCAATAATTGCACTACGGCGAACGAATTTTGCGACGGCATTACCTATACTAATGTGCCGTTGCAAAAGAAACAAAGACGATGGTAAAGTTTTTCCGTCGCAATAGGGTTTAGACGATGGCAAAAACCATCGCAATTAGCAATTGCGTCGCCACCAATTGCGACGGAAGCATTGCCGTTTCAAATATTCTTTTTGCCGTCGCAAAAGAGAATTTGTTACGGCGATTTCATCTTTTGCAATAGAAGTCTGCCGTCACAGACTTGAATTAGACTGTGAAGTAGACCATTACCTTAAACAGTAAAGAATTTAAAGTATGCCCTTTTCATTGTACGGGTTCTTTTTTTTTTCTTTAGTTTTACATCACTATGTTGATTTACATGGAAGAAATAGAATATGTTAAGCTATTAAACTTCAACGTAGCATTGTGATAATGATAGTTAGTTAACTTCATTTTATTTTGATAATCTCACGCAGTTCCTTTATTCTACCCCAAAAAAACAACAACTTGGTCAGCAGAGGAGAGGCAGGCTTTGAGGTAGAACAAAAGTGTCAACTACTACATGTATCTTTTGATATACATATTAAAATTTCAACAGATGGTTTTTGTTTAGGATTTGCAGGCGATCAAAGATGTATATAACCGTTAGTTGATAACAAGCTTAGTTGGCACAACGTCAAGATCATGCTCAAGGAAAACGACCCATGGTTATATCTATTAATGATGAACCATATTCACAGCCAAATAATACAAACGAACCAAATACAGGTAATGTTGACTATTTTTGATTTTTTACACTCAGTTGTGTTCATTTATCTTCTTATTGACTATGTTGACCCACATCAATCAATCTTTACTTCTCAACAGAACTCTTTCGCTTGCCTCACTTTCAATCTTTCAGCCTCTCAAAAAGCTACACTTTCCATCCTCACTGCCGACCATCTCTTCCCATCAAAAACCATGCCTCCTTGCAAAGACATACCCATCTCTTACGCAGAACAAGATGTCGAGAATTTCACTAGAAATATCAAGGCCGTCGCCAAACAACAAAATCCAGAAGCCATCATTCATTTGAGAATCAACCCAAGCAACGGCACCGACCTGCTTGGTCCCTTTCTTGAATCTCCGATAAACCCAAAACTTTATCCTATCCTTCGTCGTCCTCTTTGTAATTCAGCCCTTATTTTCTAGTAAAATCCAAAGGCAGAACCCAAAGAATGGACCAACAAAGACATAATTTGTCTTATTGGTAAATGGCCGCACCCAAACAAAGAAGACCTCGCCTGGTACAAGCTTAGTCGCGAAAAGGATGTTGATCGATGGGAAGCAGCCGATATTGCTCAACGTATCTATGCTTTTTGCTTCCTACTGAAGGAAACTGAGCCCCGTTCGCCACCGCTATATGCTTTTGGGATTTCTATGTTAACTGCTTCCGTCTTCCTTGTGGCGACGTAATCATTACTATCCTTGACCTCTATGCTTTATTCGGAGTCCCTGTGTCTAGAAATATCTGGTTCCATAATCATACACACGGGACTGAGGTCCAAGCCTCAAAGGAACGACCTTCATCTTACTGAGCTTGGATTGACCATTTCATAAAGAAAGAAAACACATTTGATCAAGGAGGCATAGCCTTCATGGAATATTGGTTATCCAAGTATATCTTCTGTCCTACCTCTGCCAAGGTTAACAAATACTGGACTAACCTTGCTGAATGCCTTTTCAACCGCGAAAAGCTGGGCTTGGTAGAATCCATCCTCGCCTATATCTATTACGGCTTGCGACGAGTTGTACTTTCGAAACTCGACCTCAATCAACCAGGACTACTCTGGATGGTAGAGTTCTGATTGCGAATGTATTTCCCTTTCTTCCGACCTTCCGAAGTCCCTTTTTTTTTGAAGACAAACTCCTGGGCCAAACCTTAGTGATTGCATCCTCTGGAGCCAAAAAATGGTCTTAATTATCAAGCATGCTTCACACCTCTGCTCGCAGACAAACTTCCCAACTATAGCAATTGAAGTTATCTTGAATCGCCGCCACCCTTGCAACCTCGCCAGTGGATTTATGCCCTCGCCATGATAAGATGACTCTGCGAGGAACTTTTTCCTTCAAAGTCACACCTGCAAGGACCTGCTAGTCCTGGATTCTTGAAGCCCCAGATATGAGCTATATGCTCCAAATCACTTTTCTAGACAGCTTGGGCTAACCCAGCATGCCCCCACGCCTCTCGTCTATTCTCTGAACAGATACAGCCTTTGGCGAGGATCTGTCCATCTTTCAGTGCATGATCTACAGGATGTACATTTTGGTTTCCCGGTTGTGACAATCCCTACTTTGGAGAAGCCACTCGTCACTTCTCAGTCGGTCATAGAAACGTACTTAGTCTGGCCTTTCCAGATTTAGGAAAACATATGGCGGATGGGACCGCCTACTCTTTTTGCGATCATCTTATGTGATTTTGACAGACAATTCACGAATAAAGAAGATTTGGCCATCATAGGCAAACTGTACAAAAACAGCAACAACACTCCTTTGCCACATGTATACTTCTTTCCATATTCATAGAACCCCGTTAACTTTGCCACATGTGTTAGCATTTTCTTAATAGCGTTTGACCGATTTCCTTTTTTACAATCAACAGCATGCCCCAGAAACAGACACTGCAGCTAGTTCAAAAGTCCCAAAGAAGAAAATGTCCAACACTCCTGGCCAGTCGGTAAGTATCGAAATCTTTTACCAATGTTCATCGCCCTTGCTATCACACTAATTATAACTGACTTGCTTATTCTTTACCAGTCACTAAAGTGCACAAGGACTGACTCTTCTTCTGGAGATTCTTCAAGAACTCGAGGTTCCAAATTCGCCCGCCAAGATGATTCTCAACCTTTCTTGGCCTTGGACGCCTCCCTGAGTGCTAGCTGGGAAGCGACAGAAGTTGTGAGCAGAGATGGATAGGCTAAACTTCAAGCCAATGCCTTCTTCAATCAAAGCGCATGTTCAGCATTGGTCATCACCATTGCTCACTGGCTATATTCAAATCCAAATGCCATGCCCACAGTATCCAAATTTGACGACCTTATTGTTCAAGGTTCTTTGGAATGGCAGAAGCTCTGCAAGAACGAGGCCCTCGCCAACTCCTTCTCTGATAACCATTTTGATCTTGAGACAATTCTAAAGGCAAGCATCAGACCCCTAAAGATCTCTTCTGATGACTCCTTCATTGGATACTTTACTCCAGAGAAGTTTACGAACCTGAAAGATTTTGCATCATTTGATCAAGTATGGGATAACATCAGCAAGAGCACAAAGCCTCAGGTATATCTAGTGAGCTGGAATGATCATTTCTTTCTCCTCAAAGCTGAAGCTGATGCCTACTACATCGTTGACTCACTGGGGGAGAGGCTTTTCGAAGGGCCAAGCCTACATACTGAAATTTGATGATTATAGTATAATGTATGAAGGCGAGGACAATGAGACGGGGCCGAAAATTATCAGTAGCGGGAAATAGTGCTGTAAAGACTTTATCACCAGATTTCTAGCTGGGATAATACTCAAGAGCTTTCTACTAGGCTAAGCACTCTGAGCTCCCCTCCAGCCATTGTCATTCCTACCTCTGTTACTCTCAAAAGCTCTCCGCTAGCCAAGATTCCCCGCAAAGTATCAATTAGACTCAAGAACAAGTCAAAAAACTAAAGGCTACTGCCCCTACTGAGCATTTCCAGACCATGTCTGACTTTGAGGAAGGACTTCGCCAACTCCAACATCAATATGAGGCTCATCAAAGTCTGAAGTTCGAGGGAGACCGCAAGAACGAAGAAATGGAGACATTGGCTCGCCAGACGCAGGAGGATAATAGCCGAGTCCAAGCACTTCTGAAGGACACTTTATCTCAACAAGAAGCTTTGGAAGTCGAGGAGGCTGAGTTGGTCGCCCTCTAAGATGAAGTGGACCGCTTGGGTTCAAAAGCTCACTCCAAGCCACTGTTCGACAACTCTTGGACGAAGGAGAAAACCAAGCACAGTTGCTGCATGACGCTGATACGACTTTTTACACCCTCAAAGATATCCCTATTAGTATGAAATGTTTATCAATGTAGCAGTATGGCAAATAATGGTCATTACCTGCTGAAGATTGATGAAACTAAGCGTTAGACGCAAACAAACACTAAAATCAGTTTCCTGACAGACTCGCCGTAGAGACACTAACCTAATTAATTACCTAACCTAGACTCAACTAAAAATTACAAACATAATATTGGACACACGAGAAACAGTGGTAGACTACCATCTAGAATTTCAATAGATTCGGAGTTGATTTGCTATGCTAACAAAAATTAACAAAATAGATAAATGCATGAAATCAGCTTTGAAAAAGTGACGAAAATCAATAAACAAAAGAGTGAAGGGGAATGTTCTCCACCACCATCACTCCATCTAAACAATTTATGCTCAACTTAACAAGGCTATGCCAATAGATGAAAGTTCTCAGGAAGATTCAATTACGCTTAGAACACAACCTATTACCTAATCCTTATGATTACACCGGTGAAGGTTCGCTTATCACCGGTGACTATCTTTCAAAGAACCCAAAAGTCATGGACTCGAATTTACTAAGAGAGAAGCATTATGATCTAGAAAAGGTGTGAGAATCTACAAAGCATCACAAGTACACTAATGGCGTGCCTTGCTAGACTTGTGATTTCTTATAACCGAAAAGCTCGGTTTCTACTCAAGAGAAATTGAGGAAGATCAAATACAATTGACAGGCATCAAATTCTCATAGATTTAGATCCCTAAACATACATACTAAGCGTGCACTCAAAGCATACAAGATAGAAATCATCAACATAAAATTAACAAAGAAACCTCATCCAAGAACATAACAAAATTAGGTCAAAGTGTATATATTATTTAAACATCATGTACGGGGCTTCAAAATCACCCCTTTAAAAAGTATTTAACTACTCATAGTCTTAGATAAGAATATCAAAGAATCTATAAGAGATAAATTAAATGATGGAGAAGAATGAACTCTTGGCGACGTCGGAATCGGGCTAGTTCTCATGCATCTCCTTGGCTTTGTTTCATCTTTTCTATTTAATCTCCTACGTTTTCTCCTCCAAAAGTCCGCCCCCTTGTTAATTAAACTAATTAGAACTCACATGCACACAATCATCACGTGCATGCAATCAAATTTGCAAATGGGCTTGTTGTACCAACAATCTCTTACCAAGCATCTCTCCATTAAGCACCTCGCCAACAAGCAATGTATATGTATTACTCACTAAGCATCTCCAAATATATATATATATATATATATATATATTCCCACGTGCTCAACATTCTCCAGTGTCCTAATTTAATCTAACAATTAACCAGTCAAGGACACGTGCTAGACTCCAACTCAATTGCAAACCTTCTCCTTGCCAAGTTCCTATAATGTATCACGTGGGCAACTAGTATTCTCCTCAAATTAGAATTCCTTCACCTCGTAAGTCCTCCTCCTCTACAATAACTCCCAACATATATTATTTAATCTCATTTTCTTCATTAATCTCCTAAATACCTAAAAACAAATAAACATAATTAATTCACTCAATTAATAATAAAAAACTAAATATAGGGAACAAATTAAATACCGAATAGACGCATAAATATGCGACTATCAGACGCCAGGGAAGAAGTCGTGAGCACGTTGCATTTATATAACCAAGCTTGGCGAGATTTTGAACTTTTGAAATCGTCTCTAAAGGACAAAGCTTTCTCGTTGTAATCACTGGGCCTTAGAGACTAAGCACTCTCCTTCTTTCTGTATCGTGATGTCCTCAAAATACTTCTATTAACTTTAGTACTTTTTGGACCAAAATTTTAATTTGAATATTTTAGAATTGTTGCGCTTCATTTGGGCTTTGAACATACTGCTGGGCCTCAGACATAGGTCTACTGTGGATCACCCTAACAATATTGGGCCTGTTATAGAACTAACTGCTCGCCTATCATTGTTATTTGACTTTCATGGTCTTTAATTTCAAACTTGAAATCTGTAATGCGTTGTCCCCTCAATCAAATCTTCAATATACGTTTACCTGCCCAAAAAATCTTTTACATCACGCCTTCATCTCGGGGTAGATAAATTGCTCTGTAGCACAATCTCCAGTAGACGCGTGTCCTTTATTAACGAGTACATTTAATTTCGAGAAGCATTACTGCTATAGTTTAGTGTAGTATTCTTCCCATAAAAGGCATCCTCATTCTCTGCTGCTGGTCATACCTTCCAAGCCTCTTTGCGAGATGAAAACACTTTCTCTATGTTTACTCTGGTTTTCTTATCGGGAAAAACCTCCAAATAAAAACCTCCCATATTACAGACTTTAGATAGTGATATCCATGTCCAAACCTGAACTAGATAGTGATATCTATGTCCAGATGTTGCATTGGCAAAGTCACTCTAAGTATCTACAAGGTGACGAAGTCAAAACGCTGGGGATAACCTCGCCTTGTCTTCCTCGCCGGCAACCGTTCAGTTTTTCCGTGCATGGGGACTACAGGTCCTTTGAACGCGGATGTTCTGGAGAGGAACGACAGAGAGTTCAACTTAGGGTAAGGCAACATACACCAACTTGCTTCCAACGGTCTTTTGGGTTGCTGAACTAGCTTCCTTGGCGTTTCAAATCCTCTTTCTTTTGTCTCTTGAGGTCTTTCTCAATGTATGCATATTTGATGCATGTACCCAGGGACTGGTTATCAACTGTTCGAGGATTTGGAAAGACAAACTGTATTTTTCTTTTTGTTTCTGTTGCTAATCATAGCCTATCTTCATATGGTATCAGAGCTTAAGGCTGCAAAACCTCTGTAATCTTATGTTTCAATGTAATCTGTTTATATTCAAAGCAAAGAGTTTCCTTATGCAAACGTCTTTTGTATTGATAAACTCAAACATTGTTTGTACATAATTTGCCACAACAGTTGGCGAGCATGAACTCTTTGTTCAGAATGGATACCATAAAAATGTGGATATAAATTTGGCCTATTTAACCACAATAAAAGTTTAGCCACAAGTATTGGCTGACCAAACATGACTTTAAAAACAAAAGTTAAAATTTAACCACAAGTATTGGCTAACTATAGCTTAATCCCAATGTGTTGCCCCTTCAGTTCTGCCAAGCTCATGCCCCTAGTACACTTATTATAGGCACGAGCCACTTTTCTTTCTTGGCACACAGACTGTCATAAGCTTCTAATCTCTTCTCATCCAAGTCTTCATGTTCCTATCACATGACCTGTATATAATCCTCACCGATCAGATTGTTTTGCTCCATCACTCTTAAAGATTGTACTTTAATCTCCAAAGGCAGGACTGCATCATGGCCAACATTAAAGCATAAGGAGTTGTGCCTATTGCGGTCTGTTTGCTTGTTCGATAGGCCCATAATGTGTTGAATAACTCTTCATGCCACAATCTGGCATTGTTATCAAGCATTTGTTTAAGGATGTGTATGATGATCTTGTTGCTCGGTTCAGCTTGACCATTGGATTGGGCATAGTATGGAGAAGAATGGAGAAAATGTATCCCAAAATCCTTCATTAGCTCATCGACGTCTCCAGACATGAATGCTGCCCCTCTGTCTGAAACAAAACTCTCCATGTCGTCGTATCAACCATCTCATCTTTGGACCGGCCTAATGTGCACCTGCTGCTCCCAAATGGACTTCCCTCATCAATCGCTTGGCGTTATGTCCGTAGCCATATCTCAAGAACAAACCTTCTTCTCCTCGTCCGTATAACTCATCTTCCTTGAGTATATAATTAGGAGCTAAGAAACGGATCCGCTTGTCTGTTGGATCATTAGGATTCTGGAGATATGAGATAATGGGTTGTCTCCAGTCCACATCGATATGATTGAGTGTGGCAACGTACCATTTTTTTATTTTCTTCTTGGCGAGCGATGAAAGATGGTAGCATCCTGCGTTCAACTTTCAATATACATTCACGTACTCCATCTTGCAAGCTCATGCCCATTGCTAGTTGTGCTAACTCATTTGCTGCATAGTTCTCCTTGCGAGGAATATGGCTCAATTGTACTTTAGTAAACAACTTGAGTAACTCACATGCTCGTTTGGCATATGGCTCTAATACTGGTTTGGCCTTATATTGGTCTTGAGTTGTCTGATTACTAATAGGGAATGGGTACACGTGCACATCTATAATTTCTATATCTAGCAAAAGTTCCAAGCCTATGATAAGTGTCTCGTATTCCGCTTGGTTATTTGTACATCGAAAATCCAACTTGAAAGAATAAGAGAAGGTTTGGCCGTATGGAGAGACCAATGCCACTCCTGCCTCAGCCACAGTACTCATGCTTGACCCATCAAAGTATAAATACCAAGGTGCTAGATCAATACAAGTTAAGTCTAACTCCGACCCCTCGTGAGTATCCTCCATTGGATGATGAGCCAGAAAGTCAGCCACAACTTGGCCTTTTATTGCCTTCTGGGGTACATATTGCAAAGAGAACTCTAAAAGTGCAAGAATCCACTTCCCAATCCTTCCCCTCAGTATGGGTCTCGAAAAAGCATATACTTCACCAAATCGGTTTGGGCTATTACGCATGTGGTGAATGATAACATGGAATGCCTTAGCTTGTATCCTGAAAAATACAAGGCTAAGCACAGTTTTTCCATTGGCGAGCATCTTGTCTCACAATCAGTCAAGGTACAGCTGAGATAGAAAATAACACGTTCAACTCCTGCTGTATCATCTTGAGCTAATAAACTCCCAACAGAATGATTGGTACCTGATATATACAGCTTACGAGGAACCCTTGGACTTGGTGATACCAAGACTAGTGGGTTCGCTAAATATGCTTTGATGGTTTCAAAAGCCTCTTGATGAATAGGCTCCCACATAAAGTCTTTCTGATTCTGAAGCTTGAGCAAAGTTGAGAACGGTTGTATTTTTCTAATAGCATTAGCAATAAACCACCTCAAGAAGTTGATTTTACCCAATAATTGTTGTAGTTCTTTCTTACTCTTTGGCGGGATTGCATTGAGAACTGCTTCTTTCTTGTCATCAGATATTTCAATCCCACGTTGATGAACCAAAAATCCAAGGAAATCTCCTGCTTGTACGCCAAATACACACTTAGTTGGATTCATTTTCAACTGATGCTGTCGCATCCTGATGAACACCTGCCTCAAGTCTTCAATGTGATCAATTCTGCATTTCGTTTTAACTACCACGTCATCGATGTATACATCCATGGACTTGCCAATGAAGTCATGGAAGATCAAGTTCATTGCTCGTTGGTAGGTTGCTCCTACGTTCTTGAGTCCAAACGACATGTCCACGTACTCAAATAATCCTGCAAAACCTGGGTACCGAAATGCGGTCTTGTGTCTGTCTGCTTCTGCCACTAGTATTTGATGATGGCTACGTCCCATCCATAAATGATAACATTTCGTGATGAGCCACTGAGTCTACCAGCAAATCTGCTACTAGCATTGGGTATGCATCCTTTGGGGTTGCATTATTCAAGTCTCTGTAGTCAACACAGACTCGCATATTTCCATTCTTCTTCTTGACTGGGACAATGTTTGATAGCCACTCATTGTATTTGGCCACACATATTATCCCTGACTTAAGCATCTTTTCAACTTCTTCCTTTACTAGGATTGCTGTTTCTATATTCATTCGATGCATCTCTTGTTTTACTGGCTTCTTTCCTTCCATAATAGGCAAACTGTGACAGACCAATTATGGTGACAGTCCTGGCATGTCGTCGTACTTTTCTGCAAAACAATCAGCGTATTCTCGTAGGCTTGACTCTCCATTAAAAATTGTGGAAGCACTCATACAGAGAGTAACAAGCGTCAGCCTTTATACTCGATATAGGCTCTATCATTGAGATGGTTTGGATGATAGCTCAATGGTATAGGGTCAGCTACTATCATGGTCTGCCTGAATAATACCCCATTGAGCTAGTTCAGAGGCCGTCACACCAATTGGGCGGCCTTTGTTATCTACGCCACATACTTCCAGTGACCTGAGGTTACTGTTGTAATAAATGGCCTCCAAAGAATTGGCAGACACGGAGTATGGACAAGGGTCTGCATCGACAATTTCTGCCTCACCTGAAAGGACCCGACTCCGATTTAGTTGCTTAAACCGAAATCAAACCCCTTCGAAAACATGACCTTAAATTTATTTTGCCAGAGTTTACTTTGAAATATGTGAGCCAAAATTAGAACATACAAAAAGAATCACACTTCGAATATTCCACAAAATCCAAACCGTGGGGCTCCGTTCCCCATCTGGATTTCTCAACATCATATATATAATAAACCACAAGGTTTACAAGAAATTCAGAAAACATTCAGGAGTAAACTCAACTGAAAACACAACATAAGTATTCAGAGCGACGCCTATACACATCATATACAATCAGTAGGTCGAACTGAGAACCTACACGAACTGAAGTGTGACTTGAACTCTATGCCTCCACCGTCGACGTGCAACCCTGAAACCCAAACTACAAACTGTGCAAAAGAAACCGAAAAGCCCAGGGGAAGGCAAATGAAATCGTTAGAGTGAGTGGACAAAAATAATAATATGCCTTTCCCAACATATATATAAGTATATATGCTCATAAAAGCATAATGTGAGTCAATGCCCATGAAAATCCTGACCACGTACATTTTTCCTGATCCATAAAGATGCACATAAAATCATGTGGCGTCACTCACACACTCCTCCACATAGTACAGTCTAATCACGGGATCCCAAACCCCCTAATGATTATAAGTCTGAAAGACCTCAGGTCAGGATATAGGTCCCCCCCGGAGCATCTCGGGGATCAGCCGAGAAGCCAAAGCATCGATGCTACCTCTATATCTAAGACTGTACTATGTGTAAACCAAGTCATAAATACTTTCCGTGCACATGCATAATCGTAAAATGAAATCATAAAATGCATACTTGTATGTGCATAATCATAAAGTGCATATCGTAAATGTAATAATCAAGACTCGGAAATCAACTATGAAAATAAAATGTCCACTCACAATACAAAGCTAAATTTGAGGCCTGGCGGAAGATCCATCACCAAACACTCGATTGAGATCAACTGAATAACAGGGATACGATCAATACATATAGAATAACAACATATGAAGCTAATACGTCAAGAACCTCGTGTTCTCGAAAGACGTATCGCTCGAAATATCAACGAGGATAAAAAAATACCCAAAATACATCCAAACAACCCTCGTCCCAAAATAGAACACTCAATTCAACTCAAAAACCTCACGACTACGATCAGGACGCGATTACCAGCAAAATGGTATAAAAATCTCCAAAAATCCCAAAAAGTCAACCCTCACAGGAGCTCTGCCGTTGACCGCCGGCGGCGGCGTCAATGGTGACCAACTTCGGTGCCCCATACCTCAAAATCTTCCTCTCCTCAAGCCGAACACTTTTCCTCAAGGTCACAACATCATCCAACCACCACCGTGGCCGGAATCAAGCTCGAAAGCCACGGCCTCCATTGATTCTGGCGAGCTCCAAACGTCACTCAATCCTAAAATATATTCACCCAAAAGAATCTATGAGTTGAGGGGAGCAAAACCCCCAACCCCAACGACCTCAAAACTGGCCGGAAACCGCCACCCGAATCCGGTAAGTTCCAAGAACTTCACCGAGTTCAAACTCCCTCAAATCTCCACCAAATCCACTCAAACAAATTTAAAATCATTAGGAAATCACAAGAGGAAGCTAACCATACCAAGCTTTTGGTCTGAGGTGGTCGGAATCAAAAAGTCAGCTGGTGGTCAAGAATTTCTCCGATGAGCCACGGTCAACGCGGGTCAACGAAAGTCAACGGGTCAAAACTGGTCAACTCGGCCCAAATGTGAATTTTTGATAATTCTACGACTATTTTGATATTTATACTCACGACCAAAATGATCAACGGTCCAAAACGAATCGAAACCAATCGGATAAACACAACTAAATCCAACGGCCAAAAATATTCATAACTTATTCCATGTAACTCGAAATAATCATCTGGAAACTCCCACGAGCTCGAAATCATGTACACTACAATTCTTGTGAAGAAACTCATATCAAATTCTAAACCATATTTTTGGCCAATTACGACCAATTACGACAAAACCGTGACTAATCGTGAAACTCGCAAATCAAGCCAATTAACATACAATTTCTGGTTCGGGTTGTTACATCACTAGACTCCATGTTCTATAGTACTATCTTCTGGTGAAGGGATGAAGGCACATACTAGCTCTTGTGGATCCAATGTCGTCCAAGAATTTCACTGTATGGAGCTGTGCACTATGCTACAAAGAATGTGTATGTTCCAATGGCTAGTTCTATGTGCACCTGTAGAAAGGTGATCCCCAGAGTCTTAGATATGCTATCTTGGAAGTTTTTGACGTTTAGGGTTGTCTCTTGGATGACAACTTGGGAACGCCTAGTAATGTCATTGCTTTGACAATGATGATGTTCACTGCTGCCCCAGAGTCCACTAATAGCTTGTTAATTTGAATTCCTTGGATCGTCTTTGTCATGTACAATGGTCGCATGTGCATGGCCATGTTCAGAGTGGGCTTCGCGAACATCATGTGCCCTTGGTTAATGGTAAGTCAACCTATGACTGTTTGGCGAGCGCTTGCTGTTCCTAAGGTTCTGTTTCATCTTCTGGCATTGCCTGGTTATTGACATCTCTCCTCAGGACTGGTTCAACCATTGTTGTCTTCTGTGAAGGTATTGTGTATTTAGAGGATAAGACAAATACTATATTAATGTTAGTATCTACCTCGTCCGCGCACTCTTGTATGTCATCTACTTCATCTTCACCGTAGTCCAGTAGATCTTCATCGTCCTTGTTGATGTCATCTTCAGGCTTCCAATCTTCTACATCTATGTCTGCTGTGACTTCTAAGGAAGCGACCTGCTGTATCTGAACCTCAGATGTAGGTTCTACGGTTGTTAGCATAAATAATCCAGAGCTCTGCTTTTGAAGTGGGGGAAAAGCTTTGTCCAAGCTAGCCTTCCTCCTTTCTTCTTTGATCAAAGGCTTTGGTCTCCATTGTAGGTCTTTGGTCTCGCTCACAATGACATGCCCCCCGACATGTTCTCTCTTTCTCTGTGGACTATTCAACCCCACCATTTGCGTTGCTTCATCGTCAAACCTAAGACGTTGTTTTGCTGATTTATGCTTTCGTATCTCATGATGAACCTTAATTATAGGTTCTAGTATCTTGTCTCTGGCCCACAATTCTGGGTTATGATCAAAGAAGCTCGGTCGTTCTGCTCGCACTTTAAGCTCACGAGACTTCTTCCCAAAGACCACCAAAGGGTTTACAGCAAGTGCATTCAACCATTTTTGCAGCTTTTCTGGGGAATAAATTAGTTGTTCTTCCTTGATGATGCCCATCTCATAAGCTTCCAATGCCCTCTTAGCTTCTCCAAATCATCGTTGAAGATTACGTCTCCTGCTTGGGGTTACCTCAATAGTCTTTCCTTTCTCCTTCACATACCATACGTTCTCTTTAGTAATATTTCTTGAAGCTAGCGGAATATATGGCTTGGCGAGCGTATTAGCTATCCCTGCTTCAGACTTCTTTGCCCTACTGACCTTCTCTGTCGCTTGCACTCGCTTGAATGCTTGAGAATCCCTTTGATTTAACTCCCTCGGGCTATGCGACTGATAATGTTCAGGACTTGAAAATAATTCTGGAAAAACCTTGGCTGCTTCTGCCAATCCTCGTAGGAGATCTTCAACCCACACTTGAACTTGCAATGAGCACAAAGAGCTACTGGCGACTCTGCCTTTGGATCTACCTTCGCTTTTCCTTTAATCGATCTCGTTGGTTAGTTCTTTGGCAGACTCTCGCTAGTGGTATGGATATCAACGGTCTACTTTTTCTTGCCTGGGTTGCCCCTAGTCAGTTCTAGCGTCCCAACCGTCAATGTTTCTTCGATCGTCAGATTTGGCGAGGGAGTTTCTATCTGCACTTCCTCCTCGTCTATCCACTGCTGAATTATATACATTAAGTTAATGCATTCATTACTAGAATGACGACCTCATTTATTATGGTATTGGCAGTAAGATAGACTCTTCACATTTTCAGGATTTGGATTTGGAGTTGCCAATTATCGGGAACCACCACTATCCCTGCTCGAAGTAGTTTTTCAAAAATCTCTTCTCGCCTAGATGCATCATATGTGATTTCAGCTCGCCTGGGTCGGACAAATGCGATATTGTGTTTAGGCCTTCGCCTTGATCTTTTCCTTCTTTGTGTGGACCTAGATGCATTGTGAGATAGAGATGTTTCTGGGATGGTCATGGAAGGCGGTGGTGTTTGAGAATGCCACTCTACCACTCCATTTTGGCTAACTATTATCACTTCCCAGTTAATCAAACACTACATTTTATCCTTCAGGGTTAAACACATTGTTGTTCGATGTCCGAACACGTTGTGGAACCTACAGAAACAACCGCCTGGCCATTTGTAATTTAAATGTTTCAGTTTGAAGACTATCCAATAAACGATAAGATTTATCTCTTGCAGTTTGTCCAACATCACTTCTAACTTATCCTATGGAAAAGTATAGCATGACAGGACCAATGAATCTTCTTCCTCAGCTCCCATTGCACCGCTAACGGCTAGCGACCAACCGATATCGATCATATTGACCTGAGGTGTTGGGAAAGGTTGAGACTCTACTAATGCCACTGTTTTGGATGTTCCCCCCACTTCCAGCTTACCTTTATTGATCCACTTCTGGATCTATCTGATCCTTTGGCTTGATGCAGTCATTCGTTATATGGTTCCATGCCCCATGGAACTTACAATACTTTTTTCCTTTCAACTGCTCGATGGTGGGGAGAGGTCTGGAGTCTACATTGACGACTCGCATATTGTAGATCTCGTCCAGGATCTCATGAGCCATATTAGCATCATATGCATATGCATCAAACTCTGGCTTAGTAAAAGCCACTATCGAAAGTTTAATTGGTCCTTTGGTCTTCTGAAGGTTATGGGGTTTCAAGACCTTATTTGTTGACAAGTCTATTGCCCCTACTTGTTCTCTTTCAGAATCTGAATCCTAGTTGTTTTCCACCTCTTCTATATAAGCCACAGTTCTTGGCTTAAGTCTGTCGTAGGACTTAGCAGTATACGTTCCCTTGGACGTATTTCTTCTGTTGTTTCGTTCTTGCATGGTATTATAAGCTCTAGTTACAGCCGTAATAAGCTCATTCAAGGAGAAATATTTGCTATTAAGGAACAGCTGATGGTACATATCCTCCAAGCCATTCTTGGCCATTTCAACGACCTCCTCTTTGCCCAAAGAAGTCTTACATAGATTATACTCTGACCGAAAACAGTGTGGGAAGGTAACTGGGCTTTCTGTAGCCGATTGACTCGAGGAAGCCAACTTTCCAACACTGGTTTCTGGTCTTGCCATTCCGAAGTGATCGATAAACAAAGCCTCTAAATCCTTCCACTCGTTGATCGAGCCCATTTCCAATCCCGTATACCAAACGAGGGTTGATCCTGACAGAGATGATCCAAAGACTTTCAGTTTGAGTCCTTCATTATCGGCGAACTATCCCAATTTCAGGGTAAAATATGCTAAGTGAGTTGCCGCATTAGAATCATCATCGCCATAGAAAGTCTGGAAGGTCTGTTGTCGGTAATATTTTGGTCATTGCCAAGCTTCTGGGTCGTCTTTCTGCATGGGAAGGAATGGAGTTTCGTATGATTCATATCTTAGCAAGGTATATGTCACAGTCATTCATAAACTGAATAGTCTCTGCTCTCATGCTGGTGGGAAAGACTCTGCTTTCTTGGTCCTTCCGGTGAGGTCAGAAACGGATCTTGTTAAAGATGTTATGTCTCTGTCTATCCTTTGAGACAGTGTTGCCGCTTGTCGGCGGTATTCAGCTAAACTTGTTTCCAAGGTTTGCATGATGTCGACCCATAATTTTTCTTGACCTTCCGCAAGGCTCGCTACTTGGGCTCTGATTGCTTTTCGCTCCTCTTGATCCATGTGGAGTTCTACCCTTAGAGCTTGGATTTCGGCCAATGCCGAGTCTACTTTCTCGCCCTGAGTAGTGATGAGGTCTGCTTTTTGTTCTATTCATTGACCAAGAGCCGTATAGTAGTTAGTTTGATGCTCATCATGCCTAGCTGCGTAAGCTAGGTATTCCTAGAGTGTAAGCTCTAGGATCTCCGCTTCGCTCAAAGATTTGAATGACATCGTTGAGTGGTATTCTTTAGCGAAGAGGGTTTCAACCGCTTGATTGCTCAATGAACGATACCTAGTGGATGTGTGTTCACGGTATACCGGTTATGGATGTTTACGACACTGAGGGTATTCCCTTTTGTAAGGATCCCCTATCATCGCTTAAAGACACAAAAAGATAGTCCCATCGGGTGTGCCAAAATGTTTGACTCCAAAATCTCCCTGGTGAGGAACGCGTAGAGAGCCTCTTGCAAACTGTCTCTTTTATGAATTTTGGATAGTATAACCGCAGGTATCGACTTTATCCTGATGTGCTTCGTATGTTGGTGTGCCACCGTCTCACGACGGGATGTGAATGTATAGCTGTGTTGCCTGACTTCTTGATTAAGCGATTAAGGCGAGAAGAGCACCAACCTCCCCTGAATGGATCTTTCCTGCCTAGTGTCCTAGGATTTTGGTTTTTTCGTGTATCTAGTAGAACCATAGAAATCGATACTCCACACTTCCTTTATCAGTGCAAAGCTGAGCAACTTCCTTGACGATGTGTTGAGAACACTGGGGTTTTGCTTCCTTAGATTTCTAAACTCTCACTCGATATGTGACAAACCCTTCAATCTTCTAGTTGCGTTGCTTCCTTTGATCTCGATACTCTCACTCGATAGGTGACAAGCACTTTGATTGTCTGGTTATAGGTTTTCTCTGACAAGATGTATTTGTGTATAGCAAAGTTTTGTATTTGATCAAGGAGGATCCTTCACTATGTTATCACTCTCCTTATATAACGCACAGTAGTCGTATCTTGATTCACTTATATGTCTTCAGCTCTTTGATTCTCAATATAACTCTAAATGTTCACCAGCACACGGTCTTATCTTTATATAGTTCAATGTTATCTCAATTCCTTTCACAAAGGAAACCTAACCGATGTAGGAAATGCTTAATAATCATTAAGCCGCATGGATCAGCCATCTTGACTTACAGTCTTAACAGTCTTAACTAATGCCTCTACTAAAAACTTCTTGTGCTAAACAAAAAAGGAGAGGAGAAAGGAGATCTCCTTAGTGAACTCCCCTGCTGCAACTAAAGAATCCAACAGGTGAACCATTGAAAAGGATAGATAACTTTGCAGACTGGAGAATGGACCTTATCCAATTTACAAATTGCTCATGAAAACCGAAGGAAACCAGAACACGACAAAGAAAATCCCAATTTAAAGTGTCAAAGGCTTTTGCGACATCCAACTTAATTGCCACATTACTAGCCTTGCACTTGTTATCAAGCAAATTAACACATTCTGAGGTCAGCATAATGCAATCAGAAATGTTACGACCTTTGAGAAAAGAAAATTGATTAGGCAAGATAATTCTAGCTGCAATGGGAGATAGCCTGTCTGCCAATATGCGAGTGATGATTTTAAAAAGAAAATTGGCCATCGCTATTGGACGAAACTGAGAGATGCTAACGGCTTCTTGAACTTTTGGAATGAGAACGACAAGGCAAGAATTCAGATTGGATATAATGAACCCGGTTTCAAAGAAGTAACGAACCGCATTGACAACTTCAGAACCAATGAAATCCCAACAAGCTTGAAAAAAACTACAGCTAAAGCCATCAGGACCAGGATATCCGAATTCATGGAGAAGACAGCAAGCTTTACTTCTTCAGGACAAGGAACAACCAAAAGAGAAGCATTTTCCAAGTCAGTTACCAAAGAAGGAATGAGGCGAGATACCAGTCCAGTGTCAAAGCAATGAAAGCATACACCTTCGTCTTTGAAAGCATTGGAAAAGTGAGATACAACATGATCCTTAAGAATAGCAACATTATCTTCCATTTTGTTTTCAATCTGCAAACTCGTAATAAAGCTATGAGCATGGCGAATCTTAGCCAGCAATTGATAATAACCAGTATTACGATCCCCATCAAGAACCCATTTCTCTTTAGCTTTAGAGGACCAAAATTGATCTTGGATTTTCAAGGCAGTAGTAGAGTAGAATGGGCCAAACACTCATCTGCGTGACGCTCCTCGGAAAATCCCATGGTGGAAATCAACAATTGTATCGACTCAAGATTTTTATGAGCGAAGTCAATTGTATGATTAACATTACCGAACACCGAGGAGTTCCAAATCTTCAAAATAGGCTTCAGACACTTCAATTTTTGTTACAGCTGGAACATAGGACAACCATAAAAGTGAAGAGAACTCCAAGCATCCTTGACCAAATCAATAAAATGAGGGTGCTCTAACCAGACTTTCTGAAATCGAAAAGGAGTAGGACCTTGAGAAGCAAATTTATTGCAAGTGACAAGAAGAGGGTTATGGTCTGAAGAGTGGCGAACAAGGGTTGTGCAGTCAGTAATTGGCCAAACGTCCAGCCAAGGAATAGAAACAAAGCATCGATCAAGCAACATCTCAATATGCGAGGAAGTGTCACGCCCGTTAGACCAAGTGAAAGGAGAGCCTAAAACAAAACAACGTTAAAATCAAAGGCAATAGAGAAACACAAAACAAAAAGAAAATTAAAAACAAGCACATACGAGAATTACCACAAGCTCAGAGAGACCAAATAAGACACTACTACGTTGTCAACATGAACATGAAGATGCCAATTCCAAATTATTGGATCAGCATAAATGACAAGGCAAGCTTTAAATTTGGGAATATTAGCTTTGTTTATTTTTTCATTAATTTCTGGCAAATTTCCGGCAAATAATAATCTAGGCAACTCTTTCTCTACGTGTATAACTAGAGGTTCCTTTATTATCATTTCTCATCCCATCAGAAAGTAATCTTCTCTTCTGATCTTTTCTCTCCCTCTCAAGCGAGTTCTATTTCAGTGATAGAGTAATGTACTCTTTAGTTCGGCCAGAAGTTCTTGTACTACGGTACAAAACTTTGAAGTTGTTTTATCCTGGGAGAACAACGACATACAAGTTTGTGGGCGGCGTAAAAGTTCTTAAAAAGAGCTTGTGATACACGTAATTCAACTTAATTAATCTTCTTTATCAGAATTTGTTATTCGTTAATATATTTACATTTTACTAATTAAATAATTACTATTTGTCATAATTTATTTAGTTTAATATCACTACTTTTTCCTACAATTGTGTTATGGGTGACTGGATGAACCACTTTCCAATACTGTGCTTTAGGAGTGCAAATAACAAGCAAAAGAAAGCTGTGGGAAAATTCAAAACCTATAAATTCTACAATTATACATCTGGTTATATTCACCATACAGCCCTAAAAAAAATTGTAGGTAAGTTTCATGTTGAGCTTTAGTTTTCTCCGATTTTTTTTTGTTTGAATGCTATGTGACCGGAACTTGTATGAGAGACAATAGGTTTTGGAAGTGTTTTGTTACAAAGATATATGTAGTATCAACATTCAATTGTAAACTCCAATATGATCCAAGCATCGATCTGTATTCTTGTAGTTCAACACCAAACACTAGTAGAAAAAGTCCATTAGATAATGCAGATGAGACGATAGAAGGCTAATTTTCTGCAATTTGGGATCATTAGACGACAGAACACAATTAACTTGTTATCTGAATGTATCTTAAAATTCGACAATGTCACCTTGAAAAGTTTGAATGACATCACACGACATAATATAATTTTCTATGTTGTTTGAAGTTTTAGAAAAAATAATTAGACAACATAATACAAATACTATGTCATCCAATTATTTGGAAAGAAATGATCACGCAACAAAAGCTTTTTGTATGTCATCTGATTATTTGATGAAAAATGGTCACACGACTGAAGATGTATTTATGTCATCTGATTGAATTGGGAAGAAATATTCAGATGAATGAAGATTTGCTATGTCATGTGATTGCATTAGAAAGAAAACTATCAGATGACAGAAGAATTTTTATGTCATTTAATTGAATTGGGAAGAAAACCATCAGGTGACAGAAATTTTGCTATGTCATTTGTTTAATTAGGATGAAAAATTTAGATGACATACAATTTGTTATGTCATTTTATTGAAGGTGTGGAGAAAATATTCATATGACAGAAGATTTGTTATGTCATCTAACTTAATTGAAAAACATCTTCAGATAACTAATTTTTGTTATGTCATGTGATTATCAGGTTGAAAAATAAATTTTCATATAGTTAATCGCCAACGAGTAATTATTTTCTCAAACTTAACCGTTGGATGGGATGATATGAATAATGTCAGCACCCTGTTAAACAATTAAAACTTTTCGACTTGAATTGACGTTCGAACCGTGTGTCTATCTATTGATTTTTCAAGGTATTTTAGAGTAAACCTCAATTTACGACTCCCTAAATAATTATTTTGAGGGCCAAGTTCTATTCACGAATTCTTGTGGGGTTCATATCTATCTTATCATGTCAAAAAAATGACAAAAAAAGTTGATTTAACTAGTCCTCCCATAGGAGAATGAGCGAAAAAAATTCTAAAGGTTATTCGAGTCTTTTGGTAATGTTTGACCTCATTGATCGAGATCTAAACGAAATTCGATGAGGCTAATTTTTGTCACAAGATCCCTTTCAATACGAGGTTGACGCGTATATGTGGTCACATTTCTCATAAGAACATTTTGGTTTCTCTTATTTCTAAAAATTCATATATGACTACTAACGTTATTACATTGTTGATTGGTTATATGGAAAAACAAACTTTTATGAAACTCGATCAATAACAAGTAATCATTTGGAAAATCTGACCATTGGATGAGATGATTGGACTAATCTAAGCATGGTGTAAAAAAAATTGAAACTTTCCGAATTGAATTTGACCTCGATCTTTACATCAAATCAATATGACCATATTGTCCTTATGAATAAAACTCGATTTGTTCCTCCGTCCAAAATAATTTAACACAAGAACCTCATACACATTCTATTGGGATTCACTTCTATCTGGTCATATAAAATAAATAAATTTCTAAACCCTAAAACCTAACCCTAAATTTGAAACCTAAACCCCAAAAACTATTTTTTTTTAAAAAAGGTTACATATTTAGGGTTGGATCCAAAACATCCAACACAATTGCCGCCATCTCACCTTTGCTGAGGGGTTCTCTTAGCCTGTCTGTTGAACGTCCGCTTCTAAGTCGTCGTCTAGGGTTTGTTGCCTTGCCTCGTAGATTGGATTCTCTCGCCCTAAAATCTAAAAATCAAATCGATCCAATTTTCACACGCTTCGACCTCTCCGAGCTCTTATTCCTCCAACACCACCTCTCCTCTCGATCATTCCCTCTCTAGGCTCATCTCCAACAACAATAGTTCACGACCTCGATTTCGGTTCTGTCTGGTACGTATCACTTCGCATCAAATTTGCCTCATGTGTTCATATTCTTGTTTGTTCAGAGATCTTCCTATGTTGTATTCAATCTTTCAATACTCTTAATTAACTAAATATATGGAATTTATGATCTTCCTATGAACTTATGCTTTTTGATACGTTTCAGGTCAACAACCAATTCAAAGGTCCATTTTTGGTAGTTTGCTAATGCAAATGAATTTCATTGTTATTATTTTTTTATTTTCATTGTGGCCACTTTTCATCAAATTTTGAAAACCTGGATCGTGTACACTCATATGTAAATGCAAGTAGAATAGATCTTGTTAGACATTCTCCCCGTTTTATATAGAGCTAATGTGTTTTGAGACATGATTATTCACAACAACAACCTCATTTTTTCAGACGCACTCTAATGCAACAATTGCAGACACTAAGGAGTCATTTTCAAGCTTTTTTGTGGCTATGGGGGAACTCTTGCATATGCTTTATCCAAGGCTGGCTATGGTATAATGTTGATCACTTTTGAACATTATAAACTTTTTGACAATTTCTTCTTTTATTTGTCAGTCCTTTTTTCATGTTAGATATGTATTCTGGTATCGAAGTTCAAATTTATTCTGTCATTTTTAAGGGGTAGCACTCATCTTATGCATCAATCTTGATTTAACCACAACTGATTAGATACAAACCCAATTCGATTACAGAGCTCATAAATGTTATAATATAATTCTCTGCTAGTACCTATTTAGGTAGAAACTTTGCAAGTACTAATCCTAAAGGTTAAAATGCAGCATGTATATCATTGAGCTTTTAATCCTAAAGTTCAAATTTATTCTGTCATTTTTAAGGGGTAGCACTCATCTTATGCATCAATCTGATTTAACCACAACTGATTAGATACAAACCCAATTTGATTACAGAGCTCATAAAAGTTATAATATAATTCTCTGCTAGTACCTATTTAGGCAGAAACTTTGCAGATACTAATCTTAAAGGTTAAACTGCAACATGTATATCATTGAGCTTATAATCTAGTTTAGTTTACTAGTTATTTGGCCTATCGTAATTTCTGAAAGTTTTTTTATGTGGCTCAAATATTAACAACAGAGTCGAAGAACTAATGAGATGATGATTGCAGGTTTGGTTTACACGTATTTAATAGGAATGAGGCAACATTTATATGTGAACCAACCAGAGCTAGTGAAAGAAATGAACCAGTGTATTAGTTTGGATTTAGGTAAGCCTTCTTATGTAAGCAAGAGACTTGCCCTCATGCTTGGAAATGGCATTCTCAGATCCAATGGCATTGTTTGGTCACAACAACAAAAAACTGTTGCACCTGAGTTATACGCAGATAAGATCAAGGTACGTAAATTACTTGTCACTAGCTTTCGTAACTATATTGAGTTTATGATACAAATTGCTAATGTACTCTAACACTATAGCGTGCAGAAGATTGAAGAAGCAAAAATAGATAAGCTATTTAAAGAAGGAGGTGGAGTCATTGATCTGGGAAGAGGTGAAAGAACGCAATCGAGAAGGGCTCGAGACATGAAAATGATTCTATTGCAGAAGCTACTATTAGGAGCCATGAATGAACAAACCATAGGCAAAGGCAAGGATTCATCCAAAATTCATGGTTGATAACTGCAAGAACATTTATTTTGCAGGGCATGATTGGCGTAAGACTGAGTTGGCGCAAGTTTGCCCGGATGGTCCCTCAACTAAAAATGGTAAACAATCTTTGCATGCAATTAGTCTTTAAAGGTGGACATAAAACAGATTCATGTGTACAGTTTGCAGTTGAATATGGTGATTCAGGAAGTCAAACCTTTATGAGCTCTGTAATCGAATTGGGTTTTTGACACTTTGCAGGTACTAATCCTTCATTTTGGTCTTACAACCAAGTTTCTGCTTGCTCTAAATTGATTATGTTTTGTGGACTGACAGGATAGGAGGCAGTTGTAATCACTTGGAATCATTTTTGCAATAGACTATGTCGTAAAAAGGTATTTGTGGCAGCTGTGATTAAAGGCATTTGAGGTATGTGGACCAAATTTGGAAGTAAACGGCATAAAATTGTTAGGTTTTTATTAGAATTATGTTATAGAACTACAAGATTTTGGAATCAATATATATAAATGAAAAGGTTCTTTTGTTTACAAATGAATGAGATTGCCATACTTATGTGTTTTTTGATAATTTCAACCATAGAAGCCAAAGAAAATTGAAACATAAAGGAAAATCAGACAACAGTGAGTAAGAAGAGTATGAAGATTTTTTACATCTGTCATATAAATGCATCTTTAGTTACATTTTTCAATCGAATCTGTCATCTGAAGCGTAATTTAGATAACTATTTTTTATCAAGGTGTCATCTAAAAGAATTTTACATTCAAAAGAAAGACTATTCTTTTTATCAAGTTTGATGATACATGTTATATCTGTCATCTGAGTTATAATTTGACAACATAATTTAATGAAGTGATGTCGATAGAGATTATTTCATAAGACAATAAATTTCTTCTTGTCATATAAGTTAGACGACAGAGCATTTTTATCTGTCATCTAAGTTTATATATGATGAAAAATACCGTGTGCTGTCTGAGTTCATTTCAGACGGCAAACTTATAAACGACAAATACAAATGATTCAAATGACGCTACTTGACCGTCATGTAATGGACTTGTACTAGTGAAATATTACTATGCAGTTGGAATTGGTCACACTGAAGCCAGTTCTGGTTTACAACTCCTCCTGAAGTCGGGCCAGACGTCCCTAATACATTCGGTCTCATAGGTAAGTAACCAGTATCATAGCAGAAAGATAGTAATTGACCATCTATGTAGCTAGATTCGTCAATTTTGGTACTATATTTGCTTCCGACGTTCTATTCATAGTCTCTCGATTATTGTATCTAGGGGGTATTTCGGTGGGGTTAGTTCTCAGTACCTATGGCTTGCACACGAACTATCAAAAGTTGATAGAAGTAAACACCAAGGTTGATTGTCTTAATGCATTCTCCATGGTATAATAGCGACATGTATCACTATATGGAAGGAGAAAGCATGAGAGTGATGTTTGAGCCGTGGTTTGTACAATACAAAGTTGATGTCGTATTTTCTGGTCATGTCCATGCCTATGAACGATCTGTACGTAAGTGTGCATGCTTGATATATAAGTGTCGAATTATTATGGTTTTTGAGAATCATTTGGTGTGGTACAAATGATCATATATATTTCAATTTGAGGGAAACTGCATTTGTTTCCAATGTCTGATCTCTTCTCCCTTCATTGTCATGATGCGCGCAATTACTGGATAATTAAATGATTATGTCCCGTATGAGCGTATATCCAACATTGCATACAACATTACAAATGGTGACTGTACTCCTGTGAAAGATCAATCTGCACCTGTGTACATAACCATTGGAGACGGAGGAAATCTAGAAGGCTTGGCATCCTAGTAAGTACATTAGAAACCGTACGTGTAAGATTATAAATATTGTACGTGTTACCATTGTTCATACTTAGCTCATTGTACGTATATTTTCTTTTGTGGTTTGCAGCATGGCAGAGCCACAACCAGGATACTCGGCCTACCGCGCGGCCAGTTTCGGCCATGTTATATTCGACACCAAGTGTTTGGTTCGATTATCTCCAATCAGGTCGTTGTGATGAAGAAATCACAAATTGTCTCTTTTAAGGTTCTTATGCGTGCTTGGCTTGCCACTGCCGAGGGCTTATTGTAGTTGTTGTAGTGCGCCGCGTCTGTCTCTGCTTCCTTTCAAGCGATTAGAGCGATGAGAGCACAAACCTCGCTTGTTGAGTTCTACCTGCCTAAGTTGTTTTAAGACTTAGGTTTTGTGTCTCTCTTCTGAGCCACAAAAGAATCGATACTTTATACATTGTGAGTATAAAGCAAAGCAATCTTAAGGAGCGAGTGTTGAGAACACTGGATAGGGTGACTTCGTAAATCCTTGGAATCTCCACGCTCACTCGGGTGAACTAGACTCCTCTGATTGCCATTGTCGGTTTGGTAGCTAAAGTGAACCTTCGAATCTCCACGCTGTGTCGGGTGAACAAGATCCTGAGTTTCCTGTCGCTAGGTAGGGTGACTTCGTAAACCACCGAAATCTCCACGCTCTGTCGGGTGAACCAGACTTCTTTGATCGCCATTTTTATTGTTTACTCGTTGTTAGAGAGTAATGGAATTGCTTGTGAGAAGATTCATGTATGTCTATAGATCTCCTTCATTCTGCTTGGATTAGTCTATTTATAGATGTTGATGCTCTTCTCTTCCTATATCACTCAAGGAAACATTTCAGACTAGGAAAATAAGGATATTATCTTTTTGACCTTCCTAGCTTGCTTAGGAATCTCACACGTGATATTAATCTTTCCAGATTCTCAGTAATCTTGGTGGGTCACAAGAGTCGGCTTGTCTTTATCTTGGCCCAAAACGTATAATAAAATATTAAGTTTATTTTGGGCCCAAACATTGTCCCCCAGACCACGAGATTAACTTATGGGCAATCGAAAGGGCCTTTGTTGCAACATGTCATTCTCAACGGTTCAGTAGCCTCGCTTAGGCCACTCGAGTGTGTCTCTTCAAAAAGTCGCGCCCAACATTCAAAACCCTCATATTTATTGTATTTCTATTTCTCCCCAAAGCTTCTTCTCTACACTTTGATCTTCTCTGAACCTTTCACCACCCACCATTTTCAATTCTCCTTCTTCTCTTTGTATTTGCTGTGACTATTGCGCCCTACCAAAAGTTTTGCCCAAACTCCAACCAGAAGGATGTTGATAAGTTTTGTGACCACATGCTCCCGCACCTCCATCGGGACCAAGGCGTCCCCTATGAGAGGCTTGATATTAGTAAAGGGGATGAACTCGTGTTGGGTCCAACTACCAGTACAACCAAGGCCACTTCTGCTCTTGATTGGGCAGTACGATGTCCTCCGCTTGTTGATTGTGCTGATACTACTGAGCCTATCCAGTGGGATGGTAAGGACCTCGATGTCAAGCTGGGCAAGTGGCTAAGCAATAGGGAACACGACCTCCAGTGGTATAAGGATCGTAAGTCCCTAGATGAAGAATTCTGGGTAAGCACTGGTATTGCCCATGCTCTGGATTTGTGCTTCAATCTTCCTCATATAGGTAATCGTGTTCATGTGCTTGTTGCATTGTGCTTCTAGGAAACGAGTAGTAGTAGCACCTTCGTGTTTCCCTGTGGGAACATGAGCGTTACCTTGTTGGATATGGTCTCTATTATTGGGCTTCCTACTTCGGATCGGCTCAATGATCGGGTCTTCTCGCTTCAAGAAGATCCCCAAATCCCCATTGGTGCTGCTTATTCTATATGGCGAAAACGCTATAGCGAGGAATGCTTCCAGGCCACTGTTGAGCCTAGCTTGAGGTCTGACGAATAGCGAATACGTAATGAGTATGGAGGTATTACCTTCTTAGAATATTGGTTGTGTCATTATGTCTTTTGCGTTGCTACGGATACACTACCATAAATGGAGACATTACCGGCGACTTGCCGTCGCCGGCCTTGTCTTTTTTTTTCGCCGGAATTGTCATTACCGGCGACAAGTCGCCGGCAATGACGTCGCAGGAAATTCTCCGCCGGTATTAACATTACCGGCGATGGAGTTTCACGTCGCCGGCAATGTCAAGACATTACCGGCGACTTGAGTCGCCGGTGATGTGTAGGACATTACCGGCGACGGAAGTCGCCGGCAATGTCAGCGCCGCCGTGGCCGGAATGTGAGACATTGCCGGTGACTTAGGTCCATGTCGCCGGCAATGTCTGGAAAAATTTTGAAAAAAAAACGCGGTTCTGGATTGGGCCCAATTCCAGAACCTGCATTGAAAGACATAAACCGTACAATCATACAAGTTCAACAGTACACATAAATGTCCAACGTACAGTACAAATAGCAACGACGATATGAAAATTAACTACAACTACAGGTCAGGGTCCAGGAACTTGCGGGTCAGGGTCGAAGTAATCCATGTACTCATTTGAATTCCGGTGGCTACCTTGGTCTTGCTCTGGCGTTGACTGGTGCGGTGGTGGTGGTGGATAGCTAGGGCACGGAGGGACCGGGGGAGGTGTGGGGAACGGTTGTCCAGTAGTCTGAGCCTCGTACATTGTCCGCATCCATGTGTACATCTGAGCCTACATCTGTGTCTGCTGCTGGACCATGTTTTGGTACTCGGCTATCTGCCTCTTTTGCTCCTCCAACTCCCTCTGCGTCCTCTGAAGCTCCGCTGCGAGGTTACGACTAGAAGTTGAACTTCTTGACCCGGTAGAGTATTCTGAAGTGTTTTTCAATACTCCTTCGCCCGCCGAGCCCATTCCCCTACAGTAGTAGGTATTCTTTCCAGTCCCGCACGCTTTTGCCATGATCTGAGCCGCTATCGGGGGATCAAGCGGATCGATCTGAGAGGCATACTGGGTGACTTCTTCCTCGGAGCAGTCAGGATGGTTAGTCCGAGGTATACTCATGGTCACTTCTGCGGTCGCCTCCTCCACTCTCGCCTAATTGAAAAGCAAAAATGAACAACGTATTAGCTAACAAAATCTATTACTATCGAAAAATAGTTTTATTAACACATGGAGAGGCGAAAGACTTACCGCTTCTTCAGGGCACTGCGGATAGAACTTCTGATGAATATACACCAACGGGTTCACATCTTGTTGTTGTTGCGCCTTAGTCGACCAACCCATGTAGTTGAGTGAACCTGCATGATGGGCCCTGGTGTTTTTCAATCTATTCGCCCGATTCGTCTTCGAAATCGCCTTGTTTGATAAACATATGAAAAAAAATTAGTAACTAACTATTTCAATCTGATACGATACATTAGGCTTGTAAGATATATTCAGGATGCATACCTGAGCTTTGGGGTGCTCGAAGTGGGCTATCAGCCACAGCCACTCGTACTCCCTAAACCAGAATTCGCTAGGGGTAGAACCTCGGCCTAGCTCCTTGTATACAGTGTAATGAGAAGAAAGCTCGTTCTTCCACTCTTTATACCTATATTAAAACAAAGAAAAAAAGTTAGAGATATTAAAACACATGATAAACAAAAATCTAACTCGATATATATTCAAATTAATAAGTCGAAGCACATCACCTCATATGTAGTTGACGCTCTACCCACGTGTGAATAAGAACTTCATCCACGTCAAACCACACCTGCAATATGAATATATAAAAGGTAAAATTATATATTTATTCGGACTTAATTAATAAATGTAAAATTTACGTAATGAAAATACGATTTTACTCACACTGAGTGCATTATGCACTTGCATCTTCACGTAGATAGGCACAGATTCCCAATCTGGCCAAAGCATTGGGACCTTGTCCCGCACGATCGCACCGGCCATGCTGACATATTTGCGCGTGGTGTCGAATGCCTCGATCACCTCGCCATCCTCATTGGCCCTTATGGGCATTTTCCTTCCGCCGGTGGCCTGCTCAAGTCTCTTCCCGGTGCAGGTGCCTCTAGCCCCTTTCTGTTTTCCAGTCCCATTAACGAAATTGCCTAATAATACAATGTCAACAAATTGATATCATTAATTGAACCTATCGTAAGTCTTAAGTAATAATTAAGTCATCAATCTGATGTTAAATAAAATTTACCTGCATCGTCCGTTTGTTGGTTGGTGCACCTCACACTCCATAGATACACGGGGTCGAACAGGAGGAAGTTATACGCTTCCTCCACGGTCAGGAACTCCGGCCGTCCTTCAACATAAACAGGCATCCCCTATCATCGAATTCAGGGATCACAGGAATCTCGTCGGGTAGGAAGAGACCGGACGGCGGAGATAGACGAGGCCTGGACGATGAGGCGCCAGCACCACCATGTGTCTCAGATGATTCCCGTGAAACGGGAGTAGGCACCGGGCGAATATGGGGCATTCGGATTGAGGGAGTTTCTGATGCCCCCGTTGACTATCGCTTGTCTGAGGCTCTGCCACCGGAGGGACGTCTGCTGATTGAGCGTCTGGAGACTGAGGCTCGAGCCTCGACTTCCGGTTGCACGGCTCTTAATCGTGCAGCTTCCTCCTGAGCTCGCGCCTCTAGCAAGGCTCTCGTGCGAGCAGTCATCATTGGCCCACTGGGGGTGTTGCTAACTGCGGGCGAGGAGGAAGCTTGACTACTGTTCCCTCCACTATTTCGGGAACCTCTCCGAAGCCAATTAGCCGCAAAACCTCCTAGACACCGTAATAGTCATGGATTCTGTTCTATAACAAATCGGAACCGGAACGGTTTGGAACCGGAACCGTTTGAACCTGGAACCGTTATGTTACAAACGGTTCCGGTTACAAACAGTTCCGGTTCCAAACGGTTCCGGTTCCAAACCGTTTCGGTTCTATAACAAATCGGAACCGGAACGGTTTGGAACCGGAACCGTTTGAAACCGGAACCGTTTGTAACATAACGGTTCCGGTTACAAACAGTTCCGGTTCGAAACAGTTCCGGTTCGAAACCGTTTCGGTTCTATAACAAATCGGAACCGGAACGGTTTGGAACCGGAACCGTTTGAAACAGGAACTGTTTGTAACCGGAACCGTTTGTAACATAACGGTTCCGGTTACAAACAGTTCCGGTTCCAAACCGTTCCGGTTCCAAACCGTTCCGGTTCCAAACCGTTCCGGTTCCAAACCGTTTCGGTTCTATAACAAATCGGAACCAGAACTGTTTGGAACCGGAACCGTTTGAACCTGGAACCGTTTGGAATTGGAACCATTATGTTACAAACGGTTCCGGTTACAAACAGTTCTGGTTTCAAACCGTTCCGGCTTAAAACCGTTGTGGTTCCAAACTGTTCCGATTCCGATTTTTCACCTTAATTTATACGTTAAATTAACAACTATATCACCTTAATCCAAACACGTTAAATTCCGAAGCCGATTTGTCACCTATTATACGTTAAATTAACAACTATATCACCTAACTTAACATATATACATACATCATTTCCGGCTTTAAACTTTTCACATATATATACATCACATATACACTTTGTATACATCATGCATCTTAATTTCACCTAATTTTCACACACATATATATATACATCACATATTAATCCAAATCACCCTAGCTAATTAATTTTCCACATTTTTCAAACATACGTATATATATACATTCCATATAAATTAATTAATTTTTCACATATATACATCACATATATTTCTCCTTCACCCCACAATTATCCACATTAATTTCCCACAATTTTCAAACATACCTTAATTACATTTTCCAAATATTTTCCACATGCATACATACATCCCACAATTATCAAAAATTAATTAATCAAAATGCATAAAAATCAAATGTGGAATGAGAGAGAGAGAGGGAGAGAGAGAGGGAGAGAGAGTGAGCTATTACCTGCCATGGTGGAGCTCGACCCAACTGTTGTCCGGCGACGGAGGTGAGGGGAGGAGGAAGAGGAGGAGGCCGGGGAGGAGGAGAGAGGGGAGGAGAGGGGAGGAGAGAGGGGAGGAGAGGAAGAGAGGGGAGAGGGGAGGAGAGGAAGAGAGGATTGAGGAGAGGGTTGAGATGAAGAGAGAGGGGTTATAGGGTTTGAGAGGTTTTGAATTTTGAGAGGTTTTAGGGTTTGAGAGGGAAGAGGGAGATGAAGAAATGGGGAGCAGCTCGAGCTGCATGTTCAGGAAATACCGCCACCATTGCCGGCGAGTTACATGGTAACTCGTTGGTAATGACATTACCAACGAGTTGCTAACTCGTGGGTAATGTCATTACCAACGAGTTGCTTATCAACTCGTTGGTAATGTCATTATTTCTCAAAAGTTATCCGATCGACCTATTTCCGACCAATTTCCAACTAAATAATTTCCGACAACATTTCCGACCATATATAACTACAATTTCCGACTACGATTTCCAACACGGTTTCCAACACGATTTCTGACTACAATTTCTTTTGACAATTTCCGACCACGATTTCCAACACAATTTCCAACACGATTTCCGACTACGTACAATTTCCGACTACAATTTCCGACTACATTTTCCGACTACAATTTCCGACAACGTTCCGACACGATTTCCGACTACAATTTCCGACTACAATTTCCGACTACAATTTCTGACTACAATTTCTGACTACAATTTCCAACGTACTAAGGATGATAATCGTAATCATCTTCATCACTTGAGTCTGACTCGGTTTCATAGGTAACCTCTGGCAATATGTGCCGCTCCTCGTCATCTGAATCAGCGTCAACTTCATATGGATTAACATCGAGAAGTTCTGCTCCAGTAATTCGAACCACACTCCCAGATCTCACATTATTAAGGCGAATCGTAGATGATTCCGGAATGTCAAAAGCGTTCGGCTCTTGGTATGCAGTAACTTCCTCATCATCTGCGGTCTCACCAAGTGTGGCAGCACTGTATATGTTTCTATGAGCAACATGGTTAACCACCTTCCACGGGACTTTGTTAAGAAGATCATCAAGGTAAAACACTTGTTTTACTGATGAGGCAAGAACGAAAGGGTCATCTTCATACCAGCTAGTAGCAGTATTCACCGAAAATGTTCCGTACTGATCGGTCCTTGTGTTCTCCGGGCTAGTATCAAACCATCTACACTTGAACAAGTGCACTTTCATGCAGTTCCCATAAATTAGTTCAACAACTGAATGAAGGACACCGTAATAGTCAACGCCATCCTACCCACCATGGACCATCACCCCACAATTCTGTGTTTTCAGTCGGTCGTCTCGATTTTCACATATAAATTTCACGCCATTGACCTGACACATCGAGTAAACTTTTGAAGCTATCGGTTTCATCGCCAGGACCCTCAATTCGTTTGACCACTCTGGGCAACTATCATCTGCTACATGGTTCATCTGAAAACGTCCAGTAATACGTACACAAGAAATTATGTCATCTTGAAACCACAAAACCACGTACATACATACATGCTATATAAGGATATATATAAAAATAGACATATAGACATATACCCTTACCCATTGACCAAAGTAGTTTGCAAACGTCCTGTTGTGGTAATCAACATTTCCGGCAATAGCAGGGCAGTGAAGATGATAGTTTTTTCAATATTGTACTTCTTGACAGTTAATCAGTACCGACCAGTGGGCAATGGCTACCTCATTTCCATCCAACTTGTACGACTTTGGCAAGCTTCCATGTACTACCACGTCACTGGAGATGATAGAAAGGTTGAATTGGGGTTCATCTATTGGCATCTGTTGTTGGGGGTCCTCAAGCGCTCCCAAGTACACTTTGGTGTACGTTACACTTTCGTGCGCAACATATGCTTCAACGATACACCCTTCAGGTGCATATTTATTCTTCACATAGTCCTTGTAGGCTCCCAATTGTCTACAAGTTAACAAGTGCATGTTAACTTACTTAAAAAATAAGAATTTACATATAAAAACATAGGCAAACCAAATGTATGAATCATTTGTACCTTTCCATGGGATACATCCAAGTGTAGTGTACGAGACCGGTGAGCAACAATTGTTCGGGAAGATGGATCATCAGGTGAGGCATGATGTCGAAAAAATTTGGGGGAAATATCCTCTCAAGCTTGCACATGATAAAAATGATGTCATCTTGCATCTCCCTGAGGTCTGATTTTTTAACTTCCCTGGTGCATAACTTCTGAAAGAATCTTGACAAGGCCACCAACGGCTTCACCACCTCTTTGGGCAGGTACCCTCGAATGAAAATAGGGAAAAGGCGTTGAAGCAGTACATGGCAGTCATGACTCTTTAATCCGTACATCTTATTGTCCCGGAAGTTAACACACCTGCTTATATTTCCTGCATAGCCATAAGGATACCTGCATATATATATATATATATATATATATATATATATATCCATAGGCAACAATTATATTTCTCGCATATAACCATAATCCGGTAAAAATTTAAGGCCAAATTCCTGCGTAGCCATAAGAATATATACATGACATTACTCAGCCACCGAAAAATTTCATGCTTATGCTTCAGCTTTACGGTGTAAGGAGCTTGCGGCATTTTTCTCTTACCATCTCTTAACCACAAATGTTTCCGCAGACCCATTGCTTTCAGATCAATGCGTGCCTTAGGGATGTCTTTTGTTTTCCCCTCCAAGTTAAGAACTGTGCCCACAACACTTTCACACACATTCTTCTCTATGTGCATGACATCTAGGTAGTGTCTGATAGGCAACCTGGGCCAGTATGAGAGTTCCCAGAATATGCTCTTGTGTGTCCAAAACTTATACATTTCGGGCTTGTCTGGAATTGACGCGACTATGTCAGGATGATTGCTCAGTTGGCCAAAATCATATTCATTCAACACTTCCAAAATTTCTTCCCCTGTCCATCGCCTAGGTGCCACACCTGTTTCCACAGTCCCATCAAACGCGTCTGGATCCTGCCTAAATGGGTGATCATATGGAAGCCAACAACGGTGACGCATCTGAACAATTTTACTATAATGAGGACTGCAACAATCAACCGTCATGCACTCTGAACAAGCCCTGTAACCCCTAGTAACGTTGCCCGACAACATACCGCGGGCAGGAAAATCACTGATGGTGCCAACAAGCATGGCATGCATCTGGAACATCTCATTTTTGAACCTATCGTAAGTGGGGTGGCCACACTCACTCAGGTACTTAAGCTCCTCAATCAAAGGCCTCAAATACACATTGAGACACTTGCCTGGATAACCCGGGCCCGGAATTAACAGAGTGAGCATATTGTATTCCTTCTTCATGCACATCCATGGTGGAAGGTTGTACGGTACCAAAATAACTGGCCATTTACTGTATTGAAGGCTCATGTTGCCAAAAGGGTTGAATCCGTCAGATGAGAGCCCTAGCCAAACATTTCGGACCTCTGCTACAAAATGATCAAACTCCCTGACCATGTGCTTCCAAGCCTCTCCGTCGGAAGGGTGTATAAGGGTGTCATCGTCAGGCAAGTTCCTCTCAGCCCACCATCTCATTGCCTCGGCCGTGAAAGCACATATGAACAACCGCTCCAACCTATCAATAAGCGGGAAATATCGAAGTATCTTCACAGCTTTCTTGTTGCCTGCAGGAGTCAACTTATACCTTTCTGTAAAACATACCGGGCAGGCTTCAAGGTCTTCGAGATCTTTTCCCCAGAAGAGAATACAATCATATCTGCATGCATGAATTTTGATGTAGGAAAGCCCAAGATCTTTCAGGATATGTCGCACCTTATGATGAGTGGTAGGAAGACGATGACCGGGTGACAGTAGCGAAGCAGTCCACTTCAACCAAGAATCAACAGCTTTGACAGACATTTTGTTCTCCTTTTTGAGCTGCATCACTCCCATCAGACTTTCAAGAATAGTCTTACTACAACCGTCGTACAACGGAGTCTGTTGCAATGCAATCAGGTTGTTGTACTTGTCCATACCGCTTGTGTTGACATGAGCTCCAGGTAATGGCTCGACTGGCTCGATATGGGGGAAACCCTCAACGACGGGAGGGACATTTGGTGCTTCATCAGCAAATACACCGCTCTCATGAGGAAACATATCATTGATTAACATCGCTGTTGGATCATAGGATGAACTGCCCCTCTCAGCAAAATGTCCATGATCATAGCGTGGACTGGCCCTCTCACCAAATTGTCCATGATCATGCGGACCCGCTAACGATGTTTCACCGTGATAAATCCAACAAGTGTACTTATCCCAAAACCCGTATTTACTCAGGTGCCTCTGGACTTTATCAATGGGAAAACAAAATCGATCGCTGAAACACTTACATTCTTTACATGGGCAATAATGAAGTGTAGTGTCTCCACAATTAGCCTTCACAAAATCCACAAAACTCCTAATTCCCTGGTGATATCTGACACCCCATCTTTCGAGGCTCATCCAACTCTTGTCCATTCTGAAAATTCTAACAATTTTACATATTAATTATATATATATATATACACACACATTCACTACTAATAATCGACGCGATATCTCAATTCAACTCTAATTAAATCAACACATGCATGCATATATATATATCGATCTAATCTCTGAATTCGATTCAGTACTCGATGATGGTATTCTTCTTTTTTCAATTCAAAACGTATTTGACTAGGTAGGAGGCTCTATTAATCCTGGCTCCGATAACACTACGATAATACCAGTCGTTTATTCAGACAGAAGATAAGATTAACTACAAGCAGTTTTCTCGTTTCGGTGACATCAACAACATTTCATATATATCTCACGAATTGGATTTGATCAACACACACACATATATAGATATATACATACACATATACGTATATATACACGTACCTATATATATAGCTTCCCGAGTGATCAAGTTTTCGACGCACGCCTTAATTTTGACAATATACCGAAGGATCGATTTCAGAGCGTACGTTTTCCTTCTTTCGATTTCTCTGGATTTTTTTCGATCAAAATGAATGAATGATCAATGCATCTAATATAAGAGACATTGCCGACGACGGAGTAAGTCGCCGGAAATGAAGACATTACCGGCGACTTTACGCCGAAAAATCGCCGGTAATGTTTCAAAACATTACCGACGACTCCAACTGTCGCGGGCAATGTCGAGCCACACATTTCCGGCGAAATTCCGGCCGGAAAATCACCGGAAATGTTCGGCTTGACATTGCCGGCGACGGTTGGAGTCGCCGGTAATGTTTTGAAACATTACCGGCGATTTTCCGGCGACATTACCGGCGACGGAGTAAGTCGCCGGTAATGATGAACATTACCGGCGACTTTTTCGGTCGCCGGCCTTGTCCCCGGTGATCTCGCCGGTAATGATGGCAAATGTGGTAGTGATAAAATGACAGGTACGTTTACTAAGGCTACTGAAGCTTTCTATAGTGGCAACAAGCTTGTCCTAACCAACTTGCTTTGGAAGCCCTGTATCGCAGTCTTGGATGGATTTTGATGAACATGTTCAAGCTTAAGTTTGCTGGTCCCCTTCTGGATTTTGCATCTCTGGATTCAGGTGTATTTTCCTTTGCTTCGCAACCCGGCTCACAAGGATTTTAAGCCAAACGAGCTCCTGAGAAGAACTCTAGTTCGTGCTGGTGAGACTGACCCCTTGAGTTATGATTAATGCTTCAACAACTTCTAGTCTCTGAGGCAGTTTCCCAAGGAGATAGCAGAGTTGGTGGTTAATCGCAAGTTTCCTCCCGATTTGACAATTGACTTTATAGTCTCTCCCACACAAGTCGTTGCTGCGAGGGTGACATTTATTCAGTGTGTTTCCTGTTCTGGCATTGTCATCCCTAACGCTGTGATCTGGACTGAGCTGTACGTTCCCAATTACTTCGCTAGTCATTTTGGTTTAACCCAAGGTTTGTGTTGCCCGCTGCTTGAATCCCTTAATGGGTATACCTCCTGGACGACTTATTTGGATAAGCCTACTATGATTACACTGCAGAAGTACACTACTCCCACTTTTCCTCCAGTGCATCTTGAAGAAATAAGTCGCCGCACCATCTGCACTACTTACTCTACTGTTAGTGCTTACTCAGACTGGTGTGAGCGACACTATGGTCACATATGGAGGAAGAGCAAGACAGAGGAGTTTTGTCGGATCTTCCCAGATTCTTTTCTTCCTTTCTTCAGGCTCTCAGTAGATAAGAAAGCTTTGGGCTCCCCGAGGCCCCAAACTCAAGGTGATAAGGAGAAGAAGAGAAAGCACAAGGAAAGCAGTGCATCACCTGCCGCTACTACAAAACGCCACAAGCTTTTCTCTGCCAGCATAAGAGTTGCGAGTCCTACAACGAAAGCCACTACATACGTCGGTGCGAAGGCAGGTGCAAAGAAGAAGACTCATCCTACCCCTAGTTCCCCTGTAATAGAAAATTAAGATCATGAGGATGAAGATTCATCCGAGCAGGTGTCACTGGTAAGTTCTTTTGGTTTTTTTTTTTTGTAATTTTTTACACTCTACTTAGTATCGTATTGGCTTAACTGCTGGTGTTGATTGTAGAACCAACTTCGTCTCTCTAGGCAAACCGCTAGAGTGGAGAATTCTGGGAGAGGAGTTGAAAGCAATGTAAGTCTGGGTTCTCCTTCCGTAGTCTCTCTTGATACTGGTAGTGAAGATAGTGAGCCACTTGAGATCCATGCTGCGAGGGGAAAAAGGGGACCCAGAATGTTGTCCCTTCTGGCTTTTCATCTTCATCAACTGTTGTCTCCTTTCATGAAGTCTCTACCAACCAACCCCACAATGGGGGTCCTTCCAATGCTACTATAGATGAAGCTCCTCTGCAACACCAAGAAGATATCTTCCTTATTGAGCAAGTCTACCAGCAACCTTTCCATGAATTGGTCATCAATCCAGATGATGCAGAAGTCCAAGCTCAGGAGGTCCCTGAGGCTGAGCAGTCCGTTGGGGAGGAAAGCAAGGTAGGGAATGGTGATGGCTCCTCCTTTCCTGATGGCACTGCTGTCCTTAAGGTAAGTCAATCATTCTTCTGCTAAGTTCATTTGAAATTCATTCAATTATTAAAACCACTGTCTTTGGTCTGTACAACCAAATGTTGTTGCCGAGTCTTAGCAAGAAACTACTCTTCCATTAGAAGTTGATGCAACCAAGACTGCAATGCCAGAGCTCTTCGTGGAATACACTATTGTTCATGAAGCCATTCCTGCTTTTTCTGCTACCTTCATTGCCTCAGAGACATGCCATATATCAGAGGTAAAAGAAGTTTATATCTTGTTAGCTGCCTCTCTCTACGTTATTTGCTAACATATTTTGACTTAGGACTCTTCCAACCCCTGTCCATAAGCCTCTTTCTCATCTGAACACTAATTTGTATAGTGCCTCCACCCCACCACAGATATATCAGGTTTGTTTTATTCTTCTTATGTCCTTTATTTTGATCGGTGGCAAAAATTACTTGATCTATAGCTTCTCCTTATGTAGGTTTTCACACAGAAGGATCCTGATACTGAGGAACTCTCCCTTACTGCAAGTGGACAGTTGCTTGGTTAATTTTCCAATGTCATTCGTAGTTGTGATGGCGTTGCTCCCTCCCTCTCATTCCGTTATTCCTCTTCTGCCAACTCTTACTATTGGATCCTCTGTAGGCCCTTCTGAGGACAATAACCCCATGGCCAGGACCTTGGAAGAAGCTACTAAGCTTTTTAGGAGTTGATCTACCCAGAGCAAGAGCTTCCCAGGGTGCAAATTGTCGTTGCCAATCTTCATGATCTCTAGGATCTAGACCTTGAGAGTAAGGCAGTTCGTAGTGAAATCTTGGAGAATTTTATTCATATAGCTCGATGTGCCAAAGATGCTGCTGATCCTCGTACACTACAAAGAATGGAATATCTACTTCTCCAGCTTCCTGAGTTATAAAAAATTGTGTTCACTGCCAGTACTGAGAAAGACAAGGCTGTTTCCCAACGTAAGGACCAAAATCACAAGTGGAAGCAGCAACAAGTGCATATTGCCTCACTTGGGAAAGGCTACTATGATGAATGGACGAAAATCCAAGAGAAGGGGGCTGAGATTGTAAGTCTGCAAGTTGAATCGTGAGATATGGAAGGCAGTTTTAATGGGAAAAGGCAACAGGCAGTGCAGATCTTTGCATCTGGAAAGGCCTCTTTGGAGAATGTGAACCACATACGGACCCTTGCTGCAAATGCTGAGGCCAAATAGTCTACTACAAAAGCTAACTATCTATGAGCCACGACTGCTCTGCGAGAACTAAGTAGTTTTGTCGCTCATCTTCCTGAGCCCTTTTGCACTGACTATGGACTAAGCCTCAATTCGTGGGCTTTTTAACTTATCTGTAATATTATTTATTTAGCCATCTTGGCCCAGGACTCTTAATTTCCCTTGCATATCTCTATTTTTTCTTCAATTTTGCGCCTCAAAAAATCATGACGGGATCAGAATAACTGTCCATTTTAAATGTTTAATAACTTTGTTTCTTGAAACGGCACATCTTCAGCTTTTAAGAGATACACGAATCGTTGTGGAGCATTGAACCTCCTTAATTGTCATGTTGAACTGATGCAATGCTTCCTCCTCCACTCGTTGAAGCCTCTAGGGTTATGCCTCTCTGCCTTCATCTTCATAACATCACTCTCCTTCTTAGCCCGAAGTTATGCTCATAATGTGTAGTTTCTTTCTTTTCTGTTTCAAAGCATTCCCTCCAGACTTTTGTTTTGCTAATGTTTCATTAGGTAGATGTACCCAAGCTCAAACCTGTCTTAGGTAGAAGTACCTAAGCTCAGGTAGTCCGATTGCATGCTAGTTCTTAAGCCTTTGAGAATTGGTTGGTGATGCTGGTGGTCGATCATCACTAATACCATCCCTGAAGACATCTGTTCTGGACCTTCGCATGCTCCAACCCACTTCCAACAAGTTTCTATTACATATAAGGGTGGAGCGTCGAAGATCAGTTCAAATGATGGGAAGGATTTTAGGATCTGTTGGTAGGAAATTCCCGAGTTACCAGATCCTAACGCAATCGAAGAAAGATCTAGTTCTTGGTTAGTAATCGCCCACCTAGTGTTTGTTGTGACTAACCAAAACTAGATTAACCAGCATACCTCTTTTACTAGGTTTGGTCATTTTGCTGTAGAGTTTCCATCACTTGAAGTATGGTATCAGAGTTAAAGGCCGCAAAGCCTCATAATAAAAGGGTATTTTTGTTTCATCAAATGAACCCTTTACTTTACTGCTTTGTATTTATCTTATTTATGCAATGAAATTAACTTCTATAACAATGCTAAACTATTAAAGGCTGGTTTTGAATACAATGTAGAAATAACCCCTCTAATAGATTCTGAATCAAACTGGAAAACAACCAAAGTTGTGAAAATTCAAAATTTGGCCACAGGAATGGGCCTTGGTGTATATCGGTCACCCCCCTAGTTTTGTTGAAAGAGCGAGCCTCACTTATAGGCTGCGAGTGAATATAAAACTAAGTAGCCGGGTCTATGACTTTCTCATATTCCCAAGCTGGTTGTTTATACTTCTTTAAAAAACCTGTCATTAATAAGATTACAATGCACTGTTCCATCTATGTCTCGTAGTTGAAAAACACCTTTGCCCTTGATTTTTTCAATTACAAAGGGTCTTTCCCACTTTGCAGACCATTTATCACGTCCATCTTGTTTTTCACCAAGAGGTAGAACTGTTTTCCATACTAACTCTCCTTATGCGAAACTTAATCCTCTGGTGCGACGATCATAGATGCGAGCAACCTTCTTCTTTTGAGCGATTAGGTTGTTCAGAGCCTTGGTGCATTTTTCATCTAGGTCTTCAAGCTCCTGCCACATTGCATGAACATAGTCTTCACCAACTAATTGATGTTGATCCATGACTCATAGAGACTGAACATTGATCTCTAAAGGTAGCACTGCATCATGACCAAACATTAAGGCATAAAGAGTAGTGCCCGTTGGACTATGTAGGCCCAAAGTGTATTGATTAACTCTTCATACCATAAACGTGGGTTGTCTACAAGCATTCTCTTCAGTATATAGAGGATGAATACCAAACCAACAAATGACATCTTCATATAAGAACTGTCCGATCGCAGTAGCAGAAGCAACCTTTAATCACTTTGCTTCTACCTATCTAGTGAAGAAATCTGTAGCCACGATGATGAACTTATGCTGCATGGATGAATAAGGATGAATACTTCCAATTAAGTTTAAAACCCATCCTCTCGTAGGTCACGGCTTAATGATTGGTTGTATAGGAATGTTTGGAATATGACTAACTGGCCCGTGAGCTTGACAATCCTCACATCCCTTAGCAAAGGAAATGCAATCCTTTAGAATAGAAGGCCAAAAATAACCGTGTCGTCGTAACAACCATCTCATCTTAGGTCCTGACTTGGTGAGCACTACAGACCCCCTACATGGACCTCTCATATCAACTGCTTGGCTTTGTTTCCATGGACACAGAGTAGATCCACCCCATCCTCTTCGAAGTAGTACGCTGTTTCACAGGAGATAGTTTGGAGCGAAATACCTGATGCGTTTGTCCATTGAAGTACTAGGATTTTTTAGGTATGCGATGATTGGCAATGATTAGGAAGGAAGAAAAAGATGAATGGTACATAATCACTTGATACATAAACAGTGCTACATTATCATTTGATCTCCTTCGTCTTGTTGATACAGTTACTAATCACTACATGAGATATTTTGTGCAAAAAAAATGGACAATCTAGAAAAGAGCCTGCAAAGGCATGTGTATGACTGACTTGGTACTTGAATCATTGTATGTTCCTTTTAACCTGCCTTTAATCTCTTCCATACAATAACCGTACCATAGAAATCAGATGCGGCTAATAAGTTCTCTCCATGGTTCCAAGCAACCCCAATAACAGGAAATCGATGACCCTACAGCCACACGTTCAGTTATTTGGGTCTAATTTGAGATAACATGACAGAAGACCATTGCAACATTGTAAACACCAAATGCAAACCTGTAGCTTGTTTACACATGTATGCTTTAGCTGAGTTAAGTCGTAGAAGTAGACGTTTGAATCCTCACTTCCGGCAACTAGGTATCATAACACCGCCAATGTCAGCAAAAACCAACAAGTGTATATGCTGACACAGTATAAAGAAAATAAAGTTGACTGCTAACTTTGATATTGACACTAATTTTCCATTTCACCATTTGTGTACCATACTCAAGAAGCTCAACATACTCAACATCTGGCAACATAGTCTATTTCTAGTGGCTGCAAAGCAGTTGCATACAAACTAACCAACACAATGATCAACAAACAGCATATAAAAGCTTAAATAAAGTCAATCTTCATCAATGGAGTCCAAAGCTTCTATGTACCATTCATCTTTTTCTTCCTTCCTAATCATAAAAGAAGGAAGAGTTCTATTTTCAACCTTCAAGACATGTTCCTGTACACCATCTGTGAGCCCGATACCTGTAGCGAGTTGTGCTAATTCATTCGCTGCATAGTTTTCCCCTCTGGGAATGTGCACAAACTCTACATGAGTAAATTTTTCCAACAATTCACTTTCTCTATTTTCATATGGCTCCAGCACAGCTCCAATCTTGAATGTGGCCTCTAGTTGCCGGATAACTAGTAGTAAATCACCCCAAATCTGTACATCTTTGACTTCTAAGTTGACCAGCAGTTCTAAACCAATGATCAAGGCCTCATAATCTGATGCATTATTTGAACAGTGATAGTCTAGCCGAAAGGAATAGGCAAAGGTTTCCCCGCAAGAATTAACGAACGCAATTCCTGCCCTTACGAAAGCACTTATGATGGATCCATCAAAGTAAAGCTTCCATGGTGCCAAAGATATATGGGATAATTCTAACTCTTTGAGCTATGGAATGTCTATCATCGGATGATGTGCTAAAAAATTGGCCACTGCTTGGCCTTTTACTGCCTTTTGTGGGACATACTGTAGTGAAAACTCGGACAATGCGAGAATCCACTTTCAAATCCGTCCTCTAAGTATAGGTCGGGATAACATGTATCATACCAAGTTAGTTTGAGCAATCACACAAGTGGTAAAAGACAGCATGTAATGTCTCAACTTGCAGCCGGAAAAATATAGAGCAAGGCATAGCTTTTCCATTGGTGTATACTTGCTCTCGCAGTCTTTTAACGTTCTACTCAAGTAAAATATGGCTTGCTCTGCCTTGGTGTCATCATCTTGTGTCAATAAGCTCCCTACAGAAGACTTCGTTGCTGAGATATAAAGTTTCAAAGGTCTCTCTAGTTGTGGTGGTACCAGAACTGGTGGATTAACTAGGTACTTTTTGATATTATCAAAGGCTTCTTGGTGGATTGGTTCCTAGACAAACTCTTTTTCTCTTTGCAGCTTCAATAATGGAGCAAAATGCTTGGTTTTTCCTGCAGCATTGGCGATGAACCTCCCCAAGAAGTTGATTATTCCAAGAAGTTGCTGCAACTCCCGTTTGTTCTTTGGTGGTGATGCCTTAATCATATCTTCCTTCTTATCATCTAGAACCTCTATACCTTACTAATGTACCAAAACTCTTAAGAAGTCTCCTACTTGTACCCCGAACACACACTTGGCAGGGTTCATTTTCAGTTGACCTCATTCGCTCAAACACCTACCTTAGATCATCAACATGATTAGCTCTCTTTTTGGACTTAACCACTAAATCATTAATGTATAGTTCCATGGTGACTCCTGAAAGGTCATGGAAGATGTAGTGCATGGCTCGTTGATATGTTGCTCCTGCGTTCTTTAACCCAAATGGCATGTTAACGTATTCAAACACTCCTAGCACTCTCGGGCATCTGAACGCAATTTTATGTCGATCAGCTTTAGCGACTGGAATTTGTTGATATCCTGATGTGCCATCCATGAATGATAGCATCTCATGCCTTGCTACCGAATCTACGAGCCACTGGCATAAGGTACGCATCCTTAGGAATGGCTTAGTTTAAATCCTCGTCATCCATACAGACCCAAATCTTGCCATTCTTATTTCATACTAGAACTATGTTGGATATCCACTATGTATATTTAGCCACTTGGATGACTCCAGACTTCAACATCTTCTCTATCTCTTCTTTTACGAGCATTGCTGTTTTTGCGTTCATCCTTCGTATCTGCTGCTGAACTGACTTCTTTCCATGATTGGAAGCTTGTGCACCACTAACTCTGGAGAGAGTCCTGGCATATCTTCAAATTTTTGGGCAAAGTAATCCTTATACTTAAGTAACAAGTCAACGAGCCTCTTTCTTTCCGTAGGCTCAAAAAAATGCTAATGGCCACTTCCATTGGCTCATTCGTTGTCCCCAAATAAATCTTTTTAGTGGGATACTTAACTTTAGGTGGAGTATCATCCAATGCTACTGGTGCTAATTGAATGATATCCTCATCTTCTACAATTCCTTGTTGTACATCCTCATTTATACATTCTACTGAAGCTACTGTTGGCAGACAATCATAGGCTTGCTTCTCTATCATATATATTTACAATCTTTCATATAGAGAAGCATAAGCCTCTGCTTCCAATTCCTTAAAGGTCGTATCATTAATAGATGGATGAGGCTAACTAAAGGAAGCATGGACGTGCCTTATCATCTTTAGTTTGCACTATCCCCCATTGAGCTAGTTCAGAGGTCGTTACTTCAACATGTCGACTTTTGTTGTCGATGCCACACACCTTGAGTGGTCTTAGCGTTCCATTGTAATAATTGGCATCCAAAGCATTCGCGGACACAGAATATGGTCTCGGGTCTGCATTGATCAGATGTGATTCCTCGCTCTCTGTATCCTAAAGTAAAAGTTGTTGATTGAGTGATGAAGGGACGCAGTAGCTTTTATGTATCCAATCCCTCCCCAGAATAGCATTGTAAGGCTCATTGCAATGCAGCACAAAGAAGGTATGAGTAGCCACTATTGGACCAACCTTGACTTCTACAAACAATAGTCTTAGAGTCTGCGAGATTGTTCTTGCAAAATTCCTAATAGTCATGAAAGTATCTTGTATAAAGGACCTAAGAATCCCAAGCAAAGTCATTGCCCGAGTAGTCAAAATGTTCACTGCTGCTCCAGTGTCAACCCTGCTCTTGCAGAGCTAGATGCCCCTCATGCCTGCTGTGATATAAAGTGGTTTCATGTGGGCTGCCATGGTTGTAGTAGGTTTAGAGAACATCATATGCAATTTTCGTACTGTTGGCTCTACCATCAGTATAGCTCCTTCCTCCTCTTCATGTTCAGCGAGTATTACCCCTTTCACAATTTTGCTTATTGAAGCCACTTGTTTGGCCTCTACTGGCTTTGTAAATCGAGCTGGTAAGATATACACCATTCCAATGTGCATGTCTTCTGCATACTCATTTTTTGGCATGTCATCTTCTTCATAGTCCAACAACTTCTCATCATCGTTGTCTTCTACTACTACATTTGTGGTTGATGTACTTGTTTTGCTTTTGATTTCACTATCGCAGCTGGCGGTGCATCTATTTGAATCAAATAAACCTAAGATTTAGTTCCTTTTGGTACTTCACTAGGTGAATCCTTTGTTTCTTCCTTGGTTTCAGCATTAAGAATAAGGCTAATCTTCTTTTGGTCCTCAATGGCCAAGGGTTTGGGACACAATCTAAGCATTGACTTCTTTTCGCTGAGCCAAACTATCTATGCAGCTTCCGCCTCCTGGTAAGAGTGATCTCAACAGTTTTTCCTCCTGTCTTTATGTACCAAACATCCTCTTTAATAACAGACCTTCTTGCTGGAGGAATGTAAGGTTTTACAACTTCCTTTGTCACTCGCTGTACAATTTTGGCGGGCTCAGACTTCTTTTCTTCTTCTCGTAGCCTCTTGTACAAATTTGAGTCCTTTGGAGCCCTCTTTAGTCTTCTGGATGGCTGATAATTCTTAGGAAGAGGCTTGACCTGTGGGTCTGTTCATATTGCTTCAATAAATTCATCGTATGTCATCTTCAAACCGCACTCTGCTTTGCAACATGAGCACAAGACTACAGAGGTTACTTCAAGCATAACTTCCTTCTGGTTTCCTTTTTGGTCATCTACTTTCTTGCTGCTGGATGCAATTGCTTTAGTAGTAGCCCTGAGGTCTAAAGTTTTTTTTTCCTTTTTGCCCCACCTCTCCATGATACTTCCAAAGTTTCGACCATAAAGGACCATACACTGGTACCTTCCTCGCAAACATCGAGTACCACGATTTTTCCCTCATCGATCCACTGCTGGATTTGCTTCTGAAGCTCCTTACATGGATCGGTATCGTGTGTCCAGTCATGGTGGAATTTGTAGTATAAGTTGGTCGTTACTCTACGCATATCTGGTGCTGGACCAAAAGTTACCATTGTGATGCCTTCTTTGATGAGGTCATCCAGAATTTCTGCAGCTTTGTAACCACAGAAAGTGCCTGTAGTGCTTGGCATTGAAAGATTTATAGTGCCTACTAAATTTTCAGCAAACGATTGATGATCCAACAAGGCAATATGAGGTGCTGCGTCTATCATGATTCTTCCGTCATTGATCCACTTTTAGATCTGATCCTTCATCTTCACACAATCCTTGGTTGTGTGATTGTTTCACATATTATGGAACTTGCATTATTTCTTCCCTTTCAGTTGTTCATCTATTGGGTATACACCAAAGTCGTCTTGGCTAGCTTCTTGTCCATCAAGTCATCCAAGATCTCGTGAGCTGCATTCGCATCATAGGTATATGCCTCAAACTCTAGCTTGGTGAATGCACTTGTGAATACTCGTACTGGTCCCTTGGTGGGAGTCATCTTCCTAAACTTGACTAGGTTTTTGGTTGTTAATTCTACTCCAACCACTGTCGTATCTTCATCTTCAGATTCGTCAGACTTTTCTTCAAGATAAGCTGCTGTGATTGTTTTATGACGCTCTCCATGATACGGCGTATTTACAGTGTAAGTTCCCTTAGAGGCATTGTGTCTGTTATTATGACGATCCAAATAAAATTAGCACATTGATCGGCTTAATCCATGAGTTTACAAGTAATCACAGTTTATCGTAAATGAATTGAATTGGCGATTCGGTTCACGACTTAATTATTGGGCGAGAATTTGAGTTGAGTCTCTTCACGAGAATTGTAGTACGCATGATTTTGAGTTCCTGGGCAGTTTCGGATAACTGTTTTGATAACCGAGGAATATGTTATTAATATTTGAAATCATGTACTTTCGTCGTGTTTATCCGTTTGTATTTGAGTTATCCGAAACGTGTTTGTGATTCGATTTGGACCGTCGATCGTATCGAGCCGCGAGTATAAATATCGAAAATAATCGAAAAATTGTCGAAAACACTGTTTTGGGAAGTTTGACCGGCGTTGACCAGAGAATTGACGTTGACCCGCGTTGACCGAGGGAGGAAAAAGCACCACCGTTTGACTCGCCGGCGACCTTTCATTTCCGACCACCTCCGGCTCCGATTTGGGTATGGTTCGATTCTCCTCTTGATTTCCTATGGTTTAGGACTTTGATTTGTGAAAATTGGTATTAATTTGTGGGAGAAGGAGCTTAGGAAAGTTCTTGAATTTCTGGCCGGAATGGGGTCTGTTTGGAGGCGGCGCTCCGGTGTGTTTCCGGTGACATTTTTGGGTGGAGTCAACTGGGTTTTGCTCTAGGATGCTTTGCCCTTTGGTTTTGAGGGACGAGGTGGAGTATTGGCGCCAGAATTGACCGGATGAGTTTTCCGGCGGTTTTGGCCGTGAGGATGTCGAGCTTGATTTGGGGTGGTTCCTAGCCAAATTGGCTGGTGGTGTAGTTATGAGATGTGATGGGCTTGAGGAGGAGAAGCTACAGTGGTCTTGGTCACCGGGAAATTCCTCCGGTGATGGCGGAGCTCTGGCGACCCGTTGACTTTTTGGATTTCGACAAATTTTATGCCGTTTTGCTCGTAATCACGCCCCAATCATCGCCTTGAGGTTTTCGAGTTGATTTGGATTATCGGATTTTAAGTCGAGGGTTTATGTGGAGAGTTTGGGGAATTTCGACGATTATTTTGTATCGAGTTATATGTTTCCGGAAATGGTTGGTTTCCGAGGTGTGGTACAGAGTGATGAATTGTGATTTTGATCAGTTATATTTTGTGATTATTCAAGGGATCGAGATCGTACGTTGGGCGAGGGATCTTCCGCCAGATCTCGTGATTAGCGCGTTTGCGCGCTGTGCTATCTGTGAGTGGACTTTTATTTACACTGTCGTAGCGAGTTCTTGATTTCAGTATTTATTTTCAGTATGATGTTGAGAATATTTATTGTTTTTGGAGGTATTGTTTTATATTTTATATGGTGATGGCATTTACTTAGCATCGATGCATTTGCTACTCGGCTTATCACCGGTAGACCAGATCCAGGGTTAAGAGATTCCCCTGAGGTGCCCATTAGACTTGAGAGATTCGCCTAGTCTATCACCGTCGGGCATGAGAGATTCGCCTGACACCTCCATTCATTTTATGAACTCGCTTTGTTTTATGATATATATAAATGGTGAAAGGCATATGATTATTTTCATCCGCTCACTCTAACAATTTTATTTGCCTTTCCCCTGGGTTTTTTGGTTTCCGTGCCCAGTTTGCAGTTCGGATTCTGGTGTCTCACGTCGTAGTCGGAGGCTTAGTGTTCGAGCCACCTTTCTTTTCCAGTAGGTTTCTTGTTTTGCCTACTGTTGTATATTTTTGTATATATACACTAGAGGTCGCTCTGATTACTCTATCGTTATACTTTTATATGTTTTTCCCTTGATTTCTGTAAAGTACAGTTTTGATTATTACTTTACGTTATTGTTATGATATTGAGAAATCCAGATGGAATTAGTACCCACGGTTTGGCTTTTGTGGCATAGGATGAAGTGTGTTTTCGGGTGCAGGTTAATGGCAATTCCACGTTATAGCGAAACTCTGCCGAAATTTTGTGGTTTTTGCAAGTTCATGTTTTCAGAAGGGGTTTGATTCCGGTTTAGGAAACTAAATCGGGGTTGGGTCCTTTCAGTTATCAACCTCCTGGTACGCTGCGTGAGTTTGCGCCACTGCTTCTATGAGTGCATTCAAGGAAGTGAACTTTATGTCAACATACTTGGTATGCAACTGCTCTTCTAGGCCTCTAACTGCGATATCCACAAGTTCCTCCATGGTGCATGAAGTTTTACTTTTTGTGTAGGCTGTTCTAAACCTGTGTAGGTATGCAACTGGGGACTCACTAGGCATTTGAGCCATTTGGCATAACTTTCCTAGTTTGACTGTAGGCTCTGCTCCACCAAACTGCTCGGTGAACAATATTTCCATCATTGCCCAATTGAGTACAAAAGCTTGCGGTAGATTAGTGTACCAATGTAGTGTAACTCCTGATAGTGATGATTCGAACACTCTGAGCCTGAACTCAATCAGGGTCCCATGGGCCACATTGAGCTCTGAATTGTGTCATGTGTATGGTAGCTAGTTCTGACCCCTCCCCACTGTATTGAGTAAAGGAAATAGGTCGTTAACCCTTTGACCACTTCCAATCATGTGGTGGAGGTGGAAGACGATCACTATAAGTTGTAAAAACCCTGGCTGCAGTTGGCAACCTCTTAGCGATAATTCTGTTAATGTGTTCCTCCAACTCATGCTCGAGATTCAGTGGTGGAGGTGGATCATTCTGATGAAGTGGCTCTTCTTCGTCTTTTGGCTCTTCCTCCTCCTCAAACTATGGAATTGGCTTTCCATTTAACTTTGCTATTATAACTGCGAGGCTGTCTATCACAGTTTTGGTTAGAGCCGTGAGAGAGTTTGATAAGTAATCAAACTTTGCATTATATTGCAATCGGTCCCTATGCATAGAGGACCGCATATCTTCTACTTTTGAGGAAAATCGCGCCCGATTAATCGTTATCGGTGACTGCTTGGAGGATGTGGTCTAGCTGACCATCAATATGTTGATCTCATTCCATGACATAGTCACGGTAAGCCACTGAATCAAGAGTCTTGATTTCGGCTGCTGACTTAGGTTTGAAAGTCATTATTGTACCAAACCTTTGAACAACTCCCTCGCTGCTTAGACCCCGACAACTAGCTTAGTTGTGTTCCTGAAACTTAGGTGACCGATGTTTGTGACAGCTAGGAAACATTTTCCTATAATGATTCTCTATGATTATTTTTGAGAGACACTAAACCTGAGTCTCATTAGGCGTGCCAAAATGTTTGGCTCGATTTTCTCCAATCAGGTCGCTGTGATGAAGAAATCACAAACTGTCTCTTTTAAGGGTCTTGTGCATGCTTGGCGTGCCAATTTCGAGGGAAGAATGTAGTTCTTGTAGTGCGTTGTGTCTATCTCTGCTTCCTTTCAAGCGATTGGAGTGAGAAAAGCACCAACCTCGCTTGTTGAGTTCTATCTGCCTAAGTTGTTTCAAGACTTCGGTTTTGTGTCTCTCTTCTGAGCCACAAAAGAATCAATACTTTATACGCAGTGTGAGTATAAAGCAAAGAAATCTTAAGGGGCGAGTGTTGAGAACACCGAATATGGTGACTTCATAAATCCTTGGAATCTCCACGCTCAGTCGGGTGAACCAGACTCATCTGATCGCCGTCGTCGGTTTGGTACCTGAAGTGAACCTTCAAATCTCCACGCTCTGTCGGATGAACAAGATCTTGAGTTCGTTGTCGCTAGGTAGGGTGACTTAGGAAACTGCCAGAATCTCCACGCCCTGTCGGGTGAACCAGACTCCTTTGATCGTCGTTGTCGTTGTTTACTCGCTGTGAGAGAGTAATGAATTACTTGTGAGCAGATTCATGTATGTGTGTTGATCTCCTTCAATCTGCTTGGATTAATCTATTTATAGATGTTGATGCTCTCCTCTTCTTGCATCGCTCAAGGAAACATTTTAGACTAGAAAAATAAGGATATTATCTTTTCGACCTTCCTACATTGCTTAGGATTCTCGCACGTGATATCAATATTTCCAGATTCACATCAATCTTAGCGGGTCACAAGAGTCGGTCTATCTTTATCTTATCCCAAAACGTATAATAAAATGTTTAAATTTATTTTGGACCCAAATACCAGAACCGCAACCAAGACGGGCATACGTTGTAGAACCCGATTCCATGGAGGTCTTCGATAAATACTTCCATCCCCCTTGATGACTCTACAGCCAGTGCTTGATCAGTGATGTTCACAAACTCAAAACGGAGCCGGAGCCGGAGCCATCATCATATATATCACATTATTGTAATCGTACAACTATGCATTTTGAAATCATACGTACGTATATTAACGGTATACAACATGCAATATTTTCATAAATCCTATTAATCTTCTTTGTATTTGTGTACTCGTAACACAACACCCGTAACAGCTCATACTCGTATTTGCATACGTATAATAAACATCCTTGAGTAACAAGTTTTCATTTTAGTCCATCAAAGTGTCTTCTCGATCAGAGAGAATTGATCTAGTACATTCTACTTGTGCGTATACTGTATACGACTACACGAATCTAATGAGTCAACGTGCGCGTGTATCCAAACGACAAGAGTCTTCGTAGGATCTTTCAATCTCATAAGAAATTAGAATAGTTTCCTTCTGGAAATTTAACTTTTTGTAAGATTTTTTAAAATCTCTGGTGTTTGGTTTTGATCTGGGTTTTGGGTTTGGGGATGAGCTTGTGAAAAATCTTCCGCTGCTTAATTTTTAATCTCCATGGGCAAGCCAAAAGCTCCGAAGCAAACCCTAAACTCCTACACTGTCAAACCGATCAACGAGACCGTCAGAGGTAAAAAATCATGTCGATTTTGCCCTAACTTATAAAGTCGATTCAAAATTGAGATTGAAATTGGTGATTTTGGCAGCCGGCGACTGCGTGCTGATGCGGCCGTCGGAGCCGGGGAAGCTGTCGTACGTGGCGAAGATCGAGCGGATCGAAGCGGACGGTCGTGGAGCGAACGTGAAGGTGCACGTGCAGTGGTACTATCGGCCGGAGGAGTCGATCGGCGGCCGGCGACAGTTTCACGGCTCTAAGGAGGTGTTTCTCTCCGACCACCACGATGTTCAGAGCGCCGACTCCATTGAGGGAAAGTGCACCGTGCACACCTTCAAGAGCTATACGAAGCTCGACGCCGTTGGAAACGACGATTTCTTCTGTCGTTTCGAGTATAACTCTTCCACTGGTTCCTTCAATCCCGATCGAGTCGCCGTGTATTTCTCCCTCTCCTCTTTTATTTTTCATAGAATCATTCAATTCCAGTTTGTTATTCTAATTCATATGTTCTTAAATTGATAATGCTTTAATGTCTGAGAAAGATAAACGATTTTCTTTGACTTCTTAAAATGAAGATGACAGGTAGATTATGACAAAATGCACAGAAGAACTATTTTAGCTTAATTTCTTTTAGTTTTTATGTCAAATTGAATCGAGTTCAGGAATTCAATTTTCTCTTCAATACTTGTTGTTTATATAGTATAGCTCTAGTTGCATAGGATCAATGATACTTATTCGAGTTCAGTTGTTCTTTTCCAACGTTTCTAATGTGATGTGGTAGGTACTGCAAGTGTGAGATGCCTTACAACCCGGATGACCTCATGATTCAGTGTGAAGGTTGTAGTGATTGGTGAGTCTGATATTGCTAAAGCTACTTATTCTGCATTAGGATGTGCTGGATTTGAAATTTTTATGACAAAGATTGGAAAATTGAGTGCTTCGTGTGAATATTTTGTATAGAATTTAAACTTTGCACAAGCATTACGGTGGAACCTTCTATAGCAGAATAAGCCTGATATGTCTGGGTTATTATGCATTACAGTTTCAGATGATTTTATTTTTTTTGACCAAGGGTGTTATGCATACATGTTAACTTGGAATGAGTAAATTTTGGATCGTGGAAAGTGTCATTTGAGTGATTGTAGATGATGATGTTAGTCTATGAGTGGATATGGTTCATGGCGATTTAGTTTAGTGCACAGCAGTGGCATTCTTATTGCAATCATTGATAAGAGGGTTGGAGTTGCGAGATTGTGTGATCTAAGGCGTAAGAGATAATCTAATGCAAGCTAAAAAAAAGGTGATTGTGAATAGCGTATCATCATTAATGAGTTCTATAAGCCTTTATCCAGTTCATAAGAGCTGGCAGAGTGGAAGCTTGGTCTTGCATCATTTGTTATGACTTATGTATTTGCACAACTATTGAGTACAACATTGCATTTTGCAGGTAGACAGTTAATAATTTTTTCCTATAGTTGTAATTTATGCCTAGAGTTTTTATGCCTCATTACCTCAGGGCATGTTCCTTGAGCGCAAGTAGCCAACATGCCTTGCTTTATGCTTTCATTTAAAAACTTTGATATCTATTTATGTGTGGCAAATTTCAAATGCTGGTGTGAAATGAGCTTAAGATTTATTGTAAACATAATGTTATATCTTAACAGATATGCATTATGTTCGTCTTACAACTCCCTTTTTTTCTCATTCCAGTACCAAATTACCAATGCAAATATTTTATCATATTTGATTCAGGTTTCATCCTGCTTGTATAGACATGAGTCCAAAGGAAGCTGAAAGACTGGACCACTTTTTCTGTGAAGTTTGCTCTCCCGAGAGTCAAAAGAAGTTGGAGAATTCACATGTTGTTTCCACGCAGACGGATATGAAGGTACAGTTTTAGATCAAGTGTTAGATATATTTGATACGGGGTTCATCAATACACAATTCTATGTTGTGGACCAAACTTTACGGAATGTCTGATGGAAATGATAACTTACTCTATATATCTATATGTCTAGCTTTCTTCTCTGTAGGAAAAGATATATTTATATATATATCTACCATTTACAACCATCAGCTTCTGTGATGTTTTCTCTGCGTCTCATTTTATTTAGTAATTCCACACAGAAGTTTTGTAAGCATATATACTTATTTTTTGAAAAACATGTTTTAAATGATCCCACAGACCCACACCCACCACCAAAATCAAAAATAAACGCTAAAACATGTTACCGCAACAATCACATGTTTGCTCATAATGAGTGTTATCTGTCAAGGAGAAACTTTAATGCCGATGCAAAGTAGCCGAAGGGCACATGATTTAAGGTCATCAAGGTTTCATTTTGATATTCTGATATTTGTTAATAGAGTTAACTAGTATTGTTAAACAAAATGCGTACAGTATAGGGGTGTGTTATAAATTCGAGCAGATTATCAGAAATTACATTAGCACACTGTACTGATTTATATGATTGTATATGAACTTGCATCCCTAATGTATTTCAGGTGGAGACTAAACGTCGTCGGAGGTGATATTGTGAATTAAGATCTGATGAATTTGACTTATAATCGAGGAAACAGATGTTCCTACGGGCTGGTTGAACAGAGGCATAACCACATCGCAAGTTGTGTATTTGTGAGTCAGGGAGAAGACGATCATTTTGGGAATGAAACAAAAAAAACCTTTATTCTGTCAATATTTGGTTTCCTCGGTTTTTCGAGGATGTGTTTGATTGTACGTAGTTATGTGATGTAGAATTCCCTTTTTCCCTATTTCCCCTAGGATTGTGAATATTCCGAGAAGGTATTTTTAGCTTAACAAAGTAGCAATAGATGTTAATGTTTTTTGAATTATCTGTTCCACGTTGCTATACATTATTATCAGCCACCGTTATAACTGCCACTTCACTGGATTGTAGAAAATGTAGAGCCGACAGTGTGCTTAATTTTTGAGAGGGCAACCGTAAAAGCTAGACTCACGTACCATTGCAGCCGTGTAAGCAGGTAGAAACCTTTCTAACGGTTCAGCTTTGTATTTCCTGCGGCCAATAGACAACTTGCCCTAGTTTACATCGTGCATACATGAGCACTCGATACTTCCATCTCAAAACTTTGACGATTTTATATCATTTAATAAAATTGACAATATGATACAGAAACAGTGCTACATTATCATTTGATCTCCTTCATCTTGCTGATACAGTTACTAATCACCACATGAGATATTTTGTGCAAAAAAAATGGACAATCTAGAAAAGAGCCTGCAAAGGCATGTGTATGACTGACTTGGTACTTGTATCTCTGTATATTCCTTTTAACCTGCCTTTGATCTCTTCCATACAATAACCGTACCATAGAAATCAGATGAGGCTAATAAGTTCTCTCCATGGTTCCAAGCAACCCCAATAACAGGAAATCGATGACCCTGCAGCCACACATTCAGTTATTTGGGTCTAATTTGAGATAACACGGCAGAAGACCATTGCAACATTGTACACACAAAATGCGAACCTGTAGCTTGTTTACACATGTATGCTTTGGCCGAGTTAAGTCGTAGAAGTAGACGTTTGAATCCTCACTTCCGGCAACTAGGTATCATAACACCGACAATGTCAGCAAAAAACAGCAAGTGTATATGCTGACACAGTATAAAGAAAATAAAGTTGACTGCTAACTTTGATAATGACACTAATTTTCCATTTCACCATTTGTGTACCATACTCAAGAAGCTCAACATACTCAACATCTGGCAACATAGCCTATTTCTAGTGGCAGCAAAGCAGTTGCATACAAACTAACCAACACAATAATCAACAAACAGCATATAAAAGCTTTAATAAAGTAAACCGTCAATCTACCAAATTCACAACTCCAAAGTGTACATATAGTGTCAAAATAATGTCCGTGTCATCAACAAAAAGCGAATATAAGTCACGGTGATATGCGAGGATAATGGATAATAGATCCATCATTCATTATGTATGTATCAGTGACACACATGAAAAGTAATAAAGTAGGTGGTAACATTGATATAGATATACAAACCTATATATTCTCCCTTTTCGAGGGAAAGCAGAGGACAAAAGGAAGCCCGGATACTGTATATTCGTGGAGTTAATTTGAGTGAGCAACGAAGAGTCAAATAACCTTGTATTTCCAGCGCAACACTAGTTCAAACAATCCTCGTGTCAGTACTGAAATTATTGAACATATCACTTGGAAAATATAGAGAGTGTCCTGCTGACCAAACCTGAAGAAAGATAAACTGCCATCTTGAGTACATGTCAGTAACACAGGGCCCCGAGCCAACAGAGAAAAACTTCGGTATTGCACAGTTGTGACTGGGGATTTCTGCCTACTGCTACTTCGATGCCTATGAGAGCGGGATAATACTCCTGTGCGAGGATTCATACTTACAGAATATATACACCCCTGAAACGAAATTCCAATACATACATCGATTAATGTTCTGCAAACTCATGCAAAAAAATCGAAAGTGAATGTAGCCAACACACCGTTCCATCCCCACAGAAAATGACCTGTCCAGTGTGAGCATAGTCCATTGCAGTAACCTCACTGTCAAAAGATGTTTTATGAATGGTCCTACCAGTACTGAAATTGAAAACCTGATATATCAATGTAGAAATACCAGCAATCAATATATAGTCTATTAAATTAAACATATCCAGGAAAGAACAACACTAAAGCATTAGACATGGCTTACGACCTTACTGGTTACCCAATGAAATAGAAAAAATAATTAAATACGGTAGCCATATTAATTCTTTTTTATTAGGTGATATTGGAGTTTTATGATTGTAGTGCATGCATACCAATTGATCAGATTGGTTAAGTCAAACTACATCGTTAAGATCTGTAGTCTTAAACATTACATTCCAAATTGATTTGAATCTAGATATCAGCAATAGCATATATATAATGCCAACACCACATCATAAGTGTAAGTTCAAATAAATAACAAAAATCCTTTTTGTGATAAAGAGAAAAAAATATATATTCTTTTCATTAGGATGCCAACTTTATCACTTGACTTTCCAAAAGGTGATATACAGATAATGACCATATATATGACTTACACATTTTGAATTTAATTAACTGTTTACAAGTATTACTTTGAGAGGATTTAGAAGGTTAACGTGTGGTAACATTCTAGGGTGGTCCTATAGGGGTCATAGATCAATTTCTACTCCAAAAAAACGTGTACTACACAAAAATTGATGAGCTGCAACATAGAACAAAACCGAAAAGAAGGTATAGTTCTTTCCTCAGCAAAGAGAGAAATGAAGGGCAACGAGCCAAAGACTATATGAAAGCGAGATATGAAAAATTTAATATTTCAGAGCCAACGCGCAAAAGTTAATCACTTACCGTAATTTCTTTGTCTGCATTGCCAACCGAAAGGAAGTTGTTATTTACCTGCATCAGGAATGACCTTAAATTGCAATGTGGGATATCATGACTAGATTGAAAATAATAGAGGGAAAACAATTCAAACTCCCATTATAACCATCTCAAACTCAAGGGGAAAAGGCATTACTCAAAAAATGTAAATGACAAGATGGAACATGATTAAAAACAGGGAAGATTCAAGTTCAATTAAAAAAAGAAAATATAAAGTGATTGAAAATTTAAGCTGAATGAAACAAATTGTTTAGATGATGATAAAACATAAGACCTTGACATTATAGAAATATGAAGTTGCAGAAAAAGATTGCGGTGCCCTTCTGAGGGGCTCCATATTCATAATTTTATATATAAACTCACAGGGTGAAAACGAATACACAGCTGTGGAGAAACTCCATAGATTACTCGAATGCAAAGGCCTCTCGAAATCTCCCATACTCTCACAGTTTTATCCACCGATGAGGATGTAATGTACTGATTGTTTGACGAGAAATCAAAATCTGGAATAAACACAAATAAAATAGTGTTACAAACAAATACATACACAAGAAAACAAAAGCAGTAAGACTTCAACTAATGCAACCTCCAACACTCTAAAGTTATAGTAGAATAGCGATTCTCTCATTATTGGTGCAACATTGCTAGGAACTCCAATTTTTTTTTTAAAACATCAGGGAATATTCAAGAATATACCAAGGGAAATAGCATTGGTTCCATAAACTACTAAAGACAATGATGCTAAAACAATTATGAAATTTGCATCCACTACAGAATAATGGACTGGATGAGCATAATCATTTGAAACACTGCATATACATAGTGTTTTCAGTACATTTATTACTATATAGCCACAAGTTGATTAGTTTAGCCAAATACAAAAATCGCAGAGGTATACTAAAGCGTTCAGTTTGAAGTTTGAGCAAAGTGCTTAAGATTAGAACTTCTTAGTACTACGTTTCTTGTCTTTAATTTATGGAATATCGCAGTGGCATAAAGTAGTATAGGCCAGAACATGTAAACAAATCTATCGATACAAACACAAAAGACTAAGGATTTTAACATCATCAGGGAATCCAACCTGTGACATCTTTGGAATGACCATTTAGTTGCTTGAGAATTGAAGGAGGATCAGAGACGGTGCATATTGTCAAGGTTCCATCGGATGCTCCATATGCAAGCAGATCAGAACTCATGTGCCCAAACTTCAAAACAGTTACTGTACATATAAACCAATTAGGGTTTTCCTTTGGCAAAAAATCAAATTCCAGCTTCAATTATGCATTAGTACTAAATGAAAAAGAAGAGGGGGAAAAAATTTACCAGACGCTCTGCATTGATCAAAGATGCAGTGCATTCCTACAAACGAGTAGGCAGGCTGTTCAACCCGCCGACGTGGGCGGTCATTATCACTGATACTCGAGCCAAAACTCGCCCTGCGAGGTGAAGGTTGACTGCCACTTTGCACATCCTGTTTAAAAACAAGAACAAAAATCTCTACTCATTAACCAAAACCTCCAAAATCAAACATCAACACACATTTCATCTCTGCAAGCAATCCCATCTCCTATTTGAGTAATTTACGCCTTAATATAGAAAATCCATAGTGAAATGTAAGTTGCATTGCAGATACCCTGCCACTAGCACTCCAGTTATCGACGTCATACAAATGAGACAGTGGAGTCGGCAGCGGAATCCATCGGCCACTGATGCACATACATCAATCAACCTGACGTCAGCATTAACCGGATTCAAAGCACTGATCCAAAACAAACAAAAAAGTTGATGAGCAGCCAAGAAGTGACTGAAATACCTGTTTCCTGGAGTGGTTTGGAGGCTGGGACTGTCCCTCTCCCAATTCCTCGGCCTCCCAATGTAGTTTCGGAACGCCACGTAGCCTTTTCCATTGCATCTCCAATCCTTTTGATGATTTCACAAACACACACGAATTGAGAGTCTGAGATTTCGAATGAAATGAATCGACGGAGAGGATTAGTTTGGAGGCTTACTCGGCGGCGATGGATGGAGGTCTGCAACTTGCGAGAAAGAAGAAGGCGGCGAATGCCGATGTAGTCGGGATCGGAGTCGGCGGGACAAGGCTGGAGCAAGCACATCAATAGATCTGAACGCTTCTTCTTCTTCTTCTTCTTCTCCCCTTCGTTCTCGTTGTCGTCGTCGTCGTGTTTGTACTCCGCGCCGCGGCGTTCGCCGTCATTCTCCTCCTCCTCCTCTTCTTCTGGTGGATCGCCACCGCCATTGTTGTCCTCGGCCATCTGACTTTGGGCTACGTGTTTCGCTCGCGCTCGGAACGACCAACTCTTAACTAACTAACTAAAAGAGTGAGGACAGCTTTGACGTTGACTACTTCATTTGTTTTCAATTTTTCAAAGTCTTCAAACGACGTCGCTTTACTGGATGCTTTTTGGCTTGCCGATCCGTCGGTGATTTTACTTTTACTACTTATTTTTCTTTACATTTTACTACATTTCTTATGGCATTACTCTATAATAGAGAATTCATCTATTTTAGAGTAAAAAAAGATTTTGTTTAGTTCCAACAGCTACTTTAAATCTTTATAGAGTAGCTGCTGGAGCTAAAATATCTCTTTTTAGAGAAAATGTTTGTGAAAGCAGATTTATTCCGTTTCAGCTTAGATTTCTGTGAACCTGCAAAACAAGTCGGAACACGGTGTGGTATCATGCTTAGACCCTCTGATGCTTAAGTCACTACTTGCCTTAAGAATCAAATAGTGAATAGGGCAGAAAAACGTTACCTCAGACCATGTAGAGATGATCTATATATAGTGATCGAGCTAGGTCTAAGCATAATCCATATCGAATATGACTACTTTACTTTCGGATAGGAGGAATCCATTAAGGAATGGATCTCCATATCCAAGGCCAATCAAATATCATGATTATCACAGTCCCTTTGGCATAATCCTGCTAGGACACATACAAATCTTTCATTTTCCTCCTCGGATTCTGTCAACCCCCCAAGGTCCGATCGAATAGTCCTTTAAGGTTTGACCTTACTTATGATTGTCATGCTCATCGAACATTCCAGAAGACTCTACATCGTTCCAGAGACTTCTAGAAACTCCAAATCATTCGACCCTTAATCGAACCCATAATCGTCCGAGCCCAGGCCCATATCTGGCCTCATCGAACCTCATCCAGAATTGTTCTACCCGAGCTAATACGTCCCCAGCTTGGGTGGCCAAAATTGACTCCCACAAATACCCTCACAGTAGTGTGAGGTTCGACACGTGTTGGCCTCGCGTTGTTGTTTGTCTAAGCTCTTCAACTTTTGAAAAGCCTTTTATCCTTCTCATCGAGTAATGCGCGAAACCCCAAACACGTACTTGCACCGCGCCACCTTCATCATGACCCGTACGTCATCATGCCTCATCAGCCATTATGTCTCTCCCTATCCAACGCAACCTTTCCCACTTCCAACTATTTTTCAAAAAATCAATCATATCCCTTGAAATCTGAAGCTGCTTATCTCCTCAAATGGGCACTTCGTATCACTCCGTACTTCTTCACAGTATATAAATCGAATCCCATCTTCCTTTTCATTTTTTTCACTTGCAAAATTCTCCCATCAAACCCAAAAGAAGAACTTTCCCCTACAACCCAGAACATTCTTAAAGCAAACTCAAAACCCAGAAAAAAGTCCATGGCCTCTAACAACACTTTCCCTTCTACCCCGATCGAAATCACCATCCTTCAGGATCCCAGCGTCGTCGGCCTGATCGACCGCTCTAAGCCACTCGCCTCCGCTGGGCCTCTCCTACAACCGCAACCAACCACCGCGGAACCATCCCAAGAGCCCCTCATAGAGGTTACCCACTTTCAAAGTGAGTGAGATTCAAATCACCAAACCTCTCATTCTGGAGGTTGAAGCCGACCCCACCTTCATGCAATTCCAGTCGCATACCACCAAGGCAGTTCCTAAGAAAGCTCATGAGGAACTCTACCCCTCTTCCTTGAAGGTTGACTCTGCCGAGGCCTTTGCCTCATTTATTCAGACTTTCCACCAAGGGGACAACTAACTTCCGGTTCGCTCTCGTCTAAGAAGAAGCGAGAGTGTCGGAGCTTGAAAAAGCTCATGGCCCGGGCCTACTTGTCCATCCTTTCCAAATCATCTACGGGCTTTCCTTCCCGATCCCAGCCTTTATCTGCTCTGCCCTTGAGTTCTATAGCATCGCTGTGGAACAATGGTTCCCGCATAGCTTCCGCTACCTGGCCTGCTTTGACTGACTTAATCTGTGGTTTGACTTCTGTATGGGTCTACCGAAGTTCAGGCTCCTCGTCCAAGTCAAGCCTACTCCGGTTAATCAATTCTACCTCTCCTAATGGATTATGTACGTCAAGGAATCATTGTTGATCGATCCGCCTTACTCTCCAAAGGACTGGAAGAAGACTCTCATCCTTGAGTTCTACTGCATCACTGTGGAACAATGGTGCCTGGATAGCTTCCATTACCTAGCCTGCTTCGACCGACTTAATCCGTGGTTCGACTGTCCTATGGGTCTACCGGAGGTCAGGCTCCTCGTCCAAGTCAAGCCTACTCTGGTTAATCAATTCTACCTCTCCCAATGGATTATATACGTCAAGAAATCGCTACTGATCTATCCGCCTTACTCTCCAAAGGATTGGAAGAAGACTCTCATCCTTGTCTTTAGGGACTGGGAGAAGCTTAGTGGGGATACCGGCTACAAGGTTCCTACAGTCATTAATTAACCATCTCCCCAACCTGCCAGAGGAGCTGACCAAGGCTGACGAGTTCCACCGTGATCTCATCAACAACACCCTAGCCATCCCAACCAAGTATCGCAGGTGTCAGTGGCTATGAAGCAAGGAACACCCCATACCTAGAGGTCTAGAGGGCATTGTGCCCCTTCAGCATGAGAACCGCCAAGAGGTGATCGAAGTCCCTCGGGCCCCCCAGGTCTACAATAAAGGAGTCCCCACCCCAAGCCCGTACATGTCAAAGCTCTCACCGAGCATGGGGAGTTCTCCAAGTCTCGGAAGCAGAGGCTAGTGAAGGCTTCCGAGCTCGTCAAGGACACGGGTAAGGCCCCGGCCCACATTGTGGAGGCTCATGATATGGTTTCTCCTATTGCTACTACCACCACCACCACTATTGTTGATGTCACTATTGCCACTGCTTCCACTGTTCTTCCAACGTCTCCTCCTCTTAAGAAGATGAAGACCGACCCGGAGCCACCCAGGACGAAGAACTTCTCTCTCGGTAAGCTTGCGTTCTTTTGTACCCTCAATGTTATCGATCATACTTCGTTATTCTTATATCATCTTGCATGCCTTCATAATCTTGTCTTCCTGTGCCATGCTTGCTAAATGTATATAATTCACTATATTGTTGATCGTACAGAACCCCTTGGGAAGGTGGTTGAAGGGATCTTGCCCGACCACCCCAAGGTTTACTTCAAAATCTCTCAACCAGACCAGGGCTACATCGTTCAACCCCCTCGCGATCTTATTAAGGAAGAGATAGAGGCCCTTGGCGAGGGCACCGTACTCCCTCGAGTGTGGGAGCTCATCCCCTCCCAACTTTGATCGGGTTTGGCTTGTGGTGATATCGTGTGCCCATCCCTAGTTTCTATGATCCTCGAGTAGGATGGCTAGGACCTTGGATCTTTGCAAATCGGGGACTTAATGACAGCGTCCTGGACTTCTCTCTACCGGGTAATCTTTCTTCTCGTACATCTGATATCTTTTCATGTTGTTTACTCAATCGTTACTTTTGTATCTAACACATCGTTCTTTTCTCTATTTCAGTCTTCTGCCACCCTCACTGTGGCCTTTGGATGTCTGCACACTGAGGCTAAGGAGGTTAATGAGCTTGAGGGTCATGTGAAGGGACTCAGGGAAGCCCAAGACCTTGCTTGCCGTATGATCGACCAAGGAAAAAAAGACCTGGAGGCCGTCTATTCCACCCATGAGGAAGAGGTTAAGTCCCTGAAGTCCGAACTTGAGCAGGCTCAATCTGAGTTAAGAGAGGCAGCAAGATTGCTAACGCCAAGCTCAAGGAGGCTTTAGACGCCAAGGACAGGGAATACAAAGATCGTTTGGCCGCCTTGGAGGTCTCCCATGGGCTACAGCTCGAATCGCAGCGAGTGGACTGGGAGCAGGAACGAGCGGAGCAGATCCGTGCCTACGACCCTTCTGTCGCTGCCTCGAAGACCTAATCGAAGTGAAGCCCCCTGCCTGTCCTTGGGGTGTATCTTATGTAATAGCGTTTATGACCCTTTTTTAGAACAATATCTTACTTTTTATCTTACGTAATTTTTTGCTAATCTTGGCCTGGGCCTTTAGCTCATAAAAATCTTATGCCAAGGGAGATCTTACTAAGAGGGGTTGTCTGCAATGTTGAGATGGGGTCCGCCAAAATTCTTTTCATCAACTTTAACGTATCCCTAGGGCGTCGTTAGGTGTGTACGCTTGAGACTTAGAATGCCCAATTTTCCAGAATATGGTCAAGCCACCACCGAGGTGTTTGTCAATCTTACCACGTACATTTTAACCTTGAGGACTTTAATGACCCAAGATTACTGTGAGCTCTCGCGGGTTACTCTGAATATTTTGGTCTATCCACGGGTGTCCTTCTCAATGCTCTAACCCTTCCTCCCTCAGGATGCTTTACGTTTGGGATGACTGATTAGCTCATAGAGTGGAGGTCCTTCACTAGGAACCAACGTCATCTTCCCCGCTCAAACTCGTTGCCTTTCCTAGGCTTTAAGCTCCCCCTAATCATATACATCGATCTGTGAGCTCTTATAGAGCACATAGAATCGTACTCCAAAAAATCAAACACATAGAATCGTACTAAAAAAATCGAACACATAGAATCGTATATTATTCAAAAAGCATGGCTTACTGAAAACAAAAGCTTTTATTGAATGATCGCCCAGTATCGTATAATGTCTATCACATCGTACAACGTTTATCACATTGAGCATATCGTACTATATTAATCACATCGAGCAAGGAAGTGTCTTAGCTTGTAAAACAATCGTACCAGAAACCAAGCTGGTTAGAAAGAGTACATGCCCCTTCAGGCCCTAGGCCTTCAACTCCGCCTTAAGCAGTGCTCCTTTAGGTAGAGGGCGTTCCACCATTTATCCACCAAGGCTCCGGTTCTAGGGTTCTCTAGCTCGTACGACCCATTATAGCCTTCTCCAATGATCTTATATGGCCTTTCCCAGTTTACCCCCAGTTTTCCCTCCCCTGTGACCTTGGTATTTTCGAACACCTTGCGTAGCACTAAGGTTCCAGGGAGGAAAACTCTAAGCTGAACCTTTCTATCATAATAAGCTTTTATCTTCTACTGGTAGGAAGCCACCCTTACTTGAGCTTGCTCTCTTCGTTCATCTAGTAGGTCCAACTCATGCCTCAGACTTTCTGAATTGCTTTCTTCTGTCCATTCCGCCAGCTTAAGGTTAGGGATCTTATGGTTGATTGGGATGACGACCTCTATTCCGTAAACCAAGGCGAATGGAGTCTCCCCAGTGGGTTTCCTCTTGGTCCCCTATTCTGTGATTGCTGTGTTGGCGGGGTTGGGGCAACCGTGCCCCCAACCTTGCCCACTACCCTTTTTCATACCCTTGGTGGCCAGCACCATGCACAACCTTGCTGAAGTTCTGTCCTCTTGGATGGTGGCAGTGCCTTTAGGGATTGGATATTTCAGGACTTGGTGGTAGGTTGATGCCACCGCCCCCATCCGATGGAGCCAAGCCCTCCTCAGGATTGTGTTATGGGGGGACGGGGCATTAACCACAACGAACCATGTGGTCGGGTTGGTGATGGGCGTGCCAACCTGGAGAGGAATAATCCCCAGGGTCCTCACCCTTGATCCCTAGAAGCCTATAAGGGTCATTCGATGATCTTTGATTGCCTCCATCAAGCCCATTCTCTCTATAGCATCCTTGAATATAACATTCACGGTGGCTCCATTTTCATGTGGGATATCCTAATGTTGAAGACTAAGGCATCATCGTGGTCCTCCTCCCCCTCAGGGAGGTCTACGTCTGAAAACTTGAGCATGTTCTTCCTCGTTCGGACCTTGGGTTCACCCCCGACCTTGAGTTTCTTTGATTCATGCTCCTTTTCCTTGAGGGTGACCCCCAACTCTTCTGACTCTACCATAATACAATTCAAGCCGGGGAAGGTGGTATCCTCAGGGTACTCAGGGGCCTGAGGGATCAGTTCTGCACTGGGTACTTCTCCTTTTGGCTCTTAGGTGGTGGTGGTAAGGTTCCATTGTTTCTTTGACACTTGCCATTACCTTGCGGCTTCAACGAAATCTTCGAGCTTTTTCTTGTAATCCTCTGTCAGGTATTCCTAGTAGCACCCATGTTCTACCAACTCCCCGAAATGCCACTTGAGGACTCCATAATTGATTGTCTTATGCCCATTGGCCTTGTGGAAAGCACAAAAGTCTCTGGAATTCCCTTTGTCCGTCATCGGTGGTGGGCTTTTAAGCCAGGGCTCGTTCTTGATGTGCTGGAGTATGGTTGAAATCAGGATTGTTGTGGGAGGAATGAACATATTTTCACCATGTCTGGTGGACTGGTGCCCTGAGGCCCTTTTCTTGGTATCGTAGTTGTTTCTCCCCTGACTCACATTGTTGTAGATCGTGTCACTCCGCGAGTTGGAGCTGGTTCCACCTCCGGGCGCCTTTTCCACCGGAGTGTCCCTGGCATTGTAGGTTCTCATATCCTCTAGCCGGGCGTAGTCCAAGTGAAAGGACCTAATCCCGATTTAGTTGCCTAAACCGGAATCGAACCCCTTCTGAAAATGTGAACCAACAAAAATCTTAGAAATTTCGGACGAGTAACGCTACTATCGCGGAATTGCCAATACCTGCACCCGGAAAATAACACTTCATCCTATGCCACAAAAGCCAAACCGTGAGCACCAATCCCATCCGGATTTCTCAATATCATTTCAATATCAATAAACAGTAAACAAAACTGTAATATATAATATATATATCCGAGAAAATCCGTATAAAACATGTATCAGAATATATCAGAGCGACCTCTAGTGTAAATATATACAATATATACATCAGTAGGCGAAATAAGAAACCTACTGGAAAACACAGGTGGCTCGAACAACTAGCCTCCAACCACGACGTGAAACACCAGAACCTAAACTGCAAACTGGGCACGGAAACCGAAAAGCCCAGGGGAAAGACATGAAAATCGTTAGAGTGAGTGGACGAAAATAAATGTCTTTCACCAGATGATATATGTTAAAATAACATATGCGAGTCCAGATAAATAAATATAATAAAGTACACGAGGTAAACTCATACTCCTCCAGCGTACTGAGCATGCAAGTAAAAATCCCACGGGGTCGCTTATGGACACATCCGTGTTAGTAGAGTCCGAATCACGGGATCCCAGACCCACACGTGATTCTAGCCAGAAAGGCCTCAGGTTAGGGTATCTGTTTCCACTCGGAAATACATCGGCACAAGAAACAGAAATCTGTACCCACCCGGAAATACATCGGCACAAGGTACAGTTCCCCCCTAGTAGGCACCCTCGGGGATCAGCCGGGATGCAAGTGTATCGATACAACAACATAAAATATGACTGTACTCTGTGTAAACCAAAACGTAAATAGTTCGATGCAAATGCGTAAAGCAATATATAAATGCATATACGTAATATATAAACTCATAAGCATAATCGTATAACACATTCTTATAAAAATCATAATCTCACATGCATGCTCATGCTCGTAAAACGTGTATAAAGACTTGCGATTATCAGTGAAAAGAAACTGTCCACTCACAGGTGAGCGAAACGCGCACTCGCGCTAATCACGTGGTCCGGCGGAAGATCCCTCGCCCGAAGCACGATCTCAATCCCCTGAATAATCATAACACATATCTGATCAAAACCATAGTCCACAACACTGTACTTAACCACGGAAACCAATCGTTCCCGAAAACATATAAAACTGCATAAAACAATCGACTGAATTTCTGAAATCTCAACTCAAAACCCTTGACTGAAAATCCGATACCCAAATCAATTCGAAAACCTCAAGGCTATAATCGGGGCGCGATTACAAGAAAAATGACACTAAAATAATCGAAAACTGAAAAGTCAACTTTCTCGCCGGAGCGCCGCCGGCGGCGGCGCGCCGTTAACGGAGAGTTTCTCCGGCGAGGAAGCTCCAGTTTTCAAGATCACCTCAAGCCCAACCATTTCTTCAACTAGAACAACACCCAATTCTAACTAGAGCCTCACCAAAAACAACTCGAACCAAATCGGAGATCAACTCCGGCAACCACCACAGTTCAACCTAAAACCACCACCCCGTCCAAATTCAAGTATCTAGGAAGCATCCCAGTAGCAAGGGGAGTCGAAACCCTCACTCCTCCGCCACTGTGGCTCGCCGGAATACCTCACCCCGTCACCGGCGAAAATCCCAAAACTGACCCGGTTCGAAATCAACCAAAACACAACCAAACAGTGTTTTCGACAATTTTTCGACTATTTTCGATATTTATACTCGCGTCTCGGGACGATCAACGGTCCAAAACGGATAACCATTACAATTCGGATAAATACGAAATGAACGGATAAACTCGTCGATAAACCGAAACTTCAAATAATCATATTATATTCCTCGGTTATCAGAAAATTCATCCGGAACCGCCCACGAGCTCAAAATCACGTGCTCTACAACTCTCGTGAAGAAACTCAATTCAAATTCTCAACCGATATTTAAGTCGCAAACTAATCCGACAAATCACACAATTAACGATTAATCGCAATTACGCATAATCTCGTGAATCGAACTGATTACACTATTGATTCTGGTTCGGGTCGTCACAAATCTACCCCCCTTAAAAAAATTTCGACCTCGAAATTTACGTACCTGTCATGTGAACAAATGAGGATACTTCTCCCGCATACGCTGCTCAGTCTCCCAGGTGGCCTCCTCAACTGAGTGATTCTGCCACAAGACCTTCACTAGTGGAATCACACGGTGTCTCAGCTCCTGCTCACGACGATCGAGAATCTGCACAGGCTCCTCCACGTACGTCAAATCCTTTCGGATCGGTAACTGCTGTGGGGCTAACACATGGGAAGGATCTGAGATGTACTTCCGCAACATCGAAACGTGGAAAACATCATGAACACGAGCCATCTCAGCTTGCAACTCAAGTCTGTAAGCAACAGCTCCAATCCTCTCTGTGATCTCGTACGGACCAATGTACCGTGGTCGAAGCTTGCCACGTTTCCCGAAACGCACAACTCCCCTCCACGGAGATAGTTTCAGGAAGACCTAATCACCTACATCAAACTCGAGGCTCTTCCTTCTCACATAAGCATAACTCTTCTGCCGATCCTGGGCGATCTTCAATCTGTCTCAGATAATCTGAATGTCCTCCATAGTGCTCTTCACCAGATCAGGGTTAATAAGCCATCGCTCGCCCACCTCATTCCAACACAACGGAGTGCGGCACTGCTTCCCGTACAGGGCCTAGTACGGTGCCATCTCAATACTGGCCTGATAGTTGTTGTTGTAGGTGAACTCTATCAAATGTAGCTGCTGGTCCCAATTCCCGCGGAACTGCAACACACATGACCGCAACATATCCTCAAGTGTCTATATATTCCGCTCGGACTGCCCGTCAGTCTGAGGATGAAAAGCTGTACTAAATCGCAACTTTGTGCCCATTGCTCGCTGCAACGCCTGCCAGAACTCAGAAGTAAACTGACTATCTAGGTTAGAAACAATCGATACAGGTACACCATGCAGCCGAACAATCTCGGATAAATACAACTTGGCCAATCTGCCCACTGATATCTTTCCCGGAAGTGCAAGAAAATGAGCGGATTTCGTCAGTCGATCCACAATAACCCAAATACCAGTGTTTCCAGCCAAAGTACGTGGCAACTGATAAACGAAATCCATGGTAATATGCTCCCACTTCCAAACCGGAATCTCCAGTGGCTGTAGCTTCCCTGCAAGTTTCTGCCTCTCCGCTTTAACCTGCTGACAGATCAAACATTGGCTCACATACGCGGCAATCTTCCGCTTCATGTTGCGCCACCAGTAATACGCTTGAAGTGTACGGAACATCTTTGTACCTCCGGGATGCATCGCATACGCTGAACTGTGGGCCTCATCCAGAATCTCCTTCTTCAGGCTCTCGTCTCTGGGCATACACAGCCTGCCTCTGAACAACAGCGTACCATCGTCGCTCAATCAAAACTCTGTAGGCACACCATTCTGTATCATGGTCTTCTTGCTCAACAAGTAGGAATCTGAATCCTGAGCCTCTCGTACCTGATCAACCAATACGGGTCGAACCTGAAAACTGGCCAACAAAGCTCCTTCATCATCCCACTCGAACTCGGCACCCGTAGCCCGAAGCTCGGCTAACATCGACACTCTGGCCACACACACATGAAATAACGAAGCTCCAGATTTCCGGCTAAGTGCATCAGCTACAACATTGGCCTTCCCTAGATGGTATTCGAACATGCAATCGTAGTCGTTGATCAACTCCATCCACCGGCGTTGCCTCATGTTCAGATCTGGTTGCGTCCGCATGTAGGTAAGACTTTTGTGGTCGGTGTAGATCTTACACTGGGCTCCATACAGGTAATGTCTCCAACTCTTCAACGCTAATACAATAGCGGCTAACTCCAAATCATGCGTCGGATAGTTGACCTCATGTGGTTTTAGCTGCCTGGAACCGTAGGCCACAACTCTACCATGTTGCATCAACACACAGCCAAGCCCCAACTTCGACGCATCACTGTATACTACGAACTCACCGCTGTCGTCTGACAATGTCAGAACCGGTGCAGTAGTCAACTTCTCTTTCAGGAGCAAATAACTCTCCTCACATGCATCGGACCACTCAAACTTGACGCCCTTCTTCGTCAACCTGATCAGTGGTGTAGCAATCCGAGAGAAATCATGTACAAACTGTCAGTAATAACCTGCTAAACCTAAGAAACTCCGGATCTCCGGTACAGTGGTAGGTCTACTCCAGTTCAGCACGGCCTTGATTTTGTTAGAATCAACACTGACTCCCTCAGCCGATATCACGTGGCCCAAAAACTTCACACTGTCCAACCAAAACTCGCACTTGCTAAACTTCGCAAACAACTGATGGTCCCGCAAAGTCAGCAACACCGCTCACAAGTGCTTCTTATGTTGGCCCACACTCCTGGAATAGATCAAAATATCATCGATAAACACAATCACGAACTTGTCCAGAAACCGTCTGAACACTCGATTCATCAAGTCCATGAAAGCTGTGGGGGCGTTGGTCAACCCAAACGGCATAACCAGAAACTGGTAATGCCCATACCGTGACCTGAAAGCTGTCTTGGCCACATCCGAGTCCCGAATCCTCAACTGGTGATATCCGGATCGAAGGTCAATCTTCGAAAAGACTGATGCTCCCTTAAGTTGATCGAACAAATCATCAATCCGCGGTAACGGATACTTGTTCATTATCGTAACCTGATTAAGCTTCCGGTAGTCGATGCACAAACGCATAGATCCATCCTTCTTTCGCACAAATAACACCGGAGCACCCCATGGTGAAACACTGGGTCGAATAAAACCCTTCTCCAGCAACTCCTAGAGCTAAACCTGCAACTCTTTCAACTCCGCTGGCGCCATACGATACGGTGTCTGTGAAATCGGTCTTATACCCGGTAACAGCTCAATAGTGAAGTCAATCTCCCGCACAGGAGGTATACCCGGTAACTCCGCTGGAAACACATCCAGAAACTCAGAAACAACCTCAATACTACCAAGGTCTGGCACAGCTGCTGTAGTGTCCACAACATAAGCTAAGTAAGCAACACAGCCTTTCTTCATCAATCAATCCGCCCTCATTGCGGAAATCAAACACGGTAGTGAAGCGTTGTTCTCGCCGCGAAATAGTATCTCGGGAAAGCCTGGTCGTCGAAACGCGACCTCCTTCTTGTGACAGTCAAACATGGCCCAGTGTGTCTCCAAGAAGTCCATACCCAAGATCAGATCAAAATCAACGATATCAAGCAACAACAAATCTGTGGCTAAACCATGGCCTCCAATAAAAATCTCATAGTCTCTGTATACCCAACCGATACTCACAATCTCACCTGAGGGATATAACACTCTCCACAACCCCGGAAGTGGAGATGCAAGTACCGTAGCTAATGATGATAATCTATATGACATGAATGAATGCGTGGCACCTGGATCTAACAATGTAAGTACTGGAATACCAAATACATGCAACGTACCGATAACGACCTCCGGTGAAGCTCTGCCCTCTCGTAGAGTCATGGCATGAACCCTCGCCTGTCCGGCTGGTCGTCCGCGCTGAGGTTGCCCCTGCTGTCTGCCCTGTCCCGCAAATTGTGCTGGTCGAGCTTCCGAAGTGGCACCTCGCTCTCCTCCGGAACTCTGGGCCGCCTGTCCACCAATAGGCTGGAGACAGTCCCTCGCAAAGTGACCCTCCTGGCCACAACGATATCAAAGGGTAGGGACTCGCTGACAAGGATCATAGTGATGCCGATTGCAGAAGTTGCAAAGTGGATACTCTCTCGGTATAGGAAACGTGCCTCCGGTACGCCGAGGATAACTAGAGCTGCTAAAACCCCCACTAACCTGTGGTCGCTGCGGGTGATCTCTCCTCCACCTCTGCCTCTGTCTCGATACACTAGCTGGTGGTCGATAAGATCCACCGCCCGAGGATGAAGCCGATCCGGAATTATCAAAACTCTGCCTCTTTGAAGGCCCCTGACTCGCTCCACCCTCTTCAAATCGTCTAGGCTGGTACCTCTGCTGCCTCTCCTTCTCGATATCCTCACCTCAGAGTACCGCACTGACAAACTCATCAAAGTTGTTCCGAGGCATCGTAGTCAGAGTCCCCTTAATGTTCAAGTTCAAACCCAGCTCAAACCTGCGACACTTGGCTTCCTCAGTAGCCACCATATCACGCGTAAAACGAGATAAGCTGGTAAACCTGTCCCAGTACTCAAGCACAGACATACTGCCCTATCTCAAGTTCGTAAACTCCTCATACTTGTGCTGCTGGGTAGCCTGGTTGAAATACCTCCGCATAAACAAATCACGGAACAAAGTCCACGGAGTATCAACTGGAACTCTGTCGGTGCTAACCCACCAAAAGTATGCATCAGACTCAAGTAATCCGACTGCTGCCACTGTCATCTGCTCAGGAGTAAACCGCAGATGCTCACATACACGTTCAACCTGAACCACCCATGCCTCACATATCTCTGGATCAGCTGAACCCGAAAACATAATCGCACCAGTAGTACGAGTTTTGACCACAGGGTCAAAATGCTCTTCCAAACGCAACACTCGCATCAGCAAGTCATGCGTCTGGCGATCCTCATCAGGATATGCTTCTCGATCAACACGGGGACCACGTCGAGGAGGCATCCTACTGATACAAGACAAGCATTAGGTACAAGCAGAAAGAACGTAATCATGAGACCGCAGATACTTGAGAACACACAACATCCAAAGTATTGATGAGTACCGCTGGCCAGTCGGGTCATCACTCCAGTCATGCTGTACAAACTCAAATACCCTAAGCGTCACAACTACAAGAGTCTACAGAATCTGACAACCTAAGGCTCTGATACCAAGCTGAAAAGACCCAATCCCGATTTAGTTGCCTAAACCGGAATCGAACCCCTTCTGAAAATGTGAACTAACAAAAATCTTAGAAATTTCGGACGAGTAACGCTACTATCGCGAAGTTGCCAATACCTGCACCCGGAAAATAACATTTCATCCTATGCCACAAAAGTCAAACCGTGAGCACCAATCCCATCCGGATTTCTCAATATCATTTCAATATCAATAAACAGTAAACAAAACTGTAATATAATATATATATATATATATCCGAGAAAATCCGTATAAAACATGTATCAGAATGTATCAGAGAGACCTCTAGTGTAAATATATACAATATATACATCAGTATGCAAAATAAGAAACCTACTGGAAAACACAGGTGGCTCGAACAACTAGCCTCCAACCACAACGTGAAACACCAGAACCTGAACTGCAAACTGGGCACGGAAACCGAAAAGCCCAGGGGAAAGACATGAAAATCGTTAGAGTGAGTGGACGAAAATAAATGTCTTTCACCAGATGATATATGTTAAAATAACATATGTGAGTCCAGATAAATAAATATAATAAAGTACACGAGGTAAACTCATACTCCTCCAGCGTACTGAGCATGCAAGTAAAAATCTCACGGGGTCGCTCATGGACACATCCGTGCTAGTACAGTCCGAATCACGGGATCCCAGACCCACACGTGATTCTAGCCAGAAAGGCCTCAGGTTAGGGTATCTGTTTCCACCCGGAAATACATCGGCACAAGAAACAGAAATCTGTACCCACCCGGAAATACATCGGCACAAGGTACAGTTCCCCCCTAGTAGGCACCATCGGGGATCAGCCGGGATGCAAGTGTATCGATACAACAACATAAACTATGACTGTACTCTGTGTAAACCAAATCGTAAATAGTTCGATGCAAATGCGTAAAGCAATATATAAATGCATATACGTAATATATAAACTCATAAGCATAATCGTATAACACATGCTTATAAAAATCATAATCTCACATGCATGCTCATGCTCGTAAAACGTGTATAAAGACTCGCGATTATCAGTGAAAAGAAACTGTCCACTCACGGGTGAGCGAAACGCGCACTCGCGCTAATCACGTGGTCCGGCGGAAGATCCCTCGCCCGAAGCACGATCTCGATCCCCTGAATAATCACAACACATATCTGATCAAAACCATAGTCCACAACACTGTACTTAACCACGGAAACCAACCGTTCCCGGAAAAATATAAAACTATATAAAACAATCGACTGAATTTCCGAAATCTCAACTCAAAACCCTCGACTGAAAATCCGATACCCAAATCAATTCGAAAACCTCAAGGCTATAATCGGGGCGCGATTACGAGAAAAATGACACTAAAAATCATCGAAAACTGAAAAGTCAACTTTCTCACCGGAGCGCCGCCGCCGCCGGCGACACGACGTCAACAGAGAATTTCTCCGGCGAGGAAGCTCCAGTTTTCAAGATTACCTCAAGCCCAACCATTTCTTCAACTAGAACAACACCCAATTCTAACTAGAGCCTCACCAAAAACAGCTCGAACCAGATCGGAGATCAACTCCGGCAACCACCACAGTTCAACCTAAAACCACCACCGCGTCCAAATTCAAGTATCTAGGAAGCATCACGGCAGCAAGGGGAGTCGAAACCCTCACTCCTCCGCCATCATGGCTCGCCGGAATACCTCACCCTGTCACCGGCGAAAATCCCAAAACTGACCCGATTCGAAATCAACCAAAACACAACCAATTTCCATAATTCCAAACACAAAACCACATAGAAACGCAAGGGAAGAAGAATTATACCCCTCACGTGGCCGGAGGTGGCCGGAAAATCCAAGTCGGCCGGCGAAAATCAAACGGGAAAGTTCTCCCTCACGGTCAACGGTCAAACTGCCCAAAATGGAAAGTCAACGTCTAGTCAAAAATCAAACAGTGTTTTCGACAATTTTTCGACTATTTCCAATATTTATACTCGCGTCTCGGGACGATCAACGGTCCAAAACGGATAACCATTATGATTCGGATAAATACGAAACGAACGGATAAACTCGTCGATAAACCGAAACTTCAAATAATCATATTATATTCCTCGGTTATCAGAAAATTCATCCAGAACCGCCCACGAGCTCGAAATCACGTGCTCTACAAGTATCGTGAAGAAACTGAATTCAAATTCTCAACCAATATTTAAGTTGCGAACTAATCCGACAAATCACACAATTAACGATTAATCGCGATTACGCATAATCTCGTGAATCGAACTGATTACACTACTGATTCTGGTTCGGGTCATCACACCAAGCCCTCATGATAGACCGTGGATAAGTCCTTGGTCTTTTTCTTGATCAACTTACTAGCCAACTATGAATCCATGTCAAGTCCATTAATAAACGCCGTGGCCGCTATGGCATTGTCCTTACAGTCGATTGTTGCATATTCCTTCCTGAACCTCATGACCCAATCCCTCAGGCCTGCCACCTTTTTCATCTTGAGAGACGTGAGGTAGGTCACATCTTTTGTTCCCTCGGTGTTACTTTCATATCTTTTGAAGAAAGCCACTTTTAGACTTCACCAATCCTCAATCGAACTCGAGGGGAGCATCTCGTATGACTGTAGGGCGTGGTCCTTCAGGTTTGCCGAAAACATCTTACACATCCAAGCTTCATTCGACTGACTAGTGGCCATAGCCGACTGGTAGTTCGTAACGTGTTGGTATGGGTCTGAATCCCCCAAGTACTTATCAAACCTGGGGTGACACAACTTCCTAGGGGGCACAACATCTTGGATGAACTGAGCTAAAGGTTCTGAGACATTCTCCAAGCCCTTTATTCCGCTTCTGATTCCTTCTTAGACATCCCTTCCTTTCTTAGCCTCTCGGTCTCTTGGTTGGTCTGGACGTTATAGGTACGCTGTGTCTCCATAAACTCCTCCATCATATTCATGAGGGTTGCGACCCCTTGGGTCTCTGGTTCGGTTACCACTTCCTGTTGGTTGTCTTGTTCGGCCACTAGAACTCCTTGTACCTCCGGAGTTAACGGGTCAGGCAGAACCAACCCCTGGTTTTTCAACAGTTCTACCAAATTCAGTAAGGTATTCTAAACAGCAGCCATAGTGCCCGCGAACTCGTTCGTGCTCCTAGCAACCCCCTCAGTAGATTGTTGTAACGTAGCCATACCGATTCTCAGGCTCGTGTATTATTCCTCGGCCCGGTGGAGGTCCTGATCGACCTTGGCCCTCCAGCCCCTGGCTCATTCGTTTTCTTGGTCGAAATTGTCTTTATTGCTCACATGCCCCTTTTCCACGAGGTTCCTCGGCTAAACCTGATGCGTGAGGGTACTCCCACGTCTCGATGCCCCTGTGTCGGGAGTGATCTAGTTGATTCCCGTCGACGGGGTTACTTCCTTATCATGCTGATTACCTATGTTGGTGTTGTCGTCCATAGTTTTTCCATTCACGAGAGTTAGTGTAGGGTTCCGCTATCAATAAAAGCACCAATTTGTGAGAGTAGATTTATCCCGCTTCAGCTTAGATCTCCGTGAATCTGCAGAACAACTCGAAGAATGGTGTGGTACCGTGCTTAGACCCTCCGATGCTTAAGTCATTACTTACCTTAAGAATTAAATAATGAATAGGGCAGAAAAATGTTACCTTCGACCATGTAGAGATGGTCTATATATAGTGATTAAGCTAGGTCTAAGCATAATCCATATCGAATAGAACTACTTTACTTTCGGATAGGAGGAATCCAATAAGGAATGGATCTCCATATCCAGAGCCAATCAAATCTCATGATTACCACATCCCTTTGGCATAATCCTACTAGGACATGTACAAATATTTCATTTTCCTCCTTGGATTCTGTCAACCCCCCAAGGTCTGATCGAATAGTCCCTTGAGGTCTGACCTTACTTAGGATTTCCATGCCTATCTAACATTCTAGAAGACTCAACATTGTTCCAGAGACTTCTAGAAACCCCCAAATCATTCGATCCTTAATCGAACCCATAATCGTTCGAGCCTAGACCTATATCTGGCCTCATCGAACCTCATCCAGAATCGTTCTACCCGAGCTCATCTGTCCCCAGCTCAGGTGGCCAAAACTGACTCCCATAATGTTAAGAAAGAGATTCAAAAACTCTATATCTATAGAAAAATCAAAAACTCTAAACCTCTCTAACAATCTCTAAAATTTAATTTTTATTTAATACTTTCACTCTTTTTCTTCATCATCCCTCTATTTCAACTCTTCTCTTTCCTAATAAATAATTTAATCTAATATAAACTTTTATTAAAAATATAATTTATGTTAATTTCATTACATTATAGAGAAAAATATTAAATTATAGAGTAAAATTTGAAGTAACTATTGAAGTTTGATGCAAATTTATTTTAGAGAAAGACATACAAGGACAAGGTAAGTATTAATAATACAATAAATCAACTATTATAATATTTAGACAACCAAAGATTTGACTCTAAACCCAAAACGTAGTAGCAGTAAACCCAGCCCATTAAAATTGATAAAAAGACGACACTGCCCTCCTATATAAATAAATAAATAAATACCTACATCTATTAAATCAGTAAATCCTCTCTCTCTCTCTCTCTCAAACACAATAACAACTCAAAACTCGCCACCATCATCACACACTGACTACGGTCGCCTCCGATAAGCTATGTGCGCCACCTCGTCTCACCTAGGCTTGGCCTCTGTTGACAATGCTTGAAACCGCAAACTCAGCCGCGCTACCACCTGCTCTGCCTCAGCCTACCTCGAGATGTGTTTAGTTTGGACGCTCACCTCAAGCACCTTCTCTTAATGCCTTCCTCTTCCACGCTGTCGTAGTGATCTGCGTCGCACTCCAATGTCGACCTCGAGCTCCAGAGGCTGATGCGCCTTCCTCGCCTTAGCTCGATGCACCTCAGTTGTGGCTTGCTCAACTCCGCCTCGAGGTCTGACTCAAATCTCCATGAAATATGACGCGACAGCTTTCAACTTCAAGTCCAAACCTATCTGCTTACATAGTAGCAGTGGTTAATAAATATTCTGTGTGGAATCGATGGAAGAAGCACAATCGTTGTTAGATAGGAGCTTTATCAACAACCACAAACATGAGTAGTCAGCAGATCTAAAAAAATGGTCGCTTATGTTGAGGAGAACCACAAGCATCTCCACCATGAGCAGCCCTTTCACCATTGATGTCACAATCTACACTGCTAATGTTTACCTCAACTCCACTGCTACTACATTGCATTCCAAATTGTGTTTGATTGTTTAGTATTTGCTAATGTGGAAATTGCATTTTAGCTTTTACACATTTGAAAAGAAAACTGTGTTTAATTGATGTGGCTACATAAAATTGTGGATATATTTTTTTCTATAAAAACATGCTTTATGATTAAGATTCATATTGCTACTATTTCATCAGTTATAACGACCCAAACCTAATTTAGCTAGTTAATCATTGTTGGTCGCTCTAATTAGTGAGCTAAATATTATACGTCATGTTTATTATGATTCGTCGTGACTAAATATCAAACTTTTATAAATTGTGAATTTTGACTCGCTTTTTTCATAGAAGTAGTAGATGAAATTCTTTCAAGCCTGTCGATACTTTGAGTGAAATTTTTAGAGGTTCGAGTAATTTTCTGCGAATTTTAGAAGTTTTAAGTGGGAAGTTAGTAAATTAAAAATATATTATTGGATAAATATTTTTGACCGTTTAATCATCATCAAATTGATCCTGAGCCGATAATCTTGTGATGGTAGCTTTTGAAATCAACCGAGTTGGGTAGGATTGGGCCTTTGGCCCGAGAAACCGAACCGATTGGCCCGAATAAAACGGGTTACATGTATTTTGGGCCCGAAATTGAATTGGCCCGAAACCGAAGGTAATGATTCAGTACGATTCAAGTCCGTTCTTAATCCGAACCGATTAGTCCCGAAACGGAATTTGACACGTGTTGAATTCCTAGTTATGTTCTATTTGTACTATTGTACACTTGCATACACTGCATCTCTCTCACACATATAAAAACAAATCTTCTACCCTAATTTCACACATTGGCTTCTCACATCTCTCTCTCTCTCTCATTTCTCTCTGCCGTCTCAACTCTCTGACTCTCTCCATTTCTCTAACTTTTTCAAACCTTTAAAGCTAGAACAAAGAAATCACAGACCAAATCCAAGAATTTGAAGATGAACCAGAGATAGCTTTGATTTTTCTTGCACAATTATCTCATCTTTTACAACCCAAGCCTATATTCCACCGATAGAGCTTCCAACCCAGAAAACCTAAGAAGTTTCCAACTCAGTAAGCTTTGATTCTTAACCTGAACCCTTCGATTCTTTACCCAGAAACTAATTCTCTTCGATTATAAACCTAAATACTTCGAATTTTGTGGTGAACAAGCATCTGTAAGCAACCAAAATTTTCTCCATATTTTCTATTGCATGCATGTATTTTGTTATTGGTGAATCTGGATCTGTGGTTGGGTTTTTGTTAGAATCAAGTGAACAACAATGGAGAGCCGGATTTGTCATTCTAAATTGTAATTGTTTGGGACTTTAAAGTGTTTGTACAAGTTTTTGCAGATTTTAGACTAATTTACTAAACATGTTTTAGAGACTATAAACGATGACCTATGAAGATTTGAGCTGTAACATATTTGAGCTTGTATTTCGTATATGCAGTGTTCTTCCAATCTAAACGAAAATTGCAACTCACTCTGAAAAATGGTCCAAAATGGAAGGCACAAAATGAAAAAGAAAGCATTATAAAAATATCCAGAAAACATCAGTTTGACCCGAAATGGACCGAACCGAACTGAATTATTTCGGTTCGGGTCCAATCGGTTCAAAAGGTTGAAAAACAAGAAACCGAACCGACTCATACCATAGAACTATTTCGGATTTGGTTCGAATCAGGCTCAATACCGACCCGCTTCGTACCGAGCCCAGACCTAGAGTTGGGTAAAAACCCAACAATTTTCTACTCGACCCAGTTTTTTTCTCTCTCCCCGATTTTCTTTCCCTCTCTGCATTAACCGATGTTGGCAACCCATCACCGGCCGACCACCAAATTGGTCGGTCTTGGTCTCAAAATGCTCGCCTCGGTCTCCTCTTTTCTTTCCCCAACACAGCAACCTCCGATTCATATCTATTGAAGTTGAAAATCGACGAGAAATTCTAGGTTTTTCGGCCTCTGTCGCCAGTGACACCACCAGCGTTAAACTGCCACTAATCATGAGGGATTTTGAATCCCATCCTCCAAGGAGTCGAACGGGACCACTGGAAGCCGGTCGAATGTCTTGAAATTCCGGCGAAACCCGTCGGCTTTCGAGGTAAATTCTGATGTTTCTGCTCCGAATTTGACTGTGGTGCTTTTTTAGAAGTTAATGGGCTTGTTGTGATCTATCTTTTGATGTATGGGTCAACCATTTCGGTGCAGGTCGGTCATGGCCGCCGACAGTCGCAGCACGTGGGTCCCACGCGCCACCATGCATAACGGAGCTCCGGCGACTAGAAAAACAAAATTTTCACATCAAGTCTTCTACGCCATTTTGTAGTCGTTTTCATGTAATGTTTCGTAGTACAACAGATTTTGTAACGTTTCAGCTCTCACAGGAATCGTGGCGTCTCGATGCAGGCGTTCGTAGTGTGTCAAGTCGAGAGGTCTTAATGAACGCATGTATCGACGACTCTTTGAGGCTATTTCGGATGGCAGGGTACGTTTAAGAGAAAATATTAAATGAGGGCCGAGTATGATTTACAAGTTAGTGGATCGATTATGATTCTTTTGGCGATCTAGGTGAGTAGACATTTTATTTTCATTGTCGTTAGCGAGTCAATACTAGTTAATTTACTACTGTGCAAGTGTTTCATTTTCAGTGTTCAGTTTTTTATTTTCTAGTGTTGAGGCTTGTGTGCATATATATATATATATTTATTGCATCGATGCATAGCTACTCGGCTGATCCCCGAGGGCTCCAGGATAGGTTAGAGGCCCTGACCTGCCATTTATATACTAGCTACTTGTTTTCAAGGGCTCCATGATGGGTTAGAGGCCCTGACCTGGTATGCACATTGTAACGACTCGAATTTTGAGTCATGTGATTATCAGCATGAATCGTGTTTATTGCGAGTTGGTTATACATTTGGGTTTGTTAACGACTAATCTATCGAGCAAGAATTTGGTTTGAGTTCCCTCGCGAAAATTGTAGAGGATTTGATTTTGATCTCGTATGAGGTTTCAGAGGATTTTTCGGGCAATCAAAGAATATAAAATGAATATTTGAAATTTTCGTCGAGTTAGTCGTACTTATCCGATTGTGTTGGGGTTATCCAAGTCATGGGTTTGGTCGGTTAGCGACGTATAAATTTTAAATAGTCGTAAAAGTCAGAAAATCACATATTTGGGCCTTTTGACCAGCTTTGACCAGTTTGACACGTGTTGACTTGGGTTGACCGGAGCTCCACCGTACCCGTTTCGGTTCGCCGTCAGACCCGACGATTCCGGCCACCTCCGGCCGTGTTCTTGGTATGGTTAGAAATCTCTTGTGATTTTCTATTGATTCATGTATTCATTTGTGAGAATTGGTTGCGTTTTGAGGGAGTTCGAATTTGATGAAGTTTGGGATTTTCGCCGGAATCGGGTGGCAGTTTCCGGTGAGATTTGGCGTCGCAGGTGTGGGGGGTTAGGTTTCCCTTAACCCCTTGATGCTTTCTGGGTATTCAATTTGGGACAAGGTTGAGGTTTTAGGGGTGCCGTGGTGGTGACCGGAGAGGGAGAATTCGGCGAGATTTTCGGGCCAATTTTCGGCCACGGTGGTTATGGTTTGAGATTTTGGTTTTGGTGGTTTGGTTGGGCTTGAAGAGAGGAAGATTTTGGTGTATGGTTCGCCGACAGTGGTCCATGGTGGTGCTCCAGCGAAGGTCTGCTTTTGGGGGTTTTCGGAGATTTTTATGTTGTTTTGCTCGTAAGCGCGCCCTGATCTTAGTCGTGAGGTTTTCGAGTTGAATTGAATGTTTTAATTTGGGACGAGGGATGTTTGGGTATATTTTGGCAATTTGGTTATCCTCGTCGATATTTCGAGCAATACGATTTTCGAGAACGCGGGGTTCTTGACGTATTTGCTCCGTATGTCAAAATTCATTATGTATTGATCGTATCCCTATTATTCAGGTGATCGTGAGAGAGTTTTTGGCGAGTGATCTTCCGCCGGGCCTCAGGGCTAGCTGTTATCTGTGAGTAGACACTTTGATTTTCACAGTAGATTTGCGAGTCTATGAGTATGCTTTACGATTATGCATTTACGAGTATGTATTTTATGAGCATACATTGGTTTAGAGGCACATGTGATTTGTTTTTACACTGAGTATGGATATATGGATGCATCGATGCTATGGCCTCTCGGCTGATCCCCGAGATGCTCCGGGAGGGTTACATCTATATGAGCACCTGACCCGTAATCCACAGTACCCGAGAGAATTACGTCTTTATGAGTACTTGACCCAGACGTGTTATAACTTTGAGCAAAATGTACTCAAGTTACTGCCTCCACACACACAGTACCTAGGAGAGTTACGTCTTTATGAGCATTTGACCTAGGCTTGTTTGTTTTGACTCGCATGATTTTATGTGCATTAATTGTGAAAAGCATGTTGGGTTTATTACGCGGCATATTATGATTTCTGTCCACTCACTCTAACGGTTTTATTATTCATATGCTTTTCTTTGAGATTTTCGGTTTTCGTCGCCCAAATTGCAGTTTCTTTCTCGTGGTTGCACGTCATCGCAGGAGGCTTAGAGTTCAAATCACACTTTCCTTCTAGTAGGTTCCTGATATAACCTGCTAGTCTTGTATATTTTGTAATTAGAAGTCGCTCTGAATACTTGTGTTATGTTATTCAGTTTGAGTTATACTCCTGAATATTTTCTGGATTTCTTGTAAACCTTGAGTTTAGTTTTATATATGGATTTTGAGAAATATGGATGAACATTGGAGTGCGAAGTCACAGTAGAAAGAACGTTACAACAAGAGCGATGGTGATCGCATCAGCACCTTTAATGTCGATGAGTCATGGTGCTTAAACCCTTGCCTTCGTCATGCCCCGTTTCTCGGTCTCTTTAATTTCGCTTAGCTACTAGCTTCGCGTGAACCTTTTAGTTCATGTCTAAACATTCCATCTTTGAGTGTCATATTCGTGAAGCTAAACAAATTTCTCAGTCTATAATGGGAGTCTCTTCGTGGACATTTGATAAAATTGAAACAATACAAAGAAAATTAGCATGGCCCCTTCGTAAGGATGACACGTATAAATCGAGAATTGGTCCTAGTGTGTGTAGTCACTTGATGTATATCAACATTTCTCATTCTTTTATGGGGGCTATAGATGCTTAGGTTGCGTTACGCATGCGACCTCGGTGAAGGTGTTTTATTCTCGTTCCATTCTATTTCAATGAGTTATGTTGCTCATAATTCATTTCAACCTGTCATGTTGTAATCATTCAATTTTACTCCATCTCATCGTGTCATGTTATACTCTTGACAATGTGCATCGCGAGATTATTTACCAATTTTTTTAATTATTTTGAATGTATCATTGTCGTAGATATCAAGATCCATTGTCGTACTAGCATAACTATATCGAGACCCCAAAAAAATCGTAGGATTGTCCCATATGACCATATTGGTGAAACAATCATGTGTAGCTTCGGCTAATTATGTTGCATTTGGATTTCTTTTGTTCCTATCATTTTGGTTACCTTGAGTTCCTTAATTTTGTTCGTTGAGGAGATTCACCCGCTTTAACTACGAAAATTATGCTTGATTTTGCCACTTCACTATGTTTTGTTTCGTTTAATTTTCAAAACACGTGGAGTTCTCTCAAACTAGAAGTACATGAAGTATTCTATATACGCTTGTTCATGTATAAGGTTCATCCCCTTCTTGATTGTTGTATCTAACTACAACAGTTTTCGAATCTCATTTAAGTATGGTTGTTGCAGACATGCCTTTTTCATGTTCTACCTACGTTCATTTTTAGCTAGTTATGTCAGAGAGCAGCAATTCGATTATTCATAATGAGGCTGGCTTAGTACTCGTGTGATAAGTCAAAGATCAGTTCTGCATATTGAAATTACCGGCAAGTGAAACTAATTTTGTGCTTTGACTTATATTGAAATTTTTGTGTTCTTCTGAATTATCCTGCATAATTGAATTATGTTGTTGAGATTTTTAGTACTGTATTGGTGAAATGTGCTAGATTCGCAGGTACGGTTTTGGGTTCGACTATAAACGAATAGGTCATGTTGAATTTTTGGTAGAAATTCTCACAGTTTAAAGTTGTTGAAACCGTTCCTTTCTATAGTACAATATGACATGGAACCTTGTTGGAGGTTGATCACTGGTTAGCAACAATTTGCTATGAGATAAGTATTGTGGCCACGTTCAATAGAATTATGCGTCAATATTAACGTTGTGTCCATCAAGGTGAGAAGCACTTTGAATGCTATAACGAGTAGGTGGTGCCGTATACGATATTTCGTATGCGTGTATGTTAGGACCATAATTATGTGTCTATTACACTCCTTACTTTATGCTTATAGCTTGTTTTCTATGAATAAAGCATTGTTCTTATGACATTTCCTGTTCTTGTTAGGAAATGTAGAGTTGGCTCGGAAATGTATTAAATATGAATAATTAGATACTTATTGGAGAAAACGTATACATTTGCGAGGTCAAGAGAAAATTTGGAGCAACTTTTGAAAAAAAACGAAATAGCTTCACCGGGGGGTCGCCAGAAGTTGCTTGGAGCCTGCCGGAATTTACCACGTTGGCCGGTCCAATCACATGGAATCTAGTCTAATGGAGGACCATTGAGCCCATCTATGCTTACCAATCTGATTTGGAGAGAAATAGAAGAAGTTGGACCACATGATGTCACCATTTTGGAGCTTAGCCTTCCATAGCCTAAAATAGTGGATCATGGTCTCCCTAATTCAAAGTTAACCTTTAGTTCTTCCATCTCACCATTTCCTATCATCTAAGGGTCCATATTTGCCTCCCCATTCATCCCAAATTCGAGCTCCCCTTGGCACCCACATACAAGATACTTTATTTTTCAGATTTCTCAAGTTTTAGCTCTCTAGAAACCCGCTCCATCCATACCCATTGAGAATAGCCATCTCCTCTATCAAAACACACTCATAATCACCATCTAAGGCCTAGAAATCTCCATCATCACCACAATACATTCCACTACACCGCCATCTCTCTAGCCTTAGGTGGGTGACTCAACATGAAAGGACCCGACCCTAGATTAACTAGTAATATAGAATCAAGCCCTAACGACTGACCCTAATCTACGAGTTTTTGTGAAAATTTTGACACAACTTCCCTTATGAAAGAGACATCCAAAGACCTGCAAGGAAAACTGACACTCCGCAGATAAACACAAAAATATTACCGTGGACCACTGATGTCCATCCAGATTTCTTAACATAAAACTGGAATCAAACCTGACACATTATTCAGAAATTGAAAACATAATTTCAGTATATACTGACTAACATACAAAGAAACTCAACTCGACTACTACACGAGTGACAACCTATTCACAAAAGTCTCACTAAGACAATACTACTGAACCAATTTAATCTGAAATGTTGAAAATAAAAGAACTCGCTATCGACTGTGAAAATACAGGTGCCCACTCACAGATTTTTGCCGAGATAATTACAAAGTTGAAAACCTGTCGATCGGCACAATTATTCATCTGACATGCCCGCTAACTCAATATCCTGAAACCACGATTAAAATAATATCTAATCATCGGGGTTCAAACTGAATAGCTAAGATCATAATCTGGTGAGTAATAACATTGAGAATCTCGTATATTCGAATAACGTATTTTCTGTTTAATTACTAACTCAACCAAATTCTGAATTCAATTTTCCTGCATTCCCTCACTTTTAAGAGTCGCAAACAAATCTCGAATATCAAACGACTCGCAATTAAACGGATAATCGAAGTGTCCTTTAATATTGTCGTGAATTAAACTGATTATTGTCTAATTAAATACTCGTCAAACTTTATCAAGCTCATATCTGAATATAAACCTCACCATTGCGTTTGGCACACGAAAACGAGCGAAACGACATAAAACTTTGTCAAAAATTCTACATTGCCAGAGCTCCATCCCGCACGGCGGCGCGTGGGGCCACGGACCACCGTTACCAATTTGAGCAACCTATACATGAAAATGTTCATCTCAACAAGCCCAACAACATTGCAGTACGACACAAAACCAAAATCAAACCGGAAAATCACCAATTTGCCAAAAAACCGAATTACCCACCGGAATTTCATTTCTTCCGTTCACTAGAATCTGGCCACGGCAAGTGCCAAGACCACTTGAGTTAGACTCACCATCTCAAGGGATTCAAAACCCCCCATCCCATCCCCATCGCTGCCGTTTGCGCTGCCTCCATCTCCGGCGAAAACAACACTGATTCCGGCCGGTTTTGCTCACCCTCCACCGCCGTCCTCCGGTCACCAGTGCCGGTGATGCACCAACCAAATGAAAAAGGAAGTTGAGCCTAACATTTTGATACCAACCTCACGATCGGAGGTGGCCAGACCAAGCCTTGCTGCCGACGAGAAGTTCACGGTGCAAACGGGTCGAACCCGTGGTCAACGCGGGTCAGTCCATTTTTCCAAAATGGAAACTTTCCATTAATAGCCTGTATAAATATCGTATACACACCCGTACACATACCAGGCCAAATCAACGCTACAGTTCAATCTGATCAAGATCAGACGGTCATGATTAAATCAGCAATTAAATTAATACTTTTAAATATTTTCACCTACCTAGCTACTTCAAAATTCGATAAAATATAACTCGCTTATCAGAAAAATTCTCCGAAAATTCACATGAGCTCAGAATTAAATACTCTACAATTCTCGTGAAGGAAGTCAACATAAATTCTCGCCTGGTGAAAAATTTGTTAACAATCTCAATTACGCGACTAATCCGCGATAATGCATAACACAAACTGATAACTGCATGATTACGATTCGGGTTGTAACACAATATCAAGGAGCTTTAGAGCAAAGTTGGAGTAAGTAGGAAAGAATAGCTAGAAGAACTTAGAGCGTTTGGAGACTCTTGGTTATTTCTCATCCTATTTTATCTTTCAATCATGTATCTAAGCTCTATACTTGTTATGAGTAGTGAGTAGTAGATTTTGGGAGGCTAGGGTTAGAACCCTAGCCATGTGATGTGATGAACATGTCTTGTATTATGTATATTTCATGGTTTTAGTGTATGTTATGAGATTTGTGTTGTGAATGAGTTTATTGTGTGAGTGTGGTATGTTTATATGCTTGAGCTTATTGTATAAATTCTTATATGCATGTGTTGACTCTAGCTAAGTTGATGTATGTGTTAAAGGACTTAAAAATGACCCTTGAATGAATTAGCTACTCACTTAAGGATAGTTGAGCATGTGAACATGATTAGGGTATCATCTATGAGATTTATCTTAATATCTGGTTTCCTAGCACTTAGCATGGATTAGAGCCTCTTGAGTCTCTTTAGACTTGAGGAACTCTAGTCAAGCACATATTGATTAAAAGGGTTGTGGCACCTCGTAGAATCTCTTGGCTCGTAACTTATTAGGTACGAGTTGAGGGATTCAACCGGACGTCCTCTCGGATTCTCCAATTGATATTTGGGGCGGGGGGGGGGGGGGGGACCTTTCGACATCTGTCACACAATTTACTTGTTAGCTTCACAACGTGACATACGGTTAAGGTATAAGCTCGTAATGACTTATGTCTTGATCTTGATTCACCAAACACTTCAATGTAGGGTTTAAGTCTTCTAGTGTCTGAGGTGACCTAGGAATTTGAGTTCAAAATCAATCGTGACTTACAAGGTCACGATTAGGACAATACTTTGTGTGAACACATAATCTATTCATAAATCGGGACATTGTTTAATGCATCATGTGGTTAGCGAAACTCCCCTAAACAACCTACTTGCTTTATCTTGAATTTGTGTTATTTAGCTCCTTACTTGGTGTAAACAATCAATCAACCAATCAACTTTCGTTTAATCACTCACCGTAACTTAACCACCCCTTATATTGCTAAGTCTCCAAAGGATTTAGTAGTGTAAGATTCACTTCCATCTTTCCTTTATTTCCTTTGGTGTCAAGTAGTATAGTGTCTAGTGAGCCGTAATCTTTGTGCTTTCATTTTCGAGCTAAGGAATCTAAGTGCTTAATCCTCGTGGGTTCGACACTCGATTTCCTTTCTATACTATTACTTGTCCCCGTACACTTGCGGACGAAGATCGCTCTTTGCACTTATGAGTTAACCAATAATTCACTAAGTTTATGGGTGTAAAATCTTCCAATAGTGTACCTGAGACTCAAAGTTTTCTTTCTATCAACCTTTGGATGGATGAATAAGATTCTTTCCAACGAGTACATTGATCTTGGCACTTCGATGTTGATGTTGTGATTTCATTTTATAACAGCAGATCTAGCTACGATTAAGTACTTCACGGGAGATATAAAAGATGGGAATTACGAATGGCTTGTTGAGTTTTCAGTTAATACATGTGCCTTGCGTGTCTACGTAGAATCTAGGGTACATGAAAAAAAAAATTAGCTTGCAGTATGGGAGTTATGACGTATGTTGTTTAGTGGCATTCATCTTTTGGGGGTTGTTCTGTATGTATCGTTCTTCAAAGCTATCACAACACTACAAGCTTTTGGATGGATCCTTCTAGAATTAATCCTTTCCATTCTCACGAACTCTGCCAATATCGTTATATGAGTGAGAGTTGTATATGTTGTTGTCTGGCTTTGTGAAGTCAGGGTCTTCGGTGAATTCATTATGGAAAACTCAAGCGTAAGACATAAAGACGTCATTTGGGTTGGAGACTATTTTGTGTTTTTGGTTCTCGGTTAGATGCTAACAACGTAGAATCAGATGGTTAAGTAATCGTACGGGTATTAACAACGCTTCAGATATGGTATGACTAATAGTTATGCTTCAAGATGTGAAGACAGATACAGAAGTGTTAGACATCATTAATTGTAATGATTGCAGTTTTTGGCGATGCCACCATGCATTAGAAAGATTGGTATTTTGTTTATGGTTTCGCGGTTCAACCTTTTAATTCGCATGTGGAAGTGGCATGCTTTAGCGAAACTTCGGGAAGCATAGAAGATTTGTATTACTGTTTTTGAGTTTAGGAGGATATCATTTGAGAAGCTTCGGTATCACTTCAATGGTTCTAATTTTGGGGTTTAAGCGGTCAACAAATGCTGAAAGCTCTTAGCATACTACTTTTATATGATCACACCACAGAGTCTGATGTCTTGCTCATGATGAGAATTCGGTGTTGTATCATTGCGGTATAGCGTTATACTGCGATTGGTGATGTGAGAAAGTACGAGGTATCAGAGGACACGGTGATCTTTAAGTAGCATGTGTATCATCGCATTCTTGCCTTTTGTAATGTAAATTTTGAGGATAAAATTTGTATTGGGGGTAGATTATAATGACCCGAACCTAATTTAGCAAGTTCATCATTGTTGGTCGCGATAATTAGTGAGCTAAATATTATACGTCATGTTTATCGTGATTCGTCGCAACTAAAGATTGAATTTTTATAAATTGTGAATTTGGACTAGTTTTCTTCACGGAAGTTGTAGAGAAAATAATTTCGAGCCTATCGGTACTTTGAGTGGAATTTTCGGAGGTTCGAGCAATTTTCTGAGAATTTTAGAAGTTTTAAGTGAGATGTTAGTAAACTAAAAATCTATTATTGGATAAATATTTTAGACCGTTTGATCATCATCAAATTGATCCTGAGCTATTTATCTTGTGAGGGTAGTTTTTGAAATCCACTGAGTTGGGTAAAAACCCAATAGTTTTCTACTCGGCCCAATTTTTTTTTTCTCTCTCTCCCTGATTTTCTCTCCCTCTCTGTGTCGACTGACGCCGCTAACCCTTCATCGGCTGACCACCAAATTGGTCAGTGTCGGTCTCAGTCTCGGTCTTAAAATGCTCGCTTTGGTCTCCTCTTCTCTTTCCCTAACATAGCAACCTCCGATTCACATCTATTGAAGCCAGAAATCGACGGGAAATTCTGGGTTTTTCGGCTTCTATCACCGGCGACACCACCGATGTTCATCATGAGGTCTTTTGAAGCCCATTCTCCAAGGATTCGAACGCGACCAGTCTCGGATTGTACCGTGACCGGTGGAGGCTGGTCGGACGCCTTGAAATTCTTGCGAACTCGCCGGCTTTAGAGGTAAATTTCGTTGTTTCCGTTCCGAATTTGACTTTGGTGCTTTGTTAAAAGTTAATGGGCTTGTTGTGATATATCTTTGGATGTATGGGTTAATCATTTCGGTGTAGGTTGGTCATGGCCGCTGGCATTGGCGGCGCGTAGGTCTTACCCGCTGCCGTGCACGGCGAAGCTCTGGCGACCAGAAAACTCAAATTTTCAAGGGAATTTTTCTACGCCATTTTGTAGTCATTTTCATGTAATGTTTCATAGTATGATAGATTTCGTAACGTTTCAGCTCTCACAGGAATTGTGACAGCTACCTCGACACTTCGACACGGCCGTTCAACATGTGTCGAGTCGAGAGGTCTTAATAAACGCATGTATCGACGACTCTTCGAGGCTATCCCGGATGGCAGGGCACGTTTAGGAGAAAATATTAAATGAAGGACGAGTATGATTTACGAGTTAGCAGATCGATTATGATTCTTTTGGCGAACCAGGTTAGTGGACATTTTATTTTCACTATCGTCAGCGAGTGAATACTATTTTATTTACTGTTGTGCAAGTGTTTCATTTTCAGTGTTTAGTTTTCGTTTTTTCTAGTGTTGAGGCTTGTGTGCATATATTCATTTATTGCATCGATGCATAGCTACTCAACTGATCCTCGAGGGCTCCAGGATGGGTTAGAGGCCCTGACCTGACACTTATACATTAGCTACTCGTTTCCAAGGGTTCTAGGATAGGTTAAAGGCCCTGACCTAGCACTTATATACTAGCTACTCGTTTTCGAGGGCTCTAGGATGGGTTAGAGGCCCTGACTTGGCATGCACATATTGATATCGTCTCGGATTAGAGGTTTCTAGACGCTGCCTCAACTTCACTTGCACCTCGAGATTTTACTTTGACACGCTTAATATTGTTGTATAGATCAGTATCGATGGAAAGGCATATACATATTTCTTTTATGTCTTCACGTATACTCAAGTATTGTATTTCGTCCACTTACTCTAACGATTTTTATGTTTTTTATGTCTTTCCCTGAGCCATTCGATTTAAAATGCCAAGATTTGCAAGATTTTCAGCTGAGGTCAAGAGAACACGCATATCAAAGTATAGAGGTACCCGTCAGACGAACAGATAATGATCCCACGAGTCCATAGTTTGTTTAGTATGCCTAGCTTATTAAAATATTGTGGTTTGAGAATTAGTGGTCGTAGAGATTAAAAGGTCTTTAGGGCCTAAACTCGGTTTAGGCATCCAAATCGGGTTTGGGTTCTCACAGTAGCAGTGACTAAAATCAATTTTGTTTAGTAGCACTAATAGAAAAGTTTGGTCAAAACATTAACATGATTAAGATCCATGCTACTACTATATCTCTTTTTTTGTTTCCTGGTTAAAAAGTTGTTCTCTATTAGATCTCACTGCAACTGAATCGTTTATCAAGCTGCTACTAAATTATTCTTGAAGTGAAGTTTTCTCTAGTCATTACTGAATCATTCTCATAGTGCTACTCACTCGTTCATCAAGCTGTTGTTTAATCATTCTCGAAGTGAAGTTTTGTCCAATCGCGCTACTAATCATTCTCGGAGTGCTACTGAATCATTCATCAATCTGCTACTAAATCGTTTTCAAAGTTTTATTGCACTAACATCGAAAGTGATACTGAATTTTTTTAACACGGCTACAAAGAAAAAAAAACGTGGTATTGAATGTAAAAAGGTTATAGAATTTTTATTGAAAAACTGATATTGAGTGAAGTTGCCATCGAATTGTTTGTAACAAACGCATTGCTATTGATATCAAATTAAAGTTAGTCTAGAAGAATAAAAATTGAATGAAAAATAAAACAAAAAAGTTGGAACTGAAAAAAGTAAATTAGAATTTATTTTTTTTGGAAAATTAAGAGGCAAATTAATAAACACGCGTGGACATGTGTCATCACCATATTAGTTATGTCCTTATGTGTAATATTGTGTCCTAAGCTGTCTAAATAATAGTACCTTGGCATTATATGTATTTATCTTCTCCACTTTGTCTTTTAATGTAGTTTGCTAAATTTATTTAGATTTTTTTGTTTTTCCATCTCTATAATAAAAATATTTTAAGGAGACTGTTAGAAATATTCTTACTCAGCATTCCAGATAATCGCAAAAAATCTCTACTCATTTACCACATATGAATTCTGACAGTTTCTTTTTTCTTTTAAATGAATCCTGACCAGAAGACAAACCATGTTGTTGTTGGAACTTTGTGGGACTTTAGTCCCACATGGAAGATGTTTAAGGGCTTATACCCTTAATAAGGGATACTCCATGTAAGGTATTAAATGAAAGTGGGCTTGATTGAGGAAATTTCAATGGGTTTCATTGAAAATTTCCCTTGGGTCTCCTAGTTGGCTTACATGATTATTAAAAAATCAAATATTGGGCCTTGGGGAATAATTTGTAAAAACGGGTTATTGAACAAAAACCTTTTGACGATTGAAGAGTTGAGACGCAACTCTTCGTCTCTGGAAAAGGACGATGTTTCGCTTAAAACGCCGAACAAGTGTCTTGCTTCTATAAAAGATGAGCGGATGATCTGACTTAATCACTTAATTCGTTTTACAACATCTTTCATACTATACAAGAAAGAAACACAGACTAAAGTTCGAGTAAATATTCAAAGCATTCTACAAGCCTTAGATTGAGAGTTCTATCCTGGAAGAAAACCGTCAAGAAGATTTTACAAGCAGAAGTGTAGGGACGGATTTTTGTCTTAGGACATTGTTTTTGCAAGCCTCTCTCAATAATCAAGTTAGTAAAATTCGAATTGCTTTCTCTATTTGATTTTGATGTTTTGATTGAAAGTTTCATCAGATTTAATTTCTTATTGTTTAGTTTCGTTGATTTTTATATTTAATAATGATATTTATTATGATTCATAAATTCGATCCATACTTATAATGTATATTTTCTAACGGTTATTTTCTAACGGTTGTTGTTGCCTGCAAATCCATGTGTGGTTAAAGTTGGTAGTAAGAAATTAGATTATGAGTTGCTAGTAGTTGAGATATTTGGAAACAGTTGGGTGCTCTTTTGTCTGGAGTGATTGGACCGTGACCTTGGTATTGATTGGATTTAACCCACAACATCTAGCTTCTTGTTCTTGACCATCATTTATACCCAGAATGAGGCGCCCAAAATTGAGTGACAATATTAATACACAAGGACTTTCCTGGGTTTGAATGCGCTTATTCTTTTATTTCTAGGACTAGATCTGTAAAAATGCCATCAAATTGTCACTGATACATGAATTGAAATACATCTTGTACATAAATATACGACTTTTTATTCTAGATCAACACATGATAGATTGTGTTGTATCATTTCGCACTTGTAGAGTCATCAACAGGATGATGGTGTCTGTTGAAAAACCACATAGAGTCGGCCTCTACTGCGTAGTCATCTTGATTACGGTGCCAACTGTAGTAAGCATGTGTTCTGTTCTTAATGTCAAAAGTGGCATGACCAAAACTAGCCTCTCTATAAGCCGAGTAATCTGGCTGTGGTTCTGACATACTACACCACAATACAAAACAAAAACAAAATTATTGCTTCAATGTACACTGAATCATAGGAACCAAATTGATAAAGCTATAGACTTACTTGTTAGCTAAGCCTTCAATATTTCCTCCATCGCCAATGGTAATGTACACAGGTGCAGACTGATCTTTCACAGGAGCACATTTACCATTTACGATGTTATATGCAATGTTGGAAATACGCTCCTGTGGTATTACATATCAACTTATCAACCAAGACATCTTGATTCTTATGCCTTAATGGAGAATGGTAACAGAGTTTATACCAGATTCAAATTGTAATACATAGCAAAAGGGTTTTCTTTATTTTATAAATAATAGTTAAAAATTTGATGACTAAAAGAATTGGATAACAAAATCTTGCAAAACAATTTAAACTTTGAAATTGAAACATAGATGGAGTACTTACAGATCGTTCATAGGCATGGACATGGCCAGCGAATACCACGTCAACTTTGTACTGCACAAACCAAGGCTCATACATCACTCTCATGGTCTCTCCTTCCATGTAGTGGTAATTATAGCTATTGTACCATGGGGAATGCATTAAAATAATCAACCATGGTGTCTCTGTCCTGTTTACTTTTGGTAGCTCCTGCTCTAGCCATTGGTACTGAGGAGTGTATTTACCTGAGACAAAATGAGTAATGAAATGAATCGATCTGAATAGCCATACTGTACAGACTACAGAGGATCTCACTGCCATATGAAAGTCTTAAGGTCATATGTAGCATACAGTACAAATAATGAAAGAGGATATAAGATGTCATTTACAGAGATGAATGTCTAACATCGAGCCAATTTCTATGAAAACAAACTACAATTTCAGCTTAATGATAACAGGGAGCTGAATATGAAAAATGAAAGGTCTATCCAGTTATGTGTGCGAATTTATTTGTAAATGACAATTCAGGTACGAATTTACAAAATTCATAATCATGATTAGACTTCAGAAGAACAACTGCTGCATATGTCTACAAGACTGTGACAGTTAAGTCAAAATAACAAGCTTAGACGGCAAGGTGTCCTTACCATACGCTGAATATGAAGCTAGCACTATAATGTATGATGAAGCTCTCTTGATTGAGTACCAAAAAGGGGCAGTACTCCCTGATGCCTTATACGGAACACGATACCGGTGTATGTAAGGCTTAAATGGTTTGGTTTCACCCTGGAACAAAATTAAGAAATAAATATTATTCATCAAATGACTTTTCAGGAATTACAAAAAATAATTCCAAATGAGCAAATTCTGGATTCAACATTAGAACACGTCAACAAAGTTCACAAACTGGCACATAAGTGAGTAAGATGCTTGTTATAAGGTCATTAACGACAACAGACAATAGTAGACAACCTCCTATGACTTTTTGTTTTTTTAATCAAGGATCATTCTTATAGGCAAGAGTCAGAACACACTAGGGGGCAGTTACCATCTACAAGATTTAATTGTAATATGAGTCTTCCCGTATACATAATGTTCTCTGTTGGGTAAAAAAAAATTGAGATCCTCAATGACCAATACAGATGCTTATCTCTACTAATATAAAGCCAAGTGTGGCTTTTGGTGTCATCCCATACCAAATTATGGAAACCCGAAAATATTCCTATGAAAAAATAAAAGCATCCCCAAGAAAAAAAAACAGAATATATAAATGGAGGACATTGTTGTAATGCACCAGAAAAGAAAAAAGAAAGAGAAGAAAAATCAGGTCGGAGACAAAAAAAAAGTGAACAATTTTGCCCAGCAAAAACTGTCATAGAAGTGGATCGAATAGTGGTTGATCTGATTTGACACGTGTGTACACACGGGTGGTTAAGCTAGTATAAGATAAATAAAACATCATAAAGAAAATGATACTAATCAACCAAAAAAATGACAAGTTTATGAGATTACTTTTGAAAAAAACCTAATGATTTATTAAATGCTCACAATTTCTGGGGCAAAATCAAGTTCATGATTCCCTGCAGTCCATATCCAAGGCTGATATGCAACACTTCTCTCCACGAATCTTCCCCATGAATCCCATCTGACATTATCGTGGTTGGGATAAGTGTCCGCATATGATAGATCACCAACAAACAATACTGTTTTTCCCTTCCGTGGGTTTAATTCATAATGAACAAGTGTCCTGTTCGAATCAAAGGTCTGACCCAGATCACCTACAAAAAGATATCCAATTGTAAAGATATACACATTTAAGCACACACTCCATAGTAAGAGTTTATGTACTATGGAGTTTGTGATATACATAGACAACCAAGTCGTATCCAGTGTGCACTTCTCAATTAGTTTAAAAGGCAGAACTTTGTAACATTATAACTACCTAGCTACATTAAGAAAATCATGTATCCTCTTTGACACAAGTACTTACCTATAAGACCGAAAGTGTAAGGGACGTCTGGTCCAACTGGTGGAGGAGTAACAAACCAGAACTGCCTCTTGCTGTGGCCAATCCCAACCTCGTAGTAATATTTGGTATTGTACTGCACAAGCATTCGGATGATTTGATGATAATATATCTAAACACTTTTTAGCCTCATTCACCATTTCAATCACCAAACTCCAAAACCTGGTGTATGTATTTCATCATATTCTAAAAACCAAGCACTTGAAAATAAAAAAAAATTACCAGTCAAAACACCAAAAGAAAGCGTATCAAACTTACCTTTAAATTTCTGATTGTTGCATGGTGAATGTAAGGAGAGCTGTAATTGTAGAACTTATAGGTGTAAAATTTACCCTCAGCTGTCATTTTCTTGCTGTTTGTACTCCAGTAAAGCACTTTGCTCGATCCTGGCTCATCTACTGTTACCCATGACACAATCACTGCCTTTCCAAGCTGGTCTCCTTGTGTAATATGAACCTTCAAAACAAAAGCAAACACATATCATACACTTGAGAGCAAAACCATAAAAGCTACAGACTTGATCACTTCCATTGATAAATCCATCAAAAAGTTGAAATCATGAAGTAAAGCCACACAAATATTCAATTGAGAGTTAATATAAAAGTACCAAGGTTCAATTATATAATGGTAAATAAACTATTGTTCAACTTTCATGATAAAAGGAAGTATAAACTAATGGCATAGCCATAATAAGAAAACCAAAGAGAAAGATCTATATTTAGAAAGCTCTCCTACTACTGTAACTAAGCTTTATCATTATCTAATGAAAACCACATTACTTTGAAGCAAATAGAGAATGAGATTATACTTGTTGTGGAGCATTATAGCCATGAGGGGCCTTGAAGACATCACTATCAAGAGGCATATCCACAGATTTCTCAACTTTCCTCACAAAAGTGCTGGTCTTTCCTCCATTACAGACCATCCACAAATTCAAAACCAAACCCAACGCTAAAAAACTAGCTACCCTTGAAGAAACTGAAGCAGAAGCAAAACCCATTACACCCATCTTTGGTGAGCCTGTTCCGAGCAAGCTCAAGTGGTAGTTAAGACTCACAAAAGGACAAGACTTTATATAATAGCTGAAATGATAGTACTATAATGGAAATAGAAAAATCGTTTACATGGGTTCATCTAAAAATGATAAATGCTGGGGGATATTCATAGCTTGAATAGGCAAGTACTGATTATCATGTCAACAATATGAATGCAGCACCAGCTAAGGCTGCCCTTGGTTTTTTTTATACCAGTTGAGGATCCAATTATAAAGGAAACAATCAAATAGATTTGGAGAGTCTTTTCGGCGAAAGTGTGAAATGGGGGATGTTTGTGTGCAGAGAAAGTGGAAGAGAGCAGAGGAATCTAACTACGAGAGGACAGAATCGTTTGACTTTGAAAACGAGGAAAACAACTTGAGAGTCGAGACTTTTGAGACTTGAGATATGAGACGATCTAATCTTGGCTCTTGGGCGGGCATGGGACGCATGCATGGTGATAAAAAGTTGAACGGATAAAGCAATAAAGATTTGGGCCAAAAGGAAAAGGTAATAGACTCCATTGCGAGTTTTGAGTCCGCACATCTATAGTGTACATAACACAAATATACGGGACATTATTGCGTTAGAAGATCTCCGGCCAGTTGCTCAAAGTCATTCAACACCAGTAATTAATAAAGTTTTGTTGTAGGATATTTGATGTTCCTAGTTATGGTGGAGATTACAGGATATGACAAGTATAACTTATCCAGTATTGTAATAAGATTACTTTCCTGATTGTACCTCTTGTACTCTCCTATATATAGGAGTTGCTCATTCATTAATAAAGTTACACAATTCATTGTTTCATACTATTCTCTCCATATTCTTATTTCCTAAAACACGTTATCAGCACGAATCCCTAAAATTGAGCACTACCGCCGACTGCAATAACTGTTGTGATCCCGAAGAAAAAAGAAGAAGAAAAAGAATTGTTCTGTAATAAAACAACAAGTAAGTTTTATATACTCAGCTTTGTCTTTTTCAAAATAACTTACTCTTTTGGGAAATTTGAATTTTTACGTAGGGATTTCTGGATAACATCATATCCCTCCTTTCTACACCGTACCTTTCTTGAAGGTGGGCATTCTTGGAACTAAGAGCGTTCCCACATGAACTAAGAGCGTTCATGAGTGAACTAAGAGCGTTCACAAAATCGATTGAACAAAGAGTGTTCATAAAAGCATCGATTAAAACGAACAAAGAGAGTTCGTAAGACCATATACATCAAAGTGAAGGTCTAATCCAAATATTATATTGGAAAATAAATTAGTTGTCGAGGAAGTCTCTAACGACTGCGAAACTAATACATCTTCTGTTTTCTCATGGTGTTTGATATGCAAAAGTGCATTGACACCATGCTCCCGGATCTAAAAGAGAAGTGGAATAGCATGTGGTTTTCCGACTTCAAGCAAATTGCATCAATCAACTATGAGATGCTTAAGCTTAGATCCATGCTCCAATTATGCGGAAAGCAATTGTAGAGCAAAATTTGATCGAGAAAATCCTCTACATAATCATAATTCAAGGCAAGTTGGAACTAAGAGTGTTCACTATGCGAATTATGAAAGCGCATCAAGAGAATAGCGCAAGGGGCGGAACCCTTAAGTTAAGGGAATCTTGATGAGACAGTTTTTTGGTCTCCACCACCGCCCACACAAGGAAGGACGCCATAAGTTGGCGCATGAAGGTCATGATCAATGACCATGATAGAGGAAGCGCCGGCCATAGAGGCCGTGGTGACCAAGGAAGCCATGGAGGCTGAGGTACCAATGCCAAGAGAGGCTAAGATAAGACGCATGATGTTTCTCGAATCTACTTGATCCTTGAACACATCAGTTTTCGGAACTGTTTTCTGCATACTATTGTATAAATTATTCGACCTAGCTACAGGTCTCGAAAAATTATGAAAATTTGCAGAAGTGTTCATGTACGTGTCTAGTTTGGGTATGCAAAATTTAGTTGCATTCCGACACACCAATAATTCGGAAGAAAATCAACAAGCAAGTGTGCTCAGATTTTACGAATTTTAAGGATCAAAGAAACAACGAAGCAGAAGATAGAGATGGACCAGAGGCTAATCTCATTAAGGCAAACTTCAAAATTGGCAGAGACTCAATTACTGAGATACCAGATTTTGATTAGAGCTTTATGTTTTCCATTAATAAAGGCATGTGGCCTAAGTCTTATCATTGACATTGTAATTCGTCAAATTTCTGGATTAGTAAACTTTGATGTAACTCGTTGGCATTATTAATAAAGGCATTGTTTTGGCTTATTAATAATAGGCTTGTCTACATTTTCTGTATAATATACATGTTTTGTGGTTGCTACAAACCTATCGTCTACTAGGGCTCACCTTAGTAACTTGTGATGTCTAGGACAAGAGATTTCGATAAAGGTATTTGAGCAGACTTTATGTCTCACCTACATTCATCTCTCTTCACCTGGTCATAAGTGAAAAGAGCTACCCAAACGACTTTAGATGTCCTAGCAAACTTACAAATTCGTCCATGTATCTATTGGGATAGCTAAGAGTGCTATAAATCCCCAAAATCGCAGAAAACAGAATCTGCTGCACTATCAGCCAGCTTCGACAACGAACTGGAAATTTTCCAGAAATATTCAGCATATGAGTGGCATATGGCTGAAAAGGTACGGATGTCTAGTTTTCAGAACTACCTTCGGATTGTCGATAGCTAATTTCTAGAAAAAGTTATACCTGTTTACTAGACAAAGGTCAGAAACAGGGCACAACAGAATCTGCTCTGCAGATCAGTTGACATCGACGACAAACTGGAATTTTTCCAGAATAAACGAACATATGGATGGCATATCGCTGAAAATATATGGACTTCTAGTGTTTAGAACTATGTCCATCTCGTCGATATCTATTTTCTAGAAAAAGTTATGCCCGTTTTACTAGACAGAGGTCTGAAACCGACATAACGTATTTGGCTGTGCAGATTGCTTAGCTTTGACATGAATCTGGGATTTATTCAAAACGATCCAGCATATGAGTATTATATGCTCGAAAAGCTACGGATATCTAGTTTCTAGAACTTCATCCGGAACGTCAAAAGCTATTTTCTAGACAAAGTTATGTCTATTTAAGTACTCGGAGGTCAGTTTGCTCGAGGAAGGCCAAAACCTGAGGAAAACCCGAGGGGGGTGCTTCGATGGGTAGAAGGCATATCCCTAGAAAAAATTTTGAGTTAATTTTTCGATCTTTCCTCATACAAGACTTGTTTTCTTGTAGGTATGTTTCCAGGAGAGCTTGAATGCCTCATTGATAGCGGAACCACACATACCATTCTTCGTCACAGACAACTCTTCATCGACTTTATGCCTTGTCGAACATCTCTAACCACAATGATGGGTGGGTCTTCGGATTTGATCCAAGGGCGAGGGAAAGCCCAACTTTTGTTGCCAAATGGAACAAAACTCATCATTGATAATGCTCTCTATGCTCCTAGGGCTCCCAGGACCCTACTGAGTAGTCGAGACATCCGAGCCAATGGATTTCATATCAATACTCATTGTGAGAATGGAATGGAATATATATGCATTACTTCTAGTGATTCTGGCAGAAACCGAATACTAGAGAAGCTCATGTGTCAGCCAAATGGGCTATGTATTACAACTATGAGAGTTGTAGAGTCACACCATGTCATAAGAGATGACTTATGGGACTCAGACACATATATGCTTTGGCACGACAGGCTGGGACACCCAGGTCGTGATATGATGATCCGAATTTTGAAGAATTCAAACGGACATCCATTCTTTCGAGCGAAAGGAAGCAAGAACCAAAGAACGGTTCACACAAACATGGAGGTGGGCACCAAGAGGGGTGGCGCCACCATCCATGGTCGGCCTCATACCGACGCCTCCTCACCCAAGAGGAGATGACTTGACACCAAGAGTGGTGCTCTCGTCCCCTATGATGCTTCCCAAGTCCATGGAGACCTTGAGCAAACGCCAGCATCCTCACTGGTGATGTCTAATGCTCATCGCTCGTTCTGCAAAGCATGCTCTTTAGCCAAGGTAGGAGCGAGACCCTCTTACGCTAAAGACACCAAAGAAAATATTCCATTCTTACAACGTATCCAAGGTGATATTTGTGGACCCATCCACCCATCATGCGGACCATTTAGATACTTTATGGTATTGGTGGATGCTTCGACACGCTGGTCACATGTCGCATTATTGTCCACAAGAAATGCTGCATATGCTAAACTCCTTACCCAGATTATTCGTTTGAGGGCTCACCACCCCGATCATCCTATAAAGTCGATCCGTCTCGACAATGCTGGGGAGTTTACATCGCAAACATTCGATGATTATTGCATGTCCATCGGGATTGATGTCGAGCACTCAGTTCCCTATGTACACACCCAAAATGGTCTCGCAGAAGCCACCATTAAAAGACTTCAAATGGTTGGACGGGCTTTGGTCATGCGTACCAACCTACCCGCTTCTGCTTGGGCTTATGCAATATTACATGCAGCAATGCTTATTCATTTTAGACCCGCTGCTAGACAACCATTTTATGCGTACCAGTTGGTTACTGGATATGAGCCGAATATTTCGCACCTACGCATATTTGGTTGTGCAGTCTATGTGCCAATTGCACCACCTTTACGCAATAAAATGGGTCCTCAGAGACGAATGGGCATATATGTTGGTTTTGTTTCACCAACTATAATCCGCTACTTAGAACCCTTGACAGACGATCTATTTACCGCAAGATTTGCGGATTGTCACTTTGATGAGACAAACTTCCCGTCGTTAGGGGGAGGAAGGACACATGAACGACAGGAATTGTCATGGTCAGTCCCTAACTTGTCTCATCTTGATCCCCGCTCCTCACTAGCAGATAGTGAAGTAAGGAGAATTATAGAGCTTGGTAACGTAGCAGATTCGATGCCTGATACGTTTGTTGACCTTGCTAAAGTGACAAGATCACATATACCTGCTGCAAATGTGCCTGCAAGGATTGACATCCCACAGGGAGGATGTCATGCCGCCACCCCTATGATGGGAGAGAGCAGCGCCGCCACACATGGTGGACGTGTGGTGGCTGAGGCCACGGTTCCCCAAAGGAAGAGGGGGAGACCTGTAGGTTCGATGGATACTCACCCTAGGAAGAGGGGGAGATCGGCACAACAAGATCCATTGTTCATCAACTCTCAGAATCCATCTCATGAAATTATTCCTGACTACAGTTATGTCCTTGAGACAACCAATTTGGAGGGAGTTCCAACGGTTGATCTTAGTTCAGTGAATAAAGAAATTTCGATGAATTATGCTAGCATACATGAGATTTTGGAGAGAGAATCTATGATCATTGACGATGCATTTGCATTCTCAGTTGCACATGAACTCATAGAACATGATGACATCGAACCTCGATCTGTTGAAGAGTGTCAACATAGATCAGATTGGCCCAAATGGAAAGATGCAATCCAGGCTGAAATAGATTCACTAACAAAGAGACAGGTGTTTGGCCCGGTAGTGCTAACCCCGCCAAGTGTAAAACCTGTAGGACATAAATGGGTCTTTGTTAGAAAGCGTAATGAGAATAATGAGGTTGTAAGATACAAAGCTCGCCTTGTGGCGCAAGGTTTCTCACAACGCCCTGGTATTGACTACGAGGAGACGTATTCTCCCGTAATGGATGTCATAACATTCCGCTACCTTGTCAGTTTGGTAGTTTCCGAAAAACTGGACATGCAGCTAATGGATGTGGTTACTGCATATCTCTATGGGGATCTAGATTCAGAGATATACATGAGAGTCCCTGATGGGTTCGAATTACCCAAGTCAAGTAGCTCTAAACCACGGAGCGCATTCTCTATAAGATTGAGAAGGTCACTGTATGGATTGAAGCAATCCGGGCCTATGTGGTACAACCGCCTAAGTGAATACTTGATTGGGAAGGGATATGTGAATAACGAGCTATGCCCTTGCGTGTTCATTAAAAGAACAAGTTCCGGATTTGCAATAGTAGCAGTCTATGTCGATGATATGAATCTCATCGGAACCCTTGATGAATTAAGGGATACTGCGAAGTACTTGAAATCCGAGTTTGAGATGAAGGACCTTGGGAAGACACAGTTTTGTCTAGGCCTTGAGCTAGAACACCGTAGTAGTGGAATATTAGTCCACCAGGCTGCTTATGTCCGCAAGATGTTGAGAAGGTTCAACATGGACAAGGCACATCTTGCTAGCACCCCCATGGTAGTCCGCAGCCTAGATCCAGAAAAGGATCCATTCCGTCCAAGGGATGAGGACGAGGAACTGTTAGGGGCTGAAGTGCCTTATCTAAGTGCAGTAGGTGCATTACTGTACTCAGCTCAATGCACAAGACCGGACATCTCATTTGCTGTGAACTTGTTAGCTAGATTTAGCTCAGCGCCCACGCAACGTCATTGGACAGGCATTAAGAATATCTTCAGGTACTTGAAGGGTACGATAGATATGGGCTTGTTTTATCCCTACAGAGAGACAAGAAGGAAAGCCACCGTATCGAAAGGACGTGCCATTGAAGATGGTGACGCCATTCCCTTTACCCCCTATACCAACAATCCTTGTGATGTGTTGACGGGTTTTGCTGATGCTAGATTTCTCTCTGATCCACATAAAGGTCGTTCCCAAACAGGATATGTCTTTACTATGGGAAACACCGCGATATCTTGGAGGTCTACAAAGCAGACCCTAGTCGCTACATCCACGAATCATTCTGAGATTATTGCTCTTCATGAGGCAATTAAGGAGTGTATATGGCTGAGGTCCATTATTACACATATTCGTGAGACTTGTGGATTGGGATCCAATACTGATGAACCTACATGCATTTATGAGGATAATGCGGCCTGCATTGAGCAGATGAAACAAGGTTACATCAAAGGCGACAATACCAAGCATATATCGCCTAAGTATTTTTATAATCAGCAACAACAAGAGTTTCTCAAGATCCAGATTAACCAAGTTCGATCTGAGAACAATGTGGCAGATTTATTTACTAAGTCATTGCCCAAATCCACATTCCAGAAGCATGTGAAGAGCATAAGGTTGCTCAGCTTGTCTAAGCTGCCTTGATTATTGGTATCAAGGATAGATGCAGACATCAGGGGGAGTCTAGCATACACATGAGCGTTTCTGAATGTGAAGGACACGTTGCACTCTTTTTCCTTGACTAAGGTTGTTTTTATCCCACTGGGTTTTTATTACCTAGCAAGTTTTTAATGAGGCAACATAGCTATGTGTCATATCATTGTCTACGACGATCTGCACTCTTTTTACTTGGCGAGACCGATTTTTCTCCTGCAAAGGTTTTTAGCTCGACAAGGTTTTTGATGAGGCACCAATGAAGCAAATGAAGAGGCATCACCACCATACACCGGCACAAGGGGGAGTGTTGTAGGATATTTGATGTTCCTAGTTATGGTGGAGATTACAGGATATGGCAAGTATAACTTATCCAGTATTGTAATAAGATTACTTTCCTGATTGTACCTCTTGTACTCTCCTATATATAGGAGTTGCTCATTCATTAATAAAGTTACACAATTCATTGCTTCATACTATTCTCTCCATATTCTTATTTCCTAAAACAAGTTTTTATTTTTAGGTTTATACACCAGTTAGAATACACAATCTTTACTTGTTTGTTTTCTTCTTGCTCTTTTAAGGTGCACGTACGACAAATCGAATTTTTTTGAGGCAACAGTAATAGTGATTACTACGTTGATGATCATATACCCGTACTTAGAATCATATGAAATCTGTTATATCTATATACGAGTATGTGCTTCTAGTTCATAATATTCTAACTGCAAACTATTTGCTCTTTCTGGTGGGATCTGGAGTATAGCATCTAGGAATGTAATTCAGGATTTGTATGAAGATTGCAAACTAAATTATCTTTTGATATACATATATATATATATATATATATTAGTACTTAAGTTATCACCTAGCTTGGACGATCATAAATACATATATACAATTGGCTAATTTATAGCATATCATTATTAATCAATTTGTGTGTGGCTCTGGTAAGTAATGTTACATTTTTGTTTGTTGAATCAGATTGAATTTGTTCAAATGGAAACAACACAGGATATGATAGAACTGACTTGTTCTTTATTAGCAAACTTGGCTCTTTATATAGCCATACAGAAATGATAAGAACGATGAATAAAACATCGGAAAGTACTGAAACAGAAAGAAATATTCTAGCAAACTAATCCTAGAGACTATGAGTTATTAACGGCTAGTTTTACTAAGTAGACTAGGACCTAGTAAAAGCATAACAGAATCCTACAAACCCTCCCATAAGCTAACTGTGGAAGTTAGCTTAGAACTCTGCCTTCTGAACTCCAAGCTGCTCTCGAAACTTTATGAAGGCTTCGACCTGTAACGGTTTTGTCATGCAATCTGCAACTTGATCCTTTGTGTCACAATGCTCCATCTTGATAGTACCATTATGAACTAACTCTCTAAGAAAGTGAAAACGCACATCAATGTGCCTACTGCGCCCATGCATAACTGGATTTTTGGACAGCTTAATCGTCGAACTATTATCACAATATATCATCATTCCTTCATTGTAGGTACAACCAAGTTTCTCAGTAATCCTCCTTAGCCAAACAGCTTGACTGGCACATCCTGCAGCTGCAACAAATTCAGCTTCTGTTGTTGACAGAGTCACAATTGGTTGCTTCCTGGACAGCCAAGACACGGCTCCTTTGCTCAACATGAAAACATAACCGGATGTACTCCTCCTGTCATCCAAGTCCCTTGCATAATCACTATCCGTGAACCCGACTAGCTTTGTCTTGACCTTCGAATACATGATCCCATAGTCCAGTGTCCCTTTGATGTACCTCAATATTCTCTTGACAGCTTGTAAGTGTAGTTCAGTCGGCTTACTCATGTATCTGCTCACAAGACTCACACTGTACATCAAATCAGGCCTGGTCGCAGTGAGGTACATAAGGCTTCCAACAGTCTGCTTGAAATTGGTTTCACAAACAGCCACTCCATTTTCATCTTTGTTTAGCTTGTTCCCAGGTACAATAGGAGTCCTTACTGCTTGACAATCCATCATGCCGAATCTCTTCAGTATCTCAATAGCATATTTCTTTTGGCAAATGAAATTGCCAAGCAAACTTTGATTGACTTCGATACCAAGAAAGAACTTCATGGTACCTAAATCAGTCATTTCAAATGTTTCCATCATTGAAGCCCTAAACTCCATCAACATCTGTTCATTGTTACCTGTATATATTAGATCATCAACATATATACTAACAATAATCAGATTACTAGATTCTTCCTTCTTCGTGAATAAGGTCTGCTCATTAGGGCACTTCTCAAACCCTGCTGTCATGAAATAATCCTTAATTCTGCTAAACCAAGCACGAGGTGCTTGTTTTAGACCATACAACGCCTTGTGCAACTTGTATACTTTCTCCTCAGCACCTCCTACTTCAAAACCTCTTGGCTGTTCTACAAAGACTTCTTCTTCAAGCTTACCATGCAAAAATGCAGACTTTACGTCCAGTTGCAGTATCTTCCAATCATTTTGTGCAGCTAAAGCCACAATGGTTCTAATCGTTTCAATTCTAGCCACTGGTGCATAAACTTCCCAGTAATCTATGCCATATTTCTGTGAGTATCCCTTGGCTACTAACCGTGCCTTGTACTTCTCCACTTCACCATCAACATTTAACTTTGTCTTGTAAATCCATTTTACCCCAACTGGCTTGGCATCCTTGGGCAAGTTAACTAGGCTCCAAGTATGATTTTTCTCAATGGATGAAATTTCACTCTTCATAGCTTCCATCCAGTGCTCCTCCTTTGCTGCAGCTTCAAAGGTGGTAGGATCTGTTGTCATGACCATAGCCATGTTTACTGCATCTTCATCAAGATCTTCCAAATCACCTCCAACAACATAGTCGCCCATCCAGCTTGGTACGTTAGTAGCTCTTCTGCTTCTTCCTTCTTGATTTTCCCTCCCATGATCGATAGCTTCCTCAGCTGCATCATGTTCTCTAGTATGTTCAGTGTTTACTCCATTTTTGTCACATGTTGCCTCCTCATTCCAATCCAAGTCAACTAGCAGTTCTTCGGCATGAGTTTCCTTCCAATCCCATTGCTTATCCTCCTCGAAGACAACATCCCTACTAACCACAACCTTCTTAGTCTGAGGATTGTACAGTTTGTACCCCTTGGATTCCTTGCTGTAGCCTAGGAATACACATGTGTTGCTCCTATCATCAAGTTTAACACGTTGTTGCTTTGGGACATGCACATGTGCCAGACAACCAAATACTCTGAAGTGGGAAACAGATGGACGAGTCCCATTCCAAGCTTCCTCAGGAGTCATATCTGGTACAGCTGCATTTGGACACCTATTGAGGACATGATTGCTCCAGTTACAAGCTTCAGCCCAAAATTTCCTAGGCATATTCATATCAGACATCATTGCTCGCACCATATTGAGTGTGGTACGATTTTTACGTTCAGCAACACCGTTTTGCTGAGGTGTAAAAGTCGTAGTGAGCTGCCTCTTGACTCCATTCTCCTTGCATACCTTGTTGAACTCAGTTGAGGTGAACTCTCCACCTCTGTCAGTGCGAAGGCACTTGATTGGAAGATCTGTCTCCTTTTCTACCATCCTCATAAAACATTTAAAGTGATACAATGTTTCTGATTTCTCAGATAAAAAATACATCCAAGATTTCCTACTGAAGTCATCAATGAAGCACAATATGTACCTTTTCTAACTGTTGGACATTGGATTGATTGGTCCGCAAAGGTCAGCATGAATGAGTTCCAAGACTTGACTTGCTCTCCATGAACTCCTGCTTGGAAAAGTGTCCCTATGTTGCTTCCCTACCAGGCACGCCTTGCATTCTTCAGTGACAACTTCCAAAGTTGGCAATCCTCGTACCATTTGTTTGACCTCCAAGGCCTTCAGAGCAGTGTAGTTCAAATGACCATAGCGCCTATGCCATAAATGAGTAACACTCTGAGCCTGAGTAAGTAGACATGTTCCTTTCTGTTCCTCTATTTGAGCTTGAGTATCTGCAAACAGTATGAACATCCTATTTGCACTCATAGATGTCTCAATAATCAATCCTTTTTCTGGATGATAAATTTTGCAGCTCCCTTCATTTATCAAGATTGCAAGCTTCTTCTCTTGTAGCTGACCAATGCTAAGGAGATTGTTTCTCAATTCAGGAACATAGTAAACACCAGTAACAACATGGCTTATGCCATTGAGCACGATCTTGACATTCCCTTTCCCTTCAGTCCTCATTTGTGTGTTGTTTCCAAGCTTTACAGTGATTTGAGAGTCCTGATTCAGCTCCAAGAACCAAGATCTATCCCCACACATGTGGTTTGAACAACCAGAATCTAGAAACCATGCATCTTTTACCTTTTTCTCATGAGCCTCAGCATATGCCATTAGCACCATCTCTCCTTCTTCAATGTTCTCCTCCTCTTCTGCATAGTATGCCTCTTGTTTCCAATCTGGACATTCAGCAATGAAGTGTCCAAGCTTATGGCACTTGTAACACTCCACAGTAGCTCTATTGAAAGCTTGCCTGCCTCTACCTCTTCCACGTCCTCTAGTGTTTGATCTTCCTCTTCCTCGACCACCTTGTCTTGAATCATGAGAGACTTTGAGAGCCTGTTCCTCGCTATCTCCATTGTCCCTCATAAACTTCTGCTCGTGGACCAACAAAGAACTTTGAAGCTCATCTACAGACAACTGCTCAATATCTTTAGATTCTTCAATGGAACAAACAATGTAATTCCATTTCTCCGTCAAGGTACGCAGGATCTTCTCTACTATTTTAACATCTTCCATGTCATCTCCACAATTCCTCATGTCATTGGCAATGACCATAACTCGGCCAAAGTACTCTGTAATCGATTCTCCATTCTTCATCATCAAGACTTCAAAGGATCTTCTGAGCCTTCTGCACACGTGCATTGCCTTGATGCTTCACTTTCATGGAGTCCCAAAGCTGCTTTGCAGTGTCTTTCTTGGTAATGGTTTTGAGGATAGACTTATCTATTGATGAAAATAGATAATTCTTGGCCTTCAAGTCTCTCAGTTTCATCTCCTCGATGGCTTTCTTCTGTGCACCGGAGAGAGTTTCACTGTATTCAGGAACACCTGTTTCGACAACACTCCAGAATTCCTTGGATCGCAGGAGATTCTCCATGAGGAGGCTCCAGTGATCATAGTCCCCATCGAACTTGGGGATGCATGGTTGTGCAAAGCTGATTCCTTCTAAGCTCATAGCTATTTGCTGTGTTTGCTGTGTTTGTTGTCTCTCCAATGCACTCCTCTTTCTATTTATAGGACTGTGTTTCACTCTCACTCGATCTACTTTTGAATTCTCTTTATCTTCTCGAAGTCAGGCCCCTTGATTGGGGCTCTGATACCAAATGTTGAATCAGATTGAATTTGTTCAAATGGAAACAACACAGGATAAGATAGAACTGACTTGTTCTTTATTAGCAAACTTGGCTCTTTATATAGCCATACAGAAATGATAAGAACGATGAATAAAACATCGGAAAGTACTGAAACAGAAAGAAATATTCCAGCAAACTAATCCTAGAGACTAGGAGTTATTAACGGCTAGTTTTACTAAGTAGACTAGGACCTAGTAAAAGCATAACAGAATCCTACATTGTTCTGGTTTAAGGACAAGGAAGTTACAGATGATAGTGGAGATGAAGCGAGCCCTGGTTTGAATGACTCTTTAGATGCTCTAGAGAATGAAGGGGAATGTTCTGAAGAAGAATTAGAAGAAGTTGCAAAGCCTAATGAAAAGGTTGATGCAATTCATTCAAGAATGCATAAAGAACTAATTCCAGTAGTTGGTATGGAATTCGATACTAAAGATGATGCATATGATTTTTACAATTGGTATGCATACAGTTTTGGCTTCAGTACTCGATTAAGCAAGACTCATAAGTACACAAATGGCACTATGAGAGACAGAACTTTTGCTTGCGCTGCTGAAGGTAAACGTGGACAAGACAAGCGATATGCATATATCAGATCACATCGTGCCGAAACAAGATTTGAGTGCTTAGCAAGGATGAAGATTCACTATCAATTATCAGTTGAGAAGTATAGTGTTGTGAAATTTATTGCTGAACATACACACTTGACTTCAACTCCTAGAAAGACCCATTTTTTTAGGTCTCACAGGAAACTTTCTCTTGCACATTGTGCACAAGCTGATATGGCTTCCGACTCTGGAATTGCTCCTAAAGAAACTCTTGAGCTTATGAGCAGACAAGCCGGAGGACGTGAAAATCTTGGATTCATTCCAGAAGATTACAACAATTATTTGCGCTCAAAGCGAACAATCAAAATGAAGTCAGGGGATACAGGTGGTGTTCTGGAATATTTACAAAGAAAGCAATTAGAAGATCCCAACTTTGTTTATGCCATCCAAGTTGATGAAGATGATCTGATTACCAATATTTTTTGGGCTAATGCAAAGATGATGTAGACTATGACTATTTTGGTGATGTAGTAAGTTTTGATACCAGCTACAGGAAAAACAAAGATGGAAGACCTTTTGCAATGTTTGTTGGAGTCAATGATTACAAGCAAACACTAATATTTGGTGCTGCATTGCTATATGATGAGACTGCCGATACTTTCATATGTTGTTTGATACCTTTGCCAAAACCATGTCCGGAAAGATACCAAAGACTATTTTAACTGATCAAGATGTTGCAATGGCAAAGACACTAGCTTCACAATGGTCAGAAACACATCATTGACTATGCATTTGGCACATATATCAGAATGCAGCTAAGCATCTTAGCAGTGTCTTCGGGAAGTTTAAGGACTTTGCTAAAGATTTTAGTAGTGTTATATATGATTATGAGGATGTTGAAGACTTTCTGTGTGCTTGGAGTCTGCTTGAAAAATATAATCTCAAAGAAAATAAGTGGTTGAGTCGGCTATTTGAATTGAAGGAAAAATGGGCGACAAACATTTTGTGCAGATATCACCACCACTCAATGCAGTGAAAACATGAATAATTCCATAAAGAAGTATGTCAATTACAAGTATGGTCTATTGAGGTTCTTCTGTCACTTTCAAAGATTGCTTGATGATCGCCGTTACAAAGAGTTAAGAGCAGACTTCAAAGCAATTCATACCTCCTCTGCATTATAGTTCCCGCCGATGATTTTGAGACATGCAGCAAAAGTGTACACACCAGCTGTATTGAAGTGGTTTCAAGTTCAATTATGCAAAGCTCATGACTGCTCCTTGAAGTTATTCGCTGAGGTTGAAACACTACGCATTTATGAAGTTACTAACCATGGAAAATGCTTCCACCATACGGTAACATTTGATTCTGCATATACTACTATCTCATGCACTTGTAAGAAGTTTAAGTTTGCTGGAATCTTGTGTTCACATGCTTTAAAAGTGTTTTCAGAGAACGTTATCAAGAGGATTCCTAGTTAATACATCTTAAAGAGATGGACAAAGGAGATTAAAGATAAGAAAAGTGTGGATTCTTCTACAAATGCAGCCAACAATGACCCAAAAGTAAAATTAGTAAGTCATTACAGAGAACTGTCTCGACTGCACACTGAACTTGCAACTATTGCTACAGAATCGGATGAAACTTATGAAATTTCTATAACGGGCCTTCACAAGATATTAGCAGATGTCAAGACATGTTTCAAAAACAAGACCACTCAGGAAGAAATAGCTCAAAATACCTCAAAAGATGGTGCACGTGAGGTTGTTTATGATGCTTTTGGTGATCATATAGTGAGAGGAATTAAGGTAAAAGAAAGAATTGTTCATAAGGAGGATTCCCTTGGACCAAAAAATGCTTTGGAGAAGCTCACCGGAAACAAAAGGCATAAGAATCTTTCATCAGAGCATATGGAACCTGAATTAGATCATTCAAATGTGAACTCCGCACATGTTCTTGCTGCACAAAATCAGCTGCATTCAAACCAAGGAGTTCTGCAAATACATGTTTCATGTGTCGATTCCTTAAATGTTTCTATTGCTGCAGAGGTATGTAACTCTCTCTTAACTATAATAATATTTTTGCAAACTCTATAGCTGAAAATCTGATATCTCATATGGCTATTTATTACTTATGAATTTACCTCATTTTATTGTTAGGATGCCAATGTTTTTAACTCTACCATGAACATACAAACTGGAGAGACAACATCACATCCATCATCATATGCTATGCAGGTATATATATACTTTTTAATCCAAGTAACATGACTTTTATGAATATATCAGCATCATATAAGTAACATACTATTTGTATGTCCAACCCCTTAAATATACCAGGCTTTGTATATGAAGAATGCAACTCGCAGTCTACATACGCTCCCACTACAAATGCATTTCATACCACCATTTCAATATGTCCAGGTACTGTCAAATAAGTTTGTCAACATATCTATTTGCATTGGTATGTCGCATCCATGCATGATCCACATGTGTATGTGTTTGGGACTTCAGACACACCAGCCACAATATTTAAGAGGTTACAATGCTACAACAATCAGTCATCAACAAGGATCTGCAACAAATGATCAACAAGCCAACAAGCTCCAATAAATGAGTGCACACATGAAAGAGAATCTAACAAGCACCAATGAGAGAAAACAAAGTATGATTGATGACATGAACACTACAATTTTGTAACTTGTTCGGAAACTTGAGGATTCGCTCTCTCTCTTTTGATTGTATTTTAAGTTAAAGATGTATGTTCAAATAGACATGGTATGATCAAGAGACTTGTTATTTTTAACTAGTTATCATCAAGATTGATACTATTTGAATCAACTTGCTTTGAGCATTCACAAGGCTGCGTTTTCAGCCCAAGTCTTCTAAATTTATCAAATACTTTGTTAATAAGTTGTAGAGCTGCTCATACCTTATTTGTATTTTACATTTCTATGAATTAAGAAGTACAACAATAGCATAAATTTTGGTTAGAGTGTGAAGTATATATGCTTTAAAAATCTCAATGAGATTACGACTTTTGCCCAAGAATATCAGAAAATGGCATGGAAACTTTTCATTCATCTGGTTAGAGACTTAAGAGTATGAACCATCTTTTTATAGCATGGTTGCTATAAACTCTCTCCCGCTTGCGATAGATATTGTTTTCATAAAGTACTTCAATTTTATTTTTTTCTTGAATAGAGGAGGAGCAAGCAAGCTTCTCCAGAGACTTCTTTAGCAAGCAGTAGGTGTTTGGTATTCTTTGGATTTTTTTTTTACAATAGAATAATCCAATTTTTTAGTTTTGATTGACAGTAATTGAGTTAAGGTTGATGATTGAGTTAAAGTTAGGAGGTTAACGGGGTTGGTGTACTGGTGGAGTATTAGAGAACGTTTGCTAAGTTAGATTGCCACTGACATGTGTCAAAAATTGAGAGGAAGACAGAGAAGGGGATAGAGTAAAAGAGAGAAGATTTTCTCCCGCAATTGGTACCCCTTTTAATGTAATTACATTTTTGCCAAACAGTGCATCTTTCGGTGTAGCTTTCCCTTCCGTTTCTTTTGTCATGTTTTGGTCAACTTTATAGTCGATAGGTGAGCGGCACAAAATCATAGTGTTAATTCTTGTACTATTTAGTTGTTTTCGAGGTTATTCTTTTAAAATTCCAGCCTACAGTTTGATTTAGCTAGGGGACCAGGGTTGCTATGCATCCGCACTCCATGTCATAGGGGCTAATTTTTCATAGTAACACATGTCACGCGTTAATATTATCAACTTAGCTTGAATGAGTTTATGATCAGCTAGTTATAGGTGATCTTCCTCACCCCACCATCCAAACTCTTTCTCCTCGCACAACCTCTCATTTGCCCTCCTCCGCCATAGGCCTTTTATCGGCCGTGGAGAACCCAGATCACGTTAGCAGTTCTGTCAAAACTATCAAATGCCACTCACAGACCTAACAGCACCATCAACCACCGCTGTCTCCTCAAACTCATCGATTTCAGATCCGCTACCATGCCTTCCGCTCCTCACCTCTGATACCGCCTCCTCGTCCCCTCCATCGCTACGTCGTTGTTGCTGATCGTTGTTTTCTTCCACAGCCACGTCTTTAGCTTCCTTAGCCCGGGCTCTATCGCCTACGGATCTATTGGGCCTTCACTGCTTCTACTCGGAAATTCTTGCCGCCATAGACTAGGCCAGCACCGACGGCGTCCATGTCATCTCCCTCTTCGTTGGGGCCAGCGGGCAGCAGCGTAGCTCTGCTTTATGACCGAGTCCACTCGCCAAGTGATTATTGTGTGATTGTGGACTTCAAAAACTCATCTTCAAACTCGCCGACTCACTCCACGACTCCTGCACTGATCGAGTCTACTTTGAGTTGCTTGAGCGCATCAAATCGATCGTATGCGAGGAACACGAAGACGAAAAAGACCAGGCCTACAGAGTCGTCCTTGTTCTCTGTATTGTTGTAGTTGCCTTGTTCGATTTCACTCAGAGCAATGTAATCGTGTGAGAGAATCCCTCCGATTTTGAGATTCCGAATTTAGTTACATTTGTTGCGGGAGAAAATAGAATAGACAAAAAGTAGTTACTCTTCTCATTGATAGAATGCCTTAAATATATATTTATACAATCTGTTACAATAACTATCTCAACATAATGGGCATTCTCTATATCTATCTAATCAATAATTGTATCTAACTAGGACAAGACACACACTGGGATTAATGGAGAATAAATCTCCGTAAACACTCATCCTTGTGTCGATGGCCATAAGAATGATGCATGACTTGTTGTCTCATTAAAAACATCGCTAAGCAAACAAAAACCTCATGGGTAAAACAAAATCTTGGTCTAAGGAAAAAAGAGTACAACGCACTAACTACTAAAGCTACTACATGTGATGTGGACTCCTCCTAATGTCTACAGAAATGAAACTCACCCTGACTATAAACTTAGTCTAGGAGTTCAGATAATCTTCGCATACCAATATCTCTCACATGTTTCACAAAAGTAGATTAGGAAGTGACTTGTAAACAAGTCTGCAGCATTATCAACAGAATCAAACCAGTTCACATGGATAATTAATAATTGCTGCTATTGTTGATCGTAGGAATACTTCGGCGAAAAGAACTAAGTATGACAACCTTAATGGAACTATACTTCATTGACTCAATGCAAAATGCATTATACTCAAAGATGCAAGTTGATGCTGTCATAGTAGATAATAATCCACTAGACCCTCGAATGTGGTGTATTATTGTCTTATACCAGACACACCCATCAACAGCTTTATAAAAAACTTTAATCTTTAGAATAATTCGAGGCAATAACAACAAGGGTTTATTTAGTTGTTCTCCAAGGAACTGTCATGTTTCCCATAATGAATAACATGTATGGGAACATCCTATATATGGGTCAAAGAGGTACCCAATATCAACAAATCCAACCAACACATCAACCGATGTTTTGGAATAGGGAATAGCATGAAATTTGTCTGAAACAGGACGGATTTTCGACGAGTCGAGAGAATCCCTTGACGGGTCAAGGGAATCACTTTGGTCGATCTAGGGTGCTTGTTCAATGGGTCAAGAAAAATCCTCGACGGGTTGAAATGCCCAAAATGCGTTTCAACTTTCTCTTTTCCGAGAATTTCATACTTCTATTTGTATTCTTTGTAAGGGAAGATTAGGCCCAAGTCAATAGATCACTTCAAGTCCATGAAGATTTGTTTTTACTCCATTCCAATGACTTTGCGCTGGCGCACACTAAGAAGGCATGCATGTCTGGATATGTATACTGAGCTAAATTCAATCAAGCTCTAATCGTACTAAGATATAGAATCTCAGTTTTAAAAGTTCATTACCATCATCTTTTCAGATGAAATGGATCCTTTTGGGTTCCAGACTGCAAACAACCATTGGTGTATTAATAGGGTCTGCTTTGTTCATAGCCTAATTAGACATAAGCAACCTGGTGAATAAGAATTCAACCAACTCGATGTACCGTCTCTAAACCAAGACTTAATCGAGTCCTACCAAGGCCTATCATCTCAAACAATTTGTTCTTATATTGAACACGCACGGGCATAACTTTTCATTCTTATATCCCTTCCCAATCAAGTAGTCACTAAGACGTGTATACCACATCCAGCCGGATTATTCTAATCCTTATAGTGAACGTCTCAATCTAATCACATGAGAACTCCATGGTTCAGAGTTATTTGATTTGGGTAGAACTATTTCATTCGGCACTGTCATGTATATCTCTGAATTAAGATCCCCAACAAGATATACACTAAACACATCTATAAGCTGCATACTCAGTATTTTGGACACTACCAAACTGATAAGGTAGCAGAAAGTAATGATGTTCATGACCAGAGAATACATCTCTTCATAATCAATACTAGGGCATTGAGAGAATCCTTGCACCATAAGTTCTTCTCATCTTGCTTCCAAACATAGACTCATTTGTGTCTAACTAGCATACTATTCAATAGTTATATTGCTACCATACCGAAAACTTGCCATTTGTAAGAGAGTCTAGTTCATCCTAGATTTCAACTTTCCATATCGATCCATTTGCTCTACATTAACCATTGACAATCTGCAACAGAGCAATGTTCCACTTCATCGTCGTCAATTACTGAGAGACGGAATAAGTAAACACATCATCAACGAACATTTTTTTACTGACATCGTCATTGACTCTGAGGTGTCCCTCAATGTATGCCAATGTCGAATTTTAGACACGATTGTAGTCAGAAAAAATCTCATATGTTGATGATGAATGGTTGTGTCTTGATGGTTTGCCTTTTAACCGACAACTCATCAGTGGATTTTGATCGATGCTACACCCCTACTATGGGTAGGAGAAAACACTACCTTGCCCGGGTGTTGCATTTAACTTGCCCAATATCAGGGACTTTCAACCTTGCAAGATTTGTAGCATATATAAATGATCTCGTCACTCTCATGATATCAGTAAAGAAGTTAGACAGTGAATTTGCTACTTTCTGAAGATCAAGAATATATTGCACTTCAATCTCAAACTGAGATGTGCGGGGATCATGATGAGACATAGTGGGGATATACCACGTCAAATTTCAACGTTAATCCATAATGAAACCATTCATATCTCCCCCTAAAGGCGGGAAGTATGTCTCATCACAGTGACTATCTGCAAAACTAGCAGTAAAAAGATCTCCTGTCAAAAGTTCTGAATAGCGGACAAACGTTGGTGAACCAACATATATGCTCAATCAAAATTGATGACCCATTTTCATACATAGTGGAAGTGTAGTAGGCACATGTATCGCGCAACCAGATATGTGTAGATGTGAGATATCAGGCTCATATCCAGTTATCAACTGGTACACACAAAATGGTTGGCAGTTTTATGAGTATCAAGCGAATAAGCATAGCTGCATATGACATTGCACATCCCCAAGCAGATACCGGTAAACTAACATACATTACCATAGTTCTGGCCACAAGCTTGAACCGCTTGATTTGTGCTTCTGCTTAACTCGTTCTTATGAAAGAACATAGGGAACCGGAATATTCAACAACAATCCCAATCAATATGCAATAATCAAAAAAAATATGTCGATGTAAACTCTCATGTATTAAACCAATCTGAATAACCAAATTGAAACGTTCGGGTGGTGAGCCCGAAGCTGAATAATATGTGCTCGGAATTTTGAAATGCAGCGTAACATGTGGATTTCAAAGACGTGTGACTGATGCGCCGATATAGCAATCAAAACCATATATAATCGTCCACATATTGGTTTGATTGATCCACAAATAGATTCTTGGAATCTATATGGAAAGAAAGATATGTCATTAACCAAATATTGTCATGCATGTAAACAGTATTACAGCATTACAGACATAATCAAGCTTTGCGAAACGAGCAATGTGCATCAAAGATTACAACATATAAATCTTGTGGGATAACGCACAATGCCTCAACAGTATTTTTCCAGGATGGTGTTGCACTCGTCTTGGAGACCGAGCCTGAATCGAGTGGAGTAATCTCAATTTTCCTATCTAAACTGATGGTTTCAAACATTTCCACATGCTTCTTTGCTCTTAAGAACAGATGACTACGAGAATTTCTCAATAGTTTGATCATCAAAATGCAAAATCTTATATGACGATAATTCACGCATAGTAATATAAGTGATTGCATTAGATTCAATGATCCAAACCATAGTAAGATATAAACAACTACAATGCCTCATAAACTTCTTCAGATTGCGTTGTTGGCTGTAGTGTATGGAGATTAGACACAAAGCTCTCTTTCATTATCACAATGTTAAGTGAAGAATGTTGGCACAAAAGTTTTCAAATTTGAGTAAGGTTCGAATGGTAACATTCAATCTCGTCATCATATATCAACAAAACAATGTCGATCAAACAGTCTTTAAATCCAAGACATGGCGAACACTTTAAGTGAATACTTAAAGATTTCACAAGAATTTAATCCTTGTTGGGTGCTGATATGGTATTATAATACCTAAATAAAACCGATGTATAACAACATCATATTGATCAAGAAAATTGTTGTATTTGAAGTTTCAATAGTATGGCATAAACGGGTGTAACACCACATCTGGTGCTGAAATCCAGGTTGGTCGAATTTTTTTTGATATTTTCCAATAAAACAAATGTATAAACAACATCATAAGCCAATAAAACAGATAAAAAAAACTTATCTAAAAATATCACATCTGGGTTGCACTTTCGACAGGTCGAAGAAAGGCCTCGATCGGTCGAAAATAAACCCAAAATAACTTGTGATTTTCTGATACCAGAAATTCGACGGGTCGAATTTGGACCAATTTTGGGACAGAAGCATGGCTTCAATGGGTCAAAAATTTTATAGTGCTATTTTTCGACAGGTCGAATTCGATCCAATGTCAGACAGAAGCATTGCTTCGACCGGTCGAAAATTGTTTAGTTCAATTTTTCGATGGGTCGAATTCGGACCACTTTCGGACAGAAGCATGGCTTCGACGGGTCAGAAATTATTTGGTTCAGTTTCTCGACGGGTTGAATATGCTCTATGAGCTGCTTCAAGTTGTTTTTCAACGTTTTTTTTTCTTTGTCAAAATGGTATCTTGGCTTGCTTTTTCCATATCTGTAAACATCGAACCATACATAAGAATCATATGAAATAGAACATTCTCAAAATTTTCATATACCGAAAACTAGAGAAATATTCATTATACTGCCAACAAATAACAGTTACATCATGGATGTTCTTATTCCAAAATCGACTAAAACAAAGTCTCAAAACATGACTAAAACCAAGTCAAAAGTAAAACGAAACTGGATTACATAGCAAAGACATGAGCCTAATACATAGATTACTCAAAAATCGAAGTCACCAGACTTGCTTTTGTATTGTCTGCTATAATAAGATTTACTACAGGGCAATCTTCCATCTCATAAACTTCAATAAAATGAAGTCTCATGTGCCAGATATATCTTGCACTTCTTGTATGTATGTTGAAGATCCTTGGGTGCACAACATTTTTTGTGTGTGTGTGCATGTGCTTGGTAAAACCACATGTATAGCAAGATGACAAACACTTATTAGAAGCAAAATAAAAAGAATTTAATCCATGCCTAAAAATCGAAATTGGGAGGATTCTTATTGGAGTAATGGCTATTGTCATGGTGAGTCCAAGTCAACTTTCGACTATATTCTCTACCATGAATATTGTCGTGTCTTTATCTTCCACCATGGTTATTGTAAGGCTCAGAACGAATGTTCCTTTTTATCCTTACGTGTCTTCCCACCAATGAGGTAAGAAGTGTACTAATAGACTTCTCGATCATAGCCTAATCAGTCTTTATAATGCCACAAATACTCAACTCTGATTGAAGCTCTAACATTGCTTGATTAAAAGAAAAAATATTTGGATAATCCAATAACCAGATGAAATCTCATCCTTTTCTCATTTCATAAAGTTGTGCATGATGCACATTGTTGAATTTTGGTTTGTAAATTCACTCACAAAACTGTGGGGTCATTCTTGTACAAATACTGTTTCTTTAGAAGTAGATGTATATGACATCTCAAAAACATGAGGGTTTGAGATTTACGAACTAGAGTTGGTGGCTTAGTACCAGGTGGTAGTAGTGGTTGGGTTCTAACTGTCAGATTCATACCAAGAAGCGTATACGAAACATCTAACATCCAACGATGGTATTCTGCTCCTTGAAGATCAAGGATATCAAATTCAAGCCTTATCGGCTCAAATAATGTCATCTACAAGAGAGACACGAGATGTTGATTAGTATCGATCGAAAACTACGATCACTAATAGAAAGTTTCAATGAATAAGAACATGATCCATAATATATGGTCACAAAAATTGATTATAAACGGTGGCAAAAACCACACCCAGCAACTATGACTAACTGTCACATAACATCGATTTTCAATCGGGACTAACTGTCACACACGATTATAGCCCCGCTCTATTGATGTATTTCAACGTAGAGGAACGGGATGTTTTAGAAACGATCAAGGACTACGATCACAAACTTTTCAAGTTTCCAAAAACCGTGATCCATGATGCATGGTCACAAAATTGATTATAAAACGGTGGTAAAAACCACACCCAGCGACCGTGACAAACTGTCACATAGAATCGATTTCTATTTTCTTTTCTTTTCCAAACCGTGACTCCCCCAGGACAGTCACGTATACTCTATGGATATATGTCCATAGGAACTAGGATAAAAACATGTAATATTTAACAACTCATATCATAATTATCATCAACTTAGATCTAAGGTTTTGCAGTAAGTAAGTTTGATCCTAGATCTATGGATTGACGGTTTAAAAAATTTACCTCGAGGGTGTTATGCTCGGTATGAAAACTTCGCTATGAAAGAAGTTTGAAGAGAGGAAAACATGTCCACGAAAATTCCAGCAGAAGGAGGATTTCTTCTTCTTTTCTTCTTTTCGGGTAGACTGAACTTCGTGCACTCAAATGGCTATAACTTTCTCCAGACACCATCGAATTGAGATTTTCTGGATGTTCTGGAAACTAGACATCTGGGGCTTTCCGTTCATATAAATATTGCTCTCTGGTTCATCCTGAACTACTCGAAATCTTCTGTCTAAGTTGGATGAACTGCACAAGCTTGATTTTGGCTGAAGAAGAGGAAAGAGGTCGACGGTAGTCGGTGGTGGAGTGAGCTGCCGGCGGTGGTCTGCGACGATCTGACCTTTTTTTCAATTCTAGGGTTTCTTTCTTATATGTGGTGTTTGCTATTAACTTTGGGAGTCGTGCTGATAACGTGTTGCAGAAGAAAGTAGAATAGACAGAAAGTAGTTACTCTTCTCATTGATAGAATACTTTTAATATAGGCTGATACAATATGTTACAATAACTCTCCCAATATAACAGGGAACTATCTAATCAATATACGTATCTAACTAGGACAAGACACACACCGAAATTAATGGAGAATAAATCTCCTTAAACAACATTATATTATATTGGGATTTTGAAACTCCCAGACCTTTGGAGGGTTGCCGCAGTAAACTGAATGTAGTGTTGTGACACGTGTTAAATTTAAAAATAGCCTCTAGGTGAATAGCATTGGGTGCATTCCCATAAAAAAAAAAATTATGGAGTACATCTTTGATATAGCCGCACATAAGTATGCAATACATATGTCAATACCTTAATTATTTTGAGCCTATATAAACAGTGCAAATGCAAAAAGCAAAATAGAGGATAAATCACTCCACGCACACTTCTGTTTCTATGATACAACACACTTAGTTGTGTAATGCATACAATAGCACGGACCCAAAAATGGTCCGCTAATTTCTTTACATGCATGCGCCACAAAAGTGAAAATAAAAAAATATTCTATATTCGTTAAATGGGTTGTGGATCGAAGGCCGGAAACTTGGGCTAAAAAAATATTCTATATTCCTCAAATGGGTTGGATTGATGGCAAGATAATATCTGTTTTGAGCTCATTCCTCATGATTTTGTTTCTTTGGATCTCAACCCAAATACGTATTATTATAGAAAGGTGAGTGCACATATGCACATGTAAGACACATCAACTCATCTTCCTTGGGCGATGTGCGATCTCACAGCATGGCTTCGAGCTAATTGATCAAAAGGAATGGATTTGCAGTGCTCTAAGCATATATTCGGTGAGGTTGACTTTGACGTGATAGAGCTCGTCAATCACAACTCTTCATTAAAACTCTATATTTAAATTGCATCTATTGGAGCGCAGCAAAAACCTAAAATTTCATCTCTCGCACCTTGCTTTGATAGGCCATAAAGAAAGTTTTCACTTTAAAACTACTAAAGATGTACTCCACTCCTTGAATTTAGTTCAATTAGGAGTCATCGTGGACAGACGTGAACTCGATCCTACGCTTTATGAGGCTAGGGCAGGACCAGGATGAGCCTAGTCAAACTCAACGGAATATAGGGTTAAGCTGGGATTGGCCAAAGGGGCTAAGAGTATGTCCAGCAATATCCCTTAAAATCTACTTATTTTGTTCAAAAAATAATTCAAAAGTTATTTTAGGGAACAAGATTTATAAAATCACTCCAACAGTATCACCTATAAATTGAGCTAAATTGGAATAATTATTTCAAATTTGAATTTTGAAACTTTAACAGCTAGATTTCATTCTATGGCACATTCATATCTTATATATAATCTCTATATATAGACCATATATACATGTTCTCTCTTCCATTCACTTGTAGACTTTCTTTTCAAACTCCATCTCAACACAACTTCTCAATGACAAATCGTTCTTTGGCAAGTCGTTACTTACTTGACATGTTCATGAGTAATAATGATGATGTTGAGAACGAACATGAAGAACTATTATTAGCAAGTTTAGAAGAAGAAGCGCGTACCTCCATTAAGAACCAAAACAAACGAGGTCGTGGTTCTGTATTTGGTCGCCTTACAGTTGGTCGTGATATATCTTCCGGTCACCAAATGCTTTATCGTGATTACTTTGCTGATCAACCTGTGTATGGTCCGCGCTATTTCAGAAGGAGATTTCGAATGAAGAGAGATCTTTTTCTTCGAATTCAACATACAGTAGAAAATCATGATTCTTACTTTATACAAAAGAGGAATGCTGCTGGATATCTTGGATTATCATCCCTTCAAAAGGTAACTGCTGCACTAAGAATGCTTGCTTATGGTGTTCCAGCAGATTATGTTGATGAATATGTGTGGATTGGTCAAAGTACAGCAATAGAGAGTCTTAAAAGATTTGTCATAGCTGTTATTGCAATATTTGGTGATGAGTACTTGATCTACGCATTTTATGCTTGATTCTTAACGTCTTTCTCTTTACATTTAGCTTTGTTTTGACCTTAGTACTATCATTTCTTACTTACTTTGTTGTTTTTAGGTTTTAAATAAAGGAGTACAATAAAAGAGGTGAAATGAAGCTTAAAACGCAACAATTGGAGGTTTCCTAATTCGCTTAGGAAAAATGGTATTTCCTACTTTGACTAGGATTCCTACTCGGGTTAGGAATGCAAATGGTTCGACAACTCGGAAAGTTTCGCGGAGCTGAAAAATGAAGTTTCCTAAATCAACTAGAAATGACGTGGCGAAATATTCGAGACGCGCAAAATGGTTGAGAAATGGTATTCGTAAAAGTTACTAAAATAGTATGCACAAATGGTTTCCCAAATGAAGAACGAATACATTTCTCCTACGTGAACCAGGAAAGATCAAGTCGGCAAGCATTTTTGGAAAGAAGACATGGCCGAAATATTGGAGATCCCACTTGCCATATTTGAAGATCAAATATCTTGAATATCTTGAAGAAATTCGGCAAGGAATATATTCCTTGGAGATCAAGAAAGAAATATCTAGAGTGGAATAAGGAAAGAAGATCTCAGAACAGACCTGTAACTTCAAGAGGCCACTGAAGTCGCAATTCAACTCCAAATATAGTGATCATATACCTCTCTGGAAAGCTCTTGAAGTCCTCTTTCCAACGAGTCCAAAATCATAATTTTCTGAGCTCTAGAATTCTCGGAATACTCAAAAGAAGACAGGCTGTCAATTCTACCCGGGTAAACTAGGAATCCCTAGTTTGGAGAGGCAAGTTGGAATTCTTCACCTATAAATACAAGAGCTCGGCCTCATTCTCAGGCATCACTCATTCTAGATGCCTAAGCCTGCCAAAGATCATCTCCTCAACCTCCAAACACTCGGCTTGTGATGTGTGGATTTCATCACCGCACACCATAACCTAAGTGAAGTTATGGACATAAGGTCGAGGGCGGAGTTTGCAAAGAACTTGAGGGAATGTCTTTCTCGAAATTTTGGCTGAATGTCGGACATGGTGTCTAGAACGGGTTATGACTGGTGACAGGTTCTGGATCTAAGAAAGACTTGCATCAATGGAGTATATACCAATGATCCGGTGAGTGGATGAATACTTGTCTTTGAGTAAGAAATCTTTGGTAACTTGGTGTCTAGGAGGTGACGGTTTCTATGACGGGTTTTGGATCCGAGATCTCAAATCGGTCCTACCTCTCGTGGTCTCTCTTGCCAACTGGCCAAGCTTATTAAAGTTGCCCAAAGAAGACAAGGACTAAATCTACTTTCCATGATCGGTAAGCCTCGGGATGCATCGTCGAAATTAGTCCTGCCTCTCGCGTTATCTCTATCCCCAACTGGCCATGTTTTTCGATTGAACCAAGGCCGATTGATTGAGAATGTACATTTTATCGCGCGGGTCGCACGTCCAATGAAAGACCTAAAGGCTAAATGAACGTATTCTCTTTAAATCGAGGGCGAAACTCAATGAACAAAATACTTGTGCATATTACTTGTAAATTTCGTGTGCATTTTAACTTGTAAAGAATTAACCACGTTGCATATAGCTTGCATAACCTGCCGGCGGCTTTGTGATGCTCGGATTTCATCACCGGGTACCCTAACCTAAGTGAAGTTAGGGACATGAGGCCAAACGTATGGTCACGTTGCATCATGTATTTAGCACGTAACTTTGTGTGTTTTCTGCAGGTTTCTAACGTTTTCTCTTATGCATTCATACCATCTTCACGTAGGATCTTATAAGTGTACATTTTAAATCCTTTTAAGTGTGTTACATAATGCATCCAACGTGATTATTGTTATACTTGCATAATTTCCGTGTGCATATGTGTGTGTCCTAACTTGTTTATAAGTCTTGCATTGTATATATGTCTAAATTTGCAGAAAACGTGTGTACATGTGTTTATAGCTTATTTCATGCATTTCGTGCAATTGCATATATATCTAAGCATTACAAACCATCTATATCCTATATATAACGTGTACATTGTTTCTATGTGTTTTTATGTATTGTGTGATTCGATTTCGTGTGTTTTCGTGTATTTTCTTGTGTGTTACAACTCTGGTTAGTATCTTGCATTCCTTGTGTATTCTTTTGACACTAACACTTGATCTTTGGTGGATAATCAGATTCTATGAATGTCCCGTTCCCACTCAACTCCTATAGTTGATCTCCAAGCACTTACAAACCGTTTGGAAAATCTAAAGTCTCAAGTAGTTCCGAGTAAGCAAGTTCTCGACCAACCTATCATTGCGGAATATTTAGAATCTCCGCACTCATCCCATCACTCCACCGAGCACTCACAAGAAGAAGAGCAAGAAATGGCACGAAACAACCCACCGAATCCTCCCATCAACGAGAGGCGATCTCTTCGCCAACGTACTTGCTCCACCGAATGGAGTAGCGGTCCTTCGTGCATTCGATTTCCAGATCCTCAAGAGGACAAGGACATTGAGTTGAAGAGTGGCTTCCTACACCGTTTACCAATCTTCCATGGGCTGTCAAATGAAGATCCAAACATGCATCTCAAGCAATTTCAGTTCATTTGCATGAGTATGAAGCCTTCGGATGCCGATGAAGAACTCTTCAAGCTCAAGGAATTTCCCTTTACATTGATTGATAGAGCTCAAACTTGGCTTTTGGAGCTCCCGCCTAACCATATCACGACATGGAAGCAACTTGCGGACCGGTTCTTGGCTAAGTACTTTCAGGCCTCAAAGATCACTATTTTGAGGAAGAAGATCACGGGAATTACACAAGCATCGGATGAGTCTTTTGGCCAATATTATGACCGTTTCAAAGTTCTATGTGCCACCTGCCCTTCCCATGGTTTTTCCGAGACAAACCTCATGAACTACTTCTATGATGGTTTAAAACCGATTGATAGAGAGCTTCTTGATGCCGCTGCAACCGGAGTATTCATGGATTTAGATGAGATAGAAGCTCGAACTTTGTTGGAAAACCGAGCCAATAATGATGCTCAATATAGGATGGCTCCACGAAAACAAGTGAATGAAGCTAGTTCAACGCAAGTTAAGGATGAGAAGTATGACAAGCTAACTTCCATGTTAGAGCAACTGCTTGAATTAGAGAAAAAGAGAGCCAAGACAGCTCAAGGACCAACGTGTGGAGTATGTCAATTGCAAGGGCACCATAATGATCAATGCCCTAATGTGGTGGAACAAAATGGAGATCCAGAGCAAGTTAATGCTATTGGAGGATATCAAGGGGGCCAACGTTACAACAATTACAACAACAACAATTTTGGCAACCGAGATCATCCAGGTTTCAAGTGGAGCAGCAATGAGGGATGTTTAAACCCTCCGGCACCTCAACAAGGCTACCAACGTGCTCCCTTCCAACCAAGGCAGTCAATGCATCAAGCTCCCATTCCAACGATGCAACCTATGCAGCAATCTCCGCCAGTTCAACAACAATTTACAAATTCAGACTATGACAAGATGTTCACTCAATTTTCCGCTTCAACACAAGTTCTCTTGGAGGGACAAGCAAAAGCAAAGGAGACGTTGGAAACACATGACCGAGACATCACCGAAATCAAAAAGCAAATGGGCCAACTCGTGGACTTCATGGGTCAATTCCGTGAATCTGGCCATCTCCCTCCTCAATCTCAACCACCAAATCGGTAACACAACATGAGGAACTTTACGTCTAGGCTGTAAGACGTTAAAAAACAAGCGCTTGTTGGGAGGCAACCCAATGGAGGAATCGCCAAGGATTTGTTCTCTCCTCCCTTATCTTTTTAATTTCATTGCTTATTTACTTTCATTAGCTAAAATTTTTGTGGGTCTCTCTCTTCATACTTAGTTCTATGTTTCCTTTAAATTCATTGAGGACAATGTAGAGTTTAAGTGTGGGGGAGGGGTTTACAACTTTATTTGAGTCGTAAAATTTCAAAATCGGGCGGACAATGGAACTTTCCGGCGGATGATGTCCTAAAAAAAAATTTAGTTGGTGTCTTTTTGTTTAACTAAGTATTTTTAAAGAGTCTTTTTCATTTTTAGGATGCCCTTAGTTAGTCTATGATGAAAATGGACCGAAAAGAATACATATGGCGGTGAATAAGCACTAAACTGATTTCTTGTGATAAGTGAGATATTTTGATTGTCATAACATGTAGTGGATATGGTTTGATTAAACATGGTATAGATTTTGCATGTTAGAATAAGTTTTAAATCATACAAACCTAAAAGTGAGTTTTTGAGCCTACATTACTTCATTTGAGAGTGAATTTCGTGCATATGGCTCTCAAAAACAAAACATGTTTCATCTAATTACTTGCCATAGATTTTAATGAACTAGAGATTACTAGAACTTACTCATGTAGATTTACAACGCTTTTAAGTTGATATATGCTCTGATTTTGGATATGATTAAAGGCAAATTAGGTTACCACCACTTAAACCAAATGGCCTTGTGTCCCATTGTGCGCACGAGTTGCGACACCCTTAGATTACCCCATTTGTGCCTACGTTAAGCCTTTTCTTTCATTTACCACGTACATATCTAAACACTTAGCCTAGTGTAGAATTTCCAACCCTTGTTCAAAGACTTGGTGAAGAGGTTTCAAAGCTAGCATAAAGAAGTGGCGAAAAAAAGTGATGAAAGAATACAAAAGAATGGAAGACTTGTCCAAAAGTTTTAAAAAAAAAAAAGTTGATTGCCGAAAATACAAAGGAAAAAAATCGAGAGCAAAAGAAAAAAAATGTGTAAAAGCTCTCCGGCAGAAGTTCTAAGTGTAAAAGTTTGGGCAAGTGAAGTTTAGAATGAAGTTAGGGCCCAAAAAGATGAAAATTGGCCCCCAATCTTGAAGTTTGACACAAGAAGAAGTGTAGAAAGGATGAGCCACGAATTTGAAGAATTCTAAGTGCTAAACTAAGTCTTTGGAACGTTTTTACACCACCACTTATCTAAATTTTGAATGCCTTAGCCTTAGCCTCATTACAACCTTTCTAAAGTCTTTTATGATCCTTAAGATGAGTAGCCTTCAATTGGTTGAGTAAGTTACATGAGTGAGCATATGATGTGGTTCATTTGTGCAAGTAATTATGAGGTATTTCGATGCGATACATATACATTTTGAGTGAACCTCTTTTCATGAGTGAAAATATGATGAGAGCATCCATGTGAGATTGATTTAAACTTTTTCGAAACATGCATAGCTTTAACTTCACCATCGTTTACTCCAAGTCCTACTTATACATGACATGATCATATTTCTCTTATCTCTCGAAAATTTTTGAACTTTTCACTATGGAATCTTGTGACTCCATCGCCATATACTTAAGAAAATTTCTGAGACAAATTGTGCTAAGGGCTTAGAAGTTGTTTTTATTTATTTGAGTCCATGGAATTTGTTCAACGTGGAGGCTAGCTCTAACGTTGGTTTTATATTTTTAGTCTTTCTTTTATTTAGTTTTTGCTAGGTACTAGCAAAGTCTAAGTGTGGGGGAATTTGATCTACGCATTTTATGCTTGATTCTTAACGTCTTTCTCTTTACATTTAGCTTTGTTTTGACGTCCTTAGTACTATCATTTCTTACTTACTTTGTTGTTTTTAGGTTTTGAATAAAGGAGTACAATAAAAGAGGTGAAATGAAGCTTAAAACGCAACAATTGGAGGTTTCCTAATTCGCTTAGGAAAAATGGTATTTCCTACTTTGACTAGGATTCCTACTCGGGTTAGGAATGCAAATGGTTCGACAACTCGGAAAGTTTCGCGGAGCTGAAAAATGAAGTTTCCTAAATCAACTAGGAATGACGTGGCGAAATATTCGAGACGCACAAAATGGTTGAGAAATGGTATTCGTAAAATTTACTAAAATAGTATGCACAAATGGTTTCCCAAATGAAGAACGAATACATTTCTCCTACGTGAACCAGGAAAGATCAAGTCGGCAAGCATTTTTAGAAAGAAGACATGGCCGAAATATTGGAGATCCCACTTGCCATATTTGAAGATCAAATATCTTGAATATCTTGAAGAAATTCGGCAAGGAATATATTCCTTGGAGATCAAGAAAGAAATATCTATAGTGGAATAAGGAAAGAAGATCTCAGAACAGACCTGTAACTTCAAGAGGCCACCGAAGTCGCAATTCAACTCTAAATATAGCGATCATATACCTCTCTGGAAAGCTCTTGAAGTCCTCTTTCCAACGAGTCCAAAATCATAATTTTCTGAGCTCTAGAATTCCTGGAATACTCAAAAGAAGACAGACTGTCAATTCTACCCGGGTAAACTAGGAATCCCTAGTTTGGAGAGGAAAGTTGGAATTCTTCACCTATAAATACAAGAGCTCGGCCTCATTCTCAGGCATCACTCATTCTAGACGCCTAAGCCTGCCAAAGATCATCTCCTCAACCTCCAAACACTCGGCCATCCCCTCAAAACTCGAAACACCATAAACTACACCCCGTAAACACTCTCCTCCACCTCAAGAAGGACTTTGCTCGATTTGGCTGGGAATTCTTGGGCTCGTCATCAACTAAGGAGTAGCTACACTTGAAGATTTGCGGTGCGATTTCACGGAGTCTAAAAGTGTAACATGACCCCTTCTTATTTTGTTTCAGTTTTTGTTTGGATTTCCTTTGTTTGTATTTTGAGAACAAGTTTTGATAAGAGGCTTTATATTTCTAAATTCTTCTAAGTTTCTTCCATGTGTTTTTAGCTTTGATTCGAATGCATGTGTGTGCTTATATGTTCTTAATGCTTGAAACTGTTTTTAAGTAGATACTCGATTTGGTTCTCTTTTAAGCATGTTTCACGAACTAATAACAAAGATAAAATTGGATTAGAGAGTTAGCTCAATTTGGTTGCTGTCTTGTTCAATTGTAAGCATGTGTGTGTGTTTTGATTAAAGTTAGGAATTTCGTTGACACTTAGGGAATCTAGGTATAAAACGGCAAAGGATGAAGGAATGAGTCGATCACTTGTAAGTATAGTAGTTAGGTTTATTTTCGGTCTAGTAACATGTTTAGGATTCTATGTTCTTGTTTGTTTTCTACTTGTCTATGAGTGAAGCATGTTAGAACTTAGGATTTCTCTATGTGTCTACTAACCATTTCCTGTCTTTAAATTCATAGGAATTAGTAAAAAAATAACCTTTTAAAGTCCCCCCCTTTAACCATAGCGTAAATATGCATGCACCCTCAATCCCCGGTTAAGAACGATACCCTATTTACCAATGCTACATCTACACCAAGGGTTTTAATTGTATGCATTTTTGTTGAGTGTTAAGTGTTTATTTAGTACTTAGTAAAAGCGTGTAACAGTACTTAAGGTCACCAGATGAAAACGACTTAACTAGATTATTGGCAAAGGGTGAAAAACGTGGATTTCGTGGTATGTTGGGAAGTATAGATTGTATGCATTGGAGATGGAAAAATTGTCCAACTGCTTGGCATGGGATGTATTCTGGCCATGTCCGTGAGCCTACAATTATTTTGGAAGCTGTGGCTTCATATGACCTCTGGATATGGCATGCTTTTTTTTGTTTGCCGGGATCCAACAATGATATCAATGTTTTGGAACGGTCTTCTGTATTCACTGAACTAGCTGAGGGACATGCTCCAGCCGTCAATTACTCTATCAATGGTAATCCTTATAAAATGGGTTATTATCTTGCTGACGGTATCTATCCGTCATGGGCGACATTTGTGAAAACAATTCCAGCTCCACAAGGACCTAAGAGGAAACATTTTGCTAAACAACAAGAAGCCTGCAAGAAAGATGTAGAGGGAGCTTTTGGAGTGCTTCAAGCACACTTTGCGATTGTTCGAGGACCAGCACGCTTTTGGGATAAAGAGACACTTAAGGATATTATGACAGCATGCATACTAATGCATAATATGATAATTGAGGATGAGCGTGACGAGCATGAGCGTAGATCAGGAGCAACTTATGATATTCAGACTGAATATGATTTTGTCGAAGATATCCCGAACATTACAGTGTCATGTGAGTATACTGCTACACTAGCTGAATTTATGGAAACTCATCACAGCATCAGAGATAGACAAACTCACACTAGGCTCCTTGAAGATCTTATTGAACACCTTTGGAATATGTATGGAGAAGCATAACATGTAATATGTTAAATCATGTTTCATTCCCTTTCAGTTTGTTTCACTCCTTTTAGTTTTTTTTTCGGAATGTTAGAGTAATCTTAGAATAAGGATTTGAGGTTGTACCTCCCAATTACTTTGAATTTGAATTTGTTTTCCCTTCTGTTGTGTTTCTGTTAAGAACCTCTTACTTGCTGTGTTATTTTGAATTTGAATTTGTTTTATTGTTATAGTTCTTCTATTATGTTGAATTGGTTTCTACTGTTATAGTTTTGAACTGAACTGAATTGGTTTCTTACTGTTATTGTTATACTGTTATACTGTTTTATTGTTATAGTTCTTCTGTTATGTTGAATTGGTAGTGTTATTTATAGTTTTGAACTGAACTGAATTGGTTTCTTACTGTTATTGTTATACTGTTATACTGTTTTATTGTTATAGTTCTTCTGTTATGTTGAATTGGTTTCTACTGTTACCAGTAAAGATATACCTTATTGTTCTGAACTGAATTTGTCTGTACTGTTATAGTTCTACTGTTATAGTTCTATTGTTATAGTTCTCTGTGATAGAGAAACAAACAATTGTTGTACCTGTTGTCAATGTGATCATAAGTGTCTTATTATATGCATTTATATGGTTTATCTGTCATTTGTCAATGTAATCAAAAGGAATGTCATTTATCTGTTTTATTATAAGCATGCTCTTAGTGTCTTAACGCAAGCTGACACACATTTGGAACTTTGGTGATTTAGCTCATCTTTGTTCTTTTCAATTCGATGTATATCACACCAGGTGCTTGACAAAAAATGTAGTTAAGTCTGAAAGGTGATCCAACAGGGAATTGGTTTTGCAGTGAGACCATAAGAAATGTATGTTAAACATGCCATCAGATATGTTGACATTCTGCAAAGCTCTATCAGCTAAAATTGCGACATGTTTACAAATTCATATATGTTTAAGCTGTGTAAGAGTATTTGGGGAAACAGCTAAAAGCTCTATCAGCTTTAGTTTTGTGTTCTACTGCTATAATTTTTTGTGTACTAAAAAAAATAAACTGTGTAAAGATAAACTGAATTGTATGTTCTGAACTGAATTTATTCTTCTGTTAGCAAAGTGTTAAGGTTTGTAGATTCTTTATTGAGTCAAGCTGTGTAAGGTTTTTTAGCATGTGTGTTTAGGCTCTTTCAATCTGCAAACCTTACACAACGTACATCAAGCTGTTATACAGATTCTTTATTAACATACTGGTTTAGCAGGTTCTTTCAGAAAGAACTAACAGTAGAAACCAATTCTTTATCCCTCAGCTGCAAGAGTCTTTCATAGCATATATAAATATCATATTCTTTCATTTAAGCATATCAGAAACACTTACACTTAGAATAACATTAACTAGAAGGGAATACAAACTGCAAGAGTGATTATAACACTCTTGCTTATTTTTGAGGATGAAAGGACCCAACCCCGATTTAGCTTCCTAAATCGGAATCAAACCCCTTCGAAAACAAGAACCAACAAAAAATTTTCGAAATTTGGGCAGAGTTTCGTTACTAGCGTGGAATTACCATTACCTGCACGCGAAAAATACACTTCATCCTATGCCACAAAAAGCAAACCGTGGGCACCAATCCCAACCGGATTTCTCAATATATCAACAATAACGTAAAGTAGTAAATATATATGTACTTTGCTGAAAATCCGGAGTAAAATCGTATAACATATACAATAGGAAGCTCAGAGCGACTTCTAATACATAATCATATACGCATACCACAGTAGGTAGAACAATAAACCTACTGGATGAAACAAAGTAGCTCGAGCACTATGCCTCTGACCACGACGTGCGACGCCAGAGCCTGAACTGTAAACTGGGCACGGAAACCGAAAAGGCCAGGGGAAAGACAATAAACACGTTAGAGTGAGTGGACGAAAATAAATGTCTTTCACCAGTTAATATATATGTTATAAAAACATATGCGAGTCCAGGTAAATAAAAACAATAAGTACACGAGGTAAAACCATAATCCTCCAGCGTACTGAGCATGCAAGTAAAAATCCCACGGGGTCACTCATGGACACACACCGTGCTAGTACAGTCCGAATCACGGGATCCCAGACCCACACGTGATTCTAGCCAGAAAGGCCTGAGGTCAGACGTCTGCCTCCCCCCGGTAAAGGCCTCGGGTCAGGAGTCACAGCCTCCCCCGGTACACATCCTCGGGGATAAGCCGAGATGCGAGTGTATCGATACAACAACATATAACGACTGTACTTTGTGTAAACTAAATCACAAACATTTTGATGCAAATGCATGAAACAACATATAAGTGTATGTATACTCGTATACGTATATTCGTATAAGTATAATCGTATAATCGTAAAAACACATGCTCATGTAATCCGAAATCTCATACGCATGCTCAAATTCGTAAATCATATAAAAGACTCGCAATCATTTCCGTGAAAAGAAATTGTCCACTCACAGACTAGCGTAACGCGTATCGCGTTAACCCGTGATCCGGCGGAATGTCCCTCGCCAAACAAACGATCACGAACCCCTGAATATTCACAATGTCCAATATTCAAAGTCATAATCCGACAATACAAATCAAACCACGAGAAACCACCGTTCTCAGAAACACATAATTCAATGTCGACGAATCGTCGAAAATCCATATATAACACCTCAATACCTCGCTTTACTTTCGGATGCTCAATTCGAAAAACGAACCTCCCCACTGCGATCGGGGCGCGATTTCGAGTCAAATGACATGCAATTCGTCGAAAGTCAAAAAAGTCAACCCGTTGACCGTTGACCGCCGCCGGCCGAAGAATTTCACGGCGGAGCTGCACCAATTCCACTCAAAATCGTCCACTGAGCAACTTCCATAACTGCACCGAAGTCCAATTCAAACTCTAACTAGCTCAATTTCAAGTAAAACCGAAATGGAACACAAAATTCAAACCCAAAATTCTCCATGCTCAAATCGAATTAGAACACCATGTTTATATGGTTAGAATCACATTGAAGAGGGCTACAAAACCCAGTACCTCTTGAAGTTCAATTCGGCCGAATTTGAGGAACCCGAAATCACAAAGTTTCCTCCACTTTTCGCCGGAAAATCCTCACTCCACGGTGAACCATACCGGAAAAGGAGGTCGGGGCTAGACTCGTGAGGTTGAGCCGAGGAGAACGGGACAAGAATCACGCCGAGAGGTGGCCGAAATCCAACGCCACCGTGGAGCACCGCCTCGCCGTCGAACACCTCCTCCCACTCGGTCAAACCGAGTCAACTCACCAAGTCAAGATAATCAATTCAGCTTTGAATTTCCCAAAGGAGCAAGTCCACTATTTATACTTTCCCAAAAACGAAACTTCATGTTTATCCATTTCGACGAACTTCAAACGCGCGTAACTTTCTCGTCGTATATCCGATTCCGATAATTCTCGCGGCCACGAATTCGACTCGACATAATCTTCCATAATCACCCAAAGTCAAACACATCAACCAAACGGATAAAAAGTCAACTGTTCAACCAAACACACATTTAATTCGACTAAACAACCAACAATCGGAAATAATCACAACTAAATCTTCGTAACTCAAAATCATGCTCCGGAAGTTCCCACGAACTCGAAATTAAATTCTGAACAACTTCCGTGAAGAAGCCGAAACCAAATTCTCGTCCGGTAATTTAGTTGCGAACAAACCTGCCATTTAAATCCGTTTCCGTCGAAATTTCAAATATTCATAACTAATTTCTCGGTTGTCCAAATAACGATCCGAAACCGCCCATGAACTCATAATTACACGTACAACGACTCTTGAGAAGAGACCCAGCTCCAATTTTCGGCCAATAATTTAGTCGTTAACGAGCCTGGCGATTCAAATAACTGCCGACAAACTGCGACTATGCAGTAACTCATCAATCAAGCTGATCATACTGCTGATTCTGGTGCGGGTCGTCACAGAGGAGAAGAACTATAACAGTAAAACTAGAAGGCTCGGCTATTATTCAACATAACCAGAAGGCTCGGCATACATTAACATAACTAGATGTTTTCACCATTATACTGTCTTTTGGCCATGATCTCATTCTGGAGAGCAAGAAAATAACTAGCTTGTGCATATGACATGGTACTAGTATCCTTTGCCATTATTTTTGCTTCCTCGTTTCGAAGTTGAATTTCGACTTCCATTTTCCTAATAGCAAGTTGTTTTTCCTCATTGGCAATAAGTATTGCAAACTGTTGTGCCCTCACTCTTTCTTGTTCAAGTCTTGTGGTCTTCAATTCAGCTAATTCAGACAGAACTTTTGAAGGTGCACTTTCTTTATCATTCTTAGCTTTTTCCAAGGCTTTTGAGGCCTTTCTGCCTAGTGGCCTCACCAAGTGTGCTGGTTTTGCAGGTTTATCAGCTTCAGCAACTCCAGTATCCACTTCTTCAAGATTAATTGAATCAGGAATCATTGGAGAAGCAGGGGTACTAGTTGTAGAAGTCTTGGCTTTTTTCTTGGAACTATATTTCTCCAATTTAGATTGCCATTTTTTGGTGGAACTTCAACAAATCCCAACAATGATCAAATGCAAATACATGGCATTCTTCTTTTTGGTACATCAACTTTGCTTCAGTAATCTAAAAATTAAATGCCATCAGTTAGTCAATCCACAAAAACAACATTGACAACAACATTAACAGTAAAACATTAACAGTAAAACTAGAACACTAGCTAATCTTTTTCCAATGAATATGCAGAAAATAAAAAAGATCAATACATGCCTTATCTTGCTCATTGTGACCACTGCGTCGGAAGTTCTCAATTTGAGCATAATATCCATAGAACTTGTTGACAGAGGAATGAATTGTGGCCCATCGGTGAGTCAACGAAGTGTCAGAACGTTCAGATGGAAAGTTCTTTTCCTCATGGAAGTAATTTCCTATTCTTTTCCAAAATGAAGTTTTTTTCTGCTCACTCCCAGTCACTGCATCTATGCTAACATTCAGCCAAGCAGAAACAAGAAGATTATCTTCTTCAATTGAGAAGTTCTTTGATCTTTGTACTTTCTTTGCCATAGGTTGCGGTGGTGTAGCATCTTCATTTGGACTTTGTTGAGACGGTATCTCAACACCAGTACGATGTTGAGACAAGTTGCAATTGTTAAAGCAAATTTCAGAGTTTGTCTCCGAACACTACCGGAATAAGCAACATTACCGGCGAGATTACCGGCGACAAGGCCTGCGACCGGAAAAGTCGCCGGTAATGTTCATCATTACCGGCGACTTACTCCGTCGCCGGTAATGTCGCCGGAATTTCGCCGGTAATGTTTCAAAACATTACCGGCGACCTCCTCCGTCGCCGGCAATGTCAAGCCAAACATTGCCAGCGAAATTCCGGCCGGAAAATCGCCGGCAATGTTTGGCTTGACATTGCCGGCGACGGAGGAGGTCGCCGGTAATGTTTTGAAACATTACCGGCGAAATTCCGGCGAAAAGTCGCCAATAATGTCTCCATTTATGGCGATTTAATGAATCGCCTGCAATGCCTCTTATATTAGATGCCGATCGCAGCAGGTTATTCATTTGGATAGAATTTCAGAGTTTGTCTCTTAATCCGGTAGTGGAATCAGGATTAGTGAGAAGAACTGTGTAGCTCACTAATCCATCTGAATCCATCTGGGTAGTTTAACACAAGGTTTCAATGATGATATTACTAAACAAAACCATAGAATTCGAAAAAAGGAACAAACTCGTGGTACCAATTCAAGGGAGTAGTTGCATCCCAGAACTTCAACAAACCAATAATCTTGAACAATAATCAAGTAAAAGACAATCTGGACAAAGCCCAACCATAGATCGATCAAAGAAAAGTTCTAAACTGACCTGAATGTTGATTGTTGAAGATTGAATCACTGAGAATGAGGCTTGGTTGTCACGAACTCCACTGCTCTTTCAGGCAACTTTATACTGAAACAATTTGCCCGTTGCGAAATTATTGGATCCCCCATCTTCTCTCTCCATTAGTATGAGAATGAGGGATGGAAATCAGATTTTTAGGGAATCCCTATTTTAGGGGATGTAATACAGAATTTGCTGGAATCGAAAATCAGCCAAAATCCCTTTAATTGAGGTAAAATTCAAATATAGCAACTCTGCTGGAGTTGCTCTAAGAGCATCCAAATAGAAACTCTATTTTAAAATATAATTATAATTTGACTGAATGTTGACAAAAATTAGCTCTAATATATGCCATAGATAAAAGTTAAATACACTATGTAGCCAAATCTGTAGTTATATGTAACAAAGAATTTAACAAAGAGTTTTCATCTCTCGTCTTCATTTTTCAGTTTTCTCTCTATTTTTTATAGATTATTTAAAATAATAATATTGTTGCAGTAAACTACAAAAACAATAACAATGTAACTAAATTTAATTTTAAAATAAATATAACTTTAAAATTTGTATATAATGTCGAGAATGCTCTAAGGGAATCTCCAATCATGAAATCTTATAATGGGGTCTTATACCTATTTTGAGACCTCATTTAGACACTATTCATATAACACTTCAACCATCTCCAATGGTAGAGGTTTTAATTCAAAGTCTTAGCTTTATATATATTTGATTTTTCTTTATTTTGTGTTGTAATTAATAATAATTTATATTTGTAAACTATTATTGTACATGATAAATAAATATTATCTTATTATATTTTTAAAAAAAATTGAATTTTGTCCACTTGCGTCTTTTCTCTCCAATTTCGTCTTTTTCCGCGTCTTCTCTCCACTCTCGTCTCTTCTCGCGTCTTCTCCCTCCAATTTCTCTTCCCTCTGCCAAGTGGCCCCTGCCCAAAATTATAAGACCAAGTCTCATATAGAGTCTCAAAATAAGACTTGGGATGATACCAAATCTTATAAATATAGGGTTTAGGACTTCACAAAACTACAATTAGAGCCCAATTTTTTTTAGTACCCCATAATTATAGGGTTTAGGACCTCCTATTGGAGATGTCCTAAGGCTTCAATATACAATATTTCACCTACCCGCCACATGCCCTTGGTCAGTAACATAGGGTCGGGCCTCAACCTTTATTTATGAGCCAGACAAGGATTTTAATTATTTATTATTATTTTTGGATAAACATATTTTGGCAAAATAAATTATGCTATTACAGATTTATCATTGTTAAACAATACAATTGAATTTTGAGCCTTGGACATTCGATGTTGAGGGTTGATGACCTAATCTTGTATGGTGACTATTGGTTCATGAGAATAATTTTTGGAATATATTTGTGGGAAGAGAAAACATAAGAGTGAGGAAGAAATATGAATATTATAATAAAATAAAAAGGAGGAAAATCTGAAATAGTCATTCAAGTTTAACAAACTAGATTTTTTGCTCACACAACTTTTGAAAATATCTTTGGACACTCAACTTTTACTTTATGATATCATTCAAATTAGTAACTTTATCATATTTAGAGTCCTACTCTGCTCTGGTGGTCAGTGAATTCTGCGATCAATTGTCGTTAGATCTACATCCAACGGTAGATAATTTTTAAAAAAATAGAAAGATAATTTAATATTATTTATTGAATACCGATCTAACTATAACTGACCACGACTGGCCACAAACTCACTGACCATCAAAGCATGACTGATCATATTTAACTTTTGGAAACAGATGAATACTATCTAGTATTATGTTAAGCAAACGTTAACTATAATTTTTTTATTCAATTTTTCAATAACAAATAAGTCGATTTTACTTTGGGTACCGAATTTTTTTTGGTACCCAAAATTCATGGGATGAGAGATATATTGTATTGGTGGCAACTGAGAGGGAGGGAGAGAAGGAGAGAGGGAAAATGTTGGTACCAATATGTATGATTTTTCAGCAGTTGATGTATGATTTTCCAAAATGATATTGTGTATGAAATTAATCAAATTATACAATGTGAAGCATACAAGTTTAGAACAGAGCATCGATGAGATAAGATACTTTGTATGGAATTTTTCCAAATAATTGACAAAGTTAACTATCTTTACTCCAATCAACAACTTGAGCAAGTTCCAATATAAAAAAACAACTTGAGCAAGTTTGTAACCAAACCATAATCGAAACTTCTTTTAACATCTACAATGCAAATATTCACAGTCGCACGAATCCTACTGGATTTCACTACTTACCGTAATTTTTTCGGAGATTCATGATTGGAGATCATCGAAAAACAAGATTATGAGTTCCTAGAACATGCGTGCACTAGAGTATTAATTAACATGTGCAGTGACGTTATCTAGAAAATGTAATGATATGTGCAGTGTCAATATGTGTTCATATGTTAGAATGTGTTCTAATTGGTAGGTTGATTCTTATTTAAATTTATTTTTAGATTATTTACAATGTAGGTTTTGACATTGGCTCATGTTTTTAGTTTTTGTTTTTGTTTTGGTGGAACTAAAAGATCAGTGTTATGAAGTTTGTGAGGATACAATTAAAAAAAATGGTAATGGTAAATGTACGTCGGTGAAAGTTTGATTCATTTCAAAATTAATTTTTACTTTCATCGTTGTGTTTGAACTAATGTCTGGATGCATATATATACATAATCTTCATTGGTTTGTCTTCAATTATACTGAATTTTTAAATTTTGTGGTGCTAAGTTGAGCATATAAAGCCCAACCGAATCAGAGCAAGCAAATAATCAAAGTACATCTCTACATATCTCCTCTGCTCGGTTTGTTTGTTTGTTTTCCGTTCGGGGTCTCTCACAACTCTCAATTTGTCGATCTCTTTTTTTTGGTAGATTGTGGTGACTATCTTAAACCTATTTGTGTCTCAAATGCCTACTTTGTTGTCGATTGTGTGAAGTTTTTTTATTTTGCAACTTATTTGCCTTTTTTCTTTTTTTATTCTTTCATTTTCATTTTCTGACTACTGTGACCTGCCTTATGGTTGTAGGGACTATTTTGCTTCCAGAGGTTGTTTAGTTATTCTGGAGGTTGACCAATCTACGTGTATTTCTGTGAGTGGTTGTTCTTCCTTTGATCTTTTTTTAATCTATTTTTGTTGTAGTTGATCATTTCATATGATTCATCTTCAAAAAGATAAATATTTGAATTTAAGAGGAATGATGAATTGTTAAGAGGAAATCTGTGTATGAGTGTGTGATTCATATTATTCGTATGTGTAGTTTATTTGTAAATCTAATGCTAATGCATGTATGAGTTGGTATGTATGGTTTGCCCAAACTGAAAAATGTATCAATATGGATAATAGTTTAAGGACAAATGTATAAGTATGTGAATGGTTAAGTTCTTTCCCAATTGTTTCTTATTTATCTTACATTTATCATTTTTTTATTAATTTGTTTCGTATCAAAGATTGGTTACGTAATCTTATAAGAATGCAAAGCTATATGACAGATTGGTTACGTATAGCTTTGTTGTGTAATACAGATTAGATTAACAAAAAATGTTTAATACAGCTTATAAGATTACGTAACCAATCTTATTAATCTAATTTCTGAAGCAATCTTATTAGATTTCGTAACCAATAGGTCTCTGTTTTCTTTCCCAATAGGTCTCTGTTTTTGTTAATCTAATTTCTTTGTTTCATTTGTTGTGTTTTCAATGTGGTGGTCACTATTTAGAACTAAATAGGTCTACTAAAATGAAGTCCAAAAATTATATGTACACGACATATCCCAGTAATTAAATGTAATCTGGATTTTTGCAGGCTGAATCTAAATCAACTTTGTGTCTTACACAACTTATATATGGATCTAGCTAGATTTCGATTATAACACTATTCAGTTTCTCTTCAATTGTATTTGTTTTGTTTCTTATTTATCAAGAATCTGCTTGGTTTGTGTAAAATCTGGTGAATTTTAATATGAAAATTGATGATATTCTATGTAATTGAAATATATGGTCGATAATAAGAAGCAATACATTTGTTGATTCGTTGTTGTTTGATTCATTTGTTCGATAGTTTGCTGCTACAGCTTTTGTTTTTTGTTTTCATTTTTCATTTTCTTTGTTTTTCTTCTTCTTCTTCAAATTGTTGTGTTTGGTAAGAATATAATTAAATAAGAATTTTCAGATGCCTTGACAATTGTGATTTTGCACTTGAGTGAATAATTTAATTCCTTTGACTATGTACATTGGTTGTGCTCAATAATTTTATACGCATTAATTTTCTTTGTCTCTTTTTTGACATAGATGAGTGCTATAATTTCCTGTCTTGAAATAGGCACAAACAATTATGCATTTGGTTTTTACTTTTATCCATAAGGTTTAACTCTTTTTATGTGAGTAACTTTGGCTTGTAATAAACTCATGAAGAGAATCTGGAAAAATTTATCAAAAAAAATTTCAAATAGAATTGACCTATCGGTAGAATTCAGTTTGAGGTTTAATTTTTATTGTTAATATGCTTATTAACTGTCTATAGCTAAACATATACCGACACATTCCTTGCTAATTTATGTAAGCTGTTAAAATCTTTAGGATTGATATACACAACTTGCTATCAAAATATGAGCTAGGACTTTAGGAGTTTCACCATTTCAAGTTAATGTCTTTATCTGTTTAAGATTGGTTTGAGGTACTCCCATTTCTTGTTGGAAGTAGGTGATTCATCTTAATTAATTGAACTCGATTTACAGGTTAGTACTGAGTTGAACCAACAACTTTTGCAGTTTGGGTGGTGTGGGAGCAATATTTTTGGGGTTTGAACTTGACATCAACGAATGAGATCGAAGATCGAGCATGGAACGAGGACATTAAGAACTAAGTCTTTGAAGAGTGTCTCGAACATGCTTGTCAGTTCCAAAAGTGAGGATCGAGGTTCGAAACTCGAACCTCGATGAAGAAACTCGAAGTTCGAAGAGAGTCTTGAACTTCGAGTAGCGATGATCCATAGCGAGATTCGGATGGATCATTAGGCTGGGAGCAAAAATTGAGGTCCAAAAGCCCAGGGGAAGGTACAGATATGTCCAAAGGGAGAACACGAACCCAAAGAAACCCAAAATGAGGGGTAGTGGGGTGAGTGAAGCGTGATCCTAGGGTCATGCCACCGAAATAGGTGGAGGTTACTAGACGTGACCGAGCTTTAAGGATCGAAACTCGGTGCAGGAACTTCGAAGTTCAGCCACTACATTAGCGGACGTAGTGGCTCCTATTTTGGTGGAATTCCGATGGTATACATACATGAATTTGATGAGTTTTTCCAGTTAGACATTATTCTTACACGCTTGCATTAAGCTCTCACTTACTTGAGCGTCAAAGAGTCTTTTGCTGGAACCCCCACCAACCCCCTGGTTGTTCAAACGCAATTCGGCCATCGCACCATCATCTTCGAGCTGTTTTCAGAGGGAACGTTAGTTTGATCGTTGGAGAAAAACCTTGTGGAGCTTCGAATCTATCATGACTTTTCGTGCTCCCACAAGTATGCGCCGTCTGTGGAAAATGATGGCAAACGATATCCAACACAACGATGACAATGTGTTGCACCACAACGATTGCAACCGAGCTGAAGATAAACTAGAAGATGGTGAAGTTGATGAAAGAGCTGAGAGAAGGTGAAAAGAGAAGAGAATTATCTCTGAAGTCCAAGTGGTTAGGGATAATGGAGGTTCGAGCTGCCACCGTGGAGGACTGACAAACCAGGAGATAAGGAACTTCCAAGCCAAATTAGATCATTTCAAAAGAGAGGAACGAGCCAAGAAAAGATGCATAGTTAGGTCGAGGAGGAGTCGATCACCATCGCTAAAGGATGAATCCCCACTTGACGAAGAACATATGTCTGGGGAGGAAAACCTAACAGAAGATGGCAGTGAGACGGACAATGATTATGTGCTACCTTTGAGAGGCCGTGAAATGAAGAATTATGTGGCAAAGGTAGTGAAAGAAGCTTGAAGCTCGAGGTCATGCGATATTGCGGCCAAGGTTTCGAGAGGAATCATGGATTCACCTTTCACTGTTTTTTTCCATATTGGAAGTTGAGTAGTCGAGACGATTTTCTATTCTGGCGTTCACAATGTTCACTGGAACCTCTGACTTGGAGAACCACATCAAGGAATACACTGAAGCAATGAAGATGGAGATCACCAATCAAAATTTAATGCGTAAGCTATTTTTGACCAGCTTCTCCCGGCCAGTTGCGAAATGGTTCCAAGGACTAAAGCCAGGATCAATATTGAGCTTCGAGAAGTTAACGCGATTATTTATCTCGCAATACTTATGCAACAGGAAGAAGAAGAAGAAGTTCTCCACCTTGTTTAGCGTCAAGCAAAAACTGGGGGAGAAGTTAGAAAGTTCTTCGAGAGATTCAGAGAAGAAATGGCCGCAACAAAGACTAACTTGAAGATTGCGGTCATTGCATTCCGTGAAGGATTACTCGAAGGATCACCACTGTTCAAAAATCTCGTAAAGAAAGTCCCAAGGACTATGGAAGATATCTTGGATTGCATAGAGGGTGAAATCCATCTCAAAAGGATCAAGGGAACTTGAAAAGGTAGGATCTCCGATAACATCGAAGTCAAACTTGGAACTTCGAAATCTGTGGAAGTTCGAGATTGAAGGCCGAGGCCGACTTTGAACCCTGATGATCGAAAATATAGGAAAAAGTCCTCAGAGCAGTGGTTCACCATCAATCCGGTGACTATATTCCATAGGCACGAGAAAGAGGGGATATTTAAGAAACCGCCACCACAAGATGAAGCTAAGGATCCCAATGAGAAGCAACAATATTGTCTGTACCACCAAGACTGGGGGTATAGACTTCAAAGGTGTGAAGCATTGAAACTAGCTATCGTGGAACTCATGGACTAGAGAAAGTTGCAATAATACAAGGTGGGGAATTCCAATGGGGATCAAGAGCAAAAGACGGTAGATGAAGACCCTCCGATGTGAGAGATATGTTCCATATATGGCAGTCTGTCCATAAAATAGGAGGACGAGAGGCGAATAAGAAGCGAAATCTGACAAAAAGAGAAAATCAGAAGGGGATGCTTCACTGAAACGAGAGAGATCTCGGAAGAGGAGGCGAATGAAAGCCTATCAATCTACTTCTCACCAAAGGACGGGGAAGGGATTTAATTCCCTCATAGGGACGTGTTAGTCATCTCAACTAGTATTGACAACTGTATGGTAAGAAGAGTAATGATCGATGCGGTCAGTAACGTCAACATTCTATACTTCGAGGATTTCCACAAGCTCGACATCGATTTGAAGTTAGTTAAAAGAAGCAAGTCACCAATTATGACCATTGATAATGCCGAAACTTGGCCTTATGGGGAGGTCACCCTCCCGATGACCACGACTGGGAAAAAGGTAATCGTGAACTTCGTTATCATAGATAAGCACTAGCCTTACAACGTCATACTTGGAAGAGACTGGCTACCCCATATGGAAGCAGAGGCTTCGATGAGATATCAATTTTTGAAGTTTATCTCGGGAGATAAAAGTCGTGTAGTCTCAGTGCGTGGGGACCAAATACTGTCAAAAAACTTGTATATCATGGAGATCAAGAAGAAGTTTGACACAACACCCCCAAGCTCGAAGGTCACAGACCCAAAGCCGTTCACCAAGAAGTAAAGGAAACTCGAAGCTGCATGTCGGAGCTCAAAGTCTGACAACAAGGAACAATCCAACTTGGAAATGAAGATCGAGGAGGATAAATAAATTGTCAAATAGCAATTAAAGGAGGGCCTCTTAGGCGAATGAGATGAGGAAAAGGTCGAACAAGAGATGACACCAAACTTAGAAGAGGTTTGAGAAGTGTCCCTTAATGACAACCCAAAGAAGAAAGTCTTGATAAGAGGCCTCCAAACTGAAGAGGAAGTTCAAAACCTAGTCGACATCCTAACCAAGAATCATGATGTGTTTGCATGGTCACATCGAGGTATGTCAAGTATTGACCCGAGAATAGCCTGCCACAAATTAAATACAGATCCATATTTTCCGCCATACAAGCAGAAGCAGAGGAGTTTAGCGCCAGAGCGTAACCAGATCATAAGTGATGAAGTAAATCGCCTCCCTGAAGTTGGACACATAAGAGAAGTATAATGTCCGACTTGGATTTCAAATGTCATGGTGGTGAAGAGGAAGAACAGGAAATGGAGAGTCTGTGTAAATTTCACCAATTTGAATAAAGCATGCACGAAAGATTGCTTCCCATTCCCAAAGATCGATCAGATGGTAGATGGAACCGCAAGCTTTGAGAAGCTGTCATTTCTCGATGCTTATTCAGCATACAATTAGATACCATTGGCGCTGGAAGACTAGCTCAAAACCACATTCATGTCAGAGAGAAGCCTCTTCTGTTATAAGGTCATGCCCTTCGGATAAAAGAACGCGGGAGCAACTTACCAAAGGTTGGTAAACCTTATGTTCAAAGATCAGTTGGGGAAGACAATGGAGGTATGCATAGATGATATGGTGGTCAAGAGCAGATACAAGGGAGATCACACCGAGGATTTGAGAGGTATATTTGAAATTGTGAGAAAGTACAAGATGAGACTCAATCCTTCGAAGTGTATCTTTGGTGTGTCTTCTGGCCAGTTTTTGGGTTACATCGTGAGTAAAAGAGGGATCGAGGCAGATCCAAAGCAAGTTGAGGCTATCTTAAGTATGGAAGAACCCAGTACAAAAAAGGAGATTCAAGTCCTAACTGGGAGGGTAGCTGCATTGAGTAGATTCATCTCTTGAATGACTTATCAATGTCGGCCGTTTTCCAAAGTTCTGAAGCTCAAAGCTTCGAACTTCTGGGGCATGAGCCATTGGAGGCATTATGGGAGCTGAAGCAGTATTTGGCAAGCAAGAAGTTCTTGGTGGTGCCAAGAGACATGGAGCCGCTTTGTGAGTATCTAGCTGTGTCAGGAGTAGCAACGAGTGTTGCCTTATTCCGAGAAGAAGGAATGCATCAAGGGCCGATATTCTTTACCAATCACTGCCTTCTCGAAGCTGAAACAAGGTACACTTCAAACGAAAAACTCAAATTGGCATTGATACACGCAAAGCGCAAGCTTCGACAATAATTCAAAGGTAGGGAGAACGTGATGTACACCGATTCCCCCATCAAAGGAATTCTCATAAAACTAGATATGTCTGGGCTGATGATAGAGTGGGCCATAGAGTTATGCGAGTTTGATATCACTTACAAACCACGCACCGCCATGAAGGGACAAGTCCTAGCTGATTTCCTCATCGAATTCCATATCCCATTAGCCATAGCAAATGTTCCATGGGAAGAGTCGAGATAGGAAATGAACATCGATCAGATCCTTCAACTTTGTTGGGGCAGGAATAGGCATAGTCTTGAAGACTTCAGAAGGTTTCGTGCTGGATTGTGCCGTACGATTGGATTTTAAAGCTTCAAACAATGTGGCAGAGTATGAAGCCCTATTGGTTGGGATGCAAGTTGCGCACTAATTGAGGATCGAGAGCCTGCAAATACATTCTGATTCACAGCTTATAGTCGGACAATCCAATGACGAGTACATGAAACGTGATGAAAAGATGATTGAATACCAAATGTTGCTGAGAAGAATGATTTATGAGTTTTCCCAATTGTCGTTGGTAAAGATTCTAAGGGAAGAAAACCAGAGGGCTGATGAATTGGCAAAGATGGGGTTAGGACGTGTTGAGGAGCCTTTGTCAATAAGGATTGATGTGCTCGAACATCCGAGCATCGAGGAGCAGATCGAACGCTAAGCTATGATAACAGAATCGATCCCAAATGATTGGAGAGGCATAATCTGAAAGGACCCAACCCCGATTTAGTTTCCTAAACCGGAATCAAACCCCTTCTGAAAACACGAACCAATAAAAACCACAAAAATTTCGACAGAGTAACGCTACTACGGAATTGCCATTAACCTGCACCCAGAAAATACAATTCATCCTATGCCACAAAAATAGAAACCGTGGGCACCAATCCCATCCGGATTTCTCAATATCATAATAGTAATGTAAAGTAATCAATAAAACTATACTTTACAAAAATCCGGGGAAAAATCGTATAAAAGTATAACATAAGAATGCTCAGAGCGACTTCTAGTATATATATATATATATATATATATATACACACACACACAAATAGTAGGTCAAACTAAGAACCTACCATAAAAGAAACATCGCTCGAATACTAGGCCTCCGACTGCGACCTGCGACACCAGAATCCGAACTGCAAACTGGGCACGAAAACCAAAAAGCCTAGGGGAAAGGCAATAAAACGTTAGAGCGAGTGGACGAAAATAAACATATGCCTTTCACCAATTTCATATACAATAAACAATGTAAAGTATAGCGAGTTCGGAAAATATATATGGAGGTGCCAAGCGAATCTCTCAAGCCCGACGGTCAGGCAAATCTCACAAGCACGACGGTGATAGGCTAGGGGAATCTCTCAACCCCAGCGGCATAACAGGGGAATCTCTCAACCTTACCCAGAGGAATCTCTCAACCCTGGTCCAGATGAATCTCTCAACTCTGGTCAGACTACCAGTGATCAGCCGAGTAGCAAAATCATCGATGCAAGTAATGCATTCACCATATAAAATATAAAATAATACCACCAAAAGTAATAAATAATCTCAACATCGTATATAAATAAATACGGAAATCACGAACTCGCAACAACAGTGAAAATATAAAAGTCCATTCACAGATGAGCGTAACGCGATACACGTTAATCCAGTGATCCGGCGGAAAATCTCTCGCCAAACGAACGGTCACGATCCCCTTGATAATCGTAAAATCCACTGCTAAAAAACATAACTCGAAACCTCGAATCACATCACGAGAAACAACCGTTCCCAGAAACATATAATTCAATATCGACGAAATCGTCAAAATCTGATAATCACACCATAAAGCCTCGCTATAATTTCCGATGCTCAATTCGAAAAATAAATCTCACCACTGCGATCGGTGAGCGATTCCGGGCAAAACGACTTATAACTCGTCGAAAAACACGTCGGACGAAAATTCGCCACTGCCACCGGCCCAGAAAAATGTAACCTACACATGGATTTGAAGATCTCGACATTTCCAACAACTTTCCAGTTCAAAGTTAAGGCCAATTTTGATCGGAAAAGGTCTAAAACTCACCTCAAAGATGCAAACCCTTGCCGAAATTTCAACTTCTCCGATCTTCCTCCTCTGGCCACGGCAAGACTTGAAACCACTTCAAAAAGCTTCCTCTCTCCAAAGCGAACAAAACCCCTCAAAGAGCCACCACCAACTCGGCTGGAACGCCGCCACCCGAGGCCCTCAAAATCTCGCCGGAATCCACCCAAATATCCCAAACTTTGACAAGCCATAACTTCTTCATCCGGCAACCAAATTGAACGAATAACCTATCAAAAGAAAGAGGAGCTCAATCCCAACAACGTTCATGAAGACACCAATGCCAAAAGAGGCCGGAATCAAACTCAACGAAGGAAAACAAAAATTGGCCTGGAATAGGTCAGTTTTGACCCACGGGTCAAACTGGTCAACGGGCTAGATTTCCCAAAATGGAAAGTTTCCCAATTCGGCAAGTATTCTCCCGTATTTATACCGTACGCGTATCGAATCCCAAATGGATAAATACGACAAAATCCAACGGCCGAAAATATTCACATCTTATTCCTCGTAACTCGGAATAATCCTCCAGAAGTTCCCACAAACTCGAAATTAAATTCTCTACAACTTTCGTGAAGAATCCCAAATCAAATTCTTGCCCGATAATTTAGTCGCTAACGAAGCCGCCATATTAACCAATTACGTCGAAATCGCGAAATTCGCAAATCAAGTCGATAACCATTCCAATTTCGGTTCGGGTCGATCGACGGTCCAAAACGGATCACAATCACGATTGCGATGACTCGAATACGAACGGATAAACTCGACGATATTCCGAAATTTCAAATATTCATATTATATTCCTCGGTCGTCGAAATAATAATCCGGAACAGCCCACGAACTCGAAATCACACGTACAACAACTCTCAAGAAGAGACTCAACTCAAATTCTCGGCCAATAATTAAGTCGTGATCAAAACCGGCAATTCAATCAATTTACGGAAAACTATGATTACACGCAAGCTCGTGGATTAAGCCGATTACACTACTGATTCTGTTCCGGGTCGTCACAAATCTACCCCCCTTAAAAAAAGTTTGACCTCAAAATTTCCAAGTCTGCCAACTGAAAAGTAGGAACACTGCCTCTGCATACAGTTCAACTCCCAAGTGGCAACCTCAACTGAACGACTTTATTAATGGAAAATATCTCTGTACCCTCAAATCTCAAATCTGAACTGGCTCCCCCACAAACGCCAAGTCTTCCTGTATAAGGAACTGATGGGGTACACAATATACAATAAATCTGAAATATAGTTTCACCACATGGAATACAACATACAAACAAATTGGCCAACGCTATAGGCAATGTCAAAGTATACGGCACAACACTAACTCGCCCCATGATCATATATGAACCAAAATAACGTGGCAAATTCATAACTCAACCTGCTCACATCAATATAACTCTAATATTGAACTCAAGCAATTTTCAACTTGTCCCTGCTAATCCGAAGGCCAATCTCGAACAAATGAAACTGCAGTCTCAAATCCTTCGGAACTGCAATACAGAGGACCACAACATGCCCTCCAAGGTCTGAATAGTCCTCAAAGATCGCCCACCAATCTGAGGATAAGAAACTGTACTAAACTGTAATCTGGTTCCCAATGCTCACTGCAATGCTTGCCAACACTCTGTTATAACTGATTATCTTGATTAGTAAACTGGGACACAGGCGCGCCACAAAAATGAACAACCTCCGCCAAACATAACTATACCAGCCTGCCCACTGAAATCTTTTCCGGAAGTACAAGGAAAAGAACTAATACATAAAATCCACAGTGACAAGCTCCAATTTCTAATCGGAAATCTCCAATGGTTGTAACTTCTCAGCAAGTTTCTGCCTCTCTGCCCTTGCCTGCCGACAAATGTGGCACCTGCTCACATAAGCTGCTATATTCTTCTTCATGTTGCATCACGAGTAGTAACCTCGAAGTATCTTATACATCTTCGTACCACTAGTGCATAACGTACGCAAAACAATGAGCTTCAACATCATCACACTCTAACTCAACTCTCGTATCTTGCAACTCGGCTAACACGGCAACTCGAGCCACAGACATATGAAACAATGAAGCTCCCGATTTCCAATTGAATGCATCAACAACAACATCCCAGAAAGATAGTCAAAGTACAACCACTAGCCCTTCTCGGATAAACTCAAATGTGCAGCCCTAGTCGTTAATCGACCCCATCCATCTACGCTGCCTCAAGCTCAAATCTGGCTGAAAATGCAAGTAGGTGAAACTCAAGTGATCAGTGTACATCGTACACTGCGCTGCACGCCGTAGCAGTAGTGTCTCAAACTCTTCGATGCTAACATAAAGACAGCAACTCCCAAATCATACATATGATACGTAGCTTCATAAAGTTTCCATTGTATGGAACCATGAGCCACCGCTCCGCTATGCTGCATCAAGCATAACCAAATCCAAATCTCGATGCATCGCTATAAACCACAAACTCGCCACGGTCGTCAGGTAAAGTCAAAACTGGTGCAGTGGTCAACCTTTCCTTCAGGAGTAAGTAACTCTCCTCACATGTATCAGACCACTCGAATTTGACGCATTTCTTCGTCAATCTAGATAGTAGAGTGGCAATCTAAGAAAATCCTGCACAAAGCGCCGATAGTAGCCTACCAAACCCAAAAAACTCTTGATCTCTGGTACGGTGGTAGGTCAACTCCAAATCAACACGGCTTCTATCTGGTCAGGATCCACGCCGACTCCCTCGGCTGATATCACGTGTCCTAAAGACTTCACGATGTCCAACCAAAACTCACACTTGCTGAACTTCGCAAACAGTTGATCATCTCGCAAAGTCCAGAAAAACCACTCGCAAATGCTTCTTGTGCTGGCCCACACTCCTGAAGTAAATCAGGATGTTGTCGATGAACACAATCACAAACTTGTTCAGAAATCGTCTGAACACTTGATTCATCGAGTCTGTAAAAGTTGCGGGGGCATTGATCAACCCAAATGGCATGACCAAGAACTCGTGATACCCGCACCGTGATCCGAAAGCTGTCCTGGCCACATCTGACTCTTTAATCCTCGACTGATGGTATCCGGACCTGAGATCTATCTTCGAAAAGACTGAATCTCCCTTGAGCTGATCAAACAAGTCGTCAATCCGTGGCAACGGATACTTGTTCTTTAAGGTGACTTGATTCAACTTCCAGTAATCAGTGCACAACTGCATGGAATCATCCTTCTTTCGCACAAACAATACAGGAGCACTCCACGGCGATACACTGGGTCGTATGAAATCTCCTCCAGCAACTCTTGAAGTTGAATCTGTAGCTCCTTCAACGCCGCTGGCACCATACGATAAGGTGCCTGTGATATGGGTCCAGCGCCCGATAATAGCTCAATGGTGAAGTCGATCTCCTGAACTGGAAGAATACCCGGTAACTCCTCCGGAAACACATCTGAAACTCGGAAACCACCTCAATATCACCAATGTTCAGCACAGCAGCCGTAGTATCCACAACATGAGCTAAGTAAGCAACACAACCCTTCTTCATCATCCGCTCGGCCTTCATCGCTGAAATCACACATGACAATAAAGTATTCTTCTCACCGCGAAACAATATCTCGGGGAACTCCGGTCGTCGAAACACAACCTCATTCTCGTGATAATCGAACATAGCCCAATATGTCGCCAAGAAGTCCATACCCAATATCACATCAAAATCGACGATATCCAGCAATAACAGACCCGCGGCTAACCCATAACCTCCAACAAAGATCTCACAACCTCTCCGGATGGATACAATACTCTCCATAACCCCGGAAGTGGAGATGCAGACACAATAGCCATGGATGTCAAGCAACGGTAACCTTAGAGAAACTCTGTTCTCACACAGGGTCGTGGCACGAACTCTGGCATGCCCAACTAGTCATCCACGTCGATTACGACTTTGCTGATTGACTCGTCAAAAAGGTTGCGTTGGTCAAACTCCAGAAATGGCATCATGACCTCCTCCTGAACTCTGAGCTGCCGAACCACTAAAACAGCTGGCTGAGGACATTACCTTGTAGCGTGACCCTCCTGGCCACCAAAATAGCAACTGAGAGTGCTCCTCGGACACAAATCACAGCGACGCCTGCTGTGTGGAAGGATCATCGACGACCACCCAAACTCATGTCACAGGAACAAGTCCACTACTATGTGATCTCCAACACCACCAAACGGATCTTCTGCCTTATTCAGATGACCCTCAACATAATTGAAAAGGCTACAGCCTACTGAAGATATTGATCCCGAGTTTCCGGAACTCAACCTCATCAAAATCTCTCGACTAAGTTCACCTTCCTCAAACTGACATGTCGGAAACTGCGTAAGCCTTGCCTTCCCAGTGTCCTCGCCTCCAAGTATAGCACATCGAACTTCTCACGGTTATCTCGAGGCATAACAGTCAAAATCCCACTGATGCTCAGGTTCAGACTCATCTCGAACCTCGTGCATTGCTTCCTCTGAAGCCACATAACACGTGCAAACTGGGACAAATATGTGAACGATACATCTCTACCTCAGGTTGGTAAACACTCCATATTTTCGTTATTAAGTAGCCTGATTGAACAATTACCATAAAAACAATACCCTGAATGTAGGCCATGGAGTCGCAATAGGAACTCACACAATACCAACTCGCCAAATACGATGATCTGACTCAGGCACACCATCAACTGCCACAATTCTCTGCTCAAAAGCAACATATAGGCACCCATACACGCACAACCAGCAAACCATGCCACACATATCTCTGAATCCAGAATGGTCATCCAAACCCACAACTCACTGTCAAATCGCGCGTCGACTGATCCTCAATAAGATCCATAACCGTATCGACACGGAAAGCACGTCAAGGAGGCATCCTAATGAACAAGAAATTGTTCACAACAAACTGGACGTAATCATGGAACTTCAAATATTTGAAAGCATACAACACCCGGAGCATTGATGAGTATCCGTCGGCCGGTCGGGTCATTACTCCAGACATGCTGTACATTCTCAAATATCCTTAGTAAACACTACTACAGAAGTCTACAGAACCTAAAATTTAATGCTCTGATACCAAGCTGAAAGGACCCAACCCCGATTTAGTTTCCTAAACCGGAATCAAACCCCTTCTGAAAGCACGAACTAACAAAAACTACAAAAATTTCGGCAGAGTAACGCTACTACGAAATTGCCATTAATCTGCACCCGGAAAATACACTTCATCATATGCCACAAAAATCAAACCGTGGGCACCAATCCCATCCAAATTTCTCAATATCATAACAGTAATGTAAAGTAATCAATAAAACTATACCTTACAGAAATCTGGGGAAAAATCGTATAAAAGTATAACATAAGAATGCTCAGAGCGACTTCAAGTATATATATATATACACAAATAGTAGGCCAAACTAAGAACCTACCATAAAAGAAACATCGCTCGAATACTAGGCATCCGACTGCGACGTGCGACACCAGAATCCGAACTGCAAACTGGGCAAGGAAATCGAAAAGCCTAGGGGAAAGGCAATAAAACGTTAGAGTGAGTGGACGAAAATAAACATATGCCTTTCACCAATTTCATATACAATAAACAATGTGTGACGACCCATAACAGAATTAGCAGTGGAATCAGCTTGATCTACGAGCTTGCGCGTAGTCGCAGAGTTACGACAGTTGTTTGAATCGCAAGATTTGATAATGACTAAATAATTGGTCGAGAATTGGAGCTGAGTCTCTTCTCGAGAGTCGTTGTACGTGTAATTTAGAGTTCGTGGGCGGTTCCGGATCGTTATTTGGACGACCGAGGAATAAGTTATGAATATTTGAAGCTTTGACGTAATCGGGTTTAAATGGTGGATTTCTTAACGACTAAATTTTTGGGCGAGAATTTGGTTTCGGCTTCTTCACAGAAGTTGTTGAGAATTTAATTTCGAGCTTGTGGGAACTTCCGGAGCATTATTCCGAGTTACGAAGATTAAGTTGTGAATATTTCTGATTGTTGATTATTTAGTCGGTTTAAATATGTGTTGGTTTGAACAGTTGACTTTTTATCCGATTGGTCGATGTGTTTGACTTCGGGTGATATTGGAAGAACATGTTGAGTCGAGTTTGTTGCCGCGAGAATTATCGGAATCGGAATTACGACGTAAAAGTTACGGATATTTGAAGTTTGTCGAAAAGTGAATTTTAGAGGTTTCCTTTTTGGGAAGGTATAAATAGTGAACTTGCCAGTTTGGGAAAGTCAACATTCTCATTAATTAGCTTGACCGAGTCAACTCGGTGGAGGGAGAGAAATGCGACGGTGACCGGCGGCCTCCACGGCGGCGTGGTGCTTCCGGCCACCGCAAGGCTTGGGAAAGGATCCGTCCGGTGCGCCTTGATCTCCCGGTCCCATCCCCGGCCACCACGCACGGCGAGGCTCACCGGAGAGAGAGAATTTTCCGGCTAAAATTGGAGGAAAATTAAGGAATTCGTGTTCCACGATTTCAGCCGAGTTGAGCTTAATCAAGGACTGGGTTTTGTAGCCCTCATCTCCATGATTCTAACCATGTAAGTATGGAGTTCTAATTTTGATTGTGGATGGAGAATTTTGGATTTGAAATTTGTGTATCAATTTGGTTTTGCTTGAAATTGACCAAGTTAGAGTGAGAATTGGCCTTCGATGCAGTTGACAAAGTTGCTCAGTGAGTGATTTGGAGTGGAATAGGGGTTGCTCCGCCGGAAAAATTTCAAGTTCCATGATTACGTTCCACTTGTTGTGAACGATGTTTTATTCATTAGGATGCCTCCTTGACGTGCTTTCCGTGTCGGTACGGTTGTAGATCCTGTTGAGGATCAATCGACGCGCGATTTGCCAGAGAATTGTGGGTTTGGATGACTATTCTGAGTTCAGAAAATTGTGTGGCACGGTTTGCCTAGTTGTGTGTGTATGAGCGTCTGCATGTTGCCTCAGAGCTGAGAATCGTGGCAGTTGATGTTTGCCTGAGTCAGATTGTTGTATTTGGTGGGCTGATATTGTGTGAGTTCTGGTTGCGACTCCATGGCCTACATTTAGGGTGTTGTTTATACGGTAAAGGTTTATCAGGCTACCCAGCAATTGAATGTGGAGTGTTTACCCACCTGAGGCAGAGATGCATTGTCCACATGTTTGTTTCCGTTTGCACGTGTTATGTGGCTTCAGAGGAAGCGGTGCACGAGGTTCGAGGTGTGTTTGAACCTGAGCATCAGAGAGAGTCCGATTGTTGTGCCTCGAGACATCCGTGAGGAGCTTAGTGTGTTGCACTCAGTGGCGAGGCTGTCGAGAAGGAAAGGTGTACGCGGTTTTCGATGTGATGGTTTGAGGAAAGTGGACTTAGTCGAGGTTTTGATGAGGTTGAGTTCCGACACTTCGGGATCAGTGACTTCATCAGGCTGTGGTCTTTTCGATTATGTTGAGGGTCATCTGATCAAGCAGAGGATCCGTTTGACGATGGCGGAGATCACAGAGTAGCAGATTTGCTCCTATGGCATGAGTTTGGGTGATTGTTGGTGATCCTATCACGCAGCAGGTGTTGCGGTGATTTGTGTTCGAGGAGCACTTTTGGTTGCCATTCTGGCGACCAGGAGGGTCACGTTGCGAGGGAGCGCCCTCAGCCAGCTGTGTTTGCCGTTCGACAGCTTAGAGTTCAGAAGGAGGTCATGATGCTGTTTCTGGAGTTTGATCAACGCAGCCTTTTAGATGAGTTATTCAGCAAGTCGCACTTGATGTGGGCAGCTACTTAGGCATGTTGGAGTTCGTGTCATGACCTTATTTGAGGACAGACTTTTCTCCGAGGTTACTGTTGATTGATATCTATGGGTATTATACATGCATCTCCACTTCCGAGGTCTTGGAGAGTGTTGCATCCATCCAGAGGTTGCGAGATCCTTGTCCGCGGATCTGTTATAACTGGACGTTGTGGTTTTGATGTGACCATGAGTATGGACTTTTGACGACGCATTTGGCTGTGTTCGGGTGCCTCGAGAAGGAGGTTGTGTTTCGACGACCAGATTTCCCCGAGATACTGTTTCGCGGTGATGGTCGAGCGGATGGTAGAGACGAGTTGTGTTGTTTGCTTATCTCATGTTGTGGATACTACGATTGCTGTGCCCGACATTGGTGAAATTGAGGTGGTTCCCGAGTTTCCAGGTGTGTTTCAGAAGAGTTACCAGGTATTCCTCCAGTTCGGGAAATCAACTACACCATTGAGTTTGTACCGGGCACTGGACTCATTTTACCGGCATCTTGTCGTTCGGAGCCAGCGGAGCTAATGGAGCTACAGTTTCGACTCCAGGAGTTGCTGGAGGAGGTTTCAGGAGATTTCGTGCGACCCCGCGTATTTGCGTGGTGAGCTCTTGCATTATTTGTGCGGATGTTGGTTGGTTCGATGAGGTGGTGCATTGACTACCGGAAGCCTGATTCGCTTCAGAGGAGAGCAAGTATCCTCCGCTTCGGATTGACGAGTGGTTTGATCACCTTGCGAGAGTTTCAGTCTTTTCGAAGATTGATTTCGGGTCCGGATACCATCAGTTAAGGTTTGATGAGTCAGATGTGGTTTGGACAGCTTTCGGATCTCGGTGCAGACATCAGGAGTTTTTGGTCACGCCATTGGTTGACTAATGCCCCGTAGTTTTGCGGACTTGATGGATCAGGTGTTCAGACGGTTTCTGGACGAGTTTGAGGTCATGTTCATTGGCAATATCCTGATTTACTCCAGGAGTGTGGGCCAGTACCTGAAGCAATTGTGAGCGGTTTTGCGGACTTCGCGAGGTGATCAGTTGTTTGCAAAGTTCAGCCAGTGTGAGTTTTGGTTGATTAGCATGAAGATTTTGGGTCACGTGATGTTAGCTGAAGGAGTCAGTGTGGATTCCGATCTGATAGAGCCGTGTTGATTTGGGGTTGACCTACCATTGTACCAGAGATCAGGGGTCTCTTGGGTTTGGCAGGCTATGATCGACGGCTTGTGCAGGATTTTCCCGGATTACCACTCTACTTTCCGGATTGACGAAGAAGGCATCAAGTTCGAGTGGTTCGATGCACGCGAGGAGAGTTACTTACTCCTGCGGGATGGTTGACCGTTACTTCGGTTTTGACCTTACCTGATGATCGTGGTGAGCTCATGGTCGTGAGTTATGGCGATGCATCGAGATTTGGATTTGGTTATGTTTTGATGCTGTGTAGCAGAGTGGTGGCTCATGGTTTCAGGTAGTGGAAACCTTATGTAGCTACATATCATGTGTATGATTTGGGTGTAGCTGTCCTTATATTAGTACCAGAAGGTTCGAGACACTACAGCCATGGCGTGCAGCGCGGTGTAGGATGTGTACTGATCACTTGAGTTTCATCCACTTGCATTTCCGACCAGATTTGGGCTTGAGGCAGTGTAGATGGATGGGGTTGACTAACAACTATGGTTGCACCTTTGAGTTTATTCGAGAAAGGCTTAAGGTTATACTTTGACTCTCCATCTGGGATGTTATTGCTGATGTATTCAGTCGAAAGTCAGGAGCTTCAGTGTTTCATGTGTGTATGGCTCGAATTTCCGTGTTAGCCGAGTTATGCGCTACGGGAGCTGAGTTCGAGTGTGATGATGTTGAAGCTCACTGTTTTGCGCGCATTTGGCGCTAGTGGTGCGGAGATGTGTCTGATACTTCGAGTTTACTACTCGTGATGCAATCCGTAGAGCAATGTAGCAGCTTGTGTGTGCAGATGCCACATTTATCGACTGGCGATGGCTAGGAGGCAGACACTTGCCGGAGAGTTACAGCCATTGGAGATTTCCGGTTGGACGTGGCGCTTGTCACTGTGGTTTTTGTGTGCTAGTACGCACTTCGGTATGTAATACCAGTTGTCAGGCCATTGTGGACCATTTAACGAACTTAGTACGTTTCCTTGTACTTTTCGGGAAAAGATTTCAATGGCAGGCTAGCATAGTTGTGTTTGACGGAGGTTGTCCATTCCCGCGGTGTACCTGTGTCCTAGTTTGTTGGTCGAGGTAATCAGCTACAACAGAGTGTTGGCAAGCTTTGCAACGAGCATTGGGAACCATATTACAAGTTAGTACCAGTTCTTATCCTCAGATTGGCGGGCGATCTTTGAGGACTATTCAGACCTTGGAGGGTATATTGTGGACCTCGGTATTGCAGTTCCGGAGGATTTGGGACCAGCAGTTTTACTTGGTCGAGATTGCATGCAGTACCAGTTTGTTGATCACTATGATTTTTGACGTTGCATGATATTGATTTGAGGAACGATGTTGTACTCCATTGTGCTGGAGCGTGTTCGATGTGGGTTGACATTTGATTCTGATTTTGTGGAATGTGCTACCAGAGACTGTCAGATTAGTAGAAATGGGTTGATAATTGCTCGAGTTCGATGTTTGAGCTATGTTGATATGAGTGTGTTGAGTTATGAATTTGCCACGTTATTTTGATCCGTATGTGATCATGAGCGAGTTTGGGTTATGCCGTATAGTTCGGCGTCGCCTATATCGTTGGCTTTTGTGTGTGTTGTGTTCCGTGTGGCGGAACTATGTTTCAGGTTTGTTACGTGTTGTGTACCCTATATGTTCCTTATGCAGGAACACTTGGCGATTATGTAGAGCCAGTTCAGATTCGAGATTTGAGGGTACAGGGATTTCAGCACGGAGCTATCTCCTATTGTGGGGTCTGTTGTCAGAGTTGTTCAGTTGACGTTGTCACTGGAGAGTTGAGCAGTATGCAGAGGCAATGCTCCTACTTTTAGTCGACAGATTTGAAATTTCGAGGTTGAAATTTTTTTAAGGGGGGGTGGATTTGTGACGACCCAGAACAGAATTAGCAGTGGAATAAGCTTGATCTACGAGCTTGCGCGTAGTCGCAGAGTTACAACAGTTGTTTGAATCGCCAGATTTGATAACGACTAAATAATTGGCCAAGAATTGGAGCTGAGTCTCTTCTCGAGAGTCGTTGTACGTGTGATTTCGAGTTCGTGGGCGGTTCCGGATAGTTATTTGGACGACCGAGGAATAAGTTATGAATATTTGAAGCTTTGACGTAATCGGGTTTAAATGGTGGATTTCTTAACGACTAAATTTTTGGGCAAGAATTTGGTTTCGGCTTCTTCATGGAAGTTGTTGAGAATTTAATTTCGAGCTTGTGGGAACTTCTGGAGCATTATTCCAAGTTACGAAGATTAAGTTGTGAATATTTCCGATTGTTGATTATTTAGTCAGTTTAAATATGTGTTGGTTTGAACAGTTGACTTTTTATCCGATTGGTCGATGTGTTTGACTTAGGGTGATATTGGAAGAACATGTTGAGTCGAGTTTGTTGCCGCGAGAATTATCGGAATCGGAATTACGACGTAAAAGTTACGGATATTTGAAGTTTGTCGAAAAGTGAATTTTAGAGGTTTCCTTTTTGGGAAGGTATAAATAGTGAACTTGCCAGTTTGGGAAAGTCAACATTCTCATTAATTAGCTTGACCGAGTTAATCGAGTCAACTCGGTGGAGGGAGAGAAATGCGAAGGTGACCGGCGGCCTCCACGGCGGCGTGGTGCTTCCGGCCACCTCAAGGCTTGGGAAAGGATCTGTCCGGTGCGCCTTGATCTCCCGGTCCCATCCCCGGCCACCACGCATAGCGAGGCTCACCGGAGAGAGAGAATTTTCCGGCTAAAATTGGAGGAAAATTGAGGAATTCGGGTTCCACGATTTCGGCCGAGTTGAGCTTAATCAAGGACTGGGTTTTGTAGCCCTCATCTCCATGATTCTAACCATGTAAGTATGGAGTTCTAATTTTGATTATGGATGGAGAATTTTGGATTTGAAATTTGTGTATCAATTTGGTTTTGCTTGAAATTGACCTAGTTAGAGTGAGAATTGGCCTTCGATGCAGTTGACAAAGTTGCTCAGTGAGTGATTTGGAGTGGAATAGGGGTTGCTCCGCCAGGAAAATTTCAAGTTGGTGGTGGCGGCGGTCAACGGTCAACTTTGACTTTTTGGGGTTTTCGACAAGTTGCATGTCATTTCACTCGAAATCGCGCCCCGATTGCAGTGGGGAGGTTCGTTTCTCGATTTGAGCATCCGAAAGTTTCTCGGGTAATGGTAATTTCACGTTAGTAACGAAACTCTGCCGAAATTTTGTTGGTTTTTGTTGGTTCGTATTTTCGAAGGGGTTCGATTCCTGTTTAGGCGACTAAATCGGGGTTGGGTCCTTTCACAATGTAAAGAATAGCAAGTTCGGAAAATATATATGGAGGTGCCAGGCGAATCTCTCAAGCTCGACGGTGATAGGCTAGGGGAATCTCTCAACCCCAGCGGCATAGCAGGGGAATCTCTCAACTCTAGTCAAACTACCGGTGATCAGCCGAGGCATCGATGCAAGTAATGCCATCACCATATAAAATATAAAATAATACCTCCAAAAGTAATAAATAATCTCAACATCGTATATAAATAAATACGGAAATCACGAACTCGCAACAACAGTGAAAATATAAAAGTCCACTCACAGATAGCGTAACGCGATACGAGTTAATCCAGTGATCCGGCGAAAAATCCCTCGCCAAATGAACGGTCACGATCCCTCCTCCGGCCACGGCAAGACTTGAAACCACTTCTAAAAGCTTTCTCTCTCCAAGGTTAACAAAATCCCTCAAAGAACCACCACCAACTCGGCCGGAACGCCGCCACCCGAAGCCCTCAAAATCTCGCCGGAATCCATCCAAAATTCCCAAACTTTGACAAGCCATAACTTCTTCATCCGGCAACCAAATTGAACGAATGACCTACCAAAAGAAAGAGGAGCTCAAGCCCAACAACTTTCATGAAGACACCACGGCCAAAAGAGGCCGGAATCAAGCTCAACGAAGGCAAACAAAAATCGGCCTGAAATGGGTCAGTTTTGACCCACGGGTCAAACAGATCAACGGGCCAGATTTCCCAAAATAGAAAGTTTCCCAGTTCGGCAAGTATTCTCCCGTATTTATACCCTACGCGTATCGAATCCCAAACGGATAAATACGACAAAATCCAATAGCAGAAAATATTCACAACTTATTCCTCGTAACTCGGAATAATCCTCCGGAAGTTCCCACGAGCTCGAAATTAAATTCTCTACAACTTTCGTGAAGAATCCCAAATCAAATTCTTACCCGATAATTTAGTCATTAACGAAGCCGCCATATTAACCAATTACGTCGAAATCACGACTAATCGCGAAATTCGCAAATCAAGTCGACAACCATTCCAATTTCGGTTCGGGTCGATCGACGGTCCAAAACGGATCACTATCACGATTTGGATGACTCGAATACGAACAGATAAACTCGACGATATTCTGAAATTTCAAATATTCATATTATATTCCTCGGTCGTCGAAATAATAATCCAGAACCGCCCACAAACTCGAAATCACACGTACAACAACTCTCGAGAAGAGACTCAACTCAAATTCTCGGCCAATAATTAAGTCGTGATCAAAACCGGCAATTCAATCAATTTACGAAAAACTGTGATTACGCGCAAGCTCGTAGATTAAGCCGATTACACTACTGATTCTGTTCCGGGTCGTCACATAATCATCTACTATTTTGAGTTCAACATCCAACCGAAGGACCTTATAAAGGCCAAAAAGCTCAGATTCAAGGCTGCAAGGTACTCAATGGTTGGAGATGTGTTGTATCGAAGGTCATTCACAAGACCTTTACTACGCTGTGTTGGTCCAGTCCAAGCTTGAGCAATACTAAGAGAAATTCATGAGGGGATATATGGAGAACAAGCCGAAGGCAGGAGCCTAGCAAGGAAGATAACTGTACAAGATTACTTCTGGCCGTACATGCATCGAGAGGTAGAGAAATATGCAAAGAAGTGCGAAGGATGCCAGTACCACTCCCCGGTAAGTCATATTCTAGCTCATGAATTAGTAACACAAGCAGGACCGTGACCCTTTGCGCGGTGGGTAATGGATATCGTAGGTCTATTATCAGAGGCGCAAGAAGCATTGAAACACGTGTTGGTGGCGACCGATTACTTTTTGAAGTGGGTCGAAGCCCAAGCTTATACAACAATCACGTCCAAGGATGTCTCGAACTTTGTTTGGAATCAAATCATATGCCGCTTTGGAATAGTAAGGGAGATCGTATGTGACAACGGGACTCAAATCAACAATGATGGATTCGAAAACTTCTGCAATAAGCACGAAATTCTATTAAGATTCTTTTCAAGAAACTACCCGAGAGAAAATGGTCTGCCGAAATAAAAAATTGAACTATCTTCAATAGGGTTAAGAAGAGGCTTGCAGCAAGAAAAAAAGGTTGTCACTAGAGTTTCCTAGCGTTCAATGAGCTAATAAGACTACACCAAGGAAGCCAACGAATGAGACATCGTACGCTCTTATGTACGGAATGGAGGCGAACATCCCCACGGAGGAATTGGTGCTAACGGCAAGAATAATTACCTTCGAGCAAGGTGGAAACGAAAGTCGAATGGCACAGGAGTTAGATTTTGCGGATGAAAGAAGAGAGGTAGTAGCTTCTCACCTCCTGAATTATCAAAATCAGCTTCGAAAATATTTTAACCCTGGGGTGAATCCAAGATCATTCAAGATAAGCGAATGGGTCCTTAAGCGAACAGTTGAAAGCATCAAGACATATGGGTCGGCGAAATTCCAACAGGTATGAGAGAGACCCTTCGAGATCACCAAAGTCTACAATAAGGAGACATTCTGATTAAGGAATGTCAAGACCGGGCAATGCCTCCCGAGGCCGTGGAATGCAATATACTTGAAAAAGTATTACAAGTGAAAGCTTGGGGGTACGCAAGTTTGAATTTGTTGTTTATATGCAAATAAAGAGCTTATTAAGATATTTAGAAAGTTTGAATTTTTATGGGCAAGCTCCAAGTGAGGAGGAAAATTAGCTCTTTTTATGTTTATTTAAATCTCAAGTTTGAATAAAACATATGCATTTGTTTCCAATATGAGTTTCGCACTTTAATCAATTGCACATCTATGAGTGTCGGATGTGTAAATGTGTGTGTTGAAACATCAATGATGGAAAAAGAGTTTCAATTAAAGTTTGAGAACTCGAAAAGTCAAACCTTTGATCTCGACTAGGATCAAGTTCGAAGGATAAAAGAGTCAAGAATGAATCTGTCGAAAGTTGGTTTAAGTTCGAGAAATCAAAAGGTTGAACCTCTGGTCTCAACTAAAATCTAGTTCGAGAGCTAAAAAAAGTTAGGAATAAGTTTGACGTGCAACGGTCAAGTTCGAGAAGCTTTTGAGTAAAGATCCTTTGACCAAAAATGTAGAAGCTAAGGCTAAGTTCGAGAAGCTTTTAAGCAAAGAACCTCTGGCGAAAATGATGTGAGTTAGGTTCGAGAAGCCAAAAGGGCCGAACCCATGATTAAAAAATTAAGTCAAGTTCGATAAGCTCTTGAGCAAAGAACCTCTGGCTAGGCAATAAGAGTTTGTTCGAGAAGTTTAAGGGCCGAACAAATGACTAAATATCAAGGGTCAAGTTCGAAAAGCTTAAAGAGTTGGATTTTGATCGAAGATTGAAGTATCAAGTTCAAAAGGCTAATAGAGAGCCAAACTTTGAGTAATTTTTTTGAGAAGGTTCAATGAAGCTTAAAGAGCAGAACCTTTAACGAAGTTTATGTGGAATCCCAAAAATCTTAAGTGCAGGACAACAATACACGAATAATGATTTGAAGGTTTCATCTAGAACCTCAAATTACAACAAAATCTCAAGATAAATTTGAGAATGAATGTAATACAAATCCAAAGAAGTCCCGAAGTCACAGCTTCGAGGATGAACTTCGAGATTGAGCTTCCAGATCAAAGTTGGCTGCAAGATAGCAAGGAAGTTGTATGTACACGTAGAATAATCCTCTCGTCGATATTTAAAGATCAAAAGAGAGGTATTATTGGGGGCATGAGGTATGGAAGTATTGTTATATACAATTGTATGATGCAAAAGTCATTATTGTGCCACCAAAACTCCTAGTGGACTTTTGAAGAGTATGGTACAATGAAAAATTGGAAGTTCAAAAAGCAAAAGTGTAGATAAAACAGTGTTATTGAAAATCGAGGAAGCATGAAAACGGTCAGCGTCGAGCAGCGAGGCCTTGGTAAGAGGCAGGAAATGTGCGGGCACACCTTTCTCGATGAGTTCGAGTCGGAAAGAGCTAACTTTGGCATTGAAGCCGTGAGAATAAGCTGCACTAAAGTCAGCCCTAAAGCCTCAAACTATATCGAGAAGGCAGTCAGTGATGTCATCATTACGAATCACATCCTCTCGAAGGTGCAATAGGACATCCTCCAAAGCACTAACTTTAGCCTTGCTAGCTTCGAGTTCAAGCTCAAGGTCACGAGAATCGTTCCGGTCGGGAGAAAAGCGATCTCAAGCAATGGCAAGTTTGAAGCGTTCTAAGATGTGATTCCTGTTGTCACAAGGAGATTAGAAACCATTCTGATCGTGACTGGATTCACTGGGATAACTAGAGCGCAACATCTCTTCAAGACGACTTACTCTCCTTTCCAAGGTCATGTCGTCGGTACTATGGCCATGAGTATTAGGGTGAGAAAAGGGTGATATTGATTCATCAGATCGAGATCGAGATCGAGACCTACAAGAAGAAAAAATCAAGTGATATTACGTGAAGTAGTATTATTCTTAACATGCAAAGATTATGAAAAAACATTACCGAGTGGAGGCCTCGGGTGAGGAGATAATTTTGGGCAGGCTGGAAATTTTTTTTTCCCTTCCCATGGCAAGGAGAGATAATTTTTGGCATGCTGGAAAGTTCTTTTCCTTTCCCATGGCAAGGAGCGGAGGCGCTCCCCGATTGTGCAGTCATAACAAAATTAAAGATGAGATTGTTAGAGGATGGAGCTGTGATAACCCGAACCGGAAATGATAGTTAATCGGCTTAATTTGCGAGTTTTACGTATAATCGTAGTTTGTCGTAATTAATCAATATGGCGGTCTTGTTTACGACTAAATTATCGGGCGAGAATTTGACATAAGTTCATTCACGAGAGTTGTAGAGTTTATGATTTCGAGTTCGTAGGAGTTTTCCGAGGAGTTTTCCAAGGTCCGATGAATATGTTGTGAATATTTATGACCGTTGGATTTAATCGTGTTTATCCGTTTGGATTCGATCCATTTTTGACCGTTTGATCATTTTAGTCGCGAGTATAAATATCAAAATAGTCGTAAAATTGTCGAAAAGTCACATTTGGGCCGAGTTGACCAAAATTGGACCGTTGACCCGACGTTGACCCGACGTTGACCCGTGTTGATCGAAGAGAAATTGCACCGACGTTGACCACCGATCAATTTTCCGATTCCGACCACTTCAGACCTCAAGCTTGGAGATCGGGATGGTACGGTTGGCGAGGGATCTTCCACTGGATCAGGGATTAGCGCGTTTTTTCGTTGTGCTTGTCTGTGAGTGGATATTTATTTTCACTGTTGGTTGCGAGTCTTTTATATACGTTTTACGAGCATGAGCATGCAGTTATAATTATGAATTATACGAGCATGTGTTTTATGATTATGCAATTAAGAATATACTTTTATAATTATGTAATTACGAATATACTTTTATAATTATGCATTACAAGTATGCTTTTATATTACGCTTTATGCGTTTGCATGGAAACCTTTATGATTTGGTTTACATAGAGTACAGTCTCAGTAGTAATTATATCGATACACTTAGCATCTCGGCTGATCCCCGAGGATGTTTACCGGGGGGACTGTTACCCTGACCCAAGGTTTTTACCGGGGAGGGGAGCAGATACCCGGACCTGAGGCCTTTCTGGCTGGAATCATGTGAGGATCAGGGATCTCGTGATTGAGATTGTACTAGCACGGATGTGTCCATGAGTGACCCCGGCCCGTGGGATTTTCGATGCATGCTCTGTACGCGTGAGGAGTTAGAGTCTTCCTCGTGTACCATATGGTTTTTATGCATCTAGACTCGTATATGTTTTATAAACATATATATTTATTCGGCGAAAGATATTTATTTTCGTCCACTCACTCTAACAGTTTATATGTCTTTCCCTGGGCTCTTTGTTTTCAATGCCTAGTTTGCAGTTTGGATTCTGGTGTCGCACGTCAAGGTTGGAGGCTTAGTATTCAAGTTACTTTTCCTTCTCAGTAGGTTTCTAGTTTGGTCTACTGTTGTGTATACATGTTTATACTAGAGGTCGCTCTGAATACTATTATGTTTATATTTCCACATGATTTTCCTGGATTTCTGTAAAGCTACAGTTTTGTTTATTGCTTTACGTTATGTTATGTTTTTGAGAAATCCGGATGGGATTGGTGCCCACGGTTTGCCTTTTGTGGCATAGGATGAAGTGTATTTTCTGCTGCAGGTTAATGGTCACTACGCGATATATAGTAACTCTGCCGAAATTTTTATGATTTTTTTTAAAGTTCATGTTTTCAGAAGGGGTTTGATTTCGGTTTAGGCAACTAAATCGGGGTCGGGTCCTTTCAGGAGCCATACCTAATCTATTATAAAATAGCTAAATAAGAAGAGTTGGGGATGGAGTAGGTATGGTTTGTTGGAACTTTGTGGGACTTTAGTCCCACATGGAAGATGTATAAGGACTCCTACCCTTAATAAGGGATACCCCATGTTAGGTATAAAATGGAAGTGGGCTTGGGTGAGGGAATTTCTATGGGCTTCATGAAAAATTCCCTTGGGCTCCTAGTGGGCTATAAGGCTCCTAGTGGGCTATGAAGATTATTTTATAATCAAAGACTGGACCTTGGGCCTTGGGGCTCTTGGGCTCTGGGGACTTAGTTAAAATCAGTATACGTTTTGAATACTGATTCTTTTTACGTAAAGACGTAATTGTTCATCGAACAAAGACGACGTTCTGCCGAAACGGAACAAAGACGACCTTTTGTTCAAAACTCCGAACATGCGTCATTCGTCTATAAAAGAAGCTTGAAGGATCAGCATCAAACCACTGAAAATTCGAAATACATCTTCCTTACTATCAAGAGAAAAATACATATTGAAGTTCGAGATAGAATTCAAGGGAATCTGCAACACCTTGAATTTGAGAGTTGTATCCTGGGAGACAGACGTCAAGACGATTCCACAAGCAGAAGTGCAGGGACGAATTTCTGTCTTAGGACATTGCGTTAAGCGAGCCTCTCTCAAGAAACAAGTTAGTGAATTCAAATTGTTTTCTCTGTTTTGATCTCATACTTCATCCGAAGCATTCAATTCGAATTTAATTCTCTGCTATTTAGTTTCATTAAATTACGTTATAGTAATAATTACTGTGATTCATAGCTTGATCCATACTTATAATACATATTTTATAACATGGTTTCGGTTTTATAAGTGGAATCTTAAGAAGGATTTCCTTAGACCCTAACAGATTTGAGTTTGAAATAGATTTTAGATAAAGTTCAAACCGAAAAGAATGAAGTGAGAAGTCAAAACAATTTTTGACTTGATTTTAAAAGTTTTTTTTTTCGGGTGAGAAATGGTTTGGGTTTGATTCAGTCGAGAAGAATAAATTGAGAGAGAACTCCTCGTCTAGAGATTCCTTCTCGAAGTTCAACTTGAGAGAGGACTCCTCGTCTAGGGATTCCTTCTAGAAGTTCAGTTTGAGAGAGGACTCCTAGTCTAGGGATTCCTTCTCGATGTCCAGCTTGAGAGAGGACTCCTCGTCTAGGGATTCCTTCTCAAAGTTCAACTTGAGAGAGGACTCCTCGTCTAGGGATTCCTTCTCAAAGTTTAACTTGAGAAAGGACTCCTTGTCTAGGGATTCCTTCTTAAACTTCACAAGATCGAGCTATGGTTTCAAAGTCGTTTTGAACTTCGAAAGTATCAGGTTCGAACAAGAGTTTCGAAGGTGAGTAAAGTTATTAAAAAAGATAATTTTCTACTGTGAAAGCGTCAAAATTTGAAAGGTAAAGTAAATTGAGAAGTTTGAAAAAAAAATAGACGCTCGAAGGCGTCACCCAAAACGGAGATTCCGTCATCTAGGTACTTGGACGACGGAAATGTACATCTAGATGATGGAAATGGTCCGCGATCTACGTGCATTTTTCTTATAGTGTGATCACCTCATTGTCCAAGGTTCTTCGGAATGGCAGAAGCTCTGCAAGGATAGGGCCCTTGCCAGCTCCTACCCTGACCAACATTTTGATCATGAGACGATTTTGAAGGCAAACATCAGGTCCCTGAAGGTTTCTTCTGATGACTCCTTCATCGGGTACTTCAACCTAGAAAAATTTACAAACCTGAGAGATCTTGCATCATTTGATCAAGTCTGGGATATCATCTGCAAGAGCATCAAGCCTCAGGTGTATCTGATGAGCTGGAACGATCAATTATTTGTCCTCAAAGCTGAAGTTGGCGCCTATTATATTGTTGACTCGCTGGGGGAAAGACTTTTCGAAGGATGCAACCAAGACTACATGCTAAAATTTGATGGTTCCAGCATAATGTGTGAAGGTAAGGACAACGAGATCGGGCCGAAAATTATCAATAGTGGGAAAGAATGTTGTAAAGACTTTATCACCAGATTCCTCGCTGGGATAATACTCAGGGAACTTGAAGAAGCAGAAAGGAAAGAAGTAGTAGATCATCTAACTCTCTTTCGGCGCTTACAGATTGAATTCCAATCCTACTATCTTCCTTCCTCTTCTGGCGAAGACAACAGCTCCAAAAATAACCAAGTCATTCCAGAACAAGACATTCAAATTCCGCCCTCGCCAGAGCTCCAAGTCATGATTAAGGAACCATAGCTGTTGGTTGAAGTCACTCCAGAGCCAGAGGTTCAAGCTTCACCTTCCCCAAAGCTCCAAGTCTAAACGGTTGAAGAACCACAATAATTGGTTACATCCAATGACTTGCCCCTTCCTCGGGTAATACTTCAATTTATTTACCCTTTCTATATATTAACTTCTTTTGATTAAACTTTGACACATCGCGTTTCCTTCTAGTTTATGCTTACTTCTCTGAATAGCGACACAATCCTTCCTAAACAACATGTTAATTCAGAGGAGGAATAAATCTCTCAAGGCTAGCTTCAAACTTCTATCCTTTCTCAATCTCCTGAGCTCACATCAATGGCCGCGGTGGAACAGCCTTCAAGCTCGCCAATGTTATTGATGAAGAACCAAATATTTCCCATGGAGAAACTGTTGCTCCGTCTTCATCATCAAGGCCTTCTGCTCAAGCACCCACCTTCCAAGATGAAATTTTGATCGTACAATGGCTTTCGACTAGGTTAACTGCTCTGAGCTCCCCTCTGGCTGTCACCATTGACCTTCAGAAGTTCCTTTCTGCCAGCTTAGACTCCCCTAAAAGCATCAAAAAAAATTCAAGAACAGGTCAAAAATCTAAAGGCCACTGCCCTTGCTGAATTTTTTCAGGCCATATCTCTCTTTGAGGCAGGACTTCACCAACTCCAAGACTAATATGAAGCTCATCAACGTCTGAAGTTCGAGGCAGACCGCAAGAATGAGGAAGTGGAAACATTGGCTCGCCAGACACAGAAGGATAATAAACGAATTCAAGCACTCCTGAAGAACACTTTAGCTCAAGGAGAAGCTCTGGCAGCCAAGGAGGCTGAGTTGGTTGCCCTCCAAGCTGAAGTGGACTGCCTGCATTTAAACACTCATTCTAATCAGGCCTCTGTTCGCCAGCTTCTGGACAAAGGAGAGAACCAAGCCCAATTGCTGCACGATGCTAAGGAAGAAGCCGTGAACACTTTACACTTATATAATCACGCCTTGCGAGACTTCGAGCTTTTAAAAGTGTCCTTAAGGGACAAAGCCTTCTCATTATAATTACTGGGCCTCAAAGATTAAGTTTTTTCTTTGTATTGTGATACTCCAAAACATTTCTACCATCTTAAGTATTTTTCTTTAATCGCTCATATTTTGGTATTTTTTGCGCTTCATTTGGGCCCTGAATATCCTGTTGGGCCTCAGACTTAGGTCTACTGTAGATCACCCGAACAATGTTAGGCCTGTTATAGAACCTAACCGCTTGCCTACCATTGTCATTTGGCTTTAGTGGTCTTTAATTTCAATCTTGGAATCCGTAACGCATCATCCCATCACTCAAATCTTTTACCTGCCCAAAATATTTTGCTTATCACGCCTTCATCTCGAAGTACATAAATCACTCTATGGCGCAATCCCTAGTAGAAGCGTGTCCTTTATTAACGGGTACATTTAATCTCGAGAAACCTTACCGCTATGATTTAGTGTAGTTTCTTCCTATAAAGGGCATCCTCATTCACTGCTTGTGGTCATACCTTCCAAGCCTCTTCGCGAGATGAACTCCCTTTCTCTATGTTTGCTCTAGCTTTCTTATTCGGAAAATCCTCTAGATAAAAATCTCCCACATTACAGACTTTAGATAATGATATCCATGTCCAAACCTGGACTAGATAGTGATATTTATGTCCAAGTGCTGCCTTGGCAGAGTCACCCTAAGTATCTATAGGGTGACGAAGCCAAAACACCAGGAAAAACCTCACCTTGTCTTCCTCACCAGCAACCGCTTAGTCTCCATATGCATGGAGGCTGCAGGTCCCAAGAATGTAGACGTTCTAGAGAGAAACGACAAGTAAGGCAACAGCTTGCTTCCAGCTGAGCCCTTTTGGGCTGTTGAACTAGCCTCCTTGGCGTTTCGAATCCTCATTCTTTTGTATCTTAAGGTCCATTTCCATGTATGCATATTTGATATGTATGCTCAATAACCGGTTATCAATTGTTTAAGGATTCGAAAAACTTAAATGTATTTTTCTTTCTATTCTGTTGCTGATCGTAACTTGTCTTCATATGGTATCAGAGCTTAAAGTCGCAAAGCCTTTGTACTTTTGTGTTTCAATGTAGTCTGTTCATATTCAAAATAAAGAGTTTCCTTATGCAAACGTTTTTCATATTGATAAACTCAAATATAGTTTATACGTAAATTGGCCACAGTGGTTGGCAAGCATGAACTCTTTGTACAAAATGAATGTAAAAATTTAGCCACAAGTATAGGCTGACAGGTTGTCTTAACACAGCTTTAAAAAATAAAGACAAATTTTAAATTTTAGCCACAGGTATAAGCTAAATATGTCTAAATCCCTATGTGTTGCCCCTTCAGCTCAATCAAGCGAGCATCGCCAAAGAGCGTGAATGAACTGAATTAAGTTGTTGTTGGTGGGTCTTCATATTCCCAAGCTGGCTGTATATATTTCTTGAGAAAACAACCGTTAATAGGATTAGCATGAACTGTTTCATCTCGATCTCGTAAACGAACAACTCCCTTGCCTAAGAGTCGATCAATGATGTATGGCCCTTCCCATTTCTCTGACCACTTTCCTCGTCCTTCAGTCTTTTCGCCAACAGGTAATATCACTTGCCAAACTAATTCTCCTTCTGTGAATGTAAGCTTCGTTGCCTGACTTCTTGATTAAGCGATTAAGATGATGAGAGCACTAACCTCGCATGAATAGGTCCTTCTCGCCTTGTGACCTAGGACTTTTGGGTTTTCATGTCTCTTGTAGAGCCACAGAAATCAATACCTCACACTTCCTTAATCAATGCAAAGCAGAGCAACTTCCTTGATGGTGTGTTGAAAACACTGGGGTTTTGCTTCCTTGGATATCTAAACTCTCACTCAATATGTGACAAACCCTTCAATCTTCTAGTTGCGTTGCTTCCTTTGATCTCAATACTCTCACTCGATAAGTGACAAGCACTTTGATTGTCCTGTATTTGCGTATAGCAAATGTTCTGTATATGCTCGGGAGGATTATTCAGTATCGGTATCGCTCTCCTTATATAATGCTCAGTAGTCGTTCCTCAATTCTCTTGTACCTCTTCAGGTCTTTGATTCTCAATGCAACTCTAATGCTTACCAGCACATGGGTCTTATCTTTATATAGTTTCACTGTTATCCCAATTCCTTTCACGAAAGAAACCTAACCGATGAAGAAAATGTTTGATAATCAGTAAGCCGCATAGACCAGCTATCTTAATTTACAGTCATAAACCAACATGGAGACAGACTCTATTATTCTACTTGGCCGCTCGCCAAGCTTCAACCTAATCGGGCCGCTCGCCAAGACTTCATCCTACTCGGGATGCTCGCCAAGACTTCAGCCTTCTAAAATCAATATAAAATATTTATTTCAGGCCCAAACAAGTATCATCATCACCATTACCACTGTTACATAAGCCCAATATATCTATGTTTGTAGATTATGGAAAAAAAACACAGGTTTTTTTTGTTTGGTTGGGAGTTCTAGCAGACATAATGAAGTTCATCGTTGTTGCATATTTCTATTCTAAAAGGGTCATTTGCATTTGCACATCATTGATGATGCTCTTCGTTTGTTTTTGGCGGTCCACATTATCAGATGCCATATGTTGTTACTCATTGTTACAGTCCACATACAAAGGTATATATCCATATTATTTACATTGGATTGAATGTGACTTAGTTGCAACTACCTTATTTTGTAGCTAATATGTTTCAGCTTGAATTAAATATATGTACTTATGTAAGTTGCATATGTTTACCATGCATCTCTTAAAGGCATGTCCTCCTCTCCCCGAAGACAGACATAAATTATGTAGTAGGAGTGAGCAAGACGGTAGTCGATTCAGTACTTTGGATGAGAATTAATGTACTACTATTAAACTTTTTTAGTATTGTATTTGTGAACAATATTTTTTCTATGTAATACTTTTTAATGAGAAATACAGTATATTCAACTCATGAGCCGGTTCTCATAAGCCGAGCTGAGGTTTTTGTCATTTTTTTTGTTTTCAAAACAAACAATGGCAACGGTTATCTATGGCTACAATCTATATTAAAATACAAAACAAAGTAGTCAAGCTTATTGTTCAATGTGAGAGAGTGTTTAATGTGTACCAATAAGTAACATATGCCTATTATGTAGCTCCAATTGCCAAATGAGTTTTTGGCAATGTGTACCAATTTTGTAACGGAAACTCATTCCGTGATTGAATTGTACTAAATTAGCAATAAAAACACTTTATTCAGTCACGGAAAATCTTCTATTACTATCTAGTGTAAAAATAAGCAATAGCAACAAAATTCCGTTGCTATTGGTATTGTAGCTATTGACCATTTTTCTAGTAGTGATCATGTTGATTGGTGAATGATCAATAGAGTAATACGTACAATGTACGACTAAATTTTTTATCAAGAAGTCATACAAGAATCATATATACTACACCATAGAGTCATAGGCACAACGGTAAAAGGAGATACACGTATTCAATACTGTTGGTTATAACAACTAACCTCTAACTAATAAAATTAAGAGTGATAATTAAAAACTAGGTGACAAGATTAAGTACAACTTGAACACTATATAACCGTCAACATATATACCACAATACTACGAGGGGCGCAAATACACATTTAAAAAAAATGATATATCCCACAACATAAAAAAATTAAAAAAAATAAAGCCTAGTATAGCAATTAGAGATTTAGAGATGATGTAGAGGCTTAAATAGCTCAGTTTTCACTGAATGTGTACTGTGTACATGCAGGTTGTATATTTAAATTTTGGAATGAAGCACAACTTTACCAAAAAAAAATCTCAAGATTAAGTTTGTTAGTCGATGTAAGATCTTGAAGAAATTCAAATCCGAATTTAGTGAAGGTCTTTGCCAAGTTTTATTTCATATGGTTAAGGGACGATTCTCGGTTGTCCAAGTCAGGGCAACCATTCCTGCCAATTTCCTATTATGTCCAATCACAAAGAAATACATGATCATTGCTTTTGTTTGATTGCAGCTTGATTGAGGGAGAACCTTGAATTTCTTTTATTGCATAGAAACTCAAAGTTTCATCTTTGAGAGTCGATGAAGAAACCAAGCCTTCTTCTTGTCCTTGAAGAGTTGGAAGCTGCAAAAGGTATGATTAGGATTTTCCAATTGGATTTTTTTGTATAAAAATAGGTTAGCATTTGAAAGTTTGGATTAATTAAAATGTTTCTGTGCCTATTTCATTTTACAAAGAATAGATTAATATGTGTCAAGTTCTAAATGGTTGTTGACAGCCCTTGCCAACCATTGTTGGGCAGCCAAGTTTCTTACAAAACTATGGTAGGGAATCGACCTACCCGGTTATCGTCTTATAGAGGCGGCTACTAGTAATCTTTTTGTGAAACTTTTTTTAGTTTGTTTTATGTACTTTATTTATTTATGGTTCGGTATATTGGTCTAGTCACCCTTTACATTTTACTTACATATTTATTTAATAAATAATTAGCTATGGAGGATAAGTAGTCCCTAGGCTGTAACAATAAAAATATATTGTAAAAACTCGAGGATATATAACTTCTCAACAAGAGTGTGAACATATTTAATATTTTAAGATTGAATATTGCTACAAGGATGAAATGATGCACTAAAAACAAGAAGTTATAATAAAGTTTGGGTAAATCTGTCATCCAGCTTTGCCAACTAAAAGTTACTTACAACATTTAAAATATTGACTCCATATGACCATTTGTAATAAAGTTTCTCTCCTAACATATTTTTAGAGTTTTACCTCTTCCATGTAACATAAGAAACATACACATCAGCCATAACAATATCGTGCTCTTCACAATATATATTATCTTTGCAATCAATCCGTCCTAACCGTACCATTTTCTCTCATATCCTGAAGTTTTTATTTTTTTATTGTATTTAAGATGTCTATTTCATTTGAATTGATCGAGAAAGAAATTCAGTAATATTCATGATCATACATCAACGGAAAACAAAAATTGAAGATATTTATTGGGCATAATGATATACAAAAACAAGAAGAGAGAGAGAGAGAGAGAGAGAGAGAGAGAGAGAGAGAGAGAGAGAGAGAGAGAGAGAGAGAGAGAGAGAGAGAGAGAGAGAGAGAGAGCATTTCCCTTTTAGCTTAACACAGTTATCATTTTTAACAGTTAAACATGAGAGGTGATGAATTTGATTGATGGAGTAAAAGTAGTGACCAAAGTATTTATTGCACCAAACTTGAGTGACAATTTCAAAAAAAATTTCCCCTTAAATAACCCTTGTTTTCTCTGTTATCCCTTCAAAGAGAAAACCGTTAGCAATGGCTCGTACGTTTTATCTCGAGCTCTACTTGTTTGGTGGACTGACTTTTTGGCCTCGTCTTTGCAGTGGGTCTTGTTGCTGGACGGGAAACTAAGGCCGAGGTGGCTATCTGAGATGGTTGAGTTTGAGTACTGCCCTTTCTAGGCCTGGGCTGGTTCGGATCCTATCAAAAAATTCAAAATCTGAAACCAAAACCGTTTACTTACATTCGGTTTGGTTATGTAACATGGATGGCAGGAATCAAATGGAACCGAAATTGAATTTTAAATACATACAATGCCTATCCCTTTCCAATCTTATCGGCTCGGGGGCACGATGAGTTTCACGTGGCTTTAGCATCGTTTAAAGTCATCCATCGGGTCTTTTGTTGGTTAGAAATGTTGCAATGTTTGCGATTTGTTAATGGTCAGGTATTTTACGTTCAATCATGTGTTTTTATGCTGGTTGTGGTTTGGTCTGGACAACTTTGCAGTGACGTGAGGTTTGGTCAAAGTGAGGACAACAGTTGGGACGGAGCCGGTTTGAATTGGCTATGTGAGATGAAGGAAAAAGTGATGAAGATGCGATGGCTTTTGGTCAGTTTGTGCGGCTGTGTTTTCCTAGTTTGGTGGCTAAGATTTTGGTTTGGGATGGCTTCTTTGAGCCACTTTTACATTTGTTTTTGGGCTTGAGTGTTTTCCGTGAGCTATGCTTGAGGTTTTATTTTGTTGTTTAAACATTTTAGGTTGGTTTTAGTAGCTAGCATCTATGTCTATTTAGGGTTTCAATTCTTTAAGACTTTATCGAGGTCTTGTGCCTCAAGTCTATATATTCTTCTCGATACGTTATCAGATCGAGGGGAGCAGCTTATTCTCAGTGTGCCTTAGCAAATTGAGTTGAGAAATTCTTTTGCCTACCACATGCAATTGAGTGTCTTGGAGAAGATAGTTCTTTAAAATCTGGTATAACATATTTACTAGTAAGCTTGACTTTTGTCGAGCTTAGTTGATCAAAAAAATTCTTACTAGAAATTTTCTTTACCTAAAAGAAAATAACAATAAGAGTGAGGAAGAATCATAAACGATGGGAAAGTAAAACATTGACTCATATATATTATTTTTGCTAATAAAAAGGGCCACACAAGCATGGCTTAAAATATTGGATTCGACTTCGGTTTTTAGGGCCTCAAAAAGTTCAAGTCGCAGGGCCTGGCCAATACGTCTTAAGTCTTAATACAAAACTAGACGAGATTCAAAGTAGTTTGAGGCTTTTGAGCCTACTGACTAGGGGTGGGCGCAAGACGGTGGGGTCAATATTTGGCCGTCCTTATCCCTATCATAAACAGGACGGGTCAAATTGTGGGTTCAATTTAAAATGAGCATTTAATAGAGTATTTAAGAACAAAATTCTAAATGAGATGGGATGAACCAAATTTTGGGCTCAATTTAAGATAAACATAATTTCATAGGAACTAGAAGCATACAATTACTCAACGTAATACCGTTTTACTTGATGTTTAATTAAAAATAGTGAAACTCCAAGCACGTATTTCATATTTAATTGATACATTTAGTTCATATTACGGTAATTTTATTTTTTCGGTTTGATAGTGTTAAGTGTTTGATAATTTAATATGTCAACTCTTAATAAAACAAATGATAAAATAGATAAAACATATTGTGAGGGACGGGATGGATATATCGGGATTTCAAAATCAAAAATTTTTAAGGAAGGGATGTAATACTGAAAATTTTAATTTTCATCCCATCATAAGCGTAATCGAGACAAAATAAGATTGGGATTCGAAATTTGTGAAATTCATGCCCACTCTTACTAACGAGGATACATTATGGGCCGAGAATTCGAACCATGTTTTCATAGGCCGTTCCCCCAACTAGAAAACCAAAACCATCTCCATCCCCCAAAACAAAACAATCGCCGACCCGACCAGAACGAACAAACAAACATCCAACGACCAATCCAAGTCCTACTACACTCCACATCCGGCACGCGTCTTCCTCTCATTCGCCAATCATTACCCATTCCCGTAAGTAATTGACCTGAACCTCACTCCCTAAAATCCCGCATCCCTCCCTCCATCTCTACCGTCCATATCCCCGACTTCGTTCTTTAAACTCAAAAATCAATGGTCCCAGTCTTCTGAGTACCCAACCCCGTATGCAGACGATTACAAACCCCCGAGTCCTCTCCGACTTTATATAAACGAGGCTCTTGAGGAGACTCTACGGCACAGCTACCATTCTCAATTCTTGAAATATGAATCGGATTCTCATTCTCTCTCTTTTCCTCTTCTCCTCTCTCGTCGTCTTCGCGGCCACAACCGCCGCCGATGTGGACGCCGCAGATCCGTTGATTCGACAAGTCGTCGACGGCGCTGATCACGATCATGAAGCCGAGCCCCACCACCACCACTTCTCGCTGTTCAAACTCAAATACGGCAAGTCGTACGCGAGCCAGGAGGAGCACGACTACAGATTCCAGGTGTTCAAGAGAAACATGCGCCGTGCGCGGAGGCACCAGAGACTGGACCCAACCGCCGAGCACGGCGTCACTCGCTTCTCCGATTTGACTCCGGCCGAGTTTAGGAGGAGTCACTTAGGGCTACGAGGGCTGAAGCTTCCTGCTGACGCTAACGCGGCTCCGATTCTGCCTACCGAGAATCTGCCCGAGGATTTTGACTGGAGAGTAAAGGGAGCTGTGACCGAAGTTAAAAATCAGGTCCGTTGGTTTGTCATCTATGATTAATTTATTATTGTTTGCGAGAATTTACGAGCAGTTAAATTAGATTCTACTCGATGTAATTTTGGGGGTTTTGAAACGTATTTGGTGAATTTAGGGTTCGTGCGGGTCGTGCTGGAGTTTCAGCACCACCGGAGCTTTGGAAGGTGCACACTTTCTAGCTACTGGGGAGCTTGTCAGCCTCAGCGAGCAGCAGCTTGTGGATTGCGATCACGAGGTTTGACTTCTTCTTTTTTTCTTTCATATTATGTCTTCCTTTATTAGAATTAATTAATATTGGGGCTTTGTATATTCTGGTCGCTTTTTGTGGACTCTAGTTGCGTTTATTAACGAATTTATGACAATCTACCTTCACGCAAGGAATCATAGTTCCCTGGAATGACGTCTTGTTTAAGTTAGGTTAGGTATGAAATTGACTCGTAAATTATCTGTGATTGTGGGTTCCATGTGAGTCCTACATGGCGGTGCTGCTGTTATGTGTTGAGGGCCTAATGGTTCGTTTGGAAAATTCTTGTTTTCTGGTTTTTAAGGAGCAAATATGACAATATAAGCTAGATGGTATCTTATCTATGATATGACAAGAAGGAAGTCTAGTGGTCCAACCACTGGACTAATGATATACAAATAGACTTTGCAAAGAAATCATTGGTCAAGACCACTGACTTCCAGATTTTGCATGTAGTAATACTGGTTAACACTTAACATTACTTCCTTCAATTGAACTTTGTTATTTTTTTAACCCTGTATGTCAGAGAATAGAACCATTACTGTTTTTTTGAACTTCGTATATGATTTCTCCTAGAAAAGGGAAGGTTCTTCAATTACTCTCTTACTGGGTTATGTGTGCAATATTTGGCAGTGTGATCCAGAGGAGGCAGGTTCATGCGATGCTGGCTGCAATGGCGGTCTCATGAACAGTGCCTTTGAGTACACACTCAAAGCTGGTGGACTTATGAAGGAAAAAGATTATCCATACACTGGTACTGATAAGGGAACCTGCAAGTTCGACAAGACCAAAATTGCAGCTAAAGTATCCAATTTCAGTGTCGTCTCCCTTGATGAAGATCAAATTGCTGCCAACCTCGTTAAGAATGGCCCTCTTGCAGGTAGGTTTCTACAATTTGTTGATTTTTGTTCTTTTGATTGTTCTTTATTATAGTTCTTGTATGTTAGCACGATATGATAGCTGATGGTGACTATTGACTTTGTTTCAATACAGTGGCTATTAATGCTGTGTTTATGCAAACATATGTTGGCGGAGTCTCATGCCCCTACATTTGCTCAAAGAGGTTGGACCATGGCGTTTTGTTAGTCGGTTATGGTGCAGCTGGGTACGCTCCCGCCAGAATGAAAGAGAAGCCTTACTGGATCATCAAGAACTCATGGGGTGAGAACTGGGGAGAAAAGGGATTCTACAAAATCTGCAGGGGCCGCAATATCTGTGGCGTGGACTCCATGGTTTCAACTGTTGCTGCAGTTCATACCGGGGCACAGTAGATGTCGACCATAGTTAATTATTATTGCAGTTGTGTTTTTATTTGTATATACATGGTTTCTCTGCAACTCCATCGGCGAACTTCCAAATAATGTATCTATTTTATTCGTTGGGGTGTCCGAACAGCCTAATGTCCCTTTTTTGTGCATGTGTTTGTAATACAGGTTCTTCATACTTTCACTTGGAGGAGAAACTCTTATCTTAAGCTATAAATTTTATATCAACTTTTCAATGATTGAAGGTATCCAGGTCTGATCCGCCTCTACCCTGTCCGTGTATGTTAATGTCAGATTTTTGTGTTCTTTTTTTTGTTTTGAGAAGGTCGACAGTGTTCTATTTAAATGTGATAACAACACCAAGATTCTACCGGATTATACTGCATGACATTTAAATGTGATAACAACACAGATTGTACCGGATTATACTGCATGATAAAGCGAAGCCCTATATATACTATTATATACTAAACAATGTAACACAAAGTCTAGATAACCACACAAAGACTCCACCGGATTACACTGCATGATAAAGCGAAGCCATATATATATTACTATATACTAAATAATGTTTAACACAAAGCATAGACTAGCAAACTAGGATAACACTAAATATAATCAAAAATTCGGTTGCACCATCTCTTAACTAGCTAGGCACCTCCTCTATTTGTGGCTCATTGTCGGGTCAAGAGCTTCTCCTCCAACCTGAGTCAAAGCAACCCGGTCTCTTTCCAAAGAACGGCGACCATCCAATGTCCCACTTGGGCTTGATAAAACCACACTCTGATGTCCTGCTGGCAAAACCTGTGCCGCCTCCATGGAACGAACGATACACAAATGGTCAAATTGGGTTGGTGCAAAGACCAGATGACCCGACCTTCCCTCCACCAAGAGTTGTGATCTCTATTTTTTGGCACCATTCAAAGTGTCTACATCCTCTTCCCTAGACATATTATGACCACATTGTATAGGGCATTCATCCATATTGTGATCAAAACTACCACAGTCCATACAATAGCCCTTGAGTGTCATGTACATCCTCTCACACTCAATTACTACCTGAGGTCCAAGCCAAAGCCTTGTCTTGATCACCAGTCCCTCCGCAAATCCACCATCACCATCACCAACAATCTAATCTCCCTTTTCTCCTAAAGACGATAGGTGTCATGATTCACAAAATCACCAAGTTGGTCGTCTAGTGCATGCTACCATTCCTTCACTGTCACCTCGCTGGTCAGGTTACCCCCAACTACATCCACGCGGGCCCACACCTTTGCCTAAGCTGCTGAGATCGAATGGATCAGCAACAACCCATCAAATTTCCACCATCACTGTAAAATCTTTAAAAAAAAAAAACAGGATCCTCAAGTCACCGCCCTTTGAAAGATCCGTTTCTCGAAATCGCCCAATAAAGCAATCCGAAGTGCATCGCCAGATGCGGATTGCACCCGGTCTTGCTGAACCTCGTCATAATCGAATCATCCAAAGTTTCAGAGCATGAGCCCTCTCTTCAGACAAAATTCTTGTGGAGAAGACTCGAATGACTACAAATAAGTCATCTAGCTCCTTCTCCGCTCCTACAGAAATATCAAACTCCATTGACAACCTACTTGTACCCAACGGGTTCGCCTTCGCCTAGCCTAGAAACCAATATCAAACGAACGAAAACAAAAAGAAGAATTTGAATCCATTATCGGATCAAAATTTGGAATAGTGAGTAGAGAGAGCATGTGAAAAAAGGGTATATGACGCCTAGGGGTTTTTAGAAAATTGAAAAAAGTAGAAGAGAGAACAGAAGAAAAAGGGACTACGAAAACCGCTCTTTATCGCCTGTTATAATTGTCAGATTATTAGTTCGAATAGTTCCATCTGATCAAGTCTGTATTGTGCGCACACAACACTAGGGCTGGCAATGGTACACAATTCCATTCCAACCAATTCATATACCAACCGTACCAAATAATTTGGTATACCAGAAAGTCGGTACATGGTACACGGTACAGTATACCATACCAACTTCAAAATACGGTACGGTAGGTGGTACAAGTTTTTCCTCTACCGTGGTATACCGTACATATCGACTTATCCTATATTAAATTATTAAATATAAAATATATATATTTAGTACTTTAGAAGTTTGGGTATTTGTACTTTTTTCAATCGTTTTGTGAATTTGTGACTTGTTAGTACTTTGGAAGTTTGGGTATTTGTACTTTGGCATTCAGTTTGTGACTTTTTTGAAGTTGTATAAAACTATGAATTTGTGTTGTGATTTGTTGTTACTTATTTGGATTGGGCCTTTAACTTTTTGGGCCATAAATATGTTGGTAGAAGCCCAGTACCAACCGTACCAACCAAATACCAACCGTACCAAGTAGTTGGTATACCAACGTTATTGGTTGGTAGAAATGGTGAATTTTTCCTACAAATTATATATTGGTTGGTACATGGTACTAGGAAAATGTAATTGGTATACCTACCAATCCACCCCTACACAACACCTTCTCTAGTATGCACAGCTGAGTTGGGATGAAATTATCTTACCCTCCTGCATTTTGAATTAAGAAAGCTCATTTTTTGACTCAAATTCGATAAATACAGTACACCAAAATTTGAAATTTAAGGAAACAATAGATATTGATAAACCTTGTATGATCCTTTTAATTTTGAACACGTTGAAGCTAATATAATTTTGTGATCACCAGGCAAGACAATCTTTTGATTTTCCCTAATAAATAATAATTACATAAATAGAAAGATTATTAAGCAGTCCCTTTATTACACACGGCTATACCGGCCACTACAGATGAAGATGCTGCCTAGACTGTTTATTCCCTCAGACAACAAATAAAATTACTCGCGGGGGCGATGCTCAATTTGAAATCATATGCAACTCCCATTCAAGGGGCATCACAATTGCCACCATGTTTTTCTGTTCAAATGAAAGAATTGACTTGCGTTCATACCTATTCACACTCAATTCCAAGGCTCATAACACTGCCTGGCTTGATTTTGGGTATCACTCATCTTCATCGTCTTGCAATACGAATGAGAACGGATAGAACTTGTAACCATCTCCCTCATAGAACTTGTTTTGGAATTCCACCCAGTGGAGACGCAAAGCATGAAGGAAGGCACTGAGAGTTTCCATCAATAGTAAAACACCGACAGTGGCGCAAACAAAGACAATGACGCCTACAATAAGTATGATCCAATTGTTGAACCTGTCAAAAACATTGATTTAGTTTGTATTCAAACAAGACTACTAAGTTTCAATTTTTAACAGCTCGAGTGTAGAACTGGTAGATGCATATGGGTAGTATTAATAATGAGGGATCTCTCCAAACACATGCAATTTACTCTACTCTCTACACCCAAGAATCAACAATAGCTTGAATAACACAAATTGCACTATACAATGAACTTACCCCCAAGCCATTAGAAGAACTTTGTCATAGAACACACTGGACAGTTCCGAATGAGCTAGACTGTTCATGAAAGACATGTAGAATATTAGCATACTTTTACAAATAGATGAAAATTAAAAAATCTGCATACAAAAGTTACTGACAAATTCTGTTTGTTACAAGTAGCTCTATGCTGTAGAAAGCAAGCAGCACATGTGAAACAGCACATTGACTTAACATAGTACATAATGCCATGAACCAAATCTTTAAAATAATATCCTACTATGATGGTTAGTCAATCTCAAAACAATAGCATGCATGGTTCAACAATAAATCAGCGTGTCAAACTGAATTCTGCAGAAAAATATACAAGGTCAACAAAACATGGGATGTAAATATCCTCATTTCTTTAATGTCACATGGGATGGATAAAACAATTATAATTAACTTCTACACTTTTCAATATAGAACACTTGTACTTATAAATCAAACTGTACAAAGCACACACTACACTCACATGCAGCAATGAGCATACATTTGAGCATCATGGCAGATAGCAGAAATTGATGGACGGACAAAATAATTTTACCAAACAAGCCAAGATTATATAGTTCAAAATCTCCGAAACTACCTCAGGGCCCATAGTCGAAGATACGAAGCTGTGTTTGAGACCGCTCCAAGTACAAACTCGATTGTGTGTATTAGCTGATGTACAAAAACTTCACTAAATTCAAACTCCTCATGACCATGGGCATCATGGTTTGAATTCACCTGCAAACTCTCCTCTGTGTCCTCAAGTAGAGCATATGATTGGCCTTGGTGCCGCTGAAAAAACATAATATAAGAAACAGCAAAAAAAAATAGTGATGGATCAAAATAACTGGGAAATGTAGTGAAAAGATGTCTACAAACATACAGCTTCATATTGCTTCTTCATAAGGAAAGGCTTCGGAAGCAGCATCCATGGTACAGCTACAAGAGCCAACCCCAATAGTACTAACTGGCAAAAGATATAAAATACAATGAATACTAACATTTTATAATAAAAAAAACAATAAAATATAAGAAGACGGGACTGGTGAAGGGGATACCTGAACTGTTTTCTGACCACTGAAAAGTTGATTTTCACCTAGCTCATCGGTGGGACTTAGGAACATATATATCATTACATGGTAGAGATCAACTTTTGAACCAGTCCACCACTTCATAACAATCAGAACAGACAGGTAGCCAAATAGACTGTTTAAGAATATCAACTGAGGGACAAACTGGAACCTGAAACAATGCAGGATTTGAATGAATGAGCTAATAAAGAGGGGTGAAAAGCAGGGTACAGAAACAACTAATGATAAAACTATAGATGCAAGTATTCACAATACATATGTGAACAACTCACATTTACAGTTATACACTAGCTGCCTTAATTGACAGCTCCATTAAAACAGCTTACCAGATATTCAAACCATTTCGAAAGAACTTTGCGTTGAAAAAACTTATCACAATTCCAAGGTTCATTTGGACCACCCCAATTAGAATTGACATTTTCATCTTCAATGAGTTTAAGAATGGCAGCTCACTGCGAGATCCGTGCCATACAGGATCCAGACCAAATGGGTATGTGGGACGCACCATAATTAAGCCAGCTGTAGTAGCATCTCTGGGAAAATTATCAGTTTATGAGTTTACAACTTTACAAAAAGATGATACAAGAGAGGAAAATACAATATCAAGAGTTTAAGCTTATACCTGCACGTAAGATCACGGCATGCATATGCTGAGCGACCAAATAGTTCAAATGGGACAGAGAAGAACTCATTATATATGAAACCAGTGTAGATTGAAAAAATTGACATCAACAGAATCACATAACGACCACCAAATGCCATCTCCATGATGTCTCCGAGCTTCTGCAAAGGCATAATTGCAATGAATTAGAATCTAACATCAATGAAAATCAAAATTTGCTTACCAGAAACAATCCGTGCCTACACATACAGCACAACCTGTGTACTTTTCATGTCATGTAGCAAAAATGAAAAGAGCAACTAATCACAACAAATAGAGTCAAAGATAAATTATACAGTGAAGCATGATTTTACTTTAAAATCAAGCTTTTAAAAGTCATAGCCCTTCCATTAAGATCACTCTGTACAAGCTGATAACATCAGTTAACATTTGGCTAAAAAGGAAACATTATAAGACTTAACAGTAGATGTTCCAATACAAGCAAGATATTTGTTGAAATAAGAAACATGTATTAGGTGTCATAGATGGCTGCTGTTCAGTTCTTCCACATCTCTACTAATATAAAGCCAAGAGTGGCTTTTGGTGTCATCCCATACCAAATTATGGAAACCCGAAAATATCCCTATGAAAAAATAAAAGCATCCCAAGAAAATATATACATATATCTCTACTAATATAAAGCCAAGAGTGGCTTTTGGTGTCATCCCATATCAAATTATGGAAACCCGAAAATATCCCTATGAAAAAATAAAAGCATCCCCAAGAAAATATATATATATATATATATATAAATGGAGGACATTGTTGTAATGCACCAGAAAAAAAAAATAAGAGAAGAAAAATCAGGCAGGAGACAAAAAAAAGTGAACAACAGTGTTGTCCAGCAAAAACTGTCATAGAAGTTGATATAATAGTGGTTGATCTGATTTGACACGTGTGTACACACGAGTGGTTAAGCTAGTTAGTAGATAAATAGAAGATAGTATTGTCTACATTTTATTCAAACAAAGTGTGACGATCAAACACCATTTACCATATAAAATTGTTCGAAATACATATCATATACTTTTGGGTGAACTCTTTATCCAATAACATAGAATATTGATCAGCACTGCACATATTAATACATGTAGTAATCAGAAAGAAAGTATATGTTACCTGACTAGAAAATTTCTTTTCCCGGACAATTAAATATAATGTTGCAACCAGCAAACATAGTCCATGTCCCCAATCACCAAACATAACAGCAAAAAGAAATGGAAATGTGATGATGGTATATACAGCAGGATTTGCTTCTTGATACTTAGCGACACTGCAACAATTAAAAACACAGTTAAAAGAGCAGATAATACACATATTACCTGACAATTTCTTCTTGCTCACACTATAGGGGTAAAAAGTAATATGAATGGTAGACTTTTAAAAATCCTGCTATTAACCCTCTATTTGGTAGATTATGGTTGAGGAAATGCAAAACAAACTAATGCAGTAATGCTCGACACCATATTAGATTAATAGAAGTGATTAACATAGAAACATGAGAGAGTAAAGCACCAACAGTTGATGCAAATCCAAATTTCAATATGTATATGCATCACGGAAGTTCTAAACTAGTCACCGTGATAGATTGATTAGGGGTAATGGCCATAGGGAGAAGAGAGAGTGAAGTACTGACAAAGCAAATAAACAGCTCATGCAGATCCAATTTTCAGTATATGACAAATATGCCTTATGAATGTTCCAAAATGACTATGGTTAAGGAAATATGTTTTATATATATACTAGTTTTTATGATGCAGCATATGAGGACCAAAGCAACTGCCCGAAGATAGGGAAGATAGGGGTGGCTATATGTATGTTATCTACCACATCACAAGTTCCATGAAGGAGTGCACCCATTTCACTCAATGTCTCTTTTCTAATTATCCACACACAAAAAAAGAGCATAGAAGAGTACAAAATTGGAGTAGAGCTCACCCATATGCATCAACAATATCTTGAAATGAAGAAGTGAACTTGTTTGTTCGGAAATATGTTGGAGGAGCCTCCTTTGTATGCAGAACCTGCAAAATAGCTCCAACTTGAGAGTTGGAGTCAAAAGCTGCTCGCTGCAAGGCATCCTGGATCTGCAACAATCAATTTGAAGAATGAACCACCATAGCATATCTGACTTATGTCTCCTAAATAAGAACATTTCAATCCAAGTTAGCAACCAGAAAAGACTCATCTTCTTATGCAGAATACTTTTTTTTTAATTTATCAATTTTGGAATATATTTAGTTTATCAATTTTAGACCAACGGATACCTGCTTTGATGCAAAAATAGGACTCCACCCCTCTGCCACAAGACATTTTTTGGTTACATCGAGGCTAAGCATATTAAGAGTGTGGTGAATGGCCTTCTCCTTCCTCACCTACACGAGTACAAAGCATTATCATATACCTCGACTTTAACAACATTTAGCAATACCTCATATACTTCTAATATTAGTCATTCCACATATATAATGCATAAACTTCATCAAGAAAAGCAATTTTCAAACTCACCAATTGATTCCACTGCTCATAATGCTCAGCAATAGTCTGTAACAAGTTTCCCCGGTGTGAAACTCCGATATCTATAGTAGTCTTTAGCTCAGCAAGTTTACCCGTAACCTAAATTGGAAATATATGGATATATTAAATGAAGATGCGAAAGAAAATTCTGATGACTTGAGACGCACAGTGAAATCAGACATATGTAGTTTTAGGGAGTTGAAATTGGCACCCCCTTTTTTATAACACCCCCCCTCCCTCCCTCTCTCTTCAAGACATGAATGACAGAGACTTTTCAAAACAAAAAAACATATGATTACAGGTACTTGGCAACAATTAATTTGGGTTACCAGAGGCTCACTCTGAATACTATATACTATTTAAGTCCAAATTCACTGTAATCTAATTAGCTGAAGTATCCTTGAACAATTTTTATCTGCAGCTATCTTCCCATAAATATAATCCAACGGGCACAGCACATACCTCGGTAATTGTTTGAGCTTGTTTACTTAGGTCCTCAGTAAAAGGGTAGCGATTGGCTCCAAAAGCATCACATATTTTAAGAATTTTGTTCTTTGCTCTTTCTCCTGAGTAGAACACCACAAAAACATTTTTCTCAACCTGCAGATGATCATCATTCATGATTAGAGAAGAAAATCTGACTCAAAGAGATATGTAAAAACCAAGTAATAGTCCCATGTATCATTTGATACTTACAGAAAGTGCAATTATATCTCTGTACTAGATAGGAGGTAATCTCATGCAACCCAACTCTTATCTTATCTTCTAATATCTATAAAGCCATTACATATAACGAGAAAATTAACAGGAAATTTGTGTGCACGTGTATCATGTGTGGATGAGTATGCACAGATTCTACATATGCTTTTATTAATTAAAAACAGTAAAATACACTTGACATAGTGAAATGCAACCAATGATGATAACTTCATCACCGAGCCACAAACTTTTATCTCATTCATGTGTAGCAGGACAATCATCGAGAGTACACAACTTGCATAATTCAAAACCACAAACAGATCTCTCCAAAAATTAACAGCAATATGCAGAAGATGAATTGTGTTTTATGTTCTTGAACAAATTAAAATATAAAGCTCTAGAAACGCTTCAAAAAAAAAAACTGAAAAACAGCCAACATGCTCAGGCCAAAATTTCAGCTAGTCTACGGTAGTATGCAGTCTATTCCCATTTTCAGCATTTATACATTACGAAACAGTATAAGGAGCAATTCTGCATTCTCATCAGCAGCAAAGACATTCAAATAGGACATCTGAACAAGGTCAAAGACAACAAACAAAATAAGGAGCCTAAGACAGCAAGAATACCTTGTCTCCTGAAACAGGATCAGTGACAGGGTCCTCAACAACTGCCTGTCTTAGAAAAACATTACCCCTTGTAGCTCGAAATAGAATCCTCTCAAATGCCAACGACTTTCCCCTTGGAACAAGACCAGAGAGAAACCCCAACTTAACTTGCTTTGATGGATCAGTTGATGATTCCTGCAGAACAGACAAACAGAAGAATTGTACTCAGCACATGTAAGCACTCGCTAATCCAAAACATCTAATTGAGAAACTGAAATCCATACTTGGTCCACCAATAACGGTGTGTCCAGGGCATCATCACCAACATGACGGGATTCATCTTCTCTCTGCTGCAACCTGGCACTGCTCTCAGCGGAATGAAAAAACTCACCAGCCTGAAATGAATATATTTTGTCACATGAGAGATGTATAAAAGAAGGTAAACATGACTGACATTAAGGGTCATCAGTGAAATGGGAGCACACTATTGCAAATATATCCTTGGCTGTTATAATCCGTACATGCTTCTAGATTAATAATCAATTAAAGTCTAACATATGAATCCTAGATTGAGAATTCTCTGATCCAAACATCATCTTTCGCCTAATTTCCACTTCAACTGCTTTTCCGATATCCTCCACATAAGTACATGGATTGCACAATTACACACGTATTATCTGATAATGTGCATATTGTCTGCAATCGTAATTATAATAGTAGTTGCATGGTAAAAGAGACTGAACAAGCAGAGGGAATGTAACCTTTTGCAGGACAAGCTTATATTCAGAGAGTTCATTATATGAACGCAGCAACTTTTCCCCATTTGCATTAATTTCAATCAGCTCTCCTTCGAGTTCACCAAGTTTTACCTTGCATACACACAATAGTAATGTTAATTCTTTGTCTAACACAAAAAAACTGTCAAATATGCAGTAATAGGCATCTTTAGCTAGACAACACTCATCTTATTGTACCTCTAGATCATCCACATTGAGGTCAGCTTGTCTTGTAGACTTTGGAGGAGGCACACCTGCCTTTGACATTTGGTCCTTGAAGAACCGTAATTTGCGTGCCATCTCCCCAGTTCTTTTAATCTATATAAGATCACCAATCAATCTACTTACCAATTTAAGAAGTACATGCAGTTATAATTCCCTATGAAGTCTCACGAAAGCAGAAAAATAACTTAGGTACTCTGTATCTCTTTTAGAAACTGCGTGTTAAGTACCCTTTTTATACAAATGACATGTAAATGAGAAAGTGTTTCTTTCATGGTGCACCTCAGGATGGTGGTGGAGCAGCTATAGATGCCCTTGTACTACATGTTTGAACTAATCAAGAAAACTTTTCAAATTATATCCATTACATTAACACCAGCTGGTCTTTTAACTATTTGATACAGATAAAAGAATACATATCAGAAGATTTTGGTTGACAGTTTGTGATGATGGATTATGGTTTCTCCATGAGACATAAAGAATAAACACACCTGAGTAGCATAAGTCCTTTGAAACGGGCTCTTCTCGGAATTGAGCTGGAAGAAATGAGAGATGAATATATTACTTGCGAGGAAAACCAAAAACTAAAATTAGATTACAAAAAAAAAAAAAAATACTGAGCACAGAGCACGATAGATGTAACATCTAGAATGTCAAGTGATTCACAGTCTTCAACATACTAAACTTCACCTCCATTCTTTGCTACTTAACTAGATCACAATCCTTTCATCCTCTGACCAAAACACCCCAACAGAGAGACAGCTACGTTTCTTATCAACTAAACATACCGCTGCTAACATCAAACACCAAGGTAATCGACACTCTATCTTCAGTTTTTCTTTGTTTGCGTGATCGATATATGCATACAAACAAGCGCAAAAACGAACCCTAATAAGCTCGAAAATGCGAATAAAAATCATCTCAAGTCGCATAGCACAGAATCGTCACCGGAATTGAATCCAATTGCATATGAACAACATCACAATCGAAAACAGAGAGAGAGAGAGAGAGAGAGAGAGAGATTACTGACGTCTTTGAATTGGAGAAGGCCGAGCTCGCCGAGATAAGAGACGGTGAGGTGAGCCGACTCGATTGGGATGATGATCTGGACGAGCTGCATAGGCTCCGACCTGAATAGATCCATTGGGGGACAGCATCCTCCCATTCTCGCTAAGCTCTTTCTCTGTATCTCTCTCTTCTTTCAATATCTGGATACTTCTGGAGGTTTATGTATAAATTGAGCTTGTGTGACACAAGCCGTCAAACAGTCTCAGATCGGGGAGAGATGAATCAGTACTCGGTAGAATAACAATTATTCATTATATTAATTTTTCATTCACTGCGTCTCTGTGTGTGTCTGTCCCTCTGGGTGGTTTGTTTGTTATCGTAATCGTATCAGCCACACAACTCGCAAGCTTCCACGTCCCCACCCCAGTGGATTTTTCTCGCGGAAATTTCGCAATCTAAATAGTTGCTTTTTCGACAATTTTACTTCGCTATGGTTCATCATTTTTCTAAATATTACAGTAAAATCTCTATATTACTAAATGAATTTATTACAGTAAAATCATTTTATTTCGCAGTCTAGAGAATTTAATTTTTCTTTTAAAAGTCTTTTATTATTATTACACTAAAATCTCTATATCCTTTTTTGAAGTATTAAAATCTCTATATTACTAAATGAAGGTTTGGTAAAAAGAACTAATAATTAGGTTCGTGTTATGCTGCGTGGGACAACTAGTACTATATATTACTACAAGTACTTTTTTCAAATGTCCCTTGTGACAACCTAGTGTGATCAGGAGACCTAGCATAGCTAGGGTTTTGTGTGGCGACGATATTGTCGGTGGGCGACATCGTTGAGAAGTTCAATCGTTGAGACCAAAGGTGTGGTGTGAGAATCAAGATCTTGTCTTGGAATATACGGAGCACAAAGGAGACTTCGAAGTATATGGCACTTCGATCAATGCATGGTTATGGCGAAGAAACCATCGATGTCTTCCTTCAAGAAATCCTAACCGATCAAGAGAAGAGGTATGACTCCTTCCGTCGCGATTAGGGTTTGATGAGAGCTTGATGGTGCCATGCATGTTCAGCAAGAGGAGGATGGAGTTTGATGATGTTTTGGTCGAAAGAAATTGATATCTATTTAGGTGATTATAGCCCTAGTTTCATTAATGTTGATGCTAGATTTAAGGTTGGTGAAGGAGATTGGATTTGGTTTACGGGTTTGTATCGGAAGCCTCAACCTTAGAATCAATGGAAAACATGGGAACTCCTCCTTACTTTGAAGCAATAGGATGTGTCGGATGAATGGATTGTGTTTGGAGACATAAATGAGATTTTGAGATCGTCGAAGAAGCCTGGAGGACCACTACATTCGACATGACCACTATGTCTGACATGGAAGATGGAGAATTTTGCTCAATGTCTCAGCTCTAGTGGCTTGGTTGATATTGGATATACGGGAGCTGATTTCTCATGGCATGACTCTCGGACTCACTGTCGATTGGATAGAGCTGTGGCGACGTCAGCATGGCAATAAAGGTTCTTGGCAGCTCAGGTAATACATCTACCCCCTGTTTCTACCAAAATCTATGGAAATTCTACTAGAGGTACAAAGAGCAAGGATACTAGCTGCACAGGAAAGCAAACGATGTTAGGAATCAAGATGGGGTTGTCCCGCCTTCAATACTCTGATACCAAAGTCAGTAAGCAAATGTGAGGGAAGTAAAACGGACAAAGTTTCTACTAAGTGTGTACCTTAATCTTATCATATCTTCTTTATATAAGTAGTTTAAGGTGAACTTCTTCATACATTAGCGATGTGGGATTGCTAATGTTCCCACAAAGTGATGCTTAAAGGTAAGAGCTAGAGTCATTCTGCCTAGGGCGCGCGCTGGCTTTGGATATTCCTTGATTCTTTTCTTAATTCTCTTTCATAGGCACTAAGTGTGGATAGTTGGGGATTACGTGTTGGCTTACTAACACTGCCATCTGATTTTGATCCTGTACCATTGCTGATATCGGTCCGGGAATCGCCAATGCTTACTTTTCCTAGACAACAACACTTTTTTTGTTTGAGGCTATGTGGACTGATGATGAAAGTAGTGTGGAGGTAGTTAGGACTATCTGGAGAGAAGCATTGGTGTTAGAGTTCGAAACCGTACAGTTTTAGTTAGTAGAGAGAATCAGGAGTACTAGAGCCATGCATAAGAGTTGGGCAAAAGTTACTTATGGTGCACGTCAGGAGGATTTGAGGGTGATACAAAGAAAACTAGATGCTATTAATGAGCGGAAGTAGTTATATAAGTGTCAAGAGATGTTGCTTACTCAAAAAGCCAAGTACTAGAAGCAGAAGGCTAAAGATAAGCATCTTACTAAAGGTGAGTGAAATACCAAATATTTCCACCAGAAGGCAACTAATAGGTGACGTAAAAATCATATTTCGAGCCTACTAGATACACATGATATTTGGTAGGACACTCTAGGCAGGATTGAATCAGTGGTGCTGGATCATTACACAAGTCTTTTTGAATCAGCTTGTATATCTGAGGAGCAAATTGAAGCAGTCACTACGTTTATCCAGCCAAAAGTTATCGAGGAGATGGGAGCAAGTTGAAGCAGTCACTACTTCATCAAACTTATATCGAAGATTCCAAAACCTATGAAGGATTTTGATTACAAGTCGATTGGATTGTGTAATGTGGTGTATAGAGTAACGGCTAAGGTGCTTGCAAATAGACTGAAACATTTATTGCAACACATTATTGATCCGTATCAGAGTGCCTTTATACCAGGCCAATTGATTACTGATAACAAGTTAGTGGAAAATGAGGTGACTCATTATCTGTGGGCGAAATGAGGTAGCCAGATGAGTCAGATGGCATTTATGCTTGATGCCAATAAGGCTTATGATTGGATGGAATGGAGTTATTTGAAGCCAGTGATGATCTGGCTGGGCTTTCCAGTGACCCGGGTAGAAAATGTGATGGTTTGTGTAATATATGTCTGATATGCATTTCTATTGAATGGATCTCCTCGCGGTTATGTGACTCCAAGCATGGGACTTCGGTAGGGTGATTCTTCTTCTTCCTAATTATTTATATTGTGTACTGAGGGACTATCTGCTTTATTGTACCATGCTCAGACCACAAAGGCACTACAGGTATTCAGATTTGCAAGAAAACTCCCATTATCTCTCACCTTTTGTTTGCAGACAATAATATGATTTTCTCTCGGGCCACTCCTCAGGTCTATCACAATGTGAAAGGGGTATTTTGGGTCTATGAACAAGCACCAAGTCAGTCTATCAATTACTCTAAAAGCAGTGTATGTTTTCACCCGAATCTAAATGAGGAAGATCAAGATGTGCTAGCTAAAATGTTGGGTATGTCTCAAGTCATTTATCATGAGTAGTATTTGGTACTACCTATACATGTTAAAGCCAGTAAGGAGGAGACATTTACTTATATCAAAGATTGACTGAGGGATAGACTAAAAGAATGGAAATGCTTTCTGTTGAGTGCAGCTGGTAGGGAGATACATATTAAGGTGGCAGCTCAGTCTTTACCTACTTATGCTATGAACCGTTATTTATTACCAAAGGAGTTTTGTGCTGATCTCTAGTAGATGTGCGCAAATTTCTTCTAGGGAGATACTGATGATCGTCGCCATATACATTGTGTACATGGGATTTTATATGTAGGCTGAATGATCAAGGAGGGCTTGGGTTCTGTATCTTATTTTCTTTTAACCTGTCTCTTTTAGCTAAGCTGGTATGGTAGATTGCTTAAAACCAGGATCTTCTAGTGAGTCTAGTTATACAAAGATAGATACTTTGATTAGACGTTCATCTGGGATATTATACTCTGCTGCAAATTTCCCCCTACTCATGAACACTTAAGTCGTAAGGATTAGTCGATACTTAACAACTTTCAAGACGTAAAATTATTCGTCGGTTCAAATTTAACTGTTCATATATACGATGCGTTCATCGATATTGGACGACTATTTCACTCGAATGAAAGATCGCTAAATTCCTAGCGAATTAATTTTAAAATTTTTTTTAACGTAAATTGAACCTGGACGACGGAGAATGACGTTATCCGTCGTCCAGGTGAACACCTGGACGACGGAGAATGACAAGATCCGTCGTCCAGGTTCAATTTACCATGGCGGTTCAATTTTATTTTTATTTTTTTTTCTTTGAAAATTTCACTTGGACGACGGAGATGTCGTTCTCCGTCGTCCAGGTCAAAAAGCATGGCGGTTCAATTTACCGCCTCAATTTTCGGTGCCGCTTGAATTTACACTTAGACGACGGAGAATTCATTCTCCGTCGTCTAAGTCCAAATTTATGGCGGGTGAAACGTCCCGCCCATTAATTACGCGCCGCTTCGAAAAATTTTACCCCTTCACTTAGACGACGGAAAAGCCCATTTCCGTCGTCCAAGTGCACTTAGACGACGGAAAATAGGGCTCCGTCGTCTAAGTGAAAGACTATATATAGGCCGTGGCTCATCTTCTTTTCCTCATCCCAAACATTCTCCTCTCCTCTCTCTCTCACTCTCCTCTCCGGCCTCCGGCGATCCTCCTCCGGCGACGCTCCGACGACTCAATTTCCGGCGTGGTTCCCCCTCTCCGACGACTCTACTCTTCCTATATTCCGGCGACATTCCGACGAGGTAATAATTCTATTTTTTACCTCTTTTATATTTTTGTTATTTAATTAATTAGTTAATTAATTAATAGTTTTAATTTATTAATTAGTTTAAAATAATTAATAGTTTTAATTATAATAATTAATGAGTTGTTATTATTAATATTGGGATAATCATTATTAGTTGTTAATTATTTGGTAATAAATAATTATTAGTTAAAATTAAATAATAGCAATAATTATTATTGTTAATAATAATTAATTATATTGGTAAATGAATAATTATTATTATATGCATGATAAATAATAATTCATTATTGTAATTATTTATTGTTTTAAATAATTTATAATTAATTACGTATATTTTCAAGTAAATTGCATGGTAGTACGTCTTCGATTTAAATTTAGTACATAGGCTTGGTTTATTAAGTCGCACTCTTTGGAATAGATGACGCCTCTTTTCCTAACTTATCTCCTTAACCCCTCGTGATGTGTGGATTTCATCACCGCACACCATAACCTAAGTGAAGTTATGGACACGAGGTTGAGGGCAGAGTTTGCAAAGGACTTGAGGGAGTGTAAATTTTCGAAAAAATTGGCCGAATGTCGGACATGGTGTTTAGAAACGGGTTATGACTGGTGACAGGATTTGGACTAAGAAAGACTTTTGTCGAAATTAGTCCTGCCTCTCGCGTTATCTCTATCCCTAACTGGCCATGTTTTTCGATTTAACCAAGGCTGATTAATTGAAAATTTACACTTTATCGCGCGGGTCGCACGTCCATTGAACGACCGAAAAAGCCAAGCTAGTGTACTCTATTTAAATCTTAACCGTACTTAATTAGCGTAAATTTTTTAGCTGTAATTATTATGGTAAGTACGTATTTTAACAACGTTCTCATTATAAGGTTATAAATGGCTCCATCCGGCAAGAAGAAAGCCCAACAGGAGGCAGAAGATGCCATGCTCAGCCAGTTGGCGGAGCAAGTTGGTTGGGAATTACCGGAGGGCAACGACGCCCTCAATCCGGACCCTTCATTTGGTCCGTCCGTAGCGCCCTCTGGGGAAATTCCCGCTCCCCCATTCATCCCGAGCGGTGATGACGTCGACCCCTTCCAATCTCCGACGCCCGGTACCTATTCAACGGGAAGTACTCAGGCATCTTCGACCGCCGAATCTATCATGTTCAGCGCCCGGCGTAAACAAAGGAGGGCCCCCACTGACCCGGAACCGAAAAGGACTCGGGGTCTCGTTAAAGGGGGCAAAGCGGAGAAAATTTGCAAGGCGACCGGGAAAAAGATCGACTTGCCCTACGACGAATTCAACTGTGGCCCTCCCACAGCTCAGCTTGCAAGTCTCTCGGCGCATAGCATTGGGTCAATCTTCCGTAACCGAGTTCGGATCACTGCCCCTACTTGGAAGGAGGTGCCGGATCATGAGAAGGCGAAAGTCTTTAAGGATCTTTCGGTACGTAATACGTCCAATTTTAGTTATTATATAATATTGTTAATATTAGTTATAATTTCATAATATATACGATTATAATTTTCTATTTATTTTTGATAGGAACAATTTGCGGTGGATCCGACACCGGCCATGTTGAGGCATATCAACCAAACCGCCAACTCCATCTACAAAGATTGGAAGTACAGGCTCCATCAGTACTTCAAAACTTACGGTCTCTCGCCTCCCCCCGTAGAGCTGCGTGGGGATAGAGAAGATGAGTGGGAGTGGTTGTGTAACCACTTTGCCGATGAAACATTTAAGGTGTTAATTTACTTTTTTTATTTCAATTAAGATAATTGAATTATTTAAATTTTAGTTATTAATTTTTTAATGATTTAATTAATTATGTTGTGTAACAGAAATTCTCCGGTGTCAACAAAGCCAACCGGGGGAAGAAGGACAAACACCATACTACCGGCGCCAAGCAGTTCATTCAAATAGCCAAGGAGCACAAGGATAAGGGCTCCAAACACCCTTATCTGGATGCAAGCATAAGCGCGTACGTGACGCCTGGGCTCGATAATGAAGCGAGTCAATACGGCGTAAGTGATATATATATATGTGTGCTTTTAATTATAGTAATTATTATTTAAATATTATTTCATTATAATAAATTAATTATTCTTTTGTAGGCAAGGGTGATAGAGCGTGCGCAAGAAGAGTTGGCTAACACTCAGCTTGCGTTCCCAGATGTGCCACCGGAAGACCTGCCTCCTCTATCCTTAGAGAGCCAAATTGCAATCGCGGATGAGGTCTACGGTCGTAGAGCTGGCAAGGAGGTTAGGCACTTCGGGCCTAGGGTGGTACGAGATTTGTCGACGACCTCCGACTCATCATCTACGGGAGGTTCGGGCCAGCGGAGAATGACTACGGCTGCGGCCGTCGAAGCAGTCATTCAAGAGGCTCGACTGGCACGAGAGGAGAATCAATCCATGCCGCAAAGACTTGACGAACAACAAGCACAAATAGCCCAACTCATCGCCCTCATGCAACAAAATCGAGAAGTATGTCAACCTCCTCTGAACCCACACCCTGACGACAACGACCCGGCTGGAGGCGGAGGACTCGGCGGCGCATCTGCTCCTCCAGTGTATTAGATAGCTAGTAGTTTAGTAGTTTAATATTAGTTTCTTTCCCCATCCCGAACAATATTTTAATTTTTAATTTATGGGTTTTTTCGATTATTCATGTATGTACAAATTAATTTTAATTATTTAATAATTAAGTAATATTCAAAATTTAGTTTATTTAATTAATTTTAGCATTTTTCATTATTTAAATTCAATTAATAAAAATAAATTAAATTAATAATATTCAATTACAATTTAATTTTTTTTAATTAAAAAGCCACTTGGACGACGGATATTTAGTACTCCGTCGTCCAAGTGAAAACCTGGGCCACGGAGATTGATACGTTCTCCGTGGCCCAGGTATTCACTTGGACGACGGAGAATGTAGTACGTTCTCCGTCGTCCAGGTGTTTACCTGGGCCTCGGAGAAAGTCCGCGGTCCAAGTGAACTTAGACGACGGAGATTTAATTCTCTGTCGTCTAAGTACTTGGACGACAACACTTGGAGCACGGAGCTTGGACGACGGAGAATGCGTCGTCTAAGTACTTAGACGACGGAAAACGTCACTTAGATGACGGAGAAGCTCCGTGGTCTAAGTCTGTTTTTCTTGTAGTGCTAGTTACTAGATATTGGGTTATGGAATAAATAATTTCCAAGTGACTTAATGTCCTTATCTTCAGCACATATGATATTGAAATGTTAAATGTACAAAGTAATCTTGCCACAGCAGTGGTAATTACAGTTTTCAATGCCTTTATGATCCAATTTGATGATCCTTCCGATTGACTCTAGAATGCCATATCCGACCATCAACCTCATTTGTACAATTGTTGCATGAGAATCACTTGTGTCAAGTGCATTCAAAGTCTCATGCAGAACCTCATGCGTCTCATTATTACGTAGCACCGAGTATTATGCTGGAATTAAGCTCCATTCTTCCACCAAAGACTGAATATGTTCATCATTTACTGATAGACACCTTATAATTTGAGTTGCAGGAAGGAAAATATTTGAACGTGAGAGAAGGTTCATGAGGTGTGGATAAACACCAGAAGTACACAATGCTTCACCTTCAACAACTTGAACCTTACATAGATAAGAAAGCGCCCAGCACACATCATCCATGGCTTCAAAAATTTTGATGTCACTATAACTGAGTAATGCTGTGATAATCGAGAGAGTTGTTGGTATATGCTGATTAATTGTACGTGCCATTGCAAAATGTTTTCATGGTTCTGCTTATGGTGTTGACCATTAATGGTATATCACCACTGAGTTCGAGGTGAACCACCAACTGTTCAAACACATCGTATCTGATTATGTAATCCAAAGAGGTGGGCTCGGAAGCAATCTTTATCAAAATGAGAATCACCTCCTCTCTAAGCTTATGAAGTGGAGAACCAAGCAGCTTCATCAAGCCCTCCACAGCCTTGTTGCTGATCAGAATCTCAATGAACTTTGGACTTATTGAAGTTGCCAACTGAACAGCTTTTGGTAGCATAAGAATGAAGCTCCGAATTTGTGTTGTTTATGAACTTAAACCAGTTGAGAAATCACTCCACTATAAGTTTCACTACCGCTAGAAACACTATAGCCGACGATTTTTTTTAAAACTATAGCCGACGAGATAAAAATCTCGTCGGCTATAGTGGAAAAAATATTTTTTTTATTTTTTTTATTTATTTTTAAAACTATAGCCGACGAATCTCGTCGGCTATAGTTTTAAAAAAAAAATTATTTTTTTTTAAAAACTCGTCGGCTATAGTACTATAGCCGACGATAATGGGTAAAAACCTCGTCGGCTATACTATTACCGACAGGTTTTAGCCAGCGACTTTAGCCGACGACCCTTACAAATCGTCGGCTATAGTCTCGTCGGCTATAGTGCGTCGGCTATACTATAGCCAACGATGTTTTTGCCCCTTTTTCGTCGGCTATAGTATAGCCGACGATTTTTTGTTGATTTGTCGTCAGCTATAGTGGAAATTGTCCACTATAGCCGACGACAAAAAATCTCGTCGATTTTTTTTTTTCGTCGGCTATAGTGAAAATGCTGGTAGTGTTTCTGGAATTCGATAGAAAGACATGGATACGAGATATATAGATGCACTCTCGTACAACCTCCATCTGCTCCGATTCAAAAACTGGGTACATTTTCTTAACCGCATGCATGCACTTCTCAATGAGGATCTATTGTCGGTGCTTATTAACCCATTTTGCTCTCTGTTGCCGCAAAATCTCAACTCGGTCTTCCCTCTTTCGCCACCGACAGTCGTTGTAACGACCTAGAATTTTTTTTTATATTTTGTTTTTTTGGATTTTTATCATGAGTGATACCTCACAAATGAGTCATTCATTACTTCGGTATCTGATTTTTGAAAATTATCACTTTGGTTCCTCACATTCAAATCTCTATCTAAGATTGGTACCCGCTATTAGTAACACCGTTAACTTATTAGAAAATTTTCAATTTTTAAAAAGAATAAGAAATAAAAAAGAAATAGAAAAAGAACAAGAAAACAAAAACTAGAAAGAAAACAATAGGAATTGAAAATTTATCCTTTAAAATTTGACATTTTTTCAAAAAAAAAAATCAATAAGTTAACGTTGTTAGTAACGGTATGTACTGATGAAACTCTAGACTAAGGAGGTACAAAACCTACCATCTATGTGTAAGCTTCCTGAGTTCTTTGAAATCAAATTTGTTTATTCGTGTTTATCTTGAATTGAATGTTTACCTGCTTATGTAACTCTATAAATAGTTGAGATTAGAAGCTTGTTAGGCATAATTTCTGCAAGTTTTTCATACTGTAAAGTGAAAGTGTTAAAGATAGTTATAAGAAGGAGAAACTGTTCTGTATTTGGGAAGGAAAGAGAGTAAAGGAACTCAAGCTTGGTGAGGTTATCAACAAAATTGGGGTAAAAGGTAGGGGGATACATGGAGTGTCTCGACTTATGTTTATCAGAAATCTTTGGTGGACTAATTTTGTGGGATATTGGATGATAGGATTGTGTGGTTTGTTGGCTGAAAGTTGTGTTATTCTAATTAATCATAATCATTTCTGGAGGTACCATGTATCAAAGTTGTGTGGTTTATTGGCTGAAAGTTACTTATTTTTGTGTAGTTGAGTTCATAACCTCGGCAGGTACCCTGTCACCATGTATGTCAAAAATAATGCGCAAAGTAGTATAAAAAAGAGTAATTACATCCCAAAAGTTGTTTCAAGACATCACAGTTACACAAACTTAGTATTACATTGTCAAATATAGTACAGACTTCAAAATGCACTAATTATGAATATATAACTGCATCAATATTAGCTAATAGATAAGTCAATTGACTAATCATGACCTCAAAATGCACATGCTTTGATAGCAACATTAGCACTCTATGGTGGCAATTAATCGGAGTCAATTATTTACCACTTCTTGTGATGATTACGAGCTAATCGGTTTTTCAGTGTTATGCATATAAAGAAATAACTTCCTGCCCCATTCTCCACATCCCAATATGAGTGAAAGCAATAGGTTCACACATCGCATTAAAACTCTAGTTCAAGAAGAAATGATGCTTAAAATAATTGTAGATATTTACTGAGTTGAATGAAATATAAAAGCAAGAAAACATTTCATTGCCTTGTTAAAATTTTCGAAAAAACCTAAAAGGCGGGGAGGGAGGGAGCGAGAGAGAGAGATAAAGAGATATCACATGACTTGGTTGTACGTCTGTCAATGGGACGGATTTTGATCCGGACCCGATCCAGACCCGTACTTATTAGGCGGATCTGGATCTAGTTTTTGGATCCGTTGATCCATTTGTGACCCAGACCCGTTGACCTGTTTATTTAACGGTTCGGATCCGGATCACAAGTGATTCGATCCGTTTATGATCCGCCCTGTTTATTTTTTAAAACTTATTAAATATAATTTATTTTTATTTACATATATGAAATATTTTTAATCTAAAATCTCCTTTTTAGAAAGAAAATATAAATATTTTAGCAAAGTTATATAAAATTATTTATAAAATTAAAATATTAAAAACCCAAAATGATTTGTTTCTTGTCAAGTTCATCGATGTAAATATAGATTTTTTATTTTGGTCTCTATAGTTTGTTTTAATAAAATATTTTGGTTATGTAAATAAGTCATGTGACATATTTGTAATAATTAACATATTGATAAAAGAAAATAAATTTAGTAATTAGCACATTGAAAAATGGGTCTGGATCCGCTCTGTTGACCCATTGATCCGACGAATCTGGATTCGGGTTTGATTATTAAAGATTCGCCTGATAAACGGGGCGGATCGGATCTAATCTTTTCTCTCCTTAAACGTATCCGGATCTAGGTTGATCCGGTCCGGATCTGCCCCATTGACAGGCCTACTTGGTTGTTGTGTGAGAGGATCATTTTTCTCAATTGTTTGGCCGTAGAAAACGTTTGATTGGTTAGTCTAAAATAAAAAAGACAAATTTTACAGATGATGGAACACTACAAAACAGTAACATTAGTTTTACTATCTATCTACCATGATTAATTTCTACTTGTTACCAAAGCAAAAAATGAAAAGATCCACGACCTCTTATATATATAGGGAATGAGAGAAAGAAAGAGACTGTAAGTAAGGGTGCAAATATGCACCGTACCTAGGAGAATCCACAAGGAAGAAGCTTAGATTTTTCTGTGTGGTAAGTAAGCACTTAATTTGTCTTTATTTTAGAGTAGAAGTAAAGGTAAAAGTATTTAGAGTAGAATGTAATATTTTTATTCACTTTCAAATTGGGTATATATATCTTTATAAGACATATTCTTAATAGGTAGAGAATATTTATAATAAAGAATAAATTAATTCTAAATATAATAGGAATCTTAAATATCTACAAAATCAATACTTGTCAACACTTCCACTCAAGTTGGAGCGTAGATGTCAATCATGCCCAACTTGTTCAACCATTTACTAAAGCCTTCATGTGACAACCCCTTAGTAAGAACATCGGCTAATTGTTCCTTAGATGCCACAAAGGGAAACCGAATAATTTTCTTGTCAAGGTGATCCATTATCAATCTCCAAATGCTTGGTTCTGTCATGCTGTACTGAGTTATGAGCAATCTGAACAACAGCTGTATTTATCACAATGCAAATTCATAGGATTCTGAAGCTTGAAACCCAGTTCTTTCATAACATTCCTGATCCACATCAATTCACATACTCCATTTGTCATTCCACAGTATTCAACTTCTACACTCGAGCGGGCAATCACATTCTGTTTCTTATTGTGCCAAGTCACCAAACTCCTACCAATAAAAGTTAAGTATCCAAAAGTAGACTCCCTATTAGTATGATCACCAACCCAATCTGCATTAGTGTAGCCCGAAACACAAATCTCATCAGTGTAACTTGAAACACACATATCACTAGTGTTTTTTTGCAAATAACAAACATTTACCATGTGTGCCCTTCAGATATCTGAAAATGCATAAAACAACACTCATATGCTCTATTCCAAGACTATGCATAAGGTGACTCACCACACTAACAACATATAAAATATTAGGTCTAGTATGTGATAAATAAATAAGTCTTAATACTAAATGTCGATACCCGCCTTTGTTTGTTGGAACCTGATCTGGGAGAAGTTCCAGCCTATGATTTTGCTCAATAGGAGTACCAGCAGGCTTACAGTATAACAATCATGTCTCAGCAAGAAGATATAAAATATACTTCCTTTGGGATAATGTAATCCCTTGCTTGGACCTTGAAACTTCAATTCCCAAGAAGTATTTCACATCACCCAGATCTTTCATGTCGAATTCCTTTGACAACTGCTTCTGAAGACTTGCCATCTCACATGGATCATCTCCTGTAATAACCATATCATCAACATACACAATTAAGGCAGTAGTTTACCATCCTAGCTTTTGAAAAACAAGGTGTAGTTAGAGTTGCACTGGCGATACCTAAATTTCTTCATTGCCTTAGAAAAGCATCTAAACCACGCTATAGGTGATTGCTTCAAACCATAGAGATACTTCTTCAAATGACATATGAAAGGACCCAACCCTAGTTTAACTAGTAAACTAAGATTAATCCCTAATAACTGACCATAATCCAATAAATTCTAAGAAAGTTTTGACATAACCTCACTAGAAACTGAGACAACCAAAAACCTACAAGAAGATGACATATCACAAAACAAATCCCAAATACAGACCGTGGACCACCGATGTCCATCCGAATTTCTCAACAAATGTCATAAACAAAACTAGAAATTCAACCCAGGCATTTAGAAACATAATTACAAGGTACTGGTTCTGAATACAAAGGAAAGTAATTCAATTACAACAAGGGAAGTTGACTAAGCTATTTACATGAACACTCTATTTACACGAGTCCTACTGAAAGTAACATAATACAAACAGTATTCAGAATGACTTCTACTAGCATATGCTATATAAGATACAAACAGACAGTGAGATGAAATATACTGTTGAAATGATGACTGGTTGACTCAAAGCCTTCGACGATAACAAGGGCTCCCAGGATATACACCGCAGCCTGGGCGACAAAAACTGAAAAGCCCTGGAAAAGGTATTAAAATATAAAACCTTGGCATGAGTGGGCAAAAATAATATAATCTGCGTAAATCAATAAAACGGATATATCATGTCTTTCCACTGATTTTAGTTATATAATGCGAGTTCAAATGTAATAAACTGAAATGCAATGAAGGTGGTCGTTCAAGGTGTTTGTCCTAACCCGAAATGATTGTATGTATAAAACATAAGGTGATGGGATCGTCTAGGGTGTTTGTCCTAACCCAAGACAACTTGGGTCAGACAAGGTGTTTGTCCTAACCCGATCTGACCGACTATCGTCTGACTGTTTATTCAGTGATCAGCCGAATAGCTAGGGCATCGATGCAACTAAATAAAATCATCACATAATAAACCTCCAAATAAACGCTTTGAAAACATACTATAAAGCGTAATGCATAAAAATATGAACTCGCTATCGATTGTGAAAATAAAAGTCCACTCACAAGTCTACGACTACCGTTGAGGTCTAGCGGAATTGTCTTCTCTGGGGTTGCGGTCACGATGTCCTATCAATAAGGATCACGTAATATCAGAATGTACAAAAGTAGGAAAATCATCTCTAAAAACAACCTCGAAAACTCAGTCGTGAAATCCTATAACCTGCCTCGTCAGAGCTTCACCATGGACGGCGATGTGTGGCCGTCACGCGCCTCTACTGGCGACGGTGCGTGGGTTTTATGCACCTCCATTGAAGGTGCTTCGATACCGAAGGTTAATACCTCATTGGAAAGCTAGTAACAAGGTCTACAACTTTTGTAGCTAAACCAGAGTCCAATTCGACGACGTTTTGTTGGATTTTACATAAACAGGCCAGATAACCTATTTCCGGTGGCTGCCACCAATGGAAGAAATTGACCTCTGAAAACACTCATCTCCTCAAGCCAATCTAACCCCTAACCTCACACACCCTTACTCTCCGCCAATTTTTTCGGAATTGGCACTCGAACGTCACGCCCGAAATAGGCCAGAAAATTCTAATCATTGAAGCTTTATCGTGGAGCCTTGACGGACCTTGTAACCTATCCAAAAAGACTCGAGAGGAGGAGAGGGTCAATTCCCCTAAACTAATCTTCCATGCATCTACGGAACAATGTGAAAGAGATGTATAGACATCAAAATAATGCAGTGTTTGAAGTTTTACCCCCTCGCATTTTGTGAACTATGAACTAGCCTATAAGTGCAAAGAGTTCCTCCACCCGCAAGTATACGGGGTCAAGTTATAGTATTTATATGAAGTCGAGTGTCGAACCCACTAGGATTGACAACTATATCTCCTTAGCTCGACTCGATTAAGCGCTTAAAATTATGGATAAATGTTGAAGGTTTTTGTACCCCTTGAACATATGAACTATTGACCAACTATGTACAACGAATTCTTCACTCGCAAGTGTACGAGGTCAAGTTTCAGTATAAATGTAAGAAGTCAAATGTCATACCCACGATTATTAAACACTTAGACTCATTAGCTCGCAATGTTTAGCACTATCAAAATATTGATCAATGACCAAATGGATAAGTAAACATAAACATAAGGAATTGGATTTTGATAGTGCAAAATGAAATTTGTAATATCCTGCAACTCAGCAGGTTGCTCTAAATTGAACCCATGGTCTTCAAAATGGTTATCCTAATGAACAATATCAGCTCCATCCACCTCAAATTCACAGCCAAAGCCATGATCTTCAATTTTAGTCTCATATTACACATGTAACATCCATGATCTTGAGTTTCATGGTCGATGCTATTATCACTGTCAAATTCATGATGTTCAACTTCAACCACAACTAGCCTTCGAGAAACGTTAAACGCTACTGAGAGTGCATGTGCTGGTTTGTCACTTGCTTATACCTGATCACAAATTTTTCCCTTTTGAGTACCTAACAAAAGCTAGCCAACCATACTAGAAACAAAAAAAATTAACTAAACCGAAAAGTACCTCTTCCACTTCCATGTCCCTGTTGAAGGTCACATGAGCAAACTCAGGTAGCTTCCTCTACCAAACCTGGCCCTCAATTACAACACTGCCAACAAGTCTGCAACCATATTTTTCCTTCCTGGAAAGAATGAGAAGAGGAGATGATTTTAACTGGGATTTGGTTCTCCATGAATTTAGATAGTCGCATAAGTAATATGGTGGTAGCACACAACAATACCAAACTACAGAAATTGAAACAAAATAGACAAATTAAGCAAAAATCTGAATTAAAAAGAATAATAGCATTAAGCAAACAATGACAATACCAAAGTACAAAATTGTCTAAACTTATAAACAATAAACTTGGCATAAATGGCTTGATAGGGATGTACATCACACAGCATGCAAGAATCTATAAACATCACAGATTGTTTAATTCTAGTAATTTATAGGAAAAGAAAAGTCAAAGTTCAATACTAATCTACAGCTCAGAAGTCAACCAGCTGCAAATTAAAGCTACAAAGAGGGGAAGGAAAAGAGAGAGAAAGGAATCATAATGTATAATGTATGGAGATTTTATATATAGTTAGAAATTTGAGTAACATCTAAAACATTTTGCAACCCTAAGAAATCGAAAACTTATTAAGGAACTAAGCATACCCCAACCTGGAACCAATAACCTTTACATTCTCAGTTTCCCACTTGTACACCAAATCCTTTGTAGCTCAATGAAAGACACGTCTATTGCATGCATTACTTAGGACAACCAAAATGACCTCTTTCCTTTAAACAAAGGCATTGTCAATTTGTCATGTTTGCACATAACTTTTGTAGGTCTAGTAATCTACTAATGAAAGATTATCATCAAAAAATAGATGATAAGCATTCTCATTTAACCAGATGTAACTCGAATTTGTGGCTGCATATGCTATGAACAAAACTAATTTATATTGGTGCAATTTGTAAGCAACCATCGGTTCACATAAACATAAACAATATGCACCAAAACCCACGTTTCGCATAAGCAATATCGACTCCACCTATCTTGAAAACTCAAACTTTAGCATAAGTCTCAAAAGTCTAGCAACACCCATGAATTGATGAAGAACATAAATACCTGACCTAGCCACCCAAACATGGCTACGGTGGCAAAGAGGCACTAGATTCATAGAAAATGTACAGTAGATCTAAACGATATATCTGTGACAATGGCTTCCTAGACAGGATCTAGACCTGCCCACCAATGAACAGAAGATGCGATGAAGTTTAAGTCATGGTGATACATTGATCAATTGATTGCCATATACCTCAAAAAACAAAGAAAAAGCAATACTGAAAAAAGACAAGTCAAAAGCTTTACATCAAATCTTCTGTTGACCAACGACACCCACAATCTAAAAATCAAAATTGACGCCTTGGTCGGCTAGGTTCTGGTGCAGTGACAATCTCCCATTCAAGTCCTTCAAAATAAAAAAAATAAAAATAAACATTAGAAACACAAAATGGTGGTGTACCTTGAAAGTAGATACAACACAAATACAGAAAAGAAAGGTAATTATACGTACAACACCATCCAAAGATTCAATAGCACCGTTCATTTATTCGGCAGAACCATATGTCACAAACCCAGAACCCCTTGAGCAGCCAATGTCCCTGTCAAAAACTACTTTGGATTCTAAAACCTTTCCTGGCTCATTAAAACAAGTTCTCAAATGCCAAATTGTCAACACCCCACGAGAGGTTACCCACATAATGGCGGTTGCCAGTCACTACAACCTCCACCACCTCTTGGGGCACCTCTGAAAGAATCTTCAGACTTAGAAGGGGGAGGTCCGTGGTATACCCTCCATGCTCTTCCATCAAGTTCCTGCGAAACGTCACAATGTTTGTTCAGATTAGTCAATGCTGCTAATAATATAGTAAATAATTCACTTATACTTCTCAACAAACCTACTCTCCTTACGGTGTTTACTAAATCACTCGCCTTACTCAAAGCAAATATGTTCTCAATCAACTAAATCAAAAATATCACAATGCCTTGGTTATACAAAATTAGTAAGGAGTTCTCATGCATAAACTATATCCAAATGAATCCCGCACTCACAAAATCCCACATTAAGCAGTCACTAAACATCCACCTAAACATAAGGTCTCACTATAGATCAACGCAAACTATATTAGTCAACTAAACTCAAACAAGCTTCATACAACAATCCCAACTTCACAGTTCCTGAACACCAATCTCATCTTTTCACATGTTTACAAACATATATTTACATCCAAGCACAAAAATGGTGGACATAAAAAAGAAAACTCACATAGCCATTGAACTGTCTCGCAGCTGCTTCTACTTCCTGAGCACTAGACATAGTCACAAACCCAAATCCTCTGCTTCTTCCAGTAGTCTTGTCATATATCACCTGCAAAACACATAACAAACCCCAAAAAGCCAAAAGCCACAAAAGCTTTGACAACCCATAATTTATTTCACCTCAATTCATCAAAAAACCCGAAAACTTTAAAACTGAAATCCAAAACCACACCTCAACCAGAATTGGTTTCCCCCTCTTGCTAGTGGGGTTCCCATAGATGCTTGACGATAAGCGAAAATGCAGAGCAATCCACTGTGGAAGTAAAAAAATAAATAAATAAATCATAGATGAGAAATACCCAAAATGCATCAAAAATAGCTATTTGAGCACTACAACACATTGTACATACTTCTTGAGTTCTTGTTTACAGCCATAGAACAAAGAAAGGAAACAAGGAGGAAAACAATGAATTACATCCAAGATGCGAAGACAAAGTGCGAGTTAGCGACCGTAATATCTTGACTCCAACAAGGAGTACTTAACATGACACGAGGTAGCAAGCTCTGAACCAAAACATGAGTAAACATGCGAAGATAGATCATTCAACCATTTGAGATCAATAAATGTCCATTAAACATGAACAGAGCGATAAGTAACTAATATCACAATCAAATTTAATTTGTTTGATTTCAGTTCTGTAATTTTGTTTACTTTAAGCCTTCTTTAGTCATCTTCCGTTGATTGAAATTCAAAAATATAATAAAACTAAAGCAAAATTAAGTCTATGCCAGATAAACAAAAACCAAAATCAAAATCCCTAGACTCAGTAAGATCGAAACCTGAGCGGAGCACGACGCAAACTTCCTTAATCTTCTTCTCGCTGACTTTGAGAATATGCCTGACAGAAAACTTCAAACTTCCTTAATCTCTTTTCCGTCGACGAAAAATGAACGGTTTAATCGGGAATCGCCAGAGGTACCAAAAGTTTCAAAACCCCATTGCTTTGATTCGTCTCGTACGTACGATGAACGATATGGAAGAAGCTTATATAGATAGGAACCCACGAGCTACACATACCGATTTCGTCATCATGATTGACACCGGCGACGATGGAGAGTGAGCGGCGGGGATCGGGGAACATGGGTTTTTATTCTTTCATTCTGAATACTGATTTTAAGTCCCACTTCTACGATGGACAATTATGGTAATCTGTGCAGTAGTTTTATTATTTATTGAATTTTTAATATTAACCTTATAGATTTGATATTAATCTGCTACTAAGAAGGGTATTTATGATTACCGGTAACTTCTAAATTGTAAAATACTATGATAATTGCTAACTTTCCAAATTTCAGAATTAATATAGAACACAGAATTATATCAAATTTCAGAATTAATTACACACTCCGTTATATATAGGTTAATTATTCAAAAGTCACTTAAAATCATCCATTGTACAAAAAGTCATTTTGTTTTTATCAAGTTATCCAAATGTCACCAAATTATGATTTTAGTGACCAAAAAATTTTAAAACTTAAAATTTGAAATAAAAATCATGTTATCCCTCATTTTTTTGTCTACACTTTTTTTCGCAAAAAATTTTTTTAAATTTTTTTTTTATTTTGTTTTTCGCAACTCAGTACAAATTAAAAAAATAAGGATACCAACTCCGATACATAAATATACCAACTCAAATTCGTAAAGATATCATGACTTATTTTTATTTTTTTTCTCATAATTCAACACAAACTTAATCAACAAAGATATTGTGTCGCGTTTATTAGATACCATGAGAGAGAGAGAGAGAGAGAGAGAGAGAGAGCCTGTGTATAGGGTGTAGGGTATATGGTTTAGGTTTTAGGGTGTATGGTGTAGGGTGTGTGTTGGGTATAGAATTTAGGGTGTAAAGAGAGAAGGGGGGGGGGGTATAGGGTGTAGGGTACATGGTTTAGATTTTAGGGTGTAGGGTGTAGGGTGTGTGTTGGGTATAGAATTTAGGGTGTATGGTATATGGTTTAGGATTTAGGGTATAGAGTGTAGGGTTTATGATACAAACATAACACAAGAAAGGTATGAACTCAAGTTCGGAAAGATACCAACACTAAGTCAATAAGATAACAACACAAACTCAATCGATAAGGATACCAAAACAAGTTGAGAAAGATACCATCATTTTGTTCATAAAGATATTATCTCTCATTCATAAAAGGGTCATAAGGATACCATGATAGTGTCATAAGGCTACTAAGACAATGTTTTAAGGATACTATCACACTGTTATAGAGATACCATCATAGTGTCGTCAAGATACTACGACAACGTTATAAATATACTATCAAAGCTTTATAAGGATACTAATGTAATGATACCATGATAGTGTTTTAAATATACTATCTTAGTATTATAAAGATATCACCACAGTGTCACAAACATACCATAAAAGTGTTTTAAGGATACAACATAAGAATACCATGATAGTGTTTTAAAGATACAATCTCAGTGATATAATGATACCATCACATCGTCATAAAGATACCATCACAGTCTTATAAGATATCAACATAAGGATAACATGACAAAGTTATAAAGATACCATTGCATAGTTATAAAGATACCATCACAATATCACAATCCCTAAACCCTATATTAAACCTTAACCCCAAAAAAGGCACTAACGTGTATCCTATATACTTTATTTTTGAAGTGACCATTATGTATATCCTATATACTTAAGTACCTTAACACCAAAAAAGACACTAGAGTACAATCTTATATCCCAAACCTTTACATTAAAAAAAAAAAAAATACTAGAGTACAATCTTAAACTGTAAACCTTAAATCTTAACCTCAAAATGCACTTATTAAAGTATAATCCTAAACCCTAATCCTTAAACCTAAGTTCTATATTAAACCTTAACCCCAAAAGGCACTAATTAAAGTATAACCCTAAACCCTAACCACCTAACCCTTGAACCCTATATTAAACCTTAACCCGAAAAGACACTAATTAAAGTATAATTCTAAACCTTAAACCATAACCCTCAAACCCTATCAGACTATCAATTTGATTGACATTCAATCAATAGCCAATTAGAAACGTAAGCATGTCAATTGTCATTTGATTTTTTTTCGATAACGCTGTTCTGATAAGAAATTAGATTTCTTCTTTTATTCAATTATCAGACTATCAATTTGACTGACATTCAATCAATAGCCAATTAGAAACTTAAGCATGTCAATTGCTTTTTCCAAGTTTCTAAAATCTGTTCTATGTATTCTTAAATTCTATTCTATGTATTCAATTGAGTTATCAGAGTACCAACATAATTGAACTATGAGCTTCTCCACGACAGTCACTAACCAAATCTATTTGAAGGGAATCCAGTTCGATCACTACAACCCCATTCAAGTGGGATGAGTAAGGAACTACACGACCAACAATTACCGTGTCCATCTACAACCAAGCAAACTAATTAATCATTAATTCGTTTACAAGAGAAGAATGAGGTGAAAATAACAAAGATCGATTCTTCATACCTCCCAATTGAATCCCACCACAAAATCAAATCATTCTGCACATAAAATCAATTAAACCATAACATAGATCAATCATAATACCCTCATCGTTGACCTATCCAACCACTCTACCCCATTCTTTAGCCCTTAATCAGGCATTGCAACTTTTTTCTTCTTTATTTCTGTATAACCCAGCTGCCTAGGGAGGTAGAGAGATGAATGAGATGATCGGCTCCTCTGCTTTCCTCTCAGGAAAAAAATGATAAATGAAAGAATGGACTCAAGAAAGAAAGAAGGATTAAGTGGGAAAAGAGTAACCGGTCATCAGGTAAACTAATCCAGGCCTTAAAAATGATCGAACGGTTCAAAATTTGGGAGTTTTAGTACTAGGAGTACTGTAAAATTTTTGCCGTTAGTCACTGGTATATGGACATTGGACAATGCTAGTTTCTAACTTCTCCCCTGCCAACTTACTCTGTATGTATAAGAGGATCATTGGAAGTGGAATTGAAAGAACAATAGTGCAAAACACAGTGTGGGCGATGGAAACAGATCTTTGCTTCATACGGGACTACATTTTCAGTAAAGACCAATGGAGATAAATTGAGCTAGCCCTTTGATACATAAGTAATCGATCAACTTTTCATGCAGAATTGAGAAACTAATCAATAAAGTTATACTGTATATACCTATACAATAATATGATCGACCATATATATATGTGATGATATATCTGTTTGACGCTAAAATATCTCTCGCGGAGAGATCCTTCCGCAAAGCAGTCTCTTTTATTGACTTCGGATAGTTTGACCGTAATTGTCGGTTTATCCTGTATGTACTTCGTATGCTGGTGTGCCACCGTCTCTCAATGGAATATAGAACTTAAAGTTGCCTGACTTCTTGATAAGCAATTAAGACAAGAAGAGCACCAACCTTGCCTGAACGGGTCATTCTCGCCTAGTAACCTAGGACTTCGGGTTTATGTGTCTCTAGTAGATCCCCAGAAATCGATACCTCACACTACCCTTTACAAGTGTAAAGCAGAGCAACTTCTCTGACGATGAGTTGAGAACACCGCTTCCTTGGATGTCCGAACTCTCACTCGATATGTGACAAGCCCTTCAACCTTCCAGTCACGTTTACTCCCCTTGGATATCCAAACTCTCACTTGATCGGTGACAAGCTCTTCAATCTTCCAGTCGTGATAATTGCTTCCTCTGATCGCAATACTCTCACTCGTTCGGTTACAAGCACTTTGATCATTTAGCTGTAAAGATAGAATCTCTTGACGAGATGTCTAGGTGTACTTGCGTATAGAAAATGTTTTATGTTTGATCGGGGACCCTTTCACCAATGCTCTTACTCTCTTTATATAATGCTCAGTAGTCGTCTTTCAATTCTCTTGAACTTCTTCTGCTCTTGCTCTTTGAATCTCAATATAACTCTAACACCATCTAGCACACGGGCCTTATTTTTATATAGTTCTAATGCTATCACAACTCCCTTACTAGAAGAAACTTATCTGAAACAGAAAAGGTATGATGGACATTAAGTCGCATGAATCAGCTATCCGGAATCCAAAATCCTAAGTTAATATGGAAACAGACTATGTTTCTCCACTTGACCGCTCGCCAAGCCACATCTTCTAATCAGGCTGCTCGCCAAGACTTTAGCTCATCCTGGCCGCTCGCCAAGACTTCAGCCTTTCAAGCCCAATATGAAATATTTATTTCAGGCCTAAACATTGCCCCTTAAGTCTTGAGTTTAAATTACATGTGCAAGCAAAAAGACTTGAATATTACCTGAATAACGGGCTGTGAAACCAAATGGTAACATCACACGTAAGTGCCACGTTACATAATTCCTCTAAAAAGTTGCGTCACTCAACTTGCGTAATATAAAAGCACCAGTCCACATCAACAAAATCCCATTCCCCAACGAGACTCTCTCACTTGCCTTGATCCTAATCTTTCAACCTCCTTAGTCAAAAGCTAAGACTTTTCATTCTTGTTGTCGTCCATCTATTCCGATTAAAACATGTCTCTATGCAAAGACATCTTCATTCTCTACTCAGACTGTAATGTTGAGAAATTTTCTAGACACCTCAAAGCCGTCGCCAGTCGACAGAACCCAGAGGCAATCATCTCCTTACATGTCGACCCAAGTGAAGGCACTGGTCTACTTGGTCCCTTTCTGGATACTCCATTCAATCCAGAACTTTTTCGTCTTCTTCTCCATCCTCTTTGCAACTCATCCTTGATATTCCAAGAACATCTCAAGGCAGAACCCAAAGAATGGACAAACAAAGATACCCTTTGTTTAATTGGAAAATGGCCGCACCCAAACGCAGAGGATCTCGCTTGGTACCGGCATCGACACAGACAAGACATCGATCGATGGGACGCAGTTGGCATTACCCAACTCATCGATTTATGCTTTTCACTCCCTGCTGGTGGCAACAGAGCACCGTTCACCACAACCATGTGTTTTTAGGATTGCACCGCCAACTGCTTCCGCCTTCCCTGTGGTGATGTGAGCATTACTGTTCTTGATTTATATACCTTTTTTGGAGTTTCAGCATTTGAAAGCTCCTGGTTACATAATCACCAAATTGGGACACCAGTTCAGGCCTCCCTCAATCGTTATTCTTATTACTCTTCCTGGGTTAAACATTTTGCTAGGAGGAGAAAGACACCGACCAAGGAGGCATAGCCTTTTTGGAATACTAGCTATCAAAGTACATCTTCTGTCTTTCTTCCACAAAGGTCAACAGATGCTGGACCAACCTTGCCGAACGCCTATTCAATCATGAACAACTGGGCTTGGTTGTATCCGTTCTCGCCTACATCTACTATGGTCTGAGGTGAGTCGTCCTTTCAAAGCTCGACCTCAATCAACCAGAACCACTCTGGATGGTAGCTAGAGTTCTGGTTGCGGATGTACTTTCCTTTCTTTTGCCCTTCAACAATCCCTCCTTTTGAAGAACACAAGCTTCTGGGCCAGACCTTGATATCTGCACTAACTAGGACTAGAGCATGGTCCTATCTAATCTGCTTCAACTACCTCTGCTTGCATAAAGACTTTCCAACCGCAACAGTTGAAGTGATTCTGAATCGTCGTTACCCTGGCAACCTTGCGAGCGGATTTATGCCCTCGCCAGAGCAAGATGACCTTGCGAGGAACCTTTTCCTTCAATGTCACACATGCAAGGACATGCCAGTCCCTGATTCTTCGAGCCCCGGGTATAAGCTCTATGCTCCAAACCATTTCTCGAGACAAGTCGGGCTCGCCCAAGATGCCCCCATTCCCCTTGCTTGCTTTGTGAACAAATATACTCTTTGGCGAGGGACAAGTCATCCTTCAACACTGGATATACAAGATGAACACTTTGACTTTCCAACGGTGATTATTCCTGAATTGACAAAGCTACTTGCGATCACTCAATCGGTCACCGAGTCGTACCAAGTATGGCGCTTCTAGCTTTGGGAAGATATACGACACATATGACCACTTGCTCGTTTTGCCAATATCTTTTGTGATTTTGGCAAAAAGTTTTCAAATGAAGAAGATTTGGCGGTTATTGGGAAGCTATACAAAAACACGAGTAGAACTCCCTGGCCACAGGTATAATGATGGGTCAGTCTCCGATGTCTTGGCGAGTGCTGATTGGTCTGTCAATATTGGTTCATCTTCTAGCACTACCAAGTTATTAATGTTTCTGCTCGAGACTGATTCACCCGTTGATTTTGGTGAAGGTAAAGCAAATTTGGAAGATAAGACGAACACCATGTTAACAGTGGTATCCACCTCCTCCACGTATTCTTCTATTTCTTCGTCTTCGCCGTCACCGTAATCCAACAACTCTTCATCATCTGCATTATTGTTGTCCTCAGATTTCTGTCCCTCGAGATCCAAAGTTGCAGTGACCTCCAGAGAAGCAACCTGTTACAGCTGATCCTCAGGTGTAGGATCTATGGTTGCTGGTATGAGTAGTTCAGAACTTTGTTCTTTTGGACGGGGAAAAGTCCTATTAAGACTAGACTTCTTTTGTTCTTCTATGATTAAAGGCTTTGGCCTCCACTGCAAGACTATAATAACGCCTGGAGCGACATGTCCCTTAACATGCTCCCCTTCCTTTGGTGGTGTATGTAGCCCCAATGTTTCCATCGCTTCATCATTGAAACTAAGATGTCGTCTTGTTGGTTTACGTTTTGTGACTCCACGACGAACCTCATGAGCAGGTTCGGGCTGTTTGTCTTTGGACTATAGCTTTGGGTTACGGTAAAAGACACCTGGTCGTTGTGCTCGCACTTTAGGCTCACGAGACTTCTTCCCAAAAACCACTAAGAGGTTTACTATAAGAGCGTTCAATCGTCTTCACAACGTTTCTAGGGAGCAGACCAATTCTTCTCCTTTAAGCAGGCCCGTTTCATAAGCCTCTAACGCCCTTTTGGCTTCTCCAAATCGTCGTTGAAGGTTCATTCTTCTACTTGAAGTTACCTCAATGGTCTTTCCCTTCTCCTTCACATATCATACATTTTTCTTGGTGATGTTTCTTGAACCTGGTGGAACATATGGCCTGGCGAGCGTGTTAACAATTTCTGATTCGAACTTTTTTGCTTCACTAACCTTTTCTGTCACTCGCGAACGCTTAGGTGTTGGGGAATCCCTTTGCCCTCCTCTGCATGGGCTGTGAGGCTGATGATCTGTTTGTGAAAATAATTCCTGGAAGACCTTGGTTGCTTCAGCCAATTCTTCATAAGAATTCTTCAGCCCGCCCCTGAACTTACAATGAGCACAAAGGGCTACTGGCGACTCTGTTCTTGGATCCACCATTTTTTTTCCCTTATTTGATTTTATCATTTGCTTGCTTGGTGGATTCTCGCTAGTAGTTTGGTGATCGACGGTCTATTTGTGTTTACTTGGTTTGTCCCTCGTTAATTCTAACATACCAGCCGTCAATGACATTTCAGTCGCCAAGCTTGGCAAGGGCTCCTGTTCTATCATTATTTTCCCCTCATCAATCCACTGCTGAATCCTGAATTTCAAATCACGACAAGTATTCATGGAATGGTGACCCCATCGATGATGATACCGACAGTAAGGTAGACCTCTAACATCTTCAGGATGTGGGTATGGTGTTCCCCAGTTATCAGGAACTGTTGCTATCCCTGCTTGGATTAGCTCTTCAAATATCTCCTCTCACCTGGATGGATCATAAGGTATCTCAGCCCACTTAGGTCGGACAAATGAAATATTATGTCCAAGCCTCCGCCTTGATCTTTTTCGTCTGTGTATTGGTTCAGATGAATTGCAAGCGGAAGATGTGTCTGGGGAAGTAAATGATATGTCGGGAGGTGGTGATGCCTGAGGATTTTGCCGATGCCATTCCACCACTCCCTTGTAGTTAGTTTTAATCACCTCCCAGTTGATCAACCCCTGAATTTTATCTCTCAAGGTTGAACACCTTGCTATTTGATGACCAAACTGATTATGGAATCTGCAGAAATGTTGAGCTGGACTCTCATACCGTAAATGTCTAAGTTTGAGTACCGGGTAATAAAAGATCAACCTCATTTCACACAAGCAGTCCAAGATCTCTTGCATCTTATCATACGGGAAAGATTGGCTTATTCCAATCTTCTATGCCTCCAATACAACTATCAGGTGATGACCAACCGATATCTATCATGTTCACTTGAGGCAATGGGAAGGGTTTTGAATCTACTAATGAAGATGCCTCGGTCGCTCCCTCTAGTTCTAGTCTTCCTTCATTGATCCACTTTTGGATTTGATCTTTCAGCTTGATGCAGTCCTTCGTAATGTGGTTCCATGCTCTATGGAACTTGCAATATTTTTTACCTTTTAACTGCTCAGCCATAGGGAGAGGTCCGAAATTTGCTTTGACAGCTCGCATGCCATAGAGCTCATCCAAGATCTCATGGGCCATGTTAGCGTCGTACGTGTATGTTTCAAACTCTGGCTTAGTGAAAGCCACCGTCGAAAGCTTGATGGGGCCCTTACTCTTTTAAAGCTTGTGGGGTTTTAGAACTTTATTTGTCGATAAATCCACATCTCCCACTTGTTCTTCATCAGAGTCTGAATCCTGGTCGTCTATGTCTTCTATATAAGCCACAATTTTTGGCTTTGGTCTGTCGTAAGACCTAGCAGTGTACGTTCCATTAGACATATTCCTTATGTTGTCTCGTTCTTGCTTGGTGTTGTAAGCTCTAGTTACAGCTGTGATAAGCTCGTTCAAGGAAAAGTACTTGGTATTCAAGAATAATTGGTGGTACGTATCCTCCAAACCATTCTTGGCTATCTCTACTACCTCCTCTTTACCTAGTGGAGTCTTGCATAAATTATATTCTGACCGGAAACGGTGCAGGAAGGTGACTGGACTTTTTGTCGCCGATTGGCTCAAGGAAGCCAGTTTTCCAACACTGATTTCAGGTCTAGCCATTCCGAAGTGGTCTTTGTATAAAGCCTCTATATCATTCCACTCGTTGACCGACCCCTTTTCCAATCTCGTATACCATACGAGGGCCGACCCTAACAAAGATGATCCAAAGACTCTTATCTTGAGTCCATCATTATCGGCAAACTGCCCTAATTGCAGTGTAAAGTATGCTAAATGTGTTGTAGCATTGGAGTCATTGTCACCAGAGAAAGTCTGGAAGGTTTGATGTCTGTAGTACCTTGGCCATTGCCAAGCATCTGGATCATCCTTCTGCATGGGAGGAAACAGTGTCTCGTATGATTCATACATCTTAGCCAGATGTATGTCGCAGTCGTTCATGAACCTATTTAACCGTTGTTCCCATGGGGGTCAGAAAGATTCTGCTTGTCTAGTCTTTATGGCGAGATCAGAAACGGATTTCGCTAGAGACGCTATGTCCCTATCTGTCCTTTGAGGCAGTGTCACCGCATGTCGGCAGTGTTCATCCAAACTTGATCCCAAGATTTGCATGATATCTATCCGTAATTTATCCTGACCTTCGGCGAGACTCACTACTTGGGCTCCAATTGCCTCTCTCTTCTCCTGATCTTTATGGAGTTCTACCCGTAATGCTTGAATTTTGGTTAATGCCGCGTCTATTCTGTCGCCTTGGGTAGTAAAAAGAGTTGCTTGTTGTTCAATCTTTTCACCGAGAACCGTGTAGTAGTTAGTCTGATGTTCGTCGCGCCTAGCCGCGTCAGCTAGGTACTCCGGGAATGTAAGTTCCACAATATTTGCTTCACTTAAAGATTTGAATGACATGGTTGAATGATATTCCTCAGCGAAGATAATTTCAGCTGCTTGATTACTTAATGAACGATACCGGCCGGGTAGATGTATGTTCACGATAAGCCGGTTGTGGGTGTTTGCGACACTGAGGGTAATTCCTTCGGTAAGGATCCCCTATTGTCACTTAGAGACACAAAGATTATCCCACTGGGCATGCCAAAATGTTTGACGCTAAAGTATCTCTCGCGGAGAGATCCTTCCGCAAAGCAGTCTCTTTTATTGACTTCAGATAGTTTGACCGCAGTTGTCGGTTTATCCTGTATGTGCTTTGTATGCTGGCGTGCCACCGTCTCTCAACGGAATATAGAACTTAAAGCTGTCTGACTTCTTGATAAGCAATTAAGACAAGGAGAGCACCAACCTTGCCTGAACGGGTCCTTCTCGCCTAGTAACCTAGGACTTCAGGTTTATGTGTCTCTAGCAGAGCCCCAGAAATCGATACCTCACACTACCCTTTAAGAGTCCAAAGCAGAGTTACTTCTCTGATGATGTGTTGAGAACACCACTTCCTTGGATCTCTGAACTCTCACTCGATATGTGACAAGCCCTTCAACCTTCCAGTCACGTTTACTCTCTTTGGATATCCAAACTCTCGCTCGATCGGTGAAAAGCTCTTCAATCTTTCAATCGTGATAATTGCTTCCTCTAATCGCAATACTCTCACTTGTTCGGTGACAAACACTTTGATCGTCTGGCTGCAAAGATAGAATCTCTTGATGAGATGTCTAGGTGTACTTGCGTATAGCAAATGTTTTATTTTTGATCGGGGACCCTTTCACCAATGCTTTTACTCTCTTTATATAATGCTCAGTAGTCGTCTTTCAATTCTCTTGAACTTCTTCTTCTCTTGCTCTTTGAATCTCAATATAACTCTAACACCATCCAGCACACGGGTCTTATTTTTATATAGTTCTAATGCTATCGCAACTGAAAGGACCCAATCCCGATTTAACACCCTAAACCGGAATCGAACCCCTTCGAAAATATGAACCAATAAAAATTTTCCGAAATTTGGGCAGAGTTTCGTTACTAGCGTGGAATTACCTTAACCTGCACGCGGAAAATACACTTCATCCTATGCCACAAAAAGCAAACCGTGGGCACCAATCCCATCCGGATTTTTCAACATCAATATAATCAACAAACAGTAAACATACTGTACTATATATATGTATATCCGAGAAAATCCGTATAAACAAGTATCAGAACGTATCAGAGCGACCTCTAATATAAAATATATACAACATGTACATCAGTAGGCGAAACAAGAACCTACTGGAAAACACAGGTGACTCTGATCACTAGCCTCCAAACCGAGACGTGAAACACCAAACCTGAACTGCAAACTGGGCACGGAAACCGAAAAGCCCAGGGGAAAGACAATAAACACGTTAGAGTGAGTGGACGAAAATAAATGTCTTTCACCAGTTGATATATATACGTTATAAAAACATATGCGAGTCCAAGCAAATATAACAACATAGTACACGAGGTAAAACTCACACTCCTCCAGTGTACTGAGTATGCAAGTAAAAATCCCACGGGGTCACTCATGGACACACACCGTGCTAGTACAGTCCGAATCACGGGATCCCAGACCCACACGTGATTCTAGCCAGAAATGGCCTCGGATCCGGGGATACGCCCCTCACCGGTCTGGTTGGGGAAACGCCCCTCCAGGCGGCCCTCCGTCGGGGATCAGCCGACGAGGCAAGGTGTATCGATACAACAACGTAACCACGACTGTACTCTGTGTAAACCAAATCATAAACAGTTCTATGCAATGCATGAATTAACATATAAGTGTATTTATACTCGTATACGTATATTCGTATAAGTATATCGTATAATCGTAAACACATGCTCATACAAATCTGAAATCTCATACTCATGCTCGAGTTCATAAATCATATAAAAGACTCGCAAGATTTCCGTGAAAAGAAATTGTCCACTCACAGGTGAGCAAAATGCGCACTCGCGCTAATCTCGTGGTCCGGCGGAAGATCCCTCGCCTGAAGCACGATCACGATCCAAATCTCGATCTCGATCTCCTGAATACATATACACATAACTAATCAATATCGTAATCCACAACACTGTACTGATGCACGGAAACCAACTGTTCCCGGAAATACGAAATGCAGTGCAAAATGAATTACGGAAATCCCGAAATCCCCACTCGAAATCTCGACTGAAAATCGGCTAACCAAATCAACCCGAAAACCTCCGTACGATAATCAGGGCGTGATTACGAGAAAAATGACATTAAAAACGTCAGAATCAGAAAATTTGACTTTTCCGGCCGTTGACCGCCGTTGACCGCTGCCGCCGGCGGCGGCGCGCCGTCAACGGTGGAATTTCTCGGTGAAATTTTCCAGATCGGACCCTCTTGACCAGACGAACCCCTTTATCGAACTCTCTCAAAACATAATCAATTTCAATAAACTCAAGTGCAACATGAAAGAGAAGCTCACAAGGATTCGAATGATACCCTTAACCTGGCCGGAGGTGGCCGGAAAAACCGGGTCGCCGACGAACCGAATCGGGTTGCTCGCTCACCGCACGGGTCAACGGTCTCTTTCCAATTTTGGAAAGTCAACAATTGGTCAAAGTTCAGTCAAACCCCAATTTGCAAATTTTCGATGATTTACGACAATTTCGATATTTATACTCACTCCTCGGGTCGATCGACGGTCCGAAATAAAATTACAAAATGATTCGGATAAACTCGAGACTATCGGATAAACTCGTCGGAACCCGAAACTTCAGATAATCATAAAATATTCCTCGGCTATCGGAAAAATCTTCCGAAACCACCCACGAGCTCGAAATCACGTACTCTACCATTTCCGTGAAGACACTCATCCCAAATTCTCGACTGAAAACATAGTCGCGAATCGGATCGACAAACCACACAATATCGCAAAACTGCGACTAAAACCAAATCTCGAGAATCGTGCCAATCACACATCTGATTCTGGTTCGGGTCGTCACAACTCTACCCCCCTTAAAGAAATTTCGACCTCGAAATTTACGTACCTGTCATGTGAACAGATGAGGATACTGCTCCCGCATACGCTGCTCGGTCTCCCAGGTGGCCTCCTCAATCGAATGGTTCTGCCACAAGACCTTCACCAGCGGAATCACACGGTGCCTCAACTCCTGCTCACGACGATCGAGAATCTGCACTGGCTCCTCAACATACGATAAATCCTCTCTGATCGGCAACTGCTGTGGGGCTATCACATGTGAAGGATCTGAGATGTACTTCCGCAACATCGAAACATGGAAGACATCATGTACACGAGCCATCTCTGTCAGTAACTCAAGTCTGTAAGCAACAACTCCAACCCTCTCCGTAATCTCATACGGACCAATGTACCGCGGTCGAAGCTTGCCACGCTTCCCGAAACGCACTACTCCCCTCCACGGAGACAGTTTCAGGAAGACCCAATCACCAACCTCGAACTCTAAGCTCTTCCTCCTCACATCCGCGTAACTCTTCTGCCGATCCTGGGCAATCTTCAGTCGATCCCGAATAACCTGAATGTCCTCCATCGTGGTTTTCACCAAATCAGGACCAATGAGCCAACGCTCGCCCACCTCACTCCAACACAATGGAGTGCGACACTGCTTCCCGTACAGAGCCTCGTACGGTGCCATCTCAATACTGGCCTGATAGCTGTTATTGTAGGCGAACTCAATTAAGTGCAACTGCTGATCCCAGTTTCCACGAAACTGCAACACACATGATCTCAACATATCCTCAAGAGTCTGAATGGTCCGCTCGGACTGCCCGTCAGTCTGAGGATGAAAAGCTGTACTAAATCGCAACCTCGTACCCAACGCTCGCTGTAAAGCCTGCCAAAACTCAGAAGTGAACTGACTATCACGGTCAGAAACAATCGATACAGGCACACCATGCAAGCGAACAATCTCGGATAAGTACAACTTGGCCAATTTGCCCACGGATACCTTCCCTGGAAGTGCTAGAAAGTGTGCGGATTTCGTCAGTCGGTCAACAATAACCCAGATACCAGTGTTGCCCGCCGAAGTACGCGGCAACTGATAGACGAAATCCATCGTAATGTGCTCCCACTTCCAAACCGGAATCTCAAGTGGCTGTAACTTCCCTGCAGGTTTCTGCCTCTCCGCCTTCACCTGCTGACAAATCAAACACCGACTCACGTACGCGGCAATCTCCCGCTTCATGTTGCGCCACCAATAGTACGCTCGAAGTGTACGAAACATCTTCGTACCCCCGGGATGCATCGCATATGCAGAGCTGTGGGCCTCATCCAGAATCTCCTTCTTCAAATCCTCGGCTCGGGGTACACATAGCCTGCCTCTGAACAACAACGTACCGTCGTCGCTCAATCGGAACTCTGTAGGCACACCATTCCGTATCATGGTCTTCTTGCCCAGCAAGTAAGGATCTGAATCCTGTGCCTCCCGTACCTGATCAACCAATACGGGTCGTACCTGAAAGCTAGCCAACAAGGCTCCATCATCATCATAACCAAACACAGCACCCGTAGCCCGTAGCTCGGCTAACATCGATACTCTGGCCACACACATGTGAAACAATGAGGCTCCCGATTTCCGGATAAGTGCGTCCGCTACAACATTGGCCTTCCCCGGATGATACTCAAATGTACAATCATAATCATTGATCAACTCCATCCATCGGCGCTGCCTCATGTTCAGATCCGGCTGTGTCCGCAAGTAGGTGAGACTCTTGTGGTCAGTGAAAATCTTACACTGAGCACCATACAGGTAATGTCTCCAACTCTTCAACGCTAACACAATAGCGGCTAACTCCAAATCATGTGTCGGATAGTTGACCTCATGCGGTTTCAGCTGTCTAGAACCGTACGCCACAACTCTACCATGCTGCATCAACACACAGCCAAGGCCCAACTTCGACGCGTCACTGTACACAACATACTCACCACTGTCGTCTGGCAATGTCAGAACCGGTGCGGTAGTCAATCTCTCCTTCAGGAGCAAATAACTCTCCTCGCACGCATCAGACCACTCAAACTTGACGCCCTTCTTCGTCAATCTGGTCAGTGGTGTAGCAATCCGGGAGAAATCCTGTACAAACCGTCGATAATAACCTGCTAACCCCAAGAAACTTCGGATCTCCGGCACAGTAGTGGGTCGACTCCAATTCAGCACGGCCTCAATTTTGTCAGGATCAACACTAACTCCCTCGGCCGAAATCACGTGACCCAGAAACTTCACACTATCCAACCAGAACTCACACTTGCTAAACTTCGCGAACAGCTGATGGTCCCGCAAAGTCCTCAACACCGCACGCAAGTGCTTCCTGTGCTGGCCCACACTCCTCGAGTATATCAAAATATCATCAATGAATACAATCACGAACTTGTCCAGGAATCGTCGAAATACCCGATTCATCAAGTCCATGAAAGCTGCGGGGGCGTTGGTCAATCCAAACGGCATAACCAAAAACTCATAGTGCCCATACCGCGTCCTGAAAGCTGTCCTGGCAACATCTGATTCCCGGATCCTCAACTGGTGATATTCGGATCGAAGGTCAATTTTCGAAAAGACTGCTGCTCCCTTCAGCTGATCAAACAAGTCGTCAATCCGCGGTAACGGATACTTGTTCCTTACTGTAATCTGATTCAGCTTCCGATAGTCGATGCACAACCGCATAGACCCATCCTTCTTCCGCACAAACAACACTGGAGCACCCCACGGAGAAACACTCGGTCGAATGAATCCCTTCTCCAGCAACTCCTGAAGCTGAATCTGCAACTCCCTCAACTCTGCAGGCGCCATCCGGTACGGTGTCTGGGAAATCGGTCCAGTACCCGGCAATAACTCAATGGTAAAATCAATCTCCCGCACAGGGGGTATACCAGGTAACTCCGCTGGAAACACATCTGGAAACTCAGACACAACATCAATACTACCAAGATCCGGCACTGCAGCTGTAGTGTCCACCACATGGGCTAAGTACGCAACACAACCCTTCTTCATCAATCGATCTGCCCTCATCGCAGAAATCAAACACGGTAGGGAAGTGTTCTTCTCGCCACGAAACAGTATCTCAGGCAACCCTGGTCGTCGAAATGCGACCTCCTTCCTGTGGCAATCAAACATGGCCCAGTGCGACTCCAAAAAATCCATACCCAATATTAAATCAAAATCCACAATATCGAGCAACAACAGATCAGCGGCTAAACCATGGCCATCGATAAACATCTCACAATCTCGGTAAACCCAACCGATGCTCACAACCTCACCTGACGGATACAACACTCTCCACAACCCCGGAAGTGGAGATGCAGGTACCGTAGCCAATGATGACAGTCTAAATGATATGAATGAATGTGTGGCACCTGGATCTAGCAATGCAACTACAGGAATACCAAAAACATGTAACGTACCAATAACGACCTCCGGTGATGCTCTGCCCTCACGCATAGTCATAGCATGAACTCTCGCCTGTCCGGCTGGTCGTCCTCGCTGGGCCTGACCCTGCTGCCTGCCCTGACCTGCAAACTGTGCTGGTCGAGCTCCCGAAGTGGCACCTCGCTCAGCTCCGGAACTCTGAGCCGCCTGTCCATCACCACCATATAACTGGGGACACTCCCTCGCATAGTGACCCACCTGGCCACAGCGGAAACAAGTGACAGGACCTCGCTGACACGGACCCACATGATGTCGGCTGCAGAGACTACACAACGGGTACTCCCTCGGTACAGCAAATGTGCCACCAGTACGCCGAGGATAGCTAGCACCACTGGAACCTGCACTAGTCTGTGAACGCTGTGGTCGATCTCTCCTCCATAATGGTCTCCGTCTCGGTGCACTAACTGGTGAGCGATACGATCCACCGCCAGAGGATGAAGCTGAACCGGAAGTATCGGAACTCTGCCTCTTTGAAGGCCCCTGACTCGGTCCACCTTCCTCGAATCGCCTCGGCTGATACCTCTGCTGTCTCTCCTGCTCAATATCCTCGCCTCGGAGAGCTGCACTGACAAACTCATCAAAGTTGTTCCGAGGCATCGTAGTCAGCGTCGCCTTGATGCTCAGATTCAACCCCAGCTCAAACCTACGACACTTGGCTTCCTCTGTAGCCACCATATCCCGCGCAAAACGAGACAAACGGGTAAACCGATCCCGATACTCAAGTACAGACAAACTGCCCTGCCTCAAGTTCGTAAACTCCTCGTACTTGCGCTGCTGGGTAGCCTGATTGAAGTACCTCCGCATAAATAAATCACGAAACAATGTCCATGGAGTATCCACTGGAACTCTATCAGTACTAACCCACCAAAAGTATGCATCACCCTCAAGTAAACCAACTGCGGCTACTGTCATCTGCTCAGGTGTAAACTGCAGACGCTCACAAACACGCTCAATCTGAACCAACCATGCCTCGCATATCTCTGGATCAACGGAACCCGAAAACACAGTAGCACCCGCAGTGCGAGCCTTGACCACAGGGTCAAAACGCTCTTCCAAACGCAGCACTCGCATCAGCAAGTCGCGCGTTCGGCGATCCTCATCAGGATCATCATCCCGATCAACACGGGGACCACGTCGAGGAGGCATCCTACTGATACAAGACAAGCATTAGGCACAAGCAGAAAGAACGTAATCATGAAACCGCAGATATTTGAGGACACACAACACCCGAAGTATTGATGAGTACCGCTGGCCAGTCGGGTCATCACTCCAGTCATGCTGTATCAACTCAAATACCCTAAGCGTCACAACTACAAGAGTCTACAGAATCTGACAACCTAATGCTCTGATACCGAGCTGAAAGGACCCAATCCCGATTTAACACCCTAAACCGGAATCGAACCCCTTCGAAAATATGAACCAATAAAAATTTTCCGAAATTTGGGCAGAGTTTCGTTACTAGCGTGGAATTACCTTAACCTGCACGCGGAAAATACACTTCATCCTATGCCACAAAAAGCAAACCGTGGGCACCAATCCCATCCGGATTTCTCAACATCAATATAATCAACAAACAGTAAACATACTGTACTATATATATGTATATCCGAGAAAATCCGTATAAACAAGTATCAGAACGTATCAGAGCGACCTCTAATATAAAATATATACAACATGTACATCAGTAGGCGAAACAAGAACCTACTGGAAAACACAGGTGACTCTGATCACTAGCCTCCAAACCGAGACGTGAAACACCAAACCTGAACTGCAAACTGGGCACGGAAACCGAAAAGCCCAGGGGAAAGACAATAAACACGTTAGAGTGAGTGGACGAAAATAAATGTCTTTCACCAGTTGATATATATACATTATAAAAACATATGCGAGTCCAAGCAAATATAACAACATAGTACACGAGGTAAAACTCACACTCCTCCAGTGTACTGAGTATGCAAGTAAAAATCCCACGGGGTCACTCATGGACACACACCGTGCTAGTACAGTCCGAATCACGGGATCCCAGACCCACACGTGATTCTAGCCAGAAATGGCCTCGGATCCGGGGATACGCCCCTCACCGGTCTGGTTGGGGAAACGCCCCTCCAGGCGGCCCTCCGTCGGGGATCAGCCGACGAGGCAAGGTGTATCGATACAACAACGTAACCACGACTGTACTCTGTGTAAACCAAATCATAAACAGTTCTATGCAATGCATGAATTAACATATAAGTGTATTTATACTCGTATACGTATATTCGTATAAGTATATCGTATAATCGTAAACACATGCTCATACAAATCTGAAATCTCATACTCATGCTCGAGTTCATAAATCATATAAAAGACTCGCAAGATTTCCGTGAAAAGAAATTGTCCACTCACAGGTGAGCAAAATGCGCACTCGCGCTAATCTCGTGGTCCGGCGGAAGATCCCTCGCCTGAAGCACGATCACGATCCAAATCTCGATCTCGATCTCCTGAATACATATACACATAACTAATCAATATCGTAATCCACAACACTGTACTGATGCACGGAAACCAACTGTTCCCGGAAATACGAAATGCAGTGCAAAATGAATTACGGAAATCCCGAAATCCCCACTCGAAATCTCGACTGAAAATCGGCTAACCAAATCAACCCGAAAACCTCCGTACGATAATCAGGGCGTGATTACGAGAAAAATGACATTAAAAACGTCAGAATCAGAAAATTTGACTTTTCCGGCCGTTGACCGCCGTTGACCGCCGCCGCCGGCGGCGGCGCGCCGTCAACGGTGGAATTTCTCGGTGAAATTTTCCAGATCGGACCCTCTTGACCAGACGAACCCCTTTATCGAACTCTCTCAAAACATAATCAATTTCAATAAACTCAAGTGCAACATGAAAGAGAAGCTCACAAGGATTCGAATGATACCCTTAACCTGGCCGGAGGTGGCCGGAAAAACCGGGTCGCCGACGAACCGAATCGGGTTGCTCGCTCACCGCACGGGTCAACGGTCTCTTTCCAATTTTGGAAAGTCAACAATTGGTCAAAGTTCAGTCAAACCCCAATTTGCAAATTTTCGATGATTTACGACAATTTCGATATTTATACTCACTCCTCGGGTCGATCGACGGTCCGAAATAAATTACAAAATGATTCGGATAAACTCGAGACTATCGGATAAACTCGTCGGAACCCGAAACTTCAGATAATCATAAAATATTCCTCGGCTATCGGAAAAATCTTCCGAAACCACCCACGAGCTCGAAATCACGTACTCTACCATTTCCGTGAAGACACTCATCCCAAATTCTCGACTGAAAACATAGTCGCGAATCGGATCGACAAACCACACAATATCGCAAAACTGCGACTAAAACCAAATCTCGAGAATCGTGCCAATCACACATCTGATTCTGGTTCGGGTCGTCACAGCAACTCCCTTACTAGAAGAAACCTATCTGAAACAGAAAATGTATGATAGACATTAAACCGCATGAATCAGCTATCCGAAATCCAAAATCCTAAGTTAATCTGGAAACGGATTCTGTTTCTCCACTTGACCGCTCGCCAAGCTACATCTCCTAATCAAGCCGCTCACCAAGACTTCAGCTCATCCTGGACCGCTTGCCAAGACTTCAGTCTTTCAAGTCCAATATGAAATATTTATTTCAGGCCCAAACAATATCCTCTCTGTTGAATTGGTATGGTGCAGATCGAAGACTACAAGAAGGGTGTTACTTCACAATCGTTCCTGGATTTTAAGAGTAGTTAAGAGCTAGAGCTATTGCATGCATCTTTGTAATTTGTCATGTTTTTGTTGCTTTCAAGCAGCAGCTGGACGGGAAAGGATTAACCTAGAGAACAAGTAGACTATAGATACTTAGAACATAACTTGAAAGTTGAAAAGCTAGCTAGCTTGAAGATGAGTGTCAAGTATAAAACAAAAGAGAAGGAAGAAAATTGCAAACAGATTATATATATATATATAGAGTATAATATATCGATATCATCTCTTTATATAAGCAGATCTAATAGTAATGAAATATATATGATGATTAAAAAGGATACACAAGATATCTAAATTTACATATTGCAAAAATGTATCATCGATCTACCATTGGTAGATGATACATCTTAATTAAAAGTTCTGCAAAATCAACACTTAATAATTAATTTGGGAATGAGCTAGAGAATTATCTTGTTATTTATATACATTACACATATATATTTCATCATCTTCGATCTTTTCTTATTAGTTTCTGTTAATTACAAGAACCTAAATTACTCATCGATGACAGGTTTTAGAGAAACTGCGTACCTGCAGGCGTGAAAGCATTAAAGGGATTAATCAATGGATATGAAGAAGATGAAGAATTAGGAGGAAGTTGGGGTTGATCTGCTGCTGAAGCTGGTGGTGAAGTGTAACAACTCTGATGAACAGCATGGCCTTGATCAAATAGAATGCCCTTAAACACATGGCCACCAATTGTAACACTGGCCTGATAAGCATGCTGATCCAGATCCACCATATCCTCCACGGAGCTCACTCGAACACACCGGAATTTTGCCATGGCACTCACCTCAGCTGGGAAGCTACTACTCTCTTGATGATGATCTCGATCTAGCCCTAGATGTAAAACTAAATTATCAATTTATCTAGTGTTAATTACTAATTAATAAACAAAACGAATCTGCTATCATATAGATATGTGGAAGCAATAACTATATATGCACCCACAATGTTAGGGTTGAAGTAGTCTAGCAAGTGATGTGGTGTGAGGAATTCAATTTCATAGAGACACACCGAATACTGAGAGATATGTAGATTGATCTGTACATAGTGACATAGATTTCAAGTATTTACCTGTAGATAAAGAAGAGGGATTGTGTTGTCCTAGCCTCTTGTTAGGGTTGATGATGAAGTGTCCTTGATCAATAGAAAGCCGCTGTTGCTGGTGGTGGTAGTGGGGGTGGTGATGATCATGACTTTGCAGCTGTTGCTGTTGCTGCTCATGAAGTAGGCTTCTTTTGAAGAGCGGAACCCAAGTGGATTTGACGTGAGTTTGGCACTGAAACCCTTTGTTGTTACAGCAAGTCCTGCATCTCATGTACATACACCCTTTCTTTGCTTTGTTCCCACAGTCCTCGCACCGAGTCCTAGACCCCATTGTTAAACCTCCTCCACCACCGCCTGCTCCGCATTGCCTCAGCCTCACCATTTATCTTTCATCGACCACTGACTATTTTCGTCATATCGATGACCTTGGTCTTTCTCTCTTCTTAACTTTTTTATTATGGAGGCTAGTTTCTGGATGCAGAAGATCGATCACTTTAATTTCTTTAGGGTTGTGTGCCTGCTGCTTTTTCAGATGCATAGCTATTATAATTAGGTGCTAAACATGAGCTTAAGTAGACGCTAGCTCTTGCGCTTCATTCATCAAAGAATCAGACCTCATCCTTTCAAAAAAAAGAAAAGAATCAGAGCTCACTTTTTAATTTTTTTTTAAATTAAAGAATTCTAAACAATAGCTATCCATGTAACTATAGCAGTACACAAATTATTGTAATTAACTTCAAGTCCATCGTGAATAATTAGCTCTAAGGGACTTGATAGTCAGTTTCATTTAGTACAATTCGAGTACTAAACCCACATGCAACCCTTCACGTCACTCAGTCAGTCACTGTCTCGACGACAGTCTTACCCGACACCGACAATAGAAAGAAAATTGACGAAGGCTCTGCTGCCTCCTAGATGCATAATGTGCTCTCTGAGAGGATCTGCATCGGTTGAGCTTTTGCTCGATCAAGATGGTGGAGTTCCTCAGCGGAGGTTTTACTCGAGTAAGAGAAGGAACAAAATTTATTCTTGTGATTGCTCTAACAGATGGTGAAGTCCACAGAAGAAATCCCTTGTTTGCTTGAGCTTTCTTTCCTCCACCGCTGCATAACCAGTTTTTGCTCGAACACCTTGCCGACTGACCCACCAATTGTTCGAGCAAAATCTCCAATTTTGCTCCCCGGTCCAGATGTCCTAAAAATAACGCAATTATGCAACAAAAAAGGATGCTTGCGTTTTGAATTGTGTATTTGTTAGTTTGTTATGGGAATACTAATAACATATGTAGCAAAACCCAATAGAAATGTGTAAGAAATGATAATCTGACCACCCAATTAATCCGTCTACAATCATTTTCTCGATCATATAAATAAAAATCTTTGTAGCCCTAAGCAAGATTATCAATCCTTAAAATGTGATACATTTTGCATGATAATTACGGTAGTGTGAGTTTTGAGAATTTTGCATTTTACCTAGGAGTTATCCTTGAGAAACGACTGAATTGGAGTATAGGCTGTTAATTCGGATCAATATCTACTAAGAATTCAAGATTATCGATCAGTCAATATTTCGATAACTAAACTCTAACTCGGATAGGACATGAATGGTAGAGATCTTAATTTGCAATTGAACATTAGTAATAGTAATAGCTAGATAGAGCAACAAAACAGGTATACACTATTGAATCTTCAACAGTAAACTATGGTCTCTGGTTATAGAAGAGGGTGTCAATCAGTAAAATTGTAAAAACAGTAGCTAGCTAGGGCCAACGTGCAAAGTCTGTCATCATGAACTGCTTTTCAGGCTAATATTCGTCCTTTCAAACCCAGAAAACTCTCTTCTAATTTGTACCCGTGTCAGCCCTAAGCATCAATCACTCTTCCCTGTTCATGATATGTAGAATCTTCATTCGCGCGAGTACAACTGGTATTATCCCCCTGCAAGCTAAATGGGCAAGGCTGCATTGAGAGCTTGGAGACAAATTTTTTGAAACGTGAAGAAGACACATTGTTTCGGTCGAAATTTGGGTGGGATGCCAATGAAACGAGATATGATACAAGCGGCTTCGAGCTGAGGCAGTTCTCATCTTGCTTCAGATCTGACTGCAGAAGGAGCAAGGCGTTAGAAGTAAAGACGAGATGACCCATCTAACACACTTCGATACCTAAATAAGTATGAAGTTTGAGAATAAGTGAACTAAATAGGAACGATGAATGGGGTTAGATAGAGGGAGTTTTCTTAATTAACTTAATACAATAATGATTAATTACCTTTATACTTATTCATAAATGACATTTCCTCTTATCTTTCGACATGGGACTCAGTGTTCTCATGTTGAAAATCTTTTTGCATATTCCTTTGTGGTCGAGTGTGTACGAAGCGGTAAGCAGTAAGTTTCACCGATTATGCTAACAAATCCTCATGTCAAGATCATTCTTGATTAGGAGTTGAAGTAGATACGCTCACTTTGTACACACTTGACGTTGTTTCAGCTAACTAGTAAGGCGTACCCACAATCTCCTTCAACCGTAAGAGAGAATAAATATTTGGATAAGGAATAGAACAAAGTCCATCAAAAAATAATGGAGCACGACATACAAATTTTCGCGTCCAGTTTAAAACTAGGGGAATGCGTGTCGGGCCCGATCGAGCCTGACAGGGAGTGTCATCTGTGGGCGATGTATGGCGCCTAAGACCGTAATGTGAAAGATAGCAAGCCCATAATGACCAGTTATGTGGGACCCCCTTTAAACAAATGGTGTTGTTGTGGCACCTGTCAAGATGGCATAAATGAGATAATAGTAAAAATGTGCAAAGGAAATAAGTGAACAGAGGAGAATAATAACGAGGCCACTCAGTTCAGGTGACCACAAAAACGAACAATACATGTAGGACATGTGGCTAGAGCAGATGACTTTAAGAAGAAAATGGAACGTCACGTCCTCTTGTCATAATGACGTGAGCCATCATAACGTCTCGAATTGATGCGAGTCGTTTCAATTTGGAAGTAGTGGGACAACATGCTACCAAGTCTGGGGTGGTGCTTGTGCCACGTGTACAGATCAGATGATCACAAGGGTTTTTAGAGAGGGGATGTAAGAGGATGTGAGGCTTGTCGTTCTCACTTTTACATCTTCTGTAAAACTGTGAGAGAAGAGGCAGAGAAAACCCAAAACAGAGAGAGGAAGAGATTATTGTAGAAGAACAAAAGAAAGAAGAAGCATTTGTTTTCGGCAAGAACCCAGAAGCATCTACTGCTCATAACGTGAGTCCTTGTGTTGTGTACTATTTTAGTTTAGATTTTAGATTTTGTGCAACGTATGTAGATTTCCAGAAAATAAAATGTGTTTTATGGGTTATTGGGTAAGAAAAAATAAGATAGGATTGTGGTTTCTAGGTTTGCGTATGAATAATATAGTAGGTAAGGTGAATTGATGCTTGGTTTTGAGGAAGATATGAGTGTGTGCTGAGTTTCAATCTAGAAGTGGTTATAGGTTTTAAGCATAGGTTGCTGGGTTTAATAACGAACAAGAAGAACATGATGAACATGGAAGGGGAAAAGGGAACAGGTTAATCCATGGGAAAATGAAAAATGTAAGGTTTTGTAGTTTGTAGAAATGAGTAGGTGTGATGTTACTAGGGTGGCCTAATGATTAGTGTCTTTTCTTATCAGGCTAGAATAGTGACATCATGAACCCTGAAGAGGCGATAGAGATTTCAAGTGGCAAGTCATAGAATAGTGGATGGGAGAAAGCGTCGCCAAAAAGAAAAGTATTCTTTACAGAAATAGGGTTAGTCTTGGTCTTAGGTCATAAAGCGAGAGCATAACATCTACATCATCGAACTCGACGCCTAGTATAAGTAGTGCGATGCCACTCAATCGGGGAGATGAAGATAACGCTCCGCTCCTCTTATTGCCAGCACCGCCCAACATGGATATGAAGAACATTGATGCCTACTTGACTAGCAAACCGACACGGCCAAGGCAACATGTGAATAACACAGTTGTGGGGATATCTATGGCCGACGCAGGCAGGGGTTGTCAAAGGTGCCTTCCAAAAGAAGGAAGCAGCGGGCGGGTATACCTAAATTTCCCCGTACCTGTCCAATTCCCTAAGGACTATATGCTACAACATTGCCAGTGTTCCCAATGGGGGGTTCGTGTTATGGGCGTTTGGAAGACGGGACCGTAGCACAAGAGCCAATGAGTGCGATGACGGATAAACAGATTAGGGATGCGTACAAAGAATTCAATATTCCTTCTTATATGAAATTAAGGCACCCGAAGGTAAGGGAGTCCGCCGCAAATCCTTCGATTGGGTATACTTGCATGTACATGTACCAATTCTATCATGGATTGACGTTAGCGCTCCACCCGTACATGCAGTATATGTTGGTGAGATTGAATATATCCCTTGGGCATTGCGGGTCGCTCATTATCAAAGTTCTATAGGCATTCCATTCTATCTTTAATTTATGTAGACTAGGATATACTGCTGAGGTGATGTCGGTGTGCGAACTAGACTATTTAGGGTGAGCGAGGGATAGCGGGACTGCTACGTTCACCAACAAGGGCAACATGTGGTTTTTTAACTACATGTCCACATTTGCTCCCGTTTGGCGTCGAGGTGTTGCGTTAGTGGGGGGTGATTGGGAGTTTGGCATAGCCCAGAGATAAGTACGTCTGAGAGAGCGAATAAACGGTGAATCCCCACTTCTTTCCAAGCGATATGTGGGTAGAATGGGCAAGTCTGGTGTTTGTTGCTTTTATGTTTCTGTGTGAAGGAAATTTAACTCGGTCTTAACAAAAACCCATCACGCAGTCGCCACCCACAGGTCTTCCATCATCGTCACCATCAAACAGCCACAAAAATGAAACTGACACCTCATAAGAACTGTTCGAGTCCGCCAAATTCGTAGAGATAACAAGCCGTGGAGACTGCGAAAGTAAGGAGGCGGTGGCGTGGTCAAGATCTCTACTGATACTGTGTTTAATCTCTCGGTGGGGGGGGGGGGGAGCTGAGGCGGATGGATCGAATATGGGAGAGAGTGATAAGAGAGGTATGGTTTTCTTTTTAAAGAAAATGGAGGGTTCAGACTAAAAAGCCTTTCAAATCGATGGTGAGATGAAAATGAAAGAGGGAAACCGAAATTTGTCCAAGTGTTGGGAGGGAAACCAAAATTTTGTGTTGGGAGGGAAACCTCCCGCCAAGACAATTGACGAAAATCATGGTATTGCCTAACTATAATTCAAACTATTATATGAAATGAGACAATGGGAAAAAAAACTATTGTCTGAAACACATTTATTCAACAACTATAAACCATTGTATAATAAGATTTCATACAAATGGGCATTGTCTACACTCTTGGGCATAGACAATAAAAAATAATGGGTGTTGCTAGAACATATGATCATCTATAGCTAATTAAAATCTATTGTCTCCTTGGCACATCTGGGCACATTCAGACAATAGTTTTTTTTGGTGTTAACTGCATTTTTCAGACAATGGACAAATGGCTGATTGCTGTCTATTATGTGTTGTCTATAGCAATTTTTGGCGCAGTGCACATTAATTACCTCAGAAGGTACTATTGTTGATGCGATGGCACCTGTGGTTTCGTCTATTCCTCAGGTTGTTACTCCCTACATGGATGACTCTTTGTTGGTGCCTTATACTGGGGATAAGATTCAGACTGCTCTATTTCAGGTATACCCGACCAAAGCACCAAGACTTGATGGTATGCCTCCTTTACTTTCCAGAGATATTAGGATATTGTTGATCCCAAAATTGTTCATATTGTACAAGATCTTTTGCATTCGAGTAGAATTCTTATTAATGAATATTTTTACAAATATGAGACCCATTGCTTTATGTAATGTTACTTACCAAGTTGCTGTAAAGGTGATAGCAAACAAGTTGAAGCCGTTGCTGAACTATATTATTGATCATTGCCAGAGTGCTTTTATTCCAAGTCGATTGATCACTGATAATAAATTTGTGGCAAATGAGGTGGCTCATTATTTATGGACCACAACCACAAGAGGAAATTAATTATCATATGACACTTAATTGGATGTCAGCAAGGCCTATGATTAGATGAAGTGGGGATATTTGAAGGTTGTGCTCATTTAAATAGGTTTTCCTGTGCTTTGAGTGGAGAATATTATGACATGTGTTACTTCAGTCCGATATGTTTTTTTTATTAATGGTTCACCTAGGAGTTTTGTGACTTCAACTAGAGGCTTGTGTTAGGGTGATCCTTTGTCACCATATCTGTTTCTTCTTTGTAATGGGAGTTTGTTGGCTTTACTCAGACGGGCCTATGCAGCTACATCACTACAGAGCATTTGGGTTTGTAAGGATGCTCCACAATTATCTCGTTTGTTGTTTGTTGATGATAGCTTATTTTTTTTCTTCAACATCTATCCAAACATGTCATATCTCGAAGGATTTACTTCGAGTTTATGAGTTGGCCTCAGGCTAATCTATTAGCTATGAGAAGAGAAGGGTATGCTTCATCCAAAATCTGGAGATTGGAGGACATGAGAAGTTGGCTGATGCTTCAGGCATGACTTTTGTTCCTTATCATGAGCAATACTTGGAGATACTTTAGGCAGTAAAATTGCGGCTTTTGATTGTATCAAGAATAAGGTGCATGAAAAATTGAAAGAATGGAAAAACTCCTTATTAAGAGTGACACATAAGGAGGTTTTGATTAAGGAAGTGGCTCAATCACTGCTTACTTATGCTATAAGTTGTTTTCTTTTGCCTAAAACTTTTTGTGAGGAGCTACAACAGATGTGTGCCAACTTTTATAGAGGTGATATAGTTGATAAGAGGAAGATTCATTGGTGTACTTCAGAGCAAATATATAAACCGAAGTTCCTCGGTGGTTTGGGTTTCCGTAACTTGTATACCTATAACCAGTAAATGTCGGCAAAGTATGCTTGGCGAATCATCACTTGATGCAGTATTATTGATTTTCGGCCTATTCCAGACACGTTGGTTGGTTGGTAGTGGAGATCAGATTGATGTCGGGGCATGATAGGTGGATGCCAAAACCACCAACCTTTTGGCCAGAAGAAGTTTTACAAACTCTTGATGAATTGGAGTTCAAACAGGTTGGCACCATTTTTTGGCCCTTCTAATACTGCAGTTATTCTCACTTTTCGTTGAGTGGGAGGACATGGGAGGATAAACTGATCTACAATTATACAACTAGGGGTGATTTTATTATGGGTAATACTTATATTGTTGCCACGGATATTGAGTAGCCGGTACATGTTGCAATTCATGACCCGAGTAAATGATTCTGGAAGGCTATCTAGCATCCTTAAGCTCCTCTAACTTCCTTGGTTTGTGTTTGGTGAGTATGTCTGAGTTGTCTTCCTACTACGACACACATACGAAGTAGGATGGTGGATGAGGATGAGATTCAGATATAAAAAAGACGCTACTATTCAGACCATGATGCAACCTATGATAATCGATGTGGGTTCTTTCGCAACCTCCTTTATGGATTGGTTACATGCATGTTTTCTTGCTTTACACCCTGATACATTAGCCATATTGATTGTTTACATATGGTTTACATGGAAGAACCGAAATGATAAAGTGTGAAATTAGAAGCAATTTGATAGTCAATCCCTGAGGGTGCAAGGAGGTGATTGGCACGATCACTATATTATGGTGAATTGGCCCTCGGACTGCCCAAGCACGAAGATTCAATGTTGGGAAAGACCAAATGTGTGACGACCCAGAACAGAATCAGAAGCGTAATCAGCTTAATTCGTGAGTTAGCGTATAATCGCAGAATTTGAATTGAGTCTCTTCTCGAGAGTTGTTGTACGCATGATTTCGAGTTCGTGGGCGGTTCCGGATCATTATTTGGACGACCGAGGAATATAATATGAATATTTGAAATTTTAGAATATTGTCGAGTTTATCCATTCATGTTCGAGTCTATCCGAATTACGATTGTGATCCGTTTTAGACCGTTGATCGACACGAACCGTAGATGGAATGATTATCGACTTGATTTGCGAGTTTCGCGATTTGTTGTGATTTCGGCATAATCTGTTAATATGGCGGCTTCGTTAGCGACTAAATTATCGGGCGAGAATTTGATTTCGGATCCTTCGTGGAAGTTGTAGAGAATTTAATTTCGAACTCGTGGGAACTTTCGGATAATTTTTCCGAGTAGCGAGGAATAAGTTATGAATATTTTCGTCCGCCGAATATTGTCGTATTTATCCGTTTGAGGTTCGATACGCGTACGGTATAAATACAGAAGCGATACCTGCCGAATTGGGAAACTTGCCATAAAGGGAAAGCTGGGTTGACCTGCGTTGACCACGGGTCAAGAATAACCCGTTTGGAGGCCGAATTGGTTCACCGGAATTGAGGCTGATTCCGGCCATATTTGGGCAAGGCTTCTTCACAAGATTTGTTGGGCTCGAGCTCCTCTTCGGATTGGTAGGTGGATCATCCCGTGGGGTGGCCGGAGGAGAGAGATCCGTCGATGTGAAATTCCGGCGACGGCGGCGGCGACTTTTCGCCCGACGTGGTTTTCGACGAGTTATATGTCGTTTCACTCGAAATCGCGCTCCGATCGCAGTGGTGAGGTTTGTTTTTCGATTTGAGTATCGAAAATTATAGCGAGGTTGTGTGGTATGATTATCGGGATTTTGACAATTCGTCGTTATTAAATTATGTGTTTCCGAGAACGGTTGTTTCTCGTGATTTGATTTGAGGATTCGAATTATGATTTTGAGAAATGAATTTTATGATTATTCAGGGATTCGTGATCATTCGTATCGCGAGGGATTTTCCGCCGGATCACTGGATTAACGCGAACTGCGTTACGCTCATCTGTGAGTGGACATTTCTTTTCACGGATTGATTGCGAGTCTTTTATATACGTTTTACGAACTTGAGCATGCAGTATGATCATGATTTTTATGAGCATGTGTTTTACGATTATACATATACGAATATGCGTATACGAATATACATATATATATATATAATGTTTTATGCATGTGCATGGAAATGATTTATGATTTGGTTTACACAGAGTACAGTCTCAGTTATCAGAGTTGTATCGATACACATTGGCTTCTCGGCTGATCCCCGAGTATGCTCCGGGGGGGGGGGGGACAGATATCCTGACCCGAGGCCTTTCTGGCTAGGAATCACATATGGGTCTGGGATCCCGTGATTCAGACTGTGCTATCGCGAGGGAGTCCATGAGTGACCCCGCGATATTTATGATGCATGCTCTGTACGTGAGTTGGAGTCAGCGTCTCCTCGCGTACCATTTGATTTTTATGCATTTAGACTCGCATATGTTTTTATAACATATATTATTTGGCGAAAGACATTTATTTTCGTCCACTCACTCTAACAGTTTTCATGTCTTTCCCCTGATCTTTTCGGTTTCCGTGCCCAGTTTGCAGTTCAGATTCTGGTGTCGCACGTCGTGGTTGGAGGCATAGTATTCGAGCGATGTTTCTTTTATGATAGGTTCTTAGTTTGACCTACTATTTGTATATATATACTAGAAGTCGCTCTGAGCATTCTGATGTATACTTCTATACGATTTTTTCCCCGGATTTCGGTAAAGTATAGTTATATCTATTAATTTACATTACTGTTGATATATTGAGAAATCCGGATGGGATTGGTGCCCACGGTTTGATTTTTGTGGCATAGGATGAAGTGTCACTACCAGAAGTCTTACTATAGCCGACGATACTATGTCGTCGGTCTGTCCCATTATATCGTCGGTTATAGTGTATAGCCGACGATGAGTCGTGGGCTATAGTATCGTCGGTGTTGCACTGTCGGTGATACTATAACCGATGACAAGTTAGGGTTGTCGTCGGTTATAGTATGGATCTATAGCCAACGATATTAATTCGTCGGTTATAGTTCCATACTATAACCGACGACTTCATCGTCGGTTATAGTTCCTCCCCTGGTCAAACTGGTTGACCAAGGAGGAAACTATAGCCGGCGATATTAGTTTATATCGTCGGCTATAGTGAATATAATTTTAATTTTTTTTTGCAGGTTCTGAGTTTTATCCCAGAAAATGCATTCCCAATATATAATCCAATATTGTTCACATTGAAAATCAAGAACTATTAAAACTATAGTAGTAAATAATTAAAATAAAAAACCGAAATCGTTCAAATCTATATACATATGTGTACTACATACTACGGGTTTCCTAAGTCTATGTGGTCAAACGGATCGCCAAAACTTGGTTGGTCCTGGTCAGGCTGAGGATGAGGCTGAGGCTGAGGCTGAGGCTGTGGCTGAGGCTGTGGCTGTGGCTGTGGCACACCGAAAATGGGCGGGGGAGCTATCTGGATTCCAGATGCATGCAACTGTGCATAACAGTGCTGCATCCATGTCCCCATCATCTGCTGCTGTTCGGCCAACCGATTCTGCTCTGCGGCTCGCTCCTGCTCCATCTCCTCCATCCGACGTTGTTGAGATTCCATCTCAATCGCTTGCCTATGAAGCTGCTCCTGTAGCTCATTAGCCTTCGAAGATGATCCCGATCCGCGAGAGAATTCAGGGGTCTTCTTCAGCAGCCTTTGACCACACTTTCTCGAACCTCTGCAGTAGAAAGTGTTCTTCCCTAGAGGGATCGCAGTTGACATAATCCTGGCCGCTACGATCGGATCAAATTGATCAATCGGGAGTTCCGCATCGGGGGTGTTGGGATAGCGCTCTCTCGCCACTTGAGTCAACACCTTTGGAATCACCTCCTGAAGTCTCGCCTAATTGACAAAGAAAAATAAAATGTTAATTAATGTAAACAATCTAAAAAAATAAGAAATATGTTTATTTTGTTATAAGGACACTTACAGCATATTCGGGGGATTGCGGATATGCGTGCTGCATCGTATAGACAAGCATAGGGACTTCTGGGTGGTTGGCCGCCTCCTCGATCCAACCCGAGTATGATCTGGAACCGGCATGATGATTTTTTGTGTTTTTGGCCCGGTTCCTTGTGTTGACTTCAGAAATAGCCTGCTCGATTAATCCAACATCAAAAAAATATTAGCCAAATAATTTGGGGGAAGTACGATAAAACAAAAATTTAATCGATCAAAGGTTGCGTACCTTCAATTTCGGGTTGTTGAAGTGAACCACAAGCCATCGCCACTCGTACTCCCTATAACAAAACTCGCTAGGGGTACCGGAACGATCGTCGCTGTACTTTTTCCAATGTTTTTTCAACTCGCCCTTCCACTCCTTATACCTATATTAATAAAATCAATCGTTAGTAACTTACAACATTTTATGAACATAATCAAAAGAAACGAAAAAATCGAAACAAATGAATCTAGTAACCTGCTCCCCTGCACTTGATCCGCCCATGTGGATCTAATGTCGTTGTCCACGCGGAACCACCTCTGCAATGCATATATATATATATATCAATAATATTAAAAATTTATATAGAAAATATACATAATGAATATACAATTCTACTCACTGACAACGTATTATTCAGCTCATATTTGCACTGAATTCCAATCTGGCCACAACATTGGGACTCTATCCTGTATGATGCTGCCCACCATCTTTGCGTACTTTCGAGTGACCTTTCCCTCGATCACCTGGCCTCTATCCCCGGTCAGAATCATAACTTGGCCACCACCACTAGCCTGAATGGCGTCGTCCAGTAACTTGCCGACAACGGGGCCTCTGGTTCTCTTTTGTTTGTCACCGGGCACGATCTCGCCTATCACATATATATGTAGACGATTTTTTAAACATCAACACCTAATTGAATTTAAATATTACTAAGTAAAAAGATATCACTAATTAATATTTACCAGATTCGTCGGTGCGTTGTCCCGGAATCCTCACACTCCAGAGAGGTTCTGGGAAGGGTACATACGCGTATGCCTGGTCCGGGGTAATGATAGCTGTCCTGGAACAGGCATCCCCGTGGAATCGACGAGAGGTATCGTCGGGATTTTCAAGGGTAAGAATAGGGTAGACGGCGGGCATAGTCGCATCTTGGCCGATGACTGAGTCGATCCACCAGCCTCCTCGGAAGAATGAGGAGTCTGGTGGGTGGATGGGGAAGGGTCCTCGCGATGAATCTCTAGCATTCGAACCGAGGATTGAGTTGCACTATCCGTTGAAGGCGTGCGACTGTCCTCATAAAGCCTCCTTGCGCCTGAGAATCGAGCAGGCTCGACCTGCTGCTGCTAAGGTTGTCCCTCACCCAGAAGTGTACGGTACCGAGAGGTGGGAGGAATGCTGTAAGTGTTGCCGATACTGGTGGATCCTGATGCGGACCAACTTCCGGTGCCCTCATCCCCACGTCTCGATCTCCCTCTCCCTCTCGACCTCCCCCTCGACTCCCCTCGGGAAGCACCGCAATTCAACCAATTCATCGTTGCTATAAAAGTTACGTAACATACTCAATTTTATACAGTTTTTAAAATCAACAATAAAATTAAAGTTAATTCACATCAAACTAAACAAATGTCAGAATATATTAATTCACATATTTTCATATTTAACTCACAATAATTCCATCAATTACTAAAAATTCAAATGAATTCATATATATATATATGTTCATAATAATAATCCACAAATTACAACAATTCAAAAAAATTTCAGTAAATTACAAAAATTCATTAAAAATCCTTCCACTCACATAAAATTTCCAAATTGTTCAACAAATTTCATTATATATTCCTTCATATAAAATTCCATTAAATTACAAAAATTCAAAATAATTCCTAATTCATCCAAAAATTCAAATTCGTAATCCAAAAATTCCAAAAATTCCAATACTTAAACTCTAAATATATATATAATCCAAAAATTAATTAAACTCCTCTATATATATAATCCAATAATTTCATAAATCCAATATATAATCCAATAATTCCAATAATTCCATAATTCCATAAATCCAATATATATATAATCCAAAAAATCAACAATAATTCCAAAAATCCACAAAATTCAACAATAATCCAATATATATTCACACAATTCATCCAAACATCCACATTATCGATCAACAAACTAAACAAATTCAAATCTAACCTAAATAAAAAAAATTCGAAATTGGAGATTTAGGGATTTCAAACCTGTTTTTTGGGTTTAGAATCGAAGATTGGAGGCTTGAGGATCGATGGACGACGGCTTGAGGACTTCTAGCTTGCTCACAAGACGGCTGCGGCGGAAATCGAATCGGAGGAGGCTGTATGAGTTTTGGGCAGTTTCGTTCTGCCCAAAACGGCTGTACCAGGCATTATAACCCGAAAACTATAGCCGACGATGATACTTATATCGTCGGCTATAGTATAACCGACGATATTTATTATGAATATCGTCGGTTATAGTTTGTTTCATTTTTTTTTTCATATGCATTATATATTTATACAAAAAGGCTATGAGTTTTTTTTCCTAACTTATAAAAAATGCTCCTTAAACAAAGTATCTACTTTAATTAATTACATCGATCCAATTAAGTTAAAGTCGATCATCTGAATATAATTCATTTTACATTGCACGTTCAAACTCAAATTAACATACATACACTAAGGCGCATAGTCAGAATCATCGCTTGAGTCTAACTCAGTTTCCGAGTTAATTTCAGGTAAGATGTGTAAGCCCTCGTGACTTGAGTCTTCATTGTCTTCATTTTGATTAACATCAATAAGATTCGGTTGAGGAATTCGTACCACACTGCTCTGTATCACATTATTTAGGCGAATTGTTAAGGTTTCAGGAATACCAGTTGCGTTCGGCTCTTGGTATGCACTAACTTCTTCATTATCCGAGGTCACACCAAGGGTTGAGGCACTGTATATCTTTCTTGGAAGAACATTGTTAACCACTTTCCACGCGCCTGTATGCTCCATCTACTGACATATGTTGTGGAGGGTCCTCGAACGCTCCCAAATACAGTCTGGTGTACGTTACACACTCGTGCGCAATATATGCTTCAGCGATACACCCTTCGGGTGCAGATTTGTTCATCACATAGTCTTTGTAGTCCCCTAATTGTCTATAAAATTGGTAATTACAGAGCATGTTATAAATATTGTAAAATAAGTGAATAAATAATATTAAAGACATATGTAGCCAGATTCAGAGATGCATTACGTACCTTTCCATATGATACATCCATGTGTAGTGTACTGGACCAGTAAGCAACAATTGTTCCGGAAGATGGAGCATCAGGTGAGGCATGATGTCGAAAAAGTTTGGAGGAAATATCCTTTCAAATTTGCACATGATAAAAATGATGTCCTGTTGCATTTCCAACAAGTCCGATTTCTTCACTTCTCTCATGCATAACTTCTGAAAGAATCTTGACAAAGCCACCAACGGCTCCACCACCTCTTTGGGCAGGTACCCTCGAATGAAAACAAGGAAGAGGCGTTGAAGCAGTATATGACAGTCATGACTCTTTAGTCCGTACATCTTATTTTCTTTGAAGTTAACACATCGACTTATATTTCCAGCATAGCCTGAAGGATACCTGACATTACCCATCCAGCCAAAAATTTCATTCTTCTGGGCAGGCTTGACGGTATAAGGAGCTTGTGGCATTTTTTTTTTCCCATCTCTCAACCACAAATGTTTTCGCAGTCCCATCCTTTTAAGATCAATGCGTGCCTTCGGGCCATCTTTAGTTTTTCCCTCCCAATTCAACACTGTGCCGACCACACTCTCGCACACATTTTTCTCTATGTGCATGTCATCTAAGTAGTGTCTGATCAGCAACTTGGACCAATACGGAAGTTCCCAAAAAATACTTTTGTGTGTCCAGAATTTATACATGTCGGGTTTGTCAGGTATTGATGCCACTATCTCAGGATGATTGCTGAGCTGCCCAAAATCGTAATCATTTAGCACTTCTAATATTTCATCCCCCGTCCATCTCCTCGGCTGCTCACCTGTTTCCACAGTCCCATCAAATGCCTCCATATCCTCCCGAAATGGGTGATCATGTGGAAGCCAACAACGATGACGCATCTGTACAATCTTCCTGCAATGAGGTCTGTAACACTCAACAGTCATGCACTCTGGACAAGCCCTGTATCTCCTGGTAACGTTGCCCGACAACATCCCGCGTGCATGAAAATCGCTAATGGTGCCAACAAGCATGACATGCATATGGAACATCTCATTTTTGAACTTGTCATAAGTGGGATGACCATGCTCACTCAAGTACTTAAGCTTCGCAATCAAGGGTCTCAAATACACATCGAGACACTTTCCTGGATAACCCGGCCCTGGAATTATCATAGTGAGCATATTGTATTCTTTTTTCATGCACATCAATGGAGGAAGGTTGTACGGTACCAAAATAACTGGCCATATAATATATTGAAGACTCATGTTGCCAAAAGGGTTGAATCTGTCAGATGAAAGCCCCAGCCAAACATTTCGAACCTCTGATGCAAAATAAGAAAACTCCTTCACCATGTGCTTCCAAGCCTCTCCGTCAGCAGGGTGTATAAGCGTATCACCGTCGGGCAAATTTCTCTCGGCCCACCATCTCATAGCTTCAGCCGTGTGTGCACACATGAACAACCGTTCTAGCTTATCTATCAGCGAAAAATACCGAAGTATCTTCACAGCTTTCTTGTTTCCAGCAGGAGTCAACTTATACCTATTTGTACCACATACCGGGCATTCATCAAGGGATTCAAGATCATTCCCATAAGCATCTTCACCCCAGAAGAGAACACAATCATATCTACAAGCATGGATTTTGATGTAGGAAAGGTCAAGATGTTTCAGGATCTGTCGCACCTTACGATGAGTGGTAGGAAGACGATGACCGGGGGGCAACAACGAACCAGACCACTTCAGCCAATCATCAACAGCCTTCACACTCATTTGGTTCTCCACTTTGCGCTTCATTACTCCCATAACACTTTCAAGAACAGTCTTATTACACCCGTTGTACAACGGGGTCTATTGGAAGGCAATGAGGTTGTTGTACTTGTCCATACCAGCAATGTTGATAGCTATAGGTAATTGCTGGACTGGCTCAATATGAGGGAAGTCTCCAACGGCGGGAGGGATATCCGGTGCTTGAGCAAATATACCGCTCTCATGAGGAAACATATCGTTGATCAACCTTGTTGTTGGATCATTGGATGTACTGCCACTCTCAAAAAATTATCCGTGATCATGTTGACCAACTGATGAGCTTTCACCGTGATAAATCCAACATGTGTACTTATCCCAAAACCCGTTTTTCTTCAAGTGCTCCAATACTTTATCGATGTGAAAACGATATCGCTCGTTGCGACAATGACATTTCATACACGGACAATAATGAATTGTCATCCCTCCACAATTAACCTTCACATATTCCACAAAACTTCTAATTTCACGGTGATATCTTACATCCCATCTTGGAAGACACATTCAACTCTTGTCCATCCTGAAAATTATAACTGCATGTATATATACCCATGATCTTATTAATTAAAATTTCATAGATAAATATATACCGATATATATATATATCGATCTATATATATATATCGATATTCAAACTATAAATTACATAATTTAATTATTCGATCTACTCGATCCCTAACTAGCTAGCTAATTAATTACAAATGAACATATATATATAGTCGTCTAATTATTCTACTTGATCCATAATTATTCATATATATATAATTTCGTCTAATTTAACTCGATCAAAATCAAAACATTCGATCAATCAATTAATATAAATATATATTATTATAATTCCCATAATTTTAATATATATATATATACACACCCTAACTATATATAATCGATCACAAAATCTAAATATATATATAACCACACTATAATTAATCACAATTAACCGAAACATCACAATAATCACAATATATATTATACCCATAATTAATAATCACAATTAATCCTATAATAATCACAATATATACTCAATTAAATAAATTAATCACCCTAGCTATATATATATTCACAATAATCAACACAACAATTACGTACTACTCCAACTCGATCAACTATCAATCACGTACTCAAAATCAACCATCAATACTCAAACTCAACAATCAATTAACTCGATCGATCAATATTTCAAAATCAACATCAACAATCGATCAACACACACACATATATAATATTAAGTACATACGTACGTACCTATATATAATGAATCACGAACTCATTCTTGACAGTTTTCGACATCACCCAAAGATTTCAGAGCATTTTCAGTTTTCGCGGGAGATTTTTTTTGAATAACAGAGCTGCTGCCCAGAATGGATCTGAAATAAGAAACTATAGCCGACGATACCACAAAATCGTCGGTAATAGTTAAAAAAAGTCGTCGGTAATAGTGGAAAACTATACCCAACGATTTTTCGGCTACTATAACCGACGACAACAATACATCGTTGGTTAAAAAAACTATAACCGACGATGTACCCTAGTCGTCGGTTATAGTTCACTATACCCGACGACAAGGGTTCTCGTCGGTCTGTTTTTTCCCATGTCGTCGGATATAGTGTTTATGCCGGTAGTGTGTATTTTCCGGGTGCAGGTAATGGTAATTCCGTGTTAGTAGCGTTACTCTGCCGAAATTTTTATGGTTTTTGTTGGTTCGTGTTTTCATAAGGAGTTTGATTCCGGTTTAGGAAACTAAATCGGGGTTGAGTCCTTTCAAAATGTGGGTCAGTATTATATGTGTATAGTATTTTTGATTCCAGATTGTATCGTGAAGGTGTAGAGGTGGTCGTTCGAGATTGGAACAGATAGTGTGTTATGAATTTTGCGTGTAGAGTTCAGCGGTTTATTCAACTTTGGCTGTAGAGATTGTAGCGAAATGGCAAGCTTGTAAGCTTGTCTTGGACCGTGGTCTGTCGCCTGTACATTTATGTTCGGATTCCTTAATTATAATTGATGCAGTGCAAGATTTGTCTACTGTTAGTGTTACTTTTAGGGAGTTGTGCTGAGATGTTTGGGAGGTTACTACCAAACACCGAGTACTTATTTTTTCCATCTGAGAATGGATGGTAACCATCCTGCTCATACTATGGTGAAGTGGGTTTTACGAGCAAATACCCGTTCTCTTTGTACTCCTACTATTTTGACTGATATTTTTATGAAAGATTGTACTTCTTGACATTCATCAATAATTTTTTTATTATTTATCTCAAAAAAAGATGTACCCAATAATCTTTGATTTGACTATAAAAAGCATATAATTTAACATTTGTTTTGCGCTCTTACCATTTTTTGCCCTGTCAATCTTTTGATATTATAGTACAACCATAAACGGTTCACATGATCCACCCGCTATAGACTATTTAGACAACAAGATAACCGAATCTACCAATATAAGTTGACCATACAGTGTGCTCTCTGGCTCAAATTGATAAGTAACCTAACACTTAGATTTGCCCGATCAAAGGCAGTATTTTATTACAATAAACCCTCACCATAATTGTTAAAACTAAAATACCCCAAGTCGATCAATTATTCAGGCAAGTCTTTCCGGTTGACCAAGCCTGGCACACTAGCGAGGCCCATGTGATGGCTTACTTTCACATATTTTCATCCATACATGAAAGGACTCAACCCCGATTCAGTTATCTAAACCGGAATCGAACCCCTTCTGAAAACACGAACCAACAAAAACCATTCAAAATTTCGGCAGAATTTCATTACTAACATGGAATTGCATAAACCTGCACCCTGAAAATAACACTTCGTCCTATGCCACAAAAGCCAAAACGTGGGCACCAATCCCATCCGGATTTCTCAATATCATAACAATATCAAATAACAGAAAACATATCTGTAATATAATATATACGAGAAAATCCGTATAAAACATGTATCAGAATGTATCAGAGCGACCTCTAGTGTAAATATATACAATATACACATCAGTAGGCGAAACAAGAACCTACTGGAAAACACAGGTAGCTTAGATCACTAGCCTCCAACCGCGACGTGAAACACCAGAACCTGAACTGCAACTGGGCACGGAAACCGAAAAGCCCAGGGGAAAGACATGAAAATCGTTAGAGTGAGTGGACGAAAATAAATGTCTTTCACCAGTTGATATATATATATATATATATTAAAATAACATATGCGAGTCCAGATGTATAAATAAACAAATAGTACACGAGGTAATACATACTCCTCCAGCGTACTGAGCGTGCAAGTAAAAATCCCACGGGGTCACTCATGGACACGTCCGTGCTAGTACAGTCCGAATCACGGGATTCCAGACCCACACGTGATTCGAGCCAGAAAGGCCTCAGGTCAGGGTAACTGTTTCCACCCAGAAATGCCTCGGCACAAGAAACAGATAACTGTACCTACCCAGAAATACATCGGCACAAGGCACAGTTCCCCCCTGGTAGGCACCCTCGGGGATCAGCCGGGATGCGTGTGTATCGATACAACAACATAAACTACGACTGTACTCTGTGTAAACCAAATCATAAATATTTCGATGCAAATGCAATAAATAGCATAAGAATGCATATGCGTAACATAATCGTATAACACATGCTCATAATAATCATAATCTCGTAAACATGCTCAAGTTCGTAAATCATATAAAAGACTCGCAAGAATTCCGTGAAAAGAAATTGTCCACTCACAGGTGAGCAAAACGCGTACTCGCGCTAATCTCGAGGCCCGGCGGAAGATCCCTCGCCAGAAGCACGATCTCGATCTCGATCTCGATCTCCTGAATATTCATAAACATAACTGATCAAAACATAATCCACAACTCTGTACTTTACCACGGAAACCAACCGTTCCCGGAAATATACAATGCAATACAAAATGATTAACGGAATTCCCGAAATCTCCACTCGAAACCCTCGACTAAAAATCCGCTACCCAAATCAAACCGAAAACCTCTGGACGATAATCAGGGCGCGATTACGAGAAAAATGACATTAAAAACACTAAAATCCAAAAAGTCAACCCCTCGCCGGAGCTCCGCCGTTGACCGCCGTCGGCGGTGGCGGCGCGCCGTCAACGGTGGAATTCCACGGCGAGAAGCTCCAGAATTGAAGGCCTCATCAAGCCAAACCACTTCTTCAACTACCTCAAGGGTCAAATCAGACCGGAATCCCTCCAATTCACCTGAAAATCAAACGGAATCCATTTTCCGGCAACCCAATCGGGTTCGACTAAAATCACCACCTCAGATCAAATAAAACACAGGGGAAGCATCACCAGGGTGTGGGGAGTCGAAACCCCAACATCCCCACCTCCAAAACTCGCCGGAGCACCACCCCCCAACTCCGGCGAACTCCGGTGGCCTAACCCGGTTCGGGTTCCACCAAATCTCAACCAATTTTCATCAAATCAATTACAAAACAAATAAGGAACTCAAGGTGAAGCTATTCATACCCTCAGCGAGGTCGAAGGTAGCCGGAATATGCAGGTCAGACGGCGAAGCCAAATCGGGAAACTTTCCACTTCGGGTCAACGGTCAAATTTCCAATTTTGGAAAGTCAACGGTCTGGTCAAACTTCAACAGTGTTTTACGACTATTTCTCGACTATTTCCGATATTTATACTCGCGCCTCGGGTCGATCGACAACTCGAAATGGATAACCATCACGATTCGGATAAACACGAAACAATCGGATAAACTCGTCGAAAACTGAAACTTCAAATAATCGTATTATATTCCTCGGTTATCGGAAAAATCATCCGAAACCGCCATCGAGCTCGAAATCACATACTCTACAACTTCCGTGAAGACACTCAATTCAAATTCTCGGCCGAAAATATAGTCGCGAATAGAATCGACAAACCACACATATATCGTAAAAACCGCGACTAAGACCAATCTCGTGAATCGTGCAGAATACACAACTGATTATTGTTCGGGTCGTCACAAATTTACCCCCCTTAAAAAAATTTCGACCTCGAAATTTACGTACCTGTCAAGTGAACAGATGAGGATACTGTTCCCGCATACGCTGCTTAGTCTCCCAGGTGGCCTCTTCAACTGAGTAGTTCTGCCACAAGACCTTCACTAGCGGAATCACACGGTGTCTCAACTCCTGCTCACGACGATCAAGAATCTGCACAGGCTCCTCCACGTACGTCAAATCCTCTCTGATCGGCAACTGTTGTGGGGCTAACACATGTGAAGGATCTGAGATGTACTTCCGCAACATCGAAACATGGAAGACATCATGAACATGAGCCATCTCAGCTGATAACTCAAGTCTGTAAGCAACAGCTCCAACCCTCTCTGTGATCTCGTACGGACCAATGTATCATGGTCGAAGCTTGCCACGCTTCCCGAAACGTACAACTCCCCTCCACGGAGATAGTTTCAGGAAGTCCCAATCACCAAACTCGAACTCTAAACTCTTCCTCCTCACGTCTGCATAACTCTTCTAGCGATCTTCAACCTATCCCGGATAATCTGAACATCCTCTATAGTGCTCTTCACCAGATCGGGGCCGATAAGCCATCCCTCGCCCACCTCACTCCAACACAACGGAGTGCGACACTGCTTCCCGTACAGGGCTTCGTACGGTGCCATCTCAATACTGGCCCGATAGCTGTTGTTGTAGGCGAACTCTATCAAATGTAGCTGCTGATCCCAGTTTCCTCGAAACTGCAACACACAAGATTGCAACATATCCTCAAGGGTCTTAATGGTCCGCTCGGACTGTCCGTCAGTCTGAGGATAAAAAGCTGTACTAAATCGCAACCTCGTGCCCAAGGCTCGCTGCAACGCCTGCCAAAACTCAGAAGTAAACTGACTATCTCGGTCAGAAACAATGGACACAGGCACACCATGCAAGCGAAAAATCTCTGATAAATACAACTTGGCCAATCTGCCTACTGATATCTTCCCCGGAAGTGTAAGAAAGTGAGCGGATTTCGTCAGTCGATCCACAATAACCCAAATACCAGTGTTGCCAGCCGAAGTACGCGGCAACTGATAGACGAAATCCATCGTAATGTGCTCCCACTTCCAAACCAGAATCTCAAGTGGCTGTAGTTTCCCCGCAAGTTTCTGCCTCTCCGCCTTCACCTGCTGACAAATCAAACATCGACTCACGTACGTAGCAATCTCCCGCTTCATGTTACGCCACCAATAGTACGCTCGAAGTGTATGAAACATCTTCGTACCTCCGGGATGCATCGCATACGCTGAACTATGGGCCTCATCCAGAATCTCCTTCTTCAGGCTCTCGTCTCTGGGTACACATAACCTGTCTCTGAACAACAACGTACCGTCGTCGCTCAATCGGAACTCTGTAGGTACACCATTCCGTATCATGGTCTTCTTGCCCAATAAGTAGGAATCCGAATCCTGAGCCTCTCGTACCTGATCAACCAATACGGGTTGAACCTGAAAACTAGCCAATAAAGCTCCCTCGTCATCATACCCGAACTCAGCACCTGTGGCTCGAAGCTCGGCTAACATCGACACTCTGGCCACACACATATGAAATAACGAGGCTCCAGATTTCCGGCTAAGTGCATCAGCTACAACATTGGCTTTCCCTGGATGGTACTCGAACGTACAATCGTAATCATTGATCAACTCCATCCACCGGCGCTGCCTCATGTTCAGATCCGGCTGCGTCTGCAAGTAAGTAAGACTTTTGTGGTCGGTGAAGATCTTACACTGAGCTCCATACAAGTAATGTCTCCAACTCTTCAAGGCTAACACAATAGCGGCTAACTCCAAATCATGCGTCAGATAGTTGACCTCATGTGGTTTCAGCTGCCTGGAACCGTAGGCCACAACTCTACCATGCTGCATCAACACACAGCTAAGTCCCAACTTCGATGCATCACTGTACACTACGAACTCACCACTATCATCTGGCAATGTCAGAACCGGTGCGGTAGTCAATCTCTCCTTCAGGAGCAAATAACTCTCCTCGCACGCATCAGACCACTCAAACTTGACGCCCTTCTTTGTCAATCTGGTCAGTGGTGTAGCAATCCGGGAGAAATCCTGTACAAACCGTCGGTAATAGCCTGCTAAACCCAAGAAACTCCGAATCTCTGGTACATTAGTAGGTCTACTCCAGTTCAGCACGGCCTCGATCTTGTCAGGATCAACACTAACTCCCTCAGCCGAAATCACGTGGCCCAGAAACTTAACACTATCCAACCAAAACTCGCACTTGCTAAACTTCGCGAACAACTGATGGTCCCGCAAAGTCCGCAACACTGCTCGCAAATGCTTCTTGTGCTGGCCGGAATATACAGGTCGGACGGCGAAGAACTTTCCACTTCGGGTCAACGGTCAAATTTCCAATTTTGGAAAGTCAACGGTCCGGTCAAACTTCAACAGTGTTTTACGACTATTTCTCGACTATTTCTGATATTTATCCTCACCCCTCGGATCGATCGACAACTCGAAATGGATAACCATCACGATTCGGATAAACACGAAACAATCGGATAAACTCGTCGAAAACTGAAACTTCAAATAATCGTATTATATTCTTCGGTTATCAGAAAAATCATCCGGAACTGACCTCGAGCTCGAAATCACATACTCTACAACTTCCGTGAAGACACTCAATTCAAATTCTCGGCCGAAAATATAGTCGCGAATAGAATCGACAAACCACACATATATCGTAAAAACCGCGACTAAGACCAATCTCGTGAATCGTGCAGAATACACAACTGATTCTGGTTCGGGTCATCACAATACATTAACCATATTAAATATCTTTTAAATATTGCCAGTATTTTTTTTATATGTGAGGCTCTATTCTCAAAAAATATTGTGGACAATGTGGCAAGTAAAAACCTTGCCTCTAGCAATACTATAAAATGGAAAGCCTCTCCTTAGCATTCTCTCAAAATAAATTTTGATGACTCTGATATTCTTAATTCTCTAGCTGCTTCAGAATTTATCATTCATAATGCTTTGGGGCATCCTATTCTTGCTGGAGCTCACCGTTTAGGCCATTCAGATGTTCTAATGGCTGAAGCCACTACCTTGCGTGATGGGATTCATCAACTAAGTCTATCCCTCAACTCGGCTGAGGACCACCCATCACTCATTATTGAAGGCTATTCCAGAATTCTTATTGATTCCATAAACAGGAAAGTCGAGACGCCATGAAACATTCTTCCCATTGTTAGAGACATTTGGAGATTGGCAAGCTTGTTTCTTGAATCAACTTTCAGATGTATTTATCATGAAGCAAATTTCTTGGCAGACAGTCTAGCTAAGGAAAGTCATGCAATCAATACGGTTACTATCTGGTGTCAGAGCCTTCCTCAGTCCGCCTCTACTGCTTACAATTTTGATTTAAGTATTACTGGTTGTATCAAAGACTTTGTTTGTAGTTTTTTTCTTTCTTTCTGTTTTTGTATCAAAAAAACAAAACAAAACTTGCCTCTTGCCACTGTCTGTTGGCTTCTGCGGTGCATTTTCTCTTACGAATGAAAGTTCCGAAAATTAATCGGCTTGAGCCGAAAATCCCCTGCATGATTCACAAATGCATGAACAAAAAAGCCGACACAAGATGTCGAATCCACTCTCAAGCATTGAGGAGCAAATGAAAAGGCCGAGACAAAAGGCAAAAGGCCATAGGAACTGATACAAGTTCGGTCTAAGCCTAATTGCTCTATCCAACTTTGGCTCGATTGCATGGTGAGTTCCTCAAGCTCCCACGGCAAGGCCTAGAAGCCACTATGGACCTATGATCTATTTGGGAGCCAAGTCAATGAACTCAATGCTATCACCGGCCAGAGCTCTTTCGATCGTTGCCCTCATGCTCCGGCCACATTTTGGCCGTTAACCTCGTCCCCAACTTCAGAGTCTAATGATCGAATTGACTTTGCTGTTGTTGTGCTCACCAAACAATTATCAAATGGATGTGTCCCGGACAGTCGTAAAAAAATACAACTAGAATTAATGAACCACCTAGGTGTCGTTGTCTGTCCATCCTCTCTAGTCATAATCATTAGTGAAAAAGCATTCCTAACTAGAAGCACTAATTCTTTCCTGGCGTAGAAGTAACTAGACTTGTCAATTGAGTGGGTTTTGATCCGTATCTATTAAACGGATTTGGATTTAATCTTTGGATCCGTGGATCTGTTTGTGACCTGAACCCGTTGATCTGTTTATTTAATGGATCGGATCCGTTTATTTTTTTAATTTATTAAATATATATATTTATTTTACATATTTGTAACATAAAAATTACTTTCTAAAAAATAAGTTTAAAAGTTTTCATCGAAATCATTTAAAAATATTAATATATTAAAGAAACAATGGTATTTTACAATTATAGCCCCTCTGGGACGTACAATATATCTTTTCTCACCATCCCCGTAGTTGAAGAATAGTTTCATCGATTGAAGGTCACGTCTTATTATAAAAAAGAAAAGCTCGTAGGAGATTTTTTAAATGCTTTTATCTTTGACAATAGAAAAAAGGCAACAAAATGGATCATGTTATTGGATTAGTTGATTGAAAGCTAAAACGACTTGTTTCTTGTTAAATTCCTCAATGTAAATTAGAAATTTATTATTTTGTCTATGTAGTGTATTTTTATGAAATATTTTGGTTGAGTCACGGGTTATGTGACTTATTGATAATAAATAATATATTGATCAATGAAATAAATTTTGTAATGCTTAAATTAATAAACGGGTCCAGATTCGCTCCGTTGACCCGTTGATCCACCAGATTCAGATTTAATTATTAAAGATCAGCCAAATAAACGGGACAGATTGAATCTCATTTTTCTTTACTTAAACGGATCCGAATTTATGTTGATCCGGTCCGATTTTTCCCCATGAACGGGCCCAGAAGTGACCAAGCTAATATCACATTACACATGACACACTTTGCAGCAATGTGGTAGATTTCTGTGAAGTTTAAGCTTTAAGGAATCAATTGATGCTTTAACAACCCAAAGGGGGCATCATCTTGACTATCAATATAACCCATCTGGACCTATCTATCGCAAAACTTATTCGAAGGTTAAGATTTCTATTTACAAATGCTGGAAACTGTAGATCCCACATATACAAATCCACCATGAAGACAATGCCAGCGAAAGCAGTAGTGACACTTGCACCTTCAAAACCATCATCAATACCATCACATTTAGCCGCAAACAAATCAACACAAGAAAATCCAGGAAAAGAAAAAACACAAAGAACAATCTACTGTACCAGAAATGATCGCAATTCATATAACAGCCTGAAAGAAACTGAGTCATCATAAAACTAAACTAGATCAGATCGGATTCTTATAGACAAAAGAAGCGATAATCTAATCAGAAAATCAGAATTAACAGCCACTACGATTACCGAATTACCATGAGATTAAAACCAGTTCCAACCCCCCACCACTAGTAATTACATATCAACCCGATTGTTAAAAAACAATTACCCCCATCAGTCCTAGTAAATGTGCTTCAATCCGAGACCATGCTTGCCGCGAACACATCCAGGCTTGACAACCAAGTACGGCGACCTCTTCGAATTCAGCATCTTCGCAAATGTTCTCTTCCCCAGTTTCCTCATCCTCTCTCTCTCCAATGTGTCGCTCACCGACCACGGCACAAGCTCGTCGTCCAAACCGTACCCATCCTCCACGTCCACGTCCTCGTCCACGTCATCATCATGGTCTTGGTCGAGGTGGTGGTTGAGGCGAGTCTGGAAGGCGAGATCGAGAACGCGGACGAGGCGGGTCTCGCGACGGCGGCGGGTGCCGGCTTCTTGGGTCGGGCGGGTCACGGGAGGAGGAGTGATCGGAGCGTCGGGGACGAGTGGTAGTATTTGTTGTTCTTCGGAGTCGGAGTCCGATTGTGATTTGAAGTCGGCGTCGGAGACGTCGATGAATTCCCAGTGAGAGAGAGAGAGGACTTCTTCTTGATCGGAGTCTTCCAAGTCCAGCAATTCGAAATCGTCGGAACTCGCGACGGAGAAGGCCATGCTGAAATTGGAATTGAGATTTGAATTGCTGGGTTTTCGGTTTCTAGGGCGTTATTAGAGAGAGAGAGAGAGAGAAAGAGAGGGAGAGGTCTGTGAGGGATTTATTGTGTGTTGGAGTAGCGAGTACGCGAGGACGTGTGCAAGAGATCACGTCCCATTGGTGCACGTGATCAATCCAATTGAATGTTTACACGTGTCGTAGCAGTTTCTGCTTCGGAGACTTCTCCTGCTGTGGCCTGTAGGAGTTCTAGCAGTTCGTTGAGATGAATATTATGTTTTTTTTTCAGCGTAAATTACTAAAATTGAAAATCCATCCCATTTTACGAATTTTTTTTTTCTGAGGAAGAGAACTCATTTCTTAAAGATTGAATATTACAGTAAAAATTTTATATACGAATAACTTTGGAATTGAAAAAAATTATTATTTTATCGATAAATGATTAATTTATTAAAATTCTTTGTGTTTGGACCAAAAATAAACTCAACATTTATTCTGAGACTTTTGGGCCTCGAACATAAAATGGGCCACCTACGAGTGGCTCAATAGTGAGCTACGAATTTGGAAAGAAATCTATGCGATTCCTGGATGATCTAAGAAATCTAAAGGGCTGGATATCATTCCTAGTCAATGATTGTTTCCTTGTCAAGCAGGGAGGGTTTTGACTACCTAATATTATAAATAGACGAAGCGGAGAAGCTAGATTTGCGGACATCTACACACATACACAAAGTTGCGCACCAGCAAATCTTACTCACCTTGAGTAAACAATTAGCAACAAGTGAACTCAAAATCTAGGTCACCCAACAGAGCATGGGGATTTGAAGGTTCTCTCAAGCTAACCAACCGGCGATAGCGAATTTAGGATCTAGGCCACCCGACAGAGCGTGAGGATTCGAAGATTCACTCGGGCTACGACAACGGAAGTCAGCGGAGTCTAGGCCACCCGACAGAGCGTGGGGATTCTTAAGATCGACGGCGTCACACTATCCGGTGTTCTCAACATTTCGTCCTTAGGATTGCTCTGCTTTATACTTGCCCTCAGGTGTAAAGTATCGATTCTTTGTGGCTCAAGCATTGAGACATGAAGCTTCCGTCTTGAATCAAGACAAGTAGGACTCAACGAGTGAGGTTGGTGCTCTCCTCACTCCAATCGCTTGATAAGAAGCAGAGACTATGCGATGCACTACACTACTACATTCTGCCTTCGATAGTGGCACGCCTCGCACATAGCACGACAATGACTGCGGATAAGAAAAGAGACAGTTTGAGATCACTCCACTCACATCGATCTGACTGGAGAAAAATCAAAGCCAAACATTTTGGCACGCCCAGTGGGACTTAGGTAATATCTTCAAATCATTGATCCATACCGTAAAACCTTCATGAATTGCCTCAAGCATCCTACACCCGCATTCTGAGAACATAATTTGGCCACTTGCAGAGGATTAAGCAACAAAGAAGTAATACAGAGGTTCGGTACAACGATGACTAAGGATCGACCATCGTCATCGTCAGAACCTAAGAGCATTGAGGAGATAAAGGCCATGGACTTCGAGACCTACAAAGAATTCTCACTCGAACAAGAACAGCGGTGAAACACAAATATCGAACGAATTCTGAACAATATGGAAACTATCACTAAAACAGTGTCCAGAGTTCAGAACAGACTTGACAGCCTGTACAAGGCTCTAGAGATTGAGCACGCTGTTAACGGCAAGAAATTTGATGCTCTCACAGATGCCCTCACTAACTTCACCAACACTATGACTGCCAGCTTCGTGCTGATCAACGACAGGCTAGGGGAGCGAGAACCTGTTTTCCATGAGGATGAAGACATCATGGATGATGACTTTCCAACTCCACCCCTTCCGCAGGCAAGCCCCGAGCGGGAGTTGGAAGAGATAATTAACCAAATCATCAATCAGAGGCTCCCGGGTGCAGGAGGAACTCCAATAACATACAACGATCCCTTTCCACCACCACCGTTTGGTTGGAAGTGGCCTAAGGGTTATCGGCCTATCTCGTTTACTCGTTTTAGTGGAGAGGGAGAGGAGCCAGCAGCTACCCATATTGCCCGATTCAGGGTTGAGTGTGGACCATGGGGTAGGCTCGGAGAGTTCAAGTTGAGAATCTTCGCGTCCTCGTTGTCAGGTGCATCATCACATTTGTACACCAACCTACTGCAGGGCTCGGTCCTCGACTGGGCAATGATGGATAGGTTATTTACTGAGCATTTTGGCGGGTCAGAATCGGCTGTAAAGCTCGGTAAGCTATGCCAAATGGTACAGATGCTGAGTGAATCGCCAGTAGCATATCTATATCGATTCCAAACCGAATACACCAAGAGCAGAACTTCGTGTACCATGGAAGAATTGGTGGACATTGCAGTGAGTGGACTCGAAGAAAGATTACACACCAAGTACGTCGACGCAGGATTCACATCGTTGAATGCTCTCATTGATGTCGTGGCTAAGACACATGTTGCGTATGAAGAAGCTAACAATATGCGAAATGTGTCTAGACGAACGTATACTCCAAAGACTCCATATCGGGGGTACGCCCTAAGATGGTTGCAGCCATACAAGAGGAGGAAGAGTCTGATGGTTATGATTCGGATGACGCAACTGTGGCTGGTCTAGAGTTGATAGCCAAGCACACAGTCAAGTCAAAAAAGATAATTCCTTCAAAGGGACCAGTGCCAGTTTTGACTAGTGCGTTCACGAAATCAGAGTTTGAATCTTATACAAATGATGCGAATGCAGCACATGAGATCATAGAGGATTTGATCGATAGAAAGTTGACCAAGTCAAACTTCAGAGCATTCTCTACTGCCGAATAGCTTGAAGGGAAAAAGCATTGCAAGTTTCACAATATGTGGAATCACATGACCAAAGATTGCATCAAGTTAAAAGATCAAATCCAGAAGTGGATTAACGAGGGCAAGCTTGCCATTGATGCATCACCACAAATTGCTTTACTTGATTGACAGCCTTTCGTAGACACCTCGGTAGGAGCAGTAGAATTGGTAAGATCAAACACTACCGATGGATTTCGCAGTGACAATCTGGAAGAAATACTAAAAGAGTTCATCAAAGCTAGCATTGTAAATGTACCAAAACCTAGGGCCATTCCTCCGTAGAAGGGGTTGTATTGCAAATTCCATCACTCTTGGTCACACAATATCCACCAATGCATTGCATTGCGAGAACAGATCCAGCGATGGATAGATGAGGGAGATATTGTTCTTCCGGGTGCGAGAAAGAGGAAGCTGCTGCAAGATCTTTTATGGTGGGTACTCTGGAGGTATCCTGGGGTGGAGAAACCAAGCGGAAGCAGACATTGGACCTTAAGGACACCAACGAGCCAGTTGCTCGCAGCAGTAATAAAGAAGATCCCAAGAGGAAGGAAAATGAGGTCTGCCGAGAATCGACTCCGGTAGTGCTGTGCACTCGTTACAAAGCGGAGTGCGGTCTCAGGATAACCTATAAAGAATTTGTGGATGCTGTATGAATGGGCTCAATGGTCATATCTCCGCTGGAAAACTATCAGCCGGAAAGCCCAAAAGAGTCACAGACAGTGGCCAAGGAGTTGAATATGTTCAAACGTATGCGACTTCCTGAAAAAAAAGCTAGGGATACTGATGATAAGCAGCAGACAGAGTTGAACAAGCCTTACATCTATCCTGCGAGCCAAGCAGTGATTAAAGAAAACATTTGGTACGTGAAGTCAGGGGGAAAAACAGTGGAGATGACTCCCACTAAGAAAAGTAAATTACAACGTCAATTTGGAGCTACAAAAAGAACTCTAGAAGCTTTGGATAAAGGCTTAATCAAACCAGAACAGTTAAAGGAGTCACTATAGCAGATTCAGCGAAGGATGAACAGGCTCGCAGCCACACCCATGATCATGTTGATCAAGGCTCCAGCAGACCAAAGGCGCAAGCATATGGGCCTAGTGTATATTCTCGAATCGACAAGCCGCAACCTAAAGTGGAGGCACAACGTGCGCCTTAAAGGGCCCAGGATGTAGTCGAAGACAAACTAGTGTGGAAATCAGTCTTCAAATGCATCGAACCCAAGGTAGAGTTGGTTGATGAGCCAAAGAAATAGCCGGTGTTGCGATGGAAACCAAAACCTCTGGTAATTGAAGAGCAGAAGAAGTTCGCTCTTGTTATTTCCAAGGCTAGTGGCATAGAAGTGGTGGCTAGGGAGTCGACACTCATAGCTAAGTTGAACTGTGCGGAGTAGCTAGAATCCGAGGTTTATGTGCCAAAGCACCTAGTAGAGGAGCAGCCGCAGGAACCGTTGTTAGTGGAAACTGAGGCAGGCGATGAGGACGAACAACTGGTTGACTACGGAGAAGATGATGAAAACTTGGAAGAGGTTTACACTGAAGATATGCACATCGGTATCGTATACTTGCTACCCGCTAGATTTGCTAAACAAGCCAAGGCAGCGCACGTGGCCGTGGTAAACAAGAGCGATCAAGGCTTACCTTTGGCAGAATTTGAAGAACCAGAGGAGCAGGGACCAACTGTGGATCCTGTCACGCAAAAGTCCTATATGATGTTCTCTAAACCGATAGCTACGATGGCCTCACACATGAGACCATTGTATATCACTGCAGGCATGAGGGGCATTCAACTTAGCAAAGTCATGGTGGATACTGGTGCAACGGTGAATGTATTAACTACTCGAGCAATGACATTGTTGAGTATCCCAAGATCAGCTATCCAAGCAACGTCCATTACGATAAAAAACTTTGTAGGGATTGTCTCGCAGACATTAGGTTTGCTATTCATAGAAGTTAAGGTTGGACCCGTCGTGGGTGTTCATACTTTCTTCGTCATCGAATGCAATTCACCTTTCAATGTGATATTGGGTAGAGATTGGATCCACAAGAGTTATTGCATGCCTTTGTCACTTCATCAACAACTCCTCATATGGGATATGGAGACGTCAGAGACGCATATAGTCAATACTGATCAGCGACCATATTCAGTCTCTGCTAATGCTGATTACTACAATGGAAATCTTAGGCCATTTGAAGTATGCTGCGTCGATAAGAAGGGCCGACCTGTCGGAGTCACGGCCTCAGAACTAGTTTGGTGGGGAGTCGTGCAAGCAAGAGAAGACAAGGCACGACCCTACTTTCTGGAGCTAGCCTCTATGAGCCGTCAATGATACGTCCATCCAAAGAAAAGGAGACGGAGGCTTGTGCTTCTCTATATACAAGATTACACAGTTATATGATTGAGTCACAAGCCTATGATTGTTTGCTAACTATAGCCTCGATAGAGTGTATCGACGAAAACGTCCAGCAAGGGGAAATATAGGAGGATATCATCCAGCTTGCACCCGCAGCCTTGGATGATACACCACCTAAAGTTCGAGACCCAACTGAAAAGATGAACTTGGGAACTATTGATGAGCCAATGGAGGTGGCTATGAACACTTTCTTGAGCTTGAAGAAAGAAAGAGGCTCGTTGATCTCTTATTCGAGTATAAAGACTGCTTTGCGGAGAAGTTCGAAGACATGTTAGGGCTTTCACCAGAACTGGTTGTCCACAAGCTCCCAATCGCAAAAGGAAGAAAGCCAGTCCAGCAGCAGATGCGGAGGATGAATCCGGAGATAGCAACGCTGGTCAAAGAAGAAATTGAGAAAATGTTAAAGTTTGGAGTCATCCAAGTGGCTAAGTATATGGAATGGATATCTCACATCGTCCTCGTATGGAAAAAGAATGGCAAAATCAGGGTATGCGTAGACTACAGGGATTTAAACCAAACTACACCAAAGGATACTTATCCAATGCCAGTCGCTGATCTACTTGTTGATGCGGTTGCGAGACACGAGATGCTCTCATTCATGGACGACACAACGGGATATCGTCAAATCCCAGTTACCGAAGAGGATAGGCACAAGACTGCGTTTCAATGCCTAGGGGTTTTAGGAGTGTTCGAGTACGTCAACATGCCATTCGGGTTGAAGAACGTAGGAGCAACGTATCAGCGAGCAATACACTACATCTTCCACGACCTAGCCGGTGATATAACGAAGATCTATATTGATGATGTGGTGGTTAAATCCAAGCAGAGGTCAACTCATGTGAAGGATCTACGACAAGTATTCATACAAATGAGGAAGCATAAACTCAAAATGAACCCTGCCAAGTGCGTTTTCGGAGTACAAGTGGGGGACTTCCTCGACTCTTGGTGCATCAGCAGGGCATAAGGCCCTGGATGATAAGAAAGAAGCAGTGCTTAATTAAAGCTTCTCCTCTGAAGAACAAGCGGGAACTTTAGTAACTACTCGGAAAGATCAACTTCTTGAGAAGATTCATTGCAAACGCTGTGGGAAAGATTAAGCCGTTTGCACCTTTACTCAAATTACAGGGTGAAAAGGAGTTCGTATGGGAACAGGTTCACCAGGAGACATTTGATAAAATCAAGAAATACTTAGTTAATCTGCCAGTCTTGGTAGCACCACGCAAGGGAGTGCCACTTAAGCTCTACATCTCAGCAACCAAGTCCTATATCGGGAGTCTATTGGCATAAGATGACGAGGTGAAGACGAAGTGAGCCATATTCTACTTAAGCAGGATCCTTACGGACTGCGAGCGTCAATATACATTGATGGAAAAGCAATGTCTTGCTCTGTATTTTTCCGGCTACAAATTAAGACATTACATGTTGTCCTTCACGACATGCATCATCGCATAAACAGACCTGGTTCGATACATGTTATCGTGACCTATACTTCAAAGACTGATAGGGAAATGGATTCTCACACTGTCTGAGTTTTCATTGTAATACGTTCAGCAGAAGGCAGTAAAGGGCCAAGCAGTGGCCGATTTCCACACTCATCACCCTATGGAGGAACTTTCAGAACAGCGGGAGTTAGAGCTATCACATATTTCTTTGGCTCCTTGGAAGCTTTACTTTGATGGCTCTAGCACGAGTGCCTTCGCAGGGGCAGGGATAGCTCTGGTCAACCCACTGAGAGAAACGTTTTCCTATTCATTCCATCTCGAATACAATTGTTCCAATAATGCAGCAGAATATGAGGCATTAATCATCGGTCTGAAGCTTCTATGGGATCTGGGTGCTACGGAGATCCAAGTCTGGGGAGATTTGTTACTTGTAATCAGACAGCTCCAGGCTACGTTTAGTACATGCCTCATTCTTGAGCCATACGTAAAAAGGGCTAACGAGTTATTGGAGTTATTCACATAGGTGACCTTGACTCATATTCCCCGTGGAGAGAATTTTGCAGCAAACGAGTTAGCCCAGCTTGCTACGGGAGTCGAGCTGGTCGATGACGTCCATGAGCGCTTAATGAAAGTAGAGGTGTGTACACTGCCCTCCTTCATGACTAGGAAGGAAGAAAAGAACGAATGGGACATCGTAGCCCTTGGCACCATTGACGATGATTGGAGACTGCCAATTATCACATATTTATAAGATCCTAGTTCCGGGGTGGACAAGAGGATCTGGTATCTTGCTCCAAATTACATTCTCTGAGGTCATGAATTGTTTAGACGTGGTTAAGAGGGAGTGAATTTGGTCTGTGTCTTCCGGATTGAAACGAAGCAACTGCTGCAAGAAGTGCATCTAGGGGTCTGCGGAGCTCACCAATCCGGCCCGAAGATGAGATGGCTTCTGCGGAGAGACGGGTACTTTTGCCCTTCAATGTTAAAGGATTGCATTGCTTTTGCAAAAGGGTGCAAGGACTGTCAGGCTCACGGACCAGTCAACCAAATTCCAAATATTCCTATGCAACCAATCATTAAACCATGGCCAACGCGAGGATGGGCATTAGATCTAATTGGTTTGATTCATCCTCATTCTTCTATGCAGCATAAGTTCATCATTGTTGCTATAAATTTCTTCACTAAGTGGGTAGAAGCAAGGCCTTTGAAAGTGGTTTCCGCTGCTGTAATCCGGCAGTTTCTATACGAGGATGTCATATGCCAATTTGGAATTCCAGAATGTTTCATTTCTGATCGAGGAACTGCATTCATGTCCAGAGAGGTGGAGGAATTAATAACGGACTTTGGGATCAAGTTTTTGCATTCTTCACCATATTATGCACAATCTAATAGTCAAGCTGAAGCAAGCAACAAATTGATCCTCCACATCCTTAATGGCATGCTCGCAGACAACACTAGACTTTGGCATGAAGAGTTGTTTAGTACTCTGTGGGCGTATTGCACTTCAAAATGTAGTCCTACCGGGACTACTCTATATGCACTAATGTTTGGCCATGATGTTGTTTTGCCATTAGATATCAATGTCTAATCACTCAGAATCATGGATCAGCATCATTTTATTGGTGATGATTACATATAAGCAATGTGGCAGGAGCTCGAGGATTTGGACAACAAGCGTCTTAATGGCTTAACTAACTTACTCGCAGAGAAACAGAAGGTGGATCGCTGCTATGATCGCCGTACTCGCGGACTTAGCTTTACAGAGGGAGAGCTAGTTTGGAGAACAGTCTTGCCTTTGGGAGAGAAACATGAAGGACGTGGTAAGTGGTCTACGAAGTGAGAAGGACCCTTTATTATTAACAAAATTTTGGGCAAGGGAGCTTTCCAGCTGCATGACATTGACGGTGAAGTCCATCGCAACCCAATCAATGGTTGATTTTTGAAGAAGTATAGACAACCAGTTTGGGAGTATGAGGCCCGAGAGGGATTAACTACTTAGTTTTGCATTCACTTCTAGCCTATTACAAAGGCTTACTTCATGTAAAATTAGGGGGGCAACTAGTGTCCAGAGCCAATATATATGTGGCTAAAATATTGCAAAATTTCAATTTTTTGACATGGAATCTTATTGTAGTAATTCTTCCAAGTGTTATAATCGCTTACGACCAAATTCTAGTGGTCAAAACATTGGAGATGGTAGTTTTGCAGATACAAAAGATAAAAACAAAAGGAAAATACACAGTTTCATTTGATCAATATAACATGTACAACATGAGGCTTTGCAGCCTCTAGCTCTGATACCATACATCAAATGAGCAATCTCTGGCTAAAAAAACTAGTCATAAGAAGTGGTTTTAGATCTATCCCAACTGCACAGCAGCGTCCTCGGTTGTCATCGGTGGACGAGCAGTGACTGGGGAAGAGATCTGTCTTTGGTTCCAAAAGATTTTAGGGTACTTGCACTCGTCCAACATTTACGGCTAGCAAAATCATCCATCTGATCACGATCTTAGACACTCCACTCAAAATAACACGAAGGACTGTAGTGGAAATGAGTGGGAGCATGCACCAGACGAGAATGATCAGGAACATGGATGGAGTTAGTGAGTGCTCGTACCAGCCATCGTCTGCTAATTCTCAAAGGTTTGAGAACTAGTCCAGAACCGAAGGGCCTGAGCTTTGGTACTACGACCTAAGCCAGGTTTGAGCTTTGGTACTTCGACTTAGAAATATCTAGCAAATTACAGGAATTGGAGGTTTTGCTTTGAAGCAAGAAAGGAGCAAACTATAGACTAGACAAGCCATTATTCTTTTGAAGCTAAGGATCTTGAGGGACAAAGGAGAACTATCGAGCTATTTATAGGCCTAGAAATTCTAAGAGGCTTTGAATGGGAGACCCAGAGCGTTGCATCGATTCAATGAAGCAATGAAGGGGTTCAACGTTCAATTACCAAGCCGCGTATCTTTTGAAAGGACCATAGAAGTACCGTTTCGAGGTGTAAAATTATGAACCATTAAAGATGGGCAGTCATTCTCAAGGACCGGCGTGAACTTTAGCGGTGCGAAGGGATTTTTGGTAGAGATGCACAGTAGGTGATTAAGGCCATGGGACATGGAGCATAAACTAAACTAAGCTAAAGTTTATACAAAATAAATAAAGAGCCCATATGTGGGGCTTAGTCAATAAAAGTTAAAAATTTCATAACGGAACTGCCGAAGGCTCGCAGGTTAGTCTTCTCTTTGAGATATTGGGCCTGTGTGGCAGCCCAAACTCTTTCAGCATTCGCAGTTGCTACACGAGTGTTTTGAACACTTTCAGATTGAGCTTTCCTGGAATTAAGGAGAGGAATCGTAGCCTGTTCCTTGCCAAAGAATTTTTCTTCCTGCTCACGAAGCTCGGCTTGAAGCCTGGCGATTTCCGCACGTTTGGATAGAATGCTCACCCATTCACCTTGATAGCTTTTCTCCATCGTCTTGATTTTTTCTAAGTCACATTTCCACCTGCGATTATGGTCTACACGAAGGGAAATAGCTTTATTGCGCTTGTGAGTCGTAGAGACAATAGTGTCATAAAGGTGGGGAAGTCTTCGCAGAATTTCCTCCATTCTATCCAAGGTGGTGCGATCTATGCCTTCCACAGAGCGGCAAGCTGTTTGAATATGGACAATAAGCTCTTGGCGTACGGACTTGTCCTCAAGATTTAGAGTCCACAGATCACGAAGAAAAGCAGTAACAAGTTGAACCTCTGGAGGATCTTTTTCAGAATGGATCAGGTCATTAAAGATGTCTTCTGTCTCTTGCAATGTCTTGGTTATTCCCTCCCTGCCATCCACTGGGGCCAGAAGAGCTGGAATCGTAGACTGGGGGGCAGTGGTCTCATTACAGCTACGAATGACATTGGAAAATTCATCAAGCTTTTGCTGACCCTCAACAAGAGATAATTCCTCAGTGCCTGGATCTTTCTGCGAGAACACCTATACTTAGGAAGTTATGAGGTGTTTTAAAAATGAGAACCAACATGTGTAGAGTTAGGACATACCTGAGATAAGCGAGGAGGATATTGGTCATCATACAGAGCTGTGTTGAGGCAGGGAGGAGAATGAGCTTCAATTGTGAGTTGCAAAAATAAGAATAAGTTAGATTCCAGTGAAAGATAAGCAAACGAAACGTAGTGGTTCAAGTGAAAAGCAATACGGTAGGGTCCACGTGGCCAATATCCGTGGCCAGAGTAATTGCGGGAGCATTCAGAATGCATTGTTTTTCTTCACTTATAGGTACGAGGGTTACGCCTGCAGCAACCAGAGATGGTGTAGGTTCTTCTTGAACAATATCCTAAGATTCCGTAACCAGAAATAGTGGTTAGAAAAGTACAAGTGTTTCAAGAAAGATAAGGCCAAAGCAAATACCTCAGCAGCAGAGGAAGTTTGTATAACAGCAACACCAAGCTCTTCAGTGGCTTTTCCAGGTTCAGCAGTTTGCTTCAGAGGCTCTTCATTACTCGCAAAGGTAGCTAGCTCCTCCACAGTAGCGGTCGCAAAGGAAACTAGGCGATCAAAAGGTTGATCATAAACTTGCTCAAGAAGTTTCTTGCGCTGAGCTTCTTCATCCGCAACATCGGAAGGACCTACATCTAGAGGTTTAGAAGCTAGAAGAGCTTCATATGCACTCGTAACACTAGAAGAGGGCTCAGAAATAGCAGTTAGTTGTACACCCTTGCCTTTCGCTTGCATACTCTCATTGTTAGGCATCAATTCGATGGAAGGGGAGTTATCACTCAACTGATCCTTCGACATTTTCTTTCGTTCCTTGGCAATGTTACGACGGGAGCGGCGAGTCTAGACAATAAAAGAAGGAAAGTTAGATGACGGAGGAGTTGTAACTTAAAGAACAACAAGGATAAAATATTTTTCAGCAAGGAGAGACTATACCAGTGGAGCTTCTTCGTTTGAATCTCTACCTTCATCATCCCATGCTTCAACAGTCTCGTTCTCTTTCAGCTTTTTCTTAGAAGCAGCCACTTTCGTAGCCCTCTTTGCGGCAGGGGAAGCAGCTGCGAGACTCGCAGCCATGAGTTTACTACATTTCGAGACAGAAGGAGGAGAGGCACTAATCTCTCATTCCTTTCTCTTCTGGCCCACATCCTTTTGGGCAACGGGGTATACAGCCTTCCTATCCACCGTTTTCTTGAGGGAGGAAGCTGGGAAAATGGTGCGGAAAACTTCAAATTTGGACTGCGACCAGATGTCACCATAATGGCACCTATTCCACTCATGGTACTCTTCAATTGTAGACTAAGTTACACAGAGGGAATGCCAATAGAACCGGAGAGGTCTAGTAGAGGAAAGGTCGGTGTAGCAAGAGCCTGCAGAATCACTGTAGAAGGTTTCTCCACGCAAGTCCTCCACGAGGTATAACCATTGCGGGATTCTATCAGAGGGCAGGGGAGACCTTTCTTGCATCCTAGTTGACGTGCAAAATGGTTGGGTGCATAAAGCTCTATCCACAGAATCCCATCAGAAACAACAATATCAGCGCAAGTGATGCACTGAGCAAAGAGTTTCTTCACAGTTGGGGCCTGACGAGGGGTCACTGTGAATCTTAACGCTAATTTCCCACGGAATTTTCTTATTACTACAAACTCAGCCATGTCCTTGGAGAACAACTTCTGGCCCCAGAGATAGTTGAAGCACTGCAAGTAGCTCAACGATTTCGTCTCACCTGTAAGTGCCAAAGATTTCCCCAAAACCTCCTATGAGGTAAACTCTTTATGGTGTGGGCTGTGGAATTCAGGGAAATACACCTGTAACCACAACGACAGGATCCAGATAGGCCTTGCAAATTTCAACTTGAACGGATTCAATGAGATCCACCCAAGTCCGCGATACAGAGCACCTAATGCAGGTTGTACAAGGCCAAGACTGTGGCTGTTGTACAGCGCCTCCACTGCCTTGGTGAAGGTGTTGGTGATCTTGTCTGCAGCAACACAGAATACATAACGACAAAGCCAAAACTCCAAAAATGCAATGCCGCCGTAGGCATTCTTCATTCGCTGGTCATCAGAGGCAGGAGTAGTCTGGAACTTCTCCATATCATAGTGTTTGCGCCAATTGGAGTAAGCCGAACTGATGGTGGCGCGAGCAGGGTCTATAGAAAAGGGGAAGGATTCACTATCTAGACTACTAAGAAGCAAAGGCCCATCCACAGTGGGCAGGCCCGTGATAGTAACAATGTTGAGAAGCGTAATCCCTAAATACCCAAAGGGGAGAATAAAGCTATTGCTTCTTATCTCCTAATAACATATATAAAGCATCAATGGCAGCAGTGCGATTCCCGCCTTGGGGAAGATGAAAACATAAATCCAGAGCATGAGAGATACCAACACGTTGCCAAAGCTCCTCATCAAGGGATTTTTGTTCTTGATACCATTGAAGCTCTTCAACCCTAGTACTGGGCCATTTCCCCAATTTTACATTGAGTTTATTTTGGTCCTATTGGATGGGGGCAGTGGCTTCACCTCGCAAGACCAACGGAGGGCGACATACATCAGAATCAAGAGCAGATGAGGCTTTCGTGGTACTAGTGGTCGGACCCAATATAACTTCATCTCCTGGCGTTAAATTGACCCACGATTAGGGAGTATCCTTCTCTGTGGAGGCGTGCGTCCATGTGGTCACGGAAGGCATCCACATCTTTCTCGGTGACATCTGGGAAGAACTTTTGGTATGGAGCCATGGGTGCAAAAATATGGAAATATGGAGTTCGGAAAATAAGTGCGAATTTCAGAATTGGGGATCGAGGAAATCTTTGAGGAGAAGGAGAAAAGAGATAGATAAAGAAGCTTCAAAGAATTGAAAATAGGCGGCACGATTCTCTAAAGGAAAACACTTGAGTAGCCTAGTGTGAGGTTATTTCAAAACTGCTGACTTAAGAGGCGGCACGTCACATCAGACCCCTTCGATTGCCCATAGGTTAATCTCGAGGTCTGGGGGGCAATGTTTGAGCCCAAAATAAACTCAACATTTATTATGAGGCTTTTAGGCCTTGGAGATAAAATGGGCCCGCTACGAGTGGCTCAATAGTGAGCTGCGAATCTGGAAGGATATCTAGCTGCGAATCTGGAAAGAAATCTATTCAATTCCTGGATAATCTAGGAAATCTAAAGGGCCGGATATCATTCCTAGTTTGAGTAGCTACTATTATAAATAGACGAAGCAGAGAAGATTTGCGGACATCTACACATATACATAAATTTGTGCACCAGCAAATCTTACTCACCCCCAGTAAACAACTAGCAACTAGTGAACTCAAAATCTTGGCCACCCGACAGAGCGTAAAGATTTGAAGGTTCTTTAGAGCTAACCAACCGGCGACAACGAATTCAGAATCTAGGCCACTCGATAGAGCGTGAGGATTCAAAGATTCACTCGAGCTATGACAACAGAAGTCAGCGGAGTCCAGGTCATCCGATAAAGCATGGGGATTCTTAAGATCAACGACGTCACACTATCCGGTGTTCTCAACTCCTCGTCCTTAGGATTGCTCTGTTTTATACTCGCCCTCAGGTGTAAAGTATCGATTCTTTGTGGCTCAAACAGAGAGACATGAAGCTTACATCTTGAATCAAGACAAGTAGGACTCAACGAGTGAGGTTGGTGCTCTCCTCACTCCAATCGCTTGATAAGAAGCAGAGACTACGCGGCGCACTACACTACTACATTCTGCCTTCGGCAGTGGCACACCTTGCACATAGCACGACAACGATTGTGGATAAGAAAAGAGACAGTTTGAGATCACTCCACTCGCATTGATCTGACTGGAGAAAAATCGAAGCCAAACACTTTGATATTTCTTAGTTAATAAAAACGATACGATGATGGAATCGCCTACTGATTAAGAGATAATTGAAGGATGATGAATCTGCATGCTGAAGATGATCATGATTCATATTACTAGCCTTTTATACCCTTAGTTTCTCCAAAAAAGACCTTTGATGTAGCAATTACCTTGAATAACTTTTTCTACAAAATGAAAATAATTTACCAAATATGATGCACGCATTGGAAAAGATCAATGATGAACTTAAATTTGGTCTAGATACAAAGAATAAACAAGGTACAATAGTTTTTTTCTTTCAAGAAATAGCTTAATTGATCAAGAAAATAAAAATTCTCAATTGACAATTTAATTTTTATGAATTTTAATATATTTATCATGCTTTTCAAATTAAATTATTACTTTATATATTCATAAGGACCTAAAGAAATTAGAGAACAAAAAATTATTTTATACATTTAGCGAGGTTGTTGGTAACATGAGCTGATCCCGAGTCGGAACAAAAAAAATTACTTTAGCGAGATTATTAATTTATCAAATATTCATTTATTGAAGTTTTATTATATTATCTTTTGCACTGTCTATGACAAAAATCTAATTACCAAACTGTTAAAAGAGAAATAAAGATACACAAGAGATAGATCTGAAACTCTACTTTATTCATTGATAAATGACCTTAAATAGGCATTACAATTTGTTGCAATCAATATCCCTTTAAATCAAGGATTGAGAAAATATCTACTTCTATTCTAATTAGGACAAAACACACACTGAGATACCATGAATATTATTTCCTTAAACACTCTCTCTTGTGTCGCGATTCTAATGGATGTTGCATAACTTGTTGCCTCACTAAAAAACCTTGTCAAGCAAACAAAAAACCTCTTGGGTAAAAATAAAAGCTTGGTCTAAGGAAAAAAGAGTACAATGCATCAACTATAAAAGTGACCACATGTGATGTAGATTCCCTTGATGTCTATGAAATAAACTCCTCCTGATCAGTAACTCAATCTTAGAGTTCAAACAATCTCCGTATACCAATGCTTTTCATATGTTTTGCTAATCTAGATTTTGGTAATCACTTGGTAAACAAGTCTGCAGCATTATTTGCCGAATGTACTTGATTCACATGAATGTTCAATAGCTGTTGTTCTTGTTGATTGAAGAAAAACTTCGGCGATATATGCTTAATTGGTATAATCACCATTGATGTATCCCAACTTCATTTTTTCAATGCAACTCGCATTATCCTAAAAGATACAAGTTAGTACTATAGTAGTGGAAGATAATATACTAGATCCTCGAATATGATGTATGATTGACCTAAGCCAAACACACTCCTTAACCGCTTCATGTAAAGCTATAATCTCATAATGATTTGAGGAAGTAGCAACAAAGGTCTGCTTAGTTGATCTCCAAGAAATCGCTGTGTTCACCATGGTGAATACATAACTTGTCTGGGAACGTCCTTTGTGTGGGTTAGAGACGTACCAAGCATCAGCAAAACTAACCAAGACAACACAAGGTGTCTCTGAATAAGGGACTGCACTGAATTGAGGAATAGTTCTTGCAGCTAGATCAGTGTTTGATGGGTTGAAGAATTCCTTCAACAGGTCAAAGGTATGGTTCTGGCCAGTGCAGGGTGCAATCTTCAATAAGTCGAGTGATTCACTCGACGGGTCGAAGACCCTGAAACCTACATGCTGTGATTCAACCATCCCTTTTTCAGAAATTTCAAGCTTCTCTCTGTATTCTTTGTAGGGAAAGAACAAGCCCAAGTCTATGGAACCTTTCAAGTACCTGAAGATGTGCTTTATACCATTTCAATGACTTTCTGTAGGCGCAGGACTAAATCGAGCTAACAAGTTCACAGAGAATGTAATGTCTGGTCTTGTGCATTGAGCTAAATACAACAAATCTTTAATAACACTAAGGTATGGTACGTCATCTCCTAATAATTCCTCATCATCATCTTTCGAGAGATACAAATCCTTATTGAGTTCAAGACTGCATACGACCATTAGTGTGCTAATAAAATGTGCTTTGTTCATGTTGAATCGGCTGGGCATCTTTTGGACATAAGCAGATTAGTGAAAACGTATTCCACCAACTCGATGTTCTAATTCCAAACCAAGACAAAATCGAGTCCTACCAAGGTCTTTCATCTCAAACTCGGATTTCAAGTAGTTAACCGTCTCATTGATTAGATAAAGAGACCCAATAATATTCATATCATCAACATAGACTGCTACAATAGCAAATCCTAAACTTGTTCTCTTAATGAACACACATGGGCATAAATCATTGTTCTTGTATCCCTTCCTAATCAAGTAGTCACTTAGACTTGTCTACCACATCCTACCGAATTGTTTCAATCCATATAGTGAACGCTTCGATTTAATCACCTGAGCACTTCATGATGTACAATTACTTGAATTGGGTATGACCACACCTTCCAGCACTTTCATGTATATCTATGAATCAAAGTTTCCATAGAGATATGTTGTCACCACATCCATCAAATGCATGTTCAGTTTTTCGGATATTACCAAACTGACAAGGTAGCAAAAAGTAATGATGTCCATAACCGGAGAGTAAGTCTCCTCATAATCCATGCCAGCATGTTGAGAGGATCTTTGTACCACAAGTCTAGCTTTATATCGCATGACTTGATTCTTCTCATTACGCTTTCGAACAAAGACCCATTTATGTCTAACTGGCTTTACATTTGGTGGGCATAGCACTACCGGAAAAAAAAAGCTGCCTTTTCTTCGAAGAGTTTAGTTTGGCATGCATTACTTCTTTCCATTTCAGCTAATCCGCTCTCCGCTTACATTCAACAACCGAGCGAGGTTCCACTTCATTGTTGTCAATAATCTCTTGAGCGACGGAATAAGCAAAAGCATCATCAACTACCTTGGATGATCTATCCATAACAATGCGCGCATCATTGTTAGTTAGTGGGATTTCACCATTCTTCGACATCATATATGAGTCCGATGCATCCTCCAAAGAAGTCATTTGTGATTCTAGGATATAACTCTAGTAAAAAATAATCTTATGTGAAGGATTCACAACGTTGATGATTAAATGATCTATTTGTGTCTAGATGGCTTACCTTTTTACATGCAGCTCATCTGTGGATTTTCTTGGTCTCCCCTTCTTTCTGGTGGGAGCCGAGGCTGACGCTACTCCATCCACATGGGCAAGAGGCACATTACTCTGCCTTAAAGTTGCGTTACACCGCACCTTCTTAGAGACTTCTAACATTGCAGGAATATTTGCAGTAGGAATATTTGCAGTAGGAATGCCTGATCTCGTCACTTTAACAATATCAGTAAAGGAGTTAGGGTTCGAGTCTGCTATCTTCTGAAGATCAAGTATACGTCGCACTTCAATCTCAGTTTGAGATGTGCGTGGATCTTTTTGAAACATAGTGGGAGGAGCTTTCCACGTCAATTCCTAAAGTTCAACTGGAATAGAGGCATTCATATCTCCCCCTTATGTCGAGAAGTATGTTTCTTCAAAGTGACAATCTACAAATCTTGCAGTAAAGAGATCTCATGTTGAAGGTTCTAAGTAACGGACAATCGTTGGAGATTCATAACCAATATATATGTCTAATCGACGTTGAGGACCCATTTTAGTGCATTGTGGAGGTGCAATTAGCACATGCACTACACAACCAAATATGCATAAGTGTGAAATATCAGGCTCATATCCAGTTACCAAATGGTACGCATTGAATGGTTGACGTGCTACAGGTTTCAAGCAAAGAAACATTACTACATATCCCCAAGCAGATACCGACAAACTAGTATGCATAACCATTGCTCTGGCCACAAGTTGTAACCGCTTGATTTGTGTCTCTGCTAAACTATTTTGTGAATGAACATGAGGGACTAGATGTTCAACTTCAATCCCAATCGACATACAGTAGTCATCAAAAGTCTATTATGTGAATTCTCCTACATTATCCAATCTAATTGACCTAATTGGGTTGTCTGGGTGGTGAGCTGTTGAAGGATTTGTACCCCTTAAACTTATGAACTATTGACTAACTCATACGTACAAAGAGTTCTTCACTCGCAAGTACACGAGGTAAAGCTTTAGTATAAATGTAGGAAGTCGAGTGTCGTACTCACAAGGATTAAGCACTTAGACTCCCTAGCTCACAATGTTTAGCACAAAGACTACGACTAATTAGACACGACTTGACACAAAGACTAAAATAATAGGTGGAAATGAATCTCACACCGCTAAGTCTTTTGGAGACTTAACATTGCACGAGATGATGAAATTAAGATGAGTGATTAACGAAGTTTGATTGGTTGGTTATTACACTAAAAAGCGCACGAAAATAAACAAACAAGTTTTTATAAGGAAAGATGGTCGACTAGGGCAATCTCCACTAACCATATGATGCATCAAACAATGTCCTGGTTAATGTATATAGATTTAAGTCCATTTACGCAAATGAATTTCCAAATCGTGACCTTGTGAGTCACGTTTGGTTTTGAACCTAAGCTCGTAGGCCATTTCGGCTCTAGACTACTCAAGCCCAACATTAAAGAATGTCATGAATTGGAGACTAAGACCAAAGCCATTTCGGCTTGCATCTCAATCGTATGTCACGTTGTGAAATGAGCAAGCACATTGTATGAAGAATGTGAAAGGTTCTCACCTCCCTAATCTCAATTGGAAAATCCGAGAGGAAGTCTAAATGAACTCCTCGACTCGTACCTAGTGAGTTGCGAGCCAAGGATTTCTACGAGTTGATGCACTAACCTTTTTGTATTAATGTGTGCGTAACTAGAGTCTCTCGGGTCTATTGAGACTTAATTAAGAGAAATCTCGTTCATACTATGTGTTAGGAAAACCAAATCTCAAGGTAAATCTCTTAAACAATACCCTAATCATGTTCATATGCTTATCTATCCTTAAGTGTGTAGCTAGTTCATGTAAGGGTACGGTTCTTATGGCATACATCAACTTAGCTAGGGTTAACACATGCATTTGGAAAACTAGACATGAGGCTCAAGCATATAAACATCCACAATCACACAATAGCTCAATCACAACACAAAAGCTACATAACATACACTAAATCAAAAATCATACAAAACCAAGACAACATTTATTCATCACATAACCCTAGCCTCCCAAAATCTACTACTCACTCCACAAAACTAAATACAAGAGTTGATACATGTTTAAATTAAAAGAGAGTAGAAATAACCAAGGGTCTTTAGCCAAAGCTTTCAAGTGACTCTAAGCCCTTCTAGCTCCACTTCTTCTTCTTCAACAAGCACCAAGTCTTCAAAAGGAGGAAAGACAACCTCTAGGACTCAAAGAAGCCAAGGAGAAGAGGTATTACTTCTCACTTCTTCAAGCTCTAGAGAATCGCACAAGTCCTTGGAGATGAGGATGAGAGGATGAACACCCAAAGCAAGTCTAGAGATGGTGAGATTATGATGAGGTTTGGCTCTACCCAAGTGTGGGAGGAGCTAGGTCTCTTGTAGTGGTGTAGATGGAGGTGTTTAGGCTTGGATTGGGAGCAAGAGAGGTAGAAGAGAGTGTTTGATAGTTGGGGTATGGCTAAGGGGGCTAGAGAAAGCAAAAACTATGAAAAATCTAAAAAATGAGGTGAGTTGTGTGTGGGTGCATGGGGGAGCTCGAATTTGGATGAGTTGAGAGACTCTATTTCAACCCTAGGATGATAATAAAAGAGGTGATGGAAGATCTAAGGGTTAGCTTTGAATTAGGGAGACCATGATCCACTATTTTAGGCTATGGAAGGCTAAGCTCCAAAATAGTGACATCATGTGGTCCAACTTTTTCTCTTTCTCTCCAAATCAGATTGGTAAGCATAAATTGGCTGAATGAGCCTCCATTGGGCTAGACTCCATGTGATAGGGCCAGCCCATTCCGGCGGGTTCCGGACAACTTCCGGTGAAGCTATTTCGTCATTTTCTCAAAGTTGCTCCAAATTCTCTCGTGACCTCAAGAATGTATACGTCTTCTCCAATAAGTATGGAATTATTCATATTTAATGCATTTCCGAGCCAACTCCACATTTCCTAGCAAGAACAGGAAGCATCATAAGAACAATGCTTTATTCATAGAAAACAAGTTATAAACATAAAGTTAGGAGCGTAATAGGCACAATATTATGGTCCTAACATGAGCCCAAAGCTTAATAATTTGTGCTAGGAGTTTTGCAAATACAACATTCCTTGTGGATAGCAAAGCAATGTGTGACCATCGCATTGATGCATCTAAAAAAATTATAAAATATTTAAATGGTCTGTATTCCGGTTTGATAGGTCCACAAATATCTCCATGAATTCTTTGTAAGAATGGTATATTTTTAGTGTTATTAACTGCAAATGAAGGCCTAGCTTGCATTGCTAATAAACAAGCTTTGCAAAATGAGTGATGAGCATCAAAAATTGCCATAAAGGAATTCTGTAAACCAACACTGGATGTTGTAGTCGACCTAGTAGTTGTAATCGGATTAACAATGTTAATCTCATCAATTCCACCAAAATCGATGAGAATTGGTACATGCTTCTTTGCTCTAAAAAATGGATGACCATGAGAATTTTTCAATATTTTGATCATTATATCACGACCTGGATGTCCCAGTCGGTAATGCCAAAACTGATAAGATTCCGAGTCACATGTAGTAGAGAGAGTAGCTACATTGGATTCAGTAATCTGAATCATAGTAAGATATAAACCACTACTAATTGTCGCTAACTTTTCCAAGACATGCTTTCTACCGCATTTTTCAGAAGTTATGCATAAGAATTCTTTAGCATTCTCACAATTAGTTTCCAAGTGTAAACCGTTGGCTCTAATATCCTTAAAACTTACCAATGTTCGGTTGGCATTAGGCGCGCAGAATGCATTAGTGACATGAATTTTTGTACCATGTGGTAGTAAAAATTATGCTGAACCACACCCTTTTATAATCGGCATTGAATCAATCATGGTTGTCACTGATGAGGTATATGTAAGAAGATCAATGAACAATTGCCTATTCCGTAGTATAGTATGAGTAGTACCACTATTTTCTAGACATTCAATATCGCCTTCAAACATCTACAAAAAAAATTTAATTAGTCTTAAAGGCTTGTCAAACACTTTAAGTAAAGACTTAAAGATTTACAAAAGAGTTGTGACCCTTAAAGAGTGCTAATATAACATAAGCAAACTGATGTAAAACCACATGTTTATCAGATGTAGAAATCCAGGTTGGTTGACCCATCGAAATTTTTCTAAACTTTTATTTTTTAAGAAAATCGATGTAAAAATACATCAGAAAAACACGAAATCTGAGTACAACCTTCGACGGGTCGAGAATTACATAATTGTGTCACATAAGTCATCATTCGACAGATCAAGAAAAATTTTCGATGGGTCAAAGAAAATTCAAAAACCATATCGAATTATCGATATCTTTTTTTCGACGGGTAGAGGAAAATTTTCAACGGGTCAAAAATGTGACATTTTGGAGACAGAAGATATCATTCGATGCATCGAGACTCTTCGATGGGTCGAAGGTGCAATCATGTAACCCAAGGACTATATTTGACAAGTCGAATGAAAACCAGGCAAAATTTTTGACGAGACGAAAAAATGCCAAAAATCGATCCAGAGTATGCCCTTCGACGGGTCGAGAGAATATCTCGAAGGGTCAAAATGTGACGACCCGAATCAGAAGCTGATGCATGTTTGGCACGATTCTCGAGATTGAGTTTAGTCGCGGTTTTACGTCGTATTTGTGAGTTGTTGATTCGATTCGCGACTTTATTTTCGGTCGAGAATTTGAGTTGGGTGTCTTCACAGAAATTGTAGAGTACGTGATTTCGAGCTCGTGGGCGGTTCCGGAAGATTTTTCCGATAACCGAGGAATATTTTATGATTATTTGAAGTTTCGGGTTCCGACGAATTTATCCGATTGTTTCGAGTTTATCCGAATCGTGATGGTTATCCATTCCGAATCGTCGATCGACTCGAGGGACGAGTATAAATATCGAAAAGTCGAAAAATAGTCGAGAAATAGTCGAGAATTTCATTTCGGGTGTTGACCATACTTTGTCTTTCCGTTTTGGGAAAGTTGACCGTTGACCCGTGGGGGGAGAGTTTCCCTATTGGGCTTGCCGTCCGACGACTGTTTTTTTTCAGACACCTTTGGTTGATTGAAAGGTACGGTTAGCTTCCTTGTAAGATTTCGAGTTGATTGATGTTGAAGTTTGTGAGAATTTGTGAGGATTTCTTGGAACCCGATTAGGGCCGAAATGGTGAAGTTCGCCGGTGACGGTGGAGGTGGTTCTGGCGAGTGTTGAGGGTCGAGATGTTGGGGGTTTTGCTCCCCACGCCTCGTAGATGCTTCCTAGTTAACTGGTTTGGGACGAGGTGACGTTTTATGGTGAACCCGATTGGGTTTTCCGGTGGGTATTCCGAATTGTTTTTGATGAAATTGATGGTGTTAGTGTGGGAATTGGTCTGTGAGGTAGAAGAGGAATTGGTTTGCCTGGATGAGACCATGAATTCTGGAGCTTCCCGCCGTGTGATTTCACCGTTGACGGCGTGCCGCCGGCGGCGGCGGCGGTCAACGGCGAGGAAAAGTCAACTTTTTAGATTTCGACAATTTTAATGTCATTTTTCTCGTAATCACGCCCTGGTTATCGTACAGAGGTTTTTGGGTCGATTTGATTAGCCGATTTTCAGTTGAGATTTCGAGTGGGGATTTCGGGATTTCCGTAATTCATTTTGTACTGCATTTCGTATTTCCGGGAACGGTTGGTTTCCGTGCATCAGTACAGTGTTGTGGATTACGATATTGATCAGTTATGTTTTGTGGATATTCAGGAGATCGAGATCGGGATCGTGATCGAGCTTCTGGCGAGGGATCTTCCGCCGGTCCTCGAGATTAGCGCGAGTGCGCATTTTGCTCACCTGTGAGTGGACAATTTCTTTTCACGGAATTCTTGCGAGTCTTTTTATACGATTTTACGAACTTGAACATGCATATGAGTTTTCAGATTACTTGAGCATGTGTTTACAATTATATATATATATATACGGATATGCGTATACGAATAAACAGATATGAGCATGTTTACGAGATTACGATTATTATGAGCATGTGTTATATACAATTATGTTACGCTTATGCATTTTTATGCTGATTACTGTACATGCATCGAGATATTTGTGATTTGATTTTCACAGAGTACAGTCGTAGTTCATGTTGTTGTTTCGATACACACGCATCCCCGGCTGATCACCGAGGTTGCCTACCAGGGGGATACCGTACCTTATGCTGATGTAGTTCCGGGTGGGTACTGGTTTCTGTATCTTGTGCCGATGTATTTTCGGGAAGGTACAGATGTCTGTTTCTTATGCCGATGCAGTTCCGGGTGGAAACAGATACTCTGATCTAAGACCTTTCTGGCTCGAATCACGTGTGAGTCTGGGATTCCGTGATTCTGACTGTACTAGTACGGTGTGTGTCCATGAGTGACCCTGTGGGATTTATACTTGCATGCTCAGTACGTTGGAGGATTATGGTTTACCTCATGTACTTTATTATTTTTATTTACCTGGACTCGCATATGTTATTTTAAACATATATATCAACTGGTGAAAGACATTTATTTTTCGTCCACTTACTCTAACGTGTTTATTGTCTTTCCCCTGGGTTTTTCGGTTTACGTGCCCAGTTGTAGTTCAGGTTTTGGTGTTTTCACGTCGCGGTTTGGAGGCTAGTGATCAGAGTTACCTGTGCTTTCCAGTAGGTTCTTGTTTCGCCTACTGATGTGTATATGTTGTATATATGTTATACTAGAGGTCGCTATGATACATTCTGATACATATTTATATAGATTTTCTCGGATATACATATATACATAGTACAGTTTGTTTACTGTTATTGATTATATTGATGTTGAGAAATCCGGATGGGATTGGTGCCCACGGTTTGGCTTTTGTGGCATAGGATGAAGTGTTATTTTTAGGGTGCAGGTTTATGAAATTCTACGCTAGTAACGAAACTCTGCCGAAATTTTGAAATTTTTTGTTGGTTCGTGTTTTCGAAAGGGTTTGATTCCGGTTTAGGTAACTGAATCGGGATTTGGGTCCTTTCAGCTTGGTATCAGAGCATTAGGTTGTCAGATTCTGTAGACTCTTGTAGTTGGGATGCTTAGGGTATTTGAGTTGATACAGCATGACTGGAGTGATGACCCGACTGGCCAGCGGTACTCATCAATACTTCAGGTGTTGTGTGTCCTCAAATATCTGCGGTTTCATGATTACGTTCTTTCTGCTTGTACCTAATGCTTGTCTTGTATCAGTAGGATGCCTCCTCGACGTGGTCCCCGTGTTGACCGGGATGATGATCCTGATGAGGATCGCCGAACGCGCGACTTGCTTATGCGAGTGCTGCGTTTGGAAGAGCGTTTTGACCCCATGGTCAAGGCTCGCACTGCGGGTGCTACTGGGTTTTCGGGTTCAGTTGATCCAGAGTTATGCGAGGCATGGTTGGTTCAGATTGAACGTGTTTGTGAGCGTCTGCAGTTTACTCCTGAGCAGATGACAGTAGCCGCAGTTGGTTTACTTGAGGGTGATGCATACTTTTGGTGGGTTAGCACCGACAGAGTTCCAGCTGACACTCCGTGGACATTGTTCCGTGATCTGTTTATGCGGAGGTACTTTAATCAGGCTACCCAGCAGCGCAAGTACGAGGAGTTTACGAACTTGAGGCAGGGCAGTTTGTCTGTACTTGAGTATCAGGATCGGTTTACCCGTTTGTCTCGTTTTGCGCGGGATATGGTGGCTACAGAGGAAGCCAAGTGTCGTAGGTTTGAGCTGGGATTGAATCTGAACATTAAGGCGACACTGACTACGATGCCTCGGAACAACTTTGATGAGTTTGTTAGTGCTGCACTCCGAGGCGAGGATATTGAGCAGGAGAGACAGCAGAGGTACCAGCCGAGGCGATTTGAGGAAGGTGGACCGAGTCAGGGGCCTTCAAAGAGGCAGAGTTCTGATACTTCCGGTTCAGCTTCATCCTCAGGTAGTCGATCTTATCGACCTTATCGCCTACCAGCTAGTGCATCGAGGCAGAGGCAGAGGTGGAGGGGAGATCGACCGCAGAGACCACAGGCTAGTGAGGATTCTAGCGGCTCTAGTCATCCTCGGCGTACCAGTGGCACTTTTCCTATACCGAGGGAGTACCCATTGTGTAGTCTCTGCAATAGATATCACTATGGCTCTTGTCAGCGAGTTCCTACCCTTTGTTATCGTTGTGGCCAGGAGGGTCACTTTGCGAGGGATTGTTACCAGCCTATTGGTAGACAGGTAGCCCAGAGTTCCGGAGAAGGGCGAGGTGCCACTTCGGGAGTTCGACCAGCACAGTTTGCAGGTCAGGGTAGGTAGCAGGGACAGCCCCAGCGAGGATGACCAGCCGGACAGGCGAGAGTGCATGCTATGACTCTATGTGAGGGCAGAGCTTCACCGGAGGTCGTTATCGGTACGTTACATGTTTTTGGTATTCCAGTAGTTGCATTGTTGGATCCGGGCGCTACACATTCATTCATATCATTTAGATTGTCATCATTAGCCACGGTACCTGCATCTCCACTTCCGGGGTTGTGGAGAGTATTGTATCCGTCAGGTGAGGTTGTGAGCATCGGTTGGGTTTACCGGGATTGTGAGGTATTTGTTAATGGCCATGGTTTAGTAGCAGATCTGTTACTGCTTGATATTGTGGATTTTGATTTGATATTGGGTATGGACTTTTTGGAGTCGCATTGGGCCATGTTTGATTGCCACAGGAAGGAGGTCGCGTTTCGTCGACCAGGGCTACCTGAGATACTATTCCGTGGCGAGAAGAACACTTCACTACCGTGTTTGATTTCCGTGATGAGGGCGGACCGGTTGATGAAGAAGGGTTGTGTTGCTTACTTAGCCCATGTTGTGGACACTACAGCTGCAGTGTCAGATCTTGGTAGTATTGAGGTTGTGTCTGAGTTTCCAGATGTGTTTCCAGCGGAGTTACCTGGTATACCCCCTATACGGGAGATTGATTTTACCATTGAGTTATTGCCGGGTACTGGACCGATTTCCCAGACACCGTACCGGATGGCGCCTGCGGAGTTGAAGGAGTTGCAGATTCAGCTCCAGGAGTTGTTAGAGAAGGGATTCATACGACCGAGTGTTTCTCCGTGGGGTGCTCCAGTGTTGTTTGTGCGGAAGAAGGATGGGTCCATGCGGTTGTGCATCGACTATCGGAAGCTGAATCAGGTTACAGTGAGGAACAAGTATCCGTTGCCGCAGATTGATGACCTGTTCGATCAGCTGAAGGGAGCAGCAGTCTTTTCGAAGATTGACCTTCGATCCGGATATCACCAGTTGAGGATCCGAGACTCTGACGTAGCCAGGACAGCATTCAGGACGTAGCCAGGGGAATCTCTCAACCCCGGCGGCATAATAGGGGAATCTCTCAACCCTACCCAGAGGAATCTCTCAACTCTGGTCAGACTACCGGTTATCAGCCGAGTAGCCGAAGCATCGATGTAGGTATGCCATCACCATAAAACATAAAATAATACCTCCGAAAATAATAAATAAGCTCCACATCGTATATAACAAATACAGAAAATCACGAACTCGCAACGACTGTGAAAACATAAAAGTGTCCACTCACAGGTGAGCGTAACGCGATACACGTTAATCCCGTGATCCGGCAGAAAATTCCTCGCCAAACGAACGATCACGAACCCCACAAAACCTCACTATAATTTCCGATGCTCAATTCGAAAAACAAACCTCACCACTACGATCGGTGCGCGATTCCGAGCAAAACGACATATAACTCGTCGAAAAACACGTCGCCGGAAAAGTCGCCGCCGCTGTCGACGCCGGCCGCCGGAAAATCAAACCGGCCCAGAAATTTGCAACCTACACATGGATTTGAAGACCTTGACATGGATTTGAAGACCTTGATATTTCCAACAACTTTTCAGTTCAAAGTTAAGGCCAATTTTGATCGGAAAATCTCCAAAACTCACCTCAAAGTTCCAAACCCTTATCGGAATTTCAAACCGATCGATCTCTCTCCTCCGGCCACGGCACCCTCCCAAACCACTTGCAATAGCTTCCTCTCCTCATGGCTAACAAAACCCATCAAAGAGCCACCATCAACTCGGTCTCCACGCCGTTACCCAATTCCGCCAAAAACTCGCCGGAAACACCAAACTTCGCCGCGCCTTTTCTTCCTCCTCCGGCCACCCCATGGGTCGATCCACCTACCAAGTTGAAGAGGGCTATGAGCCCAACAAGTTCCATGAAGGGACCCCGGCCAACCGTGGCCGGAATCGGCCTCCACGGTGGCGCGAAATCATGGCGAAAACAAGGCAAAATGGGTCGCCCATGGCTCGCTGTCAATGTGGGTCAACCCAACTGTCTATTTTTGGAAACTTTCCCAAACCGGCATGTATCGATTCCGTATTTATACCGTACGCGTATCAAATCCCAAACGGATAAATACGACAATATTCGACGCCCGGAAATATTCACAACTTATTCCTCGTAACTCGGAAAAATCCTCCGGAAGTTCCCACGAGCTCGAAATTAAATTCTCTACAACTTTCACGAAGGATACCAAATCAAATTCTCGCCCAAAAATTTAGTCGTTAATGAAGCCGCCATATTAACCGATTACGACAAAATCGCGACTAATCGCGAAACTCGCGAATCAAGTCGATAACCATTCCAATTTCGGTTTGGGTCGATCGACGATTCAAAACGGATTACAATCACAATTCGAATAAACTCGAATACAAACGGATAAACTCGACGATATTCCAAAATTTCAAATATTCATATTATATTCCTCGGTCGTCGAAATAATAATCCGGAACCGCCCACAAACTCGAAATCACGCGTACAACAACTCTTGAGAAGAGACTCAACTCAAATTCTCGGTCAATAATTAAGTCGTGATCAAAGTCGGCAATTCAATCAATTTACAGAAAACTGCGATTACGCGCAAACTCGTGGATTAAGCCGATTACTCTACTGATTCTGTTCCGGGTTGTCACAAATCTACCCCCCTTAAAAAAATTTCGACATTGAAATTTCCAAGTCTGCCAACTAAAAAGTAAGAATACTGCCTCTGCATACAGTTCAATTCCCAAGTGGCAACCTCAACCGAACGACTCAGTTAATGAAAAATATCTATGTACTCACAAATCTCGAATCTAAACTGGCTCCCCCACAAACGCCAAGTCTTCCTGTATAAGGAACTGATAGGGTACAAAACACGCAAAAAATCTGAAATGTAGTTCCACCACACGGAATGCAACACACACAAAGGCCAACGCTATAGGCAATGCCAAACTATACGGCACAGCACCAACTCGCCCTATGATCATATACAAACCAAAATAACGTGGCAAAATCATAACTCAACTTGCTCACATCAATACAACTCTAACGTCGAACTCGAGAAATTATCAACCTGTCCCTGCTAATCCGAAGGTCTGTGGTAGCACATTTCACTAAATCAGGATCAAACGCCAGTTCAATCCGAACTCGCTCCAACACAATGGAGTGCAACACTAATTCTCATAAATGACTTCATACACTGCCATAACCATACTGGTCAACAAACTGGTACTGCAAGCAATCTTGAATAAATGAAACTGCTGGTCCCAAATCCCTCGGAGCAGCAATACAGAGGACCACAACATGCTCTCCAAGGTCTGAATAGTCCTCAAAGATCGCCCACCAATCTGAGGATAAGAAACGGTACTAACTTGTAATCTGGTCCCCAATGCTCATTGCAATGCTTGCCAACACTCTGTTGTAACTGATTATCTCGATCAGCGATCTGGGACACAGGCGCACCACGTAAATGGACAACCTCCGCCAAATACAGCTATATCAGCCTGCCACTGAAATCTTTTCCGAAAGTACAAGGAAAAGAACTAAGTTCATCAAATGGTCCATAAAGACCCGACAACTGGTACCACTAACCGAAGTACGCGATAACTGATACATAAAATCCGCAGTGACAAGCTCCAACTTCTAATCGGAAACCTCCAATGGCTGTAACTTCCCAGCAAGTTTCTGCCTCTCTGCCCCCGCCTGCCGACAAATGTGGCATCTGCTCACACAAGTTGCTATATTCCTCTTCATGTTGCGTCACGAATAGTAAACTTCGAAGTATCTGATATATCTCCGTACCACTAGTGCATAAGGCACACAAAACAATGAGCTTCAACATCATCACGCCCCAAACTCAGCTCTCATAGCTCGCAACTCGGCTAACACGGAAACTCGAGCCACACACACATGAAACAATGAAGCTCCCGATTTCCGACTGAATGCATCAGCAACGACATCAACCTTTTCAGATAAACTCAAATGTGCAGCCATAGTCGCTAATCGATTTCATACATCTACACTGCCTCAAGCTCAAATTTAGCTGAATATGCAAGTAGATGAAACTCAAGTGATTAGTGTACATCCTACACTGCGCTGCACACCATAGCAGTAGTGTCTCGAACTCTTCGATGCTAACATAAAGACAGCTACTCCCAAATCATACATAGGATACGTAGCTTCATAAAGTTTCCACTGCCTGAAACTATGAGCCACCGCTCTGCTATGCTGCATCAAAGCATAACCAAATCCAAATCTCGATGCATCACTATAAACCACGAACTCGCCACGGTCGTCAAGTAAAGTTAAAACAGGTGCAGTGGTCAATCTTTCCTTCAGGAGTAAGTAACTCTCCTCACACGCGTCAGACTACTTGAACTTGCCGCTTTCTTTGTCAGTCCGGAAAGTAGAGTGGCAATCCGACAAAAATCCTGCACAGAGTGCCGATAGTAGCCTGTCAAACTCAAGAAACTCCTGATCTCTGGTACGGTGGTAGGTCCACTCCAAATCAACACAGCTTCGATCTAGTCAGGGTCCACGCCGACTCCCTCAGCTGATATCACGTGACCCAAAAACTTCACGCTAATCAACCAAAACTCACACTTGCTAAACTTCACAAATAGCTGATTATCTCGCAAAGTCCGCAAAACAGCTCGCAAATGCTTCTTGTGCTGGCCCACACTCCTGGAGTAAATCAGGATGTTGTCGATGAACACGATCACAATCTTGTCCAGAAACCGTCTGAACACCTGGTTCATCAAGTCCATAAAAGCTGCAGGGGCATTGGTCAACCCAAACGGCATAACCAAGAACTCGTAATGACCATACCGTGATCTGAAAACTGTCCTGGCCACATCTGACTCTCTGATCCTCAACTGATGGTATTAGGACCTGAGATCGATCTTCGAAAAGACTGAAGCTCCCGTGAGCTGATCAAACAAGTCGTCAATCCGCGACAATGGATACTCATTTTTTTCTGAAGCTTGATTCAGCTTCTGGTAGTCGATGCACAACCTCATGGGACCATCCATGTTCCGCACAAATAGTATAAGAGCACCCTACGGTGATACACTAGGTCGGATGGAATCTCCTCCAGCAACTCTCGAAGTTGGATCAGTAGCTCTTTCAACTCCGTTGGCGCCAAACGATAAGATGCCTATGATATGGGTCCAACGCTCAATAATAGCTCAATGGTGAAGTCGATCTCCTGGACTGGAGGAATACCCGATAACTCATCCAGAAATACATCTGAAAATTCGGGGACCACCGTTATATCACCAATGTCTGGCACAACAGCCATAGCAACCACAACATGAGCTAAGTATGCTACACACCCCTTTTTATCATCCGCTCGGCCTACATCGCTGAAATCACGCATGGCAATAAAATATTCTTCTCACCGCGTAACAATATCTCGGGGAAAGTCTGGTCATCGAAACACAACCTCCTTCTTGTGACAATCGAACATAGTCCAATGTGTCGTCAAGAAGTCCATACCCAACATCGCATCAAAATCGACGATATCCAGCAATAACAGATCCACAACTAACCCATAACCTCCAATAAAGATCTCACAACCTCCGGATGGATGCAACACTCTCCAAAACCTCGGAAGTGATGCAGGCACAATAGCCATGAATGTCAAGCAACAGTAGCCTCAAAGAAACTCCGTCCTCACACAGGGTCGTGGTACGAATTCCGGCATGCCCAACTAACCGTCTACGTCGATTGCAACTTTGCTGATTAACTCGTCTAGAAGTCTGCGTTGGTCAAACTCTAGAAATGGCATCATGACCTCCTCTTGAACTTTGAGCTGCCGAACCACTAAAATAGCTGACTGAGGACATCCCCTCGTAACGTGGTCCTCCTAGCCACCAAAATAGCAACTGAGAGTGCTCTTCGGACACAAATCACAGCAACGCCTGCTGTGTGGAAGGATCACCACCGATCACCCTGACTCATGCCACAGGAACAAGTCCACTACTCTGTGATCTCCATCACCACCAAACAGATCTTCTGCTTTAATCTGATGACCCTCAACAAAATCGAAAAGGCCACAGCCTGATGAAGTCAGTGATCCCGAGGTGTCCGAACTCAACCTCATCAAAATATCTTGACCAAGTTCACCTTCCTTAAACCAACATGTCGAAAACCGCGTAAACCTTTCCTTCTCGATGTCCTCGCCTCTGAGTGCAGCACATTAAGCTCCTCACGGTTGTCTCGAGGCATAACAGTCAAATTCCCTCTGATGCTCAGGCTCAAACTCATCTCGAACCTCGTGCACTGCTTCCTCTGAAGCCACATAACACGTTCAAACTGGGACAAACATGTGAACGATACATCTCTGCCTCAGGTTGGTAAACACTCCATATTTTCGTTGTTAAGTAGCCTGATTGAACTATTACCGTATAAACAATACCCTGAATGTAGGCCATGGAGTCGCAACAGGAACTCACACAATACCAACCCACCAAATACAATGATCTGACTCAGGCAAACCATCAACTGCCACAATTCTCTGCTCAAAAGCAACATGTAGGCGGCCAAACACGCACAACCGGGCAAACCATGCCAGACATAACTCTAAATCTAGAATGCTCATCCAAACCCACAACTCACTGTCAAATTACGCGTCGACTGATCCTCAATAGGATCCACAACCGTACCGACACAGAAAGCACGTCAAGGAGGCATCCTAATGAATAAGACATTATTCATAACAAACTGTACGTAATCATGGAACTTCAAATATTTAAAAGCATACAACACCCGGAGCATTGATGAGTATCCGCCGGCCGGTCGGGTCATCACTCCAGACATGATGTACATTCTCAAATATCCTTAGTAAACATGACTACAGAAGTCTACAGAACCTAAAACCTAATGCTCTGATACCAAGCTGAAAGGACCTAACCCCGATTTAGTTTCCTAAACTAAAATCAAACCTCTTCTGAAAACACAAACCAATAAAAACCATCAAAATTTCGGCAGAGTAACGTTACTAACGCATAACTGCCATTAACCTGCACCCGGAAAATACACTTCATCCTATGCCACAAAAATCAAACCGTGGGCACCAATCCCATCCGGATTTCTCAATATCAAAACAGTATTGTAAAGTAATCAATAAAACTATACTTTACAGAAATCCGGGGAAAAATCATATAAAAGTATAACATAAGGATGATCAGAGCGACTTCTAGTATAGATATACAAATAGTAGGCCAAACTAAGAACCTACCATAAAAGAAACATCGCTCGAATACTATGCCTCCGACCAAGACGTGCGACACCAGAGTCCGAACTGCAAACTGGGCACGAAAACCGAAAAGCCCAGGGAAAAGGCAAATAAAAACGTTAGAGTGAGTGGACGAAAATAAACATATGCCTTTCACCAATTTTATATACAATAAACAAGTATAGCGAGTTCGGAAAATGTATATATGGAGGTGCCAGGCGAATCTCTCAAACCTGATGGTCAGGCGAATCGCTCAAGCCCGACGGTGATAGGCCAGGGGAATCTCTCAACCCTGCCCAGAGGAATCTCTCAACTCTGGTCAGACTACCGGTGATCAGCCGAGTAGCCGAAGTATCGATGCAGGTATGCCATCACCATAAAACATAAAATAATACCTCCAAAAATAATAAGTAAGCTCAACATCATATATAAACAAATACAGAAAATCACGAACTCGCAACGACTATGAAAACATAAAAGTGTCCACTCACAGGTGAGTGTAACGCGATACGCGTTAATCCCGTGATCCGGCGGAAAATCCCTCGTCAAACGAACGATCACGAACCCCACAAAACCTCGCTATAATTTCCGATACTCAATTCGAAAAACAAACCTCACCACTATGATCGGCGCACGATTCCGAGCGTAACGACATATAACTCGTCGAAAAACACGCCGCCGGAAAAGTCGCCGCCGGCCACCGAAAAATCAAACCGGCCCAGAAATTTGCAACCTAACCATGGATTTGAAGATCTCGAAATTTTCAACAACTTTCCAGTTCAAAGTTAAGGCCAATTTTGATCGGAAAACCTCCAAAACTCACCTCAAAGTTCCAAACCCTTACCCGAATTTCAAACCGATCGATCTCTCTCCTCCGGCCACGGCAACCTCCCAAACAACTTGCAATAGCTTCCTCTCCTCATGGATAACAAAACCCCTCAAAGAGCCACCACCAACTCGGCCTCCACGCCGTCACCCGATTCCGTCAAAAACTAGCCAGAAACACCGAACTTCGCCGCGCTTTTTCTTCCTTCTCCGGCCACCCCACTGGTCGATCCACCTACCAAGTTGAAGAGGGCCACGAGCCCAACAAGTTCCGTGAAGGGACCCCGGCCAACCATGGCCAGAATCGGCCTCCACGGCGGCGCGAAATCACGGCGAAAACAAGGCAAAACGGGTCGCCCATGGCCCTTTGTCAACGCGGGTCAACCCGACTTTCTATTTTTGGAAACTTTCCCAAACCGGCACGTATCGTTTCCATATTTATACTGTACGCATATCAAATCCCAAACGGATAAATACGACAATATTCGACGCTCGAAAATATTCACAACGTATTCCTCGTAATTCAAAAAAATCCTCCGGAAGTTCCCACGAGCTCGAAATTAAATTCTCTACAACTTTCACGAAGGATACCAAATCAAATTCTCGCCCGAAAATTTAGTCATTAATGAAGCCGCCATATTAACCGATTACGACAAAATCGCGACTAATCGCGAAACTCTCAAATCAAGTCGATAACCATTCCAATTTTGGTTCGGGTCAATCGACGGTGCAAAACGGATTACAATCATGATTCGGATAAACTCGAATACAAACGGATAAACTCGACGATATTCTGAAATTTCAAATATTCATATTATATTTCTCGGTCGTCGAAATAATAATCCGGAACCGCCCACGAACTCAAAATCACGCGTACAATAACTCTCGAGAAGAGACTCAACTCAAATTTTCGGTCAATAATTAAGTCGTGATCAAAGCCGGCAATTCAATCAATTTACGGAAAACTGCGATTACGCGCAAACTCGTGAATTAAGCCGATTACTCTACTAATTCTATTTCAAGTCGCCACAATAATCCATTGAGCAATAGCTTACTCAAATTAGACAGAGCTTCCAAATAACTGTTGACAAACATACAATCAATTCAAAGGTCAACAAATCTCCCCATGCACAGTTTTAGCTACAGAAAAATATACAAGTAACAAAAAATCAAAATGACGAAAGAGTGTTGACATATTTCTTGTGCATCACACTTTGTAGATGCTTAGTGCTTGACCCTTTCTTAAAGGTTTCAAATAAATGAGAGTCAAAGTCCATGAGTACAAAAACAATAAGTAAAAGCTAGCAATCCATTGTAGAGTATAAGCACAAAAATTAAAATTATAGCACCAGTTGTCCCATTTACCGTTTAATTCAAGGTTCAAGATGCTTAGAGAAAAAAGAAATTGACTTGGTGCCTTCGGTGTCCTTGACACAGACTCTTTCAGTTCTTTCCAGCCATTAGTTCAGAAATAAGATGAGAGAAACTTTTAGTATGACCCATTTTTTTAATCTTCTTTTTCCTAAAGCTGTCTAAGATTTTTAACAGTACATCATGACACAAACACACTTAGAAGCATTTTTTTTTTCACAGCATCTTGTATGTGTTGATGTGATCTGAACAGGGAATCAAAATTTTCAGAGTACACTCCTCACTCCGGATCATTGAATGTCATGGGATTACAAGCACAATTTTCTTTCCTTTAACTTCACTATCTGATATCCAGGTTATTATCCACAAATAGCAAACTCCCTTAGAGATAACAGCTAGAGGAATCAGGTACTCCACAGATCACCATTACTAATTTACTATAATTCAATTTACTAAAGATGAACAAACCACAGCTACTGCACTAGAAACAAATGTAAAGCCATGCATAACTCATCCTCAAGAACCCTCAAATTTCATTAAATATGTTCTTAGCTAATTAATGGGAATGCCAAATACCTTTTATTATTGTTTCAAGAAACTCCTCAGCCTTCAAGATTTCATTCCCTGCAATTAAGTACACACTTCATAGTCATCAACAAAAGCCAATTTAGATACACTAATATAACAATAAAACTATTTAAAAGGAAAAGTACAAGATGGTAAGTTTTCTCTGGCTAGATATTTGGCATTAAATTTCGAAACAACTATATAGGAAAGTAAATTCCGGCAATAAAAACATTATTTGGACATATACTAATCTTTCTTTTTGTTTAGATACATAGAATAAGCATACATTCTTAAGACCTTCTTGATTCTACCTGCCTTAACTAAGATGAGTGGTGTGGGTAATGTGCATCGTCTCTTAGAGTAATTAGAGCATATGTCATGTGTGGGAGGCAAACCTATATGCATTCAAATGGCATTAATCTTCGATATTAATTTGTCACAACTGTGAAGCATGTCATACTACCAGAAGAACCAAAAAAATCTATTAATGGGTGACTTCAACTATGCAGAATGTTTAGATCAACCCATAACACAACAAATGTGAGAAAAAAACACATGCTCATCCAATTAGCACCAACAGAACTTAACATTTTAGGGTGGCAGAGTTGGGTGTGCAAACATATGATTTTTCATGAGATAGGGAAGCTCGATCATCGATAACCTAGGAAATCTATTCAAGAATGAGGCTCCATGAGATCGCATACATATCCTACGTCATCTTAGTTGACATCCGGTGTAGAACTAAAACATGATCATGTAGCCCACACCAAGAATACCGATGCATTACATGCTGTATACTTCCATTGAGATGTCACCAGCAATTGATCAATCATTCAACTGAAAACATTAGAATTGCAACCTAGCATTATTTTGTGCTTTTATAATGTTGCATACAAATGAAAAACAAAAAGGAACCCACATTCCCACAATGCAACTAATACAGGTTCCAGGCAGTGGAAAAGGTAGATAACTTCACTGATAGCACCAAAAGTATTAGAACAAACTTACTTGTCTTAGTTGTGCGTTAACTTCTGAAAGGAACCCTTCATCCAGTAACCCGTCTTGATCCCTTTCGTTTATTTCCTAGAGATCAATAAGAATTGTGAAGTAAACATTGGTATGAGATTGATTCCATGTTAGCACACAAAAAATCAGTTAAACTAGCATCCAAACCTAATATTTATTGGCTAAGGATGTAGGTAAAAAATACATGAGATGGATCGCTATACAGTTAAATACAGTTTCCTAAGACTGAGCCACGCATGTGGATTGTATATTGCTGGACGCGAATCATGTGATCCAATATGAGCCTAACTGCCTAAATGCCTAAATATAAAGTGAAGTTCAACACGGAGTCTCCAACAGAAACAAATTTGCTATGGGACCTAGGATTTTAGTAGAGAGAAGCAAGGGTTAGAATATTGGACATAGTATTTTTATAGTCTTAACACACAAGTAATGAGGAGTGATCTGCAAACAAACTAATGGCCTATCAAAACCACTTTAAGAAAGAATCCAACGTGCGTATTGTCAAAGACATCGTTGATAGTTTGGAATTTCATTGTTGCCCGGAGAAAAAGAATTTAGCATATATTATATCATTGCCAGATCAATCTTCTAATGCAGCAAGTGGCCTATGTTTAGAACTAGGAAAAACATATATATAAATAAATAAATAAATACAAAAAAAATTGACTAAGTACTCCAAAGGAAAAGATGTATAGATTGAATACTACCCTCCTACCCAACTGGAAATATTCAACAATCAAGCGAGCTGAAGCAAAAAGAAAAAAGAGAACTCACTTTCTCCATTAATTTGAGAGACTCAGGATCTCTGGGAGGCCATTGAATCTCTACAACATCATCAACTACAGGTTTCAGAATCTCTTTGAGGACATCAGTAGCTGAGTTTATCTTTTCCTGTAAAAAAAGTAAGGGGGTGAAAAACAGGAAAACAAATAAAACTTATTTTGTCACTGAACCACTCAGAAAAAAAATATAGATAGAGAGAGAGGGGTACATTGGTCTTGTGAACAAGGCGATCCACTATGCTCATTACAGATACAGCCAATTCCTCATAATCTTTCTGAAAGAATGTAAATGATTAAGCAATCTTACACAATGCTACAAATGAAAAGAGAATCAAGCAAGTTGAAAAGCATGCTTTATCATCTTCTGATTTGCAGGTATCGGTTCTTGCTGCAAGGCGTATCCAAAAGCCTTCGTTAAACGCCAAGACATTTTCAACGACAAGCTTCTTGAAAGTACTTAAACTGACGGAAGAAACTAAGACACACACAAAAGTGTTCACGCAGAGAAACCAACTAGGTAAAAACCATGCGGGGCTTTAAGGAAAAGCACATCACCAAAATTCGCTAATCAATCAATCAGTTTACATGCAAGTTCAAACAGCATACAAGCATCAATAAAAAACTATGCTTCAACAGAACAAGGTAAACAAATGATAGATCATGAGATACTTCTCCTTGATGAGTTAGGAAACCACTCTTGTTTCCTTCTTCAACGAAGCAAGCCGTTCGTCCAACTTCACTCTTGTCCTAGGTTCTTTGCAACAACACGTCTTCCTGTGTCCACAATCAAAAGAACACCTTTCCCTTGTGTCTCTTCTGGTCTTTATACCAGTAGGTCTCAATTAGGATATGAAATCTACACATCCCTCAAGTTACTCAGTAAATCAATTGTCACGATTTCTCGAACAATTAGATGTGAAAAACTTCTGGTGATTTCAATCTTACCTTAACAGATTAGTATCGGAATCATATCATTGATTGATATGACTTCAAAACAACTAATCACACCTTGATAAGGTAAGAGCTAATCTCAGACATTTGAGGTTCTTACCTTCCTTAAGCTCAGTCATATTAAGCGATCAATGCAGGCTACAAGTTGTGACAAGTTTTTTCAAATATATACTTACAATCTCCCCCTTGGCAAAACAATCACAACTCTGAAAGGAATGATAATTCTGCAAAAAGATGAAGTCTTTACAGTAAACCAATTCATATCAGTCAAGATACTTCAATCAACAAGATAATACTGATGATAATATGTCTGTTTGTAAACATCCTGCCAAGAGCTAAACATAGTTTTAATTAGAGTTTGAATCAGGGATTAGCAAAACACAGTTATACTAGACATGCAAAAATTGGAGTGATGGTACTCCCCCTGAAACCAGCAAAAACCAGCAAAAATTCTCCCCCTTTGTGATTGATTAGCCAAGATCAGGGAAGACGGCGACGTTTGGCACGGTCGACCATACGATCCATGTGCTTGTTCCAGCCCTGGGAGGAGAGGAGACCAGACATGGACAGCATGTCGGCAACCATACCAAGAAGACTACCCATATCCTCGTGAAGATCGCGAAAGTCTAGAGCAATCTCGTCAACGGAGTCGTGAAGATGGACAACCTCTTCTTTCAAGTGAGAGAGTCTTTGACTATTTGTGGGAGGAGGAGGTGGAGACGGTGGGGGATGAAGTGGGTCATTAGAGGCAGAGTCGGAAGGAGGCATGATGAGTCTGTAGTTCAGAGGGAGTGAGGCGTTGGTAAGAGCAGATGCAGCGTACCATGGAAGCATTTATAAGAATGCAGCAGGATGGTGGGGGAAGCGAAGAGACAGAAGTAGGAAAACGTGCAGAGACAGAAGGAAGAGGAAAATATATGCTGCCTAAAAACTCACAACTCAAGCCAAAAACAGGAATATGGGCCAGAGCGAAAAGACCACTATATACAAGGAAGCACCAAGCCCAAGTGAAAAATCTATGAATGTATTGATCTGTGGAACTGCAAAACAGAAGAGGAACTACAAGCAAACATATATCTGATCAGTACATACACACCCACAGTCCAAAGAGTAAGAGAAGCAAGTTAGGCAAATTTCAACATCTCAGTCGAACAAAGGATCACACCCTCAACTCAGGAAAGTTGTGGTGGTGAGAACTAACACTCAGTACAGAGAGAGCAACAGCAGCAGACCATAGGCTTGTATGCCAACCTGTAATATGGGTGATCACAGACAGAGACGAGAAGAGAGAGTAACAAAAGGAACAGATGGGAGAGAGGCTGAATGAGGCCAACGAAGTAGCATAAATGCAAGGATAACAATAGAAGGGAAATAGTAACACACACATGACACCGGCATACAACACAGGAAAAAGTGCAGATCATAGGAAAGGAATGACGTGTCAAGAGGTTTTGTGAAAAGATCGGCTAACTGGTGATCTGTGGGCACAAATTGGAGCTCGAGAACATGTTGTTCAACCAGGTCACGAATGAAGTGATATCGAAGATCAATATGTTTGGTGCGAGAGTGTTAGACTGGATTTTTGGAGATGTTGATAGCACTTGTGTTGTCACAAAAGATGGTAAGTTTTCCTTGAGGAATGCCATAGTCTAGTAACATGTTCTTCATCCACAGGAGCTGAGTGCAACAACTTCCAACTGCTATATATTCTGCTTCAACGGTAGACAAAGAGATGCAGTTTTGCTTTTTGCTATGCCAGGAAACTAAGTTATTTCCAACAAAGAATGAACCTCCAGAGGTGCTTCTTCTGTCTTTTAAGTTCCAGCCCTAATCAGCAACGCTGTATCCATCAATTTATGCATTTGTTTCATTAGTGTAGAAGACACCACAGTGAATAGTTCCATGAATGTACCTGATGATCCTTTTAACAGCAGTTAGGTGTGATTCTTTAGGGGATGCTTGGAAACGGGCACAGACACCTACACTGTAGCAGAGATCAGGTCTGCTAGCGGTGAGATACAACAAGCTGCCAATCATGCTTCGATAAATGGTGGGATCAACTGCCTTATCTGAAGAGTCCTCACACAGCTTGGTAGTGATGCTCATAGGATTTGAGATAGGTTTAGAAGATGAAAGACCAAATTTCTTGATTAAAGCATCAACATATTTAGATTGAGATCAGAGAAACATACTAGATGATGTTTGCTTTACATGTAACCCAAGGAAGTAAGTGAGTTCACCACATGCACTCATTTCAAACTTCCTCTGAAGGATATGTGAGAATTCTGTAGTTAGGGACTGACTGGTGGATCTGAAAACAATGTCATCAACATAGACTTGAGCAACAACAATATCCTGCCCTTTTTGCTTTACAAACAATGTCTTGTCAACCGATCCTCTGGTGTAACCTTGAGATACAAGATAAACAGACAGTTTCTCATACCAAGCACTAGGAGCTTGTTTGAGACCATATACAGCTTTCTGTAGTTTGTAAACATGATTAGGATGAACAGAGTCTACAAAACCTTTAGGTGTTCAACGTACACAACCTCTTTCAAGTCACCATGAAGAAAAACAGTTTTGACATCCATTTGGAACAATTTGAATTTTAGGTGACAAGCAATGGCAATAAGTAGTTGAACAGATTCTAACCTTGCAACAGGAGCAATAGTCTCTTCAAAGTCAATACCTTCTATCTGAGAGTATCCCTGAGCAACCAGTCTAGCTTTGTTCTTGGTTATGTTACCAAATTCATCAAGTTTGTTGCGAAAGATCCACTTGGTTCTAATAATGTTGCAGTTGTTTGGTCTCTCAACCAAAGTCCATACTTCATTTCTTTTGAATTGATGCAATTCATCTTGCATGGCATTTATCCAATCATCATCAGTCAGTGCCACCGTTACATTTTTTGGCTCGATGAGAGAGACAAAACCAAGACACTTGATCACATTGATGTGTTTCTTGCGTTTACCAATGAAGCATCGAAGAGCTGTGGCTTCAATCACTTCCTCTTGTACATCAGCAGTATCTTCAGTTGAGAAAGGTGAGGTATTCACTTGACTTTGCGTTCTAATCCCACTATTGAGATTTCCAAGGACATCCGCAGTGTTGTGATCCTTTTGCACTTGACGAAAACCTTGTCGGAAGATAGGACTTGGACCGAGGATAGGATCTTCAGATTCTGCATGATCACCTGCACTTGAGGAGTTCTCAAACATAGCAAGATCAGTGCACACCTATTCATACTCATGTGACACAAGACCATGATCATCTACAGAAACATTTACAAATTCTACAACTTGTCTAGTTTGTTTGTTATAGACTCTATATGCTCTACTGTTTAGAGAGTATCCTAGGAAAATGCCAATGTCACTCCTAGCATCAAACTTTGCTAGTTTTTCCCTATCTTTGTAAATATAACATGGACTTCCAAAGATATGAAAATAACTTACCTTAGGCTTTCTTCCTTTCCAAAGTTCATAGGAAGTGCTGTAGGTGCCGGGTCGCAAGATGACTCGGTTAATTGTGTGACATGCAGTGTTGACAGCTTCGGCCCACAGATTTGTGTTGACACCTGAAGAGTGAATCATTACTCTAGCCATGTCAAGTAGAACTCTATTTTTCCTTTCAACCACACCATTTTGCTGAGGTGTGATGGGAGAAAAAAACTCATGAAAAATACCATATTCTTGCATTGGCATAGGTCATTGAAGGAGCTGTTCTTGAATTCAGTGCCATTGTCAGACCTGATTCTGACAATCTTGAGATGCTGAGCATATTTTTCAGTTAGGAGTCTTGAGCACAAGACTTTGAAAGATACACAAGTTTCACCTTTTTCAGCTAGAAACTCAACCCAAGTGAATCTTGAGAAATCGTCCACCACTACCAAAATGTATTTTTTATTTCCAAAACTAGATGTCTGAGCAGGTCCAAGCAGATCCAAATGAAAAAGCTCAAGTGCTTTAGAAGATTGATCAGAGTCAACCTTTTTGTGAGGTTGCCTGGTCTGTTTTCCTAATCTACATCCTTAACACAATTTTTCAGGATGTCCTTTCAGAATAGGGAGTCCTCGAACACATTCTTTAGAGGACAACTTAACCAAATCTTGAAAATTCACATGTCCGAGTTTTTTATGCCAAAGATTCAATTGATCTTCCATTTTTGTGGACAGACATGTAGATTGTTTATCAATATCAGAAAGTAGCTAGTAACAGTTGTCAGTTGACGTCAGACCTTGCATAATGAAACAACCCTCTTTGTCTATGACCATGCACCTTTTTTGATTAAACCAAACGTCTTCATATTCATCAGTTAATTGACTGACACTCGTAAGATTTGCCGATAGTCCTTCAACAAAATATACGTCTGTGAGATTTGGTATTCCAGGAGCTTTAAGTATTCCTTTTCCTTTTATTTTGCAGGTCTTTCCATCACCAAAGGTAACTTCTCCGCAAGAGTAGTTCAAGTCCACAGAGGTGAACCATCTCAAATTTTCAGTCATATGTCTGGAACAACCACTATCAACATACCACAGATTCGGATTAGCATCTAGAAGAGCAGAGAATGAGACAAGACATTTTACTTTAGATTCATTTATGAGATCTTGAGTACTTGCACAATCTACACCAGATACATCAAAAGAGTTCAACTTAACATGAGATAGGAAGTATTTCTCATCAGATTTTACTCTCCAGTTTGAGACAGTATGATTATTTGAGTCATCAAACAATTTTTCAAGTCTTGACAACTTCATCCTTTGCTCAAAAAGCGTTGCCTTTAGCTCACTGTTAATTCGATTGTCAGAGGATTTTGATAGCAAGCCAGATTTTGATGTGACAGTATTTTTTGCACAAAGGTCTGATGTGACCTTTTTCTCCATAGAAATGGCATGTTGGAATAAATTTTTCATTTTCAGGAGCATACCTTAAGGAGGTGGTGTTTTTTTCTTTACCTTTTCTTTGAAATTCAACAGAGAAGCCATCTTGAGAAGTGAGAGTGTTGCTCCTCTTGTCGTCACAGGGTGTCTCAACACTTGTAGAGCCTCTTACAAAGTTTAGGGCTTTCTGATATCCCAGACCCGAGGTATCACCATATACTCCGTTGGGAAGCAACATCTAATTGATCTTCTTAGAGCTTTCATCAAACTTCAAGAATTTTTCTTCTGTAATCTTCAACTGTTCCTGCAATGACTTAACTTCCAAGTTGAGAGATACATTGAGAAGAAGTTGAGCTTTTACCTGGACTTCCAGTTGGTCGATTTTCATTTGCCATTCTTCATGCTGCTGATTTTTATCCTTGACGGTGTCAGAAGAACCATTGTCTTTCTCATCTCTTATCTTTTTCAGCTCCATTTCTAGATTAGTTTTATCTTGTCTAAGATAATTAATCTCATCCTCAAGGAGTTTGTTTTTCTTCATCATTGCCTTCGAAGCTTGATACAGCCTTAAGTATTTATCATTCACTTCACTATCTGAAGTCTCAGAATCTTCAGTTTGAACTGATCTTACAGAAGATACTAGTGCCATATTTTTTTCTTTCTTGTCATCTTCCTTATCATCATCACTGTCACTCCATGAAGTGGTCTTCAAAGCTTTTGGTTTCCTGTCAACAAAACGCTTATTTCCACAGTCAGCAACCATGTGGCCAATGCCACCACATTCAAAGCATTTTGGTTTGTTTTTATCAGAATGATTATTTCTATCACTTTTCTTAGAGAAGGACCCAGAGGAACCATTTTTCCTATTTTTGAGTATTTTTCTAAACTCTTTAACCATTAGAGCCATGTCACTTGATTCACTCAACTCAGATTTGGCCTTACCTTTCTTTTCTTTTTCAACAGATTGTAGAGCAATGGTTTTGATCGGTTGATTATTTTTTCCCGATTTCTGAAACTTTTCCCTCATCTCGAAAGTTTTGAGATTTCCAACAAGTTCTTCTAAGGTGTAAGAGTCTAAATCCTGACAATCTTCAATGATATCCCCTTTCACCTTAAGTCTGGGGGGAAGAACTCTTAAAAAGTTCATAACTGCCCGGTATTCTTCTATTGGTTCACCAAGACTACGAATCTGTCCTACAACTTTAGATAATCTCAGATGAAAATCATCAACAGACTCATCATCAGTCATGACCATGGTTTCAAATTCAAACAAAAGAGCTTGAATTTTTTGAAGCTTAACTTTAGTATTCCCTTCATAAGTAATTTTTAGAAGATCCCAAGCTTCCTTAGAAGTGACACAATGAGCAACCCTAATCCTTTCCTTATCACTCAAGGCAGTAAGCAGACAGGTTTTAGCCTTATAATCTCTCTGAAGATAAGCTAATTCTTCTGAGGAGTATTGTTCTGTCGATTTTCTTTGGGGTATTTTATCACCCTCTTTAGATGTTGTCATAGGAGGAACCCATCCTCTCTTGACAACTTGCCAAACAAGAGGATCAAGACTAAACATAAAGGATTCCATGTAGATTTTCCAGTTAGAATAATCTTCTCCATCAAAGTGTGGAGAAACAGTCATGGAACCAGTAGTCTTATTTATCTTAGTATCCATCCTAACCCAGATCTATCCTAAAGAAAGATGACTTTAAGCAGGCTCTGATACCAATTGAAAGTACTTAAATTGACGGAAGAAACTAAGACACACACAAAATTGTTCACGCAGGGAAACCAGCTAGGTAAAAACCCTGCAGGGCTTTAAGGAAAAGCACCTCACCAAAATTCACTAATCAATCAATCAGTTTACATGCAAGTTCAAACAGCATACAAGCATCAATCAAAAACTATGCTTCAACAAAACAAGGTAAACAAATGATAGATCATGAGATACTTCTCCTTGACGAGTTAGGAAACCACTCTTGTTTCCTTCTTCAACGAAGCAAGCCGTTCGTCCAACTTCACTCTTGTCCTGGGTTCTTTGCAACAACACGTCTTCCTGTGTCCACAATCAAAAGAACACCTTTCCCTTGTGTCTCTTCCGGTCTTTATACCAGTAAGTCTCAATTAGGATATGAAATCTACACATCTCTCAAGTTACTCAGCAAATCAATTGTCACAATTTCCCGAGCAATTAGATGTAAATTTTTTTTGGTGATTTCAATCTTACCTTAACAGATTAGTATCGAAATCATATCATTGATTGATATGACTTCAAAACAACTAATCACACCTTGATAAGGTAAGAGCTAATCTCAGACATTTGAGGTTCTTACCTTCCTTAAGTTCAGTCATATTAAGCCATCAATGCAGGCTACGAGTTGTGACAAGTTTTGCCAAATATATACTGACACTTCTGAAGCTGCTTACAGAGGGTAATTGTCAATAAGAATTCCAGTGACACACACACATAGGTTCTCAGGAGATTCAAGTGAAACATGTATCAAGTAGAATTAAGCAATGAATTCCCCATGGCTCAGTCCACGCACTCTGTTGTACTGAAGTGTTTTACACATGAGCCATAAAACAGGAAACTCTTGTGAAAAGAAATATACGAATATTTTAAATAAGTATCCAAGATCCACGTGGTTCACTTTTACAATATTTTATATTAAAAATCTAACTCCATTTCCTCGTAGACAAAAAGCACTAACAATTCTAAATTACTAAAAGAACTGTTTTGCTGGGTCTTTACAGATATTGAGAAAACGATCAATAAATTGCTTTAAACAATTCTATTTTGGCCTGGAGATACTATAGATTGGTCATCTCACTAAACTTAAATATACAAATATACTCTAACAACTCAGTTTACTACTATAGGTCCTTTAGAAAACAATGCTAGAACAGGATATAGGCAGAAGAATCAGATTCAGTTTAACTAATACGAAAAGAAGTTGACTAAGAAGAATGCCAAGCCCATGTCTACTTACTTCAACTGGATTTGCATCCCTTAATTTGTCTATGTGCCTATCCACTTCTACAGTCTTTTTGAATGCTTCCTCAGCATCTTGATTGACTGCACAGATCAAAGTTCTCCTGTTTTATTAGATTGAAACACTCGATTTACTATTGACAGCTCAATCAACCAGATTCAAGAATATTGAAATCATAAACAAGAAACTATATTATTCAAACGTATCGAGCAACATATAGGATAAAAAAACTCTCATATTTTCAATTTATCAATTTAAACTTTAAAGTGACAATTTTCTGCATTGTAAAACCAGTAAGAAACAAGTACAGATTTATACTAATTGAGTTTCTTCCAGCAGCAACCCAAACTAAAAATAATAGTTACTTCCTAATCAACTGACAATATTTGGTATTTATATTTTAATTTAATAGAATTATTGACAGTAATAAATGACAATAGTGTTTAACTTCTTAGTTGCCACACTAAAACTGCAACGTAGAGCATATTTTTTATTTTTAAAAAGGGCCAGAATAGATTTTTTAACTACTTTAAGTAGCTGACGGAGGAAAAGTAGGAAATGCGATTTTCTTGAGAAAAAAAAAATCTGTGGCCTCATGACAATTGATAGATTGTAAAGTAGGGAAAGGAAAAGCTTATAAAAGCTCGACTCCTTTAATTTTTAAGCACTTCCATTATCACAGAGTGAGAGTAGAATTTTGTTTCCGAGAGAATTCAAATGATTTCATTCATTACAGTTTTGGGGTTAATAAAGATGTATAAGTGGTTTCCTGATAGGAAATAATATTTACATTCTTATCCCATTTATACAACTCTAATTTTAATTACAAAAGAATATTCACTAATATACTTTTCAACACTCCCTCTCAAGTTGGTGCATAGATGTCAATCATGTCCAATTTGTCAATCCATCTTGCAAATGCATGGTGTGACAACCCCTTTGCGAGTACATTCGCCAATTGTTCTTCAGAAGCTACATTTTCTACATGCTTGGTTCAATCATATTATACAAGATCATGAGCAATTTCAATTGCAGCAGTATTGTCACAATGCAAATCCATGACCTTATGGAGCTTAAAACTTAACTCTTTCAATACATTCTAAATCCATAACAATTCACACACTACATTTGTCATTCCTCGGTATTCAGCTTCATCATTGAAACGGACAATCACATTGTACTTCTTACTGCGGCATGTTACTAAGCTCCCACTAATAAAAGTGAAATAATCAGAAGTGGATGCTCTATTATTCTTATCTCCTGCCAAATCTGCATTAAAATAACCTGTAACTCTAAACTCACAATCATTTGAAAATAGTAAGCTTTTACCAAATGCAGACTTCAAATATATGAGAATGCACATCACAACATCCATATGTTCTTCACTTGGATCATGCATGAACTGACTCACAACACTTACAGCATATACAATATCAGGCCTAGTATGTGACAAATAGATCAATCTTCCTACTAACTTCTGATACTTGCCCTTGTTTGTTGAAACTTGACCAGGACACAACTCCAATTTATGATTCATCTCAATAGGAGTATTAGCAGCTTTACAATCCAGTATTCCTGTTTCAGCAAGAAGATCAAGCACATACTTTCGTTGTGACAAAGTGATTCCCAACTTGGATCTTGCAACTTCAATCCCCAAGAAATACTTCAACGAACCCAAGTCCTTCATCTCAAACTCTTGGGACAAACGCTTCTTCAAATCTTCCATCTCAACTGGATCATCACCTGTAACAACCATATCATCCACATATGCAATTAAAGCAGTAATCTTACCTCCCTTGCGTTTAATGAAGAAAGTATGATCAGAGTTACTCTGTCGATATCCAGACTTCTTCATAGCTCTAGAAAATTTCTCAAACCAAGCTATAGGAGATTGTTTCAATCTATACAATGATTTCTTCAATCTGCAAACTTTTTCAACGTCACATGGTTTACAGTTAACACCTGAAAGAATATCCATGTACACTTCTTCTTCTAAATCTCTATTCAAGAAAGTATTCTTCACATCAAATTTGTTGCAATGGCCAATCATGTCTCGTTGTTAAGGCTATGAGGATGCGTACAATATTGATCTTTGCTACGGGAGAAAATGTCTCCTGATAGTCGAGTCTCTATCGCTGAGTATAACCTTTTGCAACCAGACGAACTTTATATCTATCAATGCTTCCATCTGTCTTCAGCTTCACTGTAAATACCAATTTCTATCCAAGAGTTTTCTTTCCAGGTGGTGCAGGAACAGTCTCTCATGTTCCATTCTTTTGTAAAGCCTTCAGTTCTTCATTCATAACCAGCTTCTATTTTGGATCTGCCAAGGCATCCTGTACATTACTGAGCATGAATACTGTAGATAATTGACTAACAATAAGTGCATGTGCTCCAGACAACCTATGGTGAGATACAAAGGTAACAATAGGATATTTTACTTTGACTTTAGCTTCTATAGTAGGCTCATATTGCTTCTTTAGAAACCCATTTGTTTCTCGTTGATATCTCCTTGGAACAACCTCTACAGTGGCTGATTTAATGTTATCAGTACATACCTCATATGAGACATTCTAAAAAGACTCTTTGGTTGATCGAGTAGAATGAGAGAATTCATGAGATACAACTTCAGAAGAAGGTTGAACTGCTTGTGACGTTTCAGCTCCAGGTCTAGTCTTCGATAGATCGAAAATATCCTTCGATCCATCGAATGTGTCTCTCGGGTCTATTTCAAGTGCAAGCTTCGATGGATCGAGAGAATCCTTCAATCTATCGAAAGAGGCTCTCGGGTTCGTTTCAGGTGCAAGCTTCGATTGATAGAGAGAATCCTTCGATCCATCGAACGGGGCTCTAGGGCCCGATTTAGCTGCTTCAAAACTTCTCTCCAAATTCTCCAATTCTTCAAATTCTGGTAAGTTCAGAGAATTTTCTTCACATATACTTCTCTCCCCATGAAGAGAAGACTCTGCAACTCCCCTTGATTAATAAGGTTCAGATTCACGGAACGAGACATCCAGGGAAATATGCATCTTGTTGAGAATTGGATCATAATAACGATATCTTTTTTGAAAGTCAGCATACCCAACAAAAATATACTTCATAACACATGGATCAAGTTTGCCTCTCAGTTTTTTTGTTGATATGAACATACATAGTACACCCAAAAATTCTTAGCTCCAAATTCGACAAGGATGCCACATTCAACAACTGATGCAATTTCTGATAAAGATTTTGAAACTCAATCACACGAGAAGGAGTGCGATTGATCAAGTATGCAGCATAACGAATAGCTTCTCCCCACAAGTTCGGTTTCACATTCATGTCAATGAGAGAGGCCCGAACAACTTCCATTATCTGTCTATTCTTCCTTTCAGCTAATCCATTTTGTTGAGGAGTATATATAATTGAAGTCTAGTGTCGAATTCTATGAGAGATCAAGAATGCAGACATCTCACCATTCACATATTCACCACCATTGTCGGATTGAAATACCCGAATTTGTTGTTGATACTGGGTTGCCACTATTGCATGAAATTCAGTGAATCTGGAATACACTTTATTCTTGTACTTCATTAAGGAGACCTAAGTCATCCTAGTACATTCATCAATAAAAGTAATAAAATACCGAAAGCCAGAGCGGGTAGAAACTTGTGCAGGACCCCAAACATCAGAGTGAATTTTCATAAAAGGGACAGAACATTTGAATAAACTTGGTGAATAAATACTACGGTAGCTCTTGGCAAATTCACATGTTTCACAATGAAATTCTGAAGTATTCACACATGAAAATAGTCGAGGTTGAAGCTTTTGCAGATATTGAAAATTCAAATGACCAAGACGATGATGCCATAACCACACATCTTCTTTAGTTTGATCCAAACTGGTAGTATTATTCGCCTGTCCTGATGATTTCAGTTGTTGTGCTCCACTGCTTGTCAAATCGAGATAATATAATTTCCCCATTTGAATACCATAACTAAGAATTTTTCTAGTCACAAGATCCTGAAAGATACAAAAATCTGGATAGAAAGTGACAGAACATGCAAGCGCCGCAGTTATCTGACTAACAAATAGAAAGTTATAGGCAAGAGAGAAAACAACAAAAACAAAATCAATTGACAAATTATCAGATATCTTGACAGAACCTTCACTAATAACAGGAGATGGAGAGCCATCAGAAGTAAACACAACAAGTTGAGGGGATGGATCAATGGTTTGTACCAGACTAAGGGTATTCGTCATGTGATCAGTTGCACCAATATCAATTATCAAAGTAAGATTTGAAGATAATGCAGAGAGGGATAATACATTACTCCTCACACCCGATCCAATTATATGAGCAGAGGCAATTAATGATCCAAGCGATATCTTCATGTTTCAAATAGTAAGGTTTTCAAGATTCAGGATTTCAAGAGTATACTTCGAGATTATGGGCTTTCAAATTCAAAAATCCAGGTTCAATTTCAAGTGCAGCGGAAGAAATAATTCAGGGTTTAAATTGAATTCAGGATTTTTTAAATTCTAGGAATTCGGCTCTGATACCAAGTAAAAATTTGTTTTAGGAATAATTTAAATGATTTCATTCATCCTAATTTTAGGATTAATAAAGACGTAAAAATAGTTTCTTAATAAGAAATGATATTTACATTCCTATCTCATCTATACAACTTTAATTCTAATTACAAAAAAAATATTCAAATCAATATACTTTTCAATAGTGAGAAGCTCAAGGCCTCGAGCAACTCCTCCATTATCACTTTTTCTAGTCTAATAAATTCATTTATACCACATCACAAACCTTTGCATATCAACTTCTTCTTTTATGCACCACATAGCAACATAACGACATAACCTATTAAGGATGTCTTGCGAGAAAGACGAACAATGAGACCCAGCAAATTGAACCTGCAAAGGAAAGTTCTACCCACCAACCGTGAGGTTAGAGATAAGTTTCGTTTAGGCCGAATTACACAATAGATTTGCTACCTGTTAAGTGCTAAGTTAGTCAAAGATGGGCTGACTAGAGAAAAGAGCTACTGTCAGGCCATAGAGCTAACACTGATAGTCTTGACCAGCGAGGACATGAATCATCAAAGAGAAGTGTTTTCTTCTGAATCACTTACAGCATTAAATATCTTGGGAAATTATTTCCCAAAGATAAAATGGAGAAACTTGTATCTGATTACATAATCAATAGTTAGCATTGCGTTTAACTAGATAGGCTCCGGCAAGACGCCCAAGCCTGAGTCAGCTCACTCAGCTGTATTACTCATTAATTAATGAAACAGAAAACTCCCAATTAGTTGATATCCTCTTTATAAATACGTCAATGGCAAGAACAGAAATTTTACAGATGAGCCTTGTTAAATAGTTTCTCATATCAAGCACCATTTCCAAGCAGCTCAAAACTTAAAACACCAAACAGAATCATCAACTGGTGAAGCAGCCACAAGATTAAAAAAAATTAAAAATACCTCTTATTCCAATTCATCAAATTGGTCGAACTGAACGTCTTCCGCCTCCACAACCCGGAACAATCAACATCCCAATTCTTCTTGCCAACACCAAAGCAATGTACCTGTTCATTATACAGAATGAAGCACACAAAAATGTTCATCAATGTCTTCATTCACAGGAAAAAAGTAACACTAATCAGTAATGGTAAGTTACAGAGTAAAATGGTACCTGGTGGCTGTTAGAGGAACATCGAGGAACTTGTGGGGACAGAGATGTGGAAATGAATTGTAAGGAGGACGCCATGGGAGGAATACTGGAGTAGAGTGCTAAAATTGGTAACGATTTTCTTTCTTTTGTTTCCTTTATCACTTTGAATTGATGAGGATATGAATCATTTTTAGTTTCAGACCAAAAAAGAAAAAAAATCATTTTTAGTGGATAGGGGAGTTTTGTCCCTTTTTTATGTTTTGAGAATTCAAGAGTCCATATTTTCATGTAGCCCAATCCTTTGAAGCTTTGGAATGGGCATATCAAACACTGATCCGATCCAATCCAGTGCAATCGGTCCAAACAAGAGCGAACTTCTAATTTCGGTGTCTACCTTTTGGTATATGGTAATAGTATAATATTGTACTCTCTCTATTAATCTCTATTAATAAAGTCAAGCCCTAGATATGAACTTTGAAAAATGTCCATATTTCTAGCCTCTTTAAAAAAAATTCATATTTAGTCCTAATTTTTATTAAAAAAACTCAAAAAATTAAAAATAATTGCTAAAAACATATTTTTACCTTCCTAGACTATATTTTCGTTGTTTCGCACACAACGAATGCGGATATTTTCTAGTACTAGATGACCAAAGGCACGGCTGCGTAAAACGTATGCTTAGAGCAAGTCCACCCTTTGGTCTCATTCTATCCTTGGTATCGTCCTCACTGACCTTGTCGAGGACTTCGGAGCACAAAGACATATATACTTTAAAAAAATCTAATAATGAAAATCAAAACTGCTGTTGTACATAATCACTTGTATCTTACACAGTACGTCACAAAACACTCCACAATTTTCACTATCCAATAACCCTTCTTGTGTTAGCGTCTAAATAATTTCTAGCCATTTAGAACTTCTTTATGTCGTATGTTTTCAGACTTAACAATAGACTTAAACTCAGTTTTCGTGCTAATATCCTTCCATCCTTCTTCAGACCCATGCCTTTTTTTTTATGAGACTGGGACGTGGACTTATGGAACTAAATCTACATCTCAGCCCGAAATTTTATTGATACAGCGAAATTAATAGCCAAAAAGTTTAAAGTTGGGAGACAAAAAAATTAAACCAACGTAAAGTAAAGCATTACAACATGAACAAGCGGACAAGATAGTACCAAGATCCTCAATAAAATCTGTAAGAAATCATTGAAGAAATGTCTCGACTGTATCCTCAAGCCAAAAACTCTGGTAATGATCTCCACCACACACTCCCAACGTTTGAAGCTCCAAAATTAGCTAGACCCATGCCTTCTTTTCAACAAAGCACTTGTCAGAGTTCTGAAATCGAAAAAAATAAAATTGCCAATTGATAGAATTACTGATTATATATGTAATCTTTGTTCCAGGAGAAATATTTCTGGTATCCCAGTGTGTGTTTAGTCCTAATTAGAATAAACATATATATTATCTAAATCCCTGATTTTTAGGAATATTAATTGTAACAGATTGTAATGCTTATATTTAAGGTCATCTATCAATAAATAAAGTACAATTTCAGTCTATAGTGATTGAGTATCTATTTTCTCCTTCAACACGTTATCAGCAGCTCTTGAGTTGATAGTCATCAACATAAAACCCCTAAACACCAAACTTTTACCATCACCGCCGGCCAGCTGCTACAGCCGCCGATCATCCTAATCGCCAGAGTTTCCATCGTCGCTGGATTTCATGAGTTCTTAATACTTGTAAATACAAGTTTTCATACTAAGCATAACACCTTAGAGGTAAATTTTCTCCCTTATTTGATTTAGAAATTAGGCTGCAAAACTTAATTACCGCAACACCCTAGATCTAGGTCTATATTTAGGTTTATTATACCGTGATTTACTTCTTATGCCCTAGTTCCTATGAATTAATACATGTTGATAACAAGTTTGATATTAGTGACAGTTCTGAGGGAGTCACGGTTATTGGTGAATATCACGGTTAATTGTGATTTCACATTAGAAAAAAAATGAAGTCGATATTTGTGACCAATTGTGAAAGTCACCGTTTTGCATCGACTTTTGTGACCAAACATCATTGATCACAGTTCTTATTCCCTAAACTTGATATTAGGGATTATGATTTTTCGATCGGTACTACTTACATCTCTTGTCTCTGACATCAATAGAGTCGGCTATGCATTAGCTTGGCATCCTTGATCCACAAGGAGCAGAATACCATCGTTGGGTATCAGATATTGAGAATACTCTTCTCGGTAAAAATATGACTGATATTATTTAACCAACACCAACACCTGGTGAAAACATTATGCCACCAACTCTAGAACGACTCCATCTTCTTTTGAGTCCCAAAGCATAAGTCCTCATATTTTTGAGGCGGCACATTCATCCAGTTCTGAAAAAGTAATACCTTTAAAAGAATGACCCCGCGGATTTGTGGGCGACTTTAAAAGACAGATTCGATAAAGTACATGACGCACATCTCCCAGATCTTCAAGAAAAATGAGATTCAATCCGGTTAATGGATTATCCGAAGAATAATTATTTTAATCATGCTATGTTGGAGCTTCAATCTGAGTTGGTAGTTTATGGCATGGTAAATATCGATTAGGTTATGATCGAGAAATCTTTGAGAATCTTCCTTACACCCATGGATACGCTTGCACATCAATATTGCACAGATGTCAAGCATGGAAGAATTAGATCATTTAGAGATCTTATGAATGTGCTGGCCAAAAAGGAGAGATATCGTGAGATACTTCTCAACAACAATGTTAGGCCAGTCGGTACAAAGAAAGCTCATGAAATGTATAACACTGGTAGGAAGGCAAGTAAGGAAAGGAATAACGGTCGTTCTGAGCCTTACAACAATCATGGTGGGAGAGGAGGACGTGGTAAAGGAGGTCAAAGTCAGAACTTGACTTGGACTCGCCAAGACAATAGCCAAAACACCCTCCAACAAGAATCACTCCAATTTTGGTCCTAGGAATGGAAATTCTTCAAATTCTGCTTTTATTTCTCGCTTGTCACCTTGGTACAGGTGTGGTTCTAGCAAACATATGCACAACAGTGTCGTGCACCTAAGGATGTTCAGAATGCCTACAAAAGGTGTAAACAGTACTTGACACATGAGACTAACTACACTGAAGATTATGAGATGGAAGATGTCGGTGAAATCAATCTTATTGTAGCAGATGACACAAAAGAAAATATGAAGACTACGGATTTTGATTAATCTGTGTATTAGACTCATATTTCTGTTGTGTAATCAAGTTTAGATTTATTTTGGCTTATTTTTAGTCAACAATTATTTGTTTATGGAATAAGACAATTTCTTATGTAGTTTTTGTGTTGACATATTAATAAAATTTCTTCCTTTCAGTATTTGAAAGGGTTATGAATGGTTCTTTTCATATATATTGCTTGAATGGTACAAAATATGTAATATCCTATGACTCTATGACATCAAAATACCATAAAACAAGAAAAACATAGAAGCTATATCTCGACATGTCGAAGGATAGCTACTGTCTCGATTTTGTTCAAATTTCGACCCGTCGAAAAATGATATCGTAAAGTCATATCGGTTTATGTTTTTCTTTGACCCGTAGAGACATATTCTTGACCCGTCGAAGAGGTTTTCTGGACATGTTTGCACTAGTTTTCGACAAGTCAAGATGTTCATCTCGACCCGTCGTGGTTTCTACCTGAATTTGGTATTTTTGATGTATTTTTATATCGGTTTTATCATGCCATATCAGCACTCTACAAGGGTCACAACCTTTTGAAAAATGTTTAAGTCTTTACTTAAAGTGCTCACCATGTCATGAGATCAAAAAGACTAATTAACTCACATTCTTTTGTAGATGTTTGAAAGCGAGATTGAGTGTCTAGAAAATAGTGGTACTACTCATACTATACTGCAGAATAGGAAATTGTTTAGAGATATTGTGCCATACAATTCATCAATAACTACCATGATTGATTCAGCGCTAGTTTTACAAGGGCGTGGTTTAGCACAATTTTTGCTACCACAAGGTATAAGAATTTAAATCACTGATGCATTGTATGCGTCTATGGCCAATCGAACTTTACTAAGTTTTAAGAATATTAGAGCCAACAGTTTACACTTGGAAACTCATTGTGATAATAGTAAAGAATTCTTATATATAACCTCTGAGGAGTACAGTAGAAAGCACATCTTAGAGAACTTAGCGTCCATTTGTAGTGGTTTATATCTTACTACGGTTAGGATCATTGAATCTAATGCAATCACTCTCCTTATGTCTTGGCCTTTTATTAGCTTTGGCATTTTAGACTAGGACATCTAGGTTCTGATATGATGATCAAAATATTGAAAAACTCTTATGGTCATCCGTTTTTCAGAGCAAAGAAGCATGTAGAAATACCCACTAATTTTGATGGGGTGGATGAGATTAGCAATCTTCATCCGATCTCGGTCTCCAAGATAAGTACGAACCTAGTGTTGGTCCACAAGATTCTTTCGTGGCAATCTCTGATGCTCATCGATCATTTTGCAAAGTTTGTTTGTTAGTAAAGTTACAGGATAGACCTTCCTTTGTGGTTGATATCATTGAAAATATATCATTCTTATAGAGAATCCATGGTGATATTTGTGGATCTATCAAACCGAAATGTGAACCATTTATATACTTTATGGTTTTGGTAGATGCATCAACGCGCTGGTCACATGTTGATTTGTTATCCACAAGGGATGTTGCGTTTGTAAAACTTCTAGCATAAATTATTAAGCTCTAGGCTTATCACTCGGACAATCCAATAATGTTTATTAGATTGGATAATGCATGAGAGTTTACATTAAAACTTTTGATGATTACTACATGTCAGTTGAGATTGAAGTTGAACATCTCGTCCTTCATGTTTATTCACATAACGATTTAGCAGATGCACAAATCAAGTGGTTATAGCTTGTGGCTAGAGCCTTGGTAATGCATACAAATTTGTCAGTATCTGCTTGGGGATATGCAGTATTCCATGCAGCAATTCTTATTCGCTTGAGACCTGTAACATGCCAACCATTCAGTCCATACCTATTGGTAATTGGGTATAAGGCTGACATTTTCACATCTACGCATATCCGGTTGCATGGTATATGTGCCTATAACGCCTCTACGACATACTAAATGGGTCCTCAACGACATTTAGGTATATATATTGGTTATGAATCTTCAACAATTTTCCGTTACTTATAATCTTTGACAAAAGATCTCTTTTCTACAAGATTTACAGACTATCACTTTGATGAAACATACTTCCCGACATATTACAAGATAGGATTGCCTCCATTTCGGTTGAACTTCAGGAAATGATGTAGTAGACACCTATTATGTTTCAAGAAGATCCACGCACATCTCAATGTGAGATAGGAGTGCGACGTATTCTTGATGTTTAAAAGGTAGTAGACTTGATGCCTGATTCCTTTACTGATATTGCCATAGTGACGAGATCAAACATACCTGCTACAATTGTTCCTAGAAGGTTGAAATTCCCCAAGAATGGGCTATTTAACGCCACTCCAGGGCAGGGAAACTTTCCTCTTGCCCATGTTGAAGAAGTAGTGTCGACCTCGGCTCCCACTAGGAAGAGGGGGATACCAAGAAATTCACAGATGAGCTACCGGTGAAAAGGCAAGCCATCCAGGTACAAAATGATCATTTCATCATCAATGTTGTGAATCTTTCACATGAGATTGTTCTAGACTATAGTTATGTCCTAGAATCACAAATGGTATCTCTGGAGGACGCTTTAGATCCCTATGTGATGTTAGAGAATGGTGAAATCTTACTAACTAACATTGATGCACACATTGTTATGGATAGATCATCTAAGGTAATTGATTATGCTTTTTCTTATTCCTTCACTTAGGAGATTATTGACAACGAAGAAGTGGAACCTCGCTTGGTTGTTGAATGCAAGCAGAGCGGATTGGCCAAAATGGAAAGAAATAATGCAGATTGAACTAGAGTACTCTCTGAAGAAAATGTAAGTTTTCGGTCCGGTAGTGATATGCCATCAAATGTGAAGCTAGTAGGACATAAATGAGTATTTTTTTGGAAGCGTAATGAGAAGAATGAAGTCATGAGGTATAAAGCTAGACTTGTGGCACAAAGATTCTCTCACCGCCTTGGTATTGATTATGAGGAAACATACTCTTTGGTTATGGACATCATTACTTTTCGCTACCTTGTCAGTTTGGTAGTGTCTGAAAAACTAAACATGCAGCTGATAGATGTGGTTACAACATATGTCTGTGGAAACCTTGATTTAGAGATATACATGAGAATGCCAGAAGGCATTTTCATACCCAATTCAAGTAACTCTAAACCACTAAGTGCTCATGTGATTAGATTGAGACGCTCACTATATGGATTGAAATAATTTGTTAGGATGCGGTACGCACGCCTAAGTGACTACTTGATCAGAAAGGGATACAAGAATGATGATTTATGTCCATGCATCTACGTTATGATATGAATATCATTGGGTGTCTTAATGAAATTAATGAGACGGTTGACTGCTTAAAATTCGAGTTTGAGATAAAAGACCTTGGTAGGACTCAATTTTGACTTCATTTAAAGCTGGAACATCGAGTTGGTGGAATACTTATTGACTAGACTGCTTATGTCAAAAATATGGTCAGGCGATTTAACATGGACAAAGCACATCCTCTTAGCACATCAATGGTTGTTCGCAGTTTAGAACCCAATAAGGATACGTGCCATCTGAAAGATGATGATGAGGAACTTTTGGGAGCTGAGGTACCATACCTTAGTACTATTGAACCTTTATTATATTTAGCTTAATGCACTCGTCCAAACATTGTATTCTCTGTGAACTTGTTAGCTCGGTTTAGTTCTGGTCCTATGCAATATCATTGGAATGGTGTAAATCATATCTTCAGGTACTTGAAGGGTTGCCTTGACTTGGGCTTGTTCTTTTCCTACAAAAAAAAACTGAGAGAAGCTTGAAATTCCTAGAAAAGAGATGGTTGAATTGTAGCATTTAGATTCTGGGATTTTTGACCCGTCGAGTGGATCTTTTAACTCGTTGAATGGTAGCCCATAGATCGATCAAAACATGTCTCTCAAATCGTCGAGAGAAACCTTTGACCCATCGAAGGATGTTCTGGCTGTAAGCAGTGTACCCCAATTAAAAGTGGTCCCCTACTCAAAGTCACCATGTGATGTCTTGATTGACTTTGCTGATGCTCAGTATCTCTCTGACTTATATAAAGGACATTCCCAAATAGGTTATGTATTCATCATAAGGAACACGGTGGTTTCTTAGAGATCAACAAAATAGACCGTTGTTGCTACTTCCTCAAATCATTCTAAGATTATTGCTTTGCATGAAGATGTGAAAGAGTGTGTTTGGCTTAGATCAGTCATACACCACGTTCGAGGGTAGAGTGGATTGCCATATACTACGATAGCACCAACTTGCATATTTGAGGACAATGCGGCTTGCATTCAACAAATGAAGTTGTGATACATCAAGGGCAATCATACAAAACATATTTCGTCAAAGTACTTCTTTAATCACCAACAACAACAGTTATTGGATATCCATGTGAGCCAAATTAGTTTGGCGGATAATGCTACAGACATGTTTATCAAGTATTTACCAAAAGCTACATTTGTGAAGCATGTGAGACGTATTGGAATGCGAAGATTATTTGAACTCCAAGATTGAGTTACTTGTCAGAGGGAGTTCATTTGGTAGATATCAGAGGGAGTCTACATCACATGTGGTCTCTTTTGTAGTTGATGCATTGTATTCTTTCTCCCTTTGACGAAGCTTTTATTTTTTCCATGAGGTTTTTGTTTGCTTGGCAAGGTTTTTTAGTGAACTTCTATAGAAAGGAATTTAGTTTTTGTTTCTTGTTTGGTTAAGCAAAGATGTACCTTTTTCATCGACTCTTTTGGAATAAAAATCTCCCATGATTCCCAACATCTTGGCTCTGCGCCTTTCGTGAATGATTATTATTCTTTTCCTTCTAAGATTTTATTGATTGAGAGTGCAAAACAAGATTTGAGTAGTAAGAGGAAGTATAGTGAGAATTCTGCCTATTCGTGGCATCGAAAACTAGCACACATTTCAAAACAGAGGTTACAGAGAATGGTTAAGGAAAGTTTGTTGTCTGAACTTGATTTCTCTGATTTTGATACTTGCATTGAGTGTGTTAAGGGAAAATCGACCAGATGGTTAAGGAAAGTGTGACGACCTGGAACAGAATCAGTAGTCTTAATCAGCTTAATCCACGAGGTTGCACGTAATCGCTGTTTTTCGTAAATTGATTAAATCGTCGATCTTGATCACGACTTAATTATTGGCCGAGAATTTGTGACGACCCGGAACAGAATCAGCAGAGGAAACAGCTTAATCTACGAGGTTGTCGAGTATTCGCAGATTTACAACAGTTATTCGAATCGCCGAACTTGTTAACGACTTAATTATTGGCCAAGAATTGGAGCTGAGTCTCTTCTTGAGAGTCGTAGTACATGTGATTTCGAGTTCGTGGGCGGTTCCGGATCGTTATTTGGACGACCGAGGAATTAGTTATGAATATTTGAAGTTTCAACGGAAACAGATTTAAATGGCAGGTTTGCTCGCGACTAAATTACCGGACGAGAATTTGGTTTTGACTTCTTCGCGGAAGTTGTTCATAATTTAATTTCGAGTTTGTGGAAGTTGTTCATAATTTAATTTCGAGTTTGTTGGCTTTTGTGTGTGTTGTGTTCCGTATGGCGGAACTGTGTTTCAGGTTTGCTACGTGTTGAGTACCATATCTGTTCCTTATATAGGAACACTTGGCGATTGTGTAGAGCCAGTTCAGATTTGAGATTTGAGAGTACAGGGAATTCAGCACGAAGTTATCTCCAATCGTGGAGTCAGTGATCAAAGTCGTTCAGTTGAGATTACCACTTGGCAGTTGAGTAGTATGCAGAGGCAGTGCTCATACTTTTAGCCAGCAGACTCGAAAATTTCGAGGTCGAAATTTTTTTAAGGGGGGTGGATTTGTGACGACCCGGAACAGAATCAGCAGAGGAAACAGCTTAATCTACGAGGTTGTCGAGTATTCGCAGATTTACGACAGTTATTCGAATCGCCGAACTTGTTAACGACTTAATTATTGGCCGAGAATTGGAGCTGAGTCTCTTCTCGAGAGTCGTAGTACATGTGATTTCGAGTTCGTGGGCTATTCCAGATCGTTATTTGGACGACCGAGGAATTAGTTATGAATATTTGAAGTTTTGACGGAAACGGATTTAAATGGCAGGTTTGCTCGCGACTAAATTACCGGACGAGAATTTGGTTTCGACTTCTTCGCGGAAGTTGTTCGGAATTTAATTTCGAGTTTGTGGGAACTTCCGGAGCATGATTTTGAGTTACGGAGTTTAAGTTGTGATTATTTCTGTTTGTTGATTATATAGTCGGTTTAATTATGTGTTGGTTTGAACAGTTGACTTTTTATCCGATTGGTCGATGTGTTTGACTTCGAGTGATAATCGAAAATCATGTCGAGACGAGTTTGTGGCCGCGAGAATTATTGGAATCAGAATCACGACGAGAAAGTTACGTGTGTTTTAAGTTTGTCGTAAATCTAATTTTGGAAGTTTCCGTTTTGGGAAAGTATTTAATGAACTATAAATATTGGAGTTGCCCAAAAGGGAAAGTCAAAGTTTTAATTGTTGGAGTTGACTCGGTTTGACCGAGTGGGAGGAGGTTCTCGACGGTACACGGCGGCCTCCACGGCGGCGTGGGGATTCCGGCCACCCCACGGCTTGCCTCCGGTCTCTTTCAGTGCGCTTTGAGGCCCTCGATCTCGTGCCGGCCACCGTTCACGGCGAGGTGAACGGTGGAGAGAGGAATTCCGGCCTAAATTTGGGGAAATTTTGAGGTAATCGGGTTCATCGATTTCAACCGAATTGAACTTCAAGATGTACTGGGTTTTGAAGCTCTCCTCTCAAGGATTCTAACTATGTAAGTATGGAGTTCTAATTCGACTTGTGGAACGAGAATTTTGGATTTGAAATTTGTGTGTACATTCGGTTTTGCTTGAAATTGACCTAGTTAGAGTGAGAATTAGCCTTTGTTGTAGTTGACAAAGTTGTTCAGTGGGTGATTTTGGGTGGAATAGAGGTAGCTCCGTCGTGAAATTCTCCGGTCAGCGGCGGCGCCGCTGTGGATGGCGGTCAACAGTCAAAGTTTGACTTTTTTTTTGGACTTTCGACAAGTTGCATGTCATTTGACTCGAAATCGCACCCCGATCGCAGTGGGGAGGTTCGTTTTTCGAGTTGAGCATCCGAAAATACAGCGAGGTATTGAGATGTGATTTCCGGATTTCCGACAGTTTGTTGTAATCGGATTTCGTGTTTCCGAGAACGGTGGTTTCTCGTGATTTGTCTTGTATTGTCGGATTATGACTTTGAATAATGGACTTTGTGAATATTCAGGGGTTCGTGATCGTTGTTTTGGCGAGGGACTTTCCGCCGGATCACGGGTTAACGCGATACGCGTTACGCCAGTCTGTGAGTGGACATTTCTTTTCACGGATTATTTGCGAGTCTTGATATACGTTTTATGAATTTGAGCATGCATATGAGATTTCGGATTACATGAGCATGTGTTTTACGATTATACATATACGGATATACGTATACGAGTATACATATACTTATATACTGTTTCATGCATTTGCATCGAAATGTTTATGATTTGGTTTACACAGAGTACAGTCGTGGTTACGTTGTTGTATCGATACACTCGCCTCTCGGCTGATCCTCGATGGTAGGCTTTATTCCAGGGGTGGCTGTGACTCCTGACTCGAGGTCTTTACCGGGGGGAGGCAGACCTTCGACCTGAGGCCATTTCCAGCTAGAATCACGTGGAAGTCAGGGACTCCGTGGTTCTAACTGTACTAGCACGGATGTGTCCACGAGTGGCCCCGTGAGATTTTTATGCATGCTCCGTATGCGTGAGGAGTTAGAGTCTCCCTCGTGTACTCGGACGCGTGAGGAGTTAGAGTCTCCCTCGTGTACCATTTGATTATTTATACTTTTCACTCGCATATGTTTTTATAACGTATATATTATTTGGTGAAAGACATTTATTTTCGTCCACTCACTCTAACGTGTTTCATGTCTTTCCTCTGGGCTTTTCGGTTTCCGTGCCCAGTTTGCAGTTCAGGCTCTGGTGTCGCACGTCGTGGTCGGAGGCATAGTGCTCGAGCAATCTTGTTTCATCCAGTAGGTATATTGTTCTACCTACTGTGGTATGCGTATACGATTATGTATTAGATGTCGCTCTGAGCATTCTGTGGTATATGTTATACGATTTTATACCGGATTTCAGTAAAGTATATATATATATATATTTATTGTTTTACTTTACTGTTGATATATTGAGAAATCCGGATGGGATTGGTGCCCACGGTTTGCTTTTTGTAGCATAAGATGAAGTGTATTTTCCGTGTGCAGGTAATGGTAATTCCACGCTAGTAACGAAACTCTGCCCAAATTTCGAAATTTTTTTGTTGGTTCGTGTTTTCGAAGGGGTTTGATTCCGATTTAGGAAGCTAAATCGGGGTTGGGTCCTTTCAGAATTTTAGTTGAGTCTCTTCTCGAGAGTTGTTGTATGCGTGATTTCGAGTTCGTGGGCCGTTCCGGATTATTATTTCGACGACCGAGGAATATACTACGAATATTTGAAGTTTCGACATAATCGTTTTAAAATGGCAGCCTTGTACACGACTAAATTATCGGGCGAGAATTTGATTTGGGATCCTTCGTGGAAGTTTTGGAGAATTTAATTTCGAGCTTGTGGGAACTTCTGGAGGATTTTTTCGAGTTACGAGGATTATGTTATGAATATTTCGATCGTTGATTATTTAATCGAATAAGCATGTGTGGGGTTGAACAGTTGACTTTTTATCGGATTTGTCAAAGTGTTTGACTTCGGGTGGTAATGGAAGAACATGTCGAGTTGAGTTTGTTGCCGCGAGAATTGTTGAAATCGGAATTACGACGTGAAAGTTACGGGTGTTTGATGTTTATCGAAAAATGTATTTTGAAAGTTTCCAAATCAGGAAAGTATTTAATGAGGGGTTTCCTCTTTTGGCAAGTCAAAGCTTGCATTGAAGAAGTTGACCGAGTCAACTCGGCAAGGTGTGGGGAGCTCGACGGAGCTCGGCGGTTCACGGCTGTGGCACGTCGTCCGGCCACCCCAGGGCACGGGGTTGGTCTTGTTTGGTGCAACTTGGCCTTCCCGTGGCATTTCTGGCAACCTTCCACGGCGTGGGTCGCCGGAGGAGGAGGATTTTCCGGTTGAAAATGGAAGAATTTTTGGGTGAACTTTTTCCGGCCAAATTGAGGGGCATGAAGTAGTGGGCTTTGAAGCTCTCATCACCATGAGTCTAACCATGTAAGTATGGAGTTCTAATTTTGCTTGTACATGGAGAATTGTTGAATTGAAATTTGTGTGGGATTTTAGTTTTTCATGAAATTGACCTAGTTAGAGTAAGAATTGGACTTCGGTGTAGTTATGAAAGTTGCTTGTTGGGTGATTTTGAGTGGAATAGGTGCTGCTCCGCCGAGAAATTTCATGTTTGGGTGGCGCCGCCGCCGCCGCCGGCGGTCGACAATGGTCAATGTTGACTTTTCGGGGTTTTCGACAAGTTACATGTCGTTTCGCTCGGAATCGTGCCCCGATCGCAGTGATGATGTTTGTTTTTCGATTTGAGCATCGGAAATTATAGCGAGATTTTGAGATGTGATTATCGAATTTTCGACAATTCGTCTTAATTGAATTATGTGTTTCCGAGAACGGTTGTTTCTCGTGATTTGATTTGAGTTGTCGAGTTATGATTTTGAGAAATGGATTTTATGATTATTCAGGGGTTCGTGATCGTTCGTTTGGCGAAGGATTTTCCGCTGGATCACGGGATTAACACAAACTGCGTTACGCTAGTCTGTGAGTGGACAATTTCTTTTCACTGTTGATTGCGAGTCCTTATATACGTTTTACGAACTTGAGCATGCATACGAGATTATGTTTTATAGGAGCATGTGTTATACGATTATGCATATACCAGTATATATTTCGTATATGCATTTATATATTGTTTCATGCATTTGCATCGAACTATTTATGATTTGGTTTACATAGAGTACAGTCTCAGTTACGTTGTTGTATCGATACACTTGTCTCTCGGCTGATCCTCGATGGAGGCCTACCAGGAGGGGCAGTACCCCGACCTGACCGGCGAGGGGCAGTACCCCGGAACCGAGGCCTTTCTGGCTAGAATCACGTGTGGGTCTGGGATTCCGTGATTCGGACTGTACTAGCACGGATGTGTCTACGAGCGACCCCGTGAGATTTTCCATGCATGCTCTGTACGCGTGAGGAGTTAGAGTCTCCCTCGTGTACCATTTGATTTATATGCATTTGACTCGCATATGTTTTTATAACATATATTAATTGGCGAAAGACATTTATTTTCGTCCACTCACTCTAACAGTTTTCATGTCTTTCCCCTGGGCTTTTCGGTTTCCGTGCCCAGTATGCAGTTCAGATTTTGGTGTCGCACGTCGTGGTCGGAGGCATAGTATTCGTGCGATGTTTCTTTTATGGTAGGTTCTTAGTTTGGCCTACTATTTGTATATGTATACTAGAAGTCGCTCTGAGTATTCTGATGTATATTCTTATACGATTTTTCAAGGATTTCTGTAAAGTATAACTATATTTATTACTTTACATTACTGTTATGATATTGAGAAATCCGGATAGGATTCGTGCCCACGGTTTGATTTTTGTGGCATAGGATGAAGTGTATTTTCCGGGTGCAGGTAATGGTAATTCCGTGTTAGTAACGAAACTCTACCGAAATTTTAATGGTTTTTGTTGGTTCGTGTTTTCAAAAGGGGTTTGATTCTGGTTTAGGAAACTAAATCGGGGTTGGGTCCTTTCAGCTTGGTATAAGAGCATTAGGTTATAGGTTATGTAGACTTCTGTAGTCGTGTTTACTAAGGATATTTGAGAATGTACAGCATGTCTGGAGTGGTGACCCGACCGGCCGGTGGATACTCATCAATACTCCGGGTGTTGTATGGTTTCAAATATTTGAAGGTCCATGATTACGTTCTACTTGTTGTGAACGATGTTTTATTCATTTGGATGCCTCCTTGACGTGCTTTCCGTGTCGGTACGATTGTGGATCCTATTGAGGATCAATCGACGCGCGATTTGCCAGTGAATTGTGGGTTTGGATGAGTATTCTGAATTCAGAGATTTGTGCGGCATGGTTTGCCTGGTTATGTGTGTATGAGCGTCTACATGTTTCCTCAGAGCAGAGAATTGTGGCAGTTGATGTTTTTTCCTGAGTCAGATCATTGCATTTGGTGTGCTGGTATTGTGTGAGTTCCTGTTGTGACTCCATGTCCTACATCCAGGGTATTGCTTATACGGTAATGGTTCAATAAGGCTACCTAACGATGGAAATATGGAGTATTTACCCACCTGAGGCAGAAATGTTCTGTTCACATGTTTGTTTCCGTTTGCACGTGTTATGTGGCTTCGGAGGAAGCAGTACACGAGGTTCGAGATAGGTTTGAACCTGAGCATCAGAGAGATCTTAATTGATATGCCTCAAGACAACTGTGAGGAGCTTAGTGTACTGCACTCAGAGGCGAGGCTATTGAGAAGGAAAGGTGTACACGGTTTTCGATGTGTTGGTTTGAGGAAAGTGGACTTAGTTGAGATATTTTGATGAGGTTGAGTTCAGGCACCTCGGGATCAGTGACTTCATCAGGCTGTGGCCTTTTTTATTATGTTGAGGGTCATCAGATCAAGCAGAGGATCCGTTTGGTGGTGATGGAGATCACAGAGTAGCGGACTTGCTCCTGTGGCATGAATTTGGGTGGTCGTTGGTGATCCTTCCTCACAGCAGGCGTCGCTGTGACTTGTGTATGTGGAGCACTTTCAGTTGCCATTGTGGTAGCCAGGAGGGTCACGTTGCGAGGGAGCGCCCTCAGCCAGCTGTTTTAGCGGTTCGGCAGCTCAGAGTTCACGAGGAGGTCATGATGCTATTCCTTGAGTTTGATCAATGTAGCCATTTCGATGAGTTAATCAGTAAGTCGCAATTGACGTGGGCGGCTAGTTTGGCATGTTGGAGTTCATGCCACGACCTTGTATGAGGGCAGAGTTTCTTTGAGGTTACTGTTGCTTGATATCCATGGCTATTGTACCTACATCTCCACTTCCGAGGTTTTGGAAAGTGTTGTACCCATTCGGAGGTTGATGGATCTTTGTTGGAGGTTATGAGTTAGTCGTGGATCTGATATATCTAGATATCGTGGTTTTGATATGACTATGAGTATGGACTTTTGGCGACACATTTGGTGACACATTTGGCTGTGTTCGAGTGTCTCGAGAAGGTGGTTGTGTTTGACGACCAGATTTCCCCGAGATACTGTTTCGCGGTGATGGTCGAGCGGATGGTGGAAACGGGTTGTGTTGTTTACTTAGCTCATGTTGTGGATACTACGGTTGCTGTGCCCAACATTGGCGACATTGAGGTGGTTCCAGAGGTTTCAGGTGTGTTTCGGAGGAGTGACCAGGTATTCCTCCAGTTCGGGAGACCGATTACACCATTGAGCTTTTACCGGGCACTGGACTCATATCACTGGCATTATGTCGTTCGGTACCAGCGGAGCTGATGGAGCTATATATTCAACTTTAGGAGTTGCTGGAGGAGATTTTGTACGACCCAGCGCATTATCGTGGTGTACTCTTGCATTGTTTGTGCGGAAGTTGGATGGTTCGACGAGGTGGTGCATTGACTACCGGAAGCCTGATTCGCTTCAGAGGAGAGCGAGTATCCTTCGCTTCAGATTGACGATTGGTTTGATCAGCTCGCGAGAGCTTCAGTCTTTTCGAAGATTGATTTCGGGTCCGGATACCATCAGTTAAGGATCGATGAGTCTGATGTGATTTGGACGGTTTTTGAATCTCGGTGCGGGCATCAGGAGTTCTTGGTCACGCCGTTTGCTTGACCAATGCCCCCGTAGATCTTATGGACTTAGTGGACCGAGTGTTCAGACGGCTTCTGGACAAGGTTGCGGTTGTGTTCGTTGGCAACATCTTGATTTACTCTAGGAGTGTGGGCCAGCACCTGAAGCAATTGTGAGCGATTTTGCGGACTTTGCGAGATGATCAACTGTTTGCGAAGTTCAGCCAGTATGAATTTTGATCGATTAGCGTGAAGATTTTGGGCCGTGTGATGTTATCCAAGGGAATTGGCGTGGATTCTGACCAGATAGAAGCCGTGTTGATTTAGAGTTGACTTACCATTGTACCAGAAATTAGGAGTCTCTTGGGTTTAGCAGACTACTATCGGTGCTTTGTACAGGATTTTCTCGGATTGTCACTCCACTTTCCGGATTGACGAAGAAGGTGTCAAGTTCGAGTGGTCCGATGCATGTAGGAGAGTTACTTACTCCTGAAGGAAAGTTGACTGTTGCTTCGGTTTTGACCTTACCTGACAATCGTGATGAGTTCGTGGGTTATGGCGAAGCATCGAGGTTTGAATTTGGTTATGCTTCGATGTAGCATTGCAGAGCGATGGCTCATGGTTTCAGGCCGTAGAACTTTGTGTAGTTGCATACCCTATGTATGATTTGGGAGTTGCTGTCCTTATGTTAGCATCGAAGAGTTCGAGACACTACTGTTACGGCGTGCAGCGCAGTGTAGGACGTACACTGATCACTTGAGTTTCATCCACTTGCATGTTCAGCCGGATTTGAGCTTGAGGCAGTGTAGATGGATGGGGTCGATTAACGACTATGGCTGTACATTTGAGTTTATCCGAGAAAGGGTAGTAGTTATACTTTGACTATCCATCTGGGGTATTTTTGCTGATGCATTCAGTTAGAAATCGGGAGCTTCAGTGTTTCATGTGTGTGTGGCTCGAGTTTCCGAGTTAGCCGAGTTGCGAGCTATGGGAGCTGAGTTAGAGTATGATGATGTTGAAGCTCATTATTTTACATGCGTTATGCACTAGCGGTACAGAGATGTGTCTGATACTTTGAGTTTACTACTCGTGACGCAATCCGTAGAGGAATGAAGCAGCTTGTGTGTGCAGATGCCACAATTGTTGGCAGGCGATGGCAGCGAGGCAGAGACTTGCCGGAGAGTTACAGCTATTGAAGATTTACGATTAGAAGTTGGAGTTTGTCGCTGTGGATCTTGTGTGCCAGTACGCACTTCGGTTTGTGGTACCAGTTGTCAGGCCATTATCGACCATTTGATGAATTCGGTACGTTTCCTTGTACTTTCCGGAACAAATTTCGATGGCAGGCTGACATAACTATGTTTGGCAGAGATTGTCCATTTTCATAGTGTACCTGTGTCCTAGATTGCTGATCGAGATAATTAGCTACAACAGAGTGTTGGTAAGCATTGCAGTGGATATTGGGGACCAGATTACAAGTTAGTACAGTTTCTTATCCTCAGATTGGCGGGCGATCTTTGAGGACTATTCAGACCTTGGAGGGCATGTTGTGGTCTTGTGTATTGCAGTTCCGAGGGATTTGGGACCAGCAGTTTCAGCTATTCTAGATTGCATGCAGTACCAGTTTGTTGACCACTATGATTCTGACGTTACTTGATGTCGTTTTGAGGAACGATGTTGTACTCCATTATGTTGGAGCGAGTTTGGTGTGAGCTGACGTTGGATCCTGATTTAGTGGATGTGCTACCCCAGACCTTCAGATTAGCAGAAACCGGTTAATAATTGCCCGAGTTCGATGTTTGAGTTATGTTGATGTGAGTAGGCTGAGTTGTGAATTGCCACGTTATTTTGATCCGTACGTGATCATAGGCGAGTTTATGTTATGCCGTATAGTTTGGCATTGCCTTAAGCGTTGGCTTTTGTATGTGTTGTGTTCCGTGTGGTGGAACTACATTTCAGATTTATTGTATGTTGTGTACCCTATCAATTCCTTGTGCAGGAATACTTGGCAATTGTGTGGAGCCAGTTCAGATTCGAGATTTGAGGGTACATGGATTACAGCACGGAGCTATCTCTTATTATGGAGTCTATTGTCAGAATTGTTCAGTTGAGGTTGTCGCTGGAAAGTTGAGCTGTATGCAGAGGAAGTGCTCATACTTTTAGTCGGCAGACTTGGAAATTTCGAGGTCGAAATTTTTTTTGAGGGGGGTGGATTTGTGACGACCTGGAACCGAATCAGTAGTGTTAATCAGCTTAATCCACGAGGTTGCACGTAATCGCTGTTTTTCGTAAATTGATTAAATAGTGGATCTTGATCATGACTTAATTATTGGCCGAGAATTTGAGTTGAGTCTCTTCTCGAGAGTTGTTGTACGCGTGATTTCGAGTTCGTGGGCGGTTCCGGATCATTATTTTGACGACCGAGGAATATAATATGAATATTTGAAGTTTCGATATAATCGGTTTAAAATGGCGGCCTTGTACGCGACTAAATTATCGAGCGAGAATTTGATTTGGGATCCTTCATGGAAGTTGTGGAGAATTTAATTTCGAGCTTGTGGGAACTTCCGGAGGACTTTTCCGAGTTACGAGGATTATGTTATGAATATTTCGATCGTTGATTATTTAATCGGATAAGCATGTGTGGGATTGAACAGTTGACTTTTTATCGGATTGTCGAAGTGTTTGACTTCGGGTGGTAATTGAAGAACATGTCGAGTTGAGTTTGTTGCCGCAAGAATTGTTGAAATCGGAATTACGACGTGAAAGTTACGGGTGTTTGAAGTTTATCGAAAAATGTATTTTGAAAGTTTCCAAATCAGGAAAGTATTTAATGAGGGGTTTCCTCTTTTGGCAAGTCAAAGCTTGCATTGAAGAAGTTGACCGAGCCAACTCGGCAAGGTGAGGGGAGCTCGACGGAGCTCAGTGGTTCACGGTGGTGGCACGCCGTCCGGCCACCCCAGGGCACGGGGTTGGTCTTGTTTGGTGTGCCTTGGCCTTCCCGTGGAATTTCCGGCCACCTTCCACGGCGTGGGTCGCCGGAGGAGGAGGATTTTCCGGTTGAAAATGGAAGAATTTTAGGGTTTTTGGGTGAACTTTTTCCGGCCAAATTGAGGGGCATGAAGTAGTGGGATTTGAAGCTCTCATCACCATAAGTCTAACCATGTAAGTATGGAATTCTAATTTTGCTTGTACATGGAGAATTGTTGAATGGAAATTTGTGTGGGATTTCGGTTTTTCATGAAATTGACCTAGTTAGAGTGAGAATTGGACTTCGGTGTAGTTATGGAAGTTGCTTGTTGGGTGATTTTGAGTCGAATAGGTGTTGCCCCGCCGAGTAATTTCATGTTTGGATGGCGCCGCCGCCGCCGCCGGCGGTCAACAGTGGTCAATGTTGACTTTTCGGGGTTTTCGACAAGTTGCATGTCGTTTCGTTCGGAATCGCGCCCCGATCGTAGTGGTGAAGTTTATTTTTCGGTTTGAGCATCAGAAATTATAGCGAGATTTTGAGATGTGATTATCGGATTTTCGACAATTCGTCGTAATTGAATTATGTGTTTCCGAGAACGGTTGTTTCTTGTGATTTGATTTGAGTTGTCGAGTTATGATTTTGAGAAATGGATTTTATGATTATTCAGGGGTTCGTGATCGTTCGTTTGGCGAGGGATTTTCTGCCAAATCACGGGATTAACGTGAACTGCGTTACGCTAGTCTGTGAGTGGACAACTTCTTTTCACTGTTGATTTCGAGTCCTTATATACGTTTTACGAACTTGAGCATGCATACGAGATTATGTTTTATATGAGCATGTGTTATACGATTATGCCTATACCAGTATATATTACGTATATGCATTTATATATTGTTTCATGCATTTGCATCGAACTATTTATGATTTGGTTTACACAGAGTACAGTGTCAGTTACGTTGTTATATCGATATACTTGCCTCTCTGCTGATCCCCGATGGAGGCCTACCAGGAGGGGCAGTACTCCGGAACCGAGGCCTTTCTGGCTAGAATCACGTGTGGGTCTGGGATCCCGTGATTCGGACTGTACTAGCACGGATGTGTCTACGAGCGACCCCGTGAGATTTTCGATGCATGCTCTGTACGCGTGAGGAGTTAGAGTCTCCCTCGTGTACCATTTGATTTATATGCATTTGACTCGCATATATTTTTATAACATATATTAATTGGCGAAAGAAATTTATTTTCGTCCACTCACTCTAACAGTTCTCATGTCTTTCCCCTGGGATTTTCGGTTTCCGTGCCCAGTTTGCAGTTCAGATTCTAGTGTCGCACGTTGTGGTCGGAGGCATAGTATTCGAGCGATGTTTCTTTTATGGTAGGTTCTTAGTTTGGCCTACTATTTGTATATGTATACTAGAAGTTGCTCTGAGTATTCTGATGTATATTCTTATACGATTTTTCAAGGATTTCTGTAAAGTATAACTATATTTATTACTTTACATTACTGTTATGATATTGAAAAATCTGGATGGGATTGGTGCCCACGGTTTGATTTTTGTGGCATAGGATGAAGTGTATTTTCCGGGTGCAGGTAATGGTAATTCAGCGTTAGTAACGAAACTCTGCCAAAATTTTGATGGTTTTTGTGTGTTCGTGTTTTCAAAAGGGGTTTGATTCCGGTTTAGGAAACTAAATCGGGGTTTGGTCCTTTCAGAAAGTTTGTTGTCTGAACTTGATTTCTCTGATTTTGATACTTGCATTGAGTGTGTTAAGGGAAAATCGACCAAAACCAGAAACAAAGAGTCAAGTAGAAGTATTGAACATCTACAATTGATACACAATGATATTTGTGGTCATTTTGCAATTTCTACCAATTGTGGTAACAAGTACTTTATGACGTTTATTGATGACTACTCGAGATATTGCCATGTTTACCTCATTTTAGAAAAATCCTAGAGTCTAGAAAAATCATCATCTTTAGAACACAAGCCGAGAAAGAATTGGAAAAAGTGATAAAAACAGTCAGATCAGATAGAGGGGAAGAGTATTATGGTAGATATACTGAAAAAGAGTAGCATAAGGGGCTGTTTGCATTGTATTTGCAGCAACATGGGATCCAAGCTCAATATACAGTTCCTAGAACACCAAAATCTAATGGTGTTTCATAGAGAAGAAACATAACACTTCTTAACATGGTTAGAAGTATGATCTGCACGACAGAGTTACCTAGATTCTTGTGGGGAGATGCCTTAAAGACATCCAATTACCTCACAAATAGAACTCCAAGCAAAGCAGTTGCTAAAACTCTTTTTGAACTTTGGATAAACAGAAAACCTTCCCTACAGCATATACATGTTTAGGGTTGCAAGGCTGAAGCTCGATCTTACAATTCTAATATTGGCAAACTTGATTCGAAAACCATCTCAGCTCACTTCATTAGATATCCTAAAAACTCTAGAGGATAGAGCTTCTATTGTCCAAAATACACCATGAGAGTAATTGAGACAAACAAAGCTATTTTTCTTGATGAAATTAACCATTCATATGTTTTTGAGGATCTTACTCTGGAATTTCAAGAGATACTAGATGATGATGAACTTGAAAATATTGTTATTCCTATCACTGTAGACACCGCAACAGATGTCCTTGCGTAGCCACAAGCTGTAGTTGTTCCAAAAAATCAGAATGATAATCATCCTGAGATTATTGAAGAGGAAGGTGAACCTAAACCCCAAAATATAGAAGAGCAGAATAATGAGCTTGAAGCACATGCTCAAGGCCTTAGGGGGCCATCTATGATTAGAAAACCTACTATAAATCCTGAGGAATATCACATATAGTTGCTGGAGGTTGAATTTGATTCGGGAGAAGATAATGATCTTTTATCTTCTAACCAAGATATTCAGAGTGATTAAAGCCAAAAATGGCGGAAAGCAATGGAGGCAGAAATCAAATATATGTACGATAATCAAGTTTTGGAATTAATTGAACCTACAAGGGATCATAAGTAGGGGTGAGATTCAGGTGGTTTGGTTCAATTTTAGGTAAAAACAAAAATCAAACCGTAATATTTTTTTCGGTTCGGTTTTTTATTTTCTTAAAAGAAAAACTGCAACTATTCAGTATAGTTTGGTTAAGATTTTTTTGTGAATTTTTTCGGTTTCTTTCGGATTTTTACATAATGTATAAAATTCAGCTTTTTAAAAACTAAATACAAAGCTCCTTATAAAACACTATTTTTTTAGTCACCTAACATTTTGAATCGTTTCTAGAAGAGAATTTGACAAAGATTGTGCTTAAAGAAATTAGGATCTTGAGAGTTTAAGATTTTTATTTTGCATATATTTATATAATATATTACAAAATACCCAAAATGATTTTTTGGTTTCGGTTAAGTTTTTATCATGTTCGATTTTTCTCAGCCGCAACTCGGTTTTGGCTCGGGACTTTTTCGGTTTTCGGTTACAGTGTCCCACCCTTAGTCATAAGACTATAAGATGCAAATTGGTTTTCAAGACATGCAAAGAGATGTGTTGATGGTTCAGTGGAGAGATACAAAGCCAGATTAGTTGTCAAAGGGTTTACTCAATAGGAAGAGATAGATTTTAATGAAACATTTTCACGTGTGTCCACTAAAGATGTTTTTCGTATTATAATAGCATTTGTTGCTCACTATGATATGGAATTGCACCAAATAGACATTAACTGCCTTTCTAAATGTAGATTTAGATAAGGAAATTTATATGAAACAGCCTGAAGGTTTCATACAGCATTAGTTTGCAAGTTGAACGAATCCATCCACGGATTAAAATAGGCATCAAGGTAGTGGTATTTAAAATTTGACTCTATAGTTACTTCTTTTGGTCACTACAACAAAAAATAAATTTTGCGATAACAGGTTGCCGTCGCAAAAGAGTAAAATGTCGTAGCAAATGCTCTTTTGCAACGGCAAAATCAGTTTTTGCGACGACAACCTTTCCGTCGCAATTAGTGGCGACACAATTGCTCTTGGCGATGGTTCTTGCCGTCGTCCGAACTCTATTAAGACAGTAAAACTTTTCCATGGAAAATAAATTTCTTTTGCGACGGTAGATTTGTTGTCGCAAATTTTGTTAGCCGCAGTGCTGTTTTTCTTTTTCGCTACGGTATTTTACCGTCGCAAGTTATTTTTTGCCACGAAAAAATTGCCGTCGCAAAATCAGTTTTCTCAAGAAAAAATGACTCTATTTCTTTGCGACGGCACCTTAACCATCGCAAAGAATTAGAGCTAATCTTGTGCAAATCTACTAGTACATTAACCCACTGTGTTCATTAATAAAGTATACATCTACATAGTCATTCAAGTTCACATTATCAACTTAACTGAGATGCTAAAACTAGATTTTTGTCAAAAGTAAAAGAAAAAAAGAGCAACATAGCATCCCCTACGGCTAGTTGTGAGTTGTGCACTCACACGAAGGCCCCGATAGTGACGAAGACCATGGGTCATTCCTGCCCAATAAGAAACATATTAGTAACAATATTCATAGTCTTCTAACACAACAGATCAGTTGGAGAAAATGGAATAATACAAAATTTGACAATCAATGAATATGAATAACTAGTCAGAGAGCTCGCGTCTAGTAGCGAATTTACTGTGTATTGTTTTGATATTAAGGGAGACAACTTGCTTTGGTCACTGTAATCATAACAATATTGAAGATTAAAGTGCTTCAAGCATCAGACCAAAAGAACCCCAACCCCTAACCATAGACTATTCTGCACTCCCAAAACAAGACCCATAAATTGATCTGTAGGTAGTGGTGCAGATGTAAAGTACCTAAAAAGAACCACACTGATCAGAAGGAGAACCAACAAAAAAATAGAACCCATAAATTTCGCTAAGATTGAATGGCTAGAGTTACATACCTGTGCTTTAGTGCCTGCTGCACTAATATCCTAGCTTTTGGGTCATAAGTGAACATCTTTGATAGTAAATCAAAGGCTGATCACTTGCCATATCAAACCTTTTACGCAAAGCGAATGGTGGACCATACCAGTATTCCACATAATCAGGGAAGGTATATAATATCAAGGCATTGAGAAGGTGTTGAAGCCCGAGAAGCTGCAAAAATCTTTCCTAGTTGATCGATATCACTTGTTCCCTATCAAATATTGTAGATCACATGAAAAGACAATTAAAAAATATACACCCAATATACAGTTTGATTGTAATCAAAACAGTCCATGGAGTAAAAAGAAGCGGAAATAATTCTAACGAACCATTGCAAGATCTAAATAGCCAGTAAAAAAAGTTTGATACAAGATCAGAACAGTAAATGCAGTTTCATGCAATTTAGCAAACATAAGCAAAGCAAAACTAACTTACAAAGCAAAATAACTAAAGCCAGTGAAATTTACAGTTCTCTAATTCTACAACCAAATAACTAAAGCCAAATATATCTAAAGACAAAATTCTTTCTTGGTGTTCAGAAAGTAACCCAAATGAAAAGCCTTATATCTTAACCCTTGCTATGTCATAAAATCGAACAAACTACTGTGAATTTTTAAGATGAAAATTATAAGCTCTAGATACACCACCACAGGCAACAGCTAAAACAAGCATCTGATTATTGCATAACATTCAGGTACCCTTAGTACTTGATCACCTTCACTTTACTCTTTACTCTTCAGCAAGGGATGTTGGACACAATTAATGACTGGGATTCTAACTAAAGTTTCTGATTAACTTCAGTTTACTTATTGGTGATCGAATACATAAGCTCAATCCCTTATTTGGACACACCGTTTACTAATGTCGTCCCATATAAGACTTTCATTATCTAGCCCTACCCCCATTCTCTAAGAATCACACTTATGAGCTTGTTTACTTCATCCTGCAATTACAGCACCATCATAAGTAGGAGCTCCAGACTCCAGGTACTCTCATAGGTTGTTTACAAATTGTTGTTTATTAGATAATTAAATAAGACAAAAAATATTACAAATACATACACGTACACATATATGCCTCTCATACCATCAAGATTCATGAGAGATGTATAATGAGGTTTTTCTTTTTTGAACATTGACTAGTTTGGTTTTTCTTTAGTTGAGCTTTGGTTTTTCTGAATCTAACATACTGATTTGTATTTTAGTTAGACCATTGCATGTATGTCTTACCTTAAGTGCTGACTCATCCACCCTATGCCATGGGATATTCTCGTGGCGAATATCTGCAATGTACTGCAACAAAGTTTGTTAAAAGATCGATTACAAGACAAAATTGGCAGGTAAGATGAAAAAAATTAACAAATAAGACTAGTTAATTTTTTGTCAACACTTACACTATGATGAGTTTCTCCTAGAAGCCCATTTAAAGAGGGAAATGCATCTCTATCAAGTGAATAAACCTTACTTATAGCCTGCACATTATGAAATTGTATGGTAACAGTAACTAAGCAAAGAGAACAGTGGAATGCCTAGAATAAACACAACATTTAGTACCTCAGTAGCATTCCTAACTTTCTTTGTTTCAAATTATTCTTGACGGAAAGACAAATCACGTTTTATTCTTAAGGGTAATATGGTCACATCGATTAGACACACGGATCGAGATCGAATTCAAGTCGAAAAGTTCTAATATTTTTGCAGCATGCTTAGATCTTCGTAAACCTGCAAAACAAGTCAGAGCATGATGTGGTACCGTGCTTAGACCCTTCGATACATAAGTCAAAACTTGTCTCAAGAATTAAATAGTGAATAGGGAAGAATTACGTTACCTCGGACCATGTAGAGATGGTCTATATATAGTGATCGAAATAGATCTAAGAATAATCCATACCGAATAGGACTATTTTAACTCTCAGATAGGAGGAATCCATTAAGGAATAGATCTCGTTATCCAAGGCTAATCATGTTTCCAGATTATCACAAGCCATTTGGCATAATTCTGCTAGAACACGTATAAATCTTACCCTTTCCTCCACGAATTCTGTCAACCCCCCTGAGGTCTGATCGAATAGCCCCTCGAGATCAGATTACCCAGCCTCCTTGAGGTCCGACCTTACCTTAGGATTGTCATACCTATCGAACATTCTAGGAGCTCATACAACATTCCAGATACTTCTAAAAACCTTCAGACCAATTGGCCCTCAATCGGACCCATAATCGTCCAGGCCTAGGCCCATCTCTGGCCTCATGGAACCTTAATTATCTAGAATCATATTACCCAATCTCATCCTTCCTCACCTCGCTGACTCCCACAAATACCCCCACAGCAGCGTTAAGGATGACACATGCTGGCTTCATGCTGCTATCTGTTCCAGCTCCATTGCTTTAGTTCTTTAAAAAACTTCCATGCTTCCTCATGAAGCCACACGCGAAACCCTAATTACGTGCCTCCACTTTGCTGCTCTCATCATAACCCTCATGTCATCCAACATCATCGGCCATCACGTCTTTCCCTATCCAACGCAACCTTTTCCACTTCCAACTCTTTTTCAAAAATCAATCATATCCCTTGAAATCTGAAGCTACTTATCTCCTCAAACGGTCACCCCCTATCGCTTCATACCCTCTCACCATATATAAATCAAAGGCCTTCTTCCTTTTCATTTTTTGCACTTACCAAGCTTTCCCATCGAACCTAAAAGAAAAAGTCTCTTCTACAACCAAGAAAACTTCGCTCCCATACTTTCCAGAGATACCCAGAAAATTTTCATAACCTTTTTTCCAAAACCTAGAAAGATACCATGGCTTCTAGCAACATCTTTTCTCCTTCAGCCACCAAGATCATTGATCGCACCACTGTCTCCCTCAAAAAGCCAAACCTACTCTCGAACCTTCTGCTGAAGTTACCAAGAATCCTCCTTTGCCTACCTCATTCAGCGTGGATGAGGTCGAAGTCATCAAAACCTTCGTTTTTGAAGCCGATGCTGATCCCATAATGCTACCCCGAATGTGCATCACCAAGGGTGTTTCTAAGAGGACTCGTGAAGAGCTCTACCGCTCAACCTTGAAGGTTGACTCTGCCTAGGCCCATGCCTCGTTCATTCAGACTTTCCACCAAAGATATAATGACAATTTCCAGTTTCCTCTTGTCCAGGACAAAGCAAGAGTGTCAGAGCTTGAAAAAGCTCATGGCCTGGGCATGCTCGTCCATCCCTTCCAGATCGTTTACGGGTTCTCCTTTCGGATCCCAGCCTTCATTTGCTCTGCCCTTGAGTTTTACCACATCGCCATGGAACAATGATTCCCAGATAGCTTTTGTTAGCTGGCTTGATTTGACTGACTCAACTGGTGGTTCAACACTGTATGGGTGTGCCGGAGTTCAGACTTCTCATTCAAGTCAAGCTTACCCCGATCAACCAATTCTACCTCTCTCAACGGATCATGTATGTGAAGGATTCGCTACTCGTTGATCATCCCTACTCCCAAAAAAACTAGAAGGAAACCTCAATTCTCGTCTTTGAGGACTAGGAGAAGTTCAGCCAGGAAGCCGGTTTCAAGGTCCCCACAGCCATCAACTGTCTCCCCAAACTGCCAGAAGAGTTGACTAAAGCCGTCGAGTTCCGTCATGATTTAGTTAATGATACCCTAGCCATTCCAGCCAAGTACCGCAAGTGTTGGTGGCTATGGAGCAAGAAGCGCCTCAGCCTCCAAGGCCTAGAGGGCACCATACCCCTCCAGCATGAAAATCGCCAAGAGCTAACCAAGGTCCCCTGGGCTCCTCAGATCCACAAGAAAGGAGGCTCTACTCCCAAGCTCTCATATGTGGAAGCTCTAACTGAGCATGGGGAGGTCTTTAAGCTGCAGAAGCAAAAGCTGGTGAATGCTTCTGAATTTGTCAAGGACAAGGCCTATGCTCCGGCCCAGGCCATAGAATCCAAGGAGGCTTAGAACCTGGCTTCCCCTGCTGCTCCCGCTACTGCTAGTGCTACTGCTACTGTTGACACCGTCCTTCTACCATCTCCTCCCCTCAAGAAGATGATGACTGAACCGGGGCCTTCAAAGCCTAAGGGCTTCTCTCTTGGTAAGTCTGCATTTTTGCTTTCATTTATCATATTTGTGCTATTCGTGGGTCATCTCGTATGCCTTTGCGATCTGGTAGTACTTTTATCTGCTTGTGCTACATTTATTGAATATGTGTGAACTGCCATATCGCTAATCATACAGGTCCCCTTAGGGAGGTGATCAAGTGAATCCTGCCCGACCACCCCCGGGTATATTTCAAAAACTTTCAACCAGACCAAGGCTACATCGTCCAGCCGCCTCGTGATCTCACCGGGGAGGAGATTGAGGCTCTTGGTGAGGGCACTGTGCTCCCACATGTAGGGCAGCTCATTCCTTCCCATTTTGGCTCAGGCTTAACTCGTGTCGATATCGTATGTCCATCTTTGGTTTCTCCGATGTTGGAGCAGGACGTCAAGGACCTTGGGTCCCTGCACACCGAGGATCTGATGACAATATCCTGGACCTCCCTTTACTGGGTAATATTTCTTTTCGTACATCTGGCATCTTCTCGTGTTGTTTACTCAATCATTTTTATTTTATTTATTATTTTCTCATAACACATCGTTCTATCATTTATTTCAGTCATCCATCACCCTAATTGTTGCCCTTGGGTGCCTGCATGCTAAGGCAAGTGAGGCCAAAAATAAGATCTCACAAGCCGAGAAGAAGGTCAAGGAGCTTGAGGGTCACATGAAGGGGTTCGGAGAAGCCCAAGACCTTTCCTGTCATATGATCGATCAAGGGAAAAGGGGACATGGAGGCTGCCTGCTCCACTCATGAGGAGGAGGTTAAATCCATGAGGTCCGAGCTTGAGAAGGCCCAATATGAGGTAAGGGAAGCGGCAAAGATTGCTGACGTTAAGCTCAAGGAGGCTTTGGATGCCAAGGACAGGGAGTGCGAAGATTGTTTGGCTGCCCTGGATACCTCCTATGGGCTCTAACTCAAATCACAACGAGTGGACTGGGAGCAAGATCAAATAGAGCTGATCCATACTTACAACCCTTTTGCTGCTGCTTCGGAAACCGGGTTAGAGTGAAGGCCCCAGCCTGCCCTTGGGGTGTATTATGTGTAATAGCCTTAGGACCTGTGATCGAACAATATTTATCATTTTTCAATTTTCGTTCCTTTTGATTTATCTTGGCCCGAGCTCTTAAGCTCGGTTAACTCTTATACCAAGAGTAGATGTAAATACCGTACCTAATCTTTTGTGCTTAGCTTATCGTACTTGGTTGTTTTCGTACTTTACTTTCATGCCCAGCAACTTCACTTCTGGATCTTAGGGGATCTACCTCTGAGTGTCTGAGGCCTCAGTGCGACTCTCAGACCCCCAATCATTCTAATTTGATCCTCTTGAAAGAGGCTTCATGAGATCCTTAGTAACTTTAAGGTCCCTTGGGAGGTGCTCGCAGTTTTGAGATTGTCTCCTCTTTGTGGGGCCTGCATGCTACCCCCAGGTTTGTATGAAGACCACCGTGCTCCAGATCCTTCCCTCGACCAAGTCCCTTCATCTTGGAGGGTATTTTACCTTCGTAGGAGACCTAATGCTATCACAAAGACCACATTAGGACCATCCTCTAGCTCGAAGTCCACCAAGGGGACTTTTCTGCAGTGTTGAGATGGGGTCTGTCAAAACTCTCTATATATCGACTTTGACTTATCCTTAGGGCGTCGTCAGGTGTGAACGTTTGGGACTTAGAATGCCCAATTTGCTATAATATGGCCAAGCCACCACTGGGGTGTTTGTCTGGATCTGACCTCGTATATCCTATCCTCATAAGATTTGACCCTGAGGATTTTACTAACCCAAGATTACCATGAGCCCTTGTGGGGTTTTACTCCGAATGTTTTGGTCTATCCATGGGCGTCCCCCTTAATGCCCTAGCTCTTCCTCTCTCAAGGTGCATTACCTTTGCCCGGGGGGGGATCAGCTAGCTATCAGGGTGAAGGTCATTCCTACAGGAACCAACGTCATTTACCCTACTCAAGCTCATTGCCTTTCCTGGGCTTTAAGCTCCCCCTAATCATACACATCAATCAACAAAGCGACTCTGATATTTTGTAAAGAAAAAAAAGGAATCGAACATAAAATGCAATGAAAAGCATAGTTACTGAAAACAAAAGCTTTTATTGAATGATCGTATAGTATTGTTCAATGTCTATCACATCGAGCAAGGAAGTGTTTGACATGCCTCGTTAAACCTGCCAACTTGTAAAACAATCGTAACAAAAACCAAGCTGGTTAGAAAGAGTACATGCCCCTTCAGGCTCCAGGCCTTCAGCTCCGCTCTGAGCGGTACTCCTTTAAGTAGAGGGCATTCCACCATTTATCTACCAAGGCTCCGGTTCTAGGGTTCTCCAGCTTGTACTACCCGTTATAGCCTTCTCCAACAATCTTATATGGCCATTCCCAATTTGCCTCCAGTTTTTCCTCTCTTGGGACCTTGGTATTTCGAACACCTTGCGTAACACCAAGGTTCCAGGGAGGAAAACTCTACGTCGAACCTTTCTGTCGTAATAAGCTTGTATCTTCTGCTGGTAGGAAGCCACCCTTACTTGAGCTTGCTCTAGTCGTTCCTCTAGTAGGTCTAATTCGTGCCTCAAGCTTTCTGAATTGCTTTCCTCTGTCCATTCTGCCAGCTTGAGGTTGGGGATCTTATGGTTGATTAGGATGGTGGCTTCTATTCCGTACACCAAGGCAAAGGGAGTTTCCCTAGTGGGTTTCCTCTTGGTCGTTCTATATGCCAAAAGTATGTTTGGGAGCTGAGACACCCACTGCCCCTTTGTCAGTTGATCGAGCATCTTCCTTAGACCTTGCAGTATCGTTTTGTTCAAAGCTTCTGCTTGTCCATTGCCCTGAGGGTACCTCGGGGTTGAGAACCTAATCTTGATGCCATGGTCAGCGCAGTAATCTCTAACCTCTTGGCAATTGAACTGAGGGCCGTTGTCTGCTATAATAGTTTGTGGTATTCTGAACCTGCATATTATAAATTTCCAAATAAAGTTCTTTACCTCTTCTCACCTTATCTTGGACAAGGCCTCAGTTTCGATCCACTTGGTGTGGTAGTCGGTGGCTATTTAGAGGTACTTTTATAGTCCACCCCCAACTCTGGTTAGAAACTCTCCCATTATATCCAACCCCCACTATGCAAAGGTGTATGGTACCGAAACTGGGTGCAACTCCTTCGGGTGCAGGGGGGTTTAAGGGGTAAGTCTTTGATCGGCTTCACAAGCACTAGCATATTCCAGGCAATCGTTCTTTATTGTGGGCCAGTAACACCTCTTGGTCAAGCATCGTACCACAAGGTTCCTACCCCTAATATGCATACCACACATTCTAGATTGGAACTCTTGCATAATCATTGTAACTTGGGTGGGGTGCACCGCCAACTGGTCTGGTCCCCCGAAGGATTGCCTGTACAACTTCCCTTCTCTAATGTTATATCTTTCCTCTGGCAGGTTACCCGTTTCTATGTAGCTCGTTATTTCGTCCATCCAAGAAGGTCTTAGCTAGACTGGAATTATTGCCATAACCTCTTCCTAGTCCGTGCTTAGGTTAGGCAGCTGCTCTATAGGAATCATTCTCCTGGGCTGGTAATTGATGTTGGAGGCTAGATTTTCCAAGGTGTTCGCATGCATATTCCCAGATCTTGGGAGTTGCATGATTGAAAGTTCTTCAAACTGGGCAACCAACCCTTTGGCCAATCTGAGATATGCTTCCATGGACGCATGGTGAGCTGTGTATTCCCCTAGGGCCTGGTTTACAATCAGCTGTGAGTCGTAAAATACCTTGATTTTCTTCACGTTCAGTTCCATTGCCAGCCTCAGTCCTGCAAGGAGAGCCTCGTACTCAGCTCGGTTATTCGTGGCCTTCCATCCCAAGGTTAGGGCTTGGTCCATGATTGTTTCGTCTAGGGTTTCATCACCAAACCAGCTCCAACTCCCCTGTCCTTCGATGATCCATCCGTGTACATCGTCTAATGGTCTACCTCCAACACCTCTCTTCCTTCCTCCTTTTCTCTCTTTTCCTGTACCTCTGGCTCAGGCATAGTAAACTCAGTTAGGAAGTCTGCCAAGGCTTACCCTTTCATCCTCATTCTATGCCTGTACTTGATATCGTGTTATGCCAACTCGATGGCCCACTTAGTCACCCTGCTCGAGGAGTCTGGGCTATGCAGGATCATTCTCAGTGGATACTCAATCATAACAATAATTTTGAAAGCTTGAAAATATGACCGAAGTTTGCACGACGACATAACCAAGGCTAGTATCACCCTCTCGAGCTTGGGGTAGCGGGTTTCTAGGTCGAGGAGAGCTTTAGACATGTAATATACGGGTAGCTGCCCCCCAATATCTTCTCGAACCAGAACTTCGCTTACTGCTACTTTATAAATAGCCAAGTACAAGTATAGGTGTTCCCCTAGCACAAGCTTGCTCAGTACAGGGGGAGAGACGAGGTATTGCTTAAGTGCTTGGAATGCCTTTTTGCACTCTTCTGTCTAGAGCTCTCCCTTGGTTCTTTTGATTGCCTCAAAGAATGGCTTGCACTTGATCTGGACAAGAACCTGCTTAAGGCATCCAGCTTTCCGTTCAAGCTCTGGATTTCCTTCGATCACCGTGGATGGGGATTTCATCTTGACAATCGATGTGACCTGGTCTGGGTTTACCTCTTTCCCTCGCTATGTCACCAGGTATCCCAAGAACTTACCGGATCCCATCCCGAACATGCACTTCTCGTGGTTCAGCTTTATACTGTGCTGCCGTAGGAGGTCGAAGAATCCCCTTAGGTCAAACACGTGGTCCTGCATGTTCTTGCTCTTGACCAGCATATCGTCCACGTACACCTCCATCGTATCCCAATTCAAGGGTTTGAACACCTTGTACACCAGCCTCTGGTACGTCGCCTATGCATTTTTCAACCCAAAGGACATTACCTCGTAGGCATAGACCCCCTTTTCTGGCACGAATTCTGTCTTTGCCACATCGTCCTCTACCATCTTGATTTGGTTGTAACCACTGTAAGCATCCATGAAGCTGAGGAGCTCATGACCTGCAGTGGAGTCTACCAATTGATCGATTCTGGGGAGGGGGAAGCCATCCTTATGCCACGCCCTTTTGAGGTCTATGAAGTCGACACAAACCCTAAGTTTCCCATTCTTCTTCTTGACAGGGACCACATTAGAGAGCCATTTAGAGTGTAAGACTTCCTTGACGAACCCTGCAGCGAGTAGCTTTTTCACATCCTGTTCAATTATCATGTGACGCTCTGCAACAAACGTTCTTTTCTTCTATGTTATAGGCCTGAATTTAGGGTCCACATGGAGCCGGTGCTCAATCACTTTCTTGTAAATCCCCGCCATGTCCTATGCTGACCATGCAAACATGTCCTTATACTTCCTCAGAAAGTCCATCATATTCTTATGTTCAGCTCTACCTAGGCCTGACCCAACTCTTGCATATCGATTTGGTTGGTCTTGATCGTAAGGTTCAAGCACTACGTTTTCCTCTGCCTTCTCCTTGAAAGACAGTTCTTGGGGGTCGAGGTCTATGTCTAACTCGTTGATCACACCATCTCGACCCCCATTCTGTGATTGCTATGCTAGCGAGGCTAGGATAACCGTGCCCCCATCCTCGCCTACTGCCCCCTTTTTCATACCCTTAGTGGCTAGCACCGTACACAACCTTACTGCAGCTCTGTCCCCCTTGATGATGACGGTGCCCCCTAAGGTTGGATATTTCAGGACCTAGTGGTAGGTTGATGTCACCGCTCTCATCCGATGGAGCCAAGGCCTCCCTATGATTGGGTTATGGGGGGATGAGGTGTCAACCACGGCAATCCATGTGGTCAGGTTGATGAGGGGCGTGCCAACCTAGAGGGGAATAATCCCTAGGGTCCTCACCCTTGATCCCTCAAAGCTGATGAGGGTCGTTCGATGATCTTGGATTGCCCTTATCAAGCCCATTCTCTCTACAACATCTTTGAATATAACGTTCATAGCAGTCTCATTGTCGACTAGGACCCTAGCCACTATCATGTGGGCTATCCTTATGTTAATGACTAGGGCATCATCGTGGTCCTCCTCCTCCTCAGGGAGGTCTGCATCTGAAAACTTGAGCATGTTCTTCCTCGTTTGGACCTTGGGTTCACCCCCAACCTTGAGTCTCTTCCATTTGTGCCCCTTTTTTCTCGAGGGTGACCCCTAACTCCTCTACCTCTACCATAATACAATTCAAGCTGGGAAAGAGGGTATCCCCAGGGTACTCAGGTGCCTGGAGGATACAGTTCAGCACTGGGTACTTCTCCTCTTGTCCCTTAGGTGGCGGTGGCAAGGTCTCGTTGCTTCTTTAACGTTTGCTAGTACCTTGCGGCTTCAAAGAATCTTCGAGCTTTTTCTTGTAATCCTCTGTCAGGTATTCCTAGCAGTACCATTGGTCTACCAACTCTACGAAATGTCATTTGAGGACTCCATAATCGATCATCTTATGCCCATTGGCCTTGTGGTAAGCATAAAAGTCTCTAGAATCGCCTTTGCTCTTCATCGGTGGTGGCCTTTTAAACCAACGCTCGTTCTTGATATGGTGAAGTATAGTCAAAATCGAGATTTTCGTGGGGGGAACGAACAATTTTCCACCCTGTCTGGTTGGCTGGTGCCCTGAGGCCCTCCTCTTATTGTCATAGATGTTCCTCCCCTGACTCGCATTGCTGTTGGTCGTGCCTCTCCGAGATTTGGAGCTGGTTCCACCTCTGGTGTCTTCTCCATCGGAGAGTCCCTAGTGTTGTAAGTTCTCACATCCTCTACCCGAGCATAATCTAAGGCCTCATGATAGACCATGGATAAGTCTTTAATGAATGCCATGGCCGCTACAGTATCGTCCTTACAGTCAACTGTCGCATACTCCTTCCTGAACCTTGTGACCCAATCCCTCATACCCTCTCCCCTTTTCATCTTCAAGGACGTGAGCTAGGTCATGTCTTTTGTTCCCTTGGCGTTACTCTCATACCTCTTAAAGAAATCTACTTTTAAACTTCTCTAATCCTCGATCGAACCTCAGGTGAGTGTCTTGTACCACTGCAGGGCGTGGTCCTTCAGGCTTGCCTGAAACGTCCTACACATCCAGGCATCATTCGACTAGCTAGTGGCCATGGCTGACTGGTAATTCCTCACGTGCAGGTATAGGTTTGAATCCCCCGAATATCTGTCAAGCCTAGGGTGGCTCCACTTGCTGGGGGGGCTCAGCATCCTGGATAAATTGAGCCAAAGGGTTCTAAGACATTCTTCGATCCCTCTGTTTCGCCTCTGATTTCTTCTTAGACATCCTTTCCTTCCTCAACATTTCAGTCTCTTGGTTAGTCTAGACGTTATGGGCACGCTGCGTCTCCATAAACTCCTCCATCATATTCATGAGGGATGCAACTCCCTAGGTCTCTGGTTCAGTTACCACCTCCTATTGGATGTCTTGCTCAGTAGCTAGGACTCCTTATACTTCTGGCGCTGGCAGGTCAGGTGGAACCAACCCCTAGTTTTACAACAGTTATACCAAATTCAGCAAGGTGGTCTGAACAACAGCCACAGTGTTTGCCAACTCGTTTGTGCTCCTGGCGGCCCTCTCAGTAGACTGTGTAATGCAGCCATGTCGACTCTCAGGTTCGTATATCATTCCTCAGCCCGGTGGAGATCCTGATCGATCTTGGCCCTCCAGCCTCTGGCTCATTCGTTCTCCGGGTGGGAACTATCTTCGTCGCTTACATGCCCCTCTTCCACAAGGTTTCTCAGCTGAACCTGATATGTGAGGATACTCATATGCCTCGATGCCCCTGTGTCGGGGGTGATCTGATTGTTTCCTATCGGCAGGGATGCTTTCTTATCATGATGATTTCCTGCATCAGTGTTGTATTCCATAGTTCTTCTGTTCATGAAAGTTAGCCTAGGGTTCTACTCTCAATGAAAGCACCAATTTATGAGAGTATATTTATCCCGCTATAGCTTAGATCTTTGTGAACCTGCAAAACAAGTCAGAGCACGATGTGGTACCGTGCTTAGACCCTTCGATACATAAGTCAAAACTTGTCTCAAGAATCAAATAGTGAATAGGGTACGATTACGTTACCTCGGACCATGTAGAGATAGTCTATATATAGTGATCGAACTAGGTCTAAGCATAATCCATACCGAATAGGACTATTTTAACTTTCAGATAGGAGGAATCCATTAAGGAATAGATCTCCTTATCCAAGGCTAATCATGTTTCCAGATTACCAAAAGCCATTTGGCATAATTCTGCTAGAACACGTATAAATCTTACCCTTTCCTCCACGAATTCTGTCAACCCCCCTGAGGTCTGATCGAATAGCCCCTCGAGATCAGATTACCCAGCTTCCTTGAGGTCCGACCTTACCTTAGGATTGTCATACCTATCGAACATTCTAGGAGTTCATACAACGTTCTAGATACTTCTAAAAACCCTCAGACTATATGGCCCTCAATCGGACTCATAATCGTCCAGGCCCAGGCCCATCTCTGGCCTCATCGAACCTCATCCAGAATCGTATTACCCAAGCTCATCCTTCCCCAGCTCAGGTGGCCAAAACTGACTCCTACAGGGTTATTAGGGCCTCGAGATTTGATCTGATGAAGTTAGATCGTATGTGGTAAGATTGACAATGCCCCTTGGGTAACTCAGCCATATCCTCGCATTTTGGGCATTTAAGTCCCTGCGTATTCATTTGGTGACACTTTAGGGATAAGCCAGCCACGATTTGAGTTTTGTGGGAGTTTATTGTAGCACCCGAGACAAGCTTTTTGAATGTGAAAACCCAAGGGATCCTACCAGACGAAAAAACTTGGCTACAACGAAGCTTCAGAGTATGATAACCTTTGGTACAAGGTTAAGACTAAGCTAGCAATCTTTTGAGGGGAACTGTCTCAAAATCACGAGCATTCCCCGGAGACCTTAATAAATTACAGAGGCTCTCCATAAGTCTTATCTTTGAGCATTTATACGATCCATAGGGTCCAAGAGGCATGTTGCAGCCACAGCTACTAAGAGGCGACCCTGGTTATGTTGAAAAAATTGAATGATTTACTTGAGAAAGATTTACTAATTGATCAAGAAAGATACGTTTGATGAAAGTTTAATCTGTACTGTTCATAAATACCCCGGAAAGCTCGAGGGCGAAAAATATACTGCCCGAAGGCTCGAGAAAAATAAATGGAATGCCTCATAAGCTGAATACTTTCTGAAAAAGAAGTTATTTTCTAGAAAAGTTACAATTTTCCATAAAGGCCTAAGCTATCCATAAGATCTGGGGGTGATTGCTCGAAAGCTTGAGGAAAGTTGATGGAAGGTTCCAGAAAGCTTGAGGAAAGTGTCATAGAATTGGTGCAGATTGCCACCAAACTTGTGAAATATCTATTCTGGAATGTGAGATTGAAAAAGAAAGAACTATTCGCTCACGCCTGTTTGATCGAGCACGAGGAAAGATGTCAAATTTGATTTGCTAGGAAAAAGTACATGCCTAAGATGATCATCTATGAAGGAAAGCATTCGTTTTCCCTAAGGTTTCTAAGTAACCAATCTGTATAAACCAAAGGGTTTTTCTGACCTCAAGGGTTTTTCAGAAACCTTAAGGAATCTTCTAGAAATTTTAGTAACGGCTTTTTGTTGAATATTCTCTATGGAGACCAGGTTATAATGATTTATTTGGCATTCCGAGCTGAAGGAAGACTCCAAGGAAAGATATGAGTAGATTTTGAAACAATCATGAGCTCATCATTGTAGAAAGCTCAAGGATTGAGTTAAGCAGGTTGCTTTGCTTATTATCAATGTCTTCATGAATGATTCATCTACTGTAATGTTAAGGTATCACGTGGAAGACTTGTGGACACAACAAAATTTGCATGAAGGATGAGAAATCTGTTAATGGAGTTTTGCTTCTATGAACTGATCATGGCTAAGGTATGTGTTTCTTTTTCAGTTTGATTTAACATGTTAAATATTATTACTTTGACGTCTTTGTAGGCCAAATTAGCAGGAGCGTGAAGCCACACCAATTGACGCAAGATTTTCTTAGTCTGCCTTAGGGTATTTGTGGGAGCCGAATTTGTAGGTTAATTGCGATTCCACGTTATAGTGAAACTCTGCCGAAATTTCTATGGTTTTTGCAAGTTCGTGTTTTCAGAAGGGGTTTGATTCCAATTTAGGAAACTAAATATATATTTTCTTTTTTCAAAGGATAAATCAAGTAGTAATCTGATGTTTGTGCAAAGGACATGGTTATTAAATGGTTCATGTTTATTTATATATATATATAATTTTCATCAAGTGCGAAGCTTCGCATTGAAACTTCAGTGTGAAGTTATATTTTACACAAAATCGATTAAGTAATTCGATCATTGAAGTCAATCATCTTTAAGATACTCATGCAATGATCAAGCATGTAAAATTTTAGCTCAATTGGAGATTTTCCATTTTGTCATGGCATTGTTTAACAATGCACAAAGATTGTCTGATTTAGCTCAAAACTTGAATGTGATGATCAAATGACTAAATGATCTTTGATTTGGCAGAAATTTTGCATGTATAATCCTTGCATGGGTATCTAAGAATTTATTGATTACAAGAATCGAATTACATTACAGATTTTGTGTAAAATATAGCATCGCACCGAAGTTTCAGTGCGAAGCTTCGCACTTAAAGAAATTGTGTATATATATAGTCCCTATCCAGAGCAAAGCTCCGGTTTGAAAAATCATAGCAAAGCTTCGAATTTTACAAGATTCACAAGTTGTTTGACAATTGAAACCACTCATTCTTTATATTCCTATTAGGCGATCATGCTTACAAAAAATCAGCCCAATCGGAAATGATTTAATCATCGCATTAAAATTTTAAACTATATCAGATGAACTATATTCATCAAAAGTTGAATACGATAATCAAATGGCCAAATCATCTCAGATTGGGATGATTTTTTGCAAGTGTGATCTTCCTTCGATAATCTAAAGGATGATTGGTTTCAAACGTCAAGCAACTTTATAAATTTTGTGAAAATTGAAACTTCGCTTCATTTTTTCAAAGCGGAGCTCTACTCTGGATAGGATAGATAGATTGATATATATATATATATATAGAGAGAGAGAGAGAGAGAGAGAGAGAGAGAGAGAGAGAGAGAGAGTAAATTACCTGAACCATGTCTAAACTTTGTTGCCCCGAGCAACCAAGTTCCCGAACTTTAAAAGTTATGAATGTGGTATCTAGACATTAGTTTTGTCATAAAACTACGGTATCCATTAGAATTCCGTTAAATGTATGTTAAGAAAGTTACCTAACAGACACCAGATTTACAAAATAAGGATAATATTGTCATTTTACTCAACAATCAACATAAATTATCTGGGCACCTAAAAAATTGACTTGCGCACACAAATTCCTTCTTTGGGTACCCAGACTTCCTCTTCTTCTCTTCTTCCATTATCAATCTCTCTCAAACATGGAACATGTTGGGTTCAACTGTAACTTGAAGTCGCCCATTCAATTTTTCTATCAAAAATATTATTTGGTATTCAATCTATTTAATATTCTTTCAACATCTTCTCCTCCAACAATTTATTGTAATTTGTAAAAAAAAAAACCGATTTGAGTGGGTGTCTCCGATTCCACCTAATTCCATCTCTCATCTCTGGAAACATCTAGCACACTAAGCACATAAACAATAAAACCCAGTCACATTTATAAGCACAAGAACATGAAACATTAGAAATTAGATTATGGGTGAGCCCCAAAACTGCTTATGAGCAGCAGTCAAGCCCTCTTGCAAGAACACCCCAACTCAATAGATCAATATTCCATACCAAAGTTGTTCCAATCATTCGGCCATGTTCTTCAACACATGCCATCTGTGCCATGGTGTTACCAGAGAGAACGCGATATTTGAAGTTGCTCAAGGTTAAGCAAGTTGGCCAAGTCGATTTGAGGTCAACTTTGAGAGATGCGATTCTGCGATGCCGATCTGAAGATGAGGGCACAGTGTTGATCGAGATAGGCAGGCTGAAAATGGGCGAGGGGTGGGAAGCCGAGGCGAAGCTCACCGAGCACAACCACCAATGTCTGGCAACCAGTGTCTAAAAGCCATCACTATCTCAGTGGCGGAAATTGGCCTATAATTTTTGGTTTTGCAGGGAGGGAGAGGGGAAAGCGAGACAGAGAGAGAAATATGGCCATATCAATCTTTATTAATTAACTAAACAGCGCTTAAGGCAGTTGAGGGAGAAGTTCATGTAGAGTTTACAAGGAGTTGAAGATAGAACATTGGAAATGCCACAAATTACCCTTTTCATTCTGTAATTTAAAACTACTTAATTAAAAAAGAGAGGATAGAACTATAAAAAAATAGGAACAGAGGATTTGAGACTTGACACGTGAATGAAGGGAATCAGATTAACTTCTCCTCTTTATCTTATCGTTGGTTATCTTCTTTTCTCCCACTTCCAACAGTTTCATTCTTCACTTTTTTTCTTCTTTTTTCTTTTTGGGGTTGTGGCTGAAGGGAAGATAAGGCTAGAGATATAAGAGAATTTGATTAAGTCAAATGAAAATTGGAGGAAAAGAAGGTGTCAGAGCTCGACGTCAAGTGGAAGGGGTAGACGACCAGGGAGGGAGTTAAAGTCCTGACAGGTAAATTGACTTGCCTTTTTGAATCCCATAACACATATACTTCTGAATGTCTATTTCCCACCCTGAAATTTGATTTCCATTCTCAGTTCTCAATTCTCAATTATGAATTTCTTGGCTTATTTGGATTCATGAAGTTTGCTGAACCTATCGGAGTTGCTTTGAGGGGGTTTAAGGTTAAGTTGTAAGTTGTTTGAGAAATGTATCATATTTTGTTTACTTTAATTGAGACTTGACCATATTGATTACAAGCTAGATATTATTTGGCACATGGTGGGTTTTGGACAAACAAGTGTGAACCTTGGGCTCCGACAACGGTGGATTTTGAGGTATACCTACCTTCTTCAATTTCATAAATTTCTTTTCCAAACTTAATTCTGTTTAATGACTCCAAAATCTCAAGGAACCTTGAAGCTGTAATTCATCTCAGGGAACCAATAAAAAATGAAATCAAGTTACATCTCAAATTCGTTAAATATGTTTTGGAGAATAAAGTTATGCCACTATTTAAATTATAAGTTTTTCCACTAAACTTTTTCTAATCGATTTGAAGTTTCATGAAAATTCTGAAACTATGGCTTTTCTTCAAGTTGTTTCATTGTTAAGGCTAAACTGTTAAGAGTAAGGTATGAAAAGGCTTACTGCTTTGAAGTTTTTGGTTTCTAGGCTTGCCAAACAGATTTAATTGGTGGTTCATAATTTGCTCAACTTTTTTCCTTTCAGGTTGTCAATCCTCATTTATCAGGATTTTATTGCAAGTTTGATCATTTTGGCAGCTTTGATAGTCTATGGACTACTGCTGGTTACTCTATGACGTTGCTGAGAGCATGCAACAGGCAACAGGTATTATTCCAATGAATGTAGGAATGAGATAATCGTTATGGAGAAGGTCGAAACATTCCAAACGAAGCAGAAAGATTAGCAAGATTAATGGGAAGCATCATTGGATTCTATCATTTACCATGAAGTCTTTATTTTAGTGTTTGTTCCCCTTCAATTGTATGACATACCAAATCAAAATTTGGAAATATAAATGAGAAGGGCTACGTGTTTGATTTGTTTCAGTTATTCTTGCTAACAACACATGGGTCAATGAAGATGGTTGTGTATGTATTTCTTCAAGCTTATGTTTACTGATCAAATGTTTAATGTACATTAGTAATTGGTTTTGTCCACATAGAAGTGAAATTGGTTTTGTTTGTCTGGCATACAATGTAGGCTATCTGGTGATATAGTTCGGCTCTTTCTCTCTATGTCTTGCAAGAATATATTAGCGAATGTCACTTATGTCTGCTCCATTTGAGTCTTATTTTTCATACTTCGATTGGTAACTTTGTGTGTACATACAAAAGTTATAGAACAGTTCAGAAATGGTTGCTTCATTATCGTATGTAAATTTAGGTTTACAGATATCTAAAGTTTAATGATTTAAAAACTTCAATTAACATTAAAATATCTAAAATTCATAATAAATACTTCGAGTGTATAAAAAATTATATGAAAATTTTGAAATCACAATAAAATTTAGGTTGTATGGGTATAATTATTCAAGTGGTTTACGTCATATGAATTTAAATGTGTGTACAAAAATATGCCAAACTGAGAGCTTCTTCGATTGTTGTTAAATTTGGTCTCTTTAATATTTTCTTTTTGCTTCATTTTGGGACTACAACGATGACTACAGATGAAAAGAATACAAGTCCGTAGTAGATAGAGAAATAGTTGAGATTGAAATTAGGACTGGGAGAAGCAAAGAACGTGTTTTGTAGTTCACAGATAGGGGAAACCATTTACAGTTCATTGAGCTGCCTACATTTGCAGAAACCATTTATAGTATCGATCAAACCACAGACAGTTCACAAATGAGTAAGATCGATACTATTACGTACGTGGAAAGGTATGTGTTTTGTTTGACCAATTCATGACTAATTGAAAAATTAGGAAAAACTCCTTTGAGTTTTGTCGGCTGTATTGATAACATCAACATTTTCTTTTCTTCACGTGATCATCTCAGGAACATGTTGAAGATCAAACAAAAAGTAGAATAACCATGAAGATCAAAAAAGGATGCTAATCAAGTTACATGCAAGAACAATATAGGCTATAATATAGCCTAATTTACTTAGCACGTACGAACAAGATATCTTTATTTTTTATGAACAAGAGCAAGGTCCGTTCCAATTTAGGTTAAAAAAGTTTGTTTCTTTGAAGCAATGTGTAATCAAATTATGATCAAAATAATCTGCAACTAGATATTTATTGTAGATTCATTAGAGTGCAAATGGAGAAATTGTGTACGTGAGACTGCACGCCCTTAATGCGTATATAATCATAACAAATCGCATGAGCGAGCGCGACACTCTTCGGCACGCGCATTTGCGCGTGCAGGAAGGCTAGTTTTTTATTAAACAAAAAAATTATCTACCAAGGGCATTTTGGTTATTTTATCTTTAATTTGAGTTTAAGCAATGCCACATCAACGAGTTAACATTTGAGAGATGGAATTCTGATGGGAGCCCTAGTTTTATAGCAAAACTGAAGTCCAGACACCACATTGATAACTTTTAAAGTTCAGGAACTTAATTGTCCGGAGCAACAAAGTTCAGACATGGTTGATGTAATTTATTCATGTATCACTACAAGAAAAACTCACTTAGACCACGAAGCTATTCCGTTGTCTAGGTTCTAGTTTCCTCGTCTAAATACTTAGACTACGGAATCTCCGTCGTCTAAAATCCTCCGTTCAAGTGCCGTAGTATAAGTACTTAGACGACGAAAATGGTTCATTACGTCGTCCAAGTAAGGTGTTAGATGACGCAAATGATCTGTCATCCAAGTAAGGATTAGACAACGCAAAAGTTAGTTGTGTGGTCTAAGTGATGACTTAAACCACGAAACTATTCCGTAGTCTAAGTGATGACTTAGACCACGTATGTATATATGATTTTGTAGTCTAAGTAATCACTTAGACTACGAAACTATATATAATTTCGTACTCTAAGTGATGACTTAGACTACAAAATCATATATGCTTTAGTAGTCTAAGTGAATATAATTTTTTTTTAATTTTTTTAATTAAAATTAAAATTTAAAGTAAATTATTATTAAATTAATTAAAATAACAAATTTAATTTAAATATTCAAATAATTAAAAATTGTACGTACATCGATATTGTTCGGAAAAAATGAAATATTAAAAACTACGTACAAACTAAGTAAATATGGCAGGAGTAGACGTGCCGCCGAGTCCCCTACATCCAACCATGTCGTCGTCGTCTGGGTGTGGGGTCGGAGCAGAACGACAATTTTGTTGAACCTGGTTTTGCATGAGGGCGAGAAGGTTGGCTATCTACACTTGTTGCTCATCAAGCTTCTGCCGCATAGATAGCGTTTCCGCCCGTGCGAGTCGAGTCTCTTCAAGGGCTGCTTGGACTGCCGCTTCCCAAGCACTTGTCCTCGCCGAACGTGCCATAGATGAGTCAGAAGATAAATCTCGCTGCACCTTGCATCCAAAACCCCTAACCTCCTTGGCCGCTCGATGACTGTATACCTCATCGGTGATTACAATTTGGCTCTCCCTCGATGGAGGAGGCAGGTCTTCCGGCGGTAAATCCGGGTGCGCAAGCTACATATTGGCCAATTCCTGATGCGCCAGTTCTACCAACCTCACCTGAAAATAATAATAAAAATTAAATAATTATAAATTTGTACGAGAGTTTAATACATAATTAATAATAATTACGTTAATTGAGAAGAAATATATGTGACACTTACACCGTTTTGACTCGCTTCATTGTCGAGCCCAGGCATCACGTAAGTGGTGACGCTAGCATCCAGATAAGGTGTTTGGAGCCCTTATCTCTGTGCTCCTTGGCGATTTGTATCATCTGCTTAGAGCCGGATGTTATATATTTATCCTTCTTCTCCTGGTTGGCCTGATTTACGTTCGATTGCGTCTGTTCAACAACATAAATCATTAAAAAACTAAAAAATAAATTATTTGATTTCGTCATTTTAAATTAAAAAAAATGAACCCGATACAATTCTTCTTCGAAGTGGTTGACCAACCACTCCCACTCATCTCCCATATCCCTACGTAGCTCTACGAAGGTAGGCGAGCGGCCAAATTGGAGGTAATACTTGTGAAGTTTGTACTTTCAATCACGGTAGATGGTGTTGGCGGTGGTGTTGATGTGCCTAAGCATCTCCGGTGTGCCATCCACCGCAAATTGTTCCTATAAGAAAAGAATAAAAAATTATAATCATATATATTATAAAATTACGATTTTTATTGGTTATTAAAAAATAAATTTAAAATTGTATTACGTACCAAGAGTTCTTTAAACACCTTCCCCTTCTCTAAGTCCGGTAACTCCTTCTAGCTAGGCGCAACCATACGAATCTTGTTGCAAATAATTGCCCCGATGTTGTGCAATGAGAGACTAGCTAACTGCGAGGTGGGAATGCCATCGGTGAATTCGCCGTACGGCAATTGGATGTTTGCCCGGTTTCCTTGAACAACTTCACAGATTTTCTGCCATTTTCAAGTTCTCGGGTCCTTTTTGGTTAAGGGTCTGACGGGGCCCTCCTGACCATACGCCACGCACTGTAGAGAATAGACTCGGAGGCCGACTCCTGGATACCTTCTGACATTTATGATCGGCCGGAAGGAGTGTTATCTGTGACAACCCGAACCAAAATCTACGTATTAATCAGCACGAAGTTGAATTATAGCAGATTAGTCGCATAATTAGGTTTGTTAATGACTATTTTATCAGGCGAGAATTTGTGTTGACTTCTTTCACGAGAATTGTAGAGTATTTAATTTCGAGCTCGTGGAAATTTTTGGGGAATTTTTCGGATAAGCGAGCAATGTTTTATTGAGTTTTGAAGTCGGTTGGTGAATATATATATATATATATGTGTTATTTTTATTTTTGATTTAATCATGACTGTCCGATTTGGATCAGATTTGTATTGAACCGTTGATTTGGGCTAGTATGTGTACGGTATAAATATGAGACAATAAAGGAAAGTTTCCATTTTTGGATTTCTAGGTTGACCGCGTTGACCCACGGGTCAAAATTGACCCATTTTGCTTCGAATCTTCTCGGTGCCGGTGAGCTCGATTCCAGCCATATTTGTCGTATTTCCTTGATGAAAGTTGTTGGGCTTGAGATCCTCTTTCTTTTGATAGGTGGATCGCTCTCATTGGTGGCCGGAGGAGGAAGAACCGATGCGAAGAAATCCGGCAGCGGCGGTGGTAAATTGGTGGAGATGGTGGCAGTGATACCGGCGGCGTTGAGGATCAACACCATAGGGGTTTTGAAGCCCTTGGGATGGTGAGTTAATCCCAAGTGGTCTTGGGTCTTGCCATGGCAGATGGTGGACGATCGGAGTAAATGATTCCGGCGAGGTTTTTGAACTTCACGGTGAGTTTTGGACACTTTTCGGTTAAAATTGGGCTTAGCATTGAACTAAAAAGTTGTTGAAAATGTTGAGATCTTCAAAATTATGTATAAATCAAAGTTCTTTGGGTTGGTGGAATTCCGGCGGCCTCCGGCGGTGACAACCACACGCGTCTCCGTGCGCGGCGGATTTCCGGCGAGGTGGAATTTTCGACAAGTTTTATGTCGTTTCACTCGTTTTCACGTGCTGAGGTTTTTGGGTGGAGTTGAGTGTTTTATTTTGGGATGAGGGTTGTTTGGATATATTTTGGAAATTTTGTTATCCTCATCGATATTTTGAGCGATACAATTTTCGAGAACGCGAGGTTCTTCACGTATTTTCTCCATATGTTGAAAGTCAATATTTATTAATCGTATTCCTGTTATTCAGGTGATCGTGATCGAGTGTTTGGTGAGGGATCTTCCGCCTGACCTCAGAGTTAGCTTCATACTGTGAGTGGATATTTTATTTTCACAGTTGATTTGCGAGTCTTGATTTATGCATTTTATGAGTATGCATTTATGATTATGCATTTACGTTATGCATTTATGATTATACATTTTACGATTATGCATTTCCATGGAAATAAATATGATTTAATTTACACAGAGTACATTCTCAGTAGTGGTTGTATCGATACACATGGCTTCTCGGCTGATCCCCGAGTACGCTCCGAGGGGGACAGATATCCTGACCCGAGGTCTTTCTGACTTATAATCACCTGTGGGTCTGGGATCCTATTATTATACTGTACTATTACGAAGGAGTCTATGAGAGACCCCGCGGTTTTACGATGCATGCATGTTGATCAAGGAATACGTACCTGATCCAGATTTTCGTATACATTGACTCGCATTTGTTTTATGAGCATGTATATATATATATGGTCAAAGACATTTTATTTTCTTCCACTCACTCTAACGATTTTGATTGTCTTTTCCTGGGCTTTTCGGTTTTCTTTGCCCAGTTTGCAGTTTGAGTTCTATTGTCACACGTCACGGTTGGAGGCGTAAAATTTGAGCTACCTTTCTTTTCTAGTGGGTTTCTAGTTTGGCCTACTATTTGTATATATGTATATAGAGGTCGCTCTGAATATGAGTTGTCTTTTCAAATGTTTGTCCGGATTTATGTATCAGATATGATTTCTTTTATGCATTATGTTATGTTTTTGAGAAATCCGGATGGGATATGGTGCCCACGGTTTGGCTTTTGTGGATATATGGAGAAGTGTATTTTCTGTTACAAGTTATATGGTATCGCGCATTATAGAGTAAACTCTGTCAAAATAGTTTTTTGAAATGTCACGTTTTTAGAAGGGGTTTGATTCCGGTTTAGGCAGTTAAATCAGGGTCGGGTCCTTTTTGTTGGTATCAGAGCATTAGGTTTGAGGTTCTATAGACTTCTGTAGTTGTGTTACTAAGGGTATTTGAGAATGTACAGCATATGAGGAGCGATGACCCGACTGGCTAGCGGATAATCATCAATGCTCTAGAGTGTTGTATGCTTTCAAATGTCTGAAGTTTCATGATTACGTCATTTATGCCTTGTGACTAATGCCTTTTACCCTTAGGATGCCTCCTTGACGTGGAGTTAGTGTTAATAAGACTGGGGATCCTGATGAGGATCAGCGTACGCATGACTTACTTATGACAGTGTTGCGTTTGGAAGAGCATTTTGACCCTGTAGTTAATGCTAGGACAGCGGGAGCAATTATTTTCTCTAGTTCCTCTGATCCTGAGGTGTGTGAAGCATGGTTGGTTCAGGTTGAGTGTGTTTGTGAGCATCTGCATTTTACTCCTGAATAGAGAACTGTAGGAGCAATGGGTTTGCTTGAGTCAGATGCCTACTTTTGGTGGACTGGTACTGAGAGAGTTCCTATTGATACTCCATGGCCAATGTTCAGAGAGATGTTTATGTGTCGGTATTTCAATCAGGCTACTCAATAGCGGAAATATGGGAGTTTATCAACCTGAGGCAGGTGAATATATCAGTGCTTAAGTATCGGGATAAGTTTACCTATTTGTCACGGTTTGCACGTGATATGGTGCATCAAAAGAAGCAAAGTGTAGAAGATTTGAGTTGGGTTTGAATCTGAATATCAATGAGACTTTGACCACTATGCCTCAAGATAACTTTGATGAGTTTGTCAGTGCTTGTGGTGATTCAAGGAGCCACTTCAGAGGTTAGAGCCGCATCGTCACCCGGGTAATCAGTTAGTAGGATCAGAAGTTGTGAGGATTTGACAGACTTGTCGAGCCGATAACATTATATAGCTTTTGGAATGGTGGAATATCCCTATCAGTGATCGTCACTGTGAAGCAGCGGAAAATTGTGTAATGTTGTACTTCATATTTAGCGAACGGTGTAAATACTTGTGTTTCCTTTCTAATCTTGAAGAGATTGCAGTAGTCAGGTAATATCCTGATGTTTGTCTTGAAGAATTATTAGGTCTTCCTCCATTACGGGCAATTATTAACATGTATGAGCTGTTCCTGGTATATGTCTCATTACGTAGGCGTTGTACGGATGATTTCATATGATTGTATGATATCTGTCGATAGCTAAATTGAGTTATTGTGAAGAGCTATCCACCATTTTGTTGTGATGGTTGGTTAGATAATTCGGAAGAAGTATCAGTATTGTTTAAATTTGATGTTCGATAGTGTTTCAGTCGACGTAAATGTCGAGTGATGCAATTTGTTTTACTGAACGTATCTGTTGCTATATGAGTATATTGAGTGTGTACTGAGCATATTCAAGCTAATTCGTTATCGACTGCATTGGCGACATTTTGTTTATTTCCAGGGATGTACAGCAGTAGAGAGATATCATATTCATTATTAATGGCTTTGGTATGTCAGTATGGACCCGGATAAGGTTGAAGATGTGTTGATCAGGAGTAAAACTATTAACGTGGCAGTTATTCGGAGCTTTCTATGATTAATTTATTATTATCGCCGATTCGTGTTAGACTTTTCGCGTATTACGGCGCTACTGACTTCATTGTTGAGAAAAGAACTCGATCTTATTGCTGATATATTTAGCTAGAAATCTGGTGTTACATTATTGTGTATTCAGGAATCGCGAATACTACTTCAATCAGAGATGTGTGCTAGAAGTGTTTTCTTTTATATCACAGTTATTTAGCCAGAGGTTTTGTTGCTAATTTCTGGTTCGATCAGTTTTCTTCTTATCGAATTCGTGAAGGGTCCGGAGGAGGCGCGACGTTGTCTTCCAAGCTCAGTCAACCCACGTGCTCTGTGAAGCGTCAAAATTGAGCATCTTCGGCCTCTTTTTGTGTGTTCTTTTTACTCCATGGAACAATTTTAACCTAGGAGTCGTAAAAATCAACTATTAAACCTATATTACAACTAATTATAACTACTTTACCATTTACTATTTTTAACAATTTACAATATTTATTCTTTTTCAAATTTACCACAAAATTTACTATTTTTAATATTTTTCATTTGTAATATTCACTATTTTTAATATTTATCATTTTTTTTAATATTAACCAATTTATAATATTTACTATTTGTAATTTTTAAATTTTAAATTTTTTAACAATTTACAAATTTTATTATTTACAATTTCGTTTTATCATGTTTCTGTTTACCATTTTTTTCATATTTAGTGTTTTTAAATTTTATTATTTTTAATATATACCTTCAATTTGTATATTTTTACCATTTTTATCAATTTATTATTTTTATCTAATTTACAATAATTACCAATGTATAACTTTTACCAATTTACAAAATTTACCAATTTATAATATTTACTTAATTTATAATATATTTAGCAATTTATTATTTTTACCATTTTTTAATATTTACTAATTTACAATAATTACTAATTTACAAAATATTTACCAATTTATTATTTTTACTAATTTACAATATTTACCAATTTACAATTTTTACCAATTTACCAATTTATAATTTATATTTAAACATAAATACACTGTATTATACCTAAATATGTAGTATTATACCTAAATATATATTAAAAAAAAATTATAAATACATACATACGTAAAAAAAATAAAAGTCTGGCGGTGGGATTGGGCCGGCCGGTGGCGGAGGTGGAGGGAGGAGGCCAGAGGGAGTGAGCAAGGAGGATCGACGTACAAGGTGGAGGGAGGGAGGAGATCAAGGCCAACGGTGGAGGAGGTGGGAGGCGGCGGAGGAGATGGAGGCCAGCCGGTGGGAGTCGCTGGAGGGAGACGTGAGGGCGCCGGAGTTTGAGAGAGAGAGAAAGAGAGAGAGCGAGAGAGAGAGAGAGAGAGAGAGAGAGAGAGAGAGAGAGAATGGTGTGAGAGGATAAGTGATCGATCGAAACTGCCCAAAAACTGAATTATACTGTTTCACTTAGACGACAGAAGCTGATTTTCCGTCGTCTAAATAAAACCCACATCACCTAGACGACGACAACTGATTGTGCCTCGTCCAAGTGTCCACTTAGACGACACAAAATCCTATTTCTGTCGTCTAAGTGAATTTCGGTTTCTCCCCAATTAATTGGCGGGTGGAAATTGACCGCCATATATTTTGGGAACGTTCAAAAATTTAACTTAGATGACGGAGTTGACCATGTCCGTCGTCCAAGTCAAATTTTGAGCGGTTCCCAAAATAAATGGCAGTGGAATTTGGACTGCTTAAATTTTCAATTTAAACGACGGAGTAGGACTCTCCGTCGTCTAAGTACAATTTCTCGTAAAAATAATATTTAAAAATAATTCGTAAGGAAGTTTCTGATCTGTCATTTTATTTTTTTTTTGTAGTAAAATATCAATTAAAGAATCGTATATATAAAAATTGAGATTTAAGACGACTAATTAATTTACGTCTTTAAACTTGTTAAGCATCTACTAATGTGTATAACTTAAGTGTTATGAAGTATAGGCTCACTGCACATCAATATTAACGAAATTGAATTTGGACAAAACAACTGTTGGATACATTCACCATAAGACAATATATAAGTAGAATAATTTTCAGTAAATAATAAGTTCGTTAAGGGTTTCATCGGCAATGGGTACATATGTTTACTTATTTAATTTATATACATGTTTGTAGAAATTAAACTCTTTAATTATATATATATTCTTCCCACTTTCACAGATGATTGATCTACAAAAATTCAATAACCACAGGGGGTGGTGGTTCTGTCCAAAGCACTTGCTAGCAGGGAAGCCAATTAGACACTATATTTACCCTGGATGTTTTGTGAATTGTTTAAGGTTTCATTCATTGGCCCGAGATGAAGGAAGAAGAACACAAAACAGTGGGGTAGCGGTTGAGAAAGACAATGATATATATTACGGGGCACTTGTATATTTCATTCAGCTATGTTATGGGAATGATGTCAAGGTTTTCCTATTCAACTGCAAATGGTTCAAGCGTGCAAAGGAAGACATGGTCCTTTTATCAGCCGTTACAAACTCAAGCTGGTATGAGAATGAGCCTTTCTCTCTTGCCACCTTAGTTAGGCAGGTGTTCTATCTTGATGATTTGAAAGCTGGTGAATGGTGGAAAATAGTGAACCATATCTCTCATCGAGGAATATGGAATACCACGACAGCTGAAGGGACGCCGGCGACTGAAGATGTTGAACCGCAAAGAGACATACTGCATATCAAGAGCCTAATATTTCTGTCATCTACTCCGACATAATGGACCTAGTTCCAGCTGGTGAACGCTTACACATGCCTGATGGTTGTACGGATCTAACTGAAGATGAGAATATTGATGTAATTAATGAGGTCAATGAAGAATAGGCGCAGGATGACGACGAGGACTCAGGATATTTGTTGGACGATGTTGAGTATGATGATGAGGAGGAACAATCGGATAACAGTGGTGAGGAGGATGATGACGAATATGACGAAGAGTACAATGTAACGACGAAAAATATTAGTTGGTAATTAATTATTGTAATTAAACTTTTTTGACGTAATGATGCATGATTAATTGTATTATGGGGAGGAGTAGCTAGGTACAATTATTAATTTTGTACTTAATTTAATAATTAATTAATTAATTATAACTCTTAACTTTTTTGCATAATTAATTTCAAATTAATTAAAGAGCGAGGTCGCTTCGACGGAAATACAAAAATCCGTACGACTAAGTGCCACATTTTCCCTAAATCTTAAAACCTAGACGATGGAATGACTTTTCGTAGTCCAAGGTAAACACAATTAATTATATAACCCTAAATCCCAAACCTTTATCTTAGACGACGCAAATGGGTCATTCCGTTGTCTAAACCCTAAACTTTTAAGTTAGACGACGCAATGAGACGTTTGTGTCATCTAAGTTAATACTTGGACGATGCAATGGCACATTTGCGCCGTCTAAGTGAATACTTGGATGACGCAAACCTGTCATTGCGTCGTCTAAGTGATGATATTGTAATTTCACATCTAAGGCAATGACCATGTAAACCATGTCCCAATGCATATTCTGTTCGTCGAGACTATAGAGTAAACAATTCTTGGAGTGTGACTATCAATGGTTTCAAAATAGAAGTTATGGATTTTCATGTATCCACGTTTCTGGTTTGTAAAAAATTTGGTTTTGTGGTTGACTATGCCTAGTCGGCCAATGAATGAAACTTTAAACAATTCACAAATAATCCAGGGTAAATATAGTGTCTAATCGACTTCCTTACTAGCAAGTACTTTGGCCTGAACCACCACCCCTCGTGGTTATCGAATTTTTGTAAATCAATCATCTGTGAAAATGGGAAGAATATATATATATATATATATAATTAAAGGGTGTTTAATTTCTACAAATATGTATATAAATTAAATAAGTAAACATATGTACCCATTGGAAGAAATAATCGGGGAACTTCTTCTTAACCACTTTTTCAAATCACGTCGAACTCTTGTCCGGATTTAACACTTGAAGATTCTCCATGTACGCAATCATGTAAGGCTCAACTTCGTCATAGTCTCGCAACACTACCCAATGTGCCTTAATAAGTTCTTCTCGTGTTCACGATTCCTTTAATACTCCTCTAAACGGTCGTACGATATTTGTGACGACAGAAAGATTGATGCGGGCATTGGGATCGGAGGTGGTGGGAGGTGGTGGATCCTTGAGGTATCTGTTGCAGTAAATAACACACTCATGCATTAGGTATGTCTCTGCTATGAAACCATCCGGGGCCAACCTATTTTTCACGAATCCTTTATACTGTCCAAGTTGTCTACAAAATCAAACGTTCAATTAATTAATTGTTAAATAAGTACATATAGCTAGTAATCTGGCATGTATAATTAATTAGTTGTACGTACCTTTCTTGAGGATACATCCAAGTGTACTGGACCGGACCAGAAATGAGCACCTGCTCAGGTAGGTGGATCATTAGGTGATTCATGATGTCAAAGAAAGCAGAAGGGAAAATTTTCTCTAGTTTGCAAATGATGTGCACAATTATTTTTTTTTGCATTTCCACCACATCTGACTTCTTTAACTCTCTGGTGCATAACCTCTGCCACCATCTTCACAATATCACTATTGGTTCTATGATGTCACGAGGCAAATATGGTCAAATTACCACTGGAATCAGACGTTGCAGCATAACGTGATAGTCATGTGTCTTTAGACTAACAAACTTGTGTTGCACCTCGTCCACTGCTCCAATTATAGTAGCTGCATATGTAGTCGGATAATGAACGCTCTTAAACTAGTGGAATACATAACCTCTAAGTATCGACTTTACTATGTAAGGTGCAGCTGACATCTTGTTGTACACTCATCTCCTATCCCTCCTCAACCACAAGGGACGACATAGATTCCTATCCCTCCTCTAATGTGCATTGCATCCAAGTTGTTCCTCAACTTCAACTTTGACCAGTAAGGGAGTTCAAAGAATATACTCTTGTGATGCCAATAGTTGAGATCATGTGGAGGTATTGGATTTCATTTCTGTACATATTTGTCATTGGTCAACACACCAAAGTGGAAATAGCTCAACCTCTCTAAAATATCTCCGCCAGACCAACTACGGGGTTTAGGATTATTCTCTACCATCCCGTCAAAATGAGCTTCATCCTGTCGCCACGGGTGATCGTCAGGAAGCCATGTATGGTGACCCAGGTAACACACATTCCCCACGTGCCAACTAGAGTTCACGTCATCCAAACATATAAGACATCCATTGTATCCTTTCGTCCTGTAAGTTGCCAACATCCCATACACTAGAAAATCATTGATCGTCCACATTACGGATGCCCTCATCATGAACATCGTGTCAGTGAATTTTTCATAAGTTGGGACTCCATTTTCTCACAAAAGCTTCAGCTCGTTGATCAAAGGTCTGAGGTAGACATCTAAGCACTTCCCAGGAGATTTAGAATCTGGAATTAGCAAAGTAAGGAAATTAAATTCATTGTTCATGCACATCCACAGAGGCAGGTTTTATGAAATTAGAATAACTTGCCAACTGCTGACAACAAAGCTATTACTACCCCAAGGATTGAATCCGTCTATAGATGGTCCGATTTTAACATTTCAAACCTCTGCGGTAAAGTCTCCAAATTCGCTGTCGAAATATTTGAAAGCCTCCCCATCAGCGGCGTGTCTCAGCACATCATCATCTATTCCCTTTTCTGCGTACCATCTTATCGCCTCTGCTGTGTATAGAGACATGTACAGACACTACAATCTAGGAATCAATGAAAAATATCAAAGAACCTTCACAAGAATTTTCTTTTTCAAACTCTTCATGTTCTACTCATATCTGCACTGGCCACATACGGGACAATAGTCCAAATCTGCATACTCTTTGTAAAGCAGCACACAATAATTTGGATAGGCATCAATTATCATGTACTTTAGGCCGAGGCTGCTCAAGATATTTCTAACCTTATAATGGGATTTAGAAAGATTGTGATCATCAGGAAGAAACTTACATATTTTCTCTTGACTTTCGTCAAAAGCACTTACTGACATTTTGTTCTTCACTTTTATCTCCATTTGCTTCATCACATATTGCAACACATTCTCTCGACATCCAGGGTACACCGAGGTCTGGGTTTCAAGTAGCATTGTGTTGTACTTATCCATCTCAATGCTGTCAGTGGCCAAGCTAGCAGCAGAGAATGTGTCATCATGCCCATGAGTGGTATTGTAACCTCCATCTTGGTGTTGGTGTCCACCATAACTAAATCCCAGAAACGCATCATGGATCAAATCCGCAGTTGGGTTCCAAGTAGGGGGGCTAACACCACTACCGCTGGATGAGGCACCATGATAACTGTACCCTGAGCTGAAGTCTACTGCTTCACCATGCTCGCTCCACGTAGTGTAACTCCACATCAAACAATTTTCATACAGGTGTTGCATCATAACATTAACCTCCACATACTGATAGTTAAGACATTTTTAGCACGGACACCTGAAACGCTTCTTTCCCTGACCATGTTCCATTGCAAAATTCACAAATTCTCTAATTCCATCCATATATCGGACATCACTTCTATTCCGCAACTTTATCCAACTCTTGTCCATACTTCTATGAAATTTAATAATTATCATATTAGTCAACTATTATATATACATATTTTCAAGTAATTATTAATCTATTATATATACAAATTTTCAACTACCTTAATTATTAACGTATAATTAATTAAAATATTTATTAATTACATTTATTAATTAATAGTGAATATACTATACATCAATTACTTTAATATATCTAACATGCATGTACGTTTTAACTAAATATTAACCAAATTTTTAAACATCCATGCATATATACTATATATCAATCAATTACCTAACTTAATTATAAATATTAGACGTACTAATTAACAATGCAATCAATCAAAAGTATAATTAATTATCTATAAAAACGTTAAGATTGTCGAAAATTAACTACGTACGTACCTAGCCTGCTCCGATATATGATGAATCAATGGTCGGAATCGGAGATATATATATATATATATATATATATATAGTGGTAGTTGTACGTGTGGGGAGAGTCTAATTAAGAGAGAATGAGAATGAGAATGATATGAGAATGAAAATGAGACGAGCGAGCGAAGAGGAAACGAATCTGGCATAATATATAATGCATCACTAAGACGACGGAAATAAGTATTTGTTGTCTAAGTGACTACTTAGACGACTTAGACAACACATCGTCGATGCGTCGTCTAAGTGACTAGTCGATGCATCGTCTAAGTAGTCACTTAGACTTTGCATAGTTTCCATCGTCTAAGTTAGAGATCAGACGACACACCGACGTTGCATCGTCTAAATGGTCACATAGATGACGGCGTTTCGGTGTATTGTCTGATCTCTAACTTGGACGACACACTCATTTCCATCATCTAAGTGTCACTTAGACGACGAAAAAATTCTTAAAACGACATAAATTATTGGCATCGTCTAAATACTACTTAGATGACGAAACCTTTACTGTTGGTTTCGTCGTCTAAGAAAATTTTTCTTGTAGTGTATATATATAGGTTAAAGATAACACTTTTTATCAAGATGATAATTCACCCTCGCAGGATTAGGGTTATGGACTAATCTCCGAGCACAAATTTTTTTAACTTTAAGAAAGTACCTGAATGCTATCATCAAGCTAAGTACATTTTGTAAGAATCTTTATAACAACTTAAGATCTTCAACTTTTCATATCATAATTTTTGCTTTCGAGTAAACATATCAAGTTATTCATTGATTAGTACAAATACACATAACAACCCACCCCCGACAACTCAACAAGGTTGAGAGTCATCACCTTAGTAAATCCACTTTTTGAACTAGGCATATGAATTACGAAATACATTCAACTCAAGCCTTCCAATTTATGAAAAATCAAGGGGTGTGCATCCGTAAGTATGATCAATATTATAAAAGCTATGACTATACAGGATAAGCAATCCACAACAAAATTTGCTCGCAACAAAATTTGTTTCCCTATAAATATGACAAAAGGTAGGGGTGGAGACCTTAAGATGAGGGTGGGCGGCACAGGCTCCCCCTTAGATATCATAAGTACGTTTAATTTCCCTGTATTACCAACATAATTGGTTGCCAGTGGTAAGATCCTCTTAGAATTTCAAAAAGGATCTAGCAATACTAGCAATGTCTTGAATGATGGACTGTAGGGATGAACATCTGCCATTTATGTAGTTTATGATGTGAGTCACCTCCACATGTCTTTTAGGCCAATTCTACAAGCTTAAAATGGTCATCTCTAAGGGCAAGAATTTCAACGAAAGGAATGATAGTTTTCCCAGAAACTCTTGCACTAATTTTAACAGGATTGCACGTAACATAATTACGTACATCAGCCTTACCCCAATCCCCCTATCAATCACTGAACCACCAAACTTGATTTTAAAGTGGCTAGTGAGAGGGGGACTCATTTTGATGTTACGAACGTGCTTCTTATTCTTTTCCACAAGAGAGTTTTACTTCCAGTATTGGCATAAGCTAGAATTAAGAAGCCCCATCCTCAGGAGCCTCTCTCTTGTTTTAAACTTGGTATGCACCCTGATCTAACCTAAGATCTTAATCTTAGGAGGAATTAACAATTTTCAAAGCTTGTTAAGAACAATCAGTTTATTATTCTCGGTAGTTTTCAATATTCGTAAGGTAAATTTGCTAAAGAGGTCACTCATGTTTGACAATTAAGACGGAGTGGTCACTCATGTTTGACAAATATCGGATTAGACACTCGTGTTTTATCTTGTCATTCAGATTGGTCACTTTGTCTGCTTTAAATGTTAAAAACAACACATGTGACACACACGTGCTTTACTTAAATGAATATCTTTGTTATTGTCAAGCTAATAAACTTATTTATATGTTCTCTACAAATAAAGGAATATACTTTTTTTTAATGTCCAAAACAGACAAAGTGACCAATCTGAATGACAAAGTAAAATATAAGTGATTATTCTGATATTTGTTAAACATGAATAATCAATTCGGTATTTTTTTAAATATAAGTGACTAATTCATCTTACCATAAAACATAACTGACTTTTTTATAAAAAAAAATAAAAAATTTGTATCTTTGTATACCTCGCATGTTTTTTTAAGTGCTATTAAACAAAGAAAGAAAGGTAACAAAAGGGACAAAAGAGTAGTAGTGACTACATTTTCACATGGTCTGTCATTCATGACCAACTTTGGTTGCAACAGCTCCGTGAGCATCTTCTTCCACTCCATGTGAGATTGAGTTGGAAACTAGTTCACAAACAATTAAACTCAATAATATACTCTCTTTTCGTCATCTCTTTTGCACTTTTTGATGATGACCTGCCCACAACTTGGAAAATCTTTCCAGACAAAAGAGAGCAGGATATGCATCACAATCTTCTTCTAAAAGTGAGCACATTTTCTATTATATGCTTATACACAAGACCTTCCATATCCGAAGCTCTCGTAAAAGTTCTAGTTTGTCATCTTGCACCTTTTTTGTCGATTTCTTTATTTGCAAGCGATCTTCTCGGAATTTTCTTTTGCTTTGCTTTCCCATTCTGCTACGACGTGCATAACTATTTGGTGGATGACCTTGCAAAAATGATACCTTTCCCCGCTCTGATACTAGCGTGCGGATCGGGCGCTCGAACTCCGAAACAAGGATTTTTATTTCAAGTTCGCAAATTTGCGGAAGTGTTTACAAATGAGAGAATAAGACTACTTGGGTCTCAAGTGTGTCTTGCAATCTCTAAGCTTATGTCTTATATAGGCTTACAAACTGAGAAAAATAAGTTGAATAATTGAGTCCGGGTGCTCTTTGGGCCTCATCGACAACTCATAATATTCCTTCTTATCTCTTACACTTCATTAAGGGAAGAAAAAGACAAACTAAAGAAAAGCATCGCAGCACATGGACGGCTGCCTTTGGGTCCTTATCAGGACGATGCCAAAAGATAAAGTAAAATAATTACTAATCGACAAATCAGCTTTCGGTGAGTGAGCTTATTCATCCTTATCTTTTAGCTACTGAGTGAGATGCTTTTGTCTTCATCCCAATTTTACCTTAGTGGCCGTCATTTTCATAGTGGGAGGCCATCCACTATCAGCTGTCTTTTGTCTTCTTTACAGCTGTGATCCATGCTGAATATTCTGGGTGAGTTCTGTAAGTCTATCTGCGAGGTCCGTGAAGCTTCGTCGTTGTCTGACCAGTTCGACGTACAGTCGTCCCCATCTTCTGTCACTTCCTGACAGCTGGTGGCACCAGTAGGCTCTTTCCCAGAGCATTTCTTTGATAATTTTAATCCTTTGGAGGAAATCGCAGAGCATTGCTTGTAGCAAATCTGTGGCCTCCTGTCGTCTCTGCTCATTGGTCCATTCTGCCGTTTCGATGAATATTGCTGTATTGGGCCTTTGTGCTTGGATATCTACCAGGATCCTGTTGGGAGAGGGCCTTTGAAGCGTGTACCCTGGACTTTCGTACAGTCTTTGAGCATAGGATGGAGTCTCCCAGACTTCCCTGTCCCTGTGTGAGTCAGTTTGGGCCATGATCCTGAACCTGTTGAAGTTTCCGATTGTGCGGTTTTGGTCAATGAGCTGGTGGGTAAGAATTGGGCCAAAGTTGCCTCTAACTGGTATGCTTGCTCTACTGGGTACTGAGGTTGCACCGCTTCTTCCAGTGCTGCTGCTGCTAACCTCAGGACTTCCTGGTGATCCCCTTCTGCGCATTCTGCTGACATAGATAAACATATCAGTCGCGATAATGAATCGGCTAACATGTTATGCTTGCCATCTATGTGCTCAAAGTTTACTGTGACCCCAGTGCCTGTGATATAATCAGTAAACCCTATCCATCTAACCCTAGAGGGTTTGTGTTGGGCTGATTTGTTGTAGAAACTGATTATGGCTTGGCAGTCAGTTCTAAGGGTGATCTCCCTTTTGTCCAAGTAGTGGATCTTTAATGCCTGGAGGGATTCCATGCAGGCATGTATTTCTGCGTCTATGGTTGATTTGACTGTTGGGAATTTCCCGCTCGCATAGGCGCAGATCTTCTCTGATGGTCGTGGGTCTGACTTGTTTGGCTTCCATTTGCAGACGCCACTGCATCCTTCCATGCAACCATCAGTCTCCAGAATGATATAGCAATTTTCTGGAGGTAGCTCCAGGTCTGGCAAGCTTTGCACCTGTTCTTTGAGCTTTCTGATGATCTCCCAATCCGAAGGTTTCATCCTCTTCTCTCCGTTTGGACTGGTTTTTGAGTATAGTGGTCCGAGCAAGGTTCCGAGATTTGGAATGTAGCTCCTGGCGTAGTTTAGGATTCCTAGCCATGATCTCAAACCTTTCTTCTGTTTGAGTTGCTCCTCCTTGAATTCCACTATTCTCTTGATTATGTGCGGCTGTAATTTGATCCTTCTGTTCCCAATTACTGCTCCTAGGAACTCGATCTCTTTTACCGCTACCTTCATCTTTGTTGGCGATAGCACCAGACCATTGTTTTTGCAGATTTGTATCATCTGCTGCAGGTACTTCGCATGCTCCTCCTCATTCTTTGAGAACACCAGGATATCGTCAATGTAGACTGCAATGAATGCTGATGTTCCGTCGAAGCAGGCGTCCATCTTTCTCTGGAAGACTGCTGGAGCGTTCTTTAATTCGAATGGCATGACTAGCCACTCGTACAATCCTATTTTTGGTACCATGAATGCTGTCCATGGTATGCTTTCAGGCTCCATTGCGACTTGATGGAATCCACTCTTAAGGTCGAACTTAGAGTAGATGTTGCTGTTCCCTATGCGCTTCAGGATTGTATTGATGCCAGGCAGGCTGTACTGGTCCTTATGGGTGTTGTCGTTGAGTGTCCTGTAGTTGAACACCATGCGCTCCTTCCCCTTTGACTCCTTGCCAGTAACAGGATCTATTGTAGTTCCTGAGTGAACGATTATGGCCATCGTTCTGTGCCTGTTGTTGCTCTTTCTGATGACACCTAGTCTTAACAAGGCGTCGATATGCCGTTTAAAGGCATCTTCCATGGCAGGTGTGACATAACCCAGTGGTTTGTCTTGTATGGTGATGTCTGGGTTGATTATCTCCAACTTGCATTGGATCTTGTTTTTCACCCAGTGTTTCAATGGATCATCTCCGATGTATCCTGCCTTCTTCTGCTCCTCATCGTGCTGTTGAACTTCCTTTGGAACCAAGGGCTGGTGGTCCCAATGTTGAGGTAGACGGAGTTTTGTATCTCCTGATATTCCTGCTCCTCCATGTCTAGCTCTTGTATTGCTGCTGCGGAAGTTTTCGTCTCTTGGCTGGTATTTATACAGGCGACGTTCTTGAAGAACGTTACCTTGTCTCCTTCTAACCAGACTCCTGCGAATTTCGCCCTGATGAAATTGCAACCCACTAGGAATTGGATTCCATCCTGTATGTTCATTGGAAAACAGTACGTGAATGGTACTTTGAATCGATGTCCTCCAATGATCATGTCCACTCCTTTAAGCTTGGAGTTAGCTGCTTGTCTTGAGTTGACGCCGTTGAAGTACGTTGTGTAGTTTGTTGGCGTCACAACTTCTTTTGGGACTATTCTGCTGTCTATGCAGCATGTGGTTGCACCTGTGTCCAGTATTGCCTGTACTGTGAATGTCTTCGAACCTGGAATTTCGAAGGTCACGATGATGTTGAACAGTTTGTTCAACATTTTCTTCTTTGTTTGGGCGCCATCAGTCAGGTTGTTGAGGGTACAAACCCCTTCTTCATCCTCTGATGCTTCTGAGATGTGTCCTTCTTCTGGCTCTGGCTCCTTTAGTACAAGCTCCCTGTGGCGCTGCGCTTGCTCTAGCTGTACATGGCTTCCTTCTAGGTTGACTTCCTGTGCCATGTTTAGCTTTCTCTTGAGGCTTTCATTCTCAACTTGTAGTTGAGCAATATATTTCATCAACTCTCTGACGAGCTGATCTCTTTCTTCGTGCTCCTCTGGTTGTTTTGGGGTTGGGATGATCTTTTCATCCAGGTAGTACCCCACACATGCCGGGCAGCTGGTTATCCTACAGCTTCTGCAGTGGATTCTCATCTTTTCGATTGTCCTTCCATTGCAGAACGTGCAGTTGATGTATGCAGCTTCTTCTATGGGCATATTTCTTTCTCATAGGTGCGTGTAGTGGAACTGGCTGTCTGGCACTTTGATTTGGCACCTCCATCCCTTGTCTCTGCCTAACATAAAGGCTCCTTCTTCCCGTGGTGGTTTTTTGAAGTCTTTTGTTAAGGAAGGTTTTGGTGGAGTTGTGCTTTCTTCATGGATTTTTTCGAGAGCTGCGAATACTGGGTATTCGAGTTCGGACTCCTCCTGTTTTTCGTCAGCGATTTTGTCGATGGTGGTGGTCTCCATCGTTCTCTCACCCCCCTTGAAAAAGAATGGGTCATCCCATTCGTTATCTTTATCGGTGGTGCTCCAGAGTGGTTCTGGATCTGCATCTCCTCGTGGTAAGGTGGCTAAATATTGAATATACCCGAATGGATTATCAATATCGTCGTCATCCTCCATTTCATCACCGTCATCTGGCTGTGATGTTGAGGTGGAGCTGTTGTTAACTCCCCATCTTGTTGCCTTGACGTAGTTAAACCAGGTGGGTTCTTCGTCTGGCATGTCTCCTGTCTGATGTGGTTTCGTGCTGTGATGCTGGCTAATTCTGGATCTATTATGAGCTCGGGTTTTTCCTAGTTGTGCCTATGGCTTTTGGATTTCAAGGTTGGTAGGTGAAGGATAGTTTGACACAGAAACTACCGACTGGCTTTGTAAACATTCAAGGTTGGTAAGTTAAGAACAGGTTGACACAGAAAACTGATTATATAGGTTGACACAGAAAAACTATTTGTTTGGGTTGACACAGAAAACTGCTTGTTCATACTTAGCTCAGAAAATCATATGAGAGGCAGACTCATCTCACCGGGTTCCCTTATATTGCCTTCCCTGAGGACTTACCCGAAGGGCCTGGGCTCGCCTTTTGCCTGCGATTCTCCTAAGACTCCTGAACTAAGGATAAACTCCTAGTTTTCCATGCTTCTTCCAAACTCCTGGTTTTTCTATGCTTCGCCTAAACTCTCAGTTTTTCATGCTTCTCCTACACTCAACTCACCTCCCTTGAAGTGTTTAGTGTGCCATAAGGCTGATCTAGGTTTCTCCTAAACTTCTACCTACCTCCCTTGAACTATTCTAGTGTGCCATGAGGCAGAACTGGAATGATACCTTTCCCCGCCCTTGTTTCGGAGTTCGAGCGCCCGATCCTACCCTGGTATCAGAGCGGGGAAAGGTATCATTCCAGTTCTGCCTCATGGCACACTAGAATAGTTCAAGGGAGGTAGGTAGAAGTTTAGGAGAAACCCAGATCAGCCTTATGGCACACTAAACACTTCAAGAGAGGTGAGTTGAGTGTAGGAGAAGCATGAAAAACTGAGAGTTTAGGCGAAGCATAGAAAAACCAGGAATTTGGAAGAAGCATGGAAAACTAGGAGTTTATCCTTAGTTCAGGAGTCTTAGGAGAATCGCAGGCAAAAGGCGAGCCCAGGCCCTTCGGGTAAGTCCTCAGGGAAGGCAATATAAGGGAACCCGGTGAGATGAGTCTGCCTCTCATATGATTTTCTGAGCTAAGTATAAACAAGCAGTTTTCTGTGTCAACCCAAACAAATAGTTTTCCTGTGTCAACCTATATAATCAGTTTTCTGTGTCAACCTGTTCTTAACTTACCAACCTTGAATGCTTAAAAAGTCAGTCGGTCGTTTCTGTGTCGACCTATTCTTCACTTACCAACCTTGAAATCCAAAAGCCAATAGGGACAACTAGGAAAAACCCGAGCTCGTTGTAGATCCAGAATTAGCCAACAGCACAGCGCAAAACCACTGCAAAAACTAGCAAACCCGACCACAACAGTCACTAAAATGGTCAACATCAGACACAAAGACATGCTAGACGAAGAACCCACCTGGTTTAACTACGTCAAGGCAACAGGATGGGGAGTTAACAGCAGCTCCACCTCAACATCACAGCCAGATGACGGTGATGAAATGGAGGATGACGACGATATTGATAACTCATTCGGGTATATTCAATATTTAGCCACCTTACCACGAGGAGATGCAGATCCAGAACCACTCTAGAGCACCACCGATAAAGATAACGAATGGGATGACCCATTCTTTTTCAAGGGGGGTGAGAGAACGATGGAGACCACCACCATCGACAAAATCGCTGACGAAAAACAGGAGGAGTCCGAACTCGAATACCCAGTATTCGCAGCTCTCGGAAAAATCCATGAAGAAAGCACAACTCCACCAAAACCTTCTTTAACAAAAGACTTCAAAAAACCACCACGGGAAGAAGGAGCCTTTATGTTAGGCAGAGACAAGGGATGGAGGTGCCAAATCAAAGTGCCAGACAGCCAGTTCCACTGCACGCACCTATGGGAAAGAAATATGCCCATAGAAGAAGCTGCATACATCAACTGCACGTTCTGCAAAGGAAGGACAATCGAAAAGATGAGAATCCACTGCAGAAGCTGTAGGATAACCAGCTGCCCGGCATGTATGGGGTACTACCTGGATGAAAAGATCATCCCAACCCCAAAACAACCAGAGGAGCACGAAGAAAGAGATCAGCTCGTCAGAGAGTTGATGAAATATATTGCTCAACTACAAGTTGAGAATGAAAGCCTCAAGAGAAAGCTAAACATGGCACAGGAAGTCAACCTAGAAGGAAGACATGTACATCTAGAGCAAGCGCAGCGCCACAGGGAGCTTGTACTAAAGGAGCCAGAACCAGAAGAAGGACACATCTCAGAAGCATCAGAGGATGAAGAAGGGGTTTGTACCCTCAACAACCTGACTGATGGCGCCCAAACAAAGAAGAAAATGTTGAACAAACTGTTCAACATCATCGTGACCTTCGAAATTCCAGGTTCAAAGACGTTCACAGTACAGGCAATACTGGACACAGGTGCAACCACATGCTGCATAGACAGCGGAATAGTCCCAAAAGAAGCTGTGACGCCAACAAACTACACAACGTACTTCAACGGCGTCAACTCAAGACAAGCAGCTAACTCCAAGCTTAAAGGAGGGGACATGATCATTGGAGGACATCGATTCAAAGTACCATTCACGTACTGTTTTCCAATGAACATACAGGATGGAATCCAATTCCTAGTGGGTTGCAATTTCATCAGGGCGAAATTCGCAGGAGTCTGGTTAGAAGGAGACAAGGTAACGTTCTTCAAGAACGTCGCCTGTATAAATACCAGCCAAGAAACAGAAACTTCCACAGCAGCAATACAAGAGCTAGACATGGAGGAGCAAGAGTATCAAGAGATACAAAACTCCGTCTACCTCAACATTGGAACCACTAGCCCTTGGTTCCAAAGGAAGTTTAACAGCACGATAGAGGAGCTGAAGAAGGCAGGATACATCGGAGATGATCCATTGAAACACTGGGCGAAAAACAAGATCCAATGTAAATTGGAGATCATCAACCCAGACATCACCATACAAGACAAACCATTGGGTTATGTCACACCTGCCATGGAAGATGCCTTTAAACGGCATATTGACGCCTTGTTAAAGCTAGGTGTCATCAGAAAGAGCAACAGCAGGTACAGAACTATGGCCATAATCGTTCACTCAGGAACTACAATAGATTATGTTACTGGCAATGAGTCAAAGGAGAAGGAGCGCATGGTGTTCAACTACAGGACACTCAACGACAACACCCATAAGGACCAGTACAGTCTGCCTGGCATCAATACAATCCTGAAGCGCATAGGGAACAGCAACATCTACTCTAAGTTCGACCTTAAGAGTGGATTCCATCAAGTCGCAATGGAGCCTGAAAGCATACCATGGACAGCATTCATGGTACCAAAAATAGGATTGTACGAGTGGTTAGTCATGCCATTCGGATTAAAGAACGCTCCAGCAGTCTTCCAGAGAAAGATGGATGCCAGCTTCGACGGAACATCAGCATTCATTGCAGTCTACATAGACGATATCCTGGTGTTCTCGAAGAATGAGGAGGAGCATGTGAAGCACCTGCAGCAGATGATACGAATCTGCAAAAATAATGGCCTGGTGCTATCGCCAACAAAGATGAAGATAGCGGTAAAGGAGATCGAGTTCCTTGGAGCAGTAATTGGGAACAGAAGGATCAAATTACAGCCGCACATAATCAAGAGAATAGTGGAATTCAAGTAGGAGCAACTCAAATAGAAGAAAGGTTTGAGGTCATGGCTAGGAATCCTAAACTACGCCAGAAGCTACATTCCAAACCTCGGAACCCTGCTCGGACCACTATACTCAAAAACCAGTCCCAACGGAGACAAGAGGTTGAAACCTTCGGACTGGGAGATCATCAGAAAGCTCAAAGAACAGGTGCAAAGTTTGCCAGACCTAGAGCTGCCTCCAGAAAAATGCTATATCATTCTGGAGACTGATGGTTGCATGGAAGGATGGGGTGGCGTCTGCAAATGGAAGTCAAACATGTCAGACCCACGACCATCAGAAAAGATCTGCGCCTATGCAAGCGGGAAATTCCCAACAGTCAAATCAACCATAGACGCAGAAATACATGCCTGCATGGAAACCCTCCAGGCATTAAAGATCCACTACTTGGACAAACGGGAGATCACCCTTAGAACTGACTGCCAAGCCATAATCAGTTTCTACAACAAATCAGCCCAACACAAACCCTCTAGGGTTAGGTGGATAGGGTTTACTGATTATATCACAGGCACTGGGGTCACAGTAAACTTTGAGCACATAGATGGCAAGCATAACATGTTAGCCGATTCATTATCACGACTGATATGTTTATCTATGTTAGCAGAATGCGCAGAAGGGGATCACCAGGAAGTCCTGAGGTTAGCAGCAGCAGCACTGGAAGAAGCAGCGCAACCTCAGTACCCTGTAGGGCAAGAGTACCAGCTAGAGGCAACCTTGGCCCAATACTTATCCACCAGATCATGGACCAAGACCGCACAATCGGAAACCTCAACCGATTTAGAATCATGGCCCAAACAGACTCGCACAGAGACATGGAAGTCGGGGAAACCCCAGCATATGCCCAAGAACTGTACGAAAGTTTTCCAGGACATACAACAGTGGCATATCAAAGATCCAGCCCAAGCAGAATCTTGGCGGACCCCCAGGCACGAAGGCCCAATAGAGCAATCTTCATGGAGACGGCAGAATGGACCAACGACAGGAGGCGACAAGAAGCCACAGACCTGCTACAGGCAATGCTCTGTGATTTCCTCCAAAGGGCCAAAATCGTCAAGGAAATGCTCTGGGAGAGAGCCTACTGGTGTCACCAGCTGGCAGGACTCAAAAGAAGATGGGGACAGCTGTACGTTGAATTGGTCAGGCAGTTGCGAAGCTTTGCAGATCTCGCAGATAAACTTACAGCACTTACCCAGCGCATCCAAAATGGATCACAGCTGTAAAGAAGACGACAAAGGACAGCTGATAGTGGATGGCTTCCCACTATGAAAATGACGGCCACTAAGGTAAAATAATGTGGGATGAAGACAAAAGCATCTCACTCAGTAGCTAAAAGATAAGGATGAATCAGCTCACTCACCGAAAGCTGATTTGTCCATTCGTAATTATTTTACTTTATCTTTTGGCATCGTCCTGATAAGGACCCAAAGGCAGCCGTCCATGTGCTGCGATGCTTTTCTTTAGTTTGTCTTTTTCTTCCCTTAGTGAAGTGTAAGAGATAAGAAGGAATATTATGAGTTGTCGATGGGACCCAAAGAGCACCCGGACTCAATTATTCAACTTCTTTTTCTCAGTTTGTAAACCTATATAAGGCATAAGCTTAGAGATTGCAAGACACACTCCTTCTCGTTTGTATACTATATTCTTCTTTCAATCAATTTGTAAAGCTAAGGTTCATACTTAATTGGAACATACCAACAAAATCGATGAAACAAGTCAATAGTTTTCATCTCTTAACGTAGAAGCTAAAGTAAGGGAATAGATGACTTGATACGTAAATTACAGAACTCGATCATGATCTAAATATCCTCTTAAGAGAATAACATAAAGTACTAAAAGAAGTTGTCTCAAAAATACATATCAAAAACTAGTAAATTTGAACGATAAAAAAAGTGCATCATTTTATCAATAATTTTGAGCACTCGAGTGATGTTATGGTAGTCAGTTTAATATGTGGTCGATTATTCGATTGTGATAAGTTGTGGTTAAATCTGCAGGCAATGACAAATAATTGTAAATTAGTTGAAATACTATTTAATATTATTTGTTAGTTACAAATTTAACGACGACAACTGACTGCACAACAATGCGATGAACTAACTATCAGAACATCATTGTCGAGCACTCTGAGTGATTGAACGCCGGTGACAAAGAAACCTAAATACTAAACTTGTTTGGTTGGACGGGTGATTTAAAATACAAGCACAATATAATCACAAAGATATGAGCTTCTTACTTAATTTATTTTTTTTGATACAAACTAATAACAACAAAAGAAGCGCCAGAGGAAAGAACCCCTAAAACATCTTACTTGGAGCATCTTACTTTATGCATTAAACATTGCATAACTCTACAGGGTATGCACTTTTGGTTGTGGGGGAACGAACTTGACAAACCTAACTGGCATGCCTCCCCTCTTGCAGAAAAAGCCTCTTTGGTTGTGTTAGGCTTAATGCTTTTTTCAATCATTGATGGTTCAAATTAATTGCCGTAGGATAAACGTGCGCTCTGTTCTCCAAAGAAGTTTGTCTTAAAGTTTGACATTGGAATTCCCTAGTGAAAACGATTATCATTTTTCTCTGTCTCATTCGGGTGTACATTTAGTGTGTAGCCCACAATTGTGCAGGTTAATTTTTGGCACTAGTTTTCTTTATCTGTGCAATGCACATGCTATTTTTTCATGAAAATATAACTGCACATAACTTCTCCTTTCTCATGATTAATTTGTGAATCGATGAATTCCACTGGGTCAAGGTGTTCATACTTCATAGCTCCAATAGGGGACCTTGTAGAAGGACACTTTTGACCAGTACTTCCCATCTGGGTTTGCTTGTAGATGGTGTTATATTATTTCATTTCCTAGCTTGGCTATGATCGATATAATTGGAAAAGAATTAGAAACGCAGCTGGTGTGGGTACGGCGGATAGTGACATAATAATGCAGCTAGCTGCAAGCTTTCTATGAATAGCAAGCAGCAACTAGCTAGCAAGAAATAAATATAAGAACAAGTAGCTTGTTGGCTTACTCGCATTGCTCTATCACATGAGTAACGAGCTAGGGCTACTTGCTATTTCCAAAGTCTTGTTTAATGTTTATTCATTTATTTCATTATCCCATTTAATTTGTGAAATTGATATGTTGGTATTTCATCTAAAATTCAATATGACTTTTCAAGCTACTGTTGTAGAGTGATATGCATTTATGGATATTTGATACACACTCTAAACTTATTTTGAGCTTTGGGTTCAAGTAGCTTCTTCAACTCTAACTAGTTCTTTAGTGTATAAATAACTACATATTTAGCTCGAATGCTTTTATAACATGAGATTGATCGGCTTCATTCTACTCTCTGTATCCCCATTTGGATCTCGATCTCTCCTCCCTAACCTAAAGACGCCCAACATGCTGAAAAGTCAAACAAATTATAATGAAAACTTCGATGGTTGGAAGATAGTATAGAAATTAGATGTGACTTACCAAGCAAATCTAGGAAAGTAGTAAGGGTGTGAAACACAAGTCTACAATGGGAGATCCACATTTTCTTTGCTCCCTGCACTGTCCATCTAAGCTCATAGTAATCGATGGACAAAACTTGGTTCCAAACTCAATTAGATGTCAATGTCCAAACTACTCTCATTATACAATTTTTGGTTTGTGATTTTATAATTGAAACCACCTAACATATAATTTACCACATAATAATCATGTATGCAAAAATATGTTTAAATCAGAGATTTTTTTCTCATTAAATTATGCAAAAGGCAAAATTACATGAATGGTCATTAATTTTTGCTCAAAAACGACTATTTAGTCATTATCGTATGGCATATGTCAAAATGGTTACTCCTGCTAAGGTTTCATTTTCAAATTGATTATTCGAGCTCAAACGTTCGTTAAAAAAAAAAGAATATTCCATTTATTTTCAGGGGTATTTTTATCTTTTTATCCTCATTTGGAAAAAAAAAATTATTGATTTCACTTCCTAGTCATGTCTTGAGTTAGCTAATCACGGCAACTGAGTTGGCCACTAGCGGCAACTAAGTTATCCACTCGTGGCTACAAAATTTTGCCGTCGAGATCGAGACTCGATAGAGGTCCCGACTCGACAAAAGCTTGTTCTTCGATAAAAGCTAGAAGGTACACGGCTCGCAAAAAAGGAGAGAGACTGACTGCAAGGGGGAGACGAGCTCGAGCATATCAAAGCGACCGGAGATGGTGGTTGAGCTGAGGAGGTCGAGTCGACCACTGGTGCAATGATGCAAGCTAGGCCGATTGGGACTGAGCAGTGGCGGTGGGAATGCTATGGTGATGGGGTGAGGTCGACGGAAGCCGAGCAGCGCCGATTGAGCGCGGCTCCTTTCGGTCAGAGGTGGCACACGAGAGAGAGAGAGAGAGAGAGAGAGAGAGAGAGAGAGAGAGAGTATAAGAATAATAATGGCATTATTATAAATAAAAGAATTTGATGAATAGAAAGATAAATTTATCCCTTATAAGACATTTTTTAACGTCTCAGTTAACGGAGTGACCATTTTGATATATTTTGAGAAAAGACGAGTGACCATTTTGACATATGTCATTCGATAGTGACCAAACTGTCGTTTTGGGCAAAGATTAGTGATCATTTAAGTAATTTTGCCTATGCAAAATATATATGATTATTAATGTAATGTTAAAATTCACAATAACCGTCTATTTATTCAATAAAATTAGATACCCAAATTATCTTTATTTTGATTCATTTTTGGGTGAGTAGATCTTCAACCCATATTCTATAAAATATGTGGTTTCGATTGTAAAATCACAAACTAAAATTTGTATAAATGAGAATAATTTAGACCTTGACATCTGATTATCATTGCTCCGTCAACATCCTCTCTCTCTCTCACTCTCTCTCTCTCTATCTATTCCCATGATAAGATCCATATTCTAACTGTATATCAAGCCTCCATCTCCAAACTTCACGTATTCTTGGAATTATCACTACCTAAAAACTTTTGGTATTGATCAAATAGAATATTAGCCAAGAAAAGCCTGGTTGCTACTTCCTCTCTTTACTCAAACCAAGTGCAATCTGTATATATTATTACACGTACAGTTAGAAAGAAAGAGACGTACATCGATCATCCAGAGCTTTCTCAAGAAGTAAAAGCACCCTCTCCAGAGCTTAGCTGTTATTCGATCTCCCAGGTCCCTGAAAAAACCAAAAACCCCATAACTACTTTGTCTAACATATTGATCGATCTCCCATCTCTTCCCCATAACCCTAGTCGATCTCTACACCCATCAACTACTTATAAAGATCGAAAACAAAGCAGAAAGATCAAAAACAAAACTGAGCAGAGAGAACTCAGAGAAGAGAGAGAATCAACCAAAAGCGAAGAAGAAGATATGAAGATCCGGTGCGATGTGTGTGAAAAAGCTGAAGCAACTGAGTTCTGCTCAGCTGATGAAGCTGCTCTCTGTGATGTCTGTGATCCCGGCGTTCACCATGCTAATAAACTCGCAAGGAAACACAAGCGCTTCTTTCTTCTCCAGCCAACTCTTAAAGACTCCCCTCATTGTGATATCTGTCAGGTTCGTACCATGCTCAAAATCCTTGTTTTTGCTTCCTTCAATCTATCTTAACACCTACCATTTTCTTTCACAATGAAAACATAAGATGCATGCTGAGACTAAACTCGGAGATTTCGTAGTCAATATGACAGAAACAAGAGTAAACAAACAACCTAGCGTTTGGATGAACTTTGTCCAAACTACTCTCATTTATATATACTTTTAGATTTGTCAATACAGTGCACATAATCATGCATGTACAAAAAATCTTGATCAAATTGGAGATCATTTGTCTATATAGTCCTACATACTAATTTTGGTTGGTTAAACATGCAGGAAAGGCGTGGATTCCTCTTATTCTGTGCAGGGAATGCGACCATTCAATCCACAACGCAAATGAACACACTCAGAAACACAACAGGCTTCTTCTCACAGGAGTAAAGCTATCTGCCGACTCAACTCTCTATCCAACAACATCATCATCATGCTCGACTTCTACCTTCTCTGATGAAGTAGGCATCATCAACAGCTCTGATCACGAGACAGTAGTCTACAAATCATCGTCTTCGACGAAGAGACCCGGAACAGGACTCAATGAGCAAACAATGTCGTCCTCTTCATACAAGGCAGAGGAGATTTGCTCACACAGTGACAATGGTTCCATCATTTCGACGAGCAGCATATCAGAATACTTGATGGGAGACCAGATCACAGAGTGGCGTGTGGAAGATCTTCTCGACGTGTCATTCGATCTCAATGCTTTCTGTGAGGTTAGGAGGGGATCTTACATCTAAAGAAGAGCACTAAACAAGATTAAGTTTTGCAGATATTGCTTCTAGGGTTTGATAGTTGGAAAATGAATGAGTCCAATTCTTTTTTCAATATTTTTTTTTCTTTTGTTTCCAATTCTATCACATTTTCATTGTATGAGACTCGTGATATTCCTTCGGATCCACCTTTTTAAGAGTCAAGACAAAAGGTGGGATGAAAGATAGAGTTGGGGGAAAAGTTAGTAAACATGAGTTGGGATCTTTGACATATAGTGAAGGATGATTTTGGAAGCAATAGTTCTTTCTCAACCCCCATCTACCTACTTACATGGCTACATGTGCTGTATTGGGAGTTCACAGTTTTTATTTTTAGTTTTTGAATCTTGAAAATCTGTAACAATTTCTTTCAGGGTTTTGTATGTGATACTTATAAAATAAATAAAATTTTTTAAAAAAAGGGTTTGCATGCGATATTGAATATTTCAGGTGTGTTTTTCTTCCTCTCGTTGGTTATCATAACTGTCACATTGCTTATGGATGAGTTATGAGTAGCCAAAAGAATGGATTCCTCCAAACATAGAATGGGAACTAAAATTGAAAGATGCAGGCTTTGCAGGTTCAACATCCCTGAGGAACGAGGACAAAAAGACCCAACATATATAGTGGATGGCACTTTCCTCTCATCAAGATGGAAATAAGACCAACTTTTAGGCTGTTAACATGTTTAGTGTTGTAGAGAGTACTCATCACTTGCCCTCTTCACCTAAATAAAGCCTATACCAACTAGAAGATGATGTTTCGCGAGTAAGAATAGCCAACATTCCATCCTGGGGAAAGTAGATGTATCCTTGAAGCCGTAGTTAACATTATAAAAGATTAGAAAAGGCAGCAAAGTGGTAAAGACTAAAGAGCAGTTCACAACTTAGTTGCAAAGTCGCAAATTGAGTAGGTAACCTGTTTATCAGTATTCAAAGTCTTATTAAAGTTTACAGTCCAACCATGTATGCTTCTAGCAGAAAAAATAAATAAACGAGTACAATGAACGGTAGTGATATGTACTCGGGTGCATGCTGAATTTCCAGTAAATTGTGAAGTGTGGCACACAAAACGCCTGATTCACACAAAACAATTTGTAGAGGAAGCAAAGCTTGCGTCTGTAAAGGTAACGACTCGAAAACAACAGACTTTCAACTTTTATAAACAAAAGAAATAAAAATTGCCACATAAAACTGATTCTACTGTGTTAAGTCAGGAAGACATTACACAAATGGATGAAGAATATTGCTTCCTCGACATACAGTATATCTATACATGGCAAAGAAACAATACACCAATCACAACATTTTGCTGCATGCTGAAAGTACAAAGCAACATCCTGCATCAGATAATCCCAAAAGTTCTTTTCTCCCATATTTGTACCTTGTTATTCTACATCCCCCCAGAGATAAACAAGTATAGATATACCTTCCGGACAGTCACACTTACGTACAAGCACACTAATTAAAGAATTGCACCCCCTATATCACGGAAAATAGAAATTGATGAATCATGACCAGACCCTGCAAAATAACACGCAGAAATGAAAATGTAAAAGAGAAATGTAAAACTGTGACCCACCTATTCTTATCCATAAAGAAAAGAAAATGACTGATTACTGAGCAATTCTAGCCCATAAATTGACTCTCAAGTGAGCAGACATAGTGTCACCCCTTTACAATAAACTAGAGCCGATCATATAACAGATTTTCATGAATCTGATGGTTCCCACACAAAAAAGAAAGGTTGTTACCTTAATTTGAGGGCATAAACAGCGTCACGAGGTAAATGCAAAAAGCCTATCTGCAATCTTTGTACGACAAATTGGGCATTCGGAACAAGCCAGTGAACACGATTTACATACTGCAAAAGATGTACATCATGGTTACTACTAAACACATTGAGTGCAAAGAGTTCAAAGGTTGTCCACATACAAGTACAAAATGACTTACAACAAAAATGCCGGCAAGGAAGAAGAATTGCTGCAGTTGGTGCTTCAAAGCATACTTTACAGAGATGAGAATTAGCATCACCATTAGCCTGGTGTTTCAGCTCTTTTTCCTTCATCTCTTGCATTCGAGCCTGAAAATATGGAAGTGCAATCTATAACATGCCACCTTCTAAGCATTTGTAGGATTGCACAATAACTACTGTAGAGCTTGAGTTCACAAATCTCCGAAATTCTAGATCTTGAGTTGAGATTTACCTTTAGGCGAAGAACGAGAGGTTCTTCTGTGCGAATTTCATTAATAGCGGGTTTAGAAACATCCAAAGCTTGCCTCTCTTGTGGGATGGTAATACTCTCAGTGTCATTTGTTTTGATACCATTGTTGTTTTCTATGACATCATCGCGTCTTTCTTCTGTCGTTGTCTCAGAAATAGCTCCACCCTCTCTTTTTAATTTTGCAACCAGAACCCACATGTTTGCTAAATCATTTTCCAGAGCTTCTTCTCTTTTCTTTGCATCTTCAGCCCTTTTCCTGTATTCCTCCTCTACAAATTCCTTTTCGGCAAGAGCAGCCTCAAGAGCTGCCTCTCGTTGTTTCCTAGCCTGGAGTTCCATCCTTGAATCATCAGTATCAAGATTCCAAGACTCAAAGTCATCGGACAGCATATCATTAGCACGACCAGAAAGCCTCCCTTTTCTCCCAGGTCTTGGTCCATCACTGTACTTGCGATAGACACCATTAACAGGATGCATTACGGAACTTCTAGAATTATTGGCTAGCTCACGAGCAGCCAACAACTCTTTCTCTAGTTTAGCATTCTGTAATGACAGTTTTGTCACTTCTCCGGCCAAATTTTTCAACTCAACAGCAGCAGCAGATGCCAACTCCTTTGCATATGAAGCCTCTTCAGCCAGCTTTTGATTCTGCACATATAACCCACTATTCTCCTCCGAGAACTGGACATGCTCCAGTTTTAGTCTTTCATTCTCAATCTCCTATGAAGAAACAAAAGCAACAGTCAGTTAATTTATGGCTTGAAATGAAAGCAACCTCTTGATTTGGTACTGCAACATATTCAAGCAAAATAGGAAAAAGGAGGATATTATTTCCTATAATCAAAAGCTATTCCCCAAATCAATTACATTAGTATAAAAAGTGTAAAGAAACATATATTTTTGGTAATAACTCCCAGATAGAACAAATAAACTGATACTTTCGTAATTTACCCCAAAAAAAAAAAACTCGGTGAACTTAACTAGGGAATACATATATGGATGCCCACAAAATTTTTGAATAACAAACCAAACAAAATACAGAGAGAAATTTGACCACATAGCATTGTAACTTGACACTGAGCACAACAGGTAGCATGTAGCCACCTAGTATCCATTATGGACGATGGATATAGAAGTTAGGACAGATCTGTAATCACCTGAGACTGGATTTTCTTTCTCAATTCATCAATATACTCTTCAGGTACACCATACTCGGAAGACACTGATGATTTCTCACCAGATACTGAAGCCAAGTGCCTCTCTAATTGATTCACTTTTTCTTGCAATTCCAAGTTCTCTGCACACTGAAAAGAACCAAAATATGAGATGAATTGCTTATTTCATAACAAAGGAACTAAAGGATTGCATAGTAATAAGGAGAAAGCTTGAGATTATAAAGCTAGATAGAATTACAAAAACAGATTAACAATTATAATATAAAAACTAAGTGAAATGTTGTAAATTATAGCAAGAATTGTATTCTAACCTTATTTTGCAGTTGCTCCTGGAGAATACGATTGTCTGCTGATTTTATCTGCATGACAGGAGAATGAAATTCCATACTAAATAAATTTAGTCTGCAACTGTTATTATACAAGATGGATTGAAAGATTGAAAAGCTTTGGATGAAACTCAGAAGTGAAATGTTTCCCATTTAGGGTCCAACGACTAATATCCGCAATAGACAATAGCCTAAAATAGACACTCACTTCCAACTCAAATCCCTTCTGATCACACTGCATCATCAGTCTCTGTATTGTCTGTTGCAGTTAAATCAAAATTTTAGGTCTTCACAAAGTAAGACAGTCACACAGAATTAAATATGAAATACTGAGGTTAAGAGAACAAAGAACAACCTGCTGCATCTCAACCAATGATGCATTAGAGACTGAAGCCTCGCCACTTTCATTGATGCGTTGTTCCAAAATCCTCATTTGCCTTCTCTTTTCATGAATATCACGTTCCAAGTTTTCAATCTGTAAGCATGTATAATTTCTTGATGAAGGGTTCTTTTTATGGAGACAAACATACTTCAACTGCTCAAATGAAGCTGCAACTACTAAATTCTACTGAACTGTAAAGGATTGCATTTCTGATTACTCTAAGCAATCAACTTTTCTTTCATCAAACGATGTGTAAAGGTGCCCAATATTTAGCACTTCCAATAATTGATGTAGAATATAACTTGGGAAAAATAGATGAAATTTTACTTGAACTTTTGAGCTATCAGGGTCATTTACAGACTGCTCCACCAATCGCCTCAAGGTGCTGGTGCCAAGTGCAATCTCTCCAGCAAGCATCTTCACTTGCTCGACAAGCAGCTCTATATGATCTGTCATTGTCATTCCTCCCTAAATACACAATGAAATAAGCAAATATAATTAGATCAGATAATCAAAATAACTGCTTCGTACTCGGCAAAAATATGAATATTTGTGTCAATTTGTATATTGAATTTTCAGATTTACATTTGTATATGTATAAATTTTGCAGTGATTACGCGTTCCTATATGACCACCACCAGTCCACATAACCCCTCCAGAAGCCTTTTAAAAATAGATAAAAGTATGTTATTAGTGGCATTCCCTCTACGTGCACATCTCGACAGAACTGCAATTATTTATCCAGGATATACGACCTCCACATCTCCCCTAAGCCCTTTTAATAAGACATAAAGAGAGCAACCAATAATAAAAAGGGATGGCAGAACTCACTGTGGACAATTTTGAACCACTGATAAGCTCGCCTGCTTGAGTTGATTCTGTAATTGTACTGCCAGCTTGTGAGAACTCTTCATTCCACCTGCTGGAAGATCTTTTGTGTCTTAAGTCATAAGCCATCTCTGATGGGTTACCAGAGGCAGAAGACGGTGACTCCTGGTTCTCACCATTTTCTAGAAGCAGGGGCCCGTCTCTTACTATTTCCATTTTCTGAAACACAAAATCCACACAAGTTTAGCAGTGTGCCATGCAATTAACCAAGAAAACAAGTATGAATGAACTAGTGACAACAATTTCATAAATATTTTAAGACAACTTAGCTAGTCATCGAAAGAAATAAATATATAAAATTAAACTTATCAGATGAAAATATGTGATGAAAGGAAATTGTCATCAATCAGTAAGGAACTCACATCATCCTCACCAACAGAATAACACCGTTGGTGGCTGGGAATATCACTCAAACATGCAGGAAGTGTATTTTTTGAAGAAACAAGTATGAGCTTAGTCAACCTCTGAATTCTACTCATAAGAGCAGCCTTCGCTTCCTCTTCTTCCTCCAATCTTGACTGCATTTTAACTTGGCCTTCTTCCAACTATTTTAGAAGAGCGAAGACAATGTAAATCTTAGTTGTAAACTAGCAATAAGCAATTTCACCATCAAGCAAAACTGATATCATTTGCAAAGAAACCTTTTGCTTTAAGGTAATAATTTCCTCGTGACTGATGCCAACAAGCATTCCCTTCCTTAGCTGATCGAGCTCTTCTTTAAGAACCGAGATTTCTCTTTGATACTTCTTAATCAAAGACTTTTCATCAATAATCTGCTAGATATTTTTTCAAGATGATAAAAACACAAAAGATAAAACGAGTTAGCTAAAAGTGTTTAATGTTGAGTAACTCCCATAAAATCTTTTTCATTAATGAATTGTTAGCACACCTTATTACGTGATGCATAAATTTCTACTCGCTTTGCTCTGCTCGCAAACTTCAACGTATTATGGGTTTCCTCCATGCTACTTGATGCAGGAGTGACCGTGCAAATAAGCTGGTATATATGGCAAAGCATAAAACAAAGCAAGTTATTATTACTGTACCAGTGTAAATTTTCAGAGCTGAATTCAAATTGAATGGTCGTGTGGTAAAGATTTCAAATAAATATTAAATGAATGAATAAAAGAACATAAAGCCATAAAGACACATACTTATGTGTCATCTTGTAAATTAGAGGGTTACCACAACAAAGCAATATGAGCAGGTAATTTACCATCTCAAACTCACCGAAACATGTCCATGCCCACTTAGCGAAGATTGTAGAAGGCGAGTGAGCTTAGAATCTCGATATGGAACATGGGATGCTTTTCCCTCACTCAGCTTCCCGATTACCTTCATTCCAACAAAACAATCAGGTTCGAAAATAAAACATTATCACTTAACATCAAAGTGATTTCACAAAACTAACTGTTCATTTACTTCCATCCTTCTTTATTTAGTATTTTTTCCTTAGTATAATGGATGGAATAGCCATTAACCAACAGATAATATTTCTCCTGTGTTGTCTTCTTCTAAGAGATGTATAACTCAGAGGGCTAAAGGAAAACCCATCAGCTCAAATATTGTAATGCTCTAAACAAAGCTCAGATATCAAGTATCGTGAACATGCAGTAATATAAATAAACTGCAAGGCACATACTGTTCCAAGAGTTAAAAGGCTCTTGTTTATGTAAGATCCTTCCTTTCTTCTTAATCCAGTTGTTTCGGTTTTCGAGCTTTCAGATCCAGCTAAATCAATCAAGTTCTTAAGGATAAAAACAAACAAAAAGTTAAGAAAAAAGAAACAATGTTTCCAAAAGAGGAATGTGATATTCAGGAATAACAATGTAATTTAACCATACAAGTTGAGAGAAGATCACTCCATCATATTCATCCCCATGGGCACTACTTTCAATCATCTGCAAATCAACATGGATTAAAATTTAGTAGACAGAACCTGTAGACACATAATTCTTACTATGATAGTGACATAGATGATTAATGAATGCATTACGGCAGTGATAACTTGGTCTATTAAGCTACATACAGTTTAGAGAGGCAAATCATATCACAACTACGTTGATTGAACTATTGACATCTCATGACAACCATGGCATTGAAAATTGATAATTTATGAAGGAAGTTTACCAGTGTGAATATGGTGTGACTTCTACTACTGAACAAATTATAATTATTTGATCCAACATGACGATGCTCTGCAGGACCATGTGACAATTATAAACTTGAGTCAACAAAACTAGATCAATCAAACGGTTCAAACAAATAAACTGATAACAAAAGCCATGACCACAAGTACCTTCTCCAGCAGCAATAAACGAAAGTGCGTGTCCTGGAGATAATACAACTTCTTCTTTTATACCCTCAACATAAGTACCCTGAAAATTTGAGCATTATTAATTTATTATAAGTCTGTAACCAGAAAGAAAACCAAGAATAACAAATATGGCACACCAGTCAAAAAGATAGGGAAAAAAAGTATTTAGAAAACACAATTAAAGCCACGACATAAATGAACCTGTGTATGCAACTATGCATACAGCAAAGAAAAAGAGGGAAAATGAACCAACAAGAGAAAAAGAGTATACAAGGGTCTTTAGATGTAAAAGAAAATAGATGTCATTAGTATGGCTTATAAGGATTTTCAATAAAGAATTTTAGTGAACCTGGGCATCTTCTCGAACGCGCAAATTTTGACCAGTTGGATCAAGCAAGTCATTTATCACCTGATATCATATACACAACAGGCACCAAAACACAATTATCTAAAGCAAACGAGTAAAGAGGTAAGTCCCAAAAAGATGTGGATTGTGAATATAAAGATATTGAATGATGGCTGGAAGGCATCTTACAGCTTAAAATATTAGAGAACCCCAAAGAATCTTATAAAGACATAAAACTGGAAATAAGTAAAAATTACACATAATCCCAAGCCTCAAATTTGTGATTGCCAATTAAATTTAATTCTACTAACCTCATTGTAGATCTCAAGATACGAGACACGAAGTAAAAACTCCCTCCCTGGGGTCTGAAATCAGAATTAGCTTTCGGTTAACAACTTGCAACTCAAGTCAGTCTTTCATTCGTACAAAACACAACCAGAAGATAGAGCTTCCATATGTGGCAAAACAAGTAAGCAGTCACATGATTATTGGCATGCAACAAATAAATAGAAACTGAACGGTTCACAGAAACTGTGATGCATCGTCTCTGTTAGGTTCTTATACCAATACATGAAAACTTTAGTTTCAAATGAAAAAAGAGTAGCAGATATGATTAATTTTTATGCCATTATAGCTTGTCAAATGCATGGTAGAATCAAAGGTAATATGGAAAAAATGTTTGAATAGATGTACATAGTTGTGTTCGCCAAAAATGGTCAGGATAAGTTTGTCTGATATTATAAAAGAAACAACAAGGATCACCACAGCAAATTCTTCAAATTAAGAAGAATTATTAAAGCTATTAACCTAACATATATAAATTTCTTCGAGCAAAAAAAAAAAAATTAAGAAAACACTTACATCTTGGATCATACTGAATACGTCTTTTATGGCCAATGGTATAACACCTGGAGCAATATGATCTCCCTGGGTAGAAAACAATTGAGTAAGGTCAATAATAGCAAATATGTGCAAGTATACTTCTACATCGAGCACATTCCATGATGTACAAAAGGGACAACTCCTTTTTTGTAATAAAGGAAAAAAAAAAAGAAAAAAAAACAGAAACAACAACACATTGAGTATCTATCAAAGACAATAATACCAATTTACTTGCTCAAGATTACAATTATTTACCATTAACTTAAAGATTGTGATTGTTAATTGAAGATCATGATGCATTAGATTGAGATTTCTTCCACTTTTGTCTTGTAGCCTATCAGCTTTGGTGTAAAGTCATTAAATTTCAAAGACCTATTGGTTATGTTATGTTTAGCTTATAGACTTTCTTTAGATGACATGGTTTATTTGGACAATAAGACTGTTGGGATACAGGATGATAGAAGTATGGTGTGGTACCGTACAAGAGCAATTAGAGCTTCTGAGAGACTGAAACATTCTGTAACCCAAATGATGGCTCAACTGTTGAAATGGCTACATGTAGTCATCAGAAATTTTTGTTGTCTCTTTCTATTATTTGGTTGATAATCGTCTAATAAGGCTCGTTTTACACTCCTACGGTGTTTATTTGAGTAAACATGACCACTCTTGCGTTTCCTCACTAGCAATCAACGAAAACAGCAATATTTAGGTTTTCCAAGTCATAGAAAGAAGGGATGCATCCTTAGGCAGGTGCAATTAATATCGATTATACTAGAATCACAGGAAGTAGAGAAACATCTAAGATTTCTGACTGCCAATATATCTCGTATCGGTCTTTGCAAAGGAACGAAAATAGGAAAACAGCACCAGCAGTAGTCTCTTAAAAGTATATTCCATCTTATTTACAGGCAACTCAAGAAGCTTATATGCACTTGTGTAGCGCTAAATCACATATAAGACTCAGAAAATAGATGATCACGGTTTTGAGATATTTCAAAGACATAACAACAAACCCCAAGCAAAGACAGGGACACTTACATGCATTGTGTGCGTCTTTCCACTACTTGTCACACCATAAGCAAAAACAGTGCCTGCAGAGTTAAAATCCAAGTTATAAGAATGGATAGTTGACGAATGGAGCTGAATGCAATACTAGATTCGGTTTCCAACTAAAAATCAAAACAGCAGTATGTCATACCATTGACACCTTCCATGGCAGCTTTAACTACAGGTTTGGCAGCAACATCATACACCTCTTGTGACTCCGTATCCTGTCCGAAAACTTTATCTGCGAACAACAAAGCCTTTCATCAGTTCCAACAAACTTGGAAATCAACTCAATTCCACCGCATTCAAAATTCGCCAAACTGGTAATGAAACAGTACCGAATGCATAAGCTGTAGCTGGATTGTACACATTCCTCACAATCTTATCACCATCTGCATACCAAGTGACCACGTCTCCTCTCTGATACTCCCTCTCGCTGTAAAACCAAAAACAATCGAATCGCATTAACCCTAAGATCAAAATTTAGATCCGATCCGATCCCCACAGATCTACCAAAATTACCTGAGAGGCCGAAACCGAATGGTGACGGATATACTATCCCCCGACCTAGGCGCCTCGAGCGTCTCCGACATAAGGTCCTCCGCCGCGAAACTGACCGGCGACATGGCGCCTCCGCCGTACGAGCGGGAGCCTCCGACGCCGGCGTACATTGATTCGGAGTGGGAGCGAGACGGCGCGGCGGATCGGGGATCGGAGCCGGGGGCGTTGTAAAACGACGTCGCGGAGCTGGAGTTGGAGCGCGGAATAGGGGCGCGTGTGTTAATGAGAGAGGAGGTTGAGGAAGTAGAAGAGTAAGGACTTGAAGGCTTCCTGTGTGAAGAGAATGGGGAGCTGCTCCTTGCTCTGGAGGAGGACGAGGCCATACAGCTGAGTCAACTCGCTCTAAAGCTGACTCGGAGCGAACCGAATTTGGAAATTCAAGATTTAAATAAATAAAACTAAGACAAAAAAAACAAATCGCAGGAGAAGAAGATGACCGAAGGAAGAAGACGGAAGAAAAGAAGGGGAATATGTCAGAGAGAGAGAGAGGTGAGAGCGTCACATGGTCTGGGAGCCAAAAGAGAAGAGCATTGTCTTCCTTTATTTATATATTGATTTGATTTGGTTGATTCACTCATACCCTTTCCTTTAAGCTCTCTCTCACTGTGTGTGAGTTGCCGCGAGAGATGGTTTCGTCTTCTTTAAGGCAAAGTGAGAGTTGCAGAGAGAGAGAGAGAGACTAATAACCGGTGAGGTGAGTGGTGAGAGAGAGAGAGAGAGAGTGTGTGTGTGAGTGAGTGAGTGTGTGTGAGACAGAGAGGTTTTTCTGTGGAGGATTTGGGATTTGAAAATAAAGAATTACTGGGGGTGACGTGGCGGAGGGTGGTTTAACTTTTTAGTGGAAGCACACCCGCACGCATAAACAAACAAACACGGCAAAAAAAACGGGGGGGGGGGGGGGGTGCTTTGAAATCCAAGCGTTGCCCAGGAGAGCGGGAATAAAAGTGGCCGCCGATTCCTGAATCGTTTATTTTCGCCAATCATAGTATATCATTTTTTTAAGGCATTTTATTTATTTTCTTGCCTAAATCTTTTTTTTCTTTTGCCAAGTTTTTTTTTACAGGACGAGTAATTTTGTTTAAGGGATTTGTAAATTGTAAACCGTGGTTAAAACTTGATTCAGGTTTTTTCTCGAAGGGAGAGGTGGATTTAGGTTGTTCACCGAACTAGGTTTTGGTTTGAGTGTTTTACTATATATAATTTACTAGTTTAATGTAAGTGGTTGTAACTAATGCTTTTCCTTCTATTGGGACTCGAATTACTTAATGCTTAGACTTCAACTTGACTGGAGATGTAAATCAGAAGCTATTGTGCCATGGATATAAATCAGTTCAATTACTATTATCGGTAGAACATATTTAATAGTTACTGTAAAAGTTCTTATAAAAGACGAAAATAAAAAAAAATTTAAAATAAAACAACCACAATTTCAACAACTCTTCTATATGGTTATCTAAACTTTAATAGTTTTTTCTATAATTTAATTATTCTGATATAAATTATATTTTTTATTAAGTTTGTATTTAATTAAGCCATAAGATGTATTAAATTTGATAAGAGAGAATGACAAATATGGAAAAAAAGATGAAGAAAGAGAGATAAAACATATAAAAGGATTAAAGTTTAGAGGTTTATAGATGGATATACAAATTTTAAGTTTTCTATAGATATAGGGATTCTCTATCTGCTTTTTTCATTTTCTGTAGAATACAAGAAGCTATACAAGAGCTGTTGGAACTGAAAATGAGTGTTTTTTCTCTAAAATGAAAATTTTTGTGAGTTTACAAGTGTTGTTGGAGATGCTCTTATATTGTTAGGTAATGTTCACAAAATTTCGCTTACACTGATTAATCTTTTCTTTAAGTGCTAGACAGTGGTAACCAATTAGTCACTAACTAGTGAAAAAACCGCCTAGAGAATATAATAGAAGAGACGCTTTGTAAATTTGAATGATTGCACAAGTCTATTTAAAATAATCCGCTCAAGCCTATCTAGATACCCACCTTAGTGATCTGCCTAGTCTTCTAGGCGCTAGTCACTCTTCTCAATTCTTACTGCTTGATTGGTGCTTAGAGATTTTTAGAATTTTGATGTTAGGTACTGTATTTTGAAAATAGTTTCCATTAAAAAAAGTTAAATATTTGACTAATTTATATCTTCATGCGCTTGATACTCTATATTTATCCAAGTATGAACGGAGAAGGGCTTTTAAGGCATTGACCGGAGTTGGGCTCTTTCAATTTGCTTCAGCCTTAACCTTTTCTCATTCCTGGTACATGTCAGCTTCGACAACGACTAAATTTCATGATGATCGTGATGTTAAAGGAATGATCCTTAAAAGGCAGTTGTCGGCAACTCTCGCAGCTAGCCATTGGCAACCCGCACAACCAGTCTTCGATGATTATTTCTTATACTATGTATGACCACCCAAACAAATAGAGTAGCCAAATAGCTAGAGAGAAATGTTCCATCGAGGTACCTGATAGTATGACTACCCAAACAAATTCCATGAACAAAATCTCTATGACATTGAGTAATTGTGTATCGAGACTGCCGCCCAAGAGAACCAAGTTTCAATTCCTCAACGCGGTTGGAAAGAGTGTCTGACAATAGCTAGTGAATACAAAATACAAATCCAACCACAAATATATAAACTCCCCACATACCCAAGTCGACCCCTCTTTTGGCCTATGGAGAAGAATGGGGCATATTCTGTTAAGTCAAGTTATCGTTTGATACATCATGCCAAATCTGGTTGCCCTAGATCTCTTGTTGCATCCACTTCCTCCTTGATTCCTAGGAAGGTTTGGAGTTTGATTTGGAATGTTGGAGTCATCCCAAAGATTAAGCTTTTTCTTTGGAACACAGTGTCACAATCAACCCTGTGTCTTTACAATCTGTTCAAAAGGAGAGTATTCAAGTCTGCTAAGTGCTTTATCTATGGTGACTTCGATGAATCCATAGAACATTGCCTCTTGACATGTAGCTGGCTAGAGGGAGTTTGGTTTGGAAGCTCTCTGGGTTTGAAGATTTAAAAGCAGAAAATTACATCTCTCTCATCTTGGATTACTAACTTTAGATCATTAGTCTCGTCGGGGTATGATTATCATGAGTTCTTATCTATGGTTTCTAGCTTGGCGTTGTTTATTTGGCAAGCGTGCTGTGACTTTGTCTATCAACACAAGAGGTTAGACCCTATGACTATAATAATGAGCTTGAACTCCTTCTGGAGCTTCTCCCTGGAAGCTAAAGCTCAGGATAAAAGCCACATGGGTCACCAACTAACGAATCCTTCATGTTCTATTTGGACTCCCCCTCAAGCTCATTTGCTCAAGCTGGATTTTAATAGGGCTTGGAATAAGTCTACTAAAAATGGAGGGGCTGGAGTTATTATTAGGGATGTTAAGGGCAAGTTTGTAGCAGGTTTTACTATGCCAATTCATGTCCAGGGCCCTCTCAAAGCTGAGGCCGAAGCTCTCCTCATTGGCATCAATCTTGCTTGAGATCTTAACCTCCATGACATTGTTGTGGAGTCTGATTCTCAAAGTTTTGTGCATGAACTAAACAGTGAGGAGGAATTGGTAGATTGGAGGATCTTTAACTTGGTGAAAAAGTTTCATGCCATGAGAAGACTTGTTAATGTTGTCTCCTAGAATTAGAAAGAAAGGAAAGCGAATCGAGCTACCGATGCAGCTGTTAACCTTGGTAAATCAAGGTTGAGCACTTCGGTATGGGTTAAAAGACCCCCAACCTTTTTAGTTCATGTTCTTGCTAATGATGGCTTTCCTTGCCTGCATATTTTTTTCTGTTGCAGTTTTTTGTTTTTGGTTTCTCTTGTTGGAGATCTTGAGTGGGTTGGTTCACTCTGTAAGCTTTGCTATGTTATGAATGTAGTTTTACCTTTGATAAAAACAAAAGTCTACCCCTCTAGCCCAAATACCCAAGATAAAAGCCCAAGCCCCTTAGACCCCCTGGCTACCTCTCAAGCCCACCATCTTGCATGGCCTAACTCGTCAACCAAACATCGGCTAGGCATTTTCCTTGTCTCTGACATCACTATTCTTGCTCCGTAACCTATATACTTCTTAAAAATGTTCAACTTCCAAGTTGCCTTAGTAACATCCTTGTGACCACTGTCGACGTAGAGAACGCAATCGCCAGATTTATATTTAACCCAATTTAGATAGGGCTTCACATTGATTACAACCTCGCCACATACCATAGGGAACTCATATTTTCACTTCTACATTTACAATATGCATTTCTCATTTACAATCTCTCTCTCTCTCTCTCTCTCTCTCTCTCTCTCTCTCTCTCTCTATTTTAATAAAAAAAGGTCTATGGAATTTAACTCATTGCATATGATGACATCGCCCCATTATTCTTAACCTAACTACGATCTTTCATCAAAATTTCTTTAATCACACGTCAACCACTGTACTCAAATTGAGCAAGCTTCCTCTATGATGAATGACTTTTTAATATATACGGACACTAATGGCATGAGCTTTAGATCTCTATCAAGAACCCAACCTTTAAAGAGTGTTGAATAGTCTTCCATGACATTTTTGAATGAGAAATACTTAATGTACTTAACAAATTTGTGAATTAGAAGCAAAACAAATGGAGGAAAAAGGTGGGGACAAATAAGTAGAGGAGTATTTTGGTAAAAAAAAAGTACAAGAGAAGTACAAAATTTAAATAAAAGAATGTGAAAATCAACAACCCATACTATATTGGATACCCATCCTGATTCAAAACCTCATGTGAAGAGCCAAGATGCCGCCCCCAAACCATGTTGAGGTACATCATTTCCCACCACTTTTATCCGAGCCCGAGTTGATCTTTTACTCCACCTAATGAGAACACCACCTCCACCGAACGTCGTCCATGAATCCACATACAAAGTTATGAGTTGCCTCAACCACAAAGCCCTACCGCGATTCTATGTAAAGTCATCCCACAAAAGACAAAAAAACACTTATCCTGACAGAAATGAGTGGATCATCGGATGAAAGAGTCAAAATATTAACCCACTAGAGGTTAATATGGCTCGTTTGGCCGAAATTGGCCCCAAAAATAACTCGGCTAGTAATATTTTACGGCTCCGATCTTCGTTGTGGAGCCATTTTGGAGCTCGAGGCTTACATCAAACGACTTGGGAAAATGAGGGAAGCAAAACCTTTTACCCTCGACGGTCTAGACCACCAGCAACCGCCGCTCACAGTGGAGTCCAAAAATAGGTTCGACAACAACAACCTCACTAACAACCAAAATTTCCAACAACAACAACAAACACATTAAGGGGAGAAATGGCTCTCGAAATATACCCAAAATTCGGCTGGAGACGATGTCGACAACGAGACCTGTAACTCAAAAAACCCTAGAAATTCACTGGTTCGACTCGGCTTCCTTGATGCTCCATCACCAAAATCGAGACCATAAAAGTGACGAAGAGGAAGAGATAATCCGATTATGCTCGAATTCATGACCATAGAACGCCGGCGATCTCCATAGAACTTTCTCTCCCTTCGGGAGAGTTGGTTGACCTCAGTCAACCAGACCCTTACTTCAACTGAGTTTCTCAAAAAGATAAGTCCAATATATAGTCCCTCATTTACGGAAAGTAATTTACTACAAACTTTCGATAATCATCACTTTCTCATTGTAACTTTGTTTTCGAAATTTCTTCCGTCTACAGGCTCGTCTCGATAAAATGTACGACTTCCATCCAAAGTCAACCAAGTTCGTCAATCCAATAAAAAGTCATTCAATATCACTGGACCATTTTCCGATAGGGAAATCATTTATCGTGCCCGGTAAATTAGAATCAGAAATATCCGTAAATATTATCAATTATATAAGAAGTTCGAGGTATTACAATCTACCCCCGTTAAAATAACTTTGCCCTCGAAATTACAAAACAAGGATCGCAGAAAATTTTGCGAAAAATTGGGCAGAGTCTCCCCTAAAAGTAGGATGCCCAAAACCTGTAAAATGTCTAAATATACTTCAACAATCATAATTCTCAACCTATACTGTGAGCCACCGATGCTCGTCTGGATTTCTCCACGAATATATCAACAGAATCTCAAATCATATATCAATAACATATGAAAAATAATAAACAGAGTTCTTAAATCATATGCTAAATAGACATTATATAGAAAATTGTAAAAAAGAATCTCTAGAAATACTCAAATGTAATACAGAAGTTGAAATATTATTTTCCGCTAGACGTGAAAATCAAAAACACATAATTTCATTGTCGTCAATGACGTTGCGATAAAAATCGCTAATCACTAGTCACATTGCGATAAAATTTCTAATTATTGTTTCGAATTTCCAATTATCATTATCATCACGTAAACGCAGAATATTATAATCACACTCGTGCTCATTACACGAATTTAATTCATATCGTATTCTCATACTCATCAAATGATTTTATATTATATTATCATACTCATTCCACTCCAGAATTTTAGAGGATTGATGTCAATATTTTGTTTTAACATCTCCTTGATCTCTCCAAGGGTCTTCTGTTTCTCGAACTTAGCGTTAAAGTGCTCGAGATTATGCTCTTGTATGAAGGCAGTTTCGGCTGCCTCTTCATCTTCTTCTACGTCCTCTAACGATTCTTCAATAAGCAACTCTTCTTGTTGCTTGTATTGCAATATCATTTTGTATTTTGGTGCATATCCACCACTATTCTTCTACGACCTATAATATTGCTCTGTACATCCTAGACCAACAACACCTTTTGCTTGTTTTAGTCGCTAAGTCCAGAAGATCTTGTCATTCTTTTCGAACCTCAGTAAGTTCACTTTTGACTTCTAGATGAATGTTTGTTGTAGGAGAAAATTATTGCCAATTAGTATATCTGAGTCTTGCCTTTCTGAATGCCAAAGCTCTTCAATTACAAAGATTCCTCCTCTAATCGAGATTTGAACCTTTTTGGCAACTGTATTCATGACGATTCTTCTTCCTTCTCCATTTTTTTCCAATTCTTGAAAGGACCCAACCCCGATTTAGTTTCCTAAACCGGAATCAAACCCCTTCTGAAAACACGAACTAACAAAAACCATAAAAATTTCGGCAGAGTAACGCTACTAACGCGGAATTATCATTACCTGCACCCGGAAAATACACTTCATCCTATGCCACAAAAATCAAACCGTGGGCACCAATCCCATCTGGATTTCTCAATATATCAACAGTAATGTAAAGTAATAAATATAACTATACTTTACAGAAATCCAGAGAAAATCGTATAGAATTATACATCAGAATACTCAGAGCGACTTCTAATATAGATATACAAACAGTAGGCCAAACTAAGAACCTACCATAAAAGAAACATCGCTCGAATACTATGCCTCCGACCACGACGTGCGACACCAGAATCTGAACTGCAAACTGGGCACGGAAACTGAAAAGCCCAGGGGAAAGACATGAAAACTGTTAGAGTGAGTGGACGAAAATAAATGTCTTTTTCCAATTAATATATGTTATAAAAACATATGCGAGTCAAATGCATATAAATCAAATGGCACACGAGGGAGACTCTAACTCCTCACGCGTACAGAGCATGCATGGAAAATCTCACGGGGTCGCTCGTAGACACATCCGTGCTAGTACAGTCTGAATCACGGGATCCCAGACCCACACGTGATTCTAGCCAGAAAGGCCTCAGGTCAGAGGTCTGCCTCCCCCCGGTAAAGGCCTCAGGTCAGGAGTCACAGCCTCCCCCGGTACACATCCTCGGGGATCAGCCGGGATGCGAGTGTATCGATACAACAACATATACTGAGAATGTACTCTGTGTAAACCAAATCATAAATAGTTCGATGCAAATACAATAAACAATATATAAATGAATATATGTAATATATACTAGTATATGTGACGACCCGGAACAGAATTAGCAGTGTAATCAGCTTGAGCCATGAGGTTATGCGTAATTGCAGATTTCCGATAATTGTTGGATCGCCGGATTTGATCACGACTAAATTATTGGCCGAGAATTGGAGCTGAGTCTCTTCTCGAGAGTCGTAGTACGTGTGATTTCGATTTCGTGGGCGGTTCCGGATCATTATTTGGATGACCGAGGAATAAAATATGAATATTTGAAGTTTCAACGTAATCAGGTTAAAATGGCGACCTTCTTAACGACTAAATTACCGGACGAGAATTTGGTTTCGGATTCTTCACGGAAGATGTTGAGAATTTAATTTCGAGCTCGTGGGAACTTTCGAAGCATTATTCCGAGTTACGAGGATTGTGTTATAAATATTTCGACCGTCGATTATTTAATCGGGTAAGTTTGTGATGGTTGAACCGTTGACTTTTTATCGGTTTGGTCAATGTGTTTGACTTCTGGTGATAATTGAAGAATACATCGAGTCGAGTTTTTTGCCGCGAGAATTATTGGAATCGGTATTACGACGAGGAAGTTACGTGTGTTTGGAGTTTGTCGAAAAGATTATTACGGAAGTTTCTATTTTGGGAAGGTATATATATTGAGGTTACCATATTGGAAAGTCAATACATGGTCATTTATGGAGGTTGACCGGTCAACGCGGGGAGAGAGAGTGGAGCTCGACGGAGCTCGGCGGTCCACGACGGTGGCACGCCGTCCGGCCACCCAAGGCAACGGGATTGGTCTCTTTAGACTCGCCTCGATGTCCTCTACACATCCCCGGCCACCATTCACTACGTGGGACGCAAGAAGTGGAAGAATTTTCCGGCCAAGTTTGTAAAAATTGGGGTTTTTGGGGCGATCCGATTTCGGCCAAATTGAGCTACAAAAAGGAGTGGGCTTTGAAGCTCTCATCACCTAGAAGCTACCATGTAAGTTTGGTGATCCAATTTTGCTTGTGCTTGGAGAATTCTTGATTTGAAATTTGGATAACAATTCGATTTTTCATGAAATTGACCTAGTTAGAGTGAGAATTGACCCTTGATGCAGTAGTGAAAGTTGCTTGTTGGAGGATTTTGAGTGGAAGAGGGTTGCTCCGCCGGGAAATTTTTAGATTGGGTGGCGCCGCCGCCGCCGGCGGTGGTCAACGGCGGTCAACGGTCAAACTTTGACTTTTTGGGGTTTTCGACAAGTTGCATGTCGTTTCACTCGAAATCGCGCTCCGATCGCAGTGGGGAGGTTCGTTTTTCGAATTGAGCGTCCGAAATTGTAGCGAGGTATTGAGGTGTGATTATCAGATTTTCGACAGTTCGTCGTAATTGAATTACGTGTTTCCGAGAACGATTATTTCTCGTGATTTGATTTGAATTGTCGAGTTATGATTTTGAGAAATGGACTTTATGATTATTCAGGGGTTCGTGATAATTCGTTTGGCGAGGGATTTTCCGCCGGATCACGGGTTAACGCGAACTGCCTTACGCTAGTCTGTGAGTGGACAATTTCTTTTCACGGAATGATTGCGAGTCTTTATACACGTTTAACGAACTTGAGCATGCATACGAGATTATGATTATTATGAGCATATGTTATACGAGTATATTACGTATATGCATTCATATGCTATTTATTGCATTTGCATCGAAATATTTATGATTTGGTTTACACAGAGTACAGTCGTAGTTTATGTTGTTGTATCGATACACTAGCATCCCGGCTGATCCCCGAGGGTGCCTACTAGGGGGGAACTGTACCTTGTGCCGATGTAGTTCCGGGTGGGTACAGATATCTGTTTCTTGTGCCGATGTAGTTCCAGGTGGAAACAGATACCCTGACCTGAGGCATTTCTGGCTAGAATCACGTGTGGATCTGGGATCCCATGATTTGGACTGTACTAGCACGGATGTGTCCATGAGTGACCCCGTGGGATATTTACTTGCATGCTCAGTACGCTGGAGGCGTATGAGTTTACCTCGTGTACTTTATTATATTTATTTATCTGGACTCGCATATGTTATTTTAACATATATAAATTGGTGAAAGACATTTATTTTCGTCCACTCACTCTAACGATTTTCATGTCTTTCCCCTGGGCTTTTCGGTTTCCGTGCCCAGCTTGCAGTTCGGACTCTGGTGTCGCACGTCGTGGTTGGAGGCATAGTGCTCGAGCTACCTTGTTTCTTCCAGTAGGTTTATTGTTCTACCTACTGTGGTATACTTATATGATTATACATTAGAGGTCGCTCTGAGTATTCTGTTGTATATTTTATACGATTTTACTCTGGATTTCAATAAAGTACAGATATATTTATTATTTTACATTACTATTGATATATTGAGAAATCCGGATGGGATTGGTGCCCACAGTTTGATTTTTGTGGCATAGGATGAAGTGTATTTTCCGGGTGCAGGTAATGGTAATTCCGCGTTAGTAACGAAACTCTGCCGAAATTTTGATGGTTTTTGTTGGTTTGTGTTTTCAGAAGGGGTTTGATTCCGGTTTAGGCAACTAAACCGGGGTTGGGTCATTTCATATAGGCATAATCGTATAACACATGCTCATGTAAAACATAATCTCGTATGCATGCTCAAGTTCGTAAAACGTGTATAAAGACTCGCAATCAATCCATGAAAAGAAATTGTCCACTCACAGACTAGCGTAACGCAGTTGGCGTTACTCCCGTGATCCGACGGAAAATCCATCGCCAAACGAACGATCACGAACCCCTGAATAATCATAAAATCCACCGCTCAAAATCATAACTCGACACTTCAAATCATATCACGAGAAACAACCTTTCCCAGAAACGTATAATCCAATAACAACGAAATCGTGAAAATCCGATAATCACACCACAATACCTCGCTATAATTTCGGATGCTCAATTCGAAAAACAAACCTCACCACTACGATCGGGGCGCGATTTCGAGTGAAATGACATATAACTCGTCGAAAACCACGTCGGGCGAAAAGTCGCCGCCGCCGCCGGCGGCGCCGCCCCGTCGCCGGAAAATCCATACCTATCCAGAAAAATACATGACACACATGGTTTTGAACATCTCGACGATTCCAACAACTTTCCAGTTATAAGTTAAGGCCAATTTTGACCGAAAAATGTCCAAAACTCACCTCAAAGTTCCAAACCCTTACCGGAATTTCAAATCGACGGATCTCTCTCCTCCGGCCACGGTAACCCTCAAGACCACTTGGAAAAGCTTCCTTGGCTCGAGGCTAACAAAAGCCCTCAAATCTCCACCATCAACTTGGCCGGAAAAGCCACCTCCGATTACCCCAAAGTTTCGCCGGAAAACACCAAACTTCAAAATGTCATAACTTCTTCATTTGGCAACCAAATTGAACGATTGACTTATCAAAAGAAAGAGGAGCTCAAGCCCAACAACTTTCTTGAAGAGACTCTAGCCAACCGTGGCCGGAATCGGCCGCAAAAAACGTGAAAACTGAACGACAGTTTTGGGTAAAACGGGTCGCCCACCCTTGACCCGTGGTCAACGTGGGTCAAGGCTCAGTTTCCTGTTTTGGAAAGTTTCCAATTTCAGCAAGTATTCTCCCGTATTTATACCGTACGTGTATCGAACCCCAATCGGATAAATACGACAATATTCGATAGACGAAAATATTCACAACTTATTCTTCGTAACTCGGAAAAATTATCCGGAAGTTCCCACAAACTCGAAATAAAATTCTCTACAACTTCCACGAAGGATCCCAAATCAAATTCTTGCCTGATAATTTAGTCGCGTACAAGGCCGCCATATTAAACCGATTACGTCGAAATCACGACAATTCGCGAAACTCGCAAATCAAGTCGATAACCATACCAATTTCAATTCGGGTCGATCAACGGTCCAAAATGGATCACAATCACGATTTGGATAGGCTCAAACACAAACGGATAAACTCAACAGTATTATGAAATTTCAAATATTCATATTATATTCCTCGGCCGTCTAAATAATGATCCGGAACCGCCCACGAACTCGAAATCACGCGTACAACGACTCTCGAGAAGAGACTCAACTCAAATTCTAGGCCAATAATTTAGTCGTGATCAAAGCTGGCGATTCAATCAATTATCGGAAATCTGCGATTACGCATAACCTCATGGTTTAAACTGATTAACATTACTGATTCTGTTCTGGGTCGTCACAATTCCACCCATTTTTGGATTAGTAATCCAGAATTCTTCAAGTATAGCAAATTTTTTCTAGGTTGAAGCCTGAACCATTATCTACATAGGCACGTAGATAATATTTCTTGTATCCTGGAAGTTTTAATCCAATATTCATGTAGTTGCTGAGCTTACTCATAAAAGCAGTTATTGCCTTGCACAAATTAGTTTCGGAGAACCTTCTTCTTCTACTATTTTTGTGAAAGGACTGCATTGTTGTTCTTCACAAATTGAGCTTTTTATAGATACTCTCAAGGAATGCAAAATCGATATTATCGGCGATATTTCGATATTTTGAACTTACCTGAAAAATCCGTGAATATATCTCCAAATTTTCCGAAACTTTCCGATATTTCCGATATATCCCCGATATTTCCGATATTTTCCGATATTTACCGAAATTTTTGAAATTTTCAGTAACTTTTTTAATTTAACAAAATTAAAAGCTTGTCAAAATTTTGCAATGTCTTATCCTTCATATATCATGCCTTATGGTCTTCCAACAAGTGATAACTCATCGTTACAATCACAAACAAATGCCTCAAATGATGATAGCAATGAAGAAAGTCGAGCAATGCCTGGTTCATACTACGAGCTCCAAAATCTTCAAAGACCGCCCCCTGACCCATATGGTTGGCATGTAAGTCAATACGTGCAGAATTACATGGGAGAGCAATCATTTAATGAGTACTCTTCACAATACACACATGATTCTGCACAGAGAGATGAGGAAAATAGTGTGAATTTCGAACCTCATAGGTCCTCTATGTGGTTTTGAAGTATTTATATATTTGATTTTATAATGTGTGATGTGTAACATATTGTACAAAAATGTGATGGTCTAGCCTCCCATTAAAGTTTAGCCATCAAAAAAATAAAAATAGAACTATTAAATTATATTTTAATAGTTATCAGCACTTAACACATACTAATTCATATAGTAATATAGCAAATTCTTATGTTTTGATGTTTGATCAATATTTTCTTTTTACATAAGGTAGGTAATTGATCATATAACAACCTCCAAAAGTTTCATTACAAATTTTCATATATTTTTATTAGTTTCCGTCATTTCCGTCAGAATTTTTAGTAGATCGATATTTCGTCGATATTTCCGTCGATATATCCAAATTTTGGACTGTCGATATATCCTCGATACCCGATATTTTACTCCTTGGATACTCTTCTTCCTTTTCAGTAGTAGTATCGAATCTCAATCATTATTTCTATATCTCTTTCTATAATTTCATTTCTTTCTTCTATCTCATAGAAGTAGTCTTCATATTCTTGGTGAAAAATCTGATTTATTTTCTTTGCAGTTTTTACTCTTGGCTTTGCATTGTTGTCGCACCAGCTATCTGATTATTTCTTCAACTCCCCATACTAAAAAACATTTTAGGGGTTTTTCTTCTATGCTCTACCGCATGGCTATCCTCCAAGGTTCATGAAGCTTTCTATGCAAGAGATGTATTAGATCATTGTTTTTCAGCTCTCCTATTACACTCTAGTATTCTTGGAATTCATTCAAATCACGACAACAAAAAATTTAGTTTGCTACGCTTTTTTGTGACGACATTGATTGTCGTCGCAAATACCGACCAATTACGACGGCAAAAACACCGTCATGAATGTGAAAACTTTTTGCGATGGCAAACATAAGCCGTGGAAAATAATTGCAGCATTTACGACGACAAATTATTTTCCGTCGCAAGACCAAAGCTGGACCAATTATTTGAATAGAATTTTCATGCCGTCGCAAAAGGTTTCATCAATTGCGACGGTAAAATCACCATCGCAAAATATTTTTTTCCAACGAATAATTTTTTCCCGCAAATATGACTGTTGGATGTGACGATTAGAATACTCTAAGCCGTTGACCTCTAGCCTTCACCAGTGTTGACCGCTGCTCCTTCGCATCTGAAGCCCCCGACCACGACAACTCCACCACTCTGAGATCTCTCCGGTACCAAATTTCATTAGACATCTCCTATGTCTAGCGCTGCGCCCTTAAGCGCGACACTATGTCCAGGTAGGTAGGTCCGACCTTAAAACCCTATCTCTCACTTTTTTTCATTCCTATTTTTGACTATATTGTCTTTATGTGTGCAGAACGAAAGGAATTACGCAGACTCATCTTGTGAAGGAGCTTGGCATCGGAGGGAAGAACTTCCACTACAAAAAAAAATGAGGCGTATGGTGAGGTAGCGCATCACAATCTCATTGTGATTATCAAGAATCCCCAAAATGACGCAGTTGAAACCTCAGCCCCTCCTTAGTACTCGTTTGTGCACCGCAAATGAAATAATTGGGTACCTCTCTCTCTCTCCCTCTCAATCTCTCACCTCAATAGTTTCTCCAATTAGTTCTCATTTCTTTCAATTCACATCTCTCTACATCGACATACTGCTTCTAATGTGCTTCTTTGTAAATTTGTTTGTGTTATGATTTCACAAGTAAGTTTCGGAGCTATTAAGATTCTTAAGTGATGCTCCTTCGAGTCTCCGCTCCTAAGCCCCGACGACTTCATCGGCAAATTTTCTGCGACAAGGAGAAGGTGTTAACACCGCATGTTGACCTGGAGTTGAGGTCAGAGCTGGAAGGAGTTCTCTTCTATCTTCAGATTTACGTTGACATTTGTGCTTCATCTTCGTCGTTAATGACGCCATTCTCACCAAAGAATCATGAGGTCAAGTCTTTTACTTTTTCCTTAAAAATTTTGAGCTTATGTTATGTTTTGAATCAGGGTTGACTGCTTAGTGTACCAGCTAATTTAGCTCGCCTTGTTTCAACTTTTATTATCATTTTTTCTTTGTATAACAATTATATTTTTGAAATTGAAATGTGTTTCATATTCTGCTGATTTAGGCATGACTAGGTTCAGAGTTTAGTGTATATATGGGTGAAGGAGCTAAGGTTGATTTGTAGAGCTCTGAAAATGTAAGCGTACAAGAAAGATGCAAAAGTTGGTTTGAATGTTTCTGTTGAAGGGAGTCTAGAATCAGTCAGGGCCATGGTGAAGTTGGGATCCACGGTGGAAGAGATGATCAAGCTTTTAGTGGACAAATATCATAAAGAAGGGAGGACACCTAAACTTCTGAAGGATGAGGCATCCATCTTTGAGTTGCACCACTCCTACTTCAGCCTTTAATGTCAGTCAAATTCTATATTATTTCAAGTTGTGTTAGTACTTTGTTCTTGGAGGTTTATCTACCAGATTTTGGATTTTCTGGATTGTCTTCATTACTTTATAATTTTGAGAACTGAACAAACTGATTTGAATTTGTGTGGATCAAACACAGTTGGGACTTCAAACCATATGTAACATTAGATCAACATGTTAAACCATGAACCTGTGCAAAGTTTTATGTAAACAATAACAAAAGCGGCTAGTTCTAGGAAGTTGCACGCTCTAAAACAAAGACTAGAACGAATTGTAACTAGTGCTACATTTTGTTGCTTTCCATTTCCAACTAGGATTACAAATAAAATAAAAATTCAGAAGCTATGGTTGATTGTCACTTACCTTGCAATTTGCTGCATGCTCACTCATGTTTGCATTTGTGTTAGAGTTTGTATACGAGGAAGGTAAAGAGATACTACGAATTACATTTTGTAGCTTTGAGGTGTTGTTGAATAAGTGTGTAAGGTTTATACCGACTTGGTTGAATAAATGCATTTTAAAAATGTGGGTGTTTTTGTTCATAGGTGTGAGAGTTCAGGTAAACAATTGTTTTGGTTCTAACGGCATGCTTATATCAATGTACTTGATTCTTTTGCCCTTGAATGTAAATCTTTGGTATAGCTATTTGTATAAGTTGGTCGATGTGTCTCGCTTATGTTGTGTTTTATAGTAGTGCGATATTGATTCTCTATTTTACCTTAATTGTAGTTTTACAATCTGCAGTATCTCTCTCCCAAAGTTGTCTTAGTTATATACATTGCAGGGCAAAAATCAGTTAAGGTTGTTGAAAGACTTTGACGTGCTTTCCCTTTAGCAAATCCCAGGAAAAGTAGCACAGGGCAACTAGCTAGCTCTCTATTATATATATATATATAATCTTGTCTTCTAAGCTTTCCATTTGTTAGTTTTCTTATTGTGTTAGTTGTATATTTATTGTTGTGTTTTTTTTATCTTTATGGATGATAGCAATGGGTTATGTATTAGCAAAGTTGCACATTTGATAAATTTTGCTCCATTTATTTGCAATGGTTTGGTTGTTGTCGCAAAGAAATGGTGCCAATTTTTTTGGGCAGAAATCCATTTTGCGACGACAGAGCTGCCATTGCAAAAAAAAACTTTGCGACAGTAACTTCCCTTCATTGAAACTTATAATTGCACTATGGTGAGCTAATTTTGTAACAGCAAATGTGCCGTCGCAAAAGAAAAACAAAGGCGACGGTAAAGTTTTTCCATCGTAAATGGTTCATACGACGGTAAAAACTGTCGTTATTAGCAATTGCGTTGCCACCAAATGCAACGGAAACGTTGCCATCACAAATACTCATTTCACCGTTTTAAAAGAGTATTTGCTACGACGTTTTATCTTTTGTAACGGCAACCTACCGTCACAAACTGCATTTTTTGTTGTAGTGGATATTACTCGAAATATTTCTTGTTGCAAATCTTGAAAGCATATATGTTGTATTTTGCTAACTCTTTAGCTTTGTCCCCAACATACGAGATATCTCCACAAAATTGGTCATAAATCGGAGTTGCAAAGGTATATATAGATTTGAAAGTTTTAATTTTCTTCAACCATTCTCGTCCACTAGAAGTTTGTTTGAAGGCAAAATATAACTTTTTTGCCATTCCTTTGAGAGTCGACTCATAAATTATTTTAGGTCAGATGCTTCGAACTTTCCGTAGGTAGTACATGTTGCAATGAATAAGTTAGCAGCCCAATCATCTATGACTTTCTTCTTGTCTAGAGATTTGTCTAGATCAAGCCATACACTAAATTGTGTAATTGACACTTTTGGCGTATTTTCCCATGGAATGAATTTTTGGGAATTTTTTCCCCCTTCTTTCCAGTAGGACCATTCATATTTGAAAATTTTGTATTTCCATCAATTTTGATGATAATGGTTTCTGTAGTTCTTGAAGACTCTCCTTCTTCCATTTTTACCTCTTGATAAGAAAAGACTTTTCTTTCCTTTTTGAATGTGAAACTTTCGGTCTCTTTGATTAATTGTTCTAGACGAAAGGGTTCTTTGCAGGTTTCTGATTTTAGCATGCTGACATCTGTTTCCAATTCAGCATCTAATTCTTCTTCCATCACTGGGTTGGTCTCCTCTCTTATTGAAATTCTGGTACTTTTAGTACCATTTTCTCTGGAAGAGCTACATCTTATGAATGATCTAGAGCTTTCACCTCTCAAGCTTTTGAGGGATACATCATTGCTTCTATGTCCTTCAAAGTATTCTTGATTCCTATTGAAATTCACAATTGATGGAGATTATATTTCATCATTTTTGAAAGGACCCAACCCCGATTTAGTTTCCTAAACCGGAATCGAACCACTTCTGAAAACACGAACTTGCAAAAACCGTAGAAATTTCGGCAGAGTTTCGCTATAACGTGGAATTGCCATTAACCTGCACCCGAAAACACACTTCATCCTATGCCACAAAAGCTAAACCGTGGGCACCAATCCCATCCGGATTTCTCAATATCATAACAATAATGTAAAGTAATAAGCAAAATTGTACTTTACAGAAATCCGGAAAAAAATCATATGAAAGTATAATAGTAGAATAATCAGAGCGACCTGTAGTATATATATATATAAATATACAACAGTAGGCTAAACAAGAAACCTACTGAAAAAGAAGGTAGCTCGAACACTAAGCCTCCAACTGCGACGTGAGACACCATAATCCGAACTGCAAACTGGGCACTGAAACAGAAAAGCCCAGGGGAAAGGCAAATAAAATCGTTAGAGTGAGTGGACGAAAATAAACATATGCCTTTCACCATTTATATATATCATAAAACAAAGCGAGTTCTTAAAATAAATGGAGGTGTCAGGCGAATCTCTCAAGCCCGACGGTGATAGACTAGGTGAATCTCTCAAGCCTAGTGGGCACATCAAGGGAATCTCTCAACCCTGGATATGGACTACCGGTGATCAGCCGAGTAGCCAATGCATCGATGCTAAATTAATGTCATCACCATATAAAATATAAAACAATACCTCCAAAAACAATAAATAATCTCAACATCGTACTGAAAATAAATACTGAAATCAAGAACTTGCTACGACAGTGTAAATAAAAGTCCACTCACAGATAGCACAACACGCAAACGCTCTAATCACGAGATCCGGCGGAAGATCCCTCACCCAACATACGATCTCGATCCCCTGAATAATCACAAAATATAACTGATCAAAATCACAATTCATTACTCTGTACCACACCTCGGAAACCAACCATTTCCCGAAACATATAACTCGATACAAAATAATCGTTGAAATTCCCCAAACTCTCCACATAAACCCTCGACTAAAAATCCAATATCCAAATCAACTCGAAAACCTCAAGGCGATGATCGGGGCACGATTACGAGCAAAACGACATAAAATTCATCAAAATCCAAAAAGTCAACGGGTCGCCGGAGCTCCGCCGTTGACCGCCGTTGTCGCCGGCGCGCCGTCACCAGAGGAATTTCCCGGCGACCAAGACCACCGTAGTTTGTCCTCCTCAAGCCCAACACATCTCATAACTACACCAAGACCCAAATCGGATGGCAACTGGCCCAAAACCAGCCCGAGAAGCTCACGGCCAAGAATCACCGAAAAACTTTCCCGGCCGATTCTGGCACTGTCCCGCCACCAAAGTGGTCCAAACCAAGGGGGTTTTCACCTGGCTCGAGCCCAGTCCAAACCACCACAAGAACTAACCGAAAAGTCACCGGAGCGCCACCCCCTATCAAACCCGATTCCGCCCAAAATTTCAAGAATTTCATCTAGCTTGTTCTCCCACAAATCCTCACCAATTTTCAATAATCAAAATCCTAAACCATAGGAAATCAAAAGGAGAATCGAACAATACCCAAATCAGAGCCGGAGGTGGCAGGAAACGGAAGGTCGCCGGCGAGTCAAACGGTGGTGCTTTTTCCTCCCTCGGTCAACGCGGGTCAACGCTTATATTCTGGTCAACGACGGTCAAACTTCCCGAACAGTGTTTTACGACAATTTTTTTTTGACTATTCTGATATTTATACTTGCGGCTCGATACGATCGACGGTCCAAATCGAATCACATCTACGTTTCAGATAACTCAAATTCAAACGGATAAACACGACGAAATTACGCGATTTCAAATATTCATAACATATTCCTCGGTTATCGAAACAATTATCCGAAACCGCCCACGAATTCGAAATCACGCGTACTACAGTTCTCGTGAAGAGACTCAACTCAAATTCTCGCCCGATAATTAAATCGTAAACCGAACCGCCAATTCAATTCATTTACGATAAACTGTGATTACTCGTAAACTCGTGGATTAAGCCAATTACTATACTAATTCTGGTTCGGGTCGTCACAATTTCAAATTTCATCATTTATGAATTCTGGTGTTTGGGTTTAATTACAAACTTTTATAAGTAATTTTAGAGAATTGTAGAATGACTCCTATTTTTTAGAAAATTGAAACAACTATTTGTGTCTCAAATTCCTCCGATTTTGAAAGAATAAAACTTATAAAATTCTAGAAATTGTTATCCAAACACACAAATCTATGCAATAAAATTCTAAATTACTAGACTTCAATTCACTCACATCCAAACAGACCATAGTAAAATTTAAAGGCGTAATTATAAGTATCCATTGCAACAACGATCTCTAAAAGCATCATCAACAGTGAAGTCAAATTCAGTAGTTATATTGATCAAAAAGTAAAAAAAAAATAGCAAAAATGTAGGAATTAAAGATAAAGAAAATAACTTTGAGTCAAATTCTCTCCTAAATATAACTAGAACTTTTAACAAAACGCTATATTCAACTTATTTTTAAGGTATCTGTTGAAACATTGCTTTAAAAATTAATTAAATTTAACTTTATATTTGAATTAACAAAACTATTGGAGATACTCTAACTATAAAGTTTGGCTTTTAATGCAGAGAGTGGTACTGTAGATACAAAAGGTTCTATAGAATTTGAATACCAAATGACGTGGCATATAACATGTCATCAACTTTTATTTACAAAATTATTGAGGTGGATTTTTATATTTCATTAGTCATATTATTTAGATAATCAAATATTGAAGCCACCCATCTAAGAACAGTACAAGTGGCTGGGATATTGTTATGGTAGTTGTTCGAGAGCCGACGGCAAATTCAAGATGAGATCTTGAATTGGAGGCACGAGGCCGACATCACGATGAGATTGGAAACGACGAGATCAAACTAGGTTTAAGTCCCAAAGAAGATCGTGGTGCTGTGAAGAGCGAGAGAGAGGAGATCAAGATCCAGGCTGAGATTTGGAAAAACTCGAAGGCTAAACTAGATCTAGTCGAGAAAGGATTGCAATGGGCTCGAGATTGTGTCGTCCGAGATGACGAACTCATGTCGTCGGCAAGCTCATCAGAGAAAGAGCAGCAAAACATGAGGTCAAAAGGAAGAGAGACCGTCGCCAGCTGAAAATATGAAACTAAGGTCAACAGACTATCGCACACCTTGGAGAGAGAGAGAGAGAGAGAGAGAGAGATTTTGCTTATGGAGAAATATAAACTTTGGGGAATGATATTGAGCACTGGTATGGTGGGAGTACAGAGTATATATAGACCTTTGATGGCAATTCCTAGAAAATCTAATAATTAGATTGTTAGTTTTTAGAATTTAGTTACTGTAATTGTAATTATAATATTGTTGGAGGATAAATGAAAATAGAATAGAATAATTGTATATTGAAACTATATATTTATTCATTAATAGATGACCTTAAACATAGACATTATAATTAATTACAATCAGTATCCTTATAAATCAGGGCTTGATAAAATCTCTACTTCTAATCTAATTAGAACAAGACACACACCGGAGATATGAAATATATTTTTCTTAAACAAATGTAATGTAAACTGAATAAATTCCACTTCATCGGTATATTTGGAAGCAAAACGCTGATATGGCACGTGCCACATCATTTGGGATCTATATTTTGTATGACTATTTTGTAGCTCAAGCATTTTCCTATAATTTATGGAAAACCAAAATATGAAATTCCCAAAACTGATTCACAGTTTTTTTTTTTGATTCACAAGTTTTATATACAAACAACTTTATCACCATTGGCATCTAATAGAAATGAAAAATAAAGTGAAAAATAAAGCACGTGTATTTCAAGAAGAAACTACCAACTATTAAATGTCCTTTTTTTGAAAGGATCTTATCTTTTAGGAAAAAATTCACTCATGGTACCTGAACTCTTTCGGTCAGATCAAACATGTGTCTGAACTCTAAAAACTATCAAAATGATGTCTGAACTCCTAAAACTCTATATGTGTGATGCCTCAGTGCTATTTTTGTCACGGTTATGTTGATCTCGATGACATGGCAAAGTGAACATTTGAAAATAATGGTATTATGGTCATTTACCTCTGTTTAAAAAAAAAACTCTATCTCAGTCGTGGATCTTGAAAGAAAATTGAGCTTATCATAATCTCAGTACATCAGATTTCTCTCTCTCTCTCTCTCTCTCATGAGTTTCATCTCATCTCTCTCTCTCTCTGAAAAAATCGGCCATGAATTTAGTCATCAAACTCCCTGGCTGGTGTTAGAGTTCACCTTCAGCCCCAAGCACCTCACCGTCACCTTCTTCATATTCTTTGTCACCACCTTTCTCTATCCCCATCAAACCACCCTTGAGGAATTGTTGTCATTCAACACAATCTACAAATCGTCCTCGCTGTCGTCATTGTCCCAATCATCCTTCCTTTTAAAGCCTCTTTCTACATTCGTTGCCGCCGCCTTCAACATTCGTTGTCGATGTTGCTGAGAGGTCAAGCCCATATCGCTGCCTTCATTTTCCTCCTTCTCGATGTCGAAATTGACTCCTTATCTGAAGAATCGACATCTTCGGCCGGAACTTTCTCCTCTTTCAAATCTAAAACCTTAGCAGAAGTCACAGCGGCTCCAACGGCAGATGAATACCCTTCATTGGCGAGAGCAAGGGTTTGGGAACTGGAGGCGGGGGAAAGATCTTTCCATTGTTGCCAGTTATGAGGTTTAGATAGATCGTGTGGCGGGGGAGAGATTATTATTGTTAAGGTGGCAGCGGAGGAGGACTCGAATGATTAGAGGACATCAGTGTAGAGATCTTCGAATTCGTCGTCATCTTCCATCTGAGAGAGAAAGAGAGAGAGAGAGAGAGAGAGAGAGAGAGAGAGAGAGAATATATACATAAGGACATAAAGGTCATTTTAACCTTTTTTCCAAAAAAAAATGCCACATCATCTTGAAATAGACGACAATGTGACGAAAATAGCACTAAGGCATCACACATATAGCGTTTTAGGAGTTCATGCATCATTTTGATATTTTTTTAGAGTTCGGACAGCCTTTTGATCTGACCCGGAAGAGTTCAAGCACCATGGGTGAATTTTCTCCTATCTTTTAACAATAGGAACTTAGGAAGCAATACGAGAAATTTTGAAAAATATTCAATCAACAAAATAGTTTTTAACCTTGTATTTGATGGTTGTTGAAAACTGGCCATATATAAAGGGAGAAAAAAGTCTTTTATATCTTCATCTAACTAAAGTCCTAGAATCCCCAATCCAAACAGAATAACATCTCTAATTAAACTCGTCGTAATACGCTTTCCCTAGTTGGCTCCTAAACCCTCTTTTATTACCTTTTCCATGGAGATTTCATCTTCTTCTATATTCACATCAGGTCATAACCACATCGTACTCAAACCTCTCCACACAGTAGTAGTACGTCTCTGTTAGCCAATATATATCTTATGTCGATGTTTACCAATGCAATTTCTTCTTATGTCCACTTCACAATTAGAGCCTGTAAATTTATCCAATGAATTTACAATTGGCTTTTGCGAACTTTGAGTTCTTACATTGCCCATGTGGAAATTTCGCAAATCTAACATACTCGCTTCACTACTCTCATTTCTTCACCGGGAAGACGAAGAAAGCAACAACTCCTCGTCATCAATTTTCGGCATAAAATTATTTGTAGGAAACTGGGTTTTTTTTTCAGAGCCTGTGCATTTTTGCCAAATGGGATAGGGCCAATATGAAGATAGAACTAGGTAGCTAGCAAACTCGATGACTTGAAGAGCTGCCAAGAACTTGGTGCTGAAGCGTTTTGCTAATGAATTGGATGCTATAAATGGGGTTTCAGCTGATTTTTAGATGAAGGGCTCATCCTCATGTTCTAATTGTTTGAGCCCAAAATAAATAGTCTTTATTTTTAGGGCTTTTTGGTGATATTATTGGGCCAATGACCTGTTGCGAAGGGAATGATTCTCTAGCGATCTTATTATCAAGTCTTAGATTTTGGTTGAAAGACCTATGAAGTAAGATTCTGAGCTATTAGAGTCATTAAGTGAATCGAAATTTTAGGAATCTTAAGACGATTACAACAAGTTATTGTGTTTTCCTATATATAGAGGAAATATTCACAAAATCAGGGGATCGACATCACATACATTCTTTGCTCTCGGCAAATCAACCTTCTCATCCCAAGAAACCTAGCAACCTGCCATCAAAATATTTTCACCTGAAGCAACGTGAATATCCAGCAATTTGAGGCATCATACCCTTGTGTTCTCTCTGAATGAGTTTATCGCCATGAGGAAAAAGGCCCATAATTCCATGCAAGAGAGAGATAATAGGCATAATGCCTCTAAAGGAACATATGCGCCCAGGTCGTCATATGTGCCAGAAAGGAATAAGCCGATTACTGTAACTTATGTTGAAGAATCCATTGACGAAGAATTAGACTCTGTGGAGGAACACGTTTGAACCATAGAATTAACCTCCAATGCAGTGTTAAAACCTCGAAAGCTACAACAAAGTAAGGGACCAGTGAAGCTCTCAACAGTGACATTCACTAAGCCAGAGTTTGAGATGAACACCTGATTAACAATGGTCAGGCGGATGCCAATAATAAGCTCATTCTGCATATTCTCGGGCCGATGTTCGCTAGCAATGCTCGCCTATGGCATGCTAACTTGTTCGATACACTCTGGGCATACAGTACGAGTAATTATAACCCCACAGACACAACTCCTTATGCCTTGATGTTTGAGTATGATGTCGTATTACCTTTAGAGCTTAACATTCAAACCTTATGAATCATGGAACAACATGATTTGATCGGGGAGGATTATGTCGAGCAATGTGGCAGGAGCATGAAGACTTAGATGAGCAGTGTCTGGAAGCCTATGAATACTTGTGTTCCAAAAAGAAAAAGGTGGCTTGAACCTATGAGAAGTGTACAAGGGGCAAGAGTTTTGAAGTAGGCAAGTTGGTCTGGAAGGCGGCTTTACCCATTGGCGAGAAACTTGAGGGACGCGACAAGTGGTCTGGGAAGTGGGAAGGCCCGTATGTCATTGATCAACTCCAGGGCCACGGAGCCGTTTGACTTCACGACCAAGATGGTATAAGTCATGCCAACCCAATCAATGGGCATTTCCTTAAGAAGTTTATACATCCAGTGTGGGAGTACGATGACCCGCCTAACGCAACATAATTGAGGGTTTAGGGACAGCTTTACCAAGGTAGGACCTGGGCGTAGATATTACTATCAAGCTCAGGTTTGGGCGTGGATATCACTATTTACGGATTAAGCATGGAACAAGAACGTTTGGTGGTTTTGATTTCAGTAAGAACCAGAAGAGGAATTTTGATGGGAACATTTCTTCGCTATTTTTGGGATGGAGATGAATTGCTTAAGTGTTTAGGATATAGAAGGTATTTATAAGGGCCTAACCCTAGAGGCTCTGCATGAAACCAAACAATTCAGTTTATCAATTCAATACACCCTTAATGGTGATTGATGCGTTTTACTCCAAGATTATAACGACTTTTATGACGGTTCATCCTTTCCGAGTAAAGGCTAGTAATGGTCATTTATTCCTAGACAGTTGAGTGGAATGAGGCATGATCTTTGGAAATCGGAGAAACTTGACGTTATTTAACTTCACATTTTTAAATTCAAAGAAAAATTTGAAATCCTAATCCTGAGGAGTGAGGAGTAATTAAGTAGGTTAAGTCCAGTAGTCCATTTTAAACATGGGTCGTATTTAGACCTACGTGTTTTGATAAGACCTGTACATGAGGCCCATTCGATTTGAAGAAAAGAATAGGGCTTCAAAGTATTTGTCTTTGCCCGAGGCCCGTGTGTATATAAATACTTAGTTTAACGTAAGTTAATGAACATTTTTATACAACATGGGCAATAAAAAAAAAGGCCCATTACTACTAATAAATAACAAAAGGGAGGCCAAGTTTATATGCGGATCGCTTTCCGTTTAAGCTCCACTTTGGCATGCTCATACTTGGCCCAAGCTTCAAAAAAGGCCTCAAGGAATAGTGAAGCTTCTTTCTCTGCTTCTATGAAATCATCAACATGGCCAGAGCTCTCTCGCAGTAGCCAATTAACAGTTGTGCAAGCTGGAGTATACTTAGCTCGCATGACATCCATTTCTACTTGGAGCTTAGCTAGTTCTGCTTCCTTTTATATCAAGGCATTGTTTTGCTCAATGAGTGTCTTGAAGAGGTCCTAGAGTTGCCCATAGTCAGAATGTACAAGTTGTGCTTGCTCTTTCTTTGTCTCAGTAATTTGTGTGAAGTGGCGAGACAAGTTATCCTTATAGAATTGCAACTCTTAAATGTCGTGGAAGTCTTGTTTGTATTTGGCAAGCAAAGAAGTGAGCTCAGCTGGAGCAATCTATAGCATCTCCGTGACTTCATCCAGGGTCACCTTGAGAATATCAGGGTCCTCAAGGTTGATTGTGAAGAGACTTCGAATGGTATCCTTAGCGAGAGCAACATCTTCTGGATTAGGGCTTACTGACGAGAGTTTATCGAACAACGCTTCAAGTTTGTGAGCCTAGATGGAAGTGATTGCAATACTAGAAATGGGCCTAGAGTCGCTCAGGGCTTGCAGTACTTCGAGGCTGAGAGTGTCATGAGCCTCGCCCGCCAAGCTCTGCATGTTAAGAGCATCTTAGATGGCCCTAGCGAGATTATCCCACTCGATAGTGGGTGGTATTGAGGCACTGCCAGAAGTGTTGCTTGATGGAGATGTGATCCTAGCCATATCTTCCTTCTTCAAAGGACTCTTTGTGATGATGGCGGGGCCAGTTTTGCTTAGCGTAAAGAAGGAAAGGGGTTCAGAAACCTATTAAGATAAAAGATGGATTTGCTAAGAAACAAGACATGAGAAGGAATTCTTAGAATTAGGAACCATGGGAATAAATACCTCTTTCTCACCAAAGGCATTCTAGACCAATGAGAGTAGAATGACTGGCGAGCGAGCCGCCAAAGATTCTTGTTGTTCCCCATCAAAGATTGTGTGCAGCCCAGCCCTGGGGTTGTTGGCCTACTTTGGGTGTCCAATGGATGTTTCAGTCCTACCATTGTTAAGCCTTGCTCTTCTGGAGGATAGAATATGGCATGGTAGGAGAAGGGAGTGTCTGCAAAAGTAAAGTTGTTCTCTTCCTCGCCAGCATTGTAAGTATCATCAATAACTTCACTGTACTGAGTATTCTATGAGACAGCTGCTTCATCTTCAAGCATGTTTGCATCAACGATTCCCTTAGGGAGATCATTGGCCGAGAGATTGGCCTCAGGTTGAGCTTCCTTGTGGATCATTTCCTGTAGATGAACGAAGTTTGAAAAGCATAAGGAATAGTCAGAGTTAGGTGATGCTTATTACAAAGTATAAACAGTTACCTCGTGTAGAAGGTCGTCGGAGGACTGAATGAGGGACAAGTAACGTTGTCCCTCGCTCATAAAGTGCGTGTCTTCATTGCGTGGCAGCGAGGGAGCACGAGAAGCATGGGAATTGCTAAATAAATAAGACTTCCCTTGCCATGGATTGACCAATACCAGGGTTGTACTTGCTGCTCGAGTTGCAGTTCCACTTCATCATTTGCTCCAAATTGGCGGCCAGATGGAATAAAAGATGTAGAAGTGGAGCAATTACGGAAGCTACGAGGGCGCTTGGTCCATTGTAGGTTGTTGGCGGCACTAGTGGGAGAAGAAGTATGAGTCTGTTTGTGAGGATTCTAAGATGAAGCACGAAGGTTAGGCATTGAATATTTCATAGGGATTTAATCCTTAATAGGGAGTGAAGTGTTACTTACGGGTGATGAAGATTCGATGGCTTTATTCCTACCCCAATTCTCAGTCAAAATCCGAGGAGATGGTGCGCTTGTTGTGGCGGGGGCATTGCCTACCAGGCGAAGGACCTTTATTGGGGCTGCCCGCAGGGATGTGTTTCTTGGGACATTCCTTCTAGGAAAGTTACTGAAAGGACCCAATTCCGATTTAGCTTCCTAAATCGGAATCAAACCCCTTCGAAAACACGAACCAACAAAAACTTTTCGAAATTTGGGCAGAGTTTCGTTACTAGCGTGGAATTACCATTACCTGCACGCTGAAAATACACTTCATCCTATGCCACAAAAAGCAAACCGTGGGCACCAATCCCATCCGGATTTCTCAATATATCAACAGTAAAGTAAACAATACATATAATATATACTTTACTGAAATCCGGGTAAAATCGTATAACATATTCAATAGGACGCTCAGAGCGACTTCTAATACATAATCATATACGCATACCACAGTAGGTAGAACAATAAACCTACTGGATGAAACAAAGTAGCTCGAGCACTATGCCTCCGACCACGACGTGCGACACCAGAGCCTGAACTGCAAACTGGGCACGGAAACCGAAAAGCCCAGGTGAAAGACAATAAACACGTTAGAGTGAGTGGACGAAAATAAATGTCTTTCACCAGATAATAAATATGTTATAAAAGCATATGCGAGTCCAGGTAAATATAAACAACATAGTACACGAGGTAAAACTCATACTCCTCCAGTGTACTGAGCATGCAAGTAAAATCCCACGGGGTCACTCATGGACTCCTCCGTGATAGTACAGTCCGAATCACGGGATCCCGGACCCACACATGATTCTAAGCCAGAAAGGCCTCGGTTCCGGGGATACGCCTCTCGCCGGTCAGGTCGGGGTAACGCCCCGCCTGGGATGCCTACCATCGGGGATCAGCCGAGAGGCTAAGTGTATCGATACAACAACGTAACCAAGACTGTACTCTGTGAAAACCAAATCATAACAATTCGATGCAAATGCATGAAACAATATAAAAGTGTATGCATATTCGTATACGTATATTCGTATAAACATATTCGTATAATCGTAAACACATGCTTATATAATCATAATCTCGTATGAAATCTCATGCTCGTAAAACCATAATCACGCTGCATGCTCAAGTTCATAAATCACATAAAAGACTCGCAAGATTTCCGTGAAAAGAAATTGTCCACTCACAGACTGGCGTAACGCGTATCGCGTTAACCCGTGATCCGGCGGAATGTCCCTCGCCAAACAAACGATCACGAACCCCTGAATATCCACAATGTCCAATATTCAAAGTCATAATCCGACAATACAAATCAAACCACGAGAAACCACCGTTCTCGGAAATACACAATTCAAAGTCGACGAATCGTCGAAAATCCGTATATACCACCTCAATACCTCGCTTTACGTTCGGACGCTCAACTCGAAAAACAAACCTCCCCACTGCGATCGGGGCGCGATTTCGAGTCAAATGACATGTAATTTGTCGAAAACTAGAAAAAGTCAAACTGGACCGCCGTTGACCGCCGCGTTGACCGCCGCCCACGGCGGCGCCGCCACTGACCGGAAGATTTCTCGGCGGAGCAACCCCTATTCCATGCAAAACCACCCACTGAGCAACTTTGTCAACTGCACCGAAGTCCAATTCGCACTCTAACATGGTCAATTTCATGAAAAACCGAATGAATACACAAATTTCCAATCAAGAATTCTCCTTACACACATCAAATTGAATCTCCAAACTTATAGGGAAGCATCTATGGAATGAGAGCAACAAAGCCCACCCAAAATTTCAGTTCAAATCGTCCAAAATCATAGAACCCGAATACCTCAATTTTCCTTGAATTTTGGCTGGAAATATCTCCTCCTCCGGCGAGCCTTGCCGTGAAAGGAGACCGGAAACGGAACAAGGGGACCAAGACGCGTCGAAGGAGACCAAGGCCGAGCCTTGGGGTGGCCGGAATGCTTCTCGCCGTCGGCGAGCCGTGGAGGTGTCGCGCCACCCTCCCATGGCCGAGTTGACTCGGTCAACTCCAGTCAACAAGCATAATGAATAGTTTGACTTTCCCTTTTTGGCAGCCCACTATTTATACTTTCCCAAAAAGGAAACTTGTAATTATCCTTTCGACGAACTTCAAACGCGTATAACTTTCTCGTCGTAATTCCGATTCCGATAATTCTCGTGGCCACAAACTCGTATCGACGTACTCTTCAATAATCACTCAAAGTCAAACATATCGGCCAAACGGATAAAAAGTCAACTGTTCAGCCCAAACACATAATAAATCGACTAAACCAACAACAAAGGGAAATATTCGCAACTAATTCCTCGTAACTCTAAATCATGCTCCGGAAGTTCCCACGAACTCAAAATTAAATTTTGAACAACTTCCGTGAAGAAGCCGAAACCAAATTCTCGTCCGGTAATTTAGTCGCGAACAAACCTGCCATAATAATTCGTTTCCGTCGAAACTTCAAATATTCATAACTAATTCCTCGGTCGTCCAAATAACGATCCGGAACCGCCCATGAACTCGTAATCACACGTACAACGACTCTCGAGAAGAGACCCAGCTCCAATTCTCGGCCAATAATTTAGTTGTTAACGAGCCTGGCGATTCAATAACTGTCGAACAACTCTGCGACTACACACAACCTCATCAATCAAGCTGATCATACTGCTGATTCTGGTCCGGGTCGTCACAAATCCACCCCCCTTAGAAAAATTTCGACCTCGAAATTTCTGAGTCTGCTGGCTAAAAGTAGGAGCACTGCCTCTGCATAGTGCTCAACTCACCAACGGCAATCTCGACTGAACAACTCTGATAACATACTCCACAATAGGAGATAACTCCGTGCTGAAATCTCTGTACCCACAAATCACAAATCTAAACTGGCTCATACAATCGCCAAGTGTTCCTGCATAAGGAACAAATAGGGTACACAACACGCAATAACCTGAAACATAGTTCCGCCACGCGGAACACAACACACACACAAAAGCCAACACTATAGGCGGTGCCGAACCATACGGCACAACACAAACTCGCCTATGACCACATACTGATCAAAACAACGTGGCTAATCACAACACAGTCTATACACACCAACATAACTCAAACATCGAACTCAAGCATGTATCAGCCCATTTCCGCTAACCTGACAGTCTGGTACTGCAAGCCACCTCGAACAGCTGAAACTGCTGGTCCCGAATCCTCCGGAACTGCAACACCAAGGTCTGAATAGTCCTCAAAGATCACCATCCAATCTGAGGATAAGAACCGGTACTAACTCGTAATCTGGTTCCCAATGCTCGCTGCAAAGCTCACCAACACTTAGTCGTAGCTGATCACCTCGATCGGCGAACTGGGACACAGGTACACCACGTAGATGGACAACCTCCGTCAAACACAGCTATGCCAGCCAACCACTGGAATCATCTCCGAAAGTACAAGGAACTGTACTGAGTTCGTCAAATGATCCACAAAGGCCCGACAACTGGTATCACAACCAAAGTGTACACATACACACACAATCACAGCAGCAACCGTCACGTCTAATCGGAAATCTCAAATGACTAAAACATCTCGGCAAGTCTCTGCCTCCTAGCCATCGCCAGTCGACGAATGTGGCATCAGCACACACAAGCTGCGCTCGCACAAGCTGCTATATCGTTCTTCATGTTGTGTCACGAGTAGTAACTCGAAATATCAGACACATCTCCGCATGACTAGCACCAACCGCGCGCAAAACAATGAGCTTCAACATCATCTCACTCGAACTCAGCTCTCGTTGTCCGTAACTCGGTTAACACGGACACTCGCGCCACACTCACATGAAACACTGAAACTCCCGATTTTCGACTGAATGCATCAGCAACATCATCCCAGACGGATGGTTAAAGTAAAACCTCTAGCCTTTCCCGAACAAGCTCAAATGTACAGCCATAGCTGTAGTGTCTCGAACTCTCCGATGCTAACAAAAAGACAGCTACACCCATATCATACACTGGATACGTAGCTATACAAAGTTTCACTGCCTGGAATCATGAGCCACCGCTCTGCTACACAGCATCATAACATTACCAAATCCAAATCTCGATGCATCGCCATAACCCACGAACTCGTCGCGGTCGCCAAGTAAGGACAAAACCGAAGCAACGGTCAACCATCCGGCAGGAGGAAGTAACTCTCCTCGCGTGCATCGAACAGCTCGAACTTGACGCCTTCTTCGTCAATCCGGAAAATGAAATGGTACCCCGGGAAAATCCTGCACAAGCCATCGATAATAGCCTGCCAAACCCAAGAGACTCCCGATCTCTGGTACCATGGTAGGTCAACTCCAAATCAACACGGCTTCTAACTGGTCAGGATCCACGCCACTCACTCGGATAGCATCACATAGCTTAAAATCATCACGCAAATCGGCCAAAACTCACACTGGCTGAACTTCGCAAACACAAGATCATCTCGCGAAGTCCGCAAAACCGCTTGCAACTGCTTCAGGTGCTGGCCCACACTCCTGGGATACATCAGGAAGTTGCCGACGAACATGGTCGCAACTCGTCCAGAAACTGTCTGAACACATGGTCCATCAAGTCCACACAATCTACGGAGCATTGGTCAACCCAACGACGTGACCAAGAACTCCTGATGTCCGCACCGAGATCCGAAAGCCAACATAGCCACATCTGACTCATCAAACCTCCACTGATGGTATCCGGATCCGAAATCAATCCTCGAAAAGACTGAAGCTCTCACAAGCTGATCAACCAATCGTCAATCCGAAGCGGAGGATACTCACTCTCCTCTGAAGTGAATCAGGCTTCGGTAGTCAATGCACCATCTCGTCGAACCAACCAACATCCGTACACACAATGCAAAAGTACACCACGCAAATACACTAGGTCACAAGAAATCTCCTGAAACCTCCTCCAGCAACTCCTGGAGTCGAAACTATAGCTCCATCAGCTCCGCTGGCTCCAAACGACAAAATGCCGGAAAAATGAGTCCAGCGCCTGGTACAAGCTCAATGGTGTAGTCAGTCTCCCGAACTGGAGGAACACCTGGTAACTCCTCCGGAATACATCTGGAAACTCGGAAACCATCTCAATGTCACCAAGGTCGGGTACAACAACCATAGTATCCACAACATGGGCTAAATAAACCACACAACTTGTCTCCACCATCCGCTCGACCATCACCACGAAACAGTATCTCGGGAAAATCTGGTCGTCGAAACACAACCTCCTCATCGAGGCACTCGAACACAACCAAATGCGTCGTCAGTAAGTCCATACTCACAAACACACCAAAATCACAACATCCAGCTATAACAAATCCACGGCTAAACCATATCCTCCAACAGGGATCTCGTAACCTCCGGATGGATGCAACACTCTCCAAAACCTCGGAAGTGGAGATACAGACACAATCACCATGGACATCAAACAACAGTAACCTCGGAGAAAAGTCTGTCCTCAAACAAGGTCATGGCACGAATTCCAACATGCCCAACTAGTCGCCCACATCAATTGCGACTTGCTGAATAACTCGTCAAAAGGGTACATTGATCAGACAGTAGGAACAACATGAGAGTCTCCTCGTAACTCTGAGCCGTCGAACCGCTAACACAGCTGATTGAGGGCACTCCCTCGTAACGTGACCCTCCTAGCCACCGAAACAGCAACTGAAAGTGCTCCTCGAACACAAATCACCCCAACACCTGCTGCGTGAAAGGATCGCCAATGATCACCCAAACTCATGCCACAAGAGCAAATCCGCTACTCTGTGATCTCCGCCTTCGCCAAACGGATCAGCAGAGGATCCTTAACATAATCAAAAAGGCCACAGTCTGATGACGTCACTGATCCCGAAGTGTCAGAACTCAACCTCATCAAAATCTCAACTAAGTCCACTTTCCTCAAACCATCACATCAAAAACCGTACACATCTTTCCCTCACAATAACCTCGCCACTGAGTGCAACACACTAAGCTCCTCACGGATATCTCGAGGCACATCAATCAGACTCTCTCTGATACTCAGGTTCAAACTCATCTCGAACCTCGCACACTGCTTCCTCTGAAGCCACATAACTCGTGCAAACCGAAATAACATAGGAACAATGCATCTCTGCCTCAGGTGGTTAAGCACTCCACATTCGATTGCTGGATAGCCTGATAACACCATCACTGTTTACACAACACTCTAAATGTAGGCCATGGAGTCACAACCGGATCTCACACAATATCAGCCCACAAAATACAACAATCTAACTCAGGCAAACATCACTGCCATAAATCTCAGCTCTGAGGCAACATATAGACGCTCATATACACATCCCCAGATAAACCGTGCCACACAATTCTCTGAACTCTGAATACTCATCTGAATCCACTGTTCACTGGCAAATCACGCGTCGTATGATCCTCAACAGGATCCACAACCGAAACGACACGGAAAGCACATCAGGAGGCATCCTAATGAATACAATATCGTTCACAACAAGTGGAACGTAATCATGGAACTTCAAATATTTGAAAACATACAACACCCGGAATTTGATGATTATCCGCCGGCCGGTCGGGTCACCATTCCAGACATGCTGTACATTCTCAAATACCCTTAGTAAACACGACTACAGAAGTCTACAGAACCTATAACCTAATGCTCTGATACCAAGCTGAAAGGACCCAATTCCGATTTAGCTTCCTAAATCGGAATCAAACCCCTTCGAAAACACGAACCAACAAAAACTTTTCGAAATTTGGGCAGAGTTTCGTTACTAGCGTGGAATTATCATTACCTGCACGCTGAAAATACACTTCATCCTATGCCACAAAAAGCAAACCGTGGGCACCAATCCCATCCGGATTTCTCAATATATCAACAGTAAAGTAAACAATACATATAATATATACTTTACTGAAATCCGGGTAAAATCGTATAACATATTCAATAGGACGCTCAGAGCGACTTCTAATACATAATCATATACGCATACCACAGTAGGTAGAACAATAAACCTACTGGATGAAACAAAGTAGCTCGAGCACTATGCCTCCGACCACGACGTGCGACACCAGAGCCTGAACTGCAAACTGGGCACGGAAACCGAAAAGCCCAGGTGAAAGACAATAAACACGTTAGAGTGAGTGGACGAAAATAAATGTCTTTCACCAGATAATAAATATGTTATAAAAGCATATGCGAGTCCAGGTAAATATAAACAACATAGTACACGAGGTAAAACTCATACTCCTCCAGTGTACTGAGCATGCAAGTAAAATCCCACGGGGTCACTCATGGACTCCTCCGTGATAGAACAGTCCGAATCACGGGATCCCGGACCCACACGTGATTCTAAGCCAGAAAGGCCTCGGTTCCGGGGATACGCCCCTCGCCGGTCAGGTCGGGGTAACGCCCCGCCTGGGATGCCTACCATCGGGGATCAGCCGAGAGGCTAAGTGTATCGATACAACAACGTAACCAAGACTGTACTCTGTGAAAACTAAATCATAACAATTCGATGCAAATGCATTAAACAATATAAAAGTGTATGCATATTCGTATACGTATATTCGTATAAACATATTCGTATAATCGTAAACACATGCTTATATAATCATAATCTCGTATGAAATCTCATGCTCGTAAAACCATAATCACGCTGCATGCTCAAGTTCATAAATCACATAAAAGACTCGCAAGATTTCCGTGAAAAGAAATTGTCCACTCACAGACTAGCGTAACGCGTATCGCGTTAACCCGTGATCCGGCGGAATGTCCCTCGCCAAACAAACGATCACGAACCCCTGAATATCCACAATGTCCAATATTCAAAGTCATAATCCGAAAATACAAATCAAACCACGAGAAACCACCGTTCTCGGAAATACACAATTCAAAGTCGACGAATCGTCGAAAATCCGTATATACCACCTCAATACCTCGCTTTACGTTCGGACGCTCAACTCGAAAAACAAACCTCCCCACTGCGATCGGGGCGCGATTTCGAGTCAAATGACATGTAATTTGTCGAAAACTAGAAAAAGTCAAACTGGACCGCCGTTGACCGCCGCGTTGACCGCCGCCCACGGCGGCGCCGCCACTGACAGGAAGATTTCTCGGCGGAGCAACCCCTATTCCATGCAAAACCACCCACTGAGCAACTTTGTCAACTGCACCGAAGTCCAATTCGCACTCTAACATGGTCAATTTCATGAAAAACCGAATGAATACACAAATTTCCAATCAAGAATTCTCCTTACACACATCAAATTGAATCTCCAAACTTATAGGGAAGCATCTATGGAATGAGAGCAACAAAGCCCACCCAAAATTTCAGTTCAAATCGTCCAAAATCATAGAACCCGAATACCTCAATTTTCCTTGAATTTTGGCCGGAAATATCTCCTCCTCCGGCGAGCCTTGCCGTGAAAGGAGTCCGGAAACGGAACAAGGGGACCAAGACGCGTCGAAGGAGACCAAGGCCGAGCCTTGGGGTGGCCGGAATGCTTCTCGCCGTGGAGGTGTCGCGCCACCCTCCCATGGCCGAGTTGACTCGGTCAACTCCAGTCAACAAGCATAATGAATAGTTTGACTTTCCCTTTTTGGCAGCCCACTATTTATACTTTCCCAAAAAGGAAACTTGTAATTATCCTTTCGACGAACTTCAAACGCGTATAACTTTCTCGTCGTAATTCCGATTCCGATAATTCTCGTGGCCACAAACTCGTATCGACGTACTCTTCAATAATCACTCAAAGTCAAACATATCGGCCAAATGGATAAAAAGTCAACTGTTCAGCCCAAACACATAATAAATCGACTAAACCAACAACAAACGGAAATATTCGCAACTAATTCCTCGTAACTCCAAATCATGCTCCGGAAGTTCCCACGAACTCGAAATTAAATTTTGAACAACTTCCGTGAAGAAGCCGAAACCAAATTCTCGTCCGGTAATTTAGTCGCGAACAAACCTGCCATAATAATTCGTTTCCGTCGAAACTTCAAATATTCATAACTAATTCCTCGGTCGTCCAAATAACGATCCGGAACCGCCCACGAACTCGTATCACACGTACAACGACTCTCGAGAAGAGACCCAGCTCCAATTCTCGGCCAATAATTTAGTCGTTAACGAGCCTGGCGATTCAATAACTGTCGAACAACTCTGCGACTACACACAACCTCATCAATTAAGCTGATCATACTGCTGATTCTGGTCCGGGTCGTCACAGTTACAATTATAGTTATTGTTGTTGCCAGTACTAGTGGCAAGAAAACATTTCACAGAATAGATTAGGACACTTATAGTTGGCCAAGGTGTTCGTATACTAGGGTCGTCTGGAATGTCATATTGAAGGGCTTTCCTGTCGTAGGCATAAGTGAGAAGCGAGTGAAGTCCTTGAATATGGTGGCAAAGAGAGTCATGGGCTGCACAACATGGATCCTGTCCCAGAACTGAGCTCGCCAGGCTCGGTATTGTCACGTCACGCCAAAGGATGGTGAGAGAGAGATGGTGAAGGCTTTGCTTGGTAGTTTCCCGATCAAAAAGCCAAAATGAGTATCTTCCATGTCAGCCTCTAAAGGGTGTGTATGGGCTCGCCAAGTGCTGTAGCAGTTGACGAAGTTGACTAAAGGCATGGGGGATCTTTGAGTTTTCCCAAGCTACCTGGTGAAGTGGTTGGGAGCGTATAGCTCATAATATATTTTGTTGGGATCAAAGACACACAAACCAACACAAGTATGGCTCTAAATGGAGATAATCCTTGCCATGTTGTCCTGTTCGGGTGAGGGGAGAAAATCGGACGATAAGTTCTTAAGGAAGTAGCGTTGAGGATTTCATTGATGGGGTCTAAGGGTAGTGTAGTATGCAAGAAAAAAGTGATGAAGCTGTTCTGATACGTGAGTGAGTCGGTGTGGAGAGGCTTTGTGAGCATCTTGCCAAAAAGATTTTTTTTTCTTTGAACGGATGTGCTTCTGGGTGTCAAAATACTGGGAAATAGACCTGCAACCAGAGGTCTACCATCCACAGGGTCCCAGGAGAGCAATATGCTAGGGGTGTTAGAGAGATCCATCTCAAGCTGCAGTAGATGCAGGCGAGAATGGATTGGGTAAGTCTAACCTTGGTACCTTCGTATAAGGCTTTAGCGAGTTGGGTCCAACTTTTGTTGACCTTGTTGGCGGATACACAAAATATATGCTTGGATAGCCAAAACTCAAGAAAAGAAATACCTCCCTGGGGGTTTCGTTGTTTTTAAAACAAGTAACCCAGGCGGTGTAAGAATTAGGGCGGTTCTTGCTAGCTGTCTTCAGGGCAGGATATGTGTCGCCTTGCTTCCATACTGGTTCTGCTATTGGAAATCCATAGATGGTCGCCAAATCGAGCAAAGTAATGCTCATGTTTCCGCAAGGGAATCGAAAGTAACTGCATATATGGCAGCGACAAACGGTGCCCGGTTACCCCCTTTGGGTAGTAAGAAGCATAGATCTAGTATATGATCGCTACCGACCATCTTCCAGAGAGCTTGATTGAGGTTTTTTTGTTTCTCATACCAAACTCTTTCTTCTTTGGAAGATGATGACCATTTGCCCTGTTGGCATAACACAACTCTCTGATTCCACCCAGTAGGCGCGGTGGGCTCTCCTCGAAAGATCAAGGCGGAGTGGCAAAGTCTGGAATGGAGAGCTTGGAAAATGGCTGAGTTGAGTGGTGTGTGGAGGAACAGACCCAATCGTCTGATGGTGTTTATGGAGAGTCTTTGAGTGACGGTGGGTTCAGAGTCTTTTCGTGTAGTGACAGTGCGTATAGAGGTCGCGAAAGTGTCTACAGCCTCTTGGGTAATACGAGGGTGTGGATTTTCATGGCTATGGGGGGGGGGGCATGATGCTAATTGGAAAGTTGATCAGAAAAAGATAAAAACTTCGCAAAGAAGTTTGGAAGTTTGGGGAGACTGAAGAAGAAAAGTGTTTTTGAGAAGTGGATTCGGATAGAACATGCGTATTTTTAACAACGTTATCTCACTAGGCGCGACTTTTCAGAAATGATGGTGAAGTGGTGTCATGAGCAGAAAGTTACCGTTTAACCCTAAATGACACATAGTTATTTCCAAACCTCTTCAATCACACATGTGCCTTATTTCGAGGCTTGAGGAGCAATGTTTGAGCCCAAAATAAACAGTCTTTATTTTTAGGATTTTTTAGAGATACTATTGGGCCGATGCCTGCAGCCTGAGTTGCGGAGTGACTTTTCCTAAGGATGGAAGGATTCCATAACGATCTTATCATCAAGTTTTACATTTTGGTTGAAAGACCTAGGCAGTAAGATCCTGAGCAATTAGAGTCATTAAGTGAATCTAAATGTTAAGAATCTTAAGACAATTACAACAAGTTATTATGCTTTCCTATATATAGAGGAAATCTTCACAAAATCAGGGGATCGACAACACATACATTCTTTGCTCTCGGCAAATCAACATTCTCATCTAGAGAAACCCTAGCAACCTGCGATCAATAGTCTTCACCCGAAAGAGCGTGAATATATGTTGATTCAAGGAGGCATACCCTTGTGTTCTTAACACTTTGTCAAAGAGATTGCTTTGCTTTACACCGAAGGAGCTGTAAAGTATCGATTTATGTGGCTCAGCGAGAGACACGAAAATATAAGTCATAAGTCACTTAGGCAAAAAGAATTCATCAGATGGGGTTGGTGCTCTCAGTCCCAATCGCTTCTTAGAAGACAAGTAGCGGCGAGTCTACTTTTAACGTTCTACCCCACGGCAGTGGCACGCCAAGTATATATGCACACGCAGTCGAGAAAATAGACAGTTTTAGACTTCTCAATACCCTGGAATTTCTGGAGCCAAACACTAATTGTGGGTATAGAAGACTTTTTATGCCTTCTTTTGGCTAGTTTTCTACAGTTTACTGGAAAAAGGCCAAAAACCAATTTAAGAACAACTCCAACATCTTCTTGATAATTTTTGTAAAATAGGGAAGTAAAATTCGAAATCTTCAACTCCAACTCCAACAGTTTTTCTATTTTGCAGATTTTTGCATTTATTACAACTATATTCTTATTTATTATAACAATAAAATATTATCTTTTTTATTGAGACTCGGAAAAAAAAGCTTGAAATGCCGCAAAAATTTTTTTTGGAAGAGCTTGGGAGACATTGATCCTTACGAAATATTAATGATGGCACATTCTGCAAAAATTTGCAGGTTGATATAAATTTAGAGGATGACTTGTTCTCTCTAATCCCTTTCTCTATTTTGGGGAATGGGATGAAAAAGCAGTTGAAGTGAAAAAATGCCAATATTCTCTAATTTTTTTTCTAGAATGAGGAATATATTGGAGTTGTTTTAAGTCCTCAAATAAGGGTATTCTTCAAAATTTCTCAAGCAATACATGGTTGACACACCAAATTAGCCCATAAAAATTGACAAAAAAGAAGAAATTCAAAATGTAATTTTACCCATAAATCCAACAATGTGAAGAATTTACCTTAGTCAATAGCTGGGGCTTGCGATCGCCATGGAGCAAAAATGGCTCATACGTGTCACACTTATCCGATGAAATAATAAATAAAATATAAAAATTATAATTTTGACCTTGACTCTAAACTTAGACCCGTGAATTTGAGCACGATCTAATAATACGACTCGAAATTTGAACAACTTTAACCCACATGATTATAAATGGGTCATGAGCAGATGACCTATTTTTAAAATGGGTCGATCTCGGATTGACCCGATAACATGAAGGTAATCGGTGTAACCCTTTTATTGTGATGTATAACTTTAAGGCTTGAGAGTGTTGAATATCCCTCGATCAATTCTGAGATATTAAATATTTTATTTCATTGAATTTGCATTTGCATTTTATGCACACATTTATTAAACAAGTTGTAAGTGGGTCAACCCGATTGAGACCAACCCGTTTATAAATGGGTTGAATTTGAGTTTGTGTTTTTGAAATGATAAATTAAATGTGTAAAGTTTAAGTTTGTATTTTTAACACGATAAAAATCGTGACCCAACATGATACGACCGATTAACAAGTCTACCTTAACACACATATAGAAACAACCAGCTGCGTAGAAAGTGAATCAACAATCATTAACCTAGCTACTCTAAGTCCCAGAGGACTTGACCCAATGACCCAACCTTTGGTTCCACATTTGTGACTTGCTAAGTTAGGTCTTGTTTTTTTTTTTGCTAGTATAAGAAAAGGTTACAAAATGGACAATTCTCTTGGGCAACCGTTGTCTTCAAGATAAAAAAGGTTTAGTTTTAATGTTGTTGCTGTCACGTTTGTGATGTGATTTAAGGCCAACCTTGGTTATAACCAAGACAGTCAAGCCCTAAGCGTACAGCTCCCAACTCAAGAGTCTCAAAGAGCCCCAAATTTAGATGAAAGATTTTTTTTTTCAATGAAGAAGAAACTTTTTCGACAAATTTATCATCAGTAAAAAACTAAAGCTAAAATAATTATATTTAAATTAATTGCACGTACTAAAATTATAGGTGCCGCAACTCACATAGAATCCTTTAATTCTCTTGGCCAAATCTAATATAATTAATCAAAATCTATAAAAAAAAAAGTGTTGAAGAACGACTTATTTTATTACATTTCGGATCAAATTACAACTCCCAATACAGAGTAAAATCATCACTGTGGCTCCAATTAGCAAACAAAATTTGGCACATATATATATTTTTAATAGAGTGATAAAAATTTGTTATCCGATGAGATTCGAACACATGACCTCAAATATCACAGTATAAATTTTGATCACTAGACTACAACTTACCGAGTCGGATATATTAAGGTTTGAATAACGACTAGGGCACCTTCTTTGTTAGTTACCTGATCGAATTGTTACCTCCAAATTTTTAGTCAATCCTATTCGATCAATTGTTTACGTTGAAAGAGTACAAGCCAAGAAAGAATAGTGATTGAATATTGCGCGGGTAAATGTCTCACTCATATTTTTGTTTATTGTTTTTTGCTGGAGCTAGCAAGTATGTATGCAACTTTTTTTGTGCTTTGGTGGTCCTAGAGATCAATGGCACTAGATGAACATGTATGTGACCGTGAAGAGAAGCTAATTAGCTGTCTCTCAAGTTACACACTTCATCCTCACGTGCATTTGGGACCGGTAGCATCTGTCATGTGGGTTCTCCCGATCTTTAGCTCCTCCTCAACCCAGTATTCCTACTCAGGGTCTCAGACCACTCGATCTTTAGCTACCTTTTCTAATTTGTTGTTTAAGAAAAAAAAATCACTTTATTCCATGTGACACCGGATAAGTATATAAAAATTCACTAGAATTTACTTTTTTTTTCATGGTGGTTAGCTTGTTTTTTATTTTTTTTTATTTTATGATGAGAGACGTTGTATTAATTAAGAGGAAAATCATTTGTTATACAGTAGGACGTTCATATGACTCGAGAGAATTGAACTATCGTTGCACTAATTTAGGAGACCTAAACTAGTACACGAACAAATATTTTGAATATTAAACACCAAATAAAGGTAACCAAGTAACCAGGACGTTGCCTCTCATAAAACGAACACCAACTCGGGTAAACCAATGTAATGTTTGCCTAAATTGCAGGGCTTCAAGCACAAGACTCCTAAATTCGATCCCAAAAGTAGCCCGAATCATTCGATACTCCAAAAAGAAGGATAAGGACAGAAACCCCCTAATCTTAAAACTCTATTCTAAAACAAACAAAGAAAGCTCCAACCCACAAAAGAGACCAAAGCCCACTTTCCATTAGGTTAGCAATCAGGGCCTCAAAACCAACCAGGCCCTTATGACCGTTTCTAATAGCAGTTTAATAACCATAAGGAGCAAACGATTTTTTTTACTTTTTGGTCAGCTTGTTACTATAGAGCTAGAGTGCATGGCTAACGTGGTTTTGTTTGGTTTGGTTTTCTAGCATATCAATGATCCTTATTTTTCTCGGTGGTCATAGAGAACAGTTATTCTAATTGTCATGTTTATCTGTTTATGATTTGACATTTGTTTTGCCTAAAGAAAATTCACTTCGAAGAAAGAAGGGTGCAACATAAGTAGACGTTTGTAAGTACGGATAATGGATAATGGATTGCACAATTTTTTTTTTATCTTGAAGTAAAATGAAAAATATATTTTAGATGAAAATGTAAAACATTTTTTTTGAAAGTCATGATGAAAATGTAAAACATAATAAAGGAGCAACTACTGAAAAGACATGCATATAAGTTGTATAACAGAATAACGTCGAGTATGGATACTATATATATATATATATATATTGTAGTGTACTATTTGAAATTACATGCTAGGCTTGATTATGTAGGTAACGTCGTGTATGGATACTATATTTTAAATTATTTTTTGTAGTGTAATATTTGAAATTACATGCTAGGCTCGACTATGTAGGTTGTTTAAGTACTTTTCGGTTTCTTAGAGAATGTTTTAGTGTTACACTTTCACTTTTACCTCACCCTTCGTAGGTGCTCAATTTTTAATTTTTGGAGATAAAGCGATAGAACTTATTAGACTGATAAGTTACAAGGAGAACACAAGTTATCGGCTCGATAGAAAGAACTCCTTAAAATAACCTATATTATTACATGCTCAGCACAAACAACCATTACATAACTAGACTGGTTAGATGTAAGGAAATGACTAAAAAAAATCTAGACCCCCCATTTTATCTAGTTATGCATCCCAAATCACAGCAACAACAAGCGTCGTTCTTTAGCATGCACATTTACCACTGAGACGGGATCATTTGCCACCAATAAATGAAACCGAATTGGGCCTCCTAACCTGATCTTGTAGAAAAAAGCCCCAGCCTCCAAAACTTTTCCCCAGCCAGCTACCATTTGGTTGCCTCCATGAAAGATGCTACCAGCATTTTCGTTGCCTCCATCAAGACCATCACTGAAGACCATCACTCCACCGCCATATGCACCACCGTAAGCCACAGTGCCACCTCCATCACCAATGTCATCACCACAATCATTCCCAAACACCCAATCCTTCAATTGACAAGGAAAGGGAGAGTGAAAAGGAGAAAGAGATAACTCATAAAAATATGAAGGAACTGAGATCTCCATCACCATGACTCTTTCGAACCAAAGTCTTAAACCAACCATCATCGTCAATGACGATGTACTTCTCAGTAGGTAGAGACAAAATCTCATCACAACTCTTAGCTCACGACGCTTAATGATTCTCTCTCTAAGTTTTTCTAGGCCCTGAAATAATCACAAGAAAAAACCTCAGTCAAGAGAAAAGAAGAGAAAACCTCTATAGACTAATCGAGATGAAGGTTCTCAATGTATAATCGTGCATACCACAATATTTAGTACGTGCTAAATATGTAATCCTGTGTAGCATCACAATATTTTTATTTTATGACATGGACACTTTTCCCCTACCCAAGGTCTAGTTGAAAGCCCAGCAATATAATTTTGGACATAAAAAATCTAGCAGCTACATTTGAGGAGATTTTCTCTAAGAACATATGTAGCGGTGGCCGGATTTAGGGACGTTCTCCCTGAGGGTCCGGCGAAATAGGACGTCCAGCGTCGATTGTTCGTTTAGCAGTGAAGAAATGGCCCAGCGACCGAACGTTGACCGTGGGAACGTCCTCGCTGGCGTCCTGCAATCAATCGAGCAGGAGAACGTTCTCCCTAGTGGTCCCCACGCATGTGGGTGACGCCAGGGGGCTGTTATTTTTTCACCCTGTACACGCGCCGATAATTCCGTAAAAAAAAATTGACTGAATCAATCACAATGTGACACTTGGCCAGACTGTAGGCACTGGATCCATCAACGAATCTTTAAATCTAGGCCGTCTATTTTGAACTGAAAAATCGATCTGATAGCCCTCATTCAAATGAAATGGCTACTTCAACCAGAAATTTAATATTTGCAAATAAAATCCCAAAAACTTACAAAACAATCCCAAAAAATTGCAAATGACCCCTTACACTTTTTCTATAAATACTACATTCATTTCATCCATTTCTCACACCAATTTGTGCACAACAAATTTATTCACTCCTTCCTTCCATCTCTCCTCTCAATCCTTTAATTTTTTTTGCAAAAAATGACTACCAATAGGCTTCTTTCGGAAGATGTGCAATTGTGCATCTCTTATTGTCATTTTAATGTTGATTCCATCACTGGAAACAAACAAAAGGTCGACAAATTGTGGGAAAAAGTTTATGTCGATTACAAGGAGAATTGGGAGCTAGATCATGGTGAATTGAGACCGGATGCTAGGACCCAAAATGGTTTATCCTCTCGTTTCGCAAAGTTGAAGCCAAATTTGAAACTTTGGGGCAGTGCTCTTGCTTTCGCACGAAAGAATGCACAATCCGGCTCAAACTTACAAGATGAGGTAAGATTGTTCTTATTAAATACCAGTTGTTTATACCATATTGTTTGAAATTAGTATGTCTATTTTTAAAAAAAAAATTTGTTCTTATGAAATACGCATTGTTTATACCATGTTATTTAATATTATTATGTCCATTTTATTTAATTTAATTTTATGAAATACTAGTTGTTTATGCCATTTTATTTGATATTATTATGTCATAGCAACTACTTATTTTTGGTTAGATGAGATCTGCTCAATCATTTTATGTTGTAAAAAAGAAGAAAGAGTTTAGAGACTTTAATTGTTGGGAAGCGATGAAGAATCATCATTACTTTATCCATGTCGAAGCTAGTACACCTCCGCCTTACTCATCATTTACTCCGCCTTACTCATCATCTACTCCTGCAAGCTCAATGCCTCCCGCCGTCGACTTGGACGAGGATGAAGTGATTGCTACACCAATAAGTAACCAAGGTCCCTCTTCTCTGGTTAGACCTATGAGAGTGAAAGCAGCTAAGGAAGCCAAAAAGAAAGGAAAAAATGTCATGACTCCTACAAATGAGAGAGTCGAGGCTTTGAACAAAATTGTGGCAAATCAACAAATTTTTATGAACAATAAAAAAGAAAGTGATGTTCTTGAGGTTGCCTTTAAGAGAGAGACTACAAATTGAGAGCTTTGGCGGATGAAACTAAGATTATGTCAATGGATACCAATACTATGACTCTTAAATCAAAGAGGCATTTCACAAAGAGGAAAGCCAAAATCCTCGCTCTAGTAGATGGGGTTGAAGAAGAAGCTAGCGAGGATGCCTTTTCAAATTGTTATCGCCCTCTTTTTCCAAGCACTTAAATTATATAATTTAATTTTTCAAGCATTTAAATTATCATTTATGTAATTTAAGTTTCCAAGCATTTAAATTATGTACTATGAAGTTTCCCTTTTCAAGAAATAAAAACATACTTTCTTTATTTAGATCAAGTTCACACACATTACAATAAGACATGGTCGAAGGAAACACACATAATTGAAACACACATATTTGAAAGACATAATTCAAACACACAACAATGCAAACACATAATTAATACAATATATTTATAGTTGTTCACCGGTCTCAAGAAACCAGTTGTGCTTAATTAAGTCTTTCTGAAGCTCTCCATGGATGTCAGCAGATTGGAGATCTACAAGACTGTTGTGTTAAACCAGTTGTGCAGTTGTGTTAAATCGTTGTTCATTCTGTCTATCTCTTCCAACCGGCTCAAAAGGAACCTGATTCCCTTTTTGTTCCACTGTGCCATCATAAACTGTGAAAGCGGTAGATGGATTTTGGAGATCTTCTTCTTCCTTCTCCTCAAACTCATCCTCCATGAATTCTTCCTCAACGATCATGTTGTACATTATGATGCAAACTAACATGACACTTTTTAATGTCGATAGGTGGTGACACCGAGCTGCATGCCGAATAATCCCCCAACGAGTTTGTAAGATGTCAAAGCACCTCTCCACATCCTTGTAGTATATCTCTTGTTTCTTCGCAAAAAGCTTTTGTGGTAGCTCCTGAGGATTGAAAATCATTTTGACAAACGAGGAGTACCTCAGATATATCCCATAAGCAAGATAATAAGTGTTGTGGTATGTCATACTGTTGACTTTATAAGTCATAGTCGGACTTCTTCCAGCAAGCAGCGCATCGAAGACATCTGATTGGTAGAACACGTAAATATCATTTTGAGCTCTTGGTACCCTGAAGAAACTATGCCATATCCACGTGTCATATGAGGCCACTGCCTCTAAGATGATAGTGGGACGACCCTTTCTCCTTGAGTATGACCTGGACCAAGCGGTTGGGCAATTCTTCCATTCCCAATGCATGCAATCAATACTTCCGATCATACCAGGAAATCCTCGCTGTCTGGCCCTTCTTAGAAATCGGGTGATGTCTGTCTGATTTGGAGCACGGAGATAACGATCACCATAAAGCTTTACAACTTGGGTGCACCACTTCTTCATGCATTCTAGAGTTGTTGATTCCCCCATCCTTGTGATTTCAGCACACTGATCTGCAGTTGAACCGTATGCCAACATTCGTAGAGCACCTATCATCTTTTGTTGGGGAAGTAGTCTGAGTATTGCAGTGGCGTCGGCTTGTTGATGCCAAAATTAGTCATAGTTGCAGAGATCCTTCATTATACGGTTGAATATATTCCGGCTAATTCGGTACCTCTGGCGAAAGTCGTGGTCGTTGAACACCGAGCGTTCGATGAAGTAATCTTCCATCAGATTTTGTCCTCTGGACTCCCTCATCCTTGGTTTATTTTCACGGTGGTGTGGTAGTTCATCATCAAATGTTGCATCCACCGAGACTGCGTCGGTTATGAATGCATTGGCAATTTCTGCATTTCGCTGGCGTTGTTGTCGTCTCTTACTGAAAAAATTGTTCAAACCCATAGGATTCATCTTGATGAAATTGGAATGTGAAGAAGTGTTTGGAGAAATTTGTTTACGAGTAGAACTACAAGTGATTTGTAGTTGGTGTGAGTATTCAAAGAGTCGTAGATGATGCTTTAATAGCAATTTTGAATTACTAGATGTTTTAAGATAACGACACGTGTCACAGCTTGATTGGTCAGAAATCTTACCGAAAATCTTCATCAATAATTTAGACGATAACGAAATTGTGCCATATCACATGTCACAAACTAATTGGTCGAAAATCTTACCGACTATCTTCATCAATAATTTTGCCGACATCGACACGTGGACATGACACGTGTCACATTCTCATTTGTTCGTAATCTTACCAGAAATTTGCATCAATCATTTCGCCAACAAATAAACGTGTCACTAAATTACTGGTCGAAAATTTTATTGAAAATTCGCTACGAATTATTTGATCGAAAATGCACGTGTCAGCTAGTTATTGGATAAAAATATTATTATGATTTAAAAAATCACAATTTGAAATTATAATGAATAGTAATAGAAAGTTCTATTTTTGGTACCGCTGCACACAAAATAGAAATAAGACTTTCTATTCAAGGATTTTGAAGAGGAATTCCTCAAATAAGAATTCCTCGCCCATTTTATGGGTGCATATGCTTTAAGGGAGCATTTTTTCTCCCCTTTCCAAAACAAGGGGCGGGATCAGCTGTCTCAAATATCCTGTGCCAAACCTGTTTCATATCTAAGAGTTTGACACCTGTCCGTTGGGTTAGCACTACTTCAACTCTGTTAAGTCTATTGTATTAATTTTGTTAAGAAATTAATAAATGAAATACACTAATACAGTACCGAGTACATAGCTCAGAATATGCTGAACCCTTGATCCTAATTCGATTTCTTAAAGTTTCAATATTTGCCCCCTTTTGTACTGCTAATCGCCCCTCAAAGTCTCCATCTTCATTCCCTTCTTAATCCCTTTTCGACTTTCAATATCCACTGATTTGTGATCGTCGACAGTCGAAAATTTCAGGTTAATAACAAAATGAGCGGAGAGTAGCCGACAGTATCTTCAGCCTATTCTGAAATAAAATGATTCAAATCGATCGGCAAAATCAAATACCATAAACATGGTTGTCTTCTCGCCTTGGGTTCTTACCTATTTCTTCCATCTACTGGGTAACTGGGTTCTGATTAAAGTCGTTGGTTTTGGGATTTTCTATATAATATAGTAATATCGATGGAGATGGGTATCTGATACGTTAAATGGATTTGTTTTCAATTAAATCAAATGTGGGATTTGAATTTGTTGGCATCTGACGCATCTCTTTGAAGTTTCCTTATCTGGATTTGGAAATATTGGTTCCATCTCGTTTGATTTCCATATAGATTTCCACCATATAATATCCTAAGTTCACCAAATTTTTAAAATTTAAAATTATATTAACTTTTCTAAGTTCATTTTTTTTCATACCAAAAATGTCTCAATCGTTTAAAAGACTTTAAGTTTTATTTCTAAACTTCTTTGAGAATTTGAGAACGAGCATAATAGGGTGACAAACTTCAATAGGGGTTTGTTGAATGTAGTTACTATTTTCAGTACAGTCCTACTGAATTTATCTATGTATCAAATAAAGCGTGTGTTTCAGTAGGGGTCTACCGAAAAAAGTTGAACAAATTCAGTAGAACCATACTGAAAATAAGCATATATTTCAATAAGAGTTTACTAAACAGAGTCAAAATTTTCAGCATACAAAGATCTGTTACTTTTTTCAGAACGTATGTAATCCATAAAATATAAAGAAAAATATATGATATCCTCGATTTCATGCTCCAATTCCAAATCAGTGCATTATCTCTCCATCATATAGTTTTAAAAGAATAAAAATGGTTTATTTTAAAAACAAAAAACTGTTTAGATAAACCATTTGTATGTAGTTTTTTATTGTAATTTTGTATGTGAGTAGTACAGTCTTTTAATAAATGTCAAAAATGTAGGGTGAATTTAATAAATTTTAGGGTGAAAATTGTTAGTGCGTGATCCATTATCACAAAAATACCACACATGTAATCACTACAAATGGGTCAAACACAGCTTAGACCAAACGCAAGACAGCAATACGGGCTTCAACTTTAAACAAGTGACCAACACCATCCGAACGTCCACGCGTTCGGTACGACAAGCAGAAAGTACCAGGACATGCAATGTACAAAAGACAGGATCCCACATCGAAGAACAACAAAAGACTCCATACTCAACCACCAATATAAACAACACATTTATGACAGATACAAGGTACGCCCTTTACTCTACCAATACTACTGTTACACTTCATACATTTTAACTAGAGCGTCGGAGAGTTGAAGGCGAGAATTCCTTGTCAAGACTCCTAATGCCCGTTTGGTGTATTATTCTTAACAGCAGGTAAATGATGACACATGCGCGATAGTCTAGATCACCTGAAATAGCTCAATCCGACCTTCTACTAAAAGTCCCTCACAGAATTTGGTAGAAACAATTGACGTCATCTGTGGGAAGCGAGCAATCGTAAACCACGTACAAACCCATAAAAAAAGGAGCCCAAAAATCAAACCCGGCACCATAAATGGCGGCAGAACACATCAAACCCGAAAGTCGAAAGACAAAAGACACACCAGTAGACACGATTAGCAGCATCAACGACTTAATGGAGGATGAAGCGGCAGCCCACCTCGTGAAGAAACTCCAAACGGCAAGAACCGAAAGAGATCAGGAACGCCAAGCCCGACAACGATCGGAGGAACGACTTGACGCGTTCATACGAAGCCATACTAAACCCAACGCGATGAGCCGGGATCGACATAGGAACCAAGGGCGGGCAGGCAGGTCATCAGAATCTACCCACCATGGGGACTGCGTAACAATCAACTTTCGGGACCACCTCCACCGCCCGAACGAATACAAGAATACGATGACGAGGAACTAGTTACGACAATCGAGGAAACCATGCTTCGACGGATGGAAGAAATGGAGGCCGAAATTACATCACTCAAGAAAAGCACGCACACTGGGCCAAAAGGGATGTACACTCCCTGCGTAAGCCCATTTTAAGATGATATCATAGCACAGGGCAGCGACCCGTATTCCAAAACCCTCAAGATTGGCAGGTTCAACGGAAAGGGAGACCCATGAACACACATCGACGAATATCAATCCACCACCGTACGCACCCGGTATTCGAACGCAACCCTTTGTTTTCTGTTCCAAGAAATGCTGACGGAAGAAGCACGAAACTGGTTCTACGAGGTGCCCACAGGATCCATCCACTCGTTCGAGGAGCTAACAGAGTGCTTCCTTAAACAGTACCGGTTGTAGGGCAAGTACAACACCGCCAGCACGCTCCTGAAGATCCGTTAGGGGGTGATCTACACGTTTTCTACGTGATTCTTAATATGTTTTTCCCTTCATTTAGCTTCGTTAGGGCTCTAAGTATTTCATTTCTAACTTACTTTAACGTTTTAGGTACAAAATAAAGAGGAATCAATAAAGGAGGCAGAATTGAGCTTAAAATGCACTAAGCGGAGATTTTCCCAATTTGGTTAGGAAAATGATCTTTCCCTACCCGAATTAGGAATGAATGTCAGCCATGAAATTAACGTCTACATCATGAAAGGAAGCATTGAAGCTAAAACGAAGAAGAAACGAAGTTTCCTAATCTCACTAGGAATTTCCGGAAGAGCAGAAAAATGATGACGGGATCATGTACGAAAGTTACTAATTTTGGGTTCCAAATGGTTTCTAAAAAGTGTGACCAAATGGTTTCCAGAATTAGTAACCCAAATGAAATGAAAAATGGTGTCATTTGTCCCGGTCAAACCAGGAAAAGAAGATGGTGCGCATGGAGTATATTCTGGCCGAATATTGCATATCTTGCTTGCCTAATTCATTGCCGAATCATGTGTATCTTCACTACCATATTTGAGACCGAAATATCCAAGATATTATGCCCAAATTCGGACTAGATATTCCTTGGGAATCAAGAAGAACAAAATCTGGCAAGATATCTCAAATCAGAAATCAGGAAAATAATCCGTCAACTTCTTCAGACGATTGCGAACAGCCCAGACCTCTGATTAATGTATATGATACCTCGTTTGAAAGATCTTTGAATTATCTTTCCAACGACACCAAGATCGCAATTTTTGGAGATCTACAGCTCCCGGAATGTCCGTTTTACCAAAAAGGGTCAGATCTGTCCGGAAAGAGAAAGAAGAGATTTTCCTTGTGCACCAAGCTCATCCTTGTGCCTATAAATTGAAGACTTCGGCTCATTCATCATAATCTCTCATTCTAGTACTCAAAGCTCTGCCCAAAACACTACCTCTCCTCCCTTGCACCAAATCTGAAGAAGCCATCCCTCCAACGCCATAAACACCATCCTCCACCGAAATATTAGGGGAGTCCCGAAGTATTTCGCCATCTCCATTGAAGAGCAGCTTACACCAAGTAGTCTAGGGGAGTCCCGACAACAAAAAGTGTAACCATAACTCTTCTCTTATTTCTTTGTATTTTTGGCATTCTTTGGAGTGAAGTTGTAAAGGATTTTGGTTATATAATTCTAGTTAATTTTCTGCCATCTTCTAGTTCTTACGTTTTTGCTATACATGTTTATTCTATGCTTAATACTTAATCTGAATGCAGGGGAGTCCCGGTTTAGATTATTGATGTGTTAGGGGAGTCCCGAAGCACTTAATCACGAAATTAACATGAGTTATATAGTTGAGGACGTAGGCACCTTTAGGTTGCATGAAATTGGTTAGGTTATAAAGAGTTAGAGAAAAAGATGAGATGATCACATGTATATATTAGATAGGTTTTATTTTCGGTTTAGTAAACATGTTTAGGTTCTTTGATTCTTGTTTGTTTTGTTTGTCTATGAGTATAAAGCATGATAGAGTCCTAGGATTTCTAAGTGTGTTTTACTTGCCATTTTTTTTGTCTTTAATTTCGTAGGTCATTAGAACACCAATTCAAACTCCCCCCCATACTTTCTAACGTTTTCATGCAGGTGAACACCCTACAATCCCCGGTTAAGAACGATACCCTATTTACCAATGCTACATCTACACAAAAGGGTTTTAAATTGCATTTCGTCTAGATTGATTATTGAGTGTTAATTTAGTAGTCACTTTAGGCGTTATCAATTTTTGGCGCCGTTGACGGGATCATGTGCGAAAGTTACTAATTTTGGGTTCCAAATGGTTTCTAAAAAGTGTGACCAAATGGTTTCCAGAATTAGTAACCCAAATGAAATGAAAAATGGTGTCATTTGTCCCGGTCAAACCAGGAAAAGAAGATGGTGCGCATGGAGTATATTTTGGCCGAATATTGCATATCTTGCTTGCCTAATTCATTGCCGAATCATGTGTATCTTCACTACCATATTTGAGACCGAAATATCCAAGATATTATGCCCAAATTCGGACTAGATATTCCTTGGGAATCAAGAAGAACAAAATCTGGCAAGATATCTCAAATCAGAAATCAGGAAAATAATCCGTCAACTTCTTCAGACGATTGCGAACAGCCCAGACCTCTGATTAATGTATATGATACCTCGTTTGAAAGATCTTTGAATTATCTTTCCAACGACACCAAGATCGCAATTTTTGGAGATCTACAGCTCCCGGAATGTCCGTTTTACCAAAAAGGGTCAGATCTGTCCGGAAAGAGAAAGAAGAGATTTTCCTTGTGCACCAAGCTCATCCTTGTGCCTATAAATTGAAGACTTCGGCTCATTCATCATAATCTCTCATTCTAGTACTCAAAGCTCTGCCCAAAACACTACCTCTCCTCCCTTGCACCAAATCTGAAGAAGCCATCCCTCCAACGCCATAAACACCATCCTCCACCGAAATATTAGGGGAGTCCCGAAGTATTTCGCCATCTCCATTGAAGAGCAGCTTACACCAAGTAGTCTAGGGGAGTCCCGACAACAAAAAGTGTAACCATAACTCTTCTCTTATTTCTTTGTATTTTTGGCATTCTTTGGAGTGAAGTTGTAAAGGATTTTGGTTATATAATTCTAGTTAATTTTCTGCCATCTTCTAGTTCTTACGTTTTTGCTATACATGTTTATTCTATGCTTAATACTTAATCTGAATGCAGGGGAGTCCCGGTTTAGATTATTGATGTGTTAGGGGAGTCCCGAAGCACTTAATCACGAAATTAACATGAGTTATATAGTTGAGGACGTAGGCACCTTTAGGTTGCATGAAATTGGTTAGGTTATAAAGAGTTAGAGAAAAAGATGAGATGATCACATGTATATATTAGATAGGTTTTATTTTCGGTTTAGTAAACATGTTTAGGTTCTTTGATTCTTGTTTGTTTTGTTTGTCTATGAGTATAAAGCATGATAGAGTCCTAGGATTTCTAAGTTTGTTTTACTTGCCATTTTTTTTGTCTTTAATTTCGTAGGTCATTAGAACACCAATTCAAACTCCCCCCATACTTTCTAACGTTTTCATGCAGGTGAACACCCTACAATCCCCGGTTAAGAACGATACCCTATTTACCAATGCTACATCTACACAAAAGGGTTTTAAATTGCATTTCGTCTAGATTGATTATTGAGTGTTAATTTAGTAGTCACTTTAGGCGTTATCAATTTTTGGCGCCGTTGCCGGGGATTGTTAAGTTTTATTTGTGTGTTTTCGTTTGTGCATATGTGAAATTGTGTAAATAAGTTTATTTTGGTTTTCAGTTTTCGGAACACCTACTGTCCCGTTTTTGTGCAATTTATTTGACGTAGCTAGAGGTCTTAGAAAATTATGAAAATTTACAGAGTTGTTCATTGGTGTGTCTAGTTTCTGGCTGTAAACTTTCATTGAAATCGGACTAACTAATAATTCTGGAAAATTCTGAAATGCAGCTGTGTTCAAACTGTGCGATTCTGGATTGTGTAGTTGTTCTGAAATTTGTAAATAATACATACATGTTTATAATTTTAATTTTTGTTCATACTAACCTTTGTTTTGCAGCCATCTAACACGTTAAAGGAAGTCTTCAATTTACATTGAATACATGAAATTGGTTGATTAAGTCTCACTCTTTGGAATAGATGGCAATCTTTTTCTGGTTTATCTCCTTAACCCTTTGTGTTTCATTCGAAATACAAGGTTGTGGGCGGAGTCTACTAAGAACTTGAGGGAGTGTGTTATTCTCGAAATATTGGCTGAATGTCGGACATGGTGTCTAGATGGGATATGACTGGTGACAGGTTTTGGATCTAAGAAAGAGAAACATCATTGGAGTACATCCCTTGATCACGGTAGCCTCGGGTTGTTTCTCGAAATTAGTCCTACCTCTCGCGTTATCTCTATCCCTACTGGCCATGTTTTTCGATTGATCCAAGGCCGATTGATTGAGAATGCATACTTTATCGCGCGGGTCGCACGTCCATTGAAAGACCTAAAAACCAGATTCGTGTACTCTCTTTAAATTGTAGGCGCACTCAATTTGGACATGCTTGGACATAATACTATGTCGAAATTGTGTGTTTGTGCATATTAACTTGTAAAAGGATTAACCACATTGCATTTTTAGCTTGCATAACCTTCTGGCGGCTTTGTGATGCTCAGATTTCATCACCGAGTACCCTAACCTAAGTGAAGTTAGGGACATGAGGCCAAGAGATAGGTCACGTTTTGCATCATGAATTAGCACGTAACTTTTGTGTTTTCTGCAGGTTCTAACATGTTTTCTCTTATGCATTCACTCCATCTTTCACGTAGGATTGTTGTTTGATGCATTTTTTGTAATGAAAGTGTGTTATGCATGAATTCGATGTGAATTATTGTTTGCTTGCATTTGAACTTTGTTTATATGTGTTTATACTAAATTTCGTGGCTTACACATACTACTAACCTTAATTTGCAGAAAACGTTGTTTAGTGTGTGTCTTAGTTCATTTCATTCATATGCATAGCCTTTAGGATGTCTAGATCATTTGCATTACATGGTAGATTGCATTTAGTGTATAAAATGTCATAACTTAGTGTTTTTAGTGTTCTTATTAAGTTTCGAGTCTTTTGTGTGTTTTTGAGTTTGTTTTAGTAGTTTGAGTGTTTCTTTTGTTTTGTTTTCTTTGAGTCTTTTGTACGTTTTGGCTTAGTATCTTGCATTCATTGTGTATTCTTTTGATACTAACACTTGGTCTTTGGTGGATGATTTAGGCTATTCTTGTATGTCCAACGCATCATCTTCTACACTCCAAGAGATTACCGACCGTTTAGCACGACTTAAATCTCAAGCACTACAGGATCAAGAGAGCTACGGTTTAGGACAGCCTGTTTTTGAAGAAGTGGTAGTTGAATCTCCTCATTCATCACACTCCACCGAAATTTCATTTGCAGAAGAACAAGATATGGGCGACGGAGCGAACAACAAAATTCCTCCAAACATTGGGGCTCCTCCACGAGTTACACTTCGCCAATCTACTTGTTCAAATGCATGGAGTAGTGGTCCATCATGCATTGCGTTTCCGGAGCCTGTCGGAGACAAGAAAGATGTTGAGTTGAAGAGTGGTTTCCTCCACCGATTGCCTATCTTCCATGGGCTGTCCAATGAAGATCCGAACATACACTTAAGACAATTTCAGTTCATCTGTTCGAGTATGAAGCCCATGGAAGCCGATGAGGAAATCTTCAAGCTCAAAGCTTTTCCCTTCACTCTTATGGATAGAGCTCAAACTTGGCTTTTTGAACTTCCGCCAAACCACATCATCACATGGAAACAACTTGCGGATAGTTTCTTGGCTAAGTACTTTCCGGCCTCGAAGATTACTATTTTGAGGAAGAAAATCACGGGAATTACCCAAGCTTCGGATGAATCCTTTGGCCAATACTATGACCGTTTCAAGGTTCTTTGCGCCACTTGCCCTTCCCATGGATTCTCAGGGACCAACTTAATGAATTACTTCTATGATGGTCTCAAACCGATTGATCGTGAACTTCTTGATGCCGCTGCGAATGGAGCATTTATGGACTTGGATGAGACTCAAGCCCGTACACTTTTGGAGAATCGAGCTAACAATGATGCTCAATATGGGATGGCTCCTCGAAAACAAGTGAATGAAGTGAGTTCAAGCAAGGTTGCAGATGAGAAGTATGACAAGCTAGCCTCTATGCTAGAACAAGTACTTGAACTCGAAGCTAAGAGAGCCAAGGGAGCTCAAGGACTAGTTTGTGGCGTTTGTCATATGCAAGGACACCACAATGATCAATGTCCTAGCATGATGGAGCAACAACAAGGAGACATGAAACAAGCCAACGCCATAGGGGGATATCAAGGGGGCCAACGTTACAACAATTATAACAACAACAATTTTGGCAACCGTGATCATCCAGGTTTCAAGTGGGGATCAAATGAGGGATGTCTCAACCCTCCGGCATCTCAACAAGGTTACCAACGTACCCCATTTCAGCCTAGGCCGCCAATGCCTCCACAAATGCCGCCACCTATGCAGCAAGCTCCGGCCCAACACTTCACCAATCCGGACTACGATAAAATGCTTTCCCAACTGTCCGCTTCTACACAAGTTCTTTTGGATGGACAAGCAAAGACGAAGGACACGTTGGAGTCTCATGGCCGAGATATTGGTGAGATCAAAAAGCAAATGGGTCAACTTGTGGACTTCATGGGACAAATCCGACAAACCGGACAGCTACCACCGAATACTATCCCCAATCCGAGGAATGTGAATGCCATACAAACACGGAGTGGGAAAGTACTAGAAGCACCAAAGACCAAGAGATCTCATCTTGATGAAGTTACAATCGAAGACATCACTCATGAGGAAGAAGATGAGAGTGATCCAGCCACAATGGAGGCTGAGAAGAAGAAAGTGATGCCAAATGTCACTAAGGCACAATCACCCACGCCATCATCCCCAACAAAAGGTAAAATTCCTATCCCTTCAAGTACGGTTATTACTAATTCCCAGTTTGCTAGTGCACCTTTCCCAAGCAGACTTTCGAAGTCCAAGAAGAAGGATGAGCAATATGAAGACATTTTGGATATCTTCCGGAAAGTGCAAGTGAACCTACCCTTGATTGAGTGCATAAAGCAAGTGCCGATTTATGCAAAATTTCTCAAAGAGTTATGCACCCAGAGGAGGCAAACGAGGGAGAAGGAGGTGGTGAAGGTGAATGCAACCGTGTCAGCGGTTTTACAACGTCGGCTACCCCCAAAATTGAAGGATCCGGGAAGTTTTTCAGTCCCGTGTGTTATTGGTGACAAGAATTTCGAAGATGTCATGCTTGATCTTGGAGCTTCCATCAACGTTCTGCCATACTACCTCTTCGAATCGATGGAGCTTGGAGAGCTGAAGCAAGATAATGTCATCATACAACTAGCCGATCGTTCGCATAAGTATCCAAGGGGATACGTTGAAGATGTTCTGGTTCAAGTCAACAACCTCATATTTCCAGCAGATTTCTACATTATTGACATGGAGGAGAGTCCTTTGAATACCACACCACTTTTGCTTGGACGTCCCTTCATGAGAACCGCAAGAACGAAGATAGATGTGTTTGAAGGTACCTTTTCCATGGAAATCGATGGAGAAAGGATTGAGTTCAGCATCCTTGACGCGATGAAATTCCCAACAACAAGTGTGGTTGCCATTACCTCGTATGACATTGTGGAAAACATGGCGCAGCAACACTTAGACACAATTGGAGAGGATGAACTCGAAATGGCCATCCAATTAAGAGCGGGGCTGACTCGACTCGGGGATGAAGCCCTTTTTGATGCTGTAATTGAGATTTTGGAGCCAAGGATTCGTGAAATGGCCATGGCACTAAATGAAGCACCACATTATGAAGGTATACCATGTCCTCTTTCTATTTCTTATGGTACTAACAAGCTAGTTCCCTCCATTGTTAAGGCACCAGAATTGGAGCTCAAAGTGTTACCGGATCACTTGAAGTATGCATACTTAGGAGAAGATGATACTTTGCCGGTAATCATATCATCAACGTTGGAGAAGGATCAAGAGGACAAGTTGGTGCTTATGCTTCAAAAATACAAGACCGCCATAGGTTGGACGCTCGCGGATATCAAAGGAATCAATCCGGCAACATGTGTGCATCAGATTTTGCTGGAAGATGGCGCCAAACCTACACGTGAAGCGCAGAGGAGACTCCATCCGCCAATGATGGAAGTTGTGAAGAAAGAGGTAATTAAACTCTTAGATTGTGGAGTTATTTACCCAATTTCAGATAGTAGGTGGGTCTCCCCCGTCCAAGTTGTGCCAAAGAAGTCTGGAATTACAGTTGTGAAGAATGCGGAGAATGAGCTTGTTCCTCAACGAACCGTCACTGGTCATCGAGTTTGCATTGACTATAGGAAGCTCAACGCCACCACAAGGAAGGATCACTTCCCTTTGCCATTCATTGATCAAATGCTAGAGCGGTTGACTGGTCACGCATATTATTGCTTCTTGGATGGATATTCCGGATATAACCAAATCAGCATAGCGGAGGAGGATCAAGAGAAAACAACGTTCACATGCCCATTTGGAACGTTTGCTTATCGTCACATGCCATTTGGATTATGCAATGCTCCCGGTACGTTTCAACGTTGCATGCTTTCTATCTTTTCTGATTACATTGAGCAGATTATAGAAGTCTTTATGGACGATTTTAGTGTATTTGGGAGAGATTTCGATGCATGCTTAGGAAATCTAGAACTTATTTTGCACAGATGCGTTGAAACTAACTTAGTGCTGAATTGGGAGAAGTGCCATTTCATGGTCACTCAAGGGATAGTTCTAGGTCACATAGTTTCGAAAAAAAGGAATAGAAGTTGATAAATCTAAGGTAGATCTTGTTCGCTACTTACCCTCTCCGACTTCGGTTAGAGAGGTTCGTTCTTTTCTTGGTCATGCAGGATTTTACCGAAGATTCATCAAGGACTTTTCCCACATAGCTCGTCCCTTATGCAAATTGCTTCAAAAGGACATCACCTTCGAGTTTGATGAAGAGTGCAACGTTGCCTTTGCAAAATTGAAGGAGCTACTCACGACAGCCCCTATACTTTGTGCACCGGATTGGTCTCTACCATTTGAATTGATGTGTGACGCCTCGGATTATGCCGTGGGCGCTGTCTTAGGACAACGGAAGGAAAAGAAGCCCTACGCCATATACTATGCCTCTCGGACTTTGGATGAAGCTCAAATGAACTACACAACAACCGAGAAGGAACTTCTTGCTGTGGTCTTTGCATTGGACAAGTTTCGATCATACTTGCTGCAAAGTAAGGTGATTGTGTACACGGATCATGCGGCATTGAAGTATTTGATGGCTAAGAAGGATGCCAAGTCACGCCTAATTCGATGGATACTTCTGCTCCAAGAGTTTGACATTGAAATCAAAGACAAGAAGGGAGTAGAAAACGTGGTGGCTGATCATTTGTCAAGGATTGTGCATGAGAAGGAAGCCGTGGCTATTGAGAAAAAAATTTCCGGATGAACAACTCTTCGGAATTCAGGTAAGTGCTTCAGAAACTCCTTGGTATGCAGATATTGTTAATTACTTAGTAACCGATAAGTTTCCATCTTCCATGCATAGCTTCCATCGTGACAAGATTAGATTTAATGCTAGGTCTTTCATTTGGGATGAACCTTACTTATGGAAACAATGTTCAGACTTAGTAATTCGTAGGTGTGTCCCGGATAGTGAATTTCAGTCTATACTTGAATTTTGTCACAACTTAGCATGTGGAGGACACTTTGGTTCGAGAAAAACAGCCCTGAAAGTGTTGGAGAGTGGATTCTTTTGGCCTAGTATCTTTCGTGATGCTCATGAGTTCTGTTCTAAATGTGATAGGTGCCAAAGATCCGGTAATATAGGACCTAGAGATCAAATGCCACAAACTTACATTCTTAATGTCGAAATCTTTGATGTCTGGGGTATTGATTTTATGGGACCTTTTCCTCCCTCTAACGGTTTTACTTACATTTTACTCGCTGTTGATTATGTATCGAAATTGGTGGAAGCAAAAGCCACCCGTACTAATGATTCGCGAGTTGTTGCAGATTTTCTAAAGGCTAACATTTTTACAAGGTTTGGAATGCCACGCGTTCTAATCAGCGATGGAGGTAGCCATTTTTGCAACAAGACGGTGGAAGCTTTGATGAGAAAGTATGGAGTTACACATAAGGTTTCGACACCTTATCATCCTCAAACAAATGGATTGGCTGAAGTTTCCAACCGTGAGATCAAGAAGATCTTGGAGAGAACCGTTAAGCCGAACCGGAAAGATTGGAGTCAATGCTTAGATGATGCGTTGTGGGCGTATAGGACTGCCTACAAAACTCTCATTGGTATGTCACCTTTTCGATTGGTTTATGGGAAGGCATGTCATCTTCCGGTGGAGATAGAGCACAAAGCATGGTGGGCTGTGAAGAAGTTTAACATGGATCGAGATGAAGCTGGTCTACATCGAAAGCTACAACTATGTGAGCTCGAGGAAATAAGGAATGACTCATTCGACAATGCTTGGATCTACAAGGAGAAAACGAAGGCTTTTCATGACAAAATGATCCGTCGGAAGGAGTTCATAATTGGCCAGCAAGTGCTACTCTTCAATTCTCGACTTAAAGTATTTCCCGGAAAGCTACGCTCTAGGTGGATGGGACCCTTCATTGTTATTGAAATTTTCTCACATGGAGCTGTTCTTATCAAAAATCCAACAACCGGGAATGAATTCAAAGTTAATGGCCATCGTTTGAAGCCGTATTATGAGAAATTCAAGGAGCATAACGTGGAAGAGGACACTCTTAAAGACCCGGCCACTTCAAACACATGATAACATGGAGCACATCTCGTCTAGGCTGCAAGACGTTAAAAAACAAGCGCTTGTTGGGAGGCAACCCAATGGAGGAGTCTACAATCAGATTTGCATTCTCTTCCCCTTATCTTTTTAAATTTCGTTGCTTTTACATTTCTTAGTTAGCTTTTTCGTAAAACCTATATTCCATCTTGATTCTATGTTTTACTTGATTACATTGAGGACAATGTAGAGTTTAAGTGTGGGGGAGGGGTTTACAACTTTATTTGAGTCATAAATTGTAAAAACCGGGCGGACAATGGATTTCTGGCGGATGATGCCCTAAAAAAAATGTTTTCTAGAGTCTAATTTAGTGTAGTGGATGAACACTTGTCTTTTAGTAAGATATCCTTGTGACTTGGTGTCTAGAAGGGGACGGTTGCTAGGACGGGTTTTGGATGTGAGAAAGAACTTGTTCGAAATCACTCCTACCTCTCTTGGTCTCTCTCGCCAACTGGCCATGTTATTAAGGTTGCCCAAAGAAGATGAGGACTAAATCTACGCTTGTTTGAGAGTCTTGAGTCTTTTTGTTTTAACTTAGCGTTTTAAAGAATCTTAGGATGCCCATAGTTAGTCTATGATGAAAATGGACCAAATTTGAACAATATGGCGTTGCATTCATGATTCTTGTGTTAATTGAGTTATTTTGAGTGTCATGACATGTAGTAGATATGGATAGTTAAACGTGGTACAGATTTCGCATGTGAGAATAAGTTTAAGTCATATGAACCTTAAACGTGAGTTTTGAGCCTATATATTTCTTTTTGGAGAGAATTTCGTGCATTAGTCTCAAAACTAAGCATGTGCATCATATGATTACTTGCCATAGATTTTAATGAACTAGAGATTACTAGAACTTACTCATGTCGAATTTGCAAAGCTTATAGTTGACATATACTCTGATTTTGGATATGATTAAAGGCACTTAGGTTTTCCGCCACTTAGCCAAATTGCCATGAGTCCTATATGAGCGCACGAGTTGCGACACCCCTAGAAAGCCACTTTTGAGCCTACATTGAGCCTTTATTTCGTTGACCTTATATGCATCTAAACACTTAGCCTAGTGTAGAGTTCATACCCTTGTTCTAAAGACTGGGTGAAGAATTTCGAAGCTAGTATCAAGGAATGTGGCGTGTGAATGGAGAAAAGAGAGGGGAATTCTTGTCCAAAAGCTGAAAAAGTGTGATTGCCAAAAGAAAGAAAAAGAAAAAAAAAAGAAGATAGAAAATAAGCTCTCTGGCGATATGTTCAAAGAACAAAGTTTGGATCAAGAGAAGAAAATAATGAAGTTTGGGTCCAACAAAATGAAATTTGGCCCTTGTTTATGAAGAATTGACCATGGAGGCGTGGAAAAGATGAAGGAGTTTGATTTCAAGAAGTTTTTGATATTTCGACTAAGTCTTTGGAACGTGTTTACCACCACATATCTATATTCCAAATGCCTTAGCCTTGCCCCATTACAACCCTTCAAAAGACCTTTTTGATCCTTAAGATGAGTAGCAGTTAATCTGTGGAGTAAATCGCATGAGTAAGCATATGGTTTGGTTCATTTGTGCAAGTATTCATTCATGAGGTTTTCAAATACTTCTATCCATTTTGAGTGAAAATATGATGAGAGAATCCATGTGAGTTGATTTGAACCTCATTCGAAACATGCATAGCCTTAAACATCACCATTGTTTACACCATGTCTTACTTGTTCATTACATGAATCATGGCTTGATTATCATTTGAAATTTTGCAATGTCATCGCCATACACTTATAAAAATTTCTGAGACATCTTTAACTTAAGGGCTTAGTTGTTTTGTTTTTAGTCTTAGATTTTTCCAACTTGGAGACTAGCTCCAACGTTGGAACCTTTCCTTCTTTCTTTCTTTTGCTTTTCTTTTAACTTGTGTCCAAGTATTTTCTAGGGACTAGCAAAGTCCAAGTGTGGGGGATTTGATCTACACGTTTTCTACGTGATTCTTAATATGTTTTTCCCTTCATTTAGCTTCGTTAGGGCTCTAAGTATTTCATTTCTAACTTACTTTAACGTTTTAGGTACAAAATAAAGAGGAATCAATAAAGGAGGCAGAATTGAGCTTAAAATGCACTAAGCGGAGATTTTCCCAATTTGGTTAGGAAAATGATCTTTCCCTACCCGAATTAGGAATGAATGTCAGCCATGAAATTAACGTCTACATCATGAAAGGAAGCATTGAAGCTAAAACGAAGAAGAAACGAAGTTTCCTAATCTCACTAGGAATTTCCGGAAGAGCAGAAAAATGATGACGGGATCATGTGCAAAAGTTACTAATTTTGGGTTCCAAATGGTTTCTAAAAAGTGTGACCAAATGGTTTCCAGAATTAGTAACCCAAATGAAATGAAAAATGGTGTCATTTGTCCCGGTCAAACCAGGAAAAGAAGATGGTGCGCATGGAGTATATTCTGGCCGAATATTGCATATCTTGCTTGCCTAATTCATTGCCGAATCATGTGTATCTTCACTACCATATTTGAGACCGAAATATCCAAGATATTATGCCCAAATTCGGACTAGATATTCCTTGGGAATCAAGAAGAACAAAATCTGGCAAGATATCTCAAATCAGAAATCAGGAAAATAATCCGTCAACTTCTTCAGACGATTGCGAACATCCCAGACCTCTGATTAATGTATATGATACCTCGTTGGAAAGATCTTTGAATTATCTTTCCAACGACACCAAGATCGCAATTTTTGGAGATCTACAGCTCCCGGAATGTCCGTTTTACCAAAAAGGGTCAGATCTGTCCGGAAAGAGAAAGAAGAGATTTTCCTTGTGCACCAAGCTCATCCTTGTGCCTATAAATTGAAGACTTCGGCTCATTCATCATAATCTCTCATTCTAGTACTCAAAGCTCTGCCCAAAACACTACCTCTCCTCCCTTGCACCAAATCTGAAGAAGCCATCCCTCCAACGCCATAAACACCATCCTCCACCGAAATATTAGGGGAGTCCCGAAGTATTTCGCCATCTCCATTGAAGAGCAGCTTACACCAAGTAGTCTAGGGGAGTCCCGACAACAAAAAGTGTAACCATAACTCTTCTCTTATTTCTTTGTATTTTTGGCATTCTTTGGAGTGAAGTTGTAAAGGATTTTGGTTATATAATTCTAGTTAATTTTCTGCCATCTTCTAGTTCTTACGTTTTTGCTATACATGTTTATTCTATGCTTAATACTTAATCTGAATGCAGGGGAGTCCCGGTTTAGATTATTGATGTGTTAGGGGAGTCCCGAAGCACTTAATCACGAAATTAACATGAGTTATATAGTTGAGGACGTAGGCACTTTTAGGTTGCATGAAATTGGTTAGGTTATAAAGAGTTAGAGAAAAAGATGAGATGATCACATGTATATATTAGATAGGTTTTATTTTCGGTTTAGTAAACATGTTTAGGTTCTTTGATTCTTGTTTGTTTTGTTTGTCTATGAGTATAAAGCATGATAGAGTCCTAGGATTTCTAAGTGTGTTTTACTTGCCATTTTTTTTGTCTTTAATTTCGTAGGTCATTAGAACACCAATTCAAACTCCCCCCATACTTTCTAACGTTTTCATGCAGGTGAACACCCTACAATCTCCGGTTAAGAACGATACCCTATTTACCAATGCTACATCTACACAAAAGGGTTTTAAATTGCATTTCGTCTAGATTGATTATTGAGTGTTAATTTAGTAGTCACTTTAGGCGTTATCAGGGGGACAACGAAAACCTATTCGGCTTCATCAATCGATGGAGAGCCCTTGCGAACACGTGCAGGAACCTTGACAAGAACGTAGCAAAAACGACGTTACTAGAGAACCTGACAAGAACCCCGTTCGTGGAGAAGTTGGTCAGAAAGGACCACCTCGGGTATGACGAGGTCATCGACCTGATCGTCCAAAAGGCGCTAATAGAAACCCATGTATACGGGGCACAAGGTCTGAACCCAGCACCATCCTCAAAAACACCCTACACACAAAATCGCGAACCATCCCCCCATATAGCCAAAAGCCCACCACCAAAAACACAGCTCGAATTAACATCCCGCAAACGCGAGAGTCACTGCCGCGAACATAAAAATAACAAACAGTACCGGCAAGCGCAATACGGACGGGAACCACTACCCTGCTAGAACCCGCAACCACCCAAAGATCCCCACCAATGTCGCACGATCTTCTCTATTACCCAAGCCACGAACAAGGAGGTGCTCAAGAAAAATAAATTTCAAATCTGCCCACCAATGCCGACAGCACCCGATATCGCCTCCATGCGGAATAACAGAGGAACGTGGTGCATGTACCATGATTCGAACACCCACAACACCAATGACTATGAAATCCTGGCAAGGGAAATCGAACGGCTGCACATGGAGGGAACGTTATTCTTCCAAAAATCGAACGCCAAACGACAGATCGTAAACATACGAACGAGGGGTACCATCAACAACATCTCGGAAGGGAAGCGGAAGCCCGAGTGCCTACGCGAATGAGAAAAACCCCGCCCAAGGGACGTATTCGTAGTACACCCCAGAAATTCGCCAAAGGCAGTCAGGCAGGAAGGACTGGCCTCCAATCACTTTCTCTTACAATGAAGAAGAAGGCAACCAGAACATCAAACTCCCACTTGTCATTGACGGAATGGTGGATCAATGGTCAAGCGTATCCTCATCGACAACGGGGCCTCCGTCAACATCATCTTCAGAGAGGCATATGAAGGGCTCAAACGCCCGAAATGAAAGATGATACAGGACCACGAGAGCATTGCCAGCTTCTTTGGCGAAACCACCTACCTTCTGGGCAGCGACTATATGTGATTTGGCATCGGGACGCCGGGAACCCCCCAAAATGAGGTCAGAACTAACTTCGTCATAGTAGACATTCGCACGTCCTACAAAATGATTCTTGGATGGCCAGGCATCTCGAAGCTAAGGCTGATTATCACAAGCTATATGCTCCTGGAAAAATTCCCGATAGACTACGAAATCGGCACGGTCAGGGGGTACGATTTCGTGGAAAAGATTGCACGATCGGACGAAGACATCACACGATTGGAGGTACTCGCGGTGGCATAGGGCTCTCCCAAAGAACAGCAACCTGATGACCCACGAGATGGACTGAACACTATCTGGCCCGCCACAGAGCGAGAAGGGCTACACACGATACACCTATCCAACGACCATTTGGAGTGCACGATCCGCATTGGTGTGCATTTAGAACCTGACATAGCAGCCCGACTGGTTCAAGTTTTATCGGACTGCCAGCAGGTGTTCGCATGGTCTTACGCAGACATGCCTGGAATCGCCCCAAGCATTATCTCACACAAACTCAGTATCAACCCAATCGCGAAACTAGTGAAGCAGAAACGACGGGCGTATGACCAGGAACGATACACGGCTATGCACGTGGAGGTAGACAGACTGCAGAGAATTGGTTTCATCCGAAATGGATCTCCAACGCCGTCATGGTCAAGAAGCACAATTGATCTTGGCGCATATGCATAGATTACAGCAATCTGAACAAGGCTTGCCCGAAAGACAGTTTTTCGTTGCCCAGGATCGATCAGCTGGTGGATGCCACCACCGGACACGAATTGCTATCCATGATGGATGCATATTTAGGGTATAACCAAATTCTAATGAATCATGAAAACCAGGAGGCCACTTGCTTCACAACGGACAAGGGACTCTACCGTTACGTTGTCATGCCGTTCGGCCTCAAGAACGTAGGCTCCAACTACCAAAGATTGATGAACATTATATTTGACGGGCTAACGGGCGAAATCGTCGAGGTCTACATTGACAACACACTGGTCAAAAGCACTAAAGCAACGGACCACCCCGAACACCTACGAACCGTACTCGAGCTCTTGATCAAGAACGACATGCGATTGAACCTGGCTAAATGCACATTCGGCGTAACAACAAGCAAGTTTCTCAGATACATCATTAGCAATGGGGGCATCGAGGCCTCAACAACGAAGGTCAAAGCCATATTAGACATGCAATCCCCTACGACCAATGTCGAACTCCAAAGCCTAACAGGAAAACTAGCATCCCTCAATCGCTTCATCGCTACTCCGACAAGTGCACTCCATTCTTCAAGGCCCTCCGAACAACAAACAAACGAAACGTCATTTGGACAACCGACTGTGAAGGCGCATTCACATCCATCAAGCAATACCTGGCCTCAATCCCTCTCCTATCCAGGCCCGTGAATGGACAAACCTTATATTTATACCTATCTGCTTCTCTAACAGCCATTAGTTCCGCCCTGGTTTGGAGGGAAATGAATTCGGAACTGGCAGTCTTTTTTGCCGGAAAGGGCATGACACCACCCGAGACACGTTACCCAACAATCGAGAAGGTAGCATTCACACTCATAACGGCAGCAAGATGACTCAGGCCGTACTTCCAGGCCCACAGCATCCACGTCCTCACGAACGTTCCATTATGACAAGTATTGCAATCGCTTGACCACTGCGGCTGTTTAGCAAAGTGGGTCGTCGAGCTGAGCGAATACGACATCCATTATACCCCCCAGACAACAATAAAGGGTCAGGCTATCGCAGAATTCATAGTCGAGTACATCGAGGCCGAGAACACAACACAACTTGCCCTAAACGACATACCATTTGTTAGCACAGACATACCCAAGGAAGAATCCCCAAAACCCGAATCACCATGAAACCTCTACGTGTACGGATCGTGCACCAAGAACACTAGTGAGGTTGAAATCATCCCTACCAGGCCAGGGGGAATATGAGCAGAGTACGCACTCAGATTTGAACTCAAAGAAACAAACAACGAGACAGAATATGAAGCTCTCATTGCCGGGTTGCAATAGCCCGAAACTCAGAAGCCCCAGGCATCAATATCTTTAGCGACTCGCAACTGGTCTTTAGCCAAATCCGGGGTGACTTCAAAACAAATGGCGATACAATGACGACATATCTCAGTCACGTCCACATGATGCTAAGTAAGTTTAAGTTTTTCAACATCAACCACATCCCCAGGGGAAGAAACACAAAGGCAGACGCGCTCGCCCGTTTAGCAACATCACTCGTACAAACGGAGCCGGGGCAAAGGGTAGTGGAAGTTCTAAAAAGACCAAGCATCACAACAAGAGATCCTTGCCATCGAGCAACACATGGCCAGCTGGATGGACCCCATAAAAATACAAAACAAAGGGCGAACTCCCAGCAGACCGGGCACAAGTGCGAAACATCATAACCAGAGCAGTTAACTTCAGCATCCGACACAACAGCCTGTACAGACAAGGGAAGACGTGGGCCAACCTCAAATACGTCATACCGGTGCAAGGCGACATGATACTAAGGGAAGTCCATTCGGGCATATGTGGCCACCTGCAGGAGCATGATTCATCACACATAAGGCATTTCGAAGTGGATTTTGGTGGCCTACCATCCATGCTAACGCAACCGCAATTATTACGACTTGCCACCAATGCCAGCTATACACACACAAGAACCATACGCCCTCGGTCCCCCTATCGATCCTCACTTCTCCAGTTCCATTTGCACAGTGGGGACTCGATCTCATCGGAGAACTTCCAAAATCCAAGGGCCAGTATCGCTACATCATCGTCATCATTGACTATTACACCAAGTTTATCGAGGCCAAACCGATGGTCAAAATCACAACTGAAAAAGTGAAGAGATTCCTGTGGCGTTTTCTCTACTATCACTACGGCACCCCACTCAACATCATAACAGATAACGGACCGTAATTTCACAACGAGGAGCTCAAAGCATTCTGCAGAAGACAAGGCACAAATCTGGTATTCACATCACCAACACACCCATAGACAAACAGACAGGGTAGAAGCAGAAAACACAATTATCAAAGAGGGAATCAAGAAGAAAATCGAACTCATTGAGAAAGGGGACACCCGGTACGGACGATGGGCCACACTCCTCCCCGAGATACTATGGTCGATCCGAATGACCGCAACGACAACAACTAGAGAAATCCCGTTTAGTCTCACATTCGGAACAGAGGCTGTACTTCCACTCGAGCTCACATACAGAAGCCCAAGAATCAAAAGTTATGACCCCACCACAAAAGGAGACGGACTACGACTCGACAATGACCTCCTTGAAGAAAAACGAGACATGGTATATCTCCACAACACCGCGAACAAGCAGCGCGTCGCTCGACTATTCAACTAACGTATCAGGGAGCGCCCACTTCAACTGGGGGACTGGGTCATGAAGGCAATCCAAACGAAGCCAAAAAGTTTATGCCCGTCATGGGAAGGTCCCTATTTCATCGACGCAGTCATAAGCCTTGGTACGTTCTACATCAAGGACATATTTGGAAGAAGGATAGGTAACCCCTGGAACACACAACACTTGGGAAAATATTTCCACTAAGTGTTCATCTGCCTGCATTTAATTGGCACTAATGCGTGTGCATCTAATGTTTCTTGAGCATTTTGTGTCAGTACAATTGCACGTTTAGTTTTTAGCCAGTGAATAAAAGTTAATATACATCAAACGTATTCAGACACAATATAAGCGAAACAAAGGCACTTGGATATATTTCCCAAAAAAAAGAAGTTAATACATAGTTCAGCAAAACACACGCAGGCGCAAAAAAAAAAAAAAAACTACAACGCAAGAAAGCAAAAGTACATAAATAGTTGGCCCTATCCCTGGAATCGGCCCCACCATCCGGCACTCCATCTTCCGTATGCACCACCTCAGGCTCCTCGAGTGAGCGCTTTAGATTTTCGGCCTCGGCGGCTTGCCACGCCTCGAACTTGTTCACCTTGACAAACAGAAGTACGAGCGAGGAGAAGTCCTCACACTGGACGTTGGCCTAAGCAGCAACCATGTCCTCAAATTTGTCCGAATTCTTGAAAGCCTCGACCGCATCGGCCTTGAGTTTCTCAAACTCGGGCGATGCCTTGAACTTGGCCACCGCCTCCTCCGCAATCCTTCTGCGAATCTCCTCAGTCATATCATGCGTCCGAGCCTCAGTAAGCTCGTGCTGCGGCTCCGTAATTCAGGCCCCACTGGACCATCGGAGGGCGGCAAAGTCCGTCTCCAAGAGGGCAACCCCAGACTGAGACTCCCCTAGATCCTTCTTTAGCTCATCGAGCTCACAGACCAGCTTGTTCACACAGGAGATTTTGCGGTTGGCTATGTCTGTGGACCTGGTCAGAGCCTTCTGCATCTTCGCCAGCTCGGCTGTTAGCCACCTACTTTCGGCTTTCACCTTTGACAGTGCGGTTGTTTGTAGCATCGACCCTCCAGGCCCTTGATAAGGAAGAGCTAGTGCTGGAGCTGGGTGCAGGTGTCAAACGCTGCTTTTAGAGACTCCTTAAGAGTCGCGCACAGTTGACACCACTTCCGCAAACATTCTATGCCCGACCCATAGAGCTCTGGATGCGAGCAAGGAACTCCAAGGATAGGGCTGTTTCGCCCGCTACAGCAACGGTCACGCCAAGAGAAGACTTGGTGGATGGACCCCTGACGCGTTTAAATGGATGGCTGGACGCCCCTTGATCATCCGGACTCCTCACCGAAGACCCAGGCGTGGAAACCCCCGCATCTGTAGCATGACGGAGGGGAGAGAGCTCGAATGAACTCTTAGAGGAGCCCGTATTGGCAGAGTGGGACTTGCTATCAGAGCCGGAGTGCGGTCGACCTTCACTTTGCAGTTTGTCGCCATGAACGATTCGACGCTCGCAGCGCTCCTTGCGGCGAACCTCCTTCTCCCGACGGGGACTGTCTTTTCAGGCCTGCTCACCCTCTTCCCCTCGAAGGGTGTCAAGGGTGGCTTTTTCGACGCGGTCCTTGGGAGTGGCGCCTGACACGGTCGAGGCTCCGATAGCCGCGCCCACGGCTTTCACCTTTCCGTCAACCTCCTATACCGTATCAAGGTACTGATTGCAGTCTGTGGCATGCAGTACGGGTTGGAGAGTGTCACCCTGGACAAGATGGATTTTTCCATCCTCCACAACCATACGGGCTTGACGAGCCCTCTCCATCAGCACCAACATACACTGATGGGCGGCATCTTGTTTGGACAAGGAACGAGACTTTTTCATTTTTGCTGCAACAACATGCAAGGAAACAAGTCAATCCGAAAACCCACACAAACGGAACAAATAAACGGAGCAAACGGAGAGACGAATGTATAAGGGGACGTGAAAGACCACAGCGTTCGACCAGCTGCCAGTGGTTGGCTGCCCAAAAATTCCTTGCATCCGGGTGGGGATCAAATGCGAACTTGATACGGGCTAAACGCCTTTCCTCTAAACTGGTGAGGAGGTAAGATCGTTGATCTACAAAAAAAACACGAGGCATTAGTAAACACGAATACGAAACGACATAAGCAAGCAAATGCCGATAGCCAGCAATACAACACCACTCCTAACGATTAGAAGGACTCAGGGACTCGATGTATGCTATCGCGCCCACGCGATAGCACACCATCAGGCTTATCGAAATCCCACTCACCACCGACAAGGCAGTGATACCGGCGCCAGGAAGTAGAAGAGGAAGGGGACTCCGTTAACCACCACTTCATTCTGGGCTCTACCATTATTGTGCCTTTATCCTTCATGCGCAGAGAGTACTTCAAACGGAAGAAGTGCCCGATCTCCGCACAGGTGCGGAACTGCAGCCCTTTGAGCTTCCAGATATTATGGAAAGCGATCAGCATGCACATCAACGTAGGCCCACACTTGCCTAACGTGATGTTGAAAAGGGTGAGCGCGTACTGAAAGAACGGGTGGAGGGGAAGCTTCAACCCTGCCTTGAGTTGAAACTCGCTCACCCACATGTAACCACGAGGAGGACGGGTGAATGACTCGCCTTGATGGAGGGCCCTCAGCTTCATTGTTCGAGGGATATGGTAGTCCCGGTATCACCGCTCGATCTCTCGAATGGACGGAGACCCCTCCGGCTCTTGAACCACTTGGCCATCTGTGAGACGCCAAAGCACGGGCCCGCCTCGATGGAGTACGGGGAGAGCAGCCCCTGACGCCCGTCCACCGCGGGGTAAGATAACATAACCATGTGAGCCCCCAGAAGAGGAGGTTGACGCCTCACCGCTTGGCACCATCGAGGCACCTTATTGTTCGGACCGCACAATCGTTGATTCGCTCTACTGCATATGACCTACGCAAAGCACCACTAGCGTTAACGGAAAATGGGGAGATGCTCAGTACGCTGTCAGACGAGGAGTCCGAAACACTATGGGCAGGACCATGTGACCTTATACGAAACCTAGGGTTTTGCAGAAGGAACTCATTCCTGGAAACAGCTACCAGTTCCATTATCCTAATAGAAAATAAAACGGAAGAATAAGCCAAACGACGAACGCGTGGAGTATGTCACCAACCCAGTTCTTCAAACAACACAAACAAATCCCATCATTTCGCAAACACCCAAAACAGATCAAAACCCCAAACGCAACAAAAACCTCAAGAACAATACTGTTCTTCCTTACATACGCAGAAACAGCCTAGAAAATGGCAAAAAAAAACCCCCCAGAAATTTTATTAACCAAACAATGCAGTACCTAAACTAGCCAAACGAACACCATAAAAAGCAAAAACCACAATTCCACAACTTTACCACAAACAGGACCACACAAACAGTTATAAAACATACATAAACGTACCAAAGCAACACAAAACACCACACATTTCGAAGGAAAGGAAAGGAACAAGCAATTACCTTTACAACACGACAAGAAGATTCACGAGAATAACAAGCTCCAAATTGAGTGCAAAAGCTTTGTAATAGACGTTTTGGCAGTGTTTCAGTTGAGCACGAATGTGTAAAAAAGTGAAGGTAAAAGAAAGACTATTTATACGGCAGCGAAATTAACCCTAGGCGAACGCCTACCGTTTATTTTTAGCGCTTCCAACCGCAGGATTGCGACACGTGTCTCACGCGCCCCATGCGCTCCCACCAAAATTAATTACGCTACCGCTTCGAATTCGACGCGCCACGCGTCACACATGCTGCAAACCACTGTCAAAACGTGTGACACACCGGCATGTCAAATGACAAGTAACCGTTATAAAGTTGAAAAGGTCAAAATGTGAAAAGACAAGGGGGGCCCACTTCAAAAATAACAATATCAAGTTTCGGAGTCCACCCCGATAGTCGAACAACAACAATGTTCGTACTATCGTGGCACGAGTAGCAACATCACTTGTTGCCATGTAAGCGGCTCCAAACAACAACATCAAGTTTTGGAGTCCACCCCGATATTCAAACAACAACAACGTTTGCACTATCGTGGCACGAGTAGCAACATCACTTGTCACCACGTAAGTGGCTCCAAACAACAACATCAAATTTCAGAGTCCACCCCGATAGTTGAACAACAACAACATTCGCACTATCGTGGCACGAGTAGCAACATCACTTGTCGCCATGTAAGTGGTGGCTCCAAACAGCAGCATCAAGTTTCGGAGTCCACCCCGATAGTCGAACAGCAACAACGTTCGCACTATCTTGGCACGAGTAGCAACATGACTTGTTGCCACGTAGGGGGCTCCAAATAACAACATCAAGTTTCAGAGTCCACCCTGATAGTCGAACAGCAACAACGTTCGCACTATCGTGGCACAAGTAGCAACATCACTTGTCGCCACGTAAGGGGCTCCAAACAGCAACATCAAGTTTTGGAGTCCACTCCGATAGTCGAACAACAACAAAGTTTGCACTATCTTGGCACGAGTAGCAACATGACTTGTTTCCACGTAGGCGGCTCCAAATAACAACATCAAGTTTCAGAGTCCACCCTGATAGTCGAACAGCAACAACGTTCTCACTATCGTGGCACGAGTAGCAACATCACTTGTCGCCACGTAAGGGGCTCCCAACAGCAACATCAAGTTTTGGAGTCCACCCCGATATTCGAATAACAACAACGTTCGCACTATCGTGGCACGAGTAGCAACATCACTTGTCGCCACATAAGCGGCTCCAAACAGCAACATCAACTTTCGGAGTCCACCCCGATAGTCAAATAGCAACAATGTTCGCATTATCATGGCACAAGTAGCAACATCACTTGTCACCATGTAAGCGGCTCCAAACAGCAACATAAAGTTTCAGAGTCCACCCCGATAGTCGAACAACAACAACGTTCGCACTATCGTGGCATGAGTAGCAATATCACTTGTCACCACATAGGCAGCCCCAAAACAGAACCATCAAGTTTCGAAGTCCAAACAGATAGCACCACAGTACGAACATTGGACATCCGACCCCGAACCAGCTCTTCATCGGAGAGTTGGGGGACTTGGGGGTATCAGGGTGATGACCCCTCCCCGAGTGACCACGTGTGCGCAACCGAGAAAAAGCTTTACAACTCCCCAATTAAGAACTGATTCCCTTGACTTGGGGACTTGAGGGACTTGTTAGTGTGTGATCCCATATCACACAAATACCGCACACGTAATCACTACAAACGGGTCAAACACAGCTTAGACCAAACGCAAGACAAGCTTCAACTTTAAACAAGGGACCAACACCATCCGAACTTCTACGCGTTTGGTACGACAAACAGAAAGTACCAGGATATGCAATGTACAAAAGACAGGATCCCACATCGAAGAACAACAAAAGACTTTATACTCAACCAGCAATATAAGCAACACATTTATGACATATACAAGGTACGCCCGTTACTCTACCAATACTACTGTTACACTTCATACAATCTAACTAGAGCGTCGGAGAGTCGAAGGTGGGAAATCCCCGTCAAGACTCCTAATGCCCATTTAGTGTATTATTCTTAACAGCAGGTAAATGACGACACACGCGTGATAGTCTAGATCACCCGAAACAGTTCAATCCGACCTTCTACTAAAAGTTCCTCACGGAATTCGGTAGAAACAAAAATAGTGGCTCCTAAATAGAAATTATTTGTTAATTTTAATCATTTTATGATTCTTCTTTTTGCGGCTAAATTCATCCACCCGTCCTGGTCCCAGATGACACTGTGGTTCAAGTGACCTGTTTATGCTTATTCCTGAGTAGAGTTTCCTCCTAGTCTTATACTCTTCACTTCAATAGCTTGAATCCATGCATGCTTCTTTTCGCATTCCTGCATTGCTTCCATGTTCATCAAATGGTCCTCCTCTTTTCTTTCCTTTCTGTTTCTTTATTTTCATCAACTGTTGCATATGGGCTAGTGACTTCAAGCTAATTCTTTTCAAGTGTTTGATGTATGGTCATGGTTCCCAACTCCAAGAAAGCAATCTTCAACAAGTGCTCTGAAGGCATATTGTTGATTGGAAATCCTTATTGAAGACAAAACACACCTTGCTTGAATGATTGGTGTACACAAGTGAAGAAGATTGAAATGGAGAACCTACTAATCTCATGGAAATCAGGTAAAAACATGCATATACATATCATGTTTTTCACTGAGGATGACATCCTTACCGCCTATCCATGTACTGTCTATTTTGTCCTAAGATAATTATATCCGTTAGTGGCATGTTTTCAAAACTTCCCTTTCAGTTGAAAAAGGCTTTTTAGGATAGCTATGAGCGTTGACTTACTTCTCAAAAGGTTTTGGTAGCTTGTCACTCAAAACGTGTTTGTTACTTAAACCCGTTGACATTTCTCCTCGGGTTTGCAGAAAGGCTTTTCAAAACTTGATTTTTGTGTAGACCTCTTTGCATGGGCTGCATACCTCGAATTCTGGAAAAGAGCTTCTGCCTTTCCATGGGCAGGAAGCTTTCTTATCTCGGTCTCAAACCGGTGTTTCTTGCATGGAAGGCTTTTGCCCACTAGTTTCTTTCAGTTCGTGCACACTCTTGTCACTTCATGTATCTACTTAGAGTTGGAGGCAGTATGCACATTTTCCTTGGTATGTGTGCTATTTCCTTTTGGCCTGCATGTGCATCCATAGCCTCTTAATCTCTGCTTTTGACCACCGCCCAAAACACTGTAGCTGGGTTTTGCGTGGGTTCCCGTTGTACTAGCTGTATCACCTGTATCAGGACATAAGGTTTCCTTAGTTAGATGGTTGGTTGAGTGAGTGATTCTTTCGAGCCTCTTTCTATATCTTCTCTAACTTCACTCTTTCTCTCTAAGCTTTCCCTTCTACTGCGTGTAAGACTTAAAGTATTTCAAAAACATAGATTATATCAAAACTCATATGCATTGTGCATTCCATTGAGATTGGTATGGTTGTACTCAACCCGAGAAGCTGCTCTTGAAGAATTAGCTTACAAATAGTTAAGTTCTTAAAAGGATACATTGATCAGACTGCAGGAACAACATGAGGATCTCCTCGTAAACTCTGAGCTACCGAACCGCTAACACAGCTGGCTAAGAGCGTTCCCTCGTAACGTGACCCTCCTGGCCACCACAATAGCAACTGAGAGTGCTCTACGAACACAAGTCACCGCAACACCCGCTGCGTGAAAGGATCACCAATGACCGTCCGAACTCATGCCACAGGAGCAAATCCGCTACTCTGTGATCTGCGCCATTGCCAAATGGATCAGCAGAGGATCCACAACATAATCGAAAAGGCCACAGTCTGATGACATCACTGATCCCGAAGTGTCAGAACTCAACCTCATCAAAATCTCAACTAAGTCCACTTTCCTCAAACCATCACATCGAAAACCACGTACACCTTTCCTTCACAATAGCCTCGCCACTGAGTGCAGCACACTAAGCTCCTCATGGCAATCTCGAGGCACATCAATCAGACTCTCTCTGATACTCAGGTTCAAACTCATCTCGAACCTCGTACTCTGCTTCCTCTGAAGCCACATAACACGTGCAAACAAGAACAAACACGTGGACAATGCATCTTTGCCTCAGGTGGGTAAACACCCCTCAGTCAATTACTGGATAGCTTGATAAACCATTACCGTATACACAACACTCTGAATGTAGGCCGTGGAGTCGCAACCGAAACTCACACAATATCAGCCCACCAAACACAACAATCTGACTCAGGCAAACATCACTGCCACAAATCTCAGTTCTGAGGCAACATGTAGACGCTCATATACACATCCACAGGCAAACCGTGCCACACAATTCTCTGAACTCTGAATACTCATCCAAATCTACAATCTCTGGCAAATCGCGCGTCGATTGATCCTCAACAGGATCCACAACCGAAACGACACGGAAAACACGTCAGGAGGCATCCTAATGAATAAAACATCGTTCACAACAAGTGGAACGTAATCATGGAACTTCAAATATTTGAAAGTATACAACACCCGGAATTTGATGATTATCCGCCGGCCGGTCGGGTCATCATTCCAGACATGCTGTACATTCTCAAATATCCTTAGTAAACACGACTACAGAAGTCTACAGAACCTATAACTTAATGCTCTGATACCAAGCTGAAAGGACCCAACCCCGATTTAGGTTCCTAAATCGGAATCAAACCCCTTCGAAAACACGAACCAACAAAAACTTTTCGAAATTTGGGCAGAGTTTTGCTACTAACGTAGAATTGCCATTACCTGCACGCGGAAAATACACTTCATCCTATGCCACAAAAAGCAAACCGTGGGCACCAATCCCATCCGGATTTCTCAATATATCAACAATAACGTAAAGTAGTAAATATATATGTACTTTACGGAAAATCCGGAGTAAAATCGTATAACATATACAATAGGAAGCTCAGAGCGACTTCTAATACATAATCATATACGCATACCACAGTAGGTAGGACAATAAACCTACTGGATGAAACAAAGTAGCTCGAGCACTATGCCTCCGACCACGACGTGCGACACCATATTTGTCAATGCGGAGCCGTTAACAAGTAATAGTACAAGAGTAGAATATGGTACTAGTGTAGCTCATCAGGGTGAGGGAAATGTAGTTTTAGATGTTTTACGCTTGATTTAAATTTAACTATCTTTGCCGCGAATAGATGGTGCCGAATAAGTTGAACAACAGCTAGATGTTCATCCTTTTTAGTATAAAGCTTGAGAATGTAGCCACTAAGGTGGCTCACACTCTTGGTTGCCACCCTTTATTGTTCACTTGCTAGATCACTGACCGCAACATCTCTTTCCTTGGACTCCAACGTTCGATCGATTGGATCCATAGTTGCAGCTTCAATCTCTGTTGATCCTCATCATTTTTCATATTCTGGTTCATCCTACCGCAAGACTCCCAGACCAGGTATGACCCTTGAGGATTTTTGTGGTTTCTTTGAAGACTTTTAATAGTTGGATTTTTAACAGAGTTCAATGCATAGAAGCCATCCTTCGATCCAGAAATCCTAAAACCGTATCTAGTTTTTGATATCTTTTTCGACAGGTGGAGGAAAAATTTCAACAGGTCGAAAGTGTGACATTTTCGTGACAAAATCTATCCTTCAATGGGTCGAGAAAAATCTTCAACAGATTCAAGGTGTAAATATGTAACCTGAGGACTACATTTGACGGATCAAAAGTTTTAGTGTACAAATTTTTGAGAAGTCAAAAAAGTGCAAATATCGATCCAGGAGCCTTCCTTCGATGAGTCAACTTCGATGGGTCAAAAAATTCTTGGGATCAAACCATCCTCGTATATTTGTCTTGTTTTCATGATATTTTGGTGTCATAGTGTGAAAGGACCCAACCCCGATTTAGTTTCCTAAACCGGAATCAAACCCCTTCTGAAAACATGAACCAACAAAAACCATAAAAATTTCGGCAGAGTAACGCTACTAACGCGGAATTGCCATTAACCTGCACCCGGAAAATACACTTCATCCTATGCCACAAAAATCAAACCGTGGGCACCAATCCCATCCAGATTTCTCAATATCATAACAGTAATGTAAAGTAATCAATAAAACTATACTTTACAGAAATCCGGCGAAAAATCGTATAAAAGTATAACATCAGAATGCTCAGAGCAACTTCTAGTATGTATATATACAAATAGTAGGCCAAACCAAGAACCTACCATAAAAGAAATATCGCTCGAATACTATGCCTTTGACCGCGACGTGCGACACCAGAAATCGAACTGCAAACTGGGCACGGAAACCGAAAAACCCAGGGGAAAGACATATAAACTGTCAGAGTGAGTAGACGAAAATAAATGTCTTTCGCCGAAATAATATATGTTATAAAAACATATGCGAGTAAAAATGAATGAATATGATATAGTACACGAGATGAACCCAAACTCCTCCAGCGTACAGAGAATGCATAGAAAAATCTCACGGGGTTACTCATGGACACATCCGTGCTAGTACAGTCCCAATCACGGGATCCCAGACCCACACGTGATTCTAGCCAGAAAGGCCTCAGGTCAGGGTATCTGTTCCGACTCGGAAATACATAGGCACAAGGAACAGAAATCTGTACCCACCCGGAAATACATCGGCACAAGGTACAGTTCCCCCCTGGTAGACATCCTCGGGGATCAACCGGGATGCGAGTGTATCGATACAACCACATATACTAAGACTGTACTCTGTGTAAATCAAATAATAAATAGTTTTATTCATACGTATAAAGCATAATGTAAATCCATAATCATAAAGCACATGCTCGTATAAGTCATAATCATAAACGTATGCTCATGCTTGTAAAATGTAATATAAAGACTCGCAATCTATCAGTGAAAAGAAAGGTCCACTCACAGACAAGCACAACACGCAAATGTGCTAATCCCGAGATGCGGTGGAAGTTCCCTCACCCAAAGTACGATCTCGATCACATCACGAGAAACAACCGTTCCCAGAAACATATAATTCAATATCGATGAAATCGTCAAAATCCGATAATCACACCATAAAATCTCGCTATAATTTTTGATGCTCAATTTAAAAAATAAACCTCACCACTGTGATCGGTGCGCGATTCCGAGCGAAACAACATACAACTTGTCGAAAAACACGTCGGACGAAAAGTCGCTGTCGCGCACGGCGGCGCCGCCGGCCGCCGGAAAATCACACCGGCCCAGAAAAATGCAACCTACACATGGATTTGAAGATCTCGATATTTCCAATAACTTTCCAGTTCAAAGTTAAGGCCAATTTTGACCGGAAAAGGTCCAAAACTCACCTCAAACTTACAAACCCTTACCGAAATTTCAAGTTCTCCGATCTCCCTCCTCCGGCCACGGCAACCCTCGAGACCACTTTCAATAGCTTCCTCTTCTCAAGGCTAACAACACCCCTCAAAGAGCCACCACCAACTCGGCCAGAACACCGCCACCCGAAGCCGTCAAAACTCGCCAGAAATCCACCATTTTTGCCGCCCCGATTCTTCCTCCTCCGGCCACGTCACGGGTCAATCCACCTCTCAAATTGAAGAGGGCCACGAGCCCAACAAGTTTAATCAAAGGACCCCGGCCAACCGTAGGACGACCCAAATAAGAAACAGTAGAGTAATCAGCGTAAATCACGAGTTGAGTTGAGTCGCTTCTCGAGAATTGTTGTGCACGTGATTTCGAGTTCCTGGGAGGTTCCGGATGATTTTTTCGATGACCGAGGAATATAATATGATTATTTGAAGTTACAGAATATCGACGAGTTTATCCGTTCGTATCGAGTTTATCCGAATCGTGATGGTTATCCGTTTGGACCGTCGATCGTACCGAGACGCGAGTATAATATTGGAAATAGTCAAAAAATTGTTGAAAACACTATTTGAGGCATTGACCGAGCGTTGACCAAATTTTGAACCCGTTGACCATTGACCTAAGGGGACTATTCACCCGTTTACTGTTCATCATTAGAACTTCTGTTCCAGGCCGATTTGGGCCATGACTTTGGAAGGTAAATTGTTCTCCTCGTGATTCGAAGCAGTTTAGAACTTGGAATTTCTTGATTTGGTTGAGAATTGAGGGAGAACGAGCTCGGTGAAGTTCTTAGATTTTGCCGGATTCGGGTAGCCTTCTCCGGCGACTTTTGGGGGCGGGGCTTTGGAGGGAAAGGTTCCGGCGACTATAGATGCTTTTGGTAGAAGGAATTTGGGTTTGATTGCCGTTTGAAGCTCGCCGGAATCTTATCGTAATTCATGGATTCCGTAAGTTTCGAGCTCAATTTCGGTCGGTGGGCTTGGAATTGGGTCTCGGTGTAGAAGAGAAATGTGTTGGGATTGAGGAGGACTTGTGATCTGGAAATTTTTGCCGGGATCTGTCACCGTTGACGCCGCTCCGTTGGCGGCGGCGGCGGTCAACGGCGGAGCTCCGGCGACCGTTGACTTTTTTGGAAATGTGTCGAGTTATATGTCGTTTCGCTCGTAATCGCACCCCAATCGTCGCCTTGAGTTTTTCGAGTTGATTTGGGTACCAGATTTTCAGTCGAGGGTTTTAGTGGAGATTTCGGGAATTTCGTCGATTATTTTGCACTGCATTATATATTTCCAGGAACGGTTGGTTTCCGAGGTGAGGTATAGTGTTGTGAATTGTGATTTTGATCAGATATATTTTGTGATTATTCAGGGGATCGAAATCGTGCTTCGGGCAAGGGATCTTCCGCCGGACCACGTGATTAGCGCGAGTGCGCGCTTTGCTCGTCTGTGAGTGGACCTTTCTTTTCACTGATCGATTGCGAGTCTTTACATTATATTTTACGAGCATGAGCATACGTTTGTGATTATGCCTTATACGAGCCTGTGTTTTACGATTATGCTTTATACGTATGCATGAAACTATTTATGATTTGATTTACACAGAGTACAGTCACAGTTTATGTTGTTGTATCGATACACTTACATCCCGGCTGATCCCCGAGGATGTCTATCAGGGGGGAACTGTACCTTGTGCCGATGTATTTCTAGGTGGGTACAGATTTCTGTTCCTTGTGCTGATGTATTTCCGGGTAGGAACAGATAGCCTGACCTGAGGCCTTTCTAGTTAGAATCACGTGTGGGTCTGGGATCCCGTGATTCGGACTGTACTAGCACGGATGTGTCCATGAGCGACCCCGTGGGATTTTTCTATGCATGCTCTGTACGCTGGAGGAGTTTGAGTTCACCTCGTGTACTATTTAATGTTCATTCATTTTTGACTCGCATATGTTATTATAACATATATTATTTGACGAAAGACATTTATTTTCGCCCACTCACTCTAACGATTTTCATGTCTTTCCCATGGGCTTTTCGGTTTCCGTGCCCAGTTTGCAGTTTGGATTCTGGTGTTTCACGTCGTGGTCGGAGGCTAGTTGTTCGAGCAACCTGTGTTTTCCAGTAGGTTTCTTGTTTCGCCTACTGTTGTATATTTTGTATATATATACACTAGAGGTCGCTCTGATACGTTACTGATACATGTTTTATATGGATTTTTCCTGGATTTACTGTATATTACAGTTATGTTTACTGTTTATTGCTATTGATATGATATTGAGAAATCAGGATGGAATTGGTGCCCATGGTTTGGCTTTTGTGCCATAGGATGAAGTATATTTTCCGGATGTAGGTTAATGAAAATTCCGCGTTAGTAGCGTTACTCTGCCCAAATTTTAATGGTTTTTGTTGGTTCGTGTTTTCAGAAGGGGTTTGATTCTGGTTTAGGAAACTAAATCGGGATTGGGTCTTTTCAGCTTGGTATCAGAGCATTAGGTTGTCAGATTCTGTAGACTCTTGTAGTTGTGACACTTAGGGTATTTGAGTTTATACAGCATGACTGGAGCGATGACCCGACTGGCCAGCGGTACTCATCAATGCTTCGGGTGTTGTGTGTTCTCAAATATCTGAGGTCTCATAATTACGTTCCTTCTGCTTGTACCTAATGCTTGTCTTATATCAGTAGGATGCCTCCTCGACGTGGTCCCCGTGTTGATCGGGAAACGGATCCTGATATGGATCGCCAAACGCACGACTTGCTGATGCGAGTGTTGCATTTGGAAGAGCGTTTTGACCCTGTGGTCAAAGCTCGTACTGCTGGTGCGACTGTCTTTTCGGGTTCAGCTGATCCAGAGATTTGTGAGGCATGGTTGGTTCAGGTTGAACGTGTATATGAGCGTCTGAGATTTACCCCTGAGCAGATGACAGTAGCAGCAGTTGGATTACTTGAGTCAGATGCATACTTCTGGTGGGTTAGCACCGATAGAGTTCCAGTTGATACTTCGTGGACTTTGTTCCGAGATCTGTTTATGCGGAGATACTTTAACCAGGCTACCCAGCAGCGGAAGTATGAGGAGTTCACGAACTTGAGATAGAGCAGTATGTCTGTTCTTGAGTACCGGGACAGGTTTACCCTCTTATCTCGTTTTGCGCGTGACATGGTGGCTACTGAGGAAGCTAAGTGCCGCAGATTTGAGCTGGGTTTGAATTTGAACATCAAGGGGACTCTGACTACGATGCCTAGGAACAACTTTGATGAGTTTGTCAGTGCAACACTCCGAGGTGAGGATATCGAGAAGGAGAGGCTGATGAGATATCATCCCAAACGGTTTGAGGAGGGTGGACCGAGTCAGGGGCCTTCCAAGAGGCAGAGTTCTGATACTTCCGGTTCGGCTTCATCCTTGGGCAGTGGACCATATCGACCACCAGCTAGTGCATCGAGACAGAGGCAGAGATGGAGGAGAGATTGACCGCAGCGACCACAGTCTAGTGGGGGTTCTAGCGGTTCTAGTTATCCTCGGCGTACCGGAGGCACGTTTCCCGTACCGAGGGAGTATCCACTTTGCAACTTCTGCAACAGGCATCACTTTAGTCCTTGTCAGCGAAGCCCTACCCTTTGTTATCGTTGTGGCCAGAAGGGTCACTTTTCGAGCGACTGTCTTCAGCCTATTGGTGGGTAGGCGGCCCAGAGTTCCGGAGGAGAGCGAGGTACTACTTTGGGAGTTCAACTAGTACAATTTGCGGACCAGGGTGGACAGCAGGGACAGCCTCAGCGTGGACGACCAGCCGGGCAGGCGAGGGTTCATGCCACGACTTTGCGAGAGGGCAGAGCTTCACCAGATGTCGTTATCGGTACGTTGCATATCTTTGGTATTCCAGTACTTACATTGTTAGATTCAGGTGCCACACATTCATTCATGTCATATAGACTATCGTCTTTAGCTACGGTACCTGCCTCTCCACTTCCGGGGTTGTGGAAAGTGTTGTATCCGTCCGGTGAGATTGTGAGTATTGGCTGGGTGTATAGAGACTGTGAGATTTTCATTGGAGGCCATGAACTGGCCGCAGATTTGTTGTTGCTTGATATCATCGATTTTGATTTGATCTTGGGTATGGACTTCTTGGAGACGCATTGGGCCATGTTTGACTATCACAAGAAGGAGGTTGCGTTTCGACGACCAGGCTGAAAGGACCCAACCCCGATTTAGCTTCCTAAATCGGAATCAAACCCCTTCGAAAACACGAACCAACAAAAACTTTTCGAAATTTGGGCAGACTTTCGTTACTAGCGTGGAATTACCATTACCTGCACGCGGAAAATACACTTCATCCTATGCCACAAAAAGCAAACCGTGGGCACCAATCCCATCCGGATTTCTCAATATATCAACAGTAAAGTAAAACAATAAATATATACTTTACTGAAATCCGGTATAAAATTGTATAACATATACCACAGAAAGCTCAGAGCGACATCTAATACATAATCATATATGCATACCACAGTAGGCAGAACAATAAACCTACTGGATGAAACAAAGTAGCTCGAGCACTATGCCTCCGACTACGACGTGCGACACCAGAGCCTGAACTGCAAACTGGGCACGGAAACCGAAAAGCCCAGGGGAAAGACAATAAACACATTAGAGTGAGTGGACGAAAATAAATGTCTTTCACCAAATAATATATGTTATAAAACATATGCGAGTCGAAATATAATAAATCAAACCAAATAGTATACGAGGAGACGCTGACTCCAACTCGTAAACAGAGCATGCAAGTAAAATCTCACAGTCAGAACCACGGGGTCCCTAGCCCACACGTGATCCAGAACCACGGGGTCCCTAGCCCACACGTGATCCCAGCTGGTAACATCCTCGGGGATCAGCCGGGAGGCAGTGTATCGATACAACCTCATAAACTACGACTGTACTCTGTGAAAACCAAATCATAAACAGTTCGGTGCAAATGCATGAAACAATATATCAATGTATGTATACTCGTATACGCATATCCGTATATGTATAATCGTAAAACATATGCTCGTAAAACCATAATCAATCTGCATGCTCAAGTTCGTAAATCATATATATAAAAGACTCGCAATCATTTCCGTGAAAAGAAATTGTCCACTCACAGTCTGGCGTAACGCGTATCGCGTTAACCCGTGATCCGGCGGAAAGTCCCTCGCCAAAACAACGATCACGAACCCCTGAATATTCACAAAGTCGATTATTCAAAGTCATAATCCGACAATACAAGACAAATCACGAGAAACCACCGTCCTTGTAAACACGAAATCCGAATACGACGAATCGTCGAAAATCCATATATAACACCTCAATACCTCGCTTAACTTTCGGACGCTCAATTCGAAAAACGAACCTCTCCACTGCAATCGGGGCGCGATTTCGAGTGAAATGACATGCAATTCGTCGAAAACTACTCCGGGCGAAAAATCGCCGCTGCTGCCTCTGGCCACCGAAAAATCCAATCTGCCCAGACAAATACATGCCATACATGGTTTTAAAGATCTCGACGATTCCAACAACTTTCCAGTTATATGTTAAGGCCAATTTTGACCGGAAAACCTCCAAAAATCAACTCAAAGTTCCAAACCCTTACCGGAATTTCAATTCAACGGATTTCTCTCCTCCGGCCACGGCAACCCTCAAGACCACTTGGAAAAGCTTCCTTAGCTCAAGGCTAACAAAACCCCTCAAGGTAGAGCCACCAACTCAGCCTCCACGCCGTCACCCGAATCGAACAAAACTCGCCGGAAAATCCATAACTTTGCCGATTCGATTCTCTCTTCTCCGACCACCCCACGGGACGATCCACCTACCAATCCGAAGAGGAGCTGGAGCCCAACAAATCTCGTGAAGAAGTCGTGCCCAAATATGGCTGTAATCGGCCTCAATTTCGGCGAACCATTTCGGCCTCCAAACGGGTTATTCTTGACCCGTGAGTCAACGTGGGTCAACCCAGCTTTCCCAATATGGCAGGTTTCCCAAACAGGAAACCTCTATTTATAAGCCTTTCCCGATTAGGAAACTTCCAGTTTATCCATTCCGACGAACTTTAAATCCTCGTAACTCTCTCGTCGTAACTCCGATTCCGATAATTCTCGTGGCCACAAACTCGTCTCGACATGATCTTCAATTATCATCCAAAGTCAAACACATCGGCCAAAGGGATAAAAAGTCAACCCTTCAACCAAACACATATTTAATCGACTAAATAACCAACAATCGGAAATAATCACAACTTAATCTTCGTAACTCAGAAAAATGCACCAGAAGTTCCCACAAACTCGAAATTAAATTCTGAATAACTTCCGTGAAGAAGCCGAAACCAAATTTCCGACCGGTAATTTAGTTGCTAACAAACCTGCCATTTAAATCCGTTTCCGTCGAAACTTCAAATATTCATAATTAATTCCTCGGTCGTCCAAATAACGATCCAGAACCTCCCACGAACTCGAAATCACATGTACTACGACTCTCGAGAAGAGACTCAGCTCAAATTCTGGGCTAATAAGTAAGTCGTTAAGAACTCTGGCGATTCCAATAACTGTCGAAAATCCGCGACTAGCTGTAACTCACGAATCAAGCTGATTATACTTCTAATTCTGGTCCAGGTCGTCACAAATCCACCCCCCTTAGAAAAATTTCGACCTCGAAATTTCCAAGTCTGCCAACTACACATAGGAGCACTGCCTCTGCATACTGCTCAACTGCTCAGTGGTAATGTCAACTGAACAATTCTAATAACAGACTCCACAATAGGAGATAACTCCGTGCTGGAATCCATGTACCCTCAAATCACAAATCTGAACTGGCTCACACAATCGCCTAGTGTTCCTACATAAGGAACAGACAGGGTACACAACGCGAAACCAACCTGAAACACAGTTCCGCTACACGGAACACAACTCACATAAAAGCCAACATTATAGGCGATGCCGAACCATACGGCATAACACAAACTCGCCTACGGCCACATACAAATCAAAACAATGTGTCAATTCACAACTCCGTTCACACACATCAATACAACTCAAATACTCATATCAGCATAGCTCAAACATCGAACTCGAGCAATAATCAACCTATTTCCGCTAATCTGACAGTCTGTGGTAGCACATTCAACAAAAATCAGAATCAAACATCAACTCAACTCAAACCAACTCACTCCAGTACAGTGGAGTATAACATCGTTCCTCAAAACGACATCATGCAACATCAAAATCATAGCAGTCAACCAACTGGTACTGCATGCAAACTCGAACAACTGAAACTGTTGGTCCCAAATCCTCTGGAACTGCAATACCGAGGTCCACAATATACCCTCCAAGGTCCGAATAGTCCTCAAAGATCGCTCGCCAATCTAAGGATAAGAACCAGTACTAACTCGTAATCTGGTCCCCAATGCTCGCTGTAAAGCTCACCAACACTATGTTGTAGCTGATTACCTCGACCAGCAAACTGGAACACAGGTACACCACGTAGATGGCCAATCTCCGTCAAACACAGTTATGCCAGCCTGCCACTGAAATCGTCTCCGAAAGTACAAGGAAACGTACTGAATTCATCAAGTGGTCCACAATGGTCCAACAACTGGTATCACAAACCAAAGTGCATACAAACACACACAATCACCGCAACAATCGCCACGTATAACCGGAAATCTCAAATGGCTGACACTTCTCGGCAAGTCTCTGCCTCCTAGCCATCACTAGTCGACAAATGTGGCATCTATACACACAAGCTGCTACATTGCTTTTCATGTTGCGTCACGAGTAGTAAACTCGAAGGGTCGGACACATTACCGCACCACTAGCACCAAAAGCACGCGAAACCACGAGCCTCAACATCATCACACACTACTCAGCTTCCGTAACGCATACTCGGCTAACACGGAAACTCGAGCCACACACACACATGTAATACTGAAATCCGGACTCTCGACTGAATGCATCAGCAACAACATCTCAACTGGATAGTCGAAGTACAACCTCTAACCTTTTTCAAACAAGCTCAAAGGTGCAGCCATAGTCGTTAGTCGACTCCATCCATCAACACTGCCTCAAGCCCAAATCTGGCCGAAATTGCAAGTGGATGAAACTCAAATGATCAATGCACGTCCTACACTGAGCTGCACGCCATAACAGTAGTGTCTCGAACTCTTCGATGCTAACATAAGGACAGCTACACCCAAATCATACACAGGATACGTAACTACACAAAGTTCCACTGCCTGGAACCATGAGCCACCGCTCTGCTACACAGCATCAAAACACAACTAAATCCAAACCTCGATGCATCGCCGTAACCCACGAACTCACCACAATCGTCAGGTAAGGTCAAAACCGAAGCAACGGTCAATCATCCTGCAGGAGTAAGTAACTCTCCTCGCGTGCACCGAACCACACTAACTTGACGCCTTCTTCGTCAATCCGGAAAGTAGAGTGGCAATCAGGGAAAATCTTGCACAAGCCGTCGGTAATAGCCTGCCAAACCCAAGAGAAACTCCGAATCTCTGATACAATGGTAGAGCAATTCCCGAGCCTGAACTGCAAACTGGGTACGGAAACCGAAAAGCCCAGGGGAAAGACAATAAACACGTTAGAGTGAGTGGACGAAAATAAATGTCTTTCACCAGGTAATATATATATACATATAAAATCATATGCGAGTCAAATGCATGAAAATCAAATGATACGTGAGGAGACTCTGGCTACCACTCACGTACAGAGCATGCAACGTAAAACATATCGCGGAGACTCTCGCGGGCTTCCACGCGATAGCACAGTCTGAATCACGGGATCCCAGACCCACACGTGATCCTAGCCAGAAAGGCCTCGGGTCAGGATATCTGTCCTTCCCGGAGCGTACTCGGGGATCAGCCGAGAAGCCAATGTGTATCGATACCATAACATATACTGAGACTGTACTCTGTGTAACCAAATCATAAATCTTTTCTATGCACATGCTTAAAACATAATATATATATATACATGTATACTCGTATACGTATATTCGTATATGCATAATCGTGAAACACATGCTCGTAAAATCGTAATCAATCCGCATGCTCAAGTTCGTAAATCATAAATAAAAGACTCGCAATCAATCCGTGAAAATAAATGTCCACTCACAGACTTGCGTAACGCGTATCGCGTTAACCCGTGATCCGGCGGAAAGTCCCTCGCCAAAACAACGATCACGAACCCCTGATTATTCACAAAGTCCATTATTCAAAGTCATAATCCGACAATATAAACAAATCACGAGAAACTGTCGTTCTCGGAAACACGTAATCCAAAGTCGACGAATCGTCGAAATCCCATATATAACACCTCAATACCTCGCTTTATGTTCGGACGCTCAACTCGAAAAATGAACCTCCCCACTGCGATCGGGGCGCGATTTCGAGTCAAATGACATGCAATTCGTCGAAAACTACTCCGGGCGAAAAATCGCCGCCGTCGCAGTCGCTGCCTCTGGCCACCGGAAAATCCAAACCTGCCCAGAAAATTTCGTGCTACACATGGTTTCAAAGATCTCGACGATTCCAACAACTTTCCAGTTATAAGTTAAGGTCAATTTTGACCAGAAAACCTCCAAAAATCAACTCAAAGTTCCAAACCCTTACCGGAATTTCAATTCAACGGATCTCTCTCCTCCGGCCACGGCAACCCTCAAGACCACTTGGAAAAACTTCCTTAGCTCAAGGCTAACAAAACCCCTCAAGGTAGAGCCACCAACTCGGCCTCCACGCCGCCACCCGAACACCACAAAACTCGCCGAAATTTCACTAACTTTGCCGATTCGATTCTCTCTCCTCCGGCCACCCCACGGGACGATCCACCTACTAATCCGAAGAGGAGCTCGAGCCCAACAAGTTTCGTGAAGGAACCATACCCAAATATGGCCGGAATCGGCCTCAATTTCGGCGAACCATTTCGGCCTCCAAACTGGTTATTCTTGACCCGTGGGTCAACGTGGGTCAACCCAGCTTTCCCAAAATGGCAGGTTTCCCAAACAGGAAACCCACTATTTATAGACTTTTTTTTATTTTGGGAAACTTCGTAATTATCTTTTCGGCAAACTTCAAATACCCGTAACTTTCTCGTCGTAATTCCGATTCCGATAATTCTCGCGGTCACAAACTCGACTCGACATGTTATTTAATAATCACCCGAAGTCAAACACCTCGACCAAACGGATAAAAAGTCAACCCTTCAACCAAACACATATTTAATCGACTAAATAACCAACAATCGGAAATAATAACAACTTAATTTTCGTAACTCAGAAAAATACTCCGGAAGTTCCCGCAAACTTGAAATTAAATTCTGAACAACTTCCGTGAAGAAGCCGAGACCAAATTCCCGACCAGTAATTTAGTCGTTAAGAAGGCTGCCTTTAAAACCTGAACTTCAAATATTCATAATTAATTCCTCGGTCGTCCAAATAACGATCCGGAACCGCCTACGAACTCGAAATCACATGTACTACAACTCTCGAGAAGAGACCCAGCTAAAAATTCTTGGCCAATAATTTAGTCGTTAAGAATCCCTGTCGGTTCAAACATTGTCGTCAATCTGCGGCTACGCAGTAACTCATGTATACAACTGATCATACTGCTGATTCTGGTCCGGGTCCTCACAGTCTATGCATAAACTATCCTGAAATTGAGATTTGACAACATCTATCAATTTAAGACTCTGTTTAGTCATATTTGTTATGTTTGTGTGTTTTAATATGCTATTTCTCTTCTCTTTCTTTCTTTCCTTTATGCACACTCTAAGGGGGAGTCTTTGAAGTTTTGGTATACACATCGTTACATTTTATTTCCTTGATAACAATTGTCAAAGACTTTGCAATATGTTACTTTTTATAAAAGTTGATTCATGCCTTGTGTGTTCTTCCAATCTCCTTTGCTCTACAATGGATTGAGTTCTGATACATCAAACATGTTCAAATTCCTGCATTGCTGCATAATTTTGAGCTTTATCGCATACTTTTATGTGAAAATTGTTTATTGTTCCACATGGAAGTTGTTGTTCCAACTGTTCTTGACACATGCATAGTTGTGGGTCTCGCCTACATTCTGTCTGCTGCATCTAACTCTCTGCATGTAGTCACTTTGCCGATTCTTTCGGTTGTATAAGTTGTCCATTTTGTTGGGGATACATCTGCTTCCATCTCTCCTGATTCTGTGTTCATCAAAAGCAAGGTTGTTATGATTGAGGGGGAGTATGTTGACCGCTCTGATGCATCCATTGTTATATTTGAACAACATATAAATTGTTGGTTCTTCTCTGGTTCCCTTTGTCATTCCTTGTCAAAAAGGGGGAGAACTAATTGTAGAACATTTGTTGTTATAATGTTGTTTCTTCACTTGTTCTTGTGAGAATTTGTGCAGGTTTCCTACAACACTGAGGTGGCTACTAGCTCTTAGGTCTAGTATGCTTATTTTATATGTGTGTTTTGTTAAGGTATGCCAAAGGGGGAGATTGAAGGCATATTGTTGATTGATAATCCTTATTGAAGACATAACACACCTTATTTGAATGATTGGTGTACACAAGTGAAGAAGATTGAAATGGAGAACCTACTAATCTCATGGAAATTAGGTAAAAGCATGCATATGCATATCATGTTTTTCACTGAGGATGACATCCTTGCCACCTATCCCAGTACTGTCTGTTTTGTCCTAAGATAATTATATCCGTTAGTGGCCTGTTTTCAAAACTTCCCTCCAGTTAAAAAAGGCTTTTTAGGATAGTTATGAGCATTGACTTACTTCTCAAAAGGTTTTGATAGCTTGTCACTAAAAACGTGTTTGTTACTCAAACCCGTTGACACTTCTCCACGGGTTTGCGGAAAGGCTTTTCAAAACTGGGTTTTTGTGTAGACCTCTGTGCATGGGCCGGATACCTTGAATTCTGGAAAAGAGCTTCTGCCTTACCATGGTGTAGTCTCTTCTTGCTGTGTGTGGGAGTAAGCTTTCTTATCTCGGTCTCAAACCGGTGTTTCATGCATGGAAAGCTTTTGCCCACTGGTTTCTTTCAGTCCACGCACACTCTTGTCAGTTCATGTCTCTGCTTAGAGTGGGCAGCAATATGCACATTTTTGTTATGCCATTAACTAACTACTAAATTAAACATTTAATAATCAGAAAAGACACAACAATTAAAACCCTTTGTTGTAGATGTAGCATTGGTAAATAGGGTATCATTCTTAACCGGGGATTGAAGGTGCATGCATGACTACGTTTATAAACAGAAATTTAAATGTACGTATGGGGGTTTGAAAGTTTGGTTTAATTAACTACGAAAATAAGAACAGAAATTGGTAAGCAAACATATTAAGAAATCCTAGATTCTATCATGCTTCACTCATAAACAAGTAAAAACAAACAAGAAAAAAAAACCCTAAACATGCTTGCTAGACCGAAAATAAAACATTAACTAATATACTTACAAGTGATCGACACATTATATCCACCTAGCCAATTCATGCTCATAAATATTTAGTGTCAATGAAATTCTTAATCTTTAACCTAAAATACATAGACATGCTTTTAAATTGTAAACGAAGAGCGCAACAACATAATCATCTAAAGATCATACAAAACATGCAAGAGAGGAACGAAGAGCGTATCACCTAGCATATTAAGAATCTTTAAGCATATAATCATGCATATAAATTACAAGTTAAAAACTAAGAACACATGGAAGATACTAAAGTAAATCTGAAACATAAAACCTTTTGTCAAACTTTATTACAATCATACTTAAACAAAACCTATTAGAAGGAAGAGATGAAGTAGAGAAGCTCATGGTTACACTTTTTGTTCCGTGAAGAGCATTGCAAACGCCAAGTGGTGATTCTCAAATGCAAGACGAAGAGCGCCGATTACACTTGATCTGTGGAGAAGATGGATGCTCGGCCTTGGAGGAGGAATTTGCTAAGTATGAGAGGAAAGGTGTTTGGGGCAGAGGTTTGGCTTCTATATTGTGTGATTCCTTGCTTTTGGTCGAGCTCCCCTTTATATAGGATATGAAAAACCCTAGTCCATCCCCAATTAGGAGTGAATTAACTCCACCCAGGTAAGTTGATATTTCTTCATTAAATCAGTGATTCATGGAGATTTATATGTCCGAATTGAATGATTCTTTTTGCGTTGGAAATTTAACTTCCAGAGCTTTCCAGGGACATATTATTTGTACCATAATTCTTTCTGATCCATTTTTGGTGTCCCGTTGAAGTGGGCTGATTTGCACAGGCAGATTTCCTGATTTCTAGCTTTTGATCTATCTTCTTCTTTTGGGCTTCTTTGTGGCCGAATTTGTGCATTATCTTGGACCTTCTTAGACACAAAAACATGGTCTTGACCCATCTTAGTAATTTTTGATCCAATCTTTATAATTTGTGGCCCATTCTTCTTCATCTTTCCTCCTCATAACAGGAAATTCCTCCTTACACGTTTTTAGCACATTTATTCTTCATTTACTCCATCTTCTTTATTTAGGACCTAAAAACAACAAAATAAGTTAGAAATAAGAATACTAAGGTCATAACTAAGCTAAATATAGAGAGAAATACGTTATGAATCAAGCATAAAATGCATAGATCAAATTCCCCCACACTTAGACTTTGCTAGTGTGACGACCTGAATCAGAATTAGCACGATAATTGGCTTAATCCACGAGTTTATGAGTAATCACAGTTTATCGTAAATTAATCGAATTGGTGGTTCGGTTCATGACTTAATTATCGGGCGAGAATTTGAGTTGAGTCTCTTCACGAGAATTGTAGTATGCGTGATTTCGAGTTTGTGGGCGGTTTCGGATAATTGTTTCGATAACCGAGGAATATGTTATGAATATTTGAAATCGCGTAATTTCGTCGTGTTTATCCGTTTGAGTTTGAGTTATCCGAAACGTGGATGTGATTCATTTTGGACTGTTGGTTGTATCGAGCCGCGAGTATAAATATCGGAATAGTCAAAAAATTGTCGAAAAACAATGTTCGGGAAGTTTGACTGTCGTTGACCAGAACAGGAGCCGTTGACCCGCGTTGACCAGAACAGGAGTCGTTGACCCGCGTTGACCGTGTGCAACCGGACCACCGTTTGACTCGCCGGTGACTTTTCATTTCCGGCCACCTCCGGCTCTGATTTGGGTAGGGTTCGATTGTCCTCTTGATTTCCTATGGTTTAGGACTTTGATTTGTGAAATTTGGTGAGGTTTTGAGGGAGAACGAGATGCTTGAAGTTTTGTGGAATCGGGGTCGACGGACGGTGGTGCTCCGGCCACGGTGGTGGCTGGAGATTAGTGGGGTTTGGTTCGTGGGGCCACGGCGGAGACTTTGGGAGTGGCCTCGAGGGCCGCCGTGCGCCGTGGCTGGAGTTCCAGTGGGAATCAGTGTTACCGGCCGATTTGGATTTTGGAAGTTTCGAGCTGAATTCCGGCAATTCACAGCGGAATTAGAGGAGGCCGTAGTTGTGAGATGTGTTGGGCTCGATGAGGAGAAGAAAACTGGGATTTCCTCGCTGGGAAGTCTCTCCGGTGACGGCGCGGCGGCAGTCAACGGCGGAGCTCTGGTGAGGCGTTGACTTTTTGGATTTCGACAAATTTTATGCCGTTTTGGTCGTAATCGTGCCCCGATCATCGCCTTGAGGTTTTCGAGTTGATTTGGATACCGGATTTTTAGTCGAGGGTTTATGTGGAGAATTTGGAGATTTTCGTCGATTATTTTGTATCCGAGTTATATGTTTCCGGAAATGGTTTGTTTCCGAGGTGTGGTACAGAGTAATGAATTGTGATTTTGATCAGTTATATTTTGTAATTATTTAGGGGATCGAGATCGTACGTTGGGCGAGGGATCTTCCGCCGGATCTCGTGATTAACGCGTTTGCGCGCTATGCTATCTGTGAGTGGGCTTTTATTTACACTGTCGTAGCGAGTTCTTGATTTCAGTATTTATTTCCAGTACAGTATTGAGATTATTTATTGTTTTTGGAGGTATGGTTTTATGTTTTATATGGTGATGACATTTACTTAGCATCGATGCATTGGCTACTCGGCTGATCACCGGTAGCCCAGTTAAAGGGTTGAGAGATTCCCCTGATGTGCCCACTAGGCTTGAGAGATTCGCTTAGTCTATCACTGTCGGGCTTGAGAGATTCGCCTGACACCTCCATTTATTTTAAGAACTCGCTTTGTTTTATGATATATATATATATATATGGTGAAATGCATATGATTATTTTTGTCCACTCACTCTAACGATTTCATTTGCCTTTCTCCCGAGCCTTTTGGTTTTTGTGCTCAGTTTGCAGTTCGGATTTTGGTGTCACACGTCGCAGTCAGAGGCTTAGTGTTCGAGCTACATTTCTTTTCCAGTAGGTTTCTTGGTTTGCCTACTGTTGTATATTTTTGTATATATATACACTAGAGGTCGCTCTGATTACTCTGATGTTATACTTTTATATGTTTTTCCCCGGATTTCTGTAAAGTACAGTTTTGCTTATTACTTTACATTATTGTTATGATATTGAGAAATCCGGATGGGATTGGTGCCCACGGTATGACTTTTGTGGCATATGATGAAGTGTATTTTCGGGTGCAGGTTAATGGCAATTCCACGTTATAGTGAAACTCTGCCGAAATTTCTATGGTTTTTGCAAGTTCGTGTTTTCAGAAGGGGTTTGATTCCGGTTTAGGAAACTAAATCGGGGTTGGGTCCTTTCTGCTAGTCCCTAGCAAAAAATAAATAAAAGAAAGACTAGAAATAAGAAAACATACAAACACAATGTTGGAGCTAAGCTGTATGTTGGAAAAATTCTAAGGACTCGAAAACTTTTAAAATATTACAAACACTACTTAGCCCTTAGCAAAAATGTCTCAGAAATTTCTTCAAGTGTATGACGATGGAATCACAAGAATTAAGAGTTTAAAGCTCAATAATTTCGAGAGATAATAGAGATATGATCATATCATGAACAAGTAAGACTTGGAAGCAAACAATGGTGAAGTTAAGCTATGCATGTTTCGAACAAGTTCAAATCAATCTTAAAAGATGCACTCATCATCTTTTTCACTCATGAAAATAAGGGTTCACTCAAGATATATATGAATTCAATCAAAAACCTCATGAATACAATGAATTACTTGCACAAATGAACCTAAACAATATGCTTACTCATGCAACTTACTCAACCAATAGAAGGCTACTCATCTTAAGGATCATAAAAGACTTAGAAAGGTTGCAATGGGGCTAAGGCTAAGGCATTCGAAATTTAGGTATGTGGTGGTTAAACACGTTCCAAAGACTTAGTCTAGCACTCAAAACTTTTCAAATTCATGCCTCATCTTCTCCAAAACGTTACCATGGTCAGATTTCCATTTCGGGGGCCGAATATCATCATTTTGGGCCAAGACTTCATTCTAAATTTTCCTTGAGCTTTACAGACAGGATAAATGCCATATTTCTTCATTTTTAGGTCTTCAACTTGTGGTACACTCCAAATCTGCAAATATGGGGGACATTACTCCAAACTTTTACATATATATCACATTGCTGGAGAGCTTCTGAATTTTTATTCACTCTTTTTTTTTTAGCTCTCGATTTTTTTCTCTCTTTTCTTTTCTATTTTCAGCAATTTACACACTTTTTCAAGCTATTTCAACAAGTCTATCCCCATACAAACATCATAGCAATTAAGGAACATCACAAAAATATGTCATCTTCTCCTCTTGTCAACATTACTTCACACTAAGTCTGCAGAACATAGGGTAAAGAAGTCTTACACTAGGTTAAGTGTTTAGATATTAAAGGTGATGAAAGAAAGGCTTAATGTCGGCTCAAATGGGTTACCTATGGGTGTCGCATCTTGTGCGCACATAAAGGACACATGGATGTTTTGTTTAGTGGTGGAAAACCTAAGTACCTTTAATCATATCCAAAATCAGAGCATTTATCAACTTAAAAGCTTTGCAAATCTACATGAGTAAGTTCTAGTATTCTCTAGTTCATTGAAATCTATGGCAAGCAATTAGATGAGGCATGTTTTATTTTTGAAACCATCATGCACGAAATTCACTCTCAAAAGAATAATGTAGGCTCAAAAACTCACTTTTATGGTTTGTATGATTTAAAACTCATTCTAGCATGCGAAATCTGTACCATGTTTATGCAAACCATGTCCACTACATGTCATGACAATCAAAATATCTTAATTAACACAAGAAATCCTCAAGTAGTGATCATTGACAATGCCATGTAATTTTTCTGTGTTTTGCTTAATTTTCCATCATTGACTAGTTAAGGGCATCCTAAAGACTCTTTACAACACTAAGTTGAACAAAAAGACTCAAAACAGTTTTTTTTATTTTTAGGGCATCATCCGCTGGAAAGTTTCATTGTCTGCCCAGTTTTAACAATTTATGACTCAAATAAGTTGTAAAACCCCTCCCCCACACTTAAACTCTACATTGTCCTCAATGTACTAAATTAAAACATAGAATCAAGCATGAAGTAAGGATTTACGAAAATCTAAATAATAAAAATACAAGCTACGAAAATAAAAAATAAAAAGGGAAAAGAAAGCAAATCTGATTTTTAGACTCCTCCATTGGGTTGCCTCCCAAAAAAACGTTTGTTTTTTAACGTCTTACAGCCTAGGCGTGTTGCTTTCTTTTATGCTCAATGAACAGCCTGTCTTGGAGGTGCAACTCCTCCATTTTTGCCTTCCACTTTTCAGCTTCCATGTTCTGACCTCCGTGCCTTTGAGCTTTAATTTCCAAAAATTTAGAAATCAAAATTTTGCGATCTTTATATGGATGGAAACTAGACGTCCAGAGATTTTCAACCATATAAAAAATTCTATCTAACTCCAACCGAGCCGAAAGTTATGGCTTTTCGAATTTGACTGTTCTGTTTGGACCGAAGCTACGAATTTATGAAAACACTTGGAGCACGTTCCTCCATCGTATCCTTCAAAACTCAACAAACATCAAATCTAATGAAAAAAATACATGAAATGCAATGATGAATATGATGCATGATGATGCAACTATTTAATGAATGAGATGATATGCAAAGATGTATATGTATCCTACATATTACAAAAATCGAGCAGCCTGAACATGACTCCTTGAATAATTTCTCTAGAATTAATTACATGTTGGAACTAACTGAAATTTTACGACCATATTCTAGACACATATACAAACATGTTAGAAAAGTTTCAGAATTTTCCGTGACATGAAACTATGTCAGATAAATCACACAAAATAGCCTATTACCCAGCTCTGATTTGATTATCTAAAACTAAAAATAAAATTAACATTGTACAAAACATGAAATGGTTAGTCTTCTTTACAAAGTTTACTTTCGACATGTATGCACAAGTAGTGTCCAAATTGAGTGCGTCAATAATTTAAAGAGAGTACACTAGCTTAATCTTAAGGTCGTTCAATGGACGTGCGACCCACACGATAAAGTATGAAATTTCAATCAAATGGCCTTGGTTCAATCGAAAAGCATGGCCAGTTATGGATAGAGATAATGCGAGAGGCAAGACTAATTTCGACAAAACACCCCGAGACTAACCGGGCCAATGGTATATACTTTATTGGTGTTAGTCTTTCTTAGATCCAGAAATTGTCACCAGTCATAACCCGTTTCTAGACACCATGTCCGACTTTCAGCCAATCTTTCGAAAGTTTACACTCCCTCAAGTCCTTTGTAGACTCTGCCCTCAACCTCATGTCCATAACTTCACTTAGGTTATGGTGTGCGGTGATGAAATCCACACATCATGAGGGGTTAATGAGACAAACAAGGAAAATAGGCGCCATCTATTCCAAAGAGTGCGACTTAATCAACCAAACTTATGTACTAAATTTAAATCAAAGACTACCTTTAACATGTATAACTGAAAAATAAAATTAGATTGTAAGTATAAACAAGTAATTAATTATAAATAACTATGTAAATTTCGAATATACACATGCTTTCTATTTACACAATTTCACATATTTACAAAGAACACATGCAAATTCTAGAATCGCTCAATATTGAACACAGCTCCTTGTCGAATTTTTCCAGAATTATTGGCTCGTCCGAATAGAACTAAAATTTACAGGTGCAAACTAGACGCAAAAACAAAGACTTCTGAAAATTTCCAGATTTTCTAAGACCTCTACCTATGTCAAATAATTTACACAAAACAGTCCAGTGCACAGTTCCGAAAACAGAAAATAAAAACATATACACAAGTATAATATTTACATCCTATGAACATATTTACACAAACGAAATCACACAATTCTTTAAAATCTCCGGCAACGGTGCCAAAATTGATATGCCATTAACTAACTACTAAATTAAATATTTAATAATCAGAAAAGACACTACAATTAAAACCCTTTGTTGTAGATGTAGCATTGGTAAATAATGTATCGTTCTTAACCGGGGATTGAGGGTGCATGCATGACTACGTTTATAAACAGAAATTTAAATGTATGGGGGTTTGAAAGTTTGGTTTAATTCACTACGAAAATAAGAACAAAAATTGGTAAGCAAACATATTAAGAAATCCTAGATTCTATCATGCTTCACTCATAGACAAGTAGAAAACAAACAAGAACAAAGAACCCTAAACATGCTTGCTAGACCGAAAATAAAACACTAACTAATATACTTACAAGTGATCGACACATTATATCCACCTAGCCAATTCATGCTCATATTTATTTAGTGTCAACGAAATTCTTAATCTTCAACCTAAAATACATAGACATGCTTTTAAATTGTAAACAAAAAGTGCAACAACTTAATCATCTAAAGATCATATAAAACATGCAAGAGAGGAAAGAAGAGCGTATCACCTAGCATATTAAGAAGCTTTAAGCACATAAGCATGCATACGAATTAAAAGTTAAAAACTAAGAACACATGGAAGATACTAAAGTAAATCTGAAACATAAAACCTTTTGTCAAACTTTATTACAATCATATTTAAACAAAATCTGTTACAAGGAAGAGATGAAGTAGAGAACCTCATGGTTACACTTTTTTTTCCGTGAAGAGCACTGCAAATGCCAAGTGGTGATTCTCAAATGCAAGATGAAGAGAGCCAATTACACTTGATCTGTGGAGAAGATAGATGCTCGGCCTTGGAGGAGGAATTTGTTAAGTATGAGAGGAAAGGTGTTTGAGGCAGAGGTTTGGCTTCTATATTATGTGATGCCTTGCTTCTGGTCGAGCTCCCCTTTATATAGGATATGAAAAACCCTAGTCCATCTCCAATTAGGAATGAATTAACTCCACCCGGGTAAGTTGATCTTTCTTCATTAAATCAGTGATTCCCGGAGATTTATATGTCCGAATTGAATGATTCTTTTTGCGCTGGAAATTTAACTTCCAGAGATTTCCAGGGACATATTATTCGTATCATAATTCCTTCTGATCCGTTTCTGGTGTCCCGTTGAAGTGGGTTGATCTGCACAGGCAGATTTCCTGATTTCTAGCTTTTGATCTATTTTCTTCTTTTGGGCTTCTTTGTGGCCGAATTTGTGCATTATCTTGGACCTTCTTGGACACAAAAACATGGTCTTGACCCATCTTAGTAATCTTTGATCCAATCTTTATAAATCGTGGCCCATTCTTCTTCATCTTTCCTCCTCATAACAAGAAATTCCTCCTTATCACATTTTTAGCACATTTATGCCTCATTTACTCCATCTTCTTTATTTAGGACCTAAAAACAACAAAATAAGTTAGAAACAAGAATACTAAGGTCATAACTAAGCTAAATGTAGAGAGAAATACGTTATGAATCAAGTATAAAATGCGTAGATCAGTTTTCCTTGGTTTGTGTGTTGTTTCCTTTCGGTCTGCATGTGCATCCATAGCCTCCTAACCTCTTCTTTTGACCACCACCCTAAAACACTATTGCTGGGTTTTGCGTGGGTTCCCGTTGTACTGGCTGTATCACCTATATAAGAACATAGGGTTTCCTTAGGTAGATGGTTGGTTGAGTGAGTAATTCTTTCGAGCCTCTTTCTATATAAGAACATAGGGTCTCTAACTTCACTATTTCTCTCTAAGCTTTCCCTTCTACTGCATGTAAGACTTATAGTATTTCAAAAACCCATATTTTATCAAAACTCACATGCATTGTGCATTCCATTGAGATTAGTATGGTTGTGCTTAACCCAAGAAGCTGCTCTTGAAGAATTAGCTTACAAATAGTTAAGTTCTTAGATGAGGCTTCTGAAAGCCTTTCATTTGTAAACACTTAGACACAAGAGAGAGTGCTGCTATGTAGAACTAGTAGAGAGACTGGTCAGGATAGCATACGGGTTATGTATCCCCAGACTGCAAGAGTCTTGTAAAGGAGTGTTGTTCATAGTAGAAATGTTTGTCCCTCAAGAGTTATGGGTACACAGTTTTTCTCCCTGGTTGTAGGGTTTCTGCATTAAAGAAAAATATCTTGGTGTTATTCTTTACATATCGCTTTTACATTTACTCGTATATCTGTGAATTGGGATAGTTCATTACTCTCCTATCCCAATAACAGTTTTAAGCGAAAAGTCAACATACTGAAGGAAAGAGAGAGTACCCTTCTTTTATGGTATACTATTTCAACATACTGAGTTGTTTGATTAGTTTTAAATTATGTACATTCCCACAAATTCTAGCTAAGTGACTGATTGATGCATTTCCTTTGTACTAGATAGATTGAAGAGGAAATGGATTGGGCGCGTTCATGGAAGGTGACGCTCTTTTCGCTTCTTGAAGACATTCCACTTCATCTTCGTTAATTGGTTGCTTCCATGTCTATTGATGGGACTTCAGCAACTACTGTCATTGTTGACAAGTGAGTACCTACCTACCTTAAAATTAAGGTTTTGATGTTTATGGTTGCTCTGCTGAAATTTAGATTTTGACATCAGATATTGAATTCCCAGTGTGCATTTGACTTTGACTTTGAATATGCAGTGAGACAGGCGAACCCTTATGGAGACCTTTCCTCTACAATGAGAGCTGTCCTGATGCTTTGCCAACTGTTAAGTCTATTGCTCCTTTGAACCATACAGTCTGCTCGGCTTCCTCTACTCTGTGCAAGCTTGTCTCATGGTGGGAAAATGATGAATCCAATTAAAAATCTGCACTCTTGTTGCATCAAGCAGATTGGCTTCTGTGGCTACTTCACGGAAAGCTTGGAGTATCTGATTATAATAATGCTCTGAAGGTAGTTTTCTGTAATGTATTTTTTTTTTTGGTGAATGAATATTGTTACACCTTGTGGCATTAAAGCATTATTCTTCAACCTTTTAATGAACTAGCTGCTATTACATCTTAGGTTGGTTATGATCCTGAGCTTGATTCCTACCCACCCTGGCTACTTTCTCAGCCATATTCACAACTTTTACCTACTGTCAAAGCTCCTGGAACATCAATTGGTCATTTGAAAGAAGACATAAGATCATATTTTGGTATATTTTCCTCGCGATTTGTATAGCACTTAATACCAATAATCCTTTCTTTACTTCCCCAAAATAGGGTACTTACCAACGTTTTTCTTTTCCCCTTTCCTTAAATTTGACTTAGTTGCTTAACACAAATGATTTTATGCATTTATGTAATGAATGAACAGTTGAAAATATCTGGAAAGCTTTCTACTTGAAAATTTCTTTTTGAGATGAATCTACGCAATGTCTGCCTTAATATCATCATAGCGTTCCTCGCATGAGGTACTTTTCACTTACAATAATTGTCAGCTAAGCTGGGTGCTGTTTATGTTTCTAGCTCAGTGTTAAGTAATACTAGGTTTGTGAATTAGTGACACGAAGTACTGTTCATATATATCTGATATGGAAGCACATGCTTGTATATCTGTGTGCCTGTATTGATCAGGTCAAGAGTGAAGGTCGAGAATTATCGCACTCCATGCAGAGCATTTCTTAGTATCTTCTGTTGAAATTTTTACCTGACAAGATATAAAACATGTAATTGCAGGTTTCCCAAGCGATTGTGTCGTATGCGCAGGAACCACAGATAGTATAGCAGCTTTTCTAGCAGCTCGTGCAACGCAACCTGGGAAAGCTGTAAGCTCAATTTGCATCTTCTCACCGAGTCAGATTAGTTGTGTAGGGCATTGCTTGAGTGAACTGTTTCTTGTGACTTGACGATGCCCAATGTTTAAGTCATCAAATCACGACTCCTTTCTGTTTCCTGCTCCTTCCTTTGCTCATTATTATATTTCTACACTTCCAAATCATACACATACATTGTTTCGCCCATTGAATTTGGAGTGCGATTTCACAGTTCTTCGACTTGCATTTGTAATGTTCTGAGATCTTCTAGCTTTCAGATGCACAAAAAACCCACTACTAACAGTCCTGACTTTTGCATCTAGGTAACTTCTTTGGGTTCGACACTTGCCATTAAACTACTCAGCACTACTAGGATTGAGGATGCACAATATTGGGTGTATAGTCATCGCCTTGATGATAAGTGGCTCGTTGGAGGTGCTTCAAATACTGGTGGAGCGGTTCTCAGACAACTTTTCACCGATGAGCAATTGGAAAAATTGAGTGAATATATTAATCCCTTGGAATCTTCTCCTCTAGACTACTACCCACTGCAAACTGTTGGTGAGAGATTTCCCTCGGCAGATCCAAATATGGCCCCAAGGTACTCAATTAGTTTATCTAATTTTCTTGAAGAACTAGCTAGAAAATGAATACATTTAGAGTAATACACGGTTAACACTGGTATCCAACATCTTTTGCACATATGCTTAGATCTTAATAACTTGATGTGTGGAAGGCTTGTCAATCTTCACCTGATAAAAGCAATAAAGTGATCGAAATGCCTTCTATAGAAAACATTATGTATTAAAAAAGCCTTGATGTTGTCAGAAGAAGACTATCACCTTGATTTTGTTCATGGAAATAAAGTAGAGATAATAGCTTTGATTCATGTGTAGATTATACGCACGTCCACAAAGTGCAGCTGAGTTTTTGCATGGGATTCTTGAATCCATTGCGCGTATAGAGGTAAGGAAAATGGATACTGCCTTCTCTTTGGTTGAGCTTGATAATTCAATACCATGGAAATATGAGACATATATATGTTAATACAAATTTAGGTCTGCTGACTTTGGAACTTTCTCAATTGTGCAACAAGCAGGCAAAAGCCTACAACTTACTTAAGGAACTAGGCGCAACCCAAGTCGAGGAAGTGTTCACAGCTGGGGGTGGTGCCAGAAATGTGAAATGGACAAAGATAAGAGAGAGAGTGCTTGGTTTGCCTGTAAGGTCTGCATTTCAAACTGAAGCTGCATATGGAGCAGCACTGTTGGCTTTGAAAGGAGTCCATGAGAAATGAATGTATTCTATATGTAAGATGAGCTTTGTATAGATATTGATTTGAACTGGATAGTAATATAGTAGGTTCTACGTTTTTTTTTCTTCCATTTTTCTCTTTTATAATTTATTCAATTTTAGCTTATTATTTGTATTAGTAAAAAAATGCAAGTCTCCTGGAGTCTCCAAATTGAAGGATCGGCCTGATCTTTCTCATTTGGACTAAACTGAACCAAGCAAATGAATACTGAAGGTCATCCCAGCCACCTTCTTCTCAAGAATCTGCAGTTTCTTCTTTCAGGTATCGGATTCATATGCATCTAACTTGTAAGAATTTTTTTTGATACAACTGTTTCGGTCGGTGTTTTCTCTGACTACTCCCAACAGTATTCTGATTGTTTTAGCTTCTGGAAATTTTGATATATTGCTCTGAATTTACGTTCATGCAGATTGATGCTGGAGATCAATATCTATATTCATAATCTAGAGAAATAGGGTTTGTGCTAGAAATTGGTGTCAAAATTAAGATATCTGTGATCACATCGATCAGAACATGTTACAGATCACTTTGCAACCATCCAATTCTTGTGGCATTTCTGCTGTTCTTGACATTTCTGCATAGATTCTTTCCTCTTGTGTTTTCAACTTTGGTGACTGCATCCCCTGTTTTGGTATGCTCTTTTATTCTTCTTGGAACCCTATTGATTTTTAGCCAGCAAAACTTACCGGAAACCGAAAGGGAAAAGAAAACTGTCCATGATTTTGCCTCTCTTAGAACATGGGTTTCAGGGGATGACTGTTGTTTGGGAGAGAGAAGGAAGGTTTTCAACTGACACATTCCCAGGAAAGATGAGAGATTTTGCAGATATGTCCATCGAAGAAGTGAGTTGCAGTAGATTCAGTAGTGATCATGAAGGTTCGATTGGTTATACGCCACTAATTGATGAGACTTTTCAGCACACTCTGAGTGAGAAAATAGAATTAAACGGTAAGAAGTGAAGAACGAGAGAATAAATTATGAGAAATTTGGGGTTGACAGCATAATGAGGGATTTGGAAGCTATTGAGAAGCCGGCATCCCACAAAGGTGATAACTCGGAGTCTTCTCTAGGTGGTGGTGGCGGTGATGACGAGGCTTCAGATTCTGGATCAGACCGAGCAGAGAGTTGGTCCCCAGATGCTTCAATAGAAGACATACTTGCAATTCTTGATGAGCTACACCCGCTTTTAGACATGGATGCCCCATTACCTGCTCAAATGTCCAATGATGATTCTGGTGTTGGAGCTGATAGAAGCAATGATGTTAATAATGAGTCAGACGAAGTGGATAGTGTATTCCGAGGTGGAGAAGTTGATGACATTGATGGCTACGAGGAAGAAGCACACGATGGTAAAGAAGACGAAAGCAAATCTGCAATCAAGTGGACAGAAGATGACCAAAAGAATCTCAGGGATTTTGGGGAGCTTGAGAGGAACCAATGCTTTGAAAATCTTATTACAAGGAGAAGAGCATCAAAAAGCTTCAGTTTAGTAGCTGAGAAGAATCTGATAGATTTAGACTGCTGAAAATCCCTTCAGTATCACACCAATTTCGACAACAAGACTAATAAAACAGAGATGTTTGGTGAATAAACTTGTATATTACTTGATTCACGATACACTGTATATATATACAACTCTGATGCTAACTTCTAGCCTTTCTTCTAGCTAACTTCTAGGACTAGATAAGGAAAACTAAAACTAACAGATTACATGGAGATTACACAGAGATACGTATTACAATTTCCTAACTATTAGGAACGTTTTCCTTCTTTTCTTCAATAAAGACAGAACCCGTTTGATCTCTCACATGACTCCCATAATGACCCGGGGTTACCACCCATTCCTGGCTCTGCTCCATCAACTTCTTAACCAAGAAGGAACCCCTTTGATATTTCATATGAGCCAAAGGAAGAAACTCCTGAGCTCAAGGCCTTGATGGTCCCAAGCAAAAGCTTTGATGCCTACAGAATAATGCATTGTTGGGGGGAAATGTAACAAACTTTGGCTCCATCATCAGCTGAATTGCACGGTTCCTTCGTAGACAAAGCCTTGGATTCAGATCTGCATGGTAGGAGCATAGAGAAGGATACAGCAGTTAATGAAGAGATTGTTGCTACCTCAAAATTACATACAACTGTTGAAAATCAAATAAGCTCTGGAGAGAGCAACCAGCTCCTTAAAAATTTGGATGCGAAAGCAGCCTCTCCAGATTCTAGTCCACAATATGTTTCTTTCAAAAAGAGAGGACGCCAGACAGATCCACCATCAGTATTTATATTCATGTCCATTTGATCAAAAAAGTCATCCACTCTTACACCTCCTTGATTCACAGTTGCATCCTCTTCCCTAATTTCTTCTTCATCATCTTCAGTATTTCCAGTATTAGTTCCTAGCGCACGATCTTTTCCACTTATCTCTCCAAGTGCATAATAATGTTCAAATGGTTTTCCCTATAATCCTTTTGCATCCTTTTTGTTCTACATACAGAAAAGACAATGTTATCCAATACTATTCGAAATAGAAAGGACACAAGACATACAACATATTTTAAAGAGAACGTTTACCTTTGCCCACTCATCAAATACATCTCTTTCACACTCCAACATCATTGTTTCTTTATTCCATCCAAAACCACTCTGAGATAATGCTTCTTTTAGTGCAAGATGTTTCCCTTTGAGTGTCTTTACTCGTGATTCAATGTGTGAATTTGCTAGTATCCCACTATTTTGAAGTTTGTCCTCTATCATACTTTGCAATTTCTGCAAGCAGCAATTTTTTAAGCCGGTATCAGCATGCCACTTGGAATCATGAAAAACTTCTAACGAACATTCTACCAGCACCTCATCTTCCTTGGCTGTCCAAAAACGCTTGTTTTGACCCCTTTCTCCTTTTTTGATTTGCCTGAAGTAGCTACTGTAGAGCTCATATTCAATCGACTACATACAAATATACCAAACAATAACTGTTTATCAGCATAGCACAATCAAATTGAAGTGTAAATAGATATTAACATATGCAGCAAGTGACCAATAAGATTGCAGCAACTAAACCCTATATAACCATTACAAACTACAGATTCTCACTTTAAAATTTCATATCTTAACTTACAAAATTCCTTTTCACGAGATTCCAACTCTGGAATGATCTTTAAGATGAATATTAAATCTTTTCTGAAGACACCAAATTCAAATACCCAACCATTTGGTACATTTTTTAGTTAAAAGGTAACTGGTCCAACACTCCAGGAAAACTGATATATAGAATGCTCAAATGGGGAGAAAGAATGAAAAATCTTACCAGATTGATCGAATGAAACCTTGTTCTTTTCTGAAATGAGGCCTGAGAATTGAAAGATTTAGAAAACCACATAGACTAAAATATTTATATCTCAAGAAAAATTACTAAACACAGATGAAATAAGACCAATTAACACAAGAGTACACGTACAACATATGCATTCAAAATTCATACATAATAATAGGGTAGTACTGCAACAAGTTGGTCTTTCTTTCACTACACCTAGATATTTATGCCCTATTTGCACGCCATATATCCCACATTTTATTTGCAAGGTTTTGTCTCCACATCGTCCACTCATTAGAGGTCTCAACAATATTAATATAGTCATCAACTTCCAAGTCCTCTACAAGTACCGGCCGATAATTGAACTTGATCTTCTTCTATAGGATCTATAACCATCTCTCTTCTGATAAAATTATGTAGCATGCAACACACTGATATTATACGTCGTTGTGTTATGATATCATAAAATGATGGACTTCTAAGAATTTCTTAACGCATTTTTAGTAAAACAAAGCTCCTCTCAATGACATTTCGAGCACTTGAATGTTTCATGTTAAAAAAATCCTCTGCTGTCTTGGGTCGATATCCATCTCTCCAAGTATTGAGATGATAATGCTGTCCTCTAAAAGGTGCAAGAAGCCATTTTCATTGGTGTAGTCAACATTCACTAAATAGTAACAACCTGTTCACATAGATAAATTTTAATTATGGTCATCTTTCTTACATTTTAAGCAATGTAATAGTTTGAATTTGGTTTCAAAGATTACCTTGAAGAACTTTTAATCCATTTCTCTGACTCACATCATCTTTAAGAACACAAACATCATGTACGGAACCCTCCCATCCGGGTAAAACATATATAAACATCAAGTCTTGAGAGCAAACTCCTAAAACATTTATTGTTATCTCACATTTCTTTGTTCTATATCTTGGTTTGTCTCTTTCGGGTACCTTCACTCTAATATGTGTTCGATCTAATGCTTCTAAGAAATTCTGCAATAAGTGATAGATAAAAGCAATTTTATTCATTGGAAAACAAAAAAACTGTAGGAGGAGAGGAAGCATGTAGAGTTTGTGAATCTGCAACGAGGAAATTTGTCGGCTATGGTGTATCGGGACTGCTTTTATTGCCCGTTCTGATTTGTATTCTGTTTTGTCGAAACAGTGAGAGGGTGGACCCCGCCAGAGATATTCAACGAGTAAAGGTTACAACATAATTGGTTCCACATCATCTTCTGGCATGAGATCTCATACCTTAGCTCCTAGTGCTCATCCTTTGAGTTGTTTCCCAGATGGAGGAGGAGTTGACACCAGAGACGAGAGTTTAGAATGAGTACCGGTGGATCTGAATTTATTTCCTCAGTGCCAAGCGATTTTCCTTTATGTAAAATTTTCCATAAATATCGTTATGGGCAGTGCCTGTTGGGGATATCAGTATGTTACCGATGTGGTCATGTGGACCTCTTTGCGTGGGAATGTCTATAAAGGGACACCTCTAGTGCATTTCTAGCTCTAAGTTCTGGTGGCGACCAGAGAATTACTTCGAAAGTCAGACATACGCCATCACCCCGACCATCAGCATACTAGGACCAAGGTCAGGAGGACAACTGGTAGGATTGTCACTCACAAGATGATTCTGCGGGAGTTCCTAGCATCTTTGGAGGTTATTATTTGTACGTCGAATGTTTTCAACTATGTTGTTTATATTTTTTTTGATCCGGTGGGTGACGTGTTCTTTTATAGCGGTAAAGCAAGCGTCCATAATCAATGTACGTGTCACATCATTTTCAAAATTGTGGCAAGTGAATTTATCCCTCTGACAAGGTGATTCTAGTTGGATTAGTTTATAAGAGATTGTAGTGTTATATTAAGACGTTTTAGTTTGTTAACTGATCTAGTACTTCTGGATCTAGTAGATTTTGATTTGATCTTAGACATGGAGTTCTTGAGCCCTCATCCGGCGTTGCCTGGTTTTTTTTTGTTCTGTAGTGAGATAAATGTGTTATTATGCGTCTAGGTTCAGTCGTGATGGATGTGATGTTGTAGTGGGAGAGATGTACCACATAATTGGCACATGTCGTGAAAATTCGTGTCCCTACTTCTTGTAATGATTCAATTGAAGTAGTAAGTGTGTATTAAGATATATTTCCCAAGACGTTACCTGGTTTATATACAGTTCGGGAGAGATTTTGTTGTTGAGTTATTATCGAGTATTGATCTTATAACTCAAAATTTTTTATCGGATAGCTCCAGCTGAGTTGCGAGAGTGGCAGACTCAACATCAGGAATTGATCAACGAGAATTTTATCCGTCCTAGAATTTTATCATGTGGAGCCCCAATATTATTTGCGAATGTGAAGGATGGTTCAACGAGGTTACGCATTGCTTATTGGAAATAGAACCAAGTTTTGGGAAAGAAGAAATGTCCATTTTCAGGAGTCGATGATTTATTTAATCTTGATATTCCTTTTTTGAAACTCATTCATTCTTTGAGGAATTCTAGTAATTCAGTTTTGTTAACCTAGAATGTTTTCACTTTTGCTGTTTCTTATATTGTTTGTGTTCATTTTTTTTTGTCGTGAACACATTCCCTTATGAAAGGATACTTTTCGCTTCGTGCCACCAACCTGGAAATGTATTTCTTCCAGTTATTAATCACATGAGTTCACGGAGAATAATATATTGTATTAATATTGGACCGGTGATGTGTATGTTATGCCGCATAGATTAAATTATTTCAGATCGATGTGAGATATAAGTATACGAGCATTATAGGTGTACGTGGAAATTAGTAGCAGAGGGGTATAATTTAAAATTTTTATGTTGCATGATTTCCGGATTTCTCCTAGATGTGATTTGGAGTATGCTATTGATAACTCAGCATTTATCACGTGCAAAGGTATATGAGAATTTTATACACGAGCGCGAATTTCGACCAGGGTTATGCTTGGTGACGATGATTTAGTTTATTTCTTCCAACTTTATAAAATTCGGAGTTCTAACGCTACATGTTATCAAGAACTGTGGCATTTCTTAGATTTCACAGTACTCTGACCTTCTAATTAATTTTTATAAGTTGATGATCCGGTGTCAAAGGAATTATAATATCTACGATGGTACATAGAAGGTTGCAGCAACTCGATTATTCAATCTAGATGATACTCTGGTATGAGTTTGACCTCCCTATATTATATTATTTTTAATGGACTGTTTGTGTCACCATACATCTATATGTATTGGTGGCCTATGCCTAATTCCTTTGGGTCTATTGGCTCGTGTCAGTAGTAGCTATGTGGTTATGCGAGCCATATAAGTAAATCGTTGAGGAGCAGGTTGTTAGACGCTTAGTTTTCAATTGGAATATTTGAGCTCCAAAAATGATTGAGCAAATGCGGAGGTTCAGGTTATGCATTGATATTTGTTCAGACTTCGGAAAACTTAGATATTATTGACTTAATAATGGCGACTATTCAGGAACTTCAGATGTAATGCCGAGTTTTTATCTCCAAATTCATAGTAAATTGCAATGTTAGTTTGACTCCCTCGTTCTTACCCATGGTTTGGGTTTATTTGATATTACAAATGTTTTCTTTTGAGCCACTTTATGGTTATATGAATATTTATTAAGGTAGTATGTTCTTGTCAGTTAAAAGACGCTAGCTGGAGTGGTAAGTATGTGAATTCGTCTGTTATACATATATGTGTAAATCTTGAGGATGAAATTTTTTTAAGGGGGGGGGGGGGGGGGGGGGTAGATTGTTACGACCCAGAATAATATTACGCGAAAATCAAAAATTGGAACTTATGCGGTTAATCGCTAATTAATCATCGATGGTAAATAGGCTTTACTGTCATTAACTTTCACTGGCGTTTCATCGAGATTTTATTGACTATATTTTTCGAGAAATTTCTTAGGATAAAGTTGTAGAGTTTGTCGGTACGAGTTCGTGACCACGTCAAGTGTTGAAATCGGAGTTACGAAGAAGTTTTGGTTAGCGGAAATTTTACGAAAATATCGGAAAATATTTTATTGAAAAATCACTGGTATAAATACGGGTTTCTATTTCGGGAAGGGGAGAATTTTCTTTTTTTGGGAAGGTCGGGTTGACCACCCTCCCGACTCGTTTTTCTGCCGTGAAGTTCTCACTGGCGGTAAGCCTTCGGCTAGTCACGTCTGACCATAATTTTGGTGGCAATCGGTTGGGTTCGAGCTCCTCAGTGGTGTGTGTAGGTGCATCTCGGCGTTGGTGACTGGATGAGGGAGAAACCAGGCGGAGAATTAGTCGGATCTGGGTTGAATTTCACAGCAACGATGGTGGCATTTGATGTTGAGGTTAAGGGGTTTTGAAGCCCAGAAGGAGACGAGTTTAGCCCTACCCATCTCGGCCCTTGCCATGGTCGGACGCCGGCGGACAGAGAAGATGAATATTCTGATGGGTTTTTGGTTTTCCGCTGATTTGGAGGATTTTCGGTTTGTTTTTGATGTCATGTTCTTCATGAATGTTGTTGGATTTGTTGAGATGAACATTTTTATGTGTAGATTGCTCGATTTAGAGCAAATGGGATTTCGGCCGCTGCCGGCAGTGGTGCGTGGCCCCACACGCCGCCGTGCGCGGTGGAGCACTGGCGATGTTGGATTTTTGGCAAACTTTTATGTTGTTCAGCTCTTAATTTTGTGATGAATGCAATGGTGAGATTCTTGAATGGATCTAGACTTGATTAACTTAGACATGTGTTTAATCGGATAATAATTAATTGATTTTACGATAATATTCACGGATGATCCGACTATCGATTCAAATTCGAGTCGCTTGAGGTTTGAGATTTATGTTGCAACTATGAAATTAATTTAAAATAAAGGAATGCAAGGAATTGAATTTAGAATTTGATTAAGTTTGTAATTAGTTAGAAAATACGTTATTCGAGAATGTGATATTTTCGACATTATTGCTCGTCGGATTACGAACCTAGCTATTTATTATGAATATCGACGAGTATATATTAATTATAATCGGGGTTTTAGGATTATGAGTTTGAGGGCCGTGCCAGATGATTATTGCGCTGATTAGCAGACTATAGCTTTATGTATATCTCGGCATTCTACGATGAGTGGACCTTTCATTTTCACAGTCGTTTGTGAGTTCATACTTTTATGCGTTACTGAAAGGACCCAACCCCGATTTAGTTGCCTAAACCGGAATCGAACCCCTTCGAAAACACGAACCAACAAAAACCAACAAAATTTCGGCAGAGTTTCGTTACTAATGTGGAATTACCATAACCTGCACGCGGAAAATACACTTCATCCTATGCCACAAAAATCAAACCGTGGGCACCAATCCCATCCGGATTTCTCAATATCTCAACAATAATGTAAAACAATAAATATATCTGTGCTTTACTGAAATCTGGAGTAAAATCGTATAATATATACAACAGAATACTCAGAGCGACCTCTAATGTATAATCATATAAGAATACCACAGTAGGTAGAACAATAAACCTACTGGAAGAAACAAGGTAGCTCGAGCACTATGCCTCCGACCACGACGTGCGACACCAGAATCCGAACTGCAAACTGGGCACGGAAACCGAAAAGCCCAGGGGAAAGACATGAAAACTGTTAGAGTGAGTGGACGAAAATAAATGTCTTTCACCAAGTAATATATGTTATAAAAACATATGCGAGTCGAAATATAAATAAAACAAATCAAATAGTATACGAGGAGACGCTGACTCCAACTCGTAACAGAGCATGCATGGAAAATCTCACGGGGTCACTCATGGACACATCCGTGCTAGTACAGTCAGAATCACAGAGTCCCTGACTTCCACATGATTCATAGCCAGAAAGGCCTCGGTTCCGGGGTACTGCCCCTCGTCGGTCAGGTCGGGGTACTGCCCCTCCTGGTAGGCCTACCATCGGGGATCAGCCAAGAGACAAGTGTATCGATACAACAACGTAACTGAGACTGTACTCTGTGTAAATCAAATCGTAAACAGTTCAATGCAAATGCATGAAACAATATATATATATATATATATGCATATACGTACTATATACTGGTATAGGCATAATCGTATAACACATGCTCATGATAAACATAATCTCGTATGAAATCTCATGCTCGTAAAACCATGATCATACTGCATGCTCAAGTTCCTAAAACGTATATAAAAGACTCGCAATCAATCCGTGAAAAGAAATTGTCCACTCACAGACTAGCGTAACGCAGTTCGCGTTAACCCGTGATCCGGCGGAAAGTCCCTCGCCAAAAGAACGATCACGAACCCCTGAATAATCACAAAGTTCATTTCTCAAAGTCATAACTCGACAATTCAAAATAAATCACGAGAAACCACCGTTCTCGGAAACACATAATCCGATTACAACAAACTGTCGAAAATCCGAAATTCACACCTCATTACCTCGCTGTACTTTCGGATGCTCAATTCGAAAAACGAACCTCCCCACTACGATCGGGGCGCGATTTCGAGTGAAACGACATGCAACTTGTCGAAAACCCCAAAAAGTCAAAGTTGATCGTTGACTGCCGCCGGCGGCGGCGCCACCACCAACTTGAAATTTTCCCAGCGGAGCAGCCCCTATTCCATGCAAAATCACCCACTGAGCAACTTTGTCAACTGCAACGAAGGCCAATTCTCACTCTAACTAGTCCAATTACGTGATAAACTGAATTGTTCACAAAATTTCAAATCCAAAATTCTCCAAGCACAAATCGAATTAGAACTCCATACTTACATGGTTAGAATCATGGTGAGGAGAGCTTCAAAGCCCACTACTTGATTAAGCTCAACATGGCCGAAATCGTGGAACCCGAATTCACCCAATTTCTTCAAACTTTTGGCCGAAAATTCTTCCACTTCCGGCGAGCCACGCCGTGCATGGTGGCCGGGGATGAGATCGGGACGTTGGGGCGAGTCGCTTGGGACTGGAGTCGGGCTCGGAGGTGGCCGGATGAAGGACCACTGCCGGCGAGCCGTGGAGGACGCCGTGAGTTCTCTCCTCTACAGTCAACTCGGTCAACCTCATAAATGCCACAAGTTGACCTGCCAAAACAGGAAACTTCACTATTTATAGCCTTCCCAAAATAGAAACTTCCATAATTATCCTTTCGACAAACTTCAAACACACGTAACTTCTTCGTCGTAATTCCGATTTCGATAATTCTCGCGGCAACAAAATCGACTCGACGTATTCTTCAATTATCACCCGAAGTCAAACACATCGACCAATCGGATAAAAAGTCAACTGTTCAAACCAACACATATTTAAACCGACTAAATAATCAACTATTGGAAATATTCATAACTTAATCTTCGTACCTTGGAATAATACTCCGGAAGTTCCCACGAGCTTGAAATTAAATTCTCAACAACTTCTGTGAAGAAGCCGAAACCAAATTCTCGTCTAGTAATTAAGTCGCTAACAAATCTGACATATAAAACCGATTATATCAAAACTTCAAATATTCATAACTTATTCCTCGGTCGTCCAAATAACGATCCGGAACTGCCCACGAACTCGAAATCACGCGTACAATGACTCTCGAGAAGAGACCCAGCTCCAATTCTCGGGCAATAATTTAGTCGTTATCAAGTCCGGCGATTCAACTATCTGTCGGAAATCTGCGATTACTCATAATCTCATGGACCAAGCTGATGACACTGCTGATTCTGGTCCGGGTCGTCACAAATAGTCGTTTGATCCATCAATGACATTTTTCTTACAAATAGTCGACTCAGGTAGGGTGACCTGGGAATTCACCTCCATTTGTATTTAGTTTTATGATTTCGAACTCGCTTTATTTTACAGAAACCAGCAGAAAAGCATGTTATTATAGATTTATCATTTTACGTAGTTTACGTTATTTTTGTCTACTCTCTCTAATTAATATTTTATATTTTAAATGCTTTTTCATGGGCCTTTCGGTTTTCCGTGCCTAGGTTGCAGTTCTTATCCTGAGCTGTCTTTTGATCCCCTGAGGCTTTGAGTCCATCAGGTTATCATACATTTCTGTAAGTTTCAGCCCACTAGCAGTGTATTTTATGTTTTATTCGGCTCCTAGAAGTCGTTCTGAACACTAATGTTATAAATGTTTTTCAGTGTTGGTTATGAAAGTGTTAGTATTGCTGGTTTATGAATTTTCAGTTCCATATTATTATTCTAGCATTTTAAATAATTTACTTTCTGCACTTTTTTCAGAAATCCTGATGGACATCGGTGGTTCACGATATTGTTTGTGGGAAATCCAAAGTGTGATTTTCTTGCAGGTTTCTGGTAGTCCACTTCGTAGAGGAATTATGTTAAGATTTTTACAGAAATTCGTAGTTTAAGTCTTGTCGTTAGGGCGTGATCCTAGATTACTAGTTAATATAGGGTTGGGTCATTTGATGAACTCTAGCCTCTCAAATGGGACTACTTACTACACATGATAAACATTAAGTCTAGATACACATATAGCAGTCAATAAGTATAAGAATTAACCGAAGAGTCCCTTGAGCAAAGCATCCAAACTCTTCAAGTTGTTTCTTCACTTCTTGGCTCCTTTCTTGCTTCTTTGGTCCACAAAGATGATGAACCCACCTTAGGCTAGGGTGAAGAGGGAGGAGATGAGAGTATGGTGGTTGTGATGGAGGTTCATAGGCATTTTGGTGGCATGGTGCTAAAGTGAGTTTTAGAGGTGGAGGAGAGTGCTAGAGGGTTTAGGTAAGGATGTGAGCTATAGAGAGAAACTAAAACTATGAGAAAAGTGAAAATAGGGTGAGATATGTTTGTGGAGAGAGGGGAGTTCGACCCTATAGCTTCCAAGGAGATATTTTGGTGTTTTAAAATTCAAAATTAGATGCTTAGACATGATTCTAAACTTTAGGCTTTTAGGTGGTGCTAATGTGTGATTCACCCCAAGTCATGTGACTTGCATGTGCATCTATCTATCAAAATATCTTCCTTGGCCAAACATGACTTGACCTTACCATTGACCGGAGAAGACTTGCCGGAGTTGACCATTGACTTTTCGTCATTTTTCTGATTTTTCTCCATCTTCTCCAAGGACCTCAGAAATGCGCTCGACTTCTCTAAAAAGTGATTAAATTTCGTCTCTTATAGTGTTTTCGTGCCAACTCCCACTTTCCTAACATAACAAGGAATCATAATAAGAATAATACTTTTATTCATAAAAGGCAAGCAATAAGCATGAAGTTAGAAACATAATTATGGACCTAACAATGAGTACATTGTTAAATTAATCAAAGAGAAAATAAAGGTGTTTTGATTTTAGTTTTCGATCGAGGCAAGAATTCATTGAAATAGTAAAATAACAGAGACATATCACGAATATAACCCGACAACAGAGTGCCTCCAAGAGCAACATCTTATTTACACTTGGGTGACGTTTTACATAATGAAGTAAAGGCTGGGAAAAGAGGGTGAGGGAACTCATAGAGCATTTTATGGAGTCCCGTCTCCTAGTTCACTATGTCCCTAAACAACATACATGCACTACCAGCAGAATAGGTATATCCGACGAGGTAGTCAAAGAACGACCGACGAGAAGGGATCTCGTCGGTTATAGTAAACTATAACCGACGACAGGATAATCTCGTCGGTTATAGTTTTTTGACCGTCGATATTTTCTTGTCGTCGGTTATAGTCGCCGGAAACTCGTCGGTCATAGTTTTGGACTATGTCCGACGATTTTTTTGACTATTACCAACGATTTTTTCATATCGTCGGTTATAGTTTCTTATTTCAGATCTGGGCAGCAGCTCGATCTGTCATTCAAAAAACTTTCCATTTTTTCTGAAAATGCGCTGAAATCGATCTTTGGGTGATGTCGAGAATGAGTTCGTGATGATTCATGCGCATTATATATATAGGTACGTCGTGCTTAATTAATATATATATATGTGTTGTGCATGCTTAATTTGTTGAATATATAGATTGATCGATATTAATTGATTTTGAATATATATATATATATTGATCGATCGATCGAGTTAATTAATTGATTCTTGAGTTTGAGTAATTGATCGATGGTTGATTTTGAGTACGTACGCGTGATTGATCGTAAATATATATTAATTGTAAATTTTAATTTGATTATTAATTGTGAATATATATATAGCAATAACTAGCTAGCTAGCTAGGGTGATTAATTTATTTAATTAATATATTGCATTATATATATTGTGATTATTATATATATATATATAGGATTAAATGTACACTAGCTAGCTAGTACGTGTACGTACGTGCATGGTTAACGTTATACATATATATTTAGATTTTTGTGATCGATTATATATATATATATAGTTAGGGTGTACGTGTGTGTATATATATATTAAAATTATGGGAATTAAAATAATAAATATTTATATCTAGCTATGAAATTTGAATTAATAAGATCATGGGTATATATACATGCAGTTGTAATTTTCAGGATGGACAAGAGTTGGATATGTCTTCCAAGATGGGATGTAAGATATCACCGTGGAATTAGAAGTTTTGTAGAATATGTGAAGGTTAATTGTGGAGGGATGACAATTCATTATTGTCCGTGTACGAAATGTCAGTGTCGCAGCGAGCGATATCATTTTCACATCGATAAAGTATTGGAGCACTTGAAGAAAAACGGGTTTTGTGATAAGTACACATGTTGGATTTATCACGGTGAGAGCTCAAAATTTGGTCAACATGATCACGAACAATTTTTTGAGAGTGGCAGTACATCCAATGATCCAACAACAAGGTTGATCAACGATATGTTTCCTCATGAGAGCGGTATATTTGCTCAAGCACCAGATATCGATATCCCTCCCGCTATTGGAGACTTCCCTCATATTGAGCCAGTCCAGCAATTACCTACAGCTGTCAACACTGCTGGTATAGACAAGTATAACAACCTCATTGCCTTCCAACAGACCCCGTTGTACCACGGGTGTAATAAGACTGTTCTCGAAAGTGTTATGGGAGTAATGAAGCTCAAAGTGGAGAACAAAATGAGTGTGAAGGCTGTTGATGATTGGCTGAAGTGGTCTGGTTCGTTGTTGCCCCCCGGTCATCGTCTTCCTACCACTCATCGTAAGGTGCGACAGATCCTTAAACATCTTGGCCTTTCCTACATCAAAATCCATGCTTGTAGATATGATTGTGTTCTCTTCTGGGGTGAAGATGCTTATGGGAATGATCTTGAATCCCTTGATGAATGCCCGGTATGTGGTACAGATAGGTATAAGTTGACTCCTGCCGGAAACAAGAAAGCTGTGAAGATACTTCAGTATTTTTCCCTGATAGATAGGCTAGAACGGTTGTTCATGTCTGGACACACGGCTGAAGCTATGAGATGGTGGGCCGAGAGGAATTTGCCCGACGGTGATACGCTTATACACCCTGCTGACGGAGAGGCTTGGAAGCACATGGTGAAGGAGTTTTCTTATTTTGCATCAGAGGTTTGAAATGTTAAGCTGGGGCTTTCATCTGACGGATTCAACCCTTTTGGCAACATGAGTCTTCAATACAGTATATGGCCAGTTATTTTGGTACCGTACAACCTTTCTCCATGGATGTGCATGAAGAAAGAATACAATATGCTCACTATGATCATTCCAGGGCCGGGTTATCCAGGAAAGTGTCTCGATGTGTATCTGAGACCCTTGATTGAAGAGCTTAAGTACTTGAGTGAGCATGGTCATCCCACTTATGACAAGTTCAAAAATGAGATGTTCCAGATGCATGTCATGCTTGTTGGCACCATTAGCGATTTTCCTGCACGCGGGATGTTATCGGGCAACGTTACCAGGGGATACAGGGCTTGTCCAGAGTGCATGACGGTTGAGTGTTGCAGACCTCATTGCAGGAAGATTGTACAGATGCGACATCGTTGTTGGCTTCCACATGATCACCCATTTCGAGAGGATATGGAGGCATTTGATGGGATTGTGGAAACAGGTGAGCAGCCGAGGAGATGGACGGGGGATGAAATCTTAGAAGTGCTAAATGAATACGATTTTGGGCAGCTAAGCAATCATCCTGAGATAGTGACGTCAATACCTGACAAACCCGACAGGTATAAATTCTGGACACACAAAAGTATTTTTTGGGAACTTCCTTATTGGTCCAAGTTGCTGATCAGACACTACTTAGATGTCATGCACATAGAGAAAAATGTGTGCGAGAGTGTGGTCGGCACAGTGTTGAATTGGGAGGGAAAAACTAAAGACGGCCCGAAGGCACGCATTGATCTTAAAAGGATGGGACTGCGAAAACATTTGTGGTTGAGAGATGGGAAGAAAAAAATGCCACAAGCTCCTTATACCGTGAAGCCTGCTCAGAAGAGTGAAATTTTTGGCTGGATGGGTAATGTCAGGTATCCTTCAAGCTATGTCGGAAATATAAGTCGATGTGTTAACTTCAAAGACAACAAGATGTACGGACTAAAAAGTCATGACTGTCATATACTGCTCCAACGCCTCTTCCCTGTTTTCATTCGAGGGTACCTGCCCAAAGAGGTGGTGGAGCCGTTAGTGGCTTTGTCAAGATTCTTTCAGAAGTTATGCACGAGAGAAGTGAAGAAATCGGACTTGTTGGAAATGCAACAGGACATCATTTTTATCATGTGCAAATTCGAAAGGATATTTCCTCCAAACTTTTTTGACATCATGCCTCACCTGATGCTCCATCTTCCGGAATAATTGTTGCTTACTGGTCCAGTACACTACACATGGATGTATCCTATGGAAAGGTACGTAATGCATCTTTGAATCTGGCTATATATATGTCGATCTTTAATATTATTTATTCACTTATATATTGTTGCAATAAGCATAACATGCTTGATCTGTAATTACCAATTTACAAACAATTAGGGGACTACAAAGACTATGTGATGAACAAATCTGCACCTGAAGGGTGTATCGCTGAAGCATATATTGTGCATGAGTGCGTAATGTACACCAAGTTGTATTTGGGAGCGTTGGAGGACCCTCCACAACATATGCCAGTAGATGGAGGCTAGTTCAACCTTTCGATCATCTCCGATGATGTTGAAGTTTCTGGAAAGTTGCCCAACTCGTACAAGTTGGAACCTTATGAGCTAGTCATTGCCCATTGGTCGGTATTGATTAACTGTCCAGAAGTTCAATATTGGAAAAATTTGCACCTTTACTGCCCTGCTATTTCCGGTGATGTTGAGTACCACAACAAGACGTTCGCAAACTATTTTGGCAACTGGGTAAGTTGATACTTAAATTGACCTGTATATGATCGATGTTAAGTGCATGTCTCGCATCCTATTTATAGTTAAGTTAATAAATGATTATTTTCAGATGAATCATGTACAAGATAATGGTATCCCTCAGTGGTCACACGAATTGAGGCTCTTGGCGCAGAAACCGGTAACTTCCAGAGTTTATCCTATGTGTAAGGTAAGTGGCGTGCTATTTATTTGTGAACATAGAGATGTCAGACGAAAAACACAGAATTCTGGGGTAATGGTGCATGGTGGGCAGAATGGAGTTGACTATTACGGTGTTCTCCATTCAGTTGTCGAATTAATATATGGGGAAGGCATGACCGTGCACTTGTTTAAGTGTAGATGGTTTGATACCGACCCTCAGAACACAAGGACCGATCAATACGAGATTTTTTCGGTGAATACTGCCACAAGCTGGTATGAAGATGATCCGTTTGTGTTGGCCACGGCGGTGAAACAATTGTTCTATCTTGATGATCTTGTGCATAAAGGCGCGTGGAAAGTGGTTAACCATGTTCTTCCACGAAACATATACAGTGCCTCAACCCTTGGTGTGACCTCGGATAATGAAGAAGTCAGTGCATACCAAGAGCTGAACGCAACTGGTATTCCTGAAACCTCAACAATTCGCCTTAATAATGTGAGACAGGGCAGTGTGGTACGAATTCCTCAACTGAATCTTATTGATGTTAATCAAAATGAAGACAATGAAGACTCAAGTGACGAGGACATACACATCTTACCTGATATTAACTCGGAAACAGAGTCAGACTCAAGTGATGATTCTGATTATGCGCCTTAATTAGTGTATATATGTATGTTATTTTGACTTAGAACGTGCATTGTAAAATGAATTTTATTCAGAGTATCGACTTTAAATTGTGTCGATCGATCGATGAAATTGCTATATCCCCATCATAAGAGAGAGAGCTCGAGAGATCGATCGAAAAAAAATATACAACCGATCGACGATCGATATAAATAAATGCGAAATAATATCGTATTATTAAATAATAATTTAATCATTTCGTATTAACTATTAATAATTTCGTATTAACTATTAATAAATATATATATTAATACACTACATATTTAATTAGTTTACCGGCATAAATGAAAAATAAATAGAAGAACTATATCCGACGACATTCATATGAAATCTCGTCGGATATAGTTTTGGTTCAACTATAACCGACGCGATTACTTATCTCGTCGGTTATAGTTCTTGTTTATATCCATTTCTGGGTACGTTTTGGGCAGAAACGAAACTGCCCAAAACGAGACATCAGAGGTCCGATCGATTTTCTCTGTTTCCTTCGTCTTGGAAGCAAGCAATCGAAGCTCCTGTGGTATTTCATCGATCCTCAAGCCAAAGCCCTCGTCGATTAGTTAAAAATCAGGTTTGAAATCCCTAATTTCAAATTTTCGAATTTTTTTAATTTATGTTTGATTTGAAGTTATGGAATGTGTTGATCGATAATGTGGATGCATGTATTGATATAGTTGTGGAATTTGTTAATTTTATGCATGTATTGATATATATTAGAATAATTTTGAATTTTAGGTTGAATTTCGGTTAAATTTAGGTTAAATTTGGATTTGGATTATTGGAATTATATATATTGGAATTTAGATTTGGAATTTTTTGATGAATTATATTGGATTTTTGGTTAAATTGGTTAAATTTGGATTTAGAATTTTTGGTTAAATTTGATTAAATTTTTGGTTAATTGGATTTGGAATTATTGTTGAATTTGGATTATTGGAATTATTGATATATATATATATATATATTGGAATATATATAGTTAAATTATTGGATTATATATGTATTGGATGAATTATATTGGATTATATATATATTGTAATTATTGTGGATTATATATATATTGTAATTATTGTGGATTTTATGGAATTATTGTTGATTTTTGTGGAATATTTATATATTGGAATATATATTGGATTATTTTTGGATGAATTAGGAATTATTTTGAATTTTTATAATTTTATAGCAACGATGAATTGGTTTAATTGCGGACCTTCCCGAGGGGCCGGGCCGAGTTCGAGGGGGAGGTCTAGAGGGAGAGGGAGATCGAGACGTGGGGATGAGGGCTCGGGACCTAGGGATGAGGGCACCGGAAGTCGGTCTGCATCAGGATCCACCAGCGTCCCCAACACTTACAGTCTTCCGCAGACCTCTCGACATCGTACACTGATGGGCGCGGGACAACCTCAGCAGCATCAGCTCGAGCCTGCTCGATCCTCAGGCGCGAGGAGGGTTCATCAGGTCAGTCGCACGCCTTCAACGGATAGTGCGACTCAATCCTCGGTCCGAATGCCGGACATTCATCGCGAGGACCCTTCCGCCGTCATCCACCAGACAGCTCCTCATTCTTTCGAGGAGGCTGGTGGATCCACTCAGTCCTCGGCGAGGATGCGACTATGCCCGCCGCCTACATTATTCTTACCGTTGGAAATCCCGACGATACCTCACGTCGATTCCGACGGGATGCCTATTCCGGGACAGCTAGGGTTCATTACCCCGGAGCAGGCATATGCGTATATACCCTTCCCGGCACCTCTCTGGAGTGCGAGGATTCCGGGACAACGCACCGACGAATCAGGTAAATATTAATTAGTGATATCTTTTTACTCCCTAATATTTAAATTCAATTAGGTGTTGATGTTTAAAAAATCGTCTACATATATATATGTGATAGGCGAGATCGTGCCCGGTGCCAAACAGAAGAGAACCAGAGGCCCCGTCGTCGGCAAGTTACTGGACGAAGCCATTCAGGCTAGCGGTGGTGGCCAACTTATGATTCTGACCGGGGATAGAGGGCAGGTGATCGAGGGAAAGGTCACTCGAAAGTACGCGGGGATGGCGGGCAGCCTCATACGGGATAGAGTCCCAATGTTGTGGCAAGATTGGAATTCAGTGCCGCAAGCCGTCAAACATCAGCTGAATAATGCGTTGTCGGTGAGTTGAATTGTATATTCATTATGAAAATTTTCAATAATAAATTTTTAATATTATTGATATATATATATAAATATATGCATTGCAGAGGTGGTTTCGCGTGGATGAAGACATTAGACCCACGTGGGCGGATGAAGTGCATGGGAGCAGGTTTGCAGACGGCCATTTGTTTCAATTTTTTCGTTTCTTTTGATTATGTTCATACAATGTTGTTAGTTACTAACGCTTGATTTTATGGGTATATATAGGTATAAGGAGTGGAAGGCCGAGCTGAAGAAGCATTGGAAAAAGTACAGGGACGATCGTGAAGGTACCCCTAGTGAGTTTCGTTATAGGGAGTACGAGTGGCGATGGCTTGTGGTTCACTTCAACAACCCGAAATTGAAGGTACGCAACCTTCAATCGATTTAATTTTTGTTTTATCGTACTTCCCTTAAATTATTTGGCTAATGAGTGTTTTTTTTATGTTGAATTAATCGCGCAGGCTCTTTCTGAAGTCAACACAAGGAACCGGGCCAAAAACACCAAAAATCATCATGCCGGTACCAGATCATACTCGGGTTGGATCGAGGAGGCGGCCAACCACCCAGAAGAGGATCCCCTTGTCTATACGATGCAGCACGCGTATCCGCAGTCCCCCGAATATGCTGTAAGTGTCCTTATAACAAAATAAACTTATTTCTTTTTTATTTAGATTTTTTTTTAATTAATATTTTATTGTTCTTTGTCAATTAGGCGAGAATTCAGGAGGCGATTCCGGAGGTGTTGACTCAAGTGGCGAGAGAGCTCTATCCCAACACCCCCGATGCGGAACTCCCGATTGATCGATCTGATCCGATCGTCAGGGCCAGGATTATGTCAACTGCGATCCCTCCAGGGAAGAACACATTCTACTGCAGGGGTTCCGGAAAATGGGGTCAAGGGCTGCTGAAGCATACCCCTGAATTCTCTCGCGGATCGGGATCATCATCATCTTCGAGGACTAATGAGCTACACGACCAGCTTCATAGGCAATCAAATGAGATGGAAGCTCAACGGCGTCGGATGGAGGAGATGGAGCAAGCGCAAGCTGCAGAGCAGAATCGGTTGGCCGAACAGCAGCAGCAAATGGGGACATGGATGCAGCATTGTTATGCACAGTTGCAAGCATCTGGAATCCAGATAGCTCCCCCGCCCATTTTCGGTGCGCCACAGCCACAGCCACAGCCACAGCCACAGCCACAGCCACAGCCACAGCCACAGCCACAGCCACAGCCACAGCCACAGCCACAGCCTCAGCCTCAGCCTCAGCCGCAGCCTCAGCCAGACCAGGACCAACCAACTTTCTCCAATCCGTTTGACCACATAGACTTAGGACCAGGACCCTCCTACATTTGAACAATTGTCGGTTTAATTTTTATTTTCATTATTTACTATGCATATGTATACAGATTTGAACGATTTCGGTTTTTATTAATTTATTTATTTACTACGTACTATAGTTTCAATGATTGTTGATTTTCAATTTGAACAATATATAGATAACGTGATTTTTTGTGAATGAAAAAATTAAATATTTTTAACTATAACCGACGATATGTGTCAATATCGTCGGTTATAGTTTTCTCCACAGTCAACCATTTTGACCATGGAGAAAACTATATCCGACGATGACATCGTCGGTTATAGTTTAAACTATGACCGACGATAAACCATCGTCGGATTTAGTGTCTCTATTTTCCAACGATAACCCTAAATCATCGTCGGATATAGTATTACAGACGGTGTATTTTCGACGATATTATATCCGACGATGTGTCGTCGGATATAGGTATGACCGACGATAAACGAAAACAGACCGATGACACCAAGTCGTCGGTCATAGTAATTCTTCTGGTAGTGATGGCTGCAAAACATAAAAAGACACAAAATGTAAATGTATAAAAGGTTATTAAACTCAAAAATATAGACGGGTCCAAAAAAGGCCCATCCCAAGCCCAAAACCAATGCCAACAATCAATCATAGTAAACTTTGTATTGTTTCGAGTATTTCAACACGTCATCACGCATGAGTTTGAACTCTGAGAAAAATCTTAATCACTTTTCCCTAAAAACCATAGCTCTTCTTCCCTGCCTCTTCCACCACTGAGAAGAACCACCGCTGGTGACCCTATTCCTCACGCACCCTGAGGTGCTCCTCTTTCCTTCTTCCCGACCAAATCGGCTCGCATTTATTTCTTAAAAGCCCCTCATGACATATCCGTAGAAGCAGTGTCATTTCTCCACATACAAAAGCCCCTCTTCCCTCTCCATTTCTCACACATCCTAAAACCCTTATGTTTTCAGACCTGATTACTCACTCTAGGTTTTAACCGAGCAGTGTGTAAAAGACAGAGGTTGGTGTTTTGAATTCAATCAAGAAATAAGTAATTTTAATTTAAAGCCAGTCAATTAAATTGCTTAAAACACACCAAATTCAGTTAAGATCAATTTTAGTAAAAATTTAGAATTAAGAAGCATATTAGCAACCGTACACTGTGCATGATTCCATTTTTTCTGATTAATACACCGTGATTGCATTGTAATATCTTGCATACTTGCAAATGACTTTAATGTCTTTCTTTTGTAAGAACAAATCAGCTTGCATTTATTATTTCCATAAAGGGTCATTCTTTATGAATAAAGTTGATGTTTTCATTCTGGAAACATATTTGAACACGTTATCATGCATGAACTTTAACCCTGAGAAAAATATTACCCTTTTCCGTAAAAGTTATTCTTCCCTACCTCTTCCACTACCGAGAAGAACCACCGTTGGCTACCCTAATCCTCATGCACCCTAAGGTGCTCCTCTTTCCTTCTTCCAGAAACCTTAGGAATCCGTCTCGACCTCTCCTTACCACCGAGAAAAACCACTGAGTAGCCACTTCTACCACCGTTGCTCCTCCAAGCCATAACCTCTCACAAATGAAATCCGGAATCTTAATTCAAGGATCCCAAACTTTTCGACGAGGAAAAGAAGAAGAAGAAGAAGAAGAAGAAGAAGAAGAAGAAGAAGAAGAAGAAGAAGAATTTTGACAATCAAACTTCTCTCCCCTTGCAACTTTGCGATTCCTTTTTTAGGGTATTCTATTCCCTCACACTTCACCTTTACGATTTAGTCTTAGACATTAAAGAATCATATATAGTGGGGATACATCATGATGAAGGCTGCAGAATGCCCCTTGCCTTTCACGCACGTGACCAACATTTTTTTTATTTACTTTAATCGGACCTAGAACCAAACGTTCTTTTTTTCATCTTTCAAATGTCCCATGCGAATGGTGTAGACTTTGCTCCTGTCACCTCTACTGGGGTGTTTCAATGTGTCTTATCATGCCCTTGACCCTAATAAAGCCATACTTAGGTTCAGCGCATTAGACGCACTTGTAATAATATATGTACAACAAGTTTGATAAGTTTGATAAAGAGATTATTTTTACGATTTTATTATCTAGTAGTGCTCACCTTATTAGTTTATGATGTCGAGAAAGAGATTTTCAATAAAGTGATTTGAGAGAGTTATCCCTGCCTACATCGATCTCTTCTGCCTGGTCATGAATGAAAAGAATTACCCGAATGATTTTTAGATGACATAACTACTTTCAATTTCACTTGAGTAAAATCAACTTTACAAGATAACATGTTTTGTAAAAGAGAACAGAATTATGTAAACAAAAATATTGGCCAATGAATAAAGTTATGTCTTTGAGTTCGAAATTTCCAACTCAAATTCTACTTTTATAGGTATGGATTCTTTAAGAAATAAAATTCATTCTTGACAGTGGTGCGATGCACACTGTACTTAAGCACATATCTCTATTCACTGACCTAACTCTTGCCAAGTTATTTATGACTATTGGAAGGACCTTCGAATATTGTTGAAGAACATGGATGCACCCAAGTGGTGTTGCCTAATGGCACCAAGATTGTCATCTAAGGTGCTTTATATGCATCTAATGGATTTCGATCCCTATTATGCTTTAGAGATGTGAGAACCAACAAATTTCACCTTGAAACACACATTGAAGATGGGAACGAAGTTCTTTACATTATCTATATGGAAGGGAGCTATAAATGCATCTTAGAGAAGTGTCCTAGTATTTAGAGTATTTTGTGTTCTATAGCTATTCGAACGATTGAATCTAACTATGTGCTTTGTGTGAACCTTCTAGGTTTAAACTTGGACACTTAATAGCTTTGACATTACCGACTTGGACATCCTAGTTGCCAATTAATGGTGTGGATCCCTTTCATCGGATCATTCAAATAATGAAGAGATCTAAAACCATGATGATCGAAACGTAAAGCGTATTCTTACATGACGTCTCACAACACTTGAACGCCAAACGTGGCGTCATTGAACTACTATCTGCCGTAATTATGGCCACCCATAAGAAGCACAACCTTTCCTTGGGCATTGCATCTTCTAAATGGGTAGTGCATGAATCATTCTCCAAAGCTTGTTCATTGGGGAAACTTAAAATTCGCCTAACATATGTAAGAACTGGAAAGGAAATCTACTCTTTCCTTTAATGTATTCAAGGAAATCTACAGGCTTGTCACCCTGACTGCCAAATTTAATCAATTTGCCTTGATAATGCTGCAGATTTTACATCGAAAACTTTGGATAACGACTATTGCACTACTATGGGCCTTAAGGTTGAACATCATGATCCACATATCCATATGCAAAATGGCCTTGAAGAAGCATGTATCAAAAGACTATAGATGATTACAAGGATGCTCATTATGAGCTCCAACTTGCCTACAATTGGATGGGGCCATATAATATTGCATGTGTTTGTACCAGAATCTAGGCGGACACTAGGAAACACTTGGAAGGAGGGAGATGGGTGTACTAAGATGTAGATGCGCCTGACCGAGCTATGCTACTAAGATGAGAGGATAGCGTCAGAAGTGAAGGCGGGGCAGCCCGCCTATCACACTGCGATGCTTAAATAAGTAAACGCTAGATGTAAGGATAAGGAGAGTAAATGAGAATGTGTTTTAGGCGTGAGATATCAATTACCTTTTCTTAATGATAATTAATTTGTTATGTACTTACCTGGAAACGTGCTTCTTCCTCATTCTTTGATGTGGGACTCGGTGTGCTCCTGCTTTCGTTTCCTTTGCGCGCTTCTTTGGTTCAACAAGCGTGCATGAAATATGGAAAAGATAAAGCGCTTATGCTAACAAGGTCAAGATCATTCTTGAATAGGGAGTTGAACTGACACGCCCATTCCATACACGTTTGACTTCACCTATCAAGCAGTTTGCCGTACCTATAGTCCCCTTCAACTTCTTATGAAAGAATGATCTGCTCATTCTATAAAGGAAAATAAAGATATATAACATCGCCCAAATCATAGTATATATTTGTGGTGAGATATGCTTTGTGAGCACACTATATATGGGTGTAATAGCATTATCAATTTTGACAGATCTAAGGTGGTCGCTGCTGAAATATGGACAACTTGAACCGAACAAGGAGTGTCACTTGTTGGCGAGTATGTAGTCATATTATACTTCATAGAGTAGCGTTTGGAGGGACATCGCTCATGATGATAAGTCAAGGGGTCTGCTCAGGTGGTGCGTTTGTTAAGCGCTCAGATATAAGAAAAGATAGCATTGCTTTGTTCAGCAAAGTAACAATCCTCCGCCCAATAATGATCCCAAACTTTCTTATGGACGAGTCAGAGATAATATCTTCTTTCAAGATGAACTAGAAGGGGATGAGTCTGCTTACTTCCAAAGTTTGAGTTCTTGAATTGCATGTTGGACACATGGATGTAATTGTGGTGATCGAGAAAAAATGGAGCATTTCCTACCCTTATCATAATGGTCTGAACCATTATGACTGTTGAGGTAAATGATGCAGCTCGGTTCATTTTTCAAATACGAAGAGGCGCAATCGATAAATCAAGGGCCAGGGGATTTTGCCATGTGTATGACTCGACTCTTCCAAAGGTTTCTAGGCAAAGGAATAAAAGGGGGAAAATCTGCCGCTCTCCGCATTTGGTACATTTTCTGAGTAGGAAGGCAGAGAGCTCAGGAGAAGAAGAAAAAAAAACATTTGGAGCAAAGAAGAGAAAGAAGATCCATAACCTAGAATCAACAATCCAGGTAAGATCTTTGTCAAACAGAATTGTATTGTTTTTGTATTTTGAAAGAAAATGTTTGAATGAAAATGAAAGGACCCAACCCCGATTTAGCTTCCTAAATCGGAATCAAACCCCTTCGAAAACATGAACCAACAAAAACTTTTCGAAATTTGGGCAGAGTTTCGTTACTAGCGTGGGATTACCTTAACCTGCACGCGGAAAATACACTTCATCCTATGCCACAAAAAGCAAACCGTGGGCACCAATCCCATCCGGATTTCTCAATATATCAACAGTAAAGTAAAGTAGTAAATATATATGCACTTTACTGAAATCCAGTGTAAAATCGTATATCGTATTCAATAGGGAACTCAGAGCGACTTCTAATACATAATCATATACGCATACCACAGTAGGTAGAACAATAAACCTACTAGATGAAACAAAGTAGCTCGAGCACTATGCCTCCGACCACGACGTGCGACACCAGAGCCTGAACTGCAAACTGGGCACGGAAACCGAAAAGCCCAGGGGAAAGACAATAAACACGTTAGAGTGAGTGGACGAAAATAAATGTCTTTCACCAGTTGATATATATGTAAAATAACATATGCGAGTCTAGGTAAATAAAATAACAAGTACACGAGGTAAAACTCATACTCCTCCAGTGTACTGAGCATGCAAGTAAAAATCCCACGGGGTCACTCATGGACACACATCGTGCTAGTACAGTCAGAATCACGGGATCCCAGACCCACACGTGATTCTAGCCAGAAATGGCCTCGGATCCGGGGATACGCCCCTCACCGGTCTGGTTGGGGAAACGCCCCTCCAGGCGGCCTACCATCGGGGATCAACCGAGAGGCAAAGTGTATCGATACAACAACGTAACCACGACTGTACTCTGTGTAAACCAAATCATAAACATTTCGATGCAAATGCATAAAACAGCATATAAGTGTATGTATACTCGTATACGTATATCCGTATAAGTATAATCGTATAATCGTAAAACACATGCTCATGTAATCCGAAATCTCATATGCATGCTCAAGTTCATAAAACGTATATCAAGACTCGCAAACAATCCGTGAAAAGAAATGTCCACTCACAGACTGGCGTAACGCGATACGCGTTAACCCGTGATCCAGCGGAAAGTCCCTCGCCAAAACAACGATCACGAACCCCTGAATATTCACAATGTCCAATATTCAAAATCATAATCCGACAATACAAATCAAACCACGAGAAACCACCGTTCTCGGAAACACGAAATCCAAAGTCGACCAATCGTCGAAAATCCGTATATGTATACCACAATACCTCGCTTTACGTTCGGACGCTCAACTCGAAAAATGAACCTCCCCACTGCGATCGGGGCGCGATTTCGAGTCAAATGACATGCAACTTGCCGAAAGTCCAAAAAAGTCAAACTTTGACCGTTGACCGTCGTTGACCGCCGTCCACGGCGGCGCCACTGTTGACCGGAGAATTTCACGGCGGAGCTACCCTTGTTCCACTCAAAATCACCCACTGAGCAACTTTGTCAACTGCACCGAAGTCCAATTTTCACTCTAACATGGTCAATTTCATGAAAAACCGAATGAACACACAAATTTCAAATCCAAAATTCTCCTTCCACAAACAAAATTAGGATCCCAAACTTACATGGTAGCTTGCTAGTGATTAGAGCTACAAAGCCCAGTACAAATTTCAGCTCGAATCGGCTCGAAACATCAAACCCGAAATCACCAAGTTTCTTCAAACTTTGGCCGGAAAATTCCCTCCCTTCCGGCGAGCCTTGCCGTGAAAGGATGCCGGGGGTGAACTCGGGATGCCAAGGCGCGTCAATTAGAACAAGTCCCGAGCTCGGAGGTGGCCGAACGGCCTCGCCACCGTGAAGCACCACCGTCACCGTCGATCTTCTCCTCTTCCACCGAGTTGACTCGGTCAACTCGGTCAACACCTAATATGGTAAGCTTTGACTTGCCCAGTATGGAAATTTCTATTTATAGCCTTTCCCAAAAAGGAAACTTCATGTTAATCCAATTCGACGAACTTCAAACGCGCGTAACTTTCTCGTCGTAATTCCGATTCCGATAATTCTCGCGGCCACAAACTCGTCTCAACATATTCTTCAATAATCACCCAAAGTCAAACACATCGGACAATCGGATAAAAAGTCAACTGTTCAGCCCAAACACATAATAAATCGACTAAACCAACAACAAACGGAAATATTCGCAACTAATTCCTCGTAACTTCAAATCATACTCCGGAAGTTCCCACGAATTCGAAATTAAATTCTGAACAACTTCCGTGAAGAAGCCGAAACCAAATTCTCGTCCGATAATTTAGTCGTTAAGTAGCCCACCATTTAAATCCGAACTTCAAATATTCATAACTAATTCCTCGGTCGTCCAAATAACAATCCGGAACCGCCCACGAACTCGTAATCACATGTAGAACGATTCTCGAGAAGAGACCCAGCTCCAATTCTCGGCCAAAAATTAAGTCGTTAACAAGCTCGGCGATTCCAAACAACCGTCGGATACCAGTGACTACGCGGTAACTCACGTACATAGCTGGTTGTACTGCTGATTCTGGTCCGGGTCGTCACAAATCCACCCCCCTTAGAAAAATTTCGACCTCGAAATTTCCAAGTCTGTTGGCTAAAAGTAGGAGCACTGCCTCTGCATACTGCTCAACTGCCCAGTGGCTACATCAACTGAACAACTCTGGCAACTGACTCCACAATAGGAGATAGCTCTGTGCTGGAATCTCTGTACCCACAAATCACAAATCTGAACTGGCTCCACACAAGCGCCACGTGTTCATGCATAAGAAACAGATAGGGTACACAACACGCAACAACCTGAAACATAGTTCCGCCACGCGGAACACAACACACAAAGCCAACACTATAGGCGATGCCGAACCATACGGCATAACACAAACTCGCCTATGGCCACATACAAATCAAAACAACGTGTTAATTCACAACTCCGTTCACACACATCAAAACAACTCACATACTCATATCAGCATAGCTCAAACATCGAACTCAGGCAATTACCAACCATATTCCACTAATCTGACAGTCTGTGGTAGCACATCCCACTAAATCAGAATCAAACATCAACCCATACTCAAACCAAACTCGCTCCAACACAATGGAGTACAACAACATCCCTCAAAACGATATCACGCAACGTCAATATCACAGTGGTCAACAAACTGGTACTGCAAGCAATCTCGAACAACTGAAAATGCTGGTCCCGAATCCTTCGGAACTGCAATACCGAGGTCCACAACAAGCCCTCCAAGGTCTGAATAGTCCTCAAATATCGCCCGCCAATCCGAGGATAAAAACTGGTACTAACTTGTAATCTGGTCCCCAATGCTCGCTGCAACTCTCGCCAACACTCTATCGTAGCTGATTGCTTCGACTAGCAAACTGGGACACAAGTACACCACGTAAATGACCAATCTCCGTCAAACAAAGCTATGCCAGTCTGCCACTGAAATCGTCTCCGAAAGTACAAGGGAACGTACTAAATTCATCAAATGGTCCACAAAAGTCTAACAACTGGTATCACCAACCAAAGTGCATACAAACACACACAAGATCACAGCGATAAACGCCACGTCTAATCGGAAATTTCAAATGGCTGACACATCTCGGCAAGTCTCTGCCTCCTAGCCATCACCAGTCGACGAATGTGGCATTTGCACACTGAAACTGCTACATTGCTCTTCATGTTGCGTCACGAGTAATAAACTCGAAGTATCTGACACTTCTCCGCGTCACTAGCGCCAAACACGCGCAAAATCACAAGCCTCAACATCATCATACTCAAACTCAGCTCTCGTAGCCCATAACTCGGCTAACACGGAAACTCGAGCCACACATACACACATGCAATACTGAAACTCCCGATTCTCTACTGAATGCACCAACAACAACATCATCCCAAACGGATGGTCAAAGTACAACCTCTAGCCTTTCCCGAACAAGCTCAAAGGTGCAGCCATAGTCGTTAGTCGACTCCATCCATCGACACTGCTTCAAGCCCAAATCTGGCCGAAAATGCAAGTGGATGAAACCCAAGAGATCAATGTACGTCCTACACTGCGCTGCACGCCATAGCAGTAGTATCTCGAACTCCTCAATGCTAACATAAGGACGGCTACACCTAAACCACATATAGGATACGTAGCCACATAAGGTTTCCACTGCCTGGAACAATGAGCCACCGCTCTGCTGCACATCATTAAAACATAACCAAAAACCAAATCTCGATGCAACGCCATAACCCACGAACTCGTCGCAGTCATCAGGTATGGTCAAAACCGAAGCAACGGTCAACCACCCTGCAGGAGTCAGTAACTCTCCTCGCGTGCATCAAACCACTCGAACTTGACACATTCTCCGTCAAGCCGGAAAGTGAAGTGGCAATCCAGGAAAATCTTGTACAAGCCGTCGGTAATAGCCTGCTAAACCCAATAGACCCTTGATCTCTGGCACAATGGTAGGGCAACCCCAAATCAACACGGCTTCAATCTGGTCAGGATCCACATCACTCACTCGGATAGCATCACACAACTCAAAATATTCATGCTAATCAGCCAAAACTCACACTGGCTGAACTTCGCAAACAGCTGATCATCTCGCGGAGTCCGCAAAATTGCTCGCAATTGCATCAGGTACTGGTCCACACTCCTGGAGTACATCAGGAAGTTGTCGACGAACATGGTCGCAACTCGTCCTGAAACCGTCTGAACACCTGGTCCATCAAGTCCACACGACCTACGGGGCATTGGTCAACCAAACAGCGTGACCAAAAGCTCCTGATGCCCGTACCATGATCCGAAAGTCGTCCTAGCCACAACTGACTCATCAAACCTCAACTGATGGTATCCGAACCCATAATCAATCTTCAACAAGACTGAAGCTCTCGCAAGCTAATCAAACCACTAGTCAATCCGAAGCGGAGGATACTCGCACTCCTCTGAAGCAAATCAGGCTTCTGGCAGTCAACGTACCACCACGTCTAACCATCCATCCTCCGTACACACAATGCAAAAGCACACCATGCAAACACGCGGGGTCGCATGAAATCCCCTCCAGCAACTCCTGGAGTCGAAACTATAGCTCCATCAGCTCCGCTGGCCCCAAATGACAAGATGTCGGTAAAATGAATCCATCGCCTAGTACAAGCTCAATGGTGTAATCAGTCTCCCGAACTGGAGGAACACCTGGTAACTCCTCCGAAACATACCTGGAAACTCAGGAACCACCTCAACGTGACCAATGTCAGACACAACAACCACAGCATCCATAACATGAGCTAAGCAAACCACATAACTCATCTTCACAAACCGCTCGACCATCACCAAGAAACAGCATCTCGGGAAATCTGGTCATCGAACATAACCTCCTTCTCGAGGCTCTCGAACATCGCCAAATGCGTCGACTGTAAGTCCATACTCACAAGCACACCAAAACCACAATGTCCAGCTATCACAGATCCACGGCTAACACATAACCTCCAACAAAGATCTCACAACCTCCGGATGGATGCAACACCCTCCAAGACCTCGGAAGTGGAGATGCAGGTACAATTGCCATGGATATCAAACAACAGTAACCTCGGAGAAAAGTCTGTCCTCAAACAAGGTCATGGCACAAACTCCAACATGCCCAACTAGCCGCCCACATCAATTGCGACTTGCTGAATAACTCGTCAAAATGATAGATTGATCAGACTGCAGGAACAGCATCATGATCTCTTCGCGAACTCTGAGCTACCAAACTGCTACAACAGCTGACTGAGGGCGCTCCCTCGTAACGTGACCCTACTGGTCACCGGAACAGCAACTGAAAGTACTCCTCGAACACAAATCACCGCAACACCTGCTGCGTGAAAGGATCACCAACGATCACCCGAACTCATGCCGCAGGAGCAAGTCCGCTACATTGTGATCTCCGCCATCACTAAACGGATCAACAGAGGATCCTCATCATAATCGAAAAGGCCACAGCCTGATGAAGTCACTGATCCCGAAGTATCAAAACTCAACCACATCAAAATCTCGACTAAATCCACTTTCCTCAAACCATCACATCGAAAACCGTGTACACCTTTCCTTCCTTAATAGCCTCGCCACTGAGTGCAACACACTAAGCTCCTCACGGATGTCTCGAGGCAGAACAGTCAGACTCTCTCTGATGCTCCGGTTCAAACTCATCTCGAATCTCGTGCACTGCTTCCTCTGAAGCCACATAACACGTGCAAACAGTAACAAACATATGAACAAAGCATCTCTACCTCAGGTGGGTAAACACTCCACATTCAATTGCTGGATAGCCTGATTAAACCATTACCGTATACACTACACTCTGAAGGTAGGCCGTGGAGTCGCAACCGGAACCCACACAATATCAACCCACTAAACACAACAATCTGACTCAAGCAAACATCACTGCCACAAATCTCAGCTCTGAGGCAACATATAGACGCTCATAGACACATCCCCAGGTAAACCGTGCCACACAATTCACTGAACTCTGAATACTCATCTGAATCCACTGTTCTCTGGCAAATCGCGCGTCGAATGATCCTCAACAGGATCCACAACCGAAACGACACGGAAAGCACGTCAGGAGGCATCCTAATGAATACAATATCGTTCACAACAAGTGGAACGTAATCATGGAACTTCAAATATTTGAAAGCATACAACACCCAGAATTTGATGATTATCCGCCGGCCGGTCGGGTCACCATTCCAGACATGCTGTACATTCTCAAATATCCTTAGTAAACACGACTACAGAAGTCTACAGAACCTATAACCTAATGCTCTGATACCAAGCTGAAAGGACCCAACCCCGATTTAGCTTCCTAAATCGGAATCAAACCCCTTCGAAAACATGAACCAACAAAAACTTTTCGAAATTTGGGCAGAGTTTCGTTACTAGCGTGGGATTACCTTAACCTGCACGCGGAAAATACACTTCATCCTATGCCACAAAAAGCAAACCGTGGGCACCAATCCCATCCGGATTTCTCAATATATCAACAGTAAAGTAAAGTAGTAAATATATATGCACTTTACTGAAATCCAGTGTAAAATCGTATATCGTATTCAATAGGGAACTCAGAGCGACTTCTAATACATAATCATATACGCATACCACAGTAGGTAGAACAATAAACCTACTAGATGAAACAAAGTAGCTCGAGCACTATGCCTCCGACCACGACGTGCGACACCAGAGCCTGAACTGCAAACTGGGCACGGAAACCGAAAAGCCCAGGGGAAAGACAATAAACACGTTAGAGTGAGTGGACGAAAATAAATGTCTTTCACCAGTTGATATATATGTAAAATAACATATGCGAGTCTAGGTAAATAAAATAACAAGTACACGAGGTAAAACTCATACTCCTCCAGTGTACTGAGCATGCAAGTAAAAATCCCACGGGGTCACTCATGGACACACATCGTGCTAGTACAGTCAGAATCACGGGATCCCAGACCCACACGTGATTCTAGCCAGAAATGGCCTCGGATCCGGGGATACGCCCCTCACCGGTCTGGTTGGGGAAACGCCCCTCTAGGCGGCCTACCATCGGGGATCAACCGAGAGGCAAAGTGTATCGATACAACAACGTAACCACGACTGTACTCTGTGTAAACCAAATCATAAACATTTCGATGCAAATGCATAAAACAGCATATAAGTGTATGTATACTCGTATACGTATATCCGTATAAGTATAATCGTATAATCGTAAAACACATGCTCATGTAATCCGAAATCTCATATGCATGCTCAAGTTCATAAAACGTATATCAAGACTCGCAAACAATCTGTGAAAAGAAATGTCCACTCACAGACTGGCGTAACGCGATACGCGTTAACCCGTGATCCAGCGGAAAGTCCCTCGCCAAAACAACGATCACGAACCCCTGAATATTCACAATGTCCAATATTCAAAATCATAATCCGACAATACAAATCAAACCACGAGAAACCACCGTTCTCGGAAACACGAAATCCAAAGTCGACCAATCGTCGAAAATCCGTATATGTATACCACAATACCTCGCTTTACGTTCGGACGCTCAACTCGAAAAATGAACCTCCCCACTGCGATCGGGGCGCGATTTCGAGTCAAATGACATGCAACTTGCCGAAAGTCCAAAAAAGTCAAACTTTGACCGTTGACCGTCGTTGACCGCCGTCCACGGCGGCGCCACTGTTGACCGGAGAATTTCACGGCGGAGCTACCCTTGTTCCACTCAAAATCACCCACTGAGCAACTTTGTCAACTGCACCGAAGTCCAATTTTCACTCTAACATGGTCAATTTCATGAAAAACCGAATGAACACACAAATTTCAAATCCAAAATTCTCCTTCCACAAACAAAATTAGGATCCCAAACTTACATGGTAGCTTGCTAGTGATTAGAGCTACAAAGCCCAGTACAAATTTCAGCTCGAATCGGCTCGAAACATCAAACCCGAAATCACCAAGTTTCTTCAAACTTTGGCCGGAAAATTCCCTCCCTTCCGGCGAGCCTTGCCGTGAAAGGATGCCGGGGGTGAACTCGGGATGCCAAGGCGCGTCGATTAGAACAAGTCCCGAGCTCGGAGGTGGCCGAACGGCCTCGCCACCGTGAAGCACCACCGTCACCGTCGATCTTCTCCTCTTCCACCGAGTTGACTCGGTCAACTCGGTCAACACCTAATATGGTAAGCTTTGACTTGCCCAGTATGGAAATTTCTATTTATAGCCTTTCCCAAAAAGGAAACTTCATGTTAATCCAATTCGACGAACTTCAAACGCGCGTAACTTTCTCGTCGTAATTCCGATTCCGATAATTCTCGCGGCCACAAACTCGTCTCAACATATTCTTCAATAATCACCCAAAGTCAAACACATCGGACAATCGGATAAAAAGTCAACTGTTCAGCCCAAACACATAATAAATCGACTAAACCAACAACAAACGGAAATATTCGCAACTAATTCCTCGTAACTCCAAATCATACTCCGGAAGTTCCCACGAATTCGAAATTAAATTCTGAACAACTTCCGTGAAGAAGCCGAAACCAAATTCTCGTCCGATAATTTAGTCGTTAAGTAGCCCACCATTTAAATCCGAACTTCAAATATTCATAACTAATTCCTCGGTCGTCCAAATAACAATCCGGAACCGCCCACGAACTCGTAATCACATGTAGAACGATTCTCGAGAAGAGACCCAGCTCCAATTCTCGGCCAAAAATTAAGTCGTTAACAAGCTCGGCGATTCCAAACAACCGTCGGATACCAGTGACTACGCGGTAACTCACGTACATAGCTGGTTGTACTGCTGATTCTGGTCCGGGTCGTCACAGAAAAAAAAAATGGAGGGTTTTTAAACCACTGAAATTTTGAAACACTGGGTCTGTGCATGCTAGATTGGGCTTGAAATAGGTGATGAATGAAAATCTGGGTTTAGGATGAAAACTGTGCATCTAATTTAGAGTCAGTAAAACACAATCGTTTTTGTGGTTATTGTTTTAAAATCAAAATCAAACATAAACTAACAAATATACGAATGGATTCAAAACTGGGTTCGTAAATATCTGGGTTTATGTATGGGTAATGGCTTGTGGATAGCTTATACTATGTATGTGTATGTATATCTAACTTAAACATAGGAAAAAGAAATGAAATTTTGTTGGGTATAGGTAGGAGAGGGTTCTGGACATATGTTCATTGACATTGTGTCTGGGTTTGGATGTGCATGTGGATTGAATCTGGGTAAGAACAAAGAACAAAACTGAAAAGATAAGGTGGTTTGATTGATAAGAGGGTGCAATTGTAAAAATGTTTGTGTTTAATATAAAAATGGTCAGGGCGTCTAATACACATTTTTACCTTAGGCAGTCTAAGTGACGAGATGGGCGGGAGCATAGAGGAGATAATAGAGATACCAAGCGATGAGTCAAGAGAGCATATAGTAGTAAATGGGCGAATATGTTGAGTAAAGGAGAAGATATCATACACGGCGATGGTGCGATCTAAGTTATTTAGGGTCGTTTAACATGAGCGTAACATCTTCGTATGAATCCGAGCTAAACTTTAGTAATGCAGTGTCGCTTATGCGTGGGGATGACCTTAACATGCCTATACTTTTGTTGCTTGCACCGCCAAGAATGGAAGACGTAGCAATCAATGCATATATGGCCTCTTCGCCGAGGCAAAGAAATGAATCTGGTGCGGGGGCCTCGACGAGCGGGGTGGGTAGCGAGAAAATGCCTGAGCCTAAGAAGAAGAGGAAATAGACCGCTAGAAAGAAGAAAGAAGAGAATCAGACAAGTAACGCTTCGCCCAGAGGGAGGACGTTAATGGCCGCGCTTCCTTAGTTTGAGATGGGCGGGCCTTATCTATATCGTTTGAGCGTTAACACAACAGCTCAAGACCGAAGGAGTGCGTTGACTGATAAACAGATTGAAAGTTTACGACGAGATTACTGCATTCCTTTTAACATCATATTGAGGCGGTTGAAAGATGGCGAGTCAACGGTACGCCCATACGAGGGTTTTATGTGTATGCAGAGATACCACTTTAGATGGTTTGGTGCTGCCATTGCATCCTTATATGCAATATATGCTGGTAAGGTTAAATAAATTGGTGGGGCAGTGTGACCCTCTCATTATTAAGATTTTGCTAGGTTTCCATAATCTGTTTAATCTCTCCGATCTCGGCCATTCGACGATAGCAGAGTTAATGTCGATTGTGAGCTAGGATACTCTTGTAGGATAGGAGACAAAGGTATGGCCACATTTACTCATAAAAAAAAGTCGTGGTTTTTTGATGATATGCCCACATCTGTACCCATCTGGAGACGGGGGGCCATACTAGTGGGCAGGGAATGGAAATTTGAGGCGACCGTAAGTCGAGAGGCCAGAGTGAACATGCGACAAGTCCTTTTAGGCTTTCAAGCGATAAGTACTTAATATAGATATGCATGAAGTAAATTCATGCAAACTATAGTTCTCATGCTTTTGCTAATACACAAACTTCCATTTACAGTTAAGCAAAGCTTCCCTCCTTGTCGAGAAGAAACGAAGCCCTTAAAGACGATCAGATACGCTTGGGAAGGTGAACGGGACTACCGCTCATTGATCGCTGTGAACCGTTGGGATTTTTAAAAGAAGATGAAACTAAGTCGTCGTCCAGGTAACTGAACGTGGCCGAGTGGAAATTTGCTAATTTTTTTTTTGTAACCTTCATTTGGTGGTAGCAATCTTGAGCTGGGTGATAATGAACACAGTTAAAATTCTCAAGACTTAAACGACCAAGAAAATGGACGAGGTTAGTAATGAGCTGGAGCAGTTGATGATGCAAGCGATGCGGGCCAAGAAAGCTCAAGAAAAAGAGGGGGGCAAGTTCGAAGAGGGTGAGATAGTCCATGAGGTGCCCATTCCAAATGAAACCACCCAGAAGGAGCCAGTGGTCCTCACCATGAATGTTGTGCATGAGGAAAACCGGCCGGAGCCATCTACAAAAAAGGAAGGTGACTGAAGGGTTGACGAGGAAGATGAAGTGGCCAAACTGGAAAATGACCAAGCGGAGGAGGAAGAAGCAAGCTTTCAACACTCGAACCAGCTTGAGGTGACTGATATTGAGAAGAAACTGGCTAACTCGTGGAGACGGGCGCATAAGAAGAAGGTGAAGATTGACAAAAAGCTGAGGAAGAAATCTAAAAACCTATGTTCCCGCTCGTTTTACTCCAAGACCCATCTCAATAAGATGCGACAACTCAAGGAGGATGATGATCTTGAGGAAGAGGGTGTGCACACTTCGTAGCCGCGTCAAACTCCTCTAATTATTGGGACACCTATGGGTAGAGCCACACTTGCCATGGAAGGCGCTGCCACTATTCGCTTTGGGTATATGAAGTGGGTGGTGGAGGCAATTGATGGGGGGTGTAACAGTGTGCACTAAGTGCAAACGCGATCGACCACACCCCACTAAAACCTGCAGGCAATCTTTTCTGATCACATCAAGCGGGGCATAGACTCTATTTGGCATTGGAGGATGAGGGAAGTGAAAGCCAGTTGGTGGAGATGGAAACTGTCCGCCTGCTACATGGCAAACGTCTGAGTGAATTGAAGAAGGTTAAGGAGGCGGGAAGCATCTTGAGAAGAAGTTGCAGAGGGCAGAGTCCTTGGTAGAGAAACTCAAGGCAAAGAAGTGGACAACTGAGGATGACGCTGCGGAAGGAATAAAGAGAAAGAGAAGGTAGAAAAAGCTCTGAAGAAGAAGACACAACTACTAGAGGAGCTTGAGAAGGAGTGGGCAGAATGGGAGATCGAGAGAGTGAAGCTTAAAGAAGAGATCTGGATGCTCACCGCCTATATTGAAAGTCCAGGGAGTCCGATTCTGAGTGAAGATCAAATGGAGCAAATGAAGGCGGATGTCTTGGAGACTTTTAAGACGGGGGATGGGCGGGCGGAGAAGCAAAAGGTGTGGGAGGAAGCTCAGAGCGCCTTGTTCAAACAAATGGAGAAGTCTCCCTACTTCGACTGGAAGTAGTTTTCAAAGGACATGGGTTTTTGAGTTGGGTGGAAGTAGCTGATCAAACTCGTTCTCTCATTTGTATGGGTTATCTGTTGGTTGTGTAAAAACTATGTGTATGGATCATCTATCTCTCTTTGTTTTAGTTTGTGGTTTGGTAGCTCATAGTGGCAAAAATTAATTTGAATATATAGCCCATTCACTTATGATATTTGAAGAATGTTATCGCATTTACGAATCGTATAATTTTGTCGATGTATCACTCAATTTTATGGAAATATTTTCCAAATACATGTTTTGAGCGATAGTTTTCTTGAAAAATCAACAAACGATACTCTTACTGATAGGAATAACACTTTTCAACACACAAACAATGAGCATGTATACATCATAACAACGCCTACTATGGGCGGGAAGAGACAAATGATAATACTTTTTGAGATGGCAGAATTCCAAGGGTGTGGCAAGGTACGCCCATTATTTCCCTTTAGGTAGAAATTTCCTGGACAAAATTCCTCTGTGATCTGATATGATCCTTCCCAGCTTGGATGGAGAGATTTCACGGTTGTCTGAATTGCTTTCATTACCCACTCCTTAACTCGGAGTGGGCAGGCCACTCGCTGATTGTACAAATGAGCGATCCGTTTCTTATTGGTTGTGTTACGAAGGTAAGCTATGTGTCATTGCTCCTCAAGTAGATCATTGTCTAGGTGGAGGCCATCACTGTTTGTGATCGGATCAAAGGCAATGACACGACGGCTTTGATGTGTGATCTCGAGCAGGAGTAACGCTTCGGACCCAAACGTTAGAGCAAAAGGAGTCTCATCCGTTGCCTTAGTAGCAGTTGTGCGAATGGATCAGGGGATATTGTGTAGCTCATATACCCACTTACCGAACTGTTCGTCGCCTCTCTTGATGTCGCATATTTTCTTTTTCAGTTCGTTCTTTATAATTTTGTTTGCAGCTTCCACCTGGCCGTTGCACTGATGGTGGGCGGGAGAAGAAAATAAGACTTTAGTCCCCATTTTCTTATAGAATTGAATGAACTCATCATTGTTGAACTGAGGCCTGTTGTTGACAATAATGTTGATTGGGGGGGGGGGGGGGGGGGGGGTTGTACCATATTGATAGTAAAATGTGCACTATGGAAATTTGAGGATATTCTCCATAGTGATCTTTACCAATGGTTCCGCCTCAATGAACTTGGTATGGTAGTCAATGATGACCACAATATACTTGTATTGGCCTCTTGTCTGGGGCAGCTCACCAACAAGATCGAGTCTCCACTCAGCGAAAGGTATAACTGAAATGATGATAGAGAGCGATTTAGTTGGTAGGTGTTATGGGCGTGCAACTGACATTCACGGCATTTTTCTACAAGGTCAGTTGCATTGGCATGTATTATGGGCCACCAGACGCTTCTTCGAAGAACTTTATGGGTGAGAGATTGATCACCTATATGGTGTCCACATACCCCACTATGCACCTCTGCAAGTATGCCTTGTCCTGTCGCGGAAGTGACGCATTTCAAGTTTGGTGTCCACCCAGGCTTGTATGATTGCCCACTTTGGATACTGAAATTGGTTTTACGTGCAACGACCGTGTGAGCTTCTTCCTTGTCGGGCGGAAGGATACCTTTGGTCTTGTACAAATAGATAGGGTCTATATAGCTCGAGTCGACAGGTGCTATTGGTAGTAGCTCGGAAAAGACCTTGGCAGTGCTTGGTTTTGATAAAGTCTCGACCAGCTTATTTTTTGAAGTAGAATAAGCAGTAGCCAACTGGACCATTGCATCAGCTTTTGCATTCAGGGCACAAGGCACCTGTGTAATCGTATAGGACTTGAATTTATCAAGTAGGAATTTGGTGACCGCTAGGTAGGCACCCATCTGCCCGTCCTTAGCCTCGAAGTCCCTTGTAACTTGGTTGACTACCAATTGTGAATCACTAAATATGTGGATGTCATGAGCATCTGATTGGTGAGTGTGCTATAATCCTGCAATGAGGGCCTCATACTTTGCCTCATTGGTTGAGGCGGGAAAATTGAATCGGAGAGCATACTCTACATGGACACCCCATGGGCTGGTGAGAATAACTCTAGCACCCCTTGCTAGCTTATTCTTTGATTCGTCCACATATAGCTCCCATTGGGATTTTTAAGTGGTTTAAGCAGGTAAAGTAATGCATTTACCGGTTGTACTAATTAGTGACCGGTCAGGCTCCAACCCAATACACTCCACAATGAAATCAACAGCCACCTGACCTTTTAGAGCCGTGCGAAATTTGTATTCAATATTGAATTCACTAAGCTCAATAGCCCATTTTCTTAGACGCCTACTATAGTCAGCTGATTGAAGAATTTGCTAAAGTGGTAGGGTAGTGAGTACATGAATGCTGTGCGCTTGAAAATACGGACGTAACTGTATTGCAGGCGTGACAAGTGCTAGTGCAACATTCTTAAGGGTGGGGTACTGAGCTTCAGCATCAGTCATGCCCTTACCCGCATAGAATACTGGCAATTCTTGGTCACTTTCTCTTCTAGCAAGGGCAGAGTTGACTGCAGTTTCAGAAGTGGCTAGATACAAGAATAATATATCTCCTTTTACTAGGCGGGGGGGAGGGGGGGTGGGGAGTAGGGATTAATGCTAAGTAATGCTTAAGGCTAACAAAGGTGGCTTCGCATTCTAGCATCCATTGTAGCTCGCTCTTGTGAGTTAAACGAAGAGCTTTGAAGAACGGCTCACACTTTTCTGAATAATGCGATATTAAGCAATTCAGGGATGCCAGTTTTTCGGTCAAGCTCTGCATCTCTTTTTTATTGGACGACATGCTCATTTCCATGATTGCCTTTATCTTGGCTGGTTTTGCATCGATTCCCCTTTGGTTTACTACGTAACCCAAAAACTTGCTAGCTGTGACACCAAACGTGCATTTTGCAGGATTTAAGCGGACACCCCGTGCAAACAAGACCTAAAACACTTTGTGAAGGTTGGCGACGTGTCCATGAGCTGTCACACTTTTAACCAGTATGTCGTCCACGTAAACCTCAATGATGTCCCCATCTACTTTCTTCATAGTAAAATTAATAAAACGGTTAGTACGTGGAGCCAGCATTTTTTAATCCGAACGACATGACATTGTAACAGTACAGCCCCTTATCCATGGTGAATATAGTGACCTCTTGGTCGTCCGGGTGCATCTTAATTTGGTTATAGCCAGAGTATACGTCAATCATGGACAGTAGTTCGTAACCAGCTGTAAGCATCTACTAACTGATCGATGCGGGGCAATGGGAAACTGTCCTTTGGATATGCCTTGTTTAGATTGGTGTAGTCTACACACATGCGCCACATCCCATTACTCTTTTTAACCATCACTGTGTTTGAAATCCACTTAGGGTAGTTTACTGGGCGTATGAAGTCAATTTTAAGCACGCGCTCGACCTCTGCTTGGATCGTCGCATATCGCTCTTCATCGTAAGCACGCCTTTTTTGTTTGACTGTGCGGGTTCCTGGATTTATTCTTAGCTTGTGAGAGATGAGATCGGTAGAAATGCCAGGTATATCGGCATATGACCACGCAAAAATTTCATTGAACTCCTGGAGGAGGGTGGTAAGATCCCTAGCAATATCCGCGTTTAGTTGAGAGCCAATCTTGATTGTCCGCTTAAGATGAACAAGATCAACCTGAATTTCGATCAGGTTATTTTTATTGCCGGCTGGGCGGACAGAATTTACACCGTCTCTTGGGTCATCCGAAGACGTGGTAGTTGGGTACTATCCTTGAGGGCCAAAATTTCTTGTCGAACAACATTACCTGTGCAGGGGTCAACTGGGCGCTCGAAAAATTAAGTGCCCCTCACGGATTCGATACCGAAGTCAGTGGGGAATTATAGGTAAAGCATATGCGAAGCTAAGATTACCTTGAGCTTCATTAAAGCTGGGTGCCCCAGGATGATTTTATAAGAAGATGGTAAGTTGCAAATGATAAAGTTGGTGGTCACATCTATCTGAGTCATGCCTCACCCAAACAGAGCCATGTGGAGTCACATCCCAGCGGATATGCAACATCGACTAAAAAACCCATCAAATTTTCTTTGTCTTGTATCAAAATGTTTATTGGGTGGTGTAGTTAATCATAAGTGACAAAGAACATGATGTTTGCTGCCGCCCCCGATTCAATCAAAACATGTTGAATTTTGAAGCGGTCGACTACGGCGTCAATGACGAATGGGGCATCACTTGGGCGTGCACCGCATGCATGTGATTCTGAAAAGGTAATTAGATCTTATAAGCCATTCTGAACTTTAGCACTACTATCCATAGAAAAATAGAATATCTCTCATGTGTCATAGGATTTCCGCTTACCACCAAAAGTTATGTTGATCATCCCCTGAGGTTCAATGAGTAATATCTGACGAGGTAAGGGGTCGCCTGCTTTGTATTGCTCCAACTTACCCTCATCAAATAACTTGTGGACGTTCTTCTTCAGTGTGAAACACTTATCATTGTTGTGCGACTCGTTGGAGTAGTATTCGCACCACTTGTTAGTATTCCGCAGGGAGAACGTGCGTAGTTTAGGCGGAGGATGAACATCAATGAGTGCTTTTTTGTTGGCGAGAATTTCAACGTATGTGGCATTGGAAACAGTGAATATTGGTTGAGCTGTGTCGTGCTTGGCTGTTGTGGTCTGTGGTGAAGTTTCGCCTATGATGAGGGTTCTCATGTTGGGCGGATGGGATGTCCCGCCCGTCCTCATGAATAAACTTCTGTCTTTTGTACTGGGGCAGAGGTGAGGCCTTGTGATGTGGGGAAGCGTGGTATTGTCGGTTCACGGGCGAGATTTGCCACCGTTTACATTTTGCTAATCTGTGCCTTTTCCACAACCAAGTCTGCGAGCTCGTCGTAATCCAAAGAATTTGACGTTTTACAGTTTTCTCTTTGAACAAAGAAGGGGTTAATCCCTGGATGATAGCGGCCGCGGCTATCTTCTTGTCCAAATGACGGAATGACTGGGTGGCCGTACGTAATCATCAGATGAAGGATGATAAGTACTCATGCTCCACCTGTTTGACAGTAAATAGGGTGTCAGTAGTGTCGAACCTACTCTGTAGTCTATAACGTTTGAGAAAAAAGTCGGCAAAATCAGAGAAAGAATTGATGGAACCTTCGGGTAGCTCAAAAAGTCATTTGAGAGATTCCCCAATCAAAGTCTCAAGGAAGAGATAATAAAGAGTGGCATCAGTGAGGTCACGCCCAGCGGTAGCTAGCATATAGAAATTCATCCAAATGGACGCTTGGATCGCTCCGCCCAGAGTAACGGGAGTCTTTTGGAGCCTTAGCGTGGGGATCACGCCTAACATAGGTGATGGATGCAGAGAAAGGAGTAATGCGAGATGTGTAGAGCATTTCTACATTTAGATGGTGGGCGATGTGGCTCTTGCAGACCTCGACCTCTAGTTCGGCCAATCGGGAAAAGACTTGAGCGGAGACATTAAAGGCAACCCACTCGGAAGAAGGGGGTGGACCCGGGAACATAGGGTTGTGGAGTGGAAAAGAGATGTGGATGAAAGATTGAGAACGTTGGGCAGCCATAGGATGAGAGGTTGATACGTGATCGGAGTGTCCTTGGCGTAGAACATCGAGAGCTCCCTGGAGTTCCTGGCAGGCAGAACGCTCACTGTCCCACTCATGATGGAGTAACTAAAGCTCACAGAGGAGACGGGTGGACATATCAGCATGGCCTTTTCGGAAGCGGGTGGGGTTGGGACAGATTAGAGCGAGGGCACCTATTCAGAATAGCCTAACTGTTGGACCCCTGGCGTAATGAAGTCGAGAGCTGAGTTATGATCCATAATTAGGGAAGAATAAGCAGAATTTTACCAAGGAGGGGGAGAAAGAACACGTAGATGATGCCAAATGTTTGTACCAGAATCTGGGCAGAGACTAAGAAACTCCTGGAAGGAGGGAAATAGGCATGCTGAGACATAGATGCGCTTGATCGAGCTGTCCTGTTAAGATGAAAGGGAAGCATCAGAAGTGAAGGAGGGGCAGCCTGCCTATCACACTCTGATGCTTAAGTAAGTAAACGCTAGATGTAAGGATAAGGAGAGTAAATGTGAATGTCTTTAAGGCGTAAGATATCAATTACCTTTTCTTAATGTTAATTAATTTGTTATGCACTTACTTGAAAACACGCTTCTTTCTCATTCTTCAATGTGGGACTCAGTGTTCTCCTATTTTCGTTTCCTTTGCGCGCTTCTTTAGTTCAATAAGCGTGTATGAAATATGGAAAAGTTAAAGCGTTTATGCTAACAGCATGTAGGCTTACTTATCCGATTAAGGCCAGTAGTCATACAAATGTTCACTCCATTAGAATTGACAACTAGATATGAACCCAACATCTCACATCTAAGAACATTTGGATGTGCTTGTTACATTCTGATAGCCATGCTAATGCATCCTAAGATGGCACTTCAATGTAGGATGAGTATTTCTGTAGGCTAAGATGTGCCAGATATTCTCTGGAATGTTGGCAATGATGTGCCAGACATTCTTCACATTCCATGGTTATTAGGACAAATTTTTTGACGATCACTTTGATGAGACACACTTGCCTTCGTTAGAGGGAGAGTTGAAAAAATTTCTAAAGGAAAATTCTAAATGGTGCCTAAGAGGATATATATCCCTGGAATGCATCCAGGACTGGGCAACACCACCCGAGGGAGGGGTGGTGATGCCACGGGAGTGGCATCCCATGAGGCATCAGCTCTTCCTAGGAAGATGAGGAGACTAATTGGTTCTATAGACTCACGTCTTAGAAAGAAGACAACCAGAGGATCCAAACATGGTCCAAAGGACGTCGATGCTATTGATCCCTCCTATGAGATTATTCTTTACTATAATGATCCTCAAGAAATTGAGCCTATAAAAGAGAGCATAGAAATCGCAGTGAACTACATGTGTGTTACATGTATATGGAATCAGCATGAAATTACCATTGATATTGCATTTGCATTCATGGTTGCTGGAGAAATTATTGATGCCGAAAATGTAGAATCCCAAATTATTGTTGAATGTGAAACATGTTCAGAAAGATGCAATCTAGGCTGAACTTGATTTAGTAACAAAGAGGAGCGTCCTTGGTCTTATTGAACGCACACCGAACGGGGTAAAATCCATTGGTAACAAATGGGTGTTTGTTAGATAAGGAAATTCATATGCACCTAATGTGACGACCCGAACCAGAATCAGCAGTACGACCAGCTATGTACGTGAGTTACCGCGTAGTCACTGGTATCCGACGGTTGTTTGGAATCGCCGAGCTTGTTAACGACTTAATTATTGGCCGAGAATTGGAGCTGGGTCTCTTCTCGAGAGTCGTTGTACGTGTGATTTCGAGTTCGTGGGCGGTTCCGGATCGTTATTTGGACGACCGAGGAATTAGTTATGAATATTTGAAGTTCAGATTTAAATGGTGGGTTACTTAACGACTAAATTACCGGACGAGAATTTGGTTTCGGCTTCTTCACGGAAGTTGTTCAGAATTTAATTTCGAGTTTGTGGGAACTTCCGGAGCATGATTTGGAGTTACGAGGAATTAGTTGCGAATTTTGCCGATTGTTGGTTGTTTGGTTGATTTAATTATATGTTGATCGGAACAGTTGACTTTTTATTCGATTGGCCGATATGTTTGACTTTCGGTGATTATTGAAGAGTATGTTGAGACGAGTTCGTGGCCGCGAGAATTATCGGAATCGGAATTATGATGAGAAAATTACGCGCGTTTGAAGTTCGACGAAAAGGATAAACATGAAGTTTCCAAAAATGGAAAGTCTATAAATAGAAGTTGCTATTTTGGGCAGGTCAAACCTTTCCTCTTTGAGTGTTGACCGAGTTGACTCGGTCAACTCGGTGGTGATTGAGGATTCACGTCGGCCTATATGGTGGCTCACGGTGGTGCGACGATTCCGGCCACCCCAGTGGGTGGTGCTGGTCCCGTTCAACTCGTCTCGGTGCCCTCGACCCCGTGCCGTCCTCCTCACGTGGTGGAGCTCACGGTGGAGAGAGAAAATTTGAAGTAAAGTTTGTGAATTTTGGTGTTAATGGTGGTTTGTGATTCCGGCCGATTCGAGCTGCAATTCTTAGTGGGCTTTGAAGCTCTCATCCCCTTGATGCTTCTCTGTAAGTTTCGTGTTTCAATTCGATGTATACATGGAGAATTTTGGATTGGAAAATTTGTGTACAATTCGGGTTTCATTGAAATTGGATGTGTTAGAGTGATAATTGGCCTTTGTTGTAGTTGACAAAGTTGCTCAGTGGGTGATTTTGAGTGGAATAGGGGTGGCTCCGCCGTGAAACTCTCCGGTCAACAGTGGCGCCGCCGTGGACGGCGGTCAACGGCGGTCAACGGTCAACGGGTTGACTTTTTGACTTTCGGCAAGTCGCATGTCGTTTGACTCAAAATCGCGCTCCGAACGCAGTGGGGAGGTTCGTTTTTCGAGTTGAGCGTCCGAACGTAAAGCGAGGTATTGAGGTGGTATATACGGATTTTCGACGATTCGTCGACTTTGAATTGTGTATTTCCGAGAACGGTGGTTTCTCGTGGTTTGATTTGTATTGTCGGATTATGACTTTGAATATTGGACATTGTGGATATTCAGGGGTTCGTGATCGTTTGTTTGGCGAGGGACATTCCGCCGGATCATGGGTTAACGCGATACGCGTTACGCCAGTCTGTGAGTGGACATTTTATTTTCACGGAATGATTGCGAGTCTTTTATATACGTTTTATGAACTTGGGCATGCAGCATGATTATGGTTTTACGAGCATGAGATTTTATACGAGATTATGATTATATAAGCATGTGTTTATGATTATACGAATATGTTTATACGGCTATACGTATACGAACATGCATACACTTTTATGTTGTTTCATGCATTTGCATCGAAATGTTTATGATTTGGTTTACACAGAGTACAGTCGTGGTTACGTTGTTGTATCGATACACCTTGCCTCTCGGCTGATCCCCGATGGTAGGCCACCAGGAGGGGCAGTACCCCTACCTGACCGGCGAGGGGCAGTACTCCGGAACCGAGGCCTTTCTGGCTATGAATCACGTGGTAGTCAAGGACTCCGTGATTCTGACTGTACTAGCACGGACGTGTCCATGAGTGACCCCGTGATACTTTCTATGCATGCTCTGTTTACGAGTTGGAGTCAGCGTCTCCTCGTAAACGATTTGATTTGATTTATTTTTATTTCGACTCGCGTATGTTTTTATAACATATAAACTTGGTGAAAGACATTTATTTTCGTCCACTCACTCTAACGTGTTTATTGTCTTTCACCTGGGCTTTTCGGTTTCCGTGCCCAGTTTGCAGTTCAGGCTCTGGTGTCGCACGTCGTGGTCGGAGGCATAGTGCTCGAGCTACTTTGTTTCATCCAGTAGGTTTATTGTTCTACCTACTGTGGTATGCGTATATGATTATGTATTAGAAGTCGCTCTGAGCGTCCTATTGAATATGTTATACGATTTTACCCGGATTTCAGTAAAGTATATATTATATGTATTGTTTACTTTACTGTTGATATATTGAGAAATCCGGATGGGATTGGTGCCCACGGTTTGCTTTTTTTGTGGCATAGGATGAAGTGTATTTTCAGCGTGCAGGTAATGATAATTCCACGCTAGTAACGAAACTCTGCCCAAATTTCGAAAAGTTTTTGTTGGTTCGTATTTTCGAAGGGGTTTGATTCCGATTTAGGAAGCTAAATCGGGGTTGGGTCCTTTCAGCTTGGTATCAGAGCTTTAGGTTGTAGGTTCTGTAGACTTCTGTAGTCGTGTTTACTAAGGGTATTTGAGAATGTACAGCATGTCTGGAATGGTGACCCGACCGGCCGGCGGATAATCATCAAATTCCGGGTGTTGTATGCTTTCAAATATTTGAAGTTCCATGATTATGTTCCACTTGTTGTGAACGATATTGTATTCATTAGGATGCCTCCTGACGTGCTTTCCGTGTCGTTTTGGTTGTGGATCAATCGACGCGTGATTTGCCTGAGAACAGTGGATTTGTATGAGTATTTAGAGTTCAGAGATTTGTGTGGCACGGTTTGCCTGGGGATGTGTATATGAGCGTCTATATGTTGCCTCAGAGCTGAGATTTATGGCAGGGATGTGTGCCTGATTCAGTTTGTTGTAATTTGTGGGCTGATATTGTGTGAGTTTCGGTTGTGACTCCACGGCCTACATTCAGAGTGTTGTGTATACTGTAATGTTTGATCAGGCTACCCAGCAAGCGTATTGTGGAGTGTTTACCCACCTGAGGCAGAGATGTATACGGTTTCGATGTGATGGTTTGAGGAAAGTGGACTTAGTCGAGATTTTGATGAGGATGAGTTCCGACACTTCGGGATCAGTGACTTCATCAGGCTGTGGTCTTATCTTTTATGTTGTGGGCCATCAGATCAAGCAGAGAATTCGTTTGACGATGGCGGAGATCACAATGTAGCGGACTTGCTCCTGTGGCATGAGTTTGGGTGATCGTTGGTGATCCTTTCACGCAGCAGGTGTTGCGGTGATATGTGTTCGAGGAGCACTTTTAGTTGCCATTGTGGTGGCCAGGAGGATCACGTTACGAGGGAGCGCCCTTGGTCAGCTGTTGTAGCGGTTCGGCAGCTCAGAGTTTACGAGGAGATCCTCATGTTGTTCCTGCGGTCTGACTAATGCACCCTGTTGACGAGTTAGTCAGCAAGTCACAGTTGATGTGTGTGGCCAGTTGGGCATGTTGGAGTTCGTGCCATGACCTTGTTTGAGGACAGACTTTTCTCCGAGGTTACTATTGCTTGATGTCCATGGCGATTGTACCTGTATCTCCACTTCCGAGGTCTTGGAGAGTGTTGTATCCATCCGGAGGTCGCGAGATCCTTGTTTGAGGTTATGGGTTAGCCGTGGATTTGTTGTAGCTGGACATCGTGGTTTTGGTGTGTTTGTGAGTACAGACTTAATGACGATGCATTTGGTTGTGTTTGAGTGCTTAGAGAAGGGGGTTGTGTTTCGATGACCAGATTTCCCCGAGATGCTGTATCGTGGTGATGGTCGAGCGGATGGTGGAAACGAGTTATGTTGTTTGCCTAGCACATGTTGTGGATACTATGGTTGCTGTACCTGACATTGGTGACATTGAGGTGGTTTCCGAGTTTCCAGGTGTGTTTCGGAGGAGTTACCAGGTGTTCCTCCAGTTCGAGAGATCGACTACACCATTGAGCTTGTACCAGGCGCCGGACTTATTTTACCGATGTCTAGTCGTTCGGAGCCAGCGGAGCTGATGGAGCTATTGTTTCGACTCCAGGATTTGCTGGAGGAGATTCCAGGAGACTTCGTGCGACCCCGCGTATTTGCGTGGTGTGCTTTTGCATTGTATGTACGGACGTTGGATGGTTCGACGAGATGGTGCATTGACTACCGGAAGCTCGATTTGCTTCAGAGGAGAGTGAGTATCCTCCGCTTCGGATTGACGAGTGGTTTGATCAGCTTCCGAGAGCTTCAGTCTTTTCGAGGATTGATTTCGGATCCGGATATTATCAGTGAAGGTTTGATGAGTCAGATGTGGCTATGTGGCTTTCGGATCTCGGTGCGGATATCATGAGTTTTTGGTCACGCTATTTGGTTGACCAATGCCCCGTAGATCGTGTGGACGTGATGGACCATGTGTTCAGACGGTTTCTGGACGAGTTGCGGTCATGTTCGTTGGCAATGTCCTGATGTACTCCGAGAGTGTGGACCAGTACCTGGAGCAGTTGCGAGCGGTTTTGTGGATTTCACGAGACGATTAGCTGTTGTAAGTTCAGCCAGTGTGAGTTTTGGTCGATTAGCGTGAAGATGTTGGGCTATGTGATGCTAGCCGAGGGAGTCGGCGTGGATCCTGACCGGTTCGAAGCCGTGATGATTCGGAGTTTGCCCTACCATTGCACCAGAGATCGGGAGTCTCTTGTGTTTGGCAGGCTATTACCGACGGCTTGTGCAGGATTTTCCTGGATTGCCACTCTACTTTCCGGATTGACGAAGAAGGCGTCAGGTTCATGTGGTTCGATGCACGCGAGGAGAGTTGCTTACTCCTGCAGGTTGGTGACCGTTACTGCGGCTTTGACCTTACCTGACGATCGTGACGAGTTCGTGGGTTATGGCGATGCATCGAGATTTGGTTGGGTTATGCTTTGATACTGTGTAGCAGAGCGGTGGCTCATGGTTATGGACAGTGGAAACCTTGTGTGGTTACGTATCCTTTGTTTGATTTGGGTGTAGCTGTCCTATTGTTAGCATCGGAGAGTTCGAGATTTTATAGCTACGGCGTGCAGCGTGGTGTAGGATGTACACCGACCATTGAGTTTCATCCACTTGCATTTTCAGCCAGATTTGGGCTTGAGGCAGTGTTGATGGATGGAGTCGACTGACGACTATGGCTGCACATTAGAGTTTGTTCGAGGAAGGCTAGTGGTTGCACTTTGACCATCCGTTTGGGATGATGTTGCTGTTGATGCATTCAGTCGAGAGTTAGGAGCTTCGGTATTGCATGCGTGTATGTGTGGCTCGAGTTTCCGTATTAGCCGAGTTATGGGCTACGAGAGCTGAGTTCGAGTATGATGGTGTTGAGGCTCATGATTTTGTGCGCGGTTGGTGATAGTGGCACGGAGAGGTATCAGATACTTCGAGTTTACCAGTCGTGACGCAATCCACAGAGCCATGTAGCAGCTTGTGTGTGCTGATGCCACATTCGTCGACTGGAGATGGCTAGGAGGCAGAGACTTGCCGAGATGTGTCAGCTATTTGAGATTTCCGTGGCAGGCTGGTATAGCTGTATTTGACGGAGATTGGTCATTTTCGTGGTGTGCCTATGTCCCGATTCGCTGTTCGAGATAATCAATTACGACTGTGTGTTGGCGAGCTTTGCAGCGAGCATTGGAGACCAGATTATGAGTTAGTACCGGATCTTATCCTCGGATTGGCGGACGATCTTTGAGGACTATTCAGACCTTGGAGGGCATGTTGTGAACCACGGTATTGCAGTTCCGGAGGATTCGGAACCAGCAGTTTCAGCTGTTCGAGGTTGCTTGCAATACCAGGTTGTTGTCCACTGTGATTTTGATATTGTTTGACGTCGTTTTGAGGAACGATGTTGTACTTCTTTGTGTTGGAGTGAGTTTGGTTTGAATTTGAGTTGATATTTGTTTCCGATTTTGTGGAGTGTGTTACCACAGACTGTCAGATTAGCGGAAATGGGTCGATAATTGTTTGAGTTCGATGCTTGAGTTTCGTTGGTATGAGCAGGTCGTATTATGATTTGCCTTGATGTTTTGATCCATATGTGGCCATAGGCGAGTTTGTGTTATGCCGTATGGTTCGGCATCGCCTATAGTGTTGGCTTTGTGTGTTGTGTTCCGCGTGGCGGAACTATGTTTCAGGTTTGCTATGTGTTGTGTACCCTGTTTGTTCCTTATGTAGGAACACTTGGGCTTGTGTGGAGCCAGTTCAGATTTGTGATTTGTGGGTACAGAGATTCCAGCACAGAGCTATCTCCTATTGTGGAGTCAGTTGCCAGAGTTGTTCAGTTGATGTAGCCACTGAGCAGTTGAGCAGTATAAAGAGGCAGTGTTCCTACTTTTAGCCAGCAGACTTGGAAATTTCGAGGTCAAAATTTTTCTAAGGGGGGGTGGATTTGTGACGACCCGAACCAGAATCAGCAGTACGACCAGCTATGTACGTGAGTTACCGCGTAGTCACTGGTATCCGACGGTTGTTTGGAATCGCCGAGCTTGTTAACGACTTAATTATTGGCCGAGAATTGGAGCTGGGTCTCTTCTCGAGAGTCGTTGTACGTGTGATTTCGAGTTCGTGGGCGGTTCCGGATCGTTATTTGGACGACCGAGGAATTAGTTATGAATATTTGAAGTTCAGATTTAAATGGTGGGTTACTTAACGACTAAATTACCGGACGAGAATTTGGTTTCGGCTTCTTCACGGAAGTTGTTCAGAATTTAATTTCGAGTTTGTGGGAACTTCCGGAGCATGATTTGGAGTTACGAGGAATTAGTTGCGAATTTTGCCGATTGTTGGTTGTTTGGTTGATTTAATTATATGTTGATCGGAACAGTTGACTTTTTATTCGATTGGCCGATATGTTTGACTTTCGGTGATTATTGAAGAGTATGTTGAGACGAGTTCGTGGCCGCGAGAATTATCGGAATCGGAATTATGATGAGAAAATTACGCGCGTTTGAAGTTCGACGAAAAGGATAAACATGAAGTTTCCAAAAATGGAAAGTCTATAAATAGAAGTTGCTATTTTGGGCAGGTCAAACCTTTCCTCTTTGAGTGTTGACCGAGTTGACTCGGTCAACTCGGTGGTGATTGAGGATTCACGTCGGCCTATATGGTGGCTCACGGTGGTGCGACGATTCCGGCCACCCCAGTGGGTGGTGCTGGTCCCGTTCAACTCGTCTCGGTGCCCTCGACCCCGTGCCGTCCTCCTCACGTGGTGGAGCTCACGGTGGAGAGAGAAAATTTGAAGTAAAGTTTGTGAATTTTGGTGTTAATGGTGGTTTGTGATTCCGGCCGATTCGAGCTGCAATTCTTAGTGGGCTTTGAAGCTCTCATCCCCTTGATGCTTCTCTGTAAGTTTCGTGTTTCAATTCGATGTATACATGGAGAATTTTGGATTGGAAAATTTGTGTACAATTCGGGTTTCATTGAAATTGGATGTGTTAGAGTGATAATTGGCCTTTGTTGTAGTTGACAAAGTTGCTCAGTGGGTGATTTTGAGTGGAATAGGGGTGGCTCCGCCGTGAAACTCTCCGGTCAACAGTGGCGCCGCCGTGGACGGCGGTCAACGGCGGTCAACGGTCAACGGGTTGACTTTTTGACTTTCGGCAAGTCGCATGTCGTTTGACTCAAAATCGCGCTCCGAACGCAGTGGGGAGGTTCGTTTTTCGAGTTGAGCGTCCGAACGTAAAGCGAGGTATTGAGGTGGTATATACGGATTTTCGACGATTCGTCGACTTTGAATTGTGTATTTCCGAGAACGGTGGTTTCTCGTGGTTTGATTTGTATTGTCGGATTATGACTTTGAATATTGGACATTGTGGATATTCAGGGGTTCGTGATCGTTTGTTTGGCGAGGGACATTCCGCCGGATCATGGGTTAACGCGATACGCGTTACGCCAGTCTGTGAGTGGACATTTTATTTTCACGGAATGATTGCGAGTCTTTTATATACGTTTTATGAACTTGGGCATGCAGCATGATTATGGTTTTACGAGCATGAGATTTTATACGAGATTATGATTATATAAGCATGTGTTTATGATTATACGAATATGTTTATACGGCTATACGTATACGAACATGCATACACTTTTATGTTGTTTCATGCATTTGCATCGAAATGTTTATGATTTGGTTTACACAGAGTACAGTCGTGGTTACGTTGTTGTATCGATACACCTTGCCTCTCGGCTGATCCCCGATGGTAGGCCACCAGGAGGGGCAGTACCCCTACCTGACCGGCGAGGGGCAGTACCCCGGAACCGAGGCCTTTCTGGCTATGAATCACGTGGTAGTCAAGGACTCCGTGATTCTGACTGTACTAGCACGGACGTGTCCATGAGTGACCCCGTGATACTTTCTATGCATGCTCTGTTTACGAGTTGGAGTCAGCGTCTCCTCGTAAACGATTTGATTTGATTTATTTTTATTTCGACTCGCGTATGTTTTTATAACATATAAACTTGGTGAAAGACATTTATTTTCGTCCACTCACTCTAACGTGTTTATTGTCTTTCACCTGGGCTTTTCGGTTTCCGTGCCCAGTTTGCAGTTCAGGCTCTGGTGTCGCACGTCGTGGTCGGAGGCATAGTGCTCGAGCTACTTTGTTTCATCCAGTAGGTTTATTGTTCTACCTACTGTGGTATGCGTATATGATTATGTATTAGAAGTCGCTCTGAGCGTCCTATTGAATATGTTATACGATTTTACCCGGATTTCAGTAAAGTATATATTATATGTATTGTTTACTTTACTGTTGATATATTGAGAAATCCGGATGGGATTGGTGCCCACGGTTTGCTTTTTTTGTGGCATAGGATGAAGTGTATTTTCAGCGTGCAGGTAATGATAATTCCACGCTAGTAACGAAACTCTGCCCAAATTTCGAAAAGTTTTTGTTGGTTCGTATTTTCGAAGGGGTTTGATTCCGATTTAGGAAGCTAAATCGGGGTTGGGTCCTTTCACCTAAACATATGGGGACTAACAATACAAAAAATCTAATTTTCTATGCTTTTTTGCGGGACATTCAATGCCATCGTAAATACCTACTAATGGTGACAGAAAAACAATTGTCACAAATGTGAAGACTTTTTGCGACGGCAACATTAAGCCATCGCAAAGGGTTTCATCAGTTGCGACGGCAATTCTATGCTGTCGCAAAAAGTTTCATCAATTGCAATGGAATAGAATGGCAGTCGCAAAATTATTTTCACTTACAACTTTTTTTTTTACACAAAAATGACTGTTGGATGAGATGATTAGAGTACTATAAGTATGCTATTAAAAACTTATAAGGTGAACCGCTGTATTGAATTCGACCTCGATTGATGTGTTGAATCGTTGTGACTCTAAGGTGATTTTTCCACTAAAACTTCAGTTGCCACTCTGTAAACAATTAATTTAAAGAAAATTTTTGCATAGGCATTCTCATGGGGTTCATATCTATCTTACTATGTCAAAAAAGATGACAAAAAATCAATTTGGCTACTCCCCTATAGAGAGAATGAGTAAATTCCATAAAAAAAGTCATTTTAGTGTTTTAGAATGATTTGACGTCAATGACCAGGCACTAAACGAATTTCGACGAGGTTCACTCTTGTTTGCACACTCCTATTTTCTATGAGGTAGATGCATGTTTGTAGACTAATTTCTCATTAGGCCAGTTTAGTTTCTCATATTGAGTACTAGTGTTGTCTATATTATTTGTTGGTCATAGGAAAAAATCAATCTTATGAAAGTAAATCACAAAATAGTATTCATTTTTCAATTTTGACCATTGGATGAGATAAACAAACTAATCAAATCACATTGTAAACCTATTAGAACTTTTCGACTCGATTTCGACATCAATCTATGCGTTCAACTATTGTGACTGTATTTCCCTTAAGAATAAAATGAGATTTTCCGTTTCGTCAAAAATAGTTTGAAACCAAGTACTTCACACGTATTATTGCTATCTTATCATATATAAAAAAATGACCAAAACCCTTAGGTTTAAGTTGACTTATTCATTGACTCTTAGGTTTACACATATTCACATAAACTCTCTCTCTCTCTCTCTCTCAGCGTCGCTCACCATGGCCTCGGCCTCCACTGTTCTGCAGTCTTATGTCGAGTGGAGCTCGGTCAAGATTTCAATCGCCTTCCTGGCCTCAACCTTTTTTTTGATTCACCATGCTTTCAACTGGTGCTTGCTCGAGCTCAACCGCGTTACCTCCTCCCCTCCTTCTACAAACCCGCCTCCATAATATAAAACCTTAAAGGCCCCACCACCACTCCCTGCTCCCTCGTCCTCCTCTTCGTTACCCCCATCTTCGATTAGGTTATGCTTGTTCATCGATTTCAATTCTACTTATATATATACCAAAAAGTTAAGTTTAATCTATTAGTTCAATACCCATGCCAGCTCTTCTGTTATGTACCCTTGTTGTGCTTCTGGTGCTTGGCTTTAGGTACCTTTTTTTCATTTCAAAGATGCAAACTTTACGTACCCAATTGCTTACAATTGATGAATTTTGTGTATTTAGGTTAGGTGGCTTGTCAAAGCTTGGGTCTTAAAAACAATGGTTGCCTTGTTTTTCATATTGATCTCAAGGTCTCAATTTTTATTTACCCTCTCATATTTTTTTTGAAGCTTTTGTCCATTTTTTAAGTAGTAGAAATTATGTTAATCGGTTTTGTGAAAATGTAAAATGTGCAGAACAAAAGGTAAAAGTTCCAGCTATGCATTGTGACTGAAGAGTTCAAACTGTTTATGGCTTTATGCTGATGCTATGAAGCTTCCTAATGTTTTTTCCAGGGAACTCTCTCCACAGGTATAACATTTATGATTTATGGGTTGATTGGGTTCACAATGCTTGCCATGATATGTGTTCTTAGTTTTTTGATTTACTTAGTCTCCATAGGAATCTTTCATTCCAAGAATTGCGCTTATTACTCAAAGGCCAAGTATTGAAAGTTGGTAGAAAGATAGTGAGAAAAAATGAATGCATGTAATAGATGTAAGATAACCACTCAATATGATGTGTATATGAAAGGTGGAGTTTTGTTGGTAATGTTTAGACTGTGCGATGATAGAGGAATGGACTAGGATGGAACTCTAGTATTTTTCATGTAATCTTTTGTTGTATAGTGTCCCTGCTTCATAATGTAATGACACATGGTCATCTGCTATTTTCCTTTACATACTACCTTCCTGTACCCAGCATTTTTAATCATCTATAAACTTTACTTTTCACAAATCAATTTCCCTTATGCTTTTAGTTGTATGTTACCATGTTTATTATATAAACAAATTGTAAATATATGCAGTGAAGTGCCTGATCAAGAACTACAATCATGCGATGATATCCATCATGAGAGGAGGATATTACAGAAGTAAGAGATTGGAAGAATGGTACTGTATTTTACTAATCAACCTAGTTTGTTGGCTCTAAACATGCAGGTACATCATTGTTGCTGTATAGTTTGTTGACTTATTCTGCATAAATTATTTGTGTCTCCTGGCCAATTTGTTTTTTTGATGATTTTTCGATTAGGTTTCTTTATCATTCATTTTTTCATTGACTGCATGATTATATTTCCACCGAAAGATACATCCTACTGCTTGTTGAAAATAATTTAATAATTTGATGTGTTGTCAGATGGTATTTTATGCCCTGACTTTTGCTCAATGTGAGGTACTCTGGTACTTTCAACATGATGGAATTACATCATCTGTGACGACTCGAACCAGAATTGGTATGGTAATCAGTTTAATCCGTGAGTTCTGCGAGTAATCATAGTTTATCGTAAATTAATCGAGTTGACGGTTCGGTTCACGACTTAATTATCGGACGAGAATTTGAATTGAGTCTCTTCACGAAAATTGTAGTATGCGGGATTTCGAGTTCGTGGGCGGTTTCGAATAATTGTTTCGATAACCGAGGAATATGTTATGAATATTTGGAATCGCGTAATTTTGTCGTGTTTATCCGTTTGAGTTTGAGTTATCCGAAACGTAGATGTGATTCCATTTGGACTGTCAATCGTATCGAGCCGCGAATATAAATATCGGAATAGTCGTAAATTGTCGAAAATCACTGTTTTGGGAAGTTTGACCAAAAATGGGCCGTTGACCCGTGTTGACTGAGGATGAGGAGCACCACCGTTTGACTCAACGGCGACTTTCCGTTTCTGGCCACCTCTGGCTACAATTTTGGTATGGTTAGAATCCTCTCTTGATTTCCTATGGTTTAGAACTTGGAATTGTGTGAATTGATGAAGTTTTGACGGAGAATGAGCTCCAGGAAGATCGAGGGTTTCGCCGGATTCAGATTGGGTGTTCCAGCGACGGTTGGAGTCGGGGTTATAGGGGGAAAGGTTCCCCTCAATCTCTAGATACTTTTGGGTGAAGCAATTTGGTAATTGGTTGAGGTTTGTGAGCTCGCCGGAAACTCACCGGAATCCATGGATTCCGTGGGTTTCAGGCTCAATTCCGGGCGGTAGGCTTGGAATTGGAGCTTGGTGTAGAAGAGTATTGTGTTGGGGTTGAAGAATACTTGTGATCTGGAGATTTTGGCCGGAATCCATCACCGTTGACACCGCGGCGGCGGCGGCGGCGGTAAACGGCGGCACTCCGGCGGAGAGTTGATTTTTTGGATTTTGACAAGTTTTATGTCGTTTTGCTCGTAATCGCGCTTCGATCATCGCCTTGAGGTTTTCGGGATGATTTGGATACCGGATTTTATGTCGAGGGTTTATGTGGAGAATTTGGAGGTTTTCTTCGATTATTTTGTATCCGAGTTATATGTTTCTGGAAATGGTTGGTTTCCGAGGTGTGGTACAGAGTAATGTGATTTAGATCAGTTATATTTTGTGATTATTCAGGGGATCGAGATCGTACATTGGGCAAGGAATCTTCCGTCGGATCTCGTGATTAGCGCGTCTGCGCGCTGTGCTTGTCTGTGAGTGGACACATTTCTTTTCACTGATTAGTTGCGAGTCCTTATTACACAATTTACGAGCATGAGCATGCATAGGAGATTATGATTTATACGAGCATGTGTTTTACGATTATGCATTTACGAATATGCATCGACGAATATGCTTATACAATTATGTATTACGTATATGCATTTACATTATGCTTTATACACTTGCATAGAATTATTTATGATTTGGTTTACACAGAGTACACTCACAGTATATATTGTTGTCTCGATACACTTGCATCCCGCCTGATCCCTGAGGATGTTTACCGGGGGAGGCTGTGACTCCTGACCCGAGGCCTTTACCGGGGGTGGGGGGGGGGCAGACCTCTGACCTGTGGCTTTTCTGGCTAGAATCACGTGTGGGTCTGGGATCCCGTGATTTGGACTGTACTAGCGCGGACTTGTCTATGAGTGACCCCGCGGGATTTTACGATGCATGCTCTGTACGCGTGAGGAGTTAGAGTCTCCCTCGTGTACTATATCATATTCATTCATTTTGACTCGCATATATTTTTATAACATATATATTATTAGGCGAAAGACATTTATTTTCGTCCACTCACTCTAACTGTTTATATGTCTTTCCCTGGGCTTTTCGGTTTCCGTGCCCAGTTTGCAGTTCAGATTCTGGTGTTGCACGTTGTTGTCGGAGGCTTAGTATTCGAGCTACCTTTCTTTTCCAGTAGGTTTCTTGTTTAGCCTACTATTGTATATTTATGTATATATATACTAGAGGTCACTCTGAATACTCTGATGTTATATTTTCATATGATTTTTCTTGGATTTCTGTAAAGATTACAGTTTTTGCTTATTGCTTTATATTATGATATGATTTTGAGAAATCCGGATGGGATTGGTGCCCACGGTTAGACTTTTGTGGCATAGGATGAAGTGTGTTTTCGGGTGCAGGTTAATGGAAATTCCACGATATAGTGAAACTCTACCGAAATTTCTAAAGTTTTTGCAAGTTCGTGTTTTCAGAAGGGGTTTGATTCCGGTTTAGGAAACTAAATCGGGGTTGGGTCTTTTCATCATCAAAATCTAAATCCATTCGAGAGTGGTGCCAGTTGACATAGTAAGAAATTTTCATGTATCTACTTCGATCAGTAAATAAGGTGCTTAACCTCATTTGTTTTGATTGACTTTGCAGAATCCTAATGATCCAACTATTGGGTTCTTATTAGATGGAATGGACCATGTATGATGTTTGGTACGCAAGCAAATTACATGTTAGATTAAACCTGATGCAGCCTTTTATATGAACGCTTGAGAAAATGATAGTTATTTCATGTGAAGAAAGTTCTATATGCCTCTACACAGGCACGTGTGAGATTAAGCTATCGGTTTTTCTTAGGACTGATTTGGTCATTACTAATTTGCTTTCAAGTCAAAGAAGTTGATTAGAACTTTCAAAGTTCTTCCCTTTACATAAGTTGCAATATAAGTGTTCAGGTGTTCTTAGTTGCAGTTAGATAGCAATATTCTGCTTTAATGGAATGATTGCAGTAAATCACATTATAGTTGCTTCACAATCTTATTATTCAACCAAGTGTTTAACCCCCAAGACAGACAAATGTGTAAATGCTTAAGCAGAAGTCATATGCTTAGATAAACTCGTAGTACTTTTAAGTTAATGGTTTCCCACATTGTTTATTTATCATGTAACCCTGCCACGTGCACAAGACCTCTATGATCTCTGTAAAAGTTTAGTACATAGCAGTATCTAATACCCCGAAAGTTGATTTTTTTGTTATTGATATTTACTTGTTGTAATTTTTGCGCAGGTAGAGAATAACTTGAGAGGCTGTTGCAAGCTAACGAGTGCAATCAGTAAACATAGTTCCGCACACTCCACACTCCAACAACTATTTCATCAGGTTATAAGTACCTATCTGACTCATCCTTGGAGCATCTTTACAAGGAAGACTCTCTCTCAGGGGAATTAGACTTGTCTTTATAAAACTCTGTTGATCAGCTATAGAAGAACTTTCATCCATATGTACGGTTAATGTAGACTTATGAATCATAACAGTGGTTAATATACTAGAATATTTGCACATTTTGATTATCTCCATTTATTTGCGATGGTAAAGTTGCCATCGCAAAAAATGGAGATTTTTTTTGTCGCGGGAACATGTATTTGTGACGGTAATAACATTGTTGCAACAATGGGTTTACAATGGTAATTTACCGTTGCAAATACAAAAACCAGCACTACGGTTAACAAATTTTGCAATGGTATTCTTACCGTCACAAAAGGAATATACTTGCAAAGGCAGCGTTTTGTCGTCGCACTAGATTCCGACAACGGTGAAAAATCATCATTACTATCAATTGCGTCGCCACCTAATACGACGGAAACGCTGTCCTTGCAAATACTCATTTTTCCAGCGCAATAGAGTATTTGCTATGGCGTTTTCCTTTTTTGCGACGGGAAGCTGCCGTTGCAAATTGTATTTTTTGATGTAGTGTACGATGCAGCTTATGGATGTAGTTATTATGCGTATGGATGTGGTAACTTTATCAGTTTAGTGGTTTCTAAAGGGCTAAATATGCAGCTTATGGATGTGGTTACTACTTATCTATATAGGGATCATGATACGGTAATTCACTTGAAAATCCTTGAAGGTATTTAAATACCCTCAACAAGTAACTCCAAACCAAGGAGCACATTTTTGATGCCTCATAAACGTTCATTCTACGAATTAAAGTAATTTGGGAAAATGTGGTATAACTTTCTTGGTGATTACTTGCTGAAAGAGGATATACAAACAATGAACTTTTTCCTTGCATCTTCATTAAGAAGGCAAATTTTGGATTTGCATTTATAGCAGTGCATGTCGATGACATGACTCTTATTAGCACTCTTAGTGAGTCGACCTAAACTGCTAAAGAATTGAAATCTGAATCTTAGATGAAAGATCTTGGGAGAACATGGTAATGTCTAAATTAAGCCTTGAGAAAAAGCATTGTACTGATGGAATTCTCATCCACCAATCAGGCTACGTACACGCATAAATTTTTAGGCACTTAAATCTTGATAAAGGTAAGCCTTGTAGTACTCGCATGGTCGTTCGTAATCTTGATCCTCTAAAGAATCATTTTCGACCTCATGATGAGGACAAAGAGCTGCTTGGACTAGGAGTACCATATTTAAGTGTTATTGAAGGATTTGGAGCTTTATTGTACTTAACATTATGTACTAAACCAGATATTTCATTTGCAGTGAATTTGCTTGCAAGATACAGTTCAATGCCAACTCGTAGACATTAGACTAGAACTCAAATTATCTTTCGATATTTAAAAGGTATTATAGATTTGGGTTTGTTCTATCTTGACAGAGAGAAAAACAATGTAGTGCAGAAAACTACATTTGCAGGTAATCCATGTAGCCGATTGGATCCTACCGTCAACTCGTAGGCATTGTCAATTTATACCACAATCAGTGTCCTATTGACATGCTCACTCCTTATGCTAATGTCTAGTACCTTTCTGATCCACATAACGAAAGTTTCTAAACAAGATATGTTGTACCATGGGAATTACTGCGATATCTTGGAGGTCTACTAAACAAACTTTTATTGCTACATCATCTAATCATGTTGAGATTATTTCCTTACCAAGAGAGTGCACAAATGCATCTGAAATCGTATTGTTATATCTCATGTTTGATCGATTTGTGGTTTGAGATCCTACTATTTTGTTCGAGGACAGTGTTGTTTGCATTGAACACATGAAGTTAAGATTCATAAATGGTGACAACACCAAACATATTTCGCCAAAGTTCTTTTACAATCAACAATAGACTACTTAATATTTAGGGTTTAGCAGATTTGTTCACTAAGTCTTTGCCTAAGTCAAGTTTCATGAAGCTTTTAAGGAGTATTAGCATGCACCTATTATCTGAGATACCCTGATATGACATCAGGAAAGACATCAACTTCAGGGGAAGATGAAAGTCAAGTACACCTTATTTTGTTTGAAGTGAAGGATGTGTTGCACTCTTTCCTTCGATCGAGTTTCTAGTTTTCTCCTATGAGTAGATTTTGATTTCCTCGACAAGGTTTTTCACGAGGCGACCAGAAAGCGCCAGAAGAGCTGATACTATCCAGACTACACAGAGGGACATTCAAGCATCACAAGGGAGAGTGTTGCAATATGTCGAAGATATTGTGTATTTCATCCTCACCGTAGATCTAGATAGATATCTTATCTTATTATATCATAGAGATATTCTATTTTAGTGTTATGATTATTTACCTTACATAGCAAATAATAGATAGCATAATCCTTATAGAATTCATGTATCATGGATTCCTACATAAATGAACATTCTCTATGAATAAAGTTGATGCTCTCATTCAACAAATATATTCCAACAATATCCTATTTTTCATTGTTTTCTTTTATATAATGATTTTGTTTTCCCAGTTAGAACGAGATTATAGAGATGATGTTTTACTTTGTGCATTGGTCCCCCTTCTCGAGTTGGCACTTTGGCATAGGAGTATTGGAATCGCAGTGTCTTCAAATAAATAGATATTTTTCTATTTATTTCTTTATATATTGCAAATTACTCCCTCCATAATTTAATTGTGGAGGCCACATCATATCAAAAATAATTGGTTTAATAGAAAAAACCCATTTTAGGGGGTCTACTTCGCAAAAAATCTAAAACCTTTTCGGTTGTTAAAAAATTCTAAAATCTTTTCATCTTAAATAACTAACCAAACTTTTTATATCAATTACGTGAAATGCCACTGAAAATATGAAACCCATACCCATTTGAGAAATCAATTTCAGTTTTACTCCTCTAACTGTCTCTATCTTCTTTTTCCTCTCTCTCTCTCTCTCTCTCTCTCTCTCTCTCTCTCTCTGAGAAACAGAACCTTCATAGCCATACCGATTCGTCTTCGCCGCAATGATATTTCATCGTTATCTCACATGTCGTCCGTCTCGTTCTTTGTAAGTTATTCATTTTCAAAAATCGTATTTTTCTATGGTTTTCAGTTTGAGTTTTGTTAGTTTTGCAATTTTTCATGATTTTTTGTAGATGCTATGTGATGTAGTGTGTTTGAAAGGCTTTTGGTTGTTGTTGTTGCTGTTGATTTCATGTTAGGGTTAACTGTGGTTCACTATGTGTTGTTGTTATTTTTGTTGTTGACTTTCATGTTAGGATTAACTGCGGTGAAGAAGAAGATGAAGATGAAGATGAAAGGAAAGACAATGATGAAGAGAAGGACAATGACTATGACGATGGAGGTCAAGATGCAAGTGAAGATGAACACACATATGAAGATGATGATGAAGAGAAGGACAATGATGATGACGATGACGATGGAGGTGAAGATGAAAGTGAAGATGAACACACCGAGGAAGATGATGAAGATAATGATGATGATGATGATGATGATGATGATGATGATGATAATGATGATGATGATGATGATCAAGTAGAAGAAGAAGAAGATCTAGTTGGGAAGAAGAAAGTGGTGAAGCTGACGCTTGGACATAAATGAAAACGAAATTGGAAGATCCAGTTCCATTGCAACTTGATAAACTATGTGCAGTTTATTCAAACCCATAAGGATAAAATTAGTGATCAAGTTATTAGTCGACTGTTGGAGACTCTTTTCAGTACACCGATCAAGCAAATAAAAGATGGCCAAGTAGGAAAAACTGGAAAGTTGTACAAGTTAGATGTATACACGTCATACTTGGTGGATTGCTACAACATCAAAACAAGGTCGTTTCTGTTTCACCCTACGACAGAATCAAACCTGAATTTGTTACAGATCTATTTGGGCTAAACAACTGCGGATATAGACCAATTCCTTTTTGCCAAAAGGTCCCTAGGAAGGCAGAGTTTGGAGTTGAGTTGTTTGGTAAGATGCGTATGGTGCCAAAGAGAATGATCGTTGAAAGTTTGGAAAAAGCACTGTCAAATTCAATCAAAGTGGAGGACACTGCCTGTTTGCTTATTTTGTTGCTTTTATCGGTTATTCTGCTACCCAATTGTTGCAGGAGCGCTGGTTGAAATCTGATCAACTTGGCTAGCGACTTAGATGAATTGAGGGAGTACAATTAGGCAAGTGGCATCATCAGTCTCATCCTCAATTCGCTGGACACACATGCAAAAAACTACTACCCAACAACAGCTCAACTCTGAAAGGAGAAGGAGGAGGAGGAGGAGGAAGAAGAAGAAGAAGAAGAAGAAGAAGAAGAAGAAGAAGAAGAAGAAGAAGAAGAAGAAGAAGAAGAAGAAGAATATAGGTAGTTGTGTTATAGCCTTGTCCTGCTTATAATTTTTCTTGTTTAGCCTAGATTTTCGATTGTATGTACTTCACTGTTGGTTAGCTGTATATGTTAGCTATAGTTCACTGTGATTCATTGATGGTTAACTTTATTGTTTTTCAGTGTGTTAACTATAGTTCACTGTGTATTCACTATTATCTATATGTTTGTGGTTTTCTCTTTTATGTCTAAGCGGTATATTTTCTCAAGTATTGCAAACTTGATGAAACCTACGGCAGAGAAAGATGCAGTGAATATTGGTCTGGTCAGATGGAAGCACACCTACGTCATGCCAAATCTAAAGAATATAACCAGCACTAAAATGCTGAGGGTGACTATGGTAGTGGTATGTCTACTGATTTTTCAATGCTTACAGTTCATTGTTGGTAGTTGTCTTGTTTTAGCTATATTTCACTATCTACTTGCTATGTTCAACTGTACCATTTTTGGTAGCTAAGATACCTATTGGTTTCTTTGAAACATGGAGAGCTTAAAGCTTCCAAAGTAAGGCATAACACCAAGGAGGTCGATCAGAGCTCCAGAAGAGATAAAGAACCAGAGTCTGCTCGTGAAGACTCTGACAACATTGGGAGGATCCTGGATCAAATAAACTCTGACATTGTTGTGAATGTTGCTGAAGAATGCCAAAAATTGGAGGCTCTCTTTGAAAAGAAGAAGCAGGTGATTAAAGAGACGGATGAATTCATTGAAATCTTGAGGAATGGTTACGAGGACATAGCGCAAGAAAATTCAAGAATGTGTGAAAACCTAGATCAAGAGAGGCAATAGAGGGAGAATCTGGAGGGCAGGCTTCAAGTTCATGAGCAGGTAAACAGTGAAGGCTTCAATTCTGTGAGTGTGATTAATCTTCTCTGAATTGAGATTGAATCTTAGCAGAATAAGTGTAAAGAATTGAGCGAAGTGCTTCAAGTTGCTGCTATGGAGAAAGAAGAAGTACAAAAAATCAGAGAGGAGCAAGCAAAAAAGACCAAAACGATGCAAGTAGATGTTGATGAGCTGAAGAAACAAATTGAGAAGTTGCATGCAGAAAATTTATCTCCCCATCAAAAATTATTGTTGAAGTTGAAGGATGCCACCGCAGAGATGGTGGCAACAACAAATAAAAAAGGAGGAGAATTACCAGCAAAAATGGGAGCAGAAGAAGTTGCTGGTAAAAAACCTGCACAAGTAGTAGATGAATGAAAAAAAATCATGTTTAAAATATATATTTTTTAGGTACTTAAATTTGGTGTGTATGACATTTAGTACACTATTTGATTTTTTGTTCAATAATGAAAATGTTTTGTTTTCATAAATTCACTTTTTACTCTCTCAGGTTTGAATTCTTTTCTTTTGTGTTTGCTAAATGTGTCTGCAACATGAGTGTTACATACTTTTGTTGATGTGAATGGTGTTTCAGACTTATTTCTGGAAGCACACTACAAAAAAGACATTGTGTTAACCATGTTTACCTGATTGGGTTCGCTGTGGTTCATTGTGAGTAAACTGTGTTTAGCTGATTTGGGTTCACTGTGGTAAATTGAAAGTTGTTTGTTTTGTGATAGGTGCTTCAACATCTAATGATGAAGCTGTCCTATTTCTAAAGGCACCATCCTGATTTTTTGAGTTCCGATGTGTTCCTCACACCAATAGATCAGAGCATTAAGCAAAAAGAATCTCCTGAAGTGGTGGTGGAGGGCTTGGTCACCCCCGTAGCTCAGGGCATTGAGGAAAAAGAATCTCCTGAAGTGGGGGAGAACCTTATGACACCAGTACCGCAGATGATTGAGCAAAAAGGATCACTTGCTGTGGTGGAGAACCTGGTGATGCCCGATGCTCCTAAAAAGAAGGCTAAAGATGATGATTTAACCATTACACTTCCTGGTACGGGTGTTATGTTGACAAAGAAAAACATAGGTATATACTCATACGTTAAAAGATTGAAAGACAAGGTTCGAACTATTAAGAAGATGGATGAAATATACTGGTGGCCACCATAAAAGAAGAATACACAAAACAAAAAAACGGTGAGGATACCTTTGGCTCAGTTTCAGATCAACAAAAAGAGCTCGCCCATATCACAAATGAATCGAAGCAAAGGCAAAGAATCATCATTCAGAGCTGATCTTGTGGACGACTTGAAAGAAGTTCCATGGGGAGAGAACAAAGTGTTTAGGTATATGAGAGGATCGAGGTAGAATGAACTTATGCGCTACTGGAGAGAGACAAAAAAATCTCTGTAAGCCCCTGGACTCAAAACTTCATTGTTTCTGTTTCTGTGTCAAAATGCGGTGATGGGGTTTTTGATTTCACTGTGGATAGTGGTATTGGGTTAACTATGTCTAGATGTACTTAGTTGTGCATCCTTGACTACTGCAATTCAGTTCACTGAACTTGTTGTGCTGTGTAGGGAATCATTCTAGAAATGGATTGACCCAAAAGTATTATTTGAGCGCGAGGACATAGCAATGCTTCTGAATGGTGGATTTGTCACAAATGCTATAATAAACTCGTATGGGAAGATGATAATGGAAAACACCATCACCCACATGGCTTTGGGAAGTCTGTTGTTCTAAACAACCAAGTTTTTGTAACACCATTTTTCTTTCCTGCTTTTCAGATTTCTCATTTTTGAATTTCAATTTGTTCTTACTATTTTTTGGATATGTTTCTTTATAAAACAGTGGGGGTGGATAACGTACTTGGCAATAAAGAAAGTGCATGAACTTTTCTATGAAAGGTTGTTCAAGGATCTTAGTTCTTACGCCAAGATTTTCATCCAATCACTTCAGACGGCCATCACCACCTGTTGTGCCTTGAGACAAACTCCTCGCATTAGACTCAGTTCGACTCCTTACGACCAGAGAATCCCAGGGAGCTGAGGAATGGTACTCATTTATTGGAAGCTCTGAAAATTATTCGCAAGTTCAATGTCTGGTTAGACGCAGTCTACGAGCTCTCATATGACATGCTCGAGAACAGTAAGAGATTCTTGGTGGACGATAGACGCAACACATCTAAAACACTTAAAATAAAGGAAATCAAATTGACTGCAAGAGAGAGTAAAACTGTTGAGTGGGTTAGAAAGCAAAGGCGTCCATTTGAGACCAAGATGGTGATGACATGCGACAACTGTCCACGCCAACCTCTAGGATCATAAATATATCTTCACTTAATTTCTTGGTAGTTATATATGGGATAGCTGATTTTTGTTTTTGAACTTCACTATATATATATATATATATTTTGTAACTTGTTTATACAAGAATGACTGCGGGATGTTCCTGTGTTACTACATGAATCAATTTGCTTGGGACAGGCCGTTTAGTGAACGCATGGATGACGAAGATATCTATTTGGTTAAGGCTCAACTCATAGAATCTTTCATTGACCACGAGCTAGGATGGTGCAAGAAGAACCCTCCAAAGGCAACGAGCAGAAGACTACTGAAGGGAGGCAAATCAATAACTAGTTAGGACTACTTGGTTAATAGTTTCTATTGAGCAACTTGTAAAGTCAATTAGTTAGTAATTTAGTTTGAAACTCAATTAGTAGAACAGTCACTAGATTGTTGAATATTTGAAATTGAATTGTAATGGTTTTTATGTATAGAATGGTGTCTACTTTTATCATCATTTGTCTACTGCATCTTAGAAAAGAAAGACAGTTAACAACATCTAACCATCAGTAAAGTGTAGCTAACCATCAGTTAAATGACAGCGAACTCTAGTTCCAAGCTTTTTGTTAACAATTGTTATTGACAGTGAAACGACAGTTAACAACAGCTTTAGACAGTGAAAGAACAGTGAATCTTGTTGTTGTCGAAAATGATGCTTTAGTTACTCACAGTGTGACGCGGTTAACTATAGTTTCCCTTATTTAAACATGTAACGAAACCATGCATACATAAAATAGCAAAATAAAACTCAAAGGGGATTATGACTAAGATGAGAAGATTGTTCAGACAAATGACCACAACTAGCGACAATTAATCTCAGTGAACTAATACTTGTAAGAGATAATTTTTCACAAACGGATAAGAAATAAAGTGCAAAATGAAAGTTAGATAACTGTAGTGCAGGTCCTTATGTTGTGACCAGCATACTTGTAACACCTTGAGCATCTTGTAGGGATCATTTTCTTCTCAGATTTGGACTTTAACCTCTTTGTTCTGGGTCTTCTAGCTGGCTTCTTTGTCAACGGAGGCAACAATTGCGATCATATGTTGACATGTCCTACAAAGGTCTTTCAATCGATAGCATGGGGTTCAGAGTGAAAGAGTAGGCATTTTTGAAAGATGTAACAAGGTAAAAGTTGTCCATATAGTCATACGGAGAATGATTGAGCCCCTGGATGGCAAGAAAAGCATGTGAGCAGGGAAACCTTAATAACTGCCACTATCCACAAGAGCAACTTTTTGTGTCCATGTTGACAACAGTAGAATACTTGTTGCATTGCACTTCGTAAAGATAACTGTTGGCAGGCATCACCCTCCAATGCCTTCTAGTGTTTACAAGATCCCTTATCTTCTTTTCCATTTTGGGTCTCATCACAGTGTGCAAGATTTTTGTCAATTCATTCTTGGTTGCAAGTCTTTCCATCAACTTGCGCTTGAAAAAAAAATTGTAATGACAGTTAACCACAGCGCAATGACAGCTAACCAACACTATTTTTACACCTCTCCGCTTTCTTAAATATCAAATGAAATGACAAAAAAGAAAGAACCTAGATAAATAACAAAGAACATACAACATAGACATGTAAGTTGGGGGGGGGGGAGAGAGAGAGAGAGAGAGAGAGAGAGAGAGAGAGAGAGAGAGAGAGAGAGAAGGCCTAATTTCATTGGCAAGATAGTACACAGGAAGTTTTCGAAGCTCAATTATCCAGCTATTGAAGTATTCAAATAATGCAGCAGACCATTTCTGTTTTGGTAGATCTTTCAAGAAAGTAGTAATTGTGTCATCCTCACCTTCAGCCTTTAATTTGGCAAGGTTGAACTCGTATTGTGCTTCGCTTCTGGCATAAGCACATTTCATGAAGAGATCACAGATTCTAGACTTCATGAAAGCACCCGTATACAAGCCTTTGATGTTTGTCAGTAAGTGCCTAAAACATAATTCGTGTTCATCATTCGAGAAAACGTCAGGAAGAGAACTCATTATTGTCGTGTAGCGATCAGAGAGGAATGTGATTTTCCTACGAGTATTAGTCTCAGGATTAATATAATGCTTATCAATCTCTTCTCTCAACATCTCCAGAAACCACCTCCAGTTACTGTCATTTTCACAATCCACTATATATATACCAAAAGCTAATGGATAAAGCCCTAGAAGAAAGAAGAAAAAAATGCAAGGAATGCAAGGTCAGACAGCTAACCATAGTGAGATACAACGAAGATACAATTAAACAAAAAAAATTTTGTTACCTTTATGTGCATCATTTCCAGAAGCACAGATAATAGTCCCTTTGTATCTGTTTTTCAAGAAGCCAGCATCAACAAAAATTATCGGCCTGCAACATTGGAAGTTTTTCATAGAAGTATCAAAGCACACAAAAAGTCGCTGAAACTTATGTGTTTCAGGATCTCTATCTACTACAACTCTTGTGTCTGGATTTGCCTTCACAAAATTATCAACAAACAAGAGAAGAATTGTGTAGGATTTAGCTTCATTTCCATGAATTGCAACCATGGCCTTCTCCTTTTCGTACCACATCATCTTGTAAGGCACTTCCAACCCATAAGATTCGTTTAGTTCTGCTTGCAACGCCTTTGCACCCTTATTAGGATCCGCGCCCAATTTTTCTTTGATAATAAAGCTAGAAAAAGTAAAAGTGTTACAGTTAGTGAACTAAGAGTAATTATAATTAACCACAGCTAATCACGACTAATCACAGTGAAACAAAAATCTAGAACCACAGTTGATCACAGTGAACTACAAATCCAGAAGACAGCTAACCATTTTGAAATGCAGCTAACCACATTGAACACGTACCAGACTATAGAGGCTCTCATCATCTTGCTCTTGTTAACACGGATCCTCTCTTTGCAGGTGTGCTCTTTTTGGAATTTCCTGATATAGAACTAACCATTGACACGGCATAAGCGCGCTTGCACTTTCCATTCAAAATGATCATCCTCTTTCTTTAGGCAATATGCATTGACGCGTGTTGACTCATTCTATTCAAATAAGTACTTGAAACCAGTCTGTATTGAATAGACCCTGAGTTTGTCTCTAAATTCTTCCACACCACCTAAAAAATATTGTCCCTTATCATGTGGAGTGTTCGACCATAATTTTTTCATATATTCCTTTTGCTCTTCTTGACAGAAACAACCAAAAGAAATATCAGCAACATTGCACATTCCATCATCATCTTCCATCTCATCATGTTTTTCACCAGTCAAATCAGATCCAGCATAATTATTATTCATAAGGTTGACCTATTAAGAGCAAACAAAGAAAGAGAAATTAAAGTGAGAAGAATAACTATAGTTGACATCAGTGAAGCATAGTGAAGTTATGTACTTATACTCAATTTTATCTCAACATAATTTAATTTGAACATTTGCAGATAAAACCATCATCATCACCAAGTCTTTATTACTTTCCAGAACAACGTAATCCTCTTGTGGTGAGTACGGTACCTCAGTGAGAAAACTGAATCCTTAATGGATCTTATGCAGTTACAGACTGTACTACATATTTCATAAATTGTTGAATCACGATTTAAAGATGTCGTCACTGCCTCCCCATTGTAAACATACTTCACTAATGTGCCTGAAAAATTTGTCACCATATCATTGCAATGTACACTTCAGCTAAACAACAGAGATCTGTAGCATCCTAAGCATCAACGCTTCGGCTAAACGATAGTGAGCTACAGAATCCTAAGCATCAACACTTTAACTAACTACAGTGACTACAAACACCTACTACTAATGACAGTGAACCATCAGTGCAATACATCTAACAGCAAGTTAAACGACATTGAACTACAAAATTCTATCAGAAAACAAAACAAACACCAAACATGAATTAACAGACCAATAGCTAACGACAGTGAATTACAACATCCTAATCGTAAACAGTTACCATAAAATTCATCAAACACGTACACACAAACTCAAAAACATGTGATTCACCAAGCAGAGATGAAGAAAAGCTAAAGAGTTAACCATGTATTGAAAATGAAAGCAAGCTGATCACAGAATCAAGCACGCTCTAGTCAATGACCTCGAATTGAACACCAAATCAAACAAGAACAAACCCCGTTCTCTCAGCAAAGGTAGAGTTATGCGGCAATGTCGTCCTCACTCTCGTCGGAAGTGATCTCACACCAGAGAGAGAGAGAGAGAGAGGAGGCATTTGTGTCACTTTTACCGAGAAAATAAATTTTGAATTTGAATAGGAAAGAAATGAAGGCTCTCGTGGGTAAAATAGGAAGAAAAAGCTGAGTTTTGGGAAAGAATGGGTATTTTAAGAATTGGTTAATGAATTTGAATTTGAGGTTTTTTTAGAAAAAAAGATCAAACATATTGGGCTTTATTAGACAAAGAAAAAATTATTGAACTTTTTAGAATAAAAAAATAAGGAACTGAAAATAAATTTTTAAATAATTCACCCATAGGGTTAATTTGTGAAGCCACCGATGATTCAAAAAAGTGCGTCGTCTGCCCAAACGTAAAGAAAGAGGTACAAAGCCTGTACTTGTTTTATTCAATCATGACAGGCCCCTATTTTATGTTAGGGAATGATGCCACCGTAAAACAGAGTGAAGGTTCTCCCCTGAACAAGAGGGGTGTAACTAACACTACAACAAAAGGGGGACGATGAATGGCGATACTGCTAGTGTGAACCTGGTTGAGCGTCAACCAATTTTTTTTTTTTGCTTGCCACTGGTCATAACTAGCCTTCATCACGCCAATATTTCACCTACTGGCTTCTTGCCTGGCTACTGCTGGTAGATTCACTGTTGATGGGTCTTTGATTTTAAAAGATTTTTGTTTGATGAATAATGCACTACTAACATGTAATGAAGGTATTACTATCATTCTTCGATGAATATTAATTTTAGACAGTTCATTTCTTTCCACCTTTTGGGCGGTAGTCCGCCTCCCAGGGGATTAAAACAATTATGAACAACATTACTCATTTGTTCCACCTTCTGGGCAGTAGTCCGCCTCTCAGGGGAGTATAATTGAGTTTTTATAATTAAAGATGCATGAAAACTTGAAGCTTTGTGGAAAACCATAGTTTATTTGTTATAGAACATACTTACAGACTGCAGATCCAGAGCCTCATTCTCCGGTAAACAGTTATTAGCTGTTTAGCCACTCATAGACATACTTACTTGAGGATGATGAAACTGAATAGTTGCTTCGACTCTTCACTCACAAACTAAAAATTTTAGGCTTTTCTATTCTCAAATTGATTTTTCTTGTTCTGATTTTTGATGATCCTACACTAAGATTCAAATCTCTTTATGTAGAGAGCGGATTTCAAATTTGAATTGAAATACAAACTAAAAATAGTAACTCCACCGGTGATAGTGCTTTGATACAGACAGGGCATCTGCTTTCCTCCATTATCTTCTTTTGGAAAGCAGATTCTTTTAGGATAAGGATGTCTCCCATTTAGAGAAAAGGACAATACGATTTTTCTCGTATTTACAGGTCATTGTAATTTTCTGAGTTATCCCCAATGTATGGGTCTTCTTCTATTATCTTTCTTCTCATCCCATTTTCTTCCATATTTCTATCTGTATACATCTGGTAGCTCTTGTCTCTCTCAATCTTGTCGACCCATTGAGTACAGGAGAGGGATGAATCTATTTCTCTCCATTTTAGGGCCGTGAACAGATCATTTGTAACGGCCTCTGGATGGTCGTACGTGGTGACTATTTTGTGTCCTGATGCAAGAAATGTAATCTCTTGATCTTCTTTGATTAATTTCTTGATGTATTCTAACGTCATAGCCTTCATCCATGGAATGCTTGAATTTGGGTTTCCATTGTATCCGTCGCATGTTGGCTCAAGATACTATCCTTGGATGATTCTGACATAATGATATGGAGGATTGTATTCATTTTCTTTGTTAGACTTCTATATCCATTTTGGAGGTGTGGATCTGAACTTTAGTCTGAGAATGCAGTTGCTCTTCCTGACATTCTTGACTGTATTGTAGATAATTGCTGGCAATCCTTTAAGATCTTCATTTGTCTTTGTTCATAGATTATGGACAAATCCATTCTCTACTAACCACAACTTGTGCTCTTGAGGATGTTCACTCTGAACATTTACTAAATATCTTCCTAGGAAGGGTCTTGGGACAACGAAGAGAGTGCTTAAGAGATCTTCATCGGGTGTATGCTTGCCAATATGTCTGTGGAACTTGAACAATTCTTATTCTTTTAGTGCTTGAATAGAAACTTTAGCACTCTATGGAGTTCTAATGTACAGCGTTGCTGGTTCATTGACCATGCTTGGTGGTTTCTTCTTCTGACTTAGTTCTATTGCCAAGGCATTCATGGTCTCTATCATGAGCCTTTTGTCATTTTCCTGGAAAGCAAACCTTAAATTATCCAGCAGTGCCCTCTGGTGGGATGCTAGATTCTGGTCAGTTTGGAAGACTGCTTCTAAAAAGGTGTTCAGTTGATATCTGAAGATGTTTACAATACCTGTAGGAAAAGTTCTAATTTTTGGCAAAGTAGCAGCCATTAACGGTCTTGATTTGCCTTTACCATCTTCCGTTTGAGATGGGCTAGCCAATCCTTTCCCTTGGGATTCATCAGTTAAGGCTGGTCTTTTGGGACGCAGCAAAAAACTCTTGAGGATTTTTTCGACTGGTTCTTCTTATTGGTTAGGCTCTTTTCCTGGTCTTTTGCTTCTTGGGTTGCATCATTCATCGTCACTTCTTTTATACATGACCATTTCTCTGGTTAACGCGTCTGGGAGATTGTTCTTGTTTCCTGCAATTAATTCTACATCATAATCATATTGGCTAAGAAATAATTGCCAATTAGCTAATCTTTCCCTATCTGGAGCTTTATCAAGTTTAAAGTTTCTGAAAATTTTCACTCTGGCGCAATCTGTTTTCACAATGAAGGGTTTTCTTAAAAAGGCCGGAGAATTCTCGATTGTCTTTTTGATGGCCAGAATTTCTTTTTCCCCTATGGGATAATTCTGTTCTGCGGCGTTGAACTTTACACTGCAAAATTTCAAAATCTTCTCAATGTTAGTGCCTAGCTCTTTTGCCAGTACCATAGCTGTAACAACCCGAACCAGAAATTATATGTTAATTGGCTTGATTTGCGCATTTCACGATTAGGCGCGGTTTTGTAGTAATTGGTCGATATGGCGGGTTTGTTCACGACTAAATTATCGGGCAAGAATTTAGTTTGAGTTCCTTCGTAGAAATTGTAGAGGATTTGATTTTGAGTCCGTACGAGGTTTCAGAGGATTTTTCAGATAATCAGAGAATATAAAATGGATATTTGAAATTATCGTCGAGTTAGTCGTACTTATCCATTTGGGTTTGAGTTATCCGAATCGTAAATTTGGTCGGTTCGCGATGTATAAATATCAAATGGTTGTAAAATTGTCAAAAAGTCACATTTAGACCAAGTTTGACCGAGTTGGATTGTGTTGACTCAGGTTGACCTGTTTTGCCCACCGACCCATTTTCTTCCCGTCGTCGGACCCGGCGATTCTGGCCACCTCCGGCCAAGTTCTTGGTATGGTTGGAAAGCTTTTTTGATTTCCTATTGTTTCATGTATTTATTTGTGGAAAATTGGTTGTGATTTGAGGTTGTTCGAGCTTGGTAAAATTTGGGATTTTCGCCGGAAACAGGTGGTGGTTTTCGGTGAGTTTTGGTGTCTGGCTGGTGACGGGTTTGGTTCCCCTCAACTGTTGATGAGTTCTGGGCATTTTGTTTAGGAATTGGAGGTGGTTTGAGGTGGTACGTGGTGGTGACCGGATAGGAAGATCCTGCGAGACTTTTGGCTGAAATTCCGGCCGGTGTGGGTTGAGTTGGCCTTGGTGGTAGAAGGGAAATGTGTTGGGCTTGAGGAGATGAAGAGTTTGAGGTAAGGGTCACCGGAGTTGGTCACTATTGGTGCTGCGCCGCCGTCGGCGGCGGCGGTCAACGGTAGAGCTCCGGCGAGGGTTGACTTTTTGGGATTTTTGTAGATTTTTATACCATTTTGCTCGTAATTGCACCCCGATCGTAGTCGTGAGGTTTTTGACATGATTTGAGTGTTCTAAGTTGGGACGAGGGTTATTGGGTGTATTATAAGAATTTTGCTATCCTCGACGATATTTCGAGCGATGCGTTTTTCGAGAACGCGAGGTTCTTGACGTATTAGCTTCGTATGTTGTGATTCTATATGTATTGATCGTATCCTTATTGTTCAGGTGATCATGATCCTGTGTTTGGCGAGAGATTTTCCGCCGGACCTCAGAGTTAGCTTCGTATTGTGAGTGGACACTTTGATTTTCACTGTCGATTTGCGAGTCTTGATTATGCATTTTATGTTATGCATTTTACGAGCATGCAATTATGATTATACATTTATGATTATGTATTTTTACTTGGAGGCACATATATGATTTTTTTTATGTGGATTATGGATATATGGATGCATCGATGCACTGGCTTCTCGGCTGATCCCCGAGATGCTCTGGGAAGGTTATTACAAACGCCTGACCCGTGATTATATGGCTCCCAGGAAGGTTATGACAAACCCCTTACCTGGTTGAGCATGATTGTAACTTTGAGGAAAATGTACTCAAGTTACGGCTTCCACATTTTATTCGGCATCCAAGAAGGTTATGACAACCACCTTACCTGTGTTTGATGATTTTAGACTCGCATTATGATTTCATGTATATATTGGTGAAAGGCATATTGTTATTTTCGTCCACTCACTCTAACGATTTTATTTGCCTTTCCCTGGGATTTTCGGTTTCTTTTGTCCAGTTTGCAGTTTAAATTCCGGGGTTGGACGTCGACGGTGGAGGCGTAGAGTTTAGGTCACACTTCAGTTCGAGTAGGTTCTTAGTTCGACCTACTGATTGTATATGATGTATATAGGAGTCACTCTAAATACTTATGTTTGTTTTCAGTAGAGTTTACTTCTGAATGTTTTTCTGGATTTCTTGTAAACCTTGTGGTTAATTATATGTATCATGTTGAGAAATCCGGATGGGGAACGGAGCCACACGGTTTGACTTTTGTGGAATATTCGAAGTGTGATTCTCTTTGCAGGTTCAAACTTTGGCTCACGTATTTCAAAGTAAACTTTGGCAAAAAAAATTTTAAGGTCATGTTTTCGAAGGGGTTTAATTTCGGTTTAGGTAACTAAATCGGAGTCGGGTCCTTTCAACAGCTACCCAGAAGTTGTCACTAGCATCAGTTTGGAGGATGATATCTTCATTCGCTTCGGGTTGATGTAGTGGTGGCAAATTTTTGCATAGATCTTTGATTTGCCTGACGATCTTTTCATCATCTTCTGTGAACTTTCAAGCTATCTTTGAGCTGGTTTTGGGCGACAGGGTTGTTGTTAGTCCAACAATTTTAGGAAGGAAGTCTCTTCCATAATTTATGACTCTTAAAAATCTATGTAGACTTTTAGCATCAAGAATTCTGTCTGGAAATTTCCAGACCTTCTCCAGGATATGAGGTTGAAGCTTGATGACTCCATTCTTTATGTTGGTCCCTAAGAAATCAATTTCATCTAGGACGAGAAAGACTTTCCTCTCTCCTAAGATGATCCCATGTTGGATGATGATTTTGACTACTTTAAAAAGATGATTCATGTGTTCTTCTTTGTTCTCTGAGAACACAAAAATGTCGTATGTGTACACCACACAGAAGTCTGCTACTTGTTTGAATATATTGTTCATTTTTCTCTGGAAAAAGGATGGAGCCTGTTTTAGCCCGAAAGGAATTACTAGCCATTCGTAATGTCCCTGTGGAGTTCTGAAGGCTGTGAGAGGAATGCTATCAGGATGCATTTTGACTTGCCAGAATCCTGATTTAGCGTCAAACTTTGAAAACACCTTGGCTCCTTTGAGCCTATTGATTAGCACTCTTGCTTGTGCTATATGATAACCATCTTTTACGGTTTCTTGTTGACGTCTCTGTAGTCTATCACCATTGTTGCTTTCCCACGAACTTCTTTTGCATGATTTCTGATATAGAAAACTGGAGTATGATGAGAACTTTTTGATGGTTTGATCAATCCTTTCTCCAAGAGTTCAGCTATATCTTTTCTAAACTCCTTTTGATCTTCTTCTTTGTATTGGGGAATGTCTTTTACATGACAGATTAAATTCATGTCATGTAACTTGAGATTATAGACCACTGGGTCCTTTTCCCAAAACTTCAGGGGATTAATATCGATATTTTGTCTGAGCATTTCTTTGATTTTCCAAGGGTGTGCTTCTTCTATTTCTCAAGTTTAGCCTTGAAGTGCTTGAGATTATGCTCTTTTATAAATGCGGCTTCAATCGTTTCATCTTCATCTCCCGATGACTGTTCATCGGGCAACTCTTCTTGTTGTGTGTGCTAGTTATTCGGAGTCTTATAAGACACATAGTAATAATACTTGTCTTGATCATGAAGCAACGCAATGGTAGGATCTCCGGTTTCAAATCTAGTCTTCATGCTGGGTTTCTTGGAGTTCCTTGCGTTCCTTTTGAGGATTTTTTCTTGTTCACACTTGTCACAGACTCTCTTGAGAATGTTGTAGACAGTGTGTTCTTTGAGTTGGATTCTGGTAAGGACATGAGGTGGAGCATCTGGATGCTTGAATTCTTTGTTGACGTGAAACCTATAGAATTCAATTTCATCATAATCTTCTTCTGATGATGAAGATTCTTCGACAAGCAACTCTTCTTGGTGCTTATATTGTAGAATTGTTTCGAATCGTGGTTTGTATTCACCACTATTCTACTGCGATCTCTGATATTGCTCTGTGAATCCTGGACCAACAATACTTTTAGCTTCTTTAAGCCTTTCTGTCAAGAAAAATTTGTGATTCTTCTCGAAGCCTAATAAATTCTCTTCTGGGTTCTGGATGAAAGTTTGTTGTAGCAGGAAATCATTGCTAATTAAGACATCTGAGTCCTAGCCTTCTGATTGGCAAATATTTTCAATGACAAATGTTCATCCTCCTATTGAGACTTGAACCTTTCGGCAAAAGTATTCATGATAATTCTTCTTCCTTCTACGGTCTTTCCGATCGCATTTATTTTTGGATCTGTTATCCACAACTCTTCTGATATAGCAAACCTTTTTGATAGACTGAAGCCCGAACCGTTGTCTACAAAGGCATGTAGATGATACTTCTTGTATCCTGGAAGTTTTAATCCAATCTCAATGTAGTTACTGAATCTACTTTTAGAAATAGTTGCTACCTTGCATAGGTTCTGTTTTGAAGAACTTGCTTCCTCTTCTGTAAAAGGATTGCACTGTTCTTCTTCACAGTCAGATACTTCTTCTCTTTTCGTATCATGGACTGGATCTTCTGCATGTACTAATTCTTTCTTTGTAGTAGTATCGGTCTTTGCTCTTTCTAGATCTTTTTCTATAATTTTTTGTTTCTCTTCTATCTCATAGAAGTAGTTTTCGTATTCTTGTTCAATAATCTAGTTTATTGAATTCTTCTTTGTTTTTCTTCTTACTTCAGCTATGAAGCATTCTTTATGATAAGTTTTTCCTGTTGCTTCACTGAACATGGGAAATCCTCTCTTCCCCTTGCATTGACAGAAGTCACAAATGAATGTTCCCTTGTTGACTTTGTAGGAAGAAATCTATTTTTCCTCTGTACATTCTTCCTAATTCTTTATCTCAAGAAGATAAACCTCTCTAGGTTCTTCTTCTCCAGATTCTGAATCTGATTCTTCTGATGATTCATCTTCTGAATAGACTGAATAGACAAATATTTCTTCATCATCACTACCAGAATAACAGGTATAGGCAACGATTTCAAATCGTTGCCTATAGTCCAAAATTCGTTGCCTATAGTTATAGGCAACGAATTTTCGTTGCCTATACTTTCGTTGCCTATAGTTCGTTGACTATACTATAGGCAACGAAATCAATAACCAATTCGTTGCCTATAGTTTGGGGTTTAGGGGTTAGGGTTTTCAACAATAGGCAACGACCCCAGCTTAATTCGTTGCCTATAGTTTCACTATAGGCGACGACTTCTTCGTTGCCTAAACCCTAAACAGGATGTCACCTTTCAAACTATAGGCAACGACGTCGTTGCCTATACTTTTGAATTTCGTTGCCTATACTTTTGAATTTCGTTGCCTATAGTTTGAATTTTTGCATTTCTGGCAAACTATAGGCAACGAAATTGGTCCATTTCGTTGCCTATAGTGTGTGGAATTTTTAAAAAAAATACTTGATTCTGGATTGGGCCCAATTCCAGAATCTGCAACATTTACATGAGTTCAAACCACAACAGCGTACACATTTCAACCGAAATCAAAAACTAGCTACGTGCTACTGATCAAAGTTAACAGAATTGAGGAAGTCCTCGTGTGAACCCTCCTGGTGCTGCTGGTCGTCATCCCCATAAAACTGATGAAGCTGCGGCTGCTGGTCACCCCCGTAAAACTGATGCTGCGGCGGCGGAGGCGGCGGCTGCTCGGCACCCGTCCAAAACTGATGCTGCTGCGGCGGCTGCTGGTGGTCCCCATATAACGGCGGCTGCTGGTGACCCCCAAAATACTGCGGCTGTGTTGTAGGCGTGAACAGATTTGGCTGAGTCTGTGGGTGCGGGTGCGAAGCCTCCCGAGGTTGCTGAGATTGAAAGAATGCCCACATTTGGTCGTGCTGCTCCTTCTCACGGGCTCTTTCCTGCTCCATGGCTTCCCTGGCACGCCTCATCTCCTCCAACTCCTCCTGCTGCCTCCGAATCTCCTCCTGCTGCCTCTGAATCTGCTCTTGTAGGCCGGACGACCTAGAACTGCTGGACCCGCTGGAGAATTCTGGAGTCATCTTCAAGACTCCATTTCCTCTGTAACCCATCCCCTTGGCCCAAAACTTGTTCTTTCCAACGGGAATCGCATCTGACACGCACCTCGCCGCATTAATGGGCGTCATGTGGTCAACCTGAGATGCATACTGGGTCACCTCTTCCTCCGTGCACCCCTGATGCAGCTCTCGAGCTACTTTAGCACGCACCTTTGGGATCGACTCAACCAATCTCTCCTAATAGACAATGCAAAATCGGTGACGCATTAATAATTGAGTAAAATACAAGAATTAATTAAACATGAGATGTATCAAATATGGACAAATATTTATTAGATACTTACAACATATTCAGGGTTGTTCGGATACCCATGTCGGATGGAATACACGAGAGGATCAGTCTCTGGTTCCAACCTTGCCCCACGTCGAGTCCATCTCTCATACGTTCGGGAACCGCAATGATGTGGGTTCACGTTCTGCGCTCGGTTTTTAGCATTTTGTTTCGAAATGTGCTTGTAGAAAAAGAAAATGTGCACAATTATTAGCCAATTATATATATAGCATAAATTAGAGAATATCCTCGCAACATTAATTTTTTTGATTAAAATCCAACCCATTTATTTTTCACATATTTAGTCCTCGGACCTAGAATTGTTTCCTTTAATTTCTAGGTTTTTTCATGTTATTCTGCAGGGAAATAATTTAATCTTTGTTATTTTTTGTTTTAATTTCTAGCATCTCAATCACTAATACAGTTCACTATCTTTACTTCGTATAAACAATGTAAATTGTATAATTTAATTTACCTACACAATATATTAGAGATTTACCTACATATTAAATTAATAACATAGATAGAGATTTACCTACTACCTCTTGCGTATATAAAATAATATATCATAAAATGTAGGTAAATTAATAATAATAATAATATTAGTTTAGATTTAGGTACGCAACATAATTCATGTGCATACCACAAGTTTGGGATGCTTCCAGTGGGCTATAAGCCAGTTCCACTCGTACTCCCGGTATCTGAACTCACTTGGAGTGCCATTTCGGCCTTTATCTATGTTCTCCTCCCAGAACTTCTTCAAGTGAGACTTCCACTCTCGATACCTATATTGATGCAACAAAAATATCATATAACCAACACTTTATATTCACAAATCTAACGTATTCACAAATCATATAAGGATACTTAGCCTTATATAAATCCAAAATCACATCACCTAGACGTGAGCTTTCGTTCACACCACCCCCCGGGCTCCTTCAGCCGATCGTCAATAATAAACCATTGCTGCAATACACGTATACATAATTAGCCTCATAAATATGTATGTTTGGTGCCTTACAATAATATATAAGAACGTCTATTTTTATGACAAATTAATGTAAATTTAACTCACCGACAGTGCATTATGCACTCGGGCCTTCACTTCAGCATCAACTGAACCCCACGAATCCCACAACATCGGGACGAAATCACGTATGACAAATCCTGCTTGGCTAGCATACATCCCATTGTCAGAATACTCGATAGCCTCCCCATCATCTTCATAATCAATATGAGCCCGATTGTCACCGACTCGATCTTCAATACCCTTCCCGGTTGTGGTACCTCTGCTCTGTTTAGCTTTAGGGTTGACGACGGTGCCTAAGACACGGTACAAAAGAAGGAAATTAAGAAATAGAACCTAATTTAATGTACTGTATCTAGTAAATGAACATAAACTTACCATTCTCGTAAGTGAGCTGACCCTTAACCCTCACACTCAACAGAGGTTGAGAGAACGGCTCATATGTGTATGCTTCCTCAGGCGTCGTGAACGGGTCCTCATCATAGACGGCCACGTTGTTAGGGTCGAGCTGAGGTATCTTCGGAATAACCGTAGGGAAGAACAAGTCCCTTGGCGGGCATAAGTGCACAGAATCCGTGCGGGATGCACTGCCGGATGGCCCAGCTGATCCGGAATTAGGTTGTGGCGTCGCCGCATTGGGAGGAAGAGGTGGCATACGCGGTGGGTCCTGCTGCGAACGCCCAAATAGTACCCTCGTACTATTTGGGCGTTCGCCGCTGACTGAGTGACGACCGGATTCCGTGGTGGAGTTTCGGCTGCTGTTGCGGGAGGGTCGTTCATGAGACACCGAGTGACGTGGACCTTGGGGATCCTGGGATGTGGCAAGAAGTTGGAGATGACGATTGGAATGTACATAGACGGTCTCAAGACTGTCCGGTACGGTGCTTCCAGAACTCCCACCAACGGACCTAGACCCACTCCTGGGTCCTTGAGGGTTCAACCCGGAGGACATTTGAGGTGTCGCTCCTTGAGGTGACGAGGAGGAAGCTCCTTTTTGTTTCCCACTTTTCCCGGGAATCAATCTTTTGAACACGGACATTTTTATTAATGTCTGCAACAAAATAACATAATGAATACCTTACAATTGAGGCAACAATAACCTAAATTTAAATTTTGTCTAACTAAAATGAACAACCCAAACTAACAATCACACTTATTCCCGGCCAATTCTAATTACCTAAACTAAATAACCAAACTAAAATCACACTTAATTATTCCCAATTCTAATTATTCCCAATTCTAATTACATAAACTAAATATATATAATCCTAATCCACAATATAATCCACAATATAATCCACAATATAATCCTAATCCACAATCCACAATATAATCCACAATATAATCCTAATCCACAATATAATCCACAATATAATCCACAATATATATAATCCTAATCCACAATATAATCCTACTCCACAATATAATCCACAATATAATCCTCTAATCCACAATATAATCCTACTAAAATCAATCTAACAAACAACCCAACACAAATCCAACACAACCTAACCTAAATCACAACACAAATCCATCTAAAATCAACCCAACAAACAACCCAACACAAATCCAACTAAAATCACGTTGTTTATTCAAGTAAGGAGAGAGGGAGAATGTGAACCGTACTTTTCGGGTTGCGGAGAGGGCAGAAATCCGGCGAGGTTTGCGGAGAGAATGCTAGTTGCGGCGGAGCTGTTCGCGAGCTGGAAATATATTCCAGGACTATAGGCAACGAAATGGTGGCATCGTTGCCTATAGTATAGGCAACGAGGAGGACTTATAGGCAACGAATTTTTCGTTGCATATACATTAGGCAACGAAATCAAGACTATAGGCAACGAGGTGTATCGTTGCGTATACTTTAGGCAACGAAATGCACCCTAAAGGCAACGAAGTGTGTCGTTGCTTATACTATAGGCAACGAAATTTTCGTTGCCTATACTATAGGCAACGAAATGCATAACAAAAGCAACGAAATCCATGATAAAGGCAACGACATCAATGTTAAAGGCAACCAAATCAATGTTAAAGGCAACGAAATCAATGTTAAAGGCAACGAACTTCAATTTATAAGCAACGAAATTCACATGTTTTCCACAACATACATGAAAATAACCGTTAAACTAATCCATCAAATTACACAAGTAAACTTCGATTCGATCAACACATATATACATTTAGGAGTTAATCAACTGAATACAAGCTCGAAGACTATACTCAATTACATCTCTAACTAAGGCTGATAATCAGAATCATCGCTAGAGTCTGACGCAGTTTGATAGTTGAAGTCTGGTAATAGGTGTCGCTCCTCGTCCTCGTCACTCGAGTCTTCATCAAAGTCATTTGGATTAACATTTAGAAGTGCTGCTCCAGAATTTTGAACCACAATACCAGGTCGAACATTATAATGGCGAATTGTATCGGATTTCGGAATGTCAATTCCATTTCCCTCTTGGTATGCTGCAACTTCTTCGTCATCTTCATTTTCACCAAGTGTGGCAGCATTGTACACATTCCTAGCTTGCACATGGTTTACTACTTTCCAGGGGGGTCTGTTCATAAGATCGTCAAGGTAAAACACTTGTTTGACCGATGTGGCAAGAACGAAAGGATCCTCCTCATACCAACTTGTGGCAGTATTCACGGAAATGTATCCATATTGATCGATGCGAACGTTCTCCGGACGAGTATCAAACCATCTGCACTTAAACAAGTAAACTTTCATGCGCTCACCATACATGAGTTCAACCACTGAATGGAGTACCCCGTAGTAGTCAGGGTCGTTATCCCCACCATGCACCATTACCCCACAATTCTGTGTCTTCACCCTATTGTCTCTTTCTTGACACATAAATTTCACGTCATTGACCCTACACATCGCGTAAACTTTTGATGATATAGGTTTCATAGCCAAGAGCCTCAATGCGTGTGACCATTGTGGGTAACCATCATCTTCTACATAGTTCATCTGAAATAAATAACCGTCAACATTAGATACGACATTTCATATAAATAACCGTCACAATTTGCTTTTACACGTCATATATATTATGACTAAATGAATATATACTCACCCATGTGCCAAAAAAATTTGCAAAGGTCCGATTGTGGTACGCAACATCCCCGCGAACCTCTGGACTTCCAAGGTGTGTGTCTTTCCAATATTTAACTTCTTTACAATTAATGAGTACACACCAGTGTGCAATGTCTAACTCATATGGTGTCAACTCCCACTCCCCGTGCAACCTACTCTGTGGATAAACATCATTAGAGACTACAGAAAGGTTGAACTGGGGTTCATCTACCGACATATTCGAATGTGGGTCCTCAAGCGCTCCCAAAAACAGTTTGACGTACGTTACGCACTCGTTCGCAAGATATGCTTCGGCGATACACCCTTCAGGTGCAGATGTATTATGTACATACCCTTTGTACTCTCCCAGTTGTCTACAATGATGAAAACAGCTTGTTATTATTGTTGTACGTAGAACAAGAATAAATTAATATATAAAGACTTAATTAGCAAACATCATACAAATGCGGGGTATATACCTCTCCATTGGATACATCCAAGTGTAGTGAACGGGACCGGTGAGCATCAATTGCTCGGGAAGATGCATCATCAAGTGAGGCATGATGTCGAAGAAATTTGGGGGGAAAATCCTCTCCAACTTGCACATGATAAAAATGATGTCCTTTCGCATTTCTTCGAGGCCTGACATTTTCACTTCTCTGGTGCATAACTTTTGAAAGAACCTTGACAGCGCCACTAACGGCTCTACCACCTCATCATCAAAGTACCCTCGAATCATAATAGGGAAGAGGCGTTGAAGTAGTACATGGCAGTCATGACTCTTTAATCCATAAATCTTATTGTCCCTGTAGTTAACACACCGACTTATATTTCCAGCAAACCCATAAGGATACTGGACGTTAGCCATCCACACAAAAATTTCATGCTTCTCGTCACGCGTGACCGTGTAAGGAGCTTGGGGCATCTTTCTCCCCTTCTTTTTCAACCACAGATGTTCCCGCAGTTTCATTTTTTCCAAATCAACGCGAGCTTTAGGTCCATCTTTGGTTTTACCTTGCCAATTTAGAACGGTGCCCACCACACTTTCACACACATTCTTCTCTATGTGCATGACATCTAGATAGTTCCTGATAGGCAACATCCGCCAGTACGGGAGTTCCCAGAAGATGCTCTTGTGTGTCCAGAACTTATACCTGTCGGGTATCTTCGGTATAGTCGCAACAACCTCAGGATGATTGCTCAATGGCCCAAAATTATACTCATTCAGGACTTCTAAGATTTCATCTCCAGTCCATCCCATGGGTTGCAGACCTTCTTCTACAGTGCCGTCAAAATCCTGGGCGTCCTGGCGAAATGGGTGATGTCGTGGAAGCCAACATCGGTGACGCATATGGACAATCTTCGAGCAATGAGCTTGTCCAAACATGGCAGTCATGCACTCTGGACAGGCCCTGTACCCCTTGGTTGGGTTTCCCGACAACATCCCTCGACCTGGAAAATCACTGATTGTGCCCACAAGCATAGCACGCATTCGGAACATCTCATTTTTAAACCTGTCGTAAGTGGGATGACCAACTGTACTCAACTGCTGAAGCTCTATAATCAATGGCCTCATGTACACATCCAAACACTTTCCTGGATAACCCGGCCCTGGAATCAACAGAGTCAGCATATTATATTCTTTCTTCATGCACATCCACGGAGGAAGGTTGTACGGTACCAATATAACGGGCCATATGCTGTACTTCTGACTCATGTTGCCGAAGGGGTTGAATCCGTCAGTCGATAGCCCCAGCCAAACATTTCGGACTTCAGCTGCAAAATCAGAAAACACATTCACCAGGTGCTTCCAAGCCTGACCATCAGCAGGGTGTCTAAGGATATCATCGTCAGGCAAAGTCCTCTCAGCCCACCATCTCATAGCTTTCGCCGTGAATGCACACATGAACAACCTTTCCAGCCTATCAATAAGTGGGAAATACCGAAGTATCTTCACTGCTTTCTTGTTTCCTGCAGGAGTGTACTTCCACCTTTCCGTACCACACACCGGACAGTATTCAAGCTTCGATAGATCCTTCCCGTCATCGTCTACACCCCAAAAGAGAACGCAATCATACATGCATGCGTGAATCTTGGTGTACGAAAGTCCAAGATCTTTGAGGACATGTCGTATCTTACGATGAGTGGGGGGAAGACGATGACCGGGGGGCAGCAGATCACCAGTCAACTGAAGCCACCTATCGACCGCTGCCACGGTGCTCTTGGTCTCCACTTTTAGCTGCATCACTGCCATCACACTTTCAAGGACTGTCTTAGGACATCCGTGGTACAACGGAGTTTGATGCATCTGAATCAGGTTGTGGTACTTGTCCATACCACGTGTGTTGACATAAACTCTAGGTAATGGCTGGACTGGCTCAATGTGAGGAAAATTCTCAACTTCTGGAGGAACATATACGGGCGCTTCAGAATCATGAAATACACCGCTCTCATGAGGAAACATATCGTCGATGAACCTCCTGGTGGGATCATAATTGGATGACCTCGCAGTATCAGCAAATTGTCCATGATCATGCGGATCGGCTGCTGCTGATGCTTCACCGTGATAAATCCAACGGGTGTACTTATTCCAAAATCCGTTTCTATGAAGGTGTCGCTCAACTGTAGCAATGGGACAACGATTGCCGCGACACCGACATTGTTTACATGGACAATAATGCACTGGCAACTCTCCACAATTAGCCGCCACAAATTCCAGAAATCTCCTAATTCCCTGCCCATATCTTGCATCAGTTCTATCCAGCCTCATCCAACTCTTGTCCATCCTGAAATGTACTGCCGATTCCAAAACGTTTCAGATTTTTCCACCGATTTTGATTTGAATAGCTGCTGGCTAGATCTGATATAATACTAATTATAGGCAACGAAATAGTAATTCGTTGCCTATACTTATTTTTCGTTGCCTATTAACTATAGGCAACGATTTTTTCGTTGCCTATAACCAAACTTTAGGCAACGAAAACTATAGGCAACGATTTTTTTCGTTGGCTATAAAATGGAAAACTATAGGCAACGATTTTTTTCGTTGCCTATAAAATGGACTTTAGGCAACGATTTTATTACTATAGGCAAAGATGTCGTTGCCTATAGTTTACAATAGGCAACGAAAATCCATTTCGTTGCCTATTGTAAACTATAGGCAACGAAATTCCCCCCTCGTTGCGCGTTGTTTTCCATTTCGTTGCCTAAAGTGCTTATGTTGGTAGTGCATCTTCTGATGAATAGACTACTTTGTAGCCTTTCAGGTTTGTCGTTTCTATGACTTCTTCATATTCCTTGAGAAGAGCTTTCGAATTTTTCTTTTCTTTCTTGAGACATTCGTTAGCATAGTGTCCTTCAACCTTGCACAACCAACATCTACAAGATTTCTTTTTCTCAGGTTCTTGATAGGAACTTGTCTTCTTGAAAGTCTCTTTTTGGGATTTTGTTTTTCTCTCCTGTAGTTGGAGCTTCTCTTGAACCTCCAACTCTTCTTTCCATTTCTCTTGAAATGTTTTTTTAAGTACTTCTTATTTTTCCTCTTTTCTTCTCATCCCCTATTAGTTGGTGTATCTATTATTCTCGAACAAAAGTCACTTGTTCCCTTGAGCTGCTTCTTGGCGGCTTTTGCTTTGGTGTTGGCTTTGCACTGATGGCGCAGCTGCCTGATTCTCTCTGCCACTCCTCCCACCAAAAATCTTTCTAGAGGTGTTTCTTCTATGTTTTCTCTCATGGTTGTTCTCCATGGTTCAGGTAGCTTCCTGTATAGGAGGTGTACCAGGTCGGTATTTTCAAACTCTCCTATTGTGCAGTAGTACTCTTGGAATTCATTCAAATATTCTTCAAAGTACTTCATGTCGCAGATCTTGAAAGCATATATGTTGTATTTTGCTATCTTTTTAGTTTTTTCTCCAACATATGAGATGTCTCCGCAGAATTGATCATAGAGCGGAATGGAAAAAGTATAGGGATTTTTGTTTGTCTTTATGTCTTCCAACCATTGCTTTCCTCTGATCGTCTCCTTGAAGGGAAAGTAATACTTCTTTGCCATTCCTAGAAGGGTCGACTCGTAGATTGTGTGCAAGTCTTGTGTTTCAAATCTTCCGTAGGTTGAACATGATGCCATCAATAGACTAGTTACCTATTCGCCGATGGCCTTTTTCTTGTCTAGAGCTTTCTCTAGATCAAGTCATACTCCTAGTTGAGTGATTGGCACCATATGAGTATTTTCTTGTCGAACGAATCTGTGGGAGTGAAAGGACCTAACCCCGATTTAGTTTCCTAAACTGGAATAAAACCCCTTCTGAAAACACGAACTTGCAAAAACCACAAAAATTTTGGCAGAGTTTCGTTACTAACGCGGAATTGCCATTAACCTGCACCCGGAAAATACACTTCTTCCTATGCCACAAAAGTCAAACCGTGGGCACCAATCCCATCCGGATTTCTCAATATCATAACAATAACGTAAAGCAGTAATCAAATCTGTACTTTACAGAAAATCCGAAGAAATCAAATGAAAACATATAAGTAAAATATCAGAGCGACCACTAGTGTATATATATACAAAATATACAACAGTAGGCAAAACAAGAAACCTACTGGAAAAGAAAGGTAGCTCGAACACTAAGCCTCCGACCGCGACTTGAGACACCAGATTTCGAACTGTAAAGTGGGCACGGAAATCGAAAAGCCCAGGGGAAAGGTAAATAAAATCGTTAGAGTGAGTGGACAAAAATAAACATATGTCTTTCACCATTTACATATATCATCAAATCAAGCAAAGCGAGTTCGGAAAATATATGGAGGTGCCAGGCGAATCTCTCAAGCCCGACGGTGACAGGCTAGGTGAATCTCTCAAGCCTAGTGGGCAAATCAAGAGAATCTCTCAACCCTGCCAGGGGAATCTCTCAACCCTGGATCTAACTACCGGTGATCAGTCGAGTAGTCAATTCATCGATGCTAAATAAATTCCATCACCATATAAAATATAAAAAAATACCTCCAAAAGCAATAAATAATCTCAACATCGTATATAAATAAATACGGAAATCACGAACTCGCTATGACAGTGAAAATAGAAAAGTCCACTCACAGGTGAGCACAGCGCGCACACGTGCTAATCACGAGATCCGGTGGAAGATCCGGCGGAAGTATTGAGTATACTGGCCTGATAGCTGTTGTTATAAGCAAACTCAATCAAATGCAGTTGCTGGTCCCAATTTCCTCGAAATTGCAAAGCACAAAACCGCAACATATCCTTGAGAGTCTGAATAGTCCTCTCAGACTGCCCTTCAGTCTGAGGATGAAAAGCTGTACTGAAATGCAATCTAGTGCCTATGGCTCGCTGCAATGCCTGCCAGAACTCTGAAGTAAACTGACTGTCTCGATTAGAAACAATTGATACAGGCACACCGTGCAGACGAACGATCTCCGCTAAATACAGCTTTGCTAATCTGCCCACTGAAATCTTCCCCAGAAGTGCAAGAAAATGAGCGGATTTCGTCAATCGATCCACGATAACCCAAATACTAGTATTACCAACCGAAGTACGCGGTAACTGATACACAAAATCCATGGTAATGTGCTTCCACTTTCAAACTGGAATTTCCAAGGGCTGCAACTTTCTTGCAGGCTTTTGCCTCTCCGCTTTAACCAGCTGACAAATCAAACATCTGCTCACATATGTGGCAATCTCCCGCTTCATGTTGCGCCACTAATAATAAGCTCGAAGTGTACGAAACATCTTCGTACCACCGGGATGCATCGCATATGCCGAACAATGAGCTTCGTCAAAAATCTCTTTCTTCAAACTCTCATCCCTGGGTACACATAATCTGCCTCTGAATAGCAACATACCATCATCACTCAACCAAAACTCTGTTGGCACACCATTCCGAATCATTGTCTTCTTGTCCAACAAGTAGGAATCTGCATCTTGAGCTTCCCGCACCTGGTCAACCAATACCTGTCGAACCTGGAAGCTAGCCAACAAAGCTCCATCGTCGTCCCACTTGAACTCAGCTCCCGTAGCCCGAAGCTCGGCTTACATAGAAACTCTGGCTACACACACATGGAACAACGAAACTCCGGATTTTCGACTGAGTGCATCAGCAACGACATTAGCTTTCCCTGGATGGTACTCGAAAGTGCAATCATAGTCGTTGATCAACTTCATCCATCTGCACTGCCTCATATTAAGTCTGGCTGCGTGCGTAAATAAGTCAGACTCTTGTGATTGGTGTATATCTTGCACTGAGCTCCGTACAAGTAGTGTCTCTAACTCTTCAACGCTAATAAAATAGCATCCAACTCCAAATCGTGGGTCGGATAGTTGACTTCATATGGTTTCAGCTTCCTGGAACTGTAGGCCACAACTCTGCCATGCTGCATCAGAACACAACCAAGTCCATACTTCAATGCATCGTTGTAAACCACTAACTCTCCACTATCATCAGGTAGGGTCAAAACCGGTGCAGTAGTCAAATTTTCCTTCAGGAGCAAGTAACTCTCCTCACATGCATCGAACCACTCGAACTTGACGCCTTTCTTCGTCAATCTGGTAAGTGGAGTGGTAATCCATGAAAAATCCTGCATAAAGCGCCGATAGTATCCTGCTAAACCCAAGAAACTCCTGATCTCTGGTACGGTGGTAGGTCTACTCCAATTTAACACGGCTTCGATCTTGTCAGGATCTACGCTGACTCCCTCAGCTGATATTACGTGACCCAAAAACTTCAAGCTGTCCAACCAAAACTCGCACTTGCTGAACTTCGCAAACAACTGATTGTCCCGCAAAGTCCGCAAAACCGCTAACAAATGTTTCTTGTGCTGGCCCACACTCCTGGAATAAATCAGGATGTCATCGATGAACACGATCACAAACTTGTCCAGAAACCGTCTGAACACCCGGTTCATCAAGTTCATAAAAGCTGCGGGGGCATTGGTCAACCCAAACGGCATAACCAAGAACTCGTAATGTCCATACCGTGATCTAAAAGCTGTCCTGGCCACATCTGACTCTCGGATCCTCAACTAATGATATCCGGACCTGAGATCAATCTTTGAAAAGACTGAAGCTCCCTTGAGCTGATCAAACAAGTCATCAATCCACGGCAACGAATACTTGTTCTTCACAGTGACCTGATTCAGCTTCTGGTAATCGATGCATAACCGCATGGAACCATTCTTCTTCCGCACAAACAATACAGGAGCACCCCACGGCGATACACTGGGTCGTATGAAACCCTTCTCCAGCAACTCTTGAAGTTGAATATGTAGCTCTCTCAACTCTGCTGGCGCCATACGATAAGGTGCCTGAGATATGGGTCCAGTGCTCGGTAATAGCTAAATGGTGAAATCAATCTCCCGAACTGGAGGAATACCCGGTAACTCCTCCGGAAACAAATCTGGAAACTCGGAAACTACCTCAATGTCACTAATGTCTGGTACTGTAGCTGTAATATCCACAACATGAGCTAAGTAAGCAACAAAACCCTTCTTCATCATCCGATCAGCCTTCATCGCTGAAATCACACATGGCAATGAAGTATTCTTCTCACCGTGAAACAGCATCTCGGGAAAACCAGGTCATCAAAACACAACCTCCTTCTTGTGACAATCGAACATAGCCCAATGTGTCTCCAAGAATTCCATACCCAAAATCACATCAAAGTCGACGATATCCAGCAATAACAAATCTGCGGCTAAACCATGACCTCCAATAAAAATCTCACAATCTCTATACACCCAGCCAATACTCACAACCTTACCAGACGGATACAACACTCTCCACAACCCCAGAAGTGGAGATGCAGGTACAGTAGCTAAAGATGATAGTCTATATGACATGAATGAATGTGTAGCACCTGGATCTAGCAATGTAAGTACTGGATAACCAAAGACATGCAACGTACCGATAACAACCTCTGGTGAAGCTCTGCCCTCGCGCAATGTCATGGCATGAACCCTGGCCTGCCCGGTTGGTCGTCCACGCTGAGGGTGTCCCTGTTGTCCGCCCTGGCCAGAAAACCATACTGGTCGAGCCCCAGAAGTGGTACCTCACTCTCCTCTGGAACTCTGGGCCGCCTGTCTATCGGCACCATCAAGCTGGAAACATTCCCTCGTATAGTGACCCTCCTGGCCACAACAATAACAAATGACAGGGCCTCGCTGATATGGACCAACATGATGCTTGCTGCAGAGACTACACAATGGGTACTCCCTTAGTACGGCAAAAGAGCTACCGGTATGCCAAGGATAACTAGAACCGCTAGAACCCCCACTAGACTGTGGTCGCTGCGGTCGATCTCTCCTCCATCTCTGCCTCTGTCTCGGTGCACTAGCTGGTGGTTTGTATGGCCCACTGCTCGAGGATGATGTCGATCCAGAAGTATCAGAACTCAGCCTCTTGGAAGGTCCCTAGCTCGGTCCACCCTCCTCAAACCGTCGAGACTGGTATCTCATTTGCCTTTCCATCTCGATATCCTCGCCTCATAGTGCTGCACTCACGAACTCATCAATGTTGTTCCGAGGCATCGTAGTCAGAGTCCCTTTGATGCTCAAGTTCAAACCCAGCTCAAATCTATTGCACTTGGCTTCCTCTGTAGCCACCATATCACGAGCAAACCGAGATAATCGGGTAAATCTATCCCGGTACTCAAGCATTGACATACTGCCCTGTCAAATTAGTGAACTCATCATACTTCCGCTGCTGTGTAGCCTGGTTGAAATATCTCCACATAAACAAATCCTGAAACAAGGTCCATGGAGTATCAACCGGAACTCTATCGGTGCTAACCCACCAGAAGTATGCATCTGACTCAAGTAAACCGACTGCTGCCACTGTCATCTGCTTAGGGGTAAAACGCAGGCGCTCACATACGCGTTCAACCTGAACCAACCATGCCTCACAAATCTCTGGATCAGCTGAACCCGAAAAGAAAGTCGCACCAGCAGTACGAGCTTTGACTACAGGGTCAAAACGCTTCTCCAAACGCAACACTCGCATCAACAAGTTGTGCGTCTGGCGATCCTCATCAAGATCCACATCCCAATTAACACGGGGACCACGTCGAGGAGGCATCCTACTGATACAAGACAAGCATTAATCACAAGCACTAGGAACGTAATCATGAGACCTCAGATATTTGAACATATACAACACCCGAAGCATTGATGAGTACCGCTGGCCAGTCGGGTCATCACTCCAGACATGTTGTACATACTCAAATACCTTAAGTGTCACAACTACAAGAGTCTACTGAACCTGGCAACCTAATGCTCTGATACCAAGCTGAAAGGACCCAACCCTGATTTAGTTTCCTAAACCAGAATCAAACCACTTCTGAAAAACACGAACTTGCAAAAACCACAAAAATTTCGGCAGAGTTTCGTTACTAACGCGGAATTGCCATTAACCTGCACCCGGAAAATACACTTCATTCTATGCCACAAAAGCCAAACCATGAGCACCATTCCCATCCAGATTTCTCAATATCATAACAATAACGTAAAGCAGTAATCAAAATTGTACTTTACAGAAAATTTGGAGAAATCACATGAAAACATATCAGTAGAATATCATAGCGACCACTAGTGTGTATATATATATAAAATATACAACAGTAGACAAAACAAGAAACCTACTGGAAAAGAAAGGTAGCTCGAACACTAAGCCTCCGACCCAGACGTGAGACACCAGAATCCGAACTGCAAACTGGGCACGGAAATCGAAAAGCCCATGGGAAAGGCAAATAAAATCGTTAGAGTGAGTGGACGAAAATAAACATATGCCTTTGACCATTTACATATATCATAAAATCAAGCAAAGCGAGTTCGGAAAATATATGGAGGTGCCAGGCGAATCTCTCAAACCCGACGGTCAGACGAATCTCTCAAACCCGACAAAGATAGGCTAGGTGAATCTCTCAAGCCTAGCGGGCAAATCAAGGGAATCTCTCAACCCTGCCAGGGGAATCTCTTAACCTTGGATCTGACTACCGGTGATCAGCCGAGTAGCCAATGCATCGATGCTAAATAAATGTCATCACCATATAAAATATAAAACAATACCTCCAAAAGCAATAAATAATCTCAACATCGTATATAAATAAATACGGAAATCACGAACTCACTACGACAGTGAAAATAGAAAAGTCCACTCACAGGTGAGTACAGCGCGCACACGCGCTAATCACGAGATCCGGCAGAAGATCCCTCACCCAAAGTACGATCTCGACCCCCTAAATAATCACAAAATATAACTGATCAAAATCATAGTTCATCACACTGTACCACACCTCGAAAACCAACCATTTTCGGAAACATATAACTCGGTACAAAATGATCGACGTAAACTCCCGAAATCTCCACACAAACCCTCGACTAAAAATCCGGCTTCCAAATCAACTCGAAAACCTTAAGGCAATGATAGGGGCGTGATTACGAGCAAAACAACATATAATTCGACAAATTTCAAAAAGTCAACGGGTCGCCGGAGCTCCGCCGTTGACCACAGCCGCCGCCAGCGGCGCGCCGTCAACCTGAGAGATTTCCCGGCGGCCAAGCTCACCGTAGCTTCTCCTCCTCAAGCCCAACACATCTCATAACTATGGCTACCTCCAATTCAGGCCCAAACTGCCGGAAAACAGCTCGAAAATCCTGGAATTCAAAATCGTCGGCGAACTTGTTTCTCCGTCGATCTCCGTCCAAGGCGCACGGCGGCCTTCGAGGCCACTCCCAAAGGCTCCGTCGTGGCCCCATGGGTCGAAACCCCCTAATCTCCGGCCACCACCGTGGCCAGAGCGCCGCCGTCCAACTCCCTCGATTCCGGCCGGAAAACCCCAAAACTCAACTCACTCGTTCTACCTCAAATCAACATCAATTCAAACAATTCCAAGTGCTAAACTGTTGCAAATCAAGAGAAGAATCAAAATATACCAAAGTCCAAGCCAGAGGTGGCCAGAAAATCTGGGTCGGCCGGCGAGTCACAAACGGGTCGAAAATTCTCCACGGGTCAACGGTGGTCAACAGTCAGCTCCTTGTCAAACTTCCCGAACAGTGTTTTCGACTATTTTTTGACTATTTCTGATATTTATACTCCCGGCTCGGAACGATCGATGGTCCAAAACGGAACACATCCACGTTTCGGATAACTCAAATACGAACAGATAAACTCGACGAAATTCCGCGATTTTAAATATTCATAACATATTCCTCGGTAGTCGTCCGGAACTGCCCACGAACTCAAAATCACGCGTACTACAATTCTCGAGAAGAGACTCAACTCAAATTCTCACCCGATAATTAAGTCGTGATCAAAACCGCTAATTTAATCAATTTACGAAAAACTGTAATTACGCGTAAACTCGTGGATTAAGCCTATTACTGTACTGATTCTGGTTTAGGTCGTCACAGGGAGTTTCTTTCTCCCTTCTTTCCACTAGGGCTTCTTCCTTATGGAAGTTTGAGTTTTTCACCAATCCTGAATATGGTGGTTTGTGAAGATCATGGTTGTGAAGGTTCTTCTTCTTCCATCTCTTCATCTTCTGTTCCTTCGGTTTCTCCTGCTTCTTCATATAGAAGAGGAAAGTCTTTTCTTTTGTTTTTGAAGATGAAACTTTTGATCTCTTTGATCATTTGTTCCAACCGCAAAGGATCTTCACATTCTTCTACTTCTTCATAAAGCTTGAAGAGTTTTGATTTGGACTTTCTTGCCCTTGGCATGCTGATGTTTCTCTCTAACTCAGCATCTAAATCTTCTTCCATTACTGGATTGGCTTTTATCGAGATTCTGGTACTTCTAGCACCACTTTCTGTGGTAGAGTTGCATCTTCTTAGAGGTCTTGAGTTTTCTCCTCTGAAGCTTTCTAGGGATACGTCACTGTTTCAGTGTCCTTCGAACTTGAGGTTGACATCTCCAATTTTTCTGCTCATATATTGCTGCCTTCATGCTTTCTGGTTTCTCCTTTGGACCGGATAATTCCCACTCTAGTGGGAAAGTTACCACATCCCATACTACCTTGTGAATCTCTTGATTATGGTCTTTGGCTGGGATGTTTGATATCCTGGTCTTTGTCTCTACTGTTGTGCTCATTAGTTTATAGTAGATTCTATAAACTATTGCTCGTTCTTGCATGCCCACTTTCATGGATGTGTCGTCTGTCTTGACTCTTAGTCGTAGGCAATGAGCAACATCTGTTAGACTGGTTGAAAATTTTGGGAAGCAGTTGAAATATGCAACTTGGTTGAATAGTGATGCTTAAAGTGTTCCCAGTAGATTTTTCTGGAAATCGATCAACCTATTTTCTTGTATGACGCATAAAACTGAACAATTTAGGCATTCTCTGGCTAGTAGCTTTATGCCAACTTGGACTGCTCCAATATGCATAAACTTGAAGTTTCTTTTTCTGGCTTTAGAAACTTCTTCAGGTGTGACCAGAAGGAGATCTGTTTCTCCTGTTGTTGCCAGTATGGTGAATTCAAGGATTTTGAATTGATGGTTGTCCATCATGTCAAAACTTCCTCTCATGTAGATCTGTGTGAATTCAAACTTTGGGATTGAAGCATTTCGAACGTTGTTCTCAATCTCGTTGAATTCAAATTCTTTTGAGTTCACCAACTGCACTGACTTTTTCTTGAAGATGCTCAACATATTCATGTTGCGCATGTCTTCTGATTTGGGTTCTTTCAACTTGAATGCTGAAGGATTTGATGAAGAATCCTAAAAAAATGGTTTTGGCATTGGTTTCCCTTTTAGAACCTTTAGTGATCTAAAATCATTAGTCTTTCTAATGATAGTTCGAGGTGGACTAGTGCTTGACCTTTGATGTTCTTGGGTTTTCTTCTGAACATAGTCAAGGATCTTCATCTGTTGAAGATCTAGTATCTCGATCTTACTCTCAACTCTTGTTAATAGTTCTTGTTTTTCTTCCGGCTGTCTCTGGATGTAATCCACTTTAGCCTCCAATTTCTATAATTGGTTGCTGATTGCTGGAAAAAAAATTAGATACTCTATGCATCTAAAATTTTCTGATAAGATTTCTTGTTGTCTTGCATCTAGTGCTTCAAATAGAGAATCTAGTTTCTCTATTATTTTCTCAGTTACTGATCTCATTGTTAGGATTTTGAGCTATTGCAAGCTCTAATACCAGTTGGTTTGCGGCGGATCTAACCAATGCTCAAATAAACAATCAGATAGATAATTGGTGCAAGAGATTTTCTATTCTTGTTTTATCTTTTAACAAGTTTTCAAGAAAAGTTTGTTCTCTGGCAACTTTGAGATTATGAATTGCTTGTTCTAAAAGACGAGGATGAGCTGCTCTTGATCTTTTCAATAATTTAATTCTCTCTTTTGTATTAATAATAAAGTCTCTTAAAATTTTAAGTTTAGAACTTAAATCACGTTTTTTTTTACAGTGACAAATTTTTTATGGTTAAAAAATAATTGTTTACCTTTGAATGTCGAGGATAGATCTTCAGTTGTATGTGTTATAACAGATAAATTATGAGCCCACTACGCTTCTTTATGAACATGCTATTCTAGTTATATGCGGACATTACTTATATACTATAAGACTTTATTTAAAAGGTACTAAGATTGAAATAGCTGAAAAAAATAATACCCTTTTATGTTATTTGTCCCTAGTTCACGCTTAACTCAATTGACATAAGAACCATCCGGTGAATAGGGTGTAATAAACATTACAACAAAAGGGGACCTGTTTTTTATTTGTGTCCCCCATTTTTTTACAAAGCATTCTTGTACGTATGTTCAAGGTGAATAGGTGCAGAGGAGCCGTACCGAAAACTATGAGCGGGTAGTAAATGCCTACTAGATTTCTTGCCACTTAAATTTATTTCGTTAACTCAAATTGAGTTGACTATTATAAATTAACCATAGCTGATAAGTACGATCATATGACAAAAGCTAATTGATTGGCTGATGATCATTTTTATTATGTGGTCAGAAAATTTCATTCGCTAGACATTAGCCTCTACACGTAGCCTGCTTATGTAAGAATTTTTTTTGTTGAGATTAGACGATAATCAATAATTGATGTATGATTAGATTCAAATACATGATCTTAATAAGGACGGACGGTATGAATCATTATCAATAGATTTTAATGAAATTTGCTAGTGTGGTCATTTATGTTTGACAGTTCCGACGGATTGATTACTAATGTTTGACAAATATTATTTTAGTCATCCATATTTTATCCTGACATACTGTTTGGTCACACCATCTATTTTGGTCATTAAATAGTAACTAATGTCATTTATAAAGGGTATTTTGGTTAATTATAAGTAAAGCACGTGTGTGACACATGTTTTTTTAACTACCAAAATAAACGAAGTGACCAAACTAAATGTTGGGATAAAATATAGATGACCAAAACGATATTTATTAAACATGAATTATTTAGTCCGTCAAACTGTCACACATGAGTGACCAAATCAACAATTTTTCCAAAGTTAAAAGTAACTGCAATATACTGTAACATGAATGCGACCCTTCCTCGGTCGCTTGTAGGCCTATTAATTTTGACATGACCTATGAATCCGACTCGAAACCCGTATGAAATGAAGCGGGTTGAACCCGCACAATTAAAAAGCGGGTTAAGTGCAGGTCAACCCTCATAACCCGTTTATTAAATAGGTCAACCGTGGGTCAACTCGATCACTAACATAATAAATAAATATATACCTATTTATTTATTCGGTTGAGTCGACTTATACATGATCCACTTAATAGTAAATTATATTAATATTTTATTATATACAAATGTTATTTAAGTATTTCTTCAAAGATTAACCCTAACTTAGCATTTAGTTTGTGTTTTTAGTACTTCTATTGTTTTAATTTATATGTGAAGGGTGAAGTTGTTTGAGTTTATTAATTCATTTAATTTGACTGTGTCACAAAATTCAACACAATACAACACGACTCATTTATTAAACGGGTCACACCGGTTGACCCATTTATAAATGAATTGAGTTGAGTTTAAATTTATTTTTCTGACATAATTATTAACTAAGTGAATTTGAGTTTATTTTTCTGATACAAATTAATAACTATATTGTCTGTCCCGAATCCGACCCACAGGCCTAATCCATGGGTTTTAAATTGTGAATGGTTTGATGATGTTGATCTGTGCACATTCACACATCATGCTGATCCTAATCAAAAGCCCATAAACAAAATCCGGTCCCGTAAGATACACTAGTCAAGACCAAATCAATTCAATGTAGTATTGTAGCGGGGGAAAACAACTCCTTCCAGGTTTTTGAATAGAAACCATAATTGTAGCCTCTCTTTTCTCAACATGTTAAACAACTAGGTGTAAGTGTAACTATTCGTGGACTGTGGGGTTCATCAAATGGGGTCAAATGCTCGAAACATTGCGTACAGGTTGCTGATTCCAAAATTTCTACGAAAACTGAAGTTGCCTTATACGAGCACGACCTAATTCAAACTCAAAATGTAGCATGACAAATTGATTGATTTGAATTGTTGCCCAAATTTTCCAAGTTCTCGATCCTCCGAACGAAAATGCAAATGGGATCCACTACTCCACTTTATGATTTCAATCACATAAAGGGACAAAGATTATTGAGCTGACCTGATAACTAATCGCGAAGACCGGTGATTCAGCCAGCAGAATGTGTACCAATCCCATGATCACAAAGTGCTGTATGTAGCACTGTATACGCCTAAATCATCATCTATTCTTTCCGCGACATCTTTATGACTTTATATATTGGTCACCTTATCTTCATCCCAAATGTTATCAGTACCACTATCTTAAGTAAAGTTTTTCTATCAAGAGAATGCAATCATTTCATTAAGAGCAAGATGCAAAATAATGAAGCAGCTGTCATGAGTTTTGAACTACTTTGAGATATGGAAGTGCTACAGTGGAGACTTTAGACTACTAAACTTAATTTGCAGTCACATATGTATGACGGTACAAAACCATCCGGCTAAAGGCGGATTTACGAGAGACTAACCCAGCGGATTGAGTTCTATGTTTTATATGAGCTAAATTAAAGTTAGCGGACTGTTTTTTTTTTCAGCTTGTAATCTCTTATAAAATCTCTTTTAGCTCAATTACTTATAATTCTGTAGATCCTCCACTTTGTTGAAATTGGCTTCTGATGAGCCATAACCCTAAATTTTATAAGTTCGAAGTTTAGTTTCTTCAGGAATAGAAGGAAAAATACGGATTAACTCGTATAATTAATATGAACGTACTTGATTAAATAATACACATACTGTATATTACCTCGATCATCGATCTATAAAAGCTAGCCCTAATATATAAAAGAATACTACATAAAAGTTGTTAAACCTAGTGAAGCAAAGGACGGGATTCACCTAAACCCTCAAACTTGTTCATAATATCAACGTGGCACGGTCTCTGCAGATCCTTCAGGCCCAAGAAGCGTCCCGATCTACCGGACTCCGACCTCGAAAGCACCCGGAGAACCTCTTCAAAAAACGATTCGTCGCACGGGATCGCCAGAGGTCCAGACTGGTTGGCGAAGCCGTACTCCTCCTCGGCTTGAGAAAGCAGCATCTTGAAGATGGGGTGGTTCAGGTACGACGCGCGCAGAATGAACCGCCTGCCGCTGCTGCCCACGCATACGGCCACGTGTCCGGCTGGGACGTCGATCGGGGATGCTTCTGCTGCTTTGAGGTGCGCCTTGTTGTGCCAGCGTTTTAGCATTTGACGGATTCTGACGATGCGTCGGATCTTGTTGCATGCGCTCATCGCGGGCAACATTTTCAGGTGAGTTGGACGGAGTTTAAAGGGTATATATGGAAAAGCAAGAGCCTTGACTCAACTACTTAACTACTAGCTGGAGAGTGGATAGTGGAGCGTTGAACAAGAAAAGGTGGTCGAATTCTGAATTCTGAATTTGGTCGGAGGACTAATGAGGGTGTTTATATGGATGGTAGGCAGGTGAAATGCCACTGGAGTTGGAGATTTTTACGAGATTGTGTCTGTTGTCGATGTTGTTGTTGTCTAGTACGCAGTTCCATGCATGTGATGGGTAGACCTGAAAGTTGATACGAATCATATACTATAATTAACTCCATAACATGGGATTACGTACTGAACCAATTTGCAAAAAGAACAAAAGAAACAATTCAACAAGGAGATATGTGATATATTGCAATATAATGTACCTCTGATTATGAAATTTCAACATTTAAACTTTCTAGTGTGTGTCATGTTTGTTAACGCATGTATGTAGCTCAAAACAAGTTACAAACTTACGTTGAATGAGACATTATTTTTCTATAATATAATGAGCAAAAACTTTATCCATGCCGATTGGTGATTTAGCTAACATACACTTGATATCGGAATTATATGAATTTGATCTATATACGTATCTAAAGGGTTCAAATTAAGAAACGCACTTGTGACAAGAAAGAACAATGAAAGGAAGTGTGAATTGTTAAGATGTCATACGTAACTACACTAAAACAAACAAAGCTCACAAACTTAGGTATGGAGATTGTTGCCGTACCTTGACTCTAGCCATGTGGCTCCGCCACTGATTTTAGGGTTATTGTACGTTGTTTAGGGTTTCCTAAGATTGGCTAGCTAGGGTGAAAAAGTTTAATTTTTGTGATAATCTTAGAGCGGCTTAATTTCGTCCACTTTAGTTTATTTTGTTGTTTTGTTGAATTTTTTTATAGTTTTTATCAACTGAAGAACATGTCACATTTAATCTTGAATAAAGTAAAGCTAAATTAATAAACAAGATGGGATTAATTAATAAACTATATAAGTTTAAAAACTACATGATTAACTGAACTGCGGTTCGGGTTAATTATATATTCATATTGTTTTGACAGCTTTGTAACACATATGGCTTGTTGAGCAACCAACCAGCAGCTAAATCCGATGCGATTTGTGTTGTTTGATCACCCCATCGATAACTCTAGTTACTACGTACTGTTTATTTTTATAAGATTGCATTTCATTAAAGAATCTATGGTTAAGTTCATTAATGTCTGCCAACCAACAAGCCCGATGGGTTTAGCCGTTTAGGACATGTTGCATAACAAATGTTTGTAGGAGTTGAGTCGAAAAACATGGACGACTTCGTATGGCATCCTACTCACTTCTTAGAGCATCTGTATCGACATCATTTTGCTCGAGCAGATGGTGGGGTCGGCCGAGATTTGCTCGAGCAAACCCAGATCAAACGCGCAATGGCGAAAAAATGATGGCGGGCTGCTCGTTGACTCTTTGCTCGATCGATAGAGCGAGTAAAGTTTGCTTTTGCTTTTGCTCGATCACCTGGCGGAGCCCATGGCACGTGGGAGACGTCAGGCGCGTTCAATTTTTTCTTTCTTTCAGGTGCGTGCAAACATTTAAAACAATTAAGGACACAAGAATAAAAGACTGACACGTGTCTTATCAGGCTGGGAATTACTCTCCAACGGTCCAGTTGATTTGAGCCTTTGATTTTGAATCTAAAATTTCGATCCAACAGTCAGAATTCATACAGAACGGCTATAGAGGTGTAAGAACGGAAATAAACAGGAAAGTGATCAAAAAAGTTGTAAAAAATTCCCAAAAGTTTCAGAACACTCCCCAAAAAATTTCTATAAATACTACTTTATTTTTTGATCAACTCACACCAATTTGTGCACAACAAATTTCACATCCCGTTGCATCTCTCCTCTCATATCCTTTAGTGATTTTTCTAAAACAATGAGCACTCATTGGCTTCCTTCCGAAGATTTACAAATGTGCATTTCTTTCGCACGTTATTGCGTTGATGAATACGATGACAACAAACAAAAGAGGGACAAATTGTGGGAGATAATTCATACCGATTATGTGCAAAATTGAGAGCCAACACAAGGTGAAATTCCTCCGAACGTACTAAGGACCCGAATCGCACTTTCATCTCACTATAACAAGTTCAAGCTACTATTGCAAAAATGGGGTAGATGTTTGCACAATGCACGACAACGTATAACTAACGACACTTCTCTATTGGATGAAGTAAGTTTCTATTTATTTATCATATATGATGTAAATTTTATTTTGATTGTACGAATTAAATTATGTAACTTATATATCTAATTAGTTTAAATATGTAGTATTGTGAAATAGCTAATATTTATTTTTCATTAGGTCAAGCAAGCTCAATCATTTTACTATGCGGCCAAGAAGAAACCGTTTACACATTTCGCATGTTACGAAGCGGTTAAGGACCATCCAGCTAGACCAATTGGAACCAAGGCGGCAAAGGAAGCAAGTCGACAAAAGAAACAAGGTAAGACTCCTATTGAGTAACGAGTTGAGATTTTGCATACCATTGCAAGTGATCAAGCATCGTGATATACCGCGAGGAAGATGCATAATGAAAGTGTGCTTAATTATTACAAAAAGTACATAAAAATTCAAAAGCGAAAAGAAGAAAGGGCGGCTAAAGAGTTACGATTCAAGAAATAATTAAGGGAGGCAGCAAGGATTATGACAATGTATTTAGAGGCCATGACCCCCCCCCCCCCCCCCCCCCCCATCTCAAAAAGGTATTTACCAAGAGGAAACTAGCAATCCTTAATAAAGGAGAACCTAGTCAAGATCAAACTACCGATGAAACATATTCGGATTGTTATCACCCAAGTCACGTGCTCTTTCCATAGTACTTATAGTATTGTACTAAGAATAAATGTAGGCTTGACTTGTCATTTTATGTAATTTAAATTTTTAAGAAATAAAAGTGCAATTTATTTATTAAGATGAAATTAAAAAGCTTATTTGTCACAACGTAAAATTAAAACACATACGAAAATTAAACACTCTTAATAAAAGCACATAATAAAATTGAAACTCACATATTTAGACTAATATTTAGAGTATTTCACTGGTTTTCAACCTCTAGTTGTGCTTCACTAAGTTTTTTTGGAGCTCTGTATGGATGTAAACAAATTCGAGATCGGTAACACGGTCGTGAAACTGTTGTATATTAAGTCCATCTCTTCTTATTGGCTAAGAAGGAATTCGATTTATTTGTTCATTCGCCAACCCATCATAAACTTAGAAAGCTCTCGATAGGTTTTGCATGTCTTCTTCTTCATCCTCGTCTTCCACGTACTTTTCCTTAACAATCATATTACAATATGATGCAAGCTAACATGATGTATGTGATTACCAATTTGTGGTGCAATGTACAACTATGACGAATAATTTTCCAACGAGATTGCAAGATGCCAAAGGCGCTCTCTACATCTTTCTGGTATGCCTCTTGTCTCTTTGCGAAGAACTTATCTTGTGTCATCTGGGGATTGAAAATTGTTTTGACACATGTAAAATACATCGGATATATTTCGTTAGCCATATAATAAGCGGTGGAGTACATCTCTCTGTGGACTTCGTAGACGGCAATTGGGCCTCTTCCGGCAAGGATATGTTCGAACAAATCAGATAGGTGGAGTATGTTAATGTCATTTCTAGCTCCAAGACACCCGAAGAAATTGTGCCATATCCATGTATCATACGAGGCCACCGCCTCTAAGATAATAATGGGTTGACCCTTTCGCCCCAAGTATGCCCCTTGATAAGCGGTTGGGCAGTTCTTCCATTCCCAGTGCATGCAGTCGATGCTTCCAATCATACCTAGAAAGCCTCAGCATTGGCTTTTAGCTTGGAGTCGAGTGAGGTTCTCTAGCGTTGAACTGCAGAGGTATTTTGGACTATAGAGGCAAACACTTAGTGGCAAAACTCCTTCATACATTTGAGGGCCTTCATACATTCCAGGGTAGTATATCCCTCCACCTTTGTAATTTTAATACACTGATCCGCAGCTGCCCCGTACGCCAACATTCGTAGATCACCGATCATCTTTTGTTGGGAAGAATACCTAGCAATCTAGTGGCGTCTTCTCGTTGATGCCAATATTGTTCGTGGTTATAGAGATCCGTCATGATACTAGTGAATCTGTCTTTGCTCATTCTGTACCTCTGATGAAATTCTTGTGTGTTGAAGCTGAGACGTTCAATGAAGTAATCTTTCATGAGATTGCGTCCCCTAGACTCCCTCTGTCATGGTCGATTTAGTTTTTCACCACGACGTGAACCGCTTATTAATTTATGGTTTAGCGTCGTTTTGGGCTTCCTCCATGACCACCTGATTGACGAAAGATTGCTTCATTTCATCATCCTCTTCTTGTTGTTGTTGCCTCCGCCTGAAAAAATTGTGAAAGCTAAAAAGATTCATCAGAGTGATGATGTAGGAACTCTTGATAAGTGTTTAAATAGATGTGTTATCTGCTCAAATTGGAAAAAACTTGTAGATGGTGTGAGTATAGAATGAGTGATAGATAAACGTTTTATAGCCAAATTGTAGATAATCAGATCTTTGAAGATGAACACACGTGTCACATCATCATTGGACAACAATCTTATCCGAAACCTGGTCCAATTATTTTGTAGATAACGCTATCTCATAGTGACCCGTGTCGCATCGTCATTAGTCGAAAATCTTACCAGAAATCTAGTCCAATTATTTTGAGGATAACGACACGTGTCATTTTTTTATTCGTCGAAAATTTTATCAGAAATGTTGTATAATTATTTACTCGATAACAATATGTTTATTTGTATTTTTAATTAAGAGAGGGAATGAGGAAAGAGAGAGAAGAGAAAAGAGTGTGAAGTTTGAATGCTAAGCATTAAAGTTAAGAGTTTTTTTTTCGTAATTTTTTATTTTTAGATTTTTCTATAGATATAAAGTTGTTGTTTCTCTTTTCATCTACTTTCTCTATTATAGAGAATAGGGCTGGATTCGGTTGGTATACCAACTTAAATTAACAATACCATGTACCAACCAACTTATGATTGGTAGGAAAAATGTTCTACCAATACCAACCATCGAAGTTGGTACGGTTGGTATTCGGTTGGTACGGTTGGTAATGGGCCTCTACCAGCTTATGATTGTGGCCCAAAAATAAAGGCCCAACAGAAAAGTCCATCATCATTTATCACTTTGTTGTGATTTTCATGTTTCATCTAGACAACAAAATTAATTCAAAAAACTTATCAAATGAGCGAATCAATAATGCAATACAAGTTTACAATATTACATCACATCACACCATCCCACAACTAAAGTGAAGCAAAAATCAAGTTCAAATTCAAGCAAACCCAACATAAACAAAGAAACATTTAGGTATTTTAGGAATTTTACTATTTTACCCTAAAACATGGTACGGTACGGTAGTACCAAGTTTGTAAAAGTTTGTACCGAGTACCTACCAACATTGCAATAGTGGTACGGTAGTACTGTACCAACAGTTCGGTTACCAACTTTTCGGTATACCAACATAATTGGTACGGTTGGTACATGATTGGTACGGTTGGAAAATAGTTAAATTGCCAGCCCTAATAGAGAATGATTTAGAATGTCTGTTGAAACAAAAAGTAGCTCATTTTCTTCAAAATTGATGAAAATCACCATTATAAAATAATTGTTAGAGATGCTCTTTCAGTACATAAGATAACATTCTATTTAATTTTATTGCCCATTCAGCTCTCCTAAAAAACACTTTTGAATATTTGAGTGCATATATGCTAACTAATATATTAATCGATCACTTTCCACGTGAATAAATCCTCGATCATTGACATGCATGCATTCCTAATTGAGTAATTTGGCAGATACATGCAGATATCACAGCTAGCGTCAGTAAACGAATCCAAAATGATATGTATCACAAATATTTGAATGCCTCGTAGTTTTAGCAACGTTTGACATATTAACTTCCTGATCAGCTAAGTAATCAACAAACAGATTGCTTACATAGAATTTTCTTTCCAACAAACAGATCGCTGATTTTCTTTCCAATTAAAATCAGCGAGCACGAATATGTAGAATTTTCTGATATATTGATCAATTCTTGAATTATGATATATTACAACTCTACTTACAGACTTAATATGAAACTAATTCTGTACAGTAACTACATAATCTACACCTTCTTGTTTAAAGAAAGTATATTCCTGATCTTCTGGTGTGTCTTGTTCTAATTAAATTAGATATAAAGATTCTAGCAATACTTGATTTACCGAGACATTTATTGTGATTGATTATAGTGTCTGTATTTAAAGTCATATATCAATGAATAAATACACAGTTTTAGTGTATAGTTATTGTGTATATGTGTACCCTTCAACATGTTATTAGTACGCTATGAGTTGATAGTCATCACCGTCGATCATCATCTCTACCGCCAATAATCACAGACGTCGTCATCACCACCGTTCGCCGACCACCGTCGCCGGCAAAGTTGCATGTCAGCCTCCCTTGCAACACTTGCAAGTATCTCCTCCAAATTTCGTCAACAAACTAAAACTGCGGTCATACTGAGTATAACAGTAATCGTGGTAAATTTTTCTATAATACTACTTTAGAGATTAGGTTGAAGAAATTAATTTTTGCAACACCCTAAATCTAGGATTAAAACTTAGTTTCTGCGGCACCCTATATCTTATGTTGTTTTAAAGCTTTGATATTTTTATTGTACTTCGTCCAAAGGGGAGTTCATCACCCTTTTACTCCAAGTTGATTAGTGATTGACCTGGGAGAGTCATGGATATAAGTGAATATCATGGTTTGTAAACATCACGGTATAAAGAAAAAAAGAAAAATCGATATAAGTTATGTGGCAATTGATAATATACTATTGGTTCAATTTTGTAGACCATCTGATCATGCTCAAAATTAATCTGGGTCGTGTTGGAAATCCACCTAGGTTGGGCGAAACCCCAACATTTCTACTTGGCCTAACTCTCTCTTTTCGAACCCCGACTGTGCGACACCGACGAGATTGCCGTTGTCCGGTGAGTTTTTCCCCTCTGCTTTGTCCTTGAGATCAAGTTATCACCTTCCTCTATCATTCCTTAGCTGTTGTTTAACCATGCATGAATCAAACATGGAGGATTGGCGACGAGAAAATTGGGATTCGAGGCCGATTCAGCCTTCGTTGCCGGCGACACCATTGGCGATGAACTGCCGCCAAACGTTAGGGATTTTGAAGCCCATAAACCATAGAGTCCAATGCGACCCACCTCATTGCATGACTCATCCTTGAGACGGCGAATGGTGGACACAGATGTTCAGAGAGATTCTGAATATTCTGAAGTAAATGCTGACTTATTCGTTTCAAATTAGATTGTGGTGATTTGATGAAAGTTGTTGGAATAAGCTTTCGAATGGTGTATTAATTGCAGGCATAAGAGTTGTTCGGCGTTTGCCATCGCCAGTGGTGGCGCGTGGTAATCCTGTGAAAAAATAAAAAAATTTAGGTTTCAGGTCGATGATTTTCCCGCCAAATCGACTGGCGAAACCTATTGGATTTTGAAGCTCTCCTCACCATAATGCTAAGGACACCAAGAACACGTTCTAATTCAACCCGAACAAGGAGAATCGAAAGATTAGAGTTTTTGGAGGATTTCGGTCTCAAGGTAAATTTGACTAGTTAGAGGTTGAATTGGACTTTGGTGTAGTTGAGAAAATTGTTGCCTGCAAGATTTTGAGTGTTTTCAGGTTTGGGATGCCGAAAAAAGTCACCGGCATCATCGGTGTAATATCATTGTTAGCGTAGATGCCAAGATCTATGGTCATATCATCACTTCTACATTAAGTCCTTGGAATTGCTTTGGGGTATATCACATAACCATTTCGTGAAATCGTCGTATGTAGCTTCGGCTAATTATGTTTCATTTTGATCAAAGTTATTTCCTTAGTTTCATTCACTTTCTTTTGTCCCTTCCATTTTGTTACCTTAAGTTCCTCGTTTTGTTCATCGAGGAGATTCACTCGCTCTACGTAGGAAAGTTATTCTCGATTTTGTCACTTCAATTTTTTAGTTTCATTTAGTTTTCGATGCACATGGAGTCTCTCTCGAACTTGAAGGTACATGAAGTAATAGAGATACACTTGTATATGTCTATGGTTCTTTTCCATCGAGATCGTTGTATCTAACCACCACATTTTTCCAATCTCATCAAGTGCAGTAGTTGCGGATTTTTATTTCTTGTCTGCGTTCATTTTTAATTAATTATGTCGAAGAGTAGTAATTCAATTATTCATTATGTGGGTGGTTTGACACTTGAGTGTTCAGTCCAAGATCATTTATTCATTATTTAACTTATGAACAGGTTAGGCTGATATTAGTGTTATGCATTATATAAGACTTGTGGTGCTCTTTTGGATTATTATGGACAGTTGAATTTTTTTTTTTGGAGATTATTAGTATTTTATTTGTGAAATGTGTCAAATATGCAGGAGTTGGGTTCGACTTTTAAACAAATAAGTCATGCCAAATTTTTGGTAGAAATTTTTCTCTGGTTAAGGTCGTTGAAATGGTTCATTCTCTAATGTACAATTAGATGTGAGACATTATTGGAGGCTAACTATTTGCTTCGTAATTAAAACATAACTTCCTACGAGATGTATATTATGGACACGTTCGATAGAGATATGCATGAATCTTTTGTAATGTTCGTCGAGGCACGAATTATTCTGAATGCAATAGCATATAGCGGCGCAAAGGATATTCCTCTTTCACAATATTCCATATGCATGTGTTGGAGGCCCAAAACATTTTATTAAGCAAACCTTTAGATGTGGTTAATAGACTTCTTCCAGACACGTGCCTAGGTCTTAGTACTTTGATGTCTACCCATGTTGCAATTTCGTGTTATGAGAGCTGATTTAGCTATGGTTAAATACTCTGTGAATGACGATATAGATGTGAATTATGATTAACTTGTCAAGTTTTTAGTTGATTCCTTCTTCGAAGGTCAAGCGTAACATAAAAAAAAACGTCATCAGGGTTGTAGATTGTTCTATGGCTTTGATTCTCATCTAAATACCAACTTTATATAATTTCACGATAGGCCAAGATGATGGTTAAGTTATCTAGCAAGTAGTAACAACATTTCGAATATGGTGGAACTTGCAGGGAATGCTTCAATTTGCAAAGATGGTTTTAGAAGTACTCGACATCATTAATTGTTATGAGCGCAAGTATCATGGCGCACTTGTATTTATTTCAATGGGAGCACATTGGAAAAAGGAAGTGCCTTAAGTTTGTGAGTGATATATCTGTGATTCGATTATTACTCATTTCATGCGTTAGTCCTAACCACAAGAGTTTTTGGTGATTGACAACACATCTGTGCGTAGTGTAGATCTTTTGTAACGTTGGTAGTTTAACGTGTCAACGTTTTCATTCATGGGTGAGAAGATTTCAGGCAGCATAGAAGATTCATTTTTTTTGTTTCTAAGCTTGGGAGCTTATCATTTGAGAAACTTTAGTTCATTTCAACAGCTATAATTTCAGAGTTATATAGTTAGGAAATGCTTGAAGTCCATATCAAATCAATTTGAAGAAATTGTACTGCAGGGCCATTTGTGGTATGATGAGCTGTCTATGACAGAAATCCTATTGCATCCTCATTGTAAATAATTATGTTGGTGTCAGTGTTGTCGAGAATGTATGGCTTATAACAAGTTTCACAGTAATCTATCTTTAAGTAGCATTGCATCTTTATCTTGTTGAACCTTGTAAGATGTGAATTTTGAGGATAAAATTTTTATTAGAGGGGTAGATTGTAACAAATAGAACACAAATTAGCATGTTAATTATTGTTAGTCGAGTTAATTAACGAGCTAATCATTATATGTCACGTTTGTCGAGATTTTTTATTCATCCTGACTTAAATATTGATGTTTTATAGGTTATAATTTAGGATTCACTTTCTTCAAAGAAGTTGTAGAGAATATTATTGCGAGCTCGTGCGTACTTTTACTGGATTTTTCTAAGCTCTATATGTCCATGTTAACTGCCCTACTGTATTTTTCAGCCTGAACTTCATATACAAGACCATTGGAGTTCATCATTCTCCAATGCCTTCCTATATTAAGTGTCTCAATTAGTTTTCCTTCCATCCCTTCCCATTATAGTGTGTCGTCTTTCTGATTCTTCTATTTTGCTTGCTATCATTTCCATCACCTTTCTCCTGGAAGAAGAGTAATAGAAAAAAAGAATGAAACAATGCAATATACATATATCCTAGAATTAATATAATGAATCTGGTTGTAATTTAAAAATAAACAAATATCCAGATAGCTACGCAGTCAGCTACCCAAACAGATACCCAGACAGCTACCCATGAAATAATAGAATGAATCAGTTTATAATGGATGATCTAATTTTATCAGCAAAATATAAGACAAGTAGTGTACGGAGATGTACTATCCAACTGTTGAAGTACTCCGAGATGTTGTTTGTCATTTCTCCATACCTATCTCTTCTGAAGAATGCAACACACCATTTTTCCTTTGGGAGATCCTTGAAGAATTCAGTTATCTCTGTATATCCACCTTCTAGCTTAAGCTGGTTAAAAAAAGAACATATATTACCTTTTGCTTCTAGCATATGCACATTGTATGAAGAGTTCAGAAATTCTATCCTTCAAGTGCCCTCTGTAGTTGTCTTTGATGTTAGCAACCAAGTGCCGAAAACAGTAGTCGTGCTCATCATTGGAGCACACCTCTAAAAGAGAACTCATGATTCCATTACCACAATCTGAGAGGAATGTTATTTTCCTCTGAGTATTAGTTTCCTGGTTTATGTTGTATCTATCTATCTCATCTCTTATGTTCATCAAGAACTACCTCCAGTTGTTATCATTTTCGGCATCAACTATACCAAATGCAATTGGATAGAGTCCTGAAAAATAACCAAAAAAGTAAGGTTCTTAGTTGTATAGTAAGTATTGAAGTGCAATTTATAAACAAAAAACAGATATGCAGACAGATACTCAGTCAGCTACCCAGACAGCTACTCATATAGTCTTATCTTTCATATGTCTACATTATCTTGATATGAAAGATAATGTAGACATATGAAACTTACATTTTCCAGAGGCCTCCATTATCTATTCTTTGTATTTGTTTTTGAGGAAACTTGCATCAACGAAAATTGGGTGTGCAGTATTGGAATCCTTGCATGAAAGCACTGAATGACACAAAAAGATGCTAAAACCTGTGTGTTCCCGGATCAATATCAACAACAACTCTGGAGCCAGAATTTATTTTCATATATTCATCTCAGAACCAGAGAATGTTTGTGTAGGTTCCAGCTTCATTTCCATGCAGTGAATTCATTGTTAATTCCTTGCCATACCACACTATCTTGTAAAGGACTTTCAGGCAAAACTCTCTCTGATTTCTATCTGTAAGGCCTTAGTTCCCTTATTAGGATCAGTGTGTAGTTTGTCTTTAATGATTGAGGTGAGTATTGAATAAATTATAAGTTTCAAGTAAAGAAAACAATTGACACAAAAGCAATGAAGAACTCTTTAGACATATATATTTTCATAGCCATCCCATACCTGACAATAAAAGATCTCATCATCTCACTGGTTTATTTCTGGATCTTTTCTTTGTATGTATGCTTATTATTGATTTCAGTGATGTAAAATGTTCCATTCACCCGGTATAGTCTTGCCTTCACAAACCATTGGCATTTATCGCACCATTTGTATCTACAATATACACTTACGTGTGTGGGCTCATTCTTCTCATATGTACACTTAATCCACTTTCAATTGAGTACTTTCTGAGTTTCAGCCTGAATTCAGTGACACTACCTAAGAATTTCTGCCATTTTTCTTGTATCAGTTTAGCCCATGGTTTTTTCCAGTAATCCTTTGTCTCTTCTTCTTGAAAACATCCAAAACTAACATCAGCAACATTACTTATTTTCATGTAGCCATCTATCTGCACATCCAGCCCTGAGTTTTCATTATGTGTGCTACAAACCACCGATCGATTGGAACTGATAGTTTCTGTTTGCTGGAAAAAGGAAACGTATACATGTTTAGCGTGACATAATATGAAAATAGATACTCAAACAGATGCACAAACAGATATTCAAATGAGTTTTGGATGTTCTACCTCATTCAGGTCAGTGATTTCAATCTCAATATATTTTGAATTGAGTCTTTGTAGAGAAAGCATCATCAAAATCACATCACGATTAGTTTCCAGGAAAATGTGTTCATCCTCTGGTGGGATACAGTATTTATATGTCAAGATTGAGTTTTCGAGTGATTTGAATTGTTGACGGACAATATCCACTATGTTAGTAAATGTGATATTAGCACTTAAAATATTCATCATCGCTTCTTTACAACAGAGAAAATATTAAAAAGTTGTTAAAGAGTTGAAGAAATGTATGTAAATGCTTTGGTTAACTAACAAAATAAATAGAGAACAGATACTCAGATTGATTGTCTAAGAGATACTTAGACCGATACACTAACAAATACTCTGACAAGTACTCAGACATATACCTAGACAGATAACTAGACACATCTTCAGAACCAAAATCATACCCAGACCTAATTAAGTAGATTTCGATCTCGCAATGTTTATAGTTTGAGGAGCAAAGTAATCAATCACTACAACATTTTTGCCCATTACCGGCGAGATCACCGGAGACAAGGCCGGCGACCGGAAAAGTCGCCGGTAATGTTCAACATTACCGGCGACTTAGCCCGTTGCCGGTAATGTCGCCGGAATCTCGCCGGTAATGTTGCAAAACATTACCGGCGACTCCAACCGTCGCCGGCAATGTCTAGGGAGACATTACCGGCGATTTTCCGGCGGGAATTTCGCCGGAAATGTCTCCCTAGACATTGCCGGCGACGGTTGGAGTCGCCGGTAATGTTTTGCAACATTACCGGCGAGATTCCGGCGTAAAGTCGCCGGTAATGTCTTCATTTCCGGCGACTTACTCCGTCGCCGGCAATTGTAGTCGTTAATCGTACGTAGACGGAAATTGTAGACGGAAATTGTAGTCGTTAATCGTACGTAGACGGAAATTGATAATCGAAATTGTAGTCGGAAAATGTAGCCGGAAATCGTAGACGGAAATTGTAGTCGTTAATCGTAGACGGAAATTGATAATGGAAATTGTAGTCGGAAAATGTACGTAGCTGGAAATGGTACGTATACGGAAAATGTAGTCGTTAATCGTACGTATACGAAAATTGATAATCGAAAATGTTGTCGGAAAATGTAGTCGTTAATCGTACGTATACGGAAATTGATAATCGAAAATGTTAGGGCTGGGATCGGTACGGGACGGGTCGGGATTCGACCTATCCCGATCCCGATCCCGAAAGTAAAATCGGGATCGGGACGGGTCAGGATTCGATCATCACTGACTTCAACAAGTTCATCATCTGATTCATCATCAACTTCAACAACTTGTTTCTTTCCCTTGAATGTTGGAGGAGGACAGTTACTTGAAGAGGCTGTGCTTACATGCTCTGAAAGACAAACAATTTCATTTAGACATTTAGTTGTTAGAACAACTCAAGAACATGACATTATTCTTCTTTGTATATTCTGAATCTTGTACATGATCAATATAGGAATTCAATGAGGATCTGTCATAGACCAATCTATGTTTTCGAATACATAGTTATATCTGTGTATATATTGCAGTAACTTCAAAAGGCACATCAGTTCAACAGAACTGATGCATTGGTTCACATTGGTTCACATTGGTTCACATTGATTCAGTCCCTGAACTGATGCATTGGTTCACATTGTTCAGATCAGTTTCTGAACACAGATGCATTGGTTCACATTGGTTCACACTGATGCATTGGTTCACATTGGTTCACATTGGTTCACATTGATTCAGTCCCTGAACTGATGCATTGGTTCACATTGTTCAGATCAGTTTCTGAACACAGATGCATTAGTTCACATTGGTTCACACTGATGCATTGGTTCACATTGGTTCACATTGGTTCACATTGATTCAGTCCCTGTAAGTTCTATTTGTTTTCATTCTATAAACACAGATGTTCTTAACATGAGTTTTGCAGATCTATTCGGCCCATCCCGATCCGACCCGTTTATTTTAATTCGGGATCGGGACGGGTCGGGACGACATAATTTTAGAGGTGTATCCCGACCCGATCGGGACGGGATCGGGACGGGTCGGGTTCGGTATCGGGATTTCGGTATTGGATTCTCAGCCCTAGAAAATGTAGTCTGAAAATGTAGTCGTTAATCGTACGTATACGGAAATTGATAATCGAAAATGTAGTCGGAAAATGTAGTCGTTAATCGTACGTATACGGAAATTGATAATCGAAAATGTAGTCGGAAAATGTAGTCGTTAATCGTACGTATACGGAAATTGATAATCGAAAATGTAGTCGGAAAATGTAGTCGTTAATCGTACGTATACGGAAATTGATAATCGAAAATGTAGTCGGAAAATGTAGTCGTTAATCGTACGTATACAGAAATTGATAATCGAAAATGTAGTCGGAAAATGTAGTCGTTAATCGTACGTATACGGAAATTGATAATCGAAAATGTAGTCGGAAAATGTAGTCGTTAATCGTACGTATACGGAAATTGATAATCGAAATTTTAGTCGGAAAATGTAGTCGTTAATCGTACGTATACGGAAATTGATAATCGAAATTTTAGTCGGAAAATGTAGTCGTTAATCGTACGTATACGGAAATTGATAATCGAAATTTTAGTCGGAAAATGTAGCCGGAAATCGTAGACGGAAAATGTTGTCGGATATTCTTCGGGAAATAATGACATTACCAACGAGTTATAAGCAACTCGTTGGTAATGACATTACCCACGAGTTAACTCGTCGTTGGTAATGTCATTACCAACGAGTTGCTTATAACTCGTGGGTAATGTCATTACCAACGAGTTAACTCGTTGGTAATGTCATTACCCACGAGTTGATATCGTTGGTAATGACATTACCAACGAGTTATAAGCAACTCGCCGGCAATGTTGTCTGGATAGAAACTGGGTGGTCGAGCCCGAGCTTCATTTCTCCTCCTCCTCCTCTCCCTCTCCTCCTCCTTCGGCGAAAACTAGTTCACCTCATCCTCCTCTCCATCTCCTCCGATCCTCTCCCTCACCTCCTCCTCCTCTCCCTCACCTCCTCCTATTTCTCCTCCTCCTCCTCTCCACCGAGTCATCTCCTCTCCTCCTCCGATCCTCTCCTCCTCTCCTCCTCCCCTCCTCCCCTCCTCTCCTCCCCTCACCTCCGTCGCCGGCAAAGCATATCGGACTCCACCATGGCAGGTCCGATCCTCTCTCTCTCCCTCTCTCTCTCTCTCAATTTTTAATTATTTTTTTGCATGTGTATGTGTATGTGTATGTGTATGTGTATGTGTATGTGTATGTGTATGTGTATGTGTATGTGTATGTGTATGTGTAAATTAATTAGGGTGCTAAGTTGGAAATTAGGGTGATAAGTTATAAATTAGCATGTATGTATATATGTGATGTATATATATATATATATTTAGGTATGTGAAAATGAAGTGATGTATATATATATGTGAAAATTATGTATAAATGTGGTTTGGATGAATATGTGATGTATATATATGTGGAAATTAAACCTAATTAAGATGCATGATATATATATGTGTGAAAAATGTGGAAAATTAATTAGGGTTTGTGATTTGGATGAATATGTGATGGATAAATTTAATTAAGATGCATGATGTATATATATATACACATCGAATATGTATAGTCGTTAATTTAGGTGATATAGTTGTTAATTAATCGTATAAATGAAGGTGGAAATCGGGATCGGGACGGTTTAGAACCAGAACGGTTTGAAACCGGAACGGTTTGGAACCAGAACGGTTTGAAACCGGAACGGTTTGGAACCGGAACGGTTTGAAACCGGAACTGTTTGTAACCGGAACCGTTATGTTACAAATGTTTCCAGTTATAAACAGTTCCGGTTTCTAACGGTTCCGGTTCCAAACCGTTCCGGTTCCGATTTGGTATAGAACCGAAACGGTTTGGAACCGGAACGGTTTGGAACCGGAACTGTTTGTAACCGGAACCTTTATGTTACAAACGTTTCCGGTTACAAACAGTTCCGGTTTCAAACGGTTCCGGTTCCAAACGGTTCCGGTTCCGATTTGTTATAGGATCGGGACGGTTTGGAACCGGAACGGTTTGAAACCGGAACTGTTTGTAACCGGAACCGTTTGTAACATAACGGTTCCGGTTACAAACAGTTCCGGTTTCAAACGGTTCCGGTTCCACACTGTTCCGGTTCCGATTTGTAATTGAACCGAAACGGTTTGGAACCGGAACTTATTGTAACTGGAACCGTTATGTTACAAACGGTTCCGGTTCCAAATAGTTCCGGTTTCAAACGGTTCCGGTTCCAAACCGTTCCGGTTCCGATTTGTTATAGAACCGAAACGGTTTGGAACCGGAACGGTTTGGAACCGGATCTGTTTGTAACCGGAACCGTTATGTTACAAACGGTTCCGGTTACAAACAGTTCCGGTTTCAAACGGTTCCGGTTCCACACCGTTCCGGTTCCGATTTGTTATTGAACCGAATCCATGACTATTACGATGTCCAGGAGGTTTTGCGGCTAATTGGCTTCGGAGAGGTTCCCGAAATAGTGGAGGGAACAGTAGTCAAGCTTCCTCCTCGCCCGCAGTTAGCAACACGCCCAGTGGGCCAATGATGACTGCTCGCACGAGAGCCTTGCTAGAAGCGCGAGCTGAGGAGGAAGCTGCACGATCAAGAGCCGTGGAACCGGAATTCGAGGCTCGAGCCTCAGTCTCTAGACGCTCAATCAGCAGACGTCCCTCCGGTGGCAGAGCCTCAGACGAGCGACAGTCAACGGGGGCATCAGAAACTCCCTCAATCCGAATGCCCCCTATTCGGATGGTGCCTACTCCCGTTTCACGGGAATCATCTGAGGCACATGGTGGTGCTGGCGCCTCATCGTCCAGGCCTCGTCTATCTCCGCCGTCCGGTCTCTTCCTACCCGACGAGATTCCTGTCATCCCTGAATTCGATGATAGGGGGATGCCTGTTTATATTGAAGGACGGCCGGATTTCCTGACCATGGAGGAAGCGTATAACTTCCTCCCGTTCGACCCCGTGTATCTTTGGAGTGTGAGGTGCACCAACCAACAAACGGACGATGCAGGTAAATTTTATTTAACATCAGATTGATTAATTAATTATTACTTAAGACTTGCGATTGGTTCAATTAATGATATCAATTTGTTGACATTGTTTTATTAGGCAATTTCGTTAATGGGACTGGAAAACGGAAAGGGGCTAGAGGCACCTGCACCGGGAAGAGACTTGAGCCGGCCACCGGCGGAAGGAAAACGCCCATAAGGGCCAATGAGGATGGCGAGGTGATTGAGGCATTCGACACCACGCGCAAATATGTCAGCATGGCCGGTGCGATTGTGCGGGACAAGGTCCCAATGCTTTGGCCAGATTGGGAATCTGTGCCTATCTACGTGAAGATGCAAGTGCATAATGCACTCAGTGTGAGTAAAATCGTATTTTCATTACGTAAATTTTACATTTATTAATTAAGTCCACTTAAATATATAATTTTACCTTTTATATATTCATATTGCAGGTGTGGTTTGACGTGGATGAAGTTCTTATTCACACGTGGGTAGAGCGTCAACTACATAATCGGTGATGTGCTTCGACTTATTTGAATATATATCGCGTTAGATTTTTGTTTATCAACTGTTTTAATATCTCTAACTTTTTTTCCTTGTTTTAATATAGGTATAAAGAGTGGAAGAACGAGCTTTCTTCCCATTACACGGTATACAAGGAGCTAGGCCGAGGTTCTACCCCTAGCGAATTCCGGTTTAGGGAGTACGAGTGGCTGTGGCTGATAGCCCACTTCGAGCACCCCAAAGCTCAGGTATGCATCCTTAATATATCTTACAAGCCTAATGTATCGTATCAGATTGAAATAGTTAGTTACTAATTTTTTTCCATATGTTTATCAAACAAGGCCATTTCGAAGACGAACTGGGCGAATAGATTGAAAAACACCAGGGCCCATCATGCAGGTTCACTCAACTACATGGGTTGGTCGACTAAGGCGCAGCAACAACAAGAAGTGAACCCCTTGGTGTATATTCATCAGAAGTTCTATCCGCAGTGCCCTGATGAAGCGGTAAGTCTTTCGCCTCTCCATGTGTTAATAAAACTATTGTCTCGATATTAATAGATGTTGTTAGTTAATACGTTGTTCATTTTCGCTTTTCAATTAGGCGAGAGTGGAGGAGGTGACCGCAGAAGTGACCATGAGTATAGCTCGGACTAACCATCCTGACTGCTCCGAGGAAGAAGTCACCCAGTATGCCTCTCAGATCGATCCGCTTGATCCCCCGATAGCGGCTCAGATCATGGCAAAAGCGTGCGGGACTGGAAAGAATACCTACTACTGTAGGGGAATGGGCTCGGCGGGCGAAGGAGTATTGAAAACCACTTCACAATACTCTACCGGGTCAAGAAGTTCAACTTCTAGTCATAACCTCGCGGCGGAGCTTCATAGGACGCAGAGGGAGTTGGAGGAGCAAAAGAGGCAGATGGCCGAGTACCAAATGTAGCAGACACAGGTGCAGGCTCAGATGTACACATGGATGCGGACGATGTACGAGGCTCAGACTACCGGACAACCCTTCCCCACACCTCCCCCGGTCCCGGTCCCTCCGTTCCCTAGCTATCCACCACCACCACCGCACCAGTCAACGCCAGAGCAAGACCAAGGTAGCCACCGGAATTCAAATGAGTACTTTGATTACTTCGACCCTGACCCGCAAGTTCCTCGACCCTGACCTGTAGTTGTAGTTAATTTTCGTATCGTCGTTGCTATTTGTACTGTACGTTGGACATTTATGTGTACTGTTGAACTTGTATGATTGTACGGTTTATGTCTTTCAATGCAGGTTCTGGAATTGGGCCCAATCCAGAACTGCGTTTTTTTTTCAAAATTTTTTCAGACATTGCCGGCGACATGGACCTCCGTCGCCGGCAATGTCACAAATTCCGGCCACGGCGGCGGAACCATTGCCGGCGACTCAAGTCGCCGGTGATGTCTCCGACATTACCGGCGACGCCGTTTCCCGTCGCCGGCAATGTTAACACCGGCGGGAGATTTCCGGCGACGTCATTGCCGGCGACTCATCGCCGGGAATGACATTTCCGGCGAAAAAAAAGACAAGGCCGGCGACTTCCCGTCGCCGGTAATGTCTCCTTTTCTTGTAGTGAATACTATCGTGAAATCAATTAATACAATTATAAACTGAAACAGTTTCGTGCAAAAAAAGAGTGAAATTTGATATACAACAGAACTTAACATATAAAATAATCTATGGCAAGTTAGAGAGAGAGAGAGAGAGAGAGAGAGAGCGTTGAAACATACAACGCTTAAAATTTTCAATTTCGTACAACGCCTAGATCAAATCGAGTTTTTGTTCTGGTGAGATTGTTATCGCAATTTCGAGAGATCGAGAGATCGAGAGATCGAGAGAGAGAGAGAGAGAGAGACAGAGAGAGAGAGAGAGAGACAGAAAAAATTGAGGGAAGAAGCGCAAAATCGGTAGAAAAAAATATGTTTTATAACTTTTTGGGCCTTTTTAAGAGGAAATGATGTCAGCTAGATTTTTTTAGGAGAAAAATAGGTCATAAGTTGGATCTTCTTTACCTTAGTGTCATAAGTTAGTTTTTTCTTGAAAATCTTATCTGTTTTTGAGTTTTTAAATAATTTTTCCACAATTTAATCGAATACTTTTGTAGTAAGATACGAGAGACCCACCACTGGCACCACATAGTGACTCGATAAAAGAGAGATTGCTTAGGTAAATGGCAGGAATCATTAGCTCAAATAAGAGCAAGGATACCCGTGATTTCGGTTATGAGTTGTTGAAGTTCAGTTCCACATTTATAATATCATTCGAAGTATTACAAAAGTTGTTCTGTTTTTTTGTTGATTGTAATTGATTTTACGCCTTAATGGAATTTATCGTTTACCTCAAAAAAAATTAATTTATAAATTTTCTTGTTTTTTGTTTTTTACAAAAAAAATTTAGTCCGCCCGAAAACTATTTTTGGGAGTTGATATTGGGACTCTTTCTCCCTCAACTTACTATTGGGACTCTTCTTTCGACTATAATTGACTTCCAGAAAATACAAATCTCATTGTTTCGTTTCTACCCTCTCCTCTTTTTTTTCTTTCTTTTTTGCTTCTTTGTCTCATTTGTCCTTCCCTAATGTTTGAGTTCCCTAAACAGAATCCTCGTTCATTCTTCTCTCCAACATTTGTATTGATATTTGGTCAACAATGTACTGCAAAGTATATGATTGTGCCAATCATATATGACTTACACAATAGTCTTATTAGTTAGATTGATGTCTATTTGTTGGAAGTTATCTAGATAAAAATAATGGCCATTGGCCTAAACTCGATTGAGATGAGCTCACCTTATGAAGTTAGGGACCATGGTACCTTGATTTGTTTAAACTTTGAAGTCATTTCTCTTTGATTTGGGGGAGCCCTCAATTATTTTGGATTGTTTCTATTATACGTACAAAGATAGGTTTGATGAACCAGTAATTGTTTCATATTGTGTTTGTTTCATTATTGAGCAAAAGGTTGAAAGAGGATACCAAACAATATGTTTCATATCTAAGCTTCGGAAACCAAAGACGTTAGGAAAAAGCAAAAGAAAAAAAGGAGGGTAAAAAAGGAACAATAATAATATATTCTTTAAAAGTAAATTATAATAGAAAAGGGAGTCCCAATAGTAAATTTAGGGGACAAAAGGGTGTCCCAATAGTAAATTTTGGGAGAAAATGAGTCCCAATATCATCTCCCTTATTTTAATGAAAAATTGAACATTTAATTTCCCAACTTATGACCGTAATATTAGGGCGTCAACCATTGCACTACTCAGTAGTTTTGTTAGCCCCAGAACCTCACCTGACCATAGACACGCTTAAAATTTATAGCAAACTACACTTAAGGATAAAGTGGAGATGTCCAATACACTTAAAGACAATGCAAGCTCCTATTATCTGGATATCTAAGGACAAAATCTTATACATAAGAACAAATGACTTGAATGGTGCCATGTGGCATGTACAATTTTACCTTTTTGCCACAATGCAGTATCAGCTCGACTAACGATTTAGTAGTAGTTTGAAGTACAATTGAGCACTAGTTTGAACAATATAATAGCATCAGTTAGAAAAATGAAGTAGCAGCTTGAAAAAAAAAACCAAATAGCTAAGATTCCAAAGTTGTTTTAAAACCATGAACATAACCTAACCAAATTTCATGCTCACATTGACAAAAAATAAACCCATCAATTAGTAACAGTAGCAGCTTTAGAAAAACATACTTTTGAAGAAAAAAAATAGATTTTATTTAAGAAAAATATAAACAAACAAAAGTAACACCTGCTATTGTAACAGAAACACCGTAATGCTATTGTTGTAAACTAAAACCTGTTGAATGAGAATAATATGATAACAGAAAACTGTAACCATTCTTATTGATAAAATGTCTTATATATAGACTGGTATAATATGTTACAATAACTATCCCTGTAAATCAAGGATTCTGTAATAACTATCTGATCTAATCTGTATTTAAGTAGGACAAGACACACACCGAAAATTATGGAGAATAAATCTCCTTAAACACTCCCTCTTGTGTTGATAGCCTAAAGAATGATGCATGACTTGTCGCCTCACTAAAAACCTCGCCAAGCAGACAAAAACCTCATGGGAAAAAAAAAGCTTGATCTAAGGGGAAAAAAATACAACGCATCAACTACAAAAATTACTACATGTAATGTAGACTCCCCCTGATGTCTATAGAAATGTAGCTCTCTCTGACTGTAAACTTAGTCTTGGAGTTCAAATAACCTGTATATGCTCATGTATCTCACATGTTTCACATATGTAGATTTAGGTAGTGACTTGTAAACAAGTCCGCAACATTATCAACGGAACCAATTTGGTTCACTTGGATATTCAACAGCTGCTCATGTTGCTGATTAAAGAAGAATTTTGGCGATATATGTCTAGTATTGTCACCCTTAATGAAACTCAACTTCATCTGTTTAATGCATGCTGCATTATCCTCAAAGATGCAAGTCGGATCTGTAACAGTAGATGGTAATCCACTAGATCCTTGAATATTACCAATGACTGACCTAAGCTAGACACATTCTCTAATAGTTTCATGCAAAGCAATAATTTCATAGTGATTTGAGGAAGTAGCAACAAGGGTTTGCTTTGTTGATCGCCATGAGATCATCGTGTTTTCCGTAGTGAAAACATAACTGGTATGGGAACGACCTTTGTGTGGGTCAAAAAGTTACCCAACATCAGCAAATCCAACAAACACATCAACCAGTATTTTGGAATAGGGGATAGCATGAAAATTACTCACATCAAGTCTATCTTTCGATGGATTGAACAACTCCTTCGATGGATCGAAGGAATTCCTCTAATTCATCCAGGATGTATCCTTTGATGCATCGAAGGAAACCTTCAATGAATCGAAGAACCTGGTCGGGTCAGCACAGTTCAGTGCATCAATTTGCCCAGAACTTGAATTCTGTGATTCAACATCCCCTTCATCGGGAATTCCATGCTTCTCTCTATATTCTTTGTAAGGGAAGAATAGGCCCAAGTCAGTGGATCACTTCAAGTACCTGAAGATTTGTTTTACTCCATTCCAATGACTTTGTGTTGGCACATACTGAGAATGCAATGTCTAAATGTGTACTGAGCTGAATTCAACCAAGCTATAATCGTACTAAGATATAGAATCTCAGTTCCAAAAGTCCCTTACCATCATATTTTCAGATAAAATGGATCCTTTTGGGTTTCAAACTGCAAACAACCATTGGTGTACTAATAGGATATGCTTTGTCCATAGCCTGATTAGACATAAGCAAACTGGTGAATAAGAATTCAACCAACTCGATGTACCGTCTCTAAACCAAGACTTAATCGAGTCCTACCAAGGTCTATCATCTGAAATAACTTATTCATCTACTGAACATGTATAGACATAAATAATCATTCTTTTATCCCTTTCCAATCAAGTAGTCACTAAGACGTTTATACCACATCCTACTGGATTATTTCAATCCATATAGTGAATGTCTCAATCTAATAACATGAGCACTCCATGGTTTAAAGTTACTTGATTTGGGTAGAACCATGCCAATCGGCACTCTCATGTATATCTCTAGATTAAGATCCCCATAGAGATATACTGTAACCACATCTATAAGCTGCATATTCAGTATTTTGGACACTACCAAACTGACAAGGTAGGGGAAAGCAATGATGTCCATGACCAGAGAATACATCTCATCATAATCACTACTAGGGCATTGAGAGATTCCTTGCACCACAAGTTCTTCTCATTTAATTTGCTCCCAAACAAAGCTCATTTGTGTCTAACATGCATACTATTCGATGGTCATATCACTACCATATCAAAAAACTTGCCATTTGTAAGAGTCTAGTTCAGCTTAGATTGCAACTTTTCATATCGATCAATTTGTTCTACATTAATTATTGACAATCCGCAACAGAGCAATGTTCCAGTTCATCGTTGTCAATTCCTGAGCGATGAAATAAATAAACACATCATCAACGAACATGGAAGAGTTATCCATAATAACGCTAGCATTTGTTTAACTTGGTGAGATTTCTTAGTTACTGACATCGTCATTGACTATGAGGTGTCCCCCAGTATAATACCCCGAAAATTAGCATAATAGTTTAGATTATTGTATGACTCGTTAAACTTATAAATCACCATAATTTAGTTTGACCTTAGAAGTTTTAGAAATTCGATAAAAAAAAATTGTCTAAAGACAATGTATAAAAACGAGCTTTAGAGAAATATTAATGGAGTGGGGCAAATGGTCCAGTGGATACTCAAGTTCAAGTCAGGTACTCCCTGGTCTTGGGTTCGAGGCCACGAGCTGGAATCATGAAACATTCCATTTTATAGGTTAGTAAAAATAATAAAAATATTTTTACTCCAATTAGAAATGGTAAGAAACTCTAATTCCAACTAGCCGATTTTCGGAAATGGAATTTTAGCAAAACGACCAAATTTTCCTTGTTCGAATCTCTTCTCCGAATCGAACTTTATATTTTAAGATTGCAATTCATACTTTTAGAGGTCATGCTCATATATCAATTTGGTGCTAATTATTATTGGTTGATATATATATATTACACTACATTACACTTTATTAGTAAAACCATACATTTTCACACATCACATTACGTATGGCATTCACATGCATACATAATCAAATTTCAACATTTCAATCAGATTTCCAACCACATTACTATTATTTTTACAAGTGCATTTTAACCCTAGAATTAGTAGCCCAACTATTCCATAGTCAACTTGTCTACAAAAGTCTACAAAAATGGTTATGAATTTATTTCCCATGTCTCCTCCCATGTCTATATAAATCACCCTTGAGTTCAATCTGATTTTTGTACCACTTCAATCTTCCCCTTACGTACTGATTTGAAGTCCTCCCAAAGTTGCAATGCAACTCTCCTAAAATCTCACACCAAACTACCCTTCTTCCAATTACTTTAGTAGTTAATTCATTTGCTTCAAGAGGGTCACTTGAGTTAATCAAATACCTCCATCACCTACTGAAATTCTTAACTAAGTACATGAGTATATTCCTATACTTCTTTATCTTTAAGATTACATCAAAGTGCATGGCTGAGAATAAAAGGGAAATAATGAGCCTTAGTGTAAATTTAATATTTTCTTTTCTGTTAAATTTTATTTATTTAAATATTTTTACATATTTAGATTCTACGCAAAAATGTATTCAACTTTGGCTTTTGAATCACTCAAAAATGTTAAGTAATGAAAAAGTTATGGCTAAAACAAGTTTTGCTAATCTTTTCCTTAATCATGTTCGAAAACTCTTAATGTGCTCTTAACTTGAAATATTCATATCTCACTCATTTCTTAACCAAATTTAGTGTTCTTTATATCAAAACAAAGCTTAGAAGTTCAACTATTAATCTGGAAAGTTTGAAAGACATTGATTAATACTTACAAACTAATTAATTCGTGCAAATGAGCTTAATAGCGAGCGTCACCGTTTCTGCACAGTTGCAAAACATTTTTGTTTCTAGACTTGAGAACTCCCTACCGAACTTTGTGATTATTACCAATGGATTCCTCTCGAAAAAATACTTTGAGATGGTATACTCACTTCTTTGTTTTTGACATAATATGAATTAATTATAAAACGGATCAAATTGAGGATTTCGGACGGACTACCGCCAGATGATACTTTTGGTCCAAGGATTAATCATTTTATTTTCTGCATTTGTACTTTATTTTTATTTACTTACTCGTATTATTTACTTCTTAAGTTTGATTTGGAACTAATGGAGGATTTTGGACGGACTACCGCCGAATGATACTTTTGAACCAATGATAACTAATTTTTATTTCAAGTTTATCTTATTAATCGCTCTATCTATTTACTTTCAAGTATAATTCGGAACAAATGAAGGATTTCGAGCGGACTACCGCCGAATGAAACGTTTGGACCAAATTTGTTAATTAATGAAGTACGTTTAAGTTTGATCTTTCTTTCTTTACAAATTCTATTACGTATATATACTGAAAGGACCCAACCCCGATTTAGTTTCCTAAACCAGAATCAAACCCCTTCTGAAAACACGAACTTGCAAAAACCATAGAAATTTCGGCAGAGTTTCACTATATCGTGGAATTATCATTAATCTTCATCCGAAAATACACTTCATCCTATGCCACAAAAACCAAACCGTGGACACCAATCCCATCCGGATTTCTCAATATCATAACATAATGTAAAGTAATAAACAATAGCTGTAACTTTACAGAAATCTAGGAAAAATCATAAGAAAATATAACATCAGAGTATTCAGAGCGACCTCTAGTATATATATACATAAATACACAACAGTAGGCTAAACAAAAAACCTACTAGAAAAGAAAATTAGCTCGAATACTAAGCCTCCGACTGCGACGTGCGACACCAGAATCTGAACTGCAAACTGGGCATTGAAAACAAAGAGCCCAGAGAAAGACATATAAACCGTTAGAGTGAGTGAACGAAAATAAATGTCTTTCGCCGAATAATATCTGTTATAAAAATATATGTGAGTCTAAATAAATGAATAAGATATAGTACACGAGGGAGACTCTAACTCATCACGCGCACCGAGCATGCATCGTAAAATCCAGCGGGGTCACTCATGGACACGTCCGCGCTAGTACAGTCTAAATCACGGGATCCCAGACCCACACGTGATTCTAGCCAGAAAGGCCTCAGGTTAGAGGTCTGCCCTCCCCCTCCTGGTAAAGGCCTTGGGTCACAGCCTCCCCCGGTAAACATCCTCGGGGATCAGCCGGGATGCAAGTGTATCGATAAAACAATATATACTGTGACTGTACTCTGTGTAAACCAAATCATAAATAGTTCATGCAAATGTATCAAGCATAATGTAAATGTGTATTCGTAATATATAATTGTATAAGCATATTTGTCGATGCATAATTGTAAAACACATGCACGAATAAATCATAAGCGCATATGCATACTCATGCTCGTAAAACGTATAATAAGGACTCGCAACTAATCAGTAAAAAGAAATGTGTCCACTCACAGACAAGCACAGCGCGCAAACGCGCTAATCCCGAGATCCGGCGGAAGATCCATCGCCCAGCGTACGATCTCGATCCCCTGAATAATCACAAAATATAATTGATCAAAATCACAAATCATTACTCTGTACCACAACTTGGAAACCAACAATTTCCGGAAACATATAACTCGGATACAAAATAATCGTCGAAAACCCACAAATACTCCACATAAACCTTCAACCTAAATTCTGGTATCCAAATCAACTTTAAAAACTCAAGGTATTGATCGGGGCGCGATTACGAGTAAAACGGCATAAAACTTGTCAAATTCCAAAAAGTCAACCCTTCGTCGGAGCGCCGCCGTTGACCGCCGCCGCCGGCGGTGGCGTGGCGTCAATAGTGGCAGATGAAAGGATCCAATCCCGATTCAGTTACCTAAACCGGAATCAAACCCTTTCGAAAATACGAACCAACAAAAAAAATTTCAAAATTTCGGCAGAGTTTCGTTACTATCGTGGAATTGCCATAACCTGCACCCAGAAAATAACACTTCATCCTATGCCACAAAAGCCAAACCGTGGGCACCAATCCCATCCGGATTTCTCAACATCAATATAATCAATAACGATAAACAAACTGTACTATGTATAGATATATATCCGAGAAAATCCGTATAAACATGTATCAGAATGTATCAGAGCGACCTCTAAAGTAAAACATATACAATATACACATCAGTAGGCGAAACAAGAACCTACTGGAAAGCACAGGTAACTCTGATCACTAGCCTCCAAACCGCGACGTGAAAACACCAAAACCTGAACTGCAACTGGGCACGGAAATCGAAAAGCCCAGGGGAAAGACAATAAACACGTTAGAGTGAGTGGACGAAAATAAATGTCTTTCACCAGTTAATATACGTTTAAAATAACATATGCGAGTCCAGGTAAATAAAAACAATAAGTACACGATGTAAAACCATAGTCCTCCAGCGTACAGAGCATGCAAGTAAAAATCCCACGGGGCCACTCATGGACACGTCCGTGCTAGTACAGTCTGAATCACGGGATCCCAGACCCACACGTGATTCGAGCCAGAAAGGCCTCAGGTCAGGGTAAATGTTTCCACCCGGAAATACCTCGGCACAAGAAACAGATAACTGTACCTACCCGGAAATACATCGGCACAAGGCACAGCGTCCCCCCTGGTAAGCACCCTCGGTGATCAGCCGGGGATGCGTGTGTATCGATACAACAACATGAACTACGACTGTACTCTGTGAAAATCAAATCACAAATATCTCGATACATGTATAGTAAACAGCATAAAAATGCATATGCGTAACATAATCGTATATAACACATGCTCATAATAATCGTAATCTCGTAAATATGCTCATATCTGTTTATTCGTATACGTATATCCGTATATATATATAAATGTAAAAACATGCTCATGTAATCCGAAATCTCATACGCATGCTCAAGTTCGAAAATCATATAAAAAGACTCGCAATCATTTCCATGAAAAGAAATTGTCCACTCACAGGTGAGCAAAACGCGCACTCGCGCTAATCTCGAGGATCAGCGGAAGATCCCTCGCCAGAAGCACAACCTCGGTCCCGATCTCGATCTCCTGAATATTCACAAAACATAACTGATCAATATCGTAATCCACAACACTGTACTGATGCACGGAAACCAACCGTTCCCGGAAACACGAAATGCAGTACAAAATGAATTACGGAAATCTCGAAACCCCCACTCGAAACCTAGACTGAAAATCGGCTAACTAAATCAACCCAAAAACCTCTGAACGACAACCAGGGCGCGATTTCGAGAAAAACGACACTAATTACATCGAAATCTGAAAAGGTCAACTTTCCGGTCGTTGACAGCTGTTGACCGCCGCTGGCGGCGGCGGCGCGCCGTCAACGGTGGAATTTTACGGCCAAAATTTCCAGAATTAAAGATCACGACAAGCCCAACAGTTTCTTTACCTAACTCAAAGTCCAATTCCAAGCTTAAGCCTTCCAAAAACTGCTCGAACCGATCGGAAATAACTTCCGGTAACCCCCACGGGTTCACCGGAAAACACCTTCTCGTTCCGAATTTCCTACACCACAAGCATCAGTAAAGCTAGGCGAGCAAAAGCCCCAACCTTATCACCTCCATACCTCGCCGGAGCACAGCTCCCCGTCACCGGCGACAAGTTCAATTCGGCCTCCAATGGTTCCTCCCCAAAACACCACAAATCTTCCCAAAATCAAGCATCATTCAACTCGGAATTAAGATGAGAAGCTAACAATACCTGTCCCGTGGCCGATGGTGGCCGGAAAACGGTGGTCGGACGGTGGTGCCGAAACGGGAAAGTCTCTCTCCCTGGTCAACGGTCAACGGTTTCCCAAAACGGAAAGTCAATGTCTGGTCAACGCGCAAAATGAAATTCTCGACTATTCCTCGACTATTTTTCGACTTTTCGATATTTATACTCGTCCCTCGGGTCAATCGACGATTCGAAATGGATAACCATCACGATTCGGATAAACTCGAAACAAACGGATAAACTCGTCGGAACCCGAAACTTCAAATAATCATAAAATATTCCTCGGTTATCAGAAAAATCTTCCGGAACCGCCCACGAGCTTGAAATCACGTACTCAACAATTTTCATGAAAACACCCAATTCAAATTCTCGACCGAAAACATTTTTCGTACCTCCGGGATGCATCGCATACGCTGAACTGTGGGCCTCGTCCAGAATCTCTTTCTTCAAGTCCTCGTCTCTGGGTACACATAATCTGCCTCTGAACAATAACGTACCGTCATCGCTCAATCGGAACTCAGTAGGCACACCATTCTTACCCAACAAGTAAGGATCTGAATCCTGTGCCTCCCGTACCTGATCAACCAACACTGGTCGAACCTGGAAACTGGCCAACAAGGCTCCATCATCATCATACCCAAACACAGCACCTGTAGCTCGAAGCTCGGCTAACATCGATACTCTGGCCACACACATGTGAAACAACGAGGCTCCAGACTTCCGGCTAAGTGCATCTGCCACAACATTGGCCTTCCCCGGATGGTACTCAAACGTACATCATAATCGTTGATCAACTCCATCCATCGGCGCTGCCTCAAGTTCAGATCCGGCTGTGTACGTAAGTAGGTGAGACTCTTGTGGTCAGTGAAAATCTTACTTGAGCACCATACAGATAATGTCTCCAACTCTTCAATGCTAAAACGATAGCGGCTAACTCCAAATCATGCATCGGGTAGTTGACCTCATGTGGTTTCAGCTGTCTGGAACCATATGCCACAACTCTACCATGCTGCATCACACAGAGCCAAGGCCCAACTTCGACGCGTCGCTGTACACAACAAACTCACCACTGTCGTCTGGCAATGTAAGAACCGGTGCGGTAGTCAATCTCTCCTTCAGGAGCAAGTAACTCTCCTCGCACGCATCAGACCACTCAAACTTGACGCCCTTCTTCGTCAACCTGGTCAGTGGTGTAGCAATCCGGGAGAAATCCTGTACAAACCGTCGATAATATCCTGCTAACCCCAAGAAACTCCGGATCTCCGGCACAGTAGTGGGTCTACTCCAATTCAGTACGGCCTCGATCTTGTCAGGATCAACACTGACTCCCTCGGCCGAAATTACATGGCCCAGAAACTTCACGCTATCTAACCAGAACTCGCACTTGCTAAACTTCGCGAACAACTGATGGTTCCGCAAAGTCCGTAACACTGCTCGCAAATGCTTCCTGTGCTGGCCCACACTCCTCGAATAGATCAGGATATCGTCAATGAATACAATCACGAACTTGTCCAGGAATCGCCGAAACACCCGATTCATCAAGTCCATGAAAGCTGCGGTGGCGGTGGTCAACCCAAACGGCATAACCAAAAACTCATAGTGCCCATACCGCGTCCTGAATGCTGTCCTGGCCACATCTGAATCTCGGATCCTCAACTGGTGATATCCGGATCGAAGGTCAATCTTCGAAAAGACTGCTGCTCCCTTCAGCTGATCGAACAAGTCGTCAATCCGCGGCAACGGATACTTGTTCCTCACTGTAATCTGATTCAGCTTCCGATAGTCGATGCACAAACGCATTGACCCGTCCTTCTTTCGCACAAATAACACTGGAGCACCCCACGGAGAAACACTCGGTCGAATGAATCCCTTCTCTAACAACTCCTGAAGCTGGATCTGCAACTCCTTCAGTTCCGCAGGAGCCATCTGGTACGGTGTCTGGGAAATCGGTCCAGTACCCGGTAATAACTCAATGGTAAAATCAATCTCCCGTACAGGGGGTATACCAGGTAACTCTGCTGGAAACACATCCGGAAACTCAGACACAACCTCGATACCACCAAGATCTGGCACTGCAGCTGTAGTGTCCACAACATGGGCTAAGTAAGCAACATAACCCTTCTTCATCAACCGGTTCGCCCTCATCGCGGAAATCAAACACGGTAGTGAAGTGTTCTTCTCGCCTCAGAACAGTATCTCGGTTAATCCTGGTCGTCGAAATGCGACCTCCTTCCTATGACAATCAAACATAGCCCAGTGCGACTCCAGGAAGTCCATACCTAATATCAAGTCAAAATCCACAATATCAAGCAGTAACAGATCAGCAGCTAAACCATGGCCATCAATAAACACCTCACAATCTCGGTAAACCCAACCGATGCTCACAACCTCACTTGACGGATACAACACTCTCCACAACCCCGGAAGTGGAGATGCAGGTACCGTAGCCAATGATGACAGTCTAAATGATATGAATGAATGTGTGGCGCCCAGATCTAACAATGCAACTACAGGAATACCAAAAACATGTAACGTACCAATAACGACCTCCGGTGAAGCTCTGCCCTCACGCAGAGTCATAGCATGCACTCTCGCCTGTCCGACTGGTCGTCCTCGCTGAGGCTGTCCCTGCTGTCTGCCCTGACCTGCAAACTGAGCTTTGGTCGAACTCCCGAAGTGGCACCTCGCCCAACTCCGGAACTCTGGGCCGCCTGTCCACCAACTGGCTGGGGACAATCCCTCGCAAAGTGACCCTCCTGGCCACAACGATAACAAAGGGTAGGAACTCGCTGACAAGAACCATAATGGTATCTGTTGCAGAGGCTGCATAACGGGTACTCCCTCGGTACAGGAAATGTGCCCCCAGTACGCCGAGGGTAACTAGAGCCGCTAGAATCTTCACTAGCCAAGGGTCTCTGCGGTTGATCTCTCCTCCACCTCTGTCTCTGCCTCGAAGCACTAGCTGGTGGTCGATAAGGTCGATAAGGTCGACTACCTGAAGATGAAGCTGAGCCGGAAGTATCAGAACTCTGCCTCTTCGAAGGCCCCTGACTCGGTCCACCTTCCTCAAATCGTCTCGGCTGGTACCTCTGCTGTCTCTCCTGCTCAATATCCTCGCCTCGGAGTGCAGCACTAACAAACTCATCAAAGTTGTTTCGAGGCATCGTAGTCAGCGTCGCTTTGATGTTCAAATTCAATCCCAACTCAAACCTACGACACTTGGCTTCCTCTGTAGCCACCATATCCCGCGCAAAACGAGACAAACGGGTAAACCGATCCCGATACTCAAGTACAGACAAACTGCCCTGCCTCAAGTTCGTAAACTCCTCGTACTTGCGCTGCTGGGTAGCCTGATTGAAATACCTCCGCATAAACAAATCACGAAACAACGTCCACGGAGTATCAGCCAGAACTCTGTCGGTGCTAACCCACCAAAAGTATGCATCACCCTCAAGTAAACCAACTGCGGCTACTGTCATCTGCTCAGGAGTAAACTGCAGACGCTCACAAACACGCTCAATGTGAACCAACCATGCCTCGCATATATCTGGATCAACTGAACCCGAAAACACAGTAGCACCCGCAGTGCGAGCCTTGACCACAGGGTCAAAACGCTCTTCCAAACGCAGCACTCGCATCAGCAAGTCGCGCGTTCGGCGATCCTCATCAGGATCATCATCCCGATCAACACGGGGACCACGTTGAGGAGGCATCCTACTGATACAAAACAAGCATTAGGTACAAGCAGAAAAAGCGTAATCATGAAACCACAGATATTTGAGGACATACAACACCCGAAGTATTGATGAGTACCGCTGGCCAGTCGGGTCATCACTCCAGTCATGCTGTATCAACTCAAATACCCGAAGCGTCACAACTACAAGAGTCTACAGAATCTAACAACCTAATGCTCTGATACCAAGCTGAAAGGATCCAATCCCGATTCAGTTACCTAAACCGGAATCAAACCCTTTCGAAAATACGAACCAACAAAATTTTTTTCAAAATTTCGGCAGAGTTTCGTTACTATCGTGGAATTGCCATAACCTGCACCCAGAAAATAACACTTCATCCTATGCCACAAAAGCCAAACCGTGGGCACCAATCCCATCCGGATTTCTCAACATCAATATAATCAATAACGATAAACAAACTGTACTATGTATAGATATATATCCGAGAAAATCCGTATAAACATGTATCAGAATGTATCAGAGCGACCTCTAAAGTAAAACATATACAATATACACATCAGTAGGCGAAACAAGAACCTACTGGAAAGCACAGGTAACTCTGATCACTAGCCTCCAAACCGCGACGTGAAAACACCAAAACCTGAACTGCAACTGGGCACGGAAACCGAAAAGCCCAGGGGAAAGACAATAAACACGTTAGAGTGAGTGGACGAAAATAAATGTCTTTCACCAGTTAATATACGTTTAAAATAACATATGCGAGTCCAGGTAAATAAAAACAATAAGTACACGATGTAAAACCATAGTCCTCCAGTGTACAGAGCATGCAAGTAAAAATCCCACGGGGCCACTCATGGACACGTCCGTGCTAGTACAGTCCGAATCACGGGATCCCAGACCCACACGTGATTCGAGCCAGAAAGGCCTCAGGTCAGGATAACTGTTTCCACCCAGAAATAACTCGGCACAAGAAACAGATAACTGTACCTAACCGGAAATACATCGGCACAAGGCACAACGTCCCCCCTGGTAAGCACCCTCGGTGATCAGCCGGGGATGCGTGTGTATCGATACAACAACATGAACTACGATTGTACTCTGTGAAAATCAAATCACAAATATCTCGATGCATGTATAGTAAACAGCATAAAAATGCATATGCGTAACATAATCGTATATAACACATGCTCATAATAATCGTAATCTCGTAAATATGCTCATATCTGTTTATTCGTATACGTATATCCGTATATATATATATATATATAAATGTAAACACATGCTCATGTAATCCGAAATCTCATACGCATGCTCAAGTTCAAAAATCATATAAAAAGACTCGCAATCATTTCCGTGAAAATAAATTGTCCACTCACAGGTGAGCAAAACGCGCACTCGCGCTAATCTCGAGGATCGGCGGAAGATCCCTCGCCAGAAGCACAACCTCGGTCCCGATCTCGATCTCCTGAATATTCACAAAACATAACTGATCAATATCGTAATCCACAACACTGTACTGATGCACGGAAACCAACCGTTCCCGGAAACACGAAATGCAGTACAAAATGAATTACGGAAATCTCGAAACCCCCACTCGAAACCTAGACTGAAAATCGGCTAACTAAATCAACCCAAAAACCTCTGGACGACAACCAGGGCGTGATTTCGAGAAAAACGACACTAATTACATCGAAATCTGAAAAGGTCAACTTTCCGGTCGTTGACAGCCGTTGACCGCCGCTGGCGGCGGTGGCGCGCCGTCAACGGTGGAATTTTACGGCCAAAATTTCCAGATCTAAAGATCACGACAATCCCAACATTTTCTTTAACTAACTCAAAGTCCAATTCCAAGCTTAAGCCTTCCAAAAACTGCTCGAACTGATCGGAAATAACTTCCGGCAACCCCCACGGGTTCACCGGAAAACACCTTCTCGTTCCGAATTTCCTACACCACAAGCATCAGTAAAGCTAAGCGAGCAAAAACCCCAACCTTATCACCTCCATACCTCGCCGGAGCACAGCTCCCCGTCACCGGCAACAAGTTCAATTCGGCCTCCAATGGTTCCTCCCCAAAACACCACAAATCTTCCCAAAATCAAGCATCATTCAACTCGGAATTAAGAGGAGAAGCTAACAATACCTGTCCCGTGGCCGATGGTGGCCGGAAAACGGTGGTCAGACGGTGGTGCCGAAACGGGAAAGTCTATCTCCCTGGTCAACGGTCAACGGTTTCCCAAAACGGAAAGTCAATGTCTGGTCAACGCCCAAAATGAAATTCTCGACTATTCCTCGACTATTTTTCGACTTTTCGATATTTATACTCGTCCCTCGGGTCAATCGACGATTCGAAATGGATAACCATCACGATTCGGATAAACTCGAAACAAACGGATAAACTCGTCGGAACCCGAAACTTCAAATAATCATAAAATATTCCTCGGTTATCGGAAAAATCTTCCGGAACCGCCGACGAGCTCGAAATCACGTACTCAACAATTTCCATGAAAACACCCAACTCAAATTCTCGACCGAAAATAAAGTCACAAATCGAATCAACAACTCACAAACACGACGTAAAACCGCGACTAAACTCAATCTCGAGAATCGTGCCAAACACATAACTGATTCTGGTTCGGGTCGTCACAGCAGATTCTAGCCAAACTTTCCATATCACAGGTACTCCTCAAGCCCAACACATCTATCTTCTATATCAAGCCCTAATTCTAAGCCCACCGGCCGGAATTGAGCCTGAAACCTCACGGAATCCATTGATTCCGGCGAGATTTCGGCGAACATCAAACCTCAACCAACTACAAAATTGCTTCATCCAAAAGCATCGCAAGGATGAGGGGAACCTTTCCCCCTACATCCCCGACACTAAATGTCGACGGAGCACCGCCCTCGACGACGGCGAAATCCACGGGATTCACCGAGTTCGTTCTCCACCTATACCTCACCAAATCACACAAATCCAAGTCCTAAACCATAGGAAATCAAGAGGAGAAGCTAACCATACCCAAATTGGAGCCAGAGGTGGCCAGAAACGAAAATTCTAAGGCGAGTCAACGGCGGTGCGGTTTTTCCCTCGGTCAACGCGAGTCAACGGTCCTTCTTTGGTCAAACGACGGTCAAACTTCCAAAACAGTGATTTTCGACAATTTTCTGACTATTCTGATATTTATACTCGCCGCTCGATACGGTCGACGGTCCAAATCGAATCACATCCACGTTTCGGATAATTGAAACTCAAACGGATAAACACGACTAAATCGCGCGGTTTCAAATATTCATAACATATTCCTCGGTTATCGAAACAATTATCCGAAACCACCTACGAACTCGAAATCATACATACTGTAATTCTCGTAAAGAGACTCATCTCAAATTCTCGTCCGATAATTAATTCATGAACTAAACCGCCAATTTGATTAATTATGATAAATCTCGATTACTCACAAAACTCGTGGATTAAGCCGATTACTATTCCAATTCTGCTTCAGTTCGTCACAATACTCTATGATCTATATACATAGTCTTAATTAAAGACTTGTATGTGATCGTTATGGTTGAAGTGTGAAGTTGGGTGTATAGTACGAATTAACTTGTGCTTAAGTGAATTGCTGGTAAATTGTTTTGTTATTGTGGGAGTTAGCCAAGGGCCCTAGTCCCTTACAGATAGTGCACTATTATACTCTAAGGAATGAATTGTGTCAAACCGGGAGTATACATGCTTTGGCAGGTGGCCTTAGAATGTTATGGCTTTATATGTGTGTTGGTATTGTGAGACTAAGCACATGATATTTTTTGAGTAATTACCAGTTAATCTAAAAGAATTCACTTCGGAAGTATTGGCGTATTTGTGTGTAGATGTGAAGTTGTGCAAGAATATATATTTATGTATCTAAATGTATATATTACAAAGACGCAAGTGTAAGTATGGGAGAATAACCGGTTTGAATATTTCACCTTTTTGAATTGGTTGTTCGGTTTGATGTTTCTTAGAGATAGTTTAGTATATGCTTGTAAGCTGTACTTACTGGTTCAGTGTGACTCATGATACTACATCTTTCTCTTTTTCAGGTGATGAGTAGAATGCTTGGGGAAAATGGGATACGTCGCCTACTAAATAAATGAATTATTTTCTACTTGCATTTTGAATTGAATAAATGTAATGACTATTATTTTTAAAAACTTCGGTCTTGTAATATTATCAGTTTCACTTTTCAATAAATGTACTATTTAGAGACCTTGATTTTTGAAATTATTTGGGTTTCTTATTCACATCACAAATCCTTACACCATATTTCAGTATAATACTTGCCCCGGATTTGGAGGTGTGACAGATTGGTATCAGAGCTAAAAGATCCTAAAATGAAAGGTTTTGTTTTCAAAAACTAAAATTTGATTAACAAGAACGGGGGAGGGTTATAGATTTGTTGAGTAACTATGTTGATAAGTTACCACTATTGCCTTCTTTATGTCTATAATATGACCAAATGTGTCTATTTCTCTTGGCTTTATGCCTAAAGTTTGTGTTGTTGAAACTCCAAAATCTAACATTTGTGTCCTTAATATGGTCCAAGTCGGATTGTAGCTAAAGAAAATATTTAGCATTACATTGTTTGGTACTTCAAATGTACATAAGTGTTAAATGCAAAGTATTTTGCGTTAATGTTTTTTCGATAAGTTCTAACCATTAGATTCGTCTCTTAAAATAGGACCATGACTAATAGAAGAAACTCAACTATTGATGTTGAAGACCTTGTCGAATCCTTCACAAGAAGGATGGAGGAAAATCAAGTAGGTGGAAGACTAGAATGACTAGTGTCACACCTAAGGAACCTAGAAGCAAAGAGGTTCATTGGAGGCAAACCTCACGAGGCTGAGAAATGGATTTACAATCTGAAAATCCATTTCGAAATGTTAGAATGCACACAAGTAGAGTTACGGAAAGTGGCTACTTGTCTTTTATAAGGAGACGCTCGTTACTGGTGGGACACAGTGAAACGTGTAACACTACTCGCAACCATGGAACTCATGGAGTGGGCTACCTTCAAAGAAAAATTTCTAGAAAAATATTTTCCACAAGTTGAGAAAGATAAGAAAGAGCTTGAATTCATACAGCTTACTCAAGGGAAAATTACTGTCCTTGAGTAAGAAACCAAGTTCACTAAACTTTCTCGTTTTGTCATACACGTGGTAGATACAGATGATAAGAAGGCGAGATGTTTCGTCGGAGGGCTGAACTCCAACATAAGGAGATTAGTCACTCAACGAGGGATCACCTATGAGGAAGCAATGGACAAAGCACTAACTCAAGAGGAGGAGAATCAAAAGTATCGCATGGAGAAAGAACGAGAGATCGGGTGAGGGAAAAGAAGTCATCCAATGTCTAACTAGAAAAGTGAGCAACCATGGAAGCAACAAAAAGGAAAAGGGGCATTCCAGGAACCGACAGCACCGGCTGGCAAGGCAAACCAGTTGGCAAAACCATCAAATCGATGCTACAATTGTGGAGAAACTGGACACATGTCTAATGCATGTCCAAAGCCACGTCGCCTTCCTGTGTCTTGTTATAATTGTGGCAAGATGGGGCATTTTGCAAACAAGTGTGATATTCCAAAACAAGCCAATAATCCACCAACTCGCACTGTCCAGCTGAACTCTATATCCTTTGAGAAACCTGTCATTGAAGGTACGATTACAGTATACAGTACTCATGCTCGCATACTGTTTGATACCGGCGCATCTGATTCTTTCATATGTTCCACATTCCTTGCTAGTTTAGGTTTAATACCACCCAAACTAGATGAATTTTTGATGGTCACAACACCGTTAGAAAAATCAGCCATTCTAACCCAAGTTTGCAAATCATGTCCCATAAATGTATTAGATGCAAATTTTCCTGCAAATTTGATAGTCTTATACATGGGACAATTTGACATAATCTTAGGATTTGATTGGTTAGTTGAATATCATGCCCTTGTAAGTTACTTTGAGAAAACAATCACTTTCTCAATTCCTGGCCAACCTATTCGAAAAATTCAAGGTGATTCACATCATGAATCTCTACCTTCCAAGTTTTTTGCCCATCTCAAGATAGAAAAATCCAAGCCATTGATTGACAAAATATCTGTGGTCAATTCTTTCAAAGACGTTTTCCAAGAGATCACTCGTTTACCTCCAAAACGTGATGTTGAGTTCAGTATTGATTTAATACCTGAAGCCAGACCAATTTTTGTTACACCATATAGAATGGCACCAAAAGAGTTGAAGGAGTTGCAAGTACAAATTAAGGAGTTACTCGATCTTGGATTCATCCGCCCAAGTTCTTCTAGTTGGGGAGTACCTGTTTTATTCGTGAAGAAGAAAGATGGGTCTCTTCGACTATGCATCGACTACCGGTAGCTGGATAAGGTGACCGTTAAGAACAAGTACCCATTACCTCGAATCGATGATTTGTTCGATCAGCTACGAGGTACTCAAATATTCTCGAAGATTGATTTACGTTTCAGGTACCATCAACTCCTAGTAAAAAAAGAAGACATCCACAAAACCGTATCTAAAACACAGTCTGGCCAGTATGAGTGGCTGGTAATGTCCTTTGGATTAACTAATGCACCTGCCATATTCATGGACCTAATGAATCAAGTCATCAGCCCATTTTTAGATCAATTTATTATCGTCTTCATTGATGATATCCTGATCTATTCCAAAACTGAAGCAGACCATGCACAACACTTGGAGTTGACATTAAATCTTCTTAGATCACACCAACTATATGCCAAATTCGAGACATGCGAATTCTGGCAGCACGAAGTCAAGTTCTTAGGCCATGTAGTCTCTCGATCGGGAATAGCAATGGATCCTGCTAAGATTGAATCAGTCTTAGAATGGAAAGCTCCTACCACCCCAACCGAAGTACGAATCTTTCTTGGCCTTGCTGGATACTATCGAAGATTCATAGAAGGTTTTTCAAAAATTTCTCTCCCACTTACGAGGTTGACACGGAAGAATGTTAAGTACGTATGGGACGACAATTGCGAATGAGCCTGCCAAAAACTGAAGAAGAAGCTGACAACGGCACCAATCCTCAAAATTCCTGATAGTGGAGTCCCTTTTGTAATCTATAGTGATGCATCACATCAAGGGCTCGATTGTGTGCTTATGCAAAATGGAAAGGTGGTAGCTTATACTTCTCTATAGTTAAAGCCACACGAGAAGAATTATCCCACACATGATCTTGAGCTTGTTGCTGTGGTCTTTGCCTTGAAGGTTTGGAGGCATCATTTATACGGAGAACAGTTTGATCTATTCTCTGACCACAAAAGCCTCAAGTACATCTTTTGTCAAAAATATTTGAACATGCGACAACGACGATGGATGGAGCTGATCAAGGACTATGATTTCACCCTACAGTACCACCCAGGGAAAGCAAATGTAGTGGCCGACGCTCTAAGCCGAAAACCTAATAGCCACCTTACCTTGCTTTTAAGGGAAAATTAAAGTATGCTGGAAACTCTTATTGAGTACAATCTTAGTCCATCGCCAATTACGGGTAGAACCTTCATTTGGAATATAGTAGTACAACCTACTATTATTACCCGTATCATCCAAGCACAACAAGATGATGAAGAGCTTGTGAAGTATGTTCGAGAAATGAAGGAAAAATACCCCGAGGATTGGAGCATACAAGATGGAGAAGGAATGCGCTTTCGAGGGAGACTTTGTGTGCCAAACCTTGTACCATTAAAGGAAGAGGTATTGAATGAAGCACATCGTTCAAAATTCACAATTCACCCTGGAGGAGTGAAAATGTACAAGGATCTATGAAGACACTTTTGGTGGAAAAAAATGAAGAGGGACTTAGCAAAATTCATCTCCAAATGTCTTACCTGCCAACTAGTGAAAGCGGAGCGCGTGCGGAAAAGAGGACTCCTATAACCTCTCAAAGTTCCAGAATGGAAATGGAAGAACATCACCATGGATTTCATTACGGGATTGCCAAAGACACGAAAAGGAAATGATGCAATATGGGTTATCGTCGATCGCCTCACAAAGTCAGCACATTTTCTACCTATTAAAATAACATATACCATTGATGTCTTAAGCAAGATGTACTTAAAAGAAATTGCACGTCTTCATGGGGTTTCTATCTCAATTGTCTCTGATCGCGATGCCCGATTCACCTCTAGATTTGGGGTTAGCTTACAAGAAGCTATGGAAATGAAGCTGGATATGAGCACTGCCTTTCACCCTCAAACGAATGGACAAACCGAAAGAGTCAATTAAGTGATCGAAGATATGCTTAGATCGCGCATCTTAGACTTTGGAGGAAGTTGGGAAGATCACTAGTATTTGATCGAGTTTGCGTACAACAATAGTTATCACTCGAGCATAGGAATGGCACCATTTGAAGCTCTTTATGGGAAACCATGTCGTACCCCAATGTGTTGGGTTGAAGTTGGAGAAGAAGTTCTGCCAAGACCTGACATTATCAAGCAGTCTACATAGACTATCACTCTTATTAAGGAGCACCTGAAAACAGCACAAAGCCGACTAAAGAGCTATGCGGATCAACATAGGAGGCATATCGAATTCAAGGATGGAGACTAAGTCTTGCTGAAATTCTCACCCATGCGAGGAGTTATTCGTTTTGGGAAGAAGAAAGCCAAGTTATCTCCACGATTTATTGGGCCTTTCTCAGTCGTCGAGAAAATTGGTAATCTAGCTTACCGATTAGATCTACCACCAAACAACTTGTCCAATGTACATAACATCTTTCATGTATCCATGTTGCGTGAATACAAGCCAGACAAGTTGCATGTCATAGATCATAGCACCTTGGAAGTCTCGAAAGTTGCTACTTACGACAAGGAACCTGTGCAGATCATGGGCCGGGAGGTGAGGAAGCTGCGCACAAAGGAGATTCCAGTTGTAAAAATACAATGGAATCAGTATGATGAGAATGAAACTTCTTGGGAGTTAGAGTCTGAGATAAGGAAGAAGTATCCACACTTATTCACAGAATTAGGTACATAAAATTCGAGGACGAATTTTCTTGTAAGGTGGGTAGACTGTAATACCCCAAAAATTAGTATAATAGTTTAGATTATAATATGACTCGTTAAATTTAGAAATCACCATAATTTAGTTTGACCTTAGAGTTTTTAGAAATTCGATAAAAAGAATTGTCTGAAGACAATGTATAAAAACAAGCTTTAGAGAAATATTAACAGAGTGGGGCAAATGGTCCAGTGGATACTCAAGTTCAAGTCAGATACTCCCTGGTCTTGGGTTCGAGGCCACGAGCTGGAATCGTGAAACATTCCATTTTATAGGTTAGTAAAAATAATAAAATATTTTTACTCCAGTTAAAAACGGTAAGAAACTCTAATTCCAACTAGTTGATTTTCGGAAATGGAATTTTAGCAAAATGACCAAATTTTCCATGTTCGAATCTCTTCTCCGAATCGAACTTTATATTTTAAAATTTCAATTCATACTTTTAGAGGTCATGCTCATATATCAATTTGGTTCTAATTATTATTGGTTAATATATATATATATTACACTACATTACACTTTATTAGTAAAACCATACATTTTCACACATCACATTACGTATTGCATTCACATGCATACATAATCAAATTTCAACATTTCAATTAGATTTCCCACCACATTACTATTGTTTTTACAAGTGCATTTTAACCCTAGAATTAGTAGCCCAACTATTCCATTGTCAACTTGTCTACAAAAGTCTACAAAAATGGTTATGAATTTATTTCTCATGTCTCCTCCCATGTCTATATAAATCACCCTTGAGTTCAATCTGATTTTTGCACCACTTCAATCTTCCCCTTACGTACTGATTTGAAGTCCTCCCAAAGTTGCAATGCAACTCTCCTAAAATCTCACACCAAACTAAATTTCTTCCAATTACTTTAGTAGTTAATTCATTTGCTTCAAGATGGTCACTTGAGTTAATCAAATACCCCCATCACCTACTGAAATTCTTAACTAAGTACATGAGTATGTTCCTATACTTCTTTATCTTTAAGATTACATCAAAGTGCATGGCTAAGAATAAAAGGGAAATAATGAGCCTTAGTATAAATTTAATATTTTCGTTTCTGTTAAATTTTATTTATTCAATTATTTTTATATATTTAGATTCTACGCAAAACGTTATTCAACTTTGGCTTTTGAATCACTCCAAAAGGTTAAGTAATGAAAAAGTTATGGCTAAAACAAGTTTTGCTAATCTTTTCCTTAATCATGTTCGAAAACTCTTAATGTGCTCTTAACTTGAAATATTCATATCTCACTCATTTCTTAACCAAATTTAGTGTTCTTTATATCAAAACGAAGCTTAGGAGTTCAACTATCAATCTGAAAAGTTTGAAAGGCATTGATTAATACTTACTAACTAATTAATTTGTGCAAATGAGCTTAATAGCAAGCGTCACCATTTCTGCACAGTTGCAAAACATTTTTTTTTCTAGACTTGAGAACTCCCTACCGAACTTTGTGATTATTACCATTGGATTCCTCTCGAAAAAACACTTCGAGATGGTATACTCACTTCTTTGTTTTTGACATAATATGGATTAATTATAAAACAGATCAAATGGAGGATTTCGGATGGACTACCGCCAAATGATACTTTTGGTCCAAGGATTAATCATTTTATTTTCTGCATTTGTACTTTATTTTTATTTACTTACTCACATTATTTACTTCTTAAGTTTGATTTGGAACTAATGGAGGATTTCGGACGGACTACCGCCGAATGAAACTTTTGGACCAATGATAACTAATTTTTATTTCAAGTTTATCTTATTAATCGCTCTATCTATTTAATTTCAAGTATAATTCAGAACAAATGAATGATTTTGAGCGGACTACCGCCGAATGAAACGTTTGGACCAAATTTGTTAATTAATGAAATACGTTTAAGTTTGATCTTTTTTCCTTTACAAATTCTATTACGTATATATTTATTACAAAATTATGATGTAAATATATACTCTATGATCTATATACATAGTTTTAGTTAAAGACTTGTTTGTGATCGTTATGGTTGAAGTGTGAAGTCGGGTGTATAGTACGAATTATTTTGTTATTGTGGGAGTTAGCCAAGGGCCCTAGTCCCTTACAGATAGTGCATTATTATACTCTAAGGAATGAATTGTGTCAAACCGGGAGTATACATGCTTTGGCAGGTGGACTTAGAATGTTGTGGCTTTATATGTGTGTTGGTATTGTGAGACTAAGCACATGATTTTTTTGAGTAATTATCAGTTAATCTAAAAGAATTCACTTCACAAGTATTGGCGTATTTGTGTGTAGCTGTGAAGTTGTGCAAGAATATATATATTTATGTATCTAAATGTATATATTACAAAGACGCAAGTGTAAGTATGGAAAAATAACTGGTTTGAATATTTCACCTTTTTGAATTGGTTGTTCGGTTTGATGTTTCTTAGAGATAATTTAGTATATTCTTGTAAGCTGTACTTACTGGGTCAGTGTGACTCATGATACTATATATTTCTCTTTTTTAGGTGATGAGTAGAATGCTTGGGGAAAATGGGATACGTCGCCTACTAAATAAATGAATTATTTTCTACTTGCATTTTGAATTGAATAAATGTAATGACTATTATTTTCAAAAACTTCGGTATTATAATATTAGCAGTTTCATTTTTCAATAAATGTACTACTTAGACACCTTGATTTTTGAAATTATTTGGGTTTCTTATTCACGTCACAAATCCTTACACCATTTTTCAGTATAATACTTGCCCCGGATTTGGGGGTGTGACGCCCAGTGTTTGTCAATGTCAAATTTTAGACACAATTACAATCAGAAATAATCTCATGTGTTGATGATGAATGGTTGTGCCTTGATGGTTTTCCTTTTTACCGGTAACTCATCAGTGGATTTTGATAGACGCTACACCTCCACTATGGGCTGGAGAAAACACTACCTTGCCCAAGTGTTGCGTTAAATTACCCAATATCGGGGACGTTCAACCTTGTAGGATTTGCAACATATATAAACGATCTCGTCATTCTTATAAGTAAAGAAGTGAGACAGTGAATTTGCTACTTTCTGAAGATCAAGAATACATTGCATGTCAATCTCATACTGAGATATGCGGGGATTATGATGAGACATAGTGGAGACAAACCACATCAATTTCTGGCGTTAAACTAGAATAAAACCATTCTTATCTCCCTCAAACGGTGGGAAGTATGTCTCATCACAGTGACTGTCTACAAAACTAGCTGTAAAAATATCTTCTGTCAAAGGTTCTGAATAGTGGACAAACATTGGAGAACTATAACCAACATAGATGTATAATTGACGTTGATGACCCATTTTTATATGCAATGGAAGCGCAGTAGGCACATGTATTGTGCAACCAGAGATGAATCGATGTGAGATATTAGGCTCATATCTAGTTACCATCTGATACACACTCAATGGTTGGCGGTTTATGGGTATCAAGTGAATAAGCATAGTTGCATGGAATATCGCATATCCCCAAGAATATACCAGTAAATTAATATACATTACCTTAGTTCTTGCCACAAGTTTGAACCGCTTGATTTTTGTCACTGCCAAACCGTTCTATTAAAGAACATGGGGAACCGGGATATTTAAAAACAATCTCAATCAATATGCAATAATCAACAAAACATTTCAATGTAAACTCTCATTTATTAAACTAATCTGAATGACCAGATTGAAATGTTCGGGTGGTGAGCTCGAAGCTTAATAATATGTGCCAAGAGTTTTGAAATGCAGCGTAGTATGTGGATTGCAAAAACGTGTGACCGATGCGTCGATCCAGCAATCAAAACCATGTATAAATAGTCCACATATTGGTTTGATATATCCACAAATAGATTCTTGGAATCTATAGAGATAGAAAGATGTGTCTTCAAGAAAAAATTATCATGCATGTAAATAGCATTACAGACATAACAAAGCTTTGCAAAACGAGCAATGTGCATCAAAGATTACAACATATGAATCTTGTGGGATAACACATAACACCACAGCGGTATATTGCCAGGATGGTGCTGCATTCATCTTGGAGACTGAGCCTGAACCGAGTGGAGTAATCTTAATTCCCCCATCTAAACCGATGGTTTTAAATATTCCCACATGCTTATCTGCTCTTAAGAATAGATGACCATGAGAATTTCTCAATAGTTTGATCATCATAATGGAAAAGCTTATATGAGGCTAAGTCACGTATAGTAATATAAGTGGCTGCATTGGATCCAAGGATCCAAACCGTAGTAAGATATAAACTACTACAAATCCTCATAAACTTCTCCAGATTGCGCCGTTGGCAGTATTTTATGGAGATTGGACACAAAACTCTTTCATTCTCACAATGTGAAAGGACCCAACCCCGATTTAGTTTCCTAAACCGGAATCAAACCCTTTCTGAAAACACGAACCAACAAAAACCATAAAAATTTCGGCAGAGTAACGCTATTAACGCGGAATTGCCATGCCATTAACCTGCACCCGGAAAATACACTTCATCATATGCCACAAAAATCAAACCGTGGGCACCAATCCCATCCGGATTTCTCAATATCATAACAGTAATGTAAAGTAATAAATATAACTATATTTTACAGAAATCCGAAAATAGTATGAAAATATATCATCAGAATGTTCAGAGCGACCTCTAGTATATAATTATATAAATATACCACAGCAGGCAGAACAAGAAACCTACTGGAAGAAACAAGGTAGCTTGAACACTATGCCTCCAACCACGACGTGCGACACCAGAATCGAAACTGCAAACTGGGCACGGAAACCGAAAAGCTCAAGGGAAAGGCAAATAAAAATGTTAGAGTGAGTGGACGAAAATAAACATATGCCTTTCACCCCAGTTTATATACATAATCAATGTAAAACAATGCGAGTTCGGAAAGTATATATGGAGGTTGCCAGCCGAATCTCTCAAGCATGACAGTCAGGTGAATCGCTCAAACCCGACGGTGATAGGCCAGGGCAATCTCTCAACCCTGACGGCATACAGGAGAATCTCCAACTCTATCCAAAGGAATCTCTCAACTCTGGCGGACTACCAGTGATCAGCCGAGTAGCCGAAGCATCGATGCAGTAATGCCATCACCAATAAATATAAAATAATACCTCCGAAAATAACATATATCTCAACATCGTATAAAGTAAATACGGAAAATCACGAAAAATCATGAACTCGCAACAACTGTGAAAATATAAAAATGTCCACTCACATGTGAGCGTAACGCGATACGCGTTAATCCCGTGCTCCGACGGAAAATCCCTCGCCAAACGAACGATCACGAACCCCTGAGTAATCATAAAATCCACTTCTCAAAATCATAACTCGGTACCTCAAATCATATCACGAGAAACAACCGTTCCTGGAAATATATAATTCAATAACGACGAATTGTCGAAAATCCGATAATCACACCACAAAACTTCGCTATAATTTACGATGCTCAAATCGAAAAACAAACCTCACCACTGCGATCGGGGCGCGATTCCAAGCGAAACGACATATAACTCATCAAAAAACCCCAAAAGTCAACTTTGACCGAAACTCCGCCGTTGACCACCGCCGGCGGCGGCGGCGGCGCAACCCAACCGTGAAATTCTCCGGCGAACCAAGAACTATTCCACTCAAAATCATCCAACAAACAACTTCCATAACTACACCAAAGATCAATTTTGACTCTAACTAGGCCAATTTCAAGTAAAACCGAAATCCCACCAAATTTTCAATCGATCGATTCTCCATGTACAAGAAGAATTGGAGCACCATACTTACATAGGTAGATTCGTGGTGATGAGAGCTTCAAAGCCCAGTGCTTAATGCCTCTCGATTTGGCCAGAAAAGAATCAACCAAAAACCCCAAAATCCACCAATTTCCAACCGGAAATTCCTCCTCCTCCGGCGTCCTCGCCGTCGATGGTGGCCGAAAACATGACGGGGACGCCGAGGCGAGTCGAACAGGTCCAAGCCTGAGGCCGGAGGTGGCCGGACAGCAGCCCACTGCCAGCGAGCTATGGCACAGCACCGCCGCACCTCTCCTCCTCCGAGTTGACTCGGTCAACACACATAAATGCCCAGATTTGACTTCCAAAAGAGGAAACCCACTTAAATACTTTCCCTTTTTAGAAACTTCCAAATATACTTTTCGATAAACTTCGAACAAACGTAACTTTCGTATCGTAATTCCGTTTTCAACATTTCTCGCGCCAACAAACTTATCTCGACAAATTTTTCAATTTCCACCCTAAGTCAAACAATTCGACCAATCCGATAAAAAGTCAACAAGTCAATTCATCACAAGATTATCCGATTAAATGATCAACGGCCGAAAATATTCATAACATAATCCTCGTATCTCGGAATAATCCTCCGGAAGTTCCCACGAGCTCGAAATTAAATTCTCTACAACTTTTACGAAGGATCCCAAATCAGATTCTCGACCGATAATTTAGTCGCTAACGAAGCTGCCATATTAGCAGATTACGTCGAAATCACGACAAATCGTGAAACTCGCAAATCAAGTCGATAATCATTCCATTTACGCTTCAGGTCGATCAACGGTCCAAAACAGATCACAATCACAATTCGGATAGACTCGAACACAAACGGATAAACTCGACAGTATTCCGAAATTTCAAATATTCATATTATATTCCTCGATCGCCCAAATAATAATCCGGAACCGCCCACGAACTCAAAATCACGCGTACAACAACTCTCCAGAAGAGGCTCAACTCAAATTCTCGGTCAATAATTAAGTCATGATCAAAGCCGGCAATTCAATCAATTTACGAAAAACTGCGATCACGCGCAAGCTCGTGAATTAAGCCGATTACACTACTGATTCTGTTCCGGGTCGTCACACAATGTTAAGTGAAAAATGTTGGCACAAATATTTTCAAATTTGAGTAAGGTTTGAATGGTAACACCAAATCTCGCCATCATATATCAACAAAATGATGGCAATCAAACCGTCTTTGAAACTAAGACATGGCGAATACTTTAAGTGAACACTTAAAGATTGCAAAGGGTTTAACCCTTGTAGAGTGTTGATCTGGTATAATAATACCTAAACACAACCAATGTATAACAACATCTTATCGATCCAAAAGACGGTTGTATTTTATGTTCCATGGCATGGCATAAACTTATGTAACACCACATCTAGTGCTGAAATCCAGGTTGGTGGTGTATAGACAACATCATAAGCCAATGAAACAAATGAAAAACTTGTCTAAAAAATATCACATCCGAGTAACATCTTCGATAGGTCGAAGAAATACCTTCGATGGATCGAAGGACCCAAAATAAAATGGGATTTTCCGATACCGTTGTTCGATGGGTCGAAGCAATCTTCGAGGGTTGTCCATGGGGTTTCTTCAATGGGTCGAAGGACACTTTCGATGCATCGAAGGAACCTAAAACGATATCGAATTTTTTGATATCAACTTTCGATGGATTGAAGTGTGTGATCAGAAGCTATGCTTCGATGCATCGAAGGAAACCTTTGATGGATCAAAAATGATCGACAGAGGGTTTTCGATGGGTTGAAAGAATTTTCTATGCATAAAAAAATAACCTGTGATCAATATAAACTGCTCCATTTTGAGGACATTTTGAAGGTATATGTACATTATTTGGCCATATATGTAAAAAATCGAACCATACATAAGAATTGAATGATATAGAACATTCTCAACACTTTCATACATCGAAAAATAGAGAAAATTCATTGCTGCCAACAAATTACATCATAAACGTTCTTATTCCAAAAACTGACTAAAACAAAGTCTCAAAACATGACTCAAACCAAGTCAAAAATAAAATGATACTTAATTACATAGTGAAGACATAAGCCTAACACATAGACTACTCAAAAACCGAAGTCACCAGACTTGCTTTTGTATTGCCTGCTATTATAAGATTTGCTACAGAGCAATCTCCCATCTCATAAACATCAGTGAAGTTAAGTCTCATGTGCCAAATATTTCTTGCGCTTCTTGTAGGCACATTGAATATCCTTGGGTTCACAACATTGTTTGTGGATATTGTTGGTAGAACCACATTTATAACAAGATGACAAGCACGAAGTAGAAGTAGAATGTGAAAATTTTCACCATTCCCAAAACCGGAATTGGAATGATTCATATCAGAGTAAAGGCTATTGTTATGGTGAGTCCAAGTCAAGTTTCGACTATATTATCTACCACGAACAATGCCATGTCCTCCTCTTCCATCATGGTTATTGTAAGGCTTAGAATGACCGTTCCTCCTATCCCTATATGTCTTCCCACCAGTATTGTATGACCGTTCCACCTTGCGTATAATCTATACGATATTGGTGCGTAAGGTTGTTTATAGAGGTAGGAAAAGTGCTTAAAAACTTCTCGATCATAACCTGATCAGTCTTTATAATGCCACATACACTCAACTCAGATTGAAGCTCTAACATAGCTTGATTACAAGCATAAACATTTGGATAATCCAATAACAGAATGGAATCTCATCCTTTTTATAGTTCAGAAAGTTGTGCATAAGGCACATTACTGAACTTGACTTGTAAAGTCACCCAAAAAACTACGGGGTGGTCATATTTTATCAATTATTGTTTCTTTAGAACTGATTGTATATAATGTCTCAAAAACATGATGGCTTGAGCTATGCGGAATAGAGTTTGTGGCGTTGTACCAAGTGGTGGTGGTGGTTGGGTTGTAAACATCAGAGTTATCTCGAGAAGCTCATTCTCAACATCTGACACCCAATGATGATATTGTGCTCCTTAAATATCAAGGATATCAAATTCATGCCTAACCGGCTCAATTGATGTCATCTACAAGGGAGACACGAGATGTTTGACTAGTATCGATCGAAAGATATGATCACTAATAAGAACGTGACTAACTGTGACTAACCGTTCATAATATCGATTTCTATTTTCTTTTCTTTTCTAAACCGTGACTCTCCGAGGACCATCACTTATACTCTATGGATATAGGTCCATAAGAACCAGGGTAACAACATGGTAATATTAAACAACTCATATCACAATGTCAATAATCCAATATCTAGGATTTTGTGGTAAGTAAGTTTGATCCTAGATCTATAAATGAAGGGTTTAGGAAAATTGACCTCGAGGGTGTTATGCTCAGTATGAAAACTTCGCTATGAAAGAAGTTTGAAGAGATGAAACACGTCCACAAAACTTCCAGGGAGGATGCCTTCGTCTTTTCTTCTTTTCGGGCAGACTGATATTCGTGCACTCAATTGGCCATAACTTTCTCTAGACACATCTGAATTGAGATTTTCCAAAAGTTCTGGAAACTAGAGATCTGGGGATTTCAGTGCATATGAAGATCTCCTCCTGATTAGTTCTGAGCTACTTGCAATCCTCTGTCGAAGTTGGTTGTTCCACATATGGTCGATTTTGGCCAAAAATTAAGAGATTCTGGGAGAAGGGGATGTCAATTGATGGTGATTGGCAGTGAAGAAGGAGCTGCCGACAGTGGAAGTTTAGTGTGTTTAAGATTTAGGTTTTTTTTTTTGTGGTGATGGTTATCAACCCATAGAGCTTGCTGATAACGTGTTGAAAGAGAATAAAATGATAACTGAAAACTGTAACCATTCTCATTGATAAAATGCCTTATATATAGGCTGGTACAATTTGTTACAATAATTGTCCCTGTAAATCAGAGATTCTGTAATAAATATCTAATCTAATCTATATCTAAGTAGAACAAGACACACAAAGGGAATTATGGAGAATAAATCTCCTTAAACAAAACCAACTCAATTATTCTATTAATTAAAAAACACATATGCTATTGTACAATATAAACTCAATCAGTATAAACACTTATGCATTTTTGCAATTGCATAAGTAATCTCTCAATTCTCAATCAATCACTTGGCCATTCAATTGTGTTTTATCATAGAACAAAACAAAACTAGTGCAGTAGTGTAATAGTACGCAGTACGGGTACCTGGCCCATAGTTGTTAGTAATGAGATTGATATGAAAACTCAAACACAGAACAAATGGAACTGAATGATCTTGATCTTATTCAACAACCTTGACTTATATAGCCTTCCAATGAAACAGAATCCCCTAAAAAACTGCTCATGTTTAGCACTCAAAGCTAATGTGTTTGAAACAACTCAAACTGATCCCTAGAGACTAGGGTTTATTAACAGAAATCAAAGACCAAGTAAAGCATAAATTTGGTAAAACCCCTAACCCCTAAATTCATGGAACCAGCTCTTTCATCAGTTAGTTTACTCGATGCAGAACAGACTCCAAGTTGTGCTCGAAGCTTCTAAAAATATCACGCTTCAAAGGCTTTGTAAGAATGTCAGCGACTTGTCCTATGAACCACAATTCTCTAATTTGACCACTCCATCATTAACTAAGTCACACAAGAAATGAAAACGCCTATCAATGTGCTTGCATCTCCCATGAAAAACTGAATTTTTGGATAACTTAATTGCTGAAATGTTGTCACATAGAATTATTGTACTCTCATTCAATGCATGACCCAGCTCCTCTAGGACTCTTCTCATCCAGATAGCTTGACAAGCACAGGCTGCTGCAGCTATATACTCTGCTTCCGTCGTTGAGAGAGTCACAATGGCTTGTTTCTTTGATGACCAAGCTACTGCTCCATTACTCAACAAGAATGTGTAACCAGAAGTGCTCTTTTTTCTATCAATATCCCTTGCATAGTCGCTCTCAGTGAACACCTTTAGTTATCCAGCTCCTCGCTTGTACCAAATGCCATAATCCAATGTCCCTTTCAAGTATCTTAACACTCTCTTGGCTGCTTGATAATGAAGCTTAGTAGGTCTAGACATGAAACGACTTATTGAACTCACAAAAAACTGCAAATCTAGCCGAGTGGTGGTGATGTACATTAGACTCCCAATCATTTTCTTGTAGAGCGTCTCGTTAATCCTTTCCAAACCTCTGTTGCATATTTGTATTGAGAGATATATATGAATGCCACCAGGTGCCTGCATCACTTCTATACCAAGAAAAAACCTTATCTTGCTAAGATCAGACATATTGAACTCCTTTTGCATTAAACTCTTAAACTCTTGCATCATTAAAGCATCATTACCAGTATAAATGAGATCATCGACATAAATACTGATAATGAGAACTTTACCTCCACTGCCCTTCTTGAAAAACAGAGTATGTTCATTCTTGCTTCTCTGAAAAACATTCATTGACAAAGTAAGCCTCAATACGACTGGACCAAGCTCTGGGTGCTTGTTTCAATCCATATAAAGCTTTATGAAGCTTGTAACTTTGTGCTCACTCCCCTTGATCACATAACCCTTTGGTTATTGCACATAAACATCTTCTTGCAAAGCTCTATGCAAAATTGCTGATTTGACATCAAGGTGGAAAATCCCCCAGCCATTTTGTGCTGCCATGGCAATCACCATTCTCACTGTGTCCATCCGAGCAACCGGTGGATATGCTTTTGTATAATCTATCCCATGCTTGTGAGAATATCCCTTCGCCACCAAGCGAGCTTTGAGCTTGTCTACTTCCTCGAGTTCATTGAGTTTGGTCTTGTAGATCCACTTAACACCAATGCGTTTGACCCCTTTTAGCAACTCCGTTAACTCCCAAGTTTGGTTTCTTTCAATTGCTTCCATTTCAACATCCATTGCCAATCTCCACTCCTTGATTTTCTTAGCCTCTTCAAAGGTTGACGGATCAAATGTGTCAATCTTAACCATGTTCAATTCTGTTTCATCTTTTGATAGCTCATCACGAGTGACGTAGTCACTAAGGTAAAGAGGTGGTCTTCGAACTCGTCCCTCCCTTGCTCCTGCAACGTTAGTTTCATTGCTAGTATTTCCAGTAACATCATCACTTTTTTCAACTACACTAGTTTCACCCTATTTATCACCATCATTCCCAAACTCACTTACATCATCTCTCTTGTCTTCATCATCACTCCATACTAAATCTTCCCCAATTTGTTCTTCATAATTTTCTCCCCAATCCCACTGTCTATTCTCTTCAAACACTACATCCTTACATACTACCACTCTTTTTGTCTTTGGATCAAATAATCTATACCCCTTAGATTCTTCATTAAATCCCAACAGAATACAAACAAAACTTTTATCATCAAGTTTACCTCTTTTGGCTTCTAGTATGTGAACATGAGCTAGGCATCCCCAAACACGAAAGTGTTCCACCAAAGGTTTCACCTCATTCCAGGCTTCTTGAGGCATGATGTCTTTGACTGCTAGTGTAGGGCATCTGTTAAGAATATAGAATGTCTAGTTCACCGCTTCAGGCCAAAAGGTTTTGGGAACCTTCTTAGTTGTCAATATTGATCTCACCATGTTGAGTACTGTTCGATTCTTGCGCTTAGCTATGCCGTTTTGCTGCAGCGTACAGGCAGTAGTGAGTTGCCTTTGAATTCCATACTCCTTGAAGAAGTTGTTGAACTCATGGGAAGTCAATTCTCCTCCTCTATATGTTCTCAAGCACTTGATCTGCTTCCCTACTTCTTTCTCAACAAATCTCTTAAATATCTTAAAGCAACTCAATTCCTCGGACTTCTCAACAAGTAAATATACCCATGCCTTACGACTAAAATCATCAATAAAGCATAGAAGATACCTTTTGCCGCTGTTGGAAGTGGGACTGATTAGACCACAGATATCCGAGTGAATTAGCTCCAAGACTTCCTTTGCTTTCCAAGTATTATGCTTAGGAATTTCATTCCTATGTTGCTTGCCCGCCAAGCAGTCTATACAGGTGTTGTCAGTGGCTTCAAACTGTGGCAAACCTCGCACCATCATCTTGTCTTTGAGCCCTTGAAAACTCAGGTGGCTATACCTCTCATGCCACAGTTGTTGCAAATTCTCAGAGCTAGTTTGTAGATAGTTTTCGGTTGGAGCATTTGGTGTGGGCTGAGCTATTTTTGCAAACATCCTATTGACACTCATCACACATTGAACTAGTAATCCCCTTGTTGGATGATAGATTCTACACAAACCTCCTTGAATTAGGATTGCTAGCCCCTTTTCTTGGAGTTGTCCTATACTAAAGAGGTTATTCTTGAGCTCAGGGATATAGCATACTCACTAATCACTTATACAGTGCCATTCAAGGTCAATTTAACAATTCCCTTTCCAGCTACCTCCAACCTGGTATTGTTTCCAAGCTTAACTAAATGTTTGAAATTCTCATTTAAGCTTGAGAACATACCTTTTTCTCCAGTCATATGGTTAGAGCTAACCAGAATCCAAGAACCAGACATCACTCCTCTTCGCTTCATATTCTTCAACATACGCCATTAAGAGCAGCTCCTCATCTTCATCAAGCTCGGCATAGTTGGCTTCTTTATTCCATTTTGGACATTCATATTGGAAGTGCCCAATGTTGTGGCATTTGAAGCACTCCACAGTTGCTTTGTTGTATCCCTGCCTGCCTCTGCCTCTTCCTCTGCCTCTTCCTCTGCCTCTATAAGCACCATGACCTCGTCCGCTTTCACCTCTGCCTCTTCCTTCTTCAATTGCAACCTTCAAGACCTGCTCATCAGCTGTGTGACTATGAAACTTCTGTTCCTGCACTATTAATGAGCTAGCTTTATAGCTTATCAACAGTGAGAGAATCAATATCTTTTGATTGCTCAATAGAGCAAACAACATAGTTGAACTTCTCAGTTAAGGAGTGTAGGATCTTCTCCATGATCTTCACATCTTGCATGTCCTCTCAATTATCACCTGAAGTCAAACACTTCGATAAATCGGATAAAAAGTCAACGGTTCACCCAAACACATACTTTAACCGACTAAATAATCAACAATCGAAAATATTCACAACATAATCCTCGTAACTTAGAATAATGTTCCGGAAGTTTTCACGAGCTCGAAATTAAATTCTCAACAACTTACGTGAAGAAGTCGAAATCAGATTCTCGTCCGGTAATTTAGTCGTTAAGAGAGCCACCATTTAAAATCGATTACATCAACACTTCAAATATTCATATTTTATTCCTCGGTCGTCCAAATAATGATCCGGAACCGCCCATGAACTTGAAATCACACGTACAACGACTCTCGAGAAGAGACTCAGCTCCAATTCTCAGCCAATGATTTAGTCGTTATCAAATCTGGCGATTCAAACAACTGTCGGCAATCTGCGACTACGCGCAAGCTCGTAGATTAAGCTGATTTCTCATACTGATTCTGTTCTGGGTCGTCACAGCTCTGGAGATCAACGCCGATCTGTGGAGGATGATGATGCGACATCGCAGAGGAGGTTGCGTGAGGCGCGAAGTTTAGAGCATGGAGCACAGCGGTCGAAAAAGCTAGAAGGCCACAGGCCGTGAGGCTGCACCGACGAGGTTGTGATAGGGCGGCGGTGATGAGGTTGGGCTGCTACTATATTTTTTCTTTGTTTAAGAGCATATGCACCCATGTATTGGGAGAGGAAGTCCTATTTTGAGGAATTCCTCACTCATTTGAGGAATTCCTCAAAATAGGACTTCCTATTCCTGTTTTTCGTGCAGCGGTGTCCAAAATAGGACTTCCTATTACTATTCATTATTATTTAAAATATTTTACATTTAAATTTGAATAATAGTTTCACCCACTAATTAGCCGACACGTGTCATTCCGGATCATATAATTGGTAGCGGATTTCCGATAAGATTTTCGACCAGTAATTTTGAGACACGTGTCATGTCTACGTGGCGGTGTCGGCAAAATTATTGATTGAAGATATTCGGTAAGATTTCCAGTAAGATTACAAACCAATGAGAATGGGACACGTGTAATGTCTACGTGTCGGTGTCGGCAAAATTATTGATTGAAGATATTCGGTAAGATTTCCAGTAAGATTACAAACCAATGAGACTGGGACATGTGTAATGTCCACGTGTCGTTGTCGGCAAAATTATTGATGAAGATGTCCGGTAATATTTTCAACCAATGGTCAGTCAACACATGTCGTTATCTTAAAAAATCTGGGATTTCAAAATGGCTATAAAAGAAAGAGCTATGGGAGAGGTAGACTCACACCAACTACGCATCACTTGTAGTTCTACTCGTATCTAAGCCACCATAAACACTTCTTCACATTTTGGTTTCATCAAGATGAATCCCATGGGTTTCGGTACTTTTTTCAATAGGAGGCGACAACAACGCCGGCGAAATGCAGTAATTACCAATCAATTCGTTATCGACGCGGTGGCCGTCGATGCAGCTTTTGATGATGAATCACCACCACGCCGCCGTGCAAATCAACCAAGGATGAGGGAGTGCATGGGCCAAAATCTTATGGAAGATTACTTCATCGAACGCTCAGTCTTCACCGACCATGACTTTCGTCGGCGGTTCCGTATGAGCCGAAATACATTCAACTGTATAATGACGGACCTCTACAACTACGACCCATTTTGGCATCAAAGAGTCGACGCCACTGGAATGGTCGGACTACTTCCCCAACAAAAGATGACCGGTGCTCTCCGGATGTTGGCATACGGCTCAGCTGTTGATCAGTGTGTCGAAATCACAAGGATGAGGGAACCAACAACTTTGGAGTGCATGAAGAAGTGGTGCACTCAAGTGGTAGAGCTTTGTGGTACCCGTTACCTCCGTGCTCCAGATGAGACAGACATCACTCTACTTCTAAAAAGGGCTAGACATCGAGGATTTCCTGGTATGATCGGAAGCATTGATTGTATGCATTGGGAGTGGAAGAACTGCCCAACCACTTGGTCCGGGGCGTACTCAGGGAGGAAGGGTCGTCCAACTATCATTTTAGAGGCAGTGGCCTCATATGAAACGTGGATCTGACACAGTTTCTTCGGGGTACCAGGAGCTCAAAATGATATCAACGTGCTCTACCAATCAGATGTCTTCGATGTAGTGCTTGCTGAAAGAAGTCCGGCTGCGACTTATAAAGTGAATGGTATGACATACCGCACTTATTACCTCACCGATGGGATATATCTGAGGTACTCCTCATTTGTCAAAATGATTTCGAATCCTCAAGAGCTTCCACAAAAGCTGTTTGCGAGGAAGCAAGAGTCGTACTGCAAGGATGTGGAGAGGTGCTTTGGCATCTTACAAGCTCGTTGGGGGATAATTCGTCATGCAGCTCGGTGTCACCGCCTTTCGATGTTAAAAAGCATCATGTTGGCGTGCATCATAATGCACAACATGATCATTTAGGAGGAATTCGTGGAGGATGAGTTTGAGGAGAACAACGAAGAAGATCTCCAAAATCCATCTACCGCATTCACAGCTTATGATGGGCCAGTGGATGAAGGGGGGAACCGAATTCCTTTCGAGCCGGTTGGAAGAGATTGACAAAATGAACAACGGTTTAATGACCGTCTTGTAGATCTCCAATCTGCTTACATCCATGGAGAGCTTCAGAAGGACTTAGTTAAGCACAACTGGTTTCTTGAGACCGAGGAACAACTATAAATATGTTGTTTTAATTGTTTGTTTGCATTGTTGTGATTTTGAATTATGTATTTCTATTATGTGTGTTTCAATATTTTGTAATGTGTGGGAACTTGGTGGAAATAAAGAAAGTGCAATTTTATTTCTGTAAAAAGGAAACTACATAGTTTATTTAAAGTGCATAAATTAAACTACATAGTACATAATTTAAATTACATAAACAATAATTTAAGTGCTTGGGAAAAGGGGGCGATAACAATTGGAATAGCCTTCTTCGCTAGCTTCTTCTTCAACCCCATCCAATTGAGAAAGGATTTCTTCTTTCCTCTTTGTGAAATACCTCTTGGATTTAGGAGTCATGCTCTCCGTATCCATTGACATAATCCGAGTTTCCTCCGCCAAAACCCTCAATTGGATGTCTTTCTTTTGAAGGGTGATTTGCTCTCACATAAGGGAAACCTCAATTGCATCACTATCTTTTTGATTGCGACTATAAGATTCTTGATTTGCCGCAATCCTATTCAAAGCCTCGGCTCTTTCATTTGTAGGCGTCATACCCTTTTTCGCTTCCTTGGCCGCTTTCACTCCCATAGAACGCTCCGGAGAAGAATGAGCTTGGTTGCTCATTGGTGTGGCAAATGCATCATCCTCCTCCAAGTTGACGGTGGGAGGCATTGAGCTTGCGGGATGTGATGATGAGTAAGACGGAGTAGATGATAATATAGGCGGAGGTGTACTAGCCTCGACATGGATGAAGTAAGGATGATTCTTCACTACTTTCCAACAAGCAAAGTCTTTAAACTATTTTTTTTTTTGCCACATAAAATGATTGAGCACATCTCATCTAAAAAATAATAATAATAACATGGAATAAATAACTTGTAATTCATAAATATCATGAAATAAATAACATGTATTTCATGAACATAAGTTGAAACAATATGGTAAAAAATAACAAAATTATTGGAGATCAAAAACATTACCTCATCGTGTATGTTGGAGCCGGAAGATGCATTCCTTCGTGCGAAAGAAAGAGCACTTCCTCAAACTTTCAAATTCGGCTTCAACTTTGCGAAACGAGAGGATAATGTGTTTTGGGTCCTAGCTTCTGGCATCGATTCACCATAACCTATCTCCCAATTCGCCTTAAAATCGACATAAACCTTTTCCCACAATTTTTCCACCTTTTGTCGATTTCCGGTGATGGAATCAACGCTAAAACGACAATAAGAGATGCACAATTGTACATCTTCCAAAAGAAGCCAATTTTGTAGCCATTATTTCCCACAAAAAAAATATTTAGAGGAGAGATGGAAAGAGGGAGAGAATGAATTTGTTGTGCACAAAATGGTGTGAGAAATGAATAAAATGAAGGTAGTATTTATAGAAAAAATGTAGGGGCCCATTTGCAATTTTTTGGGATTTATTTGTAGTTTTTTTGGATTTTTTTTGCAATTTTTTCATTTTAGGCCGATCTGGCCGTTGCAATTGAATATAGGCCGTTGGATGGGTTTATATCCGTTCAAAATGGACGGCCCAGATCAACTTAGCCGTTGATCTGGCAGCAGCCCAGGACGCGCCACGTGTTGCATTACTATTCGTCCGTTATTTTTTTTAACAGTTTACCCGGCGCCACCAGGTTTAAAAAAAAATAACCGACGTCAGCCTGGCGTCACCCACGTGCGTGGGGCCCGCTAGGCAGCACGTCCTCGTCTTCTTCCTCAAAGGAGGACGCCGGTGAGGACGTCCTCCCGGTTAACTATCGGTCGCACATCCCCTCTCCTCCCGCTGCACGTCGCTTCTCCTCTCGGACGTCCTCAAACCGCGGGCCCCCCCTTAGGACGTCCTCGCCGTCTCCTCCCGCTGCAGCTGCTCTAAGAGAGAGAAGCGGCTAGGATTTGGTTAACTATTTAAAGAGGGCATAGATGTTCTTTTGTTCGTGTTAATAGACTGGATTACTGCTATTATGTATTGGGCATTAAGCTCACATCTTTAATTATCTAAATAATAGATAAGTTATTAATATTATTGATATTCTTCTTAGATCTGTCACGAAGCGGATTTTGAGGACACATATCATTTAAATAAATATGGATATAATTTTTAGACCTGTTGATCTATTTGTGTTCTTGATTCTTTGTTCGTTTATTTAACAGATTGAATTCGGATCACAAACGTTTTAATCTATTTATGATCCGTCATGTTTATTTTTGAACTTATTAAATATAATTTATTTTTATTTACATATATGAAATATTTGTAATTTAAAATTGTTTAAAAAAATATAAATGTCTTTATCGATTTTATGTAAAAATATTAATCAATTAAATGATTGAAAACCTAAATGAATTTGTTTCTTATCAAATTCCTGAATGTAATTTTTTTTTTGTCTATCTAATTTGTTTTTGTCTCCCATATGTTTGTTATATAACGGGTATTGTGACATATTGGTAATGATTAACATATTGATAAAAAAATAATTTAGTTTTTCGCATATTGATAAATGGGTCCGGATCTGCTCCGTTGATCCGGCGGATTCGGATCCGAATTTGATTATTAAAAATCTTTCGGATAAACGGATTAGATCGGGTCTAATTTTTTCTCTCCTTAAATAGATCTGGATCCACTACCACATTAAGTACCATTGCCGGGGACTTTAAGTCGCCGGCCTTATTTTTTTTTAGCCGGAAATGACATTACAGGCGACAAGTCGCCGGTAATACCTTCGCCGGAAATTGGGCGCCGGTGAAAGCATTACCGGTGACTTATTTTTCAAGTCGCCGGTAATGTCCTTCATCATTGTCGGCGACTGTCGCTGGCAATGCTCAATCATCACCGGCGACTTGAGTCGCCGACAATGTTTTCTCCGCCGTGGCCGGAAAATGAGGGCCATTGCCGGCGACTTTGGTCCAAGTCACCGGCAATGGTTGGAGAAATTTGTCAATAAAAAGCCGGTTCTAGATTGGGCCCAATTCCAGAACCTGCATTGAAAAACATAAACCATACAAATACAAGTTCAACAGTACACACATAATGCACCAACGTACAGTACAAATAGCAACAATACGAAAATAAACTACAACTACACGTCAGGGTCGAGGAACTCTCGGGTCAGGGTCGAAGAAATCCATGTATTCATTTGAACTCCGATGGCTACCCTGGTCTTGTTGTGGCGGTGACTGCTGCGGTGGTGGATAATTGTGGAACACAGGGACCGGGGGAGGTGTGGGGAGCGGTTGTCCGGTAGTCTGAGCCGCGTACATCGTCTGCATCCATGTGAACATTTGTGTCTGCTGCTGGACCATGAGTCGGTGTTGCTCGATCATCCCCCGGTACTCGGCATCTTTGACTGCCTGCTGCTCGGCCATCTGCCTCATCTCCTCCATCTGCCTCCTTTGCTCCTCCAACTCCTTCTGCGTCCTCTGAAGCTCCGCTGCTAGGTTACGACTAGAAGTTAAAGTTCTTGACCCGGTAGAGTATTCTGAAGTGTTCTTCAATACTCCTTCGCTCGCCGAGCCCATTCCCCTGCAGTAGTAGGTATTCTTTCCAGTCCCGCACGCTTTTGCCATGATCTGAGCCGCTATAGGGCAATCAAGCGGATCGATCTGAGAGGCATACTGGGTCACTTCTTCCTCCGAGCAGTCAGGATGGTTGTTCCGAGTTATATTCATGGTAACTTCTATGGTCGCCTCCTCCACTCTCGCCTAATTGAAAAGCGAATATGAATAACGTATTATTTAACAAAATAAATTAATATCGAAAAATAGTTTTATTAACACATGCATATGTGAAGTACAAAATACAGAGGCGAAAGACTTACCGCTTCTTCAGGGCACTGCGGATAGAACTTCTGATGAATAAACACCAACGGGTTGACTTCTTGTTGTTGCTGCACCTTACTCGACCAACCCAAATAGTTGAGTGAACCTGCATGATGGGCCTTGGTGTTTTTCAATCTATTCTCCCGGTTCATCTTGGAAATAGCCTTGTTTGATAAACATATGTAAAAAAATTAGTAACTAACTATTTCAATGTGATACAATACATTAGGGTTGTAAGATATATTAAGGATGCATACCTTCGCTTTGGGGTGCTCGAAGTGGGCTACTAGCCACAGCCACTCGTACTCCCTAAACCGGAATTCGCTAGGGGTAGAACCTCGGCCTAGCTCCTTGTACTGTGTGTAATGTTTGGAAAGCTCGTTCTTCCACTCTTTATACCTATATTAACACCAGAAAAAAAAAGTTAGAGATATTAAAACACTTGATAAACAAAAATCTAACTCGATAGATACTCAAATAATTCGAATCACATCACCTGATATGTAGTTGACGCTCTACCCACGTGTGAATAAGACATTCATCCACGTCAAACCACACCTGCAAGATGAATATATAAACGGTAAAATTATATATTTATTCAGACTTAATTAATAAATGTAAAATTTACGTAATGAAAATAGGATTTAACTCACACTCAGTGCATTATGCACTTGCATCTTCACGTAGATAGGCACAGATTCCCAATCTGGCCAAAGCATTGGGACCTTGTCCCGCACGACGGCCCCGGCCATGCAGGCATACTTTCGCGTGGTGCCAAATGCCTCGATCACCTCACCATGCTCATTGGCCCTAATAAGCGTTTTCCTTCCCCCGGTGGCCTGCTTAAGTCTCTTCCCGGTGCAGGTGCCTCTAGCCCCTCTCCGTTTTCCAATGCCATTAATGAAATTGCCTAATAATACAATATCAACAAATTGATATCATTAATTGAACCTATTGTAAGTCTTAAATAATAATTAAGTAATCAATCTTGTTAAATAAAATTTACCTGCATCGTCCGTTTGCTGGTTGGTGCACCTCGCATTCCAAAGATACACGGGGTCGAACGGGATAAAGTTGTACGCTTCCTTCACGCTCAGGAACTCCGGCCGTCCTTCAATATAAATAGGTCTCCCCCTATCATCGAATTCAGGGATCACAGGAATCTCGTCAGGCAAGAAGAGACCGGACGGCGGAGATAGACGAGGCCTGGACGATGAGGCGCCAGCACCATCTGCCTATGATTCCCGTAAAACAGGAGTAGGCACCGGGCCAATAGGGGGCATTCGGATGGAGGGAGTTTCTGATGCCCCCGTTGACTGTCGCTCGTCTGTGGGTCTGCTGACTGAGGCTCGAGGCTGGACTGGGGGTTGCACGGATCCGGATCGTGTAGCTTCCTCCTCTCCTCGCACAACTAGCAACATTTGTGTGCGAGCATTCATAATTGACCCACTGTGCGTGTTGCTGACTGCGGCTGAGGAACCTTGACTACTACTCCCTCCACTATTACTAGTCCCTCTCTGTTTGATGCCTCCAAGCCAATTTGCCGCAAAACCCCCTTAAATTATAATTATGAACCATATATATATCAATTAATCCACCCAAATCCCCTTAAATTACCTAAATATTGTCCACATATATACATCACCTTAAATTATCAAAAATTATCAAAACTTAATTATATACATCACATATATACATCACCTTAATTAAATTTTTCACATATATATACATCACCATATACATCATCTTAATTAAATTTTCCACATATATACATCACATATATACATCACCTTAATTAAATTTTTCAAATATTTTCCACATACATACATCATATATATATATATACATCACCTTAAATTCTCAAAAATTAAAACATCACCCAAAACTTAATTAATCAAGTTAATTAAAATGCATAAAATAAGATTAAAATTGAGAGAGAGAGAGAGGGAGAGAGAGTGAGCTTGCACCTGCCATGGTCGAGCTCGACTAGAATTTCCGGCGACGGAGGTGAGGGGAGGAGGTAGAGGAGGAGGGGAGGAGGAGAGGAGGAGGGGAGGAGAGGAAATTGATATCTGGGGTTTTTTTGTGTGGAGAGGGGAGAAGGGAGAGGAGGTGATGGGAGGGGAGAGGGGAGGAGAGGAAGAGAGGTTTGAGGAGAGGGAGGCGAGGTAGGCTTCGAATGAGATGAAGAAATGGGGTTTTAGGGTTTGAGAGGGAAGAGAGATGTGAAGAAATGAGGAGCAGCTCGAGCTGCCTCCTGGAAATACCGAGATCATTGCCGGCGAGTTACGAGTTAACTCGTGGGCAATGTCATTCCCAACGAGTTAAGTCGTGGGTAATGTCATTACCAACGAGTTGATAAGCAACTCGTTGGTAATGACATTGCCAACGAGTTGATAACTCGTGGGCAATGTCATTACCAACGAGTTGCTTATCAACTCGTTGGTAATGATAGTGATTCCCGAAGAATATCCGACCAATTTCCGACCTATTTCCCACCATAATTTCCGACCAATTTCCGACCATAATTTCCGACTATATAATTTCCAGCCATAATTTTCGACTATAATTTTTGACTAGAATTTCCGACTATAATGTACGATCGATCGCGACTAGAATAAATACGACTATATATAATTTCCGACTATACAATTTCCGACTAGAATTTCCGACTACAATTTACGATCGACTACAATTTCCGACTACAATTTACGACTACATTTTCGACTACAATTTCCGACTACAATTTCCGACTATAATTTCCGACTAGAATTTTCGACTAGAATTTCCGACTAGAATTTCCGACTACAATTTACGATCGACTACAATTTCCGACTACAATTTCCGACTACAATTTCCGACTACAATTTCGACTACAATTTCCGACTACAATTTCCGACTACAATTTTCGACTAGAATTGCCGACTATAATTGCCGACTATAATTTCTGATTAGAATTTCCGACTATAATTTCCGACTATAATTTCCGCCTACAATTTCCGACCTATTATTGCAGACTATAATTTCCGACTATAGAATTTTCGACTACAATTTACGATCGACTACAATTTCCGAGTATAATTTCCGACTATAATTGCCGACTATAATTTCCGACTATAATTTCCGACTACAATTTCCGACTAGAATTGCCGACTATAATTAAAATACGTACATCATTAACGTACTAAGGATGATAATCGTAATCATCTTCATCACTTGAGTCTGACTCGGTTTCATAGATAACCTCTGGCAATATGTGTCGCTCCTCGTCATCTGAATCAGCGTCAACTTCATATGGATTAACATCGAGAAGTTCTGCTCCAGTAATTCGAACCACACTCCCAGATCTCACATTATTAAGGCGAATCGTAGATGATTCCGGAATGTCAAAAGCGTTCGGCTCTTGGTATGCAATAACTTCCTCATCATCTGCGGTCTGACCAAGTGTGGCAGCACTGTATATGTTTCTATGAGCAACATGGTTAACCACCTTCCACGGGACTTTGTTCAGAAGATCGTCAAGGTAAAACACTTGTTTTACTGATGAGGTAAGAACGAAAGGGTCTTCTTTATACCAGCTTGTAGCAGTAGTTACCGAAAATGTTCCGTACTGATCGGTCCTTGTGTTCTCCGGGTTAGTATCAAACCATCTACACTTGAACAAATGCACTTTCATGCGGTTCCCATAAATTAGTTCAATAACTGAATGAAGGACATCGTAATAGTCAACGCCATCCGGCCCACTATGGACCATCACCCCACAATTCTGTGTTTTCAGTCGGTCGTCTCGATTTTCACATATAAATTTCACGCCATTGACCTGACACATCGAGTAAACTTTTGAAGCTATCGGTTTCATCGCCAGGACCCTCAATTCGTTTGACCACTCTGGGCAACCATCATTTGCTACATGGTTCATCTGAAAACGATAAGAAACCACACAAGAAATTATGAACATAGAAACCACAAAACCACGTACGTACACACATGCTATATAAGGATATATATATAAAAAATAGACATATACACATATACCCTTACCCATTGACTAAAGTAGTTTGCAAACGTCCTGTTGTGGTAATCAACATTTCCGGCAATAGCAGGGCAGTGAAGATGATAGTTTTTCCAATATTGTACTTCTGGACAGTTAATCAGTACCGACCAGTGTGCAATGGCTACCTCATTTTCATCCAACTTGTACGACTTTGGCAAGCTTCCCTGTACTACCACGTCATTGGAGATGATAGAAAGGTTGAACTGGGGTTCATCTATGGGCATCTGTTGGGGGTCCTCAAGCGCTCCCAAATACACGTTGGTGTACGTTACACATTCGTGCGCAATATATGCTTCAGCGATACACCCTTCAGGTGCAGATTTATTCTTCACATAGTCCTTGTAGGCTCCCAATTGTCTACAAGTTAACAATTGCATGTTATAATACTTAAAAATTAAGAATTTACATATAAAAACCAAATGTATGAATCATTTGTACCTTTCCATGGGATACATCCAAGTGTAGTGTACGGGACAGGTAAGCAACAATTGTTCGGGAAGATGGATCATCAGGTAAGGCATGATGTCGAAAAAATTTGGGGGAAATATCCTCTCAAGCTTACACATGATAAAAATGATGTCATCTTGCATCTCCCTGAGATCTGATTTTTTAACTTCCCTGGTGCATAACTTCTGAAAGAATATTAACAAGGCCACTAATGGCTCCACCACCTCTTTGGGCAGGTACCCTTGAATGAAAATAGGGAAAAGGCGTTGAAGCAGTACATGGCAGTCATGACTCTTTAATCTATACATCTTATTGTCCCGGAAGTTAACACACCTGCTTATATTTCCTGCATAGCCATAAGGATACCTGCATATATATATAGCCATAGGCAACAATTATATTTCTCGCATATAACCATATATAAGTAAAAATTTAAGGCCAATTTCCTGCATAGCCATAAGAATATATACCTGACATTACTCAGCCACCCAAAAATTTAATGCTTATGCTTCGGCTTGACGGTGTAAGGAGCTTGCGGCATTTTTCTCTTACCATCTCTTAACCACAAATGTTTCCGCAGTCCCATAGCTTTCAGATCAATGCGTGCCTTAGGGATGTCTTTTGTTTTCCCCTCCAAGTTAAGAATTGTGCCCACCACACTTTCACACACATTCTTCTCTATGTGCATGACATCTAGGTAGTGTCTAATAGGCAACATGGGCCAGTAGGGGAGTTCCCAGAATATGTTCTTGTGTGTCCAAAACTTATACCTTTTGGGCTTGTCTGGAATTGACGCCACTATCTCAGGATGATTGCTCAGCTGGCCAAAATCATATTCATTCAACACTTCCAAAATTTCATCCCCTGTCCATCGCCTGGGTGCCACATCTGTTTCCACAGTCCCATCAAACGCATATGGATCCTACCTAAATGGGTAATCATATGGAAGCCAACAACGGTGACGCATCTGAACAATTTTACTACAATGAAGACTGCAACAATCAACCGTCATGGACTCTGAACAACCCCTGTAACCCTTGGTTACGTTGCCCGACAACATACCGCGGGCAGGAAAATCACTTATGGTGCCAACAAGCATGGCATGCATCTGGAACATCTCATTTTTGAACCTATCGTAAGTGGGGTGGCCACACTCACTCAGGTACTTAAGCTCCTCAATCAAAGGCCTCAAATACACATCGAGACATTTTCCTGGATAACCCGGGCCCGGAATTAACAGAGTGAGCATATTGTATTCCTTCTTCATGCACATCCATGGTGGAAGGTTGTACGGTACGAAAATAACTGACCATATACTATATTGAAGACTCATGTTGCCAAAATGGTTGAATCCGTCAGATGAGAGCCCTAGCCAAACATTTCGGACCTTTGCTGCAAAATGATCAAACTCCCTGACCATGTGCTTCCAAGCCTCTTCGTCGGAAGGGTGTATAAGGGTGTCATCGTCAGGCAAATTCCTCTCAGCCCACCATCTCATAGCTTCGGCCGTGAAAGCACACATGAACAACCGCTCCAGCCTATCAATAAGCGGGAAATATCGAAGTATCTTCACAGCTTTCTTGTTGCCTGCAGGAGTCAACTTATACCTTTCTGTAAAACATACCGGGCAGGCTTCAAGGTCTTTTCCCCAGAAGAGAATACAATCATATCTGCATGCATGGATTTTGATGTAGGAAAACCAAGATCTTTCAGGATATGTCGCACCTTATGATGAGTGGTAGGAAGACGATGACCGGGTGACAGTAGCAAAGCAGTCCACTTCAGCCAAGAATCAATAGCTTTGACAGACATTTTGTTCTCCATTTTGAGCTGCATCACTCCCATGACACTTTCAAGAACAGTCTTACTACAACCGTCGTACAACGGAGTCTGTTGCAATGCAATCAGGTTGTTGTACTTGTCCATACCACTTGTGTTGACATGAGCTCCAGGTAATGGCTCGACTGGCTCAATATGGGGGAAACCCTGCACGACGAGAGGGACATTTGGTGCTTGATCAGCAAATACACCGCTCTCATGAGGAAACATATCATTGATTAACATCGATGTTGGATCATAGGATGGACTGCCCCTCTCAGCAAAATGTCCATGATCATAGCATGGACTGGCCCTCTCACCAAATTGTCCATGATCATGCGGACCCGCTAACGATGTTTCACCGTGATAAATCCAACAAGTGTACTTATCCCAAAATCCGTATTTACTCAGGTGCTTCTGGACTTTATCAATGGGAAAACGAAATCAATCGTTGCGACACTTACATTCTTTACACGGGCAATAATGAAGTGTAGTGTCTCCACAATTAGCCTTCACAAAATTCACAAAACTCCTAATTCCCTGATGATATCTCACATCCCATCTTTCGAGGCTCATCCAACTTTTATCCATCGTGAAAATTCTAACAATATTACGTACTGTAAATATATATATATATGTACACACATTCACTACTAATTAATTAATAAATCATCATTAATTACATTCGAATTCATCCGATTAATTAATATATATATATAAATTAAAAAATATATATATACCAACAATTCACAATTACAAATTAATATGCCTGTATATATATAGACTTATTAACAAATAATATTCACAAAATCATTTTATATCCATACATATATATACACAAATTAACATATTTTCATCGAAATAATCTCAAATCCACTCCACTCAAAATCAACAGTCAATCACTCGAAATCAACAATATATCCACTCTATTTGCGTATCAAACCAATAATCGATATCTTAACTCTAAATGAACACATGCATATATATATATATATCGATCTAATTAAATCAACACACATATATATACATACGTATATACGTACCTATATATAGCTACGTACGTATATAGCTTCAATTCTTGAGCGGGTTTTCGACGCCTTTTGACAATACCCAAGGAATTCAGAGCGTTTTCCTTCTTTCGATTTCACCGAATTTTTTTCAATCCAAATGAATGAGCTGCTGCGATCTGCATCTGATATAAGAGGTATTGCCGGTGATTCATTAAATCGCCGGCAATGGAGTTATTGCCGGCGAAATTCAGGCTAAAAATCGCCCGAAATATAAAAAATCATTTCCGGCGACCTATTCTGTCGCCGGCAATGATTGCTCAACCATTGCCGACAAAATTCCGGCCGGAAAATCGCCGACAATGTTTGCTCAACCATTGCCGGCGACAGAATAGGTCGCCGGTAATGATTTTTTACATTTCCGGCGATTTTTGGGATTTTTGCCGGCGACGGAGCAAGTCGCCGGCAATAGTGAGCATTGCCGGTGACTTTCCCGATCGCCGGCCTTGTTTTTTAAAAAATCGCCGGCAATGGTACTTAATGTGGTAGTGATCTAAGTTGATCCAGTCCGACTCTGTCGTTGACGGGCCTAATTCTTCTTGTCCTTACTTTTGTTTTTTTCTAAAAAATTTATGAAAAAGCTGGCCCAATCCGGCTTAGATTATGAGTATGCTTAAGCCTGACTTGACCCGACCCGGCCATTTGATGTGACCTTGATTTTATATTTTTTTTAGTGTGATACTATACTTTCAAATTCGTAGCAACGAATAATCTGGACCGGACTGATAGTCCTATCTCTCTCTTTTGCAAGCCTCGTTCTACATCACCCACAATTCAAATTCGCAAGAAAAATTTCCAAAAATATAAATAGTCGAACAAAGAAGGAGAAGAAAGTACAAACCCTTAATTAGTTACTTACTGCACATCAAGCAATGCCATACTTTGTTCTCCACAGCCCACCACCATTGGCGGCGTCCTTCTCTCGTCTTCTTCCACCATCAAGCCTCCTAATTCAGACCCAGAAACCATCAGCCTGGATTTACTCGAGAAACCATGGTCCAAGCACCATAAGGTGCATTGCTAAGCCGCGGAGAGTAGCCATAGTGGCAAAGCAGATACAGAGGGAACCAACGGCGGATCCAGGAAAAAAATTTCACCGGAGCTAATTTTTACTAAACAAAATTTTGACGGTAGACGATAATTTTATAAAATGAAAAGAAAGATACACTTACTTAAGGATGGGGCAATTATGTGCCTTATCCATTACATTACGCTTCCTGGACTTAAATAATTACATAATACAAAGCAAATACAAAAAAAGTAACTAAATCTTACTAAACGAGACCCTAAAGCTTCAAAAGCCTTGATCACATCATCATTTTCAACCGCTTCTTCAAATTCTTTTTCAATGTGAAGTACCATACAAATATCAAGAAAATCATTATCTATCTTGTTTCTACGCCTGTCTTAATGACGTATCTGGTTGAAAAAGCTCTCTCAGTAGTTGCAGTAGAAATAGAAAGAGTCAACATCAAAAAAATCATGGAAAAAGAATCTAACTTTCTTATTAGCATGAGTTGCTGACACAAATCGAACATAGAATTTAAGTTCCAAAATCTCAAATATATAGTCATAGCTTTGCGATAATATGCACACTTCAATTCTAACATAAGAAGATCACCATGCACAAATTAACAACCAATGAAGCAAAATGCAATCTCAAATGACTCAATTATCTACTTGAAACACAGACTATACAAAATAAGAAAAAAACTCAACGCAAGCTACAGATACTGGAATTTGTCTCCATCACAACAAAGAGAAGCTAACCAAAGATGAGGAGTAGAGGTTGCTGATTGCCGGCGTGGAGCCGTGTGCGACGTTGCTGGTTGCCGAATCGTTGACATGCGAGGTGTGAGGAGTTCAATGTTGGAGGTGCGGCGTGCGAGGTTAAACTCTGCAAATTGAGTTGGGGTTTTGCCATTTTGGCCTTTGAGTGTAGAGTGTGATCGAATAAGTGAGGTAAGTTGGGTCTTGAGTGTTGTAAAAAATTCATAATTTACTGAGAATTGAGCTTGCCTATTATAAATGGGTTGGGTATAATTAATTTTTTTTATTATGAGATAGTTAAGTATACTAGTAATTTGTTTATTTTTTTTCACCCTTCAAAGTCACCTGGGCTCAAGCCATTAGAGCCAACATGTAAATCCGCCCCTGGAGGGAACTATCTGACATGCTCTTAACGGATAAAGTTTTGCAGTACGCTATTTTGCCTGAAGTTTCTTTGGGCGCCGACCGTTATCTTTCTTCTTTGACGACCATAAGTGATGTTGAGGTCTCCACGGACTTGCAGGTATTAATTTCTTGTGGGTTTTATTGTTGTATGTTTTTCTATTTGTTTTGTTCTGGGCATTTCAGAGCCACCCATATTTGATTACTTTTATGTAAAAATTTACTAGTGTACGAGATTGATTTTGGGAAGAAATTTCGAGCTTTACAAATTGTTACAATCCTATGGAAGGTGGTTCTTGCATTGTTTGTGCAGTGAAACACAAGAAGTTTGTGTTCAGTTGGGATGAAATGAATACATTTCTGATAGTAATTATAGCTTGTGTTCAGTTGAGCATTGGAATTATGGAGTTAGATTATGCTGGGTTGCTTCATAATATTTTATGCTGCGACCGTTTTTCTACAGATCAATCTGATTCTGTGAATGTGCAAGTAGAGTTTTGACATCTAGACATAACGGCATTGCATCATCCATATCCAATCCCTAGCTATGATTTTTGAAGCTCTCAGATGCATTGTCAATTTCTTAGATATTAATTTGAATCAAAATAGTGTATTTAAACAGTATTTAGAATTTGTCAGGGGCAAAACTTCCTTGACCCTTTTGAATGGTTACCTCCATATATGGTTTGATTTCTAAGTGCTGCATTACTTTCATTTTATACTCATTACATATTTGCGTAATTTCCAGTACAAGTTGCTGTAACGGATGTGCTAATATCTTTTTATTTGTTTTGAAGAGCCCTTCAGTGTTATTTGTAGGGAACTCTTTCACTGTAGATGACATTTTAGTGCATGCTATATTGTCATCATAATATGGAAATTGTTTTTTTTTTTCGTTTAAGGGACAAGTATTGGGGTTCGATATCAAGTGCTGCCTTTTTTTTATCTTATACCATTTACATTTGAAAAATTTCTAGTACAAGCTCCTGAAGGAGTCATGATAAAGTCTGTTGAATACATATAGGAACTCTTGTTTCCATGATACTTTGGGAATTCCTTTCCCTTCAGGGTTTTGTTAACTATTATGAACTTCATCACTTCCTAAAGCGGCTTATATATACCAATGAGGGTTTATTGTGGCTTATATGTTCCTCCATAGTCCATGTTATGATCGGCAATTTCTGTTACCTATTATAAAATTTCAATTTGCTGATGTGTTACAAACTGCACTTATTTTGTTCAATTCTTCTGGCGAGTGAGATCATATTGCTTACTATCTTGTTTGGCCTTTCACTCATAGGAAGATCAAATCTATGTCTGTATTTCGTCCAAAAAAATTAAATTAAATCCTGCTTGTAGTATGACACTTCATGCATGAACTCAAAATAACTTCCTTTACTAGCAGCTTCTGTCAAATTTCGGAAGAAACTCACACTTTTATCTAATTACAATTGATTTTGACTACAGATGGTTAAAGTATTTGTATCTGTTGTCGGGGATGAAAGAGGGAAGGAGGTAGCTCTTGCAGGGCTAAAGTCAAAAGCAAAGTATGTCCGCGGTGAATTGGGGAGGTGTATGAAACTGCGGTTGACTCCTGAGATACGCTTCATAGAAGATGAGTCTTTAGAGAGAGGAAGCAGGGTAAAAACCAGTTGTATACGATTTCTTAAGTATCAATATCTATACATCCATGTGTGGGGGTAACCCTATCTGCAATATTTTCATGCACCAAAGTTTTGAGTTCTAATTGTTTTACATAAATTGATGAAAAGTAAATCAAGTTTCTAATTTAACATAAAGCTTGACAAGACTGTTGCTTCCTGTTACCTGCTTAGGATCTTTAATTTACAACCTATTCTGCTCACCCTGGTAGATTCTTATCGGAATAAGCAAGGGACTGACTTAAATCCCTTGAACTATGAGTTGAGTGAACTTATCAGCACGGTGTATAATAATGGCTTGTTAGAAACAGGAGTCTCTGGAAACAAGATATTCATGGATGCATCTGATAAACCCCTTTCCTATTTTGGAACCTTCTGTTTTCCAGATAAACTCCCTGCTTATCTCAGACCTCTTATCTTTGGTCTAATTTTGGACTTGTATTATTTTGTACTAAAAGTTACTCAAGAAACAGGAACTCTGAGTTCATCATATCTGCAAAATAAAAGTGGCATTGCAACTTTATGATATAACTGAGGATAAGACGATTTAAAGTTGAGGATTGTGATAGGGTTTCCTAAATATGCTGTGTTGAACAATTGTATAGCAATCTCAGTACATATGGACATGCAGTGTCATCATTTTTGGATAAACTGTTAGTTCTAGAAAGTCGACTCTATTTAAAATACTATTGCACATGAATATTTTGGTGTTGTTTTAGTGTGTATGTTTCCCTTGACTACTGAATGCAAAAGTTTTCCTTTGAGTTTTAGCCTAGCAAAAATGTAAAACAGACCTCATATCCATGCTACTGTTCTATTTCTGGTCATACAAAGTCTACATTTTTAAACAACTGTGAAAATTAGTATTGTCGGATGCTTGCTGGTAAACAGTATTGGTATTTTATATATCGCTTGGCTATCTGCATTGTACTTCTAGGGTTAGTGCCAACTCATTCTAATTTGTGTAAGTTGTACTGCAGGTAGTTGCAATATTAGATAGAATAAAGAATGAGCAAAAAGGTGAAATGCAAGATGAGGACCAATTGGAACTTTCCAAGGCACCTCTGGATGATAAAGACAGGGAGGGTGATGACCCTGATGAAGACATTATATACATAAAGTAGTTTCTCCCATACTTGCCGGTATCCTTCTTCAGATTGAGGCATGGTTTTTTGTCCTCAGGTGTGTTTTATCTCAACAAGTTTCTATCTAGAAATGGTCTCCCATGTCGCAACAATATTATTGTTCCCTTCTATAGATGCTACAAACAATTATGTTCTGATTGTCTGTTGCCACTCCCTAAACTTGAGATGAATCATCGTCCAAAGGGAACAAATTACCTGAAAGTTGGTGAGATAGGGATGATGGTTATGATGAACTTGTGGAAAGAAAACTGTCTTCATAGTATACTCTGCTAGAATTTAGGTGTCAGTGTGTTCATAATCCAAAGTAAGAGCATTGTAAGTTTGAGATATGAATTATGTTGGGCAGTCCGTAATCTTTGAACTACTCTTTCCTCATCGGGCAATATTGGGAGTTGGTATTGCTTAAAAACTTGAACCACACATTGTTGCATGAGATTTGTTGCGAGTTGCAGAAGTAATTAACTTGTTGTATACTATATCTCTACAGGCTAGTGCCATCACAAGCCTCAGTGCTAACCTTAATAGAAGCATCTCTTCTCATTTGTGGCCACCATCAGATCACGAGCTTCAACTATGTCCTACGTTGTAAAACTACTACACATATATTGGCGATTTTATTCCAATGTTTGCCATTTTCTTTCTTCAGTCTGTGGGGCTTATGTACTTTAAGTCGTAGATAGTCCAGGAGTTCCCGAGAATTAGGTCATCTTCAGTAAGAGGGTCTATAGAGCTATAGACTAATTTATATCGTTTTTTTGAACTCCAACAAGAAATAAGGGCCAAGCCAAAGGGCCATAAGAGAGCCATAGAAAGGGCTAAAATATAGCCTTTTGGGTAGCCTAGGCCAATTATTTGGGGATTACTTATTAGATTAAAAATACATATTGGTGGTTGAAAGTGGATCAAGATAAAGACAAGTGTCATATTTTAATTAGTTAATAAATGTGTATAAATTGATGAACTTCATAATTTTTATGTCAACTTTATAATATCCGATTCGAAATTTATTCAAAAACAAAAAAAATATATATAGGTGACAAATTTATTTATAATTTGCTTGTAAAAGATACATGACAAATTTTTTATACAAAAATATTATCGGCAAGATTCACAGGTACTATAATTTCTCAATCGAACATACACACGAGACATTAAATTGTTTCAAAAATTAGTTTTGTCTAAATTAGAATATTATCATAATAGAATAACATCATAAAACTAAATTTTATTTCATAATTTGTTTGTAAAAGATACATGTCAAATTTCCTATTGCTTGTAAAAGATACGTAACATCATAAAACTGAAAAGAAATTTTAAATAATAATATATTCGAAAGAGCTAAAATTTGACCTTGTCTTGTTGGAAATGGTCACCAAATTTTTAATAAAAAATATAATATTTCTTATGTTATATTATCGCCCTAAACCCAGTTTGACTCTCCCTTGCTCAAGATGGCCTTACAATACACAAGATATGAATGAAATTGTCATTTGTAGGCCTTGGGATTTACTTTAGTGTTCTTCCAATACACCAGATGTGAATGAAATTGTCAATTGTAGGCCTTGGGAAATACTTTAGTGTTGTTCGGCTATTCTCAATTATATGTGTACCCCAATATAAGCAGAGCATGTTAGTTTAAGCTAGCATACGCATTATTCAATCTGTCGTGTTAGTTTAGGCTAACATAAGCAGTATCCCATCTGTCACTTTGCCCGGAAAGGAATGTGAAAATTTACTGTGTAATCCTGTTACAATTTGTTTGTTTCAATCAAGATTCTAAAAAATGCTAGGTGCTAGTCAGGCGAACATCGTCCAAAAGATTAATTGGGGATTGATTGGAGATTAATCGGGGATTAGTCGGATTTGTTTTTTGTATTTATTTTATTTTTTAATAACAAATAATTATATAAATACAATTAAAATAGATATTATAATGTGATTAATGTATAAAAATAATGAAAAAAAACAACATATAATGCTGAAAATACATAATATATGTCATTGAAAATGTACCAACAACAATGTTCCAAGGAAATAAGAAATACAATTCAACATTTCAACGACAATGTAATTGACACAAGTAAGAAATACAATTAAACAATGATGTCTTTAAGAAAATCCGAAAATAAAAAACACAATTCACCAACTAGGCAACAATGTCAAAAAAAAATTCAAATAAAGAAAAATACATTCTTGCAAACCTACTCCTCCAATTCTTCTTCTCTATATCCTTCAAGTACTCTTCGGTATTGGAGTCAAAATCAAAATTCATAGTTTCGTCTTCCTCTTCATCCAAATCAAAATTTTCTTCAAGTTTTCTTATTTCTTGAATCCTAGAACTTCTCCTAGGCTCTAAGCCACTAGGCTCCTAGAACTTCTCTTATAAAACGTTTCTGTTTTAAAAAAAAAAACGTTTTTTGTCCGCCTAACCGCCGCCCAGGCGGCCAAAAAACGGCCAGCCGCCTACACCCGCCGATTTGCCTAAAATCGGGACGGCAACCCTTCTCCAGGCGGCCGCCTAGACCGTTTTTTAGAACCTTGGTTTCAATACAAGACTCGTTCACTCCAAAAAAGAAAGAAAAGCAAAGCATGATTTTTTTTTTGGAGAGAACAGATAGTGTTTATACCTTCAACATTTCATTAGGCAATGTAAACTGAAGTAATATGCAAGGAGAAGAACTTTCCCACAGCAATGAATTTGTATTTTCCTAACTCGAAAACACATCTTGCAGTTTCAAAGGGTTTTCATATCCAGCAAAAATCTACAAATAATGAAATTTTGGTACATCGATCCTTGCGCCTTATTCGTATCTCCAAATCCTCATTCAGAACTTCTGGCAGAACAAATCTTCAGTGATGAGCTTTTGCTTCAACCTTCTGGTTTGACTTAGCCTTGGCCTTGGTGGGGAGAAGGGCAAAAAAGTATTAGAAATGTCAGTTGATTACATGTGCTTCTTTAGAGAAAAATGAATACATCAACCACTGAGTAACTCCATAACAATCCAAATCAATGTAGAAAACAAATCAGTATCAGATATGTGTGCACACAAGAAAATTTGAGCTTCAAAACCATAAAAGTTCAAATAAAGAAAAGGCCTCAGATAACATTGCCCGTCCACAAAGTCTATTGGGCATGATTACACACCACGACCAGCTGTGTCAAAGAGATTTCTTATGTAACTTGAAAAAACGCTGACACAGCAATAAGTATGAAAATGCTTTAGGTCATGCTGGAACTCAAAAGAACTGAATTTGAAGTATATTCTGGAAGATTCATAGGAAAGAAAAGAATATTTATTTGGGAAAAGACGCAAATATTGGGGGGTTTAAACTCTGACTCCCAGTAAGAGGAATAGAGGGCTGCCCACCATCAATACTATACAGATTTAAAGTGTTAAAATCATCTCTTATCCCTACTAATTTCTACGTATTAGAGCAATTACATACACATTTGATATTATACAATCCCAAATCGCAACCTAGGTCTGCAATGATTAATTTTGCAAAATGTCACTGCTTAAACCTTTGTTTCAAAGACTTTTGTTTCTAACAGGAAAAACAAAAGCACAGCGTATAAATTTGAAGTATTGAACCTAATTTCAATCCATAGAATCGCTCAAAACACTCTTATGCACAAATCACGATGCATATTCCCAAAAGCATCGTATATATACACATATATGGGGTATTTGAATTTATATTAACCCACAAGGCTTGAAGCTTGCTCAGAACAAGAATAATGTCGAGAAAGCAAGCAAGCAAGGAGGTGTAACAATGTACTTAAAGATTGTTTCTAAAAAGGATGTGTGACTATACAAGTTGATATGAGCGTTGATGACATTCACATAGAATAATATTTCTCATGTTGTATGTCATGTTCAACAATCAGGGTTGACCTAAAGTTCGACATCAATGGTTTTCAAATGATCATAGCTGCTTAACATTCAAATTGACACATTGTCAAATATTCTGCCAGAAAGGAGCAGATTTTCACATCAAGTTTCATGCATTTGGTATAAGAATAAACAGAAACTAAGCAGGAAGAGGAAAAACAGAAACAATCATTCAGAAGCACCGGTATACAGGGATAGTCCAAATCATGACAAGAGATATCAGGTTTATATATTCTTTAACTAACAGAGAACAATTTACCGACATCCCGTATTTATAGATGTTATCTTTCTAAGTTAAATGTCTCTGCACTACTTAACTATCCAAAGTATAGCATGACATTATACCCCATGAACCAAAACAATGAATGACAAGAAGTACTGGTTATGATCTTGTTTCCAAGGACTTTAAGCCCAATACCATATGAAATACGTATCTTTGACACTTTCTAAGGAAATATTATGTCTATCATTGCCTAACTCTTCAAACAACATCTATGATTTACCTTCATATGCTTCTTATCCTTTTACAGGATATAATAAGAAATCATGCATATGTATAGTGACTATTGACTTTAATGTGCTTCTCATGTGAAAGCCATCCCAAGAATGAAACATGTTCATTTGTGCTTGCTAAATCTAGATGTGAATTGTGGCCGTCAAAAGCCAATAAATCCTAAATCAGACGCTATCAAAAGTCATACGTATATGACCTCCAATCATAGAGTTCTAAACAATATCCAAAAGCACTCTAGACTTTGTTCGTCTCATCACGTAATCACGCGTATGGAAACAGTGCAACAGAAATTCATAGCAGCAATTGACACTGGGGTTTCATATCAAGCGCTCAAACGTTAATTGAACCCTGCCCTTCCATAAATAGAAGGGAAATTCATGGCCAAAACAGTAAGAATGCAAAAAATATTCATCTACCAAAACAAGCTAAAGAACTCCACTTAAAAATCTAACCACCAATCCCTCCTACCAAAATTTAATGAACCCAATACAGCATTATGTAACAGTAATCTCTGTCTATGATGCTATCACACTATGCACAAAATTCGTAACCAAAACTGCATACCCATTAAATATATATATGAATCACCACAAAAACCCAGAAGAAGAATAAGGCAAATAAGGTACCTTGAGGACCCTCAGCTTAATGCCTCCATAGACGACTCCAAAAGAGAATGCAGATGCACGAGCCACCTAACCCAATTCCAATATTTCCAATTAGTTCAACGATTCACAAATTGGGTTCTACATGTTTATCTGTAACCAAAATTGAAAGAAGAGCAGCTGGATCGATCCAGATAAAGAAAAGAGGGGGGGGGGGGGGGGGGGGGGGGGGGGGGGGGGGGGGATTTTACCAAGGTGAGGGTGCTAGTTCCGGAATAGGGTCCTGGAGTTATTGCCATTCTCTGGTTGCGAGTTGAGACTGTCTAACGATTAAAGAATCGAGCGAGAAGAATCTGTAAAACCCTCTCTTCTCCCAAAAGTCTGGAGTCGTAGCCCTACCGCTTTGCTTCAGCCTTTGTTGAACCAGGTCTCCATCGCATGTTGATGCCTTGTTGGGCCTGCCAATAGTACACCCCGCTCCCCATGGTGTCAAAAATCGTAGCCGGTCCTGGCCTTTTACATTGACCTGACTTTGGTCTTGATGAGTTGTAATCTAGTTGTAATGGCTCATTTCGTGATTGTTGATGTCACATATTCTTATCTCATCAAACGACTAATGAAAACAAAAATTATTTAAGGGGTATTTGTTTGGGTCTAAAATAAGTTCAACATTTATTACTTTTTTGGGCTTCAGAGATTAAATGGGTCAGCTACGAATGACTCAATAAAGAACTGCGAATTTGAAAGGATATCTAACTGCAAATCTGGAAAGAAATCAATGCGATTCCTGAAAAAGGGTATTTGTTTGGGTCCAAAATAAGTTCAACATTTATTCTAGTGCTTTTTTGGGCTTCGGAGATTAAATGGGCCAGTTACGAATGACTCAATAAAGAGCTGCGAATCTGAAAGGATATCTAACTGCAAATTTGGAAAGAAATCAATGCGATTTCTAAAAAGTCTAAGAAATCTAGAAGGCCGGATATCATTCCTGATTAATAATGGTTACCTTATCAAGCGAGGAGAATTTGAGTTTCTACCACTACAAATAGACAAAGCGGAGCAGATTTGCAGACGAACACCTACACAATTTGCGCACCAACAAATCTATTCACCCCGAGTAAACAACTAGCAACCAGTGAACTCAAAATCTAGGCCACTCGACAGAGCGTGGGGATTTGAAAGTTCTCTTAAGCTAACCAACCGATGACAGCGAATTCAGGATCTAGGCCACCCGACAGAGCGTGGGGATTCGAAGATTCACTCGAGCTATGAAAAAGGATGTCAGCAGAGTTCAAGGCACCCGACAGAGCATGAGGATTCTTAAGATCTACGGCGTCACACTATCTGGTGTTCTCAACACTTCGTCCGGAGGATTGCTATGCTTTATACTTGCCCACAAGTGTGAAGTATAGATTCTTTGTGACTCAAGCAGAGAGACACGAAGTCTATGTTTTGTATTAAGACAAGTGGAGCTCAATGAGTGGGGTTGGTGCTCTCCCCACTCTAATCGCTTGATAAGAAGCAGAGACTAAGCGGCACATTACACTATTACATTCTTCCCTTGGCAGTGGCACGCCTCGCACACAACACAACAACGACTGCGGAACAAGAAAAGAGACAGCTTGCGATTACTCCACTTGCAATGACCTGATTGGAGAAAAATCGAAGCCAAACATTTTGGCACGCCCAATGGGACTCAGGTAGTGTCTTCAAATCATTGATCCGTACCGCAAAACCTTCATGAGTTGCCTCAAGCATCTTGCACTTGCGTTCCGAGAACACAATTCGGTCTGCATTAAGCAACGAAGAAGTAATACAGAGGTTCAGTGCAACGATGACTAAAGATCAACCATCATCATTGTCAGAACCTAAGAGCATCGAGGAGATAAAGGCCATGGACTTCGAGGCCTACAAAGAATTCTCATTCGAATAAGAACAGCGGCGAAATGCCAATATCGAACGAATTATGAACAATATGGAGACTAGCAACAGGATAGTGTCCAGAGTTCATAACAGACTTGACGACTTGTACGAGGCTCGAGAAATTGAACGTGCTAACAATGGCAAGAAATTTGACGCTCTCACAACAGCTCTTTCTAACATCATCAACACCATGACAACCAGCTTTACGCTGATCAATGATAGGCTGAGGGAGCGAGAACCTGTTTTCCACGATGACGAGGACGTCAAGGATGACGACTTTCTAGCTCCACGTCCTCCGCAGGCAAACCCCGAGCGGGAGATGGAAGAGAGAATTAACCAAATCATTAACCAGAGGTTGCCGGGTGCAGGAGGAACTCCGATAACCTGCAATGATCCCTTTCCACCACCACCGTTTGGTTGGAAGTGGCCTAAAGGTTACCAGCCAATTTCGTTTACTCGCTTCAGTGGAGAGGGAGCGGAGCCAGCAACTACCCATATTGTCCGATTCAGGGTTGAATGTGTACTATGGGGTAGACTTGGTGAGTTCAAATTAAGGCTCTTCGCGTCCTCGCTGTTAGGTGCAGCATTACATTGGTACACCAACCTACCGCAGGGCTTGATCCGCGACTGGGCAATGTTGGAGAGGTTGTTTACAGAGCACTTTGGTGGGTCAAAACCGACTGTGAAGCTCAGTAAGCTGTGCCAGATGGTACAGATGCCAAGTGAATCACTAGTAGCGTATCTATATCGGTTCCGAACCGAATACACCAAGAGCAGAACTTCCTGTACCATGGAACAGTTTGTGGACATTGCAGTCGGAGGCCTCGAGGAGAGATTACATACCAAGTATGTCGACGTAAGGTTCACATCGTCGAACGCTCTCATTGATGGCGTGGCTCAGACTCATGCTGCATACGAAGAAGCCGACAATAGACGGAACACGTCTAGAGGAACTTATACTCCGAAGACTCCATATCGGGAACGCCCTAAAATGGTAGCAGTAATACAAGAAAAGGAGGAGTCTGACAGATACGATTCGGATGATGCTACAGGTGGCTGGTCTGGAGTTGATAGCCAAGCACACGGTCAAGTACAAAAAGATAATTCCTTCGAAGGGACTAATGTGTGTGTTGACTAGTGCGTTCACAAAATCAGATTTCGAATCCTATACTTATGATGCGAATGCGGCTCATGAGATCATAGAGGATTTGATTGATAGGAAGTTGACCAAGTCAGACTTTGGAGCATTCCTTACTACCGAGCAACTCAAAGGAAAGAAGTATTGCAAGTTCCATAACATGTGGAATCACACGACCAAGGATTGCATCAAGTTAAAAGATCAAATCCAGAAGTGGATTAACGAGGGCAAGCTTGCCATTGATGCATCACCACAGATTGCTTTACTCGATCGATAGCCATTCGCCGACACCTCGGTAGGAGTAGTAGAACTGATAAGATCAAACACTACTGAGGAGTTTCGCAGTGACAATCTGAAGGAAATATTATAGGAGTTTATCAAAGGTGGTATTGCAAACGTACCAAAACTCAACGCCATTCCTCCGCAGAAGGGATTGTATTGCAAATTCAATTACTCTTGGTCACACAATACTAACCAGTGCACTGTGTTGTGAGAACGGATCCATCGATGGATAGATGAGGGAGATATTGTGCTTCTGGGCTGCGAGAAAAAGGAGGTTGCTGCTAACATTGGTGTGAAGGGACTAAGCGAAAGCAGACATTGGACCTTAAGGCCACTAACGAGCTAGTTGCTTTTAGCAGTAGCAAGGAAGATCCTAAGAGGAAGGAAAAGAGGTCTGTCGATTGCCGACTCTGGTAGTGTTGTGCACTCGTTGCAAAGTGGAGTGTGGTCTTAAGATGACTTATGAAGAATTTATAGATGCTGTATGAATTGGCTCGACGGTCAAGTCTCTACCAAAAAGCTATCAGCCGGTAAGCATGCACAAAAGAGTCTCGGACAGTGGCCAAGGAGTCAAATCTGTTCAAACCTATACAGCTGGAGGAAACTGATGACCAGTATCGAATAGAGTCGAACAAGCCTTACATTCCTCCTGCGAGCCGAGCAGTGATAAAAGAAGACATTTGGTACGTGAAGTCAGGAGGAAAAGCTGTGGAGATGACTCCCACTAGGAAAAGAAAATTACTGCGTCAATTCGGCGCTATAAAGAGAACTTTGGAAGCTTTGGATAGAGGCTTGATCAAACCAGAGCAGTTGAAGGAGTCCCCAAAACAGATTGAATGAAGGATGAACAAGCTCTTAGCTACACTGATGATCATATTTAATCAAGGCTCCAGCAGACCAAAGATGCAAGTACCCAGGCCCAGTGTGTTCTCTCAAATTGACAAGTCGTAGCCTAAAGCAGAGGCACATCATGCGCCCAAGAGGGCTCGGGAGGTGATTGATAACAAACCAATACATAAATCAGTCTTCAAATGCATCGAACCTAAGACAGAGTTAGTTGATGAGCCAAAGAAGAAACCGGTGTTACGGTGGAAACCAAAACCTTTGGTGATTGAAGAGCAGAAGAGGCTCACTCTGGATGCTTTCAAAGCTAAAGTCATAGAAGTAGTGGCTGGTGAATCAACACTTATAGCTAAGTTAAACTCTGCGGAGAAGCTGGAGTCTGAGGGTTATGTGTGAAAGCACTTGGCAAAGGAGCAACCGCAGGAACCGTTGTTAGTGGAAACTGAGGCATCCGATGAGGATGAACAATTGGTTGACTACGGAGAAGATGACAAAAAATTGGAAGAGGTTTACACTAAAGATATGCACGTCGGTATGGTATACTTGCTACCAGCCAGGTTTGCTAAACCAGCCAAGGCATCACATGTGGCTGTTGTGAACAAGAGCGTTTAAGGATTACCTTCGGCAGAACATGAAGAACCAGAGGAACAGGGACCAGCTATGGATCCTGTCACGCAAAAATCCTACACGATGTTCTCTAAACCGACAACTATGATGACCTCGCACATGAGACCATTGTACATCATTGCGGGCATGGGGGCATTCAAGTTAGCAAAGTCATGGTGGATACCGGTGCATCGGTGAATGTATTAACTACTTGAGCAATGAAATTACTGAGTATCCCAAGATCAACTATCCAAGCCATGTCCATGATAATCAAAAACTTTGCAGGGACTGTCTCGTAGACCTTAGGGTTATTATTCATTTAAGTCAATGTTGGACCTGTTGTAGGGGTACACACCTTCTTCGTCATCGAATGCAATTTAGTGCAATATTGGGTAGATATTGGATCCATATGAGTTATTGCGTGCCGTTGTCACTTCATCAGCAACTCCTCATATGGCATATGGAGACATCATAATTGCACATCGTCACTGCTGACCCGCGACCATATTCAGTCTCTGCGAATGCGCTGGATGTCGATTACTACAATAGAAATCTTAAGCCATTTAAAGTATACAGCATTGATAAGAAAGGCCGACCCGTTGGAGTCACCACCTCGGAACTAGCTCGGTGGGGAGTCGTGCAAGTGAAAGAAGACAGAGCACGACCCTACTTTCTGGAGCTAGCCTCCACGAGCCATCAATGATACGTCCATCTAAGGAAAATGAGGCGGAGGCTTGCGCTTCTCTATATGCAAGATTACACACTTATATGATTGAGTCGCGAGCCTATGAGTGTCTGCCAACCATAGCCTTGGCAGAGTGTATAAATGAAGACGTCTAGCAGGAAGAAATAAAGGAGGATATCATCCAGCTTACTCCTGCAGCCTTGGATGATACGCCACCTAAGGTTAGAGATCCAATTGAAAAGATAAATCTGAGAACCGTCGCTGAGCCAATAGAGGTGACTATCAGCACTTTCCTCAAGCCTGATTAAAGAAAGAGGCTCGTTGACCTCTTATTCGAATACAAGGACTACTTTGCGGAAAAGTTCGAAGATATGCTAGGACTTTCACCGGAAATGGTTGTTCATAAGCTCCCAATCGCAGAGGGAAGAATCTGGAGACAATGGCACTGGTCAAAGAAGAAATTGAGAAGATGTTGAAATCTGGAGTCATCCAAGTGGCTAAGTATATGGAATGGATATCCAATATAGTTCTCGTATGGAAAAAGAATGAAAAAATCGGGGTATGCGTAGATTACAGAGATCTATATCAAGCTACACTGAAGGATGCTTACCCTATGTCAGACGCTGACCTGCTTGTCGCTGCGGTTGCGAGACACGAGATGCTCTCCTTCATGGATGGCACAACGGGATATCATCAAATCCCGGTAGCTGAAGAGGATAGGCACAAGATTGCGTTTCGATGCCCAGGGGTTTTAGGAGTCTTCGAATATGTCAACATGCCATTTGGATTAAATAATGCAGGAGCAACGTATCAGCGAGCAATGCACTACATCTTCCACTACCTAGCCGGTGACACAATGGAGGTCTATATTGATGATGTTGTGATCAAATCAAAGCAGAGGTCAACTCATGTGAAAGACCTACGACAAGTAGGGGTGAGATTCGGGCGGTTTGGATCGGTTTTTGCTAAAAACCATAACTAAACCGAAATATTTTTTTCGGTTTGGTTCGGTTCAGTTTTTTCAGTTTTTAAAAGAAAAACCGTGATTATTCAGTTTGGTTTGGTTCGGATTTTTTTTTTCCGGATTTTTTCGGTTTCTTTCGGTTTTTTACATAATGCATAAAAAAAACACTTTTTGAATAAATAACTAAAAAATTGTCTATAAAATTTCTTTTTTTGAGTTGTCTAACATTTTAATTAGATTCTATGAGAGAAATTGAGAAGAATTGTGCATAAAGAAATTAGGATTTAAGGAGTTTAAGGTTTTTTTTTTTGCATATATTTATATAATATATTACAAAATTTCCAAAACGATATCTTTTTATACATACTTTGATTTTTATGTTCGATTCAATTTTTATAAATTAAAAACCATAACCAAACCAAATATTTTGGTTTTTATCGGTTTCAGTTTTTTTTTCGGTTTGGTTTTTATCGGGTGCGGTTTTTTTCGGTCGCGGCTCGGTTTGGATCAAGTTTTTTTCTTTCTTTTTCTTCAGTTTTCGGTTCCAATGTCCCACCTCTAACGACAAGTGTTCTTGCGGATGAGAAAGCATCAGCTCAAAATGAACCTGGCCAAGTGCGTATTTGGGGTACAAGCGGGAGATTTTCTTAGCTTTCTAGTGCATCAGCGGGGCGTCGAGGTCCTGGATGACAAGAAGGAAGTGGTACTTAAAGCTTCTCCTCCGAAGAACAAACGTGAGCTTCAACAACTACTCAGAAAGATCAACTTCTTGAGAAGGTTTATTGCAAACACTGCGGGGAAGACTAAGCCCTTCGCACCTTTACTTAAATTGCAGGGTGAAAAGGAGTTCGTATGGGAACAGGTTCACCAGGAGACATTTGATACCATCAAGAAATACTTAGTTAATCCGTCAGTCTTGGTACCACCACGGAAGGGAGTGCCGTTAAAGCTTTATATTTCAGCAACTGAATTTTCTATAGCGAGCTTATTAGCACAAGATGACGAGGTGAAGACGAAGCGAGCCATATTCTGCTTAAGCAGAACCCTTACGGACTGCGAAAGTATATATACATTGGTGGAAAAGCTAAGCCTTGCTCTTTATTTTTCCGGTTGCAAATTAAGGCATTACATGCTGTCCTTCACCACATGTGTCATCGCACAAATAAACTTGGTTTGATACATGTTAGCTTGACCTATACTTAGAGGACGGATAGGGAAGTGGATTCTCACACTGTCTGAATTTTCATTGCAATACGTTCTGCAGGAGGTAGTGAAAGGCCAGGCAGTGGCCGATTTCCTCGCTCATCACCCTATGGAGGATATTTTAGAGCAGCGGGAGCTAGAATTATCACACATCTCTTTGGCTCCTTGGAAGCTTTACTTCGATGGGTCTAGCACAAGTGCCTTCTCAGGGGCAGGGATAGCTTTGGTCAACCCTCAGGGTGAAACGTTTGGCTATTCATTCCGTCTCTAATACAACTGTTCTAACAACGCAGCGGAATATGAGGCATTAATCATCGGACTTGAGCTCCTATGGGATCTGGGTGCTACAGAGATCCAGGTCTGGGGAGATTTGCTGCTTGTGATTAGGCAACTCCAGGCTACGTTTAAGACATGCTTCATCCTTGAGCCATACGTAAAAAGGGCTAGCGAGTTGTTGGAGCTGTTTACAGAAGTTACCTTGACTCATATTACCCGTGGAGAGAATTTGGCAACGAATGAGTTAGCTCAACTTACTACAGGAATTGAGTTGGTCGATGACATCCATGAGCGCCTAATGAAAGTCAAGGTGTGTACATTGTCTTCCTTTATGGCTAGGAAGGAAGAAACAGATGAATGGTACGTTGCAGCCCTTACTACTATTGATGATGATTGGAGACAGCCGATTATCACATATTTACAGGATCCTAGTTCTGAGGTAGACAAGAGGATCCGGTACCTTGCTCCAAATTACATTCTTTGAGGTAATAAATTTTTCAGACGTGGAGAAGAAGGGGTGGATTTGGTCTGTGTCTTCGAAATTGAAGAAAAACGACTACTGCGAGAAATGCATCTAGGGGTCTGCAGAGCTCACCAATCTGGCCCGAAGATGAGATGGCTTCTACGGAGACACGGGTAATTTTGGCCTTCGATGTTAAAGGATTGTATTGCTTTTGCAAATGGGTGCGAGGACTGTCAGGCTCACGGACTAGTCAGCCACATTCCAAACATTCCTATGCAGCCAATCATCAAGACATGGCAGGCCCGAGGATGGGCGTTAGATCTAATCGGTTTGATTTATCCTCATTCTTCTATGTAGCATAAGTTCATCATTGTTGCTACAGATTTCTTCACCAAGTGGGTCGAAATAAAGCCTTTGAAAGTGGCCTCCGTTGCTGCGATCAGGCAGTTCCTAAATGAGGATATCATCTGCCGATTTGGAATTCCGGAGTGCTTTACTTCTGATCGAGGAACCGCATCCATGTCCGGGGAAGTAGAAGACTTAATGACGGACTTTGGGATAAAGTTTTTGCATTCTTCACCATATTACACACAATCTAATGGTCATGCTGAAGCAAGCAACAAACTGATCCTCCATATCCTTAAGCGCATGCTCACAGACAACCCTAGACTTTGTCATGAAGAGTTGTTCAGTACTCTGTGGGCGTATCGCACTTCAAAACGCAGTCCTATCGAGATTACTCCATATTTTCTAATGTTTGGCCATGATGTTGTTTTGCCATTAGAGATCAATGTTCAATCACTCAGAATCATGGATCAAAAACAATTGATTGGCGAAGACTATGTGCAAGCAATGTAGCAGGAGCTCAAGGATTTGGACGACAAGCATCTTAATGCCTTAACTAACTTACTCGCGGAGAAACAGAAGGTTGCTCGTTGCTATGATCGCCGTACTCGCAGACTTAGCATTGCGGAGGGAGAGCTAGTTTGGAAGACAGTCTTACATTTGAGAGAAAAACAAGAAGGACGTGGTAAGTGGTTTGCGAAGTGGGAATGACCTTTCATTATTGAAAATTTTTTGGGCAAGGGCACTTTCCAACTACTTAACATTGATGGTGAAGTCCATCGTAACCCAATCAATGGCCGATTTTTGAAGAAGTATAGACAGCCAGTTTGGGAGTACGAGGCCCAAGAGGGGTCAAGTACTTAGTTTTGCATTCGCTTACAGCCTAAAACTAGGGGGGCAACCAGTGTCTAGGGCCAGTTCATGTGGCTAAATATTGCAAAATTTTAAGTTTTTTGACATGGAATCTAATTTTTTGATTCTTCCAAGTGTTACAATTGATTACGACCAAATTCTAATGGTCAGATCAATGGAAATTGTATTTTCGCAGATACAAAAGATACAAACAGAATGAAAATACATTGTTTTATTTGATCAAAATAAAGTACAACATGAGGTTTTGTGGCCCCTAGCTCTGATACCATCCATCGAATGAACAATCTCCGGCTAAAAAAACCAGTAATAAGAAATGGTTTTAGATATATCCCAACTGCACAACAGCGTCTTCGGTTGTCACCGATGGATGAGCAGTGACTGGGGATGAGATCTATCTTTGGTTCTGGAAGACTTTGGGGTACTTGCAACATTTTCGGCTAGCAAAATCATCCCTCTGATCACGATTTTAGACGCTCCACTCAAAAGAACACGAAGAACTATAGTGGAAGTGAGTGGGAGCATGCACCAGACCAGCATGATCAGAAATAGGAATGGGGTTAGTGAGTGCTCGTACCAGCCATCGTCTGCTAATTCTCAAAGGTTTGAGAACTAGTCTAGAACCGAAGAGCCTGAGCTTTGGTACTTCGACCTAGAAATATCTAACAAATTACAGGATCTGGAGGCTTTGCTTTGAAGCAAGAGGGGAGCAAACTACAGACTAGATAAGCCATTCTTCTTTTGCAGCTAAGGATTCTGAAGAATGAAGGAAAAGTATCAAGCTATTTATAGGCTTAGAAATTCTAAGAGGTTTTGAATTGGAGACCTGGAGCGTTGCATCGATTCAATGAAGTAATTAAGGGGTTCAACGTTCAGTTATCAACCCGCATATCTCTTGAAAAGGACCGTAGAATTACTGTTTCGAGGTATAAAGTTATGAGCCATTAAAGACGGGCAGTCATTCTCAAGGACTAGCGTGATTTGTAGAGGCGCGGAGTAATTCTTGGAAGAGGTGCACAGTAGGTGATTAAGGCCATGGGCCATGAGGCATAAATTAAAATAAGCAAGAGTTTATACAAAATAATGAGCCCAAGGGCTTAGTCAAATAAAGTTCAAAATTTCATAATGGCGCTGCCGAGAGCTCGCAGGTTAGTCTTCTCTTAGAGATATTGGGCTTGTGCGGCGGCTTAAACCTTCTCAGCATTAGCAGTTGCAACGCGAGTTTGTTAGACACTTTCAGATTGAGCTTTCCCGGCATTGAGGAGGACAATCGCTGCATGTTCCTTACCAAAGAATTCTTCCTCCTGTTCACGGAGCTCGGCTTGAAGCTTGGCAATTTCCGCACGTTTGGATAGAATGTTCACCCATTCACCTTTATAGCTTTTCCCCATCATCTTGATTTTGTTTAAGTCACGTTTCCACCTGTGATTGTGGTCTACACGAAGGGAAATAACTTTATTGCGCTTATGAGTAGTAGAGACAACAGTGTCGTAAAGGCTGGGAAGCTTTCACAGAGTTTCCTCCATTATATCTAAAATGGTGCGATCTACGCCTTCCACAGAACGGCAAGCCGTTTGTATATGAACAACAAGCTCTTGGCGTATGGACTTGTCCTCGAGGTCCAGGGTCCACAGATCACGAAGAAAAGCAGTAGCAAGTTGAATCTCTGGAGGATCTTTTTCAGAGTGGATCAGGTCATTAAAGATTCCTTCCACCTCTCGCAGAGTCTTGGTTATTCCTTCGCTACCATCTACTGGGGCTGAAAGAGTTAGAGTCGCAGACTGGGGGGCAGCAGTCTCATTGTAGCTACGAATGACATTGGAGAATTCCCCGAGCCTCTGTTGACCCTCAACAAGAGATAATTCCTCAGTGCCTGGATCCTTCTATGAAAACACCTATACTTAGGGTGTTATGAGGTGTTCAGAAAAACTCGTAAAACATAAAGCCTACATGAGTGGAGTCAGAATATACCTGAGATAAGCGAGGAGGAGATTGATCATCATACAACGTAATATTGATGCAAGGAGAAGAAGGAGCTTCGGTTCCAAGTTGCGAAAAATAAGAAAAAGTTAGATCCTAGTAAAGGTAAGCAAACCAAGCATAGTGGTTCAAGTGAAAAGCAATACGGAAGGTGTCACATGACCAGTATCCGTGGCTAGAGTAACTGCAGGGACATCAAGGGTGCATAGTTATTCTTCAATCACAGGAGCAGAAGCTACATCCTCCGCAGTAGGGGAGGATGCAGGTTCTGTTTGAACATTATCCTTGAATCCATAAGCCAGAAACAGTGGTTAGAGGAGTGGAAAATAATTACAGGAAGATGAAGTTAAAGACAAATACCTCAGCAGCACAAGAAGTTTGTACAACAACAACATCAAGGGTTCCGTTATCTTCCTCAGGATCGGCAGCCTACTTCACAGGCTCTTCATTACCCGCAGTGGTAGCTTTTTTCTCCAATGTAGCAGTCGCAGTAGAAACTAAGCACTCGAAAGGCTGATCATAGACCTACTCAAGAAGCTTCTTGGACTGAGTTTCTTCATCCACAGCGTTGGAAAAACCTACATCCAAAGGTTTAAAAGCTAAAGGAACCTCAGACGCACTCGCAGCACTAGAAGAAGGCTCAGAAATAGCAGCCGGTTGTGCACCCTTGCCTATGGCCTGCACAGTTTGGAAAAGCAAGTCTCTTTCAGAGTACTCACTGTCAGGCTTTAGTTCGATAGAAGGGGAATTCTCTCTCAACCTATCGTTTGGAAACTGCTTGCGTTCCTTGGCAACATTACGACAGGACCGGCGAGTCTAGGAAATAAAAGAAGGAGAATTAGATGATGACAGAGTCGTAAGGATACAAGGTTTTACAGCAAAAAGCTATACCAGTGGAACTTCTTCGTTGGAATCTCCGTCATCACCGTCCCATGCTTCAACAGTTTCTTTCTTCTTTTTCTTGGAGGCAGCCACCTTTGCAGCTTTCTTCGCAGCAAGGGAGCGGCTGCAAGACTCGCACCCATAAGCTAGCTGTGTTTCGAGATAGAGGGAGCAGAAGCACTGATCTCTTGTTCTTTTCTCTTCTGGCCCGCTTCCTTTTGAGCAACGGGGCCTACATGCTTCCTATCTACCATTTTCTTGAAGTAATCAAGGAAGGAGGCTGAAAAAATGGTGCGGAAAACTTCATACCTGGACTGCGACCAGATGTCACCATAGTGGCACTGATTCCACTAATGATCTTCTTCAACTGTAGAATAAGTTACACATAGTGAATGCCAACGAAAGTCTGAGTGGTCCAGTAGAAGGAAGGTTGGTGTAGCAAGAGCCTACAGAATCACTGCGGAGGGCTTCTCCACACAAGTCATCCACGAGGTATAACCATTGCGAGACACTATTAAGGGGCTGGGGAGACCTTGCTTGCATCCTAATTGATGTGCAAACTGGTTGGGTGCATACATTTCTATCCACAAAAATGCATCAGGGACAACAATATCAGCACAAGTAATGGACTAAGCAAAGAATTTCTTCGTAGCCAGGGCCTGATGAAGGGTCACTGTGAATCCTGACGCCAAATTTCGCAGGGAATTTTCTTGTCACTACAAATTTGGACATGTCTTTGGGGAACAACTTCTGCCCCCAAAGATAGTTGAAGCACTGCAAGTAGCTCAGTGATTCCGTCTCACCTGCAAGTGCCAAAGATTTCCCCAAAACCTCCTCAAAGGTAAACTCTTTATGGTGTGGGCTGCACAACTTAGGGAAATACACCTGTAACTACAATGATAGAATCCAGATAAGTCCTATAAATTTCAACTTGAAGGGGTTCAATGAAATCTACCCGAGTCCGCGATGTAGGGCGCCTAACGCGGTTTGAGCAAAGCCAAGACTGTGGCCATTGTACAGGGCTTCCGCTGCCTTGGTAAAGGTATTGGTAATCATATCCGCAATGACACAGAATACATAACGACAAAGCCAAAACTCCAAAAACGGAATGCCGATGTAGGAATTCTTCACTCGCTGGTCATCAGGCAGGAGTGGTCTGAAACTCTTTTGTGTTATAGTGTTTATGCCAATTAGAGTAAGCTGAACTAATGGTGGCGCGAGCAGGGTCTGCAGAAAATGGGAAGGATTTACCATTTAGACTACTAAGAAGCAAGGGCCCATCCGCAGTAGGCAAGCCAGTGATAGTAACAACGTCGAGGAGCGTAATCCCTAAATGTCCAAAGGGGAGAATAATGCTATTGCTACTCGTCTCCTAATGAAGGGATTTCTGTTCTTGGTACCATAAATCCATAGCACGCGAGACACCAACCCTGTTGTCAAAGCTCCTTATCGAGGGATTTCCGTTCTTGGTACCATTGAAGCTCTTCGGCCCAAGTACTGGGCCATTTCCCCAATTTTACATCGAGTTCCTCTTGGTCCCATTGAATGGGGGCAACAGCTTCACCTCGCAAGACCAACAGAGGGCAACGAACATCTGAATCAAGAGTGGATGAGGCCTTCGTCGTGCTAGTGGTCGGACCCAATATAACTTCATCTCTTGGCTTCAAAATGACCCACGTATAGGGGGTATCCTGGTCTCGGTCGAGGCGAGAATCCATGTGGTCGTGAAAGGCATCCACATCCTTCTCGGTGACGTCTGGGCAAAAGTTTTGATATGGAGCAATGGGTGCAAAAATATGTGAAATTTGGTGTTTGGAAAATATTTGCGAATTTCAAAATTGAGGATCGATGATTGCTTTGGAGAGAAGGCAAAAGGAGATAGATAAAGAAGCTTCAAAGAATTGAAAAATAGGGGGCATGATTCTCCAAAGAAAGACACTTGAGTAGCCTAGTGTGAGGTTATTTCAAAACCACTGACTTAAGAGGTGGCACGTCACATCAAGACCCATTTGATTACTCATATGCTTAATCCCGAGGTCTGGGGGGCAATGTTTGAGACCAAAATAAACTCAACATTTATTCTGATGCTTTTTTGGGCTTCGGAGATAAAATGGGCCAGCTATGAGCGACTCAATAAAGAGCTACGAATCTGGAAGGATATCTAACTTCGAATCTGGAAAGAAATCTATGCGATTCCTGGAAAGAGTAGGAAATCTAGAAGGCTGGATATCATTCCTGATTAATAATAGTTACCTTATCAAGCGAGGAGGATTTGAGTTTCTACCACTATAAGTAGACGACGTGGAGCAGATTTGCAGATGGACACTTACACACATACACAATTTGCGCACCAGCAAATCTACTCACCCCGAGTAAATAACTAGACACTAGTGAACTCAAAATCTAGGCCACCCGACAGAGCATGGGGATTTGAAAGTTGTCTCAAGCTAACACACCGGTGACAGCGAATTCAGGATCTAGACCACCCGACAGAGCATGAGGGTTTGAAGATTCACTCGAGGTACGACAATGGAAGTCAGCGGAGTCCAGGCCACCCGACAGAGCATGAGAATTTTTAAGATCTACGACGTCACACTATCCGGTGTTCTCAACACTTTGTTCGGAGGATTGCTATGCTTTATACTTGCCCACAAGTGTGAAGTATCGATTCTTTGTGGCTCAAGCAGAGAGACACGAAGCCTATGTCTTGTATTAAGACAAGTGGAACTCAACGAGTGGGGTTGGCGCTCTCCCCATTCCAATCGTTTGATAAGAAGCAGAGACTAAGCGGCACATTACACTATTACATTCTTCCCTTGACAGTGGCACGCCTTGCACACAGCACAACAATGACTGCAAAACAAGAAAAGAGACAGTTTGCGATCACTCCACTCGCAACGACCTAATTGGAGAAAAATCGAAGCCAAACAGTATCCTTCCTAAAAAAACCCAAAAAAATTTAGTTTTTAAAAAATTCAATATGTTTTCGTCCTAAATAATTAATCAAAACTTTTAACTTCTTTGAAAAATCGAAGCCAAACAGTATCCTTCCTAAAAAACCCAAAAAAATTTAGTTTTTAAAAAATTCAATATGTTTTCATCCTAAATAATTAATCACAACTTTTAACTTATTTATGCGAAATGCCACTGAAAATCTGAAACTCATCTGTGACGACCCGAGCCAGAATCAATAGAGTAATCAGTACGATTCACGAGATTATGCTTAATCGCGATTAATCGTTAATTGTGTGATTTGCCAATTTAGTTCGCGGCTTGATTTTCGGCAGAGAATTTGAATTGAGTTTCTTCACGGAAGTTGTAGAGTACGTGATTTCGAGCTCGTGGAGGGTTTCAGATGATTTTTCCGATAACCGAGGAATATAATATGATTATTTGAAGTTTTGGTTTTCGACGAGTTTATCCGTTTGTTTCATATTTATCAGAATCGTAATGGTTATCCGTTTTGGATCGTTGATCATCCCGAGACGCGAGTATAAATATCGAAAATAGTCGAAAAATTGTCGAAAACACTGTTTGAGGTTTGACCAGGCGTTGACTTTCCATTTTGGGCAGTTTGACCGTTGACCGAGAGGGAGACTTTCCCGTTTGGATTTTCGCCGGCCGACTTGGATTTTCCGGCCACCTCCGGCCACGTGAGGGGTATAATTCTCTTCCTCTTAAGTTTCTAAGTTGTTTTGTGTTTGGAATTATGGAAATTGATGATGTATTGGTGAGTTTCGAATCGAGTTGGTTTGCCGGAGTTCGCCGGTGACGGAGGGTGGTCCTCCGGCGAGCTACGGTGGCGGGGAGGTGGGGGTTTCGACTCTCCTTGCCCCAAGGATGCTTCCCATAAGGTTTAATTGGGTTGAAATGGAGGTTTCCGGTGAACCCGTGGTGGTTGCCGGAGTTTGGATCCGTTTTGGTTTCGAGCTAAATTGGAGGGGTTCCGGTGAGAATTGGGGCTTTATGGTAGTTGAGAAAATGGTTGGGCTTGAGGTGATCTTGAGAACTGGAGCTTCCTCGCCGGAGAAACTCTCCGTTGACGGCGCGGCGGCGGCGGCGGTCAACGGCGGCGCTCCGGCGAGAAAGTTGACTTTTCGGTTTTCGATGATTTTAATGTCATTTTTCTCGTTATTGCGCCCCGATCGTCACCTTGAGGTTTTTGAATTGATTTGGGTATCGGATTTTCAGTCGAAGGTTTCGAGTGGAGATTTCGGAAATTCAGTTGATTGTTTTATACAGTTTTATATGTTTTCGGGAACGGATGGTTTCCGTGGTTAAGTACAGAGTTGTGGGCTATGATTTTGATCAGATGTGTTTTATGATTATTCAGGGGATCGAGATCGTGCTTCGGGCGAGGGATCTTCCGCCGGACCACGAGATTAGCGCGAGTGCCCGCTTGCTGATCTGTGAGTGGACATTTTTATATTTTCACAGTTGTTTGCGAGTTCGTGATTTATCGTGATTTTCCGTATTTAATTTATACGATGTTGAGATATATGTTATTTTTGGAGGTATTATTTTATATTTATTGGTGATGGCATTACTGCATCGATGCTTCGGCTACTCGGCTGATCACCGGTAGTCCGCCAGAGTTGAGAGATTCCTCTGGACCAGAGTTGAGAGATTCCTCTGGGCAGGGTTGAGAGATTTCCCTGTATGCCGCCGGGGTTGAGAGATTCCCCTGGCCTATCACCATCGGTTTTGAGCGATTCACCTGACCGTCGGGCTTGAGAGATTCGCCTGGCAACCTCCATATATACTTTCCGAACTCGCACTGTTTTACATTGATTATGTATATAACTGGTGAAAGGCATATGTTTATTTTCATCCACTCACTCTAACGTTTTATTTGCCTTTCCCCTGGGCTTTTCTGTTTCCGTGCCCAGTTTGCAGTTCGGATTCTAGTGTCTCACGTCGCGGTTGGAGGCTAGTGATTCGAGCTACCTGTGTTTTTCAGTAGGTTCTTGGTTTGCCTACTGATGTATATATATATTGTATATTTACACTAGAGGTCGTTCTGATACATTCTGATACATGTTTTATACGGTTTTTCCCTGATATATTATATATTACAGTATGCTTACTGTTTATTGATTATGATATGATATTGAGAAATCCAGATGGGATTGGTGCCCACGGTTTGGCTTTTGTGGCATAGGATGAAGTGTTATTTTCTGGGTGCAGGTAATGGTAATTTCGCGTTAGTAGCGTTACTCTGCCGAAATTTTTATTGGTTTTTGTTGGTTCGTGTTTTCAGAAGGGGTTTGATTCCGGTTTAGGAAACTAAATCGGGGTTGGGTCCTTTCAGCTTGGTATCAGAGCATTAGGTTGTCAGATTTTGTAGACTCTTGTAGTTGTGATGCTTAGGGTATTTGAGTTTGTATAGCATGGCTGGAGTGATGACCCGACTGGCCAGCGGTACTCATCAATACTTCGGGTGTTGTGTGTTCTCAAATATCTGCGGTCTCATGATTACGTTCTTTCTGCTTGTACCTAATGCTTGTCTTGTATCAGTAGGATGCCTCCACGACGTGGTCCCCGTGTTGATCGAGAAGCGGATTCTGATGAGGATCGCCAGACGCACGACTTGCTGATGCGAGTGCTGCGTTTGGAAGAGCGTTTTGACCCTATGGTCAAAGCTCGTACTGCTGGTGCGACTGTGTTTTCGGGTTCAGCTGATCTAGAGATATGTGAGGCATGGTTAGTTCAGGTTGAACGCGTATGTGAGCGTCTGTAGTTTACCCCTGAGCAGTTGACAGTGGCAACAGTCGGATTACTTAAGTCTGATGCATACTTTTGGTGGGTTAGCACTGACAGAGTTCCAGTTGATACTCCGTGGACTTTGTTCCGAGATTTGTTTATGCGGAGGTATTTCAACCAGGCTACCCAGCAGTGCAAGTATGAGGAGTTTACGAACTTGAGGCAGGGCAGTATGTCTGTGCTTGAGTATCGGGACAGGTTTACCCGCTTATCTCGTTTTGCGCGTGATATGGTGGCTACTGAGGAAGCCAAGTGTCGCAGGTTTGAGCTGGATTTGAATTTGAATATCAAGGGGACTCTGACTACGATGCCATGGAACAACTTTGATGAGTTTGTCAGTGCAGCACTCCAAGGTGAGGATATCCAGAAGGAGAGGCAGCTGAGGTACCAGCCTAGACGGTTTGAGGAGGGTGGACCGAGTCAGGGGCCTTCAAAGAGGCAGAGTTCTGATACTTCCGGTTCGGCTTCATCCTCAGGCGGTGGATCTTATCGACCACCAGCTAGTGTACCGAGACAGAGATCAAGATGGAGGAGAGATCGACCGCAGCGACCACAGGCTAGTGGGGGTTCCAGCGGTTCTAGTTATCCTCGGCGTACCAGTGGTTCATTTGCTGTACCGAGGGAGTACCCGTTGTGTAGCCTCTGCAGCAGGCATCATGTTGGTCCATGTCAGCGAGGCCCTGTCACTTGTTTTCGTTGTGGCCAGGTGGGTCAGTATGCGAGGGAGTGTTACCAGTTTGATGGTGTTGATGGACAGGCGGCCCAGAGTTCCAGAGCTGAGCGAGGTGCCACTTCGGGAGCTCGACTAGCATAGTTTGCGGGTCAGGACAGACAGCAGGGACAACCTCAGCGTGGACGACCAGCCGGGCAGGCGAGGGTTCATGCCATGACTCTACGTGAGGGCAGAGCTTCACCGGAGGTCGTTATTGGTACGTTGCATGTATTTGGTATTCTAGTACTTACATTGTTAGATCCAGGTGCCACACATTCATTCATGTTATATAGACTATCATCATTAGCTTCGGTACCTGCATCTCCACTTCCGGGATTGTGGAAAGTGTTGTATCCGTCAGGTGAGATTGTGAGTATTGGTTAGGTATACAGAGACTGTGAGGTGTTTATTGGAGGTCATGGTTTAGCCGCAGATTTGTTGTTGCTTAATATTCTGGACTTTGATCTGATCTTGGGTATGGACTTCTTGGAGATGCATTGGGCCATGTTTGACTGTCACAAGAAGGAGGTCGCGTTTCGACGACCAGACTTTCCTGAGATATTGTTTCGCGGCGAGAAGAACACTTCACTACCGTGTTTGATTTCCGCGATGAGGGCGGATCGGTTGATGAAGAAAGGCTGTGTTGCTTATTTAGCCCATGTTGTGGACACTATAGCAGTTGTGCCAGATCTTGGTAGTATTGAGGTTGTTTCTGAGTTCCCGGATGTGTTTCCAGCAGAGTTACCGGGCATACCTCCTGTTCGAGAGATTGACTTTACTATTGAGCTATTGTCGGGTACAGGACCGATTTTACAGACCCCGTATCGTATGGCGCCAGCAGAGTTGAAAGAGTTGCAGGTTCAGCTCCAGGAGTTGCTGGAGAAGGGTTTTATTTGACCTAGTATTTCTCCATGGGGTGCTCCGGTGTTATTTGTGCGGAAGAAGGATGGATCTATGCATTTTTGCTTCGACTACCGGAAGCCGAATCAGGTTACGGTGAAGAACAAGTATCCGTTACCACGGATTGATGATTTGTTCGATCAGCTCAAGGGAGCTTCAGTATTTTCGAAGATTGACCTTCGATCCGGATATCACCAGTTGAGGATCCGAGACTCTGATGTAGCCAGGACAGCTTTCAGGTCGCGGTATGGGCATTACGAGTTTTTGGTTATGCCGTTTGGGTTGACCAACGCCCCCGCAGCTTTCATGGACTTGATGAATCGAGTGTTCAGACGGTTTCTGGACAAGTTCGTGATTGTGTTCATCGATGATATTTTGATCTATTCTAGGAGTGTGGGCCAGCATAAGAAGCATTTACGAGCGGTGTTGCGGACTTTGCGGGACCATCAGTTGTTTGCGAAGTTCAGCAAGTGCGAGTTTTGGCTGGATAGAGTGAAGTTTCTGGGCCACGTGATATCCGCTGAGGGAGTCAGTGTTGATCCTGACAAGATCGAGGCCGTACTGAACTAGAGTAGACCTACCACTGTACCGGAGATCCGGAGTTTCTTGGGTTTAGCAGGCTATTACTAGCGGTTTGTACAGGATTTCTCTCGGATTGCTACACCACTGACCAGATTGACGAAGAAGGGCGTCAAGTTTGAGTGGTCTGATGCATGCGAGGAGAGTTATTTGCTCCTGAAGGAGAGGTTGACTACTGCACCGGTTCTGACATTGCCAGACGACTGCGGTGAGTTTGTAGTGTACAGTGATGCGTCGAAGTTGGGGCTTGGCTGTGTGTTGATGCAGCATGGTAGAGTTGTAGCCTACGGTTCCAGGCAGCTGAAACCACATGAGGTCAACTATCCGACGCATGATTTGGAGTTAGCCGCTATTGTGTTAGCATTGAAGAGTTGGAGACATTACCTGTATGGAGCCCAGTGTAAGATTTACATCGACCACAAAAGTCTTACCTACTTGCGGACGCAGCCAGATCTGAACATGAGGCAACGCCTATGGATGGAGTTGATCAACGACTACGATTGCATGTTCGAATACCATCCAGGGAAGGCTAATGTTGTAGCTGATGCACTTAGCCGAAAATCTGGAGCTTCGTTGTTCCATGTGTGTATGGCCAGAGTATCGATGTTAGCCGAGCTTCGGGCTACGGGTGCCGAGTTCGAGTGGGATGATGAGGGAGCTTTGTTGGCCAGTTTTCAGGTTCGACCCGTATTGGTTGATCAGGTGCGAGAGGCTCAGGATTCAGATTCCTACCTGTTGGGCAAGAAGACCATGATACGGAATGGTGTACCTACAGAGTTTCGATTGAGCGACGACGGTACGTTATTGTTCAGAGGTAGGTTATGTGTGCCCAGAGATGAGAGCCTGAAGAAGGAGATTCTGGATGAGGCCCATAGTTCAGCATATGTGATGCATCCCGGAGGTACGAAGATGTTTCGTACACTTCGAGCGTATTACTGGTGGCCCAACATGAAGAGGGAGATTGCTGCGTATGTGAGTTGATCTACGCATTTTATGCTTGATTCTTAACGTCTTTGTCTTTACATTTAGCTTTGTTTTGACCTTAGTACTATCATTTCTTACTTACTTTATGCTTTTAGGTAGAAATAAAGGAGAAAATAATAAAGGAGGCGTTTTGGAGCTAAAAGCGTGCTAAGGAGGAAGTTCTCAATTCCGGAGAAGAAATGGTCCGAGAAATGGTCTTCAAAATGGTTACGAAGATGCATTCCCACATGGTGTCAATAATTGGAAACCAAATGCCAAATTCAAATGGATACCAAAATGGTGGACAAGAAGATGAAGACCTGCGCAACCCAGGAAAGAGCAAATATGGCGGAATATATGGAGCATATAATTAACAAATTTTGGGAGGATATTCCATGAAGATAAATACCTTATTTGAGGGCCAAAATATGTGCAAGAATATGGTATATTCGGCCAAGAAGTATTGGGGAATAAGGAATGCAAGATTTGAAGATATAAAGATTTCCTTTCCCTTGAAGAAGAAGAAAACTGGGCAGTCAGGTCACTTAACTTCTAAAATCCGTAGTAAATTCAATTCAACTCCAAATATGGCGTTCATTATATGGATTTTATAGCCCTTTGAATAATCTTTCCAATGAAACAAGAATAGGAATTTTCTGAGCTCTAGAACTCCCGGAAAAGACGTTTCAAGACAGGCTGGCATTTCTACCCGGGTAAACTAGGAATCCGTAGTTTGGAGAGGAAAGTTGGACTTCTTCACCTATAAATAAGAGGGCTCGGTCTCAAACTCATTAATCACTCATTCTAGACTTCTAAGCTTGCCAAAGATCAGGTCCTCAACCTCCAAACACTCGGCCATTCCCCCCAAAATCCGAAACACCACCAACTTCATCCCGTAAACACTCTCCTCCACCTCAAGAAGGACTTTGCTCGCTTTGGCTGGAAATTCTTGGGCTCGTCATCAACTAAGGAGTAGCTACACTTGAAGATTTGCGGTGCGCTTTCACGGAGTCTAAAAGTGTAACATGACCCCTTTTTATTTTGTTTCGGTTTTTGTTTGGATTTCCTTTGTTTGTATTTTGAGAACAAGTTTTGATAAGAGGCTTTTTATTTCTAAATTTTTCTAAGTTTCTTCCATGTGTTTTTAACTTTGATTCGAATACATGTGTGTGCTTATATGTTCTTAATGCTTGAAACTGTTTTAAGTAGATACTCGCTTTGGTTCTCTTTTAAGCATGTTTCACGAACTAATAACAAAGATAAAATTGGATTAGAGAGTTAGCTCGCTTTGGTTGCTGTCTTGTTCAATTATAAGCATGTGTGTGTGTTTTGATTGAAGTTAGGAATTTCGTTGACACTTAGGGAGTCTAGGTATAAAACGGCAAAGGATGAAAGAATGAGTCGATCACATGTATATAGTAGTTTAGTGTTTATTTTCGGTCTAGTAAGCATGTTTAGGGTTCTTTGTTCTTGTGTGTTTTCTACTTGTCTATGAGTGAAGCATGTTAGAACTTAGGATTTCTCTATGTGTTTACTAACCATTTTTCTGTCTTTAAATTCGTAGGAATTAGTAAAAACCAACCTTTTCAAACCCCCCTTTCAAACCATAGCGTAAATATGCATGCACCCTCAATCCCCGGTTAAGAACGATACCCTATTTACCAATGCTACATCTACAACAAAGGGTTTTAATTGCTTATGCGTTTTTGTTGATTGTTAAGTGTTAATTTAATGGTTGCAAATGCGTGTATCATGAGTCGATGTTTGATCTGCCAGCAAGTTAAAGCGGAGAGGCAGAAACCTGCAGGGAAACTACAGCCACTAGAGATTCCGGTTTGGAAGTGGGAGCATATTACGATGGATTTCGTTTATCAGTTGCCGCGTACTTCGGCTGGTAACACTGGTATTTGGCTTATTGTGGATCGACTGACGAAATCCGCTCATTTTCTCGCACTTCCGGGGAAGATATCAGTGGGCAGATTGGCCAAGTTGTAATTATCAGAGATTGTTCGTCTGCACGGTGTGCCTGTGTCTATTGTTTCTGACCGAGACAGTCAGTTCACCTATGAGTTTTGGCAGGCATTGCAGCGAGCCTTGGGCACGAGGTTGCGATTCAGTACAGCTTTTCATCCTCAGACCGACGGGCAGTCTGAGCGGACTATACAGACACTTGAGGATATGTTGCGGTCATGCGTGCTGCAGTTTCGTGGAAATTGTGACCAGCAGCTACATTTGATAGAGTTTGCCTACAACAACAGCTATCAGGCCAGTATCGAGATGGCACCGTACGGGAAGCAGTGTCGCACTCCGTTGTGTTGGAGTGAGGTGGGTGAGCGATGGCTTATTGGCCCTGATCTGGTGAAGAGTACTATGGAGGACGTCCAAATTATCCGGGATAGGTTGAAGATCGCCCAGGATCGGCAGAAGAGTTATGCAGATGTGAGGAGGAAGAGCCTCGAGTTTGATGTAGGTGATTGAGTCTTCCTGAAACTATCTCCGTGGAGGGGAGTTGTGCGTTTCGGGAAGCGTGGCAAGCTTCAACCACTATACATTGGTCCGTATGAGATCACCGAGAGGGTTGGAGCTGTTGCTTACAGACTTGAGTTGCCAGTTGAGATGGCTCATGTTTATGATGTTTTCCACGTTTCGATGTTGAGGAAATACGTCTCAGATCCTTCTCATGTGTTAGCCTCACAGCAGTTACCGATCTGAGAGGATTTGACGTACGTGGAGGAGCCAGTACAGATTATCGATTGTCGTGAGCAGGAGTTGAGGCACCGTGTGATCCCTCTAGTAAAGGTCTTGTGGCAGAATCACTCGGTTGAGGAGGCCACCTGGGAGACTGAGCAGCGTATGCGGGAGCAGTATCCTCATATGTTCACTTGACAGGTATGTAAATTTCGAGGTCGAATTTTTTTAAGGGGAGTAGATTTGTGATGACCCGAGCCAGAATCAGTAGAGTAATCAGTACGATTCACGAGATTATGCTTAATTGCGATTAATCGTTAATTGTGTGATTTGCCGATTTAGTTCATGACTTGATTTTTGGCCAAGAATTTGAATTGAGTTTCTTCACAGAAGTTGTAGAGTACGTGATTTCGAGGTCGTGGACGGTTCCGGATGATTTTTCCGATAACCGAGGAATATAATATGATTATTTGAAGTTTCGGTTTTCGACGAGTTTATCCGTTCGTTTCGTATTTATCCAAATCATAATGGTTATCCGTTTTGGACCATTGATCGTCCGGAGACGCAAGTATAAATATCGAAAATAGTCAAAAAATTGTCGAAAACACTGTTTGAGGTTTGACCAGGTGTTGACTTTCCATTTTGGGCAGTTTGACCGTTGACCGAGAGGGAGACTTTCCCGTTTGGATTTTCGCCGGCTGACTTGGATTTTCCGGCCACCTCCGGCCACGTGAGGGGTATAATTCTCTTCCTCTTGAGTTTCTAAGTTGTTTTGTGTTTGGAATTATGGAAATTGATGATGTATTGGTGAGTTTCGAATCGGGTTGGTTTGCCGGAGTTCGCCGGTGACGGGGGGTGGTCCTCCGGCGAGCTACGGTGGCGGGGAGGTGGGGCTTTCGACTCTCCTTGCCCCAAGGATGCTTCCCATAAGGTTTAATTGGGTTGAAATGGAGGTTTCCGGTGAACCCGTGGTGGTTGCCGGAGTTTGGATCCGTTTTGGTTTCGAGCTAAATTGGAGGGGTTCCGGTGAGAATTGGGCTTTATGGTAGTTGAGAAAATGGTTGGGCTTGAGGTGATCTTGAGAACTGGAGCTTCCTCGCCGGAGAAACTCTCCGTTGACAGCGCGCCGGCGGCGGCGGCGGCGGTTAACGGTGGCGCTCCGGCGAGAAAGTTGGCTTTTCAGTTTTCGATGATTTTAATGTCATTTTTCTCGTAATCGCGCCCCGATCGTCACCTTGAGGTTTTTGAATTGATTTGGGTATCGGATTTTCATTCGAAGGTTTCGAGTGGAGATTTCGGAAATTCAGTTGATTGTTTTACACAGTTTTATATGTTTTCGGGAACGGATGATTTCTGTGGTTAAGTACAGAGTTGTGGGCTATGATTTTGATCAGATGTGTTTTATGATTATTCAGGGGATCGAGATCGTGCTTCGGGCGAGGGATCTTCCGCCGGACCACGAGATTAGCGTGAGTGCGCGCTTGATGATCTGTGGGTGGACATTTTTATATTTTCACAGTTGTTTGCGAGTTCGTGATTTATCGTGATTTTCCGTATTTACTTTATACGATGTTGAGATATATGTTATTTTTGGAGGTATTATTTTATATTTATTGGTGATGGCATTACTGCATCGATGCTTTGGCTACTCGGCTGATCACCGGTAGTCCGCCAGAATTGAGAGATTCCTCTGGACCAGAGTTGAGAGATTCCTCTGGGCAGGGTTGAGAGATTCCCCTGTATGCCGCCGGGGTTGAGAGATTCCCCTGGCCTATCACCGTCGGTTTTGAGCAATTCACCTGACCGTTGGGCTTGAGAGATTCGCCTGGCAACCTCCATATATACTTTTCGAACTCGCACTATTTTACATTGATTATGTATATAACTGGTGAAAGGCATATGTTTATTTTCGTCCACTCACTCTAACGTTTTATTTGCCTTTCCCCTGGGCTTTTCGGTTTCCGTGCCCAGTTTGCAGTTCGGATTCTGGTGTCTTACGTCGCGGTTGGAGGCTAGTGATTCAAGCTACCTTTGTTTTTCAGTAAGTTCTTGTTTCGCCTACTGATGTATATATATTGTATATATTTACACTAGAGGTCGCTCTGATACATTCTGATACATGTTTTATACGGTTTTTCCCGGATATATTATATATTACAGTATGTTTACTGTTTATTGATTATGATATGATATTGAGAAATCCGGATGGGATTGGTGCCCACGGTTTGGCTTTTGTAGCATAGGATGAAGTGTTATTTTCCGGGTGCAGGTAATGGCAATTCTGCGTTAGTAGCGTTACTCTACCGAAATTTTTATTGGTTTTTGTTAGTTGGTGTTTTCAAAAGGGGTTTGATTCTGGTTTAGGAAACTAAATCGGGGTTGGATTCTTTCATTATGTATATATGTGTCTAGTATCCTCTTGTAAAGTTTAGTGAAATTCCAAATTCTGCATAAATTCTGCAAGTAGCTATGTTCAGTTTCTCCGATTTTGTAAAATGTTAAATAATACGTCTTAGCTATGTTTTTATCACTTGTATTTAGTTTTTAAGTTGGATTTTGATTGAAAGAGTTGATGTAATATCGTATTGAACTTTTACTCTTAGTAAGAAATTTTCGGTTATGGTGAGTAGAAGGGTTATGGCTGGTGACAGGATTTGGATCTAAGAAAGAGAATATTCTCGAAATTAGTCCTACCTCTCGCATTACATCTATCCTAACTGGCCATTTCTGGACTTGCCCAAAGTAGTGGAACGGATTTGGAGCCATTACTCAATTTAATCATCTAAGTCTTAATTTAAATTTTAGATGCATGTGATAATCATATATCTTTTGCGAAAAATCAATTGGGACATTGCTTTGTAAACTGTATTTGTCTACCATGTTGTAATGAATCTGTAACGAAAGATAAACCTACTTGTTGTAAATGCTACATGAGCTACGTTTATGATTAATTAGTTAATTGATCACTAATTAATGTATCTTTGCGTGGATCATGAATCCTAACAAGTTCGTAAAGAGAAGAAGAAGGCCGAGCTAAAGGAGTTAGCGGAGATGGCACCAACATATACATGCAAGTGCACATGCAAAGAAAACATCAAGTATGTTGGGAGTCAAAAGTGAAGAAGGAGCAAAACAACACGTCTAGGCTGTAAGACGTTAAAAAACAAGCGCTTGTTTGGAGGCAACCCAATGGAGGAGTCTACAAACCAGATTTGTTTTCTCTTCCCTTTTTCTCTTTTTAATTTTCATAGCTTTTACTTTTATTAGTTAGATTTTCGTAAATCCTATACTTCATGCTTGATTTTATGTTTTACTTTAGTACATTGAGGACAATATAGAGTTTGCAACTTATTTGAGTCATAAATTGTAAAAATCGGGAAGACAATGGAACTTTCTAGCGGATGATGCCTTAGATTTTTTTATTTTTTTAGTCTTTTTAATTAACTTAGTGTTTTAAAGAGTCTTTAGGATGCCCTTAATTAGTCTCTGATGAGAATTAGACCGAAAATAATAAACATATGGCGTTGCAAGGGATTTCTAGTGCTAATTGAGATGTTTTGATTGTCATGACATGTAGTAGATATAGTTTGCATAAACATGGTACAGGTTTCGCATGTTAGAATAAGCTTTTAGATCATACCAACCTTAAAGTGAGTTTTTGAGCCTACATTACATCCTTTGTTGAGTGAATTTCGTGCATCATAGTCTCAAAAAAATTTATATGCCTCATCAAATTGCTTGTCATAGATTTTAATGAACTAGAGAATACTAGAACTTACTCATGTAGATTTGCAAAGCTTTTAAGTTGATAAATCCTCTGATTTTGAATATGATTAAAGGCACTTAGGTTTTCTACCACTGAAGTAAATTAATAGCCATGTGTCCCATATGTGCGCACGAGATGCGACACCCCTAGATAACCCTTTTGAGCCTTTCTTTCATTGCCATATATATCTAAACACTTTAAGCTAGTGTAGAATATCCTTACCCTTGTTCTAAAGACTTGGTGAGGATTTTTGAAGCTAAGTACATGGAAATGGCGTGAAGATGATGATTTTGAAGGAAAAGATGTGTGTATGAGGATAGACTTGTTCGAATAGCTTAAATATGTGTGTAAATTGCTGAGAATAAAAAAAATATTCGAGAGCTAATAAAAGAAAAAAGAAAAAGTGAAAAGAAAATTCAGACCAAAGAAAATTCAGAAAAAGTGAAAAAAGAAAAAGTGAGAAGCTCTCCAGCAATGTGTTTTAGATGTTAAAGTTTGGATTAATGTCCCCCATATTTTCGGATTTGGAGTGTACCACGAATTGAAGGCCCAAAATTGAAGAAATATGGCTTTTGTCCTGTCCGTAAGCTCAAGAAAAAAATTTAGAATGAAGTTAGGGCCTAAAAAGATGAAAATTGGCCCCATTTTGAATTTTGACACATGAGAAAGGATGGAGCTCAAATTGCCTAAGTGTTGACTAAGTCTTTTGAACGTTTTTATCACCATATACCAAAATTTCGAATGCCTTAGCCTCAGCCTCATTACAACCTTTCTAAGACCTTTTTGATCCTTAAGATGAGTAGCCTTCGATTGGTTGAGTAAGTTGCATGAGTAAGCATATGGTTTAGGTTCATTTGTGCAAGTAATTCATTGTATTCTTGAGGTTTTTGAGTGAATTCATATACATCTTGAGTGAACCCTTCTTTTCATGAGTGAAAAAGATGATGAGTGCATCCTTGTAAAATTGATTTGAACTTGTTCGAAACATGCATAGCTTAACTTCACCATTATGTTCTTCCAAGTCTTACTTGTTCATCACATGATTATATCTCTATTATCTCTTGAAATCATTAAGCATTCACGTTGAAATCTTTTGATTCCATCGCCATATACTTTGTAAAATTCTGGAGACAATGGCTTAGATGTGTTTTTGTCAACTTAGACTTTTCAGCATTTTGAACATAATAACATGATGATTTGCGGCTTTGAAACGTTGAAATATCTAAGTGTGTTAGTTTTTAGTTTGTACGTTTTCTTTTGTTTTTTTATTTTTGAGTTTTTCTTTTGTTTAGTATTTGCTAGGGACTAGCAAAGTCTAAGTGTGGGGGAGTTTGATCTACGCATTTTAAGCGTATTAGTTAATATATTTTTTCTACATTTTTACTTTGTTAATTGCTTAGTTTTATTAGTTTTGATTCATTTTGTTGTTTTTAGGTTGTTGTCAAAAGAGACGGAGTAAAGAGGTCTACAAGCATTTGAGGCGTGGAAAAATGGAGCAAAAGAGGAGTGAAGAAATGTTGCCGAAATTCAATGGATCTTGATGAAGAACAAATGAAAATTATGCAAATAAAGAAGAAGACATTTCTCCTGCGCGATCCAGGAAAGCACAACCTTGCCGAATTAATAAATGACCATTGGGCCAAATTTTTGAAAAATATTCCAAGATGATATGGATATGATTTGAGGCCCAAAATATGTGCAATTAAATGGTATTTTCCGACAAGAAGAATTGGAGAGCAAGAAATCCAAGATTTGATGTGATTGGGATTCCTAATACTTAAAAAGAAAGGAAATATGAAGTTATAGGACAGCAGACTTCTACAGATTGTAGAAATCATGGATCAACTCTGATTGAGGTGATTAAGAATGTATTTTATAGCCCTCGGAAAGATATTTCCAATGACGTTAGAATCATGCAATTCAGAAATGTATAACGCAAGAAAACTATGTTTTACTACAGGAGGTCAGATTTCACCGAATTTAATGTGGACTTCTTGTTATGGTAGGAAACAACCTACCCTTCTCCTATATAAAGGGGAGCTCGGCCTCAAAGCAGATTATCACTCATTCCTACGCCTATGCTCTGCCAAATACTCTCCTCCTCCCCACAAGTCAAGCCGACATCCTCAAGAAGCCGACTACACCATCATAACGCCACATCTCTTCTTCCATCGACGTATAGGGGATTCCGAGCGTCTTCCACCAAAAAAATCTAGTGCTCTTGAGTAGTCTTAGGGGATTCCTAAGCTATAAAAGTGTAACCATGATCTATTTACTCCATAGTCTCTTTTTGTGTATTAAACTTGGTTGTGTGTGTCGGATGATTTTATTTGGTTTCATGAATTATATGTCTTTCAATAAATCTTCCATGTGTTTTATTACTTTTATTCGAAACTTGCATGTGTATTTGGTTCTTAATGCTTTGATTTTAGATATAGGGGATTCCGAGTCTATATCAATGGTGTATAGGGGATTCCGAGCACAAAATATGAAATATGCATGTGTTTTGAGAATTTGAGTGATAGAATTTCGTAGGTTGTTGAGAGATGTATATATGCCATGTTTGAGTGAAGGTAAGGAATAAGATGATCACTTGTATATAATTAATTAGGTTTTCTTTTTGTTTCAAAACATGGTATGTGTTTTAGGGTCTTCTACGTGTTTGCTTGTCTATGAGTCAATGCATGTTAGAATCATAGGATTATGTGCTATGTTTGAGACGTTTTTAGTAAATAAATTAGGTAATTAAAAACCAACTTATAAACTCCGCCATACATTTACTTTTTGGTTTATAAACGTTGTCACGCATTAGTACCCTCAGTCCCCGGTTAAGAACGATCTCTACTTATTAATGCTACATCTACAAAGAAGTGTTTTAAATTGCATACGTGTGAGATATGTGTTGAGTGTTTACTTTGTGTTAATATTTGATGCATATTTTACGCATATCAATGATGGCGTGTTAGTCTGTCGTCTCTGTGTCCATTTGGACGACGGAAACAAGCTAAGTTCGTCGTCTAAGTGGTCACTTAGACGACGCACCGACACTCTGTCGTTTAAGTGAAGAATTATATAATGTCCATGCCAAACTCTTTTCCTCTCCGCTCGCTTGTCTCATCTTCATCCTCATATCGATCATTCTCTCTTAATCAGACTCTCGTCACACGTACATGCAACTAGCTAACTAGCTAGAATGTACGTACGTACGTACGTACGTACGTACTATATATATATATATATCTCCGGCTCCGACCATTGATTCGCTATATATCGGAGAAGGCTAGGTACATATGTAGTTAATTTCTGACAATCTTAACGTTTATATATATAATTAATTGTACGTACGTTTGGTTGATCGATTGCATTGTTAGTATGTCTAATATTTATAATTAACTTAGGTAGTTGATGATATATATATATATATTAGTTAATTAATATGGACCAGTAGTACGTGTGTATATATATATGCATGGATGTTTAAAAATTTGGTTAATATTTAGTTAAAACCTACATGCATGTTAGACATATTAAAGTAATTGATGTATAGTATATTCACCAATAATTAATAAAGGTAATTAACTAAATATTTTAATTAATTATACGTTAATAATTAAGGTAGTTGAAAATTTATATATATATTAGTTTAATAATTACTTGAAAATCTGTATATATAGAATAGTTGACTAATACGATAATTAATTATTAAATTTCGTAGAAGTATGGACAAGAGTTGGATGAAGTTGTGGAATAGAAGTGATATCCGATATATGGATGGAATTAGAGAATTTGTGAATTTGCGATAGAACATGGTGAGGAAAAGAAGCGTTTCAGGTGTCTGTGAAAAAAATGTCTTAACTGTCAGTATGTGGAGGTTAATGTTATGGTGCAACACTTGTACGAAAATGGTATGATGTGGAGTTACACTACGTGGAGGGAGCATGGTAAAGCAGTACACTTCAGCTCAGGGTACAGTTACCATTGTGCCTCATCCAACGGCAGTGGTGCCGGTGCCCTTGCTTGGAACCCAACTGTAGATTTGGTTCATGATGCGTTTCCAGGATTTAGTCATGGTGGATACCAACACCAAGAGGGAGGTTACAATACCACTCATGAGCATGATGACACATTCTCCACCGCTAGTTTGGCCACTGACACTAGTGAGATGGATAAATACAACAAGATGCTACTTAAAGCGTAGACCCCAGTGTACCCTGGATGTCGAGATAATGTGTTGCAATATGTCATGGAGCAAATGAAGATAAAAGTGAAGCAAAAAATTTTAGTCAGTGCTTTTGACGAAATTCAGGAGCAAATTTGTAAGTTGTTTCCTGATGATCACAATCTTCCTAAATACCATTATGAGGTTAGAAATATCTTGAGCAGCCTCGGCCTAAAGTACAGGATAATTGAAGCTTGTCCAAATGATTATGTGCTGTTTTACAAAAAGTATAAAGATTTGGACTATTGTCCCGTATGTGGCCAGTGCAGATATGTGTTGAATAGAAAGAGTTCGAAAAAGAAAATTCTTGTGAAGGTTTTCGATATTTTCCATTGATTCCCAGATTGCAGCGTCTGTACATGTCAATACACACAGCAGAGGTGATGCGATGGTACGCATAAAAGCGATTAGATGAAGATGTGTTGAGACACACTGCGGATGGGGAGGCTTTCAAATATTTCAACAACGAATTTGGAGAATTTGCCGCAAAGGATAGAAATGTTAGACTCAGACTATCTACAGACGGATTCAATCCTTGGGGCAGTAATAGCTCTGCCGTCAGTACTTGGCCAGTTATTCTGATGCCGTGCAACCTGCCTCCGTGGATGTGGATGAATAAGGAATTTAATTTCCTTACTCTGCTAATTCCAGGTCCTAAATCTCCGGGGAAGTGCTTAGATGTCTACCTTAGACCTTTGATCGACGAGTTGAAACTGTTGTGGGATAATGGAGTCCTAACTTATGATAAATTCACTGACACGATGTTCATGTTGAAGGCTGCCATAATGCGGACGGTCAGCGATTTTCTAGCGTATGGGATGTTTGTAGCCTGCAGGACGAAAGCATACAATGGATGCCCTATATGTTTAGACGACGTGAACTTTAGCTGGCACGCGGGAAAGGTCTGTTACTTGGGTCACCGTAGATGGCTTCCTCATAACCACCCGTGGTGACAGGATGAAGCTCATTTCGACGGGACGGTAGAGAATAATCCTAAACCCCGTAGTTAGTCGGGCGAAGAGATTTTAGAGAGGTTGAGCTATTTCGACTTTGGTGTGTTGACCAATGACAAGGATGTACATAAATGCAATCTAATACCTCCATATGATCTGAACTATTGGCATCACAAGAGTATATTCTTTGAACTCCCTTGCTGGTCAAAGTTAAAGCTGAGGAACAACTTGGACGCGATACACATAGAAAAGAATATGTGTGATAGCGTGGTGAGAACAATTCTCGGTATTAAGTTCAAGACTAAAGATACTCCCAAAGTGCGCAAAGATCTGGAATCTATGAATCTACGTCGTCCATTGTGGTTGAGGAGGGATAGGAGAGGAGTGTACAATAAGATGCCAGCTACACCTTAAACAGTGAAGCCGACACTTAGACATTCTGTATTTCACTCATTTAAGAGCGTTCGTTATCCGGCCACGTATGCAGCTACTATAATTGGAGCAGTGTATGAGGTGCAACACAAGTTTGTTGGTCTAATGACACATGACTATCACGTTATGCTGCAACGTCTGATTCCAGTGGTAATTCGGCCATATTAGCCTCGTGATGTCGTAGAACCAATAGTAGCATTGTGCACATGGTGGCAGAGGTTATGCACCAGAGAATTAAAGAAGTCAGATGTGGTGGAACTACAACAACAAATTGTGCATATCATTTGCAAACTAGAGAGGATTTTTCCCCCGGCTTTCTTTGACATCATGATTCACCTAAAGATCCACCTGCTCGAGCAGGTGCTAATTTCTGGTCCGGTCCAGTACACTTGAATGTATCCTCAAGAAATGTATGTACAACTAATTAATTATACAGGTTTTCCGATCCATTATTTGTTCCACTGGAGATTACTAGCTATATGTACTTACTCTACAATGTATTAATTGAACGTTTGATTTTGTAGACATCTTGGACAGTATAAAAGATTCGTCATAAATAGGTCGTCCCCGGATGGCTTCATAGCATAGACATACCTAATAAATGAGTGTGTTACTTACTGCTACAGGTACCTCCAAGATCCACCACCTCCCACCGCCCGAGATCCCAGTGCCTGCATCGATCTTTCTATCGTCACAAATGTTGTATGACCGTTTAGAGGAGTATTAAAGGAATCGTTAACGCGAGAAGAACTTATTGAGGAACATTGGGTAGTGTTGCGAGACTGTGACGAAGTTGAGCCGTACATGATTGGGTACAAGGAGAAGTTTCAGGCGTTAAATTCGGACAAGAGTTCGACATAGTTTGAGAAACTGGTTAAGAAGAAGTTCCTCGAATATTTCTTCCAATGGGTACACATGTTTACTTATTTAGTTTATATACATGTTTGTAGAAAGTAAACCCTTTAATTATATATATATTTCTCATTTTTCCAGATGATTGATCTAAAAAAATCCAAAAACCACGGGGGGTGGTGGTCCTGGCCAAAGCACTTGCTAGCAGGGAAGCCGGTTAAACACTATATTTACCCCGAATGTTTTATGAATGGTGTAAAGTTTTATTCATTGGCCCGAGATGAAGGAAGAAGAACACAAAACAGTGGGGTAGCGGTTGGGAAAGACAATGATCTATATTACGGGTTTATTGTATATGTCGTTTAGCTATGTTACGGGAATGATGTCAACGTTTTCCTATTCAAGTGCAAATGGTTCAAGCGTACAAAGGAAGACCTGAGACTTTTATCAGTCAATACAAACTCAAGCTGGTATGAGGATGAGCCTTTCGCTCTCGCCACCTTAGTTAGGCAGGTGTTCTATCTTGATGATCCGAAAGCTAGTGAATCACTACCACATATTGACTCATTGCCGGCGACTTTTAAGTCGCCGGCAATGTTTTTGGACATTACCGGCGATTTTTGCCGAAAAAATCGCCGGTAATGTCTTTTTTTTTTTTTCCATTACCGGTGACAAAAAATCGCCGGTAATGTCCGTCGCCGGCAATGTCTCGATGGTAATGTAAAAAAAAAAAAAAAGACATTGCCGGCGACATACATTTATGTCGCCGGTAATGTAAAAAAAAAAAAAAAGACATTACCGGCGACATAAATGAAGTCGCCGGTAATGTCTTTTTTTTTTTTTTACATTACCATCGAGGCGTTGCCGGCGACGGACATTACCGGCGACAAAAATCGCCGGTAATGTAAAAAAAAAAAAAGACATTACCGGCGATTTTTCCGGCAAAAATCGCCGGTAATGTCCAAAAACATTGTCGGCGACTTAAAAGTCGCCGGCAATGAGTCAATATGTGGTAGTGAATGGTGGAAAATAGACCATATCTCTCATTGACGAATATGGAATACCACGACAACTGAAGGGACACCGACGACTGAAGATGCTAATGAACTTGAAAGAGACATTCCTGCATAACAAGAGCCTAATATTTCTGTCATCCGCTCCGACATAATGCACCAGCTGGTTCAAGTTGGTGAACGCTTACCATGCCTGATGGTTGTACGGATCTAACTGAAGATGAGATTACTGATGCAATTAATGAGCTAGATGAAGAAGAGGCGCAGGATGAGGACGAGGACGAGGAGTCAGGATATTCCTCGGACGATGTTGAGTAAGATGAGGAGGAAGAGCAATAGGATAGCAGTGATGAGGATGATGGTGATTATGATGAAGGGTACAATATAACGACGAGGAATATTAATTGGTAATTAATTATTGTAATTAAATTTTTTTTCCGTAATCATGCATGATCAATTAATTATATATATTATGAGGAGGAGTATGTACAATTATTAATTTTGTACTTAATTAATTAAATAATTAATTTATTAATTTTAAGTTTTTCGCATAATTAATTACAAATTTATTAAACAGCATGGTCACTTCGACTGACGAAAATTAAAATTAATTAATTAATCCGGAGGATCGGTTCGAGAATCACATTTTCACGAAACCCTAAAACGGGGGTGAAAGAACGACTTTTCATAGTCCATACTAAGATAATTAAACACAATATTAATTAATTATATATATAACCCTAAATCCTAAAAATAGCACTTAGACGATGCAAAAGGGTCAAACCTTCGTCTAAGTATACCCTAAACCCTTAACCCTAAACCCTAAATTTCCACTTAGATGACGTAAAGACACGTTTACGTTGTCCAAGTACTCACTTAGACGACGCAAAAGTGTCTTTGCGTCGTCTAAGTGAAAATTTTGTAATTTCATCCAAGACAACAACCATCTAGACCATGTGCCAATGCATATTCTTTTTGTCGAGACCATAGAGTAAACAATTCTTGAAGTGTGAGCGTCGATGGTTCCAAAATAGGACTTACGGATTTTCGTGTATCCATGTTTCTGGTTTGTAAAAATTTTGGTTTTACGGTTGACTGTGCCGATGAAACCCTTAACGAACTTACTATTTTGTGAAAATTATTCTATTTATATATTGTCTTATGGAAAATGTATCCAACGGTTGTTTTGCGTCGTCTAAGTGAAAATTTTATAATTTCATCTAAAATAACGACCATCTAGACCATGTCCCAATGCATATTCTTTTCATCGAGACCATAGATTAATCAATTTTCGGAGTGTGAGCGTAGACGGTTCCAAAATAGGACTTACGGATTTTCGTGTATCAACATTTCCGGTTTGTAAAAATTTCGGTTTTGCGGTTGACTGTGCCGATGAAACCCTTAACGAACTTACTATTTTGCAGAAATTATTCTATATATATTGTCTTATGGCGAATGTATCCAACAATTGTTTTATCCAAAATCAATTTCGCTAATATCGATGTGCAATGAGCCTATACTTAATAACACTTAAGTTATTCAGATTAGTAGATACTTAACAAGTTTAAAGATGTAAGATTATTCGTCATCTTAAATTCAATTGTTTATATATACGATTCTTTAATCGATATTTTACGACTATGTCATTCGAATGACAGATCGGAAACTTCCTTGCGAATTATTTTTAAAAATTAATTTTACAAAAATTTCACCTAGACCACGGAGATAGACCATCACCGTCGTCCAGGTGACCACTTGGACGACGGAAACACATCATCTCCGTCATCTAGGACGAAAATTTTGGCGGTTCAATTTCCATCGCCAAATTTTTAAGGAACGGTTCAAATTTCATCTGGACGAGGGAGATCAGTATTTCCGTCATCTAAATGAAATTTGAAACGTTCCCCAAAATGAAGGCGGTTAACTCCCACCCACCAAATTAATTAGGTGCCATTTTCAAAAATTGAGTCAGTTCACCTAAACGACGGAAATGGGTGTTTCCGTCATCTAAGTGCACTCGACGAAAAAAACACCTCCGTAGTCTAAGTGAAACTCTATATAAAATTAAGACCCATCCGATCCTTTTTCCTCATCCCATTCTTAATTCCTCCTCTCCTCTCTCTCACTCTCACTCTCTCTCAAAAATCCGGCGACTTCCTCCCTCCGGCGACTTCGCTCTCCTCCGACTCCTATCTCCGGAAATTTTTAAATTTTTTAACATAATTATATTTTTAATTTGTGTTTAATAATAAATTAGTAAATTAACTAGTAAAAATAATTAATTAGTCATAATTAGTAAATTGGTAAATTCATAATTATAGTAAATTATTGTAAATTATGATAATTATGGTGATTTAGAAATTAATTATTGTAATTATTGTAAATGATAATTATTATTGTAATTATTAAAAATTATAATTATTATTGTAATTATTAAAAATTATAATTATTATTGTAATTATTGTTGTAATTATAATTGGTAATTATTATTGTAATTATAATTTGTAATTATTGTAATTATTGTAAATTTGTAATAATTATGGTAAATTATTGAATTATTAAAATTAATAAATTGGTAATTATGGTAATTTAGTAATTATTATAATAAATTATTTATTTATTAAAAATAATAAATTGATAATTATTATGTAGTATTTATGGTAAATTATTGAATTATTAAAAACAATAAATTGGTGAATTATGGTGATTATTGTAATTATAGTAAATGATTAATTATTGTAATTATGGTAAATTAGTAATTATGGTAAATTTTTATATATAATTATTATGGTAATTATATTTTACCACTCTTAGGTTAAAATGGCCCCATGAGGTAAGAAAAAAGCCCAAAAAGAGGCCGAAGATGCTCTACTCCAACGCTTGGCAGTGCAAGTCGGTTGGCAGTAAGAGGAGGACAACGTCGCGCCTCCTCCGGACCTTCAGTTGGTCTTTCGACAGTGGTGACTGGAAAAATTCCCGATGCCCAATCTATCCCGACCGATGATGATAACACCCCTTTCGGGCCGACATCGATGTAAGAAAGTGCTCAGGCGTTGTCAGCCTCCTCCGAGTCTATCATCTACAGCGCACGACGCAAGGTCAGGAGGGTCCCGTTAGACCCTCAACCCAAAAGGTCTCGAGGACTCGTAAAGGGAGGAAAATCCAAGAAGTTGTTCAATGCGACCGGGCAAAAGATCTAGTTGCCGTACGACAATTTCACCGATGGCTCTCCCATCTCTCAGGGAGTTAGTCTCTCCTTGCATAGTATCGGGTCAATCCTTCGCAATAAGGTTCATATGATCACTACCAGCAGAACCATTATATCCGACGAGTTGCCAAAAACCAGACCGACGAGAAGGGATCTCGTCGGTTATAATTTACTATAACTGACGACAGGATTATCTCGTCGGTTATAGTTTTTTGACCGTCGAGATTTTCTTGTCGTCGGTGATAGTCGCCAGAAACTTGTCGGTCATAGTTTTCGACTATGTCCGACGATTTTTTTTACTATTACCAACGATTTTTTCATATCGTCGGTTATAGTTTCTTATTTCAGATCTGGGCAGCAGCTCGATCTGTCATTCAAAAAAATTTCCATTTTTTATGAAAATGCTCTGAAATCGATCTTTGGGTGATGTCGAGAATGAGTTCGTGATGATTCATGCGCATTATATATATATAGGTATGTCGTGCTTAATTAATATATATATGTGTTGTGCATGCATGCATGTATTAATGCTTAATTTGTTGAATATATAGATCGATCGATATTAATTAATTGATTTTGAATATATACATATATATTGATCGATCGATCGAGTTAATTAATTGATTCTTGAGTTTGAGTAATTGATCGATGGTTGATTTTGAGTACGTACGCGTGATTGATCGTAAATATATATTAATATATTGTTGTTAATTTTAATTTGATTATTGTGAATATATATATATAGCAATAACTAGCTAGCTAGCTAGGGTGATTAATTTATTTAATTAATATATTGCATTATATATATTGTGATTATATATATATATAGGATTAAATGTACAGTAGCTAGCTAGCTAGTACGTGTACGTACGTGCATGGTTAACGTTATATATATATATTTAGATTTTTGTGATCGATTATATATATATATAGTTAGGGTGTACGTGTGTGTATATATATATATTAAAATGATGGGAATTAAAATAATAAATATTTATATCTAGCTATGAAATTTGAATTAATAAGATCATGGGTATATATATCAGGATGGACAAGAGTTGGATATGTCTTCCAAGATGGGATGTAAGATATCACCGTGGAATTATAAGTTTTGTAGAATATGTGAAGGTTAATTGTGGAGGGATGACAATTCATTATTGTCCGTGTACGAAATGTCAGTGTCGCAGTGAGCGATATCGTTTTCACATCGATAAAGTATTGGAGCACTTGAAGAAAAACGGATTTTGGGATAAGTACACATGTTGGATTTATCACGGTGAGAGCTCAACAGTTGGTCAACATGATCACGGATAATTTTTTGAGAGTGGCAGTACATCCAATGATCCAACAACAAGGTTGATCAACGATATGTTTCCTCATGAGAGTGGTATATTTGCTCAAGCACCGGATATCGATATCCCTCCCGCCATTGGAGACTTCCCTCATATTGAGCCAGTCCAGCAAGTACCTACAGTTGTCAACACTACTGGTATGGACAAGTACAACAACCTCATTGCCTTCCAACAGACCCCGTTGTACAACGTGTGTAATAAGACTGTTCTCGAAAGTGTTATGGGAGTAATGAAGCTCAAAGTGGAGAACAAAATGAGTGTGAAGGCTGTTGATGATTGGCTAAAGTGGTCTGGTTCGTTGTTGCCCCCCGGTCATCGTCTTCCTACCACTCATCGTAAGGTGCGACAGATCCTTAAACATCTTGGCCTTTCCTACATCAAAATCCATGCTTGAAGATATGATTGTGTTCTCTTCTGGGGTGAAGATGCTTATGGGAATGATCTTGAATCCCTTGATGAATGCCCGGTATGTGGTACAGATAGGTATAAGTTGACTCCTGCCGGAAACAAGAAAGCTGTGAAGATACTTCGGTATTTTTCGCTGATATATAGGCTAGAACGGTTGTTCATGTCTGCACACACGGCTGAAGCTATGAGATGGTGGGCCGAGAGAAATTTGCCCGACGGTGATACGCTTATACACCCTGCTGACGGAGAGGCTTGGAAGCACATGGTGAAGGCGTTTTCTTATTTTGCATCTGATGTTCGAAATGTTTGGCTGGGGCTTTCATCTGACGGATTCAACCCTTTTGGCAACATGAGTCTTCAATACAGTATATGGCCAGTTATTTTGGTACCGTACAACCTTCCTCCATGGATGTGCATGAAGAAAGAATACAATATGCTCACTATGATCATTCCAGGGCCGGGTTATCCAGGAAAGTGTCTCGATGTGTATCTGAGACCCTTGATTGAGGAGCTTAAGTACTTGAGTGAGCATGGTCATCCCACTTATGACAAGTTCAAAAATGAGATGTTCCAGATGCATGCCATGCTTGTTGGCACCATTAGCGATTTTCCTGCACGCGGGATGTTGTCGGGTAACGTTACCAGGGGATACAGGGGTTGTCCAGAGTGCATGACGGTTGAGTGTTGCAGACCTCATTGCAAGAAGATTGTACAGATGCAACATCGTTGTTGGCTTCCACATGATCACCCATTTCGGGAGGACATGGAGGCATTTGATGAGACTGTGGAAACAGGTGAGCAGCCGAGGAGATGGACGGGGGATGAAATCTTAGAAGTGCTAAATGAATACGATTTTGGGCAGCTAAGCAATCATCCCGAGATAGTGGCGTCAATACCTGACAAACCCGACAGGTATACATTCTGGACACACAAAAGTATTTTTTGGGAACTTCCTTATTGGTCCAAGTTGCTGATCAGACACTACTTAGATGTCATGCACATAGAGAAAAATATGTGCGAGAGTGTGGTCGGCACAGTGTTGAATTGGGAGGGAAAAACTAAAGACGGCCCGAAGGCACGCATTGATCTTAAAAGGATGGGACTGCGAAAACATTTGTGGTTGAGAGATGGGAAGAAAAAAATGCCATAAGCTCCTTATACCGTGAAGCTTGCCCAGAAGAGTGAAATTTTTGGCTGGATGGGTAATGTCAGGTATCCTTCAGGCTATGCCGGAAATATAAGTCGATGTGTTAACTTCAAAGACAACAAGATGTACGGACTAAAGAGTCATGACTGTCATATACTGCTCCAACGCCTCTTCCCTGTTTTCATTCGAGGGTACCTGCCCAAAGAGGTGGTGGAGCCGTTAGTGGCTTTGTCAAGATTCTTTCAGAAGTTATGCACGAGAGAAGTGAAGAAATCGGACTTGTTGGAAATGCAACAGGACATCATTTTTATCATGTGCAAATTCGAAAGGATATTTCCTCCAAACTTTTTCGACATCATGCCTCACCTGATGCTCCATCTTCCGGAACAGCTGTTGCTTACTGGTCCAGTACATTACACATGGATGTATCATATGGAAAGGTACGTAATGCATCTCTGAATCTGGCTATATATATGTCGATCTTTAATATTATTTATTCACTTATTGTTGCAATAAGCATAACAGGCTCGATCTGTAATTACCAATTTACAGACAATTAGGGGACTACAAAGACTATGTGATGAACAAATCTGCACCCTAAGGGTGTATCGCTGAAGCATATATTGCGCATGAGTGCGTAACGTACACCAAGTTGTATTTGGGAGCGTTGGAGGACCCTCCACAACATATGCCAGTAGATGGAGGGCAGTTCAACCTTTCGATCATCTCCGATGATGTTGAAGTTTCTGGAAAGTTGCCCAACTCGTACAAGTTAGAACCTTATGAGCTAGTCATTGCCCATTGGTCGGTATTGATTAACTGTCCAGAAGTTCAATATTGGAAAAATTTGCACATTCACTGCCCTGCTATTTCCAGTGATGTTGAGTACCACAACAAGACGTTCGCAAACTATTTTGGCAACTGGGTAAGTTGATACTTAAATTGACCTGTATATGATCGATGTTAAGTGCATGTCTCGCATCCTATTTATAGTTAAGTTAATAAATGATTATTTTCAGATGAATCATGTACAAGATGATGGTATCCCTCAGTGGTCACACGAATTGAGGCTCTTGGCGCAGAAACCGGTAACTTCCAGAGTTTATCCTATGTGTAAGGTAAATGGCGTGCTATTTATTTGTGAACATAGAGATGTCAGACGAAAAACACAGAATTCTGGGGTAATGGTGCATGGTGGGTAGAATGGAGTTGACTATTACGGTGTTCTCCATTCAGTTGCCGAATTAATATATGGGGAAGGCATGACCGTGCACTTGTTTAAGTGTAGATGGTTTGATACCAACTCTCAGAACACAAGGACCGATCAATACGGGATTTTTTCGGTGAATACTGCCACAAGCTGGTATGAAGATGATCCGTTTGTGTTGGCCACGGCGGTGAAACAATTGTTCTATCTTGATGATCTTGTGCATAAAGGCGCGTGGAAAGTGGTTAACCATGTTCTTCCATGAAACATATACAGTGCCTCGACCCTTGGTGTGACCTCGGATAATGAAGAAGTCAGTGCATACCAAGAGCCGAATGCAACTGGTATTCCTGAAACCTTAACAATTCGCGTTAATAATGTGAGACAGGGCAGTGTGGTACGAATTCCTCAACCGAATCTTATTGATGTTAATCAAAATGGAGACAATGAAGACTCAAGTGACGAGGGCATACACATCTTACCTGAAATTAACTCGGAAATAGAGTCAGACTCAAGCGAGGATTCTGATTATGCGCCTTAATTAGCATATATAGTGTATATATATATGTATGTTATATATTTTATTCATATTATCGACTGCCGAATCTTCTCGATCGATGAAATTGCTATATCCGGCCCCATCATAAATGAGAGAGCTCGAGAGATTGATTGATCGAAAAAAAATACACAACCGATCGATTAATAATTATATCGTATTATTAAATAATAATTTAATAATTTGGTATTAACTATTTATAATTTCGTATTAATTTTGTATTAACTATTAATAATTTCGTATTAATTACCTATTAATAAATATATATATTAATACACTAAATATTTAATTAGTTTAATTACCGGCATAATCAGAAAATTAAATAGAAGAACTATATCCGACGACATTCATATGAAATATCGTCGGATATAGTTTCGGTTCAACTATATCCGACGAGATAGTTCTGTTTTATATCCCGATCTGGGTACGTTTTGGGGCAGAAACGAAACTGCCCCAAACTGCTCCAACGCCTCCGATCGATTTTCTGGGCTTTCATCATGCTACAAGCAAGCAATCGAAGCGGTAGAAGTATTCCATCGATCCTCAAGCCAAATCCCTCGTCAATTAGTTCAAAATCAGGTTTGAAATCCCTAAATTCAAATTTTCGAATTTTTGTAATTTAAGTTAGATTTTGCATGTGGAATGTGTTGATCGATAATGTGGATGCATGTATTGATATAGCAATGAAATTTGTTAATTTTATGCATGTATTGATATATATTTTGGGATAATTTTGATTTTAGGTTAAATTTAGGTTAAATTTCGGGATAAAATTTCGGGATAATATTTTAGGTTAAATTTTATGCATGTATTGATATATATTTTGTTAATTTTATGCATGCATGTATTGATATATATTTTGGGATAATTTTGATTTTTTGGTTAAATTTCAAATTTTATCCATGTTTTTTGCATGTATGTTTATATAGTGGAATATATTGGAATTTTAGGTTAAATTGGATTTGGAATTATTGGATTAACAAATTGGAATTGGAATTATCCAAGTTTTTTGTTAATTGGATTTGGAATTATTGTTGAATTTGGATTATTGGAATTATTGATATATATATATGTATAGTTAAATTATTGGATTATATATGTATTGGATTTTATGGAATTATTGTTGATTTTTGTGGAATATTTATATATTGGAATATATATTGGATTATTGATATATATTGGAATATGCATGTGCTAGTTTTTTTGGATGAATTAGGAATTTTTTTTTATTTTAATAATTTTATAGCAACGATGCAATGGTTTAATTGCGGACCTTCCCGAGGGGCCGGGTCGAGTACTTCGAGGGGGAGGTCCAGAGGGAGAGGGAGATCGGGACGTGGGGATCCTGGCTCGGGAGCTAGGGATCCTGATGGCACCGGAAGTCGGTCCGCATCAGGATCCACCAGCGTCCCCAACACTTACAGTCTTCCGCTGACCTCTCGACACCGTCGGCTGATGGGCGAGGGACAACCTCAGCAACAACCCGAGCCGGCTCGATCCTCAGGCGCGAGGTTGGTTCATCAGGTCAGTCGCACGCCTTCAACGGATAGTGTGACTCAATCCTCGGTCCGAATGCCGGACATTCATCGCGAGGACCCTTCCCCCAGACAGCTCCTCATTCTTCCAAGGAGGTTGGTGGATCCACTCATTCTCATTCATCACTCATCATACAAGCCAAGTCTCTGCCTTAAACACTTCCTCTCCACAAATACTTGAAATCTCTTCAAGGAACGCCATCCTCCACACCATATACATTCGGCCTCCACCTAGAAGCAACCTTAGGCAATCCGAGGGTTCATCTACCCATCCATAGAAGGATCGTGTGCAAGCTTTGCGACTGCAATCATGACACAAAGGGTGTATTTCGATCCCTCTACTTACTCCTTGTAATGAATTTCAGTTTTGTAGAGTGTAAAGACATGTTTTTGTAATATAATTCTAATTCTATTTTATGTCATCTATTTCGAGTCTAAGTCTTTTCTGTGTGCTAATATAAATGCGAGCAATCTTGGTTTAGGTTAGATAATGTGTCTTCTTCACTTAATGCTTTAATCTAAATGCGAGCAATCTTGGTTTAGGTTAATGATGTGTCTAAATGCGAGCAATCTTGGTTTAGTCACTTAATTATGAAAGATGCATGCGAACCACATAGTAAAGGCCTAGATAAAACTTAGGTTGCATATAATATGATTAGGTTATAAAGAAATGAGGTAAGTGTGACGAGTTGATCATGTATATATGTAATTAAACTTTATTTTCGGTTTTAGTAAGCATGTTTAGGATTCTATGTTCTTGTTTGTTTTGCTTGTCTATGAGTTTAAGCATGTTAGAACTTAGAAGCCAACGATGTGTTTGCTATGCCATGTTCTTGTCTTTATTTTCGTAGATATTAAACAACCTTTTCAAACCCCCATTTCAAACCATGGCGTAAATATGCATGCACCCTCAATCCCCGGTTAAGAACGATACCCTATTTACCAATGCTACATCTACACCAAGGGTTTTAATTGCTTACGCGTTTTTTGTTGCTTGTAAAGTGTTAATTTAATGGTTGCAAAATTCGTGTATCAATTTTTGGCGCCGTTGCCGGGGATTGTAAAGAATTGTGTGTTTATGCTTGTAAATATGTGAATCTGTGTAAATAAGTAAGTATATATATATATATAAAGTGTCGAAAATTTTTATACATGTTCATAATACGTTCCATTCTAACTCTTTGTTTTTGCAGCCATGTAAATAGGTACATATTAAAGGAAGTCTTCGATTTACATTGAGTACGCGAGTTTGGGCGATTAAGTCTCACTCATTGGAATAGATGGCGCCTCTTTTTCTTGTTTATCTCCTTAACCCCTCCTGATGTGTGGATTTCATCACCGCACACCATAACCTAAGTGAAGTTATGGACATGAGGTTGAGGGCGGAGTCTACAAGAACTTGAGGGAATGTCTTTCTCGAAATTTTGGCTGAATGTCGGACATGGTGTCTAGAACGGGTTATGACTGGTGACAGGTTCTGGATCTAAGAAAGACTTGCATCAATGGAGTATATACCAATGATCCGGTGAGTGGATGAAAACTTGTCTTTTAGTAAGAAATCTTTGGTAACTTGGTGTCTAGAAGGTGACGGTTTCTATGACGGGTTTTGGATCCGAGATCTCAAATCGGTCCTACCTCTCGTGGTCTCTCTTGACCAACTGGCCAAGCTTATTAAAGTTGCCCAAAGAAGACAAGGACTAAATCTACTTTCCATGATCGGTAAGCCTCGGGATGCATCGTCGAAATTAGTCCTGCCTCTCGCGTTATCTCTATCCCCAACTGGCCATGTTTTTCGATTGAACCAAGGCCGATTGATTGAGAATGTACATTTTATCGCGCGGGTCGCACGTCCAATGAAAGACCTAAAGGCCAAATGAACGTATTCTCTTTAAATTGAAGGCGAAAATCAAAGAACAAAATACTTGTGCATATTACTTGTAAATTTCGTGTGCATTCAAACTTGTAAAGAATTAACCACGTTGCATTAGCTTGCATAACCTGCCGGCGGCTTTGTGATACTCGGATTTCACCACCGGGTACCCTAACCTAAGTGAAGTTAGGGACATGAGGCCAAACGTATGGTCACGTTGCATCATGTATTTAGCACGTAACTTTGTGTGTTTTCTGCAGGTTTCTAACGTTTTCTCTTATGCATTCATACCATTTTTCACGTAGGATCCCTTATGTGTGCATTTAAAATCCTTCTAAGTGCATCCATCGTGATTAATGTTATACTTGCATGAATTCCGTGTGCATATGTGTGTGTCTTAACTTTTTTATAAGTCTTGCATTGTATATATGTCTAACTTTGCAGAAAACGTGTGTACATGTGTTTATAGTTCATTTCATGCATTTCGTATATTCTAGACATTGCATATATATATATCTATATATCTAGGCATTACATCCATTTCCTACAATCTATATCCCATATATATATAACGTGTGCTTTGTTTTTATGTGTTTATGTTTTATGATTTCGTGTGTTTTTGTGTTTTTGTGTGATTTCGTGTATTTTTCATGTTTTTTTTTCTTGTATGTTACAATTTTGGTTAGTATCTTGCGTTCCTTGTGCATTATTTTGATGCTAACACTTGATCTTTGGTGGATGATCAGATTCTATGAATGTCCCGTTCCCACTCGACTCCTATAGTTGATCTCCAAGCACTTTCAAACCGTTTGGCAAATCTAAAGTCTCAAGTAGTCCCGAGTGAACAAGTTCTCGACCAACCTATCATTGAGGAAGGCTTTGACTCTCCACGTTCATCCCATCACTCCACCGAGCACTCACAAGAAGAAGAGCAAGACATGGCACACAACAACCCACCGAGTCCTCCCATCAACGAGAGGCGATCTCTTCGCCAACGTACTTGCTCCACCGAGTGGAGTAGCGGTCCTTCGTGCATTCGATTTCCAGATCCTCAAGAGGACAAGAAGGACATTGAGTTGAAGAGTGGCTTCCTACACCGTTTACCAATCTTCCATGGGCTGTCCAACGAAGATCCAAACATGCATCTCAAGCAATTTCAGTTCATTTGCATGAGTATGAAGCCCTCGGATGCCGATGAAGAACTCTTCAAGCTCAAGGCATTTCCGTTTACATTGATTGATAGAGCTCAATCTTGGCTTTTGGAACTTCCGCCCAACCACATCACAACTTGGAAGCAACTTGCGGACCTGTTCTTGGCTAAGTACTTTCCGGCCTCAAAGATCACTGTTTTGAGGAAGAAGATCACGGGAATTACACAAGCATCGGATGAGTCCTTTGGCCAATATTATGATCGTTTCAAGGTTCTATGCGCCACCTGCCCTTCCCATGGTTTTTCCGAGACAAACCTCATGAACTACTTCTATGATGGTTTAAAGCCGATTGATAGAGAGCTTCTTGATGCCGCTGCAACCGGAGCATTCATGGATTTAGATGAGACGGAAGCTCGAACTTTGTTGGAAAACCGAGCCAATAATGATGCTCAATATGGGATGGCTCAACGAAAACAAGTGAATGAAGCTAGCTCAACGCAAGTGAAGGACGAGAAGTTTGATAAACTAGCATCTATGCTAGAACAAGTGCTTGAGCTAGAGACAAAGAGAGCCAAGGCAGCTCAAGGACCAACGTGTGGAGTATGTCAACTACAAGGGCACTACAATGATCAATGCCCTAATATGGTGGAACAAAATGGAGATCCGGAGCAAGTTAATGCAATTGGAGGATATCAAGGGGGCCAACGTTACAACAACTATAACAACAACAATTATGGCAACCGAGATCATCCGGGTTTCAAGTGGAGTAGCAATGAGGGATGTTTAAACCCTTCGGCACCTCAACAAGGCTACCAACGTGCTCCCTTCCAACCAAGGCAGCCAATGCATCAAGCTTCCATGCAACAAGCTCCTCCGGTCCGACAATTTACAAATCCGGACTATGACAAAATGTTCACACAATTGTCCGCTTCAACACAAGTTCTTTTGGAGGGACAAGCAAAGCAAAAGGAGACCTTGGATAGCCATGGCCGAGACATACAAGAGATGAAGAAACAAATGGGCCAAATCGTGGACTTCATGGGCCAATTTCGAGATTCCGGCCATCTTCCACCTCAATCACAACCACCAAATCGGAATGTGAGTGCAATTATTACGAGGAGTGGAAGAACTTTGGCACCTCCTTTACCAAAGACAAGCTCGGCACCTCCTCACACCATTTTTGAGGAGGAAGACTTAGTAGAAGATCCGGCTACTAAAGATGCCGAGAAGAAGAAGAATATGGCTCCTCACGCCACTAAGGCACAACCCTCATCATCACAATCTGCCCCAAACAAAGGTATTAACTCTATCCCTTCAAGTTCGGTTAGTATTAATGCTTCGTTTGCTAGTGCACCATTCCCCCATAGGTTGACGAAATCTAAGAGAGATGATCAATACGAAGACATCTTGGACATCTTTCGGAAGGTGCAAGTAAATCTGCCCTTGATCGAGTGCATAAAGCAAGTGCCTATCTATGCGAAATTTCTTAAAGAGTTATGCACCCAAAGGAGGCAAACGAGAGCGAAGGAGGTTGTGAAGGTGAATGCAACCATTTCAGCGGTTTTACAACGTCGGTTACCCCCCAAATTGAAGGATCCGGGGAGCTTTTCTGTTCCTTGTGTGATTGGTGACAACAAATTTGAGGATGTTATGCTAGATCTTGGTGCATCCATTAACGTCATCCATGGATTTAGGCGAGGATGTTATGCCTTACTACTTATATGCATCCATGGATTTAGGCGAGCTCAAACAAGACAACGTCATCATTCAACTAGCCGACCGTTCGCATAAGTATCCTAGGGGATACGTTGAAGATGTTCTTGTGCAAGTCAACAACCTAATCTTTCCAGCTGATTTCTACATTGTTGACATGGAAGAGAGTTCTTTGAACACCACGCCATTGCTTCTTGGACGACCTTTCATGAGGATTGCAAGAACGAAGATTGATGTTTTTGAGGGAACGTTTTCCATGGAGATTGACGGAGAAAAGATTGAATTCAACATACTAGATGCCATGAAGGTTCCCACGGCAAGTGTCAATGCATTATTTTCGATGGATATAGTAGAAGAGGCAGCTCAACAACACTTAGACACCATTGGAGATGATGTGCTCGACATTGCCATACAAGAAGGAGCGGGGCTGACTCGACTCGGGGATGAAGCCCTTTTTGATGCACTTATCGAGATTTTGGAGCCTAGAATTCTCGAGATGGCTATGGCACTCAATGAGGCTCCACGGATTGCAAATAGGCCACCTCCAATTCCGTTGGCCTATGGAGAAAACAAGCTTGTTCCATCCGTGATCAAGGCACCGGAGTTAGAATTCAAAGTGTTACGGGCTCATTTGAAGTATGCTTACTTGGGAGAGAATGACACTTTGCCGGTTATCATTTCATCATCATTGGAGGAAGAACAAGAGGGCAAGCTCATCAACGTGCTCAAACGTCACAAAACAGCAATTGGATGGACCCTTGCCGACATCAAAGGCATCAATCCGGCCACTTGCGTGCATCGAATTCTACTTGAAGATGGGGCTAAACCTTCGAGAGAAGCTCAAAGAAGACTCCATCCACCAATGATGGAAGTTGTGAAGAAGGAAGTTATCAAACTCTTGGATTGTGGCGTCATATATCCAATTCCGGACAGCCGATGGGTCTCACCCGTGCAAGTTGTTCCTAAAAAGTCCGGAATCACCGTGGTGAAGAATGCGGAAAACGAATTGGTGCCACAAAGAACCATAACCAGCCATAGAGTTTGTATCGACTATCGGAAGCTCAATGCCACCACTCGTAAGGACCACTTCCTCTTGCCATTCATTGATCAAATGCTCGAGAGGTTGGCGGGACATGAATATTATTGCTTCCTCGATGGGTATTCCGGTTACAACCAAATCAGCATCACCGAGGAAGATCAAGAGAAGACAACGTTCACTTGCCCCTTTGGAACATTTGCATACCGACGGATGCCATTTGGACTTTGCAATGCACCAGGTACCTTTCAACGTTGCATGCTTTCAATTTTTTCCGATTACATAGAGAAGATAATATAAGTTTTCATGGATGATTTCAGTGTCTTTGGGAAAAATTTCGATGCATGTTTAGCTAACTTAGAACTGATTTTACAAAGATGCGTTGAAACGAACCTAGTGCTTAATTGGGAGAAATGCCATTTTATGGTTACTCAAGGGATAGTTTTAGGTCACATAGTTTCGAAAAGGGGAATAGAAGTTGATAAAGCAAAAGTAGATCTTGTGAGGTATTTACCCTCTCCGACTTCGGTTAGAGAGATACGTTCTTTTCTTGGCCATGCAGGTTTTTACAGGAGATTTATCAAGGACTTTTCCCAAATATCTCGTCCCTTGTGCAAGCTTCTACAAAAAGAAACTCCCTTTGTGTTCGATGATGAATGCCGAGCTGCATTTGACAAGTTGAAGGAGCTTCTCACAAGTGCTCCTATCCTTTGTGCACCGGATTGGTCCCTACCGTTTGAATTGATGTGCGACGCATCCGACTACGCCGTCGGAGCTGTTTTAGGGCAACAGAAGGACAAGAAGCCCTACGCCATTTACTATGCTTCTCGAACATTGGATGATGCTCAAAGCAACTATACAACAACCGAGAAGGAGATGCTCGCTGTGGTGTTTGCACTTGACAAGTTTCGATCATACTTGTTGCAAAGCAAGGTGATTGTCTATACGGACCACACTGCATTGAAGTACTTGATGGCGAAAAAGGATGCCAAACCACGACTCATTCGTTGGATACTTCTACTCCAAGAATTCGACATAGAGGTGAAGGATAAGAAGGGAGTAGAAAACGTTGTGGCAGACCACTTATCTCGAATTGTACATGACAAGGAGACGGTGGCAATTGAGGAAACTTTTCCGGATGAACAACTCTTCGGACTCCAGGTAAGCACCTCGGAAACTCCTTGGTATGCAGATATTGTGAATTATTTAGTTACCGATAGGTTTCCACCTCACATGCATAGTGTCCAACGCCATAAACTTAGACTAAATGCTAAACATTTCATTTGGGATGAGCCTTACTTATGGAAACAATGTTCTGACTTAGTAATTAGAAGGTGTGTCCCCGATTGCGAATTTGAGTCTATTCTTAAGTTTTGTCATAACGATGCATGTGGAGGTCATTTTGGTTCTAGGAAAACAGCCTTGAAAGTATTAGATTGTGGATTCTTTTGGCCTAATATTTTTCGTGACTCTCATGAATTTTGTGCCAAGTGTGACAGGTGCCGAAGATCCGGTAATATAGGTCCTCGAGATGAAATGCCACAGAACTACATCCTTAATGTCGAAATTTTTGATGTTTGGAGCATAGATTTTATGGGACCATTTCCCATGTCTAACGGTTTTACTTACATCTTACTCGCTGTTGATTATGTGTCGAAATGGGTGGAAGCAAAAGCCACCCGTACTAATGATTCGCGAGTTGTTGCAGATTTCCTTAAAGCCCAGATTTTCACACGACATGGAATGCCTCGCATTCTAATAAGCGATGGCGGAAGTCACTTTTGCAACAAGACAGTAGACGCATTGATGAAGAAGTACGGCATCACCCACAAGGTCTCTACACCATATCATCCACAAACCAACGGATTGGCGGAAGTATCCAATTGCGAAATCAAGAAGATCTTGGAAAGAACTGTCAAGCCAAATCGCAAGGATTGGAGCCAATGTCTTGACGACGCACTATGGGCCTATAGGACGGCATACAAGACTCCCATTGGCATGTCCCCTTATCGACTTGTCTATGGGAAGGCATGTCATCTTCCGGTTGAGTTAGAACATAAGGCATGGTGGGCTGTCAAGAAATTCAATTTGGACCGCGACGAGGCTGGTTTGCATCGAAAACTCCAACTTTGTGAGCTCGAGGAAATCAGGAATGATGCATTCGACAATGCTTGGATCTATAAGGAGAAAACGAAGGTGTTTCACGACAAGAGGATCCGGAGAAAGGAGTTCCTAATCGGCCAAGAGGTATTACTCTTTAACTCTCGCCTTAGAATTTTTCCAGGAAAGCTACGCTCGAGGTGGGTTGGACCCTTCATTGTCACCAAAATTTTTCCCCATGGAGCTATAAAAATCAGGAGTCCAACAACCGGGAACGAATTCAAAGTCAATGGTCATCGTTTAAAGCCTTATCATTCGGCCGTAAAAGAGGGAGTAGTGGAGGACGAATCTCTATTTGAACCGGCCACATCAAATGAATGAAGAACTCTCAAGTCTAGGCTGTAAGACGTTAAAAAACAAGCGCTTGTTGGGAGGCAACCCAATGGAGGAAATCGCCAAGGATTTGTTCTCTCCTCCCTTGTCTTTTTAATTTCATTGCTTATTTACTTTCCTTAGCTAAAATTTTCGTGGGTCTCTCTCTTCCTACTTAGTTCTATGATTCCCTTAAATACATTGAGGACAATGTAGAATTTAAGTGTGGGGGAGGGGTTTACAACTTTATTTGAGTCTTAAAACCATAAAACCGGGAGGACAATGGAACTTTCCGGCGGATGATGCCCTAAAAATTTTTTAAAGAGTCTTTTTCATTTTTAGGATGCCCTTAGTTAGTCTATGATGAAAATGGACGGAAAAAGAATACATATGGCGGTGAATAAGCACTAAAATGATTTCTTGTGATAAGTGAGATATTTTGATTGTCATAACATGTAGTGGATATGGTTTGATTAAACATGGTATAGATTTCGCATGTTAGAATAAGTTTTAAATCATACAAACCTAAAAGTGAGTTTTTGAGCCTACATTACTTCATTTGAGAGTGAATTTCGTGTATATGGTTTTCAAAAACAAAACATGCCTCATCTAATTGCTTGCCATAGATATTAATGAACTAGAGATTACTAGAACTTACTCATGTAGACTTACAACGCTTTTAAGTTGATATATGCTCTGATTTTGGATATGATTAAAGGCAAATTAGGTTACCACCACTTAAACCAAATAGCCTTGTGTCCCATTGTGCGCACGAGTTGCGACACCCTTAGATTACCCCTTTGTGCCTACGTTAAGCCTTTTCTTTCATTTACCACATACATATCTAAATACTTAGCCTAGGGTAGAGTTTCCAACCCTTGTTCAAAGACTTGGTGAAGAGGTTTCGAAGCTAGCACAAAAGAAGTGGCGAAAAAAAAAAGTGATGAAAGAATACAAAAGAAGGGAAGACTTGTCCAAAAGAGTTGATTGCCGAAAAAAAAAAGAGAAGAGAAAAAAAATCGAGAGCAAAAGAAAAGAAAGAAAAGAAGAAAATGTGTAAAAGCTCTCCGGCAAAAGTTCTAAGTGTAAAAGTTTGGGCAAGTGAAGTTTAGAATGAAGTTAGGGCCCAAAATGATGAAAATTGGCCCCCGATTCTCAAGTTTGACACAAGAAGAAGTGTAGAAAGGATGAGCCACGAATTTGAAGAATTCTAAGTGCCAAACTAAGTCTTTGGAGCGTTTTTACACCACCACTTATCTAAATTTCGAATGCCTTAGCCTTAGCCTCATTACAACCTTTCTAAAGTCCTTTATGATCCTTAAAATGAGTAGCCTTCAATTGGTTGAGTAAGTTACATGAGTAAGCATATGGTTTGGTTCATTTGTGCAAGTAATTATGAGGTATTTCGATGCAATACATTTTGAGTAAACCTCTTTTCATGAGTGAAAATATGATGAGAGCATCCATGTGAGATTGATTTAGACTTTTTCGAAACATGCATAGCTTTAACTTCACCATTGTTTTCTCCAAGTCCTACTTGTTCATGACATGATCATATTTCTCTTATCTCTCGAAATTTTTTGAACTTTTCACTATGAAATATTGTGACTCCATCGCCATATATTTAAGAAAATTTCTGAGACAAATTGTGCTAAGGGTTTAGAAGTTGCTTTTATTTATTTGAGTCCATGGGATTTGTTCAACGTGGAGGCTAGCTCTAATGTTGGTTTTATATTTTTAGTCTTTCTTTTATTTAGTATTTGCTAGGGACTAGCAAAGTCTAAGTGTGGGGGAATTTGATCTACGCATTTTATGCTTGATTCTTAACGTCTTTCTCTTTACATTTAGCTTTGTTTTGACCTTAGTACTATCATTTCTTACTTACTTTGTTGTTTTTAGGTTTTGAATAAAGGAGTACAATAAAAGAGGTGAAATGGAGCTTAAAAACGCAGCAATTGGAGGTTTCCTAATTTGCTTAGGAAAAGTGGTGTTTCCTACTTTGACTAGGATTCCTACTCGGGTTAGGAATGCAAATGGTTCAACAACTCGGAAAGTTTCGCGGAGCTGAAAAATGAAGTTTCCTAAATCAACTAGGAATGACGTGGCGAAATGTCCGAGACGCGCAAAATGGTTGAGAAATGGTATTCGTAAAAGTTACTAAAATGGTGCGCACAAATGGTTTCCCAAATGAAGAACGAATGCATTTCTCCTATATGGACCAGGAAAGATCAAGTCGGCATACATTTATGGAAAGAAGACATGGCCGAACTTATGAGATCATCCTTGCCTTATTTGAAGGTCAAATATCTTGAATATATTGAAGGAATTCGGCAAGGAGGATATTCCTTGGAGATCAAGAAAGAATATCTAGAGTGGAATAAGGAAAGAAGATTTCAGAACATACCTGTAACTTCAAGAGACCACGGAAGTCGCAATTCAACTCCAAATATGGTGTTCCTTATATGGATTTTATAGCTCTCTGAATAAGCTTTACAACGAGTCCAAAATCATAATTTTCTGAGCTCTAGAACTCCCGGAAAAGATGTTTCAAGACATGCTGTTTCCAGCTGGCATTTCTACCCGGGTAAACTAGGAATCCCTAGTTTGGAGAGGAAAGTTGGACTTTTTCACCTATAAATAAGAGGGCTCGGTTTCATTCTCATTCATCACTCATCATACAAGCCAAGTCTCTGCCTTAAACACTTCCTCTCCACAAATACTTGAAATCTCTTCAAGGAACGCCATCCTCCACACCATATACATTCGGCCTCCACCTAGAAGCAACCTTAGGCAATCCGAGGGTTCATCTACCCATCCATAGAAGGATCATGTGCAAGCTTTGCGACTGCAATCACGACACAAAGGGTGTATTTCGATCCCTCTACTTACTCCTTGTAATGAATTTCAGTTTTGTAGAGTGTAAAGACATGTTTTTGTAATATAATTCTAATTCTATTTTATGTCATCTATTTCGAGTCTAAGTCTTTTCTGTGTGCTAATATAAATGCGAGCAATCTTGGTTTAGGTTAGATAATGTGTCTTCTTCACTTAATGCTTTAATCTAAATGCGAGCAATCTTGGTTTAGGTTAATGATGTGTCTAAATGCGAGCAATCTTGGTTTAGTCACTTAATTATGAAAGATGCATGCGAACCACATAGTAAAGGCCTAGATAAAACTTAGGTTGCATATAATATGATTAGGTTATAAAGAAATGAGGTAAGTGTGACGAGTTGATCATGTATATATGTAATTAAACTTTATTTTCGGTTTTAGTAAGCATGTTTAGGATTCTATGTTCTTGTTTGTTTTGTTTGTCTATGAGTTTAAGCATGTTAGAACTTAGAAGCCAACGATGTGTTTGCTATGCCATGTTCTTGTCTTTATTTTCGTAGATATTAAACAACCTTTTCAAACCCCCCTTTCAAACCATGGCGTAAATATGCATGCACCCTCAATCCCCGGTTAAGAACGATACCCTATTTACCAATGCTACATCTACACCAAGGGTTTTAATTGCTTACGCGTTTTTTGTTGATTGTAAAGTGTTAATTTAATGGTTGCAAAATTCGTGTATCAATTCCGACGGGATGCCTATTCCGGGACAGCTAGGGTTCATTACCCCGGAGCAGGCATATGCGTATATACCCTTCCCGGCACCTCTCTGGAGTGCGAGGATTCCGGGACAACGCACCGACGAATCAGGTAAAATTAATTAGTGATATCTTTTTACTCCCTAATATTTAAATTCAATTAGGTGTTGATGTTTAAAAAATCGTCTACATATATATATGTGATAGGCGAGATCGTGCCCGGTGCCAAACAGAAGAGAACCAGAGGCCCCGTCGTCGGCAAGTTACTGGACGAAACCATTCAGGCTAGCGGTGGTGGCCAACTTATGATTCTGACCGGGGATAGAGGGCAGGTGATCGAGGGAAAGGTCACTCGAAAGTACGTGGGGATGGCGGGCAGCCTCATACAGGATAGAGTCCCAATGTTGTGGCCAGATTGGAATTCAGTGCCGCAATCCGTCAAAAATCAGCTGCATAATGCGTTGTCGGTGAGTTGAATTGTATATTCATTATGTAAATTATCTAAATAAATTTTTAATATTATTGATATATATATATATATGCATTGCAGAGGTGGTTCCGCGTGGATGCAGACATTAGACCCAAGTGGGCGGATGAAGTGCATGGGAGCAGGTTTGCAGACGGGCATTTCTATATATTTTTTCGTTTCTTTTGATTATGTTCATACAATGTTGTTAGTTACTAACGCTTGATTTTATGGGTATATATAGGTATAAGGAGTGGAAGGCCGAGCTGAAGAAGCATTGGAAAAAGTACGGGGACGATCGTGAGGGTACCCCTAGCGAGTTTCGTTATAGGGAGTACGAGTGGCGATGGCTTGTGGTTCACTTCAACAACCCGAAATTGAAGGTACACAACCTTCAATCGATTTAATTTTTGTTTTATCGTACTTCCCTTAAATTATTTGGCTAATGAGTGTTTTTTTTATGTTTAATAATCGCGCAGGCTCTTTCTGAAGTCAACACAAGGAACCGGGCCAAAAACACCAAAAATCATCATGCCGGTACCAGATCATACTCGGGTTGGATCGAGGAGGCGGCCAACCACCCAGAAGAGGATCCCCTTGTCTATACGATGCAGCACGCATATCCGCAGTCCCCCGAATATGCTGTAAGTGTCCTTATAACAAAATAAACTTATTTCTTATTTATTTAGATTGTTTTTTTTAATTAATATTTTATTGTTCTTTGTCAATTAGGCGAGAATTCAGGAGGCGATTCCGGAGGTGTTGACTCAAGTGGCGAGAGAGCTCTATCCCAACACCCCTGATGCGGAACTCTCGATTGATCAGATTGATCGATTTGATCCGATCGTCAGGGCCAGGATTATGTCAACTGCGATCCCTCCAGGGAAGAACACATTCTACTGCAGGGGTTCCGGAAAATGGGGTCAAGGGCTGCTGAAGCATACCCCTGAATTCTCTCGCGGATCGGGATCATCATCATCTTCGAGGACTAATGAGCTACACGACCAGCTTCATAGGCAATCAATTGAGATGGAAGCTCAACGGCGTCGGATCAAGGAGATGGAGCAAGCGCAAGCAGCAGAGCAGAATCGGTTGGCCGAACAGCAGCAGCAAATGGGGACATGGATGCAGCATTGTTATGCACAGTTGCAAGCATCTGGAATCCAGATAGCTCCCCCGCCCATTTTCGGTGCAACACAGCCACAGCCACAGCCTCAGCCTCAGCCTCAGCCTCAGCCAGACCAGGACCAGGACCAACCAACTTTCTCCAATCCGTTTGACCACATAGACTTAGGACCAGGACCCCCCTACATTTGAACAATTGTCGGTTTCATTTTTATTTTCATTATTTACTATACATATGTATACAGATTTGAACGATTTCGGTTTTTATTAATTTATTTATTTACTACGTACTCTAGTTTCAATGGTTGTTGATTTTCAATTTGAACAATATATAGATAGCGTGATTTTTTGTGAATGCAGGTTTTGGGATAAAACCCAAAACCTGCAAAAAAAATTTAAATTTTTTCACTATATCCGACGACATGTGTCAATCTCGTCGGATATAGTTTTCTCCACAGTCAACCATTTTGACCATGGAGAAAACTATATCCGACGTTGACATCGTCGGTTATAGTTTAAACTATGACCGACGATAAATTATCGTCGGATTTAGTGTATTTATTTTCCAACGATAACCCTAAATCATCGTCGGATATAGTATTACCGACGGTGTATTTCCGACGATACTATATCCGACGATGTGTCGTCGGATATAGGTATGACCGACGAGAAACAGAAACAGACCGACGACGCCAAGCCGTCGGTCATAGTAATTCTTCTGGTATTGGATTGTGCCTACTTGGAAGAAGTTATTGGCCGAGGAGAAGGCGTAAGTGTTTAAAGAACTTTTGGTACGTAATACGTACAATTTTATATTTAGTTTCTAATAAACAATAAAAATCGTAATTTTATAATTTTTATGATTATAATTTTTTATTCTGTTCTTATAGGAACAATATGAGGTGGATGACACACCAGAGATGCTTAGGCACATCAACAGCACTGCCAACGCCATCTACTGTGATTAAAAGTACAAACTTCATAAGTATTATGAAGAATTCGGCCGAGAGCCTACCCCCGTAGCGCTGCGTGGGGATATGGAAGATGAGTGGGAGTGGTTGGTCACCTACTTCAAAGCAGAAGAATATCGGGTGATTATTTTTTTATTTAAATTGACAAAATTGAATTATTATTATTTTTAGTTATTTATTAATTTTTTAATGATTTATATTATCCAACAAAAATTCTCCAATATCAACAAGGCCAACCTGGAGAAGAAGGACAAACATCATACCTCCGGCTCCAAGCAAATGATCCAAAAGGCCAAGGAGCACAGAGATAAGGGCTCCAAACACCCTTATCTGGATTCTAGCGTCACCCGCTTACATGACGCCTGGGCTCGACAATGAAGTGAGTCAATGCGGCCTAATTGCCGTATATATTTCTTCTTAATTAGCGTAATTATTATTTAATTATTATTATTAAACTGTCGTATAAATTTATAATTATTTAATTTTTATTATTATTTTCAGGCGTAGTCGGTAGAACAGGCGCAAGACGAATTGGCCAACACGCAGCTTGCACACTCGAATTTTCCGCCGGAAGACCCGCCTCTTCTATCGATAGAGAGCCAAATTGCAATCGCCAATGAGGTATACAGTCGTCGAGCTGGCAAGGAGGTTAGGGGGATGGGACGCAAGGTGCAGCGAGATTTTTCTTCAGACTCATCTACTGGACGTTCGGCGAGGAAAGGTGCTCGGGATGCGTTGGTTCAAGCAGCCCTTGAGGAGGTTCGACTCGCACAGGAGGAAATACAATCTATGCGTCTGAGGCTTGATGACCAATAAGTGCAGATATCCCAGTTTATCGCCCTCATGCAAAACTAGGTTCGACAACAGTGTCAACCTCCTCCGAACCCATACCCCGACGACGACAACATGGCTGGAGGCAGGGGACTCGGCGGCACATCTGCTCCTCCTGTATTTTAGTAGTTTGCATTCTATGTAGTTTATGATGTCGTATTTTCGATTCCGGTCGATTTAATTCGATGTATGTACAAATTTTAATTATTTAAATGATAATTTAGTATTTTAATTCATTTATTAATATTTTACTTTAAATTCAAATTTTAATTAAAATAAATAAATATTCACTTAGACTACGGATTATATTTATATACGGGGTCTAAGTGATCACTTAGACTACGGAATATATAGGGATCCGTGGTCTAAGTGGTCACTTAGACTACGGAATATATAGAGATCCTTGGTCTAAGTGGTCACTTAGACTACATAATATATAGAGATCCGTGGTCTAAGTGGTCACTTAGACTACGGAGTTTTTGCGTGTTTTAAGTGATCACTTAGACCACGCAATAATTTCCTAGTCTAAGTGACCACTTAGACGATGGAATTATTGCGTCGTTCGAGTGGCACTTAGACCACAGAATATTTGCATCATCCAAGTTGTACTTGGACGATACAACTGTCATTTGCGTCGTCAAAGTTATACTTGGACGGAGCAACATCTCCGTCGTCCAGGAGGCGACTTGGACGACGGAAATGGACTTTTCCATCGTCCAAGTACCTAGACGACGACACGTGGAGGACATACCCTAGACGATGGAAAGGTATTTAGACGACGAAAAAACGCACCTACATGACGGAAATGGTTGGTGGTCTAGGTGCGTTTTTCTTTTAGTCACGTGGATTACAAATATGCGATCCATTTGTGCATTTTTCTACATGTGACCTATACATCGATGCAGCAATCAAAACCATATATAAATAGTCTGCATATCGCTTTGATTAATCCACATATATATGCTTGGAATCTGTGAATGAATGGAAGTTGTGTCGACAACAAAAGACCGTCATGCATGAAAATTACAGACAGAAACAAGCTTTGCAAAACAAGGAATGTGCATCAGAGATTACAACATATGAATCTACTGGGATAACACATAACGCCACAATTCTATGTTGTTGGGATTGTGCTGCACTCGTCTTGGAGACTGAGCCAAGAATGAAAGGAGTAGTCTCATCCTCCCTATTTAAACAGATGGATTTAGGTTGTCCTACATAGTTCTTCGTTCTGAAGAACCGATGACTATGAGAATTTCTCAATATCTTGCTTATCATAATGCAAAAGCTCATATGAGGCCAAGTCATATAAAGTAATATAAGTGACTGCATTGGATTCAATGATCATAACCGTAGTAATATAAACACTACAAACCCTCATAAACTTCTCTAAATTGCGCCATTGGCAGCACTCAATGGAGATTGGATACAAAACTTTCATTGTCACAAAATTAGTCAAAGTGAAAACCGTTGGCACAAATATTTTCAAATTTGAGTAAGGTTCCAATAGCCTTCTAGGCGTGTATAACACTCAATCATGCCATCATATATCAACAAAATAATATCAATCAATCCATTTTTGAACCCAAGACATGGTGAAAACTTTAAGTGGATACTTAAAGATTTCAAAGGGTGTAACCCTTATAGGTTGATGATATGGTATGATAATACCAAAAAACAACCGATGTATAACAACATCTGACCCATCGAAATGACCCTTGTAGATTAAGTCTCATGGCATGACAAAAAATGATCTAAAAGCACATCTAGTGCAGAATGTTTATCATCATTTTCTAATAAAATTGATGTAAAACACATCTAAAAGAAGCACATATGGGTACAGTCTTCGACGGATCGAAAATAACCTCAACTGGTCGAAGAAAACCCAAAATAAAATTTTGATTTCTCGATACCGGTTTTTCGATGGGGCGAAATCTTGTCCAGAAGCACATCTTCAACGGCTCAAAAAATATCTCAACAGATGGAAGAAAAACCTAAAACCGATATCAATTTTATGATATTTTTTTGACGGGTTGAGAATGGACCTCAACGGGTTGAAATTGGACAATTTCGGAGGCAGAAGCGTCCCTTTTATGGGTTGAAAGTAACCTCGATGGGTCAAAGGTGCAAATGTAGGAAACCGAGGATAGCCTTCGATGGATCGAAAGGTACGTGAACCTATCCAGAACGTGGCCTTCGACGGGTCTAGAGAAATCTCGACAGGTCGACGAAGGTCTGAGAAAAAAATATCCACTTTTTTATGTCTCATTTTTACTATATCTTTGTGTCATTATGCTATATTTCATTGTAAACATCGAACCATACATGTAATTTGTAATGAAATAGAATTCTTAGTACTTTTATATACCGGAAAATAGAGAAAATTTCATTACTCGCCAACTTTTAAAAAAATTACATCAAAATTGTCTTATTCTTGAACCGACTAAAACAAAGTCTTAAAAAAATGACTAAAATCAAGTCAAAAATAAAGCTAAACTTGATTACATAGCATAAAACATCAGCCTAATACATAGACTACTCAAAAATCGCGGTCTCCAAACATGTTTTCGTATTTTTGTGTGTGACTATTATAAGATTTGCGTCACCGCAATCTTTCATCTCATAGACTTCAGTGAAGTTAAGTCTCATGTGCCAGATATTGCTTGCACTTCTTATAGGTATTTTGAATATCCTTTGGTGCATAACATTGGTTGTGCATGTGCTTGGTAGAACCACATCTATAGCAAGTTGATAAGTGCAAATTAGAAGCAGAATTAAAAGAATTTCTTCCATTACTAGGACTAAAATGATTCTTGTTAGAGTTATGGCTATTTTCATGGTGAGTCTAAGTAAAGTTCTGACTATATCCTCTACCACAAACTTTGCCATGTTCTCTTCTACCACCATGGTTATTGTAAGGCTCGGAACGACCGTTCCTCATATCCTTACGTGCCTTCCCACTAGTGTTGTAGGACTCATGAAAAAAAATTTAGTACCAGTTGGCCGAGCATTATTGATGAGAAGAATCTTATGAAACTGCTCTTTCTTAGCCAATACATTCATGAGATCACTGAATAATGTAAGTCATCCTTGCACAAAATCTATGCGATATTGGTGCACAAGGTTTGCCATAAAGGTAAGAAAGGTACTTAAAGACTTCTCGATCATAGCCTGATTGGCCTTTACAATTCCACAAACACTCAACTCTAATTGTAGCTCTAACAAATCTTGATTAAAAGCATTAATACTTGGATAATCCAATAATTGGATTGAATCCCATTTTTGCTCGCAGTTCAGAAAGTTGTGCATTATGCACGTTATTGAACCTATCTTGTAAAGTCACCAACAAAATCGCAGGGTCATTTATTAACAAATATTGTTTCTTTAGAATTGGATGTATATGACGCATTAAAAACAGGAGGGCTTAAGTTTTGCGAGCTGGAGTTGGTGGCTCAATACCAGGTGGTGGTGGTGGTGGTTGGATTATATCCATCACATTCATAACAACAAATGCGTTCTCAACATCTACCGCCCAACGATGGTATTCTGCTCCTTGAAGATCAAAGATATCAAATTTAGGTCGTTTTGCCTCAATTGATGTCATTTACAAGAGAGATAAGAGATGTAATTGATTTACCGATTGAAAAACCACGATCACTAATATTAAGTTTAGGAAATAAGAACCGTGATCAATGATGTTTGGTCACAAAAATTGATTATCAATAAACGGTGACTCAAAACCACACCCAGAAACCATGATAAACCATCACATAATATCAATTTTCCTTTCTTTTCTTTTCTTTTTCTAAACTATGACTTCCCCAGGATTGTCATTTATATTCTATGAATATAGGTCCATAGGAACTAGGATAAAAACATGCAATAAACCCAATATTAAAATCTTAAGATCTAAGGGTTTAAAGGAAGCAAGTTTTATTCCTAGATCTAGAGATTGAAGGTTCAGAAAATTTACCTCGAGGGTGTGATGCTCGGCATGAAAACTTTGAAAAAATTTGAAGAATCACAAAAATCTGGAGACGTGCTCTGGAAATGGAAGAATTCCGGCGATGATGATTGGCGGTGATGAATATTCTATCAAGGTAGGGAGGCCAGCAGGTGGAGGTTAAGGTATTTTTCTTTCTTCTCCTTTTCTTTTTTTCGGTCAGACTAACTTTCGTGCAGTAAATTAGCCATAACTTACTCTAGAACACATTTGAATTAAGATCTGAAGGGTATTATGGAAACTAGAGATCTGGGGCTTTTCGTGCATATGGAGATCTCTTTCTGGTTCTTACTAAGCTGCTCGGAAATTTCTATTGAAGTTGGCGGATGTGCACATGCTATGATATTGAAGTGGTCAATCTTGAATTTTGGGGATGGGAAAAGTGTTTCGATTTTTATACAAAGCTTCAGGTTAGAATCTCGTGCTGATAACATGATAACTGAAAACTGTAACTCTTTCATTGATGGAATGCCTTATATATAGGCTGATACAATTTGTTATAATAACTGTCCCTATAAAACAGAGATTCTTTGTATCTCTATCTATACTAAACTGTATCTAATTAGGACAAGACATACACCGGATGTTACGAAAAATAAATATCCTTAAACAGTCTCATTTTTGCAATAAAATATGTTTTTACTCTATAAAACTAAAATAGAAAATAATTTTACACTAAGAAAATAAAACTAACATAACGGACAATCGTTGTAGAATCATAACCAACATAAATGCTTAATTATCGTTGAGCACCCATTTTTGTACGCAATAGAGGCATAATAGGTATATGTATCATGCAACCAGAGATGCGTAGAAGTGAGATATGAAGTGATAGTTGTATAAATATGCAACTCTTTTATGCTTACACTACCGGATTATTAACCATTGCCGGCGACTTTTCCATCGCCGACAATGTTTTTGGACATTGCCGGCGATTTTTCCGGCAAAAATCGCCGGTAATGTCCAAAAACATTGCCGGCGATGGAAAAGTCGCCGACAATGGTTAATAATCCGGTAGTGTTAATTATTCCAAAAATACTTGGTTTATTTGTTTAGTTTTCAATAATTAATTATATTTTTCTTTACTTAGGTTATTTGGAGGAAAATACAAAAAAGATCAATAAAAGGAGAATTATATTCAAATAAGGAATGATGATGTGGAAAGTCTATGTGGTGAAGACTCAACTCTACATTGACAATGAGAGGCCTCATACCACACCTATATAAGCATCTTTTGAAGAACAAAATATGGTTGTTGATTTTCAGAGAGAGAAACCTAAGAAGAGAAGAAGAGCCGCAAGGAGTTCCAGCCGTCCTAGCTCGACCGGTGGATGAAGTTGCTCGACCTATCAAAATTCCTCTGCTGAGAATTCTAGGGTTTTTGGTTTATTCTTCCTTCTCGATCATGTTTTTCTATTGTATTCTTTCGATTATGAGTATCTAAACTTCCCTAATTAGGAGCTGATCGAAGCCCTAGACATGCTTAATTACGATTTCGAATCCCTTTTGATTTTCAAAACTATTGGGTGAGTTTTGTTTCACTATTCTTTCCATTGATCATTTCTATGTTCATGTTACATTGGTTGCAAAATTAGTTGCATGGCTTAGGATCTAGAATCTCAGATGTGTGACTGACCGCTATATCAATGCATATTCAATAGAGATAAAGCAGGCTCCTGTGTGAAACAGTTCCTTATTGATGTTAAGGCGACTGCTATATCGACCTTAGAATCTTTGTTGACTTTCAAACACACTTAAAACTTAATGACTTTGATTGATTAGGTTAGGAAGCTGATATGTACCAATCTACCAGTTAAAGATCAAGCAAAGTTAGTACTGACATTTTGCTTAGTACGGCTAGTAAGAGAGTGTAATACAATCGATCTCCTACCGACATTGGCTCGATTATAGGAGTCATTCATCCATGGTTATCTAGATTATATTTAGGGTAAATCATAGGTTGTTTAGGGTAGAGAAAAGTTCCTAGAATTTTTCACTATTTGGTTTCTTCAACAATTTACTTTTTTGAATTTTATAGTTTTTTTGCATTAGCTGTAGATTGGCCGATCTGGTTCGGCAACCAAAACATCTCAGTGTGTGTAGTAGTCTTCCACTGAGTCCAAGTATTTTTTTTTTGAATTTTCATAGCATTTGGTTTAGTCTAAGTTAGGTTCGTAATGTAGTTAGTGTCTAGTAGTCGAGTCTACCAGATTTCAGGCTTTCGCGTCTTTTGAGTTTCTTATGTTCTTGATTCTTAGTTTCACCAATCCTCGGCGGGTAATAACACCTATTTGTCATTAAACTTCATTGAAATAATTATATAGGAGTAAGGTTATCTTTGAGGGTGCTGCTTTTGCCCGTATCATATTTTGGCGTTGTGTCGTTGGGGATTGTTTTAATTCTAACTCTTAGTAATGTCTTTTGTGTTTTTAGTTTTCTTTTATTTCTTTTTCTTTTGAGTCTTACATTCTATACTATGTGTAAGAGCTTATTGTATACATACTCGTCACTCTAGAAGCTCTGAACCACTGCGATTTGATCCAGTGATTGAGAAATCAGCAATATATAACCGGAAACTAAAGAGACTACAGGTGAACACGAGTAACATTGGTGGTGAGGATTCTGAGCAAGAGGTTGAAGAGCAGGAAGAATAGAAAATTCCAACGCCACTGCCATCAGCACCACCAATGGCCAACAACCAAAAACTAAAGGAATCATTTATTCCAGGAAGCGGACTCACAAATTGTGCTACTAGCAAATTTGGGATCCTATGAAAAACCTTTATCTCTCATCTCGAACAATTGCCATACTTCATAAGCACTCCCTCTTAGGACCCTCAAGACTTTTGAATGAGTTTTCAACATTGTGTAGAATGCAGAGGTCACAAAATGTTGAGGAAGACATGGTCAAGCTCCTCCTATTCTCGTTCTCTTTAAAGAAGCAAACAAAGGCATGGTTCAACTCAAACAAGTCATCAATCCGCGGTAACGGATACTTGTTCCTCATCGTAATCTGATTCAGCTTCCGATAGTCGATACACAAATGCATGGACCCGTCCTTCTTCCGCACAAACAACACTGGAGCACCCCACGGAGAAACACTCGGTCGAATGAATCCCTTCTCCAACAACTCCTGAAGCTGAATCTGCAACTCCCTCAACTCTACAGGCGCCATCCGGTACGGTGTCTGGGAAATCGGTCCAGTACCCGGCAATAACTCAATGGTAAAATCAATCTCCCGCACAGGGGGTATACCAGGTAACTCCGCTAGAAACACATCCGGAAACTCAGACACAACCTCAATACTACCAAGCTCTGGCACTGCAGCTGTAGTGTCCACAACATGGGCTAAATATGCAACACAACCCTTCTTCATCAACCGATCCGCCCTCATTGCGGAAACCAAACACGGTAGGGAAGTGTTCTTCTCGCCACGAAACAATATCTCAGGTAACCCTGGTCGTCGAAACGCGACCTCCTTCCTGTGGCAATCAAACATAGCCCAGTGCGACTCCAAAAAGTCCATACCCAATATTAAATCAAAATCCACAATATCAAGCAATAACAGATCAGCGGCTAAACCATGGCCATCAACAAACACCTCACAATCTCGGTAAACCCAACCGATGCTCACAACCTCACCTGACGGATACAACACTCTCCACAACCCCGGAAGTGGAGATGCAGGTACCGTAGCCAATGATGACAGTCTAAATGATATGAATGAATGTGTGGCACCTGGATCCAGTAATGCAACTACAGGAATACCAAAAACATGTAACGTACCGATAACGACCTCCGGTGATGCTCTGCCCTCACGCATAGTCATAGCATGAACTCTCGCCTGTCCGGCTGGTCGTCCTCGCTGGGGTTGTCCCTGCTGTCTACCCTGACCTGCAGTCTGTGCTGGTCGAGCCCCCGAAGTGGCACCTCGCTCAACTCCGGAACTCTGGGCCGCCTGTCTATCTCCACCATACAACTGAGGACACTCCCTCGAAAAGTGGCCCACCTGACCACAACGATAACAAGCACCAGGACTCCGCTGACATGGGCCCAAATGATATCTATTGCAGAGGTTGCACAAAGGATAGTCTCTCGGAACAGGAAATGTGCCACCAGTATGCCGAGGATAACTAGAACCGCTGGAACCTCCACTATCCTGTGGCCGCTGCGGTCGATCTCTCCTCCATCCTGGTCTCCGTCTAGGTACACTAGCTGGTGGTCGATATGACCCACCGCCTGAAGATGAAGCTGAACCGGAAGTATCAGAACTCTGCCTCTTGGAAGGCCCCTGACTCGGTCCACCTTCCTCAAATCGTCTCGGCTGGTACCTCTGCTGTCTCTCCTGCTCAATATCCTCGCCTCGGAGAGCTGCACTGACAAACTCATCAAAGTTGTTCCTCGGCATCGTAGTCAACGTCGCCTTGATACTCAGATTCAATCCCAGCTCAAACCTGCGACACTTGGCTTCTTCTGTAGCCACCATATCCCGCGCAAAACGAGACAAACGGGTAAACCGATCCCGATACTCAAGTACAGACAAACTGCCCTGCCTCAAGTTCGTAAACTCCTCGTACTTGCGCTGCTGGGTAGCCTGATTGAAGTACCTCCGCATAAACAAATCACGGAACACAGTCCACGGAGTATCCACAGGAACCCTGTCGGTGCTAACCCACCAAAAGTATGCATCACCCTCAAGTAAACCAACTGCAGCTACTGTCATCTGCTCAGGTGTAAACTGCAGACGCTCACAAACACGCTCAATCTGAACCAACCATGCCTCGCATATCTCTGGATCAACTGAACCCGAAAACACAGTAGCACCCGCAGTGCGAGCCTTGACCACAGGGTCAAAACGCTCTTCCAAACGCAGCACTCGCATAAGCAAGTCGCGCGTTCGGCGATCCTCATCAGGATCATCATCCCGGTCAACACGGGGACCACGTCGAGGAGGCATCCTACTGATACAAGACAAGCATTAGGCATAAGCAGAAGGAACGTAATCATGAAACCGCAGATATTTGAGGACACACAACACCCGAAGTATTGATGAGTACCGCTGGCCAGTCGGGTCATCACTCCAGCCATGCTGTATCAACTCAAATACCCTAAGCGTCACAACTACAAGAGTCTACAGAATCTGACAACCTAATGCTCTGATACCAAGCTGAAAGGACCCAACCCCGATTTAGCCACCTAAACCGGAATTGAACCCTTTCGAAAACACGAACCAACAAAAACTTTTCAAAATTTGGGCAGAGTTTCGTTACTAACGTTGAATTACCATAACCTGCACGCGGAAAATAACACTTCGTCCTATGCCACAAAAAGCAAACCGTGGGCACAAATCCCAACCGGATTTCTCAACAACAATATAATCATCAACAATGAATAAACTGTACTATGTATATCTGTGAAAATCCGCACAACATGTAACAGAATGTATCAGAGCGACCTCTAAGGTAAAACATATACAATATGTACATCAGTAGGCGAAACAAGAACCTAAGTCTTTTCGAAGATTGATCTTCAATCCGGATATCACTAGTTGAGGATCCGAGAGTCTAATGTGGCCAGGACAGCTTTCAGGTCGCGGTATGGGCATTACGAGTTTTTGGTTATGCCGTTTGGGTTGACCAACGCCCCCGCAGCTTTTATGAACTTGATGAATCGGGTGTTCAGACGGTTTCTAGACAAGTTCGTGATTATGTTCATTGATGATATTTTGATCTATTCCAGGAGTGTGGGCCAGCATAAAAAGCATTTACGAGCGATGTTGCGGACTTTGCGGGACCATCAGCTGTTTGCAAAGTTCAACAAGTGCGAGTTTTGGCTGAACAGTGTGAAGTTTCTGCGCCATGTGATATCGGCTGAGGGAATCAGTGTTGATCCTGACAAGATCGAGGCCGTGCTGAATTGGAGTAGACCTACTACTGTATCGGAGATCCGGAGTTTCTTGAGTTTGGCAGGCTACTATCAGCGATTTATACAGGATTTTTCTCGGATCGCTACTCCACTGACCAGACTGACGAAGAAGGGCGTCAAATTTTAGTGGTCTGATGTGTGTGAGGAGAGTTATTTACTCCTGAAAGAAAAGTTGACTACTGCACCGGTTCTGACATTACCAGACGACATCGGTGAATTTGTGGTTTATAGTGATGCGTCGAAGATGGCACTTGGTTGTGTACTGATGCAACATGGCAGAGTTGTACCCTACGGTTCCAGGCAGTTGAAACCACACGAAGTCAACTATCCGACCCATGATTTGGAGTTGGCCGCTATTGTGTTAGCGTTGAAGAGTTTGAGACATTACTTGTACGGAGCCCAGTCTCACCTACTTGCGAACGCAGCCAGACTTGAACATAAGGCAGCACAGGTGGATGGAGTTGATCAACGACTATGATTGCACTTTCGGGTACCATCCAGGGAAGGCCAATGTTGTTGCCGATGCACTCAGTCGAAAATCTGGAGCTTCGTTATTCCACGTGTGTGTGGCCAGAGTGTCTATGTTAGCCGAGCTTCGGGCTACGGGAGCCGAGTTCGAGTGGGATGAAGAGGGAGCCTTGTTAGCCAGTTTTTATGTTCGACCAGTGTTGGTTGATCAGGTTCGGGAGGCTCAGGATTCAGATTCCTACCTGTTGGACAAGAAGACCATGATTCGGAATGGTGTGCCTACATAGTTTCGGTTGAGTGATGATGGTACATTGCTTTTCAGAGGCAGATTATGCGTACCCCGAGACGAGAGTCTGAAGAAGGAGATACTAGATGAGGCTCATTGTTCGGCTTATGCGATGCATCCCGGTGGTACGAAGATGTTTCGTACTCTTCGAGTGTATTACTGGTGGCGCAACATGAAGCGAGAGATTGCCGCATATGTGAGCCGATGTTTGATCTGTCAGCAAGTTAAAGCGGAGAGGCAGAAACCTGCGGGAAAGTTACAGCCACTGGAGATTCTAGTTTGGAAGTGGGAGCACATTACTATGGATTTCGTTTATCAGTTGCCGCGTGCTTCGGCTGCCAACACTGGCATTTGGGTTATTGTGGATCGACTGACAAAATCCGTTCATTTTTTCGTACTTCCGGGGAAGATATCAGTGGGCAGATTGGCCAAGCTGTATTTGTCAGAGATTGTTCGACTGCACGGTGTGCTTGTGTCTATTGTTTCTAACTGAGACTGTCAGTTTACTTCTGAGTTCTGGCAGGCATTGCAGCGAGCCATGGGCACAAGGTTGCGTTTCAGTACAGCTTTTCATCCTCAGACTGACGGGCAGTCTGAGCGGACTATACAGACTCTTGAGGATATGTTGCAGTCTTATGTTTTGCAGTTTCGAGGAAATTGGGACCAACAACTGCATTTGATAGAGTTCGCCTACAATAACAGAAGGCCAGCATTGAGATGGCACCGTACGAGGCCCTGTACGGGAGGCAGTGCCGCACTCTTTTGTGTTGTAGTGAGGTGGGCGAGCGATGGCTTATTGGCCCTGATCTAGTGAAGAGCACCATGGAGGACATCCAGATTATCCGGGATAGATTGAAGATCGCCCAGGATCGCCAGAAGAGTTATGCGAACGTGAGGAGGAAGAGCCTCGATTTTGATGTGGGTGATTGGGTCTTCCTGAAACTATCTCCGTGGAGGGGAGTTGTGCATTTCGGGAAGCGTGGTAAGCTTCGACCACGGTACATTGGTCCGTACGAGATCACCGAGAGGATTGGACCCGTGGCTTACAGACTTGCGTTGTCAGCTGAGATGGCCCGTGTACACGATGTTTTCCATGTCTCGATGTTGCGGAAGTATATCCCAGATCCATCACATGTGTTAGCGCCACATCAGCTACCTATCGGAGAGGATTTAACATATGTGGAGGAGCCGGTACAGATTTTCGATCGGCGTGAGCAGGAGTTGAGGCACCGTGTTATACCGCTGGTGAAGGTCTTGTGGTAGAATCACTCGGTTGAGGAGGCCACCTGGGAGACTGAGCAGCGTATGCGGGAGCAGTATCGTCATCTGTTCATCTGACAGGTACGTAAATTTCAAGGTCGAAATTTTTTAAAGGGCGTAGATTTGTGACGACCCGAATCAGAAACAGTAGAGTAATCAGCGTAAATCACGAGTTAGTGCGTAATCGCAGCTTTTTGATAATTGTGTGGTTTGCCGGTTTTGATTACGACTTAATTATCGGCTGATAATTTGAGTTGAGTCTCTTCTCGAGAATTGTTGTACACATGATTTCGAGTTCATGGGCGGTTCCGGATGATTTTTCCAATGACCGAGGAATATAATATGATTATTTGAAGTTTCGGAATATCGACGAGTTTATCCGTTCGTATCGAGTTTATCCGAATCGTGATGGTTATCCGTTTGGACCGTCTATCGTCCCAAGACACGAGTATAAATATCGGAAATAGTCGAAAAATTGTCGAAAACACTGGTTGAGGTGTTGACCGAGCGTTGACCAAAATTTGAACCCGTTAATCCGAGGGGACTATTCACCCGGTTACTGTTCATCATCGGAACTTCTGTTCCAGGCCGATTTGGGCCACGACCTTGGAAGGTAAATTGTTCTCTTCGTGATTCTAAGCAGTTTAGAACTTGGAATTTCTTGATTTGGTTGAGAATTGAGGGAGAACGAGTTCGGTGAAGTTCTTGGATTGTGCCAGATTCGGGTGGCCTTCTCCGGCGACTTTTGGGGTCGGGGCTTTGGGGGGAAAAGTTCCCCTCAAGCTATAGATACTTTTGGTAGAAGGAATTTGCGTTTGGTTGCCATTTGAAGCTCACCGGAATCTCACCGGAATCCATGGATTATGTGAGTTTCGAGCTCAATTCCGGCCGGTGGGCTTGGAATTGGGTCTCGGTGTAGAAGACAAATATGTTGGGCTTGAGGAGGACTTGTGATCTGGAAATTTTGGCCGGGATCCGTCACCGTTGAAAGCGGCTGTCAACGACTGTCAATGGCTGAGCTCCGGCGACCGTTGACTTTTTTGGAAATGTGTCGAGTTATATGTAGTTTCGCTCGTATTCGCGCCCCGATCGTCGCCTTGCATTTTTCGAGTTGATTTGGGTACCGAATTTTCAGTCGAGGGTTTGAGTGGAGATTTCGGGAATTTCGTCGATTATTTTGCAATGCATTATATATTTCCGGGAACGGTTAGTTTCCGAGGTGTGGTACAGTGTTGTGAATTGTGATTTTGATCAGATATATTTTGTGATTATTCAGGGGATCGAGATCGTGCTTCAGGCGAGGGATCTTCCGCCAGACCACGTGATTAGCGCGAGTGCGCTTTGCTCGTCTGTGAGTGGACCTTTCTTTTAACTGATCGATTACGAGTCTTTACATTATATTTTATGAGCATGAGCATACATTTGTGATTATGACTTATACGAGCCTGTGTTTTACGATTATGCTTTATACGTATGCATGAAACTATTTATGATTTGATTTACACAGAGTACAGTCACAGTTTATGTTGTTGTATCGATACACTTACATCCCGGCTGATCCCCGAGGATGTCTACCAGGGGGAACTGTACCTTGTGCCGATGTATTTCCTGGTGGATACAGATTTATGTTCCTTGTGCCGATGTATTTCCGAGTAGGAACAGATATCCTGACCTAAGGCCTTTCTGGCTAGAATCACGTGTGGGTCTGGGATCACGTGATTCGGACTGTACTAGCACGGATGTGTCCATGAGCGACCCCGTGGGATTTTTCTATGCATGCTCTATACGTTGGAGGAGTTTGAGTTCACCTCTTATACTATTTAATGTTCATTCATTTTTGACTTGCATATGTTATTATAACATATATTATTTGGTGAAAGACATTTATTTTCATCCACTCACTCTAACGATTTTCATGTCTTTCCCCTGGGCTTTTCGGTTTCTGTTCCCAGTTTATAGTTTGGATTCTGGTGTTTCACGTCGTGGTCGGAGGCTAGTTGTTCGAGCTACCTGTGTTTTCCAGTAGGTTTCTTGTTTTGCCTACTGTTGTATATTTTGTATATGAATACACTAGAGGTTGCTCTGATACGTTACTGATACATGTTTTATATGGATTTTTCCCGGATTTACTATATATTACAGTTATGTTTACTGTTTATTGCTATTGATATGATATTGAGAAATCCGGATGTGATTGGTGCCCATGGTTTAGCTTTTGTGGCATAGGATGAAGTGTATTTTCCGGGTACAGGTTAATGGCAATTCCGCGTTAGTAGCGTTACTCTGCCGAAATTTTTATGGTTTTTGTTGGTTTGTGTTTTCAGAAGGGGTTTGATTCCGGTTTAGGAAACTAAATCGGGGTTGGGTCCTTTCAAACCGTGGCCGGAATCGGTCTCCACGGCCCAAACGCACAAAATGGGTCGCCCCGTGACCCGTGGTCAACGCGGGTCAAGGCCCAATTCCTGATTTGGAAAGTTTCCAAAATCGGCAAGTATTCTCCCGTATTTATACCGTACGCGTATTGATTCCCAAACGGATAAATACGACAATATCCGACAGCCGAAAATATTCACAACTTATTCCTTGTAACCATGAATAATCCTCCGGAAGTTCCCACGAGCTCAAAATTAAATTCTCTACAACTTTCATGAAGGATCTCAACTCAAATTCTTGCCTGAAAATTTAGTCGTTAACGAAGCCACCATATTAATCAATTACGTCAAAATCGCGACTAATCGCGAAACTTGCATATCAAGTCGATAACCATTTCAATTTCGGTTCGAGTCGATCGACTGTCCAAAACGGATCACAATCACGATTCGGATAAACTCAAATACGAACGGAAAAACTCGACGATATTCCGAAATTTCAAATATTCATATTATATTCCTCGGTCGTCGAAATAATAGTTCGGAACCGCCCACGAACTCGAAATCATGCGTACAACAACTCGTAAAATGATTGATTTGCCGGTTTTGATCACGACTTAAATATTGATCGAGAATTTGAGTAGAGTCTCTTCTCGAGAGTTGTTGTACGCGTGATTTCGAGTTCGTGAGCGGTTCCGGATTATTATTTCGACGACCGAGGAATATAATATGAATATTTGACTTTTCAGAATTTCGTCGAGTTTTTCCTTTCGAATCGAGTTTATCTGAATCGTGATTGTTATCCGCTTTGGACCGTCGATCATCCCGAGTCGAGAGTATAAATTATCGAAAACACTATTGGAAGTTTGACCAGAGTTGACTTTTGGTGTTGACCGTTAACTTTAGGCTGACCGGAGAACCACCGCGGGCATCGATCTGTTTGCTGTCGAATTTCACAATTTTGGCCACCTCCTACTTGGACCTTGGTATGGATCGATTCCTCTTTCAATTTGCTACTGTTTAAAACTTGGAATTTCATGATTTGATGCCGGATTGAGGGAGAACGGAGGATTTGAAATTTTTGGATTTTTTCCAGAATCGGCCTTGATTGGGGGCGGAGCTCCGGTGACTTTTCGGTGTGGATTCTTGGTGGAAACTGTTGGGTTTTTGTTGGAGATCATTTCCCCTTTGGTTTGGAGGGACGAGGTGGCGCGACGGCGCCGGAATCAGGCCGGGAAGTTTTCCGGCCGGTTGTGCTCTAGGATTTTTAGAGCTGTTTTCCGGCCAATCTCGCTGGAATTGGACTTGGCCTCAGTTGGGAAAGTTGTTGGGCTCGTTGAGGAGAACCTTGTGGGAGCTTGGCCGCCGAAAAATCTGTCTGGTTGACAGCGCACCGCCGGCGACGGAGGCGGTCAACGATGGAGCTCCGACGACCGTTGACTTTTTGGAAATGTATCGAGTTATATGTCGTTTTGCTCGTATTCCCGTCCAGATCGTCGCCATGAGGTTTTCGAGTTGATTTGGGTACCGGATTTTTAGTCGAGGGTTTGAGTGGAGATTTCGGGAATTTCGTCAATTATTTTTGTATGGCGTTATATGTTTTCGGGAACGGTTTGTTTCCGAGGTGTGGTACAGTGTTGTGAATTGTAATTTTGATCAGATACATTTTGTGATTATTCATGGGATCGAGATCGTGCTTTGGGCGAGGGATCTTCCACAGAACCACGTGATTAGCGCGAGTGCGCGCTTTGCTCATCTGTGAGTGGATAATTTCTTTTCACTGATTAGTCGCGAGCATTTAATACACGTTTTACGAGCATGAGCATGCATATGAGATTATGATTTATATGAGCATGTGTTATATGATTATACATTTACGAATACGCATCGACGATTATGCTTATATAATTATGTATTACGTATATGCATTTATGTTATGCTGTATACACTTGCATAGAACTATTTATGATTTGGTTTACACAGAGTATAGTCACAGTATATATTGTTATATCGATACACTTGCATCCCGACTGATCGCCGAGCATGTTTACTTGGGGAGGCTGTGACCCCTAACCCGAAGCCTTTACCGGGGGGGGGGGGGGGGGGGGTGCAGACCTCTGACCTGAGGCCTTTCTGGTTAGAATCACGTGTGGGTCTGGGATCCTGTGGTTCCGACTGTACTAGCGCGGACGTGTCCATGAGTGACCCCGCAGAGTTTTACGCTGCATGCTCCGTACAGGTGAGGAGTTAGAGTCTCCCTCGTGTACTATGTCATATTCATTCATTTAGAATCGCATATATTTTTATAACATATATTATTCGGTGAAAGACATTTATTTTCGTCCACTCACTCTAACGGTTTTCATGTCTTTCCCCTGGGCTTTTCGGTTTCCGTGCCCAGTTTGTAGTTCAGATTCTGGTGTTGCACGTCGTTGTCGGAGGCTTAGTGTTCGAGCTACCTTTATTTTCTAGTAGGTTTCTTGGTTTGCCTACTGTTGTATATTTTGTATATATACACTATAGGTCGCTCTGATACGTTACTGATACATGTTTTCTATGCGGTTTTCCCTGAATTTTCTATATATTACAGTTATGTTTACTGCTTTATGTTATTGTTATGATATTGAGAAATCCGGATGGGATTGGTTCCCACGGTTTGGCTTTTATGGCATAGGATGAGGTGTATTTTCCGGGTGCAGGTTAATGGCAATTCCGAGTTAGTAGCGTTACTCTGCCGAAATTTTTATGGGTTTTGTTGGTTCATGTTTTTAGAAGGGGCTTGATTCTGGTTTAGGAAACTAAATTGGAGTTGGGTCCTTTCAGCTTGGTATCAGAGCATTAGGTTGTCAGATTCTGTAGACTCTTGTAGTTGTGACGCTTAGAGTATTTGAGTACGTACAGCATGTCTGGGGCGATTACCCGACTGGCCAGCGGTACTCATCAATGCTTTGGGTGTTGTGTATATTCAAATATTTGAGGTCTCATGATTACGTTCCTTCTGCTTGTACCTAATGCTTATCTTGTATCAGTAGGATGCCTCCTCGACGTGGTCCTCATGTGAATCGGGAAGTAGATCCTGATGAGGATCTCCAGACGCACGACTTGTTAATGCGAGTATTGCTTTCGGAGGAGTGTTTTGACACTGTGGTCAAAGCTCGTACTGCTAGTGTGACTGTCTTTTCGGGTTCAGCTTATCCAGAGATTTGTGAGGCATGGTTTGTTCAGGTTGAACGCGTATGTGAGCGTCTGCGTTTTACCCCTGAGCAGATGACAGTGGTAGCAGTCAGATTACTTGAGTTAGATGCATACTTCTTGTGGGTTAGCACCGATAGAGTTCCAGTTGATACTCCGTGGACTTTGTTTCGAGATCTGTTTATGTGGAGAAATTCAATCAGGCTACCCAGCAGCTAATGTATGAGGAGTTCACGAATTTGAGGCAGGGTAGTATGACTGTGCTTGAGTGCCTGGACAGATTTACCCGCTTATCTCAGTTTGCTCGTGACATGGTGGCTACTGAGGAAGACAAGTGCCGCAGATTTGAACTGGGTTTGAACTTGAACATCAAGGGGACTCTGACTACCATGCCTCGGAACAACTTCGATGAGTTTGTCAGTGCAGCACTCCGAGGTGAGGATATCGAGAAGGAAAGGCAGATGAGATACCAGTCTCGACGGTTTGAGGAGGGTGGACCGAGTCAGGGACCTTCCAAGAGGCTGAGTTCTGATACTTCTGGTTCGGCATCATCCTCGGGCAGTGGACCATATCGACCACCAGTTAGTGCACCGAGACAGAGGTAGAGATGAAGGAGAGATCGACCGCAGTGACCACAGTCCAGTAGTGGTTCTAGCGGTTCCAGTTATCCTCGGTGTACCGGTGGCACTTTCACCGTACCGAGGGAGTACCCATTGTGTAGTCTCTGCAGCAGGTATCATGTTGGTCCATGTCAGTGAGGCCTTGTCACTTGTTTTCGTTGTGGCGAGGTGGATCACTACGCGAGAGCGTGTGTCCAGCTTGATGGTGCTGGTGGACTGGCGGCGCAGAGTTCCGGAGGAGAGCGAGGTGCCACTTCGGGGACTTGACCAGTTCAGTTTTCGGGCCAGGGAGGACAGTAGGGACATCCTCAGCGTGGACGACCAGCTGGGCAAGCTAGGGTTCATGCCATGACTTTACGCGAGGGTAGAGCTTCATCGGAGGTTGTTATTGGTACATTGTATGTTTTCGGTGATCCAGTACTTACATTGTTAGATCCAGGTGCTACACATTCTTTCATGTTATATAGACTATCATCTTTAGCTACTGTACCTGCGTCTCCATTTCCAGGGTTGTGGAGATTGTTGTATCCGTCCGGTGAGGTTGTGAGTATTAGCTGGGTGTACAGAGACTGTGAGATTTTTATTGGAGGTCATGGTTTAGCCGCGGATTTGTTATTGCTGGATATCATCGACTTTGACGTGATTTTGGGTATGGACTTCTTGGAGACACATTGGGCCATGTTCGATTGTCACAAGAAGGAGGTTGCATTTCGACGACCAGGCTTCCCCGAAATATTGTTTCGCGGTAAGAAGAATACTTCATTTCCATGTGTGATTTCCGCGATGAAGGCGGATCAGATGATGAAGAAGGGTTGTGTTGCTTATTTAGCTCATGTTGTAGATACTACGACTGCTATGCTGGATATTGGTGATATTGAGGTTGTTTCCAAGTTTCCAAATGTGTTTCCAGAGGAGTTACCGGGTATACCTCTAGTTCGGGAGATCGATTTCACCATTGAGCTATTACCGGGTACGGGACCCATATCTCAGGCACTGTATCGTATGGTGCTAGCGAAATTGAAAGAGCTAAAGAAGGATGGTTCCATGCTGTTATGCATCGATTACCGGAAGCTGAATCAGGTCACTGTGAAGAATAAGTATCCATTACCGCAGATTGACAATTTGTTTGATCAGCTCAAGGGAGCTTCAGTCTTTTCGAAGATTGATCTCAGGTCCGGATATCATCAGTTGAGGATCCGAGAGTCAGATGTGGCCAGGACAGCTTTCAGATCGCGGTATGGGCATTACGAGTTCTTAGTTATGCCATTTGGGTTGACCAACGCCCCCGCAGCTTTTATGGACTTGATGTACAGGGTGTTCCGACGGTTTTTGGACAAGTTTGTGATCGTGTTCATCGACGACATCCTGATCTATTCCAGGAGTGTGGGCCAGCACAAGAAGCATTTACGAGCGGTTCTGCAGACTTTGCGGGATAATCAGTTGTTTGCAAAGTTCAGCAAGTGTGAGTTTTGGTTGGACAGCATGAAGTTTCTGTGCCACGTGATATCAGCTGAGGGAGTCAGCGTTGATCCTAACAAGATTGAGGCAGTGCTGAATTGGAGTAGACCTACTATACCGTACCAGAGATCAGGTTTCTTGGGCTTGGCAGGCTACTATCGGGGCTTTGTGCATGATTTTTCTAGGATTGCTACTCCACTTACCAGATTGACGAAGAAAGGCGTCAAGTTTGAGTGGTCCAATGCATGTGAGGAGAGTTACTTGCTCCTGAAGGAAAAACTGACTACTGCATCGATTTTGACTTTACCTGACGATAGTGGAGAGTTCGTGGTTTACAACGATGCATCGAAATTGGGACTTGGTTATGTGCTGATGCAGCATGGCAGAGTTGTGGCCTACGGTTCCAGGCAGCTGAAACCACATGAAGTCAACTATCCTACGCATGATTTGGAGTTGGCTGCTATCGTATTAGCGTTGAAGAGTTGGAGACACTACTTGTATGGAGCTCAGTGCAAGATATACACCGACCACAAGAGTCTCACTTACTTGCGCACACAGCCAGACTTAAATATGAGGCAACGCAGATGGATGGAGTTGATCAACGACTATGATTGCACTTTCGAGTACCATCCAGGGAAGGGTAATGTCGTTGCCGATGCACTCAGTCGGAAATCCGGAGCTTCGTTGTTCCATGTGTGTGTGACCAGAGTGTCTATGTTAGCCGAGCTTCGGGCTACGGGAGCCGAGTTCGAGTGGGACGATGATGGAGCTTTGTTTGCCAGCTTTCAGGTTCGACCCGTGTTGGTTGATCAGGTTCGAGAAGCTCAAGATTCAGATTCCTACCTGTTGAACAAGAAGACCATAATACGGAATGGTGTGACACTAGAGTTTCGGTTGAGTGATAATGGTACGTTACTTTTCAGAGGCAGATTGTGCGTGCCCAGAGATGAGAGTCTGAAGAAAGAGATTTTAGACGAAGCTCATTGTTCGGCATATACGATGCATCCCGGAGGTACGAAGATGTTTCGTACACTTCGAGCGTATTACTAGTGGCGCAATATGAAGCGGGAGATTGCAGCATATGTGACCAGATGTTTGATTTGTCAGGAGGTTAAAGCGGAGAGGCAGAAACCTGCGGGAAAGTTGCAGCCAGTAGAGATTCCGGTTTGGAAGTGGGAGTACATTACCATGGATTTCGTGTATCAGTTGCCGCGTACTTCGGCTGGCAATACTGGTATTTGGGTTATCATGGATTGATTGACGAAATTCGCTCATTTTCTCGCACTTCCGAGGAAGATATAATTAGGCAGATTGGCAAAGCTGTATTTTTCGGAGATCGTTCGACTTCACGGTGTGCTTGTATCTATTGTTTCTGATCGACACAGTCAGTTTACTTCCGAATTTTGGCAGGCATTGCAGCGAGCCATGGGAACTAGATTGCACTTTAGTATAGCGTTTCATCCTCAGACTGACGGCAGTCTGAGTGGACTATACAAACTCTCGAGGATATGTTGCGGTCTTGTGTGTTGCAATTTCGAGGAAATTGGGACCAGCAACTACATTTGATTGAGTTCGCCTATAACAACAGCTATCAGGCCAGTATTGAGATGGTACCGTACGAGGCCCTGTACGGGAGGCAGTGCCGCACTCCGTTGTGTTGGAGTGAGGTGGGCGAGCGATGGCTTATTGGCCCTGATCTGGTGAAGAGCACCATGGAAGACATTCAGATTATTCGGGATAGATTGAAGATTGCCCAGGATCGCCAGAAGAGTTATGTAGACGTGAGGAGAAAGAGTCTCGAGTTCGATGTGGGCGATTGGGTCTTCCTGAAACTATTTTCGTGGAGGGGAGTTGTGCGTTTCGGGAAGCATGGCAAGCTTCGACCACGGTACATTGGTCTGTATGAGATTACTGAGAGGGTTGGTGTCATGGCTTACAGACTTGAGTTGCCGTTCGAGATGGCTCATGTACACGATGTGTTTCACATTTCGATGTTGCGGAAGTATATTCCAAATCCATCATATGTGTTAGCACCACAGCAGCTACCTATCCGAGAGGATTTGACATATGTGGAGGAGGCGGTTCAAATTCTCGATCGGCGTGAGCAAGAGTTGAGGCACCGTGTTATACCGCTGGTAAAGGCCTTGTGGCAGAATCACGCAGTTGAGGAGGCCACCTGGGAGACTAAGCAGCGTATGCGGGAGCAGTATCCTCAACTGTTCACTTCACAGGTACGTAAATTTCGAGGTCGAAATTTTTTTAAGGGGGGTAGATTTGTGACTACTCGAAACAGAATAAGTAGAGTAATCGGCTTAATTCACAAGTTAGCGCGTAAACACAGTTTTACGTAAAATGATTGATTTGCCGGTTTTGATCACGACTTAAATATCGCCCTAGAATTTAAGTAGAGTCTCTTCTCGAGAGTTGTTTTACGTGTGATTTCGAGTTCGTGGGTGGTTCCGGATTATTATTTCGACGACCGAGGAATATAATATGAATATTTGAAATTTTAGAATTTCGTCGAGTTTATTCGTTCATATGCGAGTTTATCCGAATCGTGATTGTTATCCATTTTGGACCATCGATCGTCCCGAGTCGCGAGTATAAATATCAAAAATAGTCGAAAAATTGTCAAAAACACTGTTGGAAGTTTGACCTGCATTGACTTTTGGTGTTAACCGTTGACTTTGGGCTGACCAGAGAACCACCGGGGGCATCGACCTGTTTGCCATCGGATTTCACGATTTCGGCCTTCTCCGGCTTGGACCTTGGTATGGATCGATTCCTCTTTCAATTTGCTACTGTTTAGAACTTGGAATTTCATGATTTGATGCCGGATTGAGGGAGAACGGAGGATTTGAAATTTTTGGATTTTCGCCGGAATCGGCCTTGATTGGGGGCGAAGCTCCGTTGACTTTCCGGTGTGGATTCTTGGTGGAAACTATTGGGTTTTGGTTGGAGATCATTTCCCCTTTGGTTTGGAGAGACGAGGTGGCGCGACGGCGCCGGAATCAGGCCAGGAAGTTTTCTGGCCGGTTATGCTCTAGGATTTTTCAAGCCGTTTTCCGGCCAATCTCCCCAGAATTGGACTTAGCCTCAGTTGGGAAAGTTGTTGGGATCGTTGAGGAGAACCTTGTGAGAGCTTGGCCGCCGGAAAATCTCTCCGGTTGACGGTGCGGTCAACGACGGAGCTCCGAGGACCGTTGACTTTTTGGAAATGTATCGAGTTATATGTCGTTTTGCGCATATTCGCGTCCCAATCGTCGCCTTCAGGTTTTTGAGTTGATTTGGGTACCGGATTTTTAGTCGAGGGTTTGAGTGGAGATTTCGGGAATTTCGTCGATTACTTTTGTACCGCGTTATATGTTTCCGGGAACAGTTGTTTTCGAGGTGTGGTACAGTGTTGTGAATTGTGATTTTGATCAGATATATTTTGTGATTATTCAGGGGATCGAGATCGTGCTTCGGGCGAGGGATCTTCCGCCAGATCACGTGATTAGCGCGAGTGAGCGCTTTGCTCATCTGTGAGTGGATAATTTCTTTTCACTGATTAGTCGCGAGTCTTTAATACACGTTTTACGAGCATGAGCATGCATATGAGATTATGATTTATATGAGCATGTGTTATACAATTTTACATTTGCGAATACGCATCGACGATTATGCTTATACAATTATGTATTACGTATATGCATTTACATTATGCTTTATACACTTGCATAGAACTATTTATGATTTGGTTTACACAGAGTACAGTCATAGTATATATTGTTGTATCGATACACTTGCATCCCAGCTGATCCCCGAGGATGTTTACCGGGGGAGGCTTTGACCCCTGATCCGAGGCCTTTATCGAAGGGGGGGGGAGCAGACCTTTGACCTGAGGCCTTTCTGGCTAGAATCACGTGTAGGTCTGGGATCCCATGATTCCGACTGTACTAGCGCGAACGTGTCCATGAGTGACCCCGCAAAGTTTTACGCTGCATGCTCCGTACGGGTGAGGAGTTAGAGTCTCCCTCGTGTACTATGTCATATTCATTTATTTAGACTCGCATATGTTTTTATAACATATATTATTCGTCGAAAGACATTTATTTTCGTCCACTCACTCTAACGGTTTTCATGTCTTTCCCCTGGGGTTTTCGGTTTCCGTGCCCAGTTTGCAGTTTAGATTTTCTGGTGTTGCACGTCGCTATCGGAGGCTTAGTGTTTAAGCTACCTTTCTTTTCCAGTAGGTTTCTTGGTTTGCCTACTGTTGTATATTTTGTATATATACACTAGAGGTTACTCTGATACGTTACTGATACATGTTTTCTATGTGGTTTTCCCAGGATTTTCTATATATTACAGTTATGTCTACTGCTTTATGTTATTGTTATGATATTGAGAAATCCGGATGGGATTGGTGCCCGCGGTTTGGCTTTTGTGGCATGGATGAAGTGTATTTTCCGGGTGCTGGTTAATGGCAATTCCGCGTTAGTATCGTTACTCTGCCGAAATTTTTATGATTTTTGTTGGTTCATGTTTTCAGAAGGGGCTTGATTCCGGTTTAGGAAACTAAATTGGGGTTGGGTCCTTTCACATAGTTTCATGGAGATATGTATACTTCGAACCATTCAAGCAATATGAAATTGTATAACCATTCTTAACACTTTCAAATGCCGAAAGAATTAAATTTTATTACTTTGTGAACATCAAAACTTACATAAAAAATTGTTCTTATTTAATACAACTAGAGTCAAATACAAAACAAAACTTGATTACATAGTAATGAAATGAATCTAATACATATACTAACTAAAAATTTGAAGTCTCAAGACTTGCTTTGGTGTCATCTCCTACAATTAGATTGGTTTCACTGTAATCTTCCATCTCAAAGTCTTCAGTATAGTTAGTCTCATGGATCAAATATTGTTGGCACTTTTTGTCAGAGATTATAACATCCTTGGGTGCACAACATTGTTTGTGCATATGCTTCATAAAACCACACCTATAACAAGATGACAAGCTAGAATGAGCAGACTGAGAGGAACTGTTATCATTCTTGAGACCGGAAGTATGCATATTTTGGCTTTTGTCTTGCTGAGTCTAAGTCATGTTCTGACTTTGTCCTCCTGTACCATGACCTTTGCCACCACGATTTTTGTAAGGCTCAGAACGATTGTTATGATTTTTCTTACGTGTCTTTCCACTAGTGTTATAAGTTTCATGGAATTTCTTTATACCGGCTGGCCTAACATTGTTGTGGAGAAGGATCTCGTGATTCTTCTCTTTCTTGGCTAGCACACTCATAAAATCATTGAATGATCTAAGTCTTCCTTACTCATAATCAATGCGATGTAAATGTGCAAGGGTGTCCATAGAAGTAGGGAAGGTGCTCAAAGACTTCTCAACCATAGCTTGGTCGGTCTTTATAACACCACAAATAGCAAGCTCTGACTGTAACCACTACCGGATTAAGAGACATTGCCGGCGACTTTAAGTCGCCGGCCTTGTTTTTTTTTTCGCCGGAATTGTCATTACCGGCGACTTGCCGTTGCCGGAAATTGCCCGCCGGAGATAGCATTGCCGGCGACGGGAAACGCCATCGCCGGTAATGTCCTAAACATCACCGGCGACTCAAGTCGCCAGCAATGTCAGCGCCGCCGTGGCCGGAATTTGAAGACATTGCCGGCGACTTAGGGGCAATGCTTGGAAAAATTTTAAAAAAAAAACACGGTTCTGGATTGGGCCTAATTCCAGAACCTGCATTAAAAGACATAAACCGTACAATCATACAAGTTCAACAGTACACATAAATGTCTAACGTACAGTACAAATAGCAACGACGATACGAAAATTAACTACAACTACACGTCAGGGTCGAGGAACTTGCGGGTTAGGGTCGAAGTAATACATGTACTCATTTGAACTCCGGTGGCTACCCTGGACTTGCTGTGGTGGTGACTGGTGCGGTGGTGGTGGTGGATAACTAGGGAACACAGGGTGCGGGGGAGGTGTGGGGAACGGGCGTCCGGTAGTCTGAGCCTCGTACATGGTATGCATCCATGTGAACATCTGTGTCTGCTGCTGGACCATGTGTTCGTACTCGGCATCTCTTATTGCCTACTGCTCGGCTATCTGCCTCTTTTGCTCCTCCAACTCCCTCCGCATCATCTGAAGCTCCGCTGCGAGGTTATGACTAGAAGCTGAACTTCTTGACCCGGTAGAGTATTCTGAAGTGTTCTTCAATACTCCTTCGCCCGCCGAGCCCATTCCCCTACAGTAGTAGGTATTCTTTCCAGTCCCGCACGCTTTTGCCATGATCTGAGCCGCTATAGGGCGATCAAGCGGATCGATCTGAGAGGCATACTGGGTGACTTCTTCCTCGGAGCAGTCAGGATGGTTAGTCCGAGCTATATTCATGGTCACTTCTGCGGTCGCCTCCTCCACTCTCGCCTAATTCCAGAAAACTGAAAATGAATAACGTATTAGCTAATAAAATAAATTAATATCGAAAAATAGTTTTATTAACACATGGAGAGGCGAAAGACTTACCGCTTCTTTAGGGCACTGCGGATAGAACTTCTGATGAATATACACCAACGGGTTCACTTCTTGTTGTTGTTGCGCCTTAGTCGACCAACCTAAATAGTTGAGTGAACCTGCATGATGGGCCCTGGTGTTTTTCAATCTATTCACCCGGTTCGTCTTCGAAATCGCCTTGTTTGATAAACATATGAAAAAAAATTAGTAACTAACTATTTCAATGTGATACGATACATTAGGCTTGTAAGATATATTCAGGATGCATACCTGAGCTTTGGGGTGCTCGAAGTGGGCTATCAGCCACTTCCACTCGTACTCCCTAAACTGAAATTCGCTAGGGGTAGGCCTAGCTCCTTGTATACAGTGTAATGGGAAGAAAGCTCGTTCTTCCACTCTTTATACCTATATTAACACCAGGAAAAAAAAGTTAGAGATATTAAAACACTTGATAAACAAAAATCTAACTCGATATATACTTAAATATCGAGTAAGCACATCACCTCATATGTAGTTGACGCTCTACCCACGTGTGAATAAGAACTTCATCCACGTCAAACCACACCTGTAATATGAATATATAAAATGTAAAATTATATATTTATTCGGACTTAATTAATAAATGTAAAATTTGTGTAATGAAAATACGATTTAACTTACACTCAGTGCATTATGCACTTGCATCTTCACGTAGATAGGCACAGATTCCCAATCTGGCCAAAGCATTGGGACCTTGTCCCGCACGATCGCCCCGGCCATGCTGACATATTTTCGCGTGGTGTCAAATGCCTCGATCACCTCGCCATCCTCATTGGCCCTTATGGGCGTTTTCCTTCCCCCGGTGGCCTGCTCAAGTCTCTTCCCGGTGCAGGTGCCTTTGGCCCTTTTCCGTTTTCCAGTCCCATTAACGAAATTGCCTAATAATACAATGTCAACAAATTGATATCATTAATTGAACCTATCGTAAGTCTTTAGTAATAATTAAGTAATCAATCTGATGTTAAATAAATTTACATGCATCGTCCGTTTGTTGGTTGGTGCACCTCACACTCCAAAGATACACGGGGTCGAACGGGATGAAGTTGTACGCTTCCTCCACGCTTAGGAACTCCGGCAGTCCTTCAACATAAATAGGCATCCCCCTATCATCGAATTCAGGGATCACAGGAATCTCGTAGGGTAGGAAGAGAACGGATGGCGGAGATAGACGAGGCCTGGACGATGAGGTGCCAGCACCACCATCTGCCTCAAATGATTCCCGTGAAACGGGAGTAGGCACCGGGCGAATAGGGGGCATTCGGATTGCCGGAGTTTCTGATGCCCCCGTTTACTGTCGCTCGTCTGAGGGTCTGCTGACGGAGGGACGTCTGCTGACTGAGCATCTGCTGACTGAGGCTCGAGGAGGCTCCACTTCCGGTTGCACGGCTGCGAATCGTGCAGCTTCCTCCTCAGCTCGTGCATCTAGCAAGGCTCTCATGTGAGCATTCATCATTGGCCCACTACGCGTGTTGCTAACTGCGGCTGAGGAGGAAGCTTGACTACTGCTCCCTCCACTATTTCGGGAACCTCTCCGAAGCCAATTTGCCGCAAAACCTCCTGGACACGGTAATAGTCATGGATTTGGTTCTATAACAAATCGGAACCGGAACCAAATGTAACCGGAACCGGGCGGAACCGGAACCGTTTGAACCCGGAACCGTTTGGAACTGGAACCGTTCGGTTTCAAACGGTTCCGGTTACAAACAGTTCCGGTTCCAAACGGTTCCAGTTCCACGCGGTTCCGGTTTAAAACCGTTATGGTTCCAAACCGTTCCGATTTCCGATTTTTCACCTTAATTTATACGTTAAATTAACAACTATATCACCTTAATCCAAACACGTTAAATTCCGATTCCGATTTTTCACCTATTATACGTTAAATTAACAACTATATCACCTAACTTAACATATATACATACATCATTTCCGGCTTTAAATTTTCCACATATATATATACATCACATATACACTTTGTATACATCATGCATCTCAATTTCACCTAATTTTCACATATATATATACATCACATATTATTCCAAATCACCCTAGCTAATTAATTTTCCACATTTTTCAAACATACGTATATATATATATACATTGCATATAAATTAATTAATTTTTCACATATATACATCACATATATTTCTCTTTCACCCCACAATTATTTAAATTAATTTGCCACATTTTTCAAACATACCTTAATTACATTTTCCAAATATTTTCCACATGCATACATACATCCCATAATTATCAAAAATTAATTAATCAATCTAATTAAAATGCATAAAAATAAAATGTGGATTGAGAGAGAGAGAGAGGGAGAGAGAGTGAGCTTGCACCTGCCATGGTGGAGAGAGGGGTGACTTTCCGGCGACGGAGGTGAGGGGAGGAGGAAGAGGAGGAGGGGAGGAGAGGAAATAGATATTTGGGGTTTTTTTTTCGGAGAGTGGAGAAGGGAGAGAAGGTGAGGGGAGGGGAGAGGGGAGGAGATGAAGAGAGGATTGAGGAGAGGGAGATGAGGAAATTGATTGAGATGAAGAGGGAGGGGTTTTAGGGTTTGAGAGGGAAGAGAGATGAGAGAGATGTGAAGAAATGGGGAGCAGCTCGAGCTGCCCTGGAAATACCGCCACCATTACCGGCGAGTTACGTGGTAACTCGTTGGTAATGACATTACCAACGAGTTGATAACTCGTGGGTAATGTCATTACCAACAAGTTCAACTCGTTGGTAATGTCATTATTTCCCGAAGATTATCCGATCGACCTATTTCCGACCAATTTCCGACTAAATAATTTCCGACTAATTTCCGACTAAATAATTTCCCGAAGATTACCCGACTACAATTTCCGACTACAATATCCGACTACAATTTCCGACTACAATATCCGACTACAATTTCCCGAAGATTATCCGATCGACCTATTTCCGACCAATTTCCGACTAAATAATTTCCGACCAATTTCCGACCATATACAACTACAATTTCCGACTACAATTTCCGACTACAATTTACGACTACAATTTCCGACTACAATTTCCGACTACAATTTCTGACTAGAATTTCCGACTATAATTAAAATATGTACATCATTAACGTACTAAGGATGATAATCGTAATCATCTTCATCACTTGAGTCTGACTCGGTTTCATAGGTAACCTCTGGCAATATGTCCCGCTCCTCCTCACTAGAATCAGCGTCAAGTTCATATGGATTAACATCGAGAAGTTCTGCTCCAGTAATTCGAACGACGCTCCCAGATCTCACATTATTAAGGCGAATCGTAGATGATTCCGGAATGTCAAAAGCGTTCGGCTCTTGGTATGCAGTAGCTTCCTCATCATCTGCGGTCTCACCAAGTGTGGCAGCACTGTATATGTTTCTATGAGCAACATGGTTAACCACCTTCCACGGGACTTTGTGAAGAATATCGTCAAGGTAAAACACTTGTTTTACTGATGAGGCAAGAACGAAAGGGTCATCTTCATACCAGCTAGTAGCAGTATGCACCGAAAATGTTCCGTGCTGATTGGTCCTTGTGTTCTCCGGGCTAGTATCAAACCATCTACACTTGAACAAGTGCACTTTCATGCGGTTCCCATAAATTAGTTCAACAACTGAATGAAGGACACTGTAATAGTCAACGCCATCCTGCCCACCATGGACCATTACCCCACAATTCTGTGTTTTCAGTCGGTTGTCTCGATTTTCACATATAAATTTCACGCCATTGACCTGACACATCGAGTAAACTTTTGAAGCTATCAGTTTCATCGCCAGGACCCTCAATTTGTTTGACCACTCTGGGCAACCATCATTTGCTACATGGTTCATCTGAAAACGATAAGAAACCACACAAGAAATTATGAACATAGAAACCACAAAACCACGTATGTACACACATGCTATATAAGGAAAATGGCAATAAAAAATAGACATATACCCTTACCCATTGACCAAAGTAGTTTGCAAACGTCCTGTTGTGGTAATCAACATTTCCGACAATAGCAGGGTAGTGAAGATGATAGTTTTTCCAATATTGTACTTCTTCACAGTTAATCAGTACCGACCAGTGGGCAATGGCTACCTCATTTCCATCCAACTTGTACGACTTTGGCAAGCTTCCCTGTACTACCACGTCATTGGAGATGATATAAAGGTTGAACTGAGGTTCATCTATCGGCATCTGTCGTTGGGGGTCCTCAAGCGCTCCCAAATATACTTTGGTGTACGTTACACACTCGTGCGCAACATATGCTTCAACGATATACCCTTCAGGTGCATATTTATTCTTCACATAGTTCTTGTAGGCTCCCAATTGTCTACAAGTTAACAAGTGCATGTTAACTAAGGTAAAAATAAGAATTTACATATAAAAACAGAGGCAAACCAAATGTATGAATCATTTGTACCTTTCCATGGGATACATCCAAGTGTAGTGTACGGGACCGGTAAGCAACAATTCTTCGGGAAGATGGATCATTAGGTGAGGCATGATGTCGAAAAAATTTGGCGGAAATATCCTCTCAAGCTTGCACATGATAAAAATGATGTCATCTTGCATCTCCTAGAGATCTGATTTTTTAACTTCCCTGGTGCATAACTTCTGAAAGAATCTTGACAAGGCCACCAACGGCTCCACCACCTCTTTGGGCAGGTACCCTCGAATGAAAATAGGGAAAAGGCGTTGATGCAGTACATGGCAGTCATGACTCTTTAATCCGTACATCTTATTGTCCCGGAAGTTAACACACCTGCTTATATTTCCTACATAGCCATAAGGATACCTGCATATATATATATAGCAATAGGCAACATTTATATTTCTCATATATAACCATAATCCGGTAAAAATTTAAGGCAAACCAATTTCCTGCATATTCATATATAAGAATATATACCTGACATTACTCAGCCACCGAAAAATTTCATGCTTATGCTTCAGCTTGACGGTGTAAGGAGCTTGCGGCATTTTTCTCTTACCATCTCTTAACCACAAATGTTTTCGCAGTCCCATAGCTTTCAGATCAATGCGTGCCGTAGGGATGTCTTTTGTTTTCCCCTCCAAGTTAAGAACTGTGCCCACCACACTTTCACACACATTCTTCTCTATGTGCATGACATCTAGGTAGTGTCTGATAGGCAACCTGGGCCAGTAGGGGAGTTCCCAGAATATGCTCTTGTGTGTCCAAAACTTATACCTTTCGGGCTTGTCTGGAATTGACGCCACTATGTCAGGATGATTGCTCAGCTGGCCAAAATCATATTCATTCAACACTTCCAAAATTTCTTCCCCTGTCCTTCGCCTGGGTGCCACACCTGTTTCCACAGTCCCATCAAACGCGTCTGGATCCTGCCTAAATGGGTGATCATATGGAAGCCAAAAACGGTGACGCATCTGAACAATTTTACTACAATGAAGACTGCAATAATCAACTATCATGCACTCTGAACAAGCCCTCTAACCTCTGGTAACGTTGCCCGACAATATACCGCGGGCAGGAAAATCACTGATGGTGCCAACAAGCATGGCATGCATCTGGAACATCTCATTTTTGAACCTATCGTAAGTGGGGTGGCCACACTCACTCAGGTACTTAAGCTCCTCAATCAAAGGCCTCAAATACACATCGAGGCACTTTCCTGGATAACCCAGGCCCGGAATTAACAGAGTCAGCATATTGTATTCCTTATCCATGCACATCCATGGTGGAAGGTTGTATGGTACCAAAATAACTGGCCATATACTGTATTGAAGACTCATGTTGCCAAAAGGGTTGAATCCGTCAGATGAGAGCCCTAGCCAAACATTTCGGACCTCTGCTGCAAAATGATCAAACTCCCTGACCATGTGCTTCCAAGCCTCTCCGTCGGAAGGGTGTATAAGGGTGTCATCGTCAGACAAATTCCTCTCAGCCCACCATCTCATTGCTTCGGCCGTGAAAGCACACATGAACAACTGCTCCAGCCTATCCATAAGCGGGAAATATCGAATTATCTTCGCAGCTTTCTTGTTGCCTGCAGGAGTCAACTTATACCTTTCTGTAAAACATACCGGGCATGCTTCAAGGTCTTCAAGATCTTTTCCCCAGAAGAGAATACAATCATATCTGCATGCATGGATTTTGATGTAGGAAAGCCCAAGATCTTTCAGGATATGTCGCACCTTATGATGAGTGGTAGGAAGACGATGACCGGGTGACAGTAGCGAAGCAGTCCACTTCAACCAAGAATCAACAGTTTTGACAGACATTTTGTTCTCCATTTTGAGCTGCATCACTCCCATCCATCACACTTTCAAGAACAGTCTTAATACAACCGTCGTACAACGGAGTCTGTTGCATGCAATGCAATCAGGTTGTTGTACTTTTCCATACCGCTTGTGTTGACCTGAGCTCCAGGTAATGGCTCGACTGGCTCAATATGGGGGAAACCCTCAACGACGGGAGGGACATTTGGTGCTTCATCAGCAAGTACACCGCTCTCATGAGGAAACATATCATTGATTAACATCGATGTTGGATCATAGGATGAATTGCCCCTCTCAGCAAAATCTCCATGATCATAGCGTGGACTGGCCCTCTCACCAAATTGTCCATGATCATGCGGACCCGTTAACGATGTTTCACCATGATAAATCCAACAAGTGTACTTATCCCAAAACCCGTATTTACTCAAGTGCTTCTGGACTTTATCAATGGGAAAACGAAATCGATCACTGAAACACTTACATTCTTTACACGAGCAATAATGAAGTGTAGTGTCTCCACAATTAGCCTTCACAAAATTCACAAAACTCATAATTCCCTGGTGATATCTGACATCCCATCTTTCGAGGCTCATCCAACTCTTGTCTATCCTGAAAATTCTAACAATTTTACGTATTATATATACACACATTCACTACTAATAATCGACGCAATATCTCAATTCAACTCTAATTAAATCAACACATGCATGCATATATATATATATATATATATATCGATCTAATCTCTGAATTCGATTCAGTACTCGATGATGGTATTCTTCTTTTTTCAGTTCAAAATGTATTTGACTAGGTAGGAGGCTCTCTTAAGCCTGGCTCCGATAGCACTACTATAATACCAGTCGTTGATTCAGACACAAGATAAGATTAACTACAAGAAGTTTTCTCGTTTCGGTGACATCAACAACATTTCATATCTCACAAATTGGATTTGATCAACACACACACATATATATATACATACACATATACGTATATATATACGTATCTATATATATAGCTTCCCGAGTGATCGAGTTTTCGACGCGCGCCTTAATTTTGACAATACCGAAGGATCGATTTCAGAGCGTTTTCCTTCTTTCGATTTCACCGAATTTTTTTCGATCCTAATGAATGACTTGCTGCGATCGGCATTTAATATAAGAGGCATTGCCGGCGATTCATTCAATCGCCGGAAATGGAGACATTACCGGCGACATGTCGCCGGAATTTCGCCGGTAATGTTTCAAAACATTACTGGCGACTTCCTCCGTCGCCGGTAATGTTTTGAAACATTACCTGCTAAATTCCGGCGACATTACCGGCGACGGAGTAAGTCGTCGGTAATGATGAACATTACCGGCGACTTTTCCGGTCGCCGACCTTGTTTTTGGAAATCTCGCCGGTAATGTTTCTTATTCCGGTAGTGAACTCTAGCATATCTTAATAAAAAATCGTTTATCTTAGGATAATCCAATAACTAGATTTTATGTCATTTTTCTATTAACTTTGGAAGTTGTGCGTCATGCACATTATTGAACCGTTCTTGTAAAGTTACCCACAAATCCACAGGGTCATCCTTTAACAAGTACTATTTCCTCAGAGCATGGTGAATATGTCTCCTGAGAAACATGAGAGCTTGAACTTTTCAAGCTAGGATGTCTTCGTTGGCTTCAGTGCCAGGTGGTAGTGGTTGGATGGTATCAGTGAGACATTTACCAAGAAGAGTATTCTTAACATTTGATACCCATCTATGGTATTCTGCTCCTTAAATGTTAAGGATATCAAACTCATGCCTAGCCGGCTCTATTAATGTCATTTCCAAAAGACACAAGAGATGTAATTAGTATCGATCCAATAACCACGATCACTAATATCAAGTTTAGGGAATAAGAACCGTGATCAATGATGTATGGTTATAAAAATTGATGCAAAAATTGGTGGCTTCATACCACTTCTCAGAATACTGTAACTGTCAAATAGTTACAAATATCGACTTCCCTTTTGTTTTCAATATGAAATCACAATTGATCGTGATATTCACTAATAACCGTGACTCCTCCATGACTGTCACTAATCTTAAACATTGAGAGAGAGAGGTGATTAAATCTCCTTATACTTGTACCTGCATTAATCTATAGGAACTAGAGGCATATAATAATTCACAGTATTTAAACTTAAATCTAGACCTAGATCTTGGGTGTTGCGGTAATTAAGTTATGCAATCTAATTTATATCGAAGAAGGTTAGTCAATTTAACTTGAGGGTGTTATGCTCCGTATAAAAAGTTTGCTAAAAAAAGTTTGAAGTAAAAAAACAAAGATCCAAGAAAATCTGGCGGTAGAGAACTCCGATGTCGGTGGTCAGTGGCGGTGGTGATTCCGTCAAGGAGGGAGGCCGGCAGTGGAGCTTTTGGTGTTTAGGGTTTTTTTTTTCTTTTTAAGGTTTGGATTGGCTATTAACTCAAGAGCTACTGATAACTTGTTGAATGAGAAAATAGATACGCAGAAGATATGATCTGAAAATTGTACTTTATTCATTGATAGATGACTTTAAATAGTTATTATAATCTGTTACAATCAATATACCTATAAATCAGGAATTAAGATAATATATACTTTTATACTAATTAGGATAAGATACACAACGAAATACTAGGAATATTATTTCTTTAAACATACATATGTCATAAGCTAGATATTATTTATTAATTACCACTAATCATACAAGAACTAGCATAATTATTAAGCATCATTAATGTCGCATGCACGTATCTCTCACTGTAATTAACATGCATGTTCGACATCGATCAACACTTTGTTAAGTGGTAGTACTAGCCATTTACATACATGTTAAGTAGTAGTACTAGCCAGTACGTTACATACATGTTAATTTGTGCACGTGGTTCTTATCTATGTATATACATACGTACTTTTTTACCCAAGTTATCAACAGCTAGCTAGTGTATATAGACAAAATTAAAATGGCAGTGCATGCATGTCCTTGCAAACCATTAGATACTTGCTCTCGGTACCTGCTGTATTAGCCCAAGTAAAACTTGAACATGGGAAGGTAATGAGCATGTTAGAGAATAGTCCTTTTTATGGATTGTGGTATCATGTTACATGCAATTAAGGAATGAAAATGAGCAACAATCACTGTTAGTGAACAAAGGCGGATCTATGTATTGGATATGGGGCTTAAGCGCTGATAAATTTTTGAAAGTATATATTATCTATATGTAGAAGATTGTTGTAGTGATAGTTTGGCTCAGATAACTAAGGTTTAATTCTTCCCTTTAGCTGAGCTTCTTCCCTTTTCTATATTTTCCCTTTTCTGCTCATCTTCTTCGGTCTTCTTCCAATTTCTTCCTCTCTCTCTCAATTTCTTCTTTATTTTTTTTCTTTTCTTCTCATATTCTTCGGTCCTCTTCCATTTTCTTCCCCTCTTCTAGCTTCTTCTTTACTTTTTTCTTGTATATTGTAGAAGCATTGATCATCAACATTGATTAGAAAAAAAATATGAAGGTAAAATTCCTTTTTGAATTTTTAATCCTGGATCCACCTGTTGTTAGCGAACAACAAATCAAAGAAAAGAGGAAGAAAAAAAAATAGTGGGAAAAGCCAAGTGAGAAACGCATTGCCGGTGGGAATTGGGTTGGAGAGAAACGGGGCATGCTGATGGTTGTGGCTTCAATGATCTCAACGTTGACTTTCAACCCACCAGGAGGGTTTCGGCAAGACTTCAACACAAATGCTGCTTTCGGTGGAGTATTTTACTGCAATGAAAGTATGAAACAAACCCGTGTTTTGCAGAAACTGCAGTGTCAAGTTACACTTATGAACAGTCCTTCAACTTCTTCCAAGCATACAATGTCATCTGCTTTCTTTTCTCGTTAAGCATCACTCTCTTGCTTATAAGCGGATTTCCGATCCTCTCCATAAAGGACTCCTTGTGTTGTTTTTATCAATAGTTATGTGTCTCACTCTGTCATTCTTGACACTGGCCTTTATTGAAGGGATAAAGATGATACTACCCAAGAGTTATAGAAATCAGACTAGGGCACAGTTACTCATTGGTTCTTTAACATTATTTTTGCTTCTACTGCTTGGACTGGTCGCTTTGTACCACATTGTTCGACCTCTCGTTTGGCTAGTCGAGATGTTGTGGCGCAAAAAATATTGCAGCAAAAAGAAGATGTCGAGCAGCAACGACACTAATTCACATCAGTCTCCCATAATCTCCAATCATAATTCATGTGTCCAACTGGTACATAGATACACAATTTCTTCAATGTCTTTTGTTGAGAAATTTACCAAAACATAGACATTCACCTCCATGTCTTTTATTTTCCGTTTACTACGGATGTAGTTTATTGTAATAAAATAAATTTAGAGAGCAAAACATGTTGATAGGTTTTTTAATAGAAAAACACTTAATTAGGACCGCAAAGTGTAAGAATTATGCAATAAGGACACGAAATCTAATTTACATGCATAAGAAAACATATTCCTATACATAATCTTATAGATGACATTGGTTGATTACGTTTGAACGAATTACACCAGATCTAACATGTCGCAACACTTTCTCTTGTCATGTCAAAACAATCAATGCTTGGTGCGACCTGTGAGATTGAATATACCGAGTAACTAAAACCCAATGAGACAAAAATAACATCAGCCAGAGGAAAAAAAAAAGTACAACACTTCCTTCACATTAGAGCTTTACATTTTATCCTCAACCTCCCCCTCAGGCCAAAATCTCACTTTGATTGGTATAATGACTATAATCATGTGAATTCTATAATCGACATAAGCATCAAAGCAACTATTTGCAAAACGAAAAGGTAAATACTTCACCTGTAAAGGCTAGGTTCGAGAGTGCGGATAATGGATATAGAGATTCATTTCTAACATGTATGTCAAGCCTACTTTAAGAATCCATTTTAGATGCTATGTATGGCAGAGCGAGAGAAACATAAATTGCATGACTAAATGTGCGCATGTGCGAGCACTTAACCTCGTACGCAGTCATGAAATATAACATTTGTGTAACAGTGGGTCTCAAGCGGATTAGTGCATCGACATGTAATATTGCATGGGGAGCAACGATTTAACGGTTTGAGAGCAAATCATCAAAGTACAGGAATATGAAGTATCTTGACGGCGACTCAAGCCGTTTTGGGTATGGATGTAAAACGCTGAAAATTAGCGTAGAATTTAAACTATAATACGACTCGATAATTTTTTTTGTTAGGGGTGGTTGAAAATATGATAGCAATACAGGATTCTGCTGGATTACCTCGCCCGACAACAGAGAAATCATATCCTTCTACTACACTACAGAACATTGTGTGACAGAGGCCCTACACTAACAATCCGAAGTAGCACTAGTAACTGTCAAACTTTTGGCGCACCACTCCTTAATTAGCTAGAAATCCTCTTTATTGCGCCGCATTTCAGTACAAATCCTCAACACTCATATCCATTGGTAGCATGACTATAGACTTCTTAGGGGACACCTTCTTCATTCCTCCCCCACGAGGACAAAGGCTAGATCTGTCTTTCTTGTTGTTGGGCGATGCACAACATTGCTCGCGCTGATCCTCCAACATTATCCTGGCAATCCAACATCATCTCCTGGCAAGGCTCATGAAATGGGACGGTGGAACCTCCACCAGACCCTTGATCCTCTGCGGACATGACGGTAACCCCTGCTGGCATGATAGTAACACCTGCAGAATTCTTGAAATGAGACGGTGGAACCTCGTTGATGACGTCAGATTGGACCGTCATCAGAGGTCACTGAAGATTATGTCCAGACTCTGGAACAAATACCTACAAAACAACATCAGAATTAGTAGTAGACCCTCTCAGCTTAGGGTCCATTCCCACAACTTGTGTCAGTGTCGGCATACTAGACGGTGTCGGTTGCAGCTTACCCCCAAAACAGTATGGGGAACACCATGTATCAGGCCAACGTCCCAATTTGGACTAGAAGCCGCAACCTACTTCGTCGACCCAATAAGGGGACTACCCCCACCACAAGAGCTTTATGAACCCGAATTTGGCATCACAATAGGTCTTGGACAACCTCCTGCACTAGGCTTGAAATCTCCATAGTCGCAACGAAAATCTTTCAATCATTCATAATCCACAAAAAATATCCACATAATAAGAATTACCAATATCCAAAGTAGTGCTCACCACCAAAAGAAACCGGAGATCAAGATTAACCCAGAGTTTCATTTTTGATCAATGAGTCAAGAGGAGGCGATCATGATCTCGGTAACCATGAAAAGCATTCTCGATCCTCTTAATCCACTTGGTTTGCAACATACCAGCAGGGAACTGACTCAAAACCGGTTAGGCATAGACCCATGCCTTACCCTTACCAGCCGGAATCCGAAATTGATCGACAAACCCATCGAAGCATTCAACCACAACCATGACCTCATGATGGTACCAAGGGGAGTGATCAACAGCCCGCTTCCAATCAGCCTCCGAGCAAACTTGCAGACATAGCGGTCTTCTGCAATCCTTTCAAACCCAATGCTGCCGGAGACCGAAATATCAAGTCAAAGACCCAACATACGCATCTTGAAACTTTGGAGCTTATCCGACTCCAAGGGAGATAAGGAAAAGAGCCTCACCACCACATAGAGCCACTCATCCTCCTCCTCATCTTCTGAAACAGCGAGATCCATCGCACATTGGTGTTGCTGCTCCAACTTAGCTTCGGCTTGAGGAGGAACATCCTCTGCTGAAAGAACCCAAACCTAGTTTAGCCAGTAAACTAAGATTATTCCCTAACGACTTACCATAATCTAGGAAAATCTACGAAAATTTTGAAAAAAACCTCTCTTGAAACTGAGACAACCAAAAACCTGCATGAAGATAACACTTCAGAAACTAAATCCCACAAACAAATTATGGACCACCGATGTCCATCCAAATTTCTCAACATATGTCATAAACAAAACCAGAAACTCCACTTAGGAATTTAGAAACATATATACCAAGTACTAGTTCATAATTCAAATGAACGTAAACTTAATGACTACTTGAGTAACTGACTAATTACAAGAGTCTCACTAAAAGCAACACACTACAACTCGTATCACGAGCGACTTCTACATACATATGATACATTTGATACAAACTGATAATGAGCTAAAACATACTGCTGAAGAAATGAATGGTGGACTCGATGCCTTCAACGATACCAAGCACTCTCAGGATATACACTACAACTTAGGCGACGGAAACCGAAGACCCCTTGAAAAGACATTAAAATATAAAACATTAGCGTGAGTGGACAAAAATAACATAATCTGTGTAAATCGATAAAACTGGATTATCAAGCCTTTTCGATTATTTCCATTAAACAATGCAAGTTTAAAATCGTATAATTGAAATACAAATGGAGGTGATCACCCAGGCCACCTAACTTGAGTCGACTATCTATATGAAAAATATAGCTAATGGGTCAGACGAGGTGTTTGTCTCAACCTCCCCTGACCGGTCAGATGAGGCGTTTGCTTAACCTGCCCTGACCGGACTATCCGGTGATCAGCTGAACAGTCAGTGCATCGATTTAACTAACTAATGTCATCACAAAATAAACTCATAGATCTGCGACTATTGTTGGGGCCCAGCAGAATTCACCTCGCTAAGGTCGCAATCACGATGTGTTGTCCATAAGGGGCATATAAGATAAGAACATGAAAACTATGGAAATCCCCTCTAAAAATAATCCTGAAAACCCGCACATGAAATCTTATAACCTGCCTCACCAGAGCTCCATCTTGGACGACGGCGCATGGCCGTCACGTACCTTCATAGGAGGTGGCGCGTAGGTTTCACAGGCCTTCGAAGAAATAATTCGGATGCTGGAGGTTAATACCTCGTTGGAAAGCTGGTAACAAGGCCTACGACTTTCGTAATTGGGCTGAGACCACCATCGACAGTGTTTGACCAAAATAACATAAAACAGCCTGGATACCTAACTCCAACAACCACCACCAACGGCGATGATCTGGCCCTCAAAATACTCATCTCCTCACAAAAAACAAAACCCCTAAACTCACATGCTCTAATTCCTATCTAAATAGCCAGAAAATTGCCCAAAATCAACCGGCCCTCGCCGATGGCCAAACACCCCGAAATTGATGCTCCGCCGTGGAGCCTCGACGGACCTTGTGACCTGTCAAAAAAGACTCAAGGGGAGGAGTGGTTCAATTCCCCTCAACTCCTGACCGCCAAAACCCGACGAAGTGCTGCCGCCGCTGGTAGCTCAAAACACCTTCAAATACCCAAAAATAACTACAGCACAATATCAAGGAAGCTTGAAGCTTCAAATTTCTACCTCAATCAACGTCAAAGGTGGCCGGAAAACAGCGGTCCGAACGGGCCAAGCTCAAAGGCAGTGCGAGTCAATTTTTCAGAAACGGGTCAAGCCCGATCAGTTTTCTTATTTGGTTTTTTTTTCTTCAAAAAATTCTATTTATACCCTTTAGCGCCTCAATAGATCGACGACCCAGAATTGATCTAATCAAGATCCGACGATCGAGATTAAACTCACTAAAAATAAATTGTTTTAATAATTTACACACCGATTTCCAATAATCATTAAATTTAGTTCGCTTATCCAAAAAATCCCCAAAAATTCTTACGGTCTCGAAATAAAATACTTTACAACTCTTATGTAGATAATCGAGTCAAATTCTTACCCGGTAAAAAAATTATTAATAACCTCGATGGAACGACTAATCTGCAATAAAGTTTAATAGGAGTCGATAAGTGCGTAATTTTAGTTCGGGTTGTCACAATCCACCCTCTTACAAAAATTTCGTCCTTCACTAAAGGTATGGTCTTGTTCCAGAGAACTTGCTCTCTACTGTCATGAATCTCCACTGGTTCCTCTATATAAACCAAGTTCTCCCGGCCTGTAACAGAATTTGCTGAGGCACGATGAGATGAGATGGATTAGGAATGTACTTCTGTAACATGGACACGCGGAATACATCATGAACTCACGCCAACTCTAAGGGTAACTCCGAACGATAAGCCACAACTCCCACACATTCTATAATTTTATAAGGTCCGATGTAACGTGGTTAGAGCTTACCGCGCTTCCCGAATCGCATCACTCTTTTCCATGGAGACAGCTTCAAGAATACCCAGTCTCCTACCTCAAACTCAAGATCTTTTAGTCTGACATCTGCATAACTCTTTTGTCTATCTTGAGTGATCTTCAGTCTGTCTCGAATGATTTGTGCGTTCTTTGTAGTTTCCTGAACTATGTCTGGACCAATGAGGCTCATTTATGCTACTTCTCTCTAGTACAAGGGTGTCCGAAACTGTTTCCCATATAAAACTTCATATGGCGATATCACAAAGCTACAGTGAAAACTGTTATTATACGCAAATTCCATCGGATGCAGATACTTATTTCATTTCTTTGAAAACTGTAACACACAAGATCTCATCAAATCCTCAAGCGTCTGGATAGTTCTCTCCGGCTGACCATCAGTTTGGGGGTCAAAGGATGTACTAAATCGTAACTTGGTTCCTAAAGCCCTCTGTAAAGCTCTCCATAATTGTGAGGTAAAATGAGAATCTTGATCTGATATAATGGAGACAGGTACACTATGAAGCTTCACGATTTTCTTCATATACAACATAACAAGCTTGCTCACCAAAAGTTTCTTCGAAACTGGTATGAAATGTGCTGACTTTGTGAAGTGATCCACAATCACCCAAACACCTGTATGAACTTTGATTGTACTAGGTAACTTATATACGAAGTTCATAGTGACATGCTTCTATTTCCAAATCAGAATCTCTAGTCGTTGCATTTTCCTCGAAGGTTTTTGTCGCTCAGCCTTCACCTGTTGACAGATAGGGCATTGACTCACACATGTCGCTACATGCCCGTTCATATTAGACCACCAATAGTATTCTCTGAGGGTGCAGTACATCTTTGTGCTAGTAGGGTGCATTGCATAAGCTGAACAATGAGCCTCGTTGAGTATTTCCCGCTTTAACTCCTCCTTATTCAAGACATAGAGTCTACCTTTGAAGACTAAAAACTCATCTCTCCTTACCGTGTAATCTAATTGTCCTCCGTCACGCCCTACTTTCTTTAGTTTCAAAAGTGAATGATCAGAATCCTGCAAATCACGTACTCTGTCTATCAGAATGGGTTGAACCTACAGGCTGGCGAATAAAACACCATCCTCGCACTCACCAATGTACAATACTTTACCAGTGGCTCGTAACTTTATAAGCAGTGGTACCCTAGCCATCTGTATATGAGATAAGGAAACTTCGGACTTTCGGCTAAGACCGTCAGCTACAACATTCGCCTTTTCAGGGTGATACTCGAAGGTGCACTCATAATCTCTTATCAACTCCATCCACATTCTCTATCTCAAATTTAGTTCTGGTTGTGTGAGGAGGTACGTAAGGCTCTTATGATCAGTAAATCGACATATGGCACCATATAAGTAATATCTCCAGATTTTCAACTCTAAAACTATTTCTGTGAACTCCATATTATGAGTGAGGTAGTTCGCCTTATGAAGTTTCAACTGTTGTGATCCAAACATGACCACATTACCATACTATATCAATACACTAACCAAACCTAATTTAGAGGTATCACTGAAAACAGTAAACTCCCTACTATCGTCTGGTAACGTCAACACTGGGGTTGTGGTCAACCTTGACTTCAGAATTTAGAAACTCTCCTCATAATCCTCCGACCATTCAAACTTAACTCCTTTTCGTGTAAGTCTTGTAAGAGGTGCAGCAATGCGTAAAAATTCTTGCACAAATTGATGGTAGTAACTTACTAGACCAAGAAAGCTTCTGATATCTTGCACACTCACAGGTCTGCTCCAATTTAACACTGCCTCAATCTTATCAAGATTCAAACTAACTAGCTCCTTCCACCGAAATCATATGGCCAAGAAATTTTAAATTATTCAACCAGAACTCCCATTTACTGAACTTGGCGTATAACTGAGATTCCTTCAATGTCTTTAAAACTATATGTAGATGCCTTGCATCCTTTGAGTAAATTAGGATATCTTCAATAAATATAATGACAAACTTATCAAGATAAGCCAGAAATACTCGGTTCATTAACTCCATAAAGGCAGCAGGTGCATTCGTCAGACCAAATGGCATCACAAGAAACTTGTAGTGCATGTAGCGCAATCGGAACGCGGTCTTAGAGACATATGACTCTCTAATCTGCAACTGATGGTATCCCCATCGAAGATCAATCTTAGAGAATACCTTAACTCCCTTCAACTGATCAAAAAAGTCATAAATATGAGGCAGTGGTTACTTGTTCTTCACTGTAACCTTGTTCAGTTTTCGATAATCGACGCATAATCTCATCAATCCATCCTTCTTCTTCAAAAATAGAACTAGAGCTCCCCACGGGGATACACTAGGATGGATCAAGCCTTTAACAATAACTTCCTGAAGCTGAACGTGAAACTCCTTCAATTCAGCTGGAGCCATACGGTATGGTACCTGACCTATGGGACCTGTACCTAGAAGTAGCTCAATAGTGAAATCTATTTCCTTTTATGGAGGAAGACCTGGTAATTGCTTAGGAAAGACATCAAGGTATTCCCTGACCACAACAATCTCCTCCAAGTTAGGGGTGGAAACACAAGTGTTTACGACATGCACCAAATATGCGGTACACCCCTTCCATAACATTTTCTCGGCTTTAACAACTGAAATAAGACACGAAAAAAGAACAGTTCTTTCTCCGCTGAATAAAATCTCTGGCAAACTTGGACTTCTGAACGCCACTTCTTTCTTATGACAATCAACCAAAACTTAGTGATTGCTCAAAAAGTCCATACCCAAAATCAAATCAAAGTCCACAACATAAAGAGGTATCAGGTTGGTGGACAACCCAAAACCTCCAACCATAACACTACAATATCTATAAACTAACCTAACCAAAACCATCTTACCGGACAGATATATTGAAAGGACCCAACCCCGATTTAGCTCCCTAAACCGGAGTCAAACCCCTTCGAAAACACGAACCAACAAAAACTTTCCGAAATTTCGGCAGAGTTTCGTTACTAGCGTGGAATTACCTTTACCTGCACGCGGAAAATACACTTCATCCTATGCCACAAAAAGCAAACCGTGGGCACCAATCCCATCCGGATTTCTCAATATATCAACAGTAAAGTAAATCAATAAATATATCTATACTTTACTGAAATCCAGCGTAAAATCGTATAACATATTCAACAGGAAGCTCAGAGCGACATCTAATATATAATCATATACGTATACCACAGTAGGTAGAACAATAAACCTACTGGATGAAACAAGATTGCTCGAGCACTATGCCTTCGACCACGACGTGCGACATCAGAGCCTGAACTGCAAACTGGGCACGGAAACCGAAACGCCCAAGGGAAAGACAATAAACACGTTAGAGTGAGTGGACGAAAATAAATGTCTTTCACCAAGTAATATATATACATATAAAATCATATGCGAGTCAAATGCATGAAAATCATATGAAACGTGAGGAGACTCTGGCTACCACTCACGTACAGAGCATGCAACGTAAAACATATCGCGGAGACTCTCGCAGGCTTCCACGCGATAGCACAGTCTGAATCACGGGATCCCAGACCCACACGTGATTTTAGCCAGAAAGGCCTCAGGTCAGGATATCTGTTCCCGTCGGAGCATACTCGGGGATCAGCCGAGAAACCAATGTGTATCGATACCACAACATATACTGAGACTGTACTCCGTGTAAACCAAATCATAAATCTTTTCTATGCACATGCTTAAAACATAATATATATACATGTATACTCGTATACGTATATTCGTATATGCATAATTGTGAAACACATGCTCGTAAAATCGTAATCAATCTGCATGCTCAAGTTCATAAATCATAAATAAAAGACTCGCAATCAATCCGTGAAAATAAATGTCCACTCACAGACTGGTGTAACGCGATACGTGTTAACCCGTGATCCGACGGAATGTCCCTCGCCAAACAAACGATCACGAACCCCTGAATATTCACAATGTCCAATATTCAAAGTCATAATCCGACAATACAAGTCAAACCATGAAAAACCACCGTTCTCGGAAATACACAATTCGAATACGAAGAATCGTCGAAAATCCATATATACCACCTCAATACCTCGTTTTACTTTCGGATGCTCAAATCAAGAAACGAACATCCCCACTGTGATCGGAGCGCGATTTAAAGTCAAATGACATGCAACTTGTCGAAAGTCTAAAAAGTCAAACATGTTGACCGTTGACCGCCGTCCACGGCGGCACCGCTGCTGGACAGAGAATTTCAAGGCGGAGCCACCCCTATTCCACTCCAAATCGTCCACTGAGCAACTTTGTCAACTGCAGCGAAGTCCAATTCTCACTCTAACTAGGTCAATTTCATGAAAACCCGAATTGAAACACAAATTTCAAATCCAAAATTCTCCTTCCACAAATCAAATTAGAACTTCATACTTACATGGTTAGAATCCTTGAGAGGAGAGCTTCAAAACCCACTCAAAGTTGTAGTTCAATCCGGCCTGAAAAATGGAACCCGATTCACCCAAAATTCCTCCCTTTTTTGATCGAAATTTCCCTCCATTCCAGCGAGCCTTGCCGTCGACGGTGACTAGGAACATACTCGGGAGGCCGAGGCGTACCATATGGGACAAGTCTCGAGCCAAGAGGTGGCCGGAGTCGATCACCGCCGTGGAACCACCGTACGCCGACGTGAAATCCTCCTCCACCGAGTTGACTTGGTCAACTCGGTCAAACCCCAAAATGGCAGGTCTTCCACTTGCCCAAAATAGCAGGTTTCTATTTATAGCCTTTCCCAAAACGGAAACTTCATGTTTATCCATTTCGATGAACTTTAAACACGCGTAACTTTCTCGTCGTATATCCGATTCCGATAATTCTCGCGGCCACAAATTCGACTCGACATAATCTTCCATAATCACTCGAAGTCAAACACATCGACCAAATGGATAAAAAGTCAACTGTTCCGATCAACATATAATTAAATCGACTAAACAATTAACAAACGGAAATAATCACAACTTAAACTCCGTAACTCAAAATCATGCTCCAAAACTTCCCACGAACTTGAAATTAAATTCTGAACAACTTCCATGAAGAAGCCGAAACCAAATTCTCATCCGGTAATTTAGTCGCGAACAAACCTGCCATTTAAATCCGTTTCCGTCGAAACTTCAAATATTCATAACTAATTCCTCGGTCGTCCAAATAACGATCCGGAACCGCCCACGAACTCAAAATCACATGTAGAACCACTCTCGAGAAGAGACCCAGCTCCAATTCTCGGCCAATAATTTAGTCGTTAACAATCCTTGGCGGTTCAAACCCTGTCGTCAATCTGCGTCTACGCAGTAACTCACGTATACAGCTGATCATACTGCTGATTCTGGTCCTGGTCGTCACAAATCCACCCCCCTTAAAAAAAATTTCGACCTCGAAATTTCCGAGTCTGCCGACTACAAGGTAGGAGCACTGCCTCTGCATACTGCTCAACTTTCCAACGGCAACCTTAACTGAACAATTCTGACCACCGTCTCCACAATAGGAGATAACTCCGTGCTGAAATCCCTGTACTCTCAAATCTCGAATCTAAACTGGCTCCACACACAATAGCCAAGTGTTCCCGCATAAGGAACAGACAGGGTACACAACACGTAATACATCTGAAACACAGTTCCGCCACACGGAACACATCACACATAAAAGCCAACACTATAGGCGATGCCGAACCATACGGCATAACACAAACTCGCCTATGACCGCATCTGGATCAAAACAATATGGCAAATCACTACACAGTCTGCGTACATCAACACAACTCACACACTCATATCAACACAGCTCAAACATCGGACTCAGCAATTATCAACCCATTTCCGCTAATCTGACTGTCTGTGATAGCACATTCCACAAAATCAGAATCAAACATCAACCCAAACTCAAACCAAACTCACTCCAACACAATGGAGTACAACGTCGTCCTCAAAACGACATCAAGCAACGTCAATACCATAGTGATCCACAAACTGGTACTGCATGCAATCTCGAACAACTGAAACTGCTGGTCCCGAATCCTTCGGAATTGCAATACCGAAGTCCACAACATGCCCTCCAAGGTCTGAATAGTCCTCAAGATCACCCACCAATCCGAGGATAAGAACTGGTACTAACTCGTAATCTGGTCCTCAATGCTCGCTGCAAAGCTCTCCAACACACAGTTGTAGCTGATTATCTCGATCAGCGAACTGGGACACGGGTACACCACGTAAATGGCCAATCTCCGTTAAACACAGCTATGCCAGTCTGCCACCGAAATCTTTCTGAAAGTACAAGGAACATACTAAATTCATCAAACGGTCCACATAGGCCTAACAACTGGTATCACAGACCAAAGTATACAAAAACACCCAATCACCGCAGCAACCGCCACGTCTAACCTGAAATCTCAGATGGCTGACACATCTCAGCAAGTCTTTGCCTCCTAGCCATCGCCAGTCGACGGATGTGGCATCAGCACACACAAGTTGCTACATTGCTCTTCATGTTGCGTCTCGAGTAGTAAACTCGAAGTGTCGGACACATTACCGCACCATTAGTACCAAACACGCGCAAAACTACGAGCCTCAACATCATCACACTCAAACTCAGCTTCCGTAACGCATAACTCATCCAACACGGAAACTCGAGTCACATACACATATGCAACACTGAAACTCACGACTCTCGACTGAATGCATCAGCAACAACATCTCAAATGGGTAGTCAAAGTTCAATCTTTAGCCTTTTCCGAACAAGCTCAAGGTGCAGTCAAAGTCGTGAGTCGACCCCATCCATCTACACTGCATCAAGCCCAAATCTGGCCGAAAACGCAAGTGGATGAAACTCAAAGGTCGGTGTACGTCCTACACCACGCTGCACGCCATAACAGTAGTATCTCCATCTCTCTGATACTAACATAAAGACAGCAACACCCAAATCATACATAGGATACGTAGCTACACAAAGTTCCACTGCCTGGAATCATGAGCCACCGCTCTGCTACACAACATCAAAACATTACCAAATCCAAATCCCGATGCATCGCCATAACCCACGAACTCATCACAATCGTCAAGTAAGGTCAGAACCGAAGCAACGGTCAACCATCCTACAGGAGTAAGTAACTCACCTCGCGTGCATCGAACCACTCAAACTCGACGCCTTCTCCGTCAATCCAGAAAATGAAATGACAATCCGGAAAAATCCTGCACAAGCCGTCGGTAATAGCCTGCCAAACCCAAGAGACTCCTAGCATAATAATAGGGCCACCCCAAATCAACACGGCGTCTAACTGATCGAAATCCACACTGACTCCTTCAGCTAACATCACGTGGCTCAAAATCTTCACGCTAATCGACCAAAACTCACACTGGCTGAACTTCACAACACCTGGTCATCTCGTAAAGTCCACAAAACCACTTGCAACTGCTTCAGGTGCTGGCCCACACTCCTGGAATACCTCAGGACAATGCCAACGTACATGACCGCAACCACGTCCAGAAACCGTCTGAACACCTGGTCCATCGAATCCACACGATCTACGGGGCATTGGTCAACCAATCGTCAATCCGAAGCGGAGGATACTCACACTCCTCTGAAGCAAATCGAGCTTCCGGTAGTCAATGCACCACCTCGTCAAATCATCCAACATCCGTGTAAACAATGCAAGAGTACACCACGCAAATACGCGGGGTCACATGAAATCTTTTCCAGCAACTCATGGGGTCGACACAATAGCTCCATTAGCTCTGCTGGCTCCGAACAACAAAAATGCCGGTAAAATGAGTCCGGCGCCTGGTACAAACTCAATGGTATAGTCAGTCTCCCGAACTGGAGGAACACCTAATAACTCCTCCGGAATACACATGGAAGCTCGGGAACCACCACAATGTCACCAATGTCGGACACAGCAACCACAGTATCCACAACATGAGCTAAACAAACCACACAACTCATCTTCACAAACCGCTCGACCATCACCAAGAAACAGCATCTCGGGAAATCTGGTCGTCGAACATAACCTCCTCCTCGAGGCTCTCGAACATCGCCAAATGTGTCGACCGTAAGTCCATACTCACAAGCACACTAAAACCATAATGTCCAACTATAACAGATCCCCAGCTAACCCATAACCTCCAACAAGGATCTCACAACCTCCGGATGGATGCAACACTCTCCAAGACCTCGGAAGTGGAGATGCAGGTACAATAGCCATGGATATCAAACAACAGCAACCTCGGAGAAAAGTCTGTCCTCATACAAGGTCATGGCACGAACTCCAACATGCCCAACTAGTCGCCCACGTCAATTGCGACTTGCTGTATAACTCATCAAAAGGATACATTGATCAGACTGCAGGAACAACATGAGGATCTCCTCGTAAACTCTGAGCTACCTCACCGCTAACACAGCTGGCTAAGAGCGTTCCCTCGTAACGTGACCCTCCTGGCCACAGAAACAGCAACTGAAAGTACTCCTCGAACACAAGTCACTGCAACACCTGCTGCGCGAAAGGACCACTAACGATCACCCAAACTCATACCGCAAGAACAAGTCTACTACTCCGCGGTCTCCGTCATTGTCAAACGGATTAGCAGAGGATCCTCAATATAATCAAAAGACCACAGTCTGATGACGTCACTGATCCCAAAGTGTCGGAACTCAACCTCATCACAATCTTGACTAGGTCCACTTTCCTCGAATCATCACATCGGAAACCGCGCACAACTTTCCTGCTCGATAGCCTCACCACTGAGTGCAACACACTAAGCACCTTACGGCAATCTCGAGGCACATCAATCAAACTCTCTCTGATACTCAGGTTCAAACTCATCTCGAACCTCGTACTCTGCTTCCTCTGAAGCCACATAACACGTGCAAACAAGAACAAACACGTGGACAATGCATCTCTGCCTCAGGTGGGTAAACACTCCACATAACACTTGCTGGATAGCCTGACAAAACCATTACCATAGATACAACACCTTGAATATAGGCCGTGGAGTCGCAACCGGAACTCACACAATACCAGCCCACCAAACACAATGATCTGACTCAGGCAAACATCACTGCCACAATTCTCAGCTCTGAGGCAATATATAGACGCCCGTACACACATAACCAGGCAAACCGTGCCACACAATTCTCTGAACTCTGAATACTCATCTGAATCCACTGTTCTCTGGCAAATCGCGCGTCGATTGATCCACAATAGGATCCACAACCGAAACGACATGGAAAGCACGTCAGGAGGCATCCTAATGAATACAATATCGTTCACAACAAGTGGAACGTAATCATGGAACTTCAAATATTTAAAAGCATACAACACCCGGAATTTGATGATTATCCGCCGGCCGGTCGGGTCACCATTCCAGACATGCTGTACATTCTCAAATATCCTTAGTAAACACGACTACAGAAGTCTACAGAACCTATAACCTAATGCTCTGATACCAAGCTGAAAGGACCCAACCCCGATTTAGCTCCCTAAACCGGAGTCAAACCCCTTCGAAAACACGAACCAACAAAAACTTTTCGAAATTTCGGCAGAGTTTCGTTACTAGCGTGGAATTACCTTTACCTGCACGCGGAAAATACACTTCATCCTATGCCACAAAAAGCAAACCGTGGGCACCAATCCCATCCGGATTTCTCAATATATCAACAGTAAAGTAAATCAATAAATATATCTATACTTTACTGAAATCCAGCGTAAAATCGTATAACATATTCAACAGGAAGCTCAGAGCGACATCTAATATATAATCATATACGTATACCACAGTAGGTAGAACAATAAACCTACTGGATGAAACAAGATTGCTCGAGCACTATGCCTCCGACCACGACGTGAGACACCAGAGCCTGAACTGCAAACTGGGCACAGAAACCGAAACGCCCAAGGGAAAGACAATAAACACGTTAGAGTGAGTGGACGAAAATAAATGTCTTTCACCAAGTAATATATATACATATAAAATCATATGCGAGTCAAATGCATGAAAATCATATGAAACGTGAGGAGACTCTGGCTACGACTCACGTACAGAGCATGCAACGTAAAACATATCACGGAGACTCTCGCATGCTTCCACGCGATAGCACAGTCTGAATCACGGGATCCCAGACCCATACGCGATTCTAGCCAGAAAGGCCTCGGGTCAGGATATCTGTCCCCCTCGGAGCGTACTCGGGGATCAGCCGAGAAGCCAATGTGTATCGATACCACAACATATACTGAGACTGTACTCCGTGTAAACCAAATCATAAATCTTTTCTATGCACATGCTTAAAACATAATATATATATATATACATGTATACTCGTATACGTATATTCGTATATGCATAATCGTGAAACACATGCTCGTAAAATCGTAATCAATCTGCATGCTCAAGTTCGTAAATCATAAATAAAAGACTCGCAATCAATCCGTGAAAATAAATGTCCACTCACAGACTGGCGTAACGCGATACGCGTTAACCCGTGATCCGGCGGAATGTCCCTCGCCAAACAAACGATCAAAAACCCCTGAATAGTCACAATGTCCAATATTCAAAGTCATAATCCGACAATACAAGTCAAACCACGAAAAACCACCGTTCTCGGAAATACACAATTCGAATACGACGAATCGTCGAAAATCCATATATACCACCTTAATACCTCGTTTTCCTTTCGGATGCTCAAATCGAGAAACGAACCTCCCCACTGTGATCGGAGCGCGATTTCGAGTCAAATGACATGCAACTTGCCGAAAGTCCAAAAAGTCAAACATGTTGACCGTTGACCGCCGCCGTTGACCGCCGTACACAGCGGCGCCGCTACCGGACGGAGAATTTCAAGGCGGAGCCACCCCTATTCCACTCCAAATCGTCCACTGAGCAACTTTATCAACTGCACCGAAGTCCAATTCTCACTGTAACTAGGTCAATTTCATGAAAACCCGAATTGAAACACAAATTTCAAATCCAAAATTCTCCTTCCACAAATCGAATTAGAACTTCATACTTACATGGTTAGAATCATTGAGAGGAGAGCTTCAAAGCCCACTCAAAGTTGTAGTTCAATCCGGCCTGAAAAATGGAACCCGATTCACCCAAAATTCCTCCCTTTTTTGATCGGAATTTCCCTCCATTCCGGCGAGCCTTGCCGTCGACGGTGACTAGGAACAGACTCGGGAGGCCGAGGCGCACCATATGGGACAAGTCCCGAGCCAAGAGGTGGCCAGAGTCGATCACCGCCGTGGAACCACCGTACGCCGACGTGAAATACTCCTCCACCGAGTTGACTCGGTCAAACCCCAAAATGGCAGGTCTTCCACTTGCCCAAAATAGCAGGTTTCTATTTATAGCCTTTCCCAAAACGGAAACTTCATGTTTATCCATTTCGATGAACTTTAAACACGCGTAACTTTCTCGTCGTATATCCGATTCTGATAATTCTCGCGGCTACGAATTTGACTCGACATAATCTTCCATAATCACCCAAAGTCAAACACATCGACCAAACGGATAAAAAGTCAACTGTTCCGATCAACATATAATTAAATCGACTAAACAATTAACAAATGGAAATAATCACAACTTAAACTCCGTAACTCAAAATCATGCTCCGGAAGTTCCCACGAACTCGAAATTAAATTCCGAACAACTTCCATGAAGAAGTCGAAACCAAATTCTCATCCGGTAATTTAGTCGCGAACAAACCTGCCATTTAAATCCGTTTCCGTCGAAACTTCAAATATTCATAACTAATTCCTCGGTCGTCCAAATAACGATCCGGAACCGCCCACGAACTCAAAATCACACGTAGAACGACTCTCGAGAAGAGACCCAGCTCCAATTCTCAGCCAATAATTTACTCGTTAACAATCCCTGGCGGTTCAAACCATGTCGTCAATCTGCGTCTACACAGTAACTCACGTATACAGCTGATCATACTGCTGATTCTGGTCCGGGTCGTCACATATATCACTTGCCACATCACCGATAAATGAGTGGCAGGTACGTTAATTATTGATGTTAATCTCACGGATATAAAAGAGTGTGTCTCCCCTAGATCAACTAAAGAATAAACAGCATAACCAAAAATATATAACGTACCGATGATCACTTCTAGGGCTGCCTTGCCATCCTGAAAAGTCATATGATGATGTCGGGCATGTCCATTATGTTCAGTTGGTCGCCCTATCTGGCTCTAGTCCTAATAAGTTGGTTGCCTAGGTAGTGGTGATCCAGCCCTCAAAATGCTCTTCTCCTCACAAAAAAAAACTTATAAACTCACATGCTCCAATTCCTATCTAATTAGCCGGAAAATGGTAGTCAAGTCGGGCAAGCTCAAAGGCGGTGCAGGTCAATTTTTCAGAAACGGGTCGAGCCCAATCGATTTTTTTATTTGGGTTTTTTCCAGAAAATTCCATTTATACCTTTAAGCTCCTCAATATATTAACGGCGTAGAATTGATCCGATCAAGATCGGACAATCGAGATTAAACCGACTAAAAATAAATTTCTTTTTAATAATTTTTCACGCCGACTTTCCATAATCATAAAATTTAGCTCGCTTATATGAGAAATTTCCCGAAAATTCCTACGGTCTTGAAATAAAATACTCTACAACTCTCATGAAAAAAATCAAGTCAAATTCTCGCTCGGTAAAAAAGTCGTTAATAACCTCGATAGTGCGCCAAATCTGCGATAAAGCTTAATACGATTCAATAAGTGCATAATTTTGATTCAGGTCGTAACATCGGATTAAAATTGAGAGAATTGGATCAAAAATGTAAACGGCTAGGGTTTGTAGGAGGAGAAAGAGAGAAAAGAGTCAAGAGCGAAGAAAAATGTTCGGTCTGAGAATTCAGCTTATACGATTTGATAAACTTATAAGTTATCTTATCTTAGTTTAACTTTAGAGATTTTAGAATCTTGATAACAAATTGTCTAGCGAAGACAATATGTAAAAACAAATTTTTAGAAAAACATTAACGGAGTGAAGCAAATGGTCCAGTGGATACTCAAGTTCAAGTCAGGTACTTCTTGGTATAGGTTCGAGACCACGAAGCTGGATAAATTAACAAAACATTCCACACCATAGGATAAAAAAAAATACTAAAAATATTTTTACTTGAGCTAGAAACGGTAACAAACCCTAATTCCAAATAGCCAATTTTTCGAAAATTAAAATTTTAACGAAATGACCAAATCACCCTTGTTCGTATATGTTCTCCAAATTAGACTTTTGTATTTGAGCTTACCATTAATATTTTCTTGGCCATGCTTATATATCATATTTTTTGCTAATTGTTGTTAGATTACATGTTTTTCTTATTTACAATTTATCGGTAAAACTATATAATTTTCTTAACTCAATATTTTAATTTTACCTACATATAATTATATACTTTTGTATATATTAGCAAGTGGCCAAAACTAATCATATAACTGTTCTTTTATATGCATGTTCGAAAACTCGTAACACTCTCTTAATTTTAAATAATCATATCTCACTCATTTCTTAACCAAATTCAACATTTTTTTAAAATCAAAACAAAGCTTAAGAGTTAAACTATTAATCTTGAAAGTTTGATCGAACAACATTGGTTAAGATTTAGTAACTAATTAATCTACGCAAGTAAGCTTAATACCAAACATAATTATCTCTAGACAATTTTAGAACTTCATTGTTTTGGACTTGAGGACTTCAAACTGGACATTGTGACTATTACCATTGGATTCCTCTCGAAAAACACTTTGAGATGGTGTAATCACTTTCCTAATTTGGACATAATTTGAATTAATTATAAAATGGGAAAAATGGAGGATTTCGGGTGGAGTACCGCTGAATGATACTTTTGGACAAAGAATTAATAATTTTATTTATAGCATTTGTACCTTTAGTTTATTAATTACTCACATTATTTACTTATTGAGTTTGATTTGGGACAAATGGAGGATTCTGGGCGGACTACCGCCGAATTCTTTTGGATAGATGATAACTAATTTTATTTCTCGCACTTTCATTCAAGTTTATTTATTAAATCGTTAATTTCAAGTATAATTCAAGACAAATGGAGGATTTTGGGTGGATTACCACCGAATAAAACTTTTGGACCAAAATTGTTGATTATCTAAACATGTTTAAGTTTGATCATTCTTTCTTTACAAATTTTATTACATATCTATTTATTACAAGAATATAATATAAATATATAATTGATGACATTTATATATATACTTAGTTTCAACTAAAGACTAATTTTTGATATGATCTATAAATTATTTCATGATTGTGGGTGTTAGCCAAGGACCCTAGTCTCTACATATAGTGCCCTATTATACTCTTAAGAACGAATTGTGTAAAACTGAGAGTATATATATATTGGCAGGCAGTTTTAGTATGTTGTGACTTTACATGTGTACTAGTATTATGAGACTAAGTACATAATTTTTGAATATTTACCTGTAAATCCAAAAATAAATTCACTTCAAAAATATTGGCGTGTGTTAAAATAATAAAAAATCAATGGAGCTTATAGATGAAACTAATATATATGAGCTGCTTAAGAAGCCCACAACTACAATGTACGGAGACCCACATACAGGAGTCCAAAACTATATCAAATAATAAACAAAAGAGATGGAGTTGCGAATGAGTCTTATTTTCGCAAGCCTCTATAATTCAGTCCCTTAATGTCACAGCCTGCCAATTTTTCAACCGTTTCTTTGAGCCTTTGCAAGACAACCATAGCTCAAGGAAGGTTTCAGAGCATTCCGTAAGCATCCGAAATGTCATAGAAGCCCGCAGAACAATAAAGAAGGTCGCGGGAGTCTCCGGAATGTTTGAGAGGCAACCAGATAACTCGAGAACTCTCTAGAGTCCTAGAGAGGTTCAAGGCTCAAGAGCACTCCGGAAGTCTCTAGAACCATCAGGGTAGTACTTAGACTTGTATAGATTTCTCAAGGACTTTCTATACATGTACATACCTAAGAATAGTCTAGAACACTTAGGCATTGAGGAGGAGGCTATAAATAGGGAACCACCCCTCCCATTTGAGGCATCTAGGCAGCAAGCAACCAAGCACCATTGTAAAGCTTTCTTTCAGCAATACAAGTTCTTACTTGGAAAGTTCTTCTCCCTTCAAACTTTCAGTTGTTCTAGCCAAGCATCGCGAGAATTAGGCTGACTTAGCATATGGGAAGTGCTAAGGCCGCACGAGTGCTAGCTGAAAAATAAGCTCGTGACAGTTGGTATCAGAGCCGAAGTTCCTTCGCAGCCTCATTCAACGATGGTGAAGCAAACAATCAGCAAAGCTGCATCGCTTGATATCGCCAAAGGTGCATCGGTGTCCAGCCCTTCCGATGTGGTGACGCACGAGGAAGTTCGCTAAGAGCTTGCTAACCCAAAGAGGTCTACAAAGGACATGCTTTCTTCTCTCGACTCACACCTAGCTCAGGGGGAGGAGGCTGTGAGTGGCATGTGGCATGGGGGCCCAGGTGGATGACCTAAGCCAACAAGTGGAGGGCTTAGAGGCGGAGGATGCCGTCATCCATACTGCGATTAAGGGAATGCTAGTCCAATTGGAGGAAACCTTGCGGGGCGAGATGGGCAAGATTCGCGAGGAGTTCATGAGGAACTCGCAAAGATGCGTTAAGTCCACGAGAAGGAGTCAAACAGCACGCTTACTCGCATGGAGAAGATGCATGGGGACTTGACCCTATGCAAGCGCGCATTGGCGTCGGCAGGGATAAGCACCAGCGGGTCTGTGGAGGCTAAACGCATCGACGTGCCAAAGCCGAAGAGTTTTAGAGGTTTGCGCAATGCTCGTGAAGTTGATAACTTCTTATGGGGGCTAGACTAATACTTTGGAGCCGTAGGCATCACCGAGGAAGACGCCAAGATTAAGACAACGGCTCTCTACCTCACCGATACAACCATGTTATGGTGGAGATGAAGGCGAAGGCGAGGACATATCGAAAAAGGTACGTGCACCATCTCTACCTTTAATGACTTTACAAAAGAACTTAAGAGGCAATTTTATCCCGAGAATGCCGAATATGAGGCGAAAGCCCGCTTACGAAGGCTCAAGCACTCAGGTTCTATCCGCGATTATATCAAGGAATTTACGAACTTAGTGCTTGAGATTCCTGATTTGCCCGCTCCTTCAACTTCATGGATGGACTCCAACCTTGGGCCAAGACCAAGCTAAGGCGGAGAAGAGTGCAAGACCTTGCCACCGCTATAGCTATGGCCGAGAGCCTAATAGACTACACCAACCCAAGGGAGCCAGCCAAACCGAGGGAAAGAAGAAGTATCCAAGCCAGGTGGGGGAGACCGAGGCCAGCGCAAGGGTGAGTCTCACCAAGACAACTAGCCACGGAGCAGAGACAAGGGCAAACAGAAGGATACAAAGGGTTCGGGGAAGCCCAACAATAACAAGTGTTTCCTTTGCGAAGGACCACACTGGGCTCGAGACTGCCCACAGCGGGGGCATTAAGTGCACTCTTAGGGAGCCGTCAGGGTGAGACAGAGGCCGAGGGGGCCAACAGTGGTGCACATATGGGGTCTATACAGCTACTCAATGGGATCCAATCGACACCGAGAGTCCAAGCCAAAAGATTACTCTTTGTCGACATCAATATCGGTGGGAAGCCAACGATAGCGATGCTCGACAAAGGGGCAACTCACAACTTCATTGCCATCGAAGAAGCACAAAGGCTGGGACTTAGAGGCAGCAATGGAGGGGGTTCCATCAAGTCGGTAAACTCACCAGCTAAACCCATTCATGGCGTCCTTCGAGGAGTCAAGTGTGACGACCCGGACCAGAATCAGAAGTATAATCAGCTTGATTCGTGAGTTACTGCGTAGTCGCGGATTTCCGACAGTTATGTGAATAGCCAGATTTGTTAACGACTTAATCATTTGCCGAGAATTGGAGCTGGGTCTCTTCTCAAGAGTTGTTGTATGTGTGATTTCGAGTTCGTGGGCGGTTCCGGATCGTTATTTGGACGACCGAGGAATTAATTATGAATATTTGAAGTTCGGATTTAAATGGTGGTGCTCTTAACGACTTAATTACCAAACGAGAATTTGGTTTCGGCTTCTTCACGGAAGTTGTTCATAATTTAATTTCGAGTTTGTGGGAACTTCTGGAGCATGATTTTGAGTTACGAAGATTTAGTTGCGAATATTTCCGATTGTTGATTATTTAGTCGATTAAATGTGTTGGGTTGAACCGTTGACTTTTTATCCGATTGGTCGATGTGATTGACTTTGGGTGATAATTGAAGAACATGTCGAGATGAGTTTGTGGCCGCGAGAATTATCGGGATCGGATTTACGACGAGAAAGTTACGAGTAATTGAAGTTCGTCGAAATGGATAATTATGAAGTTTCCTAATTGGGAAAGTCTATAAATAGCAGTTTCCCCTTTGGGAAAGTCAAAGACTGAAATAGTGAAGTTGACTATGTTTGACTTGGTTTGACCGATGGGGGAGGTGAGGCTCACGACGGTGGTTCGGCTCACCAGCGGCGAAGCCCGTCCGGCCACCTCCGGCTCCGGGCTTGGACCCTTCCCCTTCGTCTTGACGTCCCGAGTCCATTCCCGGCCACCACGCACGGTGTAGCCCACCGGAAAGGGAGGACATTCCGACTTGAAAATGGTGAAAATTTGGTGAATTCGGGTTTCACGTTTTTGGCCGAATTGAGCTGAAATTTTGGGTGGGCTTTGTTGCTCTCATTCCCTTGATGCTACCATGTAAGTTTGGCATTTCAATTCGATGTGTACTTGGAGAATTTTTGGATTGGAAAATTTGGTATCAATTCGGTTTTGCATGAAATTGAGCTAGTTTAAGATTGAATTGGCCTTTGTTGCAGTTGACAAAGTTGCTCAGTGGATGATTTTGAGTGGAATAGAAGTTGCTCCGCCGGAAAATCTCACGATTGGTGGCGGCGCCGCAGTGGGCGGTGGTCAACGGCAGTCAACAGTTTGACTTTTTGGATTTTCGACAAGTTGCATGTCATTTCACTCGAAATCACGCCCCGATCGTAGTGGGGAGGTTCGTTTTTCGAATTGAGCACCCGAAAGTACAGCGAGGTATTGAGGTGTGATTTCCGGATTTCCGACAGTTTGTCGTATTCGAATTACGTGTTTCTGAGAACGGTGGTTTCTCGTGATTTGATTTGAATTGTCGAATTATGATTTTGAGAAATGGAGTTTGTGATTATTCAGGGGTTCGTGATCGTCTGTTTGGCGAGGGACTTTCCGCCGGATCACGGGTTAACGCATATCGCGTTACGCTAGTCTGTGAGTGGACAATTTCTTTTCACGGAATTCTTGCGAGTCTTTATTATGATTTACGAACTTGAGCATGCGTATTGAGATTACGGATTACATGAGCATGTGTTTTACGATTATACGATTATATTTATACGGATATATGTATACAAGTATACATACACTTATATGTTGTTTCATGCATTTGCATCGAACTGTTTATAATTTGGTTTTCACAGAGTACAGTCTCAGTTACATTGTTGTATCGATACACTTGCTCTCGACTGATCCCCGATGGTAGGCCGCCAGGAGGGGCGTCGTCAACCCGACCTGACCGGTGAGGGGCGTTTCCCCGGAACCGAGGCCATTTCTGGCTTAGAATCACGTGTGGACCAAGGAACCCGTGATTCGGACTGTACTAGCACGGAGGTGTCCATGAGTGACCCCGTGGGATTTATACTTGCATGCTCAGTACGCTGGAGGATTATGGTTTTACCTCGTGTACTTGTTATTTTTATTTAACTAGACTCGCATATGTTATTTTAAACATATATATCAACTAGTGAAAGACATTTATTTTCATCCACTCACTCTAACGATTTTTATGTCTTTCCCCTGGGCTTTTCGGTTTCCTTGCCCAGTTTGCAGTTCAGGCTCTGGTGTCGCACGTCGTGATCGGAGGCATAGCGCTCGAGCTACCTTGTTTCTTCCAGTAGGTTTATTGTTCTACCTACTACGGTATACTTATATGTTTATACATTAGAGGTCGCTCTGAGTAATCTGTTGTTTATGTTGTACGATTTTACTCCGGATTTCAGTGAAGTACTATAATATTTATCGTTTTACTTTACTGTTGATATATTGAGAAATCCGGATGGGATTGGTGCCCACGGTTTGCTTTTTGTGGCATAGGATGAAGTGCATTTTCCGCGTGCAGGTAATGGTAATTCCACGTTAGTAGCGAAACTCTGCCAAAATTTCTACGGTTGTTGTTGGTTCGTGTTTTCGAAAGGGTTTGATTCCGGTTTAGGGAGCTAAATCGGGGTTGGGTCCTTTCATCAAGACCAGCGTAGGAGCATGGTGTGGGAACTTGGACTTCTCGATTGTTCCAATGGATTACTTCTAAGTCGTTCTAGGGTTGGAATTCCACGATCAAGTCAAGGCATTCTCGATGCCATTCGCCAATAGCATGTGCATCATGGATGGCGACAAAGCATGCGTGGTGCCAATAAACAGAGGCACAAAGGAAGACGTGAAGGTGTTGTCGGCATTGCAGTTCAAGAAAGGCATCAAGAGGGACGAGGTGAGCTACTTGGCTACGATTAGAAAGTTTGACGATGAAGAGCCAAAGCCCCGTGACAACATGCCCAAGGAGGTAGCGGCAGATCTCAAGGAGTTCGAAGATGTTTCACCATCCGAGCTGCCAAAGAGTTTACCGCCAAGGAGGGAAGTAGACCATCAAATCAAGATGGAACCAGGGGCCAAACCACCAGCTATGGGTGCCTACCATATGGCACCTCCCGAGCTGAGGAAACAACTTAATGAGCTTTTGGATGCCGGGTTCATCTGACCATCAAAAGCCCAATTTGGTGCCCCGGTATTGTTCCAAAAGAAGAAGGATGGGTCTCTTCGCATGTGCATCAACTACCGAGCACTCAACAAAGTCACGGTAAAGAACAAATACCCCATACCTCTCATTGCCGATCTTTTCGACCAGCTGGGAAATGCTCGTTATTTCTCAAAGTTAGACCCACGATCGGGTTATTATCAAGTGCGCATAGCCGAAGGAGACGAACCGAAGACCGCATGTGTTACCAGGTACGGTTCTTATGAGTTCATGGTTATGCCCTTTGGTCTAACCAATGCGCCAACAACATTTTAAACCTTGATGAACAAGTTGTTCCAACCTTATCTCGACCAGTTTGTAGTCGTCTACTTAGACGACATTGTGGTGTATAGCAAGACCTTAGTGGAGCACGTAGAGCACTTGAGGGAGGTGTTCAAGGTGCTACGGAACAACAAGCTATACATCAAGAAGAAGAAGTGCTCCTTTGCTAAGCCGGAGGTGCTATTCTTGGGACACAAAATCAAGGATGGAAGGCTTATGATGGAGGACTGCAAGGTGCACTCCATCCAAGCTTGGGAGCCACCCACCAAGGTACACGAGTTGAGATCTTTCCTTGGGTTAGTAAATTATCACCGCCGCTTTATTAAGGGATATTTGGTAAGGGCTGCCCCACTTACTGACCTTCTCAAGAAAACCGAGGCATGGGAATGGACATCAAAATGTCAAGAGGTCTTTGAAGACTTAAAGAAGGTAGTCTGCGAGGAGCCCGTGCTCAGCTTACCTGACCACACCAAGCCATATGAGGTACACACTGATGCTTCCGACTTTGCTATAGGTGGTGTACTTATGCAAGAAGGGCATCCGATTACTTACGAGAGTTGGAAACTCAACGAGATAGAAAGGCGCTACTGTGACGACCCAAAACAAAATCAGTATAGTAATTAGCTTAATCCACGAGTTTGTGCGTAATTACAGTTTTTCGTAATGAATTGAATTGGCGGTTTCGATCACGACTTAATTATCGGGCGAGAACTTAAGTTGAGTCTCTTCTTGAGAGTAGTTGTACACGTGATTTCGAGTTCGTGGGCTGTTCCAGATAATTATTTCGACGATCGAGGAATATGTTATAAATATTTGAAATCGTGGAATTTCGTCGTGTTTATCCGTTCGTATTTGAGTTATCCGAAACGTGGATGTGTTCTGTTTTGGACCGTCGATCATATCGAGCCGCGAGTATAAATATCGAAAATTTTCGAAAACACTGTTTGGGAAGTTTGACCGGCGTTGACCATGGTTGTTGAGTGTTGACTTTTGCTGACCAGAGCTCCTTCGCGCAAAGCGAACTTTTGCCGTCGGGTTTGACGATTCTGGCCACCTCTGGCCTTGATATTGGTATGAAACGATTCCTCCCTTGATTTACAACTATTTAGAACTTGGAATTTCTTGATTTGATGCCGGATTGAGGGAGAAGGAACGGTTTGAAATTGGGGGAAATCTCGCCGGAATCGGATTCGATGGTGAGGCGTTTTCCGGCGAATTTTCGAGGGGGGTTTTTGGTGGAAAATGTTGGGCTTGAGGTAGGGAGGTGACCCCTTGAGGTTGGGAGGCCGGGATGGCCTCACGGTGGTGGATTTGGCCGGGGAAATTTTTTCGGCCGGTTGTGTTCTTGGAACTTTCGAGCTGTTTTCCTGCCACGGTGGTGGCTGGATGGTGATGATTTCTTGAGGAAAGATGCTAGGCTTGAGGAGGAGAACAGTTTGGGGGGTTGGCCGCCGGGAAATCTCTCCGGTTGACGGAGCGCTGCAGCCGCCGCCGGCGGTCAACGGTGGAGCTCCGGCGACCCGTTGCCTTTTTGAAATTTGTCGAGTTATATGTCGTTTTGCTCATATTCATACCCCGATCATCGTCTTGAGGTTTTCGAGTTGATTTATGTACCGGATTTTTAGTCGAGGGTTTGTGTGGAGATTTCAGGAGTTTACGTCGATTATTTTGTACCGAGTTATATGTTTCCGGGAACGGTTGGTTTCCGAGGTGTGGTATAGTGTGATGAACTATGATTTTGGTCAGTTATATTTTGTGACTATTCAGGGGATTGAGATCGTACATTGGGCGAGGGATCTTCCATCGGATCTCGTGATTAGCGCGTGTGCGCGCTGTGCTCACCTGTGAGTGGACTTTTATATTTTCACTGTCGTAGCGAGTTCATGATTTCCGTATTTATTTACGATACGATGTTGAGATTATTTATTGTTTTTGGAGGTATTGTTTTATATTTTATATGGTGATGGCATTTATTTAGCATCGATGCATTGGCTACTCGGTTGATCACCGATAGTCAGATCCAGGGTTGAGAGATTACCCTGATGTGTCCACTAGGCTTGAGAGATTCGCCTAGTCTATCACCGTCGAGCTTGAGAGATTCGCCTGACCGTCGGGATTGAGAGATTCGCCTGACCGTCGGGATTGAGAGATTCGCCTGACACCTCTATTCATTTTCCGAATTTGCTTTGCTTTATTTTATGATATATGTTTGGTGAAAGGCATATGATTATTTTCGTCCACTCACTCTAACGATTTTATTTGCCTTTCCCCTCAGCTTTTCGGTTTCCGTGCCCAGTTTACAGTTCGGATTCTGGTGTCTCACGTCGCAGTCGGAGGCTTAGCATTCGAGCTACCTTTCTTTTTCAGTAGGTTTCTTGTTTTGCCTACTATTGTATATTTTGTATATATACATTAGAGGTCGCTCTGATACACTACTGATATACTTTTATATGTTTTTCCCCGGATTTCTGTAAAGTACAATTTTGATTACTGCTTTACTTTATTGTTATGATATTGAGAAATTCGGATGGGATTGGTGCCCACGGTTTGACTTTTGTGGCATAGGATGAAGTGTTTTTTCCAGGTGCAGGTTAATGGTAATTCTGCGTTAATAACGAAACTCTGCAGAAATTTTTGTGGTTTTTGCAAGTTCGTGTTTTCAGAAGGGGTTTGATTCCAGTTTAGGAAACTAAATCGGGGTTGGGTCCTTTCAGCTACACCGTACAAGAGAATGAGATGACAGCCATCATCCATTGCCTTAAAGTGTGGCGACACTACTTGCTTGGAACGAAGTTCACAATCATGACCTACAATGTCGCAACCAGCTACTTTCAGACACAAAAAAAGTTGAGTCTGAAGCAAGCAAGGTGGCAAGACTTCCTAGCTGAATTCGACTATGTAATGGAGTATAAGCCAGGAAGAGCAAATGTTGTGGCTGACGCTTTAAGCCGAAAGGTGATGTTTGCAAATATCTCGCAAGCTACTAGCCCACTGTTACGCCGAATCAAGGAGGGACTCAAGGCAGACCCGCAAGCACAGACCATCATTGCCTTAGCCAGATAAGGCAAGACGCGGAGGTTTTGGTTAGACGAAGATCTTCTCTACACCAAAGGACGCCGCATTTATGTACCGAGGTGGGACAACTTAAGAAGAGAGCTGATTAAGGAATGCCATGATTCCTTATGGGCCGGCCATCCAAGTATGCGACACACACTTGCACTCCTACAGTCCATTTATTACTGGCCTAGGATGCGAGACGGGGTCGAAGAGTACGTGAGGACCTGTCTTGTTTGCCAACAAGACAAGGTGGTACAACAGCAGCCGGGGGGTTTGCTTGACCCCTTACCCATCCCGGAGAGACCATGGGAGAGCGTCACTATGGACTTCATCACTTGCCTACCTAAGTCCGAGGGGTTCGGAAGCATAATAGTTGTGGTAGACAAGTTTAGCAAGTATGCCACCTTCATGGCTGCATTGGCAGGTTGCACCGCGGAGGAAACAGCAAGGTTGTTTCTTCGCAACGTGGTAAAACTTTGGGGCGTTCCAAAGAACATTGTTAGCGACTGAGACCCACGCTTCACTGGGAGATTTTGGACGGAGCTTTTCAAGATGTTAGGTTCAGATTTGAACTTTTCGACAAGCTTCCATCCACAAAGCGACGGTCAAACGGAACGCATCAATGCTCTTTTGGAGTTGTACCTGCGGCACTATGTGAGTGCCAACCAAAAGGACTGGGCCTTCATACAACTTGCAGCAAAGCGAGGCCACCAACAAGAGTCCTTTTGAGATCGTGATGGGACAACAGCCAACAACCCCTCTATCCTTTGCCACTCGATATGAAGGGAAGAGTCCAGCCGCGTTCAAATTTGCCAAGTCTTGGCATGAGCACACAAAGTTAGCACGAGCGTCGCTGCATAAGGCTGCCACAAGGATGAAGAAATGGGCCTACAAGAAGAGGAGGCATGTGGAGTACAAGGAAGGAGACCTTGTCCTTGTCAAACTCTTGCCACAGCAATTCAAGCCCTTTAGAAAGGTACACAAGGGTTTGATACACAAATATGAGGGGTTGTTCAAGGTGATTGAATGCGTAGGCAAAGTTTCATACAAGCTCCTCTTGCCGCCCAAGTTGAAGATTCATCCAGTCTTCCATATAAGCTTGTTGAAGCCTTATAATGAAGAGATGGAAGACCCATCAAGGGGAGTATCCGATTGGGCACCATCAGCCATAGTCACTTCCTTTGACAAAGAAGTGGATGAAGTACTCGCAGATAGGGTCATACGACTGCGAGGCATACCAAGTTACAAAGAGTACCTCATCAAATTGAGAAGCTTGCCCGACACAGAAGCAAGCTGGGAGTCCGAGGATGCACTTTGGCAATTCAAAGACAAAATCCAGCGCTACCACGATGAAGACGCGATGAGGACATCGCGAGTTTAGGTGGGGCAGAATGTCACAGCCCACCGTTTCTTTGAGCCTTTGCAAGGCAACTATAGCTCAAGGAAGGTTTCGGAGCATTCTGTAAGCATCCGGAATGTCATAGAAGCCTGTGGAACAATACAGAAGGTCGTGGGAGTCTCCGGAATGTTTGAGAGGCAGCTTGATAACTCGAGAACTCTCTAGAGTCCTAGAGAGGTTCAAGGCTCAAGAGCACTCCGGAAGTATCTAGAACCATCAAGGTAGTACTTAGACTTGTATAGATTTCTCTAGGACTTTCTATACATGTACATACCTAAGAATAGTCTAGAACACTTAGGCATGGAGGAGGAGGCTATAAATAGGGAACCACCCCTCCCATTTGAGGCATCTAAGTAGCAAGCAACCAAGCACCATTGTAAAGCTTTCTTTCAGCAATACAAGTTCTTACTTGGAAAGTTCTTCTCCTTTCAAACTTTCAGTTGTTCTAGCCAAGCATCGCGAGAATTAGGCTGACTTAGCATATGGGAAGTGCTAAGGCCGCACGAGTGCTAGCTGAAAAATAAGCTCGTGACAGTTTGTATCAGAGTCGAAGTTCCTTCGCAGCCTCATTCAACGATGGTGAAGCAAACAACCAGCAAAGCTGCGTCGCTTGATATCGCCAAAGGTGCATCGGTGTCCAGCCCTTTCGATGTGGTGACGCACGAGGAAGTTCACGAAGAGCTTGCTAACCCAAAGAGGTCTACAAAGGACATGCTTTCTTCTCTCGACTCACGCCTAGCTTAGGTGGAGGAGGATGTGAGTGGCATGGGGGCCCAGGTGGACGACCTAAGACAACAAGTGGAGGGCTTAGAGGTGGAGGATGCTGCCATTCACACTGCGATCAAGGGAATGCTAGTCCAATTAGAGGAAACCTTGCGGGGCGAGATGGGCAAGAATCGCAAGGATTTCATGGGGGAACTCGCAAAGATGCGACAAGTCCACTAGTCATTCTTTCAAGCAACAAATTGTTTTCTTTTTCAAGATTCGGCCTCCTACAAAACTCTCAAGTCAAGCAACACAGCTGCAAAACCAAAGAAAATAGCATAACGCCGTGGCAGTAGAGCATTAGCAATGACCGAGACACAAATAGACATGAAGCAAGTATTAGACAAGTTTAACTTGCTGACCAAACACAACAAATTATCCATCTTGGTCCATATGCATTTTGTCGAACACGTACTTGATGTGCACATCTCCTATAATCAACATCAACAGGAGGAATGAACATGATCACTTATCTTCAATCTCAGTTGGACATCCCAAATCTTCTCAAATGTTCAATTGTCATAAGCCCGTCAAATTCTGTCGACAGAGAAAGAGCTAAGGAATCAAGAGCAGCCCACTCCCGATACAAGTGACTCACCCTTGAAATCTATCTTTGTTGTAAGCATAATCACCAACAAAGAAAAAAGAGGAATTCTGGACTGCCTAGAGTAGACATAAGCTTTTATGTGTCCCATTAGGCCTGGGACTTTAGAATCGAGAACCGAAAAACTGATTCGAATTGAATCGGAACCGGGTGGTTCAGTTCAATTCTAAAATTTTAGAGTATATATTTTCTCAAGAACCGAACCGTATTCAGACGGTTTAATTCAGTTCTGGTTCCTCATTTTCATTTTACAAGGAACTGCCTATAGTCCATATTTTAACTTAATATTAGAATTATGTGTTATTATATGATTAATATAATCATTTGTTATTTTGTTTGTCACTCAAATCACTAAGTTGTTGGGTATGTCATTTGTTATTTTTTTTATGTCACTCAGATGACTTATTTGGTGATCATCAGATCATGGGCCAACCATCTTTTATGAAGTTGTATGATATTTTTATTAGTATTACGATCTTTTATGGGTCAACCATCAGATCATGTCACTTAATAGTAGAATTACGAAATATATTTGTATGTTTATGTTAATCAGTAAATATGTTATGATGAGTATAGACTTATATAAAGTATCAACAATAATCACATGTATTAGTTCGGTTCCAAATTGAGGAACCGTGGAACCGAATCGGTTCCTGAACTAGTTCGATTCCAAACGGTTCTGCCTTTTAAATATAAAGAACCAAACCGTATATACATCGAATGGTTCTGTTCCGATTTCTGAAAATTTAGGTAGAAACTGCACCGTTCCTAGGCTTAGTGTGTATGCAAAAGAGGAAGGAGAAGGAAGATGGCAGTACGTACGTTAAGAAGAGAGAGAAGAAAAAAAAGAGGAGCATGTTGGGCACGTGAAAAAGAAAAAGAAAAAGGAAAAAAAAAAAGAAGAAGAAATGGACTGGGATAGTGTCCACATCAAAATCAGGCAATGCAAGCCAAAGTGCACTGCTGATTTCGAGCCCCTCAGATCTCCAGTCACTTTCTCTATAATTGAAGATGACGGTTTTAATAATTCATTGGAATCACCAAACAAAAAAGTGTTGGCACAAAGCTGAAAATTAAAAAATAAAATAAATCCTTAGAACTACAGTCAGTTTGATCTCTTCAAAGGATATGTAGGCAATCCAGCTTGAAACCTTAATGCAACCATAAAATATATATGAATCTCAAAAACTACAGTGGTTTGATCCCTTCAATAAAACTTGGATGCAACTACAAAATATAACTAAATCTCTGGTTATCCTTAAACCAAATTCACCTCATCACTTAAAATGAACTATGATGGTTTGATCCCTCAAAATGGTACATAGGCAATCTAGCGACCCACTAGGTGCAACCACAACTTCAAATTATATCCATAAATCCACCATTCAAATTTGGCTATCCCAAACAGTGAACCATAGACAGTTGAAGCACCACAAAAGGCCAAGCCAACCCAAAAATCAACACAACCAAAATAAAGCCCAAAATTTCAAATTTCTGAATTACGAGTGGCTTGATTCGTTACAAGGTACGTAAGCAACCTATGATCTTCGAGTACAACCGCAAAAATAAACAAACAATCTTTTTTTCAATTACCTTTCTCATGATTGGAATCAAAGGGTGTTTCCCATTAATTGGGGATTGTAATTAAAAGACACATATTGTCTTTAATGTCCCGAACCCAAAAATAATAAATGCTCTATTCTTCCGATGAATACGAGTGAGATTATATTTATACTTGTCATGTGCAATTTTTTTACGCAATAGCATGTTTATGTGTAGATGTACATTTGTGCAAGTATGTATATTATATAGAAAAACTCTAGGGTAGAGTGACGGTATCGTTGATTTTATTGACTAATTTTGTTGTTATAATAGTAAAATAAGATGATTTTTTAGTAATTTTATTTAATTTTTTATAAATATTCCAATGAGCATATTTTTACAAATTTGAGAACAAATTGTTGTCAGTGTTGTATTTTATTTTAATAGTTTGTTAGTAATTTCTAGTTCAAAAGTTACAATTTTGTTCAGTTAATTGTTGATAAATATTTAACGTATATCTCTCCTATCATAGCGTTACCCATATTATATATACGTATATGTATATATTATAAAGAAGCAAGTATTAACATGAGAAAACCTAACTGGTTTTGATTATTTTCCCTTTTTTAATTAGTTTTTCGGTTTGATGTTTCTTAGACATAATCAAGTTATTCAAGTATATGTTTGTAAACTATACTTACTTGATTGGTGTGACTCATGATGTAGGATGTTTGGGGACGGGATCCGTCCACAACTAAATAAAAGAATCATTTTCTACTTACATTTTGGATTGAATAAATGCAATAATTTTTATTTCTAATAAACTCTGGTATTATAATATTAATGTTTTCACAGTTCAATAAAAGTATTATTTAGACATCTTCATGTTTGAAATTATTTTTATTTCTTATTCACATCACAAATTCTAAAACCATATTTCAGTATAATATTAGCCCTGAATTTGGGGATGTGAGATAAAATTTCCTAAAATGAAAGGTTTTGTTTTCAAAAACTAAAATTGGATTAACAAGAATGGGGTAGCTAGGGCTATAGATTTGTTGAGTAACTTTGTTTTCGAGTTACTGCTATTGTTTGCTTTGTGTTTAGCATATGACCACATGTGTATATATCTCTTGGCTTTGCGCCTGACCTTTGTTTAAGTGTTGGCACACCAAAATCCAACATGTGTGTCCTTAATATGGCCTGAATAGATAGTAGAAAATCTTTAGCATTACATTATGTGATACTTCAATTTTACGTTAGTGTTAAATGCAAGATATTTTACGTAAAAATATTTTTGATAAATTCTGACCATTTAGATCCATTTCTTAAAATAGGACCATAATTAATATGAGAAACTCACATGTCGATGCTGAGGACTTTGTCGAAGCCTTCACAAGAATGATGTAGGAAAATCAAGTGGGTGGAAGACTAAGATGGCTAGTGTCACACGTAAGAAACTTAAGAGCAAAGAAGTTCTTTGGAGGCGAACCTCACAAGGCAGAGGAATGGATTTATAATCTGAAAATCCATTTTGAAATGTTAGAATGCATATAAGTAGAGTTACAGAAAGTGACTTCTGTTTTTTAGAAAATGACGCTCGTTATTGGTGGGACACAGTCAAACATGTAGCTTCACTTATAACCATAGAACTTATGGAGTGAGCTACTTTCAAAGCAAAATTTCTGGAAAAGTATTTTTTGCAAGTGAAGAAAGACAAGAAGGAGCATGAGTTCATACAGCTTACTCGAAGGAAAATGATTGTCCTTAAGTATGAAACCAAGTTCACTAAACTTGCTCATTTTTCCACACACATGGTAGATACTGATGATAAGAAGGCGAGATGTTTCATCAGAGAGCTGAACTCCAACTGAAGGTGATTGATCACTCAACGTGGAGTAACTTACGAGGAAGTTGTGGACAAAGCACTAATTCAACAGGAGGAGAACCAGAAGTACCGCATTGAGAAATAATGGAAGATTGGGTGAGGGAAAAGGAGTCATCCAATACCTAATAAAAAAAGTGAGCAACCATGGAAGCAGCAAAAAGGAAAATGGGCATTCTAGAAACCAACGAAAACGGCTAGCAAAGGAGAGGAGTTGGAAAAATTATCAATCTGATGCTATAATTGTGGACAATACATGTCTAATGGATGTCCAAAGGCCAGTCGCCTTCAAGGGTCTTGTTATAATTGTGGCAAGATGAGACATTTGGCAAACAAGTGTGATGCTCCAAAACAAGTCAATAATTCACCAACTCGCGCTTTCTAGCTGAAGGCTATAACCTTTAAGAAACCCATCATGGAAGGTACGTTTACAGTATATAGTACTTATGCTCGCATACTGTTTGATTCAGGCGCATCTGATTCTTTCATATATTCCACATTTGTTGTTAGTTTGGATTTGATACTATCCAAGCTAGATAAATAATTAATGGTCTCTACACCATTATTAAAATCAACCATTCTAACTAAAGTTTGCAAATTAATCATGTCTCATAAATGAGTTAGATGCAGAATTTCCTGCAAACTTGATTGTTTTATACATGAAATTTTTTGACATAATCCTAGAAATTGATTGGTTAGCCAAATAATTTTTTTGAGAAACAGATCACTTTTTTATTTCCTAACCTACCCATTCGAAAAATTCATGGTGATTTGCATCGTGAATCTCTACCTTCCAAATTTCTTGCCCATCTCAAGATAGAAAAACTCAAGCCATTAATTGACCAAATCTCTGCCGTCAATTCTTTCAAATACGTTTTCTAAGAGATAACTCGTTTACCTCTAAAATGTGAAGTTGATTTTAGTATCGATTAGATACTTGAAGCCATGCCAATTTATGTTACACTATATTGAATGGCACCAAAGGAATTGAAGAAGTTGGAAGTATAAATTAAGGAGTTACTCGATCTTGAATTCATCTGCCCAAGTTTTCCTAGTTGGGGAACACTTATTTTATTCGTTAAGAAGAAAGACGGGGTCTCTCAGACTATGCATGGACTACCGGCAGCTAAATAAGGTGTTAAGAATAAGTACCCATTACCTCGAATCGATGATATGTTTGATCAGCTATGAGGTGCTCAAATATTCTCAAAGATTGACTTACGGTCCGGGTATAAAACCGCATTTAACATGCGATATGGCCAGTATAAGTGGTTGGTAATGTCTTTCAGATTAACCAATGCACCTGCCATATTTATGGACTTGATGAATCGAGTAGCCCATTTTTTGATCAATTTATTATTGTCTTCTTTTCACACCAACTATATGTCAAGCTCGAGAAGTGTGATTTCTGGCAACACGGAGTCATGTTCTTTGGCCACGTAGTCTCCCAATCAAGCAAAGCAATCGATCCTGCTAAGATTGAATCAGTCTTATAATGGAAAGCTCTTACCACCCCAACAAAAGTATGAAGCTTTATTGGCCTTGCCGGATATTATCAGAGGTTTATAGAAGGTTTTTCAAAAATTGATCTCCCATTTACGAGGCTGACTCGAAAGAATGTCAATTACGTATGGGATGGAAATTATGAACGAGCCTTCCAGAAACTAAAAGAGAAGCTGACAATGGCACCAACTCTCACTATTCCTCAAAGTGGAGTTCGATGTGTAATTTATAGCGACGCAGGACATCAACGACTCGGTTGCGTCTTTATGTATGATGGAAAAGTGGTAGCTTACGCTTCTCGACAATTGAAGACACACGAGAAGAATTATCCCACACCTGACCTTGAGCTAGTAGTTGTAGCCTTTGCTAAGTCTGGAGGCATCATTTGTATAGAGAATGGTTTAATCTATTCTCTAACCACAAAAGCCTCAAATATATTTTCTCTAAAAAAGATCTCAACATGTGACAACAACGACGAATGAAGCTGGTCAAGCACAATGATTTCACCCTACAGTACTACCTAGGGATAGAAAATGTAGTGGTCGACGCTTAAAGCCAAAAACCTAATAGCCACCTTCCCTTACTTTCAAGGGAAAATTGGAGCATGCTGGAAACTCTTACTGAGTACAATCTTAGTCCATCGCCAATTGCGAGTAGAACTTTCATTGGAAATATAGTAGTACAACCTACTATTATTACCAGAATAATCCAAGCACAAGGAGATGTTGAAGAACTTGTGAAGTATATTCGAGGAATGAAAAAAAACTGCCCTGAGAACTGGAGTATGCAAGATGGAGAAGGAATGAGCTTTGGAGAGAGACTTTGCATACCAAAATTTGTACTATGAAAGGAGGAAATATTGGATGAAGCACATCGTTCAAAGTTCACAGTTCACCCTGGAGGAGTGAAAATGTACAAAGATCTACGAAGACACTTTTGGTAGAATAACATGAAGAGGGACATCGCAAAATACGTCTCTAAATATCTTACATGTCAACTAGTCAAAACGGAGTGCGTGCAGAAAGGAGAACTCTTACACCCCTCAAAGTTCCACAGTGGAAATAGAAGCACATCAGCATGGATTTTGTCAGGGGATTGCCAAAGGAGCAAAACAAAAATGATGCAATATGGGTTATCGTCGATCTCCTAAAAAAATCAGCACATTTCCTACCAATTAAATTAACGGATTCCATTGATGTCTTTAGAAAGATGTACTTAAAATAAATAGTACGTCTTGATGGGGTTCTTGTCTTGTCTCTGATTGCAATGCCCGATTTACCTCTAGATTTTTGGTTGTCATATAAGAAGCTATGGAAACGAAGCTGGATATGAACATTGCATTTCATCCTCAGATGGATGGACAAACCGAAAGAGTAAATCAAGTGATCGAAGATATTCTTAGATCATGCATCTTAGACTTCGGAGGAAGTTGGGAGGATCACATGTATTTGTTCGAGTTTGCGTACAAGAATAGTTATCACTTGAGCATAGGAATGACACCATTTGAAGCTCTTTATGGGAGATCATGTTGGACCTCAATGTGTTGGGATAAAGTTAGAGAATAAGTTCTTTCAGGACCTGAGATTATCAAGCAGTTTACAGAGACTATCACTTTAATTAAGGAGCTCCTGAACACAGAACAAAGTCGGAAAAAGAGCTATACAAATCGACATAGGAAACATGTCAAATTCAAGAATGGAGATCAAGTCTTGTTGAAAGTCTTACCCATGCGAGGAGTTATTCATTTTTGGAAGAAGAATGTCAAGTTATTTCCACGATTTATAGGGCATTTCTTGATCATCAAGAAAATTGGTAATCTGGCATACCGATTAGATCTACCACTGAACTTGTCCAACATATATAACGTCTTTCATGTATCCATGTTGCGGGAATATGAGCCGAACAAGTCACATGTCATAGATCACAGCACCTTGGAAGTCTTCGAAGATGCCACTTGCAATGACGCACCTGTGAGGATCTTGGGCCGAAAGGTAAGGAAGCTCTACACAAATGAGATTCTAGTTGTAAAAATACAATGGAATCGACATGATGAGAATTAAGCTTCTTAGAAGTTAGAACCAGAGATGAGGAAGAAGTACCCGCACTTATTTACGGAATTGGGTACGTAAAATTTGAGGACGAATTTTCTTTTAAGGTTGGTAGACTGTGATACCCCTATAATTAGCATAGATTTGAATTATAATATGACTCAATAAACTTATAAATTATTGTATCTTAGTTTAACTTTAGAGGTTTTAGAAACTCAATAACAAATTATCTAGCAAAGACAATATATACGAACGAGTGTTTAGAGAAACATTAACAGAGTGAAGAAAATGGACAGTTAAAACTCAAGTTCAAGTCAGGTACTTTCTGGTTTTGGGTTTGAGACCACGATGCTGGATTAATTCATGAAATATTCCACACCGTAGGATAGTAAACATACTAAAAATAATTTTACTTGAGCTAGAAATAGTAACAAAACTTAATTCAAAATAGCCAATTTTTCAAAAATTGGAATTTTAACGAAATGACCAAAACCCTAATTCATATATGTTCTCTGAAATAGACTTTTGTATTTGAGCTTATTATTAATATTTCCATGGTCATGCTTATATGTCATCTTTTGTTCTAATTATTGTTAGATTACATGTTTTGCTTACTTACATATTATATCCATATATCTTCATGTTCATAGCTACATGGTCAAGTAGGCATTTCAAACAGATTTCCAACAACATCACTATTATTCTTACAAATGGATATTTACCTTAGAGAGTAGCTCAACTATTCTTTATCAACTTGCCTTAAAGTCAATAAAAATAAGTGTAAATTTATTTCCCATGTCTCCACCCATGCATATATAAACCACCCTTGAGTTCAATATAATTTTTCACCACTTCAATCTATGTTCTTACACATTTGAAGTCCTCCCAACGTTGCAATGCAACTCTCCTAAAATCCCACACTAAACAATTTTTCTTCCAAGCATTTTAGTAGCTATTTTCTTTGCTTCAAGAAGGTCACTTGAGTTAATTAAATACTTGCATCACCTACTAAATTTTTTGAGTAAGTACATGAGTACATTGCTAAACTTCTTTATCTTTAGGATTACATCAAAATGCACAGCTAAGAATAAAAGGGAACTAATGAGTCTGATCGAGTGTAAACTTAATATTTTCATTTCTGATAAATTTTTAACTACTCAAATTTTTTTTACATAATTAAATTCTACACAAAAATTTATTCAACTTTGGTTTTTGAATCATTTAAAAAGGTTAAGTAATGAGAAAGTTATGGCTAAAACAAGTTTTACTAATCTTTTTCTTAATCATGTTCGAAAACTCCTAAAACGTTCTTAATTTGAAATATTCATATATCACTCATTTCTTAACCAAATTCAGTATTTTTTTATATCAAAATGAAGCTTAAGAGTTAAACTATCAATCTAGCATTAATATTTAGTAACTAATTAATCTACACAAATAAGCTTAATACCAATCATAATCATCTCTGGACAGTTTTAGAACTTTATTGTTTTGGATTTGAGAACTTCAAAATGGACGTTGTGACTATTACCATTGGTTTCCTCTCAAAAAAAACTTCGAGATGGTGTACTCACTTTCTTAATTTGGACATAATTTGGATTAATTAAAAAACGGGTCAAATAGAGGATTTCAGGTAGACTACCGCCAAATGATACTTTTGGACCAAGTATTAATAATTTTATTTTCTGCATTTGTACCTTAAGTTTTTTAATTACTCACATTATTTACTTCTTGAGTTTGATTTGGGACAATGGAGGATTTCGGGCGGACTACCGCCGAATGAAACTTTTGGATCGATAATAACTAATTTTATTCAAGTTTATTTACTTAATCGCTACTTTTAAGTATAATTCGGGACAAATAGAGGATTTCGGGTGGATTACTTCCAAATGAAACTTTTGGACCAAAATTTTTTATTATCTAAATACGTTTAAGTTTGATCATTCTTTCTTGGGAAATTCATCAAACAGTACCTCAATTTTCACTCATTCTAAATATTTATACCTTAACTTTACAAAATATCATAACCATACCCCAACTTTTAACACCGTTACTTATTCCGTTTAACACCGTTAGTTCTTATGACATTGAAATTATGCAATTTGAAATAGAGTAAGACCGAATAAGTAACGACAGGTTTTTGGTTCGGGGTCAAAAGTTGGGTATGGTTATGATACTTTGTAAAGTTGAGGTATGAATATTTAGAATGAGCAAGAGTTGAGGTATTGTTTGTTGAATTTTCCCTTCTTTCTTCTCGAATTCTATTATGTATATATTTATTACAAGAATATAATATAAATATATACTCTATGATTTATATATACTTAGCTTTAACTAAAGACTTGTTTGTGATCGTTATAGTTGAGGTGTGAAATCGAGCGTAATGTAAAAACTACCCCGTACTTGAGTGAATTGCAGGTAAATTGTTTCGTGATTATGGGTATAGTCAAATGCCCTAGTTCCTACAGATCGTGCACTATGTTTATGAATGAACTATGTCAAACCGGAAGTATATATGCTTTAATAGATAGTCTTAGTATGTTGTGGCTTTACATTTGTATTGGTATTATTAGACTAAGCACATGATTTTTTTAGTATTTACCAATAAATCCCAAACAAAATTCACTTCGGAAGTATTGGCATGTTTGTGAGTAGATGTACATTTGTGCAAGTATGTATATTATATATACCTATATGTATATATTATAAAGTCACAAGTATTAGCATTAGAAAAACATAACCGGATTTGATTATTTCACATTTTTGAATTAGTTGTTTGGTTTACTGTTTCTTAGAGATAATCAAGTATATGCTTGTAAGCTGTACTTACTGAGTTAGTGTGACTCATGATGTTATACCTTTCTGTTTTCGATCAGGTGATGAGTAGGATACTTGGGGATGAGATCCGTTGACAACTAAATAAATGTAATGACTTTTATTTCAAGAAATTCAAGTATTATAATATTAATGTCTTTGGTCTTCAATAAAAATATTATTCAGACATCTTCATGTTTGAAATTATTTTGATTTCTTATTCACATCCCAAATTCTAAAACCGTATTTCAGATAATATTGACCCCGAATTTAAGGGTGTGATAATGGACATATAGAACATATTTTGTGATAGACATGTATTCCAACAGATATATAAAATATTCTTTTAAAATTTATTATGTAAATTTTTCCATCATTATCTTTTCAAATGGATTTGATCCTACAATGAGGGGGTGACCCGTAATTTGTAATTTAAGATATGATTTTACCTTAAGCAGTAATTCGAGTAGACCAACAAGTCCATGTGCAGTAAGAGATTTTCATTATATGTAACTAGCAGAAACCCACACTAGCAGAAACCCACACCCAAGGGCAAGGTGACGCCGAAGGAATCTAACTGGTTTGCTGATTTCTTTTTATAATGTTTTTACTCTTTTATATCATGTTTATTAATTTATATTTCTTTAGAGCTATAAAAAATGATATTTAAAGGTATTTCAAATGTTTTACCTAAATTATATTCAATAATTTTGTTGTTATTATTGTAAAAAGAGATAATTTTGTATAATTTGTTCAACTTTTTATAAGTGTCCAAAAGAGCACATTTTTATAAATTTAAGTACATAATGTTGTCAATGTTGTAATTTGGTTCAATAATTTGTAAATGATGTAAAAAAGTGGTTGTAATTTTGTTCAAAATGTAATAACTTCTTGTTCAATAAATTAAAATTTTGTTCAACTAATTGTAAATAAATTTTTAAGGCATATCTCCTCCACCCTAACCTTACATAAAAAATGTAAATTAACTATAAAAGCTCTTTTGTAAAGTATAAAAGCTATACAGTTGAAATCCTCATGTGCTCCATTTCAGCCGCACATCTTTTGGAGACTCATTCTCATTCTCTCTCACACTCCATCGACCCTCGTTATAAACCTGACAGGCCGATCTGAAACCACAAAGTGTAATGTGTTATGATGATATTGAGTGAGTTGATTACGTAATGTTGTTAATCAACTTATTGATGATAGATGATCGAGAAATAAAGAGTAGACAAAGACTTTTTTGAAGTGATTCCAAACAGATAAACCGTGGAATCAAATTGATTTCTGAATCAGTTTAGTTTCAAACGATTCCGGCATGCATGTTCAATACAAGGAACCGAATTGTATGTGTATTACGGTTCAGTTCTAATTTCTATAAATAATGGTCGAAACTAGGGGTCATTTGGCACATAGGTCCAAAAATCTCATGGGTGGTCCGGAGGCCATTGAGCCCTAGCCTGGTCCTGCCCAAAAAAGGCCCGGCCTACCGATGCCCATCAAGACCTACCCGTAAAGTCCATTAAATGTATATATTATAAAATATTTTATCATTATAAACCTCTAAAATCTCAAATTTATCTTAATATCAATCATTTGTATGCTAACTATTAATTTTTAAAACTTATATATTATTTAGTGTGTATAATTGTTAATATATTTAATTGCTAAATAATATCGATGAGAATTTAGACTACAGTTAGACAATGAGAGCTCTTGGTATCTCATTATGTTGGGAAACCGTTACAAATATAAGTGCTTATGTTAACGAATGTCAATTGTTGTCCTTCAACCGATATTTCAGCCCAACAATCAAAACTAATAATGCAGGTGTTGCTCAAATAGCAAAAGAGCAAGGAAACTCTGTTGTTCAGATATCTAAGAATGTCAGGTCTGAATTGAACTAAATAGTTGAAGGAACTAACACCCACTACACTAATGAATGGTGCTTCGGAAGTTACAGTAAAATATTGATAAATTTATAATTTCGGAAATGACAAAATTTATTAATTTAGGGATGTTATTAATTAATCAAATATTAAATTAATACTCAAATCTTCAAGTTGGGACCGACAAAAAAAAAAATTTAACGAGGTTATTAATTAATTAAGTATTAAATTATCGAAGTTTTACTGTATAAGTAATTGAATTTGAGGGAAATTCCTTTTAATGACTATAATTTAGGCCTAGGAATGGTTTGATTTCGACTACGGGTTGGCAGTGGGCCGGCCGGCCCTCCCAATGGGCTTGAACCGGGCTGGGCCCAACTCTTTTGTATTCAATAAAAGAAACTTGAAAATTAATAGCATTCAGCTGATATCAATCATTGATTTAATCTCTAATTTCTCTACAATATCAATCATTGATATAACTGTATCAAAATGGATAAAATTAGGGGAAATTGAACAAACAGCACATGATTTTTTGTCAACTCTAAAATCTAAATACTCATACCTCAATTTCATGAAAAATCAATACAATTCCCCAACATTTGGCATTGACCCAAAAATCATGCATGCTGTTACTAATACCATTAATCTTAATTTTTCTAAATATATGCAATATGGTACAGAGTTAGACGGAGCTAGTAATGTTACTAATGTAGTATCATTTTTGAGTCGGGGTCCAAAGTTGAGTTATAATTATGATAGTCTGTATGAATATTTAGAATGGACTAAAGTCAAATAATGTTATACATGTTCCTAATCTTACACCAGAACAAAGAAACTTTTCAACCCTAGCTCCTCTAGCACTGCCTAAAGAGAGACGACGGATCTAGTCTAGTTACTAGATCAACTAGCGTGGTTTTCCACGACGACATACATGTTTGTTCTTTCGCTCGCTCTTTGTTTCTCGATCCTTATTATTCGATCTCCTTCCCTTGTATCAAACTACCATTTGTAATTTTTTTCGATCTCCCTTTCCCTCCTCTCTTTTCCTTCTCCTTCTTCTCAAGATGTTTGAAGGCTTCGTGCTTTTTGGATCTCGATTGTGTCGAACCCTAGCGTCATATGGCCTCGGTTTTCAATCGAGTTTCCATTGGCTTGTTCATTGCGTGCGCGGATAAAGGTATGTGGGCAGCGTTCATGAATGTTGTCTCGTTTCGATGTGTGGTGGAAGCTTCTGGGCTCAAGACTGTTCAGGAGAAGGAGGTGCTTCTCCCTGCGAGGATGACTGTCGAGGTCCTTCGACAATCAGCTTTCCTGTATATATGGTGCTCGGATAACTAAGGAGTAGTATCTCAATTTTTTTAGTCTCTTACTACTCTGGTTTGCTATTTCGAGATATTATGGACTCCAACGTTGTAGTATTGTAGTGCTCAAGGAGTTTCAATTTGTCGAGCTGGGAATCCGGTGGAACTCTGTACTACATTCATTGATTATAAATTTCCGCTGTATCAAAAAAAACAAATCAGGTAATGTTTCTCTTTAAAAAAATCAATTTTTTGAGGTAATTTTTTTTTCCAAATTCTTTTAAGACAGTGTCTTCTAGTTGATTTCTACCTTAAATTCAAGGATGATATTTCTGAATTCCAACGTTTCCTTTTTCTTCTTTTTATTGATCTCGGTAATTACAGTTATATCCTTGCAAATTTATTCTTATCAAAACTTTTTTATGGTTAGAGGGTTAATTTTTTCAAAATTTTCAGTTATGGTTAACAATGCAAGTTTTCTTAATACTAATATAGATATGTACCGCTGATATTGCCGAGTGAAAATGATCGAATTTGATGAGTACATTGCATCTACAAATTGAAAAACAAAATAAACAACTATAGAGTATAAATACACTCATGCAAGCAACTACAATTCCATTCAATAATACTATAGAACAACAGCAAAATGCACCAAGAAAGCAGCTTAAGTTTGTACAGCTCTTCAGTACATGTATAATGTGAAAGCGTGGCTCCTTTGGAAGTGTTGCAGGTCATCTTCCTAGTGACTAAGACCGAGGAGAATGAGCAGAAGCTTTGGTTGCTTTAGAAGTGCCACAAGGTTTTGCTGTTTTGCTGGGTGTCACATTCATTGATATGCTTTCTACTATTACATCGAGAGTACTCCGTTTCTTGGGGGCAACCACAGCTAGCCTCTTACTTGAATCAGCCCTGCACAAGATAATACTAGTTACTAACACGTGATAATTGTCTTAAGATTAAACTGATAGTAAAATAAATAAAGGTTCAATTCCTGTTTTACTCTCATGTTCTTCACGACCCAATTCGTTTTCCGGGCACAACCAGAAGAAGCGCCGCTGCCCTTCTCTGGACCACAAACCATACCAGCACCTCCCTTATTGGTTGTGACTTAATTATTAAGTCGTACAAGTTGTACTACTGATAATTTTTCGATCAAACCAGTATGCTTTGGACTAAAGCATAATTACCAAGTAGATTAGAACTGTACACCTTTAGTTTTGGACGACAAGGTTTTGGCTAATATATCTCCTATATATATTGACTTGCTGTATCACGATAAAGGTAGAGAAGAATTGCTGGCATCCGTAGCAATTTGTGAGAACAAAACAGGCAGTATAATTGCAGTTCGGAGAATTTTTTTTAGAGTTGCTTTCCTCTCTTCTGTGCAGTTATATTTCATATTAGTTATTTAGTTCTCCTTTGTCTTTTTCTTTTTTGGAGAAACAACATATTTGTATCTTTGTATGTTGTAAGCAAGTGTTTTTAGGTGTAATTAGATTTTGAATTTGAGTGTAAAACATATTATAATCTCCTTTTGATATTAGTGAAATCTTCTCATTATCTCCACTCATGGATGTAACTTAATTTACATAAATTACGTAAATCTGTGTGTAATAAATTTTCTGTTTATCTTTCATGTTCTTTATATTGTTTGAAGTTTCCCCACGGCATCTTTCCCTACGAGAAAAATCACGACCTCTGCTCCACCGCCACGTGGTGCTCCAGGTCCACTCCTTCTCTCACTTCTTCCACTCCCTCCGCCAGATGAGCCTCCTCGGGAACCACTCCAGGGTCATATGCGTCTCCGCCGGCACCGACTAGGAAGTCGCTGCGCTATTACAAATCGGCGTCACTGATGTCACCGGGGTGGAGATGATCGAGTTGCCGTCGCTGGTGAGCTGCGAGGCCTGCCCCAATTCGCACAGCCTGCCGTTCTTCGACGATGTGTTCGACCTGGGGCTCAGGGCGAGGGTCGCAGAGGTGTTGTTCACAGTGAGGTTCACGGCGGAGGAGAGGAACAAGGCAACAGCGCCGCTCGGGCGAGGTAGAGTGATCGGTGCAGCTTCTAGGTTTCCAGAGGTGATGCCCGACGGGAATTTTGGGTCGTGAAGAGTGGAGGTAAAACTAGGAAGTTTTTTTTTTTCTCTTTCTAATTTAGTGTTAAGCCAATAAATGCATAACACGTGTCGAGGTACTAGTGCACTGCTGAATAATTTTCCGTTACTGACTATGCTTTGCTGAAAGAAAGATGGTGATGCCCGTAAAAGGTTACTACTCTACTGAACGTCTTGATCTCGCAAGTTTTTGGTTAACCTCTCGAGATTCGCTTATTTCCTTCTTAGGTTTTATTGATGTCAAAACATTACATGCATCTTTGTGGATAACGAAAGACGGAATACACGATTGAAACTAAATTACTCTAACTAGGACACTAATAGTTCCCTAACGAAAGTGTTTAAATAAATGTCATCACGTAGAAGTTATGGTTGTTCTGTAGTATGGAAAATGTAAGAACACTTCCGAGTACTCAAAAATCATACTTGAAGATAAACACTAGTACTGCCTCTCGTCAATAGTCGAGACATGGAAATATCATGAGATATATACATCAAGGGGTTTCGCCGTTTCGGGAAGTGAAATATAGGATTAAAGTGAAAACCTTGGACATTTCCTAAACCGAGCAAAATAAGTATGTCCACTGGCGAAAGACGAATGTACCTGGCAGCAGAAGTTACAATAGTAAAGAAACCATCTTATAACGGGTCTCAATAGGACTATAGGAGCAGCATCTCATGCCACTGTGCCAGGGATATACCAGCATATACTGTTATGATTTAATTGACGGGGATTTTTCAGGTGTATCCAACAAATTCTGTGAGGTGGCACCAGAAAAGCAATTAACATAGATAACAGAGAGCACAACGCTAAATACACAGAAAATACAACAGGTCCCAAATTTTTGCAACACAAGTTTACTCATGATTAACATACTTCATGAAGACGAGCATCGGCTGAACTCTCTTCTCTGAATCCAGTAATGGCATCATTCTTACTGAAATTAAAATTTACGGGACGAATACATGCATAATTGGGGATCACAGAACCACATCCCTCACGAGGCAACAAGTAAAAGAAATCCACACTTAAAAGAACCTATATGTATCTAACTATGTCAGCTTGATTTCCTGTAAAACAACTTGGCAAGTACAATGTATTACTGCCCACTGCCATAAATATTATATATCTAGGAGTGCTATATACCATTCTCCAGAGACCGTGTTTCACCATGGATGTTAATGAGCAAATTAAAGGAGAACTTCTGATCCTCATCGACATATGTTTCCCCTCTAGAACTCCCAGATACTGTACCACAAAACTAAAGTAACCTGAACACCAATGATTGAGCTCACAATCTTCAAAGGGATGCCCTATGGAATACATAAACATGGAATCATAATCACGTTAGGATAAAAGAACAATTCATCTCCTTCAAAAAAAAAAACATTTCATCTACTAAGGAATACATAAACATAATCTAACAATCTATGAATATGAAAGAAAACGAGAACTTTCTAGGTTGGTGGAGGGTAAGATGTTGGGCATGACTTGCATTTTGCTTTCCTCTTATTTTCATTTTTTGATAAATAAGCTGTTAGATAGCTTGTAGACCAATGACAAAGTTTAAGACGCAAGTATAGACTGATAAATATATGTTAAAGTTCTATCCTGTAATCATATACACAAGCTAGTATCTTAAATTCAAATACATTTTCAGATCAACATATACAGTTATAGAGATTGATTTGAATTTGGCAGTATATTACAGATTCTTTATACAAGAAAAAACTGTCATTGCCAACGCAGCCCCATAACATGATTTCTCTGGTCCCTGCTTACACACGCAGCAGCTATCTATTTTGGTACTCATTTAGCAACAGATGCATAAAGGTGAAAATTTGCAGTAATGCACACTGCACATGTTGGGAAATCAGTCCTCAGTTGATACTAATTAGTTGTGCTTGTTGCGGAAGCTAACACACCAAACAATAAGAGATCGAAAAAACACACAAACAAGTTTTAACGTGGTTCCACAAGAAGGTTGTGTACGTCCACGGGGAGAGTATCCTGAATTCACTATGATGAATAAGAAGATTACAAACTTACTTGCTCACCTAAACAAGAATTCCCTATACCTCACCAAACCTCTAGCTCTCAATGCTAGTAGAAGAACTCTCAATGCTCTTCAACTTGTGTTCTATGTTTCCTTATGCCTACGTGCTCTTTTATAGACCAAGGCATGTAGACTTACATAATCCAATTAGGAATCGGATTCCCCAAATGAAACCAAAACCGTTTATGTATCGGTTTCCTTCTTTGGTACGTGCAGACTCATCGAAGTCAAAGCCTTCCTCTAGCGAAGCTCGCTAGACGCTTTACAACGAGACTCCTCGATAGAACACTATTAGTCAAGATGGGCCGCTCGCCAGACCTCGACCACCCAGGCCCACTACTTTCCTGATCTCCTCCATCGAGGAATCCCAACAAATCTCCCCCTCCCGAGCCATGGAGGAGAGGGGATTTCCATCACATCTCAATGAAAGGAAGAACGCACCAAACTGAGTCCAGCTTTGGTGCAGCACACTTCATGCTTACTCTTTGGCAGACCTTTCGTCATCATATCTGAGCCATTTTCATCCGTGTGAACCTTCTCCAAAAACAGCTCCTTCTCATCGAGAACTTTGCGTATCCAATGATAGCGAACTTGTATATGCTTGGACCGAGAATGGAAACTTGGATTCTTACTTACATGGATAGCGCTTTGAGAATCGCTATAAATCACATACCTTCCATGTTTTAATCCAATTTCCCCGAACAATCGTTTCATCCATAGCATTTCCTTGCAACCCTCAGTAATTGCAATATACTCGGCTTCCGTTGTAGATAATGCAACACACTTTTGTAGGCGTGATTGCCAAGACACAGCTCCCCCACCAAAAGTGACCAAGTACCCAGACGTAGATCTTGAACCATCCACATCACCCGCCAAATCGGAATCAGAGAAACCTTCTAGAATTGGTTTCGATCCACCGTAGCACAAACATAACTTGGAAGTACCTTTTAGATATCTCATTATCCATTTCACGGCCTCCCAATGTTCCTTCCCCGGATTAGCTAGATATCGGCTTGTAACACCCACCGCATGAGCAATGTCGGGTCTTGTGCAAACCATAGCATACATCAAACTCCCTATCGCCGATGCATAAGGGATCTTGTTTATCTTAGCTCTTTCTTCTTCACTTGTAGGACACATCTTCTTGCTTAACTTGGTTTGAGGAGGGAGAGGGCAGCTAACCGGCTTCGCTTGATCCATGTTGAACCTTTTGAGAACCTTTTCAACATAACTCTCTTGAGATAACCACAGCTTGCCTTTCTTCCGATCCCTAGTAATTTGCATACCAAGGATTTGTTTTGCATGTCCCAAATCCTTCATCTCAAACGCCTTCGCCAAGTCTTCTTTCAACTCGGTGATTCTCATCATATCCTTTCCAATGATGAGCATGTCGTCCACATACAAGAGAAGAACAATGTAATCTTCCAGAGAAAAATTCTTCACAAACACACAATGATCCGAACTTGTCCTCTTATAACCTTGACTCGTCATAAAGGACTCAAATTTTCGATACCACTGTCGAGGTGCTTGCTTCAATCCATACAAGCTTTTTTCCAGCTTGCAAACCTTGTGCTCCCTTCCTTTGGCGATAAAACCTTGAGGTTGTTCCATATAAACATCTTCCTCAAGATCCCCGTGAAGAAATGTCGTCTTCACATCCATTTGTTCCACCTCTAAGTCTTCACATGCGGCTAAACCCAATAACACTCGAATTGAGGTCATCTTCACCACCGGAGAGAAAATTTCATCATAGTCAACACCTTGTCTTTGTCCGAATCCTTTCACCACCAATCTTGCCTTGTATCTCGGTTTAGACTTTCCATCCTCTTGTTTAATCTTATACACCCACTTATTCTTCAGTATCTTCCTCTTTGGCGGCCTATCAACAAGCTTGAATGTGTGATTCTTGTAGAGAGAATCCATCTCCTCTTTCATAGCAATACTCCATTCTTTCTTGTGATCATCATTAAGAGCTTCCTCATAGGTTAAGGGCTCACCACCATCGGAGAGTAGAACACAATGTGTGTACGTACTTGCCGGATACCTTGTGGAAGCAATTCGGTTCCTTGTTGACCTTCTCAATCCTTCGACTTCCTGAGGTTCATTATCGAGCTCTTCATGAGCTTCATCATCCGATCCTTGACCGAGGTATTCACCAACCACTTGGTCTGCAATATCATCTTGGCCGTCGCCAAGCCCTTGAGCACCCACATCATCATGCGGCTCATGATTTGCACCATCATCGGATTCAATTTCAGCTTGCTCCCCCGTAGTAGGAGGGGCATTACTTGGCATGACCGGTTCCTTGAAGGTCACTAGATCATCAACATAGTTATCTATTTCTTCACCCTTCATAAAATCAAGCACCGTTTGGTCCTCTAGAAAAACCACATCACGGCTGCGACGAACCTTCTTTGCAATGGGATCGTAGAGTCTATAACCCCACTTCTCATCACCATACCCGAGAAAAATACATTGCCAAGCTTTATCATCAAGCTTTGTCCTTTCATCCTTTGGAACATGGACAAAACATCTACAGCCGAACACTCTCAAGTGCTCATATGAGACATCACCTCCTCGCCATACTTTCTCGGGAACTTCACCATTTAATGGCTTTGACGGAGATTTATTGATGAGATAGACCGCCGTTTTCAAAGCTTCACCCCAAAAAGACCTTGACAATCTCGCATGACTTAACATACACCTCATCCTATCGGCAATAGTGCGATTCATTCTTTCGGCTACGCCATTGTGTTGAGGAGTCTTGGGAACCATCTGCTCATGTCGAATTCCTTGGGTCTTGCAATACTTTTCCAATGGGCCAATGTATTCACCGCCATTGTCTGACTGGAGAACCTTTGACTTCTTCCCCGTCTCTCTTTCCACCATGCTATGAAAGGTCTTGAAGACACCAAGTACTTCATTCTTGGTCTTCAAACAATAAGCCCATAGCTTCCTGGAATGATCATCTATGAAGGTGACGAAGTAGGACGCTCCAGCGAGAGTCTTCTTCTTTAGAGGTCCACAGACATCCGTATGTACTAGATCAAGTACATTTTCCCTTCGATGACTAGGTCTCCTTGCGAAGGTTATCCTTGTTTGTTTACCTAGTAAACAATGTACACATTTACTTAAATGTGTACCTTTAGGTTTAAAGAACACCTTCTGCTTTGCAAGCTCATCGAGTCCTCTTTCACTTATGTGCCCAAGCCTCTTGTGCCAAAGCTCCATAGGGGGCTCCCCCTCAATGGTATTAACCGCATCAACACAAATTTTGGCACTAGTCTTGTAAAGAGAACAACACTTCTTTCCTCTAGCAACGACTAGGGAACCTTTGCAAAGCTTCCAAGCACCTCCACCGAGAGTGCTAACCATACCTTCGTCATCGAGCTTTCCGGTAGAAAGTAGATTAAACCGGAAATCTTCCACATGTCTGACATCCTTCAACCTTAAGGTTCCACCAACCTTAGTTTCTAGGATAATGTCACCCATACCGACAACTTTTGACGATCCGTTGTTACCCATTCTTACTTCTCCAAAGTCACCGGCTTTATAAGTGGAGAAATATTCTTTATGCGGCGTCACATGAAAGCATGCACCTGAATCCACAACCCATTATGTACCTTGTGAGGATGATGTACTCAAGCATGAGCCACCACAGTCTGATAAACAATAGATATCACCATCCGAATCTGAAACTATATTCGCAGTTTCTTCATCATCTTGCTTTCCCTTTTTCTTGTCTTTCTTCAAGCAACCTTTGGCTTTATCATTCAGAAACTCGTGACACTTCTTCTTGAAGTGTCCTGTCTTCCCACAATAGTAACATGGGAACGTATTCCCGGTTGGATTCCGTGACTTGCTTCTTGACCTGCCACGACTGGAGTTACTAGTCCTCCTTCTTTCGGAAGTCACCAAAGTTTCTTCCCTTGACGAAGAACCGATGCTTTCCCTTCTTAGCTCTTACCCTAACAATGCAGATGTGACGATCGACATTGTTACCTTTCCACCTAGAGCGGAGTTACTTAGAGAAACGCTCAATGTTTCCCAACTATCCGGAAGAGATCCAAGAACCAACAGAGCTTGTACTTCGTCATCAAAGGTAATTCCCAATTTTGTGAGTTGAGAAATTACTTTTTGAAACTCATTGAGATGTGCAGGAATCGTTGAACCATCACTATAGCGCATATGAGTGATCTTCTTAATCAACTGGACTTTATTCCCTGCTGTCTTTCCTGCGTACATCGTCTCCAATTTACTCCAAACATCATATGCCGTGGTTTCATCTTGTACCAGCCCAATGATGCTATCGTCAATCCAACGACGTATGTAACACATAGACCTTTTCACCAATGAATTCCATTCCGTGTCTTTCCCTCTGTAAGAGTCAGGTTGATTGCTCTCTTCTTGAAGAGGTAGGTCCAAATCTTTGCATACCAGCAAATCCATCATCCTGCCCTTCCAACTGTTGTAATTGGTGTTATCCAGTATCAACATCCTAGACTTCTCTCCCATGACGATCGACTTCTTAACGAAGCTCTGATACCACTTGTTGGGAAATCAGTCCTCAGTTGATACTAATTAGTTGTGCTTGTTGCGGAAGCTAACACACCAAACAATAAGAGATCGAAAAAAACACACACAAGTTTTAACGTGGTTCCACAACAAGGTTGTGTACGTCCACGGGGAGAGTATCCTGAATTCACTATGATGAATAAGAAGATTACAAACTTACTTGCTCACCTAAACAAGAATTCCCTATACCTCACCAAACCTCTAGCTCTCAATGCTAGTAGAAGAACTCTCGATGCTCTTCAACTTGTGTTCTATGTTTCCTTATGCCTACATGCTCTTTTATAGACCAAGGCATGTAGACTTACATAATCCAATTAGGAATCGGATTCCCCAAATGAAACCAAAACCGTTTATGTATCGGTTTCATTCTTTGGTACGTGCAGACTCATCGAAGTCAAAGCCTTCCTCTAGCGAAGCTCGCTAGACGCTTTACAAGGAGACTCCTCGATAGAACACTATTAGTCAAGATGGGCCGCTCGCCAGACCTCGACCACCCAGGCCCACTACTTTCCTGATCTCCTCCATCGAGGGATCCCAACAGCACATTCAACAAGTTCATATTTACAAATCGGCAGATGTTTAATTTTACAATTACATATTTGAAGATGTTATAGCGCTTATTTCTGATGTAGATTACATTTACTTTAACTATAGTTCTAACATAAGCATACTTACATAGCTATAACTTCGTATTGTAATGAGAAAACAAGTTTATCTTGTCTAAAGGAAAAGGAAATAAACACATTCATAAACAAGCTGTGGAACACACTACGAAGTGGCTTACCTCACGTGATAAGAGCACCACTAACTAACTAGGAAGTAGGCTATTAGAGTATTAGGTTCTGGGTTTTAGTCATGGCAAAGGGGAGAAGTGAAACCCTTTGATTCCGTTTTAAATAAAATAAAATAAAAAAGCTGTGAAACACGCTTGGAAGATAATGCAAATCTGAAACAAATCAAAATGCGATAGACAAAACAAGTAGCCAGTTCATGTAAACACTAAGATCAGCAAGGGGATGAAGGAGGTGCTTAATTTGAGAAAGAAAGTTAACACTAAGATCAACAACTTTTGATGATGAACAAAACAAAGGTTGCATAGAACATGTACGGAAGAGGTTGTGCTGTGTAGATGATTTGCCAGAAAATTTACAAGAAGAAAATGGCCCCTGGAATCTTACAGATTACAACTTTTAGAAGCTGGCATGAATATCAAACTCTTCCCTGTAAAGTGTAAACCCCCAAGACTATGAAATACCTCAAATCCAACTGAGGTATTTTAAGATAAGAAGTCCTAGATATAGAATTACAATCCATTTGACTATTAGGCAAATCAACATGATCCCAGCAGACTGTTACATTTTACCAAATTTATAACTAATATCTTCATTGTTAGTTGCACTTCAGCATCTCAAATTCAATGCCAATCGATCCGTATGAGTTGGTTAAGGTGATCACAAGCTAATGTAACATTTTTATCATTCCACTAGATTTTTTTAAAAGAGGTTGTAGAAATAACAAACTTAATGAAGCACATCTTGGAAGCAACAATCTTCATTTTTCTTAGTGAGATAAGAAACTAAATTTTGTTGAATTGGACATGTATGAGTCTGATAATGAGACGTAATCTTCAATCAGGAAAAAACAAATTATGATTCTAGCTGTATCATAATCAACAATGAAAAGAGTGCAGCTTATTGTGAACTGAAATATGATATCTACTGACCTCCTTGAACAAATTTCTTCTGGATCTGCTTCACGTGTTGTAGATACTCTGCTGCACTATTTTGCTCTCACACCTCAATAATATTTTTTTTTCCTTCCCATTAATTTTACCTAATTACCGAAACAGCAGAAAAAACTTACTACAACTGAAGACAAAATCTATATAAGACTATCATCTGCTTCTTAAAGCAGTGACTTGAGTTACTCTCCCCTGAGTGCATATTGGTGCAGTTGGCTGCAACAATGTTGTTCATGTATGCTGTAAAAGTACCACACACAATAGTATTTAGCTTGTGTTCCTTATTATATCTGACCTTCAGTTATGCTGCACAAAGATTATCCAAGTGACATACATATTTCTCCCACATCACAGTTTTGTACATATAAGCGACTGTTATGGCAACTATTAAAACTGAATAATGAACAGAAATTCATTTTTTTCCTCAAATCTCTAGTAACCATGAGAATGCTTGTACCTTATCTTAGTAGCTAAAAAGACATCAGAATCCAGTCGGATAGATTATGCCAAAAGTTGGTGAACATATCATGATACTGGTGTTTCACTATGGTAATCCCTGGTCCTATCCAAGATGTAAGGCCAGCACAGCACAATCTGATTGCTTAAGGAGCACTAGAAGAAACACCGACATCAAGTTTACACAATCACGTTAAATTCCAGCAGATTATACATATATATAAATGAGTTGACAAGGAAATTCTGCATAAAGGAAAGCAAAGCAAATCATGTGTGCTGTCTATAATAACAATAAAAAAAAGGCTAATATTCTCTGAGCCTTTTAGCAGTATATGTATAGAAGAAAGTGACTCAAAGCATCTTCAGCGTGGGGTTCATTCCAGCTCACAAAATTAAAAATCTAGTAATGAATATTCAAAGTTGAATATGCGCATTCTACGTTCAAGACACAAACACACAAATACAATTATAACGGTCAGCCACTATTGAATCTTTCTGTTTAGATTCCCCTACTTCCATTAAAAACAAAAACTATTTTGGTAGCTACTAGATATATATATATCATATATTATGCATGGGATAATGAAATATTTAACAAACCACAAACAATAAAATTATACAAATATGCTGAAATGTTTATGTGGTAGGAAAATCACTGAAATGAGGAATATTTTTGGAAGTAAAGAAAATTCAAAGGGACTCATTATTGAGGGAACAGACAGACAGTAATCTGTAGAAGATTGTGTTAATTATGCGTTCAAGTTTGAATGAGAGGATACACATATCATTGATATTAAGAAGGATCTTCCACAAAACCTGCATTATGTATATTCTGTGACTCACTAATAGTTCACCTGCAACCACAATCAGTCAATCACCAGAGAATATCAACCTCAATAATGTACAAAATATGAAACGAATATAAAGTTTTCACCAAAAAAGTATTTCATTATTCTTCAGGCATCTCCAATTTTTCATCCAACTTCCAGGATCAAAAGTAAACACAAGTATTAGTACAAAGTTTACTTGATTTATATGCCTTTTGTTCCCTTACACAAGGCACAAGCATTTGAATACTTGATCTCTAGCCACATGGAGTAGACAAGTCATTTTAAGAACGAATAAAAGAAACTGAGAAACTACACAGGTTATTATGTTATACACGACTAAGAAAGCTGATTTTGGACAGGTTGTTTCATTATACACGACTCTTTGAATCAGGAACATATCATATGAGACCATAGTAGACAATAGAGACCATAGAAGACCATTGCACAGCGAAAGTTCTTGGTCATTAATCTCATTCTTCATAAACTCATTCTTCAAGTTGCGTTTGTTTCTCCAAGTTTCAAGCCACGAACATCAAGAACTTATGACTTGTGTGCCTCACAAACTCGCAGAGACTCACAGCCACAAGTGTATTAAACCATTCACATAAAGCATTACAGACAATCTTGACCACAACAGAGTATTGAGGCCTACACAAGCCCACAAAACTGTGGTCATGGTCAATAATCAACCAAACCAGGCATTACCATCCCTACCAAATATTAATAATATTATTATGATGCAGTTTCCTCAGAGTTGTGCATCTTAAATCGTGTCACAGACTCCCAATACTATGGGTTTGCTACGCAGGACTAGGATAGACCTCCTTAGCTCTTGGGATTGTCCTGCACTAGCGTAAAGAGTGCTTAACTTGGACTAATGTTTGTACCATGTTTGTTGCTGCATGGAATTAGATGTTAAGATTCTCAAGATAGTGATGACCCATATTTTGTGATACTTGAGATTAGAAACAAAAGTTAAAAGCCTCACTGTTCTTGATTTCCAGTCGATACATAATTTTTGTTTCAAGTCTAAAATGAGCTATAGTAAAGCCGAAATACTTGGTTAAATCACTTGAATGGTTTCGGTTTCAACTCTACTAAATTCTAGTTAGCTCACTGCCTCCATTTGCTATGGAGTAGTTACTTGATCAACTTAATTTCTCTAGCTGCGTTTTTCAACTTCAATTGCTATCACAGTTCAAATAAGACATAGTTTTGTTGTTACACATTCACAAGTCCACAAATATATGCACCAAACTTAAAAGTGAGAGCTAAACTCTCAACTAAACTCACTGATGTTTCAAAGTGATAGTGAGTGTCAAGAGCCTTATAAGTTATAACTGGTTTGTGGCATGTCAAGAGCTTGTGAGCAATGCTAGAAGCATTTGCATGAAGTTGTGTAGTAATCAGTCGTCTGTACTTTACTGAACAACTCCTTTTCAACATCACTCATGTCCATTACTTCAGTTTTATCTCCTGCTAAATATTCAACGTTCCAAGTTAGATAGCTCAAACAATTACAAAATTTATGACTACTCAATAGTTGAAGAAACTTAAAGGGTGTAAGTCAAACCAACCTATAGAATTTGATGATGATCTGTAAATTCTTCCACAGATTTGGGAACAGAGCTGAGTCCATGATGTTCAACATGCTATGGAGTTGAGTCCGAGGCATATTCAGTCACAGCATGGATCCCAGTTCTACCAGAGTTCTTTACTTTATCCTATCAAATTTAAATGGACATATCAATATTGCTATTTGCCAACATCAGAAATTAAGAAACAGAAAATGGTCTATACAGTAATGATTGCTGCTACTTGTATCTTAACACAGTGATCAACCTCTCCTGTAAATCCTAGTACTTTGCTTTCTGATTATTGATGATCAAGAAACGAAAGGAATAAATATTCTATCAATATAGATATTCAGCTCATAATATGTAGATCTCAGTTCAGTTTCTGATTATAATTTGTTTTTGGATAGTGCTAGAAAAAAGAAAGCTCAATGGTAAACAATGAATATATATACCCGGTAATATATATGAAAGTAAAAGGGAAAAGAAAGTAGAGAAAGAAAGCAAAAGAGTGTGAGATGTGTGTGTGTGTCTATATATATATATAGCAAGTTTCCACTCAGGTATACCTGAAAATGATCATTTTCAGGTATATGGTATTATGCAAACTTTTTTATCATATTTTATCATCTCCACCGTACAACTACTAAATTTATATGAGTAGATCATTCATGTAAATTTTCAGCCAAAATGGTGATCATTAAGGTATTGAACTAGCTTAAATCAATGGACGGACCGAATCTGTCAAACCTGAACTGTTCTTACTTATGAATTTCAATTGTAGTTTTGAATACCTTAATGATCAACATTTTGGCTGAAAATTTACAAGCTTGATCTACACATTAGGACCTAAAATCTGAACGGTGGAGATGATAAAATATGATTAAAAAAGTTAGCGAAATGCCATATACCTGAAAATGATCATTTTCAGATATACCTAAGTAGAAGTTTGCTATATATATATGTGCACTGAAGCAATTTCAAAGTATCTCTTCAATCTCAGTCCATTACCCTTTCAATTTCACTAACTACTCAAGAAATAATGGAAGAAAGAAAACAAATGAAGTCTGATCTTAAGAGAGTTGAACCAAGTTGATTACCCTGACTAAATGTACTCCAGCTGCCCTTATTCAACAACACATGAGACAGTAAACAAATGCAAGACAGAAAGAAGAGATTTAACCACCACAGTACAACAAATAACCAACATGTTTCAATCTCCATAACACAAATACCAAATATATTATAAATAGTCCATTGGTATGATGCCTCTACTTGAAACATGAATACAAATCAGGGAGCAGTGTTTTAAAAAGTGGCACGTTTTATGCCTTAAGGCAAGCCGGAAGAGAATTGTGTTGTTCTACGGGAAAAAACGTAAAATGCGTAAAACGCGTAAAAAACGTTCCTTTTTTTCTTCTTCTGTTGCTTAGTTCAAAACGACGTTGTTTAATGACAAAGTGTTTAAAAAAAAGGCTGGGGTTTCATATTTTCATTACAGCCGCCTCTCACATCTAAGTCTCTAACTTCTCACTCTCAAAATAGAAACTCTCTCTCACTCATGCAAAATCTCCTCTCACTCCCTCACTCACGTATAGCTCACGCCATAGATTTGTAGCTCACTCTCTCACTCACACACAGCTCACTTCATAGCTCACTCTCACTCTTTCACTCGAATCACTCCACAACTCACTTCGACTTGGGTAAGCTTCTAGCTACTTAGTAGTTTAATACTTTAATTGATTAATGGGGATGTTGTATAATTTGAATGGGTTAATTATTTGATTGATTGGAAGTTGGAACTGTTAGTTTAGTAGTTTAATTAATTCATGGGTTTTATGGCTTATTTACTTATGAACTAGATGAATTATATGAGATTTGGTGGAGATGGTAATTTAAGTGGATATTTGATTTAATTGATTATTTGTTAGAGATAGTTTATTTAGGAAATATTGTTATATTGTTATTTTGGTAGAGATAGTTTACTTACGAACTAGATGAGCTTGTGTTATATTGTATTATTGCTACTTAATTATTTTGTTATATTGTTATTTACTTATTTTGTAGATTCGCAATGAGTAACATATCAAGTAAGAAAGATTTTGCTTGGAAATGGGCAAAACGGATTGAGAGCTCAGAATCCTCGGATAGTAAGTACTTTGATTGCGGGTTTTGTGGTCAAAAACAAACCGGAAGTATTGCTCGTTTTAAAGATCACTTGGCCGGAACTCGTAACAATGTCAAACCTTGTCCAAAGGCTCCTCCAAATGTGAAGAATGAAACTAGTACGACTCTAAGAGAAACTAGGGAAGCAAAATTGGCTAAAAAGAGGGTGGAAAAAGAGATTGGGGGAGGGAGTATGGTACCAGAAGATGATGAAGTTGAAGTTTTGAGTGGAAGTGGGAGTGTTCAAAGCTCACTTAGTGATGGTTCTATGGCTCCACCTAAAGCTAGAGGACCAATTGACAAGTTTGTATTCAAGGAAGCTCGACAAACAACACTAAATTCTCCATTCAAGAAGCAAGAGAGACATGATGTATGTAGAGATGTTTGCCGCTTTTTTATACTAGTGGACTAGCATTCAATTGTGCAAACAATCCTTATTATTGGACGATGATGACAAACGTTTCTAATTATGGTCTCGAGTTTAAAGCTTCCTCAAATCATGAGTTGAGAACTTGGGTTCTAAAAGAGGAAGTTGATGATATCAACAAGATGTTTACGGAGCACAAAAGTTTTGGGAAAACATATGGATGCACAATTATGTCGGATGGGTGGACCAATGGATAAAATAGGGTTCTCCTAAATTTCCTAGTGAATAGCCCTAAAAGTACATGGTTTTTGAAATCGGTGGATGCATCGGATACAAAAAAAAATGCGGATTTGATGTTGAAGTACTTGGATGATGTTGTGGAGGAAATAGGGGAAGATAATGCCATACAAATTGTGACGGACAATGCTAGCAATTATAAGAAGGTGGACAAAGATCTTATGGAGAAAAGAAAAAAAATGTGGTGGACTCCATGTGCAGCTCATTGCATTGATTTGATGTTAGAAGACATTGGCAAGTTGAAGACAATCAATGAAACAATTGAAAAGGCTAAGAATTTTACCAAGTTCATGTATGCCCGCTCGATAGTTCTTGCCATGAAGAGAAAATTCACCGGGAAAAAGGAGATTGTTTGCCGGTGGTTACAAGGTTTGCCACTTCTTATCTCACTCTTCAAAGTTTATACAAACAAAAGCAAGTACTTACGAACATGTTTGCTTCTCAAGAATGGAGAGATTGTCTAATTTCAAAAGAAGTTGAAGGAATTAGTGCAAGGAAATTAGTATTGAATGATAGTAGATTTTGGAACTATGTTGCCTATAGCATCAAAAGTATTTTGCCACTTGTTTGTGTTCTTCGAGAGGTTGATTCGGAAGTGAGATCGTCCATGGCGTATATATATGAGTTGATGGATGCCGCAAAAGAAAAGATTAAGAGTAATCTTGGAAATGTCGAGGCAAAGTATTTGTCAATTTGGAGGAGAATAGATAACCGTTGGAGTCAACAACTTCATCAACCATTGCATGTTGTAGGTTAATATTTGAATCCTCAATTCCGATATGAAGAGAATTTTGTTGATAAGGAGGAAATAAAAAAGGGTTTGGAAGAGTGCATGGATAGGATGCTAGTTGGTGATAGCCATATCAAAGTGGAGTTGCAATTGGACTTGTATGAGCGCAAACTTGGTTGATTTGGTAGTGAAATGGCTTCGACCACTAGAAAAATGCAATCATCGGGTTAGTAAACTAACTAAACTTGTATATATACTAATTTTTATTCTTATTTTGTCATTAGTTTATTTTAATGCACTATTTTATTATTACATTATTTTGTATTAATCTTTGATTTTTTTATGCTCTTAGGTTTTTTGTGGGAAAAATTTGGAATTGGAACACCCGAGTTGATGAAATTCGCTATTCGAGTGCTTTCTCTTACTTGTAGTGCATCGGGATGTGAGCAAAATTGAAGCACATTTGAACAAGTAAGCTTTCTACTTAATAAAAAAATATTTGGTAGTGATATATTAATTGATATTTAATTCAATTCATATAAATTTCTTTAATTGTACTATTGTAGATTCATACAAAATGGAGAAATAGGCTTGAGCACATGAGATTGCATGCACTAGTTTATGTGAAATATAATTGTTCTTTGAGGGATAGGAATATAAGAACAAATAGCTCAATGATAGACCCTCTTATTGTGGATGAAATAACATCTGATGATGAATGGATAGCCGAAAGAGAGGATCCGGTTCTTCCCACTAATCATAATTGGCTTGAGGAAGGAATGGATGATAATGAATTTGATGTTGAAGAGGTAACAAATGTGCCAAGCGAGCCATATAATAGTTGCCTAGATAGTGAGTCAAGTGATAAATGGAAATCTAATCAAGTGACATCGTCAAGTAAGTATGCAACTACTTAAACTTGTATGAAATTTGTTTAACTTTAGCATTATAATTGATTAATCTCTCTTTATCTTTTTTTCTTTCTCATTTATAGGTAGCAAAAACAAGACTTCAAGAAAATTCATGCTTTTGAATGAGAATGTAGATGAAGAATTTGAGAGATACAATCCACTAGATGAGAATAATCCAATGTTGAATGAACATAATCAAGATGGTGATAGTGATGGAGATGGTGAAAATGGTGATGATAGTGATGGTGGTGATAGCCTAAATGGTGACATTCTACTTGATGAAGATGATTATTTTGAAGCTTAAAGTTGATTTAATGTTTATGTTTAAGTTTGATATTTTGAATGGTTATTTTGAGACTAAGAAGGTTTATGATTAGCACTTTGAAGGTTTATGTTTGGCTAGAATCTCTAAGAATGTCTAAATTTGATATTTGAGACTTGGAATGTTAATTTGTATTGAATTTATGAGTACTATTTTTTTTTCAAAAAGTTTATACATTTTACGCGTTTCATATCACGCTTTACACATTTCACATCACGTTTTTCACGTATGTGAGGTTATCGATTTGCTGCGTCACATCCACATACACTTTTTAAAACATTGTCAGAAAGTATATGATAGGATAGAAACTAGAAAATTAAGCTTGCCCTCTAACATTTAATGTCTCTTTCAATCATCATACATTTGTTTAGCCAAATCATGTCGTCTCATTGGTCTGATGCTTCAACACTATCAATCATACTACATGTCCCATATTTTCATCAAAAACGAAATTGAGAGGACTAGTGATGTAAAAACCCAATGAAATTACCAATTTTTTGAAGAATACAACCAAATTTGGACTGAGTAGAGAAGATATGAATTGGAAAACAATGAACTGAAGTGATAGAGGTAGATGATAAAGATTGTTGAAGCTTTTACCTGAAGCAAATCGATCGACCATTTTTTTTTAACTGATGATGCGGTGAAGGGTGAGAGACAGGTCACTTGAGATTGAGGCAGCAAGGGAGAGATAACACAAGCTAAGGAGGTGTTTAATTGAGTCGATGAAAAGGAGTACCCAAGATAACAACGGCTAAGGGTGCTGGTGTTAACGTGGAATTTTAAACTCGGTACCCGTAAACGACAAACGCAGTACTAACGACTTAAAACCTCTCAGCTAGTCCAATAACAGCAACTCCTGCGTAACAAACGTGCACTAGAATCTCATATACTAAAATGGCAAATCTGCAAGATGCAAGGACTGTGAGGCAAACCTGTTAACCAATACGACACAAACATAAACATAAGGTAGAGACCCTACAAGCCATGATGATTTCAGAATCTCCTTATCCGACCCTTTTCAAAAATTTCCATTTTTACCGAACCGAACCAATGCAAAGAAAAACCCCATACCAAAAAACAAAAACAAAGGAGAGAAAAACTGCCCACAAAGGTCCAAAGCAAAAGGAAATCTAGAACACATGCAATACTCATGAAGAACATAGAAGAAGAAGAAGAAAAACCCAAGAGAGAAATTAGGTTAAGGGCTAACATAACATCTGAATACAGAGTAACATAGGAAGAGGGAATAAGGCGCCGAATTTACAAAAGGGTGTATTCGGCTCTCATTCCCTTTTATCCACAAACTGCAAAGAACTCTCTGCGACCGGATTTTCTTACGTCCTTAGCATTTTATGAAAATAAAAACAGCAAAAAGAGAGAAACTTGAATTAAAAGCAGACGTTCCCAGCAGCCCAAACCACCAACAACACTCTAATAAGGGAATGCTAAAACTGACTGAATAGAACGGCTCATCCTCTCAAGCACAGCAATATGACCACTGCTCCTCATCGCTAGTATTAGCAGCACCAGATTCAGCAACAATGTCATAATCGTCCTCGCTGCAATAGTACAGACCATGGTTGCTCATTGCAGTCAAGCAACATGACGACTCTGCTACCAGGTACGGCATGTTGTGGAAGGAGCGTGCCAGGCTGGCAGCAAGAGCAGAACTCGCCATTCCATCTTCATCCACTTCGCCGCACTCCTCGGCTCGGTGCTTGAGCGTCTCGAACATGAGCTCAGGCTCATGCTGCATCACCCTGAGGACATCCGCACACGAAGGTCCAGGAACAGCCCGTGTGACCGCGAAACTGTAGGGACCATCGCTCTGGGAGACCCGAACAACGCTCGGGCCTCCGAACAGGTTGTGGACACCTCCGAGCGCCTCCTCATAAGCCCCACCTAAGAACATTCCCAAATAGTACCGCCCACCAAAGCCACTGCCTTCCAATTCATGAAGCGGCAAGCTGGACTCACCCCCAATGAACTTATTGATCTTCCCATCACTATCACATGTCAAGTCCGATAACACACCCTTCACAGCCGGCCGCTGATCGAGCCGGTGAATCGGGACAATCGGGAACAGCTGCCCAATACCCCAGAAGTCTGGAATGGAAGTGAAAACCGAGAGGTTCACATTGTATGTACGAACAGGATCAGATGCTCCAATTGCTTTCGAGACCAAATCGCACAGCCCATCCACAGTGGCCAATTGTTCAATCCCCAACGACCCTTCTTTGAACTGATCAACACAGCGTTGCTTCAGCTGATCAGCATACATCAAACAAGCTTCGTACTCGCCCCTGATCGCCGCAGCCGAAAGGTTCCTGTAATCCGTACGAGCTTCCTCCGTGAGTCCCTCAATGAAATACTGAAGCGCAAAAGCAGACATGGAAGGAGCAGCAACATCACAAGCGCTGGACGAGACGGCCTCAAAAATCAGAACCGAATGATGTGACACAACGGCTCTGCCACTCTCGCTGCATATCACAGGGTGCTTCACTGACCTCTTGTCACAAACATACATAACTGCTCGAACAACCGCCATGGCATACTCTTCAAGTCCATAGCTCACCGAAATCTCCGAGTCACTGGATTTGGATCCATCATAATCAATACCCAAGCCACCTCCGATGTCCATGACCTTCATGTGAGCACCGAGGCGGACCAATTCACAGTAGATCTGCGCCGCCTCGGAGACGCCGTCGGCGAGCAGAGCAGTGGTAGGGATCTGGGAGCCAATGTGGAAATGCAGGAACTGAAAGCAATCAAGCATACCTACTTGGTCAAGCTTCTTCACCACCCTTAGTATCTGAATCGTGGTTAATCCGAACTTGCCTTTCTCGCCGGAAGTCGACCCGAAGTGGCCGGAATGCTTGGTCCTGAGCTTGGCGCGTACGCCGACGACGGGACGCACGCCGAGCTTCTTGCTCAATTCGATCACCAAATCGAGCTCCTCCTCTTGCTCTAGAACAATCACCGTGTTCAGCTCCAGCTTCTTAGCAATTAGAGTGAGAGAGATGTACTCGAGGTCCTTGAATCCATTGCAGACGAGTAAAGCGTCGGGGTTGCCTTTGCAGAGACAGCTCATGGCCAAGAGGAGCTCCGGTTTCGACCCGGCTTCGAGCCCGAACCGGAAAGGCTTCCCGAACCGAACAATGTCCTCCACGACGAACCGGTCCTGATTGCACTTGACTGGGTACACGCCTTGGTAGTGGGACCCGTAGTCGTGTGCCTGGATCGCGAAATCGAAGGCCGACTGGAGCGACTCGAGCCGGTTCTTAAGCACATCGGGGAATCGGACAATGAGAGGTAGCTGCAACCCGAGACCCGAGTCCGATTTCGGATCCGAAACCTTCTTCACGATCTTCAGCAAATCGATCTCCTGGTGCGGCATGGTCGCGGAGCCGTACGGCCGGACGGAGACGTTGCCGGAGGAGTTGACGGTGAAGTAGGGCCCGCCCCATGCGTCGATTCGGTAGAGCTCATTGGACAGAGAAGAAGACCAGGCGGTGGTGGTAGTGGAAGCGGCGATCACCGGAAATACGCCGGTAAATGGAACCGGCGCGGCGGCGGGAAGAGTGCTGTCCCCGGCGGCGAAAGCGTGGCCGGGAGGCGGCACAGCAGCGTCCACGCAACAAGCCAGGGCCGGCATCTCTTCTTCCGCTTATAGACTATCTAATGAAATCAAAAAAGAATGAAAGAATAATTTGGTTTTTGTGGTTGAGTTTGTAATGAGTGGGGGCTTTAGAACCCGCCGAGGCCGGAGCCCCGGCTACCCCCTCAAGGAAGCAGTAAAGGGCTCTATCGAAACGGGTCACCACCCCACTGTCACCCTCAAACAGCTCCGATATCCCCACACCGTTAACCTCAGGACAGAATTTCTCAAGGTAAAGAACACGGAATTTCTCAGGCAAAGGAAGGAGCGGTTAAGATTTCAGGCACCGAAATCGGAACAGTTCATGCAGAGAGAGAGAGAGAGAGATCTGAGAAGAATTAGGTCAAAAGGTCTCTGGTTTTTTTAGAACAAGAAAAAGGGGAAATGGAATTTCGGGAGGAGAGTTTGAGTTGATTTCGAATTCTGTGATAGGGTGACGATGGTGGTGAGAGCTGGCGAGAATTGCATGAGAGTGCAGGCGTATTTATATAGGAAAACCGTTTAGGGATCGGGGTGGGACCCGTCTCCCCCAATATGGGCCTTCAGTAGGTCCGGGTTTTTTATTTGGGCTTTAACGAACAAATATATCTGTAATTTTTTCCTTCTTCTTCTGATCGAGTCTTTATTATTTCTCGTGAGAAGATTCCCTTTCCCTCCGAAAAGTCATAACCACTCATCAGCGGCAGCGTCGTGTCCCCGCGTGGCTGGTTTGGTGGGACCGGGTTTCATTGGGGGACTGCATCTCCCGAGGCTTACTTTCCCATTCCAACTCACACGTGGCGCTAAATTACGGGGTCGGGGTTGGGTTAGGTCTTTTTCAAAATATAGTGAGTGCGAGATTATGGTTGGAAAATACCACGAAGTTTCGTGCGGTGGCCGATCTTACGCGTAAAGGTATCATGGGGTTGCGGCTCTCCGATTTTCGTTTTTAGATGAGGTTAAAGGCCTACATGTGTTAAGCTGCACTGGATCTTCCCTAAAAACACACGGACAGATTAGCTGAAAGTGTTAAGGAGGGTCACGTGCCGCTCACGGACTTTGATAGGCATAGGCTGGATTGTGCGGCCACGGAGGTCTCTCATTTTTCCCAGACAGAAAGATCAGAAATTTGTATTAAAAAAAAAACAAAAAAGATCAGAAAATTGATGCATATGATTTGTTGCCACTTCTATACAGAGGTGGGGGCAGGGGTCCGTGATGGGCCAGACCAGGTCGTTCAAGATCAAGTCTATCGGGTTTAGGCCAAGTTTGATTTTTTTCATAACGATTTTAAAATTCGGGTCAGATCGGATTTTTTAAAAAATTTAATGTGTATGGACTGTGTATGGACTGTGTATGGACTTTTTAGACTTCGGGCTTTATCGAGTTTTTAGGGTTAGGTCGGGCTTTTTCTGTATTAAATGAAAAAAAAATTAAAATTAAGAGTGTTAAATCATTAATTATATCAACAATTATATACACTAAATAATATATAAGCCTTGACAATTAATATTTAGTATATAAATGAATGATATTCAGGTAAATTAGAGAGTTTAAATGTTAATATTGATAAAATAATCTATAATATATACAATCGATAGGTTTCACGGGCTTGGCCTTACGGGCTGGGTGGGCCTCAATGGCCCTTAACAAGCTAGGCTTTTTTGGGCTTATGGGATTTGGGACCTCGGCCCGAGCCCGGTCTTATACCCATAGGGCGAGGCTTTTTCGGGCCGGGCCAGGTTTAAACTTTTCGGAGTTCAGACCGCCTACGGACTTTTTGGGCCTATGGGCCAAATTGTGACTCCTAAATCGGGGTAACGACTCGAGCTTTCTTGCCTCGTAGAAATTCCTATATATATATGTTAGTGATGATTGTTTCCTTTGTTAAAAAGTTATCTCAATCAGGACGTATGATCATTTTTTAAAAGGCTTACATGGTTGTGCCTGTTGTGCCCGGGGGCTAATAAATCAGTGGACTCTAGGTATATTTTCAAGTTGTAATTTTATTTATAAAAATAAATGAAATTATACTTTATATTAATTTATAGATAGTCTTAAATAAGCATTACAATAAGATACAATCAATATCTCTATAAATCAGGGATTGAGAGAATATCTAGTTCTATTTTAATTAGGACAAGATACACACCGAGATATCAGGAATTATTTCTCCTGGAACACTCCCCATTGTGTCGTGATCCTGATGTATGATGCATAACTCACTGCCTCACTAAAAATCTTGTCAAGCAAACAAAAAACCTCTTGGGTAAAAATAAAAGCTTGGTCTAAGAAAAAAAAAAGTACAACGCATCAACTACAAATGCGACCACATATAATGTAGACTCCCCGTGATGTCTACGAAATGAACTTCTCTTGATCATTAACTCAATCTTGGAGTTCAGACAATCTTCACATTCCAATGCGTCTCACATACTTTACAAATGTAGATTTGAATAATGACTTGGTGAACAAGTCTGCAGCATTATCTGTCGAACAAACTTGATTCACATAAATGTTCAATAACTGTTGTAATTGTTGATTAAAGAAAAACTTAGGCGATATATGTTTTGTATGATTACCTTTGATGTATCCCAACTTCATTTGTTCAATGATATCTGTATTGTCCTCAAAGATACAAGTTGGTGTTGTAGTAGTGGATGATAATCCATTAGATCCTCGAATGTGGTGTATGATCGACCTAAGCCAAACGCACTCCTTAGCCGCTTCATGTTAAGCAATAATCTCAAAATGATTCGAGGAAGTACCAACAAGAGTTTGTTTAGTTGATCTCCAAGAATCACCGTGTTTCCCATGGTGAAAACATAACCTGTCTGGGAACGTCCTTTGTGTGGGTCAGAGAGATACACAGCATCAGCAAAACTAACCAAGACATCACAAGGTGTCTCTAAGTAGGGAACCGCATTGAATTGGGGTACAATACTTGCATCCGAATCACTATTCGATGGGTCGAACATTTCACTCGATGAGTCAAATGAATGATTCTTATCCGTTCAGGGTGCAACATTTGTCGGGTCAACAAGTTCCTTCGACGGGTCAAAATTCCTGGAACCTGCGGTATTGCCGACGATATTCATAATAAATATCGTCGGTTATACTATTCAAAATGGCCGGCCGGGAGGAACCGAGAACAAAGTATCAGTAACAACCGGATTTATTACGGGACAACTCATGATGTTCATATCGATCTATTATGCGCGTCTGCATCTAGCTTCAAAATTATAACCCTCCCACGACATATAAGCTACTAATAAATCTTTTCCCAAAGCGAGTTCGCCACCAACTATAGCAGCACCATCCGCTAAAATTTATCTTTTTTTAATACAGTATTTATTAATAATGGTTTTTATTGATTCAAGAGTTGATTGTGTATTGATCTTAGGAATATTAATGATCCATAGAAGGATATCTATTTCTACCGCCCTCAATCTTAAGAGAGAGACAACATTACATTATTATTTATTAATTATTCGGGATAGGAATAAAAAAAATTTGAAAAAATCTACGCTTGTAGAAGGTGAGGTTTGTAAATAAAGCATCTTTACAATAAAATTCAGTTAGAAAAGGGAATCCAATTAGAGATAAGCTGCCCATGAGCATCATGGCCAGATAACCCGAGCACCATAACCGACGACATAAGTACAGTCGTCGGTTATAGTATCACCGACGATATTCATAATAAATATCGTCGGTAATACTATAGCCGACGACTATACTTATGTCGTCGTCTATAGTTCTCGGGTTATATCCCCCAGAACAGCCGTTTTGGGCAGAAACGAAACTGCCCATTTTTTTCCAACGCCTCCGATCGATTTTAAGCTCCACCGTCTTCAAGCAGAGGTTTTCGTTCATCCTAGCTGTCGTCCTTCATCCTAGCCACCGATTCAGCTGTCGTTGTTCATCTTACAACCCAAAAACAGGTTCGAATTTCTAAATCCCTAAATCCCCAATTTTGATTTTTTTTTATTTAGGTTAGTTTATGTTTAGTTTGTTGATAATGTGGATGTTTGGATGAATTGTGTGGAATTATTGTTGATTTTCGGAATTATTGTTGATTTTTTTGGATTTTTGGAATTATTGGATTATATATATGTTGGATATTAATTATTGGATTATATATTGGATATTATTGGATTATGATCATATATATGTATAAGAGATTGTTAGATTGTTGGAATAGGAATTTTTGGATTAGGAATTATTTTGAATTTTTGTAGTTTAATGAAATTTTATATGAAGGAATATATAATGAAAATTTTGGAATATAATGGTTATTTTATGTGAGTGCAAGGATTTTTTTTTTATGAATTTTTGTAATTTACTGAATTTTTTTTGAATTTTTGTAATTTTTGGATTATTATTATGAACATATATATGTATATATCAATTGATACCGAATTAATATTTGGTGTTAATATGAATTAAATTGGCAGATTAATAATTAATTTTGATTTATTCTAAATTTATGCGAATTAATTTTATTTATTCTAGATTTATGTGAACTAATTTAGAATTTGATTGGTAAATTAATATATATGAATTAATTTGAATTTTTTTGTAATTTATGGAATTATTGTGAGTTAAATATGGAAATATGTGCATTAATATATTCTGACATTTGGTAGATTAATGTGAATTAACTGTAATTATATTGTTGATTTTAAAAACTATATAAAATTGAGTATGTTACGTAAATTTTATAGTAACGATAAATTAGTTGAACTGTGGTGCTTCACAAGGGGGTCGGGGGGGTCGAGGGCAGCGGAAGCTAGTCCGCATCAGGATCCGCCAGTATCGGCAACACTTACAGCGTTCCTCCCACCTCTCGGCACCGTACACTTCTAGGTTAGGGACCCTCTTAGTAGCAGCAGGTCGAACCTCGTCGACCCTCCAGTGCGAGGAGGCTTTATGAGAACAGTCGAACGCCTTCAACGGATGCCGGACATTCATTGGCGGGACCCTTCCCCATCCACCGACCAGACTCCTCATTCTTCCAAGGAGGCTGGAGGATCGACTCAGTCCTTGGCCAGGATACGACTAGCCCGCCGTCTACCCTATTCTTACCCTTGGAAATCCCGATTATAGCCCTCGTCAATTCCACGTGCCTGTTCTAGGACAGCTAGGGTTCATTTTCCCGGACCAGGCATACGCGTATGTACCCTTCCCGCAACATCTTTGGAGTGTGAGGATTCTGGGACAACGCACCGACGAATCAGGTAAATATTAATTAGTGATATCTTTTTACTTAGTAATATTTAAATTCAAATAGGTGTTGATGTTTAAAAAATCATCTACAAATGTGATAGGCGAGATCGTGCCCGGCTGGTGATAAACAAAAGAGGACCAGAGGCCCCGTCGTTGGCAAGTTACTGGACGACGCGATTCGGGCTACCGGTGGTGGCCAAGTTATGAGTCCGATCGGGGATGGAGGAGAGGTGTTCGAGGGAAAGGTCACTCGATAGTACGCAGGGATGGCGGGCAGCATCATACGGGATAGAGTCTCTATGTTGTGGCCAGATTGGAATTCGGTGCCGCAATCCGTCAAATATGAGCTGAATAATGTTTGTCGGTGAGTAGAATTGTATATTCATTATGTATATTTTCTATATAAATTTTTAATATTGATATATATATATATATATATGCATTGCAGAGGTGGTTCCGCGTGGACAACGACATTAGACCCACGTGGGCGGATGAAGTGCAAGGGAGCAGGTTACTTGATTCATTTGTTTCGATTTTTTCGTTTGTTTTGATTATGTTCATAAAATGTTGTAAGTTACTAAAATTTGTGTTTTATTAATATAATAGGTACAAGGAGTGGAAGGGCGACCTGAAAAAGCATTGAAAAAAGTACAGCGACGATCATTCGGGTACCCCTAGCGAGTTTCGTTATAGGGAGTACGAGTGGCGATGGCTTGTGGTTCACTTCAACAACCCGAAATTGAAGGTACCCAACCTTCGATCGATTAAAATTTTGTTTTATCGTACTTCCCCCAAATTATTTGGCTTCTATTTTTTTTTATGTTGGATTAATCGAGCAGGCTATTTCTAAAGTCAACACAAGGAACCAGGCCAAAAACACAAAAAATAATCATGCCGGTTCCAGATCATACTCGGGTTGGATCGAGGAGGCAGCCAACCACCCAGAAGTCCCTCTGCTTGTCTATACGATGCAGCACGCATATCCGCAGTCTCCTGAAGACGTTGTAAGTGTCCTTATAACAAAATAAATATATTTCTTATTTTTTTACAGAACATTTTATTTTTCTTTGTCAATTAGGCGAGACTTCAGGAGGTGATTCCGGAGGTGTTGACTCAAGTGGCGAGATCCCAACGCCCCTGATGCGGAACTCCCGACTGATCAGATTGATCAATCTGATCCGATCATAGCGGCCAGGATTATGGCAGCCGTGATCCCTCCAGGGAAGAACATTTTCTACTGCAGGGGGTTCGGAAAGTGGGGTCAAGGGCTGCTGAAGAAGACTCCTGAATTCTTTCGCTGATCGGGATCATCTTCGAGGACTAATGAGCTACAGGAGCAGCTTCAGAGGCAAGCGATGGAGATGGAATCTTAACGGCTACGAATGGAGGAAATGGAGCAGGCGCGAGCCGCAGAGCAGAATCGGTTGGCCGAGCAACAGCAGATGATGGGGACATTGATGCAGCACTGTTATGCACAGTTGCACGCATCTGGAATCCAGATAGCTCTCCCGCCCATTTTCAGTGTGCCACAGCCACAGCCACAGCTGTAGCCGTAGCCGCAGCCGCAGCCGCAGCCGCCAGACTAGGACCAACCAAGTTTTGGCGATCCGTTTGACCACATTGACTTAGGAAACCCGTAGTACCCGTAGTACGCATATGTATATAGATTTGAACGATTTTGGTTTTTTATTTTATTTACGTGTACAGTTTCAATATTTTTGGATTTTCAATGTGAAAAATATTTGTGACTTTTTGGGAATGCAGATTCTGAGATAAAACTCAGAACCTGCAAAAAAAATTAAAATAATTCATACTATAGCCAACGATATACACCTATATCGTCGGCTATATTTTCCTCCATGGTCAACCAGTTTGACCAGGGGAGGAAGTATGGTCGACGACAAAGTTGTCGGTTATAGTATTGACTATAGCCGACGACCTGATCTCGTTGGCTATAGCTTCATACTATAACCGACGACAACCCTTTCTTGTAATCGGTTATAGTATCACCGACGGTGTATTATTGATGATACTATAGCCGATGTCTCATCGTCGGCTATAGGCTATAACCGACGATAACCTGGGACAGGCCGACGACTTCATGTCGTCATCTATAGCGTTTCTCTTGGTAGTGCTATATACAAATTCCATTTTTAATATGCCAACCATCAGATTTGTTATTTCTACAATTAACTAGATCCACACCCCATAAGTTCCTATATTATGCCTCGCTTATGCCTTTGCCTTGACAGCCATAAACACTACGGTTAATTATCAGTACCAAGCTACTAGAAGCAGACCACTTTTAATTTAACAGCTGCAAATTCCAAACCAAGCAGGGATTCGCTCCTCCCGACCGATGATCAAATGTCATTGCCGCCGTGGATTTAAATGTCTCGCATGACCTTTTTGATGTTAATCAAATAAACTAGAACATTTAAATTGTTGGATACAGAAGATCGCTCAGAGATTGGAGGTATATAGGGTTGATGATTGTTGGATTATTTTACGTTCGTTTAAGTGTGTTAAAGTACGACATATCTTTAGAGAAGTAAATGGTACAATGCAGCTCATTGCGTTGCACACCTTGCTAGTTCATCAACTTTAGATTACTTTTAGACCGAGGAGTCGCTTGTGATTATCCAGGATGTACTCTACAAGGATTCTTGTAACGACTCATATGTAGTCCGCAGTTTTGCATGTCCACTTCAGGGCAAGATGATTTTGTTATTAATAACAATAGACGTGGAATTGTGAGCGTTAGTGATACCTTTAGCTAGACTCATTCCTCGTTCTTTATTCAAAAATAAATAAACTGGAACATTTCACTAGTAGTTTCATGCGAAACATAATTAATGCAAAATATGAAGATGAAATCTTCTTCAAAGAAGCATGACATGAGTAGAATTCAAATTTCTTGGGGACAATTGTATATATGTTCGTTTGCACCAGCAGCACTCATGCAACTGATGCTAGATAAATTCTGTAAAGCGGGGGTATATGAACGAGCCATGGGATAGGAGATTAGATTTGAAAGGAAGTTTTCAGGTAAATTAAAGTGAAAATATAAATACCCAAATCGTTGAGTTCATACGCTTTTATGAATTTCTTCGTGATAGATAAATTTATTTTCAATTGATTTGTGTTATCGACCTAAGTCTATGAGTCTGATTTGGTAATTTTGTCAACCTTAAATTGTATTATTTGGTGTCTTAAAATATGAGATGTGTATCTAGAAATTAGAAGTGTGTGAAATAAATGTCTCTTTTTATAGGAATGAAAAAAAAAGTTTAATTTAACAAAATAAGTTTTCTGGGTGATTTGAGCCGCCCGATTTTTTTTTTCTCAAAATTTTTAAACCATCCATATCGGGCCATAGAGCTCCATCTTTGTCGATAGACGACGTCATCAACGTCGCCATTGGTGACGACCGACGAGGGAGAAAGGAGGTGGTTCGATTTCATTGTCGTCGACTACCGACGAGGGAGAAAGGAGGGGGTTGGCAAGTCGTCTACCGACTTTGACAAGACTAGACCTTATCGGGCCAATCCGCATAACTCTGCCTAAGATTAATCTGTCGGTAGTGGTCGTAGACCGACCCACGCTGATCGACTCGTCGACAAAATGAAATATCAACCGAGAGAGAGAAGAAGTCAGACTTGTCGATGTCGGGGAAGACGGCGGTGCCAGAGGGTACTAGAGAGAGAGGAGTTCGACTTAATTTCACAAAGCCTCTCCTCATGCCCAATTTTTTTTTTAAAATCTCAGCCGTCCATCTTAAAACATAAAACGAGTTTACGATGAGCCAGGGACACCAAATCACGACCTTGCCCAGATCCCTCAGCCTTTCTCCGCCACCGGAGATTACGTCTGCTGCCAGAAAATTATGTCGCAACCCTTTCTTTTTCCTCCATCTCACTCCTTTCGGCTCCTCCTCCCTCTCACTATCACAACGTCGTCCTCGGATCTGCTCTGGACACCGAGAGATTACTATGGGCACCTAGAGCTGCCGAATTCGACCATTGACGTATATATTCTTCTCCTCTAGCGTGCTGCTCCTCTGTCCATTGCACTTGCCTCGTCGACCTATCCTTCGCAATCTTGACGTCAACCATGTCCCTCGTCCATCGACGGTGGACGTCGACGTCGATGCCGAGTCCGAGGCCGAGGCCGATGCCAAGGCTCATAACGACGTCGTATGTCTGATCGTCTACAACCACAGACTGAACGGCCCATAAAAATTCAAGATAAAAAAATGAAAACAATTGGACGGCTTAGATCCACCAGAAAAAAAAATCAAATTTAGATGAAATGAATATTATATAATCTCAATCCTTTTAAAAATGATAAGAAATAGGTTAAGATTCAAAAAAATTCTACAAAAATTTTCACTGGACCGTTTTGATGTCTCTGTTATTCTAGCATTATCGAACAAAAAAAAATCAAGATCAAATGCGTCTTTCGATTATCTTTCATTAATTATATGGAATATAATTGTTTAAAAAATATACTAAAATTTAAAAAATAAAACCTAAAAATCGGACCGTACGATTAGATCTATAGATTATTTTGTACATCCCAAAAAAAAATGAATAATTTCGATAACCTTTTTGGGCTCGATCGGCCTACTAGACTTTGATTTTGAATGAAATTATGAATGTGAAACTCTAAAAAATAATAAATAAATAGCTCGGTCGCCGAAAAAATTATTAGAAAATACCGTGGTCATTTGTGGTGCCTATTTTTACTCTGATTATCTAAAATTATGAAATTCATGAATTCGTGTCAACGGAGTGAATGAATTCATGATGTGCCCACTAGTGTTGTACATGCAACTTATTGAATGCGTTGAACAAATATGATCCTTTGAAATTAAAAACGTTAGATAAAAATCAAATATGAAAAAAATGAACTTTAGGATGGGGACATATAACTATTGTATACATAGTGTAAAAATTTGAGCCGATTTGGTCATCGCTTGGGTCTCGATCCGCATAGTCATCTCTGACAATCCTTTATGCTCCTATCGTCATTATATATAAGTCATAAAAAAAACGTTCTCGCACATCCATTTGGAAAAGTTAAAAGTAATACATGCATACAGAGGTACTCCTTACAATGTATTAGACGCGAGTAGAGAAAAAAATTAAATTGTCGAAGTCGCCGATAAGGCAAAATTAACGGGATTTAAAAATAGGGACATAAATGACTATCGCGTTTGACCGAATGGATCTCGACCGAGACCATGATGAAACAAGCAGAAATTTTAATAACATTTTTATAATAGTTCAATGATCACAACGTACGATATGCTTTTTAAATTTAATTTTTTTACTACCATCGATGTGGTCAATTACGATGCCGTTTATGTCCTTATTTTCATTTTATACCAGTCACAGAAGAAAATGTTATCGCACCGTCATTTGGGAACATAGTTTTTCCTTCAAAAATACAAAGGTGTACCTTAAGATATCATGGACGCAATGAGACCTCAAATTGGATTACCAGAGTCATGGATAAGGAAAAATTAACGAAACTAAATAATAAGTGCATAAACAATCATTGATTTTGACTAAATAGATCGAAATCGCAACAATGATGAAACAAACTAGATTTTTAACCAATTTTTTTAAAATAGTGCAATAATCGTATCGTGTGGTTGGGTTATTAAAATACATTATTTTTATCTCGATTAGTCAACTCAAGTCTAACTGTGTTAATTTGTGTTTCTATTTGTTGTTTTTACTAATTTTCACTTATCGATTGCTTCCACGGTTCAATTTTTAATTTTCTTGGGACGTCGATATCGTACGAGCTACTATGTATTTGTGTATAAAAAATTTACTTTCCTAAATGATGTAGCGATAGTGTTTTCCGTTGTGATGCGAACTAAAAGAAAGTATGGGCATACACGACTTCAGAGTTGACTTCATGGATCGAGGTCAAAAATAATGTATTATAAAAAATCTACTGTATGATGGGATCATGGAACTAGTATAAATATGTGGTTAAAATGTCATTTGATTTAGTCGTGGTCTCGGTCTCAATCAATTCAGTCAAACGCAATGATCATGTATGCTCATATTTTTAAATTCCACTAATTTTGTTTTATCGACGACTTCGACAATTCAAAATTTTGCTGTACTCACATCCAATACATCATAAGGGGTACCCTTGTATGCATGTATTAATTTTTACTTTCTCAAATGGATGTACGATAGCGTTTTTATTTATGATTTATATATAATTACGATATGGGCATAAATGACCGTTGGAGTTGACTGTTAAGATCGAGGCCCAAACATTGACCAAACCGGCTCCAATTTTAACACTATGTACAAAATAGTTATATGTACCCATCCTATGGGTCATTTATTTGATTTGTATCTAAATTTTTTACTTTCAAATGATCATATTTATATAAAGAATTTAGCAAGATATACAACACTAGTAAGCACATCATGAATTCATTCACTCCGTTGACACGAATTTGTGAATTTCGTAATATTAGATAATCAAAGTGAAAGCAGTCACCATAATTGACTGCGGGTATTTTTTGATAAATTTTTCAGCAACAAAGCTATTTATTTTTATTTTCGAGAGTTTTAAATCGACAATTTCATTGAATATAAGTCTACTAGGTTGATCGAGCTCAAAATAGTCACCAAAATTATTCAATTATTTTGAAGATGTACAAATTAATCCATAGATTTAATCGTACAGTCCATTTTTTAATTATTAGTATATACTTCAAACAATTATATTCTATTATAATTAATGAATGATAATCGAACAACGCATTTGGTCTTGAATTTTTCTTATTTTCTACAATTCTAGAGTAATGCAGATGCCAAAATGGTTCAGTGAAATTTTTTGTAGAATTATTTAGAATCTTGACCTATTTGTTTTATTTTTTTAAAAAAGGTATAGAATTAAAGAAATTTATATCAATAAATTTAAATTGTCTTGGGTGCATCTGATCCGTCCATTTTTCTTTTCTTTTGTTATTTTTTTAGCTAATTTATGGGCCGTTAAATTTTTTAGACAGAGAAGTGTTGACCTCGACATCGACGTCGTCCTCGGATCACCGTTGCCGATGGAGTTGAGCTCCTTGTTGGCTTTCAATCCTGAGAGAGCGAGATAGAGAAAGAAAGGACCCGCTGGGTGGCTATGCTCATACTCGGTGAATGAGGGGTTCAAAAGCTAGGACTCGATCGTCCCCGTCGGGGAGAGAGATTGGCCAGAAAGAGAGAGGAGAAAGAGACAGCCTGAAAAAGAGAGGAGAGAAAAAGAGAGCAACATCGAGGGTTTCTGGCGATGAAGCAATGTTGCCGGTGTGGGAGTGGAACGAAGGAATTTGGGTAAGGGAAGAATTTCATCCTCTGAGCTTATTGTAAGCACATTGATTGTTTACTTTTTTACCCAATCACATGGTGACACATCAGCAATTTTAAAATTTTTCTCTCGTGTGGAGAAATGTCGTGCAACTAAGTTGAATTCCAGTGAGAGAGAGAGAGAGAGAGAGAGAGAGAGAGAGAGAGAGAGAGAGTACACTGAGCTTATTGTAAGCTCAGTCAAAGTTGATAAAATCAACGTTTGAGATTGTGACACGTGATAATTTTGTTTTAGAAAAACAACACAGAGATTGAGCGTTAGAAGGCACCGATAAATAACTGAAGAAATAAACAAACAAAGAGTAGTATGAGACCGTTTAAAAATAATGGCCAAACTGGATAATAGGCCACAACACATATACTAAGCAAAAACCCTAGTCTCCTCGAGAGACGAATAGCTTTCCTAGCGGCGCCGTGCTTAGGTACGCAGCCGAATTTTTTCTTGTTTCCTCAAGCAACATCACAACAACATCTCTTGCTCTAGATTAGAGGAGGAACCATGAACCAAACGAATGCTATCACTGCCCGCTTTGCCTCAGCCCTAACATTGGAGGAGGAAGAAGGAATTGTTGATCTGTGCCCGGGAGGGCAGTCCTCAATAAACAAGTCGTCCAAAAGCTTTCTTATAGCACGTTTGTTGACGTTCAAACCCTATGATAAGGAGGCTTTGATTAGTAAAAAATTTCACGGATATGGAATGTCACAGGTTGAGTGGGAATCCAGGAACATGGAGATCAATTTTTATTGGCTTTTGATAAGGAAAATGATCGTAACAGAGTCTTCAAAAGAGGTCCATGGGAATTCAACAAGGCTCTCATCCAAACGGTGAAATTTGAAGGCATGGAGAGGGTAGACAAAGTTCCTATGAGAACGATTGGATTATGGGTGACAATATCAATGTTCCACCTCGATATCACATCGAGGAAAACACCTTCAAACTTGGACCTACTCTTGGGGAGGTCGATGCTTATGATAAACCCGCCTTTGATCGTCGTGTGAGGAGAGTTTGTATTCAACATGAGATTTTAAAATTGATTCGTCGAAGCAGGAAGTTTCGTCTGGATCCAGGGATCAAACTTGAGCTAGGGTTCAAGTATGATTATGTAACAAGCCGGTGCGGAAACTGCTGGAGGATAGATAACTATGGGAAGGAGTGTATTCATCCTACTATGGGAAGAGGAGAGGTAACGCCTAAGGAAAACCCTAGCCCTAGACTATTTAACACACCATCCTGGCTTCGAGATAGTGGCGATACAGACACCAAGTTTAATGCCGAATATGGAGATCACGTTCCACGGGAGTACAATGGAGCAGAGAAGCCCTTAGGCAAGGTTAGGAGCAAGAAAACCGGTGAGAATGCAAAGAAGGGACCCTTCAAGTGAGGATGTGACGGAAATGGCAAGGAATACTTCTAATATGGAGGAAGCAGTAATGGGAAAAGGTAAACTAATTTATGTTTGTGCCAAGGAAAATGGTATAATGCAACAAGTACTTGAACAAGAGGCACAAGACAGAATGGTGGAGCTAGGGCATTTAAGCCAGTACATGGAGAATGAAAGATTGCAGACTGAACAGAATAAGGATAAAGGGTACAAGATGGAGGTGAAGATCATAGCACCAGTACCGGAATAATGAAGAATCAAGAGAGCATAATGCCACTATTGGTTCTACGACGTCACGAGGCAAATATGGTTGAATTACCAGTGGAATCAGACGCTGCAGCATAACGTGATAGTCATATGTCTTTAGACCAACAAACTTGTATTGCACCTCGTCCACTGCTTCAATTATAGTAGCTGCATACGTAGCCGGATAACGAACACTCTTAAACTAGTGGAATACAGAACCTCTAAGTGCTGACTTCACTATGTAAGGTGCATCTGGCATCTTGTTATACACTCCTCTTATATCCCTCCTCAATCACAAGCGAGGACGTAGATTCATAGATTTCAGATATTTATGCGCTTTGGGAGTATCTTTAGTCTTGAACTTAATATAGATAATGGTTCCCACCACGCTGATGCACAAATTCTTTTCTATGTGCATCACATCCAAGTTGTTCCTCAGCTTCAACTTCGACCAGTAAGGGAGTTCAAAGAATATACTCTTGTGATGCCAATAGTTGAGATTTTGTGGAGATTGGATTGTGTTTCTTTACATCATTGTCATTGGTTAACACACCAAAATCAAAGCTGCTCAACCTCTCTAAAATCTCTTCGCCAGACTAACAACGGGGTTTAGATTTATTCTCTACTGCCCCGTCGAAATGAGCTTCATCCTGTCGCCATGGGTGATCTTGAGTAAGCCATCTACGGTGACCCAGATAACACACCTTCCCCGCGTGCCAACTAGAGTCCACGTCATCCAAACATATAGGACACCAATTATATCATTTCTTCATGCAGGCTGCTAGCATCCAATATGCTGGAAAATCACTGATTGTCCACATTACGGCTACCCTCATCATGAACATCGTGTCAGTGAATTTGTCATAAGTTGGGACTCCATTTTCCCACAACAGTTTCAACTCGTTGATCAAAGGTCTAAGATAGAAATCTAAGCACTTCCCCCGAGATTTAGGACCTGGAATTAGCAGAGTAAGGAAATTAAATTCCTTGTTCATGCACATCCAAAGAGGCAGGTTGTATGACATCAGAATAACTGGCTAAGTGCTGATGGCAGAGCTATTACTACCCAAGTCTAACATTTTGAACCTCTGCTGCAAAGTCTCTAAATTCACTGTCGAAATATTTGAAAGCGTCCCCATCTGCGGCGTGTCTCAGCACATTGTCATCTATTTGCTTTTCTGCGTACTATCGCATCGCCTCTGCTGTGTATTATGACATGTACAGAGGCTACAATCTGGGAAACAATGAAAAGTATCATAGAACCTTCACAAGAATTTTCTTTTTCGAACTCCTCCTATTCCCGTCATCCACATATCTGCACTGGTCACATACGGGACAATAATCCAAATGTGCATACTCTTTGTAAAATAACATACAATTTGGGCAGAGGTCAATTATCCTGTACTTTAGGCCGAGGCTGCTCAAAATCTTTCTAACCTTATAATGGAATTTTGGAAGATTGTGATCATAAGGAAGCAACTTACATATTTGGTCCTGAATTTCGTCAAAAGCACTGAAATGACATTTTGTTCTTCACTTTTATTTTCATTTGCTTCATCACATATTGCAACACATTCTCTCGACATCCAGGGTACACTGGGGTCTGGGTTTCAAGTAGCATCCTATTATACTTATCTATCTCAATAGTGTTAGTGGCCAAGCTAGCAGCGGAGAATGTGTCATCATGCCCATGAGTAGTATTGTAACCTCCCTCTTGGTGTTAGTGTCCACTATGAATAAATCCCGGAAATGCATCATGGACTAAATCCGTAGTTGGGTTCCAAGAAAGGGGGCCGGCACCACTACAGCTGGATGAGGCACCATGGTAACTGTACCATGAGCTGAAGTCTGCTAAGCTGAAGTCTACTGCTTCACCATGCTCGCTCCACGTAGTGTAACTCCACATCGTACCATTTTCGTAAAAGTGTTGCATCATAACATTAACCTCCACATACCGATAGTTAAGACAGTTTTTGCACGCATACGTGAAACGCTTCTTTCCCTGACCATGTTCCATCGCAAAATTCACAAAATCTCTGATTCCATCCATATACCGGACATCACTTTTATTCCGTAACTTTATCCAACTCTTGTCCATACTTCTACGAAATTTAATAATTATCATATTAGTCAACTATTATATATACATATTTTTAAGTAATTATTAAACTATTATATATACATATTTTCAACTACCTTGTTAATGTATAATTAATTAATTAAAATATTTATTAATTCCCTTTATTAATTAACAGTGAATATACTCTACATCAATTACATTAATATATCTAACATGCATGTATGTTTTAACTAAATATTAATCAAATTTTTAAACATCCATGCATACTAATTAATTAACTAATATATATATATAAATCAATTACCTAGCTTAATTATAAATATTAGACGTACTAACAATGTAATCAATTAAACATTGTGACGATCCGGACCAGAATCAGCAGTATGATCAGCTGTATACATGAGTTACTGCGTAGCCGCAGATTGACGACAGTGTTTTAACCGCCAGATATTGTTAACGACTAAATTATTGGCCGAGAATTGGAGCTAGGTCACTTCTTGAGAGTCGTTGTACGTGTAATTATGAGTTCGTGGGCGGTTCCGGATCGTTATTTGGACGACCGATGAATTGTTTATGAATATTTGAAGTTTCGACGGAAACGGATTTAAATGGCAGGTTTGTTCGCGACTAAATTATCGGACGAGAATTTGGCTTCGGATCCTTCACAGAAGTTGTTCAGAATTTAATTTCGAGTTCGTGGGAACTTCCGGAGCATGATTTTGAGTTACGGAGTTTAAGTTGTGATTATTTCCATTTGTTGATTGTTTAGTCGGTTTAAATGTATGTTTGGTTGAACAGTTGACTTTTTATCCGTTTGGTCGATGTGTTTGACTTTGGGTGATTATTGAAGAATATGTCGAGATGAGTTTGTGGCCGCGAGAATTATCGGAATCGGAATTACGACGAGAAAGTTACGGGTAATCTAAGTTTGTCGAAAATGATAAGTATGAGTTTCCAAATTGGGAAAGGCTATAAATAGCAGGTTACCGAAAGGGGAAAGTTAGCACTTGCCATAAAAGGGTGTTGACCGAGTTGACTGGGAGAAGAGGAAATCCGACGGTGCTTCACGGTGGCGACGGTGGTTGCCCGTCCGGCCACCTCCGACCACGGGGAAGGACTCATTCGAAGCGCCTTGGCCACCCCGTCATGCCTCCGGCCTCCTTTCACGGCAAGGCTCGCCGGAATGAGGGAGAAATCCGGCCAAAAATGGAGGAGAAACTTGTGAATTTGGGTTCCACGTTTTACACCGATTCGAGCTATAACTTTGAGTGGGCTTTGTAGCTCTCCTCTCAAGGATTCTAACCATGTAAGTATGAAGCTTTAATTCGATTTGTGGAAGGAGAATTTTGGGTTTGAATTTTGTGTACCAATTCGGTTTTGCTTGAAATTGGATGTGTTAGAGTGAGAATTGGCATTCGTTGCAGTTGACAAAGTTGCTCAGTGGGTGATTTTAAGTGGAATAGGGGTTGCTCCGCCGTGAAATTCTCCGGTCAGCGGTGGCGCCGCCGTGGGCGGCGGTCAACGGTCAAGTTTGACTTTTTGGACTTTCGACAAGTTGCATGTCATTGGACTCGAAATCGCGCTCCGATCGCAGTAGGGAGGTTCATTTTTCGAGTTGAGCGTCCGAACTTACAGCGAGGTATTGCAGTGTGATTTCCGGATTTTCGACAGTTTGTCGTAATCGAATTACGTGTTTCCGAGAACGGTGGTTTCTCGTGATTTGTCTTGTATTGTCGAGTTATGATTTTGAGAAATGGATTTTGTGATTATTCAGGGGTTCGTGATCGTTTGTTTGGAGAGGGACTTTCCGCCGGATCACAGGTTAACGCGTATCGCGTTATGCCAGTCTGTGAGTGGACATTTCTTTTCACGGATTATTTGCGAGTCTTGATATACGTTTTATGAACTTGAGCATGCATATGAGATTTCGGATTACACGAGCATGTGTTTTATGATTATACATATATGGATATACGTATACGAATATATATATACACTTAAATGTTGTTTATTACACTTGCATCGAAATGTTTATGATTTGGTTTACACAGAATACAGTCTTGGTTACGTTGTTGTATCGATACACTTGCCTATCGGCTGATCCCCGATGGTAGGCTTTATTTCAGGGGAGGCTGTGACTCCTGACCCGAGGTCTTTACCGGGGGGAGGTAGACCTTTGACCTGAGGCCATTTCCGGCTTGAATCACGTGGAAGTCAGGGACTCCGTGGTTCTGACTGTACTAGCACGGATGTGTCCACGAGTGGCCCCGTGAGATTTTTATGCATGCTCCGTATGCGTGAGGAGTTAGAGTCTCCCTCGTGTACCATTTGATTATTTATACTTTTGACTCGCATGTGTTTTTATAATATATATTACTTGGTGAAAGACATTTATTTTCGTCCACTCACTCTAACTTGTTTCATGTCTTTCCCCTGGGCTTTTCGGTTTCCGTGCCCAGTTTGAAGTTCGGACTCTGGTGTCGCACGTCGTGGTCGGAGGCATAGTACTCGAGCTACCTTATTTCTTCCAGTAGGTTTATTGTTCTACCTACTTTGGTATACTGATATGTTATTATATTAGAGGTCGCTCTGAGTAATCTATTGTTTATGTTATACGATTTTACACCGGATTTCTGTAAAGTACTATTATATTTATTGATTTACTTTACTGTTGATATATTGAGAAATCCGGATGGGATTGGTGCCCACGGTTTGCTTTTTGTGGCATAGGATGAAGTGTATTTTCCGCGTGCAGGTAATGGTAATTCCACGATAGTAACGAAACTCTGCCAAAATTTCTACGGTTTTTGTTGGTTCGTGTTTTCGAGGGGGTTCGATCCCGGTTTAGGCAACTAAATCAGGGTTGGGTCCTTTCAGCTTGGTATCAGAGCATTCGGTTGTAGGTTTTGTAGACTTCTGTAGTCGTTTTTACTAAGGATATTTGAGAATGTACAGCATGTCTGGAATGGTGACCCGACCGGCCGGCGGATACTCATCAATATTCCGGGTGTTATATACTTTCAAATATTTGAAGTTCCATGATTACGTTCCACTTGTTGTGAACGATATTTTATTCATTAGGATGCCTCCTGACGTGCTTTCCGTGTCGTTTCGATTGGAGATCCTATTGAGGATCAATCAACGCGTGATTTGCCAGTGAATTGTGGATTTGGATGAGTATTCAGAGTTCAGTGAACTGTGTGGCACGGTTTGCCTGGTTGTTGTGTATGAGTGTCTACATATTGCCTCAGAGCTAAGAATTGTGGCAGTTGATGTTTTCCTGAGTCAGATTGTTGTATTTGGTGGGCTGATATTGTGTGAGTTCCTGTTGTGACTCCATGGCCTACATTCAGGGTGATGTTTATACGGTAATGGTTTAATCAGGCTACCTAGCATTTGAATGTGGAGTGTTTACCCACTTGAGGCAGAGATGCATTATCCACATGTTTGTCCCTATTTGCACGTGTTATGTGGCTTCAGAGGAAGCGGTGCACGAGGTTCGAGATGAGTTTGAACCTGAGTATCAGAGAGAGTCTGATTGTTGTGCCTCGAGACATCCGTGAGGAGCTTAGTGTGCTGCACTCAGTGGCGAGGCTATTAAGAAGGAAAGGTATACGCGGTTCCCGATGTGATGGTTTGAGGAAGTGGACTGAGTCGAGGTTTAGATGAGGTTGTGTTCCGACACTTCGGGATCAGTGACTTCATCAGGATGTGGCCTTATCGATTATGTTGTGGGCCATCAGATCAAAGCAGAGGATCCGCTTGACAATGGCAGAAATCACAGAGTAGCTGATTTGCTCCTGTGGCATGAGTTTGGGCAATCGTTGGTGATCCTTTCACGCAGCAGGTGTTGCGGTGACTTGTGTTCGTGGAGTACTTTCAGTTGCTTTTTCGGTGGCCAGGAGGATCACGTTACGAGGGAGCGCCCTCAGCCGGCTGTGTTTGAGGTTCGACAGCTTAGAGTTCGCGAGGAGATCCTCATGTGTATATGAAGTTTGACCAATGTAGCCTTTTGATGAGTTATTCAGGAAGTCGCATTTGACGTGGGCAGCTAGTTGGGCATGTTGGAGTTCGTGCCATGACCTTGTTTGAGGACAGACTTTTCTCCGAGGTTGCTGTTGTTGGACATTCATGGATATTGAACCTGCATCTCCAATTCTGAGGTTTTGGAGAGTGTTGCATCCATCCGGAGGTCGCGAGATCCTTGTTAGAGGATATGGCTTAGCCGCGGATCTGCTATAGCTGGACATCGTGGTTTTGGTGTGACAATGAGTATAGACTTACTGACGATGCATTTGGCTGAGTTTGAGTGCCTCGAGAAGGAGGTTGTGTTTCGACGACCAGGTTTTTCCGAGATACTGTTTCGTGGTGATGGTCGAGCGGATGGTAGAGATGAGTTATGTGGTTTGCTTAGCTCATGTTGTGGATACTACGGTTGTTGTGCCCGACATTGGCGACATTGATGTGGTTCCCGAGTTCCAGGTGTATTCCGGAGGAGTTACTAGGTGTTCCTCCAGTTTGAGAGATTGACTACACCATTGAGCTTGTACCAAGTGTTGGACTCATTTTACCGACGTTTTGTCGTTCGGAGCCAGCGGAGCTAATTGAGCTATAGTTTCGACTCCAGGAGTTGCTGGAAGAGGTTTCAGGAGATTTCATGCGACCCCGCGTATTTGCGTGGTGTGCTCTTACATTGTTTATACGGATGTTGGATGATTCGTCGAGGTGGTGCATTGACTACCGGAAGCTTGATTTGCTTCAGAGGAGAGTGAGTATCCTCCACTTTGGATTGACGTTTTGTTTGATCAGCTTGTGAGAGCTTCAGTCTTGTCGAGGATTGATTTCGGGACTAGATATTATCAGTTGAGGTTTGATGAGTCAGATGTGGTTTGGACAGCTTTCTGATCTCGGTGCGGACATCAGGAGTTCTTGGTCACACTGTTGGGTTGACCAATGCCCCGTAGATCGTGTGGATTTGATGGACCAGGTGTTCAGACGGTTTCTGGACGAGTTTGTGGTCATGTTCGTTGATAACGTCCTGATGCATCCCAGGAGTGTGGGCCAGCACCTGAAGCAGTTGCAAGCGGTTTTGCGGACTTTACGAGATGACCAGGTGTTTGCGAAGTTCAGTCAGTATGAGTTTTGGCTGATTAGCGTGACGATTTTGGGCTGTGTGATGTTAGCCGAGGGAGTTGGCGTGGATCCTGACCAGTTAGAAGCCGTGTTGATTTGGGGTTTGCCCTACCATTGTACCAGGAATCGGGAGTCTCTTGGGTTTGGCAGGCTTTTACCGACGGCTTTGTGCAGGATTTTTCCGGATTGCTACTCTACTTTCCGGATTGACGAAGAAGGCGTCAAGTTCGAGTGGTTCGATGCATGCGAGGAGAGTTACTTACTCCTGCAGGATGGTTGACTGTTGCTTCGGTTTTGACCTTACCTGACGATCGTGATGAGTTCGTGGTCGTGGGTTTCGGCGTTGCATCGAGGTATGGATTTGGTTATGCGTGATGCAGCTTTGCAGAGCGATGGCTCAGGGTTCCAGGCGGTGGAACTTTGTGTAGTTGCATATCCTGTGTATGATTTGAGTGTAGCTGTCCTTATGTTAGCATCAAAGAGTTCGAGACACTACAGCTATGGCGTGCAGCGAGGTGTAGGACGTACACTGATCACTTGAGTTTCATCCACTTGCATTTTCGGCCAGATTTAGGCTTGAGGCAGTGTAGATGGAGGGAGTCGACTGTCGACTATGGCTGCACATTTGAATTTGTTCGGGGAAGGTTAGTGGTTGCACTTTGATTATCCATTTGGGATGATGTTGTTGTTGATGCATTCAGTCGAGAGTTAGGAGCTTCAGTATTGCATGTGTGTATGTGTGGCTCGAGTTTCCGTGTTAGCCGAGTGTGGGCTACGAGAGCTGAGTTTGAGTATGATGGTGTTGAGGCTCATGATTTTGTGCGCGTTTGGCGCTAGTGATGCGGAGTTGTGTCTAATACTTCGAGATTACTAACCGTGACGCAACATGAAGAGCAATGTAGCGGTTTGTATGTGTGCAGAAGTCACATTTGTCGACTGGCAGTGGCTAGGAGGCGGAGACTTGCCGAGTAGTATCAGTCATTTGAGATTTTCGGTTAGACGTGACGTTTGTTGCTGTGATCTTTGGCAAGTTAGCATCACTGTGTTTGACGGAGATTGTCCATTTTGTGATGTGCCTATGTCCCAGTTCGCTGATCGAGGTAACCAGCTACGACAAAGTGTTGGCGAGCTTTACAGCGAGCATTGTGGACCAGATTACGAGTTAGTACCGGTTCTTATCCTCGGATTGGAGGGTGATCTTTGAGGACTATTCAGACCTTGGAAGGCATGTTGTGGACCTCGGTATTGCAGTTCCAGAGGATTTGGGGACCAGTAGTTTCAATTGTTCGAGATTGCATGCAGTACCGGTTTGATGACCATTGTGATTTTGATGTTGCGTGATGTCGAATTGAGGATGATGATGTACTCCATTGTGTTGGAGCAGGTTTGAGTTTGAGTTGATGTTTGATTCTGATTTTGTGGAATGTGCTACCACAGACTGTCAGATTAGCGAAAATGGGTTGATAATTGCTTGAGTTCGATGTTTGAGTTATATTGATGTGTATAGACTGAGTTGTGAATTGCCATGTTGTTTTGATCCGTATGTGGTCATAGGCGAGTGTGTGTTGTGCCGTATAGTTTGGCGTCGCCTATAGTGTTGGCTGTTATGTGTGTTGTGTTGTGTTCCGTGTTGTGGAACTGTGTTTCAGAGCCGGAGATAGATAATGCTGGTTATACGTGCGAGGAAAGTCTGATCAAGAGAGAATGAGAATGAGAATGAGATGGCCAGAGTGAGCGAAGAGGAAAAGAACCTGGCATAATATATAATTGTGTTTACTTAGACGACGAAAATGAGGATTTGTCGTCTAAGTGACTACTTAGACGACGTAACGTCGGTGCGTCGTCTAAGTAGTCACTTAGCCGATGTAACGTCGGTGCGTCGTCTAAGTAATCACTTAGACGACGGACTGTGTGTAATTTTCGTCGTCTCATCCCTCACTTAGACGACAAAGCCTTATTTCCGTCGTCTAAGTGACTTAGACGACGAAAAAATGTTAAGACGACGCAATTTATTGGCGTCATCTAAAGTCCACTTAAATGACGAAACATTCACTGTTTCATCGTCTAAGTTTCTTTTTCTCGTAGTGATCACAACTTTTGGAGGTCTACAGCTCCTAGAATGTCTATTTTTATGAAAAGGGTCAGAACTGCCCGGGAAGAAAATGAATTCTTGTTTCCATCAAGAAAAGCTCTCTTCTCTACCTATATAAGCAATGCTCGAGGCTCTCATCAAATAGCCAAAGCTCTGCCAAAAACACTTTGCCTCTCCCAAACACTCTGGAATCTCTTCAAGAAGGTCGCCACCTCCACACCACAAACACCTCCTCCTCCAAAGACTTCTATAAGACAAATTCTTTTAGAGTTTTCGCCTCCATAGAAGACGATCTACACTTTGTGTATTAAGAAAATTCCAAGAAAAAAGTGTACCACGATTCCTTATACTCTCCTCTTCTTGTACAAATATTTGGTTTATGTGGATTTGTTTTTACAAGTCTTTTGGTCTTATAACTTTGAAAACTTTATATGGTCTACCATGTGTTTTAGAATTTAGCTAAGCATGTGATCTTAATGCATCGATTTAGATTAGGGAAAAATCTTTGTTTAGATCAATAGGATATGTGAAAAGGAAAATTCCTGAAGCACTACATATGTTGTGCATGTTAACTTAGCTAAAGACTTGGACAATAAGAGGTTGCATATAATTTGACATAGTTGTTAGAGTTCAGTGAAAAATAATGAGATGATCATTTGTACATATGTTAGTTAGGTTTTCTTGTCGGCTAGTAAGCAAGTTTAGGGTTCTTTGATTCTTGTTTATTTTGCTTGTCTATGAGGTTAAACATGATAGAATTCTAGGGTTTTTGAATATGTGTGCTATCATGTTTTTCTTTTGATTTCGTATATAATAAACCAAACTTTAAAACCCCCACACCTTTAATTTATGTTTATAAAACGTTGTCCTGCATGTACCCTAAATCCCTGGTTAGAACGATCCCTACTTACCAATGCTATAACTACAAAGAAAAGTTTTTGATTGCTACGTATGAACTATGTGTCAAGTGTTTGATTTGATTCTTAGTTTAAGTGTTATCATGCATAACAACCATGATCATTAAACCTCTCTACTCCAAGCACACCTGCCAACTCCTCTTGAATATCCATTGTAACACTTTTACTAAAAACTACACTACATTTCTGTAGGTTGATGTATTGACCCGAAATTTTTTCATACACCACCAGCAAACGCTTAAAAGCTTAACAATCAATACTTATGGCCTTTCCAAAAATAAAAAAATCATCTGCAAACAAAAGATGGTGCAAAATCGGAGTTGTATAGCACATGTTAATGCCATGAATACCACCATTTCTAATAATAGTAGATATCATAGTGGATAATCCTTCAGCACATAAAATAAATAAGTATGCAGAGAGCGGATCACCTTGTCGAATACCATGCGAAGGAATAATATACCCATGTTGAAAGGACCCAACCCCGATTCAGTTACCTAAATCGGAATCGAACCCCTTCTGAAAATACGAACCAACAAAAATTTTTCAAAATTTCGGCAGAGATTCGTTACTAATGTAGAATTACCATTATCTGCACCCTGAAAATAACACTTCATCTTATGCCACAAAAGCCAAACCGTGGGCAGCAATCCCATCCGGATTTCTCAACATCATAATATAAACAATAAACAGTAAACATACTGTACTATATATAGTATATCCGTGAAAATCCGTATAAACACGTATCAGAATGTATCAGAGCGACCTCTAGTGAAAAATATATACAATATACACATTAGTAGGCGAAACAAGAACCTACTGGAAAACATAGGTAGCTCAGATCACTAGCCTCCAAACTGCGACGTGAAACACCAAACCTGAACTGCAACTGGGCACAGAAACCGAAAAGCCCAGGGGAAAGACATCAAAACTGTTAGAGTGAGTGGACGAAAATAAATGTCTTTCACCGGTTGATATATAAGTTTAAAATAACATATGCGAGTCCAGGTAAATAAAAATAACAAGTACACGAGGTAAAATCATAAGCCTCCAGCGTACTGAGCATGCAAGTATAAATCCCACAGGGTCACTCATGGACACACCCGTGCTAGTACAGTCCGAATCACGAAGTCCTTAGTCCCCGTGATTCTAATCCAGAAATGGCCTCGGTTCCGGGGAAACGGCCCTCGCCGGTCAGGTAGGGATAACGACGCCCCTCCTGGATGGCCTACCATCGGGGATCAGCCGAGAGGCAAGTGTATCGATACAACAACGTAACTGAGACTGTACTCTGTGAAAACCAAATCACAAACAATTTGATGCAAATGCATGAAACAACATATAAGTGTATGCATATTCGTATACGTATATCCGTATAAGTATAATCGTATAATCGTAAAACACATGCTCATATAATCCGAAATCTCATACGCATGCTCAAGTTCATAAATCATATAAAAGACTCGCAAGATTTCCGTGAAAAGAAATTGTCCACTCACAGGTGAGCAAAACGCCCACTCGCGCTAATCTCGAGGACCGGTGAAAGATCCCTCGCCAGAAGCCCGATCACAATCCCGATCTCGATCTTGATCTCCTGAATATTCACAAAAACATAACTGATCAAAATCATAGTTCTCAACCCTGTATTGAATCACGGAAACCAACCGTTCCCGGAAATATGCAATGCGGTACAAAATGTATAACGGAAATTACGAAATCCCCACTCGACTGAAAATCGACTAACCAAATCAACCCGAAAACCTCTGGACGATAATCAGGGCGCGATTTCGAGAAAAATGACACTAATTACATCAAAATCCAAAAAGTCAACTTTTGGCCGGAGCTCCGCCGTTGACCGCCGCCGGCGGCGGCGACGCACCATCAACCGTGGAGTTCCACGGCCAAAAACTCCAGAATTAAAGGCCATAACCAGGCGAACCACTTCCTCTTCTACCTCAATGTCCAATTCGAATCACAACCCCTCCAATTTCGGCAAAAACCGAACGGAAAACCCACCGGAAAACCTAATCGGGTTCGAGCCAAACCTTAACCAATTCCAAAACAAATCTTATGGGAAGCTTCACAAGGTCAAGGGGAGTCGAACCCCCCTAACCTCCACCTCCAAATCTCGCCGGAAAACGGCCAACCGTCACCGGCGAAATCAAGGTAATCGGCCCGATTCGAAACCCCCAAAAACCTCATCAATTCCCAACAAACCAAGTACCAAACAACTCGAAATCACTCAAGGATGCTAACTATACCTGTCACGTGGCCGGAGGTGGCCGAAAAGTTGGTCGTCGGACGGCAACACCCAAACGGGAAAGCTTTCCTATTTCGGTCAACGGGTCAACTTACTATTTTTGGAAAGTCAACGGCCGGTCAAACTTCAACAATGTTTTTCGACTAATTCTCGACTATTCCTATATTTATACTCGTGCCACAGGTCGATCGACGATTCGAAATGGATAACCATCACGATCGGATAAACTCGAAACAATCGGATAAACTCGTCGGAAACCGAAACTTCAAATAATCATAAAATATTCCTCGGTTATCGGAAAAATCTTCTAGAACCGCCCACGAGCTCGAAATCACGTACTCTACAATTTCCGTGAAGACACTCATCTCAAATTCTCGATCGAAAACATAGTCGCAAATCGAATCGGCGAACCACATATACGACGTAAAACTGCGACTAAACATAATCTCGTGAATCGTGCCGAATACACAACTGATTCTGGTTCGGGTCGTCACACATGTGGTTTGCCATTATGAAGAACCTCATAGCTTACAATAGTAACCGTGCACATCACAATGTTAATCCAGGCTTTCAAGAAACCCAATTTCACCAACATCATCTCTAGAAATTTTTATTCCAATCGATCATAAGTCTTGCTTATGTCTAATTTTAGAGAGAAGAAGCCATCACCATTACTCCTCCGTAAGGTGTGAAAATTATGAGCTATCTCATTCGTAACTAAGGATTTTTCTGAGATTATTCGCCTAGGTACAAAGGCACTTTGGAGAGAAGAGATAATCTGAGGAAGAATGCGCTTTAATTTAGCCAGTTTGTTATTCCCTTTGAATCAATTTTATAAGCCACATTACACAATGTGATTGGAGGAAAATCGTTAATTTTCTTCCCCTATGAGATTAAGGTCAGGTGAGTGAAATTATGATCCCATTTGCAAAAAACTATGAACAACTTCACACACATCATGATGAATATATCCCAATATTTTTTTTAAAAGAAATGTGACATACCATCTAGACCCGGTGCTTTAGATGGATGCAATTGGAATAAAACTCATTTAATTTCCTCATCTACATATGGTAGACACAGCTCCTTATTCATACCCTAGCTATCAACCTTTGGTGACACACATTCTAGGACCTCCTCAAGGGCAAGATCATCAACCTCTTTTGTCTTGAATATATCTTCATAATAATCAATAAGAATTTGAGTTACATCCACTGGTTTTGACTTCCACACACCCTCTACATTCTCAATGCATGTTATGGTGTTTTAGCTTCTTCTATTTGATGCCTTACGATGATGGAATTCGAAATTCTTGTCACCGTCCTAGCCACATGGTTGCCTCCAATAAATTTCCTCATGCGAAAGAAACTCAATATACGTCACCTGAAGTGCATGGAACTCATCATACTCCCCCGTACAAAAAGGTAGGCCGACAATCTCATGCATCTTGTGCTAAATCAACAACATCTAATTCTTGTGATTCCTTAATGTCTCTTGATTCCATTGAAGAAGTAACCGATGGGTACTTTTGATCTTCAAACCCTGTGATAAAGGGTCTCCAGTTGAAGGCAGCGCCCATGCCTATTTAATTTGGCCCACTACTTAGCATGTTGCGCCCATAATTCTTTAAACCGGAATCGGTGAACTTATTGCCACTTTAGTCAACAAAGGTAGATGATCAAATTTTTCTCCAGAAATTGTGAGCACCCTCGAAAAGGGAAAAAGATTCTTCCACAAAGGATTATGGCAGGTACGATCTAATCGTTCCTTGGTCGAACGGGAAAACCATGTCAATCCTGAGTCCATAAAACCTAGATCCATAAATTCACAATCAATTAACGCCTCCCAAAAAAGTTGCATGGGGCCTGCTAGTAGTGCTGATCCACCAGACTTTTCCTCATTGCAGTCTCCGGCCACTAAACATGGCAGTGAACTTTGAGCAGCTAAAGTTCACAGCCATCGAATCCTTGCCATAATACTGCAACAATATCATCCCACCAATAACGGCAACCGACCTGCCTCCATCGTCCAACAAGCAGAACATCGCACTGCTCCATATCGGCATCCCCGTATGCTCGCGCATCCTCTAGTCACCCCCGGAATTGCTCACACCACCAGCCACAACACATCCCCTTGCCTCGTGACTTGCACACCATAACATCGTGCAATGATCTCATCGCATGTTTCCTTGCCGCCTCGACAACGAAACACTCGCAAAGGTTCCTCCCAACCACCAATACTGACCAGCCCATGATGACCATTATCCACTCAGCAAAGAAGCCTCTTGGGATCCTTCCCTGCAGACCCCAAATCCCACCAAGAAAGGGCCACCAGACGATCGCAACCACTAACCTCATAGTCACCTACAAATCATGACAAACATAACTTTTACAAACGTTGGTCCCAATGCAAAGAATTACGACGACGACAAGAGAAAACCTGAAGGCGCTAGGTTTTAAAAATGCTCCAAAGAAAATAGAATTTTCCAGAGTGTTAATACAACAATTTTTAAAGGGGAGTATGAGAATTACTCCTCTTTTCTCTCTCATGTTTATTCTTACACTCCACTTTTTTCTCTCCTCTTTATTATATTATTTGTTTACCAATCATTTTTTTTCTTACCAAACTATCTATAGTCTTTCTCTTCTCTACTTATTTATTCGAATGTCATTTTGGTAAACAAAAAGCAAAATTTTTTAAATAAATATTTAAATAAAGAATAGAGAGAGAAAAGTTGAGTATATGAATAAGGAGGAGAGAGAAAATGAGAGTATGGCCACTGTGTGGAAATTATTCCCCTTTTAAAATTTTTATTACTTTATTTATTGCACGTTCCTCCTCCTCTGCATTCAACTAATTATTGAAGATTAATGCGTTTTATTTTCCTATACTCATACTTGCTTTCGTGCAGGGAATTAAACACGATTGTTAAAAACGACTTCAATAGGAAAGTGCTCTTAAAAAATCCTAGAGAACGCCACTCTTAAAAAAGAACTTTGCGTTGTCTGTTATATAGTGGTGCTCGTCCGACAACTCTACTGGCCGACATGGGATTCTTGCCTCGGCAACGCCATGTGAGTGTGGTCAGACGAGTTGTGTCTTCTAGGACCAAAGGTTTGTCCTTGGAGGGTTGTTGTGGTTGTTCCCAAATAAACTCAGGTTTGTATAGTGTTTCGGGAGAGAAGTGGACATCAGAGGTTTAGCCAAATTTGGATCTTTCGAAAAGCAAAGAGGACGACGGTGTGCATGGGCAATGACTGTAGGATTGGTGGTGGAAGCGACAATTCATCGCATCGATTCTCCAGAGTTTCGAGGCTTCGGCCTCTGTTTCTTCGGTGCAGCGGGTGGGAGGCTTGGTATGGCGATGACTACGAAGGTACCCATTGTGTTGTGTCATTGGGGATGATGGCAACAAGGTGGATGGAATATGGTGAAGGGGCGGTGGTTTTTCCAGCACGATAGTGGGTCTTGGTTTAGGCTCATGGTTGTTAGCCTTCTTTCTGGATATTGTGCAAGTTCTTTGAGGAGTGGGTTCGGGAGATAACCCTAGACCCACTATTTATGTTTAGTTTATTGTTTTTCTTTAAGTTTTTAGTAAGTAGTTATTACTATTTAATGTCTATAATAATGCCCTAACTCTATAGAAAGGGCTTAGTTGGACGATCTAGGTGATCTGCATGTGCATGCACTCTTTGTGCCTTGTCTATCCTAGTGAAGGTATGGGTCGTGGCATCCTCCTAGTGGCAGGTTGAAACATAGTGCCGATGACTTAATCATGGTTCGACGACATGGTTGGAAAGCTGCTCTATTTGCAATGATGCATTGCTTGAGTCACATTATCTTTCCATTACTGTGTCACCATAATTGTAAAACAGATAGAGTAGTCATCGTCTCACTCTCTGCTAATTGGTGCATATTTGAATGCATAGGTATTATGAGTCATCTTGTGATTATTGATCCGAGATGTTCAGTATGTATGCGTTTATTGTTATGCGGGGTTTATGCATTATGTCCCCACGCCCTTGCGAGTATGTACTTGCCAGTTTCATTAATGAAGACTTAATAGCTGCCACATCACTCTTCTTTTTAAAAAAACACCATTGTTGTGACTTATTACCACACACAAAGCATTATCGATCTTGAATTTAATCGAAGACCTGTGTAATGAGGTAGACCAAAGTTATATTATCTTGTTAATATCGGGGGTGGATTTGTTCAGTAGGCTACTAGGGCTGGAAAGAAATATGAGGAAAAGCCCCTAGAGTATAGAGATTATCTAGTTATGTTTACAATTATACTTACAGAGCATCAAGAAGTCAGACAGCTTGAGGTAAAACTCCAAGAGCACTTCTTTTATTGATGGGAGTGATGGGTCATTGATCAAATGAGGTGATGGTCTACACTCAGTATTTTAAGTGGCAACAACTATTCTATGGGTTAATGATAGGGCTGGCTTGTTCAACCCGAGTACCTAAGAACCCAAACTGAATTACCCAAAAATTGCGGGTTCGGGTCAAGTTCTTGAAATAAAAATATTCTAATATATTAAATCTGGACCAAACTCAAAATTCGGGTTCGGGTTCGAGTATTGCATTCATAAAATAGTTGAACCTGAAAAAAACTATAATAAAATTCTAGTAATAAACATATCGTGTTTTAATTGTGTGATGACCCGAACCAGAATCAGATGTGTGTTTGGCACGATTCTCGAGATTTGGTTATAGTCGCAGTTTTACGATATTGTGTGGTTTGTCGATTCGATTCGCGACTATATTTTCAGTCGAGAATTTGAGTTGAGTGTCTTCACGGGAATGGTAGAGTACGTGATTTCGAGTTCGTGGGCTGTTCTGGAAGATTTTTCCGATAACCGAGGAATATTTTATGATTATTTGAAGTTTCAGTATCCGACGTGTTTATCCGATTGTTTCGAGCTTATCCGAATCACATCGTATATTCATTCCGGACCGTTAATCGACTCGAGGGACGAGTATAAATATCGAAAAGTTGAAAAATAGTCGTGAATTAGTCGGAAACTTCATTGTGAACTTTGACTAAGCTTTGACTTTTGGTTGACTTTCCAAATTTGGAAACCTACTGTTGACCCGTGAAGGTGGTGGACGACCCGTTTGACTCGCCGGCTGACCCGATTTTTCCGGCCATCTCCGGCTAGGCCGAGGGTACATTTCGACTCACCTTGAGCTCCTCTTTCATTTCATGTTTGAGTTTGTGTGAATTAATCACGTTTTGGGGGGCTTCAAAGTAGGGCCGATTTGGGTTTGTCGCCGGTATCGGGAGGAGGTCCTCCGGTGGACGACGGTGGTGGTGGATAAGGGGGTTCGACTCCCCTTGTCCTGGGGAGTCTAACCATGTGTTCAATTAAGGTTTGGGTTGAGTTTTTGTTGGATCCGAATGGGTGGCCGGAATCTGGAATTCCGTTTGGTTTCGAGGGGTTTTGGTAAGGATGGAGTGGGAATTGGTTTGGGAGCCAGTTAAGAAATGTGTCGGGCTGATCGTGATCTTGAGAACTGGAAGTTCTCCGCTGGTGAATTTCGCCGTTGACGGCGCGCCGCCGTCGGCGGCGGCGGTCAATGGTGGTCAACGGCGGAGGAGTTGACTTTTTCAGATTTTAATGAAATTAGTGTCGTTTTTCTCGTAATCACGCCCTGATCATCGTCCAGAGGTTTTTGGGTCGATTTGATTAGCCGTTTGTCAGTCGAGACTTCGAGTGGGGATTTCGGGATTTCCGTAATTCATTTTGCACTGCATTTCGTATTTCCGGGAACGGTTAGTTTCCGTGCATCCGTACAGTGTTGTGGACTACGATTTTGATCAGTTATGTTTTGTGAATATTCAGGAGATCGTGATCGAGATCTGGATCGTGATCGTGCTTCAGGCGAAGGATCTTCCGCCGGACCACGAGTGTAGCGCGTGTGCGCATTTCGAGAGTCTGTGAGTGGACATTTCTTTTCACGGATTGTTTGCGAGTCTTTTATATGATTTTCGAACTTGAGCATGTGGATTGAGATTACGAATTGTATGAGCATGTGTTTTACGATTATACGATTATACGTATACGAGTATACATACACTTATATACTGTTTCATGCATTTGCATCGAAATGTTTATGATTTGGTTTATACAGAGTACAGTCGTGGTTACGTTGTTGTATCGATACACTTGCCTCTCGGCTGATCCCCGATGGTAGGCTTTATTGCCAGGGGAGGCTGTGACTCCTGACCCGAGGTCTTTACCGGGGGGAGGCAGACCTTTGACCTGAGGCCATTTCTGGCTAGAGTCACGTGTGGATCTGGGATCCCGTGATTCTGACTGTACTAGCACGGAGGATTCCATGAGTGACCCCGTGAGATTTTACTTGTATGCTCAGTACACTGGAGAAGTATGGTTTACCTCGTGTACTTTATTATTTCTATTTACCTGGACTCGCATATGTTTTTATAACATATATATTAGTTGGTGAAAGACATTTATTTTCGTCCACTCACTCTAACGTGTTTATTGTCTTTCCCCTGGGCTTTTCGGTTTCCGTGCCCAGTTTGCAGTTCAGGTTTGGTGTTTCACGTCGCGGTTTGGAGGCTAGTGATCAGAGTTACCTGTGTTTTCCAGTTGGTTCTTGTTTCGCCTACTGATGTACATATTGTATATGTTTTACTCTAGAGGTCGCTCTGATACATTCTGATACATGTTTGTGCGGATTTTCACGGATATACATATATACATAGTACCGTTTATTTACTGTTGTTGGTTATATTGATGTTGAGAAATCCGGATGGGATTGGTGCCCACGGTTTGCTTTTTGTGGCATAGGACGAAGTGTTAATTTCTGGGTGTAGGTTATGGTAATTCAACGCTAGTAACGAAACTCTGCCGAAATTTTGAAAATTTTTTGTTGGTTCGTATTTTCGAAAGGGTTTGATTCCGATTTAGGGAACTGCATCGGGATTGGGTCCTTTCAGCTTGGTATCAGAGCATTAGGTTGTCAGATTCTGTAGACTCTTGTAGTTGTGACGCTTAGGGTATTTGAGTTGATACAGCATGACTGGAGTGATAACCTGACTGGCCATCGGTACTCATCAATACTTCAGGTGTTGTATGTCCTCAAATATCTGTGGTTTCATGATTACGTTCTTTCTGCTTGTGCCTAATGCTAGTCTTGTATCAGTAAGATGCCTCCTCGACGTGCTCCCTGTGTTGACCGGGATGATGATCCTGATGAGGATCGTCGAACGCGCGACTTGCTGATGCGAGTGCTGCGTTTGGAAGAGCGTTTTGACCCTGTGGTCAAGGCTCGCACTGCGGGTGCTACTGTGTTTTCGGGTTCAGTTGATCCTGAGATATGCGATGCATGGTTGGTTCAGATTGAGCGTGTTTGTGAGCGTCTGCAGTTTACACCTGAGCAGATGTCAGTAGCCGCAGCTGGTTTACTTGAGGGTGATGCATACTTTTGGTGGGTCAGCACTGACAGAGTTCCTACGGATACTCCGTGGACATTGTTTCGTGATCTGTTTATGCGGAGGTATTTTAACCAGGCTACCCAGCAGGGCAAGTACGAAGAGTTCACGAACTTGAGGCAGGGCAGTTTGTCTGTACTTGAGTATCGGGATCGGTTTACTCGATTGTCTCGTTTTGCACGGGATATGGTGGCTACAGAGGAAGCCAAGTGTCGCAGGTTTGAGCTGGGATTGAATCTGAACATCAAGGCGACATTGACTACGATGCCAAGGAACAACTTTGATGAGTTTGTCAGTGCAGCTCTCCGAGGCGAGGATATTGAGCAAGAGAGACAGCAGAGGTACCAGCCGAGGCAATTCGAGGAAAGTGGACCGAGTCAGGGGCCTTCAAAGAGGCAAAGTTCCGATACTTCCGGTTCACCTTCATCTTCAGGCGGTGGATCATATCGACCACCAGCTGGTGTACCTAGGCGGAGGCCAGGATGGAGGAGAGATCGACCGCAGCGACCACAGGCTAGTGGGAGTTCTAGCGGTTCTAGTTATCCACGGCGTACTGGTGGTGCATTTCCTATACCGAGAGATTATCCATTGTGTAGCATTTGCAACCGGTATCACCCTGGTACATGTCAGCGAGGTCCTGTCACTTGTTTCCGTTGTGGCCAGGGGGGTCACTATGTGAGGGAGTGTCCTCAGTTGTATGGCGGTGACGGACAGGTAGCCCAGAGTTCCGGAGCCGAGCGAGGTGCTACTACGGGAGCTCGACCAGCACAGTTTGCAGGTCAGGGTAGACAGCAGGGACAGCCCCAGCGAGGACGACCAGCCGGACAGGCGAGAGTTCATGCTGTGACTATGCGTGAGGGTAGAGCATCACCGGAGGTCGTTATCGGTACGTTACATGTCTTTGGTATTCCAGTAGTTGCATTGTTAGATCCAGGTGCCACACATTCATTCATATCATTTAGACTGTCATCATTAGCCACGGTACCTGCATCTCCACTTCCGGGGTTATGGAGAGTGTTGTATCCGTCAGGTGAGGTTGTGAGCATCGGTTAGGTTTACCGAGATTGTTAGGTGTTTGTTGATGGCTATGGTTTAGCCGTTGATCTGTTGTTGCTTGATATTGTGGATTTTGATTTGATATTGGGTATGGACTTTTTGGAGTCGCACTGGGTCATGTTTGATTGCCACAGGAAGGAGGTCGCCTTTTGACGACCTGGGTTACCTGAGATATTGTTTCGCGGCGAGAAGAACACTTCCCTACCGTGTTTGATTTCCGCGATGAGGGCGGATCAGTTGATGAAGAAGGGTTGTGTTGCGTACTTAGCCCATGTTGTGGATACTACAGCTGTAGTGCCAGATCTTGGGAGTATTGAGGTTGTGTCTGAGTTTCCGGATGTGTTTCCAGCGGAGTTACCTGGTATACCCCCTGTGCGGGAGATTGATTTTACCATTGAGTTATTGCCGGGTACTGGACTGATTTCCCAGACACCATACCGGATGGCGCCTGCAGAGTTGAAGGAGTTGCAGATTCAGCTTCAGGAGTTGTTAGAGAAGGGATTCATTCGACCGAGTGTTTCTCCGTGGGGTGCTCCAGTGTTGTTTGTGCGGAAGAAGGACGGGTCCATGCGTTTGTGCATCGACTATCGGAAGCTGAATCAGATTACAGTGAGGAACAAGTATCCGTTGCCACGGATGGACGACTTGTTCGATCAGCTGAAGGGAGCAGCAGTCTTTTCGAAGATTGACCTTCGATCCAGATATCACCAGTTGAGGATCCGGGATTCAGATGTGGCCAGGACAGCTTTCAGGACGCGGTATGGGCACTATGAGTTTTTGGTTATGCCGTTTGGGTTGACCAACGCCCCCGCAGCTTTCATGGACTTGATGAATCGGGTGTTTAGACGGTTCCTGGACAAGTTCGTGATTGTATTCATAGACGATATCCTGATTTATTCGAGGAGTGTGGGCCAGCACAAGAAGCACTTGCGAGTGGTGTTGCGGACTTTGCGGGACCATCAGCTATTCGCGAAGTTTAGCAAGTGTGAGTTCTGGTTGGATAGTGTGAAGTTTCTGGGCCACGTGATTTCGGCCGAGGGAGTTAGTGTTGATCCTGACAAGATCGAGGCCGTGCTGAATTGGAGTCGACCCACTACTGTGCCGGAGATTCGGAGTTTCTTGGGGTTAGCAGGCTATTATCGAGCTACACCTTTGACCAGATTGACGAAGAGGGGCGTCAAGTTTGAGTGGTCAGATGCGTGCGAGGAGAGTTATTTGCTCCTAAAAGAGAGACTGACTACCGCACCGGTTCTGACATTGCCAGACGACAGTGGTGAGTTTGTTGTGTACAGCGATGCGTCAAAGTTGGGCCTTGGTTGCGTGTTGATGCAGCATGGTAGAGTCGTGGCATATGGTTCCAGACAGCTGAAACCGCACGAGGTCAACTATCCGACACATGATTTGGAGTTAGCCGCTATTGTATTAGCGTTGAAGAGTTGGAGACATTACCTGTATGGTGCTCAGTGTAAGATTTTCACTGACCACAAGAGTCTCACTTACTTGCGGACACAGCCGGATTTGAACATGAGGCAGCGTCGATGGATGGAGTTGATCAATGATTATGATTGTACGTTCGAGTACCATCTGGGGAAGGCCAATGTTGTGGCAGATGCACTTAGCCGGAAATCCGGAGCCTCATTGTTTCACATGTGTGTGGCCAGAGTGTCGATGTTAGCCGAGCTTCGAGCTACAGGTGCTGTGGTTGGGTATGATGATGATGGCGCTTTGTTGGCCAGCTTCCAGGTTCGACCAGTGTTGGTTGATCAGGTACGGGAGGCACAGGATTCAGATCCTTACTTGCTGGGCAAGAAGACCATGATTCAGAATGGTGTGCCTACAGAGTTCCGATTGAGCGACGACGGTACGTTGTTGTTCAGGGGCAGATTATGTGTACCCAGGGACGAGGACTTGAAGAAGGAGATCCTGGACGAGGCCCATAGTTCAGCGTATGCGATGCATCTCGGAGGTACGAAGATGTTTCGTACACTTCGAGCGTACTATTGGTGGCGCAACATGAAGCGGGAGATTGCCGCGTACGTGAGTCGGTGTTTGATTTGTCAGCAGGTGAAGGCGGAGAGGCAGAAACCTGCAGGGAAATTACAGCCACTTGAGATTCCAGTTTGGAAGTGGGAGCATATCACGATGGATTTCGTCTATCAGTTGCCGCGTACTTCGGTGGGCAACACTGGCATTTGGGTTATCGTTGATCGATTGACGAAATCCGCACACTTTCTTGCACTTCCGGGGAAGATTTCAGTGGGCAGATTGGCCAAGTTGTACTTATTCGAGATTGTTCGCTTGCATGGTGTGCCTGTATCGATTGTTTCTGACCGTGATAGTCAGTTCACATCCGAGTTTTGGCAGGCTTTACAGCGAGCGTTGGGCACGAGGTTGCGGTTTAGTACAGCTTTTCATCCTCAGACTGACGGGCAGTCGGAGCGGACCATTCAGACTCTTGAGGATATGCTGAGATCGTGTGTGTTGCAGTTTCGTGGAAACTGGGATCAGCAGTTGCACTTGATCGAGTTCGCCTACAACAACAGCTATCAGGCCAGTATCGAGATGGCACCATACGAGGCTCTATACGGGAAGCAGTGTCGCACTCCATTGTGTTGGAACGAGGTGGGCGAGCGTTGGCTCATTGGTCCTGACTTGGTGAAAACCACGATGGAGGACATTCAGGTTATTCGGGATCGACTGAAGATTGCCCAGGATCGGCAGAAGAGTTACGCGGATGTGAGGAGGAAGAGCTTAGAGTTCGAGGTTGGTGATTGGGTCTTCCTGAAACTGTCTCCGTGGAGGGGAGTAGTGCGTTTCGGGAAACGTGGCAAGCTTCGACCGCGGTACATTGGTCCGTATGAGATTACAGAGAGGGTTGGAGCTGTTGCTTACAGACTTGAGTTACCGGCTGAGATGGCTCGCGTACATGATGTCTTCCATGTTTCGATGTTGCGGAAGTACATCTCAGACCCTTCACATGTGATAACCCCACAGCGGTTGCCGATCAGAGAGGATTTATCGTATGTTGAGGAGCCAGTGCAGATTCTCGATCGTCGTGAGCAGGAGTTGAGACACCGTGTGATTCCGCTGGTGAAGGTCTTGTGGCAGAACCATTCAGTTGAGGAGGCCACCTGGGAGACCGAGCAGCGTATGCTGGAGCAGTATCCTCATCTGTTCACATGACAGGTACGTAAATTTCGAGGTCGAAATTTCTTTAAGGGGGGTAGATTTGTGACGACCCGAACCAGAATTAGATGTGTATTTGGCACGATTCTCGAGATTTGGTTATAGTCGCAGTTTTACGATATTGTGTGGTTTGTCGATTCGATTCGCGACTATGTTTTCAGTCGAGAATTTGAGTTGAGTGTCTTCACGGGAATGGTAGAGTACGTGATTTCGAGTTCGTGGGCGGTTCTGGAAGATTTTTCCGATAACCGAGGAATATTTTATGATTATTTGAAGTTTCGGTATCCGACGTGTTTATCCGATTGTTTCGAGCTTATCCGAATCACATCGTATATTCATTCCGGACCGTTAATCGACTCGAGGGACGAGTATAAATATCGAAAAGTCGAAAAATAGTGGTGAATTAGTCGGAAACTTCATTGTGAACTTTGACTAAGCTTTGACTTTTGGTTGACTTTCCAAATTTGGAAACCTACTGTTGACCCGTGAAGGTGGTGGACGACCCGTTTGATTCGCCGGCTGACCCGATTTTTCCGGCCATCTCCGGCTAGGCCGAGGGTACATTTCGACTCACCTTGAGCTCCTCTTTCATTTCATGTTTGAATTTGTGTGAACTAATCACGTTTTGGGGGGCTTCGAAGTATGGCCGATTTGGGTTTGTCGCCGGTATCGGGAGGAGGTCCTCCGGTGGACGACGGTGGTGGTGGATAAGGGGGTTCGACTCCCCTTGTGCTGGGGAGTCTAACCATGTGTTCAATTAAGGTTTGGGTTGAGTTTTTGTTGGATCCGAATGGGTGGCCGGAATCTGGAATTCCGTTTGGTTTCGAGGGGTTTTGGTAAGGATGGAGTGGGAATTGGTCTGGGAGCCAGTTAAGAAATGTGTCGGGCTGATCGTGATCTTGAGAACTGGAAGTTCTCCTCCGGTGAATTTCGCCGTTGACGGCGCGCCGCCGTCGGCGGCGGCGGTCAACGGTGGTCAACGGCGGAGGAGTTGACTTTTTCAGATTTTAATGAAATTAGTGTCGTTTTTCTTAGAATCACGCCCTGATCATCGTCCAGAGGTTTTTGGGTCGATTTGATTAGCCGTTTGTCAGTCGAGACTTCGAGTGGGGATTTCGGGATTTCCGTAATTCATTTTGCACTGCATTTCGTATTTCCGGGAACGGTTGGTTTCCGTGCATCCGTACAGTGTTGTGGACTACGATTTTGATCAGTTATGTTTTGTGAATATTCAGGAGATCGTGATCGAGATCTGGATCGTGATCGTGCTTCAGGCGAGGGATCTTCCGCCGGACCACGAGTGTAGCGCGTGTGCGCATTTCGAGAGTCTGTGAGTGGACATTTCTTTTCACGGATTGTTTGCGAGTATTTTATATGATTTTCGAACTTGAGCATGTGGATTGAGATTACGAATTGTATGAGCATGTGTTTTACGATTATACGATTATACGTATACGAGTATACATACACTTATATACTGTTTCATGCATTTGCATCGAAATGTTTATGATTTGGTTTACACAGAGTACAGTCGTGGTTACGTTGTTGTATCGATACACTTGCCTCTCGGCTGATCCCCGATGGTAGGCTTTATTGCCAGGGGAGGCTGTGACCCCTGACCTGGGGGAGGCAGACCTTTGACCTGAGGCCATTTCTGGCTAGAGTCACGTGTGGGTCTGGGATCCCGTGATTCTGACTGTACTAGCACGGAGGAGTCCATGAGTGACCCCGTGAGATTTTACTTGCATGCTCAGTACACTGGAGAAGTATGGTTTACCTCGTGTACTTTATTATTTCTATTTACCTGGACTCGCATATGTTTTTATAACATATATATTAGTTGGTGAAAGACATTTATTTTCGTCCACTCACTCTAACGTGTTTATTGTCTTTCCCCTGGGCTTTTCGGTTTTCGTGCCCAGTTTGCAGTTCAGGTTTGGTGTTTCACGTCGCGGTTTGGAGGCTAGTGATCAGAGTTACCTGTGTTTTCCAGTAGGTTCTTGTTTCGCCTACTGATGTACATATTGTATATGTTTTACTCTAGAGGTCGCTCTGATACATTCTGATACATGTTTGTGCGGATTTTCACGGATATACATATATACATAGTACAGTTTATTTACTGTTGTTGGTTATATTGATGTTGAGAAATCCGGATGGGATTGGTGCCCACGATTTTCTTTTTGTGGCATAGGACGAAGTGTTAATTTCTGGGTGCAGGTTATGGTAATTCAACGCTAGTAACGAAACTCTGCCGAAATTTTGAAAACTTTTTGTTGGTTCGTATTTTCGAAAGGGTTTGATTCCTATTTAGGTAACTGCATCGGGATTGGGTCCTTTCAAATTGGTTGCTACAACAACCTTTATTTCACTTTAGTTCAATATAGCCCAATAATTAGTAAGTTTACCTATAAAATGTAGTGCGGACAGTAATTAGTGTAATGGACTTGATTGTATACATACTTGACTGTACTCACTACAAGAAAACAGCACTTAGACCACGAAAACGTAATTGTTCCATGGTCCAAGTGACACCTAGACCACGGAAAATACTCTGTGGTCCAAGTACCACCTGGACCACGGAGAATATCATCTCCGTCGTCCAGGTGGTCACCTGGACCACGGAGTCCTTTCCGAGGTCCAGGTGATAACCTGGACGACGAAGATGGTATTCTCCGTCGTCCAGGTGATCACCTGGACCTCGGAGTCTTCTTCGTCCTCCAGGTGATCACCTGGACGACGGAGAATACCATCTCCGTCGTCCAGGTTATCACCTAGAGAACGGACCGACACGCCGTCGTCCGAGTATACGAAACGTACTTCCACTTAGACGACGTACCGACACCTCCGTCGTCTAAGTGAAGCATTATATAAGCCCGATGCCAAACTGATCGAATTCATTCCTCGATCTCTTCATTCCATTTGAAGAAGAATTGAAGGAGAAGGGAGAAGGAGAAGGGAGCTAGCTAGCTAGAAGGCCGAGAAGAATCAGGATCGATAAGGGATCTCTGCTGACTAGCTAGTTAGCTTAATTAACGTACAGATATCGAGAAGGCCAGCAGGTACGTACGTACGCAGTTAAAATTTGCTTAATTAATATATATATATTTAGTGAAAACGTACGTACATATATACATGCATGCAAGGATGTTAGCTGATGTTAGCTATATATATATGTACAGATCGATTAAATTACGTACGTACGTAATTGATGGATCGATGTAGATTGAGTACGTATAATTAAGCGTAAATTAATGGACAAATATATATATATATGTAATAATTAATTAATTATAATATTTTGTAGCAGTATGGACAAGAGTTGGATGAAGTTGAAGAATAGATGTGATATCCGGTATATGGATGGAATTAGCGAATTTGTGAATTTTGCGATAGAACATGGTCAGGGAAAGAAACGTTTCAGGTGTCCGTGTCAGAAATGTCTTAATTGTCAGTATGCGGAGGTTAATGTTATGGTGCAACACCTGTATGAAAATGGTATGATGTGGAGTTACACTACATGGAGCGAGCATGGTGAAGCAGTAGAGTTCAGCGCAGCAGACTTCAGCTCAGGATACAGTTACCATGGTGCCTCATCCAGCGGCAGTGGTGCCGGACCCCCAGCTTGCAACCCAACTGCAGATTTGGTCCATGATGCGTTTCCGGGACGTAGTCATAGTGGACACCAACACCAAGACGGAGGTTACAGTACCACTAATGAGCATGATGACACATTCCCCGCAGCTAGCTTGGCCACTGACACCAGTGAGATGGAAAAGTACAACCGGATACTACTTGAAGCGCAGACCCTGGTGTTCCCTGGATGTCGAGACAATGTGTTGCAATATGTGATGGAGCAAATGAAGATAAAAGTGAAGCACAAAATGTCAGTGAGTGCTTTTGACGAAATTCAGGAGTAAATATGTAAGTTGCTTCCTGATGATCACAATCTTCCTAAATCTCATTATAAGGTTAGAAATATCCTGAGCAGCCTCGGCCTAAAGTACAGGATAATTGACGCATGCCCGAATGATTGTGTGCTATTTTACAAAGAATATAAAGAGTTGGACTATTGTCCCGTATGTGGCCAGTGCAGATTCCAGTTGAATAGGAAGAGTTCGAAAAAGAGAATTCCTGTGAAAGTTGTTCGATATTTTCCCTTGATTCCCAGATTGCAGCGCCTGTACATGTCTCTACACACAGCAGAGGCGATGCGATGGTACGCAGAAAAGCGAATAGATGACGATGTCCTGCGACACGCCGCGGATGGGGAGGGTTTCAAACATTTCGACAGAGAATTTGGAGACTTTGCTTCCGAGGTTAGAAATGTTAGACTCGGCCTATCTACAGACGGATTCAATCCTTGGGGAAGTAATAGCTCCGCCGTCAGCACTTGGCCAGTTATTCTGATGCCGTACAACTTGCCTCCATGGATGTGCATGAACAAGGAATTTAATTTCCTTACCGTACTAATTCCAGGTCCTAAATCTCCATCGAAGTGCTTAGATGTCTACCTCAGACCTTTGATCGACGAGCTGAAACTGTTGTGGGAAAATGGAGTCCCAACTTATGACAAATTCACTGACACGATGTTCACGATGAGGGCTGCCGTAATGTGGACGATCAGCGATTTTCCAGCTTATGGGATGTTGGCAGCCTGCAGGACAAAAGGATATGATGGATGTCCTATATGTTTGGACGACGTGAACTCTAGTTGGCACGCCGGGAAGGTGTGTTACTTGGGTCACCGTAGATGGCTTCCTCACGACCACCCGTGGCGACAGGATGAAGCTCATTTCGACGGTACGGTAGAGAACAATCCTAAACCCCGTAGTTGGTCGGGCGAAGAGATTTTAAAGAGGTTGAGCTATTTCGACTTTGGTGTGTTGAGCAATGACGCGGATGTAAAGAAATGCAATCCAATTCCTCCACATGATCTGAGCTATTGGGATTACAAGAGTATATTCTTTGAACTCCCTTACTGGTCGAAGTTGAAGCTGAGGAACAACTTGGACGCGATGCACATAGAAAAGAATGTGTGCGACAGCGTGGTGGGAACAATTCTCGGTATTAAGTTCAAGACTAAAGATACTCCCAAAGCGCGCAAAGATTTGGAATCAATGAATCTACGTCGTCCCTTGTGGTTGAGGAGGGATAGGAAAGGAGTGTACAACAAGATGCCAGATGCACCATACACAGTGAAGCCGACGCTTAGACGTTCTGTATTTCACTGGTTTAAGGGTGTTCGTTATCCGGCTACGTATGCAGCTACTATAACTGGAGCAGTGGACGAGGTGCAACACAAGTTTGTTGGTCTAAAGACACATGACTATCACGTTATGCTGCAACGTCTGATTCCAGTGGTAATTCGACCATACTTGCCTCGGGACGTCGTAGAACCAATAGTAGCATTGTGCAGGTGGTGGTAGAGGTTATGCGCCAGAGAATTAAAGAAGTCAGATGTGGTGGAATTGCAACAACAAATTGTGCACATCATTTGCAAACTAGGGAGCATTTTCCCCCTGCTTTCTTTGACATCATGATTCACCTAATGATCCACCTGCCCGAGCAGGTGCTCATTTCTGGTCCGGTCCAGTACACTTGGATGTATCCTCAAGAAAGGTACGTACAACTAATTAATTAATTTGTTCCACTGGAGATTATATATATACTAGCTAGCTAGCTATTTGTACTTATGTAATGTGTACGTTTGATTTTGTAGACAGCTTGGACAGTATAAGTCATTCGTCAAAAACAGGTCGGCCCCAGATGGCTCCTTAGCAGAGACATACCTAATGCATGAGTGTGTTACTTACTACAACAGGTACCTCAAAGATCCACCCCCTCCCACTGCCTCCGATCGCAGTGCCCGCATCAATCTTTCTGTCGTCACCAATGTCGTCCGACCGTTTAGAGGAGTATTAAAGGAATCGTTAACACGGGAAGAACTTATTGAGGCACATTGGGTAGTTTTGCGAGACTGTGACGAAGTTGAGCCGTACATGTTGTCATACAGGGAGAGGCTTCAGGCGTTAAATCAAAACAAGAGTTCGGCGTGGATTGAGAAAATGGTTAAGAAGAAGTTTCCTGATTATTTCTTCCAATGGGTATGTACGTACGACTCGGTATTAATTATTCAAATACATATCGCTCATGTTTGTTACCATTATATTAATTTGCCCTTTTTCGCAGATGATTGATCTGCAAAAATCTGATAACCACGGAGGGTGGTGGTCATGGCCAAAGCACTTGCTAGCAAGGAAGCCGGTTAAACACTATATTTATCCCGGATGTTTTGTGAACGGTATAAAGTTCCATTCATTGGCCCGAGACGAAGGAAGAAGAACACAAAACAGTGGGGTAGCGGTTGGGAAAGACAATGATCTATATTACTGGGCTATTGTATACGTGGTTCATCTATGTTACGGGAATGATGTCAACGTTTTCCTATTCAAGTGCAGATGGTTCAAGCGTACAAAGGAAGACCTGGGACTATTATCAGTCGATACAAACTCGCACTGGTATGAGGATGAGCCTTTCGCTCTCGCCACCTTAGTTCGGCAGGTGTTCTATCTCGACGATCTGAAAGCCGGTGAATGGTGGAAAATAGTGAACCATATCTCTCACCGAGGAATATGGAATATAGAGACAATTGAAGGGACACCGGCGACGACTGAAGATGCTGCTGAACCAGAAAGAGACATTCCTGCCTATCAAGAGCCTAATATTTCTATGGTCCGCTCCGATATAATGGACCTAGTTCAAGATGGTGAACGGTTACCCATGCCTGATGGTTGTACAGATCTAACTGAAGATGAGATTATCGATGAGGTAGATGAAGAAGACGAGCAGGAAGAGGACGCGGACGAGGACTCAGGTTATTCGTCGGACGATGTTGAGTACGATGACGAGGATGAGCCGTCGACTAACGGGGATGAGGACGATGATGATTATGACGAAGAGTACGGTCATACGACGAGGGAGATTAATTGGTAATTAATTACTGTAATTATTGTAATATATATATGATCGATGCCGGTTTACGGTAAGAAATTAATCTGAATTATATATCCTGGCCAACGGAGAAATTAATAAATATTGGCGCCAAATCTCAATCTCATATAAAACGTACCCTAGCTAAATCCTTGACCCTAAATTTAGCAGTTCGGATCGATCGATCAATTTTTTAATTATATTTTTGAATCAGAATAATTGAACGGACACACAAATGACCGGGGACGACCTAAACCGTAAACCCTAAGGCCCTAACCCCTGAAATCGGGGTTTAGAACTTGGACGACGGAGAATGGTCATTATCTGTCGTCCAGGTACATACTAGGACGACGGAGAATGGTCATTCTCCGTCGTCCAAGTTCACAAACCCTAAACCCTAAACAGTAAGGCCCTAACCCCTGAATTCAGGGTCTATGCACCTGGACGACGGAGAACGTCATTATCCGTCGTCCAGGTAATCACCTGGACAACGGATAACTTCATATTCGTCGTCCAGGTGATTACCTGAACGACGGAAACGCTCATTTCCGTCGTCCAGGTGCAGATATCGTAATTTTTTCTAAGACAACCACCATCTAGACCTTCTTCCAATGCAAAGTCTTTTCATCAAGACTTTAGAGTAAACAATTCTTGGTGTGTGAGCTTCGACGGTTCGAAAATCGGAGTTGCGAAATGCCTTGTATCCACGTTTCCGGTTTCTGAAATTATCGGTTTTGCGGTTGACTGTGCCGATCAAACCCTTCCCGAACTTATTATTTTATGGTCCTTTGAAGACAATTATATATTATGTTACGACGAACATATCCAACGGTTGTTTTGTCCAAATTCAATTTCGTTAATACTCTGCTGCAAATGAGCGTCTACTCATGAACACTTAAGTCGTAAAGATTAGTCGATACTTAACATGTTTCAATACGTAAAATTAATCGTCGGTTCAAATTTAACTGTTCATATATACGATGCGTTCATTGATATTGTACGACTATTTCACTCGAATGACAGATCGCTAAATTCCTAGCGAATTATTTTTAAAATTTTTTTTTACGTAATTTGATCCTGGACGACGGAGATGGTCATTTTCCGTCGTCCAGGTGTTCACCTGAATGACGGAGAATGACCATCTCCGTCGTCCAGGTTCAAAAATCATGGCGGTTCAAATTTTTTTTTGTTTATTTTTTTCATGTAATTTTCACTTGGATGACGGAGATGATCATTCTCCGTCGTCCAAGTCCAAAATTATGGCGGTTTAATTTACCGCTTCCGTTTTTGGGACCGCTTGAATTTTCACTTAGACGACGGAGAATTAATTCTCCGTCGTCTAAGTCCAAAATCATGGCGGTTCGGAACGTCCCGCCAATTAATTGGTGCCGATTGAAATTTTTTGAAACCGCCACCTAGACGACGGAAAACACTATTTCCGTCGTCCAGGTGGACTTAGACGACGGAGAATAGTGCTCCGTCGTCTAAGTGAAAGCCTATAAATAGGCTGTGCGCCATCTTCTTTTCCTCATCCCATACATTCCTCTCCTCTCTCTCTCTCTCACTCTCCTCTCCGGCCTCCGGCGATCCTCCTCCGGCGACGCTCCGACGACTTAATTTCCGGCGTGATTCCCCCTCTCCGACGACGCTACTCTTCCGATATTCCGGCGACATTCCGACGAGGTAATAATTCTATTTTTTACCTCTTTTACAATTTTTTTATTTAATTAATAAATAGTTTTAATTTATTAATTAGTTTAAAATAATTAATAGTTATAATTATAATCATTAATGAGTTGTTATTATTAATATTGGGATAATTATTATTAGTTGTTAATTATTTGGTAATAATTTTATATTTGTTAGTTAAAATTAAATAATAGCAATAATTATTATTGTTAATAATAATTAATTATATTGGTAAATGAATAATTATTATTATATGCATGATAAATAATAATTCATTATTGTAATTATTTATTGTTTTAATTAATTGATAATTAATTACGTTTATTTTCTAGTAAATTAATTAGTAGTACGTGTTCGATTTAAATTTAGTACATAGGCTTGGTTTATTAAGTCGCACTCTTTGGAATAGATGGCGCCAAGGAGCACAAGGATAAGGGCTCCAAACACCCTTATCTTGATGCAAGCGTAAGCGTGTACGTGACGCCAGGGCTCGATAATGAAGCGAGTCAATGCGGTGTAAGTGATATATATATATATATGTGCTTTTAATTATAGTAATTATTATTTAAATATGATTTCATTATAATAAATTAATTATTCTTTTGTAGGCAAGGGCGATAGAGCGTGCGCATGAAGAGTTGGCTAACACTCAGCTTGCGTTCCCAGATGTGCCGCCGGAAGACCTGCCTCCTCTATCCTTAGAGAGCCAAATTGCAATCGCGGATGAGGTCTACGGTCGTAGAGCTGGCAAGGAGGTTAGGCACTTTGGGCCTAGGGTGGTACGAGATTTGTCGACGACCTCCTGCTCATCATCTACGGGAGGTTCGGGGCAGCGGAGAAGGAGTCAGGCTGCGGCCGTCGAAGCAGCCATTCAAGAGGCTCGACTGGCACGAGAGGAGAATGAGTCAATGCGGCAAAGACTTGACGAACAACAAGCACAAATAGCCCAACTCATCGCCCTCATGCAACAAAATCGAGAAGTATGTCAACCTCCTCCGAACCCACACCCCGACGACAACGACCCGGCTGGAGGCGGAGGACTCGACGGCGCATCTGCTCCTCCAGTGTATTAGCTAGCTAGTAATTTATTATCTCGTTTCTTTCCGCATTCCGAACAATATTTTAATTTTTAATTTATGGGTTTTTTCGATTATTCATGTATGTACAAATTAATTTAATTTAATTATTTAATAATTAAGTAATATTCAAAATTTAGTTTATATAATTAATTTTAGCATTTTTCATTATTTAAATTAAATTAATAATAAATTAAATTAATAATATTTAATTTCAATTTTTTTAAAAAAAATTAAATATTCACTTGGACGACAGAGATTATGTTCTCCGTCGTCCAGGTGAAAAACCCTAAACCCCTAACCCCTAACCCCTAAACCCTAAACCATGCCGTTCTCCGTGGCCCAGGTGTTCACCTGGACGACGGAGAATTAGTTATCCGTCGTCCAGGTGAACACCTGGGCCACGGAGAAGCTAGCATTATCCGTGGCCCAGGTGTTCACCTGGACGACGGAAAATCTAATTCTCCGTCGTCTAGGTGTTCACCTGGGCCACGGAGAAACGAGCAATGTCCGTGGCCCAGGTAGACACCTGGACGACGGAGACTTAGAGTTTCCGTCGTCCAGGTGTCTACCTGGGCCACGGATAATGTCCGCGGTCCAAGTGAACTTGGACGACGGATCACTAAATCTCCGTCATCCAGGTGCTTGGACGACAACACTTGGAGCACGGACCTTGGACGACGGAGATTCCGTCGTCTAAGTACTTAGACGACGGAAAACTGCACCTAGACGACGGAAATGGTCCGTGGTCTAGGTGCAATTTTCTTGTAGTGACTTGAATTGCTAACGACAATGTTCTATTGTTGATTTGTGGCTACTCTAATTCTCTAAATTGTGCATTATTATAATAATCTTTAACGGTCTAATAGATTTATCTTTCTAGTATGGACTTGTTGAATTATGTAGTATACATTATGAACTATGTACTTTTAAGGCTTGTGTATCTTTATTTTTTTGTTGATCTATAATTTTGTTATAACCTGAAAACCGGACAAATTCGAACCAAAATTATTCGGGTTTACTTAAAAAATTACGCAACCCTACCCTGTGTTGTATAATTCGGGTTCGGATTTGGTCCTATTATTTTACACGCAAATCCGAACCAAGCTAGGCCTAGTTGTTGATGATCTATGAAGTCTACGTTATTTTGATAGGCTGGTTTTACAGAATTAGTATCTTCATAATTCATTTTGGGCTGAATTCATTATTGTACTTGAAAAGATGTTTCATAATTAGGTATTAATTTTTATATGTCTTTTATATATATATATATAGAAAATCTCTAAATATTTAAAAAACATGAGGTATTTATCATGAACAAAAAACGTATTTTAATATAATAATAAATAGTTAGATAAACTCCTAATGGGTTACGAGCCAAAAAAAATTGTGCCCGACAGCATATAGCCCCTCAGTTTACGAATTTGGGTCCGCCCCTGTTAATATAACGAATGATTGGACCATTATACATACATATCCATCAACAAAAAATGTGCTACCCAATCCAGTTGGACCATCTAGAATGAAGATGGTGTTTGTTCAATTTTGGTGACCACATCCTTAACAAAAAAAGGCACTACATGAGTTTGGAGCTAGTGTATGTTGGCACCCAAACATGCGTCTCTGCTTGTTTTGGCTCACATGTGTCGTCCACTCCTAAGCCAATTTTCCCATAATTTTAAGCCAACAGAATGTTCACGATCTTATGTTATTATTGTTCCTATAAAAATCACCCCCACCCCAACTGGATGTGGAAAATGGGGAGGTAAAATTTGGGTAAGTTATTGTATTATTTTTTATTTTTCTGGTATACTATTGATACATAATAATAACAAGATTATTTTTACAACCTATATAACCTATATATTCAAGTGAGTCCTGTCCTGATAGCCAATGACATTTGTGGTCAACTGCAGTTAGATACAGGTAAATAAAAAATAGTAAAAAATAATTTAATATCATCAGCTAAATACAGATCTAACAGAAGTTGTTCACAATTGATTATAAATTCACCAATAAATTCACTGACAATCAAAACAGGTTTAACAGTGAAGCACACACAAAATAACAAAAAGTACAATGTAAGTAACTCCATGTGCTTTACAAAAGTGACAAATGCGTAGCTACACACGAGATACGGCGGGTTACAGCCTCTCTTAAATTTTCAAAATTTTTTATTTGTACCTTAATTTTTAGTGTAAAATTTCAAATTTTGAAATTAGCCCCCTTCATTATAGAATCCTAGCTCCGCCCTTGAAAAGTGATGTCACAGTAAAAGAAAGATAATGCAAAGAGATACAAATCCAACACCAAAGTAAGATTGTGCTTTCTATTAGTAGAGATTGTTCAAAATAGTAACATTTTGAGATTTTTAATTTTAGTTAATATCTCATATTTAGATGATCATGTTTTTTTTTAAAAGAAAATTTTCTGTTTATTATGCATGTGTGAAAGTATTAAAATGTTTAACTAGGCATACAAAATTGGATATGCTTCTGTTTTTCTTACGTCGATGACGATGAAGCTGTAAGTGACTAATGTGAGCATCTAAGTGATCTAGCTCAAATTTGCTTTCATATTGAGAATTGTATAAGGAATTATTACCATACAAACGGTCCGAAGTTATCATACTGCATATATGGCATGATGTAAGAGTTTCGTGGGCATTTTTTCCGATTGGAGCTTGTGACATGTTCATCATGCATGGATCACATAATTCGAGTACCGTAAGCCGACACATTATAAAAGGTTATCATGGCACGCTTTTCTGGCCTACTATAACTAATCAACCATTCCTCGACGTATATTCTGCGTTAAGAGGTCAGATTAAATTAGGTCACCTTCGTCACTGTGTGTTTCTAAGTTAATGCGCGAAAGGAAAAGGTTCCAATCTTCAGCATATTGGACTTTGTTTGATTTATATGCTGAACTTGTCAATCCCACTTTCCAATATGATATCACTTGGGTACACTTTTCCGGTTTTCCGTGTAAGATAGCACAACTTATGAGGAGAGCCTTTGTTTTGTTCGGTTGGAACTTGGAAAACCCTTTATATATCATGTTATCAACCACTTTGAGAACCATTGAAAGTTTTAAACTAATTAATAGAAATTAGGTAATTTTCGGCCATTAGTTTGAGTTCTCTCGGACTCTTCACAGATATGTAGGTGAGCATTTTTTTAGGAACAAAAGCCCTTAGGATTTTCGTTACTGCGTATACTGGTACAATATGATATCCATGGAGGAAAATTCGGAGTAGCATCGTTAAAGAAGTATGTATAGTTTGGTTAGTTTCAGCCGACTAATAACAATATCCTTTTAAAAGAAAATATGATTCTGTTTTTTAAAAAAAATTCCCCTATCTTTCGGTGTCTTTGGATTAGATTAAATTATAATAGAGATATTAAGAATCTTTGATTAATATATTAGAATAGAGATATAAGGAATCCTTGATTATTTGGAGACATTGATTGTATTGATTGTAATGCTTGTATTTAAAACCTCTTACCAATGAATAAATATACAATTTACAATTTCAAGTCACTACCAGAAAAAAAACACTTTAGCCGGTAAAAAAAATTTGTCGACCTGTTAGACATTTTTGTTGGCTAAAGTAAAAGCCGACGAACGCTAGTGTCATCGGCTAAACGTTGTCAGTCATACTTTAGCCAACCAAAATAATAGCAGTCGTCGGTTTAAGTGTGGACTTTAGCCGATGACAAAGTTAGTCGTCGACATAAAGTTTGGACTTTCACCGACGACTTTGTACACTTTGGCCGACGAAATGTCGTTGGCCAAAACTTCCCTGCTGGTCAAAATGGTTGACCCGAAATGGAATTTAGCTGACGATTGGTAAAAAATTTCGTCGGCTAAAGTTTTTGCTCATCGTTGGCTTATGTTTGGAACTCGTCGGCTAAAGTATGAAACTCGTCAGCTTAAGTTTGCACTTTAGCCAACGACTTTGATTATTGTCGTTGGCTAAAGTTTCTGATTTCTGGGGAAAAAAACTATAGATTCGGGTTTCTATTCCTGAAAATTGCCAATTCCACAATTTTATTTCCATAATAGCAACAACAAATAAAATAAAAACAAAACACATATTCACCAACAAACACAAATTAATGAAACTTAACCGTATATACATTTTAAACTTAGTACTTAAGCTAAGTTAATAAGTGTTCAAACTAAATCCACATAACACCTAAACTAAGGGTTATCCAAATATATGTTCTGGAAAATAGATGGGTTACTACCATCATCTTGCGGATCCTCCTTCTGATGCAGAGCATTGAAATGGAGTTGGATTGATGGCAACGAAGGTGGGGCCAGGAGTCCAGAAGCTTGAAATTGTTCACACCACACCTGATACTAGGAAGACATCTGAGCTTGCTGGACGGCCATGTAAGCACGGGTCTAAGCCTCCTGCGCTAATCTTGCCTGCTCCATTTGAGCCTGTTGGGCGGCCACAATAACACCGGTCTCAGCCTCCTGCGCTAATCTCGCCTGCTCCATTGCTTCCATTTTTCTCTGATGCTCCATCACCTGCCTATGTAGTTGCTCATGTAGCTGAGGAGCCTTGGAAGATGCCGACTTGTGTGAGAAACTGAGAGTGTTCTCCAAGATCCCATCGCCTTGCTGTCCTAGACCCCTATAGTAGTAATTGTTCCCTCATGGTGGGAAAGTGTGACCCATGATCCTCCCCCTACCGTCACATCAGATTGATCAATCTGAGAGATGGCATGCAGGAGGTCCTCATCCTGCGTCTCTGGCCATGCTCCCTCACCATCTAAGTCAACACCACTTCAGTCCCTTCCCTCAATTATATAAAAAAAATTAGCAAAAATACAACTATAAGCAAATATATTAATTAAGTTATAAGGCCATAAGACTTACAATATCTCCGGTGGACTGAGGATATACTTTCTCATACTTATACATGTACGGGTTAACTTCAGGGTGTTCGATCGCCTCCTCCATCCAAATCATAAACGGTCCAGACATGATGGTTACTCATTTTGTGTACCCGGTTCATCGCGTTTATTGCAGAAATGGCCTTGTTCGATAAACATTTATTAAAAAATATTAGGAAACTAATTTCGCTAAATAAAATACAAGTAAACACAAATATGATGTTACATATCTCATATTCTGGGTTGTTGAAGTGAACTATAAGCCACTGTCACTCATACTCCCTATACATAAACTCAATAGGAGTACCCGTACGGTTGTTTCCATGCGTCTTCTTGTGGTTATGGAGCTCATTTTTCTACTCCTTGTACCTATATATGCAACACAAATGTTAGAAAGTGACAATACATGATCAACAAAATATCTCAATATATAAAATATAACTCCCACCACCTTTTTTCTTGTATGTCATTTGCCCACGTGGATTTAACGTGCTCCGGAACAACAAACCACACCTACAATGTACCCATTTATGGTAATATATATATATATATATATTTATTAGGACTTAATTAATATAGGTAGAAATATATAATGAATATCTAACATGCCCACCGACATAGCATTGTTCACAATGTCCTTCACAACTATGGCACCGAGGACCACTACCCCCACAGAAAAGGTCTTTGTCCCGTATGATACATCCTCTACTTGGCCGGAGTACTTGTCCGTCTTTCACCCCAACTTCACGTATCCATCATCTGTAGTCTCTATGACCATTGGCCACAACCATCATCACTTACCCATTGCCATCATCCAATTCACAGTCCCTAAACCCTAAAGCAATTCACTGTAGCTAAAAAAATTAACAAAATACCCAAACCCTAATCAGCACAGCCATGTAATCATCACAGTAATGAACAAAAATAATTAACCATGCATATTCTAAACCCTAATCAACAGTTTCATCACAGTCCTGCACAAAATTAATGCATAAACAAAAATTCCAGTATATTCACCACATCCAGTACTGCAAAATTGATCTTGAACCCTAAAATTTCATTGAAATATTGAGAGAGAGAGAGAGAGAGAGAGGTAAAACCTAAAATGAAGTAGAGGAAAGAAAGACAACGGTCTGGGCGAGTGGCGGAAAGAGAGAGATAACCCTAATTTTCGGAGAGGAGAAGGCGGTCTGAGCTAGGCGGGTTGGTCAAGGCAGCGGCGGGTTCGGCGATCAGTAAGGTTCTGGGCTCGGTGGCAGCGGATAGAGATAGAAAGAATTTTTATGTATAACCTCCATAGAATATGTCAAAAAGTGCATTATAGAGAAGTTTATGAGCATTCATAGTGGTTTATATCTTACTAAATTTTGAATCATTGAATCCAATGTAGTCACACATACTACTGTGTGTGACTCTGCCTCATATAAGCTTTGACATTATCGTCTGAGTCACCCAGGTCGAGATATGATGATTAAGATATTGAAAAGTTCACACGGTCATCCATTCTTTAGAGAAAATAAGCATGTAGGAATACTAAAAACCAACGGTTTAGTTCAGGCTTGGTCTCTAAGACGAGTGCAGTACAATGTTGACCAAATAGTGTTGAGGCACTAGTGCGTTATCCCACCATATTCCTTCATGACAATCTTAGATGCACAACGCTCGTTGTGCAAAGCTTGTTCAATAGAAAAGCTACATACACGGACGAATTTGGCTGTAGACAAAACTGAGACATTCCATTCCTACAAAAAACCCAATGTGATATTTGCGAACCTATCAAACTTGAATGCGAACCACTTAAATACTTTATGGTTTTAGTAGATGCATTGACTCGTTGGTCACACGTCACTTTGCTATCCATAAGGAATATTTCATTTGCTAATATTCGATTTGCTAAACTTCTAGCCCTGATCATTAAGCTCCAGGCTCACCATCTAAATGACCCAATAAAATCTATTCGATGGGATAATGTAGGAGAGCTCACATCAAAGTCTTTTGACGATTATTACATGTATATTAAGATTGATGTTGAATATCCCGTTCCCCATGTTGATTCACAGAACGGTCTTATAGAAGCACATATCAAGCAATTACAGCTTGTCGCACAAGCTTTAGTGATGGACACCAATTTACCTGTCTCTGCGAAGAGTTATGCAATTTTACATGCAACTATGCATATTCGTTTCAGACTTATTGCTCGTCAACCATTAAGTGTGTACAAGTTGGTAACTGGATATGAGCCTGATATTTTACACTTACACATATTTGGTTGCGCGGTATACATGCCTTCTACGTCTCCACTGTGTACAAAAATGGGTCCTCAGAGACGATTAAGTATTTATGTTGATTATGGAGCTCCAACGATATCTTGTGCTTTCAGCCAGAAAATATCTTCGTTGCTCGCTCCTCCATGTAAGTAAACATCTCTCGATTGTACTTCATTACGTATCATAATTAGCCTATAAAAGTATAAAGAGATATTACTATATATTAATTTATATTTATTCACAAAATTACATTAAATTAATGGAAATTCTTACCGACATATCGGAGTACACTTTCTCCCTCTCAGGAATCAGGAGCTCTGCCCAAGTTATGGGTCATACATTAGGACCTCAACACAAGGGAGAGTGTCCAAGAAAATCATATTCTGTATCTTCAGGTATATGGTTTGTCCTAATTAGATTAAAAAACAGATTCTAGGAATCCCTGATTATTCGGAAACATTGATTGTATTGATTATAATACCTGTAACTTCAGTCAGTGGGTTTCTCCCTTCAACTTATAGAAAAGGTAACATCATGTCATTCTCTTCCATTTCTCTATTTACTAGGGTTCTTTATATGTCCTCCAATCTTATGGTAGCAGGCTTTTTCAGACGATCAGAAGCAACCACTATAATAAGTTCTCCATCGTTTAAGACAATGAGTCAAGAACTGCATAGACCTGATACCTTATTCCTTGATTTGGAAGATAGGTTATGTAGGCGTACAATTGTTCCTAGGTTTTATTCGATCACCAATGGCTAAAGAATCTATTAGTAGTAGTATGTCTAATATTGCTATAGGGCTATTTGTATTAAAGAGTGGGAATTGACGAGGCATTTATGCAAATAGGTATAATCCATCTAATCACACAAATTATAAAAATGAAAGACTTGGCAATTATAAATATATGAAAGAATTTTTATTTTTTTTTGTAATTCCTATGATGCAATTGGAATTTATAGGGAAATCTCTTCTCTTACGAACACCGTCGGGCCGAGAAGCCTATCCAGGAGATGTTTTTTTATTTACATTCATGCCTTTTGGAAAGAGCCGCTAAATAGGGTTATCTTTTAGGAGAAGGAAGTATAAATGCTTTACCAATAGTTGAGACCCAATCAGGAGATGTTTCGACATATATTCCTACTAGTGTAGTTTCCATTACAGATGGACAAATATTCTTATCTACTAATTTATTTAATGCTGGAATTAGACCAGCTATTAATGTGGGTATTTCTGTTTCAAGAGTAGGATCTGTAACTCAAATTAAATCCATGAAACAAGTAGCTGGCAAATTAAAATTAGAATTTGTGCAATTTGCAGAATTAGAAGCCTTTGCACAATTCGCATCTATTAGGAATAGGCTTGCATGGTTATGGATCATTTACATTTCCGTATAATTAATAGATTACTTGACGAATAGAAGCATAGGACAGCAACAACAGAATATGAAAACCTCATGTAAACCATCAAGAACCATTTGAATCATTCCATTTCCATTACTTAATTCAAATGGTTCTCAAAAATATCAAAAATATTTGGTTATATGATTACAAAATACAATAGATGAATAGTCATTTGATAATTTTTTTTATATATTCTGATTAAACATAGAAATCCAATCAGTAGGGTTATTAACTAATAACGAAAGCTATGAAGAACGCAACATACAACTCTCTGTTGTACTATGCTCTCTAACTGTGATTGTTCCTCTCAGAAAATTCATTAGAGGAATGTTTCCGATAAAAAATGTTTGCTCTTGGATATCCCTATTGTTTTCCTAAATTAATCTTGCTAATACATATAATTCTGAAGAATATGTGAGTGATTCATATATCATTGATTTCATAAGTGTCATACTAAATATCATCAATCAAATCACTTTTTTGAGAAATATGAGACATCTAAGTCATACAAGTAAAGAGATCTATTCATTAATAAGACAAAGAAAAACATGAACAGTAATTTGATTGACGATAAGTAGAATCGTGGGTCTCGAACAGTGTTTTGATTGGTGATAAAGAAAGAGAATTCTTGGTTTAGTTCTCCACATTAACGACAAAAAGAAGGATTGATCAAATTCTATTGAGTCAGACTCACAGTGATCATTTATCAAATAATGACTCTGGTTGTCAAATGATTAAATGATCGGGAGAAAATTACCTTTAAAGCCTCTCATTAATGAATAAAAATACAGTTTACAGTTTTAGTTATTGTGTACTCTTCTATCCTTCAAACAAATTTAGCATTTTAGCCTCACAAAGTTATAAGTCCAAGAAAATTAATCTCTGTTATGGGAAGACAACTTGTCTTGCTAACCAATGTACACAATTGTGGTAGTCATAGTGCAAAAGTCTACATGAAATGTCTATAAACAATAACGAAAATTCTTCACCCTTTGATGAAACAATATTCATGCCAACTGATTCAATCACCAATACACGCAATTATAGTACTCACAAAACAACCTGTTTAAAAAATGTGAATTGAAAATTCGAATCAAGCTCATGACGAAGAACAAGAGTGAGAGATTGCATAGAATACTAGTGAAAGTAGTGATGCATGAAAATAATTGATTTCAAATGTACTCCCCATTGAAAAAAAATAGGGGAAATGACCACATTAATGTACTACACAGCTTGAGGAGCACTTCTTCCGTAAGCCCGCCCTTACAATAGGGTAGCCAATGGGAGCTTTAGAAAGGGGCTATTGGGTTGGTTTAATTTTCAGACGTGACAAGAATTTATTGGGTGACCTTATTCAAGTGTTTGCCTGGCTTGGAAGCAATCAACGTTGAATCTCAAACAAAACATTATATATAGGGTTTGTTTGGGATTATTTTTAAAATGTCTAAAAGTGTTTTTGGATTAATTAAAATAATTCATTATAAAGAAATAAATTGAAAGGACCCAACCCCAATTTAGTTGCCTAAACCGGAATCGAACCCCTTCGAAAACACGAACCAACAAAAACCAACAAAATTTCGGCAGAGTTTCGATACTAACATGGAATTACCATTACCTGCACGCGGAAAATACACTTCATCCTATGACACAAAAATCAAACCGTAGGCACCAATCCCATCCGGATTTCTCAATATATCAACAATAATGTAAAGTAGTAAATATATCTGTACTTTACTGAAATCCGGAGTAAAATCGTATAAAATATACAACAAAATACTCAGAGCGACCTCTAATGTATAATCATATAAGTATACCACAGTAGGTAGAACAATAAACCTACTGGAAGAAACAAGGTAGCTCGAGCACTATGCCTCTGACCACGACGTGCGACACCAAAGTCCAAACTGCAAATTGGACACAGAAACCGAAAAGCGCAAGGGAAAGACATGAAAACTGTTAGAGTTAGTGGACGAAAATAAATGTCTTTCACCACATAATATATATGTTATAAAAATATATGCGAGTCTAAATGCATAAATAAAGAAATGGTACACGAGGGAGACTCTAACTCCTCACACGTCCGGGTACATGAGGGAGACTCTAACTCCTCACGCATACAGAGCATGCATAAAATCCCACGGGGTCACTCGTGGACACATCCGTGCTAGTACAGTCTGAATCACGGGATCCCAGACCCACACGTGATTCGAGCCAGAAATGCCTCAGGTCAGAGGTCTGCCTTCCCCCGGTAAAGGCCTCGGGTCAGGAGTCACAGCCTCCCCCGGTACACAGCCGGGATGCGAGTGTATCGATACAACAACATATATAAACTGTACTCTGTGTAAACGAAATCATAAAACCTTTTCATGCACATGCATAAAACATAATATATATGTATGTATACTCGTATACGCATATCCGTATATGTATAATCGTAAAATACATGCTCATGTAAATCAAAATCTCGTATGTATGCTCAAGTTCGTAAAACGTATAATAAGACTCGCAAACAATCCGTGAAAAGAAATTGTCCACTCACAGACAAGCGTAACGCAGTTTGCGTTAACCCGTGATCCGGCGGAAAGTCCCTCGCCAAAAGAACGATCACGAACCCCTGAATAATCACAAAGTGCATTACTCAAAATCATAACTCGACAATTCAAAACAAATCACAAGAAACCACCATTCTCGGAAACACACGATTCAATTACAACGAACTGTCGAAAATCCGAAAATCACACCTCAATACCTCACTGTAATTTCGGACGCTCAATTCGAAAAACGAACCTCCCCACTGCGATGAGGGCGCGATTTCGAATGAAACGACATGCAACTTGTCAAAAACCCCAAAAAGTCAAACTGTTGACCGTTGACCACCGCCCGCGGCGGCAGCGCAACCCGAACTGACTTTCCACAAATGGTAACAACAATAACTCTCCCTTTTGACTTTCCACAAATGGCAACCCACTTAAATACTTTCCCAAAATAGAAACTTCCATAATTACACTTTACGACAAACTTTAAACACCCGTAACTTCCTCGTCGTAATTCCGATTCCAATAATTCTCGCGGCAACAAACTCGACTCAACATATTCTTCAATTATCACCCAAAGTCAAACACATCGACCAAACCGATAAAAAATCAACGGTTCAACCCAAACACATACTTTAACCGACTAAATAATCAACAATCGAAAATATTCACAACATAAACCTCGTAACTAGGAATAATGCTCCGGAAGTTCTCACGAGCTCGAAATTAAATTCTCTACATCTTCCGTGAAGAATCCGAAACAAAATTCTCGTCCGGTAATTTAGTCGCTAAGAGCACCACCATTTAAATCCGATTATGTCGAAACTTCAAATATTCATAATTTATTCCTCAGTCGTCCAAATAACGATCCAGAACCGCCCACGAACTCGAAATCACACGTACAACGACTCTCGAGAAGAGACTCAGCTCCAATTCTTGGCCAATGATTTTGTCGTTATCAAGTCCGGCGATTCAAACAACTGTCGGAAATCTGCGATTACGCAGTAAGTTATGAAGTAAGCTGATCACACTGCTGATTCAGGTTCGGGTCGTCACATAAATAAAATAAAAAATGAAGTGAATAATGTTGGCGATGAGCGGTTACAAGATATTTAATTTTCCATCAATAATGTTTACGAACGGTTACAAAACAATCCATTTAGTAGGCTTCAATTGTATATCATAACTAAGGTTTATGAGCGGTTACAAAACCGTTACAAACCATTTAGTTCGTTATTCAATTGCTTGCCATTACTAAGGTTTATTAGCCATCATAAACAATTTAATTGGCAATTCGAAAGCCTTTAGCTTGCTTTGGGTGATAATTTCTCATTCACCCATTTAACCATTTGAACAAGTAAATATCTTAATTTAATTGCCTCAAAATGGTTAGTTAAAATAGTGTTAAAACATCTATTTTTCTAACAATTCTCCACATGAATGAAATTAGCGACCAAATACTCGATAGACTTGGTGATAGATTATGCGGTTGAAAACTTGTAAAAGATAGGTAGGGGTTAACCGTTTTGAACTTTCCCTTGTGAAAGCATGCTTATTTTACTAACAAAATAGTAGATACGATGTCTTTGAACTATTCGCCATTTGTGTAAACGATGACATACTTGAAAGGACCCAACCCCGATTTAGTTTCCTAACCGGAATCAAACCCCTTTTGAAAACGTGAACCAACAAAAACCGTAAAAATTTGGGCACAGTAACGCTACTAACGCGGGATTACCTTTACCTGCACCCGAAAAATAACACTTCATCGCATGCCACAAAAGCCAAACCGTGGGCACCAATCCCATCCGGATTTCTCAATATCATATCAATAACATCAAACAGTAAACATAACTGTAATATTTAATATATCCGGGAAAAACCGTATAAAACATGTATCAGAACGTATCAGAGCGACCTCTAGTTTATATATATACAAAATATACAACAGTAGGCGAAATAAGGAACCTACTAAAAAACACAGGTAGCTCGAACAACTAGCCTCCAACCACGACGTGAGACTCCAGAATCTGAACTGCAAACTGGGCACAGAAACCGAAAAGTCCAGGGGAAAGACATGAAAACCGTTAGAGTGAGTGGACGAAAATAAATGTCTTTCGCCAGATGATATATGTTATAATAACATATGCGAGTCAAGATGAATAAATATAATAAAGTATACGAGGTGAACTCATACTCCTCCAGCGTACTGAGCATGCATGTAAAAATCCCACGGGGTCGTTCATGGACACATCCGTGCTAGTACAGTCCGAATCGCGGGATCCCAGACCCACACGTGATTCTAGCCAGAAAGGCCTCAGGTCAGAGGTTTGCCCCCCCCGGTAAAGGCCTCGGGTCAGGGGTCATAGCCTCCCCCGGTAAACATCCTCGGGGATCAGCCAAGATGCAAGTATATCGATACAACAACATATACTGAGACTGTACTCTGTGTAAACTAAATCATAAATAGTTCAATGCAAATGTATAATGCAATAAATAAATGCATATACGTAATATATACTGGTATAGGCATAATCGTATAACACATTCTCATATAAACCATAATCACATGTGCATGCTCATGCTCGTAAAACGTATATAAAGACTCGCGATTATCAGTGAAAAGAAATTGTCCACTCACAGGTGAGCAAAACGCGCACTCGCGCTAATCAAGTGGCCCGGCGGAAGATCCCTCGCTCGAAGCACAATCTCGATCCCCTGAATAGTCATAAAATATATCTGATCAAAATCATAGCTCACAATACTGTACCACACCACGGAAACCAACCGTTCCCGAAAATATAACGCAGTACAAAATAATCGACGAATTTCCCGAAATCTCCACACAAAACCCTCGACTGAAAATCCGATACCCAAATCAACTCGAAAACCTCAAGGCGATGATCGGGGCACAATTACGAGAAAAACAACATTAAAAACATCAAATTCCAAAAAGTCAACGGGTCGCCGGAGCTCCGGCGTTGACCGCCGCCGGCGGTGGCGGCGCGCCTTCAACCCTAGAATTTCCCCGCGACCGAGATCACCATAGCTTCATCTCGAGGAGTACAACACATTTGTCAACTTTGATAAGGATCAATTCCGGCGGGATTGGCCGGAAATCAGCTCGAAAGCCACGGTTTCCCTCCACCTCCGACGAACCTGTCCACCGCCGTTCCTCTGCCTACGGCGCACGGCAGCCCTTGAGGCTTGTCCCAAAAGGACCGCCGTGGCCCCACGAGTAGAATCCCTCTACTCTCTGGCCACCACCGTGGCTAGAGCAGCTCCGTCACCGAAACCCAAAACCGGCCGGAAAACATCCAATTTCAAACCGTAATTTCTCCCTCAAATCAAAACCAAATCAAGCAATTCCAAGTTCTAAACAGTTGCAAATGAAGAGAGGAATCGATTCATACCCAAATCGAAGCTAGAGATGGACGAAAAATGAAAGTCGCCGGCGAGTCAAAAGGTAGCCGGTTTCTCCTCCTCGGTCAACGTGGGTCAACTCTCCAAATTTGGTCAAACGTCGGTCAAACTTCCAAACAGTGCATTTTCGACAATTTTTGACTATTTCCGATATTTATACTCGCGCCTTGGGACGATCGACGGACCAAAACGGATAACCATTACGATTCGGATAAACACGATACTAACGGATAAACTCGTCGATATTCCGAAACTTCAAATAATCATATTATATTCCTCGATCATCGGAAAAATCATCCGGAACCGCCCACGAACTCGAAATCACGTATACTACAACTCTCGAGAAGAGACTTAACTCAAATTCTCGGCCGATAATTAAGTCGTAAATGAAACCAGCAAACCACACAAGTATCGAAAAGCTACGATTACGCGCTAACACGTGAATCATACTGATTACTCTACCGATTCTGGTTCAGTTAGTCACAAATCTACCCCCCTTAAAAAAATTTTACCTCGAAATTTACGTATCTGTCAGGTAAACAGATGAGGATACTGCTCCCGCATACGCTGCTCAGTCTCCCAGGTGGCTTCCTCAACTGAGTGATTCTGCCACAAGACCTTCACTAGCGGGATCACACGGTGCCTCAACTCTTGCTCACGACGATCGAGAATCTGTATTGGCTCCTCCACGTACTTCAAATCCTCCCGGATAGGTAATTGCTGTGGGGCTAACACATGTGATGGATCTGAGATGTACTTCCGCAACATCGAAACGTGGAACACATCATGAACACGAGCCATCCCAGCTGGTAACTCAAGTCTGTAAGCCACAGCTCCAATTCTCTCGGTGATCTCGTACAGACCAATGTATCGTGGTCGAAGCTTGCCACGCTTCCCGAAACGCACAACACCCCTCCACGGAGATAGTTTCAGGAAGACCCAATCGCCTACCTCAAACACGAGACTCTTCCTCCTCATGTCCGCATAACTCTTCTGACGATCCTAGGCGATCTTCAATCTGTCCCGGATAATCTGGACGTTCTCCATGGTGCTCTTTACCAGATCGGGGTCAATAAGCCATCGCTCGCCCACCTCATTCCAACACAACGGAGTGCGGCACTGCCTCCCATACAGGGCCTCATACGGTGCCATCTCAATACTGGCTTGATAGCTGTTGTTGTAGGCGAACTCTATCAAATGCAGTTTCTAGTCCCAATTGCCACGGAACTGCAACACACATGACCGCAACATATCCACAAGTGTCTGTATAGTCCGCTCAGACTGCCCGTCAGTTTTAGGATGAAAAGCTGTACTGAAACGCAACCTCGTGCCCATGGCTCGCTGCAATGCCTGCCAAAACTCAGAGGTAAACTGACTGTCTCGGTCAGAAACAATAGACACAGGCACACCGTGCAGCCGAACAATCTCCGATAATTACAGCTTGGCCAATCTGCCCACTGATATCTTCCCCGGAAGTGCGAGAAAATGAGCGGATTTCGTCAGTCGATCCACAATAACCCATATACCAGTGTTGCCAGCCGAAGTACGCGGTAACTGATAAACGAAATCCATAGTAATGTGTTCCCACTTCCAAACCGGAATCTCCAGTGGCTGCAATTTCCCTGCAGGTTTCTGCCTCTCCGCTTTAACCTGCTGACAGATCAAACATCGGCTTACATATGCGGAAATCTCCCGCTTCATGTTGCGCCACTAGTAATACGCTCGAAGTGTACGAAACATCTTCGTACCTCCAGGATGGATTGCATATGCCGAACTATGAGCCTCATCCAGAATCTCCTTCTTCAGGCTCTCGTCTCTGGGCACACACAATCTACCTCTGAACAACAACGTACCGTCGTCGCTCAATCGGAACTCTGTAGGCACACCATTCCGTATCATGGTCTTCTTGCCCAACAAGTAGGAATCTGAATCCTGAGCTTCTCGCACCTGATCAACCAACACGGGTCGAACCTGGAAACTAGCTAACAAGGCTCCCTCGTCATCCCACTCAAACTCGGCACCAGTAGCCCGAAGCTCAGCTAACATAGATACTCTAGCCACACACACATGGAACAATGAAGCTCCGGATTTCCGGCTAAGTGCATCTGCCACAACATTGGCCTTTCCTGGATGGTACTCGAAAGTGCAGTCATAGTCGTTGATCAACTCCATCCACCGGCGTTGTCTCATGTTCAAATCTGACTGCGTCAGCAAGTAGGTGAGACTCTTGTGATCAGTGTAAATCTTACACTGGGCTCCGTACAAGTAATGTCTCCAACTCTTCAATGCTAGTACAATAACGGCCAACTCCGAATCATGGGTCGGATAGTTGACTTCGTGTGGTTTCAACTGCCTGGAACAATAGGCTACAACTCTGCCATGCTGCATCAGCACACAGCCAAGTCCCAACTTCGATGCATCACTATAAACCACAAACTCACCACTGTCATCTGGTAATGTCAGAACTGGTGCAGTAGTCAACTTCTCCTTCAGGAGCAAAATCCTGTACAAACCGTCGGTAGTAGCCTGCCAAACCCAAGAAACTCCGTATCTCCAGTACAGTGGTAGGTCTACTCCAATTCAGCACGGCTTCGATCTTGTTAGGATCAACACTGACTCCCTCAGCCGATATCAGGTGGCCCAAAAACTTCACACTGTCCAGCCAAAACTCTCAAATGCTTTTTATGCTGGCCCACACTCCTGGAATAGATCAAAACATCATCGATGAACACAATCACGAACTTGTCCAGAAATCGTCTGAACACCCGATTCATCAAGTCCATGAAAGCTGCAGGGGCGTTGGTCAACCCAAATGGCATAACCAAAAACTTGTAGTGCCCATACCGTGATCTGAAAGCAGTCCTGACCACATCGGAATCTCGGATCCTCAACTGGTGATATCTGGATCGAAGATCAATCTTCGAAAAGACTGAAGCTCTCTTGAGCTGATCGAACAAATCATCAATCCGCGACAACGGATACTTGTTCTTCACCGTAACCTGATTCAATTTTCGGTAGTCGATGCACAACCACATAGATCCATCCTTCTTCCGTACGAACAAAACCTGGGCACCCCATGGCGAAACACTAGGTCGAATAAAACCCTTCTCCAGCAACTCCTGGAGCTGAACCTGCAACTCTTTCAACTCCGTTGGTGCCATACGATACGGTGCTTGAGAAATGGGTCCTGTACCCGGTAATAGCTCAATAGTAAAGTCAATCTCTCGAACAGGAGGTATACCCGGTAACTCCTCCGGAAACACATCCGGAAACTCAGAAACAACCTCAATACCACCAAGGTCCGACACAACAGCTGTAGTATCTACCACATGAGCTAAATAAGCAACACAGCCCTTCTTCATCAACCGATCCGCCCTCATCGCGGAAATCAAACATGGTAATGAAGTGTTCTTCTCGCCGCGAAACAATATCTCAAGAAAGCCTAGTCGTCGAAACGCGACCTCCTTCTTCAGACAGTCAAACATGGCCCAATGCGTCTCCAAGAAGTCCATACCCAAGATCAGATCAAAATCGACGATATCAAGCAACAACAAATTTGCGGCTACGCCATGACCTCCGATAAAAATCTCACAGTCTCTGTACACCCAGCCAATACTCACAATCTCACCGGACGGATACAACACTCTCCATAACCCCGAAAGTGGAGACGCAGGTACCATAGTTAAAGATGATAGTCTATATGACATGAATGAATGTGTGGCACCTGGATCTAACAATGTAAGTACTGGAATACCAAATACAAGCAACGTACCGATAACAACCTCTGGTGAAGCTCTGCCCTCTCGCAAAGTCATGGCATGAACCCTCGCCTGCCCGGCTGGTCGTCCATGCTGAGGCTGTCCCTGCTGTCTGCCCTGGCTCACAAACTGTACTGGTCGAGCTCCCGAAGTAGCACCTCGCTCAGTTCCAGAACTCTGGACCGCCTGTCCATCAGCACCATCAAGCTGGAAATATTCCCTCGCATATTGACCCACCTGGCCACAGCGAAAACAAGTGACAGGGCCTCGCTGGCATGGACCATAGTGATGCATGTTGCAGAAGTTGCATAATGGGTACTCTCTCGGTACGGAAAACGTGCCACCGGTACGCCGAGGATAACTGGAACCGCTGGAACCCCCACTAGCCTGTGGTCGTTGCGGTCGATCTCTCCTCCATCTCGGTCTCTGTCTCGGTGCACCAGCTGCTGGTCTATATAGTCCACTACCCGAGGATGAAACCGAAACGGAAGTATCAGAACTCTGCCTCTTTGAAGGCCCCTGACTCGGTCCACCCTCATCAAACCGTCTAGGCTGGTACCTCATCTGCCTCTCCTTCTCAATATCCTCACCTCGGAGTGCTGCACTGACAAACTCATCGAAGTTGTTCCGAGGCATCGTAGTCAGAGTCCCCTTGATGTTCAAGTTCAAACCCAGCTCAAACCTGCGACACTTGGCTTCCTCAGTAGCCACCATGTCCCGTGTAAAACGAGATAAGCGGGTAAACCTGTCCCGATACTCAAGTACAGACAAACTGCCCTGTCTCAAGTTCGTGAACTCCTCATACTTTCGCTGCTGGGTAGCTTGGTTGAAGTATCTCCGCATAAACAGATCACGGAACAAAGTCCATGGAGTATCAACAAGAACTCTATCGGTGCTAACCCACCAGAAGTATGCATCTGACTCAAGTAATCCGACTGCTGCCACTGTCATCTGCTCAGGGGTAAATCGTAGACGCTCACATACACGTTCAAGCTGAACCAACCATGCCTCACACATCTCTGGATCAGCTGAACCCGAAAACACAGTCGCACCAACAGTACGAGCTTTGACCACATGGTCAAAACGCTTTTCCAAATGCAACACTCGCATCAGCAAGTCGTGCGTCTGGCGATCCTCATTAGGATCCGCTTCTCGATCAACACGGGGACCACGTCGATGAGGCATCCTACTGATACAAGACAAGAATTAGGTACAAGCAGAAGGAACGTAATCATGAGACCTCAAATATTTGAGAACACACAACACCCGAAGTATTGATGAGTACTGCTGGCCAGTCGGGTCATCACTCCAGTCATGCTGTACAAACTCAAATACCCTAAGCGTCACAACTACAAGAGTCTACAGAATCTGACAACCTAATGCTTTGATACTAAGCTGAAAGGACCCAACCCCAATTTAGTTTCCTAAACCGGAATCAAAACCCTTCTGAAAACGTGAACCAACAAAAACCGTATAAATTTCGGCAGAATAATGCTACTAACGCGGAATTGCCTTTACCTGCACCCGAAAAATAACACTTCATCCTATGCAACAAAAGCCAAACTGTGGGCACCAATCCCATCCAGATTTCTCAATATCATATCAATAACATCAAACAGTAAACATAACTGTAATATTTAATATATCCGGGAAAAACCCTATAAAACATGTATCAGAACGTATCAGAGCGACCTCTAGTGTATATATATACAAAAAATATATAACAGTAGGCGAAAATAGGAACCTACTGGAAAACACAGGTAGCTCGAACAACTAGCCTCCAACCACGACATGAGACTCCAGAATCTGAACTACAAATTGGGCACGGAAACCGAAAAGCCCAGGGGAAAGACATGAAAACCGTTAGAGTGAGTGGACGAAAATAAATTTCTTTCGCCAGATGATATATGTTATAATAACATATGCGAGTCAAGATGAATAAATATAATAAAGTACACGAGGTGAACTCATACTCCTCCAGCGTACTGAGCATGCATGTAAAAATCCCACGGGGTCGTTCATGGACACATCCGTGCTAGTACAGTCTGAATCACGGGATCCCAGACCCACACGTGATTCTAGCCAGAAAGGCCTCAGGTCAGAGGTCTGCCCCCCCCCCCCCCCCCCCGGGTAAAGGCCTCGGGTCTGGGGTCACAGCCTCCCCCGGTAAACATCCTCGGGGATCAGCCGAGATGCAAGTGTATCGATACAACAACATATACTGAGACTGTACTCTGTGTAAACCAAATCATAAATAGTTCGATGCAAATGTATAATGCAATAAATAAATGCATATACGTAATATATAATGGTATAGGCATAATCGTATAACACATGCTCATATAAACCATAATCACATATGCATGCTCATGCTCGTAAAACGTGTATAAAGACTCGCGATTATCAGTGAAATGAAATTGTCAACTCACAGGTGAGCAAAACGCGCACTCGCGCTAATCACGTGGCCCGGCGGAAGATCCCTCGCCCGAAGTACGATCTCGATCCCTTGAATAGTCATAAAATATATCTGATCAAAATCATAGCTCACAACACTATACTACACCACGGAAACCAACCGTTCCCGGAAATATATAACGCAGTACAAAATAATCGACGAATTTCCCGAAATCTCCACACAAAACCCTAGATTGAAAATCCGATACCCAAATCAACTCAAAAAGCTCAAGGCGACGATCGGGGCGCAATTACGAGAAAAACAACATTAAAAAAATCGAATTCCAAAAAGTCAACAGGTCGTCGGAGGTCCGGCGTTGACCGCCGCCGCCGGCTGCGGCGCGCCGTCAACCGGAGAATTTCCCGGTGACCGAGCTCACCATAGCTTCATATCGAGGTGTAAAACACATCTCTCAACTGTGACAATGATCAATTCCGGCGGGATTGGCTGGAAATCAACTCGAAAGCCACGGTTTCCCTCCACCTCCGGCGAACCTGTCCACCGCCGTTCCTCCGCCTACAGCACACGGCAGCCCTCGAGGCTTGTCCCAAAAGGACCTCCGTGGCCCCGCGAGTAGAATCCCTCAACTCTCCATCCACCACCGTGGTTGAAGCACCTCCGTCACCGAAACCCAAAACCGGCCGGAAAACATCCAATTTCAAACCGTAATTTCTCCCTCAAATCAAAACCAAATCAAGCAATTCCAAGTTCTAAACAGTTGCAAATGAAGAGAGGAATCGATTCATACCCAAATTGAAGCCGGAGATGGCCAAAAAATGAAAGTCGCCGGCGAGTCAAACGGTGGCCGGTTTCTCCTCCTCGGTCAACGCGGGTCAACTCTCCAAATTTGGTCAAAGGTCGGTCAAACTTCCAAACAGTGCATTTTCGACAATTTTTGAATATTTCCGATATTTATACTCGCGCCTCGGGACGATTGACGGACTAAAACGGATAACCATTACAATTCGGATAAACACGATACAAACGGATAAACTCGTCGATATTCTGAAACTTCAAATAATTATATTATATTCCTGGATCATCGGAAAAATCATCCGAAACCGCCCATGAACTCGAAATCACGTGTACTATAACTCTCGAGAAGAGACTCAACTCAAATTCTCTGCCGATAATTAAGTCATAAACGAAACCGGCAAATCACACAAGTATCGAAAAGCTGCGATTACGCGCTAATATGTGAATCATACTGATTACTCTACTGATTCTAGTTCGGGTCGTCACATACTTCACATAAGTATCTTCTTGATACTTTCAGTTCTCACTATTGTGTCCGTTTTGGCTCTGAACACACGCCTGGTTCTATAACAGCTTAACAGGAAATTGTGCCCTGAACAAGTCCCTTAGAAGCGGCCTCACTTCCCTCTTACATAGGTGATTTCTTAATTAAGAGTAACCCGTATTACTCTGCTTGGATTTCTGACGGATAAGAGTCATTAAAAGCTTTGAGCTTAACCTCATTCCTTACGGGCATCACTGTTTTCATCATAGGAATGGACTTGGGAAAATCCCCACAGTGATCCGGCACGGTCTCTACAGTTTAGTTGTCCCTTTTGAACCTAGATCTTGGGTTCTCCTGTCAACTAGGTTGGTTGTCCCCTGTAAAGACTTTAACTCATGAGCTTTAGTCACATTCCCCTCGATGATTTATAAACCAACTCTCTATTTAACCCTTTGATTAACAGATCCGCTTGGTTATCTTTTGACTTCACATAGTCAATGAAGATGACACCAGTAGAGAGTAGTTATTAGATGGTATTATGTCTTCGATGAATATGTCTTGACTTACCATTATACATATTATTTTGTGCCTTGCCAATTGCGCATTGACTATCGCATTGTATGAAAATTGCAGGCACAGATTTTGTCCATTTTTGAGTATCCTCTATGAATTGGCATAGCCATTCAGCCTCTTCCCCACATTTGTCTAGGGCAACAAACGCAGATTTCATCATGGATCTGGTTATAATAGTTTGTTTTGAGGATTTCCAATACACTACTGCACCCCCAGTGTAAATACATACCCACTAGTAGACTTTGAATCTTTCATGTCAAAAATCTAGTTTGCATCGTTGTACCCTTCTAAGACAGCTGAATATCTAATATATTGCAGTTCATAGGTACGAGTATACATTAAATACTTGAGTATTCTTGCAATTGCTTGCCAATGCATTCCACCAGGATTACTCGTATACTTGCTTAGCTTGCTCATAGCATAAGCCAAGTCTGGCATTGTACAGCTTGTTAAGTACATTAGGCTTCCAATGACTCGGGAGTATTCTAATTGAGAAACACTCTCTCCTTTATTCTTCGAAAGATGAAGAGTCATGTCAATCAGAGTTCTGGCAATTCCAGAATTCTCCTTGTCACATTTCCAAGGACATTCTCCACGTAATATAACTAATTTGATATCATCCCTTTTGAACATTCTTGTGATGTTTTCTAAGGATTCAAATGCTTTTGCATTCCCAAATTGTACATGAACGACTTTGCTGTTAATTATAAATTCTATAATCATTTGGGTAACTCTTTTCACTCATAACCAGGCTAGGAGAAATTGATGTAGGTGTGGCGAGGCCCACTCAAGTACACTATTATCAAAAATCTCATTTTCTAGACATTATGAGCAACTAAGGTGATCCCTATTAGAAAATAATCATAAATACTGCACATCGAGTACGTATAACATTATCTTTATTTGACTAACTTATCATTGCTTCCAATGATAAACATGTCATTTACATGCAGACATACAAAGAAATATACTCTCTCCATGTATTTGACATATATAAATTATCACCTTCATTGGTATTGAAACCATTGGTGATCATGTTGTCAAATTGTGACGACCCAGAACAGAATCGGCAGTGAAATCAGCTTAATCTACGAGCTTGCGCGTAATCGCAGATTTCTGACAATTGTTTGAATCGCCGGACTTGATAACGGCTAAATCATTGGCCGAGAATTGGAGCCGAGTCTCTTCTCGAGAGTCGTTGTACGCAAGATTTCGAGTTCGTGGGCGGTTCCGGATCATTATTTGGACGACCGAGAAATAAATCATGAATATTTGAAGTTTTGACGTACTCGGTTTATAATGGTGGCTCTCTTAACGACTAAATTACCAGACGGGAATTAGGTTTCGGATTCTTCACGGAAGTTGTTGAGAATTTAATTTCGAGCTCGTGGGAACTTCCGGAGCATTATTCTGAGTTACAAGGATTATGTTGTGAATATTTCCGATCGTCGATTATTTAATCGGATAAGTTTGTGTTTGAATTGAACAGTTGACTTTTTATCGGATTTGTCGATATGTTTGACTTCGGGTGATAATTGAAGAATATGTTGAGATGAGTTTGTTGCCGCGAGAATTATTGGAATCGGAATTACGATGAGGAAATTACATGTGTTTGAAGTTTGTCAAGAAGATAATTATGGAAGTTTCTATTTTGGGAAAGCTATAAATGTGGGTTGCCATAATGGTAAAGTCAAACCTGGTATGGTTGGTGTTGACTTGGTCAACTCGAGCTTGGTGGAGGTGTGACGCGACAGTGGAGGAACTCGCCGGCGGCGAGCTCCGTCCGGCCACCCCACGGCTTGGCACCGGTCCCGTTCGACTCGCCTTGAAGCCCTCGACCCCGTGCCGGCCACCTTTCACGGCGTGGCTCGCCGGAGATGGGAGTTTTTCCGGCCAAAAGTTTGCAAATTTTGGGGTTTTTGGGGCGATTCAATTCCGGCCAAATTGAGCTGCAAAAAGGACTGGGTTTTGAAGCTCTCATTACCTAGAAGCTACAATGTAAGTTTGGTGATCTAATTTTGCTTGTGTGTGGAGAATTTTGAATTTGGAATTTGTGAGACAATTCGGTTTATCACAAAATCGGACTAGTTAGAGTGTGAATTGGCCTTTGTTGCAGTTATGAAAGTTGCTCAGTGGGTGATTTGGAGTGGAATAGGGGTTGCTCCGCCGGAAAATTTTCAAGTTGGTGGTGGCGCCGCCGGCGGCGGCGGTCAACTGTGGTCAACTTTGACTTTTTGGCATTTTCGACAAGTTGCATGTCATTTCACTCGAAACCGCGCCCCGATCGCAGTGGGGAGGTTCGTTTTTCGAATTGAGCATCTGAAAGTACAGCGAGGTATTGAGGTCTGAATATCGGATTTTCGACAGTTCGTTGTAATTGAATCGTGTGTTTCCGAGAACGGTGGTTTCTCGTGATTTGTTTTGAATTTTTGAGTTATGACTTTGAGATATGAACTTTGTGATTATTCAGGGGTTCGTGATCGTTCTTTTGGCGAGGGACTTTCCGCCGGATCACGGGTTAACGCGAACTGCGTTACGCTAGTCTGTGAGTGGACAATTTCTTTTCACGGATTGATTGCGAGTCTTATACACGTTTTACGAACTTGAGCATGCATATGAGATTTCGATTTACATGAGCATGTGTTATACGATTATGTCTATACCAGCATATATTACGTATATACACTTATATACTGTTTCATGCATTTGCATTGAACTATTTACGATTTGGTTTACACAGAGTACAGTCTTTATATATGTTGTTGTATCGATACACTCATATCCCGGCTGATCCCCGAGGGTGCCTACCTACCAGGGGGAACTGTTTCTTGTGCCGATGTAGTTCCGGGTGGAAACAGATACCCTGACCTGAGGCCTTTCTGGCAAGAATCACGTGTAGGTCTGAGATCCCGTGATTCGGACTGTACTAGCACGGATGTGTCCACGAGCGACCCCGTGGGATTTTATGCATGCTCTGTATGCGTGAGGAGTTAGAGTCTCCCTCGTGTACCATTTGATTTTTATACATTCGACTCGCATATGTTTTTATAACATATATATTATGTGGTGAAAGACATTTATTTTCGTCCACTCACTCTAGCAGTTTTCATGTCTTTCCCCTGGGCTTTTCGGTTTCCGTGCCCAGTTTGCAGTTCGGACTCTGGTGTCGCACGTCGTGGTTGGAGGCATAGTGCTCGAGCTACCTCATTTCTTCCAGTAGGTTTATTGTTCTACCTACTGTGGTATACTTATATGATTCTACATTAGAGGTCGCTCTGAGTATTCTGTTGTATATTTTATACGATTTTACTCCGGATTTCAGTAAAGTACAGATATATTTATTATTTTACATTATTGTTGATATATTGAGAAATCCGGATGGGATTGGTGCCTACGGTTTGATTTTTGTGGCATAGGATGAAGTGTATTTTCCGCGTGCAGGTAACGGTAATTCCACGTTAGTAACGAAACTCTGCCGAAATTTTGTTGGTTCGTGTTTCTGAAGGGGTTCGATTCCGGTTTAGGCAACTAAATCGGGGTTGGGTCCTTTCAGATTGGTATCAGAGCATTAGGTTATAGGTTCTGTAGACTTCTGTAGTTATGTTTACTAAGGATATTTGAGAATGTACAGCATGTCTGGAATGGTGACCCAACTGGCCGGCGGATACTCATCAATATTCCGGGTGTTGTATACTTTCAAATATTTGAAGTTCCATGATTCCGTTCCACTTGTTGTGAAAAATGTTTTATTTATTAGGATGCCTCCTTGACGTGCTTTCCATGTCGGTACGGTTGTGGATCCTATTGAGGATCAATCGACGCGCGATTTGCCAGTGAATTGTGGGTTTGGATGAGCATTCTGTGTTCAGAGAATTGTGTGGCACGATTTGCTTGGTTGTGTGTGTATGAGCGTCTATATGTTACGTCAGAGCAGAGAAATTGTGGCAGTTGATTTTTGCCTGAGTCAGATCATTACATTTGGTGGGCTGATATTGTGTGAGTTCCTGTTGTGACTCCATGGCCTACACTCAGGGTGTTGTTTATACGGTAATGGTTCAATCAGGTTACCCAACAATCGAATGAGGAGTGTTTGCCCACCTGAGGCAGAGAAGCATTGTTCATATGTTTGTCCCTGTTTGCACGTGTTATGTGGCTTCAGAAGAAGTGGTGCACGAGGTTCGAGATGAGTTTGAACCTGGGCATCAGAGAGAGTCTGATTGATGTGCCTCGAGATAACCGTGAGGAGTTTAGTGTGCTGCACTCAGAGGTGAGACTATTGAGAAGGAAAGGTGTACGCGGTTCCCGATGTGTTGGTTTGAGGAAAATGGACTTAGTCGAGATATGTGATGAGGTTGAGTTCAGGCACCTCGAAATCAGTGACTTCATCAGACTGTGGTCTTTTTGATTATGTTGGGAGTCATCAGATCAAAGCAGAGGATCTGTTTGATGATGATGGAGATCACGGAGTAGCGGACTTGTTCCTGTGGCATGAGTTCGGGTGATTGTTGATGATTCTTCCTCGTAGCAGGTGTCGCTGTGACTTGTGTTCATGGAGCACTCTCAGTTGCTATTGTGGTGGCCAGGAGGGTCACGTTACGAGGGAGCGCCCTCAGCTAGCTGTGTTAGCGGTTCGGAAGCTTAGAGTTCAGGAGGAGGTCATGATGCTGTTTCTGGAATTGACCAATGTAGCCTTTTGATGAGTTAATCAGAAATGTCACAATTGACGTGGGTGGCTTGTTGGGCATGTTGGAGTTTGTGCCATGACCTTATTTGAGGGCATCTCCACTTCCGAGGTCTTGGAGAGTGTTGCATCCATCCGGAGGTTGCGAGATCCTTGTTGGAGGATATGGCTTAGTTGCGGATCTGTTATAGCTGGACATCGTGGTTTTGATGTGACTATGAGTATGGACTTACTGACGACGCATTTGGCTGTGTTCGAGTGCCTCGAGAAGAAGGTTGTGTTTCGTTGACCAGATTTCCCCGAGATACTGTTTCGCGGTGATGGTCGAGCGGATGGTGGAAAATGGGTGGTGATGTTGCTTAGTTCATGTTGTAGATACTATGGTTGTTGTACCCGACATTAGTGATGTTGAGGTGGTTCCCGAGTTTCCAGGTGTGTTCCGGAGGAGTTACCAGGTATTTCTCCAGTTTGGGAGACCAACTAGACCATTGAGGTACCGGGCGCTGGACTCATTTTACCGGCATCTTGTCGTTCGGAGCCAATGGAGCTGATGGAGCTACAGTTTCGACTCCAGGAGTTGCTGGAGAAGGTTTCAGGAGATTTCATGCGACCCTGCGTATGTGCGTGGTGTGCTCTTACATTGTTTGTGTGGATGTAGGATGATTCGACGTGGTGGTGCATTAACTACCGGAAGCCTGATTCGCTTCCGAGGAAAGTGAATATCCTTCGCTTCGGATTGACGATTGGTTTGATTAGCTCACAAGAGCTTCAGTCTTTTCAAAGATTAATTACGGGTCCGGATACCTTCAGTTGAGGTTTGATGAGTCAGATGTGGCTTGAACAGCTTTCGGATCTCGGTGCGGGCATCAGGAGTTCTTGGTTATGCCGTTTGGTTGACCAATGCCCCGTAGTTTTTACGGACTTGATGGACCAGGTGTTCAGACGATCTTTGGACGAGTTGCGGTCATGTTCGTTGGCGACGTCCTGATTCACTCCAGGAGTGTGGGCCAGCACCTGAAGCAATTGTGAGCGATTTTGCGGACTTCACAAGGTGATCAGCTGTTTGTGAAGTTCAGCCAGTGTGAGTTATAGTTGCGTGAAGATTTTGGGCCACGCGTTGACAGCCGAGGGAGTTAGCGTGGATCCTGACCAGTTAGAAGCCGTGTTGATTTGGAGTTGACCTACCATGGTACCAGAGAAGGAGTCTCTTGGGTTTAGCAGGCTACTATCAGTGCTTTGTGCAGGATTTTCCCGGATTGCCACTCCACTTTCCGGATTGTCGAGGAAGGTGTCAAGTTCGAGTGATTCGATGCACGCGAGGAGAATTACTTATTCCTGAAGGATGGTTGACCGTTGCTTCGGTTTTGACCTTACCTGACGACCGCGACGAGTTCGTGGGTTATGGCGATGCATCGAGGTTTGGATTTGGCTGTGTTTTGATGCTGTGTAGCAGAGCGGTGGATCATGATTTCAGGCAGTGGAAACTTTATGAAGCTACGTATCCTATGTATGATTTGGGTGTAGTTGTCCTTGTGTCAGCATCAGAGAGTCTGAGACACTACTACTACGGTGTGCAGCGCAGTGTAGGATGTGGACTAATCACTTGAGTTTCATCCACTTGCATTTTCGGCCAAATTTGGGCTTGAGGCAGTGTAGATGGTTGGGATCGACTAACGACTATGGCTGCACCTTTGAGCTTGTTCGTGAAAGGCTAGTGGTTGCATTTTGACTATCCATCTGGGATGTTGTTGCTGATGCATTCAGTTAGAAACCGGGAGCTTCAGTGTTTCATGTGTTTGTGGCTCGAGTTTCCGTGTTAGCCGGGTTATGCACTATGGAAGCTGAATTCGAGTATGATGATGTTTAAGCTCATTGTTTCGCGCGCATTTGGCGCTAGTGATGCGGAGATGTATCAGATACTCTGAGTTTTCTACTCGTAACGCAACATGAAGAGTAATGTAGCAGCTTGTGTGTGCAGATGCCACATTTGTTAGCAGGCGATGGCTAGGAGGCAGAGACTTGCCGGGAAGCGTCAGCCATTGGAGATTTCCGGTTAGACGTGGAGCTAGTCACTGTGGATCTTGTGTGCCAGTACGCACTTTTGTTTGTGATATCAGTTGTCAGGCTATTGTGGACCATTTGACGAACTCAGTACATTTCCTTGTACTTTCAGAGACGATTTCAGTGGCAGATTGGCATAGTTGTGTTTGACGGAGATTGTCCATCTACGTGGTGTACCTGTGTCCCAGTTTGCTGGTCGAGGTAATCAGCTAAAACTGTGTGTTGGCAAGCTTTGCAGTGAGCATTGGGGACCAGATTACAAGTTAATACCGGTTCTTATCCTCAGATTGGCGGGCGATCTTTGAGGACTATTGAAAGGACCCAGCCCCGATTTAGCTCCCTAAACTGGAATTAAACTCTTTCGAAAACACGAACCAACAAAAACCGTAGAAATTTCGGCTGAGTTTCGTTACTAACGTGGAATTACCATTACCTGCACGCAGAAAATACACTTCATCCTATGCCACAAAAATCAAACCGTGGGCACCAATCCCATCCGGATTTCTCAATATATCAACAATAACGTAAAGTAGTAAATATAACTGTACTTTACTGAAATCCGGAGAAAAATCGTATAATATATATACAACAGAATACTTAGAGCGACCTCTAATGTATAATCATATACGTATACCACAGTAGGTAGAACAATAAACCTATTGGAAGAAACAAGGTAGCTCGAGCACTATGCCTCCGACCACGACGTGCGACACCAGAGTCCGAACTGCAAACTGGGCACGGAAACCGAAAAGCCCAGGGGAAAGACATGAAAACTATTAGAGTGAGTAAACGAAAATAAATGTCTTTCGCCGAGTAATATATGCTATAAAAACATATGCGAGTCGAAATATAAATCAAATCAAATAGTATACGAGGAGACGCTGACTCCAACTCGTAAACAGAGCATGCATGGAAAATCTCATAGTCAAAACCACGGGGTCCCTAGTCCATACGTGATCCTAGATGAGATAGTACAGTCAGAACAACGGGGTCCCTAGCCCACACGTGATTCAGAACCACGGGGTCCCTAGCCCACACATGATTCCAGCCGGTAAACATCCTCGGGGATCAGCCGGGATGCGGTGTATCGATACAACAACGTAACTGAAACTGTACTCTGTGAAAATACAATCATAAACAGTTCGATGCAAATGCATGAAACAACATATAAGTGTATATATACTCGTATACGCATATCCGTATATGTATAATCATAAAACACATGCTCATGTAATCCGAAATCTCATACGCATGCTCAAGTTCATAAAACGTATATAAAGACTCGCAAACAATCCGTGAACAAAAATTGTCCACTCACAGACTAGCATAACGCAGTTCGCGTTAACCCGTGATCCGGCGGAAAGTCCCTCGCCAAAAAAATGATCACGAACCCCCTGAATAATCACAAAGTCCATTACTCAAAATCATAACTCGACCATTCAAATCAAATCACAAGAAACCACCGTTCTCGGAAACACGTAATTCAATGTCGACGAATCGTCGAAAATTCGATATTTACACCTCAATACCTCGCTGTACTTTCGGATGCTCAAATCAAGAAACGAACCTCCCCACTGCGATCGGGGCGCGATTTCGAGTGAAATGACATGCAACTTGTCGAAAACCCCAAAAAGTCAAACTTTGACTGTTGACCGCCGTCAACGGTGGCGCCGCCACCAACTTGAACATTCCTCGGCGGAGTAACCTCTATTCCACTCAAAATCATCCACTGAGCAACTTTCACAACTGCAACAAAGGCCAATTCAATCTCTAACTAGCTCAATTTCATGCAAAACCGAATTGGTACCAAATTTTCAAATCCAAAATTCTCCATGTACACATCGAATTGAAACACCAAACATACATGGTAACTTCATGGTGATGAGGGCTACAAAACCCAGTCCAAATCATAGCTCGAATCGGCCGGATTCACGTCGACCCGAAACCACTCAAAACTCTTGATTTTTGGCCGGAATTTCCTTCCCCTCCGGCGAGCCACGCCGTGGAGGGAGGCCGGAATCACCACCAGTGGGACGAGCCGCATCGATTAAGACCCACCCCGAGCCTTGGGGTGGCCGGATGAGCTCGCCGCCGTGGAGCACCGTGGCTCCTCCCGTCGCCATTCACACCACCAAGTTGACTCGGTCTACTCGGTCAACCAAATAAATGAAGATGTCGACTTTCCAATTATGGCAAGTTCACTATTTATAGCTTCCCAAAAAGGAAACCTCCAAAATACATTTTGCGACAAACTTTAAACATCCGTAACTCTCGCGTCGTAATTCCGATTCCAATAATTCTCGCGGCAACAAACTCGACTCAACATATTCTTCAATTATCACCCGAAGTCAAACACATCGACCAATCGGATAAAAAGTCAACTGTCCAAACCAACACATATTTAAACCGACTAAATAATCAACAATCGGAAATATTCACAACATAATCTTCGTAACTCGGAATATGGCTCCGGAAGTTCCCACGAACTCGAAATTAAATTCTCAACAATTTCCGTGAAGAAGCCGAAACTAAATTCTCGTCCGGTAATTTAGTCGTAAAGAGCATTACCATTAAAATCCGATTATGTCGAAACTTCAAATATTCATCATTTATTCCTCGGTCGTCCAAATAACTATCCGGAACCACCCACGAACTCGGAACCACACGTACAACGACTCTCAAGAAGAGACCCAGCTCCAATTCTCGGCCAATGATTTAGTCGTTAACAAATCTGGCGATTCAAACAGTGTCGAAAATCTGCGATTACGCAGTAACCTCAGGAACTAAGCCGATCACACTGCTGATTCTGTTCTGGGTCGCCACAAATCCACCCCCCTTAAAAAATTTCGACCTCGAAATTTCCGAGTCTGCCGACCAAAAGTAGGAGCACTGCCTCTGCATACTGCTCAACTCTCCAGTGACAATGTCAACTGAACAACTCTGACAAAAAACTCTGCAATAGGTGATAGCTCCGTGCTGAAATCCCTGTACCCTCAAATCATAAATCTGAACTGGCTCCACACAATCACCAAGTGTTCCTGCATAAGGAACAGATAGGGTACACAACACGTAACAAACCTGAAACGTAGTTCCGCCACACGGAACACAACACAACATACATAAAAGCCAACAAAATAGGCGACGCCGAACTATACGGCACAACACAAACTCGCTTATGATCACACACGGATCAAAACAACGTGATAATTCATAACTCAATCTACACACATCAACATAGCTCAAACATCGGACTCGGGCAATTATCAACCCATTTCCGCTAATCCGACAGTCTGTGGTAACACATCCCACAAAATCCGAATCAAACGTCAACTCACATCGAACTCGCTCCAACACAATGGAGTACAACATCGTTCCTCAAAACGACATCAAGCAACGTCAAAATCATAGTGGTCAACAAACTGGTACTGCAAGCAATCTCAACAAGTGAAACTGCTGGTCCCAAATCCTCCGGAACTGCAATACCGAGGTCCACAATATGCCTTCCAAGGTCTGAATAGTCCTCAAAGATCGCTCACCAATCTGAGGATAAGAACCGGTACTAATTTGTAATCTGGTCCCCAATGCTCGCTGCAAAGCTCGCCAACTCTCAGTTGTAGCTTATTACCTTGACCAGCGAACCGGGACACAGGTACACCACGTAGATGGACAATCTCCGTCAAACACAGCTATGCCAGCCTGCCACTGAAATCTTTTCCCGAAAAGTACAAGGAAACATATCATATTCATCAAATGGTTCACAATGGCCTGACAACTGGTATCACAATTCAAAATGCGCACAAACACATACAAGATCACAGCGACAAACGCCACGTCCAACCGGAAATCTCTAATGGCTGACATTTCTCGGCAAGTCTCTGCCTCCTAGCCATCGCCAGTCGACAAATATGGCATCTGCACACTCAAGCTGCTATATTGCTCTTCATGTTACGTCACGAGTAATAAACTCGAAGTATCTGATACATCTCCGCATCACTAGCGCCAAATGCGCGTGAAACCTCGAGCCTCAACATCATCACACTCGAACTCAGCTTCCGTAGTACATAACTCGGCTAACACGAACACTCGAGCCACACACACATGAAACACTGAAGCTCCTGACTCTCAACTGAATGCATCAGCAACAACATCCCAGATGGATAGTCAAAGTACAACCTCTAACCTTTCCCAAACAAACTCAAAGGTGCAGCCATAGTCGTTAGTGGACCCCATACATCTACACTGCCTCAAGCCCAAAAATGCAAGTGGATGAAACTCAAGTGATCAGTGTACATCCTACACTGCGCTGCATGCTATAGTAGTAGTGTCCCGAACTCTCTGATGCTAACATAAGGACAGCTATACCTGATACCATACACAGGATACGTAGCCTCATAAAGTTTCCACTGCCTGAAATCACGAGCCACTGCTCTGCTACACAGCATTAATACACAACCAAATCAAAACTTCGATGCATCGCCATAACCCATGAACTCGTCGCGGTCGTCAGGTAAGGTCAAAACCGAAGCAACGGTCAACCATCATGCACGAGTAAGTAACTCTCCTCGCGTGCATCGAACCACTGGAACTTGACGCCTTCTTCGTCAATCCGGAAAGTGAAGTGGCAATCGGGGAAAATCCTGCACAAGCCGTCGGTAATAGCCTGCCAAACCCAAGAGACCCCTGATCTCTGGTACCATGGTAGGTCAACCCCAAATCAACACGGCTTCAATCTGGTCAGGATCAACGCCAACTCCCTCGGATAACATCACACAGTCCAAAATCTTCACGCTAATCAACCAAAACTCACACTGGCTGAACTTCGCAAATAACTGATCATCTCGCGAAGTCCGCAAAGCCACTCATAATTGCTTCAGGTGCCGGCCCTCACTCCTGGAACATATCAGGACGTTGTAGAAAAATATGACCGCAACTCGTCCAGAATCGTCTGAACACATGGTCCATCAAGTCCACACGATCTACGGGGCATTGTTTAACCAAACAGCGTGACCAAGAACTCCTAGTGCTCACCCCGAGATCCGAAAGCTGTCCAAACCACATCTAACTCATCAAACCTCAACTGATGGTATCCAAACCCGTAATTATTCTTCGAAAAGAGTGAAGCTCCCTTGAGCTGAACAAACCACTCGTCTAACCGAAGCGGAGGATACTCGCTCTCCTCTGAGACGAATCAGGCTTCTGGTAGTCAATGCACCACCTCGTCGAACCGTCCAACATCCATACACACAATGCAAGAACACACCACACAGACACGCGGGGTCGCATGAAATCTTCTAAAACCTCCTCCAGCAACTCTTGGAGTCGAACCTATAGCTCCATCAGCTCCGCTGGCTCCGAACGACAAGATGCCGGTAAAATAAGTCCAGCGTCCGGTACAAGCTCAATGGTGTAGTCGGTCTCCCAAACTGGAGGAACACCTGGAAACTCGGGAACCACCTCAATGTCACCAATGTCGGGTACAGCAACCATAGTATCCACAACATAAGCTAAACAAACAATATAACTCGTTTCCACCATCCACTCGACCATTGCCACGAAACAGTATCTCGGGGAAACCTGGTCGTCGAAACACAACCTCCTTCTCGAGGTACTCGAACACAGCCAAAATGTGTCGCCAACAGTCCATACTCATAGTCACATCAAAACAACGATGTCCAGCTATAGCAGATCCGCAGCTAAGCCATATCATTCAACAAGGATCTCACAACCTCCGGATGGATGCAACACTTTCCAAAACCTCAGAAGTGGAAATGCAGGTATAATAGCCATGGATATCAAACAACAGCAACCTTAGAGAAAAGTCTGTCCTCAAACAAGGTCATGGCACGAACTCCAACATGCCCAACTAGCCGCCCACGTCAAATGTGACTTGCTGAATAACTCATCAAAAGGGTACATTAGTCAAACTTCAGGAATAACATCATGATCTCCTCGTGAACTCTAAGCTGCCGAACCGCTAAAACAGCTGGCTGAAAGCGCTCCCTCGTAACGTGACCCTCCTGGCCACTATAATAGCAATTGAAAGTGTTCCACAAACACAAGTCACAGCGACACCTGCTGTGAGAAAGGATCACCAACGATCACTCGAACTCATGCCACAGGAGCAAGTCCGCTACTCTGTGATCTCCGCCATCATCAAACGGTCCTCTGCTTGATCTGATGACCATCAACATAATCGAAAAGACCACAGCCTGATGAAGTCACTGATTCCGAAGTGTTGGAACTCAACCTCATCCAAACCGCGACTAAGTCCACTTTCCTCAAACCATCACATTGAAAACCACGTACATCTGTCCTTCTCGATAGCCTCGCCACTGAGTGCAGCACGCTAAGCTCCTCACGGCTATCTCGAGGCACATCAATCAGACTCTCTCTGATGCTCAGGTTCAAACTCATCTCTAACCTCGAACATTGCTTCCTCTGAAGCCACATATCTCGTGCAAACAGGGACAAACATGTAAACAATGCATCTCTGCCCCAGGTGGGTAAACACTCCACATTCGAATGCTGGGTAGTCTGATTAAACCATTACCGTATAAACAACACACTCTGAATGTAGGCCATGGAGTCGCAACAAGAACTCACACAATATCAGCCCATCAAAATACCATTCAGGCAAACATCAACTGCCACACAATCTCTGAACTCAGAATATTCATCCAAATCCTCAATTCACTGGCAAATCGCGCGTCGATTGATCCTAAATAGGATCCACAACCGTACCGACACGGAAAGCACGTCAGGGAGGCATCCTTTTGAATAAAACATCGTTCACAACAAGTGGAACGTAATCATGGAACTTCAAATATTTGAAAGTATACAACACCCAGAATATTGATGAGTATCCGCCGGCCGGTCGGGTCACCATTCCAGACATGCTGTACATTCTCAAATATCCTTAGTAAACACGACTACAGAAGTCTACAGAACCTATAACCTAATGCTCTGATACCAAGCTGAAAGAACCCAACCCCGATTTAGCTCCCTAAACCGGAATCAAACCCTTTCGAAAACACGAACCAACAAAAACCGTAGAAATTTCGGCAGAGTTTCGTTACTAACGTGGAATTACCATTACCTGCACGCAGAAAATACACTTCATCCTATGCCACAAAAATCAAACCGTGGGCACCAATCCCATCTGGATTTCTCAATATATCAATAATAACGTAAAGTAGTAAATATAACTGTACTTTACTGAAATTCGGAGAAAAATCGTAAAATATATATACAACAGAATACTCAGAGCGACCACTAATGTATAATCATATATGTATACCATAGTAGGTAGAACAATAAACCTACTGGAAGAAACAAGGTAGCTCGAACTCTATGCCTCCGACCACGACGTGTGACACCAGAGTCCGAACTGCAAACTGGGCACAGAAACCGAAAAGCCCAAGGGAAAAACATGAAAACTGTTAGAGTGAGTGGACGAAAATTAATGTCTTTCGCCGAGTAATATATGCTATAAAAACATATGCGAGTCGAAATATAAATCAAATCAAATAGTATATGAGGAGATACTGACTCCAACTCGTAAACAGAGCATGCATGGACAATCTCATAGTCAGAACCATGGGGTCCCTAGCCCACACGTTATTCAGAACCACGGGGTCCCTAGCCCACACATGATTCTAGTCGGTAAACATCCTCGGGGATCAGCCGGGATGCGGTGTATCGATACAACAACGTAACTGAAACGGTACTCTATGAAGATCAAATCATAAACAGTTCGATGCAAATGCATGAAACAACATATAAGCGTATATATACTCGTATACGCATATCCGTATATGTATAATCATAAAACACATGCTCATGTAATCTGAAATCTCATACGCATGCTCAAGTTCATAAAACGTATATAAAGACTCGCAAACAATCCGTGAAAAGAAATTGTCCACTCACAGACTAGCGTAACGCAGTTCGCGTTAACCCGTGATCCGGCGGAAGGTTCCTTGTCAAAAGAACGATCACGAACCCCCTGAAGAATCACAAAGTCCATTACTCAAAATCATAACTCGACCATTCAAATCAAATCACGACAAACCACCGTTCTCGGAAACACGTAATTCAATGTCGACGAATCGTCGAAAATCCGATATTTACACCTCAATACTTCGCTGTACTTTCGGATGCTCAAATCAAGAAACGAACCTCCCCACTGCGATCGGGGCGCGATTTCGAGTGAAATGACATGCAACTTGTCGAAAACCCCAAAAAGTCAAACTTTGACCGTTGACCGCCGTCAACGGTGGCGCCGCCACCAACTTGAACATTCCTCGGCGGAGCAACCTCTATTCCACTCAAAACCATCCACTGAGCAACTTTCACAACTGCAACAAAGGCCAATTCAATCTCTAACTAGCTCAATTTCATGCAAAACCGAATTGGTACCAAATTTTCAAATCCAAAATTCTCCATGTACACATCGAATTGAAACACCAAACTTACATGGTAACTTCATGGTGATGAGGGCTACAAAACCCAGTCCAAATCATAGCTCGAATCGGCCGGATTCACGTCGACCCGAAACCACTCAAAACTCTTGATTTTTGGCCGGAATTTCCTTCCCCTCCGGCGAGCCACGCCGTGGAGGGAGGCCGGAATCACCACCAGTGGGACGAGGCGCATCGATCAAGACCCACCCCGAGCCTTGGGGTGGTCGGATGAGCTCGCCGCCGTGGAGCACCGTGGCTCCTCCCGTCGCCATTCACACCACCGAGTTGACTCGGTCAACTCGGTCAACTCGGTCAACCAAATAAATGAAGATGTTGACTTTCCAATTATGGCAAGTTCACTATTTATAGCTTCCCAAAAAGGAAACCTCCAAAATACATTTTGCGACAAACTTTAAACATCCGTAACTCTCGCGTCGTAATTCCGATTCCAATAATTCTCGCGGCAACAAACTCGACTCGACATATTCTTCAATTATCACCCGAAGTCAAACACATCGACCAATCGGATAAAAAGTCAACTGTCCAAACCAACACATATTTAAACCGACTAAATAATCAACAATCGGAAATATTCACAACATAATCTTCGTAACTCGGAATATGGCTCCGGAAGTTCCCACGAACTCGAAATTAAATTCTCAACAATTTCCGTGAAGAAGCCGAAACCAAATTCTCGTCCAGTAATTTAGTCGTTAATAGGATCACCATTAAAATCCGATTATGTCGAAACTTCAAATATTCATCATTTATTCCTCGGTCGTCCAAATAACAATCCGGAACCGCCCACGAACTCGAAATCACACGTACAACAACTCTCGAGAAGAGACCCAGCTCCAATTCTCGGCCAATGATTTAGTCGTTAACAAATCTGGCGATTCAAACACTGTCGAAAATCTGCGATTACGCAGTAACCTCAGAAACTAAGCTGATCACACTGCTAATTCTGTTCTGGGTCGTCACACTATTCAAACCTTGGAGGGCATATTGTGGACCTCGGTATTGCAGTTCCGGAGGATTTGGGACCAGTAGTTTCAGCTGTTCGAGATTGCTTGCAGTACCAGTTTGTGGACCACTATAGTTTTGATGTTGTTTGATGTCGTTTTGAGGAACGATGTTGTACTCCATTGTGTTGGAGCGAGTTCGATGTGAGTTGACGTTTGATTCTGATTTTGTGGAATGTGCTACCACAGATTGTCAGATTAGCGGAAATGGGTTGATTATTGCCCGAGTTCGATTTTTGAACTATGTTGATATGAGTGTGTTGAATTGTGATTTCCCACGTTGTTTTGATCCAGATGTGGTCATAGGCGAGATTGTGTTGTGCCGTATAGTTCGACATCGCCTATAGCATTGGCTTTTGTGTGTGTTGTGTTCCGTGTGGTGGAACTATGTTTCAGGTTTGTTACATGTTGTGTACCCTATTTGTTTCTTATGCAGGAACACTTAGCGATTGTGTAGAGCCAGTTCAGATTCGAGATTTGAGGGTACAGGGATTTCAGCACGGAACTATCTCCTATTGTGGAGTCTGTTGTCAGAGTTGTTCAGTAGATGTTGTCACTGGAGAGTTGAGCAGTATGCAGAGGCAGTGCTCCTACTTTTAGTCGGCAGACTTGGAAATTTCGAGGTCGAAATTTTTTTAAGGGGGGTTGATTTGTGACGACCCAGAACAGAATCAGCAGTGAAATCAGCTTAATCTACGAGCTTGTGCGTAATCGCAGATTTCTGACAGTTGTTTGAATCGCCGGACTTGATAACGGCTAAATCATTGGCCGAGAATTAGAGCCGAGTCTCTTCTTGAGAGTCGTTGCACGCGAGATTTCGAGTTCGTGGGCAGTTCCGGATCATTATTTGGACGACCGTGGAATAAATTATGAATATTTGAAGTTTTGACGTAATCGGTTTATAATGGTGGCTCTCTTAACGACTAAATTACCGGACGGGAATTTGGTTTCGGATTCTTCATGGAAGTTGTTGAGAATTTAATTTCGAGCTCGTGGGAACTTCCGGAGCATTATTCCGAGTTACAAGGATTATGTTCTGAATATTTCCGATCGTCGATTATTTAATCGGATAAGTTTGTGTTTGAATTGAACAGTTGAATTTTTATCGAATTTGTCGATATGTTTGACTTCGGGTGATAATTGAAGAATATGTCGAGATGAGTTTGTTACCGCGAGAATTATTGGAATCGGAATTACGACGAGGAAATTACGTCTGTTTGAAGTTTGTCGAAAAGATAATTATAGAAGTTTCTATTTTGGGAAAGCTATAAATGTGGGTTGCCATAATGGGAAAGTCAAACCTGGTATGGTTGGTGTTGACTTGGTCAACTTGAGCTTGGTGGATGTGTGACGCGACGGTGGAGGAACTCGCCCGCGGCGAGCTCCGTCCGGCCACCCCACGGCTTGGCACCGGTCCCGTTCGACTCGCCTTCAAGCCCTCGACCCCGTGCCGGCCACCTTTCACGGCGTGGCTCGCCGGAGATGGGAGTTTTTCTGGCCAAAAGTTACAATGTAAGTTTGGTGATCTAATTTTGCTTGTGTATGGAGAATTTTGGATTTGGAATTTGTGAGACAATTCGGTTTATCACAAAATCGGACTAGTTAGAGTGTGAATTGGCCTTTTGTTGCAGTTATGAAAGTTGCTCAGTGGGTGATTTGGAGTGGAATAGGGGTTGCTCCGCCGGAAAAATTTCAAGTTGGTGGTGGCGCCGCCGCCGCCGGCGGTCAACGGTGGTCAACTTTGACTTTTTGGGGTTTACGACAAGTTGCATGTCATTTCACTCGAAATCACGCCCCGATCGCAGTGGGGAGGTTCGTTTTTCGAATTGAGCATCCGAAAGTACAGCGAGGTATTGAGGTGTGAATATCGGATTTTCGACAGTTCATTGTAATTGAATCGTGTGTTTCCGAGAACGGTGGTTTCTCGTGATTTGTTTTGAATTGTCGAGTTATGACTTTGAGATATGAACTTTGTGATTATTCAGGGGTTCGTGATCGTTCTTTTGGCGAGGGACTTTCCGCCAGATCACGGGTTAACGCGAACTGCGTTACGCTAGTCTGTGAGTGGACAATTTCTTTTCACGGATTGATTGCGAGTCTTATACACGTTTTACAAGCTTAAGCATGCATATGAGATTTCGATTTACATGAGCATGTGTTATACGATTATGTCTATACCAGTATATATTACGTATATACACTTATATACTATTTCATGCATTTGTATTGAACTATTTACGATTTGGTTTACACAGAGTATAGTCTTTATATATGTTGTTGTATCGATACACTCGCATCCCGGCTGATCCCCGAGGGTGCCTACGTACCAGGGGGGACTGTTTCTTGTGCCGATGTAGTTCCGGGTGGAAACAGATACCCTGACCTGAGGCCTTTCTGGCTAGAATCACGTGTGGGTCTGAGATGCCGTGATTCGGACTGCACTAGCACGGATGTGTCCACGAGCGACCCCGTGGGATTTTATGCATGCTCTGTATGCGTGAGGAGTTAGAGTCTCCCTCGTGTACACGAACGCGTGAGGAGTTAGAGTCTCCCTCGTGTACCATTTGATTTTTATACATTCGACTCGCATATGTTTTTATAACATATATATTATGTGGTGAAATACATTTATTTTCATCCACTCACTCTAACAGTTTTCATGTCTTTCCCCTGGGCTTTTCGGTTTCCGTGTCCAGTTTGCAGTTCGGACTCTGGTGTCGCACGTCGTGGTTGGAGGCATAGTGCTCGAGCTGCCTCATTTCTTCCAGTAGGTTTATTGTTCTACCTACTGTGGTATACTTATATGATTATACATTAGAGGTCGCTCTGAGTATTCTATTGTATATTTTATACGATTTTACTCCGGATTTCAGTAAAGTACAGATATATTTATTATTTTACATTATTGTTGATATATTGAGAAATCCGGATGGGATTGGTGCCCACGGTTTGATTTTTGTGGCATAGGATGAAGTGTATTTTCCGCGTGAAGGTAATGGTAATTCCACGTTAGTAACGAAACTCTGCCGAAATTTTGTTGGTTTTTGTTGGTTCGTGTTTTCGAAGGGGTTCGATTCCGGTTTAGGCAACTAAATCGGGGTTGGGTCCTTTCACAAATCTTCTATGTCATTGCATTGATTTTATTTTAAACCAAATGATGACTTCACCAATTTACATACTTTCGATTTTCACCAGAAGCCGAGAAACCCTCAGGTTCTTCTATATAGATTGTCTCTTCTATATCTCCATCCAAGAAAGCTATTTTCAGACTCATTTAATGTACTTCACAATTGCCCAACGTGGCAATAACAAGTACCATTATGATGGAAGTAATTTTCGTCACTAGAGATTTAGTGTCGAAATCATCAAGGCCTTTTTTTTATCTTTAGCCTTTTGATTACAAGTTTTACCTTTGTTACAAGTTTTACCTTGTATTTTGTCTATCGTCACATTCGACTTCATTTTCCTCCTGAAATTCCACTTGAAACTTAAAGTTTCATATTCAAGTGGAAGATCCACAAGTTTTCAAGTTTGATTCACAAAGTCAGAATCATATTTTAGTGGCATCTTCCTAACTAGGACAGTACACAAGGTACCTATCCCTTAAGGATTTAAGCTTACTTTTAACCATACATGTTAAGAGTCGGAGCGTAAGAATTTTCAATCCTTATCTGAATTCCACCTTAGTGTCACGGACCTAACCGAATGGCCACCATATGAGGTCCATGCGGTGCTCCCTACTAAGAAGTCAACCTTATCCAACGGGGAAATATCGACTAGTTTCGCCCTACCTTGGGCTCATCAGGGGATCGGCTCCAGACCCCGACCAGTTTGTGTAGGGATAGCCTAATCCCTTCTTCAGCTTCAAGTCCTCGACTAGCGACAAGCTCCTCGAACTCAACCGAATCAGCCTGCCTGAACTCTGAAGGATAGCACATATACTCCCACACATACTCTGGCTTTGGAGCAATCTCACATATGCATTCAGCACAAAGAACCAGCGACGCCCACGATAGACACTCCTGAAAGCGGGACGTGACATTGAAGAAATTAGTCGGGGTCTGGAGCTGATCCCCTGATGAGCCCAAGGCAGAGCAAAACTAGTCGATATTGCCCCATTGAAGTTCAGGCAGGCCGACTCTGTTGAGTTCGAGGAGCTTCTCGCTAGTTGAGGACTTGACGCTGAAGAAGGGATTAGGCCATCTCTACACAAACTGGTTGGGGTCTGGAGCGGGTCCCCTGATTAGCCCAAGGTAGGGTAAAACCAGTCGATATTGCCCCGTTGGATAAGGCTGGCTTCTTGGTGGGGAGCGCCGCGTAGACCTCGTGTGGTGGCCATTCGGTTAAGTCCATGACAAGTGGTATCAGAGCCGCCTCAGCATACGTGTCTGGTTGTCACTAAGCACTCTATAGGAGTAGGCAGGGTGCCTCTTTGGGAGAGGATCAGATCATCTGTTGTTCGGCAAGCGCTCACACGTAATGTGTCCCCGCGGGATGGGGTTGACTAGGCAGGGAACCTCTGTAGGGGAGATTCAGATTGGATCTGTTGCGGAGCTATGTTGGGCGATCTTGGGGAGCCTCCCTTCGTCTCTCGGGTATTTGGGCATGGTGCCGCTGAGGTGCCGTGTACGAGAACGTACACCTTGATTGGGTGTGGGGAGTGTCACATCCTGCTTTCGGGAGTGTCTATCGTGGGCGTCGTTGGTTATTTGTGCTGAATGCATATGTGGGATTGCTCTAAGGCCAGAGTATGTGTGGGAGTATATGTGCTGCTATTCAAAGTTTAGGCAGGCCGACTCGGTTGAGTTCGAGGAGCTTGTGGCTAGTCGAGGACTTGACGCTGAAGAAGGGATTAGGCCATCTCTACACAAACTGGTTGGGGTCAGGAGTCGATCCCTTGATGAGCCTAAGGCAGGGTAAAACCAGTCAATATTGCCCTGTTGGATAAGGTTGGCTTCTGGGTGTGGAGCGCCGCATGGACCTCGTGTGGTGGCCATTCGGTTAGGTCTGTGACAAGTGGTATCAGAGCCGCCTCAGCATACACGTCCAGTTGTCGCCAAGCACTCCATAGGAGTTAGCAGGGTGCCTCTCTGGGAGAGGATCGGATCATCCGTTGTTCGCCAAGTGCTCACACGCAATGTGTCCCCGTGGGATGGGGTCGAGTAGGTAGGGAACCTCTATTGGGGAGATTTGGATTAGATCTGGCATGGAGCTATGTTGGGCGATCTTGGGGAGCCTCCCTTCGTTTCTTGGGTATTTGGGCATGGTACCGCTGGGGTGCCGTGTACGAGGACATACACCTTGATTGGGTGGGGGGAGTGTCACATCCCGCTTTCGGGAGTGTCTATCATGGGCGTCGCTAGTTCTTTATTTTGAATGCATATGTGAGATTGCTCCAAGGCCAGAGTATATGTGGGAGTTTATGTGCTGCCCTTTGGAGTTCAGGCAGGCCGACTCGGTTGAGTTCGAGGAGCTTGTCGCTAGTCGAGGACTTGATGTTGAAGAAGGGATTAAGCCATCTCTACACAAACTGGTTGGGGTCTGGAGCCGATCCCCTGATGAGCCCAAGGCAGGGCGAAACCAGTCGATATTGCCCCGTTGGATAAGGCTAGCTCCTTGGTGGGGAGCGTCACATGGACCTCGTGTGGTGGACATTCAGTTAGGTCCGTGAAATTAGACTCACTTATTTGATTCTAAAAGGTTACCATTTATTATTCTTCATGGGAAAGCAAAATACTGATTACCACACAATCATTTTGTGTTAATGACTTTAAACTCATCCATTACACGCATTTGTTTAACAGTTTATAAGTCATTAGTTTGCTTATCAACTAACCATGAGATGGTTGTTCCAAACTGCATTGATGGCTATTCAACTGATTGTTACAAGCTAGTAACTTAGCTGTTACAGTCCATCGCCAACAATAAGTTGGATAATTTACTCGAAACTACATTTTCAAATAACGATGTAATTTTCAGAATTCCTTATCATGTCTTGTGTTTGTTGCACATAAGAGATCGATAATTCTTATAATTATGTTCATATAAAATGCAATTGACTATTTCCACATAATTTTCCTTTTTGGATAGAGATTCTCCACCTTAACAAAACATCCCCACATTCGCAAAGTAATTGTAGGATAACTTTCTTCATTTCCATATTCATATGGAGTCATTTGTTCAACAAAATTTTTAGGTATCTTATTTAAAAGATATTTAGCCAATAAAATGGCATCTCACCACATGCTTGGTGGCAAGCAAAGCTAAACAACATTGCATCCATTATATCCTTTAAGATATAATTCTTTCGTTCAATCATAGCATATAATTGTGGTGAATAAGGTGTTTATTCAGGTATGATCACATACTGAGCACAATACGTAAATAGTGATTCATACTCACCTCCGCGGTCAATCACTTTTTATGACCTTAATTGTTCAATTGAGTTGATTTCTCATCTCGTTTTATAGAGTCTAAATTTCTCTATAGCCTCATCTTTACTCTTCATGAGGTACACAGTGATAAAATACTTATTACCACTTTTGCTTGAGATGCCTTTAAATCAAGTTAATTGACATCCGCAGAGTATCATAATTAACTTGTCCTTACTACCATACCATGCATTGATAGACACAAAGGTGGAAGCGCTATCATTGACCATGGTCATTACATTTCAATTTTTAATTTCCACTACTTGTAGCTCTATTGCCAATATAAATTCTATGTTTGAAAGGACCCAACCCCGATTTAGTTTCCTTAACCGGAATCAAACCCCTTCTGAAAACACGAACCAATAAAAACCATAAAAATTTCGGCAGAGTAACCCTACTAACGCGGAATTGCCTTTACCTGCACCCGGAAAATAACATTTCATCCTATACCACAAAAGCCAAACCGTGGGCACCAATCCCAGTCGGATTTCTCAATATCATACCAATATCAATAAACAGTAAACATAGCTGTATAATATAGAAAATCTTGGAAAAACCACATAAAACTTGTATCAATATCGTATCAGAGCGACCTCTAGTATATATATATATATATACAAAATATACAACAGTAGGCGAAACAAGGAACCTACTGGAAAAGATAGATAGCTCGAACAACTAGCCTTCGACCGTGACGTGAGACACCAGAATCCGAACTGCAAACTGGGCACGGAAACCGAAAAGCCCAGGGGAAAGGCATTAAAACGTTAGAGTGAGTGGAAGAAAATAAACATATGCCTTTCACCAATTTCATATACCTAATCAATGTAAAACAATGCGAGTTCGGAAAGTATATATGGAGGTGCCAGGCGAATCTCTCAAGCCCAACGGTCAGGCGAATCGCTCAAGCCCGACGGTGATAGGCCAGGGGAATCTCTCAACCCCGGCGGCATAACAGGGGAATCTCTCAACCCTGCCCAGAGGAATCTCTCAACTCTGGTCCAGAGGAATCTCTCAACTCTGGTAGACTACCGGTGATCAGCCGAGTAGCCGAAGCATCGATGCAGTAATGCCATCACGATAAAATATAAAATAATACCTCCAAAAATAATAAACAACTTAACATCGTATAAAATAAATATGGAAAATCACGAACTCGCAACAACTGTGAAAATATAAAAATGTCCACTCCCAAGTGAGCAAAGCGCGCACTCGCGCTAATCTCGTGGTCCGGCGGAAGATCCCTCGCCCGAAGCACGATCTCGATCCCCTGAACAATCACAAAATATATCTGATCAAAATCACAATCCACAACACTGTACCACACTGCGGAAACCAACCGTTCCCGGAAATATATAACACAGTACCAAATAATTGATGAAATTCCCGAAATCTCCACTCAAAACCCTCGATTGAAAATCCGATACCCAAATCAACTCGAAAACCTCAAGGCGACGATCGGGGCGCGAATACGAATAAAACAACATTAAAATCATCAAATTCTAAAAAGTCAACCGGACCGGCGGCGGCGGCGGCGCCCCGTCAACTAGAGAGATTTTCCGGCGGCCAAGCTCACCGAAGCTTCATCTCAACGAGTACAACATATCTCTCTTCTATGGCTAAGTCCAATTCCGGCCACACACGCCGGAAAACAGCTCGAAAAGTTCAAACCCATAACCGGCCGGAAATTGCTCCGCCGCCCGATTCCTTCACTGTGAGGCCATCTCGGCCTTCCATCCTCAAGGGTCCACTTATCTACCTCAAGCCCAACAATTTCCATCACAAACCCCCCTCGGAAAGTCACCGAAACTCCTCCCACCGTCGAAGCCGATTCCGGCCAAAATTCTCAAATCAACATTTCTCCCTCAATTCATCACCAAATCAAGCAATTCCAAGTTTTAATCAACTAGAAATCAAGAGAGGAATTGAAATATACCAAGGTCCAAGCCGGAGGTGGCCGGAAAATGAAGGTCACCGGCGAGTCAAACGGTGGCCAGTTTTCCTCCTTCGGTCAACGCGGGTCAACTTCTCCAATATGGTCAAATGACGGTCAAACTTCCAAACAGTGCATTTTCGACAATTTTTGACTATTTCCGATATTTATACTCGCGTCTCGGGACGATCGATGGTCCAAAACGGATAACCATAACGATTCGGATAAACTCGATATGAACAGATAAACTTATCGGTATTTCAAAACTTCAAATATTCATATTATATTCCTCGATTGTCAGAAAAATCATCCGGAACCGCCCACGAACTCGAAATCACGTGTACAACAACTCTCGAGAAGAGACCCAACTCAAATTCTCGGCCGATACTTAATTTGTAATCAAAACCAGCAAACCACACAATTATCGAAAAACTGCGATTACGCACTAACTCGTGAATTACGCTGATTACTCTACTGATTCTGGTTCGGGTCGTCACAATGTTAAAACAAGAATTTGTTTTTATTTAATCAATAAGCGAAAGTCATTTTCACTGAGTCTCAACTCAATTCTTAGGAACATACAGTACATTGTTTAGTTCATTTCTAGAGATCATCGTTCAGATCTCATTTTCTTCACCCTTAACTTCAGAGGTAACAAAGTTCTTCATGTACACCTCAGATACCACAGCACAGAGATTGATGTCATACACATCCCTATTGACTTCTTCAAGCAAGTTGGCTTCCTTATTCTTCTTTTTCTTGGCCAACTTACACTCAAAGGATTTGTGACCAATTTTGTCAAAATTGAAACATTTGCCTTCAAACTTTAGCTTCTTGCCTTGTTCGTCGTCATTTGTCATGACGCAATCCTTATAACAAGATATTACCTGTTTTGGCCAACCGCTAACAGTTTTGCTTCTGGGTCTCATCCAAAAATGTCTCTTGCTATAGAGAGGTAAGTCTCCACATATAAGGTATATCACCTCATCTTCTCCAAGTGATGTTGGATCTCACATCATCTAGTGCAAGCTACTCATAGTTTGCATTAATTAACACCCATTATCACATCTTCCTTTTCAACCAAAAGACTCGATGTGGCCTATAGCTCTTTCAAAGTTTAAAACATTTCGTTGCCTCTTTTTTTTTTCCTGAAAATACACACAACGTGTTAGTTTCTTAATCAATAAATAATATCTGATATTATTTCTCTATTGATTTCATGGTCAAATTCACAATGAGTTTCTTATTGAATATCTCAATATTCAATCACTTGAATTTGGCATATAACCAAATCATAGTGCTTCATTATTACATGGAAACTTTTTATTATCCTTGAAAAAACCCTTATTAGCGTAGATAGCTAATTGAGAATTTCTTTGGAGTCTATTTCTCTTAGGCAACGTTTCGTATATATTTCACAACACAACTCCAAAGGCAACCACTTCCTTAAGGCAACATGATTTTTGTTTAGTAACCAAATTCCTTAAGTCAACACCCTCCCGTTAGGCAACCTTTTCCTTAAAGAAACCACGTTAGTCAATATCACACAGAAAAGTTCTTAAGATTTTTGGAAAAAGTAGTGATATTAAACTAATAAATACCAAAAATACTAATTAATTAATTAGTAAAATACAAATGAACGAACGAAGAACATATTCTTGAAGAAGGTGAACTAAGTTGAGTCACGTGTATCACACGCTCTCTTTAAGAACTTTTAAGCCGTCCGTGGGTTTGTATGGCGTTGTTCTCCCAGGATAAAACAACTTCAAAGTTTTGTACCGCAGCACAAGAACTTCTCGTCGAACTGAATAATACCTTACTCTATCACCGGGTTTGCACATTGTTGAGAGAGGGAGAAAAGTGATCAGAAGAGGATAGGAGATTTATTCTTATGGGAACGATTGAATCCATGAAATGAGAAGAAGAAGGTCGCTATATATAGGCTTCATTGGGGACAAGCCATTTATTGTCAAGTTAATACCAAAATTGTTTCTAATCATTATACTCGCCATCAATTAGCAGTTACAAGATATTTAATTTACCGTTAATAATGTTTACGAATGGTTACAAAACAATCCATTTAGTAGGCTTCAATTGTATATCATAACTAAGGTTTATGAGCAGTTACAAAATCGTTACAAACCATTTAGTTCGTTATTCAATTGCTTGTCATTACTAAGGTTTATTAGCCGTCATAAATAGTTTAATTGGAAATTTGAAAACCTTTAGCTTGCTTTGGGTGATAATTTCTCATTCACCCATTTAACCATTTGAACAAGTAAATATCTTAATTTAATTGCCTCAAAATAGTTAGTTAAAATAGTGTTAAAACATCTATTTTTCCAACAATGATTTGGTTGAGTTTTGAAAATACTTGGAAGTATTTGTGAAGCATATGATATGTGCTTTTTGATTTAAAAAACACTTTTAAAAAATTTCATAAGCGCTTTAAGAACCGTAGGAAACAATTCCAAATAGCCTATAGTACAAAATCTTTAAATCGATCAAGATCAAAAGTTGAATCAAAAGTTTTTAAACCCATTGGGCATCTTGTTTAATGCATTCTCGCGCAATGTGGGGTGAACAAACTTAACTAATATTTTGTAGAAAATATATTATATGTAATACAAGAAACATATATCTGATTCACTCTCGAAATCCAAACATGACCTAGTTTTCTCATGTCATTACCACCCACTGAATTAGTTTGAAGATATGTGGCCATTAAAATGATTATCTTCGTGTAGTGTTTCACTACCTTCATTTCTACATACAAAATAATTGGTCTACATATTATAGATATACTAAAGCGTGGTTTGGATTTCACTGTTCATAATCACAGTAAATTTCTAATTTTATCTGATATTTTTGACATAATTATATATGTCATTGTCTCTAAACATTTGCTTGCCGATTGTTTTTCTGTTTGTTGGGATTCACTATTTCTCCTCTATCCCTTCCTCATGTATGATTTTGTGAATCCCTTATGAGCAATGTGCAAATATTTTTTATCTACAATGTTTCTTCTATCATTTCACGTATTCCCTAAACTCTAATTCCCTCAAACTCTTCTTTGGATTTCTTTTTTATCTTTGTTCTCAGTTTCACCATCATCAAACTACTTTATCTTATTTTCTGATAACAGAAGCATTTCGCTCCCAATCTAATCGAAGTACCCATAACCTAAAAGTTGACCAATTTGTGCCTGATAATTAGAAATTTTACATAGATTAGATCCATTCAATTAGCTTGCATGTATGTTGAAATTCTTGGGAAAGAAAGTCCCATATAGGTTTTAAATTTTTGCTCGAATTATCATTGCAAGAATCAAAAAGTTGGTTTAATTAAGTTCTGGGTGCTACAAAGAAGGTCCACAATATGGGTCATATTGTGTTGGTTGGAACTGAATTTGCTTGGATTGTTGTTTCAATTCAATATTAATTGCTTTATGTACGACGGTGAAGTATATTTTTATTTTTTGGGATGATTAAAACGATGATGTTGCATATTCAGAATCGTAGTGTATGGGTACCAGAGTTTCAGTACTTAGTGACAATGAGGATTAGAAATGTTGTTCTTCTATCACAGGCTGCCCTCTCGCTGCATTTCAATGAGGAACCTGAAAATAGATAGATTCAAATTTAATGTAACTTAAATTATTCATCATTATATCTATGGATTAAATTTAATCTATTATTTGTTTCCAAAAGAACATAATATCGGCATACTCTTGCCTCATAGCAGAGCGCGGGTACGGTTTAAATTTAATGTAACATAAATTATTCATCATTATATCTATGGATTAAATTTAATCGACTATTTGTTTCAAAAAGAACATAATATCGGCAAACTCTTGTCCCACAACAGAGCGCGGGTACGGTTTCTAGTATATATATATATGTGCGCGCGCGCGCGTGCGTGTGTATCTAAAAAAAGATTGATTCCAATGATCAAATTATTTCGTCGATTTTATGTAAAATTAAACTTCAAACAGAAGTTTCAGTGCGAAGTTTTACACTTGATAGGATATGTATATCAGTCTCTATCAAGTGTGAAGCTTCGCACTGAAACTTCTGTGTAAAGTTGTATTTTACCCAAAATCGACATTGTGATTTTATAATTGAAGTCAAATACGTTTTAGATACATATGCAAAGATCGTGTATGCAAAATTTCAATTTAATCAGAGATGTTTTAACCATTTGATTGTCGCATTGTTTAACAATGCACATAAGTTGTCCGATTTAACTCAAACTTTGAATGTGTGATCAAATGGTCAAAACATCTCTGATTGGGCTAAAATTTTGCAGGAACGATCATTCCATATGTATCTACAAGGAGATTGATTCCAATGATCAAATTATTTTGTCTATTTTACGTAAAATTGAGCTTTACACCCAAGTTTCAGTGAGAAATTTCACACTTGATAGGATCTATATTTATTCAAATGAAGCATTATAAAGAGCTTGAATAGCTAGCTACGTACCTTAAGGTACACGTTTGCAATCTATCACCAAGCTACATAGTTAATTGGGCACCTGCACGTATTGTTGCATATCCCATCCATTTTGTTAGGCCATGCATATGTTATCCACATTTTCTCGAGTGAGCATATCCCTAATCTATGATGACGGGTACAAGTCATTTTCTGCTAAGTGACTCTTCATCAAAGAGATCAAACTCTTTCACGTATAAAATCCTAAAATCTATGTTTGAATAAGGAAATTTGCTTGTAATGCTTTGAAAGTTTGAATAAGGAGCAAATGTTTTTTTCCTAAGGAAAGAACAATTTTTTTTTGAATAAGGAGCAAATTGCTAAAGATAAAGTGGAGCATTTGATCTATCAAAAAAAGTGGAGCATTTGAAGGATAAATGACAATATTTTTATTCAAGAGCCAAAGCATAGTCAGCCAACTGGACCGAACTTTTTTGGACCTAAATTTGGACTTGTATGGTTTTGGGCTCACTGGACTACCAGATCAATCACGGACTTTTTAGGCCCATGGCCCAAGTTCATTCTTACTGGGCCTCTAGTGTATAGCACTAAATTGTAGTTGGACTGCAACAACTTGTAAATTTATGATTTTTTTTGTTACAAGGGGACCTATCAAAGGCCCAAAAAGGAAAAATAAACCTAGGACCCTGGCCCATTACATGCCTAACCACAATTCTTCTGAATCTAGTAACATTTCCTAAATCATCAAGGAACTCCCGAGCAACATATATAGGAGAATCCATTAGTAAGATCACTCCAATCTCATGAGTTAAGTTATGTATAATCAGCTTATCCCCCACCATGTTCATTTCACGATACACATGTCTAAGTTGAAATGTCTGGAACTGGAGAAGGAGATTCTTGCAGCGTAGCATGATAGCCCCAAGAAGATGAGTTTAGAAGTCCCTAGAATGCATTAATTGGACTAAAGTAGCATAATTAGATTGAACCTCAATGCAACCTATTCCTTGTTTTACTACAAGCTGTAGACTATTGAGAAGACCCCAAATCTCAGCTTCAAGAACACTACTAGAACCAACATTAGCTTGAAAACCCTGGATCCATTCACCATTAGAATTTATGATCACACCACCAGCACCAATGAGACCCGAAGCACTTTGAGAACCATCAATATTCAATTTATGCATACCAAATGAGGGACTTTTCCAGGCAAGACTGCTAGTGCAGTAACTATTCCCATTCTTAGAATTAGTAACCCTATTGGCAGTAATCCATTCCATCACAGCTTTATTAATGATAATGACTGGCACAGTTGGATATTGAAAATTTGGCTCAAGAAATAACTTTATCCCTCCACTTCCATATGTACTAGCAAACTATAACAAAAATACTCACACCACCTTATTCCTCCATACACAACAATTTGATAATGTAACTGGGTATCAAAGCATTCACTCCAGGCCAAAGTGAAGGACCTTCTTATAGTAGTAGGCATGTCAATAGATCTCCAAACCATCTTGGCTTGATCACAGTTCCTGAATAGGTGAAGAATGTTTCATCCTCGTCCCCACATAAGGTACAAGCAAGAGATTGTGTCATATGTCTTCTATGCCTTTGAACATTAGTGAGAAGTTTCTGATGCACCAATATCCACAAAAAAATCTTTATCTTGGGGGCACATTGAGCTTTCAAATATTTTGTCATTTACTTTAAATAGTGGTGAAATCAAAGAAAGTGGAATAAGAAAATTTCAGAGAAAATTGACCACTAGGGTCCTGACCCCATATTTTGACATCTTCACCACAACCTCAAAACCAGGGGGTACTCTTAGGACTTTAAGAACTATATCAGGAGGAAGAAAAAAATTTAGGAGCTCCATATTCTATCCACCAGAATCTCACATATCATAGACTAAAGCATTTTCATCAATGTGGACATAAGCAAAAGCAAATTTACTTAATTTCTTATAACACAATCAAGGGTCACTCCAAAACTTCACTTTTTGGTCATTACCAATTCTCCAAAGAGAAGCTCCATGAACCACTCATCTCTAAGTATTGGAGCAGTCAGGAGCTAGCAACTTAGTATTGAGGGCTGAGAAGATCTTTATCTCTCAAGTACTTCTTCTAATAAACGTTTGCCCATAAACCATTATCACCCTGCATTAATCTCCACCTGAACTTAGCTAAAAGAGCTTGGCTCATCTACTGAGTCTTCTTGATTCCTAGACCACCAAGCTTCTTAGGTTGACAAATTGCATCCCAATTCACAAGGTGCACCCTCTTTAGATCAACAGGATCCCCCCCAAAGGAAATCTCTATTAAGCTTTTCAAGTCTGTCACAAAGATCAGTTGGTAGCTTAGTTGTGCACATAGAGTAAATAGGAATAGCACAAGTGACAGATTAAATTAAAGTCAATCTTTCTGCCATGCTCAAATTCCTGCACTTCCAACTTGCAAGTCTCCCCTCCATCTTATTCAGTAAATAAACATAAGTAAATTTATTTACTCTAGTGTACACTAGAGGCATTCCAAGGTACTTTCCAAGATCATCAGTGGTTGAAGATCCACAAATAGTACTAATTTTTGAAGCCATATTTTTTTTTAACATTCATTACCAGAAGGATCACTATAGCCGACGTCAAAAAGTCGTCGTCCTATTAACAAAAGTCATCGACTATAACTATAGCCGACGATGTGTCATCGGTTATAGCGTCGTTGGAAAAAGACTGTCGGTGATACTATAACCGACAAGGTAATAGGGTTATCGTCGGCTATAGGTTGAATTATAGCCGACGACGTACACGTCGTTGGGAATAGTTTAGACTATAGTCGACGATGAAGTCGTTGGTCAAACCCACCCTGTGGTAAAAAATGTTGACTGATCTCGACTATAGCCCACAAGGTTTTCTACGAATGTCGTTGGCTATCGTGCAAGAACATCGTCGGATATAGGTTAAATGTCGTTGGTTATAGTCAACAGAAATGTCAGTTTCTGGAAAGCTTTAGCCGACAAGATAGATTCACGTCGTCGGCTATAGTTGGTGGTTTTGAAGAAAAAATATCTACAGATTCTAGATTTCATTCCCAGAACCTGCAATTGCAAAATACAGCACATATTTTTCCAACAACACATAGTGTCCAACAAACACATCCATACAAACAAAACACAGATTCACCCACAAGAAGAGGTACCTACACTAAGGGTTTCCCAAATACATGTTATCGAAAAGATTTGTTTGACTACCATGGTCTTTGTGATCCTTCTGCGGCTACAGCTGCAGCTGCAGCTGCGGTTGTGGTGCACTAAAAAGGTGCGGAGGTGGGGCCGAGATCTGGATTTCAGAAGCCTGAAACCGAGCAAAACATTGCTGCATCCATGTCGCCATAGATTTTTGCTGCTCGGCTATTCTCATCTGCTCGGCTAATCTGGCCTGTTGCACGGTTAATCTCCCTCGCTGCATCTCCTCCATATGTCTCTGAGTCTCCTCTATCTCCCTCACCTGCCTCTGAATGAAGCTACTCTTGTAGCTCAGAGTTCCTGGAAGTTACTGACATGCGGAAGAATTCGGGAGTCTTCTTCAAGACCCATTCGCCCCTCTTTCTGAGACCCCTGCAGTAGAAGGTGTTCTTTTCTAGAAGGATCGCGGTTAACACAATCTTTGCCGCTACCATCAGATCAAATGGATCACTCTGATCAATCAAAAAGTCTGCATCTGGGGTGTTAGGATATAGCTCTCTCGCTACCTGAGTCAACACCTGCGGCATCACCTCCTGCACTCTTACCTAATTGACAAGGAAAAAAAATAACCTTTAATTCAAACATACAATTTTTTTTAGAGAAAATACATGTATAAGCAAATATGTTAATTAATTTATAAGGACTCAAGACTTACAGCATCTTCGGGGCACTGCGGATATGTGTGATGCACCGTATACACCAACGCGGGGACTTTTGGGTATTAGGTGGCCTCCTTCATCTAACCCGAATATGATCTGGAACCGGCATGATGGTTCTTGGTGTTTTTGCCCCAATTCTTGGAGTTTGTTTCATAAATGGCCTTGTTGGATAAACATACATCAAAAAAATTATTAGCTAACTATTTTTGCCAAATATGATACAACACAAATATACTCAGGTTGCATAACTTTAATCTTGGGTTGTTGAAGTGAGTTACAAGCCATCGCCACTCGTACTCCCTATAACGAAACTCGCTAGGGGTACGCGAACGGTCGTCGCCGTACTTCTTCCAATGCTTTTTGAGGTCGTCCTTCCACTCTTTGTACCTATATTAATGTAACACAAATGTTAGAAATTGACAACACTTAATCAACAAAATCTAACTTGATATATACAATATAACTCGAATCACATCACATACCCCCTTGCACCTCATTTTCCCACGTGGGTTTGAGCTCGTTTTGGATGTGAAACCACCTCTGCAATCTATATATAAATGATCAAAATTGTATATTTATTCAGACTTGATTAATAAGTGGTAAAGATACATAATGAATATACAATATAACTCACCGACAGTGCCTTATTCACTTCGTACTTCACGTAGTGCGGCAGGGAATTCCAATCTGGCCACAGCATTGGGACTTTGTCCTATATGATGCTTCCCACCATGCCGGCGTACTTTCGCGTAATCTATCTCTCAACCACCTCACCTCCGTCCCCGGTTTGAATGACCACTTTCCCACCACCCTTGATAGCCTCATCCAGTAGCTTGTCGACGATGGGGCCTCTGGTCTTCTTTTGTTTGTCTCCGACAATGATTTCGCCTAAGACAAGGTAAAAATATTAAAACATAAGCACCCAATTTAATTTACATATCATTAATAAGTTTGAAATTAAATAACATAACATAACATCCAAAACCAAAACATTTATATACAATATAAATTATCAACCTTGTTGGATGTGAAACCACCTTATTCGTCTGTAGCTTGTCCCGAAACCCTCGCACTCCAGAGAAGTGTCTCGAACAGTACATACACGTATACGTGTTCAGGGTAGTGAAACCTTATTGTCCTGGAATAGGCATTCCCGTGTCATCGATGGCAGGTATGGTAGGTATCTCCCGGGGCAAGAAGAGGGAAGACGGCGAACATAATCGTACCCCGGCTAAGGAACTACCTGAAGCACCAGCCTCAGATGAGTCAGGAGTCTGAACCGTAGAGGGAGAAGGCTTCGGCCGGTGAATGTCTGGCATACGGATTGAGGATTGAATCACATTATCCATTGAGGGTGTGCAGTTGTTGTCATAGAGCCTTCTCACAGTTGAGGGTCGGCGGGGCACTATTTCCTGCTGCGGCGTCGCCCCTTGACCTAGTAGTTGAAGGTGGCGAGAGCTGGGAGGGCCGCTATAAGTGTTGCCGATAGTGGCGGACCCGGAGACTAGCGCTAGTCCCATTTCCGCCTTTGGGTCTCAACCCGGATCTCGATAAATAACTACAGTTTAACCAATTCATCATTTCTAATCAATTTACATAGCATAATCAATTAATCAAAAACACCAAATTCACCAACACATACATATATTCACCAACACAAATTACCGCGGATCTTGATGAATTACCGCGGGCAAGAAACTAATTCCTCATTCTTAATCAATTTACATAGCATAATCAATTAATCACCACACAACTTAACATATGTTCACAAATAATCATCTTCATCAAAACAGTAGCATCATCATCATCAAAACAGTAGCATCATCTCAACAAATCATAAGAATTCATAAACATCAACTGATTTCATCTTCATTAGCATAACTAACCATCCTAAACAGTAGCTAGCAGACCTACCATAACCATCACATACTTAACAGCTTGACCATCATATACATCACAACAAAAGAACATCATATACAAAACAACATTCAAAACAGGTTTCACAACAATATTAGCATCAACAACAACACAGCAGTCACTGAAGTAATCTAACATAACATCCTAAACCAAAACAGTAGCATAACCAATTCCAAAACAGTAGCTTAACCGACGTACACAGCATCAAAACATATTCAAAATAGCTTCTTCATCATCAACAATACACCAATCATCGCATTCAAAATTAAAATCATCACCTAAATCATAATGCATCTATTTTGGTTAGAGAGAGAGAGAGAGAGAGAGAGAGAGAGAGTGACTCCGGCAGTGGCTGTGTTGCGAACTGCTGGGCGGCAGGGCTGATTTAGGGTTTGACTATGCCAGTGTTTTACTAGTTAGAGAGAGAGAGAGAGAGAGAGAGAGAGAGTCTTTGCTGGGCTGGGCGGCGACGGGCTGGTCGGCGGCGAGTTAGGCGGAAAATGGAGTGAGATTCCACTGGAAATTGAAAAAAATTAGGGTTTGGTTCATTTTGGTTCGTGATGGGCTGTGCGGGGTCGATTATGGGTAATATATCCAAAAACTATTGTCATCGGCTATAATGTTGCCTGAAGACATTGTACATGAGTGGTTTCGGCTATAGTATAGTCGACGACAATACTTAAGTCGTCAGCTATACTGGCTATAGACGACGACATAAGTCAATGTCGTTGGCTATAGTGTTTAATTTTTTGGCAAAGTAGGCTCATGTGGAAACACGTTTCCCACAAATACCTGTTTAACTAATTAAAGAACATAGGTAAAATTAGGCTCATGACCAACAAACATACACGTTTATACTCAAATACATTTTTAACTAAGGCTCATAATCAGAATCATTGCTTGAGTCTGATTTGGTGTCCGAGTTAATTTCTGGTAAGACGTGCTGCTCCTCGTCACCGAAGTCTTCGTCAACTCATTTGGATTAACATTAACAAGTTTTGCTTAAGGAATTCAAACCACATTACCCTGTATCACATTATTAAGACGAATTGTAGATGATTCAGGAATACCAATTGCATTCAGCTCTTGGTATGCAGTAACTTCTTCTTCATTATCTGCGGTCTCACCAAGTGTAGCACCACTGCATATGGTTCTAGGAAAAACATGGTTAATTAATTTCCACTCGCCTTTGTGCACCTGATCATCAAGATAAAACACTTGTTTTACCGTTGTGGCAAAAACAAAAGGGTCATCTTCATACTAGCTTGTAGCAGTATTCACTGAAAATATTCCGTACTGATCGGTCCTTGTGTTCTCAGTGCTAGTATTAAACAATCTACACTTAAAAAAGTGGCACTGTCATGCCTTCCCCATAAATTAGTTCAACCACTGAACAGAGAACACCATAATAATCAATGTCATTCTGCCCACCATGCACCATTACACCAGAATTCTGTGTTCTCCATTTGACGTCTCTATGTTCACATATAAATTGCACGCCATTGACCTTACACATCGAATAAACTCTTGAAGTTACAAGTTTCATCGCCAAGAGCCTCAATTCGTGTGACTAGTATACGTTACCATCTTCTTGTACATGGTTCATCTGAAGAAAAAAAAACCATGTGTACAACCATGAACTTTAAATATGAACATTGATATTAATTATATCATATATATTGAAGTAAATAAATATATGTACCCAGTTGCCAAAATAGTTTGCAAAGGTCTTGTTGTAGTACTCAACATCACCGGCAATAGCAGGGTAGTAAAGCTGGATGTTTTTCCAGTATTGAACTTCTGGATAGTTAATCAATACCGATCAGTGGGCAATGACTAGTTCATATGGTTCCAACTTGTATGAGTTTGGAAACTTTCCAGATACTTCAACATCATTAAAGATGATAGAAATGCTGAGCTGTGGTTTATCTACCGGCATATGTTGTGGAGGGTCCTCCAACACTCCCAAATACAACATGATGTATATTACGTACTCGTGCACAAGATATGTGTGGATTTATTCATCACAAGATATGTGTGGATGTTTTAGTGATACACCCTTTATGTGTGGATTTATTCATCACATAGTCTTTGTAGTCCCACAATTGTCTATCAAGTTGCGAAGTGCACGTTATGATTATTGAAAAATAAATATTTATATATAATTAAAAACAGAGTCAGATTTAGATGTTGAATTGTATGTACCTTTCCATGGGATACATCCAAGTGTAGTGTACTGGACCGGTAAGCAACAATTGTTCGGGAAGATGGAGCATCAAGTGAGGCATGATGTCAAAAATATTTGGGGGAAATATCCTCTTAAATTTGCACATGATAAAAAATGATGTCCTGTTGCATTTCTCACAGGTTTGATTTTTTCACTTCTCTGGTGCATAACTTCTGAAAGAATCTTGACAACACCACTAACGACTCCACTACCTCTTTGGGCAAGTACCCTCAAATGAAAATAAGGAAGAGGCTTTGAAGCACTATATGGCAGTCATGACTCTTTAATCCGTACATCTTATTGTCCTAGAAGTTAACACACTGACCTATGTTTCCTGCATAGCCTAAAGGATACCTGACATTACCCCTCCACTCAAAAATTTCATTCTTCTAGTCAGGCTTGACGGTGTAAGGAGCTTGAGGCATTCTTTTTCTTCCCTTCTCTCAACCACAAATGTTTCCGCATTCCTATTCTTTTCAGATCAGTGCGTGCCTTAGGGCCGTCTTTAGTTTTTCCCTTTCAATTCATCACTATGCCCACCACACTTTCACACACATTTTTCTCTATGTGCAAGACATCTAGGTAGTGCCTGATTGGTAATTTAGGCCAGTACTGGAGTTCCCAAAATATGCTTTTGTGTCCAGAATTTATACCTGTCGGGTCTATCAGGTATTGATGCCACTATTTCAAGATGATTGCTCAGCTGCCCAAAATCGTATTCATTCAGCATTTCCAAAATTTCATCCCCCGTCCATCTCCTAGGTTGCACACCCGTTTCTACAGTCCTATCAAAAGGCTCTTTATTCTGCCGAAATGGGTGATCATATGGAAGCCAAGAACAGTGACGCATCTGGAAAATCTTCCTACAATGAGGTGTGTAGCACTCAACAATCATGAACTCTGGACAAGCCCTGTATCTCCTGGTAACGTTGCCTGACAACATCCTGCGGGCCGAAAAATCACAAACGGTGCCAACAAGCATGACATGCATTTGGAACATCTCATTTTTGTACTTGTCATAAGTGGGATGGCTATGCTCACTCAGGTACTTAAGCTCATCGATCAAGGGTCAAAAATACACATCGAGACACTTTCCTAGATAATCCGGCTATGGAATTAACAGAGTAAGCATATTGTATTCTTTCTTCATGCACATCCATGGAGGAAGGTTGTATGGTACCAAAATAACTGGTCATATACTATATTGTAGACTCATGTTGCCAAAAGGGTTGAATCCGTCAGATGAGAGCCCGAGCCAAACATTTCAGACCTCTGATGCAAAATAAGAAAACTCCCTGACAATGTGCTTCCAAGCCTCTCCGTCAGCAGGGTGTATAAGGGTATCATTGTCAGGCAAATTCCTCTCAGCCCACCATCTCATAGGTTTAGCCGTGTGTGCACACATGAACAACCGTTCTAGCCTATCAATCAACGAAAAATAACGAAGTATCTTCAAAGCTTTCTTGTTCCCTGCAGAAGTCAACTTATACCTATCCGTACCACATACCGCGCAGGCATCAAGGCATTCAAGATCATTCTCATAAGCATCTTCACCCCATAAGAGAACGCAATCATATCTGCATGCATGGATTTTGATGTAGGAAAGATCAAGATGTTTCAGGATATGTTGCACCTTATGATGAGTGGTAGGAAGGCGATGACCGGGGGGCAGCAGAGAAGAAAACCACTCAAGCTAATCATCAATAGCCTTGACACTCATTTTCTTCTCCATTTTGAGCTTTATTACTCCCATTACACTTTCAAGAACAGTCTTATTACACCTGTTGTACAACGGGTCTGTTGGAAGGCAATCGGGTTATTGTACTTGTCCATACCGGCAGTGTTGACAACTCTAAGTAATTGCTGGACAGACTCAATATGAGGGAAGCCCCCAACGGCGGGAAGGATATCTGGTGCTTGAGCAAATACACCGCTCTCATAAGGAAACACATCATAGATCAACCTCATTGTTGGATCATTGGATGTGCTGGTCCTCTCAAAAAAATTTCTATGATCATGCTGACTCGTTGATGATGTTTCACCGTAATAAATCCAACGTGTGTACTTATACCAAAACTCATTTTTCTTTAGGTGCTCCAATACTTTATCAATGGGAAAACAATATCGCTCGCTGCGATACTGACATTTCGTACACGGACAATAATGAATTTTCATCCCTTCACAATTAGTCTTCATATATTCCACAAAACTCATAATTCCATGGTGATATCTTACATCCCATCTTGGAAGGCACATCCAACTCTTGTCCATCCTGAAAATTTCAACTGTGTATATATATACATGCACTAATTAATTAAAAATTCATCATTATATCTATATATATTGATCTTTAAACTACAAATTACATAAATTAATTCTTCTACTCCCTAATTATAAATTAACACATATATATGAACAATTTACATATAATTATATATATATATATTGATTGAATTCAACTAAATTCAACACAAAATCAAATTAAAATCAATAATCAATTACTTAAAATCAACAATCAATTACTCAAAATCAACGATCAACAAAAAATAAACAATAAACAATCAACAATCAACAATCAACAATCAACACACACATATATGTATATATATGTACCTATAGCTTCACGAACCTATTTTGGACAGCTTCCGACAACACCCAACGATTTCAGAGCGTTTTGAATTTTTCTCACCGAAATTTTTTTGAATGATTGAGTTGCTGCCCAGATCGATCTATAATAAAGAACTATAGCTGACGACATGATGTAGTCGTTGTCTATAGTTGAAAAATATTGTCAGTGTTTGTCAAAAACTATAGCCGACGACGGTCCCGTCACAAACACCGACGACTTTTTTCTGGTCGTTGCCTATAGTACTATGCCCAACAACGGGAAACTATGGCCAACAAACCCTTTTTTTCATTGGGTATACTATAGTATACCCGACGAATTTTGATGTCGTCGGCCTTTTTTTTGTCATTTTGTCGGCTATAGTACTTATTCTGGTAGTGATTGGGAGAACAAAAAATAAGAGATTTTTCACAACTCACCACCAAACCAGATTGAGCCCAGAACAACTTCAAGCAATCCTTTCGAACATGAGCCTAAGTAGTGGAAGCCTCAGAGAATAAAATTAGATCATCAGCAAAGAACAAGTGTGAGATTTTAGGACCTATTTGTGATGACTTTATAGGTCTTTAAAGATTGCTCTCCACAACTGCTTGAATTAAATGGGAGGAGATAGAGGACCACCTTGTTTGATGCCCCTATGAACTTGAAAGTGATAAGTATGCTCTCCATTTAAAGAGATTTGGAAGTTTGTAGATGTAATACAACTTATGATTAACTTCACAAACCAAGAGGCAATTGAGCTTCTTTCAAAACAAAGTGAATAAAATCCCACCTAAGCCTATAATAGGCCTTAGAAAGATCTATCTTCCAAGCAAAAAATCCAAGGTTGGTCGGTAGACTTCTTGAACTTATAAAGCACTTCCTTAGAAACTAGTATATTGTCAGTAATATGTCTGTCTGGGATATAACTAACTTGTCAAGGACTCACAAGCAGCTGCATAGCTGATCTTAATTTCTCCACAATGAGCTTAAAATTCTTCATGTGTTGTGGACCATCAATCTTGGGAATTAGAACAATGATGGTGTGATTAAGGCCTTGAGGTACTCTATAATTAAAATCATCCATCACAACTTGACTAATATCAGCAGAGTATAAAGACTAGTGATGCTAATAATAGATGGTATGAAATCCATCGATGCCAGGAGCTTTAAGACCTCCAATAGAAAAAAATAGTCATCCTCACATCATCAACTATAACTTGATTGCACATGTCTTCCAACATACCAAGATCTAATTCAGGGAACAAACAAGGAATTTGGGTACTAACCTCATATTGTGCAAGCATTAAGAACAGATCAATGAAGAAATCATTAGCAACTCTCATCAAATCTTTAGTATCAGTGAACCATTCACCAGAAACATCATATAACCCTTGAATTTTATTCTTCTTCCTCCTACCCACAGTAGTTAAAGGAAAGAGCTTAGTATTCTCTTCGCCTTCTTGCAACCAATTGTGCCTAGATTTTTGTTTCCAAACCAAACACTCTTGGGACAATAAGGCCACGACTGGTATCGTTTTACAAAACCGTTTTTAAAAAATTATTTCATAAAATGAAAATAAAATAAAATATTTCATTTGTAAGATTCAAAAACGTGTCTGGTAAGTTAAATTACAGAATTATATTTTCAATATAAAAACAGTAAAACATGTTTGGTATACTTACGTGAGATCTACAAAACACAAATTTATATTGGTTCAATTTTAAATTTCAATAAAAATATATTATATATGTATATTTAAATTTTAAAATTCAATATAAAATTAATTTTAATTTTTTTCCTAATAATTTTCAGATTTTGTTTTCAAAAAACAGTGAAAACTTCATTTTGACGTTTTACAGAACGTAGTACATTTTCTGTTCTCAGTGTTTTTCATTTTTGAAAATCGTTTTCTGAAAACAGTCTACCAAATACATTTTCACTTTATTTTTGTATTCGAAAAACGAAAAACTGTTTTGTAAAACGATACCAAACACGACCTAAGCATTCATATTCATCAAAAAGCTCCTTCTTTAGTTGAATTAGGAAAGGGTTATCAGCTCTATCCTTTGCCTTCTGAATACCTCCAATTCTAGCAAGTAGCATTTTCTTTTTCTGAAACAAGTTACCAAAAACAAACACATTTCAATCAGAAAAAGCTTTTGACATGCTTTTAATTCGTCCAGCAAACTCCCCATCAAAAGACTGCCATGTTCTAGAAAAAAAGTCATCATAATCAATATGTGGCATCCACATAGCTTGAAATCTGAAAGCTGGTTTGTCTCTATTGACATAGTTATTGGAAGACAATTATTATAAAAATTGACAATGATTTGACTTGGTTTTGGGTAGATGCCTCACAAAAGCATAAGGAAACAAAGACCTCTAGTCACGGCAACAAAAAGCCTTGTTCAGGCGCTCTTTCACTCTATTGTTCTCCCATATGTATTTGGAACCCAAGATCAATGAAAGCTTGCAAATTACTCCAGTCCCTCAAAGCTCTAAATCTTCCAGTATAAGGACCACAACTTTTGTCCTCAATGGAAATAAGCTCATTGAAATCTCCCATCATTACCACAGGGAGGCCAGTCATGTGATAGACATCACCTAAATTAGGCCATAATGTAGCATGAGCACTGTTTATGAGACTTGCTTAGAAAACTGAAAGAATCCAAGGATTGGTCCCAACATTATTGGTTCTAATTATAATGGCTTGGAAAGTTACATCCACCTCATCAATTGAAATAGCAAAAGATTTTCACAAAAACCAAATCCCACCAGAGTATCCAGTTGCTTCTTTAACAATGTTTTTGTCAAAGCCAAGTTGTAAGAAAAATCTTTGATTCCTAGAAAAACGGACTCTAAGTTCACAGATCATAACAACATCAACATAGTTCATTTTAACCAAATCAGAAATAGAATTTCTGAAGTTATCACCCCATGCACCTCTAGCATTCCAGGACATGGTCTTCATCATAAACCAACTAGAGAAAGTGGGTGTGGAGCCTCAAAATAAGGCATATGTGATGTTCTCTTCATTCAATTCTGAAGAGGAACATATTCCTCCACTACCACATGACTATTGGCATCACAAACTTGGTTGGTAAACTTTTCCACAGCAGAAGACACTTACCCAATAGGATTAGTACCATCTAACTTCTCCAAAGGGCGATGTCCAAAGAAAGCTACACCATCAGATCTTCCTTCAGGACCCACATTATAAAAGGATAGTTTCTTAGAGACAAAAACCACTTTGCTAAATACATCTCTACATTTAACCTTAAAACCTCTTCTCTGGTATATGGTAGAAGTAGATGCCACAGTGTTAATCGCCTTACTATTTGACAAATCTCCTAAAGAAACTCTATTCCCCAAATTTTTCTTGCCATTACCATTTAAGACCTGATTGGTTTGAAATATCTCTTTTATTGGTGCCATACTTTTACGGCTTACAGTCTCCTTCAAACCCTAGTTATTCCCATCACCTCTAGGAGAAGAGTGCATAGTATTCCCAACATTACTAGGAAACCCTACAGAGCTTGTAACCTTATAAGTATTTTCCATAGGACTTTCATCAATAGTCTCAGTATCATAACTTAAAATAGTGAATATGGAGCCAGTATTCCCCTTATGCTTCCCTGAACCATTTCCAACAGTTCTCTTCTTTTTTTATAGTTCATAATCATCCACACCTTAATGTGCTCCTTCTTCACTTCCTTCCGATTATCCATAACATTTATATGAGTAGGGTCATTCTGGTCAGTCACTTTAGCATTCACATTATCAAGGGCTACCACAGCTAAGTCCATAACATCCTCTTTTGTAGCCACAACCTCATCAGAACTAGTCTGCCCCACATCAGTACACTTGTCTTTAACATGTCCAAAACACCCACATTCAAAATAAATCAATGATATGCTTTAATAGATGACTTGGTATGAAATGCCTTCAACTTCAGCAAAAGGCCTGAGTGGTTTTCCAAGGTCAACCTCTACACATATTCTTGCAAACCTTCCCCTAGATTGTCCCAAAGTGACAGGATCAATTCACACTATACCACCAACACTACCAGTAGAACCATTATATCCGACGAGTTGCCAAAAAACAGACCGACGAGAAGGGATCTCGTCGGTTATAGTTTACTATAACCGACGACAAGATTATCTCGTCGGTTATAGTTTTTTGACTGTCGATATTTTCTTGTCGTCGGTTATAGTCGCCGGAAACTCGTCGGTCATAGTTTTCGACTATGTCCGACGATTTCTTTTGACTATTACCAACGATTTTTTCATATCGTCGGTTATAGTTTCTTATTTCAGATTTTAGCAGCAGCTCGATCTGTCATTCAAAAAACTTTCCATTTTTTCTGAAAATGCTCTGAAATCGATCTTTGGGTGATGTCGAGAATGAGTTCGTGATGATTCATGCGCATTATATATAGGTACGTCGTGCTTAATTAATATATATATGTGTTGTGCATGCATGTATTAATGTTTAATTTGTTGAATATATAGATCGATCGATATTAATTAATTGATTTTGAATATATACATATATATTGATCGATCGATCGAGTTAATTAATTGATTCTTGAGTTTGAGTAATTGATCGATGGTTGATTTTGAGTACGTACGCGTGATTGATCGTAAATATATATTAATTGTTGTTAATTTTAATTTGATTATTGTGAATATATATATAGCAATAACTAGCTAGCTAGCTAGGGTGATTAATTTATTTAATTAATATATTGCATTATATATATTGTGATTATATATATATAGGATTAAATGTACACTAGCTAGCTAGCTAGTACGTGTACGTACGTGCATGGTTAACGTTATATATATATATATATATTTAGATTTTTGTGATCGATTATATATATATAGTTAGGGTGTACGTGTGTGTATATATATATATATTAAAATTATGGGAATTAAAATAATAAATATTTATATCTAGCTATGAAATTTGAATTAATAAGATCATGGATATATATACATGCAGTTATGATTTTCAGGATGGACAAGAGTTGAATATGTCTTCCAAGATGGGATGTAAGATATCACCGTGGAATTAGAAGTTTTGTAGAATATGTGAAGGTTAATTGTGGAGGGATGACAATTCATTATTGTCCGTGTACGAAATGTCAGTGCCGCAGCGAGCGATATCGTTTTCACATCGATAAAGTATTGGAGCACTTGAAGAAAAACGGGTTTTGGGATAAGTACACATGTTGGATTTATCACGGTGAGAGCTCAACAGTTGGTCAACATGATCACGGACAATTTTTTGAGAGTGGCAGTACATCCAATGATCCAACAACAAGGTTGATCAACGATATGTTTCCTCATGAGAGCGGTATATTTGCTCAAGCACCGGATATCGATATCCCTCCCGCCGTTGGAGACTTCCCTCATATTAAGCCAGTCCAGCAAGTACCTACAGCTATCAACACTGCTGGTATGGACAAGTACAACAACCTCATTGCCTTCCAACAGACCCCGTTGTACAACGGGTGTAATAAGACTGTTCTCGAAAGTGTTATGGGAGTAATGAAGCTCAAAGTGGAGAACAAAATGAGTGTGAAGGCTGTTGATGATTGGCTGAAGTGGTCTGGTTCGTTGTTGCCCCCCGATCATCGTCTTCCTTCCACTCATCGTAAGGTGCGACAGATCCTTAAACATCTTGGCCTTTCCTACATCAAAATCCATGCTTGTAGATATGATTGTGTTCTCTTCTGGGGTGAAGATGCTTATGGGAATGATCTTGAATCCATTGATGAATGCCCGGTATGTGGTACAGATAGGTATAAGTTGACTCCTGCCGGAAACAAGAAAGCTGTGAAGATACTTCGGTATTTTCCGCTGATAGATAGGCTAGAACGGTTGTTCATGTCTGCACACACGGCTGAAGCTATGAGATGGTGGGCCGAGAGGAATTTGCCCGACGGTGATACGCTTATACACCCTGCTGACGGAGAGGCTTGGAAGCACATGGTGAAGGAGTTTTCTTATTTTGCATCAGATGTTCGAAATGTTTGGCTGGGGCTTTCATCTGACGGATTCAACCCTTTTGGCAACATGAGTCTTCAATACAGTATATGGCCAGTTATTTTGGTACCGTACAACCTTCCTCCATGGATGTGCATGAAGAAAGAATACAATATGCTCACTATGATCATTCCAGGGCCGGGTTATCCAGGAAAGTTTCTTGATGTGTATCTGAAACCCTTGATTGAGGAGCTTAAGTACTTGAGTGAGCATGGTCATCCCACTTATGACAAGTTCAAAAATGAGATGTTCCATATGCATGCCATGCTTGTTGGCACCATTAGCGATTTTCCTGCACGCGGGATGTTGTCGGGCAACGTTACCAGGGGATACAGGGCTTGTCCAGAGTGCATGACGGTTGAGTGTTGCAGACCTCATTGCAGGAAGATTGTACAGATGCGACATCGTTGTTGGCTTCCACATGATCACCCATTAGTGGTGGAGCCGTTAGTGGTGGTTGAGCCGTTAGTGGTGGTAGAGCCGTTAGTGACTCTTCCCTGGTTTCATTCGAGGGTACCTGCCCAAAGAGGTGGTGGAGCCGTTAGTGGCTTTGTCAAGATTCTTTCAGAAGTTATGCACGAGAAAAGTGAAGAAATCGGACTTGTTGGAAATGCAACAGGACATCATTTTTATCATGTGCAAATTCGAAAGGATATTTCCTCCAAACTTTTTCGACATCATGCATCACCTGATGCTCCATCTTCCGGAACAATTGTTGCTTACTGGTCCAGTACACTACACATGGATGTATCCTATGGAAAGGTACGTAATGCATCTCTGAATCTGGCTATATATATGTCGATCTTTAATATTATTTATTCACTTATATATTATTGCAATAAGCATAACATGCTCGATCTGTAATTACCAATTTACAGACAATTAGGGGACTACAAAGACTATGTGATGAACAAATCTGCACCCGAAGGGTGTATCGCTGAAGCATATATTGCGCATGAGTGCGTAACGTACACCAAGTTGTATTTGGGAGCGTTGGAGGACCCTCCACAACATATGCGAGTAGATGGAGGGCAGTTCAACCTTTCGATCATCTCCGATGATGTTGAAGTTTCTGGAAAGTTGCCCAACTCGTACAAGTTGGAACCTTATGAGCTAGTCATTGCCCATTGGTCGGTATTGATTAACTGTCCAGAAGTTCAATATTGGAAAAATTTGCACATTTACTGCCCTGCTATTTCCGGTGATGTTGAGTACCACAACAAGACGTTCGCAAACTATTTTGGCAACTGGGTAAGTTGATACTTAAATTGACCTGTATATGATCGATGTTAAGTGCATGTCTCGCATCCTATTTATAGTTAAGTTAATAAATGATTATTTTCAGATGAATCATGTACAAGATGATGGTATCCCTCAGTGGTCACACGAATTAAGGCTCTTGGCACAGAAACCGGTAACTTCCAGAGTTTATCCTATGTGTAAGGTAAATGATGTGCTATTTATTTGTGAACATAAAGATGTCAGACGAAAAACACAGAATTCTGGGGTAATGGTGCATGGTGGGCAGAATGGAGTTGACTATTACGGTGTTCTCCATTCAGTTGTCGAATTAATATATGGGGAAGGCATGACCGTGCACTTATTTAAGTGTAGATGGTTTGATACCAACCCTCAGAACACAAGGACCGATCAATACAGGATTTTTTCGGTGAATACTGCCACAAGCTGGTATGAAGATGATCCGTTTGTGTTGGCAACGGCGGTGAAACAATTGTTCTATCTTGATGATCTTGTGCATAAAGGCGCGTGGAAAGTGGTTAACCATGTTCTTCCACGAAACATATACAGTGCCTTAACCCTTGGTGTGACCTCGGATAATGAAGAAGTCAGTGCATACCAAGAGCCGAACGCAACTGGTATTCCTGAAACCTCAACAATTCGCCTTAATAATGTGAGACAGGGCAGTGTGGTACAAACACATAAACCGAATCTTCTTGATGTTAATCAAAATAAAGACAATGAAGACTCAAGTGACGAGGACATACACATGTTACCTGAAATTAACTCGGAAACAGAGTCAGACTCAAGCGATGATTCTGATTATGCGTCTTAATTAGTGTATATATATGTATGTTATTTTGACTTAGAACGTGCAATGTAAAATGAATTTTATTCAGATTATCGACTGCCCATTGTGTCGATCGATGAAATTGCTATATCCGGCCCCATCATAAATGAGAGAGCTCGAGAGATCGATTGAAAAAAAAAATACACAACCGTACCGATCGATTAATAATTATATCGTATTATTAAATAATAATTTAATAATTTGGTATTAACTATTAATAATTTCGTATTACCTATTAATAAATATATATTAATACACTACATATTTAATTAGTTTACCGGCATAAATGAAAAATAAATAGAAGAACTATATCCGACGACATGCATATGAAAATCTCGTCGGATATAGTTGAACCGAAACTATATCCATATGAAATCTCGTCGGATATAGTTTCGGTTCAACTATATCCGACGAGTTTACTTATCTCGTCGGTTATAGTTCTGTTTTATATTCCGATCTGGGTACGTTTTGGGCAGAAACGAAACTGCCCCAAACTGCTCCAACGCCTCCGATCGATTTTCTCCGTTTCCTTCGTGCTACAAGCAAGCAATCGAAGCTCAAGTGGTATTCCATCGATCCTCAAGCCAAATCCCTCGTCGATTAGTGAAAAATCAGGTTTGAAATCCCTAAATTCAAATTTTCGAATTTTTGTAATTTAGGTTAGATTTTACGTTGTGGAATGTGTTGATCGATAATGTGGATGCATGTATTGATATAGTTGTGGAATTTGTTAATTTTATGCATGTATTGATATATATTAGAATAATTTTGAATTTTAGGTTAAATTTAGGTTAAATTTCGGTTAAATGTATGTTATTTTAGGTTAAATTTAGATTGAATTCCAATAAATAATATGTATGTTATTTTAGGTTAAATTTCAATTTTTTTGGAATTTTATGCATGTATTGATCGATATATATTGGAATATATTAGAATTTTAGGTTAAATTTGGATTTGGCGTCGGATTATTTATATATATATATATTGGAATTTCGATTTGGAATTTTAGGTTAAATTTGATTAAGTTTTTTGTTAATTGGATTTGGAATTATTGTTGAATTTGGATTATTGGAATTATTGACATATATATAGTTAAATTATTGGATTATATATGTATTGGATTTTATGGAATTATTGTTGATTTTTGTGGAATATTTATATATTGGAATATATATTGGATTATTGATATATATTGGAATATGCATGTGCTAGATTTTTTGGATGAATTAGGAATTATTTTTAATTTTAATAATTTTATAGCAACGATGCAATGGTTTAATTGCGGACCTTCCCAAGGGGCCGGGTCGAGTACTTCGAGGGGGAGGTCCAGAGGGAGAGGGAGATCGGGACGTGGGGATGAGGGCTCGGGAGCTGGGGATCCTGATGGCACCGGAAGTCGGTCCGCATCAGGATCCACCAGCGTCCCCAACACTTACAGTCTTCCGCTGACCTCTCGACACCTTCGACTGATGGGCGAGGGACAACCTCAGCAGCAGCTCGAGCCGGCTCGATCCTCAGGCGCGAGGAGGGTTCATCAGGTCAGTCGCACGCCGGAAACGGATAGTGCGACTCAATCCTCGGTCCGAATGCCGGACATTCATCGCGAGGACCCTTCCCCCGTCATCCACCAGACAGCTCCTCATTCTTCCGAGGAGGCTGGTGGATCCACTCAGTCCTCGGCGAGGATGCGACTATGCCCGCCGTCTACCTTATTCTTACCGCCGGAAATCCCGACGATACCTCACGTCGATTCCGACGGGATGCCTATTCCGGGACAGCTAGGGTTCATTACCCCAGAGCAGGCATATGCGTATTTACCCTTCCCGACAGATCTCTGGAGTGCGAGGATTCTGGGACAACGCACCGACGAATCAGGTAAATATTAATTGGTGATATCTTTTTACTCCCTAATATTTAAATTCAATTAGGTGTTGATGTTTAAAAAATCGTCTACATATATATGTGATAGGCGAGATCATGCCCGGTGCCAAACAGAAGAGAACCAGAGGCCCCGTCGTCGGCAAGTTACTGGACGACGCCATTCAGGCTAGCGGTGGTGGCCAGGTTATGATTCCGAGGGGGGATGGAGGGCAGGTGATCGAGGGAAAGGTCACTCGAAAGTACGCGGGGATGGCGGGCAGCCTCATACGGGATAGAGTCCCAATGTTGTGGGAAAATTGGAATTCAGTGCCGCAAGCCGTCAAATATCAGCTGCATAATGCGTTGTCGGTGAGTTGAATTGTATATTCATTATGAAAATTTTCAATAATAAATTTTTAATATTATTGATATATATATAAATATATGCATTGCAGAGGTGGTTCCGCGTGGATGAAGACATTAGACCCACGTGGGCGGATGAAGTGCATGGGAGCAGGTTTGCAGACGGGCATTTGTTTCAATTTTTTCGTTTCTTTTGATTATGTTCATACAATGTTGTCAGTTACTAACGCTTGATTTTATGGGTATATATAGGTATAAGGAGTGCAAGGCCGAGCTGAAGAAGCATTGGAAAAAGTACGGGGACGATCGTGAGGGTACCCCTAGCGAGTTTTGTTATAGGGAGTACGAGTTGCGATGGCTTGTGGTTCACTTCAACAACCCGAAATTGAAGGTACGCAACCTTCAATCGATTTAATTTTTGTTTTATCGTACTTCCCTTAAATTATTTGGCTAATGAGTGTTTTTTTTATGTTGAATTAATCGCGCAGGCTCTTTCTGAAGTCAACACAAGGAACCGGGCCAAAAACACCAAAAATCATCATGCCGGTACCAGATCATACTCGGGTTGGATCGAGGAGGCGGCCAACCACCCAGAAGAGGATCCCCTCGTCTATACGATGCAGCACGCATATCCGCAGTCCCCCGAATATGCTGTAAGTGTCCTTATAACAAAATAAACTTATTTCTTATTTATTTAGATTGTTTTTTTTAATTAATATTTTATTGTTCTTTGTCAATTAGGCGAGAATTCAGGAGGCGATTCCGGAGGTGTTGACTCAAGTGGCGAGAGAGCTCTATCCCAACACCCCCGATGCGGAACTCCCGATTGATCAGATTAATCGATCTGATCCGATCGTCAGGGCCAGGATTATGTCAACTGCGATCCCTCCAGGGAAGAACACATTCTACTGCAGGGGTTCCGGAAAATGGGGTCAAGGGCTGCTGAAGCATACCCCTGAATTCTCTCGCGGATCGGGATCATCATCATCTTCGAGGACTAATGAGCTACACGACCAGCTTCATAGGCAATCAATTGAGATAGAAGCTCAACGGCGTCGGATCGAGGAGATGGAGCAAGCGCAAGCTGCAGAGCAGAATCGGTTGGTCGAACAGTAACAGCAAATGGGGACATGGATGCAGCATTGTTATGCACAGTTGCAAGCATCTGGAATCCAGATAGCTCCCCCGCACATTTTCGGTGCGCCACAGCCACAGCCACAGCCTCAGCCTCAGCCTCAGCCTCAGCCTCAGCCTCAGCCTCAGCCGCAGCCTCAGCCAGACCAGGACCAACCAACTTTCTCCAATCCGTTTGACCACATAGACCTTGGACTAGGACCCCCCTACATTTGAACAATTGTCGGTTTAATTTTTATTTTCATTATTTACTACGCATATGTATATTGAACGATTTCGGTTTTTATTAATTTATTTATTTACTACGTACTATAGTTTCAATGGTTGTTGATTTTCAATTTGAACAATATATAGATAGCGTGATTTTTTGTGAATGCAGGTTTTGGGATAAAACCCAAAACCTGTAAAAAAAAATTAAATATTTTTAACTATAACCGACGATATGTGTCAACATCGTCGGTTATAGTTTTCTCCACAGTCAACCATTTTGACCATGGAGTAAACTATATCCGACGATAACATCGTCGGTTATAGTTTAAACTATGACCGACGATAAACCATCGTCGGATATAGTGTCTCTATTTTCCAACGATAACCCTAAATCATCGTCGGATATAGTATCACCGACGGCATATTACCGACGATACTATATCCGACGATGTGTCGTCGGATATAGGCTATGACCGACGATGAACGAAAACAGACCGACGATACCAAGTCGTCGGTCATAGTAATTCTTTCGGTAGTGCAAGGGTACTTCCAATCTTTCTTAGAGTAAATTACTTATAAAATTACACAGAAAGCTCAGTTATGCGCACCCACAATGTCATACTCCCAATCTTCTATGTCAGAGGGTTGATGTAACATTTTGTCCCGAGAATGTTTTTTTTTAAAGATTTGTTTAAGTTAATCGAGAAAAGTAGTTAGATTTTACTGTCGACAAATATTGATGGCCATTATATCAGAATTTTATTGATTAAGTTTTTCAAGAAATTTCTTTGGGAAAAGTCGTACAGTTTATCAAGACAAATTCATGGTCACGTCAAGTGTTAAAATTAGAGTTACGATGAAGAAGTTATAGTCAGCAAAAGTTTTGTATGATTTTACGAATTTAAATTAGTCACAGCTTGAAAGTATAAATATGACTTTCCATAATAGAAAGTCAAAATTTCCATTTCTGTTAGTTTTTCTTTTTCTTTTCTCTCTCCTCTCTTCCACCCTCTCTTTCTCTTCCGGTCGGCCTCGCCGGCGATGGACCACCGCCGGGCCACAAAATTTGGTTGTCTTGGTGTCAAAAGAAGTGCCTCACTCTCCTCTTTCAAACCCCCAATGCCTCAACCTCTATTTCTTAAAGATTGAACCGAGGAGTTGAGTTGAAGAGCTACCAATGAGCCAAAACCCTAAGCTTTAGGGGGTGACGGTTTTGAGCTCAAATTGATGGTTGTAACCTACTGGGCTTTGTACCTCTCATCACCATAAAGCTAACCATATGAAGATGGCATTCCAATTCCATCCGAGGAGAGAGAATCGAAGATTTGAAGTTTCTAGAAATTTTTGATGTTCTTGAGTTTCGAGTTAAATTGGATGAGTTCTCTTTGGAATTGGACTTTGTTATAGTTATAAAAGTTGTTGCTCGGTTGATTTTTCACAGGTTAGTGTTCGGTTCGCCGAACAAACTCACCGGCAGCGCGGCGGTGATTCTGGCTGTGGATTTTTTTATGTGAATTGTATACCATTTTGCTCGTAATTACATACCGATTGTAATGAATAGGTTATTGAATTTATTTAGACATGATTGATTATGACATGTAGTTAATCAAATATTAATTAAAAAAATTTACTAAAAAATTGAATGGTTGAATTTATCGTCGATTCCACCTCGTGTTACGTCACATTTGAGGAATGAGTTGCGACTTTAAAAAAATTCAAGATTTAGAATTTGGAATTAGATTAAAGCTTGTCATTAGTTTGAAAATTACGTTATTCGAGAATGTAAGGCTCTCGATGATTATGCTTGTTGGTTAATGAGCTTAGCTATTTGTTATGACTCATGGCGATTAGTTATTAAGTAATAATCATTGTTTCAGAATGACGTGTTAGCAGCCAGTGATAGATGTTTAGAATAGCCAACAGGCAGGCTTTTGCTGGATGGAAATCACGGCAGAGTACTGTGAGTGGACTTTTATTTTCACAATCGCTTGCGAGTTCATTGATTTTATGTTTCTGCAGTATGTTTATGATTATGATTTATAGACTTTGTGTTTTGGAGGTTTGGATTGTGATGATCATATTAATTGCATCGATGCTCTGACTATTCGGCTGATCACTAGATAATCGGTCAAACCAAGTTAGAAAAAACACTCTGCCCAACTTAGATCATCTCAGGTTAGGACAAACACCCTAGACGTTGTCATCACCTGTACTTTTCATATATACAGTCATTCCAGGTTAAGACAAACACCCTTAATCACTACTTCCATTTGCAGTTTAGTTTGTGATATTTCAACTCGCATCATTTCTCAGAAATCAGCGGAAAGACATACAGCTATAGTTTTGCAGATTTACACAGTTTATGATTTTTTTTCCACTCACTCTAACGTTTTATGTTTTTATGTCTTTCCCTAGGCCCTTTTATTTTAAATTTTCTAGATTGCAGATTAGCCGATTGAAGTCGTGACAATCAAGAGTACGAGGCATGATAGTCCACAGCTTCTATTTTCTCAGTGTAAGTTCTCAGTTGAAGTTCAGGGTTGCACATGCTAGGGTAACTGGTACCGAATAGGCGATGCTAAATACTTTAATACGGATCCCGCAAAACTTATCCTGGATTACTATGATAATCTAGGGTGGGTCTTGTCAGTTGGTATTAGAGCATTAGGTTTCATGATCTTGTCGATTATCTTATATTTATAGTGATTCTTAGAGTGTGATGGTCTGACTACAGCGGATCTCTCGTATGCCTTCGAGTATATGGATATCTAATGGTATAAGATAATCTTCAATGTGTGTCTTAGATGCTAGTGAGTTTCTTCAGTCTCTAATTTCATGCCTCATGGACGTGCTCGACGACTTCAGCATAACGTGCCGTCAGTAGTGTACGAAACGGTTTCTGAATATTCTGTTATGATATATTCTGAGGATTTCCGAGACATGGTTGGATTGTGAGCAGCCATAGATATCAGTATGATAATTCTTTCCAAATCTATTGGATTTGGAGTAGTCATTTGGGGAAGACTAATGAACATCTTTTATGGTTAGTTTCCCCATAGTGTAGTGTTGCGAGGGAAATCAATTGTAGTCTTCCTTGGGAACTTCTTTCTAAGTCATTAGGGAGACCTTGTTATGAAATTAGGTTATGTTGATTTTTGGCTGGGAAGTCGTTATAATATGATATACCATTAGCTTTTGTCAGTTCACATATAGTTGTGGGGTAAGAGGAAGTAGTAAACTAGTTTTTTTTATGTGTCTCCCATTCTTCGAAGAACATGAGGAAGTTCTCGCTATTGTTTATGTCACTAGGAAGTAGGTTCTGGTAAGCATCACCGAGTATTTCTATTGGTTCAGACGAGGGCATTATGAGAATTCAATGCCAGTAGTTGTTCAATTATCGATTACTGATGCTGAGTCAGATGTTAATCAAGCACTCAAGGATGCTTCTGGTGAAGATTTTTGGTGATATTGTTGAGCAGATCAGGAAGATTATGCACATTAACCCTTAGCATTAATATTTCACATGTTTCACGATTTTCTTCGAGAACCCTTAGTGTCATTACCAGAATAATGACTATAGTCGACGACTAAAAGTCGTCGGCCTGTTAGAAAATGTCACCGGGTTTAGTTATACCCTATGACAGTTCGTCGGCTATAGCCTCGTCAGGAGAAGGGCGTCGGTGAAAGTATAGCCGATGACTTTTGTGGCTGACGTCGGGTATAGTTTAATGTTTTGCCGACTACAATGTCGTCGAGAAAACCTTCCCCGGTGGTCAAAATGGTTGACCCAAATAAGACTATAGCCGACGACTCCAAAATCATGTCGTCGGCTATAGTATTTGAACGTCGTCGGCTATAGTATGCAAGTCGTTAGCTCTAGTATGAAACTGTAATTTTTATCAAACACTTTAGCCGACGAGTGGGACTAATGTCGTCAGCTATAGTTGGTGATTTATGAAAAAAAAATGCAGATTCTGGATTTCTATTCCCAGAACCTGCAATTGCACAATTTTATTTACACAATAGCCAACAACACATATTACACCAAAAAAATATCCTCACCAACAACACACATATTCACCTACATTAGACCTATACTAAGGGTTATCCAAATCTATATGATCGAAAACAGAGGTGTTACCACCAAGAGCCTGCAGATCCTCCTGCGGCTGTGGAGTAGGAAAAGGGAACGAAGGTGGGGTTAGGACTGGGATTCCAGAATCCGAAAGCTATGTAGTCCAATACTGAAACCAGGAAGCCAACGTGGTCTACTTGGCTAATCTCACCTGCTCCATCTCCTCCATCCATCTCCTCGTCTCTTCCATCTCCCTCAGATGCTCTATTGCTTGCCTCTGAAGCTTTTTCTATAGCTGAAAAGCCATGGAAGTTCCTGACTTGCGTGAAAAAGTATGAGTGTTCTTCAAGACCCCTTTGCCCCTCTGTCCTAGACCCCTACAGTAGTAGGGGTTCCCTTATGGTGGGAAAACCTCGGCCATGATCATCGCCGCTACCATCGGATCAGATTGATCAATCTGAGAGATGACCCAGGGGAAGTCCTCATCCTGGGTCTCAGACCATTGCTCTCTCACGATATGAGTCAACACCTCCGGAGTCACCTCCTGCACTCTCACAGAATTGACAAGGAAAACAAAATAACATATTAGTAAACATACGTTAAATTTTTTAGAGAAAATACATATATAAGCAAATATGTTAATTAAGTTATAAGGGCATAAGACTTAAAATATCTTTGGGGCACTGAGGATACACTTTCTCTAACATATACTCCAACATAGGGGACTTCAGGGTGTTGGGTGGCATCCTCCATCCAATCCGCAAAGGATCTAGAACCGGTATGATGGTTCTTCTTGTTTTTTCCTCGGTTCGCCACATTTATTGCAGAAATGGCCTTGTTGGATAAACATATATCAAACAAAATTAATTAGGAAACTAATTTCGCCAAATACGATACAGGTAATTAAAAACAAATATCATGTTGCATACCCCAAATTTTGGGTTGTTGAAGTAGGCGAGAAGTCATTGCCACTCGTACTCCCTATACATAAACTCGCTAGGAGTACCTCCACGGAGGTTGCATGCCGTGGTTCTTCAAGTGTTTTTGAGCTCACTTTTCCACTCCTTGTACGTATATTAATGCAACACAAATGTTAGAAATTTACAATAAATTATCAACAAAATATATAACTCGATATATAGAATATAACTCGGATCCCATCACCTTTTTCCTTGAAAGTCATTTGCCCACGTGCATTTGAGCTCCTCCGACACAATAAACCATACCTACAAATGTATATATAAATGATAATATTTCTATATTTATTTGGACTTAATTAATAAGGGTAGACATACATAATTAATGAATATATAATTAACTCACCGATAATGCATTATTCACCATGTCCTTCACACACTGTGGCACGGAGGACCAGTCTGCCCACAGAACTGGGACTCTGTCACGTATGATACTTCCTACTTGACTTGGGTATTTGCGTGCATTCTTTCCCAAAATCACTTATCCATCCTGCCCGGTCTCTATGACCACTCTCCCACTGTCACTGATCATCCTCTCAAGTAGTTTGCCGGTGACGGGCCTTTAGTCTTTTTTTCCTTGTCTCCGGCGTCTGTTTAGGCTAAGAGAAGGTAAAAAGATTAAAACAAAAGAACCCAATTTATTATACAAATTACTAATAAGTTTGAAATTAAATAACCGAGGTTGTTAATATTTACCCGATTCTGACGTCGATGTGTTTGATACCCTCGCACTATATAGAGGTGTATCAAATGGCTCATAGACGTATGCTTGTTCCGGGGTAGTGAAACCATGCTGTCCTAGAAAAGACACACCCCAATCATCAAGAACAGGTATGGCAGGTATTTCCTCGGGTAAGAAGAGGTGAGTTGGTGGACCACGTACCCTCGCTGAGGAACTACCTGAAGCACCAGCCTCAGAGGAATGCAGAGCCTGAGCTATAGAGGGAGAAGGCTCCAACCGGTGAATGTGTGGCATACGGACACCTGAAGGAACATGACACGTACGTAGAGGCGGCCGGTGTGGGGTTGGAGGGGCCGTTTTCTTTCCAGAGCCGCCTCATGCTGGCGGGTCGGCAGGCCACTACATCATGCTGCGGCGTTTACTGAAGCAGTTCTAGGTGTCGAGAGGTCCTAGGGCCACTATAAGTGTTGCTGATAGAGGCAGACAAGGAACTATCGTCGCTAGACCCATTTCCTTTCTTAGATCCCTTCAAATTCTTCCGGCTTAACCAATTCATGATTCCTAACACAAATTCACAAAATTCACAAAATCCTAAAATCAAAAGAATTCACAAAATAAAAAAATCACAAAATTCACATATCAAATTCACAAAATCACATCTCAAATTCAAAAATTCACAAATTCACAAAATTCACAAAATCACAAAAATTCACAAAATTCACATATCAAATTCACAAAATTCACAATTAATTCATAAATTCACAAAATCACATCTCAAATTCTCATCTCCAATTAGGAATTTAGGGTTTGGTTTGGTTGTGCGGCGTGGTCTATAAACCCAAAAACTATAGCCGATGACTTTTTTTTAAGTCATCCGCTATAGTATAGCCAACGACACGTGTCACAATCGTCTGCTATAGTAACTATGGCTGACGACATTGGCTTAAAGACCCTAAAAAAATTCAAATAATTAGGCTCATGTGAAAATAATTTTCCAAAAAAACCTGTTTAACTAATTGAAGAACATAATTAGGCTAATCTCTATATTCGGAAGTGTGAAAAAACTTTATAAAAACAGACTCATGACCAACAAACACCTTTAACACAAATTTAGGTTTAACTAATGCTCATAATCAGAATCTTCACTCAAGACTTCCTCGATGTCCGAGCTAATTTTTGGTAATATGTGTCCCTCCTCGTCACCGGAGTCTTCGTTGTCATTTGGATTAACACCAATAAGACTTACATTTGCTTGAGGAAGTCGAACCACACTACCCGGTCTCACATTATTAAAGCGAATTGTAGAGGATTCAGGAATACCAATTGCGTTCGGCTCTTGGTATGCAGTAACTTCTTCATTATCTGCGGCCTCACCAAGTGTAGCAGCACTGTATATGTTTCTAGGAACAACATGGTTGACTACTTTCCACATGCCTTTGTGCATAAGATCATCAAGATAAAACACTTGTTTTATCGATGGGGAAAAATTAAAAGGGTCATCTTCTTACTTGCTTGCAGCAGTATTCACCGAAAAAAGACTGTACTGTTCAGTCCTTGTGTTCCCAGGGTTAGTATCAAACCATTTACACTTAAACAAGTGCAGTGTCATACATTCCTCATAAATTAGTTCAACCACTGAATGAAGAACATCGTAATAGTCAATGCCATTCTGACCACCATGCACCATTACCCTAGAATTCTGTGTTCTCTGTCTGTCGTCTCTATGTTGACATATAAATTGCACGCCATTGACCTTATACATCAGATAAACTCTTGAAATTATCGGCTTGATCCCCAAAAGCCTCAATTCATGTGACCAGTGTGAGTCACCATCACATTGTACATGGTTTATCTGAAAAACAAATCGCAACCATTAACTTTAAATATGAACATTGAAATTAAATTTTATATATATAGAAGTAAATATATATGTAGACGTACCTAGTCGCCAAAATAGTTTGCAAACTCCCTATTGTGGTACTCAAGATCACCAGCAACCGCATGGCAGCAACTGCATCGCCAAAATAGTTTGCAAACTCCCTAGTATTGAACTTCTAGACAGTTAATCAATACCCACATGTGGGAAATGACTAGATCATATGGTTCTAACTGGTACGACTTTGGAAACTGTCCATATACTTCAACATCATTGGAGAGGATAGAAAGATTGAACTGTGGTTTATCAACCGACATATGTTGTGGAGGGTCCTCCAACGCTCCTAAATACAACTTGGTGTATGTTACGCAATCGTGCACAAGATATGTTTCAGCTATACACTCTTTATGTGTGGATTTATTTACCACATAGCCTTTGTAGTCCCCCAGTTGTCTATCAAATTTCAAAATGCATTTGATGATTATTGAAAAATATAATTATATAAAAACAGACTAAAAATTCAGATGTGGAATCGTGCGTACGTTTCCATGGGATCCATCCAAGTGTAATGTATTGGACCAGTAAGCAACAATTGTTCAGGAAGATGGATCATCAGGTAAGGCATGATGTCAAATTTTTTTGGGGGAAATATCCTCTCAAATTTGCACAGATAAAAGTGATGTCCTCTTTCATTGCCCTGAGGTCTGATTTTTCACTTCTCTAGTGCATAAATTCTGAAAGAATCTTGACAATGCTACTAACGGCTCCACCACCTGACATTACCAGTATAATTGAATGAAAACAGGGAAGAGACGTTGAAGCAGTATATGGCAGTCATGACTCTTTAATCCGTGCATCTTATTGTCCCGGAAGTTAACAAACCGGCCTATATTTCTTGCATAGCCTGAAGGATACCTAACATTACCCATCCACCTAAAAATTTCATTCTTCTGGTTAGGCTTGATGGTGTAAGGAGCTTGAGACATTTTTTTCTTCCGTCCTCTCAACCACAAATGTTTTCGTATACCCATTCTTTTCAGATTAATGTGTGCCTTAAGACTGTCTTTAGTTTTCCCCTCCTAATTCAGCATTGTGCCCACCACACTTTCGCACACATTTTTCTCTATATGCATGACGTCTAGGTAGTGCCTGATCGGCAACTTGAACCACTACGGGAGTTCCCAAAATATGCTTTTGTGTGTCTAGAATTTATACTTGTCGGGTCTATCAGGTATTTCCACCACTATATCAAGATGATTACTGAGTTGCCCAAAATTGTGTTCATTCAGCACGTCTAAAATTTCCTCCCTCGTCCATCTCTTTGGTTGCACATCAGTTTCTACAGTCCCATCAAATACATGATCATTCTCTCACCATGGGTGATCAAATCCAAGCCAAAAACGGTGACACATCTGTACAATGTTCCTGCAATGAAGTCTGTCGCAATCAACAATCATGCACTCTGGACAAGCCTTATATCCCCTGGTAACGTTGCCCGACAACATCCCGCGGGCAGAAAAATCATTAATGATGCCAAAATAACTGGCCATATACTGTATTGAGAGCCCAAGACAAACGGGTTGAATCCGTCATATGAGAGCCCAAGCCAAACGTTTTGGACCTCTGATGCAAAATGAGAAAACTCCCTAACCATGTGCTTCCAAGCCTCTCCGTCAGCAGGGTGTATAAAGGTATCATCATCAGGTAAATCCCTTTCAGCGTGCCATCTCATAGCTTTGGCTGTGTGTGTAGACATGAACAACCATTCCAACCTATCAATCAGCAGAAAATACCGAAGTACCATCACAGCTTCTTATTCCCTGCAAGAGTCAACTTATACCTATCTGTGTGACATACCAGACATGCATCAAGGTTTTCAAGATCATTCCCTTTAGCATCTTCACCCTAGAAGAGAACGCATTCATATATGCATGCATGTATTTTGATATAGGTAAGGCCAAGATGTATGTTTCAGGATATGTTACACCTTACAATGAATGGTAGGAAGGCGATGACCGAGGGGCACCATTTAAGCAGTCAGTGCCAGATAATCATCAACAGCCTTGACACTCAACTTGTTCTCCACTTTGACCTTCATTTCTCCCATGACACTTTCAAGAACAGTCTTATTACACCCGTTGTACAACGGGGTCTGTTGGAAGGCAATCAGCTTGTTGTACTTTTCAATACCGACAATGTTGACAGCTCTCAGTAATTGCTGGACTGACTCAATATGAGGGAAGCCCCCAATAACAGAAGGAATATCTGGTGCTTGAGCAAATACACCGCTCTCATAAGGAAACACATCATTGATCAACCTCGTTGTTGGAAAATTGGATGTACTGGCCCTCTCATGAAATTGTCCATGATCATGCTGACCCGATGATAATGATTCACCGTGACAAATTCAACATGTGTACTTATCCCAAAACCCATTTTTCTTCAAGTGCTTTCGTACTATATCAATGGAAAAATGATACAAATCGCTGCGACACTAACATTTCCTACACGGGCAATAATTAATTGTTTTCTCGTTAGCATTAGCCTTCACATATTCCACAAAACTCTACATTCTAATGCCATATCTTTGATTCCATTTTGGAAGGCAAATACAACTCTTGTCCATCCTAAAAATTCCAATTGTATATATATACATGCACAAATTAAATATTCATCATTGTATTTATATATATATATATATATCGATCTTTAAACTACAAATTACATTAATTCTTCTACTCCTTAATTACAAATTAACATGCATATATATATATATGAAAACTATATATCAACAATTAACATATAATTATATATATTCATTGAAATCAACTCAAAATCAACAATCAATCAACACACACACACACACACACACACACACACACACACACACACACACACACACACACACGTACCTATATATGTAACGGGATATACAACTTCACGAACTCATTTTGGACAGCTTCCGATAACACCCAACAATTTGAGAGCGTTTTATATTTTTCTCACCATTTTTTTTGAATGATTGAGCTGCTGCCCAGATCTATAATAAAGAACTATAGCCGACGAGCTAATAATGTTGTCGGCAATAGTTAAATATGTCGTCAGCTTTAGTCGAAACTATAGTTGACGACTTTCCTTTCACTAACACCGACGACTTTTTTTGTGTCGTCGGCTATTCTATTATAGCCGACGACCGAAAACTATAGCCGAAAAACCATTTTTGTCGTCGCCTATAGTATAGTATAGCCGACAACATAAAAAGTCGTCAGCCGATTTTTATTCATTTCGTCAGCTATAGTTCTTATTCTGGTAGTGTGTGGCATGTACAACATCTTAGTTCATGTTCAAGCATTGAGCTAAGTAATTGCATTCATCCCAGTTTTATGATTATGCCTCTTTTTTTAAGATCTATTCAAGCTACTGAAAAATCTTGCTTATCAAGAATGGGGAGATACAAAGCGAGTTTAGAGAACTTGCTTCTTAGTATCAGAATTCAGACTTTATGGGAGCGATACAATATTTAGTAGTCTTATCATAGTTTTCCCCTCAGTTAAGTGTGTTTCAATGAATCCCTTCCCGGTACTCATTTCATCTTTTCCTACATTTTTTACTTGTTTGGTGACATGAGTCATGGGCATGAGTGATGTAGCCAAGGTGTTTGTGATGAAAACTACGGGAAGTAAGGTTTCCTTGGGAATGAAATTAGTCATTAGGTTGTCATCACTGTATATTCTTTTAGGTCATTGATCCTCGAGTTGATGATTTTCGCTCCTTCAACATGTTACAGTTGCGGGTTAAGCTGTTTCTTTTTTCGTTGGGCAATGGTGTTGTGCCATAGTGATGGACGATACGTTTGATCTTCTGTTAATTTTTGGATCATGTGTTTCACCGAGAGTACATTGTCTTGAGCCACATATGTAATCTTTGGCTCCATTCTTTCCGTTTCAACTTGACCTGACTATCTGACCCATTACCATTCTTTTTTTGTCGATGATCAGTGTTGGCATTTAAGGTAACGTCTTGAAATTTTCTACTGATTCCTTCTCCATTTGGTTTGTTGTTGTGGGTACCAGACAGAGTGAATCAAATAGATTTTTCTTCGGGGAGCACTACCCCCTCATTCATTGGTGCTCTGGTTGGTTATAGACGTTATGAGTAAGGCTAATTAACTATTATCTGGTATAGTATACAACCGGAATTGAATAACCTAGCTATGCAAAAAATGTATTAGTTTCTTAGGTATGTACCCTTAGTTAACTCAGCTTTGTGAACTTTTTGTCCCTTTATCGTGGCTTGTGTCACCAACTTAGAATTTTTGATTTGCTGAAAGGACCCAACCCCGGTTTAGTTGCCTAAACCGGAATCAAACCCCTTCAAAAACACGAACCAACAAAAACCAACAAAATTTCGGCAGAGTTTCGTTACTAACGTGGAATTACCATTACCTGGACGCGGAAAATACGCTTCATCCTATGCCACAAAAATCAAACCGTGGGCACCAATCCCATCCGGATTTCTCAATATACCAACAATAATGTAAAGTAGTAAATATATCTGTACTTTACTGAAATCCGGAGTAAAATCATATAATATATACAACAGAATACTCAGAGCGACCTCTAATGTATAATCATATAAGTATACCACAGTAGGTAGAATAATAAACCTACTGAAAGAAACAAGGTAGCTCGAGCACTATGCCTCTGACCACGACGTGCGACACCAGAATCCGAACTGCAAACTGAGCACGGAAACAGAAAAACCCAGGGGAAAGACATGAAAACTGTTAGAGTGAGCGGACGAAAAGATAAATGTCTTTCTCCGGATAATATATAAGTTATAAAAATATATGAGAGTCTGGATGCATAAATAAATAAATGGTACACGAGGGAGACTCTAACTCCTCACGCTTACAGAGCATGCATAAAATCTCACGGGGTCACTCGTGGACACATCCGTGCTAGTACAGTCCGAATCACGGGGTCCCTAGCCCACGCGTGATTCTTAGCCAGAAAGGCCTCGGTTCCGGGGAAACGCCCCTCGCCGGTCAGGTCGGGGTACTGCCCCTCCTGGTAGGCCTACCATCGGGGATCAGCCGAGAGGCAAGTGTATCGATACAACAACGTAACTGAGACTGTACTCTGTGTAAATCAAATCATAAATAGTTCGATGCAAATGCATGAATCAATATATAAGTGCATATACGTAATATATACTGATATAAGCATAATCGTATAACACATGCTCATGTAAATCGAAATCTCGTATGCATGCTCAAGTTTGCAAACATATAAAAAGACTCGCAAACAATCCGTGAAAAGAAATAGTCCACTCACAAACTAGCGTAACGCAGTTCGCGTTAACCCGTGATCCAGCAGAAAGTCCCTCGCCAAACAAACGATCACGAACCCCTGAATATTCACAAAGTTCATTTCTCAAAGTCATAACTCGACAATTCAAATCAAATCACGAGAAACCACCATTCTCGGAAACACGTAATCTGATTACGACAAACTGTCGAAAATCCTAAAATCACACCTCAATACCTCGCTGTACTTTCGGACGCTCAATTCGAAAAACGAACCTCCCCACTGCGATCGGGGCGCGATTTCGAGTGAAATGACATGCAACTTGTTGAAAACCCCGAAAAGTCAAAGTTTGACCATTGACCACCGTCGGCGGCAGCGCCACCACCAACCGTGAAATTTCTCGGCGGGGCAACCCCTATTCCATGAAAAATCACCCACTGAGCAACTTTCATAACTGCACCGAAGTCCAATTCTCACTCTAACTAGGTCAATTTCAAGCAAAACCGAATTGTCACCAAAATTTCAAATCCAAAATTCTCCAAGCACAAATCGAATTGAAACTCCAAACTTACATAATTAGATTCATGGAGAGGAGAGCTTCAAAGCCCACTACAATTTGTAGCTCAACTTGGCCGGAATCGGAATCAACCAATAGCCCCAAAAATCTCCATTTTCAACCGGAAAAAGCTCTCTCCTCCGGCAACCTTGCCGTGAGAAGAGGCCGGAAACAGCTTGAGGAAGCTAGGCCGAGTCGATTGCATCCTTTCCCCGAGCCGGAGATGGCCGGACGGCAGCTTGCCGCCGGCAGCCGTGGCTTCCCGTCGTGAACTCTCCTCCACCGAGTTGACTCGGTCAACTCGGTCAAGCACATTAATGCAAACTGTTGACTTGCCAAAACAGGAAACTTCACTATTTATAGCTTTCCCAAAATAGAAACTTCCATAGTTATCCTTTTCGACGAACTTTGATTACCCGTAACTTTCACGTCGTAAATCTGATTCCGATAATTCTCGCAGCAACAAACTCGACTCGACACACTCTTCAATTATCACCCGAAGTCAAACACATCGAAAAATCCGATAAAAAGTCAATGGTTCAAACCAACACATACTTTAACCGACTAAATAATCAACAATCGGAAATATTCACAACATAATCCTCGTAACTCGGAATAATGCTCCGGAAGTTCCTACGAACTGGAAATTAAATTCTCAACAACTTCCGTGAAGAAGCCGAAACCAAATTCTCGTCCGGTAATTTAGTCGCTAAGAGAGCCACCATTTAAATCCGATTATGTTGAAACTTCAAATATTCATAACTTATTCCTCGGTCGTCCAAATAACGATCAGGAACCGCCCACGAACTCAAAATCACACGTACAACGACTCTCAAGAAGAGACTCAGCTCCAATTCTCGGCCAATGATTTAGTCGTTAACAAATCTAGCGATTCAAACAACTGTCGGAAATCTGCGACTACGCGCAAGCTCGTAGATTAAGCTGATTTCTCATACTGCTGATTATGTTCTGGGTCGTCACATTTGCATCGCGAATCATGAAGATTTCAACCCGACACACTATGGTAGTGAGTTCGTCTTATTTCATTCGAGGAGTTCAATCAATTTGTTTGACTTTATTATATAGAGTAGGTACATAATAGTCGATTGACGTCGTTCTTTATCTAACCACATAATGAATTTTATAAGACCAGCAATATAGCTACTTCGATTTTTGACAAATTTCAATCGACTGTCGATGATTTAAGTTTATCCACCCACGTGTGAGTTAACTTATTCAATTTTGTTTTCCAAGAAAAGGACTTCTAGATTTGGATGCCAACTTCTTTTTGTCACAGGAGTTAGTCATCACTTGTTGTATACCGCTAGCTAACATTCTCCTGACTTGTAGGATGTCACAAGTGTGGAACAACTAGCTCGAGATTATAATGTATTCAGTTCAGTTAGAAATCATGAGAACTCACTAGAGATAATAAGTATGTTTATGGGCCTTAGTTGTGCATACTACGTTCCTTAAAGATAAACTTTATAGCACGATAGTTGTTGACAAATGAGATTGTTTACGAGTACGTTTAAGAGTAGGGTGAATGTGTCCCTTGATCCAGTACGTGATGCGTGATTGCAGGATCCCTTTTAGATAATGCAAGCAATCTTTACTTAGAGGACCATATGTCAAAGTAGCGTAGCAAAAACATAGAGGAAATGCAAAAAGACACTTCAGTATTTTTCACTACAATGTATGTATGTGAATAGTGGTTCGAAGGGAATCATGCTAGCTTTCTCGAGAAGTCATTGGGTTTTCCTTCGTTAAAGGAGATAGTTTCTTTTGGGTACAAGACTCATTACTCAATCGAGTCCTCTGGTTTCTTCTTGGATTTTTTAGACTTGTTGTTGTTTGAGGTGTTGGCCATTTTATCTTTCGAACAGAAGCAATAGAGGGGTCAAGAGAAATGTTTTTTTTATGAATGAGTTATGTTCTTTGCGTTTTTATTTATAGACTAAGAGTAGTTGCGTCTTTTCTTCTTGGTTGAAGAGTTATGTATTAATGTTGTTCAATGTGGTTATACATGCTTATTGGGAGAAACAACGAGAGAGGAAGAGTTTTGTCATAAAAATAGAGGGAGAGAGAGAGAGAGAAAGAGAGAGAGAGAGAGAGAGAGAGAGAGAGAGAGAGAGAGGAAGTGTCTTATTGTAAAAAGAGAACGAAAAATTAAAAGATGCAGTTAATGATTAACATCAAAGGGATACCAATACCAATTTCCATAACAACTTCCTCAGTGAAAATTGTATTATTCTGTCAATGAATTATGATTTGACATTTGTCTCGTCTACATGTATGAAAAATCTGTTAGATATCAGCATGGAACTAATCTGGGCCTCAAATTACTAAGTTGCAAAAAATAACATCAGATATTACCTTGTACTAGGTGTTGCGAACAATTAAGGTCTTATTTGCACGTTGGAACACATACAAATAAGCACTAGAATATTTAGGAAATTAACGGTGCTCGACTTAATGTGCTCGACATGTTCATGCTCATCCACCTGAGCATATGTTCTTCCACCTGACGTGCTCGACAAAATCAAAAATCAATTTGTTAGTTTCAAAAAAATGTCTCCCCTAAACAACAAATTGACTTATAGAAGAAACCCTATACCCCTAAAGCACCTAACTAGATTTGTAGAAGAAATGACAGCTAGAACCCAAAATAAAACAAAACCCTAGTCACAAATCGATTTACAAAAAACATAGAGATTTCATGAATTCAATCAACATTATCAGCTAAAAAATTGTACCTGATGCATCAAATAGATGAGATGAAGTGTGAGAATTGAATCTGGTCTATAATAAGCCATATAATCTGATCCCCAAATCAAATAGATTCAGCTCTACAACACTCTTCTGTAATGGATGGGGTATTGAAGTTTGGAGTAAGCGAAGCACAGATCGTCGGTAATCAAACGGCACTCAGAGATTGCGCCCCCTCGATGCGAGGCCGAGGAAAGGCAAGTATGGTAAGGAGTAGCTAAGAGGCATGTGGTGAAGGCAACGAAGGGTGAGGTTGACCATCTAGAGATCTTTGGTTTCAGAGATGGAGGCCCCGAGATGCGGAAGCTGAAGCCGCAAGGATGAGACGACACGACTTTGAGAAATGCGAGACAGAGATAAGCGAGACTAGGTGGTTGGCAAGTGACGTGCAATCGTGGAGGCGATGGAGGATGCGGCGTGACCCAAGGGACGGTGACCCTAAAAGCCAGGATCGTCTTAAGCTCGTGATGTTACATCAAGATTGCAGTGGACAGTTGAGCTTGCGACGTTGTGGCGTGAGCCAAGGGAAAAAATCACGAGGGTGAGACTACGAGGCGTCGATGGATGATTGGGAAGCATGGGGAGGCACGGTTGTGAGAGAGAGGCAGCCTATCGAGGCAGCGACAATTTCAAAGAGAGAGGAGGGGCTAAGTTTTTGTGAGAACAAGAGAGTTTCAGAGAGAGAGAGAGAGAGAGAGAGAGAGAGAGAGAGAGAGAGAGAGAGGCGCTGAAGGCTGAAATTTGGTGAGGGGTTATTTCTTTTGTTAAGTGTGGAAGGGTTTATTTGGATTGAATTCTTTAAGGCTATTTTTGATGGCATACCTAGGGTAAGTTTAAGAGGGAATTTTTCTGCTTATTAATAGCTAGAAACCACATACCTCAGATGACAGACAACCGTCGTCTGATTGAATTTGTGGTTTAGGGTATGTTTAGGGTTTATGGTATAATTAGGGTTTAGTTTTAGGGTTTGAGGTTGATGTCTTAGAATTTAGATTTTTTTACATGAAAAGATAGATGTGAATCCCACGAGAATGCGGGTGATGTACTTGCACTCAAATTATTTTTGACGAATCGACAAATTGCGTTTTATTGTTAAGGGCAATGTGGTCATAATAGCCAAACACTCGGATCAAGATTGAGATCAATTCAAAAAGTTCTAAATTTGTTACAGCATGCTTAGATTAGTCTCTCCGTCTTATCCAACGTCACATTTACAAAATGATTCATTATTAGTGGTTTAGCTTCATAAGAGTTTGGTTTTCATGTATAACCAACTAACATTGTAAGCAACATTAGTAGTCATACATGCAATTAACGATATATGAAAAACCGAAATGGTATAATGAGAAATGTGTATATACATATGTGTGAACCTCGTAATAACACAGAGTTTTCAAAAAATTCAACCTCGTCGAAGTTCGTTTAGTGGTCGGCCAATGAGGTCATATCAAATCTGACCAAAAGACTAAAATAACTATTTTTAAGGATTTTGCTCATTTCCTATAAGAGGAGCACCTAAATTGATTTGTTTTTTTTGTAATTGTTTTCCATATAGTAGCATAGATATAAGCTCTACGATAATGCATGTGTGAAACTTGGTCTGAAATTAAATTTAACGGAACCGCAAATTGAGATTTACTCTTAAGTGCCTTAGAGTCACAACAATATTTTATACAGTGTATTAAAAATAATCCGAGCATTCCATCCAACGGTCAATTTTAGAAATATAGTTAGTTTTACGTGTTTACGAAATTTGATGTTTAACTATGGAAAAAAATGTCAAATTTTAATTAGACGGCATACGACTGTCATCTTAACTAATATCTCAAAACTATAATAAATTTAGATGCTAACTCAACTCTTAATAACCTATGGTTTAGCTATGTAAATCGTTCATGTGAGCCGGTATATAGGTGGACAAGTCGAAGTTAAATTATTTCAAAACTCAGACGACAGTCAACTGTCATCTCATGCAAGAACTCAATGTTGTGAGCTCTTTGGAGAGTGTCCATACATGAATTTTCCTCCAATTCAGTGGCATCCTCATTTACTTAACTTGGTGAAAAAAAATTACAATTTTTTTTTTTGGCTTTTCACTAAGTATCACATGACAGACAAACGTCATCTGAATTAAGTATAATTTTCAAACAATCATTTCTTAAGATGTCTACCCTTGAAAATACTAAATTTTGGATGTCCTCCTCATAAACTGAAAAAATGTGTTGCTTAAAAGAATTTGCAATGACAAACAAAATGGAACCGACGTCTGTTTATTTCATAATCAATCAGACGACGGACAATTATTTCTATCATCTGAGAGGCGTCATGTGAAGCAGTATTTGTACTAGTGGAATAAACCGTTTCGGCCTGAAAAGATAGTGGTTCATTCTCTATAAATATGAATGGCTTCCCATATTCTTCATAACGTGTTTGTGTTTCATTATCGACTTCTCCTGCTTGAGTTCTTCTTCTTCTCTAAGTGTTTTATCAACGGACAAAACTATGGCCCCAAGGAAGAAGAACCTAAACAACTCGAACACCTCTTGTCATTCAACATATGATAATTTTGATCCATCAAAGTCCAAATCCTCCTCCTCCTCCTCTGAAGACTTTGTATATGGCCCTCCTTCTGTTGTTGTTCAACCTCCTGTAGGTCTTGTTCTTGATGACCCACTTAACCTTTAGTCAAGAAGATGGGTCGTATGAAGTGTCATATGGAGACGATGAATGAGGAAATGGACTTGGTCCTTGCTGAACAGGACCAGATGCTTGATTTGCTTATGGGCACCATATCTCATCTTCCATCAGGTTTGAAAGGGGGAAGCAGTAAGAAGGGGAAGATGTGAAGCATATGATTTTTCGTTTGTTTTTAGTTTGAATTTTATATTTTTTGTTATTTGTAATTGAATTGGTATTATTAATGAAGTTGATGTTTCTGTATCTTTGTTCTTCATTTTATGTTTTTGTCAATGGAGTTGATGAATGAATGTATGTATAAATAAAACAACATCATCAACTAGGTCCATTTAGATATTCAAACAGCTATACAGATAGCTATTCAGACAGCTATCCATGAATTTTAATGAATCAATTTATTAACCTATGCAATAAAATGTAGGGACTATCAATGTATCTTTTGTTATTCATTTTTATGTTTTGCACTGGACTTGATGAATGAATGTATAAAGCCATTGAATGATATATCATCATCAGCCTGGTCTAGTCGGATATCCAAATAACTACATATGCAGCTACACATACAACTACACAGACAACTATCCATGAATTTTAGTGAATCAATGCATTAACCTATGCAACAAAATATTTGTTTTTGCCATTCTTTACGATGCGGTATTAAACACAAAAATAAGATAACCTCAAATTTGTTTTTGTATTGCAAGTAACAAGTTGCAGATCTGAAATTCATATACAGATATCCCGATAGGTACTCAGTTATGTAGATCACCAGATATTCAAACTTTTAGAAAATTACTATGACAACATCTTTAATAATCCACACATACATGTATTTTCAATCAATATGGTTGTTGCAAGTTCTTTTGTTGTGACTAGTTTGGAGACATCTTGAGCAATCTGTCGGCATTGTTTGATTTTCGCCTTCTTCCTCATTTTCTTTTTCTTTGGTCTTCTCGGTTGTTTCTTTGTTAATGGAGGCCTGACGTCCAGTCCATATTGTGACATGTCCTGAAGCGATTTCTCAATGTTTGTCACTGGATTAAGTGTGAAGGAGTAGGCTTGTCTGTGATATGGAGCTTTGTACAAGTTGTCCACGTAATCATAAGGGTCTTTTTCTATCTCTTGAATGACAACAAGAGCATGGGAGCACTAAAACCTCAACAACTGCCACTGTCCACATGAGAAGGTCCATGTCTTCATGTTGACTGCACTACTATATTTGTCAGCCTGAACTTCGTAGGAAAGACCACTGGAGTTGATCACTCTCTAATGCCTTCCTATATTAAGTGTTTCAATTAGCTTTCCTTCCACCCTCGGTCCCCATTATAGTGTGCCATTTTTCAAGTTCTTTTTTTTTTGCAATCCTTTCCATCACATTTTTCCTAGAAGATGAGTAACAGAAAAAAGGAATGAAACAGTGCAATTTACAGATATGCTAGAAATAATAGAATGAATCAGGTTGTAATGGATGATCTAATTTCATCAGCAAGATAGAAGATAGACAGTGTGCGGAGATGTACTATCCAACTGTTGAAACACTTTGAGATGTTGTTTGTCATTTCGCCATACCTATCTCATTCGAAGAATGCAACACACAATTTTTCCTTTGGGAGATCCTTGAAAAATTCGGTTATCTCTGTATATCTACCTTCTAGCTTAAGCTAGTTAAAAAGAAACTCATATTGCAGTTCACTTCTTGCATGAAGATTTCAGAAATTCTATCCTTTAAGTGTCCTCTGTAGTTGTCTTTGAGGTTAGCAACCAAGTGCTGAAAATAGTAGCCATGCTCATCATTGGGAAAGACCTATGGAAGAGAAATCATAATTCCATTATGACTATCTGAGAGGAATGTTATTTTCCTCCGAGTATCAGTTTCCTGGTTTATGTTGTGTCTATCTATCTCATCTATTAGGTTCATCAAGAACCATCTCCAATTGCTATTATTTTCGGCATCAACTATCACAAATGCAATTAGATAAAGTCTTGAAAAAAAACTAAAAAGGTAAGGTTCCTAGTTGTATAGTAAGTACTAAAATGTACTTTATAAACAAAAAATAGATACCAAGACAGCTACCCAAAAATGAATCCAAACAGCTATCCATGAAGTCCTATCTTTCATATGTTTATATTACCTTGATGTGCATCTTTTGCAGAGACCCCCATGATCTGTCCTTTGTATTTATTCTTGAGAAAACTTGCATTAACAAATATCATGGGTCTGGAGTAGTGGAATCCTTGCTTGCAAGCACCGAATGACACAAAAAGTTGCTAAAACCTTAGTGTTTCCGGATCAACGTCGACAACAACTTTTGAGCCAGGATTTTTTTTTCATAAATTCGTCTCGGAATCAAAGAAGGTTTGTATATGTTTCGGCTTAGTTTCCATGCAGTGAATTCATTGCTAATTCATTGCCATAGCACACCATCTTGTAAGGGACTTTTAGGTGAAAACTCTCTGATTTCTACCTATAAGGCCTTGGCTCACTTATTAGGATTAGTGTGCAGTTTGTCCTTAATGATTGAGTTAAGTATTGAATAAATGATAAGTTTCAAGTATAGAAAAAAATTGACACAAAAGGAAAGAATAACTCTTTAGACAGATATTTCAACAGCTAGTGATGTTAGAAAAAGGTCTCATACCTGACAATAGAAGATCTCATCATCTCACTGGTTTGTTTTCAGACATTTTCTTTGCATTTATATTTATTGTTAATTTCAGTGATGAAAAATGATCCATTTGCCTGGTATAGTTTTGTCTTCACAAACCATTTGCATTTATCGCGCCCTTTGTATTTACAATGTACACTTACGAGTGTAGGCTCATTCTTCTCATATGTAAAATTAAATCCATTTTCAATTGAGTACTTTCTGAGTTTCAGCCTGAATTCAGTCACGCCACCTAAAAATTTCTGCCATTTTACTTGTATCAGTTTAGCCCATGATTTTGTCAAGTAATTTTTTGTCTTCTTTTCTCGAAAGCATCCAAAACCAAAGTCAGCAACATTACTTATTTCCATGTAGTTATCCATCTGCATATCCTACTATGAGTTTTCATTCTGTGTGCTACAAACTGATTGGTTGGAACTGACATTTGCAGTTTCCTGAAAGAGGAAAAGTATACATGTTTAGCTTGACAAAATATGTAAATAGATACTCAAGTTGATATGCAAACAGATATTCAAATGAGTTTTGGATTCTCTACCTCATTCAGGTCAGTAATTCTTATCTCAATATAATTTGAAATCAGTCTTTCGAGAGAAAGCATCATCAAAATTCACGTCATGATCAGTTTACAGAAAAATGTTTTCATCCTTTGGTGGGATACAGTATTTGTATGTCAAGATTGAGTTGTTGAGTGATTTTAATCGTTGACAGACAATATCCACTATATCAGTAAATGTGATATCAACACTTAAAATATCCATCACACCTTCTCGACCGTGAATATATTTCACAATAATTGGAGATGGTGCTATTGTCATTGAATATACTGCAGAGAAAATATTTAAAAGTTGTTAAATAGTTGAGTAAACGCATGTAAATTATTTGGATAACTAACAGTTAGGTCTGATACTTCTAATTAAGAGAATAAATTGACAAACAAATACTCAAACCAATATATTAACAAATATCCAAACATATCTTCATAACCAAAATCATATCCGATCCATACCTAATTAAGTAGATTTTCAATCTTGCAATTATTATAGTTTGAGGAGAAAAGTAATCAATACTATCAGGGCCGGCCCTGAGTTTCAGGGGGCTCTAAGCGGTAAAAAAATTTGGGGCCTCACATGTAATGATAGAAAGAAAAAAATGTAACAAAAACTCAAATGTATACTAAGAATATCGTTGTTTTACAAAATAACCTTCAAGCTATTCAAAAGACCACTACTCAAACATAACTCTTGCATTTTTTGAAGCAAAAGTATTGATTAAGCTCTCATATTCAAGCTTGTCAACAAGATGCTTTTCAATCGATAACATAGCCAAATCATTCAATCTTTCTTGTGACATGGTTGAACGAAGGTAAGACTTGATCAACTTCAATTTTGAGAATGTTCTCTCAGCAGAGGCAACTGTGACTGGAATTGTTAGAAGAATTCTGTAGACAATCCAAGCATTGGGATAACAAGCCTCAAGATCTTTCAAAAAATTCAAAACCTCAACTGCTCTTTTTGTTCCTTCTGGTACAGCTTCGCTTAATCGACGTAGTTCCAAGAACAATTCAAACCCATTGATGTCTGAAATATCTCCATGCTTCAGTAACTTTTCAAGATTCGAACAAAAGTTCATCAAACTCGTTTTATCAGCAGACATCAACTCCTTAAAATCAAACAAGAGTCCAAAATCGACTTTATATTTCTTAAATTGTTCAAACCTACTTTCAAGTGAAGAAAGAGCTTGATCAATAATGTAAAGGAAGTAATTAACCTTGAATGATTCCATTGCTGATTGTGTCACGTCTTCGGTATCAACTGTATCATTGTCATCAAACTACCTCTTTGGTTTACTGATTCTCTTTTCATGAAATGAGGCAGTAATTTTCATCGTAGTTGTAATCTCTTCAGCTTCAATCAAAGATTTCTCAAAACCTGTTTCTCTGTATGTTTGCAACCATGACATGAGACTTTCCAGTTTACTAATAGCATAATCAATGTGCATATCTTCGGTCTGAAGAATTTTGCTCACAATATTAATCTGATCCAATAAATCATACCAAATAACCATACCAAAGAGGAACTCAAAATTCTCCATCTCATGTGTTAGTAATGAACCAGCTTCACTCCTTGTTCTAGAATCATCACCATATTTTTTCATGTGAGCTAAAGCATCTCTTATTTGTGGAGCTTGAAATCTGATTGCTTTCACACTTTCAACACGACTTTCCCAACAAGTTTCAGACAATGGCTTAACTGTCAAGCCTGTCACATGCTCTCTAAAAACTTTCCATCGTTTTGTAGAAGATGAAAAGAATGAATAAATTCGTTGAGTTGCTCCAAAAAAGGAATCAGCTTTCTCACAACAAGTTGCCATATCACATATTGCAAGATTGAGACTATGAGAACCACATGGAGTATACAATGCTCTAGGATTTACCTCAAGTAGTCTTTTCTGCACCCCTTTGTGTCTTCCCCTCATATTAGCTCCATTGTCGTATCCTTGTCCTCTTATATCATTAAGATCAAGCCCAAGAGAGTCCAATGCAGTTGTAAGCTCGTTAAAAAGTCCAAGCCCTGATGTGTCATGCACCTGTAAAAATCCTAAAAAGAATTCTTCTACAACAATTGGTCATGCCGAAACATTAACACATCGTACCACAAGAGACATTTGTTCATCATGACTAGTATCAGGAGTGCAATCAAGTATAACAGAAAAGTACTTTGCTTCTTTGATTCTTGCAACAATAGAAACTTTTACCTCACTTGCCAGCATCTGAATCATTTCATTTTGGATCTTGTGGCTCAAGTAATGGTAATGAATCTCCTTTTTACCAATACGTCGAACATGTTCATCCATCACAGAATCAAATTCTGCAATCATCTCAATCATCTGTAAGAAAACTCCATTGTTGTCCTCATACAACTTCTCACTATTTCCACGGAATGCTAGATTATTCTTTGCAAGTCTCTTCACAACAGCAAGGATCCGTGCTAGTAATTTCCTCCAGTGCTCTCTCTCTTTGTCTATTTGTTCTTCCACGGCTTGATCAATTGTTTTTTTTTTCTTCAATCTTTTCTCTAACTCAATCCAACTAGTAAAACAAGCAATATGGTAAATACTCTTTTCATGAGTTGTAAGTCTTGCACCCATATTTTTCCAATCTTTCACTCCTTCATTTCCAAATTGGCCTACAAGCATCTTGTTGCGGTCTTGTTTAAACAACTAACAACAAAAACAATATACCTTGTTCACGGATTCTGAGTACACTAACCACCGGCGATCTTGCTTTTCCCCGTTTGGTAAGATACGGATGTAATATGACGGGTTGAAGTGTCTATCTGAATCATCTGTAGGATAGATGACATCACTGACTCGTTTTGGCCCTCTTTCAGTTAAGAACTCTCTAAAATAATTCTTCATCTTGTCCCAATTCGCTGGATCATCAAAATCAAACGAGTAGAGAATTTCTTCTGATGCTTCTTGCTGACTCTGCTGATCACTTTCTATTCCCACATTCAAAGGTTGATTTTCTTCTTCTTCTGTGGGCAGAGTCTCCTCTTCAATTACATCTTCAGTCGTAGCTTCATTAGCCTGACTTGCTTCCTCATTCTCATTCATGAGTTGATCATGTTTTTGTTCATTGTCACTCCCTTGTGCCTCAATATTGTTTTCATTCTCAAGTTCCTTATTTGTCACAGTATTTTTTGAAGTTTCTCCTTTTTTAGTGAATAACTTATTGAGAGAACCCGCTTGAAGTCTTTCTAAAGCTTTTCTTCTCTTCCTTGCTTTCTCTTTTTTTGCTCCGGATGGATACTTTCTTTTAGGAGCCATATCAAGTCTGCAAAATCACATACAAATGAGTACATCAACAAATTATTTAAAAACGAAAAGAATTCCCAAACCGTGTTAATCTATTCACCCAAACAAATTGATGTTCAATACTTCAATGTTCAATTGTTCATAACTTCATATACTGATTACAGTAGCAAAAGGATTAAAGGAATAAAGGATTAATCTTTAATCAAATTCTTAATTCTTAGAATGAAAATAGATTAGAAGTTTACATCAATGCAAATTAAAGAGATGATTTGAAAAGAAAAATACCTGAATGCAAGACGAGATGATCAGATGAATGAGGAACTTGCGATGATCAGATGAATATTGCAAGATGAGATGATCATTCTGTGTCTCTGTTCACTCTGTTGCTCTAGCTGTAGCAGACAAGACGATTGAGATCGATGAGATGCAATAAAATAGCAGACTTTTGGGTATAGCCATAGGGTTTTATTTTAGTTTGGGCTTACCTACTGTTTCCTTGTTTGGGTTGGGCTATTAGAGTATTGGTTACGTACGTTAGGTACGTAACTACGTAAGTGATATCTTGCTATTTGAATAGTTTTTTTTTTATATATATATAATATAAAATTTTCAAATTTGGGGGCCTCAACATTTGGGGGCTCTAGGCACCGGCCTATATGGCCTATACCCAGGGCCGGCCCTGAATACTATCATGAAATCGATTAATACAACTACTAACGGAAACATTTTCGTGCAACATCAATTCAAATCATCTATCACATACAAAAACAGAGTGAAATTTGATGTACAACAAAATTTAACATATGAAATCATCAATTTATATACAATGAGAGAGAGAGAGAGAGAGAGAGAGAGAGAGAGAGAGAGAGAGAGAGAGAGAGAGAGAGAGAGAGAGAGAGAGAGAGAGAGAGAGAGAGAGAGAGAGAGAGAGAGAGAGAGAGAGAGAGAGAGAGAGAGAGTCTTTTCCGGCAAAAATTAAGGAGGGAAGATAGAGCTCTTTTAAAGACGGAGAGAATTCAAATTAGGAAAGAAGGGCAAAACGGTAGAAAAAGATAGGTTTTATAATTTATCGAATTCTTTTGAAGAAAATGAGGCCAGCTGAGTTTTTTTGAAGAAAAAAAATGTCAAAGCTGAGTTTTTTTGAAGAAAAAAAAATGTCAAAAGTTGGGCATTTTCATTCCTAGTGTCACAAGTTGTTGTTTTTTTAAAAAAAAAAAAATCTAATTTTGAATTTTTAAATTAGTTTCTTATTTTTTTAATAAAAAAAAGAAAGAAAAAAGATCATTCAGGGGAAACCTAACTAGAAAAAGGCGGAAACTTAAAATTCTGGGACGCCGCTTTTATTTGCTCTGCTATACAGAGACTCGACTTCACTTCACTTCCCTCCCTCTGTGCTCGTGTCTCTCCTCTTTGCCGATTAGCTCTCACCACTTCTTCATCTCCTCTCTCACTATTCTCTGAAGGTGAATTTCCACTGTAATTTCCAGTTATTTGATTTAAATAATTGATAATGCACATGAATACTGTATTCTCTACTCATATGTTGCTGTCTTGTCTTAAATTATTTTGAGCATTGATATGAAGGAAGCATGTGATTCTTTGGTTCTGGTGTAAAATAGTTTTCTTCTTTTTTTTTATCTGTTGAATTTTTTTCGTTCCTCGACTGAATCAGCAATGATTCTATTATGTTTACTGGATCATGATTCTTGTGTGACAATATATTTTTTACTTTCGGATTGGTCGTCTGGAATCAGTATTCGAGAAAGCCCAACTCCTGTAACTTTTGTGTGTTGGGTTGGTTACATGAAGAGCTTGAGGCCATTCTTGTGTTATGTAATTGAATGATCCTACTTTACATTCTTCAATGGTTAAATACATATTAATTGTTTTGGCATTTAGAATGAAGTCGTACAATTTTCATTTATGTGGTTTGATTTGTTACGCGTTAAGCATAGTCGATATCAATCTTGAACCTTTGTTGTCTTTCAATTGAAGATAGCCCCTGAAAGGTAAACCAAATAGCTTTGAACACGGTGATGTATTTTGCAGTGTTTTTTTTTTCTTCTGAAAAATGGCTTTCAACCCTGACTAAGTACTTTATTGGATATATCAAACCTTCTTGTCTTCATTGACTTTTTCTCTAACTTCTGAAACTAAAATGTACTTCTCATTATCTCTCATGATTCAGTTGTAGGGGTTTGGTTCTAATTCCAAGGGCGCGTTTTGGAGCATCGTTAATTAAGAAAAACAGATTGACATCACTGTATGGCTCCTGCCCAACCATTTACCGAAATTGACCAAGATCGTAAACCATGTATCAGTGCAAAAGTTGAACTAGATTCAGAGAACAGAAGTTCTCTTGCAAGCTTTGTTTTAGTGGACTCACATTGCACGAGTAAGTGTGAGGACACTCCCATTAGGATGAAATCTCTTCTGAATGTAAAAACGGAGGCTTTAACGTGCATTGCCGATTTGGATCTGGACATAATCGAATGCAGAGATAATCATAGTCACAGCTTGCAAGCTGATGCTGAAGACCTGGATGCAACTGAATATTCAAGCTCCTTTGCGGACACCATGTCAGACTCCGAGAATTTTTCTGGGTTTAGTGAAGGTGAAGTGGAATCTCAGTTTTTTCCGCGAAATGGTTTGACATCTGCTTTTGATGCATTTAGTAGTGCATTTCAAATGAGGTGTGTCTTAATTTCTTTTACAGGATTTTTGTTTCTAAATTCTTATTTATCATATAATGAATATGTGCTCTGTGGATTTCTATATCTCTTCTATTGTAGCTTGCAATAAACTGTGTTAAGGAGTTTTCTCAAAAAAAAAAAAAAACTTAAGGAGGTGTTTGTGTACCAACTGCTCGCACAAACTAAAATAATGTGTAGTTTAATCCAACTCACTCTAATTTCTCTTCATTCTTGAAGTTTATCTGATTGTTTAGATGCTACTGTGACATACTTTCTTGATCTGGTCAGCGGCATGATGTTCTTCATTTGTTTTTCAGGAAGAAGAAGTTGACGAATCACTGGAGGACCTTTATACGTCCTGTTATGTGGCGCTGCAAATGGATGGAATTGAGAATTAAAGAAATTGAATCACAAGAGAGGAAATATTCCCGAGCACTTGCAGCATATGATCAAAGAAAACATTCAGCATTTGACCAATCTACATTAGAGGAATCTGGTTCAAAGTCATTGCCATTTTCTTATCGAAGCGTACGAAAGAATTCTACTAAGAGGAGGAAGCGCAAGAAAGTTGAAGATACCACTGATATTGCATCATATATATCGCATCATAATGTTTTTTCCTATTTTGGTTGGTGCTTTCTTTTATGTTATTTCACTATATTTTATTTATTTGTTCTCCTCATAGTATCTGCCTCCACAAGGGTTTGTGATGTAACATGCATGTGTTGCAGAAAATAAGAGATCTGATCCTGATAGCATATCTGTGGCCGAAGAATTTAATAATGCAGGTAATAGTTTTTCCCTCACTTTGTTCTTTTCATTTAACAACTTCAAGCAATTGTAATATACTTCCTTCACCAACCCTTTAAGATTCTGGGGAAAGTTCTTTGAATGACTAATAAGGTCAATTCTAGAATAAAGAAAATATAAGAAAAAATCATATGTAGGTCAAGAATTTTTCTTATCATGTGGTCTAGTCAGATTAGTGTGTGATAGTGAAATGTGTAGTATCCTCCTAGACGATAATTTCCTTAACCAACTTTGACTTGATTGTAGTTGACAAATTTCTTTGCCATTGGGTCATGTCACAAGCATATGAGAATTTTCAGGATACATGTAGGAAAGAAATATGCGTGAAAGTGTAGAAACTTGAGTGTTATTGTTTGACCCCAGACATAAAAGTGCCCAGCCCAGGGGTTGCAATAATATTGCCACAGAAATAAAAACTAACAGAAGGAATCCATTAATAAGTAGAAGAAATGAAAAGGACTTTGTGCGAGTGACAGGAATTAACCTAAAAGTTTTTTTTTTCTGAACATTTCCACTTTGGTATATGTTGTATGATTGCTTGGATATGCTTGCATCCTTGACATGTATATTCTGTATGATCCTTCATTCTTTCCAATCTCGATCAAATTCGGTGTTGCCGTGCAATTTTATGTCTAGTTTGTTGAATTGGAATGATCAAATGTTTCCCCTTTTAATTATTGAATTCTCATTTGCCAATATTTTTTGGAGAGTAGTCACAGGACAAAGTGCTGAGTACAATGAACTCAGCACAGCAGATGAATGGTCACTCCTTGAGTTTCGAGATGCTGACAAGTCTTTGGAGCATGTCCTTTGGAAAATCGAGACATTGCAGGCTTGGGTTCACAGGCTGAAGAATCAAATTGATGTGGTGATGCCCAAAACTGCTGCTATATTATGTTCCTCTGAGAATTTGAGCCTTCTAGTACCCTGTGAGGCACATACTAGCTGTGCCCACAGTCCAGCATTCTCTGCTGGAAATGGAGAGGGAATATGTACTTCAGAGTTCAATATTGGAGATCTGGTTATGCCTGGAAGTGTGGTTTCAAGTTTTGGGGATGCTATTCCAGTTGCTGATAATATTGAAAGCAATGTGGAACTACAGTCTGCTACTGATGTCCTAATTCATCCACCGCAGTTTAGCGAATCAAGTGAAGATGTAAGCATTCCTACAAAGGTAAAGTTATCACACATACTTCCCCTCTTGATCTTTTCACATTCTTTTACTAAATGTCAGATTATTATAATAACAATGAGAATATAGATTCAGAGGGCTTATCTGTTGAGGACCTCAATAAGGAGGACTTGTTGAGGACAGATTTCAACCAATTTGAAATATATTAAGGTATTGAAAAAGATAAAATCAATTTTCAAAAAAATAGAAGAAGATCAAATCAATGGATCAAATCTGTCTACCCACCACCTCTTGATTTTTCTAAACTAGTGTTTGGTTCTCTTACAGTGAATTTTTCACAATAATTCCTCCAACTTGATGAATTTAAAATTGTCAGTCAGATTATTCTTATCAGTATTTTTGTCTGTACTAGATGAATCCAAAAAATACAGCGTTTCTTTGCTTATAAAATTTAAAATTAGGGCCTCTATGCTATATTTTTCGTCCTTAGAGCCAAAATCTTGGGAAAGTATATTTACCTAATGCAAAATCTTGGGCATGTAATTTTATAATGTACAGATAGTCGATAATGTCTTGATACCTAAAGCGGCCGCTGAAGGAGAGAAGCAAACTTTCCAAAAAATATTAAGTGAGCAGCAACTAACAGAGAAACATCAGCAGCAGCAACAAGAGAAATGCAAACAAGAAGAAGCTCCTTCTGCAACCCTTTCATCAACGGTCGAATCATGTTTAGGTTTAGATGTTAATTTCCCAAAAAACAAGAGAAAAAGAGGGGAGCGAAGAACCGCCGGTTCAGATGTGTGGAGCAAGAAAGCTTCAGGCAAGCCTGGTAGCCAATGAGTTATATCTCCTTCACGTCAGCTGCTTCATGGAATTAAAGGAGTCATTCCCTGGTTTTTTTTGCATAAGTTGATAAAAATGTTTGCTTACACTTTAGTCATCTTGAATCAGCAAATTGTTGTATATAGGGAAATGGCTCCAGTCCATGAGTTATGAATCGCTTGAAGTGCTTGTATACCACAGCTTTTAATAGCAGCTTTGTCACAGCTCTTGAATAGTTGGTTATCTAGATTTAGTGGTAAAGGAGTGTAAGAACTGATTATTGAGCTGACATTTTCAAAGTGGTCAGCACTTCAAATTGTTCTCTTTACAAGTTGTGTGCACATCTTATGGTTTGAAGTAACTTCCAGTTCTACTCGATAATTGCTAGGTATTAAATTGGAGTTTTCAGAAGCTCATGATTTATATACCTTCCAAAGCATCTTTCAACATTGTTCATTGTTTCTGACTGGAGTAGTGACATTTATATCTAATTGCCCGTTTCCTATTGCACAGGTTTAAGATCAATTCAGAAAAGAAAAGGGGAAAGGCCGCAAACGTTATTAAAATTTGAACTGAACAATTGTATCAGAAATCATAAATTTTAGCCATTGACACTTTTGATTGAGAAACTAGCTAGCCATATATAATTCCAATGGATCAAATAGCTTGATAGGTTAACTAGTTAGGGTCTTAGGGGTAAGGGACGGTAGCAATGTGGTTATGAGCCACAGTTCCAATCCAAAGCTTGCCATTTGATTCTCTAACTTCACTCACAAGTTTCATAACTTCACCCTTGCGATCCTCCTGAACTTCCAAAAGCTCTCCTTTCTCGTCGAAGAGCGTTATCGGCGTGTACATTTTCATTCCCATTAGCTAAAGTAGATATTCCTCGTCCAAGGATTATTGGAGAGTACCTCTTGTGCTGGAGTCCTGCAACAATATATTGTCACCCAGAATTGCCCCTTTTCGTTTATTCTCACGTTGTCTGGAAACCCTGGAAGGTTTGCCACGAGTTCCACAGTTCCAGATTTCGGACCCTTTAGCCAATATTTCATAAGTCTGCATGGCATTCAATAGAGAGAAATGGAGTTCGAAGTTTAGTGAAAACATAGTGGTAACTTGATAATACTCCCAAAGTGAAAGTCAAAGATTCAAATTGATTCGAGCTTTAATAGAAAATGTAAATATAGGTAATTTCACCATGTAGCTAGTTAAGGTACCTGCAGTTGGTGGTCTCTGTGTAAAGAAGGAACGTTTGGTCATGAGAAAGCTGTAAGCCATTAGGGAAAGCCAAACTCTCCAACACAACGTGAGTTTTCTTAGTAGGAGGGTCATATCTCAGAAGCCTACTAGTGGATTCTCCTTCCAATAGAATAAGGAAATGATCCCTGCATGCATGCAGTTAAAACATACACATGCATTAATACTCGTAAGAACATGAGTAATTATATTTCGGCCGGATAGAGGTATGTTTTGTTCGGAGGAACTAATATTGCTTAATCCTCTGTATCAAAAGAATTTATGCATGCATTATTCTTACTTTCTGTTGTATCTCTTGCTGGTATCTGTGATCGAAGAAGATGGAACCATTGTGGTGGATATCAAGATCATTAGGAAAGAGGATAGGGTTTCCTTCCACATCATGGGTTGACAAAGGAGTTGCTAGTTCTCCTTGAGCTCCGACGACTAGAAACCCGTATTATGCGTCTGCAATGTACAGATTTCCGCTCTCTTTGTCGAATCTCAGCCCGAGTGGACGACCACACTTTTTCTCATGCTTGATGCTTCCATTGCTGGTAAGTAGTGGATTCATTGCCTCTTACACAAACCTGCTCGATTTGACCTTTTTATTTTCCAAATTAAAATGCCATGTTTCATATTAGTAATATATCATCATTCTATGATTAAGTTTTGATACTTAGTTTTTGGCACATTCGGCTAAGAATTGTCATTTCAATCAAAACTTTTTGAATTTTTATTGCTGTTGGAAATGATTTTTTTTCGAGCAATAACTTTTTGAATAACTTTCCCCGAAAAGAGTGATGTCAAGGAAATTAATTGGCTGATGACCAAAGCTTCTGTTTTACTCTAAAATTTGAAATATATACTATTCTTATATTTTTTTTGACAGTTATACTATTGTTATATTAGGGAGATGATATTCACATCCCTACAAATAATGGAATTTTTTAGAGTAGAATGACTCTACCGTAAATTTTATTTACTATTTTTGTTGTTATTATTGTAAAATAAGATAATTTTTTTTGTAATTTCATTCAATTTTTTGTAAATATTTCAACGAGCATATTTTTACAAATTTAGGACAAATCTTCGTTAATGTTGTATTTTAGTTTGATTATTTATAAATGATAAAAAAAATTGTCGTAATTTTGTTCTAAATGCATGTAGCAATTTCTAGTTCAAAAAATTATAATTTTGTTCAACTAATTGTAGATAATTGTTTAATGTAGATCTCCCCTACAATAGCCTTATCCCAAAATAATTATTAATGTAACATTTTTTTTCTTCAATCTTTATACATAATAGAGTGCGATACTTAAAGAAGAAAATAAAGTGCGAATTTCATAGACCACCCGGACATTATTTATTAATACATACCAATTGGGTGTTGTAAGCGCAAATGTCTCCCATCGGGTGTTTGGTCCTATCCATCACACAACACGTCCTTCGGCTAACCCAGTGTAAGGCCCAAGCCCCAATGCATCGAACTCTAAAGACTCGGGCCCTAAAACTTGGTCCTTGAATTCCAACTTCCCAAGTCCTAGCCGGCTCAAATTATCGCTTGGCCACATCTCGATGACTCTCTTGTACGGCGCAATGCTATGCTTCACGGGCCTGAATTCGTGGCCGCCAAGCGGGCTTATCTGTAGTGGATCCATCATGACAAAGCCCAAAACAAAAAGAAGGAAAATTACAACCGGGTGTGGCAACAATATAGCTTCATCTTTGGGTTTGAGCTTTCTCTTCTCCATTTTGAAGAGATATCGAAAAAGAAGAGACAGAGAGAGTTTTACAGACTGAAGGTTGAGATGCATTTGGGTTTGGTATAGTTGAGAAATAAACCAAAAGGAAAGAAGTGGAAGCTTTCAGGAAAAATCGAAGTTGGAATGTGATTGCTGAAGAAATATCTGGGTAAATGTAAGATAAGAGGTCGGTTGATAGCATATGACACAAGGAAGACAGCATGAATTGTTTGTGAATAGGTCCGTTGCGAGTAGGTTGTCTAAGTTAAGTTGCCCATGTCTTTGGCATTCATTCTAGCTCATTATGTATTTTCTATGCATTCATATTTTGAAAGATTATGATTTATGAAGCATTTCTGCATGATATAGTAGAATACCACTTATGAGATGTTTAATACTCATGAGCTTTGAGACCTTCACAAATAAATAATTTGCACCATCACACTGAATGAACTTCGTAACCTCTAAATTACAATAGCGCACATCTCCCTCATCATTTAGCCGGTGGGCCTCCGAGGCCCAAGAAGGTCTGAGAAGCCCAATTCCAGTTCTGTCCTGTCCGAAAAAAATCAACAATAGACCCGCTCCGTCGGGTTGTGTGCAGGATTTGGGCTTAGTTTCTCAAGCCCGGCCTTAATGAATAAGGTAAAGAAAGAAGATACGACCTTAATGAATAAATTCTTAGTTGGATGATCGAATTTGCTATTAGATTCTCATTTGGTTACTTGGTCTTAATGAATAAATTTAGTTTTATATAAAGAAAAACTGTATTCATTGTTTTGAAAATGCTATATGATGTTTGAGTTGATGTTTGGGTATTGATCTAAGAGCATCTCCAATAATAGAGACTTATTTTCTAGTTAAATTTATCACAAAGCTAAATATAACCACCATATTTTTAACTTTTGTTCAAATAAATCTAGATATTTCTAAGTTAAATTGAAATAAGACACTATGGAGAGAGGAAAATATTTGAAGGAAAAATTTAACTATTAGTTATTTTCTTTCTATATTCTTGCTAAATTTGATAAAGAATTTAACTAAAAGTTATATTTGATTTTAGTATAGGGTATCTATTAGAGTGAGAAAACGTTATAATTTAGTCAAACTTTTAACTTTTTTTTTTGCGACTAGACAGTTTGACTTGTTTCTTTATGTAGAAAACAATTAGACCCGGCCCGGCCCAAAAATTATAAAAATAGCCGGTTCAGCCCGACAAGACTCGGTTTCATGACTCGGGTTTGGGCTTTTTAATTGTGTTTAAATCCCGACCCGGCCCGTAACTATTATTTTTCTCAAAAATCCAGTTCGGCCCAAAGTCTGAAAGGCTCAGCCTGTTGACTGTACATTTGCTCAATCTCCCTTCAAGATAAAACCATGCCTGACTTGAAATCGATGCAAAGATGTAGAGATGAACTAATCAGGGACCTTCTATTTAGGGGCATCCAGCGATATGTGTGAGATTTTTTTCATGACCATCAAAGGAGAATAGCTTCAGTAGCTTAAACCATTCATGATTACCAAGACTTTAATGAGTCGGGCATGATTTTGTCTCAATGGGCTACCGATGAGCTTTTAGGCCTATGGATCAATTGATGTCCCTCAAGTGGATAAAAATAAGGAAAATAATAAATAAAAAAAATCAACTTCACCATTCTTTTTCATCAAAAACACATCATAAGTTTTCAATTAAAAAAAAACCTATTATATTTTTTAAGTATGTAATAGACCATTGTATTCAAATTATTCACGATATTGCCACTGACATTTTCTTTGGATCTTCCACCCAGATCTCTCATCACTCTCTCGTTCTCATTTTCGACCTCTCTCTCATTTTCTCTCTGCCTTTCGAAAGATCAAAGATATTAGACTCAGTCGTCCTTGCCATCGCATACGTCCTTTCTATCGCCGTTATTCTCTCTGCCTTTTTGCGGTTTTCATCGTCATCTTATTTGACGTCTATCTCGTTCTATGTAAGTAATTCGTGCTCAAAAACCTTCATTTTCTTCATTCTCGTTATTTTGTAAGTAGTTTGCATGTTCATTTTCTTTGTTCGCATCTATGCTTTTGAATTTTGGAACGATATTGTTGCTGTTGACATTTTTCTAGGATTTTCAGTTTGATTTTTTGGTATTTTTGTAACTTTTTCATGATTTTTGTAGATGTTCATTGATGTATTGTGTTCGATAGGCTTTTGGTTTTTTGGGTTGTAGTTGTTGTGTTTGTGATAGTATGCTTTTTTGGATATTTGTTTAAGTATCTGTCTAGATATCTGTTTAACTATCTATGTGAATATCTGTTTAACTATCTATCTGGATATCATTTCCTTTTGCTTACATGATATTTTATATGTTATGCCTTTAACTATTTGCTATCTATTTGGATATGTGTCTAACTATCTGTCTTTATTATGTGTTGATCATTTGTAATTATTCATTTAAAATTGTATTGGGTAAACACAAGTGAATAACCTCTGATTCAGGCAGTGAAGTTGAGAAAAGTCATAGAAGATTGGCCAAAAAGAGGGCCAAGTATGTCAAATTTTTGGAATCTGATTGATTACCTTCTTCTTCTTCCGAAGATGATCAGTTTGTTGTAAAAAGATGGAACAAGGGAAGAAGATTGGCTTTTTTGTCAGCAGCTTCTTCTGTTTCAGAAGATCTTATTCGGAAAATGATAAAGCAAACTTTGAAGAAGCAAGAACAGAAAAGGAAGAAAAAGAAGGTTGTTAAGAAGCATGACATCAAGAAGAAGGGGAAGAAGAAACAGAAGTCTTTTGAATCAATTAATATAGTGATTCAGAGACTGAATATGAGGATGGAGAAGCTGTAGAAGAACAACAAGAATCAGAGCAAACTTTGAAGAATCAAGAGTAGAAAAGCAAGAAGAAGAAGGTTGTTAAGAAGTAGGACATCAAGAAGAAGGGAAAAAGAGACATGAGTTTTGAATCAATTAAAGATAGTGATTCAGATATTGAATTTGAGGATAGAGAAATTGTAGAAGAACATCAATAATCAGAGAAGCCAATTTTTCCGTTGGACAGTACATGGAAAACTCAATTTCGTTGCTCATTGTACTACTTTCAGAATTTTATTGTGAGAATAAGGAAGAGAATCATTGTTAAAGTGAAGAATAGGTTGAAGATCACACCATTTCATGATCTATTAATGACATTCATTGAAGGCGATATCGATCAACAAGACTGCGTTACGTTTAACAATGCCATTATTGTTATGGTTGATACGTATAAATAATAAAGCAAACTTTGAAGAAGCAAGAACAGAAAAGGAAGAAAAAGAAGGTTGTTAAGAAGCATGACATCAAGAAGTAGGGGAAGAAGAGACAAAAGTCTTCTGAATCAATTAATATAGTGAACCAGAGACTGAATATGAGGATGGAGAAGCTGTACAACAACAACAAGAATCAGAGAAAACTTTGAAGAAGCAAGAGTAGAAATGCAAGAAGAAGAAGGCTTTTAAGAAGCAGGACATCAAGAAGAAGGGGAAGAAGAGACATGAGTTTTGAATCAATTAAAGATAGTGATTCAGATATTGAATCTAAGGATAGAGAAATTGTAGAAGAACATCAATAAGATGTTGAAGTGAAGAATAGGTTGAAGATCACACCATTTCATGATCTATTAATGACATTCATTGAAGGCGATATCAATCAACGAGACTACCTTACGTTTAACAATGACATTGTTGTTATGGTTGATACGTATAGGAAGGATACGAGAGATTTTCAGTTGCGTCTGACGTTGGATCTCTTCTTAGTCTGAGTTGTTCTGGAAGACCAATGCTTGATAAGGCTGTCAAGGTATCAGATTGGATAACTATGTTTTTTGGTGGTGAGCAATCAACAAGACCATTGTTACGAATACTTTTGACTATATAATTAATGATGCGGAGAAAGTTGATGACTGTGTTCGTCTCTTGATTTTGCTTCTTCTTGCCTTTGTTTTGCTCCTTAATTCTAGTGGTATCTTGTACACCAACTTTGCCAATTACATGAGTGACATTGCTAGAATGAAAGATTATGATTGGCCAACTACTATGCACGATAACTTGCTGAATGCATTGGATATATATTCAAAGAAGTATGATCCAGAAGTAGCAAAAAAGAGGAAGGAAGCGAAGAAACAGAAGTTAGTGAAGAAGAAGAATGAGGAGGAGTAGGAGGAGGAGAAAAAAGGCTATAATATCGAAGAATGTCGGTGGTTGCGGCATTATTATATCGGTAAAATTCCTTGGGATTTTTTCCTTTGATTTATCATTATCTGTTTGTTTGTTCCTTGCATATCACTTACTACTTTTTAACATTGTTTATTTGTATCAGTATTATCTTGCTTCAATCATGAACATTATAAATCCAAGAATTGGCAAGGAGGACTCAAAGCTTGGCATTGTCAAGTACAGCCTAGGAGATATCTTGGAGGTACTTCAGAAATATCAAGAGTTTGGAGATGTTAAGGATAAATATCTAAATGTGTGTCTAGATATCTGTATAAATAGTTGTTTGTTAATACCATTGACTATCTGTGTGGCCATTTATTTATTTATTTATTTTCTCTGAACATGTAGTGTATCTATCTTTTTTACTTATGTTATTTTTTTCCATTGAATTCTTGTTGTATCTCTGTTAGGGAGTTCGTTGCAGACCAAGAAGAGTTCCCAACGAGTTCGTTACAATTATCTCTTTACCCCTACTCCTAGTCCCGTGCAATCTCGAGCCGCATTACCTAATTCTATGGCTTTCTCTCCCTAGAGGTAGTGGAAAACCTTATGACTCCTCATCCAACTGCTACTGGTGCATCTCTTCCGACAGTCCGAACATGTTTGATTAGCAAGGAAGTTCCTAGGCTGGGTGTGAACCTGAATAGAGAAAACATGTACCTATACTCGTATGTTGAGAGGTTGAAGTGTAAGATCAACAAACGCTTGAAGAGAGATGAGATTTACTGGTACCCGGGCGACACTGAGATTATGAATGAGGCCAAGTCAAAGCCCTAAAATAAAAAAGGGAAGAAAAATGATGTTGTGGCTGAGGTAGTACCCACTGGAGAATTTGCAATTGTTGAAGTACTGTCACCTCTGGTTGTGAAATTATTCAAGAAGAAGAGGGGTGAGCCAGGAAGAATCCGAGTAATTTTGACTGATGAAGAGAACTTAGGTGTACCGTTTCTTGATTGTGAAGTTTTTTAGTACATGGGAGAGCGCTACCAGAGTGAGTTGGTGAAGTATAGGATGAAAACTGCCACAATTGGGTAATTCTCTCAAATTTTCAAAGTTATTTTTTTTTTCTTATTTATGTTTCAGTCTTATAATCTTTTGTTCTCTGTTGTTATGTTGTACAAAGATTTGTTCTGAAATGACATTGCTTCTTTTCAATTCAACGACCAACAAGATTTGAAGGATATTATTAGTGGCAAGGAGACCTCGAATTCTCTTTTTAGATTGTTATGCCACTATCCTTAGTGAAGCAATGGATTCCAAGAGTGGAAGTTGTTATTCTTTCCACACATTGGCTCATGTAATCCTTTTTTTTTTTATCTCTGTTCTTTGTTTATCTGTATGTTTCCGACTATGTTTTTTTAGCTTATGTGTTTAAATTTTGTGTGCTGCTTTTAGACAGGTTTCTGGGTCACAGTTGAAATTAAAGATGGTGCATGAACGCCTTTTTGAGAGGTTGTTCGAGGTTTTGGGCAGCAATGAACACCATGATTTTGATCGATTCGAGATGAAATTTGTTGTGGGATTTGTAGCTCTCATCCTCTTGAAGCTACCATGTAAGTTTGAAGCTCTAATTTTGCTTGAGTTTGGAGAATTTTGGGATTGAAAATTTATGTACAATTCGGTTTATCATGAAATTGGATGTGTTAGAGTGAGAATTGGACTTCGGTGCAGTTATGGAAGTTGCTCAGTGGACAATTTTGAGTGGAATTGGTGCAGCTCCGCCGTGAAATTCTTCGGCGGGCAGCGGCGCCGCCGTGGACGGCGGTCAACGGCGGCGGTCAATGGTCAAACTTTGACTTTTTGGACTTTCGACAAGTTGCATGTCATTTGACTCGAAATCGCGCTCCGATCGCAGTGGGGAGGTTCGTTTTTCGAGTTGAGCATCCGAACGTAAAGCGAGGTATTGAGGTGGTATATATGGATTTTCGACGATTCGTCGTATTCGAATTGTGTATTTCCGAGAACGGTGGTTTCTCGTGGTTTGATTTGTATTGTCGAGTTATGATTTTAAATATTGGACATTGTGAATATTCAGGTGTTCGTGATCGTTCGTTTGGCGAGAGACTTTCCGCCGGATCACGGGTTAACGCATATTGCGTTACGCCAGTCTGTGAGTGGACATTTATTTTCACGGATTGTTTGCGAGTCTTTTATTTATGATTTACGAACTTGAGCATGCAGATTGATTACGATTTTACGAGCATGTGTTTCACGATTATGCATATACGAATATACGTATACGAGTATACATGTATATATATTATGTTTTAAGCATGTGCATAGAAAAGATTTATGATTTGGTTTACACAGAGTACAGTCTCAGTATATGTTGTGGTATCGATACACATTGGCTTCTCGGCTGATCCCCGAGTACGCCCCGGAGGGGACAGATATCCTGACCCGAGGCCTTTCTGGCTAGGAATCACGTGTGGGTCTGTGATCCCGTGGTTCAGACTGTGCTATCGCGTGGTAGTCCATGAGAGATTCCGCGATATGTTTACGTTGCATGCTCTGTGCGTGAGTGGTAGCTGGAGTCTCCTCACGTTTTATTTGATTTTCATGTATTTGACTCGCATATGATTTTATACGTATATACTACTGGTGAAAGACATTTATTTTCGTCCACTCACTCTAACGTGTTTATTGTCTTTCCCCTGGGCTTTTCAGTTTCCGTGCCCAGTTTGCAGTTCAGGCTCTGGTGTCGCACGTCGTGGTCGGAGGCATAGTGCTCGAGCTACTTTGTTTCATCCAGTAGGTTTATTGTTCTACCTACTGTGGTATGCGTATATGATTGTGTATTAGAAGTCGCTCTGAGCGTCCTATTGTTTATGTTATACGATTTTACAACGGATTTCAGTAAAGTATAGATATATTTACTGATTTACTTTACTGTTGATATATTGAGAAATCCGGATGGGATTGGTGCCCACGGTTTGCTTTTTGTGGCATAAGATGAAGTGTATTTTCCGCGTGCAGGTAATGGTAATTCCACGCTAGTAACGAAACTCTGCCCAAATTTCGAAATTTTTTTGTTGGTTCGTGTTTTCGAAGGGGTTTGATTCCGATTTAGGAAGCTAAATCGGGGTTGGGTCCTTTCAGCTTGGTATCAGAGCATTAGGTTGTCAGATTCTGTAGACTTCTGTAGTCGTGTTTACTAAGGATATTTGAGAATGTACAGCATGTCTGGAATGGTGACCCGACCGACCGGCGGATAATCATCAAATTCCGGGTGTTGTATGCTTTCAAATATTTGAAGTTCCATGATTACGTTCCACTTATTGTGAACGATGTTTTATTCATTAGGATGCCTCCTGACGTGCTTTCCATGTCGTTTCGGTTGTGGATCCTGTTGAGGATCAATCGACGCGCGATTTGCCAGAGAATAGTGGATCTGGATGAGTATTCAGAGTTCAGAGAATTGTGTGGCACGGTGTGCCTGGGGAAGTGTATATGAGCGTCTATATGTTGCCTTAGAGCTGTGAATTGTGGCAGTGATGTTGCTTGAGTCAGATTGTTGTATTTCGTGGGCTGAGATTGTGTGAGTTTCGGTTGTGACTCCACGGCCTACATTCAGGGTGTTGTTTATGCGGTAACGGTTTTATCAGGCTACCCAGCAATTGAATGTGGAGTGCTTACCCACCTGAGGCAGAGATGCATTGTTCACATGTTTGTTCCTGTTTGCACGTGTTATGTGGCTTTAGAGGGAGCTATACACGAGGTTCGAGATAAGTCTGAACCTGAGCATCAGAGAGAGTCTGAATGTTATGCCTCGAGATATCCATGAGGAGCTTTGTGTGCTGCACTCAGTGGCGAGGCTATCGTGAGGGAAAGATGTACACGGTTTTCGATGTGAAGGTTTGAGGGAAGTTGATTCAGTAGAGTTTGTGATGAGGTTGAGTTCCGACACCTCGGGATCAGTGACTTCATCAGGCTGCGACCTTTTTGATATTGTTGTGGGCCATCAGATCAGGCAGAGGATCCATTTGATGATGGCGGAGATCAAAAAGTAGCGGACATGTTCATGTGGCATGAGTTGGGCAATTGTTGGTGATCTTTTCACACAGCAGGTTTTGCGGTGATTTGTGTTCGAGGAGTATCCCCAGTTGTTGTTTCAGTGGCCAGGTGGGTCACGTTGAGAGGGAGCGTCCTTAGCCAGCTGTTATAGCAGTTCGGTAGCTCAGGATTTACGAGGAGATCCTCATGTTGTTCCTGCAGTCTGATCAATGTACCCTTTTGACGAGTTATTCAGCAAGTCGCGATTGACGTGGGCGGCTAGTTGGGCATGTTGGAGTTCGTGCCATGACCTTGTTTGAGAACAGACTTTTCTCCGAGGTTACTGTTGCTTGATGTCCATAGCTATTATACCTGCATCTCCACTTCCGAGGTTTTGGAGAGTATTGTATCCATCCGGAGGTTGCGAGATCCTTGTTGGAGGTTATGACTTAGCCGCGGATCTGTTATAGTTGGATATTGTGGTTTTGGTATGTTTGTGAGTATGGACTTACTGATGATACATTTGGCTGTGTTCGAGTACCTCGAGAAGGAGGTTGTGTTTCGACGACCAGATTTCCCCGAGATGCTGTTTCGCGGTGATGGTCGAGCGGATGGTGGAGACGAGTTATGTTGTTTGCTTAGCACATGTTGTGGATACTATGGTTGCTGTACCTGACATTGGCGACATTGAGGTGGTTCCCGAATTCCAGGTGTATTCCAGAGGAGTTACCAGGTGTTCCTCCAGTTCGGGAGACTGATTACACCATTGAGCTTGTACCGGGCGCTGGACTCATTTTACCGACATCTTGTCGTTCAGAGCCAGCAGAGCTGATGGAGCTACAGTTTCAACTCCCGGAGTTGCTGGATGAGGTTTCATGAGATTTCATGCGACCCCGCGTATTTGCGTGATGAATACTTGCATTGTTTGTACGGATGTAGGATGGTTCGACGAAGTGGTGCATTGATTACCGGAAACCTGATTTGTTTCAGAGGAGAGTGAGTATCCTCCGCTTCAGAGTGACGTTTGGTTTGATCAGCTCGTGAGAGCTTCAGTCTTTTCAAGGATTGATTTCGGATCTGGATACCATCAGTGGAGGTTTGATGAGTCAGATGTAGCTATGTTGGCTTTCGGATCTCGGTGCGGGCATCATGAGTTCTTGGTCATGCTGTTTGGTTGACCAATGCTCTGTAGATCGTGTGGACTCGATGGACCAGGTGTTCAGACGATTTCTGGACGAGGTTGCGGTCATGTACGTTGGCATTGTCCTGAGGTATTCCAGGAGTGTGGGCCAGCACCTGAAGCAGTTGCAAGTGGTTTTGCGACTTTACGAGATGACCAGGTATTTGTGAAGTTCAGTCAGTATGAGTTTTGGGCCGATTAGCATGAAGATTTTAGGTTGTGTGATGCTATCTAAGTGGGTGGCGTGGATCCTGATCAGATTGAAGCCGTGTTGATTTGGGGTTGCCTTACCATTGTGCCAGAGATCGGGAGTCTCTTGGGTTTGGCAGGCTATTATTGACGGCTTGTGCATGATTTTCCCGGATTGCCACTTCACTTTCCGACTTGACGGAGAAGCGTCAAGTTCTAGGGGTACGATGCACGCGAGGAGAGTTACTTACTCCTGCAGGATGGTTGACCGTTGTTTCGGTTTTGACCTTACTTGACGATTGCGATGAGTTCGTGGGTTACGGCGATGCATCGAGGTTTGGATTTGGTTGTGTTTTGATGCTTTGTAGCAGAGCGGTGGCTCATGGTTCCAGGCAGTGGAACTTTGTATAGCTACGTATCCTATGTATGATTTGGGTGTAGCTGTTTTTATGTTGGCACTAGAGAGTTGGAGATACTACTACTATGGCGTGCAGTGTGGTGTAGGAGGTACACAGACCACTGAGTTTCGTCCACTTGCATTTTCGGCCATATTTGGGCTTGAGGTAGTGTAGATGTATGGGGTCGATTAACGACTATGGCTGCACCTTTGAGTTTGTTCGGGAAAGGGTAGAGGTTATACATTGACTATCCATCTGTGATGTTGTTGCTGATGCATTCAGTCGAGAGTCGGGATTTCAGTGTTTCATGTGTGTGTGGCTCGAGTTTTCGTGTTAGCCGAGTGTGGGCTACGAGAGCTGAGTTCGAGAATAATGATGTTGAGGCTCGTGATTTTGCGCGCGTTTGGCGCTAGTGGTACGGAGAAGTGTCAAATACTTCGAGTTTATTACTCGTGACGCAACATGAAGAGCAATGTAGCAGCTTGTGTGTACTGATGCCACATTCGTCGACTGGCGATGGCTAGGAGGCAGAGACGTGCCGAGATGTGTCAGCCATTTGAGATTTCTGGTTAGACGTGGCGGTTACTGCGGTGATTATGTGTGTTGGTACGCATTTTGGTTTGTGATACCAGTTGTCAGGCCTTTGTGGACCGTTTGATGAATTTAATACGTTTCCTTGTACTTTCGGAGACGATTTCAGTGGCAGGCTGTTGTGACTGTGTTTGATGGAGGTTGTCCATCTACGTGGTGTGCCTGTGTCCCAGTTTGCCGATTGAGATAATCAGTTACGGCAGAGTGTTGGTGAGCTTTGCAGCGAGCATTGGGGACCAGATTACGAGTTAGTACTGGTTCTTATCCTCAGATTGGTGGGCGATCTTTGAGGACTATTCAGACCTTGGAGGGCATATTGTGAACCTCGGTATTGCTGTTCCGGTGGATTTGGGACCAGCAGTTTCAGTTGTTCGAGATTGCTTGCAGTATCAGTTTGTTAACCACTGTGATATTGGCGTTGCTTGACGTCGTTTTGAGGAACGATGTTGTACTTCATTGTGTTGGAGTGAGTTTGGTTTGAATTTGAGTTGATGTTTGATTCCGATTTTGTGGAGTGTGTTACCACAGACTGTCAGGTTAGCGGAAATGGGTTGATTGTTGCCGAGTTCGATGTTTGAGTTGTGTTGATACGAGTATGTTGAGTTGTGATTTACCATGTGGTTTTGATCCATATGTGGTCATAGGCGAGTGTGTGTTATGCCGTATAGTTCGGCATCGCCTATAGTGTTGATTTTTTTGTGTATTGTGTTCCGTGTGGCGGAACTATGTTTCAGGTTTGCTATATGTCGTGTACCCTATCTGTTCCTTATGCAGGAACACTTGGCTATTGTGTGGAGCCAGTTGAGATTTGAGATTTGTGGGTACAGGGATTTCAGCACGGAGCTATCTCCTATTGTGGAGTTTGTGATCAGAATTGTTCAGTTGATGTGATCACTGGAGAGTTGAGCAGTATGCAGAGGCAGCGCTCCTACTTTTAGCCAGCAGACTCTGAAATTTCGAGGTCGAAATTTTTCTAAGGGGGGTGGATTTGTGACGACCCGGAACAGAATCAGCAGTTAAGTCGCACAGTCGCAGAGTTACGACAGTGTTGAAATCGCCGAACCTTCTTAACGACTAAATTATTGGCCGAGAATTGGAGCTGGGTCTCTTCTCGAGAGTCGTTGTACGTGTGATTTCGAGTTCGTGGGTGGTTCCGGATCGTTATTTGGACGACCAAGGAATTAATTATGAATATTTGAAGTTTCGACGGAAACAGATTATTATGGCAGGTTTGTTCGCGACTAAATTACCGGACGAGAATTTGGTTTCGGCTTCTTCACGAAAGTTGTTCAGAATTTAATTTCAAGTTTGTGGGAACTTCCGGAGCATGATTTTGAGTTACGAAGATTTTGTTGCGAATATTTCCGATTGATTGGTTATTTTGTCGATTTAATATATGTTGGTTTGAAGGGTTGACTTTTTATCCATTTGGTCGATGTGTTTGACTTTAGGTGATTATTGAAGATCATGTTGAGACGAGTTTGTGGCCGCGAGAATTATCAGAATCGGAATTACGACGAGAAAGTTACGGGTGTTTAATGTTTGTCGACAAGGATATTCATGAAGTTTCCTAATTGGGGAGGTTTCCTTATTTGGAATGTATATAAATGGAAGGTTTCCACATGAGGCAGGTCAACATTTCATTAATACATTTTGACCGGTCAGCTTGGTCAACTCGGTTTGACCGAGTGAAGTACGACGGTGGCGACGCCGTACGGCTCACCGGCGACGAAGCTGTTCCGGCCACCCCACGGCCTCCTACCGGTCCCATTCTCTTCGCCTCAGCTCCCTCATCTCGTTTCCGGCCACCATCGACGGCATAGGTCGCCGGAAGGAGGAAGAAAACCGGCCAAAAGTTTGAAGGAACTCGGAGATTTCGGGTTCCATGATTTTGATCGATTCGAGATGAAATTTGTTGTGAGCTTTGTAGCTCTCATCCTCTTGAAGCTACCATGTAAGTTTGAAGCTCTAATTTTGCTTGAGTTTGGAGAATTTTGGGATTGAAAATTTGTGTACAATTCGGTTTATCATGAAATTGGATATGTTAGAGTGAGAATTGGACTTCGGTGCAGTTATGGAAGTTTCTCAGTGGACGATTTTGAGTGGAATTGGTGCAGCTCCGCCGTGAAATTCTTCGGCCGGCAGCGGCGCCGCCGTGGACGGCGGTCAACGGCGGCGGTCAACGGTCAAACTTTGACTTTTTGGACTTTCGACAAGTTGCATGTCATTTGACTCGAAATCGCGCTCCGATCGCAGTGGGGAGGTTCGTTTTTCGAGTTGAGCGTCCGAACGTAAAGCGAGGTATTGAGGTGGTATATATGGATTTTCGACGATTTGTCGTATTCGAATTGTGTATTTCCGAGAACGGTGGTTTCTCGTGGTTTGATTTGTATTGTCGAGTTATGATTTTGAATATTGGACATTGTGAATATTCATGTGTTCGTGATCGTTCGTTTGTCGAGGGACTTTCCGCAGGATCACGGGTTAACGCATATTGCGTTACGCCAGTCTGTGAGTGGACATTTATTTTCACGGATTGTTTGCGAGTCTTTTATTTATGATTTACGAACTTGAGCATGCAGATTGATTACAATTTTACGAGCATGTGTTTCACGATTATGCATATACGAATATACGTATACGAGTATACATGTATATATATTATGTTTTAAGCATGTGCATAGAAAAGATTTATGATTTGGTTTACACAGAGTACAGTCTCAGTATATGTTGTGGTATCGATACACATTAGCTTCTTGGCTGATCCCCGAGTACGCCCCGGGGGGGGGGGGGGGACAGATATCCTGACACGAGGCCTTTCTGGCTAGGAATCACGTGTGGGTCTGTGATCCCGTGGTTCAAACTGTGCTATCGCGTGGTAGTCCATGAGAGATTCCGCGATATGTTTACGTTGCATGCTCTGTGTGTGAGTGGTAGCTGGAGTCTCCTCACGTTTTATTTGATTTTCATGTATTTGACTCGCATATGATTTTATACGTATATACTACTGGTGAAAGACATTTATTTTCGTCCACTCACTCTAACGTGTTTATTGTCTTTCCCCTGGGCTTTTCGGTTTCCGTGCCCAGTTTGCAGTTCAGGCTCTGGTGTCGCACATCGTGGTCGGAGGCATAGTGCTCGAGCTACTTTGTTTCATCCAGTAGGTTTATTGTTCTACCTACTGTGGTATGCGTATATGATTGTGTATTAGAAGTCGCTCTGAGCGTCCTATTGTTTATGTTATACGATTTTACAACGGATTTCAGTAAAGTATAGATATATTTACTGATTTACTTTACTGTTGATATATTGAGAAATCCGGATGGGATTGGTGCCCACGGTTTGCTTTTTGTGGCATAAGATGAAGTGTATTTTCCGCGTGCAGGTAATGGTAATTCCACGCTAGTAACGAAACTCTGCCCAAATTTCGAAATTTTTTTGTTGGTTCGTGTTTTCGAAGGGGTTTGATTCCGATTTAGGAAGCTAAATCGGGGTTGGGTCCTTTCAGAACGGGCTAAGGATTAGGCCGTGGGGCAGCCAGACGGCGAACCACCGCCTTGGACCGCCGAGCTCCGTCGCACCATACTCTCTCTCCCCGCGTTGACCGGTCAAGCCTCAACAAGGAAAGTTTGACTTTCCACAAATAGAAACCTTCCATATATAGACCTTCCATTTTTGGAAACTTTCAAACACCCTTTTCGGTAAACTTTGAATATCCGTAACTTTCTCGTCGTAACTCCGATTCCAATAATTCTCGCGGCAAAAAACTCGACTCGACGTATTCTTCAATTATCACCCGAAGTCAAACACATCGACCTATCGGATAAAAAGTCAACTGTTCAAACCAACACATATTTAAACCGACTAAATAATCAACAATCGGAAATATTCACAACTTAATCTTTGTAACTCAGAATATCTCTGCGGAAGTTCCCACAAACTCGAAATTAAATGCTCAACAACTTCCATGAAGAAGCCGAAATCAGATTCTCGTCCGGTAATTTAGTCGTTAAGAAATCCACCAATTTAACTCTATTCCGTCGAAACTTCAAATATTCATAACTTATTCCTCGGTCGTCCAAATAACGATCCGGAACCGCCCACAAACTCAAAATCACACGTACAACGACTCTCAAGAAGAGACCGAGCTCCAATTCTCAGCCAATAATGTAGTCGTTATCAAGCATGGCGATTCAATCATCTGTTGGAAATCTGCGACTATGCGATTTCACTGCTGATTCTGTTCTGGGTCGTCACAAATCCACCCCCCTTAAAAAAAATTTCGACCTCGAAATTTCAAATCTGCCGCCTAAAAGTAGGAGCACTGCCTCTGCATACTGCTCAACTCACAAGTGGCAACCACAACTGAACGACGTTTCAGTGGCTACGACAACGGAACAACTCTGATAATAGACTCCACAGTAGGAGATAGCTCTGTACCGTAATCCCTGTACCCTCAAATCACGAATTTGAACTGGCTCAACACAATCGCCAAGTGTTCCTGCATAAGGAACAGATAGGGTACACAACACGTAACAAACCTGAAACATAGTTCCGCCACACGGAACACAACACACACCAAAGCCAACACTATAGGCGACGTCGAACTATACGGCTCAACACAAACTCGCCTATGACTATATATGGATCAAAACAACATGGCAAATCACAACTTAGTCTACACACATCAACATAACTCACACATCGAACTCGAGCAATTATCAACCCATTTCCGCTAATCTGACAGTCTGTGGTAGGACATTCCACAAAATCAGAATCAAACCTCAACTCACATCGAACTCGCTCCAACACAATGGAGTACAACATCGTTCCTCAAAACGACATCAAGCAACGTCAATACCATAGTGGTCCACAAACTAGTACTACATGCAATCTCAAACAAGTGAAACTGCTTGTCCCAAGTCCTCCGGAACTGCAATACCGAGGTCCACAATATGCCCTCCAAGGTCTGAGTAGTCCTCAAAGATCGCTCGCCAATCTGAGGATAAGAACCGGTACTAACTTGTAGTCTGGTCCCTAATACTCGTTGCAAAGCTTGCCAACTCTCTGTTGTAGCTGATTATATCGGCTAGCAAACTGGGACACAGGTACACCACGTAGATGGCCAATCTCCGTCAAACACAGCTATACCAGCCTGCCATTGAAATCTTTTTTGAAAAGTATAAGGAAACGTACTAAGTTCGTCAAATGGTCCACAATGGCCAAACAACTGGTACCATAAATCGATGTGCATACAAACATACACAAGATCACAACGACAAACACCACGTCTAATCGAAAATCTCAAATGGCTGACACTTCTCGGTAAGTCTCCGCTTCCTAGCCATCGCCAGTCGACAAATGTGGCATCTGCACACACAAGCTGCTATATTGCTCTTCATGTTGCGTCACGAGTAGTAAACTCGAAGTATCAGACACAACTCCATACCACTAGCGCCAAACGCGCGCAAAACCACGAGCCTCAACATTATCACACTCGAACACAGCTCCCATAGCTCGCAACTCGGCTAACACGGAAACTCGAGCCACACACTCACAAGAAACACTGAAGCTCTCGACTTCCAACTGAATGCATCAGCAACAACATCCCAGATGGGTAGTCAAAGTACAACCTCTAGCCTTCTTGAACAAACTCAAAGGTGCAGCCATAGTCGTTAATCGACCCCATCCATCTACACTGCCTCAAGCCCAAATCTGGCCGAAGATGCAAGTGGATGAAACTCAAGTGATCAGTGTACATCCTACACTGCGCTGCACGCCTTAGCAGTAGTGACTCAAACTCTCTGATGCCAACATAAGGACAGCTACACCCAAATCATACATAGGATACGTAGCTACATAAGGTTTCCCACTGTCTGAAACCATGAGTCATCGCTCTACTACACAGCATCAATACACAACCAAATCCAAACCTGGATGCATCGCTGTAATCCACGAACTCATCACGATCATCAGGTAAGGTCAAAACCGAAGCAACGGTCAACCATCCTGCAGGAGTAAATAACTCTCCTCGTGTGCATCGAACCACTCGAACTTGACGCCTTCTTCATCAATCCGGAAAATGAAGTGGTAATCCGGAAAATTCCTGCACAAGCCGTCGGTAATAGCCTGCCAAATTCAAGAGACTCCCGATCTCTGGTACCATGGTAGGTCAACCCCAAATCAACACGGCTTCTAACTAATCAGAATCCACACTGACTCCCTCGAATAACATCACACGGCCCAACATCTTCACGCTAATCGGCCAAAACTCACACTAGCTGAACTTCGTAAATAGCTAATCGTCTTGCGAAGTCCGCAAAACCGCTCACAATTGTTTCAGGTGCTGGCCCACACTCTTGGAGTAAATTAGGATGTTGCCAATGAACACGACCGTTAACTCTTCCAGAATCGTCTGAACACCTGGTCCACCAAGTCCATAAAAATTACGGGGGCATTAGTCAACCAAACAACGTGACCAAGAACTCGTAATGCCTGCACCATGATCTGATAACTGTCCAAACTACATCTGATTCATCGATCCTCAACTGGTAGTATCCGGACCCAAAATCAATCTTTGAAAAGACTGAAGCTCTCGCGAGCTGATCAAACCAATCATCAATCCGAAGCGGAGGATACTCACTCTCCTCTGAAGTGAATCAGGCTTCGGTAGTTAATGCACCACCTCATCGAACCATCCAACATCTGTACAAACAATGCAAGAGCACACCACGCAAATGCGCGGGGTCGCATGAAATCTCCTGAAAACTCTTCCAGCAACTCCTGGAGTCGAAACTATAGCTCCATCAGCTCCGCTGACTCCGAATGACAGGATGCCGGTAAAATGAGTCCAGCGTCCGGTACAAGCTCAATGGTGTAGTCGGTCTCCCGAACTGGAGGAACACCTGGTAACTCCTCCGAAACATACTTGGAAACTCGGGAACCACTTCAATGTCACCAATGTCGGGCACAACAACCGTAATATCCACAACATGAGCTAAACAAACAACACAACTCGTCTCCACCATCCGCTCGACCATCACTACGAAACAGTATCTCAGGGAAACCTGGTCGTCGAAACACAACCACCCTCTCGAGGCACTCGAACACAGCCAAATGCATTGTCAGTAAGTCCATACTCACAATCACACCAAAACCACAATGTTCAGCTATAACAGATCCGCGGCTAAACCATATCCTCCAACAAGGATCTCGCAACCTCCGGATGGATACAACACTCTCCAAAACCTAGGAAGTGGAGATGCAGGTACACTAGCCATGGATATCAAACAACAGTAACCTTGGAGAAAAGTCTAAGGTCATGGAACAATCTCCAACATGCCCAACTAGCCGCCCACGTCAATTGCGACTTGCTGATTAACTCATCTAGAAGGCTGCGTTGATCAAACTCCAGAAACAGCACCATGACCTCCTCCTGAACTCTGAGCTGTCGAACCGCTAAAATAGCTGGCTGAGGGCGCTCCCTCGTAACGTGACCCTCCTGGTCACCATAATAGCAACTGAGAGTGCTCCTCGAACACACGTCACCGCAACACCTGCTGCGTGAAAGGATCACCAATGACCGCCCAAACTCATGCCACAGGAGCAAATCCGCTACTCTGTGATCTCCGCCCTCGTCAAACGGATCTTCTGCTTGATCTGATGACCCTCAACATAATCGAAAAGGCTACAGCCTGATGGAGTCACTGAACCCGAGGTGTCGGAACTCAACCTCATCAAAATATCTCGACTAAGTCCACTTTCCTCAAACCACCACATCGAAAACCGCGTACACCTTTCCTTCTCGACAGCCTCGCCACTGAGTGCAGCACACTAAGCTCCTCACAGCTATCTCGAGGCATATCAATCAGACTCTCTCTGATGCTCAGGTTCAAACTCATCTCGAACCTCGTACACTACTTCCTCTGAAGCCTCATAACACGTGCAAACAGGGACAATCATGTGAACAATGCATCTCTGCCTCAGGTAGGTAAACACTCCTCATTCGATTGCTGGGTAGCCTGATAAAACCATTACCGCACAAACAACAGCCTGAATGTAGGCCATGGAGTCGCAACAGGAACACACACAATATCAGCCCACCAAATACAATGATCTGACTCAGGCAAAACATCCATTGCCACAATTCTCTGCTCTGAGGCAACGTGTAGACACTCATACACACACAACCAGGCAAACCGTGCCACACAATTTTCTGAACTCAGAATACTCGTCCAAACCCACAGTTCTCTGGTAAATCGCACGTCGATTGATCCTCAATAGGATCCACAACCGTACCGACACGGAAAGCACGTCAAGGAGGCATCCTATTGAATAAAACATCGTTCACAACAAGTGGAACGTAATCATGGAACTTTAAATATTTGAAAGTATAAAACACCCGGAATATTGATGAGTATCCGCCGGCCGGTCGGGTCACCATTCCAGACATGCTGTACATTCTCAAATATCCTTAGTAAACACAACTACAGAAGTCTACAGAACCTATAACCTAATGCTCTGATACCAAGCTGAAAGGACCCAACCTCGATTTAGCTCCCTAAATCGGAATCAAACCCTTTCGAAAACACGAACCAACAAAAACCATAGAAATTTCGGCAGAGTTTCGTTACTAACGTGGAATTATCATTACCTGCACCCTGAAAATACACTTCATCCTATGCCACAAAAATCAAACCGTGGGCACCAATCCCATCCGGATTTCTCAACATATCAACAATAATGTAAAATAATAAATATATCTGTACTTTACTAAAATTCGGAGTAAAATCATATAGTATACACAATAGAATACTCAGAGCGACCTCTAATGTATAATCATATACGTATATCACAGTAGGTAGAACAATAAACCTACTAGAAGAAACAAGGTAGCTCGAGCACTATGCCTCCGACCACGACGTGTGATACCAGAATCTGAACTGAAAACTGGGCACAAAAATCGAAAAGCCAAGGGGAAAGACATGAAAATCGTTAGAGTGAGTGGACGAAAATAAATGTCTTTCACCGAATATTATATATATAAAATCATATGCGAGTCCAGATGCATAAACAAATAAAGAAGTGGTACACGAGGGAGACTCTAACTCCTCACGCATACAGAGCATGCATACAAATCTCACAGTCATAACCACGGGGTCCCTAGCCCACACGTGATTCTAGCCAGAAAGGCCTCAGGTCAGAGATCTGCCTCCCCCCGGTAAAGGCCTCGGGTCAGGAGTCACAGCTTCCTCTGGTAAACATCCTAGGGGATCAGCCGGGATGCAGGTGTATCGATACAACATATATAACGACTGTACTCTGTGAAAATCAAATCATAAACAGTTCGATGCAATGCATGAAACAACATATAAGTGTATGTATACTCGTATACGTATATCCGTATATGTATAATCATAAAACACATGCTCATGTAATCCGAAATCTCATATGCATGCTCAAGTTCATAAAACATGTATAAAGACTCGCAACAATCCGTGAAAAGAAATGTCCACTCACAGACTAGCGTAACGCAGTTCGCGTTAACCCGTGATCCGACGGAAAGTCCCTCGCCAAACAAACGATCACGAACCCCTGAATAATCACAAAATCCATTTCTCAAAATCATAACTCGACAATTCAAGACAAATCACGAGAAACCACCGTTCTCGGAAACACGTAATTCAATGTCGACGAATCGTCAAAAATTCGATATTTACACCTTAATACCTTGCTGTACTTTCAGATGCTCAAATCGAGAAACGAACCTCCCCACTGCGATCGGGGCGCGATTTCGACTGAAATGATATGCAACTTGTCGAAAACCCCAATAAGTCAAAGTTGACCGTTGACCGCCGGCGGCGGCGGCGCCACCACTAATCTGAACTTTTCCCGGCGGAGCAACCCCTATTCCATGCAAAATCACCCACTGAGCAACTTTCACAACTGCAATAAAGGCCAATTCACACTCTAACTAGTCCAATTTCATGAAAAACCGAATGTTCACACAAATTTCAATTCTAAAATTCTCCATGTACAAGATGAATTGGAACACCAAACTTACATGGTAGCTTCATGGTGATGAGGGCTACAAAACCCAGTCCTTTTTGCAGTTCGAATCGGCTGGAATCGGAAACCACCATTAACCTCCAAAATCTTCAAACTTTGGCCGGAAAAACTCCCATCTCCGGCAAGCCACGCCGTGAAAGGAGGCCGGAATCCACAAGAGGGGACCAAGGCGAGAAGAACGGGCTAAGGATTAGGCCGTGGGGTGGCCGGACGGCGAACCACCGCCTTGGACCGTCGAGCTCCGTCGCACCATACTCTCTCTCCCCGCGTTGACCGGTCAAGCCTCAACAAGGAAAGTTTGACTTTCCACAAATAGAAACTTTCCATATATAGACCTTCCATTTTTGGAAACTTTCAAACACCCTTTTCGGTAAACTTCGAATATCCGTAACTTTCTCGTTGTAACTCTGATTCCAATAATTCTTGCGGCAACAAACTCGACTCGACGTATTCTTCAATTATCACCCAAAGTCAAACACATCGACCAATCGGATAAAAAGTCAACTGTTCAAACCAACACATATTTAAACCGACTAAATAATCAACAATCGGAAATAATCACAACTTAATCTTAGTAACTCGGAATATCGCTCCGGAAGTTCCCACAAACTAGAAATTAAATGCTCAATAACTTCCATGAAGAAGCCGAAATCAGATTCTCGTCCGGTAATTTAGTCGTTAAGAAATCCACCAATTTAACCCGATTCCGTCGAAACTTCAAATATTCATAACTTATTCCTCAGTCATCCAAATAATGATCCGAAACCGCCCACGAACTTGAAATCACACGTACAACGACTCTCGAGAAGAGACCCAGCTTCAATTCTCGGCCAATAATTTAGTCGTTATCAATCCCAGCGATTCAATCATCTGCCGGAAATCTGCGACCATGCGATTTCACTGCTGATTCTATTCTGGGTCGTCACAAGTGTGTCATGTTGATCTCATTTTAACTAATTTAAACGGAATGCATAGCCAATAAAGAACCAACACTTTTGGGAGGCACTAAAAACTGTAATGTTTATTCTCTTCTAACATTTCTTTTCTTTTATATTTTGGATGTTTTAGGTTTATAGTTTACAAATAGTTTGACATATAGTTTTATTCTTTTTCTTGCATTTATGTAGGTTTGTTTGATGTCTATGTGGATGGATTATGTCAGGGACTTGATTGATGATATGCTATCATCTAATGTTTGGGTGTTGGTAGATGACTGTGGCACAAGCAAGGAACTGCAGTTGAGGAAAATCCCAATATATGAAATTGAATGCAAAAGCATTGAGTGGGTGAGAGATCAGAAGTTAGATTTTGATAGAATTCTTGTGTCGTCCACCACCATCAGTCCTCATCAACCTTCTGGCCCTAATTGTGGAACTTTTATTTGCTACATCATGTGTAACCTAGCTCTTGATAAGGAATTAAAACAAATTCTGAATCATGAGGATGTGTCACGATTCAAGGCCAATCTGTTGCAATCATTTATGGATGACTATCTATCATGGGTATCGAAGAACTAGTTGAAGAAATGAAGTAATTCATAGTGAAAGTCTAGGACAGTAATCAATGTGTATATTTTGTTGTAGTGATCATTCTCTATACATTGTTTAAAGTTGTTGAAAAGTAGGAATGGATGTTTTCTTGTAGTGGGCGGTCTGTCTTGTTCTTTTTGTAATACTTTTGGTGAACATTATGAATGGATATTTTTTATTAGCTCTATTGCTATATGTTTGGATATCTATTTTTGCATTGACTATCTATTTCACTATCTGTATGTCTAACACAATGGACAACTCTAAAATTTTGAATATAACACTGATAGTTCAATAGATAGTTGAACAAATATATTCATTTTTTGTTAACCTCCAGCAACTAAGGTCCTTCTCATCACATATTTTCCATTTTCAACTTCATTTTCAAAGAACACAAAGGGTAAAACAAGAAGAATTTTGGTGTAATGGGTCACTTAAAGTCTTTTAAAATTTTAAGAATGAAAAACAAGACAGATAGATAAAAGGGGCAAAATAGACAGATATATAGAAAATTCTCCATGAATGAGTGAATATATAGATTAAGCCTATGAAATAAATATTTGTTTTTTCACTTTATGATAAATTTTACAACATAAAAATAACTTAAAGTTAGGTGTATAGTTGGTACGGAAACGTAGTTCATAAATCAGAGACAGCTCTCCAGACAGCTACCTTGACAACTGTCCTTGAAAATTCAGGAATGACATGTCATTTGCAGTCGCATCTGTTTATTTTACTGAGTTGTCATCTATTTATACCAAGATGAACTTTGCTATGAAAATTCAGTTTCACTCTCAATTTCTCTTCGTCTCTTTGATTTTAGTTTTGAATATCTCGTTCCCGTTCTGTGAAGATGGTGACTAAGAAGATAAAGCATATGGCTAACAAGAAGAAGGCGATGGCAATGACCCTAGCTTTGAGGCAATCAGCCTGATCGATTGAACCCCACCATTGTGACCCAAGAACAAGCTTCTGCCTCTTGTTCCCCAAACCCAACTCCACGTCGTACACAACATTCTTTTCACTATCGGTTAGGCCAAATGGAGAATCACACCATGGATCTAATTGGTTTCCTGGAGGCGAACATGAATCTCCATCTTCATGATATTGAGTACCGAATTTATGCCATTCGTCAGCAATTTGAGGAGCTTTATGTCTACCTCCAGACAACAGGAGAAGGGTAGAGAGTGGTGCAGTGCAAGATGGTGGTGCAGGGTAGGATGTAGCAAAGGTTGTGGATTAGGGTTTGTGATTTAGGATTCTTGTTTTTGATGTTTATTGTTGTTTGTGATTATGGATTTGTCTTACTCTGAACCGAGCATTTTTGTGTTGTTGTTTATCGATGCTTGGAGAAAGATTTTTTTGTAAGAACTTGTTCTTGAATTTAATTCCTCTGTGTATTTGAAAGGACTCAACCCCGATTTAGTTTCCTAAATCGGAATCAAACCCTTTCTCAAAACATGAACTTGCAAAAATCACAGAAATTTCGGCAGAGTTTCACTATAACGTGGAATTACCATTAACCTGCACCCGAAAAACACACTTCATCCTATGCCACAAAAGCCAAACCGTGGGCACCAATCCCATCCGGATTTCTCAATATCATAACAATAATGTAAAGTAATAAGCAAAACTGTACTTTACAAAAATTCGGGGAAAAATCATATGAAAGTATAACAGTATAGTAATCAGAGCGACCTCTAGTGTATATATACATAAATATACAACAGTAGGCAAAACAAAAAACCTACTGGAAAAGAAAGGTAGCTCGAACACTAAGCCTCCGACTGCGACATGAGACACCAGAATCCAAATAGCAAACTGGGCACGGAAACCGAAAAGCCTAGGGGAAAGGAAAATAAAATCGTTAGAGTGGGTGGACAAAAATAATCATATGCCTTTTACCATATATATATATATATATCATAAAACAAAGCGAGTTCCTAAAATAAATGGAGGTGTCAGGCGAATCTCTCAAGCCCGACGGTGATAGACTAGGCGAATCTCTCAAGCCTAGTGGGCACATCAGAGGAATCTCTCAACCTTGAATCTGGACTACCGGTGATCAGCCGAGTAACGAATGCATCGATGCTAAGTAAATGCGATCACCATATCAAATATAAAACAATACCTCCAAAAGCAATAAATAATCTCAATATCGTACTGGAAACAAATTAATACTGAAATCCAAAATCCAAATCGGCCGGCGACACGGATTCCCACTGGAACTCTGGCCACGGCGCACGACAGTCTTCGAGGCCACTCCCAAAGGCTCCGCCATGGCCCCACGAACCAAACCCCCCTAATCTGGTGGCCGGAGCACCACCGTGGCCGGAGCACCACCGTCCGACGACCCCGATTCCACAAAACTTCAAGCATCTCGTTCTCCCTCAAAACCTTACCAAATTTCACAAATCAAAATCCTAAACAATGGGAAATCAAGAGGAGAAGCTAACCATACCCAAATTGGAGCCAGAGGTGGCCGGAAATGAGAAGTCGCCGGCGAGTCAAACGGTGGTCCGGTTGCACACGGTCAATGCGGGTCAACGGCTCATGTTCATGGTCAACGACGGTCAAACTTCCCGAACAATATTTTTCGACTATTCCGATATTTATACTCGCGGCTCGATACGATCGACTATCCAAAATGAATCACATCCACGTTTCGGATAACTCAAACTCAAATGGATAAACACGACGAAATTACGCGATTTCAAATATTCATAACATATTGCTCAGTTATCGAAATAATTATCCGAAATCGCCCACAAACTCGAAATCACTCATACTACAATTCTCTTGAAAAGACTCAACTCAAATTCTCGCCTGATAATTAAGTCGTGAACCGAACCGCCAATTCGATTAATTTACGATAAACTGTGATTACTGATAAACTCGTGGATTAAGCCAATTATCGTGCTAATTCTGATTCGGGTCGTCACAGTATTATAAGTTGTTGTTTGTGAATGGATATTGCGTTGTTTATATATGCTGTTTCTTCTTGTTTGCTCTCTAAAAATGAGATTAGGTTTCTCTTTGCAGTGTGAATTTCAGCTCTGGTTTGCAGATAGGTTTAACAGATTGTTAAACAAATAGTTGAACAAATACATGGTTTTTTCTTACCTTCAGCAAGTAAGGATCTTCTCATTACATATTTTTCCATTTCCTTCTTGATTTTTGAAGAACAAAAAAGGGTTTGAATGATCAAAAGTCTTGAAATTATAAGAAGGAAAAGGAAGATAAATACATTAACAGATAGTTGAACAAGTAGTAAGGTAGATGGATAGATAGATAGACAGATATACTTGAAAATGGTAGAATCAGTGAATAGAAATCAAACAACACCATTCATTCTTTAAAGAAAGATACATAAATTGATAATAGAAAACAAAATATAATAATATGAATGATAAAAACTGAAAAGTACATAATAAACTACAAAAAAAAAATATAGATTTCTAATTTGTAGTTTTTTTGTGCTTCCTCTTCTCGCCGGTGCTTGCTCCTTCGAATCCTGGCTGTGGAGGAGGCAACATCTCAAAGATTTGGCCAAGCAGTTGAAGGATTGTCTCATCATTTTTCTGGATGAGTTTATGCTTTTTCTTTAGATTCTTTAGTCGATCCTCAAGGCTAGTTATCCTACTATTTAATTGTTGGAGCATAGGTGGAGGTGGAGTTTGTTGTTGACGGCAGCGACAACAACGTTCATTTTCCTGGAATTGAAGGAGCATTTCTTTTATAGTCTTCTGGTTCATGCTTAGATTTTCTGGACTTGTGGTTGTTCTGGGGAGGTGATCCCTGAGCTAAGTTGTTGGAGTAGTTGGTCATTTGTTGTTTTGAGAAGAAGCAAGGAGGTTAATGAAGAATATTTTTGTTTTGTGAAGAAGTTATGTTCTTTGCCTTTTATTTATAGAGTGAAATTTTTTGTTGAGGGAATATGAATAGTTGCATTTTTTTTGGTTGAAGAGTTGTGTCTTAACGTGGTTGAATGTGGTTATGCACGCCTGTTTAGAGAAGCAAAGAGAGAGGAAATTTTTTGTCATAATGTGACGATCCGAACAAGAATCTGTTGTGTATTCGGCACGATTCTTGAGATTGAGTTTAGTCGCAGTTTTATGTCGTATAAGTGTTTTGCCGATTCGATTCGCGACTTTGTTTTTGGTCGAGTATTTGAGTTGAGTGTCTTCACGGAAATTGTAGAGTACGTGATTTCGAGCTCGTGGGCGGTTCCGGAAGATTTTTCCGATAACCGAGGAATATTTTATGAATATTTGAAGTTTCGGTTTCCGACGAGTTTATCCGATTGTTTCGTGTTTATCCGAATCATTTCGTATATTCATTTCGGACCGTCGATTGACCCGAGACGCGAGTATAAATATCGGAATAGTCGAGAATAGTCGTAAAAATCACTGTTTGAGGATTGACCACCGTTGACTTACTATTTTTGGAAAGTTGACCAGTTGACCAAAGAGGAAAGTATTCTCTTTGAGCTTTGCCGTCCGACGACCTACTTTCCGGCCACCTCCGGCCACGTGACAGGTATAGCTAGCTTCCTCTTGTAATTTCGAGTTGATTGGTGTATAGATTTATGGGAATTGGTGAGGATTTCGTGGAACCCGAATTGGGTCCGATTCGAGGAAGTCGCCGGTGATGGTGACGGTGGTTTCGGTGGGTTTTGAGGGTGGAGGTTAGGGGGGTTCGACTCCCCTTGACCTTATGAAGCTTCCCATAAGATTTGTTTTGGAATTGGTTAAGGTTTGGCTAGAACCCGATTAGGTTTTCCGGTGGGTTTTCCGATTTGATTTTCGATGAAATTGATGATGTTAGAGTTGGAATTGGCTTGTGTGTCAGTTATGAAATTGGTTCGTATGGTCGAGACCTTGAAATCTGGAAAGTTTCGCCATGAAACTCCACGGTTGACGGCGCGGCGGCGGCGGTCAACGGCGGAGCTCTGGCCAAAAGTTGACTTTTCAGATTTCGACGTTTTTAATTTCATTTTTCTCGTAATCGCGCTCTGATTATCGTCCAGAGGTTTTCGGGTTGATTGGGTTAACCGATTTTCAGTCGAGGTTTCAAGTGGGGATTTCGGAATTTCCGTTATACATATTGTACCGCATTGCATATTTCCAGAAACGGTTAGTTTCCGTGATTCAGTACAGGGTTGAGAACTATGATTTTGATCAGTTATGTTTTTGTGAATATTCAGGAGATCGAGATCGGGATCGGGATTGTGATCGTGCTTCAGGCGAGGGGTCTTCCGCCGGACCACGAGATTAGCGCGAGTGCGCGTTTTGCTCACCTGTGAGTGGACAATTTCTTTTCACGGAATTCTTGCGAGTCTTTTATATGATTTACGAACTTGAGCATGCGTATGAGGTTTCGAATTACATGAGCATATGTTTTACGATTATGCGATAATACTTATACGGTTATACGTATACGACTATACATACACTTATATGCTGTTTCATGCATTTGCATCGAACTGTTTATGATTTGATTTACACAGAGTACAGTCTCAGTTACGTTGTTGTATCGATACACTTGCCTCGTCGGCTGATCCCCGACGGAGAGCCGCCTGGATGGGTGTTTCCCCAACCAGACCGGTGAGGGGCGTATCCCCGAAACCGAGGCCATTTCTGGTTTAGAATCACGTGGAAGTCAGGGACTCCGTGGTTCGGACTGTACTAGCACAGAGGTGTCCATGAGTGACCCCGTGGGATTTTTTACTTGCATGCTCAGTACACTGGAGGAGTATGAGTTTTACCTCGTGTACTTGTTGTTTTTATTTACCTGGACTCGCATATGTTATTTTAAACGTATATATCAACTGGTGAAAGACATTTATTTTCGTCCACTCACTCTAACGAGTTTATTGTCTTTCCCCTGGGCTTTTCGGTTTCCGTGCCCAGTTGCAGTTCAGGTTTTGGTGTTTTCACGTCGCTGTTTGGAGGCTAGTGATCAGAGTTACCTGTGCTTTCCAGTAGGTTCTTGTTTCGCCTACTGATGTGTATATTGTATATATTTTACTTTAGAGGTCGCTCTGATACATTCTGATACTTGTTTACATGGATTTTCTCGGATATATATATATATACTACAGTACTGTTTACTGTTTATGATTCATATATTGATGTTGAGAAATCCGGATGGGATTGGTGCCCACAGTTTGGTTTTTGTGGCATAGGATGAAGTGTTATTTTCAGGGTGCAGGTTATGCAATTCTACGTTAGTAACGAAACTCTGCCGAAATTTTGAAATTTTTTTGTTGGTTCGTATTTTCAGAAGGGGTTCGATTCTGATTTAGGTAACTGAATCGGGGTTTGGTCCTTTCAGCTTGGTATCAGAGCATTAGGTTGTCAGATTCTGTAGACTCTTGTAGTTGTGACGCTTAGGGTATTTGAGTTGATACAGCATGACTGGAGTGATGACCCGACTGTCCAGCGGTACTCATCAATACTTCGGGTGTTGTGTGTCCTCAAATATCTGCGGTTTCATGATTACGTTCTTTCTGCTTGTACCTAATGCTTGTCTTGTATCAGTAGGATGCCTCCTCGACGTGGTCCCCGTGTTGATTGGGAAGAGGATCCTGATGAGTATCGCCGAACGCGCGACTTGCTGATGCGAGTGCTGCGTTTGGAAGAGCGTTTTGACCCTGTGGTCAAGGCTCGCACAGCTGGTGCTACTGTGTTTTTGGGTTCAGTTGATCCAGAGATATGCGAGGCATGGTTGGTTCAGATTGAACATGTTTGTGAGCGTCTGCAGTTTACTTCTGAGCAGATGACAGTAGCCGCAGTTGGTTTACTTGAGGGTGATGCATACTTTATCAACTGGTGAAAGACATTTATTTTCGTCCACTCACTCTAACGAGTTTATTGTCTTTCCCCTGGGCTTTTCGGTTTCCGTGCCCAGTTGCAGTTCAGGTTTTGGTGTTTTCACGTCGCTGTTTGGAGGCTAGTGATCAGAGTTACCTGTGCTTTCCAGTAGGTTCTTGTTTCGCCTACTGATGTGTATATTGTATATATTTTACTTTAGAGGTCGCTCTGATACATTCTGATACTTGTTTACATGGATTTTCTCGGATATATATATATATACTACAATACTGTTTACTGTTTATGATTCATATATTGATGTTGAGAAATCCGGATGGGATTGGTGCCCACAGTTTGGTTTTTGTGGCATAGGATGAAGTGTTATTTTCAGGGTGCAGGTTATGCAATTCTACGTTAGTAACGAAACTCTGCCGAAATTTTGAAATTTTTTTGTTGGTTCGTATTTTCAGAAGGGGTTCGATTCTGATTTAGGTAACTGAATCGGGGTTTGGTCCTTTCAGCTTGGTATCAGAGCATTAGGTTGTCAGATTCTGTAGACTCTTGTAGTTGTGACGCTTAGGGTATTTGAGTTGATACAGCATGACTGGAGTGATGACCCGACTGTCCAGCGGTACTCATCAATACTTCGGGTGTTGTGTGTCCTCAAATATCTGCGGTTTCATGATTACGTTCTTTCTGCTTGTACATAATGCTTGTCTTGTATCAGTAGGATGCCTCCTCGACGTGGTCCCCGTGTTGATTGGGAAGAGGATCCTGATGAGTATCGCCGAACGCGCGACTTGCGGATGCGAGTGCTGCGTTTGGAAGAGCGTTTTGACCCTGTGGTCAAGGCTCGCACAGCTGGTGCTACTGTGTTTTTGGGTTCAGTTGATCCAGAGATATGCGAGGCATGGTTGGTTCAGATTGAACATGTTTGTGAGCGTCTGCAGTTTACTTCTGAGCAGATGACAGTAGCCGCAGTTGGTTTACTTGAGGGTGATGCATACTTTTGGTGGGTTAGCACCGACAGAGTTCCAGCTGACACTCCGTGGACATTGTTCCGTGATCTGTTTATGCAGAGGTACTTTAATCAGGCTACCCAGCAGCGCAAGTACGAGGAGTTTACGAACTTGAGGCAGGGCAGTTTGTCTGTACTTGAGTATCGGGATCGGTTTACCCGTTTGTCTCGTTTTGCGCGGGATATGGTGGTTACAGAGGAAGCCAAGTGTCGTAGGTTTGAGCTGTGATTGAATTTGAACATCAAGGCGACATTGACTACGATGCCTCGGAACAACTTTGATGAGTTTATTAGTACTGTACTCCGAGGCGAGGACATTGAGCAGGAGAGACAGCAGAGGTATCGGTCGAGACGGTTTGAAGAAGGTGAACCGAGTCAGGGGCCTTCAAAGAGGCAGAGTTCTGATACTTCCGATTAAGGTTCATCCTCAGGCAGTGGATCTTACCGCCCACCAGTTAGTGCACCGAGGCGGAGACCGTTTTGGAGGAGAGATCGACCACAGCGACCACAGGCTAGTGCAGGTTCCAGCGGTTCTAGTTATCCTTGGTGTACTGGTGGCACGTTTGCGGTACCGAGGGAGTATCCGTTGTGTAGTCTCTGCAGTCGACATCATGTGGGTCCATGTCAGCGAGGTCCTGTCACTTGTTTCCGCTGTGGCCAGGTGGGTCACTATGCGAGGGAGTGTCCTCAGTTGTATGGCGGTGACGGGCAGGCGGCCCAGAGTTCTGGTGCTAAGCGAGGTGCCATTACGGGAGCTCGACTAGCACAGTTTGCAGGTCAGGGCAGACAACAGGGATAACCCCAGCGAGGACGACCAGCCGACCAGGTGAGGGTTCATGCTATGACTCTACGTGAGGGCAGAGCATCACCGGAGGTCGTTATCAGTACGTTACATGTTTTTGGTATTCCTGTACTTGCATTGTTAGATTCGGGCGCCACACATTCATTCATATCATTTAGACTGTCATCACTAGCCACGATACCTGCATCTCCACTTCCGGGGTTGTGGAGGGTGTTGTATCCGTCAGGTGAGATTGTGAGCATCGGTTGGGTTTACCGAGATTGTGAGGTGTTTATTGATGGCCATGGATTAGCCGCAGATCTGATACTGCTTGATATTGTGGATTTTGATCTGATATTGGGTATGGACTTCTTGGAGTCGCACTGGGCCATGTTTGACTGCCACAGGAAGGAGGTCGCGTTTCGACGACCAGGGTTACCCGAGATACTGTTTCGTGGTGAGAAGAACACTTCACTATCGTGCTTGATTTCCGTGATGAGGGCGGATCGGTTGATGAAGAAGGGTTGTGTTGCTTACTTAGCCCATGTTGTGGACACTACAGCTGTAGTGTCAGACCTTGGTAGCATTGAGGTTGTGTCTGAGTTTCCGGATGTGTTTCCAGCCGAGTTACCTGGTATACCCCCTATGCGGGAGATTGATTTTACCATTGAGTTATTGCCGGGTACTGGACCGATTTCCCAGACACCGTATCGTATGGCGCCTGCAGAGTTGAGAGAGTTGTAGATTCAGCTCCAGGAGTTGTTAGAGAACGGATTCATTCGACCGAGTGTTTCTCCGTGGGGTGCCCCTGTGTTGTTTGTGCGGAAGAAGGATGGGTCCATGCGTTTGTGCATCGACTATCGGAAGATGAATCAGGTTACAGTGAGGAACAAGTATCCGTTGTCGCAGATTGACGACTTGTTCGATCAGCTGAAGGGTGCATCAGTCTTTTCGAAAATTGACCTTCGATCCGGATATCACCAGTTGAGGATCCGAGACTCTGATGTAGCCAGGACAGCATTCAGGACGCGGTACGGGCACTATGAGTTTTTGGTTATGCCGTTTGGGTTGACCAACGCCCCCGCAGCTTTCATGGATTTGATGAATCGAGTGTTTAGACGGTTCCTGGACAAGTTCGTGATTGTATTCATTGACGATATCCTGATCTATTCCAGGAGTGTGGGCCAGCACAAGAAGCACTTGCGAGCAGTGTTGCGGACTTTGCGGGACCATCAGTTGTTTGCGAAGTTTAGCAAGTGTGAGTTCTGGTTGGATAGTGTGAATTTTCTGGGCCACGTGATTTCGGCTGAGGGAGTCAGTGTTGATCCTAACAAGATCGAGGTCGTGCTGAACTGGAGTAGACCCACTACTGTGCCGGAGATTCGGAGTTTCTTGGTCTTAGCAGGCTATTATCGACGATTTGTGCAGGATTTCTCCCGGATTGCTACACCATTGACCAGATTGACGAAGAAAGGCGTCAAGTTTGAGTGGTCTGATGCGTGCGAGGAGAGTTATTTGCTCCTGAAGGAGAGGTTGACTACCGCACCGGTTCTGTCATTGCCAGACGACAGTGGTGAGTTTGTTGTGTACAGCGATGCGTCAAAGTTGGGACTTGGCTGTGTGTTGATGCAGCATGGTAGAGTTGTGGCTTATGGTTCCAGACAGCTGAAACCGCATGAGGCTAACAATCCGACGCATGATTTGGAGTTAGCCGCTATCGTGTTAGCGTTGAAGAGTTGGAGACATTACCTGTATGGTGCTCAGTGTAAGATTTACACTGATCACAAGAGTCTCACCTACTTACGGACGCAGCCGGATCTGAACATGAGGCAGCGCCGATGGATGGAGTTGATCAACGATTACGATTGCACTTTCGAGTACCATCCGGGGAAGGCCAATGTTGTAGCAGATGCACTTAGCCGGAAATCTGGAGCCTCGTTGTTTCACATGTATGTGGCCAGAGTATCGATTTTAGCCGAGCTTCGAGCTACAGGTGCTGTGTTTGGGTATGATGATGATGGAGCTTTGTTGGCCAGTTTTCAGGTTCGACCCGTACTGGTTGATCAGGTACGAGAGGCCCAGGATTCAGATTCTTACCTGTTAGGCAAGAAGACCATGATACGGAATGGTGTGCCTACAGAGTTTCGATTGAGCGACGACGGTACGTTGTTGTTCAAAGGATGGCTATGTGTGCCCAGAGATGAGGACTTGAAGAAGGAGATTTTAGATGAGGCCCACAGTTCAGCGTATGCGATGCATCCCGGGGGTACGAAGATGTTTCGTACACTTCGAGCGTACTATTGGCCGCGCAACATGAAGCGGGAGATTGCCGCGTACGTGAGTCGGTGTTTGATTTGTCAGCAGGTGAAAGCGGAGAGGCAGAAACCTGCAGGGAAACTACAGCCACTTGAGACTCCGGTTTGGAAGTGGGAGCACATTACGATGGATTTCGTCTATCAGCTGCTGCGTACTTCGGCGGGCAACACTGGCATTTGGGTTATTGTTGACCGACTGACGAAATCCGCACATTTTCTTGCACTTCCAGGGAAGATTTCAGTGGGCAGATTGGCCAAGTTGTACTTATCCGAGATTGTTTGCTTGCATGGTGTGCCTATGTCCATTGTTTCTGACCGAGATAGTCAGTTCACTTCTGAGTTTTGGCAGGCGTTGCAGCGAGCTTTTGGCACGAGGTTGCGGTTTAGTACAGCTTTCCATCCTAAGACTGACAAGCAGTCCGAGCGGACTATTCAGACTCTTAAGGATATGCTGAGATCATGTGTGTTGCAGTTTCGCGGAAACTGGGATCAGCAGTTACACTTGATTGAGTTCGCCTACAACAACAGCTATCAGGCCAGTATTGAGATGGCACCGTACGAGGTCCTGTACGGGAAGCAGTGTCGCACTCCATTGTGTTGGAGTGAGGTAGGCGAGTGTTGGCTTATTGGTCCAGATTTGGTGAAGACCATGATGGAGGATATACAGGTTATCCGGGATCGACTGAAGATCGCCCAGGATCGGCAAAAGAGTTACGCAGATGTGAGGAGGAAGAGTTTAGAGTTCGAGGTTGGTGATTGGGTCTTCCTGAAACTATCTCCGTGGAGGGGAGTTGTGCGTTTCGGGAAGCGAGGCAAGCTTCGACCGCGGTACATTGGTCCGTATGAGATTACAGAGAGGGTTGGAGCTGTTGCATATAGACTTGAGTTACCGGCTGAGATGGCTCGTGTTCATGATGTCTTCCATGTTTCGATGTTGCGGAAGTACATCTCAGATCCTTCACATGCGTTAGCCCCACAGCAGTTGCCGATCAGAGAGGATTTATCGTATGTTGAGGAGCCAGTGCAGATTCTCGATCGTCGTGAGCAGGAGTTGAGGCACCGTGTGATTCCGCTGGTGAAGGTCTTGTGGCAGAACCACTCAGTTGAGGAGGCCACCTGGGAGACCGAGCAGCGTATGCAAGAGCAGTATCCTCATCTGTTCACTTGACAGGTACGTAAATTTCGAGGTTGAAATTTCTTTAAGGGGGGTAGATTTGTGACGACCCGAACCAGAATCTGTTGTGTATTCGGCACGATTCTCGAGTTTTGCCGATTCGATTCGCGACTTTTTTTTTCGGTCCAGTATTTGATTTGAGTGTCTTCACGGAAATTGCAGAGTACGTGATTTTGAGCTCGTGGGCGGTTCCGGAAGATTTTTCCGATAACCGAGGAATATTTTATGAATATTCGAAGTTTCGGTTTTCGACGAGTTTATCCGATTATTTCGTGTTTATCCGAATCATTTCGTATATTCATTTCGGACCGTCGATTGACCCGAGGCGCGAGTATAAATATCGGAATAGTCGAGAATAGTCATAAAAATCACTGTTTGAGGATTGACCACCGTTGACTTACTATTTTTGGAAAGTTGACCAGTTTACCGAAGAGGAAAGTTTCCTCTTTGAGCTTTGCCGTCCGACGACCTACTTTCCGGCCACCTCCGGCCACGTGACAGGTATAGCTAGCTTCCTCTTGTAATTTTGAGTTGATTGGTGTATAGATTTATAGGAATTGGTGAGGATTTCGTGGAACACGAATTGGGTCCGATTCGAGGAAGTCGCCGGTGCTGGTGACGGTGGTTCCGGTGGGTTTTGAGGGTGGAGGTTAGGGGGGTGGTTCGACTCCCCTTGACCTTATGAAGCTTACCATAAGATTTGTTTTGGAATTGGTTAAGGTTTGGCTCGAACCCGATTAGGTTTTCCGGTGGGTTTTCCGATTTGATTTTCGATGAAATTGATGATGTTAGAGTTGGAATTGGCTTGTGTGTCAGGTATGAAAGTGGTTCGTATGGTCGAGACCTTGAAATCTGGAAAGTTTCGCCGTGAAACTCCACGGTTGACGGCGCGCCGGTGGCGGTCAAAGACGGAGCTCCGGCCAAAAGTTGACTTTTCAGATTTCGACGTTTTTAATGTCATTTTTCTCATAATCGCGCCCTGATTATCGTCCAATGGTTTTCGGGTTGATTTGGTTAACCGATTTTCAGTCGAGGTTTCGAGTGGGGATTTCAGAATTTCTGTTATACATATTGTACCGCATTGCATATTTCCGGGAACGGTTGGTTTCCTTGATTCAGTACAGGGTTGAGAACTATGATTTTGATCAGTTATGTTTTTGTGAATATTCAGGAGATCGAGATCGGGATCGGGATTGTGATCGTGCTTCAGGCGAGGGGTCTTCCGCCGGACCACGAGATTAGCGCGAGTGCGCGTTTTGCTCACCTGTGAGTGGACAATTTCTTTTCACGGAATTCTTGCGAGTCTTTTATATGATTTACGAACTTGAGCAGGCGTATGAGGTTTCGAATTACATGAGCATATGTTTTACGATTATACGATAATACTTATACGGATATACGTATACGACTATACATACACTTATATGCTGTTTCATGCATTTGCATCGAACTGTTTATGATTTGATTTACACAGAGTACAGTCTCAGTTACGTTGTTGTATCGATACACTTGCCTCATCGGCTGATCCCCGACGGAGGGCCGCCTGGAGGGGCGTTTCCCCAGCCAGACCGGTGAGAGGCGTATCCCCGGAACCGAGGCCATTTCTGGCTTAGAATCACGTGGAAGTCAGGGACTCCGTGGTTCGGACTGTACTAGCACGGAGGTGTCCATGAGTGACCCCGTGGGATTTTTTACTTGCATGCTCAGTACACTGGAGGAGTATGAGTTTTACCTCGTGTACATGTTGTTTTTATTTACCTGAACTCGTATATGTTATTTTAAACGTATATATCAACTGGTGAAAGACATTTATTTTTGTCCACTCACTCTAACGAGTTTATTGTCTTTCCCCTGGGGTTTTCGGTTTCCCTGCCCAGTTGCAGTTCAAGTTTTGGTGTTTTCACGTCGAGGTTTGGAGGCTAGTGATCAGAGTTACCTGTGCTTTCCAGTAGGTTCTTGTTTCGCCTACTGATGTATTGTATATATTTTACTTTAGAGGTCGCTCTGATACATTCTGATACTTGTTTACACGGATTTTCTCGGATATATATATATACTACAGTATTGTTTACTGTTTATGATTCATATATTGATGTTGAGAAATCCGTATGGGATTGGTGCCCACGGTTTGGTTTTTGTGGCATAGGATGAAGTGTTATTTTCAGGGTGCAGGTTATGCAATTCTACGTTAATAACGAAACTCTGCCGAAATTTTGAAAATTTTTTGTTGGTTCGTATTTTCAGAAGGGGTTCGATTCTGATTTAGGTAACTGAATCGGGGTTGTGTCCTTTCACATAAAAAGAGAATTAGAGAATGAGAGAGAGAGAGAGAGAGAGAGAGAGAGAGAGAGAGAGAGAGAGGAGAAAAGTCGTATCATAAAAAGAGAAAAGAGGTGGGAAAAAACTGTTTCAGTCAGAGAGTGCAGAAATAATATAACATTTCATTCTCTATAAATATAATTGACTTTCCATATTTTCCATAATATGTTAGTACTTCATTTTCATCTCATACTCCTTTTGTTTGAGTTCATCTTCTTCTCTAAGTGTTTTAACAATCAAGAAAACAATAGCCCCAAGAAACAAGAACCCGAATAATTCAGACACCAGTGATAAGTCCACAGATGAGGATTTTAATTCTTCCAAGTCCAAGTCCTCCTCCTCCAAGTCCTCCTCTTCTGAAGACTCTGTTTATGGCCATCCCCCTCCTGTTGCTGCTTGACCACTTGTAGGTCTTGTTCTTGATGGCCCACTTTAACTTATAGTCCAGAAAATGGGTCATATGAGGTGTCAGATGGAGACGATGATGGAGGATATGAACCTGTTCCTTGCTGAACAAGACCGAATGTTTGATTTTCTCATGGGCATCATATCTCGTCTACCTTGTTGGCCATCAGGTTTTGAAGAAGAAAGCAGCAGTGGCACCAAGAAGAGGAAGATGTGAAGCACAAGATGAGTTTTTCAATTTTTTGTGTTTTTAATTGATTTTTCAGTTTTATTCTTCATTTTCAGTTTTGATTGAATGAGTCAATGACTTGATGAATGAATGTAGGAAGCCATTGAATGATATCCAGAAAGTTATCTATGAATGAGTGAATCAATGGATTAACCTATGCAATAAAATATTTGTTTTTGCACTTTATGATATATCATACAACACAAAAACAACTCAAAGTTGAATGTATAGTTGGTACTGAAACGCAGTTCATAAACCAAAGACAGCTATCTAGACAACTATCCATGAATGACTGAATCAATTGATTACATTTTACAATAAAATGTTTGTTTTTTTTCACTTCTTTATAATGCAATATAAAACACAAAAACAAGGGACCCACAGATAACCCCAAATTTTGTATTGCATGTAACAAAACGCATATATGAAATTTGGATACAGATATCCAGAGAGCTATCCAGACATGTAGTTTAACAGATATTCAAACTTTTAGAAAACTATTCAACAATATATTTTTGATAATCTAGACATATATTTTTCAACTGATAAGGTTATTGCAGATTCTCCTGTTGTCGCTAGTTTGACTGCATTTTGAGCACTTTGTCGGCATTGTTTATTTTTCTCCCTTCTTCTTCATTCTCTTTTTTTTTGGTCTTCTTGGTTGCTTCTTTATAAATGGAGGCTTGACGTCTAGTCTATATTGTGACATGCCTGAAGCGATTTCTCTATATTTTCTACTAGATTGAGTGTGAAGGAGTAGGCTTGTTTGTAATATAGAACTTTGTACAAATTGTCCTCGTAACAGTAAAGATTTTATCCTTTCTCTTGAATGACAACAAGGGCATGGGCGCACAAGGACCTCAACAACTGCCATTGTCCACATGAGTAGGTCCATGTTTCCATGTTAACTATACTATTATATTGGTCACCCTGAACTTTGTAGACAAGACCATTGGAGTTTATCACTCTCCAATGCATGCCTTTATTACTTGTTTCAATGAACTTACTTTCCATCTTTGGTCCCATTATAGTGTGCCATGATTCAAATTCTTTTTTTTTGCTTGCAATCCTTTCCATCACTTTTATGCTGAAAAATGAGCAAAAAAAGAATGGAACAATGCACTTTACAAATATTCAAGAAAAAAGAATGAAATATGGCAGGGTGCAATGAATGACCTGATTTCATCAGTAAGATAAAATGAGATGTAGGATCCAACTGTTAAAGCACTCTGAGATATTATTTGTCATTTTTCCATACCTGTCTCTTCCAAAGAATGTAGCACACCATTTTTTCCTTTGAGAGATCCTTCAAGAATTCATTGATGGCTCCATATCCACCTTCTAGCTTCATCTGGTTAAGAAGGAACTCATATTATCTTTCACTTCTTGCATATGCACATTGCATGAAGAGGTCAGCCATTCTATCTTTCAAGGGTCATTTGAAGTTGTCTTTGAAGTTCATAATCAAGTGCTGAAAATAGTAGCCATGCTCATCATTGGGAAAAACATCTGGAAGAGAACTCATAATTCCATTATAACAATCTGAGAGGAATGTTATTTTCCTTCTAGTGTTTGTTTCCTAGTTGATATTGTGTCTATCTATCTCATCTCTTAGGTACAACAAGAACCACCTCCAGTTGCTATCATTTTTGGCATCAGCTATGGCAAATGCAATTGGATACGGTCCTAAAAAAATTTGAGAACTAAAGATAATTGTATAGTTAATACTGAAATGTAGTATATAAAACAAAGACAACTACCTTAATAGCTACCTAGACAACTACCTATAAACTTTATATATATATATACACACACACACACATTACCTTGATCCACATCTTTTGCAGAGGCTCCCATGACCTATCTTTAGGAAACATGCATCAATAGACATCATGGGTCTACTGTTGTGACGACCCGGACCAGAATTAGCAGTGGAATCAGCTTGATTGATGAGTTACTGCGTAGTCGCAGTTGTCCGACAGTTATTGGAATCGTCAGAGTTCTTAACGACTTAATTATTAGCCGAGAATTGGAGCTGGGTCTCTTCTCAAGAGTCGTTCTACATGTGATTACAAATTCGTGGGAGGTTCTGGATCGTTATTTGGACGACCGAGGAATTAGTTATGAATATTTGAAGTTTCGACAGAAACGGATTTAAATGGCAGGTTTGTTCGCGACTAAATTATCAGACGAGAATTTGGTTTCGGCTTCTTCACGGAAGTTGTTCAGAATTTAATTTCGAGCTTGTGGGAACTTCCGGAGCATGATTTTGAGTTACGAAGATTAAGTTGTGATTATTTCCGTTTGTTGATTAATTAGTCGATTTAAATGAGTGTTGGTTCAAAGGGTTGACTTTTTATCCGTTTGGCCGATGTGTTTGACTTTGGGTGATTATTGAAGAGTACGTCGAGACGAGTTTGTGGCCACGAGAATTATCGGAATCGGAGTTACGATGGAAAAGTTACGGGTATTCAAAGTTCGTCGAAAAGGATAATTACGAAGTTTCCATATTGGGAAGGCCTATAAATAGAAGTTTCCTGTTTGGGAAACCTTCCATAAAAGGAAGCTGGGTTGACCCACGTTGACCCACGGGTCAAGAATAACCCGTTTGGAGGCCGAAATGGATCGCCGAAATTGAGGCCGATTCCGGCCAGTTTTGGGCACGACTTCTTCACGAGATTTGTTGGGCTCGAGCTCCTCTTCGGATTAGTAGGTGGATCGTCCCGTGGGGTGGCCGGAGGAGAGAGAATCGGCAAAGTTATGGATTTTTCGGCGAGTTTTGTGGTGTTCGGGTGGCGGCGTGGAGGCCGAGGTGGTGGCTCCTCTTTGGGGGGTTTTGTTAGCCTCGAGCTAAGGAAGCTTTTCCAAGTGGTCTTGAGGGTTGCCGTGGCCGGAGGAGAGAGATCCGTTGAATTGAAATTCCGGTAAGGGTTTGGAACTTTGAATTGATTTTTGGAGGTTTTCCGATCAAAATTGGCCTTAACTTATAACTGGAAAGTTGTTGGAATCGTCGAGATCTTTGAAACCATGTGTAGCAAGAAATTTTCTGGGCAGGTTTGGATTTTCCTGCGACGGCGGCGGCGATTTTTCGCCCGGAGTAGTTTTCGACGAATTGCATGTCATTTGACTCGAAATCGCGCCCCGATCGCTGTGGGAAGGTTCGTTTTTCGAGTTGAGCGTCCGAACGTAAAGCGGGGTATTGAGGTGTTATATACGGATTTTCGACAATTCGTCGACTTTGAATCACGTGTTTCCGAGAACGGCTGTTTCTCGTGATTTGTATTGTATTGTCGGATTATGACTTTGAATATTGGACGTTGTGATTATTCAGGGGTTCGTGATCGTTTGTTTGGCGATGGACTTTCCGCCGGATCACGGGTTAACGCGTATCGCGTTACGCCAGTCTGTGAGTGGACATTTTATTTTCACGGAATGATTGCGAGTCTTTTATATACATTTTATGAACTTGAGCATGCATCATGTTTACAGTTTTACTGGCATGAGATTTCTTACGAGATTATGTTTAATATGAGCATGTGTTACGATTATACGATTATATATATATATATATGGATATACGTATATGAATATACATACACTTATATGCTATTTCATGCATTTGCATCGAAATGTTTATGATTTGGTTTACACAGAGTACAGTCGTGGTTACGTTGTTGTATCGATACACTTGCCTCTCGGCTGATCCCCGATGGTAGGCCACCAGGAGGGGCAGTACCCCTACCTGACCGGCGAGGGGCAGTACCCCGGAACCGAGGCCTTTCTGGCTATGAATCACGTGGTAGTCAAGGACTCCGTGATTCTGACTGTACTAGCACGGACGTGTCCATGAGTGACCCCGTGATACTTTCTATGCATGCTCTGTTTACGAGTTGGAGTCAGCGTCTCCTTGTAAACTATTTGATTTGATTTATTTATATTTCGAATCGCATATGTTTTTATAACATATATATCAACTGGTGAAAGACATTTATTTTCGTCCACTCACTCTAACGTGTTTATTGTCTTTCCCCTGGGCTCTTCGGTTTCCGTGCCCAGTTTGCAGTTCAGGCTCTGGTGTCGCACGTCGTGGTCGGAGGCATAGTGCTCGAGCTACTTTGTTTCATCCAGTAGGTTTATTATTCTACCTACTGTGGTATGCGTATATGATTATGTATTAGAAGTCGCTCTGAGCGTCCTATTGTATATGCTATACGATTTTACACCGGATTTCAGTAAAGTATAGATATATTTACTGATTTATTTTACTGTTGATATATTGAGAAATCCGGATGGGATTGGTGCCCACGATTTGCTTTTTGTGGCATAGGATGAAATGTATTTTCCGCGTGCAGGTAATGGTAATTCCACGCTAGTAACGAAACTCTGCCCAAATTTTGAAAAGTTTTTGTTGGTTCGTGTTTTCGAAGGGGTTTGATTCCGATTTAGGGAGCTAAATCGGGGTTGGGTCCTTTCAGCTTGGTATCAGAGCATTAGGTTATAGGTTCTGTAGACTTCTGTTGTCGTGTTTACTAAGGATATTTGAGAATGTACATCATGTCTGGAATGGTGACCCGACCGGCCGGCGGATAATCATCAAATTCCGAGTGTTGTATGCTTTCAAATATTTGAAGTTCCATGATTAGGTTCCACTTGTTGTGAACGATATTGTATTCATTAGGATGCCTCCTGACGTGCTTTCCGTGTCGCTTCGGTTGTGGATCCTATAGAGGGTCAATCGACGCACGAGTTACCAGAGAACACTACAAGAAAACAGCACTTAGACCATGGAAACATTAATTCTCCGTCGTCCAAGTGACACTTAGACGACGGAAAATACTCCGTGGTCCAAGTACCACCTGGATGACGGAGAATACCATCTCCGTCCTCCAGGTGACCACTTGGACGACGGAGAAGACTCCGAGGTCCAGGTGGTCACTTGGACGACGGAGATGGTATTCTCCGTCGTCCAGGTTACCACTTGGACCTCGGAGTCTTCTCCGTCCTCCAGGTGATCACCTGGACGACGGAGATGGTATTCTCCGTCGTCCAGGTGACCACCTGGACCTCGGAGTCTTCTCCGTCCTCCAGGTGACCACTTGGACGACGGAGAATACCATCTCCGTCGTCCAAGTGATTCCCTGGAGGACGGACCGACACGCCGTCGTCCGAGTTCACAAAACGTACTTCCACTTAGACGACGTACCGACACCTCCGTCGTCTAAGTGAAGCATTATATAAGGCAGTGACGTACTGATTGAATTCATTCCTAGCTAGCCTCGATCTCTTCATGATCGATTCCATTTGAAGAATAATTGAAGGAGAAGGGAGAAGGAGAAGCTAGCTAGGGAGCTCGATCGAGCTAGGTAGCTAGAAGCTAGCTAGGCCGAGAAGAATCAGGATCGATAAGGCCGGGATCTCCGCTGACACGCTAGTTAGCTTAATTAACGTAAAGATATCGAGAAGGCCAGCAGGTACGTACGTACGCAGTTAAAATTTGCTTAATTAATATGTATTTAGTGAAAACGTACGTACATATATATATACATGCAAGGATGTTAGCTGATGTTAGCTATATATATATATATGTACAGATCGATTAAATTACGTACATACGTACGTAATTGATGGATCGATATGTAGATCGAGTACGTATAATTAAGTGTAAATTAATGGACAAATATATATATATATGTAATAATTAATTAAGTATAATATTTTGTAGCAGTATGGACAAGAGTTGGATGAAGTTGAAGAATAGATGTGATGTCCGGTATATGGATGGAATTAGCGAATTTGTGAATTTTGCGATAGAACATGGTCAGGGAAAGAAACGTTTCAGGTGTCCGTGTCAGAAATGTCTTAATTGTCAGTATGCGGAGGTTAATGTTATGGTGCAACACTTGTACGAAAATGGTATGATGTGGAGTTACACTACATGGAGCGAGCATGGTGAAGTAGTAGAGTTCAGCGCAGCAGACTTCAGCTCAGGGTACAGTTACCATGGTGCCTCATCCAGCGGCAGTGGTGCCGGACCCCCAGCTTGCAACCCAACTGCAGATTTGGTCCATGATGCGTTTCCGGGATGTAGTCATGGCGGACACCAACACCAAGACGGAGGTTACAGTACCACCAATGAGCATGATGACACATTCCCCGCAGCTAGCTTGGCCACTGACACCAGTGAGATGGAAAAGTACAACCGGATGCTACTTGAAGCGCAGACCCCGGTGTTCCCTGGATGTCGAGAGAATGTGTTGCAATATGTGATGGAGCAAATGAAGATAAAAGTGAAGCACAAAATGTCAGTGAGTGCTTTTGACGAAATTCAGGAGCAAATATGTAAGTTGCTTCCTGATGATCACAATCTTCCTAAATCTCATTATAAGGTTAGAAATATCCTGAGCAGCCTCGGCCTAAAGTACAGGATAATTGACGCATGTCCGAATGATTGTGTGCTATTTTACAAAGAGTATAAAGAGTTGGACTATTGTCCCGTATGTGGCCAGTGCAGATTCCAGTTGAATAGGAAGAGTTCGAAAAAGAGAATTCCTGTGAAAGTTGTTCGATATTTTCCCTTGATTCCCAGATTGCAGCGCCTGTACATGTCGCTACACACAGCAGAGGCGATGCGATGGTACGCAGAAAAGCGAATAGATGACGATGTCCTGCGACACGCCGCGGATGGGGAGGGTTTCAAACATTTCGACAGAGAATTTGGAGACTTTGCTTCAGAGGTTAGAAATGTTAGACTCGGCCTATCTACAGACGGATTCAATCCTTGGGGAAGTAATAGCTCCGCCGTCAGCACTTGGCCAGTTATTCTGATGCCGTACAACTTGCCTCCGTGGATGTGCATGAACAAGGAATTTAATTTCCTTACCGTACTAATTCCAGGTCCTAAATCTCCATCGAAGTGCTTAGATGTCTACCTCAGACCTTTGATCGACGAGCTGAAACTGTTGTGGGAAAATGGAGTCCCAACTTATGACAAATTCACGGACACGATGTTCACGATGAGGGCTGCTGTAATGTGGACGATCAGCGATTTTCCAGCTTATGGGATGTTGGCAGCCTGCAGGACAAAAGGATATAATGGATGTCCTATATGTTTGGACGACGTGAACTCTAGTTGGCACGCGGGGAAGGTGTGTTACTTGGGTCACCGTAGATGGCTTCCTCACGACCACCCGTGGCGACAGGATGAAGCTCATTTCGACGGTACGGTAGAGAACAATCCTAAACCCCGTAGTTGGTCGGGCGAAGAGATTTTAGAGAGGTTGAGCTATTTCGACTTTGGTGTGTTGAGCAATGACGCGGATGTAAAGAAATGCAATCCAATTCCTCCACATGATCTGAGCTATTGGGATCACAAGAGTATATTCTTTGAACTCCCTTACTGGTCGAAGTTGAAGCTGAGGAACAACTTGGACGCGATGCACATAGAAAAGAATGTGTGCGACAGCGTGGTGGGAACAATTCTCGGTATTAAGTTCAAGACTAAAGATACTCCCAAAGCGCGCAAAGATTTGGAATCAATGAATCTACGTCGTCCATTGTGGTTGAGGAGGGATAGGAAAGGAGTGTACAACAAGATGCCAGATGCACCTTACACAGTGAAGCCGACGCTTAGACGTTCTGTATTTCACTGGTTTAAGGGCGTTCGTTATCCGGCTACGTATGCAGCTACTATAACTGGAGCAGTGGACGAGGTGCAACACAAGTTTGTTGGTCTAAAGACACATGACTATCACGTTATGCTGCAACGTCTGATTCCAGTGGTAATTCGACCATACTTGCCTCGGGACGTCGTAGAACCAATAGTGGCATTGTGCAGGTGGTGGCAGAGGTTATGCGCCAGAGAATTAAAGAAGTCAGATGTGGTGGAATTGCAACAACAAATTGTGCACATCATTTGCAAACTAGAGAGGATTTTCCCCCCTGCTTTCTTTGACATCATGATTCACCTAATGATCCACCTGCCCGAGCAGGTGCTCATTTCTGGTCCGGTCCAGTACACTTGGATGTATCCTCAAGAAAGGTACGTACAACTAATTAATTAATTTGTTCCACTGGAGATTATATATATACTAGCCAGCTAGCTATATGTACTTATGTAATGTGTACGTTTGATTTTGTAGACAGCTTGGACAGTATAAGTCATTCGTCAAAAACAGGTCGGCCCCGGATGGCTCCATAGCAGAGACATACCTAATGCATGAGTGTGTTACTTACTGCAACAGGTACCTCAAAGATCCACCCCCTCCCAGCACTGCCTCCGATCGCAGTGCCCGCATCAATCTTTCTGTCGTCACCAATGTCGTCCGACCGTTTAGAGGAGTATTAAAGGAATCGTTAACACGGGAAGAACTTATTGAGGCACATTGGGTAGTGTTGCGAGACTGTGATGAAGTTGAGCCGTACATGATGTCATACAGGGAGAGGCTTCAGGCGTTAAATCAAAACAAGAGTTCGGCGTGGATTGAGAAAATGGTTAAGAAGAAGTTTCCTGATTATTTCTTCCAATGGGTACGTACGTACGACTCGGTATTAATTATTTAAATACATATTGCTCATGTTTGTAGAAAGTAAACCATTATATTAATTTGGCCTTTTTCGCAGATGATTGATCTGCAAAAATCTGATAACCACAGAGGGTGGTGGTCATGGCCAAAGCACTTGCTAGCAGGGAAGCCGGTTAAACACTATATTTATCCCGGATGTTTTGTGAACGGTGTAAAGTTCCATTCATTGGCCCGAGACGAAGGAAGAAGAACACAAAACAGTGGGGTAGCCGTTGGGAAAGACAATGATCTATATTACGGGGCTATTGTATACGTGGTTCAGCTATGTTACGGGAATGATGTCAACGTTTTCCTATTCAAGTGCAGATGGTTCAAGCGTATAAAGGAAGACCTGGGACTATTATCTGTCGATACAAACTCGCACTGGTATGAGGATGAGCCTTTCGCTCTCGCCACCTTAGTTCGGCAGGTGTTCTATCTCGACGATCCGAAAGCCGGTGAAGGGTGGAAAATAGTGAACCATATCTCTCACCGAGGAATATGGAATACAGAGACAATTGAAGGGACACCGGCGACGACTGAAGATGCTGCTGAACCAAAAAGAGACATTCCTGCCTATCAAGAGCCTAATATTTCTATGGTCTGCTCCGATATAATGGACCTGGTTCAAGATGGTGAACGGTTACCCATGCCTGATGGTTGTACAGATCTAACTGAAGATGAGATTATCCATGAGGTAGATGAAGAAGACGAGCAGGAAGAGGACGCGGATGAGGACTCAGGTTATTCGTCGGACGATGTTGAGTACGATGACGAGGATGAGCCGTCGACTAACGGGGATGAGGACGATGATGATTATGACGAAGAGTACGGTCATACGACGAGGGAGATTAATTGGTAATTAATTACTGTAATTATTGTAATATATATATATATATATATATATATGATCGATGCTGGTTTACGGTAAGAAATTAATCCGAATTATATATCCTGGACAACGGAAAAATTAATTGCAGATTCACCTTTGGCGCCAAATCTCAATCTCATATAAAACCCTAGCTAAATCTTGGACCCTAAATCTAGCAGTTCGGATCGATCGATCAATTTTTTAATTATATTTTTGAATTAGAATAATTGAACGCACACACAAATGACCGGGGACGACCTAAACCGTAAACCCTAAGGCCCTAACCCCTGAATTCGGGGTTTTTACACCTGGACGACGGAGATGGTAATTCTCCGTCGTCCAAGTTCACAAACCCTAAACCCTAAACAGTAAGGGGTTAGTCAGGGTCTATACACCTGGACGACGGAAATGAGTGTTTCCGTCGTCCAGGTGCAGATATCGTAATTTTTTCTAAGACAACGACCATCTAGACCTTCTTCCAATGCAAAGTCTTTTCATCAAGACTTTAGAGTAAACAATTCTTGGTGTGTGAGCTTCGACGGTTCGAAAATCGGAGTTACGAAATGCCTAGTATCCACGTTTCCGGTTTGTGAAATTATCGGTTTTGCAGTTGACTGTGCCGATCAAACCCTTCCCGAACTTATTATTTTATGATCCTTTGAAGACAATTATATATTATGTTACGACGAACATATCCAACGGTTGTTTTGTCCAAATTCAATTTCGTTAATACTCTGCTGCAAATGAGCGTCTACTCATGAACACTTAAGTCGTAAAGATTAGTCGATACTTAACATGTTTCAATACGTAAAATTAATCGTCGGTTCAAATTTAACTGTTTATATACACGATGCGTTCATCGATATTGTACGACTATTTCACTCGAATGACAGATCGCTAAATTCCTAGCGAATTATTTTTAAAATTTTTTTTTACGTAATTTGAACCTGGACGACGGAGATGGTCATTTTCCGTCGTCCAGGTGTTCACCTGGACGACGGATAATGACCATCTCCGTCGTCCAGGTTCAAAAACCGTGGCGGTTCAAATTTATTTTTGTTTATTTTTTCATGTAATTTTCACTTGGACGACGGAGATGGTCATTCTCCGTCGTCCAAGTCCAAAATTATGGCGGTTCAATTTACCGCTTCCGTTTTCGGCACCGCTTGAATTTTCACTTAGACGATGGAGAATTCATTCTCCGTCGTCTAAGTCCAAATTCATGGCGGTTCAAAACGTCCCGCCGATTAATTACGCGCCGATTGAAAATTTTAAACCGCCACCTAGACGACGGAAAACACTGTTTCCGTCGTCCAGGTGCACTTAGACGACGGAGAATAGTGCTCCGTCGTCTAAGTGCAAGTCTATAAATAGAACAGCACCCCCCCCTCATTTTCTCATCATTCCATCTCCTCCTCTCCCTCTCCTCTCCTCTCCTCTCCTCCGGCGATCCTCCTCCGGCGACGCTCCGACGACATTTTTTCCGGCGTGGTTCCTCCTCTCCGACGACTAAACTCCGGCGAAATTCCCGTAAACTCCGCTTCGGTACATTTCTATTTTTCCCTCATTTAAATAATTTTCATTTTATTAATTAATTAAATTCTAAATATAATTAATTAGTAGAAATTAATTTAGTAATTAATTTTAAATATTTAATAAATGATTAATTGTTGTTATTTATTAATTAAATCATAATTATTGTTATTGTTTCCTAATTAAATGAATAATTGTAAATTTGTTGTTATTAAATAAATAAATAAATAATTATTATTATTAATTAATTAAATAAATAATTATTGTTATTAATTAATTAAATGGTTAATTATTGCATGCTAAATGGAAAATAAATTATTGCATGTAATTATGTGTATTTTTTAGTAAATAAATTAGTAGTACGCGTTCGATTTAAATTTAGTACATAGGCTTGGTGTAATTAAGTCGCACTCTTTGGAATAGATGGCGCCTCTTTTCCTTGCTTATCTCCTTAACCCCTCGTGATGTGTGGATTTCATCACCGCACACCATAACCTAAGTGAAGTTATGGACACGAGGTTGAGGGCGGAGTTTGCAAAGGACTTGAGGGAGTGTAAATTTTCGAAAAATTGGCCGAATGTCGGACATGGTGTCTAGAAACGGGTTATGACTGGTGACAAGATTTGGACTAAGAAAGACTTTTGTCGAAATTAGTCCTGCCTCTCGCGTTATCTCTATCCCTAACTGGCCATGTTTTTCGATTTAACCAAGGCTGATTAATTGAAAATTTACACTTTATCGCGCGGGTCGCACGTCCATTGAACGACCGAAAATGCCAAGCTAGTGTACTCTATTTAAATCTTAAACGTACTTAATTAATTAGCGTTAATTTTTAAGTTGTAATTATTATGGTAAGTAGGTATTTTAACACCGTACTCTTAGGTTTAAATGGCTCCGCCAAAGATCACATCCGGCAAGAAGAAAGCCCAACTGGAGGCTGAAGATGAGATGCTCCGAATGTTGGCGGCCCAAGTCGGTTGGGTTCAACAGGAGGGCAACGACGCTCTCAATCCGGACGGATCATCTGGTCCGTCCGTAGAGCCCTCTGGGGAAATTCCCGCTCCCCCATTCATCTCGAGCGGTGATGACGTCGACCCCTTCCAATCTCCGACGCCCGGTACCCATTCAACGGGAAGTACTCAGGCGTCCTCCATCGCCGAATCAATCATGTACAGCGCCCGCCGTAGGCAAAGGAGGGCCCCCACTGACCCGGAACCGAAAAGGACTCGGGGTCTCGTTAAAGGGGGGAAAGCGGAGCGTATTTGTAAGGCGACCGGTAAAAAGATCGACTTGCCGTACGACGAATTCACCGGTGGCCCTCCCACAGCTCAACTAGCAAGTCTCTCAGCGCATGGGATAGGGTCAATCATCCGTAACCGGGTTCGTATCACTGCCCCTACATGGAAGGAGGCGCCGGATCATGAGAAGGCGAAAGTCTTCAAAGATCTTTCGGTACGTAATACGTTAAATTTAGTTATTATATAATATTGTTAATCTCGGTTCAAAATTTCATAATATATACGATTATAATTTTCTATTTATTTTTCATAGGAACAATTTGACGTGGATCCGACACCGGCTATGTTGAGGCATATCAATCAAACCGCCAACTCCATCTACAAAGATTGGAAGTACAGGCTCCATAAGTACTTCAAAGATGTCGGTCCCGTGCCTCCCCCGGTAGAGCTGCAAGGGGAGAGAGAAGATGAGTGGGAGTGGTTGTGTAACCACTTTGCCGATGAACAATTTAAGGTATTAATTTAATTTTTTTATTTCAATTAAAATAATTGAATTATTTAAATTGTAGTTATTCATTTTTTAATGATTTAATTATCTTGTGTAACAGAAATTCTCCGGTGTCAACAAAGCCAACCGGGGGAAGAAGGAGAAACACCATACTACCGGCGCCAAGCAGTTCATTCAAATTGCCAAGGAGCACAAGGATAAGGGTTCCAAACACCCTTTTATTGATGCAAGCGTAAGCGCGTACGTGACGCCAGGGCTCGATAATGAAGCGAGTCAATGCGGGGTAAGTGATATATATATATGTGCTTTTAATTATAGTAATTATTATTTAAATATGATTACAAAATTATAATAAATTAATTATAATTTTGTAGGCAAGGGCGATAGAGCGTGCGCATGAAGAGTTGGCCAACACTCAGCTTGCGTTCCCAGATGTGCCGCCGGAAGACCTGCCTCCTCTATCCTTAGAGAGCCAAATTGCAATCGCGGATGAGGTCTACGGTCGTAGAGCTGGCAAGGAGGTTAGGCACTTTGGGCCTAGGGTGGTACGAGATTTGTCGACGACCTCCGGCTCATCATCTACGGGAGGTTCGAGGCAGCGGAGAATAAGTCAGGCTGCGGCCGTCGAAGCAGCCATTCAAGAGGCTCGACTGGCACGAGAGGAGAATCGACGGACACAAGAGCAGAATGAGTCAATGCGGCAAAGACTTGACGAACAACAAGCACAAATAGCCCAACTCATCGCGCTCATGAACCAAAATCGAGAAGTATGTCAACCTCCTCCGAACCCACACCCCGACGACAACGACCCGGCTGGAGGCGGAGGACTCGGCCCCGCATCTGCTCCTCCAGTGTATTAGCTAGCACGTAGTATATTATCTCGTTTCTTTACGCATTCCGAACAATATTTTAATTTTTAATTTATGGGTTTTTTCGTATGTACAAATTAATTTACTTTGATTATTTAATAATTATATATATAAGTTATTAATTTTAATATTCAAAATTTAGTTTATTTATTTAATATTAGCATTTTTCATTATTTAAATTAAAATAATAATAAATTAAATTAATAATATTTAATTTCAATTTATTTTTTTAAAAAAATAAAATATTCACTTGGACGACGGAGAATTAGTGTTTCCGTCGTCCAGGTGAACACCTGGGCCACGGACACACGAGCAATGTCCGTGGCCCAGGTTCTCACCTGGACGACGGAAACACTAAGTCTCCGTCGTCCAGGTGAACACCTGGGCCACGGATAATGGTAGCAATGTCCGTGGCCCAGGTGTTCACCTGGACGACGGAAACACTAAGTCTCCGTCGTCGAAGTGAACACCTGGGCCACGGACACACGAGCAATGTCCGTGGCCCAGGTGCTCACCTGGACGACGGAAACACTAAGTCTCCGTCGTCCAGGTGAACACCTGGGCCACGGACATTGCTACCATTATCCGTGGCCCAGGTGTTCACCTGGACGACGGAGACTTAGTGTTTCCGTCGTCCAGGTGAGAACCTGGGCCACGGATAATTTCCGAGGTCCAAGTTCACTTGGACGACGGAAACACTAAGTCTCCGTCGTCCAGGTTCTTGGACGACAGCACTTGGAGCACGGACCTTGGACGACGGAGTTTCCGTCGTCCAAGTACTTAGACGACGGAAAACTGCACTTAGACGACGGAAATGGTCCGTGGTCTAAGTGCAGTTTTCTTGTAGTGGAACAGTGGATTTGGATGAGTATTCAGAGTTCAGTGAACTGTGTGGCACGGTTTGCCTGGTGGTTGTGTATATGAGCATTTATGTGTTGCCTCAGAGCTGAAATTTTTGGCAGTGATGTTTGCCTGAGTCAGATTGTTGTGTTTGGTGGGCTGATATTGTGTGAGTTCTGGTTGCGACTCCATGGCCTACATTCAGGGTGTTGTGTATACGGTAATGGTTTAGCAGGCTATCCAGCAATCATATGTGGAGTGTTTACCCACCTGAGGCAGTGATGCATTGTTCACATGATGGTTCCTGTTTGCACGAGTTATGCGGCTTCAGAGGAAGCAGTGTACGAGGTTCGAGATGAGTTTGAACCTGAGTACCAGAGAGAGTCTGATTGATATGCCTTGAGTTATTCGTGAGGAGCTTAGTGTGTTGCACTCAGTGGCGAGGCTATTGAGGAAGGTAAGATGTACACGATTTTTGATGTGATGGTTTGAGGAAGGTGGATTTAGTCGAGATTTTGATGTGGTTGAGTTCTGATACTTCGGGATCAGTGACTTCATCAGACTGTGGCCTTTTCGATTATGTTGAGGATCCTCTGCTGATCCGTTTGACGATGGCGGAGATCGCAGAGTAGCGAACTTGCTCCTGTGGCATGAGTTTGGGCGATTGTTGGCGATCCTTTCACGCAGCAGGTGTTGCGGTGATTTGTGTTCGAGGAGCACTTTTAGTTGCTGTTTCGGTGGCCAGGAGGGTCACGTTAAGAGGGAGCGCCCCCAGCCAGCTGTTGTAGCGGTTCGGTAGCTCAGAGTTTACGAGGAAATCATGATGCTATTTCTGGAGCTTGATCAACTCAGATTTCCAGACGAGCCATTCAGAAAGTCGCAATTGACGTGGGCGGCTAGTTGGGCATGTTGGAGTTCGTGCCATGACCTTGTTTGAGGAAAGATTTTTCTCCGAGGTTACCGTTGTTTGATGTCCATGGCTATTGTACCTGCATCTCCACTTCCGAGGTTTTGGAGAGTATTGTATCCATCCGGAGGTTGCGAGATCCTTGTTGGAGATTATGTGTTGGCCGCGGATTTGTTATAGCTGGATATTGTGGTTTTGGTGTAGTTGTGAGTATGGATTTACTGACGATGCATTTGGTTGTGTTCGAGTGCTCGAGAAGGAGATTGTGTTTCGACGACCAGATTTCCCCGTGATACTGTTTCGCGGTGATGGTCGAGTGGATGATGGAGACGAGTTGTGTTATTTGCCTAGCTCATGTTGTGGATACTGTGGTTGTTGTATTTGACATTGGTGATATTGAGGTGGTTCCCGAGTTTCCAGGTGTATTCCGGAGGAGTTACCAGGTGTTCCTCAAGTTCGGGAGACTGATTACATCATTGAGCTTGTTCCAGGCGCTGGACTCATTTTACCGACGTCTTGTCGTTTAGAGCCAGCGGAGCTGATGGAGCTATTGTTTTGACTTCAGGAGTTGCTGGAGGAGGTTTCAGGAGATTTCATGCGACCCCGCGTATTTGCGTGGTGTGCTCTCGCATTGTTTGTGCGGATGTTGGTTGGTTTGATGTGGTGGTGCATTGACTACCGGAAGCCTGATTTACTTCTGAGGAGAGTGAGTATCCTCCGCTTCGGATTGATGAGTGGTTTGGTCAGCTCGCGAGAGCTTCAGTATTTTCGAAGGTTGATTTCGGATTCGGATACCATCAGTTGAGGATCGATGAGTCAGATGTGGCTATGTTGGCTTTCAGATCACGGTGCAGACATCATGAGTTTTTTGGTCACGTTATTGGTTGACCAATGCCCCCGTAGATCGTGTGGACTTGATGGACCATGTGTTCAGACGGTTTCTGGACGAGTTTGCGGTCTTGTTCATTGGCATTGTCCTGATGTATTCCAGGAGTGTGGGCCAGCACCTGAAGCAGTTACAAGCGGGTCTGCGGACTTCGCGAGACGATCTTGTGTTTGCGGAGTACAGTCAGTGTGAGTTTTGGCCGATTAGCGTGAAGATGTTGGGATGTGTGATGCTAGCCGAGAGAGTCGGCGTGGATCCTGACCAGTTAGAGGCCGTGTCGATTTGGGGATTGCCCTACTATTGTACCAGAGATCGGGAGTTTCTTGGGTTTGGCTGGCTATCACTGACGGCTTATGCAGGATATTCCCGGATTGCCACTCTACTTCCTGGATTGACGAAGAAGGCGTCAAGTTCGAGTGGTTCGATGCACGCGAGGAGAGTTACTTACTCCTGCAGGATGATCGACCGTTGCTTCGGTTTTGACCTTACCTGATGATCGCGACGAGTTCGTGGGATATGGCGATACATCGAGATTTGGTTTGGTTGTGCTTTGATGCTGTGTAACAGAGCGGTGGCTCATGGTTACGGATAGTGGAAAACTTATGAGGCTACGTATCCGGAGTTTGATTTGGGTGTAGCTGTATTTGTGTTAGTATCAGAGAGTTTGAGACACTATAGCTATGACGTGCAGCGCAGTGTAGGATGTACACTGACCACTGAGTTTCATCCACTTGCATTTTCGGCCAGATTTGGGCTTGAGGCAGTGTAGATGGAGGGAGTCGATTATCAATTATAGCTGCACATTTGAACTTGTTTGAGGAAGGCTAGTGGTTGTACTTTGACCATCCGTTTGGGATGATGTTGTTGTTGTGATGTATTCAGTCGAGAGTTAGGAGTTTCAGTATTGCATGTGGGTATGTGTGGCTCGAGTTTCCGTGTTAGCCGAGTGTGGGCTACGAGAACTGAGTTTGAGTATGATGGTGTTAAGGCTCGTGATTTTGCGCGTGTTTGGCGCTAGTGATGCAGAGAAGTGTCATATACTTCGAGTTTACTACTCGTGACGCAACATGAAGAGCAGTGTAGCAGTATGTGTGTGCAGATGTCACATTTGTCGGCTGGCGATGGCTAGGAGGCAGAAATTGCCGAGATGTGTCAACCATTTGAGATTTCCGGTTGGATGTGGCGTTTGTTGCTGTGAGTGTGTGTGTTTGTATGCACATTGGTTTGTGATACCAGTTGTTAGGCCATTGTGGATCGTTTGACGAACTCAATACATTTCCTTGTACTTTTGGGAAAAGATTTCAGTGGCAGGCTGGCATAGTTGGGTTTGACGGAGGTTGTCCATCTACGTGGTGTACCTGTGTCCCAGATCGCTGGTCGAGGTAATCAGCTACGACAAAGTGTTGACAAGCTTTGCAGCGAGCATTGGGGGCCAGATTACGAGTTAGTACCGGATCTTATCCTCGGATTGGCGAGTGATCTTCGAGGACTATTCAGGCCTTGGAGGGCATGTTGTGTATCTCGGTATTGCAGTTCCGAAGGATTCGGGACCAGCAGTTTCACTTGTTTGAGTTTGCTTGTTGTACCAGTTTGTGGACCACTATGGTTCTGATGCTGCGTGATGTCGTTTTGAGGAATGTTGTTGTACTTCACTGTGCTGGAGCGAATTTGGTTTGAGTTGATGTTTGATTATGATTTTGTGGAATATGCTACCACAGACTGTCAGATTAGCGGAAATGGGTTGATAATTGCTTGAGTTCGATGCTTAAGTTTCGTTGGTATGAGCAGGTCGTGTTGTGATTTGCCACGTTATTTGATCCAGATGTGGTCATAGGCAAGATTATGTTGTGCCGTATAGTTCGGCGTCGCCTATATTGTTGGCTTTTATGTGTGTTGTGTTCCGTGTGACGGAACTGTGTTTTAGGTTGGTTTTGCATTATGTACCCTATCTGTTCCTTATGTAGGAACACTTGGCGATTGTGTGAGCCACTTCAGATTTGTGATTTGAGGGTACAGGGATTCCAGCACGGAATTGTCTCCTATTGTGGAGTTTATGATCAGAGTTGTTCAGTTGATATTGCAGTTGGTGAGTTGAGCAGTATGCAGAGGCAGTGCTCCTACCTTGTAGTCGGCAGACTCAGAAATTTCGAGGTCGAAATTTTTCTAAGTGGGGTGGATTTGTGACGACCCGGACCAGAATTAGCAGTGGAATCAGCTTGATTGATGAGTTACTGCGTAGTCGCAGTTGTCCGACAGTTATTGGAATCGTCAGAGTTCTTAACGACTTAATTATTGGCCGAGAATTGGAGCTGGGTCTCTTCTCAAGAGTCGTTCTACATGTGATTACGAATTCGTGGGCGGTTCCGGATCGTTATTTGGACGACCGATGAATTAGTTATGAATATTTGAAGTTTCGACAGAAACGGATTTAAATGGCAGGTTTGTTCGCGACTAAATTATCAGACGAGAATTTGGTTTCGGCTTCTTCACGGAAGTTGTTCAGAATTTAATTTCGAGCTTGTCGGAACTTCCGGAGCATGATTTTGAGTTACGAAGATTAAGTTGTGATTATTTCCGTTTGTTGATTAATTAGTCGATTTAAATGAGTGTTGGTTCAAAGGGTTGACTTTTTATCCGTTTGGCCGATGTGTTTGACTTCGGGTGATTATTGAAGAGTACGTCGAGACGAGTTTGTGGCCACGAGAATTATCGGAATCGGAGTTACGATGGAAAAGTTACGGGTATTCAAAGTTCGTCGAAAAGGATAATTACGAAGTTTCCATATTGGGAAGGCCTATAAATAGAAGTTTCCTGTTTGGGAAACCTGCCATAAAAGGAAGCTGGGTTGACCCACGTTGACCCACGGGTCAAGAATAACCCGTTTGGAGGCCGAAATGGATCGCCAAAATTGAGGCCGATTCCGGCCAGTTTTGGGCACGACTTCTTCACGAGATTTGTTGGGCTCGAGCTCCTCTTCGGATTAGTAGGTGGATCATCCCGTGGGGTGGCCAGAGGAGAGAGAATCGAATCGGCAAAGTTATGGATTTTCCGGCGAGTTTTGTGGTGTTCGGGTGGCGGCGTGGAGGCCGAGGTGGTGGCTTCTCTTTGGGGGGTTTTGTTAGCCTCGAGCTAAGGAAGCTTTTCCAAGTGGTCTTGAGGGTTGCCGTGGCTGGAGGAGAGAGATCCGTTGAATTGAAATTCCGGTAAGGGTTTGGAACTTTGAATTGATTTTTGGAGGTTTTCCGGTCAAAATTGGCCTTAACTTATAACTGGAAAGTTGTTGGAATCGTCGAGATCTTTGAAACCATGTGTATCAAGAAATTTTCTGGGCAGGTTTGAATTTTCCGGCGACTGTGGCAGCGGCGACGATTTTCGCCCGGAGTAGTTTTCGACGAATTGCATGTCATTTGACTCGAAATCGCACCCCGATCGCTGTGGGGAGGTTCGTTTTTCGAGTTGAGCGTCCGAACGTAAAGCGAGGTATTGAGGTGTTATATACGGATTTTCGACGATTCGTCGACTTTGAATCACGTGTTTCCGAGAACGGCTGTTTCTCGTGATTTGTATTGTATTGTCGGATTATGACTTTGAATATTGGACGTTGTGATTATTCAGGGGTTCGTGATCGTTTGTTTGGCGATGGACTTTCCGCCAGATCACGGGTTAACGCGTATCGCGTTACGCCAGTCTGTGAGTGGACATTTTATTTTCACGGAATGATTGCGAGTCTTTTATATAAATTTTATGAACTTGAGCATGCAGCATGTTTACGGTTTTACTGGCATGAGATTTCTTACGAGATTATGTTTAATATGAGCATGTGTTACGATTATACGATTATATATATATACGGATATACGTATATGAATATACATACACTTATATGCTATTTCATGCATTTGCATCGAAATGTTTATGATTTGGTTTACACAGAGTACAGTCGTGGTTACGTTGTTGTATCGATACACTTGCCTCTCGGCTGATCCCCGATGGTAGGCCACCAGGAGGGGCAGTACCCCTACCTGACCAGCGAGGGGCAGTACCCCGGAACCGAGGCCTTTCTGGCTATGAATCACGTGGTAGTCAAGGACTCCGTGATTCTGACTGTACTAGCACGGACGTGTCCATGAGTGACCCCGTGATACTTTCTATGCATGCTCTGTTTACGAGTTGGAGTCAGCGTCTCCTTGTAAACTATTTGATTTGATTTATTTATATTTCGACTCGCATATGTTTTTATAACATATATATCAACTGGTGAAAGACATTTATTTTCGTCCACTCACTCTAACGTGTTTATTGTCTTTCCCCTGGGCTTTTCGGTTTCCGTGCCCAGTTTGCAGTTCAGGCTCTGGTGTCGCACGTCGTGGTCGGAGGCATAGTGCTCGAGCTACTTTGTTTCATCCAGTAGGTTTATTGTTCTACCTACTGTGGTATGCGTATATGATTATGTATTAGAAGTCGCTCTGAGCGTCCTATTGTATATACTATACGATTTTACACCGGATTTCAGTAAAGTATAGATATATTTACTGATTTATTTTACTGTTGATATATTGAGAAATCCGGATGGGATTGGTGCCCACGGTTTGCTTTTTGTGGCATAGGATGAAGTGTATTTTCCGCGTGCAGGTAATGGTAATTCCACGCTAGTAACGAAACTCTGCCTAAATTTTGAAAAGTTTTTGTTGGTTCGTGTTTTCGAAGGGGTTTGATTCCGATTTAGGGAGCTAAATCGGGGTTGGGTCCTTTCAGCTGTATTGAAATCCTTGCATGCAAGCACCGAATGACACAAAAAGATATTGAAACCTTTGTCTTACTGGATCAACATCCATAACAACTTTTGAGTTAGGATTTGTTTTCATTAATTCATCTCGGAACCAGAGAAGGTTTGTGTATGATTCGGCTTCGTTTCCATGTAGGGAAGTCATTGCTAATTTCTTGTCATACCACACCATCTCGTAAGGGACTTTCAGGCCACAAGTCTCTTTGATTTCTACATGTAGAGCATTGGCTCCCTTATTAGGATCAACTCGTAGTTTGTCCTTAACAATTGAGCTGAGAATTAAAGTAATTATGAGATTCAAATATTCAACTATAGAAATGCAGTTCACAAACCAAAGATAGCTACTTAGAAAGTTATTCAGACAGTTATCCAGTTAGTTATCCATGAATGAGTGAATCTATGGATTAGTCTATGAAATAAAATTTTTGTTTTTGCAATTTATGATCCAGTAGACAACATAAGAACAACTCAATTTTTGTATTGCAAAGTATCAAAATGTAGATCTTGAATTTGGATACAGATATCCAGACAGCTATCCAGACATGTAGAAAAGATATTCAAACTTTTTGGGCACATAGATGTAGCTTTACAACCATCTTTTGTTATGTTAGTAAAATGACTCATACCTCACAATAGAAGATCTCATCATCTCACTTGTTTGTTGCCGCACCTTCTCTTTGCATGTATGTTGATTGTCGATTTCAGTGATGTAAAATAATGAATTCGCTCAATATAGTTTTGCCTTTACGTACGGACCATTGGTATTTATCGCGTCATTTGTATTTACATTGTACAATTACGCGTGTTGGCTCATTCTTCACATATATAAACTTGAATCCACTTTCAATTGAATACTTTCTGAGCTTCAACCTGAATTCGGCCACAACACTTAAAAAAATTTCTGCCCCTCAACTTGAACCCTAACTGAATGAATTAATACAGTAAGGTACAATTTCAATCCAATATCGATATAATCTTAATTGAACTCAGGTCTAGTGAAATAATCTCTTGGACCTAATCTCTTAATAAGGGTTTGATGTTGCTACTCTCGAGTCTTGGTTAATGAAACTATAAAGGGAACATAAAGTATGATCATGTTAATACAATATACATCAAGAGAGCAACCCTAAATAATATAAGAAGTCTCCACACAAATAATGTATCATAAACTTCACCAATTAGCAAATAGTGCACATCTGCCTAGCTATTTCATTTGCTTTATAATAGTGGTGACATATCGAAAAGTTAACACACATAACATACAATAAAACAATAAAATCATCTTTCCACTATGTTGCCACCAGAAAAAACTCATAACAACATGCATCATTTTGTATCCAATTTTTTCAAAGCAAGGCAGACAACACTGTCCTAGAGCAGACCAACACCAATAGGACACAAACAAGCACAAATTTTGACTGGACCTACCCCTTGAATCTAATGACTTATGATAAGCTCAACCAACAAAATAAAAACATAACAAAAAAACACCAGAATAGTTAACACATCTCTATTAATTAAAAAAGAAGGGCCTTCTACTATTATCAGATAGTAGTTTTTTTTAAAGTGAAATAAGGAATTATGCGAAATTAGCTTCTCATAGGTAGATAATTTAAGGAACAAGTCCCGCCCTCAAACCTGAAGGTGAAGGGTCTACCACTCTCTGGGAGCCCACCGCCCGTCCCCCTATTTTAATTTTATTAATAATGAAAAAGAAAGTACAAAAGAAATGGGGGGGGGGGGGGCGCATGAACCATACTGCATAACAAAATACAAAGGAAACAAAAAGAGATCTAGATCTTAAAACAACAATCCAAAAAAACGTCACAAAGAAACCCAAGTATCAGGGAGGCCCAAAATATCCATGCGTAGGTATGTCAGGATATGTGGAAAAGGTACAACATGCCAAATTAGAGTTGACACTACCAACAGAACCATTATACCCGACGAGTTGCCAAAAAAATAGGCCGACGACAAGGGTTCTCGTCGGTTATAGTTAACTATAACCGATGACCTAAATACCTCGTCGGTTATAGCGATTTAACAGATGATGTATTCCAATCGTCGGTTATAATAGCCGGAAAATCATCGGTAATAGTGGGAAACTATAACCGACGATAATTTTTTTTAACTATTACAAACGATTTGAATAAATCGTTGGCTATAGTTGCTTATTTTAGATCCATTCTGGGCAGCTGCTCTGTCATTCAAAAAAAATCTCCCGCGGAAACTGAAAATGCTCTTAAATCATTGGGTGTTGTTGAAAACTGTCCACAATGAGTGCGTGATTCATTATATATATATATGCATGGATGTGTGTGTTGATCGATTAATATATATATGTTGATGTGTATATATATATAGCTAGATTGAGTATGTTGAGATATATCTTGTTGATTTTGAGTTGATAGTTGAGTTGGAGTAATTGTCGTTGATTATTGTGAATATATAGTGATTTATTTGATTATTGTGATTATTATAGGGTTAATTGTGATATATATTATTATGGGTAATATTGTGATTATTGTGGTGTTTCGGTTAATTGTGATTATAGTGTGGTTATTTAGATTTTTGTGATCGATTATAGTTAGATTTTTGTGATTATGGGAATTTTAATAATATTTATTTTAATTGATTGATTGTACGTTGATTTTGAGTTAAATTAGACAAAAATATATATGAATAATTAGAGATCGAGTAGAATATATAATTAGACAAAACTAATTTATATATATGAATATAAGTTAGATGAATATATATATATGTTCATTTGTAATTAGGGATCGAGTAGAATAATTAAATTATGTAATATATGTATAGTTTGGATATCGATATATATATAGCTAGCTAGATATATATTTATATATATATATGTAATGATAAATTTTTAATTAATTAGATCATTGGTATATATACAGTTATAATTTTCAAGATGGACAAGAGTTGGATGTGTCTTCCAAGATGGGATATAAGAAATCACCGTGGAATTAGGAGTTTTATGGAATATGTGAAGGTTAATTGTGGATGGATGACAATTCATTATTGTCCGTGTATAAAAGGTCAGTGTCGCAGCGAGCGATATCTTTTTCACATCGATAAAGTATTGGAGCACTTGAAGAAATACGGGTTTTGGGATAAGTACACATGTTGGATTTATCACGGTGAAAGCTCATCAGTTGGTCAGCATGATCAAGGACAATTTTTTGAGAGTGGCAGTACATCCAATGATCCAACAACAAGGTTGATCAACGATATATTTCCTCATGAGAGCGATGTATTTGCTGAAGCACAAGATATCCATCTCGCTGTTGGGGGTTTCCCTCATATTGAGCTAGTCCAGCAATTACCTACAGCTGTCAACACTGCTGGTATGGACAAGTACAACAAGCTCATTGCCTTCCAACAGACCCTGTTGTACAACGAGTGTAATAAGATTGTTCTTGAAAGTGTTATGGGAGTAATGAACCTGAAAGTGGAGAAAAAAATGAGTGTGAAGGCTGTTGATGATTGGCTGAAGTGGTCTAGTTTGTTGTTGTCCCCCGGTCATCGCCTTCATACCACTCATCGTAAGGTGCGACAGATCCTTAAACATCTTGGCCTTTCATACATTAAAATACATGCTTGTAGATATGATTGCGTTCTATTCTGAGGTGAAGATGCTTATGGGAATGATCTTGAATCCCTTGATGGTTGCCGAATATGTGGTTTAGATAGGTATAAGTTGACTCCTGCCGGATTCAAGAAAGCTGTGAAGATACTTCGGTATTTTCCGCTGATAGATATGCTAGAGCGGTTGTTCGTGTATGCACACACGGCTGAAGCTATGAGATGGTGGGCCGAGAGGAATTTGCCCGACGGTGATACCCTTATACACCCTGCTGACGGAGAAGGTTGGAAGCACATGGCGAGGGAGTTTGCTTATTTTGCATCAGAGGTTTGAAATGTTTGGCTGGAGCTTTCATCTGACGGATTCAACATTTTTGGAAACATGAGTCTTCAATACAGTATATGGCCAGTTATTTTGGTACCGTACAACCTTCCTCCATGGATGTGCTTGAAGAAAGAATACAATATGCTCACTATGATAATTCCAGGGCCGGGTTATCGAGGAAAGTGTCTCGATGTGTATTTGAGACCCTTAATTGAAGAGCTTAAGTACCTGAGTGAGCATGGTCATCCAACTTATGACAAGTTCAAAAATGAGATGTTCCAGATGCATGCCATGCTTGTTGGCACCATTAGCAATTTTCCTACACGCAGGATGTTGTCGGGTAACGTTACCAGGCGATACAGGGCTTGCCCAGAGTGCATGACTGTTAAGTGTTGCAGACCTCATTGCAGGAAGATTGTACATATGCGTCATCGTTGTTGGCTTCCACATGATCACCCATTTCGGGAGGATATTGAGGCATTTGATGGGACTGTGGAAACAGGTGAGCAGCCGAGGAGATGGACAGGGGATGAAATATTGGAAGTGCTAAATGAATATGATTTTGGGCAGCTCAGCAATCATCTTGAGATAGTGGCGTAAATACCTGACAAACCTGACAAGTATAAATTCTGGACACACAAAAGTATTTTTTGAGAACTTTCGTATTGGTCCAAGTTGTTGATCAGACACTACTTAGATGTCATGCACATAGAGAAAAATGTGTGCGAGAGTGTGATCGACACAGTGTTGAATTGGGAGGGAAAAACTAAAGACGGCCCGAAGGCACGCATTGATTTGAAAAGAATGGGACTGCGAAAATATTTATGGTTGAGAGATGGGAAGAAAAAAATGCCTCAAGCTCCTTATACCGTTAAGCCTGCCCAGAAGACTGAAATTTTTGGATGGATTGGTAATGTTAGGTATCCTTCCGGGTATGTAGGAAATATAAGTCGGTGTGTTAACTTCAAAGACAATAAGATGTACGGACTAAAGAGTAATTACTGTCATATACTGCTTCAACGCCTCTTCCCTGTTTTCATTCGAGGGTACCTGCCCAAAGAGGTGGTGGAGCCGTTAGTGGCTTTGTCAAGATACTTTCAGAAGTTATGCATGAGAGAAGTGAAGAAATCAGACATGTTGGAAATGCAACAGGACATCATTTTTATCATGTACAAATTGGAAAGGATATTTCCTCCAAATTTTTTCGACATCATGCCTCACCTGATGCTCCATCTTCCGGAACAATTGTTGCTTACCGGTCCAGTACACTACACATGGATGTATCCCATGGAAAGGTATGTAAGGCATCTCTGAATCTGGCTATTTCTTCAATATTATTTATTCACTTATTTTACAATAATCATAACATGCTCTTTAATTACCACTTTATAGACAATTAGGGGACTACAAAGACTGTGATGAATAAATCCGCACCCTAAGGGTGTATCGCTGAAGCATATATTGCGTACGAGTGCATAACGTACACCAAGTTGTATTTGAGAGTGTTGGAGGACCCTCCACATCATATGCCAGTAGATGAACCGTATTTCAACCTTTCGATCATCTCCAATGATGTTGAAGTTTCTGGAAAGTTGCCCAACTCGTACAATTTGGAACCATATGAGGTAGTCATTGCCCACTGGTCGGTATTGATTAATTGTCCAGAAGTTCACTATTGGAAAAATCTGCACCTTTGCTGCCCTGCTATTGCCGGTGATGTTGAGTACCACAACAAGACGTTCGCAAACTATTTTGGCAAATGGGTACGTATATAGATATATTTACTTGTATATATATAAATGGCGTACTATTTCCCTATTAAAGTTAAGTTAATGATTATTTTCAGATGAACCATGTACAAGATGATGGTATCCCTCAGTGGTCACATGAATTGAGGCTCTTGGCGTAGAAACTGTAACTTCCAGAGTTTATCCTATGTGTAAGGTAAATGGTCTGCTATTTATTTGTGAACATAGAGATGTTAGACGAAGAACACAGAATTCGGGGGTAATGGTGCATGGTTGGAAAAATGGAGTTGACTATTACAGTGTTCTCCATTCAGTTGTCGAATTAATATATGGGGAATGCATGACAGTGCACTTGTTTAAGTGTAGATGGTTTGATACCGACCCTCAGAACATAAGGACCGATCAATTCGGCATATTTTCTGTGAATACTGCTACAAGCTAGTATGAAGATGATCCATTTGTTTTGGCCACGGCGGTGAAACAATTGTTCTATCTTGATGATCTTATGTACAAAGGCGCCTGGAAAGTTGTTAACCACGTTCTTCCAAGAAACATATACAGTGGTTCGGCACTTGGTGTGACTGCAGATAATGAAGAAGTGACTGCTTACCAAGAGCCGAATGTAATTGGTATTCCTGATTCCTCAACAATTCGCCTTACTAATGTGATACAGGGTAGTGTGGTACGAAATCCTCCACTTGAACTTATTGATGTAAATCAAAATAAAGACGACGAAGACTCAAGTGACGAGGGCATACACATCTTACCTGAAATTAACTCAGAAACCGAGTCAGACTCAAGCGATGATTTAGACTATGTGCCTTAGTGATTTAAAGTATTAATTTACAAATGGATGTATATGTATGTTAATTTGAGTATGAACGTGAAATTAATGTTTCTCGATGTGTATGACGGTACGTGACTGGAACGTACGTACGTGCATTCCATTTGAGTTTATATAAACGTGCAATTCAATGAATGTCATTCATGATGTGTATTAATTTGGGATTAATTATAATTTAACATTGTTATAAGTAGTATTTATGAGGAAAAACAAAAGAAAACGGAAGAGTAAAAAAAAGACTATACCCGATGATGTCCCTAGTATGAATATCGTCGGGTATAAGTATCGGGTTATAAACAGAAAAGGAAACAGAAACTGTGCATTAGTGAAGAAACTGCTTTGAGAGAGAAAGAAGAAACTAATCTGGGAGAGAGAGAAGCAACCCACCACCGCCGCCGCCGATCTCCATCGATATCCTAAATAGGTCCTCCCTCTCTCTCTTTCTCCCTAAATCCCTAAATCTCCAAATTTCAATTTTTTTTTTAGTTTGGTTCAATTTTTGTGTAGTTTCACGATAATGTACGTAAGTGAATGTTTGGGTTTAGGGTGTGATTAGATACATATATGTGTGATTGCACGTGTGAATTTTTGTGTGTGCATGTATGGGATTATATAGAGTATGTATGGAATTTTGTTGAATTTTGATTAAAATGGAATTTTGTTGATTTTGGTTTGTATATATATATATATATGGGAAAACTATGCCGATATTTTTTTTTTGCATATTAGGAATATATATGATTATCATGATTTTTGTAATTTTTTTCATATATGGGATTAATTATGAATAAATGAATATATGATTTTGATATATGAATATATATATATATAAGAGATTATTACAATTTACGGTAATTTATGAGATTATTAATTTTGTGTTAATTTGGAAAAAAATTTGACATTAATATGGCATTATGTTAGATTAATGTGAATTAATTTAAATTATTATACATTTATGTGAAGTAATTAATATGGAATTTGGTAGATTAATATGGATTAATTTGAATTTTTTGTAATATATGAGATTATTAATTATGAGTTAATTTGGAAATATGTGACACTAATATATATGGCATTATGTTAGATTATTGTGGATTAATTTAAATTATTATACATTTATGTGAAGTAATTAATATGGAATTTGGTAGATTAATATGGATTAATTTCAATTTTTTGTAATATGTGCGATTATTAATTATGAGTTAATTTGGAAATATGCATGTGGAATAATATGACATATGTTAGATTAATGTGAATTAATTAGAATTATTCTACATTAATTTTAATTAATTTGGAATTTGGCAGATTAATGTAAAATAATTATAATAATATTAAAAATATATAAATTTCATTATGTTACATATATATTTATAGAAAGTATGTGTGATGACCCGGAACAGAATCAGTAGTGTAATCGGATTAATTCGTGAGTTAGCGCGTAATCGCAGTTTTCCGATAATTGATTGAATTGCCGGTCTTGATCACGACTTAATTATTGGTCGAGAATTTGAGTTGAGTCTTTTCTCGAGAGTTGTTGTACACATGATTTCGAGTTCATGGACGGTTCCAAATGATTATTTCGACGACCGAGGAATATAATATGAATATTTAAAATTTCAGAATATCGTCGAGTTTATCCGTTCGTATTCGAGTCTATCCGAATCGTGATTGTGATCCATTTTGGACCATCGATCGATCCGAACCGAAATTGGAATGGTTATTGACTTGATTTGCGAATTTCGCGATTAGTCGCGATTTCAACGTAATTGGTTAATATGGCGGCCTCGTTAACGACTAAATTATCGGACAAGAATTTGATTTGGGATTCTTCACGGTAGTTGTAGAGAATTTAATTTCGAGCTCGTGGGAACTTCCGGAGGATTATTCTGAGTTATGAGGAATAAGTTGTGAATATTTTAGACTGTTGATCGTTTTATCGGATAAGCTTATCTTGAATTCAGCCGTTGACTTTTTATTGGATTTGTCGAAGTTGGTTGACTTCAGGTGGAAATTGAAGATTTTGTCGAGATAAGTTCGTAGACGCGAGAATCGTTGAAAACGGAGTTACGATGCAAAAGTTACGTTCTATCAAAGTTTGTCGTAAAATAAATACGGAAGTTACAAAAAATGGAAAGTATAAATAGTGGGTTTCCTTTTTGGGTAAGTCAGAATTGGGTGTTGACCGAGTCAACTCGGGTTGACCAGCCATTATTCTCCATTCCAGGCTGAATTTTGTTTGTGTTCGTTGAGCTTGATTCCGACCTCTTTTGGCCATGGTGTCTTCACGAGAGTTGTTGGGCTTGAGCTCCTCTCTCTTTTGATAGGTCATTCGTTCAATTTGGTTGCCGGATGAAGAAGTTATGACGTTTTGAAGTTTGTGATTTTCTAGCGAATTCGGCGATGGTTGGAGGTGATTTTTCCAGCCGATTTGGTGGCTCCTCTTTGATGGGTTTTGTTAGCCATGAGGAACGGAACCTATTGCAAGTGGTTTGGGAGGTTTCCGTGGCCGGAGCAGAGAGATAGATCGGTTTGAAATTCCGGCGAGGGTTTGCACCTTTGAGGTGAGTTTTGGACATTTTTCAGTCAAAATTGGCCTTAACTTTGAACTGGAAAGTTGTTGGAAATGTCGAGATCTTCAAATACATGTGTAGGTTGCATTTTTCTGGGCCGGTATGATTTTCCGACGGCCGGCGGCAGCGGCGACTTTTCGTCCGACGTGTTTTTCGACGAGTTATATGTCGTTTCGCTCAGAATCGCGCACCGATCGCAGTGGTGAGGTTTGTTTTCCGAATTAAGCATCAGAAATTATAGCGAGGTTTTGTGTTGTGATAATTGGATTTTGACAATTTCGTCGATATTGAATTATATGTTTCCGGGAACGGTTGCTTCTCGTGATATGATTTGAGGTTTCGAGTTATGATTTTGAGCAGTGGATTTTATGATTATTCAGGGGATCGTGATCGTTTGTTTGACAAGGGATTTTCCGTCGGATCACGGGATTATCGCATATCGCGTTACGCTCATTTGTGAGTGGACAATTTCTTTTCACTGATAATCGCGAGTCTTTAATACACGTTTTACGAGCTTGACCATGCATATGAGATTATGATTTATATGAGCATGTGTGAAAGGACCCAACCCCGATTCAGTTACCTAAATCGGAATCAAACCCTTCCGGAAATACGAACCAACAAAAATTTTCAAAATTTCGGCAGAGTTTCGTTACTAACGTGGAATTACCATAACCTGCACGCGGAAATTAACACTTCGTCCTATGCCACAAAAAGCAAACCGTGGGCACCAATCCCATCCGGATTTCTCAACATCAATATAATCAACAAACAGTAAACATACTGTACTATATATATGTATATTCGAGAAAATCCGTATAAACAAGTATCGGAATGTATCAGAGCGACCTCTAGTATAGAATATGTACAACATATACATCAGTAGGTGAAACTGAAACCTACTGGAAAACACAGGTGACTCTGATCACTAGCCTCCAACCGCGACGTGAAAACACCAAACCTGAACTGCAACTGGGCACGGAAACCGAAAAGCCCAGGGGAAAGACAATAAACGCGTTAGAGTGAGTGGACGAAAACAAATGTCTTTCACCAGTTTATATATATATGTTAAAAATCACATATGCGAGTCCAGGAAAATAAAAACAACATAGTACACGAGGTAAAACTCATACTCCTCCAGTGTACTGAGCATGCAAGTAAAATCCCACGGGGTCACTCATGGACTCTTCCGTGCTAGTACAGTCAGAATCACGGGATCCCAGACCCACACGTGATTCTAGCCGGAAATGGCCTCAGGTCAAAGGTCTGCCTCCCCCCGGTAAAGACCTCGGGTCAGGAGTCACAGCCTCCCCTGACATATGCCTACCATCGGGGATCAGCCGAGAGGCGAGTGTATCGATACAACAACGTAACCACGACTGTACTCTGTGTAAACCAAATCATAACATTTCGATGCAAATGCATGAAACATCATATCAGTATATGTATACTCGTATACGTATATTCGTATAAATATAATCGTATAACTCATGTTCATGTAATCCGTAATATCAATATGCATGCTCAAGTTCATAAATCATATAAAAGACTCGCAATCATTTCCGTGAAAAGAAATTGTCCACTCACAGATGAGCAAAACGCACACACGCGCTAATCTCGAGGACCGGCGGAAGATCCCTCGCCAGAAGCTCGATCACGATCTCGATCCCGATCTCCTGAATATATTCATAAAATACAACTGATCAATATCGTAATTCACAACACTGTACTGATGCACGGAAACCAACCGTTCCCGGAAATACGAAATGCAGTGCAAAATGAATTACGGAAATCCCGAAATCCCCACTCGAAATCTCGACTGACAATCGGTTAATCAAATCAACCCGAAAACCTCCGTATGATAACCAGGGCGCGAATACGAGAAAAATGACACTAATTACATTGAAATCTGAAAAGTTGACTTTTTGACCGCCGTTGACCACCGTTGACCGCCGCCGGCGGCGGCGGCGCACCGTCAACGGCGAGATAACACGGCCAAAATTTACAGAAATAAAGATCTCATGCATACGAACCATTTCCTTCACTACCATGAAGCCCAAAACTCATCGGAAACCTTCCAAAAACACACAAACCCGAACGAAAAACTCATCTCCGGTGACCTAATCGGATCGCCCCAAATCCTCCACCAAAACCCAAAACAAACACATGAATAGCTTCACTAGACCATGGGGAGTCGAACCCCTAACCTCATAGCCACCGAGGCTCGCCGGAGGACCACCCCCCGTCACCGTCGAACCAACCCAGTTCGGCCAACCACGAACCCACTCAAAACTCAATCAATTTTCACATTTCAAAGTGTAAACCAACTCGAAATCAAACAAGGAAGCTGACTATACCTTTCACTTGGCCTGAGGTGGCCGGAAAATGGTCGCCGGATTTCAAAGCCCAAACGGGAAACTTCCCTTATCGGGTCAACGGGTCAAACTTACCAAAAACGGAAAGTCAACGCAAGTCAATGCAAAATTCGTGTTTTTGCGACTATTTCTCGACTTTTCGATATTTATACTCGTCCCTCGGGTCGATCAACGGTCCGGAATGAATATACGATATGATTCGGATAAGCTCGAAACAATCGGATAAACTCGTCGGAACCCGAAACTTCAAATAATCATAAAATACTCCTCGGTTATCGGAAAAATCTTCCGGAACCACCCACGAGCTCGAAATCATGTACTCTACCATTTCCGTGAAGACACTCATCCCAAATTCTCGACTGAAAACATAGTCGCGAATCGGATCGACAAACCACACAATATCGCAAAAACTGCGACTAAAACCAAATCTCGAGAATCGTGCCAATCACACATCTGATTCTGGTTCGGGTCGTCACAATGTGTTATACGATTATGCATATACAATTATACATTACGTATATGCATTTACATATTGCTTTATACATTTGCATAGAACTATTTATGATTTGGTTTACACAGAGTACAGTCACAGTATATGTTGTTGTATCGATACACTTGCATCCCGGCTGATCCCCGAGGATGTTTACCGAGGGAGGCTGTGACCCCTGACCCGAGGGGGGTTGGGGCAGACCTTTGAACTGAGGCCTTTCTAGCTAGAATCACGTGTGGGTCTGGGATCCCGTGATTTTGACTGTACTAGCGCGGACGTGTCCATGAGTGACCCCGCAGAGTTTTACGCTGCATGCTCCGTACGCTTGAGGAATTTGAGTCTCCTTCGTGTACTATGTTATATTCACTTATTTAGACTCGTATATGTTTTTATAACATATATTATTCGGCGAAAGACATTTATTTTCGTCCACTCACTCTAATGGTTTTCATGTCTTTCCCTTGGGCTTTTCGATTTCCGTGCCCAGTTTGCAGTTCAGATTCTGGTGTCGCACGTCACGGTCGGAGGTTTAGTATTCAAGCGATGTGTCTTTTATGGTAGATTCTTAGTTTGGCCTACTATTTGTATATGTATATATTAGAAGTCGCTCTAAGCATTCTTATCTTATACTTTTATACAATTTTTCCCCGGATTTATGTAAAGTATAGTTTTATTGATTACTTTACATTACTGTTATGATATTGAGAAATCCGGATGGGATTGGTGCCCATGGTTTGATTTTTGTGTCATAGGATGAAGTGTTATTTTCCGGGTGCAGGTAATGGCAATTCCGCGTTAGTAGCATTACTCTGCCGAAATTTTTATGGTTTTTGTTGGTTTGTGTTTTCAGAAAGGGTTTGATTCCGGTTCAGGAAACTAAATCGGGGTTGGGTCCTTTCAGCTTGGTTTCAGAGCATTAGGTTTTAGGTTCTGTAGACTTCTGTAGTCATGTTTACTAAGGATATTTGAGAATGTACAGCATGTCTAGAGCGATGACCCGACCGGCCGGCGGATACTCATCAATGCTCCAGGTGTTGTATGCTTTCAAATATTTAAAGTTCCATGATTACGTTCTACTTGTTGCAAACAATGTCTTATTCATTGGGATGCCTCCTTGACATGCTTTCCGTGTCGGTACAGTTGTGGATCCTATTGAGGATCAGTCGACGCGCGATTTGAAAGTGAGTTGTGGGTTTGGATGAGCATTCTGGATTCAGAGATATGTGTGGCATGGTTTGTCGGTTGTGCATGTATGGGTGCCTATATGTTACTTTTGAGCAGAGAATTGTGGCAGTTGATGGTGTGCCTGAGTCAGATCATTGTATTTGGTGGGTTGTTATTGTGTGAATTCCTGTTGCGACTCCATGGCCTACATTCAGGGTATTGTTTATACGGAAATATGAAGTGTTCCCCGACCTAAGGCAGGGATGTATCGTTCATATGTTTGTCCCAGTTTGCACGTGTTATGTGGCTTCAGAGGAAGCAATGCACGAAGTTCGAGATGAGTTTGAACCTGAGTATCAGAGGGATTTTGACTATTATGCCTCGAAACAACCGTGATGAGCTTGATGTGCTATACCCAGAGGCGAGGATATTGAGAAGGAAAGGCGTACACGGTTTTCGACATGTTGGTTTGAGGAAGGTGAATTTAGTCGAGATATTTGATGAGGTTGAGTTCCGGCACCTTGGGATCAGTAACTTCATCAGGCGGTGGCCTTTTCAATTATGTTAGGGGTCATCAGATCTAAGCAGAAGATCCGTTTGGTGGTGATGGAGATCACAGAGTAGTGGACTTGTTCCTGTGGCATGAGTTTGGGTAATCGTTGGTGATTCTTCCACACAGCAGGCGTTGCTGTGACTTGTGTCCGAGAGGCACTCTCAGATGCTATTTTGGTGGCCAGGAGGGTCACGCTATGATGGAATGTGCTCAATCAACTGTTTTTAGTGGTTCGGCAGCTCAGAGTTCACGTGGAGGTCATGATGCTATTCCTGGAGTTTAACCAACGCAGCCTTCTAGACGAGTCAATCAGCGAAGTCGTAATCGACGTGGACGACTAGTTGGGCATGCCAGAGTTCGTGGCACAAACCTGTGTGAGGACAGAGTTTCTCTGAGGTTACTGTTGCTTGGCATCCATGGGTATTATGTCTGCATCTCCATTTCTAGGGTTATGGAGAGTGTTGTATCCATCCGGAGAGGTTGTGAGATCTTTGATGGAGGTTATGGGTTAGCCGCGGATCTGTTATTGCTGGATATCGTCGATTTCGATGTGATTTTGGTTATGGACTTCTTGATGATGCATTAGGCTATGTTCGATGGTCACAAGAAGGAGGTTGCGTTTCGACGACCTGGATACCCCGAGATATTGTTTCGTGGTGAGTAGAATATTTTATCGCCATGTGTGATTTCAGCGATGAAGGGTGAGAAAATGATGAAAAAGGGGTGTGTAGCATACTTAGCTCATGTTATGGGTAGTACGGCTGTTGTGCCAGACATTGGTGATATTGCGGTGGTTCCCGAGTTTCCAGATATGTTTCCGGAGGAGTTACCGGGTATACCTCTAGTGCGGGAGATCGACTTCACCATTGAGCTTTTATCGGGCGTCAGACCCATATTACAGGCATTTTATTGTATGGCGCCAGCGGAGTTGAAGGAGCTACTGATTCAATTTCGAGAGTTGCTGGAGGAGGTTTCATACGACCCAGTGTATCACCGTGGGGTGTTCCTGTACTGTTTGTGCGAATGTAGGATGGTTCGACGAGGTGGTGCATTGATTACCGGAAGCTGAATCAAGTCACCGTGAAGAACGAATATTTGTTGCCGCGGATTGACGACTTGTTTGATTAGCTCACGGGAGCTTCAGTCTTTTCAAAGATCGATCTCAGGACCGGATACCATCAGTTGAGGATTCGAGAGTCAGATGTGGCCAGGGCAGCTTTCAGATCACGGTGCGGGCATTACGAGTTCTTGGTTATGCCGTTTGGGTTGACCAATGTCCTCGCAGCTTTTATGGACTTGATGAACCGGTTGTTCAGACGGTTTCTTGACGAGTTTGTGATCGTGTTCATCGACAACATCCTGATTTACTCTAGGATTGTGGGCCAACACAAGAAGCATTTGCAAGCTATTTTGCGGACTTTGTGAGATGATCAGTTGTTTGCGAAATTCAGCAAGTGTGAATTTTGGTTGATTAGCGTGAAGATTTTGGGCCACGTGATGTTAGCTGAGGGAGTCAGCGTAGGTCCTGACCAGATAGAAGCCGTGTTGAATTGGAGTAGACCTACCATTGTACCAGAGATCAGGAGTTTCTTGGGTTGGGTAGGTTACTATCGATGCTTTGTGCAGGATTTTCTCGGATTGCCACTCCATTTTTCGGATTGACGAAGAAAGGCATCAAGTTCGAGTGGTCCGATGCGTGCGAGGAGAATTACTTACTCCTGAAGGAAAAGTTAACCGTTGCACCGATTTTGACTTTACCTGACGACCGTGACGAGTTCATGGTTTATAGCGATGCATCGAGATTTGGATTTGGTTATGCTTTGATGCAGTATAGCAGAGCGGTGGCTCATGGTTTTAGGCAGTGGAAACTTTATGAAGTTACGTATCCTATGTATGATTTGGGGGTTGCTGTCTTTATGTTAGCGTCGGAGAGTTCGAGACACTATTACTGTGGCGTGCAGCGCAGTGTAGGATGTACACTGATCACTTGAGTTTCATCCACTTGCATATTTAACCAGATTCGAGCTTGAGGCAGTGTAGATGGATGGGGTCGACTAACGATATTGGCTGCACATTTGAGTTTATCCGAGAAAGGCTAGTAGTTGTACTTTGACTATCCATCTGGGATGTTGTTGCTGATGCATTCAATCGGAAGTCGGGAGCTTCATTGTTTCATGTGTGTGTGGCTCGAGTTTCCGTGTTAGCTGAGTTGCGAGCTACGAGAGCTGAGTTAGAGTGTGATGATGATGAAGCTCATTTGCGTGCGTTATGCACTAGTGGTACTGAGATGTATCTGATACTTCGGGTTTACTACTCGTGACGCAATATGAAGAGGAATATAGTAGCTTATGTGAGCAGATGCCACATTTGTCGGCAGGCGAGGGTAGAGAGGCAGAAACTTGCTGGGAAGTTATAGCCATTGGAGATTTCCGATTAGAAGTTGGAACTTATCACTGTGGATTTTATGTATCAGTTCTTTTCCTTGTACTTTCGGAAAAGATTTCGGTAACAGGCTGGTATAGCTGTATTTGGCGGAGGTTGTCCATTTTCATGATGCGCATGTGTCCCAGTTTGCTGATCGAGATAATTAGTTACAACAGAGTGTTGGCAAGCATTGCAGTGAGCATGGGGAACCAGATTACAGGTTAGTACCGTTTCTTATCCTCAGATTGGTGGGCGATCTTAGAGGACTATTCAGACCTTGAAGGGTATGCTGTGGTCTTATGTATTGCAGTTCCGAAGGATTTGAGACCCGCAGTTTCATTGTTCGAGATTGACCTTCGGATAAGCAGGGATAGGTTGATAATTGCTCGAGTTCGACGTTAGAGTTATATTGATGTGAGCAGGTTGAGTTATGAATTTGCCACGTTATTTTGGTCCGCATGTGATCATGGGGCGAATTTGTGTTGTGTCGTATAGTTTGGCATTGCCTATAGCGTTGGCCTTTGTGTGTGTGGTATTCCGTGTGGTGGAACTACATTTTAGATTTGTTGCGTGTTTTGTACCATATCAGTTCCTTATCAGATTCGAGATTTATGGGTACAGAGATATTTTCCATTGACAGAGTTGTTCAGTTGAAGTTGCCACTTGAGAGTTGAACTGTATGCAGAGGCAGTATTCCTACTTTTGAGTTGGCAGATTTGTAAATTTTGAAGTTGAAATTTTTTAAGGGGGGTAGATTTGTGACTACCCGAAACAGAATCAGTAATGTAATCGGCTTAATTCGTGAGTTAGCGCGTAATCGCAGTTTTCCAATAATTGATTGAATTGCCGGTCTTGATCACGACCTAATTATTGGCCGAGAATTTGAGTTGAGTCTCTTCTCGAGAGTTGTTGTACACGTGATTTCGAGTTCGTGGACGGTTCCGGATGATTATTTCGACGACCGAGGAATATAATATGAATATTTAAAATTTCAGAATATCGTCGAGTTTATCCATTCGTATTCGAGTCTATCCGAATCATGATTGTGATCCATTTTGGACCATCGATCGATCCGAACCGAAATTGGAATGGTTATCGACTTGAGTTGCGAATTTCGTGATTAGTCGCGATTTCGACGTAATTGGTTAATATGGCAGCTTCGTGAACGACTAAATTATTGGACAAAAATTTGATTTGGGATTCTTCACGGAAGTTGTAGAAAATTTAATTTCGAGCTCGTGGGAACTTCCGGAGGATTATTCCGAGTTACGAGGAATAAGTTGTGAATATTTTAGATCGTTAATCGTTTTATTAGATAACCTTATGTTGAATTGAGCCATTGATTTTTTATCGGATTTGTCGAAGTTGGTTGACTTCAGGTCGAAATTGAAGATTTTGTCGAGATAAGTTCGTAGACACAAGAATCGTTGAAAATGGAGTTACGATGCAAAAGTTACATTCGATCAAAGTTTGTCGTAAAATAAATACGGAAGTTACAAAAAATGGAAAGTATAAATAGTGGGTTTCCTTTTTGGGTAAGTCAGTATTGGGTGTTGACTGAGTCAACTCGGGTTGACCAGCCATTATTCTCCATTCCAGGCCGAATTTTGTTTGTATTCGTTGAGCTTGATTCCGGCCTCTTTTGGCCGTGGTGTCTTCACGAAAGTTGTTGGGCTTGAGCTCCTCTTTCTTTTGATAGGTCATTCGTTCAATTTGGTTGCCGGATGAAGAAGTTATGACATTTGGAAGTTTGTGATTTTCCTGCGAATTTGGCGGTGGTCGAAGGTGATTTTTCCAGCCGATTTGGTGGCTCCTCTTTGAGGGGTTTTGTTAGCCATGATGAAAGGAAGCTATTGCAAGTGGTTTGGGAGGTTGCCATGGCCGGAGGAGAGAGATCGATCGGTTTGAAATTCCGGCGAGGGTTTGCATCTTTGAGGTGAATTTTGGACATTTCCCAGTAAAAATTGGCCTTAACTTTGAACTGGAAAGTTGTTGGAAATGTCGAGATCTTCAAATCCATGTGTAGGTTGCATTTTTCTGGGCCGGTATGATTTTCCGTCGGCCGGCGGCAGCGGCGAATTTTCGTCTGACGTGTTTTTCGACGAGTTATATGTGGTTTCGCTCGGAATCGCGCACCGATCTCAATGGTGAGGTTTGTTTTTTGAATTGAGCATCGGAAATTATAGCAAAGTTTTGTGGTGTGATAATTGGATTTTGACAATTTCGTCGATATTGAATTATATGTTTCCGGGAACGGTTGCTTCTCGTGATATAATTTGAGGTTTCGAGTTATGATTTTGAGCAGTGGATTTTATGATTATTCATGGGATCGTGATCGTTCGTTTGGCGAGGGATTTTCCGCCGGATCACGGGATTAACGCGTATCGCGTTACGCTCATCTGTGAGTGGACAATTTATTTTCACTGATAATCGCGAGTCTTTAATACACGTTTTACGAGCTTGAGCATGCATATGAGATTATGATTTATATGAGCATGTGCTATACGATTATGCCTATACAATTATACATTACGTATATGCATTTACATATTGCTTTATACATTTGCATAGAACTATTTATGATTTGGTTTACACAGAGTGCACTCACAGTATATGTTGTTGTATCGATACGCTTGCATCCCGGTTGATCCCCTAGGATGTTTACCGGGGGAGGCTGTGACCCCTGACCAGAGGCCTTTACTGGGGGGGGGGGCAGACCTTTGACCTGAGGCCTTTCTGGCTAGAATCACGTGTGGGTCTGGGATCCCGTGATTCCGACTGTACTAGCGTGGACGTGTCCATGAGTGACCCCGCAGAGTTTTACGGGTGAAGAATTTAAGTCTCCTTCGTGTACTATGTTATATTCACTTATTTAGACTCACATATGTTTTTATAACATATATTATTCGGTGAAAGACATTTATTTTCGTCCATTCACTCTAACGGTTTTCATGTCTTTCCCCTGGGCTTTTCGGTTTCCGTGCCCAGTTTACAGTTTGGATTCTGGTGTCGCACGTCGCGGTCGGAAGCTTAGTATTCAACCGATGTTTCTTTTATAGTGGGTTCTTAGTTTGGCCTACTATTTGTATATATATATATATATATTAGAAGTCGCTCTGAGCATTCTTATGTTATACTTTTATACGATTTTTCTCCGGATTTCTGTAAAGTATAGTTTTATTGATTACTTTGCATTACTGTTATGATATTGAGAAATCCGGATGAGATTGGTGCCCACGGTTTGATTTTTGTGGCATAGGATGAAGTGTTATTTTCCGGGTGTAGGTAATAGCAATTCTGCGTTAGTAGCGTTACTTTGCCAAAAAATTTATGGTTTTTGTTAGTTCGTGTTTTCAGAAAGGGTTTGATTCCGGTTTAGGAAACTAAATCGGGGTTGGGTCCTTTCAATATGAATTGGTTGAACTGCGGTGCTTCAAGAGGAGGGTCGAGAGGGAGATCAGGACGTGGGGATGTGGGCAGTGTAAGTCAGTCCGGATCCGGATCCGAATCCGCCAATATCGGCAACACCTATAGCCATCCTCCCAGCTCTCGGCACCATGCACTACAAGGTTAGGGGCCGCTTGAGCAGTAGAAAGTCGAGCCTCTCTGACCCTCCAGCGCGAGAGGGTTTTATGAGGACAGTCGCACGCCTTCAACGGATAGTACGACTCAATCCTCGGTCTGTATGCCGGACATTCATCGGCCGGCCCCTTCCCCATTCCCTTCTAAGGAGGCTAATGGATCGACTCACTCCTCGGCCAGGGTCCGACTATGTCCGCCGTCTACCCTATTCTTGCCCTTGAAAATCTCGACGATACCTCTCCTCGATCCTACGGGCATACCTGTTCGAGGACAGCTAGGGTTCATTACCCCGGAGCAGGCATACAAATATGTACCCTTCCCGTGACCTCTATAGAGTGTGAGGACTCCGGGATTATGCACCGATGAATCAGGTAAATATTAATAAGTGATATCTTTTTACTTACTAATATTTAAATAAAAATGGTGTTCATGTTTAAAAAATCGTTTACAAATTGTTATAGGCACGATCGTGGCCGGTGGAAAAGAGAAGACCAGAGGCCCCGTCGTTGGGAAGTTATTGGACGACGCGATTTGGGCTACCGGTGGTGGACAATTGATGATTAAGACCGGGGCTGGAGGCGAGGTGATTGAAGGAAAGCTCACTTGACAGTACACAGGGATGGCGGGTAGCATCATACGGGATATAGTCCCAATGCTATGGCCAGATTGGAATTCGGTGCCGGTCTGTTAGGATGCCTCAGCTGCATACATCACTGCACTCAAATACGAACTGAATAATGCATTGTCGGTGAGTAGAATTGCACATTCATTATATATTTTTTCTGTATAAATTTTTAATATTAATATATATGCATTGTAGATCAGGTGGTTTCGCGTGGACAACGACATCAGACCTACATGGGAAGATGAAATGATATTTTCATTTGTTCTGATTTTGTTTATAAGTTACTAACATTTGTGTTTTATTAATATAAGTACAAGGAGTGGAAGGGCGAGCTGAAGAAGCATTGGAAAAAGTACGGCGACGATCGTTCGGGTACCCCTAGCGAGTTTCGTTATAGGGAGTACGAGTGGCGATGGCTTGTGGTTCACTTCAACAACCCGAAATTGAACGTAAGCAACATGTTCGATTATTGTTTTGTTCTATCGTATTTCCCCCAAATTATTTGGCTAGCTAACAGTGGTTTTTGATGTTGGATTAATCGAATAGGCTATTTATGAAGTAAACACAAGGAATCGGGGCAAAAACATAAAAAATCATCATGTCGGTTCCAGATCATACTCGGGTTGGATTGAGGAGGCGACCAAGCATCCAGAAATCTCTCCGCTTGTTTATACGATGCAGCACGCATATTCGCAGGCCCTCGAAGTTGCTATAAGTGTCCTTACAAAAAAATAAACATATTTCTAAATTTTTTGTATGTTTACATTAATTGACATATTATTTTTCTTTATCAATTAAGCGAGAGTTTAAGAGGTGATCCCGGAGGTGTTGACTCAGGTGGCGGGAGAGCTCTATCCCAAAACCCCGGATGCAGAACTCCCGATTGATCAGATTGATCAATCTGATCCTACCATAGTGGCCAAGATCATGTCAACCGCAATCCCTCTAAAGAAGAACACTTTCTACTGCAGGGGGACCGAAAAGTTGGGTCAAGGCCTGCTGAAGAAGACTCCCGAATTCTCCCGCGGATCGGGATCTTCCAAAACTAATCAGCTACAAGAGCAGCTTCAGAGGCAAGCGATGGAGATGGAATCTCAACAGCTACAGATGGAGGAGTTGGAGCGGGCAAGAGCCGCCGAGCTGGAGGCGCGAGCCGCAGAGCAGAATCGGTTAGCCGAGCAGCAACAAATGATGGGGACATGGATGCAGCACTGTTATGTACAGTTGCAGGCGTCTGGAATACAGATTGCTCCCCTGCACTTTTTCAGTGTATCACAGCCACAGCCACCGCCACAGCCGCAATAACATATGCTGGATCAGGGAGAGTCTTCCAACCCTTTTGACAACATCTTCTTAGGAAACCCGTAGTATGTAGATAGATATTGATTTGAACGATTTCTGTTTTTTTAATTGGATTTACGTGTATAGTTTAAACATTTTGTTGTTGTGAACAATATTGGTGCTTTATTTTTTGAAATGCAGGTTCTGGGATGAAACCTAGAATCTGCATAAAAAAAAATTAAAATTCACATACTAAAACCGACAAGAATAGTCCATGTTGTCGGCTATAGTTCCCCTCCATGGTCAACCAGTTTGACCAGGGGAGGAAGTATACCCAACGATTCTCGTCGGTTATAGTATACCACTATACCCGACGAGAACCCTAAACTCTAAACCCTGTCGGTTATGGTTGACCACTATAGCCGACGATATTCCAAACCCTTGTCATCGGTGATACTATCACTGACGCTTCATTTCTGACGATGGTATACCCGACGAGGCCTCGTCGGGTATACCCTATACCCGATGATGTAAATGAACAGACCGACGACTTTATGTCGTCGGCTTTAGTTGTTCTTCCGGTAGTGTGAAGAAGCTAACCGCATATTGGTAATCTTGTCAGCAATAGTGTTACCTTCTCGAAGAACATGAGAACAATGAAAAGTGATGGACCTAATACGAGATAAGAAATTAAACCAAACGATTCGTAGTGGCCATCGAGGGACAAAATCAGAAGAATTTAAGTGGAAAAGTGTTTCAAAGAGAATTCAATGATTTCATTCATCCCAATTTGGGGTTAATATAGATGTACAAGTCGTTTCCTAATAAGAAATGATATTTACACACTCCTATCACATCTACAGTAATTAATTCTAATTACAATAGGATATTCACAATATTCTTTCCATTACTTCTCCTCAGGTTGGTGCATAGATGTTAATCATGCCTAACTTGTCAATCCATTCTACAAATGCATGGTGTGACAACTCTTTAGTGAGTACATATGCCAACTGTTCTTCAGACATCACAAATAGGAACTGTATAAGCTTCTTATCAAGATTATCCATGATAAAATGCAGATCAATCTCCAGATGCTTGGTTCTATCATGCTGTACAGGATTGTGAGCAATCTCAATTACAGCAGTATCGTCACAATGCAAAACCATGGCCTTTGGAAGTCTGTAACCTAACTCCATGAATACATTTCAAATCCACAACAATTCACATACACCATGTGCCATTCCACGATATTTACCTTCAGTACCAGAGCGGGCAATCACATTTTGCTTATTATTGCGCCAAGTAACTAACCTTCCACCAATAAATGTGAAGTACCCAGATGTAGATGCTCTATTAGTTCACCAGCCCAATCTGCATCAGTATATCCTGTGACACTAAACTCACCATCCTTGGAAAACAGTAGACCTTTTTCTGGTGAAGACTTTAAGTACCTGAGTATTCGCATCACAGCTTCTATATGCTCTTCACTAGGATCATGCATGAACTGACTGACAACACTTACAACAAACGTAATATCAGGACGAGTATGTGACAAATAGATCAACCTCCCTACTAACCTTTGATACCTGCCTTTGTTTGTTGGAACTTGTCTAGGACACAATTTCAGCATGTGATTCATCTCAATGAGCGTATGAACTTTTCTTGTATCAGGTTTTCCATAGTTTTGTCATGAAATCCTTTTTCTCCTCTTCATGAAAGCATCCAAAACCAACATGAGCAACATTACTAATTTTCATGTAGCCATCCATTTGCACATCCTGCCCTGAGTTTTCATTCTGTGTGCTACAAATTGATTGGTTGGAATTGACATTTGCAGTTTACTGAAAGAGGAAAAATATACATATTTTTAGCTTGATAAAATATGCAGACTGATATTCAAATAGATATTCAAATAAATTTTGCATGTTCTACCTCATTCAAGTCATTGACTCTAATCTCGATATAGTTTGAATTGAGGCTTTGCAAAGAAAACATCATCAAAAACACATCATGATCAATTTTCAGATAAATTTGTTCATCTTCTAGTGGGATACAGTACTTGTACGTCAAGTTTGAGTTGTTCAGTAATTTCAATCGTTAATAGAAAGTATCCACAATGTCAATAAGTGTGATATCAACATTTAAAATATTCATGACACCATCTCGACCATGAATATATTTCACAATGATTGGAGATAGTGTTGTTGCCATTGAATATACTGCAAAAAAATATTAAATTTGTTAACAAGTTTTAGAAATGCATGTAGTCCCTTTGATTAACTAATAGTTAGATTTGATACTTCCAACAAATAGGTTACCAGAACAAATGGACATACAGATAGTCAGACAAATACTTTAACAGATATCCATACATATCATCAAATGAATTGACCCAACCCCGATTTAGTTTTCTAAACCGGAATCAAACCCCTAATGAAAACACGAACCAACAAAAACCATAAAAATTTCGGCAGAGTAACGCTACTAACGCGGAATTTCCATTAACCTGCACCCGGAAAATACACTTCATCCTATGCCACAAAAATCAAACCGTGGGCACCAATCCAATCCGGATTTCTCAGTATCATAACAATAATATAAAGTAATCAATAAAACTATACTTTATAGAAATCCGGGGAAAAATCGTATAAAAGTATAACATAAGAATGCTCAGAGCGACTTCTAGTATATGTATATATAAATAGTCGGCCAAACAAAGAACCTACCATAAAAGAAATATTGCTCGAATACTAAGCCTCCGACCGCGACGTGCGACACCAGAATCCGAACTGCAAACTGGGCACGGAAACCAAAAAACCCAGGGGAAAGGCAATAAAACGTTAGAGTGAGTGGACGAAAATAAACATATGCCTTTCACCAATTTCATATACAATAAACAATGTAAAGTATAGCGAGTTTGGAAAATATATATGGAGGTGCCAGGCGAATCTCTCAAGCCCGACGGTCAGGCGAATCTCTCAAACCCAACGGTGATAGGCTAAGGGAATCTCTCAACCCCAGCGGCATAACAGGGGAATCTCTCAACCCTACCCAGAGGAATCTCTCAACTCTGGTTAGACTACTGGTGATCAGCCGAGTAGCCGAAGCATCGATGCAAGTAATTCCATCACCATAAAATATAAAATAATGCCTCCAAAAGTAATAAATAATCTCAATATCGTATATAAATAAATACGGAAAATCACGAACTCGCAACGACAGTGAAAATATAAAAGTCCACTCACAGATGAGCGTAACACGATACGCGTTAATCCCGTGATCTGGCGAAAAATCCCTTGCCAAACGAACGATCACGATCCCCTGGATAATCATAAAATCCACTGCTCAAAATAATAACTCAAAACGTTGAATCACATGACGAGAAACAACCGTTCCCGGAAACAAATAATTCAATATCGACGAAATCGTCAAAATTCGATAATCACACCATAAAGCCTCCCTATAATTTTTGATGCTCAATTCAAAAAATAAACCTCACCACTGCGATCGGTGCGTGATTCCGAGTGAAACGACATAAAACACGACGAAAAACACCCCGGCTGGAAAGCCGCCGTCGCCACCGCTGCCCGCCGGAAAATCTAACCGGCCCAGAAAAATGCAACCTACACATGGATTTGAAGATCTCAACATTTCCAACAACTTTCCAGTTCAAAGTTAAGGCCAATTTTGACTAGAAAAGGTCCAAAACTCACCTCAAAGGTGCAAACCCTCGCCGAAATTTCAACTTCTCCGATCTCCCTCCTCCGGCCACGGCAACCCTTCAAACCACTTCCAATAGCTTCCTCTCTTCGATGCAAACAAAACCCCTTAAACCCCGAGCTCCATCGCCGCGGGAAAAGCCACCTCCGACATCACCGAATTCTCGCCGAAAAATCCACGATTTTGCCACGCCGTTTCTCCCTCCACCGGCCACCATAGAGGGTGATCCAACTACCAAACTGAAGAGGAGCACGAGCCCAACGTTTTCCATGAAGAGACCCCGGCCAACCATGGCCGGAATCGAGCTCCACGACCGAAACCATTTCGGCCTCCAAACGGGTTGACCCACCCGTGGTCAACGCGGGTCAACACCTGCTTTCCTCTTTTGGAAACTTTCCAAAATCGGCATGTATCGCTTCCGTATTTATACCGTACGCGTATCGAATCTCAAACGGATAAATACGACAATATCCCACGGCCAAAAATATTCACAACTTATTCCTCGTAACTCGGAATAATCATCCGGAAGTTCCCACAAGCTTGAAATTAAATTCTCTACAACTTTCGTCAAGAATCCCAAATCAAATTCTTGCCCGATAATTTAGTCGTTAACGAAGCCGCCATATTAATCAATTACGTCAAAATCGCGACTAATCGCGAAACTAGCAAATCAAGTCGATAACCATTCCAATTTCGGTTCGGGTCGATCAACGGTCCAAAACAGATCACAATCACGATTCGGATAACTCGAATACGAACGGATGAACTCGACGATATTCTGAAATTTCAAATATTCATATTATATTCCTCGATCATCGAAATAATAATCCGGAACCGCCCACGAACTCGAAATCACGCGTACAACAACCCTCGAGAAGAAACTCAACTCAAATTCTCGGCCAATAATTAAGTTGTGATCAAAACCGACAATGCAATCAATTTACGGAAAACTGCGATTACGCGCAAGCTCGTGGATTAAGCCGATTACACTACTGATTCTGTTCCGGGTCGTCACATCAAAACCAAAATCACATCCAAGCCTAAGTAGAGTTCGATCTCTCATGAAATCGAGTAATACATCTACAAACAAAAAAAGCTTGATGCAACATCAATTCAAATCATCTATCATATTCAAAAACATAGTGAAATTGGATGTACAACATTTAGCATATGAAATCATCAATTGTGTCGAATAAATTGCTATATAGCGATCGCTAGATATATATATATATATATATATATATAGAGAGAGAGAGAGAGAGAGAGAGAGAGAGAGAGAGAGAGAGCGACACAGTTAGAGCGAGAGCAACTTAAAGCGCTTGAAATTTTCAATGTAGAACGACGGCGAGATCGAACAGAGTCTTTGTGGCAGTGAGATTGTGTGTGTGTGTGTGTGTGTGTGAGAGAGAGAGAGAGAGAGAGAGAGAGAGAGAGAGAGAGAGAGCGACACAGTTAGAGCGAGAGCAACTTAAAGCGCTTAAAATTTTCAATGTAGAACGACGGCAAGATCAAACAGAGTCTTTGTGGCAGTGAGATTTTGTGTGTGTGTGTCTGAGAGAGAGAGAGAGAGAGCAGCTCTCTCTTTAACACGGTAAAAATTCAAATTAGGAAAGTAAAGGATCTAAAGGTAAAATAAGAATGCCAAAAGTTGGTTTTAAAACATTTTGGTTTTTTTTTTGGGATAAAATCTGGTCAGTTGGGTCTTTTTGGAAAAACAAGGTTCATAAGTTATGCATTTTTTACTATGATATAATAAGGTGGAATTTTTTGGAAACCAAATGTGTTTATTTTTTTTTCATTTTCCCATAAAAAATTATTTTCCCAAAAATTATTATTTTCAGTATCAATTTATTTAAAATTTGTTAACAGTTTCGATTGAACTTTAGTAGCAGTCTCATTCAGTAGCAGTTTCGATATAAGTTTAGTAGTAGTCTCAATATAATTTTGATATAAATTTGATACAAAATTTAGAAGGACTTTTGTTATAAATTCGGTAGTGTTCTAATTCAAATTTGAAAAATATAGTATGAATTATACACTAACAGCTTCAGAAAATGCAATAATAACTTCAAAACACACAATAACCAAACTTCAATAGTACATCGAGAATGATTTAGTAGCAGCTTCCAGGGGCGGAACTAGCATGTACGAGAGTGGGACTCGAGTCCCACCCAAATTTTTGAAAGAGAAAAAAAACTTATATATAGGAATTATATGTTATAATCCAATAAGAAGAATGTGCAACAAAAAGTCCAAATCAATGTTTTGTTTTTAAACAAAATATATAACACAAAAGAAAAACAAGCCAACAACAACAAATAAGTAGTTTTATAGCCTCTTTCCTAGATATTGTAACATTGTCTGCGATCTAATATCGAATTCTTGATTCTCTGGGTGAAATTAATTTATTCGAATCAATCTTCGCTTTAGTAAATTTTATTTGAATTGTCTTTCAAAATTTGAATATGTTCACTATATCACCTGAATCGGGTGTGTATCGAGTTCAATCTTGTTCAATTATAGTCAATCAACTGAATTCAAGTTGGGCCAAAACTTGGGTCGATAGTTGGCACTTGCATGTAAGTTTGAAATTTGACGAATTTTTTTGTTATTGGAATTTTATGTTTTTTTTGAATCATTGTTTGTCTTTTTAGTATTTTTGTCGAGTACCTAGTCTAGTTTTCTTGTATTTTTTTAGCTGTTTCATTTGTTTTTATATGATTGTGTACTGCAACCTGTGTTGATCAATTAACTTACTGTCATATTTAGCTTATTTTGTATTATATCTAAATATATAATTATTTTTTGTAGATTTTGTTTTGTATAAACATGCATTTGATGATAAGCTTTACTATGCCTCTGTTTAGGTGTATCATTTTTCTTTTCTTTCTTTTTTACTATAAGTTGCTATAGTATCATCAAGTTTTTCTATAGTAGAATGTGTAAGTCCCACTCAATTTGAATACCTGGATCCACCCCTAGTAGCTGCACAAAACTTCAGTAGTAACTTGACAAACAATGCATATAGCAACTGCTTGACAAACGTTTAGTAGCACATCGAGAATTATAAAGTATCAATTGGACAAAAGTTCGGTAGAAACTTGACAATAATGTAGTAGCAACTCGACGAAACTTCAGTAGCAGCTGCATGAAACTTCAGTAGCAGCTTAACAAACCATGAAGTAGTAGCAGCTCGACGAATGATTCAGTAGCACTCTGGGAATTATTTGGTACCAATTGGATGAAAATTTAGTTGCAGTTCGACTACAATGGAGTAACAAATCGATGAAAATTTCCATTAGTTTGCAGGAACATACAATTTCAAAAATGCAATAAACGTTGAAAACACGTAAAACATGCATCAAATATTAACACAAAGTAGACACTCAACACATATCTCACACATATGCAATTTAAAACCCTTCTTTGTAGATGTAGCATTGATAAGTAGGGATCGTTCTTAACCGGGGATTGAGGGTACTAATGCATGACAACGTTTATAAACACAAAAGTAAATATATGGGGGGTCTATAAGTTGTTTTTTAATTACCTAATTTATTTACTAAAAACGTCTCAAACATAGCACATTATCCTAGGACTCTAACATGCATTGACTCATAGACAAGCAAACACGTAGAAAACCCTAAAACACATACCATGTTTTGAAACAAAAAGAAAACATAATTAATTATATACAAGTGAACAACTTATTCCTTACCTTCACTCAAACATGGCATATATACATCTCTCAACAACCTACGAAATTCTATCACTCAAATTCTCAAAACACATGCATATTTCATATTTTGTGCTCGGAATCCCCTATACACCATTGATTTAGACTCGGAATCCCCTACATCTAAAATCAAAGCATTAAGAACCAAATACACATGCAAGTTTAGAATAGAAGTAATAAAACACATGAAATATTTATTGAAACACATATAATTCATGAAACCAAATAAAATCATCCGACACACATACAACCAAGTTTAATCCACAAAAAGAGACTACGAAGTAAAGAGATCATGGTTACACTTTTATAGCTTCGAAATCCCCTAAGGCTACTCAAGAGCACTAGATTTCTTTGATGGAAGATGCTCGGAATCCCCTATACGTCGATGGAAGAAGAGATGCGGCGTTATGATGGCGTAGTCGGCTTCTTGAGGATGTCGGCTTAATTTATGGGGAGGAGGAGATTATTTGGCAGAGCATAAGTGTATGAATGAGTGATGATCTGCTTTTAGGCCGAGCTCCCCTTTATATAGGAGAAGGGTAGGTTGTTTCCTACCATAACAAGAAGTCCACATTAATTTGGGTGAAATCTGACCTCCTGTAGTAAAATGAGATTTTCTTGAGTTATCCACATCCAAATTGCATGATTCTTGCGGCATTAGAAAGATCTTTCTGAGGGCTATAAAATAACTTCCTTAATCACCTCAATCGGAGTTGATCCACGATTTATAAGCCTGTAGAAGTCTGCTGTCCTGTAACTTCAGATTTCATTCCTTTTGAAGTATTAAGAATCTCAATCTCATCAAATCTTGGATTTCTTGCTCTCAAAATCTTTTTGTACGAAAATACCATTTAATTGAACATATTTTGGGCCTCAAATCATATTCATATCATCTTGGAATGTTTTCCAAAAATTTGGCCCAATGGTCCTTTATTAAATCGGTAAGGATGTGTTTTCCTGGATCGTGCAGGAGAAATGTCTTCTTCTTTATTTGCATCATTTTTATTTGTTCTTCTTCGAGATCCATGGAATTTTGGAAACATTTTTTCACTCCTCTTTTTCCTCCATTTTGTCACGCCTCAAATGCTTGTAGACCTCTTTACTTCGTCTCTTTTGACAAAAATCTAAAAAACAACAAAATGAATCAAAACTAATAAAACTAAGTAATTAACAAAGTTAAAATGTAGAGAAAATATATTAATTAATACGCCTAAAATGCATAGATCAAACGTCAGATGGAAAAGCGCATCAACACCTTAAAGAACACCGTTGCAATTTTGAAAACAAATTTATCTAGAAAAGTATTGGAAAAAACAATATAACACCGTTTAAAGACACAACAACAAGTTTTCAAATCAACAATGGCAGTAAGCAATGATTTTTTACAAAAAGCAAAACATGATAAAATGTACCGATGCTGGTACTGAAAATTATAAGAATGAGATGAGTGTTTGGCTTGATAAACATAATCAAAACCTACATGTATTCACAAAAAAATCATGATGAAACAAATCAAGTGTGACGACCCGGACCAGAATCAGCAGTATGATCAGCTTGATTGATGAGTTACTGCATAGTCGCAGTTTGTCGGCAGTTATTTGAATCGCCAGGCTCGTTAACGACTAAATTATTGGCCGAGAATTGGAGCTGGGTCTCTTCTCGAGAGTCGTTGTACGTGTGATTTCGAGTTCGTGGGCGGTTCCGGATCATTATTTGGATGATCGAGGAATTAGTTATGAATATTTGAAGTTCGGATTTAAAATGGTGGGCTACTTAACGACTAAATTACCGGACGGGAATTTGGTTTCGGCTTCTTCACGGAAGTTGTTCAGAATTTAATTTTGAGTTCGTGGGAACTTCCGGAGCAAGATTTGGAGTTACGAGGAATTAGTTGCAAATTTTGCCGTTAGTTGATTATTTAGTCGATTTAATGTGTGTTGCTTTGAAGGGTTGACTTTTTATTCGGTTGGCCGATATGTTTGACTTTGGGTAATATTGGAAGAATATTTCGAGACGAGTATGTGGCCGCAAGAATTATCGGAATCGGAATTACGACGAGAAAGTTACGCGCGTTTGAAGTTTGTCGAAAAGGATAATTATGAAGTTTCCAAAAATGGAAAGTCTATAAATAGAAGTTGCTACTTTGGGCAGGTCAAAACCTTTCCTCTTTGGGTGTTGAGTCAACTCGGTGGAGAGAGTGGTTTTCCCGTCGGCTTCATGGTGGCTCCACGGTGGCGCGATGATTCCGGCCACCCCAAGGCATGGTCCTTGGCCCATCCGACTCGCCTTGGAGTCCTCGACACCGTGCCGGTCTCCTCTCACGGCGAGGTTGCCGGAGGTGGATGATATTTCCGATCAAAGTTTGCAAATTTTTGGGTTAATGGTGATTTGTGAAATTGGCCGATTCGAGCTACAATTCTTAGTGGGCTTTGAAGCTCTCATTCCCTTGATGCTCCCCTGTAAGTTTCGTGTTTCAATTCGATGTGTGCAAGGAGAATTTTGGATTTGAAATTTGTGTGTTCATTCGGTTTTTCATAAAATTGACCATGTTAGAGTGAGAATTGGACTTCGGTGCAGTTGACAAAGTTGCTCAGTGCATGAGTTTGAGTGGAATAGAGGTTGTCCCGCCGTGAAATTCTCCGGTCAACAGTGGCGCCGCCGTGGGTGGCGGTCAACGGCGGCGGTCAACGGTCAAAGTTGACTTTTTGATTTTCGGCAAGTCGCATGTCATTTGACTCGAAATCGCGCCCCGATCGCAGTGGGGAGGTTCGTTTTTCGAGTTGAGCGTCCGAACGTGAAGCGAGGTATTGAAGTGGTATATACGGATTTTCGACGATTCGTCGACTTTGAATCACATGTTTCCGAGAACGGCTGTTTCTCGTGGTTTGATTTGTATTGTCGGATTATGATTTTGAATATTGGACGTTGTGATTATTCAGGAGTTCGTGATCGTTGTTTTGGCGAGGGACTTTCCGCCGGATCACGGGTTAACGCGATACGCGTTACGCCAGTCTGTGAGTGGACATTTATTTTCACAGAATGATTGCGAGTCTTTTATAAATGATTTACGAACTTGAGCATGCGGATTGATTATGATTTTACGAGCATGTGTTTACGATTATGCATATACGAATATACGTATACGAATATATTCATACGTACATATTATGTTTAAAGCATGTGCATAGAAAAGATTTATGATTTGGTTTACACAGAGTACAGTCTCAGTATATGTTGTGGTATCGATACACATTGGCTTCTCGGCTGATCCCCGAGTACGCTCCGGGAAGGACAGATATCCTGACCCGAGGCCTTTCTGGCTAGGAATCACGTGTGGGTCTGGGATCCCGTGGTTCAGACTGTGCTATCGCGTGGAAGGCCACGAGAGTCTCCGCGATATGTTTTACGTTGCATGCTCTGTACGTGAGTGGTAGCCAGAGTCTCCTCACGTAGCATTTGATTTTCATGCATTTGACTCGCATATGATTTTATATGTATATATTACTTGGTGAAAGACATTTATTTTCGTCCACTCACTCTAACGTGTTTATTGTCTTTCCCCTGGGTTTTTCGGTTTCCGTGCCCAGTTTGCAGTTTTAGCTCTGGTGTCGCACGTTGTGGTCGGAGGCATAGTGCTCGAGCTACTTTGTTTCATCCAGTAGGTTTATTGTTCTACCTACTGTGGTATGCGTATACGATTATGTATTAGATGTCGCTCTGAGCTTCCTATTGAATACGTTATACGATTTTACACTGGATTTCAGTAAAGTATATATATATTTATTACTTTACTTTTCTGTTGATATATTGAGAAATCCGGTTGGGATTGGTGCCCACGGTTTGCTTTTTGTGGCATAGGATGAAGTGTATTTTCCACGTGCAGGTAATGATATTTCAACGTTAGTAACGAAACTCTGCCCAAATTTTGAAAAGTTTTTGTTGGTTCGTGTTTTCGAAGGGGTTCGATTCCGGTTTAGGGAGCTAAATCGGGGTTGGGTCCTTTCAGCTTGGTATCAGAGCATTAGGTTACAGGTTCTGTAGACTTCTGTTGTCGTGTTTACTAAGGGTATTTGAGAATGTACAGCATGTCTGGAATGGTGACCCGACCGGCCAGCGGATAATCATCAAATTTCGGGTGTTGTATACTTTCAAATATTTGAAGTTCCATGATTACGTTCCACTTGTTGTGAACGATATTGTATTCATTAGGATGCCTCCTGACGTGCTTTCCGTCTCGTTTCAATTGTGGATCCTGTTGGGGATCAATCGACACGCGATTTGCTAGAGAACAGTGGAATTGGATGAGTATTCTGAGTTCAGAGAACTGTGTGGCACGGTTTGCCAAGTGGTTATGTATGAGCGTCTACATGTTGCCTCAGAGCTGAGAATTGTGGCAGTTGATGTATGCCTGAGTCAGATCAGTGTATTTTGTGGGCTGTTATTGTGTGAGTACCGGTTGCGACTCCAAGACCTACATTCAGAGTGATGTTTACACGGTAATGGTGTTATCAGGCTATCCAGCAATCGAATGTGGAGTGCTTACCCACCTGAGGCAGAGATGCATTGTTCCTATGTTATTTCGGTTTGCACGAGTTATGTGGCTTCAGAGGAAGCAGTGTACGAGGTTCGAGATGAGTTTGAACCTGAGCATCAGAGAGATTCTGATTGATGTGCCTCGAGTTATCCGTGAGGAGCTTAGTGTGTTGCACTCAGCAGCGAGGTTATTGTGAAGAAAAGATGTACACGGTTTTCGATGTGACGGTTTGAGGAAATGGATTCAGCAGTGAGATTTTTGATGAGGTTGAGTTCCGACACTTCGGGATCAGTGACTTCATCAGGCTGTGGCCTTTTCGATTATGTTGAGGATCCTCTGCTGGTCCGTTTGGCGATGGCGGAGATCACAGTGTAGCGGACTTGCTCCTGTGGCATGAGTTTGGGTGATCGTTGGTGATCCTTTCACGCAGCAGGTGTTGCGGTGACATGTGTTTGTGGAGTACTTTCAGTTGCTGTTTCGGTGGCCAGGAGGGTCACGTTGCGAGGGAACGCCCTCAGCCAACTGTGTTTGAGGTTCGACAGCTCAGAATTCGCGATGGAATCATGATGTTGTTCTTGCAGTCTGATCAATGTATCCTTTTGATGAGTTATTCAGCAAGTTGTGGTTGATGTGTGCGGCTAGTTGGGCATGTTGGAGTTTGTGCCATGACTTTGTTTGAGGACAGACTTTTCTCCGAGGTTACTGTTGCTTGATGTCCATGGCGATTGTACCTGCATCTCCACTTCCGAGGTTTTGGAGAGTGTTGTATCCATCCGGAGGTTGCGAGATCCTTGTTGGAGGATATGGGTTAGCCGCGGATCTGTTATAGCTGGACATTGTGGTTTTAGTGTGATTGTGAGTATAGACTTACTGACAACGCATTTGGCTGTGTTCGAGTACCTCGAGAAGGAGGTTGTGATTCGACGACCAGATTTCCCCGAGATGCTGTTTCGTGGTGATGGTCGAGCGGATGGTGGAGACAAGTTATGTTGTTTGCCTAGCACATGTTGTGGATACTATGGTTGTTGTACCTGACATTGGTGACATTGAGGTGGTTCCCGAATTTCCAGGTGTGTTTTGGAGGAGTTACCTGGTGTTCCTCCAGTTCGGAAGACTGACTACACCATTGAGCTTGTACCAGGCGCCGGACTTATTTTACCGGCATCTTGTCGTTCGGAGCTAGCGGAGCTGATGGAGTTACAGTTTCGACTCCAGGAGTTGCTGGAGGAGGTTTCAAGAGATTTCATGTGACCCCGCGTATTTGCGTGGTGTGCTCTTGCATCAGTTGTGCGACTGTTTGTATGGTTCGATAAGGTGGTGCATGGACTACCGAAGTCCGATTTGCTTCAGAGGAGAGTGAGTATCCTCCGCTTCGGATTGACGAGTGGGTTGATCAGCTTGCGAGAGCTTCAGTCTTTTCGAAGATTGATTTTGGTTTTGGATACTATCAGTTGAGGATCGATGAGTCAGATGTGTCTATGTTAGCTTTCAGATCATGGTGCAGGCATTACGAGTTTTTGGTCACGCTGTTTGGTTGACCAATGCCCCGTAGATCGTGTGGACTTGATGGACCAGGTGTTCAGACGGTTTCTGGACGAGTTTGCGGTCATGTTCGTTGGCAACGTCCTGATATACTCCAGGAGCGTGGGCCAGTACCTAATGCAATAGCGAGTGGTTTCGCGGACTTCACGAGACGATTAGCTGTTTGTGAAAGTTCATCCAGTGTGAGTTTTGGTCGATTAGCGTGAAGATGTTGGGCTATGTGATGCTATCCGAGGTATTTGGCGTGGATCCTGACCAGATTGAAGCCGTGATGATTCGGAGTTTGCCCTACCATTGTGCCAGAGATCGGGAGTCTCTTGTGTTTGGCAGGCTATTACCGACGGCTTGTGCAGGATTTTTCTCGGATTACCACTTCACTTTCCGGATTGACGAAGAAGGCGTCAAGCTCGAGTGGTTCGATGCTCGCGAGGAGAGTTACTTACTCCTGCAGAATGGTTGACCATTACTTCGGTTTTGACCTTACCTGACGACCGCGACAATTTCGTGGGTTATGGCGATGCATCGAGGTTTAGAGATGGTTGTGTTTGGATGCTATGTAGCAGAGCAGTAGCTTGTGGTTACGGGCAATGGAGACATTATGTAGCTACATATCCTGTGTATGATTTGGGTGTAGCTGTCCTTTTGTTAACACCAGAGAATTGGGGATACTACTGCTATGGCGTGCAGCGAGGTGTAGGATGTACACTGATCATTTGAGTTCCCTCCACTTGCATTTTCGGCCAGATTTGGGCTTGAGGCAGTGTCAATGGATGGAGTCGACTGACGACTATGGCTGCACCTTTGAGCTTGTTCGGGAAAGGTTAGAGGTTGTACTTTGACTATCCGTCTGGGATGTTGTTGTTGATGCATTCAGATGGATGTCAAGAGTTTTAGTGTTACATATGTGTATGTGTGGCTCGAGTTTCCGTGTTAGCCAAGTGTGGGCTACGAGAGCTGAGTTCGAGTATGATGGTGTTGAGGCTCGTGGTTTTGTACGCGTTTGACGCTAGTGGTGCGGAGATGTGCCCGATACTTCGAGTTTATTACTCGTGACGCAACATGGAAGAGCAATGTAGCAGCTTGTGTGTGCTGATGCCACATTCGTCGACTGGCGATGGCTAGGAGGTAGAGACTTGCCGAGATGTATTAGCCATTTGAAATTTCTGGTTAGATGTGGCATTTGTTGCTGTGTTTGTATGTTTTGTGTGCATTTTGATTTGTGATACCAGTTGTTAGGCATTTGTGGACCGTTTGATGAACTTGGTACATTTCTTTGTACTCTCGGTGATGATTTTAGTGGCAGGAAGTCATGGCTGTGTTTGATGGAGGTTATCCATCTACGTGGTGTACCTGTGTTCCAGTTCGCTAGTCAAGGTAATCAGCTACGACTGTATGTTGGCGAGCTTTGCAGTGAGCATTGGGGACCAGACCACGAGTTAGCACCGGTTCTTATCCTCAGATTGGATGGTGATCTTTGAGGACTATTCAGACCTTGAATGGCATGTTGTGGACCTTGGTATTGCAGTTCCGGAGGATTCGGGACCAGCAGTTTCAGCGGTTTGAGTTTGCTTGCAGTACCAGTTTGTGGACCACTGTGGTTTTGAGGTTGTTTGATGTTGATTTGAAGTATGTTGTTGTACTCCATTGTGTTGGAGTGAGTTTGGTTTGAATTTGAGTTGATGTTTGTTTCCGATTTTGTGGAGTGTGTTACCACAGACGGTCAGATTAGTGGAAATGGGTTGATAATTGTTTGAGTTCGATGCTTGAGTTTCATTGGTATGAGCAGGTCGTGTTGTGATTTGCCTTGATGGTTTGATCCATATGTGGCCATAGGCGAGTTTGTGCTATGTCGTATGGTTCGGCATCGCCTATAGTGTTGGCTTTTATGTGTGTTGTGTTCTGTGAGGCGGAACTGTGTTTCAGGTTTGCTATGTGTTGTGTACCCTATCTGTTCCTTATGTAGGAACACTTGGCGATTGTGTGAGCCAGTTCAGATTTGTGATTTGTGGGTACAAAGATTCCAGCACGGAATTGTCTCCTATTGTGGAGTTTGTGATCAGAGTTGTTCAGTTGAGATTGCCGTTGGTGAGTTAAGCAGTATGCAGAGGCAGTGCTCCTACTTTTGTCGGCAGACTTAGAAATTTCGAGGTCGAAATTTTTCTAAGGGGGGTGGATTTGTGACGACCCGGACCAGAATCAGCAGTATGATCAGCTTGATTGATGAGTTACTGCATAGTCGCAGTTTGTCGGCAGTTATTTGAATCGCCAGGCTCGTTAACGACTAAATTATTGGCCTAGAATTGGAGCTGGGTCTCTTCTCGAGAGTCGTTGTACGTGTGATTTCGAGTTCGTGGGCGGTTCCGGATCATTATTTGGATGATCGAGGAATTAGTTATGAATATTTGAAGTTCGGATTTAAAATGGTGGGCTACTTAACGACTAAATTACCGGACGGGAGTTTGGTTTCGGCTTCTTCACGGAAGTTGTTCAGAATTTAATTTTGAGTTCGTGGGAACTTCCAGAGCAAGATTTGGAGTTACGAGGAATTAGTTGCAAATTTTGCCGTTAGTTGATTATTTAGTCGATTTAATGTGTGTTGCTTTGAAGGGTTGACTTTTTATTCGGTTGGCCGATATGTTTGACTTTGGGTAATATTGGAAGAATATGTCGAGACGAGTATGTGGCCGCAAGAATTATCGGAATCGGAATTACGACGAGAAAGTTACGCGCGTTTGAAGTTTGTCGAAAAGGATAATTATGAAGTTTCCAAAAATGGAAAGTCTATAAATAGGAGTTGCTACTTTGGGCAGGTCAAAACCTTTCCTCTTTGGGTGTTGAGTCAACTCGGTGGAGAGAGTGGTTTTCCCGTCGGCTTCATGGTGGCTCCACGGTGGCGCGATGATTCCGGCCACCCCAAGGCATGGTCCTTGGCCCATCCGACTCGCCTTGGAGTCCTCGACACCGTGCCGGTCTCCTCTCACGGCGAGGTTGCCGGAGGTGGATGATATTTCCGATCAAAGTTTGCAAATTTTTGGGTTAATGGTGATTTGTGAAATTGGCCGATTCGAGCTACAATTCTTAGTGGGCTTTGAAGCTCTCATTCCCTTGATGCTCCCCTGTAAGTTTCGTGTTTCAATTCGATGTGTGCAAGGAGAATTTTGGATTTGAAATTTGTGTGTTCATTCGGTTTTTCATAAAATTGACCATGTTAGAGTGAGAATTGGACTTCGGTGCAGTTGACAAAGTTGCTCAGTGCATGAGTTTGAGTGGAATAGAGGTTGTCCCGCCGTGAAATTCTCCGGTCAACAGTGGCGCCGCCGTGGGTGGCGGTCAACGGCGGCGGTCAACGGTCAAAGTTGACTTTTTGATTTTCGGCAAGTCGCATGTCATTTGACTCGAAATCGAGCCCCGATCGCAGTGGGGAGGTTCGTTTTTCGAGTTGAGCGTCCGAACGTGAAGCGAGGTATTGAAGTGGTATATACGGATTTTCGACGATTCGTCGACTTTGAATCACATGTTTCCGAGAACGGCTGTTTCTCGTGGTTTGATTTGTATTGTCGGATTATGATTTTGAATATTGGACGTTGTGATTATTCAGGAGTTCGTGATCGTTGTTTTGGCGAGGGACTTTCCGCCGGATCACGGGTTAACGCGATACGCGTTACGCTAGTCTGTGAGTGGACATTTATTTTCACAGAATGATTGCGAGTCTTTTATAAATGATTTACGAACTTGAGCATGCGGATTGATTATGATTTTACGAGCATGTGTTTACGATTATGCATATACGAATATACGTATACGAATATATTCATACGTACATATTATGTTTAAAGCATGTGCATAGAAAAGATTTATGATTTGGTTTACACAGAGTACAGTCTCAGTATATGTTGTGGTATCGATACACATTGGCTTCTCGGCTGATCCCCGAGTACGCTCCGGGAAGGACAGATATCCTGACCCGAGGCCTTTCTGGCTAGGAATCACGTGTGGGTCTGGGATCCCGTGGTTCAGACTGTGCTATCGCGTGGAAGGCCACGAGAGTCTCCGCGATATGTTTTACGTTGCATGCTCTGTACGTGAGTGGTAGCCAGAGTCTCCTCACGTAGCATTTGATTTTCATGCATTTGACTCGCATATGATTTTATATGTATATATTACTTGGTGAAAGACATTTATTTTCGTCCACTCACTCTAACGTGTTTATTGTCTTTCCCCTGGGTTTTTCGGTTTCCGTGCCCAGTTTGCAGTTTTAGCTCTGGTGTCGCACGTTGTGGTCGGAGGCATAGTGCTCGAGCTACTTTGTTTCATCCAGTAGGTTTATTGTTCTACCTACTGTGGTATGCGTATACGATTATGTATTAGATGTCGCTCTGAGCTTCCTATTGAATACGTTATACGATTTTACACTGGATTTCAGTAAAGTATATATATATTTATTACTTTACTTTTCTGTTGATATATTGAGAAATCCGGTTGGGATTGGTGCCCACGGTTTGCTTTTTGTGGCATAGGATGAAGTGTATTTTCCACGTGCAGGTAATGATATTTCAACGTTAGTAACGAAACTCTGCCCAAATTTTGAAAAGTTTTTGTTGGTTCGTGTTTTCGAAGGGGTTCGATTCCGGTTTAGGGAGCTAAATCGGGGTTGGGTCCTTTCATCAAGACCGGATCAAAAAAAAATTAGAAACCCCGATTTGATAAGTAGATATGCCGGATGGAAACGACGCGAGATCTAGTGGAGCTGAGGTCTGAATAGAGGTGCGGTGAGCACTGGCTAGGGGAAGTGGGAAGATCGACATTGAAGCCCAGGAGAGGCTAGGGCAAGACCGTGGCCGAATAAAGGGTGGCGCTGATTGAAGAATTTGTGGCAGCATGCGGAGGACGGCAACAACGACGATGAGCTCATGATGAAAATGAACGGCCAGAGGAGGGGGATGGGGGGATGCGGTGGCGAGGTCTCTATCTCACTGCTACTACTTTTATAGAGAGGGAGAGAGAGAGAGAGAGAGAGAGAGAGAGAGAGAGAGAGAGAGAGAGAGAGAGTGTGAGTGTGAGTGAGGTTGTTAGGTTTTTTGTATATAACGAAGGGTAAAATTATACTTTCGTCTTATTTACTGGTTTGGGATTTTGCTATTATGTTTTAGGCCAGCACCCGTGTTTTGTTTTTTAAGATCAGGCAGGGTTTGGAACCTAGCCAAGTGCTAGGTCAGACGGCTCATCCCAATGCCAGATATTATTATTCAATTAACAAACATAATTTTTCACCGGGGGAGGACGTAATACCTTGACCTCGGGCTACAATGGAACTAAAATAATGCTCCTCATAGAGGATATCCTGAATAATAGCAAGACCCTCCCCAAACCAACAGTCATCAACATCACATCTCATAGCAAGAAGGGGTAACCTATGTGCCACTTCAATTGCTTCTCGGTAGACATGAAAAATATTGACAGATTTAAAGTACCTCAAGTATCATTTATAATCTTCAATAACTCGTCCTATCTCCAAACAATCCTCCACACTACTTCTCAAAGCCGCAACAAGAACCATTCTATCACTTTTAATATCTATGTCGGCTCACCCTTGTTTAACACCAAGGAGTAAACCTTCCTTACACATCATAGCCTCCATCGCAAGGGCCGAATGAGCATGCGAAACGGTCTTCAAAAGCATAGCGATAGCACCACCCTGCTCATCTCGAGTAATAACACCCACACCATCTTTGCCAGTAGCACCACAGTAGGAACCATCAATATTCAATTTAAGACGACCACACTGAGGGCATTGCCATCTTAGTCGAGGCCTCTGTTGCTTCCTCGCAACCTTAGCAAACACATCAACATAGCTATCCAAGTATCTGGACACTAATTGAACCAACCAAAAAAGCCTAAAAATTGCACCATCCTATACAACCTTATTCCTCTCCGTTCATACACTCCACAAGCCAATAAAAATGAAACTCAAGCAAAACCCATCCAACTTGTCTAACATAGTACTAAACCAATCAACCACATTTGAAACCGAGAGCGAATCAATACACAATTTTAGTGGCCCCTCCTTCCAAAACTATTTCACCACACAACAATTCTTGAATAGGTGTTAGCTAGTTTCATTCTCAATTAAACATAAAGGGCAGCATACCTCTTGTATGGAAACCTTCTTTATAGCTAAAGCAACTCTCGTTGGCACCACACCCAACATCAACTTCAATGCAAAAATTTTGACCTTAGGAGGAGCCTGAACTTGCCAAAACTTCTTCTGGTAAGAACTCATCATACTAGATGGTGAAGATCCGACCCGGTCGGTGAATTGGATCAGGTCGCGTCGTCGGGTCGTCATTTAGGTTGCGTCTTCAGGTCGTCATCCGGGTCGCGCGAGGAGGGTTCTACCCAACCCGGTAGAACATTCAAATTTATACGCTAGGTTAGAAATGGATCAACTACCCAGATTGGTTTACTGTTTGATCTAATGGTCCAAAATTTTCTGATCCATAATTGATTTCCAAAATAATTTTCTAATTCCCAAACTTTAAAAATTCATAATTAATTCATCGGACCTCCAAAATATCCAATAAAAATATGTATGAGCTTGAAATAATATCTTCTACAACTTTTCTGAAGAAAGTGAGTCCAAATTCGCAAGTTATAAAATGTCAATTTTTAAATTACCACAAATCTTGATAAACTTCCGATATCCATAACTTCTTTATCATAACTCCAGCTTTTACGCTTGACGTGACCACAAACTCACCTAGAACTTCATAAAGAAATAGAAACCAAACTCGTAACTTATAAAATGTCAATAATTAAATCGTAATTATCAACAAATCTACGGTAAACGTGACGTATACTGATTAGCTCAAAAATTACACGGATAATGACGATTAAGTCGATAATTTGGGTTAAGGTCATTACAATCAACCCTCGTAATAGAAATTTCTCCCTCGAAATTTACATCATTGAAAAAGCAACAAGGTGAGGATGTAATACCTTAACCACTGATGAACCAACACTTGTGACCCCAATCGATGCGCTTGACTGCATGGACCCAACATAGATTCTCTGACATAGAGAACTCATCTTGCCAAGGATGGTACATAATTGCAATACATAAAAAAATATGATATGAGTTACCACCATCTGCCATCTACTTAACCTCCAAGATAGAACTGCCGGATTAATATTAGAGTCATTCCTAAGGCATTCTCTTGATTTAGATAACATGAAAACAAGCATTCAATGTTTTATGAGACATGCCACTTATCCATGAATAAAACGTTGAGATGCCAAGACGAATCTTTCACAGACATAACTGTATTGTTGATTGCCTAAACTTTAATGTGTAGAACCACCGCATGAATTTGCTTGATCGTGGTGAAAATATTAAAAACTTGTAATACTCATATTGCCGATGTACTCACATTGACCAAATTACGAGCGCGCCATGATACTTACCAAAAATTTTCATGAAGTAACTAACGATGTGAGACATATCTATAACTTTCTTTGATATTAGAATCATTAACCTTAAGTTATACTGTGTTAGGAATACCGCTACCACTCATATATCAGTATTAACCGAGTTCATAAGAATGAAAAGGATTAATCTTGGAAAGGTTCGTTCATTAACTTGTACTGTCGCGCGCTTGCGTTCAAGAATGATACATGCACGATAACCCGAATAACGAGTCCAATAAGAACCATTGCGTAACATTACTCCCATCACGTGAACTAGAATTCTCCTTAAATCATAGATCCTCATTTACATTGCATGAAAGCTTGCCAAATTATCGTATTCATACCACCATGCATATTGTTTAACAAACAAGCTTGCAACTTCTCATTCCGTGAATCTCACATAACCACAAGAGGTATTAGGCACACCAAAACTCCACAATCTTATTGTAATTCATGTCTCAAACTTTATCTGAGAAGTACATGGTCGTAGCTGGATTATCTATCATAAGACATAATCATTAATGCATTGTCTCCACATGTTGATAACTTCTGAGAATGACAAATATCATGATAACCTTGATGAAAAAGCATGAATATATACATCATACTTTGTCCTGTAAACTCAGGTTCACACCGTAATGAATCCTGCATAATCATACAAGAGATCGAGTACACCTGAACTTGACGAGTTTAACAAAATTTGAAATAAGAAATCATCAGAGCGTGAATATATATACAGACATCATACTTTGTCATGTAAACTCGCGTTCACACTGTAATGAATCTTGCATAATCATACAAGAGATCGAGGACACTTGAACTTGACGAGTTTAACAAAATTCGAAATACGAAGTCATCAGACCGATGAACATTAAAGTACCAAATTTCATGCGATCATTGACAATAGTCAAAATTGACTCCCCAAATTGCTGACAATACACGATAACTCGAGCCGAAAGTATGCGCAAGAGATGTAATGTGTACCAGGAAATTTTATAAGTACCGACGATGCAGAACTGCATTCCAGTACATCTATTCTTGTCGAACTTCACAAGATATCCATACATGACCCCTTTCAAACGTAACTAAGATGTAATTCTCGTAGAAAGTTGGTTACTAATTGATATCGAAAACAAGAGGTGATTCCAATCATCCTAATCAAAAAGAATTTCTGTAGAAATTTTTGCATGACCCATTCGTTTATAGTCGAACCCAAATCCTACAATTTCAAAACATTTCCAACAATACAACACCAACTCACAATAACCAACCAAATACAGTCGTCTATAGTATTTCATATCATTCCCGTGTACAACAAATTCGATATAAACATAGCATTGAATAACTGGCTATCATCGAACTTAAATAAAGTAAGAATGCTAACTAGGCAAAGAGAGGATACGTTGACCATACCTGAAGTTGATGATATTAGAAAAAAATTATGGTTAAATAACATTCTCGGCAAAAATGAATCATAACCAAATTGAAGAGACATAATTGAGAACAACTTTCTCAATTAAAGAGGTAAACCTCCTCAATGAATAAAATCGAGGAACTTAAGGAAACTAGATGGAAGTAATAAAGAAAATTTGATGAAACAGAGCGAACCGACATTAATGAGTTTGAAACGTAGTTAGCTGAAGGGGCCACACTATCGATAGATTTCAAACCACACCAGGTAATTAGATATGAAGCATAAAGCTGGGAGGCTGAACATGCAATAGAAAATTAGAAAACTAAATGAGACACTTGAAACTCATAATTGATCAAGACTACGGAAGTTGCAAATCTAAACATGATGAAGGAAAAAGAATTTCAGCACATGATTCATCAATAAAATTGCTAATTTACTAGTTTTATGCTACATAAGGCTCATGGGGTATTGATACATAGGTAATCGCTAACAGTCTTGTCGTGAAGCTCCTCATCATACGCTACTTGTATTAGCTCATATAATTTACGAAAAATTCGGCATAACCTCCCCATAAATTCAAGATCAACCAAAGCCTGTAAGGAGATTACATTTCGAAGATAACTAGTCCTCAAAATATAAAACACATAATTTAATTCAAATCGAAAGGTCATATAAAGGCAATAAAATTTTCACAAGAGTTTCTACATCTGAAACCAAATAAGAACAACACTTACGTAATATAACCCGTGAAAGTCTGCTAAATAAGAACAACACTTACGTAATATAACCCGCGAAAGTGATCTACGCATTTTATGCTTGATTATTAATGTCTTTCTCTCTATATTTAACTTTGTTTTGTGCTTAGTAAATATGTTTTTAACTTACTTTATGTTTGTAGGTAGAAATAAAGGAGGAATCCGTAAAGGAGGCAGAAATGAGCTCAAAACCTACTAAGGAGGAAGTTCCTAAAATGAGGAGGAAAGATGATGAAGAATGGGCCACGATTTATAAAGAATGGATCAAAGATCACTAAGATGGGTCAAGACCATGCTCATGTGTCCAAGAATGTCCAAGATCATGTCAAGATTCACCCACAAAGAAGCCCAAAAGAAGAAAATGGATCAAAAGCTAGAAATCAGGAAATCTGCCTGTGCAGATCAGCCCACTTCAAAAGGTCACTGTGAACAGATCCGGATGAATCTAGACGCGATTAGCATATGGTTGGAAAGATCTAGAAGTCTAGTTTCCAACGCAACTAGAATCAAGCGATTTGGAGTCCTAGAACGAGAGAAACTCCTATTTTAGTAGAGAAGGGTCAGGTTACCCGGGTGGAGTAATTAGAGTTCTAAAAGGAGTCGAACTAGGCTTTGCTTGGCCTATATAAATGAGGGCTCGACTAGGGTTTCATCATCACACATTCTAGGAGCCGAATCTCTGTCCAAACACTACCTCCTTTCACACAAAGTCGAAGAACTCTTCTCCTTAGCCGAAACACCACCATCACCACCTCAAAAACATCCCTCCTTCACCCATAAGTGTTCTTATGCTAGATTTGGCTTTGAACACTTGTGTCCTCCCTCACGCCAACAAGGGGATGCTATACTTGGAGCTTGCGGAGAGACGAATTCCTCGGAGCAAAAAGTGTAACATGACATCTTGTATCAAATTTCGGTTATGTATTGGTTTTCTTTACTTTTTGTAGAAAGACAACATGTTTTAGTGTAAAGATGATTGTTTTGGATTTTTATGAGTTCTTCCATGTGTTCTTAGTATGAATTCGAATATATATGCTAGCTTACTATGATCTTAATGCTTTGAACCTTGTTTAGGATGACACTAGATGATTTGGTTCACCCTAGCATGTTCCACCGAATTAATCAAGATAAAATTGAGTTAGGAAGTTAACTAGATGATTTGGTTGCTCTCTAATTCGATGTAAGCATGTGTTTGTGTTTTAATTTGTGCTATGAATTTCGTAGAACTTGTTTAAAGAAGAAGTAATCGGCTTAGGTAATTAGTATGTGATGATCACTTGTAAATAACTAGTTTAGGTTTTTTTTTCGGCAATGATGCATGTTTAGGGTTTCTAGGGTTCTTGATTGTTTGCTTGTCTATGAGTGAAGCATATTAGAGTCCTAGGGTTTCTCTATGTGTATGATTGCCACGTTTTTGTCTTTAATTTTGTAGTTATAGAAAACAAACCAACTTTGCACCCCCCTATATAACCTAGCATAGTTATACATGCACCCTCAATCCCCGGTTAAGAACGATCCCTACTTATCAATGCTACATCTACAAAGAAGGGTTTTAATTGTATTCGTGTTTGATTAAGTGTTTAATTAAATGCTTGAAAAGATGTGAATCAGAAAGCCTGCTAATCGTCATAATACCCCACCTTTTCTACCCACATATATCACATAAAAGTAGTTCATCGACTAGTCACCTATCGCATGAAGTCTTACTACTCAACACACTCACCAGTATGACATATCCTTTATTGCTCGTAAACTTGGCTTCATCTAATCAGAGTTTAACGTGCTAAAGCAAAAGCGTGGAAAAAAATCAAGAGATGACACGTATGTAAACTTAGATGTACTACAGATTGAATGAGAAAAACGTTTACCTTAAGACTTGCGAGAAGAGAGATCAAGGTCAGCGCATGCAAGGCAAAGAAAATAGGGGGCCCTGACTGACAAGCTACGGTTGGTACTCAGTTGCTTTTGCCACGTACTCAACGACGTTCAACACTGTGAGTTTTCGATGGGGGGTGTCAGGCCATTACTCCAGAAGTGTTGAGCGGAATTAAACATGAAAACGAAAGTAGCCTAGTACGGTCTATAGAACCTATAACCTACACGTCACATAATTATCCGAACTCTATGTTGGAGATCTCTTTCTTCTCACCTTAACTACGTATGTCATATTCTGTTTATTTTCAGGGGTAATTTTGTCTCTTATTATATCCTTATTTGGCAAAAAAAAAAATCACAAAACTTCATTCAGTAATTACATCGTGTCTACACTGCTTAGACGTAACTTGAGTTAACAAGTCGCGACATCTGAGTTAGCCTATCGCGGCTGCAAAAATTCATATGTGCTAGTAATCAATATTATCTTCTCCAAGTGCTTGGCAAAATTGCCCTCACAGAGAGTTCGACCCAGCTAGTACCGCTCAACCTATGTCTAGCTTTCGCTGCTTGGCCTCATCGTCATCGTCATCGTCATTGTCATCGTCATCGTCATCATCTCTCTCTCTCTCTCTCTCTCTCTCTCTCTACATCTAATGTAAGACAAGTAGTTGGATACCAATTCATCTTTTTCTAGAAATATGGTATAGTACTCTTCCTCCATATTGTTAAGCTTCCATTCTATCAGGAAATGAAAGCTAAGAAGATAGTGATAGAAAAGAAGTTTGACGATATGGAGGAAGAGCTTGTCGGCAAAGCAATCAGGATTGACGGTCACATATGGATCATGCTTGGTGGAATGATACAAGTAGAAGCTTTTAAGCCATACTGTGCTACTAGAATTGATCTGTTAAACTGCTACAAGGTTAAACAAATATTAATGGTGTTTGATGGAAGTCAAACACCATTGAAGACTGAGATTCAGAATATCCATGTTGTGATAACAACTACTCTGGTGGAATCAAAGAAAAAGCTAAAAGTTTCAGAAGGGGAAGAAGATTTAGATAAGCATATTGATTCTAAGTGGGATAAGGTGCAACTAGTGAATTTAAAAATTTATGAGGGGATATTTCAGGTAAATATAAAAAATTTGTATGATACAATGTTCGAAGAGATTTAGACCTCCAACCTTTTGACTATTTATTATTCTAAGGCTAGATGAATTTCTCTTACCCGCAAGTATACGTGGTCAAGTTATAGTATTTATAAGAAGTCGAGTGTCGAATCCACGAGGATTGACCACTATAACTCCTTAGCTTGACCCAATTAGGCACTCAAATTACGGATTACCTAGACACTAAACTCGACACTAAAACTAAAATGAAAAGTGAAGATGTATCTCACACTACTAAGTCCTTTGGAGACCGATTGTTGCAAGGGATGATTAGACTACGGTGAGCGATTATACGAGTTAAGTGGTTGATTAAACTAAAACATGAAAACTATAATAGCAATGAATTCAATATAAGAAGAATGGTTAACTAGGGAAATCCCCGCTAACCATATGATGCTTAAACAATGTCCCGCTTCATGAAGGTGGATTATTAAAGTCCGTTTCACATAAGTTGTCCAAATCGTGAACTTTTGAGTCACGTTTGGTTTCGAACCAAATGCATGCATTGAGATGTATCCAAATTAACATGTTTCTAACCATCTAACTCACAAGAAGTCACTCAATGCACTCAAGTGTTTAGAGGGTTAGTGTTTGGATTCAAAAATCAAATTGATCACATATTTTTCGTAGGCTTGCTCTTCAACCAATTACTCCAACTATTCAACACATAAGAATTTCAAATCAAGAGGACTTTTATTTAGGTTGTAATGGGGCTTTAGGGAAGGGAGGTTTAATCGAAAGAAACTGATAGGATAATCAAAGATCAAATAACCTAGTAAGCAATTCACAAGTTGAAGTTCCTCTAAACTACTCCTAGGTGCTACCATTTCCTTTGTTTTTTCAAATCAACAACTTCCCAAACCACCTATTCTTTATGTACAACACACACACTATTTTTGTAAAACTTTTTCAATTTTTAATTTTTTTTCTTTGCTTTTCTTAGGTACTTTTTTTTATTTCTTTTTTCCTTTTTTTTTTGCATTTGACTACTCAACAACTCAATAAACAAATGACCACCCAAGACCTCCTCTAGCTCACATTTATCTCTTGACATTCTTTGCAATACTAACACCGCATCCTAATAGGACTTCATCATCGATTGCTAGTTTGTCGAGTTAAGGGATATGACAAGTATTTAAGCTACGTTGGTATTTGTGGTGTTCATGAAAAAAAAGGCAAAGCATAAAAATGCTCAAATAGGCTCACTAAAGGATATATGCATTATAGGTTCAATAGCTATTTGTCTATAATGGTGATCCTAATGCCTCTATCATCTTTGAAAACTACTCATGTTTCAAAAAATGCTTTTTACGGTTTAAAGCAAGTTCTAGATCACATATAACTAATTGATATCATACATGAAAGAATGGATGAATTAAATAAGATAGTCATGCACAATTTGGCTCAAAATCTCACATACGCAATGATAACTTTGAAATATGTTAATCCTTCTTTTTCTCACATGCACACATTTTGAGGGACATGTGCTTTTCAACCTAATTAAAATGCATTGTTTCCATTTGTTTTCACTCATGCTTAAAATCATACAATCCACTAGCCAAAACGTCAATTTTATTATCGTGAACCATTATTATGATACAAACACACAAAAGCACACATATTTTTGTATTGCATTTTCTCAAAAAAAAAAATTTCAAATTTTTATGGACTATCAAATAAGGAGTGATAATGACTTAGCCGCATACCTCACACTTTAGAATCAAATTGTCATCAATTTGCATCAAGCTACATTGTAAACACAAGTGTACACAAGGTAACAAGACATTATAATTTCACAATATTATTCCACTAACACATGTTCTCCTACTCATAGCAACTAGCATGCATTCGCACTCAAATGATCATATAGTCTCTAAGAAGTAATGAAGCTATTAGAGTCCTATCAACCATAATAGGGGCATGCATACTAATCATATTTAATAGGAAAACAACATTGTAATCAAGCATAAAATATGAGGGGACCTCACACTTAGAATTTTAAACACCTTAGCACGGAATAACTGAAAACTTAGATATGTATCATATTCAAAGCATCAAGAATCTCATCATGTATCACACAAAATCACTACAAGATAATAAAGACTCAAAGCAATACATTAATGATGAATATGTCACTCCCTCATCGAACAAGAGTGAGCCATCAAGATATTGCAAGGCTAACAACCCTTGGAAGATGTCTACCCTTGGAGATGAGAGTTAAACCTAAGCATCCTAACATAACCTTATTCTTAAACATATCTATTTCAAGCAAGTAAGTAAAGAGAGTAGAGAGAAAGAGGATACAAACACTTTGAAAACCACCGCCAAGCTCCATATGAATGATTATGTAAACCAACAAAGACCAAGTTAGGCCTCACCATCCAAAGGTGCATGCGGGTTGGTCATGAGTCTCCAACGATGCTCTCGAACTTGCCTTGACCTCAAGGGATTACTCTATACTCCATGCCTCAAAGTTCCAAGCTCTTGGTCTTCAAAATAGGCTTGAAAAACTTGAAATGGGAAAAGACCTTTGATGGATCAAAGGAATGCTTCGATCAATCGAGGCAGGGCCTCTGATGCAAAACAGTAGGAATCCTTCAATGGGTTGGGAGATTTGCCTTCGATGGGTCGAAGGAGTGCCTCTGGTTTGCACTACTTCGGCATTTTCAGAAAAATTTTCCCTTCTTCAAATTATTGACTTCCATGCCCATTCCATGATGTTCCATACTTCTCCAACCTCACACTTATTCTTCTAACATACCAATGGTGTTTGATCATCATGGGTTGTAGTTTAAGAACATAAACATGGTCCATGAATGGATGAGGAGGTCACGAGTTGTAGTACCAGAATCGATGGAGACTCTTTGAATATCTTGAAAATATTTACCTTCCGGTCCATCATAGATTGTGGTGTTCCTTTAGCATTGGCTTGAGGAAATGGTAAGAACGCAAATGCATTTAGTATCACTTTAGTCTCGGCTTGGTTCTTGATGCCCTTATGCTTCCCCTTGGCTTCATTATTAAATCCTCGAGATATGCTAGGTGCACTCGATGTGCCTACATCATCCTCATCATCACTTTCAAAATTGCTTTCGACCAAGGGTGCATCACCATAATCATCACATCTTCTTCCGATATCCAACACCGCATTGACCACTTGACCTTGATACTTCAGACCCTTTTTGATGCAAGACGGGAATCATTCGACCTTCCGCCTTGTGGAACATGATGTACCTTTGCAAATTGACTTAATCGTTCTTCCATCTTCAAGTATACATTGGTTCTCCTTTCGGATTTCCTAGTTCTCTTCCATTAACCTCTTGAAGATATCCAAGTACATCTTCTTGTCCTCTTCTCGTTAAGCTTCCAATTTTCTTTGAATAAGCATCTCATGTTGTGAAAATAGCTTGGTCATCAACTCCTCCAAGTTAGACTTTGAAAATTCCCCTGGAGGTGAAGGTGCTATTAGCATCGATGCTTGTTGTGGTATAGGAGAGAAAGATGTTTGTGGTTGGTAAGAGTTGCCTCCCATAACATTAGCATACTCTCCACTAGCCCTTGTAACTCTGGTAGCTCCATGCTTGAAATCATGACAATTTGCTTGACCTCAATGGTTGGCTTGGCTAGGATCATCCCATGAGAAAATAGGATTGGTATGCCAACCTAGATTACTCTTATATGCACCCTATGACATGTGCTTCCACTCCTTAATAGTCTCCAAATGGCCTCCTTGATGTGGGCAACATAGAGCCTCATGTATCACACTCTTACAAATTATGCAAGGTGCAACACTAGTCCTCACAACTTGATTAACATAACCTCCATTCCAAGTTTGCTTCAAAAAAAGGTCAAACTTCTTGTTCATAGTCTCTTCAAGTCGCTTTATGACATCCTCTTGTAAGTACATAGCTCCCTTGACTTCATACCGACTTTCCCGGTTGGTTTGGATGGTTCTCTCCTTGATATTTCCCGTGTTTGAACATTGGGCTTGACATCCCATGATGAAGACCGTTTTGACTTATTTTCAAGTAAAACATGCGTCTCCTCCACGGTTTTGTCCATGAAATCTCCTCCATATGCATTGTCGACATTCCTTTTCGTCTCCGTACATAATTCCTGGAAGAACAGAGACAATAACATGTCTTGGGTTTAACTGTGGTTAGGGCATCCATGCTCTAGATCTTTGAATCTCTCTCATGCCTCGCAAAAGAGTTCCCTATCCTCTTCCCGGAAGGTCATCAAGCTTATTCTCCTTTTGTTGATCTTGCCCGAAGAAAATACTTTGTGATGAACTTATGTTGCATCGCCTCTAATGAGTTAATCGAGTGAGGAGCAAACTTGTTGACCATATCTTTACCTTATCCCGTAAACTCAAAAGAAATACCTGAAGCTTCAGTTGTCCCAGATCCATGTTGCGGATGTTGAACCTTGTACAAGCTCCTTTGAACTTCAACAAGTGAGAATAGGGATCGAAATATGGATGTCCCATGAAGATTGGTAAAGTTTGAAGAAAAATAGATTTGATGTCAAAGGATTCGCCCACTATAGGTTAAAGCACAATGCAACTGGTATGCATTGACAAAGATGGTAAAATACTATCCCTCAAAGGTCTTGCTTCAATGATGTCCTCGTCCATGATGAATTCTTCCTCAAGAAGAGGATTCAAAGGCATGACACCTAAAAACACACTAAGAAAATAATAAATATTAGCTCTTCAAACTCCTAAAGTGACTCTAAGCCTTGAGGGCCTTCTACGGTGCTTATTTGGCACCTCCTCAAGGAAATGCGCATTCTAAGAGTTCAAATGCGATAAGGTCCTAATGATCTAGGGTGTAGCAAAAATTAAGTTTGCAAAATCTAGACACACTAACTACTATGTTTGAAAGTAAGACACTATACTCCCACGAATATAAATACACAAGGTAAAAGAGGCAGAGATAAGTGAAGAAACCTCAAGCAAAACACACCCTTCGATGCGTCGAAGAAAAGGCTTCGATGCATCAAAGGCAAGCCTCGGGTAAAGGGGTCCGAATACCCTTCAATGGATCAAGAGAAACTCTGGATGGATAGAAGAATGGCCCCGGGTCTCTCCTACAACCAAGGTTTGATGGATCAAAGTATAATCCTTCAATGGATTGAAAAATATGTCCTGCAAAAAGTTTAGAAGCACAAGTTCTAGAACAATTTCTCCCCAAAATATTTACCAAAGTATTCTAAGGATCAAAGACAAAGAAAACAAAGTTCTAAGTGATTAAATGGAGAAAACTACAAGCTAAGAAACAATTATGAAGCAAAATATCTGGATTCACCGCAATCAAGGCTATCCGAAGCTAAGGAATCAAAGTGGAATCAATTCCCTGGCAATGGCGCTAAAAACTTGTTCGAAGAGATTTAGACCCTCAACCTTTTGACTATTGATTAGTCTAAGGCTAAGTAAATTTCTCTTACATGCATGTATACGGGGTCAAGTTATAGAACTTATAAGAAGTCGAGTGTCGAACCCACGAGGATACCACTATAACTCCTTTGCTTGACTCAATTAGGCACTCAATTTACGGATTAACTAGACACTAAACTCAACAGTAAAACTATAATGAAATCTAGAGATGTATCTCACACTGCTAAGTCCTTTGGAGACCTATCATTTCAAGGGGTGATTAAACTACGGTGAGCGATTATACGAGTTAATAGGTTGATTAAACTAAAACACAAAAACTAAAATAGCAATGAATTCAATATAAGAAGAATGGTTGACTCGGGAAATCTTCGCTAACCATATGATGCTTAAACAATATCCCGCTTCATGAAGGTAGATTATTAAAGTCTGTTTCACATAAGTTGATGTCTAAATTGTTACCTTTTGTGTCACGTTTGGTTTTGAACCCAAGTTCCTAGGTCATTTTGGACTCTAGACGACTTGATACCAACCTTGAAGTATTTAGTGAATCGGGATAAAGACCTAAGTCATTTCGGGCTTACATCTTGACTGTATGTCATATGAGTGGGGTCAACAAGTATACCATCAGATTATTGTGGAAGGTTTCTCTTCCCAAATATCTTTTGGAGGACCTGAGAGATAGTCTAAGTGAATCCCCAACTCGCACCTAGTGAGTTACTAGTCGAGAGAATCTACTAATAGCCACAATACCTTTTTGATTCAATGTGTGCTTGACTAAAGTTCTACCAGTATATTGAGACTCAAAGAAGCCCCAGTCCTTGCTTAGTTCTAAGGAAAAAAAACCTTCAGTAAACCCTCTTGGAATAGACCATAATCATGTTTATGTACTCATCTAGCCTTAATTGAGTAGGTGAGTAGCTAATTCAAATAAGTTCTCATTTTTAGTCTCTTCATAAATATATTAAATTAGCTAAGGTCAACACATGCATATGTGAAATCAATCATTAAGCTCAAGCATATAAAGATCCACAAACACAAAGTTGCTCTTTTACAAACACATTTTCAAAAAACACACACTAAAAAATAAACCATACATAAATCAAGGCATTATTTGTTCAAATCACATGGCTAGGTTTCAAACCCTAGCCTCCTAAATGAGACTACTCAGTACACATAATTAAAATCAAGTTTAAACACATCAATGGAGTAAATAGGATGAAGAAATAATCAAGGAATCTCCCTAAAGCAAGCCAAGCTTCTTCAAGTCCACCATTGTGCTTCTCACTTCACCTTTTTTGCTTCAAAGTGTATTCAAGCTTGTAGAGGAGGAAAGAGAAACCTCTAGGACTCAAAGAAGTGAAGGAGAAGAGGGATTACTTCCCACTTCTTCAAGCTCTAGAGAGCCACCCAAACCTTGAGAGACAAGGATAAGAGGAGGAAGTGATAGATGGTAGTGAGGGAGAATGGGAGAGGTTCATCTAAGGCTTGTAAGGCTAGGTCTCTTAGATTTGTAGAGGTTTGGAAGAGAAGAGGAGATGAAGAGCAATCTAGCTTCTCTCTAGAGAACTCAACTAACAACCCTAGAGAGAAAACTAGATAGAAAAAAGCTCAAAACTAGGAAAAATGAGTAAAATGAAGTATGGTATGTGTAAGGGAGAGAGGGAGCTCGACCATATTACACTACCAGCATATGTACTATACCTGATGAAAATAGAAAAAACAGGTCGACGACAAATCAAACCATCGGGTATAGTGGACTTTAACCGACGGTACATAAATGAACCGTCGGGTATAGTTAAAAATCATCGTCGAGTATAGTTTTACGATAGCCGACGACCGATTTTGCAAAACACCGATGATATGATCAACTATAGCCGATGACCGGTTTTTATGTCGTCGGCTATAGTTCCTTATCTAAATAGATCGGGCAGCAGCTCAACCATTCAAAAAAATTGGAGGAGGAAAACTCAAAACACTCTCAAATTGTTGGGTATTGTCGATAGCTGTCCAAAATAAGTTCGTGAAGCTATTTCTCGCTATATAGGTACATATATATATATGAATTTTTTAGATTGAGTTGATATAATTAGATGAATATATATATATATGTATAAATTTTGGAGATTGAAATGATTTAAGTGTGTTATATATATATGAATTTTGGAGATTGAGTTGATTTAATTAGATGAAAATATATATGTATGAATTTTGGAGATTGAGTTGATTTATGTGTTATATATATATATGAATTTTGGAGATTGAGTTGATTTAATTAGATGAAAATATATATGTATAAATTTTAGAGATTGAGTTGATTTATGTGTGTTATATATATATATGAATTTTGGAGATTGAATTTATTTAATTAGATGAAAATATATATATACGTATGTGTGTTTATATGCTAATTGTTGATATATAGCTAGTATGCATATATATATGTGTGTGTGTGTGTGTGTAACTTTGTAATTACGTAGCTAGCTAGCTAGTAGATGATTTAATTAAAGATGTGTATATATATAAAAATTAAGTTAAAATTTTCAGGATGGACAAGAGTTGAACTTTGCTTCCAAGATGGGATTGAAATTATAAAATTCGGATGTAGAGTTTTGTGGAATATGTGAAGGCTAATTCTAATATGAATGATTCATTATTACCCATGTAAGCATTGTCAGTGTCGGAGCGATATGTATCGTTTTACCATTGATACAGTATAGGAGCACCTGAAGAAAAATGGGTTTTGGGATAAGTACACATATTGGATTTATCACGGCGAAACATCATCAGCGGGTCAGTATGATCATGAGAAATATCCTCAGATGGCCAGTACATCCAATGATCCAACAACGAGGTTGATCAACGATGTGTTTCCTTATGAGAGTGGTGTATTAGCTCAAGCAGCAGATAATGATCCCGCTGTTAGGGGCTTCCGTCATATTGAGTCAGTTTAGCAATAACCTACAGCTTTCAACACTACCGGTATGGACAAGTACAACAACCTGATTGCATTCCAACAGACCCCGTTGTACAATGGGTGTAATAAGACTGTTCTTGAAAGTGTTATAGGAGTAATGAACCTCACAAAGTGGAGAAAAAAAAGAGTGTCAAGGCTGTTGATGATTGGGTAAAATGGACTGCTTCGATGCTACCCCCCGGTCATCGTCTTCCTACCACTTATCGTAAGGTGCGACATATCTTGAAACATCTTGACCTTTCCTACATCAAAATCCATGCATGCAGATATGATTGCGTTCTCTTCTGAGGTGAAGATGCTGACAGGAATGATCTTGAATGCCTTGCTGCATGTCTGGTATGTCACACCGATTGGTATAAGTTGACTCCTGCAGAGAATAAGAAAGTTGTAAAGGTACTTTGATATTTCCCGCTGATTGATAGGCTGGAATGATTGTTCATGTCTGCACACACGGCCAAAGCTATGAGATGGCACGCAGAGAGGGATCTACTTAATGATGATACCCTCATACACCTTGTATTTGGAGAGGCTTGGAAGCACAGGGTTAGAGAGTTTTCTCATTTTTCATCAGAGGTCTGAAATGTTTGGCTCTAGCTCTCATCTGATTGATTCAACCCTTTTGGTAACACGAGTCTTCAATACAGTATATGGCCACTTATTTTGGTATTGTGAAGGAATATAATATGCTCACTCTGTTAATTCCAGGGTTGGGTTATCCATGAAAGTATCTGGATGTGTATTTGAGACCCTTGATTGAGGAGCTTAAGTACCTGAGTGAATTTGGCCATCCCACTTATGACAAGTACAAAAACCAGATGTTCCAAATGTATGCCATGGTTGTTGGCACCATCAGTGATTTTCCTGCCTGCGGGATGTTGTCGGACCACGTTACCAGGGGATACATGGCTTGTTCAGAGTGCATGACTGATGAGTACTACAAGCATCATTGCAAGAAGATTATCTAGATGCATCACCGTTGTTGGCTTACACATGATTACCCATGGCGGCAGGATCCTAAGACTTTTGATGGGACTATAGAAATAGGTGTGCAACCCAGGAGATGGATGGGGGATGAAAATTTGGAAGTGCTGAATGAATACGATTTTGGGCAGCTAAGCAATCAGTCTGAAATAGTGGCGTCAATACTTGACAAACCCAACAGGTATAAATTTTGGACATACAAAAACATATTCTGGGAACTCCCGTACTGGCCCAAGTTGTCGATCAGGCACTACCTAGATGTCATGCACATAGAGAAGAATGTGTGCGAAAGTGTGGTAGGCACAATGCTGAATTAGGAGGGAAAAACTAAAGACGGTCCTAAGGCACGCATTGATCTGAAAAGAATGAATTTGCGGAAACATTTGTGGTTGAGAGAAGGGAAGAAAAAATTCCCTCAAGCTCCTTACACCGTCACGCCTGACTAGAAGAATGAAATTTTTAGGTGGATGAGTAATGTCAGATATCTTTCAAGCTATGAAGGCAATATAGGCCGGTGTGTTAACTTCCAAGATAATAAGATGTACGTATTAAAAAGTCATGACTTCCATATACTGCTTCAATGCCTCTTCCCTGTTTTCAATCGAGTGTACCTGCTGAAAGAGGTGGTGGAGCCATTAGTAGCGTTGTCAAGATTCTTTCAGAAGTTATGCACTAAAAGAAGTGAAAAAATCAGACCTGGGAGAAATGCAATAGGACATCATTTTTTATCATGTGCAAATTTGAGAGGATATTTTCCCCAAATATTTTTGATTTCATGCCTCATCTGATGATCCATCTTCCCAAACAATTGTCGCTTACCGATCTGGTACACTACACTTGGATGTATCCTATGGAAATGTACGTACGATTCAACATTTGAATTTATCTCTAATTGTTTTTAACATTATTTGGAAATAATCATAATATGCACTTTTAAACTTGATAGACAACATGGGGACTACAAAAACTATGTGGCTAATAAATCTGCACCCGAAGGATGTATAACTGAAGCATATCTTGCGCACGAGTGCGTAACATACACCAAGTTGTATTTAGGAGCGTTGGAAGACCCTCTAAAATATGTGCCAGTAGATGAACCACAGTTCAAACTTTCTATCCTCTCATATGATGTTGAAGTTGGTGGAAATTTGCCAAAGTTGTACCAGTTGGAACAATATGAGTTAGTCATTGTCCACTGGTGGGTATTGCTTAATTGTCCTGAAGTGCACTACTGGAAAAACTTTCATCTATACTGTCCTCAGGTTGGCGGTAATCTTGAGTACCATAATAAGGAGTTTGCGAACTATTTTGGCGGCTGGGTACGTCTATATATATACTTATTGATATATATAATTTAATATCATGACGTTTGTCATCTAACATGTCAGTTATTATTACTTCAGATGAACCACATAGAATATGATGGTAACCCAAACTGGTCAAACGAATTAAGGCTTTTGGCGATGAAACCGATAACTTCAAGAGTGTCGATGTGTAAGGTTAATGGCGTGCCATTTATATGTGTACATAGAGACGCAAGACAAAAAACACAAAACTCTGGGGTAATGGTGCATGGTCAACAGAATGGTATTGACTATTACGGTGTTCTCCATTCAGTGGTTGAACTATTTTATGGGGAAGGCATGACAGTGCACTTGTTTAAGTGTAGATGGTTTGATACTAGCCCTCAGAATACAAGGACCGATGACTATGAAACATTTCGATGAATACTGCTACAATATGGTATGAAGATGACCCTTTTGTTTTTGCCACATCGGTAAAGCAAGTGTTTTATTTTGATGATCTTGTGCACAAAGGCGCGTGGAAAGTAGTTAACCATGTTGTTCCTAGAAACATAAACAGTGCTGATACACTTGGTGATGCCGTAGAGAATAAAGAAGTTATTGCATACCAAGAGCCCAACGTAATTAATATTTCAGATTCCTTTAAAATTCGCCTTAACAATGTGAGTCCGGGTAGTGTGATTTGATTTCCTTGAGCAGAACTTATTGATGTCAATCCAAATGAAGACAATGAAGACTCCGATCAAGAGGAGTGGCACATATTACAAGAAATTAACATGGACACCGAATCAGACTTAAGCAATGATTCTGATTATGCGCCTTCATTAGTTAAAAATGAATGTGTTAAATTTACGTGTTTGTTGAAGGATGATGATCAAAAATTACTTCAATGGGGTTTTGTGTGAATTGTGTTTTCATATGATCGAGGCTAAGTTTTCAAAATATTTTCAGGGTATACCTGACTATTTTCACCATTTCATGTCGGGTATACTATACCCGATGATATTCATATGACACGCCGTCCGGTATAGTATACCCGACAAGAATTAATTTAAGTCGTCAGCTATCCCCTCCATCCTTTTAACCTCAAAATGGCTCGAGCCCAAGCCATTTCTCTCCTCCTCCCTCAAAATCACCATTTCTCTCTCAAGCCGCCGCCGCGCGGATTCGATCACCTAACCTTTAAACCCAAGCTCCCTCTCCTCTCCTCTTCCTAAATAATAAAAACCCCAAACTCAAAAAACCCCCCAAATTCTCTCTCCTCTCCGCCTCTGCCCCCAGCCATCGCCTAAGCCACCCCTCCACCTCCTCTCTCTCCACTGCTCAAATTTCAGTAACTCTCTCTCTCTCTCCAAAGTTCAAATTAATCTACTATGATTAGGTAGTGATTGTGAATTATGTGATTGTGATTGTGATTTAGGTGATTAGGTTTGTGAAAATATGGGTCGAAATTATTCTGATTGTCAAATTAGGAATTGTGATTAGGTTATGGGATTGTGATTTGGTTATAGGATTATGTTTTAGGTTCTGGGATTGTGTTTAAGGTTATTGTTTGATGAATTTATGGATGTTGAAGATGCTCAAATTATGTGAATTTTAGGAATCATGCATTTGTTGGGTAGAGGAAAGAAGGTGACATCTAAGAATCGAGAAAACAGGTCCAACGGCGATAATTGCGGATCCGGGTCGAACAACTGGCCTCACCAGCCTTACGACAGCCCTCACAACAATTGTCGTAGGCAACTACTTGGAGACACCCAGGAGACGCCTGTGCATGATAATGGGGCTAACCCCTAATGACCACAGAGCGGGAGGCAGCTTTTGTTTTCCAACAAGAGCCAGACGTCTATGCTAGGCTCTACAGGTCCTGACCCTTCACGTCAGGGTATGCCAGACATGAGCCATGTGTCGGGTACGCCCAGCTATATGGGTCCTGCTTCTTCGGGTCCTCGTATGCTAGAAATGAACAGCTAGAGCCAACTCCAGGTCCTTCTCCTGGTTATGCTGGTGGTTCAGGGACATCGTCGTCCGGACAACAAGGAGGTGTCTTCTCTTCTCACCTCTATTTCCCATGTATGCCCTGCCAAATGTCGATGATGTGAGAAACCTTATACCAGCTGTCGATGATGAGGGAAACCTTATTCACATCTACCCGAAGGAAGCATACATCTTTTAGCCGTTTGATACACCTCTGAAATGTGCGAGGATAGCAAACGCATCGACGTCAGAATCATCAGGTGAATAGTAAATATATACATTATTTAATTTCAAACTTTCCAATAATTTGTATATTAAATTGGGTGATCCTGTTTTAATTTTTTTTGTCTTTTGCGACAAACGTCGGATGGGAGAAAAAAGTAAGGACCAGAGGCTGTGTTGTTGGGAAGCAACTTTAGAAGGACGTCGAGGCCTATGGGCTACTGGTCATAGAGACCGATGAGCAAGGATCGGTGAGAGAGGGAAACATTTATATGAGGTACTCTGACATGGTTGAAGCATTATCGGGACAAAGTCCCTATTCTGTGGTCAGAGTGGTCCTGAGTCCCTCAGTACATGAAGGACCAAGTGAACAATGCAATGTCGGTGAGTTAGATATTCATTGTGTATGTCTACTTATATTAATTAATTCCTTTAAAATATAAATATATTAAAAAAAATGGGACATTACAGCTGTGGTTCAATGTCCAGGAGGATCTTAAATCCACCTGGGCAAATGAGGTCCAAGGAGGAAGGTGACGGGAGTTACATAATATATATTTAGATATTAGAGGGATCATATAATGTATTTCTAACATTTTTGTCGCATATATAGGTATAAAGAGTGGAAGAATGAGCTCTGTAAGTTCTGGAGGAATAATAACATGCTCAATGACCGTTCGGGTACCCGTATTGAGTTGATGCTTAGGGAGTACGAGTGGAAGTGGCTTTTAATCCACTTCAACGCCACATGATTTGAGGTATATATTTAACATCATATGTATTTACTTGTGGATAATTTGGTGTTGATAGTTTCAAAATCAATTTTTTTAATATTTATTTATGAAACAGGACCATTTCCTCCATAAACAGGAGGAACCGAGCAAAGAACACGGACAACCATTGTGCCGATTCTAGACCCTATGTGTCTTATAGGGAGGAGGCAGTGACCCAACAGCCTGAAGAAAACCCGTTCGTGTGGATATATGAAAAAATTCATCCTCAGTCCCATGAACAAGCGGTAACTATTGTGCCCTTAAAACTTTACAAATTGCTTATATATGTATTTTCCCTAAAAAAAATTAATGTATGTTTACTAATATGTTATTTTATTTTCCTTGTTAATTAGGTTCATTTAAGGGAAACAGCTGAGCAGGTGATGACTCAGATTGCGAGGGAGCGAAACCCTAATATCCCAGATGATGAGCTTCCCCCGGCCATATCTCAAATCAATCAATTTGATTTAAGGGTTGGGGCAAGGATCATGGGAAACACTTTCCCACCACAAAGGAGTAATTACTATTGCAAGGGTTTAGGACGGCAAGGCAAAGGGATATTGAAGAACACGCTCGGTTTCCAACGCAAATCGGGATCTTCCAAGGCCCAGCTAGAGGAGCAACTTTGTAGGAAGACTCAAGAGTATCAAAGCAAGATAGAAGAGACTCAGCGACAGATGACCCAGCAGATAGAGGAGATGTGTCAAGAGATGGCCCGACAATAGGCTGAGGAGTTAGCTCAGATGCGAGCTAAAATGGGTAGAAATTTTGAAGGCCTGAGCTGAACCCTTCAGGCACAAGGAATAAATGTCCCAGCCCAAGGTTGAACTTCATGGACTCCATCTAACCAGCACCCTCACAATGCCCCACATGAGCAGCAGGATCCATCCGATGATGATGGTAGTGGCCAATCTTATGTCCGCAACTTTGACTTTGGCAACATTTAGTTTATATGCATGTGTTTCAAAATTATATGCTAAATTTTTATAAGTTTGTGTTTTGTGTTGATTGTAGAGTTGTTATGCATTGTTGGACATTGTGGAAATGAAAATATATGTTTGTTGGCTATTTTGAAACTACAGGTTCTGGGAATGGTAAATCCAGAATCTGCAGTTTTTTCTTCTCTAGAAAGTTGCATACACTATCGGCAGAAACACTATACCCGACGACATGGCAAAAAATAGACTGATGAAAACCCTTGTCGTCGGGTATAGTCAACTATAACCGACGACTAGAGTACATCGTCGGTTATAGTTTTTTTTTACCAACGATGTATTGTTGTCGTCGGTTATAGTAGCCGGAAAATCGTTGGGTATAGTTTTTCACTATTACAGACGACTTTTTTTAACTATTACTGACGATTTTGTAGTATCGTCGGCTATAGTTGCTTATTTCAGATCCATTCTGGGCAGCAGCTCTGTCATTCAAAAAAAATCTCCCGTGAAAATTGAAAATACTTTGAAATCATTGGGTGATGTCAAAAATTGTCAAGAATGAGTTCGTGATTCAGTATATATAGGTACGTACGTACGTACTTAATTATATATATATATGTGTGTGTGTTGATCGATTGTTGATGTATGTTGATTTTGATCGAGTTAATTGATTGTTGAGTTTGAGTATAATACGTGATTGATAGTTGAGTTGGAGTATAGTAGTACGTAATTGTTGTGTTGATTATTGTGAATATATATATATAGCTAGGGTGATTTATTTAATTGATTATATATATTGTGATTATTATAGGGTTAATTGTGATTATTAATTATGGGTAATATTGTGATTATTATGATCTTTCGGTTAATTGTGATTAATTATAGTGTGGTTATATATATATTTAGATTTTTGTGATCGATCGATTAATTATAGTTAGGGTATATATATATTAAAATTATGGGAATTATAATAATATATATTTATATTAATTGATTGATCGAATGTTGATTTTGATCGACGCGAGTTAAATTAGAAGAAATTAATTATATATATATGAATAATTATGGATCGAGTAGAATAATTAGACGAAAATATATATATATATATATATGTTCATTTGTAATATATTAATTAATTAGCTAGCTAAGGATCGAGTAGAATAATTAAATTATGTAATTTATAGTTTGAATATCGATATATATATAGATAAATATATATATATCTATGAAATTTTAATTAATAAGATCATGGGTATATATACATGTAGTTATAATTTTCATGATGGACAAGAGTTGGATGTGTCTTCCAAGATGGGATGTAAGATATCACCGTGGAATTAGAAGTTTTGTGGAATATGTGAAGGTTAATTGTGGAGAGATGACAATTCATTATTGTCCGTGTATGAAATGTCAGTGTTGCAGTAAGCGATATCGTTTTCACATCGATAAAGTATTGGAGCACGTACTTGAAGAAAAACAGATTTTGGGATAAGTACACATGTCGGATTTATCACGGTGAGAGCTCATCAGTTGGTCAACATGATCACAGACAGTTTTTTGAGAGTGGCAGTACATCCAATGATCCAACAACAAGGTTGATCAATGATATTTCCTCATGAGAGCGGTATATTTGCTCAAGCACCGGATATCCCTCCCGCCGTTGGAGACTTCCCTCATATTGAGTTAGTCCAGCAATTACCTACAGCTGTCAACACTGCCGGTATGGACAAGTACAACAAATTTATTGCCTTCCAACAGACCCCGTTGTACAACGGGTGTAATAAGACTGTTCTTGAAAGTGTTATGAGAGTAATGAAGCTCAAAGTGGAGAACAAAATGAGTGTGAAGGCTGTTGATGATTGGCTGAAGTGGTCTGGTTCGTTGTTGTCCCCCGGTCATCGTCTTCCTACCACTCATCGTAAGGTGCGACAGATCCTGAAACATCTTGGCCTTTCCTACATCAAAATCCATGCTTGTAGATATGATTGTGTTCTCTTCTGGGGTGAAGATGCTTATGGGAATGATCTTGAATCCCTTGATAATTACCCAGTATGTGGTACAGATAGGTATAAGTTGATTCCTGCCGGAAACAAGAAAGCTGTGAAGATACTTCAGTCTTTTTCGCTGATAGATGGGCTATAACGATTGTTCATGTGTGCACACAGGGCTGAAGCTATGAGATGGTGGGCCGAGAGGAAATTGCGTGACGGTGATACGCGTATACACCCTGCTGACAGAGAGGCTTGGAAGCACAAGGTGAAGGAGTTTTCTTATTTTGCATCAGAGGTTCGAAATGTTTGGCTGGGGCTTTCATCTGACAGATTCAACTCTTTTGGCAACATGAGTCTTCAATACAGTATATGGCAAGTTATTTATGTACCGTACAACCTTCCTCCATGGATGTGCATGAAGAAAGAAAACAATATGCTCACTATGATAATTCCAGGGCCGGGTTATCCAGGAAAGTGTCTCGATGTGTATTTAAGACCCTTGATTGAGGAGCTTAAGTACCTGAGTGAGCATGGTCATCTTACTTATGACAAGTTCAAAAATGAGATGTTCCAGATACATGCCATGCTTGTTGGCACCATTAGCGATTTTCCTGCACGCAGGATGTTGTCGGGCAACGTTACCAGGGGATACAGGGTTTGTCTAGAGTGCATGACTGTTGAGTGTTGCAGACCTCATTGCAGGAAGATTGTACAAATGCGTCATCGTTGTTGGCTTCCACATGATCACCCATTTCGGGAGGATATGGAGGCATTTGATGGGACTTTGGAAACAGGTGAGCAGCCGAGGAGATGGACGGGGGATGAAATATTGGAAGTGCTAAATGAATACGATTTTGGGCAGCTCAGCAATCATCCTAAGATAGTGGCGTCAATACCTGACAAACCCGACAGGTATAAATTCTGGACACACAAAAGTATTTTTTGGGAACTTCCATATTGGTCCAAGTTGCTAATCAGATACTACTTAGAATTCATGCACATAGAGAAAAATGTGTGCGAGAGTGTGGTCGGCACAGTGTTGAATTGGGAGGGAAAAACTAAAGACGACCCGAAGGCACGCATTGATCTTAAAAGAATGGGACTGCGAAAACATTTGTGGTTGAGAGATGAGAAGAAAAAAATGCCACAAGTTCCTTATACCGTCAAGCCTGCCCAAAAGAATGAAATTTTTGGCTGGATAGGTAATGTCAGGTATCCTTCAGGCTATGCTGGAAATATAAGTCGAGGTGTTAACTTCAAAGACAATAAGATGTACTGACTAAAGAGTCATGACTGTCATATACTGCTTCAACGCCTCTTCCCTGTTTTCATTTGAGGGTACCTACCCAAAGAGGTGGTGGAGCCGTTAGTGGCTTTGTCAAGATTCTTTCAGAACTTATGCACGAGAGAAGTGAAGAAATCAGACATGTTGGAAATGCAACAGGACATCATTTTTATCATGTGTAAATTTGAAAGGATATTTCCTCCAAACTTTTTCGACATCATGCCTCACCTGATGCTCCATCGTCCGGAACAATTGTTGCTTACTGGTCCAGTACACTACACATGGATGTATCCCATGGAAAGGTACATAATGCATCTCCGAATCTGGCTATATATGTCTTTAATATTATTTATTCACTTATTTTACAATATTCATAAAATGCTCTGTAATTACCACTTTATAGACAATTAGGGGACTATAAAGACTATGTGATGAACAAATCTACACCCAAAGGGTGTATCGCTGAAGCATATATTGCGCACGAGTGCGTAACGTACACCAGACTGTATTTGGGAGCGTTCGAGGACCCTCCACAACATATGCCAGTAGATGGAGCGCAGTTCAACATTTCGATCATCTTCGATGATGTTGAAGTTTCTGGAAAGTTGCCCAACTCGTACAATTTGGAACCATATGAGCTAGTCATTACCCACTGGTCGGTGTTGATTAACTGTCCAGAAGTTCAATATTGGAAAAATATGCACCTTTACTGCCCTGCCATTTCTGGTGATGTTAACTACCACAACAAGACGTTTGCAAACTATTTTGGCAAATGGGTACGTATATAGATATATTGACTTGTATATGAATTTAATTGTATGTCTCGTATCCTATTTACAGGTAAGTTAATAAATGATTATTTTCAGATGAACCATGTACAAGATCATGGTATCCCTCAGTGGTCACACGAATTGAGACTCTTGGCGCAGAAACCGGTAACTTCCAGAGTTTATTCTATGTGTAAGATAAATGGCGTGCTATTTATTTGTGAACATAGAGATGTCTGACGAAAAACACAGAATTCTGGGGTAATGGTGCATGGTGGGCAGAATGGAGTTGACTATTACGGTATTCTCCATTCAGTTGTCAAATTAATATATGGGGAAGGCATGACCGTGCACTTGTTTAAGTGTAGATGGTTTGATACCGACCCTCAGAACATAAGGACCGATCAATACGGCATATTTTCGGTGAATACTGCTACAAGCTGGTATGAAGATGATCCGTTTGTTTTGGCCACGGCGGTGAAACAATTGTTCTATCTTGATGATCTTGTGCATAAAGGCGCGTGGAAAGTGGTTAACCATGTTCTTCCAAGAAACATATACAGTGCCTCCACACTTGGTGTGACCTCGGATAATGAAGAAGTTAGTGCATACCAAGAGCCGAATGCAACTGGTATTCCTGAAACCTCAACAACTCGCCTTAATAATGTGATACAGGGCAGTGTGGTACGAATTCCTCAACCGAATCTTATTGATGTTAATCAAAATGAAGACAATGAAGACTCAAGTGACGAGGGCATACACATCTTACCTGAAATTAACTCGGAAACCGAGTCAGACTCAAGCGATGATTCTGACTATGCGCCTTAGTGTATGTATGTTAATTTGAGATTGAACATACAATGTAAAATGATGTGTATGACGATGACTTTAAGTTAGATGTAATTAAAGTAATAAGATAATTTGTTTAAGGAGCATTTTTTATAAGTTCGGAAAAAAAACTCATAGCATTTGTGTATAAATATAAATGCATAAGAAAAAAATGCAGGAAAAAAACTATAACCGACGATATTCATAATAAATATCGTCGGTTATACTATAGCCGACGATAATACTTATATCGTCGGCTATAGTATCGGGTTATATCCCAGAACTGCAGCCATTTTGGGCAGAAAGGAAACTGCCCAAAACTTTTCTCAAAAGCTCCGATTCTTTTCCGCTGCCGCCGTCCGTCAAGCAAGAGCCAAAGTCGATCATCCTCAAGCCGTCGTCCATTCTCAAGCCTCCATTGATCGATTCTACAACCCATAAAACAGGTTCTAAATCCCTAAATCCCCAATTTGGAATTTTTTTAATTAATTTAGGTTAGATTTTAATTTGTTTAGTTTGTTGATTGATAATGTGGAAGTTTGGATGAATTGTGTGAATATATATTGGATTATTGTTGAATTTTGTTGAGTGTGGGAATTATTGTTGATTTTTTTGGATTTTTGGAATTATTGGATTATATATATATAGAGGAGCTTAATTAATTATTGGATGATATATTGGATATTATTGTTGAATTTTGTTGATTGTTGGAATTATTGTTGATTTTTTAGATTTTTGGAATTATTGGAATATATATATATAGAGGAGCTTAATTAATTTTTGGATTATATATTGGATATAATTGAATTATGAATATATATATATGTATAGGAGATTGTTGGATTAGGAATTTTTGGATTACGAATTCGAATTATTGGATTAATTAGGAATTATTTTGAATTTTTGTAATATAATGGAATTTTATATGAAGGAATATATAATGAAATTTGTTGAATATAATGGAAATTTTATGTGAGTGGAAGGATTTTTTATGAATATTTGTAATTTACTGAAATTTTTTTGAATTGTTGTAATTTGTGGATTATTAATATGAACATATATATGAATTCATTTGAATTTTTAGTAATTCATGGAATTATTGTGAGTTAAATTGTTGAATATATGTGAATTAATATATTCTGACATTTGGTAGATGAATGTGAATTAACTTTAATTTTATTGTTGATTTTAAAAACTGTATAAAATTGAGTATGTTACGTAACTTTTATAGCAACGATGAATTGGTTGAATTGCGGTGCTTTGCGAGGGGGGTCGAGGGGGAGGTCGAGAGGGAGAGGGAGATCGAGCTCCGGGGATGAGGGCACCAGAAGTCGGTCCGCATCAGGATCTGCCAGTATCGGCAACACTTACAGCATTCCTCCCACCTCTCGGCACCGTACACTTCTAGGCGAGGGACAACCTCAGCAGCAGCAGATCGAGCCTCGTCGACCCTCCAGCGCGAGGAGGCTTTATGAGGACAGTCGCACACCTTCAACGGATAGTGCGACTCAATCCTCGGTCCGAATGCCCGACATTCATCGCGAGGACCCTTCCCCATCCACCGACCAGACTTCTCATTCTTCCGAGGAGGCTAGTGGATCGACTCAGTCCTCGGCCAGGATACGACTTTGCCTGCCGTCTACCCTATTCTTACCCTTGGAAATCCCGACGATATCTCTCGTCGATTCCACGGGGATGCCTATTCTAGGACAACTAGGGTTCATTACCCCTGACCGGGCATACGCGTATGTACCCTTCCCGCAACCTCTCTGGAGTGTGAGGATTCCGGGACAACGCACCGACGAATCAGGTAAATATTAACTAGTGATATCTTTTTACTTAGTAATATTTAAATTCAATTAGGTGTTGATATTTTAAAAATCGTCTACATTTGTGATAGGCGAGATCGTGCCCGGTGACAAACAAAAGAGAACCAGAGGCCCCGTCGTGGGCAAGTTACTGGACGACGCGATTCAGGCTAGCGGTGGCGGTCAAGTTATGATTCTGACCGGGGATAAAGGCGAGGTGATTGAGGGAAAGGTCACTAGAAAGTACGCAGGGATGGCGGGCAGCATCATACGGAATAGAGTCCCAATGTTGTGGTCAGATTGGAATTCAGTGCAGTAATCCGTCAAATATGAGTTGAATAATGCGCTGTCGGTGAGTAGATTTGTATATTCATTATGTATATTTTCTATATAAATTTTTAATATTATTTATATATATATGCATTGCAGAGGTGGTTCTGCGTGGACAACGACATTAGACCCACGTTGGCGGATGAAGTACAAGGGAGCAGGTTACTAGATTCATTTGTTCGGATTTTTTCGTTTCTTTTGATTATGTTCATAAAATGTTGTAGGTTACTAACATTTTTGTTTTATTAATATAGGTATAAGGAGTGCAAGGGAGAGCTGAAAAAACATTGGAAAAAGTACGGCGACGATCGTTCCAGTACCCCTAGCGAGTTTTGTTATAGGGAGTACGAGTGGCGATGGCTTGTGGTTCACTTCAACAACCCGAAATTGAAGGTGCGCAACCTTCGATCGATTAAATTTTTGTTTTATCGTACTTCCCCCAAATTATTTGGCTAATATTAGATGTTGGATTAATCGAGCAGGCTATTTCTGAAGTCAACACAAGGAACCAGGCCAAAAACACAAAAAATCATCATGTCGGTTCTAGATCATACTCGGGTTGGATCGAGGAGGTGGCCAACCACCCAGAAGTCCCTCCGCTTGTCTATACGATGTAGCACGCGTATCCGCAGTCCTCCGAAGATGCTGTAAGTGTCCTTATAACAAAATAAACATATTTCTTATTTTTTTAGATTGTTTACATTAATTAACATTTTATTTTTCTTTGTCAATTAGGCGAGACTTCAGGAGGTGATTCCGGAGGTGTTGACTCAAGTGGCGAGAGAGCGCTATCCCAACACCCCCGATGCGGAACTCCCGATTGATCAATCTGATCCGATCATAGCGGCCAGGATTATGTCAACTGCGATCCCTCCAGGGAAGAACACTTTCTACTGCAGGGGGCTCGGAAAGTGGGGTCAAGAGCTGCTGAAGAAGACCCCTGAATTCTCTCGCGGATCGAGATCATCTTCGAAGGCTAATGAGCTACAGGAGCAGCTTCATAGGCAAGTGATTGAGATGGAATCTCAACGGCGTCGGATGGAGGAGATGGAGCAGGCGCGAGCCACAGAGCAGAATCGGTTGGCCGAATAGCAGCAGATGATGGGGACATGGATGCAGCACTGTTGCACGCATCTGGAATCCAGATAGCTCCCCCGCCCATTTTCGGTGCGCCACAGCCACAGCCACAGCCATAGCCTGAGCCGCAGCCGCCACACCAGGACCAACCAAGTTTTGACGATCCGTTTGACCACATAGACTTAGGAAACCTGTAGTACGTAGTACGCATATGTATATAGATTTGAACGATTTCGATTTTTTATTTTATTTACTACTATAATTTCAATAGTTCTGGATTTTCAATGTGAACAATATTGGTGACTTTTTGGGAATGCAGGTTCTGGGATAAAACCCAGAACCTGCAAAAAAATTTAAAATAATACAAACTACAGCCGACGATATACACCAATATCGTCGGCTATAGTTTCCTCCATGGTCAACCAGTTTGACCAAGGGAGGAGTTATGGCCGACATGAACTCGTCGGTTATAGTATGGAACTATAACCGACGACTTGATCTCGTTGACTATAGCTCTATACTATAACCGACGACAACCCTATCTTGTCGTCGGCTATAGTCTATAACCGACAAGATATTGGACAGACCGACGACTTTGTATCGTCGGCTATAGTAAGACTTCCGGTAGTGATACTATAGTCTAAAATTCCCGACGACCGTCAAAACTATACTTGACGGGTTGAGAAACTGTACCTAACGGTTGCCAAAACTAGTCATCGGCTATAGTATCCTCCGGTCAAATAATTTTGACCGGACTAGGAAGGTTTGCCCTACGACTTTCCATTAGAAAGTTATCGCTTATTGTGTGTACCTATAGCCGAAAAATTTTAGTCATTGGCTATAGTTTGAACCTTTTCCAAATGAAACTATAGCCGACCACATGTTGTCGACCTTATTATAGCCGACGACGTTTGGCTAACAGGCAGACTACTTCATGTCCTTGGCTATAGTAGAAATGCTGGTAATGTTGGGAAAAAGGAGATATTTTGGATGCTAATAATTCAACTTTGATGCTTAGACATAATCAACAAATTTAGGATTTAAGTGGTCCTAATGTGTGACTCACCCCAAGTCATGTGACTTGCATGTGCACCCATCTTCCCAAAATATCTCTCAAGTAGGCTTGGGTCTTGGGGTTTTAGCCCAACTTAACTCGACCTTGCCATTAACAGGCGAAGACTTACCGGAGTTGACCATTGACCACCCGTTGACTTTATGTCCTTTTTCTTGGTTTTGCTCCATCTTCTCCAAAGGCTTAGGAATGTTGCTTGGCTTCTCCAAAAAGTGATTAGATTCTATCTCTTAAAGCATTTCCACGCAAATCCCTCATTTCTTAGCATAGCAAGGAAACATAGTAAAAATGATGCTTTACTAATAAAAGGCAAGCAATAAGCATGGAGTTAGAAACATAATTAGAACATAATTATGGACCTAACATACAACCATATTAAAGTTTTAATGTATGATTATACTATATAGTTTTTAATGACCCGAACCTATATTAGCGAGTTAATCATCGTTATTCGTGTTAATTAACGAGCTAAGCATCATACGTCACGTTTATCGAAGTTCATCACGATTAAAAACTAACTTTTTATGAGTTATGAATTTGTACCCGCTTTCTTCACAGAAGTTGTAGAGGAAATTATTTTTTGAGCCTATCGACCCTTTAATTGGATATTTCGAGCCTTTCGAGCCTGTCTACGAATTTTGGAAGTTTGTTGTCAATGTTAATTAAATTATTGTTCTACCATTGGGTAAATTTTGTGGACCGTCTGATCTTGATTAAATCCAATCTGGACTGTCTATTTGATTTAATTGGCTTGAGAATTTCACCTGGATGGGTAAAAGCCCAATTTTCTTTCTCTCTCATCTCCCTTTCTCTCTCCCTGACCCTCTTTCTCTCTCTTTCGCCTCTATGCAACGCCGGTGTCACCAAAACTATCCTCGCCTCATGTCCCTTGGAAATCCAAGCTCTCCCTCCTTTGCATTCTCTTACATCGACATTGGAGCGTGCATGGCTCAGGGAGGAAGGAAGTTGACTCAAAGTTCTCGGCAAGTTTCTGTCGCCGGCGACGACGAGCTATTGCCTGAATTGGTCGCCGAAGTCTTAGGGGTCTCAAAGCCCTCCACTCCAGGAGTTGACATGACCGGTCTGTGATCACGTCATGGCCAGATATCATCAGTCGATCAACACGAAATCCGGTGAGGGTTCCGAGACTTCAAAGGTAAATTTCGGCTTATCCTCTTCAATTTGGACTACGAGATGTACTAAAATGTTGTTGGGTTTGTTGAGATGTATATTTTAGTATGAAGATTGATCAATTTGGATCCTACAAAATTTCGACCGTCGCCAGTGGTGGTGGATGGGCCCCATGCGCCGTCGTGCGCGGTAGAGCTCCGGATATCAGAACACCCTTTTCTTCACGGGAAATTTCCTAAACCCATTTCTGATTTATTTTTCATAGTTTTGTGCGATTCAACAATTTTAGTAATATTTTAGACTATGCACAAGCATTTGGGCGACTCGACACGATGAGTCGATCGTTCGTCGCATGTCGAGTCAAAAAGTAACTTTAGGAGAGTATGAGCTATGGTGCACAACAATTCGTATCGAGGCATGGCCCATTAAGTATGTGGATGCATGAGTCACGGTAGCGTTTGCTTACTATTAAAAATGAATGTGAGTTTTTCGATTAACATGTTGACTCGAGGTCATCTATTTACGTTAGTTGTACGATAGTAACCTATATTAATTTAGATCTCCTTTTTGCTTTAGGAGCACCGCTTAAGAATTTCGAGTTAGGGGATCAACAAATTACTTTAACTAGCAATTCAAGTGAGTGGACAATTTGATTTTCACTGATTGTGCGAGTCTAAAAATATATTTATGAATTTACTTTCATAAAATTTTACATTATGACTTATGAATATATTTATGTTATCCACGGAGGTCCTATGTTATGATTTTTTATTTTTCACACGTTATTTCTATGTTGTGCATCGAGTGGCACCACATAGGTCACCACACGCATCTGAGCTAGCTACGATTATGTTTATGATGGCTAGAGGATTTATGCTCTAGTCATAGCCTCTAAACACTTATTGTTTTACTTTTTTCGTAGACTCACTATTCTTTCATTATAAGTTTATGTTTATGAAAGGCATAAACATACGTTTTATGATTTATTACGAATATTTATTTTCGTCTACTCACTCTAACGATTTTCTTGTTTTATATGTCTTTTCCCTAGACCTTTCAGTTTCAAACGCCTAGGTTGCAGACTCTATGGAGGTCAGGCGTACACATAGATCGAGACATAGAGGTACCCATCATAGGAACCAATATGATCCTACAGTTTAGTAATCAAGATAAAATAGTTAGTTTAGAAGTCTAGCTACTCTGATGTCATGATAAGTTTTATGTTTTTACTTTTAGGCAGCTCAGAGTCGAGGTTGGGAAATGATCTTATTTAACTATGAATTCAGGATTATTGATTTTCCCTTCAGATTTTCTCTTTATTTAGCTTGTTTAAGTTCTAATGGTTATTAGGGCCTAATCCCGATTTGGGCAACTAAATTGGGGTTGGATCCTTTCATAGTTAAAAAAAATTGTTTATAAATAGAATAGATTTGATTTTATATGCTTATTATTATGTTTGATATCATCTTTACTAGTGCCTATCTAATTATAAGAGTTTTCAGCCAGTGGCTTAATGCACAATGTCACCTTTCGAAGCAGACTTCCAATTAGCATGGTTGCCAAATCAATTAGTTGACATAATTGTTTCTGAAGATGCTGATTTTATAGCGATGGGTGTCAAAGAGGTAAATTATGTTCTCTCTGGGAGTAATTAATAATTATGTGCCGTAAGAAATTTGATAATTCCTTTGATAATTGGTATAGCTGCTGTAATTGTTTCGTTTCGGTAATAGCATGTGGTCAATGTAAAGATAAAGCTTTTATGATTAAAATTGAACATCGATTGTTTGATAGAAACTGTTGTAACGACCCGAACCGTGAAATGTATACGTATTGGTCCGAACCGTGATTATTGCGAATTAATCGTACTCGTGGGTTTGTTCACGACTAAATTATCGGGTAAGAATTTGATTTAAGTTTCTTAGCGAAAATTGTAAAGGATTTGATTTCGAGCTCGTAGGAGGTTTCGGAGGATTTTTCGGGTAAACGGAGAATACAAAATGAATATTTGAAATTGTCGTCGAGTTGGTCGTACTTATCCGATTGGGTTTGAGTTATCTGAATCGTGAATTTAGTCGGTTCGCGACGTATAAATATCAAATAGTCATAAAATTGTTGAAAAGTCACATCTGGACCGAGTTTGACCGAGTTGGACCGAGTCACTCGAGTTAACCTGCCCGATTGAGTTAACTTGCCGCCGTTGTGCTTGCCGGAAAACAGCACGGTTGCCGGAAAGAAAGGTAGGGATTTGAAGCTCTCCCCGAGGGCTATTGATTGATGTATTCATTGTGTTGTTTTATGTTGATTTTGTTGGAGAAATGTGGAGATGAAGGTGGACGAAATCGGTGTTAATGGGGGAGGGTTTTCCGGTAGGGTTTTGGGGTGGGATTAGGTTGGGCTTGAGTTAGGGAAGGGAACCCTTAAATTTGGGAGGACGAGGTGGCTCCACGGTGGAGTACTTCACCGGCGAAGTTTTTTTGGCCGGTTTGAATCCTGTGGGTTTCAAGGCAAATTTTTGCGAAATACCCTGTAATTGGCCTTGATTGTAGAAGGTAAATGTGTTGCGCTTGAGGAGAGGAAGATTTTGAGGTAAGGGTCGCCGGAGTTGGTCACCGTTGGCGCCATGCCGCCATCGGCGGTTGCGGTCAATGGCGGAGCTCTAGCGAGGGTTGACTTTTTGGAATTTTTGGAGATTTTTATACCGTTTTGCTCATAATTGCGCCCTGATCGTAGTCGTGAAGTTTTTGAGTTGATTTGGGTGTGTTAAGTTGGGACGAGGGTAAATTGGGTATATTTTGGGAATTTTGCTATCCTCGTCGATATTTTGAGCGATACATCTTTCGAGAACGCGGGGTTCTTGACATATTAGCTCTGTATGTTATGTTTCAATATGTATTGTTTGTATCCCTGTTATTCAAGTGATCGTGATCGAGTGTTTGGCGAAGGATCTTCTGCCGGACCTCAGAGTTAGCTTTGTACTGTGAGTGGACACTTTATTTTCACAGTTGATTTGTGAGTCCTGATTATGCATTTACGTTATGCATTTATGATTATACACTTTACGATTATACATTGTATTAGTATGCATTTACAATTATGCACATACAAGTATGCATTTATGATTATACACTTTACGATTATACATTGTATTAGTATGCATTTACAATTATGCACATACAAGTATGCATTTTACGATTATGCATTTTACGATTTTGCATGTGCATGGAAAGTATTTATGATTTGGTTTACAGAGAGTACAGTCTCAGATATAAAGGTAGCATCGATGCTGGCTTCTCGGCTAATCCCCGAGATGCTCTGGGAAGGACAAATATCTTGACCCGAGGTCTTTCAAACTTATAATGACGTGTGAGTCTGGGATCCTGTGATTAGATTGTACTATGCGGAGGAGTCCGTGAGTGACCCCGCATAATTTTATGTGCATCTTTATGGATCAGAGAAAATGTACCTGGTCAGGATTTTCATGTGCATTGACTCGCATTATGCTTTTATGAGCATATATACTTATATGTTGGGAAAGACATATTATTATTTTCGTCCACTCACTCTAATGATTTCATTTGTCTTCCCTTGGGCTTTTCGGTTTCTTTTGCCCAGTTTGCAGTTTGAATTCTGGGGTTACACGTCGACGGTGAAGGCGTAGAGTTCAGGTCACACTTCAGTTCGAGTAGATTTTTTGTTCGACCTACTGGTTGTATATGATGTATATAGGAGTCACTCTGAATACTTATGTTATGTTTTCAGTTGAGTTTACTCTTGAATATTTTCTGGATTTCTTATAAACCTTGTAGTTTATTATATATATGATGTTGTGGATTTTGAAGTGTGATTCTCTTTGCAGGTTCTAATTTTGGCTCACGTATTTCAAAGTAAACTCTGGCAAAAAAAATTTAAGGTCATGTTTTCGAAGGGGTTTGATTTCAGTTTAGGCAACTAAATCGGAGTCGAGTCCTTTCAATTGCTTTAAAAGATTGGTGTATAATAGGTTTTAATTACAAAAAATGAGCTGATAGTAGGTGTTAGGTCCATAATTATGTCTGTAACTTCATGTTTGTAGCTTGTTTATCATGAATAAAACATCACTCTTATGATGTTTCCCATTCTTGCTAAGAAATCATGGTTTGATTCGAAAATGCGCTAAAGAAGAATTACACACTTATTTGAGAAGAGGTATACATTTCCGGAGTCACGAGAGAAGATAGAACAACTTTAGGAAAATGACAAAATAGCTTCATTGGAAATCGCCGGAAGTTTCCCAGAGTGCGCAGGAATTTGTCATAGCCAGCCGAACCACCGTGGACGGCCCAATCACTTTGGTTTCAGCCAAAGGAGGCCTTACCCACCTATTTACCCAAGCCAAGCTGATTTAAAGTGAAAAGATAAAACAAATGGGAATGAGATAATATGAGCATCTAGCTTCTCCTTGATGAAGTGTCTATTAATCTCCACATGCTTTGTCCGATCATGTTGAACAAGATTATGTGCAATCTCAACTGCAATAGTGTTGTCACAATAAAGAAGCATTGGCCGTACACAATACTTCAACCATCATAGCTCACAAATATCTTGAGCCATGCTTCTATATTCAGCTTCTGCACTAGAACGGGTTCCCATATTCTGCTTCGTGCTCCTCCAAGTAACTAGATTTCCACCAAAAAAATATAAAATAACCAGAAGTAGAATGTCGATTAGTAATATTACCTGCCCAGTCAGCATCAGTGTACCCACTAGTCCCAAAATCTCCATGCTTACGAAACATAAGGCCTTTGCCAAGAGTAGGCTTCAAATACCTCAAGATTCTTAGTACAACATTCATGTGATCCTCACAAGATTTGTGACAAGTAAATTAACCTCCCAACTAACCTCTGATACCGAGATTTGTCTGTAGAAACTTGATCAGTATCCTTTACAATTAGATGGTTCTGTTCTGTAGGTCTATCAACCGGTTTACAGTCAAGCATGCTAGTCTCTGCTAACAAATCTAGAACAACTCAGCATGATACAGTCCTTGTTCCGAGCTACCTCAATTCTTAAGAAATAATTCAAGTTCCCAATATCCTTCATCTCAAATTCAGAAGATAATTAAACTTGCAACCTCTTGATCTCATCAGTGTCATCACCTGTCATAACCATGTTATCCACATAAATAATCAAATCAGTCAGCTTCCCATGTCGATGCTTCAGGAACAAAGTATGATCTGAATTGCTCTGCCTATACCCAATATTTTTTAAGAAAGTTCTGAACCTTCCAAACCAAGTTCTTGGAAAACTGTTTCAATCCATATAAAGACTTCATGAATCTAACACCAGCTACTCACATGTACAAGTACCATATCCTAGAGGGAGATCAATGTAAATGTCTTCACTTTGATCTCCACGAAGAAAGGCACTCTTCCCATAAAAGTGTTGCAACGGCCAATCCATATTAGTTGCCAAAGATATGAGAACTCGAATAGTATTGATCTTTGCCACTGGTGCAAATGTCTCATCATAATCCACTTCATATTTCTGAGTGTATCATTTTGCAACAAAACTTGCCTTATATTTTTCAACTGAGCCATCTTCATTATGCTTTATAGTATAAAATCATCTACACCCAACTGTCTTCTTTCTAGGTGGTAATGGTACCAAGTCCCAAGTACCATTGTTGTTGAGAGCATCCATCTCAACATCCATTACCTTGGCCCACTTCTCCCCCTTGATTGCATCGTGTACTTTACTAAAAAGAAACACAACAAATAATTGATTCACAAAGGCTACATAGGGCTCATACAGTCTATGGGCTGACACATAGTTAGTTATTGGATACTTGGCTTTAGCTGACAAGAGATGCTCATATTTTTTTGAAAGTTGACCACGGGTTGATCTAGCAGGCAAGACTCTACCAGACTTGGGTATATTAGCAGACTCGAGTATAGAATTTGACAAAGGAACACTACTACATACCTCAAGTGATGACAGGCCAGGAGAGATCGTTGATGGAGAGGGAGAGGCTGGACTTGCATGTAGATCTTCAACAACTAACGGCTGATTAGCAACTAAATCTCCTCCTCAACATGTCAAACACTTGTTTGACATGTCGAACACTTTTAGAACTTAGAACAAACCCTTTTTCTTGGGTACTTGTGATGGGTTGAACAATATCGTCTATGGGTACACAAATAACTACGGGAGGATTTAGAGTGCCTCCTTCGATGGGTCGAGTTTCCTTCTCGATGTTTCGAAGCTCACCTTTGGGTTCTGGACACGGTCTTCAGCGGGTTGAGGCCCATTCTCGAAGGGTTGAAGACCACCTTTTGCCTGGTTTGGGGTACTATTTTTGACGAGTTGAGGCTCCTTCTCGACGGGTTGAAAAGTACTTTAGGATCAGGTACTCTCAATCGAAACACTAACTTCCGGTTCTCCAAATTGGTCCTCATAACTCCTCCTCACTTAGAGTCGTTGTGGGAGCGAGAGAAATAACAAAAATCTTCACTAAAGGTAACATCATCCATGGTGACATAGAACTGTTGAGATGGAGGATGATAGCACTTGTATCCTTTCTGGTGAGTGCCTAGGCTAACAAACACAGATTTGAGGGCACGAGCCTCCAACAAGATCTCTAATTCTTGTGAAGATGAATATATGCCTGATTCTGAGGGCACGAACATAAAGTTTGTTGAGAGATTGGTTGATAACATGTTTAGACAATACCTCAAATAAAACTCAATTTTGAGGAGCTGCAGACGGTAAGTGAATGATGAGGTGAGAGGCACTACACACTTCTCCCCATAGATATTTGGGCATGTTGGCACTGAGTAAGAGAGCTCTTCTATGTCCAAGAGATGATGATTCTTTCTTTCAAAAACTCCATTATGCTTTTATGTCTGAGGATAAGAAGTTTGATGAATAATTCTATGCTGCTGAAAATACTCTCGGAAAGAGTTATTGACAAACTCTCCTTCATTGTTAGATCAAAATATTTATACACAAGCATCATACTGAGTTCGGATAAGACTATGAAAAGCAGTGAATGAAGAAAACACAACATCTTTCTTTTTCAGCAACATAAACCCATGTTAATCTTGTAAAGTCATCAATAAACAAAACAAAGTATTTCATTTCTGTCAATGTTGAATTTTTTTAAGGCCAGAGATACATCAGAATGAAACAACTCAAATGGTACTGAACTAGAAGATAAAGTAGGAGAACAACTAGACTTATGACTCTTTGAAAAAACACAAGTTTCACAATGGAGACTTGACTCTTTTACTCCCAAAAACAAAGATGACATAGATTTCTTCATGACTCCAATAGATGGATGACCTAACCGACGATGTCATAGCCAAATTTTCTTCACTCTATCGGAACTCAATGTCAGAGCTACATTTAGTGACGGTACTTGTGCTTCCCCATTGTACATGCAATCCAAGTGGAACAATCTCCCCCTCAGATCTCCCCTACATATTATCGCCTAAGATGACAAATCTTGAAATATCACATACATAGGAAATAGTCTTACAGAGTATTTGTTTTGTGATGTTAACTCAAAGAGAGATAATAAGTGATGAGATAGAGCGGGAACATAAAGAACATTATGTAACACAATAGTTGGAGTAACTTGGATTGACCTTATACATAAGACTGGGAAAGACACACCATTAGCATTAGACACTTCAAGTATTGGGAGATGAAGACAGGCTCGAAAACAAGGACTTATCAAAGGTCACGTGATCAGATGCACTAGAATCAATTATCTATTAATCACCACCAATAAAGTCAGAAACTTTTAATGTACTATCAATTTTATCTCTTTTATCCTGAGGACAAATACCTATAGTGAGATCTTGTCCTTCTACTCCATAAAAATCAGGTTCTTGAACCAGTTGAACTGCAGCCTTGCTACCGCGACTTCTGTCAAAGGTGCATCCTTGACTTGTTTTCTGAGGACACGAGTTATTGTAGTGTCCAAATTTCTTGCAATAGAAGCACTACACCTTACTCAGATTTTGCCCACAAGCAGGTTGGATTCGAAGTTTATTGTCTTGGTTCTTGGACTTTCAACCTGTTGAGATCTAGATTGCACCGTGAGGCTTAACACTTCAGTGTGAGGCTATTTTTTCTGATTGGACTCTTCCATGCTGACATAGGCATATGTTTTTTTAAGAGTTCGTGGTATGGCTTGTCGCAGTAACTCTCACTTGGCAGTAGCAAATTTTGAATCCAATCCCTTAAGGAAGTTGTGGACTCTCATCTTGTCTTTGGATATGTTGTGTACCGCAATATCTAAGTCACACATCATAGGGTTTGGATCCCTTTCATCCAGTTCTTGCTAGATACCTTTCAGGTTTGCGTAGTAATCAGCAATAGGCTGACCATTCTGGATAGCACAACAGGCTTGACATGTTAACCCATGTAACCCCACTTGCCAACACCTCAAAGACGCATCTTCATCAATCTTTGCCATAATTGATAGTTTATGCCATCTAGTTTCACTCCAAAGCATGTGCTCTCATTCTAAAGAGCCATCAACTGTTCACAGGTAACTTTAGGTTATTCTCCAAGAAGTGTAAGATCCATTAGGTTGATCATATGACAGAAACAACAAAGGATTAAGACAAGTTCAAATGAATTCGATGGGTCGAGGACTTCATTTCGACATATCGAACAGGACATGTTAGGACAGAATTACAACTGAAAAAAAAAAAGATCAGATCTTCAAGATTTCCAGGATCAACTTAGGCTCTGTTGTCAAATATTTGACAAAAAAATTGATATATTAATCAATCACAAATTGCGTATACAAGCATACTTATCGTTCTAGAAGAAAACTACTTACACCTAATCAATTACAAAATCCTACTTAGTTACATAATATACACCTTCTAAATATACAAGGAGTGTGACTCACTCCAACATGGATCATCCATCTCATCATTTCCTATCATCTAAGGGCTGGAAATGCTCTCCATGATTGCAAAGTTCGAGTTTCCCTCTCCCTCGCAAGGGGAAGCTTTCATTTGGTGAAATTATACACACACTCACTCTCTCTAATTTTTGAGTTTTACCTTCTCTTTAGACTTAGAACCTCTCTTCCTCCATTCTTCTCAACCTCAAACACCTTCCCTACCATCACTAAACATCTCCTCGTGGTCAGGCTAACTTGCTTCACTTGAGGTTTCTTACCCTTTCCTCTTCCACCTAACTTGTTTGTGCATCCCTATTTGTGCAACCAAGCATTCATCCTCTTACTACAACCAAAACATCCCCTAAAGACTACTCAAGATCACTCTTCTTGGTCCTTCTTCATCTCTTTTGCAAGCTTTGGTGAAGCTAAGGAAGGAGAGGGTCACTTAGAAACCCGGTGGATGACTTGAAGACCAGAGAATGAGAGATTTCTCATACACTAGGTGTGGATTTGGACATCTTTGTTGGACTCTTAGCTTTGTCCTTTACATTTCAAGTCTTAGAATAACTATTTTAGCTTTGTGTTTTGAATATGAGTAGTGAGTAGTCTTGTATGGAAGGTTAGGGGTCAAACACTAGCCACTTGATGTAGAACAATGATGTTTGGATCTATGAGATGAAGCATGTTTTAGTGTATGTTGTGTATGAATGAGTTTGATGTGTTTGGTATGTAATTATGGCATGTTTATGTAGTTGTGCTCAAGGAATGGTTTCATTTATGCATTTTGAAAGGACCCAACCCCGATTTAGTTTTCTAAACCGGAATAAAACCCCTTCTGAAAACACAAACTTTCAAAAACCATAGAAATTTCAGTAGAGTTTCACTATATCGCGAAGTTACCATTAACCTGCACCCGAAAATACACTTCATCCTATGCCACAAAAGCCAAACCGTGGGCACCAATCCCATCCGGATTTCTCAAAAACATATCATAATGTAAAGTAATAAACAAAAATATAGCTTTACAGAAATCCGGGAAAAATCATTTGAAAATATAAACATATCCAGTATTCAGAGCGACCTCTAGTATATACATATATACAAATAGTAGGCCAAACTAGGAACCTACCATAAAAGAAATGTAGCTCGAATACTGAGCCTCCAACTGCGACGTGCAACACCCGAATTCAAACTGCAAACTGGGCAAAGAAAACGAAGAGCCCATGGAAAGACATATAAACCGTTAGAGTGAGTGGACGAAAATAAATGTCTTTCACCGAATAATATATGTTATAAAAACATATGCAAGTCTAAATGCATGAAAATACTATGGTACACGAGGGAGACTTTAACTCCTCATGCGTACAGAGCATGCATCGAAAATCCCGCGGGGTCACTCATGGACAAATCCGCGCTATTACAATCTGAATCACGGGATCCCAGACCCACACGTGATTCTAGCCAGAAAGGCCTCAGGTCAGGGTATCTGTTCCCACCCGGAAATACCTCGGCACAGAGTGTGACGACCCGAACCAGGATCAGTTGCTTATTCGGCACGATTCTCGAGATTGAGTTTAGTCGCGGTTTATTTTCGTAATTGTGGTTTGCCGATTCGATTCGCGACTTGGTTTCCGGTCGATAATTTGAGTTGAGTATCTTCACGGAAATTATAGAGTACGTGATTTCGAGCTCATGGGCGGTTCCGGAAGATTTTTTCGATAACCGAGGAATATTTTATGATTATTTGAAGCTTCAGGTTCCGACGAGTTTATCCGTTTGTTTCGTGTTTATCCGAATCATTTCGTATATTCGTTTTGGACCGTCGATCGACCCGAGGCTCGAGTATAAATAGCGGAATAGTCGAGAATTTGTCGTAAAATCACTGTTTTGAGTTGACCATCGTTGACTTACTATTTCGGGAAAGTTGACCAGTTTGACCGAAGAGGGAAGTTTCCTCTTTGAGTATTGCCGTCCGACGACCTGTTTTCCGGCCACCTCTGGCCAAGCGAAGGGTAAGGTCTTTTTCCTCTCATGATTTCGAGTAGGTCTGTGTTTTGTTTGAGAGAAATTGGTTGTGTTTTATGGTGGAACCATTAGTGGCCGAAATGAACATTTCACCGGTGACGGGGAGCTAGGCTCCGGCGAGATTTGGAGGAGGGGATTAGGGGTATTCGACTCCCCTCGTCTCTCTGAGTCTCGTGGTATGAATAATTATGGCTAGGGATGAGTTTTTGAGGCAACCCGAATAGGTCACCGGAATGTGTATTTTCGATCGGATTATGGGTAAATTGGAGGACTTCAGTTTGGATTTGGCCTTCGGGGTAGAAGGGAAAGTGGTTCGAAATGGTGTGATCTTGAAATCTGGAAATTTTCACCGAGAAATTCCGCCGTTGACGGCGCGCCGGCGGCGGCGGCGGCGGTCAACGGCCGGAAAGTTGACTTTTTCTGATTTCGATGTAATTAGTGTCGTTTTTCTTGAAATCGCGTCCTGGTTATCGTACGGAGGTTTTCGGGTTGATTTGGTTAGCCGATTTTTAGTCGAGATTTCGAGTGGGGATTTCGGGATTTCCGTAATTCATTTTGCACTGCATTTCGTATTTCCGGGAACGGTTGGTTTCCGTGCAATTGTACAGTGTTGTGGATTACGTTATTGATCAGTTACGTTTTTGTGGATATTCAGGAGATCAAGATCTGGATCGTGATCGTGCTTCAGGCGAGAGATCTTCCGCCGGACCACGAGTTTAGCGCGAGTGCGCGTTACGCAAGTCTGTGAGTGGACAATTTATTTTCACGGATTGATTGCGAGTCTTTTATAATGATTTACGAACTTGAGCATGCAGATTGATTATGATTTTACGAGCATGTGTTTTACGATTATGCATATACGAATATACGTATACGAATATATTTATACGTACATATTATGTTTTAAGCATGTGCATAGAAAAGATTTATGATTTGGTTTACACAGAGTACAGTCTCAGTATATGTTGTTGTATCGATACACCTTGGCTTCTCGGCTGATCCCCGAGTACGCTCCGGGAAGGACAGATATTCTGACCCAGGGCCTTTCTGGCTAGGAATCACGTGTGGGTCTGGAATCCCTGTGATTCAGACTGTGCTATCGCGTGGTAGTCCATGAGTGATTCTGCGATTTTATATTGCATGCTCTGTACGCGTGAGGAGTTGGTGTCTCCCTCGTGTACCCGGACGCGTGAGGAGTTGGAGTCTCCCTCGTGTACCATTTCTTTACTTGTGCATTTGACTCGCTTATGATTACATATGTATATATTACTTGGTGAAAGACATTTATTTTCATCCACTCACTCTAACGTGTTTATTGTCTTTCCCCTGGGCTTTTCGGTTTCCGTGCCCAGTTTGCAGTTCATGTTTGGTGTTTCACGTCGCGGTTTGGAGGCTAGTGATCAGAGTCACATGTGTTTTCCAGTAGGTTCTTGTTTCGCCTACTGATGTACATATTGTATATATTTTACTCTAGAGGTCGCTCTGATACATTCTGATACATGTTTATGCGAATTTTCACGGATATACTATATATAGTACAGTACTGTTTACTGTTTATGATTCATATATTGATGTTGAGAAATCCGGATGGGATTGGTGCCCACGGTTTGCTTTTTGTGGCATAGGATGAAGTGTATTTTCCGCATGCAGGTTATGGTAATTCCACGCTAGTAACGAAACTCTGCCGAAATTTTGGAAAAATTTTGTTGGTTCGTATTTTCGAGAGGGTTTGATTCCGGTTTAGGTAACTGAATCGGGATTGGGTCCTTTCAGCTTGGTATCAGAGCATCAGGTTGTCAGATTCTGTAGACTCTTGTATTTGTGACGCTTAGGGTATTTGAGTTGATACAGCATGACTGGAGTGATGACCCGACTGGCCAGCGGTACTCATCAATACTTCGGGTGTTGTATGTCCTCAAATATCTGCGGTTTCATGATTACGTTCTTTCTGCTTGTACCTAATACTTGTCTTGTATCAGTAGGATGCCTCCTCGACGTGGTCCCCGTGTTGATCAGGATGATGATCCTGATGAGGATCGCCAAACGCGCGACTTGCTTATGCGAGTGCTGCGTTTGGAAGAGCGTTTTGACCCTGTGGTCAAGGCTCGCACTGCGGGTGCTACTGTGTTTTCGGGTTCAGTTGATCCAGAGATATGCGAGGAATGGTTGGTTCAGATTGAACGTGTTTGTGAGCGTCTGCAGTTTACTCCTGAGCAGATGACAGTAGCCGCAGTTGGTTTACTTGAGGGTGATGCATACTTTTGGTGGGTCATCACTGACAGAGTTCCTGTGGATACTCCGTGGACATTGTTTCGTGATCTATTTATGCGGAGGTATTTTAATCAGGCTACCCAGCAGCGCAAGTACGAGGAGTTCACGAACTTGAGGCAGGGCAGTTTATCTGTACTTGAGTATCGGGATCGGTTTACCCGTTTGTCTCGTTTTACGCAGGATATGGTGGCTACAGAGGAAGCCAAGTGTCGTAGGTTTGAGCTGGGACTGAATCTGAACATCAAGGCGACACTGACTACGATGCCTCGGAACAACTTTGATGAGTTTGTTAGTGCTGCACTCCGAGGCGAGGATATTGAGCAGGAGAGACAGCAGAGGTACCAGTCGAGGCAATTTGAGGAAGGTGGACCGAGTCAGGGGCCTTCAAAGAGGCTGAGTTCTGATACATCCGGTTCAGCTTCATCTTCAGGCAGTGGATCTTATCGACCACCAGCTAGTGTACCTAGGTGGAGACAGAGAGAGAGGAGAGATCGACCGCAGCGACCACAGGCTAGTGGGGATTTCAGCGGTTCTAGTTATCCTTGACGACTTTTTCGCACACCTGCTACACCGAGGGAGTATCCGTTGTGCAACCTGTGCAATAGGTATCATGTTGGACCATTTCAGCGGGGTGCCGTCACTTGTTACCGTTGTGGCCAGATAGGTCACTATTCGAGGGAGTGTCCTCAGTGGTTTGGTACTAGTGATCAGGCGACCCAGAGTTCCGGAGCTGAGCGAGGTGCTACCACGGGAGCTCGACCAACACAGTTTGCAGGTCAGGGCAGACAGCAGGGACAGCCCCAGCGAGGACGACCAGCCGGACAGGCGAGGGTTCATGCTATGACTCTACGTGAGGGCAGAGCATCACCGGAGGTCGTTATCGGTACGTTACATGTTTTTGGTATTCCAGTAGTTGCATTGTTAGATCCAGGTGCCACACATTCATTCATATCACTTCGACTGTCATCATTGGCTACGGTACCTGCATCTCCACTACCGGGGTGTGGAGAGTGTTGTATCCGTCAGGTGAGGTTGTGAGCATCAGTTGGGTTTACCGAGATTGTGAGGTGTTTATTGATGGTCATGGTTTAGTTGCTGATCTGTTATTGCTTGATATTGTGGATTTTGATCTGATATTGGGTATGGACTTTTTGGAGTCGCACTGGGCTATGTTTGATTGCCATAGGAAAGAGGTCGCGTTTCGACGACCAGGGTTACCTGAGATACTGTTCCGTGGCGAGAAGAACACTTTACTACCGTGCTTGATTTCCGCGATGAGGGCGGATCAGTTGATGAAGAAGGGTTGTGTTGCGTACTTAGCCCATGTTGTGGACACTACAGCTACAGTGCTGGATCTTGGTAGTATTGAGGTTGTGTCTGAGTTTCCGGATGTGTTTCCAACGGAGTTACCTGGTATACCCCCTGTGCGGGAGATTGATTTTACCATTGAGTTATTGCCGGGTACTGAACCGATTTCCCAGACACCGTACCGGATGGCGCATGCGGAGTTGAAGGAGTTGCAGATTCAGCTCCAGGAGTTGTTAGAGAAGGGATTCATTCGACCGAGTGTCTCTCCGTGGGGTGCCCCAGTGTTGTTTGTGCGGAAGAAGGACGGGTCCATGCGGTTGTGCATCGACTATCGGGAGCTGAATCAGGTTACGGTGAGGAACAAGTATCCGTTGCCGCGGATTGACGACTTGTTCGATCAACTCAAGGGAGCAGCAGTCTTTTCGAAGATTGACCTTCGATCCGGATATCACCAGTTGAGGATCCGGGATTCAGATGTGGTCAGGACAGCTTTCAGGACGTGGTATGGGCACTATGAGTTTTTGGTTATGCCGTTTGGGTTGACCAACGCCCCCGCAACTTTCATGGACTTGATGAATCGGGTGTTTAGACGGTTCCTGGACAAGTTCGTGATTGTATTCATAGACGATATCTTGATTTATTCGAGGAGTGTGGGCCAGCACAAGAAGCACTTGCGTGCGGTGTTGCGGACTTTGCGGGACCATCAGCTGTTCGCGAAGTTTAGCAAGTGTGAGTTCTGGTTGGATAGTGTGAAGTTTCTGGGCCACGTGATTTCGGCCGAGGGAGTTAGTGTTGATCCTAACAAGATCGAGGTCGTGCTGAATTGGAGTCGACCCACTACTGTGCCGGAGATCTGGAGTTTCTTGGGGTTAGCAGGCTATTATCGACGGTTTGTAAAGGATTTCTCCCAGATAGCTACACCACTGACCAGATTGATGAAGAAGGGCGTCAAGTTTGAGTGGTCTGATGCGTGCGAGGAGAGTTATTTGCTCCTGAAGGAGAGATTGACTACCGCACCGGTTCTGACGTTGCCAGACGACAGTGGTGAGTTTGTTGTATACAGTGATGCGTCGAAGTTGGGCCTTGGTTGCGTGTTGATGCAGCATGGTAGAGTCGTGGCATATGGTTCCAGACAGCTGAAACCGCATGAGTTCAACTATCCGACGCATGATTTGGAGTTAGCCGCTATTGTATTAGCGTTGAAGAGTTGGAGACATTACCTGTATGGTGCTCAGTGTAAGATTTTCACTGACCACAAGAGTCTCACCTACTTGCGGACACAGCCGGATCTGAACATGAGGCAGCACCGATGGATGGAGTTTATCAACGACTACGATTGCACGTTTGAGTACCATCCAGGGAAGGCCAACGTTGTAGCGGATGCACTTAGCCGGAAATCTGGAGCCTCGTTGTTTCACATGTGTGTGGCCAGAGTATCGATGTTAGCCGAGCTTCGGACTACAGGTGCTGTGTTTGGGTATGATGATGATGGAGCTTTGTTGGCCAGTTTTCAGGTTCGACCCGTACTAGTTGATCAGGTACGAGAGGCACAAGATTCAGATCCTTATTTGCTGGGCAAGAAGACCATGATACGGAATGGTGTGCCTACAGAGTTCCGATTGAGCGACGACGGTACGTTGTTGTTCAGAGGCAGGCTATATGTACCCAGAGACGAGGATTTGAAGAAGGAGATTCTGGATGAGGCCCACAGTTCAGTGTATGCGATGCATCCCGGAGGTACGAAGATGTTTCGTACACTTCGAGCGTACTATTGGTGGCGCAACATGAAGCGGGAGATTGCCGCGTACATGAGTCGGTGTTTAATTTGTCAGCAGGTGAAGGCGGAGAGGCAGAAACCTGCAGGGAAAATACAGCCACTTGAGATTCCGGTTTGGAAGTGGGAGTATATCACGATGGATTTCGTCTATCAGTTGCCGCGTACTTCGGCGGGCAACACTGGCATTTGGGTTATTGTTGACCGACTGACGAAATCCGCACACTTTCTTGCACTTCCGGGGAAGATTTCAGTGGGTAGATTGGCCAAGTTGTACTTATCAGAGATTGTTCGCTTGCATGGTGTGCCTGTATCGATTGTTTCTGACCGAGATAGTCAGTTCACTTCTGAGTTTTTGCAGGCTTTACAGCGAGCGTTGGGCACGAGATTGCGATTTAGTACAGCTTTTCATCCTCAGACTGACGGGCATTCCGAGCGGACCATTTAGACTCTTGAGGATATGCTGAGATCATGTGTGTTGCAGTTTCGCGGAAACTGGGATCAGCAGTTACACTTGATCGAGTTCGCCTACAATAATAGCTATCAGGCCAGTATTGAGATGGCACCGTACGAGGCCCTGTACGGGAAGCAGTGTCGCACTCCATTGTGTTAGAGTGAGGTGGGCGAGCGTTGGCTTATTGGTCCAGATTTGGTGAAAACCACGATGGATGACATTCAGGTTATCCGGGATCGACTGAAGGTCGCCCAGGATCGGCAGAAGAGTTACATGGATGTAAGGAGGAAGAGTTTAAAGTTCGAGGTTGGTGATTGGGTCTTCCTGAAACTATCTCCGTGGATGGGAGTTGTGCGTTTCGGGAAGCGTGGCAAGCTTCGACCACGGTACATTGGTCCGTATGAGATTACGGAGAGGGTTGGAGCTGTTGCATACAGACTCGAGTTACCGGCTGAGATGGCTCGTGTGCATGATGTCTTCCATGTTTCGATGTTGCGGAAGTACATCTCAGATCCTTCACATGTGTTAGCCCCACAGCAGTTGCCGATCAGGGAGGACTTATCGTATGTTGAGGAGCCAGTGCAGATTCTCGATCATCGTGAGCAGGAGTTGAGGCACCGTGTGATTCCGCTGGTGAAGGTCTTGTGGCAGAACCATTCAGTTGAGGAGGCCACCTGGGAGACCGAGCAGCGTATGCGGGAGCAGTATCCTCATCTGTTCACATGACAGGTACGTAAATTTCGAGATCGAAATTTCTTTCAGGGGGTAGATTTGTGATGACCCGAACCAGGATCAGTTGCTTATTCAGCACGATTCTCGAGATTGAGTTTAGTCGCGGTTTATTGTCGTAATTGTGGTTTGCCGATTCGATTCGCAACTTGGTTTTCGGTCGAGAATTTGAGTTGAGTATCTTCACGGAAATTGTAGAGTACGTGATTTCGAGCTCGTGGGCGGTTCCGGAAGATTTTTCCGATAACCGAGGAATATTTTATGATTATTTGATGTTTCAGATTCCAACGAGTTTATCCGTTTGTTTCGTGTTTATCCGAATCATTTCGTATATTCGTTTTGGACCGTCGATCGACCGGAAGCTCGAGTATAAATAGCGGAATAGTCGAGAATTTGTCGTAAAATCACTGTTTTGAGTTGACCATCGTTGACTTACTATTTCGGGAAAGTTGACCAGTTTGACCGAAGAGGGAAGTTTCCTCTTTGAGTATTGTCGTCCGACGACCTGTTTTCCGGCCACCTCCGGCAAAGCGAAGGGTAAGGTCTCCTTCCTCTCATGATTTCGAGTAGGTCTGTGTTTTGTTTGAGAGAAATTGGTTGTGTTTTATGGTGGAACCATTAGTGGCCGAAATGAACATTTCACCGGTGACGGGGAGCTAGGCTCCGGCGAGATTTGGAGGAGGGGATTAGGGGTATTCGACTCCCCTCGTCTCTCTGAGTCTCGTGGTATGAATAATTGTGGCTAGGGATGAGTTTTTGAGGCAACCCGAATAGGTCACCGGAATGTGTATTTTCGATCGGATTTTGGGTAAATTGGAGGACTTCCGTTTGGATTTGGCCTTCGGGGTAGAAGGGAAAGTGGTTCGAAATGGTGTGATTGCGAGTCTTTAATAATGATTTACGAACTTGAGCATGCAGATTGATTATGATTTTCACGAGCATGAGTTTTACGATTATGCATATACGAATATACGTATACGAATATATTTATACGTACATATTATGTTTTAAGCATGTGCATAGAAAAGATTTATGATTTGGTTTACACAGAGTACAGTCTCAGTATACGTTGTTGTATCGATACACCTTGGCTTCTCGGCTGATCCCCGAGTACGCTCCGGGAAGGACAGATATCCTGACCTGAGGCCTTTCTGGCTAGGAATCACGTGTGGGTCTGGGATCCTGTGATTCAGACTGTGCTATCGTGTGGTAGTCCATGAGTGATTCCGCGATTTTATATTGCATGCTTTGTACGCGTGAAGAGTTGGAGTCTCCCTCATGTACCCGGACACGTGAGGAGTTGGAGTCTCCCTCATGTACCATTTCTTTACTTGTGCATTTGACTCGCTTATGATTACATACGTATATATTACTTGGTGAAACACATTTATTTTCGTCCACTCACTCTAACGTGTTTATTGTCTTTCCCCTGGGCTTTTCGGTTTCCGTGCCCAGTTTGCAGTTCAGGTTTGGTGTTTCACGTCGCGGTTTGGAGGCTAGTGATCAGAGTCACCTGTGTTTTCCAGTAGGTTCTTGTTTCGCCTACTGATGTACATATTGTATATATTTTACTCTAGATGTCGCTCTGATACATTCTGATACATGTTTATGCGAATTTTCACGGATATACTATATATAGTACAGTACTGTTTACTGTTTATGATTCATATATTGATGTTGAGAAATCCGGATGGGATTGGTGCCCACGGTTTGCTTTTTGTGGCATAGGATGAAGTGTATTTTCCGTGTGCAGGTTATGGTAATTCCACGCTAGTAACGAAACTCTGCCGAAATTTTGGAAAAATTTTGTTGGTTCATATTTTCGAGAGGGTTTGATTTCGGTTTAGGTAACTGAATCGGGATTGGGTGCTTTCACAGAGTAACCGTCCCCCCTGATAAACATCCTCGGGGATCAGCTGGGATGCTAAATGTATCGATACAACCATATATACTGAAACTGTAGTCTGTGTAAACCAAATCATAGATAGTTTCATGCAAGTGTATAAAGCATAATGTAAATGCATATTCATAATACATAATTATAAAAGCATATTCATCGATGCGTATTCATAAATGCATAATCGTAAAGCACATGCTCGTATAAATCATACTCTCATATGCATACTCATGCTCGTAAAATGTATAATAAAGACTCGCAACCAATCAGTGAAAAGAAAGGTGTCCACTCACAGACTTACACATCGCAAAACGCGTTAATCCTGTGATCCGGGGAAAATTCTTCGCCAAACGGACGATCACGATCTCCTGAATAGTCATAAATACCACTGTTCAAAATCACAATTCATAACCCTGAACCACATCATGAGAACCCACTATTATCGGAACATATAATTCGAATATCGACGAAATCGTCAAAAATCCAATAAACACACTATAAAACCTCACCATAAATTCCGATGCTCAATTGAAAATATAAACCTCACCACTACGATCATTGCGCGATTCCGAGCAAAACAACATAAAACTTGTCGAAAATCACCTTGGCCGGAAAACTGATGCGCACGGCGGCTCGCCGGGCCGCCGCCGCCTGAAAATTTCATCGACCCAGAAAATTTCAACCTACACATGGATTTGAAGATCTTGACATTTTCAACAACTTTGTAGTTCAAAGCTAAGCCCAATTTTGACCGGAAAACCTCCAAAACTCGCTGTAAAGTCGAAAACCCTCGTTGGAATTCATTAACTCCGATCGGCCACCACCGGCCACGGCAAGGTGCAAGACCACTTGGGTTCAACTCAGCTCTCCATGGTTTTCAAAACTCCTATAGGGTCGACCTCCAACTCGGTCGCCACCGCCGCCTACATCGCCGCCGAATCTCGTCGGAAAATAATAAACTTTAAAACGTCATAACTTCTTCATCCGATAACCAAAATGAGTGATCCACCTATCAAAAGAAAGAGGAGCTCAAGCCCAACAACATTCATGAAGACTCCACGGCCAAAAGATTCTGGATTAAGGCGCATCGAAGGTGAGAAAGTCACGGCCTAAAAATGGGTCAGTTTTGACCCGTGGTCAACGCGGTCAACGACCCAGTTTCCCAAAATGGAAAGTTTCCAAAATCTTCATGTATTCATGCCATATTTATACCTTGCACGTACCGGCCAAATCGTATCGAAACTAAACAGATAAACACAACTAAATCCAACGGCCGAAAGTATTCATAACTTATTCCACGTAACTCGAAATAATCCTCTAGAAATTCCCACGAGCTCGAAATTAAGTTCTCTACAACTTTCATGAAGGAACTCAAATCAAATTCTTGCCCGATAATTTAGTCGTTAACACACCTGCCATATCGACCAACTACGACAAAACCGCGACTAACCGCGAAACTCGCAAATCAAACCGATTAACTACCATTTCCGGTTCGGGTTGTCACACATTTGTTGGCCATAGCTAAGCTAGTGTATGTGTTAAGAAACTAAAAATGGACCTTAGATGAATTAGGTTCTCACCTAAGGAAAGATGAGCATGTTAACATGACTTAGCTTTATTCCAATAAGGTTAAGCCATAAGATTTGGTTTCCTTTTGTACTAGAATGAACTGAAGCCTTCTTGAGCTTAAGTGCCTCAAGGAGCTTCGATCATGCTTAGATAGACCTAAAAACTCTTTGTAGATAATGGTTGATTATTTTGGTTCGTATCTCAATATGTATGGATTGGGAGAGTCCCTTCGAACTCTCTCCTGAGTCCTTCACTAAAAGCTTGGGAAGGGAAACCATACATGTCACTTGCATGACTAACTCTTGTCGTTTTGCACGACATATGTTTAGGGTTTAGGTAATAAACACCTAGACTCTAAGCTCGGCTTACTTTGTGCTTTATCATTGGGCCGAGACCTTTTAAAGTCCTACATGGCCTACGAGTTTCGGTCCAAGACCAAACATGTTCTAAAAAATCACGATTTGGACATTGTTGTTTAAGAACCGAATTAAAACTACTTATCATTAGAGTCAGACATTGTGTGAGCATCCAGTTGGCTAGTGGTGATATCTCTATCCAACCATCCTTTTTATCATTAAATTGGAATCGTAACCATATGTTGTCTTTCATTAGTATCACTAATCAATCAATCAATTAATCGTTAAATCACTCATTGTAATCACACCATCCCTTGCAATGTTAAGTCTATAGAGGACTTAACCTTATGAGATTCACTTCCACATTTTGTGTTTCTTTGTTGCATTATTTGTTCACTTCTCACACAATTTAAAGGAACTAATCAAACAAGTTATGGAATTAGGATAGTCAATCCTCGTGGATTCAACATCTGACTTCCTATCTTTATACTAAAGCTTGACATCGTACACTTATGGTTCAAATAGTTTCACTTACCTTTGGACTAGTCCATAGTTCAAAAGGTTAGGGGAATAATTTCTCTACTAATATGTGGTGGAAATATGCAAGTCTGTGAACTGGTTTTTTATTGAAGACTAGTTCAAATGTGGTGATCATCAACGAATCAACTATGTATAATTTATGATTCATTCATGGTGTTGTGTTGCATTGCTCTTATGTTTAAAATTGATTTTGGCATAATTAAGTATCATTTTTTTTTATGTTTCCACAGGTGATATATAAATTGGATGTAGAAAACAAGAGCTGTATGCACTTTTTGAAAACATTTGAAGCAAATAATATATTCAAAAAGTTTGATTACTTTGATAGTGAAATGATTTTGGAGATGTTTGTTTTAGGGGGATGTGATTTTCTACCAAATATTTATGGTTAGGATATGAAACAGGCATTAAAAGAATTTACAAGTGAAAAAAGTTTTCATAATATAGTTGAAGTGCCACGGTCGGCAAAATCGATGTTGAGACTCAGAACAAGATTTAATAAGTTCATAAAGGACAAGAAGAAGATCTTAAGAAGAATCAAAATGACTATTCTAGCGATGACATCGCAATGGGTCTGTAATCCTACATTATAGAGATTTGTGCGGTCAAACTTATTGCACTATAACGAGCCCCGAGTAAAATAGGGGAGTGCAAGATTTTTGGGCCACAATTAATCGATTTGGCTGCCATTAGAATTTCTGCACAGTATGAAGGTTCCAAAATTCATATGGATAATGATGTTGTACGAATGCCACCTCCAACACTATAGTCTTCAACGTCAGGCTCAAGAGCCACACACCAAACATCATTAGAGACGAGTAATCTCCAGAACCTGCACAATCCAACAAAAACCAAAGCCACACCAAAGTCTAAGCAGCCATGCATTACAACTATGTTTACGAAGAAGGGTGGGAAGTCGAGTTAAACTGTGCTTATTATTGCAAATTAGCTAATGTGATTTTTGATATTAAGTTTTGTTTAGTAGAGTCTAGCATTAGAAATGAATGTGGAAATCTATTGTGTGGGTTGATGTATAGTTTAGTTTGTGACAGACACTAAAGCTAGCTATTGTGAGTGGAATTATGCAATAAACATAGCTATATACTTTGGTTATTCATTCAATGTCTTAACTTTTATCTATTTGTTGCAGTTAAAGTGCTAAGCAAGAGGAGAATTATGAAAATTTGTCAAGTTTTAGTACTGTTGTGTAACTATTTTGTTACTTAGCTTTAAATAATTTAACTTATTAAAGTACCCGACTACTTGAGTTTTGTTATGTTGAGTTGCACATTGGAATTGGTGTTGATTGTTGAATGTTTATTCACTATTTCACTTTATTGTTGAATGTTTATAGCTGATTCACTTTGTATGAGTATATCATACTATTTGGATTTGCAGTTGTTGAGCTTGCACTGTATCACCTGCTCTACTTCTTCAAATAGAAACTTCCAAATAAGCTTGACATGACTTGCTCTACTTCTTCAAATAGAAACTTCCAAATGAGTTTGACATGACTGAAGGAGTTTATTTAGTCACGTCAAGATCATTTGAAACTTTTCAGTTAAAGAAGTAAGTTGTACTCACCATTGTCTCAACACCTTAGCCTATTGGAATCTTCCAAATGAGCTTGACATGACATATATTGATTCTAATTTGCGTGAAAAGAAATAGCAATCATGTTGAGCTCACTCTTTATCCTTGTGCTGACTCCCATTAATCTATTCTAGATAATAAGTTGTACTCACCATTTTCTCACCACCTTAGTCTACTTAAAGAGTTATGAATAACAGCTCAGCTTAGGAGAGAATATGAGTTTTGATTGATATGCTCTTTACTTCTTTCATGTGTTTTCAAACTTTGAGCAAGATGTCCCTAATCATTTAATCCATCATGTGCTAACCAACTTGATTGTGGTTAGTTCTTGAACAATTACAAAAGAAGAAAAACACTTTGTCAAGATCCTTGGAATACGTCAGCTGAACTTGATGACGCTTCTCTTTGTTGGGTAAGTGCATATTTTAAAATTCAGAGGAAAAAATATTTTTCAATTGATTTTTGGGATCTTTTCATGTTAACAAATCTCTTACATGACCTTTTTTCACAAATAAATCCTTCCGTTTAGAATCAAGATTATCTTAATTTATAAGATCAAAAATGTTCAAGGGAAGATCACCAATATCATCACTATTAACATTCCATCCATATTCCATTATATTTTCTTCCCGAATATGCTCCATATCTTCTTCTACAGCTACATCAACATCTTCTTTCATAGGTTCCTCCACATCTTCTTTCGTAGATTCCATTATATTATCTTCAACATTATCAAACTTCATATTATTCTCTTCAGACACATTTTGCTCAACATGCACCAACTCTTCATTAGTTTGAAACTTATGATTTCATTAAGTTACTATGATATCTCTTATATTTACGTTTATACACGAAGACGCCTATGATGTGATTTTATATTTTTCACATGATATGTCTATGTTGGTGCATCGATGCATCCACTCGGCTGATCCCTGAGTGGCACCAGACAGGTCACCGCACACACCTGAGCCGACTACATTTACGATTACGATTGATAGAGGATTTATTGAAAAACCCAACCCCGATTTAGTTTCCTAAACCGGAATCAAACCCCTTCTGAAAATACGAACTTCCAAAAACCATAGAAATTTCGGTAGAGTTTCACTATATCGCGAAGTTACCATTAACCTGCACTTGAAAATACACTTCATCCAATGCCACAAAAGCCAAACCGTGGGCACCAATCCCATCCAGATTTCTCAAAATCATATCATAATATAAAGCAATAAGCAAAACTATATCTTTACAGAAATCTAGGAAAAATCATTTAAAAATATAAATATAAATAGTACTCAGAGCGACCTCTAGTACATACATAGGCCAAACTAGAAACCTACTGAGAAAGAAAAAGTGGCTCGAATACTATGCCTCCAACCTCGACGTGCGACACCTGAATTTAAACGGCAAACTGGGCACGGAAACCGAAAAGCCCAGGGGAAAGAAAAATAAAATCGTTAGAGTGAGTGGATGAAAATAAACATATGCCTTTCACCATTTACATAACATAAAAATAATGCGAGTTCTTAAAATAAATGGAGATGTCAGGCGAATCTCTCAAGCCTGACGGTGATAGACTAGGCGAATCTCTCAAGCCTAGTGGGCACATCAGGTGAATCTCTCAAGCCTGGAACTAGACTACCGGTGATCAGCCGAGTAGTCGATGCATCGATGCTAAGTGAATGCCATCACAAATAAAACATAAAGCAATTCCTCCAAAACAATAAATAATCTCAATCATGTACTGGAAATAAATACTGAAACCAAGAACTCGCTACGACAGTGTAAATAAATGTCCACTCACAGATAAGCACAGCGCGCAGACGCGCAAATCCCGAGATCCGACAGAAGATCCCTCTCCCAACGTACGATCCCAATCTCCTGAATAATCACAAATACCGCTATTCAAAATCACATTTCAAAACCCTGAACAACATCTCGAGAACCAACCAATCCTCACAACATATAACTCAATATCGACGAAATCGTCAAAAATCCAATAAACACACTATAAAACCTCGCCACAAATTCTGATGCTCAATTCAAAATATAAACCTCACCACTGTGATCGGTGCGCGATTCCTAGCTAAACGACATAAAACTTGTCGAAAATCATCTCGGCAGGAATACCGCCGCGCACGGCGGCGCGCCTGGCCACCGCCACCGGAAAATTCCATCGGCCTAGAAAATTTCAACCTACACATGGATTTGAATATCTCAACATTTCCAACAACTTTCTAGTTCAAAGTTAAGCGCAATTTTGACCGAAAAACCTCCAAAACTCACCTTATGGTCGAAAACCCTCGCCGGAATTCATTAACTCCGATCTCCCTCCTCTGACCACAGCAAGGTGCAAGACCACTCGGGTTCAACTCACCTCACCATGGGCTTCAAAACCCCTATAGGGTCGACCTCCATCTCGACCGCCACCGCTGCCACCAAAGCCGCCGAAATTCCAAGAACTTTGCCACGTCGATTCTCCCTCCTCCGGCCACCATAGAGGGTGATCCACCTACCAAACTGAAGAGGAGACAAAGCCCAACACTTTCCGTCAAGGGACCACGACCAACCGTGGCCGTAATCAAGCACAATCATGGCGACGAACCACGGCCTCCAAACGGGTCGAAACCCACCCACGGTCAACGCAACACCCAGTTTCCATAATTAGAAAGTTTCCTAATTCATCACGTATTCACCCATATTTATACCATACACGTATCGAAACCAAATGGATAAATACGACTAAATCTAACGGTCGAAAATATTCATAACTTATTCCTCGTAACTCGAAATAATCCTCTAGAAATTCTCACAAGCTCGAAATTAAATTCTCTACAACTTTCGTGAAGGAACTCAAATCAAATTTTTGCCCGATAATTTAGTCGTTAACAAGCTCGCCATATCAACCAATTACGACAAAATCGCGACTATTCGTGAAACTCGCAAATCAAGCCGATAAACATACCATTTTTGGTTCGGGTTGTCACAAATCTACCCCCCCTTACAAAAATTTCAACTTCGAAATTTCCAACCCTGCCAACTGAAAAGTAGGGACACCAATTCTACATACTGCTCAACCTCCCAAGTGATTACTTCAACTGAATGACTCTGCCATCAGACTTTCACAATAGGAAATATTTCTGTGCTGTAATCCCTGCATCCTCAAATCCAGAATCTGAACTAGCTCCTCCGCAAATGTCAAGTCTTCCTGTATAGGGAATTGATAGGGTACTAAACATGCAATAAATCTGAAATGTAGTTCCACCACATGGAATACTACATACTGGCCAACGCAATTGGCAACGCCAAACTATACGTCACAACACTAACTCGCTCCATGATCATATATGGACCAAAATAACGTGGTAAATTCATGACTCAACCTACTCACATCTAAATAACTTCTCTGCCGATCACGAGCAATTATCAACCTGTCCTTACTAATTTGAAGGTTAACAGTTCCACTAAATCAGGACCAAAAGCCATCTCATTCCTAACTCGCTCCAACACAATGGAGTGCAACACTATTCCTCATATACAACTTCATACAATGTCATAACAATGCTGGTCTACAAACTGATACTGCAAGCAAACTTGAACAAATGAAACTGCTGGTCCCAAATCCTTCTGAATTGCAATACACAGGACTACCACATGTCCTCCAAAGTCTGAATAATCCTCTCAGATTGCCCACCAATCTGAGGATGAAAAACTGTACTAAACTGCAATCTGGTCCCCAATGCTCACTACAATGCCTACCAAAACTCTGTTGTAACTGATTATCTCGATCAGAGACCCGGGACACAACCACACCATGCAAATGGACAACCTCTGCCAAATACGGCTTTACTAGCCTGCCCACTGAAATCTTTCCTGGAAGTACAAGGAAAGAATTGATTTCGTCAAACGGTCCACAATGACCCAATAACTAGTATTACCATCCAAGTACGTGGCAATTGATACATGAAATCCATAGTGATATGCTCCCACTTCTAATCGGGAATCTCCAATGTCTGTAACTTCCCAGTAAGTTTCTGTCTATGTGCCCTCACCTGCCGACAAATCAGGCATCTGCTCCTATAGGCTGCTATTTCCCTTCTTTATATTGCGCCACCAGTAGTAAACTCTAAGTATCTGATACATCTTCGCACCACTAAGGTACATAACATAAGTAGAACAATGAGCTTCAATAAGCATCTCCCTCTTCAATTCAATGTCTCTGGGCCCACCTAGCCTCACTCTGCACGATAAAGTGCCAACATTCCTCAACCGATACTCTGCTGGAACACCATTCTTAATCGCATTCTTCTTGCCAGTAGGAATCTGCATTCTGAGCCTCACAGACCTGATCTAGTAACAAAGGTCGATCCTGAAAATAGCCAACGATGCTCCATCATCATCTCACTCTAACTCAGCTCCCGTAGCTCGCAACTCAGCCAACAATGAGGTTCTTGCAACACATACATGAAACATAGAAACTCCAAATTTTTGACTAAGTGCATCAGCAACAACACCCCTGAATAATATTCAAAGTGCAACCACATTAGCCTTTCCCAGATGAACTCAAATGTGCAGCCATAATCGTTAATCAACCCCATCCATCTACGCTGCCTCATGCTCAAATCTGGCTGAATACGCAAGTAGATGAAACTTAAGTGATCAGTGTACATCCTGCTCTACGTTGTACGCCATACCAGTAGTGTCTCCAACTCTTCAATGCTAACACAAAGACAGCTACTCCCTAATCATACATAGGATACGTAACTCCATAAAGCTTCCACTGCCTGGAACCATATACCATCATATTTCCCTACTGCATCCCAACACGACCAAAATCTAGTTTCAAAACATCACTATACATAACATACTCCTCACTGACATCACATAATGGTGAACAATGGTGCAGTAATCAACCTCTCCTCTAACCACCACATGTAACTCTCATCACAGGTATCTGACCATTTCAAACTCGACCCTCTGATCGAAACTGATAATACTCAAATCTGAAATCAATCTCCGAAAATTGAAGCTCCAATAAGCTGATCAAACAAGCCATCAATCCGAAGTGGAGGATACTTGCTCTTCTCTGAAACCTGATTCAGCTTCTGGTAGTCGATGCACAACCTCATCGAACCATCCTACATCCTCATAACATATACTGGAACACCCCAAGGTAAAACACTAAATCAAATGAAGTCTTCCTCACACAATTCCTGAAGTTGAATCTGCAACTCCCTCAACTCTGATAAATTCTCTGGAAAACATCTAGATTCTCACAAATAACCTCAATATCACGAACATCAGGTACAACAACCTCCACATCACGAACATGTGCCAGGTACGGCATACATCCTTGCTCATCATCAGCTCAGCCTCATTGTTGAAACCACACGTAGTAGAAAAGCATTTATTTCACCTCTAAACAAGATCTTTGGCACGACTGGATGTCAAAGGACTACAACATTCTTGCGACGAACAACCACTCCGCAGCTAGTCCATAACCTTCTGCAAACCTCATAGTCTCGATACCCCACCTGGTACACACAATCTCATCAAATGGATACAACATTCTCCACAAACCCATAAGTGAAGATGCAAACATAATAGCCATGAATGTTAAGCAACGGTAACCTTAGGAAAACTCAACCCTCACATAGGGTCGTGGCATGAACTCTGGCATGTCCAACTAACCGTCTACGTTGGTTGTGACTTTACTGATTAACTTGTCTAGAAGTCTGCGTTGGTCAAACTCCAGAAATGGTACCTTGACCTCCTCTTGAACTCTGAGCTGCAGGACCACGAAAAGCAGCCAACTGAGGATATCACTTCGTAATGTGACCCTCTTGGCCACCATAATAGCAAATGAGAGTGCCCCTCTAACACAAACCGCAGTGATGCCTGCTGTAAAAGTTGCACAATGGAAATTCCTGCTGTGTGGAAGGATCACCAACGACCACCCTGACTCATACCACAGGAACTAATCCACTACACTGTGATCTCCTTCTCCACCAAACGGATCTTCCGCCTTATCCAAATGACCCTCAACATAATCAAAAAGGCCACAGCCTGATGAAACCATTGATCCCAAGGTGCCTAAACTCAACCTCATCAAAGTATCACGACTAAGTTCACCTTCATCAACCGACATGGCTAAAACCGCATATGCCCTTTCTTCTCAATGTCCTCGCCTCTAAGTGCAGCACATCAAACTCCTCACGGTTGTCTCGAGGCATAATAGTCAAAATCTCTTTGATGCTCAAGTTCAAACTCATCTCGAACCTCCTACAAAGCTTCCTCTGAAGCCACATAACACGTGCAAACTAGACAAACATGTGAACAATACATCCCTGCATCAGGTTGCTAAACGCTCCATATTTCCGTTGTTGGGTAGCCTGATTGAACCATTACCGTATAAACAATACCCTGAATGTAGGTCATGGAGTTACAACAGGAATTCACACAATGCCAACCCACCAAATGCAATGATCTGACTCAAGCATACCATCAACTACCACAATTCTCTTCTCTGAAGCAACATGTAGGTACCCATATACGCACAACTGGGAAAACCATGCCACACATATCTCTGAACTCAGAATGCTTATCCAAACCCACAACTCATATTATCGAGTTACGCGTCGACTGGTCCTCAACAGGATCCACAACCCTACTGACACAGAAACCACATCAAGAAGGCATCCTAATGAATAAAACGTTATTCACAATAAACAGGATGTAATCATGGAACTTCAAACATTTGAAAGCATACAACACCCAGAGCATTGATGAGTATCCGCTGACTGGTTAGGTCATCGCTCCAGACATGCTGTACATTCTCAAATATCCTTAGTAAACACGACTACAGAAGTCTACAGAACCTAAAACCTAATGCTCTGATACCAAGCTGAAAGGACCCAACCCCGATTTAGTTTCCTAAATCGGAATAAAACCCCTTTTGAAAACACGAACTTCCAAAAACCATAGAAATTTCGGCAGAGTTTCACTATATCGTGAAGTTACCATTAACCTGCACCCAAAAATACACTTCATCATATGCCACAAAAGCCAAACCGTGAGCACCAATTCCATCCGGATTTCTCAAAATCATATCATAATATAAAGCAATAAACAAAACTGTATCTTTACAGAAATCCAGGAAAAAATATTTAAAAATATAAATATAAACAGTACTCAGAGCGACCTCTAGTATATACATATATACACAACAGTAGGCCAAACTAGAAACCTACTGAGAAAGGAAAAGTGGCTCGAATACTATGCCTCTAACCTCAACGTGCGACACCTGAATCCAAATTGCAAACTGGGCACAGAAACGGAAAAGCCCAGGGGAAAGGCAAATAAAATCGTTAGAGTGAGTAGACGAAAATAAACATATGCCTTTCACCATTTACATAACATAAAAATAATGCGAGTTCTTAAAATAAATGGAGGTGTCGGGCGAATCTCTCCAGCCCGACGGTGATAGACTAGGTGAATCTCTCAAGTCTAGTGGGCACATCAGGCGAATCTCTCAAGCCTGGAAATGGACTACTGGTGATCAGCCGAGTAGTTAATGCATCGATGCTAAATAAATGCCATCACCAATAAAACATAAAACAATACGTCCAAAACAATAAATAATCTCAATACTGTATTGGAAATAAATACTGAAACCAAGAACTCGCTACGACAATGTAAATAAATGTCCACTCATAGATAAGCACAGCACGCAGACGCGCTAATCCCGAGATCCGGCAGAAGATCCCTCGCCCAACGTACAATCTTGATCTCCTGAATAATCACAAATACCACTGTTCAAAATCACATTTCAAAACCCTGAACCACATCTCGAGAACCAACCAATCTCGACTACATATAACTCAATATCGACGAAATCGTCAAAAATCCAATAAACACACTATAAAACCTCGCCACAAATTCCGATGCTCAATTCAAAATATAAACCTCATCACTGCGATCGGTGTGCGATTCCGAGCAAAACGACATAAAACTTGTCGAAAATCATCTCGGCCGGAAAACCGCCGCGCACAGCGGCGCGCCGGGCCGCCGTTCCTGCCACCGTCGCCAGAAAATTCCATCGGCCCAGAAAATTTCAACCTACACATGGATTTGAAGATCTTGACATTTCCAATAACTTTCTAGTTCAAAGTTAAGCCCAATTTTGACCGGAAGATCTTCAAAACTCACCTTGAAGTCGAAAACCCTCGTTGGAATTCATTAACTCCGATCTCCCTCCTCCTGCCATGGCAAGGTGCAAGACCACTTAGGTTCAACTCACCTCACCATGGGCTTCAAAACCCCTATAGGATCGACCTCCATCTCGGCCACCACCGCCGCCACCAAAGTCGCCGAAACACGCCGGAATTCCATGAACTTTGCCGCGTCGATTCTCCCTCCTCCGGCCACTATAAAGGGTGATCCACCTACCAAACTGAAGAGGAGACAAAACCCAACACTTTCCGTCAAGGGACCACGGCCAACCGTAGCCGTAATCAAGCACAATCACGGCGACGAACCACGGTCTCCAAACGGGTCGAAACCCACCCACAGTCAACGTGGGTCAACACCCAGTATCCATAATTAGAAAGTTTCCTAATTCGTCATGTATTCACCCGTATTTATACCGTACACGTATCGAAACCAAATGGATAAATACGACTAAATCCAATGGCCAAAAATATTCATAACTTATTCCTCGTAATTCGAAATAATCCTCCGGAAATTCCCACGAGCTCGAAATTAAATTCTCTACAACTTTCGTGAAGGAACTCAAATCAAATTTTTGCCCGATAATTTAGTCGTTAACAAGCTCGCCATATCAACCAATTACGACAAAATCGCGACTATTCGTGAAACTCGCAAATCAAGCCGATAAACATACCATTTTCGGTTCGGGTTGTCACATTTATGCTCTAGTCTTAGCCTCCACACACTATATGTTATTTTTAGTTTCCTAAACTTACTATTATTTTATTATATGCTTACTGTGAAAAGAATAAAACTACATTTTATGGTTTCTTATGAATATTTGTTTTCGTCCACTCACTCTAATGGTTTTCTGTTTTTATATGTCTTTCCCTAGGTTCTTCTATTTGAAATGCTCAGGTTGCAAAGTTTCATCGGAGGTCGGGCACGAACACAATTCGGGGCATAGCAATATCTACTGTAGCATCCAAGATTAATCTTACGAGTTAGTATTTTTATTAGCTTAGTTTGTATACCTTGTCTAGTTAATCTGATGTCGCAAACCATATTTTGTTCCTATTTATAGTTGTGAGTTGTTATGAGAAAAAGTTTCTTTAGTTTATGGCTTTAGAATTATGAATCTTTGGTTCGGTTTGTTATTAGTATGTGTAGGTACTAAGAGACATTATGGCATAATCTAAATCGGGGTCGGGTCCTTTCAGTTGGTATCTAAGCACTAAGTTATAGGTTCTGTAGATAGTACTAGGTCTCTTTCGTTTTCATTTTCGTGTTCGATTACGCTCAACAACTCCCAACTGATGGTCCGACTGCAACAGACCCCCATCGAATACTCAAGATGTTGAACGGATCCCCATCGATTACAACAGATCCCTACTATGCCTCGTGTTCACCAACCTCAATCTATTTTCCAAGGTAAAAGTTTTCTTTGACGGTTAATAGTATTTCTAATTCCACAAAATTGTAGTACGTTGAATTTTTGCACTCTTGCTCTATTAAGTTGAAATATGAAATTGTGATGCCAAGTTTACGAGTAGCACGGTATGTGGCAGATGAGCGAGCAAGTGATGAATTATGCCTCCATGATAGAAAGGAGTAAGATGTGTAATGATTTCATGGAATAAAAGTATTAGTACGACACTTAGTACATTTTCACTGGTATTGTTATGCTAGTATAAACATATGTCGGGTTTTAGTCATAGAAACTCATACGGAACTTTCGTTTTTTAAGAAGTTAACCACTGATTTGAGTTAGGTCAGAAGGTAGAATCTATAGTCTTCATTGGTCAAGGTGTTTGGAGTGGCTACTTGTGGCAACAATTGACAATTTTTTATGATAGTATCTAGTTGTCTGTTTGACACCTCTTCACTTTGGATTTATGTTACAAATTTTCTAGTCCCTAAGAAGTATGAATTCTTTTTTTTTATAAGAAGTATGAATTCTATGTGGTTTAAGATATGAGAAATCCAGATCAACAATGGTGATTCTTAATTTATTTATGGGACTTGTTATTTTTGAAGTGTAAATCTTTTGGCAGGTTTTGGTTGATTTTGAATTAAGGAAAGGTTATGCCAAATTTTTGAGAAACAATATCGTCATGGAAAGATTATTACTGTTGAGTTAGCAACTTAATATCAATGTGGGTGAGTCTTTGTACTCAATGCCCTTTCTTTCATCATGTTCAATTAGCATATGTTTTTTAGTTAGGTTTAGCTGCAAAGCTTTGTCCATCAATCTAGTTTGCCAGTTTCCTAGATCGGATCTAGCTTCCAAGTTTCTATGCCATGTTCAGTTATTGCAATGGATTGAAATATTATACGACGAGGATCAAGCCGAAGTAATTCGGCGATAGTTAGGGCTCAGCAAGAAGTCGCATAATGGACGTTATTGTTACTTGTGCGACTGGCGGGAACTAAGTGGTTAGGACCCAAACACATTTGATAAAGGTGCAACGTTCGAGTTAGTAAATTAGGAGCTAGGTTGGTAAGTGTATATGCTCGAAGCCCTTCTTTTCGTCATGTTAAGCTTTTGTAGTCCCTTCAAGGACATCCTATAAAATTGGAACTATACACAGCTTTTGTAGTCCCTTCGAGGACATCCGAGGTTTGAGCTAATTTCTGCGAATTTTAGAAGTTACGAGGAAAAACAAATTATTTGAATTGGAAAACTACTATTGTTGTAATTTTGTGAACCATCTGATCTTGATAAAATCGATCTGGGCCATTCATCTAATTGGGTAAACTTATAGATATTTGACCAGAGTTGGAAAAAAGCTCAACATTATCTTTCGGCCCATCTCTCTTTCTCTCCCTCTCTCTCTCTCTCTCTCTCTCACTCTCTCCCTTCACGCCTGTACGCCACTCCGGTGAGGTTGCCGTCCATGAGCTTCTCTCCCCGACCCAGTCCCTTAAATTAAAGTCTTCATCTTCCTTTCTAATTCTCTAGCTGTAATTTAACTATGCAAGCTTTATAGAGAGAAGACTGACGATGGGAAAGTCGGGATTCAAGGTTGATTCAACCTCCGCCGCGGGCGATTAACCACCACCAATTGTTAGGGGTTTTGAAGGCCATCAAAGCATGAGTCAAACACGATTGGCTCACGCCATAACCTGACGTCGCTGGTCAGTCAACATGGAGATCTGACCTTTCAAGGTCAATTTCAGTACTTTCAAGCTATTTGTTGTCTTAGTGTTGTTCTGCAAAGTTATTGGGCTTAATGTGATCTTTAAACTTGTATGCAGGTTGATTGAATCAGACTAGGTCAGCCTTGCGTCGCTTGTGGTGGCGCGTAGGCCCATGCGCCGCCGTACGCGGCAGAGCTCTGACGACCAGAAACTCTACTTTTTCACACGAAGTTATCTAAGCCGATTTGTAATGATCTTTTGGTAGATTCATTAAGTTTGATTGATTTGTGTAACATTTTGAGGTGAATTTCAGTAGTTTTGGGCCATTTGTTATCTTAGTGTTGTTTTGAAAAGTTATTGGGATTGTTGTGATCTTTAAATTGGTATGCAGGTCGAGTGAATCAGACTAGGTCAGCCTTGGCCATCGCCTGTGGTGGTGCGTAGTCCCACGCGTCGCTGTACGCAACAGAGCTCTGTGAAAGGACCCAACCCCGATTTAGCTCCCTAAACCGGAGTTAAACCCCTTCGAAAACATGAACCAACAAAAACTTTTCAAAATTTCGGCAGAGTTTCGTTACTAGAGTGGAATTACCAATACCTGCACGTGGAAAATACACTTCATCCTATGCCACAAAAAGCAAACCGTGGGCACCAATCCCATCCGGATTTCTCAATATATCAACAGTAAAGTAAAACAATAAATATAATAGTACTTTACTGAAATCCGGTGTAAAATCGTATAACATATACCACAGAAACCTCAGAGCGACATCTAATACATAATCATATACGCATACCACAGTAGGTAGAACAATAAACCTACTGGATGAAATAAGATTGCTCGAGCACTATGCCTCTGACCTCGACGTGCAACACCAGAGCCTGAACTGCAAACTGGGCACGGAAACCGAAAAGCCCAGGGGAAAGACATGAAACACGTTAGAGTGAGTGGACGAAAATAAATGTCTTTCTCCAAGTAATATATACATATAAAATCATATGCGAGTCAAATGCATGAAAATCAAATAGTACGTGAGGAGACATCAGCTACCACTCACGTACAGAGCATGCAACGTAAATGTATCGCAGAATCTCTCATGGACTACCACGCGATAGCACAGTCTGAATCACGGGATCCCAGACCCACACATGATTCCTAGCCAGAAAGGCCTCGGGTCAGGATATCTGTCCCCCCCCCCCCGAGTGTACTCGGGGATCAACCGAGAAGCCAATGTGTATCGATACCACAACATATACTGAGACTGTACTCTGTGTAAACCAAATCATAAATCTTTTCTATGCACATGCTTTAAACATAGTATATATATATGTATACTCGTATACGTATATTCGTATATGCATAATCGTAAAACACATGCTCGTAAAATCATAATCAATCCGCATGCTCCAGTTCATAAATCATTTATAAAAAGACTCGCAAACAATCCGTAAAAAGAAATGTCCACTCACAGACTGGCGTAACGCGTATCGCGTTAACCCGTGATCCGGCGGAATGCCCCTCACCAAACAAATGATCACGAACACCTGAATATCCACAATGTCCAATATTAAAAGTCATAATCCGACAGTACAATACAAATCACAAGAAACCACCGTTCTCGGAAACACGAAATTCAATGTCGACGAATCGTCGAAAATACGCATATGTACACCACAATACCTCGCTTTACGTTCGGACGCTCAACTCGAAAAACGAACCTCCCCACTGCGATCGGAGCGCGATTTCGGGTCAAATGACATGCAACTTGTCGAAAGTCCAAAAAGTCAACCCTTTGACCATTGACCGCCGTCCACGGCGGCGCCGCTGCCGGACGGAGAATTTCAAGGCGGAGCTGCACCTATTCCACTCCAAATCATCCACTGAGCAACTTTGTCAACTGCACCGAAGTCCAATTCTCATTCCAACACATCCAATTTCATGATAAACCGAATTGTACACAAATTTTCAATCCCGAAATTCTCCAAACTCAAGCAAAATTAGAGCTTCAAACTTACAGGGTAGCATGTAGGTGAGGATAGCTTCAAAGCCCACTAAAAATTGCAGCTCAAATTGGCCTAATTCAATGAACCCGAATTCACAAATTTTCCTCCACTTTTCCGTCGAAAAATATCCTCCTTCCGGTGAGCTACGCCGGAAAAGGTGGCCGGATTCCTCACCAAGGGCCCTAGACGCGTCGAACAAGGCTAACCCCAAGCCTTGGGGTGGCCGGAAAGTGCATCACCACCGTGAGCCACCAACCACCGTCGCACTCACCATTTCCAGCCGAGTTGACCGGTCAAGAATTAAATGACCACATGTTGACTTTCCTCTTAAGGAAACCCTTCTATTTATATACATGACCAATATGGAAACTTCCCAAAATGGAAACCCCAAAATTACATATTTCGACAAACTTTAAACTCCCGTAACTTTCTCGTCGTAACTCCGATTCTGATAATTCTTGCGGCCACAAACTTGTCTCGATGTACTCTTCAATAGTCACCCAAAGTCAAACACATAGGCCAAACGGATAAAAAATTCAACCCTTTGAACCAACACACATTAAATCGACTAAACAATCCACAATCGGAAATAATCACAACTAAATCTTCGTAACTCAAAATCATGCTCCGGAAGTTCCCACGAGCTCGAAATTAAATTCTAAACAACTTCCGTGAAGAAGCCGAAACCAAATTCTCGACCAGTAATTTAGTCGCTAAGTAGCTCGCCATATTAATCTGTTTCGGTCGAAACTTCAAATATCCATAACTAATTCCTCGGTCGTCCAAATAACGATCCGAAACCGCCCATGAATTTGAAATCACACGTACAACAACTCTCGAGAAGAGACTCAGTTCCAATTCTCGGCCAATAATTTAGTCGTTAACAAGTTCGGCGATTCGAATAACTGTCGAATAGCTGCGACTACGCAGTAACTCACGTATCAAGCTAATTATACTTCTGATTCTGGTTCGGGTCATCACATTCTGGCAACCGGAAGGCATACTTTTTCACACGATGTTATGTAAGCCTATTTGTAATGATTTTTGGGTAGATTCGTTAATTTTGATTGATTTGCGTAATGTTTTGACTTATGTTCAGGGATCGAGATGACTCGACACACTTTTGACACAGTTGATCGTCATGTATCGAGTCAAGGCTTACTTTCTTATAAGCTTGCGTAGCACGACATGAAGAATAGGATGGAACAATTTATTTGTTAATAAGAGAATGCAAAGTAATGAAGCATGGATATTGATAATGGAATGTGAGTTCCCGATAGTCTTGGTTTTCTTTCTCTACTTAGTCGCACGATCGAAACAATTCATTAATTGAATTAGATTTGAATTTTGCCTAGGAACGTTGAGTACGACTTACGACTTAGTGGATCAACTATTAGTTTTCTGGTGATCCAGGTGAGTGGACATTTTATTTTTCACTGTCGTTGCGTGTGACAACCCGAATCAGAATTAACACGTTAATCGGCTTAATCCGCGAGTTTACGAGTAATCACTATTTATTGTAATTGAGCAGTTTTAGCGACCTTACTCACGACTAAATTATCGGGCGAGAATTTGAGATGAGTCTCTTCACAAGAATCGTAGTATGCGTGATTTTGAGTTCGTAGGCGGTTTCGGACAATTGTTTCGATAACCGAGGAATATGTTACGAATATTTGAAATTGCGTAATTTAGTCGTGTTTATCCGTTTGAGTTTGAATTATCCGAAACGTGGATGTGATTCGATTTGGACCGTCAATCGTATCGAGCCGCGAGTATAAATATCGGAATAGTCGAAAAATTGTCGAAAATCACTATTTGGGAAGTTTGACAGTCGTTGACCAGAAAAGGGACCGTTGACCCGCGTTGACCGAGTTCAAACGGACCGTCGTTGACTCGCCGTCAGACTTCACGTTTCTGACCACCTGCAGCTCCAATTTGGGTATGGTTAGCTTCTCCTCTTGATTTCCTATGGTTTAGAACTTGATTTGAGTTGAATTGATCACGATTTGGGAGGGAATGAGCTCGAGGAAATCTAGGGATTTCGCCAGAATCGGGTGTGGTGCTCCGGCGACTTTTGGGGTCGGGGTGGTGGGGGGAAAGGTTCCCCTCATCCTTGTGAAGCTTTTGGGTGAAGGGATTTTGGTTTGGTTAAGGTTTGAGGCTCGCCGGAATCAATGGATTCCGTGAGTTTCAGGCTCAATTCCGGCCCGTGGGCTTGGAATTGGGTCTCAGTGTAGAAGATGATGTTGTTAGGCTTGAGGAATACTTGTGATCTAGAAAGTTTGGCAGGAATCTGTGACTGTTGACGCAGCACCGCGGGCGGCGGTGGCTAAAACGGCGGCGCTCCAGCGGAGGCGTTGACTTTTTGAAATTTGACAAGTTTTATGCCGTTTTGTTCGTAATCGCGCCCCGATCATCACCTTAGGGTTTTCAAGTTGATTTGATTATCGGATTTTAAGTCGAGGGTTTATGTGGAGAATTTGGGGGTTTTCGTCGATTATTTTGTATTCGAGTTATATGTTTCCGGAAATGGTTGGTTTCCGAGGTGTGGTACAGAGTAATGAATTGTGATTTTGATCAGTTATATTTTGTGATTATTTAGGGAATCGATATCGTACATTCGGCAAGGGATCTTCTGCCGGATCTCGGGATTAGCGCGTTTGCGCGCTGTGCTTGTCTGTGAGTGGACATTTCTTTTCACTGATTGGTTGCGAGTCCTTATTACACATTTTACGAGCTTGAGCATGCATATGAGATTATGATTTATACGAGCATGTGTTTTACAATTATGCATTTACGAATACGCTTATACAATTATGTATTACGTATATGCACTTACATTATGCTTTATACACTTACATAGAACTATTTATGATTTGGTTTACACAGAGTACAGTCACAGTATATATTGTTGTATCGATACACTTGCATCCCGGCTGACCCCCGAGGATGTTCACCGGGGGAGGCTGTGACCCCTAACCCGTGGCCTTTACCCGGGGGGGGGGATGGGATTGATGCCCACGGTTTGGCTTTTGTGGCATAGGATGAAGTGTGTTTTCGGGTGCAGGTTAATGATAATTCCATGTTATAGTGAAACTCTGCCGAAATTTCTATAGTTTTTGCAAGTTCGTGTTTTCAGAAGGGATTTGATTCCGGTTTAGGAAACTAAATCGAGGTTGGGTCCTTTCATTGCGAGTCTAGATATATAAATATTGATTTCGTTTACGTTAAGCCACTATGATATGTCTTATATTTACTTTTATGCATCGAGGCCCCTATGATATGATTTTATGTTTTTCAAACGAGTGGGACTGGACAGGTCACCGCACGCACCTCAGTCGGCTACATTTACTATTAGGATGGCTAGAGGATTTGTACACTAGTCATAGTCTCCATATACTTATGTTGTTTTCAATTTTATAAACTCGTTATTATTTTATTATATATTTACGGTGAAAGGCATAAACTACGTTTTACGGTTTCTTACGAATATTTATTTCCGTCCACTCACTCTAACGGTTTTCTGTTTTTATATGTCTTTCCCTGGGTTCTTTTGTTTTAAATGTCAAGGTTGCAGAGTTTCATCGGAGGTCGGACACACACGCAATATTATATAAATAATTAAATAAATTTAATTAAATATAAATAATTTCTCTTTATACTTGTTTTAGGTACACTTTAGTTTGAAATTGGATCAACAACTGTTTGATTTCATTGAAGACCGAGCTAAAGATATGTTTGGCGATTGGAAGTACTAGTTGCACAAGCACTTTAAGAAGCACAGGCCATCTGTTGTCCATAAGGAGCTCAAGAATCGGGGTGATCAATGGGATTGGTTGGTTAAACACTTCTAGAGTGAAGGGTATAAGGTAATGTCGTGTTAAATATCAAATACAAAGTTTATTATTTGAATAATTTACTATTATCCAATTGATTCTTTCATGTTCCCTGTAACAAAAAAATTTGGTCGCCAACACAATCAACCGGGGGAAGAAGGTGTTGAACCACCATACAAGCTCGCAAGCGATCATCTATAAGGTGTTGGATTGTATGCAAATTGGTTCACAAATACCACTCATCAACGAATACAAAGATGTGTACGTAAGGCCTGGGGACGATATAACGACTCAAAATGTTGTAAGTAACCCCTAATTTGAAACAAACCAAAATTAAGTTTCTTAATTTGTTTATGAACAAAACCTTAGAAGCATCTCTCCAATATGCACATAGGTTAGAGTAGATGGTGACCGGATGAAAATTACTTTTTGTACGTTATTTGTGTATTGATGAATCGAAATAGAGATATATGATCGAGATTGGTTATTTAATCGGTTGACATATAAGAAACTTGCAAATTCTACTTATGAACAAATTTATGGAAAATAGATGTATATGCTTGGGTTTTTTTCCACAAAGGTGTTACTGAGCATTGAAATACAATTATTGGGTTGTTTGTTGCTATATTGAGAATACATATGTTTTATATGCTGGAATGGTCCAAATTGATGTGTTTTCAAGTTTTAGATTTCCTTGAGTTTTGTAAGAAAAATGGTGGTTTTCCATCATTTTATTGGAACAATTTAACCAAGAAAATTAAGTGATGCACTTAATATTAATGGAAGAGAAACATGGATTTGTGTTCTCTTATAAGAGTACAGAAAGATCATGTATTCATTTGTTTAAATTCATTAAGAGGTGAATGAGAACTTCTCACCCAAAGTTTGCCAATTGAAACATAAGGAAATGAGTTTGTCTCATATGGGAAAAATTAGGAATGTGAAGACATTTAAATAATATTTTGTTTTTACTATGCTTTGAGTAAATAAGTAAAGAGGCTCAGTTGGACCGATCTTGCAATATGGACTTATGTGCGCCCCAATTTGGGCTGGCTTGCATAAGTTTCCTTTTACACTCTGGAATATTGACCTTTAACTTTTCACATTCTTTTGGTTACAAGACTTTTGGTCTTTCACATTATTTCAGTTATAAGCTTATTTATCGGAATTTATTTGGTTGGTTAATTATGCAAAACCGAAAACCTTTTGTTTGTAGGCATTGATGTTCCCACTCATCTCCTCCATATATAAAAGGTGGTTTCCTCATCCTCATTTTTCACTCACTCATTCAGAAAAGTACCTCCTCCTCTCAAAGTCTCATTTCAAAGAGTTCTAGTTGAGTTCTAGTTTCAGTAATAGATAAAAGTCTTTTCCAGTTTGTTTAGAAGTTTTTGTGTAGTGCAAATACAAAACTCAAGTAGCCGTTGTATCCTGGGAGACGTACACCAAGTAAGCCTAGTGCACTAGAGTAGGCAACATAAACGTTCTTAAGGAAAGTGTGTGGTACATATGACTCGACTTTCCTTCCTACTCAGATTATGATCATCATCAACCACTCGGTAACAAGTTCATAGTTTCTTGAAATTTTGTTTTATCTAATTAATTAAATTAATGAGTATTTTCAGATTTGGTCAATATTACTTCATATTTCCTACAATCTTAAGAACGTTTATATGAGATATTGACTAATGTGGTTGCCCAAACGAAGTGGTTGCCTAAACGATTGTTGCCTTAAGGAATTGGTTGGCTACACAAAATTATGTTGGCTTCGGAAAAATGTTGCATTCGGAAATGGTTGCATTTTGAGTTATATTGCAAAATACAAAACATTGCCTACAAAGTTTAGACTCCAAAGGAATTACCAATTAGCTAACTATGCTAATGAGGATATTTCCAAGATAATGAAAAGATTTTCTTGGAATAAGAAAGCACTATGATTTAGTTATATGTCAAATTCAAGTGATTGAATATTTAGATATTCAATAAGAAATTCTTTGTGAATTTGATCAAATAATCAATAAATAAATAATATCGGATATTATCTTTTGAGTATTATTTGTTGTTTAAGAAAATAACACTTTGTTGTGTGTATTTTCAAGAAAGGCATTGGAAGGAGTAAAGACACAAAAAAAGCTAGATGTCACATCGAGTCCTTTAGTTGAAAATGAAGATGTGATAATGAGTGTTGTCAATGCAAACTATGAGTGACTTGTACTTGATGATGTAACATACTGAAAGGACCTAACCTCGATTTAAATAGTAAACCAAAATTAAGTCCTAACTACTTAAAAGAAAATGATGAAATTCTACCAAAATTTTGGCATAACCTCTCCATAAACTGAAGGATACCAAAAACCTGCACTGAATAACACTTCTAAAATCATATCCTACAAGCCAAACTGTGAGTCACCGATGCTCATCTAGATTTCTCAAATTAACAAACTATAAAAGTTACTACAAGATTGCCGAATTCAGAAGGATTCCAAAGGATACAAAAAATCCAAGGATTATTTAAGTATATAACACAAACAGAAGCAAACTAGAACATGGTATTCAGAGCGTCTTCTAATATACATATTAAACAGCCTAGGAGGCCAAGCCAGAAACTTACTAGGAAAATAGAGTGACTCAAACTCTAAGCCTCCGACGATGACGTACAACCACATAGTAAATACTGCAAACTAGACAACACGAATTCGAAAGTCCCAGGGAAAAGCATAAAAATCAGAAAAATCGTTAGAGTGAGTGGAAAAATTAATTATTCATTTTTAAATAGAAAGAAAGCATAACTGTGATGCCTTTCACAAAAATGTAAACATAAAATGGTGCGAGTCTAGAAATGTAAACATCATAAATGTGTGGAGGTGGTGGCTAGAGTCAAGCGTCCTCAAGCCACTCAAGAGCGTCCCAGGTCAGGTGTTTGTCCTGGCCCTCCTGGGTATGATGTGAATCTCGGGTCAGGTATTTGTCATGACCCTCCCGAAGTGTCTCGGGGATCAGTCGAGAAGCTAATGCATCGATACAACATAATATAGACATGTTGTACATAAAACATAAACATAGATGTCTCCATGCAATTGCATAACCATAAATGTATAATTACGAAACTATATCATAGTATCAATTCGTAAATGAACTCATATGCATACGTATATATATAGACTCGCAATGACAGTGAAAAACAAAGTCCACTCACGGTAAATAGCTAGCTCTGAGGTCCAGCAAGAGTCCCCTCGCCCAAATCTTGATCATGGTCTCCTGATCAAAAATAACAAAATAATTCGATATAGAAATTTGATAAAGCATGCAGAACCACCGTAGAAACTACCCCAAAAACCCACCGACAGAAATTAGGTTTCTGCCTCGCCAAAGCTCCATCATGGACAGCGGTGCGTAGCCGTCACACGCCACCACAGGTGGCGGCTCTGATGACCATTCTCAATACAGGCACTTAATATAATCCTGGAAAGTGTTCTTCGATCCCTACTACTTTCTCTTTTTTACTAGAGTAAGATTCAGTGGCGTTGACCGTCAAACTGCTGCGACAGGATGCTATTTCACTTTTCGGCGACTACCATCAATGGTGGTGCTTGACCCCTCAAAACACTCCTCTCATTGAGCCTAACCATACCCCTAAATGTACGCACTCCAATTTATCCCCAATTCGCCAGAATTGGCATCCAAACATCACGGCCCTAAAATTGGCTGGAAACCCTAAATAGTCGAATCTTGTCGTAGATTCACGATGGAGCTCGAGACCACCCTCACAAGACTCAGGGGAAGGAGAGCTCCATAACCCTCTGACCCCCCAACCTAAACTTGTCGGAGAACCGCCGAACCCAACGGCGATTCTCCTTGGGTTAACCCGATTCGAGTCACCCTAGAAACTTGCAATAACTCACAAACAATCCCAACAACCAAACAAGGAAGCTTCAAGCTTCATTTACCTACCTTTCTCGGCATTAGAGATGGACAAAAAAGGGTGGTCTGATCTGGTTGGGTTGGAGTGCGGCGTGGGTCAATCACCAGAGTAAAACTGTCGAGCCCAATCGGTTTTCTGGCTTTGGGTTTAAGCTAAAATTTCCTATTTATACCCATAAGCTTCTCCATTGATCAAAGGCCCAGATTCAATCTCATCATGATCTAATGGTTGACATTAAACCGACTTAAAATAATTTTATTTTAAATATTTTCTCACGCCAACTTCCGAAAATGATTAAAAAAATTGCTTCCTTATCCCAAAAATTCCAACGACCTAAAATTAAAAGTCTCTACAACTCTCGAGAAGAAACTTAAATTAAATTCCAATATAAAAAAAATGTCGATTCTCGATCTAATACTCACGACTAATTCATGATAAATCTAATACGATTCATTAAGCACGTCATTTTGATTTGGGTCGTTACACATACCCACATCGCTCAAGAAAGATGAGGTGATGTGCTTTATATATTGAGACTCACCTTCATATAGAAAAACACGTTTTGGGGTGAGGCCCAAAAGTAAAATATTGAATGGTTGGCCATAAGCATATAATATCTTGTTATGCGGACTGTGCAGTGAAAAATGACGTCAAAAACGATTGACAAGGCTTGGGAGCAGTCAAAGATTATGATTAGGAGAGGGAAGACTTAGAACGGCAATATGACCAAGCCAAGTTGGATGAACAATCAATAGTCAAGTAAGGAGGTTCAAATGTTGATCTCTAGAAGAAGAAAAAACTAAACAGCGTATTGTACGTTCCTAAGGACTGAGTAAAGGCTCAATGAAGTCGATTTGCATATATTAATTAAAGGAAAATTACTTTTAGTTTTAACATAGAATGTAAGTTGGGATGGAGTCACAAGTGGTGGAAATTTCAAATTGAAATATAATGATCATAGTTATCAATAAAGCTAGCGCTTCCACCTGTGTATCTTCCAGTGTATGGTATAATAGGTAAGGACATGTTATTTATGATACTTTGTGGAGATTAATAAACTTGAAAAGTTTAGTGTGAAATTTGTATTGAGACAAAATAAATTAAACCATCTTTCAAAAGCGTTGGATGAAAACAATAGACCCCTTGATTTAATCCATAGTGGCATATGTGTTTTAAAGTCAACATAAACAAAAGGTGGTAATAAGTATTTTATCATCTTTATCGATGATAGCACAAAATATTTCTATGTGTACCTTATGAAGAGAAAAGATGAGGCTATAGAGAAATTCATTCTTCATAAATTTGAGGTTCAGAGTCAACTCAACAAGACATAAAGGTCATAAGAAGTGACTGAGGAGGTGAGTATAAATCACCATTTGTTGACTTCTATCATACATGAAACAACAACACCGTATTCACCACAATCAAATGGTTGGCTAAACGGAAGAGTCGTACCTAATTGCATATGATGAATACAATGATGTTGAGTTTTGTTTGCCACCAAACATGTGAGAGAGATGCCATTTTATCAGCTAATTATCTTTTAAATAAGATACCCAAAAAGAAAGAAGAGAAAAATTCATATAAATTATGGAAAGGGAGAAATCATCCTAAGATTACTTGCGAGTATGTGGATGTATGACCAAGGTGGCAGTAGCTAAACTTAAAAAGGTGAAAAAATATGTCAAAAATGATTGACTTTATTTTCATTGGGCATGCAGAGAACAGTTCCGGCTATCGGTTCTAGGTGCATAAATAAAAAATCTCTGATATACATGAAAATACAACAATGAAATCAAGGAATGCACGTTTCTTTGATATTGTATTTCTGTGTAAGTCTAGAGAAAAATTAGGTTCTTCCAAACGAACATATGAGGCCATTGTGGAAAGTGGCCATGATCAAGAATCAGAGTCCGAGATAGAACCTAGATAAAGTAAAAGAGCAATAACTAAAAAATTCTTCGGTCCAGATTTCATGACATACATACTTGAAGGTGAACCTCGAACCTTCAAAGAGGCTGTGAACTCCACATATGGTCCTTTGCGGAAAGAGGCCATTAAGAGTGGGATTAATTCCATACTTTAAAACCATACTTGGCAACTGGTAGATCTTCCACCTGGTTGCAAACCTTTAAGTTCCAAGTGAATTTTCAAGAAGAAATGAATGTAGATGGGTCAATAGATAAATACAAGGCAATGCTTGTAATAAAAGGTTATAGACAAAAAGAGGGCCGGGATTATTTCGACACTTACTCTCCAGTGACATGAATAACTTTCATTAGAATGGTACTTTCCATTGTTGCCTTGCGCAATCTTGAAGTACACCAAATGGATGTGGAAACCATTTTCCTGAATGGAGATATAGAAGAAGAAATATATATGGAACTGAAAGGACCCAACCCCGATTTAGTTTCCTAAACGGGAATCAAACCCCTTCTGAAAACATAAACCAACAAAAATCATAAAAATTTCGGCAGAATAATGTTACTAACGCGGAATTGCCATAACCTGCACCCGAAAAATTACACTTCATCCTATGCCACAAAAATAAAACCGTGGGCACCAATCCCATCTGGATTTCTCAATATCAAAACAGTAATGTAAAGTAATCAATAAAACTATACTTTACAGAAATCCAGGGAAAAATCGTATAAAAGTATAACATAAGAATGCTCAGAGCGACTTCTAGTATATATATACAAATAGTAGGCCAAACTAAGAACCTACTATAAAAGAAACATTGCTTGAATACTAAGCCTCCGACCGCGACGTGCGACACCAGAGTCCGAACTGCAAACTGGGCACGGAAACCAAAAAGCTCAGGGGAAAGGCAAATAAAATCGTTAGAGTGAGTGGACGAAAATAAACATATACCTTTCACCAATTTCATATACATAAAACAATGTAAAACAAAGCGAGTTCGGAAAGTATATATGGAGGTGCCAGGCGAATCTCTCAAGCCCAACAGTGATAGGCTAGGGGAATCTCTCAACCCTAGCAGCATAATAAGAGAATCTCTCAACCCTGCCCAGGGGAATTTCTCAACCCTGTCTAGAGGAATCTCTCAACTCTGGGTCTGACTACCGGTGATCAACCGAGTAGCCGAAACATCGATGCAAGTAATGCCATTACCATAAAAAAATATAAAATAATACCTCCAAAAGTAATAAATAATCTCAACATCATCTCTATTAATTAAGGCAAGGGTGCTTAAGGCAGTTGGAAAGGTAGAACATTGATAATCTCCTAAAATACCCCTCCTCTCAATATAAGTTTATCAATCAATTCAAAATTAAACTGACTGAGGATAAAAACAGAAGAAGAAATCTTAAAACCTGATAGCCGATCCCCAAATCACAAACATCCACTTCCAAACCAAAAGCATTTCTCAAACTTCTCAGTCTCTCTCACTCACTCTCAAATCCATCCACGCCGATCAACACATCATCATCCTTATCCAGTACATCCCGCCGGCGTTGGAGTCTCCGCTCTCTCAATGGGACTCGATGTCAGATATTTCCAGTAACAAATTACAATCCTGAAAATCAGCTAGCCCTAGAAACTCAAAATGAGCCTGAAATCCCTGAATTGAAAACCAACCGGGGAGGGGGAGAGAGAGAGAGAGAGAGAGAGAGACTCAGAGAGAATGAAGCGTATACACGTCACTGTCCAGGTTCGACCGCTCTCAGCCGAAGAAGCCAAAACCATCCCTTGGCTTATTTCCGGCAACTCTATCTCCAATCCCAACTCCTCCTCTAAGTTCAAATTCGGTATCTCAACTCCTCCTCCTTTTGCTTACGTCATTCTGTGAAATTCGTAGATCGGGTTTTTGAAACAATGATTGCGAGAATGGGTTTTAGGTATCCTCGAGTCTCTAACTCTAGGAATCTTGAGTGTCTCTAACTTTGTGATGAACTTCAGTGACTAGATTATGTTGTATAGGCTTGAATTGGAATGGTACCACACAGTAAAGGAGATATGTAGTGATTTAGTATTTTGGGGAAACTGTTGCGTTTTTATGACAGAAATAAGTTTGTGCAGGCATCAAGAGCAAGGCTTTTCAAGGCAAAGAGGTTCAATTAGTTTGTGATGATTCGAACATATTTAAATCAACCACTCTTATCAAGGTGAGATTGATCATGAGAAGATAAAGTTGGTGTGTTGCGTACCTTAGACGTTAATAATATAGTTTTGTTTTGTAGGGACCTTCGGAGTCTCCATTTGAGGGTGGCATATTTCAGCTTGCTTTTGCAGTGCCTGAGCAATATCCGTTGTAGCCTCCACAAGTAAAATGTGACAAAGATTTTCCATCAAATGTGCATTTCAAGGTATGAGAATTATATGATAAAACAGGTCTTTTTTATTGGTGATCAAATGTAAACTATTTTCTTTAAATTGATGGCTGCTTATCACTGTATTTGCTTGATTTGGAGTGAAAATGTGTTACTTACATGAGAGGATTTTCATTTATACGTGTACATTTTAGGTGGCAAAGTTGTTTGTTTGGTCATATACATGGACATTGTTTTTGGTTTAGCTGATGAAGTGATCATTTGGTTGTATTTCAAAGGATACAATATTGGAATTCGTTTGATTGATGAGTTTCTAGCAAAATCTAATGTTACTAGATGTGTTGACTTCAAAGAGATGGCTGAAGTTATTGCAAATGTTTCTTATTAGTATCCATCTGGTTTGTTTTGTAGATAAAGGTATTTATGGTGCTCAACAGTTTGTTTTGTGCGAAGATTGACTTATACAGGCGAATGTGCGCGAGTACTATAAGCAATTTGAGGAGCAATAGACTCAGAGTTTGATTGACCAAAGTATCAAGGAGCATCTGGGCCAAACTACAGCTTACGGGGTTGGGGTTGGTGCGGCGTTCAATCACCATCTAATGGGTCAGCCTGGCATGCTTGTTCTTCCAACACCTATGATGCCTCCACTGATGCATGGAGGGATTAGGATTCCTGCTTTCCAAAGACCTATGGGTGCTCCAGGTAATCCATAATGTCTCACTTCGATTTCGTATTCGATCTGCTGTGATGATGTTGCTTGCATTTTGCACATAGAACTATAAAAGCGTAAATTTGTGGTTACTGAGCCAGCGCTTTTATTATTGTTTTGGCAATGCTTCTATGTAGGTTTTTGATTCTTTTAGTTTTATTTTGATCATCATAATAACATTCCAACAACAATTTTAGGCATGTTGGTATCATAGTGTGGGGTTGTGAGCTCTGTTGAATTTTAATTTGTTTTATTTGAACACAGTCTTCTTTTTTGGAAATTGCTTTGGGCCAGCTGCTCAATCAAAATTTTCAAATGTACTTGATTGTTATTATATGCGGTTGGATTTTGCTAGGAGTATCATAATTTAGGTGGTTGCTGACAATGTCTGATTCCAAAAGGAAATTTACCTCCCATTTGTGTGGACTTACTTCGTTTTCATACTCTTACTCTTACTCTTACTCATGAACATTTTCTTAATATGGCTGCAGGTTTGCAAGCATCCATTTTCATTCTCCCCTGTTTATGCTGAGAATGCACCCACAAGGATTCATTTTCAAGAGTTTGTTGTAGGGATGGCAATGAAAACATGCCATGTTCTGAATTTTGATTACGTCTTAGTTTTGTGCTTTGGAAATTTACCTCCCATTTGTGTGGACTTACTTCGTTTTCATACTCTTACTCTTACTCATGAACATTTTCTTAATATGCCTGCAGGTTTGTAAACATCCATTTTCATTCTCCCATGTTTATGCTGAGAATGCACCCGCAAGGTTTCCTTTTCAACAGTTTGTTGTAGGAACAATTGTCTGTAAATTATGTTGTAGCTTAATTATAATAGGGTTTCATTGTTTCAGTTTGTTAGTTCAAATTTTGTATGTGATGCTTTCTTATTTCAAAGCGTTATATGTCAACTTCAGAATCTATTTGAAACACTACATAGAAGTGTAAGGATGTCAAGAAACAGATTATAATACCCTATAAACTAAAATAATGACAAAGATGTTGATTTTCTTTGCCTTGAGCGAGAGTGGCACTTTTTGCATGTGAGAGCTAATTTTCCAGAACTCGAAAAGGCCGCTGGACTGCAAAAAACTGATGAGTCGAGCTGTCAGCCTAAATCAAATTCCAACCACACATTTTACCAGATCAACAAACAAAATCCACATATATATATAGAGAGAGAGACAGAACCGTAGATTTCGAGAAGAAGAATAATGAAACAATGAGTAGAGAGAAGCAGACGCAGCGAGCGAGCGAGTGAATCCATAGCCATGGGAGAGATGATGAGATTGAAATTTTGATATATAGAGACAGAGAAAGGGAGGATCTAATTATTCCAGAAAATAATTAAAGCTTTTAAAGAATGGAAAGCTATTAATCAAGGTCCACACCTAAAACCCATTGTCGCCAAAGAAAAAGGCCGATCTGAATTGTAAGCAAATCTGCTGCCGGAGAAGAACAGAAGTAAAGATAACCACATATAGGATTACTTACAATTGAGAGTCATGATTGGAAACAAAAGTAGTAAAAGTAGTAGCTGTTGAATTATATATTTCAAGAAACAATTGTCCTTCTTGCACGCGCGTACTGAAAGGACCCAATCCCGATTCAGTTACCTAAACCGGAATCAAACCCTTTCAAAAATACGAACCAACAAAAAATTTTGAAAATTTCGGCAGAGTTTCGTTACTAGCGTAGAATTACCACAACCTGCACCCAGAAATTAACACTTCGTCCTATGCCACAAAAAGCAAACCTTGGGCACCAATCCCATCCGGATTTCTCAACATCAATATATGAATCATAAATAGTAAACAGTACTGTACTATATATAGTATATCCGTGAAAAACCGCATAAACATGTATCAGAATGTATCAGAGCGACCTCTAGAGTAAAATATATACAACATGTACATCAGTAGGCGAAACAAGAACCTACTGGAAAACACAGGTGACTCTGATCACTAGCCTCCAAACCGTGACGTGAAACACCAAACCTGAACTGCAAACTGGGCACGGAAACCGAAAAGCCCAGGGAAAGACAATAAACACGTTAGAGTGAGTGGACGAAAATAAATGTCTTTCACCAAGTAATATATATGTATAAAATCATATGCGAGTCAAATGCATAAGTAAAGAAATGGTACACGAGGGAGACTCCAACTCCTCACGCGTCCGGGTACACGAGGGAGACTCCAACTCCTCACGCGTACAGAGCATGCAATATAAAATCGCGGAATCACTCATGGACTACCACGCGATAGCACAGTCTGAATCATGGGATCCCAGACCCACACGTGATTCCTAGCCAGAAAGGCCTCGGATCAGGATATCTGTCCCCCCCCTGGAGCGTACTCGGGGATCAGCCGAGAAGCCAATGTGTATCGATACCACAACATATATTGAGACTGTACTCTGTGTAAACCAAATCATAAATCTTTTCTATGCACATGCTTAAAACATAATATGTACGTATATGTATATATTCGTATACTTATATTCGTATAAGCATAATCGTAAAACACATGCTTGTAAAATCATAATCAATCCGCATGCTCGAGTTCGTAAATCATAAATAAAGACTCGCAATCAATCCGTGAAAATAAATTGTCCACTCACAGACTCGCGTAATGCGCACTCGCGCTAAACACGTGGTCCGGCGGAAGATCCCTCGCCAGAAGCACGATCTCGATCCAGATCACAATCTCGATCACCTGAATATTCACAAAAACATAACTGATCAAAATCGTAGTCCACAACACTGTACTGATGCACGGAAACCAACCGTTCCCGGAAATACGAAATGCAGTACAAAATGAATTACGGAAATCCCCACTCGAAATCTCGACTGAAAATCGGCTAATCAAATCAACTTGAAAACCTCTGGACGATGATCAGGGCGCGATTACGAGAAAAATGACATTAAGAACGTCGAAATCCAAAAAGTCAACTCTTGGCCGGAGATCCGCCGTTGACCGCCGCCGGCGCCGTCAACGGTGAAATTCCACGGCCAAAACTTCCAGATTTCACGTTCTCCTCATTACAAATCACTTTGTCAACTACCACATAGACAAATTCCAACTCTAACATCACCAATTTCATCGAAATTCAAATCGGAATATCCAATCGGATCCAAATCGGAGCATCCCAAAAACACCATCTCAGATCAAACAAATTACACCATGAGATTCAGAGGAGCAAGGGGAGTCTTTCCCCCCTAACCACCACCTCCAAACCTCGCCGGAAAATGGGCAACCATTAACGACGACATCACCGAATCGGACCCAATTCGGGTTCAATTAAAACGGCACCAATTCAGTCAAAACCAAATACCATCATACTCGAAATTGAACAAGGAATCGAACCATACCCTCGCCTAAGTCGGACGTGGCCGGAAAATGGGTCGTCGGACGTCACAGCTCAAAGAGGAAACTTTCCTCTTCGGTCAAACTGGTCAGCTTTCCCGTTTTGGAAAGTCAACGGCCGGTCAACGCGAAACAGTAATTTACGACTAATTCTCGACTATTCCGCTATTTATACTCAAGCCTCGGGTCGATCAACGGTCCAAACGAATATATGGAATGATTCGGATAAGCTCGAAACAACCGGATAAACTCGTCGGAACTCAAAACTTCAAATAATCATAAAATATTCCTCGGTTATCGGAAAATTCTTCCGGAACTTCCCACGAGCTCGAAATCACGTACTCTATAATTTTCGTGAAGACGCCCAACTCAATTTCTCGACTAAAATCAAAGTCGCGAATCAAATCGGCAAACCACATACACGACAATAAACTGCGACTAAGCAGAATCTCGAGAATCGTGCCGAATACACAGCTGATTCTAGTTCGGGTCGTTACACGTACGCGCATGCGGAAGTGTGTCGCGCTCGCGCGTCCCAATTGTTAATATCTCTATTAAAAGTGTGGACTTAATATGAAGTAGGTTAATATTATTTTATGACTATTTTAATCAATCATTGGTAATTCTTCGCACATACTCAATTTGATCAGTACTCGAATTTCTAATATAATTCTGAAAGTGCACGATAATATCTGGCAGCTGCAGGTGACTTAGGAGATGATACACTGACGATATAATTATACACTCTTGAGTATTACACCGACAAGTCGCACGCGCATATGGACCTTTGAGCACTTTTGTTTTTGTTATATTCCAAGTTCCGTTCTCAACTTAACTGTAAATTTTGAATATTACCATTAGTTGGCGCTATAAAATTGCACGGAGAGAGTTGATGACAACAAAACCATTATCTGAAATCACACTAACTTGGAGAAAAGTTTTGCGCTTAAGGTATGTACGTCATATATTATCTGAGATATGTTACAATTTATGATTTTCCTTTTTGAAATTAACAGCTGGGAATATTGTTACCAGGTTGCGACATCATCGCCAACGAAATAGCTTCTTATATAAGGTCTTATAGCTTCTTACTTATACGAGACATAAGCATTGATAGTCAACATAAATTTATTTGCAAATAACTAAAAGTTAACTTATGTTTTTTACAGTTCTACAAAAAACGTAAAAATTTGGGACAAATTGATCAAGTAATTACGTAACGCATTCATGTTCAACCTATACATGTATGTGACCATTTATTCATTTGTTTTAACTCTCCTATATTTGTAGTGCGAGTGACAAGTCGTTCTACATGGTGATTAATGTGGTTGGACTTCGTTGGACATATCGACGTCAACATAGTTAAAACTTTTGCTATTTTTTTAAATAGTTTCTATTCGTGTTTTTTTTGTTCTATTTTCATATGCACTGACACTGCATTTATTATGAGTGATTGATCATTTTTTACATAGTGTTGACTTAATATGAAGTGGGCTAATATTATTTTACAAATTTTATCATCAATTATTGGTAATTCTTCTCACATCTCAATTAGATCTGTGTTCGAATAATAGAGATAGGCCTGAAAGTGCACGATAGTATCTGTCATGAGCAATGGACTTGAGCAATTAAGTAAAAACGATATAATTGCACACTTTTAAGTATGCCACTGATAAATCACACGCGCGAGCGCGTTGCCTTTCGCACGCGCATATGCGCGTGCAGAAAGGCTAGTATATAAATAAATACGAAAAATCACGAACTCGCAACGACAGTGAAAATAGAAAAGTCCACTCACAGATGAGCGTAACGCGATATGCGTTAATCCAGTGATCCGGCAGAAAATCCCTCACCAAACAAACAATCACGATCCCCTGGATAATCATAAAATCCACTGCTCAAAATCATAACTCAAAACCTCGAATCACATCACGAGAAACAACCGTTCATCGAAACATATAATTCAATATCGACGAAATCGTCAAAAATCCGATAATCACACCATAAAATCTCGTTATAATTTTCAATGCTCAATTCGAAAAATAAACCTCACCACTGCGATCGGTGCACGATTCCGAGCGAAACAACATACAACTCGTCGAAAAATACATCGGACGGAAATCGCCGCCGCCAGCCCCGCTGCCGCCGGCCGCTGAAAAATGCAACCTACACATGGATTTGAAGATCTCGACATTTCCAACAACTTTCCAGTTCAAAGTTAAGCTTAATTTTTACCGAAAAAGGTCCAAAACTAACCACAAAGTCACAAACCCTTACCAGAATTTCAAATTCACCGTCCTCCCTCCTCCGGCCACGGCAACCCTTCAAACCACTTCCAATAGATTCCTCTCTTCAAGGCTAACAAAACCCCTCAAAGAGCCACCACCAACTCGGCCAGAAAAGTCGCCTCCGACATCACCAAAATCGAGCCGGTTTTCCTCGGATTTCGCCGCCACAATTCTTCCTCCTCCGGCCACCTCAAGGGATAATCCACCTCTCAAACTGAAGAGGGGCACGAGCCCAACATATCTCATGAAGGAACCCCGGCCAGCCGTGGCCGGAATCGGGCTCCACGGCGGCGCAAAGATCACGGCCAAACGGTGCAAAACGAGTCGCCCCTTGACCCATGATCAACGCGGGTCAAGGCCCAATTTCCTATTTTGGAAACTTTCCAAAATCGGCATGTATTCTCCCGTATTTATACCGTACGCATATCGAATCCCAAACGGATAAATACGACAATATCCGACGGCCGAAAATATTCACAACTTGTTCCTCGTAACTTGGAATAATCCTCCGGAAGTTCCCACGAGCTCGAAATTAAATTCTCTACAACTTTCGTGAAGGATCCCAAATCAAATTCTTGCCCGATAATTTAGTCGTTAACGAAGCCGCCATATTAATCAATTACGTCAAAATCGTGACTAATCGCGAAACTCGCAAATCAAGTCGATAACCATTCCAATTTTGGTTCGGGTCGATCAAAGGTCCAAAACGGATCACAATCACGATTATGATCACTCGAATACGAACGGATGAACTCGACGATATTCCGAAATTTCAAATATTCATATTATATTCCTCGATCGTCGAAATAATAATCCGGAACCGCCCACGAACTCGAAATCACGCGTACAACAACCCTCGAGAAGAGACTCAACTCAAATTCTTGGCCAATAATTAAGTCATGATCAAAACCGGCAATTCAATCAATTTACGAAAAACTGCGATTACACGCAAGCTCGTGGATTAAGCCGATTACACTACTGATTTTGTTCTGGGTCGTCACAGGAACAACCTGAGGATTTTTCGGCTCCGAATCAAAAAGGGAAAATATGTAAACTGGTGAAATCATTATAAGGCTTGAAACAAGCACCAAAGCAGTGGCATGCAAAATTTGAAAACATTATGATCACGAATGGTTTACAAATCAATGAATGTGATAAATGTGTATATATATGTCAAATACACGAAGAGTGGATATTTCTGTGACGACCCAGAACAGAATCAGCAATGTGATCAGCTCACTTCATGTGTTACTGCGTAGTCGCAGAGTTCCGACAGTGTTTGAATCGCCAGATTTGATAACGACTAAATCATTGGACGAGAATTGGAGCTGGGTCTCTTCTCGAGAGTCGTTGTACGTGTGATTTCGAGTTCGTGGGCGGTTCCGGATCGTTGTTTGGACGACCGAGGAATAAGTTATGAATATTGGAAGTTTTGATATAATCGGTTTTATATGTCGGATTTGTTAACGACTAAATTACCGAACGAGAATCTGATTTCGGCTTCTTCACGGAAGTTGTTGAGAATTTAATTTCGAGCTTGTGGGAACTTCTAGAGCATTATTCCGAGTTACGAAGATTATGTTGTGAATATTTCCGATTGTTGATTATTTAGTCGGTTTAAGTATGTGTTTGGGTTGAACAGTTGACTTTTATCGGTTTGGTCGATGTGTTTGACTTCTAGTGATAATTAAAGAATACGTCGAGTCGAGTTTGTTGCCGCAAGAATTATCGAAATTGGAATTACGACGCGAAAGTTAAGTACATTTGAAGTTTATCGAAAACTGAATTATGGAGGTTTCCTTTTTGGGAAGGTTTAAATAGTGGGGTTGCCTATTTAGGAAAGTCAATGATGGGTCATTTATTGTGTTGACTCGGTCAACGTGGAGGACAAGATGGTGGCGCGACATACCACGGCCTCGCCGGCGACGGAGCCCAGTCCGGCCACCTCCGTGCTCAACTCCGGTCCCATTCAACTCGTCCTGATGTCCCGGTCTCGTTTCCGGCCTCCCTTCACGGCGTGTGACGCCAGAAGTGGAAGAATTTTCCGGCCAAGTTTGTGAAAAATTGGGGTTTTTGGGGCGATCCGATTCCGGCCAAATTGAGCTGCAAAAAGGACTGGGTTTTGTAGCCGTCATCTCCATGATTCTAACTATCTAGGTATGGAGTTCCAATTTGATTTGTGCATGGAGAATTTTGGAATTGAAATTTGTGTGAACATTCGATTTTTCATGAAATTGACATGGTTAGAGTGAGAAATGGCCTTTGATGCAGTTGAGAAAGTTGCTCAGTGTGTCATTTGGAGTGTAATAGTGGTTGCTCCGCCGAGAAAATTTCAGGTTGGGGGCGCCGCCGCCGCCGGCGGCGGTCAACGGTGGTAAACTTTGACTTTTTGGGGTTTTCGACAAGTTGCATGTTGTTTTACTCGAAATTGCGCCCCGATCGCAGTGGGGAGGTTCGTTTTTCGAGTTGAGCATCCGAAATTACAATGAGGTATTGATGTGTAAATATCGGATTTTCGACGATTCGTCGACATTGAATTACGTGTTTCCGAGAACGGTGGTTTCTCGTGATTTGTTTTGAATTGTCAAGTTATGACTTTGAGTAATGAACTTTGTTAATATTCAGGGATTCGTGATCGTTTGTTTGGCGAGGGACTTTCCGCCGGATCACGGGTTAACGCGAACTGCGTTATGCTAGTCTGTGAGTGGACATTTCTTTTCACGGATTGATTGCGAGTCTTTTATATATGATTTACGAACTTGAGCATGCAGTTTGATCATGATTTTACGAGCATGTGTTTTACGATTATGCTTATACGAATATACGTATACGAGTATACATACGTACATATTATGTTTTATGCATGTGCATGGAAAAGATTTATGATTTGGTTTACACAGAGTACAGTCTTAGTTATCAGGGTTGTATCGATACACATTGGCTTCTCGGCTAATCCCCGAGTACGCTCCGGGGGGGACAGATATCCTGACCCGAGGCCTTTCTGGCTAGGAATCACGTGTGGGTCTGGGATCCCGTGATTCAGAATGTGCTATCGCGTGGTAGTCCACGAGAGACTCCGCGATATATTTACGTTGCATGCTCTGTACGTGGGTTGGAGTCAGCGTCTCCTCACGTACCACTTGATTTTCATGCATTTGACTCGCACATTTTTTATACGTGTATATATTACGTGGTGAAAGACATTTATTTTCGTCCACTCACTCTAACAGTTTTCATGTCTTTCCCCTGGACTTTTCGGTTTCCGTGCCCAGTTTGCAGTTCGGACTCTGGTGTCGCACGTCGTGGTTGGAGGCATAGTGCTCGAGCTACCTTGTTTCTTCCAGTAGGTTTATTGTTCTACCTACTGTGGTATACTTATATGATTATATATTAGAGGTCGCTCTGAGTATTCTGTTGTATATTTTATACGATTTTACTCCTGATTTCAGTAAAATACAGATATATTTATTATTTTACATTACTGTTGATATATTGAGAAATCCGGATGGGATTGGTGCCCACAGTTTGATTTTTGTGGCATAGGATGAAGTGTATTTTCCGCGTGCAGGTAATGGTAATTCTACGTTAGTAACAAAACTCTGCCGAAATTTTGTTGGTTTTTGTTGGTTCGTGTTTTCGAAGGGGTTCGATTCCGGTTTAGGCAACTAAATCGGGGTTGGGTCCTTTCAGCTTGGTATCAGAGCATTAGGTTATAGGTTCTGTAGACTTCTGTAGTCGTGTTTACGAAGGATATTTGAGAATGTATAGCATGTCTGGAATGGTGACCCGACCGGCCGACGGATACTCATCAATATTTCGGGTGTTGTATACTTTCAAATATTTGAAGTTCCATGATTACGTTCTACTTGTTGTAACCGATGTTTTATTCATTAGGATGCCTCCTTGACGTGCTTTCCATGTCGGTACGGTTGTGGATCCTATTGAGGATCAATCGACGCGCGATTTTCCAGTGAATTGTGGATTTGGATGAGTATTCTGAGTTCAGAGAATTGTGTGGCACGGTTTGCCTGGTTGTGTGTGTATGAGCGTCTACATGTTGCCTCAGAGCTGAGAATTGTGGCAGTTGATGTTTGCCTAAGTCAGATTGTTGTATGTGGTGGGCTGATATTGTGTGACTTCCTGTTGCGACTCTATGGCCTACATTCAGGGTGTTGTTTATACGGTAATGGTTCAATCAGGCTACCCAGCAATTGAATATGGAGTGTTTACCCACCAGAGGCAGAGATGCATTGTTCACATGATTGTCCCTGTTTGCACGTGTTATGTGGCTTCAGAGAAAGCGGTGCACGAGGTTCGAGATGAGTTTGAACCTAAGCATCAAAGAGAGTCTGATTGATATGCCTTGATACATCCGTGAGGAGCTTAGTGTGCTGCACTCAGTGGCAAGGCTGTCGAGAAGGAAAGGTGTACGCGGTTTCCGATGTGATGGTTTGAGAAAAATGGACTTAGTCGAGATTTTGATGAGGTTGAGTTCAGGCACCTTGGGTTCAGTGACTTCATCAGGCTTTGGCCTTTTTGATTATGCTGGGAGTCATCAGATCAAAGCAGAGGATCTGTTTGGCGATAGCGGAGATCACAGAGTAGCGGACTTGCTTCTGTGGTATGAGTTTGGGGTGATCGTTGGTGATCCTTTCACGCAGCAGGTGTTGCGGTGACTTGTGTTCGTGGAGTACTCTCAGTTGCTATTGTGGTGACCAAGAGGGTCACGTTACGAGGGAGCTCCCTCAGCCAGCTGTGTTTGCGGTTCGACAGCTCAGAGTTCAGGAGGAGATCATGATGCTGTTTCTGAAGTTTGACCAACGTACTTTTTTGATGAGTTATTCAGCAAGTCGCAATTGATGTGGGCGGCTAGTTGGGCATGTCGGAGTTCATGCCATAACCTTGTTTGAGGACAGACTTTTCTCCGAGGTTACTGTTGTTTGATATCCATGGCTATTGTACCTACATCTCCACTTCTGAGGTTTTGGAGAGTGTTGTATCCATCCGGAGGTTGCGAGATCCTTGTTGGAGGATATGTGTTAGTTGCGGATCTGTTATAGCTGGACATCGTGGTTTTGATGTGATTATGAGTATGGACTTTTAGCGACACATTTTGGCTGTGTTCAAGTACCTCGAGAAGGAGGTTGTGTTTCGACGACCAGATTTCCCCGAGATACTGTTTCGCGGTGATGGTCGAGCGGATGGTGGAGACGAGTTGTGTTGTTTGCTTAGCTCATGTTGTGGATACTACGGTTGTTGTGCCCGACATTGGTGACATTGAGGTGGTTCCCGAGTTTCCAGGTGTGTTCCGGAGGAGTTACCAGGTGTTCCTCCAGTTCGAGAGACCAACTACACCATTGAGCTTGTACCGGGCGCTGGACTCATTTTACCGGCATCTTGTCGTTCAGAGCCAGCGGAGCTGATGGAGCTACAGTTTCGACTCCAGGAGTTGCTGGAGGAGGTTTCAGGAGATTTCATGCGACCCCGCGTATTTGCGTGGTGTGCTCTTGCATTGTTTGTACGGATGATGGATGGTTCGACGTGGTGGTGCATTGACTATCGGAAACCTGATTCGCTTCAGAGGAGAGTCAGTATCCTCCGCTTCGGATTGGTGAGTGGATGATCAGCTCGCGGGAGCTTCAGTCCTTTCGAAGATTGATTTCGGGTCCGGATACCATCAGTTGAGGTTTGATGAGTCAGTCGTGGCTAGGACGACTTTCGGATCATGGTGCGGGCATCAGGAGTTCTTGGTCACGCTGTTTGGTTGACTAATGCCCCCGTAGATCTTGTGGACTTGATGGACCATGTGTTCAGACGGTTTCTGGACGAGTTTGCGGTCATGTTCGTCGGCAACGTCCTGATATATTCCAAGAGTGTGGGCCAGTACCTGAAGCAATAGCGAGCAGTTTTGCGGACTTTGCGAGATGATCAGCTATTTAAGAAGTTCAGTAAGTGTGAATTTTGATCGATTAGCGTGAAGATGTTGGGCTGTGTGATGTTATCCGAGGGAGTCAGTGTGGATTCTGACCAGATAGAAGCCGTGTTGATTTGGGGATGACATACCATTGTACCAGAGATCAGGGGTCTCTTGGGTTTGGCAGGCTATTATCGATTGCCGGATTGCCACTCTACTTTCCAGATTGACGAAGAAGTGTCAAGTTCGAGTGGTTCGATGCACGCGAGGAGAGTTATTTACTCCTGAAGGATGGTTGACCGTTGCTTCAGTTGTGATCTTACCTGACGATCGTGGTGAGTTCGTGGTCGTGGGTTATGGCGATGCATCGATTTTTGGATTTGGTTGTGCTTTGATGCTGTGTAGCAGAGCGGTGGCTCATGGTTTTAGGCAGTGGAAATCTTATGTAGTTGCATATCCTGTGTATGATTTGGGTGTAGTTGTCCTTATGTTAGCATCAGAGAGTTGGAGATTCTACTGCTACGGCGTGCAGCGCAGTGTAGGATGTACACTGATTACTTGAGTTTCATCCACTTGCATTTTCAGCCAGATTTGGGCTTGAGGTAGTGTAGATGGATGGAGTCGACTAACGACTATGGTTGCACCTTTGAGTTTGTTCGGGAAAGGCTAGAGGTTGTACCTTAACTATCCTTCTGGGATGTTGTTGTTGATGTATTCAGTCGGAAGTCGGGAGCTTCAGTGTTTCATGTGTATGTGGCTCGAGTTTCCGTGTTAGCCGGGTTATGCACTACGGAAGCTGAGTTCAAGTGTGATGATGTTGAAGCTCATTGTTTCGCGCGCATTTGGCACTAATGATGCGGAGATGTATCAGATACTTCGAGTTTACTACTCGTGACGCAACAAGAAGAAGAATGTAGCAGCTTGTGTGTGCAGATATCACATTTGTCGACTGGTGATGGCTAGGAGGCAGAGACTTGCCGAGAAGTGTCAGCCATTAGAGATTTCCGGTTAGACGTGGCGTTTGTCGCTGTGGTTTTGTGTGCCAGTATGTACTTCGGTTTGTAATACCAGTTGTCAGGCCATTATAGACCATTTGACGAACTCAGTACATTTCCTTGTACTTTCGGAGACGATTTCAGTGACAGACGGGCATAGTTGTGTTTGACGGAGATTGGCCATTCACGGGTGTACCTGTGTCCCAATTTGCTGGTCGAGATAATCAGCTACAACAGAGTGTTGGCGAGATTTGCAGCGAGCATTGGATACCAGATTACAAGTTAGTACCAGGTCTTATCCTCAGATTGGTGGGCGATCTTTGAGGACTATTCAGACCTTGGAGGGCATGTTGTGGTCTTGTGTATTGCAGTTCCAGAGGATTTGGGACTAGCAGTTTCATTTGTTTGAGATTGTTTGCAGTACCTGTTTGTTGACCACTATGATTTTGATGTTGCGTGATGTCGTTTTGAGGACGATGTTGTACTCCATTTTGTTGGAGCGAGTTTGGTTTGAGTTTGAGTTGACATTTGATTCGGACTTTGTGGAATGTGCTACCACAGACTTTCGGATTAGCAGAAACGAGATGATAATTGCTTGAGTTCGATGTTTGAGTTATGTTGTTGTGAGTAGGCTGAATTGTGATTTGCCATGTTGTTTTGATCCGTATGTGATCATAGGCGAGTTTGTGTTGTGCCGTATAGTTCGGCATCGCCTATATCGTTGGCTTTTATGTGTGTTGTGTTCTGTGTTGCGGATCTATGTTTCAGGTTTGTTACGTGTTGTGTACCCTATCTGTTCCTTATGCAGGAACACTTGGATATTATGTAGAGCCAGTTCAGATTCAAAATTTGAGGGTACAGGGATTTCAGCACGGAGCTATCTCTTATTGTGGAGTCTGTTGTCAGAGTTGTTCAGTTGATGTTGTCACTAGAGAGTTGAGCAGTATGCAGAGGCAGTGCTCCTACTTTTAGTCGGCAGATTTGAAATTTCGAGGTCAAAATTTTTTTAAGGGGGGTGGATTTGTGACGACCCAGAACAGAATCAGCAGTGTGATCAGCTCACTTCATGTGTTACTGCGTAGTCGCAGAGTTCCGACAGTGTTTGAATCGCCAGATTTGATAACGACTAAATCATTGGCCAAGAATTGGAGCTGGGTCTCTTCTCGAGAGTCGTTGTACGTGTGATTTCGAGTTCGTGGGCGGTTCTGGATTGTTGTTTGGACGACCGCAGGAATAAGTTATGAATATTGGAAGTTTTAATATAATCGGTTTTATATGTCGGATTTGTTAGCGACTAAATTACCGGACGAGAATCTGATTTCGGCTTCTTCACGGAAGTTGTTGAGAATTTAATTTCGAGCTTGTGGGAACTTCCGAAGCATTATTCCAAGTTACAAGGATTATGTTGTAAATATTTCCGATTGTTGATTATTTAGTCGGTTTAATTATGTGTTTCGGTTGAACAGTTGACTTTTATCGGTTTGGTCGATGTGTTTGACTTCAGGTGATAATTGAAGAATACGTCGAGTCGAGTTTGTTACCGCGAGAATTATCAAAATTAGAATTACGGAGCGAAAGTTACGTACATTTGAAGTTTATCGAAAAGTGAATTATGGAGGTTTCCTTTTTGGGAAGCTATAAATAGTGGGGTTGCCTGTTTAGGAAAGTCAATGCTGGGTCATTTATTGTGTTGACTCGGTCAACGTGGAGGAGAACATGGTGGCGCGACATGCCACGGCCTCGCCGGCGACGGAGCCCTGTCCGGCCACCTCCGTGCTCAACTCCGGTCCCATTCAACTCGTCCTGATGTCCCAGTCTCGTTTCTGGCCTCCCTTCACGGCGTGGGACGCCGGAAGTGGAAGAATTTTCCGGCCAAGTTTGTGAAAAATTGGGGTTTTTGGGGCGATCCAATTCCGGCCAAATTGAGCTGCAAAAAGGACTGGGTTTTGTAGCCCTCATCTCCATGATTCTAACCATCTAGGTATGGAGTTCCAATTATATTTGTGCATGAGAATTTTGGAATTGAAATTTGTGTGAACATTCGGTTTTTCATGAAATTGACATGGTTAGAGTGAGAATTGGCCTTTGATGCAGTTGAGAAACTTGCTCAGTGGGTGATTTGGAGTGGAATAATGGTTGCTCCGCGGGGAAAATTTCAAGTTGGTGGCACCGCCGCCGCCAGCGGCGGTCAACGGTGGTCAACTTTGACTTTTTGGGGTTTTCGACAAGTTGCATGTTGTTTCACTCGAAATTGCGCCCCGATCGCAGTGGGGAGGTTCGTTTTTCGAGTTGAGCGTCCGAAATTACAGTGAGGTATTGAGGTGTAAATATCGGATTTTCGACGATTCGTCGACATTGAATTACGTATTTCCGAGAACGGTGGTTTCTCGTGATTTGTTTTGAATTGTCGAATTATGACTTTGAGTAATGAACTTTGTGAATATTCAGGGGTTCGTGATCGTTTGTTTGGCGAGAGACTCTCCGTCGGATCAAGGGTTAACGCGAACTGCGTTACGCTAGTCTGTGAGTGGACATTTCTTTTCACGGATTGATTGCGAGTCTTTTATATATGATTTACGAACTTGAGCATGCAGTTTGATCATGATTTTATGAGCATGTGTTTTACGATTATGCTTATACGAATATACGTATACGAGTATACATACGTACATATTATGTTTTATGCATGTGCATGGAAAAGATTTATGATTTGGTTTACACAGAGTACAGTCTCAGTTATCAGGGTTGTATCGATACACATTGGCTTCTCGGCTGATCCCCGAGTACGCTCCGGGGGGGGACAGATATCCTGACCCGAGGACTTTCTGGCTAGGAATCACGTGTGGGTCTGGGATCCCGTGATTCAGACTGTGCTATCACGTGGTAGTCCATGAGAGACTCCACGATATATTTACGTTGCATGCTCTGTACGTGGGTTGGAGTCAACGTCTCCTCACGTACCACTTGATTTTCATGCATTTGACTCGCATAATTTTTATACGTGTATATATTACGTGGTGAAAGACATTTATTTTCGTCCACTCACTCTAACAGTTTTCATGTCTTTCCCCTGGGCTTTTCGGTTTCCGTGCCCAGTTTGCAGTTCGGACTCTGGTCTCGCACGTCGTGGTCGGATGCATAGTGCTCGAGCTACCTTGTTTCTTCCGGTAGGTTTATTGTTCTACCTACTGTGGTATACTTATATGATTATACATTAGAGGTCGCTCTGAGTATTCTGGGTTATATTTTATACGATTTTACTCCGGATTTCAGTAAAATACAGATATATTTATTATTTTACATTACTGTTGATATATTGAGAAATCCGGATGGGATTGGTGGCCACGGTTTGTTTTTTGTGGCATAGGATGAAGTGTATTTTCCACGTGCAGGTAATGGTAATTCTACGTAAGTAATGAAACTCTGCCGAAATTTTGTTGGTTTTTGTTGGTTCGTGTTTTCGAAGGGGTTCGATTCCGGTTTAGGCAACTAAATCGGGGTTTGGTCCTTTCAATTTCAAGATGACATGGTTATCACTGGGAGTAATGATAAAATGGTCAAAGAAAGACAATATTGTAAAGTGCTCGATTTGTAGTCTTTATGACTCTATTTTCTAATAGAACTCACCTTCTATAAAAAGAGACTTTCAATTATAGAGCGGGCCTCGCCCCACCTACGTCGATTTATCCTAGCCTGGTTATGAGTGAAGAGAGTCACCCAAACGATTATAGAAGTCATAATTACCAGTTAAATCGTTCATGTACTATGTTGGATTGCAAAAGTGTTTCAATACTTTGAAAATCATCACAAGAATGTTAAAAATACTCATATTAAATCACACACATTATATGGATAATTTCTTTGGAAAATTTAAGAAGGAGAATTCTGGAGTTGCCAAAACATTGATAGACATGATTCCTTGTTACAACCTGACCCTGATTTAGCTGCCTAAACTGGGATTAGATCCTAAGGATGTTACTAACTATTGTTTCCTATCAACTCTCTAAACAAAACCTCTCTTTAAATAGAGGAAATGAAACTGAACTAAACTTTTTCTAAATCCATAATTTAGAATTCACACAAATCAAGGAATTGCTTCGACATTAGAGCTACAACACTTTCTAAACCGAAGAACTAGATAAGCTACACGCTTGTAGGATTAGTCATAGATCCTATGATAAGGTTCTTCTATGCTTCAAACTGCGTGTGCACCCGACTTCTGAAGAAACTGTGCAAACCTAGGCATTTGAAACCAAAGGGCCCACAGAAGGACATTTTAAAAACAGAAAACTATTAGAGTGAGTAAACAAAAATCATAATTAATGTAAGGAATACAAAAAATTACTTTTATGTCCTTCCACTGAATTTCAGTAAAAAATTTGTATGCGAGTTCTAAAATTCATCAGGTCGGATTGACTAGCGGAGAATCACTAACGAGACTGACTCTAAACTTAAATGTCTAAAATCAGAATATGCAATCGATTAGCTAAGAGTTGAATAAGAACTGAATATCTGAAACTGAAATGTTGGACAATCACGATGACCAAGGTATTTGCATCTTTAGCCATCAGAATTGATAATTGACTGGGTGGGGACTGAAACCGAAATAAGATAATCAAATGAGGATGAAAGAGGTATTCGATGTCTCTAGTCATCATAGGCTGGGAATAACTGATAGGAAGCTGAAACTGATGATGAAGAAAGCATAAGAGAATGATGGAGGCATCTCGTCATCAAGTGTCATTTAGGAGCCTAGCATCCGGTATGACATGTGACTATTGTGACTCCAGGAATAAGGAGGCGATGATGATGACTGGCAGTGAACTACAACCTCAGTCACCCATATGACGTGGTAGTGAACTACAACCCCAGGTAATGCAACAGTAGTGAATTACAACCCTGGAATGGCTATTTAAGGACCAGTTAGGTAGCATATATGCATATATATATAAAAACCTTAAATATATAGCCTCCATGACTTCTGACTCATCTCTCAATAACACAAAAAATGAACCACTCAACTAACATGTCAAGTGCAACCGCTAAATGAACTGAAAATGCTAAGAGTAAATCACAGACATGAGTCGTAGCAGAACTCAAAATCGTAATCGTCATATAGGAGAAGTTTAAATTAACTGACTTGAGATCAAGCAAAAGTCAATGAGAGCGAAGTCAAAAAGCTTAAAACTATTGAGTTTCTAGCTAGTAAGCCGAAACGTAAAATATAATCAATTTAAAGTACTAGCACCAACAATATAAAAAGGTACTATTCACATACACAACGGTGAAAAGATTAAGTCCACTCACCTAGATTGCCTGATAAGTCACTTGTCGGTCACCCAGCTAGGAAATCTAACTCGATGTTCCTAAGAAAAACCGAACGTCTAATAATTGATTCATAAAATGTTGCAATATTCCAATTAATGTGGAAAAGACAACCGAAGCAAAAAATTTCATCGGAAACTCACATTCAATAGCTCATTAATAATGTCGCCTCATTGAAACGCATTAGATAACTCGTTAAAGTAATGTCGTCATTGTTGGCAAGCCTCGACTCGACGCGTGATCTCATCAATGTGTGGAGTCGCCACAAAATCTGTCCACAAGCCAAGACGTTATGAAATTGTTGAATTATACGAAACTACACGAAAAGCGGCGAGGAAAAGGTTCAAGAAACTTCCCGTGAAATCCAAGGTTCGGGTCGCAGAAGCTCTGACGCGTACGGTGACATGTGGGCCCCACTCGCCACCACAACCAGTAGCCAAAACTGGTCGACTCTGATATCTGCAAATCATACACAGTTCCAAATCTTATCCTACACCCAAATACTTTCATCGAAACGGAGAGGGTCAAAATTTACATCTGAAAATCCAAAATTGCATCGACTTCCGGCGAGATTGGAATACCGTCCATTGACTGAAATGTCTCATGCATGGGGCATCATTCAACTCCTAGGAAGGTGGGCTTCAAAAGCCCTACAGTTTGGCGGCAAAAAATCGTCGGCGACGACGACCACAATGGAGGCCAAAATCGGCCTCGAATCTCCGGCTTCCTCGACTTTTATCCTCCATCCTCGATGCCCGCATGGCCAACCAATAGAACAAGAGTGATAGAGGGAGGTGAGGGATTCCATTTGAGAAGGATGGAAAATGGTGAGGCTCTCAACGGATGGCGACCTCGCCGGTGTCCTATTCGGTGTGAAGAAAGAGAGAAAAAAAATGGGCCGAAGAAGAAGAAAAAAAATGTTGGGCTTTTCTCCAACCTTAATAAAATATCCAAAACTTATCCAAATAGATGGATGGCTTAGATGGGCTTGATGAAAATCTAACGGTCCATAAATTGCCAAGTGGTAGGTTCACATTTTCATTACTAAAAATCATGCAAACTTCCGAAATTCATAATAATTCACCCGAGACTGAAAAATATAATAAAAGTATGCATGAACTCGAAATAATATCCATTACAAATTTCATGAAAAAAACTAGTCCAAAATCATAATTCATAAAAAGTCAATTTTTAGTTACAATAAATCTCGATAAACGCACCAAAGTATAATTAATCACTAATCAAGTTACATGTTGTTACATTTTTCATCTTTCAAAGAATAAAGGAGAGAATGTTTCTCAATTAGAATACTCTAGAGTCATCGGATGCCTAATGTACTTAACAAGTTGTTCAAGGCCAGATTTAGCTTACACTGTGAACAATCTAAGTAGGTACACGAGTAATTCTGAAGGAATGCATTGGCAAGTAATTGCAAGAGTACTCAAGTATTTAATGTATACTCATACCTATGGGCTACACTATATGAGATATTCAACTATCCTAGAAGGGTACAGTGATAAAAACTGGATATCTGACATGAAAGACTCAAAGTCTACTAGTGGATAGGTATTCACATTAGGGGGTGCAGCAGTGTCTTGAACATCCTCAAAATAAACTATTATAACTAGATCCTCATTCAAATCTAAGTTTTTTGCCCTTGAAAAATGTGGGGAGGATGAAAAATGGCTATGCCAATTCATAGAGGATATTCAAAAATGGACAAAGTCTGTGCCTGCAATTTGCACACACTATGATAGTCAATCTGCTGGTAGGGCACTAAGCAATATGTATAATGGTAAGTCAATACACATTCATCGAAGACAAAACACAATTAGACAACTACTCTGTACTTGAGTTATCTCCATTGACTATGTGAACTCAAAAGATAACATAGGGAATTCGTTGGCCAGAGGGTTAAACAGAGAGTCAATTGACAAATCATCAAGGGGAATGAGATTAAAGCCCATGAGTTAAAGTCTTTATAGTGGAGATCCCAAGATCTAGGTTCAAAAGAGACAACTAAATTGTAGAGACTGTGCCGGATCACGGTGGGGATCTTCCCCATGTTCATTCCTATGATGAAAACAATGAGGCTCGTAAGGAATAAGGTTAAGCTAAAATCCTTTAATGATTCTTATGCGCCAGTAATCCGAGTGAAGTAATCCAAGTTACTCTTAATTAAGAAATCACCTATGAAAAAGAGAAGTGATACCACTTCGAAGGGAATTGTTCAAGGCACAATTATTATTAAGCTCTTACAGAACCAAGTGCGTATCCAGGGCCAAAACAGACAGAAACCTGTGTGAGGTATGTCACCGTTTACACAAATGTCAAACAGTTTAAAGACATCACGTCTACTGTTTAGTTAGTAAAGTAATCAAATTTTCACAAGGGAAGGTTCAAAGGTTTACCCCTACCTATCATATGCAAATTTTCAACTATAAACTCTATCACCATGTGTATCGAGTCCTTGGTCGCCAATTTCATTCATGTGGGGGATTGTAGGAATTATTGGAATAATTTAAATAAGAAAATTATGTGTGATGTACTCAATATTAATGAAATATAAATATGGATTTATGTTCTCTTACAAGAGTACAGAAAAATTATGTATTCATTTGTTTAAATTGAATAAGAGGTGAATGAGAAATTGTCACCCAAAATTTGCCACTTGAAACATAAGAAAATGAGTTTGTCCAATATGGAAAAAATTAGGAATGTAGATGCATTTAAATAATATTTTACTTTTACTATAGTTTGAGTAAGCAAGTAAAGAGACATAGTTTGATCGGGCTTGCAGTATAGACTTATGTGCGGCCCAATTTGGGCTGGCTCGCATAAGTTTTCTTTTGCACTCTAAAATATTGACCTTGAGCTTTCCACATTCTTTAGGTTACAAAACTTTTGGTCTTTCACATTATTTCGGTTATAAACTTATTTATCAGAATTAATTTGGTTGGTTAATTGTGCAAAACCAAAAACTTTTTGTTTGTCGGCATTTATGTCCCTACTCATATCCTCCATTTATAAAAGGTGGCTTCCTCTTCCTCATTCTTCACTCACTCATTCAGAAAAGCATCTCCTCCTCTCAAAGTCTCCTTTCAAAGAGTTCTAGTTGAATTCAAGTTTCGGTAATAGATAAAGGTGTTTTCCAGTTTGTTTAGGAGTTGTTGTGTAGTGCTAACACAAAGCTCAAGTAGTCGTTGTATCCTGGGTGACGTATGCCAAATAAGCCTACTGATTCGGAGTAGGCGGCGTAAATGTTCTTAAGGAAAGCGCGTGATATAGGTGACTTGACTTTCCTTCCTCTTTACTTTTATTCTTGAAATTTGTTTGATCTAATTAATTAAATTTATTAATATTTTCAGATTTGATCAATATTACTACATATTTCCTACAAGTTTTAGGGGAAACTATGTCAAATTTTTGGTAGAATTATTCAAATTATGAACAGTCGTTATGCTTTAACCTTAGTGTATTAGTTAAGTTGGGAGTTTAATTTAAATTTTAATTAATTCTAAACAAAATATAATTGTTTATTTTAATGCAAGACAAGATGACACAGTTTTCAAAGGACCATATGGTCAAGATGGCAGCACAGAACCTGGACATTCCATGTGAAGAGATCCTCCACTTCCTTTTATTACTCGAGTCCAAATGTACGAGGCGACACTTGGAATCCGAACTGAGAAGGAGATTCAGAATCTTGGACATGTTGGCATCCGAGATTTGAGCTAATCATCAACATCTTCCTCATGATCTCGTTTGAGAGTGTGGTCGATGAGCGGATCCAAGAGGTTGAGGAGCGGTGTTGAGAGATGGAGGTGCGGGCCGAGACATGGCTCTGAGTGACCGAGATGTTATGACGAAGGGCAAAAGAGTGGTACGAAGCCATGGAGCGCATGAAGCTACAAATGGGCATGGAGCCTCGTTGCAGTTCAAATGTGCCATCTCGACATTCACGAGACAGGGGAAATGATGACGATGCCGAAGGTAACGGGAGTGGGCTAGACAGAGCTACTCTAAATGTAGATATCGCAGTGTAGGCTTTTTTTTGGATATCGACTATTCCAAATGTAGATATTTAATTAATATTTTCTGAAATTTGCAATTTAATATTTTTTTAGTGAATTAAGTAACAAATGACAAAACCAGAATTCGTTGTCTAAGTGTTCCATGTTAGATGACGAACTAAAAGAAATTTTTTGTCTAAAATTAAATGATCAAATGAAGAATGTTATAAAAATTTCGTCGTTTAAGATGGTAAGCTAGACGAAAAATTCAAAATATTTCGTCGTGTAAGTATGAAATGTAAGACGATGAATCTGAAATATTTCGTTATCTTAGTGGTTTTGGCTAAACGATGAATTCTTTTATTTCGTTGTCTAAGTGTCATTATTGCGATGAAAAATTTCGTCGTTTGAGGTGATTTCTTTTCGTGGTCTAAAGGTTAAGATGATGAATCAGAATTCGTCATTTTAGAAGCTACTAGGACGACGATTACTTGGTATTTCATCGTCTATGTACCTCTGCCATGACACTTGCACGTTGAATTTTAAATGACGAAACTTTCATCGTGTAAGTTATTAGACAACGAAAATCCACTCTTAGACGACTAATCTATTCTATCGTCTAAGTTGGTTATTCATGTAGTGATATAAGCTCTGTCATTATCGTCTGGAATATCTTGATCGAGATATGATGATAAAGGTATTAAAAAATTCACATGGTCATCCTTTTTTTAGAGCGAAGAAGCATGTGAAAATACCAAAAATCATCAGATCTGATGGAAGGGCCCAGAACACCCCTCTCTGTTCTGGCTCGGTCTCCAAGACGAGTGCAACATCATTCCGGCCACCTAGAGCTGAGGCACCGTGTGTTATCCCACCAAATGCCTTAATGGTAATCTCCGATGTACACTGCTCGTTCTATAAAGTTTGTTCATTAATTAGTAAAGTTACGGGCATGACTTTCTTTTGTTGTAAACACAACTAAAAACATTCCATTTTTTGAACGAATCCAAAGAAACATTTGTAGACCTATCAAACCAGAATGTAGATCATTTAAATATTTTATAATTTTTGTTGATACATCGACACGTTGGTCACACGTCGCTTTGCTATCCACAAGGAATGCTGCATTTGCTAAACTCTTAGCTCAAATTATTAAGCCACCTGGATCACCTAATCAAGTCTATTCGATTGGATAAAGGATGAGGGTTCACATCAAAGTCTTTTAATGATTATTACATTTTTGTTGGGATTGATGTTGAATATCCCATTTCCCATGTTCATTCATAGAAAGGTCTTGCGAAAACACATATCAAGCAGTTACAGCTTGTGACACGGGCTTTGGTGATGCACACCAACTTACCTGTCTCTGTGTGGAGATATGCAATTTTACATGTAGCTATGCTTATTCGTTTCAGACTTGTTGCCCGTCATCCATTTAATATGTATCAGCTGATTACTGGGTATGAGTGACATTTCACACTTACGTATTTTTAGTTGCATAATTTACATATCTATTACTTCTCCACTGCATGCAAAAATGAGTACCGTTTATAGAATTCATAAAATAATATCGATATTTTTATCAAAATTTTCATATTTTGATTCGATATATCTCGGACATAGGGTATTTTACGCTCACCGATCCGATTATTTGGCACTCACTAATCAGCCCATAAAAGTAAATGCAAAGCAGCAGCTGTTTGGAATCTGAAACAGCATATTGTTCCTTTTAATATCATAAAAGTTACAGAGACAGAGAGAGAGTTAAAAGGAGCGAAGACTCTGAGGGCATCTCCAATGGGAGGATGTAAACCCTAAAAATATAGACCCTAAACTGTAAAAGGCTCTCAAATAGTACAATTTTGGGGTTCTAAACCCTAAAAATATAGGGTGGGTTGTTATCAGAAGTGCTAAAATAGCACCTCCTTTAGATCCCGTCCCAAACGAAATCACACCTGCAGCGTGGGCCCCAGCTGACACAAGAGAGAGGAAAGCTGAACTGAAGGACGCGCTGAGCCTGGCGTTGGAGAGTCAAGCGAGCAGCTGGAGGAGAGAGGAAGGGAGTGGAACGCGCCACTCGCTTGACCATAAGGGAGAGTAGCCGACAGCTGCTGATGGAGTGGGACCCGCCCACGTGTAGAACTGGCTTAATCGTTGCAGCCAACGGTCCAAAAAATGGACGGCCCGATTTGAATGCTATTTAAAATCAACGGCCAGATTTCAATCTCAATTTATTTTAGTTTGTTTTTGTTTGAACTTCTGATTCTGATCCAACGGCAAAAAATATATTCCGAAATCGATCCAACGATTAATATTCAATCAAACTCTCATTTTCCATACAATACTCAGAAATAAATAGAAAAAAAATTATTAATTTTTGGGAATATTAATCAGTCTGTTGGAACAGTAACTTTCAATTTTTTCTATAAATACAAACACAAATTTTCATTCATTTCACTCCATTTCTTACATTCTCTCACACCATTTCTTACACCCTCACAAACTTTCCCTCTTTCTGAAAGGACCCAACCCGATTTAGCTCCCTAAATCGGAATCAAACCCTTTCGAAAACACGAACCAACAAAAACTTTTCGAAATTTGGGCAGAGTTTCGCTACTAACATAGAATTACCATTACCTGCACGCGGAAAATACACTTCATCCTATGCCACAAAAAGCAAACCGTGGGCACCAATCCCATCCGGATTTCTCAATATATCAATAGTAAAGTAAAGTAGTAAATATATATGCACTTTACTGAAATCCAGTGTAAAATCGTATATCGTATTCAATAGGGAACTCATAGCGACTTCTAATACATAATCATATACGCATACCACAGTAGGTAGAACAATAAACCTACTGGATGAAACAAAGTAGCTCGAGCACTATGCCTCCGACCACAACGTGCGACATCAGAGCCTGAACTGCAAACTGGGCACGGAAACCGAAAAGCCCAGGTGAAAGACAATAAACACGTTAGAGTGAGTGGACGAAAATAAATGTCTTTCACCAAGTAATATATACTTTAAAAACATATGCGAGTCGAAAATATAAACAATCAAATAATGCACGAGGGAGACTCTAACTCCTCACGTGTCCGGGTACACGAGGGAGACTCTAACTCCTCACGTATACATACACGAGGGAGACTCTAACTCCTCACGCGTATAGAGCATGTGTATAAATCACACGGGGCCACACGTGGACATATAACAACATATAGGTATAATCACATAACACATGCTCAAAATAAACATAATCTCGTACGAAAACTCATATTCGTAAAACCATAATCATACTGCATATTCACGCTCATATAACGTATATAAAGGACTCGCAATAATTCCGAGAAAATAAACTGTCCACTCACAGACTAGCGTAACGCGTATCGCGTTAACCCGTGATCCGGCGGAATGCCCATCGCCAATCAAACGATCACGAACACCTGAACAATCACAATGTCCAATACTCAAAGTCATAATCCGACAATTCAAATCAAATCACGAGAAACCACCGTTCTCGGAAATACACAATTCGAATACGACGAATCGTCGAAAATCCATATATACCACCTCAATACCTCGCTTTACGTTCGGACGCTCAACTCGAAAAACGAACCTCCCCACTGCGATCGGGGCGCGATTTCGAGTCAAATGACATGCGATTTGCAGAAAGTCAAAAAGTCAACTCTGACCGTTGACCACCGCCGTTGACCGCCGTCCACGGCGGTGCCACTGTTGACCGGAGAATTTCACGGCGGAGCAACCCCTATCCCACTCAAAATCGTCCACTGAGCAACTTACATAACTGCACCGAAGTCCAATTCAAACTCTAACTCATCCAATTTCACGAAAAATCGAATTGTACACAAATTTTCTAATCCAAAATTCTCCATGTATACATCGAATTGAAACACGAAACTTACAGGGGAGCATCAAGGGAATGAGAGCTTCAAAGCCCACTCAAAGTTGTAGCTCACTTCGGCCTAAAACCATACACCCGAATTCACAAAGTTTCCTCCATTTTTGGCCGGATTTCTCCTCCAATTCCGGCGAGCCTCGCCGTCAACGGTGACCATGGGTAGACTCGGGAGATCACGGCGCATCCAATGGATCAAGTCCCGAGCCAAGAGGTGGCCGGAAATGTCACCCACCGTGGAGCCACCGTGCATCCCGTCGAACTCTCCCTCTCTCCACCGAGTTGACTCGGTCAACTCGGTCAAACCTATTTATGGAAAGTGTTGACTTGCCCAGTATGGAAACTTCTATTTATAGCCTTTCCCAAAAAGGAAACTCATGCTTATCCATTTCGGTAAACTTGAAACGTGCGTAACTTTCTCGTCGTAATTCTGATTCCGATAATTCTCGCGGCCACGAACTCGTCTCAACATACTCTTCAATAATCACCCAAAGTCAAACACATCGGCCAAATGAATAAAAAGTCAACCCTTCAAAGCAACACACATTAAATCGACTAAATAATCAACAAACGGCAAAATTCGCAACTAATTCCTCGTAACTTGAAATCAGGCTCCGGAAGTTCCCACAAACTCGAAATTAAATTCTGAACAACTTCCATGAAGAAGCCGAAACCAAATTCTCGTCCGATAATTTAGTCGTTAAGTAGCCCACCATTTAAATCTGAACTTCAAATATTCACAACTAATTCCTTGGTCGTCCAAATAACGATCCGGAACCGCCCACAAACTCGAAATCACACATACAACGACTCTCGAGAAGAGACCCAGCTCCAATTCTCGGCCAATAATTAAGTCGTTAACAAGCTCGGCGATTCCAATAACCGTTGGACAACTGCGACTACGCAGTAACTCATCGATCAAGCTGAACATACTGCTGATTCTGGTCCGGGTCGTCACACTTTATCCTCTTTTCTTATAGTAATTTCAGTTTTTTTGTTCAACAACATGGGTCCAAAGAAAGCTTCACCAACCACAAGGGCACCACGATTGGAAAATTGGAAAGAAGCGGAATATAGAGCTTTGTGCGTTACCGTGTTGAGTCTTGGTGGAGATGCCGCCGTCGGTACTAATCAATCCGGGGGAACTTTGTGAGATCGTATATATGAGTATTTTGAAAGTATCAAGCCAACCAATGCACCTAAGCGAACCCAAACAAGTGTCGAATCTCGATGGAAGAAGATCAATCCAGCAAGTATGAGATGGGCTCACGCAATGAACAAAGCCATCAAAAATCATGCGAGTGGCGAAAATGATCAAGATGATGTAAGTATTTTCCATATAGTAATTATTCATGTAGTTAGAATAATTAAGTCGTATAATAATTTATTTGTTCCGATTGTTTGTAGTTAAGGAATGCGAAGAGGTTCTATTTCGATGAATCTCATAGAGAGCATTTCGCATATATGCATTGTTGGGATATCTTGAAGTAGTCACCAAAATTCTCCCTTCCACCATCAATGGATGCAAATATTGGTAATTATGAAATGCCTACCAACTTGGATGATATTAATTCATCCGGAGATCAAACAACTCCAAGCATGACATCAAAAGATAGGCGAGAGCGTCCAACGGGACAAAAAGCGGCCAAAGCGACGAAGAAAAAAGGTAACCAACAGTTAACTTTAAGTATTTATGCTCAAATGAAAAGGCTTGCCGATCAAAACGATAGAGAGTTTGAACGAAGGGAAAAACTCTATGAAGAGGCTATGGCGGCTCAACAAAGGAAGGAAGATGCTCGCACAATGGCGGTGGATCCTACTATATATTCACCTTGTAAAAGAGGGTATTGGGAGAGGAAGCAAAAAAAGATAATTGAGCGAGAGGAAATGGAGGCACAAAACGCATCATCATTCCATACCCCTACCCCTCGTGGTGGATCAACTTCTTCTCCCTATCTTCAGCTCAATCAAATAGAGTGGATGCGTAATGATGGTGAAGAGTGATTAAGTTGTATTATTTGTTGGTTATAAGTCTTTAATTTCCGTTTTTAGTCATTTGAATTAACCTCGTAGTAAGTGTATTTTTCTAAATTTTAATGGTAATTCGAAATTTCTTATTCATTATGGTAATAAATTTATAACAAAACACAAAATGTTTAAATGCATAAATACACTGAAGTACATATAACCACACAACGGATTAAAAACACACAACCACACAAATTTAAAGACATACAACCACACAAAATTAAAGACATACAACCACACAAAATTAAAGACATACAAAATAATGTCATTTATTGACACATGAAAACAAAACTAATTAACCATTGTTGCGCTCTCGGTACTTCTTCAAAGGCCAACCGTGTTGAACTAAATCCGATCTTAGTTCCGCACATATCACCGGACATCAGATCCTCTTGTAACGAGCACGTACAAATTCGTGCATTAGTTGAGGATTACGATGGACCTCATCATCATAGCTCAGTTTATCATAGATCTCAACTTTTCTTGGGACGAGTCGGGATTTCATCCGTGTCAAACTCGCATTGCTCATCTTCATCGCGCTCATCTTCTACAATCATGTTGTGCAAAATAATGCACGTCATCATGATGTATTGAAGGCTTTTCCTACTCCATAAACGAGCTGGACCCCTCACAATTGCGAAACGCGCTTGGAGAATTCCAAATGCTCTCTCGACGTCTTTTCTGAACTCCTCTTGCATCATTGTAAAGTGTCTTGTCTCGGGAGTAGTAGGATTTTTTATTGCCTTCACAAGAGTCGCCCAATTGGGATATATGCCATCCACCAAATAATAACCTTGATGGTACGTACTGTTTGCCACTTTGAAATTCACTTGAGGAGCTTCACCTCTACATACCTCATCAAACAATGGTGACATTCCCAGGACGTTGGTATCATTGAGAGAACCTGGAAGACCAAAATATGCATGCCAAATCCAAGTATCATAGGAGGCTAACGCCTCTAAGATAATTGTAGGTTTTTCTTTATGGCCTTGGAATTGTCCGGCATGAGCAGTAGGACAATTTTTCCATTGCCAATGCATACAATCAAGACTACCCAACATACCTGGAAATCCACGATCTGCAGCTTTGTTTGTCAACCTCACGAGATCTGCCTTTGTTGGTGTGCGTAGATAGTCTTTGCGGTACACAGCCCATATCACTCTTGTAAAATGATCTAACACTTCTAGAGCAGTGGATTCAGCAATATCAAGGAACTCATCGCACAAGTCTGCTGGTAGACCGTATGCGAGCATCCTCATAGCACATGTTAGCTTCTGTTCGGTGGAAATGCCGAGTCTGCCGGTGGCATCCATCGTCTGTACAAAGTAAGGGTTGTGGTTGGTCACTTGACGCATCATATTGTCGAAGAGATGGGGTCTCATACGGAAGCGCCTTCGAAAGATGTCGCCGTCAAACCTACTACATGGTGAGGTGAAGTATAAAGCTTTCAATCGTTGATCCATCATTTCTCGGTCCCTTAAGATGTACCTCCGCCCTTCCGAGGAACCACCCCGTTGTGAGCTTTCATCTTCTTCCATCCCTCCACTTGTAGGGCTGCCGCAGACATCAAGAGAGCTTGTTGTTGCCTTCTCAGAACATCTTCTGTTTCCTCCTTCTTCAGTAATTTCCACAACCTATTCATAACGGAACACAAAATTAAAGGTATGAAACAATACGAAAACCACAATTTGTTCGTGGGAGGAGAAGTGTTTGTGAATTGGTGAGAGATGAAGGAGTAAATGATTCCGATTTTATAGAAGATCAAAATTGATATTCGAAGATAAGAATGTACACGTGGCAGATAACGTAATCTCATCATCCAATTACACGATGACACGTGTTGCGACATCTAGTTCGACGATAAGAACTTACACGCGGCAGATAACATAATTTCATCATCCAATTACACGATGACACGTGTGAAACATCATGATATACCATTTCAAAATTTTGAAATTATCCTTGAAAAATGCATATATCGGTGCCAAATTAAAATGTCCCAATGTTGAATAATCCATGTATCGGTCAAAAATTATTATAATTAATATTTATTATACATAATGATATTGTAACAAAATAAATTAGTCATTAAAAATAACATAAAATAAAGATATTTATAATATAAGACTTTACCATTGGAGATGAGTGAAGTCCTAAATCATAAATCATAAATCGTAAATTGAGGTCCTAAATATAGATATAGCACTTCATTTTAGATCCTCCCATGGGAGATACCTGAAGTCTCTGCAGCACACGTATTAGAGCAACCGAGCTAGGCTGGTGTTTAGCCCAGATAGAAAGAAAGAAAAGATGTCTGTAACACTGAACAGCGGGTACAAGATGCCACTCGTCGGCCTTGGCGTTTGGCGCATGGAAGGCAAAGAAATCAGAGACCTCATTATCAACTCCATCAACATTGGTTATCGCCATTTCGACTGCGCTGGTATCTCTCTTCTCTATTCTCTTGTGTTTTCTCTCACAAGGGTTTCATCTTTCTGGTTCTGGGTCTCCTTTTCTATCTGGGCATCTTTCTGATTCAGTTATTTGTATGATTGTATCCCAATAGAGTTGTGTGTGAGACAAAATTTGAACCCAAAATGCTCTATAATGGGCGCTACTGAAATAGGTTCAGACAAAAAGGATAGCCAGATAAAACCTTGGGATGCATTTTGCATTCCTCCAATTGAGACTATAAACTGTCCATTCAAACAAACTTATTCCAAAATGAGTTCTGGTAAGTAGACCTGGTACTGAAGTTGGACTAAGATGTATAATAAAATGGTTGCTCTATGAGGGAATAATTTAAGTGTTGCTAATAAAAAATCTGCAAGCTACATTTTGGATATATGTAACTTACTTTGGTAAGATAATTTTGCTTTCAGCTGATTACAAGAATGAATCAGAAGTTGGAGAGGCACTTGCTGAAGCATTTTCGACTGGACTTGTCAAACGGGAGGATCTCTTCATCACCACCAAGGCTAGTCTAAATTTCAATTAACAATAACTCCTTGAAGTGGACAAGTGATATTCCTTTTGTATTCTGTAGACAATGACATTTTTCTTAGTCAAATTTCTCCATCCGTAATGCAGCTTTGGAATTCAGACCATGGACATGTTGTAGAGGCATGTAAAGACAGCCTGAAGAAGCTTCGATTAGATTATCTGGATCTTTACCTTGTTCACTTTCCTGTTGCCACTAAGCATACCGGTGAGTTCTTCCTGCTTTTTTCATGTATGTTCTCTAATTCGAGCTGTATGGCTTGGAGGAAATAAAATTTAATTTAGATGAGGAACATTTGAAGAAAGTAAACATAGATGATTAGAGAGAAAAAATAAAGCACAGATGGTTTTGCAGTTTGTAGGGTAATCTTCATCGACGCTTTTAAGAGAATTACAGAACACATCTCATTATTTTTGCACTTCAGCATGAGAAACTACTCAAGCCACCTGATATAATGGGCGGGACATTAAGATTTCATTACTTTATACATTAGAAGCCACTTAAGAAACTTAAGGACACAATTGACAGCCATATTGAGTGAGAGATTTGGGCCATGAGAGATTGAAAAGAGGTTTGATGAGGCAGACTGAGTTAGAAGGGAGGGCAAGAGATTTTGAGAAGAAGGGGTGATGAGGATTGTATGGACACTTTTTCGTAAAATGGATTTGTTGGAGAGGAATAGAAGTGGGATTGCTCAATTTTACTACTGTACAACCAATTCCAGCGGATCAAGAACAACCTTAATTCTTTAATCTTTTCCTTATTATTATTGATAATGTATGGAGTTTTTGTATTGGTATCTCTACCTTTAGATGATCAACTTGAACTAGCATTTCCATCATCAAATTTGTTTGATTTTCTGAACTAGTTGCTTATTGAATTTACGTTACTGTATGTACCAAACTGCAGGAATTGGTGCAACCGGGAGTGCTTTGGATGAGGACGGGGTGCTAGAGATAGACACAACCATTTCTCTGGAAACTACCTGGCATGCTATGGAAGATTTGGTTTCTATGGGTTTAGTTCGTAGCATTGGAATCAGGTGATCATAAGCTGACTACCTGAAGCATTACTAACGATATGTCTTTAAGATTCTTTTTGTACTGATATTGTGGTTGTACATATGCATCTCAGTTCATTGGGTATAAGAAAGGTACAATTAGGCGTGTAATAGAGCATATTGTGGGTAAAATGGTTATAAGCTAGTACAAATAACGTTCTGTTTTAGAAACAAGTCGGTTAATTGAGGTTGGGAAACGGCTAATTTTGTATTTAGCTTTGTTGTTTTGTGTGTTGCACATGCTCTGGTTCGATCAGGAATTACATGGATATACACGTGGGTACTTTTTTAACAACCTTCATACTGTGGCTGATTGCAGTTCGTTTTGTTTCCACGTTATTGCATTGGAAGTGGAACTACTATTCTATGAGAGTCAGCAAGTACATCCTTTTTTTTTTTTGCTTCTTAACACATACAACAATATGTTTGAATCATCTGTCCCGAGTCCCTCATATCACTTTATTTTTGCTCTACGACATTGTTGAAAGTCAAGATTTGCTACCAGGAATTTGGATTAAATATAAAAGTTAAATGTTCTTTTACCTATTTTCTCTAGTTTAGTGTGAACTGCCATGAGACATGGTGCTCTGGATTTTGAGTTTTTTCCATTTGTCAATGCTTTTCTGTTTGAATTGTGCTCTGATGGAAGAATCAATTGCAGCAACTATGACATCTTCCTAACTAGAGATTGCTTAGCCTATTCCAAAGTGAAGCCTGCTGTGAATCAGATTGAAACACACCCCTACTTCCAACGTGATTCCCTCGTCAAATTCTGTCAGAAACATGGCATATCTGTCACAGCCCACACTCCTCTTGGAGGTGCTGCAGCCAACACAGAATGGTTTGGTTCAGCTTCCGCTCTGGATGATCCAGTTCTGAAGGTTCTCATTCTATCACATGCATGCATGAATAGCTAGGTTTATGTTACATTACTGGGAAAGTTATTATTCTTCTCATTAGCAATTATAAACACTGTAACTAACCGTCACTCTTCCGTCAGAATCTTGCTGACAAATACAAAAGGACAGTAGCCCAGGTTGTTCTTCGATGGGGCATTCAACGCAACACAGTTGTAATCCCGAAGACATCAAAACTCGAGAGATTGAAGGAAAATTTTCAAGTTTTTGACTTTGAGCTCTCGAAAGAGGATATGGACCTGATTAAAAAGGTGGACAGGAAACTCCGGACCAATCAACCAGCCAAGTTTTGGGGTGTTGATCTGTATGCTTAGGTTTTCCATTATCCAATGTAATTCCTGTGTGCGAGCTACTTGACTGTCTTTAAACTCGTAAACTTGAGACAGATATAACTTGTATTTCAAGGCTCAATCTGTGTACTAGATAGGTCAAATGAATCGACTCTTTCTATTGTGATTATTGGCCCTTCTGAGTATACATGTTCATTGTTCAGCTCCTTTTTGATACGTACAGAGGTTCTTAACTTTTTTTCATCTTACTGCATTTCATTTGCATCCTTTTTCAGTGCCTTTGGAAATGTATGAAGCAGGAGTGAAGCAAAGTTCTATTTCAGGGGCAGCAAGTTCTTACATTTTGTACTAAACTAGATTTGCCGCGGGATTATCATCCAAATAAGATAAATGAAAAAGAAAGAAAGTTATTTTAATAGTTTAATTTTATTTAGAAAATAAATAATCGTAAAATATAGTTCATAATTTACAAATTAAGTACTATTCAAGATAGTATTTGTAACTTACAAATATAAGAGTTGATCGATCATATATGTTTTACTTTACATTATATTACATATACATGAATAAAAAATTAGAAAACAAATAAAAATATTCTTGAAATGTATTCCACCACAATGATAGATCCAAAAAATATAAGTTCCTCAAATGTTTGGCATGTGATATAACTAAATTGTAACCAACCTGAAAAGTATCATGCATACCACAACCATAATCTAATACTACTATTTTAACTATGTAAATTAAGCATGAATATGATGGTGGAAAGTGAAAATCATAATCTTGTATGATTACCTTTTCTTGACATTATTTAGTGCAAGTTCTTTTACATATTCTCCAAAAGTTTTCAGAATCTTTCAATAGGTTCATCACTGTTACAGATAAAATACACAACAAATATCAATACTAGAAGGAGTATTTATGCTAGGTATATATCCATACCTGATTAGCCTTGATAGTGTTGCATAAATTGAGCCAAGGCATGCTCCTTCATGCAAAACATAAAAAATAATAAGAAAAGGGGAAATAAAACGCAGTATGCAAAACATAAACTCAAAACTAATACATAAAACATCATAATAATCTCCCACATAAAATAAATTAATACCTAAACTCAACAAACGTGATGCTGAGCTCAATATTTGATTTGTCTTTTTAACCCTTCTTCTTTCATGTATGCACGTAAATAAATCTCACAATAGAAACAAAATGCAAATGAAACACTGAAAACATCTTGCAGATTTTGGAGGTGTATCTTGCCGCTAATGTGAATATCGAATTGCTTGCAAATACAGCGATGCATCATTTCATCACCAACGAACAAATCCAAACTAAAAGTTTACCAAGGGTTCACGAACATGAATCTCTAATCCACTAAAAGTATACATACAGAGGCTGAAATGCTGCACATGTACATAAATAAGAAGATGTGAAGGAGACCTCTTGGAATAGCAACTGCTCGAACAAATACATCAATATGAGGAATAAGTTTGTTATAAGGAATGAAGTTGATTAATTATATTTGGTAGTAACAACATTGAAATTGACTAATTGAACTTTAGTTATGGAGACCTCTAAAGCAAGTAGAAGAAAAATCATCCCAAATTGAGCTACAATTTCAACCTGCATCCAGAAACCTCCGTTAAAATGGATAGGAAATTTCAATGATGTAAAAGGAGTGAAAATGAAGGGTAAACATACTTGAACCATTTCAAAGATAAAATTGAACCTTCCAGATCCAATAACAGTTACCGCTAGCAAAAATCCAAAAAATAACTTGCAAATTTATAGTACCAAGGGAATTCAAATTAACAACATTAACTATAGACTCAAATAACACACTGATTTCTAGCCCAAGCAAAAGTAATGCTACCAAAATCTAAAATGCAAATGGAAGAAGCAAATACGAAAACCAACCTAATTTTATTTGTTTGGGAAGCCACTTTTTTGTTTGTTCATGATAACCCACTTAATTTTCTTCTTCTAAATAGAACGCAACCTGCAATTTTAATTTAAAGTCCTAACTATTAGTTATAGAAATCAAAATAATATAGGAATAACTTAAAGAACAAATCTAATCAAGAATACAAGAAACATGTAGAGGAAACACTTGGAGTGGTGCAACCCTATTTTTGGGTCGACTATAGCTCAGGAAAAAAAATTACCACTGCAACTCAAGGAAGAAGACTGTAGTAAAAAACTGCAACTGAATGAAGAAGTTTGCAATAGAAGATTGCAGCTCAAGGAAGAATACTGTAGTAGAAGACTGCAGCTCAAGAAGGAAGAAGAAAACTGCACCTCAAGAAAGAAGAAGAGGCTTGGATTGTAAAAGAAGCGGGGAGAAAGATTCGTCGGTGAAAAGAGGACAGAAAGAAGATGAAGAGAAGAAAAAAATGTGTCATTCATACGTGTTGTTGTTGCAGCGGTAAAATGAAGAGGCATAAAAAAAATAAAAAATAAAGGGCAATGAGAAAACTGAACTGTGCTTGCACAGTCCAAATTTTTTTCTTCCTTTTTTTTACCTCTATTTAACTAAAGAATACTATATTTAACATATAAACGTAATTAAATTATCGAAACACAATATATGTATATATTATCTAATCATGCATTATATATGTGTCTTTAGGATCTAATTAATGACATAATATTGTACGTATATTTTATCTAATTATGCATCATATATTTTGTAAAAACAACTTTGTACACTATATTTTTTTGTATAATTATTTGGTTTATCACCATTGTTATTTATCATAATCTTAAGGCCTTTTTTGACGTTACTCTCGATAACGCCACCCATGAGTAAAGATTGGGTCCGACAAATATATTCTAACTTGGTTTAATGATTGTCCTTGACTTTTATTAATTGTCATTTCATAACGGGGTCTCACAAGAAATTGACGTCTTTTAAATGTGAATGGTCATTTCGTATCATTGAGGATTAGCACAATTCTTAGAATATAAAATTTTTCTCCAATATTGGTTCCTATTAGCATTTTTGCTTCTATAAATTTATCAAATAAGTTCGTTACTATCAATCTTGTCCCATTACACAAACCATGTATTTGATTTAACTTTCTTAATAATATAATAGACATACCAATTTTCAAAATAAGTTTGTGTAAATAATCCACAGAAGTCAAGCTTATTTAAAAATTCTATAGGATATAAATTATTGTTGTTATCACTGGATCCTCAGCTGAACGAAATTGAGTAAGAACTATAATTTGTCATTTTATCCCCTGGTTATAAATTAATTACAAATTTATTTATTTCATGAATAGTTACATTTCTGGGTGTGACAATACCACGTTCTCTTAAAAAATTGGTATCATTATATTTACTTTCAAAGTTTGGATAAGGAGCCCTAAAAATTGACTCTATAGGATCAATTGTTGGATCAGTAAGTAAATCTTTAGGAATACCAATCCAAGATATATCAGGATTGTCTGTGGAAAAATTTGATTGTAATTGACCTTCTCCAATTTGTACCATTCACTCTGCAAAAATTTTAATTTCTTCTTGTTCAATGCTAGCTTGTTAAACCGATTGTTGATAATCTCATGTTTTCTGTTAAACAGAATACTCTAAGTGAACGCTATAGATATGAATTATTTAACGAAGTTTCAATGATTGGTTCTTTACTTCCACCTTGTATGACTGGTAAAGTTTGTCTAAAATCTCCATCGACTAAGATAGATTTACCTCCAAATGTATTTGTTTTTTTGGATCGTTGGAGTCATTTGAAAAAATATCACGAAGAGTTTTATCCAATGATTCAATATAATATTTATCACATAGGAGCTTCATGTGACGACCCGGAACAGAATCAGCAGTAGAATCAGCTTGATCTACGAGCTTGCGCGTAGTCGTAGAGTTACGACAGTTATGTGAATCGCTAGATTTGTTAACGACTAAATCATTGGCCGAGAATTGAAGCTGGGTCTCTTCTCGAGAGTCGTTGTACGTGTGATTTCAAGTTCGTGGGCGGTTCCGGATTGTTATTTGGACGACCGAGGAATTAATGATGAATATTTGAAGTTCGAATTTAAATGGTGGTGCTCTTAACGACTAAATTACCGGACGAGAATTTGGTTTTGGCTTCTCCATGGAAGTTGTTCAGAATTTAATTTCGAGCTCATGAGAACTTCCGAAGCAATATTCTGAGTTACGAAGATTAAGTTGTGATTATTTCCGATTGTTGATTATTTAGTCGGTTTAAATATGTGTTGGTTTGAACAGTTGACTTTTTATCGGATTTGCCGATGTGTTTGACTTCGGGTGATAATTGAAGAATATGTCGAGACGAGTTTGTTGCCGCGAGAATTATCAGAAGCGGAATTACGACGAGGAAGATACATGTGTTTGATGTTTGTCGCAAAATGTGTTTTGGATGTTTCCTTTTTGGGAAGCTATAAATAGTGAACTTGCTATAATTGGAAAGTCAACAGAAGCATTTATTGGTTGACTGGTGTGTTGACCAGTCAACGCGGGGAGAGAGATTGAGGCGTGACGGAGGAGCGACGGCCATGGCGGTGGCTCGCCGTCCGGCCACCCCAAGGTGTGGGGCTGGTCTCTTCCTCTTCGCCGTGACCTTCCCGTTCTGTTTCCGGCCTTCCTTCACGGCCAAACTCACGGTGGAAAGAGAATTTTTCCGGCCAAGTTTGTGAGTTTTTGGGAGAAATCGGACTACACTTTTCCGGCCGAATTGAGCTTAATCAAGCACTGGGTTTTGAAGCCCTCATCTCCATGATTCTAACAATATAGGTATGGTGTTCCAATTTGATTTGTGGATAGAGAATTTTGGATGTGAAATTTGTATGAACATTCGGGTTTTCATGAAATTGGACTAGTTAGAGTGAGAATTGGCCTTCGATGCAGTTGACAAAGTTGCTCAGTGGGTGATTTTGCATGAAATAGGGGTTATTACGTCGAGAAATTTTCAGATTGGTAGCGGCGCCACCGTGGACGGCGGTCAACGCCGCCGTCAACGGTCAACGTCGGTCAAAGTTTGACTTTTTGAGATTTTCGACAAGTTGCATGTCATTTCACTCGAAATCGCGCCCCGATCGCAGTGGGGAGGTTCGTTTTTCGAATTGAGCATCCGAACTTACAGCGAGGTATTGAGGTGTGATTTCCGGATTTCCGACAATTTGTCGTAATCAGATTACATGTTTCCGAGAACGGTGGTTTCTCGTGATTTTATTTGAATTGTCGAGTTATGATTTTGAGAAATGGATTTTGTGAATATTCAGGGGTTTGTGATCGTTCGTTTGGCGAGGGACTTTCCGCCGGATCACGGGTTAACGCGAACTGCGTTACGCTAGTCTGTGAGTGGACATTTCTTTTCACGGATTGTTTGCGAGTTTTTATATACGTTTTATGAACTTGAGCATGCGTATGAGATTTCAGATTACATGATCATGTGTTTTACGATTATACGATTACGGATATACGTATACAAGTATACATACACTTATATGTTGTTTCATGCATTTGCATCGAACTGTTTATGATTTGGTTTTCACAGAGTACAGTCTCAGTTACGTTGTTGTATCGATACACTTGCCTCTCGGTTAATCTCCGATGGTAGGCCGCCAGGAGGGGCGTCGTTACCCCGACCTGACCGGTGAGGGGCGTTTCCCCGGAACCGAGGCCTTTCTGGCTTAGAATCACGTGGACTAAGGACCCCGTGATTCGGACTGTACTAGCACGGGTGTGTCCATGAGTGACCCCGTGGGATTTATACTTGCATGCTCAGTACGCTGGAGGATTATGGTTTTACTTCGTGTACTTGTTGTTTTTATTTACTTGGACTCGCATATGTTATTTTAAACATATATATCAACTGGTGAAAGACATTTATTTTCGTCCACTCACTTTAACAGTTTTCATGTCTTTCCCCTAGGCTTTTCGGTTTCCGTGCCCAGTTTGCAATTCGGACTCTGGTATCGCACGTCGTGGTCGGAGGCATAGTGCTCGAGCTACCTTGTCTCTTCTAGTAGGTTTATTGTTCTATCTACTGTGGTATACGTATATGATTATACATTAGAGGTCGCTCTGAGTATTCTGTTGTATATGATATACGATTTTACTCCGGATTTTAGTAAAGTATACATATATTTATTGTTTTACTTTACTGTTGATATATTGAGAAATGCGGATGGGATTGGTGCCCACGGTTTGCTTTTTGTGGCATAGGATGAAGTGTATTTTCCGCGTGCAGGTAATGGTAATTCCACGTTAGTAGCGAAACTCTGCCAAAATTTCTACGGTTTTTGTTGGTTCGTGTTTTCGAAAGGGTTTGATTCCGGTTTAGGGAGCTAAATCGGGGTTGGGTCCTTTCACTTCATCCCAAATGATTAATTATGTTTTTTCAATTAATTTTACAAGATAAGTCCTTTTATTTATTGAACATGGTAAATATTTTTTTATAATTGGCTTTACTTTAATTCGTTAATATGCGGTTCTGTCTTTTGGAAGTAATAATGAATCAATGCTTGATGAAGCGATGGCCAAAATAATTTTTCTCGCAGGTCTCAGTTTGGAAATTATAGTATTCCACATAAAATAAAGTCAGTTTCTCCACTACCATAAACAAAAAATGATTTTGAGTTCTTTTGTTCAACAACTTTGATTACCTCATCGTATATGATTTTTTGACAACTATTTAATTTAGTAATGAGATCAGAATGTTCTTGTTTAAGTGTTTCACAATCATAATATAATTCTTCGCTCATTAGCTTATTGTTGAACTGATGTATATTTTGTGTTTCTAGCATTGGTAATTGTTGATTTTCTAATGAACTTCCAGACATAATGAATAGTTTTTCAATTTCACGTAGAATAGTATTTTCAATTCATGTTCCGATACGGTAAGATTAGGCATATTAAATTCCAATTGAATTTTTTTATCAGACATGCTCATCTAATGTGCATAAAAAAAAGCTCGTGGATCTGAGACATTACAAAAAATAATAATACTAACAAATAATTCTCGAATTTGAGGAGTGATTGCAGTCAATGAAGATTCAACCAGTGCATCGACCCATTCTTTATCATTATCTAATAATCTCAATGCTCGACATGCTTCTTGAAAGGTTGAATATGTAATTCCATTAACTGTTTTTATTTCATCAAAATTGCAACATCCTTTTAGAATATTCAATATATAGCATTTTCAGGTAATATAATTCACCTCCCATCGGTGACACATATATAATTCTACCAATAGTTTGATGAAGTTTTTTCTTGGAGTCTAAATCTTTTTGACCCACACAAATTTAGTTGGAAATTGAGCATAAGTTAATTTTTTTTGTTTTTTATAAGTAATATTTGCATCAAACCAAGCAGTAAGCATAATAGATTCGATATTTGTATTTTCTAAGACTTATTCAAGGGACCCCCCTTCATAAAAAATACATTTTGTTTGGAAGGTAAATGAATTTTTAAATACATCACTGTAGGAAATCTCGAATGATTTGAGAATTCAAATAATCGTTATACACATGAGGAGTTAAACATTGACAATTCAGATAATTTTAGATTTCATCATTTATATTGTCACGAACTAATACTCAAGTTCTATTTGGACTTTTACTTATTTATTTCAATAAATATTTGATTAAAATAGATTGAGAACATGACTCCACATTTATGTGAGCATTGTACCTCAATAACAAATTAGGATTATATGAAACAACAAAATGATTACCAATATGAACACCATTTTTATGTATGAACTTTGAATCATCATCGCGTCGCCAATATTGATTAGCCTTAATTGCTTGGAATATGATGTTAGAACTGTATGGTTTTGGAAAAAAAATTGTACATGTTCCATCTTGCATTCAAGGAGACTTTGGGTTAAATTGTCCGTAAGGACCATGAATCATAAATTGACTTACAATTTCAAAAAGTTCTAAGGTAATGTTTTTATCTGGGAATTTAGCTGAAATAATATAATCTATATCAATTTATGTATAGCATTTGTACGATTTTTAAGCCAAATTAGTAAATGGCATGAGGCAACCCTCATTTATGGAATTCAATTGTATAAATGTATATATCGGTATATCAAAACGGCTCTCCAGATTTAATATAAGCAATCATATCATTTTATTTTAAAAATTCTTGAAACAATGTATGGTCGGTCTTCCGCTTTATACCTAGGTTTTTTTTCCAAAATATCTCAAAATTTCTGGCCATATAACATTGCAAGTGAATGTTATAAATAAGTCTGAGTTGTCATATTGTCTACAAAGTGTCATTGCATCCTGATAATTATTTATCATATCTCTAGCACTGCCAGTATGAGAACTTGGAAGAAATTTTTTCTTTTCCTACATCTGAATTTTGGGTAATTCCATTTGAAACAAAGTAGATATTTAATTCCATTTTTATTTTGGTTGATTATTTGATATATATTCTAAGCGATTTTCTTCAACGATAACATATGTATCAACTAAATATTGTTGAAATAATCTTCCACATTTTAACAAAGTACTCGAATGATTTATTCTATCATGAATTTGATAACAAACAAATTTTATCACTGTTAGTTTTCTAATTTGTCGTCACTTTTTCCATCAATAGGTTGCAATAATGTGTTTATTTTAAATCCATTTTCTCATATAAAAAAAGTAATGGATACTGTAAATGACATTAACTTTGGATGTATTTTTGAGATACGTTTTAGTTCTCCATTATTTGACTGAATAATGATGTCCCTATTTGAATTAAATTCTCAAATGTCATCAATTATTAAACCACCAATTTCTGAAACAGTTGGTAATTCATATTTTCAGGCAATGAACTATCAGTTGGTTGTCGATTGTACGGTCATACTGAAATCAGACAATGAACTATTTTCAAAATTATTCCTATCGATTCAAAACTTTCTTGTCAATTCATTAAATTCATCAAGCATGTGCACTAATTTTTCAATAACATCAACTTTTATTTTTTGATTTGCATTATTTGGATCAATAACATTAATACGATTTAAAATTTCATTAGTAGTGTCGTAGACATATAAGTGAGCATACTTAGCACATTCACCTCCGGAAGGTAATACAAACCCCATTAAATAATACACTTGTCCACATATTTTAAATACATAAGGAGATGTTCTATTACTTATAGTAGAATCAATTTTTGTACTCATAGACGTAAAAACAAACATTGAATTGTAAACTCAAATATTTTCATAAAATAGTATGTTCTCTTGACCATTGTATGTCTGAATTTAATAATTGTTCAAGAATAATTGGAGTAGGATTTGACAATGGAAGTTTACTTTATCCTTTTTGACAACAAGTTGTTTATATCAATTAATTTTTTATTTTTTTATATAGATTCATATAACCAAAACGAAGCACCATAATAATTACATGTGTAAGAATCATCCACAGAGTTATGATAGTTTATAACCATACCCAGAATAACAATTGTTGAAAATTGTGTTAGAAAATACTGAATTTTTTTATTAATCATAAATAGATAATGTAATATAGGGCTCACTTTGACGGGTTCGTTGATAGAATGCATGACCCAAAAAAAGTTTCATCTAACACTTGCATTTCATAAATTAATGTTAAATTTTTTTATTGTTTTAATGAATTTTGTGTGTGTGAAATATTATACCCCTAAATACAATTAAAACCACTACATGCATATAATTACCTCTTATAATATTATCGTCGTCGTCTGTGTCGTGGTTAGCTAGTGTGCTTGCTCTAGGATACTTTAAAAGTATTGTTGTCTTATCGCTTGTTGATGATTGTTCATCGACAGTTTGGAAAGTACTTTGTCTCTTGCTTGAAATTCGTTTATCTGATCCGCTTCCTGTGGGATACTCTAAAGGTGCAACTGATCCCGAATCACTGCTTATACAAGTTAATTTTCTATTTCATCCTATACCTAAAAAATTAATTTAAATAATGAAAACCAAACCGAGTTATAAGCGGTAATAACATGGAAGAATAGCAAACAATAGAACCATTCATCAATTTATGTTCATAAAGCATGGAAAAAAACTTGGATAGTTCACATTTTAGGAAAACAAGCGGTATTTTATAATGTACAACATGCCAAAGTGTATTACAATAACAACTTGAAGTTTCACTAATATATCAACTAAGCCAAGAATTTGTATCCCACTAAAAGTATCTAACCAATTGTTTACATGAATGAGTGAAAGAATCAAATCCTAGTGACAACAATTCAACCACAGCCATTTGAAATGAAAACTTGAATGTTTTTACAATACATATGCAAGACAACATCAAAATAGCTTAATACACAGTTGATTGTTGATGACAATCTAAGCCAAAAGATAACAATTCCCAGAGAAGAAACACAAGAACAAAACAGTGAAATATTGTTTGCATATACCTTTCCAACCCTATAGAAAATATTAAAGAAATAAAATCAATTACAATTAAAATTAGAATAGTTTTGCATTTATAATGTAAACAACAATGAATCAATTAAATTTTCAAAACATAACTCATTTTTTTTCCCATTTTGGTCAATTGGCATGTGACCATCAAAACCACGCAACAAATTGTATATCCATCCCCAACAACAAATTAAAGCAAATATTCATCTATCGTCTCATATATTCATCTACACTACAAGAAAACAGCACTTAGACCACGGAAACGTAATTGTTCCGTGGTCCAAGTGACACCTAGACCACGGAAAATACTCCGTGGTCCAAGTACCACCTGGACGACGGAGTCTTTTCTGAGGTCCAGGTAATCACCTGGACGACGGATAATACCATCTCCGTCGTCCAGGTGATCACCTGGACCTCGGAGTCTTCTCCGTCCTCCAGGTTGTCACCTGGACGACGGAGATGGTATTCTCCGTCGTCCAGGTGATTACCTGGACAACGGACCGACACGCCGTCGTCCGAGTATACGAAACGTACTTCCACTTAGACGACATACCGACACATCCGTCGTCTAAGTGAAGCATTATATAAGCCCGATGCCAAACTAAATTCATTCATCGATCTCTTCATTCCATTTGAAGAAGAATTGAAGGAGAAGGGAGAAGGAGAAGGGAGCTAGCTAGCTAGAAGGCCGAGAAGAATCAGGATCGATAAGGGATCTCCGCTGACTAGCTAGCTAGCTTAATTAACGTACAGATATCGAGAAGGCCAGCAGGTACGTACGTACGCAGTTAAAATTTGCTTAATTAATATATATTTAGTGAAAACGTACGTACATATATACATGCAAGGATGTTAGCTGATGTTAGCTATATATATATATGTACAGATCGATTAAATTACGTACGTACGTAATTGATGGATCGATGTAGATCGAGTACGTATAATTAAGCATAAATTAATGGACAAATATATATATATGTAATAATTAATTAATTAATTATAATATTTTGTAGCAGTATGGACAAGAGTTGGATGAAGTTGAAGAATAGATGTGATGTCCGGTATATGGATGGAATTAGCGAATTTGTGAATTTTGCGATAGAACATGGTCAGGGAAAGAAACGTTTCAGGTGTCCGTGTCAGAAATGTCTTAATTGTCAGTATGCGGAGGTTAATGTTATGGTGCAACACCTGTACGAAAATGGTATGATGTGGAGTTACACTACATGGAGCGAGCATGGTGAAGCAGTAGAGTTCAGCGCAGCAGACTTCAGCTCAGGGTACAGTTACCATGGTGCCTCATCCAGCAGCAGTGGTGCTGGACCCCCAGCTTGCAACCCAACTGCAGATTTGGTCCATGATGCGTTTCCGGGATGTAGTCATAGTGGACCAACACCAAGACGGAGGTTACAGTACCACTAATGAGCATGATGACACATTCCCCGCAGCTAGCTTGGCCACTGACACCAGTGAGATGGAAAAGTACAACCGGATACTACTTAAAGCGCAGACCCCGGTGTTCCCTGGATGTCGAGAGAATGTGTTGCAATATGTGATGGAGCAAATGAAGATAAAAGTGAAGCACAAAATGTCAGTGAGTGTTTTTGACGAAATTCAGGAGCAAATATGTAAGTTGCTTCCTGATGATCACAATCTTCCTAAATCTCATTATAAGGTTAGAAATATCCTGAGCAGCCTCGGCCTAAAGTACAGGATAATTGACGCATGTCCGAATGATTGTGTGCTATTTTACAAAGAGTATAAAGAGTTGGACTATTGTCCCGTATGTGGCCAGTGCAGATTCCAGTTGAATAGGAAGAGTTCAAAAAAGAGAATTCCTGTGAAAGTTGTTCGATATTTTCCCTTGATTCCCAGATTGCAGCGCCTGTACATGTCTCTACACACAGCAGAGGCGATGCGATGGTTCGCAGAAAAGCGAATAGATGACGATGTCCTGCGACACGCCGCGGATGGGGAGGGTTTCAAACATTTCGACAGAGAATTTGGAGACTTTGCTTCAGAGGTTAGAAATGTTAGACTCGGCCTATCTACAGACGGATTCAATCCTTGGGGAAGTAATAGCTCCGCCGTCAGCACTTGGCCAATTATTCTGATGCCGTACAACTTGCCTCCGTGGATGTGCATGAACAAGGAATTTAATTTCCTTACCGTACTAATTCCAGGTCCTAAATCTCCATCGAAGTGCTTAGATGTCTACCTCAGACCTTTGATCGACGAGCTGAAACTGTTGTGGGAAAATGGAGTCCCAACTTATGACAAATTTACTGACACGATGTTCACGATGAGGGCTGTCGTAATGTGGACGATCAGCGATTTTCCAGCTTATGGGATGTTGGCAGCCTGCAGGACAAAAGGATATAATGGATGTCCTATATGTTTGGACGACGTGAACTCTAGTTGGCACGCGGGGAAGGTGTGTTACTTGGGTCACCGTAGATGGCTTCCTCATGACCACCTGCGGTGACAGGATGAAGCTCATTTCGACGGTACGGTAGAGAACAATCATAAACCCCATAGTTGGTCGGGCGAAGAGATTTTAGAGAGGTTGAGCTATTTCGACTTTGGTGTGTTGAGCAATGACGCAGATGTAAAGAAATGTAATCCAATTCCTCCACATGATCTGAGCTATTGGGATCACAAGAGTATATTCTTTGAACTCCCTTACTGGTCGAAGTTGAAGCTGAGGAACAACTTGGACGCGATGCACATAGAAAAGAATGTGTGCGACAGCGTGGTGGGAACAATTCTCGGTATTAAGTTCAAGACTAAAGATACTCCCGAAGCGCGCAAAGATTTGGAATCAATGAATCTACGTCGTCCCTTCTGGTTGAGGAGGGATAGGAAAGGAGTGTACAACAAGATGCCAGATGCACCATACACAGTGAAGCCGACGCTTAGACGTTCTGTATTTCACTGGTTTAAGGGCGTTCGTTATCCGGCTAAGTATGCAGCTACTATAACTGGAGCAGTGGACGAGGTGCAACACAAGTTTGTTGGTCTAAAGACACATGACTATCACGTTATGCTGCAACGTCTGATTCCAGTGGTAATTCGACCATACTTGCCTCGGGACGTCGTAGAACCAACAGTAGCATTGTGCAGGTGGTGGCAGAGGTTATGCGCCAGAGAATTAAAGAAGTCAGATGTGGTGGAATTGCAACAACAAATTGTGCACATCATTTGCAAACTAGAGAGGATTTTCCCCCCTGCTTTCTTTGACATCATGATTCACCTAATGATCCACCTGCCCGAGTGATCCTTAACCAATTGCGATTCCGCGCATCCCTGATATTCAAATGCGGCGGGCTGAGACTTGGCCTTTATTACTGATATCAGGATCTTTCGGTTCCACCATAATAGAAAGAAAAAAACTGAAAGCATGAGTAAATGTCAAAACCCTGTATTTTAGATAACTCATAAAGGGATTGGGAGAGAATCAACCTACCAATGTATGAAGATGCAACTAGCAAAACTGAATTTCAACCTCTGTAAACAAAAAGAAGAAGTTAAATTCGAGATTAAGACGAGATCGAGTGATCTCTACTTTTAATACTTTTGGTAACACAGGATGAATAAAACACATAGAAAATGACTCAAACTATAACGTTCTTGATTGATACAGATGATACCTTGTGGTGGGTTGAGTTATTATTTCAATGCAGTTGCTCTCTATCTTCTTGGCAGAAGCAGTACGTGGTAGGTCAGTCGAGAGAGGTGATGACCGGACGTGTTACTGCAAACCTTGTAAACAAAAAAACAACAAATCGAGAGATTGAGAAAGTTGCAAACTGAGAGAGAACAAAATAGAGAGAGTTCAAGAAAAAAAGAAATTGGGAGAGATAGAATGATGATAAACATTATTAGATGAGATGCAGTTCAGAAAAATGATACAATTCCAAAGTTCAAACGACCAAATCCCATACACACTCATATGTACCAATCTAAAACCCAATAAACCAAGAACTCATCATAGTTTTAACACTATTGTCCTTCGTTTTAAAAAAAATATTAAACTTAAATTTAATTGCTTAGGAAAAACTATAGATGAAATAATACATTAAGAGTGATAAGAGTGGTTTACATAACCGTACTATGAGACTATACAATAAAAAAAGAAGTGGATAGAAATTGATGGAAGCAGCAAGATCCATCAAGGACCTCGGAAAGTATTTTGTTCCAATAGTGCATGACACGGTAAAACTTCTTGGATCCGCTAACCTCTTAGGTACCTTCCTTTGAATAACCACTGACATCGTGGCATTAAGGTTCACTTTCTCAGATCTTACCTCCTCTTGTAGTCTATTCTTTAATCTCCGGTTGGTACAAAGCTCATTCAAGAACTAGTACATGGGAATAGTTTGATTGACGTTAAGAAAGGGAATATTGATTTCTATCTTCTTGAAGACATCCAACATTCCTTAGTCTTTCGATCCAAATTAGCTTGGATCGAATCTTTATTCTTCACATGATGGAAGGGTAAGTACTCTCCTTCACCTTGTGGAACCCCTTTAGAATACTCTTTACCCTTGTCCTGACTCTGTTTTTTGATGGGTCGAGAAGTTCTATCTACTCATCGACAATCTGTGTTTGTCCGGACAGTAGGCTCCCTTCGACAGGTCAACTGTGAGTCTCGACCTGTCGAGTTCTAGGCCTCTTGTTTTCCCCAAATCAATCTCGGAATGCTCTCAATCCATGCATCTACCCTCTAAATCTTTTACGACCGCCGCAAAGTTGACTTACTCCACTATCAGAGATCTCATGCTCAACCTCAAACTCGTCTTCATCTTCATACAGAATCAAGTCGGTCTTCTCTTAAAATTGCACAACCTTATCTCTACTTATGATTCCCTTCTCAAGTCTGAGAGGGTTTTTAGATACAAGTGGTGCATCTAAGTTCTCTTTATCATCACTCTCCACTATGGGAGCATCTCTATAGTTCTCAAAGTTCTTCCCGGACTTCAATATTGTATTCACTATGTTCACTTGGTGTTTGGGGTTCTTCTCGGTGGTGGAAGGGAATTCATGAGCCTTGCCACCTCCTTGTGTGGTAAATGTCTTTGCCAATTGACTCACTTGAGTCTCTAACTTGTGGATTATACTTTGAATCTCATTGCGAAGTGTTTGATCCTCACTCTTCATGCTCATGAAAATTTCAAGATACATCTTCTTGTCCTTTTCTTAATTCTTGACAAGTTTGGCAAGCAAGTCATCCATGTTGGGATCTAAGTACAACGGGTGCTCTCGGTTGGTAAGTGTTACCACTCGAAGTATTAACGAATCCTCCATTTGGTCTTGGTGCAAACCCGGGAGCTCTTTGATTGTTAGAAAATCTCTTGATTCCACTACTAGAGGCACCAAAATTGCCTCCTTGATTATATCTCTCTCCTTGACCTTGAAAACCTCTATTAGGTATTTGCACACTTCCTTGCCCTCCTTGGTTATTTTGGCATTGACTACCCCATGAGAAGTTAGGGTGGTTCTTCTAACCCGGGTTATAGGTGTTAGAGTAAGGATCATTCCTCGGTTGATTATAAAATAACCCCTTGCATTTCTCAATGACCTCCCTATAGTCTTCTTGATATAGGTAACTAAAAGTCTCATGCACCCTGCTCTCATATATCATGCATGTTACCGGTTCTACACTTATCTCCGAGACATGGTTGACTTGGCCTCCACTTTGGTATTGCTTTATCAAGAGGTTGAATTTTTTGTTCATTAACTCCTTAAGCCTCTTAATGGCGTCGTCATGTGCATGTGTGGCCTCCTTAACTTCATACATGCCACCACGATTAGCTTGGGTAGCCTCTCTCATAGAAACTGACGGCTTCCTTACACTTAGCTTTACAACTCACAAGGCCGACCTTTCCGACATCTTTTCTCGAAAAACGTGTGCTTTCTTAGTGGTCTTATCCATGAAGTCACCGCCACAAGCGCTATCCACCTTTCTCCTCATTTACATACTCAATCCTTAGTAGAATAAGACATAATAATGTCTTGGGTTTGCCCATGGTTTGGACAACCAACCTCTAGATCTTTGAAACATTCCCATGCTTCGCAAAACAACTCTTCATCTTCCTCCCGGAAAGTCATTAGACTTGTCATTCTCTCATTGATCTTTCAAGATGAAAAGTAATTTGTGATGAACTTTCTTTGTAAGGTATACCAAGAATTGATTGAATTGGGTGGAAGCTTGTTGAGCCACTCATTGGCCTTGTCCCTCAAACTTGATGGGAGGACCCATAGCCGTAGTTGCCCCACATCCATGTTTCTTATATTCAACCTTGCACATGATTCCTCAAAATCTAAGAGGTGAGAGTATGAGTCAGAATTAGCATGCCCCGAGAAAATGGGGAGGGTTTGAAGAAAATGGCTTAATTTTGAAGGACTCTCTCGCCAATGGTTGGAGAACTATGTCCCCGGTGTGCATGGCCAATGAGAGTAAGGCATATTCTCTCAATAGTCTTCCTTCATTTAATTCATCTTCCATGACAAGTTGCTCTTGTACTATAAGCTCAGCCTCCTTCTCAATTGGGGGATCTAACTCAATATGAAGGACATGAGCACCAAGTAATGGATTCCCAAGTGCTTCTCAGTTCTCTACCCTCAACAACGGAATACCACCCTATTTTTCACTACTACTACTCAAACCCACTTTACTCGGAGCCACTTTATTGAAACTCAAATTAGATCTCCAAAAAACGAATGGCGAGCTTGAAGATAGAGTGTGTAGATTCAAATGATGGAAGGGCATAAATCTGAAAAACACAGTAAGCAACCACTTGAAATTAGTCCTCTAAACCATTAAAGTACTCAAAGCCTTTAGAGCCTTCCATGGTACTTCTTTGGCACCCCCCTCGAGAAAATATCAATGAGCACTCTAAGAGTTCGAATGTGATTTCGGCAAGTGACATAGTGGCCTTCATGGTTCAATGGACACTGAAGTAATCCGAGGTAAAGACGTACGTTATTCGATATACCGAAATCACGAAATAAGGTCCTAATGATCTAGGGTGTAGCGGAAAGTAAGTTTGCTAGATTTAGACTCTGTAACTATAATACTTTAAATAAAGACATTATTTTAGATATGCTCTCAAGAATGTAGATAACTCAAAGTAAGTGAATAAGAGAAGTGAAACAAATTCCATATCTTTTTCCAGTTATGTTCTTTATATGCATGATACACAAACAATTGATGCAACAAAGAAACACAAGAGATGAAAATGTATCTCACAACGTCAAGTCTATTAGAGACTCAACATCGCAAGGGATTATTAGACTAATATGAGTGATTAAACAAAAGGTTGAATGATTATTTACTACTAATACAAGTTCGAAAATATAGATGATCACAAATTCAAGAAAGAAGAATGGTTGGCTAGATATGTCCCCGTTAACCATTTGATGCTCAGACAATGTCCAATTTTAGGTCATGAGTCATTTAGTCCGGTTTACATGCTCAAATATCATTTGGATCATAAGAATGAATCGTTTCATTGTCTAAATCAAGTCTTCTCGGGTCATACTTGGTTATGGGCCCAAACTCCTAGGCCTTTTGAGATTCTAAAAGGTTTCGGTTCATTCATGAAGCACAAGGTAAACTAAGATTAAAATTATGTATGGCTTCCCTTCCTCTATTGGAGTACTTAGAAATGGGTTCTAATGAATGTTCCCAACTCGCACTTATTGGGTTATGAGTCGAAAGAATCAACACTAGCTGCAAAGTCTGTTGGTCTATTGTAAGCTTAACCGAAAACCTTCAAGTCGTTTGGACCTCAAGAGTATTCTGATTCATACTCAAACACAAGGAAACCACACCCTAACATTAACCTTTTAAGTTTAAGTCTAAGTCATGTTATATGATCATCTATTTCCCAAGTGAATGGCTAGTTCCCTTAAAAGTCATTTCCTAGTCCCTTTAAGCAAATCCTAACTTAGCTAAGCTAAGAAATGCATAGGTGAAACTAATCAATAAGCTCAAGCATAACAACCTGCCATAATCACATCACACACACACAAAAAACTCATCCAATAGCATAGAACTCTCAAAACATACTCATAAACACAAATCAAACATCATTGTTTACATCAAATGGCTAGGGTTTGACCTCTAGCCTCTCATAGAGGTACTACTCACTATACATACTTAGAAACAAGTTTGAATACATAAATAAGGTGAATAAGGTGAAGAAATAACCCAAGACTACTCTTCCCAAACGAAGCCAAGCTTCTTTAATTCCTCTCTTGTGCTTCTAACTTCGGCTTCTTTACTTCAAATGCACCCAAGCTTGTAGATGAGGTAAGGGAGAGGAACCTCAAGAGAAGCAAGGTAGCTCCACCTTGAGAGGCTGATTTGGTGGTGGTATAAAAGGTGTTTGAGGTGGAGGAGAGAGCTAAAGGTTTAGGGAGTAAGTGATGGCTATCTCTAGATACAAAAACTATGAAAAAGATATCAAATGAGATGTGTTATGTTGGTGGCTAATGGGGAACTTGACCAAGATGGGATAAGGAGGATAAAATGAGGTGTTTTGTGAGCCCTTAGATTTGCTAGTGTGGCCATGAAGTTTGATCTAAAAGCTACAAATCAAGATCCACATTTCTTTGTTTTTAGGCTAAAGTCCAAACTTTACCTAATACTTTCAAAATTCAAATATGTGACTCCCTTTTTTAAATCAGCTAGGTTTGTATCCTAGGTGGTTTGGGCTTCCCTTGGACCTACCTCAAAGTGTTTGGGCCTTATTTGGTGATCCAGCTGGTCATGGCGATATTTTGGCAGCTTCCGATAATTTCGAGTGATTATTTTTTGTCATTTTTCCAAAGTTACTCCAAATTCCCTGATGACTTTGGAAATGTGCTCGGCTTCTCCAAAAAGTGATTAATTACCATCTTCAAGAGTGTTTCCATGCTAACTCCCAATTTCCTAGCATAAAAAGGAAATGTTATAAAAATGATCCTTTATTCATAAAAGACAAGCAATAAGCATGAAGTTAGGGACATAATTAGCACATAATTATCAACCTAACAAAAATTCCAAGGATCAAAAACATCCTCTCTTTTTTTCTCATTTTTTTATGGTATTTTGCTTCCATAGTGCCATAGAGCTATGTATAATTCGAATCATTCATGCATAATGAAGTGTATTAACCTATCTTAACACTTTCAAATACCAAAATTAAAGGAAGAAAGTTTTATTACTTTGCCAACATCAAAGCTTACATCAAAAGATTGTCATATTCCAAACAAAACCGACTACAACAAGTTAAAATAAGGTAAACTTGATTACATAGAAGAAATATAAGCCTAATACATAGACTAGTCAAAAATTGCATTCTCCAGACTTGCTTTTGTGTCATCTGCTATAATAAGATTGGCTTCACCGCAATCTTCCATCTAATAGTCTACAATGCAGTTGGTCTCATGTGTCAAATACTATTTGCACCTTTTGTAGACATTTTGAACATCCTTGAGTGCACAACATTGTTTGTGCATGTGCTTGGTAGAGCCACACCTATAGCAAGGTGACAAACGAGAAGAAGAATCAAAATTTGAAGAATTTCAACCATTCCTAAGACCGGAGTTGGAGTGATGCTTATTGGAGTTGTTTTGACTATTGTCTTAGCGAATCTAAGTTAGATTCTGATTTTTTTCTCCTCTACCATGACCTATTCCATGTCCTCGTTTACCACCATGAGTATTATAAGGCTCAGAACAACCCATCTTTTTATCTTTATGTGTCTTCTCGCCAGTGTTATAAGTCTCATGAACCTTCTTTGTTTCAGCAAGCCTGACATTGTTGTTGAGAAGAATTTCATGATGCATTTCTTTCTTTGCTAGAATGTTCATGAGGTCACTGAAAGACTTTATCCTACCCTACTCAAAATCAATTTAATATTGATGCAAAAGCATGTCCATAGAATTAGGGAAGGTGTTCAAAGACTTCTCGATCATAGCTTGATCAGTGTTTACCACGCTACAAACACTCAATTCAGATTGTAGCTTCAACATAGCTTGATTGAATTCATCAATCTTTGTATAATCCAATAACCGGATTGAATCTCATCTTATTCGCAATTTTGGAAGTTGTGTGTCATGCACATTATTGAATCTTTCTCGTAAAGTTGCCCACAAATCTGTGGGGTCATTCTTTAGCAAGTACTATTTTCTTAGAACTAAATGTATATGCCACCTCATACACATGAAGGCTTGAGCTTTTCGAGTTGGAGTTGGTGTCTCAACGTTATAACCAGGTGGTGGTGGTAGTGGTTGGATAGTATCAGAAAGATTTTTACTTAAAAGAGTATTATCAATATCGGATACCCAACGATTGTATTATGCTCCTTGTGGATCAAGGATGTCAAATTCAACACTTCCTGGCTCAGTCATCTACAAAAAATAAGAGATGTAATTATTATCTGATTGAAAGAACTACGATCACTAATATCAAGTTTAGGGAATAAAAAACGTGATCAATGATGTATGGTCACAAAAATTGATGCAAAATCAGTGGCTTCATACCACATCCCAGAAAACTGTGACTTTCACAATTAATCACAAATATCGACTTCCTTTTTTTTCAATATGAAATCACAATTAACCGTGATATTCATTAATAACTGTGACTCCCCCAAAACCGTCATTAATATCAACTTTTTATCAACATGTATTAATCCATATGAACTGGGGCATAAAAAGCAAATCACGGTATGAAAATTCAACCAAAATCTAGACCTAGATCCAGGGTGTTGTGGTGATTAAGTTTTGCAACCTAATTTTAAATCGAAGAAAATTCAACCTAAATCTAAACTTCGAGGGTGTTATGCTTGATATGAAAACTTTAAGAAAAGTTTGAAGAAGCAAAAATCCACCAAAACTGGCAGTGGAGATTTTGGTGTTTAGGGTTAGGATATTTTTTTTTCTTTAGTGGTGATGGTTATCAACTCAAGAGTTGTTGATAACGTGTTCAAGGAAAAAATAGATATGCAGAAAATATGATCTAAAACTGTATTTTATTCATTAATAAATGACTTTCAGTAGGTATTACAATTTGTTACAATTAATATCCCTATAAAACAATGATTGAGAAAATATTTATTTTTATGCTAATTAAGATAAGACACACGTCGGATACTAGGATATTATTTTTTTAAACGATTATATATTATTTGAATAAACCAAAGACTAAGCTTATAGAATATCAATCAAGATCCATTTACAAGGGTCCTCAACTCTTCGATTTGAGCAGTTAAATCCGAGAAAGACGAACCACCTTTTTGAATAGCCATGCTTGCGATCTCTCCAAGCGCTTTAATTCTGTTTCTCATTACCTCCGCTCATCACCTTCCATGATTAAGGTGATCTCTCCAACTTTTTCTCGTTACAGCCTTCTCTATAGCCTCCCTCTTCACACTGCCCTCACTCTTGACACTCTCATCCACAAAAGAAACCCACTTTTCAGCACCAACTCCAACCCCAACACCAAGTATCTCTGTCACCAACTTCTCAATGAAAAAGTTGTCAGCAGAAACCGGCCAGGTGATCATCGGTTTCCCAGCAGAGACTGCTTCGAGGACTGAATTCCACCCACAGGGAGACAGAAAAGCTCCAACTCTGCTTCATGCTCGAGGATGAGCACTTGGGGTGCCCAATCCCTAATAATCAGTCCCTTGCCTTGTATTCTCTTCTCATATCCTTGAGGCAATCATTCTTCTATCTCTTTCTTTTGTTTCTGCTTCGTCGTCGACACAACCCAAATGAAGTCTTGTCCAGAAGCCTAAAGGCCTAATGCAATTTCTAGGAGCTGACAGTCAGCAAAACTTACCATGCTTCCAAAACATACGTACACAACCGAATTGGGTTTCTTAGAGTCAAGCCATTTCAAGCACTGGTGTTGCTCAGCTGCTTCTGCTGACTTTAGCTTGTCGAAAAGGGTAACCGGGCCAATATGCACGCCATGTCTTCATCCCTCCATGCACTTTCCTGTAATGATCAGCATAATCTGGTTCAAACTCAAAGAAGCTGTTACCATAGCTCTTTTTCTCACACTCTATGGCTCCTTTCCAGAATTCTGCTACATCATCCAGCTTAAAAGCATCCTGAATTTGGTTTCTTGTCATCTTGATCTCATGTAGGAGACCAGGAAGGACAAAATAATCTGTTTCAGACAACAATGCTTTCTTGTGAGGTTGATCTACTAGCACGCTCAATGCAGCACTCATAGAGAAGGTTCCTGTTGCATGGAAATATATCCTTGGAATTCCAAACTTGGTAGCAACATCTGTGGCCCAAGGAAAGAAAAGATCGGCAACAAGGCAATGAGGTCGATGTTGGCCCAATATCTGCTCGAGCTGCGATTCGAGCAAACCTGTGGCAGTCAAGAATTTGGCTTCCATCTCTTGCGTTGTGATCAAATCAGCCCTCTTGCATTCCTTCGGCAACCCAACTTGAGCAGAGCAGATGGGAACTTGATGAGAATAAGTTCAATGTTTATGCTGCTTCTTTCTTGGTTTGCTAATAATTTGGTAATGAATGGTTCATTGAGAGGAGTAGTTATTATGGTCGATTTCACACACAGAGAAGCAAATAGCTTGGCCATCTGCGTGAGGGGTGTCATGTGGCCACGAGCCATATAAGGGAAGAAAAAGATATTAAGCTGCTCACTAGATTTAGTTTTCATGGCAGAAGAGTTGAAGATGAAGACACTGGTAGTTATGCTAACTAGCCATATAAGGGCTTAATTAGCTACGTACACCCCCAATATATAATTATACATCAAGCTAGCTAGCATTTTGATCTCTAGTGTCAGCCACCCATTGTGTATATGTTGCCTTTCTGACTTCTTGTGGGTCGATGAAAATGAACATTCATGTGAACTGGTCTCCAGTATTAAGTGGGATGGACCCAAAGATATTAAGCTGCTCACAAAATTTAGTTTCCATCGCAGAAGAGTTTTTAGTTGAAGACACTTAGCTATGCCAAGGGCTTAACTAGCTACTTCCGACACACCAATATGTATATGAACAAGCTAGCTAGCATTATGATCTTCTACTCTCATCCACCCAATCCGATAGGTTGGTTTCAAATAATTTCTTAAGGAGGTTGTCATATTCTAATGATTTGGTGAGATATCTTTGGTGCAGTTGTATTAATTTGTAATTGGTCAGTCGCTGAATTGTTGCCTTTCTGACTTGTGGGTTGATGAAAATAAACATGAATGTGAACTCTCGTCTCCAAAGTCAAATGTGATGGCTCACCAACGCATGCACCAAAAACACTGAAGTTTAGGATCCTCCTTCGATTCAGAGTCATGGATCTCATCATTCATTTACACAGTACACTTGAGATAGAAGTCATAGAACTCATAGAAGGCATTGTTCACTCTTTATCAACTGGAATTGGCTTGTGTCATCTTGATTTATATACTCGCATATAAAATACAAGTTCTCTCTACCTCGTAGTTTAGGATCCTCGTGGAAGTGTCATCTAATAATACTATGTTGTGAAGACTAATGTTTCGATCTTCCTATCAACTTATTTGTGCCGAACAAAGAAGCTATTCCTGGGGATAGTTCAAGCATCTACAAGGCTTCAAGCTCAAATCACATATGCACAAACTATTACATACTTTCACCTAGTATACAAATGGAACAATGGCAAGCCGATTTCTAGGGTAATTTTCAAACTTCTGAAGATACCACCTATGAGTTTCTGCTGCTGCAAACACCAAGTTTGACACCTGAAAGACAAGATAGGATATTAAAGTATACTGGATCCGAGTAAAGCACAATGAGAAAGAAATTTGAGCATATATGCTATGTCTCGGTTCATGTGTGTGTGAACTTGCATACATTCTTCCAGAATACAAACATACCACGAACCCAAAAAGTAGCCAGACTGTGAGGTCTGCTCCTCCACTGGCTACCAGAAGACCAGCATATATAACCTTCATCATCATCAGAAGAAGAAAAGAAACACATCAAGCCTCGTGAGAAATTTATATTCACTCATGACAATGAGATAATGCTTTAGGCCATATTGACGGGAATGATTAGAGACTTACTATCTCAGCAAGATAGTGTGGAGATGAGACAATATTGAACCAATCACCATGAGGAATCACATATTCATCGTTTTGTTCACCATATTCCCGTAAGGAGCCCTAACAAAAATTATAATGTCAGTTGGCATACAAGTACTCACAAGGACACAACATATCCATTAGTGTTTGAAAGAAAAAAGGGTAAATGCAAGACTCCATAATTTTTTTTCTTTTCCAATTGCCTAATTATGGGGCATTGAGTCATACCAGAATATCATGACAGCGGTGCTGATGAATCCATCCCCAAAAGAATATAGCTGCACCACTCCACTGGAGCCAACCAAGTTTCATAAGAGAACTCATAACTTCCAACCAATCGAATTCCAAATCTTGCAAGGTATTCTTCTTGCCTTTGACAATGAATTCGGCCACTCCATTTATGGAGAAGTTATAAACATCCATAACATTATTACAGCAAAGTGACAGGGGTGCAGCAGTGTAGAAACTAACATCATAAAAGAACACTATTAGCAAAGAATAAACATTTTTTTTTATAGATGATGTCAAGGAACAAAAAGAACAGAAAAATGAAAATTTTATGCAAGGCAATTCAGTAAATTAATAGATTATTCCATTAGGACTTTCACCAGATATTCAAGCTACAAACTTTTACAAAAGTAAAAGCATTTTTTAGTAAAGTTTAGGTATTTAGTTTTGTCACATCATAACACTATAGATCAAAACATGAATCTATCATCCCAGCAGTGATATCAGCACATATGTCATAAAATGAAATGAAAGCATCTAATCTGATGCATGTGATAGATCGATACATGTATGCACACAACAAGATCATCAGCTCACTCCAAAACTAATCATAGCAAGAGACTTGAAAAGAAAAGGTTTCTGAAATAACTTACAAGAGGCCAGTCAGATAGCCAAAAATGTGCATCCTGGCAGAGGAGCTGTACTTGAATACATATATTGTCTCAATGAGGCGCCTCACGACTTGAATTTCCATCAACAAAAGCAGAAAGACAGAACGCCAAACACTATATCTATAACTTATAGGAACTAAAGAAGACCTGCGCCAGGAAATGGTATCTGGACCTCCAGTGAAGTGGCTAGTAAATGAAGGATAAAGAAACGGGTCTGAAAACATTGGCACCAGTTTATACGCATACATCCAAGTTGTCACGAGAAGTAAGGTCGTCCACACAACAGCCACCACATAGAAATGGCAAAAGAACTTTTGCGGAACTGTGAATCTCTACAATGCAAGAAATTCACAAGATATCAAGCCTACGAAAACTACTATGTGCAATGCGGTGAAAGCCAAAACCAGATACAAAAGATTTCAGTGATAAGATTCTTGAGAAACATAATAGGAATAAGATTAGTTATTCTTTGCTATTAAGGAATATTTTATGATAACAATATAGAATAATTATGATGACTAATCAAGTAATACTCAAGTGGTATATGTACTAATAAGTATGTAGGATGTGTTCCCATTTGCTGAATTCCATATATATAGATGAGCTTTGCTCTCATATATATTCTATAGGTTCTAGCTTAAATGGCAAAAGTAGATGCAATCAGGGATCTACTTCTAATCGGTAGTAATATAGTTTCATGCTTTTTCATAGCTCAGAAAACAACAAAAACTTATCAGAACCTGACATATAGTAGGTGAAAATATGTCAGAGTCAAAGCGAGCCTGTATGGGATGGAACGACGTACCTTAGATGAAGATTGCATAATCTTGCCTCTCTTGGCAAAGCTCAAAACAATTTTATGAAACGAGTTTATCCAAGAAAAGGGCATGGAAGCAATCAGTATAGGCAGTGTGACTGCAATCCAAGCTGTTCTAAGCAACCCAACAACAACACCCACCTCCATATTTAGACAAAACCCAGATCAGAACTAAGCTTAATTTGTTGAAAAATTGACTAGCTCAGCTAGGAACACCGCCATTAGTGATGGAAACTGAAGGTGCTAGTGTTCTGAACCATTTAACAAACAGGTGGTTGGCATTTCAAAACAGAGATTAGCAATCACTATAAGAAGATGAAGATGATACTGCAATCAGAGAAAACAAAAGAAAGAGGGATTGTCTTGCTGTAGTAATAAAGGAAAGGGGCTACATACCATGAGTGACTTGAGGTGTTCGTACTCGGATCGGTTTAGGCAGTTCCGAACTTTTATTTTATTTTTCTTTGAATAACGAGGCAGCCAACGACATCTCCACTATGAGATCTAAGATTTAGGAGTTATAATTATAGCTCTTCTTCAGAAAAGTCTTCTTCAATAGAGAAAAAATAAGGATCTAGGGGCTAAAAATCTAGATTCAAATGTTAAATAAAGTGCTAAAATAGGACTTGGTATAACACCTCTAGTATGTAGAACCCACATATAAAATATAATAACACCTCTATTACAATTTTGTTATAGAACCTTAATCATTTGAGACATTGAAGTCATAAATAAAAAGTGCTAAATTGAAGTCCTATATATAAGTTTAGCACCTCGTATAAGACTTAATGATTGGAGATGCTCTAAATCGAGGACTACTTATTTCTTTTTTTTTAGAAAAATGGTTGGTTTCGTAACTTATAGCAGATGAGATGATATAATCACTCAAATTTGACGAATATTATTTTGATCATACATATTTTATTTTGTCATTAAAAATAGTCACTTTATTCATTTTAAATGTTAAAAATCACATATGTGACATACACATATTTTACTTAAATTTATATTTTTGTCAATGTCAAGTTAATAAACATGTTTATATGTACTTTATAAATAAATAAATATTTTTTTTTAATATTCCAAATAGAAAAAGTAATGGTATTGCTTACGTACGTACTCTAAAATGGAAATCAATAATCTATTTCCTTTGTTTAATTAAGGGCTACTGCGGTGTGGGAAGAGTTGCAGACTGAGATGGATAAACTATTTAAGAGCTGACTTGAAGAGGGGAAATATTACTCCTCAAGAGGAACATATCATCATCATATTGCATGTATCTCTGAGAAATAGGTATGGTTTTATACACGTACATATCAAGTGGAACAACCCGCTTAATGGACTGTATCAAGGCACCAAAAAGGAACTTCAGCAAGTGATATCTCAGCTCGAACAACAACCGGAGGAACACAAAACAAAAGGAGATGCTTTGAAAACTGATTGTGAAAATCTCAAGGCTGAGGTTGCTGAATTTTTATTGTTAGAGAAGTCTCTCGGAGAACTCAAAAAAAATTGGTGGAAACTAAAGCTTAACTTGCTAAAGAGGTACACTATAGAGTTGAAAAAAATTATAATAAGTTGGCAATGTAAGAGTTCAATGTCATTCACTGTGTGTAGTTGTCATTACTTGTCAAATTTAGAGTTCACTATGGGTATACTTGGTTGTGAGTTAACTAAGTTTCATTGTGAGTAACTAAGAGTTTACTGTGAGTTAACTGTCATTCACTGTGAGTAGTTGTCATTACCTGTCAAATTTAGAGTTCATTATAGGTAGTTACTTGACTGTGAGTTAACTAAGTTTTATTGTGGATAGTTGAGAATTCACTGTGAGTTATCTGTCATTCACTGTGGGTAGCTGACTATAATTCACTGTCATTGGCTGTGAGTTCACTATGGGTTAACTGTAGGTGCCTGTGAGTAGGACTCACTGAGAGTTAACTATGGTTCATTGGGTGGCTCAAAGTTCACTGTGTGAGTTAACTGTAGTTCACTATCATTAATTCTAAGAGTTCATTATCACTACCACATTTGTCAACATTACCGGCGAGATCATCGGAGACAAGGCCGGCGACCGGAAAATTCGCCGGTAATGTTCATCATTACCGGCGACTTACTCCGTCGCCGGTAATGTCGCCGGAAAATCGCCAGTAATGTTTCAATACATTACCGGCGACTCCAACCGTCGCCGGCAATGTCAAGCCGAACATTTCCGGCGATTTTCCAGCCGGAATTTCGCCGGAAATGTGTGGCTCGACATTGCCGGCGACGGTTGAAGTCGCCGGTAATGTGTTGAAACATTACTGGCGATTTTCCGGCGTAAAGTCGCCGGTAATGTCTTCATTTCCGGCGACTTACTCTGTCGCCGACAATGTCTCTTATATTAGTCGCAGCTCGATCATTCATTCATTTTGATCGAAAAAAATCCAGAGAAATCGAAAGAAGGAAAACGTACGCTCTGAAATCGATTTTTCGGTATATTGTCAAAATTAAGGCGCGCGTCGAAAACTCGATCACTCGGGAAGCTATATATATAGGTATGTGTATATATATATACGTATATGTGTATGTATATATATATGTGTGTGTGTTGATCAAATCCAATTCGTGAGATATATATGAAATGTTGTTGATGTCACCGAAACTAGAAAACTGCTTGTAGTTAATCTTATCTTGTGTCTGAATCAACAACTGGTATTATCGTAGTGCTATCGGAGCCACGCTTAACAGAGCCTCCTACCTAATCAAATACGTTTTGAATTGAAAAAAGAAGAATACCATCATCGAGTACTGAATCGAATTCAGAGATTAGATCGATATATATATATATATATGCATGCATGTGTTGATTTAATTAGAGTTGAATTGAGATATCGCGTCGATTATTAGTAGTGAATGTGTGTATATATATATAATTAATACGTAAATTTGTTAGAATTTTCAGGATGGACAAGAGTTGGATGAGCCTCGAAAGATGGGATGTCAGATATCACCAGGGAATTAGGAGTTTTGTGGATTTTGTGAAGGCTAATTGTGGAGACAATACACTTCATTATTGCCCGTGTAAAGAATGTAAGTGTTTCAGCGATCGATTTCGTTTTCCTATTGATAAAGTCCAGAGGCACCTGAGTAAATACGGGTTTTGGGATAAGTACACTTGTTGGATTTATCACGGTGAAACATCGTTAGCGGGTCCGCATGATCATGGACAATTTGGTGAGAGGGCCAGTCCACACTATGATCATGGAGATTTTGCTGAGAGGGGCAGTTCATCCTATGATCCAACAGCGATGTTAATCAATGATATGTTTCCTCATGAGAGCGGTGTATTTGCTGATGAAGCACCAAATGTCCCTCCTGTCGTTGAGGGTTTCCCCCATATCGAGCCAGTCGAGCCATTACCTGGAGCTCATGTCAACTCAAGCGGTATGGACAAGTACAACAACCTGATTGCATTGCAACAGACTCCGTTGTACGACGGTTGTAGTAAGACTGTTCTTGAAAGTGTGATGGGAGTGATGCAGCTCAAAATGGAGAACAAAATGTCTGTCAAAGCTGTTGATTCTTGGTTGAAGTGGACTGCTTCGCTACTGCCACCCGGTCATCATCTTCCTACCACTCATCATAAGGTGCGACATATCCTGAAAGATCTTGGGCTTTCCTACATCAAAATCCATGCATGCAGATATGATTGTATTCTCTTCTGGGGAAAAGATCTCGAAGACCTTGAAGCCTGCCCGGTATGTTTTACAGAAAGGTATAAGTTGACTCCTGCAGGCAACAAGAAAGCTGTGAAGATACTTCGATATTTCCCGCTTATTGATAGGCTGGAGCGGTTGTACATGTGTGCTTTCACGGCCGAGGCAATGAGATGGTGGGCTGAGAGGAATTTGCCTGACGATGACACCCTTATACACCCTTCCGACGGAGAGGCTTGGAAGCACATGGTCAGGGAGTTTGATCATTTTGCAGCAGATGTCCGAAATGTTTGGCTAGGGCTCTCATCTGACGGATTCAACCCTTTTGGCAACATGAGTCTTCAATACAGTATATGGCCAGTTATTTTGGTACCGTACAACCTTCCACCATGGATGTGCATGAAGAAGGAATACAATATGCTGACTCTGTTAATTCCGGGCCCGGGTTATCCAGGAAAGTGTCTCGATATGTATTTGAGGCCTTTGATTGAGGAGCTTAAGTACCTGAGTGAGTGTGGTCACCCCACTTACGATAGGTTCAAAAACGAGATGTTCCAGATGCATGCCATGCTTGTTGGCACCATCAGTGATTTTCCTGCCCGCGGTATGTTGTTGGGCAACGTTACCAGGGGTTACAGGGCTTGTTCAGAGTGCATGACGGTTGATTGTTGCAGTCCTCATTGCAGTAAAATTGTTCAGATGCATCACCGTTGTTGGCTTCCATATGATCACCCATTTAGGCAGGATCCAGACGCATTTGATGGGACTGTGGAAACAGGTGTGGCACCCAGGCGATGGACAGGGGAAGAAATTTTGGAAGTGTTGAATGAATATGATTTTGGCCAGCTGAGCAATCATCCTGACATAGTGGCGTCAATTCTAGACAAGCCCAAAAGGTATAAGTTTTGGACACACAAGAGCATATTCTGGGAACTCCCCTACTGGCCCAGGTTGCCTATCAAACATTACCTAGATGTCATGCACATAGAGAAGAATGTGTGTGAAAGTGTGGTGGGCACAGTTCTTAACTTGGAGGGGAAAACAAAAGACATCCCTAAGGCACGTATTGATCTGAAAGCTATGGGACTGCGGAAACATTTGTGGTTAAGAGATGGTAAGAGAAAAATGCCGCAAGCTCCTTACACCGTCAAGCCGAAGCATAAGCATGAATTTTTCGGTGGTTGAGTAATGTCAGGTAAATATTCTTATATATGACTATGCAGTACGGAAATTGGTTTGCCTTTAATTTTTACCGGATTATGGTGATATGCGAGAAATATAATTGTTGCCTATGGCTATATATATATATATATATATATACACATGCAGGTATCCTTATGGCTATGCAGGAAATATAAGCAGGTGTGTTAACTACCGGGACAATAAGATGTACGGATTAAAGAGTCATGACTGCCATGTACTGCTTCAACGCCTTTTCCCTATTTTCATTCGAGGGTACCTGCCCAAGGAGGTGGTGGAGCCGTTGGTGGCCTTGTCAAGATTCTTTCAGAAGTTATGCACCAGGGAAGTTAAAAAATCAGATCTCAGGGAGATGCAAGATGACATAATTTTTATCATGTGCAAGCTTGAGAGGATATTTCCGCCAAATTTTTTCGACATCATGCCTCACCTAACGATCCATCTTCCCGAACAATTGTTGCTTACCGGTCCCGTACACTACACTTGGATGTATCCCATGGAAAGGTACATTTGGTTTGCCTCTGTTTTTATATGTAAAGTCTTATTTTTACCCCTTTTAACATGCACTTGTTAACTTGTAGACAATTGGGAGCCTATAAGGACTATGTGAAAAATAAATATGCACCTGAAGGGTGTATCGCTGAAGCATATGTTGCGCACGAGTGTGTAACGTACACCAAAGTGTATTTGGGAGCGCTTGAGGACCCCCAACAACAGATGCCGATAGATGAACCTCAGTTCAACCTTTCTATCATCTCCAATGACGTTGTAGTACAGGGAAGCTTGCCAAAGTCGTACAAGTTGGATGAAAATGAGGTAGTCATTGCCCACTGGTCGGTACTGATTAACTGTGAAGAAGTACAATATTGGAAAAACTATCATTTTCACTGCCCTACTATTGCCGGAAATGTTGAATACCACAACAGGACGTTTGCAAACTACTTTGGTCCATGGGTAAGGGTATATGTGTATATGTCGTTATTTTTATTGCCATTTTCCTTATATAGCATGTGTGGACGTACGTGGTTTTGTGGTTTCTATGTTCATAATTTCTTGTGTGGTTTCTTATCGTTTTCAGATGAACCATGTAGCAGATGATGGTTACCCAGAGTGGTCAAACGAATTGAGGGTCCTTGCAATGAAACCGATAGCTTCAAAAGTTTACTCGATGTGTCAGGTCAATGGCGTGAAATTTATATGTGAAAATCGAGATGACCGACTGAAAACACAGAATTGTGGGGTGATGGTCCATGGTGGGCAGGATGGCGTTGACTATTATGGTGTCCTTCATTCAGTTGTTGAACTAATTTATGGGAACCGCATGAAAGTGCACTTGTTCAAGTGTAGATGGTTTGATACTAGCCCGGAGAACACAAGAACCGATCAGCACGGAACATTTTCGGTGAATACTGCTACTACCTGGTATGAAGAAGACCCTTTCGTTCTTGCCTCATCAGTAAAACAAGTGTTTTACCTGGACGATCTTCTTAACAAAGTCCCGTGGAAGGTGGTTAACCATGTTGCTCATAGAAACATATACAGTGCTGCCACACTTGGTGATACCGCAAATGATGAGGAAGTTACTGCATACCAAGAGCCGAACGCTTTTGACATTCCGGAATCATCTACGATTCGCCTTAATAATGTGAGATCTGGGAGTATGGTTCGAATTACTGGGGCAGAACTTCTCGATGTTAATCCATATGAAGTTGACGCTGATTCAGATGACGAGGAGAGGCACATATTGCCAGAGGTTACCTATGAAACCGAGTCAGACTCAAGTGATGAAGATGATTATGATTATCATCCTTAGTACGTTAATGATGTCGTCGGAAAATGTAGTCGGAAAATGTAGACGGAAAATGTAGTCGGAAAATGTAGACGGAAATCGTATACGAAAAATGTAGTTGGAAAATGTAGTCGGAAAATGTAGACGGAAAATGTAGACGGAAATCGTATACGGAAAATGTAGTCGGAAATTGTAGTCGGAAATTGTAGTCGGAAAATGTAGACGGAAAATGTAGACGGATATTGTAGACGGAAATCGTATACGGAAAATGTAGTCGGAAATTGTAGTCGGAAAATGTAGACGAAAAATGTAGACGGATATTGTAGACGGAAATCGTATACGAAAAATGTAGTCGGAAATTGTAGTCGGAAATTGTAGTCGGAAAATGTGGACGGAAAATGTAGACGGATATTGTAGACGGAAATCGTATACGGAAAATGTAGTCGGAAATTGTAGTCGGAAAATGTAGACGGAAATCGTAGACGGAAAATGTAGTCGGAAAATGTTGTCGGATATTTTTCGGGAAATGTCAACATTACCAACGAGTTATAAGCAACTCGTTGGTAATGACATTACCAACGACGATTGCTTATAACTCGTTGGTAATGTCATTACCAACGAATTATAAGCAAGTCGCCGGCAATGTTTGCTGGATAGAAACTGCCCAGCTCGACCCCGAGCTGTATTTCTCCTTATCCTCTCCTCCTCCCCTCCTCCCCTCCTCTCCTCCTCCCAAATCGGTCCGGCGAGAAACTAGCTCACCTCTAGCTCACCTCCTCCTCCTCCTCTCCCTCTCCTCTTCCTTATCCTCTACTCCTCCTTATCCTCTCCTCCTCTCCACCGATTCGGAACTCCTCTCCTCCTCCGAAAATCTCCTCCTCCCCTCCTCTCCTCCCCTCACCATTGTAGTCGGCAAAGCATTGTAGTGGTGAAGAATGGCAGGTCCGATCCTCTCTCTCTCCCTCTCTCTCTCTCTCAATTTTTAATTATTTTTGTGTATGTGTATGTGTATGTGTATGTGTATGTGTATGTGTATGTGTATGTGTATGTGTATGTGTATGTGTAAATTAATTAGGGTGCTAAGTTGGAAATTAGGGTGAAATGTGGAAAATTTATATGCAATGTATATATATGTGATGTATATATATATATATAGGTATGTTTGCAAATTATGTGATGTATATATATGTGAAAATTAAACCTAATTAAGATGCATGATGTATATATATGTGTGAAAAATGTGGAAAATTAATTAGGGTTTGTGATTTGGATGAATATGTGAAAATTAAATTTAATTAAGATGCATGATGTATATATATATACATCGAAAATGTATATATGTTAATTGAGGTGATATAGTTGTTAATTAATCGTATAAATGAAGGTGGAAATCGCGATCGGAACGGTTTAGAACCAGAATGGTTTTAAACCGGAACCGGTTTGGAACCGGAACTGTTTGTAACTGGAACCGTTATGTTACAAACGTTTCCAGTTACAAATAGTTCCGGTTTCTAACGGTTCCGGTTCCAAACCGTTCCAGTTCCGATTTGTTATAGAACCGGAACGGTTTGGAACCGGAACCGTTTGGAACCGGAACCGTTTGGAACCGGAACTGTTTGTAACTTTTCCCGTTATGTTACAAACGGTTCCAGTTACAAACAGTTCCGGTTTCAAACGGTTCCGGTTCCAAACCGTTCCGGTTCCGATTTGTTATTGAACCGAATCCATGACTATTACGGTGTCCAGGAGGTTTTGCGGCTAATTGGCTTCGGAGAGGTTCCCGAAATAGTGGAGGGAACAGTAGTCAAGCTTCCTCCTCGCCCGCAGTTAGCAACACGCCCAGTGGGCCAATGATGACTACTCGCACGAGAGCCTTGCTAGAGGCGCGAGCTGAGGAGGAAGTTGCACGATCAAGAGCCGTGGAACCGGAAGTCGAGGCTCGAGCCTCAGTCTCGAGACGCTCAATCAGCAGACTTCCCTCCGGTGGCAGAGCCTCAGACGAGCGACAGTCAACGGGGGCATCAAAAACTCCCTCAATCTGAATGCCATATATTCGCCCAGTGCCTACTCCCGTTTCATGGGAATCATCTGAGACACATGGTGGTGCTGGCGCCTCATCGTCCAGGCCTAGTCTATCTCCGCCGTCCGGTCTCTTCTTACCCGACGAGATTCCTGTCATCCCTGAATTCGATGATAGGGCGATGCCTGTTTATGTTGAAGGACGGCTGGAGTTCCTGACCGTCGAGGAAGCGTATAACTTCCTCCCGTTCGACCCCGTGTATCTTTGGAGTGTGAGGTGCACCAACCAACAAACGGACGATGCAGGTAAATTTTATTTAACATCAGATTGATTACTTAATTATTACTTAAGACTTGCGATAGGTTCAATTAATGAAATCAATTTGTTGACATTGTATTATTAGGCAATTTCGTTAATGGGACTAGAAAACAGAAAGGGGCTAGAGGCACCTGCACCGGGAAGAGACTTGAGCAGGCCACCGGCGGAAGGAAAACGCCCATAAGGGCCAATGAGGATGGCGAGGTGATCGAGGCATTCGACACCACGCGCAAATATGTCAGCATGGCCGGTGCGATCGTGCAGGACAAGGTCCCAATGCTTTGGCCAGATTGGGAATCTGTGCCTATCTACGTGAAGATGCAAGTGCATAATGCACTCAGTGTGAGTAAAATCGTATTTTCATTACGTAAATTTTACATTTATTAATTAAGTCCGAATAAATATATAATTTTACTTTTTATATATTCATATTGCAGGTGTGGTTTGACGTGGATGAAGTTCTTATTCACACGTGGGTAGAGCGTCAACTACATATGAGGTGATGTGCTTCGACTTATTTGAATATATATCGAGTTAGATTTTTGTTTATCAAGTGTTTTAATATCTCTAACTTTTTTTCCTTGTTTTAATATAGGTATAAAGAGTGGAAGAACGAACTTTCTTCCCATTACACTGTATACAAGGAGCTAGGCCGAGGTTCTACCCCTAGCGAATTCCGGTTTAGGGAGTACGAGTGGCTGTGGCTGATAGCCCACTTCGAGCACCCCAAAGCTCAGGTATGCATCCTTAATATATCTTACAAGCCTAATGTATCGTATCAGATTGAAATAGTTAGTTACTAATTTTTTTCCATATGTTTATCAAACAAGGCGATTTCGAAGACGAACCGGGCGAATAGATTGAAAAACACCAGGGCCCATCATGTAGGTTCACTCAACTACATGGGTTGGTCGACTAAGGCGCAGCAACAACAAGAAGTGAACCCCTTGGAGTATATTCATCACTCAACTAAGGCATACTAATTTTTTTCCATATGTTAATAAAACTATGATTACGATATTAATAGATTTTGTTAGTTAATACGTTGTTCATTTTTCGCTTTTCAATTAGGCGAGAGTGGAGGAGGCGACCGCAGAAGTGACCATGAGTATAGCTCGGACTAACCATCCTGACTGCTCCGAGGAAGAAGTCACCCAGTATGCCTCTCAGATCGATCCGCTTGATCCCCCGATAGCGGCTCAGATCATGGCAAAAGCGTGCGGGACTGGAAAGAATACCTACTACTGTAGGGGAATAGGCTCGGCGGGCGAAGGAGTATTGAAAAACACTTCACAATACTCTACCGGGTCAAGAAGTTCAACTTCTAGTCGTAACCTCGCATCGGAGCTTCATAGGACGCAGAGGGAGTTGGAGGAGCAAAAGAAGCAGATGGCCGAGTACCAAAACATGGTCCAGCAGCAGACACAGATGCAGGCTCAGATGTACACATGGATGCGGACGATGTACGAGGCTCAGACTACCGGACAACCGTTCCCCACACCTCCCCCGGTCCCGGTCCCGGTCCCTCCGTTCCCTAGCTATCCACCACCACCACCGCAGCAGTCAACACCAGAGCAAGACCAAGGTAGCCACCGGAATTCAAATGAGTACATGGATTACTTCGACCCTGACCCGCAAGTTCCTCGACCCTGACCTGTAGTTGTAGTTAATTTTCGTATCGTCGTTGCTATTTGTACTGTACGTTGGACATTTATGTGTACTGTTGAACTTGTATGATTGTACGGTTTATGTCTTTCAATGCAGGTTCTGGAATTGGGCCCAATCCAGAACCGCGTTTTTTTTTCAAAATTTTTCCAGACATTGCCGGCGACATGGACCTCAGTCGCCAGCAATGTCTCACATTCCGGCCACAGCGGCGCTGCCATTGCCGGCGATTGAGTCGCCGGTAATGTCCGAGACATTGCCGGCGACGGCGTTTCCCGTCGCCGACAATGTTAATACCGGCGGGAGATTTCCGGCGACTAGTCGCCGGTAATGACAATTCCGGCGAAAAAAAAAGACAAGGCCGGCGACTTGCCGTCGCCGGTAATGTCTCCATTTCTGGTAGTGTATGGGTTGACTGCAGGTGGCTGTGAGTTACTTGTGTCGTGAGTAAATAGTAGGACTCACTTAGAGTTAACAATTGTTTACTGTGGATAGCCGAGAGTTCACTGTGGGTAGCTGAGAGTTCATTGTGAGTTAACTGTAGTTCACTATCATTAGTTCTAAGAGTTCACTATGGATTAACTGTAGGTGGCTATGAGTTACTTGCGCTATGAGTTAATAGTAGGACTCACTAAGAGTTAACTATGGTTTACTGTGGGTAGCTGAGAGTTCACTGTGAATTAATTGTAGTTCACTATCATTAGTTGTGAGAGTTCAATGTAGGTTAATTATAGGTGGCTGTGAGTTAATAGTAGGACTCACTGCGAGTTAACTATGGTTCTCTGTGGGTAGTTGAGAGTTCACTGTGAGTTCATTGTAGTTCATTGTCATTAGCAGTGAGAGTTCACTGTGGGTAGTTACTAGTTACTTGGCTGTGAGTTAATTATGATTCACTGTGGGTAGTTGAGAGTTCACTGTGAGTTAACTGTCATTTATTGTGGGTAACTATCATTACTTGTCAAATTTAGAGTTCACTATGGTTAATTATGGGTAACTAAGAATCCACTGTGAGTTAACTATCATTCGCATATCTGTCATTGCCTTTCAAATTTATAGTTCACTATTGGTACTTACAACAATAGTCCTTAACCAAATAAGTAAGGAGACCCAACAACAAATGGACAGAGAGAAAAGCAAAACCAATAATACAGAATGTGTGAGTTACAAAAAATAGTACGTGATCACAACTTCTCTTGCTTTTTATGTAGAAGAGAAAGTAGATCAGTCAACATACGTCCAAATCAACCTCAAAATAAGTGCTTTACTGGGCAATCATAATTAACTCACAATGAATCATTAGGTACTAAACTGAACATGTACATGGAGACTGCTGCTCTTGAGGAAATGAGAAAGCTCCCTTCTAGGATCTCAACCTCTAACATAATGAATATATTCCAAGCTAGTAGTACCCAAAACAAAAGATCCAAAGTTTGCATGATGAATTGATGATCATTATTTGTTGCTGCATATAACAAGAAACAAAGTCATAAGTCGACAGGAACCAAGCTTACCTCAGTTACTGGATCAAGAAGATGAAGAATGTACGCAATAAATTTGGTCCTTATTAACCAATATGTCATGACCATGTAACATTGACTACAAGACTTGAGACCAAACAATACCAAATTTATTTGCCAGCTTTTTTATTATCAAGTAAAATGCAAAACTAAAACTCTTAGCACTCACTGTGCTTAAATCGTTCATTGAACTCTCCATATGAAAACTAGCCATTGTGAGTACGGATATTATTATCCATCAGAAAATCAACTTGAAAACTAATAGTGAATGTTGTCAACAAGCCATAGCTACGTCTGGCCAGAATATGAAACCGATACTATGTCGAAGAAAACTAGCTACAGTTTATCTTTCCAATACTGCTACTTTGGTCAAGGCGCTAGACGGAGAGGGTCGCGAGGGAACAACGATGTCTTACAGATGTTGTCCAGGCCACAGAAGAGCATGACGACGCGCTCCAGTCTCCCTCCAAATCCACCGTGTGGCGGGGCACCGTATATGTATATCAACATGTATGGTCACAGTGTCTTCCAAGTTAACAATTACATACATAACTAAAGAAACCCAGGAATCAATATAAACCATCTAAAAACAGTTAGCTAGCAAACTGCAACGTGGCATGCAACCTTGTCCAGATTTTACAGCAGAGAAAGGGGCGTGCAAATGAAACTAAGATATTTCCACCTCGAGAATTTTATATTATCATGACTGAATCTTATCATATTATCATGTGACGAAACACCTATATATACACATGTCTAATCCAATTTCCATTACTTACTTTTTGCAGAAGAATAATAAACGAGAAAAACAACTGAGATTTGATTGGATAAACAAAGTGCGAAGCGAGAGAGAGAGTTGACCGATGACGAAGGGCTGCTTAGCGGCTGTGGAGTCGCCGAGGTTTGAAGAATCTAGGTGAGGTTTGAAGAATCGACGGCGGAGGAAGAGTGGAGAAGAGAGAAAGCTAGAAAGGGGAAACTGATGAAGACGAAGGTGAAGTTTATGAGACACTGTTATAGCGGAAGCAATTGAACGTAAGAGCAAACATAGATTTACGTGGTTCACTAACGTGAGTTAGCTACATCTACGGCAGAAGGAGAACAGATTTATTATCTTGAAGATACCAAATTACAGAGTATCACAGTAGGTTAGCCAACTTAAGATTACAGAATACAGAATATCTACCACACTAGATTAAGCCTAATCTACAAGATAGAACCAGATTTCATTCACCCTCTCTCTTGGCTAATAACCTTGTATATATATGTAGTCTAACAGAGTCCTGAATACCAGAGGAATCCCAAACCCAAACGTCTGAGGAAACCTAAATCAGAATGACTGAGGAAACCCTATTCCTTACGGAATACTGAGTAAAAGTCCTGCTCGCCAGAGACTCTAACTCTCCTTGCCAAAGACTGCTAGCCAAAAACTCTCTCGCCAGAGATTCTTCCTTGCGACCCTCTCGCCAAAGACATCTGTCTTAGTGAGACCTGCGTACGCCGACGTCATACCAGATTCAAGGCATATTCTAACAAATCTCCACCTTGACTTGAATTCTCTCCCAGATAACCAGATATACCAGAAGTACCAGACTCTCCTTTGCCTCAGATGTCGTTCCTCCAAAAAACGAACCTAGATGTTGCCTTCTCCCAGAGAAAGAATCCAGATGTTGTCCCTCCCAAAGAAGGACCCAAATGTTGCCCCCAACGGGCAACTAATAGCTTCTGACATTCAGCAAGTCTAGACAATGTTGGAACTTGCTATGCGAAACTGGCTTGGTGAACATGTCTGCTGGATTATCAGCAGTACCCACCTTGTTCACCCTGATTCTCTTCTCACTTCTCAGAAAATGATACCTGACATCGATGTGCTTAGTTCTCTCATGATGAACTTGATCCTTGGCTAAACAGATTGCACTCAGACTATCACAATACACTATAGCCTGATCGTGATGTAGACCCAAGTCACTAACCAGACCTTTCAACCAGATTCTCTCATTGGCTGCCTCTGTCAATGCCATGTACTCTGCTTCAGTTGTAGACAAAGTCACTGAAGGCTGTAGAGTAGCTTTCCAACTAACAACAGACCCACCAAGAGTGAAAACATAACCAGTCATAGATCTTCTAGTGTCAACATCTCCAGCATAATCTGAATCTGAATAACCAGTTACTAAACACCCTGTATCACCTCCATAAATGAGACCAACATCAGACGTACCTCTAAGGTAACGAAAGATCCTCTTCACAACTTGCCAATGCTCTTTTCCAGGCTCAACTATAAACCTACTGACAACATTGACAACATGTGCAAGATCCGCTCTAGTGCAGACCATAGCATACATCAAGCTTCCTATTGTACTACCATAGGGAACTTAAGACATGTACTCCTTCTCTTGAACAGATTTAGGTGCAAGCGTAGTAGGCAAGTGAATGTTTGCTGCACTTGGAGTATCTAAGGATTTTGCTGTAGACATGCCAAAAATTGACAATATCTTCTGAATATAATCCTTCTGTGATAAGAACAGCCTCTTCTGACTCCTATCCCTATAGATCTTCATTCCCAGAATTTTCCTAGCTGTACCCAAATCCTTCATCTCAAACTCAGCACTGAGAAGCCCCTTCAACTTCTGAATCTTTGACTTGTCCTTTGCAGCTATCAACATATCGTCTACATACAAAACCAGATAAATGAGAGACTCATTTGAAACCTTGTTCCTAGCTATACAAAACAATCATACGGACTCCTGCTGTAGCCAATATCCATCATATAGCTGTCAAACCTCTTGTACCACTGTCTCGGTGATTGTTTTAGACCATATAAAGATTTCTTCAACTTACAAACAAAATCTTCCTTTCCAGGAATTTGGAAACCCTCTGGCTGAGTCATGTATATCTTCTCCTCCAACTCTCCATGCAAAAAAGCTGTCTTCACATCTAGTTGCTCAAGTTCCAGATCCTGATGTGGGACTATGGCTAGTAGCACCCTGATAGATGTATGTCTGAGCACTGGCGAGAAAATCTCATTGTAGTCTACACCTTCTTCCTGATGAAACCCTCTTACAACTACCCGAGCTTTATACTTGATACCCTCAGCAGGTGACATCCCTTCCTTCTTCTTGAAAATCCATTTGCAAGTAATAACCTTTCTCTCCTGAGGTCGCTTGGCCAATTCCCAAGTCTGATTCTTGTGAAGTGATTCCATCTCGTCTCCCATTACAGCAAGCCACTGGGCAGACTCAGTACATGTAAATGCTTAATTGTAGGCGGATGGCTCGCGAGGATCCACCTCTTCAGCAACCTGAAGTGCATAAGCCACCATGTCCTCAAAACCATACCTTATGGGCAGTTTCCCGAAGTTTGCTCTCCTTGACCGATTAAGAGACAAACTATGTTGGTTAACTACTAGTGGCTCTGATTCTAAATGTGAGTGTTGATCTCCTTGCTGTGGTTCACTCTCATCTTGAGTGACTTGCTGCTCCACCTGTTTCTCAACACTACCATTCTCTGATACAATTATGGACTTCACAGTAGGGTTAAACATAGAATTTTCATCAAAGACTACGTTTCTACTCAGTATAACCCTCATTTCAGATGGAGACCAGATCCTATATCCTTTAACTCCATCCCCATAGCCTACAAATACTCCCCTTCTAGCTCTTGGTTCAAGTTTACCCTCACTTACATGATAATAAACAGTGCAGCCAAAAGCCCTAAGATTTGAGTAATCAACAGACTTTCCAGACCACATCTCAAGAGGCGTCTTGAGATATATATACCAGTGTGAGGTCCACGGTTTATCAGATAACAAGCTGTACTCACAGCTTCTGCCTAGAACCTCTTCTCTAGTCCAGCATTAGAGAGCATGCACCTAGCCCTTTCCAAAAGTGTCTGATTCATCCGTTCTGCCACACCATTCTGTTGTGGTGTGTCCCTGCCTGTATAATGCCTAGCAATCCCTACATTCATGCAGAACTCATTAAAATCAGAATAGCAGAATTCTAGACCATTATCAGTTCGCAGCCTTTTGATCTTCTTCCCAGTTTGATTTTCAACCAACGTCTTCCACTGCTTGAAATTCTTAAAAGCGTCACTTTTATGCTTCATCATAATCACCCAAGTCATTCTTGAGAAATCATCAATCATTGACACAAAATATTTGTGACCTCCTAAAGACTCAACGCGAGACGGACCCCAACAGTCTGAATGGATGTAATCAAGTGTGCCTTTTGTCTTATGAATTACTTTGGGAAACTTGCTACGATGTAATTTCCCGAACACACAATGTTCACAAAATCCAAGGTCCTTTACCTTGTGGCCACCAAGAAGATCTTCTTTAGCCAGAACTTGCATCCCTCGTTCACTCATATGACCGAGTCTCATGTGCCATAGCTTGGTCATATCCTCCTTGCGAACTTCCAATGATGCAACAGCAGCAGAACCCGATAGCGTAGAACCTTGTAGAATATACAAAATACCCCGCTTGGCACCTTTTAGAACCACATTAGAACCCTTGCAGACACGTAGAACTCCGCCTTCTCCTTTGAAACTGAATCCCTTGTTATTCAAATAACCTAGAGATATCATATTCTTAGTCATGCGTGGAACATGCCTAACTTCGTTCAATGTACAAAATTTACCATCATGTGTCCGTAATTTAATTGAGCCCATTCCAACCACCTTGCAGGCAACACTGTTGGCCATGGAGACATCTCCTCCATTTACCTGCTCATAGGTTGAGAACCACTCCCTGTGCGGACATATATGATAAGACGCCCCGGAATCTAAAACCTACACATCATTGTAATGTGCATGTTCATCAGCAACTAGGGCCGTATCCTCTTCTGAATTGGTGTCATCTTCTGCTATAGCAGCAGTACCTGATGGTTTCTCTTGCTGCTTCCTATTTGGACATTCCCTTTTCCAATACCCCATTTCTTTACAGTAGTTACAGACATCGTTGGATTTAGGACCCTTGAAACTTGGCCTCTTGAATTTCTTCTTATCCGAGTTTCCATGTCCTTTACCTCCACTGACTACTAACCCAGCAGCCTGATTATCTGAACCTGTACCTGTCGCCTTATGGCGCAGTTCTCTGGTATGAAGAGATGATCTTACCTCCTTAAGAGTCACTGTATCTCTTCTAACAATAAAGGATTGCACAAAATTCTCATATGATAACAATAAAGATACCAACAGAATTAGAGCAGCATCCTCATCATCGATTTTAACATCGATATTACGCAATTCTAACAGAATTGTGTTCAGCTGATCCAAATAATCTCTCAGAGGTGCACCCTCTTGCATACGCAGACCAAACAGACGTTGCTTTAGAAGCAACTTGTTGGTTAAAGACTTCGTCATGTATAGACTCTCAAGCTTCAACCACAAACCAGATGCAGATTCTTCTTCTGCGATTTCGGTGATGATATCATCTACAAGACACAACATGATTGTCGAGTGTGCCTTCTCCTCCAAACTGGCCATCTCAGCGGATTCGGGACCCACTGTCTTCTTCATCAGTGGCGCCTATAACCCTTGCTGCTTTAACAAGACACGCATCTTGATCTGCCATAAACTGAAACTGTTCCTCCCAGTGAATTTGTCAATCTTCACATTCACCCCAGACATCTTGAGCCGAAGCTCTGATACCAGTTTGTTATAGAAGAAGCAATTGAATGTAAGAACAAACACAGATTTACGTGGTTCACTAACGTGAGTTAGCTACATCCATGGCAGAAGGAGAACATATTTATTATCTTGAGGATACCAGATTACAGAGTATCACACTAGATTAGCCAACCTAGGATTACAGAATACATAATATTTACCACACTAGATTAAGCCTAATCTACAGGATAGAACCAAATTTCATTCACCCTCTCTCTTGGCTAATAACCTTGTATATATATAGCCTAACAGAGTCCTGAATACCAGAGGAATTCCAAACCCAAACGTCTGAGAAAACCTAAACTAGAATGACTGAGGAAACCCTATTTCTTACGGAATACTGAGAGAAGTCCTGCTCGCCAGAGACTTTAACTCTTCACGCCAAAGACTGCTCGCCAAAGACTCTCTCGCCAGAGATTCTTCCTTGCGACCCTCTCGCCAAAGACATCTGTCTTAGTGAGACCTACATACGCCGACGTCATACCAGATTCAAGGCATATTCTAACAGACACAATGTTCGGATATAACTGAATCGGAAAACAACAGAGAAGGAGGAGCTTTGAATACATTGATTGAGCCACTGTTGCTGCTTGCGCGTCTAAGTTACTTATGTTTGGGTTTTGGCTCAGTGGAGTTAAATTGACGTTAGCAAGCAGCGGTGGCGTGAAACGCGATCGTCAAAGCTTCGGTGTTGGGCTCGGTGGATGCGGAGGCAGAGAGATCACGACTCGGAGAGGGAGTGAATGAAATTAAATGAGATATGAGAGGGGAGAGGGTTTAAAATTTTTAGTGGCATTAACGTAAATACGTTAAACTCAATGGGTTCTTGTATGACAGAAAACTTATTGAGTTTCTTGAAAAATTGAAAAGTTATTAGGTTTTTTATGAAAGAGACCCCCTAAAGTGAGTTTTTTTAATTTTTTTTTATCATTTGTCCTAAAATAAAACATGAGTAACCAATTTGATATTTATTAAACATGAATGACCAATTCGTTTCAACTGTCAAACATAAGTGATTAAACCAACAAGTTTTCCCCTCTTTCTTTAATGATTAAGATAGACGACATCGTATTGGTTGTAAATGAACCCTTCTTCCCCATATATATTGAATTAAATAAAAGGCAAAATTGCTTAAATGATCATTAATTTTTGCCCAAAACGACAGTTTGGTAACTATCGTATGACATATGTCAAAATAATCATTCAACTTTGTTCTCCGTCTATCAATTTAGTCACTCCGTTTTGGACGTTAAATATATGACTTATAAGGGGTAAATTTGTCTTTCTCTTCGATAATTTTTTATATTTATTTATTTACGATAATGCCATTATAATCTCTCTCTCTCTCTCTCTCTCTCTCTCTCTCTCTCTCTCTCTCTCTCTCTCTCTCTCTCTCTCTCTCTCTCTCTCTCTCTCTCTCTCTCTCTCTCTCTCCAATCCTTCTTGCCCTAAATCGAATCCCTCGAATTCCCAAAACCCTAAATGGAGGAGCTGAAGACGATTGGCCGGGAGCTCGCGATGGAATCGCAAGGCGGGTTTGGGAAATCCAAGGAATTCCTGGACTTAGTAAAATTGATCGGCGAAACTCGATCCAAAGCCGAAGAGCAGCGTATCGTCCTCCACTAGATCGAAACCCTAAAATGTTGCCTCGCCGTGCCTAACATCCCAAAACACAATTGACTTCGTCGTCGTCCCCATGCTGATCGACTCGCTACTTCGATCTGTTGCTAGTTCCAATTTTTGTATGCGTGTTTTTGACTGTGTTGGAATTTGAAAACCCTAGGTTGATTTCCCCCAAATTGGGCTGGGGAGTTGGGTCGTGGTGAAGTATCTAAAATGGTAGGTTAGGGTTTCGGACTTGCGGGTTGGGTCGGGAAGGTTCGACTGCTGATATAGTGAAGCTGGAGCTAGTGCTCATCATCGGAGTACGTCGGTGGTGAGGAAGAAGGCAGTCCATGGGAGATGATGAACAATTCTGAGTGTTTGACCCAGATTTAGATATTTGGGTCATTTGATCTACATATTTGTTATTTGGGTCTTCCACTCTAAAATCGAATCTATACCGTTGAATCTCATTAAAAGAGATTCAACAGCTGTCGTTTGATATCCAGATTAAATATTATAAAAATAAAGAAAAAATTTAAAATAAGTATTAGAAAGACAAAAATACTCCTGAAAAATAAACAAAATATTCTTTTTTTTAACGGACGTTTGAGTTCGAATGATCAATTTGAAAATAAAACTTTAACGGGAGTGACCATTTTGATATATGTCATACGATAGTTATCAAATTGTCGTTTTGAACAAAGATCAGTGACCGTTTAAATAATTTTGCCTAAATAAAATAAAGGAGGCTCGAAACGAAATTTCGTTCCGGAATCAGTTACCCCACCGCCCCCCAAAAAAATAAAAACATCACTCTTCCGTCGTCGCGCTAAACCTCTATAGATTTCTAAACCCAACTTCAAAATTCCAGGCTGGGGCGATCCGCCACTGATAGATTGGGCATCTCTTACTTTTAGATCTGATAAACATGCGACCAGGTGGGTAGTGATTCTTGAAGCTAGAATTCTAAGGTAGGGGTCAATATACTCTCACTGGGCTTTGCTTTCTCATTATCTATTTGGGAACTCAATCAATACTTGTTTCTCTCTATCTATCACTAGTGTTCTGTCATTGTTATTACTCATGTTCGATCAGAAGCTAGAGTACTGTAGTCAAGAAAAGGCCTTTATCTCCACCATGCATTCAATTTCTCTTTAGTATTGGAGTTTAATTATATCAATGCCAAGGCTATCCTGTGAATTAGATAGGAAAAGAAGATGTATGTTGTCAAACAATTAAAAGAAGTTAAAATGCAAGTGTGTATGTGTGTTAGAGAGAGAATCTAGACCCCAACTTATTGTCGAGATTATGTTTGCTCGCGCTGTGACGATTGTGATGCTATTAGTTAAGGTGTATGCATATGGGTTGGGACTGCATAGTTTAAGTTGCTTCATTTAGTAAGCAGCAGAAGTAATGTCAATTAGACGACTCTTTGTTCTATTTAAGATTTATTTTTAGTGTATGATTCGATTTGTATGTGTATGTGGATAGCACCAATCTGTGTCTCTATGGTCAAAGATTCAGTGGCAATGTAAGTAACTGGTAATAAAGTTGAATAACCTGCTTCACTGTTCATAAATGATCTTTTGGTGATTTTTGTCTTTTCATTGGTTTTCCACTTTTGCTCTCTCTTTAGTGAAAATTAGATTTAAGCAATCTGTCTGATCTTAGCCAAATTGTCTCTCCACTGCCGAGTTCACCTTAGGTGTGCAGAGCATATGAGAATTTCAGTGGGATTTAAGCAATCTGTCTGATCTTAACCAAATGATCTTATATGTGTCCTAATTGGATTGTGTTTTGTCTAAAACAATAAGGTGTGCTACTTAATTTGTGGGAATGCTTTTGCCTTTAAATTTCAGTGTTACATTTAAGTGAGTACTTAGACAGTGGAGATGGTTCTCTCATGTAAATTTGGTTTGGATCAAATCACGCTGATTTATATTTGCTTAATTTTGTAGCTGATTTATATGACATTGAAATACAGAGTTTGCATTATTAAATCATCTGCGCCTTGCGTGCGCTCTAAACCCTTGAATATTTGATATTGCTTGAATGCACTTTCTGAAATATAGCCATGTAAGGTTTAGCTATTTTGGAACGATATGTTTGATAAGGACTTCAGTCAAATACTTAAGGAAAATGATTAAATCATAATGTTGACAATAGCTAGCTCTTTTGTGAAACCCAACTTTGTCATTGTCATCTACAACTTCATGTTGTCCCTATATGAACTTATATGACTGAGGCACGGGCTTTCTCTCTAGTCACTGTTATCTGAGAGGCCTTGCACCATTTTCATTTGATCATGCAGATTAATATACCTCTTATCACGTGCCTTTATTTGTTTACAGTATTCAATAAATAATCCTCCAAAAAAATATCAGTTAAAATAAAATTTGGTCCCTTGCTACACAATTTGCAAGATGTTTAAATTTACATCCAGTTCTTATATCTGTCTCGACAAAAAGGATGAAACTTTTGTGCATTTAATTTCAATTGTCTCTTTATTTCACAATTTACACTCAGAAAAGACGTGTATTTCTGGTTAGGAGAGAAATAAACTATTCCTTTTTAGGTTGCTGCTTTTGCTAAGGACGTAGCTGCAGTTCTAATCATAACAATTCCATGAAGAGACTTCAAAATTCCTTCTTTTACCATTAACCTAACCTTGATATCAAGTTTTCATTTTTGGGTTTCTCATTTGGATGTTGAAGAGCTGATGCCTGAAATTAATAAGCATTTAGTGGTCCCAAGCTAATTTGAGCACTTTTCTGATAGTTCAAAATGGATGATGGTCGACAACATGAGAATGGGAGACACAAGCAGGACTATTACAGAGGTGTGCCCTCTCCAGTAAGTAAAAAACAGCATTTAGTACTGATTGTGTGGTTGTAATGATTGAAGCATGTGAGATCCATTTATATGATTTTTATTTGAAATGTGCAGTGGAACATGACGGCTCAACAGCATGTAAAGGAGCCAAATGCCTTAGTCATGAACAAGAAGATCATGTCCATTATTGCTGTGAGGGATGCTGCAATTCGAGAACGGAATGCAGCAATCTCTGAAAAGAATGAAGCCTTGGCTGCTAAAGATGAGGCTGTCCGACAGCGAGATCAGGCATTTGCTGAGCGTGATGATGCCAGAATGGAGCGAGACAATGCCATTGCAGCCTTTCATATCCGGGATAATTCCATGAACTTCCCATTAGGTGGTGGAGCTCAGCGTGGAGCCAAGCGCATGCACTACACTTCCAACAATCCAGCTAATATGGCTGATCCTACTTACAATACAAGAGATGCGCCAATAACTGAAGCTTTCCCAATTTCAGTTATATCTGCCGAAGCTGTCAAGTCAAGGCAGACAAAGCGAACAAAGGAGAATAAGGCATCAAGGGCATCAAAGCCGTCAAGAAAAAAAGTAGGCGAAGATTTGAATAGGCAGGCTTCCACAGATGGGATTAAGTATAGATCAGAGTGGGATACTCAGGATTTAGGCTTGAACCGTGTCTCATTTGACGAGACAACAATGCCAGTGCCAGTTTGCTCATGTACTGGAACGGCACGACAATGCTACAAATGGGGGAATGGTGGGTGGCAGTCATCTTGCTGCACCACCAATATGTCGATGTATCCGCTACCACAAATGCCAAATAAGCGCCATGCCCGCATGGGTGGGCGGAAAATGAGTGGTAGTGTTTTTACAAGATTGCTCAGTCGGCTAGCAGCAGAAGGCCATGATCTATCAGTACCACTGGATCTCAGGGAATACTGGGCTAGACATGGAACAAATCGCTACATAACAATCAAGTAGGTCATTTAACAGTAATTTAGAACTTGGAAAAGTATGTTTCCTTTCTATGCACCTCAACTCTCATGTCTCCCTCCCCAAATCTTGTTATCTTCATAAGCATGTTTTCTGTACTGATTGCTGAATGTTAGCAAAGGAAAAGCCTTTTCAGTAAAGGCGTTACCATGGTTATTCTCCTAGAATTTTGCGGCTCCCGGGAGGGGGTTCTTGTAGGGCACTGCAGCACACATGGACTGCAACTCTCTACGGCATGCTCCTCAATGCAGCATATTTCTGTATTTATGTGATAAAGCAGGAGAACATTTCAGGCATGAAGCTACCATTAACCAGTAAAGCTGCGCTGGTATTTCGAGGTGATGTGACCAAGGACTCCATAGATTACAATTTGGCTAGCCAATTGCCAATGGTCGATGTGGTTTGGGATGACTGTCAATGTTATTTATGTTTTTATTACATGTCGAATAACAAACATGGGAGCTATGGTTCCTGAAGTTGGTCGGTTTTTATTCAAACTAAGAGCATTTCTAACAGAACTACTCAATTTTTTCTTATTTCGTGTAAAAGTATACCACAAGATCATTTTAGTTATAAGGTTTTGTAGTTTTGTTTCAACAATAAAACCTTAAAATTTAGTTATGTTTGAATAAATGCTAAATTTTGATTGGTTGATCAATATGATTTATTAGATATATTTAGAAATTAAATGCATTTGTAACATAAAATAAAATAATTTATTACAATGTTAGTTATTATCATTTGTTTTTGATATAAGAATAGGGGATGTAATTGCATTATTTAGGAATTTTTTATTATAAAGAATGTGATAAAGAAGCTTTTGGAGGCTAAATCTTGTCAAAACATCTAAGTTTCTGTCCAACTTGCGCAACACACAGAAGGACGGGCTAGAGCCACATGTTTTTCGACATCATTTAGACCTTACGGTGTAGAGTTCAGAATTGCGGGAGTTGGAATAGGCATCAGCATCCTCTGATATATTTGTATTAGGTAATGCTCACCTAAGTTTCTACACCGAGACACTTCTCTTAAGCATGTTGATAAGGCTTTATTTGTTCGTAAAAGGTCAATATTGAGCCAATCATAACATTTCCTTTACCATCACCTATCGAAGTTTGTGTAAATCCATGTATACATTCGTATACTTGTTTTTTTTTTGTTACAAGAAGAAACCCAAGGGCCTAACCAAAAAGACTAATGCTCGAAACAACTCCTGTGCCTTCTACGAAAGGCAGCACCCTTCATATCATCAAAGTAGCTCTGGAGACTATGAACAGGAGGAGACTGAAACCATATCAGACCGGTTCATGCAATAAACTCTCTTTAGCTGAAGAGTCAGCTGTCATGTTTTCTTCTCTGTATATGTGTTTGACAGTGAACTGCTCCACAGTATTAAGCTTCATTCGTATACTTGTTTTTGAGTATATATCAAAATGTATGAGCAAGATTAAAAGATTAACCTTATTGTAGGAAATATATTCGGTGAACTGGATGCAAGTGCACCGATTATTATAATTTAATCTCAATCATTCATTTAATCAAATCCAATACATGACACTAACATTGATATTAACATTATTAAAGCAATTAATACATAAAAAAATAGTTTATCTTGTTAAAACAATATGTAGGCCCCACTCTTTTTATTGTTTTTGGCACCTTTTGTTTCTTTATTAATGTAAGCTTTTAAACCCTAAACCCCCAATATCTAAAATATACAAACCCATAATCCATTAACCCTCGAGTACAAACCCCAAAACTTAAACCAAAAACCCAAAAAAACAAACTAAATTAATGAATCCTAAATTCATAAACCTAAATTATAAACCCTGATATCTAAACCCTAAACTCAACGATTGCATTTGCAAACTTAGTTTTCATCAACATTATAAGTAGCGGAGGATATTTGTTTAATTGTTTATATATATCCAATAAAAAGTTTGATCACTCAAATATGCTTATTCATACACAGTTTAAAACATCGATAATATAAATTTGTATTGCTTATTTATTTATGATAATATATACATTTATATTTGCCTAAAATAAAATGACATGATAATAAGTACAATATTAAAAACTAATTCCGCTCCGTTGTTTTGTTAAAGTCGACGATGTAAATTATTACCACACAAAACCAAGTTTGTCGTTGAGCAATTTCTGCTTTTGTAAGATTAGTTGTAATCGATCTATTGACAAAAACTCTAGAGAATTTATTTTTCAAATGGTAGAATTTTTTAGACATCCAAGCTAATTTTTATAATTTTTATGAATTTTTTTAAAAAAAAGAAAATAAAAAAATACTTTTAAAACATTAAATCTTCACCGTCGATGTCAAATGTAGGTTAATATGGCCGTTGATCAATTTCAACGTTGACCCAAGGCCATACGACGCTGAAGTGGGTTATGAACTGCGACGGAAGTCGACGAGGCTCGATGATAGTGGTGGAGGCCTGAAGGCGGAGGCTTGACGGGCGGCGGCGCAAGTAGAAGATGGGGCGGTTGTGGTGCGACGGCGGCCGGGAGGCAGCGGCTCAGATGCCACGTTCGGGGCCGATGCGATTTGGCTGGCGCGAGATTCGACGTCGGCGTCCGCGTGGGAGGAGCAGATCGACGTTTACAGGCTAGGCGTTCGCCGTCTGGGCTGCAAGTGTCTGTCGCCACGGCGTTCGCCATCAACAGAGGCAGGGAGGAAGGATGAGCGAGAGAGGGGGAGGCGATGGCTAACTTTGCGGCGGCCCTGCTGCGAGAAAATCGAGGAGATTGGCGTATCGGATGGAGGACGTGGTTCCCGACTTTGAACGATTCCGACGGAGTGTGGAGAGAGAGAGAGTAGAGAGAGAAGAAAAAAATTATTATTTAGTTTTTACTGTGGTTTAATTGTTTGGGTTAAAATTTATTAACTATCTTTGATATAAATCTGTTAGTAAATCTATTAATTGGTGCAACCGAAGGTACATGACAAGCTTGATCTGGAATAGGGGTACTGATAGGTGGGTAAACACCTATGTAAAAATACTTTATTTTCAACTTAGATATATCAATGTAGTATGATAAATAGGGGTTATCGAACACGAAGAATTGGTGAAACAAAATCCTAACACGAAACAAAAATGTTGACAGACTCGACTACAGTACACTAATGATACTACGAACCTACTCTAGACAGACTCAAATAACACGAAAATTTTATACAATAAACTAGATACAATGGCGGACTACCACATAAAATTTCAATAGATTCGGAGTTGATTTGCTATGCTAACAAAAATAAACAAAACAGAGGAATGCAGAAAATCAACTTTGGAAAAGTGACGAAAATCAATAAACAAAATAGTTAAGAGGAATGTTCTGCACCACTGTCACTCCATCGAGACAATATATGCTCAACCTAACAATGCTATGCCAATAGATAAAAGTTCTCAGAAAGATTCAATTATGCTTAGAACACAACCTATTAATTATCTAATCTTTATGATTACACCGGTGAAGATTCGCTTATCACCGGTGACTATCTCTCAAAGAACCCAAAAGTCACGAACTCGAGTTTACTAAGACAGAAACATTATGATCTAGAAAAGGTGTGAGAATCTACAAAGCATCACAAGTAAACTAAGGGCGTGCTTTGCTAGACTTAGGGTTTCTTATAACCAAAAAGCTTGGTTTCTACCAAAGAGAAATTGAGGAAGATCAAAGATAATCAAAATGCATCAAATTCTCATAGATTTAGATCCCTAAACATGCATACTATGTGTGCACTTAAAGCATACAAGATAGAAATCATCAATATAAAATCAACAAAGAAACCTCATCCAAGAACATAACAAAATTAGGTCAAAGTGTATATATTATCTAAACTTCATGTACGGGGCTTCAAAACAGCCCCTTAACCAAAGTAATTAGCACCTCATTGACAAGGAAGCTAAACTACAAGAATTCATAAGAAAAATACAGTAATAAAAGATAGAGAAGAAAAGAATCTGGCGTTGTCGAAGTCGTCGTCTAGAACTCCTCCCCGTGGCTTCTTGCTCTCCTCTCAACAGCTGATTTTTCCCCTTAACAAAAACTCTAAAAAGAGTATTTATAGTCTTGATTAAACATCTCCTTGTTCACATAGGTTTTGGGCTCTCTTCTTTGACAAGTCAAATCTCTTTAATCCTTTTAGCTATTGACTTCTTTTCCATAAGCCACATAAGTAATTAGTTAGATTTTAAAGCACAAATTCGTCATTGGGCTTCATGGTGTGATTTGGGCCTCCAAACAAAGCTTTCTCATCAAAGTCAGATTTTCGAGCAGACTGATCTCCGTGGACTAAATAACCATAAATTTCTCTAGAAACATGATAATCACGTTCTGGAAGAAGATATGGAAACTAGACATCTGTAGCTTTCCAAGCATATAAAGATAATTTTTTGGTTCAGTCTATGCGGCTTCTAGTGCTCTGTCAAAATTGAATGACCTAGAAAGACAGATCTCCCAAATCTTCTTTTTCCTTCTTTTCTCCTTATTGACTGAAAATACGTATAAAACAATAAAGTAAACTAATATTGCTAAATAAATAACAAAAGACTAAGTATATGAATATCAATAAATGACATAGAGGTGCATATTTATGCACCGATCAGGTACTACGTTATTATGAAATTCATGGGTAAATTTGTTAACAGCTTTCATTTCATGTTAAGAGGTTTAAGGAGGAAGTGGAAGTTGAACGGTATCTAGAAGCTAATTGACCTCCCTAATGACTATTATATTGTGAAGTTTAACCTAGAAGTTGATTTGGAGAAGACTTTGTGTGGAGGACCATAAATTCTGGCTGGACTGCTTGGACAGATGGCACATATCTTAGTGGTTTTTAATTTTTACCGTAGAACTGATTAGGTGATACTATGGTGATTTTGGCGCAAATTATGAACTTGTCTACGCAGTATTTCAAGAAATTCATATTGGAGAAGATATTGATAAAGGGTCATCATGTCCTAGGTTGGGCTGCCCTCAAGCCTTAAATTTAACGCTTAGAGTTGAGTCGTGTCATGAGTCAAACATAAAGAGACCAAACTGAGTGGGCTAATGCCACAATTTGAGACCCCTTACTTTCATATTAAAGTTGTAATACATAAATTTGAAAAAATAGATAGTAAACATGATATCGTTGATGGTTCTTGAAGTTAGAGTTTTTAGTTTTCTATTTAATAAGCTTCCTATTTCTAGGGTAGTTGTAATACCCAGAACTTTTTATATAATCAATAGTATTTATGGATAATTCGAGTACGATTTAGTGGCCGCGGTAAATAATTTTTACCATCGATAAATATTTAGAGGTCTTAGGTTGACTTTTTATCGAATCGACGAAGTTTGTTGACTTTGGATGAAAGTCGTAGAATTTGTCAGAACGAGATCGTAGACGCGACAATCGTCGAAAACAGAGTTACATCAGAAAAGTTATGATCAGCAGATGTTTGACGGAATTACATTATTGAAAATGTGCTGCTATAAATAGAAGTTTCCAGAAAAGGAAAGACAAACCTTTGATTTTGGGTAATTGACCCGTTGACCCACGTTGATTGAGCTCTAGCAACCAAAATCGCCGCCAAGCTGCCGGTCGGCGGTGCAACGTCGTTGGTTCAGCTCCGGTCACAATTCTGGTTGGAACCAAATCGTCTCTTCCTCCTCCACCTTCTCCCATACTTGATTTTAGGTTTAGAGGTCGAAGTTGAGAGCATCAAAAAGGTAAAGTTTTTAGGGGGTAAAATCACCGTCGTCGCCGACGACAAATTGGGTATGGTTATGATCCCCTTAGTCTCCAGCTGCGAGCCCAGGGGTGTTTCCATGACAAAGTTGTGTCGCCGGAATTTTTTTTCAGATGACCTTTTTTGAGGTCAATTCCGATTAAATGAGCCAAAATCAGGTATAGATCATTTGAGGAAAGTTGTTGGGATCTTCAAGAGCTTTCTAGTGATGTGTCAATCTCCACTGCCTGTGGTGGCACGTGACTGAAAATTATTTATGGAAAATTTGTTGAGTTTTATGTCGTTATGTTTGTATCATAGACACGAACATAGTGGTGAGGTTTATTCAACGTTTATGTTTCGTTGACCCAGTGGGTGAGCGGTGGTGACGGATGTCACCACCAGTGGAGGTGCGGCTGATGAAAAATTTTCATTTATCTTATATCATTATGTTTGTCTCATCGTGATGGGTTTGTCAGATTTGTTCTTGGACTAAATTAGTCAAACTTTATTTCGAATTGAGTACTTCCTTGATGTACCAGTTTATTTATTGATTTAAATGATTTTCGACAAGGGTCGGGTCATCACAATTTTGCAACTAGTGTTTTTCTCATTCTTGTTATCAGCTACCATTCACTTAGAATTGTGCTCATCATGGGCCATTGTTACTTTTAGTATTTCCTTGTAATTGTTATATACACTAGATAGAAAATGAACTTAGACGATGAAACCATTAAGAATTCATCGTCTAAGTACCACTTGCACGACGAAAACATATTTCATCGCCTAAAATAATTTTTTTGTCATCTAAGTAACACTTAGACGAAGAAATATAAAGCGTCGCCTAGGAGAAAAAAAATTCGTCGTTATAGAAAATCTTAGACAACGAAACCAGAAATCATCCCCTAAAAGAGCAAATTTTCTCGTCTAAGAATTACTTAGACGAGGAAATCCAAAAGCGTCACCTAAGTAAATAATTTCATCATCTAAGTAGAACTTAAAATGACGAAAAAATTTCATCGTAGTAGTACTCGTACTTAGATGACAAATTAGTACCTATTTCGTCATCTAAGTCCATACCCTAATACTAACCCCTAAACCCTAACTCATAAACACTTAGACGACGAATATTTGTGTTCATCGTCTAAGTCATAATTAGACGATGAATGGTGGACCAATTCGTCGTCTAAGATGAATTTTATTGTCTTAGATCAAAGATCCTGACCATGTATATCATCTTAATATGCAGATTTGTTTTGTCCATGGCAGAGAGTAAGCAATTATGAAACTAGGAGTGTTGATGGTTTGGAAAACGGAGTTATGAAGATTCGTTTATGAATGTTTCTGTTTGTTTGAATTTTTGGTTTTATGGTTGACTACGCCGATCAAACCCTTACCAAACTTTGTATTGATCAAAAGTTTGTCTACTTACATATTATAATGTGATGAATATATCTAACGGTTATTTTGTCTAAATTCAATTTCGCTAATATTGATGCAAAGTGAATATAGACATATAAACACTGAAGTTATACAACATTAGTAGATATATAACAAGTGTTTAGTCTTACATTTTTATGTTAACTTTTAATTAATTTCTATCTAGTAAATAAATTAAGATTTTACGAAAAGACAAACACCCATAACTTTGGAAAAGGTTTATGAATTATATTTTACGATCAATTCTGACTTTTAACTATTTTTCGATAATCACTAAATTTAATCAATCGAATATCTAGGCCGAGCTGGACCATTTTAGATTCAGATTTTGGGCTTCAATTTGAGCTGAATTGATCTTCATTTTGGGTCTGTTCAAATGCTTGGCCCGTCCGCCAACTTTCCTTGTCCAAGTAGGAGAAATACTTCCATCTTCATTTTCACCATTTGGCATCATTTTTCATTTGTTATTTTGGTTGATATTTCTTGACACCATTTGAGAAACGAGTACACCATTTTTCGTAACCATGTGAAGACCATTTCTCGGATCATTTTGCTGTCTTCTGGAAGATTTTGCCACATCATTCCTAGTTGAAGTAGGAAAATTTTTCCTCGTCAATTCAGGAAACTTCATTTTCAGCTGTGCGAACTTCTGGAATCTTGGCCAAGTTGCTCTCCTAATTCAAGTAGGAATCCTAGTCAAAGTAGAAAAAGACCATTTTTCCTAATCGAAATAGGAATCCTCCATTTAGAGCGTTGTAAGCTTTTTTCCATCTCCTTTATTCATCTCCTTTATTAAAAACCTAAAAACAATAAAGTAAGTAAGAATAGATAATACTAAGGTAAAAAAAATAGTTAAATGTAGAGAGAAATACGTTAAAAATCAAGCATAAAATGCATAGATCACCCAGCTCACCAATTGTGCATTGAGGGAATTTAGAGAATTAGCTCCAATCGATATGCCCATCATGTTCTATGCCTTATTACTTCTATCTATAGACTACATGTTGCCCGCTTCCTGCAGTTTATCTACAGAAGTTTCTTTGCTATGACCGTAATGGAAAACTCTAAGAAAATTAAAGACTCAAATGCTAAAACACTTATAAGCCCCTAGCTAAAAATACCTCAGGAATAATCTAAGTATATGACGATGGAATCATAAAAAATTAGAGTGAATGCTCAATGATTTCAAGAGATAATAGAGATATGATCATGTCATGAGCAAGTAAGACTTGGAAAAAATAATGGTGAAGTTAAAGCTATGTGTTTCGAACAAGGTTCAAATCAATCTCACAATGATGCACTCATCATATTTTTCACTTATTAGTATGAAAATGGTTCACTCTATGAATTCAAAAGGAAACCTCATGAATGGAATGAATTACTTACACAAATAAACCTAAACTATATGTTTACTTACGCAACTTACTCCACAGATCGAAAATTACTCATCTTAAAGATAAAAAAAGGTCTTTAGAAGGGTTGTAATGGGGCTGAGGCTAAGGCATTCGAAATTTAGATATGTGGTGGTAAAATACTCCAAAGACTTAGTCGTAACACCAAAAATTTTGTCAATTCGAACTCAATCTTTTCCACAAAGTGTCATGTGTCAAACTTCAAAAACGGGAGCCAAATTTCATTTTTTTGGGCCCGAACTTCATTCTAAACTTTCCTTGATCCAAACTTCACACTTAGAAGAAATTTCCGGAGAGCTTTATTACTCTCTTTTTTTCTTTCTCTCGAATTCTTTTCTCTCTTTTTCTTCTTTTCTTGGCTATCTCACTTTTCTTTTTCTTCTTAAGTTGTTGGACAAGTCATTCCCTATATTTTCATTCTTTCATCATCTTCAAGCCATCTTTATGTTGCTAACTTTGAAATTCTTCACCAAGTCTTTAGGACAAGGGTAGGGAACTCCACACTAGGCTAAGTGTTTAGATATATATATGTGATAATGAAAGAAATGCTCAATGTAAACTCAAAATGGTTATCCAGTGGTGTCGCAACTCGTTTGCACATGAGGGACACATGACTTTTTGGCTAAGTTGTAGAAAACCTAAGTGCTTTTAATTATATCTGAAATCAGAGCATATATCAACTTAAAAACTTGGCAAATCTACATGAGTAAGTTCTAGTATTCTCTAGTTCACTGAAATCTACGGCAAGCAATTAGATGAGGCATGTGAATATTTTTGAGACCACGCACGAAATTCATTCATCAAAGAAGTATTGTAGGCTTAAAAACTCACTTTAAGGTTCGTATGATCTAAAAATTTATTCTAACATGCGAAATCTGTACCATGTCAAAATATCTCTATTAACATAAGATTACATGCAACGCCATACGTATATTCTGTTCGGTCTAATTCTCATCATAGACTAACTAAGGGCATCCTAAAGACTCTTCAAGACACTAAGTTAAACAAAAATACTCAAGACACTCAAACAAGTGTAGACTTAGTCCTTGTCTTCTTTGGGCAACCTTACTGAAATGGCTAGTCGACGAGAGAGACCAAGAGAGGTATGAGTGATTTTTGAGTTTGTCTTTTCTCACATCCAAAACATGTCTTAAAAACCGTCCCCTTCTAGACACCAAATCACATAAGATATTCTTACTAAAAGATAAGTGTTCATCCACATACAATAATTAGACTCTGAAAATACACTAATTAAACACTAAAAGAAGTTTTTTAGGGCATCATCCGTCGGAAAATTCTATTTTTCACCCAGATTTTACAATTTATGACTCAAATAAGCTGTAAACCCCTCCCCCACATTTAAACTCTACATTTTTCTCAATGTATCAAAGTACAACATAGAATTCAGCATGAAGTATAGGATTTATGAAAATTTAACTAAGAAAAGTAAAAGGCTATGAAAATAAAAAGAAAATGGAAGTGAAAGAAAATTTGGTTTGTAGACTCCTTCATTTGGTTACGTCCCAACAAACGCTTATTTTTTAACGTCTTACGACTTAGACGCAATGTTTCTCATGAGTATGAAGTGGCTGATTCCTCGAGTCTTTCTTCTTCAATGAGATCTTCCTTGCTGCTGCATGGTATGGCTTTAAATGGTAGCCATTTACTTTGAATTCATTGTCGGTAGATGGACTCCTGATTTGTATAGCTCCATGGGAAAAGATTTGAGTGACAATGAAAGGTCCAATCTATCTAGAGCGTAGTTTGCCCAGAAATAGCTTAAGTTGAGAGTTGAAATAATAGGACTTGCTGGCCAATTATAAATTCCTTCCTACAGATCATCTTGTCATGAAACGCCTTTGTTTTCTCCTTGTAGATCTAAGCATTGTCAAAAGCATCATTCCTTATATCCTCAAGTTCACAAAGTTATAGCTTTAGATCCAAACCATCTTCATCTCGATCCATGTTGAATTTCTTGACAGCCCACCATGCCTTGTGCTTTAACTCCACCAGAAGATGACATGCTTTCTCATAAACCAAATGATAAGGTGACATACCGATAAGAGTTTTGTAGGAAGTCTTATAAGATCACAACGCATCATCTAGACATTGGATCCAATCTTTCCGGTTTGGACGAACGGTTCTTTCCAAGATCTTCTTAATTTCACAAAACCCCGATAACCTCAACCCCCATCGTCGCCGTCCGAGCTGCCTCCGTCGCCGGCGAAATTAGCCGGAATTCTCCCAACTTCAACACGTCATAACTTCTTCATCCGGTAACCAAAATGAGTGACCCACCAAGGCCAAGAAAGTCACGGCCCAAACGGGTCAATTTTGACCCGTGGGTCAACATGGGTCAAACCATATTTCCAAAAATAGAAAGTTTCCAATTTGTTTTGTATTTATACCGTATACGTATGGTACATATATCATCTCCAAATAAATGGCTATAATTCAATCTGATCCAAATCAGACGGTCACGATTAAATCCACATTCACCAACCGACTTCAAAACTCGATAAAACATTGCTCACATATCCGAAAAATTCCCTGAAAATTCCCACGATCTCGAAATTAAATTAAATCCTCTACAATTTCCACGAAGAAACTCAAACCAAATTCTTGCTCGATAATTAAGTCGTTAACAAACCCGCGAGTATGATTAATTCACAATAATCACGGCTCGCACCAATATGTACACATTCCACGGTTCGGGTCGTTACATATTTACCCCCCTAACAAATAAGTCCTCCTCCACCCAGGCGACGACTTTTCTTACCTCCTGCCTCCGCCGCCATTTGGGTTTAGTGGCGCACTCCCCCGTTGCTTGCTCCATCGTTGTTGTTGCTATGTCGCCAAATTCTCCATCGCCGTCCTATTCCGTCTCCGTCGTCTAATGCAAAACCCTAAAGCCCAACTCCTAAACTACATACCCCAGTCCCTAAACCTTTTTCTCTTCCGCAACATATTTGTACTATTTTCGTTGTCTAACCACCAAATTGGCAGACAGATTTCTATAATCCATCGCCGTACCGCAAACCATAAACCCTGAAACCCTAACCTCAGCCCTAAACCAATACCTTTAACCCTAAACCTTGTCTTGTTAGACGACGCAATAATTACAAATAATTTGTTGCCTAAACTAATCTTAGGCAAAAAAAAGGATAATTTCCGTCGGCTAATGAGGCATTGACTGCCACTATACGAAACACACGACTATACATATCATATTAAAATGCATATTTATTTCTTCAAGGACCTAGGGTAACCATTCCTAATTGTATAAGTGTCTTCGGTCTGGATTGAAAATTCGATTTAATTATGAAATATTTGTTTATAAATGTTTCCTTAACATTGAAAAAAATTTCTTATGGTTGACCACTTGGATCAGAGTCTTACTAAATTTAGAATCTCTCCAACTTCTAACTGCATACTTATTACCTCCTGTCGAATATATCTAACAGACATTTTTCGCTAAATTTATCCCCGTTAATATTTACCTATTACTAAAGGTTGAAATGCAAACATTTTACTACTACAAAATGTGTACATATATAAACAATCAAATTTTTTCGATCGATCTATTAATTGTACACATAGACTTATGTATATATACAAATGGTGTATATATATGTACCTAAAATATATTTTATTCTCAATACCTTTCCTAAAATTTAAATAAAAAATAATTAGCCAACGGAAATTGTACATGTCCGTTTCTTTGAGATCATTAAAAGACGGAAATGTATCATTTCCGTCGGCCAGATCAAAATATTTGGCGGCATATTTATGCTCCAATTTTTTAGGTGGATATTGAAAATTAGTTAAGCGATGGATTTTTTATATTTCCATCTTTGTAATGGTTGTTAAGCGACGAAATTGTTTAATTTCAGTCTCCGAGTTCTAAAATTTTGGCGGTTAATTTTTTGCGCCTTATATTTGGGGAAATTTGATAATTGTTAGGCGACGAAATTTACATACTTAGAAGACGAAATTTGTTCGTTGCCTAACACTTTATTGATATAATCCACAAATTGGGGATTTCAGATCGATCAGTCTCTCGATCGAACTCTCTCTCCAATCTCGAGATCTTTCTTTCTCCGATCGTCCTGTGCCCTAGCCAGAACGTCGCCAACCAACGACCGCTGATGCCGCACCACAAATTAGTCCTCCTCCACCCAGGTGACGACTTTTCTTAATTACCTCCGGCCTTTGCCGCCTTTTGGGTTTAATTAAAGATGCACGCCCCCGCCACTTGCTCAGTCGCCGTCATTGCTACGTCGCCGAATTCTCCGTCACTGTCGTCTGATGCAAAACCAGAACATTAAACCCTAAAGCACAACCCCTAAACCACATACCTCAGTCCCTAAGCCTTGTTCTCTTTCGTTATGGATTTGTACTATTTCCATTGTCTAACCACCAAATTGGCAAACGGATTTCTATAATCCATCGTCGTACTGTAAAGCATAAACTCTGAAACCCTAAAAAACCCTAACCTCAACCATAAACCAAAACCCTTAACCCTAAACCCTGTCTTGTTACACGACGCAATAATTACAAATAATCCGAGTTCTAAAATTTTGGCGGTTAATTTTTTGTTTATTGGGAAATTTGATATTTGTTAGGTGACATAATTTACTTACCTAGAAGATGGAATTTGTCCATCACCTAACACTGGATTGATATAATCCTCAAATTGGGGATTTCAGATCGATCAGTCTCTCTATCAAACTCTCTCTTCGATCTCGAGCTCACTCTCTCTCTCCATCGTCCTATTCCGCCGATCTCTATAACAGCACACAGTAGCCGTCATCAACCGCACATAGCAGCCGTCACCAATTGTGATTAATTTATTTATGTTTTGGAATATTGGATATTATTGGAAATAATTGTGTATTATTGTGATTAAATTGGATATTATTGATTTTGGTGTATAATTTTGGTTATTGATTAATTTTTGGTTATTGGTTTAGGTGAATATTTTTGGTAGCTTAGGTTGATATATAGCTTGAATTGGTTGATTTGTTATTGATTCATTTGTTAATTTTTGGTTAATTTTTTAACGTGTTAATTTGTTAATATATAAGTGGATATTATTGGTTGATTTGTGTTTTTTAATTTGCCCATTTTTTAATTTTTTTTATTATATATATATGTTGATATATGGATTATTTGGATTATTTGATAATATTCGTTAATTTTTTAATTTTTTATTGTGATATATAATTAATTTGATGATTTTTATTCTAATTGGTTACGGTTGATGACAGGTTTAAGAGATGGCACCAGGAGGGACATCTCGGTTGAAACAATAGGAGCTTGATAGGCTGGAACGCTTTCGATTAATTTGTACAAGGACAAGAGGTGATGACCCGGCGGTTCAACAACTGCGTGAAGGTGATATACCATCAAGTCCTCTTGTCACTATTCCCCTCTGTCCTCCTATCACTATTCACCTCCAGTCAACTACTTCACCAGCTACTCCCGAGGCGGATTAAGTCGTAGCACGGTTAAGTGCTCGTCACAATGGAAAGAGCACGATGGCATTGTTAGTGGCGCACTTTCGGAGCGACAAATTTGTGGTAGTCTCTTGTAACAATTTTGAATATAATATCTTTTTTTTTTACTATTTATTATTATTTAATACCGTAATATTTGTTTTTTGTTTCAGCTAATGTTGCAAGCGAACGCCAACAACCGAGATCTGAAGGATGCGAACCTCCACTCCAGGTCAACTCCACTCAGCTACTTGATGACGAAACATATGGCGAAGGGTTCCCTTGTGCCCTTCCTAGACACATACCGAGATGCGTATGTCCATTCCGGGAACGAAAAGGCGGGTGAGAATCTGGTAAGTGACCAGTAAATTCAAAACTAACAGAACTTTACTATTTTATGTGAATGTTTATGTGAGAAAACCTTAGAAACATCTTCCCAGTATGCACATAGGTTAGAGTAGATGGTGACCAGATAAAATTTATTTTAGCTTAACTTGTAGATCATATTTACGTATCAAGAATGATTGCCACGTATAATAGTGTTAGATGAGTCCATAAAAACGATTATGTGGTGATTTGTGCCTTATATTGAGATTGTAGAATGTTTCTTGTGTTATATTGGTTGATTTTTATGTGTTTTCAGGTTTTTGGTAGCCTTATATTTTAGGAAAAATTACGTCAAATTTTCGGTAGAATTATCGATCATGTTAGTCGAGTTTTTTGATTAATTTTCAATTGTTAATCTTATTATAGGAGAAGATGACGCAATATGCTGATGAAAAATTTGCTGAGAGAGCTACAGAATTTTCGGACACTCCACGTGAGTAGCTCGGGCCTTTGGATGTGCCCACACAAATTGAGTTGCTATAGGATGTGCTCGGAGTCCAACGAGGTACAAAGATTTGACATTTTGGATATGCGGGCGTTCGAGATTTGACTCAGACATCCATGTCCTTGTCACACACTCATTCATCTAGTGTCAAGGCAAGCATCCGCGAGGTTCAGAAGGAATCAGCCGTGCGCATTCACGAGCTTGAGGACTGGGCTAGAGACTACGAGTCGCATATACTAGCAATGCAGGCAGAATCTGAGGCACGCGCTATAGAATCCGAGGCGCGTTTACGAGCAGAGATGTAGACGGCGATGCAGACGCAATTACAGCGGATGATGGCATTGATGGGTACTTCCACTATGCCATCTCAGTACTCACGGGACGGCCCAGATGATGATGGTGGTAGCAGTAGGATCAAAGGGGTCCTCACACAACCGGTGTAGCTACTGATCAATTGTACATTATGTAGGACGTCTCTTGTACAATATATTATATTATATTATATTATATTATATTATATTATCGATCGAAATCGTGAATCGAATAAAATCAATCTTATATTATCGATCGAAATCGTGAATAGGAAAAAGTCAATATTATATTATCACTCAGTTATTTTAAAAATATTTTAATCAATTTTTAATTTTTTTAATTTTATTTATTCTCTGTTAAAAGACAAAACTAACATAACCGACGGAATTATTTAGTAATTAGGCGATACTCAATCCGTCTTTTGGATTAGATGTTAACTGACGAAAATTTCAATTCTGTCTGTTAGATTCATCTTTTAGACGATGAAATTATTACCACAATCGCTCTTTTGGGATCAAACGTTAGGCAACGGAATTTATATTTTCCATCTGCCAGAACTACTTCTTAGCCAACGGAAATATGGTTATAAATCCGTCGGCTTACAAATTAAAAGCCTCAAACAACATTTTATTTTGTCGTCCAACCCTAAACTATTCTGTTGCACAGTCGTAAAGCGACTTATTTGTTTCCGTCTTTCAACAAGCATATAGGCAGACGGATCTACAAATTTCCGTTGGCTAAGAACCTTCGCGACACCACTTAGCCAACAGACGTTAGCCAACGGAAAGTGCATTGGCTAGGATCACTAGGCAACGGAATACCTTTGTTAGGTGACGGAATTTGTCCTTTTTCTAACAAAGGTATTTTGGAAGTGCCTAATTTAGTTGCCTAAACTAGATTTAGAACCTAACGAATCTACTAGTCCAAGTGTCTACTCACATTACACAAGGATCGAACTGGAAATCCAAAACTCAAAAGCCATAAATGAAGGAATCATTTTTTTCATCCCAACTAAAAGCTATAAATAGCAACAAAAAACAGTTTGCGACATCAGAATAGCTAGACATTTTAAAGTAACTCCAATGATGAAAATACTAATTGGTAGGATCTACCTCGGATCCTACAGTAGATACCACTATGCCTCGATCTGTGTGCATGCTCGACCTCAGAAGAGCTCTGGAAACTGGGAAATTTAAAACGAAAGGCCCAGGGAAGACACAGATTTAAACATTAGAGTGAGTGGACAAAATATACTAAATTGAAACTGAAACTGAAACAATATTGTGCTCCCACTATCATATAATAAAATACTAAGTGAGTCGAAAAGACAAAAGATATAAAATATATGTCGAGGGGGATACCTGACTTTCTCAAGTATCATGCTCTAGTGGAGGTGGTGACTAAGGTTCTCTAACCTCGGGCCACCTAAAGTCGTTCAGTGACTATTAACACAAAAACAACGTGAATGTCAGGAGGAAAGTGTTGATCCTTCCTTAGAGCCACTCGGGGATTAGTCGAGTAACCAATGCATCAATGCAATACTTAATGTATGTATATATCTAACCTCTAAAACTAAAACTAAAACTAAAACTGAAAACTGAGCTGAGTAAAAATTATGAAAAGACTCGCTATAACAACTATGAAAAACGAAAGTGTCCACTTACAATATTGTGTCGTACTATCCAACAAGTCAGAGCATGTCTGTCAGTGTTTCTATATGTCTGCCACTGGCTGCTAATACATCATCATGAAATAAGGATTATTATTTAACAACTAACCGTCGAGAATAATATTGAATAACTAAGCTCGTTCACCTAATGAGCAATATCGTCAAGAACATCGCATTCTCAAATATCGTGCTTTCCAAATTTATGACAAGCTTTAATCTAATTCTATATTCTAAATTCTTAATCCTTTTTAAAGTCGCAATACAATTCTTGAACGTTATGCGGCTCAAGGTCGAGTCAACGTTCGACTCAATCATTCCTTAAAATCGTTAAATCATTTGATTAATTTTTGATTAATCACACACTCTTCATTACGATTGGTACGCGATTACAAGTAAAACGACATAAAAGTTTCCCAAAAAAAAACACCTCAGCCGACAACGCCGATGAGTTTTCCTGGCGATCTGAAGCTTAACCTGCTCAAAATTCACCCAACAACAAATTTCTCTTACAACAACATCCAAATCAACCTCTAACTAGTCGAATTTACCTTGAACTGAAATCTCCCCAAAAAATTACAACCTTCAATTCTCCTTCCTTGGATGGAATTGGAGCGAGTTCTTGGTATGGTTAGCATCTTGGTGATGAGGGCTTCAAAGCTCAGTGCTTCGCACATATCAATTTGGCCTGAAATAGAATGACCCATAAAATCTAGGGTTCATAGAATTTCGAAGCTTCTTCACCAAAATTGAGAAAAACCAGAGATATGTAGGTCCTGGGGTTAAGAGTAATCGATAAAGGGAGTGAAGAAGAGAAAATTGATACCTTAAACCGCCGGTTTGGGTGGCCAGACGGCGACCTCCGTCGATGACAGTGGCAAGCCGGCGAGAGAGCTAGGTGGGGGAGGAGAGAGAACGAGTGGGAGGAGAGAGAGAAAGAATTTTACCCAAAAATGGAAATGCTGACTTGCCGTAAAAGGAAAATTAGTGTTTATAATTGCGAATAATCGATTTCGTAAATTCTACAAAACTTCTGTTAACTGTAATTTCTTCATTGTAACTCTGTTTTCAACACTTGACGTGGCTGCAGCTCGTCTTGATGTACTCTGCGACTTTCTTAATAAAAATTATCGAAAACTTAACCAATAAATAATTGGCTGGAAAGTCTTAATAATTACTGACAATAAAAATTAACTACCTTCCTCGATTAACATTGTCGAAAAATAGGATTAGCTCATTAATAAACTCGATGAACGAAGATTAACTTGATAATCTGGGTACGGATCATTACAATATGGCATGCAATTATATCAATCATACATGGATGGACTATGATGTTTTTAAGGGTTCTTCTTCAGGCTATATTTGGTTGTTGAAGCATATGAACTGCCTATTTTGGTTGTGCACAACTAAAATCTGGGAAATTTGTTAATTTGCGCAACACTGAAATTTATCCCCCAACAGCTATTGATGGGCATCTCGGGACAAACTGTCTTATATATTTGTTGAATGCTGGGATGTCTGCCCATTGTTGGGGTATAATTTCTATGACAACTTGTTCTCAACTGTTGAATGTACTCAAGTGGTACCAAACTCTGTATCAGACATGTTATGTAGAGAGTGACAGAAAAAGTATTTGATTGCAAAGATGGCGAATGTAAAGTTTCGAGGGGCTTTATGTCATTGTTTAAGGTGGATTTTTAATCTTGATCATGTCTTGAATTCTGGGATTCTGTACATGGTGTTTCAAAAATACCTGGTAGGGATGGCTTGTGTGACCTTGTGATCATGAGAATTGACTGGTAAATAGGGAGAAAAAGGAAGTCTGCAACTGATGAGCGAGAATGAAGCCATGAATATGGCCACGTACTAATTGGGCGTATAACACTATAATAGATTGGTTGTTTACAGTTAATCATTTGATATTCCATGGAATTTTTTTGTTTTTAAATAGGTATTCTATGAATGTTAACGGACTTCCGATTGGAAACTACAATGCCTCATGAGTGGATAAACTTGAAAGAAGAAATTTTTAGGTAAAAAAATAAAAATACATTGCTCTTATTCTCAAGAGGGAAACACCTGAAATTTTAAATCATTTTAGACCGATTAGTCTTTGTAATATTTTCTATAACATCATAACTAAGTTCATAGTTAAAAAATTAAGACCTTTATTACATAGTTGTGTCTCTGAGAATTAATGAGTTTTTACTACGAGTAGAGTCATTTATGACAATATCTCATAGCTCATGAGGTAAGCTTGGGGGTTACTTTAAGCCAAGGTGACTCTCTCTCCCCCTATATTCTTATTATTTGGATGAAAGTTCTGATTAGACATTTAAATGTTGTGACGATCCAGAACAAAATCAGTAGTGTAATCAGCTTAATCCACGAGTTAGCGCGTAATCACAGTTTTCCGATAATTGATTAATTTACCGGTTTTGATTACGACTTAATTATCGGCCGAGAATTTGAGTTGAGTCTCTTCTCGAGAGTTGTTTTACACGTGATTTCAAGTTCGTGGGCGGTTCCGGATGATTATTTCGACGACCGAGGAATATAATATGAATATTTAAAGTTGCAAAATCTCGTCGAGTTTATCCGTTAGTTTCGAGTTTATCTGAATCGTGATGGTTATCCGTTTGGACCGTCGATTGTCTCGAGACGCGAGTATAAATATCGGAAATAGTTGAAAAATTGTCGAAAACACTGTTTGAGGCGTTGATCGAGCGTTGACCGAAATTTGAACCCGTTGACCCGAGGGGACTATTCACCTGGTTACTGTTTATCGTTGGAGCTTTTGTTCCCGGCCGATTTAGGCCACGACCTTGGAAGGTAAAATCTTTCTCTCGTGATTTTAAACTAGCTAGTTAGAACTTGGAATATCTTGATTTAATTGAGAATTGAGGGAGAACGAGTTCCATGAAGTTGGGTGATTTTTTCGAATTCGGGTGGCCTTCTCCGGCGAATTTTTGGGGTCGGGGCTTTTGGGGGAAAGGTTCCCCTCAACCTATAGATGCTTTTGGTAGAAGGAATTTGGGTTTGGTTGCCGTTTGAAGCTCGCCGGAATCTCACCGGAATCCATGGATTCCATGAGTTTCGAGCACAATTCCGGCCGGTGGGCTTGGAATTGGGTCTCGGTGAAGAGAAATATGTTGGGCTTGAGGAGTAGTTTATTTCTGGAAAGTTTGGCCTGAATCCGCCACTGTTGATGCCGCGCCACCGGCGGCGGCGTTCCGGTGGAGGTTTGACTTTTTTGGAAATGTGTAGAGTTATATGTCGTTTCGCTCGTATTCGCACCTCGATCGTCGCCTTGAGGTTTTCGAGTTGATTTGGGTACCGGATTTTTTAAGTCGAGGGTTTGAGTGGAGATTTCAGGAATTTCGTCGATTATTTTGCACTGCATTATATATTTCCGGGAACGGTTGGTTTCCGAGGTGTGGTACAGTGTTGTGAATTGTGATTTTGATCAGATATATTTTATGATTATTCAGGTGATCAAGATCGTGCTTCGGGCGAGGGATCTTCCGCCGGACCACGTGACTAGCGCGAGTGCGTGCTTTGCTCGCCTATGAGTGGACAATATCTTTTTACTGATAATCGCGAGTCTTTAATACATGTTTTACGAGCATGAGCATGCATATGAGATTATGATTTATATGAGCATGTGTTATACAATTATGTATTACGTATATGCATTTACATTATGCTTTATACACTTGCATATAACTATTTATGATTTGGTTTACACAGAGTACAGTCACAGTATATATTGTTGTATCGATACACTTGAATCTCAGCTGATCCCCGAGGATGTTTACCGGGGCTGGTAGTGACCCCTGACCCGAGGCCCTTACTGGGTGGGGGGGGGGAGGGGGGCAGTCCTCTGACCTGAGGCCTTTCTGGCTAGAATCACGTGTGGGTCTGAGATCCTGTGATTCCGACTGTACTAGCGCGAACGTGTCCATGAGTGACCCCGCGGAGTTTTACGCTGCATGCTCTATACGCGTGAGGAGTTAGAGTCTCCCTCGAGTACTATGTCATATTCATTCATTTAGACTCGCATATGTTTTTATAACATATATTATTCGGCGAAAGACATTTATTTTCGTCCACTCACTCTAACGGTTCTCATGTCTTTCCCCTGCGCTTTTCAGTTTTCCGTGCCCAGTTTGCAGTTCGGACTCTGTTGTCTCACGTCGCGGTCGTAGGCTAGTTCGAGCTACCTTTATTTTCCAGTAGGTTTCTTGTTTTGCCTACTGTTTTATATTTTGTATATATACACTAGAGGTCGCTCTGATACGTTACTGATACATGTTTTTATGTGATTTTTCCCGGATTTTCTATAAAGTACAGTTATGTTTACTGTTTATTGTTATTGTTATGATATTGAGAAATCCGGATGGGATTGGTGCCCACGGTTTGGCTTTTGTGGCATAGGATGAAATGTTATTTTCCGGGTGCAGGTAAAGGAAATTCCGCGTTAGTAGCGTTACTTTGCTGAAATTTTTGTGGTTTTTGTTGGTTCGTGTTTTCAGAAGGGGTTTGATTCCGGTTTAGGAAACTAAATTGGGGTTGGGTCCTTTCAGCTTGGTATCAGAGCATAGGTGTCAAATTCTGTAGACTCTTGTAGTTGTGACGCTTAGGGTATTTGAGTACGTACAACATGTCTGGAGCGATGACCCGACTGGCCAGCGGTACTCATCAATGCTTCGGGTGTTGTGTATATTCAAATATCTGAGGTCTCATGATTACGTTCCTTCTGCTTGTATCTAATGCTTGTCTTGTATCAGTAGGATGCCTCCTCGACGTGGTCCCCGTGTGAATCGGGAAGTGGATCCTGATGAGGATCGCCAGACGCATGACTTGCTGATGCGGGTGTTGCGTTTGGAGGAGCGTTTTGACCCTGTGGTCAAAGCTAGTACTTCTGGTGCGACTGTCTTTTCGGGTTTAGCTGATCCAGAGATGTGTGAGGCATGGTTGGTTCAGGTTGAACGAGTTTGTGAGCGTCTGCGTTTTACCCCTGAGCAGATGACAGTGGCAGCAGCCGGATTACTTGAGTCAGATGCATACTTCTGGTGGGTGTGCACCGACCGAGTACCGGTTGATACTCCGTGGACTTTGTTTCGAGATTTGTTCATGTGGAGATACTTCAATCAGGCTACCGAACAGCGTAAGTATGAGGAGTTCAGGAATTTGAGGCAGGGCAGTTTGTCTGTGCTTAAGTATCGGGATAAATTTACCTTCTTTTCTCGGTTTGCGCGTGACATGGTGGCTACTGAGGAAGCCAAGTGCCGCAGATTTAAGTCGAGTTTGAACTTGAACATCAAGGGGACTCTGACTACGATGCCTCGGAACAACTCTGATGAGTTTGTCAGTGCAACGCTTCGAGGTGAGGATATCGAGAAGGAAAGGCAGATGAGATACCAGCCTCGATGGTTTGAGGAGGGTGGACCGAGCCAGGGGCCTTCAAGAAGCTGAGTTCTGATACTTTTGGATTGGCATCATCCTCGGGCATCGGACCATATCGACCACCAGTTAGTGCACCGAGATAGAGGCAGAGATGGAGGAGAGATCGACCGCAGCGACCACAGTCTGGTGGGGGTTCTAGCGGTTCCAGTTATCCTTGGCATATAGGAGGCACATTTGCTGTACCGAGGGAGTATCCACTATGCAACTTCTGCAACAAGCATCATTATGGTCCTTGTCAGTGAGGCACTACTAGTTGTTTTCGTTGTGGCCAGGAGGGTCACTATGCGAGGGAGTGTCATCAGCAGGTGGGTGTTGGTGGATAGGCGGCCCAGAGTTTTGGAGGAGAGCGAGGTGCCACTTCGGGGACTCGACCAGTTCAGTTTTCGGGCCAGGGAGGACAGCAGGGACATCCTCAGTGTGGACGACCAGCTGGGCAGGCCAGGGTTCATGTCATGACTTTACATGAGGGCAGAGCTTCACCGGAGGTCGTTATCGGTACGTTGTATATCTTTGGATATCCAGTACTTACATTGTTAGATCCAGGTGCTACGCATTCATTCATGTCATGTAGACTATCATCTTTAGCTACTGTACCTGCGTCTCTACTTCCGGGGTTGTGGAGAGTGTTGTATCCTTCCGGTGAGGTTGTGAGTCTCGGTTGGGTGTACCGTGATTGTGAGATTTTTATCGGAGGCCATGGCTTAGCCGAGGATTTGTTGTTGCTTGATATCGTCGACTTTGATTTGATTATGGGTATGGACTTCTTGGAGACACATTGGGCCATGTTCGATTCTCACAAGAAGGAGGTTGTGTTTCGGCGACCACGTTTTCCCGAGATTTTGTTTCGCGGCGAGAAGAACACTTCATTGCCATGTGTGATTTCTGTGATGAAGGTGATACTCACTATTACTAAGCACTAAATTAACATTTATTACTCCACAACAATGAGTCAATTGAAACCCTTTTTGGTAGATGTAGCATTGGTAAATATGGATCGTTCTTAACCGGGGATTGAGGGTGCATGCATAACTATGCTAGGTTTAAATGGGGGTGCAAGTTTTTGGTTACTAAATTCCTACAAATTTTAAGGTAAAACATCCTAAACTAATATATTTACAAGGATCGACTCATCTTTCACCTAACTCTTTAGAACCTACCAAATTACATGCAACCTATTAGTTCTAAGTCTTTAGCTACTAATTTCATGCATATCTCTCGAAAGTAAAGTGTAGGGATTGCCCTAACATTTCCATCGATTTAAGGTGGGATTGCCCTGCAATAAATCAAAGCGTTAAGCATAAAATATCACATGAAAGCTAAAGATCAAAACGTGGGAGATCACATGAACTTGATCAAATTACAAACCAAAAATACTTCAACAAATTTGTCCATACAAACCAAGAAATAACACGAGAAGTGAAGAGTAGAAGTCATGGTTACACTTTTTGATGTCGGGATTGCCCTAGTCTACTTGATGTAATCGTGCCTTCAAAGGATGGAGAGAAGCACTAAGGATTGCCTTGAATACTCCGGTGGAGGAAGGTAGTTGATGAGCTTTGGAGTGGACGGCTTCTTGGTATTCCTTAGAGAGATTTTTGGACGTGAGGATGTTGTTTTGTGGATGGAGGGCGGCTTCTTGGATGATTTCGGCTTTGGGAGGAGAGGAAAAGTATTTAGGCAGAGTTTTGGCTTCTAAAATGAGTGATCCCTTGCTTTGAGGCCGAGCTCCCCTTTATATAGGAGAAGGAAAGCCTAGTTCGACTCCTTCTAGGACTCTAACTAGTCCACCCGGGTAACCTGACCCTTCTCCACGAAAACAGGAATATCTCTGGTTCTAGGAATCCAAATTGTGTAATTCCAGTTGCGTTGGAAACTAGACTTCTATATATTTCCAACCATATGCTAATCGCGTCTAGATTCATCCGTATCTGTTTACAGTGGCCTTTTGAAGTGGGCTGATGTACAAAGGCCGATTTCTGATAATTCATTTTAATCCATCTTCTTTCTTTGGGCTTCTTTGGACATGCTCTTGGTCTTTGATCCATCTTCATTAATCTTGATCCATTCTTGAGTAATTTGGGCTCCCATTTAGGAATAGGGTCGACATTTTTAATATATAAGAAAACCCGTGACAAATCCTTCTTCTAGGTGGACTAGGATTTCAATTCTTCATTTTTCTGCGCTTTTGCTCCATTTTGCATTCTTTATTGTTCCTCCTTTATTTTCAACCTAAAAACATAAAGTAAATTAGAAACATATTCACTAAGGTAAAAACAAAGCTAAATATAAAGAGAAAGACGTTAAGAATTAAGCATAAAATGCGTAGATCAGAAGGCTGATCGGATGATGAAGAAGGGCTGTGTTGCTTACCTAGCTCATGTTGTGGACACCACGGCTGCTGTGCTGGATATCGGTGATATCGAGGTAGTTTTTGAGTTTCCAGATGTGTTTCCGAGGAATTACCGGGTATACCTCCAGTTCGGGAGATCGATTTCACCATTGAGCTGTTACCGGGCACTGGACCCATATCTTAGGCACTGTATCGTATGGCGCCAGCGGAGTTGAAAGAGCTATAGATTCAACTTCAGGAGTTGCTGGAGAAGGGTTTCATACGACCCAGTGTTTCGCCATAGGGTGCCCCGGTTTTGTTTGTGCGGAAGAAGGATGGATTCATGCGGTTGTGCATCGATTACCGGAAGCTGAATCAGGTCACTATGAAGAACAAGTATCCGTTGCCGCGGATTGACGATTTGTTTGATCAGCTCAAGGGAGGTTTAGTCTTTTCGAAGATTGATCTCAGGTCCGGATATCATCAGTTGAGGATCCGAGAGTCTGATGTGGCCAGGACAGCTTTCAGATCGCGGTATGGGCATTACGAATTCTTGGTTATGCCGTTTGGGTTGACCAACGCCCCCGCAGCTTTTATGGATTTGATGAACCGGGTGTTCAGACGGTTTCTGGACAAGTTTATGATCGTGTTCATCGACGACATCCTGATTTATTCCAGGAGTGTGGACCAGCACAAGAAGCATTTACGAGCAATTTTGCGGACTTTGAGGGATAATCAGTGGTTTGCGAAGTTCAGCAAGTGTGAGTTTTGGCTGGACAACGTGAAGTTTCTGGGGCATGTGATATCGGCTGAGGGAGTCAGCGTAGATCCTGACAAGATCGAGGCTGTGCTGAATTGGAGTAGACCTACCACCGTACCAGAGATCAGGAGTTTCTCTGGTTTGGCAGGCTACTATCGGCGATTTGTGCAGGATTTTTCTCTGATTGCTACTCCACTGACCAAATTGACGAAGAAAGGCGTCAAGTTTGAGTGGTCAGATGCATGTGAGGAGAGTTACTTGCTTCTGAAGGAAAAGTTGACTACTGCACCGGTTCTGACTTTACCTGACGATAGCAGTGAGTTCGTGGTTTACAGCGATGCGTCGAAGTTGGGACTTGGTTGTGTGCTGATGCAGCAGGGCAGAGTTGTGGCCTACGGTTCCAGGCAGCTGAAACCACATGAGGTCAATTATCCGACACATGATTTGGAGTTGACCGCTATCGTATTAGCGTTGAAGAGTTGGAGACACTGTTTGTATGAAGCTCAGTGCAAGATATACACTGATCATAAGAGTCTCACTTACCTGCGGACGCAGCCAGACTTGAATATGAGGCAGCACAGGTGGATGGAGTTGATCAATGACTATGATTTCACTTTCGAGTACCATCCAGGGAAAGCTAATTTCGTTGCCGACGCACTCAGTCGGAAATCTGAAGCTTCGCTGTTCCATGTGTGTGTGGCCAGAGTATCTGTGTTAGCCGAGCTTCGGGCTACTGGAGCCGAGTTTGAGTGGGACGATGAGGGAGCTTTGTTAGCCAGCTTTCAGGTTCGACCCGTGTTGGTTGATCAGGTTCAAGAAGCTTAGGATTCAGATTCCTACCTGTTGGATAAGAAGACAATGATACGGAATAGCATGCCAACAGAGTTTCGGTTGAGTGATAATGGTACGTTGCTATTCAGAGGTAGATTGTGCGTACTTAGAGACGAGAGTCTGAAGAAGGAGATTTTAGACGAGGCTCATTGTTCGGTGTATGCGATGTATCCCGGTGGTATGAAGATGTTTTATACATTTCGAGCGTATTACTAGTGGCGCAATATGAAGCGGGAGATTGCCGCATATCTGAGCCGATGTTTGATTTGTCAGCAAGTTAAAGCGGAGAGGCAGAAGCCTGCGGGAAAGTTGCAACCACTGGAGATTCCGGTTTGGAAGTGGGAGCACATTACCATGGATTTCGTGTATCAGTTGCCGCGTACTTCGGCTGGCAACACTGGTATTTGGGTTATCGTGGATCGACTGACGAAATCCGCTCATTTTCTTACACTTCCGGGGAAAATTTCAGTGGGCAGATTGGCAAAGCTGTATTTGTCGGAGATCGTTCGATTGCATGGTGTACCTATGTCTATTGTTTCTGACCGAGACAGTCAGTTTACTTCTGAGTTCTGGCAGGCATTGCAGCGAGCCATGGGTACGAGGTTATACTTCAGTACAGCTTTTCATTCTCAGACTAACGGGCAGTCTGAGCGGACTATACAGACTCTCGAGGATATGTTGCGGTCTTGTGTGTTACAGTTTCGAGGAAATTGGGACCAGCAATTGCATCTGATAGAGTTCGCCTACAACAACAGTTATCAGGCCAGTATCGAGATGGCACCGTACGAGGCCCTGTACGGGAGGCAGTGTCGTACTCCGTTGTGTTGGAGTGATGTGGGCGAGCGATTGCTTATTGGCCCTCATCTGGTGAAGAGCACCATGGAGGACATTCAGATTATCCGAGATAGATTGAAGATTGCCCAGGATCGCCAGAAGAGTTATGCGGACGTGAGAAGAAAGAGTCTCGAGTTCGATGTGGGCGAGTGGGTCTTCATGAAACTATCTTCGTGGAGGGGAGTTGTGCGTTTCGGGAAGCGTGGCAAGCTTTAACCACGGTACATTGGTCCGTATGAGATTACTGAGAGGGTTGGAGCCGTGGCTTACAGACTTGAGTTGTCGTTCGAGATGGCTTGTGTACACGATGTTTTTCATGTTTCGATGCTACGGAAGTATATCCCAGATCCATCGCATGTGTTAGCGTCATAGCAGCTACCTATCCGAGAAGATTTGACATATGTGGAGGAGCCGGTACAGATTCTCGATCGGCGTGAGCAGGAGTTGAGGCACCGTGTTATACCGCTGGTGAATGTCTTGTGGCAGAATCACTCGGTTGAGGAGGCCACCTGGGAGAATGAGCAGCTTATGCGGGAGCAGTATCCTCATCTTTTCACTTGACATGTACGTAAATTTCGAGGTCTAAATTTTTTAAGGGGGGTAGATTTGTGACGACCCGGAACAGAATCAGTAGTGTAATCAGTTTAATCCACGAGTTAGCGCGTAATCACAGTTTTTCGATAATTGATTAATTTACCGGTTTTGATTACGACTTAATTATCGGCCGAGAATTTGAGTTGAGTCTCTTCTCGAGAGTTGTTGTACACGTGATTGCGAGTTCGTGGGAGGTTCCGGATGATTATTTCGACGACCGAGGAATATAATATGAATATTTGAAGTTGCAGAATCTCGTCGAGTTTATCCGTTCATTTCGAGTTTATCCGAATCATGATGGTTATCCGTTTGGATGGTCGATCGTCCTGAGACACGAGTATAAATATCGAAAATAGTCGAAAAATTGTCAAAAACACTGTTTGAGGCGTTGACCGAAATTTGAACCCGTTGACCCGAGGGGACTATTCACCCAGTTACTGTTCATCGTTGGAGCTTCTGTTCCAGGCCGATTTAGGCCATGACCTTGGAAGGTAAAATCTTCCTCTCGTGATTTTAAACTAGTTAGAACTTGAAATTTCTTGATTTGGTTGAGAATTGAGGGAGAACGAGTTCGATGAAGTTGGATGATTTTGTCGAATTCGGGTGGCCTTCTCCGGCGACTTTTGGGGTCGGGGCTTTGGGGGGAAAGGTTTCCCTCAACCTATAGATGCTTTTGGTAGAAGGATTTTGGGTTTGGTTGCCGTTTGAAGCTCGCCAGAATCTCACCGAAATCCAAGGATTCCGTGAGTTTCAAGCTCAATTCCGGCCGATGGGCTTGGAATTGGGTCTCGGTGTAGAAGAAAAAAAATATGTTGGGCTTGAGGAGTAGTTTATTTCTGGAAAGTTTGGCCGGAATCCGTCATCGTTGATGTCGCGGCGCCGGCGGTCAACGGCGGCGCTCCAGTGGAGGTTTGACTTTTTTGGAAATGTGTCTAGTTATATGTCGTTTCGCTCGTATTCGCGCCCCGATCGTCGCCTTGAGGTTTTTGCGTTGATTTGGGTACCGGATTTTCAGTCATGGGTTTGAGTGGAGATTTCGGGAATTTTGTCGATTATTTTGCACTGCATTATATATTTTCGGGAACGGTTGGTTTCCGAGGTGTGGTACAGTGTTGTGAATTGTTATTTTGTTCAGATATATTTTATGATTATTCAGGGGATCAAGATCGTGCTTCGGGCGAGGGATCTTTCCGCCGGACCACATGATTAGCGCGAGTGCGCGCTTTGCTCGCCTGTGAGTGGACAATATCTTTTTAGTGATAATCGCGAGTCTTTAATACACGTTTTATGAGCATGAGCATGCATATGAGATTATGATTTATATGAGCATGTGTTATACAATTATGTATTACGTATATGCATTTACATTATGCTTTATACACTTGTATAGAACTATTTATGATTTGGTTTACACAGAGTACAGTCACAGTATATATTGTTGTATCGATACACTTGCATCCCGGCTGATCCCCGAGGATGTTTACCGGGGGAGGCTGTGACCCCTGACTCGAGGCCCTTACCGGGGGGGGGGGGGGGGGGGGGGGGCAGACCTCTGACCTGAGGCCTTTCTGGCTAGAATCACGTATGGTTCTGGGATCCCGTAATTTCGACTGTACTAGCGCGGACGTGTCCATGAGTGACCACGCGGAGTTTTACGCTGCATGCTCTGTACGCGTGAGGAGTTAGAGTCTCTCTCGAGTACTATGTCATATTCATTCATTTAGACTCGCATATGTTTTTATAACATATATTATTCGACGAAAGACATTTATTTTCATCCACTCACTCTAACGGTTCTCATGTCTTTCCCCTGGGCTTTTCGGTTTTCCGTGCCCATTTGCAGTTTGGATTCTGTTGTCTCACGTCGCGGTCAGAGGCTAGTTGTTCGAGCTACCTGTCTTTTCCAGTAGGTTTCTTGTTTTGCCTACTGTTGTATATTTTGTATATATACACTAGAGGTCGCTCTGATACGTTACTGATACATGTTTTTATGTGATTTTCCCCGGATTTTCTATAAAGTACAGTTATGTTTACTGTTTATTGTTATTGTTATGATTTTGAGAAATTCGGATGAGATTGGTGCCCACGGTTTGGCTTTTGTGGCATAGGATAAAGTGTTATTTTCCGGGTGCAGGTAAAGACAATTTCGCGTTAGTAGCATTACTCTGCCGAAATTTTTGTGGTTTTTGTTGGTTCGTGTTTTCAGAAGGGGCTTGATTCCGGTTTAGGAAACTAAATCGGGGTTGGGTCCTTTCAAATGTTCTTACCAATTTTGTTAAAAGTCATGTTGGCATGTTATCTTTTCCCAAATGATTTAGAATTTCTAATCTTATATTTGTTGATGATCATTTAATTTTCCGTAAAGAAACTCTTAAATCTGTTAGAAATGTTCTCAATATGCTACACAAGTTCTATACTTCTAAATAAAGTCTTCTATATATTTTTCTCCTAAGATTTCAAATGTTACTAGGAATAGAATTGCTAGTGAAATATTTTGAATATCCAGCACAAATTGATGACTAGTACGTTCTTTGGAATTTAAAATATTATTTTTGGAAAGATCCTTTGAATGCTAAAGAGCTTCTACTAAGAATAAATAATAATAAGTTTGCAAGTTGAGAAAAGAATACCTTGTCTAGAGAAATTAAAGAAAGCTAACTTTGATTAATTATAGCATTTCAAGTATGCCAAACCATGTTATGTCTTGCTTCAAGTGTCCCATTAAGATCACAAACAATATTAAAAGAGAGTCGGAAGTTTTTCTGGGGAAATAATGTTAAGAGTTCTCCAGTGGCTTGGAGTAGTGTTCGTACTCCTAAAATGTGTGGATGTCTAAGTTTGAAAGACCCATGACTTTCTAACAATGCAGCTATTGGGAAATTAGAATGAAAGATTCTAACTTAGCCAGAGAATTAGTGGGTTAAAGTGGTAATTAACAAAGTAACAAGTATTTAGGAAACATACATTTTTTAGGACAAAGAAATTAGTTTCTTCATCTACTACTTGGAAATGTATTTTGGATTGTAGAGACATTCTTTTAAAAAGTATAAGATGGATTATGGAAAATTGTAAGGACTTTAATTTTTGGACTTTTAACTAAACTCTTTCGGTACCCCTCTATAACTTAGCTAAATATTACCATAACATTATTTGGAATGAAATAGTGGCCAATTATATCATTGAGAGAATCTAGAATAAACAAAAAATTGCTTACTGTCCTAGAAATTAAAATCGTGGATCAAATATGTGGCATTCCACTTTCTATGTCTGGTCAAATAGATTCTTTTGTTCCAGGTTCTAACCGTAGTGGAAAATTTTCAAAAAGTCTGCTACTTGGTTTTTTCGAGAATAAGTCTGCTACTTGGTTACAAATTAAGGGTATCCAAAAGCATGATAATGCAGATATGGTAAAAAAAATTGAAAAACTTAGAATGCCCTCTAAGGTTAAGATTTGTGTATGGCTCTTACTTCAAGGAAGACTCAAAACTAGAGATAGACTTAAGATTTGACTTGATTGTTATTAACATTTGCTTTTTTGTACCACAAATGAAGAATTGGCTTATCCTTTCTTTTGTCAATGCAACTTGACAAAAGTGGTCCGAAGATTGTCTATTTTAAATTGTATGACTCAGAGTTTGAATTTTATCCAAATCATAAGAACTCACTTTGATACTGCTACTAATAATGATTTACAAATTGAGAAAATGTTTATGGCTTTATGGCAGATTTGGAAAGCAAAAAATAATCTAACGTTGAGGAATGAATGAGTGACTGCCAATGCAGTTTGTGGCTGCAACTTGCTACTTTAAAAGTCAATATTGACCAAAAACCAAGAGCTTCCAAGAAGAATTATGGCCCCTTGCACTATAATTTGGAAGCGGTTTCCCAAGACAGTAATAAGATCAATTTTGATGGCTCAGTGAGAAGCAATGGAGTTGGAGTAGTTGCTAGAGGTTTCATCTTTAGATATTGCCTTGAAAATCCTCTTCTAGATGGATTTCGGGAGTGTGGTAGAACCACAGTCCCTTTAGCCAAAGCTTTTGCATTGAGAGATAGTCTTCTTGAAACTCAGAGAATGAATGTCAGAAGAATTCATGTGGAAGGTTACTCCTAGTTTTTGATCAACTGTGTCAACAATCATTGCTTGATTCCTTGGAGACTCAAAACTATTATTCTGGACATTAAGAATCTTGCAGCCACGTTCGACGAAAATTCTTTCAGACGTGTCTTCATAGAAGCTAATTTTCTTGCATATAGTTTAGCTGAATGGAATTATGGTACCTTTAGTCTTCATCTTTGTGTCACATTGTCCCTAACTTTGTTAGTGCGGTCGTGCTTCATGATCAACTTAATTTTGGCTGCTTTAAAGGCACCAATGTGTAGTTAACCTTTTCATTTGTATGAAAAAAATAGTAGTGAAAAATGAAAATGATGTTCTACCCGAACTATAGGCAATAAAATGATCAAATCTAAAAAAAAATTAGTAAAACCAACTTTAACTCAAACCATAGTTAGGTGGATGAACATTCTCTAGATTTTGAATCAATTGTATAAAATAATTTATTAACATTTAAATTTTCTGCTTGTTTTCACTTCTAAGTGCAAAGATCTATTGCGAACACAATAGTATTTTCTTTCCTTCATTTTTTGATTGACATATGATATTCTCATGAACAAGTTAAAAGACAAAAGTTAAGATAAACGAAAGGAAGCAAAGACCAATGAAGTTTGATGGAAGACACGAAAGAAAAGTAAAGTTTAGACAATCTAATACTTTTTATTTGTATACCATATATTAAATAATTGAAAACTTGATAATGAAGTTTTTTACTGAATTTATTTTGTAGACTTTTACCTGGCCAAAAAATACTTAATCAATGCCATCAATTGTAGCATGATGTATGTAAAGAAATTGATATTTTTTGTATATATATTTAGATGATGAATTCATCCAATACTCAGATTTTTGTTCTAGTATATACATAATTTTTTTTCCGATGACGACCTAGAAAATCGGACTTATTACTAGATTCTAATAGAATTCAACTTGAATAATACAAATAGAGCTGATAAAAACAAGAAGCTATCACTACTCTTTATATTCATTCAGCTCAACATTTGTTTAGCTTACTCGTTGATATCGCTAAAACTAAGCATTAAATTAAACACTCAATCATAACGCATACAATTTAAAACCCTATAGATGTAGCATATTTGAGCAAGTAAGGATCGTTCTAAACCGATGATTGAAGAGTAATGGTGCATCCAATAATTGCGTAAAGGAAAAAGGGGGATAATAATAGTTGATTTTAATTACCTAATTTATTTACTTAAAACGTCATACACATAATCAAGAATTTCTAGGACCCTAACATGCATCACTCATAGACAAGCAAACACAAAAGACCCCTAAAAATTCTTAATTACTCTTATGACAAAAATAAACCTAATTAATTATTTACAAGTGATCAACTTATTTCTTTACCTCGTTATTGAAATTCATATATGTAATAAAATTCAATCATCCAACACACAAAAACAAGGTTCAAACTCAAAACAAGAGACAGAGTAAAGAGGTCATGGTTACACTTTTGTATCTTCGGTATCCCCTATTGATGCTCAAGAGAACTAGTCTCCTTTAGTGGATGATGCAAGATATCCTCTACACGTCGATGAAGGTAAAGTGCGGCGGTGCACTAGTGTAGTCGGCCTCTTGAGGTTGATGGCTTGATTTGTGGGATGGAGAGGAGTTTTTCAGCAGAGCTTAGGCTATACAATAAGTGATACCTAATAAGGAAGTCGAGATGTGCTTATATAGGCACTTACAAAAGAGTTATCCTCATAAAATTAGGTTTTCCTACTCTACCCGAGTAAATTCAACAGTCTGCAAAGAATCAAACTTTCTCAGAGTTGTAGACCTCCAAAAAAGTATGATTTTTGACTTGTTAGAAAGAAGACTCAAAGAGCTTTCCAAACATATGTCGATAGTCATCTAAAATCTTCTGAGTTGTTCACAATCGTCCGTTGAAGTAGGCTGATCTGTACATGCATATTCTTCTTTTTCATTATTTTGTATGATTTTCTTCTCCTCTTCAACTTGGGAATCATTTTCTTATCAAATCTTGCTCTCCACGAAATTGGCTAACTTGGTCTTCAATTTTGTGTTTCTCAAATGATCTTCTAATTAATTTGACCCATTTTACTTTATTCTTCTTCCAAGGTTCTTCCGGAAGTTTATTTCTCCTAATCAACATTGGAAAGTTTTTCCTAGTCAATCTAGGACTTCTTTTTCTTCTCATTTTCTTCACGTTTCCTTCACTGAATCTTGGACGAATTTTATCCTCTCATCTTTTCTCCATTTTTTGCTACGCCTTGCATGCTTGTAGACCTTTTTACTCCATCTCTTTTGTTCTACACCTAAAAATTACAAAATAAGTCAAAATTAGTAATACTAAAAAATTAACATAGTCAAATATAGCAAAAATATATATTAATTAATACGCCTAAAATGCGTAGATCAAATTCTCTCACACTTAGACTTTGCTAGTCCCTTAGCAAACACTAATTTAAACTAAGACTCAAAATATATAACACTTCTAAGCCCTTTCAAATATCATGGCAATCACAAAGTTTAAGCACAAGGAATTCAAGAATTAATAAAACATTCTTATATGTGAACAAGTAAGACTTAGATAACAACAATGGTGATTTAAAAGCAATGCATGCACTAGAAAAGTTCAAAATCGCTTCACATGGATGCACTCATCATATTTTCACTCATGAAATGATTTTCACCCAAGATATATGTATAAAAATTAATAAAACCTCATGAATGAAATTAAGTACTTGCACAAGTGAACATAAACTATATGCTTACTCATGCAATTTACTCAACCAATCGAAGGCTACTCATCTTAAGGATTATAAAGGTCTTTAGAAAGATTGTAATATGGTTGAGGCTAAGGTATTCAAAATTGAGATATGTGGTGGTAAAACATTCCAAAGACTTAGTCAATACTTTGTCAATTCGAGCTACATCCTTTCTCATGTATCAAACTTTAAAAACATGGCCAAAATCTATCTTTTTGGGCCCTAACTTCATTCTCAACTTCACTTAATCCAATCTTTCATACTTTAGAACATATTTCCGGAGAGCTTATTATATTTTTCTTTTTTCATGCACTTGAATTGTTTCCTCTCTCTTTTTTTGGTAATCATATATTTTTTTTTCAAGCTTTTGGACAAGCTAGTCTTCCCTATATATGCATTCTTTCATCATCTTCACGCCATCTTCATGTGCTAGCTTCGAAATTCTTCACCAAGTCTTTAGAACAAGGATAGGGATATTCTATACTAAGCTGAGTGTTTAGATATATATGTGGCAATGACAGAAAAAGTTTAATGTAAGCTCAAAGAAGTTATCTAAGGGTGTTGCAACTAGTGCTAAAAAAATAGACACATGGCTATTTGATCAAATGGTGGTAAATCCTAAGTGCCTTTAATCATATTCAAAATCAGAGCATATATCAACTTAAAAGTATTGAAAATCAACATGAGTAAGTTCTAGCAATCTCTAGTTCATTAAAATCTATGGCAAGCAAACATATGAGGCATATAAATAATTTTGAGACTAAGTCTAAGGATGTAAAAAAATTCCTTTCAAAATAAGGCATGGATTTAGCTCAAAAACTCACATAGGTTCATATGACTCAAACTTATTCTAGCATGTGAATTTTGTACCAAGTTTGACTATCTATCTATGCTCTCATCTATGATGAATCTTTTTCTGATACAAATAGAGTTCATGGCTTTCATATCACTAATTTATTTTTTTTGGAATTCATTTGTTAATAGAATGATTTCATATCATTTGTTAATGATTGCATTAACAATTGAATTCCAAAAAAATAAATTAGTGATATGAAAGCCATGAACTCTATTTGTATCAGAAAAAGATTCATCATAGACGAGTTAAGGGCGTCTTAAGACTCAAAAATACACTACCTATAATTAAAAACAATTATTTTTTATTTATTTTTATTTTAGGGCATCATCCGCTGGAAAGTTTCATTGTCCGCCCAATTATACAATTTATGAGTCAAATAAAGTTGTAAACCCCTCCCCCACATTTAAATCCTACATTGTCCTCAATGTACTCAAGTAAAAATATAGAATTAAACATGGAGATATGGTTTTACAAAAAAGAACTAACTAATTAACACACTAACAAACTAATTAATGAGAGAAAAAGGAAAATAAAACAAATATGATAGTCGATCCTCCATAAGGTTGCCTCTCAATAAGCGCTTATTTTTTAATGTCTTACAGCCTAGACATGATGTACTTCTGAGTTCTGGGAATGGCCGGATCATTGAGGGGCATCTCCTTCACCGTTTCATTCTCCAAAGCTTCCAAATATGGCTTCAAGCGATGACCATTCACATTGAATTTAGCTCCTGACGTTGGACTCTTAATATGTATAGCTCCATGGGGAAAAATCTGTGTGGCAATGAAAGGCCCTGTCCAACGTGATCTGAGCTTTCCAGGAAATAGTTTTAGCCGAGAATTGAAGAGTAGGACTTTCTATCTGATCTCAAATGACTTGTTCTTGATCATTCTGTCATGAAACGCCTTAGTCCTTTCTTTGTAGATCTAAGAACTTTCATAAGCTATATTCCAGATTTCTTTAAGTTCATCCAGCTGTAACTTTCGATAGAAACCTACATCATCATAGAAAACGTTTTACTTCTTTATGGCCCAATAAGCTTTATGTTCCAGCTCTACTGGAAGATGACATGCTTTCCCATAAATCAATCTGTAAGGTAACATTCTGATAGGCGTCTTGTAAGCAGTCATGTAGGCACATAGTGCATCTTCTAAACGTTGACTCCAATCTTTTCTGTTAGGTGCTACAGTTCTTTCCAGAATCTTCTTGATCTCTCTATTAGAAACTTCAGCTAAGCCAATGGTCTATGGATGTTATGGCGTTGAGACTCTGTGAATGACACCATATTTCTTCATTAACGCTGTGACGACCCGAACCAGAATCAGTTGTGTATTCTGCACGATTCACGAGATTGGTCATAGTCGCAGTTTTACGATATATGTGTGGTTTGTCGATTCTATTCGCGACTATATTTTCGGCTGAGAATTTGAGTTGACTGTCTTCACGGAAGTTGTAGAGTACGTGATTTCGAGCTCGATGGCGATTCCGGATGATTTTTCCGATAACCGAGGAATATTATACGATTATTTGAAGTTTCAGTTTTCGACGAGTTTATCCGATTGTTTCGTGTTTATCCGAATCGTAATGGTTATCCATTTCGAGTTGTCATTTGACCCGAGGCGCGAGTATAAATATCGGGAATAGTCGTAAAATCGTCGAAAAATACTGTTGAAGTTTGACCGGACCGTTGACTTTCCAAAATTGGAAACTTGACCGTTGACCCGAAGTGGAAAGTTTCCCCTTTGAGCTTCGCCGTCCAACCTGCTTATTCCGGCCACTTCCGACCTCGCTGAGGGTATGGTTAGCTTCACCTTGAGTTCCTTAATTGTTTTGTAATTGGTTTGGTTGAAATTGGTTGAGTTTCACTACCAGAAATGGAGACATTACCGGCGACTTTCCGTCGCCGGCCTTGTCTTTTTTTTTCGCCGGAATTGACATTACCGGCGACTTGTCGCCGGAAATGACGTCGCCGGAGATCCCCCGCCGGTGTTGACATTGCCGGCGACGGGAAACGCCGTCGCCGGTAATGTCCGAGACATCACCGGCGACTTGCGTCGCCCGCAATGTCAAGACATTACCGGCGACGTAAGTCGCCGGTGATGTCTCAAACATTACCGGCGACGGCGTCGCCGGCAATGGCAGCGCCGCCGTGGCCGGAATGTGAGACATTGCCGGCGACTCGAGTCCATGTCGCCGGCAATGTGGGGAAAAATTTTGAAAAAAAAACGCGGTTCTGGATTGGGCCCAATTCCATAACCTGCATTGAACCGGATAAACCGTACAATCATACAAGTTCAACAGTACACATAGCAAAGACAGTCATACAAGTTCAACATAAATGTCCAACGTACACTACAAATAGCAACGACGATAAAAAAATTAACTACAACTACAGGTCAGGTCCAGGAACTTGCGGGTCATCAGGGTTGAAGTAATCCATGTACTCATTTGAATTCCGGTGGCTACCTTGGTCTTGCTCTGGCGTTGACTGGTGCGGTGGTGGTGGTGGATAGGTAGGGATATGAGGGACCGGGGGAGGTGTGGGGAAGGGTTGTCCGGTAGTCTGAGCCTCGTACATCGTCCGCATCCATGTGTACATCTGAGCCTGCACCTGTGTCTGCTGCATTTGGTACTCGGCCATCTGCCTCTTTTGCTCCTCCAACTCCCTCTGCGTCCTATGAAGCTCCGCCGCGAGGTTACGACTAGAAGTTGAACTTCTTGACCCGGTAGAGTATTTTGAAGTGTTATTCAATAGTCCTTCGCCCGCCGTGCCCATTCCCCTACAGTAGTAGGTATTCTTTCCAGTCCCGCACGCTTTTGCCATGATCTGAGCCGCTATCGGAGGATCAAGCGGATCGATCTGAGAGGCATACTGGGTGACTTCTTCCTCGGAGCAGTCAGGATGGTTAGTCCGAGCTATACTCATGGTCACTTTTGCGGTCGCCTCCTCCACTCTCGACTAATTGAAAAGGAAAAATGAACAACGTATTAGCTAACAAAATCTATTTCCATCTTGAAAAATAGTTTTATTAACACATGGAGAGGCGAAAGACTTACCGCTTCTTCAGGGCACTGCGGGTAGAACTTCTGATGAATATACACCAACGGGTTCAACTCTTGTTGTTGCTGCGCCTTAGTCGACCAACCCATGTAGTTGAGTGAACCTGCATGATGGGCCCTGGTGTTTTTCAATCTATTCGCCCGGTTCGTCTTTGAAATCGCCTTGTTTGATAAACATATGAAAAAAAATTAGTAACTAACTATTTCAATCTGATACGATACATTATGCTTGAAAGATATATTAAGGATGCATACCCGAGCTTTGGGGTGCTCGAAGTGGGCTATCAGCCACAGCCACTCGTACTCCCTAAACCGGAATTCGCTAGGGGTGGAACCTCGGCCTAGCTCCTTGTATACAGTGTAATGGAAAGAAAGCTCGTTCTTCCACTCTTTATACCTATATTAAAACAAGGAAAAAAGTTAGAGATATTAAAACACTTGATAAACAAAAATCTAACTCGATATATATTCAAATAAGTCGAAGCACATCACCTCATATGTAGTTGACGCTCTACCCACGTGTGAATAAGAACTTCATCCACGTCAAACCACACCTGCAATATGAATATATAAAAGGTAAAATTATATATTTATTCGGACTTAATTAATAAATGTAAAATTTACGTAATGAAAATACGATTTTACTCACACTGAGTGCATTATGCACTTGCATCTTCACGTAGATAGGCACAGATTCCACGAGGGACTCCGCGATATATTTAAGTTGCATTCTCTGTACGTGGGTTGGAGTCAACGTCTCCTCACGTACCATTTGATTTTCATGCATTTGACTCGCATATGTTTTTACATGTATATATATTACTTGGTGAAAGACATTTATTTTCGTCCACTCACTCTAATGATTTTCATGTCTTTCCCCTGGGCTTTTCGGTTTTCGTGCCCAGTTGCAGTTCAGGTTCTGGTGTTTCACGTCGTGGTTGGAGGCTAGTGATCTGAGCTACCTGTGCTTTCCAGTAGGTTCTTGTTTCGCCTACTGATGTGTATATTGTATATATTTACACTAGAGGTTGCTCTGATATATTCTGATACGTGTTTTATATGGATTTTCTCGGATATATTATATTATACAGATATGTTTTCTGTTATTTGAATTTGTTATGATATTGAGAAATCCGGATGGGATTGGTGCCCATGGTTTGGCTTTTGTGACATAGGACGAAGTGTTATTTTCAGGGCAGGTTTATTCATTTCCACGATAGTAACAAAACTCTGCCGAAATTTTGAATGGTTTTTGTTGGTTCGTGTTTTCAGAAGGGGTTTGATTCCGGTTTAGGTAACTGAATCGGGATTGGGTCCTTTCAGCTTGGTATCAGAGAATTAGGTTGTCAGATTCTGTAGACTCTTGTAGTTGTGACGCTTAGGGTATTTGAGTTTGTACAGCATGACTGGAGTGATGACCCGACTGGCCAGCGGTACTCATAAATACTTCTGGTGTTGTGTAGTCTCAAATATCTGCGGTTTCATGATTACGTTCTTTATGCTTGTACCTAATGCTTGTCTTGTATCAGTAGGATGCCTCCTCGACGTGGTCCCCGAGTTGATCGGGAAGCGGATCCTGATGAGGATCGCCAAACGCGCGACTTGCTGATGCGAGTGCTGCTTTTGGAAGAGCGTTTTGACCCTGTGGTCAAGGCTCGTACTGCTGGTGCTACTGTGTTTTCGGGTTCAGTTGATCCAGAGATATGCGAGGCATGGTTGGTTCAGGTTGAACGGGTATGTGAGCGTTTGCAGTTTACTCCTGAGCAGATGACAGTGGCAGCAGTCGGATTACTTGAGGGTGATGCATACTTTTGGTGGGTTAGCACCGACAGAGTTCCAGCTGATACTCCGTGGACTTTGTTCCGTGATCTGTTCATGCGGAGGTACTTTAACCAGGCTACCCAGCAGCGCAAATATGAAGAGTTTACGAACTTGAGGCAGGGCAGTTTGTCTATGCTTGAGTACCGGGACAGGTTCACTCGTTTATCTCGTTTTGCGCGTGATATGGTGGCTACTGAGGAAGCCAAGTGTCGCAGGTTTGAGCTGGGATTGAACTTGAATATCAAGGGGACTCTGACTATGATGCCTCGGAACAACTTTGATGAATTTGTCAGTGCAGCACTCTGAGGTGAGGACGTAGAGAAGGAGAGGCAGCAGAGGTACCAGCCGAGACGGTTTGAGGAGGGTGGACCGAGTCAGGGGCCTTCAAAGAGGCAGAGTTCTGATACTTCCGGTTCAGCTTCATCTTCAGGCGGTGGATCTTATCGACCACCAACTAGTGTACCCAGACCGAGGCAGAGATGGAGGAGAGATCGACCGCAGCGACCACAGGCTAGTGGAGATTCCAGCGGTTCCAGTTATCCTCGACGACCTTTTGGCACTTTTGCTACACCGAGGGAGTATCCGTTGTGCAACTTGTGAAATAGGTATCATTTTGGTTCGTGTCAGCGAGGCACCCTCAACTGTTATCATTGTGGCCAGGTGGGTCACTATGCGAGGGCGTGTCCTCAGTTGGTTGGTGCTGGTGATCAGGCAGCTCAGAGTTTCGGAGGAGAGCGAGGTGCCACTTCTGAAGCGCGACGAGCATAGTTTGCAGGCCAGGGTAGGCAGCAGGGACAGCCCCAGCGAGGACGACCAGCCGGACAGGCGAGGGTTCATGCCATGACTCTACGTGAGGGCAGAGCTTCACCAGAGGTCGTTATTGGTACGTTACATGTTTTTGGTATTCCAGTACTTGCATTATTAGATCCAGGTGCCACACATTCATTCATATCATTTAGACTATCATCATTAGCTACGGTACCTGCATCTCCACTTCCGGGGTTGTGGAGAGTGTTGTATCCGTCAGGGGAAATTGTGAGTATCGGTTGGGTTTACAGAGATTGTGAGGTGTTTATTGGAGGCCATGGTTTAGCCGCTGATTTGTTGCTTCTTGATATTGTGGACTTTGATTTGATCTTGGGTATGGACTTCTTGGAGACGCACTGGGCCATGTTTGATTGTCACAAGAAGGAGGTCGCGTTTCGACGACCAGGGTTACCCGAGATATTGTTCCGTGGCTAGAAGAACACTTCACTACCGTGTTTGATTTCCGCGATGAGGGCAGATCGGTTGATGAAGAAGGGTTGTGTCGCTTACTTAGCCCATGTTGTGGACACTTCAGTAGCTGTGCCAGACCTTGGTGGTATTGAGGTTGTTTCTGAGTTTCCGAATGTGTTTCCAGCGGAGTTACCTGGTATACCCCCTGTGCGGGAGATTGATTTCACTATTGAGTTATTACCGGGTACAGGACCGATTTCCCAAACACCGTATCATATGGCGCCAGCGGAGTTGAAGGAGTTGCAGATTCAGCTCCAGGAGTTGCTAGAGAAGGGTTTCATTCGACCGAGTGTTTCTCCGTGGGGTGCTCCGGTGTTGTTTGTACGGAAGAAGGATGGGTCCATGCGTTTGTGCATCGACTATCGGAAGCTGAATCAGGTTACGGTGAAGAACAAGTATCCATTACCGCGGATTGATGATTTGTTCGATCAGCTAAAGGGAGCAGCAATCTTTTCGAAGATTGATCTTCAATCCGGATATCACCAGTTGAGGATCCGAGACTCTGATGTAGCCAAGACAGCTTTCAGGTCGCGGTATGGGCATTATGAGTTTTTGGTTATGCCGTTTGGGTTGACCAACGCCCCCACAGCTTTCATGGACTTGATGAATCGGGTGTTCAGACGGTTCCTGGACAAGTTCGTGATTGTATTCATTGACGATATTTTGATCTATTCCAGGAGTGTGGGCCAGCACAAGAAACATTTGTGAGCAGTGTTGCAGACTTTGCGGGACCATCAGTTGTTCGCGAAGTTTAGCAAATGCGAGTTCTGGTTGGATAGTGTGAAGTTTCTGGGCCACGTGATATCAGCTGAGGGAGTCAGTGTTGATCCTGATAAGATCGAGGCCGTGCTGAACTGGAGTAGACCTACTACTGTACCGGAGATCCGGAGTGTCGATGCGTGTGGCCAGAGTGTCGATGCTAGCCGAGCTTCGGGCTACAGGTGCTGAGTTTGGGTATGATGACGATGGAGCTTTGTTGGCCAGTTTCCAGGTTCGACCCGTATTGGTTGATCAGGTACGAGAGGCTCAGGATCCGGATTCTTACCTGTTGGGCAAGAAGACCATGATACGGAATGGTGTGCCTACAGAGTTCCGATTGAGCGACGACGGTACGTTGTTGTTCAGAGGCAGGTTATGTGTACCTAGAGATGAGAGCCTGAAGAAGGAGATTCTGGATGAGGCCCATAGTTCAGCGTATGCGATGCATCCTGGAGGTACGAAGATGTTTCGTACACTTCGAGCGTACTATTGGTGGCGTAACATGAAGCGGGAGATTGCCGCGTACGTGAGTCGATGTTTGATTTGTCAGCAGGTGAAAGCGGAGAGGCAGAAACCTGCAGGGAAATTACAGCCACTTGAGATTCCGGTTTGTTAGTGGGAGCACATTACGATGGATTTCGTCTATCAGTTGCCATGTACTTCGGCTGGCAACACTGGAATTTGGGTTATTGTGGATCGACTGACGAAATCCGCACACTTTCTTGCACTTCCGGGGAAGATATCAGTAGGTAGATTGGCCAAATTGTACTTATCAGAGATTGTTCGCTTGCACGGTGTACCTGTGTCTATTGTTTCTGACCGAGATACTCAGTTCACTTCTGAGTTTTGGCAGGCGTTGCAGCGAGCCTTGGGCACGAGATTGCGATTTAGTACAGCCTTTCATCCTCAGACTGACGGGCAGTCCGAGCGGACCATTCAGACTCTTGAGGATATGCTGCGATCATGTGTGTTGCAGTTTCGCGGAAACTGGGATCAGCAGTTACATTTGATAGAGTTCGCCTACAACAACAGCTATCAGGCCAGTATTGAGATGGCACCGTACGAGGCTTTGTACGGGAAGCAGTGTCGCACTCCGTTGTGTTGGAGTGAGGTAGGCAAGCAATGGCTTATTGGCGCTGATTTGGTGAAGAGCACTATGGAGGATGTTCAGATTATTCGGAATAGATTGAAGATTGCCCAGGATCGCCAGAAGAGTTATGCGGACGTGAGGAGGAAGAGCCTCGAGTTTGAGGTAGGCGATTGGGTTTTCCTGAAACTATCTCCGTGGAGGGGAGTTGTGCGTTTCGGGAAGCGTGGCAAGCTTCGACCATGATACATTGGTCCGTACGAGATCACAGAGAGGGTTGGAGCTATTGCTTACAGACTTGAGTTACCAGCTGAGATGGCTCGGGTTCATGATGTCTTCCATGTTTCGATGTTGCGGAAGTACATCTCAGATCCTTCACATGTGTTAGTCCCACAGCAGTTACCGATCAGAGAGGATTTGACGTACGTGGAGGAGCCTGTGCAGATTCTTGATCGTCGTGAGTAGGAGTTGAGACACCGTGTGATTCCGCTAGTGAAGGTCTTGTGGCAGAACCACTCAGTTGAGGAGGCCACCTGAGAGACTGAGCAGCGTATGCGGGAGCAGTAACCTCATCTGTTCACTTGACAGGTAAGTAAATTTCGAGTTGTGTATTCTGCACGATTCACGAGATTGGTCATAGTCGCAGTTTTACGATATATGTGTGGTTTGTCGATTCCATTCGCGACTATATTTTTCGGCCAAGAATTTGAGTTGAGTGTCTTCACGGAAGTTGTAGAGTACGAGATTTCGAGCTCGAGGGCGGTTCCGGATGATTTTTCCGATAACCGAGGAATATTATACAATTATTTGAAGTTTCAGTTTTCGACGAGTTTATCCGATTGTTTCGTGTTTATCCGAATCGTAATGGTTATCCATTTCGAGTTGTCGATCAACCCGAGGCGCGAGTATAAATATCGGGAATAGTCATCAAATCGTCGAAAAACACTGTTGAAGTTTGACCGGACCGTTGACTTTCCAAAATTGGAAACTTGACCGTTGACCCGAAGTGGAAAGTTTCCCCTTTGAGCTTCGCCGTCCGACCTGCTTATTCCGGCCACCTCCGACCTCGCTGAGGGTATGGTTAGCTTCACCTTGAGTTCCTTAATTGTTTTGTAATTGGTTTGGTTGAAATTGGTTGAGTTTTGCTCGAACCCGAATCGGGTTAGGTTACCGGAATTCGCCGGAGTTGGGGTGAGTGGTTCCGGCGAGTTTGTTGGGGTTTCGACTCCCCACACCCTGGTGATGCTTCCCCTGTGTTTTATTTGATCTGAAGAGGTGATTTTAGTCAAACCCGATTGGGTTGCCGGAAAATGGATTCTGTTTGATTTTAAGGTGAATTGGAGGGGTTCCGGTCTGATTTGGCCATTGTGGTAGTTGAAGAAGTGGTTTGTCTTGATGAGACCTTGAGTTCTAGAGATTCTCGCCGTGGAATTCTACCGTTGATGGCGCGCGGCGGCGGTTAACGGCGGAGCTCCGGCGAGGGGTTGACTTTTTGGATTTTAGTGTTTTTAATGTCGTTTTTTTCGTAATCGCGCGCTGATTATCATCCAGAGGTTTTCCGATTGATTTGGGTAGCGGATTTTCAGTCGAGGGTTTTGAGTGGAGATTTCGGGAATTCCGTTAATCATTTTGTACTGCATTGTATATTTCCAGGAACGGTTGGTTTCCGTGGTTAAGTTCAGAGTTGTGGATTATTTTTTTGATCAGTTATGTTTATGAATGTTCAGGAGATCGAGATCGAGATCGAGACCGAGATCGTGTTTCAGGTGAGGGATCTTCCGTCGGGCCACGAGATTAGCGCGAGTGCGCGTTACGCGAGTCTGTGAGTGGACATTTCTTTTCACTGATTGATTGCAAGTCTTTCATATATGATTTACGAACTTGAGCATGCAGTTTGATCATGATTTTACGAGCATGTGTTTTACGATTATGCATATATGAATATACGTATACGACTATACATACGTACATATTATGTTTTATGCATGTGCATGGAAAAGATTTATGATTTGGTTTACACAGAGTACAGTCTCAGTTATCAGGGTTGTATCGATACACGTTGGCTTCTCGGCTGATCCCCGAGTACACTCCGGGGGGGACAGATATCCTGACCCGAGGCCTTTCTGGCTAGGAATCACATGTGGGTCTGGGATCCCGTGATTCAGACTGTGCTATCGCGTGGTAGTCCATGAGAGACTCCGCGATATATTTACGTTGCATGCTCTGTGCGTGGGTTGGAGTCAGCGTCTCCTCACGTACCATTTGATTTTCATGCATTTGACTCGCATATGTTTTTACATGTATATATATTACTTGGTGAAAGACATTTATTGTCGTCCACTCACTCTAAAGATTTTCATGTCTTTCCCCTGGGCTTTTCGGTTTCCGTGCCCAGTTGCAGTTCAGGTTTTGGTGTTTCACGTTGTGGTTGGAGGCTAGTGATCTGAGCTACCTGTGCTTTCCAGTAGGTTCTTGTTTCGCCTACTGATGTGTATATTGTATATATTTACACTAGAGGTTGCTCTGATACATTCTGATACGTGTTTTATACGGATTTTCTCGGATATATTATATTATACAGATATGTTTTCTGTTATTTGAATTTGTTATGATATTGAGAAATCCGGATGGGATTGGTGCCCAAGGTTTGGCTTTTGTGGCATAGGATGAAGTGTTATTTTCAGGGTGCAGGTTTATGCAATTCCACGATAGTAACGAAACTCTGCCGAAATTTTGAATGGTTTTTGTTGGTTCGTGTTTTCAGAAGGGGTTTGATTCCGGTTTAGGTAACTGAATCGGGATTGGGTCCTTTCAAACGCATCCATAGTTTTATTGCAAAAGTGACTGCCTCCATCACTAGTTAGAACACGAGGCATGCCAAACCTATAAAAGATGTTAAAACGAAGGAAATCTGCAATAATCTTTGAATCATTGGAGCGTGTGGCTTTTGCATCAACCCATTTCGAGACATAATCTACTGCAAACAATATGTAGATGAAACCGTTAGAGATAGAGAAGGGTCTCATGAAGTCAATCTCCCAAACATCAAAGATCTCAACGTTGAGAAAATAATGCATCGGCATATGGTCCCTTGGTCCTAAGTTCCCACTACACTGACACCTGTCACATGAAGTACAAAATTCTACATCATCTTTGAATAGTGTCGGCCAAAAGAACCCTGCTTCCAAAATCTTTAGAGCCATCTTCTTTGAACAGAAATGTCCTGCACAAGCTTCAGTATGACAAAACTTAAGAATCGATCTATGCTCGCTTTCTAGAATGCATCTTCTAATTAATGCATCAACATAATATTTCCATAAGTAAGCCTCGTCCCATACGTACTAACGTGCTACTTGCTTAATGTGATCACATTTTTCTTTAGGCATGTCAGCCAGAAATTCCCTTGTAACAAGATAGTTGACAATGTCCGCATACCAAGGTAATTCCTGTGAACTCATCTGAATTCTGAAAAGCTGCTCGTCTGGAAAGTTCTTTTTGATGTCCATGAGTTCCCTTTGATCATGTACAATTTGTGAGAGGTGATTTGCCACAACGTTCTCTACTCCTTTCTTGTCTCGAATCTCAATATCAAACTCTTGAAGTAGTAGAACCCATCGAATAAGCCTTGGCTTTGCATCTTTCTTTGCCATCAAATACTTTGATGTTGCATGATCCATGTAAACAATTACCTTAGTCTAAAGAAAGTATGATCAAAATTTGTCTAAGGAAAATACTACCGCAAGTAACTCTTTTTCGGTTGTTGTATAGTTCATCTGAGCTTCATCCAAAGTCCGAGAGGCATAATATATGGCGTATGGCTTCTTGTCCTTGTATTGCCCTAAAACAGATTCAACTGCATAGTCTGAGGAATCACTCATAAGTTCAAAGGACAAGACCAATCTGGGGCACACAAAATGGGAGTGAAAGTCAGAAGCTCCATCAACGTGTCTAAGGCACGTTGGCATTCATCATCAAAGGAGAATGGCGTCTCCTTCTATAGTAAGCGGCATAGAGGTTTGGTAATGTGAGAAAAGTCTTTGATGAAGCGTATATAGAATCCTGCATGTCTAAGAAAAGAATGAACCTCCCTCACACTTGTTGGAGATGGTAAATGTCGAATAAGATCCACTTTAGCTTTGTCAACTTTGATCCCTCTGGCAGATCTGATATGTCTTAAAATAATGCCTTGCGTTACCATGAAGTGAAACTTCTCCCAATTCAGTATCAGCTTGGTCTCCATGCATCATTGCAAAATCAGCTCCAAGTTACTAAGACATGCGTCAAAACTATCTCCAAAGATGCTGAAGTCATCCATGAATACCTCAACGATCTTCTCAATGTAATCTAAAAAGATAGCTAATATACATCCCTGAAAGGTGCGTGGTGTGTTGCATAAACCGAAGGTCATTCTCCTCTAAGCAAAAGTACCAAATGGACATGTAAACGTGGTCTTTTCTTTATCTTCTTCGGCTATGATGATATGATTATACCCAAAATATCCATCAAGGAAGCAGTAATAAGCATGACCAGCCAACTGTTCAAGCATTTGATCAATGAATGACAAAGAAAAATGGTCCTTCCTAATGGTAGCATTTAGCTTCCTATAGTCGATGCAAACTCGATATCCAGTGATAGTTCTGTGAGGCACTAACGTATTTTCTTCATTCTTCACAACTGTAATTCTAGACTTTTTCAGAACGACTTGTATTGGAGACACCCCACTACTATTTGAGATAGGGTAAATCACGCCACAATCATAAAGCTTAATTACCTCCTTTTTAACAACTTCCATCATAGGAGGATGGAGTCTGCGTTATGCCTCTTTACTAGGCTTGGCGCCATCTTCAAGCAAAATCCGGTAAACACAGGTAACCAGATTGATTCATTTGATATCTTGAAGTGTCCAACCTATAGTTGTCTTGTGTTTCTCCAAAACTTCCACAAGTATGCATTCCTGGTCAGCATTCAATGTTGCAGATATGATTACTGGCAACATTTCCTCTTCCCCCAAGTAAACATACTTCAAATGTTATTGTAATACTTTCAGCTCTAATTCCAGTGCTTGAACAATTGAAGGCAGCATCTTGTTTTCTCCAAAAGTAATTGGCATAGGAGGAGAGTTTCTGAGATCAAGCTGAGCTACATCTAAAAGGGCCAAAACTTCACAAGTTATAGGCTCCATTTCAAGCCATAGTTATTCAAAATGGACATCATCCCCGAGTCAAGTCCGCCCCACTCCTTCTTGAAGTACTAAGTCCAACGTATCCTCCTTCTCTATATTTAAGTGTGCTTGTGCCAAAGTGTCAACAATGTCTACAGAAAAGCACAAATTAACACTAGCTGAAAGGTGTCTCATGGCATCAAAAATGTTGAACTCAATGACCTCCCCATCAAATTCCATGCTAATGTACCACTGAACACATCAATCTTTGTTCTTGCAGTTCGCATGAAAGGATGTCCTAGCAACATAGGCGTGGTGTTAACATCACTATCTTCAATATCCACAACATAGAAATCAACTGGGAAGATAAGTTGATTGACCTATACAAGAACATCTTCTACATATCCTCTTGGATAAGTCTCAGAACGATCGGCTAACTGGATGATCATATCATCTTTCTTCAACGCAGGAAGACCAAAAGCTTGATACAAAGTGCAAGGCATGATGTTGATGGAAGCTCCTAAATCTAGCATCACATTGTTGAAAGATTTGGCACTAATAATGTAGGGAACAGAGAAACTCCCATGATCTTTCAATTTTGGGGGTAGTCATCGTTGAATGACTGATGAAACAATCTAATTCACCTTCACAATCTTTTTCTCTCTCGTTTGTCTCTTCATGGTGCACAACTCTTTGAGAAACTTAGCATATTTCAGCACTTGCTTGAGGCACTCGATGAGGGGTAAATTTATTTGCACCTTTTTGAAGATTGCCAAGATATCTTCATTCGTTTCTTGCTTCTTCTTGCTCACTAAACGACTTGGAAATGGTGCTGTGACAAACGGAGAATTAGCAGGACTCGAACATGAAGGAATTGAGCTCTTTCCTTGTGTCTTAGGGTCGACTTGTCAAGATGACGGTGCCAAGGTGACATGAGGAGGCGTCACATTTATTCTCTCGGCCTCAAAAGTGGTCGGATCATGCTCAACGCCATCCAGATGAATGTTATGTGATGTTGGCTTCTTCTGATGATACTCATTAAACTGTGTCCCACTCTGAGTAGCTATTACGTTTGCTGGTCCGAAATCACCTCCTGATTTGGAATAGACTGAGTTGGCAATTGCAGATCCACCCTTAATCTGGCCCATGAATTCAACAACCTAGCCCATCTACTTCTTCAATTCAGCAACGTCATTCCCTTATTGAGCCTGTGTATCCAGCAGAACCTATGTTGATAATGAAAGCTATGTCAGCATCTTATCATAATCTGGATTATTGAGAACAGATTGAGCAGGACCATTGTTGGCGTTAGGAACCCTTTGCTGATTCGATTGTTGTTATTGAAATGGCTGAGGCGCACGAGGGTTAAGGCAACCATCATTGCTCCTCCACTAAAAACAAGGATGATTATGTCTAAATCCCTGATTGTAGTTTCCATAATTGTTGAACCGGTGGCGCCTTGGTTATTCTAAAAACCACCAATGGTGTTGGCTTCTTCTACTACTAGAGCTGGTGCATTCTAAGGACATTGATCACTATGATGTACATCAAGTAAGCATATTCCACAGACAAGCGTTGCAGGTGACATTGGTTGTGGTGATTTGGCTTCTAAAAGCTTGGTGATCAATGAAGTGAACTTGGCAAGTTCTGCGTTTTTTCTTAAGGAAGACACTTCATAGACTTTTATGCTCTATTGCAATGCCATACCTTCATACTGCTATGTGTTGAGAGCACGCTGGTTCAATAAAGCACAACCTACAATTGCAGGCTTCTCCAAGAATGATCCTCCAGCTGCTGCATCTAGAAGCTCTCTCTCCAAGGGTTTGAGTCCTTCATAAAAGTATGTCAAGAGGTTACTTTCTGATATTCCATGTGAAGGACAAGATTCACACAACTCCTTGAATCTCTCATAGTAAGCTAAGAAAGACTCATCATGATCTTGCAAGACGCCAATAATGTTCTTCCTCAAGTTGGTGATCTTTAACGCCAGAAAGTACTTGGTGAGAAATTCCTTCACACATATGTTGAAAGGATCCGACTCCGATTTAGTTGCCTAAACCAAAATCAAACCCCTTCGAAGACATGACCTTAAAAAAAATATTTGCCAGAGTTTACATTGAAATACGTGAGCCAAAATTAGAACCTGCAAAGAGAATCACACTTCGAATATTACACAAAAGCCAAAGGGGCTCTGTTCCCCATCCGGATTTCTTAACATCATATATATAATAACCACAAGGTTTACAAGAAATCCAGAAAACATTCAGGAGTAAACTTAACTGAAAACAAACATAAGTATACATAGCGACTCCTATATACATCATATACAACCAGTTGGTCGAATAAAGAACCTACTCGAACTGAAGTGTGACCTGAACTCTATGCCTCCATCGTCGACGTGGAACCCTGGAATTCAAACTGCAAACTGGGCAAAAGAAACCGAAAAGCCCAGGGGAAGACAAATAAAATCGTTAGAGTGAGTGGACGAATATAATAATATGTCCTTCCCAACATATAAGTATATATGCTCATAAAAGCATAATGCGAGTCAATGCACATGAAAATCCCGACCAGGTACATTTTTCTTGATCCATAAAGATGCACATAAAATTATGCGGGGTCACTCATGGACTCCTCCGCATAGTACAGTCTAACCACGGGATCCAAGACCCCGTCGTGATTATAAGTCTGAAAAACCTCGGGTCAGGATATCTGCCCTTCCCGGAGCATCTCGGGGGTCAACCGAGAAGCCAAAGTATCGATGCTACCTCTGTATCTGAGATTGTACTCTATGAAAACCAAATCATAAATACTTTCCATGCACATGCAAAATCGTAAAATGCATAATAGTAAAATGCATACTTGTATGTGCATAATTGCAAATGCATACTAATACAATGCATAATCGTAAAGTGTATAATCATAATTGCATAACGTAAATGCATATTTAGGACTCGCAAATCAACTATGAAAATAAAGTGTCTACTCACAGTACGAAGCTAAATTTGAGGTCCGGTGGAAGATCCCTCACCAAACACTCGATCACGATCACCTGAATAACAGGGATACGATCAATACATATTAAAACACAACATATGGAGCTAATACGTTAAGAACCTCGCATTCTCGAAAGACGTATTGCTCGAAATATCGACGAGGATAACAAAATTCCTAAAATACACCCAAACAACCCTCGTCCAAAAATAGAATACTCAAATCAACTCAAAAACCTCATAACTATGATCGGGACACGATTACGAGCAAAATGGTATAAAAATCTCCAAAAATCCCAAAAAGTCAACCTCGCCGGAGCTCCGCCATTGACCGCCGCCGCCGACGGCGGCTGCGCGACGCCAACGGTGACCAACTCCGGCGACCCATACCTCAAAATATTCTTCTGCTCAAGCCCAATCCAAATTCCAACTTGACCACCAGCCAATTTGGCCGGCAAGCACCCCAAAACTCCCTCAAAAGTTTCCAGCCCGAAATCGCCGGAAAACTTCTCCGAACGATTACGGCGCCGTCGCTCCTCCTCGGCCCTCCAAACCTTAGGGGTTCCCTTCCCTAGCTCAAGCCCAACCTAACCCTCCATTAACACCGATTCCGTCCGCCAATAACTCCACATTTCTCCAAGAAAAACAACATAAAACAACACAATGAATACATCAATCAATAGCCTTCAGGGAGAGCTTCAAATCCCTACCTTTCTTTCCGGCAACCGTGCCATTTTCCGGCAAGCACAACAGCGGAGAGTCAACTCAATCGGGCGGGTCAACTCGGCCCAGCTCGGTCAACGGGTCAAACTGGTCAACTTGGCCCAAATGTGACTTTTCGACAATTTTACGATTATTTCGATATTTATACGTCGCAAACCGACCAAATTCACGATTCGGATAACTCCAACCCAAACGGATAAGTACGACTAACTCGACAATAATTTCAAATATCCATTTAATATTCTCCGATTATCCGAAAAATCCTCTGAATCCTCCTACGGACTCGAAATCAAATCCTCTACAATTCCCGCGATTGAACTCAAACCAAATTCTTGCCCGATAATTTAGCCATGAAAAACCCACCATATCGACCAATTACAATAAAACCGCGACTAATTGTGAAACGCGCAAATCAAGCCAATTAACATACAATTTCCGGTTCGGGTCGTTACACATGTCCCACGTTGTGATTGATCTAGCAGGTAAGCTGAATAACTAACGTTTTGCCTTCTCCTCCAGTGAAAACGGAAATGCTCTAAGTCTGAACGCTTTTTTTTGAAGTTCCGGATGGACACATGGAGTCACACACAAACAGAAATGTAGTCAAGCGTGTGTTCGCATCTTCAATTGAGTTTCCATGAAAGCGTAGAAGATAGTATATGATGTCACTCTTCAATTCTGGGGTAGTCGGGCTTGCTACTGGATGTGGATACACATTAGAAGTAGGGCCAAAGTTACCCAAATTCAAGCAAGTCTGTTCCCTGATGGACCTTTCTGTGTTGCCATCTGCACTTGCCATTGATTTTGTGTCTAAAACAGGTACTGATGATGCAGGCAATATAGGTGGACTTTCCTTAAAAACAGGCGGATCACGTTCAACCCTTATGTATTTGACCTGATTTGTATTTTGAATAAGCATTGTTCGGCCTCTGAGTTCAAATTGACGCTAGACTGGAATGGACATTCATTAGTTGCCTGATTTATCAACAGATCAGGTGTCAGTATCATTGGAAGACAAAAGAAATGCTAAAGTGTACAATATACACGAAAAATGTACTTAAATAAAACACACAAAATGCAAAAACACACTTAAACGTGAATGCGAGATGATATATAACAAAATACAAATGCAAGTGATGCATAAAAGCTTACACAAATGTAAAGTATATACATGCCATATTGTTTCACACGTTGGAATTTCAAGAGTTAGAACATGTTGAGGCACTTTTCATACAATGTCACACTTCGATTCATTATGGACCACACATTTACTTAATCAAAAGTTAACTAAATGTATCAAACAATATCAACCTAAATAATCACATGGTGTGAATGCATAAGAGAAAATTGGTTAAAACCTGCAGAAGACACCCAAGTTACATGAACAGTATTGAATAGAATGCATGACTCTTCCTATGGTCTCATGTCACTTAGGTTAGGGTACTCAGTGGTGAAATCTGAGTATCACAAAACCGGAAGGGAGTTATGCAGCTAGTATGCAACGTGATTATCTTCTTACAAGTTTAAAAAATTTGAACATTTAAGAGCAGACATGTCCAAGTTAGAGTTCGCCAAAGATTTAAAGAAAGTCATGTCCAATTGGCCTTGCTTCAATCATAACATGATCAGTAGGGATAAAGATAACACGAGAGACAAGACTAATTTCAAGAAATATCGCGAGGCTAACCAGACCAATGGTATATACTCTATTGATGTTTCCCTTTCTTAGGATTCAGAACCTATCATCAGTGAAAACCCATCTAGACACCATGTCCGACATTCAACCAAAATCTCAGAAGAACACACTGCCTCAAGTCCTTTGTAAATTCTTCCTTCAACCTCATATACATAACTTCACTTAGGTTATGGTGTGCAGTGATGAAATCCACACATCATGAGGGGTTAAGGAGATAAACAAGAAAATAGGCGTCATCTATTCTAGAAGAGTGAGACTTAATTAACCAAACATCTGTACTTAATGTAAATTTAAGACTTTCCTTTAACGTACCTAAAAAATATTATATATATATATACACACACATACAAACATCGGTTAATATTTATAATAATTAATATCTAACTAACACATATTCACATGTATTTTTCACGAAAATTTATGGCACATATATACAAGGCATCGAACATTGTAAGTAAAATCAGCATATATATATTTACGAAATTGCAAGGAAATTCATGCAAAAATTTCTTAGTAATATTCACAAGTATAAAACATAAAAAAATAAATTCACATATATACACACAAAAATCACAAACAATTCTCAATCCCAAGCAACGGCGCCAAAACTTGATATCACTAAAACTAAGCATTAAATTAAACACTCGATCATAACGCATACAATTTAAAATCCTATAGATGTAGCATATTTGAGCAAGTATGGATCGTTCTAAATCGAAGATGAGCAAGCATATTTGAGCAAGTATGTGCATATTTGCAAGTAAATCCTATAGATGTAGCATATTTGAGCAAGCATATTTGAGCAAGTATGGATCATAACCTAATTAATTATTTGCAAGTAATCAATTTATTCCTTTACCTTGCTCATTTATTAACACATACAAATATCAACACTTATCGAAATCCTATAACTCTAATTTCCATTTAAACATGCATATTATCATATTTTGTGCTAGGTATCCCCTACATACCATTCTAGACTAGGTATCCCCTACATCAAAATCAAAGCATTAAGAACCAAATACACATGCATATTGAAAACTAGAATACTACAACACATATATAATTATTGAAATTCATATATGTCATAAAACAAAAATTCAATCATCCAACAGACAAAAACAAGGTTCAAACTCAAAACAAGAGACGGAGTAAAGAGATCATGGTTATACTTTTGTATCTTCAGTATCCCCTATTTATGCTCAAGAGAACTAGACTCCTTTGGTGGATGACGCTAGATATCTTTTACACGTCGATGAAGGTGAAGATGCGACGGTGGACTAGTGTAGTCGGCCTCTTGAGGTTGATGCCTTGATTTGTGGGATGGAGAGGAGTTTTTCGGTAGAGCTTAGACTATAGAATAAATGATACCTAATAAGGAAGTCGAGATGTGCATATATAGGCACTTACAAAAGAATTCTCCTCATAAAACTAGGTTTTCCTACTCTACCTAGATAAATCTGGCAGTCTGCAAAGAATCAAACTTTTCCGGAGTTGTAGACATCCAAAAAAGTATGATTTTTGGCTTGTTGGAAAGAAGACTCAAAGAGGTTTTCAACCATAGCTCAATCCCCTTCTAAAATTGAAAGGACCCAACCCCGATTTAGTTTCCTAAACCGGAATCAAACCCTTCTGAAAACACGAACTTTTAAAAACCGTAGAAATTTCGGCAGAGTTTCACTATACCGTGGAATTACCATTAACCTGCACCCGAAAACACATTTCATCCTATGCCAAAAAAGCCAAACCGTGGGCACCAATCCCATCCGGATTTCTCAAAATCATATCATAATATAAAATAACAAGCAAAACTGAAACTTTATAGAAATTCGGGGAAAATCATAGGAAAATATAAACATCAAAGTATTCAGAGCGACCTCTACTATATATACATAAATATACAACAGTGGGCTAAACAAGAAACCTACTGAAAAAGGAATAGTGGCTCGAATACTATGCCTCCAACAATGACGTGCGACACCATAATCCGATCTGCAAACTGGGCACGGAAACCAAAAAGCCCAGAGGAAAGGCAAATAAAATCGTTAGAGTGAGTGGACAAAAATAATCATATGTCTTTCACCATTTATGTAACATAAAAATAATGCGAGTTCTTAAAATAAATGGAGGTGTCAGGCGAATCTCTCAAGCCTGACAGTCAGGCGAATCACTCAAGCCTGACAGTCAGGCGAATCTCTCAAGCCTGACAGTCAGGCGAATCTCTCAAGCCTGACGGTGATAGACTAGGCGAATCTCTCAAGCCTAGTGGGCACATTAGGGGAATCTCTCAACCCTGGAACTGGACTACCGGTGATCAGCCGAGTAGCCAATGCATCGATGCTAAGTAAATGCCATCACCATATAAAATATAAAACAATACCTCCAAAAACAATAAATAATGTAATTACTGTACTGGAAATAAATACTGAAATCAAGAACTCGCTACGACAATGTAAATAATAGTCCACTCACAGATAAGCACGACACAAAATGCGTTAATCCTATGATCCGGCGGAAAATCCCTCGCCAAACAAACGATCACGATCTCCTGAATAATCACAAATTCCACTGTTCAAAATCACATTTCAAAATCCTGAACCTCATTTCGAGGAGCAACCACTCCCGAAAACATATAACCCGAATATCGACGAAATCGTCAAAAATCCAATAAATACACTATAAAACCTCGCTACAATTTCCGATACTCAATTCAAAATATAAACCTCACCCCTGCGATCGGTGCGCGATTCCAAGCAAAACGACATAAAACTTGTCGAAAAACACCTCGGCCGGAAAACTGCTGCCGCGTCGGCCGCCGCCGGAAAATGTCATCGGCCCAGAAAAATTCAACCTACACACAAATTTGAAGATCTCGACATTTCCAACAACTTTCTAGTTCAAAGTTAAGCCCAATTTTGACCAAAAAAGGTCTAAATCTCACCTTGAAATCGAAAACCCTCGCCGAAAATCTCCACCTCCGATCTCCCTCCTCTGGCCACGGCAAGGTGCAAGATCACTTGGGTTCAACTCACCTCACCATGGGCTTCAAAACCCCTATAGGGTCGACCCCCCATCTCGGCCACCACCGCTGCCTCCTAGGCCGCCGATATTCGCCGGAATTTCATGAACTTTGCCGCGTCGATTCTCCCACCTCCGGTCACCATACACATCGATCCACCTACCAAAATGAAGAGGAGACAAAGTCCAACACTTCTCATGAAGACACCACGGCCAACCATGGCCGGAATCAAGCCCAACGACGGCGAAGAACCACGGCCCCAAAACGGGTCGAAACCCACCCGCGGTCAACGCGGGTCAACACCCAGTTTCTATTTCTGAAAACTTTCCTAATTCGTCACGTACTCCTTCCGTATTTATACCTTACACGTATCGAAACTAAACGAATAAATACGACAAAATCCAACGGCCAAAAATATTCATAACTTATTCCTCGTAATTCGAAATAATTCTCTGGAAGTTCCCACGAGCTTGAAATTAAGTTCTCTACAACTTTCGTGAAGGATCTCAAATCAAATTCTTGCCCGATAATTTAGTCGTTAACAAGCCCGTCATATCGATCAATTACGACAAAATCTCGACTATTCGTGAAACTCGCAAATCAACCCGATAAACATACCATTTTCGGTTCGGGTTGTCACAAATCTACCCCCTTTACAAAAAATTTGACCTCAAAATTTCCAAACCTGCCAACTGAAAAGTAGGGATACTGCCTCTGCATACTGCTCAAACTCCCAAGTGGCTACTTCAACTGAATGATTCTGCCAACAGACTTCACAATAGGAAATATCTCTGTGCTGTAATCCCTACACCCTCAAATCCAGAATCTGAACTGGCTCCTCTACAAATGTCAAGTCTTCCTGTATAGGGAACTGATAGGGTGTTAAACATGCAATGAATTTGAAATGTAATTTCACCACATGGAATACAACATACAAACCGGCCAACACTACAGGCAATGCCAAACTATACGTCACAACACTAACTCGCCCCATGATCACATACGGACCAAAATAACGTGGTAAACTCATGACTCAACCTACTCACATCTGCATAACTTCTCTGTCGAACTCGAGAAATTATCAACCTATCCCTGCTAATCTGAAGGTCTACAATAGTGCATATCACTAAACCAGAACCAAAGCCATCTCATTCCTAACTCACTCCAACACAATGGAGTGCAACATTGTTCCTCATATACAACTTCATACAATGCCACAACAATACTGGTCTACAAACGGATATTGCAAACAATCTCGAACAAATGAAACTACTGGTCCCAAATCCTTCTGAACTGCAATACACAGGACCACAACATGTCCCCCAAAGTCTGAATAGTCCTATTATTACCCACCAATCTGAGGATGGAAAACTGCACTAAATTGTAATCTGGTCCCCTATGCTCACTACAATGCCTGCCAAAACTCTGTTATAACTGATTATCTCGATCAGCCATCCGGGACACAATCATACCATGCAAATGAACAACCTCTACCAAATACAGCTATGCTAGCCTGCCCACTAAAATCTTTCCTGGAAGTACAAGGAAAACAACTGATTTAGTCAAACGGTCCACAATGACCCGATAACTGGTATTACTATCCGAAGTACGCGGTAACTGACACACGAAATCCACAGTGACATGCTCCAACTTCTAATCGGAAATCTCCAATGGCTGTAACTTCCTAGTAAGTTTCTACCTCTCTGCCTTCACATGCTGACAAATGAGGCATCTGTTCACATAAGCTACTATTTCCCTCTTCATGTTGCGCCATGAGTAGTAAACTCTATTTATCCGATACATCTTTGTACCACTAGTGCATAACATACGTAAAACAATGAGCTTCAATAAACATTTCTCTCTTCAAATCATTGTCTCGGGGCCCACATAGTCTCCTTCTGCGTAACGAAGTGCCAACATTCCTCAACTAATACTCTGCTGGAACACCATTCTGAATCGCATTCTTCTTGTTCAACCAGTAGGGATCCACATCCTGAACCCCACGGACCCGATCAAGTAACACAGGTCGATCCTGGAACTAGCCAACAAGACTCCAACATCATCCCACTCTAACTCAGCTCCCGTAGCCCGCAACTCAGCTAACAATGAGATTCTTGCAACACGTACATGAAACATAGAAACTCCAAATTTTCAACTAAGTACATCAGTAACAACACCCCTGAATGAGAGTCAAAGTGCAACCACATTAGCCTTTCTCGAATGAACTCAAATGTGTAGCCATAGTCGATAATCAACCCCATCCATTTACGTTGCCTCATACTCCAACCTGGCTAAATATGCAAGTAGATGAAACTCAAGTGATCAGTGTACATCCTGCTCTGCGCTGCACGCCATAGCAGTAGTGTCTCCAATTCTTTGATTCTAACACAAAGACAGCTACTCCTAAATCACACATAGGATACGTAACTTCATAAAGCTTCCACTGCCTGGAACCATATACCATCATAATGCCATGCTGCATCCCAACACGACCAAAATCTAGTTTCGAAACATCACTATGCATAACATAATCCTCACTGACATCACATAATGGTGAACAATGGTACAGTTATCAACCTCTCCTCTAACCACCACATGTAACTCTCTTCACAGGTACCTGACCATTTCAAACTCGACCCTCTGATCGAAACTGATGATACTCACATCTGAAATCAATCTCCGAAAACTGAAGCTCCAATAAGCTGATCAAACAAGCCATCAATCCGAAGTGGAGGATACTTGTTCTTCTCTGAAACCTGATTCAGCTTCCGGTACTCGATGCACAACCTCATCGAACCATCCTACATCCTCATAGTCTCGATACCCTGCCACAGCTAGTCCACAGCTAGTCCACAATCTCCTGCAAACCTCATAGTCTCGATACCCCACCTGATACACACAATCTCATCAAATGGATACAACATTCCCAATAAACCCAGAAGTGAAGATGCAAGCATAATAGCCATGGATGTCAAGCAACGGTAACCTCAGAGAAACCCCGCCATCACACAGGGTCATGGCATGAACTCTGGCATGTCCAACTAACAGTCCACATTGATTGCGACTTTGCTGATTGACTTATCTAGAAGTTTGCGTTGGTCAACTTCAGAAATGGTACCTTGACCTCCTCCTGAACTCTGAGCTGCCGAACCACTAAAACAGCTGACTGAGGACGTTCCCTCGTAACGTGGCCCTCCTGGCCACCACAATAGCAACTGAGAGTGCCCCTCTGACACAAACCATAGTGACGCCTGTTGTAAAAGTTTCACAATGGAAACTCCTGCTGTGTGGAAAGATCACCAACGACCACCCTGACTCATACCACAGGAACTAGTCCACTACTCTGTAATCTCCTTCTCCACCAAACGGATCTTCCGCCTTGTACAAATGACCCTTACCATAATCGAAAAGGCCACAGCCTAATAAAGATACTGATCCCAAGGTGCCTGAACTCAATCTCATCAAAGTGTTACGACTAAGTTCACCTTCCTTAAACCGACATGTCTGAAACCGCATAAGCCTTTCCTTCTCAATGTCCTCGCCTCTGAGTACAGCACAACAAACTCCTCACGGTTGTGTCGAGACATAACAGTCAAAATCCCTTTGATGCTCAGGTTCAAACTCATCCTGAACCTCCTGCATTGCTTCCTCTGAAGCCACATAACACGTGCAAACTGGAAAAAACATGTGAACAATACATCCCTGCCTCAGGTTGGTAAACACTCCATATTTCCGTTGTTAGGTAGCCTGATTGAACCATTACCGTATACCCTGAATGTAAGTCATGGAGTCTCAACAAGAGTTCTCACATTACCAACCCACCAAATACAATGATCTGACTCAAGCACACCATCAGCTACCACAATTCTCTGCTCTGAAGCAACATGTAGACGCCCATACACACACAACCGGGCAAACCATGCCACACATCTCTCTGAACCCAAATGCTTATCCAAACCCACGACTCATTTATCAAGTCGCGCGTCGACTGATCCTCAACAGTATCCACAACCTTACTGACACGGAAAGCACGTCAAGAAGGCATCCTAATGAATAAGACATTGTTCCCAACAAGCAGGACGTAATCATGGAACTTCAAACATTTGAAAGCATACAACACCCAGAGCATTGATGAGTATCCGTCGGCCGGTCGGGTCATCGCTCCAGACATGCTGTACATTCTCAAATATCCTTAGTAAACACGACTACAGAAGTCTACAGAACCTAAAACCTAATGCTCTGATACCAAGCTGAAAGGACCCAACCTCGATTTAGTTTCCTTAACCGGAATTAAACCCCTTCTAAAAACACGAACTTTCAAAAACCATAGAAATTTCGGCAGAGTTTCACTATACCGCGGAATTGCCATTAACCTGCACCCGAAAACACACTTCATCCTATGCCACAAAAGCCAAACCGTGGACACCAATCCCATCCGGATTTCTCAAAATCATATCATAATATAAAATAATAAGCAAAACTGAAACTTTATAGAAATCCGGGGAAAATCATATGAAAATATAAACATCAAAGTATTCAGAGCAACCTCTAGTATATATACATAAATATACAACAGTAGGTTAAACAAGAAACCTACTGAAAAAGGAAGAGTGGCTCGAATACTATGCCTCCAATAGCAACGTGCGACACCAGAATCTGAACTGCAAACTGGGCACGGAAACCGAAAAGCCCAGGGGAAAGGCAAATAAAATCGTTAGAGTGAGTGGACGAAAATAACCATATGCCATTCACCATTTATGTAACATACAAATAATGCGAGTTCTTAAAATAAATGGAGGTGTCAGGCGAATCTCTCAAGCCTGACGGTCAGGCGAATCTCTCAAGCCCGACGGTCAGGCGAATCTCTCAAGCCCGACGGTGATAGACTAGGCAAATCTCTCAAGCCTAGTGAGCACATCAGGGGAATCTCTCAACCCTGGAACTGGACTACCGATGATCAGCCGAGTAGCCAATGCATCGATGCTAAGTAAATACCATCACCATATAAAATATAAAAAAATACCTCCAAAAATAATAAATAATCTCAATACTGTACTGGAAATAAATACTGAAATGAAGAACTCGCTACGACAGTTTAAATAAAAGTCCACTCACAGATAAGCACGACGCAAAACGCGTTAATCCTGTGATCCGGCGGAAAATCTCTCGCCAAACGAACGATCACGATCTCCTGAATAATCACAAATTCCACTGTTCAAAATCACATTTCAAAATCCTGAACCTCATCTCGAGGACCAACCATTCCTAAAAACATATAACCCGAATATCGACGAAATCGTCAAAAATCCAATAAACACACTATAAAATCTCGCTACAATTTTCGATGCTCAATTCAAAATATAAACCTCACCACTACGATCGGTGCGCGATTTTGAACAAAACGACATAAAACTTGTCGAAAAACACCTCGGCTGGAAAATCGCCGCCGCCGGAAAATGTCATTGGCCAAGAAAAATTCAACCTACACATGGATTTGAAGATCTTGACATTTCCAACAACTTTCTAGTTCAAAGTTAAGCCCAATTTTGACCGGAAAAGTTCTCAATCTCACCTTGAAATCGAAAACCCTCGCCGGAATTCTCCACCTCTGATCTCCCTTCTCCGGCCACGATAAGGTGCAAGATCACTTGGGTTCAACTCACCTCACCATGGGCTTCAAAACCCCTATAGGGTCGACCCCCATCTCGGCCACCACCGCTGCCTCTTAGGCCGCCGATATTCGTCGGAATTTCATGAACTTTTCCGCATCGATTCTCCCACCTCCGGCCACCATACACGTCGATCCACCTACCAAACTGAAGAGGAGACAAAGCCCAACACTTCTTATGAAGACACCACGGCCAACCATGGCCGGAATCAAGCCCAACGACGGCGAAGAACCACGGCCCCAAAACGGGTCGAAACCCACCCGCGGTCAACGCGAGTCAACACCCAGTTTCTATTTCTGGAAACTTTCCTAATTCGTCACGTACTCCTTCCATATTTATACCGTACACATATCGAAATTAAACGAATAAATACGACAAAATCCAACGGTCAAAAATATTCATAACTTATTCCTCGTAACTCGAAATAATTTTCTGGAAGTTCCCACGAGCTCGAAATTAAATTCTCTACAACTTTTGTGAAGGATCTCAAATTAAATTCTTGTTCGATAATTTAGTCGTTAACAAGCCCGCCATATCGATCAATTACGACAAAATCGCAACTACTTGTGAAACTCGCAAATCAAGCCGATAAACATACCATTTTCGGTTCGGGTTGTTACAAAAATCTCATGAGATGTTCCCATTCGTCCGTTGAACTAAGGGCTGATCTGTACAGGTAGATTCTTCTTTCCTTATTTTGTATGATTTTTTTCTCCTCTTCAACTTGGGAATCTTTTTCTTGTCAAATCTTGCTCTCCACAAAATTGGCTGACTTGGTCTTCAATCTTGGATTTCTCAAATAGTCTTCAAATTAATTTGACCCATTTTACTTTGTTCTTTCTCCAAGGTTCTTCCGAAAGCTTATTTCTCCTAGTCAACATTGGAAATGTTTTCCTAGTCAACTTAGGACTTCTTTTTCTTCTCATTTTCTTCACGTTTCCTTCATGGAATCTTGGCCGAATTTCATCCTCTCCTCTTTTCTCCATTTTTTTTCTATGCCTTGCACGCTTGTAGACCTTTTTACTTCGTTTCTTTTGTTCTACACCTAAAAATAACAAAATAAGCCAAAACTATTAATACTAAGCAATTAACATAGTCAAATGTAGAGAAAAATATATTAATTAATACGGTTAAAATGCGTAGATCACTCGCATCTTAAGAAGATCTCAAAAAATATGAGAAATGGACATGCATACTCCACTACAAGAAAAGGAGACATTACCGGCGACGGGAAGTCGCCGGCCTTGTCTTTTTTTTTCGCCGGAAATGTCATTCCCGGCGACGAGTCGCCGGCAATGACGTCGCCGGAAATCTCCCGCCGGTGTTAACATTGCCGGCGACGGGAAACGGCGTCGCCGGCAATGGTTCCACCGCCGTGGCCGGAATTTGTGACATTGCCGGCGACTGAGGTCCATGTCGCCGGCAATGTCTGAAAAAATTTTGAAAAAAAAACGCGGTTCTGGATTGGGCCCAATTCCAGAACCTGCATTGAAAGACATAAACCGTACAATCATACAAGTTCAACAGTACACATAAATTTCCAACGTACAGTACAAATAGCAACGACGATACGAAAATTAACTACAACTACAGGTCAGGGTCGAGGAACTTGCGGGTCAGGGTCGAAGTAATCAAAGTACTCATTTGAATTCCGGTGGCTACCTTGGTCTTGCTCTGGCGTTGACTGGTGCGGTGGTGGTGGTGGATAGCTAGGGAACGGAGGGACCGGGACCGGGGGAGGTGTGGGGAAGGGTTGTCCGGTAGTCTGAGCCTCGTACATCGTCCGCATCCATGTGTACATCTGAGCCTGCACCTGTGTCTGCTGCATTTGGTACTCGGCCATCTGCCTCTTTTGCTCCTCCAACTCCCTCTGCGTCCTATGAAGCTCCGCCGCGAGGTTACGACTAGAAGTTGAACTTCTTGACCCGGTAGAGTATTGTGAAGTGGTTTTCAATACTCCTTCGCCCGCCGAGCCCATTCCCCTACAGTAGTAGGTATTCTTTCCAGTCCCGCACGCTTTTACCATGATCTGAGCCGCTATCGGGGGATCAAGCGGATCGATCTGAGAGGCATACTGGGTGACTTCTTCCTCGGAGCAGTCAGGATGGTTAGTCCGAGCTATACTCATGGTCACTTCTGCGGTCACCTCCTCCACTCTCGCCTAATTGAAAAGCGAAAATGAACAACGTATTAACTAACAACATCTATTAATATCGAGACAATAGTTTTATTAACACATGGAGAGGCGAAAGACTTACCGCTTCGTCAGGGCACTGCGGATAGAACTTCTGATGAATATACACCAAGGGGTTCACTTCTTGTTGTTGATGCGCCTTAGTCGACCAACCCATGTAGTTGAGTGAACCTGCATGATGGGCCCTGGTGTTTTTCAATCTATTCGACCGGTTCGTCTTCGAAATCGCCTTGTTTGATAAACATATGGAAAAAAATTAGATCTCACACTATTTCAATCTGATACGATACATTAGGCTTGTAAGATATATTAAGGATGCATACCTGAGCTTTGGGGTGCTCGAAGTGGGCTATCAGCCACAGCCACTCGTACTCCCTAAACCGGAATTCGCTAGGGGTAGAACCTCGGCCTAGCTCCTTGTATACAGTGTAATGGGAAGAAAGCTCGTTCTTCCACTCTTTATACCTATATTAAAACAAGGAAAAAAAGTTAGAGATATTAAAACAGTTGATAAACAAAAATCTAACGCGATATATATTCAAATAAGTCGAAGCACATCACTGATTATGTAGTTGACGCTCTACCCACGTGTGAATAAGAACTTCATCCACGTCAAACCACACCTGCAATATGAATATATAAAAGGTAAAATTATATATTTAAGTGGACTTAATTAATAAATGTAAAATTTACGTAATGAAAATACGATTTTACTCACACTGAGTGCATTATGCACTTGCATCTTCACGTAGATAGGCACAGATTCCCAATCTGGCCAAAGCATTGGGACCTTGTCCCGCACGATCGCACCGGCCATGCTGACATATTTGCGCGTGGTGTCGAATGCCTCGATCACCTCGCCATCCTCATTGGCCCTTATGGGCGTTTTCCTTCCGCCGGTGGCCTGCTCAAGTCTCTTCCCGGTGCAGGTGCCTCTAGCCCCTTTCCGTTTTCCAGTCCCATTAACGAAATTGCCTAATAAAACAATGTCAACAAATTGATATCATTAATTGAACCAATCGCAAGTCTTAAGTAATAATTAATTAATCAATCTGATGTTAAATAAAATTTACCTGCATCGTCCGTTTGTTGGTTGGTGCACCTCACACTCCAAAGATACACGGGGTCGAACGGGAGGAAGTTATACGCTTCCTCCACGGTCAGGAAATCCGGCCGTCCTTCAATATAAACAGGCATCCCCCTATCATCGAATTCAGGGATGACAGGAATCTCGTCGGGTAGGAAGAGACCGGACGGCGGAGATAGACGAGGCCTGGACGATGAGGCGCCAGCACCACCATGTGCCTCAGATGATTCCCGTGAAACGGGAGTAGGCACCATCCGAATATGGGGCATTCGGATTGAGGGAGTTTCTGATGCCCCCGTTGACTGTCACTCGTCTGAGGCTCTGCCACCGGAGGGACGTCTGCTGATTGAGCGTCTAGAGACTGAGGCTCGAGCCTCGAATTCCGGTTCCACGGCTCTTGATCGTGCAGCTTCCTCCTCAGCTCGCGCCTCTAGCAAGGCTCTCGTGCGAGCAGTCATCATTGGCTCACTGGGCGTGTTGCTAACTGCGGGCGAGGAGGAAGCTTGACTACTGTTCCCTCCACTATTTCGGGAACCTCTCCGAAGCCAATTAGCCGCAAAACCTCCTGGACATCGTAATAGTCATGGATTCGGTTCAATAACAAATCGGAACCGGAACGGTGTGGAACCGGAACCGTTTGAAACCGGAACTGTTTGTAACCGGAACCGTTTGTAACATAACGGTTCCGGTTACAAACAGTTCCGGTTCCAAACCGTTCCGGTTCCAAACCGTTTCGGTTCTATAACAAATCGGAACCGGAACGGTTTGGAACCGGAACCGTTTGAAACCGGAACTGTTTGGAACCGGAACCGTTTGTAACATAACGGTTCCAGTTACAATAAGTTCCGGTTCCAAACCGTTTCGGTTCAATTACAAATCGGAACCGGAACGGTGTGGAACCGGAACCGTTTGAAACCGGAACTGTTTGTAACCGGAACCGTTATGTTACAAACGGTTCCGGTTACAAACAGTTCCGGTTTCAAACCGTTCCGGTTCCAAACCGTCCCGATCCTATAAAAAATCGGAACCGGAATGGTTTGGAACCGGAACCGTTTGAAACCGGAACTGTTTGTAACCGGAAACGTTTGTAACATAAAGGTTCCGGTTACAAACAGTTCCGGTTCCAAACCGTTCCGGTTCCAAACCGTTTCGGTTCTATACCAAATCGGAACCGGAACGGTTTGGAACCGGAACTGTTTATAACCGGAAACATTTGTAACATAACGGTTCCGGTTACAAACAGTTCCGGTTTCAAACCGTTCCGGTTCCAAACCGTCCCGATCCCGATTGCCACCTTCATTTATACGATTAATTAACAACTATATCACCTAAATTAACGACTATACATATTCGATGTGTATATATATATACATCATGCATCTTAATTAAATTTATCCATCACATATTCATCCAAATCACAAACCCTAATTAATTTTCCACATTTTTCACACATATATATATCATGCATCTTAATTAGGTTTAATTTCCACATATATATACATCACATATTCATCCAAACCACATTTATACATAATTTTCACATATATATATACATCACTTCATTTTCACATACCTAAATATATATATACATCACATATATACATACATGCTAATTTATAACTTATCACCCTAATTTCCAACTTAGCACCCTAATTAATTTACACATACACATACACATACACATACACATACACATACACATACACATACACATACACATACACATACACATACACATACACATACACATACACATGCAAAAAAATAATTAAAAATTGAGAGAGAGAGAGAGGGAGAGAGAGAGGATCGGACCTGCCATGGTGGAGTCCGATATGCTTTGCCGGCGACGGAGGTGAGGGGAGGAGAGGAGGGGAGGAGGGGAGGAGGAGAGGAGGAGAGGAGATGACTCGGTGGAGAGGAGGAGGAGGAGAAATAGGAGGAGGTGAGGGAGAGGAGGAGGAGGTGAGGGAGAGGATCGGAGGAGATGGAGAGGAGGATGAGGTGAACTAGTTTTCGCCGAAGGAGGAGGAGAGGGAGAGGAGGAGGAGGAGAAATGAAGCTCGGGCTCGACCACCCAGTTTCTATCCAGACAACATTGCCGGCGAGTTGCTTAAAACTCGTTGGTAATGTCATTACCAACGACATCAACTCGTGGGTAATGACATTACCAACGAGTTAACTCGTTGGTAATGACATTACCAACGAGTTATAAGCAACTCGTTGGTAATGACATTACCAACGACGAGTTAACTCGTGGGTAATGTCATTACCAACGAGTTGCTTATAACTCGTTGGTAATGTCATTATTTCCCGAAGAATATCCGACAACATTTTCCGTCTACGATTTCCGGCTACATTTTCTGACTAACATTTCGATTATCAATTTCCGTATACGTACGATTAACGACTACATTTTCCGACTACATTTTCGATTATCAATTTCCGTATACGTACGATTAACGACTACATTTTCCGACAACATTTTCGATTATCAATTTCCGTATACGTACGATTAACGACTACATTTTCCGACAACATTTTCGATTATCAATTTCCGTATACGTACGATTAACGACTACATTTTCCGACTACATTTTCGATTATCAATTTCCGTATACCTACGATTAACGACTACATTTTCCGACAACATTTTCGATTATCAATTTCCGTATACGTACGATTAACGACTACATTTTCCGACAACATTTTCGATTATCAATTTCCGTATACGTACGATTAACGACTACATTTTCCGACAACATTTTCGATTATCAATTTCCGTATACGTACGATTAACGACTACATTTTCCGACTACATTTTCGATTATCAATTTCCGTATACGTACGATTAACGACTACATTTTCCGTATACGTACCATTTCCAGCTACGTACATTTTCCGACTACAATTTCCATTATCAATTTCCGTCTACGATTAACGACTACAATTTCCGTCTACGATTTCCGGCTACATTTTCCGACTACAATTTCGATTATCAATTTCCGTCTACGTACGATTAACGACTACAATTTCCGTCTACAATTTCGACTACATTTTCCGACTACATCATATTTCCGACAACAATTTCCGACTACAATTTCCAACGTACTAAGGATGATAATCGTAATCATCTTCATCACTTGAGTCTGACTCGGTTTCATAGGTAACCTCTGGCAATATGTGCCGCTCCTCGTCATCTGAATCAGCGTCAACTTCATATGGATTAACATCGAGAAGTTCTGCTCCAGTAATTCGAACCACACTCCCAGATCTCACATTATTAAGGCGAATCGTAGATGATTCCGGAATGTCAAAAGCGTTCGGCTCTTGGTATGCAGTAACTTCCTCATCATCTGCGGTATCACCAAGTGTGGCAGCACTGTATATGTTTCTATGAGCAACATGGTTAACCACCTTCCACGGGACTTTGTTAAGAAGATCGTCCAGGTAAAACACTTGTTTTACTGATGAGGCAAGAACGAAAGGGTCATCTTCATACCAGGTAGTAGCAGTATTCACCGAATATGTTCCGTACTGATCGGTCCTTGTGTTCTCCGGGCTAGTATCAAACCATCTACACTTGAACAAGTGCACTTTCATGCGGTTCCCATAAATTAGTTCAACAACTGAATGAAGGACACCGTAATAGTCAACGCCATCCTGCCCACCATGGACCATCACCCCACAATTCTGTGTTTTCAGTCGGTCGTCTCGATTTTCACATATAAATTTCACGCCATTGACCTGACACATCGAGTAAACTTTTGAAGCAATCGGTTTCATCGCCAGGACCCTCAATTCGTTTGACCACTCTGGGCAACCATCATCTGCTACATGGTTCATCTGAAAACGTCCATATATTAATACGTACAGAAGAAATTATGTCACACACAAACCACAAAAGCACGTACATACATACATGCTATGTAAGGATATATATATAAAAATAGACATATACACATATACTTACCCATTGACCAAAGTAGTTTGCAAACGTCTTGTTGTGGTAATCAACATTTCCGGCAATAGCAGGGCAGTGAAGATGATAGTTTTTCCAATATTGTACTTCTTGACAGTTAATCAGTACCGACCAGTGGGCAATGGCTACCTCATTTCCATCCAACTTGTACGACTTTGGCAAGCTTCCCTGTACTACCACGTCACTGGAGATGATAGAAAGGTTGAACTGGGGTTCATCTATCGGCATATGTTGTTGGGGGTCCTCTACATTTTCGAGGTAGACTTTGGTGTACGTTACACACTCGTGCGCAAGATATGCATCAGCGATACACCCTTCAGGTGCATATTTATTCTTCACATAGTCCTTGTAGGCTCCCAATTGTCTACAAGTTAACAAGTGCATGTTAACTTACTTAACCAGAAGTCATTACATATAAAAACCATAGGCAAACCAAATTTATGAATCATTTGTACCTTTCCATGGGATACATCCAAGTGTAGTGTACGGGACCGGTAAGCAACAATTGTTCGGGAAGATGGATCATCAGGTGCGGCATTATGTCGAAAAAATTTGGGGGAAATATCCTCTCAAGCTTGCACATGATAAAAATGATGTCATCTTGCATCTCCCTCAGGTCTGCTTTTTTAACTTCCCTGGTGCATAACTTCTGAAAGAATCTTGACAAGGCCACCAACGGCTCCACCACCTCTTTGGGCATGTACCCTCGAATGAAAATAGGGAAAAGGCGTTGAAGCAGTACATGGCAGTCATGACTCTTTAATCCGTACATCTTATTGTCCCGGAAGTTAACACACCTGCTTATATTTCCTGCATAGCCATAAGGATACCTGCATATATATATAGATGAAGCCATATATATGGACCAATTATATTTCTCGCATATAACCATATATACTCCGCTAAAAATTTAAGGACAAATTCATACATAGCCATAAGAATATATACCTGACATTACTCAGCCACCGAAAAATTTCATGCTTATGCTTCGGCTTTACGGTGTACGGAGCTTGCGGCATTTTTCTCTTACCATCTCTTAACCACAAATGTTTCCGCACACCCATTGCTTTAAGATCAATGCGTGCCTTAGGGATGTCTTTTGTTTTCCCCTCCAAGTTAAGAACTGTGCCCACCACACTTTCACACACATTCTTCTCTATGTGCATGACATCTAGGTAATGTCTGATAAGCAACCTGGGCCAGTAGGAGAGTTCCCAGAATATGCTCTTGTGTGTCCAAAACTTATACCTTTCGGGCTTGTCTGGAATTGACGCCACTATGTCAGGATGATTGCTCAGCTGGCCAAAATCGTATTCATTCAACACTTCCAAAATTTCGTCCCCTGTCCATCGCCTGGGTGCCACACCAGTTTCAACAGTCCCATCAAACGCGTCTGGATCCTGCCTAAATGGGTGATCATATGGAAGCCAACAACGGTGACGCATCGAGACAATTTTACTGCAATGAGGACTGCAACAATCAACCGTCATGCACTCTGAACAAGCCCTGTAACCCCTGGTAACGTTGCCCGACAACATACCGCGGGCAGGAAAATCACTGATGGTGCCAACAAGCATGGCATGCATCTGGAACATCTCCTTTTTGAACCTATCGTAAGTGGGGTGGCCACACTCACTCAGGTACTTAAGCTCCTCAATCAAAGGCCTCAAATACACATCGAGACACTTTCCTGGATAACCCGGGCCCGGAATTAACAGAGTGAGCATATTGTATTCCTTCTTCATGCACATCCATGGTGGAAGGTTGTACGGTACCAAAATAACTGGCCATATACTGTATTGAAGACTCATGTTGCCAAAAGGGTTGAATCCGTCAGATGAGAGCCCTAGCCAAACATTTCGGACCTCTGCTGCAAAATGATCAAACTCCCTGACCATGTGCTTCCAAGCCTCTCCGTCGGAAGGGTGTATAAGGGTGTCATCGTCAGGCAAGTTCCTCTCAGCCCACCATCTCATTGCCTCGGCCGTGAAAGCACACATGAACAACCACTCCAGCCTATCAATAAGCGGGAAATATCGAAGTATCTTCACAGCTTTCTTGTTGCCTGCAGGAGTCAACTTATACCTTTCTGTAAAACATACCGGGCAGGCTTCAAGGTCTTCGAGATCTTTTCCCCAGAAGAGAATACAATCATATCTGCATGCATGGATTTTGATGTAGGAAAGCCCAAGATCTTTCAGGATATGTCGCACCTTATGATGAGTGGTAGGAAGACGATGACCGGGTGGCAGTAGCGAAGCAGTCCACTTCAACCAAGAATCAACAGCTTTGACAGACATTTTGTTCTCCATTTTTAGCTGCATCACTCCCATCAGACTTTCAAGAACAGTCTTACTACAACCGTCGTACAACGGAGTCTGTTGCAATGCAATCAGGTTGTTGTACTTGTCCATACCGCTTGTGTTGGCATGACCTCCAGGTAATGGTTCGACTGGCTCGATATGGGGGAAACCCTCAACGACGGGAGGGACATTTGGTGCTTCATCAGCAAATACACCGCTCTCATGAGGAAACATATCATTGATTAACATCGATGTTGGATCATAGGATGAACTGCCCCTCTCAGCAAAATCTCCATAATCATAGCGTGGACTGGCCCTCTCACCAAATTGTCCATGATCATGCGGACCCGCTACCGATGTTTCACCGTGATAAATCCAACAAGTGTACTTATCCCAAAACCCGTATTTACTCAGGTGCCTCTGGACTTTATCAATGGGAAATCGAAATCGATCGCTGAAACACTTACATTCTTTACACGGGCAATAATGAAGTGTAGTGTCTCCACAATTAGCCTTCACAAAATCCACAAAACTCCTAATTCCCTCGTGATATCTGACATCCCATCTTTCGAGGCTCATCCAACTCTTGTCCATCCTGAAAATTCTAACAATTTTACGTATTAATTATATATATATACACACATTCACTACTAATAATCGACGTGATCTCTCAATTCAACTCTAATTAAATCAACACATGCATGCATATGTATATATATCGATCTAATCTCTGAATTCGATTCAGTACTCGATGATAGTATTCTCCTTTTTTCAATTCAAAACGTATTTGACTGGGTATATAGGAGGAGGCTCTGTTAAGCCTGGCTCCGATAACAATACGATAATACCAGTCATTGATTCAGACACAAGATTAACTACAAGCTGTTTTCTCGTTTCGGTGACCGTACATCAACAACATTTCATATATATATATATATATATATCTCACGAATTGGATTTGATCAACACACACACACACATATATATATACCACATATACGTATATATACACCTACGTACCTATATATATAGCTTCCCGAGTGATCGAGTTTTCGACGCCCGCCTTAATTTTGACAATATACCGAATGATCGATTTCAGAGCGTACGTTTTCCTTCTTTCGATTTCTCTGGATTTTTTTCGCTCAAAATGATTGAATGATCGAGCTGCCCGATCCGGCATCTAATATAAGACACATTGCCGGCGACGGAGTAAGTCGCCGGAAATGAATACATTACAGGCGACTTTACGCCGGAATCTCGCCGGTAATGTTGCAAAACATTACCGGCGACTCCACCGTCGCCGGTAATGTTTTGCAACATTACCGGCGAGATTCCGACGACATTACCGGCGACGGGCTAAGTCGCCGGTAATGTTGAACATTACCGGCGACTTTTCCGGTCGCCGGCCTTGTCTCCGGTGATCTCGCCGGTAATGGGAAAAAATGTTGTAGTGCTCCAAAGCACTTTATTATTGTAGGTATGCCAAGATTGATGATTTATGCTATCCAAAGACGCAAATAAGCTAATGACACCAAAAATTCCTAAATAAGATCTAAAAATAAATAGCAAATTATTGAATTAGAAGTACTAAAATTAAGACTGGACTAAAAGGAAAGCCTTAACTCTAAACTAACAACTCGTGGATAGCAACCGAATTGGATTAGGACCAAATTCTTTGGCCCAATAGATATCTTCTAACAAAATCAGCTACATTAATGCACCACAACATCGACAACAACCCTCCCCCTCATGTGGTCGCCTCAATGTCACCCGAAACATCCTTCACGACCATGTCCACGACCAATCTCTACCTCAACCCTCTCCTAGCCAAAAATACGTCCCCTAAAGTCACTGTCAAGCAAACACACCACCCGCACACCCACAACCTTTATTGAATCTTTTTGAATCCACTCAACCCCCAAAAATCAAACACCAAAGAGATCAATTAGACCTGACCATTGCACTCACGAAGGAAAACGACCAAGGGTAAACTCCATGTCCAACAACAAATGCACACAATAAAGATGTGGTGGATGTGACGACCCGAACCAGAGTCAGATGTGTGTTTGGAACGATTCTCGATATTTGAGTTTAGTCGCAGTTTTGTGATATTATGTGGTTTGTCGATTCGATTCGCGACTTTGTTTTCGGTCGAGAATTTGGTTTGAGTGTCTTCACGGAAATGGTAGAGTACGTGATTTCGAGCTCATGGGCAGTTCCGGAAGATTTTTCCGATAACCGAGGAATATTTTATGATTATTTGAAGTTTTGGGTTCCAACGAGTTTATCCGATTGTTTCGAGTTTATCCGATTGTTTCGAGCTTATCCGAATCATTTCGTATTTTTATTTCGGACCGTTGATCGACCCGAGGGACGAGTATAAATATCGAAAAGTCGAAGAATAGTCGAGAATTAGTCGGGAACTTCATTTTAGGCGTTGACCACTTGCAAAATTGTTGACTTTCCTATTTTGGAAAGTAGACCAGCTGCCGAAAGGGGAAAGTTTCCCAAACGGGAAGTTGATTTCCGGCGACCGGATTCCGGCCACCATCGGCCACGGGACAGGTACAGATCGAACCTCTATGTGATTTCGAGTACGTTGGTATACGTTTTGATGAGATTTAGTGAGGTTTTTGGGTAACCCGAGCTATGCCGATCGGGATGGAATCGCCGGTGACAGTGGAGGTTGTTCCGGCGACTGTTGAGGGCCGTGAGGTTGGGGGTTTTGCTCCCTACACCTTGGTGGAGCTTCCTGGTTGATCTGTTTTGGACGAGGAGGTGTTTAAAGGAGAACCCGATTAGGGATTCCGGCATGATTTTCCGAGTGGTTTTGGTTTAATTGGACGGGTTCCGATAGGATTTGAGCTACGGGGTAGAAGGGAAACTTGCTCGCCTTGATGAGACCTAGGGAACTGGAGAGTTTGGCCGTGTGATTTCACCGTCGACGGCGGCGGCGGTCAACGACGGTCAACTGTTGGGGAAAAAGTTGACTTTTCAGATTTCGATGTAATTAGTGTCATTTTTCTCGTAATCACGCCCTGATTATCGTACGGAGGTTTTCGGGTTGATTTGGTTAGCCGATTTTCAGTCGAGATTTCGAGTTGGGATTTCGGGATTTCCGTAATTCATTTTGCACTGCATTTCGTATTTTCGGGAACAGTTGGTTTCCGTGAATCTGTACAGTGTTAAGGATTACGATATTGATCAGTTGTATTTTACTAATATATTCAGGGGATCGAGATCGGGATCGTGATCGAGCATCTGGCGAGGGATCTTCCGCCGGTCCTCGAGATTAGCGCGAGTGCGCGTTTTGCTCATCTGTGAGTGGACAGTTTATTTTCACGGAAATCTTGCGAATCTTTTATATATGATTTACGTACTTGAGCATGCAGTATGACTATGGTTTTACGAGCATGAGATTTCATACGAGATTATGATTATATGAGCATGTGTTTACGATTATACGATTATATTTATACGGATATACGTATACGAATATGCATACACTTATATGTTGTTTCATGCATTTGCATCGATTTTCTTGTGATTTGGTTTTCACGGAGTACAGTCTCAGTTACGTTGTTGTATCGATACACCTTGCCTCGTCGGCTGATCCCCGACGGAGGGCCGCCTGGAGGGGCGTTTCCCCAACCAGACCGGTGATGGGCGTATTCCCCGGAACCGAGGCCATTTCTGGTTTAGAATCACGTGGTAGTCAAGGACTCCGTGGTTTAGATTGTACTAGCACGGTGGAGTCCATGAGTGACCCCGTGGGATTTTACTTGCATGCTCAGTACATTGGAGGAGTATGAGTTTTACCTCGTGTACTTATTATTTTATGTTCCTGGACTCGCATATGTATTTTAAACATATATATTAACTGGTGAAAGACATTTATTTTCGTCCACTCACTCTAACGTGTTTATTGTCTTTCACCTGGGCTTTTCGGTTTCCGTGCCCAGTTTGCAGTTCAGGTTTGGTGTTTCACGTCGCGGTTTGGAGGCTAGTGATCAGAGTCACCTGTGTTTTCCAGTAGGTTCTTGTTTCACCTACTGATGTACATATTGTATATGTTTTACTCTAGAGGTCGCTCTGATACATTCTGATACATGTTGTGCGGATTTTCACAGATATATATATATATACATAGTACAGTTTACTTATTGATGTTGAGAAATCCGGATGGGATTGGTGCCCACGGTTTGCTTTTTGTGGTATAGGATGAAGTGTTAATTTCCACGTGCAGGTTATGGTAATTCCACGCTAGTAACGAAACTCTGCCGAAATTTTAAAAAAAATTTTGTTGGTTCGTATTTTCGAGGGGTTTGATTCCGGTTTAGGTAACTGAATCGGGATTGGGTCCTTTCAGCTTGGTATCAGAGCCATTAGGTTGTCAGATTCTGTAGACTCTTGTAGTTGTGACGCTTAGGGTATTTGAGTTGATACAGCATGACTGGAGTGATGACCCGACTGGCCAGCGGTACTCATCAATACTTCGGGTGTTGTATGTCCTCAAATATCTGCGGTTTCATGATTACGTTCTTTCTGCTTGTACCTAATGCTTGTCTTGTATCAGTAGGATGCCTCCTCGATGTGGTCCCCGTGTTGATCGGGATGATGATCTTGATGAGGATCGCCGAACGCGCGACTTGCTGATGCGAGTGCTGCGTTTGGAAGAGCGTTTTAACCCTGTGGTCAAGGCTCGCACTGCGGGTGCTACTGTATTTTCGGGTTCAGTTGATCCAGAGATATGCGAGGCATGGTTGGTTCAGATTGAGCGTGTTTGTGAGCGTCTGCAGTTTACACCTGAGCAGATGACAGTAGCCACAGTTGGTTTACTTGAGGGGGATGCATACTTTTGGTGGGTTAGTACTGACAGAGTTATGTGGATACTCCGTGGACATTGTTTCGTGATCTGTTTATGCGAAGGTATTTCAATCAGGCTACCCAGCAGCGCAAGTACGAGGAGTTCACGAACTTGAGGCAGGGCAGTTTGTCTGTACTTGAGTATCGGGATCGTTTTACTCGTTTGTCTCGTTTTGCGCGGGATATGGTGGCTACAGAGGAAGCCAAGTGTCGTAGGTTTGAGCTGGGATTGAATCTGAACATCAAGGCGACACTGACTACGATGCCTCGGAACAATTTTGATGAGTTTGTTAGTGCTGCACTCCGAGGCGAGGATATTGAGCAGGAGAGACAGCAAAGGTACCAGCCGAGGCGATTCGAGGAAGGTGGACCGAGTCAGGGGCCTTCGAAGAGGCAGAGTTCTGATACTTCTGGTTCAGCTTCATCCTCAGGCGGTGGATCTTACCGCCTACCAGTTAGTACATCGAGGCGGAGACCGTTTTGGAGGAGAGATCGACCACAGCGGCCACAGGCTAGTGCAGGTTCCAGCGGTTCTAGTTATCCTCGGCGTACTGGTGGCACATTTGCAGTACCGAGGGAGTACCCGTTGTGTAGTCTCTGCAGTCGACATCATGTGGGTCCGTGTCAGCGAGGTCCTGTCACTTGTTTCCGTTGTGGCCAGGTGGGTCACTATGTGAGGGAGTGTCCTCAGTTATATGGCGGTGACGGACAGGCAGCCCAGAGTTCCGGAGTTGAGTGAGGTGCCACTTCGGGAACTCGACCAGCACAGACTGCAGGTCAGGGTAGACAGCAGGGTCAGCCTCAGCGAGGACGACCAGCCGGACAGGCGAGAGTTCATGCTATGACTATGCGTGAGGGCAGAGCATCACTGGAGGTCGTTATCGGTACGTTACATGTTTTCGGTATTCCAGTAGTTGCATTGTTAGATCCAGGTGCCACACATTCATTCATATCATTTAGACTGTCATCATTGGCTACGGTACCTGCATCTCCACTTCCGGGGTTGTGGAGAGTGTTGTATCCGTCAGGTGAGGTTGTGAGCATCGGTTGGGTTTACCGAGATTGTGAGGTGTTTATCGATGGCCATGGTTTAGCCGCTGATCTGTTACTGCTTGATATTGTGGATTTTGATCTGATATTGGGTATGGACTTTTTGGAGTCGCACTGGGCCATGTTTGATTGCCACATGAAGGAGGTCGCATTTCGACGACCAGGGTTGCCTGAGATACTATTTCGTGGTGAGAAGAACACTTCCCTACCGTGTTTGATTTCCGCGATGAGGGCGAATCGGTTGATGAAGAAGGGTTGTGTTGCTTACTTAGCCCATGTTGTGGACACTACAACTGCAGTGCCGGATATTGGTAGTATTGAGGTTGTGTCTGAGTTTCCGGATGTGTTTCCAGCAGAGTTACTTGGTATACCCCCTGTGCGGGAGATTGATTTTACCATTGAGTTGTTGCCGGGTACTGGACCGATTTCCCAGACACCGTACCGGATGGCGCCTGCAGAGTTGAGGGAGTTGCAGATTCAGCTTCAGGAGTTGTTGGAGAAGGGATTCATTCGACCGAGTGTTTCTCCGTGGGGTGCTCCAGTGTTGTTTGTGCGGAAGAAGGACGGGTCCATGCGGTTGTGCATCGACTATCGGAAGCTGAATCAGATTACGGTGAGGAACAAGTATCCATTGCCACGGATTGACGACTTGTTCGATCAGCTGAAGGGAGCAGCAGTCTTTTCGAAGATTGATCTTCGATCCGGATATCACCAGTTTAGGATCCGGGATTCAGATGTGGCCAGGACAGCTTTCAGGACACGGTATGGGCATTATGAGTTTCTAGTTATGCCGTTTGGGTTGACCAACGCCCCCGCAGCTTTCATGGACTTAATGAATCGGGTGTTTCGACGATTCCTTGACAAGTTCGTGATTGTATTCATTGATGATATTTTGATATATTCGAGGAGTGTGGGCCAGCACAAGAAGCACTTGCGAGCAGTGTTGCGGACTTTGCGGGACCATCAGCTGTTCGCGAAGTTTAGCAAGTGTGAGTTCTGGTTGGATAGTGTGAAGTTTCTGGGCCACGTGATTTCGGCCGAGGGAGTTAGTGTTGATCCTGACAAGATTGAGGCCGTACTGAATTGGAGTCGACCCACTACTGTACCGGAGATTCGGAGTTTCTTGGGGTTGGCAGGCTATTATCGTCGGTTTGTTCAGGATTTCTCCCGGATAGCTATACCACTGACCAGGTTGACGAAGAAGGGCGTCAAGTTTGAGTGGTCTGATGCGTGCGAGGAAAGTTACTTGCTCCTAAAGGAGAGATTGACTACCGCACCGGTTCTGACGTTGCCAGACGACAGTGGTGAGTTTGTTGTGTATAGCGATGCGTCGAAGTTGGGCCTTGGCTGTGTGCTGATGCAGCATAGTAGAGTCGTGGCATATGGTTCCAGACAGCTGAAACCGCACGAGGTCAACTATCCGACGCATGATTTGGAGTTAGCCGCTATCGTGTTAGCGTTGAAGAGTTGGAGACATTATTTATATGGTGCTCAGTGTAAGATTTACACTGACCACAAGAGTCTCACTTACTTGCGGACGCAGCCGGATCTGAACATGAGGCAGCGCCGATGGATGGAGTTGATCAATGATTATGATTGTACGTTCGAGTACCATCCAGGGAAGGCTAACGTTGTAGCGGATGCACTTAGCCGGAAATCTGGAGCCTCATTGTTTCACATGTGTGTGGCCAGAGTGTCGATGTTAGCTGAGCTTCGAGCTACAGGTGCTGTGTTTGAGTATGATGATGATGGAGCTTTGTTAGCCAGTTTCCAGGTTCGACCTGTGTTGGTTGATCAGGTACGGGAGGCACAGGATTCAGATCCCTACTTGCTGGGCAAGAAGACCATGATACGAAATGGTGTGCCTACAGAGTTCCGATTGAGCGACGACGGTACATTGTTGTTCAGAGGTAGGCTATGTGTGCCCCGAGACGAGGACTTGAAGAAGGAGATTCTGGATGAGGCCCACAGTTCAGCGTATGCAATGCATCCCGGAGGTACGAAGATGTTCCGTACACTTCGAGCGTACTATTGGTGGCGCAACATGAAGCGGGAGATTGCCGCATACGTGAGTCGATGTTTGATTTGTCAGCAGGTGAAGGCGGAGAGACAGAAACCTGCAGGGAAACTACAGCCGCTTGAGATTCCAGTTTGGAAGTGGGAGCACATTACGATGGATTTCGTCTATCAGTTGCCGCGTACTTCGACGGGCAACACTGGTATTTGGGTTATTGTTGACCGACTGACGAAATCCGCACACTTTCTTGCACTTCCAGGGAAGATTTCAGTGGGCAGACTGGCTAAGTTGTACTTATCAGAGATTGTTCGCTTGCATGGTGTGCCTGTGTCGATTGTTTCTGACCGAGATAGTCAGTTCACTTCTGAGTTTTGGCAGGCTTTACAGCGAGCGTTGGGCACGAGGTTGCGATTTAGTACAGCTTTTCATCCTCAGACTGATGGGCAGTCCGAGCGGACCATTCAGACACTTGAGGATATGCTGAGATCGTGTGTGTTGCAGTTTCGTGGAAACTGGGATCAGCAGTTGCATTTGATCGAGTTCGCCTACAACAACAGCTATCAGGCCAGTATTGAGATGGCACTGTACGAGGCTCTGTACGGGAAGCAGTGACGCACTCCATTGTGTTGGAGTGAGGTGGGCGAGCGTTGGCTCATTGGTCCGGATTTGGTGAAAACCACGATGGAGGATATTCAGGTTATTCGGGATCGACTGAAGATTGCCCAGGATCGGCATAAGAGTTACGCGGATGTGAGGAGGAAGAGCTTGGAGTTCAAGGTCGGTGATTGGGTCTTCCTGAAACTATCTCCGTGGAGGGGAGTAGTGCGTTTCGAGAAGCGTGGCAAGCTTCGACCGCGGTACATTGGTCCGTATGAGATTACGGAGAGGGTTGGAGCTGTTGCTTACAGACTTGAGTTACCGACAGAGATGGCTCGTGTTCATGATGTCTTCCATGTTTCGATGTTGCGGAAGTACATCTCGGATCCTTCACATGTGTTAGCCCCACAGCAGTTGCCGATCAGGGAGGACTTATCGTATGTTGAGGAGCCAGTGCAGATTCTCGATCGACGTGAGCAGGAGCTGAGGCACCGTGTGATTCCGCTGGTGAAGGTCTTGTGGCAGAACCATTCAGTTGAGGAGGCCACCTGGGAGACCGAGCAGCGTATGCGGGAGCAGTATCCTCATCTGTTCACATGACAGGTACGTAAATTTCGAGGTCGAAATTTCTTTAAGGGGGGTAGATTTGTGACGACCCGAACCAGAGTCAGATGTGTGTTTGGAACGATTCTCGATATTTGAGTTTAGTCGCAGTTTTGTGATATTATGTGGTTTGTCGATTCGATTCGCGACTTTGTTTTCGGTCGAGAATTTGGTTTGAGTGTCTTCACGGAAATGGTAGAGTACGTGATTTCGAGCTCATGGGCAGTTCCGGAAGATTTTTCCGATAACCGAGGAATATTTTATAATTATTTGAAGTTTCGGGTTCCGACGAGTTTATCCGATTGTTTTGAGCTTATCCGAATCATTTCGTATTTTCATTTCGGACCTTTGATCGACCCGAGGGACGAGTATAAATATCGAAAAGTCGAAGAATAGTCGAGAATTAGTCGGGAACTTCATTTTAGGCGTTGACCACTTGCAAAATTGTTGACTTTCCTATTTTGGAAAGTAGACCAGCTGCCGAAAGGGGAAAGTTTCCCAAACGGGAAGTTGATTTCCGGCGACCGGATTCCGGCCACCATCGGCCACGGGACAGGTACAGATCGAACCTCTATGTGATTTCGAATACGTTGGTATACGTTTTGATGAGATTTAGTGAGGTTTTGGGGTAACCCGAGCTATGCCGATCGGGATGGAATCGCCGGCGACGGTGGAGGTGGTTCCGGCGACTGTTGAGGGCCGTGAGGTTGGGGGTTTTGCTCCCCACACCTTGGTGGAGCTTCCTGGTTGATCTGTTTTGGACGAGGAGGTGTTTAAAGGAGAACCCGATTAGGGATTCCGGCATGATTTTCCGAGTGGTTTTGGTTTAATTGGACGGGTTCCGATAGGATTTGAGCTACGGGGTAGAAGGGAAACTTGCTCGCCTTGATGAGACCTAGGGAACTGGAGAGTTTGGCCGTGTGATTTCACCGTCGACGGCGCGCCGCCGCCGGCGGCGGCGGTCAACGGTGGGGGAAAAAGTTGACTTTTCAGATTTCGATGTAATTAGTGTCATTTTTCTCGTAATCACGCCCTGATTATCGTACGGAGGTTTTCGGGTTGATTTGGTTAGCCGATTTTCAGTCGAGATTTCGAGTTGGGATTTCGGGATTTCCGTAATTCATTTTGCACTGCATTTCGTATTTTCGGGAACAGTTGGTTTCCGTGCATCTGTACAGTGTTAAGGATTACGATATTGATCAGTTGTATTTTACTAATATATTCAGGGGATCGAGATCGGGATCGTGATCGAGCATCTGGCGAGGGATCTTCCTCCGGTCCTCGAGATTAGCGCGAGTGCGCGTTTTGCTCATCTGTGAGTGGACAGTTTATTTTCACGGAAATCTTGCGAGTCTTTTATATATGATTTACGTACTTGAGCATGCAGCATGACTATGGTTTTACGAGCATGAGATTTCATACGAGATTATGATTATATGAGCATGTGTTTACGATTATACGATTATATTTATACGGATATACGTATACGAATATGCATACACTTATATGTTGTTTCATGCATTTGCATCGATTTGCTTGTGATTTGGTTTTCACGGAGTACAGTCTCAGTTATGTTGTTGTATCGATACACCTTGCCTCGTCGGCTGATCCCCGACGGAGGGCCGCCTGGAGGGGCGTTTCCCCAACCAGACCGGTGAGGGGCGTATTCCCCGGAACCGAGGCCATTTCTGGCTTAGAATCACGTGGTAGTCAAGGACTCTGTGGTTCAGACTGTACTAGCACGGTGGAGTCCATGAGTGACTCCGTGGGATTTTACTTGCATGCTCAGTACATTGGAGGAGTATGAGTTTTACCTCGTGTACTTATTATTTTATGTTCCTGGACTCGCATATGTATTTTAAACATATATATTAACTGGTGAAAGACATTTATTTTTGTCCACTCACTCTAACGTGTTTATTGTCTTTCACCTGGGCTTTTCGGTTTCCGTGCCCAGTTTGCAGTTCAGGTTTGGTGTTTCACGTCGCGGTTTGGAGGCTAGTGATCAGAGTCACCTGTGTTTTCCAGTAGGTTCTTGTTTCACCTACTGATGTACATATTGTATATGTTTTACTCTAGAGGTCGCTCTGATACATTCTGATACATGTTGTGCGGATTTTCACAGATATATATATACATAGTACAGTTTACTTATTGATGTTGAGAAATCCGGATGGGATTGGTGCCCACGGTTTGCTTTTTGTGGTATAGGACGAAGTGTTAATTTCCGCGTGCAGGTTATGGTAATTCCACGCTAGTAACGAAACTCTGCCGAAATTTTAAAAAAAAAATTTTGTTGGTTCGTATTTTCGAGGGGTTTGATTCCGGTTTAGGTAACTGAATCGGGATTGGGTCCTTTCAGTGGATGACTAGCCTAGGCCCGGGCTACCACCAGAAGAAGACCAGAGAAACATATCTAGGGTGTCGCTAGGAGAATGGAGGCAATGAGAAAAACTTCTAGGGTTAGTATATACATTATTGAGTGCACATTGAAGAAAACAACTTGATCATGAGGTTGATATTGGTAGCAAAAAATGTGATTATATTTTTGACATAAGGCCATCTTTAGCAAGAGCTTCAAAAGTCCAAAGATTAAATCATATCCATATTTTCATCTCCAACAACAAATGAGGTCTATGCCAAAAGACCACAAATAGGTCAAACATACCAAAATATTGACAAGTGTCAGTTTGTTATTAGTTGACTCAAATTGAAAATTTGGTTATTTGGCTATGCCTCATAGAGATGGCTCATTAATATATTAATAAAAAATAGGATAAATTATTTTAAGACACAAAATAGAAACCCAATCCTTAAAAAATACACTACTTATTTGTTAGTAGTATGCAGTGGCAGAGCCACATTAAAATGAGCTCAGGCCCAGGGCCCAGGCCCTCCCCACCCCTTGACTTTTGAATAATTACCTTGTAGTTTCAGTATAGAATTTGAACAATACACTAGTTTTCTTTGGTGGTAAAGTCACTACTATTTACATAGTTGGTATGTGGTTCAATTCTCAAGCCCAGAAAACACAACTGTACCACTCACTGAGTTGAGATGCCGATACTCCTCCCAACTTAGCCATCCGGGATCCAACATGTATGAGGTTTTAACACAAAAAGCCTCAGCATTAGTGTGTGTGGCATAACTCCTCACTACCAACATAACAGCTTTAGGCAACGATCTAAAATCGTTGCCTATAGTTTGAAAATCGTTGCCTATAAGTATAGGCAACGAAAATTCGTTGCCTATACCGTCGTTGCCTTTTCATCGTTGACTATACTATAGACAACGAAAAACCAAACCGATTCGTTGCCTATAGTTCGGGGTTTAGGGGTTAGGGTTTTCTACTATAAGCAACGACTACGGTTGAATCGTTGCCTATAGTTTCACTATAGGCAACGACTTCTTCGTTGCCTAAAACCCACTGACAGGTCAACTTTGACCACCTTTTGAAACTATAGGCAACGACGTCGTTGCCTATACTGAAGAATTTCGTTGCCTATAGTCAATCACATCGTTGCCTATAGTTTGAATTGTTGTATTTCTGGAAAACTATAGGCAACGAAATGGACCAATTTCGTTGCCTATAGTTTGAATTTTTTTTGGTGGCAAACTATAGGCAACGAAATTGGTCCATTTCGTTGCCTATAGTTTGTGTTATTTTTAATAAAAAATACTTGATTCTGGATTGGGCCCAATTCCAGAATCTACAACATTTACATGAGTTCAAACCACAACAGCGTACACATTCCAGCCTAAATCAAAAACTAGCTACGTGCTACTGATCAAAGTTAACACAATTGAGGAAGTCCTCGTGTGAACCCTCCTGCTGGTCGTCACCCCTGTAAAACTGATGCTGCAGCGGCGGCTCGGCGTCCCCAAAAAACTGATACTGCTGCGGCGGCTGCTGGTGGTCCCCATATAACGGCGGCTGCTGGTGACCCCCAAAATACTGCGGCTGTGCTGTAGGCGTGACCAGATTTGGCTGAGTCTGTGGGTGCGGCTGCGAAGCCCCCCGAGGTTGCTGAGATTGAAAGAATGCCCACATTTGGTCGTGCTGCTCCTTCTCACGGGCTCTTTCCTGCTCCATGGCTTCCCTGGCACGCCTCATCTCCTCCAACTCCTCCTGCTGCCTCCGAATCTGCTCCTCCTGCCTCCGAATCTGCTCTTGTAGGCCGGACGACCTAGAACTGCTGGACCCGCTGGAGAATTCTGGAGTCATCTTCAAGACTCCATTTCCTCTGTAACCCATTCCCTTGGCCCAAAACTTGTTCTTTCCAACGGGAAGCGCATCTGACACGCACCTCGCCGCATTAATGGGCGTCATGTGGTCAACCTGAGATGCATACTGGGTCACCTCCTCCTCCGTGCACCCCTGATGCAGCTCTCGAGCTACTTTAGCACGCACCTTCGGGATCGACTCAACCAATCTCTCCTAATAGACAATGCAAAATCGGTGACGCATTAATAATTGAGTAAAATACAAGAATTAATTAAACATGAGATGTATCAAATATGGACAAATATTTATTAGATACTTACAACATATTCAGGGTTGTTCGGATACCCATGTCGGATGGAATACACGAGAGGATCGGTCTCTGGTTCCAACCTTGCCCCACGACGAGTCCATCTCTCATACGTTCGGGAACCGCAATGATGTGGGTTCACGTTCTGCGCTCGGTTTTTAGCATTTTGTTTCGAAATGTGCTTGTGACCATAAGAAAATGTGCACAATTATTAGCCAATTATATATATAGCATAAATTAGAGAATATTCTCGCAACATTAATTTTTTTGATTAAAATCCAACCCATTTAATTTACCTACACAATATATTAGAGATTTACCTACATATTAAATTAATAACATAGATAGAGATTTACCTACTACCTCTTGCGTATATAAAATAATATATCATAAAATGTAGGTAAATTAATAATAATAATATTAGTTTAGATTTAGGTACGCAAATCAATTCATGTGCATACCACAAGCTTGGGATGCTTCCAGTGGGCTATAAGCCAGTTCCACTCGTACTCCCGGTATCTGAACTCACTTGGAGTGCCATTTCGGCATTTATCTATGTTCTCCTCCCAGAACGTCTTCAAGTGGGACTTCCACTCTCGATACCTATATTGATGCAACAAAAATATCATATAACCAACACTTTATATTCACAAATCTAACGTATTCAGGATACTTAGCCTTATATAAATCCAAAATCACATCACCTAGACGCGAGCTTTCGTTCACACCACCCCCCGGGCTGCTTCAGCCGATCGTCAATAATAAACCATTGCTGCAATACACGTATACATAATTAGCCTCATAAATATGTATGTTTGGTGGCTTATAATAATAAGAATGCCCATATTTTTATGACAAATTAATGTAAATTTAACTCACCGACAGTGCATTATGCACTCGGGCCTTCACTTGAGCATCAACTGAACCCCACGAGTCCCACAACATCGGGACGAAATCACGTATGACAAATCCTGCTTGGCTAGCATACATCCCTTTGTCAGAATACTCGATAGCCGAGCCATCGTCCTCATAATCAATATGAGCCCGATTGTCACCAACTCGATCTTCAATACCCTTCCCGGTTGTGGTACCTCTGCTCGCTTTAGCTTTAGGGTTGACGACGGTGCCTAAGACACGGTACAAAAGAAGGAAATTAAGAAATAGAACCTAATTTAATGTACTGTATCTACTAAAAGAACATAAACTTACCATTCTCGTAAGTGAGCTGGCCCTTAACCCTCACACTCAACAGAGGTTGAGAGAACGGCTCATATGTGTATGCTTCCTCAGGTGTCGTGAACGGGTCCTCATCATATATGGCCACGTTGTTAGGGTCGAGCTGAGGTATCTTCGGAATAACCGTAGGGAAGAACAAGTCCCTGGGCGGGCATAAGTGCACAGAATCCGTGCGGGATGCACTGCCGGATGGCCCAGATGATCCGGAATTAGGGTGTGGCGTCGCCGGATTGGGGGGAAGAGGTGGCATACGCGGTGGGTCCTGCTGGTTTGGCCATAGTACCCTCGTACTATTTGGGCGTTCGCTGCTGACTGAGTGACGACCGGATTCCGTGGTGGAGTTTCGGCTGCTGTTGCGGGAGGGTCGTTCATGAGACACCGAGTGACGTGGACCTTGGGGATCCTGGGATGCTGTATATAGTTGGAGGTGACGATTGGAATGTACATAGACGGTCTCAAGACTGTCCGGTACGGTGCTTCCAGAACTCTGACCAACGGACCTAGACCCAGTCCTGGGTCCTTGAGGGTTCAACCCGGAGGACATTTGAGGTGTCGCTCCTTGAGGTGACGAGGAGGAAGCTCCTTTCTGTTTCCCACTTTTCCCGGGAATCAATCTTTTGAACACCGACATTTTTATTAATGTCTGCAACAAAATAACATAATGAATAGCTTACAATTGAGGCAACACTAACCTAAATTTAAATTTTGTCTAACTAAAATGAACAACCCAAACTAAAATCACACTTATTCCCAATTCTAATTACCTAAACTAAATAACCAAACTAAAATCACACTTATTCCCAATTCACCTTACATAAACTAAATAACCAAATTAAATCCTCTAATCCACAATATAATCCCAACCTAATTAAATCAACAATCCAACATAGTTCATCATCCTTACCAAAACCAAACCTAAATAAAACCTAAATTCAACAATACAAACTAAATAACAACACAAATCCAACTAAAATCAACCTAACCTAAATCCAACACAAATCCAACACAACCTAACATAAATACCAGAATTTTTCCAACACAAATCCAACTAAAATCAACCTAAATCACGTTGTTTATATATTCAAGTAAGGAGAATCATGAGAGAATGCGAACCTATATTCGGGCGAGGGCAGAATATATACTCAAGCGAGAGTAATAGGTGCGGCGGCGCTGGTCGTTGCGGCGAGGGCGAGGGCGAGGGCAGAAATCCGGCGAGAGTACTATTTGGGCAGTCTTTCGAATCGTTGCGGCGGCGCTGGTCGCGACTGGGTCATTTATTCAACCTATTATAGGCAACGAATAGCAGAATCGTTGCCTATACTTTAGGCAACGAGGAGGACTTTAGGTAACGACACCAATACTTTAGGCAACGATTTGTGTCGTTGCCTATACTATAGGCAACGAAATCAATATTAAAGGCAACGAAATTTTCGTTGCCTATACTATAGGCAACGAAATCAATATCAAAGGCAACGAAATCAATATTAAAGGCAACGAAATTTTCGTTGCCTCTACTATAGGCAACGAAATCAATATTAAAGGCAACGAAATTTTCGTTGCCTATACTATAGGCAACGAAATTTTCGTGTCCTATACTATAGGCAACGAAATCATTATTAAAGGCAACGAACTTCAATTTATAAGCAACGAAATTCATAAAGTCTACATAGCCATTCAAGTTCACAGGCTGAACCAGGGTGAACCAGGGTGAACCAAGCTGAAGACTATAGGGTGAACCAGGGTGAACCAAGCTGAAGACTATAGGGTGAACCAGGGTGAACCAGGGTGAACCAAGCTGAAGACTATAGGGTGAACCAGGGTGAACCAAGGTGAACCAGGGTGAACCAAGGTGAACCAGGGTGAACCAAGCTCGAAGACTATACTCAATTACATCTCTAACTAAGGCTGATAATCAGAATCAGAATCATCGCTAGAGTCTGACGCAGTTTGATAGTTGAAGTCTGGTAATAGGTGTCGCTCCTCGTCCTCGTCACTCGAGTCTTCATCAAAGTCATTTGGATTAACATTTAGAAGTGCTGCTCCACAATTTTGAACCACAATACCAGGTCGAACATTATTAAGGCGAATTGTATCGGATTCCGGAATGTCAATTCCATTTCCCTCTTGGTATGCTGCAACTTCTTCGTCATCTTCATTCTCACCAAGTGTGCCAGCACTGTACACATTCCTAGCTTGCACATGGTTTACTACTTTCCACGGGGGTCTGTTCATAAGATCGTCAAGGTAAAACACTTGTTTGACCGATGTGGCAAGAACGAAAGGATCCTCCTCATACCAGCTTGTGGCAGTATTCACGAAAATGTATCCATACTGATCGATGCGAACGTTCTCCGGACGAGTATCAAACCATCTGCACTTAAACAAGCAAACTTTCATGCGCTCACCATACATGAGTTCAACCACTGAATGGAGTACACCGTAGTAGTCAGGATCGTTATCCCCACCATGCACCATTACCCCACAATTCTGTGTCTTCACCCTGTTGTCTCTTTCTTGACACATAAATTTCACGTCATTGACCCTACACATCGCGTAAACTTTTGATGATATAGGTTTCATAGCCAAGAGCCTCAATGCGTGTGACCATTGTGGGTAACCATCATCTTCTACATAGTTCATCTGAAACAAATAACCGTCAATATTAGATACGACATTTCATATAAATAACCGTCACAATTTGCTTTTACACGTCATATACATTATGACTAAATGAATATATACTCACCCATGTGCCAAAAAAATTTGCAAAGGTCCGGTTGTGGTACGCAACATCCCCGCGAACCTGTGGACTTCCAAGGTGTGTGTCTTTCCAATATTTAACTTCTTGACAATTAATGAGTACACACCAGTGTGCAATGTCTAACTCATATGGTGTCAACTCCCACTCCCCGTGCAACCTACTCTGTGGGTAAACATCATTAGAGACTACATAAAGGTTGAACTGGGGTTCATCTACCGACATATTCGAATGTGGGTCCTTAAGCGCTCCCAAATACAGTTTGACGTACGTTACGCACTCGTGCGCAAGATATGCTTCGGCGATACACCCTTCAGGTGCAGATGTATTATGTACATACCCTTTGTAGTCTCCCAGTTGTCTACAAAGATGAAAATAGCTTGTTATTATTGTTGTACGTAGAACAAGAATAAATTAATATATAAAGACTTAATTAGCAAACATCATACAAATGCAAGGTATATACCTCTCCATTGGATACATCCAAGTGTAGTGAACGGGACCGGTGAGCATCAATTGCTCGGGAAGATGCATCATCAAGTGAGGCATGATGTCGAAGAAATTTGGGGGGAAAATCCTCTCCAACTTGCACATGATAAAAATGATGTCCTTTCGCATTTCTTCGAGGTCTGACATTTTCACTTCTCTGGTGCATAACTTTTGAAAGAACCTTGACAGCGCCACTAACGGCTCTACCACCTCATCATCAAAGTACCCTCGAATCATAATAGGGAAGAGGCGTTGAAGTAGTACATGGCAGTCATGACTCTTTAATCCATAAATCTTATTGTCCCTGTAGTTAACACACCGACTTATATTTCCAGCAAACCCATAAGGATACTGGACGTTAGCCATCCACACAAAAATTTCATGCTTCTCGTCACGCGTGACCGTGTAAGGAGCTTGGGGCATCTTTCTCCCCTTCTTTTTCAACCACAGATGTTTCCGCAGTTTCATTTTTTCCAAATCAACGCGAGCTTTAGGGCCATCTTTGGTTTTACCTTGCCAATTTAGAACGGTGCCCACCACACTTTCACACACATTCTTCTCTATGTGCATGACATCTAGATAGTTCCTGATAGGCAACATCCGCCAGTACGGGAGTTCCCAGAAGATGCTCTTGTGTGTCCAGAACTTATACCTGTCGGGTATCTTCGGTATAGTCGCAACAACCTCAGGATGATTGCTCAATGGCCCAAAATTATACTCATTCAGGACTTCTAAGATTTCATCTCCAGTCCATCCCATGGGTTGCAGACCTTCTTCTACAGTGCCGTCAAAAGCCTGGGCGTCCTGGCGAAATGGGTGATGTCGTGGAAGCCAACATCGGTGACGCATATGGACAATCTTCGAGCAATGAGCTTGTCCAAACATGGCAGTCATGTACTCTGGACAGGCCCTGTACCCCTTGGTTGGGTTTCCCGACAACATCCCTCGACCTAAAAAATCACTGATTGTGCCCACAAGCATAGCACGCATTCAGAACATCTCATTTTTAAACCTATCGTAAGTGGGATGACCAACTGTACTCAAGTGCTGAAGCTCCATAATCAATGGCCTCATGTACACATCCAGACACTTTCCTGGATAACCCGGCCCTGGAATCAACAGAGTCAGCATATTATATTCTTTCTTCATGCACATCCACGGAGGAAGGTTGTACGGTACCAATATAACGGGCCATATGCTGTACTTCTGACTCATGTTGCCGAAGGGGTTGAATCCGTCAGTCGATAGCCCCAGCCAAACATTTCGGACTTCAGCTGCAAAATCAGAAAACACATTCACCAGGTGCTTCCAAGCCTGACCATCAGCAGGGTGTCTAAGGATATCATCGTCAGGCGAAGTCCTCTCAGCCCACCATCTCATAGCTTTCGCCGTGAATGCACACATGAACAACCTTTCCAGCCTATCAATAAGTGGGAAATACCGAAGTATCTTCACTGCTTTCTTGTTTCCTGCAGGAGTGTACTTCCACCTTTCCGTACCACACATCGGACAGTAATCAAGCTTTGATAGATCCTTCCCGTCATCGTCTACACCCCAAAAGAGAACGCAATCATACATGCATGCGTGAATCTTGGTGTAGGAAAGTCCAAGATCTTTGAGGACATGTCGTATCTTACGATGAGTGGGGGGAAGACGATGACCGGGGGGCAGCAGATCACCAGTCAACTGAAGCCACCTATCGACCGCTGCCACGGTGCTCTTGGTCTCCACTTTTAGCTGCATCACTGCCATCACACTTTCAAGGACTGTCTTAGGACATCCGTGGTACAACGAAGTTTGATGCATCTGAATCAGGTTGTGGTACTTGTCCATACCACGTGTGTTGACATAAACTCTAGGTAATGGCTGGACTGGCTCAATGTGAGGGAAATTCTCAACTTCTGGAGGAACATATACGGGTGCTTGAGAATCATGAAATACACCGCTCTCATGAGGAAACATATCGTCGATGAACCTCCTGGTGGGATCATAATTGGATGAACTCGCAGTATCAGCAAATTGTCCATGATCATGCGGATCGGCTGCTGATGCTTCACCGTGATAAATCTAACGGGTGTACTTATTCCAAAATCCGTTTCTATGAAGGTGTCCCTCAACTGTAGCAATGGGACAACGATTGCCGCGACACCGACATTGTTTACATGGACAATAATGCACTGGCAACTCTCCACAATTAGCCTCCACAAATTCCAGAAATCTCCTAATTCCCTGCCCATATCTTGCATCAGTTCTATCCAGCCTCATCCAACTCTTGTCCATCCTGAAATGCACTGGCGATTCCAGAACGTTTCAGATTTTTCCACCGATTTTGATTTGAATGGGGGAGCTGCTGGCTAGATCTGATATAATAATAATTATAGGCAACGACATAGTAATTCGTTGCCTATAGGGTTTTTCGTTGCCTATTAAACAATAGGCAACGATTTTTTCGTTGCCTATAACCATACTTTAGGCAACGATATGAATAGGCAACGATTTTTTTCGTTGCCTATAAACCGGACATTAGGCAACGATCTGACTTCAACAGGCAACGAATTCGTTGCCTATAGTTCACAATAGGCAACGAAAATTTCGTTGCCTATAAACCAGACATTAGGCAACGATTTGTCTTCAACAGGCAACGAATTCGTTGCCTATAGTTTACAATAGGCAACGAAAACCCTTGTCGTTGCCTATTGTGAACTATAGGCAACGAATTTCATATCTCGTTGCGCGTTATTTTGAAATTCGTTGCCTAAAGTGGTTATGTTGGTAGTGCCTTATAACCAAAGGATAACTCTTCACCTTTTAGATGTGGAATTCTAAATGGCTTAAATCTAGCCACATTTTTTTTCAATAATCTCCACCTTGGCATGATTTGAGCAATTTCCAAAAGTCTCGTGACCGAATTACAATATCTCCACCTCTACCACAAGCTTCAAATCTTATGATCCCAAACGAAGGCAAGCTCCACCAAATTGTAACTCGATCGTATGAGAACAAATCTCAAGTATAGCCTGGGCTCTTATACCAATTGTTATGCAGAAGCGAGCGATAAATACCACACACACGGAGTCGAAGTGTCGATACTTCCTGCAACTTAGTCACTCGAGATCCAACGAGTAAGGAGTTTCAACACTTACACAGTTGGTCTCGGGTTCGATTCTCAGGCCCAACAAAGCCTAACTATTTTAATTTTTTTTTCTTTTCAATCTTTGGCTCAATTTTTTTTGGGACCCCTTACTTAAAACCTGGCTCTGCCCTTAATAATATATACAATAATATATACAAAATTATATCATAAATTTATAATCTTTGCCCCTTGCCTTTGTGATGATGTTTTAAAGCAAGACCTTGAACTCTTGAATGGAGAGTCAAAAATGGATTTTAATAGAAAATATTTTACACAAATTTTGAAGTCCAAAATATTTTTTTTTCCTTTTTTGAAATATTAGTCGAAAATGTCTATGACCATCTCTAACTATTGGACTTTCTAAATGTCTATGACCATCTCCAACTATTGGAGTTTCTATACCTTAAATTGAGTTTTGATAAAAAAATTTGTCTCCAATGGTGCAAAATAGAGATCTCATACCTCATATGGGAGAGTCTATACCTTAACGAAAATCTCAAAATGAGACTCAATATAAGGTATAAGATTCAACTTATTTGTGGGTCATGTGGGGAGGAAAAATCAAAAGGGAAGAGAGAGAATATGGTATTATGAGTTTTAAGGTATGAGGTATAATGTATGTTATAGTTGGAGATCGATGAGAATAGTTCATCTCATTTTGAGGTATGAGATTTTCTCATTTTGAGGTATAAGATTTTGATGATTGGAGATGTGAAGATCATAAATAAATAATAATTTTTTAAAATCTCATAATAAGGTATGAGATTTCAATTACCGTAGATGGTCTAATGTTATATAATGTTATACAGTTATACGACATGTAAAGTTGTAAAAACTTCTTTTTAAAAAGAAAAAAACACCGAGTTGAAAATGTCTACGACAAGTAAATGATGTAATAGGTTGTAGACTACATTATACAGTACTAGCAGCTCATACTAGTTATAAGACACGCTCGAAAAGGGCGCAGCTAAGCCACATTTCTATAATCCTAGTTTTCGCGAACAACAGAGAAAGGACTCTAGGGTTCTTCCTCACTATCTCCCTCTTCTCCGCCGTGATATTTCTCGCCCAACACCGTCAGCTTCGCCGCGAGGGCGCTTTTTCAGGTCAGCTTCTCTCACTGTGATTCACTAGGTCTCAATTGAGATTTCATATTAGCTTTCCACCATTTCTAGGTGTTATAATTCGTATCTTTTGTTCATTAAAATAAACTAATTTGTAGAAATTGGGAATTTAATGAGCCAAACAGTGTATGGTTTGGCGAAGAATCATGGAATGTCTTATGAACAATAACCCTAAATATGTCGACATTGGGAAAGTACGGTGCACGCGCCATGAAATTTGTTCAATTTTAGAATGGAAATGTGTGACATTTGACTATGTGAGTACATAGAGCGGCATATTTCGATTTGTAGCTAGGATGCTGTGATGCGTATTTGAATGCTCCAGATATGGTAATTTATGAGTGTTGAGCATTGTAAAGTAGTCCGGAGCTGGAGTCATACTGCTCTTTTGGGGATTAGAAGATGATGTCTTTTAAAGCTATATACTGAACTTTGTATTTAGGTTAGCATGGAATCTTGTGATGTCTTATTTATTTGAGAGGGGGCTTCTACTTTATTCTTGGTTCTGTTAATGGCTTTAAACGTATAAAATCATGGTAATCACCTAATAAGTTCCGGTTTATCGTTGTGATGGTTCTGTTCAGTTTAGTTTTCGGTATTGCTTGTGAATATACTGTTTTTTTTCCCTACTGATAGATTTTTGGAAAAAGACATGATATCATGGTATCTCTGTTTTTTCTACTACCAATTCTGAAGAAATGCATATTCACATATGTGGAGTGTGATGAAAGGCTGGCGTTTTTTTTAAACTTGATTTCACTATTTAGTTCAGTGTGCTGGGAAGCAAAAGTAGATAATCTGCTTCTTGTGGCTTGTCTCAAATAGCATCCTACAAAGTTTTCAAGTTTTTCTTTGCTGCTATTAACTTTGTGCTTGTATCAATTTACTTATGAGAGAACTTTCCTGTTGATATTTTCATCAGAGATTTATACTTCCTTGCATTACTATAATCTTTCACGTGGAAACAAATGGAGAAGGAATATTCAAAGAGGAACTCTTCTTATGTGTAGTGGATAGCAGTTCACTTAGATTTTGAAGGATGTGGGTGGTTGAGATGGAAAATTAGCATTAGTGTGGTTGTTCTGATTTTTCTGAGATGGATTGCTTATTGAAGATTTTATATGCTTTGTTCGGATTTGGTGTTACTCTGTAATGAAGGGAAAGTAGTTGGTTTGGTTTTACATCGTGGATGTGACCTTTGGTGTGGTTGTAATGTGGGTGTGGTTGTGATGTGGACAGGGAGGAGGCAGCGGCTGAGTGGTGTTAGTTGTGGTGGTGTTTAATCCCTCAAATCAGGGAGCTAGGTCGTTATTAGTAATCTAACATGAGGAGTTCAGACAGCAGGAGCCCAAGCATGAACCGAAGCAGCAGGAGCCGAAGCAGGAGTCCGACGGATCGTAAGATCCGTTCTGATCGCTTTTCCTATCGTGATGCGCCTTACAGGAGAGATGGTCGCCGGGGTGGTGGTTTCAGGTTTACTGGCTATTAAATATTCAATTTCTTCTATTGTCTTTGAAAATGTAGGTTCGTAAGGAGAAGATTATTTCACAGTATGTATTGGTGGGAGATGATCTGGAGACCTGTATCTACCCTTTTATGCTGACTAAATATTACCTTTAAAGACCTGGTAGAGTTTAGATTTAATATGTGTGCCTCTGTGAAATAACTGATTTGCTTTGCTATAATATGGTGGAGCTATATATGTTTTCAAAAACAAATGTGTTGTTTTACCTGCAAGTTGTGTTGATATCAAAGTGCGTTTCAGTTGCATTTAATTAATTGTATGTGCTGTAATTATTCCCATCTGCTTGGACTCTTTGGATTCTTCTTTTAAGAATTTAAGAGTGCAAGATGGTTCAATTTCAAATGTGTAACTTTTCAATTGTGCGTAAACTTTATTTGAATATAGGTTTTGTGATGAGAAGATTGATGAACATCTGCCCATATACGTTCCTCTCAATTTAATGACTGAAGTGTTTTTGGTATTGTTTCCTTTTGCTTTCTTTGTGGTTTCAATTTGACATAAGCACTCAATAGCATGCCCAGATCTTCAATGGGTAGGCCACTGGGATCCTGTTTTGCTCTTTTTCTTAGGACCCACAGGCTTGTTGGTAGTTTACTTTTAGTGGTAGATATGATGCTATCCTGAGCTTTTCTCTAAATCTGCATTGTTCATGAGTGACTTTCATCAAGAAGTTTACAGCTTGTGGAATTTGCAATGGCATTATTTTCTGTTTAGCAAATTACTTATTGTTATTTCTTTCCAGTCGAGACAATCTCTGCAAGAACTGCAAACGACCTGGCCATTTTGCTAGAGAGTGCCCTAATGTTGCAATTTGTCACAACTGTGGTCTTCCTGGGTATGGATTCTTCCTCATTTCCATTTCTAAATGTGGTTATATATTGCATCCACTACATCCTAATCTTCTTTGATTGTATGTTTCATTCGTTTATAGCAAGAGTTTGAAGATATTATTGTCCCAGACTAACTTTAATACCATCAGTTATTAGCTAGTAAGTATTGTTTATAATCCAAAGAGGCCTTACCACATCCTTAGTGTCTGCATGGCTACCACTTTGAAAATCAAGCAGCAGCCAAAGCTACTATTTTCATATCTTGCTCTTAGTAGAGGCAAACAAGATCATAATAAGGTGAAGAGGCATCTCGTAGTTGCTAGTAAATTAATCACGGATATTTGTTAACTTTTGGTATTTCAGGATTTGCTTCATGTCCAAACACTAAAGACTGCTTTAGCCATATCTTAACTAAAATGTTGGATTAATTCTTTGTTCATTGCTTCAATAAATGTCTGGCTCCAAAAGTTAGTCTCATCCATGTGTTAGGTGTTATTCTTTCTTTCACTTCCTTGAAATGTACAAAGACAAGGTGCTTGCATATATGAAGTAACCATTGTTTTTTTTCCGTCATAGTTATAGTTTTTCTATTAACTATTCTATAGGCACATTGCTTCGGAGTGTACTACAAAGTCATTATGTTGGAATTGCCGTGAACCTGGTCACATGGCTAGTAGCTGCCCAAATGAAGGCATCTGCCACACCTGTGGTAAGGCTGGACATCGTGCTAGAGACTGCACTGCTCCCTTGATGCCTCCTGGGGACTTGAGGTTGTGCAACAACTGCTACAAGCAGGGTCATATTGCAGTTGACTGCACGAATGAGAAGGCTTGTAACAACTGTAGGAAGACAGGTCACCTGGCGCGTGATTGCCCCAACGAACCTGTCTGCAATGTGTGCAATGTATCTGGGCATGTGGCCAGGCAGTGCCCTAGATCTAATGCACTGGGAGAAAGGGAAGGTGGTGGGGGTGGTGGAGTTCATGGAGGAAGCGGTGGCGGTGGCAGCCACGGTTACCACCGCGACATTGTATGTAGGAACTGCCAGCAACTTGGGCATATGAGCAGGGATTGCATGGGCCCCTTGATGATCTGTCATAACTGTGGGGGACGTGGACACCTGGCATATGAGTGCCCTTCTGGTAGGTTCATGGATCGCTACCCCAGGAGGTACTAACAAGTTGGTAAATGATTTATTGCGATCTGTTTTCTCTTTATCAGGAGGAAGGATTTTGGTGTTTTAGATTTTTAAGTTGTAGAATGGAAGTGTACAAGGAGTTGATTCTCTTTGTCGGGAGGAAGCATTTGTGTTTAAGGTTTAAGGTTGAAGAATGGAACTGTGTGAGGAATTAAATTCAGATGGTTTTGTAGAATCTGCTTTTTTATGTGGGGAGTATTGACATTGTATGATTATGTGCTATTGCTAGAAATAAAAACTGTACGGCAATTGTTTGAGTTTCCTATACCTGAGTTGTCTTCAAGTTTGTGCTTGTCGACTTGGTGTCCCTAATTTCTCATGATTAAATCTAAGACTGTTGTGTGAGCTCGTGAATTCAGAAAGTGGAGCCCTCTATGAGTGCTATCTATTATGTTCTGTTTCTCATTTCTAATAATTGATTCAAGCTCTTTACAAATTGTGACAAGCAGGCTGGATTTGAGGTTAAAAAACAGACCAATTCAGTAACCCATTAGAGACTTTCACTAATAATTCATCTCCTGGGCACTTGGCCTCCGTTCCAATACCAGATTGGCAGAGGAAATGCGTTGAAACAAAAAAGGAAATGAATACAGAAGTGTCTTGGCCACAAAATGATCAAAGGGTGATGCAATACTTTGAGGATGTACCAATAAGACACATGCAGAACCTAATTCTTGCACCAGGAATTCTTATATGTATGTACCAAAGAAGCAAAGAGTCCCTATACGGAAGAAAATTATATTCCAGAAACAAACAGAGTAAGCAGTTACACTAAAATATGGCATCAAATTGAGAGTAAGCAGCTGCACCGCCACTGTTGGCTTCCTAGCTTAGACAAGGAGAAAAGAATGCATCTATCACTGGACCTGCATGCTAGTTGCTAGTCAGCTTTATATACTGTACCGTACCAGAAAGATGGATAGAATCCTAGTTTTGGGGAATTGGAAGTATTGGTATATTAATCAATCATTACAATATCCAGTCGATCACTTGCTCAGATCTTTACAAACATTTGTTTTTTCTTTAGCTTCAGTCTTTTCTCCATGAGTGGGGAACATTTGATGCATACGGGTATTGCTAGTGTAAACGTGGTTCACCGTGAACCAACTTTATTCATATCAACTAATCTTGGTGTATACGGGTATTGTGGTGTAAATCTAAATTCAAAGACATCAATCTTGTAAATATATGTTCATATATTTATGCATTATAATGATGCAATCATTCACAAACTACGCTTAATGTAATAATGTATAAATTGAAGTGCTCGAGTCCAGATATATGTATTAGCTTACCTGCAACTCACTTAATAGTTAATAGTTACTTCATCATTTGATTATCACGGCGTCGATCTTTTTGCTCACTTACTGATCTAGGTTGCGTAGTTGGCCGAGATGATGAGATTCTTAGTGAGGCTCGATTGAATGTCGACAAGAATTTAAGGGACTGGCTAGAAATATCTTTAAAGATCAAACAAAAACTCCATCGTTAAAGAACTATGCGATCGATGTTCACAATAATTTGTCTCGTCTATTCTTTTTCTTTTGTTAATTTTCACAAAACTAATTAGTTGATATGAAGACTTGAATGCCACAAAATTCTATATGTATGACATACATTGAAATATACTTCTAACAGAAATTTTCTAGGTTACCGTCAAGTTCACATATTATGTAAAATGTTAATTATATATACATTTAATATAAAAATTTGCGACTACTCTTAAATTTTGACTACTTTTAAATTTCGATTGATGGAATGGTTGAATTATATTTTTTTAATTATGTAAGTGCACAAAACCTTTATGATGTAATTAATTAATTTAATCCCAGAGCAACCTTGTTGTCTTTAATTAATTAGAACTCTGGAAATATTTTTTTTTTTGGAATTCTTGACAATTTGTTTTTTAAGGTAAATACATTATCTCAAACGCTATTTAATTCAGAATCATTCTGTAGGGGCCGATAGCCAATATTTCAGTCTTTCTCTTTAGCATGTTTCTAATTCAGCAAAATCATTTGGATGTTACCAGCCGAAGGCAGTACACAATGGTTCTATATCAAACGTTTTCATGACGGAACTCAATGTTTTCATTGAACTCTTGATATATTATTTTCAAACAAAAATATAAGTCATAACAATTTTCTCTTTCAGGTGAATATGTCATCTCAAAAACTTTACTCATCACATCAAATAATGAAAGCAAAAACATGTCTTTCCTTGTGACTTCCGCTTGTTTATTCTTTTGGCTTTCTTTTGTTCTGCACAAACTTCCTCTCAAATTCATTTCTTCACAATTTCAATACCCATCATAATTATTTCAAATTCCCTAATTTCCCATAAACCCCACAAAAACAAACTTAAGAACCAAACCCCTTCGAGGCATCACTTTTTATTTAGGCATCGTCCCTACTAAAATGAGAGGAAAAGAAAAAAAAGCATGATATGTTTTAAGTAGAACACACTCCGTTTTCCTTTTCTTTTTGTAAGCGTAACGCCGCATGTGACTCACCCACAGTCTCTGACACTCTCTACTCTCCTCCGTGACCCCAACGCCCTCCATCTCCTTTCCTATATAAACCCCCCAAACAACCCAAAACCCAAATTCACTACAACAAACACCCGCCATGATAATCCCCGCCTTTCATTTCCTTCTCCTCCTCCTCCTCGGCCTCTGCACCACCACCGTTCACGGCGGAGGAATGCACAATTACCGAGACGCATTGTCGAAATGCATACTCTTCTTCGAGGGCCAGCGCTCGGGCTTTCTGCCTTCCGACCAGCGCCAGAATTGGCGTGCCAATTCCGGCTTAAGCGACGGCTGGACATACAACGCCGACCTCACCGGGGGTTACTACGACGCCGGCGACAATGTCAAGTTCGGGTTTCCGATGGCCTTCACCACCACAATGCTGGCATGGAGTCTCCTCGAGTTTGGAGAAAACTCCATGCCTCCCGATGACCTCAGGAATGCTCTCGTCGCGCTGCGGTGGGGGACCGACTACCTCCTCAAAACGACGTCGCAGCTCCCCAATCGCATTTTCGTCCAGGTAATAATTATAGTAACTCGCACTATTACACTATTTACTACTGGCCGTTGCAAATTGTGGGTGTGGCTGGTCTTTTGTAGGGGACATTAGTTATTTCATGGCTATAGCTTTGGTGGAATTAGTTAACAAAATTAAGAAATGGAAACTAGTTAGTTATATATGTACGTACGTGATTCTGTTAATTCTAGTTAGGAAAGCCAGCATCGCTTGGAGTTGGTGCTTAAGAGTTGGTGATCATGGGCTTACTCTCTTCTTCTTTTGTTACTTTACACGTTAGGTTTCCACGAGGGAGGGTTTTTCTTATTTTAGGTGGGAAAAGGAGGAGGTTCATAGTTTGGTCTCGTTAATTAGGAGTATAGTAGGGGAGATCGGAATTGAAAGGTGAATGGCCACAATTTTAATGTCATAATTAGTGTTGTTATTTTTCATTGCAAACCTACCGACATTGATCAAATTAACATATGCATTTTAAGGTAGATGAACTCCTTTGATGCGAGCTACGCACTAATTCTCGTATTCCTGTAATGTGAGCTACTATATTGAGTTTTGATATAGAATTATGTATTCTTTTGTAGTCGAAATATGACCTTACAGTAAAAATCGGAGGAATTTGTGTGCCACACATGTTTCCTAGTAGCTAGGTTTGATCCATATATATGAAACTGTGATTGTAAGAGTTCACTATGCTACCGAAGGTGAACCAATTAGATATGAGTGGACGGTGGTTTGAGTATCCATATGTATACAACTTTTTCACCTCCAAGTCCGTGACTTGGATGAAAATAAATCAGTCAATTGTCCTCATCAACCTCTATGCTCCATATAGATGCGACATAAGTTTGTCCACGGGTTGCCAAGTCCAAATTGTGTCTCAATAATACAAATAATGCCTCACTTGTAAACCAATGCAATCAATGTTAGGTACTAAATAATGGTAGAGGCATGGATTTTTGCAACTATCTTTTACAGGGTCTTGAACTTGCTCTCACGGTTGAACAGGTTGGGGATCCAATTATAGACCACAACTGCTGGGAAAGGCCAGAAGACATGGACACAGCCAGGACTGTATACGCCGTGGACTCACCGAATCCGGCTTCTGATGTTGCTGGTGAGACAGCTGCGGCACTGGCAGCTTCCTCCATGGCATTTCAATCCTCCGACCCTGGCTACGCCGAGACACTGTTGCGAAATGCCATGAAGGCCTTTGAGTTTGCTGATACTTATAGAGGAGCGTACAGTGACAATGCCAATATTAAAGATGGTGTCTGCCCATTTTATTGTGATTTTGATGGTTACCAAGTAAGTCCGAAATTCCATACAGAATCTTATATTAATTAATTCCAAATAGGATATTAAACTTGAACACTTTGCCACTGCAATCATTAACTTTGTTAAATGATGACTAGGTACTTTGTGTATGATATTATCATTGAGGCAATTCGGTAATTGTGGAAGTAATTAGTTTGACCCATAAATTTTGTCATAATATATTGCACGCAGGACGAATTGCTATGGAGTGCAGCCTGGCTGAGGAGAGTCACTCAGGATGGTGCGTACCTTGATTACATACAAAACAATGGCAAAACTCTTGGTGCAGAGGACAATATTAACGAATTTGGCTGGGACAACAAGCATGCTGGCCTCAATGTTCTAGTCTCCAAGGTTAGATTAAGTTGATTCACACCAATTATTTTTGAAAGATATGATCCATATATACTCATTGATAAACCCTTTCATTTTCAGGAAGTCCTAGAAGGCATGTACAACCTTGAATCCTACAAATCGTCTGCCGATAGCTTCATGTGCACGTTAATACCTGAGTCGTCGTCGTCCCACATCGAATACACTCCTGCTGGTCTCATCTACAAGCCAGGAGGAAGCAATCTGCAACATGTAACAACCATTTCGTTCCTACTACTCGTTTATGCTAATTACCTTGCTAGAACCTCTCAGTCCCTTAACTGTGGAAACATAGAGGTCAGTCCCACAACGCTTCGCCAGATTGCGAAAAAGCAGGTTGATTATATTCTTGGTGACAATCCGATGGGGCTGTCATACATGGTTGGATACAGTGACCGTTATCCACAGCGGATTCACCACCGAGGATCATCATTACCGTCTATCAAGGACCATCCGCAACCCATTGCTTGCAAGGAAGGGTCAGTGTACTTCAACTCATCAAACCCTAACCCTAATGTTCATGTGGGAGCACTAGTAGGAGGTCCTGGAGAAGATGATGTCTACGAGGATGATCGAGCTGATTTTAGGAAGTCGGAACCGACCACGTACATTAACGCACCATTTCTTGGTGTTCTGGCCTACTTTGTGGCTAATCCTAATTAACTAGCGGAAATTGATTCTGGTCTAATATGCATACAGATCAATTTGTAAATAAACCACATCATGATTTGGAAAATAGGGAAAGATATATAGAAGTAATGTCTCTCATCTTGAGAGCAAATTAAGAGTGAATGAGGATGCTGTGTTAATCGGAGTTGAATAGACTGCATCGATCATATAGGTTTTTGGAGTCACAAAAGTAATTCCTTTGTGACTTATTACAGAGATAATAAAAGAGATCAAGTCCTGTTCGATCATATTACTTTATTGATTTATTTTGAGAAGAAGGTACCTTTTTTTTTTGAGATGGCAAAAAATTGCATTGCAAAAGTGATATATAGTAATACAGAGTTCCACTGGATTACTTGGCCCGATAAGTAGAAATCCAAGAACATCCCCAACTTATCTGTCAAAACCCTTGCTCGCAATTCAACGGTAACAATTGTCTGAGTTCAAAAAGAATTAAACCCCTCCAATTGATAGGCCAAAACCACCGTGGATGTCATATGATAGTCAATCTGCCAAATTTGGTGGATGAAATTCAATCTATCAAACATTTCTTTACGGTGTGTGTTTGGATGAGAGTGAAATCCTTAGAATTTAATTAAATTCCAGCAATTTAATTAAGTTTCAGCAATTTAATTAAATTCCAGCAATTTAGATTTCAATCACTTAAATTTATGTGTTTGAATAAACTTCTTGAGGATTTTATAATTTTCATCATTTTAAAGGCAGGGAAATTAGAAACCCAAATTTCTTGTTTCAATTTCCTCAAAAATATGTGTCATTCTACACTTTCCTTAACTTACTTATAAAAATTTGAAATTCTTGTCATAATTAAATTCTTCATGAAGAACCCCAAACACTAGAATTCACAAATTATTGAATTTAAAATGATGAAATTTAATTTTCATCAATTGTAAATTTCAATTAGAATAAAAAATATTTCATCCAAACACACAATTATTGTTGTTTCTCACTCCTTCCTTTTCTTCTTCTATCGCATTTCACTGTTCTTCAAATAATTAAACTAAAGAGCAAGAGGGGCATCGTATTTATGAAAACACAGACAACCAAACACATTCAAGATCAAATCTACAGTAGAGAAAAAAAGAAGTTGGGTTGTGGGAACCAACTTTCGATATGGTTCAGTAGCAAAAATCACAAAAGAGTTAGAGAGCATTGCATGGAGATAGAAATGAGAATTGGGTTAATCTTTGTTTACTCCTTTCTTTATTGATCATCTTCGATCTTGTTGTGGTTGATGGTGATAAAAATGAGAACTGGGTTGTTGATTTTAATGGAGATAGAAGGGAGGTATGGGTTTATAAAGTTCAGGATAAGGTTTGAGAGGCTTTCTATTTAAATTTAGGAGAAGATCAGAAAGTAAATGTACAATTAGAAGATGCTGTACATAGGAGTATATGTCAAAGAAGATGAAGACAAGAAAAGTGAAGAAACAAATAAATAATCTAATTGTTTGACATATAGGTTGGATGTTAGAATTGTGAAAATAGCTATTGGTCACCTCAATCTTCAAATTTAATTTTGACAGAGAACATTTAACATTTCGTTGGAGATGCTTTAATGTAATACTATGTTAAGGCAGTTCAGGTTCATAAGCCAAGATACATAAACAAACCAGAGTAGCACGAAAACTGTCAAAAATTAAAATGTACCACTCCTTAGTTCTTAGTTATCTAGGCACAATCTCTACTGAGTTGTGTTCTCGCGCAACCCCTTCATTGTCATAAAAGACTGGAGAAAGACCACTCTCTTGTTTGGTGATTCCCGTTTAATTGTTGTCGTAACCGGAACGAGCCTAGACTTGGTTCTCTTTTCTTCAAGAAGATGAGATTTGTCGCCCCTACGTCCTGATGAACTAGGAGGCTTCTCCATAACATGGTGAGGTCCTCCATGGGCAGCTTCCATAGATATTGCTTATTGCCAATGTTCAAAAAGGCATTGGGCAGAATTAGGTGGTAGAGCTACTGCCTAGGCGGAGTTTAATCGGTAATTAAACGGTAATTAGACGGATTATATATATATATATTTAATTAATTATATATTTATACGATATATTATTCAAAATATATTTATATAAAAGTAGTGGACTTCCTACTTTTACATTTCTATTCACATGATTTCTCGTGTATAGCAGGTATATTTTATTACGTACTCTGTATTTTGGTTTATCGAGTTATCTGTTCTTCTTCCCTATACTCTTTTCTTCTCTTCCTTTACTTGTTTCTCTCTTCTTCTCTCTCTGCTTTTTCCAACTCCATAATCATAATCCACAGACGCCATCAACCATAAATCTATTCTTTGAAATTTTTCTGCAACTTTATACCAAGTTTAAAGTTTCTATAGTCGAACTCGATGATTTATTAATATAGTAGGATTGATAGCTTGAGTGGTGATGGATCCGGTCATTTGGCTCATTAGAAGAAAATCTAGATCTCACTTCTCTTTTTCCATTTTGTTCTCATTCCTTTGCTTCGCTGCTTGTTCGAATCTACAAGAAATTCAATAAGCATAGGCTGATAGACTCCACGAACGATATGATGGGATGAGATCGATGACTTCGTTCTCTCTTTTAAAGATGCGCACTAAATATGGTCTTCAAATTTGTCTTTCATCTTATTTTCAAATCTGGTCTTCGTTACACGCCTAGGCGCTGCCTTTCCTCTGCCTAATCACTAGGCGATCGACTAATTCCAGCCTAATCGAGCCCCGCCTAACTAGTCCGCCCACAGCTAAAATTAGGTTTTAACTTGGTTTTTTCTGATTAGTCGGCGCCTAAGCGGCCCAGGCAACCGTTTTTTAGAACAGTGCTTGTTGCTGACTTACGAGTGTAAATATATCCTCACTCCCAATTTCAGTTTCTTGGCCATTACTGGCTGCTCAGGAACCTGAATTGTGCTACCAATCGTGCTTGTAGACAATGAAGAGGAGCCTACAAGCATCATTATGAGTGGAATTGACACATCCATCACGGCCTCCAACTGCACCACCAAACTTTTCTTCAAACCAAATGGTCCTGAAACTAAGATCTGACCTAAGGGTCCATCTGCTAAAAAACAACCTGGTTAGAAGGACCCTCCTCGAAAAAGGGTTTGTCCTGCATAGTAGTCATCGACTCCTCTAAATTCGGCGGTCGTTCACTCTCATGTCCCTCAATGGACATCTGATCCTCCATCATAGGTGTAGTGGTTCAGACGCATCCCCCAAAAGTTGTTGTGGTAATGGAAGAACTAGAGCCTCTTTGATTGCACTGATTGGTGTCTGTATTCCACACTTTTATACTATGTCCAAAAGTGCCATCATGGAAGAAGAGGAGTTACCTCCTCCTCTATGTTGATACATGTGGCTACCAATAACCCATTGATCACCACCCAAAATCACAGGTACTTGTGGCCCCCCTGAGATTGGCCCCAAATTCCAGCCACTATCCAAGGCCACCACTACTGAGGCATGTCCCTGCTAGAGCCGATTAGTTTCGGCCATCCCCCAAGCTCTTGTCAGTATAAGATTTTGTCCTGACTTCTTTCCAACAACACAACCTTCAGAACCATGCATAGATGTACCACAATCTCCATAAAAACCTTTTATTTTCTCATACAACAAAACCACATCCATAGCATAAGTCTCAATAAATCTGAATTGGTTCTTACCACAAGAGGGAGGTTGAAGTCCAACTCCACTTGAATCTTCATATCCGACTGATGGTTCAGGGCATGTCTGTCGTACTCTTTATATATGCCAATTGAGTTGCCTATACGACGACATCATTTATCTTGAAGTACACCCACCATAAAATGACCCGAAGTCGGCCGCACCACTACCCACGAGTGACCAAGCGACGCCAACACCAAGATGGGATAGTCCATACCATCTAAGGCCTCTACAATTACCGTGTCGAAATGAAAATACCTTGGTCCGCTCTTAATCATTCGGCGCCGATCGACATAGGGATGAAATTTACACACGAATCTACCCTCGAAAATCTTGGTGAAGTCCATGATATCAGAACCTATGACATTGCGCCAAAGCTTGATCATCTTCATCTTGAAGGCTTGCACCTTGTCGGCCGCCAAGGGTTGAAGGAAGAAGATATGTGCACAACATTCAACCAATCCTCCTCGGCCTCATCATCAGAGTGGGAGAGGTCGACCTTATCGAGCGTCGCCATAAGGAACTGAGGTTCTGGTGGATTATAAAAGCCGGGTCAGGATTGAGTGGCATAAGGCCTCCACTGCCGGCTAGGATCGACATGAAATTGTTGCAAAGGGATAAAGAGAGGGAGGGGAACATGATGGTGTAATCGGAATAAGGATTAGATTTGTGTTGAGGGAGATCAGAGGAAAATGGTGAGGGCGGCGCTAGGGTTTTCAGGGAAGGAATGTAGAGAGGATTAGAGAGAGCGAGTTTTAAAATAGGGGCAAGTCATATTTTGGATAGGTGTGGCCAATTAAGGTAACATATATGCTGAGTGATAGGTCACTTGCTTTTTGAATATTTGGTAAGTGTATAAAATGTAAGTCTGAACCCTATAGATCTCTGGAAATGGAAAGAAGGATATCAAATTATGGTCTTATTAGCTTCTTCTACATGTTTAGAATATTATACTAATAATCATTGAGAAGAAGATACTTAGAATTGAAGGATTTTCGGTATGGGTATAAGTACAAGAGGAGTGTTATGAAGCCTAAAAAAAGGGCCTAATTTTGTGGTCCGTAATGTAGGTGATATTACATGACACTATATAGAGAAAATTTAACAAATAGTACCTAAATTTTTGCCCATTTTAAATAGGTAAAAAATTTAAATTGGTCACTCACTCAAGTTTAGCGAAATAGACATTTTGGCCACTCAAATTTTGAAACTAGAACTTTAATCACTCAAGTTTGGCAAAATGAACAATTTGGTCACTCCTCTCATCCCATAAAATTGAATGACCAGAGTTATAGTTTCAAAAATTGAGTAACCAAAGTGTCCATTTAGCCAAACTTGAGTTACCAAAATTATAGTTTCAAAACTTGAGCGACGAAAGTTTCTATTTCTTCAAACTTGAGTAACCATTTGGGCATTTTTGTCTACTAAATATTCATACCTTAATTTTACAAAATATCATAACTATATCCCAACTTTTGACATTAACCCAAAAACTAAACCTACCATTACTAACTCCATCTCACTCCATGTCAAATGTCACCTTTTCAAGGGCATAAGATTAACAATGTTAGTAACGGTATGTATGATTTTTGGGTTAATGTTAAGAGTTGGAGATGGTTTTAATATTTTGTAAAGTTGATGTATGAATATTTCGAATAAGTAAAAATTCATAAACTATTTTATTAAAATCATGAAATTTCCCCATTATATATATGAGTATCTTTATTGTGAAGACTTGGTGAGTACTTCTTTTAAAATATATAGCAAAACATACTTTCCATTCACATTTTAGAAGATCAACCACAAAATGATTAGATATATATGAGTAAATCAATTATTCCAATGGAAATTGTTTAGATGTCGACAAAATCAAATAAATGAACGTTCCAAATTTGTTGAAATGTTCTTGTTGTGGCTCATGTTGGGGTTTTTTGGCAGTTCTGGGTGGAGGCTGGCGACAACTGCGAACGCGGTGACAGGCGGCAAGGATTTATATAGTGGCAAAGGAGTGGTCACCACTAGTCGCGAGATGCTGGAGGCATAAGGTGGCCGAAACGTGGCCATCTCACAGAGGATGCTGAGCGATCCTCATTGCGGGTGATGGTGCATGTAGGGCCGGCTGCTTGCGCTGGTTGACCTGTGCTTATGATAAAGGTTTTGGTTGCAGGGCTACGACCACTATGGGCGAGGATTCAGCTTGGGAGGCTGTGATGTGATATCAATGGACCTGTGCAGAAGGAGACTGAAGGATGGAGACAAGTGTCTACTTTTGGCTGAGCCAGCGACCCTATGCTAACGGTGACAAGAAGGTGGAGGTGAAGGGCGGTTTCTAACATAGCCGGCGGGAATAAGATGGTGTAGGGGGCTGACTTTGGTTGCCTTACTTTGTGGGAGGCTGGGCTTTAGATTATGCTTTTGGCTTATGTAAATGTGGGCTACTGTCACTTTGATGGGCTGCTTGGGTTTTCTCACTGTGCATTTTTGGTATTGGATCTAGGAACCTGGTATTGTCTAAGGGAGTTTTCAGCGTCACCCCACACAAATGGATCCGATCACACTCGCGAATATACAAGTGGAGGAGCGCCGGATAATGTTGATGTAGGTGTTTTTAGGATGCAAAGCTAGATAGGGCGTGGGACCACCAAATTTTGAGTAGTTTTGTCCTACGTCTAGACCGTTTAGCTATGTTATGGATACTTGAGGATTAGTTCAATAGTGTAGGTCACTCTAGGGGGTTCTTTCTATTGAACTAGGGGCTGGTAATTCTAGGAGGTGGTACGGTAATGATAGAATTACTGACTTAGGGGCTGATAAATTACAAGAACTTCACTGGTTATCAGCACAATAGAAATAAATTCACTCTAGGGAGTTCTTCAAAAAAATGGTTAGGATGGTCCCTTATGTATGACAGTTTATAAACTTTGGTCCCTTATATTTGACATATATCTCTTTGTACCCTCAGGTATGCATTTTGAATTCACTTTGGTCCTTCCTTTTGAGACGATCATAAGATAATCAAATATTTCTTAAACTTTAAGGGTATTAATTTCTGTCTTTTTAACCACTATTTTTAGGTTGTTCTTAAATAAAAAGGGTTCACTCATGAATTTTTATGGGCATCGACTCCAACATGTGTCCCCATCTCCATTCACTTCCCGAAGTCGTCGGTTCGAAGGTCTTCCACCTCTTTGGTGGGGACGATGGCCAAAAGAGAAGAGGAGATGAAGGAAATTAGAACCAAACCACCAAAGATATCAACGAAGAAGTCATTGAACTTAAAGGGGAGCTTTTCATGCTTAGCCTCCAGCCCACAAGGAACGAGTTCAAAAGGGTTGCTTGCTTGCTTACTGTGAAACGTGAAAGAGAGATTGTGAATGGAATTGGTAAGAGGTTATCAAGAAAGTTCGATCGTCAATGGAAGAAAATCATTGTTGTCAGACCACCTCCATCCTTAATTAAGCTACAAGAGGAAGTAGTTGGGTCGACTTTGAGAGAGGGCAAGATCATTTGAGGCGGCGGGGCTGGGCACAGAAGCTCTATCGGTGACATTGAATGATATGTAATATATTCAATTTATGCTCGATTCTTAATTCATTTCTCTTTGCATTTAGCTACGTTATGAACTTAGAATAATCATTTCTAACTTATTTTATTATTTTTAGGTCAAAATGAAGAAGATGGAGTAAAGGAGGTAGAAATGACCTCAAAACGTGCAAAGAGGAAGTTTCCTATTTTGCAGAGGAAAAATGAGGGGAAATTGTCCGAGAAATGATCTTCAAATGGTTACCAAAATGTGTTTCCCAAATGGTATCAAGAATTGGTAACCAAATGACAAATCTAAATGACGTCAAATTGTGAAAATGAAGAATGAAGACACTTCTCCTACTCATGCTAGGAATGAGTTGACGAACCAAGCTTTAGGCTAGCCCATTATTGAAGATTAGTTCGTCTCAAAATGAAACAAGTTGATGAAGCAAATTGATCAAGAAAATTGGTGGAAAAGAGAAGCAAGTTGGTCAAGCAAGTTGGTCAAGCAACTTGGTAGAAAAGTTAAGCAACTTGGTGGGTAAGAAAGAGAGATATGTTTCTTTCTCTTCAAGGAAAAGGCAAAAGCCTTGAGATTTGGCCTATAAATAGAGAGGCTTGACATTCATATCAATCATCTATGATTCTCTAGCAAAAGCTCTGCCAAAATACTTCTCTCCTCTCCAAAAATCCAATGTTCTCCAAGAAGGTCGCCACCCTCCACACCATAAACACTATCATCTTCCAAGAATATCTAAAGGCAAATTCCTTTAGTATTTTCCATCTCCATAGATGATCATCTATACCTAGTATATAGGGAAAATTTTCGAGCCAAAAGTGTAATATGATTCCTTATATTCTGTTCTTTTTGTATGAATATTCGGTTTATATGAATTGGTTTTATCAAGTATTTTTGTTTTACAACTTTGAAAGGCTTTTGTAATCTGTTTTGTGTTTTTGAATATATGCTAAGCATGTTAAACTTAATGCATCAATTAAGACTAAGGCAAATTCCTTGTTTAGAATGATAGGATGTGTCAAAGGACAAATTCTCGAAGCACTACATATGATATAAATATGTTAACTTGGCTAAAGACTTTAGTAAGCATGTTTAGGGTTCTATATTTTCTGATTTGTGTTGCTTTTCTAGGTGATAATACATGTTATAATTCTAGGGTTCTTGATATGTTTGCGGTCTTGTTTTTTTTTATTTTTATAGATAATTAAACCAACTTTCAATACCCTCCTGAAAACCTAGTGTAGTTATGCATGCACCCTCAATGCCCGGTTAAGAACGGTCCCTACTTATCAATGCAACATCAACAGAAAATAGTTTTAAATTGTGACAATTTGATTGATTATTAAGTGTTAATTTTATAGTTAGTTGTAGCGTTATCAATTGTTGGCGCCGTTTCCGGCGATTGTAAAGTAATTGTGTGATTTGGTTTGTAAATATGTGAAACTGTGTGAATAATAGAAAAGATATGTCTATAATAGTTACGAAATTTACATACTTTTTTATACTAAATACTTGTTCATACTTATAATTTGTTTGTAGCCATATACACATGTTAAAGAAAATTCTTCGATTTACATTGAGTACATAAGCTTGGTTGATTAAGTTTTGCTCTTCTGGAATGGGTGACACCTCTTCTTCTTGTTTATCTCCTTAACCCCTCGTGATATGTGGATTTCATCATCGCACACCATAACCTAAGTGAAGTTATGGATATGAGGTTGAGGGCAGAGTTTATAAAAGACTTGAGGGTATGAGTTATCTTGAGATTTTGGCTGATTGTCGGATATGGTGTTTAGATAGGTTATTATTGGTGACAAGTTTTGGATCTAAGAAAGAAAACATCAATGGAGTAATATACCTTGGCCAGGTTAGCCTCGGGGTGTTTATTGCTCGGGCCGCACGTTCGAAGAGATTTACCCAAAGATCAAGTTGTGTACCCTTTTTAAATCTCAGGAGCATACAATTTGGATAATGCTTGTAAATAATACTATGTCAAAATAGTGTGTTTGTGCATATAAATATATGAAGGACTAACAAAACGTTGCATTTAGCTTGCATAACCTCCTGGAGGCTTTGTGATGCTCGGATTTCATCACAGGGTACCCTAACCTAAGTGAAGCTAGGGACACGAGGCCAAAAGAGAGGTCATTCTTTGCATTCACAATTTAGCATGTAACTTGTGTGTTTTCTACAGGTTTTAACATTTTTTCTCTGATGCGTTCATTCCATACTTCAGTTAGGTTCTTGCTTGATGCATTTGAATGACGATTTAAGTGTGTTATGCGTGAATTTGGTGTGATATTATGCGCTTGCATATTTTTAACGTGTATATATGTTTTCTAACAATTTTCTAAGCCTTGTTTTGTTCATATGTCTAACTTTGTAGAAAACGTGTAAATAAGTGTCTTAGAGCATTCTAACCGCACTTTGCATTCATACTAACCGCACTTTGCATTCATTCTTGTTGATTATGGGTAGCTTGCCTCTCATTTTCATTCATATATTTACCTCTGCATTTTATGCATTACATTTAGTTTGTGTGTAATATACATAAGTGTTTGCATGTGTTTAGTATATACCTTTCGGCTAGGGGATAGAAGTTGATAAATCTAAGGTAGATCTTGTTCGCTACTTACCCTAAATGACTTCGGTTGGAGAAGTTTGTTCTTTTCTTGGTCATGGAGGTTTTTATCGAAGATTTATCAAGGACTTCTCCCATATCTCTTGCCCTTTTTGTAAGTTTCTGCAAAATGACACTCCTTTTGTGTTTGATGATGATTGTCGAGCTGCATTTGAAAAGCTAAAGGAGCTTCTCACATGTGCCCTTATACTTTATGCTCTAGATTGGTCTCTTCCCTTTGAATTGATGTGTGACACCTCGAACTATGCTATGGGTGCTGTTTTGGGTCATCGAAAAGATAAGAAGACGTACACCATTTACTACGCCTCTCAAACACTTGATGAAGCTCAAATGAACTATATAATAACCAAGAAGGAGTTGCTTGCTGTGTTGTTTGCACTTGACAAGTTTTGATCATACTTGCTTCAAAGTAAGGTGATTATTTTCATGGATTACGCAGCCTTGAAGTATTTGATGATGAAGAAGAATGCCAAGCCATGGCTAATTAGATTGATACTTTTACTCCAAAAATTTGATATCGAAATAAACTACTCTTTGGAATTCAGGCTTCATGGTATTCAGATGTTGTTAATTACTTAGTTACCGGTGAGTTTCCATTTTCCATGTCTAGTTCTCAACGTAACAAACTTAGGCATAATGCTAGGAATTTTATTTGGGATGAACCTTATTTGTTGAAACAATGTTCTGACTTTGTTATTAAAAGGTACGTTTCGGATAGTGAGTTTATGTCCATTCTTGAGTTTTGTCATAATGGTGCATGTGGAGGACATTTCGGTTCAAAGAAAATAGCCCTTAAAGTTTTAGATTGCGGATTCTTTTGGCCTAGTCTATTTTGTGATTATCATGATTTTTGTGCTACATGTGATAGGTGTCAAAGACCGGTAATTTAGGACCTAGATATCAAATGCCGCAACACTATGTGATTAATGTCGAAATTTTTTATGTTTGGGGCATAGATTTTATGGGATCTTTTCCTCCATCTAACGGTTTTACTTGCATCTTACTTGTTGTGGATTATGTTTCGAAATCGGTGGAAGCAAAAGTCACTTGGACTAATGATTCACGAGTTATTGCAAATTTCTCAAGACTAATATTTTCACAAGATTTAGAATACCACGCGTGCTAATCAGCGATGGAGGAAGTCACTTTTGCAACAAGATAGTGGAAGCACTATTGAAGAAGTATGACATCAAACAAAAAGTCTCCACGCCTTATCTTCCACAAACGAATGGAATGGATGAAATTTTCAACCGTGAGATTAAGATCTTGGAGAGAACCATTCATCCAAACCGGAAAGATTGGAGTCAATGCTTAGATAATATGTTGTGGGCTCATAGGAGCCTACAAAACTCCTATAGGTATGCCACTTTATCATTTGGTTTATGGGAAAACATGTCATTTTCCGGTGGAGTTAGAACACAAGGCATGGTGGGCTGTCAAGAAGTTTAACATGGACCAAGATGAAGCTAGATCGTATCAAAAGCTACAACGTTGTGAGGTTGAGGAGATTAGGAATGATTCTTTCTATAACGCATGGATCTAGAAGTAAAAAACAAAGGCATTTCATGACAAGATGATCCATAGGAAGGAGTTCACATTCGGCCAACAAGTTTTATTGTTTAACTCTCAACTTACACGATTTCTGAGCAAGCTACGCTTTTGATGGATTCGACCTTTCATTGTCACTCAATTCCATCTACCGGGAATGAGTTCAAAGTAAATAGCCACCGTTTGAAGCCATACCATGTGGCCATCAAAGAAGATCTCGTTGAAGAAGAAAGACTTGAGGAACCAACCACTTCAAACACATGAAGAAACATCACGTCTAGGCTGTAAGACGTTGAAAAATAAGCCCTTGTTGGAAGGTAACCCAATGAAGGAGTCTACAAACCAGATTTGCTTTCTCTTCCTCTTCTTTTTTTTTATTTTCGTAGCCTTTACTCTTCTTAGTTAGATTTTGGTAAATCCTATACTTCTTACTATATTCTATGTTTTACTTTGATACATTGAGAATAATGTGGATTTTAAGTGTGTGTGTGTGTGTGTGTATGTGTGTAGGGGGGGGGGATTTACAACTTATTTGAGTCATTAAAAAAATGTTTTGAGTCTTTTCGGTTTAATTTAGTATTTTAAAGAGTCTTATAATGCCCTTAACTCATCATTGATGGTCTTGGACCGAAACAAAGAGAAAAATACATGATATTTTCGAATGATCCCCACTTACGGAATTCTTGTGATAATAGAGATGTTTTGACTGTTATGATATGTAATAGATATGGTTTGAATACTTGGTACAGAAAATCGAATGCTATGATAAGTTTTAAATCATATGAACCTATATGAGGTTTTGAGCTATATGTGCTTTAGTTTTTGAGTGATTTGATCAATCCATCTTACTTAATAGTTCATAGTTTTAATATATGCCTCATATGATTACTTGCCATAGCTCTTTGATGAACTAGAAAATGTTAGAACTTGCTCATGTTGTTTTACAAAGCTTATAGTCAATATATATTTTGATTTTGAAAATGATTAAAGGCACTTAGGATTACCACCACTTTGCCAAACAGCCATGTATCCCTTATGTGCGCACTAGTTGTGACCCCCCTAGATAAACCATTTGAGCCCACATTAAGCTTTCTTTCATCACCCTTAATGTCTAAACATTTAGCCTAGTGTAGGACTTCTTTACTCTATGTTCTGCAGACTTAATGTGAAGTAATGTCGACAATAGGAAAAGATGACGTTTTTGGTGATGTTCCTTAATTGTTATGATGTGTATAGGGATAGAGTTACCCAAACTACTTCGTAATATGTTGCGAATTGTCGAAAGAAAACGAAAAAAATCAAGAGAATGAAAAGAAAGAAAAAAAAATGTGTGATCTCTTGCGGAAATGTGTTTTGATTTTTAAATGTTTAGATTAATGTCCCCATACTTATGGATTTGGAACGTGCTATGAGTTGAAGGACCAAAAATAAAGTACTATGGCGTTTGTCTTATCCGTAAAGCTCAAGCGAAGTTTAGAATAAGTTTCAGGCCCAACATGATGAAATCTGGCCCCCGTACTTAAAGCATGACCATGGTGGCATTTTGGAGAAGATGGAGGACAAATTTGATGAGTTTTAGTTCTATTACTAAGTCTTTGGAACATTTTTAACCACCACATGTCTAAAGTTTCAAATGCCTTAGCCTCAATCCCATTACAACCTTTATATGTCATTTTTGATCCTTAGGATGAGTAGCCTTTGATATGTGGAGTAGATTGTATGAATAAGCATATGGTTTAGATTCATTTGTGCAAGTAATTAACTCCATTTATGAGGTATTTTGATTGATTTCACAAAGTGCTTTATTTTTGAAATATATGAGTTATTTGCTGAATTATTACTTCTTCTCTCACATGTACTTTCAGTGAAACCTTCATCATAAGTGAAAATATGATAAGTGCTTCCTTGTGAGTTGATTTAAGCCGTGTTCGAAACATGCACAGCTTTAACATCACCCTTGTTTTCTGCAACTCTTACTTGTTCATAGCATGATTATATCTCTATTATCTCTTGAATTCAATGAACATACATATTGAAATCTTTCCATCACCATATACTACAAGAAAAATGCACTTAGACCGCAGACTATTTCCGTCGTCTAGGTCAGCATTTCTGTCGTCCAAGTACCTAGACGACGGAATCTCTGTGGTCTAGGGTACGTCCTCCAAGTACCATTGTCCAGTAGTTGGATGACGGAAATAGACTTTTCCGTGGTCTAAGTGGTCACTTAGACCACGAAAATAGACTTTTCCGTGGTCCAAGTAGAACTTAGACCGCGGACTATTTCCGCGGTCTAAGTGGTCACTTGAACCACGGAAATAGACGTTTCCGTCGTCCAAGTGTAACTTAGACCGTGGTCTAAGTCCTACTTGGACCACGGAAAAGTCTATGTCTGTGGTCCAAGTGACCACTTAGACCGCAAACTTTTTGCGTGGTCTGAGTGAGCACTTAAACCACGCAAAAACTCCGTGGTCTAAGTGGTCACTTAGACTACGGAAATAATATTATGCATGGTCTAAGTGACCACTTAGACCACGGATATTTAGCTAAATTCCGTAGTCTAAGTGAACACTTAGACCACGTATATGAATATCTCCGTAGTCTAAGTGATTATTTATTTATTTATTTTTAATTAAAATTAAAATTAAAATTAAAATTTTAATAATTTAATTAAAATACTAAATTCTCATTTAAATAATTAAATATTTATAAATTAAATTATTATTTAAATAATTAAAATTTGGACATACATGAAATTAAATCGTTCGGAATCAAAAATACGATATGATAAACTATATAGCTAGAATACAAACTACTAAAATACAGGAGGAGCAGACGCGCCGCCGAATCCCCCGTCTCCAGCTGTTTCGTCGTCGTCGGGGTATGGGTTCGGAAGAGGTTGATACTGTTGTCGAGCCTGATTTTGCATGAGGGCGATGAGCTGGGCTATCTGCGCTTCTTGCTCATCAAGCCTCTGACGCATAGATTGCGTTTCCTCCCGTGCGAGTCAAGCCTCTTAAATGGCTGCTTAGACGGCCGTAGCCTGAGCACATTTCCTCGCCGAACATCCCGTAGATGAGTCAGAGGAAAAATCTCGTTACACCTTATGTCCCATCCCCTAACCTCCTTGCCAGCTCAACGACCGTATACCTCATCGGTGATTGCAATTTGGCTCTCCATCGATAGAGGAGGCAGGTCTTCCGGCGGCAAATCTGGGTGTGCAAGCTGCATGTTGGCCAATTCCTCCTACGCCAATTCTATTAATCTCGCCTGAAAATAATAATTAAAATTTGTACGATAATTTAATAAATAATAATTAAATAATAATTACGCTAATTAAAAAGAAATATATACACCACTTACGCCGTATTGACTTGCTTCATTGTCGAGCCCAGACGTCACGTAAGCGCTGACGCTGGCATCCAGATAAGGGTGTTTGGAGCCCTTATCTCTGTGCTCCTTGGAAATTTGGATCATCTGTTTGGAGCCGGAGGTATGATGTTTGTCCTTCTTCCCCCGGTTGGTCTTGTTGATGTTGGAGAATTTCTGTTGGACAACATAAATCATTAAAAAATTAAAAAATAACTAAAATAAAAATAATTCAATTTCCTCAATTTAAATAAAAAAATAATCACCTTATATTCTTCTCCTTGGAAGTGGGTGACCAACCACTCCCACTCATCTTCCAATCCCCACGCAGCTCTACGGAGGTAGGCACAGAGCCGATATCTTCATAATACTTATGAAGTTTGTACTTCCAATCACGGTAGATGGCGTTGGCGGTTTGGTTGATGTGCCTAAGCATCTCCGGTGTGGGATCCACCTCATATTGTTTCTATAAGAAATGAATAAAAAATTATAATCGTATATATTATGAAATTACGATTTTTATTGGTTATTAGAAAATAAATTTAAAATTGTACGTATTATGTATCGAAAGTTCTTTAAACACTTTCGCCTTCTCTTCATCCGGCAACTCCTTCCAAGTAGGGGCAATCATACGAACCTTGTTGCGAAGGATTGACCCGATGCTGTGCGAGGAGAGACTAGCTAGCTGAGATGTGGGAGGGCCATCGGTGAAATCGTCGTATGACAACTGGATCTTTTGCCTGGTCACCTTGAACAATTTCTTGAATTTTCTGCCTTTTATCAGACCGCGAGACCATTTGGGTTGAGGGTCTGTCGGGGCCCTCCTAACCTTGCGCTGCGCGCTAGCGATGATAGACTCAGAGGAGGCCGACGGCGCCTGAGCACTTTCTGCCATCGACATCGGATCGGAATGGGCGTCATCATCACCAGTCGGGATAGCTGGGGCAGCGAGAATTTCCCCAGTCGACGATGTCGAAGGATCAGCTGAAGGGTTCGGAGGAGGCACGACGTTGTCTTCCTCTAACTCCCAACCGACTTACTCTGTCAAGCGTCAGAATAGAGCATCTTCGGCCTCCTTTTGGGCCTTTATCTTTTCCCACGGGACCATTTTAACCTAGGAGTTGTTAAAATATTATTACCATAACAATTATATATAAAAATTTACGATAATTATTTACAAGTATTGAGTGCGCCTAAGATTTAAAGAGAGTATAGTAGCTTGGTCTTTAGGTCGTTCAATGGACGTGCGACCCGCGCGATAAAGTATAAACTTTCAATCAATCAGCCTTGGTTCAATCAAAAAACATGGCCAGTACGTTAGGAATAGAGATAACGCAAGAGACAAGACTAATTTCAACAAAACACCCCGAGGCTAACCAAATAAATGGTATATACTCTATTGGTGTTAGTCTTTCTTATATCCAAAATCTGTCACCAGGCATAACCCGTTTCTAGACACCATGTCCGACATTCAGCCAATCTTTAAAAAATTTACACTCCGTCAAGTCCTTTGCAAATTCCGCCATCAACCTCATGTCCATAACTTCACTTAGCTTATAGTGTGCGGTGATGAAATCAACACATCACGAGGGGTTAAAGAGATAAGCTAGAAAATGAGGCGTCATCTATTCCAAAGAGTGTGACTTAATAAACCAAACTAATGTACTAAATTTAAATCAAAGACTACTAATTTACTACAAAATTGTCATACTTACCAATTTATTATTTTTAATAATTCAATAATTTACCATATTTACTACAAATTTACAATATTACAACAATAATTACAAATTATAATTACATGCAATAATAATTACCAATTATAATATTAATTACAACAATATATAATTACAATAATTAATTATTAATTACCATGCATTTACAATAATAATTATCATGCATTTATTAACTAATATTAGTTATTATTACCAATTATTACTAATTTATTATTTCTACTAATTAATTTACCAATTTACCAATTTACTAATTAAATTATAATTATGTTAAATATTTAAAAAACTACCGAAAAGAGGAGTCGCGGGTGAGCGGAATCACCGGAGGGAGGGAGTCGCCGGATTTTTAGTCGTCGGAGAGTCGCCGGAGGAGGGAGGCCGGATTTGTGAGACAGAGTGAGAGAGAGAGAGAGGAGAGGGATGATTTGAGAATGGGATGAGGAAAAGGCTTGGTCAAGCCTCCTTATATACAGTTTGACTTAGACGACTGATGTGTTTTCTCCGTCGTCTAAGTGCACTTGGACGACGGAAACACCCGTTTCGGTCGTCTAAGTGAACCGTTTCAATTTTTGAAACCGACGCCCAATTAATTTGGTGGGTGGGAGTTAACCGCCTTAATTTTGGGGAGCATTTAAAATTGCACTTAGACGACAGAGATAGACCATCTCTGTCGTCTAAGTGAAATTTGAACCGTTCCCAAAAAATTGGCGGTGAAAATTGAACCGCCATAATTCTTCAACCTAGACGACGGAGATGGACATCTCCGTCGTCCAAGTAGTCACCTGGACGACGGAGATGGACTGTTTCTGTCGTCCAAGTGACCACCTGGACGACGAAGATAATCAATCTCCGTGGTCCAGGTGAAATTTACGTAAAATTAATTTTTTAAAATAATTCGAATGAAATGGTCGTAAAATATTGATTAAAGAATCGTATATACAAACAGTTGAATTTAAGACGACGAATAATCGTACGTCTTTAAACTTGTTGAGTATCTACTAATCTATATAACTTAAGTGTTATTAAGTATAGGCTCATTGCATATCGATATTAACGAAATTGAATTTGGACAAAACAACTGTTGGATACATTTGTAATAAGACAATATATAAATAGAATAATTTTCAGAAAATAGTAAGTTCGTGAAGGGTTTCATCGCCACAGTCAACCGCAAAACAGAAATTTTGACAAACGGGAAATGTGGATACACGAAAATTCATAAATCCTATTTTGGAAATGTCAAAGCTCACACTCCAAGAATTGTTTACTCTATGGTCTTGACGAAAAGAAAATACATTGGGACATGGTCTAGAAGGTCATTGTCTTAGATGAAATTACGAAATCTTAACTTTGACGACGTAAACAAACGTATGCGTTTTCTAAATGAGTACTTGGACGACGCAAACACGTGTTTGCGTCATCTAAGTGAGAATTCCCTTAATTTAGGGTTAGGGCCTTAGGGTTTAGGGTTTAGGGACTAGGGTATACTTAGACGACGGTTTGACCCTTTTGCGTCGTCTAAGTACTATTTTTAGGATTTTATATATGTATAATTAATTACTATTGTATTTAATTACCTTAGTATGGACTAGAAAAAGTCGTTTTTTCGTCCCCGTTTTAGGGTTTCGTGAAAATTAATGTGATTCGATCAATTATCGATCGATCCGATCCTCTGGATTAATTAATTAATTTTAATTTACGTCGGTCGAATCGACCACACTATTTAATTAATTAATAAATTAATTAATTATTAAATTAATTAAGTACAAAATTAATAGTTGTACATATATGTACTCCTCCTCATAATATATATATATATTAATTAATCGATCATGCATCATTACAATAATTACAATAATTAATTACCAATTAATATTCCTCGTCGTTATAATGTACTCTTCATCATAATCGTCATCATCCTCATCCCCGTTATCCGATTGCTCCTCCTCCTCCTCATACTCAACATCGTCCGATGAATATCCTGAGTCCTCATCCTCGTCCTCATCCTGCACCTCTTCTTCATCTACCTTATTAATTGCATCAATCATCTCATCTTCCGTTAGATCTGTACAACTATCAGGCATGGGTAAGCGTTCACCAGCTTGAACCAGGTCCATTATGTCGGAGCGGATGATAGAAATATTAGGCTCTTAATAGGCAGGAATGTCTCGTTCTGGTTCATCAGCATCTTCAGTCGTCGGTGTCCCTTAAATTGTCGTAGTATTCCATATTCCTCGATGAGAGATATGGTTCACTATTTTCCACCCTTCACAAGCTTTCGGATCATCGAGATAGATCACCTGCCTAACTAAGGTGGCGAGAGCGAAAGGCTCATCCTCATACCAGATTGAGTTTGTATCGACTGATAAAAGTCTCAGATCTTCCTTTGTACGCTTGAACCATTTGTACTTGAATAGGAAAACGTTGATATCATTCCCCTAACATAGCTGAACAACATATACAATAGCCCCGTAATATAGATCATTGTCTTTCCCAACCGCTACCCCACTGTTTTGTGTTCTTATTCCTTCATCTCGGGTCAATGAATGAAACTTTACACCGTTCACAAAACATACAAGGTAAATATAGTGTTTAATCGGCTTCCCTGCTAGCAAGTTGGCCAGGACCACCACCCCCCGTAGTTTTCAGATTTTTGTAGATCAATCATCTGGGAAAATGAGAAATATATATATATATATATAATTAAAGGGTTACTTTCTACAAACATGATTAATATGTATATAAACTAAATACCGAGACATACGTACGTACCTATTGGAAGAAATAATCGGGGAACTTCTTCTTAACCAATTTCTCAAACCACGCCGAACTCTTGTCCGGATTTAACGCCCGAAGCCTCTCCCTGTACCCAATTATGTACGGCTCAACTTCGTCACAGTCTCGTAACACTACCCAATGTGCCTTAATAAGTTCTTCTCTGTTAACTATTCTATTAATACTCCTCTAAACGGTCGTACGACATTTGTGACGACAAAAAGATTGATACGGGAACTGGGATCGGAGGTAGTGGGAGGGGGCGGATCTTTGAGGTACCTGTTGCAGTAAGTAACGCACTCATGCATTAGGTATGTCTCGGCTATGTAGCCATCCGGGGTCAACCTATTTTTGATGAATCATTTATACTATCCAAGCTGTCTACAAAATCAAGCGTTCAAGTAATACATTGTAGAATAAGAATAAGTACATATAGCTAGTAATCTCCAGTGGAACAAATTATGGATCGAAAAACTTGTATAATTAATTAGTTGTACATACCTTTCTTGAAGATAAATCCAAGTGTACTGGACTGGACCAGAAATGAGCACCTGCTCGGGCAGGTGGATCATTAATTGAATCATTATGTCAAAGAAAGCAGGGGGAAGAATCCTCTCTAGTTTGCAAATGATATGCACAATTTGTTGTTGCAGTTCCACCACATCTGACTTCTTTAATTCTCTGGCGCGTAACCTCTGCCACCATCTACACAATGACACTATTGGTTCTACGACGTCACGAGGCAAATATGGTCAAATTATCACTGGAATCAGACGTTGCAGAATAAGGTGATAGTCGTGTGTCTTTAGACCAACAAACTTGTGTTACACCTCGTCCACTGCTTCAATTATAGTAGCTGCATACGTAGCTGGATAACGAACGCTCTTAAACCAGTGAAGTACAGAACGTCTAAGTGTCAGCTTCACTATGTAAGGTGTAGCTGGTATCTTGTTGTACACTCATCTCCTATCCCTCCTCAACCACAAGGGACGATGTAGATTCATAGACTCTAAATCTTTGCGCGCTTTGGGAGTATCTTTAGTCTTGAACTTAATACCGAGAATTGTTCCCACCACGATGTCGCACACATTCTTTTCTATGTGCATCGTGTCCAAGTTGTTCATCATCTTCAACTTTGACCAGTAAGGGAGTTCAAAGAATATACTCTTGTGATGCCAATAGCTGAGATCATGTGAAGGTATTGTATTGCATTTATTTACATCTGCGTCATTGGTCAACACACCAAAGTCGAAATAGCTCAACCTCTCTAAAATCTCTTCACCCGACCAACTACGGGGTTTAGGATTATTCTCTACCGTCCCGTAGAAATGAGCTTCATCCTGTCGCCACGGCTGGTCGTGAGGAAGCCATCTACGGTGACACAAGTAACACACCTTCCCCTCCTGCCAACTAGAGTTCACGTCGTTTAAACATATAGGACATCCATTATATCCTTTCATCATGCAGGCTGCCAACATCCCATACGTTGGAAAATCATTGATCATCCACATTACGGCAGCTCTCATCGTAAACCTCGTGTCAGTGAATTTGTCATAAGTTGGGACTCCATTTTGCCACAACAGTTTTAGCTCGTCGATCAAATGTCTGAGGTAGACATCTAAGCACTTCCCTGAAGATTTAGGACCTGGAATTAACAGAGTAAGGAAATTAAATTCCTTGTTCATGCACATCCACAGAGGCAGGTTGTACGACATCAGAATAACTGGCCAAGTGCTGACGGTGAAACTATTACTATCTCAAGGATTGAATCCATCTGTAGATAGTCCGAGTCTAATATTTCTAACCTCTACGGCAAAGTCTCCAAATTCTTTGTCGAAATGTTTGAAAGCCTCCCCATCTACGACGTGTCTCAACACATCGTCATTTATTCGATTTTCTACATACCATCGCATCGCTTCTGCTGTGTATAAAGACATGTACGAAAGCTACAATCTGGGAATCAAGGAAAAATATTAAAGAACCTTCACAGGAATTCTCTTTTTTGAACTCTTCCTATTCAGCTCATATCTGCACTGGCCACATACGGGACAATAGTCCAAATCTTTATACTCTTTGTAAAATAGCACAAAATCATTTGGACATGCATCAATTATCCTGTACTTTAGGCCGAGGCTGCTCAAGATATTTCTATCCTTATAATGGGATTTAGGAAGATTGTGATCATCATGAAGCAACTTACATATTTGCTCCTGAATTTCGTCAAAAGCACTGACTGACATTTTGTGCTTCACTTTTATCTTCATTTGCTCCATCACATATTGCAACACATTCTCTCGACATCCAGGGTACACTGGGGTCTACGCTTCAAGTAGCATCCTGTTGTACTTATCCATCTAACTAGTGTCAGTGGCCAAACTAGCAACGGCGAATGTGTCATCATTCTCATGAGTGGTATTGTAACATCCCTCTTGGTGTTGGTGTCCACCATAACTAAATCCCAGAAACGCATCATGGACCAAATCCGCAGTTGGGTTCCAAGCAGGGGGGCCGACACTACTGCCGCTAGATGAGGCACCATGGTAACTATACCCTGAGCTGAAGTCTACTGCTTCACCATGCTCGCTCCATGTAGTGTAACTCCACATCATACTATTTTCGTACAGGTGTTGCACCATAACATTGACCTCCACATATTGACAGTTAAGACATTTTTGGCACGGACACCTGAAATGCTTCTTTCCCTGACCATGTTCTATCGCAAAATTCACAAACTCGCTAATTCCATCCATATACCGGACATCACTTCTATTCCGCAACTTCATCCAACTCTTGTCCATACTTCTACGAATTTTAATAATTAATTATCATTTTTGTCAACTATTCCATATATATACAGATTTTCAAGTAATTATATATGAAACTATTATATATATACACAAATTTTCAACTACCTCAATATAATAAATTAAATTATTAATTAATTACCTTCAAAAATTACCTTTATTAATTATTGGTGAATATATGTACTCGATCTACATCAATTACTTTAATATGTCTAACATGCATGTATGTTTTAACTAAATATTAACCAGATTTTTAAACATCCATGCATATATACGTACTACTGGTCTACATTAATTAACTAATATATATATATATATATATCATCGATTGCCTAACTTAATTATAAATATATATTAGAACGTACTAATTATTAACAATGCAATCAATCAAACGTACAATTAATTATATATATAAACGTTAAATGGTGTTGAGAAATTAACTACGTACGTACGTACCTAGCCTTCTCCGATATATGGCGAATCGATGCTCGGATATAGTGCTAGCTAGCTAGAATTTGCATGCGCCATATACGTACATGTGAGAAGAGTCTAATCAAGAGAGAGAAATTAATGATCGACATATATATGGAGATGAAGTTGAGACAAGCGAGCAGAAAGGAAGAGAGTTCGGCATGGACATTATATAATGCTTCACTTAGACGACAGATCGAGCGTCAATACGTCGTGTATGTGGTTACTTAGACGATGGACTCAGCACATTTCTGTTGTCCAAGTATATACAAGGACGACGGAGCTAGAATCCGTCGTCCAAGTGGCCACTCGGACCACGGCGTGTCGGTTCGTTGTCCAAGTGGCCACTTGGACGACGGAAACACTCTTTCCGTCGTCCAAGTTAGTCTTAGATGATGGAGATAATTTCTGTCGTCTAAGTTACACTTAGACCGCGGAACTGTAAAGGTTTCGTGGTCTAAGTGCGTTTTTCTTGTAGTAATACTTTAAAAAATTCCTGAGACATTTTTAACTAAGGGCTTAGATGTGTTTTTTTAACTTAGTATTTTTGGCGTTTTAAACATAATAACATAATGATTTGCGGATTTGAAACGTTGAAGGATCTACATGTTTGAGTCTTTGTTTTCTTTAGTATTTGCTAAGGGACTACCACAGTCTAAGTGAGAGAGAATTTGATCTAGACATTTTATACTTGATTCTTAATTCATTTCTCTTTCCATTTAGCTACATTATGAACTTAGTATCATCATGTCTAACTTATTTCTTTTTTAGGTCTAAATAAAGAAGATGGAGTAAATGAGGCAAAAATGAACTAAAAACGTGCAAAGAGGAAGTTTCCTATTTTGCGGAGGAAAAATTAGAAGAAATGATCCGAGAAATGATCTTCAAATGGTTACCAAAATATGTTTCCCAAATGGTATCAAGAATTAGTAACCAAATGACAAATCTAAATGATGTCAAATGGTGGAAATGAAGAACGAAGGTACTTCTCCTACTCGTGCTAGGAATGAGGTGACAGACCAAGCTTCGGGCCAGCCCATTATTGAAGATTAATTCGGCTCAAAATGAAACAAGTTGATGAAGAAAGTTAATCAAGCAACTTGGTGCAAAAACTAAGCAACTTGGTGAAGCAACTTGATGGAAAAGTTAAGCAGCTTGATGGAAAAGTTAAGCAACTTGGTGGGTAAGAAAGAGAGAGGTTTCTTTCTCTTGAAGGAAAAGGAAAAAGCCTTGAGATTTTGACTATAAATAGAGAGGCTTGGCCTTTATATCAATCATCTCTGATTCTCTAGCAAAAGTTCTGCCAAAACACTCTTCTCCTCTCCAAAATTCTGAAGTTCTGCAAGAAGGCCGCCACCCTTCATACCATAAACATTATCATTCTCCAAGAACATCTAAAGGCAAATTCCTTTAGTGTTTTCCGCCTCTATAGAATATCATCTACGCCTAGTTTATATGCCAAATTCCCGAGCAAAAACTATAACATGATTCTTTCTACTCTCTTCTTTTTGTATGAATATTCGGTTTATATGCATTGGTTTTATCAAGTATTTTTGTTTTACAACTTTGAAAGCTTTTTGTAATCCGTTTTGTTTTTTCAAATTTATGCTTAGCATGTTAAACTTAATGCATCAATTTAGACTAAGGCAAATTCCTTGTTTAGATTGATAGGACGTGTCAAATAGCAAACTCTCGAAGCACTACATATGATATAAACATATTAACTTGGCTAAAGACTTAGAAACTAATAGGTTGCATATAATCTGACTAGTTGTAAGAGTTAGGTGAAAAGAATGAGATGATCACATGTAAATAATAGTTAAGTTTGTTTTCGGTTTAGTAAGCATGTTTAGGGTTCTCTGTTTTCTGATTTGTGTTGCTTGTCTAGGAGATAATACATGTTAGAATTCTAGGGTTCTTGATATGCTTGTTGTCATGTTTTGTTTTATTTTCGTAGATAATTAAACCAACTTTCAATACCCTCCTAAAAACCTAGTGTAGTCATGCATGCACCCTCAATCTCCGGTTAAGAACGATCCCTACTTATCAATGCTGCATCAACAGAAAAAGGTTTTAAATTGTGACATTCTGATTGATTATTAATTGTTACTTTGATAGTTAGTTATAGCGTTATCAATATGGCGTCGTCGAAAAGAGAAGGAGAGAGAAATCTGGACAGATTTGGTAAGTTTTTTAAATTTTGTTATAGTGGTATAATTGTAAAGAATGAAAAGTTGAAATGGTAACTATTTAATGGTAAATACACATGCCAACTATTTAATGGTAAATACACACCGACTCACCGGGTGACCAAAGTGAAGTTGAAATGCATACATGAGGAAGCAAAGTGATATATATCAAACATAAGAGACCAAAGTTTATAAATCGTCAAACATGAGGGATCATTTCAACCATTGTCTATAATAAAAAAAAGCGTCTATTCAGACTTCCAAAATTAGTATTCACACCTTCCATATTTTTTGAAACTCTTTAATCTCTATTTTACCCTTGTTCAGAAGAAAGAAAAAAAACTTAGTTTTGCTACATCTTCTTTTTCGATTTCCTACTCGTTTGATTTTGTTATCCTTTATGCTAACTGAAATATTGATTGTTGAATGCCTAAGAATTGAAAAGAGAGATGGAATTGAGGTTTGATTTGAGAAACAATAAAAGGGAGAATGATTTAACTAGTTTTGACTCCCATACTCTATAACCTACTCGACTACTCACTTGATTTTGTTTTTCCCAGTGTGAACTGAATGCTTGGTAATTGAATAGAGCAATGAATTTTGAGAGCCATGGCTCTAGACTCCACAATTACTTGTGCAAAGTCCAGCCTTTTGCTCTCTTTTCTTAATCATGTTTCTTATATTTCCAATAGAAGAATCAACATCTTCTTCTTTTTTGGCACACGTTCAATACCATCTTCGGTCATCTCCTACTCTAGATCCTTGACTCTTCGTTCATCTTCTTCTTTTCCTCTTTTACTATGGTTGGTTTCTAGTTTTTCAAGTTTTAAATTTTATACATTATATGGAGATATAGAATGCAAAACTATATGGACAAAAGTGAAAGTTTAATGGGTAAAAATATATGAGAGGTATGAATAGCAAATTTGGAGGTGTGAATAGACGCACACAAAAAGAATACTCTACTTCAAAAAATAAAAAGAATAAATACTAGATAGTGTAGATAATTATTAATTAAGTGGCTTAAGTCTATACTAGATAGTGTAGACCTTCACACATTCTATATTTCATTTCATTATTAGTCTCCCACTTGATTGACCAGTCTTGTTCTCTCCCCGCTTCTCAGCATCTCTCTCCTCACTAAAATGGAGAACAATGACGGTGCAAGTTTTCCATGGAAGGTGTAGCTTATCTAATCTCTTTCTTATCTCTCCCGGCGCGAGACTCTCTTAAGCCCAAAAAAATTAATTTGTTTGCAAAGCTTCATGGTTGCCCATTCTCTTATTATTGATGCCGCCGACACATAGTACAGTGGAACTATGTCGCGTTATTGTCGTCGCATATCTCTTCACTTTTCAACATGTCATCAATCCTCACCATCTCCTCATGCTTCTGTTATATTACAGGGTCACATTTCCATTCTGGAAATGCAGTAAACCCAACGCGTTCCCAAAGCAACTTTAAACGGATTCGTTATTCCGGATGATTATGATTGATTCCAATGCGTTTCACTTCCTGTACAGGAAATACGACAAAGTTCACTCTTTCGTGCTTCTTAGCTTTGGTCCATCAAGTTTACCTCCAAATTTCACTTTTATCACTCAAGATTACTTTCGTCACGCAATCTTATGACATAAAATGAGTGACCAAAATATAGACAAAAGTAAATTTGTGTGACTTAAGTGATATTTGTCATACTTGAGTGACCAAAGTGAAACATGTAAGTAAACGTGAATGACCAAAGTGATATATGTCATACTTCAAGGACCAAAGTTTATAACGTGTTATACTTGAGGAACAATTCCAACCATTTTCTCTATGACATATGAGAAAATTACTAAAAAGGTCACTCATGTTTTTCAATTAAGATGGACTGATCACTCATTTTACATTGATATATCACTTAGTTCTCTCAAATTTACATTCCCATTTCACTTTTGGTTACTAAAGTACATCATGTCATAGTTGAGTGACCAGAATAAAATTGGAATCCAAACTTCAAAAACTAAGGTGATATATGTCATAGGCAATCTTGGTCAAATGGTCGGTCACCCAACTATATCAAGATTGACAGTTTGGTAACTATCGTATGCCATATATCAGAATGGTAACTCAGCTTAACCTTCGACCATATATCAGGGGTATTTTTGTCTCTTTATTCTCATTTGCAAATAAAAATAAAACATAGAAATGAAAATTTCATTTAATATTTACGTCATGTCTGTATCCCAATCACCAGTGAGCTGGTGGTGGACGACGTTTCCGACTCTGAGAAACAAACCACCACAACTTCTCCACTTACACTAATCCCCAAACTCCTCAACAACCCCATCTTCTCCCACTCCCACACTCTCCTCTTTGCCACCCCCGGCCTCCCTCCGCCAGAGGTGACATTGGATTGGTTGTTCATGAAGGAACTCATCACCTCTAAGTCCAAGAACATCGGAGACACGACCGCTACTGAGACTCTTGAGACCTTTGCATATTCATCTGAGACTTGAATTTCTTCAAATTCAGATCCATGACGTCAACCATCATCTTCCTCTGGAAGTGAATTCAGCTTTGTGGACTCCAATGCTTGAAGGTTTAGGCAATGCTTCGATTTTTGATTGTGTCTTCGTCGTTTACGCCTATTATGGAATCCTTAGATTCTGAAGTAAGTTTTTTGATTCGGTTTTCGAGGAGTGCCAATTCTGAAGGTCGTGATGCAGAGACGACGATGGGACAACGGGGAAAAGGTGCACAAGGTATAGAGGCCACGAGGCACGAAGGTACACAAGGTATAGAGGCCGCGAGGCACGAAGGTTGCAAGGTAGTGGTGCCACTACCAGAAAAAATACTTTAGCCGACGAAAGTAAGCAAAACAGGCTGACGACTTTTTTTTTTAGTTTGCTATACCATACTTTATTCGACAACAACTTTGCATTGTCGGCTAAAATTTTTACTCGTCGGCTAAATTATTTTAGCCAAAGTGAAAAAAGATGTTGTCTAAAGTTTGATTTTAGCCAACGAAAATTGTGTCTTCAACTGACGAAAATTATGTCTTTTAGCCGACGAAATAATAATATCGTCGGCTAAAGTTATTTAGATTTACAGATCTGGGCAGCAACTCATTCATTGAAAAAAATAGAGAGAAAAACACAAATCGCTCTCAAATCGTTGGGTATTGTCGAAAGCTGTCCAAAATGAGTTTGTGAAGCTATATCCCGCTACATATATATAGGTACGTATATATATGTGTTATGTATATATATTAATTGTTGATTTTGAGTTGATTTCAATGAAAATATATATATATATATATAATTATATGTTATTTGTTGATATTATGCATATACATAGTATGTGTTAATTTATAATTAAGTAGTAGAAGAATTAATGTAATTTGTAGTTTAAAGATATATATAAATATAATGATGAATTTTTAATTAGTGTATGTATATATATATATATATATATATATATATATTCAGGATGGACAAGAGTTGGATTTGCCTTCCAAAATGGGATCGAAGATATGCCATTGGAATGTGGAGTTTTGTGGAATATGTGAAGGCTAATGCTAACGGGAACACAATTCATTATTTCTCGTGTACGAAATGTCAGTGTCGCAATCAATTTGTATCATTTTACCATTGATATAGTATAGAGCACCTAAAAAATAACAGGTTTTATAATAAGTACACATGTTGGATTTATCACGATGAAACATCATCAGCGGGTCAACAAGATTATGGGCAATTTCCTGAGAAGGCCAGTACATCCAATGATCCAACAACGAGGTTGATCAACGATGTGTTTCCTTAAGAGAGAAGTGTATTTTCTCAAGTATAAGATATCTCTGCCGCCGTTGAAGGCTTCCCTACTATTGAGCTAGTCCCACAATTCTCTAGAGCTATCAACACTGCTAGTTATGACAAGTATAACAAGCCAATTGCCTTCCAACAGACCCTGTTGTATAACGGGTGTAATAAGACTTTTCTTGAAAGTGTCATGGGAGTAATGAAGGTCAAAGTGGAGAACAAATTGAGTGTCAAGGATGTTGATGATTATCTGGAGTTGACTGCTTCGATGTTGCCCCCCCCCCCCCTCCCCGGTCATCGTCTTCCTACCACTCAACGTGAGGTCTGACATATCCTGAAAGATTTTGGCCTTACCTACATCAAAATCCATGCATGCAGAGATGATTGTGTTTTCTTCTGGGGTAAAGATCATGAAGGGAATGATCTTGAAAACCTTGATGCTTGTCTGGTATGTCACACAGATAGGTATAAGTTGACTTCTGCAGGGAATAAGAAAGCTATGAAGGTACTTAGGTATTTTTCGCTGATGGATAGGTGTGAACGGTTGTACAAGTCTTCACACATGGCCAAAGTTATATGATGGAACACTGAGAGAGATTTGCCTGATGATGATACCCTTATACACCCTACTAACAGAGAGCCTTAGAAGCACTTAGTTAGGGAGTATCCTCATTTTGCATCAGAGGTCTGAAATGTTTGGCTCGGGCTCTCATATGACGAATTTAACCCTTTTGGCAACATGAATATTCAATATAGTATATGGCTAGTTATTTTGGTACTGTACAACCTTCCTTCATGGATGTGCATGAAGAAATGATACAATATGCTGACTCTGTTAATTCCTGGGTCAGGTTATCCAAGAAAGTGTCTCGATGTGTATTTGAGACCCTTGATTGATGAGCTTAAGTTTCTGTGAAACGTTGGCCATCCCACTTATGATAAGTACAATCATGAGATGTTCTAGATGCATGCCATAGTTATTTGCGCCATTAGTGATTTTTTTCCCGCGGGATGTTGTCGGGCAACGTTGTTAGGGGATACAAGGTTTGTCCAAAGTGTCTGACTAATGAGTGTAGCAAACTTCATTACATGAAGTTTGTCTGCATGCGTCACAATTGTTGGCTTGGACTTGATCACCCATGGCGGGCAGATGACAAGGCATTTGATGGGACTATAGAAAAGGATGTGCAACCTAGGAGATGGACGAGAGATGAAATTTTGGAAGTGCTGAATGAATATGATTTTGGGCAGCTCAACAATCATCCTAATATAGTGGTGGCAATACCTGACTGACCCGACATGTATAAATTATGTACACACAAAAGTATATTTTGGGAACTCTCGTACTGGAATAAGTTGTTGATTAGGCACTACCTAGATGTCATGCACATAGAAAAAATGTGTACGAAAGTGTGGTGGGCACAATGCTCAATTATGAGGAGGAAACTAAAGACGACCTTAAGGCACACATTGATCTGAAAAGAATGGGTATACAAAAACATTTGTGGTTGAAAGAAAGGAAGAAAGAAAATGCCTCAAACTCTTTACACCATCAAGCCTGACCCAAAGAATGAAATTTTAAGGTGGATGAGTCATGTTAGGTATCCTTCAGGCTATGCAGAAAATATAGGTCGATGTATTAACTTCTGGGACAATAAGATATACGGATTAAAGAGTCATTACTGCCATATACAGCTTTAACGTCTCTTCCCTATTTTCATTCGATCATACCTACCCTATCAGATGGTGGAGACGTTAATAGCGTTGCCAAGATTGTTTCAGAAGTTATGCACTAGAGAAGTGAAAATTTCAGACCTGAGGAAAATGCAAGAGGACATCTTTTTTATCATGTCCAAATTTTAGAGGATATTTCCCCAAAAAAATTCTGACATCATGCCTCACCTGATGATCCATCTTCCCGAACAATTGTTGCTTACTGGTCAAGTACACTACACTTGGATGTATCCTATGGAAAAGTACGATTCAACATCTGAAGATCAATCTATTTTTATATAAAATTATTTTTCAATAATCATAACATGCACTTTGCAACTTGATAGACAACTGGGGAACTACAAAGACTATGTGGCTAATAAATATATACCTGAAGGGATGTATAGCTGAAGCATATCTTATGCACGAGTTCGTAACATGCACCAAGTTTTATTTGAGAGTGTTGGAGGACCATCCATAATATATGCCGATAGATGAACCACAGTTCAATATTTTTATCCTCTCCTATGATGTTGAAATTTATGGAAAGTTACCAAACTCGTACCAGTTGGAACCATATGAGCTAGTCATTGCCCACTGGTGGGTATTGATTAACTGTCCAGAAGTTCAATACTGGAAAAACTTCCATCTTTACTGTGACGAGGTTGTTGGTGATCTTGAGTACCACAATTAAGAGTTTGCAAACTATTTAGGCGGCTAGGTACATCTATATTTACTGCTATATATATATATAAATACCAATGTTTATATTTAAAGTTAATAGTTGCGATTATTTTTTCAGATGAACCATATACAATTTGATGGTCACTCAAACTGGTCACACGAATTGAGGCTTTTGACGATGAAGCCAATAACTTCAAGAGTTTATCCGATGTGTAAGGTCAATGACGTGCAATTTATATGTGAACATAGAGACGACAGACGGAGAACAAAAAATTCTGGGGTAATGGTGCATGGTGGGCGGAATGACATGGACTATTACGGTGTTCTCCATTCAGTGGTTGAACTAATTTATGGGAAAGGCATGACAATGCACTTGTTTAAGTGTAGATGGTTTGATAACTCTCAGAACACAAGGACCGATCAATATGGCATATGTTCGGTGAATACTGCTACAAGCTAGTATGAAGATGACCCTTTTAATTTCTTTTACCACAGCAGTAAAACAAGTGTTTTATCTTGATGATCTAGTGCACAAAGACGCATGAAAAGTATTCAACCATGTTGTTCCTAGAAACATATATACAATGCTTCTGCACTTGGAGATGCCGAATATAATTAAGAAGATGCTGCATGCCAAGAGCCGAACCCAATTGGTATTTTTGAACCCTCTACAACTCGCCTTAATAATGTGAGACTGGGTTGTGTGGTTTGAAGTCGTGATGACAATGTAAAGCTTATTGATGTTGATCCAAATGAAGATAATGAAGACTCTCGTGATGAGGAGTGGCACATAGTACCAGAAATTAGCTCGGACACTAAGGAAGACTCAAGCGATGATTCTGATTAAGAGCCTTAGTTAAACAGGAATTTGTGTGAAACGTGTTTTCACATAAGCCTAATTTTTTAAAGTATTTTCACACTTCACACTCAAGCGATGATTCTGATTATGACCCTCAGTTAAATAGGAATTTGTGTGAAACGTGTTTTTACATTAGCCTAATTTTTAAAAGTATTTTCACACTTTATTCACCGAAATAGACTTATATAGTCGGTTAAAGTTACTTCAGTCAACGACTGAAACATGTGTCGTTGGCTATACGTTAGTCGACGATGCATTTTTGTCGGCTAAAGTCGCTTTAGCCGATGAGTGTGACACGTGTCGTCGGCCAAAGTATAGCCAACTATAATAAATGACATTTTTGTCGGCTATATTTTAGCCGACTATATTTTTACGTCGTCGGCTAAAGTCATCGGGTTTAAATCCCAGGTTCGCCCAGACCGCCGCCTCCACTCTCAAAAATCAGGTTTTTCCTCTCTCTCTCTCTCTCTCTCTCTCTCTCTTTCTCTCTCTTTCTCTGTGTGTGTGTGTGTCCGCCGCCCTCTCTTTGTCCCCCCTCTCTCTCTCTATCCTGGTAAATCCTAAAATTTGGGTTTTTAATTGTTGATTTGAATTGTTGAAATTTATGTGATTTATAGGTTTATGTATGTTAATTGGAATGTCATGTTAATTTGAATGTGATGTTAAAGTTGATTTTAGATGGTGCTTTTAAAGTATAATTTTTTAGAGGCTGTTTTTAAGGTGTGATTATTTTTGTGTGAATATGTATATGGTGATGTTGGTGAATATGGTGTTGATGGTGAATATATGATAGTGGTAGTGAGGGTGATGGGGATGTCGATTAATTTTCTTATGTTAAATTTATGTGTTTTATATATGTTGTGCAGAATTTATAGTGTTATTTATAACTTGTTAGGGTGATTTTTATAGTAGGCATCATGATTCTCTTCAAGATAAATAAGGGATCTAAGGGACAAGAGTCTAGCGCCGACAGTTCTGAGGCTACCTCAATCAACAACAACCCTCATACCATATTTCATGACCTTTTGAACTCTTGACGAGCTCAACTACTTGATCAGTCACCACAGCAGGGTGTAATTGCCCGCCACCACATACCACAGAACATGAGGCAGCTTTGGCCACAAGACCGCTCCCCCATGCCCTCATTGGCCAGCTCTACGGCTCTCGCTCCATCAGGTGTCTATATGCCTCCCATTCACCGGCCAACACCTTATCCCTCTACGGCTCTAGCTCATTCTACCTCTCCGACTGATGCTTTAGGTAGTTCATCGTCAGGGGTACAAATGTTACCGCCGCCTCTGAAAGGACCCAACCCCGATTTAGTTTCCTAAACCGGAATTAAACCTCTTCTGAAAACACGAACCAACAAAAACCACAAAATTTTTAGCAGAGTAATGCTACTAACGCGGAATTGCCTTTACCTGCTGATCAACGCATTTCATACTTGATTCTTAACGCAATTCTCTCTACATTTAACTTTGTTTTATGCTTAATAAATATGTTTCTAACTTACTTTATGCTTTTAGGTAGGAATAAAGGAGAAAATAATAAAAGAGGCGTTTTGGAGCTAAAAGCGTGCTAAGGAGGAAGTTCCTAATTTCGGAGAAGAAATAGTCCGAGGAATGGTCTTCAAATGGTTACTAAAATGCATTCCCATATGGTGTCAAGAGTTGGAAACCAAATGCCAAATGAAATGGATACCAAAATGGTGGACAAAAAGATAAAGACATTTCTCCTGCGCGACCCAGGAGAGAGCAAATATGGCGGAATATATGGAGCATATAATGGATGAATTTTGGGAGGATATTCCATGAAGATAAATACCTTATTTGAGGGCCAAAATATGTGCAAGAATATGGTATATTCGGCCAAGAATTATTAGGGAATAAGGAATGCAAGATTTGAAGATATGAAGATTTCCTTTTCCTTGAAGAAGAAGAAAACAGGGCAGCCAGGTCACTTAACTTCTAAAATCCGTAGTAAATCCAATTCAACTCCAAATATGGCGTTCCTTATATGGATTTTATAGCCCTTTGAATAAGATTTCCAATGAAACAAGAATCAGAATTTTCTAAGATCTGAAACTCCGGGAAAACGCATTTGAAGACAGACTGTCAGATTTACCCGGGTACACAAGGAAAGTCTTGTTTTGGTAGGAAAAGACCTATCATTCTTCTATAAATTGGGGAGCTCGACTCATTCTCAGGCATCACTCATTCAAGACACCAAATAGCTCTGCCAAGCACTCCTCTCCACTACCTTAGCAAATTTCTTACAAGAAGCCGCCCCTCCGTTCATCAAAGAACTCCTCCGCCGAGTCGACTAGAAGGCAAATTCCTTTAGAGGCTCCTCATCTCCTAGAAGGCCGGATCACACTCTCGACGTAGGGCAAATTCCCGAGCGAAGTGTATTTCGATCCCTTCTATTTTCATTCTTGTAAACTTTTTCTATTGAAGTTGAAATAAAGTGTGTTTCGGTTCACTTCCTTGTCATCTTTGTGTTATTTTCGTGACTTATTCTCATCTTAGAATTTATTCAAGCATGTCAAACTTAATGAACCAATTTAGGCGAAGGCAAATTCCTTGTCAAGTTGGTATGTGTCGTAGGGCAAATTCCCGAGCACTAATAAAGATCATACATGTTAACTTGATTAAAGACTTAGATATTAATAGGTTGCATGTAACATGACTAGGTTAGTAAGACGTGGTGTGTGGATGAGTTGATCAATGTGTAAATATGTAATTAGATTTTATTTTCGGTTTAGTAAGCATGTTAGGATTCTACGTTCTTGTTTGTTTTGCTTGTCTATGAGTTTAAGCATGATAGAACTTAGGAGCCGTCTATGTGTTTGCTATGCCACGTTTTTATCTTTTATTTTGTTAAACAAACAACCAAATTATAAACTCCCCCCAAACTAGCGTAAATATGCATGCACCCTTAATCCCCGGTTAAGAACGATACCCTATTTACCAATGCTACATCTACAACAAAGGGTTTTAATTGCTTATGCGTTTTTGTTGAGTGTTAAGTGTTAATTTAGTACTTAGTAAAAGCGTGTATCAATTTTGGCGCCGTTGCCGGGGATTGTAAAGAATTGTGTGTTTATGCTTGTAAATATGTGAATCTGTGTAAATAAGTCTGTATATATATATATATATGTAAAGTGTCGAAATTTTCATACATGTTCATAATAAGTTGCATTCTAACCTTTTGTTTTGCAGCCATGTAAATAGGTACATATTAAAGGAAGTCTTTGATTTAAATTTAGTACATAAGTTTGGTTGATTAAGTCGCACTCTTTGGAATAGATGGCGCCTCTTTTCCTTGTTTATCTCCTTAACCCCTCATGATGTGTGGATTTCATCACCGCACACCATAACCTAAGTGAAGTTATGGACATGAGGTTGAGGGCGGAGTCTACAAAGGACTTGAGGGAGTGTGAATTTTTGAGATTTTGGCTGAATGTCAGACATGGTGTCTAGAATGGGTTATGACTGGTGACAGGTTCTGGATCTAAGAAAGACTTACACCAATAGAGTATATACCATTGACCCGGTTAGCCTCGGGGTGTATTGTCGAAATTAGTCCTGCCTCTCGCGTTATCTCTATCCCTAACTGGCCATGTTTTTCGATTGAACCAAGGCCATTTGATTGAAATTTCATACTTTATCGCGCGGGTCACACGTCCATTGAACGACCTAAAGATTAAGCTAGTGTACTCTCTTTAAATCATTGGCGCACTCAGTTTAGACAATACTTGTGCATACATGTCTAAATTAAACTTTGTAAAGAAGACTAACCATACTCTAACCATTTCATATTTTGTATAATGTTAATTTTTATTTTTAGAGAGTCAAATCGGAGCTGGGTAATAGGCTGTTTTGTGTGATTTATCTGATATAGTTTCATGTCACGGAAAATTCTGAAACTTTTATGACATGTTTGTATATGTGTCTTGTTTACAGTCATAAAATTTCAATTAGTTTCAACATGTAATTAATTCTAGAGAAATTATGCAAGGAGTCATGCTCAGGCTGCTCGATTTTTGTAATATTTAGGATGCATATACATCTTTGCATATCATGTCATTCATTACATAGTTGCATCATCATGCATCATCTTCATCATTACATTTCATGCATTTTTCCATTGGATTTGATGTTTGTTGAGTTTTGAAGGATACGATGGAGGAACGTGCTCCAAGTGTTTTCATAAATTCGCAGCTTCGGTCCAAAAAGAACAGTCAAATTCGAAAAGCCATAACTTTCAGCTCGGTTGGAGTTAGATGGAGCTCTTTATAGGGTTGGAAAGCTATGGACGTCTAGTTTCCATCCATATAAAGATCACAAATTTCTGATTTCGAAATTGTTGGGAATTAAAGCTCAAAGGCACGAAGGTCAGAACATGGAAGCTGAAAAGTGGAAGGCAAAAATGGAGGAGTTGCACCTCCAAGACAGGCTGTTCATTGAGCATAAAAGAAAGCAACACGTCTAGGCTGTAAGACGTTAAACAACAAGCGCTTGTTGGGAGGCAACCCAATGGAGAAAATCGCCAAGGATTTGTTTTCTCTTCCCTTATCTTTTAAATTTTCGTACCTTTTCATTTTTTATTTTATTTTTCGTAGTCTTCCTTTCTCCCACGAAATTCTATGATTCCCTTAAATACATTGAGGACAATGTAGAGTTTAAGTGTGGGGGATGGGTTTACAACCTTATTTGAGTCATAAATTGTTAAAACCGGGCGGACAATGGAACTTTCCGGTGGATGATGCCCTAAAAAAAAATTATTTTGTGTCTTTCTATTTAACTTAGGGTTTTTAAAGAATTTTTTTCGTTTTTAGGATGCCCTTAGTTAGTCTATGATGAAAATGGGCCGAAAAGAATACATATGGCGGTGAATAAGCACTAAACTGATTTTCTTGTGATAAGTGACATATTTTGATTGTCATAACATGTAGTGGATATGGTTTGATTAAACATGGTATAGATTTCGCATGTTAGAAGAAGTTTTAAATCATACAAACCTAAAAGTGAGTTTTTGAGCCTACATTACTTCATTTGAGAGTGAATTTCGTGCATATGGTGTCTCAAAAACAAAACATGCTTCATCTAATTACTTGCCATAGATTTTAATGAACTAGAGATTACTAGAACTTACTCATGTAGATTTACAACGCTTTTAAGTTGATATATGCTCTGATTTTGGATATGATTAAAGGCAAATTAGGTTACCACCACTTAAACCAAATGGCCTTGTGTCCCATTGGGCGCACGAGTTGCGACACCCTTAGATTACCCCCTTTGTGCCTACGTTAAGCCTTTTCTTTCATTTACCACATACATATCTAAACACTTAGCCTAGTATAGAGTTCCTACCCTTGTTCTAAAAGGCTTGGTGAAGAATTTCGAAGCTAGCACAATGAAAGTGGCGTGAAGATGATGAAAAGATGTGTGTATAGGGATAGACTTGTCCAACAAATTTTGTATTTGAATGCCAAAATTTTCGAGATAAAAAAGAAAAAGAAGAAAAATGTGTAAAGATCTCGAGGCATTGTGTTTAGATTGTATAAGTTTGGATTAATGTCCCCTATACTTATGAATTTGGAGATTACTACGAATTGAAGGCCCAAAAGTGAAGAAATATGGCCTTTGTCCTGTTCATAAAGCTCAAAGGAAGTTGAGAATGAAGTTAGGGCCCAAAAAGATGAAAATTGGCCCCCGATCTTGAAGTTTGACACAAGAAGAAGTGTAGAAAGGATGAGCCACGAATTTGAAGAATTCTAAGTGCTAAACTAAGTCTTTGGAACGTTTTTACACCACCACTTATCTAAATTTCGAATGCCTTAGCCTTAGCCTCATTACAACCTTTCTAAAGTCCTTTATGATCCTTAAGATGAGTAGCCTTCAATTGGTTGAGTAAGTTACATGAGTAAGCATATGGTTTGGTTCATTTGTGCAAGTAATTATGAGGTATTTCGATGCAATACATATACATTTTGAGTGAACCTCTTTTCATGAGCGAAAATATGATGAGTGCATCCATGTGAGCTTGATTCAAACTTGTTCGAAACATGCATAGCTTTAACTTCACCATTGTTTTCTCCAAGTCCTACTTGTTTATAACATGATCATATTTCTATTAACTCTCGAAATTGTTGAACTTTAAATGCTAAAATCTTGTGATTCCATCGCCATATACATAAAGAAATTTCTGAGACAAATTTAGTTAAGGGCTTAGAAGTTGTTTTTATTTATTTGAGTCCATGGAATGTGTTCAACGTGAAGGCTAGCTTCATCGTTGGAAATATGTAGCTTACCTTCTCGTTTCCTTTATTTTAGTTTTTTTTGCTAGGGACTAGCAAAGTCTAAGTGAGGGGGGTTTTGATCAACGCATTTCATACTTGATTCTTAACGCAATTCTCTCTACATTTAACTTTGTTTTATGCTTAGTAAATATGTTTCTAACTTACTTTATGCTTTTAGGTAGGAATAAAGGAGAAAATAATAAAAGAGGCGTTTTGGAGCTAAAAGCGTGCTAAGGAGGAAGTTCCTAATTTCGGAGAAGAAATAGTCCGAGGAATGGTCTTCAAATGGTTACTAAAATGCATTCTCATATGGTGTCAAGAGTTGGAAACCAAATGCCAAATGAAATGGATACCAAAATGGTGGACAAAAAGATGAAGACATTTCTCCTGCGCGACCCAGGAGAGAGCAAATATGGCGGAATATATGGAGCATATAATTGACGAATTTTGGGAGGATATTCCATGAAGATAAATACCTTATTTGAGGGCCAAAATATGTGCAAGAATATGGTATATTCGGCCAAGAATTATTAGGGAATAAGGAATGCAAGATTTGAAGATATGAAGATTTCCTTTTCCTTGAAGAAGAAGAAAACAGGGCAGCCAGGTCACTTAACTTCTAAAATCCGTAGTAAATTCAATTCAACTCCAAATATGGCGTTCCTTATATGGATTTTATAGCCCTTTGAATAAGCTTTCCAATGAAACAAGAATCAGAATTTTCCAAGATTTGAAACTCTGGGAAAATGCGTTTGAAGACAGACTGTCAGATTTACCCGGGTACACAAGGAAAGTCTTGTTTTGGTAGGAAAAGACCTATCATTCTTCTATAAATTGGGGAGCTCGACTCATTCTCAGGCATCACTCATTCAAGACACCAAATAGCTCTGCCAAGCACTCATCTCCACTACCTTAGCAAATTTCTTACAAGAAGCCGCCCCTCCGTTCATCAAAGAACTCCTCCGCCGAGTCGACTAGAAGGCAAATTCCTTTAGAGGCTCCTCATCTCCTAGAAGGCCGGATCACACTCTCGACGTAGGGCAAATTCCCGAGCGAAGTGTATTTCGATCCCTTCTATTTTCATTCTTGTAAACTTTTTCTATTGAAGTTGAAATAAAGTGTGTTTCGGTTCACTTCCTTGTCATCTTTGTGTTGTTTTCGTGACTTATTCTTATCTTAGAATTTATTCAAGCATGTCAAACTTAATGAACCAATTTAGGCGAAGGCAAATTCCTTGTCGAGTTGGTATGTGTCGTAGGGCAAATTCCCGAGCACTAATAAAGATCATACATGTTAACTTGATTAAAGACTTAGATATTAATAGGTTGCATGTAACATGACTAGGTTAGTAAGACGTGGTGTGTGGATGAGTTGATCAATGTGTAAATATGTAATTAGATTTTATTTTCGGTTTAGTAAGCATGTTATGATTCTACGTTCTTGTTTGTTTTGCTTGTCTATGAGTTTAAGCATGATAGAACTTAGGAGCCGTCTATGTGTTTGCTATGCCACGTTTTTATCTTTTATTTTGTTAAACAAACAACCAAATTATAAACTCCCCCCAAACTAGCGTAAATATGCATGCACCCTCAATCCCCGGTTAAGAACGATACCCTATTTACCAATGCTACATCTACAACAAAGGGTTTTAATTGCTTATGCATTTTTGTTGAGTGTTAAGTGTTAATTTAGTACTTAGTAAAAGCGTGTATCACCTGCACCCAAAAAATAGCACTTCATCCTATGCCACAAAAGCCAAACCGTGGGCACCAATCCCATCCGGATTTCTCAATATCATAACAATAACAATAAACAGTAAACATAATTGTACTTTATACAAAATCCGGGGAAAATCACATAAAAACATGTATCAGTAATGTATCAGAGCGACCTCTAGTGTACATATACAAAATATACAACAGTAGGCAAAACAAGAAACCTACTGAAAAAAAAGGTAGCTCGAACAACTAGCCTCCGACCGCGACGTGAGACAATAGAATCCGAACAGCAAACTGGGCACAGAAAACCGAAAACCCTGGGGAAAGACATAAAATCGTTAGAGTGAGTGGACGAAAATAAATGTCTTCCGCCGAACAATATATGTTATAAAAACATATGCGAGTCAAAATGAGTGAATATGATATAGTACACGAGGGAGACTCTAACTCCTCACGTGTACAGAGCATGCATAGTAAAACTCCGCGGGGCCACTCATGGACACGTCCACGCTAGTACAGTTCGAATCACGGGATCCCAGACCTACACGTGATTCTAGCCAAAAAGGCCTCAGGTCAGTGGTCTCCCCCCTCCCCTCCGGTAAAGGCCTCGGGTCAGGGGTCACAACCTCCCCCGGTAAACATCCTCGGGGATCAGCCGGGATGCAAGTGTATCGATACAACAATATATACTGTGACTGTACTCTGTGTAAACCAAATCATAAATAGTTCTATGCAAGCGTATAAAGCATAATGCAAATGCATATACGTAATACATAATTATATAAGCATATTTGTCGATGCATAATCATAAAACACATGCTCGAATAAATCATAATCGCATATGCATGCTCATGCTCGTAAAACGTGTATTAAAGACTCGCGACTAATCAGTGAAAATAAATTGTCCACTCACAGGTGAGCAAAACGTGCACTCGCGCTAATCATGTGGTCCGGCGGAAGATCCCTCACCCGAAGCATGATCTCGATCCCCTGAATAATCATAAAATATATCTGATCAAAATCACAATTCACAACACTGTACCATACCTCGGAAACCACCGTTCCCGGAAATATATAATGCAGTGCAAAATAATCGACAAAATTCCTGAAATCTCCACTCAAACCCTCGAGTGAAAATACGGTACCCAAATCAACTCGAAAACCTCAAGGCGACGATCGGGGCGCGAATACGAGCGAAACGACATAAAACTCGATACATTTCCAAAAAAGTCAAACCTCAGCTTGAGCAGCGCCGGCGCGGCGTCAACGATGACGGATTCTGGCCAAACTTTCCAGAAATAAATTACTCCCCAAGCCCAACATATTTCTCTTCTACACCGAGACCCAATTCCAAGCCCACCGGCCGGAATTGAGCTCGAAACTCACGGAATCCATGGATTCCGGTGAGATTTCGGTGAGATTCAAACGGCAACCAAACACAAATTCCTTCTACCAAAAGCATCTATAGGTTGAGCGGAACCTTTCCCCCCAAAGCCCCGACCCCAAAAGTCGCCGGAGAAGGCCACCCGAATTCGGCAAAATCACCAAACTTCATCGAACTCGTTCTCCCTCAATTCTCAACCAAATCAAGAAATTCCAAGGTCTAACTAGTTGCAAATCACGAGAGAAAGATTTTACCTTCCAAGGTCGTGGCCAAAATCGGCCGGGAACAGACGCTTCGATGATGAACAGTAACTGGGTGAATAGTCCCCTCGGGTCAACGGGTTCAAACTTCGGTCAACGCTCGGTCAACGCCTCAAACAGTGTTTTCGACAATTTTTTCGACTATTTTCGATATTTATACTCACGGCTCGGGACGATCGACGGTCCAAACGGATAACTATCACGATTCGGATAAACTCGAAACGAACGGATAAACTCGACGAGATTCCGTAACTTCAAATATTCATATTATATTCCTCGTTCGTCGAAATAATCGTCCGGAACCGCCCACGAACTCGAAATCACGTGTACAACAACTCTCGAGAAGAGACTCAACTCAAATTCTCGGCCGATAATTAAGTCGTAATCAAAACCGGTAAATTAATCAAATATCGGAAAACTGTGATTACGCGCTAACTCGTGAATTAAGCCAATTACACTACTGCATCTGTTCCGGGTCGTCACAAATCTACCTCCCTAAAAAAAAAATTCGACCTCGAAATTTACGTACCTGTCAAGTGAAAAGATGAGGATACTGCTCCCGCATACGCTGCTCAGTCTCCCAGGTGGCTTCCTCAACCGAGTGATTCTGCCATAAGACCTTCACCAGCGATATAACACGGTGCCTCAACTCCTGCTCACGCCGATCGAGAATTTGTACCGGCTCCTCCACATATGTCAAATCTTCTCGGATAGGTAGCTGCTGTGGCGCTAACACATGCGATGGATCTGGGATATACTTCTGTAGCATCGAAACATGAAAAACATCGTGTACATGAGCCATCTCGGACGACAACTCAAGTCTATAAGCCACGACTCCAACCCTCTCAGCAATCTCATACGGACCAATGTACCGTGGTCGAAGCTTGCCACGCTTTCCGAAACGCACAACTCCCCTCCACGGAGATAGTTTCACAACGACTCACTCGCCCACATCGAACTCGAGACTCTTTCTTCTCACGTCCGCATAACTCTTCTAACGATCCTGGGCAATCTTCAATCTATCCCGGATAATCTGAATGTCCACCATGGTGCTCTTCACCAGATCAGGGCCAATAAGCCATCGCTTGCCCACCTCACTCCAACACAACGGATACTGGCCTGATAGCTGTTGTTGTAGGCGAACTCTATCAGATGCAGTTGCTGGTCCCAATTTCCTCGAAACTGTAACACACAAGACCGCAACATATCCACGAGAGTCTGTGTAGTCCGCTCAGACTGCCCGTCAGTCTGAGGATGAAAAGCTGTACTGAAGTGCAACCTCGTACCCATGGCTCGCTGCAATACCTGCCAGAACTCGGAACTAAACTGACTGTCTCGGTCAGAAACAATAGACACAGGCACATCATGCAGTCGAACGATCTGCGACAAATACAGCTTTGCCAATCTGCCCACTGAAATTTCCCCCGAACGTGCAAGAAAATGAGCGGATTTTGTCAGTCGATCCACGATAACCCAAATACTAGTGTTGCCAGCCGAAGTACGCGGCAACTGATACACGAAACCCATGGTAATGTGCTCCCACTTCCAAACCGGAATCTCTAGTGGTTGCAACTTTCCCGCAGGCTTCTGCCTCTCCGCTTTAACCTGCTGACAGATCAAACATCGACTCACATATGCGGCAATCTCCCGCTTCATATTGTGCCACCAGTAATATGCTCGAAGTGTACGAAACATCTTCGTACCACCGGGATGCATCGCATACGCCGAACAATGAGCCTCGTCTAAAATCTCCTTCTTCAGACTCTCGTTTCTGGGTACGCACAATCTACCTCTGAACAACAACATACCATCATCACTGAACTGAAAATCTGTTGGCACGCCATTCCGTATCATTGTCTTCTTGTCCAACAGGTAGTAATCTGAATCCTGGGCTTCTCGAACCTAATCAACCAACACGGGTTGAACCTGAAAACTAGCTAACAAAGCTCCCTCATCGTCCCACTCAAACTCGGCTCCCGTAGCCCGAAGCTCGGCTAACATAGATACTCTGGCCACACACACATGGAACAACGAAGCTCCGAATTTCCGACTGAGTGCATCAACAACAACATTAGCCTTCCCTGGATGGTACTCGAAAGTGCAATCATAGTCGTTGATCAACTCCATCCATCTACACTGCCTCATATTCAAGTCTGGCTGGGTTCGCAAGTAGGTGAGACTCTTGTGATCTGTGTATATCTTGCACTGAGCTCCACACAAGTAGTGTCTCCAACTCTTCAAAGCTAACACAATAGAGGCCAACTCCAAATCATGGGTCGGATAGTTGACTTCATGTGGTTTCAGCTGCCTGGAACTGTAGGCCACAACTCTGCCTTGCTGCATCAGCACACAACTAAGTCCCAACTTCGATGCATCGCTGTAAACCACGAACTCTCCATTATCAACAGGTAGGGTCAAAACCGGTGTAGTAGTCAACTTTTCCTTCAGGAGCAAGTAACTCTCCTCACACGCATCGGACCACTCAAATTTGATGCCTTTCTTCGTCAATCTGGTCAGTGGAGTAGCAATCCGAGAAAAATCCTGCACGAAACGCCGATAGTAGCTTGCCAAGCCCAAGAAACTCTTGATCTCCGGTACGGTGGTAGGTCTACTCCAATTCAGCACGGCCTCGATCTTGTCAGGATCTACGCTGACTCCCTCAGCCGATATCACGTGCCCCAGAAACTTCACGCTGTCCAACCAAAACTCACACTTGCTGAACATCGCAAACAACTGATTATCCCGCAAAGTCCGCAAAACTGCTTGCAAATGATTCCTGGAATAAATCAGGATGTCGTCAATGAACACGATCACGAACTTATCCAGAAATCGTCTGAACACCCGATTCATCAAGTCCATAAAAGCTGCGGGGGCGTTGGTCAACCCAAACGGCATAACCAAAAACTCGCAGTGCCCATACCGCGATCTGAAAGCTGTCCTGGCCACATCAGACTCTCGGATCCTCAACTGATGATATCCGGACCTGAGATCAATCTTCGAAAAGACTGAAGCTCCCTTGAGTTGATCAAACAAATCGTCAATCCGTGGCAACGGATACTTGTTCTTCACAGTGACCTGATTCAGCTTCCGGTAAACGATGCACAACCGCATGGATCCATCCTTCTTCCGCACAAACAAAACCGGGACACCCCACGGCGAAACACTGGGTCATATGAAACCCTTCTCCAGCAACTCCTGAAGTTGAATCTGTAGCTCTTTCAACTCCGCTGGCGCCATACTATACAGTGCCTGTGAAATGGGTTTGGTGCCTGGTAACAGCTCAATGGTGAAATCGATCTCCCAAACTGGAGGTATACCCGGTAACTCTTCCGGAAAAACATCAGGAAACTAAGAAACTACCTCGATATCACCAATATCCGGTACAGTAGCCGTAGTATCTACCACATGAGCTAAATAAGCAACACAACCCTTCTTCATTAACCGATCCTCCTTCATCGCAGAAATTACACATGGCAATGAAGTATTCTTCTCGCCGCGAAACAAATTCTCTGGAAAACCTGGTCACCGAAACACAACCTCCTTCTTGTGACAATCGAACATGGCCCAATGTGTCACCAAGAAGTCCATACCAAAAATCAAATCAAAGTCGACGATATCAAGCAACAACAAATCAGCGGCTAAGCCATGGCCTCCGATAAAAATCTTATAATCACGGTACACCCAGCCGAGACTCACAACCTCACCGGACGGATACAACACTCTCCACAACCCCGGAAGTAGAGACGAAGGTACAGTAGCTAAAGATGATAGTCTATATGACATGAATGAATGCGTAGCATCTGGATCTAACAATGTAAGTACTGGATATCCAAAGATATGCAACGTACCGATAACCTCCGGTGAAGCTCTGCCCTCGCGCAAAGTCATGGCATGAACCCTGGCCTGCCCAGCTGGTTGTCCATGCTGAGGATGTCCCTGCTGTCCTCCCTGGCCCGAAACTGAACTGGTCGAGTCCCTGAAGTGGCACATCGCTCTCCTCCAGAATTCTCGGTGCACTAACTGGTGGTTGATATGGTCCACTGCCCGAGGATGATGCTGATCCGGAAGTATCAGAATTCAGCCTCTTGGAAGGTCCCTGACTCGGTCCGCCCTCCTCAAACCATTTAGACATGTATCTCATCTACCTTTCCTTCTCAATATCCACACCTCGGAGTGCTGCACCGACAAACTCATCGAAGTTGTTCCGAGGCATCGTAGTCTGAGTCCCCTTGATGTTCAAGTTCAAACCCAGCTCAAATTTGCGGTACTTGGCTTCCTCAGTAGCCACCATGTCACGCGCAAACCGAGATAAGCGGGTAAATCTGTCCCGATACTCAAGCACAGACAAACTTCCCTGCCTCAAGTTCGTGAACTCCCCATACTTCCGCTGCTGGGTAGCCTGATTGAACAAATCTCGAAACAAAGTCCACGGAATATCAACCGGTACTCAGTCGGTGCTAACCCACCAGAAGTATGTATCTGACTCAAGTAATCTGACTGCTGCCACTGTCATCTGTTCAGGGGTAAAACGCAGACGCTCACAAACTCATTCAACGTGAACCAACCATGCCTCACACATCTCTGGATCAGCTGAACCCGAAAAGACAGTCGCACTAGCAGTACGAGCTTGAACCACCGGGTTAAAACACTACACCAAATGCAACACTCGCATCAGCAAGTTGTGCGTCTGGCGATCCTCACTACCACATTTTAACCCATTGCCAGCGATTTTTAAATCGCCGGCAATGTTTTTTTATCATTACCGGCGATTTTTTCCCCAAAAATCGTCGGTAATGTCTTCTTCTTTTTTAATCATTGCCGGCGATTTTTCCGGCAAATCGCCGGCAATGTTCCGTCGGTAATTTAAAAAAAAAAGACATTGCCGGCGACTTACATTTAAGTCGCCGGCAATGTCTTTCTTTTTTTTTTAACATTACCGGCGACTTAAATGTAAGTCGCCGGCAATGTCTTTTTATTTTTTTTAATTACCGGCGGAACATTGCCGGCGACTTACATTTAAGTCGCCGGTAATGTTAAAAAAAAAAGACATTGCCGGCGATTTTTGGGGAAAAAATCGCCGGTAATGATAAAAAACATTGTCGGCGATTTAAAAATCGCCGGCAATGGGTTAAAATGTGGTAGTGCCTCATCAGGATCCACTTCCCGATTCACACGGGGACCACGTCAAGGAGGCATCCTACTGATACAAGACAAGCGTTAGGTACAAGAAGAAGGAACGTAATCATGAGACCTTAGATATTTGAATATACACAACACCCGAAGCATTGATGAGTACCGCTGGCCAGTCGGGTCATCGCTCCAGACATGCTGTACGTACTCAAATACCCTAAGCGTCAAAACTACAAGAGTCTACAGAATCTGACAACCTAATGCTCTGATACCAAGCTGAAAGGACCCAACCCCGATTTAGTTTCCTACACCGGCCGGAATCAAACCCCTTCTGAAAACACGAACCAACAAAAACCACAAAAATTTCGGCAGAGTAACGCTACTAACGCGGAATTGCCTTTACCTGCACCCGAAAAATAACACTTCATCCTATGCCACAAAAGCCAAACTGTGGGCACCAATCCCATCAAGATTTCTCAATATCATAACAATAACAATAAACAATAAACATAACTGTACTTTATAGAAAATCTGGGGAACATCACATAAAAACATGTATCAGTAACGTATCAAAACGACCTCTAGTGTATATATACAAAATATACAATAGTAGGCAAAACAAGAAACCTATTGGAAAAAAAAGATAGCTCGAACAACTAGCCTCCGACCGCGACGTGAGACAACAGAATCCGAACTGCAAACTGGGCACGGAAAACCGAAAAACCCAGGGGAAAGACATAAAATCGTTAGAGTGAGTGGACGAAAATAAATGTCTTCCGCCGAACAATATATGTTATAAAAACATATGCGAGTCAAAATGAGTGAATATGATATAGTACACGAGGGAGACTCTAACTCCTCACGCGTACAAAGCATGCATAATAAAACTCCGCGGGGTCACTCATGAACACGTTCGCGCTAGTACAGTCTGAATCACGGGATCCCAGACCCACACGAGATTCTAGCCAGAAAGGCCTCAGGTCAGAGGTCTGCCCCCCCCCTCCCCCCCCGGTAAAGGCCTTGGGTCAGGGGTCACAACCTCCCCCGGTAAACATCCTCGGGGATTAGCCGGGATGCAAGTGTATCGATACAACAATATATACTGTGCATGTACTCTGTGTAAACCATGCCAAATCATAAATAGTTCTATGCAAGTGTATAAAGCATAATGTAAATGCATATACGTAATACATAATTATATAAGCATATTTGTCGATGCATAATCATAAAACACATGCTCGAATAAATCATAATCTCATATGCATGCTCATGCTCGTAAAACGTGTATTAAAGACTTGCGACTAATCAGTGAAAAGAAATTGTCCACTCACAGGTGAGCAAAACGCGCACACGCGCTAATCACGTAGTCCGGCGGAAGATCCCTCACCCGAAGCACAATCTCGATCCCCTGAATAATCATAAAATATATCTGATCAAAATCACAATTCACAACACTGTACCACACATCGGAAACCAACCGTTCCCGGAAATATATAATGCAGTGCAAAATAATCGACGAAATTCCCGAAATCTCCACTCAAACCCTCGACTGAAAATCCGGTACCCAAATCAACTCGAAAACCTCAAGGCGACGATCGGGGCGCGAATACAAGCGAAACAACATATAACTCGACACATTTCCAAAAAAGTCAAACCTCCGCCGGAGCGCCGCCGCCGGCGCGGCGTCAACTGTGACAGATTCCTGCCAAACTTGCCAGAAATAAACTACTCCTCAAGCCCAATATATTTCTATTCTACACCGAGACCCAATTCCAAGCCCACCAAAGCCAAATTGAGCTCGAAACTCACGGAATTCATGGATTCCGGTGAGATTCTGGCGAGCTTCAAACGGCAACCAAACCCAAATTCCTTCTACCAAAAGCATCTATAGGTTGAGGGGAACCTTTCCCCCCAAAGCCCCGACCCCAAAAGTCGCCGGAGAAGGCCACCCGAATTCGGCAAAATCACCAAACTTCATCGAACTCGTTCTCCCTCAATTCTCAACCAAATCAAGAAATTCCAAGTTCTAACTAGTTTCAAATCACGAGAGGAAGATTTTACCTTCCAAGGTCGTGGCCTAAATCTGCCGGGAACAGAAGCTCCGACGATGAACAGTAACCTGGTGAATAGTCCCCTCGGGTCAATGGGTTCAAATTTCAGTCAACGCCTCAAACAGTGTTTTCGACAATTTTCGATATTTATACTCATGGCTCGGGACGATCGACGGTCCAAACGGATAACTATCACGATTCGGATAAATTCGAAACGAACGGATAAACTCGACGAGATTCTGCAACTTCAAATATTCATATTATATTCCTCGGTCATCGAAATAATCATCTGGAACCGCCCACAAACTCAAAATCACGTGTACACAAAACTCTCGAGAAGAGACTCAATTCAAATTCTCGACCGATAATTAAGTTGTAATCAAAACCGGTATATTAATCAATTATCGAAAAACTGTGATTACGCGCTAACTCATCAATTAAGCCAATTACACTACTGATTCTGTTCCGGGTCGTCACAGCCTCACCTCTTCATGCCCCAGAGCGTACCTGCCATACCTGACGTCCATGAGTGGGGAGTGCCTCTTCCAGGACAATTTAGTTATCTTATCCCGCAAAAAGCATACGTCTCTACGCCGTTTGATACACGTCTTGTTAGTGCAAGGGTAACAAACACATCGGTGTCAAAATCAGATAAATATTAAATATCTTGGTTATTTAATTTATAACTTATTAATAATTTATATATTATATTGGGTGCTTATGTTTTAATCTTTTTACTTTGTTTTATGTGACAGACACCACCGGCAACAAAAAAAGAGACTAAAGGTCCCGTCACCGGCAAGGGTCTTAACAAGCATGTCAAGATCAGCGGGCCAGTAGTCATAGAGGCGACAGAGGATGGAGCGGTGAAGTTGAGGGGAAAGACGAGGTCCTACAATGGCCAAGTATGATGTGTCATACGGAACATAGTCCATTTTTCTGTGGGGAGAGTGGTCCTCGGTGCCACAGCGTGTGAAAGACATTGTAAACAATGCTATGTCAGTGAGTTAGTTAGATATTTATTATGTATGTCTACCCTTATTAATTAAGTCATAATATATATGACCATTGCAGGTGTGGTTTATTGTTCCAAAGCACCTTAAATCCACATGGGCAAATGACACTCAAGGAAAAAGCTGGTGGGAGTTATATTTTATATATTGAGTTATATTGTGTTGATCATGTATTGTCACTTTGCATATATAGGTATGAGTGGAAAATTGAGCTCCATAAGCACTGGAAGACTCATGGCAACAACCGTTCGGGTACCCCTAGCGAGTTTATATATAGGGAGTACGAGTGGCAATGGAGTCTAGTCCACTTCAACAACCCCAAATATAAGGTATGTAACATCATATTTGTGTTTACCTGTATCCTATTTGGAGATATTAGTTTCCTTATATTTTTTTTAATATATGTTTATCCAACAAGGCCATTTGTGGAATAAACGCCGCGAACTGGGGACACAACACGAGTAACCAGCATGTCGGGTCTAGACATTTTATGAGTTGGATGGAGGAGGCGACAAAACAAAGTGAAGTCAACCCGTACGTGTATATGTATGAGAAAGTGTATCCCTCAGTCCACCGAAGATATTGTAAGTTGTATGCCCTTATAACTTAACATAATTTGCTTATATATATTTTTTTTCTCTAACTTTTTTTTATATATGTTTACTAATATATATTTTTTTCTTGTCAATTAGGCGAAATTGAGGAAATGGGTTAAAGTGGTGTTGTCTCAGATGGTGAGGGAGCAATGGTCAGTCTCAGATGGTGAGGGAGCAATGGTCAGAGATGCAGGATGAGGACCTCCCTCAGGTCATCTCTCAGATTGATCAATTTGATGTGACGGTAGGGGCGAGGATTATGGGTCACATTTTCCCACCACAAGGGAACAATTACTACTGTAGAAGTCGTCTTGAAGAACACTCCCGGTTTCTCACGCTAGTCGGCATCTTCTGAGGTTGCTCAGCTACAGAAGCAACTTTAGAGGCAGACGATGGAGCATCAGAGATCGATGGAAGTGATGGAGTATGCTAGATTAGCGCAGGAGGCTGAGACCCGTGCTTACGCGGCTGCCCAGCAGGCTCAGATGTCTTCCTGGTTTCAAGTGTTTTTTGCACAACTTCATGCGCAAGGACTCTCACCCCCACCTCCGTTGCCACTAATCTAGCTCCCTTTCGATGCTCCACAGCCACGGGAGGATCCGCAAGATGATGGTAGTACTCCATATTTCCAGAACATAGATTTTGATAATATTTAGTTTAGGTGTTATGTGGGTTTAGTTTGAACACTTAATTTAGTTTAAGTGCTAAGTTTAAAATATATATACACTTAAGTTTCATTAATTTGTATTTGTTGGTGAATATGTGTTTTGTTTTTATTTTATGTGTTGTTGGCTATTGTGGAAATAAAATTGTGGAATTGGCAGGTTCTTGGAATAGAAATCCAAAATCTGCAGTGTTTTCTTCTTCAGAAATTAGCAACCTTAGCCGACGACAATAGTCACAGTCATCGGCTAAAGTGAAGACTTTAGCCGACGAGTTTCATACTTTAGCCGACGAAAGTCTTTATCAATTCTCGGCTAAAGTCCAGTTCGGGCCAACCATTTTGACCAGCGGGGAAGTTTTGGCCGACGACATTTCGTCGGCAAAAGTGTACAAAGTCGTTAGCTAAAGTCCAAACTTTATGCCAACAACTATCACTATTGTCGTCGGCTAAAGTATGACCGATGACGACACTTTAGTCAACAAATCTTCGTCGGATTTACTTTAGCCGACGAAAAGGTCTAACAGGCCGACGAATATTTTTCGTCTATTCATCGGTTAAAGTGTTTTTTTCTAATAGTGCAGCAGGAGTGGAGTTGGATGAGCTGGCGAAATGACTGAAACCCCTAATAAATTTTGGCACATGTATATTACATAATGACTTTTTTAACGTCTCAAATGATGGAGTGATTATTTTTGATATACAAAGACTTATGTTGAGTAACCATTTTGATATATGACATACAATAGTTGTTAAACTGTCAATCTTAATTAATTTCAAAAAAAAAGGGTCAATGACATAATTAAATTACTATCCGACTAATTTTGCTTATATGATACAGGAGAAATCAAAATTTCTAACATGTCACTATAAAAAAAATGAACAATAGTACAATACAGTGAATACAGACCTCTCAGGCCTCGGTGCTCTCGTGAATCTTCCTAGCTTCTTCTTCTTGTTCTTTCTCCAAATTCTAGCTCCAAATTGAAATTTAGGGCATCTCCAATGGGAAGATCTAAAATGGGGTGCTATATCTATATTTAGGACCTCAATTTAGGACTTATGATTTAAGACTTCACTCATCTCCAATGGTGAAGTCCTATATTATAAATATCTTTATTTTATGTTATTTTTAATGATTAATTTATTTTTTTACAATATTATTATGTATAATAAATATTAATTATGATAATTTTTGACCGATACATGGATTATTCAACATTGGGACATTTTAATTTGACCGATACATGGATAATTTTTGACCGATACATGAATATTAATCATTGGATCGATTTCGGAATATATTCTTTGCCGTTGGATCAAAATCAGAAATTCAAAAAAAAAACTAAAATAAACTGAGATTGAAATCTGGCCGTTGATTTCAAATAGCATTCAAATCGAGCCGTCCATTTTTGGACCGTTGGTTCTGCGCGTTGCGCCAGTTCTGCACGTGGTCGAGTCCCACTCCAACAGCTGTTGTCGGCTACTCTCCCGCTCGGTCAAGCGCGTGGCGCGTTCCACTCCATTCCTCTCTCCTCCAGCTGCTCGCGTGTTGCTTCCTCTCCCTCTTCCGGCGCGTGATGTCTGCGGCTCCCTCTCTCCTACATCAGCAGCTCGTTTCCTTCCCAAAATTTAGATCGGTGCTAAACCAAGATCTAGTATAGGACTCCATATAACACTCCAAGCTATAATTACTAGGATTTAGATCTCTCAATACAACCATTGGAGAGCATTTTTTTTAGCCAAAGGTATATTACTAGGGTTTAGGACTCTCCATTGGAGATGCCCTTAGGGTTCAAGGTACAGTTACGCTCCTCAAGCCCTCACTTCATGTTCCTCTTTATCTCATTTTATATTCCTGAAATTGGGTTTAGGGTTTACGTGGAACAATGCTTTCTTCAATTTGTTTTGGATAACCTTCTGAAATTGACTAGTTTGTAGAATCGTTTGTATGATTTTTTGCAAAGAATAGACGGCCAATTGGTCACTACCTATATATGTATATGTTTGCTTATGCTGAATGATTTTTACTCTCTGGTAGTACTGTTCTGCTCTATGACATCTGGATTGTTGTTTCCCTTAACTATTAGAAAAACCTTAGTCTTGTGTGCTTTCAATACCAAGCACTGTCGTTGAAGCTTATGATAAAGTAAAGTGTAATGAATCTCTTGATAATCGATCTGTGATTCTGTTTGAGTTTGGAGAGTTGTGGCCTTTTTGATATAGTCTTGATTTAGGAAACTCTCTTTATCTGACTCCTAAATCACAAGGTTGGTGTTAGGATCTTTATTAACGAAATTGAATACTTCTTCCGATTTTCCTACTCTTTTGGCATTTTTAGTTCCACATTAGCGTGCTTGAGATTTTTAATAGAGCACAATTTGACCTAAAGAAACATCCCCAATCTCTATGTTTGGCCAAGGCACCCTGAGTGTATGTTGTCATTTGGCTATTTGTCAATTGTTGGCCCCTCCTTTTTTTTGGGTATCGGTTAGTACTTGAATAGTTGAAATATGTGAGAACGCATCATCATACAGTTCATACTGAAATCGGTTCAAAAGGATTGTCGCTCATTCTTGTTTCACTTAGAATTGTGCACGAGTAGCCTTATATATTGCTTTTAGTATATGTATTTGTTCCAAAATCCAATGTGAGAATGGAACAGGATGATGATGATAACTTGCATTTGCAAGTTTAATATAAAGCTGTATAGTGACTGGTCAAATGTCAGCATAAGGTGTTAAAGTGTTTTGCGTTTACAACAATAAAGTGTGACTTGATTTATTTCTATCTTCTAGTGACATTGTTCCTCACATATTTGTAGATATGGACACTGGAGACCAAGTGATGGAAAACACTATTCCTTCACATATTAAAGAGGCCCTAGACTCTGCTCAGAACATTGTAAGCTCTCCAGAAGATATTGTTTGGGTTGATTCCTGCCTGATCAGAGATTCTGACATTTCAAATGATAACTGGAATTATCTAAAAGCTGCACTGGTAGAAATCATTGATTTTCAGTCCGTCTCTCTCAACTCTTCAAGCTTGAGTAATATTTTGCATTGGGGAAATGACATTGAGATACATAATTCAGTGAAGGGACAGAACCAGAAAGCTTCTCTAGAACAACTCAACATAGTCTTCTTGCTATTAGGGAAGAATTAGAGACAACTCATGATGATATTTCAATCAAAAATGATATTCCTGTCAGAGAGGATGCTAATTATAGGCAGTCATTTACTTTTGAGGGAAATCCATTTTTGCCTGGTTACAATGATGAACCAGAAGTGACTGAAAACCATGAGTCAGGAGTCAGTATGGGTTCTTGGGCATCTGAGATCAAGCCTTCAACTGAGGATATATTCAGAGTTTGGAATTTGGATGTACCAGTTGAGGAAGATGTACTTGTTGAGCAGTTGAACAATGCCATTGAAGAAGGTTTGCCTCCACTCTTGCCGTCAATTTTTTCTGAATCTGACATGTGGAATAATTTGGATGAACCTTCAGTGGATGATCTAGCGTCTGGGATTGCCAACCTTTCTTTGAATCAAATTTTAAGTTAAAACAGTTTGTTTTTTGTATTAGATTTAGTATTTTGTTGTTGTGCTCGTGACTATTAACTTCCTGCTGGACATTTTCACTGGACATAGAGGAACCTAATTGAGTATTAGTTCAGCAAACGGTTTATCAAAATCAAAGAAGTTTCATATTCAAGTGCTACATACTTTAACCAATGCTGTTCTGGAAGTCTGCTTAGTCATCATCACATTAATCTTTAGGAAAGAAGAAGTTTCTTTCTTGGAAGATGAACTCTTCATCTACTATGTTGAGGATGTTCAGTACAGTATGATTGGCTCAGCATGTTGCCTATAGAGTATTATACAACAATGCTTCTGTTTGTGTCAGTCAGTTTTGAAAGGGCATTAAACATTCATTGAGGCTGCAGATGAGCCATATATCAGCTATTTGGTGAGTGCCGTTGGTTTGGAGCTGCCTAGCTGTGGCCCAGGTAACACATGAATCGCGAGCACAATTTCGTCGAACAGCTGCTGTGGGATGGTGCAAGCCGTCCATGTGGATATCGCAGTCTAATCAAACCCTTCCGTTAAACTGTAGCCATTAGTAACCAAGGAGGGAACAAGCAAGCAACGAAAGATCAATACCAGCCTCATACCATTCTGGAGAGCAATCTCTTTAAGCCAAGTCCCTCTTTGGACCTTTCCCCGTCGCAATTTGCAAGCGTCATACACTTGTCTCTTTGCTAAACAGAAGAAAAACAATATCATGGGGTTTTCCTGTACAATAATCCACCCCTTTTACAAGGTGAGCAAAACACCTCATGTCTGAACCGCGTATGCAGCCTACCAAGTCTGCAGGTTATCATCCACATGGCCGACCGGCATTGGCCATCACATAACAGCCTCAAATTAGACATCTTTGATCTTACATAGGACAGTTATAAATACAAGAGTGTGAGACTGTGAGTGCATGTGTGGCAAAGAGCACAAGAGAGCTTTGCAGAGGAGATAAGATCATATATTTTTATAACACTGCTCTCCGCTAAGTTACACTACAGAAAGCAATGGCATCTACATCTCTACTCAAGTCTTCTCCAGTTCTTGAGAAATCTGAGTGGGTGAAGGGCCAGACCCTCCTCCGCCAGCCTTCAGTATCATCCGTCGTCAAATGCCACCCTACCGCCGCATCCAGTCTCACCATTCGTGCTTCATATGCTGATGAACTTGTCAAGACTGCTGTATGTTTTCATTTACATCGTTTCAAGTTTTCAACTCATTAACATGTCATATGATAATTATTCTCTAAAGTTTATGCATCTCTGTATGTCTTTCTCTTTAAACTCAAATGTTTCCCTCAGCTTGTAGTAAACTTATGGCATAACATAACATGTTAAGGTTGGAAAATTAATGTGTACTTGTTTTGGTTGGTATAGAAAACTGTTGCATCTCCTGGCCGTGGAATTTTGGCCATGGACGAGTCGAATGCAACCTGCGGCAAGCGTCTGGCCTCAATTGGGCTAGAGAACACCGAGGCTAACCGCCAAGCCTTCCGTACCCTCCTTGTGACAGTCCCTGGCCTTGGCAACTACGTGTCTGGTGCCATTCTTTTTGAGGAGACTCTCTACCAATCTACTGTCGATGGCAAGAAGATTGTTGATGTGCTCGTTGAGCAAGGAATTGTTCCCGGGATCAAAGTTGACAAGGTTAGCCATTGTAATAAAATATGAAATCTTAAGCATACCATAATCTTATGATAGCTGCATAAGCTGATATGATATGGTAATGATTTTTATAACAACAGGGTTTGGTGCCCCTAGCCGGTTCCAACGATGAGTCCTGGTGCCAAGGTCTTGATGGACTTTCCTCTCGCACAGCTGCTTACTACCAGCAGGGAGCTCGTTTCGCCAAATGGTATGAATCAAATCTCAACCATTTCACTTTGTGTTTCTAGGAATACCGTAATTCTTGAGCTCCTGATTAAGATAGAGCCAGTTGTAACATAATTGGTACACTTTGATGAACTAGGCGTACTGTTGTGAGCATTCCCAATGGTCCATCAGCTCTTGCAGTAAAGGAAGCAGCATGGGGTCTTGCACGCTACGCTGCCATTTCTCAAGTAAGAGAAATGCTAGTTATGTAGCAAGAGAACATTACTGGATGTTATATGTGTTTCAATTCTTGAATTTTTACGCACTTAATACTACAACTCTTTGTGTTTTGCTTCCAAATATTGTTGTGATTAATTTCTTTCGTAATGGTCTAACTTAGAGACTAGGGTTGTTTCCGTCTAGTGGGGATGCGTTTTTCTGATTGAGAAAGCCTTCTTCTTGATTCTACAGGAAAGTGGATTGGTCCCAATCGTAGAGCCAGAGATCTTGCTTGATGGTGAGCACGGCATTGATAGGACCTTCGAAGTAGCTCAGGCAGTATGGGCTGAGGTGTTTTTCTACCTTGCTCAGAACAATGTCTTGTTTGAGGGAATCCTCCTCAAGCCAAGTATGGTTACTCCTGGAGCTGAGTGCAAGGAAAGAGCCACCCCACAACAAGTTGCTGACTACACCCTTAACCTCCTCAAGAGGAGAATTCCCCCAGCAGTCCCTGGAATCATGGCAAGTCTCATAAAATAAATTTAACACCTCATTATTTTGATTTAATTTGTTTGTCGTTTCACGTATTAATATCTTGGGATTATGTTACATTGAACAGTTCCTGTCTGGTGGACAATCTGAGGTTGAGGCAACCCTGAACTTGAATGCAATGAACCAATCACCAAACCCGTGGCATGTGTCATTTTCCTATGCCAGAGCTCTCCAGAACACTTGCCTGAAGACATGGGGAGGCCGACCCGAGAACGTGGCAGCCGCTCAGGAGGCACTACTTATCCGTGCCAAGGCCAACTCTCTTGCTCAGCTCGGAAAGTACACCGGAGAGGGAGAGTCAGAGGAGGCAAAGAAAGAGTTGTTCGTCAAGGGCTACGTCTACTAGATCATTTGTACCAGAGTTGTTCGTCAAGGGCTACGTCTACTAGATCATTTGTACCAAAGCTATAGATGATGAAGACCGAAGGAAAGATGACGACATTGATGGCGGACTGAAGACTAGGTTCTGTTAAAATGTGTGTATGCTCTGTAGCCCATGAAAGACTATTTTTGTTCATGATCATTTCATGTACTTTTAGCAACTTAATAAGCTTCTTGGTGATGAGTTAGCTAGTATTTATTCATATATCACATATCTCAAAACTTGATCTTGAATCCTAGATCCCGGCGTAATCAACTATCAACTGGTATGGTGGTTGTTGTATGCTCACTAATTCCCAGATCAATTGATATATATACCTACAAATCAAACCAAGTTGGACCGCTACCAAATCTAGAGATGAGAGCTCTACTAGGGTTTCTTCCCTGGCAGCTTTGCACCCCCAATCGTTTGTGGAAATTCTGATAGGCACAAGTCACAACCTACTACGAACCCGTAGCTAAGACTTTCCTACTGCTATTGATTCGGCACCGGGAACATCCGGGAACATCTTTTTCCATCATATTCTGGTTATGTATTTCTGGCCCAATGTATTATGGCCCAACTCATTTAGCTTTTGTCGACACGTGTCCGTAGTCTCAGTTTTAGTCTTGCATTCAAGTCTTTATACCGTAAGCACTAGCAGGAAGCCGTGCCTGAGGCGCGGGGATTAAAAGCATACATTGATCTAGTATTTTGTGCGTGGTGGTACTGAAGTAGCATATAATTTATATAGATTGAGTAGTAGCCAATCTACATATTTATATTAACCTTACATGTCTGTAGTATGATACTCTACTCTGTTGTAGAACAGTTGCAAAAAAATGGTCTCTTTCAGTCTCATAGTGTTGCTCATTTCTTTCTTCTATTTCTGGAGGCAGAGTGTTAGTGCCATATCATGTTGTTGTCGTCCAAAAGTGGCAGCTCCCTCATTTTTGGTTTGAGCAACGTATTAAAGTACATAAGTTCACAAAAGATGGAAGTTTTGGTGCACATTTACTCGTTCTTTCTTTTTCTTCTACCTACTTGAAGTTGATGCATCCATTGTTTCCTTGCATGTGGGATATGTTCATGATTGATTAGATCATTTTTGTAATGAATGAAAAGAGTGAGAAGAGGACATAGGTTAATAATTACCCCAAACCGACTCGTATTGGAATAGTGCTCTTCAGGATGATTTAATTTCTCTTTTCTTGTGGTGATGATCAACGCATTTTATGCTTGATTCTTAACGTCTTTATCTTTACATTTAGCTTTGTTTTGACCTTAGTACTATCATTACTTACTTACTTTGTTGTTTTTAGGTTTTGAATAAATGAGATCGATAAAGGAGGTGATTTGGAGCATAAAATGAGTTAAGTGGAGAAGTTTCCTAAATCAACTAGGAATGATGTAGCAAAATATGGATCCGAAATGGTCTTCTCAAGTTACTAAAATGACGCAAGGCAAAATGAAGACATTTCAAATGGTGGATCGACAATCAGCAAGCATTTTGGGCAAAATCAAGCAAAGAGATATTACCGAATAGATGGAGGATCAAAAGTATTAAGTATATCTCAAAAGTGCCTTATTTAAAGATCAAAATATCCTACAATATATGGTAGGTTCGGCCAAAATGACTTGGAGCTCAAGAAATACAAGATATGGAAAGATCAAGATTTCCCTACTCCTAGTAGGAAGAGGAAGATATGCCTGCCACCTCATCAATCTTCAATGGATCACATAATCTGCAATTCAACTCCAAATATAGTGATCATATATGTCTTCTTCAAGCTCTCGAGCTGATCTTTCCAACGAATCCAAAATCACAATTTTATGAGCTCTAGAACTCCCGGAAAAGACGTTTCAAGACAGGCTGTCACAGGCTGTCAATTCTACCCGGGTACACTAGGAAAACCTAGTTTGGAGAGGAAAGTTGAAATTCTTCACCTATAAATACAAGAGCTAGGCCTCATTCTCAAGCATCACTCATCATACAAGCCAAGTCTCTGCCTTAAACACTTCCTCTCCACAAATACTCGAGATCTCTTCAAGGAACGCCACCCTCCACACCATAAACACTCGGCCTCCACCTAGAGCAACCTTAGGCAATCCGAAGGGTTCATCTAGCCATCTATAGAAGGATTTTCTGCACGGATTACTAGCGCAATCGCGACCTAAAAAGTGTATTTTGATCCCTCTACTTTCTCCTTGTAATAAATTTCAGTTTTGCGTAGAGTATAAAGACGTGTTTTTGTAATATAATTCTAAGTCTGTTTTTGTAATATAATTCTAAGTTATTTTCAATGTGCTAATCTAAATGCGAGCAATCTTGGTTTAGGTTAGATAATGTGTCTTATTTTCTTAATGCTTTAATCTGAATGCGAGCAATCTTGGTTTATGTTAATGATGTGTCTAAATGCGAGCAATCTTGGTTTAGTCACTTAATTATGAAAGATGCATGGGAACCACGTAGTAAAGGCTTAGATAAAACTTAGGTTGCATATAATATGATTAGGTTACAAAGGAATGAGGTAAGTATGACGAGTTGATCATGTACATATGTAGGATAGCTTTTATTCTCGGTTTAGAAAGCATGTTTAGGATTCTATGTTCTTGTTTGTTTTGCTTATCTATGAGTTTAAGCATGATAGAACTTAGGGTTTCTCTATGTGTTTTCTGCCATGTTTTGCAATTTAATTTCATAGATTATAAAAACCAACTTTTAAATCCCCCCATTTTAAACCTAGCGTAGTCACGCATACACCCTCAATCCCCGGTTAAGAACGATACCCTACTTACCAATGCTACATCTTACAAAAAAAGGGTTTTAATTGCTTATGCGTTTTTGTTGAGTGTTAAGTGTTTATTTAGTACTTAGTAAAAGCGTGTATCAATTTTGGCGCCGTTGCCGGGGATTGTTAAGAAATTGTGTGTTTACGCTTGTAAATATGTAAAATTGTGTAAATAAAAAGCATGTACATAAATCTTGTAAAGTGTCGAAATTTTTACTTGTTAATATTACTTGTTCATATTATGTGCCATTCTAACCTTTGTTTTGCAGCCATGTATATAGTTAAACATTAAAGGTAGTCTTCGACTTACATTGAGTACATAAGTTTGGTTGATTAAGTCTCACTCATTGGAATAGATGGCGCCTCTTTTTCTTACTTATCTCCTTAACCCCTTGTGATGTGTGGATTTCATCACCACACACCATAACTTAAGTGAAGTTATGGACATGAGGTCGAGGGCGGAGTTTGCAAAGGACTTGAGGGAATGTCTTTCTCGAGATTTTGGCTGAATGTCGGACATAGTGTCTAGAAACGGGTTATGACTGGTGATAGGTTTTGGATCTATGAAAGACTTACACCATTGGAGTATATACCGGTTGGCCAGGTTAGCCTCGGGGTGCATTGTCGAAATTAGTCCTACCTCTCGCGTTATCTCTATTCCTAACTGGCCATGTTTTTCGATTGAACCAAGGCCAATTGATTGAGAATGTACATTTTATCGCGCGGGTCGCACGTCCAATGAAAGACCTAAAGATTAAGCTAGTGTACTCTCTTTAAATGGAAGGCGCAAATCAATGTACAAAATAAGTGTGCATTTACTTGTAAATTTTCGTGTGCATCTAACTTGTAAAGAACTAAATCACGTTGCCTTTAGCTTGCATAACCTTCTGGCGGCTTTGTGATGCTCGGATTTCACCACCGGGTACCCTAACCTAAGTGAAGTTAGGGGCATGAGGCCAAAAGAAAGGTCACGTTTGCATCATGTATTTAGCACGTAACTTTGTATGTTTTCTGCAGGTTCTAACGTTTTCTCTTATGCATTCATGTCATTTCTCACTTAGGCTCTTGTTTAATGCATTGGAATGACGATTGAAGTGTTTTGAGCATGAATTTGAATGAAACGTGGTGTGCTTGCATTACTCTACTTGTATATATATGTTTCTAAGTCTGCATTGTAAATATGCCTAATTTTGCAGAAAACGTGTAAATTGAGTCTTAACTTATTCTATCAACTTTGCATTCATTTTAGGGAGTCTAAAGCGTTGCATTCACGTTTACAATTCTTATAGTGTTTTAACTTAGTGTTTTACAGCTTTCGTGTGTTTTTGGTTTGTTTTTCTTCGTGTGATTTGTTTTGGTGTGATTTGTGTGTTTTTATTGCTTTCTTTTAATTTTCAATGTTTTTGGTTAGTGTCTTGCATTACTTGTATATTCTTTTGATACTAACACTGTTTTGAGGAAGAAGATTACGGGAATTACACAAGCATCGGATGAGTCCTTTGGCCAGTATTATGATCGATTTAAAGTCTTATGTGCCACTTGCCCTTCCCATGGTTTTTCCGAGACAAACCTCATGAACTACTTCTATGATGGTTTAAAGCCGATTGATAGAGAGCTTCTTGATGCCGCTGCTACAGGAGCATTCATGGATCTAGATGAGACAGAAGCTCGAACTTTGTTGGAAAACCGAGCCAATAATGATGCTCAGTATGGGATGGCTCTACGAAAACAAGTGAATAAAGCTAGTTCAATGCAAGTTAAGGATGTGAAATTTGACAAGCTAGCATCTATGCTATAGCTAGTGCTTGAACTCGAGACGAAAAGATCCAAGGCAAACTTAGGACATGTATGTGGCGTTTGCAATATACAAGGGCACTACAATGATAAATGCCCTACGATGATGGAGCAAGACAATGGCAATCCGGAGCAAGTTAATGCAATTTGAGGATATCAAGGGGCCAACGTTACAATAATTATAACAACAACAATTTTGGCAACCGAGATCATCCAAGTTTCAAATGGAGTAGCAATCCGGCACCTCAACCAGGCTATCAACGTGCTCCCTTTCAACCAAGGCAGCCAATGCAACAAGCTCTCATTCCAACGATGCAACCTATGCAACAATCTCCTCCAGTCTAACAACAATTTACAAATCCAGACTATGACAAGATGTTCACTCAATTGTCCGCTTCAACACAAGTTCTGTTAGAGGGACAAGCAAAACAAACGGAGACGTTGGATCTACATGGCCGAGACATCGCTGAAATCAAAAAGAAAATGAGCCAACTCATGGACTTCATGGCTCAATTCCGTGAATCCGGCCATCTCCCTCCTCAATCTCAACCACCAAATTGGTAACACAACATGAGGAACTTCATGTCTAGGCTGTAAGACGTTAAAAAACAAGCGCTCGTTGTGAGGCAACCCAATGGAGGAATCGTCAAGGATTTGTTCTCTCCTCCCTTATCTTTTTAATTTCATTGCTTATTTACTTTCCTTAGCTAAAATTTTCGTAGGTCTCTCTCTTCCTACTTAGTTCTATGTTTTCTTTAAGTACATTGAGGACAATGTAGAGTTTAAGTGTGGGGGAGGGGTTTACAACTTTATTTGAGTCTTAAAATCATAAAACCGGGTGGACAATGGAACTTTCCGGCGGATGATGCCCTAAAAAAAATTTATTTTGTGTCTTTCTATTTAACTTAGGGTTTTTAAAGAGTATTTTTCATTTTTAGGATGCCCTTAACTAGTCTATGAAGAAATTGGACCAAAAACGAATACATATGGCGTTACAAATCATCTAAACTGATTTCTTGTGCTAAGTGAGATATTTTGAGTGTTATAACATGTAGTGGATATGGTATGTTTAAACATGGCATAGATTTCGCATGTTAGAATGAGTTTTAAATCATACAAACCTTAAAAGTGAGTTTTTGAGCCTACATTATTCCCTTTGAGAGTGAATTTCGTGCATATGGTTTTCAAGAACAAAACATGCTTCATCTAATTGCTTGCCATAGATTTTAATGAACTAGAGATTACTAGAACTTACTCATGTAGATTTACAAAGCTTTTAAGTTGATATATGCTCTGATTTTGGATATGATTAAAGGCAAATTAGGTTTTCCATCACTAAACCAAATAGCCATGTGTCCCATTGTGCGCACGAGTTGCGACACCCCTAGATAACCCATTTGAGCCCACATTATGCCTTTCTTTCATTACCATACATATCTAAACACTTTAACCTAGTGTAGAATATCTGTACCCTTGTTCAAAAGACTTAGTGGGGATTTTTAAAGCTAGAATCATGGAGATGGTGTGAAGATCATGAGGAGATGTGTGTATGGGGATAGACTTGTCCAAATACCTTGAAAAAAAAAGAGTTTGCAATTGCCGAAAATAGAAAGAAAAAAAATCGAAAGCAAGAAAAAGAAAAGAGTAAAAAGAAAAAAAAAATCAAAAGCTCTCCGGCAATAGGTTTTTAGTGTACATTGTTTGGATTAATGTCTCCCATACTTGTCGATTTGGAGTTTGTCATGAATTGAAGGCCCAATAGTAAAGAAATATGGCATTTGTCCTGTCTACAAAAGCTCAAGGGAAGTTTAGAATGAAGTTAGAGGCCAAAAAGATGAAATATGGCCCGTGTAGTTAGGGTTTGACCTTGGTGACGTTTTGGAAAGAGGATGAACGAATTTGATGATGCTTTGGTGCTTTAACTAAGTCTTTTGAATGTTCTTAACCACCACACATCCAAATTTTCGAATGCCTTAGCCTTAGCCCCATTACAACATTTCTAAAGACCTTTATGATCCTTAAGATGAGTAGCATTCGATTGGTTGAGTAAGTTACATGAGTAAGCATATGGTTTGGTTCATTTGTGCAAGTAATTATGACGTTTTCGATTCAATTTATACATTTTGAGTGAACCCCTTTCATGAGTGAAAATATGATGAGTGCATCCATGTGAGCTTGATTTAACCTTATTCGAAACATGCATAGCTTTAAATTCACCATTGTTTTCTCCAAGTCCTACTTGTTCATAACATGATCATATTTCTCTTATCTCTCGAAATTTTTGAACTTTTCACTATGAAATCTTGTGACTCAATCGCCATATACTTAAAGAAATTTCTGAGATAAATTTAGCTAAGGGCCTAGTCGTGTTTTTAGTTTTCAAACTTTTCAAGTCCTTAGAATTTTCCAACGCATAGAGACTAGCTCCATCGTTGGTTTTGTGTGTTTTTTTATTTCTAGTCTTTCTTTTATTTAGTTTTTGCTAGGGACTAGCAAAGTCCAAGTGTGGGGGAATTTGATCAACGCATTTTATGCTTGATTCTTAACGTCTTTCTCTTTACATTTAGCTTTTTTTTGACCTTAGTACTATCATTTCTTACTTACTTTGTTGTTTTTAGGTTTTGAATAAAGGAGATCGATAAAGGAGGTGATTTGGAGCATAAAATGAGCTAAGTGGAGAAGTTTCCTAAATCAACTAGGAATGACGTAGCAAAATATAGATCCGAAATGGTCTTCTCAAGTTACTAAAATGATGCAAGGCAAAATGAAGACATTTCAAATGGTGGATCGAAAATCAGCAAGCATTTTGGGCAAAATCAAGCAAGGAGATATTACCGAATAGATGGAGGATCAAAAGTATTAAGTATATCTCAAAAGTTCCTTATTTAAAGATCAAAATATCCTACAATATATAGTAGGTTCGGCCAAAATGACTTGGAGCTCAAAAAATACAAGATATGGAAAGATCAAGATTTCCCTACTCCTAGTAAGAAGAGGAAGATATGCCTGCCACCTCATCAATCTTCAATGGATCACAGAATCTGAAATTCAACTCCAAATATAGTGATCATATATGTCTTCTTCAAGCTCTCGAGCTGATCTTTCCAACGAATCCAAAATCACAATTTTCTGAGATCTAGAACTCCCGGAAAAGAAGTTTCAAGACAGGCTGTCACAGGCTGTCAATTCTACCCGGGTACACTAGGAAAACCTAGTTTGGGGAGGAAAGTTGGAATTCTTCACCTATAAATACAAGATCTAGGCCTCATTCTCAAGCATCACTCATCATACAAGCCAAGTCTCTGCCTTAAACACTTCCTCTCCACAAATACTCGAGATCTCTTCAAGGAACGCCACCCTCCACACCATAAACACTCGGCCTCCACCTAGAGCAACCTTAAGCAATTCGAAGGGTTCATCTAGCCATCCATAGAAGGATTTTTTGCACGGATTACTAGCGCAATCGCGACCTAAAAAGTGTATTTTGATCCCTCTACTTTCTCCTTGTAATAAATTTCAGTTTTGCGTAGAGTATAAAGACGTGTTTTTGTAATATAATTCTAAGTCTGTTTTTGTTATCTATTTTGAGTCTAAGTTATTTTCAATGTGCTAATCTAAATGCGAGCAATCTTGGTTTAGGTTAGATAATGTGTCTTCTTTTCTTAATGCTTTAATCTGAATGCGAGCAATCTTGGTTTAGGTTAATGATGTGTCTAAATGCGAGCAATCTTGGTTTAGTCACTTAATTATGAAAGATGCATGGGAACCACGTAGTAAAGGCTTAGATAAAACTTAGGTTGCATATAATATGATTAGGTTATAAAGGAATGAGGTAAGTATGACGAGTTGATCATGTACATATGTAGGATAGCTTTTATTTTCGGTTTAGAAAGCATGTTTAGGATTCTATGTTCTTGTTTGTTTTGCTTATCTATGAGTTTAAGCATGATAGAACTTAGGGTTTCTCTATGTGTTTTCTGCCATGTTTTGCAATTTAATTTCATAGATTATAAAAACCAACTTTTAAATCCCCCCATTTTAAACCTAGTGTAGTCACGCATACACCCTCAATCCCCGGTTAAGAACGATACCCTACTTACCAATGTTACATCTTACAAAAAAGGGTTTTAATTGCTTATGCATTTTTGTTGAGTGTTAAGTGTTTATTTAGTACTTAGTAAAAGCGTGTATTAGGTGATGGTGTTGTTCAGATGCATCGGTGGTTGATTCTTGATTTGTGGTTGAGGTTGTTGCTGGTGGATCAGTACCTATGTAACTCTCTAAACAAAAGCTTACCGGTCGGTCCAATGTTGAGTTCAAAGAGGTAGCTTTATCATATTTTGGTAGTGATCTCTGGTGGTAGCTCTTTCCCTATTTGGTAAGTTCTTTTGTCTACCAAGTTGTCACAATTTCTTTGGAAGAGTTGTTCAGCTTGTCTTCTCGTCATCATTGCTGTGACCTGATCATTGATGTCTTCGATAAGCATGATGACCCGATAGCTATATGTGAAGTATATATGTTAGTACCCATCATAGTGAAGTGGTGACAGAATGGCTCGTATTTTCTTTATTAAACGAGTGGATTTACCTTCTCTTGGATTCCATGTAATCCACAAAAATATTTACCATTAGCCTCTTCATTCTTTGTCAAGCATTTATAACAGCTTGGTGCATCACACGATCTATACCACCATTCGTGGATGTCTGAAAATCTTTTGATTGTTGCTATACAGTACAATAATTTGTTCTGTAGTGGGTATGTATATTATAAAGTTAACAATAGAGAAATATTCTAATATGACTGTAGTTGGACAAATGAAGTGGACAATAGTTGAGGCTTACTATGTATTCTTGTGGATTCATTGTGTTTAATTCAAAGACTGCCTTTCGATTAAGCTCGTTTAGGCCTCTGCTAGTTTGGATGGATGATCCACTAACATTGATCCGGTCTTCTATTTTTGAGAATCTGCAAAACCAAACAATTTTATATTGTGTTAGTGTTGATGAAAACAAATATGGGAGTATGGTTGTTTGAGGGAAAATGTACTCTATCTCATATGCTACTTTTTGTGGTAGTGGAGGATCTATGATGACACATGTGTGGTTTGTGCCTTATAGTGCTACAGGCTCTACAAAATAAATGGTATATGATTTGTGTGGTTATAAAGTAGTGTTAAGTCATAGATTCTTCTATCAAATTGTTTGTTGAGACGTAGTAAAATAAAAAGTGTAACTCCATTTGATATGAATAAACCAAACCTAAAACTGCAAAAACAAAAAAACAAAAAAAAATTCCAGCAAGTACTGATCTAAAGAAGCGCACGTACCATAAAATAATATCACCAATCTAAGCATGGCCATGGTAGTTTAAATGCGGCGATGAAGCAACATAATTATTCCATAGATAGATATACTATCCTAAACTAAGATTGTAGCCACTGACATATATAACATGAAAGGACCCAACCCCGATTTAGTTTCCTAAATCGGAATCAAACCCCTTCTGAAAATACGAACAAACAAAAACCATCAAAATTTCGGCAGAGTAACGCTACTAATGCGGAATTGCCATTAACCTGCACCCGGAAAATACACTTCAATCTATGTCACAAAAGCCAAACCGTGGGCACCAATCCCATCCGGATTTCTCGATATCATAACAATATCAATAAACAGTAAACATAACTGTATAATATAGAAAATCCGGGAAAAACCACATAAAACATGTATCAGAATCGTATCAGAGCGACATCTAGTGTATATATCCAAAATATACAATAGTAGGCGAATAAGTAACCTACTGGGAAAGAAAGGTAGCTCGAACGACTAGCCTACGACCGCGACGTGAGACACCAGAATCCGAACTGCAAACTGGGCACGGAAACCGAAAAGCCCAGGGGAAAGGCAAATAAAACTTTTGAGTGAGTGGACGAAAATAAATATATGCCTTTCACCAATTTCATACACATAATCAATGTAAAACAATGCTAGTTCAGAAAATATATATGGAGGTGCCAGGCGAATCTCTCAAGCTCGACGGTAATAGGCTAGGGGAATCTCTCAACCCCAGCGGCATAACAGGAGAATCTCTCAACTCTGGCCAGAGGAATCTCTCAACTCTGGTCAGACTACCGGTGATCAACCGAGTAGCTGAAGCATCGATGCAAGTATGCCATCACCATAAAAATATAAAATAATACCTCCAAAAATAATAAATAAGCTCAACATCGTATATAAACAAATACGAAAAATCACGAACTCGCAATGACTGGGAAAATATAAAAGTGTCCACTCACAGGTGAGCAAATCGCGCACTCGCGCTAATTACGTGGTCCGGCGGAAGATCCCTCGCCCGAAGCACAATCTCGATCCCCTGAATAATCACAAAATATATCTGATCAAAATCACAATTCATAACACTGTACCACACCTCAGAAACCAACCGTTCCCGGAAACGTATAACTGATACAAAAATAATTAACGAAATTCCCAAAATCTCCACTCAAACCCTCGACTAAAAATCTGGTACCCAAATCAACTCGAAAACCTCAAGGCGACGATTGGGGCGCAAATACGAGTGAAACGATATATAACTCGACACATTTCCAAAAAAGTCAACGGTCGCCGGAGCTCCGCCGTTGACCGCCGCCGCCGACGGCGGCCCGCTGTCAACCGGAGAGATTTTCCGGCGGCCAAGCTCACTGAAGCTTCATCTCAACGAGCCCAACACATATCTCTTCTATGGCTAAGATCAATTCCGGCCACACACGCCGGAAAACAGCTCGAAAGTCCAAAATCCCTAACCGGCCGGAAAAAGCTCCTCCGCCAAAATCCGTCGCCGTGAGGCCATCTCGGCCTCCCAACCTCAAGGGTTCACCTACCTACCTCAAGCCCAACAATTTCCAACACAAACCCCCCTCGAAAAGTCGCCGGAACACCCTCCACCGTCGAAGCCGATTCCGGCAAGTTTTCTCAAAACTTCAACTCGATCGTTCTCACTCAATTTCAACTCAAATTCTAAAATTCCAAGTTCTATTCAATAGCAAATAAAGAGAGGATTTAGAATATACCAACAATAAGGCCGGAGGTGGCCGGAAATGGAGAGTCGCCGGTGAGTCAGCGGCGGTGGAGTTTTCTCTCTCTGGTCAACGCGGGTCAAAGCTCCCAAAGTCAGTCAACGCCGGTCAAACTTCCCGAACAGTGATTTTCGACAATTTTCGACTATTTCCGATATTTATACTCATGTATCGGGATGACAGACGGTCCAAAATGGATAACCATTACGATTCGGATAAACTCGACGATATTCCGCAACTTCAAATATTCATATTATATTCCTCAGTAGTCGAAATAATCATCCGGAACCGCCCACAAACTCGAAATCACGTGTACAACAACTCTCAAGAAGAAAAGAGACTCAAATTCTCAGCCGATAATTAAGTCGTGATTAAAACCGGTAAATCAATCAATTATCGAAAAATAGTGATTACGCGCTAACTCGTGAATTAAGCTGATTACTCTACTGATTCTGTTTCGGGTCGTCACATAACAACTATTTAATCCTCTTCGTTTGTATTTATATCGTGTTGAAAATATGTTCATGTGTTTACTGAATTGTGATTGACATACAAATATTTATTGAATAAAAATTGTAGTGGAACATGAACAAAATGTTAAACCCAAGAAATAAACAATCAAATTTGGTAAATATAGGTCATTGTGATGAATATATGAGTTCTTACCTGAGAATTTAGTTACCCTCAGACTTGTGATGATAGCAAGTACAGGTCCTTCGATTCTCAACATAGCTTCTTAGTCTATACATCTTGCATTGTCTCATACAGTTATTTGGTAGCTCTACCTGCTAAAAAGGTAAAGAGAATATGGTTGTTATTTTTACTGTTTGGGTTGGTAGCGTATCCTTTTTTGGTAATTTTCATGAAAATAATCCCTCAAGTTTATTACTGTAAGTTCACACTCCATCTCAATTTTTTTAATGTTTCTCACTAGCGATTCGAATAGACCCTTAACCATTTGGATACATCCGTATATGTGTTAACATGCAGAAGAACAAAAATATTAGTGCGCTAGGTTTCTTGTACATTGATGATGTTTGTAATAATATTTTTTAAGGAAGAGAAGGTTATTTACCTGCCAACACTGGTTGTTCGCCAATTTTTTATGGTAGTTGATCGAATTCTAAGAGTCTGAATGGATGTTCCGGGAATAGAGGAAGGTGTTCCTTTACTTTTTCGAACTTAGTCTTTTCGGTGAAGGACAATAGTGTGTGTTGCATGGCAACTCTATGGATGGCAGTGTCCTTTCCGCATTTGAATGTTCCGATATCATATATTCTGCCCACTTTTATTAATATTTCCATGTAGGGTAGGTGGATTTCGTCAATCATTGCATGGATACCTTTTCCCTGTAATGTTTTTGCATCTTGTTAGAGAAGTATGTATAAGAGTGAAATTGTATGACTCCTTGTTTTGTTGAACTTACTTGCTCATCCACTAAAAAGAAGTGCATGTCATCGTATTCCTTGCTCTCGAATCTTGAGGGTTGTCACCTTCTAGATACTCACACTCTGATCCTGATATTGACCATGTAAGGTTGGATGTCTCAAACTTTTGTGATCTTCATGTCCTTTAACTTTATGAATAAGAGAGTGAAGATGCAAGATGGATCGGAAGTTGTCATATTATACTTGTAACATTTTTTTTTATTGAACAACTGATTGGATACTTACATATAGATGGCCATCGAGATGTATCCATTTTGGATACTTACCTATAGTTAACCTCCGGGAATTTGCAAAATGGATTCTTGTTAATAAACTTAGCTATAACCATGTATATGCAATATGAATAAGATAAAGTTAGAGGGATTAATATATTGGCAACAGTATAATGTTGTAGACAATTGTGGAAGTATATTAGTTTAGTGGGCCAAACATAAATAACTAAAGTAATGGTTTTGATTGTCATACAAATGGAACCAAATGAATCAAGATAGAACGTATGCAGATAGACAAAGAAGAAACATGAAGGAAAATAAGTTACCGTTGTTTGCCCGTCTAATGTGTAATCAGAGAATGACGGCGATTAAGAGGAGAATGGTAGATATTATGCTTTTATAAATATGATAATGAGGTGGTATACCTAGCTGTATGTGTGGTCTTATTTTGGCCCAATCACATGAAGACATGTGTGGTGTGATGTGTATTCTGTGGTCCAATTATACTGTACTATGTGTTGCATTAGTTGGAGATAGGAACATGCGTGTCATTCATGCAGTAAATACATGAGCTTAGTTTCTTTTTTTCTTGTAAATCCTGGTAGGTGGTCTCATATATTTAATCTTTATATTTAAGTAGATATTGATTTATAGTATTTGGTTTATAGATTTTCTAAGATATTTTTATAAACAATATTTTTTGTATATATATTTGGCAGCTCATTATTATTGTTTTTCAAAAGTTTAAGACTTTTCTAGATGTGATTCTGAATATTGCAACGTATAATTGTCCATGTGTAAATACCGGTTCGGGCAGAGATATATACGAACTTGTTTCAATGATTGACCTTGACTTTTATTGATTGTCATTGTGTAACATGGTTAAATTAGAAATTGTCGTCTTTTAAGAACAAATGGCCATTTACTGTCGGATGCAGTTAGAATGATTTTGGGCAAGAATAATTTATGACTAATGTTATTGCATGTCAAAATCTTGACTTCTATAACTTTTTTGAATAATTTTGTGATTATTAATCTCGTACCATTGCATAAACCAGTTGTTTGATTAATATTCCTTAGTAGCATTACAGACATTCCTACCTTTAAAATCAATTCATGTGATGGTAATCCACTAAATTCTAGCTTGTTTAAAAATTTGGAAGGGTATAAAAGATTTAAATTTTCATTATTTTCGGAAACTAAGGAAATAGTATCAGAACTTAAGCAAGTTTTTTCACCAGGAAGTAAACATAACACATAAGTCTACCTACTCGCTTGAAGATCCGGCAAGAATGGAGTGAACAAAATAGCTTGACTCACTACAAGAAAATTGCACCTAGACCACGGACCATTTCCGTCGTCTAGGTGCAGTTTTCCGTCGTCTAAGTACTTGGACGACGGAATCTCCGTCGTCCAAGGTCCGTGCTCCAAGTGCTGTCGTCCAAGCACCTGGACGACGGAGATTTAGTTATCCGTCGTCCAAGTTCACTTGGACCGCGGACATTATCCGTGGCCCAGGTAGACACCTGGACGACGGAAACTCTAAGTATCCGTCGTCCAGGTGTCTACCTGGGCCACGGACATTGCTCGTTTCTCCGTGGCCCAGGTGTTCACCTGGACGACGGAGAATTAGATTTTCCGTCGTCCAGGTGAACACCTGGGCCACGGATAATGCTAGCTTCTCCGTGGCCCAGGTGTTCACCTGGACGACGGATAACTAATTCTCCGTCGTCCAGGTGAACACCTGGGCCACGGAGAACGGCAGGGTTTAGGGTTTAGGGGTTAGGGGTTAGGTTTAGGGTTTGTGCACCTGGACGACGGAGAACATAATCTCCGTCGTCCAAGTGAATATTAAATTTTTTTTAAAAAATTTAAATTAAATATTATTAATTTAATTTATTATTAATTTAATTTAAATAATGAAAAATGCTAAAATTAATTAAATAAACTAAATTTTGAATATTAATTGATTATTAAATAATTAAATTAAATTAATTTGTACATACATGAATAATCGAAAAAACCCATAAATTAAAAATTAAAATATTGTTCGGAATGCAGAAAGAAAAGAGATAATAAACTACTAGCTAGCTAATACACTGGAGGAGCAGATGCGCCGCCGAGTCCTCCGCCTCCAGCCGGGTCGTTGTCGTCGGGGTGTGGGTTCGGAGGAGGTTGACATACTTCTCGATTTTGTTGCATGAGGGCGATGAGTTGGGCTATTTGTGCTTGTTGTTCGTCAAGTCTTTGCCGCATTGACTCATTCTCCTCTCGTGCCAGTCGAGCCTCTTGAATGGCTGCTTCGACGGCCGCAGCCTGACTCCTTCTCCGCTGCCCCGAACCTCCCGTAGATGATGAGCAGGAGGTCGTCGACAAATCTCGTACCACCCTAGGCCCAAAGTGCCTAACCTCCTTGCCAGCTCTACGACCGTAGACCTCATCCGCGATTGCAATTTGGCTCTCTAAGGATAGAGGAGGCAGGTCTTCCGGCGGCACATCTGGGAACGCAAGCTGAGTGTTAGCCAACTCTTCATGCGCACGCTCTATCGCCCTTGCCTACAAAAGAATAATTAATTTATTATAATGAAATCATATTTAAATAATAATTACTATAATTAAAAGCACACATATATATATCACTTACGCCGCATTGACTCGCTTCATTATCGAGCCCTGGCGTCACGTACGCGCTTACGCTTGCATCAAGATAAGGGTGTTTGGAGCCCTTATCCTTGTGCTCCTTGGCTATTTGAATGAACTGCTTGGCGCCGGTAGTATGGTGTTTCTCCTTCTTCCCCCGGTTGGCTTTGTTGACACCGGAGAATTTCTGTTACACAACATAATTAAATCATTAAAAAATGAATAACTACAATTTAAATAATTCAATTATCTTAATTGAAATAAAATAAATAAATTAATACCTTAAATTGTTCATCGGCAAAGTGGTTACACAACCACTCTCACTCATCTTCTCTCTCCCATTGCAGCTCTACCGGGGGAGGCACGGGACCGACATCTTGGAAGTACTTATGGAGCTTGTCCTTCCAATCTTTGTAGATGGAGTTGGCGGTTTGGTTGATATGCCTCAACATAACCGGTGTCGGATCCACGTCAAATTGTTCCTATCAAAAATAAATAGAAAATTATAATCGTATATATTATGAAATTTTAGGCCGAGATTAACAATATTATATAATAACTAAATTGGATGTATTACGTACCGAAAGATCTTTGAAGACTTTCGCCTTCTCATGATCCGGCGCCTCCTTCCAAGTAGGGGCAGTGATACGAACCCGGTTACTGATGATTGACCATATCCCATGCGCCGAGAGACTTGCTAGCTGAGCTGTGGGAGGGCCACCGGTGAATTCGTCGTACGGCAAGTCGATCTTTTTACCGGTCGCCTTGCAAATACGCTCCGCTTTGCCCCCTTTAACGAGACCCCGAGTCCTTTTCGGTTCCGGGTCAGTGGGGGCCCTCCTTTGCCTACGGCGGGCGTTGTACATGATTGATTCGGCGGTCGAGGACGCCTGAGTACTTCCCGTTGAACCGGTAGCTGGCGTCGGAGATTGGAAGGGGTCGACGTCATCACCGCTCGAGATGAATGGGGGAGCGGGAATTTCCCCAGAGGGCGCTACGGACGGACTAGATGATCCATCCGGATTGAGAGCGTCGTTGCCCTCCTGTTGAACCCAACCGACTTGGGCCGCCAACATTCGGAGCATCTCATCTTCTGCCTTCTGTTGGGCTTTCTTCTTGCCGGATGTCGTCTTTGGCGGAGCCATTTAAACCTAAGAGTACGGTGTTAAAATACCTACTTACCATAATAATTACAACTTAAAAATTTACGCTAATTAATTAAGTACGTTTAAGATTTAAATAGAGTACACTAGCTTGGCATTTTCGGTCGTTCAATGAACGTGCGACCCGCGCGATAAAGTGTAAATTTTCAATTAATCAGCCTTGGTTAAATCGAAAAACATGGCCAGTTAGGGATAGAGATAACGCGAGAGGCAGGACTAATTTTGACAAAAGTCTTTCTTAGTCCAAATCCTGTCACCAGTCATAACCCGTTTCTAGACACCATGTCCGACATTCGGCCAATTTTTCGAAAATTTACACTCCCTCAAGTCCTTTGCAAACTCCGCCCTCAACATCGTGTCCATAACTTCACTTAGGTTATGGTGTGCGGTGATGAAATCCACACATCACGAGGGGTTAAGGAGATAAGCTAGGAAAAGAGGCGCCATCTATTCCAAAGAGTGCGACTTAATAAACCAAGCCTATGTACTAAATTTAAATCGAACACGTACTACCATGCAATTTACTCGAAAATACACGTAATTAATTATCAATTAATTAAAACAATAAATAATTACAATAATGAATTATTATTTATCATGCATATAATAATAATTATTCATTTACCAATATAATTAATTATTATTAACAATAATAATTATTGCTATTATTTAATTTTAACTAACAAATATAAAATTATTACCAAATAATTAACAACTAATAATAATTATCCCAATATTAATAATAACAACTCATTAATGATTATAATTATAACTATTAATTATTTTAAACTAATTAATAAATTAAAACTATTTATTAATTAAATAATTAATTAATTGACAAAAATGTAAAAGAGGTAAAAAATAGAATTATTACCTCGTCGGAATGTCGCCGGAATATCGGAAGAGTTGAGTCGTCGGAGAGGAGGAACCACGCCGGAAAAAATTTTGTCGGAGCGTCGCCGGAGGAGGATCGCCGGAGGAGAGGAGAGGAGAGGAGAGGGAGAGGAGGAGATGGAATGATGAGAAAATGAGGGGGGGTGCAACTCTATTTATAGAGTTGCACTTAAACGACGGAGCACTATTCTTCGTCGTCTAAGTTCACTTGGACGACGGAAATAGTGTTTTCCGTCGTCTAAGTGGCGGTTTCAAAAAAATTCAAGCGGCGCCAATTAATCGGCGGGACGTTTTGAACCGCCATGATTTTGGACTTAGACGACGGAGAATTAATTCTACGTCGTCTAAGTGAAAATTCAAGCGTTCCCAAAAACGGAAGCGGTAAATTGAACCGCCATAAAAATTGGACTTGGACGACGGAGATGGTCAGTCTCCGTCGTCTAAGTGAAAATTACATGAAAAAAATAAACAAAAAAAAATTTGAACCGCCATGATTTTTGAACCTGGACGACGGAGATGGTCATTCTCCGTCGTTCAGGTGAACACCTGGACGACGGAAAATGACCATCTCCGTCGTCCAGGTTCAAATTACGTAAAAAAAATTAAAAAAATAATTCGCTAGGAATTTAGCGATCTGTCATTCGAGTGAAATAGTCGTACAATATCGATTAACGCATCGTATATATAAACAGTTAAATTTGAACCGCCGATTAATTTTACGTATTGAAACATGTTAAGTATCGACTAATCTTTACGACTTAAGTGTTCATGAGTAGACGCTCATTTGCAGCAGAGTATTAACGAAAATGAATTTGGGCAAAACAACCGTTGGATATGTTCGTCGTAACATAATATATAATTGTCTTCAAAGGACCATAAAATAATAAGTTCGGGAAGGGTTTGATCGGCACAGTCAACCGCAAAACCGATAATTTCACAAACCGGAAACGTGGATACAAGGCATTTCGCAACTCCGATTTTCGACCCGTCGAAGCTCACACACCAAGAATTGTTTACTCTAAAGTCTTGATGAAAAGACTTTGCATTGGAAGAAGGTCTAGATGGTCGTTGTCTTAGAAAAAATTACGATATCTACACCTGGTGACGGAAATGAGCGTATCCGTCGTTCAGGTAATCACCTGGACGACGGATATGAAGTTATCTGTCGTCCAGGTGATAACCTGGATGACGGATAATGACGTTCTCCGTCGTCCAGGTGCATAGACCCTGAATTCAGGGGTTAGGGCCTTACTGTTTAGGGTTTAGGGTTTGTGAACTTGGACGATGGAGAATGACCATTCTCCGTCGTCCTAGTATGTACCTGGACGACGGATAATGACCATTCTCTGTCGTCCAAGTTCTAAACCCCGATTTCAGGGGTTAGGGCCTTAGTGTTTACGGTTTAGGTCGTCCCCGGTCATTTGTCTGTCCGTTCAATTATTCTAATTCAAAAATATAATTCAAAAATTGATCGATCGATCCGAACTGCTAGATTTAGGGTCAAGGATTTAGCTAGGGTACGTTTTATATGAGATTGAGATTTGGCGCCAATATTTATTAATTTCTCCGTTGGCCAGGATATATATTTCAGATTAATTTCTTACCGTAAACCGGCATCAATCATATATATATTACAATAATTACAGTAATTAATTACCAATTAATCTCCCTCGTCGTATGACCGTACTCTTCGTCATAATCATCATCGTCCTCATCCCCATTAGTCGACGGCTCATCCTCGTCATCGTACTCAACATCGTCCGACGAATAACCTGAGTCCTCGTCCGCGTCCTCTTCCTGCTTGTCTTCTTCATCTACCTCATCGATAATCTCATCTTCAGTTAGATCTGTACAACCATCAGGCATGGGTAACCGTTCACCATCTTGAACCAGGTCCATTATATCGGAGCGGACCATAAAAATATTAGGCTCTTGATAGGCAGGAATGTCTTTTTCTGGTTCAGCAGCATCTTCAGTCGTCGCCGGTGTCCCTTCAATTGTCTCTGTATTCCATATTCCTCGGGGAGAGATATGGTTCACTATTTTCCACCCTTCACCGGCTTTCGGATCGTCGAGATAGAACACCTGCCGAACTAAGGTGGCGAGAGCGAAAGGCTCATCCTCATACCAGTGCGAGTTTGTATCGACTGATAATAGTCCCAGGTCTTCCTTTGTACGCTTGAACCATCTGCACTTGAATAGGAAAACGTTGACATCATTCCCGTAACATAGCTGAACCACGTATACAATAGCCCCATAATATAGATCATTGTCTTTCCCAACCGCTACCCCACTGTTTTGTGTTCTTCTTCCTTCGTCTCGGGCCAATGAATGGAACTTTACACCATTCACAAAACATCCAGGATAAATATAGTGTTTAACCGGCTTCCCTGCTAGCAAGTGCTTTGGCCATGACCACCACCCTCCGTGGTTATCAGATTTTTGCAGATCAATCATCTGCGAAAAAGGGCAAATTAATATAAGGGTTTACTTTCTACAAACATGAGCGATATGTATTTAAATAATTAATACCGAGTCGTACGTACGTACCCATTGGAAGAAATAATCAGGAAACTTATTCTTAACCATTTTCTCAATCCACGCCGAACTCTTGTTTTGATTTAACGCCTGAAGCCTCTCCCTGTATGACAACATGTACGGCTCAACTTCGTCACAGTCTCACAACACTACCCAATGTGCCTCAATAAGTTCTTCCCGTGTTAACGATTCCTTTAATACTCCTCTAAACGGTCGGACGACATTGGTGACGACAGAAAGATTGATGCGGGCACTGCGATCGGAGGCAGTGGGAGGGGGTGGATCTTTGAGGTACCTGTTGCAGTAAGTAACACACTCATGCATTAGGTATGTCTCTGCTATGGAGCCATCCGGGGCCGACCTGTTTTTGACGAATGACTTATACTGTCCAAGCTGTCTACAAAATCAAACGTACACATTACATAAGTACATATAGCTAGCTAGCTAGTATATATATAATCTCCAGTGGAACAAATTAATTAATTAGTTGTACGTACCTTTCTTAAGGATACATCCAAGTGTACTGGACTGGACCAGAAATAAGCACCTGCTCGGGCAGGTGGATCATTAGGTGAATCATGATGTCAAAGAAAGCAGGGGGGAAAATCCTCTCTAGTTTGAAAATGATGTGCACAATTTGTTGTTGCAATTCCACCACATCTGACTTCTTTAATTCTCTGGCGCATAACCTCTGCCACCACCTGCACAATGCCACTATTGGTTCTACGACGTCCCGAGGCAAGTATGGTCGAATTACCACTGGAATCAGACGTTGCAGCATAACGTGATAGTCATGTGTCTTTAGACCAACAAACTTGTGTTGCACCTCGTCCACTGCTCCAGTTATAGTAGCTGCATACGTAGCCGGATAACGAACGCCCTTAAACTAGTGAAATACAGAACGTCTAAGCGTCGGCTTCACTGTGTATGGTGCATCTGGCATCTTGTTGTACACTCCTTTCCTATCCCTCCTCAACCACAAGGGACGACGTAGATTCATTGATTCCAAATCTTTGCGCGCTTTGGGAGTATCTTTAGTCTTGAACTTAATACCGAGAATTGTTCCCACCACGCTGTCACACACATTCTTTTCTATGTGCATCGCGTCCAAGTTGTTCCTCAGCTTCAACTTCGACCAGTAAGGGAGTTCAAAGAATATACTCTTGTGATCCCAATAGCTCAGATCATGTGGAGGAATTGGATTGCATTTCTTTACATCCGCGTCATTGCTCAACACACCAAAGTCGAAATAGCTCAACCTCTCTAAAATCTCTTCGCCCGACCAACTACGGGGTTTAGGATTGTTCTCTACCGTACCGTCGAAATGAGCTTCATCCTGTCGCCACGGGTGGTCGTGAGGAAGCCATCTACGGTGACCCAAGTAACACACCTTCCCCGCATGCCAACTAGAGTTCACGTCGTCCAAACATATAGGACATCCATTATATCCTTTTGTCCTGCAGGCTGCCAACATCCCATAAGCTGGAAAATCGCTGATCGTCCACATTACGGCAGCCCTCATCGTGAACATCGTGTCAGTGAATTTGTCATAAGTTGGGACTCCATTTTCCCACAACAGTTTCAGCTCGTCGATCAAAGGTCTGAGGTAGACATCTAAGCACTTCGATGGAGATTTAGGACCTGGAATTAGTACGGTAAGGAAATTAAATTCCTTGTTCATGCACATCCACGGAGGCAAGTTGTACGGCATCAGAATAACTAGCCAAGTGCTGACGGCGGAGCTATTACTTCCCCAAGGATTGAATCCGTCTGTAGATAGGCCGAGTCTAAAATTTCTAACCTCTGAAGCAAAGTCTCCAAATTCTCTGTCGAAATGTTTGAAACCCTCCCCATCCGCGGCGTGTCGCAGGACATCGTCATCTATTCGCTTTTCTGCGTACCATCGCATCGCCTCTGCTGTGTGTAGAGACATGTACATGCGCTGCAATCTGGGAATCAAGGGAAAATATCGAACAACTTTCACAGGAATTCTCTTTTTTGAACTCTTCCTATTCAACTGGAATCTGCACTGGCCACATACGGGACAATAGTCCAACTCTTTATACTCTTTGTAAAATAGCACACAATCATTCGGACATGCGTCAATTATCCTGTACTTTAGGCCGAGGCTGCTCAGGATATTTCTAACCTTATAATGAGATTTAGGAAGATTGTGATCATCAGGAAGGAACTTACATATTTGCTCCTGAATTTCGTCAAAAGCACTCACTGACATTTTGTGCTTCACTTTTATCTTCATTTGCTCCATCACATATTGCAACACATTCTCTCGACATCCAGGGAACACCGGGGTCTGCGCTTCAAGTAGTATCCGGTTGTACTTTTCCATCTCACTGGTGTCAGTGGCCAAGCTAGCTGCGGGGAATGTGTCATCATGCTCATTAGTGGTACTGTAACCTCCGTCTTGGTGTTGGTCCACTATGACTACATCCCGGAAACGCATCATGGACCAAATCTGCAGTTGGGTTGCAAGCTGGGGGTCCGGCACCACTGCCGCTGGATGAGGCACCATGGTAACTGTACCCTGAGCTGAAGTCTGCTGCGCTGAACTCTACTGCTTCACCATGCTCGCTCCATGTAGTGTAACTCCACATCATACCATTTTCGTACAGGTGTTGCACCATAACATTAACCTCCGCATACTGACAATTAAGACATTTCTGACACAGACACCTGAAACGTTTCTTTCCCTGACCATGTTCTATCGCGAAATTCACAAATTCGCTAATTCCATCCATATACCGGACATCACATCTATTCTTCAACTTCATCCAACTCTTGTCCATACTGCTACAAAATATTATAATTAATTAATTATTACATATATATATATTTGTCCATTAATTTACGCTTAATTATACGTACTCGATCTACATCGATCCATCAATTACGTACGTACGTAATTTAATCGATTTGTACATATATATATATTGCTAACATCAGCTAACATCCTTGCATGTATATATGTACGTACGTTTTCACTAAATATATATTAATTAAGCAAATTTTAACTGCGTACGTACGTACCTGCTGGCCTTCTCGATATCTGTACGTTAATTAAGCTAACTAGCTAGTCAGCGGAGATCCCTTATCGATCCTGATTCTTCTCAGCCTTCTAGCTAGCTAGCTCCCTTCTCCTTCTCCCTTCTCCTTCAATTCTTCTTCAAATGGAATGAAGAGATCGAGGAATGAATTCGATCAGTTTGGCATCGGGCTTATATAATGCTTCACTTAAACGACGGAGGTGTCGGTACGTCGTCTAAGTGGAAGTACGTTTCGTATACTCGGACGACGGCGTGTCGGTCCGTCCTCCAGGTGATAACCTGGACGACGGAGAAGGTATTCTCCGTCGTCCAGGTGATCACCTGGAGGACGGAGAAGACTCCGAGGTCCAGGTGATCACCTGGACGACGGAGAATACCGTATCCGTCGTCCAGGTGATCACCTGGACCACGGAAAAGACTCCGTGGTCCAGGTGACCACCTGGACGGCGGAGATGGTATTCTCCGTCGTCCAGGTGGTACTTGGACCACGGAGTATTTTCCGTGGTCTAGGTGTCACTTGGACCACGGAATAATTACGTTTCCATGGTCTAAGTGCTATTTTCTTGTAGTGACTTATTTATTTCGTGTCCACATCTTTATCCGAAATTGTGGTGAGTAATTTTATCCCTCTGGTGAGGTGATGTCAGTTAAATTAGTTTATGGAGATTGTAGTGTAATGTTTGGAGATGTTGATTTGATCTTGGGTAATGACTTCTTGAGCCATTATCAGGCGTTGGTAGACTGTTATTGAGAAGAGGTCGTGTTTTGGAGTCCAGTGTTGCCTGAGATTTTACTCCGTGGTGAGATAAGTGTGTTATATTTGTGCATGGGTTTGGCCGTGAAGACTGTGATGTTTTGGGAGAGATGTACCGCATAATTGGTACATGTCGTGAAAATTCGTGTCCCTACTTCCTGTACTAATTACATTGAAGTAATTAGTGTGTTATTTCCCGTGAGCTACCAAGTCTACCGACGGTTCGAGAGAGATTTTATTGTTGAGTTATTATCGGGTACCGATCCTATAACTCAAGTATCCTATCAGATGACTCCAGCTGAGTTGCAAGAGTGGCAGACTCTACTTCAGGAATTGATCAACGAGAATGTTATCCGTCCCATAATTTTATTGTGTGGAGCCCCAATATTATTTGTGAATGTGAAGGATAGTTCAATGAGGTTACGTATCGCCTATCGAAAACTGAACCACGATATGGTGATGAACAATTACAAATTGCCTTGGATCAATGATTTACTTAATCTTGATATTTCTTCGAAACTCATTCATTCTTTGAGGTATTCCAGTAATTCAATTCTGTTAACCTAATATATTTTTACTTGTGCTTTTCTTGCATTAATTGTGTTCATTTTGTGTCATGAACATATTTCTTTTTGAAAGGTATATGAGGATGTTATATACGAGCGTGAATTCCGACCAGAGTTATACTTGGTGATGATGATTTAATTTATTTCTTCCAGCTTTATAGAATCTGGAGTTCTAACGATGCATGTTATCGAGAAATGTTGTGTTTCTTGGATTTCGTAGTATTTTGACTGAAAGAACCCAACCCCGGTTTAGTTACGTAAACAGGAATTAGATCCTAACAACAATACAACTTTTAAAAAAAAAATCACAAGAGTTTACATTATAAAATGAGTAAACCAAAAAATACACTACCAAATAGTCCACAAAAACCAAACCGTGGGACGCCAATTGCCATCCGGATTTCTCAAATTCACAAACTACTGAATAACAGTCAAAGTATTTCTTTACACTTATTATTCAAAATCCAGTAAGTACCCGAAAAGCATTACAAAGGAAAAACAAACTAACATAGTACTCAGAGAGACTTCTAATTTAAAAATATACAAAGCTAGTAGGTTAAACCAAGAACCTACTAGAAAAGAACGGTGACTTGAACTCTAGGCCTCCGACGACGACACACAACCACATGATAGAAACTGCAAACTGGGCAAGAAGGAAACCAAAAACCCCAGCAAAAAGCATATAAATAATAAATCCGTTAGAGTGAGTGGACGAAAATAATAATATATCACATAAATCAGAGATATAAATCCAACATGCTTTTCACAATAAATGCATATCGAAATCATGCGAGTCAAAACAATCAAGCCCAGGTCAGGTGTTTGTCCTAACCCTCCTAGGTGCTGTGTAATGTGTGGAAGCAATAACTTGAGTACGTTTCCCTCAAGTTACAAACATGCCCAGGTCAAGTGTTTGTCCTAACCCTCCTGGGTGCTGTGTAATCACAGGTCAGGTGTTTGTTATAACCCTCCCGAAGCATCTCTGGGATCAACCAAGAGGCCATAGCATCGATGCATCCATAATAACCATACTCTGTGTAAAAACAAATCATATGTGCCTCTGAAACAATATATGCTCATAAAATGCGTAATCATAAATGCAAACCCATAAATGCATAATCGTAAAAGCATAATCATAGACTCGCAAATCAACTGTGAAAATCAAAGTGTCCACTCACAGTAAACAGCTAGCCCTGAGGCCCAGCGGAAGTTCCCTCGCCAAAATCTTTCTCGCGGTTTCCTGAATAAATAACAATTCATTTAATTTCAGAATTCGATAAAACGCGTGAAAAACAACTCAGAAACCATCTCGGAAACCCCAAGGGAAAATAAGATTTTCAACTCGCCGAAGCTCCGCCGCAGGCACACCATGTAATCAAACAATCTCAGCCATATACAACTTCACTAATTTACTCACATAAAGTTTCCCGGGAAGTGCAAGGAAATGAGTTGACTTTGTAAGACGATCAACAATTACCCAAATCCCAGTATTTCTACTAGATGTATGAGGCAACAGATACACAAAATCCATAGTGATGTGCTCCCATTTCCACACTGGAATCTCTAATGGTTGCAAATTCTCCGCAGGTTTCTGTCGCTCTGCCTTCACTTGTTGACAAATAAGGCACTTGCTCACATAGGTTGTTATTTCCCTCTTCATATTGCACCACCAGTAATAAGCTTTAAGCGTTCGGAACATCTTCGTACCACCTGGATGCATGGCATAAGAAGAACAAGGAGGTTCGTCAAGTATTTCTTTCTTCAATTCTGCATCTCCTGGTACACACAATCTCCCTCTAAACATTAAAGTGCCATCCTTATTCAATTGAAACTCTGTTGGTTCACCATTTTGAATCATGTTCTTCTTACTTCATAGATAAGAGTCTGCATCCTAAGCTTCACAAACCTGATTCAACAATACTGGTCGAACCTGGAAGCTGGCTAACAATGCTCCATCATTATCCCATTCCAATTCCGCTCCTGTAGCTCGCAACTCAGCCAATAGTGATACTCTTGCTACACGTACATGAAATAGGAAGGCTCTGGATTTTCGGCTAAGGGCATCAGCAGCAACATTAGCTTTTCTCGGATGATACTCAAACGTACAATCATAATCATTAATCAGCTTCATCCACCTTTGCTATCTCATGTTCAAGTCTGGTTGAGTATGCAAATAAGTAAGACTCTTATGATCGGTAAAAATCTTGCACTGTGCTCCATACAGGTAGTGTTTCCAGCTCTTCAATGCTAACACAATGGCAGCTAACTCAAGATCATGCGTGGGGTAATTAACTTCATGAGGCTTCAATTGTCTGGAAATGTACGCCACCACCTTGCCATGCTGCATCAAAACACAACCAAGACCCAACTTCGAAGCGTCACTGTAAATGACATACTCCCCACTGTCGTCTGGTAATGTCAACACCGGTGCAGTCGTCAACTTCTATTTCAATGTCAAATAGCTTTCTTCACAGGCATCGGACCACTCAAATCTAACTTCTTTCTTCGTTAATCAAGTAAGTGGAGTCGCAATCCGCGAAAAGTCCTGTACAAAACGGCGATAGTATCCAGCTAAGCCCAGAAAGCTTCTTATCTCAAATACACTGGTAGGTCTACTCCAATTCAACACTGTCTCAATCTTGTCAGGATCAACGCTAACTCCGTCAGCCGAAATCACATGCCCCAAAAATTTCACCAGATCCAACCAAAATTCACACTTGCTAAACTTCGCATACAGCTGTGTATCCCGCAAAGTGTGCAAGACGGCATGTAGATGCTTCATATGCTGCTTTACACTACGGGAATAAATCAGGATATCATCGATGAACACAATCACAAACTTATCCAGATAACGCCTGAAGACTTGATCCATGAGATCCATAAAAGCAGCTAGGGCATTTGTAGAGTGATCGAAAAGCTGTTTTGGGAACATCAAATTCCTTAATCCGCAGCTGATGGTATCCAAACCTCAAATCAATCTTCGAGAATACTGTAGCTCCTTTAAGTTGATCAAACAAATCATCAATCCATGGCAAGGATACTTGTTCTTTACTGTGACCTGATTCAGTTTCCGATAATCAATACACAATCTCATAGAACCATCTTTTTTCCTTACAAACAGCACTGTAACACCCCATGGTGAAACACTAGGTCGAATGAAGCCTTTCTCAATCATCTCCTGCAACTGAGTCTGCAACTCTTTCAACTTTGCTGAAGCCATTCGATAAGGTGCTTGTGAGATCGGACCAGTACCCGGAAGCAACTCAATTGTGAAGTCAATTTCTCTCATCAAAGGAAGACCAGGTAAATCTTCAGGAAACACATCTGGGTACTCACAAACTATAGAGATATCCCCAATATTCGGCACACAAACATTAGTATCAATCACATGAGCCAAAAACACCTCACAGCCTCTCCTTAACATCTTCTCAGCCTTTACTACCAAAATCAAACAAAGTGGAGAGATATTTCTTTCATCGCATAGCAAGATTTCTGGCATGCCTGGACTTCTAAAAACTACCTTCTTTCTATGACAAATGAAGACTGCCATGTGAGTCTCCAAGAAATCCATCCCAAAAATCACATCAAAGTTCACAATATCCAGCAACATCAAATCCGCGAGTAAACCACAACCTCCTATAAAAATCTAACAATCCCGATACACCCACCCGACACACACTACCTCATCAGATGGATACAACACTCGCCACATACTAGGGAATGGAGAAGCAGGTATAGTGGCTAATGATGCTAATCTATATGACGTGAAGGAATGCATAGCCCCTGGATCTAACAAAGTAAGAACTAGAATACAAAAACATATAACGTACCGATTCATAGCATGCACACGAGCTTGTCCAGCTGGTCGTCCATGCTGACTACAATTCTGTTGGTCTACTTGCCCAGAAGACTATGTTGCTTGATCTCCGGATGTGGTACCCTGACCATGACTGCTACCCTGAGCTGTAATACCCACAAAAGTACCACCTTGCGGACATTCCCTTGCAAAGTGACCATCTTGGCCACAACTGTAACAACTAGTGGTGCCTCAAAAACAAGAATCATAATGCTGCCTATTACAGATGTTGCACAATGGATAATCTCTTGGTGCAGCTGGTGTATCATATGTGTGTCGAGAGTAACTCGATCCACTAAAACTTGTACTTGCTTGTGGCCTCTGGGGTCGATCCCTTCTCCATCTCCGGCTTCCTCTCTAACCAGATGAGCCAGTAGAAAACCTGTAAGGTCCACCACTCGAAGAGGATGCTGATCCAGAAGTACCAGAACTCAACATTTTTTAAGGACCCTGACTAGATCTACCTTCCTCGAAACGGCGACACTGAAACCGCATCTGTCTCTCTTTCTCAATATCTTCACCTCTGAGTGTAGCATTGACAAAGTCATCAAAGTTATCCCGAGACCTAGTTGTCAAAGTTCCCTTGATATTTAGATTCAGACCCAACTCAAACCTTCTGCATTTTGCTTCCTCAGATGCAACCATATCACGCGTAAATCGAGATAAACTGGTGAACTTATCTCGATACTCGAGCACTGACATACCTCCCTGCCTCAAGTTAGTAAACTCTTCATATTTCCTTTGCTGGGTAGGTTGATTGAAATATTGGCGCATAAACAAGTCCCTGAACATAGGCCATGGAGTATCAATTAAAACCCTCTAGGTGCTAACCCACCAAAAATAAGCATCTGAATCCAATAACCCAACAGCAGCAACAGTCATCTGCTCAGGAGTAAAATGTAGGCGCTCACAAACATGCTCCACCTAGACTAACCAAGCCTCACATACTTCAGGATCAATAGAGCCAGAAAAAGTAGTTGCTGCAGCTATGACTTCGCATAAGCAAGTCGTGCGTTCGCTAATCCTTAACAGGATCCCGAGCCCTATCAACACGGGATCCACATCGGGGAGGCATCCTAAGAAAACCAAACATTAGTCACCAAAACCAATAGGGTGCAATAATGATACCTCAAACATTTGAAAGCATACAACACCCAGAGCATTGATGATTATCCACTGGCCGATCGGGTTATCGCTCTGGAAATGCTGTATATTCTCAAAGGTCCTTGGATTTTCAACTCACCGGAGCTCTGCCGTGGACAACGCGTGGCCGTCACACACCACCACCGGTGGTGGTGCGTGAACCACACGCGCTCCCAGTCGAAATTGCTCTAATGAGAGCGTTTGACCACTCGTTGGAAAGATCTCAACGAGCCCAACATATTTTCCAACTGGACCTAGACCCAATTCCACGGCATTTGGCCGGACCCACGGTGGCCGAAAGCGCCGAAAAACTTCTTCGGTCGATTCCGTCACCGGTGATGCACCTCGGCCCCCCAAACCAAGGGGGTTTTTATCCTTGGATCAAACCTAACCAAACCCACCCCACCAATATGCCGGAAAACGGTCGGAATGCCGCCGGCAAACTACCCCGAAAACCCACGGGTTTCCGGCCAATTTTCGATCACAAAACGTCATTAAATTTCACAAACAAATAAATGAATGAAAATAGGAGATGAAGAGCTTCAAATCCATACCAAGAATGCCAAAAAACGCCACAAATCCATACCAAGAACGCCGGCAACCGTGGCATTTTCTGGCGAGTCGAAATCGGTATTCGTTTTGGGCAAAATACTAGTCGATACGTATTTCATACAATTTTCTGCATTTCCACCGTATTTCCATTGAAAATTCAATATTTATACGAAAAATTTCTGATCAGATCAACGGCTGAGGTTTGCTCTGATCAAGATTCAACGGTCCAAAGTAAACTGTCAAGAAAAATATTTTAAAATACACATTTCACATACAAAATTCCAAAAATTGAAAGAAATAACTCGATAACCCGAAAAATTCTCCAAAAATTCCAACGTGCACGAAATGAAATACTCTATGACTTCCGCGAAGAAAGTTGGATCAAATTCTGACCCGAAGAAAAAGTCGTTAACAAAATTTCACGAGATGCATAATTCGCGAAAAACCTAAATCGTAAAAGTTAGCGTAACTTTTGGTTTGGATCGTTACACTGACCTTCTGATTAACTTTTGTAAGTTGATGATCTGGTGTTAGAGAAATTATAATATCTACGATGGTACAACATGGAAGGTTGCAGCAATTCAATTATTCAATCGAGATGATACTCTGGAATGAGATTGGCATCCCAGTATTATATTATTTTCAATTGCAGCTTACGTGTATTTGTGTCCTATGCCTAATTTCTTAGGGTCTGTTAGCTCGTGTCAGCAGTAGTTATGTTCTTGTGCGAGCCATATGTGTGAATAATTTAGGTGCAGTTGTGAGGACAGTTAATTTTCAAGCTTGAGTTTGTCCTAACCCTCCTGGGTGCTGAATAAAGTGTGGAGGCAATAACTTGAGTACGTTTCCCTCAAGTTATAAACATGCCCAGGTCAGGTGCTTGTCCTAACCTTTCTGGGTGCTGTGTAATCACGGGTCAGGTGTTTTTCATAACCCCCTCAGAGCATCTCGGGGATCAGCCGAGAGGCCATATCATCGATGCATCCATAATAACCATACTCTGTGTAAAAACAAATCATATGTGCTTCTGAACCAATGTATGCTAATAAAATGCATAATCATAAATGCATACCCATAAATGCATAATCGTAAAAGCATAATCATAGACTTGCAAATCAACTGTGAAAATCAAAGTGTCCACTCACAATAAACAGCTAGCCCTAAGGTCCGGTGGAAGTTCCCTCACCAAAATATTTCTTGCGGTTTCCTGAATAAATAACAATTCATTTAATTTCAGAATTCGATAACCAAACGCGCTCCCGGTCTCAACTGCTTCGATGGGACTGTTTGACCACTCGTTGAAAAGATCTCAACGAGCCCAACATCTTTCCCAACTGAACCAAATTCCAAATCGTCGTCGATTCGCTGGAATTTACGCCGAAAGTCCACGGATTGAAAATCGCCGCAAAACTTTTCCGGTTGATTCCGACGCCGGTGATGTACCTCAGTCCCTCAGACCAAACTGAGTCAAACCTCCCTCCATAGCATGTCGGAAAATGGCCGGAATACCGCCAGCAAACTAACCCTAAAAACCACGGGTTCACGGCCTCAAAACTACCACAAAACTCACCCAAAATCAACAATATATACATGAATGGAAAGAGGAGAGAAAGAGCTTCAAAACTATACCAAGAACGCTGGCAACTATGGCATTTTCCGGTGGGTCGAAATCGAAATCCAAAACGGGTCAAAATGGGTATACGGGTCGCATACGTACACACTTCGTATTTTTTGATTTTCTCTGTATTTTCACCGTATTTCCACTATAAATATCAAAAATGTCTGATCAGATCAAAGACTGAGGTTTGATCTGATCAAGATCCAACGGTCCAAAGTAAACCGCCAAGAAAATATTTTAAAATACATAATTTCACATACGAACTTCCAAAAATCGAAAGAAATACCTCGATAACCCAAAAAATTTCCCGAAAATGCCTACGTGCACGAAATTAAATACTCTACGACTTCCTCGAAGAAAGTCAGATCAAATTCTCCCCCGAAGAAAAAGTCGTTAACAAAATTTCACAAAGTGCATAATTCGCGAAAAATCTAAATCGTAAAAGTTAGCGTAACTTTTGGTTTGGATCGTTAGCGTAACTTTTGGTTTAGATCGTTACACATTCTTTTATATCATCATCTTTTACATCAACCCTTGCATTGAAATCAGAAGCTAGGAAAACTCCGTTAATGATTGGGTCACCTATGAGTAGTGGGGTAAGAGTTAACCGAGTGTGTAAGCGATGCATGATAGACATATCAAGTCATAAGCTAGATTTAGATCTGATAATAATGGATTTATTAGACTACGATGTCATATTAGGAATGAATTGGTTGAGTTATTACCAGGCTGTTGTGGACTGTAGATGGAAGAAGATAACGATAAGCACCTTGGAAGGAGAAAACGTTTAGTTTCTATGGGGATAAGAGTACTTTTACGAGTAAATTTTTTTCTAATGCCAAGCCATCCAATTACTTGTTTATTGCACATATTGTGGCATAGGAAGAAAATGAGCTGCAGTTAGAAACTATGCGTGTGGTAAGGGATTTTAGGGATGTATTTCTAGATGATTTTTTTGGGTTACCTCTAGAGCATGAGGTGAAATTTTCTATCATGGTATATCCATGTACCTTACCAATTTTGATATCTCCTTATCGCATGGCACCAGCAAAGTTAAAAGAACTCAAGGTACAAGTTGAGGAACTAGAGACCAAACGTTTTATTCACCCTAGCACTTCACCATGGGGGGCACCGACACTTTCTTTGGAAAAGAAGGATGGAATGTGCATTGATTATCGTAAGCTAAATAGAGTTACTGTGAAAAAAAATACCCAATACCAAGGATTTATGATTTATTTGATCAACTACGAGGTTCTTGCTTATTTTCTAAAATCGATCTTCGTTCGGGTTATCATCAGTTGCGAGTCAAAGCAGAAGACATACCCAATATAGCTTTTAGAACTTGATACATACATTATGAGTTTTTGGTTATGTCTTTTGGTTTAACGAATGCTCCAGCGACATTCATGGACTTGATGAATAATGTTTTTCAACCATATATGGATCATTTTGTGATATTCATAGATGACATTCTCATCTATTCGACATCTAGAGAAGAACATGAGAGACATTTGACGATTGTTTTACAAACGTTAAGGGAACAATGATTGTTTTGGGTTTAGGGCAGACATTGACGAAACTTCACCCTTGACCAGAGTTAACAAACAAATGATGGAGAGTAATGGAACTTGATGAGACTTAGCAAGACAGTATATAAACTTGACGGGAGCCAGTGGCGAAACCAAAATTATGGAGTAGTGTGTCTGTGCGTGTTAAGAAATTATATATTATCATGAATGCCAAGGGTTAGAAACATAAGTACATAACGACTTGTGAGTTTTAGTTAATTAAGGTTAAATTTTTGGGACATGTGATCTCTAATGAAGGAATTGCCATGGATTCTTCCAAAGTAGAAGCTGTGCTAAATTGGAATCAGCCCAAAAATATATTAGAAATTCAAAGTTTTCTTGGATTAGCAGGATACTATCGGAGATTTATTAAAGATTTTTCCAAGTTAGCTACACCATTGATGAAGTTAACTCGAAAGGAAGTGAAATTCGTTTGGAATCATGAATGTGAAAAATCATTTCAAGAATTGAAGATTCGTTTGACTACTGCTCCAGTGTTAATCATTCATAAATGTGGAAAAAATTATACAGTATACATCGATGCTTCTATGCTAGGACTAGAGTGTGTGCTAATGCAATCGGATAGAGTGGTTGCATATGCTTCTCGACAATTAAAGTCCCATGAAAGAAATTACCCAACACATGATTTGGAATTAGCTGCTATAGTTCATGCTCTTAAAACTTGGAGGCATTATCTATATGGAGAGTGATTTGAGTTATATTTTGATCATAAGAGCTTGAAATATTTATTCACTCAAAAAAAGCTCAACATGAGACAGTGAAGTTGGATGAAATTTCTAGAAGACTATGATTTTTTATTACATTATCATCCTGGTAAAGCAAACATAGTAGCGGATGCCTTAAGTAGAAAATTACAAGGGTATGCGGCAAGTCTGCATGTTCAAAAATGGAAGATGATAGAATCTCTTACTGAGTACAAATTACATGTGGATATAAATGAAGATGTGGCTAGAACATTCAATGTGGTAACAAGACCAATTTTGATGGAAAGGATCATTGAGAAGCAACATGAGGACGCTTTATCCATGTCTCTTCAAGGCCAGATTATGTATACTAGATATTAGAAGGATGGAGCTTCAATGAAAATAGTGGATTAAGATATTTTGGTAGGTTATATGTACCTGAGATTCAAGACTCAGAGATGAAGTCCTCCGTGAAGTGCAGTACTCGTTTTACACAATTTATCCGGGGGGTACTAAAATGTATCACGATCTTCGTCGACAATTTTGGTGGGAAGGAATGAAAAAGGATATTGTTGTATTTGTGAAAAAGTGTCTCACTTGTCAAAAAATCAAAGCCGAGCATAAAAAGCCACCAGAGACACTTCAACCTTTGCCTATAGCATAATGGAAATGAGATCATATTACCATGGATTTTGTATCTGGTTTACCCCGTTCGTCTAAAGGAAAAGATACAATATGGGTTATAGTGGATCGGTTGACTAAGTCTGCCCACTTTTTACCAATAAAGACAACAGACTCTAATGAAACACTTGGGAAGTTGTATGTACAAGAGATAGTTAAGCTACATGGAATTCCTCTCTCAATTATGTCAGATAGAGACTCCAAGTTTAGTTCTAAATTCTGGAAAAGTTTACAGTAGGCTTTGGGTACGAATTTGTATTTAGTATTACATTTCATCCTCAAACTGACGAACAATCAAAAAGAACTATCCAAATTCTGGAGAATATGTTGAGAGCTTACATCCTAGAGTTTCATGGAAGTTGGGAAGATTATTTATCATTTGCAGAGTTCGCCTACAATAATAGTTTTCAGTCTAGTATTGGAATGACATCATATGCAGCACTGTACGGAAGACCCTGCAGGTCACCATTGTGTTGGACCGAGGTAGGTGAGACTATTATAATTGGAACTGATTTTATTCAAGAAAACTACCAAAAAAGTGAAGATAATCAGAGAACGACTATTGACAGCTCAGAGTAGACAAAAAAGCTACATGGATCGGAGAATGCGACTGTTAGAATTTTAAGTAGGTGATCATGTTTTTCTAAAGGTATCACCGTGGAAAGGAATCCAACGGTTTAGAAAAAGTGGAAAATTAGCTCCGAGATTTATTGGTTCTTTCGAGATACTTGAGCAAAAAGGAGAAGTTGCTTATAAGCTAGCCTTACTGCCACAATTTTCAGGAATTCATGATATGTTTCATGTATCTATGCTTCAAACGTATGAGCCAGATCCTTAACATGTTTTAGACTGGGTAGATCTCGACCTAGATGAGCACTTATCTTTCGAGAATAGACTAGTTTGAATACTAGATCGGAAAGATAGAGTATTGCGAACAAAAAGTATTCTGATCGTGAGAATTATTTGGCAACACGGAAATTTTTAAGAAGAAACTTAAGAATTAGAATCCGAGATGTATTAGAATTACCCTAAGTTTTTCTAGAACCTTGGTACGTGCTAAATTTCAGTGACAAAATTTTCTTTTAGAAAGGTAGAATGTAACAACCTAGAATTTTATTTATTTATTTTATTAAGAGAAAAATTTATATTTTTAATGTAATTTAATTTAATTTATTATTATAAGTAGTTATTAGTTATATATGTATATATATTTGGGTTTTTAAGTGAGTGAGCCGTGGGCTTGAATTTGGTAGATAGTAGCCAAGTTTGATTAGGAAGTCCATGATTAATTAAAGTTCAAATAGAGAGTATTCGGGAAAAAAAAAAAGAGAGTGGGAGAGAGAGCGAAGCTCTCCATCGTCCGTCGTAGGGATGAACCAAGAAAAGTTAGAAAACCTATAACCTTCTAACTCAAACCATTGTCGCATCTCCTCATTGTTTTCTCATCTCTCATATTCTTTCCTTAGCCTAAAAGCACAGAAAAATAACTCAATCCCAGAAAACTTCCATCCAAATCCTTAGCTCACTTTACACAAACAGGAGGTGTCAATTACGGGTTGAATTGAAGTGACTCATACAAGCTATATTCTGGGAAGATGAACCCTAGAACAAGGAGGTGGAACCCTAGACTAGGGATGAGTTAAACCTACTATCCATATGTAAGTTCCCTGAGTTCTCATAATCAAATTTACTTTCTTCATGCTTATCATGAATTGAATGATTACCTGCTTAGGAAACACTATACATAGCTGAGATTAGAAGCTTTTTAGGTATAATTTCGCAAGTCTTTTCCTAATATAAAGTTAGAGTGTTAGAGAGAGTTAAGAAGGAGAAAGTGTTCTGTAAGGAGGAAGATTAGATGTTGGTTCTCTAGCTTGTTCAAAATTAAGTTATAGTTTCTGATTTGGTTATGCTTTGATTCATTGTTAGTAGAAAAATAGTATTGTCAAGGTGTGTTTAAGTAGTTGTTTAAATCTACTACTTGTCTACCTAGAAAAAAGAATTTCAGACTTTGTTTAGTTTCTATTTTGGACTTTAAATTACTTATTTTGGGGCAACTAAATCTTACAAAAGTATTTTGAATCTTAGTTCTCTTAAACAACAAAAGGTGTTACTTGAGTCTTTACTTTGTAGAAACTTTGCAGTAGCTTAGTTCAACTATTTTAACTCATTTCCTTGTATGGTTTGCTTTTTATGAAACATGAAAGCCTCTAGTTTTTATCTATGTAAGATTTTTTTAGATTTCGAAATGGTTTAGTAATACAAAAAGCTTGCAAAAACTGATTTTTACTACAGTTTTCCTGAAACAGAAACAGATTTTCGAAAAATCATAACTAATTGTGAAAAAAAAAATTTGGAAATTCTAACTCTCATATTTTCCTTAGTTTGTCTTCTGCAATTCGTTAGAAGACATTAAACTCAGATTCTGCACCATTTGGTACAGTTTTCATATTTTATGTTGCTGGGTCAAGGAAGTGCAAGTTTTTTTTTATGTATTTTGGACGGTCTTTCTTTGTTGCATATTGAGCATTCATTACATGCTTTTAAGTGCTATATCTTGTGTGTTGTGCTAAAGTATATTACTTTCAATATTAGGAACTTAAGCTTGTTGAAGTAATCAATAATTGTTGTAAATGTTGGGGGAATGTTGAAAAGTATTATTGTGAATATTATCTTCTAATTAGAATTAAAGTTGTATAGATGTGAGAGGAATATAAATATTTTTTCCTATTAGCATACCACTTGTATATCTTTATTAACCCCAAAATTATGATGAATGAAATCATTGAATTCTCCCTGAACCAAAATTCTACTTGGTATCAGAGCCGAATTCCTGGAATTTGAAAAATCATGAATTGAATTGAAACCCTGAATTGGCACCACTAAATTATTTCTTCTGCTGCACTTGAATTTGAACCTAAATTCTTGAATTTGAAAACCCATAATCCCGAAGTATACTCTTGAAATCCTGAATCTTGAAAACCTTACTATTTGAAACATGAAGATATCGCATGGATCATCTTTGCTCATATAGTTGAATCGGGTGTGAGAAGTAATGCATCATCCCTCTCTGCATTATCTTTGAATCCTACCTGGATAATTAATACTGGTACAACTGATCACATGATGAATACCCCCAGTCTGGTACAGACCATTAATCCATCCCCTAAACATGTTGTGTCTACTACTGATAGCTCTCCATCTCCTGTTATTGGTGAAGGTTCTGTCAAGATATTTGAAAATCTGTCAATTGATTTTATCCTTGTTGTTCCCTCTTTTGCCTATAACTTTCTTTCTGTTAGTCAGATAATTGCGGTGCTTGGATGTTCTGTCACTTTCTATCCAATTTTTTTGTATCTTTCAGGATCTTGTGACTTAAAAAATTCTTGGTTATGATGTTCAAATAGGGAAATTATATTATCTTGATTTAATAGGCAGTGGAGCACAATTGAAATTATCGGGACAAACGAATAATACCACCAGTTTGGATAAAGCTAAGGAAGATGTGTGATTATGGTACCAGTACCATCGACTTGGTCATTTGAATTTTCAATATCTGCAGAAGCTTCAACCTCAACTTTTTTCATGTGTGAATACCTCAGAATTTCAGTGTGAAACATGTAAATTTGCCAAGAGTCACCGTAGTACTTATTCCCCAAGTTTATTCAAATGTTCTGTCCCTTTTATGAAAATTTACTCTGATGTTTGGGGCCCTGCACAAGTTTCTACCCGCTATGACTTTCGGTATTTTGTTACTTTTATTGATGAAAGTACTAGGATGACTTGTATCTCCTTAATGAAGCACAAGAATGAAGTGTGTTCCAGATTCACTGAATTTCATGCGATGGTAGCAACCCAGTATTAACAGAAAATCCGGGTATTTCAATCCGACAATGATGGTGAATATGTGAATGATGAGATGTCTGCATACTTGATCTCTCATGGAATCCGACACCATACTTCAATTTCGTATACTCCTTAACAAAATGGATTAGCGGAAAGGAAGAATAGACAGATAATGGAAGTTGTTCGGGCCTCTCTCTTTAGCATGAATGTGAAACCAAACTTATGGGGAGAAGCTGCTCATTCTGTTGCATACTTGATCAATCGCACTCCTTCCCGCGTGATTGAGTTTCAAAATCCTTATCAGAAGTTGCATCAGTTGCTGAATGTGTCATCCTTGCCGAATTTAGAGCCAAGAGTTTTTGGGTGTACTATGTATGTTCATATCAATAAACAACTAAGAGGCAAACTTGATCCATGTGTTGTGAAATGTATTTTTATTGAGTATGCTGACTTCCAAAAATATTATTGTTGTTATGACCCGTTCCATAACAAGTTGCATGTTTCATTGGATGTCTTCTTTCGTGAATCTGAACCATATTACTCAGGGGGAGCTTCAGAGTCTTTCCTTCAGGAGGAGAGAAGTATATGTGAAGGAAATCATTTGAATATACAGGAATTTGAAGAATTGGAGAAGTTGAAAAGAAGCTTTAAAGTTGCTGGAAATTCTGGAAATTCAAAAGATGACCCGAGAGCCTCCTTCGATGGATCGAAGGAAACTCTCGATTCATCGAAAGCTTTTCAAAGAATGGACCAGGGAACATCCTTCGATGGATCGAAGGACATTCTCGATCCATTGAAAACTGGAGATGAGATGAACCAGGGAACACCCTTCGATCCATCGAAGGGTATTCTCGATGCATCAAAGCTTTCACCTGAAATGGACCCGAGAGACACCTTCGATGGATCGAAAGATATTTTTGATCCATCAAAGACTGGACCTGAAGCTGGAGCGTCACAATCAGTTTAACCTTCTTCTTAAGCTGTATCTCATGAAGCTCCCCCTTCTACTCCATCAACCAATGAGTCTTCTCAGAATGTCTCACATGAGGTATGTACTGATAACATTGAATTAGGCACTGTAGAGGTTGCTCCAAGGAGGTCTCAACGAGAAACAAAGAGGGTTCCAAAGAAGCAATATGAGCCAACTATGGAAGCCAAAGCCAAATATCCTATTACTGCCTTTGTATCTCACCATAGGTTGTCTGGAGCACATGCACTTATTGTGAGTCAATTATCTACAGTATCTATTCCCAGTAATGTACAAGATGCCTTGGCAGTTCCAAAATGGAAGCAGGTAATGAATGAAGAACTGGAGGCTTTACAAAAGAATAGAACATGGAATATTGTTCCTGCACCACCTGGAAAGAAGACTGTTGGATGTAGATGGGTATTTACAATGAAGTTGAAGGCAGATGGAAGCATTGATTGATATAAAGCTCATTTGGTTGCAAAAAGTTATACTCAGCGATATGGAGTCAACTATCAAGAGACATTTGCTCCCGTAGCAAAGATCAGTACTGTACGCATCCTCATAACCTTAGCAGCGCGACATGACTGGTCATTGCACCAATTTGATGTGAAGAGTGCTTTCCTAAATGGAGATTTAGAAGAAGAGGTGTACATGGATATTCCTCCAGGTGTTAACTATAAGCCATGTGACGTTGGGAAAGTCTGCAGATTGAAGAAATCATTGAATGGATTGAAGCAATTTCCAAGAGCTTGGTTTGGGAGATTTTCTGGAGCCATGAAGAAGTTTGGATATCGACATAGCAACTCTGATCATACCTTGTTCAGTAAATGCAAGGGTGGTAAGATTACTGTTTTGATTGTATTTGTGGATGATATGGTTGTTATAGGTGATGATCCGGTTGAGATGGAAGATTTGAAGAAACGTTTGTCCCAAGAGTTTGAGATGAAAGACTTTGGTCCGTTGAAGTATTTCTTGGGGATTGAAGTTGCAAGATCCAAGTTGGGAATCACCTTGTCACAACGAAAGTATGTGCTTGATCTTCTTGCTGAAACAGGAATGTTGGATTGTAAACCTGCTAATACTCATATCGAGATGAATCATAAGTTGGAGTTGTGCCTTGGTTAAGTTCTAACAAACAATGGCAGGTATCAAAGGTTAGTAGGAAGATTGATGTATTTGTCACACACTAGGTCTGCTATTGCATATGTTGTAAGTGTTGTGAGTTAGTTCATGCATGATCCAAGTGAAGAACATATGAATGTTGTGATGCGCATTCTCAGATATTTGAAGTCTGCACCTGGTAAAAGCCTACTATTTTCAAAAGATGGTGAGTTTGGAGTTACAGGTTACTCTGATGCAAATTGGGCAGGAGATAAGACTAATAGAGCATCCACTTCTGGTTATTTCACGTTTATTGGTGGAAATTTATTAACATGGCACAGTAAGAAGCAAAATGTTATTGCCCGTTCCAGTGTTGAAGCTAAATACCGAAGAATGACAAATGGAGTGTGTGAACTGTTATGGATTCGGAATGTATTGAAGGAGCTAGGTTTCAAGCTCTATAAGGCCATGGATCTGCATTGTGACAACACTCCTGCAATTGAAATTGCTCATAAGCCTGTACAGCATGATCGAACCAAGCATGTGGAGATTGATAAGCATTTTATCAGGGATCATCTTGATAAGAAGAATATACGTTTTTCCTTTGTAGCTTCTGAAGAACAATTGACAAATGTACTCACAAAGGGGTTGTCACACTATGCATTTGCAGGATGGATTGACAAGTTGGGTATGATTAACATTTATGCACAAACTTGAGGGAGAGTGTTGGAAAGTATTATTGTGAATATTCTCTTGTAATTAGAATTAAAGTTGTATAGATGTGATAGGAATGTGAATATGATTTCCTATTAGGATATCACATGTACATCTTTATTAACCCCAAAATTGAGATGAATGAAATCATTGAATTTTTCCTGAACCAAAATTCTACTGGGAATACATGGGGTGTCTCAACTTTTGTTTATCGAAAATCTTTGATGGTCTGATTTTTGTGTTTTGATTGTTGACTTGTGTGACATTGGCTGATATTTTTGTGTGAATTGTTTGCTAAAAGTTTGTGTTGTTCTAATTAGTCATGGGGGAAATTAGTGAAGAAGAAAAATTACTTACTTTTGTGTTGTTGAGTCTATAACCTCGACAGGTACAATGTCACCATGTATGTTCAAAATAATGCACAAAGTAGTGTATGAAAGGGTAATTCAGGACTGGCGACAGGAGAATGAACAAGAGGACTAGCAAAATGGATTAGGAAAAAAATGGGTTGACAGTTAGTTCATATCGTAAAATGTTTAGAGTCACCGTTGTGGTAAAATACATGGTATGAGATGTGTAGACTTTTTAGAATTTATTTTATAAATTAAGTAGTGTAGAATGTATTTGAATATGTTGTTATGCATTATTTGAGAGGCTTTGGACTATATATCACCCCTTTATAAATTTTGTAGGTCTTAAAACCTAGAAGCAAAACTGAACATTTATAGTTTTCCTTTCAGTGTGGGCATATAAAATGGTGCCAATGTTTTCGGACCCGTTTCATTATCCTTCATTTACCAACCACTTCACTGGAGGTCCACATACCATTTCCTGGCGCAAGTCTCTTTTAGTTCCCATAAGTTAAAAATATAGTGTCTGGCGTTCTGTCTTTCTTCCTTTATTGATGGAAGTTCAAGTCGTGAGGCGCCTCATCCAGACAATATATGTATTCAAGTATAGCTCCTCTGCTCGGGTGCACATTCTTGATTATCTGACTGGCCTCTTGTAAGTTATTTTAGAATTTTTTTCTATGATTAGTTTTGGATTGAGCTGATGATACTAGTTGTGTGCATACATGCATTGATCTATCGCATGCTTATAATTCGTTGTGTCCAACGATTATTTATTTTATGACATATGTGTTGATTTTGCTGCTGAGACCATAGATTAATGTGTTGATATTTAGTGTTCTGATGTAACAAAAGCTATATTCCTAAAATTTTGAATTAAAGCTCGCTACAACTCATTTCGTTTGGCTACTTCAGTTTTCCATGCTCTGAGCCTAGTTCAAACATCCATGAAATTAGTATTGCTATGTCTCTTCCAAGTACTACAAATTACAAAATGCTTATACTTTTGTTAAAGTTAGTAGCTCGTGTATGTGGAAAGTCCTAATGGAATAACCTTCTGTGTTAAGGAATGAAAAGCACTGAAATGCCTTGCATAAAATTGTCATTGTTTTTTTTTTCTTTTTTGGTTCTTTCTTTTTGTTCTTGACATTATCTATAAAGAATGATGTTTTTTAATTTCGCTAATAATGTTCTTTCATGTTGTTAGTTTCTACTCTGCTGCACCCCTGTCACTTTGTTGTAGTATGGTTATGGATGTTTATAACTTCTCCATTAATGTAGTGGCCGAGTTCATTGTCAAAGGCCAAGAAGAATACCATGCAAGATTTTGAATTTGATTGGTTGGAAGTTATGAGTTCTCTTATGACACTTGGTTGGTTCCAGTGGAGTGGTGCAGCTATATTCTCTTGGGGATGGATTCATCAGCTCCGCTGTCATGATATACTGGTATGGCTCAATGCCCCATAAGATTATGCGATTGGAAAAGAAAAGATGATGGAGCCTTGCATTGACCCTTTTCCTGTTTTTTTTTTTCAAACACAAAAAGATATGTTGCGTCCTTGCATGTACTTGTATGCCAACTGACATTATAATTATATGTAGGGCTCCTTACGGGAATACAGCGAACAAAATGATGAATATGTGATTCCTCATGGTGATTGGTTCAATATTGTCTCATCTCCACACTATCTTGCTGAGATAGCAAGTCTTTAATCATTCCCTCCAATATCGCCCAATGCATTATCTCAGTGTCATGATTGAATATAACTTTCTCCCGAGGCTTGATGTGTTTCTTTACTTCTTCTAATGATGAAGGTTATATATGCCGGTCTTCTGGTAGCCAGTGGAGGAGCAGACCTCACAGTGTGGTTACTTTTTGAGTTCGTGGTATGTTTCTATTTTGGAAGAATATATGCAAGTTCATACACATGAACCGAGACATTTCTTATATGCTCATACTTTGTTTCTCATTGTGCTTTACACGGATCCAGTATCGTTTCTCTTATTTTGTCTTTCAGGTGTCAAACTTGGTGTTTGAAGCAGCAGAAACTCATAGGTGGTATCTTCAGAAGTTTGAAAATTACCCCAGAAATCGGTTTGCCATTGTTCCATTTGTATACTAGGTGAAAGTATGAAATAGCTTGTGCATAGATGATTTGAGCTTGAAGCTTTGTAGATGCTTGATGTCGTGAATTAACACTGAGGAAAGCAATTGTGGCTGTTGCCTTGATGACCCATTAGTTGCAAAGAAGGCTAGCTGCTATATATGTAAAATAGAATTGGTGCAGAGAAGGTTGAAGCTTGAGAAATTAACACAACTTGGTGTTCTTTCCTGCTGTTTTCTATTTTGGTCTTGTTTACTGTACTGGCCTTGACCAAAATGGCAGTATGGGCGCCATAGCGTGGCACATTGCTATCACTAGCAAGTTGCAACTTGCAAGTTAGAGTGCGCTCCTCCTCTTATGTGGTCATCATTGACAACGCAACCTTGCAAAAGTCCAATCGAGTCATACAATTGCAAGTTAACCTTATTCGATTTTTTTTTTAGAAATATAGGCGGTGTGACACTTTGATTAATGAGAGAGTTATCATTATTTGTATTCAGTAATTTGGCTTCATAGAAACTAAAAAATAAGTTATTATTGTTAAGACAAGTATTGTATTTAGAGCATCCGCACCGGTAACGGTTTGCTCGAGCACGAAGTGTGGGCCAGTATGACTTTGGGCGAACAAATGGAGAAGGAGCTCGCAGCGGGGAGGGAGGAGATCGATTTGCTCGAGTAAATCGGTGCTCGATCAAATGCTCGAGCTTAATTTGCTCGGCCGATTGCTTTGCTGCCTGGCGGAGCCCACCGCAAGTAGGTGACGTCAGGCCGGCCGTTTTTTTTAATGCCAATAAAAGTAAAAAAAAAAAATTAACCCATTTGCGCTCCAATCGGAGCACGCTACGTGGCACCAGTTCCAAAATTACTTTCATTAATAGGCCTTTAATCTGGGCCCTTCATTTTGAATGCCAGAAACCCAAACGACGGCCAGAATTCAATTAAAACGGTCATTTTCCAAAACTAACGGGCATAATGAAATTATTTGCCAAAAAATCTCCCAAATTGCAAAAAAATCCCCCAAAATTGCAGAAAACTCCCTTTTTTTCCCTATAAATACTACTTCATTTCATTCACAACTCACACCAATTCACTACAAGAAAACAGCACTTAGACCACGGAAACGTAATTGTTCCGCGGTCCAAGTGACACCTGGACCACGGAAAAGACTCCGTGGTCCAAGTACCACCTGGACGACGGAGAATACCCTCTCCGTCGTCCAGGAGGTCACCTGGACGACGGATACGGTATTCTTCGTCGTCCATGTGATCACCTGGACCTCTGAGTCTTCTCCGTCCTCCAGGTGATCACCTGGACGACGGAGATGGTATTCTCCGTCGTCCAGGTGAATACCTGGACAACGGACCGACACGCCGTCGTCCGAGTACGTAACGTATTTCCACTTAGACGACGTACCGACACCTCCGTCGTCTAAGTGAAGCATTATATAAGCCCGATGCCAAACTGAATTCATTCTTCGATCTCTTCATTCCATTTGAAGAAGAATTGAAGGAGAAGGGAGAAGGAGAAGGGAGCTAGCTAGCTAGAAGGCCGAGAAGAATCAGGATCGATAAGGGATCTCCGCTGACTAGCTAGCTAGCTTAATTAACGTACAGATATCGAGAAGGCCAGCAGGTACGTACGTACGCAGTTAAAATTTGCTTAATTAATATATATTTAGTGAAAACGTATGTACATACATGCAAGGATGTTAGCTATATATATATATGTACAGATCGATTAAATTACGTACGTACGTAATTGATCGATCGATGTAGATCGAGTACGTATAATTAAGCGTAAATTAATGGACAAATATATATATATATATGTAATAATTAATTAATTATAATATTTTGTAGCAGTATGGACAAGAGTTGGATGAAGTTGAAGAATAGATGTGATGTCCGGTATATGGATGGAATTAGCGAATTTGTGAATTTTGCGATAGAACATGGTCAGGGAAAGAAACGTTTCAGGTGTCCGTGTCAGAAATGTCTTAATTGTCAGTATGCGGAGGTTAATGTTATGGTGCAACACCTGTACGAAAATGGTATGATGTGGAGTTACACTACATGGAGCGAGCATGGTGAAGCAGTAGAGTTCAGCGCAGCAGACTTCAGCTCAGGGTACAGTTACCATGGTGCCTCATCCAGCGGCAGTGGTGCCGGACCCCCAGCTTGCAACCCAACTGCAGATTTGGTCCATGATGCGTTTCCGGGATGTAGTCATAGTGGACCAACACCAAGACGGAGGTTACAGTACCACTAATGAGCATGATGACACATTCCCCGCAGCTAGCTTGGCCACTGACACCAGTGAGATGGAAAAGTACAACCGGATACTACTTGAAGCGCAGACCCCGGTGTTCCCTGGATGTCGAGAGAATGTGTTGCAATATGTGATGGAGCAAATGAAGATAAAAGTGAAGCACAAAATGTCAGTGAGTGCTTTTGACGAAATTCAGGAGCAAATATGTAAGTTGCTTCCTGATGATCACAATCTTCCTAAATCTCATTATAAGGTTAGAAATATCCTGAGCAGCCTCGGCCTAAAGTACAGGATAATTGACGCATGTCCGAATGATTGTGTGCTATTTTACAAAGAGTATAAAGAGTTGGACTATTGTCCCGTATGTGGCCAGTGCAGATTCCAGTTGAATAGGAAGAGTTCGAAAAAGAGAATTCCTGTGAAAGTTGTTCGATATTTTCCCTTGATTCCCATATTGCAGCGCATGTACATGTCTCTACACACAGCAGAGGCGATGCGATGGTACGCAGAAAAGCGAATAGATGACGATGTCCTGCGACACGCCGCGGATGGGGAGGGTTTCAAACATTTCGACAGAGAATTTGGAGACTTTGCTTCAGAGGTTAGAAATTTTAGACTCGGCCTATCTACAGACGGATTCAATCCTTGGGGAAGTAATAGCTCCGCCGTCAGCACTTGGCCAGTTATTCTGATGCCGTACAACTTGCCTCCGTGGATGTGCATGAACAAGGAATTTAATTTCCTTACCGTACTAATTCCAGGTCCTAAATCTCCATCGAAGTGCTTAGATGTCTACCTCAGACCTTTGATCGACGAGCTGAAACTGTTGTGGGAAAATGGAGTCCCAACTTATGACAAATTCACTGACACGATGTTCACGATGAGGGCTGCCGTAATGTGGACGATCAGCGATTTTCCAGCTTATGCGATGTTGGCAGCCTGCAGGATAAAAGGATATAATGGATGTCCTATATGTTTGGACGACGTGAACTCTAGTTGGCACGCGGGGAAGGTGTGTTACTTGGGTCACCGTAGATGGCTTCCTCACGACCACCCGTGGCGACAGGATGAAGCTCATTTCGATGGTACGGTAGAGAACAATCCTAAACCCCGTAGTTTGTCGGGCGAAGAGATTTTAGAGAGGTTGAACTATTTCGACTTTGGTGTGTTGAGCAACGACGCGGATGTAAAGAAATGCAATCCAATTCCTCCACATGGTCTGAGCTATTGGGATCACAAGAGTATATTCTTTGAACTCCCTTACTGGTCGAAGTTGAAGCTGAGGAACAACTGAAAGGACCCAACCCTGATTTAGCTTCCTAAATCGGAATCAAACCCCTTCGAAAACACGAACCAACAAAAACTTTTCGAAATTTGGGCAGAGTTTCGTTACTAACGTGGAATTACCTTAACCTGCACGCGGAAAATACACTTCATCCTATGCCACAAAAAGCAAACCGTGGGCACCAATCCCATCCGGATTTCTCAATATATTAACAGTAAAGTAAAGTAGTAAATATATATGTACTTTACGGAAAATCCGGAGTAAAATCGTATAACATATACAATAGGAAGCTCAGAGCGACTTCTAATACATAATCATATACGCATACCACAGTAGGTAGAACAATAAACCTACTGGATGAAACAAGGTAGCTCGAGCACTATGCCTCCGACCACGACGTGCGACACCAGAGCCTGATCTGCAAACTGGGCACGGAAACCGAAAAACCCAGGGGAAAGACAATAACACATTAGAGTGAGTGGACGAAAATAAATGTCTTTCACCAAGTAATATATACGTATAAAATCATATGCGAGTCAATGCACGAAAATCAAATGAAACGTGAGGAGACATCGGCTACCACTCACGTACAGAGCATGCAACGTAAACATATCGCGGAATCACTCATGGACTACCACGCGATAGCACAGTCTGAACCACGGGATCCCAGACCCACACGTGATTCCTAGCCAGAAAGGCCTCGGGTCAGGATATCTGTCCTTCCCGGAGCGTACTCGGGGATCAGCCGAGAAGCCAATGTGTATCGATACCACAACATATACTGAGACTGTACTCTGTGTAAACCAAATCATAAATCTTTTCTATGCACATGCTTAAAACATAATATGTACGTATGAATATATTCGTATACGTATATCCGTATAAGCATAATCGTAAAACACATGCTCGTAAAATCATAATCAATCCGCATGCTCAAGTTCGTAAATCATAAATAAAGACTCGCAATCAATCTGTGAAAAGAAATGTCCACTCACAAACTTGCGTAACGCATATCGCGTTAACCCGTGATCCGGCGGAATGCCCCTCGCCAATCAAACGATCACGAACACCTGAATAATCACAATGTCCAATACTCAAAGTCATAATCCGACAATTCAAATCAAATCACGAGAAACCACCGTTCTCGGAAACACACAATTCGAATACGACGAATCGTCGAAAATCAGTATATATATACCACCTCAATACCTCGCTTTACGTTCGGAAGCTCAACTCGAAAAACGAACCTCCCCACTGCGATCGGGGCGCGATTTCGAGTCAAATGACATGCAACTTGCCGAAAGTCCAAAAAAAAGTCAAACTTTGACCGTTGACCGCCGTCCACGGCGGCGCCACTGTTGACCGGAAGAATTTCACGGTGGAGCAACACCAATTCCACTCAAAATCATGCACTGAGCAACTTTGTCAACTGCACCGAAGTCCAATTCTCACTCTAACATGGTCAATTTCATGAAAAACCGAAAAATGAACACACAAATTTTAAATCCAAAATTCTCCTTCCACAAACAAAATTAGGATCCCAAACTTACATGGTAGCTTGCTAGTGATGAGAGCTACAAAGCCCAGCCCAAAGTTCAGCTCGAATCGGCCCGAATCCAAGAACCCGAATCACAAAGTTTTCCCTCCATTTTTGGCCGGATTTCTCCCTCTTTCCGGCGAGCCTTGCCGTGAAAGGAAGCCGGAATCACCATCACGGGACCAAGACGCATCGAATGGGACCAACCCCGTCCCACGGGGTGGCCGGAATCCACCGCCACCATGGAAGCCGTGAGCCACCATCGTGAGCTCCACCTCCTCCATTGGTCAACCAAGGTCAAACCAGAAATGAATAGTCCTCCCTTCCTAAAATGGAAACCTTCTATTTATATACATGCCAAAAATGGAAACTTTCCCAATTGATTTTGACAAACTTCGAATATCCATAACTTTCTCGTCGTAATTCCGATTCCGATAATTCTCGCGGCCACATACTCGTCTCGACATATTCTTCCAATATTATCCGAAGTCAAACATATCGGCCAACCGAATAAAAAGTCAACCCTTCAAAGCAACACACATTAAATCGACTAAATAATCAACAAACGACAAAATTCGTAACTAATTCCTCGTAACCCCAAATCATGCTCCGGAAGTTCCCACGAACTCGAAATTAAATTCTGAACAACTTCCTTGAAGAAGCCAAGACCAAATTCCCGTCCGATAATTTAGTCGCAAAGCAAACCTGCCATTTAAACCCATTTCCGTCGAAACCTCAAATATTCATAACTAATTCCTCGGTCGTCCAACTAACGATCCGGAACCGCCCACGAACTCGTAATCACATGTAGAACGACTCTCGAGAAGAGATCCAGCTCCAATTCTTGGCCAATAATTTAGTCGTTAAGAAGCTTCGGCGATTAAATTAACTGTCGCAACTCTGCGACTACGCACAAACTCATCAATCAAGCTGATCATACTGCTGATTCTGGTCCGGGTCGTCACAAAAACTTGGACGCGATGCACATATAAAAGAATGTGTGCGACAGTGTGGTGGGAAAAATTCTCGGTATTAAGTTCAAGACTAAAGATACTCCCAAAGCGCGCAAAGATATGGAATCAATGAATCTACGTCGTCCCTTGTGGTTGAGGAGGGATAGGAAAGGAGTGTACAACAAGATGCCAGATGCACCATACACAGTGAAGCTGACGCTTAGACGTTCTGTATTTCACTGGTTTAAGGGCGTTCGTTATCCGGCTACGTATGCAGCTACTATAACTGGAGCAGTGGACGAGGTGCAACACAAGTTTGTTGGTCTAAAGACACATGACTATCACGTTATGCTGCAACGTCTGATTCCAGTGGTAATTCGACCATACTTGCCTCGGGACGTCGTAGAACCAATAGTGGCATTGTGCAGGTGGTGGCAGAGGTTATGCGCCAGAGAATTAAAGAAGTCAGATGTGGTGGAATTGCAACAACAAATTGTGCACATCATTTGCAAACTAGAGAGGATTTTCCCCCCTGCTTTCTTTGACATCATGATTCACCTAATGATCCACCTGCCCGAGCAGGTGCTCATTTCTGGTCCGGTCCAGTACACTTGGATGTATCCTCAAGAAAGGTATGTATAACTAATTAATTAATTTGTTCCACTGGAGATTATATATATACTAGCTAGCTATATGTACTTATGTAATGTGTACGTTTGATTTTGTAGACAGCTTGGACAGTATAAGTCATTCGTCAAAAACAGGTCGGCCCCGGATGGCTCCATAGCAGAGACATACCTAATGCATGAGTGTGTTACTTACTGCAACAGGTACCTCAAAGATCCACCCCCTCCCACTGCCTCCGATCGCAGTGCCCGCATCAATCTTTCTGTCGTCACCAATGTCGTCCGACCGTTTAGAGGAGTATTAAAGGAATCGTTAACACGGGAAGAACTTATTGAGGCACATTGGGTAGTGTTGCGAGACTGTGACGAAGTTGAGCCGTACATGTTGTCATACAGGGAGAGGCTTCAGGCGTTAAATCAAAACAAGAGTTCGGCGTGGATTAAGAAAATGGTTAAGAAGAAGTTTCCCGATTATTTCTTCCAATGGGTACGTACGTACGTCTCGGTATTAATTATTTAAATACATATCGCTCATGTTTGTAGAAAGTAAACCCTTATATTAATTTGCCCTTTTTCGCAGATGATTGATCTGCAAAAATCTGATAACCACGGAGGGTGGTGGTCATGGACAAAGCACTTGCTAGCAGGGAAGCCGGTTAAACACTATATTTATCCCGGATGTTTTGTGAACGGTGTAAAGTTCCATTCATTGGCCCGAGACGAAGGAAGAAGAACACAAAACAGTGGGGTAGCGGTTGGGAAAGACAATGATCTATATTACGGGGCTATTGTATATGTGGTTCAGCTATGTTACGGGAATGATGTCAACGTTTTCCTATTCAAGTGCAGATGGTTCAAGCGTACAAAGGAAGACCTGGGACTATTATCAGTCGATACAAACTCGCACTGGTATGAGGATGAGCCTTTCGCTCTCGCCACCTTAGTTCGGCAGGTGTTCTATCTCGACAATCCGAAAGCCGGTGAAGGGTGGAAAATAGTGAACCATATCTCTCACCGAGGAATATGGAATACAGAGACAATTGAAGGGACACCGGCGACGACTGAAGATGCTGCTGAACCAGAAAGAGACATTCCTGCCTATCAAGAGCCTAATATTTCTATGGTCCGCTCCGATATAATGGACCTGGTTCAAGATGGTGAACGGTTACCCATGCCTGATGGTTGTACAGATCTAACTGAAGATGAGATTATCGATGAGGTAGATGAAGAAGACAAGCAGGAAGAGGACGCGGACGAGGACTCAGGTTATTCGTCGGACGATGTTGAGTACGATGATGAGGATGAGCCGTCGTCTAACGGGGATGAGGACGATGATGATTATGACGAAGAGTACGGTCATACGACGAGGGAGATTAATTGGTAATTAATTACTGTAATTATTGTAATATATATATGATCGATGCCGGTTTACGGTAAGAAATTAATCCGAATTATATATCCTGGACAACGGAGAAATTAATTGCAGGTTGTCGCCAAATCTCAATCTCATATAAAACCCTAGCTAAATCCTGGACCCTAAATCTAGCAGTTCGGATCGATCGATCAATTTTTTAATTATATTTTTGAATCAGAATAATTGAACGGACACACAAATGACCGGGGATGACCTAAACCGTAAACCCTAAGGCCCTAACCCCTGAAATCGGGGTTTAGAATTTGGACGACGGAGAATGGTCATTATCCGTCGTCCAGGTACATACTAGGACGACGGATATGGTCATTATCCGTCGTCCAAGTTCACAAACCCTAAACCCTAAACAGTAAGGCCCTAACCCCTGAATTCAGGGTCTATACACCTGGACGACGGAGAACGTCATTCTCCGTCGTCCAGGTTAGAACCTGGACGACGGATAACTTCATATCCGTCGTCCAGGTGATTACCTGAACGACGGAAACGCTTATTTCCGTCGTCCAGGTGCAGATATCGTAATTTTTTCTAAGACAACGACCATCTAGACCTTCTTCCAATGCAAAGTCTTTTCATCAAGACTTTAGAGTAAACAATTCTTGGTGTGTGAGCTTCGACAGTTCGAAAATCAGAGTTGCGAAATGCCTTGTATCCACGTTTCCGGTTTGTGAAATTATCGGTTTTGCGGTTGACTGTGCCGATCAAACCCTTCCCGAACTTATTATTTTATGGTCCTTTGAAGACAATTATATATTACGTTACGACGAACATATCCAACAGTTGTTTTGTCCAAATTCAATTTCATTAATACTCTGCTGCAAATGAGCGTCTACTCATGAACACTTAAGTCGTAAAGATTAGTCGATACTTAACATGTTTCAATACGTAAAATTAATCATCGGTTCAAATTTAACTGTTCATATATACGATGCGTTCATCGATATTGTACGACTATTTCACACGAATGACAGATCGCTAAATTCCTAGCGAATTATTTTTAAAATTTTTTTTTACGTAATTTGAACCTGGACGACGGAGATGGTCATTTTCCGTCGTCCAGGTTCAAAAACCATGGCGGTTCAAATTTATTTTTGTTTATTTTTTTCATGTAATTTTCACTTGGACGACGGAGACTGACCATCTCCGTCGTCCAAGTCCAATTTTTATGGCGGTTCAATTTACCACTTCCGTTTTTGGGACCGCTTGAATTTTCACTTAGAGGACGGAGAATTCATTCTCCGTCGTCTAAGTCCAAAATCATGGCGGTTCAAAACGTCCCGCCGATTAATTGGCGCCGCTTGAAATTTTTTGAAACCGCCACTTAGACGACGGAAAACACTATTTCCGTCGTCCAACTGAACTTAGACGACGGAGAATAGTGCTCCGTCGTCTAAGTGCAACTCTATAAATAGAGTTGCACCCCCCCCCCCTCATTTTCTCATCATTCCATCTCCTCCTCTCCTCTCCTCTACTCTCCTCTCCTCTCCTCCGGCGATCCTCCTCCGGCGACGCTCCGACGACATTTTTTCCGGCGTGGTTCCTCCTCTCCGACGACTCAACTCCGGCGATATTCCCGAAAACTCCGATTCGGTAAATTTTTATTTTTCCCTTATTAAAATAATTTTCATTTAATTAATTAATTAAATTCTAAATATAATTTAGAAGTAGAATTTAATTGATTAATTAGTTTAAATATTTAATAAATGATTAATTATTGTTATTAATTTATTAAATCATAATTATTGTAATTATTGTAATTATTTATTATTAGTTGCATGATTAAATGAATTTATTATTAAATTTATTAAATGAATAAATTATTATTCATAATTTATTAAATGAATCAATTTTTTATTAAATGCATGATAAATAAATATAAATTATTGCATCTAATTAAAAATTATTAATTAATATTTACGTTTATTTTCTAGTAAATTAATTAGTAGTACGTGTTCGATTTAAATTTAGTACATAGGCTTGGTTTATTAAGTCGCACTCTTTGGAATAGATGGCGTCTATTTTCCTTGCTTATCTCCTTAACCCCTCGTGATGTGTGAATTTCATCACCGCACACCATAACCTAAGTGAAGTTATGGACACGAGGTTGAGGGCGGAGTTTGCAAAGGACTTGAGGGAGTGTAAATTTTCGAAAAATTGGCCGAATGTCGGACATGGTGTCTAGAAATGGGTTATGACTGGTGACAGGATTTGGACTAAGAAAGACTTTTGTCGAAATTAGTCCTGCCTCTCGCGTTATCTCTATCCCTAACTGGCCAAGTTTTTCGATTTAACCAAGGCTGATTAATTGAAAATTTACACTTTATCGCGCGGGTCGCACGTCCATTGAACGACCGAAAATGCCAAGCTAGTGTACTCTATTTAAATCTTAAACGTGCTTAATTAATTAGCGTAAATTTTTAAGTTGTAATTATTATGGTAAGTAGGTATTTTAACACCGTACTCCTAGGTTTAAATGGCTCCGCCAAAGACGACATCCGGCAAGAAGAAATCCCAACAGGAGGCAGAAGATGCCATGCTTCGAATGTTGGCGGCCCAAGTCGGTTGGGTTCAACAGGAGGGCAACGACGCTCTCAATCCGGACGGATCATCTGGTCCGTCCGTAGCGCCCTCTGGGGAAATTCCCGCTCCCCCATTCATCTCGAGCGGTGATGACGTCGACCCCTTCCAATCTCCGACTCCCGGTACCGGTTCAACGGGAAGTACTCAGGCGTCCTCGACCGCCGAATCAATCATGTACAGCGCCCGCTGACCCGGAACCGAAAAGGACTCGGGGTCTCGTTAAAGGGGGCAAAGCGGAGCGTATTTGCAAGGCGACCGGTAAAAAGATCGACTTGCCGTACGACGAATTCACCGGTGGCCCTCCCACAGCTCAGCTAGCAAGTCTCTCGGTGCATGGGATAGGGTCAATCATCCGTAACCAGGTTCGTATCACTGCCCCTACTTGGAAGGAGGCGCCGGATCATGAGAAGGCGAAAGTCTTCAAAGATCTTTCGGTACGTAATACGTCCAATTTAGTTATTATATAATATTGTTAATATTAGTTAAAATTTCATAATATATACGATTATAATTTTCTATTTATTTTTTATAGGAACAATTTGACGTCGATCCGACACCGGCTATGTTGAGGCATATCAACCAAACCGCCAACTCCATCTACAAATATTGGAAGTACAAGCTCCATAAGTACTTCCAAGATGTCGGTCCCGTGCCTCCCCCGGTAGAGCTGCAAGGGGAGAGAGAAGATGAGTGGGAGTGGTTGTGTAACCACTTTGCCGATGAACAATTTAAGGTATTAATTTTTTTTATTTATTTCAATTAAGATAATTGAATTATTTAAATTGTAGTTATTCATTTTTTAATGATTTAATTATGTTGTGTAACAGAAATTCTCTGGTGTCAACAAAGCCAACCGGGGGAAGAAGGAGAAACACCATACTACCGGCGCCAAGCAGTTCATTCAAATATCCAAGGAGCACAAGGATAAGGGCTCCAAACACCCTTATCTTGATGCAAGCGTAAGCGCGTACGTGACACCAGGGCTCAGTAATGAACCGAGTCAATGCGGCGTAAGTGATATATTAATTATGTGCTTTTAATTATAGTAATTATTATTTAAATATGATTTCATTATAATAAATTAATTATTCTTTTGTAGGCAAGGGTGATAGAGCGTGCGCATGAAGAGTTGGCTAACACTCAGCTTGCGTTCCCAGATGTGCCACCGGAAGACCTGCCTCCTCTATCCTTAGAGAGCCAAATTGCAATCGCGGATGAGGTCTACGGTCGTAGAGATGGCAAGGAGGTTAGGCACTTTGGGCCTAGGGTGGTACGAGATTTGTCGACGACCTCCGGCTCATCATCTACGGGAGGTTCGGGGCAGCGGAGAAGGAGTCAGGCAGCGGCCGTTGAAGCAGCCATTCAAGAGGCTCGACTGGCACGAGAGGAGAATGAGTCAATGCGGCAAAGACTTGACGAACAACAAGCACAAATAGCCCAACTCATCGCGCTCATGAACCAAAATCGAGAAGTATGTCAACCTCCTCCGAACCCATACCCCGACGACAACGACCCGGCTGGAGGCGGAGGACCCGGCGGCGCATCTGCTCCTCCAGTGTATTAGCTAGCTAGTTAATTATCGCGTTTCTTTATTTCCGAGTTCCGAACAATATTTTATAATTTTTGTGGGTTTTTAGGATGTGTATGTGATGTGTATGTACAAATTAATTAATTATTTAATTAATACATTAATTAATATTAAAAATTTAGTTTAATTAATTATTTTCGACTATTTTTCATTATTTAAATTAAATTAATAATAAATTAAATTAATAATATTTAATTTCAATTTATTTTAAAAAAAAAATTAAATAGTCACTTGGACGACGGAGATTATGTTCTCCGTCGTCCAGGTGCAAAACCCTAAACCTAACCCTAAACCCCTAACCCCTAAACCCTAAACCCTAAACCCTGCCATTCTCCGTGGCCCACGTGTTCACCTGGACGACGGAGGATCAGTTCTCCGTCGTCCAGGTGAACACCTGGGCAACGGAGAAGCTAGCATTATCCGTGGCCCATGTATGAACCTGGACGACGGAAACGCTAATTCTCCGTCGTCCAGGTGAACACGTGGGCCACGGAGAAACGAGCAATGTCCGTGGCCCATGTAGTCACCTGGACGACGAAGAATTAGCGTGTCCGTCGTCCAGGTGCATACATGGGCCACGGATAATGTCCACGGTCCAAGTGAACTTGGACGACGGAGAACTAATTCTCCGTCGTCCAGGTGCTTGGACGACAGCACTTGGAGCACGGACCTTGGACGACGGAGATTCCGTCGTCCAAGTACTTAGACGACGGAAAACGTCACCTAGACGACGGAAATGGTTCGTGGTCTAGGTGCAGTTTTCTTGTAGTGATTTGTGCACAACAAATTTCACATCCCCTTCCATCTCTCCTCTCATTTCCTTTCGCGATTTTTCCAAAAAAATAGGGGCTCCTATTGGCTTCCTTCGGAAGATTTACAATTGTGCATCTCTTTTGTACGCCATAGTGTTGATGAATACGACGGCAAAAAAAAAAAGAGGGACAAATTTTGGGTGACAATTCATGCCGATTATGTGGCAAATTGGAAGCCAACACAAGATGAAAATCCTCCGAATGTTCCGAGGATCCGAATCGCGTTCTCATCTCACTACAACAAGTTCAACCTACTCTTGCAAAAATGGGGTAAATGTTTGTACGCGACACGACAACGTATAGCTAGCGACACTTTGCTAATGGATGAAGTAAGTTTATATTGTTGTAGCATAAATTATATAAATTTTATTTCATTATATGAATTAAATTATGTAATTTATATATTTCATTCTTTTAAATATGTAGCATAGTGAAATAGCTAATATATATTTTTTCATAGCTCAAGCAAGCTTAATCATGTTACTATAAGGAAAAAAAAGAAAGTGTTTACACACTTTGAATGTTGGGAATTGGTTAAAAATCATCCATCTTTCCTTGAGGTGTTACCAACTACTCCATCTCCATATGCAAATAGTTACCAACCTACTCCTTCCGCCGCCGAATCATCTCCAACCATCAATTTGGATGACGAAGAAGTGAATAAGACACCTCAAAGCCATATGGCCGCTCCCTCGAGTCCGCCTAAACCAATGGGAACCAAGGCGACATAGGAAGCGAGGCGGCAAAAGAAACAAGGTAAGACTCCTATTGAGCAACGAGTTTAGGTTTTGCATTCCATTGCAAGTGACCAAGTATCGTGGCAATCCAAGAGAATAGCGCATAATGAAAGTGAGCTTAATAATTACGCGGAGTACATATAAATTCAAAAGCGGAATGAAGCAAGGGCGGATGAAGAGTTACGATTGAAGAAACAAGAGGAGGAAACAAGGATCATGACAATGGATTTGGAGGCAATGACTAACAGTCGCATATTTATGCGTCTATTCAGTATTTAATTTGTTCCCTATGTTTAATTTATTATTGTTATTCGAGTGAATTAATTATGGTTATTTGCTTTTAAGTATTTTGGAGATTAATGAAGAAAATGAGATTAAATATTACAATTTGGGAGTTAATTGAAGAAGAGGAGCAGCACGTTGTTTGAAGGAATCATAATTTAAGAAGGATACTAGGTGTTTGGCGTGGAAGTTTTGACTTTGGTGAACACATGATAATGGGGATTGTACCTAGTTGATTAAGAGGAGTTACATATATATATATATATATATATATATTTTATATGGAGGAAGCTTGGAGTTGCTCTTTGGCGAGGCTATTTTGGCGAGTAGGCTTGGACATTAGAGAGATGCTTGGCGAGTAGCTAAGAAGAAGATGCAGCTTGGACTTGGACTTTGGAAGAAGGCAAGGACTTGGTGTTGGTAGGTAGCACATGAGCTACTTGTCACGAGCTTGTTTTTCAGCTAGCACTTGTGCGGCCCTAGCACTTCCCGTATGCTAAGTCAGCCTACTTCTCGCGATGCTTGGCTAGAACAACTGAAAGTTAGAAGGGAGAAGAACTTTGCAAGTAAGAACTTGTATTGCTGAAAGAAAGCTTTACAAGAGTGCTTGGTTGCTTGCTGCCTAGATGCCTCAAATGGGAGGGGTGGTTCCCTATTTATAGCCTCCTCCTCCAAGCCTAAGTGTTCTAGACTATTCTAGGTATGTACATGTATAGAAAGTCCTGGAGAAATCTATACAAGTCTAAGTACTACCTTGATGGTTCTAGGGACTTCCGAAGTGCTCTTGAGCCTTGAACCTCTCTAGGATTCTAGAGAGTTCTCGAGTTGTCCGGCTGCCTCCCAAACCTTCCGGAGACTCCCGCGCCTTTCCGTATTGTTCCGTGGGCTTCTATGACATTCCGGATGCTTACGGAATGCTCTAAAACCTTCCTTGAGCTATGCTTGCCTTGCAAAGGCTCAAAGAAACGGTAAGAAAATTGGCGGGCTATGACATTCTCCCCCACCTAAAATCGCAATGTCCTCATCGCGTCTTCATCGTGGTAGCGCTGGATTTTGTCTTTGAATTACCAAAGTGCATCCTCGGACTCCCAGCTTGCTTCTGTGTCGGGCAGACCTCTCCATTTGATGAGGTACTCTTTGTAACTTGGTACGCCTCGCCGTAGTAGGACCTTATCTGCGAGTACTTCATCCACTTCTTTGTCAAAGGAAGTGACTACCGCTGTTGGTGCCCGATCGGATACTCCCATTGATGGGTCTTCCATGTCTTCATTATAAGGCTTTAACAAGCTTACATGGAAGACCGGATGAATCTTCAACTTGGGCGGCAAGATGAGCTTGTACGAAAATTTGCCTACGCGTTCGAGCACCTCGAACGGCCCCTCGTATTTGCGTATCAAACCCTTGTGCACCTTTCTAAAGGGCTTGAATTGCTGTGGCAAGAGTTTCACAAGGACAAGGTCTCCTTCCTTGTACTCCACATGTCTCCTCTTCTTGTCGGCCCATTTCTTCATCCTTGTGGCAGCCTTATGCAGCGACACTCGTGCTAACTCCGTTTGTTCATGCCAGGACTTGGCAAATTTGAACACGGCTGGACTCTTCCCTTCATATTGAGTGGCAAGGGATAGAGGGGTTGTTGGCTGCTGTCCCATCACGATCTCAAAAGGACTCTTGTTAGTGGCCTCGCTTTGTTGCAAGTTGTATGAAAACTGTGCCACATCAAGAAGCTTGGCCCAGTCTTTTTGGTTGGCACTCACATAGTGCCGTAGGTACTACTCCAAATCTGACCCTAACATCTTGAATAGCTCCGTCCAAAATCTCCCCGTGAAGCGTGGGTTTCGGTCGTTGACAATGTTCTTTGGAACGCCCCAAAGCTTTACCACATTGGGGAGGAATAACCTTGTTGTTTCCTCTGCGGTGCAACCTGCCGATGCGGCCATGAAGGTGGCATACTTGCTAAACCTGTCTACCACAACTATTATGCTTCCGAACCCCTCAGACTTTGGTAGGCAAGTGATGAAGTCCATAGAGACGCTCTCCCATGGTTTCTCCGGGATGGGTAAGAGGTCAAGCAAGCCCCCCGGCTGCTATTGTACCACCTTGTCTTGTTGGCAAATAAGACAGGTCCTCACGTACTCTTCAACCCCATCTCGCATCCTAAACCAGTAATAGATGGACTGTAGGAGTGCAAGTGTGCGTCGCATACCTGGATGGCCGGCCCATAAGGAATCATGGCATTCCTTAATCAGCTCTCTTCTTAAGTTGTCCCACCTCGGTACGTAGATGCGGCGTCCTTTGGTGTAGAGGAGATCTTCGTCTAACCAAAACCTCCGCGTCTTGGCTTCTCTGGCCAAGGCAATGATGGTCTGTGCTTGTGGGTCTGCTTTGAGTCCCTCCTTGATTCGGCGTAATAGTGGGCTAGTAGCTTGTGAGATATTTTCAAACACCGCTTTTCGGCTTAAAGCGTCAGCCACCATATTTACTCTTCTTGGCTTATACTCCATGACATAGTCGAATTCATCTAGGAAGTCTTGCCACCTTGCTTGCTTCGGACTCAGCTTCTTTTGTGTCTAAAAGTAGCTGGTTGCAACATTGTCGGTCATGATTGTGAACTTCGTTCCGAGCAAGTAGTGTCGCTACACTCTAAGGCAATGGATGATGGCTGTCATCTCTTTCTCTTGTACGGTGTAGCGCCTCTCTGTTTCGTTGAGCTTCCGACTTTCGTAAGCAATCGGATGCCCTTCTTGCATAAGTACACCGCCTATAGCAAAGTCAGAAGCATCGGTGTGTACCTCATATGGCTTGGTGTGGTCAGGTAGGCTGAGCACGGGCTCCTCGCAGACTGCCTTTTTTAAGTTCTCAAAGGCATCTTGACATTTAGATGTCCATTCCCATGCCTTTGTTTTCTTGAGAAGGTCGGTAAGTGGGCAGCCCTTGCCGAATATCCCTTAATAAAGCGGCGGTAATAATTTACTAACCCAAGGAAAGATCTCAACTCGTGTACCTTGGTAGGTGGCTCCCATGCTTGGATGGAGTGCACCTTGCAGTCCTCCATCATAAGCTTTCCGTCCTTGATTTTGTGCCCCAAGAACAGCACCTCTGGCTTAGCAGAGGAGCACTTCTCCTTCTTAATGTATAGCTTGTATGCTCTTCTAAGGTCTTGCTATACACCACAATGTCGTCTAAGTAGACGACTACGAACTGGTCGAGGTAGGGTTGGAATAGCTTGTTCATCAAGGTGCAAAATTTTGCCGGCGCATTAGTTAGACCAAAGGGCATAACCATGAACTCATAAGAACCGTACCTGGTAACACATGCGGTCTTCAGTTTGTCTCATTCGGCTATGCGCACTTGATAATAACCCGATCGTAGGTCTAACTTGGAGAAATAACAAGCATTTCCCAGCTGGTCGAAAAGATCTGCAATGAGAGGGATTGGGTATTTGTTCTTTACCGTGACTTTGTTGAGTGCCCGGTAGTCGATGCACATGCGAAGAGACCCATCCTTCTTCTTTTGGAATAAAACTGAGTCACCAAACGGGGCTTTTGATGGTCGGATGAACCCGGCATCCAAAAGCTCCTTTAGTTGCTTCCTTAGCTCTGCTAGCTCGGGAGGTGCCATACGGTAGGCACCCAAGGCTGGTGGTTTGGCCCCTGGTTCAAACTCGATATGGTGGTCTACTTCCCTCCTAGGTGGTAGACTCTTTGGCAGCTCGGATGGTGAAACATCTTCGAATTCCTTGAGAATTGCGGCTACCTCCTTAGGCATGTCGTTGTGGGGATTTGGCTCTTCGTCGTCAAACTTTCTTATCGTAGCCAAATAGCTCACCTCGTCCCTCTTGATGCCTTTCTTGAACTGCAATGCCGACAATACTTTTACATCTTGCTTGGTGCCTCTGTGTGTTGGCACCACGCATGCTTTGTCACCATCCATGATACACATGATGTTAGCGAATGGCATTGAGAATGCCTTGACTTGATCGTGGAACTCCAACCCTAGGACGACCTTGAAGTCATCAATTGGAACAATCGAGAAGTCCAAGTTTCCACACCATGCTCATACGCTGGTCTTGACTCCTTGAAGGACGCCATGAATGGGTCTAGTTGGTGAGTTTACCGACTTGATAGAACCCCTCAATTACTGCCTCTAAGTCCAAGCCTTTGTACTTCTTCGATAGCGATGAAGTTGTGAGTTGCCCCCGTGTCGAGCATCGTTATCGTTGGCTTCCCAGCGATATTGATGTCGACAAAGAGTAACCCTTTGGCTTGGACTCTCGGTGTTGATTGGATCCCATTGAGCAGCTGCATAGACCCCATATGTGCACCACCGTTAGCCCTATTGGCCTCTGTCTCACCCTGACGGCTCCCTAAGAGTGCATTTAACGACCTCCGTTGCGGGCAGTCCCGAGCCCAGTGTAGTCCTTCGCAAAGGAAACACTTGTTGTTGTTAGGCTTCCCCGAGCCCTTTGTATCCTTCTATTTGCCCTTAACTCTGCTCTGTGGCTGGTTGTCTTGGTGAGACTCGCCATTGCGCTGGCCTCGGTCTCCCCCACCTGTGGCTTAGATATTCCTTCTTTCCCTTAGTTTGGCTGGCTCCCTTGGGTTGGTGTAGTCTATTAGGCTCTCGGCCATAGTTATGGCGGTGGCAAGGTCTTGCACTCCCCTCCGCCTTAGCTCGGTCTTGGCCCAAGGTTGGAGTCCATCCATGAAGTTGAAAAGAGCATCCTTGTCGGGCAAATCAGGAATCTCAAGTACTAAGTTCGTAAATTCCTTAATATAATCGCGGATAGAACCTGAGTGCTTGAGCCTTCGTAATCGGGCTCTTGCCTCATCTTCGGCATTCTCGGGATAAAATTGCCTCTTAAGTTCCTTTGTAAAGTCATCAAAGGTAGAGATGGTGCACGTACCTTTTTCGATATCTCTTCGCCTTCGCCTCCACCATAACATGGCTATATCGGTGAGGTAGAGAGCCGATGTCTTGATCTTGGCGTCTTCCTCGGTGATGCCTACGGCTCCAAAGTATTGGTCTACCTCTCATAGGAAGTTATCAACTTCGCGAGCATTGCGCAAGCCCCCGAAACTCTTCGGTTTTGGCACGTCGATGCGCTTAGCCTCCATTGACCCGCTGGTGCTTGTCCCTGCCGACGCCAATGTGCGCTTGCATAGGGTCAAGTCCCCATGCATCTTCTTCATGCAAGCAAGTGTGTTGTTCGACTCCTTCTTGTGGACTTGACGCATCTTTGCGAGTTCCCCCATGAACTCCTCGCGAATCTTGCCCATCTCGCCCCGCAAGGTTTCCTCCAATTGGACTAGCATTTCCTTGATCGCAGTGTGGATGGCAGTATCCTCCGCCTCTAAGCCCTCCACTTGTTGGCTTAGGTCGTCCACCTGGGCCCCCATGCCACTCACGGCCTCCTCCACCTGAGCTAGGCGTGAGTCGAGAGAAGAAAGCATGTTCTTTGTAGACCTCTTTGGGTTAGCAAGCTCTTCACGAACTTCCTCGTGCGTCACCACGTCGGAAGGGCTGGACACCGATGCACCTTTGGTGATATCAAGCAACGCAGCTTTGCTGGCTGTTTGCTTCACCATCGTTGAATGAGGCTTCGAAGGAAATTTGGCTCTACTACCAACTGTCACGAGCTTGTTTTTCAGCTAGCACTCGTGCGGCCTTAACACTTCCTATATGTTAAGTCAGCCTACTTCTCGCGATGCTTGGCTAGAACAACTGAAAGTTAGAAGGGAGAAGAACTTTGCAAGTAAGAACTTGTATTGCTGAAAGAAAGCTTTACAAGAGTGCTTGGTTGCTTGCTGCCTAAATGCCTCAAATGGGAGGGGTGGTTCCCTATTTATAGCCTCCTCCTCCAAGCCTAAGTGTTCTAGACTATTCTAGGTATATACATGTATAGAAAGTCCTAGAGAAATCTATACAAGTCTAAGTACCACCTTGATGGTTCTAGGGACTTCCGGAGTGCTCTTGAGCCTTGAACCTCTCTAGGATTCTAGAGAGTTCTCGAGTTGTCTGGCTGCCTCCCAAACCTTCCGAAGACTCCCGCGCCTTTCCGTATTGTTCCGCGGGCTTTTATGACATTCTGAATGCTTACGGAATGCTCTAAAACCTTCCTTGAGCTATGCTTGCCTTGCAAAGGCTCAAAGAAACGGTAGGAAAATTGGCGGGATGTGACATACTGCTAGGTTAAGTACCTAGCTAAATGCAGACATATATATATATAGCTAGCAACACTTAACGAGGGAGACGGCTGGGACTTGGAGATAAAAAGAAATAAGAAGAAAAGAGAGAAGAAGGGAGAAGTGGACAAGAAGAAGAACCAAAAATTCTCATGCATGAAGTCTAGCTCGATTTCGTCGTGATCAAGAGTTTATTCCTTCTTCTTCTTTAGTTCATTTTTCATGAATTCTTTGATGTTATTATCTAAGATTTTTAGTAACTAAACCCTTGTTGAGGGTTGCTTGAAGCCCCGTACATGAAGTCTTTCTAATTCATACACTTTAATCTAGTTTTGCATATTCAATTCGAATGAGGTTTCTTTTTTTATGTGACTCACCGTATGAATTCTTGTATGTTTTCTTTGGTGTGCAACTTAGTATGCATGATAGGGTTCCATTGTCATGAGATACGGGCGACTGGAGATAATTCTTCCACCAGATTCTCTACAATGATACACCGATTTTACTGTGGGGTGATTGAAACCCTAGGTCTAGCAGGACACGCCTATAATGTACTTGTGAACCCTTGTAGATTCTCAAAACTTTTCTAGAACTTAATGCTTTCTTTTTTGTAAACCTTGGGGTCCATGACTATGAGTTCAATAGAGGGATAAATGTGGGGGAGGTTCATGACAAACTCACATAAGCATAAGGATTAGGTAATAAGATGTGGTTGTAATGATCAACTCTTCCTGGGAACTTTCATTGATTGTATATGTGCATTAGGTTAAGTATGTGTTAGAAATGTGGAATGGTGGTGGTGTATTGCATTCCTCTTAACCCATTAATCATATAGTTTAAACCCGTTTGCATTCATTAGCATCTTTACTTTCAGCATTTACTTTTCTGCATTAGCTGTAGTTAGCCAATTTATTTCGGTAACCAAATCAACTCAGAAAACTCTCAATTTTTTTATGATAGTCCACCATTGTGTCTAGTTCATTGTATCCAAATTTCGTGTCATTTGAGTTTGTCTAGAGTAGGTTCGTAGTGTCATTAGTGTATTATAGTCGAGTCTGTCAGCATTTTAGTTTCGTGTTAGGATTTAGTTTCACCAATTCTTCGTGTTCGATAAACCCTATTTATCATACTACATTGATATATCCAAGTTGAGAATAAAGTATTTTTGTATAGGTGTTTACCCGCCTTGTCAAATTTTGGCACCGTTGCCGGAGAATTGCTTAATTCTAAGTCCTAATAAAGTGTAAATTTAACCTGTATATTATGTATTCTAATTTTGTGGTTTGTTCAAGATGTTCAATGGTAGGTCACTCAAATGAGGAATGTGCATATTTTCCGTATCAAAGTTATCCCACCATACAAAGTGAATACTTTACACCTCATTACACTTCTCCATGGGATGATCACTCCGACTATGACTATCCTCAGCAATCAGATGATGTAGAGCAGAGATTGATGAGTATGTTACAGCAGATCATGGTAGATAGATAAACAAAATGAAATAGAGGAGAATCATGCTTTTGTGCAGGAAATTAAGGAGACACTCAGGGAGCGTGGTAAGACAATTGACTTGCTGCAGAGACAAATGAGTCAAAGACAACAAACAATGGCTCAAGTCAACACAGAAGAACTCCCCAACAACAATTTCCCCAATCCCAAGGGGCAATATGAAGTTCATGATATAACTTTGAAGGCTGGGAAGGTGTTGAAGACAGTTCCAACAATCAAGAAGCCAAGAAGAAAGTGGGAAGAGCCTGTAATAGAGCAAATTGTGTTTGATGAGCCATCAAAAGTCAATCTAGGAACCCCAACTCAACCCATGGAGGAAATCTCCCATCCTGTTGAGAATGCACCTGGAATGAAAGTTGTGCCAAGATCGAAACCAGCACAGGTATGTCCTCTACCTTCACCTTTGATTACCACTAATGTGCCTTTTTTTAGCAAGTTAAGAAAGCAAGGGAGAGAGAAAAAAGACAAGGAAAACCATCTTGATGAGGATTATCTTCAATATGGATGGGGTGAGGATACTTTGGAGACAGTGCATGGATCAAGTCAGCAAAAAATTAAAGAACGGAAACCGATCAAGCAAGAATTGGATGAGCTCGAAGCTCTTCTCGAATATAGCTATGCGAATTTGACTACTGAGGCTGAAATTGCAATGAAAGGAGGGGATGTTTTCTTTGATAAAGATGATGAAGAGACGGATGAAGTACTTATGGAGAAGTCTACCGAAATTCCTTTTGTGGGGAAGTTACTGCCATTACATGAACAACTACATGAGCTATAAATGTCTAACTCAAGTTCCACACTTGTTTCTTGCACTAAAGAAACACTTGAGTTTGATAATTTATCTACCGAGTCCCCCCTTATATTTTGGAGCATATTGAGATGGTGATACCTGATCACCATATGTCAAACAAGGAGATTCTCTTTACCTTGTTTGTTGGACTCAAGAGGAGGAGGCTTTGGATAAAGAAGAAGAAAGAAAGAAGACACTTGGAGTCTTGTGTGTGTGAGAGTTCAAGGGTGCCCAAGTTGCTTGGCAGAGCTCATATGACATCATTATTAAGGACCAAGCACTTGATCGAGCTAAGACCACAACCACCTGATGGTTTTGAAGATGTCTGGCTGAAGGCGTTAAACTTAGCGCTACTTTGGAGGCAACCCATGTTGATGGAGAAGCGTGGAAAACCAGATTTGCAATTCTTTACTATCTATATTTCTCCTTTGCTTTATTTTTCTCCATGTTTAGTGTGATTTGTGATGTGTTATGTGTCTCATTCCATGCTTATTGATGTATTGTATATTTTAGTCTTATTTTACATTGAGGACAATATAAATTTCAAGTGTGGGGTGGGGTTTATATCATATCTTTAGTGTCTATGTATAAATTTTTTATTTTTCGGTACTGTGCAGTATGCTGTCTTGTGTAATTTATTTTCCATAGCTAGAGGTCTCGTAAAGTTCTAAACCTTTAAGGGAATGTTTGTACATGTATCTAGTTTATTCTCATAATATTTCAGCTCATTAAGATATGTGATTAATTCTGTATAAATCTTGCGAGTGAAGTTGCACAATATAGGGGACCCATTTCAGCCCGTCGAGAAAATTCTTTGGAAAATTTTCGACCTGTCGAATTTTGGTAGATTTTTGGACAAAAACTTGTCTTCAACCCATTGAGGAATTCCTCGACCCGTGGAAGCCTGAGGGGGTCTTTTCCAACGATTAGTTAGTCATGGAAGGGTTTCCTCGCCAAAGTTTGGTATTTTCGAGTTTTTCTTGTGTGTTTTAGTGTCTTATTTGAAAAACCAAATACAAAAGTAAAAAGTGTCAAGAAAAATACAAAAATAGTCTCTTGTTTTGAGTCTTATGAGCCCTTAAATAGTCCATGATGTGGTTATATCTTTCGATAATTGTGACTAAAAAATGATCATGTTATATGAGTTTCTTTGGTTAATCTTGATATATAGTGCATATGCGAATGTATAGTGGATGTAGAAATGAGTTAACATGGTACAGATTTTTAAGCATGCTTAAACTTTGTTGAGATTCATTTAACCTGTGAGCGATTGAGCCTATATGTGAATATACATGTTTTCTTGATTGAGTGTTAATTGCTTGCACAAATTAAGTTAATGGACTCGAGATATTACTAGAACTTGCTCTTGTTCTTTTCAAAGCTATAGTCAATATATGTTTTGATTGAGGAAGTGATAAAGGCATTTAGGGGACACCACCATAGCCATATTAACCAGTGTCCTGACTTTGTATACACAAGATGTGCACCCCTTAGTTAACCACTTTGAGCCTACATGTTTAAACTTTATGTCATCACCCACATATCTCTGACCTTAAACTTTAGAATAGTTATATCTTTGCCCTTGTTCTAAGACTTGGTATAGCTATACATGAGACATACATGAGACATGTATGTGAAGACAGTGACAATGTTGAAAGGTGATGCAAAGAAATAAGTGTTGGGTATCAACCTAGTGTGTGAAAAAAAAAATATGAAAAAAAAGAGAAGAAAAAAAATAGTGTGATATGTAGCTTGATACCTAGGTTAACTGTTGATGCAAACAATGATGTCAATGCCCAATAAGATGAAATTCGGCCACAAAAGTGAGAAAATTCATGGTTGTAAAGTTTGAAGAAGTCTCTTATTTGGTGCTCTACTAGGTTCTAGAATCAGATTTGAATTCCATATCCATTTATTCTTTAACCTTTGAGCCAAACCCCATTACAACCCATGAAAGTTCTTTTTGATCCTCAAGATGGCAGCCTTTGATCTGTGGAGATTAGTCACAAAAGTAAGCATATGGTTTGGTCCATTTGGCAAATAATTAAGCTGAGTGAATACCTTAGACATACTTTGAGATAAACACTTTTGAGAGCATATATCTGTGAGGTTGAATCTTGACAAGTTTTTCGCATGCAGCTTTACATTCACCATGATTATGTCTTCGTCCTACATATTAAATATGTGTCATGCATTGAAATTAACTTTCGAAACTTTGTGAAATATAAATTTTGAGTCATACTAATCTTGGTGTTACAATTTTGAAAGATTGCTAAGACAATTTGTTAAGGGCGTTATAGTCATGTAGTTACAGTCTTTGAATCTTTACAGAGTCTTTGTTTCGTGTATTGCTCGAGGACTAGCAATGTCTAAGTGTGGGGTAAAATTTGATAAGGTGGATAAACACCTATGCAAAAATACCCTATTCACAATTTGGATATATCAATGTAGTATGATAAATAGGGTTTATCAAACATGAAGAATTGGTGAAACTAAATCCTAACAGGAAACTAAAATGCTGACAGACTCAACTACAATACACTAATGACACTACGAACCTACTCTAGACAGACTCAAATGACACAAAATTTGGACACAATGAACTAGACACAGTGGCAGACTACCACACAAAATTAGAGGGTTTTCTGAGTTGATTTGAGTACCTAAATAAATCGGCTAACTACAGCTAATGCAGAAAAGTAAATGCTGAAAGTAAAGATGCTAATGAATGCAAACAGGTTTAAACTATATGATTAATGAGTTAAGAGGAATACAATCCACCACCGCCATTCCATATTTCTAACACATACTTAACCTAATGCACATATCCAATCAATGAAAGTTCCCAGGAAGAGTTGATCGTTACAACCACATCCTATTACCTAATCCTTATGCTTATGTGAGTTTGTCATGGACCTCCCCCACATCTATCCCTCTATTGAGCCGATAGTCATGGACCCCAAGGTTTACAAAGAAGAAATCATTAAGTTCTAGAAAAGGTTTGAGAATTTACAAGGATTCACAGGTACACTATAGGCGTGTCCTGCTAGACCTAGGGTTTCAATCACCCCACGATAAAATTGGTGTATCACTATAGTGAATCCGGTGGAAGAAATTATCTTTAGTCGCTCGTATCTCATGACAATAAAACCCTAGCATGCATACTAAGTTGCGCACCAAAGCAAACATACAAGAATTCATACGGCGAGTCACATAGAAAAAGAAACCTCATTCGAATTGAATATGCAAAACTAGATTAAAGTGTATAAATTAGAAAGACTTCATGTACGGGGCTTCAAGCAACCCCTTAACAAGGGTTTAGTTACTAAAAATCTTAGATAATAACATCAAAGAATTCATAAAAGATGAACTGAAGAAGGAGAAGGAATAAACTCTTGATGACAGCAAGATCAAGCTAGACTTCATGCATGAGAACTTTTGGTTCCTCTTCTTATCCACTTCTCCCTTCTTCTCTCTTTTCTTCTTATTTCTTTTTTTCTCCAAGTCCCAGCCGTCTCCCTCGTTAAGTCTTGCTAGCTATATATATATATGTCTGCATTTAGCTAGGTACTTAACCTAGCAGTAGCTCACGTGCTACCTACCAACACCAAGTCCTTGCCTTCTTCCAAAGTCCAAGTCCAAGCTGCATCTTCTTCTTAGCTACTCGCCAAGAATCTATCCAAAATCCAAGCCCACTCACCAAAACAGCCTCGCCAAAGAGCAACTCCAAGCTGCCTCCATATATATATATATATAACTCCTCTTAATCAACTAGGTACAATCCCCATCATCACGTGCTCGCCAAAGTCAAATCCTCCTCGTCAAGCACCTAGTATCCTTCTCAAATTAGGATTCCTTCAAACAACGTGCTGCTCCTCTTCTCCAATTAACTCCCAAATTGTAATATTTAATCTCATTTTCTTCACTAATCTCCAAAATACCTAAAAATTAATTCACTCAAATAACAATAATAAACTAAACATAGGGAACAAATTAAATACAGAATAGACGCATAAATATGCAACTATCAATGACCACCCTAATCTCGAAAATGTATTATACTAAGAGGAAACTAGCCATCCTTAATGAAGGAGAACCTAGTCAAGATCAACCTACCGATGAAACATATTTGGATTGTTATCACCCAAGCCGCGTGTTCTTTCCATAGTAGTTATAGTATTATACTAAGAATAAATATGGGCTTGGCTCGTCATTTTATGTAATTTAAATTTTTGGAAAATAAAAATATAATTTATTTATTAAGATGAAATTGAAATACACATTAAAATTAAGACACATACTAAAATTAAACTGAAATTAAACACAAGCTTAATAATTAAACACAAGCTTAATGAAAACACATAATAAAATTAAACACACATATTTAGGATAATAGTTATAGTATCTCGTCGGTTTCCAACCTCCAATTATGCTTCACCAAGTCCTTCTGGAGCTCTCTATGAATGTAACCAGATTCGAGATCGGCAACACGGTCATGAAACCATTGTATATTGGCTCCATCTCTACTAATTGACTTAAAAGGAATTCTATTCCCTTGTGCATCTATCGGCCCATCATAAACCTCGAAATCCCTCGATGGGTTTTGCACGTCACCTTCTTCCTCATCCTCATCCTCATCCTCCATGTACTCTTTCTCAACAATCATGTTATGCAATATGATGCAAGCTAACATGATGGTAGTCATTACCAATTTGTGGTGCAATGTACAACTATGATGAATAATTGTCCATCGAGATTGTAAGATGCCAAAGGCTTTCTCCACATCTTTTCGGTATGCCTCTTGTTTCTTTGCGAAGAGTTTATCTTGCGGCATCTAGGGATTGAAAATTGTTTTGACGAATGTAGAGTACCTCAGATATATTCCGTCAGCCAGATAATAAGCTTGGTTATACCTCTCTCCATGGACTTCGTAGATGACAGTTGGGCTTCTTCCTGTAAGGATATCTGAGAACACATTCGATAGGTGGAGCATGTTAATGTCATTTTTGGCTCCAGAACACCTGAAGAAACTGTGCCATATCCATGTATCATATGAGGCCACCTCCTCCAGAATAATAGTTGAACGACCCTTTCGACTCGAGTATGCCCCTTGATAGGCGGTTGGGCAGTTCTTCCACTCCCAGTGCATCCAGTCGATGCTTCCAATCATACCTGGAAAGCCTCGGCATTGGCCTTTAGCTAGGAGTCGCGTGAGGTCTGCCGGTATTGCATTGCAGAGGTATTTTGGACCATAGATTTGATACACTTGGCTGTAAAAATCCTTCACATATTCCAGGGTAGTCGATTCCCCCATCCTTGTAATTTTAATACACTGATCCGTGGCTGCCCCGTACGCCAACATTCGTAGAGCACCGGTCAGCTTTTGTTTGGAAAGAAGCCCTAGCAATCCAGTGGCGACTGGTCTTTGTTGCCCAGATTGGTCATGGTTGCGAAGATCCATCCTGATAGTGTTGAATCAGTTTCTGCTCATCCTATACCACAGGCAAAATTCTGCCACCTCAAAGTTGGGACGTTCGATGAAGTAATCATTCATGAGATTGCGTCCCCTATATAGCTTCTGTCATGGATGATTCGGGTTTTTACCGCGACGTGAACCGCTTGGTCGTGGTGGTTCATCATCGTCTTGTGCTTCCGCCATGACCACCTGATTGATGAATGATTGCTCCATATCGTCATCCTCTTCTTGTTGACGTTGTCTCCGCCTGAAAAAATTGTAGAAGCTGAAAGGATCCATCAGAGTGATGAACAAGGAAATGTTGCTAGGTGTTTAGAGAGATGAGTTATCTACTCGGATTCTTATAGATGGTGTGAGTATAGAATGAGTGATAGATGAACGTTTTATAACTAATTGTAGATAATCTGATTGTTAAAGATGAACACACATGTCGCATCGTCATTGGACGAAAATCAAACGGAAATCTTGTTCAATTATTTTGTCGACGACGCTATCTCGCAGTGACATATGTCGCATCGTAATTGGTTGAAAATCTTACAGGAAATCTGGTTCAATTATTTTGTCCACGACGCTATCTCGTAGTGACACATGCCGGATCGACATTGGTTGAAAATCTTACCAAAAATCTAGTCCAATTATTTTACTGACAATGACACGTGGCGGTGACATGTGTTAATTTTTAATTAGTCAGAAATATTTTTGGAAATCATGTGTAATTACTACCGATAAAGATACGTGTTACATTATTATTGGTGGTAAATCTATCCGGTAAATAATTTTTAAACATTTCACAACATGACAAAACTGATTTGCTTGAAGCAATTAGTGAATGAGTGTGTGCAAAACTTGATTTGCTTGAGCAAATTGTGGATGTATTTTGCTTAAAGCAAAATACGCTCTTGCTCTGCTCATGGGCACAGATGCTCTTATATGCTCTCTCTTCAAGATTCCTCGGTAATTTTTTGTGTGGAAGGTTTTACATTTTTAGTCAATAATGTAAAAGACTAAAGGCATAGTCATAGCCTTTACTTGTTTTTGATAAGAGCAAGTTCACCTGTTGATCACCGTTGGGTCACGGAGTCAGGGTCGTTGGGGCAATAAGGTATTAAGTCAGTGACGTGTCATTCACTTCTTGATAGTTGCTTCCACCAGTTGCGTCAGGGTCTGGGTCAGAACTTTATTTCTATTTAATTTTTATTAATCATTTAAAATGATGTGGAAATATATATGTTCATCAAACATCACTTTGATAATGTAGAAGTATATACGGTCGAGATTAAGAGCGTCATGTGACAATTAGGTCAAGTCAGGAGGTTAGAAATGTCACAGGGATTGACTCAAGGGAATTTTTATCCAGACAAAACAATATCATTAGAGTGTTGATTTTTTTTATTTTTTCTTCCTTTTAGAATTACATCTATATATGACAACCAAGTAAAATAGCATGATGAACTTGCTCTAAAGATTACTTGGTTGGGCCGTAGCAATGATTCCTTTACTTGTTTCATCTCTTTTTTCCTTTTCGGTTCTTTTACTCGTAACCACTCTCCACCGATCCTGACCCTCCACGTTGACCCAACCAACGGCCTCCAAACCCTCCAGCCAAAAACCAATCCAGTTACCAATCCCAAACCAAACCCACCTCTCATTACTTTCTCACGTGCTCGGAGGGCACAACAGTACTTTACACTGACCTTCCTAGATCACAGAGATAGATAGGCAGACAGCACCCCGCTCCCGAGATCGACGCTGCGTCGGAATTTCCCAAACAGCCCCTCACTCTCGGGAGCTTCCTTACTAAGCAAAACCATCTCTTTCCCGTTATAGGGATATAGAGCGAGAGAGAGAGAGAGAGAGCGCGCTTTGCTTCAGATCGTGGTCTGCGACGTGGCCAATCGCCGACTACTCTTTTACTGTTACATCGGCTTTAATTCTCCGTTCCGTTTTAGCCCCTTCTCTTTTTCCTCCGCGCGCGCGCGCTCTCTCTCTCTCTCTGCTTTAATCGACGCCTCTCGTTTTAAGTCGTGGCAGTAGTAGTAGTAGTTATTTTACTGTGCTCTTCTTCTTCTTCCTCTCCATTGTTGGTTGTTACTGAGATTCCAGAAGAAGAAGCTACCCAGTTCCGAATCGGAAAGGTAATTAATATTTAATCGCGGGGCCATTTTACGAGCCGTTGGATTTGGGTTCTAGCTAGCTCAAACGTCCACTGTATTAAATCTTTTTATTTTTTTTATTTTGGAAAACAAAAAAAGAGAGTGTCAGAGAAGCTTCGGTTCCAGTCTGCAGTTCCTAAACGGTTGGGGTGAAAGCGACAGAGGTAAAAACTTTTCTGGGTTTTTGTCTGGTAAATGGTTTTTTCTTTTTTTACTTTACTGCAGGTAAAATAAAAGAAACTACTGGGGGGCGGGGAGGGAAGCTTAGATCTTTTTACTGTGGGGTTGTTCTACTTTACTTGCTTTCAAAGCATAGTAGTGGATCGCCACTTACGGATTGAGATTGACATTGCTGTTGGTCGCAGTTGAATCATATATTAAAAATGTGATCTTTTTTTCGTGTGTTCCTTTTTTAATACATATCCATATATAATGAAATGATCAATCTTTAAACAACACCATGTCTTTTGAATTAGCTTATTTAATCTCTGAGGAATTTGTCTTCTGGGACTGGATTGTAAACACGACGAGGTTTTCTTCGGATTGCAATCTATGACGTGACTGGCGAATGTAGTGTTTTTAAGGTCTACTCTTTTCTTTTTTGGGGCCCCGTTTCTTTTATGTTATTGTTTTTATTGGGTTAAGTTGGTTGGGGTAGGGAGGCTTAAAGCCATGTTTAAGATTCCTATTGCTGATGTGATTGGTAATTGGCCCTTTTGGTTTTATGTTTCTGTTTTCTTTTTGCTTTTTGCTTTTTTCTCTGTGGTGGTTGGATGGTAGCCATGATTTAGCTTCTTATTGCAGATAATGTGGTCATGGACAGCCTAATTTATTATCTTTTAGTAAGTGCAGCAACCTTGGGTTTCACTTTTAAATCATCTTGAATTTTGGGGGAAGCACGAGAAAGTTGATGACTGAGCTCTGTCTTTGAGAAATCCGTTGATGGCCTAATTTATTATCTTTTAGTACTGTTGAAACTTTCGTGGTTGGGTGGAGAAGATCTTTGAGTAATGGGGGCAATTGGTGGGGAAGAGCTGACGAAGTGGGAGAAGATGCAGGGAGCAACTCCGCGCGAAGAGAAGATTCTAGTTTTGGTGAGGTTGAGGCCTCTTAGTGAGAAGGAGCTCGCATCGAATGAAGTAGCAGATTGGGAATGCATCAATGACACCACCATCTTGTACCGGAACACACTGCGGGAAGGGTCTACATTTCCAAGTGCCTATACATTTGGTAAGGGACTTTACATCTTTTTATAATGAGATCATACACTTTGTCTAAGGTGCTTGAATTTGAGATCTTAATCTTACTATTGTGCCCTGCACTAGTTTTTTTCTGGGAACCGATAGTTTGGTGTAGCACACAAATCAATGAAATATGTGTTTTTTACCTAGTTTATGATGTTTGTTTGTATTTCTATGATAGACAAAGTATTCCGAGGTGACTGCCCTACAAGACAGGTTTATGAAGAAGGGGCACAACAAATTGCTCTATCAGTTGTCAATGGTATCAACTGTAAGTATGCTGATCTATTTCTCTGACTGTTTCCGAGTATCTCGCTAATGCAGCTAGTGAAAAGCTTATACCGAATTATTTTCAGCAAGTATCTTTGCATATGGTCAAACAAGCAGTGGTAAAACGTACACGATGAATGGTATTACAGAGTTTACAGTAGCGGAAATATTTGACTATATACATAAGGTATGAAAATACTATGTAATTGTATGTAATTTTATTGCTTTAAATAGTATCCCCAGAACTACTCTTTATTCACTACGAGACTAATGCCTTTATTTCATGCAGCATGAGGAGCGAGCTTTTGTTGTTAAATTCTCAGCGATTGAGATATACAATGAAGCGGTTAGAGATCTTCTGAGCACAGATAACACACCACTTAGGCTTCGAGATGATCCTGAGGTGGCTGGGTTTTATGTTCTTAGAAATGTCATTTGTTCATCTTCATTTTTTTTGTTTAACACTATGCCATTCTTATCAGCGGGGGACTATCATAGAGAAAATCACCGAGGAAACTTTGAAGGACTGGAGCCATCTGAAGGAGCTTCTTTCTATTTGTGAAGGTACAGTCCTAAAGCATTATACCTAAAATTAAAAGTTTGTTGTAATATAAAGAGTAGTTCTTAAAAAAATTCCCATCTTGCAGCTCAGAGACAGATAGGGGAGACCTTATTGAACGAGAAGAGCTCTAGATCACATCAAATTATTAAATTGGTTTGTAACTTCCTCACGTTTTATAAAGCGGAAATCCATTTTTTTAAGTTTCCTTTATAAGATTAATGTTTTTGCACTTTGTAGGCAATTGAAAGTTCTGCTCGTGAGTTCTTAGGCAAAGGAAATTCAACTACCCTTGCTGCTAGTGTGGTATATCCTAATCTGTATTGATTATCTGCTAAAATGATAAAAAAATTATAATTGTAACTCATGATTCTTTTGTTAAAATTAATTTTTTTTGCAGAACTTTGTGGATTTGGCAGGGAGTGAACGTGCATCTCAGGCATTATCAGTGGGGACGAGATTAAAAGAAGGCTGCCACATCAATCGCAGTTTACTAACACTTGGGACTGTTATACGCAAGCTAAGGTTGTTTAGTTCCTTCTCTTTTGTGACGCTGATTAATCACCGTTGTGTCTCACACTTTTGCAAGAGTTTTTTCTAGTACATTATAGTACCTATTGTGAATCGTTTGGTCTATCTACGTTCATCCTACCTGACTATATCTCATTTATCCAATTTTTTTCACATATGAACATCTTTGTGCTGTATTTAGTATCCTGGATGCTGGACCCTTCTAATGGATTTGGTGTGTGCTGTACGCACTTGCAGGAAAAAGTTACCTTTGACTTCCCGTGTCATTGTAAATAGCCAACATGAGTTTTGTAACTAAAGCTATCTGTAGAGAGTATCTTAAATTTCTGTTGTTAGACTTTAGATTGTGTAGTGTTATGGAGATCTAGCAGTAATAATGACTATATACTGCAGGGTGCAAGCAGACAGTAATTGTTTTTCATTTTGTATTTTTTTTATTTCAAACGAGTGGAGAACTAGCAACTTTCTGGATTTGCATAAATTGATGCCTTGTTCTCGTTATCTTTGTGAAATAGGTTAAAGTCTTTTTATTAAGTCTATCTAGTGTAACGTAAGAAGTAAAATTTAATTTAAGTATAATTTATTTTACTTCCATGAAGAAAAAGATCATACTTATTAGATATGAAACAGGCGTTTATGTGTCCTTTTGTCTCTTGTTACTTGCTCTTGTTCTTTAATATCACCATATCAGTGTTATGATCTCTAACTATTAATGTGGTGTGCCGACAGTAAAGGAAAGCATGGGCACATAAACTACAGAGATTCTAAGCTGACACGCATACTGCAGTCTTGCTTAGGTGGTAATGCTAGAACTGCCATCATTTGCACCTTGAGCCCTGCACGAGCGCACGTTGAGCAAACCAGAAACACTCTTTTGTTTGCATGTTGTGCAAAAGAAGTGACTACAAAAGCGCAGGTCAATGTAGTCATGTCTGACAAGGCATTAGTTAAGCAGTTGCAAAAAGAGCTAGCTCGGTTGGAGAGTGAGCTGAGAACACCCGGCCCTCCTTCCTCAGCTTGTGATTATGTAGCTTTACTCAAAAAGAAAGATCTTCAAATTGAAAAGGTAAAGATTCAAAATTCAATTGCAATGGATGCTGGAAATTGATTTGTTTTTATTGCTCGTCAATTCGAGTTAGCAAGAACTATTTCTTTTTTGCATAATATGTTTTCCAACTTCTGTTTACAGATAGGGAATAGTAACTTAATAGATGGAATGATATTTCTGCAGATGCAAAATTATGTGGGAATTTTTTACTTTTACTCTGAAGTTTGACAAACATACAAATGGTTAAACTTGGTTTTGCACATGCTTACTCTGTCAGATTTTTCATGTCATTGGGAAATTATGTACACCAAACATACTAAGTTGCTTCTTATGAGAATTTTTATGTATCAAGTACTAATGTTAGGATCAATGTCGTGCCTCTTTATAGATTATGGACTGGGTGTCTTTGAATCATGTACTTATCTGAGGTCTTTGAATCATGTACTTATCTGAGGTCTAATTGCGTTCAAGGCCGAATCATTTATGCGCTAAAGTTGCAAAGCATTATAACGCCCTGTTAAATGTCCCTTTTGCAGATGGATAAGGAAATTAGAGAGCTGACAAAGCAACGCGATCTTGCTCAATCACGGGTGGAGGACTTGCTAAGGATGGTTGGAAATGATGATGACTCACGACAGGTAAATAATATATTGCCTCCTCACTCTGTAGTTTCATGTAAATTGCCATCTTTCAACTCTTGCTCAATTTTCTTTAACAGACTGCAGATAGTCATCATACTAAATGGGAAGCTAGGGATATGTCTGATGATGAATACTCAGTTTCAGAGTCATCAGGTGTTGCTGATCCTCGTTATTCAAATGGGGTCAAAAAGTTCAACAATCCTCATTTTGAAGACAGAGGCAGTGAGAGCAGTGAGTCATGCGCTCTTCGAGGGAACTCCAAAGACCCAAGTCTAGAAGATACTGCCGCAGGACCTGCACAAGACACAGGTGACTATTGCAAAGAGGTTCGGTGTATCGAGATGGAAGATTCAAGTGGATCACTTGCCTCATCAACTACTGGAAATGAAGGAACATTCTCTTTGAGATTGGATGGGGATAGAAATATAGCTGGTCAAGAAATGATATCGAACCCCATGAGTGCAGCTCGAGACAGCAGACATGTACGAACAACAATTGATTCTGTACCGAATGTCATTTCAACAGATATGTCGAGTTCTAGAAGCCTTAAGTTAACTAGAAGTTGGAGCGGTAGAGAAAGTCTCATGACTGGTTCATCTTCTCCTGGTCAAGGAGAGAGAACCCCAAGTTATGAGTTTGAGAAAAGCTTCCCTGGGAGACCTGAAGGTCTTGGGAGGAAGTTTCCTCTGTTAAGTTATGATTCCAGCATAAGATTGTCAAGAACTGATTCTCAGTCTTCCATTGGGAGTGCTGTTGATGAACTAGGGGAACAGAATACTGCAGACGAGAATATTACTAGCGTCCATACTTTTGTCACAGGACTGAAGAAAATGGCCAGAAAGCTCGAGTTTGACAAGCAAGTTGTCAGTAGTCAGGTACAAATGTGCCCAACTTCCAGATTTTTCTTCAAAGAATAGAAAAAGTTGTTATTTTTATATGTACGTCTTGCTTTTTCCAGAAAAAAATTCTTGTTTGAAGTGACCATTTTAAATGTTGTAGTTAGGATGCTGGTGATTCATGAGAAGGGTAACAATGCCAGTCTAAATTCTTGAATTATGCTCAAAGATCATAAATCTGGGGGGGCATATGATGGCAACATGCTCATGTGGCTAGTTTGCTAGTGGTCTATGAAAATTCAGCACAATTGAAGTTGCATGTTCTAACAATATTGTAATGCAAGTGCATTTCTTTTACAAATAAAAGTTTCAGCTTTTGATGACATATTTTGCTCCATTGCATCCGATGTGTGGTAGGACGATGAGGCAGGTATAGCAGCTGGAAAGTCTCAGAAGAGTGTAAAAGATGCAGGAATAGATCCAATGCTTGAAATATTGGAAACCCCCGATTGGCCACTAGACTTTGAGAGACAACAGATGGCCATATTTGAACTTTGGGAGACTTGTTACATTTCAGTTGTCCACAGGACCTACTTTTTCTTGCTATTCAAAGGTGATCCTATGGATTCCATTTACATGGAGGTTGAGCTCAGGAGACTTTCTTTCCTCAAGGAAACTTATTCCCGTGGAGATCAGGCTGTGGAAGATGATCAGACTATGACTTTGGCCACCAGGTTCTCTTTCCCTCTCCTAACATCTTTACTCTCAGTCTGCTGCTACTAATTTAAGTAAAATCAACTTGATAAATGTCATTTCTCATGGCTACTCACTTAAAAAATACGACATGTTCAATGATTGTCATTTCTCATGGTCAATTGGCACTCATACCTGATAGCAAAATAGATTGTCGCACAATCCTTCGTATTTATGTTAAAGTGCATGTCTAATTTGAACTTAGTCATGCAGCAATTGATATCTGATTCAGCTTGTTTATTTTGATACAGCAAGAAAGCTCTTGCTCGTGAGAGACAAATGTTAAGCAAGCTGATGCAGAGAAGGTTTTCAGAATACGAGAGGAAGCGTCTGTTCGAGAAGTGGGGTATTGCACTGGACTCAAAGCGCAGGAGGCGGCAGCTAGCTAACCACCTATGGAGTGACACAAAGGATATGGACCACGTCAAGGAGAGTGCTGCCATAGTTGCTAAGCTTGTCAGATTCATTGAGCAAGGACAGGCCCTCAAGGGAATGTTTGGGCTTAGTTTCACGCCCCCAAAGGCAAAGCGTAGATCCTTTGGATGGAAAAGTAGCACAGCATCTCTTTTATAGAAATGTCTCTTACGTTTGTACGCCACTAGAGGCAGTATGTCATGTTAGATAGGCAAGACAGCATCATTCTCATCATCGAAGCAGATTGCCTGTGATTACTATTAGTTTGTATAAATCCTTGGAATGGTCAGACACGAAATGCTGGGTTTTGGTTTGCTGGTTTTATTATAGGTGCATCTATTCATACCTTCAAAAATACTATTTACACATCTTTTTTAATATGTTATTATTAATCTTGCTATTCTATCCTTCATCCTTTTTCTTTTCTTACCGCTCTATCATCCACCTTCATTTTTTTTCTATTGTAAATCACGAATCTAAATCTCTAACCAATGAAACACAAAATTATGATACATAGTTTGGAATCTTATAGTCATGATTCATGTTGAAGAATATATAACAACAATGAGTTTAACAAAAATAATTAGATAATGACTTACAACCATGAAACTAAAATCGATTCACCCAACTTGAAAAATTTGAAGAAAAAAAAGTACCAACACCAACCTGATAACATCTCATTAACAATCAAAATCTTATCCTGGATAGTTATAAATAGCTATGGATTTAGCTTTATTGTTGGAGAAGCTGGGGTTACACAAATCGGTCTATATTGATATGAATAAAAATAGGCAGGTTTTCTACTCTGAGGTTTGGGATAGGGGTCGGCAAAAAGCCCGGCCCGGCCCATGTATAGCCGGCACGGGCCGGGCCGGGCCGGGCCTCAACAACATTTTAATATATGCGGGCCGGGCCGGGCCGGGCTTTATCTTTTATATAAGGATCCGAGCCCGGCCCATTCAAGCGGGCTTTTGCGGGCTTTTGCGGGCCTGGTCTTTGCGGGCTTTTGCGGGCCGGGCCTATCGGGCTTTATTATTAAAAAATTAAGACATTTCAAAATAAACGTAACCTTCATCCATGCACCGGGGTTTAAACGTACTCCGACGAGTCTAAATTTTACGTACGATGTTTATCACTATAAGATGGAGTTTTCTACATGTCCTCGTTTATTATTAAAACATATTTAATTCTTATATTGCTTGAATTCTCCATATGTATATTAATGTTCTTACGTTTGTTCATTTGTTATATGGAATGAAATACTTTTGTGAAACTTAATCGGACATGTTTAATTATTTTATAAAATTGACCGTTAGATTGATTGGTTAGAATATTATAACCATGCCTTTAAAATTTTATAAATTTTGGACTTGATTTAGACATCGATCCATGTATTTCGCCAAATGTGACCATAGTACTCTTACAACTAAAACGGAAATTACCCCTCCCGAAAATAATTTTTTAACATCAAATTTTGAACACATACTCCTTATGGAATACATATCTATCTCATAGTATCAAAAAAATTGACATAAAAAATTGATTTATCTACTCCCCCCATAGGAAAATAAGGAAAATAAGATGAGTGTATTTTAGTGTTTTCACAAATTTTGTTTAATTGTATTGACTGGGATCCAAACGTACTTCGATTAGGCTAATTTTTACGTACGGTGTCTTTTATTACAAGGTGAACTATTATATATGGCCTTCTTTATTGTTAAAACATTTTTAATTCCTATATTGCTTGAATTCTCTACATGCACACTAATGTTCTTACCTTTATTCCTTGGTTATATGGGTTGAAAGTCCTTTGTGAAACGTAATCGATCATGTATCATCATTTTACAAAACTGACTGTCAGATTGGTTGTTCATAATATTCTAAGCATGCCGTTAAAAATTTATAAATTTTGGACTTGATTTAGACCTACATCTATGAGTTTCGCTAAATGTGACCGTAGTACCCTTACAACTAAAACATAAATTACCCATCCCTAAAGGAATTTTTTAAGATCAAAATTTTAACACACATTCTTGTAAATTACATATCTATCTCATAGTGTCAAAAAAATTGATATAAAAATTTAATTTATCAAGTTTCTCCATGGAAAAATAAGCAATATATAAGAGATGGGTATTGATGTCATTTCACACACTCTCAATTAAACTCTCACCATTGAAAAATTACAAAATCTAATCTGAACCATCTATTATATTTACTGTTTTACAGTGTAAATCGATAAAAAAAATTACAATGAAACCCTAACCCCTAAACCCTAAACCCTAACCCCTAAACCCTAACTTACTCTAAATCTCAAAATTCCTAAAACCTAAAATCTAACTTACTCTAAACCTCAAAATTCTTAAACCTTAACTTACCCTAAATCTCAATCCCCTAAACCCTAACTTACCTTAAACCTAAACCCTAACTTAATTATCCTAAACTTTAAACAATGATTTAATAGTAAAATAGATACACAAATATAACTATATATGGAATTCCAATATTTGATCAATATATGTATATGTAATATATTAATATAAACATACACAAATATAAAAAAAATATATATATATAGTACTAGTCACTATATTATATATATAAGTGTAGGTATAATGATATACGTACTACTATCTTATATATATAAAAAATTGACTGTCGGATTGGTTGTTCATAATATTCTAAGTAGGCCGTCCCTAATTTTTATAAATTTTGGACCTAAACCTTAAACCCTAAAACCTAAACCCCAAACCCTAAACCCTAAAAAAATTACAATAAAATCCTAGAACCGGAACCCTAACTTACCCTAAACCTCAAATTCCTAAACCTTAACTTACCATAAATCTTAATCTCCTAAACCCTAATTTACCCTAAACATAAACCCTAACTTATGCTAAACTTTAAATAATGACTTAATAGTAAAATAGATACACAAATTTAATTATATATGGAATTCAAATATTCAATCTATCCATGTATATGTAATATATTAATATATATACACAAATGTAAAATATATATCTATATAGTATTAGTCTATTAGACTACTAGTCACTATATTATATATATATATATGTCAATATGTGTGTAGGTAAACATTAACTAGGTATAAATTGTATAATGATTAAAATTCATTAAATAATTTAATGATATATGTCAATATGTGTGCGGGCTTTGACGGGCCGGGCCTAACGGGCTTTGACGGGCCGGGCCTAACGGGCTTTGACGGGCCGGGCCTAACGGGCCTTGACGGGCTTTTGGCGGGCCGGGTCCGCGGGCCGGGCCGGGCTTTAGATCTCTATACCATGGTCGGCCCACCAACCACCTTGGCGGGCTTTTGTGGGCTTTTTTGCGGGTCGGGCCGGGCTTTTAGCCCACGGGCTTGCGGGCCTCCACCGGCCCACGAGGCCCATGGGCCAAATGATGACCCCTAGTTTGGGAATATACTCAAACAATTATATATGATTAGCACAAACTTTATCAAGTTTCTGAAACATCAATGTGTGATCTAAGTGGTTATTGCACCAAGTAGAAGGTATTCTAGAGCATCAAGTGACATTAAACCATTATGGTTAAGAAAGTATGCTAAATGAAACATGTAGCTTTGCATCTTATTAGTGGCTCCTATCTTTTCAGAAAGATTGATAATGGCATTGAAATCTCGTAACACCATCCATGGAGTTCTACTAGGTTCTCTAAGATTGGAAATTTTATCCTAGAGTTCTCTCTGCTTATCCTTTTGAGGGTAAGCATAGACAAACGTCATCAGACAAAAGATGCTTGTTGCAATGTCATTAACCATGCAATGTATGAATCTCTCATGAGGTTGGATAATAGAAATCTTTATTGAGGCTGATTTCCAACACAAAAATATACCATCACATTAGCGTGCGACTGGAATAAGATCATCAAAATTTATGAAAATATAATTTTGTGTCCCTAGAGGGACTGTGGACCTAGTGTCCACAATGCAGGACACATCATGACATTAAAACGCTGAAAAGAAATAAGCTTAAGCCTGAAAGCCTCGTCAGGCGCTTCCTCTACTGTTCCATACTGCCACCCTCATTCTTCATCATCAGAGGATGAAGAAAAGATGTCCTTGACCTTTTTGGCCTTTCCAACAGCCTTCTCCCGATTCATGGTGAGTTCTCTATGCTAGTTCTTTTCCTCAGACTTCTATACTTCAAAGTCACTTCAATAGTATCACTCATTAAGACCTTATGCTTATAGCCCACTTCACCAGATGAACCAATAGGGTTAGCCACACCATCTGTATCTACATTGTCAACAAAACCTACAGACATATCAAGCTTATAATAAGGCATATCAATGTAATACATGGAGTCAAAAGAATTCTACAGCCATGGTGAGAGAGTATATATGATTGCAATTAACTGGATCACAGGAAATATGGGAGTTACTCATGCTGAGAGTGTCATATTTCCTAAAAATTTGTAACAGACCAAAAATATTGGCCATAAGACTCAAATCAAAGTAAACAGAGGGGGACACATGATTAGGGCAAGATCTCACATAGTCAGGGAATGCATGCATCATGTTAACATTAACTACTAGATGAGTTGGCATCCTTGGGCGTCCAATGACAATACCAGCATGTCATTTGTTCTTAGTCGCATCTTGATCTCGTCCACCAAACTTTCCTCTCGCAGCAAGAATACGACCATCAGTGGTGGCATGTCAATTGCTGCAGTTTTCGGTAAAGGTCTTGGAGGAAAATATTCTTGGCCTTCATGAAACATTGGTCAAGTTAGCATTAGTTCTATAAGGGCTAGAGTGGCTATGGTTCCTTGAGTCTTCACTGCTCTAGTTAGCGCCGGTTAGCATTCCCGATTCAGAGATCATAACCATCACCTTATTAGAAATTATAGATCTAAAGTTAGGGCCTAATGCACGGTTAGGTGGCAGGACCTCCACATCGTTGACATTCCTCTCAACTAAGATGTGATCTTTCTCTCTAAGCTTTGAAGGAAAAGCAGCAACCATATGCTCATAGTGTCCACATTGGAAACAAACCTCAAAGAGGTGTTCATAGGACTCAAGAACACGAATAGGTTCATCTAGGTCATCTTCTATATATGAATTACCATGGCTGTCTTCAGGGGAAACTTCAAGTTAATGTATATGCAGGCCTTGGAATATACACCTTAGCTGATTAGGGAGGTATATATCACCCTCAATTGTTACATACATTTCCAGAGTTCTAATGGAATCTCGGAAAGCATTTGGCTCCCAGTAATGGAGTGGAAGGTTGGGTAGTCTCACCTAGACTCCCAGATAATCAATTCTTTTAAACACAGGGTTGACATGCAAAATCATTTTGTAGATAATCCATGGTTTATATTCTAGCACATATTTCAGGCCAGCAGAGTACTTGAACTCCATTTTGAACCAATGGTTCGGCAACTTACTCATCATCATGGTACCTTGAAGATGCTAAGTCCACATCTCAACAGCTTTGCTAGTGATGGTTTGAGCATCTAATTTTTTCTCAAAGATTCTTTCGACCAGACAATATTTGGATAAGTGATCCACTAGCTCGTGAAGGGGTCTCCTGATATACACATGATCATGTCATTGTTCTCAACATAGAAGCTGGAATCTCCCATGTTGTATAGCACTACTAATGTTGCCTCTCGAGTTGGCAGAGAAATTGGCAGGGATTTGGGACGTTGGTGAAGTAAAAAAAAATTGGAATTTGGGGAGGCCATTTTTGGGGATAACTAGAGGATAATGTTGTAGTGGGTATACTGCTTATAGGCTTTCACTAGCTCAAGAGGGTGTGTTCTAATGTTGATTAGCCAGTTAGTATTTATAGTAGCATTGATGGTCAATGACTGGATGACCAATTCCTAAGAGACGAGTCATAGACGATCTAAGTAAATCTAAGACTCATTGATGTCCGAGCATGTGGGTCATTACGTAATCAAGAATGTTCACCTCAAAAATGAACAAGGTACTAATCCTTTTTGGCACATCATGCGAAAAACAAAATAAAGGGGTGTCACTGTTGCAGTTGCACCTAAGAGGCAAACTTCTCCATACATAATTAGTTGGCCGAATTAAAGAAGGTAGAGTAGATTATGCGTACATGGAGAGACGATCGGGTAAATAATTTGCATACCCGTGTTATGTTACTTGTGCAGATGGGTTTGGATCTCGCTGCTTGCCAATGGTGTTTATGCAGATTCAAATGATTATCTCTCCTTGAGCCCCTCACAGGAAAAACAAATATCAGCCTTCCCGCAGTGGCTTACCCAAATTAGGTGGTTACTGGAAATCGGGTCATCATGATTATTGCTTGGGTGCTTTATCTAACGGATTTTGGACAAGAGGGATCTGAATTTACAAAGATTTGGTTCTAAATTTTGTTGGAAAATAGGTGTTTTAACACTTTTAACTAACCATTTTGAGACAATTAAATTAAGATATTTACTTGTTCAAATGGTTAAATGGGTGAATGAGAAATTATCACTCAAAGCAAGCTAAAAACTTTCGAATTGCCAATTAAATTGTTTATGGCGGCTAATAAACCTTAGTAATGGCAAGCAATTGAATAACGAACTAATGGTTTGTAACGGTTTTGTAACCGCTCATAAACCTTAGTTATGATATACAATTGAAGCCTACCAAATGGATTGTTTTGTAACCGTTCGTAAACATTATTGACGACAAATTAAATATCTTGTAACTGCCAATTGATGGCGAGTTTAATGACCAGAAACGGTTTTGGTATTAACTCGACAATAAGTGGCGTGTCCCCAATGAAGCCTATATAAAGCGACCTTCCTATTCTCATTTCATTGATTCAATCGATTCATTCGTTCCCATCAGAAGCAATCTCCTCTTCTGATCACTTCTCTCCCTCTCTAAACTCAGAGCAAAATCCGGTGATAGAGAAAGGTATTCTTCAATTCGAAGAGAAGTTCTTGTGTTGCGGTACAAAACTTTGAAGCTGTTTTATCCTGGGAGAACAACAACATACAAGCCTGTGGGCTGCGTAAAAGTTCTTAAGGAAAGCGTATGATACACGTGACTTAACTTAGTTCAACTTCTTACCCAAAATTTGTTCTTCGTTCGTATGTTTACATTTTACTAATTATTTAATTAGTATTTATTATATTATATTTAGTTTAATATCACTCAATTTTCCTACAATGTTAAGAACTTTTATTTTATGATATTGACTAATGTGGTTTCTTTAAGGAAATGGTTGCCTAACGGAAGAGTGTTGACTTAAGGAATTTGTTACTAAACAAAAATAATGCTGCCTTAAGGAAGTGGTTGCATTTGGAGTTGTGTTGTGAAATATGAAACGTTGTCTAAGAAAAATAGACTCCAAAGAAATTATCGATTAGCTATCTACGCTAATGGGGGGTTTTTCAAGGATAATAAAAAGTTTCCTTGTAATAATGAAGCACTATGATTTGGTTATATGCCAAATTCAAGTGATTGAATATTGAGATATCCAATAAGAAATTCATTGTGAATTTGACCATGAAATCAATTGAGAAATAATATCAGATATTATTTATTGATTAAGAAAATAACATGTTGTGGGTATTTTCAGAAAAAAAGCAACGAAATATTTTAAACACTGAAAAGAGCTATAGGCCACATCAAGTCCTTTGGTTGAAAAGGGGGACGTGATAATGAGTGTTAATTTATGCAAACTATGCGTAGCTTGCACTTGATGATGTGAGATCCAACATCACTTAGAGAAGATGAGGTGATATGCCTTATATGTGGAGACTTACCTCTCTATAGCAAGAGACATTTTGGGATGAAACCCAAAAGTAAAACCATGAGCAGTTGGCCAAAACAGGTAATATATTGCTATGAGGATGTGTCGTGGTAAATGATGTTAGATACAAACATGACATGGAAACAGTCAAAGATTATGACTGTGGGATAAAAGACTTGGTACTGTGGTATAACCATGCCAAGTTGGATGAACAATTAAGGCTCAAGAAAGGAGGTCTGAATGATGATCTCTAAAAAGGAACTAAACAATGTCTTGTATGTTCCTAAGAATTGAGTTGAGGCTCAGTGAAAATGACTTTCGCTTATTGATTAAATAAAAATAAATTCTTGTTTTAACAGTGAATTTATATTGGTAATAGAGCTACAAATTGTTGAAATTAAAAATTGAAAGGTATGACCATGGTCAATGATAGCACTTCCACCTCTGTGTCTACCAAGGCATGGTATGGTAAGCAAGGACAAGTTAATTATGATACTCTGCGGATGTCAATTAACTTGAAGAAGTTTACCAATGTTTCAAGCATAAGATTGGAACTTGTGTTGAGACAAACAAATGAAATCATCTTTCAAAAGTATTGAAAGAAATAATGACGCCTTGATTTAAAGGCATCTCAAGCAAAAGTGGTAATAAGTATTTTATCACTGTGTACCTCATGAAGAGTAAAGATGAGGCTATAGAGAAATTTAGACTCTATAAAATGAGATAAGAAATCAACTCAATTGAACAATTAAGGTCATAAAAAGTGATTGACCGTGGAGGTGAGTATGAATCACTATTTGCGTATTGTGCTCAGTTTGTGAACATACATGAATAACACATTATTCACCACAATCATATGATATGATTGAACGAAAGAATTGTATCTTAAAGGATATAATGAATGCAATGTTGTTTAGCTTTGCATTGTCACCAAGCATGTGGTGAGATACCATTTTATTGGATAAATATCTTATAAATAAGATACCTAAAATGTTTGTTGAACAAACGACTCCATATGAATATGGTAATGAAGAAAGTCATCCTATAATTACTTTGCGAATGTGGGGATATTTTGTCAAGGTGGATAATCTCTACCCAAAAAGGAAAATTATGTGGAAATAGTCAATTGCATTTGATATGAATTGTCGATTTCTTGTGTGTAACAAACACAAGACATGATAAGGAACTCTGAAAATTACATCGTTCTTTGAAGATGTATTTTCGAGTACATCCAACTTATTGTTGATCATGGACTATAATAGCTAAATTAGTAGCTTGCAACAAATGGTTAAATAGCCATCAATGCAGTTGATGAACAAACTAATGACTTATAAACCTTTAAATAAATGCGAGTAACAAACAAGTTTAAAGTCATCAACACAAAGCTGATTTTGTGTTATTTAGTGTTATGCTTTCTAAATGAAGCATAATAAATGAGAATTTTTCAGAATCAAAGAGCTAAGATAAGGATTAGAAAATCCTTAGGTTCTGACTCTTAACATGTATGGTTAAGAGTAAAGATGAATCCTTAAGAAATAGGTACCTTGTGTACTATCCTGGTTAAGAAGATGTCACTAAAATATGATTTTGACTTTGCAAATCATACTTGGAAACTTGTGGATCTTCCACTTGGTTATGAAATTTTAAGTTTCAAGTGAATCTTCAAGAGGAAAATGAAGTCTTATTGACAAAAAGAAGGTCTTGATGATTTCGACACTAAATCTCTAGTAACGAAATGAATTTCATCATAATGGTACTTTTTATTGCCATGTTGGGCAACTGTGAAGTACATCAAATGGATATGAAAAATATTTTTCTTGGAAGGAGATATAGAAGAGAAAATCTATATAGAAGAACCTAAGAGTTTCTCGGCTCCCGGTCAAAAGGGAAAATATGTAAATTGGTGAAATCATTATATGGCTTAGAAAAGCACAAATGCAATGACATAGAAGATTTGACAACATGATCACCAATAGTTTCAATACCAATAAAAGTGTTAATTTATTTATGTCAAATACACAGAGAGAGGATATTTCTTTGTGTGTCTACATGTAGATGACATGTTTATCATTGGAAGCAATGATAAGTTGGTCAAATAAAGATAAAGATACGTACTCGATTTGCAGTATTTATAACTCTATTTTCTAATAGGCCTCACCTTAGTAACTCATAATATCTAGAAAATGAGCTTTTTGATAATAGTGTACTTGAGCGGGCCTCGCCTCACCTACATCAATTTCTTCTAGCCTGGTTATGAGTGAAAAGAGTTATCCAAACAATTATAGAACTTATAATTAACTGCAAAGTCGTTCATGTACTATTTGGCAATGCAAAAGCATTGAATCCTTAGAAAACATCACAAGAATGCTAAAAGGGATGATATCAAATTAGTTACATTACATGGAGAATATCCTTGGAAATGTGACAAGGAGAATTCTGGAATTGCCAAAACTCTGATTGACATGACTCTTCATCTTTCAAAGAATAAAGAAGAGAGTGTTTCTCAATTAGAATACTTTAGAGTCATTGGAAGCCTGATGTACTTAACAAGTTGTACAAGGCCAGACTTGGCTTATGCTGTGAACAAACTAAGTAGGTACACGAGTAATCCTGGTGGAATGCATTGGCAAGCAATTGCAAGAATACTCAAGTATTTAAGGTATACTCATACCTATGGGCTACACTATACTAGATATCCTGATGTCTTAGAAGGGTACAACGATGCGAATTAGATTTCTGATATGAAAAATGCACTAGTGGATATGTATTCACACTAAGGGTGTAGTGGTATCTTGGAAATCCTCAAAACAAACTGTTATAACCAGATCCACGATGGAATCTGAGTTTGTTGTCCTAGACAAATGTGGGGAAGAGGCAGAATGGCTACGCCAATTCATAGAGGATATTCCAAAATGGACAAAGCCCGTGCCTGCAATTTGCATACATTGTGATAGTCAATCTACAATTGACAGGGCACATAGCAGTATATACAATGGTAAGTCTAGACATATTCGTCGAAGACATAATACTATCAAACAACTACTCTCTACTGGTGTCATCTCTATTGACTATGTAAAGTCAAAAGATAATATAGCGGATCCATTAACCAAAGGGTTAAACAGAGAGTTGGTTGATAAATCATAGAGGGGAATGAGACTAAAGCCCATGAGTTAAAGTCTTTACAATGGACACCCAACCTAGTTGACTGGAGATCCTAAGATCTAGGTTCAAAATGGACAACTAAATTGTAGAGACCGTGCCGGATCACTGTGGGGATTTTTCCCAAGTCCATTCCTATGAGGAAAACAGTGATTCCCGTAAGAAATGAGGTTAAGCTCAAAGCTTTAAATGATTCTTATGCGTCAGAAATCCGAGCAGAGTAATGCGGGTTACTCTTAATTAAGAAATCACCTATGTAAGAGGGAAGTAGGGCCGCTTCTAAGAGAATTGTTTAGGGCGCAATTCTTGTTAAGCTCTTACAGAACCAGGCGCATGTCCAGGGCCAAAACGGATACAACAGTACGTGAGAACTGAAAATATTAAGAAGATATCTGTGTGAAATATGCCATCGTTTACACAAATGGCAAACAGTTCAAAGACATCGCGTCTACTGTTTAATTAGTAAAGTAAGCATGCTTTCACAAGGGAAGATTCAAAGGGTTGACCCCTACCTATCCTATGTAGGTTTTCAACCGTAGAATCTATCACCAAGTCCATTGAGTCTTTGGTCGCTAATTTCATTCATGTGGGGAATTGTTGGAAAAAAGGTGTTTTAACACTATTTTAACTAACCATTTTGAGACAATTAAATTAAGATATTTACTTGTTCAAATGGTTAAATGGGTGAATGAGAAATTATCACCCAAAGCAAGCTAAAGGCTTTCGAATTGCCAATTAAATTGTTTATGGCGGCTAATAAACCTTAGTAATGGCAAACAATTGAATAACGAACTAATGGTTTGTGACGGTTTTGTAACTGCTCATAAACCTTAGTTATGATATACAATTGAAGCCTACTAAATGGATTGTTTTGTAACCGTTTGTAAACATTATTGACGGCAAATTAAATATCTTGTAATTGTCAATTGATTGCGAGTTTAATGACTAGAAACGGTTTTGGTATTAACTCGACAATAAGTGGCTTGTCCCCAATGAAGCCTATATAAAGCGACCTTCCTATTCTCATTTCATCGATTCATTCGATCCCATCAGAAGCAATCTCCTCTTCTGATCACTTCTCTCCCTCTCTAAACTCAGAGCAAAATCCTGTGATAGAGAAAGGTATTCTTCAGTTCGAAGAGAAGTTCTGGTGCTGTGGTACAAAACTTTGAAGTTGTTTTATCCTGGGAGAACAACGTCATACAAGCATGTGAGCGGCGTAAAAGTTCTTAAGGAAAACGTGTGATACACGTAACTCAACTTAGTTCAACTTCTTACCCAGAATTTGTTCTTCGTTCGTATGTTTACATTTTACTAATTATTTAATTAGTATTTATTATATTATATTTAGTTTAATATCACTCAATTTGCCTACAAATTTGGCCATGGAGGTTGCATAATCATAATCCATACGAGGAAAAAGCTCAATAATTGGAATCCAATGGAGGCTCGCGAGGTTCTCGCCCCCACGCATTGGGTGCTTTTTATTTGATCACTCATCATTATCATCTCGTAGGGTGTCTTGTTACTATTCAAGATGTTTTATGCGAGCTCATTGATACAGGATTCAAGTTTTATTTCTCTTTCTATGTATTCAACAATTTTATTAATCAATGTTAGAGGACTACTCACTGTTCTTTAAAAAAAAGTTTTTTTCAAAAAATTCATTGAAATAGTAACTTAACTTTTAGTTACAAAGTGAAAAGAATTCTTAAATGGGTGCAACATTACAAAATTTTAAGGACGAAATTAAATTGGTTTTAGATATTGTGAAGAAACATGCTAGATTTGAGTATTTTTATCAAGAAAAGTTGAACCGATCGAGATAATGGAATTTCGTGAAAATTTAATTTTTATGAATTATAAAATGTTATATAAAAATAGAACGAGAAAAAAAAACGGAGCCAGTAGGAGGAACGTCGTCGTTTGGTTAGCAGTCCTGTAAGTTAGTTAGTCGCCTGACGCAATGAAACAACAACACGAGAGAGAGAGAGAGAGAGAGAGAGAGAGAGAGAGAGAGAGAGAGATGAGCGGAGTTTCAACGGCAGCTTACGTAGCCCGGCGGGCTGCTCAGAAGGAACGGGTTCGGATCCTCTACCGCAAAGCCCTCAAGGACACTCTCAACTGGGCCGTCCACCGCCACCTCTTCTATCAAGATGTAATTTTCTACTCTCCTCTTTTTCCCCCATTTTTAATTTTTTTTTCAATCTCCATTTTCTCACATTCAATTTGCGATTTCAGGCTGACATTCTGCGTCAGAGGTTCGACACCAACAAGCACGTGGTTCGTACTCCTTTTTTCTCTCCGATTCGATTCAATTTTGCAATGTTTTGGTTACAGATTTGGTTGATTTTGGTTTATAGGAAGATCTAGACACCATTGATAGACTCATCAATAATGCCGAAGCTACTTACAATAAGTGGCGCCACCCTGACCCTTATGTTGGTGAGGCCTGTCTTTCAACACCAGTTTTCTTTTATACTTGTGTAAATGTATTGCATTTGTTTTGCTCCAATTAGTCAATTTGTCTGGGTGGTTTTGCAACTGCATTACATGTATCTTTTGACTCTTGATTTATGTATATATATAGATGAAAGTTGCATTTGGAGTCACTGTATTGGTTCGCCTGTTAGCGTTTCTTATTAGCAGCTACATATCACAGTGTGTTGAAATGAAAGATTTGTTTCTCTAATTCTGTTGGGTTTGGATACAAGTTTTTAGTGTGCATTGCTTTATTGGAACATCGGAAATCAGAACTACTTGTTGCTAATAAAATATATAGAAGAACTTGGTCATTCAGCTAAGGAATAATTTGGTATGCCATTTTTCATGTTATGACAAGAAACAGTAGAAGAAATGAGGATCATGAATACTCATTTGCCAGTAAAATCCACTTTTAAAGACCAGAAACAAAAGTCCATCCAACTAAATTAAACAAAAATTAATCACTTGGGTTCAAATGTCTCACTTTGAATAGCTCTCTGTGCTTCCAAATATGTTATGCATAGCTCTTCTAATCTTTAGACCTCTAGCTTCACTTCTTTTTTGTTTGTTTGTGCAGTTCCCTGGGCTCCAGGTGGTTCCAAGTTTCATAGGAATCCGACTCCACCTGCTGGGGTAATATTTTATTTAACCTTTTGTTTGATTTCTCATTGTACGCTTTGGTCTGTTTGCATGCTCAATTTTGCTTTAAAGAAATCCGTATGGAATCTTCTACATTCAGCTTCTTTTGTTTCCCTTTTGAAGTGTCTGTTGTGTGTTTTGTATCTCGTAGTGTGGGTGTACAGTTACCTAGTGCTGCTCCCCATTCTTCTAAAAGAGCATATGATACCTCAAGAAAAGATAACACTTTAGACAACAAAACAAAGATGTGAGAATCTTACTCAAAAGTGACTGGTGCTCAATAGGAGGTTCAAGAATCAGCTCTATCCTATAATCTTCTGTATTCTTTCCCCAATCTTTGACCACAGTACTGATACAGCACAAATTATAATCCTGTGCTTCAACCCTCTAAGACCTTAGAGACACGGACCCTAGTATTGCTGGTGGTCTTTTAATCCAATCTTAAGCACACTAACCTTAGTATTGCTGATGGTCTTTTGATATGTTTCCGCTGTGTTAATATCCACAATATTCCCATGACTCTGATCTCGACATTCTAGAGTCATTTTGAAAAGGAAAATAGGACCACCTTCCAGCGATAGTAATAAGTGAAGTCTCTGAAGTCTGCACCATTTGCTGCATAAATTCCAAATCCTAAATGGTGGAAAGAGGGATAAAAATGAGCAACTATTGAACTGCAAAATCAGAAATTTCATAGGCCGTCTCTCAGCCATGTCCCCTAGAACTGTACCTATTGCTGTTTCCTGCTGTAAACTGATAGCATTGAGAGGAGAACAAATCTATGTGGTATACCCTTCCTAGAAGTGTAGGTCTTTTACCGGAGCCTCTTGGTGCAGATCTGCAACCATAAAAAGGAAAAACATCTTAAGGGAACCATTGAAGGATTTGATTCCTATAACCTTCAAATTTCCTTAAAAGCTGTGATCTGCACTGTTTCGAACATTTGAGAAGGACTTCTCCTAATTTCAGAAAAAAAGAACCTCCCTAGCCTGCTCTGTACAAAGAACTAATTCAGTATATTACTTGCATGTTTACTCAGTAGTTAAAAAGAGGGGGAAAAAATTATACATATTTGCTATATGCTGCTGTTCTTTCTTTCATAGAAGAAATCTTACTAACTCCGATCAGTTGAACTTTAAGATTTATGAAATCTTCCCTTACCTTCTTTAGCTTTTCCTATCTTTGACTAGATTACGCTCTATAACGTGTCATCCCCCATAACAGAATATCATTAATGTATGTAGCAAGGTCGTTGATTTCTATGTGATATCAGTTTTGTAAGTTGCCTTTTGGACTAGTTACACATTTTTAAACATTGGTGATTTGCAAAACAAGCGCTTCCATAATTTCACTGTTGACTTCTTTGATTCTGTTGATGCAGATTGAGATAGTTTATGACTATGGCAAAGAAGATTAAGGAGATGAACATGTTTCCTTCAAATAGGTTAGCAGATTTTTTTTTATTGAAAGGGAGGTCAGCAGATTTATTATCTCTCTTTCCTTTAATGCTTATAGGTGTAAATTTGGTCAGTGCTTGTTTTAAGGGATCCTATTTTGTTCTGCATATCTAATTGTTAGTGGGGGTATATATACGGGTACCCTATCAATGAATTGTGTAATATATAAGGTTATCGAGTTGTATCCTTTTCTCCTTGTTGTCTCTGTTCTTGTGTAGTATTAATGTACTTTCACGTATCAGTGATTGCCTTAACCACGATTGTAAGAGTCTCTCAGATACATGACCATGAAAATGTAATTTTGTACATGTACTTGTCAGGTGAGCTTGACATGTTGTTTACTTGTAAGATCAAGACTCTAAATATAATGGATTCAAGTCTTACTGCCATATGTAAGGGATGGGGATTTTTTTACTAGTTGGATGCTACAGAAATGTAAGCTTGTAGAGCAGCTTTGAACACATTGTGCAACTAAGTAATCCTCATTGTTAAGGAGTAGAAGTTGATCTCTTGCTTAAGGTAAGAGGTAAAAGGGTGTCACGTACTAGCAAGTCCTTGGTTCAATACTAGCAAAGTTTATGCCCAGTATAAACCAACTTCAAACCAAGTAGATTCTAACCTCTGGTACTCTTGACACTACCATAGATGTCCCTTTTACTTGGAGGACAATTGAAGGAGACTTGATTGATTTAGGATGTATCTGCTTGAGTATTTGTTCATATGGTGGAAGGGTGCCCTGGCAAAGCAAAACATATGCTACATTGCTACAATAGTGCACTAGAAAATAGAAGCTCAAGAGTGAATACTATTGAGCTAGCAGGATTTGCTTCATTTTGCAAAGATAATTGGCGATGCCAGAGATTGCAAATATTTTTTTTTTAAATTAATTTGCAAATTTTTAAAGACATACAGTTGTGGTTTGTAAGGGTGGGGGCATGGAATTATGGTTTTTGGTATCTTAGGCCTAATCTGTTTTGGGAATGAATGTGGGAGATGAGTCTGAGACAGAAAAGAGAGCACATATTAGTATACAAGTTTACGAAATGATGATGGTATATTATTGAACAGTGTGTTTCTAGTCAACATCACTTATCACTGTTTTTGCTTATTGAGAATTAACTCAATCGTTTCTTTCTAATCACTCTTGCAAGTATCATATGTTCTTTGGCATTACAAACACAAGAGTTTGCTCTTCTATTCAACCTATGATTTGCATTGATTAAAACTCTGTTATTTTATTGATGCAGATCAAGGTGAAAAATGACTATGATGATGAAGATAATATTACTATTGAGGCCATCTTTGATGTATTGCTTAAGCAAATGGTGATTTTAAGCTTCAAACAAAGTTAAATGCAGTTGATCCCTTTCATGGTGCATTTTGTGTTTTTCGTTCAGTGGATCTCTCATACGGATGAATAACATTGATAGTATTGCATGTTTCAAGCTCGATTAAGCATGTTGCTTAATGTAAGATACCTCCTTTCGTCCCTTTAATAAGCATTTTTGTGCTGCATTTTTGCTACCATCTTGCAATAATAAGCGGTTGGAGTACGGGTAACCCTGTGCATTCTTGCATGCATTCATGTAACATGCACATGTATGTGTGTTTTAAACCTTCATTAGCAGCAGTAGATTTGGAATTGGGCTTCAAAGTTTGACAATACGTTGGGCAAATTGAATAGTGTTTTCAAGGTTCTAAAAGCAATAAGCTATGAAATTGTGTTTGGCCGCACAATCTGAGTTCAAGTGGTTGGTTGCTTATAGTGGCACAAGTATTGTGATTTTGGTTGTTGGATCATCAACTTGAACAATTTAGTCCAAGTCTACTGGCTCGCACTCCAGATCCCCCTATCTTATTCGAGTGCAGAACATAATGACTTACTTAAACTACCAGTAAATACTTGTGGCTTGACTCTTATTTTCTCACTATAGTTAGCACCAAATGTATCACCTCAGATGCAAAGCCACGTAGCATCGAGATTCAATCACAACATTATGAGTTCCAAAGGGACTTTCTTAGCTTGATAACCATATGGAATGAGGTAGTTGAGGACTGATCGATGTTAACAGAAGTGAAGCATAGTTCTAGTTTTATGCGCTGAGATGTATCCATTTCATAGTGGCTCTCAATTCTGAGTCCTTTAAAGATTAAACATATGTTCACCATGCGTGGAAACATAACCTATAGTTATACCCTTATCTTTATAAGAAAACTGAACGGTTAGCAATCCTCGAAATGTGACTTTAAATATTGATGATCCAACTAACTATAAGATTAGTTAGATCTCTCTCTCTCTCTCTCTCTCTCTCTCTCTCTCTCTCTCTCTTGTTAGGCCAAAAACACCATAGATGGAAGACTGTGTAGTCACTAGATGGAAGATTAGAAGACATGTCAAAAACAAATATGCGACATTATTTGGTGTATCTGCCTCTGTCATTATTGTAATACTCTTCCTGTGGATCATCTGGTCTGGATTTGAAATTGCAGAGGAACCAAAAATGAAGAATGAGTTACACCACAGTAGCTGGGCAGTCTTTGGTGGTGTGCTTTCTATAGTTTTTGGTTTCTTCTTCTTGGCTGTCGGGTTTCCTATACTCATAGACTTGTTTACAAAATTGTTTCAACAAGTACGAAATCCGGAGAAGAGGCCAATAAATCAAGGTATAGTAACACCAACACTTAATAGTTTCCTACTTCATTCTATCTCACCCTAGCCTTTTGCTATCTCACCCTTTCTTAGATCTTCGAGCATTTAGTCATTGTATTACTTATTAACTACGGCTGGTACCATTTTTTTACGTGATTCATGTTGATAATGCAGGGGGGGAGATGAAGACTATATGTATCATCAGCCGCATAATAGTGAGTGTGCTGGCAATGTTGATGTTAGCATGGGCTATTTACACTGGGATTAGGCTTGTAACTAAACCGAGAGAAGGAGCACATTATCCTCTAGCATCCCCAGTTGGCATTGCTAGTACCATGTTTGGTGTGATTTATTTCATCATCGGACTCTGCTTAATTGTAGAGCTAGCAGTAGAACTAACGAAGCAGTTGCAAGGGAATGTGAAGAATGAAATAGTAATTTATCAACTTCACAACATAGATATCAAATGTATGGTTTGACAATTTACTATAGTATATGATACCATATTAGTTTTTGTCTTGTCGGTTAAGGGAATGTGCATTTCATTTTCATGGGCAGTATGAGGAGAAGCTCATCTCATAGTTTCACCACTCAGCTCAAATGTGGGGAATGGCCGTGAGATTGCATTTTATGCTTATTTTGAGGATGATGATGCACAATTGAAAAGTTTCATGTTTCAACCAAAGCGCACAGTCAGAATCGAACATGTTTAGCTACTTAGAATGGGAGGGAATGATTACGGGAGAATTGTTCTATGCATTTGCTAATGGAATTGAAATAGGTACAGGTAAAAATATCTTTAGTACATATATAAAAGGTAAAATTAACTAAATGGTCGAAAATGACAACTAAATTATTATTGAATGTCATATATTAAAATGGTCACTCAATTTCATTTTTCGTTTATCAATTCAGTCACTCCGTCTACTTAGATGTTACATATTTACTATGTGACAGGTAAAAACGTCTTTCTATTCTTTAATTTTTTTTATATTTATAATATTGTCATTATTACAGTTTTCTAAAAATTACAAAATTTGCCATTGCATTGCAAATCGATTTCGCTCTGCGATTCAGAACGAACGACGACAGTTTGGATCTCGAGATCGATGTCGAAAATCTCGGGCGAGCGCGTGCCTTAAGGTTCTCGAAGAAGGCCTTGAAGATCCTAGGCGTATCGCGGTGTCACGCGGCCTCGACTCAAAGAATAGCTCGTAGGATAGTCATCACGGCGGTGGGATGGTGTCGTCTCCGCTGTTGTCAACGACGAGGCTGACAAAAATCGATGGATGGTCATAGTAGAGATCTACGCACGCAGATCGAAGTCCTGTAGGTCAACGATGAGCCATGTCAGGCAATTAAAATCGCAGAACAACAATTGCAGATCGATCGCCGAGCCTTGCCGCTGTACAACGACGGATCCAGAATTTCCAAAACCCGGCTAGCAGCGCATCTTTCGACTCTCCATTTTCCTTTGAAGCTCTAGAAACTATCGCCTTCCCCACGCCGCTGTGGACCCTCTCTTCAAATTGGTTGTCCTCGACCCCCACTGTCGCGGTCTTCTTTTCTTCAGGCACCTTGGCTAGCAGCGCACCCAAAATTATCTGAGAGCTCAGATAATTTTGGGTGCCCAAATAGAATTGTTTGGGTGCCCATATAATTTTTTTTCGGTGCCCAAGTAATTTAAAAGAGAAAAAGGAAAAAACGACTTAAAATAAAATAAAATAAAATATTGAAAATACACAAATACTCTTGAAAATAAACGGAATGTTCTTTTTTTAACGTTCATTTGAGGTTAACTAACCAATTTGAGAGCGAAATGTTAAGATAAGTGACTATTTTAATATATGACATTCGATAGTGACCAAACCGTCGTTTTGGACAAATTTTAGTCAATTTTGTAAATATATAATTTGTTTAGAAGACTTTTGACAAACACTTTATCTTAATGGTACATTTTGTTGTTTTTTTAGAGATTTTTTCCAAACACCATAATTTTAAGCATATGTTTCGTTTTGTCTTTTACATGAGGAGGTTTGGTTGAGTGTCCCCTCCTCTCATATCTTCATATGTTGCCTTTTTTATTTTTGCAAAAAATTTGCCTTTTACATTTTAATAAATTCTTCTAATTAATCCAGAAGAAGAAAAAAAGTGCACAATATTGATACATATAGTGCTTTTATGTTGTGAAATTACTTATATAGTGGAGTACTTTAGGTTTTTGTGCAAGCTTTTTAGCTCATAATGGTGATTTTGGTTGAATTTAGGATAGATTATTCAAATAGGAATTGCTGGTTTGGTACTGTGCAATTTAAAGGGACAGTGTGTATGATGGCATTGATAAATTGGATTAGATGACTCTATCTAGGTTTGCCTATGGAATCACTGATAAAATGCACCCTCCCGTTTAAAGGGGGATAATGCCCAGTAGGAGAATTGCTTTTGATTTCTGAGTACCACATGTTTGATGTATTTTCGATACAAGTACAAGTTCGTTTAGCTTGAGGAATTGAACATAGCTTAGCTGGAGAAACAGAGAGACCATGCACTACTAATTGCTTCCTACTAATTGCTCTTAGAAAATGGATCGTGGTTTTCTGTTTTTCTGCAATAAGAAAAATACTCTTATTTCGATTCTTGCCAAATTTTACAATATCTTTTTATTGCAATTTCATCAATTGAGTATTGTTGAGGTGCAATTCATGATAAAGTTCCAACCTTAGAGTATTGATGTCAGATTTCGATGTTTGCTAATTCTCATTTGTCTTTTATTTTTTTCATAGAATTTAGGTTCCGATATGATAGTTGAATTCAATCGTAGGTTCTTTTCCTCTCTTACTATGTTTTAAATTATTCATCCCGTAAATAATCACATTCGAAATTATAAAATTGGTGTAATTTATCATCGACAAATTCGAGATGACCAGAGTTTTAACTCCCGCCGCGAAGCCCGGGCTCAATGGCTAGTCTTGGTCTAAAATGCTAATTCAGGTTTACATGAGCCCAAACCAAAAGCCCAAGCCCAAGCCCATCAACAGCTACCTAGGGTTTTCCCCACTCCGCCGCGCCTTTATTAATACAGCTCCCACTAGAAAGAGAGAGCCGCTTCCAGTTTCTAAACGAGAGAGACCGAGCTCAGAGCAGAGAGAGAAAAATGGTGAAATTTCTGAAGCCAAACAAGGCGGTGATCCTCCTCCAAGGCCGTTACGCAGGTCGCAAGGGCGTGATCGTGAAGGCCTTCGACGACGGCACCCGTGACCGATCCTACGGCCACTGCCTCGTCGCCGGAATCAAAAAGTACCCGAGCAAGGTCATCCGCAAGGACTCGGCGAAGAAGACGGCGAAGAAGTCGAGAGTGAAGCCGTTCGTGAAGCTCGTCAACTACCAGCATCTGATGCCCACGCGCTACACCCTCGACGTGGATCTGAAAGAGGTCGTCACCCCTGACGTACTCACCAGCAAGGACAAGAAGGTCACTGCGCTCAAGGAGACCAAGAAGAGGTTCGAGGACAGGTTCAAGACTGGAAAGAACAGGTGGTTCTTCACCAAGCTCAGGTTCTAGAAGTCTAGCCTCAACAACAAACGACGTGTCGTTTCTTATATGCTTATGCTCTTTTTTATCCAGTTCATTTTTGCAATTTGTGTGGATGATGGATCGGATTCTTGAACACCAATGTTTAGTTTTAATTTAGCTACTCTCTATTGAGCACATCTTCTGGTTTTGTTTAATTTTAATGCGGATTTAGATTTACCATATGTTTCTCTTTTGTGTTGGTTCATCTGTTTATAATGCGTGGCTGTTGTTGACTTAATTTCTAATGAGAAGTGAAAGGGTTTATGACCATTTAGGGTTTTACTGGATGTGATTAGAAAATTTCTTGTGTCTATGAAATGGCAAGGTTTTTGGATTTTAAGGTACTTCGAGAATGAGTTAGCACTGCTTCTGGTCTAGGGTTTTGTAGGTACTTTCTTCGACAATGAGTTAGAGTATTGCTTTTGGTATTGGGTTTTGTTGGACTGTGGCATTCTGAATAGGTAGCTACTTATGAAACTACTTATCTAGATAATATCGTGTTCGTGTCTGCTGGAATTCAAACACAAGATCGACACAGTAGCATTGTCTCTGATTGTCATGGGAAAACTTTTTTAGGGAAGGCAGATGTCAATAGGTAAGAAGATTCATTGTTAGCTTACTAGCTTTACCTGACACTACTTTTGGCTTCATAATTCTTTCTGCAACGTGAACCTTGTGTCTAAAATCTAGAGTTGTGTCGTTATATTGTTGTAGTGAAACTAATCACATTATACACCTAGCGCTCATAAGGGACGAGGGAAGCTGAAGAATGAAATTATTCTTCATCAAATTCACTTCATAGTTATCAAACGTTTGGTTTGACAATTTGCTATACCATCTACTATTCACTGTTGTTTTGTTGGACATGGAAATATGCATCAGTTCTAGTTTTGATACACCCTACAATTTCGGTTCCCTTGGCAATTTTGGTCTATACTATTGGCACGACCTTGCTAACAATTGCAAAAGCCCTTTCTCAGGTCTTGAAAAACAACCAATCTAGTCCCCGTTATCAAGCTAGACTATTTCCCAGAGCCTGGAACATAACAGAATCTATTCTCCTCCATGTCTAATTTCATTTGATTTAATGGCTCCATATTTGAAAGTCTTCCAACGTTTGGTCTGAGTACTTGATATTCTGTAAGCTTTCACCACAATGATAAGCATTGGTTATGTTTGGGAAGTTTCTTCAGAGGATGGACTCCCACACGACATGGGTGTTGCTACTGTTGCAGTGGGTGCAGTAGAAGTCAGCACCATTGCTGCCCTTGATTTTCAGTAGACTAAACATTTTGATTTGAAGAATTTGGTTTTGGAAGCTAAAATGATTATTGAGCAGGTTGAGGGCTATATATACCAGACAAACTATAGCTTACTCATAGTTAACTACATTCTCACCCTCACCTAGGGATGATAGAATAATCCGAAGCCGTGGGTATCCATCCGAGTCGAATCCGATTTCTAAGGTATCAAGTATTTACCGACCCGAATGATGACAGATTTGGGTCAGGTACGGATATGTATCTACCGAATCCAAATCCTAACCACCTATTTTTTTTAAATGAAATTTGTAATATTTAAAACTTATATCTAATTATATATATTATATAGAATAGTATATATAATCCTATTACATGTATATTTTTTTATTTCTTTTTTATTCGGATAAACGGCGGGTTGGGTTCGGGTATTATATATCCGACGGGTTCGGGTCGGGTGAAAACTTAAACTAAAATTTTTCGGGTTCGGTTATCCAAAACCCGGTCCCGACCCGACCGTTGCCATCCTACGACCTCACCCTCACCCTCACCGAACTTTTCTTAACTTTTGATGTAAAGCGGAAATGTTTTCCTTTGTTTTGTTCCTTTCATGTATGAAATATTTATGGACAAGCGTTGGTGCCTTTGCTGATACTTGTTATGCAAGCAAAAGTATTTGATGTTTCTCCAAGTATGAGTATATAGCGCTTGTCCATGTTAAGATTGTTGTGTGTTGTGTTTGACTATTGAGAGTAAGTTTTAAGTTCAATTGTGCCCGCTAAGCATTATTCAAACGTAGCGTTCTAGCGGATGAAGTAATCATTAAAGGTAGCTTTAAGAAAAAAAACAACACAATGAGGAGATAACGTTGATTCCTACTTCATAAGAAAAGCAATAGTACAAAATGTTAATGGGGTATAAACAATGTGTATGATTAGTCTAGACGGAGCAAAGTCCTCAGTGTGTCGACACACTCGCGATCTGAGGTGTGCTAAGCTAATGGCAATACTTGCTGAGGTGGGTGGAATTCCAAGGGTGGGATAGAACTACTCTTTCCTTATCACTCAAGCAGAATGTTCTAGGGCTGGCAACGTCCACAATATTTATGATCATTCCCATGATGGGGAGACTCTTGACTTTGGTTTGAATGGCCCTCATTATTCAATCGCCGACTTGCAGAGGGTGTGGAAGGACGCGTTGGTTGTAGAGGAGAGCGATCTTCTCTTTGTTTGTAGTGTTGTGAAAGAGCGGCATCATGCTTTTCTTCCAACAAGTCATTGTCCAGGCAGAGTCCAGCATTGTCACTACTAGAATACTTCACTTAGACGACAGAATCTAAAATTTTCCATTGCCTAAGAGAGACTTAGGAGAGGAAATTTAAATCCGTTGCCTAAGAGGGACTTAGGAGAGGGAGTTTAAATCCGTCATAATATTCCATCGGCAAAGCCACTTTTAGACGATGGAAAAAAATGGCGTCTAAATGAGAATATTTATGTTGCCTAAGAGCGACTTAGGAGAGGGAATTTGAATCCGTCATAATATTCCATCGGCAAAGCCACTCTTAGACGATGGGAAAAAATGGCGTCTAAATGAGAATATTTCCGTCGCCTAAGTCCTAAGTCGCTCTTAGGCGACGGATTTAAATCCGTCGTAATATTCCAAAGGCTAAGCCATACCCTATCACTAACCCCTAACCCCTAAACCCTGACCCATAAACTATAAACCATAAACTTTTAGGCAACGGAAATACGTATGTTCGTCGTCTAAGTGTTTACGTAGACTCAAAATGATCGTTGTCTAAGTGTTTACCTCAATCTTGAACTCCATCAATTTTGGATTTTCAGTAATAAATCTGGTTCAACGTGAGACTCAAAATGATCATTCATGTCAAAGAAGGGTCATGTTATTATAGAAAGAGTCTGGAATCTTTTTTTTAAGGCATGTTATTAGAGATTGATATGAAAATACCTGTAGCGGCTGTAGAGAAAGCGTTGAATGTCATGTTAACAAATACGTAGTCTTCTACAATGCTATATGTCCAAGATAAATCTTTATGGGGCTGAGTGCTCAAGAACTCGTATCTAGAGAATGCAGGGACCTAGACTTATATAGAGGATTAATATTAGGAAACTTTCCAAATTGTACCTAATACTAAAGCAATTAGGCCCTCTATATTCTGCATCAATATAATACTTGATATGCTGAGTACATAATGTTTCCCAAATGCAATAGGTTACAGATATAAACCTTACTGTTTTAAGGATAGAGTTTCTAATGCAATCCTGATTACCTAGTTCTTAAGTGATTATATGCTGTTTGTAAACATAAGATGAAGGATATTAGTCCAAATCTTACAGAATATAGCAAACATATAATAGCAAATTTTAAGTTAACTAAGATAAACTAAGATGCTATACAAATGCAATCCCTTGCTTTATGAATTTATTCAGTCGAAAGTTAGAAGCTAGTCCTATTTGCGAAATCTGTGGGGAAGGTGAAGAAACCATGGAGCATATTCTTCTTTTATGTCCATGGGTGGATTTGGTTTGGTTTGGCTCCCATCTTGGATTGAAGGTTAATAAGCAGGAAATTTTCGATTTGGTTACCTGGTTTGATATGCTGGTGTCTTCTTTTTGTGATGAAAATGAGAGGGAATAGGTGATTACGACAACATCTTTTATATGTTGGGAAATTTGGAAGAATAGTTGCTGTTATGTTTATGAAAATGCAGCCAGCTAGCACTTTTTCAAAAGCACAGGAGCTACGTTTGGATTTGATGGAAGCCAGTGGTCAAAAGTGTTTTCCTAGCGAGACTAGGATTCTGAATGGCTGCGTCCTCCTTTTGATTATCACAAGGTTAATTGTGATGCCGATGCCAGTTGGAAACCAAACTTTGATCTAGCTGGATTGGTGTAATGGTGAGAGATGTCTTGCTGTTGCTGGTCTCTCAGCTAGTCAGCTCGCATTCATTGTGAATCTGCTGTGATTGGGAGGCCGCTGCTATATCTAGAGGTGTGGATATATACAGATGAAGCTGCAGAATGTCATTTTGGAGTCAGATTATACGATTTTGATTGTTTACCTTAAAAACCAAAGGAAAGCTCAAGGCTGGAGGATTTACTCTATAATTAGGGAGATATGGTATAAATGCCAGAATGTGCCCATTTTGAAGTGAAGTTGGGTGTGCCAAGAGGCAAACAAAGCTGCCCATGTGGTTGCTGTTCTTGATGACATGAAGATGGATCTTTTTAGATGGATTGCAAGGCCACCACCATCATTAGTTTCAGTTTTGAAGAATGATGAATGTCCTTGCACTCATACGTTTTTTTTAGTTGTTGTCCTGGACTTGGTTCCTTGCCCTGAGTCTGTAGGTGGCACTAAGCTAGGCTTTATCTGTTTGTGCTTCACAGCTTGGGGTCGTTTAGCCCTCGTTTTGATCAATTGTTTTATTCTCATTTTCAACAATGTTCTTGGTGCATGTGTGTATTTCCACTTCACACAATTTAGTAACATGTATAACTGATTCCATGGTTTCCTTGATCGCACATCTGCTGAAAGTACCAGTCATAAAGTATTGCTCGCATGCTTAAACTGAAACTCCCCTACTACTAATAATAGCTTTCCTTGGTCCTGTTCGTACATAAACCAGAGATTTCAAATATATGCAGATACAAAAGAGCAGCTATCAGAACTAGTTTTTTCTTTTGTTCGTTTTTTATTTGAATCGATTCGTTACTAAAACTGGAACTAGAAACAAGAACCATGAGATGATTGCGGTGGACTGCTGCAACAAAGATGGTGAGACTCCAGTAGCCGAAAGCATCACTGGTTCATGATCTGACTTGTGTAGCATGGGACAGTGGGACACAAATCACCAACACGGATCACCTTGAAAAAGCTAAATAGTTTTGGGGAGACCGACAGTGAAGTAATTACATGAGTAGAGTAACATGATCTGCTTCTGTGATTTAAACTTACAGTCGAGGCACCATAGCAGAGATCGTTGGCTTCTTTGAAGTAAATGGCACTTGTTTGCCTACTCATATGTGGTACCCTCTAGCTAGGAAATGAATAAGCGTTTGGGGATTTGGGCAATTGCAGCTTCTCCAGTTCAGCTTCCACCTCCTCGCATCTAAATTGGTTTCCATCTGAGTTTCAGACATCTCTGATTTCGTTATTTTCAGAACCGATTCTCAGCTGACGAGTAAATGAGCTGTGTGTTACTCTTGAAATCATAACCTAGTTTCATCTACAAATATTCATTTTTCTTGATTGGTCCATCTTAGTGCAGTAATGTTTATAGCAAAAAACAACCAACTGTAAATTCCATATGTAAAAATCCTAGACAAAGCCTGATAATCAAGGCTGCATGCAACACAAAACAGAATAAAACAGCACAAGAGCTAACTTACCGCCCCCAAGTCACTTGCAATAGGCATCATTTTCAGGTTGGAGGGATTCTTGGGCTAGATTTTGAAGGGTGCTCCATGGATCAGAGGAAGAAGAGAGATATAATTTCGGTGGTAAGTGAGAAACCAACAAAACTTCCAAAGATCTTAAGTGTTCGTTTCGAATGCCAGATACATGACCGAAACTATCATATAGCGTTTTTCTTTTGTCTACCAACCCAACTCTTCTCATCTTTGGACGACCTCAGCAACTCTAAGATAGTATAAATCAAATGTCCCTGATTTGATGAACAAATCTATTGATCTAGAAACGGGAATCACTATCAAAGTTATCGAAGATTATAGATAAGCCACGATGAAATTGCTTGTTCAAAAGACAGTAGAAGAGCATAAATTTGAAAATACAATCCCAACACTAGCAATTGAACAAAACTGCTATTGCTTCCCAAGGACAAACCAAGCAAATGATGAAGCCATATCTATTTAAGAAAGGTTTGAGCTAGCTGGGCCTGCACCAAAACCACCGGCACCACGACCAAAAGCAGGTCTTGTTGGAGCACCCTGCAGTGTTACCAAAAAAAAAAGTGAGTAAAACATAGTAAAGATACAGAAAACAAACATAAGCAATAAAAACAACTCATCACTGGCTTGAGAGAAAACATTCACCACAACACAAGAACCTTGTTAATAATGGACTTCTATTCATCAACAGATGAATCAGATTCCCCAAATACTAAACCAATTGTTCAATTGTACCCACAGCAGACACTAAATGAACAAAGATCATACTGCACCCATAGCCATCTATGCTCCAGCTACTATGTTCAACAAAAGCAAGTGGATTGTCTAATTATGCTTATCATAACAGTCGAACTCCACTTTCACTTCTTTCTAAGAGTATTAATTTGACTCTACAAACATGTACATCCTGAATGTGGGAAGATAATCATACCCCAAAAGAAGGTCTGTAATCAGCAGGGGCTCCTCCCTTATCAGCACCACCAAAGTCACCTCCCGGTCCACCACGAGGACCTCCACGGTATCCCTCACGGTCACCTCCAAATCTGCGCTCTCCATCACCAAAGCGAGGTGGGCCACTAATGAACATCAACAACACAAACCAAATTACATTCCAATCAATCAATGCTCATCAAAATCACATTCCACTAATACACAACCCAAACCAAAACACCAACCAACTAGTCAAAAAAACCTCCAAGTCCTCTAACCCAGAAGTAATCCTATTCTAAATAACCATAAATTGTCAAATCATATATGTCAGTCTATATATCATAGTTAATATATCACTAACATAAATCTGCAATTTCAATAAACCCTATTTAGTATTAAGGAAACGAAATTACCGAGGGCGGTCGCCGGGTGGGCCACCGAAGGGTCGGCCGGCGGGCTTGGCCTGCTTCTTGAGAGTGTTGGGAACAATCTCAGAGGGCAGATTGAGATAGTTCCTCAAGAACTCAATGCCATCATTGGTCAGGTACCAGTAATAGTGCATCCAAGCGAAAGTCTCTCTCACATACTCCTTGGACTTGAAGCTCTGCATAAGCTTAATCACCTGCAGATTCGGCACATCGATCTCTGGATGCTTCGCCAAGTTGTAGTCCTTCTTTGCGAAGCACACTCCCTCTTGGAAAAGGTACTTGGAGATCTCGCGGCGGTTCTTCTCCGAAATGATCTGCAAAAACAAAGACGAAAGAGATTAGAGATGAGTAGAGATGTAAGATAAGAACAGCCACCTGAGGAGGAGGGTGTAGACAATTGAAGGTTGTACGTACCATGGTTGCGGTGAGGAGTTGGCGGCGCGAAAGATAATGCGTCCCTGCAACTCTTTCGGCTCTTTGAAAACCCTAACGCGCAACTGTCCTCAACTTATTTAGTCGTCGAATTTATACTAGGTTTTTGGGGTAACGTTGAGATGTGATGTGGGCTTGGGTTTTCACAAGTTTACAGGCCCAATTTTCGAAGGGAAGGGACCCTGACCCAGTCCGGAAAGTAGTAGAAAACTAAATAAATAAAAAATTCGATTGTCAAATTTATTTGTTTTTTGAATAAAGGGTTGAGTATGAAAATTTTATTTTTTTGATACAGTGAGAGGGTGAGTCTATTCACATCTCCTAGCTTATTATTTAGACATCCACCAATAATTTAGTACACGAAACATCTAATTTTACCCCTTATTAGTTTTCTCTATCTAATGCATCTCTCAACTTTCTCAAACTATTTCCCCAATTTTACAACCATCACTGACGGAAAAATGACGTTTATTTGCTCGAAATAATGTGTTATGGGTTTATTTGACCATCCTATTCTTCTAGCTGCGTTCATCCTCTACTTTGGGTTCACCATATATATAACTTGTTCTTTTACTCTATACATCTTTATCACCTACATCTTCTAAAAAGAATAACAATGGAGTTGAAATACATATATTGCTCAACCCAAGGTCTGAGATATTAGATGTGATTGACCTTCTGTTCTTTTACTCTCTACAAGGATGAACAATTTGGATTTTCTTTTTCATTAAAATGTAAACTACAATAAAATTTTCTAACAGGTTATGGAAAAGCAGTCAGGGACGTTGTTGCAGTGATTTCCCATAATTATTGATGTTTTAGATTTCTTTACAATTTCATGATCAATCGACATTCTCGTTATCTTGGTTTTGCAGCAACATGATCGTATTTTTTTTTCTTACTAGGAGTATTTTTGAATTTTGAGAGTTTACAAAAAATTGAGAAGTGTAAATATTAATTTGGAAGGTGTGAATAGACGCACCCATACTGAAAATACAAACCTCATAGAGAATCTTGAATCCTCGATTACATCATATGCCTATAAAATCCAAACTAAAAGCATTTAAAACTCAGATGTAGGAGCTGGTTATGCCAAGCTTCCTGGCATGGAAGAGTGATGACCAAGATAAGCACTTGTATTTGCTAGGGGTGGGCACAGAATGGGTCGGGTCCATTTTTGTCTATCTTTATCCCTATCCCGAATGAGACGGGTCGAGACAGGATTGAGTATTTTAAAAGTCCATCATGGTCGTCCCGAACTCCGAACGGGATGGGACGGGACGGGTCTAATTTAAAATAAATATTTAATAGAGTATTAAATAACAAAAATTTGAATGAGATGAGACAAACCAAATTTCAGGTTTAATATAAGATAAATATAGTTTGATAAGACTTAAAAGTCTACAACTACACAAAATAATACCGTTTTATTTATTGGTTAATTAGAAGAAGTAAAACTATAAGCAATTTTATTTCATGTTTAATTGATATATTTAATTTATACTACAAAAAAATATAATACTTTGATCGTTAGAAGATAATTTTATTTTTTTGTTAAATAATTCTATTGATTTGATAATTTAATATGTCAACCCTGAAATATACAAAATATATTATGTGGGACGGGAAGGGTCTATCGGGATTTCAAAATCAATACCCGATCCCGTCCCTAAAAAAGGGGATGGAATAGTGAAAATTTTATTTTTCGTCTCATCCCGTCCCAAGCGGGATCGGGACAGAATCAGGTCGGGTTCAAGATTTTTGGGATTCGTGCCCACCCAAAAAATTGACTTCCCTCCAAATATGTGTAAAAGAGATATCTGCAAAGTGGTGACTCAATCTCTGGGTATCTTGCCCCAACATTTTGATTTTCCAATGTGTATTGATTTTGTACGTTGTTAACATTGTCAATGAGGAGTTTAGAGTCTCCTTCCAGTTGTAACTTGCGATAGCCATGAACTTTACCAATAACAAGACAAGCTCTTAGGGCCTAAGCCTCAGTCATTTGCACAACTGCCTTTCCTAGACTTTTAAATGACGCAAGAACGGGTTTCCATATTTTCCAATGAGATAGAGGAAAGCTGACTCTCCCCACAAAAAAACTCTCTCTTTTGCAAAATCCCTAGCTGCCTACTTTACTTTTTTGGATCAATCTCGGCCTCATTTCTCCATCACTCTCAATTCTAAATACAGATCCTTCTTCCTCTCTTCATTCTCTTCATCACAATCCTTTTGCATGTCGGATTCAACTAAGGGGTACAAATTTGTCTCGGTAAAGGACAATGTGCTTAAACTGCAACAGTTGGTGGAGGCGTTTGGTGAGGTTGAATTGGCCTTTTCGGATGACGCGGAGGTGGATAAGTGGGTGTACATTGTGGTACACATCTATTCGCTGCACCCTTTACCGCCGGAGAAGGTACAATCCTTTAAACTTTGCATGATTGGCTTTGTGGCATGATGCAACCGGGTAGGGAGCGATAAGCTTTACGCATGTAGCGGAGGACCATGTTCTTGGCAAGTTCCAGTCGTTGGTGGATCACAGAAGGGCGATATCAATTGGCCCTTGGTATTTTCACTTGGCCATAGTAGTGGTGGAGGCTTTTAATGGGACGTCGGACAAGTTGATGGAACCCCGGCAAAGGGTCGCACTTGAGTGGTGGTGAGGTCTGTCTCGGGGCGTTTTGTTGTTCGAGCTCTTCATGTGAAGTGGCGTCACCGGATCGGAAATTCCATTGGCAAATAGAAGGAATTTGATGGCCACTTGTTGCTTTACCAAACAGAGATGAAGATCTGGGTGGCTTCTGCTGACCTTTGGTGGTTGTTTCTCTAGTACTTACTCTGTGGATTTCGTGTTGACTTATGAGAAGATTAAGGGATTTTTCTCGGATTGTGGTTCTTTTGTGCATGATGAGAAGGGTTGCTTCACTTGTTTGGGTTCCGACAAGGAGGTGCACTCAGGTAGAGAAGGGATTGAAAGGAGAGGGTGTTTGATTTCAGGTAGGGAAGGTGCTAGGATTTCTTTGGTGGTGGCGATATTTGGTCCGCTTTAGGATTCGGGTCTAGTGAAAGGGGTGCATAGAGTACCACCAAAATTTGGGAATTTTGAGGATTCGGAACAGAACTTTTGTGGCAGCAAGGAAAAGAAGAAGGTTCATCCTTTTCTATGATGGAGTTGCTTCAAACAGTACATAATTATGGGAAGGCACAATATATGAGAAGTCTACGAGAGGAGGTGGTCTCACAACCTCCTTCATTGGCTATGGGTGGAAGACATGAAATCTTGAATGAGGTGATGGAGGAGGTCTATAAGGTACATACTGACCATGTGGCGACCATGCTAGGTAACCCTCTTTACAAGGGGAACCCTATTAACTCAATTGCTCTTTTCCAAGTAGAACTTTGGGTCAGGTGCTTGTATTAGGACCGTTAGGTCATAAGGTGCAGGGTGTGGAGCCAAATGTGGCCATATCAGATGTACTAGTTTCTTACATGATGACACCTACTGGCATTATTGTTATGTCCGTTAAGACTCCTAGGCTGACAACTCGCTTCCTAGGTCGCCAACAAAGGCTTCAGAGATACTAGCAGGTCATCTGGGTTAAAATCAGAACCAATTAAGGTGTGTGACAGCGCTTCTATGCCACCTGGGCTAGGGGAATGTGAAGTGAGGGGACCATCTATGCCTATAAGGGGCCTCTTAGTGCCCCTATAGGTAAAGGGGGAGTGAAATGTTATGCGGAGGACAAGAAGTGCAGGACCAAGATGGGTCCAGTTAATGCTACAATCAAAGAGAATCACCCAAAGAAAAGGCCAGTGTATTTTCCTGCGGATACATATTGAGGAGCTGCAACGTAAAGCTTCACCTTAAACATGGTGCATAGATAACTGTTTCTACCGAAATCCGAAGGGGATTCCACTACAAGAGTAATAGATATTGAAGGTGGATCGTTCTTGAGCGCTCGAGTTGATGACCTTTCATGCTCTGCTTAACTACAAAACAATAGACTAACGTCAGAGAGATGAGTCGGGATTGGCCCGCCTTCAACTCTCCGATGCTTAAGCCAGATGATGTGATGATAGTAAATGCTAGTGAATATGGGAAGAATAGAATAGCTACTTTTGCTTTGTCATAAATACCTAACTTATATGGGTAGTTGAGAGTGACAACTCTATGTCATCCTCGATGTGGGACTTACATGAACTTCCCTTTTGCGTGTAAAGGAGGGTAGTTTGGTCTTTAGGCAGGTCGCACCTCACCTTGGCTGGCTAACGCGCGCAGTGTGCCATGACACCGGCGTGTGGTATAACCCCAAACGTGCTTTCTCCTTTGTACCATTTTAGCTTCCTTTGGTAACTGGTTTTTGGTGTTAAGAATAAAATGTTTTATGGGTTAGAGCATGGCGTACTAACAAGTCCCCAAGTGTGTTAAGGAGATTGGCCTTAAATGAGGAGTTAAACCCAAGGTCCATAAGGCGTCCATACTTAGCACCACTAGGTTGGGGTAGTATAGTGAACCCCATAGTCCCCTCAACTCTGTGATCAAGGGCGATCATTCCCACATAATATACATTAGCGGGATGGTGCCTGGCGTTTGGTGGGTAGCTGTAACGACCCAGATCTTGATTAGTACGTTAATCATCATTAGTCACACTAATTAACGAGCTAGGCATCATACATCACGTTTATTGACGTTCGTTGTAATTAAAAAATTGACTTTTTAGGAGTTGTTAACTTGGACTCAGTTTCTTCACGGAAGCTGTAAAAGATTTTATTGTGAGTTTGTGCATATTTTTGTTTTATTTTTCGGAGGTTCGAGCAATTAATTATGAATTTTTGAAGTTTGGAAAGTAGAAAATTAAGTTAGAAAATCAATTATTGGTGAATTATTTTGGACCGCCAAATCTCTCAATGGATTGATCAGGACCGTTGATTCAGTTTTAACCAAAGGTATAAATTCAAACAATTCTACCTGGATTAGTAGAACCAATTTGCGCAACCCGGATGGCTGACCAGATCCGAAGTGTTGACCCGATCGGATCCTCGCCATCGCACCAGACCAAATCACTTCCTCTTCTCCTCCTTGACCTTCCCCCACCCTAAAAACCTCCATCCTTTATTGCTCGTAGGAGATTCGAAACTGTGAAGTTTCTGAGTTTTCTTCGGCATTCGTTACGGCGTTCCGGCGATCAGTGGGTGGCACGACGTTAAGGGTTCTCTTCCTCACTCCTCCTGGATCGATTGAGACTCATCTGGAATCGCGTCATGGCCGTACGACATCGGCTGGACTCGGACCGATTCTGGCAAAATCCACCAATTTTCGAGGTATATTTTAGCCACTTCCAGCCAATATCTGGTGTAGGTTGTTTTGTAAATATTGTTAGGCTTGAAGAGAGCTTTACATTGATGTATGATGTGCAAGGATTAGTGGTGATTTTTCTGGCAGCGCATGGCCGCCGACAATGGTGGCGCATAGGCCCCATGCGCCGCTGTGTGGGGCAGAGCTCTGGCGATCGGAAAATCAAAATTTTCATGGGAAGTTTTCTAAGTTAATTTTTGTAGTCATTTTTGTGTAGTTTCATTTCTTTTTTCCGATTTAGTAATACGTTAGCTTCAGCACAGGATTCGAGGTGACTCGATAGTTCGACGCGGTTGAGCATCGTCTATCGAGTCGAGGTTCATCTTCGGTCGAGTTGGTTTGCATGGCACGATGACTAAGATCAAGCGTAGGGTTCATTGATACGTAGAGTTTGGGTAGCGTCTCCCGTTTATCAAAATAGAAATGTGAGTTTCCGATTGACATTATGTCTTAGATTATTTTATCTACTTTAGTTGTACGGCAGAACTTCCATGAATCAATTTAGATTTATGATTTTTCTTAAGAGGGCTGAGTACCATTTATAAGTTGAGGATCGATTATGATTTTACAGACGGTCCAGGTGAGTGGACACTTTGGTTTTCTCTGTCGTTAGCAAGTGTAGATTATACATGTTTATGATTTGTATTATATTTTTATGACACAACATGTTATACATTTTATGTTTATGCATGGAGGCTTTCACAATTTTTATGTATGTCACGTACATGATTATACATCAATGCATTGGCTGCTCGATTGATCACCGAGTATGCTCCGGGTGGGCTAGGAATTCCTTACCCGATTATTCATACGTTTTCCCCTATGCGCTTGCATTACTTTTATTTACACTCGCTCAATTTTATTTTGTATTTTTGGTGAAAGGCATAAACTTACGCTTTACTATTTGTAAGACTATTTATTTTGCGTCCACTCACTCTAACGTCTTTCATGTTTTTTTTTATGTCTTTTGCCTGGGCCCTTAGTTTCAAATGCCCAGGTTGCAGAGTCGCAGCTGAGCTCGGGCACACACGTAAATCGAGGTATAGTAGTATCCATCGTAGGATCCAGGATTGATCCTACGAGTTAGCAACTGAGGAGTGAACCTTGTGCCCATGGAATTGACAAGTCTTGCAGGTGCTAGTGACCTCATCAACATAGATGGTAGGCCACTAGAACCCGTAGCGCAGAAACTTGTGGGTAATGGATCAAGCACTAACATGTTGTCCACACTCGCCACTGTAGACTTCCTCTAAGTGTGAATGCCTTGCGCCTATTGTGAAGCGTTTGAGATTAGGCCATGTTCGCCTCTACTTGTATAATTGTTTGCCTCGCACGCTGAAGTTTGTGGTGTGAGCTACAATTGTTCGAGCTTCTGTCTTGTTGGCTGGTAGGCTGCTCTATGTCTTATATGCGTAGATTAGATCCATCCAACTGGGCTCAGTGGGCGCGATAGAAAAAATATGAGAGAAACTCTTGGCAAAGCTTAGTTTGTCAAGAATTTCAACCTTGGTCTGAGTGGAAGATGAGGGGTAGGGCGCGGTGGCAAGGCGAGCGAGCGCGTCAGCCTTGACTTTCTGGGCACGAGGCAATTGGGTAATATTGAAGAATTTGAACTTGGCGAGGTAGTGTTTGTTGAACGCTAGATAAGCAGCCATGGAACCCCCATTTGCTTCAAAGTCTCCGGTTACCTGGTTGACAACCAACTGAGAATCACTGTAGATGTTAATGTCAGAGGCGTCAGATAGGCGCGCCAGCTGTAGTTTTATAATGAGTGCCTCATACTCGGCTTCATTGTTTGAAGCCTTGAAGTTAACTTGAGTGAGTACTCTACAATATTAGCCTAAACCCAAAATATGAGGACATTCCTCACAGGGAAGGTAGATCAAAGAGTGATTGAGGAGGAAATCACGGTGCAACAAGGGGCAGGTGCCGAACTTAGTTTAGATTATAGTCCCAATTGCGGAGGATGAAAACTATACTTGACGAAAATAAAAGAAAAAGGTTAAAAATAGAAGAAAAAAAACAAAAAACAAAAAAGAAAGAAAAAATTGAAAAGACAAAAATAACTCTAAATTGGGCAAACTTAATGATGTTAATGACAGTAGGTACTAGATTTAATACGTCACTCGAGTACTAATTTTATATGCGGGTTAAAATTGAAGTACTATCGGTGACTTTTTCCCAAAAATGAATGAGAAACGGAGGAGATTGACTATATAGCTAGAAATCTTAGAATATTGATGTGTATGGAAGCTCTACGTGTATTTTGAAGATGTAAATTCTTGTTTGTTTTTTTTTTACACCATCTCACCCGCGCATGGAAATTAGTATCGTTTTGTTGGGGTAGGAAATTTTTTCTGTTATTCCCTTTATCTTCGCGGTTCGATTAGGTCGTCACCCAACCAAATCGACTCCATCGATCACCAACTATGGCAGCAACTAACTCTCTCCTCGGTCGTTCTCAGGCCGTCCGCCCCCATTGCTCCGGCAACCGCTTCCGGATTCTCTTTCTCGGTCTCCTTTTATTTTCTCCGTTCTATGTCTCTTTCGCATTCTGCTGCCTCAGCGGAGCCCAAACTCCGATCCCAACAATTTCAAGTACGATCAAATAAACACCATCATCCGTTGGAGTTCAATTAATCAGACTCAGAAAGCCAGGTACGTGCGGTCACTACACGTTTCTATAATGTTCAATTCCTATATATCTTGCATTTCTTGCATTTACTGTATGTAAACTAAGTTTCGAACTACGACTCTACGAGTATCCAAATGAATAGTGGGTTAAAGACGCTTAATCTGATGGTGATGCAAAGATTTCTTTTGGTTTATTTTAGGGCACTAATGTCAAGCTTGGTACTTATATATTGATCATGCATGTTCGAATAGTCCATTTACAATTTGCATGCACAAACTGAAATTCAGAGTTCAAACATACATCAACGACCAAACCGATGTTTCTTTTGACATGATGAAGGAGCTGTTTTTGAGTAATGAAGTCAAGGACAAGAACATGGTGTACTCGCCGCTGTCCATTCACATGGTTCTCAGTCTTATAGCAGCCGGGTCAAATGGCAGTACACAGTACCAGTTGCTAACGTTCTTACATTCCTCAAGTCCAAGTCGATTCGAGAGCTTAACTATCTAGCCTCCACTCTCGGCCCTCGATCTGTTGTTCGGGAATGGTGGAGGAGGGCCTCGATTGTTATTCACTATCGGCATTTAGGTAGAGGAGTCTCTCCCGGTGAAACATTGTTTCAACCAGGTAGTGGAAGCTGCTTACATGACTATTGAAGCAAGTCAATTTCAAGGAGAAGCCGGATGAAGTTAGAGCTGAAGTGAACTCATGGGCGGAGAAGGAGACTAATGGTCGGATCAAAGATGTTCTCACTCCTGGAACGCTGCACAGCCCAACTAGGCTCATTCTTGCAATGCATTGTACTTCAAAGGATATTGGGAAGACAGGTTTGATGCATCAGCTACAAAAGAGTTTGATTTTCAGCTTCTGGGTGGCAGCTCAGTCAAGACTCCTTTCATGACAAGTTCGGGGAGTCGGCACATAAGTGTATTTGACACCTTCAGTCTTGAAACTCCCTTATGAGAAAGGTCAAGATTCCCAAAGGTCTTTCTCCATGTATGTATTTCTTCCAAATGGAAGCGATGGGTTTACAGCTTTGGTTGAGAGATTTTCTTCTGAGACGAGATTCTTAGATCGCCATCTTCCCAATACAACAGTTGATGCTGGTGCCTTTTTGATGCCAAAATTTGAGTTCTCTTCAAGAATTGATGCTTCCCAGGTTCTGAAACATGAAAACTTTAGGATTGAAGTTGCATTTTGTTCCAGGAGGTCTGACAGAGATGGTGGACTTGCCTATGGCGACAACCTCTCTGTTTCCCGTATACACCATGGATCATTCATTCAACTTACGGAAGACAACACAGAGGTTGCTGCAGTTACGGATGTTCTTATGGAGGGTTCTAGTTGGAGTCCTCCCGTGAGAATAGAGAGAATAGACTTCCTCACGGATCATCCATTATTTTTTCTTATCAGAGAAGAAACTACCGGATCAGTGTTGTAACCTCAATTCGTCTTGCAGACTGATCATATCCCCTAGTCACTTTATGCTATCAGGCTATTTCTATGCTTGAACATATTCCAATGAATGGATGTGTTTCCCTCGTAAAAAAATGGTTACATTGTACTGAAAATATACAGGAAGTAGATGATCTTATTTCTCCAGGTTCCTCTTAATCCATCCTTGCTGATCAAAAAGAAAAAAAGACACTTCTTCTTTAGTGAGAACACATAATGGCTAAGGAAGGATGAAGAGAGACAGAAGCGTCTCCAACAGCATAACACCCTGAACAAGTTATATGTAATTAATGAGGAACGAACCTCAACGGCATAAAACCCACATCAAACACCAAATTGGTAGCTTCGATACCACCTACTGCCACCCCAAATAGGAAGGCAGCAATAATATCAAACATAAAAATAGCATTTCAGTATAGGAAAATTACACCAAAGCTACCATTTGCTGAATTACTCTCAGATGCACCATCACAGCAAACACAAAAATTGGCAAGGGAGGTTCATACCAATATACTACCGTTGTAATTTTAAAAAGGTGTATTAGCTTTAACAAAATCAACATGCCAAGCTTCAGTTGAAAGAGCAACACTAAGACTCTAAGAAGTTGACAAATAATCCCCTTCCATAAGTTTTAACATTCTTCATTCTCAACTCTTCAAATGAACCACACAGCAGCAAGAATCTAAGCAAGAGGCCTTGAGGTAAGCTAAGTGATGCAAACATGTTATCACTATAAAAATCCTGTTTTATGCAGTTTGTGGTTTTTCAGACATATGGAAAGTAAGTGAGATCTATCAAAAACAAAGTAACAAATTAAATCAATAACAACTATGAATGAAACCATGAAAACAATAACCACAGACAAAATAGAGTATAAACTATTATGACAACTAGAATGAATGAAACCCTGGCATTGCTTATTCTATCTCCATAAAGCTAAAAATGACCACCTAGAAAAAGTATCAGAACTCAAAGACTGATGAGTTTCGAAACAAGAGACATCTACTTGATCATCCTCTTTTGAGAAGTTTATGTAGCATAAAAAAGACAAGTACAGTAAGAGTAGCAACTTTGAGACTTGAATGTGTATTTCAGAAGTATATGATCTAATCTACGAAACAAACATGTCAGTAAGACAGAAACTAAAGATGGTTGCACCACAGGCAGCACCCAGTAATGGCAGCTTACCTTGTACTTGCAGCACCCTAGCAATATTGGAAATGCAACTGGGAAAGCACCACTGCCAGTTTTGGGTGGTTGCCACCAGACCTTGATTTATCATTTTTACGATTCAATGCTTATCTTTCTATGAAATCTTTATAATTTATTAATTTGTAAGATGGAGATGGTTAAGTACTTCAACCAGCAGAATAACACCACTAAGTAGTACAAATGATTAATGCAGCTAATGTAGAAACGTTTCGTATAGCATGTTTTAGTGGCCAGTACCACATGGAGAACCATAAAGCATTTTCAACTAGCTCAGGAGAGCACAAGTGCAGGTCATAACTAAGGTGTGCATTTTGCCATGAAGCAGACCATAACTAGTCCATACACATTTTTGTTTTTTTTATCACATCACAAGATAAGCAATAGCTTTTGTATCCCATTCTCACTAATTTAAAACAAGGGGAAATTCTACGGTGAGCCCGGAATAAAAGACATGTTTCCTAAGTAATAAAGAGAGTGGGACTTAGAAGAAACCAAACAGATAAATAACAATTCTGTAAAAACAACAAATTGAGCATAGATATTTCAAGAAATGACTATATGGAAATGAGAAGTACCGTTTAACATTAAGCATTCTAATGTGATTCTAAGTCGGTTTAGTAACGATGAAACCCTAAACAATTAAGAGTAAAGTGAAGGGTACAAGTTCAAATTCAAATGAGCTTGAAAGGAAGAGGCCAAGGAGTAGACCTGGGGACCTCAACCTTGTCCTTGATGCGTTCAATCATCTTCTCTTTCCTCGGCCGAGCGTTGCCGAACGATCCTTTGAACCGTTTCCCCTTCTTGGTCTTTTTGTCTCCTCGCCCGCACAGGATCGGAGCACCGCCGCCGCTGGTCTCTAATGCTACTAATGATGATGACGTCGACGATGACGCTGTGGAAGAAAGGGTACGCCTCGCCACTGCGCCCAACCACTTCATCGTAGTCGCCATTTCTTCTGCTCTCCGAATTGCACGACCTGCCCGTCTACTGTATTTATGTAGCTAATTACACTGGGGCCGGGTCATCAATGAATTCAACGGACAACGATATGTTTTTCTTCGACAAAATGACCTTCACTGTAAGAATAATGACTATAGCCGATGACTTAGCGAAAAATAAGTCGATGACAAGCAAAAGTCATTGGCTATAGTATATTATAGCCGATGACAAAAAAAAAATCATCGGCCTTTGTCAAGGAAAAGTCGTCGGGTATAGTTACGATTATAACCGACGATTTTTTTAACTATAGCCAACGACGTTATTAAGTCGTCGGCTATAGTACTTTATTACAGATCTAGGCAGCAGCTCAATCATTCAAAAAAAAAATCGGTGAGAAAAACACAAAACGCTCTCAAATCGTTGGGTGTTGTTGAAAGCTGTCCAAAATGAGTTTGTGAAGTTATATCCCGCTACACATATATATATATATATATATATGTACGCATATATGTGTGTGTTGATATTGTTGATTTTGAGTTAATTGCTGATTTTAAGTTGAGTTGATTTTGAGTTGAATTCAATGAAAAGTTATATATATAATTATATGTTAATTGTTGATATATAGTATGCATATATATGTGTGTGTGTGTGTGTGTGTTAATGTATAATTAAGGAGTAGAAGAATTAATGTAATTTATAATTTAAAAATCGATGTATATAGATATAATGATAAATTTTTAATTGTTGCATGTATATATATATATACAGTTAGAATTTTTAGGATGGATAAAAGTTGGATTTGCCTTCCAAAATGGGGTCGAAGATATGGCATTGGAATGTGGAGTTTTGTGGAATATGTGAAAGCTAATGCTAACGAGAATACAATTCATTATTGTCCGTGTACGAAATGTCAATGTCAGCGATTTGTATCATTTTTCCATTGATATAGTATGTGAGCACTTGAAGAAAAACGGGTTTTGGGATAAGTACACATGTTGGATTTATCATGGTGAAACATCATCAGCGGATCAATATGATCATGAGCAATTTCCTGAGAGGACCAGTACATCCAATGATCCAACAATGAGGTTGATCAACGATGTGTTTCTTTATGAGAGCGGTGTATTTACTCAAGCATAAGATATCCCTCTCGTCGTTGAGGATTTCCCTCATATTGAGGTAGTCCAGCAATTACCTAGAGCTGTCAACACTGCAAGTATTGACAAGTACAACAAGCTGATTGCCTTCCAACAGACTCTGTTGTACAACGGGTGTAATAAGACTGTCCTTGAAAGTGTCATAGGACTAATGAAGGTCAAAGTGGAGAATAAATTAAGTGTCAAGGTTATTGATGATTATCTGACGTTGACTGCTTCGATGCTGCCCCCCGGTCATCCTCCTACCACTCATCGTAAGGTGTGACATATCCTGAAACATCTTGGCCTTACCTACATCAAAATACATGCATACATATATGATTGCATTCTCTTCTAGGATGAAGATGCTGAAGAGAATGATCTTGAAAACCTTGATGCGTATCTGGTATGTCACACATATAGGTATAAATTGACTCCTGCAGGGAATAAGAAAGTTGTAAATGTACTTCAGTTTTTCTCGCTGATTGATAGCTGGAACGATTGTTCATGTCTGCACACACAACCAAAGCTATGAAATGGCACGCTGAGAGATATTTGCCTGACGATGGTACCCTTATACACTTTGCTGACGGAGAGTCTTGGAAGCACATGGTTAGGGAATTTTCTCATTTTCCATCAGAGGTCCGAAATAGGCTCGGGCTCTCATCTAACGGATTCAACCCTTTTGGCAACATGAGTCTTCAATACAGTATATGACCAGTTATTTTGATACCGTACAACCTTCCTTCATGGATGTGCATGAAGAAGGAATACAATATGTTGACTATGTTAATTCCAGGGGCGGGTTATCCAGGAAAGTGTCTCGATGTGTATTTGAGACCCCTGATTGAGGATTTTAAGTACCTGAGTAACGTTAGTCATCCCACTTATGACAAGTACAAAAACGAGATGTTCCAAATGCATGTCATGCTTGTTGGCACCATCAGTGATTTTTCTGCCCGTGGGATGTTGTCGGGCAGCATTACCAGGGGATATAGGGCTTGTCCAGAATGCATGACTGTTGATTCCGGGAGACTTCATTACAGGAAGATTGTGCGGATGCGTCACCATTGTTGACTTGGACTTGATCACACATTGCGGGAGGATGACCAGACATTTGATGGGACTGTAGAAACTAATGTCCAACCTAGGAGATGGACAGGGGATAAAATTTTGGAAGTGCTAAATGAATACTATTTTGGGCAGCTCAGCAATCATTCTGATGCAGTGGCGGCAATACATGATATACCCGACATGTATAAATTTTTGACACATAAAAGCATATTTTAGGAACTCTTGTACTGGTCCAAGTTATCGATCAGGCACTACCTAGATGTCATGCACAGAGAGAAGAATGTGTAAGAAAGTGTGGTTGGTATAGTGCTGATTGGGAGGGGAAAACTAAATATGGCCCCAAGGCATGAATTGATCTGAAAAGAATGGGTATACGAAAATATTTGTGGTTGAGAGAAGGGAAGAACAAAATGTCTCAAGCTCCTTACACCGTCAAGCTTGATTAGATGAATGAAATTTTTAGGTGGATGACTAATGTTAAGTATTCTTCAGGCTATACAGGAAATATAGGTCGGTGTGTTAACTTCCAGAACAATAAGATGTATGGATTAAAGAGTCATGACTGCCATATACTGCTTCAACGTGTCTTCCATGTTTTCATTCAATCATACCTACTCCGTCAGGTGGTTGAGCTGTTAGTAGCGTTGTCAAGATTCTTTAAGAAGTTATGCACTAGAGAAGTGAAAAAAGTCAGATCTCAGGACAATGAAAAAGGACATCATTTTTATCATGTGAATATTTGAGAGGATATTTGTCCCAAATTTTTTTTACATCATGCATCACCTGATGATCCATCTTCCCGAACAATTGTTGCTTACTGGTCCAGTACATATATCCCATGGAAAGGTACGAATGATTCAATATCTGAAGTTTTAGTTTATTTTTATATAATTATATTTTTCAATAATCATCACATGCACTTTACAATTTGATAGACAGCTAGGGGACTATAAAGACTATGTGGCTAATAAATCCGCACCTGAAGGGTGTATAGTTGAAGCATATCTTGCATACGAGTGCGTAACATACACCAAGTTATATTTGGGAGCGTTGGAGGACCCTCCACAATATATGTTGGTAGATGAATCACGGTTCAATCTTTCTATTCTCTCCAATGATGTTGAAGTATATGAACAGTTGCCAAAGTCGTACCAGTTGGAACCATATGAGCTAGTCATTGCCCACTGATGACTATTAATCAACTGTCAACAAGTTTAAAACTAGAAAAACATTCATCTTTACTGCTCTACGGTTGTCGGTGATCTTGAGTACCACAATAGGGAGTTTGCAAACTATTTTGGTGGCTGGGTACGTCTACATATATATTTACTTCTATATAAATAAATTAATGTCAATGTTCATATTTAAAGTTAATGGTTGCTATTTTTTTCCATATGAACCACGTACAATATTATGGTGACCCACACTGGTCACACGAATTGAGGCTTTTGGTGATGAAGCCGATAACTTCAAGAGTTTATCCGATGTGTAAGGTCAATGGCGTACAATTTATATGTCAACATAGAGACGACAGACAGAGAACACAAAATTCTGGGGTAATGGTGCATAATGGGCGGAATGACATTGACTATTATGGTGTTCTGCATTCAGTGGTTGAACTAATTTAGGGGGAAGGTATGACAATGTACTTGTTTAAGTATAGATGGTTTGATACTAACCCTGGGAACACAAGGACCGATCAGTATGGTCCTTTTTCGGTGAATACTGCTACAAGTTGGTATGAAGATGACCCTTTTATTTTTGCCACATCAGTAAAACAAGTGTTTTATCTTGATGATCTTGTGCACAAAGGCGCGTGAAAAGTAGTCAACCATGTTGTTCCTAGATATACAATGCTGCTACACTGGTGAGGCCGTAGATAATGAAGAAGTTATTGCATACCAAGAGTCAAACACAACTGGTATTCCTGAATTCTCTACAATTCACCTTAATAATGTGAGACCGGGTAGTGTGGTTCAACTTTCTCGAGCAGATGTAAGTCTTATTGATGTTAATCCAAATGAAGACAAGGAAGACTTTAGTGACGAGGAGCGGCACATAGTACCAAAAATTAGCTCAGACACTAAGGAAGACTCAAGTGATGATTATGATTATAAGTCTTAGTTAAACATGAATTTGTGTTAAATGTGTTAGTTGGTCATGAGCCTAATTTTGTAAAGTATTTTCACACTTCTAAATATAACGATGATTCTGATTATATTCTTTAATTAGTTAAACAGGTAATTGTGGGAAACATGTTTTCACATGAGCCTAATTTTTCAAACTATTTTCTTACTATAGCCGACGACATTTGACATATGTCGTCAAATGTCGTCAGCTATTATAGCCGACGACATTTACCCAGGTCGTCGGCTATAATATAGCCGACGATATGCATGTATAATGTCACCGGGTATAGTATAGCCGACAACTTTAAAAAGTTGTTGTCAGCTATAGATTTTTTGGTTTTTAAACCAGAACAGCCCGGGTAGCTATTGTTTTCGCCCAAAAATCTCTAAACGCTAAATCTGTCGCCTACTTGCCCAGCCCAGCCGCCCACCTTGCCGGTAAACTCATGAACCCTAAATTTAGTTTTTTTTTTAATTTTGAATTAAGGTTTTGAAATTGGGTGAATTTTATTTTGAATTTTTGAATTAAAGTTGATGTTTAGATTAAGGTTTTGAATTTTGTTGATGTTTGGATTAAGGTTTAGAATTTGGTTGAATTTTTTGAATTTGGTTGAGAATTTAATTAAGGTTGAGAAGTTGGTTGAATTTTTTTGATGTTGTGATTTTTGTGATGTTGGATTAAGGTTTGGGAATTTTGATTAAGGTTATATGTTAATTTTGTTTATTTTTGTGAATTTGTGAATTTTGGAAATTTTGTGAATTTGCGAATTTGAGATGTGATTTTATGAATTTTGTGAAATTGCATTGTGAATTTTATCACAAATTATGGGTGGTTTTTATTTTAAGAATCATGAATTGGTTAAAGAAATCGAAGGGATCCAAGAAAGGAAACGGGTCTAACGGCGATAGTTCCTTATCCGCCTCTATCAGAAACACGTATAGCGGCCCAAGGACCTCTCGACACTTTCAATTGCCTCAGCAGTCACCACAGCAGGAAGTAGATGCTCACTGACCCGCCAGCATGAGGCAGCTATGGAACGAAGATGACCCCTCCAACCCCTCACCTGCCGCCTCTAGATGTCCCATACCTTCGAGTGTTCGTATGCCGCACATTTACCGGCCAAAGTCTTATCCCTTTACGGCTCAGGCTTTGCATTCCTCTGAGGCTGGTGCTTCAGGTAGTTCCTCGGCGCCGGTATGTGGTCCGCTGGCTCACCTCTTCTTACCCCGGGAGATACCTGCCATACCTGCTCTCGATGATCGGGGAGTACCTTTTACAGGACAACTTGGTTTCACTACCCCGGAACAAGCATACGTCCATACGTCGTTTGATACACCTCTGTATAGCTCGAGGATATCAAACACATCGACGTCTGAATCAGGTAAATATTAACAACCTTGGTTATTTAGTTTCAAACTTATTAATAATTTGTATATTAAATTTGGTGCTTATGTTTTAATTTTTTCACCTTGTCTTTGCCGAAATAGACGCTGGAGGCAAGAGAAAAGAGAGTAGAGGCCCCGTCTCCGGCAAGCTACTTCAGAGGATGATCAACGACTGTGGGAGACTGGTCATAGAGATCGGGCAAGATGGAGCAGTGATTTTGTAAAAATATACGCGCAGGTACTCTAGTCAAGTAGGGAGTACCATATGCGACAGAGTCCCAGTTCTATGGGTAGAGTGGTCCTCCGTGCCATAGTGTGTGAAAGACATGGTGAATAATGCAATGTCGGTGAGTTAATTATATATTCATTAATTATGATATTTATTCTCGTATTAATGAAGTCTAAATAAATATATAAATATTATCATTTATATATACATTTGCAGGTGTGGTTTATTGTGTCGGAGGAGCTCAAATTCACGTGGACAAATGACGTGCAAAGAAAAAGGTAATGGGATCCGAATTATATTTTATATATCGAGTTATATTTTGTTGATAACTTATTTTGAATTTCTAACATTTTTGTTGCATTAATATAGGTACAAGGAGTAGAAAGCTGAGCTAAACAAGCATTGGAAGAACCACGGCAACATCCGTGGGGTTACCCCTAGCGAGTTTATGTATAGGGAGTACGAGTGGCAATGGCTTCTCGCCCACTTCAACAACCCAAAATTTAGGATATGCAACATTATATTTGTGTTTAATTACTTGTATCGTATTTGGCGAAAATAGTTTTCTATTAATATTTTTTTGATATATGTTTATCTAATAAGGTCATTTCTGCGATAAACGTGGGGAACCGAAAAAAAAAACACGAAGAACCATCATGCAGGTTCTAGATTCTTTGCGGGTTGGATGGAGGAGGCCGCCCAATACCCTGAAGTCCCCCCTTTAGAGTATACTTTACAGAAAGGGTATCCTCAATGTCCCGAAGATATTGTAAATCTTATACCCTTATAACTTAATTAACATATTTGCTTATATATGTATTTTCTCTACAAAAATTATGATTACTAATATGTTATTTTATTTTTGTTGTCAATTAGGCGAGAGTGCAGAAGGTGACTCTGGAGGTGTTGACTCAGATCGTGAGAGAGCAATGGTCTGAGGCCCAGGAAGAGGACCTCCCCCGGGCCATCTCTCAGATTGATCAATTTGATTCGATGGTAAGGGCGAGGATCATGTGTCAGATTTTCCCACCACGAGGGAATACCTACTATTGTAGGGGTCTAGGATAGAAGGGCGACGGGGTCTTGAAGAATACTACCAGTTTCTCACGGAAGTTGGGAACTTCCAAGGCTTCTCAGCTACAGAAACAGCTTCAGAGGCAGGCGATGGAGCATCAGATGGAGCTAAAACATACTCGGAGACAGATGGAGGAGATGCAATGGTCGTTAGGTTCCTGGTTTCAGGATTAGACTTCACAGCTTCAAGCTTTTGGAATCCCGGCCCCACCTCCATTCCTTTTTTCTACTCCACAGCCGTAACTGCAGCCGCAGAAGGATCCGCAAGGTCCTGGTAGTAACGACTCTGTTTTTGATAACATAAATTTAGATAACCCTTAGTATACGTAGGTCTAATGTGGATAAATATGTGTTTGTTGGTGAATATGTATTGTTGGCTATTGTGTAAATAAAATTGTGCAATTGTAGGTTCTGGGAATAGATTCATAATATGCATTTTTTTTCTTTAGAAATCACCAACTATAGCCGAAGACATTGGACAAAGTCGTCAGCTAAAGTGTTTAGATTTTTTTCACAGTTGTATACTATAGCCAACGACGTCCAAATACTATAGCCAACGACATGATTTTGGAGTCGCTGGCTATAGTCTTATTATGGTCAACCATTTTGACCATCGGGAGAGGTTTTTCCGATGACTTTGTCGACGGCAAAAGTCTTAGCCTATAGCCGACTACAACAAAGTTGTCCGGTATAGTTTAGACTATACCCAACAACAAACACAACAAGTCATTGGTTATTCTTTCACCGATGGTCTTTTCTCAACGAGTCTATACCCGACGACTTCTTCTGATAGGTCGATGACCTTTGGTCGTCGGCTATAGTCATTATGCTGGTAGTGCCTATTAGAGATTGAATACTAAGCATCTCAATCTAGAGCAGTTTGCGTAGAACACCAAGTGGGGAGCTCTGTGGGTGGAATTTTTTAACGTGGCTTCTTCTTATTGGCTACCTTACAAGTAGGGTGGCCTTCTGAAGTACTACCTAAATCTGTAGGATTGACGTAAAGTCATCTTCAACAAGATGGTCTAAATGGATAACTAAAGGGCTAAAGAAATAAGAGTTAAGCCAAATGACCAAAAAATTTGTCAAATATAACCTTTTAGCTAGCCCAGGCCAAATAATTGGGGACCACTCATGCATGTGATTTGATGAGAAAATACTAAAGATGAGTGATAAGCTCACTCACCCTCAACCAGTAAAAGTCACTTCTTCTACTGACACGTGTTGGTGCATTTGTTATTGATCTTTTTGTTAGATCAATGAGATATTCGTCGCCGTCGTCCTCGCTGTCACATTCGTCCTCTCCATTTTCGTCGTTCTCCCTGCCTATTCATAGTCTTTATCATCATTTCATTTGCCATCTATCTCATTCTTCATAAGTAATTCATGTTTGAAAACCTTCATTTTCTTCATTCTCGTTGTTTTGTAAGTAGTTTGCATGTTTGCATCTATGCTTTTGAACTTTGAAACGATATAGTTGTTGTTGAAATTTTTCTAGGGTTTTCAGTTTGATTGTTGGTATTTTTGTAACTTTTTCATGATTTTTGTTCATGTTCAGTGATGTATTGTGTTCGATAGGCTTTTGGTTGTTGGTGTTGGTGTTGTTGTGTTTGTGATAGTATGTCTTTTTTGGATATCTGTCCAAGTATCTGTCTGAATATCTGTGTAAGTATCTGTCTGGATATTTGTTTAACTATCTGTTTGGATATCATTTCCTTTTGCTTACATGATATTTTATACGTTATGTCTTTAACTATTAGCTATCTATTTTGATATGTGTCTAACTATATGTCTTTACCATGTGTTCATCATTTTCAGTTATTCATTTAAAATTGTAATGGGTAAACACAAGAGATTAAACTCTGATTCAGCTAATTCAGACAGTGAAGTCGAGAAAAGCCATAGAAGATTGGCTAAAAAAGGGGTCAAGTATGTCGAAATTTTGGAAGTTGGTGAGGTATTAGATGAAAACTGCCACAATTGGGTAAGTCTCTCAAATTTTCAAAGTACTTTTTCCTTATTTATGTTTCAGTCTCATAATCTTTTGTTCAATGTTGTTTTGTACAAAGATTTCTTCTGGAATGACATTACTTCTTTTTAATTCTTTGACTGACAAGATCTGGAGGATATTATTAGTAGGGAGGAGATCTGAAAATTTGTTTTAGATTGTTATACGACTATCCTTAGTGAAGCAATGGATGCCAAGGGAGCTAAAAGTTGTTATGATTTCCACACATTGGCTCATGTAATCCTTTTCTTATGTCTAGTTTTTGTTTATGTGTGTGTTTTCGACTATGTTTTTTTAGCTTATGTGTTTTATAATGGTGTGTTGCTTTTAACAAGTTTTTGGGTCACAAATGAAATTGAAGATGATGCATGAACATCTTTTTATGAGGTTGTTCAAGGTTTTGGGCAGCAATGTCAAGCTGTTTTTCCCAATGCTTTCTCATAAACATTCCTACCTACTATGCTTTGGTAAAAATGTGCCATGGTAGACACATTTGGACTCACTTAAAAGGAATGCAAAGCCGATAAACAACCAGCACTTTCGGGAGGCACTAAAAACTGTAATTTTTAATCTCTCTTCCAATATTTCTTTCCTTTTATATTTTGGTTTTTTAGGGTTTATAGTTTACACATAGTTTGATAGATAGTTTTATTCTTTTTCTTACATTTATGCAAGTTCGTTTGGTGTTTATGTGAATGGATTCTGTCAGGGACCTGGCTGATGATATGCTATCATCTAATGTTTGGATGTTGGTAGATGACTGCAGCACCAACAAGGAACTACAGTTGAGGAAAATCCCAATATATGATAATGAATGCAAAAGTATTAAGTGGGTGAGAGATTTAGATTTTGACAGAATTCCTATGCAATCCATCACCAATAATCCTTAACAACCTTCTGGCCTTGATTGTGGAACTTTCGTTTGCTACCTCATGTGTAACGTAGCTCTCGGTAAGGAAATAAAACAAATTCTGAATCGCGAGAATATGACTTGGTTCAAGGCCAATCTGTTGCAATCATTTATGAATCACGATCTATCATGGATATCGAAGAACTAGTTGAAGAAATGAAGCAATGCATACTCAAAATTTAGGATAGTAATCAATGTGTATATTTTGTTGTAGTGATCATTCTCTATACATTGTTATATAAGTTGAAAAGTAGGAATGGATGTTTTGTTGTAGTGGGGGTCTATCTTGTTCTTGTTGTAATACTTTTGGTGAACATTATGAATGGATGTCCCTGACTATCTGTGTTGCTATCTATTTGGATATCTGTCTTTGCATTGACTATCTGTTTCAGGCACAATGGACAACTCTGAAATTTTGAATATAACACAGATAGTTCAACATATAGTTGAACATATATATATTGTTTTTTGTTAACGTCCAGCAACTAAGGTCCTTCTCATTACTTATTTTTCTATTTTTAACTGGATTTTCGAATAGCACAAAGGGTAAAACGAGAAGACTTTTGGTGTAATGGATGATTAAAAGTCTTTTAAAATTTTAAGAATGAAAACCAAGATAGATAAATAAAATGGGCAAAATAGACAGCTAAACATACAACTCTCCATACAGCTCGTGATGAATGAGTGAATATATGAATTAAGCCTATGAAATAAATGTTTGTTTTTGCAGTTTCTGGTGCATTAATTTTACTGTTTTTGCACTTTATGATGCATTTTACAACATAAAAATAACTCAAATTCGGGTGTGTAGTTGGTACTAAAGTGTAATTCATAAAACAAAGACAACTCTCCAAACAGCTACCTAGACAGCTTTCTAAACAACTATCCATAAAAGTTCAGAAATGACATGTCGTTTGCAGTCGCGTCTGTTCATTTTACTGAGCTGTCATCTATTTATACCGAGATGAACTTTTCTGTGAAAATTCACTTTCACTCTCTATTTCTCTTCATCTCTTTGGTTTCAGCTTTGAACATCTCATTCCCATTCTGTGAAGATGGTGGCTAAGAAGATGAAGCAGAAGGCTAACAAGAAGAAAGTGATGACAGTGACCCCAGCTTTGAGACGATCAGCCCGATTGAACCCCACCACCGGGGCCTAGGAATAAGCTTCTGCCTCTTTTTCCCAAAACCCAACTCCACGTCATACACAACATTCCTTTCACTATCGACTAGGCTATATGGAGAATTACATCATAGATAAAATCGGTCTCCTGGAGGCGAACATGAATCTTCGTCTTTATGACATTGAGTACTGGATTTATGCCTTTCGTCAATAATTTGAAGAGCTTTGTGTCTACTTCCAGACAACAGGAGATGGGTAGGGTGGTGGTGCAGTGCAAGCTGGTGATGCAGAGCAGGATGTGGCGGGGTTTGTGGATTAGGGTTGATGATTTAGGGTTCTTGTTTTTGATGTTTAGGCTTGTTTGTGATTAAGGATTTCTCTTACTCCAAAACATCCATTTTTTTTTGCGGATTTTTATGGATGCTTAGAGAAAGACTTTTTTGTAAGAACTTGTTCTTGAATTTAATCTCTCTGTGTACTATAAGTTGTTGTTTGTGATTGGATATTATGTTGTTTATATTGTTTCTTCTTGTTTGCTCTCTGAGAATAAGATTGGGTCTCTCTTCACTATAAGAAAAACGCACCTAGACCGCTGAGCGTTTCTGTCGTCTAGGTGCATTTTTCCTTCGTCTAAGTACTTAGACGACGGAACCTCCGTGGTCTAGGTTCCGTACTCCAAGTCTGGGTACTTAGACGATGGAGAATGAATTTTCCGCGGTCTAAGTTTTCACTTAGACGACAGAGAATTCATTGTCCGTGGTCCAAGTGAAAACTTAAACCGCGGAAAATATCCGCGGTCCAAGTGATCACTTAGACGACGGAGAAAACAAGATATAAGCATAAAATTAGGAGCGTAATAGGCACATAATTATAATCCTAACAACCATCAGGAACAAGACAACAGGAGGTCGAACAACAGTCGAAGGGGGAGGGCCCCAAACAATGTCTTCGGAGGAGGAGGACTTGGACTTAGATAGATCACAATCCTCATCTGTGGAATGACCACTGGTGTATGAATTATTTGGATTCTTCTTTATTGGGGCCATTATTTTGTTGATTAATAAAATACTTAGAGAAGAAGATGAATCCAAACAGAAGGAGTAGGAGATGAAAATGAAACACTAACACGTTATGGAGAATATGGAAATCCAGTCCTATTTATAAAGAACGAGACGTTATGTTGTTTTTGGACTCTCTAGCTGAAACGGTTTTCTCCCGCCTCTTTTCTCATTTTACGATAAAACTATTCCTCTCTCTCTAATTCTTTTTTTATGACAAAACTCTTCCTCTCTCTTTGCTTCTCCCAATAAGCGTGCATAACTGCATTGAATAACATTAAGATGCAACTCTTTAACCAAAAAAAAGATGCAACTATTCATATTCTCTCAACACAGTCTTTAACTCTATATAAATAAAAGGCATAGAACATAACTTCTTAACAAAACAAAAATATTCTTTATTAACCTCCTTTGTTTCTGCTCAAAACATTAAATGGCCAACTCCTCTAACAACTCATCACAGGGTTCACCTCCCCAGAACAACCGCAAGTCCAAAAAATCTAAGCATGAACCAAATGACTATATAGAATAAATGCTCCGTGAATGCCAGGAAAACCAATGCCATCGCTGTCGCCATCAACAGCAAATTGCTCCACATTCACCTATGCTTCAACAGTTATCCCATAGGATAACTAGGCTTGAGGATCAGCTGAAAAATTTAACGAAAAAGCATAAACTGATCCAAAAAAATGATGAGACAATCCTTCAATTGCTTCACCAAATCTTTGAGATGTTGCCTCCTCCACCGCTAGGATTCGAAGGAGCAAGCAACAACAAGAAGAGGAAACACTAAAGAACAACAAATTAGATATCTATATTTACTTTTGTAGTTTATTATGTACTTTTCAATTTGTGTTATTGTATTTTGTTTCCTATTTTTAATGAATCTATCTTACTTTAAAGAATGAATGATATTTTTTTATTTATGTCCATCAATTCTATCATTTTCAAAGTTTATATGTTCAACTATTTGTTAATCTATATGTTAATCTATCTGTCTTCTTTTTCCTTCTTATAATTGTCAAGACTTTTGATCATTCAAACCCCTTTTTGTTCTTCAAAAATCAAGAAGGAAATGGAAAAATATGTAATGAGAAGGCCCTTACTGGCTGAAGGTAAAAATATTAATGTATCTGTTCAACTATCTATTAAGCTATACGCAAACCAGGGCTAGAAGTCCTAGTGCAAAGCACTATAAGAAAAATGCACTTAGACCGCGAAAACTTTAAGCTAAAAAAATAATGTATATGTTCAACTATCTATTAAGCTATACGCAAACTAGAGCTAGAAGTCCCAGTGCAAAGCACTATAAGAAAAATGCACTTAGACCGCGGAAACTTTCTCCGCGGTCCAAGTGACACTTGGACGATGGAAAGTGTTTTTCCATACTCCACGGTCCAAGTGGCCACTTAGACGACAGAAAAAGACATCTCCATCGTCTAAGTACTTTAACCCTAAACCCTAAACCCTAAGGCCCTTATCCCTAAACCCTGGTTTTCACTTAGAAGACGCAAACGTGCGTTTAGAGTTTAGGGTTAAAGTACTTAGACGATGGAGAGGTCTTTTTCCGTCGTCTAAGTGGCCACTTGGACCGTGGAGACCTACTCCGCGGTCCAAGTGGTCACTTAGAAGATGGAAAAACACTTTCCGTCGTCCAAGTGTCACTTGGACCGCGGAGAAAGTTTTCGCGGTCTAAGTGCATTTTTCTTGTAGTGCTTTGCACTGGGACTTCTAGCTTTGGTTTGCGTATAGCTTAATAGATAGTTGAACAGATACATTATATTTTCTTACCTTCAGCCAATAAGGGCCTTCTCATTACATATTTTTCCATTTCCTTCTTGATTTTTGAAGAACAAAAAGGGGTTTGAATGATCAAGAGTCTTGAAAATTATAAGAAGGAAAAAGAAGACAGATAGATTAACATATAGATTAACAAATAGTTGAACATATAAACTTTGAAAATGATAGAATTGATGGACATAAATCAAACAATATCATTCATTCTTTAAAGTAAGATAGATTCATTAAAAATAGGAAACAAATACAATAACACAAATTGAAAAGTACATAATAAACTACAAAAGTAAATATAGATATCTAATTTGTAGTTCTTTAGTGCTTCCTCTTCTTGTTGTTGCTTGCTCCTTCGAATCCTAGCGGTGGAGGAGACAACATCTCAAAGATTTGGTGAAGCAATTGAAGGATTGTCTCATCATTTTTTTGGATCAGTTTATGCTTTTTCTTTAAATTTTTCAGTTGATCCTCAAGCCTAGTTATCCTATGGGATAACTGTTGAAGCATAGGTGAAGGTGGAGCAATTTGTTGTTGATGGCGACAACGATGGCATTGGTTTTCCTGGCATTCACGGAGCATTTATTCTATATAGTCCTTTGGTTCATGCTTAGATTTTTTGGACTTGCGGTTGTTCTGGGGAGGTGAACCTTGTGATGAGTTGTTAGAGGAGTTGGCCATTTAATGTTTTGAGCAGAAACAAAGGAGGTTAATAAAGAATATTTTTGTTTTGTTAAGAAGTTATGTTCTATGCCTTTTATTTATATAGAGTTAAAGACTGTGTTGAGAGAATATGAATTGTTGCATCTTTTTTTTGGTTGAAGAGTTGCATCTTAATGTTATTCAATGCATTTATGCACGCTTATTGGGAGAAGCAAAGAGAGATGAAGAGTTTTGTCATAAAAAAGGAATTAGAGAGAGAGAGGAGAGTTTTATCGTAAAATGAGAAAAGAGGTTGGAGAAAACTGTTTCAGCTAGAGAGTCCAAAAACAACATAACGTCTCGTTCTTTATAAATAGGACTGGATTTCCATATTCTCCATAACGTGTTAGTGTTTCATTTTCATCTCCTACTCCTTCTGTTTGGATTCATCTTCTTCTCTAAGTATTTTATTAATCAACAAAATAATGGCCCCAATAAAGAAGAATCCAAATAATTCATAAACCAGTGGTCATTCCACAGATGAGGATTGTGATCTATCCAAGTCTAAGTCCTCCAAGTCCTCCTCCTTCGAAGACATTGTTTGGGACCATCCCCCTTCGGCTGTTGCTCGACCTCCTGTTGTCTTGTTCCTGATGGTTGTTAGGATCATAATTATGTGCCTATTACGTTCCTAATTTTATACTTATATCTTGTTTTCTATGAATAAAGCATTGTTCTTATAATGTTTCCTGCTCTTGCTAGGAAATATGGAGTTGGTTCAGAAATATATTAAATATGAAGAATTAGATATTTATTGGAGAAGATGTATACATTTTCGAGGTTAAGAGAGAATTTGGAACTTAGCATTTCAAAGCCTAAAAATGTGGATCATGGTCTCCCTAATTAAAAGTTAACCTTTAGATCTTTCATCTCACAATTTTCTATCATCCAAGGGTCCATATTTGCCTCCCCATTTAGCCCAAATTCGAGCTCCCCTTGGCACCCATAGGGAACATACTTCATTTTTCAGATTTCTCAAGTTTTAGCTCTCTAGAAACCCTCTCCATCCATACCCATTGGGAATAGCCATCTCCTCCACCAAAACACACCCATAATCACCATCTTAGGCCTAGAAATCTCCATCACCACCATAATACCTTCCACTACACCACCATCTCTTTAGCCTTAGGTGGGTGACTCAACATCACGGAGTTTTGGAGCAAAGTTGGAGCAAGGAGGAAATAATAGCTAGAAGACCTTGGAGCTTTTGGAGACTCTTGGTTATTTCTCATCCTATATTGTCTTTCAATCATGTATCTAAGCTCTATACTTGTTATGGGTAGTGAGCAGTAGATTTTGTATATTTCATGGTTTTAGTGTATGTTATGAAGATTTGTGTTGTGAATGAGTTTATTGTGTGAATGTGGTATGTTTATATGCTTGAGCTTGTTGTATAAGTTCTTATATGCATGTATTGACTCTAGTTTGGTTGATGTATGTGTTAAAGGACTTGAAATGACCCTTGAATGAATTAGCTACTCACGTAAGGATAGTTGAGCATGTAAACATGATTAGGGTATTATCTATGAGATTTATCTTAAGATTTGGTTCTCTAGCACCTAGCATGGATTAGAGCCTCTTGAGTCTCTTTAGATTTGAAGGACTCTAGTCAAGCACACATTGATTAAAAAAGTTATTGTGGCACCTTGTAGAATCTCTTGGCTCGTAACTTATTAGGTACGACTTGAGGGATTCAACCAGACGTCCTCTTGGATTCTGCAATTGATATTCGAGAGGGGAACCTTTCCACATCTATCAGACGATTTGCTTCTTAGCTTCACAACATGACATGCGGTTGAGGTATAAGCCCTTAATGACTTATATCTTGATCTCGATTCACCAAACACTTCAGTGTAGGGCTTAAGTCTTCTAGTGTCTGAAGTGACCTAGGAATTTGAGTTCAAAACCAATCGTGACTCACAAGGTCACAATTTGGACAATACCTTGTGTGAACGGACTTAATTTATACATAAACTGAGACATTATTTGATGCATCATGTGGTTAGCAGAACTCCCCTAGCCAACCTACTTTCCTTATCTTGAATTTGTGTTATTTAGTTTCAGCATTCTAGTGTAATAAGAGAACAAAACCAATTTCTAGTACAAAAGTCACAAATTCAAAGCTAGCTTGCAAGCATTTCATCTCGCCGAGAATACGCTCAAAAGCTCCAAGAAATCCTATCTCAAATATCAAATGATGATGATGAAGAAGATGACATCATTGATGAAGCCCAGTCATCCCAATTTACAAATCATGATCCAGATGCAGCCTATCTCAACGATTTCTAGTTCGCACAGCTATCCAAGATTCCTCAAGATGTAGCAGATTTTCAAAAGAAGTAATTATTCAAGTCTACAAGTGCCACCTAACTCATCAATGCGCCAACAAAAAAAATTCAAAAGCCAACAGTTGAGGTTCTCCAATACGGTCAAGTCTTTTGTCCGTGTCTACAAATTTCAAAAAGAAAATAGTTCAGATTCTCCACCAATGTCACTTTGGACTCAAAGACAAAGTTCAAAAGTTTTAGATTTGTATGATTATGTTTATGAACAATATTGGAATAGTCTTGTACATCGGCTATAAAAGTTACTCAAAGTTTCAAAGTTGGGACATAGCTAGCTTCTTTGGAAGACACTCTGGAGAGAAAAAATTCTTAGAAAACATACCTTGTATCCGGTCCAAAATCTTCAATAAAAATATCAATATTACAAAAGTATATCTTTCATTTTTCTTTACAAAATTTGGATCATATTTTCTTTATCTAAATCATATTTTCATTATGAACTCCAAATCTTTTAAAATGAATATCAAAAGGTTATCAAAATCATATTTTAGTTGCGAAATCCAAATCTTTTCAAACCATACCTGTGTGATACGTCTCGTCTGATAAAATTGGACTCAACCTACTCAACTTTGGCATGGTTGCATATTATGCAATATTCTGATTCTTACTCGATTTTACAAACAAAAAAAACAAGAGAAAAAGAAAAAAAATATATTTTTGATTCCTAGAGTGAGGGTGTCGTAGTAATTCAAAAACTGTAAAAAATATGAAAAAAATAACACTAACAACTGTACCCCGTCCCCTCCAAAACCTCAACGCAGTCTGCACTGACCGTTGAGTCTGACCCAGAATTTCAAGGTTTTTTTTCTTCTCAATCTATAATTCTCTGGGCGCCGCTTGTTCGTGGAGGACATTCTTCGACAAGGTTCGATTTTTCTTTTAATTTTAGAGGTACCGTTACTACTAATCTACTAAAGAATAGAAGCAGTGAACTTGGTTCCGGAAAGAAGAGAAATTGTTTCCTCTTTCTCGTTTGAATTGGTTTAGATTAGTGGGCTTTTTCACTTTGTTACTTTTCTGTTGGGATTTACTTAGGTTGAGTTGAGTTGAGTTGAGTTGGTTTCATGTCAGCAATGCTGTTGCTCTAGCTGAAAGTACAACACTACCGACAGACAGACACATTTAGGGCGAGGATGAATGCTGCAATAATCGGTACGAGGTTTTTGAATTATGCATTTTTTGTTTCAACAATTTTAATACTTTTGATTTCTCAGAAATGTTTGTGTTTAATAGCTAATTGGTTGCATTGGTATTTGGTATAGATCCGCTGCAAGGAGATTTCCCAGAAGTGATAGAGGAGTTTTTGGACCATGGGGTTATGAAATGTATCGCCTTCAATCGCCGCGGTACTCTTTTAGCTGGTATGTTGCTACCAGACTTGTACCTTTTTCTGTTTTTGCTGCTTAAGTCTTTGCCCATATGCATTGCTGTTCATCTACTATTCTGATCTTGGTCTTTTGCTTGAAACATTGCATATTCATTGAAACTAGGGTTGTGAATTTTCCAGTAAAATGGGAGTAAAGCACACCACAGTCACCATACTATAAGCGCATCTTTGCTTCTTCTTTGTCATTTCTTCTGATTATTTTTATATTAAACTAACTACATCAGCCAGTAATCCCCATTTAAGGATTTATCAGTAATATGAATTTGTTTTGCTTCACACCCGTATAAGAAATTACTATGGACCTCATTTGTTCCAGGTGATGTTCATGATGGGCAATAAGATAAGTATAGGCCTTTCATTGTCCAAACTAGGTTTTTTCCTCTGCCCTATCAGTGGAAAGGTAATGTGTTGGTTTAAATGTTTTTAGTTATTTTTGGACTCTATGATTCAGAAGTAACTCAATTGGTGAAAATAGCTAAACTTTTCAAATTAGGATGTATCAATTAGGTCAAATATGTTGGTAACTAGGATATTTATAGTTGGCATTCTCTACATGGTGGGTTGCGTAGCCGTTATATCTGAAATTTGAAACTTTTAGCCAATTTTTCAACACTCTGGGTGCATAATGATCTGATTAACAGGCACCATACACCGTGTCCTGGATGCATCAGTTTGATTACAGTGGTGGAGATGGTCTCACCAATGGATTCATTAGATACTGATATCTTTTAGTCTGCATTGATAGCAGGCTGTAATTTTGCCTCAGTTTCATTATTGTTTACATTATACATATATGTAGTAATCCTTTGCAGGAAACCTAAACCTAATTACCTCTTGGTTTCGGTTGTTATTTTCAGTAATATCTTTGCATATTTTTTCGTCCAGTATTTACTAGAGTTTCCGAGTAATCTGCTTCTCACTGTTCATCTGTGGTTTTAATAACCATGGCAGCTGGATGTTCTGATGGTAGTTGCATAGTATGGGATTTTGAGACCAGGGGTCTTGCTAAGGAGCTTCGTGATAAAGAATGTGTTGCTGCCATAACTAGTGTATGTTGGTCAAAGTATGGTCATCGTATTCTTGTGTCTGCAGCTGACAAGTCGTTGACACTATGGGATGTTGTCAGTGGTGAGAAGATAACAAGAACCATACTGCAACAAACACCTCTACAAGCTCGGTTACATCCTGGTTCCTCTACGCCATCTCTCTGCCTGGCTTGCCCTCTCTCATCTGCTCCCATGATTGTTGACTTAAATACAGGTGGCACAACCATGCTTCCGGTTTCCATTCCGGACTCTAACCCAGGAATCGCCCCTCCTTCACGTAATAAAATCTCTGATGGAACTCCCGCCTTTTCTCCAACTGCTGCTTGCTTTAATAAGTATGGAGATTTGGTTTATGCAGGGAACTCCAAAGGGGAAATACTTCTAATAGATCATAATAGTGTCCAAGTGCTTGGCATGGTTCCTACTTCTGGAGGCTCTTTGATTAAGAACATAGTATTCAGTAGGAATGGTCAGTATCTGCTTACAAATTCAAATGATAGAACAATAAGGATTTATGAGAACCTTCTGCCGTTGAAAGATGGACTTAAATCCCTAAAGGGCGTATATGAGACAATTAATGGACTTGATGATGCTGAGAAGTTGAAAGATGTTGGATCAAAATGCTTAACCCTTTTCCGTGAGTTTCAGGATACCATCACCAAGATGCATTGGAAAGCACCTTGTTTCAGTGGTGACGGTGAGTGGGTAATTGCTGGTTCTGCAAGCAAAGGAGAACACAAAATTTACATATGGGACAGGGCTGGACATCTCGTGAAGATTCTTGAAGGGCCAAAAGAGGCCTTGATTGATTTAGTGTGGCATCCTGTTCATCCCATTGTTGTCTCTGTTTCCTTGACTGGCTTGGGTTATATTTGGGCTAAAGATTACACTGAGAATTGGAGTGCATTTGCTCCTGATTTTAAGGAGCTCGAAGAAAATGAGGAATACGTAGAAAGAGAAGATGAGTTTGATCTGATTCCCGAAACTGAAAAGGTGAGAGGATATAAATTCAGGCCATAACTATTTCTTAGCTGATTTTCAGTTGTCTAATATAAATTTATATATGCAGGCCAAAGAATGTAATGTTAATGAAGACGATGAAGTTGATATCGTGACGGTAGATAAGGATTCAGCTTTTAGTGATTCAGATATGTCACAGGAAGAGCTATGCTTCTTGCCAGCAATTCCTTCTCCAGATGCTCCTGAGCAACAAGATAAGTGCTTAGAGAGTTCATCAAAGTTGGTGGAAAGTAATAATTCTGGTTCTCCCCTCTCAGAAGAGCGCAGACCGAATGGACGTGCAATGAATGCTTCAAGTCCACTTGAAGGTAAGATAGCTGTTGCATAATTATGTGTAACCCCATTTCTCTGTGTCTAAGCACTAAAGTTCACTCTATTATTTGGTATTAGACCTTTACCTTTTTTGATAGGTTTCCAAGCCACTTAATCCGAGTTGCGTGTCTTTTTTTTCTTGTTTACAAACAAAAATTGCTCTTATTTGATGTTTGAAACCATTGGTCATAATCTTCTTTTGGCATCTTGTTCACTTTTATCGTACTTTATAATTTTATCAATATGAGCCCTTGAGCTGGTAATCAGATTTCAGAATTATATTCCCTACCTTGTTTTAATGGGACGTATTGGCTGATATCCGACATTGGATATATCTTTTCAGAGGATCCTGGAGCAACACGTGTGAAAAGGAAACGAAAGCCTTCCGAAAAGTGGTTGGATTTGCAGCTTTAGAAAGGTTAGGTTTATAGCTATTAAAACATGTTGTAGCTGTAAGGTTCTTGTATTCCCGACTGGAATTTCTAGAGATCTTGTGAGAATATGCATGTTATGTCTTCTGTTGCGCGTGGTGATATTCTATTTTTCGATTTAACTCACTCAGAAGCACTTAATTAAGAGCAAGTGTGGGTCAGAGTCCATCGAATGTTCTCAGTGATCTTGCATACTGAAAGTGATGGCGTTCAATCCCAGTGGACTTTTATGAATTTAAGAACTCTATTATTCTTGGTGCTCTTGATTAATAAAATTCATCTTTAGTAATATCAATTTCAGCACTATCATTGCTGCCATAATAATAAAAACTAAACGAAAATGCCATCCACAAATCACACACAGGTTTCATTTACAGATAGGAAAGAGATCATTGTTACAGGGATGTTTTTTTGTTATAGATTATGTTCTCTGGATTATAGTTTAGCAAACATAAAGCACATAACGAATTACTTACTACAGGTGGTATGATTGATTCTGCATGTCCAAACTCCGTAGTTGGTTGCTGCACTATGGCGAAGACATATGGAATTTCCTTGATGACTCATGAGGAAAAGTAGTACATGCGTCAGTGGCGTTTTGTCTACTCTAACAAGTAGCTTCTGATTGCTATATTGTCCAACAAAATTTCATGTATTTGTGCATCATCATCACTTGCATAGAACTTCAGGCAAAATCCTATTCAGAAGACTTGTTTAAAGTTTAATAATTGGCACAACTTAGAGAGAAATATAGGGGGTTTAGCAGAGCTTAAGATGATATCTAGTTTCCTGTGAATGTCGGATTTTCATTGTTATGTCTTTCCTTTCTTTATAAATGAAATATTGCACTAATTCAGAAGAGTTTTGACTTTTATTTTTTTTGCCAAGAAAACTTGTGAGAGCTAAACATTTTAGTTAAAGTACAGGCTGGGATTATTGCAGACTAAAATGGCTTATTCTTATGCATCCATGTTCTGGATCATGCTGCAATGCACCTAAAGACTAGCACCCAAAGTCTAATTTTTTTTCCAATAACACCTGTCGCAATCAAAGCGGCTGGCTTTTTAAAACTTTCTTGGATATTGACTGAGCTTATCAAGCTCAGTGACTGTGATAGCCTCTTTGGCAACCACCACCCAAACATGTCTCCACCGTGCGCAATTACGCTCGTCACCGCCAAACGTTACGAACTGTACCGAGGAGAAATCAGAACGGAAGCCGATGCTTTATTTTCTGATCTGGGCTTCTGATTCCAAAACCCTACACCAAACAACCAAGCTTTGATTTGCATACTTGAATTGGTTTGTACATGTTTTCGATCAGGCTTTTTGGGCATTGGTCCGCTCTATTACACCACTTTCTCTTTGTTTGTACATGTTTTCCGATTTTGGGTGTCGGTCCCCCCTATTACTCCACTCTCTCTCCCAAGGTGGCGCCAATGTGGTGATCCCAGCCCATCCAGTGGCGTGTGGCGTTAGGAGTAACAGATAACATCATGGGCTCACACTCCCTGCATATTAGGAGTGGGTATGGCTTGGATTGGATCAATTTTTGGCCGTCTTTATTTTTATCTCGAATGGGACGAGATGGGACGAGGTATTTTAAAAGTCCGTTCTGATCATCTCGAAACCCAAATGAGACGGGACGAGTTCAATTTCGGGTCCAATTTAAAATGAACATTTAATAAACGAGACGAACCAAATTTTAGGCTCAATATAAGATAAACATAGCTTAATAAGACTTAGAAGTCTACAACTAGCCGTTTTACTTAATGTTTAATTAAAACAAGCAACTTTATTTCATGTTTAATTGATATATTTAATTCATATTACAAGTAGTGTAAATGTGTAATACTTTGATCGTTCTAGGGTAATTTTTTTTTGTTGAATAATGCTAATTGTTTAATAATTTAATATGTCAACTCTTAATAAAATAAATGATAATATAAACATATTATATTATGCAGGACGAGACGAATCTATCAAGATTTTAAAATCAGGACTCGATTCCGTCCCTAAAAGGGGACGGGTCGGGACGGGACAGAATAGTAATTTTTTTATTTTTCGTCACATTCCATCCCGAACGAGATCAGAACGAGATCGAGTTGGGTTCAAAATTTGCAGGATTCATGCCCACCCCTATTGTAAACTAAGAGTCATTTCCTTATGCCACATGCAAACAAGCTAACCCACATTCCCCGAAGAGCCCATGAAGCCTTAAGGTAGCCCACAAAAGACCCAACCTCCAAACTTACCCTTAATGCCCCCCACTTGGAGTCATAAGCTAGCGTAACCCTGCTCGACAATTTTATTAACAATTGTTAGGGTTTATTAACGCCTCATTCATTCACGTTTTAGTGGTGTGGGATTTGGTAGCGGTGGGCACGAATCCTGTAAATCTTGAATCCGACCCGATTCCGTTCCGATCCAGTTCGGGATGGGACGAGACAAAAAATAAAATTTTCACTATTCTGTTCCGTCCCGACCCATCCCCCTTTTTAGGGAAGGGATCGGGTCTTGATTTTAAAATTTCGATAGACCCGTTCTGTCCCGCATAATAAATTATGTTTATTTTATCATTTATTTTATTAAGAGTTGACATAATAAATTATAAAAAAATTAGCATTATGTAACAAAAAAATAAAATTACCCTAAAACGATCAAAATATTACACTACTTGTACTATGGATTAAATGCATCAATTAAACATTAGATAAAATTACTTATAGTTTTACTTCTTTTAATTAAACATTACGTAAAACGGTATTACTTTGTGTAATTGTAAACTTCTAAGTCTTATTAAGCTATATTTATCTTATATTGAGCCCGAAATTTAGTTCATCTCGTCTCATTCGAACTTTTGTTGTTAAATACTCTATTAAATGTTTATCTTATATTGAGCATGAAATTTGACCTGTCCCATCCTGTCTCATCCCGTCCCATTTGGGTTTTGAAGACGATCAAGATAGACTTTTAAAATACTCAATCCTGTCTTGTCTCATCCCATTCCGTTTAGGATAGAGATATGGACGACCAAATTGACCTGACCCGTCCGTCTGGTGCCCACCCCTAGGGTTTGGTACTTATTATAAAACCAAAATTCATAAAACAAACAAACAAACAAACAAGACCCAGAGCGATTCATATAAAAGCTAGACAATCAACAAAACAAACCTTCTACACATTATGGAATTCTATTGAAGGTTGATGAAGATGAACAATACTGTAGTCGGGCCAATATATGTAGCCCGAGTTTTGTTAAGCCCATTCTAGAAATGCCTGAAAAAAGCCTAGCACGAAACGTGGGATGTTGGACGGTAAGTCAGAAAACACAGAGAAGAGTGGGCCACATCATCATCGAGTTCCACCTTGATCTTCAAATCACATGACGACGCGTAACCCCTCTCTCTCTCTCTCTCTCTCTCTCTCTCTCTCTCTCTCTCTCTCTCTCTCTCTCTACCATACTTGGATTTTGGTATGTTCAAAAATCATAAAGTTTCGACACTATAATTTGGAGAAAATGACACAGAAAGATAATTATAGTATCAATACTACAAAAAATCTACTCCCACTAGTATTTGGACAACCCATGACACGGGCCCAAAGCCCAAAAAAAAATAGCAGCTAGTCAATCCATTACTGAAGACATAAAGATGTTTCTGCCCTCTTATAAATAGTAAAGAGCCCTAGTAGACCAGTCATTCTCTCTCTCTCTCTCTCTCTCTCTCTCTCTCTCTCTCTCTCTCTCTCTCTCTCTCTCTCTCTCTCTCTCTCTCTCTCTCTCTCAGAAACAAATTGTAGTAGCAACCCTCTGCTCGTTGGCGCTCCACCTTCAGCCGCCATGTCTATGCCATAGCTTTTGCACCCCTGGCTCATCATTTATCTCCGACACTCGCACGAGTGATTCAGAAGCTCGATTCCTATTCCGGCAACCGCTACTTCTGCATCCCGTGTCGCCTCCAGCCATGCATTGACCCCGAGCACTACCTCTAGCCACCTCTACCTCGTACGAGCCTCCAGACGCTCATTAGCTCGCCCTTCCACGCCTAAAACAAACCCGCTGCTCTTAGCACCGCCGATGCCTCCTCCCGACCAAAGCATCTGCCGCCGCTCGTGACTTTAATACGTTACACGCCACGTTGAGAAGCCTCCCTTGACTACAACGCCGCCTCTAGCATAAGCTTGAACCATCGTGCACTTGCTCAGCCCCGCCGCGCCACTCCTGCAACGCTGCTCTCTGCCTCTTCCGCCAACTCACGACGCACAAAGTTTTCAGACCTTTTGATGCTTCCAGATTTGTTTAGATCTGTTTAGTAGTAGCACCATGAGCCACCCTCGGCCTCCAGCAGATCCACGACTTTGTCAAACCCTAACTATCTCGTTGTTATTCATCCCTTTATCTCGAGGTCTGTTTCTCATTTCTATTTCTGTTATTGCAAGATTAATTCATGCTTATGAATTGGCTTGCAAAGTGAAATTGTGTGCATGAGAAAAATCACTGCTACTGTTCTCAAACCTGAAGTAAAAAATAAAATGAAGAACACTGCTACTATTGTAATTCAGTCTCTATTGAGTTCACTTGTCAATTGTTTGTTGTTGATTTGTGTGTTGGATTAGTTCGGTTTCAGGTTAAGGAGGTATCATGCACTAACTGTGAATGTGATGGAATGTTAGTTTTGCCGTGCTACTGTTTCTTTCTTTCTCTCTTTTTTTGTTTTTGTTTTCTTGTAAAAATCATTGCTACTACAAAATTGCCTCTTTTTCTATTGTTGGGCAAAAATTGATCATGTATTGGCTAAACATAGATATAATGTTGTATTGGTGAAGTAATTTTGGTTTAAGTTTTTGCAACAGTAATTTATTTCTTCTTTGATTACAAACTATTATTTTTGTTTTATATGTGTTTTCGCTATTGCATTTTATTAAATTGATACTGCTTTTTTATAGCTGCTATTGCATTTTTGAATCTGCTACTGATACTGTGTTTTCTTTCTACAATTTGTATTTACGTTTTTCAAAGATGCTACTACATTTTAAAGTTGCTACTAAACTGTGATTTTTGAAAATATTATCGTGTTTTTTGAGATTGCTACTGAAACGTTTTCTTCTACATTTGGTATTGACATTTTTCAAAATTGCCACTACATTTTCGAAGTTGCTACTGCTACTATTTTTTTCTTTCTACAATTATTGGTATCGGTGTTTTTCAAAGCTCCTGCTGCATTTTTAAGCTGTTATTAAACTGTGATTTTTGAAGCTGCTATTGTGTTTAAGCCGCTGCTACTGCATTTTCGATTTGAGAATTACTACTACATTTTTGGGATTGCTACTGCATTTTTGGTTCGAGGACTGCTACTGCATTTTCGGGACTGCTAAAGCATTTTCAAATCGATGATTGTTACTGCGTTTTTGGGACTGCTACTGCATTTTCGGTTAGAGGACTGCTACTATGTTATCGAGTTGGAAAATATTATCGAATGTGTATCAAAATTGTTACTGAGTTTGTATCGAATTTGTATCGGAACCTTTAGTGAATTTGTATCAAAATTATTATTAAATTTTTGATTGAATTGATATTGAATATTTATTGATACTGTTAAGAAATTGAATACAAAAAAGATTTTTTATAAGTAAATTCAGATAAAATAATTTTTTTTGAAAAGAAAAAAATAAAAAATAATTTTAACAAAAAATAATAGAAACAAAAATACAAGACAGGGTATAAAAGTAAATTTTGTCTTTGATTATCCAAATTAAAAGACGTTGTTTTAATATGTATTTGGCTCCTCATATCTGTGATTGGTTATATAATTTTTTATTTTCAGATTTTTTATTTAGATTTCAAATGTGTACCCGTTAGAAGTTTGAATCTCCCTCTTCTCTTATGCCGCCGCCCTCCTCAAATTAAATCTCCACACACTCTCTCTCTCCCTCTCGATCGATCTCTCTCTCTCTCTCTCTCTGAGTTTGAGAGACCAAACAAGTCGGTTCAACTCGATCGGTTTTTTGCTGGACTTCTGTTTTGTGTTCCTTTCTTTCATAAGGATTAATTTGTATCGGCGGCTTAAACGTCACCGTTTGTGTCATTTTCGGAGAAGCGGTTTCATACTTAAATTGGTAACAGAGATTGATTACCTTAGGTGTGATGTTGATGGTGCGCCTAAGTATCTGATCAATAGATATTTCGAAGTCGGTAGCGGTCCACTGACTCCACTCACTAAATCGAATTCGAATCGAGAATACAAATTAAAGCTTTGCACGGTGCTTGTGAGAAAAGGAAAGGTACGAGTCATGTGCTTTCTTTCTTTCCTTATTGTTCTTTTTCTCGTTCTAGTTCTAGTTTGTTACTGTTTCACATGTTTTTAGTCGGCCATGGATTCATTTCGCTATCTCTCTATCACCCTTTTAGAAATAGATAAAATAAAGAAACAAAAACCAAATAATAAAAGAGAGCGAGAGAGTATTTTCCATTTCGCCTCTACTTTCTAGTTTTTTGTAAAGTCAGTAGTTCGTGGGAGAAAGAATATCGGAGCATTCTTTGGTGAATTTTCAACCCAGCGAGAAACACAACTGACCCTTTTTGTTTTTGAGATCGATGCAGCTATCAATAAACAACTAAACACAGCACAACTGAAACTGACCCCTTTATTTTCTCTTGTTTGTTTGATTGTTGTTCTTAATAGGGCCAGGACATAGGACGATGGTGATGGGGGCCAAGTGGGTGATACTGCTGTTGTTATTGGGTTGTTGTTGTCTCTGTGATTATGTTGAATGTCTTGGGGTGAATTGGGGAACCATGGCGACGCATAAGTTGCCTCCGGAGACGGTTGTTCAGATGCTCAAGGACAACGGCATTCAGAAAGTTAAGCTTTTTGATGCCGAGCAATCCACCATGAGCGCTTTGGCTGGCTCTTCCATTGAGGTCATGGTTGCCATCCCCAACGATCAGCTTCTCGCTATGACCAAATATTCTCGGGCCAAAGAATGGGTTAGAAGAAATGTTACCCGCTACAATTTCAATGGAGGAGTTAACATCAAGTAACACGCTTCTTCCCTTCCGTTTCTGTTTCTGTCAAAATCTTTTGTTTCTTCAACACCATCTAATAAATTGACATTAATTCAGTAATGAACTTTACCAGTTAATTAGAACTACCTCTACTTTGGTTTTGGTTTTGCTTATTGCTTTTGTATTAGGGAAAATGACTCAAATGATCACTTAAGTTTGTCATAATCGATAATTTGATTACTGAAGTTTAGAAAATATCAAAAAGGTCACTGAACTTTAAATTTGTCTATCAAATTGATCATTTTGCCCATTTTGGATGTCAATTTTTCCTATTTCATGGTGGTTTTCATAATTCTCTTACTTATGTTATGTGTATTTCTCTCATAATTTCATCTACATAAGCAAAATATTTGACAAATTAGGATGTTTAAAATAGACAAAGTGATTAAATTGATAGACAAAGTTAAAGTTCAGTGATCAGATTGTCGATTATGACAAACTCGAGTGATCATTTGGGTCATTTTCCCTTTGTATTAATAGCATTCTGTGATTTCGGTCATTGCTGTTAGGAACTTAGGACATGTTCGATTATTGTTCGCTTCGTTTGCATAAGTACTGTTGCCTCTACAATACGATCGCTTTTACAGTCTGAATGTGTTGTTATGTATCTTTACTAGAGTCAAGAAGAAAATGCCATTGAGATACTGAAGAGTTGTATTTTAATCAGAATGTTAAAGTGCAGCTATATTGTAATTAGAATGATTTAATTCCATTACAAAAACAGCTCACATATTTTGTTTTCATTGATGTAACAACTGAGATTACTGGGAGATAAGAACTTTAAGATACTGAGAAAATGCCTCCATGCTTTATACCTGCTGTGACCTCATTTTTCTGGAAGTTTTGAATAAACCAACATCCTGCAATAAGCTCTTATTTTTCTTTTGTTTCTTTGTCTTTGCATAGGTATGTAGCAGTTGGAAACGAACCTTTCCTCACATCTTATAATGGTTCGTTCCTAAATGTCACCTTCCCAGCACTTCAGAATATTCAAAACGCCCTTAACGAAGCTGGGGTTGGTGATAACATAAAGGCCACGGTGCCCTTGAATGCTGATGTCTACAATTCACCAGAGAACAATCCCGTCCCATCTGCAGGAAGGTTCCGCGCTGATATCAGTCAATTGATGACTGATATTGTCACGTTCTTGGCCAAAAACAAGGCACCGTTTACTATAAATATTTACCCTTTCCTCAGTCTTTATGGAAATGATGACTTCCCTTTTAACTATGCCTTCTTTGATGGGGATGCTACCCCCATCATTGACACCGGCACTGGGATTCAGTACACCAACGTATTCGATGCTAATTTTGATACCCTGGTTTCTTCCTTGAAAGCAGTTGGATTTGGAGATTTGACCATTGTGGTGGGGGAGGTGGGTTGGCCGACAGATGGGGACAAGAATGCCAATGCAGGTAATGCATACAGATTTTATAACGGGCTGTTTGCAAGACTTGGATCCAATAGAGGCACCCCTCTGCGGCCTGGCTATATAGAAGTCTACTTGTTCGGACTTATTGATGAGGATGCAAAGAGCATTGCTCCTGGAAGTTTTGAGCGTCATTGGGGAATCTTCAGTTATGATGGGCAGCCCAAGTTTGCAATAGATGTTTCTGGTCAGGGTCAAAACAAGCTTCTGATGGGTGCAAATAATGTGCAGTATCTTGAAAAGAAATGGTGTGTGTTCAATCCGAATGCCAAGGATCTGAGCAAACTTGCTGACAATATAAACTATGCTTGCACCTTTTCAGATTGCACTGCGCTGGAATACGGGTCTACTTGCAACAACTTGGATGCTAATGGAAATGTTTCTTATGCGTTTAATATGTACTATCAAGTTCAGAATCAAGATGATCTATCCTGCAACTTTCAAGGTTTGGCGACGGTGACAACACAAAATATCTCTCAGGGCACTTGCAATTTCATTATTCAGATAGCTTCTTCATCCCCATTTTCATTAAAGCCCACCCCACTGGTAGCAATATTACTTATGCCTCTCTTCTTGATATTGTTGTTATAGATTTTTGTAGATATTTGCTGAGGCCGAGGCTGAGGCACACTTCATGATAATTTAATTTTTTGTTATTTTTATTGGATTGCATGTTCATATATTTAAGGTACAAGTTATATATTTCCCTTTAGTTTATTGGATTGCATGTTCATTGGTATAACAAGTAATCTTTTTGCATTCTTGTTCTTGATTACTCTAGGCAGTGTGTATTTTACTCTTGAGCTTTCAGCAGCATATTGAGATCGCCCGTTTTGGTTCAAGGACCATCTGGATAAGTGATCTGAAGCTGCTGCTATTCTGATCAAAATCATTTTTCCAAAGAAATAGATTCCAAACCCCACAAGACAAATCCAAGTAATGTTGCTACTTACGGTAAAACTTCGATAAATGAATATTCGATAAATTAATAATTTTGTTAAAATAATATTTTTTTTTCGGTTTCGACTTGGGACCAGTTCATATTATTAGCATCCTCGCTAAATGTATAAGATAATAATTTTTCTCTAATTTCTTTAGGTCCATACAAATATATAAAGTAATAATTTAATTAAAGAACATAAAAATTTATATTAAAATTTATAAAATACATAAAATAGAAATTTTTAGCTGAGTATTTCTATTTTCTCGATCTGTTCAACTATTTCTTGAAAAAAACTATTGTAGTGTTTTTTCTTCGCATGTAGACCAAATTAAATTTTAGCTTTAATCTTTTGCATTACGTGCACCACATTTGGTAATTTTTTTCATTTTAAGTAGAAAGATGATGTTTTCCTTTTATGCTCCTAGATTTATTTAGTCTTTTCATATGTGACTTTATGAAAGATTAGTCTGAGATCAGATACTCGTATCTCAATAGAAGTTTGATATGTCTTAGTTGATCATTGATCTCCATCATGCAAAGAGGTATTTATAGGCCTCTTAAATTGTAGTAAACTTGGAGTTTAAGTACAAAAACATAAATTGACTAGGAGTGTAGGACTATGATATATAAAAAAAAAATTATTTCTGTTAATAATTTAAATGTAAGCATCTAAAAAATCTCAATAAATGAATAAATTATTAATTTATTGATAAATTAATAAATTATTCGTTTATCGATAAAATAATAAATTCGTCAAAGTAATAATTTTATCTAATTTTGAAGTTATTTATTTATAAAGATTTACTGTATGCAAAACTTAATCGGGGATGGTGAGTGATGCATCATCTTGGTAAGAGCTCCGGTGCCAAAGAAGTTGATCGATGATACCAAAAACTTTAGATAATGCACGACTCATGTCTGAACTCTCAAGTACACATAAAATAATGAACTTTAGATATCATCTTGGATTAGAGTCTCCTTGAGTTTCAATAGACTTGTTGAGCTCTAGTCAAGTACACATTAAATCTAAAAGGTTATTGTGGCTAATAGTAGACTCACTTGACTCGTAACCCAATATGTGCAAGTTGGGGGGATCATATAGACTTTCTCTCGGATTCTTCAATAGAGATTTGAGAAGGGAAATCTTCCACATATATCACACGATATGCTTGTTGACTTCACAAAGTGACATACGATCGAGATGCAAGCCCAAAATGGCTTGGGGTCTTGGTTCCGGTTCACTAAATACTTCAATGTTGGGCTCAACTCATCTAGAGTTCGAAATGACCTAGGAACTTGGGTTCAAAACCAAATGTGACCCTAAAGATCACGATTTGGAAATTAACTTTTGTGAATAGACTTTAATCTAATACATAAACTGGGACAATGTTTGATGCATCAAATGGTTAGTAGGGATTTCCCTAGTCGACCATCTTTTCTTATCTTGAACTTGTTTCCTATTTTTGTTTGCGCATTGTAGTGTACTCAACCAACCAATCAAACTCGTATGGCCACTCATCGTAATTCAATCACCTTTCACAATGCCAAGTCTCCAAAGGACTTGGTAGGGTGAGATACACACATCCGCATTTTCCTTTTCATTTAGTGTCAAGTTAGTGTCTAGCTGTGTCCGTAGTCAAAGCGATAATCATTTGAGCTAGGGAGTTATAGTGGCTAATCCTCGTGGATTCGACACTCAACTTCCTACAAATACTATAATTTTCCCCGTATACTTGCGAGTGGGGAGATACTTTACATTTATGAGTTAGTTCTTAATTCAATAAGTGTAAAATGTCTATTTTTCTCCAACAAGTTTTTGGCGCCGTTGCCGGGGATTAAGTTTATCTTATTTCCTTAGCTCCGGTTAGCCCTTGATTGCAGATTATCCGGACATTTTGGCTTGATGTTTGTTTTCTTAGCTTTTAATTCTCTTCAATTTATCACTTAAAACTTTGTTTTGTTTGTCTTTGTTCCATAGGATACTTTGGTAGGTGTATTGAGGTGAAATTGTATTAGAATTTTTGCTCTAACATTTGCCGCAGAACAATTTTTGATCCATCGAATGTTACATTTCGACCCATCGAAGATTGTTTGCAAGACGGTCCAGGGTGCCTCCTTCGATCCATCGAGAATTTTTCTCAATCCATCAAAGGGTATCCAGTCAGTCTTACAGGGTAGCTTTTTTGATCCATCGAAGGCATACCTTCGACCCATCGAAACTGGGTTGTGCTTGAGGTTGTTTCACTCGATCTCTCATCTCTTTCCCTTGATTATATATATCCTTTTGGAGCATATTTCAATAATGTCTTACTTTTATGCATTGTAGTTAGTGTGTGTCTAGATTTAGCAAACTTAATTTCCGCCACACCTTAGATTCTTAGGACTTTATTCAGCGATTTCGGTATATTGGATAATGCACGCCTTTACCTCGGTTCACCTCGGTGTCCATATCATAGTGAATATCACTGCGTCACGCACCGAAATCTCATTTGAGCTCTTAGAGTGCTCATTGATGTTTCCTTGAGGGGAGTGTCAAAGAAGCACCGTGGAAGGCCATGCATCAAGGCTTTGAGTACTTTGAGAGTTTGGAGGTCTAATATCAAGTGGTTGGTTAGTTTGATTTTCAGGTTTATGCCATTTCATCATCCACGTCTACACACACCATATTCTAGTTCATCACCTGTTGCAGACCAATTTGGGGTTTGACATCGTGGCTTCGTTAAGAGAAGGGTCAAGCACTAGTAGTGAAGAAGAGGGTGGTATACTCGTGTTGAAAGTGAATAACCAAGAAGCACTTTGAAGTTTGTTTGATCTTACCGTAGAGGCACAATGCGAGATTCTTGGTTGCACACCTTGGGTGTTTACAATTCAAGTCGATCCTCAACTTGAGGAAGAAGAAGATCCACCACTTGAAAATCCACCATTTGAAGAGGAGGAGGAACTACAAGTAGAGTGAATCACTATGGAGGACGAAGTAAATGAAGGGAGACCATTGAGGGAGTGTACTCTGTCCTCTTTGGCGGCTCACACGGGTGCATCATGCTACAACCATTAGTGGGCGAGTCGTTTGAGATCAGGCCGAGTTTCTTGCAAACTCTTCCGTTGTTCCTTGGCCACACCAGTTTGAACCCTTACTTGCACTTATTAGAGTTCGAGGAGGCATGTAACTGCCTAAACATCCACAATATGGACCCCGAACAATTGAGGTTGAGGGTCTTTCCATCAAGCTTGCGGGACAAGGAAAAAGATTGGCTCAACAAGCTCCCTTCTAACTCTATCAACTCATAGGAGGGCCTCCAAAGGAAGTTCATCACTAAATACTTTCCTTCGGGCAAAATTAATGAGAGAAGAATAAGCTTGATGACCTTTCGAGAAGAAGATGGTGAGCTATTTTGTGAGGCATAGGAACGATTCAAAGACTTAGAGCTTGGTTGTCCAAACCACGGGCAATCCCAAGATATGCTTATCTCCTTTTTCTACCAAGGGCTAAGCACGGAGACAAGAATAAAGGTCGACAATGCATGTGATAGAGATTTCATGGACAAGACCACGGAAGAAGCCTATATATTTCTTGAGAAGTTAGCGGAAAGGTCGGCATTGTAGGATATCAAGCCTAGTATAAAGAAGTCGACGGTATCAATGAGGGAGGTCACCCAAACCAATAGGGGTGCTATCTATGAAGTCAAATGATCCCATCAATAAGAAGATGCTATTAAGCGGCTTGAGAAATCAATGAATAGGAAGTTTGATCTCTTAATGAAGCAAAGTAGAAGTGGAGACCAAGCCCACCAAGTGTCGGAAATTTTTGTAGAGCCAGTCACTTGTTTGATATGCGATAGCATGGTGTATGAGACTTTGAGTTTCATCATCAAGAGGATTATCTGAAAATTATCGAAGAGTGCAAATGAGTCTTCTATGACCAACAAAAGAATGATCCATACTCCAACACCTATAATCCGGGATGGAGGAACCACCCTAACTTCTCATGGGATGGTCATAATCAAAATCAAGGAAACCAAGATAATCAAGGAGGGTCGACAAGGCCAAATAGTGATTTTCAAGGAGGTTTTCAACAATCAAATGGAGGATACAATAATCAAGGTGGAAGTCAAGGCAATTTTGGTGATTCGAGAAGTGGAAGCAAGGGAGTCTCTACTTATCAAGGAGCTCCCGGATTCGCACCAAGAACTAGTGGAAGTTTTGCTAATACCTTGGGTGGTAAGCCTTACCCACCACGAGTGCTATTTGTTCCACGAACTCAACAACAACCTTTTCTACAAGCACCAATTCCTCCACCACAATTGGAGGCGCCCAAGTCTAACATGGATGAATTGCTTGCCAAGCTTGTCAAGAATCAAGAGGAGGATAAGAAGATGTATTTTGATATTTTCATGAGTATGAAGAATGAGAATCAAGTCCTCCTTAATGAGAGCCAAAACGTCATCTATAAGTTGGAGACTCAAGTTAATCAATTGGCAAAAGCAATCACCACTCAAGGAAATAGCAAAGCCCATGAGTTTCCCTCCACAACCGAGAAGAACCCCAAGCACCAACTCACCGTGGTCAAGGCAGTGTTGAGATCCGGAAGGGAATTTGAAAATTATTACGATGCTCCTATTGTCGAGAGTGATGATGAAGATAACTTAGACACCCCATTGGTGTCAAGGTCACAGCCCCGGATGGAGAAAGGTACTTCGAGTAGGGACAAGGGGGTGAATTTCAAAGAGGATACCGTGTTGATACCATATGAAGATGATGAGTCGGATGACGACGAAAACGAGTTTGTGAATGAGAGAATGGGCACTAAGATGGGTACAAGTCGCCCAGGGAACGCCAAAAATGGTCAAGAAGGTAGAGATGTCAATGGAGAGCATTCTGGGGCAAGTTTGAAAAAGACTGGAGGCAACAGCTCTGTTCCTTTGATGGGTCAAGAGAATTCCTTGACCCATCGAATCCAGCTCCCTGGTTGCAGGAAATTCTCCATGGATCGAGAAAAACCTTCGACCCATCAAAGGCTCAGTTCAGGGGACTTCCGAGAAGGGTCCAAGTGATGAGGAAGCATGCCTACCCTTCCCCCAAGTAAGGAACAAGGAAAAGGCTTAAGATACCTTAGATAGGAAGACTAGGAGTCCTTGGATGTATTTAAGAAGGTAGAAATTAACATTCCTCTCCTTGAGGCCATCCAAACCATCCTAATGTACTCCAAGTTCTTGAAAGACCTATGCACCAACTGAAAGTATAAGAACAAACTACAAGAGGAGATACAAGGATTCGAGAAAGTGAAGCTCAATGGCACGGTGTCGGCTATCATACAAAGGAAGGTGCCCAAGAAGTTGAAAGATCTGGGATGCTTCACCATGCCATGCACTATCGTGATGAAGTACTTTGAGAGAGCTTTGATGGACCTTGGAGCTTCCATTCACTTGATGCCATAATCGGTATACAAGTCCATTGGCTTAGGAAAGTTGAAGTCGGTAAGCATGTTGTTACAACTAGCAGATAAGAACATTGTTTACCCATGGGGCATAGTTAAAGATGTACTCATCATGATGAAGACCTCATAGTGTCGGCTGACTTCGTGATTCTTGATATGGAGGAACCAAGAGGGTATGATGATCTACCATTGATCTTCGGAAGAGCTTTTATGCTTATGGTGGGTACCAAGATTGATGTTAAAGCTGACGAGCTCACCATGACCGTGTTTGAGAAGATAAGGGCATTCAAGATATTTGACAAGTCGGCAAAGATCCCTTCCCTACAAGCCATGAGCATTAAGGTTATAGGTACTAAAGCCGAAAATGATGATGATGTACGCTACACAGAGTCGGAAGCCGATGAGTTGAGTATAGAAGAGGATATGACACCGAATAAGGTCAAGGGTTGTGAAAAGAAGAGATTGAAGCCGTAAAAGCTTGTCATTGGAAGCAATGTCAACTTGAAGAACTCCGACCCCTCAAGAGATGCATGCTACAAATTTCTTGAGATATGTCTAAATGGGTTAGTGCATTTGAGGAACTTGACGAATGGAAGAACATTGGAGCTTCATAGAGAGCAAGTGGAGGCCTTGAAGGAGGCAACGAGAAAGTGTAATGGGAGGGTCTATCATTCTAAGGACCCAACCATGATGGTGTGACATTGTCTTCCATGGATGGAGCATGTTTACGACCATAAACTACAACTCGTGATTGCCGGACACCATTAGCTATAATTAAGGAATAAAAGTGTGAGGTAGAGGTGGTGATCATGTGACCCAGATGAAACCAATTTGAAGAGAGTTATAGATGCCTAGCATGGAAGGCAAGACCAATCTTGGTCTTACATGTTGGTAATTGTTGGTGACTCGGGATGCAATATTTTCAGTCTTCAAGGGGGAGCATTCCTAATCTCTTAACTCACTTTGAATTTTGATTACATGTGTGTGCATAGATGATGATCTATTGAGCAATTAGATGTGCACCTTACCATATTTTATTTGTTTTAGCTTGTGTTGTGTGGTTGATGCGTGTGTGAAGGTCCATTTTTTGTGTAGGGAATGACATGAACTTGAATAGATATTGACATGATTTTACTCACCTTCACAGAGACATTCAGGATACTTTCCTCGATGGATCGTAGGGTTTCCCTCGATCCATTGAAGCTTTATGTCATATCAATAGAAGGTGAGTGTTTCGATGGATCGAAGGGTTTCCCTCGATCCATCGAACTCGAGCAGACAACTGGATCCAGGGGCTCAGCCTTGATGGATCGAAGGGTCTTCCTTCGACTTATCGAAGGTCATTCCACATATGCACCTTTTCAAGTCCTTTCGGAGTCTGAAGGCCATGGCTTTGATCATATACTCCCTCGAGCTTCCCAATGCTATCAATTTCAATATGAAGGCACCGCTTGCCGAGTATTATTTCACTCATGTAATATTTGGATGGCGAGGCCTAACTTGGCCTTCGTTGGTTTACATATTCTTGCATATGGAGCTCGGAGTCGGTCAACAAAGCATTTGCACACTCTCTTTCCCTACTCTCTTTATTTCCTTGCTTCATATGGACATGATTGAAAACGATGCTTCAGTAACATTAGTGTATCAATTTGTGTCACGTAGAATGTGGTAGTCTTGTATAAGTATAAGGTCCCCTCATGTTACATGCTAGATTACAATGTGGTTTTCCTTTGAAATGTGATTAATGTGCATATCCCCATTGTGGTTGATAGAACTCTAATAGCTTAATTATTTCTTAGAGACTATATGACTCTTTAAGTGTGAATGCATGCTAGTTGTTATACCAAGGAGAACATGTGTTAAGTGAATATTTTTGTGAAATGATGATGCCTTGCTATCTTGTTTACACTTTTGGTTATTATGTGGTTTTATGCAAATTGAGGACAATTTGATTCTAAAGTGTGAAGGTGGCTAAGTCATTATCACTTCTTATCCGAAAAATCCATAAAAAGTGAAGAATATGAGAAATTGTAATATAAAAATATGTGTGTTTGGTGTGTTTTGTGTCCCAATAACCACTCTCAATGATGAGATTGAGCTAATGGTTAATAGTCTGCATTGTTTTGAACATGTTTAAAAAGAGAAAACAATGCATGTTTAATTGGTTTGAAAAGTGCATATGTCATTCAAAATGCATTCACATGAGAAAAAAAGGGATTAACATGTTTCCGAGCTATCTATGCCCCATGTGAGATTTTGAGCCTTATTGTGCATGCATAGCTACTTTATACACCTATTCTTTCATGTATGTGATATTGATCAATTATTGTGTAATCTAGAACTTGCTTTAAACCATGTAAAATATTTTCCAAATCATAAGTTGTTTTGAAAATGATAAAAGCATTAGGATTACTACCATGGCCAAATTACTTGTGAACCCTATGATACATATGTCCTTTAGTGAGCCAATTTGAGCCTTACATTATTTAGCCTTTTAATTCTTGAACACCAAAAATCTTTACCACGCCTAACCACTTACTCCTATCCCTAACTAGATAATCGAGCAAGCGATAATGAAGTCCTATTAGGATGTGCTAAGAGTTTGTATCTATTGTGAAGTTTAGCAAAAGCTTAAGTGTGAGGTGGAAGAGGTTGTTGTGATGTTCATTAGTGTTGCGTTTTGTTCAAAGAAGAAAAAAAAAGTACCAAAGAAAAGAAAAGAAAAGGAGATAATTAGAAAATAGAAAAGGGATCCAAAAAAAGATGGTAGTGTATATAAAGAATAAATGTTTTGGGAAATGGTTTGTGTGAAAAAGGGAAAGCTAGTAGTACTTAGTATATGTTTGGAACTTCAACATGTGAGTTGCTTGCTAGGTTTCTTAGTTCTTGAACTCCTATACCTTTCTTTCATTTAAACCCCTTCCTTAAGCCTTGTTACAACCTGAACAAAAGTCCTTTTGATTTGAAATGCTTGTGCTTTTGGATTGTTGGAGAATTTGGTTAAAAATCGAGCTTGGAAAATATGTGATTGATGCGATTTTTGAGTGCAAACACTAACCCTCAAACACTTGTGTGCATTGAGTGATATCCAATGAGTTTGATGGTTAGGAAACATATTAATTTCAGTACATCTCATTGTGATGCATTGATTTAATGTTTTAAAAGTGTTTGTCAAAAGTAGTCCAATCTATCTAGCCATATTTCTTTGAGGGATATCGATTATTAAATCGGAACACTTACATACTTGTACATGCTTTGTGTGTTTTTGTGCTTTGAGTCTAGCTTGGCTTATTTCTTTTCGCCTTAGTTTACTTGAGGATAAGCAAAGCTTAAGTGTGAGGTAGTTGTTAGGAACAAAATTATGTGCCTATTACGCTCCTAACTCTATGCTTATAGCTTGTTTTCTATGAAGAAAACATTATTCTTATGGCGTTGCCTATTCTTACTAGGAAATGTTGAGTTGGCTCGGAAATGCATTAAATATGAAGAATTAGATACTTATTGGAGAAGATGTATATATTTCCGAGGTCACGAGAGAATTTGGAGCCACTTTGAAAAAGGATGAAATAGCTTCACCGGAAGTAGCCAGAATTTGTCCGGAACCCGCCGGAATTTGCCACAGCCGGCCAGCCCACCTTGGCTGGCTCAATCACATGGAGTCCAGCCTAATAGAGGCCCATTCAGCCCATTTATGCCTACCAATCCGATTTGGATAGAAAGAGAAGTTGGACCATATGATGTCACTCATTTGGAGCTTAGTCTTCCATAGCCTAAATTAGTGGATCATGGTCTCCCTAATTCAAAGATAACCCTTAGATCTTTCACCTCTTCTTTTATTATAATCCTAGGGTTGAAATGGAGCCTCCCAACTCAGCCAAATTCGAGCTCCCCTCTCCCCACTCACACAACTCACCTTATTTTCATATTTTTCATAGTTTTACACTCTCTCTAGACCCCTTATCAATATACCAACCTTCTAGCACTCTCTTCTACCTATACTCCTCTATTTCTAGGCTAAAATACTTCTATAACCATCACTACTAGAGACTTGGCTCTTCCATCTCTTGGGTAGAGCCTAATCTCACCACCATATCCTCACCTCCTAGGGTTTGGCTAAGCTTTTAGAGTGCAAATGAGTGGAAAGTAATCTCTCTTCCCCTTGCTTCTTGATATCATAAGGGTTTACCTTACCTCCTCTTAAAGACTTGGTGCTTGTTGAAGAAAAGAAGTGGAGCTAGAAGGCTTGGAGTCACTTGGTGAGCTTTGGCTAGGGGATCCTTGGTTATTTCTACTCTCTTCATACTTTAAGCATGTATCAACTCTTATATTTAGTTATGTGTAGTGAGTAATTTTATTTGGGAGGCTAGGGTTAGAACTCTAGCCAGTTGATGAACAAATGATGTCTTAGATTATGTATGATTTATGATTTTAGTATGTTGTGTGATTGTATGTTGTGAATGAGCAATTGTGTGTTTGTGGATGTTTATTGTGCTTGAGCTTCATGTCTAGTTTCACTTATGCATGTGTTGACCCTAGCTAAGTTATTGTATGTGTAAAGAGACTAAAAATTGTCCTTAATTGAATTAGCTACTCACTTAAGGATAGATGAGCATGTAAACCTGATTAGGGTATTTCCTAAGAGGTTACCTTAAGACTTGGTTACCTTAGCACTAAGCAAGGATTAGAGTTTCCTTGAGTTTCAATAGACTTGTGGAGATCTAGTCAAGGACGTATTAAATCCAAAAGGTTATTGTGGCTAATAGTAGACTCACTTGACTCGTAATCCAATAAGTGTGAGTTGGGGGGATCACATAGACTTTCTCTCATATTCTCCAATAGAGATTTGAGAAAGGGAATCTTCCACATATATCACATGATATGCTTGTTGACTTCACAAAGTGACATACGATCGAGATGCAAGCCCAAAATGGCTTGGGGTCTAGGTTCCGGTTCACTAAATACTTCAATGTTGGGCTCAAGTCATCTAGAGTTCGAAATGACCTAGGAACTTGGGTTCAAATCCAAACGTGACCCAAAAGAGTTTGAAATGACCAAAATGGCTTGGGGTCTTGGTTTCGGTTCACTAAATACTTCAATGTTGGGCTCAACTCATCTAGAGTTCAAAATGACCTAGGAACTTAGGTTCAAAACCAAACGTGACCCAAAAGATCACGATTTGAACACTGACTTTTGTGAACGGACTTTAATCTAATACATAAACCAGGTCAATGTTTGATACATCATATGGTTAGTAGAGATTTTCCTAATCGATCATCTTTTCTTATCTTGAACTTGTTTGCTATTTTTGTTTGCTCATTGTAGTGTAATCAACCAACCAATCAAACTCGTATAACCACTCATCATAATTCCATCACCTCTCACAATGCCAAGTCTCCAAAGGACTTGGTAAGGTGACATACACACATCCACGGTTTACTTTTTATTTAGTGTCAAGTTAGTGTCTAGTGGTGTGTCCGTAGTCTAACTGTTAATCATTCGAGGTAGAGAGTTATAGTAGCTAATCCACGTGGGTTCGATACTCAATTTCCTACAAATACTATAACTTGCCCCGTATACTTGCGGGTGGAGAGATACTTTACATTTATGAGTTAGTTCTTAATTCAATAAGTGTAAATGGTCTATTTGTCTTCAACACTTACCCGAAGATTTCTTGACTAAGGTCCCACCAAGGTAACTACATGGGTAGTGATGACGTTCCAACACAGAAGTAGCACACAAATCGTTATGAGAACCCAACACCAAAGAATGACTGAGATGTCCAACCATGGACACTTACTCATAAGGTGGATATGAAAACCATCAAGATCACAAACAGGAGGCCCAACAAACCTGTTTAAAATCGTAACCAACATGGGTAATTGGCCGATACGCAACGAACTCAAAATCATATACAATTCTCGAAATTACTTTTGAAAAACTGGGCATAACCTCCTCTAAAACTTAAGAAACTCAAAACCTGTATAAGGAAAGTATTCCAATAATTTCAACTCAAGAATATAAACTGTGGGTTCCATTATCAGTTCGGATTACTTACAAATCAACAGAGCTATACACCAAACATAAATCATTACTACCTGATTGAATTCACGAATCATAATGATTACACAAACCATGAATCTCCATAATTCATCACTCTCAAAAGCATACTACTTTAACAAATATCCATATAACCATAAAGAGGCTCAAAAGAAAACATTCGTAGTAAACCTCAAATAAACCCAAACCATTGGCAAGAACGAGGGAGTCGAATTGACATCGCAATTTACTACAAATTGGAGATATAAACTCGGCATTCCATCTGAAGTTCTTGAATAGTCGCCACTATTAAGTCAATAATAGCTAATATTTCCGCAAATAGAACAAATATCAATGCATAACCTGAACCTCAGCATTTGCTCGATCCTTTCCGGATCTCAAATACTGCAATTGAAAACTAAGTGCCTAACAACCTACACCTCAACGATTCACCCATATGGCTCATACAAGAACATAACTACTACTGACATGAGCCAAAAAACTAAGAAATTAGGCATAGGCCACCAATACATATACATGTATGGCGACACAATCAATCCATTGAAAATAATATAATAGAGGAACGTCAAACTCATACTAGAGTATCATCTCAATTGAATAATCGAATTACTGCAACCTTCCATGCTTTACCATCGTAGATATTATAATTTCGCTAACACCGGATCATTAGAAGGTCAGAGTACTGCGAAATCCAACAAATGCGACAATTCTCGATAACATGCAGCTTTAGAACTCCGAATTTATAAAGCTGGAAGAAATAAATTAAATCATCATCGCAAAGCATAACCCTGGTAGAAATTCGCGCTCGTGTATAAATCCTCATATACTTTTGCACGTGATAAACACTAAGTTATCAATAGGATGCTCCAAATCACGTCTAGGAGAAATCCATAAATCATGCAACATTCAAATTTCAAATCATACTACGGTGGACCACTTGACTTTTGGAAATCTGTTGGACGATCATCGATACAAGGACCGAAAGCACAAGAGGTCGTGAACGAAGAGAATTCAAGCTTAGGGCATTAAGTATTCTCCAAGACTCAAACAGTCTAGCAGAATACTTAGGTCAAAGAGTATCTAGCCAAATATCGTATTTTTCAACGCATAGTTCAAAGATAACGTACCTTGACAAGGGCTTGCTGAAAAAGAATTCGGCTTTCCATACCAACATGTTCGAAGGACGAGCTGGGGGTTGAGCATCAAACTCTAGGCCAAAGATCCTCAAAGATGAGTGAACGATTGGAAACCTCGAGGAAAGTTGAGGGATCGATCAAAAACCTTGAGGAAAGTTAAGGGATTGATCCCTAAACCCAACCCCCAGACCAAAGATCCTCAAAGATGAGTGAATGATTAGAAACCTCAAGAAAAGTTGAGGGATCAATCAGAAACCTCGAGGAAAGTTAATGGATCGATCAGAAATCTTGAGGGAAGACGACAGATCAATCAGAAACCTTGAGGGCCACGATCTTTGGAATGGAAAGTTTGAGGGGTCAAGCAGAAAGCTCGAGGGCAAGAAGCTTTTGAATGGAAAGCTTAAGTGATCAATTATAGGCCTCGAGGGTCGTGAGCTATGGAAAGCTGAGGGGATAATTAGTAAGCTCGATCGAGCAACAAAGGCCTTCAGAAGTAGATCTTGAGGAATCGAGCAGAAACCTTGGGGCTATTACAGTCCTCCATGAAGAATCATGTCCAACGCGGATGATGTCATCAAACATGACCAAAGTTAGTGTTCCTTTTGAATCTTGATTCACTATGTGGATTATCGAATTAAACATACGAATCATGTGGAGATCGATGGAGCATATGTGCTTGGAACTATAGCAGGAGCGAGAGTATGATAGTTTACATGAAGTATGATGATTTTCTTAAGGTACAATGATTTGTTTGGTATATTCATCTATACGATTTATACGAAGCCCCTTGTGGTCGACCTTGATTAAAAGAAACGGGAAAAACTTCATACTTATCACCAAAGTGGAAACCTCGAGGTTTTTCAGAAACCTTGAGGGTTTTCAAGAAAGTTTATTAGTTCCCCTGGAGAGCTCAAGGAAACCCAGGAAAATGAAAGAAAGCTTGAGGGTTCTGTTTTGCATGTTCTCATGTCAGGTGAAGAAAATGATGCTAACTAAGGGGACGCCTTTCTCACGAAGCCACACAAAGTCCTCGAGTGTTGAATATGTAATTTTGGGGGGGGGGGGAGGGATGATCTTAGCTTTTAAAGGTCATGTGATTCTCTAGCCTAGATTCGGTCATCCTTGAAAGCTAGAGTATTCCAATTAAATCCATTAATGTGGAGTTCTCAGCAAATAATCGCTCGAGGTCTCCTCAACTTCAGAGCATTCCTCGAGGTTTTCACGACAACAGATCACAATACCGTCTAGGGAGAAAGAACCTATTGGACAAGCTTAGTGAACTATCTCAGAATTATACTCATCCCTCAAAAGGATGGTTTTCATGATTATTCAACGGATTGATTGTGTATGATCAAGCACGAATGGCTTATTTTTGCAAAAGTGTTATGCAAGTGTTCGATCTAATAACTAACCTCATCCTTGCGATGAAATGACATTTAAGTCCCTGCGTATTCATTTTGTGACGCCCTGGGGATAAGCCAGCTATGATTTGAGCTTTGTAGGAGTTAGTGGTAGCACCCGGGACAGGTTTTCTAGATAGGAAAGACCAAGGGACACTACCAGGAGAAAAAATTTGGCTATGACGAAGCTTCAAAGTATGATAACCTTCAGTATAAGGTTAAGACTATGCTAGCAGTCTGTTATGGGGAACTATTTCAAAAACCGGGATCATTCCCCGGAGACCTCAACAAATAACGGAGGCTCTTTATTAGCCTCATCCGTGAGCCCACTTATGCTATCCATGGGGTCCAAGGGGCATGCTACGGCCACAGCTACTCAAAGGCGACCATGATTATACTAAAACAGATTAAACGTTATTTAAAAAAGATCGGACGATTTGCTTGAGAAAAATTTGTTGATTGTTCAAGAAAGATGTTCCTACTAAATTTTTTGAAGTATACTATTCATAAATAGCTCAAAAACCTCAAGGGAAAAAATATACTCCCCCGAAGATTTGAGGAAAGTATACGAAATGCTTCCTAAGCTGAGAAATTCTCAGAAAAAGAAGTTGTTTTCCAGAAAAGTTACAATTTTCCATAAAGTGTCAAGCTTTCCGTGAAAGCTGGGGGTGGTTTCTTGAAAGTTTAAGGAAGGTGTCAGAGAACTGGTGCAAATTGTCACCATGCATTGTGAACTATTTATTCTGGAACGTGAGATTGAAAAGTCAACGAAGAAAGAACTATTTGCTCATGCATGTTTCACGAATCATGAGAGCACGAGGAAAGATGTAAATTCTGATTTACTATGCAAATGTGCATGCCTAAGATGGTTCTACAAAGCAAGGTAGAAGATGATCATGTTCTAAAGAAAGCATTCATTTTCCCCAAGGTTTCTAACTATGCAATTTGCAAAAACCTTGAGGGTTTTCCAGACCTCGAGGGTTTTTCACAAACCTTTAGGTTTTTCAGAAACCTCGAGGGTTTTCCAAAAACCTCGAGGGTTTTCCAAAAATCTCGAGGGATTTCTATAAAGTTTGGTAGTTTTCTAGAAAGTTTGGTAGTTTTCCAGGAAGGTGGTTATTAGCTTTCCACTGGAAAGCTAGGGTTTTTTAGAAACCTTTAGGGGTTTTCTAGAAATTTCATCGACAACTTTTTGTTGAGTATTCTCTATGGGAACTTAGTTACTATGTATTAATTAGCGTTGCAAGCTGTGGGAAGACTCCCAAGTATTTGATATGAGTAAATTTTCAAACATTTCTGAGCTCATCATCGCATAAAGCTAAAGGATTTGAGTTAAGCAGGTTGCTCAGCTTATTATCTTCTTCTTAATGAACGATTCGTCTACTGAAATGTTGAGGTATCCTGTGGAAGACCTATGGAAACAAGAAAGCTCATGTGAAGAATGAGAAATCTCTCAATGGAGTTTGCTTCCATGAAATGATCGTGGCTAATGTATGTGTTTATTTTTAAGCTTGATTTAATATGTTGAACATTATTACTTGGACGTTTTTGTTGGCCAAATTAGTTGGAGTGTAAAGCCACACCAATTGACGCGAGGTTTGCTTGGTATGCCTTGGAGGTATTTGTAGAAGCCAAACTTGACCGCATAGATACTTTAGGGTGTTCCGCTAAGGACGTCTCTTGGTCCGATGTACGATAAGATTGAGCCTTTAGGCTTGGGCCTATATGTTTAAAGGTTTGGACTATATTCTAGTATTTCATGGACGATTGGAATTATGTCGAACTATCTAGAAAAGTCTAGAAGGCTCTAGAACGGACGAAGATGAGCTATAATAATCCCTGAGCATGATTGAGAAAGGATAAGATGTTAGAAGGCATGAGGATTCTGGAAAACCTAGGGGAGTCCCGTTTCTTGGAAACCTTGAGGAATCCCTGAGGTTTCTAGGAAACCTATAGGGAATTTTAGAAACCTAGAGGATCCTTGAGGAACGATGAATAAGAGTACGTGATCTAGAGGGATTGCACATAAGGGATTTTGGTAATAAGAAAATATGGTTACCCCTGAATATGGAGATCTATTCCTTAATGGATTCTTTTATCCTAAATAATGTAGTCCTATTCTTATACGGACTACGCTTAGACCTTGAACGATCACTATATATATATGAGGTCATAGCTTGGCAAAGGTAACTCAATCCAACCCTAATACACACTTATGCTTATTTATATACTAACTTAAGCATCAGAAGGTCTAAGCACGGTACCACCCGTGCTTGGACTTGTTTTGTAGGCTCTCAAGGAGGAATGGTCAGGGGAAGCAATACAACGAAGTATCACATTATTAACAAACCTTAGAATTAAGGTCTCAACCTTCAATGATAGTGGATGGTGATTATCCAAGCCAAATACTCAAGGTGAGGAAGATCGTCTACCATGATATGGTGCTTTCATTCAACAAAATAGCGCAAGTTTTAGGGCATCCAAAATCTGTGATGACAATTATGACTCAAGCAACTAAAAGAAATAGTTTTGTTTAGTTTTGCAAACCCTCTCTATAAGTTTTTTTGCCTTTTTAATGGCTTCTCGATCATAGACACCTCAAACTGCAATCTTTCTCCCCAATATCATTCTTAACTTGTCCAATTACCCTATCTGGTTGTTCAGAATTGTTGCTCTTCTCAAAGGCCTTAATCTCTTGTCCACTTCCCACTATTCATGCGCCTGATTGTCATTTGATGCCTAATCCTGCTTATTCAGCTTGGAATATCCAAGATTAGTGGGTGGTTAACATTGTTTGTCAAACCCTTAGCCCTGTGGCTACGAAATGTGTGATTGGCTCTCATAACGACACAAGATGTTTGGACAAACCTGTGTTTAAGGTTTGCTACTCCTACTAAGCTACATATTCGACAGCTTAAGGCTAATTTTAAGAAAATTAAGAAGGGAAAAGAGTTGATAGAGGTATTTCTTGAGAAGATTAAGGAAGCTAGTGATGCTCTGGCCACTGTTGAGGTATTTCTTAGTGCAGAAGATGTTGTGGATCAGATTCTCTGTGGTCTTCTCAAGACATACAACCCTACAAAGTCATTGGTTTGGCTAAAGTGTGTTGATTCCACTATCGAAGAGCTTAAAGTGATTTTACAAGATGTTGACGTTGATCTTGCAGATGTTGATGATGTTGTTGTCCCTTGTAGTACTACAAATTCTTGTTTCACCAACAATGCTTATGGCTGGGAACTATATCCTTGTTAGGGAAATTCCGTGTTTTGTCTATTATGTGACGAATATGGTCATATTGCCAAGACTTGTCGCCTTTTTCTTACTCTGCAAGGAAGAAGTATGATGGGCATGAAATATGGCTTCAGGAACAAGTGTATATATTGTGGTAAAGATGGCACACTAAGAATAGATGCTATCATTTTATAGGGTTTTCAATACATGGCCAAGGATTTTTCAGCACTCAATTTAATGGAGTCAGAACACATTTGGACAAAAGGACTAATATAAACAACTTCGGAAACAACATTGGAATTGGTGGCGTTGATATTAGTCAGTTTCCACCTCAAAATTGTGGGGGAAATGCAAGTTTCAAGAGTGAATAGAAGTGATGGACAAACACAACAAACTGAATGAGGTTTATTACACAATAAACCTCCTTCGGTTATGTTTTTAATCTTTCTGTTAAAAATAAGCCTATACCCGATCGAGGTGGGCAGAAGTGAGTTTTGTCCTAGTTTGTGCACCTTTAGTGCCTTTTCTACTCTAGGTCAAGACGTTCGTTGATTCATCGCATGGGTGCTCCCTCCTAGTGGCAGGATGAGATGTAGTGCCGACAGTTTTGCTTGTCGGCAACATAGTTGGAAAGTTGTTCCGAGTGATTTGATCCATCGCCACTGGCGTGTTATCTTTCTAATGTTATGACATCTTCATTCTAAAGAAAATGGAGTAGCCAATGATACACTTTTTGCTAAATGGTGCCATTTAGGATACAATGTAGTTGAGTCGCCTGATAATATTTTGGGTGTTTCTCTGTATTCTATAATTTCATTAATCAAGGCTTAAAGGTAGCCTCAAACCCTTACTTCAAAAAAAAGAGTATTGTTGTCATTTCAGCCCCTTCTCACCAACATAAGTTAGGCTTGATTATATTGGATGATTGACTCAGGTTGCTAAGCCTGGACCGGGTCGTGCTCATCAAAAGTTGGCCAGATTAACGCAAAGGTGCAACGTACGAGTCACAAGGTATGGGCACCATTGGGGGGAGAGAGATTAGGAGGAATATCAGGAGTAGATTGTGAAAGAGGTGACGAAGGGAACGATGAAGGGGGAGAGAAGTGCATTAACTTCATCAACTACTATGATAAGAAAGTGAATGTAAGACTGCGATGACCAAGAATTAATTAACTTCACCAAGAAATTAAGGAAGGACGTATCATATTTTTAATGAATGCGAGTAGAAGAACGATGATCAGCCAAGAATTGTCGTTGAATAAATGAAAAAAATGTATTTCTGTGAGGCTGGTCTACCCAAAGAATAAAAAATCGAAAAAATCGTCAAAATTTTGTCGATTTTTTCATTTTTTTGGGTCCCCGAAATAATCTTAATCAAGTTTTTTTGTCCGAAATATCGCGACATTTCAACGATATTATTCGAAATTTGACTTCTTAAAGTGTTTGACCAACGGCCAACTCCTTGGGCTCGTCAATTTTGGCCCACTTGGTGAAGCCCAAATCAAAAATTAACTCCAAAAGTACTCCAACTTTCCCATGTGTGAGATTAGAACCCATGACCTCTTAAAAGAAGTATTAAAGCACGATCAAAAACGTGCTGGACCGACAATTGAAATTCATGTGACTTGTTTCAGTATATATATAGACATATATTTCAGACTTTCAACATATAATTTCATGGGGGAATAATTTTTCTACGTGTGAACTTCATGATATTAATGCGAGTCTTTTTATTGATTTATTTTGTGACGTGTAATATGCAACACAATGTATACAAAGTATAATCATCTAAACTCCCTTTAAGTTTTAGCCTTTTTGTCATCAAACGCTCACATCACGTGGTAATTCATCTAATATTATTAGAATGCATGACATGATGTTTTATATATATTTCTTTTCAAAACGTGGTAGACAATTGTTCTTATAATACTTTCAAAAAATTTCAATACAAATTTTTATATATTTATTATAATTTTCATAATTTTTATTTAAATTTTTATTTAATCGATATTTTCATTAAAATATCTGTATTTTAGAAACTCGATATATGCTCGATATCTATATTTTACTCTCGAGTGTACCACAGAAAGAGTGATTTTTGAGAACCCTTAAAAACAACCTAGAACAAGCTGTTTCACTGTCCCATTGTGTTTCACTTTGCTTATATCCCCGTCTCCTCCACCTCTGCTTCTCCCCTTGCAGCTCGCGCTCTCTCTCCACTAGTCTAGTATGGCAGCCGCCAAAGCCTCCCCTATTTCTTCTTCTTCTTCCTCCTCCATCTCCATCTCCCGACCCCTGACTCCTCCTCCTCCTCCTCACTCCTCTCCCTCCTTCTCCCCCAAAACCCTCCCTAAACCCTCCTCCTCCTCCATCTCTCTCTCACACAAACCTCTCCACCACTCCCCCATCTCCTCCTTCTTCTCCTCCTCCCCACGCAAACAACAACAACACGCTCCCAGTATCGACTACGACTTCTACGATGATGACGAAAAGCCCCGGGAAGAGTGCGGCGTTGTTGGTATCTACGGCGACCCAGAAGCCTCTCGTCTCTGCTACTTAGCCCTCCACGCGCTCCAGCACCGCGGTCAAGAAGGTGCCGGGATTGTCTGCGTTCAAGACAACGTCCTTCAGTCCATTACCGGCGTCGGCTTGGTCTCCGAGGTCTTCAATCAGTCCAAGCTCGACCAGTTACCGGGGGACTTGGCCATTGGACACGTCAGGTACTCCACTGCTGGTTCCTCTATGCTTAAAAATGTCCAGCCTTTTGTTGCAGGCTATAGGTTTGGCTCTGTTGGTGTGGCCCACAATGGTAATTTGGTTAATTATGGATCCCTTAGAGCTATGCTGGAAGAGAATGGCTCTATTTTTAATACCAGCTCAGATACTGAGGTGGTTCTTCACCTCATTGCCATTTCAAAGGCCAGGCCTTTCCTTTTGAGGATTGTTGATGCTTGTGAGCAGCTTGAGGGTGCTTATTCCATGGTGTTTGTCACCCAAGATAAGCTTGTTGCGGTGCGGGACCCGCATGGGTTTCGGCCTTTGGTTATGGGGAGGAGGAGCAACGGTTCCGTTGTGTTTGCCTCAGAGACTTGTGCGCTGGATTTGATTGAGGCCACGTATGAGAGGGAGGTGTTTCCTGGAGAGGTTATTGTGGTTGATAAGGAGGGGATTCAGTCGCTTTGCCTCATGTCTCATCCCGAACCAAAGCAGTGTATTTTCGAGCACATTTACTTTGCTCTGCCGAATTCGGTTGTTTATGGGCGTTCAGTGTATGAATCTCGCCGTGAATTTGGTGAGATTTTGGCCACTGAGGCCCCTGTTGAGTGTGATGTTGTGATTGCAGTGCCTGATTCGGGTGTGGTTGCTGCGCTTGGTTATGCTGCGAAAGCTGGTGTTCCTTTTCAGCAAGGATTGATTAGGTCTCACTATGTTGGGAGGACCTTCATTGAGCCTTCGCAGAAGATTAGGGACTTTGGCGTGAAGCTCAAACTCTCTCCTGTTCGGGCTGTGTTGGAGGGTAAGAGGGTTGTGGTGGTAGATGACTCCATTGTTCGAGGAACTACGTCTTCAAAAATTGTTAGGTTGTTGAAAGAGGCAGGTGCCAAGGAAGTACACATGAGGATCGCAAGCCCGCCCATCATAGGCTCCTGTTATTATGGTGTGGACACCCCGAGTTCTGAGGAGTTGATATCAAATAGAATGACAGTTGAGGAAATTAGGGAGTTCATCGGATCAGATTCACTTGCTTTTCTACCCTTTGAAAGCTTGCAGGGGATGTTGGCTCCAGAAGCCCCCAACTTTTGTTATGCTTGCTTCACTGGAATTTACCCTGTGGAGCCTAGAGAAGATAAAGTGAAACGTGTTGGTGATTTTGTGGATGATGGTATGACCGGTAACTTTGGGTCAATTGACGGTGCTTGGGTTCCAGCAAATCGGTCTCACAAACAGGAGAAGCATAAGGAATTCGAGGGCAAGGTTCTCTCGAAGTGATCTTGTACGCCATTGCATAAGTTAATGAGATAGATGCCGTTTGTGTTAAATGCAGCAGCTAAGGGATGCATTGCAGTGACTGTTGTCTTCATCGGTATAAATGATAGTAGTTGTTATACTATCAGTCTTGAATCGTCAGTTACAAAGTCAAAGACAATAACAGTCTTGTTAGGTTCCTTTTCAATTTTGCATCTGGATTTCATTTTCTTTGTTGTCACACACACAATTGGTATGTTGTTAGACAAGATTACATTTTCTGAATTCATCCCCAACGTAACAAGGTCTTGGTACTACCACAGCTATTGTGTTCTAATTCTCACATTACAGTAATTATTACCTTCTGGTGCAGATGCTGGTTATATTACTCGGGATGTTTATGCTCAAGATTGACTTGTGCTAGGTGGTACTGGTATATATGAAGTTTAATCAGCTCAAGTATTGCTTCGTGATGTATATTTTTATTCTTTCGTTTTCTCTGTACAAAGACATTCAGAACTAGAACAAGATAGCTTGAGGCCTCCGTGATCATCCTGTTGTTTAACATGGGGCACTCCTCTCTGCCTACTCTATATAAAGTTGTGCGCACTGCGCACTTATCAAGCAGTCGGAGGAACTTTTGAATTGATACAGTGACGAGTTTGGTATGCATTACTTTTCCTCTTTGCTTGCGGCAGGGTCATTCCCCTGTTCACTAGTTGATGTCAAAGTAGACGTCTGTGGAAGGACAAGCCTACATTTCAATGCCTTCAAAAAAGAAAAAAAGAAACGAAAAAATAAAGGCAACCCTATCTAAACCAACTCAATTTTCTCATAAAGAATGGGATTATAGGAATGATAAGATGGTGATCATAGCTCCAAGAAAAGTCATATTCGTCGCGTGCTTCTCGTAGACTTTGCTTGATCCACGCCTACTGGGAGAGCCTCCCATGTCATTATTATACAAAACATGGGTGATGATGCTTGGGTCACAAAACACAAAGCACGTACTAATGTAACCAAAAATCCAAAAGTACATGAGAGGACCTCAAAATAGGCCAACACCACAAGTTCGTTTTCCACTTCCAAAAGTACATGTCCTAAAGTGGCTGCTTAGGCGCAAGATTCACCATGCATTTGCAAACGAGAGAATCCACGTACGTGTAGCATCAACACCCTCCCCAACACACACGAATAGAAACAGAATCTAAACAGCTAAATGTGAGGAAAACTAATTCCAACCAAATTATATTGAGAAAGCGAATGTATCTCACTTTTATGACAAACAAAAAATGTCTGATCTTTACTAAGAACAATATAGCATAAAAATGACTCTTTTAATCAAAGCTTCAAAATTCGGGGGGCTTCTGATAATTGGCATCTATAGAAAACTTACGATTTGCAGCCCTCTTGGACTTCTTCAATCTCAGTATGCTTGAGAACTATTGCCATCACCCGCTTCTACCAACAGTACACAGAAAAATCAAGTCGACAATAGACAACTCTCATCTCGATCATCCACAAATACACGCCAAAATTAGCCATTTTCTGCTCGGTCATATGCATTGGATTTGTGCTTTGGTGCAAATGTAAAACCATCTGGAACCTTACCCAACAACATCTCAGAGATCCTAACCTGCAAATGTGAAGATGAAATGAATCAAACTAAATTGCCTCAGAACTTGGTTCAGTAGATCTCACAGAAGAGAGAAAGCAAAGTTGTACCCAGTCAGCGGCAGAATCAGAGGCCATTAGGGTTTCAAGGTCATCGCGGCCAAAATAGGATGGTGGGCGCCAGTTCAGTCGTTGAGGAATGACATCTAGAAGACCGACGGGTACATATCTACAAGTGTAGCTAAGCCATTCTAACAGAAAACGCCTAGTTGTCTCGACACCTGACATAAAACGGGATTAAGTCTGAACACAGATGTCCAAAACATTAAGTTGGGCAACACTTCTGCTAAAAGACTGTATAATAAGAGCACTTATTTTCGTAAACGTAACTAAACATTCTGCAAGGGAACAGCTGCCAAAGTGCCTAGTGTCACCAATATAATGTTTCATACAGGAAAATAACACCATGTATAATAGAAAAAACAACAGCAAATACTACTGGCACAAACCTTTCGTGTCAGAGCCCCAATGTTCAAGGCCACAACGTACATAATCCTTCAAAATATTAAGTCGCTCCCCAGATGTAATATCCCAGTGCCTCTGCTCCTTTATTTCCGTAAACACCCAAGGCTGAAAACACAAGGAGGGTTAGTACAGTATGGTTCCAGATTCTGTGTTTGGGCGGTTTAGCTGCAAATGCCTACCTTAATTAGTGCTCCTCGAGCAATCACGCATGAAGACAGTTCAGAGCATTCAGCTTTGTGATTGTTCCAATCTACATATGAGAATACATCTCCATTTCCAAGGACTTGCAAATTGTTAGGGGCTTTCTGGGTACACTGGTAAACGTATTCCCAATCTGCAAGCTTGCTATAGCGTTGCTGTCGTGATCGACCATGTATTGTTACAGCACTGGCTCCCCAGTTGCCCATGTCAGCAATAAGTGAGTCGATGCGATTTTTCCCCTCAAAAAATGCTGTCCGAACCTGAGCAAATAACCAGTATAATTTTCCTTGAACAACCCTAAGACTAGATTTACCAAGGACACAAAAAGGAACGGAATAATAAAACAACAATATTTGGAGAAAAAGAAATATACAAAATTGCCATACAATCTTCATATAGACTTAGCAACAATTGAGTAAAAAATATAAATAAAAATGATGCCAGAATCTGGCATAAAATTCACCTTGATAGTTATAGGAATGTCGACTGTACCAGAAGCTGCTTGCACAATGCCTTTCATTCGCATTGGTTTTGTCAGAAGAGCCGAGCCAGCCCCCTTGCTCACAACAATATCTATAGGGCACCCCATATTTATATCAACGAAATCTACTGTACACTCCTGTTCTATAAGTTCAACAGTGCGTGCCACCGTGTCTGGATATGCCCCGCATATCTGAATGCCAAACAAATCCTCAGATGAATGTCTCCTCAGCAGAGCCCATTCTGACGCTTGGCCCTATGAGAATTCCAAGCACATTATGTAAAAATCATAACAATAAAAAGGAACTACAAAAAGTAAAGTCAAAGACTATCCCTCAGCTCCACTAATATGTTTTTTTAGAGACTAATGTGAATTAAAAAAACTTGGATCTAATGGAAAGTTTAAGAGATGGCTGATTCTGTCTCCCATGTTAATAATGAATGCTTACAGTGCCTACTGTTATGTGCCTTATACGGCATAGCTGCAGAAATGATACATGGCCAATTATTTACCTACCTGATCAACAGATAAATGCAAGAGCATGTTTTCCCTAGTGCTTTACGCATTATATCATTCCTATATCCGGCAACCTACCATACGAAAGTACAATTTCACAAGCTAAAATGCCACAAACCCTAGATGAAGTACTATTAATTCCTCAAACTTGTATTTTCAAGTTAATCATACATAAGATTATAATTAACTAAAATGATTGATTGAGGGAACATCATTAGAGTTATGGATTACAAGAAGCTGTAGATCACATTGACCATACAGTAAACTTATGGGCCAACAGTTGTGTCTCCAAGGTCAACCTTTATGTGTATATAAAGTGAGATAGAAGTTGCACAACAGGCGAGAACAAACCTGCAAAAGATTTGTACACATTGCCATTTCACCACATGTGATATCTGCCCCTAAACCTTTGCAAACCCTTCGGAATGGAAGATTTCCGATCGTGGTGAGAGGTGCAAGGTACAACTTTTCTCTGAAGTCAATAAGCTTCTTTTCTCGTGGGTGTGCTTTTAAACTCTTATCATTCTCTGAGCATTTAATGTCAGCTGCATTTTCTGCTTCAGGTTGTGTGTAGGTTTGCACAACTTCTTCTGCAGAAGTAGCACCTGTTACAGAATTATCAAAAGTCATATTGAATCCCTCCAACCATTAAGATATTATAACAATGTACAAAGAGATAATGGCCAAAACCTCCATCATCTGCTTCACCAGATACAGATCTTGCCTTCTTTGACGGCCTAGATTCGTCAGATGATAATTTATCATTAACATCTCCCTTTTCTTTGATTTTGGGAGACAACTCCATTTCATCAGATGGAAGGGTTTCATCAACATGACACTCTTCCTTAGTTTCAGCAGACAACTCCACTATATCATCTGTGTTAAGGGGCAACTCACTACAGCCATTTCCATCAACATGGCCATTCTTTGAAACAACAGAACCGTTCTCCTTTACCATGGACACTCTTTTTGAATTGGCATGCCCCTGTAACAGATGGGTGACAGATTTTATTCATATATAAGAATAGGTCACAGAACGAATCATTTGGATCAAACAAAATATTGAAATCATAATTACTAGGTGTAAAGGAGAACCTTGAATATAAAAAGACATATCATCATGTCAAGCCCAATTATTGAATACAGTTAGTTGCCCTTTCAGTAACCAAAGCCAATAGCACAGTTTGACCATTTGCATGATTATAACCAAATTAAAACAAATCGATTCAATACCTGTTTCATAAAAAATGCAGTGCTTTCTTAGTTGAACCCCCTTTTTATAAGAAACAGAACAGAGCGAGTAAAGCAGAAGATAAGGAGTTCTCTGATTTACAAGGAGCAAAATAAACATCTTAAAATCACAGTACCCTATCGGAACAAAACAAAAGCAAAGACTAACATAGTAGCTCCAACTTTAAAAGTACATTAGAGCTTATGAGTTTGGGGTTGTCTTCCAGCCAAAGAAATTAAACCTCATAAAAGCATTGGTGACTGACAGCTCAAATTAGCCTCCAAAGAATGCTTTGACTGTGTCACTGGGCAATAAACCAGCATGATTTCCATAGTTCCACAATATGTTTAACAGATAATGATGACTTGGAACAGTGAGAGAGATGTTGTCCAACGACTAGCCCAGCTAATAGTCTTTCCATAGGAGATTGTCCATCTTACATGAGACAAAATGCACAAAAAGAGCAATTGTCTATTAGGTGCCTAAATAGAAATTGAAAGAGCTAACCTGGGAAGAATGAAACTATTAGAATCCCAATAGTAGAGTTGATCACCATATATTTAAACAAACATAGCTTGAATGTTTCTTCCAGATCATTCACATATCTTTGTTACAAAAGAGATACCCACGCAATCCAGAAATGAAGTAGTTGAGGTACTATGATAATGATAGGGACTCGAATAAAAAGCACAGGTAGATATTTTACCATCCAACATTTTCCCCAAACCTCACTTTCCCCATTTCCCACTCTAATGACACTGTGACAGAGAGAAAAAGAAGAGACAAGACCTTAAGAGAAGTCCTTCTGTGGACATCAACTCCTCTTCAGACAATACTTGAGTCTATTCTCATGCACCCAATATTTACTGCTGAGGACAGCATGCCAAGCTTCATTTTACTCCCCTACAAGGAGCCACCATTTATCTTTAACAATGTCATCACTTCTCATTTTATCAAACTTCTTCGAACTTCGGATGGGATGGAAATTCGAAGAATTGACTGATAGTTAATTATTTCTATTTTTGTTTAGGCTTTTGAAAGGACAAAACCCCCACCTTTCAATTTTTTTTTCTAATGTCTTGTTCCTGTAAGCACAATGCAAAATCCTAAATTTCATTAAATATTAAATATTCCCTCCATACATCTCTCTACTCCCTCACATTGTTCAGGTGGGCATATATACTTCTGATAAGCAACTCAGATAAAGTATCATGATAACTCAACATAACGCTTAGGATCATTATCTCTGACATAATGCAAACAATAGCATGGGAGTTAAACATCAAATTTCCTATTTGAACAACCTTATATAAACATGTCTCCACAGAACAAGGGGAGAGAGAGGGAGAGATTCTCAATTATTACCATGAGCCCAAGAGTCTTCAGTTTGGCGTCAGCCTTGGTGAACTTCATTTTTTTTTCCACAAAAGCTTCTGAACATTTTTGCTCAATCCATTCATCTCAGAGCTTCTCCTGCGACCACTCACATCTCCATCCACAACACCATCTTGATGAGTGCCCAAGAACCTACAAGCCAAACCATACGGGCATGGTTCTTGGACCACCATAAAAGGGCACTCTCCCTCTATATCCTCGGGTTTCTGCATATGAAAATAAAAAACAGCACAGAACAACAGTCAAACGTCATTGCATTTCACACAAGGTACAATAATGGGTCAAATACTAGTCAAGCATTCAAAATACCTGAGCTTTATATGCTTCTATGTCATGGCTGTAGCGGCACTTATCACCATACGGACACCGCACTACATCTACTTTCTTTGCTACCTCAGGACAGATTCCCAGTGGCTGCGCCTGCATCATGAAAATTTCATCAGACTTTTTGAAAGTAAATTTCTATTCTATCTATCAAAATACAAGCTTCTGCTTTGGACTTGTTCTCTAAGCTCATCCAACAATCAAACTCATAATATACTGTAACAGACAGATAGGGTTCAGCATATGACCTGGCGGCGTTCTCGTTTGAGTTGCCGCTTGGACTTCTTCCCCTTCACTACACTATTTGACTCGGCGGCGGCGGGTGTCGTCTTCGCTTCGGCACTGGAAACGTCGTCGTTTGGGTTCTTGGAGCAGCAAGGTCTGATGGGAGGAGGACGAAGGAACTGTTTCTTCACCGGAGCGATGGACTTGGCTACAAGCTCCTCCGGCGTTCTATCAGCCGCCAACGCCGCCGAGACGCCGTTGGAGGCCAACTCCGGGAGCGTGGTGATTTCGGCAGGAGCGTCGTCGCCCATGGTGGTGCTATGTGGGAGGGTTTATTATTTGTCTGGAGTTGGAGGAGTGTGGCGCATTTGGCTTTGGGTGTCTCGGGAGTGAGAGTGTGAGTAAAACCACCATGAAATAAAATACTAGCGTTTCATAGTTTTTTCTTTTAAGCTAAAACGTGCGAAATAATTTATACTACATATTAAGAAAACACTATTTGAATTCATACTTAGACTACACCGCACCGGTATTTTACAATTACTTATGCTATTTGAGGAGGAACAAGTATTGTTTGAGGTGAAACAGTCACTATTCATCAAATAGAAAGTGCAGTTTCTGTTTTCGCTCAGCGGTGTCAAAAAATAACACCTCCTATTACTACTCATAAGCGACACGTGTCGTTTTCGTATGAATAATTGAATAAGATTTCGAGTAAGATTTTCGACCAATAGCGAGTTGACACGTGTCACACCGACATAACGTTATCGTGTAAATAATTGTACAAAATTTTCGATAAGATTTTCAATCAATCACGAGCCAACACGTGTCAGCACCACGTATTGTTATCGTCCAAATAATTGGTGTAAGATTCCCGGTGAGATTTTCGACCAATTGGAAGACGACACGTGTCATCATCTTCAGGCATCAGAATATCTAGACTTGGCTATAAATTTATAGATTGGTGCTCCTTGTTCACTCACACCGTTTTCAACCATATATTCTAGTTTCCGATAAGATGAATCCTTTCAGTTTTGAATTTTTTTTTCAGAGGAGGCTACAGCAACGTCGACGAAATGGCAAAATTGCTAATGCTTTCATCACTGAAGCGGTCACGGTCGATGCAATGTTTAATGATGAACCACCTCGCCGCTGACTAAATGAAGAAAGAATGAGGGAGTCAAGGGGACATAATCTGATGGAGGATTACTTCATCGAACACCCCGTCTTCAATGAACAACCTTTTCGTCGAAGGTACCAAATGAGTACGAATTTATTCAACCGTATAATGACGGATCTCTGCAACAACGACCAATTTTGGCACCAAAGAGCTGATGCCACTGGACTGGTTGGACTTCTTCCACAACAAAAGATGACTGACGCTTTTCGTATGTTGGCGTACGACGCAGCTGTAGATCAGTGTGTTGAAATAACATGGTTAGGTGAATCTACAACACTATAATGCATGAAGAAGTGGTGTATGCATATATACGAGCTTTACGGTGACCTCTATTTCCGCGCTCCAAATGCAACAGACATAACCCGACTTTTAAAGAGAGTAAGGCATCGCGGATTTACTGGTTTGATTGGAAGCATTGACTGCATGCACTGAGAATGGAAGAACTGCCCCCCAGCTTGGCAAGGGGCATTCTCGAGGCGGAAGAGGCGTCCAACTATTATTTTAGAGGCAGTGGCCTCATATGAAACGTGGATATGGCACAGCTTCTTTGGGGTACCCGGATCACAAAATGATATCAACATGCTCCACCAATCGGACATATTCGATTCCCTCCTTGCCGAAAACAGTTCGAATGCAACTTATAAAGTCAACGGTATGACTTACCACAATACTTACTATCTAGCTGACGGTATATATCTCAGGTACTTCTCGTTTGTGAAAACAATCTCCAATCCCCATGAGCTACCACAGAAACTGTTCGCAAAGAAACAAGAAGCATACTGCAAAGATGTAGAAATGTGCTTTGAGATTTTGCAATCTCATTGGGGAGTTATTTGGCATGCAGCTAGGTTCATCACCAATCGACATTGAAGAGCATCATGTTGGCTTGCATTATAATACATAACATGTTTGTTGAAGAAGAATTTGTGGAGGAGGAGTTCGAGGAGAACGAAGAAGAAGATCTACAAAACCCATCAAGTGCTTTCACAGTTTATGATGGACCAATAGATGAACAAGGTAATCACATTCCTTTTGAGCCAGTTCGAAGGGATGGACAAAATGAACAACGATTTGTCGACCGTGTTGCAGCTCTCCAATCTGTGTACATTCATGGAAAGTTGCAGAAGGACTTAGTTAAGCACAACTGGTATCTAGAGACCGGCAAACGATTTTAAATGATGTGTGTGTGTAATTTTAATTAACCTGGTTTGCAACATGTTTGCTTTATTTGTTTTTCTTCTTGGGTGTTTGAGTGATGTGTGTTTGATTTTAAGTCACTATGTTTTATTGTAATGTGCCTGAGCTCTGATGGAATAAAAAAAGTGCGTTTTTATTACTTGAAAATTTAAAGTACATAATTTCAATCAAATCCTAAAATTATTGAAAATTCAAAGTACATAATTTCATAATGGCAAACAAATACCAAACTATTGAAATAGTGGGCGATAACAATTTGAAAATGCTTCATCGCTACCATCTCCTTCCTCTTTCTCCATTTGCTTAAGGATATTCGCTTTTCTCTTCGAAAAATACCTCTTTAATTTTGGGGTTTAGGGTTTAGGGTTTAGGGTCATAGCATCTGTATCCATTGCCATAATCCTTGATTCCTCCGCTTGAGCCCTCAATTTGTAGTCCTTCTCCTTAAGGGCGAGTTATTTTTGGTATAAAGCTAGCTCGGTGGCATCACTTTGTTTTTGCCCGGCGAGATGCAATCTTTGATTTTCCATCATGGTTTTCAAAACCTCATCTCTTACCTCATTTGAAGATGCCATGGCCATTTCCCCCTTTCTTTTAACTTCCTTGGTCGCCTTCACTCCGATTGGTCTAGCTGAACTAGAGTACACTTCTTTTTCGTTGCTTTGTGGTGTTGCAATGACTTCATCATCCTCCACCTCGATGGGAGGAGACATTGAAGTAAAGGGAGGAGTATTTGCGGAGTTGAAATATGAAGAAGGTGGTATACTAGGTTCGACGGGCCGAAAATTTGGATGGTTCTTCATCACTTCCCAACAATCAAACTTGGTAAACTCTTTCTTCTTTTATGCCATATACCATGATTGAGCTTTTCTTATCTAGGGGGGGGGAATTATATGTGAAAATAATATCTAGGAAATGGAGAGGTCAACATTGATTAAAATAAATGTAATAAAAAAATAATTGACAAAATTATTAACACTTATCTCATCTTGCAAATTTAAGCCGGATTGTGCATTCTTTCGTGGATATGTAAGAGCGGCATCCCAAGTTCTAAAACTCGGCTTCAACTTTGTAAAACGAGAAGAAACTGTGGTTTGGGTCCTAGGCTCTGGCCTTGATTCACCATGCTCAATCTCCCAATTTTCCTTATAATCGGCATAGACGTTTTTCCATAATTTGTCGGACTTTTGCATATAGCCAGTAATAGGACAAACGCTAATACGACAATAAGAAATACAAAGTAACAAATCTTCGGAATCAAGCCAATTGGACATTTTTTGGGAACTAAAATACAAAGGGATGGGAGAGGAGGAGGAATGAGAGGATAAATTTGTTGTACACAAATTTGTGTAAGATGTGAATGAAATTGATGTAGTATTTATAGAAAAATTATAGGTTGTTATTTGTAATTTTTTTTGCATTTTTAGGGTTTATTTTGCAAAATGTCCGTTATTTTTGAAGTAGCCGTTTAAGTTGAATCTCAGCAATTTGATCAGATTTTTGGATTTAAAATGGACGGTCCACAACCACTTGATCGTTGGGCATCAAATCCATCCGGCCTCGCCACGTGACGCTATCCCATTGGCCCGTTATTTTTTTTTTACTATTACTGGCATGTGTAATACACGCGCCAGACGTTAAAAAAAAGGACTCAGCCTGGCGTCACCCACGTGCATGGGCTCTACCAGGCAGCTTGTACTCTAGCACGAGCACGGATTGCTTAAGCAGATGCTCGCCAAGCTTGTCAATGAGAGTCGCTAGAGAGCTCCATCGTCGTTGCACATCCCTTTTCGGCTTGCTCGTGCTACCGGCCACCCTGGCCCACCTCTGCTCGCTTGCTCGAGTTGGCACCGGTGTGGGTGCTCTTAGTTAGAACTGTTAGGCAGAGAGAACGCGCTTCACACGCGGTACGAAAAAGAGAAAACAGGGTAGGGTTTCAAGGGAGTGCAATATTGTGGATGATTGCTTAGCTAAAGCTTTTGTTGTGCAGGGTTAATGCTCTGGCTAACTAGTTAGCTTTTTTGCTTTTGTCCTAGGCCTTTGGCCTTTTGTTTACACCACTAAAAAAATAGAAAATGACATAGAAAGACAACTGTAGTATCAATACTACAAAAAATTCACCTATATATAAACAAAAAATCCTCAATTGGCCGCCATTCTTTCATTTCTTCTGTTATTATGAAACTACTCTCTTCGATCGGATCTTCCTCCTTTCCGATTACAGTACCATACATTATAGATCCGATCGAAGCATCAACATCGATTTGGGACGCATCAATCACAGTGTCAGACTCGTTTTCGTGACGAAGATTTCATCGATTTGTAGCAGCAGTAGCTTCTGATTGTAGTTTCGATCGCAATTCTAGGCTCAATCAACGAAAGTATGCACTGCTACTGCTTTTTTCTGTTGAGAAATCGATTTATTCAGTTAAGTTTTCTTTCGCGGTGCTTCTACCTTTGGGTTTTTGAAATCTTCTCGTTTTGGTTTTGTTTTCAAGTTGATACTATGTTTGATTTCATGATAAAAAAAAAGCTTATGTAATACATGCAAATGATTCGTTGATTGCGTTGTTTTCTTTGATACTACATTTTTTTGTTAGGGTTTGTTTCGTTGATTTTGAGATGATATTGTTGAAAGGACCCAACCTCGATTTAGTTTCCTAAACCGGAATCAAACCCCTTCTGAAAACAGGAACTTGCAAAAACCATAGAAATTTCGGCAGAGTTTCACTATAGCGTGGAATTACCATTAACCTGCACCCGAAAACACACTTCGTCCTATGCCACAAAAGTCAAACCGTGGGCACCAATCCCATCCGGATTTCTCAATATCATAACAATAATGTAATGTAATAAGCAAAGCTATACTTTATAGAAATCCGGGAAAAATCATATAAAAGTATAACACCAGAGTAATCAGAGCGACCTCTAGTGTATATATATACATAAATATACAACAGTAGGCTAGAAACCTACTGGAAAAGAAAGGTAGCTCGAACACTAAGCCTCCGACTGCGACGTGAGACACAAGAATCTGAACTGCAAAATGGGCACGGAAACCGAAAAGCCCAGGGGAAAGGCAAATAAAATCGTTAGAGTGAGTGGACGAAAATAATCATATGCCTTTCACCATTTATACAATATAAAAACAATGCGAGTTCTTAGAATAAATGGAGGTGTCAGGCGAATCTCTCAAGCCCGACGGTGATAGACTAGGCGAATCTCTCAAGCCTAGTGGGCACATCAGGGGAATCTCTCAACCCTGGAACTGGACTACCGGTGATTAGCCGAGTAGCCAATGCATCGATGCTAAGTAAAAGCCATCACCATATAAAATTATAAAACAATACCTCCAAAAATAATAAATAATCTCAATACTGCACGGGAAATAAATACTGAAATCAAAAACTCGCTACGACAGTGTAAATAAAAGTCCACTCACAGATAGCTCAACGCGCAACCGCGCTAATCACGAGATCCGGCGAAACATCCCTCGCCAATGTATGATCTCGATCCCCTGAATAATCATAAAATATAACTGATCAAAATCACAATTCATTACTCTGTACCACACCTCGGAAACCAACCATTTCCGGAAACATATAACTCGGATACAAAATAATCGACAAAAACCCCCAAATTCTCCACATAAACCCTCAACTTGAAATTCGGTATCCAAATCAACTCGAAAACCTCAAGGTGATGGTCGGGGCGCGATTACGAGAAAAACGGCATAAAACTTGTCAAATTTCAAAAAGTCAACGGGTCGCCAGAGCTCCACCGTTGACCGCTGCCGCGCCGTCATCGGAGGAATTTCCTGGAGACCAAGACCACCATAGCTTCTCCTCCTCAAGCCCAACACATCTCACAACTACACCAAGACCCAAATCGGACGGCAACTAGCCCAAAACCAGCCCGGAAAGTCCACGGCCAAGAATCGCTGAAAAACTTTCCCGGCCGATTCCGGTGCCGTCATGCCACCAAAATGCTTCAAACCAAGGGGGTTTTCACCCTTGGCTCGAATCCAGTCCAAACCACCCCAAGAACCAACCGGAAAGTCACCGGAATGCCATCCCCCATCAAACCCGATTCTGGCCAAAATTCAAGAACTTCACCGAGCTCGTTCTTCCACAAATCGAAATCAATTTCCTCCAAACCAAGTTCTAAACACTTGCAAATTTCAAGGAGAAGCTAAACATACCAAAATCAAAGCCGGAGGTGGCCGGAAATGGAAAGTCGCCAGCAAGTCAAATGGTGGTACGGTTTGAACTCGGTCAACGATGGTCAACGGCGGTCAAACTTCCAAACAGTGATTTTTGACAATTTTTTGACTATTCCGATATTTATACTCGCGGCTCAATACGATTGATGGTCTAAATCGAATCACATCCACGGTTTGGATAACTCAAACTCAAACGGATAAACATGACTAAATTACACGATTTCAAATATTCATAACATATTCCACGGTTATCGAAACAATTATCCGAAACCGCCCACGAACTCGAAATCACGCATACTACAATTCTCGTGAAGAGACTCAACTCAAATTCTCGCCCGATAATTAAGTCGTGAACCAAACCGCCAATTCAATTAATTTACGAAAAACTGTGATTACTCGCAAACTCGCGGACTAAGCCGATTAACGTGCTAATTCTGTTTCGGGTCGTCACAAATCTACCCCCCTTAAAAAAAAATTCGACCTCAAAATTTACGTACCTGCTAGGTGAACAGATGAGGATACTGCTCCCTCGTACGCTGCTCGGTCTCCCAAGTGGCTTCCCCAACTGAATGATTCTGCCATAAGACCTTCACAAGCGGTATGATTCAGTGTCTCAACTCCTGCTCACGCCGATCGAGAATCTGTACCGGCTCCTCCACATATGTCAAATCTTTCCGGATAGGAAGCTGATGTGGTACTAACACATGTGATGGATCTGGAATGTATTTCCGCAACATCGAGACATGAAAAACATCGTGTACTCGAGCCATCTCGGAAGGTAACTCTAGTCTGTAAGCCACGGCACCAACTCTTTCGGTAATCTCGTACGGACCAATGTACCGTGGTCGAAGCTTGTCGCCCTTCCCGAAACGCACAACTCCCCTCCAAGGAGATAGTTTCAGGAAGACCCAATCGCCCACCTCGAACTCGAGACTCTTTCTTCTTACGTCCGCATAACTCTTCTGGCGATCCTGGGCAATATTCAGTCTGTCCTAGATAATCTGAATATCCTCCATGGTGCTCTTCACCAGATCAGGGCCAATAAGCCATCGCTCGCCCACCTCACTCCAACACAATGGAGTGCGGCATTGCCTCCTGTATAGAGCCTCATACGGTGTCATACCAATACTGGCCTGATAACTGTTGTTGTAAGCAAACTCAATCAAATGCAGTTGCTGGTCCCAATTTCCTCTAAACTGCAAAACACAAGACCGCAACATATCCTCGAGAGTCTGAATAGTCCTCTCAGACTGCCCATCAGTCTGAGGAAGAAAAGCTGTACTGAAACGTAATCTGGTACCCAAGGCTCGTTGCAATGCCTGCCAGAACTCTGAAGTAAACTGACTATGTCGGTCAGAAACAATGGATACAGGCACACCATGCAGACGAACGATCTCAGCCAAATACAGCTTTGCTAATCTGCCCACTGAAATCTTCCCCGGAAGTGCAAGGAAATGAGCGGATTTCATCAAACGGTCTACGATAACCCAAATACCAGTATTACCAGCAGAAGTACACGGTAACTGAAACACGAAATCCATGGTAATGTGCTCCCACTTCCAAACCGGAATCTCCAAGGGCTGTAACTTTCCTGCAGGTTTCTGCCTCTCTGCTTTGACCTGCTGACAAATAAGACACCTGCTCACATATGCGGCAATCTCCCGCTTCATATTTTGCCACCAGTAATAAGCTCGGAGTGTACGAAACATCTTCGTACCGCCGAGATGCATCGCATAAGTAGAACAATGAGCTTCGTCTAAAATCTCTTTCTTCAAACCCTCGTCCCTGGGTACACATAATCTTCCTCTAAATAGAAATGTACCATCATCACTCAACCGAAACTCTGTTGGCACACCATTCCGGATCATTGTCTTCTTGTCCAACAGATAGGAGTCCGCATCCTGAGCTTCCCGAACCTGATCAACAATTACCGGTCGAACCTGGAAGCTAGCCAACAAGGCTCCATCATCATCCCACTCAAACTCAGCTCCAGTAGTTCGTAACTCTGCTAACATGGAGAGTCTGGCCACACACACATGAAACAATAAAGCTCCAGATTTTCGACTGAGTGCATCAGCAACAACATTAGCCTTCCCTGGATGGTACTCAAAGGTGCAATCATAGTCATTGATCAACTCCATCCATTTGCGTTGTCTCATGTTCAAGTCTGGCTGCGTGCACAAATAAGTGAGACTCTTGTGATCTGTGTATATCTTGCACTGAGCTCCATACAGGTAGTGTCTCCAACTCTTCAAGGCTAATACAATAGCAGCCAACTCCAAATCATGGGTAGGATAGTTGACTTCATGTGGTTTCAGCTGCATGGAACCGTAAGCCACCACTCTGCTATGTTGCATCAAAACACAACCAAGTCCCAATTTCGATGCATCGTTGTAAACCACAAACTCTCCACTGTCGTCAGGTAGGGTCAGAACCGGTGCAGTAGTCAACTTTTCCTTCAAGAGCAAGTAACTCTCCTCACATGCGTCAGATCACTCAAACTTGACGCCTTTCTTCGTCAATCTGGTAAGTAGAGTGACAATCTGTGAAAACCCCTGCATAAAGCGCCGATAATAACCTGCCAAACCCAAGAAACTCCTGATCTCTGGTATGGTGGTAGGTCTACTCCAATTCAACACGGTTTCAATCTTGTCAGGATCCGCGCTGACTCCCTCAGCTGATATCACGTGACCCAAAAACTTCACGCTATCCAACTAAAACTCACACTTGCTGAACTTCGCAAACTGCTGATTGTCTCGCAAAGTCCGTAAAACAGCTCTCAAATGCTTCTTGTGCTGGCCCACACTTCTGGAGTAAATCAGGATGTCGTCAATGAACACGATCACAAACTTGTCCAGAAACCGCCAGAACACCCGGTTCATCAAGTCCATGAAAGCTGCGGGGGCATTGGTCAACCCAAATAGCATAACCAAGAACCTCATAATGTCCATACTGTGATCTGAAAGCTATCCTGGCCACATCTGACTCTCTAATCCTCAACTGATGATATCCAGACGCGAGATCAATCTTCGAAAAGACTGAAGCTCCCTTTAGCTGATCAAACAAGTCATCAATCCGTGGCAACAGATACTTGTTCTTCACAATGACCTGATTCAGCTTCCGATAATCAATATATAACCGCATGGAACCATCCTTCTTCCGCATAAACAGTACAGGAGCACCCCACGGTGATACACTGGGTCGTATGAAACATTTCTCCAGCAACTCTTGAAGTTGAATCTGTAGCTCCTTCAACTCCGCTGGCGCCATATGATAAGGTGCATGTGATATGGGTCCAGTGCCTGGTAAAAGCTCAATGGTGAAATCGATTTCTTGAACTAGAGGAATACTCGGTAACTTCTCTGGAAACAAATCTGGAAACTCGGAAACCACCTCAATATCACTAATGTCTGATATAGCAGCCGCAGTATCACAACATGAGCTAAATAAGCAACACAACCCTTCTTCATCATCCGCTCGGCCTTCATTGCTGAAATCACACATGGCAATGAAGTATTCTTCTCACCGCGAAACAGTATCTCTGGAAAACCTAGACGTCGAAACACAACCTCCTTCTTGTGACAATCGAACATAGCCCAATGTGTCTCCAAGAAGTCCATACCCAAAATCACATCAAAGTCGACGATATCCAGCAATAACAAATCTGCGGCTAAACCATAACCTCCAACAAAGTTCTCACAATCCCTATACACCCAACCAATACTCACAACTTCATCGGACGGATACAACACTCTCCACAACCCCGGAAGTGGAGATGCAGACATAGTAGCTAAAGATGACAATCTATATGATATGAATGAATGTGTAGCACCTGGATCTAGCAAAGCAAGTACTGGATAGCCAAAAACATGCAACGTACCAATAACAACCTCCGGTGAAGCTCTGCCCTCACGCAATGACATGGCATGAACCCTGGCTTGCCTGGCTGGTCGTCCACGCTGAGGGTGACTCTGCTGTCTGCCCTGGCCAGAAGACTGTACCGGTCGAGCCCCAGAAGTGGTACCTTGCTCTCCTTCGGAACTCTGAGCTGCTTGTCCACAAACACCGGCAAGCTGGAAACATTCCCTCGCATAGTGACCCTCTTGGCCACAACGATAGCAAACAATAGAGCCTTGCTGACAATGACCAAAATGATGCCTGTTGCAGAGATTGCATAGTGGATACTCCCTCGGTATGGCAAAAGTGCCACCGGTACGTCGAGGATAACTAGATCCGCCAGAACTCCCACTAGACTGTGGTCTCTGTGGTCGATCTCTCCTCCATCTCTATCTCTGTCTAACAGAACTACCCGGTGGTCTATATGGTCCACTGCCAGATGATGATGCCGATCCGGAAGTGTCAGAACTCAGCCTCTTGGAAGGTCCCTGACTCGGTCTACCCTCCTCAAATCGTCGAGACTGGAATCTCATATGTCTTTCCTTCTCGATATCCTCGCCTCGAAGTGCTGCACTCACAAACTCATCAAAGTTTTTCCGAGGCATCGTAGTCAGTGTCCCCTTAATGTTCAAGTTCAAGCCCAACTCAAATCTTCGGCACTTGGCTTCCTCTGTAGCCACCATATCACGAGCAAACCGAGATAAGCGAGTAAATCTGTCTCGGTACTCAAGTACGGACATGCTGCCTTGTCTCAAATTAGTGAACTCCTCATACTTCCGCTGCTGTGTAGCCTGGTTGAAATACCTCCGCATAAATAAATCCGTGAACAGTGTCCACGGAGTATCAACCGGAACTCTATCGGTGCTAACCCACCAAAAGTATGCATCAGACTCAAGTAACCCAATTGCTGCCACTGTCATCTACTCAGAAGTGAAACGCAGACACTCACAAACTCGTTCCACCTGAACCAACCATTCCTCACAAATCTCTGGATCAGCTGAACCCAAGAAAACAGTCGCTCCAGCAGTTCGAGCTTTGACCACAGGGTCAAAACGCTCCTCCAAACGCAATACTCGCATAAGCAAGTCATGCATCTGACGATCCTCATCAGGATCCACATCCCTATTGACAAGGGAACCACGTCTATGAGGCATCCTAATGATTCAAGAAAAGCATTAGTTACAAAGCACAAGAAACGTAATCATGAAACTTCAGACATTTGAACATATATAACACCCGAAGCATTGATGAGTAACCGCTGGCCAGTCGAGTCATCGCTCCAGACATGCTGTACATACTCCGATTTAGTTTCCTAAACCGGAATCAAACCCCTTCTAAAAACAGGAACTTACAAAAACCATAGAAATTTCGGTAGAGTTTCACTATAGCGTGGAATTACCATTAACCTGCACCCGAAAATACATTTCGTCCTATGCCACAAAAGCCAAACCGTGGGCACCAATCCCATCCGGATTTCTCAATATCATAACAATAATGTAATGTAATAAGCAAAACTATACTTTATAGAAATCCGGGAAAAATCATATAAAAGTATAACATCAGAGTAATCAGAGCGACCTCTAGTGTATATATATAAATAAATACATAAATATACAACAGTAGGCTAGAAACCTACTGGAAAAGAAAGGTAGCTCGAACACTAAGCCTCCGACTGCGACGTGAGACACCAGAATCCGAACTGCAAACTAGGCACGGAAAATGAAAAGCCCAGGGGAAAGGCAAATAAAATCGTTAGAGTGAGTGGACGAAAATAATCATATGCCTTTCACCATTTATACAATATAAAAACAATGCGAGTTCTTAGAATAAATGGAGGTGTCAGGCGAATCTCTCAAGCCCGACGGTGATAGACTAGGCGAATCTCTCAAGCCTAGTGGGCACATCAAGGGAATCTCTCAACCCTGGAACTGGACTACCGGTGATCAGCCGAGTAGCCAATGCATCGATGCTAAGTAAATGCTGTCGATCACCATATAAAATCATAAAACAATACCTCCAAAAACAATAAATAATCTCAATACTGTACTGGAAATAAATACTGAAATCAAGAACTCGCTACAACAGTGTAAATAAAAGTCCACTCACAGATAGCTCAACACGCAATCGCGCTAATCACGAGATCCGGCGGAAGATCCCTCGCCCAATGTACGATCTCGATCCCTTGAATAATCACAAAATATAACTGATCAAAATCATAATTCATTACTCTGTACCACACCTCGGAAACCAACCATTTCCGGAAACATATAACTCGGATACAAAATATTCGACAAACCCCCCCCCAAATTCTCCACATAAACCCTCGACTTGAAATCTGGTGTCCAAATCAACTCGAAAACCTCAAGGCGATGATCGGGGCGCGATTACGAGCAAAAATGACATAAAACTTGTCAAATTTCAAAAAGTCAACGGGTCGCCGGAGCTTCGCCATTGACCGCCGTCACCGGTGGAATTTCCCGGCGACCAAGACCACCATAGCTTCTTCTCCTCAAGCCCAACACATCTCACAACTACACAAAGACCCAAATCGGACGGCAACTGGCCCAAAACCAGCCCGAAAAGTCCACGGCCAAGAATCGCCGAAAAACTTTCCTGGCCGATTCCGGCGCCGTCACGCCACCAAAATGCTTCAAACCAAGGGGGTTTTCACCCATGGCTTGAACCTAGTCCAAACCACCCCAAGAACCAACCGGAAAGTCACTTGAACGCCATCCCCCATCAAACCCGATTCCGGCCAAAATTTAAGTACTTCACCGAGCTCGTTCTTCCACAAATCGAAATCAATTTCCTCCAAACCAAGTTCTAAACACTTGCAAATTTCAAGGAGAAGCTAAACATACCAAAATCAAAGCCGGAGGTGGCCGGAAATGGAAAGTCGCTAGCGAGTCAAACGGTGGTATGGTTTGAACTCGGTCAACGATGGTCAACGACGGTCAAACTTTCAAACAGTGATTTTCGACAATTTTTTGACTATTCCGATATTTATACTCGCGGCTCGATATGATCGATGGTCCAAATCGAATCACATCCACGTTTTGGATAACTCAAACTCAAACGGATAAACACAACTAAATCACGCGATTTCAAATATTCATAACATATTCATCGGTTATCGAAACAATTATCCGAAACAGCCCACGAACTCGAAATCACGCATACTACAATTCTCGTGCAGATACTCAACTCAAATTCTCGCCCGATAATTAAGTCGTGAACCAAACCGCTAATTCAGTTAATTTACGAAAAACTGTGATTACTCGTAAACTCGCAGACTAAGCCGATTAACGTGCTAATTCTGATTCGGGTCGTCACAATTGTAGCTCTAATGATATTTTGTTTAATTTCAGGTTCCGGCTCAAACGCAATATGAGGAACGTTTCTGGTTTCAGTTCAAGGCTCAATTTTCACTGATAAGGTTTTTACTGCTACTGCCTTTTTTGTATCACTACTTTTTGATTTTGAGGTGATACTGCGTTTAATTTCATGATGACACTTGGTGTGTTTATATTGATATTTTATGTTGTGAATCATGAGTCATGGAAAATGAAAGGTGCTACTATAATATGATTTTACTTTAGGAGTGTTCATTCAATGGAGCAGTATTGTCTTAGTTTACACTGCTACTATGTTTTCTGGCACTCACTTGATGCCGTATTGAGTTTTGTTTTCTGTATTTAAAGGATGATACTGAAAAAGATGCTTTTGTAAATAAGTTGGGGGGATATAGTTAGAGCTAAAGCAAAATGTGATTGGAGACCACAATACAGATGTAACATAAAGGCAATGGAAGAACTTTCCATCAGTCTTGACGATGCTTTCGAAGAAGATGAAAATGCATATAAAGCATTGAAGCGAAGAATCTTCAAAATATCATTCAAGCACATCTTCAAAGCGTTTATTGAAGGACATATCTGCTCCAAAGAAGTCAAATGTGACTCTTACATGATGAAAAAACTTATAAGCAGTTTTGACAAAACCAAAAAGATGTTCAGTATCGGCAAAGAAATGTGCCAATTAAGAGCTTACGATGTGGCCACCATTTTAGGCATAGAAAACAAAGGTAGCATGCCATTTTTTAGTTTCTTTTTTAGTTTCAATAACATCTATAGTCGAAAAATGAATATCTCAATTGCTACTGAATTATTTTGATGTTTCATTGTCATCAGGGCTATCTATCAACCACTCTGACTTCTCCAGACCAATTGGAAGTAGATTTATAGACAGATATTTTAACAATAAATACTGAGTGATAAGGCAAACAATCTCATATCGTTTGGGGTTCATCATTTCAAGACGAGGGAGAACCAACAATTGGGTGGAGGACGCAACAAAGATGATAATATTGTTTATATCGTGCACATTTCTTTTTGTTAGTTTTAGATCATGCTTGTCATGGTGCTATATGAAGAGAGTCGACGATTTAGACAACATTGGGATGTACAATTGGGCAGAAGAAGTGCACAGGTACTTGATAACCTGCTTGGTGGAAGAAGAAAAAATCTGAGTAGTTGTACTCTTATAATACTGGTAAGTACTTCTACAGAAATCAGAAAGAATAAATAGGATAGATACAAAATCAGATGTTGATATTCATAATAAGAGTGGTGACGACAACGATGTGGAGTGCCAAAATGAAACAAACAATTGGGATAACGAGGATGATGATAACAAGGTGGACTCCCCGAAGAAAGTCACTGATACTAAGTACATAGAGGAGCCGTGTGCCGAGAACGAGAGTTTTAAGAAAAAGATTCAAGAGTTGCAAGAAGAGATTGTTGAGAAGGACAAAAGGTTTAAGGCCTTGCAAAGGTTAGTGATGTTGCGGATTTTAAAAGAAGTAAACACCAATACTGCTTCGATCACTCTGTCCTTCACAATACTAGATCACCATGTATATATATCTCATATTATTGGCTATATTTGTGAGGAGTAATGGTGCCATCACTGCCATGCACATATTGTAGGAATGTATGATATTTGAACTTAAAAACATGTTGGATGCATTTGATTTTCATTTTTTTGGTTTTTTTTCTTCTAGATTTAACTATTTATTGTTTTTCTTCTATGTGTTTAGAAACTGTTAGAACCGTAGAAGCGAACCGGTTTGTAATGGTTCGATTCCTCACAGACTTCACGTTTAAAATTACAAGAACCGAACCAAAAAGGAAATAAGAATTTAACCTTCGATTCCACCGATTTTAGTCAAGAACTGAACCGGTCCTAGACCTAAGTTGCTCAGTTGGGTCAGCTCACTTATTGTCCCTTCAAAGTTCTTCTGGCTAAATATATTGATATATCCAACGATCCAGATTGTCCAGCAATAAACCTTTTATTTAATAAATTTCCAATTTTCCAATTTTCCAAAATTCAAAATAAGTAGCCAACGCTTCAGAAAACTCCATAAAAATTACCACGAACTTGTGATGGTGCGTACTTATTTATCGAATCTTAAACTAAGGATTTCACTTCCTCGAAATTTCATAAAATTTTCTTGAAGGTTCTTTATAATCACCAAGATTACAAATTAAGTGTTGCATTAATCTCCTTAAATATTTCCGTGGTCTCACAATAATAAGGGAATTTTATGAAAAATATAAACAAAAAAATTACATAGGTACTATATAGAGATATATGTTATAAGTTCAAATACCATTTAGAGACTTTTCAAAGTCTAGGTATCAAAATGGGCAAAAGACTATAGTACAACTACTAAATGGAGGGTTTTCTCATTAAAAAAATCTTTAAAACAGTTTTAACAGTTATAGTGAAAAAGGTAAAAATATAAATAGTTTAAAAAGAAAAGATAAAATTATTCAAAAAAAGAGAGCCTATATTCTAGGAAATAACTTCATGTTGAAGGATAAGAAAACAATAATTGAAATTGTAATTAATTGTATTTTTATTTATTGATAAGGAGACAATAAATACATGCATTACAATTAATGTCCCGAATAATCAGGGATTCCTATAATCTCTATTCTAATCTAATTAGGACAATACACACACCAAAAGATACGGAATATAATTTTCTTAAACACTCCCCCTTGTGTCAAGCTCCTAATGTTATGCATAACTTGTTGTCTCACTAAAAACATCGTCAAGTAAACGAAATTCTCATGGACAAAACAAAAACTTGGTCTAAGGGAAAAATAGTACAATGCATCAACTACAGATGATCCTACATGTAATGTAAACTCTCTCTGATGTCTGCCAAAATAGCCCCCCCATGATTTCTAACTCAATTTTGGAGTTTAGATAAGCGTCGCATTCCAATGTGTTTTTCATGTTTCTTAAAAGTAGATTTTGGAAGAGATTTGGTGAACAAGTCTGCATCATTATCCGTAGAACCAATCTGGCTCACATGGATATTCAAGAGCTGTTATTGTTGCTGATTGTATAAGAAATTTGACAAATTATATTTTTTATTGTCACCCTTAATGAAATCCAACCTCATATGTTCAATGCAAGCCATATTACTCTCAAAGATGCAGGTTGGAGCAGTCGTAGTAAATGGTAATCCACTAGACCCTCAAATATGGTGTATTACTCTAAAACCAGACACACTCTTTAACAACTTCATACAGAGCTATGATTTCAGAATGGATTGAGGAAGTAGCAACAAGAGTTTACTTTGTAGATCTACAAGTAATCTACATGTTCTCAATGGTGAAAACATAACCAGTTTAAGAACATCTTTTGTGCAAGTCAATGAGATACCCAGCATAACCAAATTCTACCAACACATTATTCGGTGTCTCAAAATAGGGGACTACAATGTAAGAAGATGCAGCGCTGGCAGCTGGGTGATCCTTTCGACCCATCGAAGGATTCTTTTGACGAGTCAAGACATGTTTTAGACGGGTCGAATTGCTATATCTTTGGCATCCCATTTAGGATTTTCAGTTTCTCTCTAGTTTCTTTGTAGGAAAAGAATAAGCCGAAGTCAATGGATCCCTTCCGGTACTTGAATATATGTTTTCTAAGAAGGCAATGTTTAGCCGTGTGCACTGAGCTAAATACAATAAAGCTCCAATCGTACTGAGATATGGAATCTCAGCTCCTAAAAGTTTCTTATCATCATCTTTCGGATGAAACGGATCTTTTTTAGGTTCCAGACTGCGAACAACTATTTGTGTGCTAAAAGGGTGTGTTTTGTCTATGTTAAAACGCTTGAGCATCTTTTGTATATAAGCAGACTTGCGGATAAGAATTCCACCAACTTGATGTTCTAGTTCTAAACCGAGGTAAAATCGAGTCCTTCCAAGTTCTTTCATCTCAAACTCGGATTTCAAGTAGCCAACTGTCTCAATAATCTTATCAAGAGATCCGATAATGTTCATGTCATCGACATAGACTGTGACAATGGCAAATCCTAAACTTGTTCGTTTAATGAAAAAGCTTGGGCATAACTCATTATTCTTATATCCCTTTCCAATAAAGTAGTCACTTAGACGTGTGTACCACATCCGACCGGATTGCTTTAATCCATATAGTGAACGTCTCAATCTTATCACATGAGCTCTCTATAATTTTGATTTACTTGATTTGGGTATAACTATGTCGCCCGGCACTTTTATGTATATCTTTGAATCAAGATCTCCATAGAGATATGTTGTAACCACATCCATAAGCTATATATATACTCAATTTTTTTGACACTACCAAACTGACTAAGTAGCAAAAAGTAATGATGTCCATGGCCAAAGAATACGTATTCTCACAGTTAATTCTAGGGCGTTGAGAAAATATGAGTTCAGACTTCATAATCAAAGCAATGTTGGTTTACTCAAAGAAATTTGAGAATGCCAAACAATTGACAAAAATTGAAGTAGTATCGGGAAATATCACAATAGCCTTATTTCGGCTACACACACCATGCCAACATCCGCTAGTTGCATCCCATCGCGAGTTGCTACCGAAGGTTGACTACCCCGGGATGCCGCACGTGCTCCGACGCATTATCAATATCACGCGCGTGTATACCATGCACCGATTGCAATTGATGTGTTCTCTAATTCTAGTCATCTTATTTGTTTGATGCTTCAAGACTCGTCTCATCTATAGTTCGATAAATAGTTAGATAAACATTTACAAATTTAAGGGTGATTTTTTCTTTTATCATCCAAATCATATCCTGATTTGTTGGTTTAGTTGAAGTATTCTAAACTAGCCTCCACACTTTGTGTCGAATCAATTGTATAATCTCTGCTTAAGTAAATGTGAAAATGCTTTTAACGTGATGTTTCTTGCAAACCCATGTTTAAAGTCCATATCTTTGTGATATTATTTCTATGGACGATGTAATATCCCTTATAAAAATTACTCATTTGGAATGCCTGAAGGGGAGACGTTAACTTCAGGGGGAGTTGAAGTTGATTACGATGTATCAAGATGGATTGTGAATGATTCTTGTTGTACTCTTTTTCCTGCTAAGTTTTTTTTTCTCTCACAGGGTTTTATTACTTGGAAATGTTTTAATGAGGTGACATGAAGTCGATGTTATTACCGTTATCAGGCGAATTGCACTCAGTTTTTATTTCGTTCGAGGACGTTTTTCCTGCAAGAGTTTTTTTTACTTGACAAATTTTTTGATGAGGAACAACTACCGACCCATATAATTATTGATGAAGTCTACCAAGGGACGCCTACACTTCGTCAGAATATCACAAGAGGGAGTGTTGAAATATCATAGATATTGTGTGGTGTGATTTACCTTCTTTAGATAGACTTAGATGTGTAATTATGATTCCTATTACTTGATGATCAAGTAATAGAATCCATGCCATGTAGGAACTTGTATTGAGTACTATGTATAGACCATGTATTCTACACATTAATAATACATTAGTTTCATTCTCTCAAATACTAATATATTCCAACAAGATGTCATATTTGTCCTTTTTTATTATTAGTATTATATCAAAGTTCACTTCGTAAAAAAACAAATACGGTTTTCAAGTTTATCAAATTAATATTGCAAAAAAACAAAAAGGATGATTCTTGGCTTTCCATAGATGGGCAGCACCTCCTCTACCCACAACAAATAAAAAGGTGACATGTGTCTAAGACAACCTTGATCAATCTCAAGAAGAACCAACATCTCCTTCCTCTAGTTCAAGGGGATCACTTAGTGAAGAAAAATTAGATTAAACGGCACCCAAACCCTGTACCTCGTTGATCTCCCTAGTTCTCTCGATATGGATTCTTTGTCAGCAACATTACCGAAAATACTATTTCCCTTTTTCCTTGTATTTATTAGTGGATAGACTACTACTGCCTACAATTTTTATTAGATGATGCCTGCAATTATTATCAGATGATGCAACACCGTCCTTCTGTGAATATAACGACTCTTATTGATCTTCAATGGAGCAATGAGCTTAGTCACCTAGATAAATAGCCCGGCCAACATCTCTTTTTTTCAGTAGAGGAAGGCAGAGTTGAGCTAGCTGTTGTTGAAATTGATTTCCCTTGGACACATGTCACTTGCTTATTTGATGTGGGTAGGAAGTGCTGCTTAGAGCAGGGCAGCCAAGAATCATCCAAAAAAATATCAAATTATTACAATAAAATAATAAATTCATAGAGAAATCAGATGATCTGAATAGACTCAGCTAATATGTTTCTCTTCTTCTTTTTTTTGGGTTTTTCTTCTCCGAGGAACCGAACCAGGAGATCTGAATCTCTGATGGCGAAAACGCCATGGTTAGTTATCCAAACCCTAAGAGCATCCCCAACAACTTCTCTATAATTTCTCTGTTATAGGAAAACAAAAAACACAAAATTTACAATACATTTTTTTACTCCAAATCCAACAGATTCTCTATTTTACATATTTCATCATTCTTTCTCATTTTTTTCCCTAAAAATATAGAGATCGCTATATTAACTGTTTTCTCTCTCATCACATTCTTTATTTTAGATAATATTTTTAGGGAATCTATTGGAGCAAAACAAGCAAAATAATTCTCTAAAATGGATAAAAACACAAATATGGGGAAGCCGTTAGAGTTGCGCGCTATATTAAGAAGCCATGGCGGTACACAGACCATTGTTAATGGTGACAAACTCTAGCTTCAGTGAAAGGACTTAACCCTAGTTGAACTAAACTAAGATTAAGCCCTAACGACTTACCATAATCTAAGAAATTCTACGAAAATTTTGACATAACTTCCCCTGAAACTGAGACTACCAAAAACCTGCAAGAAAATACACTTTAGAGACTAAATCCCACAAACAAACCGTGGACCACCAATGTCGATCCGGATTTCTCAACATATGTTATGAATAAAACCAGAACTCAACTTAGGAATTTAAAAGCATTTTTTAAGGTGCTGGTTCTGAATACAAAGGAAAGTAACTCTACGATAACATGAGAAGCTGACTCAGCTATTTCAATGAACACCACTAGAAGTAACATAATACAAACAGTATTCAGAGTGACTTCTACTAGCATATACTACATATGATACAAACCGTCAGTGAGCTGAGACATATTGATTACGACTAAAAAGATGACTGGTGGACTTAAATCTTTCGACGATACCAAGCACTTCCAGGATATACACTGCACTCTGGGCGACAGAAACCGAAAAGCTCAGGGAAAGACATTAAAATATAAAACATTAGTGTGAGTGGACAAAAATAATATAATCAGTGTAAATCAATAAAACTAATCTATCATACCTTTCCGCTGATTTTCCTGAAATAATGCGAGTTCAAAAATTATAAACTCAATATAAATGGAGGCGCTCACCCGGCCACCTAACCTGAGTCGGCTAGCTGTAATAAAAAAAAATGTGATGGGATCCTCTCCAAGCCACCTAACTTGATTCGATCTGATTCAGACGAGGCCACCTAATCTCCCCTGACTAAACTATCTGGTGATCAACCGAATAGCAAGAGCATCGATGCAACTAAACAAACCATCACAAATAAACCTCCAAATTTAAAATCTCTTAAATAAACTATAAAGCATACTAATAAAAATATGAACTCGCTACGACTGTGAAATAAAAGGTTCACTAACAAGTCTGCGACTACTACTGGTGTCAAGTGGAATTCCCTTAGTTGCTAGGGTGCGATCTTGATGTCTTGTAAATACGGATTATAAAATATAAGAATATGTAAAAATCTATGGAAATCGGCCCTAAAAATAAACCCGAAAGTCCCGTCGAAGAATTCCTCAAACTGTCTCGCCGGAGCTCCACCGTTGACAGCGGCACGTGGCCTTACGCGCCTCCACGAGTGGCGGCAGTGCGTGGGTATCACGTGCCTCCAAAAAAAGTGCTCTAATTTCGGAAGTTAATACCTCATTGGAAAGCTCTCAACGAGGCCTTCCACTTTCATAACTGGACCAGGGTCCAGCTTAGCGGAGTTGGGGTCCAAAACCGCCGTGAACGACGCAGATTCAAAATTCGGCAACCGCCACCAACGTCGGCGATTCATCCCACAAAACGTTCCTCTCGTCACGCCCAACCAATCCTCTAACCTTATGGCCTCTAATTCCTAACGAATTAACCGAAAAATCGATTGAAATCAACCGGCCCTCGCCGACGGCCGATCACCCCAAAATCGAAGCTCCATCGTGGAGACTCGACTGACCTCGAAACCTACCCAAAAAGTCTCAGGGGAGGAGAGGTTCAAAATCCCTCCACTGTCGACCCCGAAAACATGTCGGAGAACCACCACCAACAGCGACGACTCCCACAGTTAAAACCCGATTCGGGTGCCTCTCAAACCTGCAAATCACCCCAAAATATTTACACCAAACAATCAAGGAAGATATGGGCTGCAAATCCCTACCTGTTACGTCGTCAGAGGTGGCCAGAAATGGCAGGTCGATTTTGGAAACAGCGCAGGTCGATAGGGAGAAAGCGATCGAGCCCGACGGGATTTCCTTATTTTCAGAAATAAAAATTCCAAAATTTTCCTATCTATGACCCAAAAATCAGATCAAATCGATGGCTCAAATTCAATCACATCGCGATTAAACGGTCCAGATTAAACCGACTGAAAATTATTATTATTTTATTTATTTTTACGCGCCGACTTCCAATAAAAATAAAAATAGCTCGCTTAACCAAAAAATTCCCCAAAAATTCCTACGACCTTGAAATTAAATACTCTACAACTTCTGCAAAGAACGTCAAATCAAATTCTCGCACGGTGAAAAAATCATTAATAAACTCAACAATGCGACTAACTCACGATAAAACTTAATATTTTCGATAAGCGCGTAATCTCAGTTTGGTTTTCACATTCGGCTACATATATAGACTAGAAAAAGGCTGATTTCCGAGGTTGTTAAGAGCTTAATTTTTGAGTTCTTTGCGCTGAGCTATGGAAGAGGATAAACCCAAGAAAATCTATACTCCAACAACTTTACATAGGGAGTAATTAAATGAATAACAGATTATAGTAGCAATCTAATGCAACAAAATCATAGCGATACTGATTGTTTATACTTTATAGTTTTAGTGTACTAGGGTGGAAGCACATGCTCTACATGTGTCACTTTTCTGAATTATTATTATTTTTAAATAAGGTGAGAGAGATGTAGTGTTTTTGTATGTAATTGCAAGACGGTTTATGTCCTCTGATAAATGGTTTTTTTATTTATTTTTTGTGATTTACAATTTTATCTTTCATAATAAAAATTTAACTAAAGTTATTTAGTCGTTGAGGGGTATTTTTGTGAAAAAAATCGTTTATGGTTGACAACGGTGTGTTTCTTTAATAAAAATATTATATGTTCCAGGAGTAATATTCTTGGTAGGGCTGGTTTGTTGGAGCCGAGTACCCAAGAACCCAAACTGAATTACCTGAAAATTACGGGTTTGGGTTGGGTCTTTGAAATAAAAACAGTCTAATATGTTAAACCTAGACCGAACTCAAAGTTCAGGTTTGAGTTCGGGTATTGCTTTCGTAAAATAGTTAAACCCCAAAAACCAAAATCAAATTTTAGTAACCCACATGCCACATTTTAATTGGTTACTACAACAACATTTATTTCAATATAGCCCAATAATTAATAAGGTCACCTATATAATGCAACTCTAATTTTAATAGACTTGATTGTATACTGACTTGACTGTCATTAAATTGATAATTTAGGTTCTCCATTTTTAATTTGTATATTTTGTGGCTACTATAATTCTCTAACTCTTATTTTTAAATTGTGTGCACTTGAAATGTTGTAATAGGCTATAAAGATCTAATGGATTTATCTTTCTAGTATGGTGGGATTATGTAGTATGCATTATAAACTAGGGAAAATGGCTAAAAAGTTCACTCGACTATGACACATTCTAAACTTTGTTCACTTAAGTATGACAAATATCACTTTGCTCACTCAAGTATTACACTTTTACTCACTTTGCTTACTCCGGATTCTACAAAAATTGGAGTTTTGAATTCGAGTTATAATCGGCCAAGGAAACCTATTGGATATCATAGCTCTCTTCCATGTGAGTCTTTTGATACCAAAGTCGAGCCTCAATTCAACCCGAGGAGGAAGAATCGAAGATTTGAAGTTTTTGGTGTTTTTGTCTTCAAAGGTTAATTCGACCATTTCCTTGATGAATTAGACTTAGGTGTAGTTGAGAAAATTGTTGTTGGGTTGATTTCGCACAGATTAAGCTTCGATTTGCCAGAAATTGGAGTAGCGCCGCCAATTTCTCCGGTCCGGAGTGAGCAAAGTGAGTAAAAGTGTAATACTTGAGTGATCAAAGTGATATTTGTCATACATGAGTGAGTAAAGTTTAGAACGTATCATACTTGAGTGATATTTTTAGCTATTTTCTCTATAAACTATGTACTTCGAGATTGTGTATCTTTATTTTTTTTCAGATCTATAATTTTGTTAGAACTCGAAAACCCGGCTAATCTGAACCCGAATAATTCAGGTTGGGTTGTGTTCGATTTTTCTTTAAAAAATTTGAAAGGACCCAACCTTGATTCAGTTACCTAAACCGGGATCGAACCCCTTCTGAAAACACGAACCAACAAAAACCATTGAAAATTTCGGCAGAGTTTCGTTACTAACGTGGAATTGCATAAACCTGCACCCAGAAAATAACACTTTGTCCTATGCCCCAAAAGCCAAACCGTGGGCACCAATCCCATCCGGATTTCTCAACATCATAATATAAACAATAAACAGTAAACATACTGTACTATATATAGTATATCCGAGAAAATCCGTATAAACACGTATCAGAGTGTATCAGAGCGACCTCTAGTGTAAATATATACAATATACACATCAGTAGGCGAAACAAGAACCTATTGGAAAACACAGGTAGCTCAGATCACTAGCTTCCAACCGCGACGTGAAACACCAAAACCTGAACTGCAAACTGGGCACGAAAACCGAAAAGCCCAGGGGAAAGACAAGAAAATCGTTAGAGTGAGTGGACGAAAATAAATGTCTTTCGCTGAATAATATATGTTATAAAAACATATGCGAGTCTAAATGCATAAATAAATAAATGGTACACGAGGGAGACTCTAACTCCTCACGCATACAGAGCGTGCATAATAAATATCGCGGAATCACTCATGGACTACCACGCGATAGCACAGTCTGAATCACGGGATCCCAGACCCACACATGATTCCTTGCCAGAAAGGCCTCGAGTCAGGATATCTGTCCCCCCACGGAGCGTACTCTGTGTAAACCAAATCATAAATCTTTTTCATGCACATGCATAAACATAATATATATATATATATGTATACTCGTATACGCATATCCGTATATGTATAATCGTAAAACACATGCTCATAAAAATCATGATCATACTGCATGCTCAAGTTCGAAAATCATATATGAAAGACTCGCAATCAATCCGTGAAAAGAAATGTCCACTCATTGACTCGCGCTAATCTCATGGCCCGACGGAAGATCCCTCGCCCGAATCACGATCACGATCTCGATCTCCTGAACATTCATAAAACATAACTGATCAAAAACATAACCCACAACTTTGTACTTAACCACAGAAACCAACCGTTCCCGGAAACATACAATGCAGTACAAAATGATTAACGGAATTCCCGAAATCTCCACTCGAAACCCTCGACTGAAAATCCGATACTCAAATCACTAAGAAAACCTCTGGACGATAATTAGGGCGCGATTATGAGAAAAACGACATTAAAAACGTCGAAAACCAAAAAGTCAACTCCTCGCCGGAGCTCCGCCGTTGACCGCCGCCTCCGGCGGCGGCGCGCTGTCAACGGTGGAATTCCACGGCGACAATCTCCAGAATTCAAGGTCTCCTCAAGCCCAAGCCTTTCCTCAACTAGCATCAAGGCCAAATCCCACCGGAACCACCTCAAATCAGCACAAAATCAGATCAGAATCCAGTTCCGGCAACCCATATCGGGTCCAACCAAAACCTCCACCAAACCCAAATTAAACCACCCAGAAAGCTTTACCTAGGCTAGGGGAGCTGAAACCCCATCAACTCCACCCTCACAACTCGCCGGAGCACCACCTCCCAACTCCGGCGAACTCTAACATCACAACCCGATTCGGGTTCCACCAAATCGCAACCAATTCTCATGAATTCAATTGTAAAACAACTTAGAAACTCAAGGAGATGCGAATCATACCCTCGACGAAGTCGGAGGTGGCCGGAAAATGGACGTCGGACGGTGAAGCCAAAACGGGAAAGGTTCCACTTCGGGTCAACGGGTCAAACTTCTATTTTTGGAAAGTCAACGTCAGTCAAGGCCAACCAGTGTTTTTACGACGATTTTACGACTATTTCTGATATTTATACTCGTGCCTCGGGTCGATAGACGATTCAAAATGGATAACCATCACAATTCAGATAAACTCGTCGAAAACTGAAACTTCAAATAATCACATTATATTCCTCGGTTATCGGAAAAATCATCCGGAACCGCCCACGAACTCGAAATCTCGTACTCTACAACTTCCTTGAAGAAACTCAACTCAAATTCTTGGCCGAAAATATAGTCGCGAATAGAATCGACAAACCACACATATATCGTAAAACTGCGACTATGACCAATCTCGTGAATCGTGCCGAATACACTACTGACTTGGGTTCGGGTCGTCACAAATCTACCTCCCTTAAAAAAATTTCGACCTCGAAATTTACGTACCATGTCAAGTGAACATATAAGGATACTGCTCCCGCATATGCTGTTCAGTCTCCCAGGTAGCCTCCTCAATTGAGTGGTTCTGCCACAAGACCTTCACTAGCGGGATCACACGGTGCCTCAACTCCTGTTCACGACGATCGAGAATCTGCACAGGCTCCTCCACGTACGTCAAATCCTCTCTTATTGGCAACTGCTGTAGGGTTAACACATGTGAAGGATCTGAGATGTACTTCCGCAACATCGAAACATGGAAGACATCATGAACACGAGCCATCTCAGCTGGTAACTCAAGTCTGTAAGCAACAGCTCCAACCCTCTCTGTGATCTCATACGGACCAATGTACCGTGGTCGAAGCTTGCCACGCTTCCCGAAACGTACAACACCCCTCCACGGAGATAGTTTCAGGAAGACCCAATTGCCAACCTCAAACTCGAGGCTCTTCCTCCTCACGTCCGCGTAACTCTTCTGCCGATCCTGGGCGATCTTCAATCGATCCCGGATAACATGTACATCCTCCATAGTACTCTTCACCAAATCAAGGCCAATAAGCCATCGCTCGCCCACCTCACTCCAACACAGCGGAGTGCGACACTGCTTCCCGTACAGGGCCTCGTACGGTGCCATCTCGATACTAGCCTGATAGCTGTTGTTGTAGGTGAACTCAATCAAATGTAACTGTTGATCCCAGTTTCCGCGAAACTGCAACACACATGATCGCAGCATATCCTCAAGAGTCTGAATGGTCCGCTCGGACTGCCCGTCAGTCTGAGGATGAAAGGCTGTACTGAATCGCAACCTCGTGCCCAAGGCTCGCTGAATCGCCTGCCAAAACTCAGAAGTAAACTGACTATCTCGGTCAAAAACAATGGACACAGGCACACCATGTAAGCGAACAATCTCTGATAAGTACAACTTGGCCAATCTACCCACTGATATCTTCCCCGGAAGTGCAAGAAAGTGAGCGGATTTCGTCAATCGATCCACAATAACCCAAATACCAGTGTTGCCAGCCGAAGTACGCGGCAACTGATAGACGAAATCCATCGTAATATGCTCCCACTTCCAAACCGGAATCTCAAGTGGCTGTAGTTTCCTTGCAGGTTTCTGCCTCTCCGCTTTAACCTGTTGACATATCAGACATCGACTCACGTACGCGGCAATCTCCCGCTTCATGTTGCGCCACCAGTAGTACGCTCGAAGTGTACGAAACATCTTCATACCTCCGAGATGCATCGCATACGCTGAACTATGGGCCTCATCTAGAATCTCCTTTTTCAGGCTCTCGTCTCTGGGCACACACAACCTGCCTCTGAACAACAACGTACCGTCGTCGCTCAATCAAAACTCTGTGGGCACACCATTCCGTATCATGGTCTTCTTGCCCAACAGGTAGGAATCTGAATCCTGAGCCTCTCGTACCTGATCAACCAATACGGGTCGAATCTGAAAACTAGCCAACAAAGCTCCATCGTCATCCCACTCGAACTCGGCACCCGTAGCCCGAAGCTCGGCTAACATTGACACTCTGGCCGCACACACATGAAACAACGAAGCTCCCGATTTCCGGCTAAGTGCATCAACTACAACATTGGCCTTCCCTGGATGGTACTCAAACGTGCAATCGTAATCATTGATCAACTCCATCCATCGGCGCTGTCTCATGTTCAAGTTCGGCTACGTCTGCAAGTAGGTAAGACTCTTGTGATCAGTGTAGATCTTACACTGAGCTCCGTACAAGTAATGTCTCCAACTCTTCAACGCTAACACTATAGCGGCTAACTCCAAATCATGTGTCGGATAGTTGACCTCATGTGGTTTCAGCTGCCTGGAACCATAGGCCACAACTCTACCATGATGCATCAACACACAGCCAAGCCTCAACTTCGACGCGTCACTGTACACAACAAACTCTCCACTGTCATCTGGCAAAGTCAAAACCGGAGCGGTAGTCAATCTCTCATTCAGGAGCAAATAACTTTCCTCGCATGCATCAGACCACTCAAACTTGACGCCCTTCTTCGCCAATTTGGTCAGTGGTGTAGCAATCCGGGAGAAATCTTGTACAAACCTCCGATAATAGCCTGCTAACCCCAAGAAACTCCAGATCTCCGATACAGTAGTAGGTCTACTCCAGTTTAGCACGGCCTCGATCTTGTCAGGATCAACACTAACCCCCTCGGCTGAAATCACGTGGCCCAGAAACTTCACACTATCCAACCAGAACTCGCACTTGCTAAACTTCGCGAACAACTGATGGTCCCGCAAAGTCCGCAACACTGCTCGCAGATGCTTCTTGTACTGGCCCACACTTCTGGAATAGATCAGAATATCATCAATGAACACAATCACGAACTTGTCCAGAAACCGTGTAAACACCTGATTCATCAAGTCCATGAAAGCTGCGGGGGCGTTGGTCAACCCAAACGGCATAACCAAAAACTCATAGTGCCCATACCGCGTCCTGAATGCCGTCCTGGATACATCAGAGTCTCGGATACTCAACTAGTGATATCCGGATCGAAGGTCAATCTTCGAAAAGACTGCTGCTCCCTTGAGCTGATCGAACAAATCATCAATCCGTGGCAACGGATACTTGTTCTTTACCGTCACCTGATTCAGCTTTCGATAGTCGATGCATAACCGCATGGACCCATCCTTCTTCCGTACAAACAAAACCGGAGCACCCCATGGAGAAACACTAGGTCGAATAAAACCCTTCTCCAACAACTCCTGGAGCTGAACCTGTAAGTTGGAGGTGACGATATTGCAACTTTTCCCATCTTGACGAAACTTCGTATATCCACGTGTCCAAAGTTGAGTTTGTTGCTGGAAACAATGCACTCCAATCTAGCTCCCATCTCTCGTTAGTCTGTATCTTTTGAGCTGCCCCGAATTGGAATGTTATCCGGAAGGGAGATTCCCGTCAAAGTTAAAATCACTTGAAATCCTTTACTGTAAAAAACTGAATGCAAAGAGTGTGCAGAAGCTGAACAAGGGTTGTCTCCGAAGACTCACCTCTCTCGAACAATTGGAACTCAGCTTTAGAAGCGACAAAAAAGTAGATTGGTCGGCAGAGATGGAGGACGAGGGGCTGTTCCCCAGCACTCTCACTCGTCTCCAGATCTTCAGTCTGAATTGCGAGACCATCGACGACGCCAAGTGGTTCGGCCATCTCAACTCTCTTCAAGAATTGTGGATTAACAATTGCTATTCGCTCCGGTGCTTGCCAGAAAGTGGGCTACCCACTGCACTTCAAACCTTGTGGATTATCAATTGCGATGCGCTCCGGTGCTTGCCAGAAAGTGGGCTACCCACTACACTTCAAACCTTGGAATTATGGAATTGTGGTGCGCTGCAGTGCTTGCCAGAAAGTGGGCTACCCTCTGCTCTTTCTCGTCTATCTATACGTCGATGTCCTTTGCTTGAAAAACGGTGCCGTAGAGAGATGGGTGAAGATTGGCCCAAGATTGCTCACATAGGCGACATTGAGATCATTAGTAACACACTTAGTGACTCCTCCTCCTCCTCCTCAGATGAGGAGTGGTAGGAGGCAGTGCTTGCAACTTGCAAGTGATCTGTTTAGACAAGGATATGCCATTTCAAAGAGAAACAATCCATGTTCTCTGAACGCATCGTACAGCCAAAGGTGGTCTCTCATTCTTCTTTCAGTTTGATCGGTAAGATTGATTGCTATCTCTATATATATTTCAATTTTGGTGTATTTATTGTTTATTTTCATTGTTTCTGAATTTGACCATGGGAGTACTCCATTGAGTGAAACTTTGGTGTATTCGGTCCCATTATAAAGCTTGATTCTGGTAATGAAGTTTTTTATCGGAGTTCTCTGATTAGTGTTAAAATAGATGATGGCTTAGATATCAAACAGAACTTCTGTTTCCTTTCAACATTAAAATGGTGAATTTGTTTAGAATTTAGTACATGTCTGAAGCTTTTTCAACAAAAAATGTTGCCTTTGTTGTCCAGCTTGTTACTTTCACTTTTGATGTGTAATATGCTGTTTGAATAGGTACACTATTGAAAACGAATTGTCAGATTTTGTGTTCTTTTATGCCTGATAGTAACCCACTCAGTTTAGGAGTTTTGAATGAGGCTTCTTGGAGCTGAGTATCGTGATTTTTTCTCTTGTGGTTTTTCTGGACAATGCCATTAGCTGCTATAAGATGAATTATGCTTTCAGAAGAATAAAGATGAGACAAGTAGTTGCATTATGAGCTTGTGATCTCACAATTCTAGTTGTAATGCCCTGTTTTTGTTCAATTGCACAACCCATTTGTCATTGCATCTTCTGCACACTGTTAATTTATAAGTTTTCTGATTATATACTTACAATTGAGACCAGGTGGGTAACGGATTATCTGAAAGAGGATCCATTTGTATGTGGAGCCGTAGAACGAAGAGTTCAGTTAGAGAAGGTGATGAATGGTCAGCTGAAGGCAGAGACCAGGGCTAAGGATGAGGTCATCAGCACCGATAGACAACCATTGTTGAAGGTGTGGTTTTTGAAACTATTACTTAAAATTTGAGATCCAAATCCACATCCAAATTATGTTTCGCAACAGGGTCGTGCGGTATTTTGACTTTTGTTTAGAATGTGGAATTGTAGACCCCTTAACAAAATGTCAATGCTTTTCTGTAGATTCCACGTTATATGTAATATGATACTAGAGACACATAATACTTGGAAGTATGCATGCCATTATCTAATAGCTACCGAGTTAGTTTCTTCTTACTTGGCCAGTGTGTTCTATTTCAGTATATATATATATATGTTGTGAATTATGTATGCTAATTCTTCCTAATATTGGCTGCAGATGGAAAAAGTGGGTACTAGTATTGAATTTCTATTTCCCTTTTGCATCTGCCAACCTCTGGAACGTCTTCACATCAGAGCTTCAATTGTTTCTTGAGCTCTATAGATGTTATTCACTGCTACTGTCAGCTTGCCTCTGAAACTAAAGGTGGTTTACTTCTTGATCTGAAGTGATCATTTTCTTTTTTCATAATCTGAAATTGAAGAATAACCATAATGGTTGTGGCACTTCTCTATTGTCTGGGGAGCTATAAATTCATCAACTAAATTCAATGTGCTATGTGTAGGTGTACGTGCAAAAGTTAACAGTGTCACTGTTTCATTGACTACAACTCTCCCCTAACTGACCCTGTAAGTTTCTTTTCAGCTTCCAAATCAAGCAACTGTTGCGTCTGAATTTCTTACCTATAAAAAGAGAAACAAAAGCATTGCAATGCCAATTGATTTGACCTCTTCTCTGCACTTTACATGCAGCATGTCAGCTGATACGGACGGTCACGAGCGATGTCTATGGTGTTTGTCCTAACTCAATGATTTTCCTATGGCCTTTTAAATAGCTTGAGAAACTATAAGCATCGACATGGTTGGAACCTACGTCACAGGCTTCAACTTCTGAGGAGCAGACCAGTAGGACAAAGAGGCAGGTTCTAGTTTGTAGTATCTTTCTATTAACTATAAAGAGAGAGCAAGACACTACCTGGACTATTTCTACTGCTTGTTAATCCATTTTCCCCTCATTATTAGAACATTTCAACAATTTTGTACAAACTTTTCAAGTAGGTACCATCACAGGTGAAGCATACTTCTGCACACAGCAAAGTTCATTCTCCCTCAAATCAAAAAGTTCATAATCATCGCACTGTAGGTGAATAAGATCTTGCATTCGTTTTTCTGTGAAACCGAAGAAATAAGACAAATTCTACCATGAAAGGAGAAAAAGAAGGATACTATGGGAGATAGGGACCATAATGTTTCAACTTTCTAATAGATATTTTGGGGAAGAAACAAGTCAATTCTTCAAAACATATACTGGAATGTGCATGCCAGTTCCTCTATTCCCAGCACAAAGTCCTCTCATGTAACATAAGTGAAGAAAGGGCAAATAAAAAATACCGAAATGGAGCACATTCAAACTTCAAGCCAAATCTTCTTGAGAGTTTCCAGCTGTGTCCTTGAGAACTTCAAAATCCAGCCACATCCTGAAGACAAGTCCTCTGCAAGTGCACGCCATGAGATCTTCCTTCCTCTTACAAGTGCACGCCATTACCATTGCTATACACACCGTTTATTGACCCATTTGATGACTTAAATGCAGGTACATTTTGGTGCCCATCAGTAGTCCCATTAGTAGCAGGTTTCATCACATGACCATTGTCTTGTACGATTGTATCTGAATGCCTGCATGTTGCTGCTATCAGTCCTGTATAACAGAAGATGAAATAAAATAAGAAACCAAACTGAATAAAATCGCATGACAACTGATTCTATTGGAGTGCAACCAGTTAGTAAATATCTACCGACATGTGCATGTCTCACTTTTGTCGGTTAAACTGGTGACCTCAAAGCACTATGCAACGGTTGTTGGCCACACTTTATTTTTTGTGACTTCAGATTCAAAATTCGCTGTACTTATATTTTGCAACCATGGAGAAGAGAGTGGTGAAGCACGACCTCTTAGAAAATCACTAGAGGAAGTGGCAGATGCATCTAAAAGCCCCAGTCTATTAAGAGAGTGTGGACTTCCTGAGAATGACTTGTTATAAATTCCTGAAAAGATGACCGAAAATTGGTGGTCGTGGACAGACGTGTAATATCTCTGACAGTCTTCTTCTTGCTCTTGATGCCAGCTTGGAACATGCACCCCTGGTCAGTTTTTCGAGTGCCTGCATCAACTTTACTTTTTATGGAACACACAAGCACACATATATCTGTCAATTACTTTAAACTTGTAGTGCCTATTCACCTGGATCAGTGGTAGTCCACATTTTTTGCAAAGAGGTTGGATTTTTTTCGGCATTTGATTGTACAATGATGTTGCGATGCTTGATATAGTTTGTATGCCCTATTGTATCCAGTAAATTTAGGAGATACATTTCAATTATGGGCTTTTGGTCTTAATATGAATATGAAAGTTACCTTATCGTAGTTTGTGTTTGTGTGCGAGCATTTCAATCTCTTGCACACTAAATAGGACTGGAGTTTAGCCTCAAGTAAAAGCGAATATACCATATATCCAGAAATGTTTGGAGTAGGCTGCATCAAATTGTAGTCGGTGAAATTATAGTCCTAAAAAATAATAGTTCTTTATTTTTTAAACTCTATTAGTTTACGCTCAAAATGAAAAACTATTTATGGTAAGCAAAAAACAGATTCGTGAGCCATTTTTCTTATTGAAATGTATAAAATTGGAAAACGTCTTACGTATGGGGTCCTAAAACAGAAAAGCGTATTTCCATGTACGACTATGCGAAACCAGCTGTGACAAGACCCAGCTATCAATCAATTATACGGAAAGGCAGCTATTCAGCGTTAGAAAATACATTGGCAATTATGTGGATTCTTTAATTTCAGTTTTATTCAATTTTCTTCATCTGCTGTTTCTTTTGTTGCTTTATGGACATGTAGAGGACATTAAGATTTTTGTTTTGATTTTTGTGAGGGAATGCAACATGAATTTCATCTTAATTTGTTGCTTATCTTTGTTAGTTCAGAGTAAACAAAGTAATGAAGAGCTTAATTGGTGCAATAAGTCCTTTTCCATTTCTTTTTTGGGCTGTTGAAAATTAATTGATAGAAATGGAGGAGTACCAGTTCTGTTGGAGCAACAAATTAATTAATAGAAAAGGAGGAGTACCAATTCTGTTGGAGCAACATACCTTCAGCCAAAACTAGCAAGTCTCTTAGAACTTGCTTTGCAGCTTCGTATAACAAATCAATTTTAGGTGCTGCAATTGGAGGAATTTAAACAAGTTTTTTGTGATTTTGGGAGGTAGATTTGACTTTTAATTCAATTTGGAGGTGAATTTTAAGTGGTGGATATTGAGCATTTAGCTCCAGTACTTTGTTTCTGATGAAGAAGTTGTGCCGTTTCAGCTCTTCCAACTCTCAGATGATGATCATATTATGTTGTTGTTAATCCACCTTTTTCTGTGAGTTTCATGTTTGATGTATGTTTGCTCAACTAGAAATCTTGACCAAGTGTATTTTTATTCATGTTTAATTCAGTTGATGACTTTATATTATTTTGCCCTTTAATTTTTCTCATAGATTTTGTTATCAGCTTTTGGGGTGGTTTGACAATTCTGTGTATGAATAGTTGGATTAAACTCATTGGGATTTGGAGCAGCCTTGATACTTTTATTTTCTAACAAGACCTGTACTAATTGCAGTTTATCCTGCACACCAAGGTAAGGGCAATATGCCTTGGTGCACAGCTATATTTTCTATTCTTGACTCTCCTGTATGCATATTACAATGTGCAAAATTTGGAGCAAGACTTGCCGTAGGATATGAATGTGGCCGGGCGAGAATTTTCTTGAAAGTTATCATACTAAAACTGTGCTCTTAAACTGTTATGTGAATTGATAATTTAACTTAATAAATTTGAAGAATTTTTGTTTACGTTTTCTAATACAGATTGCAATGCTTGATATTAGTGCATTGTCAGTTTTGTTTCTTACAGGCGATGTATCCAACCCAAGTTTATCAGTCATATGTCTATCTTTGAAATCCTTTTTGAATACTATTGGCTTATCACAGAGCCTAAAAGGATGTGAATCCAAGAACCTGACTGATCAAGAAAATGGGATAGGCCAAGAGGATTCTGAATTCAAGATTTTGACTGATTCTGGAAGTGGGTTGGGATCTCCAAAGGATGCTGAATCCAATTATTTGGCTAATTCTGAAACTAGAGACAGGGTAAAGAATCCTGAATGCAAGACTTTGAGTGACTCTCGAACTGACCTGGCAATCATTTTGACCCAAAATGCTTATATTTTCGTCGTAGACAGTGGCACTAGCAATTTGATCAAGTCTTGGCCCATGCTTGGAGTCTACGGTGATCTCAATGAACATTGCAGGTGAGTGTTTTTGGCCAAAACATGGATATCATTTGATTTTTTTTTGTTTGCTTTCTATTTTTGTAAAGTTTTGGTTGAGTTCTGGGGTGCCATATTAGAATTAAAAGAGCATGTGGATATCTTTTTTTGCAGAGGACGGTGATGCATTTTGTGATGTGTTAAGTGCAAAGAAAGAGTCTTCAAATTTACCTAAGAAAAGTGGAGCTAAAAATGATAATTCACAATCCGCTCCCGACTTTGTAGGGACACAGCGTGAAGTTGACATGATACCTCCACAAAACATGCATCCATTCTGCTGAAATCAGAGAATATATGTGTTTTACTTTGTTGTGACAACCAACACATTACACGTTTGCTCATTGAAGTCTGTGCTTGAGGTGCCTTTTTATCCTCTCCAATCTAAATGTGAACATCTTGATATCTCCCCTTTCACAAACTGAAACTTTGGTTCTAGGGTGACAATGACCCCATTCTGAACGTGAATCTTTCAAAACCGTGTTGTTGGATGACGATTTTTAAAAAGATGGGAAAGATAGTGGATTAGTAGTATTGTTTCAGACATGAGTCTTTGAATTCGGGTGAAGCACAATCTACACTCCCTAATTCTCTTACCTTGGTGTGCAGGATAAACTTGACTGAGCTGATTATGTGAATCACAGTGGTGTATCTGGTGACCAGAAATAGTTTTGGGGTATTATATCTGTTTTTTGAAGTTGGAAGATGTTACAAATCCTTCTCCATTTGCTTCATTTTCCTCAGTATGTTAAGAAAGTAAAACATTTGTTGCAATATTGAATGCTATTATAGGACCGTAATAGTGTTGATATGAAGTTGGGTGTATGATAAATGAATTAACTTAACTTTGTATGGATTATGAGCTAGGAAGCACAGAAACGGCACATACCACCGGTATCGCGTATCCGATACCGATACCGGTACGATACGGCCAGGATACGCCAGGATACGTTTGGATACGGTATCCATTTTTTGATACGTATTGGATACATACGTATCTTAAAATGGATACGTATCCCTGTAATTTGTGAAGATACGTGGGGTATCCTGGTAATTTTCCAGAACAAAAAAATCTATACCACAAAAAATTCAGAAACGGAAAAGCAAAAACCTAATTTTCCAGCTCTCCAAGTCGGTCTCCTCCGCCTCGCCTCGCCTCGGTCGCCTCGCCTCGCCTCGGTCTCCTCCTCCTCCTCGACTCGACTCGGTCTCGGTCTCCTCCTCGACTCGGTCTCGGTCTCGGTCTCCTCCTCGCCTCGGTTGCCTCGCCTCGGTCTCCTCCTCCCCTCGACTCGATCTCCTCCACGGCTCCACCTCGTATGTGAAAGTGGAGAGTCTGTATAAGTTGTTGATTATGCTGTAATGGGTTTATCTGTATAAGTTATACATAGGCTGTTTAGTTGTTGATTATGCTGGTTATGGGTTATATTGTCTAAGACTCTAAGTGTTTATGTTGAGATTGGGTTATCCGGTACGGGCTGGGTTATACACAGGTTTCCGGTACGGGCTGGGTTATACACATGCTGTAATGGGTTGGCTAATGGGTTAATTAATGGGCTAATGGGTTTATTCACTAATCAATGTAATCATTAAGTAGTAAGTACTGTTTTATTAATGGGCTAATGGGTTAATTCACAGCTTAATGGGTTTATTCACAGTCTTAGTCTTTCTTAATTTTGTACATTTGTATGATCTTCTATTTCTTGTGACCAAACTGTAGATGGCCGACGATGACGCAGATACGCCTCCAATCAGTTCTAGTGCCAGTGTTAATGTTAGTGCTCATGAGATTCATGACGTCTTCAACGATAAAGCTCCATTGTGGCAATTTGTAAAGAAGATCGAGAAAACTAGTCAAGCAGGAGGATGTTGGAAATGGCAATGTACTTTCTGCAAGCTGAATTTCCAAGGCTCGTACACTAGAGTGAAGTATCATCTTCTCAAAGAGGGCAATCCGGTGGGAGTTGCATATTGCTCAAAGGTGAATTCACAAGCACATACTCAAATGATAAAGATAGTGAGAGACTGCAAGGAGAGACAATCAAATGCAGCTCCTAGGCAAGTTCCTTTGCCATCATCATCAAGAGGTCAAGGGCAAGGGAGTTCTTCAACTGGTTGTTATGGGATGACATTTTCTACTTCTTGTGATCCGAAGAAGAGAAAAGGAGGTGCTGGTCCTCTTCACAAAGCTTTCAACAATGAAGGTAGAGCAAAATGTGATGAGGAGGTTGGGAGGATGTTCTATACCGGTGGTTTATCTTTCAACCTTGCAAGAAATCCACATTATCGGGAGTCTTATCGCCGTGCATCTACTCTTCCAGGTTATACCCCACCAGGGTATAACAAATTGAGAACCACTCTTCTAGCTAGAGAGAAGAAAAATATTGAGCATCATTTGGAGCCAATCAAGATGACTTGGCCTACAAAGGGTGTGAGCTTGTGTAGTGATGGCTGGTCGGATCCACAAAGAAGACCTATAATCAATGTGTTAGCAGTTAATCAAACTGGTGCAATGATGCTCAAAGCGGTAAATTTCGAGGGTGAATTCAAGGATCACAAGTTGGTTGCAAGCCTAATCATAGAGTCTATTAAGCAAGTTGGGTACCAAAATGTGGTGCAAGTTGTCACCGACAATGCTCCGGTATGTTCCAAGGCTGGTAAGCTTATTGAAACCCAATATCCCACCATATTTTGGACACCATGTGTAGTTCATACATTAAATCTTGCTGTGAAGAACATATGTGCACCTACACTCCCTTCATCACATAGTGATGCAACTCAAGATGTGTATGATGCATGTTCTTGGATCATGCCTGTTTCTGATGATGTTGTGTTTATTAGAAACTTTATTATGAATCATGGTATGAGATTATTGATGTTTTCAGAGCATTGTGACTTGAGGTTACTTTCAGTTGCTCCTACAAGGTTTGCATCAACTATTGTAATGATGTTGAGATTTAAAAAAATCAAGAATGGTTTGCAACAAATGGTGATTAGTCCGAAGTGGGAGGATTATAGAGCTGATGATTATCATAAGGCAGGGCTTGTGAAAGTAAAGCTTCTAGATGAGCAGTTTTGGGATGACATTGAGTACATCCTCACCTTCGCTAGTCCCATTCATGAGATGATTAGAAAGGCCAACACCGATAAACCTTCTCTTCATTTGGTGTATGAATGGTAGGATAGCATGATAGAGCGAATCAAGCATGTTATTTACCGAAAAGATAGAAAGCAACTACATGAAAGTTCAGAGTTTTGGAATGCTGTGGAATCAGTATTGATAGCAAGGTGGACCAAGAGCTATACATCTCTACATTGCTTGGCACATTCTTTGAATCCAAAGTAAGTATAACATCTACTCAATTCATTTTGGTATTTTTTGTTATTATGGAATTTCTTATTATTTTTCTTATCTTGTCTAGGTATTACAGCTTTGAGTGGCTTCAAGAGGACAACAGCCGGGTTGCTCCCAATAATGATCAAGAGATTTCTGTAGAAAGGAAAGCTTGTATTGCTCGGTATTTTGCCAATCCCGAAGACAGAAGAAAAGTTGCAATTGAGTTTGCTGATTTTTTCAATTGCACGAATGGTCTTAGTGATGGAGATGCTATAAGAGATAGGTATCATATGGAGCCTATAACTTGGTGGTCGGTTCATGGAGCAAGTGTTCCAACTATCCAACACTTGGCGTACAAGTTACTTGGTCAACCCTCTTCTTCCTCATGTTGTGAAAGGAATTGGAGTACCTACAGCTTCATTCATTCTTTGGCTAGGAACAAGTTGACACCTCAAAGGGCGGAAGATTTGGTTTTTGTTCATACTAATCTTCGTCTTTTGGCTAGGAGACATCCAAGTTACAATGAAGGCGTGACTCAACAATGGGATCTTGGTGGTGATGAAATGGATTCTTTGGATGTTTCTAATGTTGGTGTTCTGGAGATTGCCCAACTTTCTCTCGATGAACCAGACTTGGAAGCGATGATCTTTAATGTTGATGAAGATGAAGAAATTGATTTGGAAAATTCCTAAAGATATCTATTGTCTTTACATGAAGCTACAATGACATAAACTTTAATTACATGCTTATTATTATTATTATTTTAACTATATTTGAATTTGTAATGAATAATTTAATTTTCGTATCCTACTCGTATCGTATCCTTGAATTTTTGAATTTTGCCGTTTCGGCGTATCGTATCGTTTCGTATCCCCTTTTCCGTATCCGTTTCAGTGCAACCTAGATTATGAGTGAGCCATTATAGTTCATATTCAAAACTTTGCTCCATTTATTATGATGAGGATGTTGAATTCAAGGTGCATTTCACAAGTCAAGTGGAGACCTACAAATGACCTATGTTCTTCCGGTTTCCTTCCCAATTTCATCATCCACTTTCCTTAAACCTTAACGTTCAACCGTGCCGTAGGCGCGGGGCTTCACCTAGTTGTCCAAATAATCCAACATCTATGCTACCAAGCCTCCTACGCATATGCATGGAACTAATGCTTGAATTGGTTTCTACTTTTTCTTCCCAGGTCCTCAACGTGAACAAATCTACCTAGATTGGAAATGAAAACTCTGCACACCTTAAAGATCATGACGAGCAGGTTGACAAGAAGAAGCTCAACTTCTTCCAGAGTGGTTTCGGGTATTCTTTGAAGTTGTTTGCTGTGGAACTTCTAGGTGAACTTATGTGTTTTTCCCTGGCTATCCGTCACTAGTAGTACTCTCTAGCTAGCCGTTTGATGAACTGTTATAATCAGTTTCTTGTTGAGAGATACCGTACTGATCGTGCCCGAAGCTATAGGTCAGTTTCTTGTTAAGATCGAGCTCGAAGGTGCTACTGGATCGATCTCATTGACATGTATATGTATGACATCTAGTGAGTAGTGACTTGTCAAAGGGTTCAACTTGAAGGGAGCGGATATAGAACATTCCGGTTAGTAGCTTCTTTCTTTTGCTATAAAAGACACGTACTACTGGAAGGACTCTTGTTTCTGGAACATTTTCATGAGCTCCATTATGATTCCAACTAGTTGATTTACAAAATCCAACTTAGTACATCATTTTCGTGTCACGCTCCACTTGTTTTGCAGCCACATTATATTGTGTTTGTGCAGTTGTGCTCCCTAGATAGCCTTCACCTCTACTTAAAAATATCAAACTCCATGTTCATTCCACCTTCTTGACTTTAAGCACTATAATTGCTTTCCCCGCAACACAAACAATTAAAGGTCCATATAGGAAACCCTCGCTGTAATTCCAAGTATAAATTGAGTGGTATTGCTTTTCTCAGCCTCCACATTCATCAACACGTACAAAACCTAGCTAGCTTATTCCTCCAGGTCACTCTGCAACTTCCATCAGCATGGCGAGCGATACTCTCCTTCATCTACTTGTGATCTTGTTGGGGTTTTCTCACCTTCTCTGCCTCAATGCAGTCCCAGCTACAAGTAATGATCTTAGTCAAGCTTCATTGTAGCTAGTGATATATCTTCTTTTCGACGAAGCAAGTTGATCGGTATGGAAAAAGTGTATCTATCTTGACTTGGAACGGTGTATGGACTAGACCATGTCCTAATTACTTTCCAGCCGCCCCTCTGCATTATTATACTGACCACACAAAATAGAGAAAAAAAAGTGGCCTGAATCCTGAATCTCATCTCTTCGCAAATCACAACCCCATTCCCACTCAAGTCAACTCTCAGATTTTGATTTTTGTTGGTTCATCCATGGCTCAGGCTCCTGGTGGATTTGTTCACGACGTCTTCCTCAGCTTCAGAGGCGAAGACACCCGAAAGAACTTTACGGATCACCTCCACACAGCCCTTGTCAATGCCCGAATCAATACTTTCCGGGATGATCGACTCGAGAAAGGGAAGGTTATCAAGGAAGAGCTTGACAAGGCCATTCGACAATCACGAAGTTCTGTGATTGTGCTTTCCAAGGAGTATGCCTCTTCCACATGGTGTTTGGATGAGCTTGTGATGATCCTTCAACAACGCAAGAGGACCTCCGACTATGTCGTCTTACCCGTCTTCTACGACGTTGATCCATCTCATGTCAGGAAGCAAACGGGAACTGTTGCAAAAGCATTTACTCTACACAAGAAAACCCACTCTTGGAGTAAACTGAAAAGATGGAGAACAGCATTCAAGGAAGTTGCAGATCTATCAGGAATGAATTTGCAAGCCGAAGCTGATGGGTATGTAAATATATATTTCTTTTCATTTGCTGATTATTTTGAATTATGTGATACATTTTGTCGTTTCAATTGCAATTTGTAGGCATGAGTCAAAGTTCATTCAGAAAATTGTTAAAGAGATTCAAGACAAGCTAGGTCGTAAGCCTCTGAGCGATGTCCAGGAGGTACTAAAGAAGAAGCTGCGATCTGCTAACCAAATTCTCAATGTCGCTGAGGGCAATCAACTGAATAATCCCACTGTCAGGGAGTCGCTCCTTGACCTAAAAGAGGTTATCTATGATGCAGAGGACTTGTTGCAGGAGATAAAAACAGAAGTGTTGAGGCAAGAGATAGAACAGGTTTATGAGTGTAGCACAAGTAAGGCACAAGAGCTCATCTCTACTCCATCTCATGCTTTTGACACAGTTTTATTACACTCCACGGTTGATCAAGTTCTTGAAAGACTAGATGATATGACGAAGCAGACGAAAGATGTTCTATATTCAGAAGTAACTACTGGATCCAAGGTATCACAAATTATACCATCAACTTCTTGGGTCGAAGAATTCGGTGTGAGTGGCAGAGATGATGAGAAGGAGACACTTATTAGATTGTTGTTATCAGCTGATGAGAGTAGCAATAATATTAGCGTGATTCCTATTGTGGGTATGGGCGGGATTGGGAAGACCACCCTTGCACAGCTTTTGTACAACGATGATAGAGTTGAACATCATTTTGACAAACGAGCATGGGCTTGTGTTTCTGAAAAATTTGATGTTCTTCGGATCTCACAAGAAATTTATGAGTCCCTTACTTCAGAAGGTTGCAACATTGTGACCTTAAATCTGCTTCAGAAAAAAGTGATGGCGGCTTTGAAGGGGAAAATGTTTTTTCTTGTTCTGGATGACATGTGGATTAAGAGTTATAATGAATGGGAGGTCTTAAAGTGTCTTTTTCAATATGGAGCACGTGGAAGTAAGATTATTGTCACAACACGCAATCGAGATGTTGCATCTATGGTGGGTACTCTTGAAGCTCAACGTCTCATGCCAATGTCTGAGGAAGATGGCTGGTCATTGTTTGAAAAATATGCCTTCAAAAATGCAGGTGTTGGGCCACATTCAAGTCTTGAAGAAATTGGTAGACAAATTGTTAAAAAGTGTCAGGGTCTCCCTTTGGCTATCAAGTCCCTCGGAGGTCTCTTATGTTCAAAATTAACTGTGCGGGAATGGAAAAAAATATTGAACAGTGAGACATGGGAGTTGCCACAGAAGGAAAGTAACATTTTGCCATCTCTTTGGTTGAGCTATAAAGACCTGACTCTAGAGCTCAAACGTTGTTTTGGGTATTGTTCGATATTTCCCAAGAACTATAAGTTCAAAAGATTAAATTTGATTTTGTTCTGGAAGGCTGTAGGTCTATTGCAACCCGATAAAAGCAAATCAGCAGAAGAAATTGGAGAAGACTACTTCAAGGATCTAATCTCGAGGTCATTTTTTCAACTTTCATCAACTTATTATGGTCTTGAATCTTACACCATGCATGACCTTCACAATGATTTAGCAAGCTTTGTATCTGAAGAATTTTGTGTAAGATTGGAGGGCAGTGATTCACCAGACAGTTGGAGCAGGACTCGTCATGTGAATGTTATATCAAATATGTTTGAGGCTTTAGATCAACCTAAATGTTTGCGCACCTTAATATGTGTAGCAAAACAGGATACGGTGATGGGAGCACTCATTTATAACGTATTGCCAAAATTACAATGTTTAATGGTGCTCAAGTTAACAGGGTACAGTATTGAGGAATTGCCTGATACAGTAAACAACTTGAAACATCTAAGGCAATTGGATTTGTCTCACACTCGCATCAGAAGGTTACCGGATACAATTTGTACTTTGTATAACTTGCAAGCATTGTTGTTGTCATATTGCGTGTATCTTACTGAACTGCCAGCCAACTTGGGAAGATTGATCAAGTTGAGCCATCTGGATATTACATACACACCACAGTTACAAAGGATGTCACAAGATATGGGTAATTTGAAAGACCTCCAGATGCTACCAAAGTTTGTGCTAGACGAAGACACTGCTGGGAATAATTTGGCAGATTTAAAGAAGCTTCAAAATCTGCGTGAGAGTCTTTGTATATCAGGGCTTGAGTATAGCGGTGGTTTGGAGGCCTACATTCTCAGGGACAAGGAGTTTCTTATTGAACTGAAATTGGATTGGGGAGAAAGTGAAGCATGCGATCATACGGTAGAAGAAGAAAGAGAAGTGCTTGAGAAGCTCCAACCTCACCCGAACCTGGAAAGACTTACAATTAGAGGTTTTGGAGGTAAAATGTTGGGAGATTGGTCAGGATATTATTCTTCCTCTGCTCTTGTTTATCTTGAACTAGATGATTGTTGGAATTGTGTCTCCTTGCCAGCATTGGGACAGCTACCTTCCCTCAGAGAGCTCCGTATTAAGAGGTTAAATGGAGTGGTGTCCATAGGTTCAAAATTGTATTATGGTGAGGGCAGTGCTACTACTTGTGTGAATGAACCATTTAGATCTCTACAGTCTTTATCATTCGAACGTATGAGAGGGTGGAAAGAATGGTCTTTTGTAGGAGGTGACGATATTGCAACTTTTCCCATGTTGACGAAACTTCGTATATCCACGTGTCGGAAGTTGAGTTTGTTGCCGGAAACAATGCACTCCCATCTCCCATCTCTCGTTAATTTGCAGCTATGGAAGTGCCCAGAATTGGAATGTTATCCGGAAGGGGGATTCCCGTCAAAGTTAAAATTACTTGGAATCATTGGCTGTAAAGAACTGAATGCAAAGAGTGTGCAGAAGCTGAACAAGGGTTGTCTCCGAAGACTCACCTCTCTCGAAGAATTGAAACTCAGCTTTGAAAGCGACAAAAAAGTAGATTGGTCGGCAGAGATGGAGGACGAGGGGCTGTTCCCCACCACTCTCACTCGTCTCGGGATCTGGCGTCTGAATTGCGAGACCATCGACTGCGCCAAGTGGTTTGGCCATCTCAACTCTCTTCAACATTTGGAGATTCACTATTGCTATGCGCTCCGGTGCTTGCCAGAAAGTGGGCTACCCTCTTCTCTTTCTCTTCTAGAGATACATGGATGTCCTTTGCTTGAAAACGGTGCTGTAGAGAGACGGGTGAAGATTGGCCCAAGATTGCTCACATAGGCTACATTCTGATCAATTGGGAAAAAATATGATGCCATTTGGAAGAGAAGCAATCCATGTTCTCTGAACGCATCGCACAGCCTAAGGAGGTCTCTCATTCTTCTTTCAATTTGATCGGTATGATTGATTGCTATCTTTTCATATGTTGTTTATTTTCATTGTATCTGATTTTGACGATGGGAGTACCCTAATTGCTAATCTGGATCTGGGTGAAACTTTGGTGTATTCGGCCCCATTATAAAGCTTAATTGTGGTAATGAAGTTTGTGATCTGACTTCTCTGTGTAACTGATTTTCCTTCCAACATTGAAATAGATGATGTGTTAGATATATATCAAACAGAACTTTTGTTTCCTTTCAACATTGAAATGGTGGATTTGATTGGAATTATGTATGTTGTTGTGAATTATGTGTGCTAATCCTTCCTAATATTGGCTGCAGATGGACAAAGTGGGTACTAGTATTGAATTTCTATTTTCCAGAAAGTGGACTACCCTCTTCTCTTTCTCGTCTAGTTATAGAAGGATGTCCTTTGCTTGAAAAACGGTGCCGTAGAGAGACGGGTGAAGATTGGCCCAAGATTCACTACACCAAAACTGTCGATAGACAACACCATTACAACAACAGATGAGTTATTATCTGTTGTGTGAATAGGAAATCGAGAAAAATTTGATAAAGACAACATATAGTTCTGCCTACTACTGTCTAAAGACCTATGCAACTTCATAATTTTGATATCGAAAATAGCTCCACCTGGGGACATTATACAACAACAGAAATTATTTTTTTCTGTTGTTTATATTTTGATATTTTTGCTTCAAACAACAGTAAAATAGGACTGTTGTGTGATAAAATTGTCTAATAATAATCACACAACAGATTTCCATGTAATGTTGTGTGATAAATTGTTTACAAATTTGTTCATAATAGTAAAACAACATATTTTTAGATGTCTGTTGTGTGTTGACTGATTTTATATTAGGGTTTGACACTTGAAAAAATATTTGAGTTTCCCCCCAATGTTGGCATGAATCACACAACAGAAAGGATGATATCTGTTGTTAGTCAGTTAGTAATGATATTGGCGGGAAACTTTCCTTTTCTCCCTCCAACAAGTGAGGTTAGTAGCGGGAAGTTTTATGTCATTCCCTCCAAAATGAAGTGAGCTAGGTTTGTGGATTATGAAGGAAAAAAAAATTGACTTTGCAAAGAAAAAGGAATTGACTGAAAAAAGTGGCTCTTCTGACCCATATACGTACCATTCTCAACCCAAAAACAACATAAGTGTAAAAAAGTAACCCAAAACAGCTACCTAGCCCAAACTAAGTGTATCGAGCTCTCTCTCACGAACCCTAGCCTGCTCCCAATTTCATATCGAAATCGAAATCGAAATCGAAAGCAACCAACCCCAACTCACCGAAATAGCTATCTTCCCAAATTCGAAATCATCCCCAATCGAAATCAAGAGAGGGACTCTATACAGAAGACAATATCGATGCTCCTCTTCGCAACAATCGAAATCTGAAGAGGTAGTTCTTGAAATCGAGAAGTTAGGTTATCTTGTGGAGCAGAGCTCTTGCGGCGGTGACTGGTGATTGTTTGTTGTAATCGCGTAGCGTTCCTGGTAATCAAGGTATGTGCCCGGTGCCGCTGGTTTGATGGTTAGATGTTGGTTCCCGAGTTGGCTTCCACTGGTTACATACATATTGTTAGATGTGTTTACAATTATCAACGACATGTGTAGAGATAGTAAATGTCATGTGTATTAGTTTTGTTAACTGAAATTGCGTTGACAGAGATAGTAAATGTAATCAGATTTTTGGTGATGCTGTGGAGGAGATCGTCGGATCAAAGTCAGGAGGTGAAGAGGCTCGTGATGCCACTTTGGTTCCGAGTGTTATATTCACGTATTTAACACTGATTCTATTGAGATGTAGTTAGGCTTATTGGTTTTCATCGATGTATTTTTGTTTACTGAGTAATGTTTTAGGATATATCAGGCTTATTGGGTTTTCAATTCAGTTATGATATTTGTAAAGCTTCTTGCTTCACCAAGTGATGATGTTCAGGAACATGGATGATGAGAACTGATGTGCTTTTATAGGCATGGGTTGTGTTTGATTATATATTGCTATCAGTTTTAATTGTAATTGTAGCTTTCAATTTTTTTTTGAAGAATCTGACTTTGTTTTTATTTGTTTACAGGCGTGAGGACTACAGAAGCACTTGAAGAGGCTCAATGTCCCGAAGCATTGGATGCTTGACAAACTTGGTGGTGCATTTGTAAGTAGATTATATCCATGTTCTGTAGGTAGTTTTTTTTCTTTCGCGTTGAAATGTTCATTGCGTTGATACTATTTTTGCATTTGTGATTGTCTAGGCCCCCAAGTCCTCATCTGGACCTCACAAGTCTATCGAATATCTGCCCTTGATCATTATCTTGCGGAACTGGTTAAAGTATGCTCTGACTTACAGAGAGGTTACTGCTATTTTGATGCAACGACATGTTATGGTTGATAACAAAGTTAGGACTGATAAGACCTACCCTTCCGGCGAAAGAAGAGAGAGACAATGGCGAAGATTGCAGCTCTACCAATAGTTGGGATGGTGTTGGCCGGGTGTGCCCAAGCTGGGTTAATGATAGTAAGCAAAGCTGCCATGTCCACTGGCATGAACAACCTCTATGTGCCATGTATTGTATCTTGGGTTTTCTATATGTGTACTTAATCTTTTGAATTGTATTCAGGGAATTCCGCCACAACAGGGTAGAGGCTGTGGACTTTGGGTAATGCTGTACATGAATGACATAGTGAAGGACAAGAATTTGGGATTTGCAACCAAGGTAAGATTAGCAGCTAAACTTTGATTGATGTCATGCTATGATTTGTAGTGTAAGTTGTGTTATGCATTATGAAGGGAACTGTGATCTTTAATATATAGAACTGAGCTGGTCATGTGAATCTGTTTCTCAACTGTGAAATGTGTTGGCATGAGAGTATACGATAGACTAGCTGTAGACTAGCATTATTCTGGTCCTAATTCTGTTATCAAGCTATGCTACGTGTATGGTTACGATTAGGTAGTCATGATCCAATGAATGGTTACGATATGTTGTCAGCTGATGTGTTTAACTCTATATATAGAGCTGTACCTTTTATATCAGATATATGGAAAAAGTGAGATAGATTTGTGAAATTGAGATATATTAGATTGGGCATTGAAGGTGAAATTGAGATTTTGCAGGTGAAAACTATGAAATAAAGTAAGGGATGGGTGAGAACTGAGTTCTGCTGTCTAGTTGCTTGATCGAGTCTCAATATTTCATTGATTTTTCATTTTTGCCTTTGTTTGGTGAATTTGGTCATCTGGGCTTACTTCTTAATGTTTAGGATGGTAGCTTCATCTATTGTTGTTTTTTAATTTTCTGGGTTCTAACTCATTGATCAAGCTCTCTGTTGGAAGAGTGGAGAAGTCTTAATTTGTATATATCACTTACAGCTATGACCTTAATTTGTATATATCACTTACACTTGTTGAGTTACTGTTGGGTAATTGTTTGTATCTACACTTGTGTTTCCAGTGGGAGGTGAGAAAGGGCAGAAAACAGCAAGTGTACACAGCAACTGAAATTGATGCTGTCCGGAATGAATGGGCAAATTATGTCAGCAGCATTCAGTTTGTAAAGTAGTTGGCGCGCCCCTATCGAATTAGGTGGTAATACTAAGATCATGCACCTCTTTTGTGAACAATTATGCTTGATCTATAAGTTTGTGTAGCGCGCATTTTGCTTTTGTAGATCATGTGAATGTGTATGTAGAGCACTAACTCGCACACTTCACTATGAAGCTAGCTAGCTGTATATGTATGTTGCTAGTGCAATGCAGGTGATCATGTACTGTTGCAGCTGTACATTTTGGCACCAACAGTGATCATGTACTGTTGGTGCTAGATAACTATTGCATGTATATATGTTTATTTTGGAACAAATGCTCATGCACATTAGGAATGGCCTGAATTTCTAGTCTATTGTTGTTCCAATTTTCAGACAACAAAATGTTCACAAAAACAGCAGTTCAACCATCTCTCTCACAACAGAAATTTCACATTTTCTGTAGTTTCAACAACTTTACAACAACAGAAATTCCACATTTTCTGTAGTTTCAACAACTTTCCAACAACAGAAATTCCACATTTTCTGTAGTTTCAATAACATTACAACAACAGAAATTCCACATTTTCTGTAGTTTAAATAACTATACAACAACAGAAATTCCACATTTTCTGTTGTTTAAATAGCTTTCCAACAACAGACAATATAAATAACTGTTGTTGCAATACATATCCAACTTCAGAAAATAAAATGAATATGCTAGTTGAAGATAACTACAACAACAATATTTAAAATATATGTTGTTATTCATGTTGCTCATTGATCAACTCTAACTTCAGACATTATAAATATATGTTGTTGCAATAGACTTGAACCAACATATATGGCCCAAAAATGCTTAATTTTTTGGCTACTGACAGACAACAGACATTATAATTCGACGTTGTTGCAACTAGCTTCTAACAACAGAAAAAATCTGTTGTGTGAGGAGGTATCCAACGGCAACTCAATAGACAACAGAAATTTACATGTTAGACAACAGAACTGTTCTGTTGTCTATCGACCCTTTTGGTGTAGTGATTGCTCACATAGGCTACATTCAGATCGGTTAAGAAGAAATATGATGCCATTTCGAAGAGAAACAATCCATGTTCTCTGAATGCATTGCACAACCTAAGGAGGTCTCTCATTCTTCTTTCTGTTTGATCGGTAAGATTGATTGCTATCTCTTTATATATTTCAATTTTGGTGTATTTATTGTTTATTTTCATTGTTTCTGATTTTGACGATGGGACCATTGAGTGAAACTTGGGTGTATTCAGTCCCATTATAAAAGCTTGATTCTGGTAATGAAGTTTTTTATCCGAGTTGTCTGATTAGTGTTAAAATAGAGGATGGGTTAGATATCAAACAGAACTTCTGTTTCCTTTCAACATGAAAATGGTGAATTTGTTTAGAATTTAGCACATGTCTGAAGCTTTTTCAACAAAAATGGTTGCCTCTGTTGTTCAGCTTGTTAGTTTCACTTTTGATGTGTAATATGCTGTTTGAATAGGTACACTATTGAAAATGAATTGTTAGATTTTGTATGCCTGATAGTAACCCACTCAATTTAGGAGTTCTGATAACAACCCCCATTTGTTATTGCATCTTCTTCACACAGTTAATTTACAAGTTTTCTGAATGTGTACTTTTGATTGAGACTAGGTGGGTAACGGATTATCAGAAAGAGGATCCATTTGCATGTGGAGCCGTAGAACGAAGAGTTCAGTTAGAGAAGGTGATGAACGGTCAGTTGAAGGTAGAGACCAAGGCCAAGGATGAGGTCGTCAGCACCGATAGACAGCCATTGTTGAAGGTGTGGTTTTCGAAACTATTACTTAAAATTTGAGATCCAAATCCACATCCAAATTATGTTTTGCAACACGGTCGTGCAGTATTTTGACTTTTGTTTAGAATGTGAAATTGAAGACCCCTTAACAAAATGTCAATGCTTTTCTCTAGATTCCACGTTATATGTAATATGATACTAGAGACACATAATACTTGGATGTATGCATGCCATTATCTAATAGCTACCGAGTTAGTTTCTTGTGACTTGGCCAGTATGTTCTATTTCAGTATATATGTTGTGAATTATGTAGTTTCTTCAGATTCAACCCTTTGTTTATTTAATTTCCTTTTTCCAATCCGTTTCATTCTTATTGGTCACCTCATTTTTCTTAGTTGTTCAAAACTAACTGTTTCGTCGTTGTTTTCTTCTTCCTGTAAACTCCGATCAAATTCCTAAGCCACACCTCATTGACGGAGTTTTCAACTCAAAACACCCTTGTTTTAATCACTCAAGTCTCTTTGTTTTCATCCTCCATATTGGTATTTCATATTCCAACTTGATCAAACTTCATCTTATCGGAGTTATTGGTGTACAATCCCTTAGTCCATGTCCATGGCCATCTCATCCAGCCATTCAATCCTTACATGTTTCCAGATCAAACCCAAGAGTTCAAGTTTCAATTTGGAGAAAAGGGTGTTTGGATCACCAGTTTTGCAACATGGGGTTTCTTGCATTGGGAAGAAAAAACTCCAGGCCAGAAGAGTTGGGACTAAAGCTGAAGCAGTGCAACTGGATTTGGAGGCAGCTTCGGAGAGTTTGACTGATCTCAAGGGTTTAGGGAGGGCTTTAGAGCTTGATGTTATGTCAGAGAGGGACCTGAGTTAAAAGGGCTTCTTGGGGTTGAGGAAGACTAAGCTTGTGTGCACAATCGGCCGACATGTGATTCATTGGAGGATTTGGTGTTGGGTGGGATGAATGTGGCAAGGCTCAATGTGTCACAACACTAGGGAATGGCACTGTGACGTGATTAGGAAGATTAAGAAGTTGAATGTGGAAAAAGGGTTCTGTTTCGATTATGATTGATACTGAAGGTAGTCAGATTCATGTTGTTGATCATGGAGAACCAACCTCTCTCAAAGTTCAGGTACACTTATAGCTAAGCCTTACTAGCTTATTACAATTTGCTAACTTTAAGTAGGTTTTACCAGAGCATATGAGAGAAGAGGTAAGACATAAATTTAGTGTCGTAGTTGGAACATACTTTACTCGTTTGTACTTCTATAATGCTTTGGAATTTGAAATTTCGATAATAAGAAAAAAGAAAAAGATTTAAACTTGGTTAAGTTTGGAAAGGTCAAATTCGCAGTCTTGATTCAGTAAAAGGGTGACGGGTACGTTGATTGATTAGTGTTTGTTCTTTGGATTATCAGGAGGATTCTGTCTGGCCATTTACCCCTGAAAAGTTCGAGGGTTCTCTTCCATTCACAGTTAAAGCAAACTATGAGGGATTTTCTGAAGGTACTGATTGACTTATTACGAAAGTGCCTATTTGACAGTTAATGAGTAGATAAATAAGACATCTTTGTGCTAATGATACCTAGAAATAATTGTTGGCAGGTATCAAAGTGGGTGATGAACTTGTTATTGATGGTGGAATGACATGTTTTGAAGTCATTGAAAGACTTGGAAGTGATTTGTTCTTGCCTTGTGCAAAGTTCAGCTTTTGGAGAGATGGGCAGCTTGTGAAGAGGAACTATGAGCTCCCTACCCTGTCAACAAGGGTAAGCCTCCAATTTGTTGTCACTTCTTTAAGCTCTACGTGCCATGATGTAAACTATGAATTGTCAGTTGAAGCAGTTTTGGTTCTCATTTTCCATTATTTATGCTATACAGGACTGGTCTGACATCGAATTTGGGATTTCTGAAGGTGTTGATTTCATTGCCATGTCCTTTGTAAATGATGCTGAGTCTGTCAAGCATTTGAAAGAAATGTTACATTGGAGATAATTTCATGTTACGTTGGACTTCAAAGTTCAATCAAAACAGTTAGTAGAAAGAAATGTGATTTGAGGCACTCTCCAAATTACCAGCAGATCCTTACCTTTTTTAAGGAGCCACAGTATTGTGTCAAGGACTTCATCTATTACATTAACCAGTGTTCTCTACTTTTCTGCAGATCCATAAAAGTGTTGGCTAAGATTGAGAGCTTGGAAGCCCTTCAAAAATTGGAGGAAATCATTGAAGCTTCTGATGGAGTTATGATTGCTCGGGTTAATCTTGGAGTTGAAATCCCACTGGAACAAATTCCAACAGTCCAAGAGGAGATTACTCATGTTTGCAGGCAGCTAAACAAGCCAGTAATCATAGCTTCTCAACTACTTGAATCAAAGATTGAATATCCAACCCCAACATGTACTGAGGTACTACACTTAATTGTAGTAATATAATGATACTGATGAGGAAAGTCGATCAAAGAAACTCTCTTTAAACTGACCACTTTATTGAAAGGTTGCAGATGTTTTTGAAGCTGTTAGACAGTATGCAGACGCCTTGATGCTATCTGGAGAATCAGCAATTGGATTATTTGGGCAGAAGGCTCTTTCTGTCCTTCAAATGACCAGCAGTAGAAAGGAGATATGGAGTCGTGAAGAAAATATGCCTGATCCTTCAAACCACCGTGATCTTTTAAATCTACGGCAATTAGGAGAATCGTTGCCTGATCGCATTGCTGAGCAAATATGCAATTCTGCAGTCGGAATGGGTACTTTTCTTCCACATCCTCTCTTTTACTCAATCTACTGTCCAGATCAGCTAACAAGTGGACTAATTCTACTAAAGGTAGTGACTTTGGTGTAAATGTGTGTGGTGCATTCACCTTCTTTGAAACTTGCTCAAGAACACCTATTTAAGGCTGTTAGAGTCCTTAGGGATGTTTTTGAAGGATTTACAAACCCTTTCAGATAGACAGAAGTGCTTTCATTTGTACAAATATATCATTGAGAGTGTTCATTTGGCTATATGGGCGTTGCTCCGCAAATTCGCTTATTACAGAATTACTCTTAAATATCCCATAATAGAACTCCTTTTACTTATTTACGGACTCATATTGCTATTAAGTGGTAGCGATTCCTATTAGAACTATTAGCGGTATACTCGTGATAATAGCTTTCAGTTGTAATCCCGATGTCTTTTGGTACATGAACTTAACTTGTGCTCTTTGTGCAGCTAACAACCTCGCCGTTGATGCAATCTTTGTTTACACCAAGCACGGAGACATGGCATCACTCCTGTCACGTAACAGGCCAAACCCTCCCATATTTGCTTTCACAAACGAAGAAAGCACTCGAATGGCTTGTGCTCTTTGTGCAGCTAACAACCTCGCCGTTGATGCAATCTTTGTTTACACCAAGCACGGAGACATGGCAACACTCCTGTCACGTAACAGGCCAAACCCTCCCATATTTGCTTTCACAAACGAAGAAAGCACTCGAATGGCTCTGAATTTGCAGTGGGGAGTTGCTCCACTTCTTGTTGATCTATCAGACGACATGAGATCTAACATCGCAAGCACCTTCCAACTCATAAAATCACAGGGTTTAATTAAAGATGGCGACACAAGTTTGGTGGTTTGACCATCTCAACTCTTCAATATTTGGAGATTCGCTATTGCCATGTGCTCCGGTGCTTGCCAGAAAGTGGGCTACCCTCTTCTCTTTCTCGTCTATATATAACTGAATGTCCTTTGCTTGAAAAACGGTGCCGTAGAGAGACGGGTGAAGATTGGCCCAAGATCGCTCACATAGGCTACATTGCGATCAATCTTTAAAAAATATGATGCCATTTCGAAGAGAAACAATCCATGTTCTCTGAACACATCGCACAGCCTATGGAGGTCTCTCATTCTTCTATCAATTTTGATTGGTAAGATTGATTGCTATCTGTTTATGGAGGTTTCTGATTTTTAAAACGATGCGAGTAGTCCATTATTTACTTCGTTCCCTTTTCATTTATGGCTAAATTCCTGAACCCCTATTGCTAATCTGGAATTGGGTGAAACTTTGGTGTATTCGGTCCCATTATAAAGCTTGATTGTGATAATGAAGTTTGTGATTGTGATAGTAACCCACTCAATTTAGGAGTTCTGATAACAACCCATTTGTTATTTCATCTTCAAGTTTTCTGATCGTATACTTTTGATTGAGACCAGGTGGGTGGCGGATTATATCAGAAAGAGGATCCATTTGCATGTGGAGCCGTAGAACGAAGAACTCAGTTAGAGAAGGTGGTTTACTTCTGGATCTGAAGTGTTCATTTTCTTTTTTGATAATCTGAAATTGAAGAGTGACCATAAGGGCTGTGGTACTTCTCTATTTTCTCAAGGAGCTATAAATTCATCAACTAAATTCTTTGTGCTATGTGTAGGTGTGCAAAAGTTAACAACAGTGTCACTCATTCATTGGCTACAACTCCCCTAACTCACCCTGTAAGTTTCTTTTCAGTTTCCAAATCAAGCAACTGTTGCGTCTGAATTTCTTACCTATAAAAAGAAAACTAAAAGTATTGGAATGCCAATTGATTTGGACATCTTCTCTGCACTTTACATGTAGCATGTCAGCTTATATGGACGGTCACAAGCGGCGTCTATGGTGTTTGTCATAATTCAATGGTGGACCAGTTACAATGCAAAATCGACTCACCAATCCCCTAAGTGAGTAATTTACCCCCCTGCCTCTCAATCGAAACTATTCCATCTCTTTGTGAAAGTTCATTTTGTAAACACTCATGATATGGTTAGTTTTGCTTTGATTCATTGGAAGCTTGGCAATTCAACGGAATTCTAACCCGAGGAATGTGATTCATGATTTTCTAGATCGACAGTAACGAATCAATGATTAATGACATTTTGGAAGTGTATCATACGGATCATGACGTTCCTGATAATTTTGGTGGATGGAGATGTTGAAATTTCAGTATCATATTTTCTTGTGTTAGCAAAAGGCTGCAATGATTTAGTTGGCAGCTGCTGCGTGAACATTAATTGGCTAAAGCTAATCACTTGCGTGCATTTTAAGTTAGTAGAAGTGGCTTGCATGATAAGTTATCTAAGCTTAGGTTTGTATTTCGATCGTGGTCATATTTGTACCAAATACCACATTTTCTATCTAGAATGATGTGTAGACTGGTCATTTCATTGGAGTACAATGATATATACAGTAACCTTCAAAATAATTCATTTGTTCTCACCAAAAGAGACAAAGAAACAGCAGTCTTATTTCTTCATGCCCATTCTTATTCAGGATGGCGCCATAGACTATCATACATAAAGAAGCCTCACTACATGCCCAATCTAAATGGAAGAATTTGATTCCACATATGTAAGCCATTCAACACCAAAATAGTCTCATGAGGAGCATTTCTTTTTCTACTCAGCACTTGCAGAACAAATACATATAGAATGGGAAACGACAGTCCTGGAGCATCAACAGGGTATCATTTTTCCAACTTGAAGACCAAAAGAAACCCAATGATGATATGATTGGTATGTGAATGAATCACTCACTGAGAAGCTAAAAAAAAGCTTCATCTCTCTTCAACTTACTGAGATTACCTTGGGAAACAGAGCTTACAATCAAAATCAATGACTTAAATAATCCTCCGCTGAGTTCACGTCCAGGGGCTGAAAGCAACTCAGCAATCACCTCTTTAGAAACTGATGACCCTTGCAGAAACATTATGTCGTGACCTTTTGAATATTGAACGTAGACGAATCACTTCTTAATCATAATATTTACTCCTTTTTTCTTCCTTCCTCTTCTTCTTTTTCCGCTCTTTCGATTTATCCTTGGATTTGTGCTTCTTTGAGCTCCCCAAACAAGCCTTTTTGGATTTCTTCCTGTCATTGTCAAGCTCCTCTTCAGAAGAGTCATAGAACCTCTGTGAAGGCTTCTGTGGTCCATAAACACGACGTTCTTGTACACTGGGACCAGCTATCAACTGATACTTGGACTCTGAATGTGAGAGATATGGACCCGTTTCATCCATTCTTGGCACAACAGCGCCTCTACCACGCTTAACCCTGTCGTAGCAAGAAACATATGTCAACTGGTATGTTCACTTCATGTACAACGCACATAATCAGATACTCACAAAGCAGATAGAGCGAATCAAATAAATAGCCTTTTCAATTGTAACCTTGAATGTAAAAATTCTTCAAGTTCTTCGTCACTCACACCATTCTCTTCTCTTGAATGGCATGTCTCATCTACCCTTTTACTTGATGCACAAGTAGCAAGAGCATTGTCATCCATAACCGACTGCCTCTTACTAGTGGTTCTTGGCGAGTTATAATTGCCTGAATATCTATCATTTCTGCATCATCCTTCCTCTTGCCTTCGAGCCTTTCATCCAATTCTCGCTCTTTCTCTCGTATTTGCCACATCTCATTCACTTCCACAGCTTTATTTGCTAAAGACAAAAAAGAAAAGAAAAGAACACAGCGATAATTAGGAAAATAGAATAAAAAGAACACAACATCAAACTATTGGGTTGTCCTCTTCAACTTTGAATTTACTCGGCTCTAAAGCTGTAAAAGTTGGTCTTTCTAATGAAAACATACGAGGCTCATCATGGATCTCTTATAGTGAAACCTGGTGGAATTCCAACTCATTAGTTGTTTCGAATTTCAAGGCACTGGTTTCTGTTGAAAGTAAGGGACACACATAATTGACAACTTCCGTAAGGAACAACAAAGAGAATGAAACTACTGACACAGCAGGGACTGACCTTGTTCCACACCACGAACAGTAGCACTCAGGAGCCGAGAATTTGGTTTAAATCTTGCTTTAGGTTGTTGAAGATGAGCATGCACACCATCCTTAAAAGAAAATTCTAATTAACCACAGAATGTGGTATGCTTATCTTTGATATCTTATTTCCAAAAGATTCCTGGCTTTGACATGTCCTTTACTCTTCTTTCTGAGTCATCATGTTATATATATATATATATATATATATTCTTTCTGACATATGACTCTCAATTGTTGTAAGACCATCTCTAATGGTGAATGTTCTATACTTCATAATAGAATTTTTAGAAAAAATCTCATCTTCAACCCATGAAGATCTTAGTCTTATACCTTAAAACTAAGTCATATACCCTATTTTGGGTTCTATAATAGAACCTTGGATGAGGAATAGAACCTTGCAAAAATTGGTGGGCCCAGATAAAAGAAGAACATGTGGAGAGAGAGAAAGATGAGTCTTAAAATGAGGTATGAGACCATGATGGTTAGAGATGGGAAAGTCCTATAATGAATAGTGATTTACAAGGTCTCATTATAGGGTATATGACCTTGATGGTTGAAGATGCTTTAATGCAAACCTCAGGTAAATGTTTTACGAATCGTGATTATAGAGAGAATAATATGAAGCAATGAATTGTGTAACTTTATTAATGAATGAGTAACTTCTATATATAAGAGAGTACAAGAGGTACAAACAGGAAAGTAATCCTATTACATCTCTGGATAAGCTATACTGCCATATCCTGTGATCTCCACCATAACTAGGAACATCAAATATTCTACAACACTCCTCCTTGTGCCGGTGTATGGTGGTGACGCTTCTTCATTTTCTTCATTGATACCTCATCAAAAATCTTGCCGAGCCAAAAACCTTTGCAGGAGAAAAATCGGTCTCGCCAAGTAAAAAGAATGCAGATCGTCGTAGACGATGATATGACGCATAACTATATTGCCTCATTAAAACCTTGCTAAGTAATAAAAATCTAGTGGGATAAAAACAACCTTAGTCAAGGAAAAAGAGTATAACATATCTTTTACATCCAGAAACGCTCATGTGCATGCTAAACTCCCCCTGAAGTCTGCATCTCCCCCCGATATCAACATCAATGGTAGCTTGAGTAAGCTGAGCAACCCTATGCTCTACACATGCTTCTCAAATGTGGAATTTGGCCAATGACTTAGAAAGTCTACCACATTTTCCTCAAATCAAGCTTGATCAACCATAACCTTGAGGAATTGCTATTGTTTGCTGACTATAGAATAACTTATGCGATATATATTTGGTGTTGTCGCCCTACATGTAATCTAGCTTCATCACCTTGATGCAAACAAAATTATCCTCATAATGCATGTAGGTTCATCAGTGGTGATTCATAAACCACTTGATCTTCGATATGTGCACTTATGGATCTCAACCATATGCACTCCATAACAACTTCATGTTAGATCAATAATCTCAACATGGTTCGAAGATGTAGCGATAAGAGTCTGCTCTCTAGACTTCAAGAGTCAGTAGTGGATTCCAATCCACAAGTCTCACGAATATGTGTAATGATGGACCTTAGCCATATACACTTCTTAATTGCCTCATGAAGAACAATAATCTCAGAATGATTCGTGGATGTAGCGACTAGGGTCTGCGTTGTAGACCTCCAAGATATCGCGGTGTCTCCCATAGTGATGACATATCTTATCTGGGAACAACCTTTATGTGGATCAGAGAGAAATCCAGCATCAGCAAAATCCATCAATACATCACAAGGATTATTGGTATAGGGGGTAAAGGGAGTGGCGTCACCATGTTCAATGGCATGTCCCTTTGAGACGGAGGTTTTCCGTCTTGCCTCTCTGTAGGGAAAAAACAAGCTCATATCTATCGTACCCTTCAAGTACCTGAAGATATTCTTAATGCCTGTCCAATGAGGTTGCGTGGGTGCTGAGCTAAATCTAGCTAACAAGTTCACAATAAATGAGATGTCCGATCTTGTGGATTGAGTTAAGTACAGTAATGCACCTACTGCATTTATGTAAGGCACTTCATCCCTTAAGAGTTCCTCATCCTCATCCCTTGGACGGAACATATCCTTTTTTGGATCTAGGCTACGGACTACCATGGGGGTGCTAATAGGATGTACTTTGTCCATGTTGAACCTTCTCAACATCTTGCAGACATAAGCTGCCTGGTGGACTAGCATTCCACTACTACGGTGTTCTAGCTCAAGGCCTAGACAAAACCGTGTCTTCCCAAGGTCCTTCATCTCAAACTCGGATTTCAAGTACTTCGCAGTATCCTTTAGCTCATCAAGAGTTCCGATGAGATTCATGTCATCGACATAGACTGCTACTATTGCAAATCCGGAACTTGTCCTTTTAATGAACACGTAAGGGCATAGCTCGTTATTCACATATCCCTTCCCAATCAAGTATTCACTTAGGCGGTTATACCACATACGCCCGGATTGCTTCAATCCATACAATGACCTTCTCAATCTTATAGAGAATGCGCTCCGTGGTTTAGAGCTACTTGACTTGGGTAATTCGAATCCATTAAGGACTCTCATGTATATCTCTGAATCTAGATCCCCATAGAGATATGCAGTAACCACATCCATGAGCTGCATGTCTAGTTTTTCGGAAACTACCAAACTGACAAGGTAGTGGAGTGCAATGACATCCATTATGAGAGAATTTATCTCATTGATTCCAGAGCGTTGTGAGAAACCCTGCGCCATGAGGTGAGTATAATCTCTTTATTCTCATCACGCTTTCTAACAAAGACCCAGTTCGATAGGCTTTACACTTGGGTGAGTCGGCATCACAAACCCAAAGACCTTTTTCTTTGATAGTGAACATAATTTAATCTGGATCGCTTCTTTCCATGTAGGCCAATTGCTATTACGTGTGGGAGTTAAAACGTAGATATGTTCGATAAGTCTCAAAATTCCATAATCTCATGTACACTAGTGTAGTTTGTAGAGATCTCTATATTATGAGGAATTGGTTTTAGCATTAAGGCGTCCCTCAATGATAACCATAATCCAAATATATTCTCACGAGACGGAATAGAGTATCAATGATCAATTGATCATATTGTGCCAAACTCACTCCCTTCCTTGGACGAGTATTTATCGAACATTTGGGTCTCCTACATTCTCTAGCGGAACCCATGGCATGTGACGACACTATGCCACTTTGTGACGTCACCATGCCACATTCTATGGTGGCAGCGCCATAACCAACTCCTTTTGGTGGCACCATGTCCTCTCAAAGGGACATAAGTCCTTACAGGCATGATTGCAGCAAGTATATGTGATCACGTCACTTTCACGACTCTAGAAAACGTATCAGGCAACGAATTTGTTACGTTCTATAGTTTGGGGATCATGATGAGACATAGTGAGGACATGACCCTTCATGTCGTTCCTATTTGAACATGCTTGTTCTTATCTCCTCCTAACGATAGGAAGACTGTAAAGAGATCGCCTATCAAGGTTCTTATAGCGGATTCTAGTTGAAGACTCATGTCCAACATAGGTATTCAGCCGTCTCAATTGACCCATCATAATGTGCTAAGGTAGAGCAATTTTTGGCACATATATGCCTAAGTGCGAGATATTATCTTCGCACATAATCACTAGCTGCGCAAAACAAGATTGTGTGATGGTGGATCGTAGATGATGAAGTATAGCTGCATGCGATATTGCATAACCCTAAGCAGAAATTATTTGTGTGCATTACCAATTCTCAGACTACTATCGTAGTCGCTAAATAGTAGTTTTCTGCGAGACCATTTGGGTTTGTTTATGAGAGTATGATACCAATATTAAATCTTAGTAATTTGCAATATAAGTCATCGAAACTCTTCGATGTAAACTTTCTAGCATTATTAAGTCGAATAGACTATCAATGGGATGATTCGGGTAGTGAGTCCGCAGTCATATGATCTAAGCTAGAAGTTTGAGCAGCATTACAAGTGGATGATGACACGACACGTGACCAGTGTGTCTGCATTATAACAAATACCACAAAACATCGTAGTGGTCCGCTAGTTAGTTGAATCGTTCCATAGAATCACCTTAGATTCTATATAGTGAGAACATATGTCCTTTGCATAGGATGGTCTCAATCATAATCTCTTGAATGAGTAGGCTTTGCAATAATGAGTGATGAGCCTTTGAAAATAACCAATGAGGATTTTGGTTGAGGCTTAGAGTTTCCATGAACTTGGGAAGCAGGATAGGAGACTAGCACGCCATCCTCGGTGTTTAGTTTTCTCCTCTTGGGGGAAGAGGCGTCGACCACTAATCGACGTTTGGACGATGGAGCCACCACTGAATGGTGCCCAACTCCAATCTCTTATGAACCATCTCTGGTTCTTGCTTCCTTTCGCTCAAAAGAAGGGATGTCTGATTGACTTTCTGCAAATCCGGATCATCATATCACGACTTGCGTATCCCAATTTGTCGTATCAAAGCCTATATGTGTCTAAATCCCTTAAGTCATCTCACATGGCTTTTTTTTTATTCTACAACTCTCTTTTAGTTGTCTTACATAGCCCATCTAGCTGACACATAAGTTTCTCTAATATTCGGATCATACCGCAATCATTAGAGATAATAAAAAGGAACTCATGTCCATTCTCACTTGAAAATTGTTGGGATAGATGATGAGAAGACCCATGCCCATTCTCATAATATAGAAACATAATCGACAAGGCACAAAGTCGATGTAAGTAGTCTATGTCATAACATAGTATATGTAATTCCCACTTCAATGAGGCATTCAAAGTTCTCGGGGGAAATACTTGCAAAGAAACAAGTCTTGCATGAGGAAAAATCAAAAACTAACTCAAAAGTTTGGTTTTCTGGGGATATGCTTTCAATCAATCGAAGCACCCCCTCGAGTTGCTCCCTCGATCCATCGAGGACACCTTCGATCCATCGAGGACACCTTCGATCCATCGAGGACACCTTCGATCCATCAAAGGGCTTCCGCAGAAAATTTTTCGATCCATCGAAGGGCTTCCTCAGAAAAGTTTTCAATCCATCGAGGATACCTTCGATCCATCGAAGGGCTTCCTCGGGTTTTCCTAAGGTTTTGGCATTCCTCAGGTCAAGATGACCTTTGTGTACTTAAACAGACATAACTTTGTCTAGAAAATAGCTTTTCACGTTCCAGATGAAGTTATAGAAACCAGACATCGTAGCTTTCTGAGCATATATTACTCATATGTTGAATCATTTTGAATCAATCCCAGATTCATGTCAAAGCTAAGCAATCTGCACAGCCAATTGTGTTATGTCGATTTCAGACCTCTGTCTAGTGAAATGAGCATAACCTTTTCTAGAAAATAGATATCGAAGAACCGGACATAGTTCTAAAAACTAGAGGTCCATATCTTTTTAACCATATGCCATCCATATGTTAGTTTATTCTGGGAAAATCCCAGTTTGTCGTCGAAGTCGACAGAGTAGATTATGTTATGTCCTGTTTCTGACCTTTGTCCAGTAAAATGAGCATAATGTTTTCTAGAAATTAGCTATCGACAATCCGGAGATATTTCTGAAAACTAGACATCCGTATGTTTTCAACCATATATAATTCATATGCTGATTATTTTTGGAAAATTCCCATTTCCTTGTCGAAGCTGTCTATTAGTGCGGCAGATTTTGTTTTCTGTGTTTTCATGGATTTAGAGCACTCTTAGCTATCCAAATTGATACATGGACGAATTTGCAAGTTTACTAGGACATCTAAAGTCGTTTGGGTAGCTCTTTTCACTTATGACCAGGTGAAGAGAGATCAATGTAGGTGGGACATAAAGTCTGCTCAAATACCTTTATCGAAAATCTCTTGTTTTAGACATCACAAGTTACTAAGGTGAGCCCTAGTACACGATAGGTTTATAGCAACCACAAAGCATGTATATCATACAGAAAATGTAGACAAGCCTATTATTAATAAGTTAAAAGAATACTTTTGTTAATAATGCCAACATCATACATCAAAATTTGTTAATCCAAAGTAATTGACCAACATTGTCAAACATAATACTTAGGCACACATGCCTTTTTACATGGAAAACATAAAGCTCTAATCAAAATCTGGTATCTCAGCAATTGAGTCTCTGCCAATTTTGAAGTTTGCCTTAATGAAATTAGTCTCTGCTTCATCTCTATCTTTTGATTCGTTGTTTATTTGATCCTTAACATTCGTAAAATCTAAGCACACTTTCTTGTTGATTTTCTGCCGAATTATTGGTGTGTTATAATGCAACGAAAATTTTCATACCCAAACTAGACACGTATATGACACTTTTGCAAACTTTCATAACTTTTCGAGACTTGTAGCTAGGTCGAATAATTTGTACAATAGTATGCAGAAAACAGTTTCGAAAACTGATGTATTCAAGGATTAAGTAGATTCAGATTGGGTGGTTTCAATATAACGATGATGATCTTGGTAATCCATAGATCCCTCACATCTTATTGCCTATCAATTATATTCAATACCTATTGACCCAAAACTTCCGAAATCTATCTTCTCAAACATCTTGAGAATAAACAACTCATTTGATTCGAGAAACATTATGCGTCTTATCTTAGCCTCTCTTGACATTGGTACCTCAGCCTCCACGGCTTCCTTGGTTACCACGGCCTCTATGACCAGCACTTCCTCTATCATGATCATCGATCATGACCTTCATGCGTCAACTTATGTCGTCCTTCCTTGTGTGGGCGGTTGTAGAGACCAAAAACTGCCTCATCAAAATTTCCTTAACTTAAGGGTTCCGCTCCTTGTGCCGTTTTCTTGATGCGCTTTTATAATTTGCATAGTGAACACTCTTGGTTCCAACTTGCCTTGAATTATGATTATGTAGAGGATTTTCTCGATCAAATTTTGCTCTTCAATTGCTTTCCGCATAATTGGAGCATGGATCTAAGATTAAGCATCTCATAGTTGATTAATGCAATTTGCTTGAAGTCGAAAAACAGCATGTTATTCCACTTCTCTTTTAGATCCGGGAGCATGGTGTCAATGCACTTTTGCATATCAAACACCATGAGAAAACAGAAGATGTATTAGTTTCGCAGTCATAAGAGACTTCCTCGACAACTAATTTTTTTTTCTAATATAATGTAACGACCTGAACCGGAAATTGTATGTTAATTGGCTTGATTTGCGCATTTCACGATTAGTCGCGGTTTTGTCGTAATTGGTCGATATGGCAGGTTTGTTCATGACTAAATTATCGGGCAAAAATTTGGTTTGACTTCCTTCACGAGAACTGTAGAGAATTTAATTTCGAGATCGTGAGAATTTTTTGGGGAATTTTTCGGATAAGCGAGCAATGTTTTATCGAGTTTTGAAGTCGGTTGGTGAAAATATATAAAAGTGTTATTTTTATTGTTGATTTAATCGTGACCGTTAGATCTTGATCAGAATTGTTTTGAACAGTTGAATTGGCATGTATGTGTATGGTATATATACGGTATTAATACGAAACAAATTGGGAAACTTTCAATTTTTGGATTTTGACCGTTGACCCACGGGTCAAAACTGACCCGTTTGGGCCGTGAGTTTCTCGGCGTCGGTGTTCTTTATTCTGGTATCTTTTGACCATGGTTCCTTCATGAAATTTGTTGGGATCGAGCTCCTATTTCTTTTGATAGGTGGATCATTTAATTTGGTGGTCGAAGGAGGCAGTTACGACGTGTTAAAGTTGAGGATTTTCTGGCAAATTTCGCCGGCGACAGAGGTGGCGGTGATGGGGGTCAACCTTGTGGGGGTTTTGAAGCCCTTGGGATGGTGAGTCTATCCCAAGTGGTTTCAGCCTTTGCCGTGTCCGGTGGTGGCCGATCGGAGAAATTGAATTCCAACGAGGTTTTCGAAGTTCACGGTGAGTTTTGGACCTTTTTCAGTTAAAATTGGGCTTAGATTTGAAATACAAAGTTGTTGGAAATGTCAAGATCTTCAAACTGATGTATAGGTCAAAGATTTCTGGGTTGGTGAATTGTCCGGCAGCTGCGGCGGCAGCCCCACGCGCCGCCCTGCGCGGCGGATTTCTGGCGAGGTGGATGTTTAGCATGTTTTATGTCGTTTCGCTTGTTTTCACGTGCCGAAAGCAATGGTGAGGTTTTTGAGTTGAGTTGAGTGTTCTAATTTGGGACGAGAGTTGTTTGGGTGTATTTTGGGAATTTTTCTATCCTCGTCGATTTTTCGAGCGATACGTCTTTCGAGAACGCGGGGTTCTTGACGTATTAGCTCCGTATGTTGCATTTCAATATGTATTGATTGTATCACTATTATTCAGGTGATCGTGATCGAGTGTTTGGCGAGGGATCTTCCGCCGGAACTCAGAGTTAGCTTCGTACTGTGAGTGGACACTTTATTTTCATAGTCAATTTGCGAGTCCTGATTATGCATTTACGTTATGCATTTATGATTATACACTTTACGATTATGCATTGTATTAGTATGCATTTACGATTATGCATATACAAGTATGCATTTTATGATTATGCATTTTACGATTTTGCATGTGCATGGAACGTATTTATGATTTGGTTTACACAGATTATAGTCTCAGATACAGAGGTAGCATCGATGCTTTGGCTTCTTGATTGATCCCCGAGATGCTCCGGGAAGGACAGATATCCTGACCTGAGGTCTTACAAACTTATAATCACGAGGGGGTCTAGGATCCCGTGATTAGACTGTATTATGCGGAGGAGTCCGTGAGTGACCTCACATGATTTTATGTGCATCTTTATGGATCAGGGAAAATGTACGTACCTGGTCGGGATTTTCATGTGCATTGACTCGCATTATGCTTTGATGAGCATATATACTTATATGTTGGGAATGACATATTATTATTTTCGTCCACTTACTTTAACGATTTCATTTGCCTTCCCCTGGGCTTTCGGTTTCTTTTGCCCAGTTTGCAGTTTGAATTCCGGGGTTGCACGTCGACGGTGGAGGCGTAGAGTTCAATTCACACTTCAGTTCATGTAGGTTCTCAGTTCGACCTACTGGTTGTATATGATGTGTATAGGCATCGCTCTGAATACTTATGTACGTTATGTTTTCAGTTGAGTTTACTCCTAAATATTTTTTGGATTTCTGATAAACCTAGTGGTTTATTATATATATGATGTTGAGAAATCCGGATGGGGAACGGAGCCCCACGGTTTGGCTTTTGTGGAATATTTGAAATTTGATTCTCTTTGCAGGTTCTAATATTGGCTCACGTATTTCAAAGTAAACTCAAGCAAAAAATTTTTGTTTAGGTCATGTTTTCGAAGGGGTTTGATTTCGGTTTAGGCAACTAAATCGGAGTCGGGTCCTTTCATATAATATTTGGATTAGACCTTTACTTTGATGTATATGGTCTTACGAACTCTATTTGTTTGTTTTAATTGATGCTTTTATGAACACTTTTTGTTCAATCGATTTTGTGAACTCTCTTTGTTCATGATGAACGCTCTTAGTTCATCTAGGAACTCTTTTTGTTCCAAATTCTCACCTTCAAGAAAGGTGCAGTGTGGAAAGGAGGGATATGATGTTATCCCAAAATCCCTACGAAATTATTCAAATTTCCCAAAAGAGTAGGTTATTTTGAATTTGAATTGAAGTTGTGTTCATAGAAAACTTACTTGAGATTATTACAAAACAATCTTCTTCTTCTCTTGTTTTTTCCAGAACAATCTTCTTCTTCTTTGAGATCCGCGCACATGGCTAGAGTCTCGTGCTGATAACATGTTTTAGGAATTGTGATTGTAGAGAGAATAATATGAAGCAATGAATTGTGTAAGTTTATTAATGAAGGAGCAACTCCTATATATAGGAGAGTACAAGAGGTACAAACAGGAAAGTAATCCTATTACATCTCTGGATAAGCTATACTGCCATATCCTGTGATCTCCACCATAACTAGGAACATCAAATATCCTACAACAGTAAAAAATTTGTTGACAGTTCATCCAGAAGATGAAACACCTATAAGAATGTCACTATACGCAAGATCCCAAGGTACTTTTTGTTTGTGAATGAGAAGAAGTGTTTGTTGTAGACTTCATTGCAGTCCCAATTATTCCATATGACATTGCCAATGTTCTAACTTTCCACCCTTATTTGTCTGATAGGGTTCTCAAATCATTACCTGTTAAAACAAGAAACAGAATAACACTACACCAGTTTTGCTGAGAGAATGTCTTGTTGAATTCAAAGTAGACTTTTGGCTTATACAACCTTTACAATGGAATGAAATCAAATCACTAACAACCCACGTTTAACATGATCTAGAACGTGGTAACATACTTGAAAGAAACAGTCAAAAAATCTATCTATTAGTCCCAACAAATAGGGATTATTAACAAACTACTTCAATAACAAGAAACTAACACTGTTAATAGTTCAACATTCCCTCCCTTAAACTGTATGCCGAGAAGCATTCAGTTTACCTTTGGAACTTCACATACTCCCAGCAGACCAAGAAGCTTCGCAAACAATTCCAATCAGAGGGGCTTCGTCATTATATCAGCTACCTGTTCTTGAGTGTTGCAATGACTTAGTTCCACAACTCCATATTTTGCCAAATCATGAAGAAAGGGAAATCGAATATCAATATGCTTGCTTTGACCATGCAAGACAGGATTCTTGGAGAGCTTTATAGTAGAGCTGGTACCACATAGAACAATTGTGCCTTTTTCTTAATCATGACCAATCTTTTCTAGCACCCTCCTTAACCACACACACTGACAAAAACAAAAGGCAGCTGCAATGTATTCAGCCTTAATAGTAGACGAAGTCACTACAGGCTGTTTCTTTGATGACCACGAAACAGCTCCAGATTTAAGTAAAAATACATACACAGGGGTACTCTTTCGATCATCCAAGTCCCCAACAAAATCACTATCAGTGTAGGCTATGAGATCCTTACAACCTCCTTTCTTGTAGAAGATCCCCATCTCAGTTGTACCTTTCATGTACTTGAGTATTCTCTTTGCTGCAAGCCAATGAAGCTCAGTAGGACAAGACATGAACCTGCTAATAAGACTTAAACCATACATCAAATCGGGTCTAGTTGCAGTCCAAGTACATGAGACTACCAACAATTTGCTTAAACATGGTCACATCAATTTCAGTCCCTGCCTCATCTTTTGACAGCTTATTACCTAGAACTATTGGATTCTTCATTGAGTTACTCTTATCCATACTAAATCTTACCAAAACATCACGTGCATACTTTCTTTGACACACAAAAATTCCATTTGCACTCTGGAGCACTTCTACCCCGAGAAAATACCTCATCCTTCCCAAGTCAGACATATTAAACTCCAACATCATTGACTTCTTAAATTCATCACAGATGCTCCTATGATTACCAGTATAAATTAAATCATCAACATAGAGACTGACAATCAAGAGTTTACCTCCCTCCTTCAACTTTGTGAATAATGTGTGTTCACAGAAGCACCTCTCAAAGCCTTCTCTAACAAAGTAAACCTTTATTTTGCTGTACCATACCCTCGGTGCCTGCTTAAGGCCATACAATGCCTTTCTTAGCCTGTAAAGTTTGTCTTCTTCACCTTTCTTCACATACACTAATGGCTGCTACACAAAGACTTCTTCATTGAGCTCACCGTGGAGGAATGCGCTTTTTACATCCAGATGAAAAACATCCCAACTATGTTGAGCTGCCAAAGCAAGTATCAATCGAATGGTGTCAAGTCTGGCCACTGGAGCAAACACTTCAGTATAATCCACTCCATACTGTTGTGCATACCCTTTCGCCACTAGCCTCGCTTTGTACTTATATATGTCCCCATTCTCGTTAAGTTTGGTCTTGAAAACCAACTTAACTCCAATAGGCTTCACTCCATTTGGCAAAACAGTCAACTCCCAAGTCTTGTTTCTTTCAATCAACTCAATCTCTGCCATCATTGCATCTCTCCACTTCTTGTTCTTGACAGCTTCTTCAAATGTGAGTGGATCGTCTTCAGTTACCATCATCATAGCACCCAAACCTTCACCAGTGTCGTAGTCAGCCATCCAAAAAGGAGCTCTTCTTACCCTCCCTTCAACTGGAGTTGGTGGAATATTCACATGTGGCTCGTTAGGAGGTGAACCGGTTTCACTTGAATTGACACTTGAGCTCCCTGTATCAATACCTTTGTTTTGATATTTATTGCTTTTCTTTTCCTCTTTGGTGTCACTTCCATTTTCATAATCTCCCCACTCTAAAACGTTCATCTTACACTCTTCATTAGTTCGACCCCAATCCCAACTTTCTTCTTCTTCAAAAACCACGTCCTTGTTGGATCATATAATCTATAGGCCTTCGATTCATCATTTACTCCCAACAAAACACACTTCTTTCTCTTGTCATTTAACTTGCTTCTTTTCTGATCTGGAACATGTGCATGTGCAACGCACCCGAAAACTCAAAAATACTCTATTGTTGGTTTCACACATCTTCAAGCCTCTTCTGGAGTTTTATTCTGCACAGCCATTGTAGGACACTTATTGAGGATATGTACGCTCCATCTCACAGCTTCAGGCCAAAACACCTTAGGAACCTGTTTCTCAGCTAACATGGACTGCACCATATTCATTATCGTTCTGTTCTTCCTCTCAACAACTCCGTTTGGCTGAGGAGTATAGGCTACGACCAACTGTCTGCTTATTCCTTGATCATTTAACTTGCTTCTTTTCTGATCTGGAACATGTGCATGTGCAACGCACCCGAAAACTCAAAAATACTCTATTGTTGGTTTCACACAGCTTCAAGCCTCTTCTGGAGTTTTATTCTGCACAGCCATTGTAGGACACTTATTGAGGATATGTACGCTCCATCTCACAGCTTCATGCCAAAACACCTTAGGAACCTGTTTCTCAGCTAACATGGACTGCACCATATTCATTATCGTTCTGTTCTTCCTCTCAACAACTCCGTTTGGCTGAGGAGTATAGGCTACGACCAACTGTCTGCTTATTCCTTGATCCTTGCAAAACTCCCCAAACTCATTTGAGGTGAATTGACCACCCCTATCTGTCCTCAAACAAGTAATATATATGCATCAACTTCCTTTTCAACACAGGCTTTAAAAGTTTTAAACATAGAAAATATTGTGCTCGAAACAGCACCAAATGACCCAAACAAATAGATAGATGAACACGATAACTAGATAACCAAAATAGATCTCAGCAACAACCCAAGACAACACATAGACAATAAAGAATACACGAACAAGAACACAAGATCAATATACGTGGTTCGGCAATAACCTACGTCCACGGAGCAGTGGGAGATACTTCACTATCAATGGAGGTTATAAAGAGAGAGTAAGGTTACAATATAAAGCCCTAAAACTACCCAGAGAGAACCACTCACACGAAAAAGATACACTAAAGCTCTCAATACTCTATTTTTTATACAACTCTCTCACCAACACCCAACTTACTCGCCAAAGACACTATTCCTCGCTAAGGTCCATCTAGACTTCTTACGTACGCTTCAAAACCAACCAAACTTCTAGCACATGACTCATACTCCACACGTGCACGTCATATGGGTCAAGCGAGCGAGAGAAGGCGAGCAGACGAACGCGAGCAAGTGTGAAACCCACACTCAATAATCTCCACCTTGGGGTTCACACGATTTTCCATCCCAACTTCCCACTGCTTAAATAATTCTTCAATCATGAAGAATGTGTACCAAGTCCAAGCAATGCTCAAACTTGGCAGCACCAACAACCTTTGTTAACATATATGCTGGATTATCTGTAGTACCAACTTTCTTCAAAACATTCTTCTTCTATTCCACAATATCACGCACATAATGGAATCTTACATCTATGTGCTTGGTCCTTTAGTGATACATCTGGTACTTAACTAAGTGAATGACACTTTGGCTATCACAATGGACTTCCACCTTCTTCTGATATGTGCCCAACTTATTGATGAGACAAGATAACCACAGAGCCTCTTTAATACCTTCAGCGAGCGCCATGTACTCTGTCTCTGTGATAGACAAGGCCACTGTATCTTGCAAAATAGACCTCCAACTGATCGGTCCATTTGTCATGGTAAACAAATACCCTGTAGTAGACCTCCTCCTATCCAGATCACCACTATAATCAGAATCAGTGTAACCAACAAGAAGATTACCAACTGCAGAACACCTCTCAAAACACAAACCAACATCTCTAGTCCCATGGAGATATCTAAGTATCCACTTAATTAGCTTCATTCCAATGCTCCTTTCTTGGATTGTGCATATAACGACTAACAACACCAACAACATGAGCAATGTCAGGTCTGGAACAGACCATAGCATACATCAACCCACCAATCAAATTAACATATGGAATATTTTTCATCTCCTTCTTCTCTTCATCAGATTTGGGACATAACAGTGAAAGGATCCGACCTCGATTTAGTTGCCTAAATCGAAATCAAACCCCTTCTGAAAACACGAACTTTCAAAAACCATAGAAATTTAAGCAGAGTTTCACTATATCGCGAAGTTACCATTAACCTGCACCCGAAAATACACTTCATCTTATGCCACAAAAGCCAAACCGTGGGCACCAATCCCATCCGAATTTCTCAAAAACATAACATATTGTAAAGCAATAAAAAAAACTGTAACTTTACAGAAATCCGGGAAAATCATATGAAAATATAAACATCAAAGTATTCAGAGCGACTTCTAGTATATACATAAATATACAACTGTAGGCCAAACAAGAAACCTACTAAGAAGGAAAAGTAGCTCGAATACTAAGCCTCTAACCTTGACGTGCGACACCAGAATCTGAACTGCAAACTGGGTATTGAAAACAAAGATCCTAGGGTAAGACATATAAACCGTTAGAGTGAGTGGACAAAAATAAATGTCTTTCGCCGAATAATATATGTTATAAAAATATATGCGAGTCTAAATGCATGAAAATCAAATGGTATACGAGGGAGACTCTAACTCCTCACGCGTACAGAGCATGCATCAAAAATCTCGCGGGGTCACTCATGGACACATCCGCGCTAGTACAATCTGAAGCCCGGGATTTCAGACCCACACGTGATTCTAGCCAGAAAGGCCTCAGGTCAGGGTATCTGCCCCACCCCCCCCCCCCCCCCCCCGATAAAGACCTCGGGTCAGGGTCACAGTCCCCCCGGTAAACATCCTCGGGGATCAGCCGGGATGCTAAGTGTATCGATACAACAATATATACTAAGACTGTACTTTGTGTAAACCAAATCATAAATAGTTTCATGCAAATCTATAAAGCATAATGTAAATGCATATTTGTAATACATAATTATAAAAGTATATTCGTCGATGCATATTCGTAAATGCATAATCGTAAGGCACATGCTCATATAAATCATAATCACATACGCATGCTCATGGTCGTAAAACGTATAATAAAGACTCGGAACCAATCAGTGAAAAGAAAGGTGTCCACTCACAGACAAGCATAGCGCGCAAACGCGCTAATCCCGAGATCCGACGGAAGATCCCTCGCCAAGCGTACGATCTCGATCTCCTGAATAATCACAAATATCACTAACCAAAATCACAATTCAATACTCTAAACCACACCTCGGAAACCAACTATTCCCGGAAATATATAACTCGGATATCAAGAAAATCATTGAAAATCCCATATATACTCCACATAAACCCTCGACATAAAATCCACCACTCAAATCAATTCGAAAACCTCAAGGCGTCGATCGGGGCGCGATTACGAGTAAAACGGTATAAAACTTCCCAAAAATCCAAAAAGTCAACTCGCCGGAGCTCCGCCGTTGACCTCCGGTGGCGCGGCGACAACGGAGGCCAAATCCGGTGAAAATTTCCATATCACATCTACTCCTCAAGCCCAACAACTTTTCCTTCTACACCAACCTCCAATTTGAAACCCACCGGCCAGAATTAAGCTCAAAAATTTAAACCTCCATTAATTCTGGTGACCTATTCCGGCGAGCTTCAAACGGTCTCCAATTCCAAAATTCTTTCACCCAAAAGCATCTATGGTTTGAGGGGAGCAAAATCCCCCAACCCTATCGACCCCAAAAGTGGCCGGAAAAGCCCACCCTATTCCGGCAAAAATTTGAAACTTTATCAAGTTGGTTCTCCCTCAAAACTCAACCAAATCAACTCAAACCAAGTTCAAAACAATAGGAAATCACGAGAGGACGCTAATCATACCAAGCTTGAGGTCTAAAATGGCCGGAATCAAAAAGTCGATCGGTGGTGCAATTCCTCTTTGGTCAACGCTGGTCAAACTTGGTCAACGGTCCAATTTTTGGTCAACTCGACCCAAATATGACTTTTCGACAATTTTACGACTATTTTGATATTTATACTCGTGACTAAAATGATCAACGGTCGAAAACGAATCGAATCCAAACGGATAAACACGATTAAATCCAACGGTCGGAAATATTCATAACATATTCATCAGACATCGGAAAAATCCTCGGAAAACTCCTACGAGCTCGAAATCATAAACTCTACAACTCTTATGAAGGAACTTATGTCAAATTCTCACCCGATAATTCAGTCGCAATTAAGGCCGCCAAATCGATTAATTACGACAAACTATGATTATACGTGAAACTCGCGAATTAAGCCGATTAACTACCATTTTCGGTTTGGGTTGTCACAACAGAGCACTAAGTTTGAAATGACTCGCCAAAGGAGTACTAACACGCTTGGTTGAGCTACAAACACCAAACTTCTGCAGTAACTTCTCAATGTATTGCTTCTAAGTTAGCCACACCAAACCATCTTTCTTGTTGCGAGTAATCTTCATCCCAAGGATCTTCTTGGACTCGCCAAGATCCTTCATTTCAAACTCCTTCTTCATTTTCTCTTTCAACTTTTCAATCTTCATCACATTCTTTGAAGCAATTAGCATATCATCTACATAAACTGACAAGTAGGCGAATGAACCATCACGCAACCTCTTGAAATACACACAATGATCATACCTACTGCGAGTGTACTTCTGCCTCTTCATAAACTCATCAAATCTAAGGTACCATTGTCGCGGTGATTGCTTCAAACTATAGAGAGATTTATTCAACTTGCACACCAAGTTTTCCCTTCAATCTTTCTTGAAGCCATCAGGCTGAGACATATAAATCTCCTCCTCTAAGTCTCCATATAAAAAGGTTGTCTTCACATCAAGTTGTACCATCTCAAGATCATATTGTGCTACTAGTGCTAGCAACACACAAATAGTACTATGCTTCACAACTGGAGAGAAAATTTCATTGTAGTCTATCCCTTCCTCTTGCGACTACCCTTGGCGACCAATCTCGCCTTCACTACCACATATTGACTCATTGTCGGCGACTTTTAAGTCGCCGGCAATGTTTTTTAACATTACCAACGATTTTTTAACATTGCCGGCGACTTTTGTATTTTTTTTTTAGACATTGCCGGCGACATAAATGTATGTCGCCAGTAATGTCTCGATGGTAATGACATTGCCGGCAACATAAATGTTAAAAAAAGACATTGCCGGCGACATAAATGAAGTCGCCGGCAATGTCTTTTTTTTTTTTTTACATTACCATCGAGACATTGCCGGCGACATACATTAAAAAATCGTTGGTAATGTTAAAAAACATTGCCGGCAACTTAAAAGTCGCCGGCAATGAGTCAATATGTGGTAGTGCTTGTACCTTATGCTATTGTTGTCATCGCCAGCATCCTTCTTAGCATAAACCCATTTGCAGCTAATAGCCCCCTTCCCAGTAGGCAACTGAACTAGATCTCAGGTCTTGGTTTTCTCAAGGGATCTCATCTCTTCCTTCATAACTTCATCCCAATCACTGCCTTCTGGACTTGCAACAGCTTCTTTAAAATTTGATGGGATCTCAGCACAAATAATGGGAAAGGCATAAGAAACACAGTTGCTAAACCTTGTAGGTTTCTTGACTTCTTTCCTTTGTCTTCTCGCTGCAATAGATTCAGGATCAGGTACATGATCTTGCCTCTGCCTTCTAGCATGTGCCTCAATATCACCTTGGTTGTGCACATCTTCATTGTTCTGGACTTCATTCTCTTCCTCTCTTCCAGAGTTACCAGCTTCATTCTCACGAGGAGACACATCCTTGGTGACAACTCTGTCCAGCTCCACCTATTGAACATCTCTATCATCTTTTTCCCCATCTATACCCTTGGCAACAGGGTGAAGCATACTAGTTTCATCAAAGGTAACATCCCTGCTAATCACAAGCTTCTTCAAATTCTAGACACCATAACCTGTCACCTTTCACACCACTCCTGAAACCAACAAATATAGGCTTCTTGACCCTTGGATCTAGTTTAGTTTCAGTCACATGAAAATATACAGGACTACCAAAAATATGCAAATGATCATAATCATCTGCAGGTTTTCCAGACCACATCTCAATAAGTGTTTTACCATTAATCGCAGAGGATGGCAAACGATTGACCAGGTGACATGCATAAGTAACTGCTTTTGCCCAAAAACCTTTACTCAAACCAGACTGCTACAACATACATCTCACCTTTTCCAACAAGGTTCTATTGAGTCTCTCAGCTACTTTAGTTTCCTGAGGAGTCCCTGGAACAATGAAATGCCTCACTATCCCAGCCTCTCTGTAGACTCTATAAAAGGGATCAGAAGTGTATCCTCCACCATTGTAAGACCTCAAGACTTTTACCTTCCTGCCAGTTTGGTTTTCTACCATCTTCTTCCAATCAAGGAAGATACTCAACACCTCATCCTTGTGTGTCATTGTGTAAACCCAAGACCTTCTGGAGAAGTCATCAACAAAGGTTACAAACCAATGCTTACCACCCATGGAAGCATTCTTTGTAGGTCCCCAGACATCAGAGTGCACATAGTCGAGGATTCCCTTTGTTTGATGCACAACGGTTCCAAACTTCACTCTCTGTTGTTTACCCAAGACAGAAAACTCACATAAATCAATCTTGCAAGTTTTGGATCCTTTCAAGAGCCCTTGTTTCACCAAACCTTGCAGGAATTTTTCACTAGCATGCCCAAGCCTCATATGCCACAATCTAGTAGCATCATTTGTACAGTCTCTTACGGCAGCCACATTACCAATCACTGTTTCACCTTGCTGTATGTACAAATTGCAGTTTCTTTTCCCTTTCATCACTACCAAATCTCCTTTTTTCACCTTTGTGACACCATTCTCCATAGTGATCTTGTAACCACTAGCTTCCAAAGCACCTAAGGAGAACAGATTGCTGCCAAACATAGGAACATACCACACATTAGTTAGTTCCCTAACTACACCATCATGGAACTTTAACTTGACAGTTCCTACTCCTTTTCTATCATGAGCAAAGTTATCACCCATAAACACACTTCCGATGACACTTGTACCCAAAGTAGCAAACCAATCCTGATTTGCACACATGTGTTGGGAGCAGTCACTATCCAAGAGCCATGAATCAGGTTCATCAACTGATGCAACATAGTTAGAAGCTACAGTGAGAATATAATCAGCTTCCTCATCAATAGAAGCCACATTTTCATGAGGGATAGTGTTATTATTTTGCAGCTTCGGACACTCATGCTTCCAATGACTATTTTCATGATAAAAGGCACATTCATCTCTTCCCAAACTCCTTCTACCCTTGGAATTTCCTCTTATGCGAGAATGAGACTTTTTGTTATTGTTGAAACCCTTCTTTTCAACTGCTCTACCTCTAGCTATCAAAGCCTCTAATGTAGAAGCACTACTCCTCTTGTCTGCATGCCTAATCTCATGATTCATCAAGGTATTAGACACTTCTTCAAACTTAATAGTCTCTTTTTCATGAAGCAAAGTGTTAATCAAATGCTCATATGACTCAGACAAGGAATTCAACAAAATCAAAGCTTTATCTTCGTCTTTGATATCTTCATCCAAATTAAACAAATATGCAACTAGCTTATTAAAAGCATCAATGTGGTATATCATCTTCGTACCTTCTTTGTACTTGAAGTAGAACAACCTCATCTTCATATGCAGACGGTTTTCGGCACTTTTCGACATGTAGTTGTCTTCAAGTTTCTGCCACAAATCCTTTGCCTTTGTCTCCCTCATCACAGTAAACTTTTGGAGCTTTGTAAGACACAAACGAATCGACGAACAAGCCATCTTGTTTATCTTGTCCCAATCGCCATGATATCCGACATTGACTGGGGCTTATCTTCCAAAGCAATATCCAACTCTTGTTGTATGAACATGTCTCTTACCTCACATTGCCACATTCCAAAGTTGTTTGTACCATCAAATTTCTCCACCTCGAACCTTGCATTCTGAACCGTCGTCCTCATAACCTTCGAGCTCTCAGCTCCACCAAATGGGTTGGCATCCTCATCTCTATTATTTGCCATCTATCTCAACTGGATCTAAGCCGAATCTCTGATACCACTTGTTGTGCTCGAAACAGCACCAAATGACCCAAACTTTTTAGATAGATGAACACGATAACTAGAGAACCAAAATAGATCTCAACAACAACCCAAGACAACACATAGACAATAAGAAGACACAAACAAGAACACAAGATATACGTGATTCGGCAATAGCCTATGTCCACGGAGCAGCGGGAGATACTTCACTATCAATGGATGTTACAAAAAGAGAGTAAGGTTACAAAACAAAGCCCTAAAACTACCCAGAGAGAACCACTCACACGAAAAAGATACATTAAAGCTCTCAATACTCTGTTTTTTATACAACTCTCTTGCCAACACCCAACTTACTCGCCAAAGACACTGTTCCTCGCCAAGGACCATCTAGGCTTCTTACGTATGCTTCGAAACCAACTAAACTTCTAGCACACGACTGATACTCCACACGTGCACATCACATGGGTCAAGCGAGTGAGAGAAGGCAAGCAGACAAATGCGAGCAAGCGAAGGCGAGCAAGTGTGAAACCCACACTCAATAGCAAAGGCCTCTGATTTTTCATGCAAGAAGTAAATCCAAGTTTTACGAGTGAAGTCATCGATAAAACTTAAGATGTACCTCTTGTTGCTGTTTGATGCTGGTTTGATGGGTCCACATATGTCTGCGTGCACTAGTTGTAGCTTATGTGAATTTCTCCATAGACTTTTCTTAGAGATAGATTCTCGATGTTACTTGCCAATTAAGCAATATGTGCATAGCTTCTTTGGAGTCTTGAGAGAAGACAGCCCATCTACCATCTTCTTATAAGACAGTGTCCTCGGTCCCTTATAGCTTAAGTGACCAAATCAACAATGCCAAAGGAGAGATTCATTCTCTGACACAATTTGAAAACATGTAGAAGCTTCCAGTACCATGGTAGCCAACAAGAAAAACATTCTATTTCCACTCATATCAGTCTGCATAATTAACCATTTACTAGAGTGATATACTTTGCACTTTCCATGCTGAATCAAAATAGCCAAGTTCTTTTCTTGAAGTTGTCCTATGCTTAGTAAATTGTTCTTAAGCTCAGGAATGTAGTAAACATCTGAAATTACTTGAGTAAACCTATTTACTTGCAAACGAACACAACTTTTCCCCACAACAGCCATTCTGCTGTTATTTCTCAGCTTTATAGTCTGCCTGAAACCTTCATCCAACTTAGAGAACCACTCTTTGTTCCCACTCATATGATTGTCGTACTTGAGTTGAGAAACCACACTTCTTCCCTCTTGGCTTGATTGAGTTCAACATAGGACATCAACAGTAGCTCTTCTTCTTCGTCCAATTCAGTGTAGTTGGCCTTCTTCTCCCAGCCAGGATACTCATATTGATAGTATCCTAACTTGTGACACTTGAAACACTCGATAAAAGCTTTGTTGATGGGTTGTCTTCCCCTTCCTCTGTGTTGACCTCCTCGGAATGCACCTTTACCTCTTCCTGTTCCTTCTTTATCTTCATGGGAGATCTTAAGAGCCTGTTCTTCTTCTATATGACCTCTCATCCTCTGTTCATGAACGAGAAGGCTGCTCTGTAACTCATCAATAGTCATTGTATCCAAGATGTTCGATTCCTCAATTGAGCATACCACTTAGTTAAATTTTGAGACCATTGATCTCAAAATCTTCTCGGTAATAACTGGTTCACCCATACGTTCACAATAAGCCTTCATTTTGTTGACTGTGGTTAGAGTACGAGCAAAATAGTTATTTACTGTTTCTCCTTACTTCATGTGGAGAATCTCAAAATCTCTGCGCAAAGCTTGCAACTGTGCCCTTTTAACCTTGTTTGAACCCTGAAACTTTTGCTTCATTGAGTCTCATATATGTTTGGCTGTGTCTTTATTGAGGATTATTTCCAGGATATCACGATCAATTGCTTGAAAAAGAAAATTCTTTGCTTTCAAGTCCTTCAGTTTCTGTTCCTCGATTAATTTTTGTTGTGCTACAACCTGCTCTTCGATAGATTTGCATTGTGCTTCTGTTGCCACCACTGTAGAGAAAGATCTTGGCTCAGCCCCTTGTGTCACCTCCTCTGAAATCCCATTCAATGAGATCCCAATACTGTTTGGAACAGAGAAAGTTTTCCATCAACATCGCCCAGATCATAATATCCGTCAAATCTGGGAATAGCCGGCTGCACAAAACTACTGCTACTACTCTCGGCCATTCTACTTGACTCCCTTACTTGAAAGAAAACTGTTGTTTCTTTCCACACACACCCTTACTGTTTCTCTCACACCCTGCACTGTTTCTCTCACAACCTCACTAATTATTTTCACACACACACACACACACACTCACAATCAGGCCCCTACGATGGGGCTCTGATACCATGATAAAGTAATATGCGGTTCCATACCAAAACCAATTGGCAATGGTAAAAGTAACTCAAATCCTTATAACCCACTAGCAAGGCCCATCATTTTAAATGTGGGAGTCTTTCTCCATTCACATTCTCTAACACGCCCCCGCACATGTGACACCATCTCAAGCCAAACACGTGGACAACATATATGGATGGCGGTGAGCACATGTGGCCTATTCGGCATCACACGAGGGTGAACCCGCTATGATACCAATTGTTGAAACAAGAAACAGAATAGCAATACACCAGTTTTGCTGAGAGAATGTCTTATTGAATTCAAAGCAGACTTTTGGCTTATATAGCCTTCACAATGGAATGAAATCAAATCACTAACAACCCACGTTTAACATGATCTAGAACGTGGTAACATACTTGAAAGAAACAGTCAAAAAACCTATCTATTAGGCCCAACAAATAGGGATTATTAACAAACTACTTCAATAACAAGAAACTAACACTGTTAACAGTTCAACATTACCATTGTATGACATCCTGAATGAATTTCAGAAAGGTCACAGTCACATGGCAATTGTGATAAGGCGGAGCACGACCACAAAGCTGCCCAATGGCAACACTGCTGACAGTAAGCCCCTGCTTCTTACTGTAAAATGCCTTGAAGAGATCCTCAGAACATATCTCTATCCATAGATTTTGCCCCTTTAAACTTTAAGAGCGTTTGTTTATGTGGCATTTGTGGTATCGACCGGTCTTTGTCTCTTTGAACAGAACCAGTGAAAGAAGTGAAAGTGGACATAGATGGTGAAACGCCTCTTTCAGGAGAAGCTAATGAAGAGCAAAAGATCACTGCAAAAGTGGAAGAATTTTCCTAACAGTGGAAACAATTTGTACAGGAGTGGGTCCCGAAGCAAGAAATGGACTAAAGAGATATACTCTGATATCCTGCAGATCGATGGGGAAGAACTGCCCAAGCTCCCCGAAGAGGAAGAGGTTGTTGGCATTATCATAATGGAAGATGTTATTGAAGAGCTTTTACAGGTACAAACTATATAAGCTGCATTACGTACTGAGTGTTATTTTCATATCTTCATTTAAATACCTCGTACAAAGTCTTGTATCAACTATTCACTATAATGCAGGAGGAGGCGTGAGGGTTCTCTAAAGTGAGGAGGCTGTAAAATTCGTGAAGTTCTTAAAATCTACACTCTCGGTGTAATCTAATGGTTAAGGAAACAAAAAGAATGTGACGCCATTAGATTAGACTGAGGATGTAGATTTTAAGAACATCACGAACTTTACAGCCTCCTCACTTTAGAGAACCCTGATCCAGGAGGAGATATTTGTCGAGACTGACCATCAAGCTGATGAGGATTCTTAGCAGTACTAGTCGTTCCAGGAAGTAGCATGTCTTGTAGTACATAGCACGAGAAATTCGTTATATTTGTTTGCCTGTAGGAGTTAAATGGTAGAGACGCAAAAATGATATCTAAGGCCATCCATGGGGGAGAGGTAGGCGCTGGAGCATTTGCTAGTACTCCAAGTCTATCATCTCAAGCAACTCTGTATGAACAAGTTGTTCAACAGATGAGTAGTCCATTGATTGAAGCATTGAGCTGGTTTTTTTGTATAATGTCTTGAATCTTGTATAATTTTTGACTGCACAAGAAGCTTAAATCTGGTGGTACGTCAGTGTACATTTACATTATATATGACATATTTTGTTTCATTTTTTTTTCCAGTCAGAAAAGCAGAGTGGTCAGTCATCATGCATATCCCCTTGATGGATGACACACAAAAGGAAAACTCAATTATTCCTTTACCTTGATGGAGTGGAGATCGACTCCACGTACATGTATAGTTTTGTCATGTTGAACTCGATTATGAGCATTCCCAAGTCCTCCGTTTAATGATAGTTGAAGTGGTTTGCATGTTATGTTATCTAAGCTCAGTTTTGTAACTCCTCATATTGCATACGCAACATTTTTCAGACTGGTTTCTGGTATCTCCATAATGCTGTTCACTTTGTTGTACTTATAGGGCAATGTGAATGTTCTGCCTTGGGTTTCGAATACGATTAGTAGTCACTTGAGCAGAGGCTATGCTTGAGCAGAACGTTGTCTTAGACCTCAGCTATCTTTGAATTAGCCCTTGAATTATGCATGTATATATAACTAGAAAACACGTACGAGTATATTAATCCTCATTTTAGCTCTAACGGAAGCGGTTTTTGCTTGATGAACTAAGTTACTTTTTGGCCAAGTTTTTGTGTGTAATTGTCCAAATAATCCAACATCTATGCTACCATGCCTCCCATGCATATGCATGGAACATCTTTGAAGTTGTTTGCTGTGGAGCTTCTAGGCGAACTTCTAGCATTCGGCAGCAACAAAACAGAAGAGTGTAGTTAGCCCAAAAAGAGGTAAAGTTAGAAACAGTATTTGTTCCAATTTCACCACACTCTCTTTCGTAGCAATGTGGCTAGTGATATATGTTCTTTTCGACAGAGCAATAAGTTGATCAGTATGGAAAACGCGTATCTATCTTGACTTGGAACAGTGTAATCCCACTGTCAGGAAGCTGCTGAATAATCCCACTGTCAGGAAAATGCTCTTTGACTTTAAAGAAGTTGTCTATGATGCAGAAAACCTGTTGCAGGAGATAAAAACAGAAGAGTTGAGGCAAGAGACACCACAAGAGCTCGTCTCTACTCCATCCCAGGCTTTTCACGCTGCTTTAATATACTCCAAAGTAGATCAAGTTCTTAAAAGACTACACAACATTTCGAAGCAGATAGAAGATGTTTTGGATTCAAAAGTAACTGCTAGATTTAAGATATCACAAACTATATCGACAACTTCTTTAGTCGAAGAATTCAGGGTGTGTGGCAGAAATGACGAGAAGGAGATATTTATTAGATTGTTGCTATTAGATAATAAGAGTAACAATAAGATCAGTGTGATTCCTATTGTGGGTATGGGTGGGATTGGGAAGACCACCCTTGCGCAGCTTTTGTACAACGATGATAGAGTTAAACATCATTTTAGCAAACAAGCATGGGTTTGTGTTTCTGAAAATTTTGATGTTCTTCGGATCTCACGAGAACTTTATGAGTCCCTTATTTCAGAAGCTTACAACACTGTGAACTTAAATCTGCTCCAGTCAAAATTGATGGCTGTTTTGAAAGGGAAAAAGTTTTTCTTGTTCTGGATAACATGTGGAATAAGAGTTATACTGAATGGGATGTCCTAAGCGTTCCTTTTCAATTTGGAGCACATGGAAGTAAGATTATTGTCACAATACGCAATTAAGATGTTGCATCTATGGTGGGTACTCTTGAAGCTTACCATCTTAGTCCAATGCCTGAAGAAGATGGTTAGTCATTGTTTAAAAAACATGCCTTTAAAAATGCAGATGTTGGGCCACAGTCAAGTCTTGAAAAAATCGGTAGACAAATTGTTAAAAAGTGTCAAGGTCTTCCTTTGGCTATCAAGTCCCTCGGGGGTCTCTTATGTTCAAAATTAACTGTGTGAGATTGGGAAACTATATTAAACAATGAGACGTGGGAGTTGCCACTGGAGGAGAGTAACATTCTGCCATCTCTTTGGTTGAGCTATAAGGACCTGACTCTAGAGCGCAAGCGTTGCTTTGGGTATTGTTCGATATTTCGCAAGAACTATAAGTTCAAAAGATTAAATTTGATTTTGTTGTGGAAGGCTGTAGGTCTATTGCAACCTGAGAAAAAAAAATCGGTAGAACAGGTCGGAGAAGACAACTTCGAGGATCTAATCTCGAGATCATTTTTTCAACTTTCATCAACTGATAATCTTGAATCTTACACCATGCATGACCTTCACAATGATTTAGCAAGCTTTGTATCTGAAGAATTTTGTGTAAGGTTGGAGGGCAGTGATTCACCAAACAGCTGGAGTAGGACTCGTCATGTGAATCTTATATCAAATATGTTTGAGGCTTTAGATCAACCTAAATGTTTGCGCACCTTAATCAGTGAAGCAAATTGGTATACGGCGACGAGAGCACCCATTTATAACTTATTGCCAAAATTGCAATGTTTAATAGTGCTCACGTTATCAGGGTACCGTATTGAGGAATTGTCTGATACAATAAACAACTTGAAACATCTAAGGCAATTGGATTTGTCTCGCACTCACATCAGAAGGTTACCCGATACAATTTGTACTTTGTATAACTTGCAAGCATTGTTGTTGTCAGGCTGTAAGTATCTTACTGAACTTCCAGCCAACTTGGGAAGATTGATCAAGTTGAGCCATCTGGATCTTACAGACACATTACTGTTAGAAAGGATGCCACGACATATGGGAAATTTGAAAGACCTCCAGATGCTAACAAAGTTTGTGCTAGACAAAGACACTGCTGGGAATAATTTGGCAGAGTTAAAGAAGCTTCAAAATCTGTGTGGAATACTTCATATCTCAGGGCTTGGGCATAGCGGTGATTTGGAGACCTACATTCTCAGGGACAAGAAGTTTCTGAATAAACTGGAATTGTATTGGGGAGAAAGTGTAACATGCGATCATACGATAAAAGAAGAAACAAAAGTGCTTGAGAAGCTCCAACCTCACCTGAACCTGGAAAGACTTACAATTAGAGGTTTTGGAGGTAAAATGTTGGGAGATTGGCCAGGATATTATTCTTCCTCTGCTCTTGTTTATCTTGAACTAGATGATTGTCGGAATTGTGTCTCCTTGCCAACATTGGGACAGCTACCTTCCCTCAGAGAGCTCATTATTCGTGGATTAAATGGAGTGGTGTCCATAGGTTCAGAATTGTATTATGGTGAGGGCAGTGCTACTACTTGTGTGAATACACCATTTAGATCTCTACAGTCTTTAAAATTCGAAGGTATGCGGGGGTGGAAAGAATGGTCTTTTGTTGGAGGCAAGGAGTAAAATATCGGGTATCGAGGATATATCGACAGTCCAAAATTTGGATATATCGACGGAAATATCGACGAAATATCGATCCACTGAAAATTCTGACGGAAATGACGAAAACTAATAAAAATATATGGAAATTTGTAATGAAACTTTTGGAGGTTGTTATATGATCAATTACCTACCTTATGTAAAAAGAAAATATTGATCAAACATCAAAACATATGAATTTGCTATATTACTATATGAATTAGTATGTGTTAAGTGCTGATAACTATTAAAATATAATTTAATAGTTCTATTTTTATTTTTTTGATGGCTAAACTTTAATGGGAGGCTAGACCATCACATTTTTGTACAATATGTTACACATCACACATTATAAAATCAAATATATAAATACTTCAAAACCACATAGAGGACCTATGAGTTTCGAAATTCACACTATTTTCCTCATCTCTCTGTGCAGAATCATGTGTGTATTGTGAAGAGTACTCATTAAATGATTGCTCTCCCATGTAATTCTGCACGTATTGACTTACATGCCAACCATATGGGTCAGGGGGCGGTCTTTGAAGATTTTGGAGCTCGTAGTATGAACCAGGCATTGCTCGACTTTATTCATTGCTATCATCATTTGAGGCATTTGTTTGTGATTGTAACGATGAGTTATCACTTGTTGGAAGACCATAAGGCATGATATATGAAGGATAAGGCATTGCAAAATTTTGACAAGCTTTTAATTTTGTTAAATTAAAAAAGTTACTGAAAATTTCAAAAATTTCGGTAAATATCGGAAAATATCGGAAAATATCGGAAATATCGGGGATATATCGGAAATATCGGAAAATTTCGGAAAATTTCGGAAAATTTGGAGATATATTCATGGATTTTTTAGGTAAGTTCAAAAAACCGAAATATCGGCGAAATATCGCCGATAATTTCGATTTTGCATTCCTTGCCTGTAACTCCTTCAACTCCGCTGGTGCCATCCGATATGGTGTCTGTGAAATAGGTCCCGTGCCTGGTAATAACTCAATGGTAAAGTCAATCTCCCGAAAAGGGGGTATACCAGGTAACTCTGCTGGAAACACATCCGGAAACTCAGAAACTACCTCGATACTACCAAGATCTGGCACAGCTACTAAAGTGTCCACAACATGGGCTAAATAAGCAACACAACCCTTCTTCATCAACCGATCCAACCTCATCGCGGAAATCAAACACAGTAGTGAAGTGTTCTTTTCGCCACGAAACAGTATCTCAGGTAACCCTGGTCGTCGAAACGCGACCTCCTTCTTGTGACAGTCAAACATGGCCCAGTGCGTCTCCAAGAAGTCTATACCCAAGATCAGATCAAAATCCACAATATCAAGCAATAACAGATCTGCGGCTAATCCATGACCACCAATAAACACCTCACAGTCTCTGTACACCCAACCGATGCTCACAACCTCACCTGACGGATATAACACTCTCCACAACCCCGGAAGCGGAGATGCAGGTACCGTAGCTAATGATGACAGTCTATATGATATGAATGAATGTGTGGCACCTGGATCTAACAATGCAAGTACTGGAATACCAAAGACATGTAACGTACCTATAACGACCTCCGGTGAAGCTCTGCCCTCTCGTAGAGTCATACCATGAACCCTCGCCTGTCCGACTGGTCGTCCTCGCTGGGGTTGTCCCTGCTGCCTACCCTGGCCCGCAAACTGTGCTGGTCGAGCTCCCGAAGTGGCACCTCGCTCAGCTCCGGAACTCTAGGCCGCCTGTCCATCAGCACCATACGACTGAGGACACTCCCTCGAATAGTGACCCACTTGGCCACAACGATAACAAATGACGGTACCCTGCTGACATGGACCAACATGATACCTATTGCACAAGTTGCACAACGGATACTCCCTCAGTGTAGCAAAAGTGCCAAAAGGTCGTCGAGGATAACTGGAACCGCCGGAATCCCCACTAGCCTATGGTCGCCGCGGTCGATCTCTCCTCCATCTCGGTCTCTGTCTAGGTACACTAGCTGGTGGTCGATAAGATCCACCGCCTGAGGATGAAGTTGAACCGGAAGTATCAGAACTCTGCCTCTTTGAAGGCCCCTGACTCGGTCCACCCTCCTCAAACCGTCTCGGCTGGTACCTCTGCTGCCTCTCCTTCTCTATGTCCTCACCTCGGAGTGCTGCACTGACAAACTCATCAAAGTTGTTCCGAGGCATTGTAGTCAGAGTCCCCTTGATGTTCAAATTCAAACCCAGCTCAAACCTGCGACACTTGGCTTCCTCAGTAGCCACCATATCACGCGCAAAACGAGATAAGTGGGTAAACCTGTCCCGATACTCAAGCACAGACATACTGCCCTGTCTCAAGTTCGTAAACTCCTCATACTTGTGCTGCTGGGTAGCCTGATTAAAGTACCTCCGCATAAACAAATCACGGAACAAAGTCCACGGAGTATCAACGGGAACTCTGTCGGTGCTAACCCACCAAAAGTATGCATCACCCTCAAGTAATCCGACTGCTGCCACTGTCATCTACTCAGGAGTAAACCGCAGACGCTCACATACCCATTCAACCTGAACCACCCAAGCCTCACATATCTCTGGATCAGCTGAACCCGAAAACACAGTAGTACCAGCAGTACGAGCTTTGACCACAGGGTCAAAACGCTCTTCCAAACGCAACACTCGCATCAGCAAGTCGTGCGTCTGGCGATCCTCATCAGGATCCGCTTCCCGCTCAACACGGGGACCACGTCGAGGAGGCATCCTACTGATACAAGACAAGCATTAGGCACAAGCAGAAAGAACGTAATCATGAAACCGCATATATTTGAGAACACACAACACCCGAAGTATTGATGAGTACCGCTGGCCAGTCGGGTCATCACTCCAGTCATGCTATACAAACTCAAATACCCTAAGCGTCACAACTACAAGAGTCTACAGAATCTGACAACCTAATGCTCTGATACCAAGCTGAAAGGACCCACCCCGATTCAGTTACCTAAACCGGAATCGAACCCCTTCTGAAAACACGAACCAACAAAAACCATTCAAAATTTTGGCAGAGTTTCGTTACTAACGTGGAATTGCATAAAGCTGCACCCTGAAAATAACACTTCGTCCTATGCCACAAAAGCCAAACCGTGGGCACCAATCCCATCCGGATTTCTCAACATCATAATATAAACAATAAACAGTAAACATACTGTACTATATATAGTATATCCGAGAAAATCCGTATAAACACGTATCAGAGTGTATCAGAGCGACCTCTAGTGTAAATATATACAATATACACATCAGTAGGCGAAACAAGAACCTACTGGAAAACACAGGTAGCTCAGATCACTAGCCTCCAACCGCGACGTGAAACACCAAAACCTGAACTGCAAACTGGGCACGAAAACCGAAAAGCCCAGGGGAAAGACAAGAAAATCGTTAAAGTGAGTGGACGAAAATAAATGTCCTTCGCCGAATAATATATGTTATAAAAACATATGCAAGTCTAAATGCATAAATAAAGAAATGGTACACGAGGGAGACTCTAACTCCTCACACATACAGAGCATGCATAATAAATATCGCGGAATCACTCATGGACTACAACGCGATAGCACAGTCTGAATCACGGGATCCCAGACCCACACGTGATTCCTAGCCAGAAAGGCCTCGGGTCAGGATATCTGTCCCCCCCCCCCCCCGGAGCGTACTCGGGGATCAGCCGAGAAGCCAATGTGTATCGATACAACAACATATACTAAGACTGTACTCTGTGTAAACCAAATCATAAATCCTTTTCATGCACATGCATAAATATAAAATATATATATATGTATACTCGTATACGCATATCTGTATATGTATAATCGTAAAACACATGCTCATAAAAATCATGATCATACTGCATGCTCAAGTTCGAAAATCATATATGAAAGACTCGCAATCAATCCGTGAAAAGAAATGTCCACTCACTGACTCGCGCTAATCTCGTGGCCCGGCGGAAGATCCCTCGCCCGAAGCACGATCACAATCTCGATCTCCTGAACATTCATAAAACATAACTGATCAAAAACATAACCCACAACTCTGTACTTAACCACAGAAACCAACCGTTCCCGGAAATATACAATGCAGTACAAAATGATTAACAGAATTCCCGAAATCTCCACTCGAAACCCTCGACTGAAAATCTGATACTCAAATCACTAAGAAAACTTCTGGACGATAATCAGGGCGCGATTACGAGAAAAACGACATTAAAAACGTCGAAAACCAAAAAGTCAACTCCTCGCCGGAGCTCCACCATCAACGGTGGAATTCCACGGCGAGAATCTCCAGAATTCAAGGTCTCCTCAAGCCCAAGCCTTTCCTCAACTAGCATCAAGGCCAAATCCCACCGGAACCACCTCAAATCAGCACAAAATCAGATCGGAATCCAGTTCCGGCAACCCATATCGGGTCCAACCAAAACCTCCACCAAACCCAAATTAAACCACCAAGAAAGCTTTACCTAGGCTAGGGGAGTTGAAACCTCATCAACTCCACCCTCACAACTCGCCGGAGCACCACCTCCCAACTCCGGCGAACTCCAACATCACAACCCGATTCGGGTTCCACCAAATCGCAACCAATTCTCATGAATTCAATTGTAAAACAACTTAGAAACTCAAGGAGATGTGAATCATACCCTCGACGAAGTCGGAGGTGGCCGGAAAATGGACGTCGGACAGCGAAGCCAAAACGGGAAAGGTTCCACTTCGGGTCAACGGGTCAAACTTCTATTTTTGGAAAGTCAACGTCAGTCAATGCCAACCAGTGTTTTTACGACGATTTTACGACTATTTCTGATATTTATACTCGCGCCTCGGGTCGATCGACGATTCAAAATGGATAACCATCACAATTCGGATAAACACGAAACAATCAGATAAACTCGTCGAAAACTGAAACTTCAAATAATCACATTATATTCCTCGGTTATCGGAAAAATCATCCGGAACCACCCACGAACTCGAAATCTCGTACTCTACAACTTCCGTGAAGAAACTCAAATCAAATTCTTGGCCGAAAATATAGTCGCGAATAGAATCGATAAACCACACATATATCGTAAAACTGCGACTATGACCAATCTCGTGAATCGTGTCGAATACACTACTGACTTGGGTTCGGGTCGTCAAAAAATTACTCAACCTTAATCCATGTTGTACAATTCGGGTTTGGGTCCTATTATTTTATACACAAACCCGAATCAAGCCAAGCTTAATTCTTGGTATCTCGATGTGTGTCTTGTTCTAATTAGAATAGAAGTAGATATTCTCTCAATCCCTGATTTACAGGGATAATAATTGTAAAAGATTGTAATGCATATTTAAGGTCATCTATCAATGAATAAATTACAGTTTCAGATCATATCTTCTGCATATTTATTTTCTCCTTCAACACGTTATCAGCAGCTCTTGAGTTGATAGCCAAGCCAAACCCTAAAACAGAAAAATTACCCCATACCCCTAAACATTAAAACCTACATCGCCGGCCTCCCTCCTTGACAAAATCTCTCCACCGCCGACCACCGATCACAGCCGGATTTTCCCCATGGTCGAAGCACGTTGCCAAAAATTCATGGACGTTTTCTCTTCAAACTTCTTTTGAGCGAAGTTTTCATATCGAGCATAACACCCTCAAGGTAAATCAACTAACCCTCTTCCATTTAGAATTAAGTTGCAAAACTTAATTACCACAACACCCTAAATCTAGGTCTAGATTTAGTTTTAAATACTGTGAATTATTATGTGCCTCTAGTTCCTATGAATTAATGCAGGTATGAGTGAAAGGTGATTTAATCACCCCTTCCTCAAGGGTTAATATTAGTGACGGTCTTGGTGTAGTCACAGTTATCAGTGAATTTCACAATTAATTGTGATTTCGGTTTTTCTGGGGAGTGGTATGAAGCCACCAATTTTGCATCGATTTTTGTGATCATACATCATGGATCATGTTTCTTATTTTCTAATCTTGATATTAGTGATCATGGTTCTTTCAATCAGTAAACTAATTACATCTTTTAATTTTTTATAGACGACCGGGACGACAAGGCCAGAAATTGATATCTTTGACATTCAAGGAGTAGAGTACCATAAATGGGTATCTGACGTGAGGAATACTCTTCAATGTCTCACTGATACCTTCCAACCACTACCACTTGGCGTTGAAGCCAACGAGGATATCTTAGCTCGAAAAACTCAAGCTCTCATGTTTCTCTGTAGATATATTTATCCTGCTTTGAAGAAACAATACTTGTTAAAGGGTGACCCCGTGGATATGTGGGCGACTTTGCAAGAATGAATCAACAATGTGCATGACGTACAAATTTTAGAGCTACTAAAAAATAGGATGGAATACGATTATTGGATTACCCTAAGATCAAATATTTTTATCAAAATATACTAGAGCTACAGTCAGAGTTTGCCATTTGTGGCATTAAGTCCGACCAAGCTATGGTCAAGAAGTCTTTGAACACCTTCCCTACTTTTATGAACACCCTTGTGCTTTAGTATCACATTGATTATGAGTAAGGATGACTTGGATCATTTAGTGATCTTATGAGTATGCTAACCAAGAAATAGAGGCATCACGAGATCCTTCTCCAAAACAATGCTAGGTCAGCCGGTACAAAGAAAGTCCATGAAACCTACAACATGGTGGGAAGACATGAAAAGATAAGGGGAAACAACATTCTCAATCTTATAAATCTCATGGTGGTAGAGGAGGACGTGGTAGAGGTCGTGGTAGAGGAGGAAGTAGTCAAAATTTGACTTGGACTCACCATGAAAACAACCACAACTCCAACAAGAATCAACCCAATTCCGGTTCTAGGAATGGTGGAAATTCTTCACATTCTGCTTCTACTTCTCACCTGGCACCTTGCTATTGGTGTGGTGCGACTAATCATATACACAAGCAATACAAAGCTCTAAACAATATTCAAAATTCCTACAAGATGTGTCAACAATACCAAGCAAAGGAGAAAGAGACACATTATGCTGACTATGAGATGGAAGATGGCGTTGAAGCCAATTTAATTGTAGAAGATATCCCCAAAGAAAGCCTAGAGATTATGTATTTTGATCAGTCTATGTATTAGACTTATGATTCTTCTATGTTATCAAGTTTAGTTTTGTATTTGACTCTAGTTGTAGTCATGGTTATTGAATAAGAACGATCCTTTGATGTAAGTTTTGATGCTGGAAAAACAATAAAAAAATTCCTTTCAGTATTTGAAAGTGTTAAGAATGGTTATGTTCATACATATTGCTTGAATGGTTCGAATTCTACAAATTCTATGGGATTATGACACTAAAATACCTTTAAAAATGAGACAAAAGAGATGATGGTTTGATTTTGGGAATTTTTTATCCGTCAGAATTTCTTCTCGACCTGTCGAATGTCACACCCTGGAACGGTTTTGGCACTTTTTTGACCTGTCAAAAATTTTACGCGGTTTTCATTTGCCCTGTCGAATGCAAGCTACTGTCTCCAAAATGTCACATTTTTTGACCTGTCAAAAATTTTCTTCAATCCTTCGAAAAAGATATCAGAAATTCGATACAGTTTTAGGTTTTTCTTTGACTCGTTGAAGGTTTTACTCTACCCGTCAAAGCTCAGCCACAGTGACAAAATTTTCCAATCTTTGACCCATCGAGAATGATTATCAAAAAATCAAAGTTTATTTTGGATTTTTTCGACCCGTCGAAGATGGCACCAAAAATTGGTGTTTTAGATGTATTACATGTCGATTTCCTTATGCCACTATAAGGGTCACAACCCTTTGGAAAATATTTAAGTCTTTACTTAAAATTTTCGACAAAGTCTTGAAGACTAATTAAATCACATTCTTTTGTAGATGTTTGAAGGCGAGATCGAGTGTCTAGAAGAAAGTGGTACTACTCATACTATATTGCAAAATAGGCAATTATTTATGGTTTTTGTGTCATACACTTCATCAGTGATAACCAGGATTGGTTCCGCGCCTGTTATACAAAGGCGTGGTTCAACACTATTTTCGCTACCACATGGAACAAGAATTTATATCACTGATGTATTGTACGCGCCAAAGGCCAATCGAATGTTGCTAAGTTTTAAGGACATTAGAGCCAACGGTTTACACTTGGAAACTCATTGTGAGAATGGTAAATAATTCTTATGCATAACTTTAGAGGAGTGCGGTAGAAAGTATACCTTGGAGAAGTTAGGGGTAATTCGTAGTGGATTATATCTTACTATGGTTCGGATCATTGAATCTAATGCAGTCATTCTCACTACTGTGTGTGATTCGACCTCATATCAGCTTTTACCACTACATATTAGGACATCTTAGTCAGGATATGATGATCAAAATCTTAAAAAAATTCTCATGGTCATCCGTTTTCAGAGCAAAGAAGCATGTGAAAATACCTATTGATTTTGATGGGATATAGATGAGATTAACATTGTTAATCCGGTTTTGGCCTCTAAGCTGACTACAACACCTAGTGTTGGTCCATAAGACTCCTTTGTGGCAATCTCTTATGCTTACCGCTCATTTTCCAAAGCTTGTTCATTAGCAAAGTTGCATGCTAGACCTTGCTTTACGGTTGATAACACTAAAAATATACCATTCTTACAGAGAATCCATGGTGAGATTTATGTACCTATTAAATCAGAATGCGGACCATTTAAATATTTTATGGTTTTAGTAGATGCATCAATGCGATGGTCACACGTTGCTTTATTATCCATAAGGAATGCTGCATTTGCAAAACTCCTAGCACATATTTTTATGCTTCAGGCTCACCACCCGGACAAGCCAATCAGATCTATTCGATTGGATAATTCAGGAGAATTCACATCAAAGAATTTTGATGATTATTGTATGTCAATTGGAATTGAAGTTAAAATCATGTCTCTCATGTTCATTCATAGAACAACTTAGCAAATGAACAAATCAAGTGGTTTCAGCTTGTGGCCAGAGCAATGGTTATGCATACTAATTTGCTGGTATCTTCTTGGGGATATATAGTATTACATGCTATGATGCTTCTTCACTTGAGACTTGTAGCATGCCAATCATTCAATGCGTACCAGTTAGTAACTGGATATGAGCATGACATTCCACATCTATGCATCTTTGGTTGTGCAGTGTATGTGCCAATTGCGCCTCCACAGCGCACTAAAATAGGTCCTCAACGTCAATTAGGTATATGTGTTGGTTATGAATGCTCAACTATTGTTCATTACTTAGAACCTTCAACAAGAAATCTGTTTACTGCAAGATTTACAGATTTTCACTTTGAAGAAACCTTCTCGATGTTAGGGGGAGATAAGAATGCCTCCATTTCGATTGAACGTCAGGAGTTGAGGTGGAATAATACTCCCACTATGTTTCAAGAAGATCCACGCATATCTCAAAGTGAGATTGAAGTGTGATGTATTCTTGATCTTCAGAAGGTAGCAGACTCGATGCCTGACTCCTTTACTAATATTGCCAAAGTGAAGAGATCAGACATTCATGCTGCAAATGTCCCTGCAAGGTTGGAAGTCCCTAAAGGGCGGTATAACGAAACTCTATGGAAGAGTAACGTGCCTCTTGCCCATCTGGATTCGGATACCAACCGACGTATATTTCATGAAATCGCCAATCGAACAGACGATGGTCGGTATGTATATTTTGTTGCCGAAACCGAACAAAAAATTCAGTTACCGAAAGTTTCAGTATTTGTGGCTTTGATCGAGTTTTCTTGGTTAATCTTCAAATATGAAGAGAGGGAGACCAAGAAAATTCACATATGAGCTGCCGGCGAAAAGGCAGGCCATCCAGGCACAAAATTATTTTTTCATCATCAACATTGTGAATCGCATAGAAGATTGTTCCTGACTATAGTTATGTTCTAGAATCACAAATGGCATCTCTGGAGGATGCTTCAGATCCATATGTGATGTCATAGAATAGTGAAATCTCACTAACTAACAATGATGCGCGCATTGTTGTGGATAGATAATCCAAGGTAGTTGATGATGCTTTTGCTTATTCCGTTGCTCAGAGGATCATTGAGGACGATGAAGTGGAACCTCGCTCGGTTGTTGAATGTCAGAGAGAACGGATTGGCCGAAATAAAAAGAGGCAATGCAGGCTGAACTAGACTCCTTGAAGAAAAAGCATGTTTTCGGTCTGGTAGTGCTATGCCCATTTAAATGTGAAGCTAGTGAGACATAAATGAGTCTTTGTTCGAAAGCGTAATGAGAAGAATGAAGTTATGCGGTATAAAACTAGACTTGTGGCACAAGAATTCTCTCAACGACCTGACATTGATTATGAGGAGACATACTCTTACGTCATGGGCATCATTACTTTCCGCTATTGTCCGAAATACTGAACATGCAGATGATGGATGTAGTGACAACATATCTCTATGGAAACCTTGATTCAGAGATATACATGAACGTGCCGAAAGGCGTAGTCATACCCAATTCAAGTAACTTTACACCACAGAGTGCTCATGTGATTAGATTGAAGCGTTCACTATATGGATTGAAATAATAGGGTAGGATGTGGCACACATGTCTAAGTCACTACTTGATTGGGAATGGATACAAGAATGATGATTTGTGTCCATGTGCGTTCATTAAGAGAAAAAGTTCAGGATTTGCCATAGTAGCGGTCTATGTTGATGATATGAATATCATTGGGTCTCTTGATAAAATCAATGAGATGGTTGGCTACTTGAAATCTGAGTTTGAGATGAAAGACCTTAGTATGACTCGATTTTGTCTTGGTTTAGAGATGGAACATCGAGTTGGTGTACTACTTAGGCTTAGTTTGGGATTGAGGTGAAAATATTTAACTTTTAGAAAACACAGTTTCAAATAACCAATCAATCACTTGCTTATTTCTAACCATGGTTTTTGAACCAAAAAGTTTAAAATAAGCAGTTTTTATTAGTTTACCAAACACTCATTCTATCAAAATAGTTAAAAAAATAAGCTGATTTAGTCCCAAAAACTCAACCCCAAACGGGGCCTTATTCATTAGTCTACTTATATCCAAAAGATGCTTAGGCGATTTAACATGGACAAAGCACACCATCTTAGCATACCATTGGTTGTTTGCAGTCTGGACCTCAATAAGGATCCATACCATCCAAAAGATGATGATTATGAACTTTTGGGATCTGAGGTACCATACCTTAGTGATATTAGAGTTTTGTTGTATTTAGCTCAATGTACTATACCAGACATTGTCTTCTCTATGAACTTATTAGCTTGGTTTATCTCTGTGCCAACATAATATCATTGGACTAGTGTAAAACACATCTTCAGGTACTCAAAAGGTTCCATAGACTTGAGTTTGTTCTTTCCCTACAAAGGATACAAAGAGAAGCTTGAAATTCTCGAAAATTGGATGGTTGAATCGCAGCATGCAGATTCCAGGAATTTCGACCTGTTGAAGGTTGCACCCTGGACGGATCTGAACCATTCATTCGACCCGTCGAACAGTGATCGGGCTGCAAGCATTGAACCTCAATTCGATGTGATCCCCTACTCATAGACACTTTGTGATGTCTTGGTTGGTTTTGTTGATGTTGGGTATCTTTCTGACCCACACAAAGGATATTCCCAGAGTGGTTATGTGTTCACCATAGGGAACAGAGTGATTTCTTGGAGATCAACCAAACAAACCTTTGTTGCTACTTCCTCGAATCATTATGAGATTATTGTTTTACATGAAGCAGTTAAGGAGTGCGTCTGGCTTTGGTCAATCATACACCACATTCAAGGATCTAGTGAATTACCATTCATTATTATAGCATCAACTTGTATTTTTTAAGACAATGCGGCTTGCATTGAACAAATGAAGTTGTGATACATCAAGGGTGATCATACAAAGCATATATCGCCTAAGTTCTTCTTTAATTAGCAACAACAACAGTTATTCAATATTTATGTGAATTGGGTTTGTTCGGCAGATAATGCTGCAGACTTGTTTACCAAGTCTTTGTCCAAATCTACATTTGTAAAGCATGTGAGACGCATTGGAATGCGAAGATTGTCTGAACTCCAAGATTGAGTTATTGATCATGGGAAGTTCATTTCGTAGACATCAGGGGGAATCTACATCACATGTGGTCGCATTTGTAGTTGATGCGTTGTACTCTTTTTTCCTTGGAGCAAGTTTGTACTTTTACCCAAAAGGTTTTTTGTTTGCTTGGCAAGGTTTCTAGTGAGACAACAGGTTACACATCATATATTAGGATCGCAACACAAGGGGGAGTGTTCCAATATTCATGGTATCTTAGTGTGTGTCCTGTTCTAATTAGAATAGAAGTAAATATACTCTCGATCTCTAATTTACAGGGATAATAATTGTAATGCATATTTAAAGTCATCTATCACTGAATAAAATACAATTTCAGATCATATTTTTTACATATCTATTATCTTCCGCATATCTATTTACTCCTTCAAATATAATTAAGTAACATCTATATTCTATAGTAATCTAATGCGCTTATAGTGGTGATACAGCATATTATTAAGGGTAAATTATACATAAGGTCATATAGATAAGATGTATACTACATAAGGTCACTCCATATTTTTATCCCAAATAAGGTCACCTGATAAAAAATCAAAAACAAAAAAACCCTAAAAGTTTGACTTATTTACAAATATGTCATTATATATAAACCTCATAATCTCTCTCTCTCCTAAATTCAGTCACAAAAACTCTCTCTCTCCCAAAACTCTAGCAGAGCCTCCTCCTCTTCTTCTCCTCTTCTACTTCGACGAATCTCTATGGCAGCGACTTCAAAACCTTTATTGAGAAAGGAAAAATGAGAATTAGAGTCACTTAAATAACAAGAGTAGAACCTTAGACTGCGATCAATTACACGACCGAGCTCGACGGCGGAGTGACTAGGTCGTCCGGGCTCAAAGGAAGGGTCAGCCATGGCTCAAAGCTACTCTCTCTCTCTCTCTCTCTCTCTCTCTCTCTCTCTCTCTCTCTCTCTCTCTCTCTCTCTCTCTCTCTCTCTCTCTCTCTCTCTGTTGGAGCATAGTCTGTGGTAGTGTTTGCTTTGGTTTGGTTGGGTTGTTACGCAAAAGTTGTTGTGTTTTGGTTGTTACGTACGTAGTAGTGTCTATAATAATCTGTGGTAGTACATATGTTACTCTGTAGTAGTATGTACAGACTGTAGTGTGCTTTGGTTGTTAGGCAGATTATTGTGTTTTGGTTGTTACGTACGTAGTAGTGTCTATAATAATCTGTGGTAGTACATACGTTACTCTGTAGTAGTATGTATATACTGTAGTGTGCTTTGGTTGTTGGCTGTGCATAGTATGTAGTGTGTAGTACTGTCCTGAGTAGTTTATTGTTTGCTCTGAACTAGTTTGTACTTCTGTCTGTGAGTAGTGTGTAGACTTGTTGTGTGTAGTGTGTAGTGCTGTCCTGAGTAGTTTGTTGTTTGCTCTGAACTAGTTTGTACTGTTGTCCTGAGTAGTGTGCACTGCTGTCTGTGAGTAGTGTGTAGACCTGATGTGTGTAGTGTGTAGTGTTGTCCTGAGTAGTTTGTTGTTTGCTCTGAACTAGTTTGTAATGTTGTCCTGAGTAGTGTGCACTGCTGTCTGTGAGTAGTGGGTAGACCTGTTGTGTGTAGTGTGTAGTGCTGTCATGAGTAGTTTGTTGTTTGCTCTGAACTAGTTTGTACTGCTGTCCTGAGTAGTGTGCACTGCTGTCTGTGAGTAGTGTGTAGACCTGTTGTGTGTAGTGTGTACTGCTGTCTGTGAGTAGTGTGTACTGCTGTCTGTGAGTAGTATATAGAATTTATGTAAGTGGTATGTAGTGTTTTGATGGCATGTCTTATTGTTTTGCAGAAATTGCACAAATGGATGACCCTAAAAAACCCAAGATCCAAATAAGATCGTCATTGAGAGGCTTCTGCAATATCATGGGTGAACTTCATAAAAAATTGCCTCCAAAAACAGTGAAGACGTTGCAAAAAACACCATTTGGCAGTTTCATGAAAAGCACTACAACAATTTGTTGAAAGTACTACTGTAGTTTTTAGAAAATACTACTCTAGTTGTTGGATAGTACTACTCTATTGGGACTTATGCATTTTAACTAAAACTTTGTTGAAAATACTACTGTAGTTTTCAGAAAGTACTACTCTAGTTGTTGGATAGTACTACTTTACTGGAACTTTATACATAAAAAATATGGATAAAAAAAGTGACCTTAATTATGATAAAAAATATAAAATGACCTGAAAAGATAATATAAAAAGGCAAAATTTAAAAGACAGAAAATATGAAAAAAAAAATGACCTTAATTAAGATAAAAATATAAATGATCTTCAAAGTAAATATAAAAGGGCAAAATTGGAAAGACAGAAAATATGAATTAAAGAAAGTGACCTTAATTAAGATAAAAAGTTTAAATAACCTTATGTGTAAAGTAGGGTCTCTAAATGACCTTATATGTAATTATCTATATTATTAACGTAACAAGTTCATCAATGTAAACTGAAGAATATCTATAGGGTAAAAGATCAACCAACGTCTTTACAATCAAAATGACAAATTTTGCTTGAGATAAAACAAAGATTGAATTCTCATATCTACCGGAAGTAAATAGAACATAAATAATAATAAATTAACAATAAACCTTTGTATATGACCTCATAACACAATCCGCGCTCGACAAGCAATGCAGGTTGAATTTATGATTACCACGCGTTAAAGACATTGTAGGAGACAACTAATGAATGAATGTGCATTGAAAGCAACGCTGAATATTTAAAGCCAGGAGAAGGTTGATAAGCCAGCCAGTAACCGTCCTTCCAGGTCTATGGATCTGACTCAGGCTTTGTGGTTGTACTGTCATTCTGCTGTTGTTGTTGCTGCTGCTGATGTTGTTGTTGCTGCTGCTGCTGCTGCTGCTGCTGCTGCTGCTGCTGCTGTTGCTGCTGCTGTTGATGTATGTTGAATTGAGTCGACGATTGCTGCTGGAGCTGGAACCTCGGGAGGTTAATCATGCCCTTCGAAGGACGAGATTCCCCATTGAGATCTGTTGTAGCAAGCTTCAAACGTTGGACCTCTGTCGTAAGGGCTTCATTTAGAGCTGTCAAATTCATCAAGCAGCAACTATAAGCACTATGCACAACATTCATGATTTGGAAAAAGTATGATGATTGCGGATCAGAAATCAAAATGAAGCACAACAAAACATAGTAAAAAAGTCCCTTTTATGAAAGATGAAACCATTAGTCATTTTCTTGATGCTGGGATGCAAGAGTAGAAGTCGGGGGAACACATATTGTCTCAGGCCAACATACCTTTGCCTGAGACATACTTATACTGGTAGGTACTTGTGTGACAAATATATTCCCTTGGTATACTATTGAATCCTAATAATTTGAGCGCATCTACTGCAACAAAATCATAATAGGAGCAGGACCAACTGCCACCTAAACCATTACATGCCTGACTCTTTCAGATTTACCTTTCTCTTTAAGAGAAAAATTTCACCATAGCATATATGTCTGAGATCACACAACTATGACTACTTGGCCTTCCTCCAAAGCATCAAATAAAAAAGGTTCAATCTTGATTTCAACTGAGAGCGACAAAAGAAGAAAAGAAGCAGATTTTAGACTACCAAATAGAAAACATTTCAGGTCTCAGCACAGCAGAAGATCATTCAGAGCTCTTATTCATATTTAACACCGGGAATGCTTCAAAATGTTGTGTGAGGCAAGAGAGTGCGAGAGAGACTGACAAAGTTTAGACGGTGCTAATAATGTCTAATGGAATGTCCATGAAAGCTTTACACACAGGATGTTCCAATGATATCTAAGACAGTACAAATACTTCAAACAATCATGTTTCACAGTTTTTGTAATTTGAGTATTTATAGTACATATCCAACAGATGAGGACTAACCTATATACAAAAGCAATCAGGTAATCCACATTTTAGTAAGATTTTTTGGTCGCAAGAGAAATTTATGTTGTACCGCGAAATTTAATCCTCTTTTTCATTAGTGTATGAGCATAGGAAGCCTAGATTAGTCAAACCCTCCTTCAACATGTACAAGTACCCCCCAAAAAACAAAGGTTTAAAAGTACACTTTACCAAATTCAGACTTCCATTACTTTGTCTCCTAAGACAACACCATGAAAAGACATCATGGTCTATCACAAAAAAAATAAAAAAATAAAACACAATACAAGTTCTTTACATTTCATATCTTTTTTATAGGTTATTATTGAAAGCTTTCCGTAAATTTGCAAGAATTTTGTATATCAAGCAAGCCAAAACCACCACCTTACTATTTGCGGTTATCAGCAAAATTCCTAAAGGATGAATGAGAATGAATACTCAAGGATAACTACAAAGAAACTTCATCAACAAACTAATTGAGTTCCTAACATTATAAGTTTGGGGGAAAAGGGACTTAATTAAGGGAAGCAACCACCAATCATGAAGAAGATAGCATATTGAGGTGCTATGTTAACTATCAGAGTGGATTTAAGACTTTGATAATCAAACTATGACTCAATATGATGACAGATACCATGCATGTTTTCTACGTAAGAACTGAATTAAATCTAATAGATGGTGATGCATACCATCTCTAAGTTGAGCCTGTTGTTCCATAGCTTGAAGGCGAAACTTCAACTCATTATTCTGGTTACTGAGACCAACAGAGTCTCTCTGCATGCAGCCAAAGGAAGAGTAAGTCAGTATAGCAAGACAATTTAAAACTCATGGAATGAGTAAACATAATAAATTGGAGTTCACATTCCCACCTGCAATAGGGTAAGCTGTGCGGAGAGTGTTGTTGCTTCTGTCTGTAAAGTCTGAACCTTGTGTTCCAACTCTGAAATGTAGCGCATCTTCCTTTCTTTGGAACGGGCAGCTGATTGACGATTTGCCAGAATCCTGCACATCCTTTCATTGTTAGAATTGCCAAATCAATTACTCTGTAGACCCAAAAAAATGGGGTCAAGCATTTGAAAATAAAGATCCTATACCTTTTTACACGCTTGGGATCAGTCATTGCAATCTCAGCGAGCTTTTCATTAGCCATTATTTTCTTCATTTCAGCACCACTGAATTCACCATTTCCAAACTCCAAGCTAAAGGCATTTGAATTCGCATCAATTGAATTACTGGGGGAAAGTTGTCCAGGATGAGTTCCTGGGGAAGGCAGCAGTTTAGGTGACTCATCGCCAAATTGCAGCTTACCCATAAAACTATCCATGGAGATACTTCGGAAGTGGCGAGAGGTCGGCGCAATATCTCCCCCGGCACTCCTTTTAATCCCTTCCCTCATGTCAGACAAAGAGTTCAGTCCCGGTCTCTGCCTGCCTCCACTCTCATTAGCACTGCTTTCAACTTCATTATCACTGCTGTCACAATTAGTCTTAGTCCCACTTGCTCTACTACTATCCATATCCTCACGATTCTCATTACCGTTCTTGTCATCAGTCCCCGAAGAGTTCAAAGCATCAATGCTATCCAGATTCATATAAGCAGAAAACAAATCATCCGCTACTTCTCCTTCAGACTTCCTCTCACCGGTCCCTTCCACACTGTTATTACCACCTCTTTCCCAACTTGATTCCTTTTTAATCAACTGAGCTGGCTTAACCATCCCTGAATGCTCTGCAACAGACACTGACATGTCCAAACCACCCGAACCCCTCATCGGACCAATAGGGGGTAGAGACTGCTGCATCATAGACGTTGAAAACCCAAACGGTATATCACTATTAGACCTCCTATGAGCTTTACGAGGTGGCAGGGACTCGCCTACCCTTGAGAAATTGCCCCTGGAGAAAGGTGATGAATGCAGCAAGGAATGTGAGCTAGCATCCCTTTCCTCCATCGACACATCCACAGACGCTGCTGCTGCTGCCGCCGCCTCAGACATGGAGGCCGAAGGAGAATCGCGGTAGGGGGAAGGGCTCAACGGGGGCAATGAATCAAGGGAAAAGAAGGCCGGTTGTGACAGTGATCGAGAATGTGTGGGACCCATTGATTGGTTAATCGGCCTGGCCACCGGGATCTGAGAGTAAGGCGAAAGGGGCGAGATGTGGTTCGGATGAGAAGGCGGTATCCCCATTCTTTTATTATTACTGCCGCCGATGCTGCTGCTATTATCCCCACCAGTGAAGCTCTGTGCAAAATGGCGTGAACGAATTTGTGAAGGGCTGAATTGGGGTATGTTGATTTGGTCCATAGTAGACAAAGGCTGCTGTTGTTTTAAGATTGATGACGATGATGTTCCAAATGAAGATTGAAGCCTTTGCATCATATCACTGCTAGCTGCTTCTTCAGTTTCACCCATGTTTCACTCCCAATACTAAAAATCCAAAACAAACAAAGAACCTATTTTGTGTTTCACAAAAAGCTTCAATCTTTATCAATACCCACCTCCCAGAAAGGTCTAGATTACACAGCCAGACCTCAACTCACTTCACTGCTACGCTGAACTCAAACAAACACAAGAGACCCACAAACCAAACAGAGCACATCTCCATCAGAAACAAAACCCACAAACCAATCTCATAATGGGCTTATACAGTTGAGACTTGAGAAAGTGTGTGTACCTTGTAGTCAGTGATCATATCGAAGAAGCCGTACAGCAATGGCAGCAAGCAATCAAATGAAAAAAAATACTAATAACAAGGGGCGGCACAGACACGGCGGTGGTCTCTCGAAAATTAAAGCCACAAATGGCGGAAATGACGGAGGAAACTAAAAGTAAAAGTTTTAGTTTTAGTTTCTTCTTCTTCTTCTTCTTCGCTCTAAATCGTCGCGCTTTTGTTTTTGTCTCCCTAACTCCCTCTCTGTGTAATTGAAGACGAAAGCAACCACGAGTTGAGAAAAAACAAAGGCTCTTCCCCCACAAAAGAAAAAGAAAAGGCAAAAAATAAAAGAAGTAATACACGGATTTCATGCCCACTACTACTCTCTTCTCCCCACTATTAAATAACAATTTCGCTTCGCATTTCGAGCGCATTTCAATTTCATTCCGACCTCATTTCAATTTCGCTCCGCAGCTTATATAGCCAGAAATGCCTCCCCTAAACAAAATCTTATTTAATTTATTATTATTTTTTTTTTAACGAAGCAATTTGGAACATTTGGTATTGTATTTCCACGCCCTCACGTGCGTGAAAACGCGTCAAAATGTTCTATATTTTCTTGTTCAACGTTATTAATGTTTTTCGATTTATTTCCTTTTTTATTAGTCACCAAAATCCGAAATAGAGGTAATCTTTGTTATTAGCCCTTGTTATTATATGGTAAAAACAGATTGTTGTGATACTCTATCTGTTGTTTATCAATGCCGTAATTGTATATGTCTTATCCACTTCGAATTGAATCAGCTCTCCTCAATAAGTGAATAATATGCTAATAATTGTGTAATAATGCATAAGAACAGTAAGTAAGAATGGACGTGTAATCGTGATTATACTCGTTAAATACTACATATTGTGTATCACATCATATGACATCAACGTAGAGTACTCATGATTAATCTCAATAAACACAAGATTGGATTTGTTTTGTTGAATATGAACGGCTCACACAATCAATCACACAAATAAAAATTGGGAGAATATCTTTATATTCATTATTAACAACTGAGGCATATATAGTCTTTACAAGAAAATACTTAAAACAACATCTTGCGACAAACACAATTTTAACGTGTTTACTTACTCATAATGGATATGAAAAATCAGAAATTTATTCCAATTGATGAGTATTACTATGTTTATTTGTGCAAATTGAATTTAGAATAAAATAGGACCCACAATTTCATCAGGAGAATCGATTCCTCAAGAAACTCTCGACTTGATATTCAAGTGGGGGTATGTATTTGGACTGCAATCACTTGGAATCAAATTTTTATACCTAAATTAAATTTTTAAATTGTCCTTCACTTTTAAAACAAAAATCATATTCATGATTTTTTATTTTGTCTTATGATAATTGGTTTATTTATTACTCTTATATTTTTTTAATGATTGTTACTATAAATTTGTAATTTTGGTGGAAGACTCGTGATGATACGTAACATGATATTGCTACGTATATTTGGGGGATATAGTAATAATTTACTTAAGTCTCATTTCAATTCATGAGATAGGTAAACAACATTAATGTGAACTAACAACATTCTTATTCAATTTCTTTATAGATGGTAAACAAGTGAATTAGAATGATTTATTACTGTATCAATTCCTTATAATACCCATTGATTTTTTTTTTATTCATCAACTAATTCATTCTATGTAAATAAACATGTCATAAATGTGTGGTGCATGATAAAGAAACAAGAAAAACACTAGCTGCACTAGCCTAAATAATAGGCAGCTCATTCAACAACAAACTAAAACCCCCAACTTCAAGGACCTTCAATGACATAACTTCCACTGAAACTGAAACTACCAAAAACCTGTAGGAAGAGACACTTCACTAACTCCATAGACCATCGATGTCCATCTGAATTTCTCAACAAATGACATAACCAAAACCAGAAACTCAACTGGGGAAATTAAAAAGCATTATACAAGATACTGGTTCTGAATACAAAGAGAAATAACTCTACGATAACTTGAGAAGCTGATTCAGCTATTTACATAAACACTTTTTTTTACATGAGCTCTACAGAAATAACATCATACGACTAGTATTCAGAGCGACTTTTATATACATATGCTACAAATAATAGAAACCAATAGTGAGTTGAGACATACTGCTGAAGGGATGGTTGGTGAACTTAAAACCTTTGATGCTACCAAGCACACTCGGGATATAAACTACAGTCTCGGCAACGAAAACGGAAAAGCCTAGGAAAAGACATTAAAATATAAAATGTTAGCGTGAGTGAACAAAAATAATATAATCAGCGTAAATTAATAAAACTGATCTATCATGTCTTTCTATTAATTTTCGTAAAATAATGTGAGTTCAAAACTAATAAATTGAAAATGAAAAGTAAGGTGATGAGATCATCTAGGGCATTGGTCCTAACCCGAGACAATCTGGGTGGAGTAGGGAGTTTGTCTTAACCCGGTCCGACTGATTATCCGTTGATCAGCCAAATAGCTAGAGCATCGATGCAACTAAATAAACCATCACAAAGTAAACCTCCAAATAAATGCTCTGAAAATATACTGTAAAGTGTAATGCATAAAATCATGAACTCGTTATCAACTGTAAAAATAAAGATCCACTCACAAGTCTGCGACTATTGCTGGGATCCAGCGGAATTCCCTTTACTGCAAGGGTCGCGATCACGTTGTCCTGTCCATATTGTCCATATTGGATAAAGAGTTTTTCAGTGAGCTCTCTTACCAGACTGAGGAAGTCCTTATGTTGAGAATCTTTTGAATCAATGGCTCGATCTAAGATGCTGTTGGATATGGCACTGTCTAAATGATGCAGAAACTGGCGAGGTAAGTTCCAGATTGTAAACAGAAATTTCTATCTATTATGTTTGTATCTCAATGAGTGCTGATAATTATGTGTGCCCTGTATCTTTAGTATGACATATTAGAGATATCTTTCTATTCTCTAAGTTCCTCTTCTAAGAAAAATGGCAGGTCATAGTTAATGATCAATGACATCATGAGACCCAAATTTAATAGTAGTACACTCATCTAGCATAAGGTGTTCTTACAAAAGAGCAGTTCACAGAAATGAGCCTACCAAATATCTCATTTAGCCTAGCACAAAGTTTCATATTCGTTGAACTAAACTAAAGTTAGTGTGGAACTGAGTAATTGAAGAGACTACATGCGTATGTAAAGATTGCCTCTTCAAATTTCATTGAACAGACTGCAGTTATAAGTTCTAGACAAATATCATAACAAATCTCGATGAAAGATGAAGCAAACATACCTGTGCCCAATCATGAAACGAATAACAATCCCCTTCTCACGCTCCAACTGTAATAACTTTTCACCTGACCAAAGTAATACACACAGGGACCGTAAAAAACACTAGATCTTGTGCATACATTTGCAACAAGAAATAACATAGCAATAATAACCTTGAGGCATCCAAGTCTCTCTAACAAAATCTCGCCTCTTCCTGCTACTAAAAGCTGTGTTAATCCCAATCACAATAAACGTTTTCTTCTTAGCCGAATTGTCCTTAGGCAATGCTAAGGTCGCCGAAGAGTCACCGCCGCCGCTGCCGCCGCCGCCAATTCCATCTGAATCCACGCCATTTGCTTGTCTAGAGATCTGACACGCCTCCACAGATAACCTCATCAGTACAAATAATCTATCAGAAAAGAGATTTCAAGTAGAGACACCCAACCATTCCAACATTGATCTCCATCAAAGTGTAACTCTGTAATCTACCATGTAAACTGATCAAGCTACCTCTCTTGGAATAGCATTCTGCGAATCAACAATAATTCATTCCTGATCAGCATTACCATTATATACTCTTTTCAGCATAATATCATCACAACATAAAGATTTCATGGATTGTACCTCTAAACAATAATACAATATTCCAAGTCTCCACAACAATGTAATGGTTATCACCAACATACATCTGCAGAAAGGAATTCACTTCTAAGCCTGATTGTCTTTGCAGCATCAAAGACCAAACTTTCGTTGCACGATGAGGACCTCAATAATTGCTTATAGAAAATGAAAGGCTTCTCACCTTTAAGATATCCAAAGACCAAGTAAATGAGACTGCTCAGAACTCAGAAGGCATGTATGAACCAGAGCCAGCATGAACAGCTAATAAGAAGTTAGTTAATCAGCTGCATTCAAATGAAATCATAACCAAAAATTATAAAAGAGGTTTATCTGATATCCCTTCTTACAGCCCAATAATTGAAACAAAATTACAAGCCATATCCAGTCCATCTGAGTATAAGCAAGAGACTGCTTTCCCAAGAAAAAAACACGGGACTGCATGTTCTTCAAGGCATTTCATCGAACAGATGGGGGACAACCAACAGCCAAGTTAACCAGTAAATACCAAGTTTTTTTTAACAACTGGTGCCCACAAACACAAAAATTGCTTAATACGATTTCTCTGTTCCTATTATTTTATCTACATATCTTTCAGAGTCTCTATGCTACAAGTTAACATATCCTTACATGGAACTTATACATTGTCCAATTTGCTTACCTTTCCGATCAAAGCATTTATAGATAGATCAAATGCTCTCAAATGTGCAATAAGAAAGTTCCCATTTTTTTTGACGTGGAGTGCATAGAGAAATTTCCATTTTTCATCATGGTATGTTCAGCATACGCACTAAAGTAAGCAGTGGCATATTTGCTTCCATGGGACATAAGCATATCAACATCACTAAACATATACCCAGAGTTAGGCATTGACTTCATATTGTATCCAATAGAAAAGTCAACAATAGTTGAAGGCATCCAATTATAAACATTAGTACAATCTGTAGGTGTATGAGCATAACCAGCAGTGGTAGACATAACATTTAAGCATGGCGGATATGGATATTAGGTAGCTATGAAAATAGCACCATGTATTACCATTCCAGGATCAGATGGCAGAGCACTAGAATCTGCAGCTTCATTAGAAGCTACCAAAACTACCCAGAATCCGTATAGGTTTCAAATGAAACCAGAATTATAAAGGCATCAATGGCAACCAATATCTTTTCAAAGGCAACTCAATGTCTCGAAAACATTGTAACAATCCAGATTCATTCAAAGGTATCATATGAAACCAGTAAAGGCATCAAGGCAACTGATTTATCGAAGGCATCCACACAATCCAGAATCATTAAAGTTTCAAATGAAACCAGATATATAGGGGCAGAAAAGGCACCCAATTTATCGAAGGCAACTCAATGTATCGAAAACATTGTAACAATCCAGATTCATCAAAGGTTTCGAATGAAACCATAAAGGCATCAAAGGCAACCGATTTATCGAAGGCATCCAAACTATCCAGAATCATTGTAAGATTCAAATGAAACCAGAATTATAAAGGCATCAAAGCCAACCAATTTCTTTTCAAAGGCAACTCAATGTATCGAAAAGGCAACCGATTTATCGAAGGCATCCACACTATCCAGAATCATTAAAGATTTCAAATGAAACCAGATATATAGGGGCAGCAAAGCCAACCAATTTCTTTTCAAAGGCAACTCAATGTATCGAAAACATTGTAACAATCCAGATTCATCAAAGGTTTCAAATGAAACCATAAAGGCATCAAAGGCAACCGATTTATCAAAGGCATCCAAACTATCCAGAATCGTTATAGGTTTCAAATGAAACCAGAATTATATAGGCATCATAGGCAACTCAATGTATCGAAAACATTGTACCAATCCAGATTCGTCAGAGACTTCAACAGAAGCCAGTAAAGGCATCAAAGGCAACCGATTTATCAAAGGGCAAAGGCAACTGATTATCGAAGGCATCCACACCATCAAGATTCATTGAAGGTTTCAAATGAAACCAGATATATAGGGGCAGCAAAGGCAACCAATTTCTTTTCAAAGGCAACTCAATGTATATAAAACATTGTAACAATCCAGTATTCATCAAAGGTTTCAAATGACACCAGTAAAGGGCATCAAAGGCAACCGATTTATCGAAGGCAACTCAATTCCATTGAAGGCATCAAGGAAACCAACAATCATCCATGGCATCAAAGGGAACCAGAATCATCAAGGGACTAAAGACAACAAATTTATCAAAGGCAACTGAACTTATATAAGGCATCGAAAGTTATGTACAGCACCCAGATTCATATAAGGCATCAAACAAAACCCAATTCATGCAAGGCATTATAGTCAACCCAATTTATCAGAGGCAACAAGATTCACTGATCAAACGGCAACCCAATATGCAGAAGATTGAATTCAGCAACTCGGTAACCCTTAATCAGAGAAAAATTCCCCAAAATATGCAGAAGATCGAATTCAAAGGAAAAACCCTAAATCAGAATTTTGGAAGAGAGTCGAGAGATACCGTTGCTAAAGTTGATAGCTTTGAAAACCCAAATCGATCGGACTTCTGTCCCTCCCCTCTCCTCTTCTCTGTAGTAGCCAAGCCCTTCGATTCAAAATTCAAACAAGCGATTAGTACAGAAATAGCGAACAGAGATCGAGAGAGAGAGAGTCGGCGAATTTCAAATTAAAACCTTTTTTCCGTTACCTTTTAGGTTTGAAATTTGAAAAGGGGAGAGATTTGAAGAGAAGAGAAGCTGCTGGTTGTTTTGTGCCGTTGTGTTGTGTCGTGTTATCTGCGCTTGCTTGGGGTTATGGGCTGGGCCTGATTCGAGTTTCTGGGCTGCTCTTTGTTGAGCCCTTTATACTAAAGAGATTTCTTAATCAGCTGAATCGATGTTGTGTGCTCATAATCAACTTGGCTGGAATGTAATGTGGAGGGGATCCCCACTGCAAATTGTTTGAAGCACATCAAATAATTAATAGCATAACTCTGTCCCTTTAATGATTTAACTGACAGAATGTTTCATGATTAAGAAAATTATGAATGGAACAAAGAGATGAACAAGACTACTGCTAGAGAGAGGGATTTGCCCAAAGAGTAGCTAATTTGGTAGTATTTCTCTATGGACTTCCGGGATATGTAGCAACTGATGGTTGGCTTTTAAAGCTGATGAAATTGGAAACAATTGCACGCTGGGAAAAAGCTACTTCTAATCTGTAGCAAAAGCTATTCCTAATCTCTTGTTTTTGCATTACATTACTAATTCTTGTGAAAACTGTACAAGGGATACATAAGACACATCTCACTCGCCAAGTAAACTTATAAAATATTTGTTATAATTACCCTATATCCTCCGATCCTGAATGCAAGTGGTGTCTTCAGATTTATATCAACATTTCAGCATAACTTAAGCAGCAGCTCATCAAGCCCTCCCTGACAGTCTGAGATGTAATATCTTGGATGTGACACTCTCCACCAATCTGATGTTAGTTTCCGTATTTGATGTGATCATGATCAAACAGTTTGTATGTACTTGTATATTTTCACAACAAAGATCCTACTGCAGGAAGTGCTCTAGAACAACGAACCCCAAACAGCTGCCTCCCCTTCACCACACTTCTCATGAACAAATTTAATCTTCTCCACTGATTTGCAGATACCACTGCAGCTCCAATCAAATGATGCAATGCACACATTACCTGCTTGCGCCTTCCACTCACAATCTGTACAAGATTCAATTGATTTTTCAGAGGAACCAAGCAATATAGAAATTTATCATGTTCATAAGTTTCAGAAACAAGTAGAGCTAGAACTAAACAGCACATCCTAACAAACAGGTATTGATTTTAACAACAAAAATTGCTCGCAAGTTTATCATTATGGATCTCAAGTGCAATCTGATTGAGCTTTGAAGTGCTTGAAGCCTTGACTATTTGATCATTACCTTCTATTATGTTCCTTTTTTTATCTTTCATTTTCTTTAAGGATGTATGCCAGACAAAAATTATCACAATTTGTAATAAAATCTGTACCTGGTGGAGTTCCACAGCACATATTGCGCTCATCAATGTGTTCAACTTCAAGACCAATAAACCATGAGCCAAGTGACACATCTTCATTAGCATACTTATGCAATATGGGCCTGAAAAAAAACAAAACAGCATGTCCCAGAACTTCAGTCATTGCAGAAAACAGTATTCATATGGCCACAACACACACTCTTGTAGATTTTTAATTACATACGGCCACAATACAAAAGCATTAATTGATTATACGAGATTCTTACTGGTTAATGGAGATGTATGTAGCTAGATCCTTTGAGATTGCATAAATCTGTCCAGTTGCATGTCGGAAGTATTTGTTTCCCGCCTCACCAAATTTCCAGTGCTCTGGTTCATGGTACTTGACAGTCCTAGATAATAATACGTCAGAAACATTTTCCAGAAGGCTTGGTACACATCCTATGAGTAGTATAATCTGCCACTCAATGTAAATACTTCAGGATTATTACTTTTAAGCAAGAACAGGTAGATTTCATACACCCAATGTATACTCTTGGCTTTGAGCGATGACGGGCAAGAGTTAAAGCTAGCATACCTGTGGAAACAAGACATGTAAGAGACTCATTCTTCATAATATTACTTGTATTATATTACTACTAAACAATAAATAGGAGTAATAGAGCATACCCAAATTGACATGTACATCGTCATCCACCTTCACATAAAAATCAGCATCCCACTTTGCAACTGCAGTGGTGAAGAAAATTTTTGTTTTGGCAGACAACTCATGATAACCTTCAACATGTTCCTACAGTTTAAAACAAGACTCAGTCCACATTTTTGGCATAAGTTCATTGGATAGAAATTTTTTTAAGTCAGCCCTCTTACTAGCCTGAGGAAGTCCTTATGTTGAGAATCTTCTGAATCAATGGCTCGATCTAAGATGCTGTTGGATGTGGCACTGTGTAAATGATGCAGAAGCTAGTGAGGTCAGTTCCGGAATGAAAACAGAAATTTCTATCCATTATTTGTGTATTTCAATGAGTGCTGATAATTATATGCGTGCCCTATATCTTTAGAATGACATATTAGAGATATCTTTCTATTCTCTGAGTGCCTCTTCTAAGTAAAATGGCAGATCATAGTTGAAAATGGTCAATGACATCATGAGACCCAAATTTATTGATAGTTCACTCATCTACCAAATATCACAGTTCATCTAGCATAAAGTTTCACATTTGTTGAGCTAAATTAAAGTAAGGGTGAAACTAAGTAATTGAAAGAGACTACATGCTTATAAAAAGATTGCCTCTTCAAATTTCAAGGAACAGATTGCAGTTGAACAACTTCAATTGTATGTGTCAAGTTCTAGATAGATATCATAACAAATCTTGATGAAAGATGAACCAAACATACCTGTGACCAATCATGAAACGGATAACAATCCCCTTCTCACGCTCCAATTGCAATAGCTTTTCACCTGACCAATGCAATACACACAACCAGGAATCATAAAAAGCATTAGATTATTATGCATACATTAGCAACAAGAATAAGATTAGCCATAATAAGTTAACAACCTTGAGGCATCCAAGTCTCTCTAACCGAATCTCGCCTCTTCCTGCTACTAAAAGCAGTGTTAATCCCAATCACAATAAATGTTTTCTTCTTAGCCGAACTGTCCTTAGACAACGCTAAAGTCGCCGAAGAGTCACCACCACCGGAGATCCCCATCTCCTGAGAACTCCGAGCAGCTGCCAGTTCCATCTGAATCGATGCCATTTGCTTGTCTAGAGATCTGACACGCCTCCACAAATAACCTCATCAGTACAAAAACAACAACAGCATACTAAACCATTCATCCAATCCAAATTCACTCACTGAATCGACTCATGGGTCTTGTAAATTTCGTTCATCACATCCTTGTCTTGACCAGACTTCTGTTTTTAAAAAATTCCCAACAACAAAGTTTTCACCTCTTTCAGCTAACACAACATTTAATACCAAATCCAAAACACAGTGACATTAAACATCTTACCTTTTTCGTTATGCAATCTTCTGACACGATCTCTATTCGACATGAGCTGACCGTTGGATTCCGGTACTGCCCACATTCTGTGTCAAATTCAATACAATAATATCAATGTGATGAACTTCAAATTTCATAAAAGAAAACAAGAAAGATTCAGAATTGAGAAAATGGGTACCTGCTGGTGATGAGCATCCCGAGAAGAAATGAAGGTACACAGAAAATGGGTATCCATTTTGGTAAGATCTTGCTCGAGCTTCGGTTCTTCATCCTCTCTGCGTTTTTTCAGAGGGAGGCTGATGAGAATGGTTGGGTCTGTAAAGGACTACAAAGACTCAATTTTTATTTTTATTTTTATTTTTTGAAAGTTAAAAGACTCAATTTTTATTGAAGTTTCTTTTGGGTTTGTGACTTTTAGAGTTTTAGGCGTCTTGGGTCCATTATTTAGGCGACGGTTTTATGATGATTTTCCAGATGCGACTTTGTGTCGTTTTGTCATGGCGGGTTTCGGCGACGGTGACCGTTCTGTTGTTCCTCCTCCCCCGCCAGTTACGGCAAGATCCGTTTCTTTGGGTCAATTTTGACCCACGGGTCAACATGCCAGATTTCATAATTTGGAAAGTTTTCAAAATCGTCACGTATTCTCTCCATATTTATACCATACACGTATCGTCCAAATTGTATCGAAACCAAACGGATAAACACGACTAAATCCAACGATCGAAAATATTCATAACTTATTCCTCGTAACTCGAAATAATCCTCTGAAAATTCCCACGAGCTCGAAATTAAATTCTCTACATCTTTCGTGAAGGAACTCGAATCAAATTCTTACCCGATAATTTAGTCGTTAACAAGCCCGCCATATTAACCAATTACGACAAAATCGCGACTATTCGCAAAACTCTCAAATCAAGCCGATAAACATACAATTTCTGATACGGATTGTCACATTATTAGCATGATAATGACAAAAAAATGCATTTAAGTAAAGCACATGTGTTTACATGTGTGATTTTTAACATTCAAAACGGATAAAGTGAATAATCTGAATGAAGATATCAAACATGAGTGACCAATCCGATATTTTGTCAAACATGAGTCACCAATCCGTCTTAACTGTCAAACATAAGTGACATCTTTAGCAAATTTCTCAATAAGAAAATATATATTAACACATGCTAACATGTGTGTGCAAACACTAGTATAAACAAATGGTACAGACCGTATTTGAAATAACCTAACCCCGATCTAGTTTCCTAAATCGAAATCAAACCCCTTCTGAAAACACGAACTTGCAAAAACCATAGAAATTTCGGCAGAGTTTCACGATAACGCGGAATTACCATTAACCTGCACCTGAAAACACACTTCATCCTATGCCACAAAAGCCAAACCATGGGCACCAATCTCATCCGGATTTCTCAATATCATATCATCATAATATAAAGTAATAAGCAAAACTATAACTTTACATAAAATCTGCGAAAATCATATGAAAATATAAACATTTATAGTATTCAGAGCGACCTCTAGTATATATACATAAGTATACAATAATAGGCCAAACAAGGAACCTACTGGAACAGAAAAGTAGCTCGAATACTAAGCCTCCGACTGCGACATGCGACACCAGAATCCGAACTGCAAAATGGACACGAAAACCGAAATGCCCAGGGGAAAGACAAATAAAATCGTTAGAGTGAGTGGACGAAAATAAACATATGCCTTTCACCATTTACATAACATAAAAATAATGTGAGTTCTTAAAATAAGTGGAGGTGTCGGGCGAATCTCTCAAGCCAGACGGTGATAGACTAGGCGAATCTCTCAAGCCTAGTGGGCACATCAGGCGAATCTCTTAAGCCGGGAAATGGACTACCGGTGATCAGCCCAGTAGTCAATGCATCGATGCTAAATAAATGTCATGTGACGACCCGGAACAGAATCAGTAGTGTTAATCAGCTTAAGCCATGAGGTTATGCGTAATCGCAGATTTCCGATAGTTGATTGAATCGCCAGCTTTGATCACGACTAAATTATTGGCCGAGAATTTGAGTTGAGTCTCTTCTCGAGAGCTGTTGTACGTGTGATTTCGAGTTCGTGGGCGGTTTCGGATCATTATTTGGACGACTGAGGAGTATAATATGAATATTTGAAATTTCAGTATATTGTCGAGTTTATCCGTTTGTGTTCGAGTCTATCTGAATTGTGATTGTGATCCGTTTTGGACCGTTGATCAACCCGAACAGTAGATGGAATTATTATTGACTTGATTTGCGAGTTTCGTGGTTTGTCGTGATTTCGACGTAATCTGCTAATATGGCGGCGTCCTTAGCGACTAAATTACCGGACGAGAATTTGATTTCAGATTCTTCGTGAAAGTTGTAGAGAATTTAATTTCGAGCTCGTGGGAACTTCCGGAGGATTATTCCGAGTTACGAGGATTAAGTTATGAATATTTTCGATCGTTGATTATTTAATCGGATAAGCATGTGATGGGTTGAACCGTTGACTTTTTATCGGATTTGTCGAAGTGTTTGACTTCGGGTTGAAATTGAAGAACGTGTCGAGATGAGTTTGTTGCCGCGAGAATTATTGAAAACGGATTTACGACGCGGAAGTTACGGGTGTTCGAAGTTTATCGAAATGTGTAATTTGGAAGTTTCCAAAAATAGAAGGTATATATATTGAGGTTTCCTATTTGGGAAGTCAACTATTCATTAATGTTGGAGTTGATCGAGTCAACTCGGTGGAGGAAGAGGAGCGACGGCAACCACGGCTCGCCGGTGGTGGCACGCCGTCCGGCCACCCCAGGGCTCGGCCTTGGTCTCTTTCAACTCGCCTTGGCCTTCCCAAGGTGATGCCGGCCACCTTTCACGGTGATGTTGCCGGTGGAGAGAGAAATTTCCTGTGATGACCCAGAACAGAATCAGCAGTGGAATCAGCTTGATCTACGAGCTTGTGCGTAGTCGCAGGTTGCCGACAGTTGTTTGAATCACCAGATTTGTTAACGACTAAATCATTGGCCGAGAATTGGAGTTGGGTCTCTTCTCGAGAGTCTTGTACGTGTGATTTCGAGTTTGTGGGCGGTTCCGGATCGTTATTTGGACGACCGAGGAATAAATTATGAATATTTGAAGTTTCGACGTAATCAGATTTAAATGGTGATGCTCTTAGCGACTAAATTACTGGACGGGAATTTGGTTTCGGCTTCTTCACAGAAGTTGTTGAGAATTTAATTTCGAGCTTGTGGGAACTTCTGGAGCATTTTTCCGAGTTACGAAGATTAAGTTGTGAATATTTCCGATTGTTGATTATTTAGTCGGTTATGTATGTGTTTGGTTTGAACAGTTGACTTTTTATCCGATTGGTCGATGTGTTTGACTTTGGGTGATAATTGAAGAGTACGTCGAGACGAACTTGTGGCCACGAGAATTATTGGAATCGGAATTACGACGAGGAAATTACGTGTGTTTGAAGTTTGCCGAAAAGTGTGTTTATTGGTTTCCATTTTGGGAAAGTCCATAAATAGAAGTTACCTGTTTGGGCAAGTCAAACATTGCCATATTGGGAGTTGACCTGGTCAACTCGGGTTGACCGAGGTGGTGGAGGAGTCACGACGGCTCGCCGGCGGCGAGGTGCATTCCGGCCACCCCACGGCTTGGGATTGGTCCCTTTCCCTTCGTCTCAGCCTCCCGAGTCCATTTCCAGTCTCTCCCCACGGCGTGGCTCGCTGGAAGTGCATGAATTTTCCGGCCAAAGTTGATGAGTTTTGAGTGAATTCGGGTTTGTGTTTTCCGACCGAATTGAGCTGTAATTTGGAGTGGGCTTTGAAGCTCTCATCACCTACAAGCTACCATGTAAGTTTGGAGTTCTAATTTTGATTGTGGATGGAGAATTTTGGATTTGAAATTTTGGGAACAATTCGGTTTATCACGAAATTGGACTAGTTAGAGATTGAATTGGCCTTTGTTGCAGTTATGAAAGTTGCTCAGTGGATGATTTTGAGTGGAATAGGAGTTGCTCCACCGGAAAATTTTCAGGTTGGTGGCGGCGCCACCGTTGACGGCGGTCAACGGCGGTCAAAGTTTGACTTTTTGGAGTTTTCGACAAGTTGCATGTCATTTCACTCGAAATCGCGCCCCGATTGCAGTGGGGAGTTTCGTTTTTCGAATTGAGCGTCCGAAAGTACAACGAGGTATTGAGGTGTGAGTATCGGATTTCTGACAGTTCGCTGTAATTGAATCGTGTGTTTCCGAGAACGGTGGTTTCTCGTGATTTGTTTTGTATTGTCGAGTTATGACTTTGAGATATGAATTTTGTGATTATTCAGGGGTTCGTGATCGTCTGTTTGGCGAGGGACTTTCCGCCGGATCACGGGTTAACGCGAACTGCGTTACGCTAGTCTGTGAGTGGACAACTTCTTTTCACGGATTGTTTGCGAGTCTTTATATACGTTTTATGAACTTGAGCATGCTTATGAGATTTTGGATTACATGAGCATGTGTTTTACGATTATACATATACGGATATACGTATACGAGTATACATACACTTATATGTTGTTTCATGCATTTGCAACGAACTGTTTATGATTTGGTTTTCACAGAGTACAGTCTCAGTTACGTTGTTGTATCGATACACTTACCTCTTGGCTGATCCCCGATGGTAGGCCATCCAGGAGGGGCGTCGTCACCCCGACCTGACTGGTGAGGGGCGTTTCCCCGGAACCGAGGCTTTTCTGGCTTAGAATCACGTAGACCAAGGACACCGTGATTCGGACTGTACTAGCACGGGTGTGTCCATGAGTGACCCCGTGGGATTTTTACTTGCATGCTCAGTACGCTGGAGGAGTATGAGTTTACCTCGTGTACTTTATTATTTCTATTTACCTGGACTCACATATGTTATTTTAAACATATATATATCAACTGGTGAAAGACATTTATTTTCGTCCACTCACTCTAACAGTTTTCATGTCTTTCCCCTGGGCTTTTCAGTTTCCGTGCCCAGTTTGCAGTTCGGACTCTGGTGTCGCACGTCGTGGTCGGAGGCATAGTACTCGAGCTACCTTGTTTCTTCCAGTAGGTTTATTGTTCTACCTACTGTGGTACACTTATATGATTATACATTAGAGGTCCCTCTGAGTATTCTGTTGTGTATATTATATGATTTTACTCCGGATTTCAGTAAAGTATAGATATATTTATTGTTTTACTTTACTGTTGATATATTGAGAAATCCGGATGAGATTGGTGCCCACGGTTTGATTTTTGTGGCATAGGATGAAGTGTATTTTCCGCGTGCAGGTAATGGTAATTCCACGTTAGTAACGAAACTCTGCCAAAATTTCTACGGTTTTTGTTGGTTCGTGTTTTCGATAGGGTTTGATTCCGGTTTAGTGAGCTAAATCGGGGTTGGATCCTTTCATTTCCGGCCAAAGTTTGTGATTTTTGGGGTTTTTGGTTGATTCCTTTTCCGGCCGAATTGAGCTACAAGAAGTATTGGGCTTTGAAGCTCTCAACACCATGAATCTAACCATGTAAGTATGGAGTTCCAATTCGATTTGTACATGGAGAATTGTTGGATTAAAGTTTGTGAGCGATTTCGGTTTTGCTTGAAATTGAGCTAGTTAGACTTTGAATTGATCTTTGGTGTAGTTATGGAAGTTGTTTGTTGGATGATTTTGAGTGGAATAGGCTTTGGTCCGCCGGGAAAATTCAAGTTTGGGTGGCGCCGCCGCCGCCGCCGGCAGTCAACGAAATTGCGCTCCGATCGCAGTGGTGAGGTTTGTTTTTCGAATTGAGTATCGGAAATTATAGCGAAGTTTTGTGGTTTAATTATTGAATTTTCGACAATTCGTCGTTATTGAATTATGTGTTTCCAGGAACGGTTGTTTCTCGTGATATGATTCGAGGTACTGAGTTATAATTTTGAGAAATGGATTTTATGATTATTCAGGGGTTCGTGATCGTTCGTTTGGCGAGGGATTTTCCGCCGGATCACGGGATTAATGCGAACTGCGTTACGCTCACCTGTGAGTGGACAATTTCTTTTCACTGATCATCGCGAGTCTTTATACACGTTTTACGAGCATGAGTATGCATACGAGATTATGTTTTATATGAGCATGTGTTATACGATTATGCTTATACCATTATACATTACGTATATACATTTAAATATTGCTTTATGCATTTGCATCGAACTATTTATGATTTGGTTTACATAGAGTATAGTCTCAGTATATGTTGTTGTATCGATACACTTGCATCTCGGCTGATCCCCGATGGATGCCTACCAGGAGGGGCAGTACCCCGACCTGACCGGCGAGGGGCAGTACCCCGGAACCGAGGCCTTTCTGGCTAGAATCACGTGTGGGTCTGCGATCCCGTGATTCGGACTGTACTAGCACGGATGTGTCCATGAGCGACCACGTGGGATTATCCATGCATGCTATGTACACTAGTTGGAGTCAGCGTCTCCTCGTGTACCATTTGATTTTTATGCATTTAGACTCGCATATGTTTTTATAACATATATTATTCGGCGAAAGACATTTATTTTCGTCCACTCACTCTAACAGTTTTCATGTCTTTCCCCTGGGCTTTTCGGTTTCCGTGCCCAGTTTGCAGTTCAGATTCTGGAGTCGCATGTCGTGGTCGGAGGCATAGTATTCGAGCGATGTTTCTTTTATGGTAGGTTCTTAGTTTGGCCTACTATTTGTATATCTATATTAGAAGTCGCTATGAGTATTCTGATGTATACTTCTATACGATTTTCCCCGGATTTCGGTAAAGTATAGTTATATTTATTACTTTACATTACTATTGATATATTGAGAAATCCAGATGGGATTGGTGCCCACGGTTTGGCTTTTGTGGCATAGGATGAAGTGTATTTTCTGGGTGCAGGTAATAGTAATTCCGCGTTAGTAGCGTTACTCTGCCGAAATTTTGAAGATTTTTGTTGGTCCGTGTTTTCAGAAGGGGTTTGATTCCGATTTAGGAAACTAAATCGGGGTTGGGTCCTTTCATGCCATCACCAATAAAAATAAAACAATACGTCCAAAACAATAAATAATCTCAATACTGTACTGAAAATAAATACTAAAACCAAGAACTCGCTACGACAGTGTAAATAAATGTCCACTCACAGATAAACACAGCGCGCAGACGCGCTAATCTTGATATCCGGCAGAAGATCCCTCACCCAACGTACGATCTCGATCCCCTGAATAATCACAAAATATCACTGATCAAAATCACAATTCATTACTCTGAACCATACCTCGGAAACCAACTATTTCCGGAAACATATAACTCGGATACAAAAGAATCGCCGAAAATTCCAAAATACTCCATTTAAACCCTCGACTTAAAATCCACTACTCAAATCAACTCGAAAACCTCAAGGGGATGATCGGGGCGCGATTACGAGCAAAACGGTATAAAATTTGTCAAAATCCAAAAAGTCAACGTCTCGCCGGAGCTCCGCCGTTGATCGCCGCTGCCGCCGGCGGCGGGTCGTCATTAACCCCTGAATAATCATAAAATCCATTGCTCAAAATTATAACTCAAATCCTCAAATCATATCACGAGAAACAACCGTTTCCGGAAACGAATAATTCAATAACGACGAAATCGTGAAAATCCGATAATCACACCACAAAACATTGCTATAATTTCTGATGCTCAAATCGAAAAACAAACCTCACCACTGCGATCGGGGCGCGATTCTGAGTGAAATGACATATAACTCGTCGAAAAACACGTCGGGCGAAAAGTCGCCGCCGGCCGCCGGAAAATCCAACATGCCCAGAAAAATTCATGCTACACATGGTTTTGAAGATCTCAACGATTCCAACAACTTTCCAGTTATAAGTTAAAGCCATATTTGATCGGAAAACCTCCAAAAATCAACTCAAAGTTCCAAACCCTTACCGGAATTTCAAATCGACGGATCTCCTTCCTCCGGCCACGGCAACCCTCAAGACCACTTGCAATAGCTTCCTTAGCTCGATGCTAACAAAAGCCCTCAAAGAGCCATCACCAAATCGGCCTCCAAGCCATCACCCGAAACCAACGAAATCTCACCGAAAAACCGTGCATTTCACCGCCGAAATTCTTCCTCCTCCGGCCACCATAGGAGGGGATCCAACTACCAATCCGAAGAGCAACCCAAGCCCTTCAAATTCAGTGAAGGAACCCCGGCCATCCATGGCCGGAATCGGCCTCCACGGCGAGGCAAAGTCACGGCGTCCATATCGCCCAAAACGTGTCGACCCACCCGGTCAACCCAGTCAACACCCACCTGCTATTTTGGGAAACTTTCCCAAATCGGCATGTATCGATTCCGTATTTATACCGTACGCGTATTGAACTCCAAACGGATAAATACGACAATATTCGGTGGATGAAAATATTCACAATTTATTCCTCGTAACTCGGAAAAATTCTCCGGAAGTTCCCACAAGCTCGAAATTAAATTCTCTACAACTTCCGTGAAGTATCCCAAATCAAATTCTCGCCCGATAATTTAGTCGCTAACGAAGCCGCCATATTAACGGATTATGTCGAAATCACGACTAATCGCGAAACTCGCAAATCAAGTCAATAACCATTACATTTACGGTTCGGGTCGGTCAACGGTCCAAAACGGATCACAATCACGATTCGGATAGACTCGAACACGAACGGATAAACTCGACGATATTCCGAAATTTCAAATATTCATATTATATTCCTCGGTCGTCGAAATAATAATCCGGAACCGCCCACGAACTCGAAATCACGCTTATAACAACTCTCGAGAAGACGCTCAACTCAAATTCTCGGCCAATAATTTAGTCGTAATCAAAACCGGCAAATCAATCAATTATTGGAAACTGCGATTACGCACAAGCTCGTGGATTAAGCCGATTACATTTCTGATTCTGTTCCGGGTCGTCACATTTACGTTCAAAATTGACCAACCAAACCTTAACCAAATCTCACAATATACACATCAATCGAAAGCCCAAACAACAAGGTTCAAAACCATACCTTGAAATCCGGCAACCGCGCCGTATTCCAACGACCACCTCGATGGCGAGTCACGGACTCACTGAGTCAACCACGGGTTGACTCGGTCAACTCGGTCCAGAACAGTCAACTCAGTCAAACAGCCCATTTTCGAACTTTTCGATAACTTTATGTCTATTCGGCTATTTATACGTCGTGAAACAACTCTATCCATAATTCGGATAACTCAAACTCGAATGGATAAACACGACTAACTCGGCGATAATTTCAAATATTCATTTTATATTCCTTGATTATCCGAAAAATCCTCGGAAAGCTTCTACGGACTTGAAATCAGATTCTCTACATTTTCCACGAACAAACCCAAATCAAATTTGTGTCCGAAAATTAAGTCGTAAACGAAGTTGCATATCCGATTAATTACGATAAACCACAATTACTCGTAAAACTCACGGATTAAGCCGATTACTATACCAATTCCGATCCGGGTCATCACAGTATAGTTTGGACAATGTTGGTCCAAACTCATTTGGACCCTTTTATCAAAAAAAAATAGAGAAAGACAAGTAAGGACAAGATGCCTTCTAATAATAAGGATTTTGATTAGGTCCAAAGACAAGTATTGTCCCAATAATAATAAACAACCAACTACCATAATATTTAGACAATAAATGATTGTGCCTGAAGCCCAAAGGTAATATAAGTAAACCCAACCCGTTAAATAGGCAAAAAAAAAACAAAAATACCCTTATGTAAATAGTGAAAACCCTGACAAAAATTGTAGTAACACACATTTTAATTTTTTCCCCACTCATTTCTCTCTTTCTCCCTCTCTCAAGAGAGAGAAAACACAGTACCAATAGCACGACAGTTCGCCGCCCCCGTTATCTCCCCTCGGCTTGGACGTCATCGCTCGGCTTGCACAGCGTACGTCGTCACCCCGGCTAGCGTGTAGCAGCAGGACATTTTGCTTCGACCTCACACGTACTTGTGGACTTCCGGCCACACTCTCCTCCGCCTCGCCCTTACAGCCTATGTGCCTCCCTCCATTGGCTCAGCTCATTCTTGCGACACTTCAATCTCTTGCGATGCTTTTCTCTGTCTCATCGTACTGCTATGCTCAATGTTCTCACGTTGTCATCCCCTCCACTTCGCTATCCTTACACTGCCCTCTTCCTCCTCAACGTCCCTGCTCACGTCTCTATCTTATGCTCGGCCTCCGCGATCTCCTCCCTTACTGCGACGTGATGTCATCAACTTGGCTCGCCTTGAGCGCCGTTTAGCTCAGCCTCCACCTTGCACTCGTTCAGCTCTGCATCATTGATCCTGAAACTCGTCTCTCTCCTCTGTGACTTGTTGCACGTCGTCAGTGGCTTTGGATCGCAAAAAAGTGGCTTAGACCGCAAAAACTTGGTTGGCTGCTACTGCAATGAATGAACGAGCTTCAATTTTTTTTAATAAAAAATTAGTGTGTAGCTATTTCCACCTATAATATTCTAAGTTCACCCTACATAAAAAATTCCAGTCAAATATTCCAATTGTGCCCTTAAACATAATTTGCCAAAGAAAAAGAGCAAACCACTATAGACGTACTTCTTCTTCTAGGCCGATCTCCTCACTACAAGTCGGATCAAATAGTTTATGAACTGCCTGAGGAAAACTAGATCTACACCTTCTTCAGACATTGATGAATCCATGACACTTCTCTCCCTCATAATACGACTATGATAAAAGTAAGAAAATTAAATGTGTCGTTCAGATTTGAAAGAGAAATAGAGAGGGAGATGGATAAATTTGGTGCAATTTGAGCCAATAAACATCGCCCAATGGAGGTAACAGTATTGTGAAACCGTGTAATCATGCATATTCTCAAGTCTATTTGTTTAGGGGTAATGTTGAAAATTTTGGGTATAAAGTCAAAAATAGGGTGAACTTAGAAGTTGGTATGGTGAAAATAGTCGCACCCAAAAATTATTTGACTGCTACTGCAGTAATTGGTTCGTCTCAAAATACTATGGCCAATCAAACCTTTTTTTTTTATTTATCTTCTATTATTTTTGTGGCTTTTATATTTGTCTGTTTGTGAAAAGAATATGTGCTACTAATAAGTCTAGTATAACTATTGTTGATGCTTTGGTTTGAGTTTTTGAGTGTGATGTATTCGAGTTGTTAGTTTTCCCCAGTAGCGCATTTTCGAAACTGATATTATGTTTTTTTTAATTGTTATTATTGCATTTTTCAATATTATTGGTACTGCATTCTTCGAAACTATTGTTACTGCGTTTTTTCGAAACTGTTGCTACTTCAATTTTCATTATTCTACTATTGCGTTTTTCGAAACTACAACTACTACTATTTCCTTTTTAGTGTTAATGTGATTTTCAAAGAAGCTATTTTTTATTTCAAATGTGTTATTCTATTTGTATCAAAATATGAATTTTTTTTCTTTTCTAAAATACGTTATCCTAAAGTTACTATTTCCAGCATTCTATGGTTTTAGTTTTTGTTAATGTGAGCATTCAATTTTTGTTACTGAATCATTCTCGAAGTGATACTAAATCTTTCATTGAGTTGTTACTGAATCATTCGTCGAGCAACTACTGAAGTTTTGTCGAGCATATTGTTTTCATTCAACTGTTATTGGATCTTTCATTGAGGTGCTACTGAATTGTTCGTCGAGTTGCTACTGAATTTTTTTCGAGCACATTGTTTTCATTCAGCTGCTATATATTGAATCATTCTCAAAAGTGATACTGAATCTTTTATTGAACTAGTACTGAATCGTTCGTCGAAATGTTACTGAATCGTTCGTCGAGCTAGTACTGAAGTGTTGTTGAGCTCATTGTTTTCAAAAGTTTTATTGTATTTATATCGTAATTGATATTGAATTTTTGTAACAATGCTGCTATTGAAGATAAGTGTTATTGAATGTATCGAATTTATTTCGAGACTGGTATTGAATTTTGAACCAGCTGATACTAGAAATTTTATATAAAAAAGTAAAAATTAAACATAATTTTTTTTAAAGCTGAACCAAAAATAGGAACAAAAAAAATTAAACAAAATTTTTAATTTTTTTAAATGAATTTTAACCTTAAATAAACATTAAATTAAAAAAAAGCCAAAAAAGTAAATTTGTCTCTACCACATGGCAGCATATAAGCCTCTTGTCCTTATGAGTAATATTTTGTCATTCTCTTTCCAAATAATAAAGCCATGTCTTTAAGTGTATTTGGATTCTCTATCTTGTTCTTAAGGGTCTGTTTGGTAGAGTGATAAAAGCATTTCCACAACCATAAAATCACTTTTAGTCCAAATTTATGGTGTTTAGCAATAAAGAAAAAGCATTTTGCGATATTTTAAAATAATATTTGGGACATCTGGAAATGGATTTTTAGGTTAGTGGAGTGTCACTAAACTGCTTTCTATTGAAAATACTAATTTTAGAAGTGCGACGAGAGAAAGCGTTATTAATCAAAATTACTTTTAAGAATCTATCTCAAACAAGCATTAAGAGTAGTTTGCTAAAAAATTATTCATTTGCACCAAGTATTTTTTTTAAAAGAACCCAAGAAAACTGATTATAATCGGGTCGGGTATTACTCTGTTCTTGGATCCGGTACGGGTATTAGGGTCGGTTTTAGTGCAGAAACGGAACGTGCCACCCCAACTCGGGGTCTCTCTGAAAGTTCTTCTAGTATCCAAAATCCCTTACCCCAAATATTCCTCTCGAAGGGGTCGTAGCCCCTTCTCCCCCAAAAAACAAAGGGTTAGTCGAGTGTTCCTCAATCCGAATCCGATCGCGCAAAACAATGTCGGAGATGGCGAACACGGACCCGGAAGGTATCGACGGCGTGCGGATGACGTGGAACGTCTGGCCACGCACCAAGGTTGAAGCCAGCAAGTGCGTGATCCCACTCGCCGCCTGCATCGCCCCGATCCGGTCCCACCCGGACATCTTCACGCTCCCTTACGCGCCTCTCCGCTGCAAGACCTGCTCCGCCGCCCTCAACCCTTTCTCGCGCGTTGACTTCACCGCCAAGATCTGGATCTGTCCTTTCTGCTACCAACGCAACCACTTCCCTCCTCACTACGCCGCCATCTCCGAGACCAATCTCCCCGGCGAGCTCTACCCGCAGTACACCACCGTCCAGTACGCGCTCCCGATCGACGCGTCACCACACGCGCTTCCTCCTCCTCCTCCGGTCTTCGTCTTCGTCCTCGACACGTGTATGATCGAGGAGGAGATGGGGTACGTCAAATCGGAGCTCACCAGAGCGATCGCTCTTCTCCCTGATAATGCTCTCGTTGGATTCATCTCGTTTGGGACGCAGGTACAGGTCTATGAACTCGCCTTCGCCGAATTGACAAAGGTCTATGTGTTTCGTGGGAGCAAGGAAATTTCAAAAGATCAGGTTCTGGAGCAATTGGGCTTGGCGAACCCGGCCCGCAGGCCCGGTCCACTTGTCGGAGCCAAGGCGGTTCAAAATGGTTTCCCTGGCGCCGGCTCCGCAGTCACGAGGTTCCTGGTGAAGGCTTCCGAGTGTGAATACACACTGAATTCGCTGTTGGATGAATTGCAGACCGATCAGTGGCCTGTGCCGCCAGGGAATAGAGCGTCGCGCTGCACCGGAGTGGCCTTCAGTGTTGCTGCCAGTTTGCTTGGGGCTTGTGTGGCTGGAACTGGGGCTAGAATTGTGGCATTGGTTGGTGGACCTTGCACGGAGGGGCCAGGCGCGGTACAATTCCCCTGAATTCTGATTCCCTTTATTGTTATTTTGCATTTCAGATTTGGTTACAGGTTCTAGTCTCATTGACAATTCAGTTTGTTAGAATCCAATGTGTCATGCACGATAGATTATCATTGTTAGCTTACTTAAGGTTTAGACCTTGCTTAGGTTACTGTTATGGCATCATACTGGCATTGAATGTTGTAGCCCTCACTGTCTTATTTTGTTAGTTCTCACTTGAACTTGGGAAGAAAGACTGTATTTGTTGTTCTGTCTTATGCAAAAGAAGCCTTACCCATTGGTGTAAGCTTCGAATCTTAAGAGTAGATTGCCACTCTTCTGGTGTGTAATTGTAGTTCTCTTCCCTTTGTATTTAGATTTATCTGTGTCCCCAAACAACTCATATTACACATATTAACTGTGTTTGATTCGGCTTTGTTTTTTTATATTCTTATTCTAATTACTTGATTGAATATCTGAAATAGAATCTCTGTTCTCTAAGCAATACATTTCAAAATGTCAGATTTTTCTATCAGCTAATTAGTAGATGGTTGGCAATTGCAAAAAATTGCTCTTCTGGGCTTGCTGGTGTTAAAAATTTAAGCCTTGTCAGATTTTTCTATCAGCTAATTAGTAGATGCTTTTCTATCAGCTAATCAGTAGACCTTCAAATCTTGGCTTCTCAGTTTTACAATTTTTTTAAATATTATTTTGTTATTTAACTCGCTGTATCTTTTTCATTGTAGTGATTTAGTTATTTTTGTATTTGCAAACTTAATGTCTGTATGGTCATTATTTCTTTATATATCTAAAACCTTTGGGCATTAAATTGTTGGTACTTGGTAGGCATATAGTACATAGGGACATAGGGTCACTTTGTGCTCAGTATTTCTTTTTTTATTTGTGGAATTTTCTTGGGTAAAAATATTGAGGATTGGATGATGGTTTTTCAAATTGTGGAGATAAAGATTTTAAAATATTTTGATATTATGCAGATCGTGTCAAAAGATTTATCAGAACCAGTTCGCTCCCATAAAGATCTGGATAAGGATGCAGCGCCATACTTTAAGAAATCAGTCAAGTTTTATGACAGTCTTGCAAAGCAGCTGGTTAGTCAGGGTCATGTTTTAGACCTGTTTGCGTCCGCACTTGATCAGGTTTGTCTTGGTCAGCCAATATTTTAGATTTGGTCATAATTCAGCTTAATCTCTAGTTCATATCTGCTCTTATCTTTGTCAACTGGAGTGTTGAATTTCATTTGTGTTGCAATATATTGGTATATATGTTTCATTTGCCTTATACTATTTTAGGTATTCATTGTTCAAACCTGACCATTTTTTATTTGCCAGTAAAATTTGGAGCTCAAAAAACTTGTCATGCAATTTTATATTTTCATTCCTTGATATATCGCCGACCTCATATCTTAGTGAGTAGCTCCTTCTTATTAAACACTTGTCTATTTTATTCATCAAAGTAGAAGATAACCTCTTAGAATTCATCATTGAACTAATGTCCGGATACATTTAGAGCAATGTGATATAGTGATTATGCTTATGTACTTTGTGAGGCTTTTAAACATTACTATTTCAGCTGGTTGCTAATCTTTTAGCAGAAGGTTAAGGTTTTTTTTTATCAAACATTTAATTTTGATTTCATGTGAAAATGGGTTGGGTTGAGTACTCTATCTCAGGGCTGTATGTGATCATATCCAAAATGTGTGATTTGAACTGTATGGTTGTCCCTTATGAGCCTATTGTGTTTATTTTTTATGTACCCATGAACTACTCACGCAAAAGAGCATTTCTATTTTAAACATTTTGAAGCAATAAAGCATTTGATACAGTTTTGAGCAAGATTGAAAGAATTTATATATATTTATATATTTGAATGACTGTTCAAGGCTACATAATATGTCAGCATTGGGTGCTGACATTTTATGATATTTGGATATTCTTAGTAACAGTAAAAGTAGATAAGAAATGTATTAACTGATATCACTTTCAAGAAGAAATATTCATTTTACAACTTTGAGGACTAATTTATAAGTGATGTATGTCATCTGTTAACACATATTAAAATATTCCAATGTATATGTATATGTATGTATATATATATATATATATATAGGCTTCTTAGTGGCTACCACTTTCTCGACTACATTTTAAATGTTGCTTGAACATTGATAATGGTCACTATGTCATGAGAGGCCTGAATACATGGCTTTGAGGGTTTATTTTGTAGCATTTTACAGTTGCTTTAATTCAGAAAAAATTGACAATATTTCAGTAATCATTTGTTATTACTGGACTATGCACTAACCCTGGGGAACTGTGATGTATAGGTTGGTGTTGCTGAAATGAAAGTGGCCATTGAAAAAACAGGCGGACTTGTTGTTCTGGCAGAAAGTTTTGGTCATTCTGTATTTAAAGACTCTTTCTTGCGTGTTTTTGAACGAGGGGAGCAGTCTCTTGGCCTTTGTTTCAAGTGAGTTTACCATTTAAAAACATTGTAGGCTTTCATATTTTAAATTGTTTTCTGGGTAACAAATACCTTGGTCATAGTTATGGCAATGATGCTGTAGATATCGAATCTTGGTTCTCTAGTTTGGAGGATATGCTTAGACCTTGCTCCTTAACTATGATAAGAGTTTGTTAATTCTCTAAATGTTTTCTTTGCGGTGTACACTTTTTGTGTAGTGGGGAGAAAGAATGAGCAATTTTACTTTCAGCAATGTGTTGTGAATAACTAAATTAGCGAAATTCATACAGTTGATTTCTATTTGCTTTTGGGTCTGAATTGTGGGTACACATCTCAGAACTCTGAGTCTGAGTTCTTTAACGTTTAGTGCTTCGTGATGCATGGAAAAAAAAACTCTGAACTCAGTTTCATCTGTTGATTTGCTTGAGTCCTGGTTTGCATCTTTATCTGAACTATGATTTGTGAAATCTTAAGCTCATCTTTGATTTCTCAATGGCAGTGGCATCCTTGAGATCAACTGCTCAAAGGACATCAAAATTCAGGGGGCCATAGGACCTTGCACATCAATGGAGAAGGTTGTACAGTTTGATCATTTAGAACTGTATTTTTTTTACATATGGCACATATATGATCCTTAATTGGGTAAAGTTTGATATTTACTGTTGCATGGCTGGCAGAAAGGACCTGCTGTTGCCGATACTTCAATAGGAGAGGGGAATACAACAGCTTGGAAAATGTGTGGCCTTGACAAGAGTACTTGTTTGACAGTTTTCTTTGATCTTTCATCAAGTGATCAGTCAAATACACCAGGAACAGTGAACCCACAATTATATTTGCAGTTTCTTACTAGGTATGTCAGAAGATTACAAGATCACAGTATCTAATGTATTTGGTTGTGGATGTCTCTTATTAACTGTTATCTTTGTTGTTGTCTGAGTTTCATTTGCCTCATGTATCTGTAGTTTTCAAAACCCCGAAGGTCAAATGATGCTTCGAGTAACGACAATTACTAGACAGTGGATAGACAGTTCTGTCAGCTCAGAGGTTTGTTCAGAATTTTTCTGTATAATATATGATCAAGGAACTTGCGCTTTTTATTGACATGATTGGCAAAGGTTGATAATCCCTCTTTGGGACTGCCACGTTTATGTTCTGATATATATTTACACACCAACACTGATAGGCTTCCTTGTGGATAATCATGTACTTTGATGTCTCTCTAACTTTCTCATTTTCTGTGGTATTCTTTTGTATAAATGAAGTCAGCCTAATTAGGAACAGTGCATTTAACCTTGTACATTTGAAGCGAAGCATGATGATTGTTATAGTTTTTTGAGCCACATGTCCTGCCTACGGAGCTGATTTTTTCTCTGTAAACACCGATATGGTCTAAATGTTCTCATAAGTCAAAATCAGCCATCTGCAAATGTTCTTACATGTCTGGATCTTCACATTCAGGAAATATCATATATTTTACGTCTTTTGTACGGTTTTCAAATACTGAGAACGTATTGCATTCAATTAGTTATATTTGATTTTCCTGTATGGATCTTGAGCATGTATTGTTTGGAGATGCAATGTTTCTGCTCTGCCGGTATGGTCTTTAGGCACATTTTAGGTTTGGAGGTCTAAAAGCTGGTGGCAAAGTTGATGCTTCTATCTGTATGTTGTTTTTATTATAACAAGATTATAAAAATAGAATCAGAAACATGCTTTGGGTATAGTTTCTTTTTGTTCCACTTTCTCCATATGGCAAGAATGGCAAATAATGCAGGGTTTATGTTTTTTTTCCTATGGGCTGACATTTGGCCTTTCAGGAATTGGTTCAAGGATTCGACCAAGAGACTGCTGCTGTAGTAATGGCAAGAAAAACTTCCTTGAAAATGGAGACAGAGGTATATTCCAACAACATTATCTTCTATTTACTTTATATATTTGTTGCCTCTGTACTTTCAGGCAACATATATGATATTTCCCCCAACAAATATATAAAGGTTATCTCACTTTTAGTGTTTATATATCACATTTATTTTCTTTGGTTGTTCCCCTAGTTAGTTCTTTCTTGAATTTGTTATTAATTCAAGTATATTGCCAACACAATCGTTAAATGTAGAATCGTCAACCTTGTTTCTTGTTTCATCCAGGAGTCATTTGATGCTACCCGATGGCTGGATCGGGGACTTATTCGTCTCTGTTCCAAATTTGGTGACTATCGAAAAGATGATCCAGCATCCTTTACTTTAAATCCATGTTTCTCATTATTCCCTCAATTTATGTTCAATCTACGCCGCTCCCAATTTGTACAGGTAACCATGTTTTGCTAGTCTAGTTTACATTTATTTTTTATTTTTATATTAGTTGTTATTGCCCAACAATGTACCTTATATGGTATTTGGATCTGAATTGAGGAGTTTGCAGGTTTTCAACAACAGTCCAGATGAAACTGCCTATTTTCGCATGCTGTTGAATCGGGAAAATATTACTAATGCTGCTGTCATGATTCAACCATCATTAATTTCATACTCATTTAATTCTCTACCTCAACCTGCATTGTTGGATGTGGCTTCCATTGCAGCGGACCGTATTCTCTTGTTGGATTCATACTTCAGTATAGTAATTTTCCATGGAATGACAATAGCACAGTGGCGTAACATGGGATATCAGAATCAGCCAGAACATGAGGTATAATACTTAATGTTATGGCGCCTGGATTGGTTTCATGCATATGTTTCATCTAATTATTTGCACTTCCATGTTTTTCAGGCATTTGCACAATTATTGAAAGCCCCTCATAATGATACCCAGCTGATCATCCGTGAGCGTTTCCCTGTTCCTAGGTTGGTAGTTTGTGATCAGCATGGATCCCAGGTTTGTCAATGTCTGAAATCTTGCTTGCATTTGTATACCTACCTTAAGTTCAGTTTCACTTCATATACTTTAACTTGGATTTGTCGAGATATTAGTTTTGATCTATAATTGTATGTCCTGTTATGCTCTACAGGCAAGGTTCTTATTAGCGAAGTTGAACCCTTCGGCTACATACAACAATGCCCATGAGATGGCTGCTGGTTCAGATGTAATCTTCACAGACGATGTTAGCCTTCAAGTCTTTTTTGAGCATCTTCAAAGACTGGCAGTGCAATCTTAGGAGCAGGGTAGGATTTAAGATTCTACCCCTAGACTTGATTTTGGCGTGGGGAAATATACTTGTTCACATCTTCTATTCCCTCTCATCCTCGTGTCATAGTCTATAGTTTCCTTTCCCGTGTATCTATGGACAAGAGGTCAGACCCCACATTCTTTAAATAAGGATTAGCTCGCAACATTGTTCGGTGCGCAGTGTTTGGTTGAACAAGGAACAAGGATGAAAGGAGAATTTGATATATGTGGAAAGCAATGACAGGTGCAACTTTAGGGGCTAAACTGCATCAGCAACCCAGCCATTACAGTAGGATATTTTGTCAAAATTTCTTTTTTCCATATATTTTTGTAATCAAACAGGTCAGAACTCGGAAAGTAGTGTCATGTGTGTTTGAATTTCAACCTTATACTCGTTTGTGCTACTAGGTTGTATTTACTCGAAAGCACATTAGACCAAAAGAACGGTCTGGATTTGTTGGGGTTGAACTTAAGTACCATCAATGTTATTTCATAATACTGTACAATTCTTTTACAATATATGAGGCTGTTGCTTTTAAGGAGGCTATATTCACTCATTTGTGTCTCTTGAAAATGTGGTGTAGTCACATGATTCTTTGATATGTACTGTTATCTCTACATGCTCTTTTTGTTTGTCTTTTGTTTCTTGGGTACTAAGCTGCTTTGGTAGACATTAGAGCCAGGAAGGCATAATGAACTGAGGATGCCAACTGCTTTGTTCTGGAATCGCACATCACTTGTATGGATCACTGTTCTGGAGGACCTCCAGGATCCTTGAAATATCTTTCCAAAATGATCAAATATCTGTGTTATCTACAGAGAACTTGACCAGTTAATTTTGAGATTCCTTAAATTCTTAGATCAGATTGGCCAAATTTTCAAAATATTAACAAAATGTTGACTTTTCTGGTTCAATTGTATTGGTTTTACTTGGTCTGAATGATCAATATATGCAAATAGGTCCAGCTAGATTTGCTTCCGGTGAAACATGCCTGAAGACGAGAATACGGTGATCTTGGTCCACAACTTTGTAGCTATACCAGCATGTTGAGGTTTGCATAAATAGGAGGGAGATAGATTACCACGATCTTGAACAGCAAAGCAGAAACCTTTCCCAAGAATCATTGGGAAATCAATTTTCATATATACTGCCCAAGTGACATTGAATCAGTTGGTAATAGATTTGGCATTAGCCTTATATATTTTTGGTTACAAGTGATTTGTGCACTAGAGATTTAGGAGAAGGAGCACCTCAGAATCTTGCTTGTGCCTCTCTGTTACTTAGCTCTGATCCTGTACTAATAAAGTACTAAAGAAAAACTCTATTTCTCTACTAACAATCTCTATCGCCAATCTGTGATCCTCCAGAGAAACTTTATATAGATAGAGATGACCGATGACATCAAATCAATTAGATACTCACAAACTTCTCCCAAACCATCCAGGATAATGACAACCTTTCTATGCTCTTTAGTGTTGTCAGTGTAACTTTATCATCACTCTTTTCATTACACCACCTGCTTGTTTATAATCACTCAAATCCTAAATCAGATTGATAGATGACTTCATTTAGGGTAACCTATTAGACAGTGTTCAAAGTTGTAACAAAGCTAACTGGACATAAGCATAATGACTGACATTAAGGTGTGGAACAACAAACCTGATAATACTAGGAAGCAGGACTTCCAGAATTGGCTTCGTTTGCTGGAAATTCTCTCAAGACCATATCCACCACTTCCACAACTCCTAGTTTCTTAAACCATCCCGCTAGTGTCTCTGCAGCTTCTTTCCCAACCATGATACCATCTGTTTCCAACCCCATTAGAAATTTTAAAGCCATTTGAAGCTTATTCTCCTTTTCGTAGGCAGCCAACATTAGAGCTATGCATTTATCACTGGGCTTGAGATCAGCCTTCCTCATATTTTCAAACGCAGCATATGCCTGATACACTGTATGCATTTATAAGAAGTCCACATATCTTAGAATCCGGAATGATACCAGCTAGCTGAAGCGCATTGAAAACTCTTTGAGCTCCTCCAGTGTCACTAACCATGGAGTATGCTCTTAACAATGCCTTGTAAACTTCACTTCCGGCATACATTTCTTGCGCATCCATTTCTAAGAGTAAATTTTCTCCCTGATCAGGCATTCCAGCTCTAATGTAGGCCATGATCATCGAGCCATATGATCTTTTATCTACTTGCTCTCTAAGAAGCTTCATGTCTTCGAAAGTTTCTTCAGCTAGCTGAAGATGCCCAGCCTTGCTATACATGTCAGATCATGGCAGTTAGAGTCACCTGATCACATATGAAGCCTCTAGACTTCATGTTTGAAAGGGTCTTTTCGGCATCCACAATTCGGTTTTGCTTCCCATAACCGTGGACAATTTTAGTATAGTCACGTAGATGATTCTTCTAGTACAGCTATTTCTGCTACCTGTGAAAAAAAAATTCAAGAATTACATGCACTTATGGTTGTAAGTAGGCAAGAACTTTCAAAATGTCGCATTGACAGGCAAGGAACACATATAGTTGAGCTATTTCCAAAATCAAAAATCCATATCTTAGAATATACTGCTCACACAAACACCAGAAATTACAAACCCAAATTAGAGTGAAATGCTTAAAGCAAACTGTTAAACCATAACACAACATATATTACCCGAAGATAAAGTGGGTGTTCCTTTAACCTTAACTCTTTAAGAACCACAAGCCAGTCAGCTCTGCTGGGCTTCGTAGCCTTATGTCACGCCCCGCCAACATTCCAAAGGTTGCCTTGAGCATTCGCGAGGGAAGCATGGCTCAAGGATAGGGTCGGAGCACCCTAGAAGCATCCGAGGGCAGCTAGAGGCACCTAGAGGGGGCTGCCAGGGACATACAGGGGCTGTCCGAAGCACCCAGAGGCAGCCGGGTGCCAGCCAGGGGGCTGCCTGGCGCAACAGGAGGCAGCAGTGTGCCACCCGGGTGGCTGCCAGAGGCACCCGGGGGCTGCCAGAAGCACCCAGGAGGGCCTGGAAGGTGCTGGAAGGTGCTAGAAGGCTGCGGAACAGCAGAGACAGTTCCGGAAAGGTCCGGAACAGCGGGTTCAGTTCCGGAGGGGTCCGGAACAGTGTGGTAGCATCTGGAAGGGTCCGGAATGGTACGGAGGCACCCGGAACACTACGGAAGGTTCCGGAAGGCCGTGGAAGGCCTTAGAAGGTTACAGAAGGTTGCGGAAGTCTCCGGAAGACTTGGGAAGCATCAAGAGAGGTCTTGAACTCTCTAGAACCTTAGAGAGGCTTATGGGTCAAGGTCACTCCGGAGACCTCTAGAAGCGTCAAGGGACATATTGGAGTTGTCTAGAAAGGTCTAGAACTCCCTCATTTGTATATGTGCTAGATTAGTCTAGAAACACATAGGCTTGGAGGTGGAGACTATAAATAGGGAACCTCCCCTCCCATTTGAGGTAGATTAGAGAGACTAGAGAAAGGAACTCTAGGAGCAAGTTGTCAAACTCTTGTAAAGCTTTCTTTTAGCAATACAAGTTTCTTACTTGCAAAACTCTTCTCCCTTCGATCTTTCGGTTGCTCTAGCCAAGCGTTGGCGACATTTAGGCTGACTTAGCATAAGGGGAGTGCTAAGGCCGCACGAGTGCTAGCAGAAAAGTAAGCTCGTGACACTTAGCCCAAGCACCCCACACCTCACACAAACTACTACCTCTTTTTGGCTTAAAGCAAATTATCTGAAGAAGCTCCCTGAGGTTTGATCTAAAGGGACAACTTCACTGGTGGTCAATTCAATTCGTGATCAGCCGTAGTCATTTGTATCTAATAATAGTGAATCATATGTGTTAGATACAAATTTAACAGTAATTGACCACACGAATTCAATTGATCCCAGAACTTAACTATCTTTCAAAAACTATTTTATAAAACTAAAATGATAAATTGGATTTGTGCATTTATAAAATGTAGAAATATTTAGTAATTTAAATTACATAATTGAATTTTCAAAATTAAAACAGTAAGCATGTCTAATATGATGTACGAGACACGTGACCATCATCTATTGCGTTCATATTACATTTCAGAAACATATAGAAACGACGTCGTCCAAGGCTATATTCAAGTTGCTTTCCTATCTCGCCCTCCTTCAATAGAAACTTGACCTCAAGTTTCAGGATTATAGTGCTGCTCCACGGATAAACAAGAGCGCCTACCATAGTATTCTGAACCCCATGATCAACCTGAAGTGACTCCACAATTCCAAGTTGCTTGCTGATGCCCCTATACAAGCCACACTCTAGTACATCAAAACCATCCTGATACCCATGCCACTCTTTCAGAAACTCCAAAAATGCTAATTTTACTGCATAAGGCATACTCGTTGATTGTAAATTGTCTTCACCCATATCATGTGTTGTAATGCTCTTGCTGACAACACCACAAGTCACTAATTTCCACAAAGAAAGTACCATAGTTACTGCAGCAATCTCATCAACAATCCCACAACTCAAACATCGGTTAAACAGTGAAATAACTTGGACAAATGCACTCTTTGCTGACAGCATCTCTAAACTCGTATTGTTATACCATAAGTTGTAGAGCAAATTTATTGCCCTCAGCAAACCAATGCTGCACGGCACCCACATTATTAATTTTCTCCCTTCAAATGTCTTAAGAAACACCTCAGAGAAATCCACAATCATGTTTATACCCAATTGACATCCCAAACCATTTATGAAAATAGGATCAGCCCTTGTATCACTTTCTAAAGTTACCTCCAGCTCGCACGATATTGAATCTATCTTCATCAAAAACAAATGCCAAATTTCTGGTGTACTACTAGCATTAAGCATGACTTGGAACTCCAAATGCAAATATTCTCTCTTGAAACCAATTTCTTTTTCAAACCTCAAGGAATCAGGTTGTGCTCCAATTATGGGTTGTTGAAAAGGGATACTTGTGATGACTCCAACTATTTGAACCATGGTTGTAGTTCTTATGAGTTGATAACAAAAGTCTGTGCATTTTCATACTTCAAGTGGCCATGTGTGATTCTCTTTTTCATACTGGAATGATCAATAAGGCAGTCACAAACAAGTTTTTGTGCAAGATCAAGATGTTCCCCTTAAAATATCAAACTTGGACTCGATAACTTGAGCTCATCTTTTCCGGCATAGACTTTTCAATATGTAGACAACAAGTATCAGATTATGTAAACTCCTCCATTACAGCCTCAAAAGTCAACTCTAATTTCTCGATCTTAAGGCCACTGCCTTTGTCACGAACTCTTTTGTCAAATGCAATGAAACAGTAAACTAAACCATTGAAATGAAAATGATGTGAAGAGTTCAATGCATGTACCTCCTTATTTGTGTCCAACTCGACCTCTGAATCAATGAAACTGATAAAATTCTTTGGATGCAAAAACAGCTCAGCAACCATATCTTGGCAGAATCTAACAAAATTAATCTTCATTCTTCCTTCCCACTGTCTCCCAAACACCTGATGCATCTTCTTGAACTTGTCACATGTATGCTTAAGATTCCTTTGTCCCATCATCCTTTGAAACGACTTACAAGGTTGGCCACCACCTTTATCACTTACTCTCTTATCTGCTCCAAAGAACCCATGTTGCAAGGCACAGTGTTTACAACTCTCTTGATCATCGTGGATAATGCCACTATTTTCAGAGAATGAAGAAGCATTTGCTGCATGCAATTCAATTATAGCCTTGCTCTTATCATGTGTAAAACAAGCGCCATCAATAGTAGTAAACTTCACCTCATTCACTCTGCCACCATCGTTAGTCTCAGTCTCTTTCATAATACTCTCATAAACAACACCACTAACATAATTGTCAACATAAGTAATACTCATACCATCAACCAAAATACTGCATTCCAATATCACATCTGTGCGGCTCAAACTAGGGTTAGGATTCTCAGAGATGCAGACATTACTTTTAGATGTCAAATTTGATGACAATGGGGTGTCACCTGAGGTCATTGATGATGACAAGATAGGCGAGGTCGACTGAAATTGTAGCTTTGAAGTGTCAGGCTGAAGCACAGTCGGAGAGATGTTGGGGACTGATGGAGTTGGCTCAGAACCAAGCTGTCGCAACTAAGAAGCATAGAAACGGGATTGAGGGGTGGTATCGCGTATTGGATACCGATACCGGTACGATACGCGTGGATACGTTAGGATACGGTATCTAAATTCTGATACGGATTGGATACGTACATATCTTAAAATGGATACGTAAACCTGTAATTTCTCAGGATACGTGGGGCAAAATTGTCAATTTACAGTAAAAAATCAGTAAAATACAAAAAAAACCCGAAAAAAAAAACTTAATCGGCTCTCTCCTCTCAGTCCTCTGCCGTCTCTCTGGTCGTGACTTAGCCCTCATCGGCTCATCCTCTTTGTGGCTCTCTCCTCCACCGTCTTCCTCTCTGTGGCTCTCTCAGTCGATCTCGAAGCTTCTTTGCTCTCTCCCTGTATGTTGTGAACTTATGATTGTTGTGTTTTCTTCATATCAATCATATGTAATTATTTTCTTCTTTGCTCTACCGTGTTTCTGTGCTTCCTTGGAAAAAAGGCAGAGAGAGAGAGAGAGAGAGAGAGAGAGAGAGAGAGAAATGTTTTGGAATTTAGGTTTGGTTTGTGGGCTTGGTTTAGTGATGAACTGATGATTGTAATGATGGTGGTGATGTGTTCATTTTTCCTTTCTCTCTTTTACATTCTTTTTTTCTAGTTTGATACAACTTACTCCGGTTTAATGGTTGCCATTAACCACCACTTTTCATTCCAAATACCTTAGCAACAGGTTTGCAGATTAAGTAATCATTTAAAGCTACTTTCGCTTGGTTACGGTGGAGATGGGAGTTTTCCAAGTTTATAGTTTGATCACATAAACTTGTCACTAATTCTCTAAAACATGGTCTGTGAACTAAAAATGAACAATTCTGTTTTCATACCAAGAATTGTGAAAGTTTTGTCTCTGTCTCTTCTTCCTTTTAGGGTTCTGTTTCTGATTATGATGAGTTTGTGATTCATCTACCAAACTGCATAGCCAGCAAAGCTTTGTAGTTAGGTTGCTAAGAACTGTGATTCACCTACCAAACTACATAACCACTGATAAGCATGTTCATCAGTTATTTCAACTTATTTGACTAGTTACTTATGTGATGTTAAGTGGGGATTTTGAAGTTTGAGGAATATGAATGGGGTTGAAATGTGTGAGCTGGGAAGTTGGTTTCGGTTAAGCTTCTTAGGTCCTGGTTCTTAAGACAGTTGGGTCTATGTTGTTGAGTTGTTGTAACTTTTGAGTGTATGACTCACTTATAAATGGAGGATCATGGTCTGGTGTCGAAATCCAAAATTATGATTGACTATCTGAATAAAGAAGCTGCTGCCAAGATTTGAGGGCATAATTCATGACATCTTTGATCTTTCTACTTGCAGGCAGCAGACGTGTTCTGTTAGTCTCATATTTCAAGGCACTGTTATAAGGTAACTCTAATGATTACAGCAATGATTTTCAATCATGATTAACGTAGACATATTGTGAAAGTTACTTGGTGGTCGCTAGAACCAAAATTTGTAAATGGCTAGGATTTAAAAAAAAGGGCCTAAATTCATTTAAAATAGGTAATAAAGCTTAAAGTTTTTTGAAGTATTTTCGCTACTGATATGTCTTTGACTAGAAAATTCAAGTTGTATATTGCTCCACCAGTGATTGAATCAGTGGTGATGTAACAAATTCTATTTTTGGTTTTGGCTGTCTAGATAACAGATGGGTACCTGTCAATGCCAATGAAAAAAGCAAAATAAAATTTGGTCCTTAAAAATTACATGCACTAGGAGAACTCTATGGATCAAGAATCTTACTAGCACTCAAAAGTTTTGACTTTGCTTTTTGTTAGTTGCATGCTGGATTTACCGGTGGTATTAGCTTAATGATGTGTTTAATCTTTTTACAAGCTTGTTTTCCGTGTTGTCTAGACTAGTCTGATCATATGTGCTATTTAAGCTAGTATGGTAGTACCTTAACACAATGTTTGAATTGTGCTTTTTTATGATCAAGTAGTAAAATCTCTAATACGCATAAGCTTTTTCTTTTCCTGAATGATAAAACAGAGTAAATGCTTCAGTTTTCTTTTTGTTTTTCTCAAATCCGTGAAACAAACTGGATCTTTTGGATTTGAATGTTGTTTTCACTTTTCATAGTTTTCAGGAAGATGGCCGACGATGACGCAGATACTCCTCCAATCAGTTCTAGTGCCAGTGTTAATGCTAGTGCCCATGACATTCATAACGTCTTCAATGATAAAGCTCCATTGTGGCAATTTGTAAAGAAGATCGAGAAAACTAATCAAGTAGGAGGATGTTGGAAATGGCAATGTACTTTCTGCAAGCTGAATTTCCAAGGCTCGTACACTAGAGTAAAGTATCATCTCCTGAAAGAGGGTAATCTTGTGGAAGTTGCATATTGCTCAAAGGTGAATTCACAAGCACATACTCAGATGATAAAGATAGTGAGAGACTGCAAGGAGAGACAATCAAATGCAGCTCCTAGGCAAGTTCATTTGCCATCATCATCAAGAAGCCGAGGGCAAGGGAGTTCTTCGACTGGTTGTAATGGGATGACATTTTCTACTTCTTGTGATCCGAAGAAGAGAAAAGGAGGTTCTGGTCCTCTTCACAAAGCTTTCAAAAATGAAGCTAGAGCACAATGTGATGAGGAGGGTGGGTGGATGTTTTATACCAGTGGTTTATCTTTCAACCTTGCAAGAAATTCACATTATCGGGAGTCTTATCGCCGGTGCATCTACTCTTCCAGGTTATACCCCACAAGGGTATAAAAAATTAAGAACCACTCTTCTAGCCAGAGAGAAGAAAAATATTAAGCACCATTTGGAGCCAATCAAGATGACTTGGCCTACAAAGGGTGTGAGCTTGTGTAGTGATGGCTGGTCGGATCCACAAAGAAGACCTATAATCAATGTGTTAGCAGTTAATCAAACTGGTGCAACGATGCTCAAAGCGGTAAATTGCGAGGGTGAATTCAAGGATCACAAGTTGGTTGCAAGCCTAATCATAGAGTCTATCAAGCAAGTTGGGTATCAAAATGTGGTGCAAGTTGTCACCGACAATGCTCCGGTATGTTCCAAGGCTGGTAAGCTTATTAAAACCCATTATTCCACCATATTTTGGACACCATGTGTAGTTCATACATTAAAACTTGCTGTGAAGAACATATGTGCACCTACACTCCCTTCATCACATAATTATGCAACTCAAGATGTGTATGATGTGTGTACTTGGATCATGCATGTTTCTGATGATGTTGTGTTTATTAGAAACTTTATTATGAATCATGGTATGAGATTGGTGATGTTTTCAAAGCATTGTGACTTGAGGTTACTTTCAGTTGCTCCTACAAGGTTTGCATCAACTATTGTCATGATGTTGAGATTTAAAAAAATCAAGAATGGTTTGCAACAAATGGTGATTAGTCCGAAGTGGGAGGATTATAGAGCTGATGATTATCATAAGGCAGGACTTGTGAAAGTAAGCTTCTAGATGAGCAATTTTGGGATGACATTGAGTACATCTTCACCTTCGCTGGTCCCATTCATGAGATGATTAGAAAGGCCGACACCGATAAACCTTCTCTTCATTTGGTGTATGAATGGTGGGATAGCATGATAGAGCGAATCAAAAAGCATGCTATTTACCGCAAAAAAAAAGCAACTACATGAAAGTTCAGAGTTTTGGAATGCTGTGGAATCAGTATTGATAGCAAGGTGGACCAAGAGCTATACATCTCTACATTACTTGGCACATTCTTTGAATCCAAAGTAAGTAAACATCTACTCAATTCATTTTGGTACTTTTTGTTATTATGCAATTCCTTATTATTTTTCTTATCTTGTTTAGGTATTACAGCTTTGAGTGGCTTTAAGAGGACAACAACCGGGTTTCTCCCAATAATGATCAAGAGATTTCTGTAGAAAGGAAAGCTTGTATTGCTTGATATTTTTCCAATCCCGAAAACCGAAGAAAAGTTGTAATTGAGTTTGCTGATTTTTTCAATTGCACGAATGGTCTTAATGATGGAGATGCTATAAGAGATAGGTATCATATGGAGCCTGTAACTTGGTGGTCGGTTCATGGAGCAAGTGTTCCAACTATCCAACACTTGGCGTACAAGTTACTTGGTCAACCCTCTTCTTCCTCATGTTGTGAAAGGAATTGGAGTACCTACAGCTTCATTCATTCTGTGGCTAGGAACAAGTTGACACCTCAAAGGGCGGAAGATTTGGTTTTTGTTCATACTAATCTTCGTCTTTTGGCTAAGAGACATCCAATTTACAATGAAGGCGTGACTCAACAATGGGATCTTGGTGGTGATGAAATGGATTCTTTAGATGTTTCTAATGTTGGTGTTATTCAGATTGCCCAACTTTCTCTTGATGAACCAGACTTGGAAGCGATGATCTTTAATGTTGATGAAGATGAAGATGAAAAAGTTGATTTGGAAAATACCTAAAGATGTCTACTGCCTCTACATGAAGCTGTAATGACATAAACTTAAATTACATGCTTATTATTATTATTATTTTAACTATATTTGAATTTGTAATGGATAATTTGATTTTCGTATTCTACTCGTATTGTACCCTTGGATTTTTTGATTTTGCCGTTTCGGCGTATCGTATCGTTTCGTATCCCCGTTTTTGTATCCATTTCAGTGCAACCTAGTGTCACAATGAAGAGGTAGGTTGATTCACCAAAGCTGTCAGCTCTAATCTCAACTGTCTCAGCTCCTCCCTTAGCTCTGAAAATAATTGTTCCCACGTCGCCACCCCAGACTCTTCGGACTTATTGCACTTCATCGGCGTCTTTTCCCCCTGAAGATAACTTGGTGGACGCTTTTCGATTTTCTGCAGAGGAGAATCCATCAAGTAACCATGGGGATTTAAATGGCTCGACTAATTCCTTATAACAGTGAAGTAAGTTAAGGGGTGGCTGAAAATTCAAGTAGCTCGTAGGTTCTATGTAAATCGGCGGAGTGGTGGTGGATTTGGTAGGGATGAATAAAGGATGCGAGAGTGATTGATGAGTGGGTAAGGGAAAGTATGATTGTGATAATGCCCAATGAGTGTAGGTTTACATGCTATGAAAAAGGAATATTTGGTTTTTCAGAATGTACTAGTGGCTGTGGAAATTGGGGATTTTGTGCTGGAGGGATTTGGGGATTTGGTTGTAACGGTGGTGGTGGGTAACACAGAGGCGGATGGTCTGGCTCAGGCGGGGGCGGCGACTGTGTCTCGAACCGAAACTGATCAATTTTCCCCATGATCGCAGCATGGATCGGAATCTGCTGCGATAGATGGAAGTACTGGTGCGCCTATTGTTGAATCGCGAACAACTCTATGGAAGCACGTAGTTCCCACACTGAAACTACGTCGGAAGAGAGGACGTTCCGATTACGTTCCATCGACTGGCTCGTGATACCAGATGTAAGAACACCCAATATGGGGTTCTTGGAATCAAAGTTACAATGAAGAAAGCAAAGAAGAAAATTAGAAAACAAGATAAAAGTTTTGATATTTTTTTCATTGATGAAGATGACTGTAGCTACAGTAGGCTATAAACAACCTAGAGCTCTCTACTTGATCAAATGTACGAGACATGTGACCGTCATCTATTACGTTCAGGTTACATTTCAGAAACATATAGAAATGACGTCGTCCAAGGCTATACTCAACTTGCTCTCCTAGAGCTGATACATGAATTGAGGCTCTCAACGGCCAAAATGGTTAGGTCAGATCCTTCCGGGTTGTGACAAATTTGGAGTCAAAAGTTTTTGGATGTACTGTGTATGTTCACATCAACAAACACTTGTGGGGGAAGCTTGATCCTTGTGTTATGAAGTGTGTCTTTGTTGGATATGCTGAGTTCCAAAAAGGTTACCGCAGTTATGATCCAGTTCTGAACAAAATGCATATTTCTCTGGAGGTTTCTTTCCATGAATTTGATACTTATTATTCATGGGGAGTTTCAGAGTCTTCCCTTTAGGGGGGAAAGAAGTGTATGCGAAGGAAATCCTCTGAATTTGGAGGAATTTGAAGAATTAGAGAGCTTGAAAAGGAGACATGAAGCTAGAAATCGAGTAGGTTATAGTAGAGGAAACTTGTTCGACCCGTCGAACAGTGTACCCGGAACGAGACAGGAGGCATCCATCTACTTGTCGAAAGTCACCCTTGACCCGTCGAGAAATGGACCTGAACCGAGACAAATTGATGCAATCGATCCGTCGAGACCTCCTCTTGATCTGTTGAAAAATGGAGCCGAATCGAGACAGATTGATGCAATCGACTCGTCAAGAAACTCTCTCGACCTGTCGAGTACTGAAGCTGAAGCGTGATCAACTGAAGTTCAACCTTCTTTTTATTCTGAAGCCATATCTCATGAAGATCCCCTTTTTACTCCAACGGCCGAAGGCCCTGTTCAGAATGTCTTACCTGAGGTACGTACTGATAACCTTGAATCGGGTAATATAGAAGTTAGTATGCCTATGAGATCTCAACGGGAAACAAAAGGGGCTCCAAAGAAACGATATAAGCCTAGCATAGAAGCTAAATCCAAATATCATATAACAAGCTTTATGTCTCATCATAGGTTGTCTGGATCACAACCTATGGTAAGATTACTGCTCTGATTGTATATGTGGATGATATAGTTGTTACAGGTGATGATCCAGTTGAAATAGAAGATTTTAAGAAGCGTTTGTCCCAAGAGTTTGAGATGAAGGACTTGGGTCCGTTGAAGTATTTCTTGGGGATTGAAGTTGCAAGATCTAAGTTGAGAATCACCTTATCACAACAAAAGTATGTACTTGATTTTCTTGCTGAAACATGGATGTTGGATTATAAACATGCTAATACTCCTATTGAGATGAATCACAAGTTGGAATTATATTCTGGCCAGGTTCCAACAAACAAGGGCAGGTATCAGAGGTTAGTAGGAAGATTGATCAATTTGTCACATACTAGACCTGATATTGTATATGTTGTGAGTATTGTCATTTAGTTCATGCATGATCCCAACGAGGAGCATATGGGTGCTGTGATACGCATTCTCAGGTATTTGAAGTCTGCACCTAGTAAAGGCTTACTATTTTCAAAGAATTGTGAGTTTGGAGTTACGGGATATATTGATACAGACTGGGCAGGAGATAAGACTAACAAGACATCTACTTTTGGATACTTTACATTTATTGGTGGAAGTTTAATAACTTGGTGTAGTAAGAAGAAAAATGTGATTGCCACTGTAGTGCTGAAGTTGGATATCGTGGAATGACAAATGTAGTGTGTGCACTATTATGGATTAGGAATGTATTGAAGGAGCTAGGTTTCAAGCTTCATAAGGTCATGGATTTGTACTGTGACAATACAACTGCAGTTGAGATTGCTCATAATCATGTTCAGCAGGATAGGACTAAGCATGTGGAAATTGATCGACATTTATCAGGGATAACCTTGATAAGAAAGTTATACAGTTTCCAAGTGTAGTTTTTGAAGAGCAATTGGTGGATATACTTACTAAAGGATTGTCACACCAAGCATTTGTAGGTTGGATTGACAAGTTGGGCATGATTGATATCTATGCACCAACTTGAGGGGGGTGTTGAAATATTCCTTTTATAATTAGAATTAACTCTTGTTTATATGGAAAGATTGTGTAGATATCTTTTCCTTTTGAGAAACTACTTGTAAAGCTATATTAATTCTAAATTTGGGATGAATGAATTCATTGAATTCTCCCTGAATATTTTTCTACTGCATCCTCTGCCTCGACTCGTCGCGCCAAGCCACTCCTCTGCTTGAGTGGTGGGAAAAGACTACGGTCATCAGTGAAGCCACACGAGATTGATCTAAACTACTTTGGGTGTCCAGAGTAGATTAGAGAGAGAGAGAGAGAGAGAGAGAGAGAGAGAGAGAGAGAGAGAGAGAGAGAGAGAGAGAGAGAGAGAGAGAGAGAGAGAGAGAGAGAGAGAGAGAGAGAGAGAGATTTTCGCAGCAGCGAGCGACAGTATCCCCGCGACAGAAGTGATTTTTATTTCTTGGGAATGATTTTATTCTATGGCTTGATAATAACATAAACTTACTCAAAAGTTATAAAAGTTGAAAGATGTAATAGATGATAATTTTCCACGTATAAAATTTGGTAAAAAAATTTATTGGATGAATAGTCTTGGGGTGTGTAGTAACATGATCCTGATTCTTGACATTAACTAGCCCTTTCAATGTTTATTCTTCTTCTTTTTTTTAAATGGCTAGTTTATTCTTTTTAGTATTCAAGAACTTAGTCTATATGTTTATATATTTTTTTATGTATCTGACTATTTATTATGAATTTAATGCCCCCAGTACATTTTCTTATTAAAAAAAATGTTTTATCTTTAAAGTAAATAGAAAGTGTAGAGATGTATTGATATATAAGAGTGTCAAATCACCCAAAGTAGAGAATATAAGAGCGTCAAATCACCCAAGTAAGGTTTTTTTAAAATTATAGTATTTAGAATCAATAATGAGATATTAAAGAAGAAATTTTTAAAATGTTTCTATTTAGTTACATTTTAAACTAGATATCATTTCATTCATTTGCCACATTTGTACATTTTCCAAAAATCAATGTTAGAGAGTGAACCCTTTTTTTACAAATCTCACCGTTATTCTCTTATATAACTCATTTTAAGGTCAGTCACATATATACTTAATTTGGTGATTAGCCGATCAATATCTAGTTTTCAAGTGCATTTTTGCTCACATCCCTTAGTTAAGCTGTGAGCTTCACATCTCCTCCACAAATTGACACCTATTAAAACTTTATCTGATGTTAACCCTTAGTTAACTATAATAAGTAATTTTCTTTATTTTTAATTTCATTTATGTCTATATTTCAGATTATCAAAGAGAGGATAAAATTGAGATCAATCAGGTTTAAATGCAAATATGTTTTTACTGTACATGCCAGTTAAAATAGGAAAACACAAGAAAGACTGAAACAATCACAAATGCAATTGTCGGTTTTTTTTAATTGAGCAATTAATAAGGTGACTTCAATGCAATTACTAGCCTCACTCAGAAGATTGGAGGCAATTCCACTTTCACTCCTCATATGCAAAACTTTATTAATTTTCTGAATGATAATAGCTTGATCTCTATTCCAAGTTTTGGAATGCCTTTCACCAGGACTAATAATCACAAAGACCATATTGTTATTTTTGAAAAACTCGATAGAGTTTGCGTAAATGTAGCTTGTCTAAATGACTTTCCTAAACTTGTTGTTGAGAATTTACCAATTACAGGCTCTAATCATGGTCTAGTCTGTTTAACTTTAGACCAGCACAAGCAGTACTTCCCTTCTGGGTTCAAGTTTAAGGCTATGTGGATGTCTCACCCGACTTTCAAACCTCTGGTTATGGGGAGACAATTGGATACTAACCCTTGCAGGAACTTTAACATGCTTGCTAGTAGGATCTGATGGACTACATGCAACTTTTTTTCAAAGACATTGGAATGAGGTAAAAAAATGATGTGATCCCTTTAATTAAAAAAAATTTCGCAACTAATAATTCTGTTAAGGAGATAAACCATACTAACATAGCTCTGATTCCCAAAGTAGAAAATCCTGAGACTGTGAACCACTACAGACCAATAAGCTTGTGTAATGTTGTTTATAAAATTATACAAAGGTCATTGTGAACAGATTTAGACCTTTGTTAGAGAAATGTACTTCTGAAAATCAATGCACTTTGGCTCCTGGTAGAGCTATCCAAGACAACATTTTAATCGCTCATGAAATTTTTTCTGACTTTAAGAGATAAAAAGGGAATACAGGCGCAATGGCTATGAAGCTTGATTTGGAAAAAGTGTATGATTTTCTGAACTAGAGGTATATTAAAAAAATGCTTCAGTGCCTATGGTTTTGGTATGGATTGGATTAATAGAGTCTTAAATTGTATTTCTTCAGTCTCTTTTTCAATCATTATTAATGGTAAGCCTGAAGGACACTTTGTTCCCATAAGAAGCATTAGACAAGGGGATCCTCTATCTCCCTACATTTTTATCTTATGCATGAAACCTCTCATTAGACACCTTAATGTGGCCGCCAAGCACTCAAAAACTCAAGTAGGGTTACTCTCTTCTCCTAAGGGCTTCATAATTTCAAACTTAATGTTTGCTAATGATTGTTTAATCTTCAGCAAAGCCTCATCCAAGGCAGCTAGAAACATACTGCATATTCTACATTCTTTCTCTGAGGCTTCTGGTCAATAGATTAATTTTCATAAATATTCTCTTTATTTTCCCCCTAAGTGAGCAATAATATAAAGAATATTGTCTCTAACATGACTGGAATCCAGCATAAGAGCACTATAGGTAGATATTTGGGAATACACAATATTGTCTTCTGGAAGGATCCTGTGAATACCAAGGAGTTAATCTCAAGAATAAGCAATAATATAAAGAATATTGTCTCTAATATTAATTTTCATAAATATTCTCTTAATTTTCATAATCTTCAGCAAAGCCTCATCCAAGGCAGCTAGAAACATACTGCATATTCTACATTCTTTCTCTGAGGCTTCTGGTCAATAGATTAATTTTCATAAATATTCTCTTTATTTTCCCCCTAAGTGAGCAATAATATAAAGAATATTGTCTCTAACATGACTGGAATCCAGCATAAGAGCACTATAGGTAGATATTTGGGAATACACAATATTGTCTTCTGGAAGAATCCTGTGAATACCAAGGAGTTAATCTCAAGAATAAGCAATAGACTGGTTGGCTAGAAACAAAATACTCTCTCAAGGGCTGGCAGGTTAGTCCTTATAAAGTCCTATATATCTAGCATGCCTAATCATGTTATTTATTTTAAATGTCCTTCTAAAGTTGTTAAGGAAATCAGGAAAAAATCTAGGAATTTCTTTTGGGGCAATGAGTCAAAAACTCACCTTGTAGCCAGGAAAGTATTTGTGCCCCTAAACAGTTTGGAGGTTTAGGAATCAAAGACCCTGAGATTTTTAGTAAGGCTGCTCTTGCTAAACTAGGTTGGAAAATTATTACTCAACCTGACAATTGGTGGGTTAAACTTGTGAAAATCAAGTATCTCAGGAAACATTCCTTCTTTAATGTTTAAAAGACCAGTATTAGTTCTATGGCTTGGAATAGAATTCTTGAGTCTAGACCTCTTGCAACTAGAGGTCTTAGATGGATTGTAGGGAATGGTAATAATATAAGTTTTTGGTTTTATAATTGGGTTCTTGACAACCCCTTATATGAAGTTATTGATAATCATTCAAATATTGATAACTGGAATGCTACTGTGAGTGATTTTATTGATGAAGGTCAATGGAATAGAGAGAAATTATTGGTTGTCCTGGATCTTGGCTTAGTTGAGCAAATTTGCAGTATTCCAATTCCTGTCACTCCTATGGAAGACTCTTTTATTTAGGGTTCAAACTCCTCTGGTAAGTTTTTTGTCAAATTTGCATGTTGGATTCAATATGATGATAATTAGAGACTTGTGAATGCTAAAGCCTTGAACAAGATTTGGAAGTTGAGAATGGCTCCAAAAACAAGAATTTTTGCTTGGCTCATTTTGAGGGGTAGACTTAAAACTAGAGATAGATTACTAAGATTTGGTTTAATACCAACTAATGTGTGTCCAATGTGTAGCAATGTTGAAGAGAATGTTGACCACGTCTTCTGTCACTGTGTTATGGAAAGAGATCGAGGTCTGGAGATTGGTAAATATGGATGTTTTTGCTCAAAATGATACTCTCATGGACAAACTGAATGATCTATTACTAAACCAAAATAACCTGGATTTTAGATTGGAAAAGCTTTTTGTGGTGCTTATGCAGATGTGGAGGGCAAGAAATAACAAGGTCTTTAGACATGAAGACTCCAATCCTGCCTCTATTGCTATGGCTGCTGCTTCTTTGTTCAGAGACTAAACCAACCAGAATCACCACCCTCAAACCCAAAAGTATAATTCTGCTCATATTGCTTGGAAGTCCCCTCTTGTCAACGTTTAGAAGCTCAATTTTGATGGAGCAGTCTCAAGTCCATGTATAGGTGATGTTGCTACAGGGTTTATCATAAGAGACTACAATGGGAACCTTGTAGTAGCTGGGGCTCGAAATTTAGGGAAAACTAGTGTTCCTATAGCAGAGGCTCTGGCTCTTAGAGATTGTCTTCTTCAAGGTAGAAGGTGTGACATTCGTAAACTTATTGCAGAAGGCGACTCCAAACTAATAATCAATTGCACTAATGGAGTCTATTCTGTTCCATGGAGGTTGAATGCTATCGTCACAGACATAAAGAACATTTTGGAAGATTTTGAAGAGGTCTCCATTCAACATATATTTAGGGAGGCTAATTTTGTTGTTGATAGATTAGCCTATCAAGGTCATAGTATCTCTGGTTTGTATATTTGGGAAAGGACAATTCCTAGCTGTGCTAGGAATGCCTTTCTCCTAGATAGTAGTGGCTCTAGTTATTTCATAGGCTTTAGCCTCTAATCCTTTCTTCTTTGTATCAAAAATAAAAATAAAAATTGATTCGAATTTCAATGTGTCAATTTGTGAAGAGGATGTGTCAATTTGAGACTCACATCTTAGTTAAGAAGTGTGAGCAAAAATGCACTTCTAGTTTTCTCAATAATCTCTTCTATGTTACATACATTATATATTAAATTTTGAATATTTATATCAATTTGATTTTTTACCAAAATGTTTCCGAATCTAGAAACCTAATGATATTATTACCTTAGACATGATGCCTCAGGTTAGAATCACCCCAAAGAGCTTTGTTTATGGAAAAAAAAAATTTTAAAAAAATGAGGTGTTTTGACTGGTTTGACGTCTTAGTCTTCATATGTACAGCTGCTGTTGTTTTAGGTCGACTTACAAAGCAATCCACAGGAGAAGAACTATGGCAAAGTTGATTCAAATCGTCTAATTTATCAGTCGGAATTTTGGAAACACCTAAATGCTGCAAGAGATCATATTTTCTAGTGAGTTTCTGATTACTAGAGAATATGACCATACGCAGCTTTCAGTTGGTTCAACATAGTGGCTTCTGTGCACTTAGACAGGCCCATAGATCATGTCCACAACTGCCATGACAATCTCGACTTGACAAACATGTGTCTGAGTAAAAGTGATACTACAGTATGGTTGAGAACAACAAAAAACCATTGCTCAACCATAATGTTATTACAGGTAAAATCAACATGTCATTTGGACCTTCCGAAGATGTTATCCACGCTCTGTTTTATATGGTGGCCTACTCTGTTCAAATTCGTAGCAACACCTGATGCTACTAGGCCAGCATTCCTCTTCAATCTGCATATACGAATACTAGGGCTTTAAATCCATATCGACAATAAACAGATGATAACGAACAGAAAATTCCAAATGAATACACTGTTCAAACATTTAGTGATAACACTATTAGCTCAAATTCATCTTTACCTGGTTAGATACTCAACCCCTGTAGAATGAGGTCGTTTGTAGCTTCGAGGTTGAGGATTTGGCCGACAATTATCTGAAGACAATAGGACACTTGATGAGCAATAGCGATATGAATGTTATGAGATAATTCAGTTCTTTTCTGACAGGAGACTAGAGTTTATTAAAAACCAGAAGACGATATACAACAGAGAATGCAATATCAGTGCACACCGAAAGCCAACAAGAACTACTGAAGAAGTAACATGAGAAATAGCGAAACAAAGACAAATGCCAAAATTTTGAAGAACTAATAGCCACAATTCCACAAGGAACCCCATCATTAGCTCAATAACACATTCAATGATCGAGCTCATCCCTCACACCTTCAACATTCTTTGTTTCTTTCCATTCAAATAGCACACGGATGCCCATCATGGTACAGCTTCCCATTTCCAACACCAAAGCTTTCTTCTTCCCACCAAAGATTTTGAGTTTTCTGCAGAAATAGGACTAGCTGAATGACCCATCTATAATTTAGCTTCTCCAAACAGCCAAAGTGCAACATAATTTGCAACGTGGCAAAAAAAAATCATTCCAACTGTCTCAGCTCCAGCTACGCAGAATCACACACCAGCGAGGAGAAATACAAAATGGCCTTCTCCTTGTCACCATATCACAGATTTAATCTTCCCATGAGCCATAGCCCATGCTAGCGTACCTTAGGAGGCACCTTAGTTTTTAAATTACAGAGGGAGTAAGCACTGGGGTGTCCAACATATATGTTCTGGATAATGTTTACAAGAAAATTTTCCTGAAGCCTCTAACATTCACCACGTCCAATCTGATCTCAAAGGAAGCAGCACTACTTTCATATTTTTAAGATACTAGTGGTAAGAGCTCATCAACTAGTTATTCAGATTTGTTCAAAACCCAAACTACCAACTAGGAAAGGGACAAGAGTTGACACACATTCTGTACAACAATGAAATGATCTGTGCAGGAACAAAATAAAAGTAATATGTATCCATGTCCCATCTCTTTTCCCAGAACCTTACTCCCCTCCCCACACAAACCATATCCAACATAAATAAATAAAGGAAAATACAACAAGCGATACAAAAATTGATCCCATGTGATACATACTTCCTGAGGGCTGAGAAAATACCCCCTTATGACCTGATCACCTCTTTCTCTCCTGTTAAGATTTCCGTATTTACTGAACAATCATTTTCTTCTTTTTACATCCCCTCCCATAAAAAGTCTCATCAATGACTCACTCCTCTTCTCAAAACAGGAAGAGATATTAATGTGGTGGAAGCGCTCAACAATGAAGAATCAAAGTTATTCCCCCACTCTTGATATAATGTCACTTCCTGCCCTTCTCGCCTTCTCTCCAGTTTCTTGACTAGCAGATCCCACAAACTCACTGTCCTCAATTTTTTCTGCCAGTGGTATTCCCAAATACGTCATTGGCCAACTTCCTACTCCGCATCCCAGAATTTTGGCAAATTCCTCAACTCTTCCTACTATACTGAACACTTCTCCAGTTTTCCCTATTGAACTTTTGCACAGAAAAACCCAAAAAATGATTCGATTACCGTAGAGAGATCAGCCAAGTTGCTCCCTTAGAGAGAGAGAGAGAGAGAGAGAGAGAGAGATTGCAAATGAGATATCTTGACACCTTCTCTCTTCACAGTTAGACGGAAATGCCTCTCTCTGGTCTCTTCACCTCATCCTTTTCCTCCAAAGGATTTTCTTCAGAACAAAATCCATAAAGTAGCTTGCCAACTATTAGGATTCACATACAGAGAGCGTGTCTACGTATACACCTGTGACATACCTGAAACTTCTATAACTCCCCTATGGCATGATGAGTGATCAAGTTTGAAGGTTACGTCCGCTCTTTATTTAGGTACCTACACTTGACAACTCTAATCCGAGCAACTATTTTCTTTTAGGTAATTAATGAATGCTTCAACTTCTAATGAAACTGATCACTTTGATTCTACTAGTCAGTTCTTAGGAATGTATTTCTTATTTACTTTCACATGTATCTATTCACTTAGATCATCGCCTTCCCTTGTCTTTACACAGATCGATCTCTCCTTTCCTGTATCTATTGAATATTTACGTGTGAAATGTTAAAGAAGAAGGTTCATTGCAGGCTAATCAATTGCAGGAAACCTCACTTGTCGGATGCCATGAGTTTCATATAAGTTGCGCTATTTTCTAAATAAATTAACATTCAAGTCATGAATGTAGAAGTAAGAGCTAAGAAAGACCAAGAAACTTATTGATATCCTGAAGAATCCAATCAAAGAAACTTATAATACCTCGAGTTTTACTCACAGGAGTAGCAGCATCGTGGGCCTCTCCCGCTGGATTTCTGTCATATAATACCTGTCAGACACACACACACACACACACACAAAGCATAATCAACAACACAAAACTCAGAGATGATTGATGATCAAATAAAAGAGAGTGGTGGTGACCTCAAGACCGGCACAAAAGGGCAACTCGGCAACCTTTGTATTATTAGTATTCTGTGGAGTTGTTGTTGATGAATCCAAGAAGACCGAGTAACCTAAGCATGCGTAGTTGAAATGAGTGAGGGTGCGATCGGCTTTGGAGGCTTCGAGTTCGGTTTCGCCGACAATGTAGGTGGGGACTTGTTGGTCAAGAGTTTTGTAGAAGCCAACGCAAGTTGGGTACTTGGATTTTGACTTCTGTAAGGATGAATAATAGAGGCAACCCTTGCACGATCTTCCCCTTCTTGTTGTTCCGCCGCCGCCGCTCTCTCCTTGCTCTCTCATCGCTCTACAGTCTACACTACTAGGCGTTCCTTTTCTACTTCTTTTTCTTCAATTTTCTTATTAGTTTTTAGAATAATTCCTTCTCTTCAATTTTCTTATTAGTTTGTATAAATTCATATATGTATCGTATGTTAACAAAGTCTCCTTGTAGTTCACTATGTCTCGGGGTTCGAACCCCAGTATACAAGTATTTTTTTTCATTGTCTAATGTAGCATGCTCTTTTCATTAAAAAAGGATAAATCTCTATTAATTAAGGTAAAAGAACTTAAAGCAGTTGGAAATGTTGAACATTTATATTGACTTAAATTATCCTTTCATTGATTAAGTTATTCAATAGAAGAATAAATAACAGCTACACACACATACACACACACATACACACACATAGAGCCTGCTATACTCACAGCTACAGTACAGCTTCAGAAATGCCCGATCCCAGATCGCACTAGTCTCCAGCCAAGCTGATGTCCACTGCTCTGGCATAGTCAACCGTCCTGTCGACGTCGCGGAGCCATCCTCAATAGGTAGGGTTGGTATGGCCTTCCTCCAAAACAACGCGGCCAAAAGTGGACGAAGTACTCGCCCCCAAACATAGCGCTGCACCGCCCCTATAAGCAAAGCCGCGGTCGTCAGATGCTTCAAACGCGCGTGCTCTGGTCGTCTGAAGATCGAAGTTGTCCGATGCGAATCCACCATAGTGGCCTAAGCAATCATAGCGTCATTCCGTCGCCACTGTGCAAGAGAGAATGCAGGGTTCGTCCACACAGAGTCAGACCATGGGGAGAGGGCAACGAGGCCTCTCGGGATGCTTGGAACCCATGGAAGGGCTGACTTGTTGCTCCATCGGAGGAGTTTGCCGCGCTACCAGGCTGGGGAAGAGTTTCGCCCTAACCCTAGCAGAGCCTCCATATGTTTTTCTTGACTGATAGTCTCTCCACCATTTAGATTTTAGTTTCTAATGTATAGATCACTTATGCAATTTTTCAGCCAAATTGATTATCGTTAAGGCATTCAAAACTGCAATTGAAATTTATAAATATAAACGGTTCATGTGTGACAGATTTGGTCACTCCCTTGATTTAATCTAGTTCGATACCTTAATGATCACTATTTTGTCTTAAATTTATAGGAATGTGGACGGTGGAGATGTCAAAATATCGATACATTAACTACTCATATAGTTCTACTAATTGGACGGTGGAGATATCAAAATATGATCCTAAAATTGGTATAATGTCATATATCTGAAAATTTGACAAAAAAAAATGATACATGAGTGGAAGGGTGTGTGTGTTCCTGCAAACGCATACGCGCCTACGGAAGGAGTCGCACTCGCACGTGTGATTTTTCGGCATATCTATTAAGAGTATATAATTATACTGTTTCATGAAATATATAATTCAATCATTAGTAATATATAAATTTTTATGTATGATGGGTTTAACAAGATATCTTGGTAGCATTGTGATAAAGTGTGGTGTGGCTTGCATAAAGGTTTGATGTTCGATCCTAAGAGAACTCAAAGATTTTTACTAATTGAAAAGGTAAAAAAATAATAGAAAAAAGGAAATAAAACATATAAATTTCTTTCTAAAACTTTAATAATAAATTAAAAATTAAATTATATTTGAAATTACTTGTTTATCCTTCGAATTTAAAAATTTAAATTTCTATTTGCCACGTCATCAAAATTGATGGAATTTGACGAAAAATTTGCTTCAGGTATCATGTAGATAAGGTTTTGAAAGTTCAGGTATCACCAAAAAAAAAATATTCCTCATAAAAATGATGTAAGAAGTTTGAATCAATTGACTATTCCTCTTAAACGAAAAACGTTCTATGAATATTTTTTCTTTCTTTTTTTAGATAGGTCCATAATTATATTGTTGATGTTGTAATACTATAAGACTTCATAGGATTACCAAACTTGATAAAACAAAGCCTAAAGCAATACTAAACCAATCGCTGACTAGGAACAACACCTAAACTAGCAAATACAGGTAAAAAGCGAATTGTCAAAAAATCAATATGCCTCACTCTCCTAAGTAGCTAGCTAGTATCATCTCTACGCGATCAACCTAAGAAAACACATAAACCCAGTTAGGCCATTGAGCCCAATTATTACTAGGAGACCCTAGGGAAAAACCCTAGCCTCCATATCTTCATGTGCACCCGTCGCAAAGTTGCTTTCAAGGAAAGGGTGTGTCGCCGCCGCCACTCGCTATATCATCACCACCAACAAGAAACCCACTACCGCCATGCACAATATATTTGCTTCCAAGGAGAAAAATATTATCGTTGCCAAATAAGAATCCACCAACCGGGATCCAAGCAGCCGAAAATCATAGTATACAACACCAACATACCACATAAGAAGAATAGCAAGAGGACGAGCTTCATCTTCCCCACTCACCTATCCCGTGAACTCCCAAAAGAAAGAAAAGAGACGAGACAGAGAAGAATGAGAAATCTCAAAAGCATCAAGAAAAAACCATGAAAAAACATAGATTTGGAGGTAGAAAAGAGAACATGTACCACAAGAATCCGACAAAGCAGAACGGAGAGTTCATTGAACGGAAAATCGGACATAACAAAAACATTGGCGAATGGAAAAGTTTTCTCAAAAAAAAAATTGAGCTTATGGTTGCTCGGGAAAAGAGGCTATTAGCTTTAGTTTTCACCATACAATCAACCTTTCCTGACCAGGCCGATGATTGGTTTGGTACTACTTTCATTGTAATTCTATGAATTTTAGGTTATAAACTTACAGGCATTGAGAAAGAGAGCACTTCAGCAGATGAGATTGGTTTGATTGCCCTCCCAATCTCAAAATGCCAATGGTAATGGAGAAAAAAGACATGTTAGTACGTACATTCAGATAGCAGTATTAACTGGTAAGTAACATGATCCCAAGTACCCGACCAACATCAACTGATCTAGAGAACTAAAGGCCTTCTAACCAGGCTTCCTACTGCTAAAAGGGGAATGAAATTAAGCAAAACATTACACTGCTCACATTATAACAGATCAAAAGAGGCTTATACAAAATCTAAAACCTTCCATGGGAAATTAATTACTGTACAGTATTACTGCTCTGCTGCTATGACTGACTTCCAAAACTTTCAGTGGTCAGGGTGGAAATAATCACAGGCTGCGCCCTTCTTGCAGTGCCCACTCTCGTAGTATTTGCACACTCTCCCCTTGAAGGTAGGCCTGGAAGAACCTCCTCCCCCTCCACCACCAAACGACGGCTGCCTACTATTCCAAGGCTTTCCCCCACCAAAACCAGAATCTCCACCATGAGAACCACGATCTCTCTGATTTGAGAACCTATCTCCGTTCTGAGTTTGATTAGCAGTGGGAGCACCCCATCCAGTATTTGTATTCCCATGTGCCGGCCCCTGTCCAGGAGGAACCCAATTCGAATTTGCAGTTCCAGATGGTGGTCCTTGACCAGGTGGTGCCCAATTGGGAACTGCAGTTCCACGTACTTGACATTGACCAGATGAAGTCCATCCGGGACCCTGATTAGGAGCAACCCAATTCATGTTTGTATTTCCCTGAACTGGTCCTCCCCAAGCCGTGTTTGGATTTCCTGCCACTGGCACCCATCCGGAATTTTGACTATCCTGCCCCATTCTTGGCACTGCACTTTGGTTATCAGAAACATTCATACCCCAAGGTACCTGAGGCTGTGCTGGAGGCTGAACGTATGACTGATTAGTGGGAATAGGAACAGGGGGTCTCCAAGTATCAGGGTTTGGAACACTTGAGAAGTTTGGAGTCTGGAAATTTACGCCTGGGTTTCCAGTATTGATGGATGAGGTACCATTATTTGGAGCAGCAGCCCAATAACCATGAGCCTGATGTTGGGCTGAGACATTAGTAGCATTGTTTGGTTCTATCTTTTGAGATGGTACACCTCCCCACGGCTGAGATTCACTGCCAGGTACTGTACCAGAACCCCATGGTCGAGTATCACTAGCAGTTGAACGACCAGTCACTGACTGAACCAGATTTTGCAAATTTGAAACAATGTTTTGCACATCCGGTACCAGTTTCATCGGGGAATTGGCCAATACCTGTCCTGACACTGTAGCTTGACTATGCATTTGAGAACTTATGCCATCATTTCCGGCAACTTGCACTGTACTTTCTGGAGTACGTACTGCAGGAGACTGCTGCACTCCATTGACTCCTGGACTGGGTGACCAGCTATTCTCATATGCTTGTCTTTTAGCCCCACTAATGGGAGTATGAGGAGTAGGTGAAGGAAAGTTTGGTGTACCCCATCCATCTGAAGGATATTTGGGGATCTCAACTGATGCTGGAGCAGCCCTGCCCGCGGAAGAATTAAAGTCATTTGCTGATCCCCAATTTACTCCGCCGGATTGGCTTTCGGTACTCTGCTGTAATTGAGATACTTGTGGTTTGTCGGAACTTGCAGGAATGAGATGTGAATCATGCATCATTTGAGCTTTTGGAATTGAAGGATCTTTCTGGAACTTTCCAGCCAATGCATCAGCAACTAGTACAGAATCTTCTTGTTTCTCGGTGATCTTCCACACTCTCAAGTTGGGAGGAAAATAGCCGGTGTTATTCCATTTTCGCAGCTGTACCATGGAAAATGGCCCCTGGATTTTCCCAGATGGATCCTGGTAATGCCATATTTTTTCAGTTTCATTGATATTGACCACAGACTGTGTCACTCCTGTGGAAAGAGGTGCCACTCTAATTTCTGGTGCAGCAGCAGGAGATACTTCAGATGGTATCACAGACTGTGTACTCCTGTTACCTCCATCTAAACTCGATATATTTTGTTTGTTCTCCCAGTGGTTTGTTTGCGGTGTCTCTCTTCCTTGACTCCATGTATCATTTTGTATCTCACCAGCCCCAGTTGTATACTCTGCTTTGTTGTACATTCCTTTACTAGACATATTTCTTCCGAAGTCACGATTCATACTAGAATAGTTCCTTGTCCCATTCCAGGAATCATTCAAAGAAGATCCACCTCTTCTGGGAGAAATCGGGTCCCTACCCTTTCTGCCAAAGCCAGAGCCTGTAGGCCTACTATAACTTTCTGCAACAAATGCCACGCTTTGTCATTATTTAATAATTAACAGCAAGAAAAGTGCACTAGAGAATTAACATAAAAAATGCATAACACATTAAATGGGGCCTTGTATGTTATCACCTCCTTCGTCTTCGTCTTCCTCGGACTCATAACTTGGATCCATCTTTGGATCAGCATGTATTTCTAGAGTTTCCTCCAGTCTACGCAGGCGCTCCTCAGGTGTCTTTAGAAGCTGCAACTTCTCTACACATTCTCTTAGCGTGAAACGAAGTTAAGGATTACTTCACAGCCCCTCGTCCCATTAGATAACAGTTGCAACATAAACAGCAACTATAACATAAAGAGAAAGTCAAGTGTCCTACAAATGAATCGAACATTGTTTTATAGATGCTTTAACCAGACAAAAAATATAGTAAAAAACAAATTTGTGAAAAAAAAATGACTTGGAGCAAGTAGTTAAGAAAGAAGTTATTACTCAGTAGGTAACTGGTGTTAAACATGCATCAGAAGAACAAGCTCAAGAGTTGCATAGATTGACTGTGTTGGCAGTATTATCAATTAAATTATTTCACATCATATCATCTTAAAAGCATACACCATCCTCAGTCCAAGGCACAAACTTTTTTCAACAATACGCCACACATCAAATCAGACAGAGATTGGTAACACTGCTACAAAATTACTAATAAGCCCACAAAAGGTAAGATTTTTTGGTAAATCATATTGTTGAACAAAGTTTGGCATTTAAACCAAAATTGTAGAGTCAAAAGAAATCCTTTGATGAAAAAAAAATAGCAGCTGCAAATTGCAATTCTTTCTTTCAAAACCATTAGCACAAAGCCCAAGCAAATTTACACTTCTTTTATTCTTCATAGAAAGTAGAAACTAACATAAGGCATAGGTCAACTCAATCCAAGGCTGCAGCATCGGAAGACTAGATATTATATCAAAGGTTCATTAAAAACAAATTATGCAAAAAGCAGACCCTAACAAAGAAAGCAATGGATAAGCCTCCAAGTAAACAGTCAAGCATTGAACCCACAAGGAAAAAATTAAACTTGATAAGATAAGGATATTCTTTCCGACGGCCTTTTTCACTAGCTCGATCACAAAGATGTTGAAGTCGCACAGTCTCTGTTTCTAGCCACTGTCAGAATAAAATAATTCATTAATGCTTAAAACAGAAGAAAAAAGCTGATACAAAATTATGTAACATCTGTGATATAGAACAACATAAACTGTATTGAAATTTACACCATAAGATTCAAATCAAGTCAATAGGATGCCATGCATGATCTTTCTGCCACCTACCCATAATAATTGTGGTCTCAAACAGAAGAGGACGTTCACTACGATTCAATGGGTCAACATCATTTTTATTTGTAGTGATAAATGGAAACTTATTTAGAAATAGGGAAAGAACATGAGTCCAGTACAAGATCTACTAGTCTTGAAACAACTATGCTAATTTCTCTTTGGTTAAGAAATGACAGCTCATATGCAACAAACAAACCAATACAGCGGCATTTCAGTCCAAAAAGTTATAGATAGAAAATGGCCCCCATATTTTGAAGAAGTAGATGCCACTAGATGCTGAAGGAAAACCCCTTTTGATCAACTCTAATCTCACCCATTCAGTTTCAAAGATTACCATTTTAAAACCAATCCCAACTTCATTCTACCAAAAAGCCAAGACCTTTCAGAAACTCTCTTCCTAGTATTTCTGTGTCAAAAAATCAAAATTGTATAATGATGAAGAGTTTAGTGTAGAGATGACGTCTGGAGTCTCTTTTTTTCTTTCTTTTTTTGCATACCTTAAACCTCAAAATCGATTATATTTGTCACCATACGGAAAATCAAAAACATTTCCACCAAAAAAAGGAATATCACTCCCAAGTTGAGCCGAACCAAACCTATACAAGCTTCAGTCGAACTCAAATATGTGGAAACTCTACATCTGTACCATTCAGATAACCATTCACATTGGAAATATAAAATAAGGTAGCTCAACTATACTTGCAAAGAACCTATGACACAGTTAAACATATGGTCATTATGGGTGGTATAATAAAAACAAAAATAAAAGCCAACAGACCCACAACCTCTAACCAAACCTCAACCCCATTTTAATCGAAACCAGGAAACAGCTGAAGCACTTCGGGAAACTGGGCATGAGGATAGCAGCTATGCCAAGTCAGTTCCCTCTTTATGGACTGATATCCAAAGTAGTGGATCAAGATTTAAGGATGTTGGATCTTTGAACAATAAATAATAAATAAGATGTTAGGTCTTTGGAAAAAATGTTGGCAATTCAGGAGGCAATCTTAAGTTCTACGACAAAACCAAGTTTCTAGTGTGAAGAGTGAATTTGATAAAAGACATAAAAAAAAAAAGCTTCAGCTTTTCTCTTCACTCTTTCAGCAATAGCATAGATTTCATAATCATAAAATCAACCAATTCTAAACATACTTACAGTTAGCTTATGTACAACAAGTTTCTCCCCAGTCCAGAAACACATTGTATATAACTGCCTTTTGCTAGTCATTCTAGTTAGTGTACCCTATCACCTAGTTTCCTAGCACAACTTGAACATTTTTCAAACACTGAATCCGCCTCACCCATTTGTGGTCACACCATTTGTCTTCAAAATTTACTTAAGGCCATTTGACATGAAGAGAAACCAAGTATGCAGCTCATCTACCATGGACACAAACAATTAATATAGTTATATGTTTACTCTAAATAAAAGTGATTTCTGTTTCAATGGTGAATGCAATATTTCACAGAACATATGGGAGTTCCATAGTCTAAAGACTACTGATAACAAGTATGTATTTATTAATTTAGAAATTTGGGCATATTAATCATTGTCTTTCAACTACGTGCAATTCACTTGAATACTGCTGAGTGGCAATATGTGTTCTGTTTTTTCCATTATCCCATTAATAAAGTCCTAACCTTAAAACCCAACCTAGAACCTTATTGTAAATATTAACCAATGTCATACAGAGCTAAGATTACGATGTATAAAAAAACAATGAAACACGCAACATGCAAATTGTGCTACATGCTAATATGAAAAGAACAACTTAAAACTTACATCTTTAACTCTGACCGGTTGGAGTATAACTGCTTTCTCTTGAACATCACCCTACAAATAGCCACTTTCTCAGAACAAGAACTTCTCAAAACAGGAAAGTAAATAAATAAAAAGTCACATGAACAGCAACAAGAATAGAGGATATATTACCACAGTCAGCCGTTTGATAAGTCCAAATTTTATGCTCTGTCGTAGTCGTTGGCATTCATCCTGAAATCAACAGAAAGAAGCTCGTAACTAACATCGAAATAAATAAATAAATAAATAAAATGAAAAATTCCTGTAAAACTAGCTTTTCCTGCAATTTTTAGCTCATGAAGCTGCAACTTATCCACATGAAGAGACAGCAAATCCATGTTTATTTTTTGAGTAAAATTTTTAATGAGGTTATCCCCCTCAAAACAAGGGCATTTCCAATTATAGCTATTTTAAGAACACAATTATGTTATTTCTCAACAAAATCTTGAATCAACAGATATGTGATAATTATTATTCTAATTCTCCTACTAATTAAGATGGAATGTTATATGCTAAATCACCTCAGTGAACTCTTGATTTGAGATGATATCAATTGTAACGATCTCTGTCTTGTTTAAGTTTAAAATCTCTAGTAAGATGTCTGTCACCCTTTTACCAACTTTATATGGCTCAGCAGATTTGCATGTACCTGTTTCAGAAAATCATTTTGAAAAATGAACTCTACAATTTGGCGAGGTTTCCTGCCTCTTCTTTACTGAGGCCAAACTACAATGAAAGAGAGTTGTTTAATAGTTACCCGTAACTTGGACCAGCCTATACAAATCTTGCTTTTGGACATTACCAGAAATTCTAATTCTGACAAACGAACCAACAACCTTGTCCTGAAAGTTGTCCACATCATCTAGTAGATCTTCCACCAAATTACGCTTTAAGTAAATTAAACTAATGTTGTGATTATCAATGGCTGCAAAGTCATCAACATTATATTGAGGTTCACCCTTTTTGCGTTTACGCTTCTTGTCCTTGCTGGCTTTTGCCGGAGTATCAAAATTCCCGTCACCCTCCAACTGATTACGTTCTGTATCAACGACACTTCCTTGAAAATCATCTACCTGAGAACTCTCTTTCATAAAAAAGTGGGATTCTAGAAGCTTTAACATTTCAAAATGCCCAACACGTGGTTTTCCAAATAAACTTTGAAGCCTTAAATCACAAATTATCTGACTTTTTCGGCGAGGGTCACGAAGTTTGTTCCTTTTTATATATTCTAGCAGGAGAGCCTGTACATCAAACTGAGACAAAGCCAAACTATCACCGTTTCTCATATGCATAACAAACTCCAACAGTTCTTTCGATGCCCATTCATCATCTGTAGATCGACCTCCAGAGCCTTTAGCTGGACTTGATGAACTCTTCCCCTTTGCACGGGTTCTTAATCGTTTTTTACCCCTTCTTGTTTTAGAGCTGGATACATCCAAATTCTCGGAATTATCGGAATCAGACCCTCCATCATTATTAGCATCATAAGGTTCATCATTTGACCCATGTTTATTTGCATGTCCAGCTGATCCTTTCCATGGACTCTTGGCCTTACTCAGGTCGTTTAGCGTTAGAGATAACCTCTCTTTTAAATCTATCCAATAATCCTTGAAGAGGTACTCCCAGCTGGTTTTGTCATCAAAATCTACAGCATCCTGCACAAGCACAGATAACTAGGAATGAACAGTGAAATGTGAGGCTGACATGAAAGATCACACTTCAGACTAAAAGCAAATGAAGTCTAAGCCTCTGAGGGAAGCGAAAACATAAGACATGAAATTGTTTCTTACAGATGTAAGAATTAACTTTGGCCAAATATTTGAAGTTATGAAATCCAACTGATGATCCATTCAGAATATCAAGAAATAAAAGCCAGGTGTTTGGTTTCCATACGAGATAAATTGCAACAATGTTTCCCTTCACTTTTTGAAACAAAATTTATAGCATGATCTGTGTCAGGTGTACTGTTAGTTTCATCTACACGATCAGTCCACAAATGCACCCATTTTTTCTTTCAAGTGCTCTCTAGGCTATAGCAAAGCTGATTCTACCACACCCTATTTCCACAATAAAATCCTCCATTGTAAAATATGTACGAAAAAAATATAGCTTGCCAAATAATGAAAATTCAGGCATAGAGTACAGTAGCAGAAGAACAAAAGATGGAACGATAAGTGCACACTTACATTGACCTTGTGTGAATGTTCACTCTTTTCAATCGACATAACAGTTTTCATGCATGTCTCACAAAAGCCCTTGTTTCCCTTAACGCACAATATAACAGCATCTTTTGTACACGCCTTGCACAATGAAAAGGGGCAGGTATAACACATGTACTGCGCATTCTTCTCACAGTTGCTACAGAGGTGCCAACCTAATTATATATCCATTAGATACTTCCAAACATGAAAAACTATGATTTAAGATGATGCTAAGTTGAAGTAACCGAGCCACACATGTAAATCAAATTCCTGATAAAATGTATATTTAGATGCAGAAATCAAAATAACAGTCATAATGAATGAAGGCTCACTCTTCAAGAGAACACAGACTACTAAATGCACAAAAGCTACAAAACCATACAACCAAGCACAGAACAAGCACAAAAATTCAGAATTTTAGTTACCAAGCAAGAGTCTTAACTACGAAGTAGAATTGCTCTATAATATTTACATTGCATATATCATTAAGAATCTTCGACGAGAAAAGACAAGGTGACCAATGTTGCCTAGAACGCGATTCTCTAGGCAAGTATGTTACTAAACTCGAAGCCAATGCACTGGGGTTAGTTGTAGTTTTAACCGCTGGAGACCATAGAAATTCTCAATAAGGATGCTTTATGATGAACTAGTTCAATAATACAGCAATTAACAACATAAGTTAGCCATGATTTATACAGGATCACGTATGTAAATATACTGAATCGCAGTATTCTAATCTCAACCAATTGTGTGTTGCCCATTATACTTCTAATGACAGTTTACCAAAGGTTACTCTCCCTGAACTCTCCACAACCACTTCCCTAGAAGAGCCTCATTTCTCTTCCTATGATTCAGTAAAAGATTAGTCAAACTCTTACACTAGCTTCAAGGCTCTACCTATAATTATAGTCTGTGATTTTCTAAATGTCACATCAAACTCAGTTACTTGGCATATTAAACATGTTTTTCGTGTCGTCTTCCAAAATTTTCTTACATTTGTGTGACTTTGGAATGTACAATCTAGGTGAAGTTTGCAGCATTTTCACCCGCTGCACATCCCTAATGTATAAAGAATCTTTATTCAGAAACACATTTAAAGTTTTCAAAGAGACTAACATCAAACTACACCAAGTCGCCAACACAAGTTCCAAAACCTATTGAGACAAAAAAAAACAAGACCAACATGAAACACTAAGCCATCTTACGAACATGAAATCTTCATATATCAAACATCTGAAAGAGTAGGTACAAGTAAACAATTAAAGAACTGGGTTACAATAAGACAATGAACCCAGCAACGTACCGCAATTCCATCGACCCTTGGCCTGGAAGAAGGCCTCATCGCGATTAACACACGATGGATGGTATGCCTTAGGACATCCCCTGAAAGCAGCAAGTATATCAGTATCCTTACATCAAGCTATAAAGGAAGCACAACAACTCAGCAGAGATTAACTGACCTCCTGTCACAAAGCACAAGCTCACCCCCATCAAAGCAAATGAAGCATACATCCTCTTCTTTCTTCTTCGAAAGGACTTTTTCCGAGGCTGCCTTAGAATTCTTCCCACGCTTCCTCCTTCCACTATTGTCAGCCGAATTGATCTCTTCTACCATCTCCATTGCTTCTGCCTCTTCCTCCTCTGCTGCCTCCTTCTCGTCAGCCTCCATTTCTTCTGCTTCTTCCTCAGCTGCCTCAGTCTCCTCTGCCTCTGTGGTCTCCTCCATCACATCCTCACCAACATATGTCTCCTCTACTGCCTGAGTAGTCTCAATTGCATCATCAATCATGTCTGTCACCATTGCATTCAACCCACATCCCACGGCTTCAGCTTCTTGTTCCTCCTCCCCGGACACCTCAGTCTTATCAACCACGTCTTTTGTACTTACATTCAGCTCAACCCCATCTGCTTCAGCCTCCCTGGACACTTCAGTCTCATCAACCATGTCTTTAGCACTTACATTCAGCTCAACCCCTTCTGCTTCACCCTCCAGTCCCTCCTCCCTAGACACCTCAGTCTCAGTGGTCTCATCAATCATGTCTTTCGCACTAACATCCGGCTCATCTCTGTCTGCTTCAGCCTCTTTTCCTTCCTCCACGGCTGCCTCAGCCTCCTCAATCGATGCATCAGCAACATTCCCTTCCACAAAAACCGCCTCAGCCTCAATGGATGCATTTGCCTCATCCCCCTCTACTTTAACCTCTAGTCCCTCCTCCACGGCCACCTCAGTCTCAGTGGATGCATTTGCCTCTTCCCCCTCTACTTTAACCTCTAGTCCCTCCGCCTCAGTCTCAACCATGTCCTTCACATTTTCACCATGTCCATCTACTTCCGCATCCTCCACAGCCTCGCTATTCTCAATGACATCATCAGTCACAGTCACAGTCACATCCCCCTCTTCCACAGCCTCGTCAACCATGTCCCCAGTCACATTCGCCCCATTCACCTCTGCTCCCATTGTCGTATCGGCCTCATTTACCACTGCTCCACCCTCCGCCGTGTCAGTAGTCTCACAGGTCTGATTAAACACCTCCTTCGCAACCGCCTCATCTCCTCCTCCTCCCTCCACTACCACCTCGGACTCAAGCTCGGTATCATGTCTCTGCTCTAACTCAGCTTTCTCATCTAATTCTACATCCAATTTCACATCTTCTCTCTCTAATTCGACCTCCTCCTCCTCCAATTGGACCTCTTCTCTCTCTAATTTGACATCATCCTTCTCCAATTTCAATTCTTTCGCATCTCCGACCTCCTCCTCTCTCTTCACTTCGACTCCATCTCCCTCTCTCTCAGCTTCGGCCGCCATTCCTCTCAAGGTCAAAAATTTATCGCGGGGGTTCTGTATTGCATGGCTATTAGGGCAAAAACCCCGAACCCAATTCGTGTGAGCTCAGATTTGACAACGATAGCTTTAAAAGGATGAAAGAAGAAATCACCGAGTGATAAATAAAATAAGATAAAAAATAAACAAAATTATTAGAGGTTTGAAGAAGAAGAAGAGCAAGAAAGAGAGGGGAGCAACACAAATAAGCTGCTGCTGTGAAGTGAAGAAGATGATAGGGTTTCGCTGCGATCAGCGGGCTTTGCTTTCTATAGGGGTTGTGGGTAAATTGCGGTTTGCTGCAAAACTCATGTTAATTTGCGGGGTCTACTTAGTAATTTTCAATTTTTTAATAATTAAATAAAAACATACTACTTTGGTATTTCAACCGTAGTATTTTCTGGCTGCATTTGGCAGTGTCCTGCGAACCAAAAATTGAAGTGAATTATTTTTAGAAAACGAAAAGCGTTGAAAATAAACAATAAATTACATTTTCTAAAATATCAAAATAATGTTTTCACTGTGTTTCCTGGGAATATTTTTTTGAAACTATGGGTGAGTGCGACAATCTTCGAACCTCTTACAAAGAAACAAAAAAAGGAATATAAAACATAAACCTTATATTTTAATAAACATATATAAAACATCATAAATAGTCACAAAATCACAAAACGTCAAAAAATGTTGTACAAACTATTCTATCTTCTTTACAAATATGATGGAACACTGAAAAGAAATAATTGCTTCATCCTAACAAGCATTCTATCAATACCTTGTTTTGAACCATTTCCTGAGTATGTTGAAATTTAAAATCAAACAAATATTGTAGATCTAGGTTGTTTATAACCTACTGTAGCTACAGTCATCTTCATTGATGAAAAATATCAAAACTTTTATCGTAGTTTTCTAATTTTCTTCTTTGCTTTCTTCATTGTAACTTTGATTCCAAGAACCCAGATTGGGTGTTCTTACATCTAGTATCATGAAAATGACTGTAGCTACAGTAGGCTATAAACAACCTAGAGCTCTCTACTTGATCAAATGTACGAGACACGTGATCATCATCTATTGCGTCCAGATTACATTTCAGAAACATATAGAAACGACGTCGTCCAAGGCTATACTCAAGTTGCTTTCCTAGAGCTGATACATGAATTGAGGCTCTCAACATTGGCTTTTCCATCCTCCATCGAAGAGTTTATCGCCTTTATCCCATCTTTGTTTGTGTTGCTGTGTTGTGGACCCTGTTCAACCTCTCATCGCTTCGATCCTACTCTTACCCTCGATTCGATTCGAATCAGGTACTAATCGATGGAATCTCTGCTCTACCTTCCTCACTGAATTGAGCACGCAGCAGCTTTGAGAGTTCTTCAACACCTTTGAATTCCTTCAACTACTTTGTTGTCTTAATCAACAAGACAATCATTTGTCTAGCCATTTCAAATACTTTGACAAAGTATACGTTCCAATTTCCAAGTATGCTTCACAAGGAATTTGATATCTAATGTAGGTGTGTTCCGTGAGCTACAAATAGTGATACAATAACACCAGCATCGCCTTATATGGGATGAAAAATTGTGTGTTTTGATTGATACGATTTGATTCATATCTGAATCATATTGAGTTCAAATATATTGTACAGATCAATTAATGAAATTCAATAGGTTTATGAGATTAAGTGTTGCAAAGACAGTTACAAAAAGGCAAATGAAGTCGATGAGCTTGTTCATTGAAACGTAATATAGAGAAAAGTCGAAGTGGAGAAAAGAACACAGCAACAGGTAACACAACTATGTGCATATTGTTCTTGTTCTACTTCCTCAAGATTTTTGTTGATAAGAAGCCGTTGAAGCCTATGATTGAGAAAGCAAAGCAGATGGAAAGCAACATTAAGGATTGTTTATCTTCACGTCTGTAGTAATTTTTAGTGAACTATGCTATAATTTTGATAACAGTACTGATGTATTGGGATATATATGAAGTGCCTTTATAATATATAGTGAGAGTAAAAATATAAAATAATATTGTAAATTATATAAAATTATATGGCAGGGAAAATTTAGTTTTGGCGCCAACTAATTTTGTAAAATAGTCAAATTTTGAAAGAGAATAGGTGATAAAATTGTTGGATTTGGTCACAAACCAAATTTTGTCACATAAAAGTTTTTTAGTGACAAACTTTTATTGTCATCTGTAGTCATTTGTTACAATTTTCAGTGACAAATCAGTTTTGTCACCAATCTCTATAGGTGACAAAATATCAATTATTGGTGACAAAAACATGTTAGTCACCAAAAGTTTTTTTTCTTGTAGTATATCCAAGATTTATCCGCAGATAATGTGGTGAGAGAAAATGTCTTACCCCCTTTACTTGTTTCAATGATGAGTGCATATGGTTGTTGTTCAGATGAGTCTGTGGTGATTTCAGCTACTTTGGGGATGTTCTTACGCAGCTTTCGGAGAAGTCCCACCATTCAGGATACCCAACGAGTTCATAGAACCACTCTTTTGTATGACCAACCTCCTTGCAATAATTACATGTAAGGTTATAGAATTTGGTTAGAGGCTTTCCACCAGAATGAGAAGGACTAGAGAAGCCAGGAGGACCCTGGTGTCACTAAGAATTCACAGCGTTGGAAGCACTAGGTGGTGTTGTGGAGGTGGCCATGACAAATGCTTCTGATGGAGTTGCAGAGAGTGTAACCCAGTTGTTTTGAAAACGTCTGACTTGGGCATAGGTCTACTCAAGATCCAACTTTTGTTCTCTCCTCAAGATTTCTTCACAAACTTTATTGAATTCAGCATAAGTCTCATAAAAAACATGTGAACTCGTTGATGGGCCATATATGAAGATTCATGCACAATGCCATCAATAGTTTCATGATAGTGTTGCGGGCGTTGATCCATCTCATTCAGCCATTAGACAAGTTCATTGTAATAGGTTGAAAGAGGTCTTCCATTCTGTTTTGCCGCAAAAACATAGGCGATGAAGTTCAGAGATCCGGGTTTCATCCAATTCATCGTAGTAGGTCTTGTACAAAACATCCCAAATTGCCTTGGCTGTTAGGAATCAGAGGTACCGATTTCGCAATCCAGGAGACATGTTTTCAATAAGCCAACAATTCACCTTGTCATTGTCAGTGGCTCATGATTGATATTCTGCAGAGGAAACAACATGGGCATCTTTGATGAGAAGGGAAAGTTTGTTTCGTCCTTTGATACGAATTTTCATGAGACCAGACAAACTATAATAGTTGGATTTGGTTAAGAGATCGTCGGTGAAAAAAGTAAAGTTATCTTAGATAGTGTTATGGATGTGTTGATGATTATGGATGGGTTGTCTGACTGCTCCTCCATTGTTGTCGACAATTGCTCCTTCATTGTTGAGAAGTACATCTTCATTCTCCATCTCTTCAAGTTTTTCAAAATTCAAGTACAGCGAAAGGAAAAAATTATTTGATGGTGGTGATTCAAGGTTTTCAATTCAATTCAATTCAGAGTTTTCAAATTCCAGGAATTCGGTTCTGATGCCAAGTAGAAAAGTATTCATGGAGAATCCAATGAACTCATTCATCCCAAATTTAGGGTTAATTAATATAGCTTTATAAATAGTTTTCCAAAAGGAAAAGATATCTACACAATCTTGTCATATCTACAAGGTTTAGTTCTAATTACAATATGAATATTCCAACAAATGCGACGTTGTGTTAAACAGAAAAGGAGCGACGTCGCCGTTCGCGCGAGAGAATGGATGTGGTGGATACGATGTTGCCGTTCGATGGCCTAGAGGCTACAATGACGAGGTCGAGCTTAAAGCTCGGGTGTTGCTACTGATTGGCATTCGAGAGAGAGAGAGAGAGAGAGAGAGAGAGAGAGAGAGAGAGAGAGAGAGAGAGAGAGAGAGAGAGAGAGAGAGATATTTTCACGGTACGGCGACAATAGCTCGACAATGGAGGCGGCTGTTCCTTTGGGAAAAGAAGAGGATCACATAGGTTAAGCTTATAATAAGCTCAGTCAACTTTGGTAAAATTTGACAAAACAACCAACCATATTTTGACACATGTCACAGTACTAAAAGGTCTAAGGGGTGCATTATAGAATTTTCCCAAGAGTAAACAGTGAAACAGTCTAAACAGCTATGTTGCACGGACACAGACACTGATACGGAGTCATGGACACACGGGCACATGAGACACAACAAAATCTAAAAAAGTATTTCTTGGACACGGTAATTAATTTAATATAAATATCAACTTAATAAATAATAAATTAAAATTAAGTTGAACATATTTTTTAAACTCCATATACCATTAAAGAGAAAAAAAATACGCATTGAACCGAAGAATAAGCTAGAGACAACAATAATGTACATGCTATAATGATTTTATTTTTTTATATATAAAGGTTAATGGTTTTGTTCATGTATGAAGACTCTTAATACAACTCTGGAATATATTTATATCTCCAGCTCAATCTCCTAATTCTATAGCCAATGTGATCTTACTAAAAAATATAAAAATATATATTATTTGATGTGCTAAAGTGTCTCCAAGTGTCAAAAGAGTGTTCCCGAGTGTCTAAGAAGTGTCTCCAAGTGTCTAAATAATAAAATTTTGGGACACGCCACGTGCCATTTTGGACACGATGTCCCTAGGCATTCACAAGTGTTGGAGACGTGACATGGTACTAGAATGGAGTGTCGATGCTACATAGCTAAATAGTTATGCACTAATGGATCAATGTCGTTGAAGCGCTTAAAAATGAAAAGAAAAAAAGATTTTTTTTATTGATATCGAAAAAGAAAATGGCTTATGTGCATCGCCGGGAAAAGACTCTCTCGTTACTTGTACAATAGCATAACTGTAGTCACTGCGTCCGTTTGCCGCAAGCATCGCCCAAATTACCACTCTGCCCCCTTACACAAAACTATTCCGATGTCTCTCCACCACCGCCTCCTCCTTCTCAAATCCGCCGCCGATTCTGTCTCTCTCCTCCGGCGAAGCCTCCACTCGTTGTCCGCGACGGTTTCCACTAACGGAGTCGTCACCCACGCCGCCGCCGGGTCGGAGCTAGTCAAACCCAGTCGGAACCAATCTTTTCCGGTCGACACTTTGGCTCTGGTGAGAGCTTTGGAAGCCAAAGGCGTCCCGACGGAGCAGGCCGAAGCCATGACCTCCGCCATTACTCGTGTCTCCAACGATAACTTCGACAATGTCATGCACTTGGTAATTGCTCACCAACTGTTCGACGATTTGCTCCACTCAAATTTTTTAGTTTCAAACGTTTTTTTTTTTTTTTTGATTTCTTTCGTTTGTTGGAATTTGCAGTCTCGGATGCTTCAAGAAACGAAGCAGTCAAAGTTTGAATCGGACATCAAGAATTTGCAGGTTCCGTATCTTTATAACTGTTCATTTCATAGCTTGCGCTTACGTTTATGGACTTGGAAAAAAGAAAAGCAAGAATTTGATGCCAATTTACTAGAGTGAATCACGATTCTTATCTAGGCAAACTCTTTGATGTATTGCACAACTGAATTTTTCCTACGAAATTGGATAGGCTTCCTGCGAAACTGGATTGCATGAGAAATGAAACACTGAAACCTCAAAGGTTTTCTTTGTGAAGAATTTGATTTGCTTCTCCATGCACCGTGCACTTAACAGAATAGCTATGGTAGTTAGCTGTGGTATATGGGTGGATGAGAGCAGCAGATAAGTTAATTTGATGGGAAGGTCGGGGAACAGTTGGACACATTTTTAAGTCTATTTCAACATTTCAATTCATATGTGAAACTAGTAGCCAGATTAGCTTTGTGCATTTTGAGTTTGATTATAGAAATACTAGTAAAGAACATGAAGTGGTGTTCAGGAATGCAGAACTGATTGCAAAGCATTGAACTTTAGCACCACATGTTTAGAGAAATTGTTTGACTCTATGATGGTTTCGTGATATTTCCGTGCTTCAAAGCTAAGAAGAGTATCCCATCAAATGAGTTGGATGACATTCTTGATCTGGCTTACTATATGTATCGTTATATGTGGTGTATATTTGAGACCTAATTTAGTGCATATTATGGTTTTGCAATTCGGTTCAACCCTGTGGAAGTGCATAATGTGGTAATAATATACGTATGTCTATAACTGCATAATAATTCTTTTTGGGAGGTGAACTTGGCACCCCCTTTTTTACAATCCACACCCCCTTTCTTCATATTTTCATACAAAAGCATAATGAAAATGCCCACAAAAAGCAAAGTAAGGGGGGTGTGGTTTGTAAATAAAGGGGTGCCAATTTCACCTCCCTTCTTTTTTATTGGACAAAAGAGAAAAATTTGGTTGAATTCCAAAATCAAAATAATCACTTTCTGCCGTTTCTAGATTCTGATCAAACCTTGGTTGCATGCAGGAACATCAATATTCTATGTTGACACGTGAAACTGAAAAGCTTCGGACTGACATAGACAAGATGGTTAGTGAATTGAGGACTGACGTGGACAGGATGCGTAGTAAAGTGAGTACTGACATAGATAAGATGCATACTGAATTGAGGTATGCCTTTTGTAGCTTTGACTGTATATCTAGACAAATAAGATCTCGAATTTGTGAATATTTCTTGAAGTTGTGTTCATGGTTCAGTATTGGTTTTCTTGAAATAGGTATGAGATGGACAAGGTCACATCAGGGTCTCGCTTGGATTTAAATCTTGAAAGAGGGTAAGTAACCTTCTTTGTTCTGTACTGTTGTACTTATCATGTTCTGTTGTATCATTTGCTTGGTATAGTTGTGCTTAATTTGTGCCCTTACTTTCTTGTTCCAATCCAGGCGCACACGTGATGAGCTTGCCAATCAGAATGCAGAAATGGCCAATCTCACAAACAAGATTGAGCGAGAAATGGCCAATCTCACAAACAAGATTGATCGAGTAACAACCATTTCTGCCCTACCTAGAATTTTGTCTACATAATTATTTGGTTATAGCATTAAGTTTCTAGATTTCCTATTCTCAAATTATTACGAACCTTGTCTACAGGAAATTCATACGCTGAGAGCTGAGTTAGGAGCGGCAAAATATGACGTGATAAAATACTGCATAGGAACTCTCGTCTCCATATCAGCTGTTGGTCTTGCTATACTTCGTCTTGTGGTGTAGGGATCAAGCCTCTAGTCATCAGAGTTGATAGACAGCTGTTCAATGATCATTCTTTTTACAACAATCTGATTCTAGAACATGTTCTTATAGGTTATAGCCACTGCTGGCATCAAGGATCGTCAGTATTCAAACAGTTATTTTCATGATCGTTTGATGTTAGAACATTTAGTAGATTGAATGGAAATGTGAGATAGTCAGTCTCAAGAGAACACAATCCCAGGCTGGTTTAATTTGCCTTCTATTTGCTGTCTATGTAGTCAAGGCTTGGACTACTTGGTCAACCATGGTGATCTTAGGTAAAAAATTCGGCCTTTGGGCTTGACTTTTGGTCTGGGTTTTCCCTTATGCCTTTCCATTCATTATTGGTCTCAACCATTTAGTCCTTTACTCTATGGGAAAAAGTCACTCACAGAGTTTGACCTTTCGTCGATGTATCAATATGATATTCGAATATAAAAAACTACCAAAGTGCTGTCCAAACTTCAAAATTATATTTGCGTGACACTTAGAATTATTTTTTGTCACAGCACCGTTTATAATGATGATGTGATATTTTTTTTTATCAAAAACAGAGGGGAACAGACTTTAATAATACCCTATGTTAAGCAGAGTTTGTTGTTGATTATAAAAGAACTTTGGCGAAATATACTTGGTGTTGTCGCTTTTTATGAATCCCCACTTCATTTGTTCAATGCAAGTTGCATTGTCCTCGAAGAAAACAGCAGGATCCTCTGTTGTAGATCTAAGTCCACATGTCGACCTAATATGGGAGATGATACTGCGAAGCCAAACACATTCGTGAACTGTCTCATGTAGACTAATGATCTCTGCGTGATTAGATGATGTAGCAATAAGGGTCTGTTTAGTAGACCTCCAAGATATCGTTGTATTTTCTATGGTAAATACATAACTTTAGGAACGTCCTTTATTTGGATCAGAGAGGAATCCTGCATCAACGTATCCGGTGATCATGAGAGTATCAATCAGACATGGATTAATATAAGAAGCTCTATCTATGACTTGGTCATACATAGGTTCAGGGCCCAGTCGACAATCTAGGTAACTTGCAGTTTTAGCTTCCGACACTACACTGTTTGTCTCTCTGTAGGGATAGAACAAACCCAAATCTGTAGTATTCTTCAGATATCGAAAAACATTTGGACATCAGTCTAATGTCTTTGAGTTGGTGCTATACTGTATCTTGCTAATAAATTCACAACGAACTAGATATCTGATCTAATACATAGGGTTAAGTACAACAAAGCTCCAATAGTACTTAGATAAAGTACTTCTGCTTCAAGCAGCTCTTCGTCCTCATCTTGATCGGGGTCAAAAAGGATCCTTCAACGGATCAAGACTTCAGACAACCATGGGAGTACAACAAGGCTTAGCTTTATCTAGATTAAAGCACCTGAGCGATTTATGCGTGTAGCATGATTGATGAATGAAGATTCCATCATCACAGTGTTCTAGTTCAAGTCTTAGACAAAATCGTGTCTTCCGAAGATCTTTCATCTCGAACTCAGATTTCAACTCTGCAGCAGTTTGGTTTAACTCTGGAAGAGTGTCATCGAGATCCGGAATTAGTCTTCTTAATGAAGATGCAAGGACTCAGTTCATTGTTCGTATACCCTCTTCCCACTAGGTACTCACTGAATCGGTTATACCACATCTGCTAGGATTGTTTCAATCTGTATAGTGAAAGTTTAAGACGAATCGAAAACGCACTTTTGGAACTAGCACTACCAAAATAAGTACTATAGCCGACGAAATGAAGAAAAATAGGCCGACGAAAAAAATGGTTCCTCGGCTATAGTTTTCGGTCGTTGGCTATAGTAGTATAGCCAACGATGGAAAAAATGAAAGGACCCAACCCCGATTTAGTTTCCTAAACCGGAATCAAACCCCTTTTGAAAACACGAACCAACAAAAACCATAAAAATTTCGGCAAAGTAACGCTACTAACGCGGAATTGCCATTAACTTGCACCCGGAAAATACACTTCATCCTATGCCACAAAAGCCAAACCGTGGGCACCAATCCCATATGGATTTCTCAATATCATATCAATAACATAAAGTAGTAAACATAACTGTACTTTATAGAAAATCCGGAAAAAATCACATAAAAACATGTATTAGTAACGTATCAGAGCGACCTCTAGTGTATATATACAAAATATACAACAGTAGGCAAAACAAGAAACCTACTGGAAAAGAAAGGTAGCTCGAACGACTAGCCTCCGACCGCGACGTGAAGCACCAGAATCTGAACTGCAAACTGGGCACGGAAACCGAAAAGCCCAGGGAAAAGATATGAAAACCGTTAGAGTGAGTGGACGAAAATAAATGTCTTTCGCCGAATAATATATGTTATAAAAACATATGCGAGTCTAAATGAATGAATATGACATAGTACATGAGGGAGACTCTAACTCCTCACGCGTACGGAACATGCAGCGTAAAACTCTGCGGGGTCACTCATGGACAAGTCCGCGCTAGTACAGTCGAAATCACGGAATCCCAAACCCACACGTGATTCTAGCCAGAAAGGCCTCAGGTCAGAGGTCTGTCCCCCCCCCCCCCCCCCCCCCCCCCCCCCGGTAAAGGCCTTGGGTCAGGGGTCACAGCTTCCCCCGGTAAACATCCTCGGGGATTAGTCAGGATGCAAGTGTATCAATACAACAATATATACTGTGACTGTACTCTGTGTAAACCAAATCATAAATAGTTCTATGCAAGTGTATAAAGCATAATGTAAATACATATACGTAATGCATAATTGTATAAGCATAATCGTATAACACATGGTTATATAAATCATAATCTCATATGCATGCTTATGCTCGTAAAACATGTATTAAAGACTCGCGACTAATCAGTAAAAAGAAATTGTCCACTCACAGGTGAGCAAAACGCGCACTCGCGCTAATCACGTGGTCCGGCGGAAGATCCCTCGCCCGAAGTACGATCTCGATCCCCTGAATAATCACAAAATATATCTGATCAAAATCACAATTCACAACACTATACCACTCCTCGGAAACCAACCGTTCCCGGAAACATATAAGGTGATACAAAATAATCGACGAAATTCCCAAAACTCTCTGCATAACCCTCGACTAAAAATCCGACACCCAGATCATCTTGAAAACCTCACGACTACGTTCGGAGAGCGAAAACAAGTCACAAACACATAAAAATCTCGAAAATCCGGACCTCGCCGGAGCACCGCCGCCGGCGGCGGCGCGGTGGCGACAGCGTCCAAACTCGACCAAACTTTCCAGAAATTCTCTACTCAACAAGCCCTATAACTTCTCTCAAAGGACCACCACCATCCAACCACTACAGTGGCCGAAAATAGCCTCGAAAGTCACGGAATCCATGGATTCGGGTGACTTTCCGGCGAGCTCCAAAATGGCAACCATCCCTTAATTCCTCTTACCCAAAGAAACTAGAGGTTGAGGGGAACCTTTCCCCCCAAACACCCGACCTCAAAAGTGGCCGGAGCCGGCCACCCGAATCCGGCGAAAAACATAAACTTCCCCGAGTTCGTACAACCCCAAAACGGCATCAATTCAAGTCAAACCAAGTTCCAAACCATTGCAAATGAAGAGAAGAAGCTAACCATACCGGTTTCAAGGCCTGTGGGTGGCCGTAATTTCAAAGTCCGATGATGGCAGTTCGCTACCCGCGGTGGTCCTCCGGTCAGCCCGAAAGTCAACGGTCAACGGCTGGTCAACACCGGTCAAACTTCCCGAATAGTGTTTTCGACAATTTTTCGACTATTTCCGATATTTATACTCGCAACTCGGGACAATCGACGGTCCAAAACGAATAACCATTATGATTCGGATAACTCAAAACGAACGGATAAACTCGACGAGATTCTACGATTTCAAATATTCATATTATATTCCTCGATCGACGAAATAATCATCCGAAACCGCCCACGAACTCGAAATCACGCGTAAAACAACTCTCGAGAAGAGACTTAACTCAAATTCTCAGCTGATGATTAAGTCATGATCAAAACCGGCAAATCAGTCAATTTACATAAAACTGCGATTACGCGCTAACTCGTGAATTAAGCCGATTACTCTACTGTTTCTGTTCCAGGTCGTTACAAAAAAAGTCGTCGGTTTTTGTCAAGGGAAAATCGTCGGCTATAGTTTGACTAAAGTCGACAAGTTTTTTGACTAAAGCCGACGACATATTTAACTATAGCCGACAAATTTATTTAGTCGTCGGCTATAGTTCTTTATTACAGATCTGGGCAGCAGCTCAATCATTTAAAAAAATAATTGGTGAGAAAAATACAAAACGTTTTCAAATCGTTGGGTGTTGTCGGAAGCTGTCCAAAATGAGTTCGTGAAGCTATATCCCACTATATATATAGGTACGTATATATATGTGTGTGTGTTTTGATTGTTGATTTAGAGTTTAGTTGAGTTGTTTTTGAGTTGAATTCAATGAATATATATATAATTATATGTTAATTGTTGATATATAGTATGCATATGTGTGTGTGTGTGTGCGCGCGCGCGTGTGTGCGCGCGTGTGTGTGTGCGTGTGTGTGTGTGTTAATTTGTAATTAAGGAGTAGAAGAATTAATGTAATTTGTAGTTTAAAAATCGATATATATATAGACATAATGATGAATTTTTAATTGGTGCGTGTATATATATATATATATAGTTGAAATTTTTAGGATGGATAAGAGTTGGATTTGCCTTCCAAAATGGGATTGAATATATGGCATTGGAATGTGGAGTTTCGTGGAATATGTGAAGGCTAATGCTAACAGAAATACTCTTCATTATTGCTTGAGTACGAAATGTCAATGTCGCAGCGATTTGTATCATTTTTCCATTGATATAATAGTATGGGAGCACCTGAAGAAAAATGGATTTTAGGATAAGTACACATGTTGGATTTATCATGGTGAAACATCATCAATGAGTCAGCATGATCATGGGCACTTTCTTGAGAGGGCCCGTACATCCAATGATCCAACAACGAGGTTGATCAACGATGTGTTTCTTTATGAGAGCGGTGTATTTTCCCAAGCACAAGATATCCCTCCCGCTGTTGAGGGTTTCCCTCTTATTGAGCCAGTCCAGCAATTACCTAGAGCTATCAACACTGCTGGTATTGAAAAGTACAACAAGCTGATTGCTTTCCAACAGACCCCTTTGTACAACGAGTGTAATAACACTGTTCTTGAAAGTGTCATGGGAGTGAAGGTCAAAGTGGAGAAAAAATTGAGTGTCAAGGCTGTTGATGATTATCTGGCGTTGACTTCTTCGATGCTGCCTCCCGGTCATCGCCTTGTGACGACCCGAACCGGAATTGGTATATTATCAGCTTAATCTGCGAGTTTCACGTATAATTGAGGTTTATCGTAATTAATTGAATATGCAACTTTGTTCACGACTTAATTTTCGGACATGAATTTGATTTGGGTTTGTTCGTGGGAAATGTAGAGAATCTTATTTCGAGTTCGTAGGAGCTTTCCGAGGATTTTTCGGATAATCGAGGAATATAAAAAGAATATTTGAAATTATCGTTGAGTTAGTCATGTTTATCCGTTTGAGTTTGAGTTATCCAAATTATGGATAGAGTTGATTTGCGACGTATAAATATCCGAATAATCGTAAAGTTATCGAAAAGTTCGAAAAGTGGGCTGTTTGACCGAGTTGACCTGTTCTGGCCGAGTTGACCGAGTCAACCCGTGTTGACTTTGTGAGTCGCGAACTCGCCGTCATTGTGGCTTCCGGATAACGGCACGGTTGCCAGAGTTTAAGGTATGGATTTGAAGCTTGTCTTATGGGCTTTCATTTGATGTATGTATGGTGAGTTTTGGTTGTGGTTTGGTTGGAGATTTTTGAGGAGGAATATGGATGGAATCGGGTTTAATGGTGGGTGGTGCTCCGACGTTTTTCCGGAGAGTTTTTGAGTTGGATTAGGTTGGGCTAGAGACAAGGGGGAAAACCCCCTTGGTTTGAGAGGTTTTGGTGGCGTGATGGTGCCGGAATCGGCCGGGAAAGTTTTCCGGTGATTCTTGGCCGTGGAACTTTCAAGGTGAATTTGGAGGGGTTGCTGGCCGAATTGGGTCTGGGTGTAGTAGAGTTTTGGTTTGGGCTTGAGGAGAGGAACCTTTGTTGGTCTTGGTTGCCGAAAAATCTCTCCGGTGACGGGGCGTCGCCGGCGGCGGCGGCAGTCAACGGTGGAGCTCCGGCAACACGTTGACTTTTTGGATTTTGGAAAGTTTTATGCCGTTTTACTCGTAATCGCTCCCCGATCATCGCCTTGAGGTTTTCGAGTTGATTTGGGTGGTGGATTTTATGTTGAGGGTTTATGTGGAGTATTTTGGGATTTTCGACGATTTTCTTATTATTCGAGTTATATATTCCAGAAATGGTTGGTTTCCAAGGTGTGGTTCAGAGTATTGAATTGTGATTTTGATCAGTGATATTTTGTGATTATTCAGGAGATCAAGATCGTACGCTTGGCGAGGGATCTTCCGCCGGGTCTAGGGATTAGCACGTTTGCGCGCTGTGCTTGTCTGTGAGTGGACACTTTTCTTTTCACTGATTGGTTGCGAGTCTTTATTATACGTTTTACGAGCATGAACATGCGTATGTGATTATGATTTATACGAGCATATGTTTTACGATTATACATTTACGAATATGCATCGACGAATATACTTTCATAATTATATATTACGAATATGCATTTACATTATACTTTATACATTTGCATGAAATTATTTATGATTTGGTTTACATAGAGTACAATTTTAGTATATGTGGTTGTATCGATACACTTAGCATCCCGGTTGATCCCCGAGGATGTTTACCCGGGGGGACTGTGACCCTGACCTAAGGTCTTTACTGGGGGGGGGGGGGGGGGGGGGCAGATACCCTGACCTGAGGCCTTTCTGGCTAGAATCACGTGTGGGTCTGGGATCCCGTGATTCGGACTGTACTAGCGCGGATGTGTCTATGAGTGACCCCGCGGGATTTTCGATGCATGCTCTGTACGCGTGAGGAGTTAGAGTCTCCCTCGTGTACCATCTTATCTTCATGCATTTAGACTTGCATATGTTTTTGTAACATATATTATTCGGCAGAAGACATTTATTTTCGTCCACTCACTCTAACGGTTTATATGTCTTTCCTTGGGCTCTTTGTTTTCAATGCCCAGTTTGCAGTTCAGATTCTAGTGTCGCACGTCAAGGTTGGAGGCTTAGTATTCGAGCTACTTTTTCTTCTCAGTAGGTTTCTTGTTTGACCTACTGTTGTGTTTTTACATATATACTAGAGGTCACTCTGAATACTCTGATGTTTATGTTTTCATATGATTTCCCATTGTTTTGTAAAGTTACAGTTTTGCTTATTGCTTATTATTATGATATGATTTTGAGAAATCCGGATGGGATTGGTGCCCACAGTTTGGTTTTGGTGGCATATGATGAAGTATATTTTCGGGTGCAGGTTTATTGTAACTTCGCGATATAGTGAAACTCTGCTGAAATTTCTATGTTTTTGAAAGATCGTGTTTTCAGAAAGGGTTTGATTCCGATTTAGGAAACTAAATCGGGGTTGGGTCCTTTCGGCCTTCCTACCACTAATCGTAAGGTGCGACATATCCTGAAACATCTTGATTTTTACCTAGCATCAAAATCGATGCATGCAGATATGATTACGTTCTCTTCTGGGGTGAAGATGCTGAAGGGAATGATCTTGAAAACCTTGATGCCTGTCCAGTATGTCACACAGATAGGTATAAGTTGACTCCTGCAGGGAATAAGAAACCCGTGAAGGTACTTCTGTATTTCCTGTTGATTGATAGGCTAGAACGGTTGTTCATATCTACACACACGGCCAAAGCTATGAGATTTCCCTTTTACACCCTGCTGATGGAGAGGCTTGGAAGCACATGGTTAGGGAGTTTTCTCATTTTGCATCAGAGGTCCGAAATGTTTGGCTCAGGCTCTCATCTGATAGATTCAAGCATTTTAGCTACATGAGTCTTCAATATAGTAAATGGTCAGTTATTTTGGTACCGTACTGTGACGACCCGGACCAGAATCAACAGTATGATCAGCTTGATTAATGAGTTACTGCATAGTCGCAGTTTGTCGACAGTTATTTGAATCGCCAGGCTCGTTAACGACTAAATCATTGGCCAAGAATTAGAGCTGGGTCTCTTCTCGAGAGTCGTTGTACATGTGATTTCGAGTTCGTGGGCGGTTCCGGATCATTATTTGGACGACCGAGGAATTAGTTATGAATATTTGAAGTTTCGACGGAAACGGATTTAAATGGCAGGTTTGTTCGCGACTAAATTACCGGACGAGAATTTGGTTTCGGCTTCTTCACGGAAGTTGTTCAGAATTTAATTTTGAGTTTGTGGGAACTTCCGGAGCATGATTTTGAGTTACGAAGAATTAGTTGCGAATATTTCCGTTTGTTGTTTGTTTAGTCGATTTAAATGTGTGTTTGGTTGAACAGTTGACTTTTTATCCGTTTGGCTGATGTGTTTGACTTTGGGTGATATTGGAAGTATATGTCGAGATGATTTTGTAGCCGCAAGAATTATCGGAATCGGAATCACGACGAGAAAGTTACGTGGGTTTGAAGTTCGTCGAAATGGATAATTATGGGTTTCCATTTTGGGAAAGAGTATAAATAGTAACCTGCCATAAAAGGAAAGCCCATTTAATGAAGTTGACCGAGTTGACTGGGTCAACTCGGTGGAGGAGGAGAGGACTCGCGACGGCTCACGGTGCTTACCGGCGTCGGATGCTTTTCCGGCCACCCCACGGCGTGCCTCTGGTCCCATTCGAAGCGCCTTGATGTCCTTGACCCCGTGCCGGCCTCCTCTCGTGGTGGAGCTCACGATGGAGAGAGAAATGTGGAACCAAAGTTTGGGAAATTTTGAGGTATTCGGGTTCTTGGTTTCGGTCCGAATTGAGCTCAATCATGGACTGAGTTTTGTAGCCCTCCTCTCAAGGATTCTAACCATGTAAGTATGAAGTTTTAATTCGATTTGTGGATTGAGAATTTTGGGTTTGAAATTTGTGAACCAATTCGGTTTTACATGAAATTGACCTAGTTAGAGTGAGAATTGGACTTCGGTGCAGTTGACAAAGTTGCTCAGTGCATGATTTTGAGTGGAATAGGTGCAGCTCCGCCTTGAAATTCTCCGTCCGGCAGCGGCGCCGCCGTGGACGGCAGTCAACGACGGCGGTCAACGGTCAAACTTTGACTTTTTGGACTTTCGACAAATCGCATGTCATTTGACTCGAAATCGCGCCCCGATCGTAGTGGGGAGGTTCGTTTCTCGATTTGAGCATCCGAATGTATAGCGAGGTATTGAGGTGTACACATACGGATTTTCGACGATTCGTCGACTTTGAATTTCGTGTTTCCGAGAACGGTGGTTTCTCGTGGTTTGATTTGTATTGTCGGATTATGACTTTGAATATTGGACATTGTGAATATTCAGGGGTTCGTGATTGTTTGTTTGGCGAGGGACATTCCACCGGATCACGGGTTAACGCGATACGCGTTACGCCAGTCTGTGAGTGGACAATTTCTTTTCACGGAATTCTTGCGAGTCTTTTATATGATTTATGAACTTGAGCATGCGTATGAGATTTCGGATTACATGAGCATATGTTTTACGATTATACATATACGGATATACGTATACGAATATACACACACTTATATGTTGTTTCATGCATTTGCATCGAAATGTTTGTGATTTAGTTTACACAGAGTACAGTCGTGGTCGGAGGCATAGTACTCGAGCTACTTTGTTTCATCCAGTAGGTTTAATGTTCTACCTACTGTGGTATGCGTATATGATTATGTATTAGAAGTCGCTCTGAGTTTCCTATTGAATATGTTATACGATTTTACCCGAATTTCAGTAAAGTATATATTATATGTATTGTTTACTTTACTGTTGATATATTGAGAAATCCGGATGGGATTGGTGCCCACGGTTTGCTTTTTGTGGCATAGGATGAAGTGTATTTTCCGTGTGCAGGTTATGGTAATTCCACGTTAGTAACGAAACTCTGCCCAAATTTTGAAAAGTTTTTGTTGGTTCGTGTTTCGAAGGGGTTTAACTCCGGTTTAGGGAGCTAAATCGGGGTTGGGTCCTTTCACGTACAACCTTCCTCCATGGATATATATGAAGAAGGAATACATTATGCTGACTATGTTAATTCCAGGGCTAGGTTATCTAGGAAAGTGTCTCGATGTGTATTTGAGACCGTTGATTGAGGAGCTTAAGTACCTGAGTAACGTTGACCATCCTACTTATGACAAGTACAAAAACGCGATGTTCCAGATGCATGCCATGCTTGTTGGCACCATCAGTGATTTTTCTTCCTGTGGGATGTTGTCGGACAATGTTACCAGGGGATACAGGGCTTGTCCAGAGTGCATGACTATTGATTGCGGCATACTTCATTGCAGGAAGATTGTGCAGATACGTTACCGTTGTTTGCTTGGACTTGATCACCCTTGGCGGGAGGATGACCAAGTATTTGATGAGACTGTAGAAACTGATGTGCAACATAAGAGATGGACAGGGGATGAAATTTTTGAAGTGCTGAATATATACGATTTTGTGCAGCTCAGCAATCATCCTGATATAGTGGCGGCAATACCTAACAGACCTGACAGGTATACATTCTGGACACACAAAAGCATATTCTGGGAACTCCCGTAGTGGTCCAAGTTGCCGATTAGGCACTACCTAGGTGTCATGCACATAGAGAAGAATGTGTGCGAAAGTGTGATAGGCACAATTGGGAGGGGAAAACTAAAGACGGTCATAAGGCACACATTGATCTGAAAAGAATGGTATACGAAAACATTTGTGGTTGAGAGAAAGGAAGAAAAAATGCCTCAAGCTTCTTACACCGTCAAGCCTGACCAAAAGAATGAAATTTTTAGGTGGATGGGTAATGTTAGGTATCCTTCAGGCTATGTAGGAAATATCGGCTGGTGTGTTAACTTCCGAGATAATAAGATGTACGAATTAAAAAGTCATAACTATCATATACTGTTTCAATGTCTCTTCCCTATTTTCATTCGATCATACTGTGACGACCCGAACCAGAATCGGTAGAGTAATCAGCGTAATTCACGAGATTATGCGTAATCACTGTTTTTCGTATATTGGTTGGTTTACCGGTTTTAATCACGACTTAATTATCGGCCGAGAATTTGAGTTGAGTCTCTTCTCGAGAGTTATTGTACACGTGATTTCGAGTTCGTGAGCAGTTCCAGATGATTTTTTCGATGACCGAGGAATATAATATGAATATTTGAAGTTTTGGAATATCGACGAGTTTATCCGTTCGTATCGAGTTTATCCAAATCGCAATGGTTATCCATTTTGGACCGTCGATCGTCCCGCGACGCGAGTATAAATATCGGAAATAGTCGAAAAATTTCAAAAATCACTATTTGGGAAGTTTGACCGGCGTTTGACCATAATTGGAGCGTTGACCCGCGTTGACCGGAGAAGAAAATCTCCACCGCCGCTGACTCGCCGGTGACCTTCATTTTCCGGTCACCTCCGGCCTTATGGTTGGTATATTTCAAATCCTTGTTTGATTTCCTACTGTTTAGAACTTGGAATTTTGGAATTTGAGGTTGATTTGAGGGAGAACGGAAGAGATGAAGTATGGGATTTTTTGGCCGGTCACGGCCTTGTTTGGAGGCGGCGCTCCGGTGACTTTCCGGGGTGGACTTTTGGTGGGTTTTGTTGGGTTTTGGATGGTGGTTATTTCCCCTTTGGTTTGGAGGGACGAGGAGACGTGACGGCGCCGGAATCGGCCGGGAAAGTTTTCCGGCGTTCTTGGCCGTGGCTCTTTAGAGCTGATTTCCGGCCATGGTGGTGGTTGGATGGTGGTGACCCCTTTGAAAAAGTTGCTCGGCTTGAGGAGGGGAACAGTTTGGGAGCTTGGTCGCCGGGAAATCTCTCCGGTTGACGGCGCGCCGCCGGCGGCGGCGGCTGTCAACGCCAGAGCTCTGGCGACCCGTTGACTTTTTAGAATTTGATGATTTTAATGTCGTTTTACTCGTATTCGCGACCCGATCGTCGCCTTGAGGTTTTCGAGGTGATTTGGGTATCGGATTTTCAGTCGAGGGTTTTGAGTGGAGATTTCGGGAATTTTGTCGATTATTTTGCACTGTGTTATATATTTTCGGGAACGGTTGATTTCCAAGGTGTGGTACAGTGTTGTGAATTGTGATTTTGATCAGATATATTTTATGATTATTCAGGGGATCGAGATCGTACTTCGGGTGAGGGATCTTCCGCCGGGCCATGTAATTAGCGCGAGTGCGCATTTTGCTCATCTGTGAGTGGACAACTTCTTTTCACTGATAATCGTGAGTCTTTATACACATTTTACGAGCATGAGCATGCATATGAGATTATGATTTATATGAGCATGCGTTATACGATTATGCCTATACAATTATACATTACGTATATGCATTTACATATTGCTTTATACATTTGCATCGAACTATTTATGATTTGGTTTACACAGAGTACAGTCACAGTATATGTTGTTCTATCGATACACTTGCATCTCGGCTGATCCCCGAGGATGTTTACTGGGGGAGGCTGTGACCCCTGACCCGAGGCCTTTACCGGGGAGGGGGGCGACCTCTGACCTGAGGCCTTTCTGGCTAGAATCACGTGTGGGTCTGGGATCCCGTGATTCGGACTGTACTAGCACGGATGTGTCCATGAGCGACTCCGTGGGATTTTTTCATGCATGCTCTGTACGCTGAAGGAGTTTGAATTCACCTCGTGTACTATATCATATTCATTCATTTTGAATCGCATATGTTATTATAACATATATTATTCGGCGAAAGACATTTATTTTCGTCCACTCACTTTATCGGTTTTCATGTCTTTCCCCTGGGCTTTTCGGTTTCCGTGCCCAGTTTGCAGTTCGGATTCTGGTGTTTCACGTCGTGGTCGGAGGCTAATTGTTCGAGCTATGTGTCTTTTCCAGTAAGTTCCTTATTTCGCCTACTGTTGTATATTTTGTATACATACACTAGAGGTCGCTATGATACGTTACTGATACATGTTTTATACTGATTTTCCCGAATTTTCTATATATTACAGTTATGTTTACTGTTTATTGTTATTGATATGATATTGAGAAATCCGGATGGGATTGGTGCCCACGGTTTGGCTTTTGTGGCATAGGATGAAGTGTTATTTTTCGGGTGCAGGTTAAGGCAATTCCGCGTTAGTAGCGTTACTCTGCCGAAATTATAATAGTTTTGTTGGTTCGTGTTTTCAGAACGGATTTTATTCCGGTTTAGGAAACTAAATCGGGGTTGAGTCCTTTCACATACATGCCCCATCAGCTGGTGGAACCATTAGTAGCGTTGTCAAGATTATTTCAGAAGTTATGTACTAGAGAAGTGAAAAAATCAGACCTGATGGCAATCAAAGAGGACATTATTTTTATCATGTGCAAATTTGAGAGGATATTTTCCCCATTTTTTTTACATCATGCCTCACCTGATGATCTATCTTCATGAACAATTATTGCTTATTGGTCCAGTACATAACTATAACGACCCGAACTAGAATTGGTATGTTAATCGGCTTGGTTTGCACATTTCACGATTAGTCGCAGTTAGTCGTAATTAATCGATTTGGTGGCCTTGTTCACGACTTAATTATCGGACACAAATTTGGTTTGGGTTCCTTCGCGGAAATTGTAGAGGATGTGATTTCGAGTTTGTAGGAGGTTTAAGAGGATTTTTTTGGATAATCGGAGAATATAAAATGAATATTTGAAATTATCATCGAGTTAGTCGTACTTATTCGTTTGGGTTTGAGTTATCCGAATCATGAATTTGGTCGGTTCGCGACATATAAATAGCGAAATAGTCGTAAAAGTTGTCGAAAAGTTGAAATTAGGCTGTTGACCGAGCCAGGAACCGAGTTGACCGAGTCAACTGAGTTGACCCGCCGAGTCATTGAACTCGTCGTCGCGATTTTCGTTGGAAAACGGCACGGTTGCCGTAGTTTGAGGTAGGGAATCGAAGCTCTCTTCTTGGGCTATTGTTTGATGTATGTATTGTGTTGTTTTGTATTGAATTGGTTGGAGAAATTGTGATGACCCGAACCAGAATCAGACGTGTGTTTGGCACGATTCTTGAGATTTAGTTATAGTCGCAGTTTTACGATATTGTGTGGTTTGTCTATTCGATTCGCGACTTTGTTTTTAGTCGAGAATTTGAGTTGGGTGTCTTCACGGAAATTGTAGAGTACGTGATTTCGAGCTCGTGGGTGGTTTCGGAAGATTTTTCTGATAACCGAGGAATATTTTATGATTATTTGAAGTTTCGGTTCCCGACGAGTTTATCCGATTGTTTCGTGTTTATCCGAATCATTTCGTATATTCGTTTTGGACCGTCGATCGACCCGAGGCTCGAGTATAAATAGCGGAATAGTCGAGAATTAGTCGTAAAACATTGTTTTCTATTGACCAGACGTTGACTTTCTATATTTGGCAAGTTAACTGCGTTGACCCGAGGGGGAGAAGTTTCCCGATTTGGTGACTGTCCGACGACCTGTTTTCCGGCAACCTTAAGCTTCGAGAAAGGTATAATTAGCTTCCCTTGATGATTTCGAGTAGATTGGTATTAAGATTTGTGAAAATTGATGGGGATTTCGTGGTGCCCGAATCGGGCCGAGCTGGGCTGTGTCGCCGGTGACGGTTGGCCATCTTCCGGAGAGGTTTGGAGGTGTTTGTTTGGGGGGTTAGACTCCCCTTGATCCTCTGAAGCTTATGGTATGTTTGATTTTGTGATTGGTTGAGGTTTTAATGGTCACCGGTTAGGTCACTGGAGTTGAAATTCCGATTTGGTTTTGGCTGAAATTGGACGGGTTCTAGTGGGAATTGGTCTGTGAGGTAGAAGGGGAAAGTGTTCGCCTGGATTAGACCATGGATTCTGGAGCTTCCCGCCGTGTGATTTCACGGTTGATGGTGCGCCGCCGCCGGCGGAGGCGGTCAACGGCGAGGAAAAAGTCAACTTTTCAGATTTCGATGTAATTAGTGTCATTTTTCTCGAAATCACGCCCTGATTATCGTCCAGAGGTTTTTGGGTTGATTTGGTTAACCGATTTTCAGTCGAGATTTCGAGTGGGGATTTCGGGAATTCCGTTATTCATTTTGTACCGCATTTCATATTTCCGGGAACGGTTGGTTTCCGTGCATCAGTACAGTGTTATGGATTACGATATTGATCAGTTATGTTTTGTGAATATATTCAGGAGATCGGGACCGAGATCGTGCTTCTGGCGAGGGATCTTCCGCCGGTCCTCGAGATTAGAGCGTGTGTGCTTTTGCTCACCTGTGAGTGGACATTTCTTTTCACGGATTGATTGCGAGTCTTTTATTTGATTTATGAACTTGAGCATGCGTATTGAGATTACGAATTGCATGAGCATGTGTTTTACGAATATACGATTATACATATACGGATATACGTATACGAATATACATACACTTATATGCTGTTTCATGCATTTGCATCGAACTGTTTATGATTTGGTTTACACAGAGTACAGTCTTGGTTACGTTTTTGTATCGATACACTTAGCCTCTCGGCTGATCCCCGATGGTAGGCATCCCAGGCGGGGCGTTACCCCGACCTGACCGGCGATGGGCGTATCCCCGGAACCGAGGCCTTTCTGGCTTAGAATCACGTGTAGGTCCGGGATCCCGTGATTCAGACTGTACTAGCACGGTGTGTGTCCATGAGTGACCCCGTGGAATTTTTACTTGCATGCTCAGTACACTGGAGGAGTGTTAGTTTTACCTCGTGTACTTGTTATTTTATTTATCTGGACTCGCATATGTTATTTTAAACATATATATTAACTGGTGAAAGACATTTATTTTCGTCCACTCACTCTAACGTGTTTATTGTCTTTCCCCTGGGCTTTTCGGTTTCCGTGCCCAGTTGCAGTTCAGGTTTTGGTGTTTTCACGTCGCGGTTTGGAGGCTAGTGATCAGAGCTATCTGTGTTTTCCAGTAGGTTCTTGTTTCGCCTACTGATGTATATACTGTATATGTTTCACTTTAGAGGTCGCTCTGATACATTCTGATACTTGTTTATACGGATTTTCTCGGATATATATATATATATATATATACATAGTACATGCAGTTTGTTTACTGTTATTGATTATATTGATGTTGAGAAATCCGGATGGGATTGGTGCCCACGGTTTGGCTTTTGTGGCATAGGACGAAGTGTTATTTTCTGGGTGCAGGTTTATGCAATTCCACGCTAGTAACGAAACTCTGCCGGAATTTTGAAAAATTTTTGTTGGTTCGTATTTTCGAAAGGGTTTGGTTCCGGTTTAGGTAACTGAATCGGGATTGGGTCCTTTCAGCTTGGTATCAGAGCATTAGGTTGTCAGATTCTGTAGACTCTTGTAGTTGTGACGCTTAGGGTATTTGAGTTGATACAGCATGACTGGAGTGATGACCCGACTGGCCAGCGGTACTCATCAATACTTCGGGTGTTGTGTGTCCTCAAATATCTGCGATTTCATGATTATGTTTTTTCTGCTTGTACCTAATGCTTGTCTTGTATCAGTAGGATGCCTCCTCGACGTGGTCCCCGTGTTGATCGGGATGATGATTTTGATGAGGATCGCCGAACGCGCCACTTGCTGATGTTAGTGCTGCGTTTGGAAGAGCGTTTTGACCCTGTGGTCAAGGCTCGCACTGCGGGTGCTACTGTATTTTCGGGTTCAGTTGATCCAGAGATATGCGAGGCATGGTTGGTTCAGATTGAGCGTGTTTATGAGCGTCTGCAGTTTACACCTGAGCAGATGTCAGTAGCCGCAGTTGGTTTACTTGAGGGTGATGCATACTTTTGGTGGGTTAGCACCGACAGAGTTCCGGCTGATACTCCGTGGACATTGTTTCGTGATCTGTTTATGCGAAGGTATTTTAATCAGGCTACCCATCAGTGCAAGTATGAGGAGTTCACTAATTTGAGGCAGGGCAGTTTATCTGTACTTGAGTATCGGGATCGGTTTACTCGTTTGTCTCGATTTGCGCGGGATATGGTGGCTACAGAGGAAGCCAAGTGTCGTAGGTTTGAGCTGAGATTGAATCTGAACATCAAGGCGACCTTGACTACAATGCCGCGGAACAACTTTGATGAGTTTGTCAGTGCAGCTCTCCGAGGCGAAGACATTGAGCAGGAGAGATAGCAGCAGAGATACCAGCCGAGACAGTTGGAGGAGGGTGGACCGAGTCAGGGGCCTTCAAAGAGGCAGAGTTCTGATACTTCCGGCTCAGCTTCATCTTCGGGTGGTGGATCATATCGACCACCAGCTGGTGTACTGAGACAGAGACCGAGGAGATGGAGAGATAGACCACAGCGACCACAGGCTAGTGCAGGTTCTAGCGGTTCTAGTTACCCTCGGCGTACTGGAGGCACATTTGCTGTACCGAGGGAGTATCCGTTGTGTAGTCTCTGCAGTCGACATCATGTGGATCCATGTCAGCGAGGTCCTGTCACTTGTTTCCGCTGTGGCCAGGTGGGTCACTATGCGAGGGAGTGTCCTCAGTTGTATGGCGGTGATGGACAGGCGGCCCAGAGTTCCGGAGTTGAGCGAGGTGCCACTTCTGGAGCGCGACCAGCATAGTTTGCAGGCCAGGGCAGGCAGCAGGGACAGCCCCAGCGAGGACGACCAGCCGGACAGGCGAGAGTTCATGCTATGACTCTACGTGAGGGCAGAGCATCACCGGAGGTCGTTATTGGTACGTTACATGTTTTTGGTATTCATGTACTTGCATTGCTAGATCCGGGCGCTACACATTCATTCATATCATTTAGACTGTCATCATTGGCTACGATACATGCATCTCCACTTCCGGGGTTGTGGAGAGTGTTGTATCCGTCAGGTGAGGTTGTGAGCATCGGTTGGGTTTACCGAGATTGTGAGGTGTTTGTTGATGGTCATGGTTTAGTCGCTGATCTGTTATTGCTTGATATTGTGGATTTTGATCTGATATTGGGTATGGACTTTTTGGAGTCGTAGTGGGCTATGTTTGACTGCCACAGGAAGGAGGTCGCGTTTCGACGACCAGGGTTACCTGAGATACTGTTCCGTGGCGAGAAGAACACTTCACTACCGCGCTTGATTTCCGCGATGAGGGCGGATCGGTTGATGAAGAAGGGTTGTGTTGCTTACCTAGCCCATGTTGTGGACACTACAGCTGCAGTGCCGGATTTTGGTGGTATTGAGGTTGTGTCTGAGTTTCCAGATGTGTTTCGAGTGGAGTTACCTGGTATACCTCCTGCACGGGAGATTGATTTTACCATTGAGTTATTGCCAGGTACTGGACCGATATCCCAGACACCGTATTGTATGGCGCCTGCGGAGTTGAAGGAGTTGCAGATTTAGCTCCAGGAGTTGTTAGAGAAAGGATTCATTCGACCGAGTGTTTCTCCGTGGGGTGCTCCAGTGTTGTTTGTACGGAAGAAGGACGGGTCCATGCGTTTGTGTATCGACTACCGGAAGCTGAATCAGATTACAGTGAGGAACAAGTATCCGTTGCCGCGGATTGACGACTTGTTCGATCAGTTGAAGGGAGTAGCAGTCTTTTCAAAGATTGACCTTCGATCCGGATATCACCAGTTGAGGATCCGAGACTCCGATGTAGCCAGGACAGCTTTCAGGACGCGGTATGGGCACTATGAGTTTTTGGTTATGCCGTTTGGGTTGACCAACGCTCCCGCAGCTTTCATGGACTTGATGAATCGGGTGTTTCGACGATTCCTGGACAAGTTCGTGATTGTATTTATTGACGATATCTTGATTTATTCCAGGAGTGTGGGCCAGCATAAGAAGCACTTGCGAGCGGTGTTGCGGACTTTGCGGGACCATCAGTTATTCGCGAAGTTTAGCAAGTGTGAGTTTTGGTTGGATAGTGTGAAATTTCTGGGCCACGTGATTTCGGCCGAGGGAGTTAGTGTTGATCCTGACAAGATTGAGGCCGTGCTGAATTGGAGTCGACCCACTACTGTACCGGAGATCCGGAGTTTCTTGGGGTTAGCAGGCTATTACCGTCGGTTTGTACAGGATTTCTCCCAGATTACTACACCACTGACCAGATTGACGAAGAAAGGCGTCAAGTTTGAGTGGTCTGATGCGTGCGATGAGAGTTATTTGCTCCTGAAGGAGAGATTGACTACCGCACCGGTTCTGACATTGCCAGACGACAGTGGTGAGTTTGTTGTATACAGCGATGCGTCAAAGTTAGGCCTTGGCTGTGTGTTGATGCAGCATGGTAGAGTCGTGGCATATGGTTCCAGACAGCTGAAACCGCATGAGGCCAACTATCCGACGCATGATTTGGAGTTAGCCGCTATCGTGTTAGCGTTGAAGAGTTGGAGACATTACCTGTATGGTGCACAGTGTAAGATTTTCACTGACCACAAGAGTCTCACCTACTTGCGGACGCAGCCGGATCTGAACATGAGGCAGCGCCGATGGATGGAGTTGATCAATGATTATGATTGCACGTTTGAGTACCATCCAGGAAAGGCCAACGTTGTGGCAGATGCACTTAGCCGGAAATCGGGAGCCTTGTTGTTTCACATGTGTGTGGCCAGAGTATCGATGTTAGCTGAGCTTCGAGCTACAGGTGCTGTGTTTGGGTATGATGATGATGGAGCTTTGTTGGCCAGTTTCCAGGTTCGACCCGTATTGGTTGATCAGGTGTGACGACCCGAACCAGAATTAGATGTGTGTTTGGCACGATTCTCGAGATTTGGTTATAGTCGCAGTTTTACGATATTGTGTGGTTTGTCGATTCGATTCGCGACTATGTTTTCAGTTGAGAATTTGAGTTGAGTGTCTTCACGGAAGTTGTAGAGCCCGTGATTTCGAGCTCGTGGGTGGTTTCAGAAGATTTTTCCGATAGCCGAGGAATATTTTATGATTATTTGAAGTTTCGGGTTTCGACGAGTTTATCCGATTGTTTCGAGCTTATCCGAATCACATCGTATATTCATTCCGGACCGTTGATCTACCCGAGGGACGAGTATAAATATCGAAAAGTCGAGAAATAGTCGCAAAAAACACGGAATTGCATTGACCAGTCATTGACTTTCCAAAATTGGAAAGTGGACCAGCAGCCCGAAAGGGAAAGTTTCCCGTTTGGGAAGTCACCGTCCGGCGACCTAATTCCGGCCACCTCCGGCCATGAGACAAGAGATCGAGATCGGCATCGTGATCGTGCTTCAGGCGAGGGATCTTCCGCCTGACCACGAGATTAGCGCGAGTGCGCGTTACGCGAGTCTGTGAGTGGACATTTTATTTTCACGAAATTGTTGCGAGTCCTTTATATACGTTTTATGAGCTTGAATATGCAGTATGATTATGGTTTTACGAATATGAGTTTTCGTACGAGATTATGTTTATATTGAGCATGTGTTACGTGATTATTATTTATACGTTGTTATGTGTCCACGTGTGGCCTCGTGTGATGTATACACATGCTCTGTACGCGTGAGGAGTTAGAGTCTCCCTCGTGTACGTATACGTGAGAAGTTAGAGTCTCCCTCGTGTACCCGGACGCGTGAGGAGTTAGAGTCTCCCTCGTGTACCATTTGATTGTTTATACTTTCGACTCGCATATGTTTTTATAACATATATACTTGGTGAAAGACATTTATTTTCGTCCACTCACTCTAACGTGTTTATTGTCTTTCCCCTGGGCTTTTCGGTTTTCCGTGCCCAGTTTGCAGTTCAGGTTTGGTGTTTCACGTCGCGGTTTGGAGGCTAGTGATCAGAGTCACCTGTGTTTTCCAGTAGGTTCTTGTTTCACCTACTGATGTACATATTGTATATATTTTACTCTAGAGGTCGCTCTGATACATTCTGATACATGTTGTGCGGATTTTCACGGATATACATATATACATAGTACAGTATGTTTATTGTTTGTTGATTATATTGATGTTGAGAAATTCGGATGGGATTGGTGCCCACGGTTTGCTTTTTGTGGCATAGGACGAAGTGTTAATCTCTGGGTGCAGGTTATGGTAATTCTACGCTAGCAACGAAACTCTGCCAAAATTTTGAAAATTTTTTGTTGGTTCGTATTTTCGAAAGGGTTTGATTCCGGTTTAGGAAACTGAATCGGGATTGGGTCCTTTCAGCTTGGTATCAGAGCATTAGGTTGTCAGATTCTGTAGACTCTTGTAGTTGTGACGCTTAGGGTATTTGAGTTGATACAACATGACTGGAGTGATGACCCGACTGGCCAGCGGTACTCATCAATACTTCGGGTGTTGTATGTCCTCAAATATCTGCGGTTTCATGATTGCGTTCTTTCTGCTTGTGCCTAATGCTTGTCTTGTATCAGTAGGATGCCTCCTCAACGTGGTCCTCGTGTTGATCGGGATGATGATCCTGATGAGGATCGCCGAACGCGCGACTTGTTGATGCGAGTGCTGCGTTTGGAGGAGCGTTTTGACCCTGTGGTCAAGGCTCGTACTGCGGTGCTACTGTGTTTTCGGGTTCAGTTGATCCAGAGATATGCGAGGCATGGTTGGTTCAGATTGAGCGTGTTTGTGAGCGTCTGCAGTTTACACCTGAGCAGATGTCAGTAGCCGCAGTTGGTTTACTTGAGGGTGATGCATACTTTTGGTGGGTTAGCACTGACAGGGTTCCGGTTGATACTCCATGGACAGTGTTCCGTGATTTATTTATGCGGAGGTACTTCAATCAGGCTACCCAGCAGCGCAAGTACGAGGAGTTTACGAACTTGAGGCAGGGCAGTTTGTCTGTACTTGAGTACCGGGATCGGTTTACCCGTTTGTCTCGTTTTGCGCGAGATATGGTGGCTACTGAGGAAGCCAAGTGTCGCAGGTTTGAGCTGGGGTTGAATCTGAGCATCAAGGCGACACTGACTACGATGCCTCGGAAGAACTTTGATGAGTTTGTCAGTGCTGCACTCCGAGGCGAGGATATTGAGCAGGAAAGACAGCAGAGGTACCAGCCGAGGCGAGTTGAGGAAGGTGGACCGAGTCAGGGGCCTTCAAAGAGGTAGAGTTCTGATACTTCCGGTTCAGCTTCATCTTCGGGCGGTGGGTCATATCGACCACCAGCTGGTGTACCTAGACGGAGGCCAGGATGAAGGAGAGATCGACCACAGTGGCCACAGGATAGTGGAGGTTCCAGCGGCTCTAGTTATCCTCGGCGTACTGGTGGTACATTTCCTGTTCCGAGAGACTACCCTTTGTGCAACCTCTGCAATAGGTATCATTTGGGTCCATGTCAGCGGGGTCCTGGTGCTTGTTATCGTTGTGGCCAGGTGGGCCACTTTTCGAGGGAGTGTCCTCAGTTGTATGCTGGTGATCAAGCAGCTCAGAGTTCGGGAGTTGAGCGAGGTGCCACTACGGGAACTCGACCAGCACAGTTTGCAGGCCAGGGCAGGCAGCAGGGACAGGGCCAGCGAGGACGACCAGCCGGACAGGCGAGGGTTCATGCTATGACTCTACGTGAGGGCAGAGCATCACCGGAGGTCGTTATCGGTATGTTACATGTTTTTGGTATTCCTGTAGTTGCATTACTGGATCCAGGTGCCACACATTCATTCATATCATTTAGACTATCATCATTGGCTACGGTACCTGCATCTCCACTTCCGGGGTTGTGGAGAGTGTTGTATCCGTCAGGTGAGGTTGTGAGCATCGGTTGGGTTTACCGAGATTGTGAGGTGTTTGTTGATGGCCATGGTTTAGTCGCTGATCTGTTATTGCTGGATATTGTGGATTTTGATCTGATATTGGGTATGGACTTTTTGGAGTCGCACTGGGCCATGTTTGATTGCCACAGGAAGGAGGTCGCGTTTCGACGACCCGGGTTACCTGAGATATTGTTTCGTGGCGAGAAGAACACTTCCCTACCGTGTTTGATTTCCGCGATGAGGGCGGATCGGTTGATGAAGAAGGGTTGTGTTGCATACTTAGCCCATGTTGTGGACACTACAGCTGTAGTGCCGGATCTTGGTAGTATTGAGGTTGTGTCTGAGTTTCCGGATGTGTTTCCAGCAGAGTTACCTGGTATACCCCCTGTGCGGGAGATTGATTTTACCATTGAGCTGTTGCCGGGTACTGGACCGATTTCTCAGACACCGTACCGGATGGCGCCTGCAGAGTTGAAGGAGTTGCAGATTCAGCTTCAGGAGTTGTTAGAGAAGGGATTCATTTGACCGAGTGTTTCTCCGTGGGGTGCTCCAGTGTTGTTCGTGCGGAAGAAGGACGGGTCCATGCGTTTGTGCATCGACTATCAGAAGCTGAATCAGATTACAGTGAGGAACAAGTATCCATTACCGCGGATTGATGACTTGCTCGATCAGCGGAAGGGAGCAGCAGTCTTTTCGAAGATTGACCTTCGATCCGGATATCACCAGTTGAGAATCCGAGATTCAGATGTGGCCAGGACAGCTTTCAGGACACGATATGGGCACTATGAGTTTCTGGTTATGCCGTTTGGGTTGACCAACGCCCCCGCAGCTTTCATGGACTTGATGAATCGGGTGTTTAGACGGTTCCTGGACAAGTTTGTGATTGTATTCATTGATGATATTTTGATATATTCGAGGAGTGTGGGCCAGCACAAGAAGCACTTGCGAGCAGTGTTGCGGACTTTGCGGGACCATCAGTTGTTCGCGAAGTTTAGCAAGTGTGAGTTCTGGTTGGGTAGTGTGAAGTTTCTGGGCCACGTGATTTCGGCTGAGGGAGTTAGTGTTGATCCTGACAAGATTGAGGCCGTGCTGAATTGGAGTCGACCCACTACTGTGCCAGAGATCCGGAGTTTCTTGGGGTTAGCAGGCTATTATCGACGGTTTGTACAGGATTTCTCCCGGATAGCTACACCACTGACCAGATTGACGAAGAAGGGCGTCAAGTTTGAGTGGTCTGATGCGTGCGAGGAGAGTTATTTGCTTCTAAAGGAGAGATTGACTACCGCACCAGTCCTGACACTGCCAAACGACAGTGGTGAGTTTGTTGTGTACAGCGACGCGTCGATGTTGGGCCTTGGCTGTGTGTTGATGCAGCATGGTAGAGTTGTGGCTTACGGTTCCAGACAGCTGAAATCGCACGAGGTCAACTATCCAACGCATGATTTGGAGTTAGCCGCTATTGTTTTAGCGTTGAAGAGTTGGAGACATTATCTGTATGGTGCTCAGTGTAAGATTTTCACTGATCACAAGAGTCTCACCTACTTGCGGACACAGCCGGATCTGAACATGAGGCAGCGCCGATGGATGGAGTTGATCAATGATTATGATTGCATGTTTGAGTACCATCCGGGGAAGGCCAACGTTGTGGCAGATGCGCTTAGTCAGAAATCTGGAACTTCGTTGTTTCACATGTGTGTAGCCAGAGTATCGATGTTAGCTGAGCTTCGAGCTACAGGTGCTGTATTTAGTTATGATGATGATGGAGCTTTGTTGGCCAGTTTCCAGGTTCGGCCGGTACTGGTTGATCAGGTACGGGAGGCACAGGATTCAGATCCTTACTTGCTGAGCAAGAAGACCATGATACAGAATGGTGTGCCTACTGAGTTCCGATTGAGCGACGACGGTACGTTGTTGTTCAGGGGCAGATTATGTGTACCCAGGGACGAGGATTTGAAGAAGGAGATTCTGGACGAGGCCCACAGTTCAGCGTATGCGATGCATCCCGGAGGTACGAAGATGTTTCGTACACTTCGAGCGTACTATTGGTGGCGCAACATGAAGCGGGAGATTGCCGCGTACATGAGTCGGTGTTTGATTTGTCAGCAGGTGAAGGCGGAGAGACAGAAACTTGTAGGGAAACTACAGCCACTTGAGATTCCAGTTTGGAAGTGGGAGCATATCACGATGGATTTCGTCTATCAGTTGCCGCGTACTTCGGCGGGCAACACTGGCATTTGGGTTATTGTTGACCGATTGACGAAATCCGCACATTTTCTTGCACTTCCAGGGAAGATTTCAGTGGGCAGATTGGCCAAGTTGTACTTATCAGAGATTGTTCGCTTGCATGGTGTGCCTGTGTCCATTGTTTCTGACCGTGATAGTCAGTTGACTTCTGAGTTTTGGCGGGCGTTGCAGCGAGCTTTGGGCACGAAGTTGCGATTTAGTACAGCTTTTCATCCTCAGACTGACGGGCAGTCCGAGCGGACCATTCAGACTCTTGAGGATATGCTGAGATCGTGTGTGTTGCAGTTTCGCGGAAACTGGGATCAGCAGTTACACTTGATTGAGTTCGCCTACAACAACAGCTATCAGGCCAGTATTGAGATGGCACCGTACGAGGCTTTGTACGGGAAGCAGTGTCGCACTCCATTGTGTTGGAGTGAGGTGGGCGAGCGTTGGCTCATTGGTCCTGATTTGGTGAAAACCACGATGGAGGACATACAGGTTATCCGAGATCGATTGAAGGTCGCCCAGGATCGGCAGAAGAGTTACGCAAATGTGAGGAGGAAGAGTTTAGAGTTTGAGGTTGGTGATTGGGTCTTCCTAAAAATATCTCCGTGGAGGGGAGTTGTGCGTTTCGGGAAGCGTGGCAAGCTTCGACCGCGATACATTGGTCCGTACGAGATTACAGAGAGGGTTGGAGCTGTTGCTTACAGACTTGAGTTATCGACTGAGATGGTTCGTGTGCATGATGTCTTCCATGTTTCGATGTTGCGGAAGTACATCTCAGATCCTTCACATGTGTTAGCTCCACAGCAGTTGCCGATCAGAGAGGATTTATCGTATGTTGAGGAGCCAGTGCAGATTCTCGATCGCCATGAGCAGGAGTTGAGGCACCGTGTGATTCCGCTGGTGAAGGTCTTGTGGCAGAACCATTCAGTAGAGGAGGCCACTTGGGAGACTGAGCAGCGTATGCGGGAGCAGTATCCTCATCTGTTCACGTGACAGGTACGTAAATTTCGAGGTCGAAATTTCTTTAAGGGGGGTAGATTTGTGACGACCCGAACCAGAATTAGATGTGTGTTTGGCACGATTCTCGAGATTTGGTTATAGTCGCAGTTTTACGATATTGTGTGGTTTGTCGATTCGATTCGCGACTATATTTTCAGTTGAGAATTTGAGTTGAGTGTCTTCACGGAAGTTGTATAGCACGTGATTTCGAGCTCGTGGGTGGTTTCAGAAGATTTTTCCGATGGCCGAGGAATATTTTATGATTATTTGAAATTTCGGGTTTCGACGAGTTTATCCGATTGTTTCGAGCTTATCCGAATCACATCGTATATTCATTCCGGACTGTTGATCGACCCGAGGGACGAGTCTAAACTATAGTCGACAACAGCAGCAAAATTTGTTGGCTATACTTTCACCGACGACCTTCTCCCGATGAGACTAAAGCCGACGAAGTGTCGTTGGGGTTAACTATAGCCGACGATTTCTTCTAACAAGCCGACGATTTTTGGTTGTCGGTTATAGTCATTATTTTGATAGTGTAGCGTTACTTAGTGGGGGCATCTGAATACCGTCAGATAATTTTTTGTGAATTACTGTATCTAGATCCCCATATAGATAAGCAGTAACCACATCAAGTAGTTGCATGATTAAATGTTCAGAATACACAAGACTAATCTAGAATCGAAAAGTGATGACATCCATAACAAGACTGTAAGTTTCATCATAATCAATTCCCGGACGCTGAGAGAAACCTTGGCCGACAAGGTGAGCCTTGTACCTCATAATTTCGTTTTTCTCATTGTGTTTCCAAACATTGAATCATTTATTACCAACATGTTTTACGTACCTCTATTGGTGTAAGTTTAATAGGGTCTAGAACGTCCCTCTATGTTATAGAATCAAGTTTAGCTTAGATTGCTTCTTTCCATTTAGGCCAATATGAATGTGCTTCACATTCAACAACAGTTCGGGGTTCTATATCATCAACATCGATTATCTCTTTAGCAACCATAAATGCAAAAGCATCGTCGATAGCAATATTGCTTCGATTCCATATGTCTATGTAACAAGTATGGTTCATAGTGATCTCTCTGTTATCATCTATAGGACTAACCTTTTGAGGTTCACTATATTCAGGTATAGTCTCATGTGAGGGCTCAGTGACATCGATTGTCATTCGGGTATGTTCTCTTTCGCGGACATGAATCTATAGAAATAATTAGTTTCCCTCTCTTGTGAGGTACGTAGCACGCACATCCAAATGTTCTAAGATGTGAAATGTTTGTGTGAGCATCTATGTGACTACTGGCCTTAAATGAATAAGTGAACCTGCATGCAATATTACGGGGCCCCAAGTAGTGGTAAGGAGGTTAGAACACATAAGGAGCGTCCTAGCGATCATCTACAATTGTTTGATACTGGCTTCTGCGAGACCATTTTTGTGTGGTCATGAAGAATAAGATGTTCAACTTTAATTTCTAACGCGATGCAATAGTCATCAAAAGTTTTCAATGTAAACTCTCCAACATTATCAAGCCAAATAGATCGAATCCTACATTCAGGGTGACGAGCCCTCAAGATAATTAGTTGAACTAAGAGTTTAGCATAAGCTGAGTTTCTTGTGGACAACATCACAACATGTGACCAACGCGTTGATGTATCAACCATAACCATAAAGTATCTAAATTGTCCACTTTCTGGATGAATAGGTTCACATATATCTCCTTGAGTACGTTGGATAAAGGAATAGATTTATTTCTCAAAGCTTACATAGGTTAGGTGCGTTCCAAGTTTCCCTAAAAAACACACTTTGTAGAGCGGTTTTCCAACTCGTCCCTTCTGATATGCGGTACCTGAGGAAAGGTGTAGATTCTTATGGTCAGCTCTTTCAACTGTCATGACTTCTATGGAAGCCATGTCGAAGTATGCAAAGATATCTAGCGCATAAGCACTTGGCGTCTCTATTGCATGTACCTCAGATCTTTCTGATCTCTGGATAATCCGATGGAAGGGATGACTATGTGTAATCTTAAGGATCTACACCATTAATTGATGAACTAGATGTCCAAGATGGTTATGCCATAACATGTAAGTTTCTGATGCTGAAGTCATGAGACCTGTGCGTAACACATAATTGACTTCAACTGCTCGAATCGTCATTGAGTCTAAGTTCATTTGACTGGAGGAAACTTTTCTAGGTTGTGTTTAAATATGCCTCTTGTAAAAGTGATGTAAATAAACTCTTCACCTTTATCAACATGCGTTTCAAGGTGGAAATCATTGGCTCTGACATCCCTAAAGAATAAGAGGGTCTGAAAACCTTTAGGTGCATAAAGGGCGCCAGGGATAGTGATCATGGTGTCTTTTGGCAACGCTATAATGGTGCGCATGTGTCCTTCAATTATGTTTGAAGGTCCATCTAGTGTAGTCACAGATGATTTTGCAAGAGTTAGATCAGTGAACAGAGATTTGTGTTTGAATATAAAGTGTGTCACACCACTGCCGACAATGCATTGAACTTCATCATTGTCCAGGTCTACAAAAAGTGAAGTTTGGAGTTAGAAAAATTTCAAACTCAACAATAGTTGCTTGATTAATTAGCCAATGTGTTTACATATCTACGTTTTATAGAATCCATTGTACACTTTACACAGTTTTGAGATTGAATAGATTTCGTATCATCTATAAATCGTTCGGGTAGCTGTTTTCACTCATGACCAGGCTGAAAAATCATTGTAGGCTGGGATGAACCCTCTTAAGTACAATGTATTGAAAGACTCTTTCTAGACATCATGAATTACTAAGGTGAGCTGTACTAGATAGTAGAATCGAAAAACAATCTCTTTATTAAGAATTAGTTTGGAAGTTTATCACAAAAGTGTCTAGTGCGCTGAATCTAAGAAAAAAAACAAGATCGAATGGGGAAAAGTTGAGAATCACTTCCGTAAGCGACGAAACACATTACAGGGGCTCTAGTTTGCATATCCTCTTCCTTTCATGCTGTTTAGCCCCTTAACTTGTTTGATAGCCTATTTCTTTGGACGAAGAGCTCACGGTGGCTGCCCATTGGGGGTGTTCCGGTGGTGGTACACGTGGATAATCGGCAATGGTGCTTGTCCGGTCGGTCTCACGGTGATGTCCGATGGTGATGCCATCGGTGTTGCATTCCTCATATCAAACCAGTAGCTTAATGCTTCCTCAGTGTAGGTAGATGCATCAGATGAAGCAATCACTGGCAAGAGTATAGTCCCTCCATTGATGTAGAGTTCTGCTAATCTCGTACACAATTATTTGAACCTTGCGTTCGGGTTCTCTAGATATTCAAGTTAAAGTTCTTCTCTGAATTTCTCAAACCGAGACGGATGTTGACAGAAAGTGCATTCGATTTTAGTCCCTTCGTTGATACGATGAGTCAACCCCAATTCTTGTAGTCGAACTGCCAAATCATTATACCATGTATTGAAGCCGTGGCCAACGCATGTGATGAGACATGGGGCTAAACCGTTCAGGTCCGACATCTAAAAGATGAAAGGAGAATATTTAGTTTCTTAGATCTGGATTAAGTAATTGGAGTTTATGTAGGTCACAGGCAGTGTCGGCCCTGGGTATAGGCCCAAAGGGCTTGTGCCTAGATGAAAGGACCCAACCCCGATTTAGCTCCCTAAACCGGAATCAAACCCTTTCGAAAACACATACCAACAAAAACAGTAGAAATTTCGGCAGAATTTCGTTACTAACGTGGAATTACCATTACCTGCACGCGGAAAATACACTTCATCCTATGCCACAAAAAGCAAACTGTGGGCACCAATCCCATCCGGATTTCTCAATATATCAACAGCAAGGTAAAATAGTAAATATATATGCACTTTACTGAAATCCGGAGTAAAATCGTACAACGTAAACAACAAATTTCTCAGAGCGACCTCTAATGTATAAACATATAAGTATACCACAGTAGGTAGAACAATAAACCTACTGGAAGAAACAAGGTAGCTCGAGCACTATGCTTCCGACCACGACGTGCGACACCAGAGTCCGAACTGCAAACTGGGCACGGAAACCGAAAAGCCCAGGGGAAAGGCAATTAAAAACGTTAGAGTGAGTGGACGAAAATAAACATATGCCTTTCACCAGTTTATATACATACTCAATGTAAAACAGTGCGAGTTCGGAAAACAACACACACACACACATATATATATATATATATATATATATATATATATATACGGAGGTTGTCGGGCGACCTCTCAAACCCGACGTCAGATGAATCGCTCAAACGAGACAGTGATAAGCCAGGGGACCACTCAACCCTGGCGGCACGCAGGGGACCACTCAACCCCGCCCAGAGGAATCTCTCAACTCTGGTCTAGAGGAATCTCTTAACTCTGGTACATCGATGTAATAAATGCCATCACAAATAAACATATAACAATACCTCCGAAAACAACATATATCTCAACATCGTATAATTTAAATACGGAAAATCATAAAATCCACGAACTCGCAAATCAACTGTGAAAATATAAACTTGTCCACTCACACGCTTGCGTAACGCAGTTCGCGTTAACCCATGATCCGGCGGAAAGTCCCTCGCCAAACGAACGATCACGATCACCTGAATATTCACAAAATCCATTTCTCAAAATCATAACTCAACAATACAAGACAAATCACGAGAAACCACCGTTCTCGGAAACACGTAATTCAATGTCGACGAATCGTCGAAAATCCGATATGTACACCTCAATACCTCGCTATACTTTCGGATGCTCAAATCAAGAAACGAACCTCCCCATTGCGATCGGGGCGCGATTTCGAGTGAAATGACATGCAACTTGTCGAAAACTCCAAAAAGTCAACTTTGACCGCCGTTGACCACCGCCCACGGCGGCGCCACAACCCAAACGGAGAATTCCACGGCGGAGCAACCACCATTCCATGCAAAATCATCCACTGAGCAACTTTGTCAACTACAACAAAGGCCAATTCTCACTCTAACTCATCCAATTTCAAGCAAAACCGAATTGTTTCCAAAATTTCAAATCCAAAATTCTCCAAACACAAATAGAATTAGAACACCATACCTATATGGTTAGAATCATGGTGAAGAGGGCTACAAAACCCAGTCCTTGTTTGAGCTCAACTCGGCCGGAATCACAAACCACCATTAAACCCAAAAATCCCAAACTTTGGTTCCAAATTTCTCTCTCCACCGTGAGCTCCACCACGAGAGGAGGCCGGCACAAGGACGGGGGCACCGAGGCGCACCGAACGGGACAAGGCCCAAGCTCGGAGGTGGCCGGAATCCAACGCCACCGTGGAGCACCGCCTTGCCGTCGTGAACTTCTCCTCCCACTCGGTCAAACCGAGTCAACTCACCAGGTCAAGGTAATTAATTCAGCTTTGACTTTCCCAAAGGGGCAAGTCCACTATTTAAAGCTTTCCCAATTTGGAAACTCATAATTATCCATTTCGACGAACTTTGAACACCCGTAACTTTCTCGTCATAATTCCGATTCCGATAATTCTCGCGGCCACAAACTCGTCTCGACATATTCTTCAATAATCACCCGAAGTCAAACACATCGGCCAATCGGATAAAAAGTCAACGGTTCACACCAACACATATTAAATCGACAAAATAACCAACAATCGGAAATATTCATAACTTAATCTCCGTAACTCAGAACAATGCTCCGGAAGTTCCCATGAGCTCGAAATTAAATTCTGAACAACTTCCGTGAAGAAGCCGTAACCAAATTCTTGTCCGGTAATTTAGTCGTTAAGTAGCTCGCCATTATAATCCAATTCCGTCGAAACTTCAAATATTCATAATTAATTCTTCGGTCGTCCAAATAACAATCCGAAACTGCCCACGAACTCAAAATCACACGTACAACGACTCTCGAGAAGAGATCCAGCTCCAATTCTCGACCAATAATTAAGTCGTTAACAAGTCCGGCGAGTAAATCCATTATCGGAAATCCACGATGATATGCTAACTCGCGAATTAAGCTGATTCCACCGCTAATTCTGTTCTGGGTCGTCACACTAGAGCCCCATAATTTTAAGGGCTCCAAAGTCGATCAATTCATATATGTAAAATAAAATATAAACAAAACTGTTAAAGAGAAAGTGTACTACGTACGTAAGTGACGTAAGATTTTTTTTTTTTATAAGAAATAGGACATGCTCAACAAAATATCAACTTCAGTACTAAGTAATTAATGTATGGCCCCAACAAAGTATACAGAACCCAAAAGAAAACCATTCGTTAATTCAAATTCGACAATTCCTTCTTACGTTCTTCCTAAATCTCTTCTTACCCAGCTAGTTTCTTAGTAAATCTCTTGTAGATTTGTAGCTCTATTTGCACTTTTGTAGGTACTTCTTTACCTTAATTCTCAATCTTCAATCAATCTTCAATCATTCGAATTTGTTCTTCAACATGTATAAGGCCCCTACAATTTCACATTTTTGTTTATGTGTAGAAGAATTTCTCTATATGTATGAGGCCCCAATTTTTTTTCCGCCTAAAGCCCCCTAAAACTCAGGGCCGACCCTGGCCACAGGCACGAGAAACCGCACCGTATCCCCAATATATGTACTATCTTTTACGTCTCTATTTGATAAAGTTGGGAAGACGATCTTTAGTGTGTCCGAGAGAAGTCGGTAAGATGGAGTAGAAAAATGGTGTTGTATGTCCCGAAGAAAAAAGAATCGCGAACTCTTAAGGAGGGAGAAGAGAAAACTTTTGTTCTGTAATGGAACTTACTTGTATAAGCGATATGGTCTTCTTCTTGGTGTTGTGTGTGTCGACCGGTGACAGAGGACGACTGCCGGAGTCGGTGGACCGGCTGAGGAACGGCTGAGATTGGTGGACAAGAAAGGCAAATTGGTTCTGGTCGAGCTAGGAAAACCTAGGGTTTTCCGGTTCCATGGAGGAAAATGGAAGAGTGGAGCACCTCGGGGTACGTGCATAACAGCTCGGCTATGGCTTCACGGTGGAGGAGGTGGCGGTTTATCAGAAAAGAAGAAGGAGGCCGACGGTGAAGATAGGAGGAAAAGGTTTTTGGGTTTCCTAGATTTTTTTCAAGGTTAAAGCTTGTGTTGATAACGTGTTACAATAAGTGGAAAAGAGAAGAGAACATTCATAGAAGATGGCCCCCTTATATAGGAATCCATCATTATAAAGTCCATATAGGAATAGGTAAACCATAACTTGGTGGACAAGTAAGAATATATTCTATGACATAATGAGGTAAGGATGTCTATCTAGATTACGGTGAGGAAAAGGACACAATATCTTGACATATTTCAACACTTACAATTTATATATATATATATTTTTTAAATCCTTTTTTTTTTATAAAAAAATCTCTATTTTTTTCCGTTGATAGTTTGAGAGTTTGGGCATCACTTTGATTGTTTTTAAAGTTCGGGCATCATATTGACGACTCGATGAAAGTTCAGACCCTAAGAGTGATTTTTTTCTTGGGAGTTTTTCTTCATCTCTCACTAGTTGTCGAGCTCGCCGGAGACGAACCACCCAAAAAGGCTGTGTTGGGTTTCAATCTCTTCATCTTAGTCCCCTCTATATTTTCCTCGTAAGCCTAGCACTCATCTCTCCTTTGTTTTGCTCAAATTTGGAGAGAAATGTTCAAAATTTTCAAGAACCCTAGAAATTTGGGGTCGATTGATTCGGCATAAATTCGTCCAAGGTGACTTACTGGACTTTATAGTCCTCTTCCTTGTGAGTCTTTACATACTAAGAACAATCTTCAATTCAAATCGAGGAAAGAGAATCGATGAATTGAAGATTTTGGGATTTTTGGGTGTTCTTGGATTCAAAAGGTAATTCGGTGAGTTCTATTTAGAATTGGACTTAGGTGTAGTTGAGAAAGTTATTGTTAGGTTAAATTTGGACAGGTTTGATTTTTGGTCACTGAAATTTGGAGCTTTGTCGCTGCGTCGATGCTGCTGAATGTGGTTTCCAGCGGTGTATCCGGCTTATGTGTTTTGGCAGATGTGTAATGTCGTTTTGTTTGTAATTACGTACTGATTACATTGAAAAGGTTCTTCAATCAAGTGGACTTAGTTTGATTGGAACTTAGACTTTATCAGAATAATAATACGATTAGTTTATAAATTTGTTGGGATTTCAAAAATCATGTAGTTCGAGAGTGCGATATTTCCGACGGGTAATGTGCTTAGTTAATTGATAACATTTTGGGTGGTTCGTCTCCGGTGAGCTCAACGACGAGTGAGAGATGGAGAGGAACTCTTAAGAAAAAAGTCACTCCCAGGGTCTAAACTTTCGCTTAGTCGTCAATATGATGCCCAAACTTTAAAATCTATCAAAGTGATACCCAAACTCTCAAGATATCAAAGGGAAAAAGATAAGAAAAAAAAGAGGAATTTTTTTAAAAAAAATATAAATTATAAGGGACTTAAAGGTTTTTCTCCTTTGTTTTTGAAAAAAAATATCTGCCACATCATCGTTATAGATGATGCTGTGATGGAAAATGGCTCTAGGCATTACGTAAATGTAGTTTTGAGAGGTTGCACATCACTTTGATATTTTTTAAATTTCGGGCATCATATTGACACATCGGCAAAATTTTAGACCCTGTGATTGACTTTTTTCCTTACTCTATTAGCAGAACAAAGTTTAGAGCTTGTTGGCAAACCCTCGGAATGCAACAATATAACAATAGTATCTTAGTTTCTTTGTATGCGGTACTTGCGCACGAGAAAAAATCCCAAACAACAAACCCCTAGTTCCCGTCTAGCAGCCCAAGCCTTGGCGGCGCCTTACGGCCTCGTCGAAGCTTAATGGGTATTGCTAGACGGGAGTGTTGCTTTGTGGAGGACGATGGTGCTTATGAAAACCAGATAGTTGGTTGCATTTGTTCGGCATAGAGATTTTGGCAAGTCTGTAGGTGGATCGAATACTCTCGATGTTGGGGTTGCGGGACTGAGAGGAGGTGGGCGGATCTCCGATCTACTTGTCACCTTGGCTTGGCTTCTTTTGTGGTGGATGGAGGTGGCGATTGTATTATTGCTTGTTAGATATGAGATATGAGTGCACAAGCAATCTCCATTCAAAGCTTAGGCGGCTTAAGGCTTGTGATTGGCTTCGAAGTGGCGAGTTCGTGGCCTAGGCAGATCGGTGACAACCAGCAGTTGGCGACATGCGGTGGGGAGCAAGCATCGGGAGATAGGTTCTATTTTATCGCCTTTTGTGCTTTCGTCAAATAATTTATTTGGTGATCTTTTGCATCACAAAATTGTTTACACTCTTTGTGGTGGTTGTCCTGGCTTTGTCCAGATCATACATACACCTTAATGATGGTTGTACCCCTTGTGATCGTTGTACTAGATGTGTCCAGGTTTAGTTTTTCAGATTGTCACATTATCCTTTATGTTTCCATCTCTAAGATTAGTCAACACAACAATAGCATACGTTTTTCTAACCTCAACTTCAATGAAATGAGAGGATTGACCGAGTGTGCTTATGGGTGTCACCTATTAGTGCAAGTCACTCACTGCTACGATTATGAGTGCTCATGCATGAGTTTTTCGCTCCCCATTTTCCATATGTTCTGGTTTTATTCTTGTTCTTGGTTGTGTTATTTGATTAAGATTTTTCATCTTGTTTGGCAATCATGGCTTTTACTTGGTCTCGGGGTTGGAAAGAGTGTTATTGTTGGTATTGGTTTTTGCTGAGATGTGTTTTAGCATTTTGTAGGCATCGGTACAGATTGTATTCCTTAGTATTAACTCCTCTGACGACATCTTCGTTGATCACTGTGCGGCAGTTTGTTACAGTGAGACACGGTGACGATGACAGTAGTAGTTTAGATTTTGGATATTTTTCTTTATTTGTTAGCGTTGCTCTTTTTGCTCGAACCCTCTAGTGGTTTAGGTTTGAGATTCAATTTTTCTATTAAGATTATCTTGTTGTACTATCTGGTGGGCGAATTTTTTCTACCCTTTCACCGCCTTTTTGGCGTTTAACGAAGTGATTCATTTCCCAAAAAAAGAGTTTGGAGCCTGTTTTTTTGTTTCATTGACACCATGTTTGCTATATTCAGTTTCATCACCTCTTTTACTATTTCACACTGACTTTCCTCTAGCAGGCAGCAAGCACACTTCATGCCATTCCAACTTCGTCACTTGTGTCATACATATCGTGAACTGAATAAGAAGGTAGATCATCCCCATCACCTTTTCTGTTTCCAAGCATACCTTCCCCCACTTTATCATCATAATCTCTTACATTCTCATCCCTAGTTTCCGACTTTCTCACGTTCTCACTTCAGGAAATGTGCAAATCAGTGTTTAAGTTTACATATTTTCTCACATCTAACATCAGTCTCATGTCCTGAACAAACATGCAGAATTGCAGAACATCCATATTTCCCTTATCACTAGTGTCATCACTATCATGACTAGAATAAAAAATCAAATCAAAATGTTGAGAAGCATGTTGACCTTCTCAACGTACATAAGACTGCTAAATAGAAACATGAGTTATTGAGTCCTCTTCAAAATTTCAAATCCGCGCGCAGAAGATCATAGTACTCGTATTACTACGTAGGTCTCACAATTGAACAACGACAAGCGTGGTACATGGGGTCTACATTGTACCGATATTATCCCGACTTAACCACCTTTAAGATATTAGATTTTATCCACAAAATACCTCGGTATAATTAAAAATAGTTCACTCACATTTAAGTTATATTTCTTGTCCTATTTTAATATGGGATCTCCAATCCAATACACCCTCTCACGTGCAACCTAAGTACAAGGTTAGCACATGCAACCAAGTCTATAATTCACATCGAAATCTTGGTCATACATTCAGCTGGAGCCAACACAATAGTTTTTCGAAGGTCCAATTTAACACAAAAGTTTTTCGAGGGCCCAATTCATTTAGTTGGAGGCAACGAATATTTTTTTGAAGGCCCAATTCAGTTCAAGCCCAACAGGCTCGGGATGCGATTGGAGAGGAACCCATTCTGATACCAAGTTGAATAGCGACAAGCGTGGCACGTGGGGTCCGTATTGTACCGATATTGTCCAAACTTAACCAACTTTAAAATGTTGAATTTTATTCACAAAAGACCTTGGTACAATTAAGAATAGTCCACCCATATTTAAGTTATATTTTATCTTATCATATTTCAATGTAGGATCTCCAATCCAACGCTCACTGTTTGGTCTTGATCTTTAAGCCTCATTTAAGCCCGCCCGACCCAGTCTCATGTTAGGACGGGTTGTCGTAGCCTCTTTAAAAATAGGGTAGGGTTTGGGCCATGTAAATGAAGCCCGGTCGGGCTGAGCCCTAGAGGCTAAGCCTAACCCGACCTATTTTGGCCTTAAGAGCCTAGACGATTTTGGCCTTTTTTATTAAAAAAAATATAATTTATAATTATTATCAATTTTTTTCTTATTTCCTTCATTTTTTCTCTTATTCTTCGAGTCTTCTCTTCATACAAAAAAATATTTCCAAAATAAATATCATAAATCAACAATTGCAATACCTTAAACTCTTTACATATATATTTTTTTATTAATTTAAGGCCTATCTTGGCCTGGCCCATAGAGGTCGACCCGACCTGTTCTTTTTAGCCTCATTGGTCTAGCCTTAATGAGCGGTTGAGAGTTTCCAAATTGTGGCCTAGGCCCGGCCCGATCTTCATATGTTTGACCATTGGCCAAACCACGCCCAGCCCAGCCTTAAGTCTTAAATTAAAGACCGAGACATGCCCAACCCAGCTCAACCTATGATGATCCCCTAGTATTATGGATAGGTCAATTGTGATGAGTGATTGTCATTTGCATTCCATGGATTTTGTCAAGCATTTCATATAAAAAAACATTTCGCATAAAGATATTGAATCAAACGAGAAGCATTTCGCATAAATAACAAAAGATAAGCATTTCGCATAAAAAAGGGGGCAAATTGTTGTTTATTTACTTGTGGTTTTGTGTAGACATCAGTTTACTACCTTAATTTTTGTGCTTCATCAGTTTACTTCCTATACTTTCATTTTCTCATCACTTTGGATGAAAAGTTAATTTGAGGTGTTATCTACGTGGCCCTGATGTGGCCAACACATCTTTGGCACCTCACTTCAAGTGGGCTAGGTGCATTACGAAATTTCTAAAATACCCTTATTAATTTTTTTTTCAAGTAAACCTTGATTAAGTTTAAATACTTAAAATAAAAATATTTTGTGTTAATTGGCCAAAAAGTTCAAAACAATTTAACTCAAATCATTAACAAAATAGAAATAAAAATTAATTATTCACCTTTATTTAGCTAAATCACAAGAGAATGTAATGAAACCTTGGAAAAGAAGTAAAAATAATAATTTAAAGTACCTATATGATAGATTATGAATAGAAAAATACATTAGAAACAATACTGAGATGGAAGAATGAGAGAAGAACAATAATAATAAGAAAAAGAAGATCGAAGAACTAATTAAACATTCGAAGATGATGATGATGATGATGATGATGATGATGATGATGATGATGATGATGATGGTGGTGGAAACTAATGGATTTGACAATTGACAGAACCAGAATAATGACAATAGCAAACGACTTCGAGAAAAATAGGCCGATGACTTCGAGAAAAATAGGCCGGCGACTTTTGTTGTCGTCGGCTATAGTATACTATAGCCGACGACCAGAAAAATAGTCGTCGGCCTTTATCAAGGAAAGTCATCGGGTATAGTTACGATTATAGCAGGTGACTTTTTAAACTATGGCTGACAACATTATAGTCGGCTATAGTGCTTTATACAGATTTGGGTAGCAGCTCAATCATTCAAAAAAAATCGGTGAGAAAAATACAAAATGCTCTCAGATCATTGAGTGTTGTCGGAAGCTGTCCAAAATGAGTTCGTGAAGCTATATCCTGGTATATATATAGGTGCGTGTATATATATGTGTGTGTTGATATTGTTGATTTAGAGTTGATTATTGATTTTGAGTTGAGTTGAGTTGATTTTGAGTTGAATTCAATGAATATATATAATTATATGTTAATTTATAATTAAGGAGTAGAATAATATTGTTGATTTTGAGTTGTTGATATATAGTATGCATATGTGTGTGTGTGTGTGTGTTAATTTATAATTAAGGAGTAGAATAATTACTGTAATTTGTAGTTTAAAGATCGATATATATATATATATAGATATAAGGATGAATTTTTAATTGGTGAATGTATATATATAGTTGGAATTTTTAATTGGTGCATGTATATATATAGTATAGTTGGAATTTTTAGAATGGATAAGAGTTGGATTTATGTTCTAAAATGGGATCAAAGATATGGTATTGGAATGTAGAGTTTTGTGGAATATATGAAGGCTAATGCTAACGGGAATACAATTCATTATTGCTTGTGTACGAAATGTTAGTGTCGCAGCGATTTGTATTGTTTTCCCATTGATATAGTATGTGAGAACTTGAAGAAAAATGAGTTTTGGGATAAGTACACATATTGGATTTATCACGGTGAAACATCATCAACTGGTCAGCATAATCATGGGTAATTTCCTGAGGGCCAATACATCCAATGATCCAACAACGAGGTTGATCAACGATGTGTTTCTTTATGAGAGCGGTGTATTTTCTCAAGTACAAGATATCCCTCCCGCCGCTGAAGGTTTCCTTCCGATTGAGGCGGTCCACCAATTACCTAGAGCTGTCAACACTGCCGGTATTGATAAGTACAACAAGCTGATTGCCTTCTAACAGACCCCGTTGTACAACGGGTGTAATAATACTATTATTGAAAGTGTCATGGGAGTAATGAAGGTTAAAGTGGAGAAAAAAGTGAGTGTCAAGGTAGTTGATGATTATCTGGCATTGACTGCTTCGATGCTGCCCCCCGGTCATCGCCTTCCTACCACTCATCGTAAGGTGTGACATATATCCTGAAACATCTTGGCCTTACCTACATCAAAATCCATGCATGCAAAAATGATTACGTTCTCTTCTAGGGTGAAGATGATGAAGAGAATGATCTTGAAAACCTTGATGCGTGTCCCGTATGTCACACAGATATGTATAGGTTGACTCCTGTAGGTAATAAGAAAGTTTGAAAGGTACTTCTGTATTTCCTGCTGATTGATAGGATGGAACAGTTGTTCATGTCTGCACACACGGCCAAAGCTATGAGATGGCACACTGAGAGAGATTTGTCTGACGATGATACCCTTATACACCCTGCTGACGGAGAGGCTTGGAAGCATATGGTTATGAATTTTTCTTATTTTGCATCAGAGGTCTGAAATGTTTGGCTTGGGCTCTCATCTGACGGATTCAACTCTTTTGACAACATGAGTTTTTAATATAGTATATGGCAAGTTATTTTGGTATCGTACAACCTTCCTCCATGGATGTGCATTAAGAAGGAATACAATATGCTGACTATGTTAATTTCAGAGCCGGGTTATCTAAGAAAGTGTCTCGATGTGTATTTGAGACTCTTGATTGAGAAGCTGAAGGACTTAAGTAACATTGGTCATCCCTACTTATAATAAGTATAAAAACGAGCTATTCCAGATGCATGTCATTCTTGTTGGCACCATCAATGATTTTCCTATCCACGGGATGTTGTCGGGCAACTTTACCAGGAGATACAGGGCTTGTCCAAAGTGCATGACTTTTGATTGCGGGAGACTTCATTGTAGGAAGATTATGCAGATGCATCACCGTTGTTGGCTTGGACTTAATCACCCAATGGCGGGAGGATGACCAGACATTTGATGAGACTGTAGAAACTGATGTCCAACCCAGGAGATGGATTGGGGATGAAATTTTGGAAGTGTTGAATGAATACGATTTTGGGCAGCTCACCAATCATCCTGATATAGTGGCGGCAATACCTAACAGACCCGACATGTATAAATTTTAGACACACAAAATCATATTCTGGGAACTCCCATACTGGTCCAAGTTGCTGATTAGACACTACCTAGATGTCATGCACATAGAGAAGAATGTGTGCGAAAGTGTGATGGGCACAGTGCTGAATTGGGAGGGGAAAACGAAAGATGACATTAAGGCACGAATTGATCTAAAAAGAATGGGTATAAGAAAAAATTTGTGGTTGAGAGAACAGAAGAAAAAAATGCATCAAACTCTTTATACCATCAAGCCTGACCGAAAGAATGAATTATTTAGGTAGATGGGTAATGTTATGTATCCTTCAAGCAATGCAGGAAATATAGGTCGGTGTGTTATCTTCCGAGACAATAAGATATACAGATTAAAGAGTCATGACTGCTATATACTGCTTTAACATGTCTTCCCTGTTTTCATTTGATCATACATGCCCCGTCAGGTGGTGGAGCAGTTAGTAGCATCGTCAAGATTCTTTCAGAAGTTATGCATTAGAGAAGTGAAAAAAATCAGACTCGAGGGCAATGAAAGAGGAAATCATTTTTATCATGTGCAAAATTTAGAGGATATTTCCCCTAGAATTTTTTGACATCATGCCTCACTTGATGATCCGTTTTCCCGAATAATTGTTGCTTACTAGTCCAGTACACTACACTTGGATGTATCCAGTGGAAAGGTACGTACGGTCAACATCTGAATTTTTAGTCTGCTTTTATATAATTATGTTTTTTAATAATCATCACATGCACTTTGTAATTTGAGAGACAACCGAGGGACTACAAAGAAGCATATCTTGCGTACAAGTGCGTAACGTACACCAAGTTGTATTTGGGAGCGTTGGAGGACCCTCCACAATATATGCCGGTAGATGAACCACAGTTCAATCTTTCTGTCCTCTCCAATGATGTTGAAGTATATAGACAGTTACCAAAGTCGTACTAGTTGGAACCATATGAGCTAGTCATTGCCCACATGTAGGTATTGATTAACTATCCAGAAGTTCAAAACTGGAAAAACGTCCATCTTTACTGCCCTGCGGTTGCCGGTGATCTTGAGTACCACAATAGGAAGTTTTGAAAGGACCCAACCCCGATTTAGTTTCCTAAATCGGAATCAAACCCTTTCTGAAAACACGAACTTGCAAAAACCTTAGAAATTTCGGCAGAGTTTCACTATATCGTGGAATTTCCATTAACCTGCACCCGAAAACACACTTTATCCTATGCCACAAAAACCAAACTATGGGCACCAATCCCAACCGGATTTCTCAATATCATAACATAATGTAAAGTGATAAACCAAAAGCTGTAACTTTACAGAAATCCGGGGAAAAATCATATGAAAATATAACATCAGAGTATTTAGAGTGACCTCTAGTATATATATACATAAATACACAACAGTAGGCTAAATAAGAAACCTACTGGAAGAGAAGAGTAGCTCAAATACTAAGCCTCCGACTGCGACGTGCAACACCAGAATCTGAACTGCAAACTGGGCATTGAAAACAAAGAGCCCAGGGCAAGACATATAAACCGTTAGAGTGAGTGGATGAAAATAAATGTGTTTCGCCAAATAATATATGTTATAAAAACATATGTGAGTCTAAATGAATGTATATGATATAGTACACGAGGGAGACTCTAACTCCTCACGCGTACAAAGCATGCATCGAAAAACTCCGTGGGGTCACTCATGGACACGTCTGCATTCGTACAGTCCGAATCACGGGATCCCAGACCCACACGTGATTCTACCCAGAAAGGCCTCAGGTCAGAGGTCTGCCCCCCCCCCCCCCCCCCCCCCCCCGGTAAAGGCCTCGGGTCAGGGGTCATAGCCTCCCCCGGTAAACATCCTCGGGGATCAGCCGGGATGCAAGTGTATCGATACAACAATATATATTGTGACTGTACTCTGTGTAAACCAAATCATAAATAGTTCTATGCAAGTGTATAAAGCCAAATGTAAATGCATATACGTAATACACAATTGTATAAGCATATTCGTCGATGCGTATTCACAAATGCATAATCGTAAAACATATGCTCGTATAAATCATAATCTCATATACATGCTCATGCTCGTAAAACGTGTAATAAGGACTTGCAAATAATCAGTGAAAAGAAATGTCCACTCACAGACAAGCACAACGCGCAAACGTGCTAATCCCGAAATCCGGCGGAAGATCCCTCGCCCAATGTACGATCTCGATCCCCTGAATAATTACAAAATATAACTGATCAAAATCACAATTCATTACTCTGTACCACACCTCAGAAACCAACCATTTCCGGAAGCATAAAACTCGAATACAAAATAATCAATGAAAACCCCCAAATACTCCACATAAACCCTCGAATTAAAATTCGGTATCCAAATCATCTCGAAAACCTAAAGGCAATGATCGGGGCGCGATTATGAGCAAAACGACATAAAACATGTCAAATTTCAAAAAGTCAATGCCTTCGCCGGAGCGCCGCCGGAGCCGCCGCGGCGTCAACCGTGGTGGATTCCGGCTAAACTTTCCAGATCACAAGTACTCTTCAAGCCCAACACATATCTCTTCTACCACAACCTTCAATTCCAATCCCACCGGCCGGAAATTGCCTCGAAACTCAAGGAATCCATGGATTCCGGTGAGTTTTTCGGCGAGCTTCAAACTTCAACCAAACTAAAATTCCATCACCCAAAAGCTTCAAAAAGTTGAGGGGAACCTTTCCCCCCACACCCCCGACCCCAAATGTCGCCGGAGCGCCGCCCCCGACTACGGCGAAATCCACGGATTTCACCGAACTCGTTCTCCACGGATTTCACCGAACTCATTCTCCACTAATACCTCACCAAATTACATGAATTCAAGTCCTAAACCATAGAAAATCAAGAGGAGAAGCTAACCATACCCAAATTGTAGCCGGAGGTGGCCGGAAATGTCAAGTCCTACAGCGAGTCAACGGCGTTCCGGTTTGAACTCGGTCAACGCGGGTCAACAAGTCAAACGGCGGTCAAACTTCCCAAACAGTGATTTTCGACAACTTTCCGACTATTCTGATATTTATACTTGCGGCTCGATACGATCGATGGTCCAAATCGAATCACATTCACGTTTCGGATAACTCAAACTCAAACGGATAAACACGACGAAATTACGCGATTTCAAATATTCATAACATATTCCTCGATTGTCGAAACAATTATCCAAAACTGCCTACGAACTCGAAATCATGCATATTACAATTCTCGTGAAGATACTCAACTCAAATTCTTGCCCAATAATTAAGTCGTGATCAAAACCGCCAATTCGATTAATTACGATAAACTGTGATTACTCGTAGAACTCGTGGATTAAGCCGATTACCATACCAATTCTGGTTCGGGTCGTCACAGTTTGCAAACTATTTTGGTTGCTGGGTACGTCTACATATATATTTACTTCTATATATAAAAATTAATTTCAATGTTCACATTTAAAGTTAATGGTTGCGATTTTTTTTCTAGATGAACCACATACAATGTGATGGTGACCCACACTGATCACACGAATTGAGGCTTTTGACGATGAAGTTGATAACTTCAAGAGTTCATCCGATGTGTAAGGTCAATGACGTGCAATTTATATGTCAATATAGAGACGATAGACGGAGAACACAAAATTCTGGGGTAATGGTGTATGGTGGGCGGAATGGCATTGACTATTACGGTGCTCTCCATTCCGTGGTTGAACTAATTTTTGGGTAAGGCACTTGTTTAAGTGTAGATGATTTGATACTAACCTTGGGAACACAAGGACTGATCAGTACGCTATTTCTTTGGTGAATACTGCTCCAAGCTGGTATGAAGATGACCTTCTTTTTTGTTGCCACATCGGTAAAACAAGTGTTTTATCTTGATGATCTTGTGCACAAAGTCGCGTGGAAAGTAGTCAACCATGTTGTTCCTAGAAACATATACAGTGTTGCTACAGTTGGTGAGGCCGCAGATAATGAAAAAGTTATTGCATACCAAGAGCCGAACACGATTGTTATTCCTGAATCCTCTACAATTTGCCTTAATAATGTGAGACCGGGTAGTGTGGTTTGACTTCCTCGAGCAGATGTAAGTCTTATGGATGTTAATCTAAATTAAGACAACGAAGACTTTGGTGACGAGGAGTGGCACATATTACCAGAAATTTGCTCGGACACCGAGGAAGACTCAAGTGATGATTCTGATTATGAGTTTTAGTTAAACATGAATTTGTGTTAAGCGTGTTAGTTGATCATGAGCCTAATTTTTTAAAGTATTTTCACACTTCTAAATATAAAGATGATTTAGATTATGTTCTTTAATTAGTTGAACAGGTAATTGTGGAAAACGTGTTTTCACGTGAGCCTAATTTTTTGAAAAATTTCTGACTATAGCCGACGACATTTGACATATGTCATTGGCTATATATACTATAGCTGACGACATTGACCCAGGTCGTTGGCTATAATATAGCCGACGACTTAAAAAAGTCATCGTTGGCTATACTTTTCGGGTTTTTAAACAAAACAACCCAGGTTTTTTTACCAGTATAGCCTGGGTTTCACCCAAAAATCCCTAAAACCTAAATCCGCCGCCTACGCCAACCAGCCCAACCACCGCCTAGCTTGCCGGACCCAGCCCGCCGCCCACCCAAGCCTACCGCCCACCTCGTTGGTAAACCCCTAAACCCTAAATTTAGGTTTAATTTGAATTAAGGTTTTGGAATTGGATGAATTTTGTTTTGAATTTTTGATTTAAGGTAGATGTTTGGATTAAGGTTTTGAATTTGGTTGATGTTTGGATTAAGGTTGAGAATTTGTTTGAATTTTTGAATTTGGTTGAGAATTTAATTAAGGTTGAGAATTCGGTTGAATTTTTGTGATGTTGTGATGTTGGATTAAGTTTTGGAATTTTTGATTAAGGTGATATGTTAATTTTGTGAATTTGTGAATTTTAAGAATTTTGTGATTTTGTGAAGTTGAGATGTTTGGATTAAGGTTGAGATTTTGGTTGATGTTTGGATTAAGGTTGAGACTTTGGTTGAATTTTTGAATTTGGTCGAGAATTTAAAAAAGGTTGAGAATTTGGTTGAATTTTTGTGGTGTTGTGATGTTGTGATTTTTGTGATGTTGTGATGTTGGATTAAGGTTTGGGAATTTTGATTAAGGTTATATGTTAATTTTTTGAATTTTTGTGACTTTTTGAATTTTGAAAATTTTGTGATTTTGAGATGTGATTTTGTGAATTTTGTAAATTTGCATTGTGAATTTTATCACAAATTTTCGAGTGGTTTTTATTTTAGGAGTCATGAATTGGTTAAAGAAATCGAAGGGATCTAAGAAAGGAAATAGGTCTAGTGGCGATAGTTCCTCGTCCGCCTCTATCAGCAACACGTATAGCGACCGTAGGACCTCTCGACACCTTCAACTACTTTAGCAGATGCCGCAGCAGGAAGTAGATGCCCGCCGACCCACCAGCACGAGGCAACTTTGGATGAAAGACGACCCCTCCAACCCCTCACCCGCCGCCTCTAGATGTCCCGCCCCTTTGGGTGTTCGCATGCCACACATTCGCCGGCCAAATTCTTCTCCCTCTACGGCTAAGGTTCTGCATTCCTCTGAGACGGGTTCTTCAAGTAGTTCCTCGGCGACGGTACATGGTCCGCCGACTCACCTTTTCTTACACAGGGAGATACCTGCCATACCTGCTCTCGATGACCGGGGAGTGCCTTTTGCATGACAGCTTGGTTTCACTACCCCGGAACAAGCATACCTCCATGTGTCGTTTGATACACCTCTGTATAGTGCAATGATATCAAACACATCGACGTCTGAATCGGGTAAATATTAACAACCTCGGTTATTTAATTTCAAACTTATTAATAATTTGTATATTAAATTGGGTACTTATGTTTTAATCTTTTTACCTTGTCTTAGTTAAAACAGACGCTGGAGGCAAGGAAAAAAAGACTAAAGGCCCTGTCTCCGGCAAATTACTTCAGAGGATGATCAACGATAGTGGGAGACTGGTCATAGAGACCGGGCATGATGGATCAGTGATTTTGGAAAAGAATAGCTGAGGTACTCTGGTCAAGTAGGGAATATCATACGTGATAGAGTCCCAGTTCTGTGGGCAGACTGGTCCTTCGTGCCATAGTGTGTGAAGGACATGGTGAATAATGCAATGTCGGTGAGTTAATTATATATTCATTAATTATGGTATTTATTCCCTTATTAATTAAGTCAAAATAAATATAGAAATATTATCATTTATATATACATTTACAGGTGTGGTTTATTGTGCCAGAGAAGCTTAAATGCACATGAGCAAATGACGTGCAAGGAAAAATGTGATGAGATCCGAATTATATTTTATATATCGAGCTATATTTTGTTATTAATTTATTGTTAATTTCTAAGATTTCTTTCGCATTAATATAGGTATAAGGAGTGGAAAGTTGAGCTCAAATAGCACTGAAAGAACCACGACAACCTCCGTGAGGTACCCCTAGCGAGTTTATGTATAAGGAGTACGAGTGACAATGATTTCTCGCCCACTTCAACAACCAAAAATTTGGGGTATGTAACATTATATTTGTGTTTAATTACTTGTATCGTATTTAGCAAAAATAGTTTCCTAATTAATATTTTTTTGATATATGTTTATCCAATAAGGCCATTTCTGCGCGGCGAACCGGGGAAAAAATACGAAGAACTATCATGTCGGTTCTAGATCCTTTGCGGGTTGGATGGAGGAGGCCGCCCAACACCCTGAAGTCCCCCCTTTAGAGTATATGTTACAGAAACTGTATCCTCAGTGCCCTGAAGATATTGTAAGTCTTATGCCCTTATAACTTAATTAAAGTATTTGCTTATGTATGTATTTTCTCTAAGTTTGTTTACGTATGATTACTAATATGTTATTTTGTTTTCCTTGTCAATTAGGCGAGTGCAGGAGGTGACTCCGGAGGTGTTGACTCAGATCGTGAGAGAGCAATGACCTGAGACCCAGGAAGATGACCTCCCCTTGGCCATCTCTCAGATTGATCAATCCGGCCTGATGGTAGCGGCGAGGATCATGGGTCAGGTTTTTTCACCATGAGGGAACACCTACTACTGTAGAGGTCTAGGACAGAAGGGCGACGAGGTCTTGAAGAACACTCCTAGTTACATCGTTTCTCAACTACAGGAACAGAATCTGAGACAGGCGACGAAGCATCAGAGGCAGCTAGAACAAACTCGGAGACAGAGGGAGCTAGAACAGACTCGGAGACAGATGGAGGAGATGCAGTGGTCGTTGGGTTCCTCCTTTCAGGATTGGACTTCACAACTTCAGGCTTCTGGAATCCCCCCGGCCTCACCTCCGTTCCCTTTTGCCACTCTATAGCCACAGCCGCAGGAGAATCCGCAAGGTCCTGGTAGTAATGACTCTATTTTCAATAACATAGATTTAGATAACCCTTAGTGTATGTAGGTCTAACATGGATGAATATGTGTTTGTTGGTGGATGTGTTGTTGGCTATTGTGTAAATAAAATTGTGCAAATAAAATTGTGCAATTGCAGGTTCTGAGAATAGAAATCCAGAATCTGCATTTTTTTTTTCAGAAATCACCAACTATAGACGACGACATTGGACAAAGTCGTCGGCTAAAGTGTTTAATTTTTTTATTTTATAGTTTTATACTATAGCCGAAGACGTCCAAATACTATAGCTGACGACATGATTTTGGCGTTGTCGGCTATAGTCTTATTATGGTCAACCATTTTGACCACCAGGAAAGGTTTTGTCGTCGGAAAAAGTTTTAACCTATAGCCTACGACAACAAAGTCATCGAGTATAGTTTAGACTATACCCGATGATAGACACAACAAGTCGTCAGCTATTCTTTCACAGACGGCCTTTTCCCGACTAGCCTATAATCGACAACTTTTGGTCGTCGGCTATAGTCATTATTATGGTAGTGTGAATAAGGAATGAACTTAATAGAGTTTATGTTTTAGTAATGAATTGCAAAATAATTACTTATTACCCATTCATTTTTAGCTTTAATAATTGAATAATGTGAAAATAATTAAGAGTCAACTTTCATAATTTACCTAAGTAGTTTAATAAGGGAAAATATGGTATGTAAAAAATATAAAATGAGACAGCTTGATAAAAATGGAAACAAATCCAATGTGGCAGCTGAGTCAAAGGACCATAATTGAAAGAGGAAATATATAAGGACTAAACTCAAAATGTAAAGTGCATATAGGACTTTAAATGATTTTTTTTCTTGTTTGTTAATTGATTTGAATTAAATTATTTTGGGCCTTTTGCCCATTAACAAATAATTTTTTTTATTTTAAGTCTTTTCAAAAAATTAACATGGTATTTTGGAAATTTCGTAATGCTCCTGACCCACTTGAAGTGACGTGACAAACTTGTGTCTGCCACATCAGTGCCATGTAGACCACTTAACACCTCAAGTTAACTTTCGATTAAAAGTGATGAAACATTGAATGTATAGGTTGTAAACTAATGAAGTACAAATTAAAACTGAGATAGTAAATTGATTTCCACACTAAACCACATGTAGGTAAGCAACACTTCACATAAAATAATATCATGTAGACTACTTTACAAAAAAAAAAAACTAAAGAGAATCCCCTTTCACAATCTTCACCTGCTAGGTCAGATCTAAGAACTAAGTTAGATGAGGAAGGAAGGCAAGAACACCAAACAATAGTGTTAGTGTTGTTCATCCAATGACCAACTTGAGCTAAACTATCAGCTAAGAAATTAGCTTCTCGCAGTATGTTGTGAAAAAAATATCCTGGAAAGAAGATTGTGAGATGTCTGATATTCTGAATTAATAGTTGATATCCTCCACCTAGTGTTCATGGAATTGTTAAGAGTATCAATCAAGGTTTTCAAGGCTCCTTCAATGATGAGATGAGGTTGAAAATCTTCATGATGTAAAGGGTTATGAAGTTGAAACAAGCCTTCACGTAACGACATTACTTCTGCTAGGAGGATTTCAGCCTTTTCATAGAAATAAGCTGAGGTGAGAATTGGTGGGCTACTTGCATTATGAATAACAAAGCATGCTACTGCATAAGATGATTGACAACAAAGTCATCAAAGTTAAGGCTCTATCTTTATCTTTTCACTACACCTCTAGATTGCTTTTTTCTTTCTTTCAAAAATTGATATGACGAAATCACACGGTTCTAGTACCGGTGAAATAATTAATAAATCAAGGATCATATCACCACCTAGTTTATTTCTTTTGATCACCGAGAAGGCTGCATCATAAAAGTACCTCAGCTAGTGTCGTACATAAACTGTGAGGGGTCGTCGATGGGCCGGGTTAGGCCTCCGTGGATTAGGCCTTGCAGGCTTCAGGCCAGACCACAATTTTGAGATAATTAAATAATAACGGACCGGGTCAGGCCGGGCTTTAATAAAAATTGCAAAGCCCAAGTTCGACCTATGGAATTGGACCTTGCGGGCCAGGCCATGCTGGATATCTCTATAGTTTTAGAGCCGGGCCAGGGCTTATTGTATTTTTCTACATAAAAAAAGTCAAACTCATTAGTTGCAAAAAAAAATTACAAATTTGACTAATTTATAGTGTTTTCTCACTCTAATAGATACCCTATACTAAAGTTAAAAAAAAATTTGGTTAAATCCTTTGTCAAATTTAGCAAGAATGGAGAGAGAAAATAACTAATAATTAAACTTTTTCATCTAATATTTTCCTCTCTTCATAGTGCTTTATTTCAATTTAACTTGGAAATATCTAGAAGTATTTGAGAAAAATTTAAAAATATGGTGGTTATACAGTATTTAGCTTTGTGATAAATTTGACTAAAAAATAAGACTCTACTATTAGGGATGCTCTTAGATCAATACTCAAACATCAACTCAAAAACCATATACCAATTTCAAAACATTGAATAAAAATTTTCTTTATATAAATCTAAATTTATTCATTAAAGCCAAGTATCCAAATGAGAATCTAAGAGCAAATCCAACTAAGAATTTATTCATTAAGGTCGTAGCTTGTTTCCTTATTTTATTACAATTTTTTTAGATAAGTATAAATTATATTCCATATATTAAATTTAAAAAATTAAAATACAAGATAGGTTTTCGGGTAGGGCTTCTTATGGGCTGGACCTACGGACCAAGCTAGCCTTGAGATACTAAGCCCAAGTCTAGTCCGACCCGTCTTTTTTTTTAATCGGACCAGAATTAGGCTTCTTGAGTCTGGCAGGCCTCGAGGCTTGTTGGCCAGGCTTGTACCTATTACTTTAAGTGGTAGTGGTGGTAAAGGACCTGAGTCCAGGCTCCATGTTAAGAAACCACCAACCAAAATCCCTTGACGTTTTTACAAGTCAACTATTGTAAGTAAACATTGGGTTGAAAAGTCGTTCTAATAATTGTGTTTATCGTACTCTTTTTTAGGTGAATATTGTATATCTCTCTCTAAAAAAAGAGGTGAATATCGTATGTGTCATTTAATATGCCATCTGACTTAGATTACTATTCCGAGAGCATCCCAACAGTTTCTCTATAATTTCTTTATTATAGGGAAGAAAAAATCGCAATTTATGATACATTTTCTGCTCCAACTTCAACAAGTTTTTCATTTTGCAGATTTTATCATTCTCCCACATTTTCTTCCCTAAAAAAATATAAAGATAACTGTAAATATAGAGAAGTTTGTTTTCTCTCTCATCACATTCTCTATTTTAGGGAATGTGATTAGAGAATTTGTTGGAGCGAAATAACCAAAATATTTCTTAAAATGGAGAAAAACTCAAATATGGAGAACATCTTGGAGTTTCTCTGAGGGAGTATATTTCAATCATTCCCTGATTAATTTTATCATTCATCAAATTCATTTTCCGCTTTCTATTTTTCTACTAAATGAAGAACTTCACTTGTTAGACCTAGGGAAGGTTTTTGAGGACTATGGTCATCCTGAGGAGGTGATTCTAATCGATGCAAAGCAAATGAATCTAACTGAGGGTGAAAGTGATGGCACTGGAGCTTCTGTGAACGAAGCTACTCCCTGAGATTAATAATTTAGTTTTATTTATTTCTGCATTTTACTTTCAACAGGTTAATAAGTTCGGGCAAGATATGTATTGTTTATCTGTCTCACACTATGTCATAGTTTTGAACTTTAGTTACATTTTATTTTTTGAGCTTATTGGTTGTAGAATTATTTGGTCTAGTTTAGCAGGTTATGTAAAATCAGGCTAGACTCACTACGAGAAAAAATAACTTAGACGAAATAGTTAAGATTTTGTTGTCTAAGTGGACTTTAGACGATGTAAATAAATTGCATCGCCTTAAATATTTTTTTGTCGTCTAAGTCATACTTAGACGACAGAAATGAGGCTTTGTCGTCCAAGTGAGGGATGCGACAACGCACCGACACGTCATCGTCTAAGTGACTACTTAAACGATGCATCGATGCTGCGTTGTCTAAGTAGTCACTTAAATGAAAAATCTTCATTTCCATCGTCTAAGTAAATACAACTATATATTGTGCCAAATTCCTTTCCTCTTCGCTTGCTTGGGCCATCTCATTCTCATTCTCATTCTCTCTCCATCAGACTCTCCTTACACGTACAACCAGCACTATCTATTTCTTGCTCTGACCATCGATTTTTCATATATTGGTGAAGACTAGGTACGTAAATAGTTAATTTCTGACAATCTTAACGTTTATATATATAATTAATTATACGTTTGATTGATTGCATTGTTAGTACGTCTAATATTTATAATTAAGCTACGTAATTGATTGATATATAAATATATATATATTAGTTAATATATTAGTATGCATGGATGTTTAAAAATTTGAGTAATATTTAGTTAAAACGTACATGCATGTTAGATATATTAAAGTAATTGATGTATAGTATATTCACTGTTAATTAATAAAAGTAATTAATAAATATTTAAATTAATTATACGTTAATAAGGTAGTTAAAAATATGTATATATAATAGTTTAATAATTACTTGAAAATATGTATATATAATAGTTGACTAATATGATAATTATTAAATTTCGTAGAAATATGGACAAGAATTGGATAAAGTTACGGAATAGAAGTGATGTTTGGTATATAGATGGAATCAGAGAATTTGTGAATTTTGCGATGGAACATGGTTAGGGAAAGAAGCGTTTCAGGTGTTCGTGCAAAAAATGTATTAACTATCAATATGTGGAGGTTAATATTATGATGCAACACTTGTACAAAAATGGTATAATGTGGAGTTACACTACGTGGGGCGAGCATGGTGAAGCAGTAGACTTCAGCTTAGCAGACTTCAGCTCAGGGTACAGTAACCATAGTGCCTCATCCAGCGGTAGTGGTACCGTGTCGGCCCCCCGGCTTGCAACCTAACTGCGGATTTGGTCTATGATGCATTTCAAGGATTTATTCATGGTGGACACCAACACCAAGAAGGAGGTTACAATACCACTCATGGGCATGATGACACATTCCCTACTGTTAGCTTGGCCACTGACACTATTGATATGGATAAGTACAACACGATACTACTTGAAGCCCAGACCCCGGTGTACCCTGGATGTCGAGAAAATGTGTTACAATATGTGATGAAGCAAATGCAGATAAAAGTGAAGAACAAAATGTTAGTCAGTTCTTTTGACAAAATTCAGGACCAAATATGTAAGTTGCTTCCTGATGATCACAATCTTCTGAAATCCTATTATAAGGTTAGAAAGATCTTGACCAGCCTCGACCTAAAGTACAAGATAATTGATGCCTGCCAAAATGATTGTGTGCTGTTTTACAAAGAGTATGAACATTTGGACTATTGTCCCGTATGTGGCCAGTGCAGATATGTGGATGACGGGAATAGGAGGAGTTCGAAAAAGAAAATTCCTGTGAAGGTTCTTCGATATTTTTCATTGATTTCCAGATTGCAGCGTCTGTATATGTCTCTATATATAGCAGAGGCGATGCGATGGTACACAAAAAAGTAAATAGATGACGATGTGCTGAGACACGCCATAGATGAGGAGGCTTTCAAATATTTCGACAAGGAATTTGGAGACTTTGTAGCAGAGGTTCGAAATGTTAGACTCTGACTTTCTACAGACGGATTTAATCCTTAGGGTAGTAATAACTCTACCGTCAGCATTTGGCTAGTTATTCTGATGCTGTACAACCTACCTCCTTGGATGTGCATGAACAAGGAATTTAATTTTCTTACTCTGCTAATTCCAGGTCCTAAATCGCTGGAGAAATGCTTAGATGTCTACCTCAGACCTTTGATCGACGAGGTGAAACTGTTATGGGAAAATGGAGTCCCAACTTATGACAAATTCACTGACACGATGTTCATGATGAAGGCAGCCGTAATGTGGACGATCAGTGATTTTCCAGCGTATGGGATGTTCGCAGCCTGCATGACAAAATGATACAATGAATGTTTTATATGTTTGGATGACGTGAACTCTAGTTGGCACGCGAGAAAGATGTGTTACCTGGGTCACCGTAGATGGCTTCCTCATGATCACCCAAGGCGATAGGATGAAGCTCATTTTGATGGGACGGTAGAGAATAATCCTAAACCTCGTCGTTGGTTTGGCAAAGAGATTTTAGAAAGGTTGAGCATCTTCGATTTTGGTATGTTGACCAATGACAAGGATGTAAAGAAACTCAATCCAATACCTGCACAAGATCTCAGCTATTGGCATCACAAGAGTGTATTCTTTGAACTCCCTTACTGGTCGAAGTTGAAGCTGAGGAACAACTTGGATGTGATGCACATAGAAAGGAATGTGTGCGACAACGTGTTGTGGTTGAGGAGGGATAGAAGAGGAGTGTACAACAAGATGCCAAATGCATCTTACACAGTGAAGCCGACACTTAGAGGTTCTGTATTCCACTGGTTTAAGAGTGTTCATTATCCGGCTACGTATGCAGCTACTATAATTGGAGCAATGAACGAGGTGCAACACAAGTTTTTTTTGTCTAAAGACACATGACTCACGTTATGCTACAACGTCTAATTCTAGTGGTAATTCGGCTATATTTGCCTCGTGACGTCGTAGAACCAATAGTGACATTATGAAGATGGTGGCAGTTGTTATGCGCCAGAGAGTTAAAAAAGTGAGATGTAGTGGAACTGCAACAACAAATTATGCACATTATTTACAAAATAGAGAGAATTTTCCCTCTGCTTTCTTTGACATCATGATTTACCTAATGATCCACCTACCCGAGCAGGTGCTCATTTCTGGTTTGGTCTAGTACACTTGGATGTATCCTCAAGAAAGGTACGTACAACTAATTAGTTATACAGGTTTTTTGATCCATTATTTATTCCATTCGAGAATACTAGCTATATGTACCTATTCTACAATTAATTAATTGAACGTTTGATTTTGTAAATAACTTGGACAGTATAAAAGATTCGTGAAATATAGGTCGGCTCCAGATGGCTCCATAGCAGAGACATACCTAATGCATGAGTGTGTTACATACTGCAACAGGTACCTTAAGGATCCACTACCTCCCACCGCCTCCGATCCTAGTGGCCGCATCAATCTTTTTGTAGTCATAAATGTCGCACGGTTGTTTAGAGGAGTATTAAAGGAATTGTTAACACGAGAAGAACTTATTAAGGCGCATTTAGTAGTGATGCGAGACTATGACGAAGTCGAGCCTTACATGAAGGCGTACAGGGAGAACCTTTAGGCGTTAAATCCGAACAAGAGTTCGACATAGTTTGAAAAAGTGGTTAAGAAGAAGTTCCCCGATTACTTCCACCAATTGGTACTCATTTAATTATATACATGTTTGTATAAATTAAACCCTTTAAGTATATATATATATATTCGTCCAATTTTCACCTATGATTGATCTACGAAAATCCGGTAAGCACGAGGGGTGGTGGTCCTGGCTAAAGCACTTGCTCATATCGCAATAAGGAAAAAAGAAGTAGAGTTAATGAATAGGAATCAAAATCAATAGGTATTATAAAGAATTGGTAAGGGAATATGTGACAACCCGAACCGAAGTTACGCACTTAGAGAATCATGTTAAGTTTTATCGCGGATTAGTCGCACTATCAAGGTTGTTAGCGACTTTTTCACTGGGAGAGAATTTGACTTAGTTTTGTTTGCGAAAGTTGTAGAGTATTATCAGAATTTGATGCAAGAAATAAATAAAAAAAATAATTTTTATTCATTTTAATCTCAGCCGTTCGATGGTGACTAGATTGATTTTGAGTCGTTGATTTGATGAGGTGCTTAGGGGTATTTAAGGAGAATTTTAAAAAAAATTATCAGAAATCAGGAAATTGGTTTAGTGCTCGACACGTTGTGTGTCCGTGCGACACGCACTGTTGTTTGACTAGACTCGATCAGAATCACCGATTTTTGTCAGCTGCGGCAACATTATAGGCAGGGTTTGAAAGCATGTGCTTCATGGATGTTGTGTTTGTGAGTTTTGGAGCATTTTGCAAGTCCAGCCGGAGAGAATCGATTCGATCTCTCTCCGGGAACACTGTCGTCGTGCTCGGCAGTGTTCCGGCCGGTGGGTGGTAGTGAGAGGGGCCGGAATTGACTGGGTTCTTTCACTAGAGTAGAAACCCCATAGGTTTGAGGTCTGACGTGCGTCTTAACCGACGATTCGAGCTGGAAATCTGGCCGGAGGCCGATGGCTTTCGAGGCATTTTTGACGAAACGACGCCGAATTGGTCAAGTGTGCAGTTATGAAAGTTGTAGGTCTAGGCATTAGCTTCAAAATGGGTTATTATAAATCATCGCAACTAGAGCACCTTCGCCAGAGGTACGTGACACCCATGCGCCGCCGCCCAAGACGGAGCTCTGACGAGGCATTTTATAGGATTTATCGACAAAGTTTCTGGGGATGTTTTTTTAGAGCCGATTTGAATATTTTGCATGTTATGATATTATGTGATCCATATTTACAAGATATTGTGATAACGACCCCGGCGAGGGGAACTCCGCTGGACCCCAGCAGTTCTCGCAGACTTCTGAGTGGACATTTATTTTTCACAGTCGATAGCGAATTCATATTTTATCAGTATGCTTTACAGTATATTTCAGAGTACTTAAATTTGGAGGTTTATTTTGTGATGGCATTAGTTTGTTACATCGATGCACTGACTGTTCAGCTGATCACCAGATAGTCTGGTCATGGGAGGTTAGGACAAACAGCTCGTCTGACCTATCACCTCTATTTTCATACAGATAGTCGACTCAGGTTAGGTGGCTTGGGCGATCATCTCCATTTGTATTTCAGTTATACGATTTTGAACTCGCATTATTTCAAGGAAATCAGCGGAAAGGCACGATAGATCAGTTTTATTGATTTACGCTGATTATATTATTTTTGTCCACTCACGCTAACGTTTTATATTTTAATATCTTTCCCTGGGCTCTTCGATTTCTATTGTCTAGGTTGCAGTATATATCCTAAGAGTGCTTGGTATCGTCGAAGGCTTCGAGTCCACCAGTCATTTTTTCTAGCAGTATGTCTCAGCTCACTGTCGGTTTGTATCATATGTAGTATATGCTAGTAGAACTCACTCTGAATACCTTTTGTATTATGTTACTTCCAGTGGTATTTATGTAAATATTTGAGTCAACTACTCTTGTTGTCGTTGAGTTACTTTCATTTGTATTCAGCACCAGTACCTTGTAAATATGTTTTTAAATTCCTGAGTTGAGTACTAGTTTTATTTTTTATTGATGTTGAGAAATCCAGATGGACATCGGTGATTCACGGTTTGTTTATGGGATTTAGTCTCTGAAGTGTTATTTTTATGCAGTTTTTGGTTGTCTCAGTTTCAAAGGAGGTTATGTCAAAAATTTCGTAGAATTTTTTAAATTATGGTCAGTCATTAAGGCTTAATCTTAGTTTACTAGCTAAACTAGTTTTGGGTTCTTTCAGTTTGGTATCAGAGTATTAGGTCACAGATTCTGAAGACTTTTTGGTCATGTCAGTACATGCATTTGATAGTGTACAACACTCTTGCGAGGATGGTCTGACCGGCTGATGGATCCCCATTATTCCAAGTGTTGTGCATTGTTGGATGTCTAGAGTCTCTTAGTTGAGCCAGTTTGTGACTTCTTTCAATGAGCTAACCAGTTTTTGGACTCGTAGGTTATTATGCCTCGACAACCAGCCTAACGGGATGATATGTTATCCTTGGCTCAACAGATGTGTGAATTAATTTCACGCATGATGCCAGGACCATGACTTTTGCAGGGTTAAGAAGGCTGGAACTGTTCCTTTTACTGGCTTCCATGACCCTTAGACTGGTGAGAATTGGCTTGTTGAGATTGGACGAGTTTGTGATCGTTTGCATCCTCAATTGACTCCTGAGCAGAGCACCAAGGTAACTACATGACTTTTGCAGGACTATGCATATCGTTGGTGGTAGGGGACTAAGAGGAATAAAGCCATCACTCTGTGGACAGAGTTCACATAATTGTTCATGAGTCACTTCTTCAACGTAGCATCAGAGCAGCGAAAGTATTAGGAGCTAGAGCTGAGGCACCGTGTATTATCCCACCGAATGCCTTAATGGTAATCTCCTATGCACACTGCTCATTCTATAAGCCTTGTTCATTAGTAAAGTTACGAGCATGACTTTCTTTTGTTGTAAACACAACTAAAAACATTCCATTTTTTCAACGAATCCAAAGAAACATTTGTAGACCTATCAAACCAGAATGCGGATCATTTAAATATTTTATGATTTTTGTTGATGCATCGACATGTTGGTCACACGTCGCTTTGCTATCCACAAGGAATGCTGCATTTTTATTAAACTCTTAGCTCAAATTATTAAACTCTGAGCTCACCACCCGGATCACTTAATCAAGTCTATTCAATTGGATAATGGATGAGGGTTCACATCAAAGTCTTTTAATGATTATTACATGTTTGTTGGGATTGATATTGAATACCTTGTTTCCCATGTTCATTCATAGAAAGATCTTGCAGAAATACATATCAAGCAGTTACAGCTTGTGACACGGGCTTTGGTGATGCACACCAACTTACCTGTCTCTGTGTGGAGATATGCAATTTTACATGTAGTTATGCTTATTCGTTTCAGACTTGTTGCCCGTCATCCATTTAATGTGTATCAGCTGATTACTGGGTATGAGTGACATTTCACACTTGCGTATTTTAAGTTGCATAATTTACATATCTATTACGTCTCCACTACGTGCGAAAATGAGTCTCGTGTATAGAATTCATAAAATAATATCGATAATTTTATCAAAATTTTCATATTTTGATTCGATATATCTCGGACATATGGTATTTTACGCTCACCGATCCGATTATTTGGCACTCACTAATCAGTCCGTAAATGCAAGGAGCAGCAGCTGTTTGGAATCTGAAACAGCATATTGTTCCTTTTAATATCATAAAAGTTGCAGAGACAGAGAGAGAGAGTTAAAAGTAGCCAAGACTCTGAAGTCTCTCTACAGCACACGTATTAGAGCAACTGAGCTAGGTTGGTGTTTGGCCCAGATAGAAAGAAAGAGAAGATGTCTGTAACACTGAACAGCGGGTACAAGATGCCACTCGTCGGCCTTGGCGTTTGGCGCATGGAAGGCAAAGAAATCAGAGACCTCATTATCAACTCCATCAACATTGGTTATCGCCATTTCGACTGCGCTGGTATCTCTCTTCTCTATTCTCTTGTGTTTTCTCTCACAAGGGTTTCATCTTTCTGGTTCTGGGTCTCCTTTTCTATCTGGGCATCTTTCTGATTCAGTTATTTGTATGATTGTATCCCAATAGAGTTGTGTATGAGACAAAATTTGAACCCAAAATGCTCTATAATGGGCGCTACTGAAATAGGTTCAGACAAAAAGGATAGCCAGATAAAACCTTGGGATGCATTTTGCATTCCTCCAATTGAGACTATAAACTGTCCATTCAAACAAACTTATTCCAAAATGAGTTCTGGTAAGTAGACCTGGTACTGAAGTTGGACTAAGATGTATAATAAAATGGTTGCTCTATGAGGGAATAATTTAAGTGTTGCTAATAAAAAATCTGCAAGCTACATTTTGGATATATGTAACTTACTTTGGTAAGATAATTTTGCTTTCAGCTGATTACAAGAATGAATCAGAAGTTGGAGAGGCACTTGCTGAAGCATTTTCGACTGGACTTGTCAAACGGGAGGATCTCTTCATCACCACCAAGGCTAGTCTAAATTTCAATTAACAATAACTCCTTGAAGTGGACAAGTGATATTCCTTTTGTATTCTGTAGACAATGACATTTTTCTTAGTCAAATTTCTCCATCCGTAATGCAGCTTTGGAATTCAGACCATGGACATGTTGTAGAGGCATGTAAAGACAGCCTGAAGAAGCTTCGATTAGATTATCTGGATCTTTACCTTGTTCACTTTCCTGTTGCCACTAAGCATACCGGTGAGTTCTTCCGGCTTTTTCCATGTATGTTCTCTAATTCGAGCTGTATGGCTTGGAGGAAATAAAATTTAATTTAGATGAGGAACATTTGAAGAAAGTAAACATAGATGATTAGAGAGAAAAAATAAAGAACAGATGGTTTTGCAGTTTGTAGGGTAATCTTCATCGACGCTTTTAAGAGAATTACAGAACACATCTCATCATTTTTGCACTTCAGCATGAGAAACTACTCAAGCCACCTGATATAATTGGCGGGACATTAAGATTTCATTACTTTATACATTAGAAGCCACTTAAGAAACTTAAGGACACAATTGACAGCGATATTGAGTGAGAGATTTGGGCCATGAGAGATTGAAAAGAGGTTTGATGAGGCAGACTGAGTTAGAAGGGAGGGCAAGAGATTATTGAGAAGAAGGGGTGATGAGGATTGTATGGACACTTTTTCGTAAAATGGATTTGTTGGAGAGGAACAGAAGTGGGATTGCTCAATTTTACTACTGTACAACCAATTCCAGCGGATCAAGAACAACCTAATTCTTTAATCTTTTGCTTATTATTATTGATAATGTATGGAGTTTTTGTATTGGTATCTCTACCTTTAGATGATCAACTTGAACTAGCATTTCCATCATCAAATTTGTTTGATTTTCTGAACTAGTTGCTAATTGAATTTACGTTACTGTATGTACCAAACTGCAGGAGTTGGTGCAACCGGGAGTGCTTTGGATGAGGACGGGGTGCTAGAGATAGACACAACCATTTCTCTGGAAACTACCTGGCATGCTATGGAAGATTTGGTTTCTATGGGTTTAGTTCGTAGCATTGGAATCAGGTGATCATAAGCTGACTACCTGAAGCATTACTAATGATATGTCTTTAAGATTCTTTTTGTACTGATATTGTGGTTGTACATATGCATCTCAGTTCATTGGGTATAAGAAAGGTACAATTAGGCGTGTAATAGAGCATATTGTGGTTAAAATGGTTATAAGCTAGTACAAATAACATTCTGTTTTAGAAACAAGTCGGTTAACTGAGGTTGGGAAACGGCTAATTTTGTATTTAGCTTTGTTGTTTTGTGTGTTGCACATGCTCTGGTTCGATCAGGAATTACATGGATATACGCGTGGGTACTTTTTTAACAACCTTCATACTGTGGCTGATTGCAGTTCGTTTTGTTTCCACGTTATTGCATTAATTGGAAGTGGAACTACTATTCTATGAGAGTCAGCAAGTACATCCTTTTTTTTTTTTTTTGCTTCTTAACACATACAACAATATGTTTGAATCATCTGTCCCGAGTCCCTCATATCACTTTGTTTTTGCTCTACGACATTGTTGAAAGTCAAGATTTGCTACCAGGAATTTGGATTAAATATAAAAGTTAAATGTTCTTTTACCTATTTTCTCTAGTTTAGTGTGAACTTCCATGAGACTTGGTGCTCTGGATTTTGAGTTTTTTCCATTTGTCAATGCTTTTCTGTTTGAATTGTGCTCTGATGGAAGAATCAATTGCAGCAACTATGACATCTTCCTAGCTAGAGATTGCTTAGCCTATTCCAAAGTGAAGCCTGCTGTGAATCAGATTGAAACACACCCCTACTTCCAACGTGATTCCCTCGTCAAATTCTGTCAGAAACATGGCATATCTGTCACAGCCCACACTCCTCTTGGAGGTGCTGCAGCCAACACAGAATGGTTTGGTTCAGCTTCCTCTCTGGATGATCCAGTTCTGAAGGTTCTTATTCTATCACATGCATGCACGAATAGCTAGGTTTATGTTAAATTACTGGGAAAGTTATTATTCTTCTCATTAGCAATTATAAACACTGTAACTAACCGTCACTCTTCTGTCAGAATCTTGCTGACAAATACAAAAGGACAGTAGCCCAGGTTGTTCTTCGATGGGGCATTCAACGCAACACAGTTGTAATCCCGAAGACATCAAAACTCGAGAGATTGAAGGAAAATTTTGAAGTTTTTGACTTTGAGCTCTCGAAAGAGGATATGGACCTGATTAAAAAGGTGGACAGGAAACTCCGCACCAATCAACCAGCCAAGTTTTGGGGTGTTGATCTGTATGCTTAGGTTTTCCATTATCCAATGTAATTCCTTGTATTTTCTAAGAATAACAGTGTGCGAGCTACTTGACTGTCTTTGAACTCGTAAACTTGAGATCGATATAACTTGTACTTCAAGGCTCAATCTGTGTACTAGATAGGTCAAATGAATCGACTCTTTCTATTGTGATTATTGGCGCTTCTGAGTATACATGTTCATTGTTCAGCTCCTTTCTTGTCTCAAGGTTACTCGTTTGTAATCTTTACTCGGATTATGTACCACTTTTTGATACAGAGGTTCTTAACTTTTTTTTCATCTTACTGCATTTCATTTGCATCCTTTTTCAGTGCCTTTGGAAATGTATGAAGCAGGAGTCTAGCAAAGTTCTATTTCAGGTGCAGCAAGTTCTTACATTTTGTACTAAACTAGATTTGCCGCGGGATTATCATCAAAATAAGATAAAAGAAAACAAAAGAAAACAAAAGAAAATTATTTTAATAGTTTAATTTTATTTAAAAAATAAATAATCGTAAAATATAGTTCATAATTTACAAATTATGTACTATTTAAGATAGTACTTGTAACTTACAAATATAAGAGTTGATCGATCATATAAGTTTTACTTTACATTATATTACATATACGTGAGTGAAAAATTAGAAAACAAATAAAAATATTCTTAAAATGTATTCCACCACCATAATAGATCCAAACAATATAAGGGTTTTCACATCCATTTGATGTACTTCAAGATTGCGCAAGGCAACAATGACAAATATCATTCTAATAGAAGTTATTCACATCACTGGAGAGTAAATGTCGAAATAATTCTGACCCTCTTTTTGTCTATAGCCTTTTATTATAAGCATTGCCTTGTATTTGTCTATTAACCCATCTACATTCATTTCTTCTTGAAAATTCACTTGGAACTTAAATGTTTGCAACCAGGTGGAAGATCTACCAGTTGCCAAGTATGGTTTTGCAGTATGGAATTAATCTCACTCTTAATGGCCTCTTTCCGCAGAGGACCATCTGTGGAGTTCACAGCTTCTTTGAAGGTTCGAGGTTCACCTTCAAGTACGTATGTCATGAAATATGGACCGAAGTATTTTTTAGTCGTTGCTCTTTTACTTTATCTAGGTTCTATCTTAGACTCTGATTCTTGATCATGGCCACCTTCCACAATGGCCTCATATATCCATTTGGAAGAATCTGATTTTTCTCTGGACTTACATAGAAATACAATATCGAAGAAACATGCATTCCTTGATTTCATTGTCGTATTTTCATGTATATCAGAGATTTTTTTATTTATGCACCTAGAACCGATTGGCGGAACTGTTCTACGCATGCCCAATGAAAATAAAGTCAACCATTTTTGACCTATTTTTTCACCTTTTTAGGTTTAGGTACTGCCACCTTGGCCATACATCCACATACTCGCAAGTAATCATATGATGATTTCTCCATTTCCATAATTTATATGAAGTTTTCTCTTCTTTCTTTTTGGATATCTTATTTAAAAGATAATTAGCTGATATAATGACATCTCTTCCACATGCTTGGTGGCAAAAAAAACTCAACATCATTAGATTCATCATATCCAATTAGGTACGACTCTTTCGTTTAGCCAACCATTTGATTGTGGTGAATACAGTGTTGTTGTTTCATGTATGATAGAAGTCAGCAAATGGTGATTCATACTCACCTCCTCAGTCACTTCTTATGACCTTTATTGTCTTGTTGAGTTGACTATGAACCTCAATAATATGAAGAATGAATTTCTCTATAGCCTCATCTTTTCAATACGGTGTTGTTGTTTCATGTATGATAGAAGTCAGCAAATGGTGATTCATACTCACCTCCTTAGTCACTTCTTATGACCTTTATTGTTTTGTTGAGTTGATTATGAACCTCAATAATATGAATAATGAATTTCTCTATAGCCTCATCTTTTCATTTCATAAGGTACACATAGAAATATTTTGCGCAATCATCGATAAAGATGATAAAATATTTATTACCACCTTTTATTTTTGTCGACTTTAAAACACATATGCCTCTATGGATTAAATCAAGGGGTCTATCGTTTCATCTAACGCTTTTGAAAGATGGTTTAGTTTATTTTGTCTCAATACAAGTTTCACACTAAACTTTTCAAGTTTATTAATCTCCACAAAGTATCATAAATAACATGTCCTTACCTACCATACCATACATTGGAAGATACACAAGTGGAAACGCTAGCTTTATTCATATCGATGACTATAATCATTATATTTCAATTTGAAATTTCCATCACTTGTGGCTCCATTCCAACATACATTCTATGTTAATACTAGAAGTAATTTTCCTTTAATTATTAAATGCAAATCGACTTCATTGAGCCTCTACTCAGTCCTTAGGAACGTACAATACGTTGTTTAGTTGTTTTTTTTTTCTAGAGATTAACATTTTAACCTCCTTACTTGACTATTGATTGTTCACCCAACTTGGCCTGGTCTTATTGCCGCTCCAAGTCTTCCATCTCCTAGTCATAATCTTTGATTGCTCCCATGCCTTGTCTGTCATTTATGACGTCATTTTTCACTACACAGTCCTCATAGCAAGATATTATATTCTTTGGGCCAACCATTCAATATTTTACTTTTGGGTCTCACCCCAAAACACGTTTTGCTATACGGAGGTGGGTCTCAACATATAAGGCACATCACCTCATCTTCCCTGAGCGATGTGGGTATGTGTAACGACCCAAATCAAAATGACGTGCTTAATGAATCGTATTAAGTTTATTGTGAATTAGTCGTGAGTATTAGATCGAGAATCGAAATTTTTTTATATTTGGAATTTGATTTAAGTTTCTTCTCGAGAGTTGTAGAGACTTTTAATTTGAGCTTACAGGAATTTTCGAGAAATTTTTCGAATAGAGTTCATAGAATTGTTCATGGGATAAGAAGGCTGGAGCAGTTCCCAGTTGGCTAGTTTGTGAGACTAGTGTGAGAATTGGCTTGTGGAGATCGGACGAGTTTGTGGTCATACATATCACTGGTGGCAGGGGACTGGGAGGAATGAAGTCATCACTCCGTGGAAAGAGTTCACAAAATTGTTCATGTGTAGCTTCTTCAGTGAAGCCTCGGAGCAGAAAAATTATGAGGAGTTTATGAATCTTTGGCAAGGGGATATGTCTTTGATGGAGTATCGGGATCGTTTCACTCGCTTGACTCGTTTTTCACCAAATTCAGTCAGGCTAGTGAAAGAGAAGTACTGGAGATTTGAGCAAGGTTTGCGATTAGAGATTTCTCCGTACTTATCTAGTATGTCACGTGCTGATTTTGATGAGTTCGTTACTATTGCCATAAGATGGGGGGATAGACTTCGATCTGAGCTAGGCCAGACTCGACGATTTAAGGAAGGTGAGTCTAGTTAAGGTCTTTCAAAAAGGGGAAGCTTAAGTACTTTTGGTTCCACTGCATCTTTAAGCAAGGGATCTCACATTCCTACTCCTATTGCACGTCGTCTGAGTAATTTTCAGAGGTAGATAAGGAGAGGTCGATTGCATAGGCAGAGATCTGGTACGTGCCAATTCCAGTGGATCTAGTGGACCTCATTTTACTCCATTAATGCCCAGAGATCGATTTTCTTTTGTGCAATCGATATCATAAGTATCATCACGGGTAGTGTCAGATTGGGACCTCATCTTGTTTTAGATGTGGCCAGACGGGTCACTTTGTTAAGGAGTGTCCGTAGAGGGACTCTCCAGGTGGATTTCTGGTGTAGAGTTCTGGTGGTGATCATGGAGTCACTTCTGGGTTTAGAGCCGCACCGCCACCCAGACAGCTAGCCTATCAGGATCGGAGCTAGAGAGGGCGACTGGCTAGACAGACTAGATAGGCCTGACTACATCATATGACTCTTCAGGAGGGCAGGGCAGCTTCAGAGGTGATCATCGACACGTTATATGTTTTTGGTTATGTTGTTTATATTTTAATTGATCCGGGGGTGAGACACTCTTTTATCTTTGTGAGATTAACATCAATAATTAACGTACCTGCCACTCTCTTATCGGTAATGTGGCGAGTGACTTATCCTTTCGGTGAGGTAATTTTAGTCGGGTTAGTTTATAAAGGCTGTAGTGTTATGGTTGGAGGTTTTGGGTTGATTGTCCACTTGATACCTCTTGATATCGCAGATTTCGATGTGATTTTAGGGATGGACTTTCTGAGCAATCACCAAGCTTTGGTTGTTTGTCATCGGAAAGAGATGGTGTTTTGAAATACGGATTTGCTAGAGATTTTACTCTGTAGAGAACGAAATGTTCTTTCATCACGCCTTATTTCAGCTGGGAAAGCCGAGAAAATGTTACGGAAAGGGTGTACTGCCTATTTGGCGCATGTCGTGAACACTTTTGTTTCCACCACTAACTTGGAGGATATTGCTGTGGTCAGGGAATACCCTGTAACTTTTCTTGAAGAATTACCTGGTCTTCCTCCAGAAAGGGAAATAGATTTCACGATTGAAGTACTTCTGGGTACAGGTCCCAAAGCTCAGGCGCTGTCCCGTATGGCTCCAAGTGAATTGAGGGAGTTGCAGGTTCAACTTCAAGAACTGATTGATAAAGGTTTCATCCATCCTAGTGTATCTCCATGGGGAGCTCCAGTTTTGTTTGTGAAGAAAAGGGATGGGTCTATGAGATTATGTGTTGACTATTGGAAAATGAACCAGGTATTCGTGAACAACAAATATTCACTGCCTCGTATTGATGATTTGTTTAATCAATTGAAGGGAGCTACGGTATTCTCCAAGATTGATCTTTAATCGAGATATCATCAATTGTGGATTAGAGAGTTAGATGTTTCTAAGACCGTGTTCCGATCCTGCTAAGGGCACTATGAGTTTTGTGTGATGCCATTCAGTTTGACGAATGCACCTGCTGCCTTCATGGCATTGATGAATCGAGTATTTCGGGCTTATCTTGATAAATTTGTCATTGTAGTTATTGACGATATCCTAATTTACTCAAAGGATGTGAGGTAGCATGTGAGGCATCTACATGTAGTTTTGGAGACATTGAGGCAATTTCAGTTATACGCCAAGTTCAGTAAATGCGAGTTCTGGTTGGATAATGTGAAATTTCTTGGCCATGTTATTTTGGCAGATGGTGTTAGTGTTGATCTTGTCAAGGTAGAGGCAGTGTTGAGTTGGAGCGGACCTGCAAGTGTGCCGAATATCAGAAGCTTTCTGGGTCTAGCTGGTTACTACCATCAAATTGTGCAGGACTTTTCACAAATTGCAACACCTCTTACAAGACTCACACGAAATGGAGTTAAGTATGAGTGGTCAGTGGCTTGTGAGGAGAGTTTCCAGACTCTGAAGACAAGGTTGACCACAGCCTTAGTGTTGACATTACCAGATGATAGTACGGAGTTTACTATTTTTAGTGATGCCTTTATGTTAGATTTGGGTTGTGTATTGATGTAGCTTGGTAAGGTGGTCGTGTAAGGATTACGACAATTGAAACCTCATGAGGCAAACTACCCCACTCATGATATTGAGTTGGTAGCGATAGTTTTTGTGTTGAAAATTTGGAGACATTACTTATATGGTGCTAGATGTTGGATTTTCACCAATCAAAAAAGTCTTACATACGTCCTCACATAGCCAGAATTGAACCTAAGACAGAGATGGTAGATGATGAAAGGACCCTACCCCGATTTAGTTGCCTAAACCGAAATCAAACCCCTTCTAAAAACATGAACTTCCAAAAATCATAAATTTTTTGGCAGAGTTTCACTATATTGCGTAGTTGCCATTAACCTGCAGCGAAAAATACACTGCATCCTATGTCACAAAATCCAAACCGTGGGCACCAATCCCATCCGGATTTCTCAAAAACATATCATAACGTAAAGCAATAAACAAAACTGTAGCTTTACAGAAATTCGGGAAAATCATGTGAAAATATAAACATAATAGTATTCAGAGTGACCTCTAGTATATACATGTATACACAACAGTAGGCCAAACTAGAAACATATTGAGAAAAGAAAATTAGCTCGAATACTAAGCCTCCAACCTTGATGTGCGACACCTGAATCCAAACTGCAATCTGGGCATTGAAAAGAAAGAGCCCAGGGAAAGACATAAAAATTGTTAGAGTGAGTAGACGAAAATAAATGTCTTTTGCCGAATAAATATAAATGTTTATAAAACATATGCGAGTCTAGATGCATAAAATCAAATGGTACACAAGGGAGATTCTAACTCTTCACGCGTACGGAGCATGCATCGAAAATCCTGTGGGTCACATATGGACACATCCGCGCTAGTACAGTCTGAATCATGGGATCCCTGATCCTCACGTGATTCCAGTCAGAAAGGCCTGAGGTCAGAGTATCTGCTCCCCCCCCCTCCCGGTAAAGACCTCGGGTCAGGGTAACAGTCCCGCCCGGTAAACATCCTCGGGGATCAGCTGAGATGCTAAGTGTATTGATACAACTACTACTGAGACTGTACTCTGTGTAAACCAAATCATAAAGGTTTCTGGAGGTCACTTTTACACATATGAGACCAAAAACGTTTATGACTTATTACAATGTAGATGTTATTTCTATTTATAACTGGTCTCGAGTTAGGACCGAGAATTTTTTATCACTATAAAGAGGTTATTCATATATGGAGTATTCTTAAATCGAGGTTCTACTGCATCTTATATTCTTACGGTTCTTATGTTATATTGTAAATTCCAAATATTACAAATGTCACTTACTTTTGGTTGATTATGAACACCATTGGAAAGCTCTCAACCAGTTCACCAACTGTGTAACTAGACTGACATCTAATTCAACGACAACTAGCCGAAATCAAGCCCTAAAGCCACTGAACTCTAACCTTGCCGGAAATTGATTCTGGCGACGTATCTCTATTTGCGAGCCATAGTTGGGCTCAAGGATCACCCCAATCAACTCATGAGGATGAGGGGAGTAAAACTCCTCCATCCTCGGCGACCAAAGCCTCCGGCAACCATCATTCACTACGGAAGCCAATTTGAATCTGATCGGAAATCTACTTTGATTTCCCTCGGTTAAACCTACACCAAAATCATATCACAACACATATACACAATCACAACACAAAATCCAATCGATCGAATAATACCTAGCTTGTCACCGGAAACCTCGATGGCGATGGCGGCATAAAACCACTAAAACCCGAAACCACACCCGTAACTCCGATTACGATATTCTACTTGTCTATGAACTCATCTCGACAAATCATACGATTTTCATCCGAAGTCAACTGAAAGGACCCAACCCCGATTTAGTTTCCTAAACCGGAATCAAACCCCTTCTGAAAACACGAACCAACAAAAACCATAAAAATTTCGGCAGAGTAACGCTACTAACGCGGAATTGTCATTACCTGCACCCGGAAAATACACTTCATCCTATGCCACAAAAATCAAACCGTGGGCACCAATCCCATCCGGATTTCTCAATATATCAACAGTAACGTAAAGTACGTAATAAATATAACTATACTTTACAGAAATCCAGGGAAAATCGTATAAAAATATACATCAGAATACTCAGAGCGACTTCTAATATAGATATACAAATAATAGGCCAAACTAAGAACCTACCATAAAAGACACATCGCTCGAATACTATGCCTCCGACCACGACGTGCGACACCAGAATCTGAATTGCAAATTGGGCAATGAAACCGAAAAGCCCAGGGGAAAGACATGAAAACTGTTAGAGTGAGTGGAAGAAAATAAATGTCTTTCGCCGAATAATATATGTTATAAAAACATATGCGAGTCTAAATGCATAAAAATCCTATGGTACACGAGGGAGACTCTAACTCTTCACGCGTACAGAGCATGCATGGAAAATCTCACGGGGTCGCTCGTAGACACATCCGTGCTAGTACAGTCCGAATCACGGGATCCCAGTCCCACACGTGATTCTAGCCAGAAAGGCCTCAGGTCAGGATATCTGTTTCCACCCGGAACTACATCGGCACAAGAAACAGTTCCCCCTGGTAGGCACCCTCGGGGATCAGCCGGGATGCGAGTGTATCGATACAACAACATATACTAAGACTCTACTCTGTGTAAACCAAATCATAAATCCTTTCTATGCACATGCATAAAACATAATATATATGTATGTATATCCGTATACGCATATTCGTATATATATAATCATAAAACACATGCTCGTAAAAATCACGATCATACTGCATGCTCAAGTTCGTAAAACGTATATAAAAGACTCGCAATCAATCTGTGAGAAGAAATTGTCCACTCACAGACTAGCATAACGCAGTTCGCGTTAATCCCGTGATCCAGCGGAAAATCCCTCGCCAGACGAACAATCACGAACCCCTGAATAATCATCAAAATCCATTCCTCAAAATCATAACTCGATACTTCAATTCAACTCACGAGAAACAACCAATCTCGGAAACACATAATTCAATTACGACGAATTGACGAAAATCCGATAATCATACCTCAAAACCTCGCTATAACTTTCGATGCTCAAATCAAAAAACGAACCTCACCACTGCGATCGGGGCGCGATTCCGAGCGAAACGACATGCAACTTGTCGAAAACCCCGAAAAGTCAACCGTTGACCACCGTTGACCGCCGGCGGCGGCGGCGGCGCCACCCAAACTGAAAATTTCCCGGCGGAGCAACACCTATTCCACTCAAAATCATCCAACAAGCAATCTCCATAACTACACCAAAGTCCAATTCTCACTCTAACTAGCTGAATTTCATGCAAAACCAAAATCACACAAACTTTTCAATCCATGAATTCTCCATGTACAAGCAAAATTAGAACTCCATACTTACATGGTAGCTTCTTGGTGATGAGGGCTTCAAAGCCCAGTGCTTTAAGCAGCTCAAATCGGCCGGAAAAAGTTCAACCAAAACTCACAAAATTCCTAAACTTTTAACCGGAAAAATACTCCCCTCCGGCGTCCCACGCCGTCGACGGTGGCCGGGAAGATGAAGAGGAAGTCGAGGCGAGCAGAACGGGTCCGTCCCCGCGCCCAGGGGTGGCCGGACGGCGAGCCACCACCGGCAAGCCATGGTGCTCCGTCGAGCTCCCTCCTCCACCGAGTTGACTTGGTCAACTCCATCAATGCATGTTGACTTTCCCAAAACAGCAACCTCCATATATACTTGCTATTTTAGGATACTTCCAAAATATATTTTACGACAAACTTCAAACACACATAACTTTCACGTCGTAATTCCGATTTCAATAATTCTCGCGGCAACAAACTCAACTCAACATGTTCTTCAATTACCACTCGAAGTCAAACACTTTGACAAATCCGATAAAAAGTCAATGATTTAAACCATCACAAGCTTAACCAACTAAATAATCAACGGTCGAAAATATTCACAACATAATCCTCGTAACTCGGAATAATCCTACGGAAGTTCCCACAAGCTCGAAATTAAATTCTCTACATCTTCCGTGAAGAATCCGAAATCGAATTCTCGTCCGGTAATTTAGTCGCGTACAAGGCCGCCATATTAAACCGATTATGCCAGAATTTCAAATATTCATATTTTATTCCTCGGTCGTCCAAATAATGATCTGGAACCGCCCACGAACTCGAAATCACGCGTACAACAACTCTCGGGAAGAGACACATCTCAAATTCTCGGCCAATAATTTAGTCGTGATCAAGTCTGGCGATTCAATTATCTGTCAGAAATCTGCGATTACGCATAACCTCATGGACTAAGCTGATTACACTGCTAATTCTGTTCCGGGTCGTCACATCAACTAACTTCGAAAATTCAATAAAAAGTCAACCTTTGACCTCTCGATATTTACTGATAGTAAAAATTATTTACCGCAATTACTAAATCGAACTCGAATTATCCATAAATGATATCAATTATTCGGGTTATTAGAATGTTAGTTTTTAAGAGTATACGATTTCGTTGACATAAACATAAGAATTGGGTAATAGAACGTGTTCATAATATTTGGACCTTCATGAGAACTTTCATTCATGATATCCTAGTTAGTAAATTCGTGAATTGGTGAATTTTTGAACAAAATGTCCGTTTTCCGTTCACAATGCAAATATTAAAAAAAACGTATTTTTTTAACCCGAACGAATTAAACGTTTTTTTTACGTTTTTTTTTCAAAGAAAACAACGTGAATTAAAAAAAGAGGAAGGAAGGAATATGACTCAAGACAAAGTAATTGAAAATGCGTTGTGTTTGATAACGTCAAGACTAACTACTAAATTAAACACTTAATAATCAATCAAGACGCAATACAATTTAAAACCCTTTCTTGTAAAATGTAGCATTGATAAGTAAGGATCGTTCTTTAACCGAAGATTGAGGGAATATGCATGACTACACTATGATTTTACGAGGGGTTTATAAGAGTTTGATTAATTACCTACGAAAATAAGAACAAAATATGGCAAGTAAACATATTCAGAAACCTTAAATTCTATCATGCTTCACTCGTTGACAAGTAGAAAACAAACAAGAACATAGAATCCTAAACATGCTTACTAGACCGAAAATAAAATATTAACTAATATATATAAGTGATCGACTCATCTTTTTCACCAAAGTCTTACAACTAAGTCATATTATATGCTCTCTATTAAAAATTTATGTCTTTAGATGATTAACATGCATGATCTTTTATTGTGCTTCGGGAATTTGTCCTATGACATGTCTATCAACTTGACAAGGAATTTTCCTTAGCCTAAATTGATGCATTAAGACTATCATGCTCGAAAAAGTACTAGGACTCAAAACAATTTACACATAACACTTCAAAATCATAAACCAAAAACTTTATTTATAACCAAAGTACAAAACGTTTACAAAGATAGAGAGAAGGGTAGAGTTACACTTTAAGCTCGGAAATTTACCCTACGCCTCTAAGGTAGCCGTCCTTCAATAGAGATGGAGAGTATCTAAGGAAATTTGCCCTATAGTCTACTCGGTGGAGGATGATATTTTGTGGTGATGGAGGATGGCGGATCCTTGGAGATTTTTGAGCTTTGGAGAGGAAGGAGAGTATTTGGCAGAGGTTTTTGGCTTCTAAGATTAGTGATATCTCAATATGGGGCGTGACCCTTATATAGATTTTTGAAACCTTGTTATATAGGAAGAATGATTGCTGACCCGGTTCTTGATTACTTCTTGCATAGTTTCACCAAAACGGAGATTCCGAGAGTTCTAGAGCTCCAAATCAGGTGATTCTTAATTTCAAATGGAAGAGGACTTTAAAATATTTATAATGAGCTATCATTCACATTTTTCTGAGCTCGGAGTCGTTTTGGATGATTCAATGAAGTTTCAGGTCGAATCTTGATTTTCTTCCTTTCCCACCAAGTAACTTGAGAAAACCTGATTTATTTTACTTTCTTGATCTCCAAGTCACATCTTCTAACCGAATTAACACATTTAGGCTTCAATATTGAGATTTATTTAGGCCGGCCTTGATCTTCTAAAATTAGCCTCACGAATTGCTTAATGGGTCGGCCCATCTCCGATGGTCCAAAACAAAAATTCTTCCTTAGTGTGTTTTTCATCTCTTTTTGATCCCTTTCTCCATCTTCTTTGTTAAGAACTTAAAAACAACAAAATACGTAAAACTAGAGAATACTAAAGTCAAAACAAAGCCAAATGTAAAGAGAATGACGTTAAGAATCAAGCATAAAATGCATATATTGGTGTTTCTCAAGACAAAAGTAATTGAAAAAACAGTGATTAGAGTACGTTATCTAGATCTCTTCCTCTAGTGCACAACTTCACACACAAATTTAATGTATATGAATTTATTTTGTGATACCTTTTTGTTAAACTTTAAAGTTTGGGGAAGATTGTACCTGATATTTTTATTGTCTTTTGAGTTGTTGATTATATGATTATATGAAAAATGCATTTTTATGGTTTAGCTCAAGTCCATGGTTTTAGTCCATTTCACAATTATATATTAGAATATATTGATATGTGTAATTTATATATATATATATCCAAATTTTTATATTTTATATTTTAATTATTTTCGGTTTTAAACAAGTACGTATCAAATTTTAAATTTTTCAATTTTTCAATTTTATGGCTAAATTTTTACGAATTTTATTCTTTTAAATCTACTCAATTATGTACGTATGTATTTTTGACCTATAATTCACGTACCATTTTTTAATAACTAGGCATGATATAAGTGAACTTAGTTTAAGCATATGTCATATAAATATGGATTGGTGGCGGTGGATGGAAATTCCCCGTAACCGTTCTCATATTGTTTACTAAATTTTTACATTATGTCTGTCAAACTGATATCAAATCCTTCATATATAATGATATAATGACATATAATTCTACTACATTGTTAAAATATAGACTATATATATACGGTTCTTGATGTTTCCTTGTAAAATGAAAACGATGAACCGGAACTGAATTGAACTGTTTGAATATGGTTCGATTCCTAACAAAATATATACTCTAAAATTTTAGAATCGAACCGAATCGCTCTATTCTGATTCGATTCAGAATGGTTGTGCGGTTCCCGGTTCCAAAGTCCCATGCCTAACATTAAAGAAGTCTTACACCGATATGAGGAACCTTCTGAATAATCCATCAACTATGGGAAAAGAAGTGTTTGTTTTAGCAAAAATTGGTGGAACAGGAACATGGAAAGTATGCCTCTCTACTGCAGATATATGTGGTACCGTGCTGTATCATGATAGGTACTTGGGTATGCCGACACACATTGGAAGGAGTAGAAAAGGTCCTTTTTTCTACATCAAGGATAGGTTGAGAGACAAACTAAAGGGATGAAGGGATCTCTTCTTAGTGAAGCCGGCCGGAAGCTATTGGTCAAGGTAGTTGCTCAATCCTTATCTACTAATGTCATGAACTGTTTATTGTTGCCGAAAGATTTTTGTGAAGAATTGCAACAGATGTGTGTCAATTTTTTCTGGGTTGACAAGACCGACAAAAGAAAGATACATTAGACTACATGGAATAGACTGAGTCGGCCAAAAGAGAGAGGTGGATTGGGATTTCATAATCTCTATGCCTTTAACTTAGCTATATTGGCTAAGAAGGCTTGGATGTTGATTCAGTAGCCTGGATCTATTGTTGGTAAGTTATTTCAAGCTATTTATTATGAGAATAACACGCTTATGAGAGCTTCTTTAGGTCTGTCACCATGTTATAATTGAAGAAGCATCATCAAAGCTAGAGTGCTACTGGAAAAAGGTAGTAGATGGCAGATTAGCCGAAGGGATATGGTTGATTTTTGACAGGATAACTGGCTACCCAGACCTGAAGCCTTTCGGCCATAGAGAGAGCTTACAGTTCCTACTACATTGGCTCATGTGTCCCAGTTTATTACACCACAGTAGACTTGGGATATTGATATGATGTAGCAGTTTGTCACGCCTGTGGATATTGAGTTATTGAAAGGTCTTCCCGTTAGTAGAACAGCTCGTCCAGACCGACTGGTATGACATTTTATGCCCAAAGGTGACTATACTGTTAGTGGTGCTTATAAAGTCTCTCAGGATGTTGTGGTTCTTCCTCAGATGGTAGCAGATGACCCACACAGGCAGCTTTGGAGGAGGTTGTGGGGGATGAGGGGGCACCGACAACCAAGATGTGTGCCTGAAAGGCATGTCATGGATACTTGCCTACGGGTCCTAGATTGAGGGGATGCAACATTGATGTGGATGGCATGTGTCTTCTTTGTCATTGGAGTCCTAGGTACATTTATTTCGAGACTGTCCTGTTGTACAACCTATTGTCACTTTGGTTGCTTTTGGCATTGGTCTACACACTAATTCCTTTCTTGAGTGGTTGGAGGTCTATTCTTGGGCCCTTTCTATTGAAGACTTTGCTAGACTCATGGCTTTTATCTGGTTTATTTGGAAGGGGAGGAATGATGTGTTGTGGAACAGGAAATCTTTTGATCAATGGACAGATCTTGCGGGTGTTGGCAGGAACTTGGCAGGATCACTTTGTGATACTGGACATGACTCTGAACAGCCCAACAAGGATTTTGTAGACTTGTAGTAGACCCCTACTGGGTTAATATTGTGTTTGCATGGATGAAGCTTTTGATTTTGGGTGACATAGAGGAGGTATTGGTATTGTTGTTAGATATTGGTCTGCTAGTTTTGTGATGGCATTGGCATGCCGTGTGGATGGACTTTATTCCCCTCAGCTAGTAGAGTTGGCTGTAGCTGGGGAGGCATTGTGGGCTGCTATGGAATGTAGGTTTCACCCTGTGCGCTTCAGTTCGGATTGTTTGAATGTGGTAAGAGGTATCGCCAACCCTACTTCAGACTCTACTATGAGCAGAGATCTGTGTTAGGACTTGCATGATAATTTCCTTCAGTTTTCTAAATCAAAATTTGTACATTTAGGTAGGGAGGACAATGTTATGGCTCATAAATTAGAAAAATGGGCATTGCGCAATGCATATGTCCCTATTTCATTCCCTATAACCCCTCCTCTTTTTTTTGGAGTGGTTGAACATTGATTGTACTGTTTGAATTTTTGGAATATATTCTATCGCTTCACCTCAAAAAGGAAAAAAAAAAAAAACTAAAATGCTAAATATAACCATTTACCTTCTTTCTAAAAAATCACACTGCTAATCTGTAACCAAAAAGAAAAATTACATTGCTAATCGAAAACTTACTCTTCTGAGCATTTATTGAAAAAGAAAAAAATACATTTGTAATTTCTTTACTTGAGATCTCAAATTTTCTATCTGACTATTGCTTTCTACTGCCCGCCTATGGTATAATGAATGCCTCACATGTTGGAGGAAGAATAATTGAATCTACTAGAATTCGTTAGTCATTGTGCTTCTTTTCACAAAGTCAGTAATCTGATATCCTGATGAAAATCTTCTCTGCACCACGGTCTGTAGCATCCTTACTTTTCATTTTTCGTCTTTGGCATCTTACTCTGCGGAAAGTGCAACCTGGCGATTAAGGATGTTGGTGCTCTTGTATTTCTGTCAAAGCCTCCTGAAAATAAACCAATCAGTCAACATGTAAACAATTAAGTATATATGCTGTATTGAACGGTTGAAGTTTTTATTTCAACTGCCAACACTGTGAACTTATAATGGAGTTGTGCGATCTTTCTAGTTTCGTACTATGTGCATGGATGTGCCTAAATATTTGTTCTCAAACAAGTACATTACTATGCCGAATACAAGTTAGTGCATACCTCTCCAAAAGCAGTACTGGATTTCCTCTGTTGTTAGACCTGTTACACAAGTAAATTGCAAGTAACTTAAACTCCATATCTTCAACGGTCTTGTTATGTATCAAATGCTTATAATCTTCTTTTTTGTTACCTCGGAATATTGATGTTGCAGAAGTTCCAAAGTACACCGTCCTTCACAAATGCCATATCCACTCCGTTGGAACATCTATTGGCTTGACACTAGAAGCATGATCTGCAAACATCTGCATGGTGATACAACTTCGTTATACATCTAAGCTTGGTTACAAAGTGGATGAAGTAGTTGATAGCTTAGTAAACCTAGCCATGAAAGTGTACTTCTGATACTGGTTATAGTTCATCGTGAATCTGCACAGTTGAGAAAACATAATTTTGAAAGAGATCTAACTCGTTAACCTGAAAGTATGTGCCATTGAGTGGAAAGCTTCCTCTCATTGCTGTTCTACAAGGTATCTGTGACGGGTCAAGTTAATTTCAATTAGCATTTTCAGAGTAGTCTCTATATTACATATCACAAAAATTGATTCCTTACTAAAATTGTCCCTCTAACTATTTGCGAATGTTGTTCTCTAATACTGCTGCATGAAAAGCATGTCTTCTCGTTGCACAATTTGTTTCCATCTTGGGAGTGACATCTGCTTTCCGGTGGTTGAAATGAATTTGCAGTTTCACCTAAGGATATGCAGTGCACAGTCTATGTTATTTGTTTCCAATATGCATAAACCACTTCAAAACTAATAGGAATTCACATGATTTCAAAACTGCAACACAGTTCTCTAGGTGCCATGTATATGATGACTTATATGATTGGATAAACAACTGCATCTTATTTATTCTCTGTAATCTGAAATTAAAAATTTACCATTACTGAAATTCTAATAGAATAACCTCTTCAGGAATGTTGTCTATTGAGCTTACCTGGTGTTCATATATCAAGAAGGTATGGGCTTGGATCATCTGGTTCCCGAATATTCATCTGTAAATAAATAATGCTCAGCTCACCATACTACTTCAAGTAAATCATAACTTTTACTAGATATACACTTCAACTGGCTTACCCCTGCCAAGAGTTTATGTGAATCTGGTAGTTCATACCTGCATATAGCAGCAAGAGATGGATAAGTGGATCATTGAGAATATTTTTCGCCTATATGTATATATATGCATATCTCTATATGGATATCTTTGCTGAAAGTGCAGCTACTTTCATGATGGCCATCAACTTCAAATGTCTCCTGGCACAAGAGTGAACTAAGAAGATTGTTGGTACTGGACATAACCTTTAATGCTGATTGACTTTGTCATTAGTCTTCTCACGGTTTTCACCATTAGGTTTAGCTTGAATGGCCTCTTTGCTTATTCCTTCAGCATGGCTACAATGTCGCATGGAAGCATATTCAAACCCATTATCTGCATGTCTTTTCCCGACGTGCAACAACAGGTGATGCGGAGTCTTGTTCTTCTGTGAGGATTATGCAGTTACTTGGCATATGACTCGTAGCTCCCAGTGTCTGGCTTTCTACGGTCACTTCGTTTTCCAGGCCAATCACCTCAGCAGACCTCATTATAGACACATGATTAGTTTTAGTGGCCCTGTATATATATTCCTTCAAAGCCAAAAGTCACATCAAATGTCCTCGCGTTCCCTTGTTGCATCTCTTGTTGCTGATCAACTGTTTTCCCCTTCTTTTTATTCTTTTCCGGATCAAAGTCTAGAACTCTCCTGCATGATTTAGCACCTTAAGCAGCTTTATTGCGCATTGTTTCACTAGCTAGTACCATCAACCGGCTGACTTGAGGAGTCCTTTTGGATATTTTTCCTCACATACACCTCTTTCCTGTTCGGACTTCCTTAGGCTCTGTATTCTTTGGAGTTGCAGACTTTGGACTTCTTTTGGGCTTGCCTTCTACGATCACTTTGGTCTTTGGGCCTGTGTTTTCTTCTCTTGGGTGGTTTCTGCTCGGGTGTCATGTTGAGATCAAGACCTCTGTCACCTTCATGGTCAGAATCTTTATTTCCTTCATCTGGTAAAGAAAGGCCTGCAGAAGCTGATTCCACAATACTCTGCAATAGTTCTCCACCATGTTTCTGACTTGCTACATCTCCTGGAGACATAAAGAATCCCATCTCCTTGTTGTTGACCTTACTGGAGGTTTCCCCTGTCAAGGATTTCTGTAATGCTGAAAGGTTGTTGTTCTCCAAAAGGTTGACCTTATTTGTCGTAGACTGAAGTTGACTGGTAATACAATAATTAGTACTGGATGATGTTCTGGGTAAAGAGTTTAGAGCGTCCGTGCACATGAACAAGTCCGCCTGTTTTTCATGATCCTTGCTAGAGCTTTCCCCTGTCAAGGATTTCTGTATTGCTGAAAGCTGGCTGTTCTCCAAATGCTGGACCTTATATACTCCAAATTGAAGTTGACTGAGAACACTTGAAGTAGTATTGGCTTCTGTTGGTAAAGAATTCAGATCATACGTTGGTCGCATTGGCATGGGGAAAACATCTGCTAAGAAAAGCAGTTTTATTGTGAAGTAGTGTTAACAATGTTAATGTGATAATTCGTATCTCACGTTAGATTATATACCAATGTAATACCCCAAACCAAACTGAAAAATACAAGTTTATAAATTTTTCGTATAACATGGAAAAACTAAATCAACTAAAAAAAATATTAAAAGTAATTTGTAGTACATTTAGATCTTTACCTCAACCTATACCAGTATCATCAAAGACAAGATTGTTCAGGATACGAGTTGTTCTATTAAAAGAACGTATTTTGACATTTTTGCCAAATGATTTCATTTCAACAGTACAAGAAATTTCTCATAATAATAAATCTCATGTACTGAACATAGTGATATGTGTATTGATTTCCCTTTTTCTCCTAACTTCTGGTCATTATCAATGGAATTATAGCCAAATATTGTATAGTATGATTCTACTTGACATTCGTTCATGCAAACTTTTGGCTTATAGGGGCAGAGCTGTCACAATTATTCAACAGGTTAGAACTGGAGCAGTGATTGTCATTGTTAAGCAGCCAATTGGCTACATTTGATTCTCCCCGAATGTTATTACCATATTGAGAAGGGAAATCCGCAACCACAGGCATCCTTGTCACCGCACTGGAACAATATGATCCATTGTCGTAATGTAGATTCGTCAGCAAGAAGCTGCTTGAATTGTTCCTTTGGTTGACCACTTGAAAATGCATGTGAGGAGTACGAGGTGCATTTGCTGCCATCTCAACACTTCTACTAAGACTCCCATTTTCAGAGGCACCAAAAATTGCAGTTTCATTATCCTCGAGTAGTAGTTGTGTGAAAGATCGAGTGTTCCAACTTGAGCTGTCAATGCTGGGCAACTGAGTAATAGCCTGTTATATGATTACTCGTTCCGTACTGCTGAGCCAGACCTTTGCCGATACCATAAACCCCTACATTTCCAGGAAACTGGGGGTTATAGCTTGTCTCATGCCATTGTATAAGTATCACACAATTGTACATTCCCAAAGTCATGTCGCCAATTTTCTTGTAGGTGATTCCCATAGGGGTTAAGTAGGACATGGTGAGGTTTCAATGGAAGAGGCTTCTGGGTGTTGTCGGCACCTAAGGAGGCATGGATCGAAGATTATCATCCACCAGAGTTGAAAATTCCCCTCCAAAGTTCATCATTGAGCTCAGGCCCCTTGCAAACTAACACAACTTTCTTCACTTTCTTATTTCACTGATCTATATTGAAATGTCCAATACTTCTTCTGGAGACTAAAATCCACAAATAGATTCCTCTGACAAAGCCAACCTACACCTGAAATGCAATGCATAAATATAACCCACATTTAAGAAACTAATTTATTTCAATTTGGAAGAAGAAATAGGATATCGTATTTGACATAAAGCTCAAAAGGCATTTGAACCAGACAATTCTATAGAACTAAAACCAGCTATGTTTGTTTCCAGGATAGCATCAATTGCAATAGAAAGCCAAAATTAAAGAAAAAGATACAAACTTTAACTGTAAAATGATATAACCAATGCAAAATATTTCAGAATTAACTGATTTCTATAAGAACTGAATGGCAGAAATTATGAGCCAAAGCATGATATCTTCACAGAATCTTCAATCTCCTGGTCGATATTAATTGTGCAAATTAATTGAAAAATCTTCAGAATACTAAAATGTATTTGACATAAGGCACCATATCATTTACAATCAAACATTCTCTCTCACACAACAAAGACTAGACATACATGTTTCTTTCCTGGCATACATGAATTAAGAAACCCAAAATTAAAAGCAGAGAGAGAGAGAAATAAAATAAAATAACTCAAGATTGATATTAACACTTATGAAAAAATTATGTAAATCGATTGGCTTTAATATGAATTAAATTTCAAGAACACAAAAGATATTATCTTTGGAAAGTTGGAAAACCAGAATCTTCATTTTTTGGTCAATACTGCATGAATTAAATGAACAACAAAATCTCAAATTAAGAAACAGTAAAATGTAGTCGAGCTTAGCTCACCGATCTGACATGTGAGTCTCTGAGTCACCCAGCTTCGACTCATGGGTCAGTCAATGCTGAAAAAAGTCAGTTTAAAATTCAACTCATGGGAGAGAGAGAGAGAGAGAGAGAGAGAGAGAGAGAGAGAGAGAGAGAGATGAGCTAGCTAAGCAGTAAACAAACCAAACAAATATAGATTAAGGCAAATATTTTGGCATAAAAAGTGAATTGAGCGCCCTCTCCTGAGATTAGATCTACAAAAGTATGGACACCTATAATTAATTAATGACTTTTCCAAACTGTTGCTCCAGTGGTTTTGTATCTTCAATTTAGTACAATTCTGCCATGAATGGAAGGTAAGTGTGTGATTAAATTTTTTGCACTGTTGTCAGCAATGATCGTTGTGATTCTACTTGCATTATTTTTTGTGAGATTTATTTTTTTAATTAAATTCAAATAAATTTTCACCTAGGAGTGTACAAATAGGTGGGAAATGCTGTACACTAAAAATTGATGTTGGTAACTGAGCCTAGACTCTAATTAAAGACTCGAGAGAGAGATAATATGAGTTTTATGCAATGTCTTCTCTAAGAGCATCTCCAACAACTTATGTAAAATTTCTTTATAATAGAGTAAAAAAATCGAAAATCTCTATAAAAATCAGCCTTCAACTCTAACAGATTTTTTTTTATCTCACTCTATAATTTGATATTTTATTCACAATTTAATGAATCAATCCCTATTTTAATTAAAAATATGTTTATTTGTTTTTTCAATTAAGAGAGAGAATGATCAAGAAGGAAAAAGAATGAGAGATAAGAGAGAAAATTATGAACTTTGAATGCTAAACATTAAAGTTTGGAGATTTTTCATAGTTTTAGAGTTTTTAGTTTTTCTATAGATATCAAGTTTTTGTTTCTCTTTCCACCCACGTTCTCTATTATAAAGAATGGATTAGAGTATATGTTGGAGCAAAAATATGGTGTTTTTACTCTAAAAGAGTTAATTTCAAGTTTAGAGTATATGTTGGAGATGCTCTAAGATTTTACAGAGACTTAACGTTTAACTGATTATGTGTATGTATGTTGATGTGACTACTCTTGAGTTATGTAAAGCCATGTGAGAAAAATAAATAAGATATGTAGCTAAAGTACTTACACATAATAGAATACCAACTTGGAACAAGGTAGCATAATACTTGTATTGAAAAGTTTCAGTTGCTCTACATATGAGAATATTGTTCTGATATTTCAACGCAGCACCCCTTTTATATGACTCGCATGGGGGGTGTCTGTAGACATGATTCATTTCTATCTCGGAACAATTTTTCTTGAAAATACGGATTTGACTGCATCTAGTAATATGGAGTTCTAACCAATTGTTAGTATGCCATGAGCTAACTCCAAAAAGTATGCCTTACTTAGCACCAAAATAGCTTTGCAAGGAGATAAACAGGGGCAAAACACGCGCCTAGCCAAGCGGGGGCGTTATGCACGTCACTATGCCTCGTGTACGGAACTGAGTACGGAAAGATCAAAGTACTCTCTCTTGCACAAAAGAGGAGTACTGGAGACAGTCCCACATCAAGGGCCACAGAGTGTTGTCGACCTCACCTACCCATATTAGGTAGGCACACACTCCAAGACAAAGGTAATCTTACATTTGGACCACCATTCATTCACATTTCGTCATACCATGTACTGACTTGAGTGTCGGAGCGATGAAGGCAGGCTAATCCCATCTCAACTTCCTGATGTCCATTGCTTGTCTTTGCAGGATATAAGAGAGTTCGAGGACTTTCACCCGAACACTCAGGAGCGATCTCCCCAATATCTATTGCTCTTTTGCTTGAGTTTGTGTCAGATTTTGGCAAAAACATTTGGCGCCGTCTAACAGTCTCATTTTTTCTACCCACTTAAAAAGCCTTTTTTCCATTTGATTCTCAAACATCCTTATTATTATGCCGTCCTCTGGGCCTAAAAACTTCATCACGCCCATGGGCGAGCGTTTGCAAACGGTCGAATCGTTCCTTACTCTTGTCACCCCGTCCATGGGCACCAACGCTGTAGATAGGGCCACACCCAGCATTCCCAACAACGACCAAGCTCGTCTACTATAGGAGCTCGCAGAACTTCGGGCGAAACAGGACGCTACCCTCCTCACAAAGAACGCTTGCATGAGACACTCACCAACCTCCAGGCCTAACAACTGGAGCTCAGACGCTGCTAGGAGCGGCACAACATGATACACATGAATGCTCAGCTTGTCCATCCTCTGATCGCCTGTGAACCACCCCGTTTGGAGCACCAATAACCAGCTCCCGATGCCACAGCCTAGATATTAGCTCTCCCCTAGCTGAGCTAGTGGGGGAAGTCAGGTAGAGTCGTCACCCCAACCCCCATGTTCCATACACACCGTGCACCATGACGTTCTCCACGACTATCACGAACGTGGGACGTAACCCAAGGGTAAAGACTTGGAAGGATGAGTGTTATTCTGGACGCGATGACCCAGGAACCCATGTAGACAGATATCTTTCATCTACCATCGGCCACATGCATGAAGACAACATACTGTGCTATCTGCTTCTAGAAATGCTGACATGTGACGCACTTAACTAGTTCTTTGAGCTCACCCCAAGATCTATTGCTTCCTTCACAAAACTTACTGACGCTTTTCTCAAGCCTTACCGATTGCAAGCGTGCCACAACACTTCCAAATCTCTCTTTTTTGTTTGCCAGGGTGGATTGGAGAACCTCTCCTCCTCCATCAACCGTTTCAGATCCACCGCTCAGCTTTGTCGGAACTTGGACAAGCAGACGACACTGAACGCTCTGGTCAAGGGTTTAGAGCCCTCTCTTTTCAAAGAAAAAATAATCAAACGCAACTACGTCACCTATGAAGAGGTCTTGGATATGATGATTATGGAGGCTGAGATCCACAACAGAGGGAACGGCATGCGCCTGGACATGATTCTCCAAATCCGTCTCATCGCAACGCCTCACCAACATACCACAATCATCGAGTCAAACACCATAGATCCCATACACCCTAGGGGGAACATTGTCCACCACGACAGAGAACGCCTAAATGCCGAAGATCCCCAATATGGAACCCGCCAAGGCACTAGAAGTCACCCAAGCATCGTTCACACGACAGATCAGTTTACGCCGTCACGAACGCTACGTATGATGAAATATTCGCCACTATAAGCACTTGATCCCTCAGCCCAAGCCCAAAACAAGGAAGGCCCCGCTCAAGCGCATGGGTAGTTGGTGCAAATACCATGAATCAGAAAACCCACAACACCGAGGTTTGTGGCGTCCTCAAAATGATCATTCAAGAGTTGTTTGACAGGGACGAGGTAGGCCAGTACAGAGCGGAAGGCCTGAAGAAGGTGGCGTTCATAGAAGCCAAAAGAGAAATTAACACCATCTACGGTGGCAAACACAAGGCGGTCGCTCCCCCGAGAGAGGTCATCTCCCTTACATCAGGGTCAGAGCCCAAGGCCCCGCGCCGTTCATGGGACCCTATCACGTTCTCAAAGGCTGACAAGCAGGTTTTTGCTTGGTCTTACACAGACATGCTTGGTATTTCTACCGATTTAATTTCACATCAATTGAGTATTGCTCCTAACACCAGGCATGTCAAGCAAAAGAGGCGCGCGTACGACGCTGAGCGTTATGACGCTATGTATGCTGAGGTTGACTGATTGTTGAAGATTGGTTTCATACGACCTGTTCACTCAAGTGGATCTTAAACACGGTCATGGTAAGGAAAAATAATAGCGGCTAGAGAATGTGCGTTGACTATACAAATCTCAACAAGGCATGCCCAAAGGACAACTTCCCGCTCTCTCGTATCGACCAACTAGTGGACGCCATAGCCGGATACGAATTTCTTTCGACGTTGGATGCCTATTTTGAATAAAATTAGATATTCATGCACTCGGACGATTAGGAAACCACCACCTTTACCATGGATAAAGGGCTCTATTGATATGTGGTCATGTCGTTCAGCCTCAAGAACGTTGGGTCCATGTACCCATGCTTCATGACCTACATCTTTAGAGATGTGAACTATACGGTTATGGAAGTCTACATAGATGACATCCTAGTCAAAAGCCCAACCTCCTAAGGCCATGTCGCTAACCTTCACATCGTCTTCCAAATACTCATGGAGCATGGGGTTCAACTGAACCCAGTCAAATGCATGTTTGGCATCACGGCAAGCAAGTTTTTGGGTTATATCTTTAGCATGTTGGGCATTGAAGCGAATCCAGAAAAATCAAGGCTATCATGGACATTAAGGCGCCCACATCAAAGAAAGAGCTTCAAAGCCTAACGGGTAAGCTTGCTACTCTACACCGTTTTGTCACTCGCTTCTCATATAAATGTGAACCACTCTTCAACATACTCCATATTACCAACAAGCGCTCCATTCACTGGATGCTTGCTTGTGAAGATGCATTTCAACACATCAAGTTCTACCTTGCTCCCATCCTGATCCTATCCAGACCTGTAAAAGGGGAAATGTTATACCTCTATTTAGCTATAACACTCACAGTTGTCAGCTCTACCCTCGTACAGCATGACACTGATAACGGGTCTTTTTACAGGCAAATGACTTACTGGAGTAGTGGAGCGGTACCCCACATTCGACACATAGGCGCTCAGCCTAGTGACCGCCTTTCGGCGACTACGCCCTTACTTCTAAGCTCACAAGATCCAAGTCTTAATAAACCTTCTCTTACAACAAATGCTTCAATCTCCTGGTCACAGTGGACGCTTCAGCAAGTGGGTCATCAAGCTTAGCGAGTTCGACATCGAATATAAACCTCGAATGACCATCAAAGCACAGGCAGTAACAGATTTCATTGTTTAATATATGAACGCTGAAAGGACCCAACCCCGATTTAGCTCCCTAAACCGGATTCAAACCCTTTCGAAAATACGAACCAACAAAAACCATAGAAATTTTGGCAGAGTTTCGTTACTAACGTGGAATTACCATTACCTGCACGCGGAAAATACACTTCATCCTATGCCACAAAAATCAAACCGTGGGCACCAATCCCATCCGGATTTCTCAATATATCAACAGTAAAGTAAAACAATAAATATATCTGTACTTCACTGAAATCCGGAGTAAAATCGTATAACATATACAACAGAATACTCAGAGCGACCTCTAATGTATAATCATATAAGTATACCACAGTAGGTTGAACAATAAACCTACTGGAAGAAACAAGGTAGCTCGAGCACTATGCCTCCGACCACGACGTGCGACACCAAAGTCCGAACTGCAAACTAGGCACGGAAACCGAAAAGCCTAGGGGAAAGACATGAAAACTGTTAGAGTGAGTGGACGAAAATAAATGTCTTTCACCAGTTGATATATATGTTATAAAAACATATGCGAGTCAAAAGTATAAATAATCAAATGGTACATGAGGGAGACTCTAACTCCTCACGCGTCCGAGTACACGAGGGAGACTCTAACTCCTCACGCGTACGGAGCATGCATAAAAATCTCACGGGGTCACTCATGGACACATCCGTACTAGTACAGTCAGAATCACGGGGTCCCTGGCCCATACGTGACTCTAGCCAGAAAAGGCCTCAGGTCAAAGCTCTGCCTCCCCCCGGAAAAGGCCTCGGGTCATGAGTCACAGCCTCCCCTGGTAAACATCCTCGGGGATCAGCCGGGATGCGGGTGTATCGATACAACAACATATATAAGGACTGTACTCTGTGTAAATCAAATCGTAAATAGTTCGATGCAAATGCATGTAACAACATATAAGTGTATGTATACTCGTATACGTATATCCGTATATATATAATCGTAAAACACATGCTCATGTAATACGAAATCTCATATGCATGCTCAAATTCATAAAACGTGTATAAAGACTCGCAAATAATCAGTGAAAAGAAATGTCCACTCACATACTAGCATAACGCAGTTTGCGTTAACCCGTGATCCGGCGAAAAATCCCTCGCCAAACAAACGATCACGAACCCCTGAATAATCACAAAATCCATTACTCAAAGTCATAACTCGACAATTCAAGATAAATCACGAGAAATCACCGTTCTCGGAAACATGTAATTCAATGTCGACGAATCGTCGAAAATCTGATATTCACACCTCAATACCTCGCTATACTTTCGGACACTCAATTCGAAAAACAAACCTCCCCACTGCGATCGGGGCGTGATTTCGAGTGAAATGACATGCAACTTGTCAAAAACTCAAAAAACGTCAAACTTTGACTGTTGACCGCCGTTGACCACTGCCGGCGGCGGCGCCGCCACCCAATTTGAGAATTCCACGGCGGAGCAACCCCTATTCCATGCAAGATCACCCACTAAGCAACTTTATCAACTGCAACGAAGGCCAATTCTCACTCTAACTAGGTCAATTTCAAGCAAAACCGAAAGTTCACACAAATTTCAATTCCAAAATTCTCCACACACAAGCAAAATTAGATCACCAAACTTACATGGTAGCATCTAGGTGATGAGAGCTTCAAAGCCCACTCCAAATTTCAGCTCAATTTGGCCGGAATCTATGAACCCGAATTCACTTAAAAACCCTCCATTTTTGGCCGGAAATTCCTCCTCCTCCGGTGTTCCACGCCGTGAGAGGAGGCCGGAATCCACAAGAGGCAGCTAGGCTGAGTCGAACAAGCCAAGGCCCGTGCCCGGAGGTGGCCGGAATACTCCACGCCGCCGGTGAGCCGTGGCTCCGTCGCGCCACCCTCCATCTCCACGTGTTGACCGAGTCAACACAAACCAAACCAGGTTTGACTTTCCCAAAGGGGAAACCCCCCATTAAATACTCATTAAATGCTTTCCAAATTAGGAAACCTGCAAAATTACATTTCGGCAAACTTTAAACATCCGTAACTTTCCCGTCGCAATTCCGATTCCAATAATTCTCGCGGCAACAAACTCGACTCGACGTATTCTTCAATTATCACCCAAAGTCTAACACATCGACCAAACCAATAAAAAGTCAACTGTTCAACCCAACACATATTTAAACCGACTAAATAATCAACAATCGGAAATATTCGTAACTTAATTTTCGTAACTTGAAATAATGCTCCGAAAGTTCCCACGAGCTCGAAATTAAATTCTCAACAACTTTCGTGAAGAAGCCGAAACCAAATTCTCGTCTGGTAATTTAGTCGTTAAGAATGCCACAATTATAAATCGATTATGCCGAAACTTCAAATATTCATAACTTATTCCTCGGTCGTCCAAATAACGATCCAGAACCGCCCACGAACTCGAAATCACAAGTACAACGACTCTCAAGAAGAGACCCAGCTCCAATTCTCGGCCAATGATTTAGTCGTTAACAAGTCCAGCGATTCAAACAACTGTCGTAACTCTGCGACTACGCGCAAGCTCGTAGATCAAGCTGATTCCACTGCTGATTCTGTTCTGGGTCGTCACAGACGCAGAAGTAGAGGTATAGGCCATCCAGTAGGAACCCGTTCGACCATTAGTGGAAAGACCACACGCGCTGGAACCTATATGTGGACGGGTCTGCTAATAAAAAGGATAGCGGCGAAGGTATCATCCTAACAGGCCCAGGCGGCGTTCAGACAGAATACGCCCTCAAGTTCAACTTTAAAGCTTCCAATAATGAAGTGAAGCACGAGACACTTATTGTAGACGTCTAGCTCACATGACTGTTAGACGCTTCTAATGTTAATATCTTCATCGATTCTCAGATTGTAGTCAACCAAGTGAACGGGGACTTAGAGGTCAAGGACGGCTCTATAGCTACCTACTTGGCCCTTGCAAACCATTAACTCTCCAAGTTTAAGTTCTACAATATCACTCAATATCACTCAAGTACCTCGAGTATAGAACGCCAACGTTGACACCCTCGTTCGCTTGGCTACTGCCCCAACACCTCATTCTCAGTTTCAAACAAAGCTGGAAATCCTTAACAAACTAAGTATCTACAGGAGTTAGAAATACTACCAATAACGCCCACAGAGCCAGGTTGGATAGACCTCATCTACACCTACAAAACCTCAAGCACCCTCCCAGCTGATAAGGGTGAGGTTAGAATGGTCATAGCTAGAGTGACCAACTTTAGCATTCGAGGAGGCCATCTTTACAAGCAAGGGCACATATGGCTAAACCTTAAGTGCCTCACCACTCAGGAAGGGCGTTTCCGTTCGAAAGAGATTCATAGTAGAGAATGTGGACTTCATGTCGGTGCCCATTCTATCACGGACAAGGCATTGTGTTATGGATTCTTATGGTCGTTCATCCATGCAGACGCCTCGGACATCACCAGCACCTGCAAAACCTGCCATTTCCATGCACACAAGGTGCATTCTTCTGCCATCCTGCTCTCGATAATACTATCTCTAATACCGTTCACCCAGTGGGGCCTTGATCTCATTGGCGAGCTGCCAAATACCAAAGGGAAATATTCGTACGTGATCGTTATCATTGACTACCACACAAAGTTTATCGAGGTCGAACCACTAGCCAAAATCACAACAGAAAAAGTTACTAAGTTCTTATGACGAACGCTCTTTTACCGTTACGGCACACTGATCAACTAACAAACAATGGAACCCAGTTCAACAATTAGGAATTCATCCAGTTCTGTAAAAGGCAAGGCACAAACGTCATTTTCTCTTCTCCTGCTCATCCACAAAGCAACAGGCAGGTCAAAGCGGCCAATAAGATAATCAAGGACTGTCTCAAGTGATAGCTCCAAGCCATAAAGAGAAGCGGTTCCAACTATGGACGTTGGCCAAAACATTTCTCAGGCATTCTCTGGTCCATTCATACAATGGCGACATCCGCCTCTGGTGAAACACGAACTGAAATACTGTAAGCAGATATTTATCTGAGCTGGATACTCATCTGAAGTGTCATACACTGAGACTAAACTGAAACTAAAATAATACTATTCTCCCAATGACATATATAATCAAACACTAAACGAGTCAAAGATATAATAGATACGTCGAGGGGGACACCTGAACGTTCTCGAGTATCGTGGTTAGGTGGAGGCAGTGACAGAGATTTTTTGACCTCGAGCCACTAAAGTCGTCCGGTGATTCCTGACACAAAGACGTGAATGTCAGGGGGTAAGTGTTGTTACTTCCCTGGAGACACTCGGGGATCAGCCGAGTAACTAATGCATCGTCAGGTGATTCCTGACACAAAAACGACGTGAGTGCCAGGGGGTATGTGCTACTACTTCCCTGGAGCTACTCGAGGATCAGCCGAGTAACCAATGCATCATACGGTGATTCTTGACAAAAAGATGACGTGAACGCCAGAGGGTAGGTGCTAGTACTTCCCTAGAGCCACTCGGGGATCGGCCGAGTAACCAATGCAATAAATCCTTCAGTTAGGTTCCAGGCCCTCCCAGAGCGTCTCGGGAATCAGCCGAAAAGTAGTGCATCGATGCAATAATTGAAATCATAATAATATCATTTCAGTAATTTCCGATGAATTCCATTAGATTCTAATCAAGTCAAATTGATCATCAATCATGATCATCAATCCTTTTGCATCAATATGCAAATAGTCAATTCATATATTATACATATTGTACAAATAATCACAAGTACAATAAAATAATATACTTTTCATTTTTGTTGATCATTGTAATATAACGTTTCCATTTCATTTGAAAACTCATGTTTTTGTTGCATTACCACATTGTAACGATCTCGATTTTTGTGTAATCGAATATTGTATGTTGTAACATAATATAACAATATAATATTCAAAAATATATCCAAAACAAACCTCAAATAAAATAATTGATAACTGAATATCAATAACATATCGATAACTAAATATCGATACACGAATATCAATAAAATATATCAACGACTACATTGTATCCACAATAAGTAGTACATAATTGCATACCTCAGGTCCTGCATCGACAAATGTGAAACCACTTCACATCCAGGACCACCATTTCTTCGTCTTTGCGACGATCATAATAATACAAATTTACACATTTTTCTAGGCTCATGTTCACAACTAACTTTCTAGCACAAGATACAACGAAAGCGAAGTCCGAGAGTTGAACCGTGCTCTTATACCATTTGTGACGACCCGACCCATCTCCGAATCGTCAAAATGAACAAAATAATCAAATAAATCAAGAAAATACTCAATATGAAAAATTCTGATTAATTCAGTCGGAGAATAGATTCGATAACTTGTTACGATGAAACAGTCATAGCAATAAATATCAGAACTAATTTCTCTGTCGCCCGCACCGCCTCTGGTGGTAAACCCTGTCGTCACCGCCCACCCATTGGGACGATGAAGCCTAAATGACATTTTAGACCTCATGATTATGTTCGTATCGCCGATACGAACCTAACGGCATACAACTCGATACGTTTCAAAAATAAGTTTTTCGGTGAAAATTTCTAGCCACGCGCTACCACCGACAACCATCGTTGGTGGCGGAGGTTAGCACATCAATCAAAAGCTCTCAAGGAGCACAACAACCTATTCCTAAAGACCTGAGGTAAATTCTAGCGTGTTTGATCGGAATCGGCCCCGAAATCAATATTTGCCGAAAATCGTTTCCGGTCGGATCTTCGTGGTTGAGCCACGGCGGAGCTCGAGATATACACCAAACAACTCAGGGCAGAGAGGAGAACCAAAAACCCCATCACCCTCCCGCCAATAAATGCCGGCTCCACCGTGTTCAGTAGGGGCCGAACGGAATCCATCAAATTCAATTTCAATTTTGAATTCGATGATGTATCTGCAACCAAAATACTAAACAAGCACAAAGATAGATTCACAATGCAATACCTAATCGATCTAGCCCCAAATCGTCATCAGAAACCTCAGCGGCGACGGCGTCCAACCAAACCTGAAACCTTAGATTTTTATCTAGATGGGAAAACAATATAAGAGGCCAGGATATATAAGTCGCGACCGATCTTGAGGTCGAAGGTGGCCGGAAAGCGCTCCGGCACCGGCGAACCCAGTTTTGACCCAAACGGGTCAAACAGAGGTGAGAGAGAAAGGGTTGATCTGAAGTCAACCGAATACTTCCCAAAATGGCAGTCTCCACCTTTATATACTATATCTAAATATGGTAACTTCGGTAAATGATTTGCGACAAATTTCTGTCGTTAATAACTTTTTTGTCGCAACTCCAATTTTGACAAAAATTTCTAGCGTCCACGAACTCGTATCAACAAATTTTACGATTTTCACAAAAAGTCAACCGACTTTGACAATTTGATAAAAAGTCAAACTGAGACACCTCGGTACTTACTGATGGTAAAAATCGTTTACCGCAATCAGTAAATCAAACTCAAATTATTCATAAGTACATAAACAATATAAAAAAAATCGGGATATCACAATAAATCTGAAACTGTATTTTATTCATTGATAGACGACCTTTAAATGAGCATTACAATCTGATACAATAAATCTCCTGATAAATCTAGGATTGAGATAATCTCTATATCTATACTAATTAGGATAAGACACGTACACATCTAGATACCAAGAGTATAATAACCTTAAACACTCCCCCTTATGTCGCGATCCTAGTGTATGATGTATAATCTTTTGCATCACTAAAAACTTTGCCAAGCAAACAAAAAATGTCTTGGGTAAAAATAAAGGCTTGGTCTAAGGGGAAAAAATGTCTTGAAGATAGATAGTATGTCAGACAAATGACTCCCCCTAACCAGGAGTTATGCCATCACCCTTAAAGGAACGACTCACCACGGCACTCATGGTGCACATGGTGGCTAAGCCGCGATACACTATGGTGCGCATGAGGTAGCACCATCTAGGCTCCTCTCTTAGGACGGTATGGATGTTGTATGTTTTTCATTCATAGCAAGGTGGTATATAAGAATAATATTCGTTGATATCACTAGATGGATTCAGTTTCAGACACTGCAAATCCTAGATCTCCAATGATACAGAGTGGGGTTGGATCACGATAATTCCAAGCATTTCCATTTAGAACATTGTTCATATCTCCCGTAAACGGTGGAGGACTGGCTCATGGTAGTGAATAACTAATCAATGAACTCTGATTATGAAATACATACTGCGGATGTAGTTATACTATAGATCGGGTGGTGACAGTACACCAGGCCCCATCTAGTTTGATTGTGCCTTTAATGGATCGAAGGAGATAAATTTTCCATCAAGCTATGCAAGTTTGCGTGTCTATTTTAACTTCCCTTTGGTAGAGACACTTGAATCACCCATAAACTTAGATTGTAGGTAGCTTATGAATGTAAGCTAGAACATTAGATGAGCATAGTACGCAATTATCGATAAACCTCACAAACTTTCATGAGAATCGATATAAACCCTTTCAAGAATATCTTTTATGGAAGTAATCCAACAATTAGAGTGGTACATCTCATAATCGATAATACTCTGAAACTATGCGTTTAGCATGTAGTCGTGGATAACAGAGCAACAGATGACAATGTTGCTACTTTAGATAAGATCTCGTCGTACCCATATTTATATAGTGTACGATAATCCGCTAATCTAATTCCACTATTTGTTTGAATGGTTTTGATTGTCATTTGGAATCACAGGATCATTTACATAATTTGGCAATAAATTTGGATTTAAGAGTGAGGTGAAAGGAAACCAGGATTAATAGTCGACGCTAAAGGAGGATACAATGTTCGTATTAATTGGTCTAGAACATCCACATCTTAATAAGTCGAGTTTTTCTATTGGGACCTCTCACTTTGCTCAATTGACCTCCTCTTGTTTTCTATTAGATAATTACATAATTATCCTTGTACAAAATGACATAAAGAGACATGAAATAAAACCTTAATTAACTATCTCATTAAACATTCAGATTTAACTTCTTCTTATTGTAAACGTTAATAAATTCTATAATCGCGCGACACTGTTTTCTTCATCCGTTCTTCAAATCATTATGCAATGATTATATAAACTTACGAAACTGATAGTATTTTCAAAGTTTTTTTTTTCAATTGATAGCTCTGCAAATTGCATAGTCGCTTTCGTTAAATTTTGGATTTGCGGTAGTGTAGTACTTGTCTTTAATTAGTTTGTTTGTAACCTCTGTTTGACTTTTCTTTTTGCTTACAATCAAATAAAGTAGTATATTATGAACGATAGTTTGTAATATTTGGAGAATAAATATGTTTCATATCGATCTTTGTATTCCTACATTGTGAAAGTGTACAATTTTACTCAGAATAATCCAAGTTTGATTTTTTTTGGATCGTTTGTATCATTGATGAATTTTGTTTATCTGAAAATAAAATAAAATAAAGATCGGAGGTATAGTGAGAAAATAAGATGTGTAGATGAATTATACTAATAAGGTCAAAATATGCATTTAAAGAGAGGTCTAGTGAGTACTTTTATGTGTAATCAAAAAACAATTGAAGGTATGAAGAGTAAGGAGGTGTAGTAAGAAAAATTGGAGATCCCAATAGAAATTTTCGTCGAGATAATATCAGAAAAAAGTGGAATCTGGGCAATGTACCGGGTGAGCGGCAAATGGGTGTTTGGTCACGTCAGCATAAAAATGCACTGTCTTCTCTCCATGTCAGCAAAATAGACCACGTCAGCATTAACGTGTCATGCCATGTTTGCATCAAAGTTAGATTTTGGGATTTTGGGCTTAGAACCATTATGAGGCCCAGTTGAATTATGGCCCGACTCGTTCTAGTGTAAACTTGTTCAGATCCAATCCATGGTCCTAACTCGGTTGGGTTAGGGTTTTCCCAACCGATTAGATTGGTGGTTGTTGGCTACGCTTCACGGCATCGATTGATGGTGGAGTGAGGATGGAGCAGCGAGCGTCGTGGCATGTGTGAGGCGTGAACGGCTTAGACCCGATCAGTTTTCGTCAATCTCATCTCTCGTTGATGGAAAAGGTTTTGAGGACGGTATTCCAATCAAAATCCTAGGCCTATCAGCGTGACGCTGTGTGTCTATGAAAGGACCCAACCCCGATTTAGCCACCTAAACCGGAATCAAACCCCTTCGAAAACACGAACCAACAAAAACTTTTCAAAATTTGGGCAGAGTTTCGTTACTAGCGTGGAATTACCATAACCTGCACGCGGAAATTAACACTTCGTCCTATGCCACAAAAAGCAAACCGTGGGCACCAATCCCATCCGGATTTCTCAACAACAATATAATCAACAACAGTAACATACTGTACTATATATATGTATATCCAAGAAAATCCGTATAAACAAGTATCAGAATGTATCAGAGCGACCTCTAGTATAAAATATATACAACATGTACATCAATAGGTGAAACTGAAACCTACTGGAAAACACAGGTGACTCTGATCACTAGCCTCCAACCGCGACGTGAAAACACCAAACCTGAACTGCAACTGGGCACGGAAACCGAAAAACCCAGGTGAAAGACAATAAACACGTTAGAGTGAGTGGATGAAAATAAATGTCTTTCACCAAGTATGTATATTATAAAAACATATGCGAGTCCAAGTAAATAAAAATCTAACATAGTACACGAGGTAAAACCATAATCCTCCAGCATACTGAGCATGCAAGTAAAAATCCCACGGGGTCGCTCATGGACACACACCGTGCTAGTACAGTCCGAATCACGGGATCCCGGACCCACACGTGATTCTAAGCCAGAAAGGCCTCGGTTCCGGGGATACGCCCCTCGCCGGTCAGGTCGGGGTAACGCCCCGCCTGGGATGCCTACCATCGGGGATCAGCCGAGAGGCTAAGTGTATCGATACAACAACGTAACCAAGACTGTACTCTGTGTAAACCAAATCATAAACATTTCGATGCAAATGCATGAAACAGCATATAAGTGTATGTATACTCGTATACGTATATTCGTATAAGTATATCGTATAATCGTAAAACACATGCTCATATATCCGAAATCTCATAGGCATGCTCAAGATCGTAAATCACATAAAAGACTCGCAAGAATTTCCGTGAAAAGAAATTGTCCACTCACAGATCCGCTAGCGCGAACTCGCGCTAAACTCGTGGTCCGGCGGAGGTACCCTCGCCCGAAGCACGATCACGATCCAAATCTCGATCTCGATCTCCTGAATACATACACACATAACTGATCAAAATCGTAATCCACAACACTGTACGGATGCACGGAAACCAACCGTTCCCGAAAATACAAAATGCGGTGCAAAATGAATTACGGAAATCCCGAAATCCCCACTCGAAATCTCGACTGAAAATCGGCTAACCAAATCAACCCGAAAACCTCCGTACGATAATCAGGGCGCGATTTCGAGAAAAATGACACTAATTACATCGAAATCTGAAAAGTTGACTTTTTGACCACCGTTGACCGCCGTTTACCGCCGCCGCCGGCGGCGGCGCGCCGTCAACAGTGGAATTCCAAGGCCAAAGCTTCCAGTTTTCAAGATCACACAATTCCGAACAACTTTCCCTTCTACCCCGAAGGCCAAAACTACACGGAAGTCCTCCAATTTGTCCAAAATCCGATCGAAATACCCATCGGAAAAATCCATTCGGGTTCAAGTCAAAACCCAACCAACGTCAAAACCAAACACATGGGAAGCTCCACAAGGTTAAGGGGAGTCAAACCCCCCTAACCTCCACCCTCAAAACTGACCGGAACCACCGCCACCATTAACGGCGACGAAGCCCGACTCGGTCCAAACCGGGTGTCCCAAAATCCTCATCAATTCTTATCATACCATACATCATTCAACTCAAATTCATGCAAGGAATCTAACCTTACCTTCCTCGACGTCCAAGGTGGCCGGAATCCGGTCGCCGGAATTCAACTTCCCGTTTGGGAAACTTTCCTCTTTCGCCCCTTGGTCAGCTTTCCAAATATGGAAAGTCAACAGCAAACCAGTTTGGTCAACGCCCAATATGAAGTTTTTCGACTAATTCCCGACTATAATTCGACTTTTCGATATTTATACTCGTCCCTCGGGTCAAACAACGGTCCGAAATGAATATACGATGTGATTCGGATAAGCTCGAAACAATCGGATAAACTCGTCGGAACCCGAAACTTCAGATAATCATAAAATATTCCTCGGCTATCGGAAAAATCTTCCGAAACCATCCGCGAGTTCGAAATCACGTACTCTACACTTTCCGTGAAGACACCCAACTCAAATTCTCGACCAAAAACAAAGTCGTAAATCGAATCGGCAAACCACATAATATCGCAAAACTGCGACTAAAACCAAACCTCGAGAATCGTGCCAAACACACATCTGATTCTGGTTCGGGTCGTCACAAATCTACCCCCCTTAAAGAAATTTCGACCTCGAAATTTACGTACCTGTCATGTGAACAGATGAGGATACTGCTCCCGCATACGCTGCTCGGTCTCCCAGGTGGTCTCCTCAACTGAGTGGTTCTGCCACAAGACCTTCACCAGCGGAATCACACGGTGCCTCAGCTCCTGCTCACGTCGATCGAGAATCTGCACTGGTTCCTCAACATACGATAAATCCTCTCTGATCGGTAACTGCTGTGGGGCTATCACATGTGAAGGATCTGAGATGTACTTCCGCAACATCGAAACATGGAAGACATCATGCACACGAGCCATCTTAGCCGGTAACTCAAGTCTGTAAGCAACAGCTCCAACCCTCTCCGTAATCTCATACGGACCAATGTACCGCGGTCGAAGCTTGCCACGCTTCTCGAAACGCACAACTCCCCTCCACGAAAATAGTTTCAGGAAGACCCAATCACCAATCTCGAACTCTAAACTCTTCCTCCTCACATCCGCGTAACTTTTCTGCCGATCCTGAGCAACCTTCAGTCGATCTCGAATAATCTGAATGTCCTCCATCGTAGTTTTCACCAAATCAGGACCAATGAGCCAACGCTCGCCCACCTCACTCCAACACAATGGAGTGCGACACTGCTTCCCGTACAGAGCCTCGTACGGTGCCATCTCAATACTGGCCTGATAGCTGTTGTTGTAGGCGAACTCGATCAAGTGTAACTGCTGATCCCAGTTTCCACGAAACTGCAACACACACGATCTCAGCATATCCTCAAGAGTCTGAATGGTTCGCTCGGACTGCCCGTCAGTCTGAGGATGAAAAGCTGTACTAAACCGCAACTTCGTGCCCAACGCTCGCTGTAAAGCCTGCCAAAACTCAGAAGTGAACTGACTATCACGGTCAAAAATAATGGACACAGGCACACCATGCAAGCGAACAATCTCGGATAAGTACAACTTGGCCAATCTGCCCACTGAAATCTTCCCTGGAAGTGCAAGAAAATGCGCAGATTTCGTCAATCGATCAACGATAACCCAAATGCCAGTGTTGCCCGCCGAAGTACGCGGCAACTGATAGACGAAATCCATCGTAATATGCTCCCACTTCCATACTGGAATCTCAAGTGGCTGTAGTTTCCCTGCAGGTTTCTGCCTCTCCGCCTTCACCTGCTGACAAATTAAACACCGACTCACGTACGCGGAAATCTCTCACTTCATGTTGCGCCACCAATAGTACGCTCGAAGTGTACGAAACATCTTCGTACCTCCGGGATGCATCGCATACGCTGAACTGTGGGCCTCGTCCAGAATCTCCTTCTTTAAGTCCTCGTCTCTGGGTACACATAATCTACCTCTGAACAACAACGTACCGTCGTCGCTCAAACGGAACTCTGTAGGTACACCATTCCGTACCATGGTCTTCTTGCTCAGCAAGTAAGGATCTGAATCCTGTGCCTCCCGTACCTGATCAACCAATACGGGTCGTACCTGAAAGCTAGCCAACAAGGATCCATCATCATCATAACCAAACACAGCACCCGTAGCCCGTAGCTCAGCTAACATCGATACTCTGGCCACACACATGTGAAACAATGAGGCTCCCGATTTCCGGCTAAGTGCATCTGCCACAACATTGGCCTTTCCTGGATGGTACTCGAAAGTGCACTCGTAATCGTTGATCAACTCCATCCATCGGCGTTGCCTCATGTTCAGATCCGGCTGTGTCCGCAAGTAAGTAAGACTCTTGTGGTCAGTGAAAATCTTACACTGAGCACCGTACAGGTAATGTCTCCAACTCTTCAACGCTAACACAATAGCGGCTAACTCCAAATCATGCGTCGGATAGTTGACCTCGTGCGGTTTCAGCTGTCTGGAACCGTACGCCACAACTCTACCATGCTGCATCAACACACAGCCAAGGCCCAACTTCGACGCGTCGCTATACACAACATACTCACCACTGTCATCTGGTAATGTCAGAACCGGTGCGGTAGTCAATCTCTCCTTCAGGAGTAAATAACTCTCCTCGCACGCATCAGACCACTCAAACTTGACGCCCTTCTTCGTCAATCTGGTCAGTGGTGTAGCTATCCGGGAGAAATCATGTACAAACCGTCGGTAATAGCCTGCTAACCCCAAGAAACTCCGGATCTCCGGCACAGTAGTGGGTCGACTCCAATTCAGCACGGCCTAGATCTTGTCAGGATCGACACTAACTCCCTCGGCCGAAATCACGTGGCCCAGAAACTTCACATTATCCAACCAGAACTCACACTTGCTAAACTTCGCGAACAACTGATGGTCCCGCAAAGTCCGCAACACCACTCGCAAGTGCTTCTTGTGCTGGCCTGCACTCCTCGAGTATATCAAAATATCATCAATGAATACTATCACGAACTTGTCCAGGAATCGTCGAAACACCCGATTCATCAAGTCCATGAAAGCTGCGGGGGCGTTGGTCAATCCAAATGGCATAACCAAAAACTCATAGTGCCCATACCGCGTCCTGAAAGCTGTCCTGGCTACATCTGAATCCCGGATCCTCAACTGGTGATATCCGGATCGAAGATCAATCTTCGAAAAGACTGCTGCTCCCTTCAGCTGATCGAACAAGTCGTCAATCCGAGGCAACGGATACTTGTTCCTCACTGTAATCTGATTCAGCTTCCGATAGTCGATGCACAACCGCATGGACCCATCCTTCTTCCACACAAACAACACTGGAGCACCCCACGGAGAAACACTCGGTCGAATGAATCCCTTCTCCAACAATTCCTGAAGCTGAATCTGCAACTCCTTCAACTCTGCAGGCGCCATCCGGTATGGTGTCTGGGAAATCGGTCCAGTACCCGGCAATAACTCAATGGTAAAATCAATCTCCCGCACAGGGGGTATACCAGGTAACTCCGCTGGAAACACATCCGGAAATTCAGACACAACCTCAATACTACCAAGCTCTGGCACTGCAGCTGTAGTATCCACAACATGGGCTAAGTAAGCAACACAACCCTTCTTCATCAGCCGATCCGCCCTCATCGCGGAAATCAAACACGGTAGGGAAGTGTTCTTCTCGCCGCGAAACAGTATCTCGGGTAACCCTGGTCGTCGAAATGCGACCTCCTTCCTGTGGCAGTCGAACATGGCCCAATGTGACTCCAAAAAGTCCATACCCAATATCAGATCGAAATCCACAATATCAAGTAATAACAGATCCGCGGCTAAACCATGGCCATCAACAAACACCTCACAATCTCGGTAAACCCAACCGATGCTCACAACCTCACCTGACGGATACAACACTCTCCACAGCCCCGGAAGTGGAGATGCAGGTACCGTAGCCAATGATGATAGTCTATATGATATGAATGAATGTGTGGCACCTGGATCTAACAATGCAACTACAGGAATACCAAAAACATGTAACGTACCGATAACGACCTCCGGTGATGCTCTGCCCTCAAGCATAGTCATAGCATGAACTCTCGCCTGTCCGGCTGGTCGTCCCCGCTGGGGCTGTCCCTGCTGTCGGCCCTGACCTGCAAACTGTGCTGGTCGAGCTCCCGAAGTGGCACCTCGCTCTTCTCCGGAACTCTGAGCCGCCTGTCCGTCACCGCCATATAACTGAGGACACTCCCTCGCATAGTGACCCACCTGGCCACATCGGAAACAAGTGACAGGACCTCGCTGACATGGACCCACATGATGTCGACTGCAGAGACTACACAACGGGTACTCCCTCGGTACAACAAATGTGCCACCAGCACGCCGATGATAGCTAGAACCGCTAGAACCTTCACTAGCCTGTGGTCGCTGTGGTCTATCTCTCCATCTCCTCGGTCTCTGTCTCAATACACCAGCTGGTGGTCGATAAGATCCACCACCTGAGGATGAAGCTGAACCAGAAGTATCAGAACTCTGCCTCTTCGAAGGCCCCTGACTCAGTCCACCATCCTCAAATCGTTTCGGCTGGTACCTCTGCTGTCTCTCCCGCTCTATATCCTCGCCTCGGAGTGCAGCACTAACAAACTCATCGAAGTTGTTCCGAGGCATTGTAGTCAGCGTCGCCTTGATGCTCAAATTCAATCCCAGCTCAAACCTGCGACACTTGGCTTCTTCCGTAGCCACCATATCCCGCGCAAAACGAGACAAACGGGTAAACCGATCCCGATACTCAAGTACAGACAAACTGCCCTGCCTCAAGTTTGTAAACTCCTCGTACTTGCGCTGCTGGGTAGCCTGATTGAAGTACCTCCGCAAAAACAAATCACGGAACACAGTCCACGGAGTATCCACAGGAACCCTGTCGGTACTAACCCACCAAAAGTATGCATCACCCTCAAGTAAACCAACTGCAGCTACTGTCATCTGCTCAGGTGTAAACTGCAGACGCTCACAAACACGCTCAATCTGAACCAACCATGCCTCGCATATCTCTGGATCAACTGAACCCGAAAACACAGTAGCACCCGCAGTGCGAGCCTTGACCACAGGGTCAAAACGCTCTTCCAAACGCAGCACTCGCATAAGCAAGTCGCGCGTTCGGCGATCCTCATCAGGATCATCATCCCGATCAACACGGGGACCACGTCGAGGAGGCATCCTACTGATACAAGACAAGCATTAGGCACAAGCAGAAGGAACGTAATCATGAAACCGCAGATATTTGAGGACACACAACAGCTGAAGTATTGATGAGTACCGCTGGCCAGTCGGGTCATCACTCCAGTCATGCTGTATCAACTCAAATACCATAAGCGTCACAACTACAAGAGTCTACAGAATCTGACAACCTAATGCTCTGATACCAAGCTGAAAGGACCCAACCCCGATTTAGCCACCTAAACCGGAATCGAACCCCTTCGAAAACACGAACCAACAAAAACTTTTCAAAATTTGGGCAGAGTTTCGTTACTAGCGTGGAATTACCATAACCTGCACGCGGAAATTAACACTTCGTCCTATGCCACAAAAAGCAAACCGTGGGCACCAATCCCATCCGGATTTCTCAACAACAATATAATCAACAACAGTAACATACTGTACTATATATATGTATATCCAAGAAAATCCGTATAAACAAGTATCAGAATGTATCAGAGCGACCTCTAGTATAAAATATATACAACATGTACATCAGTAGGTGAAACTGAAACCTACTGGAAAACACAGGTGACTCTGATCACTAGCCTCCAACCGCGACGTGAAAACACCAAACCTGAACTGCAACTGGGCACGGAAACCGAAAAGCCCAGGTGAAAGACAATAAACACGTTAGAGTGAGTGGACGAAAATAAATGTCTTTCACCAAGTATGTATATTATAAAAACATATGCGAGTCCAAGTAAATAAAAATCTAACATAGTACACGAGGTAAAACCATAATCCTCCAGCGTACTGAGCATGCAAGTAAAAATCCCACGGGGTCGCTCATGGACACACACCGTGCTAGTACAGTCCGAATCACGGGATCCCGGACCCACACGTGATTCTAAGCCAGAAAGGCCTCGGTTCCGGGGATACGCCCCTCGCCGGTCAGGTCGGGGTAACGCCCCGCCTGGGATGCCTACCATCGGGGATCAGCCGAGAGGCTAAGTGTATCGATACAACAACGTAACCAAGACTGTACTCTGTGTAAACCAAATCATAAACATTTCGATGCAAATGCATGAAACAGCATATAAGTGTATGTATACTCGTATACGTATATTCGTATAAGTATATCGTATAATCGTAAAACACATGCTCATATATCCGAAATCTCATAGGCATGCTCAAGATCGTAAATCACATAAAAGACTCGCAAGAATTTCCGTGAAAAGAAATTGTCCACTCACAGATCCGCTAGCGCGAACTCGCGCTAAACTCGTGGTCCGGCGGAGGTACCCTCGCCCGAAGCACGATCACGATCCAAATCTCGATCTCGATCTCCTGAATACATACACACATAACTGATCAAAATCGTAATCCACAACACTGTACGGATGCACGGAAACCAACCGTTCCCGAAAATACAAAATGCGGTGCAAAATGAATTACGGAAATCCCGAAATCCCCACTCGAAATCTCGACTGAAAATCGGCTAACCAAATCAACCCGAAAACCTCCGTACGATAATCAGGGCGCGATTTCGAGAAAAATGACACTAATTACATCGAAATCTGAAAAGTTGACTTTTTGACCACCGTTTACCGCCGCCGCCGGCGGCGGCGCGCCGTCAACGGTGGAATTCCAAGGCCAAAGCTTCCAGTTTTCAAGATCACACAATTCCGAACAACTTTCCCTTCTACCTCGAAGGCCAAAACTACACGGAAGTCCTCCAATTTGTCCAAAATCCGATCGAAATACCCATCGGAAAAATCCATTCGGGTTCAAGTCAAAACCCAACCAACGTCAAAACCAAACACATGGGAAGCTCCACAAGGTTAAGGGGAGTCAAACCCCCCTAACCTCCACCCTCAAAACTGACCGGAACCACCGCCACCATTAACGGCGACGAAGCCCGACTCGGTCCAAACCGGGTGTCCCAAAATCCTCATCAATTCTTATCATACCATACATCATTCAACTCAAATTCATGCAAGGAATCTAAACTTACCTTCCTCGACGTCCAAGGTGGCCGGAATCCGGTCGCCGGAATTCAACTTCCCGTTTGGGAAACTTTCCTCTTTCGCCCCTTGGTCAGCTTTCCAAATATGGAAAGTCAACAGCAAACCAGTTTGGTCAACGCCCAATATGAAGTTTTTCGACTAATTCCCGACTATAATTCGACTTTTCGATATTTATACTCGTCTCTCGGGTCAAACAACGGTCCGAAATGAATATACGATGTGATTCGGATAAGCTCGAAACAATCGGATAAACTCGTCGGAACCCGAAACTTCAGATAATCATAAAATATTCCTCGGCTATCGGAAAAATCTTCCGAAACCATCCACGAGTTCAAAATCACGTACTCTACACTTTCCGTGAAGACACCCAACTCAAATTCTCGACCAAAAACAAAGTCGTAAATCGAATCGGCAAACCACATAATATCGCAAAACTGCGACTAAAACCAAACCTCGAGAATCGTGCCAAACACACATCTGATTCTGGTTCGGGTCGTCACAGTCTATGGCCATGGTGGGAGGTTAGTTGGCTTTGAGCAAACGGAGGTAGTTGCGAAAGTGCTATCTGAGAGGTTTCGAGATCGAATCGGTTTCGTTTTGATAGGTACCAGAGAGATAACAGAGAAGGGAGAGAAGAAAAGAGAGAAACTGAAAGAGAATAGGATATCAGTTTTCATTCATAACTCTCAAATTGGTGCCATTACAGGTTATATAGCTCAAAAGAGAGCAAAGATGCCTTGGTACCACAACACAGAGGCTGTCTACAAGTACAAAGCTTAATGCTAAACATAACAACTATAACCACAACACAAATAGCAACAAAATGTAAAGATGACCAACAAGTAATATGCAAAAAATAGTAGGGGACCAAAGTAAAGAGGTATGGGCATGTAGGATGGATGCAACAATCTCACCCCCTATAAAAGATTAGAATTAACCACAACCCAAAAATCTGACAACCTAGCAACAAACTCATATGCATCAACCCAAGTGGAGTCTTCCACTAGTAGTCTAATCCAATTCACGAGTCAATGCTGTCCATCAACATTTTTCTTCTTGTAAATGCGCATCTCAAGTTTTTTTTTTTCAGGCATCCATAGTAGCTACCCCAAATCATCCAGTGATGGCAGGGTAATGTGCATCGGAACATTTGAGCTGATGCATATTTTAAGCAACGACACATGGAACACATTGTGAGTTCGTGTTTCTTTAGGCAGCCTTAGCCAATAGGCTACTTCACCAATCTTGGCATCAATCAAGAATGGTCTATAGAATTAGGGAGCTAGCTTGTGACAGTGTGTAGAGGCCACAAAATGCTGCCAGTAAGGTTGCAGTTTGATGTAGACATGGTTACCAATAGCAAAGTGTCTCTTCATTCTCTTCTTATCCACTTGTTGCTTCATACGGTCTAAGCTTGGTGAAGGTTGTTCTTTAACAACCGAAACAACTTATCTCTGTCTTGAAGGCCAGTGTCTACTGCGGTCACAACAGTAAAGGCTATTTGGTAAGGCAGAACTGAGGGAGGAGCTTGACCGTACAAAGCTTAGTATGGGCTCATCTTGATGCTTGTCTGATAGCTAGTATTGTATCAATACTCATCCCAATGAAGTAGTTCTGCCCACTAGCTTAGCTTGTCCAACACATAACAATAGAGATAGTGCTCAAGAGTGCAGTTGAGCACCTCGGTTTGGCCATCGGATTGAGGGTGGTATGCCGAGCTGCGACAAAGCTTTATCCCATGAAGCTTAAAGAATGACTCCTAAAATTGGCTAGTGAAAATGAGGTCCATGTCAGTTATGATAGTCCTTGGCATACCATGAAGCTTGAACACATTCTTTGTGAAATTTTTAGCAATTGTGGCAGCGAAGTAGGGGTGTGTCACCGAAATGAAATGGCCGTACTTGATAAAGTGATCAACCACGACGAGAACACCATTCTTTCCATTAGAAGGAGGAAGACATTCCACAAAGTTTATTGACACTAAGGGCCATACACCATCTGGGATAGGAAGTGGTTGGAGAAGACCAAGAGGGCGGATAGCCTCATAGTTCTGTCTCTAGCACTCATAGAAAGTAGTCACAAACCATTTGACATCTCTACGAGCCCCTGACTATAGGAAATTGCGGGAAAACCTCTTGAATGTAGCAAGAAAGCCACAATGACCTGCCGTAGGAGATGAATGAAATTCTTGCAGTAACGGCTTCACCAATAAGAAGTCTTGGGCACAAAAACACTCTCCTTATAGAATAGTTTGTCATTCTTTAGGGTGGAGCCCTTTTTTGCTGTTGAATCAATATGGATGCTTCGGCATCGACAACATAAGCTTGATCAATATCAGTGACACAATCAAAATTAGGTGAAGAAATACCTAAAATTGAGCCAAGCTCATGGACATGAGATAGCGCATCTGGTACCATGTTGAGAACACCCGGCCAGTGAACAATCTCGAATGAGTAATCCATGAGTTTAAGCATCCATTTGTGTTGACTTGGTGTTGTTAGGTATAGATCGCAAAAAAAAATTTAAGTGCGATGGTTAGTAATAACTCGAAATTTCTGCCCCACCATGTAACAACGCCAGGACTAAATGGCGAAGATGATCGCCATCATCTCCTTATCGTAGATCAAGAGGGCGAGGTTCCTTTATAACAGAGATTTTCTAAGACAAGAGACAGGATGTCTATCTTGTTGAAGAATAGTGCCAAGGGCTCCTCCAGATGTGTCGGTCTCAACTACAAACTGCTTAGCTAAGTTGGGCAGCGTTATTACCAGTGTTGTGGTGATGGCTTGTTTCAAGGACTCAAATACCTTGGAGGCTTTATCAGACCAAGCAAATGCATCATTTTTGAGCAGCACCGTGAGCGGCTGGGCAATGATACCAAAATTTTGGATAAATTTTTGATAGGAACTAGTGAGCCTAAAAAAACCACGCAACCCCTTAAGTTATGTGGGCTTGGGCCAACTAGTTATGGCTTGGATCTTTGCAGGGTCAACTTTCACCCCTTCCCCTGAAATGACATGGCCCAAATAACCCACTGAAGGCTGCCCTAATGAACACTTTAATGCTTTGATTCGAAGGGCATTTTCCTACAAAGCCATTAGTACTAATACGAGATGTTGTATATGCTTCCTCATTCTTACTACACTAAAATGTCTTCGAAAAATACTAGTACAAATTTGCGTAAGTAAGGGAAAAAGATAGAGTTCATTAGGCTTTGAAAGGTAGAAGGAGCATTAATGAGGCCGAAAGGCATTATCACAAACTCGTAGTGTCCTTCATGAGTTTGGAAGGCCATCTTGGATATGTCCTCCATATACATGCAAATTTGATGGTACCTAGAGTGCAAGTCAAGTTTGGTGAAAAAAAAAGTTTGGCACCATGTAGCTCATCCAATAGTTCCTTTACCATCGAAATAGGGAAACGATCATTTACCGTGATGGAATTGAGACCATGGTAGTCCACACAAAAATGATGTGTGTTATCCTTCTCCAGAACTAGGATGACCAAAGATGAGTACTCGCTATGACTTGGTCGAATCACCCCTTGAATAAGCATTTCTTTGACTTGTCGATCCACCTCATCTTTTTATGTCGGGGAGTAGCATCAAATAGGTGGTTAATTGGGCTAGCAGTGGCAACATAAATGCTGGAGTGATGTCTTGGGCCATAGAGGCTAGTGTGGGTTGGGCTAGGGTGTCAAAGATTGAGTGGAGCATGTGGAAAGTCTGCGAGGCCTACCTTGGTCGCAGAAACCCTTGTAGAATATTGGCCTAGCCTTGGATCGAGAACAATCTTATCTTCCTCTTGAAGTGCCAACCTATCAGACCCAATGCCATTAAACTCCCAATACCAAGTCATAACCTAGAACTTCAAGCAACTGCAAATCAGAACTGAATTCATAACCTTGAATTCTTACCATCACATTGAGGGTGATGCCTTGAGTTTTCAGGTGTTGGGCATCCATTGCAATGAACATACATTGATTGGCATCATCGATATCTAGGTGGAGTTTTTAGGCAATCAATGGATTCAGGTAGTTGCAAGTAGCTCCCGAATCAATCAGAATGTTGAAAGGTTAAATCTCGATTCGACCACGGATATGCATGGTTTGGGGATTCTTGGAACCGGACAGAGACATCAAGGGTTCCAGCGCTACTTTTCCCTCACCAATAACGTTGCAATTGTGGAACACCTATTCCTTAAAGTCCATTTCGATTAACACCATAACAGGGAGGGCGCACTTGTGGGTTGGTGACAAGAGCTCCTGACAACCGAAACATAATCCTTTAGCTCGTTAATTAGCCATCTCATCTCTACTCAACTTTCGATATGGTGGGTACCATGGTAGAGCCGCATCGGTTTGGTGAGGCTGTGGTGGGGGTGTGGCCCTTTGAGGTGGCTGAGAGAACATGTTGTATAGCCTAGGCAGCGGAGCCTTAGTGTAGGCGCGCCTTGATCGGGATCTTGGTCTTGATTTTGCGAGTGAGCCAAAAGGTCACAAACAACGAATCTGGTTTCAAGTTGAGGACTTCATGCTTAATCTCCTCCTTGAGGCCGCCGATGAACACATTCATCAATTGTGTATCTATCCAAGTAGGAGCATGAGTAGCTAGTAGCGTAAACTTCTCTCTAAACTCATCCACAATACATGTTTGTTGTATGTGTGACAACGTAGCTTCAACATTCATATTTCTTCCCTAGTACCAAAAGATTGGAGCAGCATATATGCAAAAAAAGCCCAATTATCCATGGGACATCGATATTCATACCACGCCATCCAAGGTGTGGTGGCCATGTCGAATTGAGAAATGTTGTCATGAGCACTTGGTCGGAAGATGGCACTTGGTAGCGTTCAGCCATTGCTACCCATCCAGGAGATTCTTTTTCGGCAAAGCGAGGAAGATCGATCTTAGGGGAAGAACGAAATGTTGCCAGTATGGCTGAAGGTTACCGGTGGGAAGGGATGCAGTGAATTGACTGAGTCGGTGAATGGGTAAAAGTGATGCCTTGAAGGAATGGGTTTAGAACAGGAGGGGAAAACCCAGTGGATGGTGTGGGAACCGAGGTTACTGTAACGGTGGTAAAGGTAGCAGCTGGCAACCGACCTAAATTGGAAGAGGACTTAGGTGCTACTGTGGCGTGCTCCAGTGGATGACTAAGGCCCAAACCCCTGTGTTAGTCACGGGTTGCAAGGGAAACGACAATGGAAGTGAACCTGGCAAAGGATGGACGCGGTGAAATTCCTCGAGCTAGGTGGACTACATCACGGTCACTCGGTCCAAAGCTGTCTGGATTGTATCTTGTGTGCTCATTATAGAATTTTACATGTTTTGAAGAGAATACACCGTAGCTCAGAGCTGGCATTGCTGAGAAGATAAGATGGAGATGGAATCAGTAGTGGGAATGGTAGTAGTGGTAACCAATGGGGGAAATTGATATGTGGGGAAGCTTTGGGTGGGTGGGAGAGGATCTGAGGCTAAGGACGCCCATGTTTTAGTACCACCAGCCACGGCTAGTCTCTGATACCAGAATGATAGGTACCAAAGAGATAATAGAGAAGGGAGGGAAGAAAAGTACGAAATTGAGAGAGAATAGGATATCAGTTTTTATTCATAACTCTGAAATATGTGCCATTACAGGTTATATAGATCAAAAGAGAGCAAAGATGCCTTAGTACCACAACATAGGGGTTGTCTACAAGTACAAAGCTCAATGCCAAACATAACAAAATAAACCACAGCACAAATAGCAACAAAATGTAAAGATGACCAACAAGTAATATGCAGAAGATAGTAGGGGACCAAAGTAAAGAGGTATGAAGTTGTAGGATGATTGCAACACGTTTCTCTTCGAGCTAAATCCTAATTCTGTCACCAGTGGTGATCAAAGGGTCAAGGTAACTCGGCAGCAACAAGAAGAGGTAGCCGGAGTCACCGATAGGTGGCTGGCCGGAGTAGAATCACTGATGGCCTTCAAGTGCTCAGAAAATCCTTTCCAGGCGCTTTGGAAACTTCCCAAAAAACACATGGGCTTAGATGAAAATTCTAATTTTTTGAAACTTCTACGTTTTGTCCTTATACTTGTATCTTTTCCAGAATTTAATATTAACTTAAAATAATTAAGTGTTTGGAGATATGTGGACCTCCTTAAAGTTCTCTAATCATAGAGAAAATAAAACACATAGTTTTGTAAACAAATTCCATAAAGAATACAAGTTTTGTTGGTGATGATCTTATGCCATAAATCAAGAATCGTACTTGAGCATACTCATGTCAAAAGTCCTTAGAACAATGATCGATTGTGCGATCAAAACACAAATTGTTCAAGAACCAACAAAAGTACATAAAGTTTACAAAGATAAACTGATTTGTAATCCAATAGAGTACACGTACATCTTCAAATCACATAAAATAAAATTATTTATTGATTGAAGAAAACAATTATAATGTAATCAACTTAGCCAAAAAGAAACTAAGGAAAATAAAGAGGACCGACGAAGCACTCTTATTACATGGAACAAAACATCATGATCTAGAACATGAAAGGAACTAGTTTTCATATCTATGAGTCTCCATATTTGTAGGAACATGGGCATCTGGATCTTCTCTCTCAATGCTATGCACTTCCACAAAGTTTTTGTAGGCTCGATAAGCATTAATTATGGCATTTGATGGTCTGCATTGTGGTTTCCAATGATCATTCATACCACACCTACAACATACACTACTAGATTTAGCAACGAGCTGAATTAGAGGCTTCCCATGAGCAATTAAGGGAGGAAGAAGCTTTTTGGCCTCCCTTTTATGCCTTTTGTCGGCCTACCTCCTATGGTGGACGCCACTCTTGGATGGTGGTTTCTCCATGACATGCTTTCCCCTTATCCTATGGCTACCCTTGGACCTCCCTTTCGGGTTATCCTTCTTGGCACTCACAACATGCACTTCCTTACCGGCAATGGCCTCAACAGGTCTAGCGTTATAATTCTTCAGAAGAATCATGATGTTCTTCTTTGCCTTCACCATCTTCATAAGGAGTTAAGAGTATCAGGTAATACACCTTGTGTCTACCTCAATCTGATAATTTTTGGATAGGGTTTGCGATGCAGGTGGAAAGAGAGAGAGTTTTCTCTATCTTGGCTGTGTTGTTCACGGGTTCTCCACAAAAGCGGAACTCTAACCATATGCGCATGAGTTTAGAGTTGTAACCTTGAACGGTCTTAAAATCAGCGACTTTGAGATGTGTCCAACGATCACGAGCTCCTGGCAAGTTAGTCTTCCAAAGAGAGCTGAGTCACTTATGGAGCTGATTCTAGAGTTCCTAGGGTTCTGGTCATCAACATACTCTTTTTGGAAGTCCTCATCAAGATGATGAACGAGATAACTTAGGTCATGACCTTCCAACATGGATTGATCCTCAGATGTGATGATATTGCCATTGAAAGGCATAATCTATGCAAGTAGTCCATGGCTCTTGAGGAGAGTCCTCATGTTTCAGACCTAAACATGGAATCTGGCGCTTATTGCATTAAGAGACTTATAGTCCAATTTTTTTAGGCTTGTCATCCTATTTAACAAAGAGAGACAACACTAAGTTCTATGTTCAGACTAAATCAGAACTCTATGTAGGTCGATCTTTGATCAATACCCCACTATAGAATTTCTTTAGTGTCTTTGATTATAGAAATTGTAAAGACGGAGAAGAAGAGAGTGTTGTAAGCCCTGAAGAAAAATAGTCGCAAAGTTGTGAGGACGAAGAAGAGAAAAACTTCTACCACAAGAAAACTTACTTTTTGATCGGAGTGTAGAACACTATTTTGATGTCTTCTTAATGGCCTTGGGAGTCATGCACACGAGAGTGAGAGGAGTAGCGGCGGTCGGCGGCAGACGGTGGTGGTCATTCAGCAAGGAAGAAGAAGAAGAAGAAGAAGAAGAAGAAGAAGAAGAAAATGAGTTTTGTGGTGAAAATCTAGGGTTAGCGCTCGTGCGTGATAACGTATTAGTATATAACAGTATTTGAGAGAAAGATCTCTTGTGTTATTGTATCATTGATGTGTAGAATACATGGTCTATATATAGGGATTTAAACCAAGTTCATATATGGGAATCTATTTACTTGATCATCAAGTAATAGAAATCCTGATATATAACATAATCTACATCTAAATCTACTAAGGATTATTACACCACATAATATTTTGGATATTTCAACACAAACATAATATATCTTTTTGGAATTTTTTTAAATGCACCCAGGTCTATTCCATAGAAGTGACACGTGGCACAATCTCAGTCTTCTATTTTTCTAAAAGAAATCAACTTTATGCTTGTATAACCTGTTTTACATCAGACAAGTTTCTGGGTTTTTATATTGAAAGAGATCGAGTTAGTTTTAATTTTAGTTTTGAATGGTGGAGTTACGCTGGAGACGAAGTGTGGGTAATGGCCAAAGAGAGATTCATTTAACTGAGTTTATCATAAGCTCAATGAAACATGAATAAAGTTGTAATAATCAATTGATCATATTGCGATACGTGTCACCTGAGAAAACTAGACTATAGGGTGTTTAACCTTGAGGTGCATAGCAGCGAGGAAGTTATCCTTATTTTAATTGAGTGTTTTCTCAGTTACTCTAATTATGTTTGGTTTTTTTTGTATTTTAGAAGAGTTCTTTTGAAAAAAAAAATCACCCATAGTGCCTGAACTCTTTTGGTAAGGTCAAAATAATTCTTGAACTCTAAAAGATATCAAAAAGATGCCTGAACACCTAAAATATTATATGTTTATTTTTGCCACGTCTTCGTTTCTTCTGCTGATGTGACAAAGTGCATATTTGAAAAATAAGAGTATTATGGTTAATAATATCACCCCCCCCTTCCCCAAGTTGTTGATCTTGAAAAAAATTGAGTTTACAATAAACTCAAAACACCATATCCTCTTTCTCTCAAATATTTGTGGCTGCCAAGCCCGATCTCCCAACTCGCCTGTGTCAAGTGTCCGCCTCCAAACCGTAGCTCTGCATCAGGTTCTTGGTCGCCATTGGCGCTCGTTGACACCACGCTCTTCTAACCTGTTCTAAGCGCGATGTCAGAGCAGGGTACATGGGAGTCACAACACAAGTGTGGATCAAACGCAAGGTGTTTCCTTTCACTATCGTCGTTCGCCGACTACAACCCAACAATTTTATTTTATTTTTTTGCAATTTTTTCACTCAAACTCCGCGGATGCCGCAAGCTCATCACCGACCTTAGGATTCGGCGCTCCCCTATAAGTCCAAGGGTAGAAGCTTTCCATTAGGTGTATGTTCTGTGCCAAAGCCATGAACCCCGTCCTCGAGCATTGTGCAATGGCATGAGTCATGTCGTGGCCAACCCACTAGGTTTTTTCCCCACACGACTTTGCCCTTGGCGACACGAATCCACATGACTAGAGTCTGCTTGGTGCTTTCGATTGCAGCCTCGCAGGTTTGCTGAACTCTTGGTCATCGGCGCTCAACTTCGCCATCGATCGCCGGTGCTTCTACAACTATCTGGAGATCTCAAATGGACCTTGTTTATTTATTTTGTAAAATGTAAAATGAATAATATAGATAGAATATATATATATATGTGTATATATGAGTAAGGTTCGGGTAAGGACCTCCATCTTTATTGAAAAATGTGGATTTTCTTATTTTTCTTGATTTGATTCACCTTTTTGAAAACATAATTACATCTCCACCAGTCAATTTTTAAGTATTGGTGTATAGATCACTTCTGCAAAATTTCATCCAATTTGATGATGTTTAAGGTACCTAGATCAAACCAGTAAACGGACCGTAAGTTGTTCAACGGGGGTGGAAAAACACGATTTTGGAAGCCCAAACGATCATCAAATTGGATGAAAATTTGTATAAGTGATCTTTTCACTAGTATCTAGAAATTGAATGGTGAAAATGTGATTATATGACCTAAAAATGAGTCAAATTAATGAAATCAGCATTTTTCAATATATGTGGAGATCCTTAGCATAACCTTGCTCTATATAAGGATCTAAAGGTGTTTTGATCTCTTTTTTTCCCTCGAAAAAGTGACACATCATCAAGAGAAACTGAGTCATGACGGAAATAAAATGGAGGCATCATACATGTAGTGTTTTAAGAGTTTGGGTATTATTTTAATAATTTATAGAGTTCGGACATTATTTTAACTTGATCAACAAAGTTTAGACATTATGAATGATTTTTTTCTTTTTAAATAAATTAAACAAAGAGGTTTGTAACTATAGTTAAATTTCTATAAATTAATAATCTCAGGACTGGCAAGATCTATTAATTTAGCGAGATATTAATTAATTGATCAAATAATAATTAATTTATTTATTAGTTAGGTAATTACTTATTATTTTAAAAAACTATTATTGTTGTATCTTGTTCAATATATATTATTTTTTTAGGGCTCCCCTTCTGTACGTTAACACATAGATACAATAAATTTAGATGATTTACTAATCGCACGAAGTCAGTTTCGCAAAATAAGTAGACTGACATCGTGAAATAAGTAAACTAAAGTGGTAAAAATTAGTTTACTTGTTTCACAATGACAACCTACTTTTTTTATAAAGCAGTCTACCTTGTGTTAGTAAATTATTCAATTTTAGTTTACTTATTTCACAAGATTAGTCTACTTATTTTGCGAAGCTAGCCAACGTGCGAATAGTAAATCATCTAATTTTATTGTATTAATGTTTTAACGCATGAAAAAATTGGCCAATTTTTCAATTTGTTGTGATACATTACTAAATATGTTATTAGAAGACAACACCAAAAACTCATAGCATATTAAGAAAAGAATAAAATGAAGTTCAAAGTGACATTAATTTCAAAAAACAACAAGTCATATTCTTTATGAAATCAGGATAAATGAATAATTAATTATATATATTCAATTATTATTAATTTATATATTATATTAGATCTGTAGAAATTCTCGAAGTTTTATTATCTTATTAATTTAACAAATTATTAATTTAACACGTTGTTCTAAATAAAATCAACATAAATTATTATTTTAATAAAATTATTAATTAATCAAAAACTTCTATCACCTTCTACCACCGTAATTAAACGACCAGAAAAGTGGAAGTGCTCTCCACATTTTCAAATCATCTCTCTCTTTCTCTCAAAGTCTGGTCGTCCAAAATCAAAAACCCAAACAGAAATAAGGCTTCTTTGTTTCTGGGCAGATTTGGCTCTTGAGCTTCTAAATGGAAGCTATCAGAAAACAAGCCACCAGGCTCCGCGAACAGGTCGCCAGGCAACAACAGGTACTCTTTCATTTCTTTTGTCTCAATCCCCAACACTTTCTACAGAATCATTCAATCTTTATATTACTGCCTATTGGTTTAGCTCGAGTTACGTTGTTCCATCTTTTGGTTAAATTTTGAAATCTTTTTCTGCTGGCAATGCTTTTATTATTTTTGGGTTTCAGCTTCATGATTTATGTATCACATTGTATGATCCATTATAATGCCTCCTCTTTTCCAAGTAATGAACTTTGTTTGTTCATATTTGATAGAGCCCAAAACATATAATGAGGTAAATCTTCATTTGATCCGTGAAGATTTTTGGAATATGAAATGCTTCATTTGGTCCCTATGGAGCCTAAACTAGTTGAATCAGACTCAGGGAAGGCTAGTTCACACATTGAAATGTAAAAGTCTATGAATTAAAGACATATTTTCTCAATTTATATGTTTTCTGTATAACCTTGTTCTTCATACTCATATGCGCATGATTGCTCACTCAGTTTTCATTGGAACAAAAAAAAAGGGCAAAAGAAAGAACAACTAGTTTGCTAATTAGGATTACATTACTGTTACTTTAGGCGGTCCTCAAGCAGTTTGGAGCTGGAGGATATGGAGGTTCAGATAATCTTGGTACTGATGAGGCAGAACTACAGCAGCATCAGAAGCTTGAGAAGCTTTACATATCGACACGTGCTGGAAAGGTTGTCTACTTTCTCAATGCTATGCTATCTGCTGAATCATTTCATTTTCTGATCTTTTACTAAATAAATATTTAATTCATGGTTTAGCATTATCAAAGGGACATCGTTCGTGGTGTGGAGGGATATATTGTCACTGGCTCCAAACAAGTTGAAATAGGTGAGTCATAAAACTTATATCATTTGTAAACCTCAAATGTAGTTGAGGATGACCAAAATATTAGTCTAAACCATAGCCCTGCCGTGCAGGAACAAAGTTGTCAGAGGATAGCAAAAAATATGGAGCTGAAAATACATGTACGAGTGGTAGTACGTTATCAAGAGCTTCATTAAGCTATGGACGTGCTCGTGCTCAAATGGAGAAGGAGTGGGGGAATTTGTTGAAAGCTCTTGGCACACAGGTGTAACATACTTATTAATTCCACTTATACACAACTCTGTTGATTTGACATAGTTAGAAGAATATAAACATATTCTTCAGAATCTTGTGTAAGAAATAATACATTTTCTTAAATGATAAACTATAAGTCTCTTACTATATTTTCAAAGACCATGTTAAAGTAGTAACTTCAGAAAGTTTCTTAATCTAACTGCTATGGGAGATTAATTGATTGCATATGTGTTTGTAACATTTATCAGGTGGCAAAACCATTAAGAGCAATGGTAATGGGCGCTCCATTGGAAGATGCTCGACATCTTGCTCAACGTTATGACAGATTGCGACAAGAAGCTGAAGCTCAGGTATCTTTAACTTTGTATTTACCAAATACTTTCTTATTCTTTTATTCCCTTTTGTTCTTGCAACAACATTTTATTGAAATGGGATGTATTGGGGTCAATTAATGTTCGTCATACTCATATCCGTACAGTTAACTAAACACATATATGATGCACTAGGCATGGTGTGTCATGGCTTTTATTTACATGTCATGGTGTGTTCTTTTAAACCTAGACAGGCTATTGAAGTTTCAAGACGCCAAACAAATGCGAGGGAAACACCAGGCAATTCAGAAAATGTTATGAAACTAGAAGCTAAGTTGCAAGATCTGAAGTCAAATATGGGACATTTAGGGAAGGAAGCAGCTGCAGCAATGGCAGCAGTCGAGGCTCAACAACAGAGATTGACTCTCCAAAGACTCATCGCCATGGTAGTGCAAGTTTTTTATATAAATATAAATATAGTTCTCATCAAGTGTGAAGCTTCAATGAAACTTCAATGTGAAGTTGCATTTTACACAAAATCAACAATGTAATCCGATGATTGAACTCAATCATCTTTTAAGTACATATGTAAGGATCGAGCATGCAAAATTTCAGCCTCATCGGATATCGTTTAGACATTTGATCACCATATTCAAGTTTTCAGCTAAATTGGACAATCTATGTGCATTGTTAAACAATACCACAATCAGATGGTTAAAACATCTTTGATTGAGCTGAAATATTACATGCTCGGTCCTTGCGTATATATCTAAAAGATGAGTTCAATTATTGAATTACGTTGTCGATTATGTGTAAAATACAATTTCACATTAAAGTTTCAGTGCGAAACTTCACACTTGATAAGAAATGTATATATTTATATATATATATAGATATACAGAGATTTTCAAATGCAGACGTCCGCACGGTGCGGATCGTAAAGATTTAATTATTTTGATCATCTCATATTTAAGTTCAACAATTTAAACCGTTGATGTTATAGATATCCCTCTAAGGAGTAGACTTACAAAATTTCAGCCAGTTTGGTAATCGTTTGGTCATCCAAAATGGTGAAACATCATGAACAAATAAGAAGCGTCGAATAAATGTTGACGATATATAAACGACAAATCAAATGGTCAAACGACTTCCGATTGGACTCAAATTTTGTAGGTGACTTAGTTGAAGTAATATCTATAGCATGAGTGGTCTTGATTGTCAAAATTTGATGTCTAAGGGAGGTAAAATGGAAAAATTCGCACCGCGTAGATGTCCTTAGCTGAAAAAGACTGTATATATATAAGGAGAATACTTCGGTGTGTTAACACAAGTTACAATAAAACACATGTTTATAAGTTTACCATAAAATGGTAAACTAAGTTACTTTTTTAAGGTTGAAAATTCTAGTTTAGTTTTTTTCTAAGGAATAGTACTAAACCTAAAAAGGTAAATTTTTATTTTAAATTTTAAATTTATTCTTGACCATTCATATTTTTTTAATTCGATCTAACGGTTGTGTTATATTTAAAAATTCTACCTGCTACCTGTTAAAGATGTTTCAGGACAACTCGGAGCAGCAACCGGAGCAAAGAAGTTCGAATAGGGCTTTCTATTACCGTCTCAATGTGTTGATATCTGATGTAACAACATTTGAGATGAAAGATGATCTTTGGTCTGGCCTCCTTGTGCTTGTCACCTTTTGGTTCTTTGGTCAGTTTCCTAGAACTCGTCGTTGACTAGTACCAATTATTCATTGACTGTCCAAATTTATCCATGTTTCTTGATTTGAGAAATGCAATTACACTTCATATCAGTTTGTTTCCATAAAATCAAATACAACTATTAATCGAGTGTTACGAAATATGAAAATCTTGACCTATTTTGAGGAAGGTTAGATTTGCTTCTCTTGTAAAGTGAGTCTGAACTCTGAAGTTGCCCCACGTTTCTATTTCTGCTGATTAGGATTTCTTCTACGTTATGCAACCAGCTCTTAATCTTGTTGGGTGGTTCTCTTGTGTTCAGGATATATATTTTGGTCTGCATAATGACCTCAGTTTTGCTAATGCCTTGAGCATTTAGGTGACTTGGTTTGAATTGGACTTTTATGTTCCTTACTGCAGCATCCATGACGTTGATTCTTGGTTTCTTTGGATCTGCCGATTTACAACTTGGCCCGAATTGTTCACGGCTGATAAGAACTAACCCTTTCTTTGTTCAGACCATTAAGGTGATTCACCTGATTTCATCTCATAACTCTTATTTGATCAATTATCGTTTTTGCAGATCGAAAACTGAACTTGTTTGTGAACAGGCACAAGAACTTCAGGGTCCTAATTTTGGTCCAATGTTGTATGGTTTTTACTCACCTCCTCCTCTAGACGTTGAAATAGCTTGGACTGAAACACATGATACACTAGTACGAACCACTTATCACAAGGCAAGACTTCCTCCATTTTCCATTCACTATCTATAGCTAATTACTCCTTTTATTGTTTCCTCTCTCCGTGTTTCAGATGTCCCAACTCTAGATTTATGACAAAAAAATTGTTTTCTTTTGTGTAACAGGAATGGATTTACTTTCTAAACAAAGGGTCCAGAATAGATATATTTTACCACTTAAAACCTTTAGGATCCTCGCCCTTAACCCTTGTAATTGCACAAGGTGATTCCCAATGATCTTCTAAACTTGTAGGTATCAAAATTTAGAACTTACGTTAAGTTGGGACGTTGGGTATTGGAAGACTTGCAATGGTGTTCTTGAAAGGAGATGCATTATTTTCACTAGAAGTTTCTGACTGAAAACTATAATTGTAAGAATGCTGTAATTGGATATATGTAACTAATTGTGGACCTTTATCTCACAATGACTTTGTCTTGCTTCCGCTCCTGTTCATAGAACCTGCAGTTCTGAGCCGCTTTCCCATGTGGCTATTGTCTTTGTATGTTTAGTATACTTCTTTTTTCTGCAAGTCAGATGTTAACTTCTGGCTAGCCTTTAGGTAGAGAAAGCCTGGTTGAATGGATAGAGGATCCATCATATGGTAATGCAACATTGTCCTGGAATATAATTTACGGTGAGAATCATCACTATAAGTTCTTTGCATTCTTCCTTTTGACACCAATCAACGTGTGATATATCTATATGCTGTCACAGGAAGTGGTAAGATCCAACAGGAAATTTCAGAGTCTTCTAGTTATTACATTGCAGTAGGAAACTTGAACCCTGATGATGTTGGGGTATTTGTTTAACTCCGATCCGTCCTTTATAGACATTATAGTCGTTTAAATTTTATTGAGCTTCCAGTTTGCTGTTTTATGCAGGTAGAGTTGGAGTTCAACATAACCTCCATTCTTTATAACACAACGCAGGCGTACTACAGGTGCTCCATTTATAATCAATACTGTGGGTTAGAGCTTTCCCTCTTGAGTTCTAGTGTTGCTGTCTTAACTTCTCCAGGCCCTAAAGAGGTAAAGAACAGACTGTTTTTGTGTTAGATTTTATAGTTTAGGCTATCAGTACGTACACTTCTTCCTTGATAAAATGCTCTTTACAAAAGTACTGAATATGGTTGTTGTAGTTATCTTTTAAGATGTTTATTGAACCATAAAACTACAAATTTGATTTTTATGTTGTAAATTTCTTGTTTAGGTTCATTCTCAACCTTAAACTTGTAACTTTAACAAGTTACCAAAACATGGTCTTACATTTACTTATTTGGGTTTACATACCACCTTAACTTAAAACATATGTTTATCGATTAATGGTTAACCTGTAATATCAGGTCACTTTTATAACATGTGTTTTAATGCATACTACGTTAACACACTGAAGTACACCCCTATATATAAATATATATATATATATATATATATATAGAGAGAGAGAGAGAGAGAGAGAGAGAGAGAGAGAGAGAGAGAGAGAGAGAGAGAGAGAGAGAGAGAGAGAGAGAGAGAGAGAGAGAGAGAGAGAGAGAAGAGAGTAAGCTAAATCACAGCAGCATTCCCATCTAAAAGCCTGAAAACTCCTATAAAATAGAATGCCCAAGTGAAGCATCCCTGTTTATGTCTCTCTTTTTTTTTAAATTCTTATAGGGTTGCTAGAGTGATAGACAATCTCATGAGAGGAAGGGGCACTCAATAAGATGGGAGTTAGCTACTTGAATAAAATCTAGAGGTTAAAGGTTGGTGTTCTGGTTGCTAACAAGACCTCCTTGTGAGCCAAATGGTTGCGGAGATTCTACTTAAATTTCAATCAATGTGGCATACTGTGAGTAGTTGCAAATGTTAAGTTGGAAGAGATGCAAATATGTCTGTGGAAAGGTTCAGTTAGAATTCATCAGAAGGATGTCTCAAGGTTATGGCTTATATATTTGAATGCTCCTAAAGTGAAAATGGGGACTGAAGGAGGCTATGATGTTGGAGGGGTCATTGGGTGAGGTACAGTCCTTAAGAAAAAAAAAAAAAGTTTTAGAGGTTGTACCACTCGGTACATATCCATTATTACAGAGTAGTGGGTGTGGCTGAAAAGCTGAGGCCCTTTGTTGTGCTGGAACTTGAGGTTTAGATGAATGTGTCTAATTTATGAGATGCAAAAGCTGATCTCTTTTCGGAGTGTTTGGTTGGATTCTAGATCAGATTCATGGATGTGAAGCATCTAATCTCTGGATCAGTAAACAGAGAAAAAACGTGATCTTGATCGTGAAGGTAATGAGTTTGCGAGGCTAAATGGAGGGGACATATGTCCCTCCCTACAAGTCATCAACAAATCATTTGGAAGTTTGAGTCCACAGAACTTTTTTTGTGTAAATATCTCTCTGATGACAATTATTTTTTAAGCCAGTGGTCTGGTTAATAAAGTTTTCCATGATGGCAGGCTACAAGTGGCAGGCTTCAGAAGACAGGAAAAGATACTTGATTAGGTTTAGAGTATTTGTGTCTAAGATGGAAGGAAATACTGACTGTTTTTACTCACCATGAAGTTTTCAACAGATTGGTCCAATCATTTTAGAAAAGATGATAGAATCCAGGGTCCGTAAGAGGGTAGTTGTTCTCTTGTAAGTGTGAGCTTTAAGGGTTGTGGAGTGACATAACCCTTGTGGAATTACAGATCTTTGGCATTTAGAGCAATTTTCTTGAAAAACAAATGGGATCATTTAGGGGGAACATAGAAATAGGTCCCAGATCCTCTTTTAGGGCTTCAGGAGCCATTATGGGTGTCAATCTGTCTCCCATTTTGTAGAACTGGAAAGTAGTGATGATCCCCAAAAGTTTTGGGGCTTCTGGGTTGCATGCTTTGTTTCTTTTGTTAGTTATCTGAAACTTTTCTCAGGTGTGGACTTATGGACAACAGTATGTACTTGTTTGGTCTCACTAAAGTTGCTTTCTCAAAGAACAAATAAGAAAGGAAAAAGGAAACTGGAAGAACTCACTTTAGTAGTTTAGCCTGAACAACAAGCAGCCTTTTCACAGATTAGGACCCAAAAAGGTTCATCCTTCAATAAGCCTTAGCTCAAGTTAGCACATTTACCTTAGGTACTTTAGGCTACTTTTTTGCAAGATAATGACCAAAGATCTGAATTGTTTTGTGCAACAGATATAGGTACCTGGAGACTGCTTAAAACTGCCTGCATTGAAATTAGTCTTCCCCCTTTAGATACAAACCTTCATTCCATCCTTTGCTTCTTCACTCCTTACACCACATGATGTCAAAGCCTTAGAAACGTGCCCAAGAGGAAAACCTAAAAGGCATGCTATTGTCCTTTTATCTATCATATCCATAACCTCCGCCAACTTATCTATTCTAGTATTTATGATTGAGCATTTGGCTCTATTCCTCTGAAGTCCTGAAACAGGTTGACTTCAAATATGTTGGGGCTTTTAATAAGGTGAAAGAAATAATATATGTTGGATATCTACAATTTTAATTTACATAAACACCTTCGCTGCATGAAGTCCTTTCTGTCTTTTACTGTATCCAAAAACTTAGTGTCTAGACCTTATATAATTTGGTTATAAGTGAAGGTTGAAGCAGAGCGTAACTATCATCAGAGGATCCTTCAGATACTTGATCAACTTGAAGGAGAGGTATGTCATGTTCCTCCCCCTGCTTCTTTTTCCAAAACATAGTTCATTTATAAAAGTCTGATGTTTGATATCTGCGTTAACTAATGATCTATTCTATGTTCTTTCAATGTCTATAGATGGTATCAGAACGACAACGTATTGAAGCGCCTCCTAGCCCCATTGTTGACAGCAGTATGCCTCCACCCCCACCTTATGAAGAAGTTAATGGTATATATGCATCTCAAACACATAATGGATTGTCAGACAGCATGAATTACTTCTTGGGGGAGGTTAGTAATCAAACTAATCATAGAATTTTAGTGTTGTTATAACTGATGCAATTGCTACAGTTGAACTGTATTAATATTTATGCCCATTAATGTTTTGGTCTCTCTTCTTTTTGGTCAATCTCCTGCAGGTTATATTTACCTATCAAGCTGTATCTGACGTGGAGCTCAGTTTGTCAATTGGTGACTATGTTGTTGTGCGAAAGGTGATTTTCTTAGATATCTTTACACTTGAACTATTTTGATCCATTGAATTGGAATTAGGGGTAACCAAGCACTTGTATTTGGACTCAACACGGACACTTTTTGGTGGTATAAATTATGATGGTTAACATATAATGACTGGGTCTAGCTTAAGTAATTTGGTTAAGAACAGCTTAACTTGCATAAAGTAGTTATAATTGGATTGATTTTCTGTTGCTAGGCCCTAATTGCATTCTATTTTAATTTGCCTGAGATATATCGTAGACAAGAGGCAGACCCCTTATGTGCAACTATCATTGATACCTGTTGCATCCAGGTTGCAGACAGTCTAATGGGCATTGTGTGCACTTAATATATTGTGGCTTCTGACAAAGAAACAAGTACTAAAAAAGAGAACAAGGGCATTGTCATCTGTATACTTTGTGACTTATTGCTGTTGATATGAATACTTAGCGTACTCTGTGTTCTGTTAACCAACAGGTAACCAACAATGGTTGGGCAGAAGGCGAATGCAAAGGTAAAGCAGGTTGGTTCCCATTTGGATACGTTGAAAGACGGGAACTAGTTCTTGCAAGCAAGGTGGCTGAAGTGTTCTAAGTTCACTTATGAGCAGATTGTTTTTCTTTTTCCTCTTTTTGTTCTTGTTGTTTTCTGTTTCTTGTGTATGTTTTTGTTTTCATTTTTCCCAGTGTTGCAGCTAGCCTTTGTTAGATGGAAAAAAGGTCCCTCTCTCGCATCTCATGTGTTTTTTGATATCAAATTCTTGCCCATTTATTAAAATATTAGTTCCCATTATTTATTCTTTCATTCGTTTCAAATGAGAATTGTCATTCAACAGCAGATCATCCAAAAACGTATGCCTTTGGTGCTTGGATTCTTGTCTAGTTGCCTTTGGTGCTTGGATTCTTTTGCTGCTGGGCGATCTGCAAGCATTGTTTGTTATTTATAGAAATGCTTTAACACAGACTTGACACCGATCGATTTATCAAGCTTCTGCAGCCGTTGACAATATACCAAAATAGTGATCAGAGTCCAGAATTAGATGAACAAATAGAGCAGTCAGATTCTACATGTAAATGAGTGAGATTGGATGAAATAGCCACTTTGACACCAAGTACGTCTAGTAAAGCCTGGATCAGAAATAAAATTGTTCCTCCATTTCCAGGTAGCAACAAATGAAAGAGAACAGAGAACACCATTTGTTATCATATTTGTGAATAACCACACAACATGTGAGCCTTGGGCCAATTTTCCCAACCGAGATCATGAACAGAGGCCACTGAAGCAGGTAAAGTGAAACAACTCGATCCAAATGGTATGCACCAACACACAATCTTTAAAAAGATACGAGAGGGAAGCCTTATATTGTGCATGAATCATCAATACGGAGCCTCCTTCTCACCATGTGCTCATTTTTGAGCAGCTTACCAGATAAATAGATATATACAAATGAGGGTATGAACTTGTGTGTTGTACACAAAAAAGGAATTTGGTGGAAGTGTCACCGTATAACTGTTCGATCATATGTCATTTAGGCCAGGTAACCCAAAGAAAACCGATAGTATCATTATCCATACAACCATAGATGTCAATGTGCTAATACAAGTTGATATAGCATTTTTGATACTACGAGGACCAAGGGCCATAACAACTATGTCCAGCAAGTAACATGAACAATAGAGGTATTTGTCATTACTGTATACATCAAGGCAATCTAGCACAATCCAATATCTTCCCAGAAAAAAGAAATAACAAGGCAAATCAAATCCTGCATAACAAAATGTAGGGGGAGTAAGGGTCATGTAGTATCAATTCGAATCAGAAAGAATCAAAGATTAAGACCAGCTGCTGTCATTTGATAGAACTTACACTTGAATCTTGGGCTGGCAGAAACATAAGCATAAACGATGGCCAGGATGATAAACAGTACCATAATCTGCATTCGGGTGATTTGAATAATGAGAATTTGATTTCTAGAGTGATATTGATCCCTTTTTGTTTCAATTTTACATATCTTTAAGATACTTACCATAGCAGAATTGAAACTTTGCTCACTCTTGATTATATATGATTTCCTACAGTGTGGTCCACAAATACATGTCAGGCAATCAATACTAAAGAACATTCAATATTCAAATTGCAAAATAGATACTATGGAAATACCTGTTGGTCAAGGCTCCAGAGTCCCTGCATTTCTTCTGTACTGATTCAAGCCTGCTCAGTGTTTTTGTTGCATTAGGATCCTTCTTCTCAACCTGATGTCAGTGTTCAATTTAATGTGTGAGAATTACAGCAGGAAAGGGACAATAAACTCTTGTATTGAAATGAATGCATGGGTGCCAACAGTGTGGAAAGTAGCCAAGGTGAATTTTCTTCAATAAGCATTAAGCCAAAGTAATTGATATGTTAAACTCTTTTTGTGGTTACAAAAACAGATTTTCATGAACAATGTAGCTTTTCTCTTTTTGTCAGTCTTTGTGAAAACATATGTAAGAGAATCTTAAAACATGACAAATATTAATCAATCCTTCTAATGATTGAAGAAAGAAGCTTTTTACTCAGTAATCAAATATCCTTATCCAAGTTCCACATTGTTGGAGTTTGATGAGTTATCATACCCATGTCTTACTCTGGGTCCACTCTAAGCTAAGGCGGTATTTCAAAAAGCTAATACATGTTTGTTTCTAGGAGCACTGTACCTTGGACTTTAGAATGGACGAAAAATCATGGAAAGCGGCATAGACATCAGCCATTGTTCTTGTTCTGTCAATGATTTTTGCTGTAAGACCTACAAACATAAAGTTGAATTAGGGAAAAATTTCAAGTACAAAAATAACAGCATTACAGCACTTGTTCCATTCAAATGATCCGAACCTCAATCATATATATATATATAGAGAGAGAGAGAGAGAGAGAAGGGACATACAACATCAAATGGTAGTCATAATGATCTTGTTAAACATACAACTTTCATGAAGTGATATTATAGAACATGTTCAATAACATTATATCATGTGCTAATCTATGCACTACTACAGCTTTTGAGAAACCTTTGCATCCTTTGAAAATCTCTATAAACTATGAAAAAAGCTCCCAGGATCTATTCAAATCAGTAGCAGTCTGGCAGACCACTCATTTTACACAAAATCATATTTAATACGTAATACATGCAATTATTTTCTTTTAACTATTTCAGGAAGCGTTAGCTTCAACAAAAACAAAAACTGTGTTGATAAATTCAATCTTACCGCGCCTCATTTTCACCACACCTCTGAAGACCTCAATGTTGTTGTAGCATAGTGCTAGTGTGCCAATTGCCATAATCTAGTAAAACCAGTATGAACTGAATGAGATTTAAAGTTTAATATAGATCTATTAGTTTTATTAGAATCATGGTCGAATAAGTTCCGAAAATTCAAACTGAAGATCAGAGACATCATAAATAGTTATTATAAACAAAGGACTGAATTTTGAAACTTCAGGTACTTCAAAGAATCAAAAGCTCATTCAGTGAGCTACTATTTAGTTCATTAAGAGAGATATATTGACAGCAACACCACTAGATCCAGTTGTCAGGAAGATAAGTGACAACACTTTTCATATTGTACTTCAATATTTAATAGGCTCGTAGCATCTTAGAAACCTAAAAGTTAGACCAATATCATTCCAACTTCCTAAATAAAAGTCACTTATACATAGAAATGCAAGTGACCAGTGATCTAAGAATCAAAGACATCAATCCTAAATGAAGAATTCATATCTGTGCTTAATTTCCTTTGAAGGTGGTTAGAGTCCATTTGTTCAAAGAAGCAATAACTCACTCTCCACAATTAGCTAAGCTTGAAATAGCTTAAAGATCTTTATGCAAGTTCCTTGTTAAAGTTATCTATCAACTTTTTCATTATTCTGTTATGAACAAAGTCCACATGTTAAATTATGACACATAAGACTGACTTGATGACTCGATACTGAAAGAAAAACAGTGGTGATATCTTGTTGAGAACATCATCTACCTGAGGGATCGCGCAAAACTTAAATATGGCAGGATCTCTTAATGCGGACATGTACGTCAAGCAGTCTTCCATGTGTATCAATGCATTAGTGACCATGTCATTTAAACATTGTACAGCCTTGTCTGAATTTTCCTCATATTTCAAGTCCTGGGTGCAATCATAAAAATAAAATTAAATATAACTCAGAGAAGGTTTCCAATGGGTTAGCATTACTGAATGTATCATCCCATCTTCCCATCATAACCTTTCATGATAATGAGTAAAGAAATGAAGCATGAAGCATAAGTGATTGCAAAAATGAAGATGATAGACTATTAGAATGAGATACATACCTCAAGTTTGTTAACATATTTACTCCAGATCTGGCGGGGCCAAAACATACGACACTTGGGTATCTCATTAATATCCTCCAGATAATCTCGAATAATGTTTGTTTTCTGTAATTGCCAATTCCAAAGATTGATTATTGGAGAAAAGTTCAACCGAATTTGATAGGGATATATTGTTTGCTTCAAATATCAATGATATCATTGATTTACCTGTAGAAATAGGCCCATTGAATTTGATAGTTCATCTGTAGCCAAATCTTCCAACTCAGCAGCATAGAAAAGCTTGGACAAACCTAAACCAACAAGTCCGGCCACATAGTAGCAGTACTCATCATAGTCGTCAATCGTTTCTACCTGCAAGATGTGGGATAATATTAGCTGCGCACTTGATCACTCTACTCTACACATTGTGCAAAAATTAAACTTTAACTTTAGGAATCTGATCGACCATGATACAGAATTGGATGTCTATGCAAACTACATTGCAGAACCTGATTTCCATGATAAAGAGAAAAACACATTTCAAAAGAGAAAAAAACAATTGCACAAATATGGCCCATAGATTAGATATCTCAAAGATGTTTATAGATGATGGACATTGAAAAAGAGCAAAGTCTGAACTATGTAGTTGACCACAGGGCTATTTTAGTTGATGTAGTGTTGTAAGTTTTAACTCGTGAAGAAATAAGATACTTAATAACCTAGTATACACAAAACCGGTGACTCAACTTTATGGTCAATCTAAAATATGGTGTTCTTTTAGAAAGACTACAGTACTCAAATATAAAAACTACATTTAGTCTTCTTTGAAAAATTTCATAACAGAATGCAATATATGTAGGATGAGCAAATTAAATGAAATGTCATGCACATGTCAAGAAGCTACAGCAGACAATGCTGTCAAAACGCTGTAATGTTTTTATAATGTCCCTGAGAAAGAAGGAATTTAAGGAGTGGGTTCCGAACACTGGTGGTACGATTGAAAGGCTGCAATCTATAATGGTTTCTTTTCTTGTGGATTCAGAGGAATGACAAGTAGGAAATACGATTTCATTTTGAAGGAGAGAAAAAAAAAGCAGGACAATCATTTTGAATATAATATAATGTATAAAATAAGTCGGTGCGTTCACACGAGTATCTTTTGTGACATAGATCCAAAATATGCATTATTATGAAAACTTAGTAAAAAACTCCACCGAGCTTCTTACTGAATAAATGTTGTACATACCTCCTTGCATATAAACTTTGCCATTCCTGCCCCCATTTTTTTGGTAATGTCCTCAATGGCCTCCTGATAACTGTAAAACAGCATAATGCTTATTAACTAGTGTTGACTGAAAGCTCCAATGATTAGGAATGTTTTGACTTTAAAAGGGAAAAAAGTAGATGCAGATAGTTGTTACAATATGAAGGAAAAACCTATCATAAACATTCCAATTCAAACATACAATGCAAGTAACTCATATTAGGCAATTAGAAAAATACACGCATAAGAAAATTACCCCTTCCCAAGTTCCAGAAAAGCAGTTGAAAGATGATGAAACTCATCCATGAGAACTTTGTACTCTTTTGTACCACCTTAAGACAAGAAGCAGCTAATTCAGCAAGTACTTTAGATAATACCCCAGCAGCGTGCTTATGTGTCTATTCAAGAATAATATTATATATATAAAGAAATTGACCGATCTTGTTCCATTCCAATTATTCAGAACAAGGTTGTGATATTGTTTAGTCAATAAAAATACAAAGATGAAGGATGGAGTGTAGATATCTCAAAAGACTCACATGCAAAATGCCACTTGGGATCATATATGTGACGATGAAAAGCTATCAAGATAGGAAGTTTGACATCTGTCTCTACGGCTGTATCATCCTCTGTACAAAATGAACCAGTAAATTACATCAATGAGAGGTAGAAGTAGTACACTGACACCAAAGTGAGAAAACTGAAGGAATAACTTAACTTACAAAAGCATTATCAGTCACTCAAGTAATACACATAAAAACGGATTAGACTCTGTTCCACAACAGATAGTTCCTGTTCTAGCAAAGTTAAACAATATAGAAGATAATGCTAATATAAACTCTAAGCATATGACTGTATATGAAAAACAAGGATGACACATATTCTTAGTTTTAGACTTGAAGTATTAACACATCGTGATACAGTCTTTGATTCAACAAATGTGGACTGATTGAGCAGTCTTTGGTTCACTATTTTTTTACCAGACAAGTATGTACTACGAAATATTTTGTCTAGTTCCACTTTCCGCACAATGATTGATCTTGGGTACTTAAAAAACACCCTATCAATTGCAACCGAAGAGAATTATAAGGCCAATTACTCAAAACACAACTAATATCATGTTACAGAATGGATCATCACACAATTAAGAGATGGACCAAATCCTATACATAAAGCTACACTTGAAATTGAAATATCCGTATCCGTGATCCTGAGACCAGGGAATAAAAATGGAAACATACCAACAGTGTCTAGTGCTCGAAGAACCAGATAAAATATACAAACCTGCAAAAGTCACAACAAAGTAGTAACACATAAAAAACTCGATACAAAAATCCAATCTTTGATTCAAAGCATACAACAACTTTGGTTGAAAGAGTTGGAGAAAGAAAAAGATGGGTTGGGTTTACTTACTGCATTGCGGAGCTCAGGGCCGAGTTGCTGAATGACGAGAGCGAAGCTACGAGAGACCTTGTGGAGCATGGTGTAGCAAAAAGCCCAATGAGGGTCTGAAGGGATCTGCTTCTCGATTTGCCTGGCGGCCATCTTCAGTTTCAGAAGTGGGTAAATGTCATCTGGGTGTTTCAACATTGCCCCCAAGCTACCCATTTTGCGCAGCGATCTCAAATCCCAGAATTCCAAATCACTCAAGAAAATGATGGGTAGTTTATAAGAAAAGGAGGGAGGAGGGTGGAGGGTGGACTGTGAAAGAATGGCGGGCTGAGCGAGCTCTCTGGTCTAAGGTGGCGTACTCTCAAGAAAAATAGAGTAAAAAAAGGAAGTAGGGACTTGGAGAAAGTCGTGGATGATGAGCTTGCTTCAAGTGTGTTTGTGATTCTCCTTTTTGTTTTGTATTCTAAAATCTGTTATTTGGGGTCTTGTAAAATCACGGCGGCAAAATATAGAGAGTTTTGGTCTTAATTTTTGTGGAAGTGGAGGCATGATATGTTTGGCGAGAAGAGCCGGATTGAGATTCGACGACACATTCGAGGAGGGAGAGAGCTACCTACTTTTGTCTATTTCCATTTCTATGTACAAAGGAAACCCTTGTTTGGACCACTTTTACAAAGGAGGAGATCTTTTAGTACAAACTTTGTCACCTCCGTTGCTTCGGCAGCTTCCATAAAAAATGGAGGCCATCATCTATCTTTTGTGTGCGCCTTAGATCAACTTAATTATGATATCTTTGTTACCTTGTTATCTTCTACTACATGTACTTTTGCTCAAGTTTTTGGAACTATGATCGACAATAGGACGGCGTTCCATCACTTCCATGTCATACATGCCAGAATAATTGGGACTGTGGAAGGGAAAATCTTCTACATAATGGTAATGGATGTGGAGGCGCATCACTATTTGTAATAGGCTCGGGTTTGCAGCTTGGGGTCGAGTGGCTGCGTGTTCTAGCTTAGCTCACATATTGAGGCAATACTGCGAAGCTTCGTGTGGTTGAGTTCGGCCATCGTATGTGAAATGCTCAAAGTCTCCAACTATACACTCTAGCATAATTAATGCTTAGCCACTTCGATATTTTCAAGGTTCTAACCTAGGTTGAGAAGCACATCTTACTGGACAAAAAAGATTAGGTCACTTCCAGTGGTTTTGCATATCTACATGATTAACTCAACATGATATACATACAAACATTTTAATGTAAGCTGTTTTTTTTTAAAGTAGATGATAGTTATATTCATAGTGAAATCAAGATAAATTTGTTATGAAAGAAAAATTGCGGAAGCACAAATAAAAATAAAAACTAAATAAAATTAAATAACGTTACGACAAGCTCTAGAATTGTATTTTATTTTTTTTCATCCGCCAGGTAAATCAGATGACATGAGTCGTGAATCAACCATGATAGTAGCCCGATTTCAACCGTTTATGCTTTGATAATAGCTGGTGGTTCATTGAACCGAGAATTTCGGCTTACCTCCTCGACTACCAATTTCTCATCAAATATAGTTAAGACACAAATATTGAGGTGAACTCGTCTTGCAATGTTGGATCTCATTCAATACCAAACAACAAGACCTTTATACCTTTGTTCCCATATCCATGTTTAGAGATTGAAACATCAGCCCAAACAACCTAACAAGCCAACCACAATCACTATTTCATCCATCCAAAATCGAGGCCAAGCCAAACACCACCAATCACCCCGGTAACTACTAGCCCATGACCTGTACTATTACATTGGGGCCCAATAGAGTAGCATTGTAGCCCAGTTAGCCAAGCAGCCTTTGCAGCAACACATGTTTGAATCTGGCTGAGTCAAACTCCACTTAGCATTTCCCCGAGAAATAATAATGTATCCACCTTGGGGACAGAATGTAAAAAACCCAACGATATTCACACTTTCTCCCTCTTCAAAAGCGATTTCTAGGTTATTAACTCTCAGGTAATTATCTTCTCTATTAGTGCATGGATTATATTTTGGTTTGAGAGGAATTTGAAAGGTCTAGGGTTGTGTTGGTGTATATAACTATACAGGATAATTACAGACCACCAAGGCAGCAGCTCTAACTTTGCTGACGGACCCGACCCCTAAAGGTCAACGACGCACCCCAACAGCGAGCAGACCTAAACAGCTATTTGTCCCACATCGAAAGCAAGAGCAAGGAAGCTCCTTCAACCACCTATATAAGGACCTCATTTATGACAAATAGAGATAATCTGTTCACTCAACTCCCTAACGTTGCTATACTTGATACGTTTACTGACTTACGCATCAGAGTATTGTAGGCGGGACAGACCCGTCAAGACCTCTAACCTTCAGTTTGCGTATTACTTGTAACAGTGGCTTAGCGGAGAAGTGATCAAATAGATTGACCATGAGACGACCCCACCCAAATTAGGCATTAATACTAATTTGAGATTAGGTCATGTTTTTCCTACTTAACACTTAAAAAATTCTATATAAATTTTGACATAACCTCCCCATAAATAATGAGTCTACCAAAAACCTGCATAAGAGTTTCACACTTCAAACACATTAACAAGTTCCAAAAACAAACTGTGGCCACCAATGTCAACTGAATTTCTCAACATAATCTCAAATGTCTCAAACTTCATGTAGGAATAGAAAATATCATACTTCAAGATTTAGAAATCCATAAGTTACTAAATTCTTAACAAAAAGCGGAAACATAATACAGATGGTTCTCAGATCATACTACATCTAGTCTACTTGATTACATAACTAGTAAATTGGCTAGGAACCTACAACTGATGAACGGTGACACGAACACTAAGCCTCTAACGCTGGGACACCAATTCCAGATGAAAATTGCAAACTGGGTAACTATAAACCGAAGGGCACAAGGAAAAGGCATGAAAAATAAAATATGTTAGAGTGAATGGACAGAAAAGTAAGGTTTCGTAAATCCAACATAATCTATATGCCTTTCACCAAAAGGTAAAGAAAAATAGAAAAACATAGCGAGTCTAATTAAGTGTGAATCATAAATGTGTGTATGGAGGCGTGCATAACATAATCCTCGAGTCCGGTGTTGTCGTGTCCCACCTAGAGCGTAGTCAGTGATCAGCCGAGCAGCCAATGCATTGATGCATAAACATGAAAATGAACGTTCATGAAATCGTAAAATATAACATATAGCCTCCGTGCATAATCACATACGTATCATAAATCATGTCATAAGGAGAGAAATCATGAACATAAAAATAAACTCTCTAATCAATAGTGTAAAACAAATGTCTACTCATAGAAGTTCCTAGCTCCAGGGTCCGGCGGAAGTCCCCTCGCCTTGTTGTGATCTCCTGAATTAAAGTACGAAGATTTAATATCAACATTGATAAATATTCAAAACTAGCTTAAAACTACCCAAAAATCCCCGTATTTCAAACTTAAACTTCTGCCTCGCTGGAGCTCCGTCGTGGACGGCGGGGCGTGGTGGCCACGCGCCTCCTTCAGCGACCAGCCCTGATGACCTCCAACCTACATATCTAGCTTCCTATAATCATCCCCTACAACTTTTCCTTCATTGCCGGAGACCAATTTGGCGGCGAAGGCGTCGAAATAACCGCCACAGACGATGGTTTCGGCCACTGTCGACCACCACGAATGGCAGTGTGCCATACGCCAATCTCTTCCTCTCCACCGACCCAAAATTTAATTCAAAAAAGTTACCCCAAATAACTCAAGGATTGGCCGAAATCGAACCCGAAAGCCGGCTGGCTCAAAATCGTCGGAAATCTAACGAAGCCGATTTCGGCATCAACGAGCCACATCGTGGAACGAGGTTGGTCGGAATAGACCCCCCACATCTTAATCTACGATAACCCCCTAACCTCAACCCCAAAATTGGTTGGAGTGCCACCGAACCAGGTGGTGGAAATCGTAGGAGGAGAAACCAATTCGAGTTTCGCTCCAGCTAATCTGCATGCCCAAAATTCATCCAAAAACAAGCTCAGGCAAGAGAGGAGCTTCAAAACCATACCTTGGACGCATTAAAAGATGGCCGGATGGTGAAGTTTCTGGCGAGTTGGGTCGCAGATCGGGCCAAGTCGGTTGCACGGGTCTCAACTCCAAACCGGTTCAAACACAACCCAGAATTAAGTAGGGTTTACCTCCCTCAACCAATTTATACCCCAGGACTCCCATGTAATCCAACGGCTAAGATTTAATCGTAAAAAGATCGTATGGATATAATAAATTCGATATTAAGATAATTCCTTTAATTTACAACACTCGCGGCAACTTCTAAAATTCATAATTTTTGCTCCAGTTATCCGAAAAATTCCCCCAAAAAATTCTACAAACTCGAAATAAAATACTTTACACTTCTCAAGAAGAAAGTTAGGCAAAAATCTCTATGAAAATAAAAGTCTTTTAATGATCCAACTCTTACGACTAATTGGTGTATTTGCGAATCACTCACGCTAAGTACGTTATTTTGGTTCGGGTCATTGACCCCCCTAATAAAAATTTCGTCCTCAAAATTTACATACCTGATACTCGAAATGATATGGATATTGCTCGAGCGTCTGCTGCTCGGGTTCCTAGGTGGCCTCCTCAACTGCATGGTTTCTCCATAGGAATTTCACTAGTGGAATAGTCTTGTAACGAAATTCTTGAGCTCTCCGGTCTAAAATATGATTTGGTTCCTCCACATATGTTAGGTCCTCGCATATTGGAAGTTGCTGGGGTACAAGAACGTTAGAGGGGTCAGCGATATACTTTTGTAACATGGACACATGAAGCACATCATGTACTCATGCCATCGCGGAAGGTAATGATAATCGATAAGAAATCGGACCTACACGTTCCAAAATTCCAAAAGGGCCAATATAGCATGGATGAAACTTCTACGCCTCCCAAACTGTCCCACACCTTTTCATGGGGACAACTTCAAGAATATCCAGTCGCTAACCTCAAACTCAAGGTCCTTCCTCCATGTGTCTGCATAACTCTTTTGTCGATCTTCCATAATCTTCACTATGTCAGGCCTGATGAGCCACCCATCCCCCACTTCGTTCAACATAAGGGAGTTCTACATTGTTTTCCATACAAGGCTTTATATGGAGCCATATCAATGCTATCATGATAGCTATTATTATATGCAAACTCCTTCAAAGGTAAATGCTCATCCCAATTGCTTGTAAACTGCAAAACACAAGATCGCAACATGTCCTCCAGAGTCTGGATGGTGCTTTCTGACTGCCCATCAATTTGTGGGTAGAAGGCTATATTGAACTGCAACCTGGTCACCAAAGCTCTCTATTGTGCCTTCCAAAACTCAGAAGTAATCTGGGGATCCCAATCAGAAATGATAGACACTGGCACTCCATTCAGTTTCACGATCTCTCTCATATATAACTTTTCTAGCTTACCCATTGAAAATTTCCCTGGAATAGCAAGATTTTGTTAGATGATCAATAATTACCCAAATACCCGTATTACTACTAGATGAACGTGGGAACCCATACATAAATCCATAGTGATGTGTTCCCATTTCCAAACTAGAATCTCCAATGATTGCGATTTTCTAGAAGGTCTCTGTCGCTCCGCCTTCACCTGTTGACAGATCAGGCACTTGCTCACATAAATTGCTATTTCTCTCCCCATGTTTCACCACCAAGACAACTCTCTAAGAGTACAATATCTTTTCGTCCCACCAGGGTGCATGGCATATGCTAAACAATAAGCTTCATCAAGTATCTTTTTTTAAGTCCCTCATCTCTTGGGACACATAATCTTCCTCTAAACAATAGAGTGCAATCTTTTCTCAACTGAAACTCTGTTGGTTCACCATTCTAAATCATAAACATTTTTGCTCAACAAATAGGAATCTGAATCCTGCGCCCCACGCACCTGATCAATCAACACTAGGCGAACCTAGAAACTAGCTAACAAAGCACCATCATCTCCCCATTCCAGTTCTGCTCTCGTGCCGCGTAACTCCGCCAATAATAATTCCCTTGCTACACACACATAATGGCCTTGCCCGAATGGTACTCAAAGTTGCAATCATAGTCATTAATTAACTTCTTCCACCTACGTTGTCTCATATTCAAATATGGTTAAGTACGTAGATAAGTGAGACTCTTGTGATCAGTATAAATTCGACATTATGCTCCATACAGATAGTGTCTCCAATTTTATAGGGCATACATGATAGTAGCCAACTCGAGGTCATGAGTAGGATAATTCACCTCATGTGGTTTTAACTGTCTGTAACCATAGGCAACCACTTTGCCATGCTGCATCAAAATATAATCCAAACCAGATTTCGAAGAATCACTGAAAATAGTGTACTCACCATTATCATTTGGTAAGTTCAAAACTGGTGCGGTGGCCAAACTTTACTCCAACATCTAAAAACTCTCCTCACAAGCATTGGACCACTCAAATCTAACCCCTTTCTTAGTCAATCAGATAAGCGGTGCATCAATTCGTGAGAAGTCTTATACAAAATGATGGTAATATCCAGCTAAACCCAAGAAACTCCTAATTTCAAATATACTCGTGGGTCTATTCCAATTTAGCACAACTTCAATCTTATCTGAGTCCACACTAACTCCTTCAGCTGAGATGACATGACCTAGAAATTTCACACTGTCAAGCCAAAAGTCACACTTGCTAAACTTTGCATACAACTGGGAATTCTGCAAAGTTTGCAAAACAGCATGCAAATGTTTCCTGTGATGTTTCACATCCTTGGAGTAGATCAAGATATTATCAATGAACATAATGACAAATTTCTCCAAATATGACCTGAAAACCCGATTCATAAGATCCATGAAAGCAGTTGGGGTATCTGTCAGACCGAATGGCATGACAAGGAATTCATAGTGTCCATAACGTGATTGAAATGCAGTCTCAGGGACATTTGATTCCCTAATACAAAGCTAATGATACCCTGATCTCAATTCAATTTTGGAAAAGATAGTGGCACCCCTCAATTGGTCAAACATGTCATCAATACGAGGTAAGAGATATTGATTCTTCACTGTAACTTGATTCAATTTTTGGCAGTCAATATACAACCTCATTGAACCATCCTTCTGCTTCACAAACAATACTGGAGCGCCCCAAGGTGAAACACTAGGTCCAATGAAACCCTTGTCAATTAACTCCTGCTACTAAAAGCATGCAACTCATTCAATTTTGTTGGAGCCATCCGATAGGGTGCTTGGGAAATAAGGCCAGTACTCGGCAATAACTCAATGGTGAAATCAATTTTTCTCACTGGAGGAAGACTAGGGTGGTCCTCTGGTAACATGTCTGGATATTCACAAACCACATGGATGTCACCAGTATTCGGCGTGCACACCTTAGTATTCAATATATATATGCCAAGTACGCTTCACACCCGTTACGTAACATCTTCTCTACTTTCATAGCTGAAACAATACAAGGTAAAGAAACATTCCTCTCACCTTGAAACATAATCTCTGGTACTCCGGTACTCCTGAAGACAACTTCCTTCTTGTAACAGTCAAAAAGTGTGTGATGACTCTCCAAAAAGTCCATTCCCAAAATTATGTCAAAAATCTATGATGTCCAACAACATCAAATCCACACTCAAACTATAACCACCAATAAATACCTCGCTGTCTCTATATACCTAACCAACATGTGTTACCATTTCATTGGGATATAATACTCTTGACACCTCGAAGAGTGGAGAAGGAGGCACATTGAAAAAAGATGTCAAACTAGGTGATATAAAAGAATGCGTAGTCCCCAAATCTAACAATGTAAGACAAGAATAACCAAAGGCATGTAATGTACTGATGATAACCTTGGGGGAAGCCCGGCCTTCCTAAAGAGTCATAACCTGCACACGTGTTTGACTGGTTGGGCGACCTATCTGGTTTTAGTTTTGCTATGAAGTCTGGCCCGTTGCATAAGCTACTCTGGTTCCGGATGTAGCACTATGATCACCATCCCTAGTCTAATATGCAGGCCTCCAAAAAGGTTTTTTGTAGGACAATTCTTCAAAAAGTGCCCCTCTTAACCACAATCGAAGCAAACTATGGTACCCTTGTGACACTGCCCAGTGTAATGCCTGTTACAATTGCTGCACACTGGAAAATCTCTAGGCCCAGTAGGTGCAAAATGCTGATGATGAGTGTGGCTCGAGCCACTAGAACTGGCTCCCGACTGCTGACCTCGTCGTCAGTTCCTCCTCTATTATGACCTCCTACTGTGCCCCCAGATGACCCAGGGAAAAACCTGTATGATCCACCACCAGAAGAAGAAGCAGATCCAGAAGTGCTAGAGCTCAACCTTTTGGAAGGACCTTTGCTAGACTTACCCTCCTCAATGTAGTGATATCGAGGATAAGCTTTAACTATGTGCTCACACTTAGCTGATGCATTCACAAAAGTGTCAAAATTCTCATGTAGGGTAGGGCCAAGCATCAATCGTATCTCTGGTCTCAAACCATTCTCAAAATGCAAGCACATGTCTCGATCAGTGGATACCAAGGTCTCAAAAAATTTGGACAGGCGAGTAAACTAATCCCCCAATACTCAAACACACTCATATCACCCTGCCTCAGATTAAGGAACTCTTGACGTTTCTGTTGCTGAGCTTCTACATTGAAGTACTTGCTCCTGAATAATTGCTGAAATTCTGCACAAGTGGTGGTATCCTTGTTGCATAGCATGGCTACGCCAAAGATTAAAGACCACCTTAGTCCATACATTCTTGGGCAACTCAATTTGATCATATTCTCAGGATCTGGGAGAAACAATTGGTGTCGTCTTTGGGAAGCGCATACTTGCCAAACCACGTATAAATACCACTATCCAAAAAAAACACACGTAGCAATACCCGAACGCTAAAATGGCAGAAGAAACTGAAGACAGAGGAACATTTGTGACTCCGACAAGTCAAAGAAACAGGTCGTTAGTCTCAGAGGCAGTCCTTAGCAAAATCCAGGATCTGACGGAGAGTGATGCACATGCCCAAGTAATCAGAGAGCTGGAGAGGGTGCGAAAGGAGAGAGACTATGAGCGTATGGCCAGAGAAAGATTAGAAGAAAAGCTCGATGCATTCATATGCCACCAAGGAAAGAGCACTGAAACAGAACCTCAGCTTAAGGAATGTGACGGGAGGAGTGAGGAACCCAAAGGTGAAGTCATGAAGATCAGCTCACATGGGGGACTTATAAACAAAAACTTGACGGGACAACCACCGCTACCTCAAAAGATGACAAGGGTGGAAAAGGAGAAAAGGAAATAAATGATATGATGCCGCCTGACAGCAGTGCTTCCATGATCAGAATGATGGAGGAGTTGGCGATAGAGATCCTATACATGAAGAACAACCGTTGAGTAGGAGGAAAAGGCATGTATACCCCAAGAGTTAGCCTTTTCTCCTACACAATCCTAGTATCAGGGAGGGACTACCACACCAAAACGGTCAAAATAAGTAGATTCAACGGAAAAGGCAACCCATGAGTCCACGTTGATGAATATCAGTCTGTTACGGTAAGGACCCATTATACTGATGTTACCCTGTGCTTCCTATTCCAAGAAATGCTATACGAGGAGGCGAGTGATTGGTTCTACGAGATGCTTCAATACTTTCGTTCGTCGAACTGACGGAGAGCTTCTTGAATAAATATCGGCTCCAGGGAAAATACAACACCACTAGTATGCTTCTCAAAATACATCAGGGGGAGACCAAAAGCTTATTAACTTCATTAACCGCTGGAGGGCAATCGCCACCACATGTCATAATCTAGACAAGGGAATCACACTATCGGCCCTCAAACAAAATATACTAGCCACTCGTTTGTCGAAAAGCTCGTCAAAAAGGATCATCTGTCATACGATAAAGTCATAGACCTAGTCTTAGAGAAAGCTTAGATTACAGGCCCGGACCCGCAACTACTTTACCACCAAACCCAAAAACCCTCCTGGAAGCACCACCCCCACAATTCCCACCCTACCCGCCAAAGAGGCTAAACCTCGAATCAATCACCATAAATGCCAGGGCGAACATCACCCAAAACAAATGAACCAAAACCCATACCACCACCAAACCCCCAGAACAATAAGCCACGTCAACATGCACCACCATGCCAAAATTTCCAACCCCGACACCATAATCAACCTCGCCAGGAAATCTTCTCAGTCGAGTACACCTCTTATGAGAAGATCTTGCTAAACTACAAGCACCTCATCCCACCACCACCACCACTGAAAAATCCCAGGACAACCATGACAAGGGACACAGGTAGATGGTGCAAGTACCATGAGTCTGGAACCCATAACAATGAAGATTATAGTGTGCTTACCAACATAATTCAAAGGCTGTTTAGAGGAGGCAAGCTTAACGCCTATAAAGCCAACACCCCACTGCAATTCACAAGCATCCAAACTAGAAGAACAATCAACACGATCTTTGGTGGAAAAAGGAAGGCAAACACCCCCCGTCAGGAGAGGAAACCCTCCACAAGAGATGTGTTTGTCGTTAACTATGACAAACCAGTCAAGGCGGGAAATGACTGGTCGTCAATAACCTTTTCTTGTAATGAGGAGCAAGGTTGACACAACAGTGAAGTAGGGCTCGTCATTGACAGAGTGATAGACTGGTACAACATGAAAAGAATCTTGATCGACACTAGCACCTTAGTCAACATAAAATATGTTTTGACAGGCATATGAAGAGTTGAAAAGACCCGCCAACAAGATGATGCAAGATCACGAGAACATCATGAGCTTCACTGGAGATACAATCTTTCTGCTTGGCAGTGACTACATGTGATTCGGTCTAGGTGTACTCGGTACGCCACAAAATGAGATTAGAACAGAGTTCATTATCGTAGACGTTCACACGTCATATAACATGATCCTCGGAAGACCCTCCATCAGCAAGTTAAAGAGGATCATCGCCAGTCACATGTTGTTGCTAAAATTCCCGACTGATTATAGGATTGGTATTGTCAGGGATTACGACTTCGTGGAGAAAGTCGCACATCCAAATAAAGACGCCACTAGACAGGAAGTCTTGGTGCTTGACGAAGCTTCCACCAAGAATGATAAACCAGACGACCTTCACGATGGACTTAATACTATCCAACTAGTAGCAGAGAGGGATACATGAAGAACTATCCAACTTTCTGATGACCATCCAAAGCGTACAGTACGCATTGGCACATAGCTGAACCCTGAGCTTGCTAAATAGTTAATACAAGTGCTTAAGGACTTCCAAGCAGTATTCGCTGGGTCTTATGGCGGCATGCCAAGTATGTCCACAAGCCTCATCTCTCACAAGTTGAGCATTTTATCAGCGCTAAACCTGTCAAGTAGAAGAGAAGGGCCTATGACGAAGAAAGGTATACTGTCATGAACTCTAAGGTCGATAGGCTGTATAAAATTGGCTTCATCCGAAAGGTGAATTATCCAAAATGGATATCTAATGCCGTTATGGTAAAGAAGAGTAATGGTGCTTGATGGATGTGTGTAGACTACAACAACCTCAACAAATCTTGTCCCAAAGACAGCTTTCGTTACCCATATTTGATCAGTTAGTTGACACAACATCATGGCATAAGTTTTTATCGATGATAGACGCTTAGTCAGGGTACAACCAGATATTCATGGACCCTAGCGACGAGGAGGCCACATGCTTCATAATCGACAAAGGACTGTACTGCTATGTAGTAATATTATTTGGGCTTAAGAACATTGGATCCACGTACCAGAGATTGATGAACCTCATCTTCGATAGCTTGATGGGGAATATCGTCGAAGTCTAAGTGGATGATATCCTCGTCAAAAGCGTAAAGGCTTCTAACCATGTCGATAATTTGAAGGTCGTCTTGGATCTACTCATCAAGCACGACATGAGACTTAACCCCGCCAAATGCATCTACGGTGTTACTGACAGTAAGTTTTTGGGCTATATCGTTAGCCAGTAAGGCATCGAGGCAGCCTCTGCCAAGGTAAAAGCCAATAATGACATGAAACCTTCCACCACCAAAGTCGAGCTTCAAAACTTGATGGGGAAGCTAGCATCTCTAAACTACTTCAAATGCGCACCATTTTTCAAAATCCTCTAAACAACCAACACGCGGGTAGTCGTTTAAACACTTGATTGTGACACAGGTTTTTCCAGCATAAAGCACTACCTCGCCTCAATACCTCTCCTATCTAGACCTTTGAAAAGGGAAACTCTATACTGATATCTAGTTATTTCACTAACTGTTGTACGATCTACCCTCGTCAGGAGGGAAAAAGAGTTAGAACTACCCGTCTTTTCAGAAAAAGGCATGACGGACCCTGAAACAAGGTACCTGGCAATCGAAAAGATGGCATTGGTACTCGTAATAGCCGCCAGGCGACTAAGACCATATTTCCAGGCCCACAATATCCATGTCCTAACGAATGTACCACTCTAAAATGTGTTGCAGTCGCCAGATCATAGTGGCCATCTGGCATAGTGGACCATCGAGCTTAGTGAGTTCAACATACATTACAAGCCCAGAACAACATTAAAAGGTCAAGCAATTGTAGACTTCATAGCAGAATATACAGAGACAGAGGATATAACAGCGCCAACCCAAACTTCACAATCCACAACACCCGTAGCAGATAAACTACAATCACTGTGGAATTTATATGTTGACGGGTCAAGCACTAACAAGACAAGTGGAGCCGAAATAATTCTGACGGGCATATGAATTGTGCTAGCAGAGTATGCACTAAAATTTGAATCCAAAGCATCCAATAATGAGGCAGAATATGAAGTACTGATAGCAATGTTGCAACTCGCCAGCAACTTAGAAGCTCCTGACGTAAACATATTCAACGACTCCCAACTCGTTGTCTATTAGATATCAGAGGACTTCAAGGCCATGGGTGATACGATGACAGCTTATCTCAGGTATGTTAACACTTCGTTGAATATGTTCAAATTCTACAACATCACACATATCCCTAGAGAGAAGAACGCCAAGGATGATGCATTAGCTTGTCTGGCCATAGAACTAATGCACTCATTGTCAGGACAAGCTGTGGTCGAAGTACTAAAAAAACTAAGCATCTCGAAGACATTATTGGAAGTCTTCGTCACCACATCTCGTGTCGTCAACTGCATGGACCCTGTCCTCAAGTACAACACCAAGGGTGAGATACTGTCAGAGAAGTTAGAAGCATGAAACATCATCGCCAGAGCAGCCAATTTCAGCGTTAGAAAAAATAGCATTTACAGGCAAGGAAAGACTTGGCCTAACGTCAAATGCGTCATGCCAGAGTAAGGAGAAAGCATCCTGAGGGAAATACATGTAGGCATATGTGGACATCATGCAGACACTAGATCCATCACCCATAAAGCATTACAGAGTGGATTCTGATGGATTATCCATGCTGACATGACCTCATCACCAGCTTGTGTCACCAATGTCAACTTTACGCACACAAGAACCATATGCCAGCAGTACCCTTCTAAATCATCATATCGCCAGCTTCATTCACCCAGTGGGGACTCGATCTTATTAGTGAGTTGCCCAAGTCAAAAAGCCAATTCCGTTACATCACTTACATCATCGTGATAATCAACTATCACACGAAATTTATCGAGGCAAAACCAATGGTCAAAATCACAACGAAGAAGGTAAAATAATTCCTTTGGTGATTCTTATTATGCCGTTATGACACACCTCTCAATATCATCACTGATAACGGGCCATAACTCTATAATGATGAGCTAACAGAATTATGCAACAAGCAAGGGACAAATCTACTGGTTCCCTCGCCAGCACATCCGCAAACAAGCAGACACGTTGAGGCTGCCAACAAGATCATCAAGAACAACATCAAGAAAAAGATCATGGACATTGATAAAGGTGACGTCTGGTACGGTAGATGACCCAAACTAGTACCTGAGATCCTATGGTCAATCAAGACCACTGTCATAGCCACAACTGGCGAAACATCATTCAGCTTGACATCTGGCACGGAGGCAGTACTCTTGCTAGAGATAACACACTAAAGCCCAAGGATCGCCAACTATGACCCAGAAACTAATTGGGAGGGACTCCGCTTGGACAATGACCTACTCAAAGAAAGAAGGGACGCAACACACCTCCACAATGTTAATGACAAACAAAGAGTGGCCCGTGTGTTCAACCAAAGTGTCAATGCCGGTTTGTTATACCACATGGGAAGGACCATACATCATCGACGAAGCCATTAGTCTAAGTACATTTTACCTTAAAGATATGGATGGACTCTGGCTCCATCACCCATGGAATGCAGAGCATTTACATAAATATTTTCATTAAGTAATTATGTTCATCTATGTATTCTTCTTTTACAATCTTCTTAGTCTAAGTAGTTTCCCTGCCTCAGGGATTTGGACTAAGTTCCTTAGTTGAGACTCCGTCAGCTACTTTTGTAAGGATACGTTTCATATGTTGCTTCATGAGAAAGAGAAGTTATTCATAAACACCGTTTATCTCTGATACTTAAAACAAAGTATATACACTAGAACTGAGTCGATAAACTTGAATAATTTCTCTAAAGAGCTTCTCGTTAAGCAAAAATATGCCAAACAGAACAAATTATTTGTATCACTGTGCTCGCTAGGAAAACACAAAAAGCTGCACGCAGGCGCAAACAAAATCTAAACTAAAACAAAAATAAAAACAAAGGCATGAATAAATCAGTCACTAGCAGTCTGCTCGGCATCCTTGTCAGCCCCGTCACCTTGGTTCCTGTCACCACCTCCACTGATCACGTCGTGGAGAGACACCTCCAACTCTTGAAAACAGGCCGCCTGGGGAGCTTTCTACTCATCCACCTTCAGGAAAGGCTCCAAAGTCTGGAAGAGAGCGTTACTCTAGAGTGCGCCCTTTGTGTGAACTTCAAAATCGGCCGACTCTTTGAAAGCCTGCACCACGTCATCTTTGACTTGCTCAAACTCCGGAGAAGCCTTGAAAGACTCCACCGCCTCATCCTTGATTTTCTGATGGAGTTCCTCTGTCAGGGATATAGCCTCAGCTCCTTCAACTTACCCTCAAGCTCCTCATTCAGCTTGCACATGGACTCTCACATCCCTCACCATCATCTACTCAACACCCACCCTCTTAGAACCCGTCTTCAACTCAGTGACCTCCCACGTCAGCTCAGTTACCCGGGTTACCTTCTTAGCGGCAACTGTGTTGGCCGTGGTAACAATAGTACTTAGTTGCTTCACCTCGCTGAGAAGACACATGTTCTCGGTGTTCATCTTCCCCAGCTCGGCCGTCTGGACGAGCGACCCCTCCAACCCTTTGATCAAAAAAAGCTTGTGAAGCATGTGGGTGGTAAAGTTGAAGACGAACTCCAAACTCTCGTTAGGATGTGCACCCAACTGTCGGCACTTCATAAGGGACTCCACACCAGCGTCCATAGCCTTGTTGACCTCCGACAGTAATTTCTGGAGTATCGATGAAAGTCCTTTGATGCTTGGCAGGTGGTGACCCGTCAACGAGGACTCCTCCTAGCGGACGGCCACCTCTTGACATCTGGTGATCGGTCGTGTAAGAGCCTTTGCTTTTTCACCAACCGGTAAAGGCTCCGCATAGTCCCTGATGCTTTTTCACGAAAACCTTCATCGTCTAAGTGGATTATTTATTTATTTTAAAATTCGACATTCGTCTAAGTGGTAACACTTAGGCGACGAATTTTGAGTTTTATCGTCTAAGTTCTCATAAAACGATGAAAATTTTTGTCGTTTTTCATTAATTTTTCATTGTCCAAAACCTTGGCGACGAAAAATAAAAATTTCGTCGTCTAAATACGTATGCTATAATTGTTAGGCGACGAAAAAAGTCACTTAGACGACGAAAATGCCTCGTCGCCTGTGTGTTTTTCTAGTAGTGTGTACAACTAAGAAATGCATTCATGCATTGAATGCATTCATTTTTTTAGTGAAGTGGTACAAGGGAAACTACAAATAGGAGTACAAACAGATTGGAAGTTTATTTAGTTTACTAACTAACATAACCACTTGATTGCTATTCCTTATTCATGACCAATTCATACCTATTGTTGATTTGCATTTTCACCTTCTGAATCTTTCTTGTGGCTGCCTTCATCAGTTTGAGCATTATGCTAGGCATTCGACATTGGTTGTTCAAAACGGAGGATAATATTCAACACTTGGTCAGGCTTGCTTGACATCTCTTCTTGTTTAGACCTTAGTCTCTCTATTTCATCAAACAAGTCAGTCACATCTTTCTTAAGAGTCTCACATGTTTTTCCATTGTCTCCAGTTTCAGTACGTAATACACAATTTCCTGGCTTTGACATAGCAACAAAATTTAACGCCAAAATACCTTGCTTGTTCAACCATTTGCTCAGTATGGCATTGCATTGTTCTCCTAAGTTTCAACGTACTGTGTGCAACGACTTGTCCACAATGGTGCAGTCGTGTTTAATAGAGTCGAAATAATACAATTGAAGTGCAACAATACATCATGGTATTTGTACCATCCTTCTTGAAATTCACGATGGCCTCCATTAAACACTTGAATGAATACTTAACCCAGTTTAACTAAATAACTTGGCTAATATCATTCAGGGTCATTAGCCACTTCTTAGGTATAGCCAGTGAAGTAGATGAGCTAAGGATGGTGATCATGTCGAAAAGCACAAAAAAACACTTGAATTAATCTTCCACAGTTTATGTATCCTTGAGGTATGTCTGCACGTCCCTTAATGGAGCTTCCCCTTCCCCTTCCCCTTCCCCTTCATACACAACGACTCAATTTCCGCTATAAACTCGGGATGATCTTTAATCGAACCTTTAAAGCGACTTCTTCCCTAGCATTCCTCAACCCTATCACTTTCTCAAAGACGCTTGTAGACGGTGACAAGAATGTTCTGTGAAAACTTATAATACATGCCTTGGTGTCTACTAGATCTAAAAGAACGAGTAGCAAATAGTTGTAAATTTTCATCCCTAACATCTACAAGAAGAACTCAAATCCGAGTGGCGAACATGTAGCCTTTTTATCTTCGCTATTCTATGCAACAAAAGAGAAAAAAACAATCCAGAGAGCAGCGAGTTTCAAGGACATGTAGTCCCATTCCGTTAGACTCAAGTACAGAAAATTTTGATAATTAAGCAACTTCTCGATCAGGAAGTACGTACACCTTCTTTCATAGTTCAACCATCTCACATCGAAGCTAAAACATAACAAAGTTGGCTAAGTTAGTAGTTCATTCATCACCTAAGCAGTTTTGCTTAAACATTAAATGAAAAACTAACACACTCACATCTGAGGTCAGTGGCGGCAGGGGATCCATTTCCTGTGCTTGATATTCCTACATTCAATTTAACAATGTACATTGCAACGAGGAATAAAATATTAGATATCGAAGATATATTGATGATTAAAAATATGAAAATCTCGAAAGATATATTGAGATAATATCGATACTCAGAATATTTTGAGAGAAATTATGAAGCAGTTAGATAATGAGTTTTTTACATAAACTCATTTAAAATTATCCATGTAGATTTGAAATTCCAAATTGTCACCAAAACAAAGCCAACATGGAAGAGAATTGAACCTTGGTCGCCCAAATACAAATGAACTTGTATTTTAAAGAGATTAAAACACCATTTTGACTTTCATTGCTCCTTGTATGACAAGTTTACAGTTTCTTACAAATGATTAAAAAACTTGTCATAAGCTGTAAACTTTCTCCTCCATACTAAGAAAGTCAATTTGGAATTTCAAATTTACGTGGACAATTTTAAAGAGATTAAAGCACCATTTTGACTTTCTTATACAATGAGCCTGAAAACTTGCTCCTTATATAACACAAGTTAATATAAGAATTATATTATCTCTTATACAATGAGTCCAAGTATACAAGAGCTCAAAAACTTGCTCCTCATTTAACACATCATAATATAAGAAATATATTATCTCTTATACAAAGAGTCCAAGAGGGTGTGAGTGTGTAACAAACATGTCCTTGTTCTAGGAGATATATTCCTGGTATCTCGGTGTATGTCTTATCCTAATTAGAGTAGAAGTAGATATTCTCTCAACTCCTGATTTACAGGGATATTGATTGTAACATATTGTAATGCTTATATTTAAGGTCATCTATTAATGAATAAAGTACAATTTCAGTTTATTGCATATTTATTTACTTTTTTTCCTTCAACACGTTATCAATAGCTCTTCAGTTGATAGTCATCACCCCAAACCCTAAACAGAAAAAAGAAAAAGAAAAAACTAAACACCTAATCTTCATCACCACCGTCGTTCGCAGCTCGCCGGAATCCTCCTTGTTTCAAACTTTTTATAAGTTTTCATACTGAGCATAACACCATAGAGATAAATTTTTTACCTTCTTTGATTTAGACAACACCCAAGATCTAGGTCTAGATTTATGTTTACAAAACCATGAATTTTATTTCATTTATATGCCCTAGTTTTTATGGATTAATACATGTTTATACAAATATTGATATTAGCACTACCAGCAGAACCACTATATCCGACGAGCTGCCGAAAAACAGACCGACGAGAAGGGACTATAACCGACGACAGGATTATCTCGTCGGTTATAGTTTTATGACCGTCGAGATTATCATGTCGTCGGTTATAGTCGCCGGAATCTCGTCGGTCATAGTTTTCGACTATGTCCGACGAAATTTTTGGATTATAACCAACGATTTTTTCATATCGTCGGTTATAGTTTCTTATTTCAGATCTGGGCAGCAGCTCGATCTGTCATTCAAAAAACTTTCCATTTTTTCAACAAATGCTCTGAAATCGATCTTTGGGTGATGTCGAGAATGAGTTCGTGATGATTCGTGCGCATTATATATAGCTAGGTACGTGCTTAATTAATATATATATATGTGTTGTGCATGCATGTATTGCTTAATTTGTTGAATTAATAGATGGATCGATCGATCGAGTTAATTAATTAATTGATTCTTGAGTTTGAGTAATTGATCGATGGTTGATTTTGATTACGTATGCGTGATTGATCGTAAATATATATATATATATATATTAATTAATTGTTGTTAATTTTAATTTGATTATTGTGAATATATATATAGCAATTATATATATATATATATATTTAGATTTTTGTGATCGATTATATATATATATAGTTAGGGTGTACGTGTGTGTGTATATATATATATTAAAATTATGGGAATTAAAATAATAAATATTTATATGTAGCTATGAAATTTGAATTAATAAGATCATGGGTATATATACATGCATGCAGTTATAATTTTGAGGATGGACAAGAGTTGGATATATCTTCCAAGATGGGATGTAAGATATCACCGTGGAATTAGAAGTTTTGTAGAATATGTGAAGGTTAATTGTGGAGGGATGACAATTCATTATTGTCCGTGTACGAAATGTCAGTGTCGCAGCGAGCGATATCGTTTTCACATCGATAAAGTATTGGAGCTCTTGAAGAAAAACGGGTTTTGGGATAAGTACACATGTTGGATTTATCACGGTGAGAGCTCAACAGTTGGTCAACATGATCACGGACAATTTTTTGAGAGTGGCAGTACATCCAATGATCCAACAACAAGGTTGATCAACGATATGTTTCCTCATGAGAGCGGTATATTTGCTCAAGCACCGGATATCGATATCCCTCCCGCCGTTGGAAACTTCCCTCATATTGAGCCAGTCCAGCAATTACCTACAGCTGTCAACACTGCTGGTATGGACAAGTACAACAACCTCATTGCCTTCCAACAGACCCCGTTGTACAACGGGTGTAATAAGACTGTTCTGGAAAGTGTTATGGGAGTAATGAAGCTGAAAGTGGAGAACAAAATGAGTGTGAAGGCTGTTGATGATTGGCTGAAGTGGTCTGGTTCGTTGTTGCCCCCCGGTCATCGTCTTCCTACCACTCATCGTAAGGGTGCGAAAGATCCTTAAACATCTTGGCCTTTCCTACATCAAAATCCATGCTTGTAGATATGATTGTGTTCTCTTCTGGGGTGAAGATGCTTATGGGAATGATCTTGAATCCCTTGATGAATGCCCGGTATGTGGTACAGATAGGTATAAGTTGACTCCTGCCGGAAACAAGAAATCTTTGAAGATACTTCGGTATTTTCCCCTGATAGATAGGCTAGAACGGTTGTTCATGTCTGCACACACGGCTGAAGCTATGAGATGGTGGGCCGAGAGGAATTTGCCCGATGGTGATACGCTTATATACCCTGCTGACGGAGAGGCTTGGAAGCACATGGTGAATGAGTTTTCTTATTTTGCATCAGAGGTTCTAAATGTTTGGCTGGGGCTTTCATCTGACGGATTCAACCTTTTTGGGAACATGAGTCTTCAATACAGTATATGAACAGTTATTTTGGTACCGTACAACCTTCCTCCATGGATGTGCATGAAGAAAGAATACAATATGCTCACTATGATCATTCCAGGGCCGGGTTATCCAGGAAAGTGTCTCGATGTGTATCTGAGACTCTTGATTGAGGAGCTTAAGTACTTGAGTGAGCATGGTCATCCCACTTATGACAAGTTCAAAAATGAGATGTTCCAGATGCATGCCATGCTTGTTGGCACCATTAGCGATTTTTCTGCACGCGAGATGTTGTCGGGCAACGTTACCAGGGGATACAGGGCTTGTCCAGAGTGCATGACGGTTGAGTGTTGCAGACCTCATTGCAGGAAGATTGTATAGATGCGACATCGTTGTTGGCTTCCACATGATCACCCATTTCGGGAGGATATGGAGGCATTTGATGGGACTGTGGAAACAGGTGAGCAGCCGAGGAGATGGACGGGGGATGAAATCTTAGAAGTGCTAAATGAATACGATTTTGGGCAGCTAAGCAATCATCCTCACATAGTGGCGTAATACCTGACAAACCCGACAGGTATAAATTTTGGACACACAAAAGTATTTTTTGGGAACTTCCTTATTGGTCCAAGTTGCTGATCAGACACTACTTAGATGTCATGCACATAGAGAAAAATGTGTGCGAGAGTGTGGTCGGCACATTGTTGAATTGGAAGGGAAAAACTAAAGACGGCCCGAAGGCACGCATTGATCTTAAAAGGATGGGACTGCGAAAACATTTGTGGTTGAGAGATGGGAAGAAAAAAATGCCACAAGCTCCTTATACCGTGAAGCCTGCCCAGAAGAGTGAAATCTTTGGTTGAATGGGTAATGTCAGGTATCCTTCAGGCTATGCCGAAAATATAAGTCGATGTGTTAACTTCAAAGACAACAAGATGTACGGACTAAAGAGTCATGACTGTCATATACTGCTCCAACGCCTCTTCCCTGTTTTCATTCGAGGGTACCTGCCCAAAGAGGTGGTGGAGCCGTTAGTGGCTTTGTCAAGATTCTTTCAGAAGTTATGCACGAGAGAAGTGAAGAAATCGGACTTGTTGGAAATGCAACGGGACATCATTTTTATCATGTGCAAATTCGAAAGGATATTTCCTCCAAATTTTTTCGACATCATGCCTCACCTGATGCTCCATCTTCCGGAACAATTGTTGCTTACTGGTCCAGTACACTACACATGGATGTATCCTATGGAAAGGTACGTAATGCATCTATGAATCTGGCTATATATATGTCGATTTTTAATATTATTTATTCACTTATATATTGTTGCAATAAGCATAACATGCTCGATCTGTAATTACCCATTTACAGACAATTGGGGGACTACAAAGACTATGTGATGAACAAATCTGCACCCGAAGGGTGTATCGCTGAAGCATATATTGCGCATGAGTGCGTAACGTACACCAAGTTGTATTTGGGAGCGTTGGAGGACCCTCCACAACATATGCCCGTAGATGGAGGGCAGTTCAACCTTTCGATCATCTCCGATGATGTTGAAGTTTCTGGAAAGTTGCCCAACTCGTACAAGTTGAAACCTTATGAGCTCGTCATTGCCCATTGGTCGGTATTGATTAACTGTCCAGAAGTTCAATATTGGAAATATTTGCACCTTTACTGCCCTGCTATTTCCGGTGATGTTGAGTACCACAACAAGACGTTCGCAAACTATTTTGGCAACTGGGTAAGTTGATACTTAAATTGACCTGTATATGATCGATGTTAAGTGCATGTCTTGCATCCTATTTATACGTACTTAATAAATGATTATTTTCAGATGAATCATGTACAAGATGATGGTATCCCTCAGTGGTCACACGAATTGAGGCTCTTGGCGCAGAAACCGGTAACTTCCAGAGTTTATCCTATGTGTAAGGTTAATGGCGTGCTATTTATTTGTGAACATAGAGATGTCAGACGAAAAACACAGAATTCTGGGGTAATGGTGCATGGTGGGCAGAATGGAGTTGACTATTACGGTGTTCTCCATTCAGTTGTCGAATTAATATATGGGGAAGGCATGACCGTGCACTTGTTTAAGTGTAGATGGTTTGATACCGACCCTCAGAACACAAGGACCGATCAATACGGGATTTTTTCGGTGAATACTGCCACAAGCTGGTATGAAGATGATCCGTTTGTGTTGGCCACGGCGGTGAAACAATTGTTCTATCTTGATGATCTTGTGCATAAAGGCGCGTGGAAAGTGGTTAACCATGTTCTTCCATGAAACATATACAGTGCCTCCACCCTTGGTACTGTGACCTCGGATAATGAAGAAGTCAGTGCATACCAAGAGCCGAACGCAACTGGTATTCCTGAAACCTCAACAATTCGCCTTAATAATGCGAGACAGGGCAGTGTGGTACGAATTCCTCAACCGAATCTTCTTGATGTTAATCAAAATGAAGACAATGAAGACTCAAGTGACGAGGACATACACATATTACCTGAAATTAACTCGGAAACAGATTCAGACTCAAGCGATGATTCTGATTATGCGCCTTAATGAATTAATTAGTGTATATATATATGTATGTTATTTTGACTTAGAACGTGCAATGTAAAATGAATTTTATTCGATCATATTATCGATCGACTTAAAATTGTGTCGATCGATCGGGAAAAAAATACAGCCGATCGATTAATAATTAATATCGATCGATCGTATTATTAAATAATTAATTTTGCTTTACTAATTTCGTATTAACTATTAATAATTTCGTATTAATTAACTATTAATAAATATATATTAAAACACTACACATTTAATTAGTTTACCGGCTGGCATAAATGAAAAATAAAAAAAAGAACTATATCCGACGAGTTGCATAAGTAATCTCGTCGGATATAGTTGAACCGAAACTATATCCGACGACATTCATATGAAATCTCGTCGGATATAGTTTCGGTTCAACTATATCCGACGAGATTACTTAACTTGTCGGATATAGTCTATTTTATATCCCGATCTGGGTTTCGATTTGGGGCAGAAACGAAACTGCCCCAAACCGGAACAGTCGCCTCCTCTCCGCCTCCTCTCGATTTTCTACGCAATCTTCGTGTTGGAAGCAAGCAATCGAAGGTCAAGTGCTATTCCATCGATCCTCAAGCCAAATTCCTCGTCGATTAGTGAAAAAACAGGTTTGAAATCCCTAATTTCAAATTTTCGAATTTTTTGAATTCGGTTGCATACCAACGTTGTGGAATGTGTTTATGATCAATGTGGATGCATGTATTGATATAGTTGTGGAATTTGTGGATTTTATGCATGTATTGAGTTATATATATTAGAATAATTTTGATTTTTAGGTTAAATTTAGGTTATTTTAGGTTAAATTTGCATGAATATTTGTAAATATTATGTTAAATTTAGGTTAAATTTGCATGAATATTTGTAAATAATATGTATGTTAAATTTAGGTTAAATTTCGATTTTTTTGAATTTTATGCATGTATTGATATATATTGGAATAGTATGAAATTTAAGGTGAAATTTAGGTTAAATTTGGATTATTTGGTTAAATTTCGAATTATTGGGATTTTTTGCATGTATGTTTATATAGTGGAATATATTGGAATTGGAATTGAAATTGGAATTATTGTTGGAATTGTTGGATTTGGAAATGGAATTATTGTTGTTGGAATTGGAATTATTAATTGGAAATGGAGTTATTATTGTTGGAATTGTTGGAATTGTTGGAATTATTGGAATTGTTGGAAATGGAATTATTATTGTTGGAATTGGAATTATTCTTGTTGGAATTGGAATTATTGGAATATGCATGTGCTAGATTTTTTGGATGAATTAGGAATTTTTTTTTAATTTTAATAATTTTATAGCAACGATGCAATGGTTTAATTGCGGACCTTCCCGAGGGGCCGGGTCGAGTACTTCGAGGGGGAGGTCCAGAGGGAGAGGGAGATCGGGACGTGGGGATGAGGGCTCGGGAGCTGGGGATCCTGATGGCACCGGAAGTCGGTCCGCATCAGGATCCACCAGTGTCCCCAACACTTACAGTGTTCCGCTGACCTCTCGACACCGTCGGCTGATGGGCGAGGGACAACCTCAGCAGCAGCAGCTCGAGCCGGCTCGATCCTCAGGCGCGAGGAGGGTTCAGCAGGTCAGTCGCACGCCGGAAACGGATAGTGCGACTCAATCCTCGGTCCGAATGCCGGACATTCATCGCGAGGAGGGTTCCCCCGTCATCCACCAGACAGCTCCTCATTCTTCCGAGGAGGCTGGTGGATCTACTCAGTCCTCGGCGAGGATGCGACTGTGCCCACCGCCTACATTATTCTTACCGTTGGAAATCCCGACGATACCTCACGTCGATTCCGACGGGATGCCTATTCCGGGACAGCTAGGGTTCATTACCCCGGAGCAGGCATATGCGTATATACCCTTCCTGGCACCTCTCTGGAGTGCAAGGATTCCGGGACAACGCACCGACGAATCAGGTAAATATTAATTAGTGATATCTTTTTACTCCCTAATATTTAAATTCAATTAGGTGTTGATGTTTACAAAATCGTCTACATATATATGTGATAGGCGAGATCGTGCCCGGTGCCAAACAGAAGAGAACCAGAGGCCCTGTCGTCGGCAAGTTACTGGACGAAGCCATTCAGGCTAGCGGTGGTGGCCAACTTATGATTCCGACCGGGGATAGAGGGCAGGTGATCGAGGGAAAGGTCACTCGAAAGTACGCGGGGATGGCGGGCAGCCTCATACGGGATAGAGTCCCAATGTTGTGGCAAGATTGGAATTCAGTGCCACAAGCCGTCAAACATCAGCTGAATAATGCGTTGTCGGTGAGTTGAATTGTATATTCATTATGAAAATTTTCAATAATAAATTTTTAATATTATTGATATATATATATAAATATATGCATTGCAGAGGTGGTTCCGCGTGGATGAAGACATTAGACCCACGTGGGCGGATGAAGTGCATGGGAGCAGGTCTGCCCGACCATTTGTTTCAATTTTTTCGTTTCTTTTGATTATGTTCATACAATATTGTTAGTTACTAACGCTTGATTTTATGGGTATATATAGGTATAAGGAGTGGAAGGCCGAGCTGAAGAAGCATTGGAAAAAGTACGGGGACGATCGTGAGGGTACCCCTAGCGAGTTTCGTTATAGGGAGTACGAGTGGCGATGGCTTGTGGTTCACTTCAACAACCCTCGATTGAAGGTACGCAACCTTCAATCGATTTAATTTCGGTTTTATCGTACTTCCCGTAAATTATTTGGCTAATGAGTGTTTTTTTATGTTGACTTAATCGCGCAGGCTCTTTCTGAAATCAACGCAAGGAACCGGGCCAAAAACACAACAAATCATCATGCCGGTACCAGATCATACTCGGGTTGGATCGAGGAGGCGGCCAACTACCCAGAAGATGATCCCCTTGTCTATACGATGCAGCACGCGTATCCGCAGAATCCCGAATATGCTGTAAGTGTCCTTATAACAAAATAAACTTATTTCTTATTTATTTAGATTATTTTTTAATTAATATTTTATTGTTCTTTGTCAATTAGGCGAGAATTCAGGAGGCGATTCCGGAGGTGTTGACTCAAGTGGCGAGAGAGCTCTATCCCGACACCCCCGATGCGGAACTCCCAATTGATCAGATTGATCGATCTGATCCGATCGTCAGGGCCAGGATTACGTCAACTGTGATCCCTCCAGGGAAGAACACATTCTACTGCAGGGGTTCCGGAAAATGGGGTCAAGGGCTGCTGAAGCAGACCCCTGAATTCTCTCGCGGATCGGGGTCATCATCATCATCTTCGAGGACTAATGAGGTAAACGACCGGCTTCATAGGCAATCAATTGAGATAGAAGCTCAACGGCGTCTGATAGAGGAGATAGAGCAAGCGCAAGCTGCAAAGCAGAATCGGTTGGTCGAACAGCAGCAGCAAATGGGGACATGGATGCAGCACTGTTATGCACAGTTGCAAGCATCTGGAATCCAGATACCTCCCCCGCCCATATTCGATGAGCCACAGCCACAGCCTCAGCCTCACCCGCAGCCTCAGCCACAGCCAGACCAGGACCAACCTACTTATGACGACCCGTTTGACCACATAGACTTAGGACCAGGACCCCCCTACATTTGAACAATTATCGGTTTCATTTTTATTTTCATTATTTACTACGCATATGTATATAGATTTGAACTATTTCGGTTTTTTATTAATTTATTTATTTACTACGTACTCTAGTTTCAATTTGAACAATATATAGATAGCGTGATTTTTTGTGAATGCAGGTTTTGGGATGAAACCCAAAACCTGCAAAAAAAATTTAAATTTTTCCACTATATCCGACGACATGTGTCAATATCGTCGGATATAGTTTTCTCCAGAGTCAACCATTTTGACCATGGAGAAAACTATATCTGACGATGACATCATCGGTTATAGTTTAAAACTATGACCGACGCAAAACCGTCGTCGGATATAGTTTATCCTTTTTCCAACGATAACCCTAACTGGTCGTCGGATATAGTATGACCGACGGTCTATTACTGACGCTACTATATCCGACGACACATCGTCGGATATATCTATGACCGACGAGGAGCCCAAACAGACCGACGACACCAAGTCGTCGGTCATAGTAATTGTTCCGGTAGTGTAGTGACGGTTTTGGGGGAGTCACGGTTATTAATGAATATTGCGATTATTGTGATTTAATATTGAAAAAAAAGGAAGTCAATATTTGTGAGGGATTCTGAAAGTCATGCTTTCTAGGTGTGGTATGAAGCTACCAGTTTTTGCATCAATTTTTGTGACCAAACATCATTGATCACGGTTCTTATTCTCTAAACTTGATATTAATGATCATGGGTTTTCGATTGATACTAATTACATCTCTCGTCTCATTTGTAGATGACATCAACAGAGTCTAATTGGCCTGAGTTTGACATTCTTGATCTTCAAGGAGCAGAGTACCATTGTTAGGTATCAGAAGTTGAGAATGCTCTTCTTGGTAAAAAAATTTACTGATAATGTTCAAGCACCATCACCACCTAGTGAAAACGTTATGGCACTAACTCCTAATCAACTCCAGCTCCATTTGAGTTGCAAAGCTCAAGCCCTCATATTTTTGAGGCGGCACATATATCTAGTTCTGAAAAAGTAAAACTCGCTAAAGAATGACCATGCGGATTTGTGGACGACTTTACGAGAAAGATTCAATAATGTGCATGACGTACAACTTTCATAACTACAAGAAAGATGAGTATCAATCTTGTTATTAGAATATCCAATGATTGATATATTCAATCAAGCTACGATAGAGTTACAATCAGAGTTGAGTGTTTATGGTATTGTAAAGACCAATCAGGCTATAATTGAGAAGTCTTTAAGCACCCTACTTCCATGGATATGCTTGCGCACCAATATCGGATGGATTATGAGCAAGGAAGGGTTAGATCATTCAGTGATCTCATAAATATTCTGGCAAAGAAAGAGTGGTATCGTGAGATATTTCTGAACAAAAATGCTACGTCAGCTGGTACTAAAAAAGTTTTATGAGACATATAACACTGGTGAGAAGGCACGTAAGAACAAAAAGAATAGGCGTTATGAGCCTTACATTACTCGTGGTGGTAGAGAAGGACATGGAAGAGGTCGTGGTAGAGGAGGACACAATCAGAATTTGACTTGGACTCGACAAGACAATAGCCAAAACAACTCCAACAAGAATCACTCAAATTTTGATCCTAAGAACGGTGAAAATTCTTCAAATACTACTGCTACAAGCTTGTTACCTTGCTATAAGTGTGGTTATACCAAGCATATGCACAAATAGTATCGTGCACCTAATAATGTTTAGAATGCTTACAAGAAGTGTAAGAAATACGTCTCACATGAGTCAAACTACACTAAAGACAATGAGATGAAAGAAGGTGGTGAAGTCAATCTTATTGTAGCAAACAACACAAAAACAAATCTAAATACTACGAATTTTGATTAGTCTATGTATTAGACTCATGTTTCTGCTCTATAATCAAGTTTAGTTTTGCTTTGGCTTAGTTTTTAGTCATGGTTTGAGACTTTGTTTTAGTATTGGTTTTTAGAATAAGAAAATCTTTGATGTAAGTTTCATGAAGGAAGAGTAATGAAAATTTCTTCCTTTCGGTATATGAAAGTGCTAAGAATGGTTATTTTTATATATATTGCTTGAATGGTTCGAAATATACAATATTCTATGGCACTATGACACTAAAATACCATAAAAATGAAACAAAAAGAGAGGATGGTTTGATCTTAGGGGATTTTTGACCCATCAAGATTATCTCTTGACCCGTTGAATGGAAGCCCTTGGATCGGTTTTGGGACTTTTTTGACCCGTAAATTTTTTGGCAGGTTTTCTTTTGACCCGTCAAAAGCATATCCTCCAGTCAGATATAAGCACCTTCAACCCATCGAAGATTCATCTCGACATGTCAAAGGCTAGCTACTGTCTCAATTTTGTCCAATTTTTTGACCCGTCGTGGTAAAAAATTTGACCCATCAAAAAATAATATCGGAAAATCATATCGATTTTAGGTTTTTCTTTGACCCGTCGAAGATGTTGTTCTAGACACGTTTGAACTGGTTTTCGACCCATCGAGTGGTTTATCTCGGCCTGTCAGGGTTCAAAACCAAATTTTGTGTTTTTGATGTCGGTTGTACATTGGTTTTGTCAAGAATACCTTTCAGACTATCTCCTACTTCTGTGCCTAGTACTCTACATAAGATGTGGTTATACATCGGTTTTTGGTTGTTAACATGATCAACACTCTAATCAAACATTGCTAAGTTTTGAAAATATTTCTGCCAACGGTTTTCAATTGGAACAATATTGTGAGAATTGAAAAGAATACTTGTGTGCTACCTCAAAAAATTGCGGTGGAAACAACATAATGGAGAAGTTTACGAGGATTTGTAGTAGTTTATTACTACAGTTTGGATCATTGAATCCAATGCAGTCACTCATACTACCATGTGTGTCTTGGCCTTATATGTGCTTTGGCATTATGATGATCAAAATATTAAAAAATTATCATGGTCATCTGTTCTTCAGAGCAAAATAGCATGTGGGAATATCTAAAACCATTAGTTTAGATGGGGGGTTGAGATCACTTAACTCGGTCTAGGCTCATTTTCTAAGACGAGTGCATTACTTTCCCGGCACATACAGCTGAGGCGTTATGTGTTTTTCCCACCGGAGGCCTTTATCGCAAAATCAAATGTACATCGCTTGTTTTGCAAAGCTTGTTCATTAGCAAAATTATAGGCATGTCCTTCCTTTGCGGTTAACAACACTGAAAATATATCATTCTTACAGAGAATTCATGGTGATATTTGTGGACCAATCAAACCGATATGCGGACTATGTTATGGTTTTGAAAACAGTTTGTGGACCAATGGTACCGGTTGCTACATCGATGGGTCAGTCACACGTCACTTTACTATCCACATGGTACACTGCATTTATAAAACTCCTAGCACAGATTATTAAACTTCGGGGTAACCACGCGGACAATCTAATCAGGTCTATTAGATTGGATAATGCAAGATGTTAATATGTCATATGCTAACCCCATAAAATGTGCCACACTTAGCACCAAAGATAATTGTTAAAAGAAACAAAAAGGAATAGGAATAGGAATAGAATATTCTGCTCGGAAACGCGCTCAGCAGCGCAACGCGCGCCGTGCGTTGGCTAAAGTAACTAGGGCGTGATCCATTAAAAGACAAGCCTACCTTTTTAGAATCCAAAAGAGGTATGAGCAGTAGTCTCACACTGTGAACAAGGAGGGAATGTCATCCTCAACTACATATATAAGGAAGGTATTTATGACAAGAAAAGATATGGAACCACTTCTTTCCCATTTCATTTCCTGCTTATTGTTGTAACTACTTCTTACTTAGGTATCAGAACGTTGAAGGCAGGTCAATCCCATCTCAACTTTTTAATATTCTGGCCTAAGTGATAGCGCAAGAGATTACAACTCATGTGCTTGGGAGCGATCCCGCTACAACTTCCCATGCTCTTCTAACGGAATTCACTAACGAATTTCAGAAGAAACAATTAGCTTCATCTAGCATTTTCGTTCTTCCTATCCCCCACTCAAAAGCCATACTTTTCTTCACACCAACCCGAGCTATTAATTTTATTCCTATTCCTAAGGATATTCTAATCCTATCTAGGTTGCTATCCTTTTGCTATGCTTAATCCTAAGGATAGCAACCTCATCACACCCGTCGGTGCCCTTTCAGCGATCTGCTGACGCCTTATCCCCAGTCCACTGGGATTGACGCCTCTGGCAGCAGTGATACCGTGCCAGGGGACACCCATACTCATTTAATACGAAGGTCAGAGCAACTCCGCCATGAGCACGATGTTGGCGCCAAGCCAACCAGAACCTCTAGAAGATTATCTTTGTTATGTAGTCTCAGCAACTGACTCATAACAGACCAGAAGAGTGCCCTCTTGTCATTCACATAGCCGCTCAACTCCATGACCCTCAACTTTCGGGCCCACCACCACCCCCTGAGCACTAGCACAATGCACTTGACACCACTCCCTAGATCTTGGCCCGCTTAGCTGACATTGAGGATGAGCTCAGCCAGGTGCGCCACCCTGCAAATGCTAGCCTCCCGTACACACCTCATACGCAAAATCGTGTTATCACACATGTAGGGTGCGATAGGCGCACAAAATAATTGAAAGATGACCGATACTCAGGGAATGGTGACCCTTGGAGCGCACATCAATAAATTTCTATTAGCCACAGAAGGGCGTCAACATGATGATGCTACTCTATGCTATCTCTTCCTAGAGACGCTCAAGGGAGAAGCGCTCAACTGAGTTTTTGAGCTCACTCCTGGATCCATCAATTCTTTCTCTGATTTCACTGACACTTTCCTCAAGCACTATCGGTTGCACGACTGCCATAACACTGCCAGTTCGTTGTTCGCCATCTGCCAGAGCGGGGTTGAGCCACTTTCCTATTACATCAATCGATTTCGGACTACCCCGCCCAACATTGCAGGAATTTGGACAAGCAAACGGCCTTATCTACCTTGATTGAAGGTTTGCAGTCATCCCCGCTCTAGGAGAAGATAATAAAGCGTGACTATTTATCTTATGAAGAAGTTGTCGACATGATTGTCGAGAAAGAAGACGTCCATTATAGGGTTTATAGTCATAAAGCCCGTAATCCGCTAGTGTGTGTCTCATCATCAAAAGCTTCAAGGCATGCTTCACCACCCACACCAAGACGTTCCTCCCCTCCTCGTCACTAACCGCAACACAAATGCGCAAGATCTTTCACTCCTGACCACCGTCAATCACTCGCCAAGAATGTTGACCTCCACCGTAGGGTACCAATGTGCTATTTTCCCAAGAAGGCAGTGTACATTGTGGAAAACACTAGAAAAGCAAAGATCTTCACCAAAAACAAGCACCTAATTCCTCTGCCCAAAACCAGAAAAGCTTGACTGAAGAACATTAGCTTTTGGTGCAAGTACCATGAGTCTGAGATGCATAACACAGAAGATTGTGGTGTCCTCAAAAAAATCGTTCAGGAACTCTTTAAAAAAGGGGAACTCAATCAGTACAGGGTGGACGCTCCACGCCAGATAGGGAAGATGAAGGACCGTGGAGTCATCTATACCATTTCAACTATAAACATAAGGCTAGCGCTCCATCTCGCGAAGTTTTTTTTGTTGCTGAACACTCGGGCACTAAGGCACCACGTCAGTCATGGGACTCAATCACATTTTCCAAAGCTAACAAGCGCGGTTCCCTTGCTATGGACTCTCCATTCGTCATCGACATGTATAAGATGCAACGCTTCTTACTTGATTCATGTTCCGCTGCTAATGTTATTTTCTACCACACCTACGCACAGCTCAACAGTCCATGCAGCAAGTTGACGTAGGACATTGAATCGCTTCTGAACTTTTCAGGCGATGTCGTTTGTCCTAACGGCAGCGATTACATGCGCTTGTGCTTGGGAGCGCTCGTCACCCCACAGAAATAGGTGTATACTGATTTTATAGTTATTGATTTACCTTCTTCTTACAATGTTATACTTGGAAGGCCCTCTATCAAAAAGACCAAACTCATCCTCGCCAGCCACATCCTCTACCTCCAATTTCCATCAAATTTTGGTACTAGCTCCATTCGGGGCTATGACTTCGTAGAGCGCTCCTCGATCCCAGGATGGGTCATGTAGCTCGACAGGAGATTCTTAAATAGTGGAAAGCGCCGCTCAGTCCGCCACCCCTAATGATCCTCGAGATGACATTAACGCCCAAAACCCATTGATAACGGGGACTCTCTAATCGAAGTTCAGCTTGATCCATCTCACCCGGAGCGCACAGTGAAAATAGGTGTCATGTTAGATCCCATTATCGCCGACGAGCTCAAGCAATTTCTCATAGAGTATCAAGGGGGTATTCGCATGGTCTCACGTAGATATTCCAAGTATCTCTACCAATCTTATTTTTCATAAACTGAGTATTGCTCAGAACGCCATGCCCGTCAAGAAAAAACGGTCCACTTATGACAAAATTTTTGTTTTACCCATGAAGTTTTTGTTTGCTTGACAAGGTTTTTAGTGAGACAACATGTTATGCATCATACATTAGGATGGCGACACAAGGAGGGGTGTTCCAGGAGAAATATTCGTGGTATCTCGGTGTGTGATTTATAGGGATATTGATTGTAACAGATTGTGATGCCAATATTTAAGGTCATCTATCAATGAATAAATTACAATATCAGTCAATTGCTTATTTATTTACTTTTTTCCTTCAACAGTCCTAAGATTGTTAAATTGTAACCTGAGCCTACTCTAAAGCCTCAAATATTAGGTTGGGCCAAGTGCCCAATTCATGTCAGCCCATAGCAATCCTTACTCATGAAGTGGGCCGTATGAACAAGTTAGTAGATGGGCGGCTCTTTTAAACAATTTTTAATTCTAGAAGAAGATGGAAAGAAAGTGGTTGTCCCTAAAATATTTGTAGTTAAATGTTTGTCATTGAGAATTCACCTTCTCTTTCTTCAAGAAAGAAAACACCTCAAAATGAAAGTGGATTTTTCTTTTTTAGATAAGATAAGTTAGAGTGGCCAAAATGAGACTATTTTGGGACAGTTACTCTCAAGGATATCTAAATCTACTGAAAACATAATTGTTTCAAATGTGAAGATTACATTTTTACAAGTATACGGCCTAAAGAAGCCAGAGTTTCCGCAACTAAAGTGAGAGGATTGTGGTTGGAATTAATTTGAAAACTTATATAAAATTTGTAGGCTTTATTAATTATACAAAAACATTTAATTATAAAAATGATAATAAAAGAGGTGCAGTCCAACTTAGTTGAGACTTGATTGTGAGAGAGACAGAAACGGACGTGTTGTAGAGAAAGACGGTTACAGTTTAGCTACCTAGAAAAATAACGACATTTCCAGAGATTATTATTATTATTATTCCCACCTGCTCCATTGTGGTAAGCAAGGCTGCATAAGCCAACAGTGGAGCTGCATTTCGTTTGAAAAGTTGTTATGGAATTGCCGCTGGTTACTGCCGCCACCATGATATACACACTCCCACCATCTCTGTCCTCCTCCACTCTCTCTCCTCTTTCGATTTTCGAAAATGAATCTCAGAACCATCTCTCTCCACTCGCAAAATGCTCATCATCACATGCTGTTGCAATCTCATAAGCCTCGCCCTTCCATTTCCTTCAATCCAATCCCTAGCTCTGTTATTTACGACCTCCAGCCGCGGCGGAGGTTCGCTGCGGCTTTGTCGGCGAGAAGGAGCACTAGATTGGTGACGGCGTGTAAAAATGAGAGTGGTTCTGATGAAGCCGTGGCGGCGGCGGCGGCGGAGGAGGAGGAGGAGGTTGTGATTTTGAAGAAGAAAGAGGAGATGGTGGATCGGAGCTTGTGGGAGCAGATGAAGGATATTGTTATGTTTTCGGGTCCTGCAACCGGGTTGTGGATATGTGGTCCTTTGATGAGTCTTATCTCCACCGCGGTTATCGGTCAGGCCAGCTCTACTGAGCTTGCTGCTTTGGGTAAGCTACCTACTTGAATCTCTCAAAGCTCTATGGCTAGTTGAATTTGAATTGTTGGATACTTGGATTGATTGAGTAATTAATTATGTGTTTTGAATAATTTGGATGGGCAGGTCCGGGGACAGTCTTCTGTGATAATATGAATCTTTTGTTCATGTTTCTCTCGATTGCTACCTCGAATATGGTTGCCACTGCACTTGCTAAGAGGGTTAGTGTTTCATGTACTGAGGGATATTGAGTTTCCCCAAGCTCATCAATCCATCACGTTGACGCTTCTGTTTCAAGATTTCTTCCGTCAAGTTTGTTGTGTTTGATGATCTTCTAGGATAGTAATTATGTGCATTTGAGTTTTTTTCTTCTTTTTTCTGTGTGACTAATATATATGCATTTGAGCATTTAAGTAGCACCTAAACCCAGAAGCCTGAATGTGTTTATGCTGTCGTATTCTATCAGAATATAGACAGACTTCATTGGCTTACATAGCAAACAATTCATATATGCGAGACTAGAAGAAACAAGGGGTGTCTATTAGAGACCAGCTCTGAAATCAACTTCTGGGTCATTTATATTTTGTATGGTTTTGGAAGCTGCTACATTAGGAGAAAATAAAGTGAATTTCAGGCACAGTTGAAAGTACAATAATTTAATTGATAATTAAATACCCTGAGAAAGCACCACCTTTACTATATTGCATAAGCAGTGTTCTTGTGGAAATTATCAGGGGTGTTTTTGGTGATTCTAACGTTGAGAGACTGAGTCACTCCTCCCTTAGCATGATTATACTTATCTATCCTCAAACCGATGTCGGCCACTTAAGAAAAAATATAGTGATTATTTGCAATTGCATTGAATAACCTATTCTGCATATTTAAAACACTACTGCATCACTCATGGTTACTCTTAACTGTTCCATTCATAATCTTAAGCTTCTTTTTTTTTTTAAAATGAGTTCCCTAGTAGGTAATAGGTAGTTTAATTCTTATTTATTTGACAAGATAGTCTTGGTGCAGGATAAAAAGGAACTGCAGCATCAAATATCTATCTTGCTCTTTGTTGGGTTGACGTGTGGAGTTCTGATGCTCTTGTTCACACAATTCCTTGGTTCATGGGCACTAACAGGTAGTGATGACTGGTTTCACATTTGGTTAGTATACTCTGTTCATTTGCGCTGACGTGCCAATTGCATTTTGTTAACCACTTTGGAGCAGTATTGTAGCAAGAATCAGTGATACAGCAATAGTAAGATGAGCCATTAAGTCTGATGATTTTTCTGATATCTATTTTTCAGCTTTTGCTGGGCCAAAGAATGCACATATTATACCTGCAGCAAGCAAATATGTTCAGGTTGCTTTTCATGTGGATGAATCTCTTACCTATTAATTATAAGTAATCTTTTAAGTTTTGTATAACACATCTTTATTGTCAACTGAATACTTTCTTGATGTCTGTAGATTAGGGGGTTAGCATGGCCTGCGATTCTTTTTGGATTGGTTGCTCAAAGTGCAAGGTATGATGACCTTTGTTCTGTCCTACATCATGCATCAACTTGTGAGGTGGCATATCTATGCGTAGCCATTTTATGATTACTCCCTAATTCAATATAAGTAACCTCCAACATCTAGTAGACCAGTTTTGTTCACTGCATATGGTCATGCCAAAAGTTAAGGATGCATGGTAACGGAGATCTGTTTATTGTATTACATTCTTTCATTCCTACAGTAGTTTTGCTTGCAAAAGATAATCTTGTCATCAATTTGGATGCCTGACATATAGTTCATCTTACTCGGTATTTCTGCTATATTAGGTTGGAAATGTCAATCTAATTTGGAAATTGAGGATTACTTTTAGTTTGAATGAAGCATCTTTATGCACCTTCAGTTATAAAGAGTGCATAAGGCCCGCATCCTATACTTATTTTACGTTGTCTTTTTTTATTATTTTTTTTTCTCCTGCCTTTGAAGCATACATGAGTCTCTTATTGCTTTGCAAATAACCTCAATTATTAAGATGCTATGCCTTCTACCTTCAGTCTTGGCATGAAAGATTCATTGGGACCTCTGAAGGCTCTGGTGGTTGCCAGTGTTGTGAATGGTCTTGGTCATGTAGTCCTGTGCAACTTTTTACACTATGGTATTACTGGTGCAGCATGGGCAACAATGACATCTCAGGTTTGTAGGATTAGCAATTCAATAATTACTACTGTATGTCTGTAATGTCTTGGTAATAGATCCTTTGTCGACCCACTGTTATACACCTGAATCAATGATCATTATTTGCTCCAGATTGTTGCTGCTTGTATGATGATTGAAGCATTAAACAAGAAAGGTTTCAATGCCTTTTCCATCTCTGTTCCATCACCTAGTGAATGTCTGAAAATATTTGGGATTGCAGGTCCAGTATTTGTAACAATGTTCTCAAAGGTTTGCCACATTTATTTTATATTTTCTACCAATCTACTAAATATGAACATGTCTATAAATCTGACACATTTTCATAATTTTAGGTGGCTTTCTATTCACTGATGACATACTTTGCTACTGCTATGGGTACAAATGTAGTTGCTGCTCATCAGGTTAGCTATAATCTTAGCTGGTGTTCATCTTCAAAGAGCAATCGACAATTAGCTTGACATTTTTTTCATTAAATATAGGTCATGATACAAATGTACGGGATGTGCGTGGTATGGGGTGAGCCACTTTCTCAAACTGCACAGTCGTTTATGCCAGAGTTATTATATGGAGTTAACCGAAGTTTGGAGAAGGTTTGTTTTATTCAAGTTCAGTTGATGCTCCAATTGTTCAAGTTCCGTTTGATTATTCTTTACCAAGCTTATCTTGTGTCAGTGATATGCAGTCATGCAATTTCCTTTCTTAGAACAAAATTATCTAAAAGCTTTCTAGTTACAAATGTACTTCCCCCATGGAGTCTGCAAGGAATTCTAATTTATTTGAGTATACAAAACAGGCACGAATGCTGCTCAAGTCACTCGTAATTATTGGAGCTATTCTCGGATTGGCAATAGGGGCCGTTGGGATGTCTGTTCCGTGGTTGTTCCCTAATATCTTTACATTTGATCTGAAAGTCATACAAGAGGTTAGTTTTGATTATGAAGTGTATACTTCATCTCGATACCTACGATTTGTCATGATTAGAGCCAGAGTAGTATAGATAGAAGGGTGGTAAAAATTTCAGATTGTACGAGTATATTTGGGTATCTGCAGGATTGCACATGATAGTTTGTCAAGTTAACATGTATCCTGCACATGAGAACTAATTAGGGTGGACAGAATCTGATATTGCACTGTGAACTCTGTGCATATGCGAAAGTAATGTATTTGTAGTCTTTAGTTTAACATCAGTGAACTTGTATATCTGAATATTTCGTATTTATTTGATTTCTGTCGTGCAGATGCACAAAGTATTGTTTCTGTTCTTCTTGTCATTAGCTGTGACGCCCTGTACTCACAGTCTTGAGGGAACATTGCTGGTACGCTTGATAACTCCAACCAGACCCTATGTACTCTTTTTGAAGTCTTCTTCTTACTTCTTTACAATCTGATACTTGTGCTGTGGAACAATGATAATGCTCGAGATGAGTCATATTCGTTTACCTCATCATATTTATCTTTATGTGCTATCAAACAATGATCTCCATTTAGTAAATAGACTCTTAGTGGTAACCTTTAAGCTCTAATTTCTTGATTGCATTTTTGGGCCTAGTGTTAGATGTAATTTCAAGTGTTGAATGCGCACATTAATAGGTATGTAAATATTCCTGTATGTCAGCTAACAAACATATTTCTTGCATTCAAAATCCTGAGCATCGCCTCAGACTTCCTAAGACTTTTGGGGTTCTCAACGATAGGTTACTCTCTGTAAATTTCTCTCAATCTGATTGTAGACATGTGCAAATAGAACCATTAAGTACTAAACATTGCAGCTTGCTCTTGATGCCGGATGAGAACTTCTGTACATACCAGGTCTAGGAGCAACTAGGATAGAACAGTAGGCTAGGAAAACAGAAATAAACAGAATATTGGGATTCCCTCCCTAGGATCCACACCCAACTAGGCTTCACACCCTCATTCAATAGGAAGATTCAAAAGTTCTTGGAAAATTGTTAACATGATTGGCTAAAAGGCTCTTACATGCATGTATACTTCAAAGATAGCTCTCATTAACAGATTTATTAGACTTAATAAGACTTTACTACTTTAAGATTTCCAAACCTGAAACATAAAAGTCTTGAATAAAAGAACTCTAGAGCTAATAAACTGAGACTTAGGTACTTGAAAAGACACCAGTTTGACACATAATGATGAGCAATCTGTATTAGTCCATAAACCTTTTGGCGGCTCTCTATTTCTCCATTTATCGCCCTTAAACTCCAAAGGGATTGATTATGATGTCCATGCCCTCATCAGCTCTTTAAGACACCTTTGTGTTTTATAATTGACCTGATTTGTTTTTTGTTTTCCTAGGCTGGACGTGATCTTACATTCATCAGCTTGTCAATGAGCAGTTGTTTTTCTTTGGGTGCTCTTCTACTATTGGTAATGAGCTCTTTCTCTCTCTCAAAATTTCTGTTGTCATTTGTAGTCCTTATGATAGCCCTAACTCTAATTCTTTTGTTCACCAGTTTGCGAACAGCAGAGGATTTGGTTTGGCAGGCTGCTGGTTTGCGCTTATTGGCTTCCAATGGGTAAGACAAAGATTATCATGACTATTCTATCTTTGCTAATCCTAGCACCCTGTTTGGTTCTGCTAAAGGGCTTAGTATCAAACATTTCAACACCAATCAGATCTCTCAACATATTAGTTCAGTATTTAAGACAATAGGAATATAATTTTGGTAAGTAACAGGGTCACCAAAATCATGTTACCTATACCAGTGACCAAGCATAAGAGCTCTGTCATACCTATCTCCCTGCCTAATAGCTCAAGCCTTTATAACGAATATTCTATACATGCAACATTTAATTCATATACATGTAACTGAATGCATGACTTTCGTACAGGCTCGATTTATCCTTGCACTCCGACGGCTTCTATCTCCTAATGGAATGCTATATGAAGAAGACCTGGGCTCGTACGAAGTGGGGAAGTTGAAAGCTATTTGAATTTTAGACGCCATTTTTCATTCAATTTTATATACATGTGTATTTAAAGAAGTAAGAGACTACTGACGAAGCCATTGCCATGGATTTTGCCGTCGTCGTTATCGAATCATGGTGTTCAGCTTAGGCTTCTCGCCACAAAGATCACCACTGGTGTCACCATTCTTTAGAGCGTTTCCACTATCAGTGCAGGTGGATCAATTGTTAGTATGTATAAGAAAGTGACCGAACACAAGTAGTTTTTTGTTTTGTTTTCATTACTCGGGAAACACATACGTTTTGTGTTGGTTTTTATATGGAGAGTCGGTGATATTCATAACCTGGTGTGTTCGCTATGGCATTTCAATCAAACGTGAGGATCAGACTAGTCAGCTAGTGGTGTTATATCCGTTCTCTCATCAACGGCCTTGTTCCACCTCCATAATTTTTTTGGTCTATATCTTTGGTTTAATTTTTGGTTTGTTTAATACTAATACCAATATTTTAAAATGCAAAAAATCGAGAGCATGACGCGAAATTCGTGTAAGATTTTTTTTTTTTAAAAGAATTTATACCAGAAATTGCCACGCGTCTTACATGCGGATTAAAGTTGGTTTTTTAAACGGAGAAATCAGTTTTGCATAGGAGTAAAACAGTTTTTGTAGAGAGTAGGAAGTGGAGAGAAAATAGGGATTTTGAAATTTTGTATTTTAAATATATTTTGTTAATTACTAAATTATCCATAAATTATTAAATTTCTCTAAACTGAAAAGGGTATTTTTGGAATATTTAGTAAAAATGGAGAACAACATGTATTGCTTAATATATAACTAGCCAAAAATTATATATCGGTGTAATACTCAAGAGTGTGCAATTATATCGTCAATATATCATTGCCCATGCTCATTGCAGCTGCCAAATACTATCGATATATTGACGATATAATTGCACACTCTTGAGTATTACACCGATAAATCGCACGCACGAGCGCGACGCCTTTCGCACGCGCGAGAGCGATGCCTTTCACACGCGCATATGCGCGTGCAGGAAGGCTAGTATTATACAACTGGAAGCAAAGCATCGAACTATAACTCACAATTGAAAAATTGAAACAGGATAGAAGCAACTCAGACTAAATAGTGTATCTCCAGGATACAGTATTGTAGCAGAAAAAGCAGATAGGTTGCTATGATATATGTAGAACTATGAGAAAGCTGATAGGTTGCTACGGTATATGTAGAAGTATACATATTCCGTTTCCATTTCGGAGAAACAACTGGTTAGTGAAGTTTGGCAAACTAACATGACTGTTTTTGTAAACTGAAATGGAATACAACACATAATGAATTTAGTGGTTAAGCAAGAGAATGAATTTCGTCATGCAAAATCTGTCTTCTTCATACTTGTAAACTTGACTACCTCATAGCAGAGAACAAATTAAAATTCAATACCAGCAAAAAAATTTGAATCAGCATGCTTATGCTTATGTTTATGTATATAACTAAAACTGAACAGCAAGACAAATAGACTGACCAAAGAAGCAATGCACGTTCTTTTTAAAGCTCTGAAAACCGAATTTCAAACTAATCAGAGGAAGACTCACATAAACTTTAGATAGGCAAATATTTTGAGGTAGGATCAAATTACTCACCTCCAATTAGCATTAGCATATGGCGATCTGTCAATGTCCTCTTCCTTACTACAATTGCACACGAAGATGACAAAGAAGCTAAAAGACCTAGTGCAGTCAAGAGTTGGTATGTGCCACAATTCAATATCTGCAGCTGTTAACTCCCTGATTGGCAATACTAAAGCCAACCAGCTCGGCTAGCTGCAATGAACTCTGATAAAGATGATTGAAAAAAATTATATCTCCATATACTCAGACATAATGAACCTGTAGTTTATACATACCATATGTGGACATCACTGCTTAATCTTACAAACATACATAGTAGACCTGTAATGAACAAATATAGCCAATCTGGAAGATATATAATTGAGTTGCAGTCTCCAAGATACAGAAATGAATTATTATAATCCAGGAGCAGTTCCCACATGATGCAATTTGATATATTAATCACATATAACTCTATAAGACGTTTAACATAAAGATTGAGAGCAAATAAATCAATTGCCAGAGGACTATGAAATGATATCAACTGAAAGACATACGGCAATAAAGTTTTTGATGATTACCTACGACATCTAGCACTTGCTTCTGCTTTCTCATTGCACCTCATTACCACATACAAAGTATATTTCACAATTAAACGCAAAACTGATGGGAACACAATAATATCAAATTCAGCACACACCATCCAATAGAATGGACAAAAACAAAGAACTTCCCCAAATAAGAAACTGAAAGGAACAGAGTTATGCTCACTTAATAAATTTGCTAAACAAAATCAACTACCTGGTATCACCCATAAGATCGATAGCTCATTTGTGTGTTTTCCATATATATTTAATGTGAACTTCCACTCCCCCTCCTTGATATCTGAAAATTGAGTTAGAAGTGAGAAAAGGTTAAGCATTAAACATTGGGGAAGCCACTCTCACCCAGAAAAATTGAAGCAACATGAAACTCTACAATTGAAGCATGGACTCCTGAAATTTAATCAACTTATTCAAGGAACCAATCATTCTTACCGGTCAATCAATCTCAGTAAATCGGGGTTTGCTTGATTTTTCCCCAAGGAGATCTCCAACTTCAGTTATCATCTACGAAACTGCTCCCAAACTCTTAATACTTTCTGAAAGTGAGCATGGGTGTGAACTTGTGGAGTCTTCCTTGAGAACAAAAAAAAAACAGAAGAAAATGATGTGAATAGGCAGAGACCCACATGCTTCTAACATTCAAGTGAATAATGAGGCAAAGGAATATACCTGTATGAAGGTTTCCGGCCAAAACCGACCGAAATTCACACCAATTATTTCTCAAACCTAGCCCTGTTGAGTTCAGTCGAGCCACCTCTATGTAGGGCTATACCTCAATGAAGTTTTCTGGCCAAAACCCACCGAAATTCAAACCATTTTTTCCTCAAATCCAGCACTATTGAGGTTCAATCGAGCCACTTCTATGTAGATCAAAACCCACCGAGATCTACACTAACCAAAACCAACAGAGATTCACCCCAATTTTCCCTCTAACCCACCCATGTTGATGTTCAATTTCTAAATTTGGGAGAGACTTGGAGGAGCAGAAGTGAACTGACGATGTAGACCAAAACCCTCCGAGATTCACCCCAATTTTACACTTCTATCCTTCGTTTTTTTAATTTGTTGTTTTTTTATGTACATAATGAACAGTGATATTTCTGATATTCCTAAAGTTCTACCTTCAACTCCTCTAAAACTGTCCACAACTTCCCCAAAACTGCCGTAAGGAGTGTTGCATTAATTAATAGAGATGTAGATAGATTTATACATACTTTGAATTTAATAATAATTAGGTTAAAATTAAGAATATTAAATAAACATGAAAATGTATTTGCATGCTTCATTTTAAGCACGGATTAAAAAAGAACTGTAGAGGTTAGGGTTTCTTGGTGGGTGGAGAGGCTTGTCCGGCGGCTCGCTTCAACTGTGTCGGCAACTGGTCGAGCCATGGCATTGCATTTGCTGCCTGAGGAACGGTTTTGGTTCCACCAGGGTGGAGTGGCCGAGATTCAATTTAGGTTTTAGCGGGTTAAAAAAGTGTTGCGGGTTTCGGCGAGTTGCTTCGGGATCAGGACGACCTTCTTCGGTCGACGCTCAGTTGTGCCTTCGTCGACTAGTGGTGTGTATTGGAAGATCATGAGGACGTGTGGTCGTTGATGTTTGTGAGGGCTAGGGGTCATGTTAGGTCGTTCGACGACGGACAAAATGCAGCGTCGTCATCGGTTTTCAACCAGGAGACAACAGATTCAGGTCGAAGTTCTTCTCTGAGGCTGCTGGGTTGCTAGTGCTTGATGGACTTGGGTTTAGTTATCTCTGGGGGATAGCCTTAGGCCCATTGGTATGTTTTATTTTTTATTTTGTTTTAGTAGAGTTTTCTACTTATTGTTGAGAGTTTGAGTATTGAAAGGTTCTCGTTATCGATTTAAGTGAGTAACCCCGAGCTATGTGTGGATGCCAGAGTTGGGGGTGTGAAAGCAAATTTTGGACGCCATCAAGCTCGTGCCTTGTTGTTGATGAAAGCACCAAATCATGGGAGTTGATCTTCTCCACCTTGAGTATTCGGCTTGGACAATTGACATCCATGATCGTTGAAGGTTGAGACCTCCCTTTTGAGGTTTATTGATGATGTGAGGCTCCATTGTATTGCTTCCCCTGAGCATTCCTATTTAAAAGCCCGCAAGACACTAAACACATGTAGTACCACACTTAGACCCTCTGATGCTTAAGTTAGTATTGAACCAAGTATAAGCATATAGTAGGGTTAATCTCTCATACCTTTTCCAAGCTATGACCTCATATTTATAATGATTGTTCAAGGTCTAAGCATAGTTCTTATTAGAATAGGACTACATACTTTTGGATAAGGAGAATCCATTAAGGAATAAATCTATGTATCTAGAGCTCTAATCGTATTTCCCAATTACCACAAGCTCTCTAGTGCAATCCCAATCCCTCGAGGTCTTGTGCTAACATTCATCGTCCCTCAAGGATTACTCTAAGATTCCCATAAAGCTCCGAGATTCCCACAGGTTTTCTAAAAACCTTCGGAATCCCTCCAGGTTTCCTAGAAACAGAACTCCAATAAGTTTCCTAGAATCCTCATGCCTTCTTATATCTTATCCTTTCTCAATCTTGCTCAAGGATTGTTAATGTGGGAGTTAGTTTTGGCCGCCCGGGCTGGGGATGGATGAGCTTGGTTAATGTGACTCTGGGCGAGGTCTGATGAGACCAAACATGGGTCTAGGATCGAACGATTATGGGTCTGGAAGTCTCTAGAATGATGTAGATTCTTCTAGAATGTTCAATGAGCATAACAATCCTGAGTAAGATCGGACCTTAAGGAGGCTGGGCAATCTGACCTCAATAGACAGTTTGATCGGACCTTGGGGGGTTGATATGATCCGAGGAGGAAAAGGAAAGATTTGTACGTGTCCTAGTAGGATTATGCCAAAGGGTCTGTGGTAATCATGAGATTTGATTGGCCCTAGATACGGAGATCCATTCCTTAGTGGATTCCTCCTATCCGAAAGTAAAGTAATCCTATTCGAGATGGATTATGCTTAGACCTAACTCGATCACTATATATATAAATCATCTTGGCATGGTCCAGGGTAACGTTACTCTGCCCAATTTTACTATTCGATTCTTGAGATAAGAACTTACATGAGCGTCGGAGGGTCTAAGCACAGTACCACACCGTGCTCCGACTTGTTTTGCAGGTTCACAGAGATCTAAATTAAAGCGGGATAAATCTGCTCTCACAAATTGGTATTTTCATTGAGAGCGGAACCCTAGGCTAACTCCCGTGAACGGAAGAACTATGGAAGACAACACCAACACAGGTAATCAACACGATAAGGAAGAAACCCCGTCGACGGGAAACAACCAGATCACCCCTGACTCAGGGGCATCGAGACATGGGAGTGCCCTCAAGCATCAGGTTCAGTCGAGAAACCTCGCGGAAGAAGGGCACGTGAGCGACGAAGACGGGTCTGACCAGGAAAGCAAAGGAGCCAGAGGGTGGAGGGCCAAGGTTGATCATAACCTCCACCGGGCCGAGGAATGATACACGAACCTGAGAATCGACATGGCTACGTTGCAACAATCTACTGAAGGGGCCACAGGAACACTGATACACGCTTTTGTAACTATTAAATTAACACTTAACACTTAACAAAAACGCATAAACAATTAAAACCCTTTGGTGTAGATGTAGCATTGGTAAATAGGGTATCGTTCTTAACCGGGGATTGAGGGTGCATGCATATTTACGCTATGGTTAAAGGGGGGATTTAAAAGGGTGTTTTCTAATTCCTACGAAATTAAAGATATAAAATGGTTAGTAAACACATAGAGAAATCCTAGGTTCTAACATGCTTCACTCATAAACAAGTAGAAAACAATCAAGAACAAAGAACCCTAAACATGCTTACTAGACCGAAAATAAACACTAAACTATTATTTACATGTGATCGACTCATCTAACTTACCCTTGCTCCTTCGTAACCTGCAATCAAACAATGTTAATCGAAATCCTAACTTCTTAATTTCACATAACACATGTTTATACTTATTTCTCGTGCTCGGGATTGCCCTATACACATACCATTGATTTAGACTCGGGATTGCCCTATATCTAAGCCAAAGCATTACGATTAGATAAGCATGTATTATAGAACTTAAGAAACTAGAACACATGGAAGACAATTGAAATCAAGACAAGTGTAGAAAACCGAAATAATAAAACCATTCCTTAAACACAAGAGTTCATACACGGAGAAGTTACAAGATAAAGAGAAGTCGAGTTACACTTTTTGATTCCTCGGGATTGCCCTATGGAGCTTAAGGTGTAGCCGACTCTACTTTGGTGGGGGAGACACTCGGGATTGCCCTATATGTCGATGGAGGCAGTTTGGTGGCGGTATGATGGTGTAACCTTCTTCTTGTATGGCGTCTTGGGTCTTTGGAGAGGGAGTAGTGTTTAGGCTGAGCTTAGGCGTCTAGAATGAGTGATGATCATGAATGAGTCGAGCTCCCCAATTTATAGAAGAAGATTAGGATTTTTCCTACCAAAATAAGACTTTCCTTATGTACCCGGGTAAATCTAACAGTCTGTCTTCAAACGCGTTTTCCTGGAGTTTCAGATCTTGGAAAATTCTGATTCTTGTTTCATTGGAAAGCTTATTCAAAGGGCTGTAAAATACATATAAGGAACTCCATATTTGGAATTGAATTGGATTTACTACGGATTTTAGAAGTTAAATGATCTGGCTGCCCTGTTTTCTTCTTCTTCAAGGAAAAGGAAATCTTCATATCTTCAAATCTTGCCTTCCTTATTCCCTAATAATTCTTGGCCGAATCTATCATATTCTTGCACATATTTTGGTCCTTAAATCAGGTCTGAAAATTCATATAATATCTCCCAAAATTCGTCCATTATATGCTCCATATATTCCGCCATATTCGCTCCTTCCTGGGTCGCGCAGGAGAAATGTCTTCATCTTTTTGTCCACCATTTTGGTATCCATTTCATTTGGCATTTGGTTTCCAACTCTTGACACCATATGGGAATGCATTTTAGTAACCATTTGAAGACCATTCCTCGGACCATTTCTTCTCCGGAATTGAGAACTTTTCTCCTTAGCCCGCTTTTAGCTCCAAATCGCCACCTTTATTATTTTCTCCTTTATTTCTACCTAAAAGCATAAAGTAAGTTAGAAACATATTTACTAAGCATAAAACAAAGTTAAACGTAGAGAGAATTGCGTTAAGAATCAAGTATGAAATGCGTTGATCAAACACAAATGAGTTGGCAGGCACTATGGCTGCCGTCCAGACCAGCTTCCTGAATTTGATAGAGCTATTGAAAAACTAGGGATTGGTCCTACTCGACCCGCCAGTGCCGGAGTTGCAAGGGGCCCTAGTGGCCAAGCAGAACGATCGACATGATGGGGTGATCGAACCAGAGACCCAAGGGATAGCTGCCCTCAGGAACATGATGGAGGAGTTTATGGAGACACAACGTGCCCATAACGTCAGGGCAAACCAAGAAACTGAGAGGCTGAGGAAGGAAAGGATGTCCAAGAAAGATTCGGAAGCAGAACAAAGGGCTCAGAGGATGTCTCAAAATCCTCTGGCTCAATTCATCCAGGATGCTGAGGCCCCTAGGAAGTGGAGTCACCCCAGGTTTGATAGGTACTCGGGGGATTCAGACCCGTACTAACATGTCAGGAACTACCAATCTTCCATGGCCACTAGCCAGTTGAACAATGCTTGGATGTGCAAGACGTTTCAGGCAAGCCTGAAGGATCACGCCCTGCAGTGGTACGAGACACTCCCCTCAGGATCGATCGAGGATTGACGAAGTCTAAAAGCGGCTTTCTTCAAAAGATATGAAAGTAACGACGAGGGAACAAAAGATGTGACCTACCTCACATCCCTCAAGATGAGGAGGGGGAAGGCCCGAGGGATTGGGTTACGAGGTTGAGGAAAGAATATGTGACGATCGATTGCAAAGACGATACCATAGCGGCAACGACGTTCATTAACGGGCTTGACATGGATTCAGAGTTGGCTAGCAAGTTGATCAGGAAAAAGACCAAGGACTTATCCACGGTCTATCATGAGGCCTTGGATTATGCTCGGGTAAAGGACATGAGGACCTACAATACCAGGGACACTCCAATGGAAAAAGTGCCCGGAGGTGGAAACAGCCCCAACTCGCGGAAAAATATGACTTATAGCAATGCTAGTAAGGGGAGGAGCAACAACGATAACAAGATGAGGGCCTCTAGGCACCAGTCTGCCACTCAGGGTGGAAAATTATTCGTTCCTCCCACAACAATCCCAATTTCGACCATACTCTACCACATCAAGAACGAGCTTTGGCTTAAAAGGCCACCGATGATGGACAAGGGCGATTCAAGAGACTTGTGCGCCTACCATAAGGCCAATAGGCATAAGACGGTGGATTGTGGAGTCCTCAAGCGGCATTTTGAAGAGCTAGCCAGTGATGTTAGAAAAATGTATCATACCTGACAATAGAAATCTCATCACCTCACTGGTCTGTTTCCGGACTTTTCTTTGCATGTATGATTATTGTTTATTTTAGCAATGTAAAATGATCCATTCGCGCGGAATAGTTTTGCCTTCACAAACCAGTTGCATTTATCGCGCCCTTTGTATCTACAATGTACACTTATGCGTGTGAGCTCATTCTTCTCATATGTAAACTTGAATCCACTTTTGATTGAGTACTTTATGAGTTTCAGCCTGAACTCAGTCACCCCGCCTAAGAATTTCTGCCTTTTTTCTTGTATAAGTTCAGCCCATGGTTTTTTCAAGTATTCATTTGTCTCCTATTCTCGAAAGCATCCAAAACTGACGTCTGCAACATTACATATTTTCAAGCAACCATCCATCTGCACATCCTGGCTTAAGTTTTCATTATGATTGCTACAGACCACCGATTCCTTGGAACTTATGTTTGCTGTTTGCTGGGAAGAGGAAACGTATATATGTTTTAGCTTGACATAATATTGTAACAGATATTCAAATGAGTTTTTGGATGTTCTACCTCATTCAAATCAGTGATTCTGATTTCAATATATTTTTAATTCAATCTTTGGATAGAAAGCATCATCAAAAACACGTCACGGTCAGTTTCAAGGAAAATGTGTTCATCCTCTGGTGGGATACAATATTCGAATGTCAAGACTGAGTTGTTAAGTGTTTTGAATCATTGACAAACAATATCCACAATGTCAGCAAATGTGATATCATCACTCAAAATATCCATCACACCTTCTCGACCATGAATATATTTCACAATGATTGAAGAAGGTGTTGTTTCCATTGAACATACCTACAAAAGAGTTGCAGAAACGCTTGTAAATGCTTTAGTTAACTGATAGTAATGTCTGATACTTTTAACAGAATAAATAGAGTTACAGATCCTCAGACAAATAGGTTCAGATACTCAGACATATACATTGACAAATAATCTAACAGATACTCTAACATATATTAAAAAGTATTTTTTAAAACCAAAATCATATCCAAACGTCTATCATATAGGAAACAGATTCGTGCAATAACAATTAAAATCGATTAATACAACTACGAACGGAAACAAATTCGTGCAACAACAATTGAAATCGTCTATCATATAGGAAAACAGAGTGAAAATTGGATATACAACATAATTGAACATATGAAATTCATTAATTTCTGTACAGAGATGACGATAGATAGCGAATCAGTGAGATAGATAGACAAAGATTTAAAAATTATAACGCTTGAAATTTCGTACGACGTCGAGATCGGACAGAGTTTTTGTTGCGGCGATTTTTGAAAGAGAGAGAGGGAGAGAGAGAGACTGTAGAGAGAGAGAGAGAGAGATTTACTTTCTCGACAAAAAAGGAAGAGGAAAGAGAGAGTTTATAGACAGAATTCAAATTAGGAAAGAAGGACAAAATTATCAAAAAAATATGAGTTTTATAACTTATTTGACTTTTTTAGGAAAAAATGATGTCCATTATGTCTTTTTGAAGAAAAAAAATGTTATAGGATCTTTTTTACTTAGTAATAAGTTGATTTTTAAAAAAAATTTATCTCCTTTTTGAGTTTTAAATAATTTTCCGTTTTACTTGAGAATACATCGTTTCGGTGACTATCTCGACTTTTCTGTAACAAAAACAAAAAAATCGTAAAGCTGAAGATAACGAGTTAGAGTAGGACACTATATACCTCGGGTTACACAAGCGACCGGAGAGGCACAAAATTAAGAAGCAAAATGGCAACCGCGGCAGCAGCAGTAGTAGTCGGAGCCCCGACCCGGCTCCACCGCCTCCTCCACTTGCCACCACCATCTTCTTTTTCTTCTTCTTCTTCTTCCTCAAACCCGTTCTCATCTCCACCGCCGCCATTAACAACACTTGTTGTTCAGCCAAACAAATACGACGCCAACCCAATTTCAGTGTCTCCTCCTCCGGACCCACTTCCCTTCCTTCTTCTCGCCTCTTCTGCCACTCTCCCGCTCTGGCCCATTTTCTCCCGGAATCTGAGAATGAAGTCGACGACTTGGGTAATGAAGAGAATACCCATTTGGGTTTTGAGTCTGAAGACGATGATGGTAATGGTGAGGAGGAAGAAGCCAAGCTGGAGATCAACGAGAGCGCTCGGATGAATTTGGATCTGAGTACCGTTTTGAAGAGAAACCGGGTCGACCCGGTGAACCTGCGGGCGCTGGCGATGAAGGAAAAGAAGGAGTTGGCGTCGTATGCTCACAGCTTGGGGAAGAAGCTCAAATCTCAGTTGGTCGGCAAGTCGGGTGTTACGGCCAATGTTGCTGCTTCTTTTGTAGAGAACCTCGAATCTAATGAGCTTCTCAAGGTCAAACTACTACTTAGCAGCTTCATCATATGCATTATTAGTGCAACCCACCATTGTTAACATGATATGCATGTTTAAGATGGATTAAAGCACATGTCTGTTTGGAGATTAGGGAGGGCGCTTTGGCCTTGTTGTCTTGTTCAAAGACACTTGAACTCTGTTGGAATGTGACACTATATATAATGCTATGGAGGTCTGTTTACGTAGTATGTGGTCTAGTGTTATTTGAAACCAAAGAGTAAGCGCAAACTTTGCACTTGAGTAATGAGTAGTGATGGGCAAATAGTTCGTGGTTCTAACTTTAAAAAAAAATTGAGCTCAAGTAAATGGAAAGTTCGACTCTTTTGGCACTTTTTAAAGTGAGATTCTCATTCTCTGAAGGTGATAGGACTGAGTGCGTGTGCTAAGGAGCTCGCTCTTGCTAGGGTTTAAGGGTTGGAGTGTGGTATATTAATTGAGTGGTACAAGTTGATGTTTTGGGCAGGTTTAAAATCGGATCAAACCCAATGGAACTATTCATACTCTACTCTTGTCTGCTCCGGTTTTTCCCTATTTTTTGTTATTTTTTCGATGTCATGTCTTGTTGACCAAATGCTGCATTAATCGCCACAAACTGTTCAAACTGCATAATGCATAAGCTGTTCTAGCTTCATAGAAGAAAAGGTCGTCTGGTGTGTAATTAGGTTTTTTAATCACCACAAACTGCTCAAACTGCATAATGCACAAGCTGTTCAAGCTTCATACAAGAAGAAAAAGTCTTCTAGAGTATAACTACGCTGTTCAGCTCCTCAGATGCTCTTAAAAGCACTCACTTGCCCCCTATATGTACTATGAGCCTGGGGTCGATGCATCAACAATTAATTCAAGAGTATGCAATGCAGTACGAATGTGAGTTCATGCGATTCATAGATTATTATATGGTAATTTTAGTAGTAGCCTTTCATACGGAACTTAGATATGCTATAACTCGGAAATATTTGTGACTCAATGTCCAGAAATTGGTGTTGTTGCTGTCTTCTACATTTCTTATGCGTTTCTCTGTTTGCGACTTTACACATACACATTAGGGAACAATAAATTTCCTCAGATGAAGAACTAAAATAACTTGGCGCTCTCGGCTAAAATAACTGGAGTGTATTAAACAGGTTAAAATACATGGGACATGTCCAGAGGAGCTGCATGATCCTGTGAAGCAATTGGAGAAAGCAACTGGTTCAGTTGTTGTCGGTCAAATTGGTAGAACTGTAATTCTTTACAGGCCAAGTCTCACCAAGCTGAAAGCAGAGGAGAAAAAAGAGCAGATGCGTAAGATATTTTTGAAGAGAAAGCAGAGATATTCAAGACCCTCATCTATAGAATTTCTGAAAAAAGGAGGAAGACCCAGGATGTTTGTGCGTGATAGCCGTGGAAGACCCGCATGACCTGAGGTCTAGTTGCGTGTTAGATTATGGTAATGTAGTTCTGATTTCCATTCAGAATTGCTTTTGTAATTGTATCTTTATGCTAAGCAAGTGCGATTTGTCTCTGGAATTATAGTTGAAAGTCAAATCTAGCATGTTTGAGTTGGGGTTTTGCTGACAGGGTAGGGTGCATGGCTGGCACAAGTGACCAAACTCAACATCTTTGACACATTAACTAAGTTAGAGGTGCTTAGGGCAGCTGCACCCGTGTCGGGTCGAGTAGCTGTAAAATGGCGGGCCCTCGGGTCGAGCAGCATGATAGACAACGTGTACCGGCGACCGCTCGTTGACCGGCCCGTCGAGCAGCTGCACGAGCAGCTTTTGCTCGAGCTGGAGCACAAGCTATGCTAGCGGAGCCCACGCACGTGAGTGACGCTAGCCGGTTAGAATTTTTTTTCTACCTGGCACGTGTAATACACGCCTCAGTAAATGGTAAAAAAAAATAAAATTACCAGCCAATAGGGAGGCGCCACGTGTCAGGTCGTATGGATAAAAATTCATAACGGTCAGATTGATTTGGACCGTCCATTTCAAATCAAAAATTTTGATCGGACGACTGAAATTCAACTGAAATGGCTATTTCTGAATTTTGCAAAATAAACCCTAAAAAATTGCAAAAAAATTCAAAAAAATTGTAAATAACACCATATAATTTTTCTATAAATATTACATTAATTTCATTCACATCCCACACAAATTTGTGTACAACAAATTTATCCTCTCCTTCCTCTTCTCATTCATCCTCCTCTCATCCCTTTGTATTTTAGTTCCCAAAAAATGTCCAATTGGCTTGAATCCGAAGATTTGCAACTTTGTATTTTTTATTGTCGCATTAGCGTTTGCCCTATTACCGGCAACATGCAAAAGTCCGACAAATTGTGGGAAAAAGTCTATGTCGATTATAAGGAAAATTTGGAGATTGCGTATGGTGAATCAAGGCCGGAGCCTAGGACCTAAACCGCGGTTTCTTCTCGTTTTACAAAGTTGAAGCCAAGTTTTAGAACTTAGGGTGCCGCTCTTGCATATGTACGAAGAAATGCACAATCCGACTCAAATTTGCAAGATGAGGTAGGTGTTAATAATTTTGTCATAAATTATTTATTACATTTATTTTAATCAATGTTGACATCTCCATTTCCTAGATATTATTTTGACATATAAATTTTTTGCACCTTAGATAAGAAAAGCTCAATCATGGTACGTGGCACAAAAAAGAAAGAGTTTATCAAGTTTGAATTTTGGAAAGTGATGAAGAACCATCCTTCATATTCCAACTCTGCAACTACTCCTTCTTTCACCTCAATGCCTCCCCCCGTCAACGTGGAGGATGATGAAGTCATTGCAACACCACAAAGCAACGAAGAAGAAGTGTACTCTAGTCCAGTTAGACCAATCAGAGTGAAGGCGGCCAAGGAAGCTAAAAGAAAGGGGAAAAGAGCAATGACATCTTCAAATGAGGTAAGAGATGAGGTTTTGAAAACCATGATAGAAAATCAAAGAATGCATCTCGCCGAGCAAAAAGAAAGCGATGCCACCGAGCTAGCTTTATACAAAAAACAACTCGCCCTTAAGGAGAATGACTACAAATTGAGGGCCGAAGCGGAGGATTCAAGGATTATGGCAATGGATACGAATGCTATGACCCCAAAATCGAAGAGGTATTTTTCGAAGAAAAAAGTGACTATTCTTAAGAAAATGGAGGAAAAGGAAGGATATAGTAGCGATGAAGCATTTTCAAATTGTTATCGCCCACTGTTTCAATAGTTTGGTATTTGTTTACCATTATAAAATTATGTACTTTAAATTTCTAACAATTCTAGGCTTTGATTGAAATTATGTACTTTAAATTTCCAAGTAATAAAAATGCACCTTTTTTTATTCCATCAAAGCTCACGCACATTACAATAAAACATAATGACTTAAAATCAAACTGAAAGGACCCAACTCCGATTTAGTTTCCTAAACCGGAATCAAACCCCTTCTGAAAACACGAACCAACAAAAACCATGAAAATTTCGGCAGAGTAACGCTACTAACGCGGAATTGCCATTAACCTGCACCCGGAAAATACACTTTATCCTATGCCACAAAAGCCAAACCGTGGGCACCAATCCCATCCGGATTTCTCAATATCATATCAATAGCAATAAAATGTAAACATAACTGTATAATATAGAAAATCCGGGAAAAACCACATAAAACATGTATCAGTATCATATCAGAGCGATCTCTAGTATATATATACAAAAAATATACAGCAGTAGGCAAAACAAGAACCTACTGGAAAAGAAAGGTAGCTCGAACAACTAGCCTTCGACCGCGACGTGAGACACCAGAATCCGAACTACAAACTGGGCACAGAAACCGAAAAACCCAGGGGAAAGGTAATAAACCGTTAGAGTGAGTGGACGAAAATAAACATATGCCTTTCACCAATTTCATATACAATAAACAAGTATAGCGAGTTCAGAAAATATATATATGGAGGTGCCAGGCGAATCTCTCAAGCCCGACGGTCAGGCGAATCTCTCAAGCCCGACGATGATAGGCCAGGGGAATCTCTCAACCCCAGCGGCATAACAGGAGAATGTCTCAACCCTGCCCAGAGGAATCTCTCAACTCTAGTAAGACTACCGGTGATCAGCCGAGTAGCCGAAGCATCGATGCAAGTATGTCATCACCATAAAATATAAAATAATGCCTCCAAAAGTAATAAATAATCTCAATATCGTATATAAATAAATACGAAAAATCACGAATTCGCAACGACAGAGAAAATAGAAAAGTCCACTCACAGGTGAGCAAAGCGCGCACTCGCGCTAATTACATGGTCCGGCGGAAGATCCATCGCCCGAAGACGATCTCGATCCCATGAATAATCATAAAATATATCTTATCAAAATCACAATTCACAACACTGTACCACACCCCGGAAACCAACCGTTCCCGGAAACGTATAACTGATACAAAAATAATTAACGAAATTCCCGAAATCTCCACTCAAACCCTCGACTGAAAATCCGGTACCCAAATCAACTCAAAAAACTCAAGGCGACGATCAGGGCACGAATACGAGCGAAACGACATATAACTCGACACATTTCCAAAAAAGTCAATGGTCGCCGAAGCTCCGCCGTTGACAGTCGCCGCCGCCGGCGGTGCGCCGTCAACCGGAGAGATTTTTCGGCGGCCAAGCTCACCGAAGCTTCATCTCAACAAGCCCAACACATCTCCCAATAGAGGCTAAGCCCAATTCTGGCAACACACGCTGGAAAACAGCTCGAAAAGTCCAAATCCCTCACCGGCCGGAAAATGCTCCTCCGCAAAAATCCGTCGTCGTGAGGCCATCTCGGCCTCCCAACTTCAAAGGTCCACCTACCTACCTCAAGCCCAACAATTTCCAACACAAACCCCCCTCGGAAAGTCGCTGGAACACCCTCCTCTGTCGAAGCCAATTCTGGCAAGTTTCCCCAAAATTTCAACTCGATCGTTCTCACTCAAATTCAACTCAAATTCTAAAATTCCAAGTTCCATTCAATAGCAAATCAAGAGAGGATTCAGAATATACCAACAATAAGGCCGGAGGTGGCCGGAAACGGAGAGTCGCCGGCGAGTCAGCGGCGGTGGAGTTTTCTCTCTCTGGTCAACGCGGGTCAACGCTCCGAAAGTCAATCAACGTCGGTCAAACTTCCTTAAACAGTATTTTCGACAATTTTTCGACTATTTCCGATATTTATACTCACGTCTCGGGATGATCGACAGTCCAAAACGGATAACCATTACGATTCGGATAAACTCGATACGAACGGATATACTCGACGAAATTCTGCAACTTCAAATATTCATATTATATTCCTCGGTCGTCGAAATAATCATCCAGAACTGCTCACGAACTCGAAATCACGTGTACAACAACTCTCGAGAAGAGACTCAATTCAAATTCTTGGCCGATAATTAAGTCGTGATTAAAACCGACAAATCAATCAATTATCGGAAAAACAGTAATTACGCGCTAACTCGTGAATTAAGCTGATTACTCTACTGATTCTATTCCGGGTCGTCACGCAAACACACATCACTCAAACAACCAAAAGGAAAAATAAATAAAGCAAACTTGTTGCAAACCAGATTAATTCAAATTACACACACACACACACATCATTTAAAGTCGTTCGTTGGTCTCTAGATACCAGTTGTGCTTAACTACGACATTTTGCAACTCTCTATGGATATACGCAGATTGAAGATCTACAACACGGTCGGCAAATCGTTGTTCATTTTGTCCATCTCTTCCAACAGGCTCAAAAGGAATACGATTACCTTGTTCATCCACTAGTCCATCATAAACTGTGAAAGCAGTTGATGGGTTTTGTAGATCTTCTTCTTCCAATTCCTCGAACTCCTCCTCCACAAATTCTTATTCGACAATCATGTTATGCATTATAATGCAAGACAACATGATGCTCTTTAATGTCCATTGGTGATGACATCTAGCTGCATGCCGAATAATTCCCCAACGAGATTGCAAAATCCCAAAGCACCTCTCTACATCTTTGCGGTATGCCTCTTGTTTCTTGGCAAACAGTTTCTATGGTAGCTCTTGGGGATTGAGGATTGTTTTCACAAACGAGGAGTACCTGTGATATATATCGTCAGCTAGATAGTAAGTATATTATGGTAAGTCATACCGTTGACTTTATAAGTTGCACTCAGACTGTTTCTGGCAAGGAGCGAATCGAATATGTCCGATTGGTGGAGCACGTTGATATCATTTTGTGATCCGGGTACCCCAAAGAAGCTGTGCCATATCCACATGTCATATGAGGCCACCGCCTATAAAATAATAGTTGGACGCTTCTTTGCGGTATGCCTCTTGTTGCTTGGCAAATAGTTTCTGTGGTAGCTCTTGGGGATTAGAAATTGTTTTCACAAACGAGGAGTACCTGGGATATATATCGGCAGCTAGACAGTAAGTATATTATGGTAAGTCATACCGTTGACTTTATAAGTTGCACTCGGACTGTTTCTAGCAATGAGCGAATCGAATATGTCCGATTGGTGGAGCACGTTGATATCATTTTGTGATCCAAGTACCCCAAAGAAGTTGTGCCATATCCACGTGTCATATGAGGCCACCGCCTATAAAATAATAGTTTGACGCTTCTTCCGGCCCGAGAATGCCCATTGCTAAGCTGTGGGACAGTACTTCCATTCCCTGTGCATGCAGCCAATGTTTCTGATCATACTAGGAAATCCGCGATGCCTTACTCTCTTTAGAAGTCGGGATATGTCTGTGGCATTTGGAGCATGGAGATAGAGGTCACCGTAAATCTCGTATATATGCATACACCACTTCTTCATGCATTGTAGTGTTGTGGATTCGTCCATCCTTATTATTTCAGCACACTGATTTGCGGCTGCGCCGTACACTAACATACGAAGAGCGCCAGTCATCTTTTGTTGTGGAAGAACTCCAACCAATCCGGTGGCGTCAGCTCTTTGGTGCCAAAATTGGTCGTGGTTCCAGAGATCCATCATTATAGGGTTAAATAAATTCGTACTCATTCGGTACCTTCGACGAAAGGCTTGTTCGTTGAAGATGGGGTGTTCAATGAAGTAATCCTCCATCAGATTATGTCCCCTTAACTCCCTCATTCTTTCTTCATTTGGTCGGCGGCGAGGTGGTTCATCATCGAACATTACATCGACCATCGACCACGACCGCTGCCTGGAACCGTAGGCTACAACTCACAATCAAGTCCCAACTTCGACGCATCACTGTAAACCACGAACTCACCGCTGTCGTCTGGTAAAGTCAGAACCGGTGCAGTAGTCAACTTTTCCTTCAGGAGTAAGTAACTCTCCTCACATGCATCGGACCACTCGAACTTGACGCCTTTCTTCGTCAACCTGGTCAGTGGAGTAGAAATCCGATAAAAATCCTGCATAAAGCGCCGGTAGTAGCCTGCCAAACCTAAGAAACTCCGGATCTCCGGTACGGTGGTAGGTTTACTCCAATTCAACACGGCCTCGATCTTGACAGGATCTACGCTGACTCCCTCAACCGATATCACGTGGCCCAGAAACTTCACACTGTCCAATCAAAACTCGCACTTGTTGAACTTCGCAAACAACTGATTGTCCCGCAAATTCCGCAACACCACTCGCAAATGCTTCTTGTGCTGGCCCACACTCCTGGAATAGATCAGGATGTCATCGATGAACATGATTACGAACTTGTCTAGAAACCGTTTGAACACTTGGTTCATCAAGTCCATAAAGGCTGCAGGGGCGTTGGTCAACCCAAACGGCATAACCAAAAACTCGTAATGCCCATACCGCGATCTGAAAGTTGTCCTGGCCACATCTGACTCTCGGATCCTCAACTGATGATATCCGGACCTGAGATCAATCTTCGAAAAGACTGAAGTTCCCTTGAGCTGATCAAACAAGTCATCAATTCGCGGCAACGGATACTTGTTCTTCACAGTGACCTGATTCAGATTCCGGTAATCGATGCACAACCGCATGGATCCATCCTTCTTCCGCACAAACAAAACCGGGGCACCCCACGGCGATATACTGGGTCGTATACAGCCCTTCTCCAGCAACTCCTGAAGTTGAATCTGTAACTCTTTCAACTCCGATGGCGCTATATGATACGGTGCCTGAGATATGGGTCCAGTGCCCGGTAATAGCTCAATAGTGAAATCAATCTCCCGAACTGGAGGTATACCCGGTAACTCCTCCGGAAACACATCCGGAAACTCGGAAACAACCTCAATACCACCAATGCCTGGCACAGCAGCCGTGGTGTCCACAACATGAGCTAAGTAAGCAACACAACCCTTCTTCATCATCCGATCCGCCTTCATCGCGGAAATCACACATGGCAATGAAGTGTTCTTCTCGCTGCGAAACAATATCTCGGGAAAGCCTGGTCGTCGAAACGCAACCTCCTTCTTGTGACAATCGAACATAGCCCAATGTGTCTCCAAGAAGTCCATACCCAAAATCAAATCAAAGTCAACGATATCCAACAACAACAAATCCACGGCTAAACCATGGCCTCCAATAAAAATCTCACAGTCTTTGTACACCCAGCCAATACTCACAATCTCACCGGACGGATACAACACTCTCCACAACCCCAGAAGTGGAGACGCAGGTACAGTAGCTAAAGATGATAGTCTATATGACATGAATGAATGCGTATCACCTGGATCTAGAAATGTAAGTACTGGAATACCAAAGACATGCAACGTACCGATAACAACCTCTGGTAAAGCTCTGCCCTCGCGCAAAAGTTATGGCATGAACCCTAGCCTGCCCGGCTAGTCACCCACACTGAGGATGTCCCTGCTATCCACCCTGGCCCGCAAATTGTACTGGTCGAGCTCCCGAAGTGGTACCTCGCTCTCCCTCGGAACTCTGGGCCGCCTGTCCACCAGCACCATCAAGCTGGAAACACTCTCTCGCATAGTGACCCACCTGGCCACAACGAAAACAAGTGACAGGACCTCGCTGACACGGACCAACATGGTGCCTGCCGCAGAGACTACACAACGGGTACTCCCTCGGTACGGCAAAAAAGCCACCGAAGCGCCGAGGATAACTGGAACCGCTACAACCTCCATTAGCCTGTGGTCGCTACGGTCGGTCTCTCCTCCATCTCTGCCTCTATCTCGGTGCACTAACTGGTGTCGATATGGTCCACTACCCGAGGATGAAGCCGAACCAGAAGTATTAGAACTCAGCCTCTTGGAAGGCCCCTGACTCGGTCTACCCTCCTCAAACTGTCTAGGCTGGTATCTCATCTACCTTTCCTTCTCGATATCCTCACCTCGAAGTGCTGCACTGACAAACTCATCGAAGTTGTTCCGAGGCATCGTAGTCAGAGTCCCTTTGATATTCAAGTTCAAACCCAACTCAAATCTGCGGCACTTGGCTTCCTCTGTAGCCACCATGTCACGCGCAAACCGAGATAAGCAGGTAAACTTGTCCCGGTACTCAAGCATAGACAAACTGCCCTGCCTCAAATTTGTGAACTCCTCATACTTATGCTGCTGGGTAGCCTGATTGAAGTATCTCCGCATGAACAAATCCTGAAACAAAGTCCACGGAGTATCAACTAGTACTCGGTCGGTACTAATCCACCAGAAGTATGCATCTGACTCGAGTAATCTAACTGCTGCCACTGTCATCTGCTCAGGGGTAAAACGCAGACGCTCACAAACTCGTTCAACCTGAACCAACCATGCCTCGCAAATCTCTGGATCAGCTGAACCCGAAAAGACAGTCGCACCAGCAGTACGAGCTTTGACCACAGGGTCAAAACGCTCCTCCAAACGCAACACTCACATCAGAAAGTCGTGCGTCCAGCGATCCTCATCAGGATCCACTTCCCGATCAACACGGGGACCACGTCGAGGAGGCATCCTACTGATACAAGACAAGTATTAGGTACAAGCAGAAGGAACGTAATCATGAGACCTCAGATATTTGAATAAACATAACACCTGAAGCATTGATGAGTACCTCTGGCCAGTCGGGTCATCGCTCCAGACATGCAGCACGTACTCAAATACCCTAAGCGTCACAACTACAAGAGTCTACAGAATCTGACAACCTAATGCTCTGACACCAAGCTGAAAGGACCCAACCCCAATTTAGTTTCCTAAACCGGAATCAAACCCCTTCTGAAAACATGAACCAACAAAAACCATGAAAATTTCGATAGAGTAACGCTACTAACGCGGAATTGCCATTAACCTGCACCCGGAAAATACACTTCATCCTATGCCACAAAAGCCAAACCGTGGGCACCAATCCCATCCGGATTTCTCAATATCATATCAATAGCAATAAACAGTAAACATAACTGTATATTATAGAAAATCCGGGAAAAACCACATAAAACATGTATCAGTATCGTATCAGAGTGACCTCTAGTGTATATATACAAAAATATATAGTAGTAGGCAAAACAAGAACCTACTGGAAAAGAAAGATAGCTCGAACAACTAGCCTCTGACCACGACGGGAGACACCAGAATCCGAACTACAAACTGAGCACGGAAACCGAAAAGCCCAGAGGAAAGGCAATAAAACGTTAGAGTGAGTGGACGAAAATAAACATATGCCTTTCACCAATTTCATATACAATAAACAAGTATAGCGAGTTCGGAAAATATATATATGGAGGTGCCAGGCGAACTCTCAAGCCCGACGATGATAGGCCAGGGGAATCTCTCAACCCCGGCGGCATAACAGGAGAATCTCTCAACCCTGCCCAGAGGAATCTCTCAACTCTGGTAAGACTACCGGTGATCAGCCGAGTAGCCGAAGCATCGATGCAAGTATGTCATCACCATAAAATATAAAATAATGCCTCCAAAAGTAATAAATAATCTCAATATCGTATATAAATAAATACAAAAAATCACGAACTCGCAACGACAGTGAAAATAGAAAATTCCACTCACAGGTGAGCAAAGCGCGCACTCGCGCTAATCACATGGTCCGGCGGAAGATCCATCGCCCGAAGACGATCTCGATCCCCTGAATAATCATAAAATATATCTTATCAAAATCACAATTCACAACACTGTACCACACCCCGGAAACCAACCGTTCCCGGAAACGTATAACTGATACAAAAATAATTAACGAAATTCCCGAAATCTCCACTCAAACCCTCGATTGAAAATCCGGTACCCAAATCAACTCAAAAACCTCAAGGTGACGATCGGGGCGCGAATACGAGCGAAACGACATATAACTCGACACATTTCCAAAAAAGTCAATGGTCGCCGGAGCTCCACCATTGACCGCCGCTGCCGGTGGCGGCGCGCAGTCAACCGGAGAGATTTTCCGGCGGTCAAGCTCACCGAAGCTTCATCTCAACGAGCCCAACACATCTCCCAACTGAGGCTAAGCCCAATTCCAGCCACACACACCGAAAAACAGCTCGAAAAGTCCAAATCTCTCACCGGCCGGAAAATGCTCCTCCACCAAAATCCGTCGCTGTGAGGCTATCTCGGCCTCCCAACTTCAAGGGTCCACTGATCTACGCATTTTAGGCTTATTAATTAATATATTTTCTCTACATTTTTACGTTGATAATTGCTTAGTTTTTTTAGTTTTAACTTATTTTGTTAATTTCAGGTGTTGACCAAAAGAGACGGAGTAAAGGAGTCTATAAGCATGCAAAACAAAGAAAAATAATGGAGAAAAGAAATTGGTTCGAAATTCCAAGGAAGAAAGGAGAAAAAGAAATCATTGGTTGACTAGGAAAATATTTCCTATGTTGACTAGGATTTGAAAGCTTCTGGAAGGATCTTGAAGAAGAACAAATGAAAATGGGTCCAATTAATTAGAAGACCATTTAGATAGCCCAAATATGAAGATCCAATCAGCCAATTTCGTGGAGATCAAGATTTGGTAGGAAAATGATTACCAAAGTCAAAAGAAGAAGGAAATCATGAAGAATAAGGAATCTTTCCTTCGACAAGCTGTAGAAATCGCATATCAACTCTGATTGAGGTTATTAATGAATATATTTTATAGCCCTCAGAAATATCTTTCCATTGCCGTAATAATCACCCAATTCAGATATGTATAACTCCGGAAAAGTGCAAATTTTTACAGACTGCCAGATTTGCCCGGGTACACAAGGAAAGTCTTGTTTTGGTAGGAAAAGACCTAATCTTCTTCTATAAATTGGGGAGTTCGGCCTCAAAGTGGATCATCACATATTCTACGCCTAAGCTCTGCAAAATTACTCTCCAACCTCTCCCTCAAACACCAAGACCAAGCATGGAGTTGACAATATCGCCATCCACCATCACTCGGATCGCTTGCACACGTTAAGTCTATACAAGTGAGAACCACCATCTTTGGATTCATCTACACCTTGGGAGTTTGCAGCCTTAAGTGGGATTTCTTTAAAGTGTAGCCATGAATCCTTTACTCCGTAGTCATATTTTGTTCTTGTACTCTTTTTGTTTAACATTGGGTTTTGGTGAATATTTTTGGATTTTTAATACTTACTTGAGTGTATCTTCCATGTGTTTATGTTCTTAGTTTTGTTTGAGGCATGCTATGTCTAGTTCTTAATGCGTTGGGTAGTGCGGGATGATTGTGTTTTAACCTTTCGCCTGGAAGTTATTCAATGATTCTTAGATTTTAAGGCGTTAAGCTTTAAACCACATGGCATGTTAACAATAAGAATTAGGAGCATAAATTTCGAAGGTAGCTTAATTAGGTAGAGAAAATTGGTTAGGTTGAATATGATGATCACATGTAAATAATTAGCTTATGTTTTATTTTTGTCGAAATTTATGGTGGGATTTTTGGGATTCTTTTTATGTGTTTTGCTTGTCCATGAGTCGATCGATGCATGTTAGAGTCCTAGAATTTCTTGCTATATTTTTCAACGTTTTTAGGTAGTAATTAGATAGAAAATTAGGTAATTAAAATCAACTCATACACCCCCCATATTACACAATAATTGCATGCACCCTTCAATCCCCGGTTTAGAACGATCCCTACTTGCTTATATTATACTACATCTATAGGTTTTAAATTGTTTATGGTTGATTTATGTGTTTAATTTAAATGCATATTTTGGTAATATCAATTTTTGGCGCCATTGCCGGGGATTGTTAATTTTTTGTGATTTTTGTGTGTATATATGTAAATTTATACTTGTGCATATTACTAACCATTTTCTTTTTCAGGAATTTTCGAAGTATATATGCTAATTTTACTTACAAATTTTCGATGCCTTGTATATGTGCCCTAATTGATTTAATTTTTCGTAAATAAATACATGTGAATAAATGTTAGTGTAAATTTTAATTTTTGTAAATATTAATCGGTGTTTGTATATATATCTAATAATTGTTAAGCATGTTAAATGATAGTCTTAGATTTACATTGATCACATGCTTGATTAATTAGGTCTCACTCGTTGGAATAGATGGTGCCTCTTTTTCTTGTTTATATCCTTATCCCCTTATGTTTTACACATAAGGTTGAGGGCGAAGTCTACAAGAACTATGAGGGAGTGTGAATTTTTGAAAGTTTGGCTGAATGTCGGACATGGTGTCTAGAAACGGGTTATGACTGGTGACAGGTTCTGGATTTAAGAAAGACTTACACCAATAGAGTATATACCATTGGCCCGGTTAACCTCAGGGTGTATTGTCGAAATTAGTCCTGCCTCTCGCATTATCTCTATCCCCAACTGGCCATGTTTTTCGATTGAACCAAGGCTGAACAATTGAGAATTCATACTTTATCGCACGGGTCGCACATCCTTGGAAAGACCGAAAAATCAATGCCTTGTAATCCTTGTAAATTTTTGGTGAAATCAATTTGAGACATGTTTGCTAAAAATCCCGAAAATTGTTTGAACATGTAAAGGACTTTCCAACGTTGCAGGTACTTAGTTGCATTAACTCCCCTGCGGTTTCATGATGCTCGGATTTCATCACCGGGTACCCTAACCTAAGTGAAGTTAGGGACATGAGACCAATGGATGAGTCATTCTATTCATGATTGTTCATGTAACTTGTGTATTTTCTGCAGGTTCTAACCATTTTCTCTTATGCATTCACACCATTTTATCATCTAGATTGATCCTATTTGATGCACTTAGTTGATTTTCATTAAGTAAATGTGTGATACATGATAAATCAAAGTGTGACATTGTGTGAAAGATGCTCCAATATGTGCCCAACGGGTAAAACAATTTTGTGTGTATGTACTTAGAATTTTCGTAGCATCTGTATATGATACCCTAAGAATTTCGTTGGTTACCATTTCTGCATCATTTGCATTGCATTTTTGTTATATATATCATTTGCATGAACATTGTATATTTCTGCATTTCATATGTATTCTGTTGATACTAATGCTTGACCTGTTGAATTTTAGACCATTTAATGAATGTCCACCCCTGCTCTTCGTCAACTTGAACTCAGAAACCGAACAGTTGTTAGACAGAATCAAGGGAATCAGGTTAACGCAGAAGGGGTTCTACAAGGGCCTATTTTCAACAGTCCACCAAGTAGTCCACCTAGACCACCATCACCTACATCATCTTCAGACACTTCAGAAGCTGAATCCATTGGTGAAAACAGAGACAACGTTGAGCAATCCATTAGACAGCAGACCTGTTCGAATTTGGGTAACTTTGGCCCAACTTCAATTGTTTATCCACAACCACCAGCGGGCCAGACTGCACCTGAATTGAAAAGTGGTGTCATACACCATCTTCCGCGCTTTCATGGCAATTCCACTGAAGATGCAAACACACACTTGACCACATTTCTGTTTGTGTGTGACTCCATGTGTCCTGCCAACACTACAAAGGAAGCATTCAGACTTAGAGCCTTCCCATTTTCACTGGAAGAAAAGGCCAAACGTTGGCTTTTTAGTCTACCTGCTGGATCTATCACAACGTGGGACACATGTGTCAAAACGTTCCTCATCAAGTACTTTCTAGCGTCCAAGATCACAAATCTGAAGAAGAAGATAACAGGCGTTCTGCAGGAGAGTGATGAGTCTTTTGCCGCCTACTATGAGAGGTTCAAAGAGTTGTGTGAATCTTGTCCTTCACATGGCATATCAGAAAGCAACCTTTTAACCTACTTCTATGAAGGACTCAGGCCTTTGGAGAGAAAGCTCTTAGATGCTACAGCTGGGGGTTCATTTCTTGAAAAATCTGCAACTGTAGGTCGTGCTTTATTGAACCAGCGTGCTCTCAATACTCAACAGTACGAGGGTATGACATTGCAACAAAGTAGGAAAGTCAGTGAAGTGTCTTCTTCAAGCACTAGTGCCGAAATTTCCAAGCTTTCTTCATTAATTACCAAGCTTCTGGAGACCAAGTCACCTAAACCTCAGCCTCATGCATCACTTGTGTGTGGAATCTGCCTGCTGGATGGACATCATAATGATCAGTGTCCTCAGAATGCACCTGCTCAGGGGATGGAAGAAGTCAACGCTGTAGGTGGATTTCAGAATAATCAAGGAGCCCCTCGCTACAAAAACTATGGCAACTACAATCAAGGGTTTCAAAATAATCATCCTGGTTTTCAGTGGAGGAACAATGATGGATGCCTTAATCCTGTGCCTCAGCCATTTCAACCATTGCAGCAACAACAACCGACTCAGCATGTACTCACCAATCTGGATTATGACAAGATGTTGTCACAACTTTCATCGTCTACACAGGCTTTGCTGAACACTCAAGCCCAACAAGGGAATGACATTAGTGAATTGAAGAAGCAGATGGGCCAAGTGATTGAATTCATGGGCCAGATTAAGGGCGGTTTTGGAAAATTACCTACTCAAACAGTTCAAAATCCTGGGGGAGATTTTCGTCCAGCATAGTGAGTATCATTGAAAGAAGCCAACGTCACATAAACATCCTGGATGGCGTTGAGCAAGAAGAGGCCATTTCAAATCCTTAGAAGAGCATCATGTCTAGGTTGTAAGACATTAAAAAACAAGCGCTTGTTGGGAGGCAACCCAATGGAGGATCGACGCTCAGATTTGCTTTCTTCTCCCTTCCTCCTTATTAATTAGTATGTTAGTATGTGAGATATTTTTGGTAAATTTTCTTCTACATGCTTGGTTCTATGTTTTTCTCTATTTACATTGAGGACAATGTAGGGTTTAAGTGTGGGGGAAAGGTTTACAACTTTATTTGAGTCATAAATTGTAAAATTGGGCAGACAAAGGATTTCCAGCGGATGATGCCCTAAAAAAATTGTTTTTTTTATTTAATTTTCATGGGTTTTTATTTTTCTAAAATTTTAAGTAGTTTTTAAGTGTATTTTAGTATTTTTCAGAGTCTTAGGATGCCCTTAACTCGTCTATGATGATATTTTTCTGAGACAATTTCGAGTTCATGGCTTTCATATTATTAATTTTTATGGAATTCTTTTGTGAATATAGATATTTTGATTGCATTGACATGTAGTAGATATAGATAGTAAAACTCGGTACAGAATTTTGCATGCTAGAATAAGTTTAAATCATTTGAACCTATGTGAGATTTTGAGCTAAATTCATGCTTTATTCTGAGTGAAAATTTCGACATATTTAAGATTTTAGTCTCAAAAATGTTTACATGCCTCATATGATTACTTGCCATAGTTTCTAATGAACTAGAGATTGCTAGAACTTGCTCATGTTGATTTTCAAAGCTTATAGTCAATACATACTCTGATTTTGGATATGATTAGAGGCACTTAGGATTTACCACCACTTTTGCCAAATTTATATGTGTCCCATTTGTACGCACGAGTTGCGACACCCTTATTTAGCCATTTTGAGCCCACGTTAAGCTTTTCTTTCATCACCATATATATCCAAACACTTAACCTAGTATAGATTTTTTTTACCCTTGTTTCAAAGACTTGGTGAGAATTTTCAAAGCTAGATACATGGAGATGGCGTGAAGATGATGAGAATATGTGTGTATGGGGATAGACTTGTCTAACAAAGTAAAAAAAAGAGTAACTGCCGGAAAAAAAAAATTGTGAAGCCCTCCGGCAATAGGTTTTTAATGTTCAAGTTTGGATTAATGTCCCCCATATTTGTGGATTTGGAATTTGTATTGAATTGAAGGCCCAATAGTAAAGAAATAAGGCCTTTGTCCTGTTCACAAAGCTCAGAGGAAGATTAGAATGAAGTCTGGGCCCAACAAGATGATATTTAGCCCTTGTTCTTGAATGTTGGCACTGGTAACGTTGATGAAGGGGGTTCGCATGAATTGATTGAATTTTTTGGAGCTTGACTAAGTCTTTGGAACATTCTTGAAACACCACTTATCCAAAATTTTGAATGCCTTAGCCTCAGCCCCATTACAACCCTTGAAAATCCTTTAAGATCATTAAGATGAGTAGTCTTTGATCTGTGGAGTTAATCGCATGAGTAAGCATATGGTTTGGGTTCATTTGTGCAAGTAATTGGTTTTATTCATGAGGTATTTTGTTTATTCTTCGATATATCTTGAGTGAATACCCCTTTTTCATGAGTGAAAAAATGATGAGTGCATCCATGTGAGGATTTTGAACTTTTCTAGTGCATGCATAGCTTATAAATCACCATTATTTTCTTCTAAGTCTTACTTGTTCATGCATGAGAATTTCTTTATTAACCCTTGAATTCCTTGTGTTTAAACTTTGTGATTGCCATGAATTTCAAAATTTAATAGTCAAAGGGCTTAGTAGTATTTTTGTTGAAATTTTTTGTCTCTTAGTTTAATTTAGTGTTTGCTAAGGGACTAGCAAAGCCTAAGTGTGGGGGGATTTGATCTACGCATTTTAGGCGTATTAATTAATATATTTTCTCTACATTTTTACTTTGATAATTGCTTAGTTTTATTAGTTTTAACTTATTTTGTTAATTTCAGGTGTTGACCAAAAGAGACGGAGTAAAGGAGTCTACAAGCATGCAAAACACAGAAAAATAATGGAGAAAAGAAATTGGTTCGAAATTCCAAGGAAGAAAGGAGAAAAATTGAGGAGAAAAAGAAATCATTGGTTGACTAGGAAAATCTTTCCTATGTTGACTAGGATTTGAAAGCTTCCGGAAGGATCTTGAAGAAGAACAAATAAAAATGGGTCCAATTAATTAGAAGACCATTTAGATAGCCCAAATATGAAGATCCAATCAGCCAATTTCGTGGATATCAAGATTTGGTAGGAAAAGGATTCCCAAAGTCAAAAGAAGAAGGAAATCATGAAGAATAAGGAAAGCAGAATCTGCCTGTGCAGATTGGCCAACTTCGACAAGCTGTAGAAATCGCATATCAACTCCGATTGAGGTGGTTAATGAATATATTTTATAGCCCTCAGAAATATCTTTCCAATACCGTAAGAATCACGCAATTCGAATATGTATAACTCCGAAAAAGTGCAAATTTTTACAGACTGCCAGATTTGTCCGGGTACACAAGGAAAGTCTTGTTTTGGTAGGAAAAGACCTAATCTTCTTCTATAAATTGGGGAGTTCGGCCTCAAAGTGGATCATCACATATTCTAGGCCTAAGCTCTGCAAAATTACTCTCCAACCTCTCCCTCAAACACCAAGACCAAGCACGGAGTTGACAATATCGCCATCCACCATCACTCGGATCGTTTGCACACGTTAAGTCCATACAAGTGAGAACCACCATCTTTGGATTCATCTACACCTTGGGTGTTTGCAGCGTTAAGCGGGATTTCTTTAAAGTGTAGCCATGAATCCTTTACTCCGTAGTCATATTTTGTTCTTGTACTCTTTTTGTTTAACATTGGGTTTTGGTGAATATTTTTGGATTTTTAATACTTACTTGAGTATATCTTCCATGTGTTTATGTTCTTATTTTTGTTTGAGGCATGCTATGTCTAGTTCTTAATGCGTTGGGTAGTGCGGGATGATTGTGTTTTAACCTTTCGCCTGGAAGTTATTCAATGATTCTTAGATTTTAAGGCGTTAAGCTTTAAACCACATGGCATGTTAACAATAAGAATTAGGAGCATAAATTTCGAAGGTAGCTTAATTAGGTAGAGAAAATTGGTTAGGTTGAATATGATGATCACATGTAAATAATTAGCTTATGTTTTATTTTTGTCGAAATTTATGGTGGGATTTTTGGGATTCTTTTTATGTGTTTTGCTTGTCCATGAGTCGATCGATGCATGTTAGAGTCCTAGAATTTTTTGCTATATTTTTCAACGTTTTTAGGTAGTAATTAGATAGAAAATTAGGTAATTAAAATCAACTCATACACCCCCCCATATTACACAATAATTGCATGCACCCTTATATCCCCGGTTTAGAACGATCCCTACTTGCTTATATTATACTACATCTATAGGGTTTTAAATTGTTTATGGTTGATTTATGTGTTTAATTTAAATGCATATTTTGGTCATATCATCCACCTACCTACCTCAAGCCCAACAATTTCCAACACAAACCCCCCTCGGAAAGTCGCCGGAACACCCTCCTCCGTCAAAGCCGATTCCGGCAAGTTTCCCCAAAATTTCAACTCGATCGTTCTCACTCAAATTCAACTCAAATTCTAGAATTCTAAGTTCCATTCAATAGAAAATCAAGAGAGGATTCAGAATATACCAACAATAAGGCCGGAGGTGGCCGGAAACGGAGAGTCACCGACAAGTCAGCGGCGGTGGAGTTTTCTCTCTCTGGTCAACGCGGGTCAACGCTCCCAAAGTCAGTCAGCGCCGGTCAAACTTCCCTAAACAGTATTTTTGACAACTTTTCGACTATTTCTGATATTTATACTCGCGTCTCGGGACGATCGACGGTCCAAAACGGATAACCGTTACGATTCGGATAAACTTGATACGAACGGATATACTCGACGAAATTCCACAACTTCAAATATTCATATTATATTCCTCGGTCGTCGAAATAATCATTCAGAACCGCCCACGAACTCGAAATCACGTGTATAACAACTCTCGAGAAGAGACTCATTTCAAATTCTCAGCCGATAGTTAAGTCGTGATTAAAACCGACAAATCAATCAATTATCAGAAAAACAGTAATTAAGCGCTAACTCGTGAATTAAGCTGATTACTCTTCTGATTCTGTTCCGGGTCGTCACACAAACACACATCACTCAAACAACCAAAAGGAAAAACAAATAAAGCAAACATGTTGCAAACCAGATTAATTCAAATTACACACACACATCATTTAAAGTCGTTCGCTGGTCTTTAGATACCAGTTGTGCTTAACTAAGTCATTTTGCAACTCTCTATGGATATACGCAGATTGGAGATCTACAACACGGTCGGTAAATCGTTGTTCATTTTGTCCATCTCTTCCAACAGGCTCAAAAGGAATACGATTACCTTGTTCATCCACTAGTCCATCATAAACTGTGAAAGCAGTTGATGGGTTTTGTAGATCTTCTTCTTCCAACTCCTCGAACTCCTCCTCCACAAATTCTTATTCGACAATCATGTTATGCATTATAATGCAAGCCAACATGATGCTCTTTAATGTTGATTGGTGATGACATCTAACTGCATGCCGAATAATTCCCCAACGAGATTGCAAAATGATATACGCATTTTATGCTCGATTCTTAACACATTTCCCTTTACGTTTAGCTATGTTATAATCTTTGTGACGACCCGAACCAGAATCAGATGTGTGTTTGGTACGATTATCGAGATATGGTTATAGTCGCAGTTTTACGATATTGTGTAGTTTACCGTTTCGATTCGCGACTATGTTTTCAGTCGAGAATTTGAGTTGAGTGTCTTCACGGAAGTTGTGGAGTACGTGATTTCGAGTTCAGGGGGTGGTTCCGGAAGATTTTTCCGATAACCGAGGAATATTTTATGATTATTTGAAGTTTCGGGTTTCGTCGAGTTTATCCGATCGTTTCGAGTTTATCCGAATCATTTCGTATTTTCATTTTGGACCGTTGATCGACCCGAGGGACGAGTATAAATATCAAAAAGTCGAAGAATAGTCGAGAATTAGTCGGGAACTTCATACTGGGCGTTGACTATTTCCAAAACTGTTGACTTTCCTATTTTGGAAAGTGGAAGAGCTGCCGAGAAGGGAAAGTTTCCCGAACGGGAAAGTGAACTCCGGCGACCTTTTTCCGGCCACCATCCGCCACGGGACAGGTATGGTTAGAACCCCTATGTGATTTCGAGTACATTGGTGTATGGTTTGTTGGGTTTTGATGTCGTTTGGGATGGACCCGAATCGGGTCGAGTTCGTCTCCGTCGCCGGAGTCGGTGGAGATGTTTCCGGCGAGTTTCGAGGGACAAGATGTTGGGGGTTTTGCTCCCCGTGCCTTGTAGATGCTACCTAGGTGGTTAGATTTGGAAGAGGTTGAGTTTTTGGTTGAACCCGATTGGGTTTTTCCGGTAAGGGATTTGGCTCGGTTTGCTTGATTTTGGAAGGGTTGCGGTTGGTTTTGGACTTCGTGGTAGAAGAGAAATATGCTCGCCTTGATGAGACCTAGAGTACTGGAGAAGTTGGCCGTGAAATTCCTCCGTTGACGGCGCGCCGCCGCCGGCGGCCGCGGTCAACGGCGGAGGAAAAGTCAAATTTTCAGATTTCGATGTAATTAGTGTCATTTTTCTCGTAATCGCGCCCTGATTATCGTACGGAGGTTTTCGGGTTGATTTGGTTAGCCGATTTTCAGTCGAGATTTCGAGTGGGGATTTCGGGATTTCCGTAATTCATTTTGCACCGCATTTTGTATTTTCGGGAACGGTTGGTTTCCGTGCATCCGTACAGTGTTGTGGATTACGATTTTGATCAGTTATGTGTGTGTGTATTCAGGAGATCGAGATCGAGATTTGGATCGTGATCGTGCTTCGGGCGAGGGTACCTCCGCCGGACCACGAGTTTAGCGCGAGTTCGCGCTAGCGGATCTGTGAGTGGACAATTTCTTTTCACGGAAATGATTGCGAGTCTTTTATATGATTTATGAACTTGAGCATGCGTATTGATATTACGATTATACGGTTATACTTATACGAATATACGTATACAAGTATACATACACTTATATGCTATTTCACGTATTTGCATCGAAATGTTTATGATTTGGTTTACACAGAGTACAGTCGTGGTTACGTTGTTGTATCGATACACTAGCCTCTCGGCTGATCCCCGATGGTAGGCATATGTCAGGGGAGGCTGTGACTCCTGACCCGAGGTCTTTACCGGGGGGAGGCAGACCTTTGACCTGAGGCCATTTCCGGCTAGAATCACGTGTGGGTCTGGGATCCCGTGATTCTGACTGTACTAGCACGGAGGAGTCCATGAGTGACCCCGTGGGATTTTACTTGCATGCTCAGTACACTGGAGGAATATGAGTTTTACCTCGTGTACTATGTTGTTTTTATTTTCCTGGACTCGCATATGTGATTTTATACATATATATAACTGGTGAAAGACATTTATTTTCGTCCACTCACTCTAACGTGTTTATTGTCTTTCCCCTGGGCTTTTCGGTTTCCGTGCCCAGTTTGCAGTTCAGGTTTGGTGTTTCACGTCGCGGTTTGGAGGCTAGTGGTCAGAGTCACCTGTGTTTTCCAGTAGGTTTCAGTTTCACCTACTGATGTACATGTTGTATATATTTTATACTAGAGGTCGCTCTGATACATTCTGATACTTGTTTATACGGATTTTCTCGGATATACATATATATAGTACAATGTGTTTACTGTTTGTTGATTATATTGATATTGAGAAATCCGGATGGGATTGGTGCCCACGGTTTGATTTTTGTGGCATAGGACGAAGTGTTAATTTCCGCGTGCAGGTTAAGGTAATTCCACGCTAGTAACGAAACTCTGCCCAAATTTCGGAAAATTTTTGTTGGTTTGCAATTTTCGAAGGGGTTCGATTCCGGTTTAGGTAGCTAAATCGGGGTTGGGTCCTTTCAATCTTAGTTTTTATGTTTTTTTTATTTAATTTGTTGTTTTTATGTTATTTACGGTGGAGATGAATAACGGCGCAATTCGGAGGAATTTCGGCGATTTTGCGATTTTTACGATTTTGGACCACTGGGAATGGGCCGGCCCAAAAAGCATTTTGTGGGCCCATTTCTCAAAGTTTGTTTCGGCCCAAAAACCAGCCCAAGCCCATTAATTTCGGCAAGGAAGCCACTTGGGGAAGAGGAAAAGTCAAAGTTGTCAAGGTTTGTGACTAGGCTTGGTGACTCTTGCTTTGTGATCATCACAAAAGGTGACAAGGCTTGGTGATTCTTGCTTTTGATCATGACAATGGTGACTAAAGGTGTGACAAGGCTTGGTGACTCTTGCTTGTGATGATCACAATTGATGACTAAGGGAGTGACTTGCCTTGGTGATTAATGCTAGCATTTAATGAAGAGGCAAGGTGGAAGAGAGAGTGAGCAATTCCCTTGCCTATATAAGACCAAGGAGGCCAGCCATAAACTAGATCATCACACAATTTCACAAGCCAAAGCTCTATACAATTCACCTCTCTTCTATACATAACCAAGGTTCTTCCAAAGTCGAAGCTCTCCACCACCTCCGGATCAAGAACGTAGAGTGCGTCATTCGTGTTCTTGAGAATCACCGCTTGAAGTTGGTGCGTCACCTCTCTAAAAGTGTAACCATGTACTCTAAACTCCATCTTTGTCTTTGTAATAATTTTGGTTATGTAATGAAAGAATTTCTCCATGTTCTTCTCTTATTTCGATTCTTTCATGTGTTCTTAATTTTATTAGTTTGGATGCATGTGCTAGCTTTAAGTTCTTAATGCTTTGAGTATGTTTTAGGATAGGGTGCGTCACCAATCTTCCTAAAATATATCTCAATGATTTCGGCAAAGTAGCAATTGTTTTAAGGTGTTATGCGTCATAGCATTCTTATTCAACGAAAGCATGTGTATGTATCTCGACTAAAATTAAGGATTTTGTAGATGATAAATAAGGTAAAAGCCTAAGAGTAGGCTAGGTGAGTGAAATAAGTTGATCACTTGTAATTAGTAATCTAGCTTCTTATTTTTTTGTAAGCATAATTAGAATTTAAGGTTTCTTGATTGTTAAACTTGTCTATGAGTAAAACATGTTAGAAGTCTAGGAGTTCTTGTTGTGTTTGCATGTTTTGTACCTTAAATTCGTAGGACATTAATCAACCAATTTCCAATCCCCCCAAACCTTTAGATTTTCGCTTATTAATGAAACCATGCATACGCCCTTTAATTCCCCGGATAGAACGATCCCTACTCGCCAATATTATAATGACAAAATAAGAGTTATAAATTGCTTTACGTGTGAACTGTGTTTTTAGGGTCTACTTTGTGTTAACGTTAAACGCATGTTTCACGCGTATCACAAAATCCCAAAGCACCTCTCTACATCTTTACGGTATGCCTCTTGTTTCTTGGCAAACAGTTTCTGTGGTAGCTCTTGGGGATTGGAGATTGTTTTCATAAACGAGGAGTACCTGTGATATATATCGTCAGCTAGATAGTAAGTATATTATGGTAAGTCATACCGTTAACTTTATAAGTTGCACTCGGACTGTTTCTGGCAAGGTGCGATTCGAATATGTCAGATTGGTGGAGCACGTTGATATCATTTTGTGATCCGGGTACCCCAAAGAAGCTGTGCCATATCCACGTGTCATATGAGGCTACCGCCTATAAAATAATAGTTGGACACTTCTTTACGGTATGCCTCTTATTTCTTGACAAACAGTTTCTGTGGTAGCTCTTGGGGATTGGAGATTGTTTTCATAAACAAGGAGTACTTGTGATATATATATCGTCAGCTAGATAGTAAGTATATTATGGTAAGTCATACCGTTGACTTTATAAGTTGCACTCAGACTGTTTCTAACAAGGAGCGAATCGAATATGTTCGATTGGTGGAGCACGTTGATATCATTTATTGATCCGGGTACCCCAAAGAAGCTGTGCCATATCCAAGTGTCATATGAGGCCACTGCCTATAAAATAATAGTTGGACTCTTCTTTCGGCCCGAGAATGCCCATTGCCAAGCTGTGGGGCAGTTCTTCCATTCCCAGTGTATGCAGCCAATGTTTCTGATCATACTAGGAAATCCGCGATGCCTTACTCTCTTTAGAAGTCGGGTTATGTCTGTGGCATTTAGAGCGCCGAGATAGAGGTCACTGTAAATCTCGTATATATGCATACACCACTTCTTCACGCATTGTAGTGTTGTGGATTCACTTATCCTTGTTATTTCAGCACACTGATTTGCGGCTGCGCCGTATGCTAACATACGAAGAGCGCCAGTCATCTTTTGTTGTGGAAGAAGTCCAACCAATCTGGTGGCGTCAGCTCTTTGGTGCCAAAATTGGTCGTGGTTTCAGAGATCCATCATTATACGGTTAAATAAATTCATACTCATTCGGTACATTCGACGAAAGGCTTGTTCGTTGAAGATGGGGCGTTCAATAAAGTAATCCTCCATCAGATTATGTCCCCTTAACTCCCTCATTCTTTCTTCATTTGGTCGACGGCAAGGTGGTTCATCATCGAACATTACATCGACCACGACCACTTCAGTGATGAAAGCATTAGCAATTCCGGCATTTCGCCGACGCTGCTGTTGCCTCTTCCAAAAAAAATTCTCAAAACTAAAAGGATTCATCTTATCGGAATGCAGAATATATGGTTCAAAACGGTGTGAGTGAATGATGAACACCGATCAACAAATTTATAGCCGAGTGTAGATATTATGATTAGATAAGATGATGACACGTGTCGATTTTCAATTGGTCGGAAATCTCTCAGGGAATCTTATACCAATTATTATGACGATAACGATACGTGGACATGACATGTGTTGCCTTGTGATTGGTTGAAAATCTTATCGAAAATTTTGTACAATTATTTACCCAATAACGTTCTGTCTGTGTGACACGTGTCAACTCGCCATTCATTAGAAATCTTACCCGAAATCTTATTCAATTATTCATATGACAACGACACGTGTCATTTATGGATTGGTTGAAAATGATTCAAAATTTTTTTAATAAAAAATTTAATTTATGAAAAGTAATAGCACGTGCTATTTTTTGGCACCGCTGCGCGAAAAACAGAAACTGCACTTCCTATTCGATGAACAGTGACTGCTCCACCTCAAACAGAGCTTGCTCCTCCTCAAATAGCTCGAGCAAGCTTGTTTTACCGGTGCGGGTGCTCTTATAGTGAGTGATTCATGTCTTATGCTTATTTGCTTATTGTAGACATGAAATTTAATGAAAATAAAAATTCATTAAAATATTTGGTCAAACAAGTCAAATGTTACATCGACCAAATTTGATCGGTCCATGAGTTTATAAATAATACATGTGGCTATTAGGATCAAACTATGCAAGTAGAAAAATTGAGAAATTAAAGAGAGTTCATTGATATTCTATGCCTCATACAATGAACAATATAACTTAAATATGCAGAGCAAAGATGTCTCTTGCATATAATGGATAGAAAGGTACATGGGTTTTTTACAAAATGGAAAAATAACAGTCATTAAGCTAGAAGTTGTGTGTGGTCCTCAAAATGAAGTGGGCTTGATCAGATGGTTAGGCCTACGGGCTTAGCTTGTCCAAACACGCCCCCCTCCTCCCCCCAGTCACAAACCTGTCATCAGGCGACAAATTCTAGGGAACCTCGCAGCGATAGAGTGTGTCGTTTCCCAGATCACGTCTTCCTCTGGCAACCTAGTCCATTGCACGAGCCATAAAGTTGATGTGTATCTTTCTCTCCTTGATGGCGATATCCAGGACCTTGTGAGGAGTCCATGAAAACATGACATCTTTGTTCTCTTGGGGAAGTGTGGAGTAGTGGGAAACTTTGTCACCAAGCTTGCGTTTCAGGAGAGAAATGTGAAAAATATGATGAATGTTGGTAGTACTATGGAGATCGAGCTTGTAAGCCATTGTTTCGATATGCTCAATGATGCAAAATGGACTATAGAATCATGAAGATATGGGTGCAGCTTCATGAACACCCAGTCACCCACTGCAAATTCACGCTCGGTACGGTTGCGATTCGCAAACTATTTCATCCTATTTTGAGCTCCGGACTTGTGTTTTTTGAGAACTTTTAGCAATGTGTCTAGGGCCGTTAAGGCCTGATCAACAACATGGGCCAATGCTTGGCAAGTACTGCAGAATGTGTGGAGGAGGTGTCGTGTAGACAGCTTGGAATGACGACGTTTTGATGGAAGAGTTGTATGTGGTATTATATCAATACTCTATCCAATGAAGGAATTCTGACCAGCTGGATTTTTCCATCATAAAACATCAAAGGTAATGCTCAAGGGAGAGAGTAACGACCTCGGTTTGGCCATCTGTTTGAGGGTGGTATACCGAACTCTTGCAAAGCACTGTCCCTTGAAGTTTGAAAAAAGCTTTCCAAAAGTTGTTGATGAACACTTTATCCCTATCACTCACAATGGATCTTGACATACCGTGAAGTTTGAATACTTCCTTGACAAACACAACAACAATATCATAAGTAATATATGGATGGGATAAGGGGAGGAAATGTGCATACTTAGAGAGTCGGTCCACTACAACATAAATTGAACTCTTGCCCAGAGAACTTGGAAGCCCTTATATGAAGTCCACAGAGATGTCCATCCAAATATTTTTTGGCACATACAGCGGAGAGAGAAGACCTGAGGGTGAATGGTCTTGGTATTCTGCCTTTGGCATTGATCACACTCATCCACAAAGTGTTTGACATCCTTGCACATATTTGGTCATGCGAAGTTGCGATGAAGACATATATAAGTCCTTAGGTAACCCGAATGTCCAGCTTGTAATGCCAAATGGAACACATGAAGTAACTTAAGTCTCCATTATGAGGAATGAGGTACAATGATGCCATCTTTGTAAAGCAAGTGACCCTCACTCATTGAGTACCCTTTAGTTTGTTGACTCTGCTTCAAAGCCTCAATAATCAAGCTAGCCTCAAGATCATGGATACAGGCTTGATCAATGGCGAGAAGACAATCCATGAGAGAAATGAAGATTGCTTGAATGGCCAGCACTTCAAAATGACATGACAAGGCATCCAAAACTGTGTTTTTCTCCCCAAGGCAGTACTCGATGTGATAGTTGTAACCCAAAAGTTTAGTTAGCCATTAGTGTTAAGTCGGGGTCGTTATGTGCTACTCCATCGTGTGTTTGAGTGTTTTGTGATCGGCAAGGACTGTAAAACTATGGCCAAACAAGTATTGTTGTTATTTATTCACGGAAAATAGTATGGTAAGCATTTCGCAATCATACATAAACAAATCTTGATAAGAAGGAGAAGGACACACATTGAGGAATGCTATGGGTGTTGTTGTTGAGTTAAGACCATACCAAGCCCTGTACCACTAGCATCAGCCTCCAGTACAAATGACTAAGAGAAATCAGGCATTGTTAAGACCGGAGCAGAGGTGATAGCTTCTTTGACTTGGAAGAAGGCTCATTCTGCCTCCGTTGTCCATTTGAAATTGTCATGTTTGAGCATTGCGTGTAGTGACTGCGCAATGATCCCAAAGTGTTTAACAAAGCGTCGATAATACCCTGCCAATCCTAAGAATTCACAGAGAGCTTTAGAGGTCTTAGGTTTTTTGCAGTGACCTTGGAATGGTCCATTGCCACTCCAGCTATTGAAATCAAGTTCCCCGAATATTAGATTTTAGTTTGGGAAAATGCACACTTAGAGGGTTTGACCTTCAGTGAGTGTGAGCGAAGGAGCAGGAACACCTCTTCCAAATAGCGCAAATGGGAAGCCATATCCTTACTGAAAACCAAGATATCATCAAAGAAAACAAGTACTGAATTATGGAGTAAGGGTTTGAATACATGATTCATGAGTGCCTGAAAGGTGGACAGTGCCTTTGTTAAGCCGAACGGTATCACTATGAATTCGTAGTGGCCTTTATGGGTACAGAATGCGATCTTGTGCACATCGGACTCTCACATTCGTATCTGGTGGTAGCCTGAACACATATCAAGTTTAGTGAACAATTTGGTACCTTGGAAGTTATTTAGCATCTCATCAACCACCGAGATTGGGAATCGGTCCTCGACTGTGACTGCATTGAGGGCTCGATAATCGATGCAGAAACGCCATGTGTTCTTCTTCTTTCTGACTAAGAGAACCAACGATGAGAAGGCACTAGTGTTATGGCAAATGTAACCCAATTGAAGCATCTTCTCCGTTTAATTTTCTATCTCCATCTTTTGGGAGTGAACATAGGTGTAAGGACGAACGTTGAACGGTGGCGTGTTAGGCTGGAGGTTAATGTAGTGGTCAATTGTTCCTCGAGGAGGAAGCTTGGTGGGTTCTGCAAATACATTACTGAATTAGACCAATAATGGTTGGAGAAGAGGATCTGGGCTAGGCTCCTGGTTCTGGGCTTCAGTGGGTCGAATTTGGGCTAAGCTATTTTGTTCTGCCATAAATATCAGGTCCAGTATCTCTTCATTAGTCATTATGTGTAGACGGTTAGTGATACCTCTTAAGACAGGGTGGTGATCGCCTTCATAGAAAGCCATAGTCTTTTCTAAGAATTGCCAGCCGACAAATCCGAGTTTATCTAGCCATGGGGCACCCAAAAGCAAGTCACAATCTATAATAGGTAATAACAAGAACGAGTCAATGAATTCATAGAATTGAACTTGAACGATGACATCATGCACGACTCCCAAAGGCTCCAATAGGTGTTCCGACGCCGATTGAAATCATCGTTGAGTGGGTTCTGATATCTTCATTCCCAATTGACGCGCTGCAATCGAATTAGGGAAATTGGTAGCAGATCCACAATCTATGAAGACTCGGATGGAGTACCCCTTGATGGTGCGCAACAGTCTCATCATCTCCTTGATTGACGAATTTGTGATTGACATGATGGAATAGATGGTCTCCTCCGTGGTTTCCGGTATGGACTCAGCCACTTTCGTCTCTTCGCAGTCACCCTCTTCCAGTGAGTCAATTATCGCCATAACTCGAATCTTGCACAATGTATTTTACTATACTGCTCGTCGCTCTCGTAGGTCACGGAAAGAATAGTGTTTGGTGTTTTGGTTGGATTTGAAAGTATGGGTTGTGGGCGGTTGAGGTGTGGTGGTGGGTAATGATTGTGGCTATGGTGGTATAAGTGAGGTTTGGGTGGTAGATTTGTTGTATGGTGACCACTGATTTGGCAAGTTGTGCGAGCTACTCGTATCTCACTTAGACGAAGTTCGAAGCGACGAGCTAGGCGTTGAGCCTGAGACAATGAGTTGGGCTCATGAGCCATGAAATCTTGCCTGATTTCGACCTTAGTTATAATTTGGAGGTTTATTTTGTGATGACATTAGTTAGTCACATCAATGCATTGACTATTCGGCTGATCACCGGATAGTTCGGACAGGGGCGATTATGGAAAACACCTAGTCTGGCCGGTTAGGGGAGGTTAGGACAAACACCTCATCTGACCCATCACCTATATTTTTCATACAGATAGTCAACTCAGGTTAGGTGGCCTAGGCGATCACCTCCATTTATATTTCAGTTATACTATTTTGAACTCGTATTATTTTACCGAAATAAGCGGAAAGGCATGATAATTCAGTTTTATCAATTTACGCAGATTATGCTATTTTTATCCATTCACGCTAACGTTTTATATTTTAATGTCTTTCCCTAGGATCTTCGGTTTCCATCGCCCAAGCTACAGTATATATCTTGAGAGTGCTTGGTTTCGTCGAAGACATCGAGTCCAGCAGTCATCCCTTCAGCCGTATGTTTCAGCCCACTGTAAGTTTGTATCTTATGTAGCATATGTTAGTAGAAATCGCTCTAAATACCAGTTGTATTATGTTGCTTTCAGTGGGGCTCGTGTAAATAGTGTATTCATGCAAATAGCTTAGTCAGTTACTCATGTAGTTGTTGAGTTTACTTTTCCTTGTATTTAGAACCAGTACTTTGTAAATATGTTTCTAAATTTCAGAGTTGAGTTTTTCGTTATGTTATAACACTTATTGAGAAATGTGGATGGACAACGATAGTCCACTGTTTGTTTGTGGGATTTAGTTTCTGTAGTGTTATTTTCATGTAGGTTTTTGGTCGTCTCAATTTTAAGGGAGGTTATGCCAAAATTTTGGTAGAATTTTTTAGATTATGGTCAGTTGTTAGAGCTTAATCTTAGTTTACTAGTTAAACTAGGGTTGTGTCATTTTAGATACCCAGTCATTTATTCATACAAATAGTTGAAATGAAAGAAAAAAAGAAAAAAATGAATGAGTGGAATGTTTATTTTTGCACTTGATAATGCACTAAAGAACCATAAAGAACCCAAACTTTGTATTATAAGCATTTAAACGCAATTCTAAAGTTTTAAAGACAGAGATATCGAAATAGACATTCACACAAATATCCCGCACATACCAATATTCAAACAGAACTTGGCCAATTCAAATCTCCAATAGTATGATGGTTTTTATTTTTTTATGTTTTATGATGGATAAAACAATAAAACCGATGGGTGTGAGAATGTGAGATGATAGAGGAGTTATTTTTTATATTTTAAAAATAAATAAAACAAGAAAAAGAAAGAGAAAAACTAAGAATTTTCATTTTCGTTTTCTCTTTTATTTAATTTGTTAATTTGCTCTAATCACAATTTTATCTTTAGTTTATTCATTCTTTTACTTCTCAACACACACATATAAAGCAATGACAATTTTAAGAATTTTGAATGTTTGACCATCATAATTATAAAAATCTATAAAAACAATAAAAATAGTATAAACAATATTTCCACAACAAACAACAAAACACCCAGATTCATTCTATCGAAAGAACACCCAAAATCATTATATATATATATATATATATATATATATAACTCATCACAAGAGACAAATATCCAGACAGATATGTCATTGTAAATGCTAGCCGAAATACCTATCCAATTAAGATCATTACAAACATCTCATACTGAACACCGAACACTAAACTACACTTTAGTAATCATACCCTTATTTTATTTTACTTTTAAATTTTGTTCCAATTTCATTCTCCTGTTTAGGGACATGCTATGGTATCCAAGGTCATACATTTATTTATCACTTTAAGAACCAAAATTACAATATGCATGAGCAAAAGTTTATAATATTTAGGACAATATTACCACAATAACCATATTTTTTTAGGATTGTTTATAATGTTTACAACTAATTAGATCAAATTTATAACTTTGAGAACAATTTATAACTAAGTCTCTAAATAAAGTAATTATCTCAAATACATCTAAATAACCCAAAAAATAACTCATATTACCACAATGATAAACAAATTTGTTCTCAAGTAATATAATAAAATTTCCATACTCATTGGGTACCTAAGAATGATTCCTCATTTTTAAGTCAACTCGTGTTTAAAGGTTTTAATCATCGTCGCAATTATAAAATTTTGGAAAAATAAATATTTAAATAGATACTTATATTTTTGGCCATATGGTAAGATAAATAGTTAGACATGAATACGACATAATGGATGGACAGAAACATAAACATATCCAATCATTTATTCACATAAGAATTGAAATAAAGAAAGAAAAAATAAATTAATGAACGAAATGTTTATTTTTTTGCACTTGACAATACACAACCATAAACCCAAATTTTGTATTATAAGCATCCAAACACAGATTTAAAATTTTAAAGACAAAAATATTGAGATAAACATTCACACAAATATCTAAATATCTAACAGATACCAAAACTCAAACACAACTTGGCCAATTAAAATCTCCAATAGTATGGTGATTTTTTTTATGTTTAAGTATATATAGTTAAAACCGATGAATATAAGATGTGAGAGGAGTTATTTTTTATATATTAAAAATAAATAAAACAAGAGAAAGAAAGAAAAAAAAATAAGAATTCTAATTTTCATTTTCTCTTTTATTTAATTTGTTAATTTGCTTCGATTACAGTTTTACCTTTAGTTCATTCATTCTTTTACTTCTCAACATATATACATATATAAATCAAGGACAACTTTAAGGATTTTGAATGTTTAACCATCTTAATTATAAAAGTCTATCAAAACAATAAAAATAATATGAACAACATTTCCACAATAAACAACAAAACACTCAGAATCATTCTATCGAAAAAAAATCTTAAATCATTAAAAATAAACTCAATACAGATGACAAATATCTAGATAGATACATCATTGTTAATGCTATTTAAAATATCTATCCAATTGAGGTCGCTACAAACATCTTATACTGAACACTAAACACTAAACTACACTTTAGTAATCAGACCCTTATTTTATTTTATTTTTTAAAATTTCGTTCCAATTTCATTCTCCTTTTTAAGCCAACTCGTGTTTAAAGGTTTTAATCATCCTTACAATTATAAAATTTTAGAAGAAAAAATATTTAGATAGATATATTTCTTGTCACTCCCCTTAATTAATTAATAGAGATCGATAAAATCGGGGACCAATAGTGGAAAATAGACCGACCAACTTAAAGCTCACCGTTCTCCAACTCAAATCTCCAAAACCTTAAACCCTAATAACCCCATATCCAATGTACCTCTACAGCCTCACTCTCCAGCGCGCCACCGGCATAGTCGCCGCCATCAACGGCAACTTCTCGGGCGGAAAGGCCCAGGAGATCGTCGTCGCCCGCGGCAAAGTCCTCGACCTCCTCCGCCCCGACGACAACGGTAAGATCCAGACTCTCCTCTCCGTCGAAATCTTCGGCGCCATTCGCTCCTTAGCCCAGTTCCGGCTCACCGGGTCCCACAAGGACTACATCGTCGTCGGCTCCGACTCCGGTCGAATCGTAATTCTCGAGTACAACAAGGACAAAAATGTCTTTGACAAGATCCACCAGGAGACTTTCGGCAAATCCGGTTGCCGGAGAATCGTTCCGGGTCAGTACTTGGCGATTGACCCGAAGGGGAGGGCGGTTATGGTCGGAGCTTGCGAGAAGCAGAAACTAGTGTATGTGTTAAACCGAGACACGGCGGCTAGGTTAACGATTTCGTCACCGTTGGAGGCCCATAAGAGTCATACTTTAGTGTATTCGATTTGCGGGGTGGATTGTGGGTTTGATAACCCGATTTTTGCTGCGATTGAGCTGGATTATTCGGAGGTGGAGCAGGATTCTAGTGGGAATGCGGAGGCGCAGAAGCATTTGACGTTCTATGAGCTCGATTTGGGGCTTAATCATGTGTCAAGGAAGTGGTCTGACCAGGTCGATAATGGGGCGAATATGCTGGTCACTGTCCCCGGAGGTGGTGATGGACCGAGTGGGGTGTTGGTGTGTGCTGAAAATTTCGTGATTTATAAAAATCAGGGCCAGGGGGATGTGAGGGCTGTGATTCCGAGGCGAAATGATCTGCCAGCTGAGCGTGGCGTCTTGATAGTTTCGGCAGCTGTGCACAAGCAGAAGTCTATGTTTTTTTTCCTTCTGCAGACTGAGTATGGAGATGTGTTCAAGGTGATGCTGGAGCACGATAATGACATTGTTTCGGAGCTGAAGATCAAGTATTTTGATACAATACCTGTTACAACTTCGATGTGTGTTTTAAAGTCGGGGTTTCTGTTTGCTGCTTCGGAGTTTGGGAACCATTCGTTGTACCAGTTTCAGGCGATAGGGGAGGATCCTGATGTGGAGTCTTCCTCGGCTTCTTTGATGGAAACCGAAGAGGGTTTCCAGCCTGTGTATTTCCAGCCGAGGAAGCTGAAGAACCTTGTGAGGATTGATCAAGTTGAGAGCTTGATGCCGATAATGGACATGAAGGTCAGCAATTTGTTCGAAGAAGAGACACCTCAAATTTTTACACTTTGTGGTCGTGGTCCTCGTTCGTCTCTCAGGATACTCAGACCAGGGTTAGCTATTAGTGAGATGGCTGTTTCGGAACTTCCTGGTACACCAAGTGCAGTCTGGACAGTGAAGAAGAATGTGACTGATGAGTTTGATGCATACATTGTGGTGTCTTTTGCAAATGCTACTCTTGTGCTTTCTATTGGTGAGACAGTTGAAGAAGTTAATGACAGTGGGTTTCTCGATACTACCCCATCACTCGCGGTGTCTTTGATTGGTGATGATTCTCTCATGCAAGTTCACCCGAATGGAATTAGGCACATCAGGGAAGATGGGCGCATCAATGAATGGAGAACTCCCGGAAAGAGGACAATTGTGAAAGTTGGCTCTAATAGACTTCAGGTGGTTATTGCTCTTAGTGGAGGAGAACTTATATACTTTGAGGTTGATATGACAGGTCAACTGATGGAGGTTGAGAAGCATGAAATGTCTGGAGATGTAGCCTGTCTGGACATTGCTCCGGTACCTGAAGGAAGACAGAGATCTCGTTTCCTTGCAGTCGGCTCTTATGACAACACAATCCGTATATTGTCATTGGATCCTGATGACTGTATGCAGATTCTGAGTGTGCAAAGTGTTTCTTCGATTCCAGAATCTCTCCTGTTTCTCGAGGTTCGGGCATCAGTTGGCGGTGAGGATGGTGCTGATCATCCGGCCAACCTTTTCCTAAATGCTGGTTTACGAACTGGGATTTTGTTTCGAACAGTAGTGGATATGGTGACAGGTCAGCTTTCTGATTCTCGTTCCCGATTCTTAGGATTAAGACCTCCAAAGCTATTCTCTATTAATATTAGAGGCAAGCATGCTATGCTCTGTTTGTCAAGTAGGCCATGGCTTGGCTATATTCATCAAGGACATTTTCTGTTAACACCCTTATCGTATGAGACTCTTGAATATGCTGCTTCATTTTCATCTGATCAATGTGCGGAAGGTGTAGTTTCTGTTGCTGGCATGGCTTTGAGGGTTTTTACTATTGAAAGATTGGGAGAAACATTTAATGAAACTGTGATTCCCCTGAGGTACACCCCTAGGAAGTTTGTTGTTCAAGTGAAAAGAAAGCTTTTGGTAATCATTGAAAGTGATCAAGGAGCTTTCACAGCAGAAGAGCGTGAAGCTGCCAAAAAGGAGTGCTTTGAGGCTGCAGAAATAGGTGAAAATGGAAATGGTAATGTGGAGCAGATGGAGAATGGTGATAATGAGGAAGATCCCCTCTCTGATGAACATTATGGCTATCCTAAGGCAGAGTCTGAAAAATGGGTTTCTTGCATTAGAGTTCTTGACCCGAAGACAGCGACTACCACTTGTTTGTTAGAGCTTCTGGATAATGAAGCTGCATTCAGTGTATGTACAGTGAATTTTCATGATAAGGAATATGGCACGCTTTTAGCTGTAGGTACAGCAAAGGGACTTCAGTTTTGGCCCAAGAAAAGTATAACTGCCGGATATATTCATATATACCGATTTGTAGATGATGGAAAGTCCCTTGAACTGTTGCACAAGACACAAGTGGATGGTGTTCCTCTTGCTTTATGTCAGTTTCAGGGCAGATTACTAGCAGGGATAGGATCAGTGCTCAGACTATATGATTTGGGAAAAAGAAGATTGCTCAGGAAATGTGAGAATAAGCTGTTTCCCAGCACTATTGTGTCCATTCAAACCTATCGTGATCGTATTTATGTTGGTGACATTCAAGAGGTAGGTTTTTCCTTTTGCTCATTAGTCATAATCATCAGATATAGAAATTCATCTGGTTGGTTGCTTTTGCCTCATACTGCATTATATTATTTTCTTTGTACGTGCTTCTATATGAGTTATTATGATGGTGGTTATGGGTAAAAAATTCTGTCTTATATAGTTGTATATTGATTAGCTAAATGCCCACATTGTTTATCCGTTAAAGATAGACATGGAAAGTAAATAGATGCTCAGATAATTAGTGGGCATGAAATCTTCTGTCATGACTGAGTAGTTAAAAGTTGTGGGTTAATTTCTTTTATAATTTGGAATTAGATATCATGTCTTGTACTGATATATTAGGTGTAGAGTCATTGTTATTTGTTACATCACTTCATTGTGTTGCCTCCTCATGAGCTTAAATTTCTATATTTATTGTTAAAGGTTGGTGATTTTTTTTATCTGAAGTATGTACATATCTTCTTGTCTGCTTGCTTATCATTCTCTGACCACTATTGTTTACTAATTGTTTTCCCTTCTATCTATTGTTTTCCAGTCATTCCACTACTGCAAGTATAGGCGAGATGAGAATCAGCTGTATATATTTGCTGATGATTGTGTTCCAAGATGGCTTACGGCATCATTCCATGTAGATTTTGACACCATGGCCGGTGCAGACAAATTTGGGAATGTCTACTTTGTGCGATTGCCGCAGGATGTATCAGATGAGATTGAAGAAGATCCCACTGGTGGGAGGATAAAGTGGGAGCAGGGTAAGCTGAATGGCGCCCCAAACAAAGTGGAGGAGATTGTTCAGTTCCACGTTGGTGATGTGGTCAGCTGCTTGCAGAAGGCATCTCTCATTCCAGGTGGTGGCGAGTGTATCATTTATGGGACAGTGATGGGTAGCTTGGGTGCATTGCTTGCATTCACTTCTCGTGATGATGTTGACTTCTTTTCTCACCTGGAGATGTACATGAGGCAAGAACATCCACCCTTGTGCGGTAGAGATCACATGGCATATAGATCAGCATATTTCCCTGTTAAGGTAATTCTGCTGCCTACTTTTACATTTTTAAGCATTAATAATGATGAATCTGGTGTTTTTCTTCACTATTTGGTACGCCAAGTTTTTCCTTGTATGCGTTTATGTTCTAATGATAAATCCCTACTGAATATTTGGCAGGATGTTATTGATGGAGATCTTTGTGAGCAATACCCAACTTTACCTATGGATCTACAGAGAAAAATTGCAGATGAGTTGGATAGAACTCCCGGAGAGATACTCAAGAAACTTGAGGAGATCCGAAATAAGATAATCTAAGGAAGAAGAAGCTGAAAGGTAGCCTCCTGATTTGTCATACCTCGTAAATTTGGCGTGCGTCCCTTAACTACTGATATTACTGTGTGGATCAAACATATGTTTGGGAATAACGATTATTTGGTCATGTGTGATTTCACAGGGTCAGATTTGCTTGGATTGTTGCAGTTTTACACTAACATGACAAGCATGCTGGTGTAGTCTTTTTCTCATTGCAGAGATGGGCAAACAATTTCCAATTCATCAATATTGACGCAGAAGGCGACCGGTCAAAACAGTTCACTAAGTAGATGTGTATCGAAAAGAAGCATTGAGCATCTTACCTGTTGTAGACGGTGTTCTCTGATGTTGTAATTAATCTAAATAGATCCTGTTTATGCTTATGTCAGTTTGACAATGTGTTGGTCAGATTGTTGCTAGTTGCGTGCTACCTTTTCTTCAATGATAGTTCAAACTTATTGGCGTAGGTTTTTGAGTTTTGCGCTGTTCTTACAACAAAGCCTTTGTAGACTTGTAGGGCATGTTTGTTTTGCAGTACTGGCTAGCATTAGCTTGGTACAGACATAAGCAATCAAGCCTGCGTTTTGTGTCATCTAGGACAACAATAATGGTACAGTGCAGTCCTAAATCCCTTGATCGTACAATGCAGTCCTAAAACTGCAGCTATTCACATTTCAAATTTGAATAGCCAAATTTTGTTTTTCTCCCTTTATATCATTTGAATTATTAAATTATTATTTTATTTTTATTCAAACTTACATAAATGTTCATATTCTAAAATTATATTACTTCTACACTCCAACAATTACATTACACTCATATCATACTTGTTAATTTGTGTGCGCGCACAAAAGGACTTGCACACGAAATGATTTGCATGGGCAAGTCATTCTTAAATTGTTTTGAAGTCGTTATTGTTGTCATTATCAACAAGGGATGTTTAAGAAATAAATTGTTCGCCAAACTTTAACAAACCATTGGATAATGTTTGACAAAAGTTGATATGATATTCATCAGTGTTCTGATAAATAGTAGTGCAATATTTGTCAAGGTCTTGACAAACGCGAGTGTAGAGTTATTTGGTAGTGAAAGTTTTGTTTGTCAGATTCTTAACAAACATGTGATCTTTTTCGTTTATGTTATGATAACAGTAATGCATCATTTATTTATCTCCTGACAAACCAGAGTAAGTTATGTATTAATATCTTAACAAACAATAGTAAAATTACATTTGTTATCATAGTATATCTAGATGCTAAGTATATGATATAACCCCACCCTACATTTAAAAGTTGCATTGTCCTTGATATAAAATCTTGAACAAAATCATGCAATACATCAAACAAGTATGACAAAGAACACAAATCACATACAATACACACTATGTGGAGAAAAATAAAGTAAAGAAGAAGGGATAAGAGAGCAAATCTGGTAGTCACGCTTCTTCATCAACATAGTTGCCTCACATGCAGCGCTAAGTTTAACGTCTTCAGCCAGACATCTTCAAAACCATCAGGTGGCTGTGGTCTTGGCTCGATCAAGTGTTTGGCTATTAATAATGATGCTAAGGGAGCTCTCCCAAGCAACTTGGGTATCCAACACACACGAAACCCAAAGTGTCGTTTTATTTGCTTCCTCTTTTTTCAAAGCCTTATCTTTTTGAGTCCAACAAACATGGTATAGAGAATCCCCTTTGGTGACTTCTTTCTTTGCGGGATTTGGATTTTTTTTTGCGACTAATTATATTTGGGGTGAGAATAAGATTTATGATATAACTTCAATTATTTCTCTTTTGCAATAAATACACCCCAAAAAGGGTATTTAAATAAACAATCGGGCTATATATATTCAGCATTTTATATTTTTTGAAAAGTTCTTAGGGTGTGTCTATTCACACCTCCGTTTTTAATATATACACCTCTATAGTTTTATGAACTTTTTTAATTCTAATTTTACCCTTGTAGGAAACAAAAAAAAACATTATTCTTCTCTGGCTTATGGCATCTCCTCCCCACCTATCCATACTGCACTCGCATAATTGAGATTGAACCAAATCTCCCATAGTTTTATCGATGATCGAAGTTTTTAAAATCAATTCTGAGTCAATTTTTTCTAGGAGGATGCCAATTTTTTGTGTTGCTTTGAGGGTCTATCCCAAATTGCAGTTTGAGATCTCCAGGGGGCCTTCTAATATGTACGTCATAAGATTGGGATAAACAATATAGCATATTGCAGCTTATGGTATTCTGAGATTTCCTGGATAAAATCTAGCTTATAAGATAATTGGGTCACTTGGTTTTTTTTTGACACCTTTGAGAAAGATTAAAAAGATAATTTATTGGAGGGCATGATTATGTATTAGGCTACAGACCTACTGCTGTTGTTGAAGGTCACTGGATTCGGAGATAAAGCTTCAAAAATCAGAACAATAGGAAAATAGGAGGTAACACAAGAATAATATAGGGGTAAAATAGGTGTTTGATGTCAAAATATATATAAAAAGGTGTATATATATTAATTTAGGAGGTGCGAATAGATCAACATAAATTCTTATGGAGTGTAAAGAGTAGTGGGATGGGCAGAGAAAAAATTGTAGTGTAAATAGCCGTAAGCCAGTCCTAAATTCCTCACTGTCTCATGCTATTCTGGGTATTGATTTTTGAGCGCGCGCGCGCTCTCTCTCTCTCTCTCTCTCTCTCTCTCTCTCTCTCTCTCTCTCTCTCTCTCTCTCTCTCTCTCTCTCTCTCTCTCTCTCTCTCTCTCTCTCTCTCTCTCTCTCTCTCTCGCCTCCGTTGTTGCAACCTCCCGAGTCCCGATTCCGCTGCCTCGCACCGCCTTCGATCTCCGCCTTGGACTCAATCCCGCCGGAGTCCACCCCATGCGCATGTAGCCAGTGGCGTCCTCCAGTTCTGCCTTGCCTCTAACAACGTCGCCTTCCGTTGAAGCCCTCCGCCACACCCTGCCTTGAGTAGCATCTCCAGGTCAGTCGACTCGTGTTATAGGTCCGCCCGTAGTTGATGAAGAACTTGGTTTTTTTCTTTGTTAATCAATGCCAGTATTGACCCCAAGTTTGCAACCTAACAACTCAAAACCCAAATTTACTACTGGGTTTCATTTGAATTACAGGAGAAATCAAGTCCATGAGGATGTCATAATTGATCAGACATCAATGCATATTGTTCAATTTGGGTCAAGAAATTTCAGTTTTGTTTTGTTCTTTTGATTCTCAAATTGGGCATTTGATTAATCTTGGTACTTTAAACTTGGGTCAATTCAAGAAAATGAGTAAATCAGAGTGAAAATATTCAATGAACTGGATAGTTTTGAAGATTTGGTCGAAGAAGAACGAAGATGTTCAAAGATATAGATATATAAGAGTGAGTTGCAGTACTAAATTCATTAGTCTTCCTTGGCATGACTAGGATTGGCTTGGACAAATTGAGAGTCCTATCCACTACTAGGCCCGGGCCCGGGCCCATACGTTTGGTATGTAGGATTAGAGGGCTATGCTAGGGCTAAATTAGGTAAGAAAGTAGTTTTGCGTTTCGTGCTACCCTGTACAGACTTAAATGAGCTTAGTGTCACGAGCTTATTTTTTAGCTTGCACTCGTGCGGCCTTAGCACGTCCCTTATGCTAAGTCAGCCTAACTCTCACAAACGCTTGGCTAGAATAACCGAAAGAAGAAAAGGAGAAGAACCTTGAAATGACTTATATTGCCTTAACAAGAGTATTTGATGCTCCTAAGCTAAGCTCCTTGATGATGCCTAAAATGGGAAGGGTAGTTTCTTATTTATAGCCTCCACCTCCAAGCCTAAGTGTTCTAGAGAATTCTAGGACATGTACAAGTATAGACTATTCTAGAAATATCTATACTACTCTAAGATGTGCTTTGAAGGATCTAGAGTCTCCTAGAGTGGTCTTAACTCATGAGCCTCTCTAAGGTTCTAGAGAGTTCAAGACATGCCTTGATGCTGCCCAAGTCTTCCGGAGACTTCCACAACCTTCTGCGATCTTCCTTGGTCTTCCACGGCCTTTTGAAACCTTCTATAGTATTCCGGATGCTTCCATGATGTTCCGGACCCTTCTGGAACCGCTCTTGATGTTCTGGACCCTTCCGAAACCTTCCAAGCCGTCCTAGACGCTTTTGGCTGCCTCCGGATGCTTCTAGCTGTTTTCGGCGGCCTCCAAGACGCCCTAAACTCGTCCTTGAGCCATGCTTACCTTGCAAATGCTCAAGGCGACCCTTTGAATGTTGGCGGGGTGTGACATTAATCCTCCTTATATCTCTCCAATTCGTCGTAGAGGACAGAATAGCACCTACGAAACCAGAATACAAATCAAAGATTTGTGGAGAATTAGAAGAGCTTCAAGAACAAATTTGTCCATGGATGTATTGTGCTCTCTTGAAGATGGTTGGTCCGATTCTAAGTTTCCAACATCCGTTCATCTTGACATCTTTGAAAAGCTCAATGGAGCTAACCATGTTGGAACTGGCTGGATTGAGTCATTCATGGCGGAGACTCACCGAAAGATGTCTTTTGGGTGGTTGTAGCTGTGAATGGTCAATACAGCCTAAACCCATATGAATTTGAGAGGTGGGTTAACTTGGGTTTTATTTGTTTTTAGAACAATTTAATCAATTCAAGGAAATCGATGTTTTCTTTGAGGAATTAGTCTATGTCTAAGAAAGTTACAAGGGGCCAATGAGAGAATATAGATTAGATGGAGATGAACACTGAAGTCCCATTTTGATGGCTTCATAATTATTTATGCATATGAAGATTGAAGAAGAAGACGAATTGAAAATTTCAAGAAAATTTCAGTTTTGTTTTCTTGTTTAGGTTCTCAATTTGGAAATTTTGATTAATCAAATCTTTGTATTGAAAACTTGGGTTATGGAGAAAATTCAAGAAAACAGGCATGTGAGAATTATTGTAATTACTAAACTAGGTAATTTTTAAGATGTTTTTTCAGTCTGGCTATGGTTGAAGAATAAGTATGAATATTTTCAAAGAGAATTATATAAGAGGGAAGGACTCGTATCTTACTTGCTTCACCAAACCTAGGTCACGATAATAAGAGAGAGGGCTCGTATTGAAAAAAAGAGAGAGACATCATGAGATTATTCTTAACAACAATTCAAGGTCAGTTGAGACCAATAAAGACTATGAGAATTAAAAAACTAGAGGAAATGCACCTAAGTAAAAGAAAAATAATTGATCAGAACCTTATAGCCATGGATAGCAAGCTCCACGCGGTGGGAGGGGAGGCCGTGCCATGGACGAGGCCAAGGTTGAAACCTTACTTGGCACTGCCATCAAGAGGTTGGCCCCAGTGATTCGAACAAGAACAAGTCAGGTTTCGGTTCCAAGCAAGGAGGATATCCTTCACACTCTGCTCTGACTGGGAAGTATCCATGTTTTAAATGTGGCTCTACTAAACATATGCATGCACAAGCAATGTTGTGCAAGCAGGGAAATTCATATTATCTACAAAAGGCACAAGCAATATTTGACACAAGATACTAACTTTGTTGGGGGAGAATATGAGATAGAAGACGACATAGACGAGAATATGAGATACAAAAGGCACATTATTTATTTGTTGGACTGTCTAACAAGTAGTATTAGGTAGCAGATTTTCATCAGTTCTTTGCTCGATTATTATAAGCATGTATTATGTACTCATTTTGTTTACCACTTCTCTAGATGCTTGTGTCTATTATTGCTTCTAATGCTAGAGTTGAAGGCGTTAGTAAATTATTGGAGCAGGACAATCCTGATCTTAGATATGATGTAGCAAAATGTTTGTTTTTCTGTTTGAAAACTTCAGTACCCTTAAATAGGATTAGTAAATATTTCAGGTGTAGATCTTTGCCTTGTGATAGTCAAATCGTGATTTTTTCTTTCTTTCTTATAGGTGAATAGGTAGACATGATAAAGGTAGGGATCATCGATCCCTTAAAGATCATCAGAACTGTCTTGGTAGATGCTGCAAGGTATTTAATCTGCGATATGATCCTATTGCTATCAATGACTGGTCATTTAAAATTTACGTTGTGAATCCAAGCAACTAAAACATGCAAGTTGTACAGTTTCTCCTTGTTAATGACTATTACCTAGGCTGTTGTCACCTCGATTCTAGAGAAGAAAAGATCTGCAGGGGCACCTGGCATGGGAGAATGAATGCTCTAGGGTTGTATTTTCTCCAATTCCAATCTATCTTCTCATGGTTTGAAGTTTTCTAATGCTCCAGACTTGGATTTTTGGGGAATAAGAGTTGCATTTTAGTACATTGTTGATCTATAGCAGGAGAACATGGAAAAATAATGCAAAAGCTAAGGCACATTGAGGCTTAGAAGGCGAACATAATGGAAGACTTTTGTCTTGAATTTTCTATTTCGTGAAGAATGCAGTTGTGGCAGCTGTGATCAAGGCGAACTCCATTGTGGTTGCAGTAAAGGTTGTGCACATTTACATTGTCTTGTCCATTGTGGTCTATACATAAAGTACATGCATGATATGCTACATAGATATACTTTAACTTCATTTTTTGATGAAGGAAGCAAGATATGTATACTGGATTGATTTGATATATATTAATCAAATTTTTATTTAGAAAGAAAATTGGAATGGAAGTTTGAATTAATGTATGTTCAATGATAATTTCAACACAAACCAAAAGAAAACTGAATTAACAACAATGGATAAGAGCATGTATCAAATAACTAAGAATTTTGACTCGTTGTCATCTCAGTAACACTTCAGATAATTAAATTTTGTGGCTTCTGTTGTCTGAATGAATGTTAAGTTAAAAAAAGATGACCATTATTCGATCAAGATATACAACAGAACTTATTCTCTCATCATCTGTCATCTGAGTTACACTTCAGATGACTAAGACTCTCATTTTCTGTCATTTGAGTGTAACTCAGATGACTAAGATCTCATTTTCTGTCATTTGAGTTACACTTCAGATGATTAAGAATTTTTCTTCTATCATATAACTAACTCTTATGTTTAAAAACAGAGAACCATTTGGCAATAAACTTACACGACATACTAATTTTTTCTGTCATCTGAGTGTCTTTCTAATGTCGAAAATCTTCTGTTGTCTGAATTTATTTCAAATGACAAGTTTGTAAACGAGAAATAAAAATAATTCAGATGACACTGAATGTGTGTCACCTTATAGACTTTTTGTAGTAGTGTGGACTCTATACTCCCCCGACAACACACACTCAGACTATCATTTCAAAAATATATTCGATCCAAATCAAACATGTCTTCCCTACCAATGTTCCGTCTGTCTTGGCTCCAGCCCTTCATAATTTAGACAAATATACTTACAAATTAGCTGTAGAGATAACAAGAAGAAGAAAATATATAAAGGAATCACGTTGGCATGAAGAAGCAGATGCAAACTAATTTGAACTCAGGGGAAGCTGTTAAGGAAGTAGATCTAGAAGCATATATATATACATGTATGGCGCTGGGACATCGGAGAGAGTTTGAGAGTTTTGGATCATCGGTGTATGGATAATATCCTTATCTTCGACACGATTACACGAACGTCTAATACTCGTTCACGTTTATTTTAAGGTTTAGATTTTCAAGTCCATGCATGGTTGGCTTTTTATTAGGGTTTTGGGTCAGACTGCAGCTAATTATTTAGATAAGGTGCACCATGCATGCCAATTTGGAGGCTGCTCGATCGACAACTAATTAACTGATTGATTAAAGTTGATATAATTAAGTCATGTCCTACCTAAAATTTGGAGAAATCAAGTTTTTATTTTTATTTTATATTTAAATAATGGGACGGAACCAACGCCAACGAGCAAAATGGCAAACCATTAATTGGTAGGGTTTTCTTAGGAGTTAGGAGTACATGCATTTTACTTGGTTCAAATTGGACAGGAAAAATGGTATCATATTAAAATAAAAATATTACATACAGGTATGAATTATATGTTACAGTTTCTGAAGGGATCAAAATTAAGGATACTTCGAAGAAACTTCGAGGGTTACGTACTAGAGAGGGGTGGGGCATATATATATGGACTGGAACAGATCGCAGAAGAAACATGTATGATGCATCAAATTGTTAGCTGCATGTCCTCTTCATGACTTCGATCTGAAACTTTGTCAATTATTGAAGGTTGAATTATTCCTCTTCATTTTACCTGTGTAGTTCTCGTGTGGACAGTAAACTAGAGTCCGATTCACTGTGAACCAAGTTCACATCTGCAGCACCTGATTGAGCTTTGATCACTTGATTGATCGTCTTGGGTTTCTTTTAGCTACGTACAGCTAGAGATTAACATAGAAAGTAAATTTACCGCTGCTTAATTTGTACGTAGCACTCTAGACTCTAGAGATCGAGAGTCGTTCTTACGATGATATGACTCTTAGGAGTGTCATGATCGGACGTTGACAGAATGACCACAAGAATGTGGTTTGTTGCTCGAGTTTTCTGTACTGGTACGTGGAATTTGGAAGATGACACTACGTACGTTACGTACGTACTACTTGATTGATGTGTGATGTGGCTAGCTAGATGACTAGATCCGATCATCTCTAATTCTCTATAAGCTAAATGTAAGGAGGAGACTTGAAAAGATAACTTTACCGTCGACCTTGAAGATAAAGAACAGCTAGAAAGAACGTCCAGAGGACCATAACGATTAATGGGAGGAGATATTTTGATTCTGAGGAGGAAATTTTCTCAGGAAAATAATTGGATTGGGGTCTCAGATGGAAGATATGTATATATTCGATCTATTGAAGCTAGCTGCAGTTCTAATGAAGTGAGGTACGGTGGTTGTTGGAATTCAGTTTTTCTGGTAGAGGCAGCTACGCAAGTGTGAGCAGCACACTTTCTGTGGCTGCAAGCAATTCAAAAACGTACAAAGTTGCATGTGATCGATTATTATAGGGTAGCTGGACCATTTATCCAGAGGCAGCCTTTGCTTCGCCTCGATCTATCTGACCCTACTATGGAAAAGGAAATGCATATGTAATATGTACGTTATCATCCAAGCTAGCTAGATCCGCTAGCTTATGTACACGTTATTCTAAAAATCGTCCTAGTCGACAGAGTAATCGTTATTCGGCTAAAAAACGATTTGATTCTGGCCTAAATAGCTATTGAATCAAGATAACGAGTAACCGTCGAGTAACCAGCCGGTTCGATCAATTCGGACCGGTTACTCGATTAGTCAATTCGTTGAGTACTCGGGTCCTTGTTTTTTTTTGTCATGAGGCGTTATCCTCCCCCAAGTCTCTCAATACATTTATTGTCTTATCTTTTGCTGTGCAAGATATTAAATCTAGTTAATGTAGAAAATAGAAGGTTCATAAGTTTTGAACAATCTGACGGTTCTGAGTTGATTATTACACCGATGACTTCATGTTCATGGATGAGACAAAAAGGCTTAAGCAGGCTTATGAGGTATGAAACTGGAAACTTTCAAGTTACCTTTGCAGCACCAAGTTTTTATCTGATTTTATCTTTTCTTTAACAATGCAATTAAATCTGGTAAGCATCAGTGCCCTCTCGACCAAAAACATGAGTTCCCTTACTTAGATATGCTATAAGCTGGCTGTGGATACTAGAGAGTTCAAGGGATTAGTTATGCAAATTAGATAAAGAACGAGCATGACCTTTCTAAACTGAAATGTTATCAGGACATTGGATTATATGGTATCTCTACTATCTGGTGTCATTGAGCATGCCAGAAGTAAAATTTTATTCTTTTATGCTGCTGATACTTTTCAAAGGAGTTTTATCCTAGAGTAACCACAATATCCTAATCTTAGATTATATGAAATGATCGAAAATGGCTTGATATGAAGAGAATTAACAAACTTAACTTCGTCCAGATCATATTCTTCGTCGATCTATGATGATTGTTCTCTTATCAGATTGGAATAATCCACATCAATCCAACAGATTCTAGATATCTAAATCCCAAAAAGTGGTTTAATGTAGTTAGTAAGTTACCAGGCTGGAATCTTTCTTCATATAATTCATAAACAGTAGTATATAGATATATTGATGTTAAGGCAGCAGTCAACAGTTGAATTGTTATCGATAAAAAAAACAGGTGAAATGCTCATTCAGCGTATGTATATTGATTCCAAGTGTTTATTGTCTTACCTACAGTGAGAACAGGTTTGGAAGGACCTGGACTTACAGTTGCTCAGAAGCTTTGTTATTGTGTTGCCACGGTTGAGGGTCAATATATATGGGCCCGATTGCAATCATTCTCTGCTTTCCGTAGGTGGGGCGATTCTGAACAGGTGCTGAATTAACCCTACCCTATTGTAATCCCTTAATAAAATTAATAGTGGGTTTTCAAAGTAAATGAACAGTTTTCTGCATTTTTAGAGATCACTGGCACGAGGAGCATGGACTCTGATACAACGCATAGAAGGAGTTTATAAAGCTGCCTCATTTTGCAACCTGCTTTTATTTCTCTATACAGGAAGGTAGATGCAATAGGCATTTTCTTGCAAGATGGCTCTGTCATGACCTGTGAACTATCCATTTTCAACCAAGTGAAATTTTATGAGACACAGGTGTATAGAAACTAGAGTTATTAGTTTGTAGTTTTGTTCCTGTTAGGCCTTCACTGAGAAATGGTTTTGTTAACTACCATGAACAACCGTATTTCTATTGAACCAGATTTAAAATTAAATACTTGAATGATGCATGAAGCTTTTTGATATTCATCTCTATTTGTTTACTTTCATTGTATACTAGATCAGTGTTCGAATAATAGAGATAAGTCTGAAAGTGAACGATAGTATTTGTCAGTGCCAATGAGCTTGGGAAATGAAGTGAAAGACAATATAATTGCACTCTTTGAGTATTACACCGATAAGTCGCACGCGCGAGCGCGACGCCTTTTGCACGCACATATGCGCGTGCAGGAAGGCTAGTCAATAGTAATGTAAAATAATAAATATATCTGTACTTTACTGAAATCCAAAGTAAAATCGTATAAAATATACAACAGAATACTCAGAGCGACCTCTAATGTATAATCATATAAGCATATCACAGTAGGTAGAACAATAAACCTACTGGAAGAAACAAGGTAGCTCGAGCACTATGCCTCCGACCACGACGTGCGACACCAGAGTCCGAACTGCAAACTGGGCACGGAAACCGAAAAGCCCAGGGGAAAGACATGAAAATCGTTAGAGTGAGTGGACGAAAATAATTGTCTTTCACCAGTTGATATATATGTTAAAATAACATATGCGAGTCCAGGTAAATAGAAATAACAAAGTACACGAGGTAAACTCATACTCCTCCAGCGTACTGAGCATGCAAGTAAAAATCCCACGGGGTCACTCATGGACACATCCGTGCTAGTACAGTCAGAATCACGGAGTCCCAGACTTCCACACAATTCTAGCAAGAAAGGCCTCAGGTCAGATGTCTGCCTCCCCCCAGTAAAGGCCTCGGGTCAGGAGTCACAGCCTCCCCCGGTACACATCCTCGGGGATCAGCCGGGATGTGAGTGTATCGATACAACAACATATAACGACTGTACTCTGTGTAAACCAAATCATAAACATTTCGATGCAAATGCAATAAACAGCATATAAATGCATATACGTATTGTGTAATGATATAAGTATAATTGTCTAGCACATGCTCGTATAAATCATAATCTCGTATGCATGCTCAAGTTCGAAAATCGTATAAAAAGACTCGCAAACAATCCGTGAAAAGAAATTGTCCACTCACAGACTAGCGTAACGCAGTTCGCGTTAACCCGTGATCCGGCGGAAAGTCCCTCGCCAAACGAATGACCACGAACCCCTGAATAATCACAATGTCCATTACTCAAAGTCATAACTCGACAATTCAAATCAAATCACGAGAAACAACCGTTCTCGGAAACACGACTGATAAGTGCGGCAGACTTCATTGCAGGAAGCTCCGGATGCGTCACTGTTGTTGGTTTAGACTTGATCACCCATGGCAAGCGGATAACAAAGTATTTGATGGGACTATAGATAAGGATGAACAATACATGAGATGGACGGGGGATGAAAATTTTGAATTGCCGAATGAATACGATTTTGGGCAGCTCAGCAATCATCCTAATATAGTGGAGGTAATACCTGACAGGTATAAATTCTGGACACACTAAAACATATTTTGGGAACTCTTGTACTTGAGTAAGTTGTTGATCAGGCACTACCTAGATGTCATGCACATAGAAAAGAATGTGTGTGAAAGTGTGGTGGCACAGTGTTGAATTGATAGGGGAAACTAAAGACGGCCCTAAGACACGCATTAATTTGAAAAGAATGAGTATACGACAACATTTGTGGTTGAAAGAATGGAAGAAAAAAAATGCCTCAAACTCCTTACACTGTCAAGCCTAACGAGGAGAATGAAATTTTTAGGTGGATGAGTCATGTTAGGTATCCTTCAGGCTAAGTAGGAAATATAGGTTGCTGTGTTAACTTCCGGGACAATAAGATGTACGGATTAAAGTGTCATAAATGCCATATACTGCTCCACCGTCTCTTCCCTGTTTTCATTCGACCATACCTGCCCCGTCAGGTGGTGGATCCGTTAATAGCGTTGTCAAGATTCTTTCAGAAGTTATGCACTAGAGAAGTGAAAAATTTAGAGTTGAGGAAAATACAAGAGAACATCATTTTAATCATGTGCAAATTTGAGAGGATACTTTCCCCAAATTTTATTGACATCATGCCTCACTTGATAATCTATCTTCCCGAACAATTGTTGCTTACTGGTCCGGTCCAGTACACTACACTAGGATGTATCTCATGAAAATGTACGATTCAATATCCGAAGATCAATCTGTTTTTATATAAAATTATTTTTCAATAATCATAACATGTACTTTGCAACTTGATAGACAACTAGGGGACTACAAAGACTATGTGGCTAATAAATCTGCACCTGAAGGCTGTATAGCTAAAGCATATGTTGCACATGAGTGTGTAACGTACATTAAGTTGTATTTGAGAGCGTACTAAAAATAAAATTAAAATAGATCGGGAGAGACCCAAATCACTAACAAGAAGAAAAAAATGAAAGACCCACTACTTGCAAGTGATGCTAGTCAAGCAAAATGATGGCTAGTTGTAAATGGTGAGGATGATCTTGAATCCGGTCTTACTTAAAATGGAGATGATGGTGTCCAAGAGTTTACAATAAGAGAGTTTGATGATGATGATAATTTTATTTCCGATGATGACACCAAATTTGAAGAAGATGAGGATGTATTTTGAGGTTTTTAATAATATGGAGTGTTTTTTATATTTGAAAGATAATTTCTTATGTTTTTATTTGAATATTGAATTATTTTATATTAAATTAAGATATAAATAATTCTTAAGATTAATGACATTTTATATCTTAATTTAATATATTAATAATTATTTTATTATTTAAAAATAAAAAATAGTGACTTCGAGTACTCTCCGAGTACTCGGCTGAGTGGTAATCAGTACCAAAATGAATCACACGGCCGATTACCATTTTTTTTTAACATTGTATGTACATAATGTTCGATCTGTTGGGAAGAATGGCCGTCTTAGTACAAGTCTCATGGATAAATTAATTATCCTATAATTTAATTTCAGCCACCTCCATTCCCTTGCATTCAACAATTTCAGCCACCTCCCTACCTATAATTGTAGGATTGTTTCTGTTCATTTTCACAAACAACACCTCCCGTCCTATAGCCCTACTTCAAGCTATAGTCTTCTTCATTGATGAGTCTTCTAAAGCAATAGTATTCTTACTTTTCTCATGTGTAAATTTGTACATGGTAATTCACCTCCATCAAGGAGAGACATACTTATCAATCTCCCCCTCCTGACTTAGATGGAGGGATGCGTCATTCCTGTTGCTTTTTTGCAGAACTCAAACTTGTGTTTCGGTAAAGACTTGGTCATCATATCTGAACTATTATCATCTGTGCGAATCTTCTCCAAATGTATGTTCTTGGCTTCCAGCACATCACGTATCTAGTGATACCTTAACTCAATGTGCTTCGACTTCAAGTGAAAACTCGAGTTTTTTCTCAGATGAATTGCACTAGGACTATCACAATGCAGAACTTACCTTTATTGCTTATGGCTCAATTCCTATAGGAATCTCTTCATCCACAAAATTTCTTTGCAGGCTTCTATAACTGCTATGAACTTCGCTTCTATAGTTGACAAGGCAATACATTTTTGTAACTTTGATTTCCATGAGACAACTCCCCTTGAAAAAGTAATCAGGTATTCTCATGTCGACTTTCTTGAGTCAACATCGCTGGCCAAATCTGCATCTGTATAGCCAATCAGTCTAGGTTGACCACTTCCAAAACATAAGCTTAGTTTAGAAGTACCCTTGAGATATCTGAGAAATCACTTCACAGGAGTCAAATGCTCCTTGCCAGGATTTGAAAAAAATCTGCTAACAACATCAACTATGTGCGCGATATCTAGTCTTCTACACACTATTGCATACATCAGGTTTTCGACCGCTAAGGCATATGGCACATCTGTCATATCTTGCTCTTCTTTCTCACTGGTAGGACTCTGTTTTGAGCTGAGCTTAAAGAGACTAGTCAGTGGAGTAGCAACTGGTTTTGCATTCTCCATGTGAAATTGCTCCAATACCTTCTTAATATATTTTTCTTGGGATAACCAAAACTTCTTGTTCTCTCTGTCACGAGTAGTTCTCATACTCAAAAATCTTCTTTGTTGATCCCAAGTCCTTTTTAGCATAAGACTTACTGAGTTCTTTCTTCAGTTTGCTAATCTTGTCACCATCTTGACCTACAATCAACATGTCATCAACATACAAGAGTAGTATGATGAACTCTCCACCTGAGAAATTCTTCACGAATACACAATGGTCTGAAGTAGTCCTCTAATATCCTTGCTTACTCATAAATGACTCAAACTTCTTGTACCATTATCGTGGTGCTTGCTTTAGTCCATACAAACACTTTTTCAGTTTTCAAATTAGATTGTCTTTGTCTTTGACTTTGAAACATTCTGGTTGCTCCATATAAATTTCCTCTTCAAGATCACCGTAAAGGAAAGCCGTCTTCACATCAAGTTGTTCGATCTCTAATTCTAAATCTCCAGCAAAACCAAGTACCACTAGGATAGATGCCATCTTCACCACGGGCGAGAAAATTTCTTCAAAGTCAACTCCCTTTTTCTGACTAGCCTTGCTTTGTATCTGGGTCGTGAGCTATTTTCCTCGGTCTTTAGCCTATACACTCATTTTTTCTTGAGTGCTCTTTTACCTTTCGGTAACTCCACCAGATCATAAGTCTGGTTCTCATGCAAGGATTGCATTTCGTCTTGCATGGCTTTCACACTACAAGAAAATGACCCATTGCCGGCGACTTTTATGTCGCCGGCAATGTTTTGGACATTACTGGCGATTTTTGCCGGAAAAATTGCCGGTAATGTCTTTTTTTTTTTTTTTTACATTACCGGCGATTTTTGTCGCCGGTAATGTCCGTCGCCGGCAATCTCTCGATGGTAATGTAAAAAAAAAAAAAAAAGACATTACCGGCGACTTCATTTATGTCGCCGGTAATGTCTTTTTTTTTACATTACCGGCGACATAAATGTATGTCGCCGGCAATGTCTTTTCCGGCAAGAGATTACCGGCGACTTACATTTATGTCGCCGGTAATGTTAAAAAAAAAAAAAAAAAAAGACATTACCGGCGATTTTTCCGGCAAAAATCGCCGGTAATGTCCAAAAACATTGCCGGCGACATAAAAGTCGCCGGCAATGGGTCATTTTCTTGTAGTGTCAACCACTCCCTTGTGTAGTTATACGTCAGAGTTTCTTCATAAGACTCTAGTTCTCTTCCATCTGTGAGAGTCACATACTCGTGTGTAGGGTATTTCCTTGAGGTTGTGTGTTCACTGGCTGATCTTCTAACTTCAGACTCAACCACTCTTCTTTGTGGGGTCTCTGCTTCTTCCTCATCATCAGTTGTGACATAAACTAGATCATTGATTATCAGGTGATTTTTTGCTTCACTAGTGTCTTCGATGGGGCCCAAATCTATGGGATACTCTTCGGGTGGACTAGGCTTCTTGGTTATCTGATCATCTTTGATGTTTTCGTCTTTAAGAAAGATAGCATCTCTTCTTCTGACAATCTTCTTTTTGACTTGATCCCATAGCTTGTACCCGAACTCTTAATTTCCATATCCCAAAAATATGCACGCTTTTGACTTGTTGTTAAATGCTTGTGTGGGAATGTGGACAAATTCTTTGCACCCAAGTACCTTTAAATGCTTGTGTGAGACGTCCTTACTAGTACAAAACTTGTTCGGTACATCACCATTCAATGGAGCTGAGGGAGAAAGGTTGATCACATCAACCAGTCATTAGAGCTTCATCCCAGAAATTCTTAGGCAGCTTGGTATGAGATAACATTGTTATGATTCTTTCAACAATAATTCTGTTCATCCTCTTTGCTACTCCGTTGTGTTGATGAGTCTTTGAAATAGATCATTTATGTTGGATTCTATTACTTTTGCAGTAATGCTTGAACGTACCCATGTACTCTCCCCCATTAACAATGCGAATGCATTTCAGCTTCTAGCTAGTCTCCTGCTCTATGTTGGCATGGAATTTCTTAAATACTTTGAGGACTTTATCTTTACTTTTCAGTGCATAAGCCCATACCTTCTTGGAATGATCATCAATGAAGGTGACAAAGTATCTTGTACCTTTGAGAGTACTAGTGGTCATGGGACCACACACATCAGGACGTACAACTTCCAAAATATTAGATTTTCTGGGTGCAGGGGAATGATGAAACGAAGCTTTGTGTTGCTTTCTAGCCAAGCAATGTAAACACGATTTTAGGGTCATACCTTGAACATTGACACTAGGCAATAACTCTCTTTTGGCTAGAATCAATAGTCCATTTTCACTTATGTGACCGAGTCATTTGTGCCATAGCTCGATTAATGAATCTTTTCCAAGAATAAATATTGACCCACTACAAAATTTTGTGTATGCCATGTAGATAGTGTTCTTCTTGTTTCCTCGGTCTAGAACTTCTAGACCATTGCTGAGTGTTCAATTTCCACCACTCACTACCGCTGGAAACACTATAGCCGACGATTTTTTAAAAAACTATAGCCGACGAGATAAAAAAATCTCGTCGGCTATAGTGGAAAAAATGATTTTTTTTATGTTTTTAAATTTTTTTAAAAAATGATTTTTTTTTAAATTTTTTTTTTTTAAAAACTATAGCCGACGAGATAAAACATCTCGTCGGCTATAGTTTTAAAAAAAATGATTTTTTTTTATTTTTTAATTTTTTTTTTAAAAAACTCGTCGGCTATAGTACTATAGCCGACGATAATGGGTAAAAACCTCGTCGGCTATATTATTACCGACAGGTTTTAGCCAGCGACTTTAGCCGACGACCCTTAAAAATCGTCGGCTATAATCTCGTCGGCTATAGTGCGTCGGCTATACTATAGGCAACGATGTTTTTGCCCCTTTTTCGTCGGCTATACTATAGCCGACGATTTTTTGTTGATTTGTCGTCGGCTATAGTGGAAATTGTCCACTATAGCCGACAACAAAAAATCTCGTCGATTTTTTTTTTCGTCGGCTATAGTGAAAATGCTGGTAGTGACTTAAGACATTTATGTAGCTATCATCAGCAAGTAATCTTATGGAGATCAAGTTGAGACACATTTCTGGAACATGTCTCACATCCTTGAGAACTAGGCGGCGGCTTGTGTTTATTTCAAGGGAAATATCTCATATTCCCACGATCTTGGACAACTTATCATTTCCCATCCTGACATTGTCGAAGTCTCCGGTGTTGTAGGACGTAAACAACTCCCTTCATAAGGTAATATGAAACAATGCGCCAAAATTGACGATCCAACATGTATCTTGTGATGTCAAATTAACATGACCATCTTCACAAATGATGATTATCTCATCTTTGTATGAGGCAGTAGCGGCTGTGTCTTTGGCACCACCTTTTCTAGAAAACTCTTTCTTAAGCTTCCTGCAATCCCGCTTCATGTGGCCTTTATTACCACAATGATAACATTTGATGTCCTTCGAGCTAAACTTGCTCCTTAACGATCTTTTGCTTTGCATCGGTTGCAAAATATTTTTTCTACTACTTCTGCGGTCATTGGTGAAGAGGGCTTTTGACTCCATCGATATTCTTTTCTCCTTCATCCTTGCTTCTTCGTTGAACATGTTGTCTTTCACAGTGCTCAGTATGAGAACGCCTTGAGGAGCTGAGTTTCTTAATGACACCACTAACGTGTCCTAACTGTCTGACAATGAGCTAAGTAATAACAGTGCTCGCAACTTATCATCAAGCACCATTTTTATATTCGTCAATTGATTCACCATGCCTTGGAAGTCGCTTAAGTGCTCAGAATCACTTCAAATGTCCCTGTACTTTGTGTTCACCAACCAACGGATGAACAAGGTTTTGTTTTGTGCAGTCTTTCTCTCATACATGGACTCCATCTTTGTCTACATCGAGTAGGCATTTCTTTCTTGTGAAACATGATGAAAAATACTTTCATCAACTCATTGACATTTCTTGCAACATCTTTCCTGTTCAGGATGCTCCACTCTACGTCAAACTTGCATGTTGGCTTCTTTCCTTTGTTTTGAAGAGGCTCGTACATATCCTTACTGTGAAGGATGCCTTCCATTTTGGACTTCCAGATGGAGAAATTTGACGAAGTCAACTTAACCATTGGTGTTGCCGATGATGACGACTCCACCATCTTGATCATCACGAGATGCCACGGACAATGAGTGTCGGGCTCTAATACCACTTGATTGGAAAGAATGGTCACGCCAATACAAGGCCGATGAATAAATTAATTATCCCAAGATCTAGTTTTTTTTGCCCTCGTGTGATTGCAAAAATAGTAACAGATAAACTAAAGAAGACAATATTTAACGAGGTTTGGCAAATCCCTACATCCTCGGAGCCGGATACTTCTTTCTTCCGCTATGTAAAAATAATGGGATTAGAAACTCATTTAGCGACTAACTTCACTAAGTGGCACACACCTCTCTCTCAAAAGAATTTTCTTCCCACATAAGTGGCACACACCTCTCTCTCAAAACTCTCTAAGTGAGGCTCTATTTTTATCTCACCAAATGTAGTAGCTCTCTCTAGCTATTCCTCACAAATGATGGAACTTCCCGGCTTTGATTTTGATCAATCTTCCATGCCATATATATAGGCAATTGATCAAAGTGTTGTACGTAGTGTGCATGCATGAAAATCATAACTTCCTCCCTTATTTCATGCTTCTATGTTGGCAAGCTTGTCTTCCTTTGCATTCAACAATTTGAGCCACCTCCCTACCTATAATTGTAGGATTATTTCTCTTCATCTCCACAAACAACACCTCCCGTCTATTCTACTTCAAGTTATAGTCTTCTTCATTGATGAGTCTTCCAAAACAATAATATTCTCGTTTTTCTCATGTGTAAATTCTCACATGATAATTCACCTCCATCAAGGAGGGACAGACCCATCATGATCGATGATTCTGATCAATCGATTCATGATGATGATGATTTGGAGTTTTTAGACCCAGATTGTTAAAAGTGTTAATTACGTATGTACGAGAGAGGTTAATTTGAAATGTAATTTGAATGCGTATGAATTTGCATCTCATAAGCTGTTTAGTCTCCGAGAATAATATCATGTTGCCTCTGCACCAAAATCGGTGATTTAGGTTTAAGGTTTGACCTATTCCGATCGAGCTCGTGGGATTCATCTTATTAATTATGTCGACAGAAAGTTTCTAAACCTTCATGTGTGAGGCTAGCTCGACAATTAATTTGGCAATTAGTTGCATGGATTCAGCAGGGACAAAGGAATGGAGGGGTTAACGTACGTTCAAAATATTTGGTAGTCTATGCCACGAAAGGATCTATATATTATACGATAAGATAAGAGTGATGGTTTATTGTCATCAATGTCATGGATTTAAGGATGAAAGGTCTGTTCTCTTTTCTCTTCTGCAATCAATCAATCAAATTCGATATGGGTTTTTGGATATCCTAGTCGATTAGTTTCGGTGGTTCAAATGCATCGAAGATTATTTCATGCATCCTAGGCCTCTATAACCCTAACCCTAACAGACAACTGACCAGCTAGTTACTTAGGCAGTGACAGAGCTAGGGCTTTACGTTAGGGAAGCGAAAAAAATTAAAGTGAAATACGTAATAATTACTTAAGTTTATTAATAATGTTAAATTAATATTTTTTTTATTATATATAAGTTTAGTTCTAATTAAGTGAATAAATTAGGAAGAACAATACAAGTTTAATTATGAATAACCCAAAATTTTTAACTAGTATAAATATTTTATATATAAAGATTAAACATATTACTTGGTTTTTTTTGCTAAGAAATATATAAATAAGTTAAGATACTAATAAACAAAGAGAATTGTATAATAAAAAAGAGGTATCTAAATTATTAATAACTACAATTAATAGAATATGTGGGATATGAAGAGCCCAAATTTTAAATTATGGCTATTATTTTATTAGTTAAGAAAAGTTAAAGGAATATATGAGAAATATTAGAATTAGAGGGAAGCAAGAATCATTTTAATTTGCTATACAATTCTATTAAATTTTAACAAATTTGTGGAATGTTTTTCCAAAAAAAAATAAGGATATTGCCGTGAATCCTCTTGATGGATGGGGGTGCCTTCGAGAACGCGGACACAGGTGTACATAGAGATCGCTGGCTTTAAGATAGAAAATCTTATGAACAGGGTGCGGCACCAAATGACGAAATTACCCCGTTTATGAACGGCTGTTCGTGATTGTTATATAAGAAATGATTCACACAAAAACCTCGGGAAAGTTGCTGAAATACCTTGTTGGCTAGCTATCAAGGCGTACCCTTGGCGAGGATTAGTCAATGAGCCTAAAACCTCTGGAATACGCACTGCACGAACAATCCCAAATGAATATTGTAATAACATGAACTTCTCGAGCAGTATTGATGATGATTTGTTGGAGGTTGAAGGAAATATATATACATGGAGACCCATAACGGCGCGGGCAGCAACCTAATTAACTAGTGTCTCACGCGTTTATATGGAGAGGAGTAGTGCTTACATGTTTGACACTTTTCGAATAATGCATACATCTCTGAGTGATACCTACGTTTGAATCTTCTTTTAGCTTGATACAATTAAACATCTATTTGAGTAGTATTTGTTATATAAGTTCAACTCCATTCAGTCAAATGCTTTTATTTTTTTATTTTTTTCAACTGACGGGATTTGGAACCTAGCCAAGTACTATACTAGGCGGCTCATCCCATACCAGATATTATTATTCAAATGTAAAACATAATTATGCACCGGGGGACGATGTACGTAATACCTTGACTCCGAGCAATAATAGACCTAGAACATTACTTCTCCTAGATGATATTATAAATAATAGCTGGACTATACCCTCACTACACCACTTCTCATCAACATCACCTCTCACAACAAGAAGGGCAAGTCTATGCGCCGCTCCATTTTCTTTGCGGAAGTCAAATGCTTTTATTGAGTAGGAGATGGGTGACTGATCGAATTTGATATAACTTTAATTTTAAGAATTGATGTAAAGGCTACTGTATAATGGATGTTGTTAATCCATTAATAAATTGGTAATGGTGATGTATTCCATTATGGAAATGATGGTCCAACATCCTAACGGACTTGTCACAAATCTTTTAAAGTTTTCATAGAAAATTAGTTATTATTACAAAAAAAATATACATAAATTAACCTTATTGGTATATAAAAAAATATCGACAAAGTTGTCAAAGTGGTCAAATATTGTACCGCATGTACAATTGATGTTTTGGAGCTCCTTGATTTGAGTTCTATATGTATTTTTTTGTTTTAAAAAAGGGATATAAGGTTTTTACTCTATCTCGTTGTGACTCGAAATTCGAACACATATAATAGCTTACTTATTAAGTAGTTGTGCTCTTATATACAACTTGAGTTAGCCCACTTCGTTAAATTCATATGTATAATCACTCTAAATTTTATCATTACCAGAATAACCAATTTAGACGACGAAACAGATTAGTCGTCTAAGAGTGAATTTTCATCGTCTAAAAACTTACACCATGAAACTTTTGTCTTTTAAGGTTCTTTGACGAAATACAAAGTGTTAGTCGTTTTAGTGGCTTCTAACATGACGAATCAGAATTCGTCGTCTCAAGGTTTAGAACACAAAAATAGATCGATCACCTCAAACGGCGAAACTTTTGGTCACAATAACGACACTTAGAAGAAAAAATGAGAGAATTCGTCGTTTAGCCAAAATCACTAAGATGGCTATATATTTCAGATTCGTCGTCTTACATTCATACTTACACAACGAAATATTTCGAATTCTTCATCTAGCTTACCATCTTAAATGACAAAAAATTTATAACTTTCGTCGTTTAATCATTTAATTTTAGATGGTGAATTTCTTTTAGTTCCTCGTCTAACATGGAACACCTAGACGATGAATTTTTGTTCCGTCGTTAGTAATTTAATTCTTAAAAAAATTATTAAATTTTTTTTTTTATAAAATATTTATAAAATATAATATCAATTAAATATCTGCATTTGGACTAGCCGATATCCAAAAAAAAACTACACAACAATATTTACATTTGGAGTAGTCCACTCCTGCTACTTTCGATATCGTCATCGTTTTTCCGGTCTCATGAATGCTAAGATGACACAATTGAACTGCAACGAGGCTCTATGCCCATCTGTAGCATCATGCGCTCCATGGCTTCGTATCGATCTTTAGCCTAACTTCTTGGCTCGCACCTCCATATCTCGACACTCCTCCTCAGTCTCTCGGATCCGCTCATCGACCACACTCAAACGAGAGCGCAGGGAAGCCATTATTGACTAGCCCAAATCTCTGATGTCAGCCCGTCTAAGACCCTGAATCTCCTTCCCAGGTTGGATTCCAAGTGTCACCTCATATATATGGATGTGAGTAATAAAAGGCAGTGGAGGGAGCTCTTCACGAGGAATGTTTGGGTTCTGTGCCGCCATCTCGACTATATGGTCTTCAGCTAACTGCGTCAACTTGTCTTATAATAAAATAAACAATTATACATTATTTAGAATTAAGTAAAATTAAAATTAAAATCTCAACTTAGTTGGTAAATTAAGAGTAAAGCATAACGACTGTTCATAACTCGGATAATTCTACAAAAAAATTGACATAGTTTTCCCTAAAACTCAAGAAAACTAAAAACCGGAAAACACATCCAATTGGACCATTCCAGCATACAAAGCAGATGCATTCTCAATATAGCAACAAATAACCCCAGAACTAAATTTCAATGCTTAGTAACACCTTTGTGACAGAAAACCAAGCATATACATCTATTTTCCTTAAACTTGTTTATAAGTTGAATCTGCAAGTTCCATAATGCATATGTCAACCGATTAAATAACCAATCTCAATCATATATCTCTATTTTGATTCAGCAATCTCACAAACAACGCACAAAAAGTAAACTTCATCCAATCGCCATCTATTCTAACCTATGTGCATACCAGAGAGATGCTTTTTAGGTTTTTATGCATAAACGAAATAAAAAAACTTAATTTTGGTTTGTTTCAAAATTAGAGGTTACTTATAGCATTTTGAATCATAATATCGTTCTCAAGCCTCACGTACACATCATTGTAGGCGTTGATGAGTGGCACCTTCGAACCCCTTTGCATATTATCGATCTTGCACCTTGTAGATGATCACTTGCAAGCCTGTATTGTAGTTCATCACCTTCTTCTCTCAGTTGATTATATTGGCGGCCGACCTTTTCTGTTACTGGAAACAAGAAATAAATAATTGAATAATAGTAAATTATTCAAATAATAAACTTTGTATTCGATATTTAACACGATATTACCTTATACCCTTTGCTCTGGAAGTGTTGCACCAACTAATCCCATTCATCACTCCAATTCTTAAGCTCCTTAGGGACAACGGATGGTGCCCATGCTTCTTAGAGTGCTTGTGCAACTGGTACTTCCAATCGCAAAACAAATCTTTAGCTTGATTCAATTTCTAACTAAAGTGTACCTACAAAAAGTATAAAGAGGAATTAAATATATATAATAATTTCAATTTATTTATATTTAGGTAAATTTATTTAAATTAAAAGAAACTCTTATCGAGATGTGGACTTACAACTTGTCTATCTCGACCTGTACGAGCTCCATCCAAGTCGGGGCCTTTATCGCCACCTTACTCCGTATGGCGGCCCCAATTTCATGCGCAATCAAGCTGCTTAACTCTTTTGTCACAGGGCCTTTAGCTAGTGAAGTCATTGTAGTCCACCTCGATCATCTTTCCTGTTGATTTAACGAGTTGAGCAGCTTTAGTCCCCTTACACAACCCTCAGGTGCGTTTCGGGGGCGGTCCTACAAAAAAAATATAAAATTAATTAGTATTTAGTAAACACACTTGATCAATTTAGAAAAACTTGAAACATTATACATATTTCAGAAGAGTAGATGGTGACCTATCCTCTGACAAAACATTTTATATGCGAGAACTCTCTCTTCATGTTGTCGTTTCCTCTTCCCGTCCGACATCTTTTGCGCTATCCAAAAACATAAAGAAAGAAACCAATTGAAAACTAATTCATCATGTAAACAATAAAGAATTCAACTAATTACAAGGCCACAGACCCTCTAACTTAGCAACCACATCATGTAAACATGCCAATTCAAAATCAACGGCAACTACGTAATGTAAACTTGTCAATTCAAACTTAGCAACTACATCACGTAAATTTGCCAATTCAAAACCACAGATCCTCTAACTTTCCATTTCAAAACCAATTCCTCATGTAAACTACACAAACTTACCAACAACACAGAGACCCTCTAACTTAACAACATCAACTTACCAACATCAACCTAGCAACAACACACATCTACCAACATCAACTTAGCAACATCAACCTAGAAACATCAACTAAGAAGAACAACTAAAAATATATACTCAAAACATCTAAACAGCAAATTCAACAATTCATCTAATTGTATCCAGTTCAAAGACTAATAAGAGTGGATTGATTTTTTAAGGGTTTAAGAGAGAGAGAAGTTTACCTTGGTGTCGGGTGGGGTCGGACAGAGATGGTGGAGAGTGGTCGGCGTCGGAAGAAAGAGATGAAGGTAAGGGGGAGAGAGAGAGAGAGAGAGAGAGAGAGAGAGAGAGAGAGAGAGAGAGAGAGAGAGAGAGAGAGAGAGAGAGAGAGAGAGAGAGAGAGAGTAAGGGTCAGCATCAGGGTGAGGTGGTCGACGGCTGAAGTAGGAGGTGAGGAAGAGAGAATTGTTGGGTCAGCGTTGCGGTAAGGTGGTGGTGGTGGCGTCGGCATTGGCGTCGGGGGGAAGAGAGAGAAATGTGAGATTAGGGATTTGATTGTGAACAATTTAGGGAAGAAGATGGATTGAAATCAATCTTATTAAGTCGCACTTAGACGACGAATATATTTCGACGTCTAGGATAATAAATTCGTCGTCTAAGATAATTTAAAATTCCCCAAAAAATTTGGCACAATATCCCTCTTGAAACTCGTATCTACTTGAACTATATGACAGAAATGCATCATGTACCAGCTCCATAGTGAGGTTTGGAGAAGGTTCGTCAGTACTATTGGATGAGACACTCTGATACCCTAATCTCAACTCTCTCATTAATGTATGAACATTAGTATTTGATACTTCACCGTGTTCAGTCCATGTAGTGTAGCTTCACATCATACCATGGTCATCAAGTCCTGGAACATTTCTAGAACTGACAGACACTCTCAGTTACGACATCTCTTACATGAACATATGTAATGCTCTTTTCCTTGACCATGTTCAATTGCAAACATCATAAAGTGGTAAATTTCCTGTATATACTTTGGATCACCTCTTTCCAAACTTAACTAGCTTTTATCCATATTCTGCGTAAGTTGTAATGAGCGAAACAATAAATTTTTGAAATATATTTAGAGTCATAATCATGCATTATTTTTGAATAATTCACAAAAAACCTAGCTAGCTACCTAATTTTGAGTCATCAAGAACTTAGCTAATAAATTTTTTGGATAATTCAAGAACCAAGATATCTAATTTTGGGAAAATTCATGAACCTAACTAATATTTAATCGATCACGAACATAACTAAAGAGCGGTAATTCTAAGAGCTACGTAGCTAGTTAATTAAACATCGGGAATTATTATTAGATTCATCCAATAATTAACAAATTGCATAACACAAATTAAACTAATATATATGTATTTAATCAAAAAAAGATTAATTTATCAAACTACTAATCTAATAATTTATATATATAATCAACACATGCAAAAACATTATAATTACCAAACAAAGCTATACCAACAATGTCGTTGGAATTCATTCGCCGGTAAACTCACCATTAAACTTCAACATTCACCAAATTTAAAAGAAAAAAACCAAAGAAAAGAGATTATACGAACACTAACCAATATAAGAAGATGAGGGAATGCTTTAGGAGGCATCAATCGAAGAGTTTTTTGTTAGAGATTGAAACACAGCTTGAGGAGGTGTTGAGAGAGTTTTTGAGGGGTTGTGAGGAAGATGATGTTCGATCTGGAATTGTTACCGTCTCTTAAATATTGATTCACTTAGACGTCAAAACAATTCGTCGTCAAAGTGATACACTTCGTCATCTAAGTAAAGTCAATAATTGAATTTCTTATATGAAGATAAGTTTCATCATCTAGGTAACAGATTTCGTCGTCTAACGGTTCTCTTAGACGATACAATATGTCATCGTTATTGGCTTCTCTTAGATGACAAAACTCACTATGAATCATCTTTTCATCACCTAGAAGACACTTAGACGACGAACTTTTTTTCGAAAGTGTGGTTCGTCGTCTAAGAATTTATCTTTGATGACGAATTGGCAACGGAATAGAGTTTCGTCGTCGAAAACTCTCTCAGACGACGAAAACATTGACCTAGACAACAAAACTTAATTTCGTCGTCTAAATCTACTTAGCTAGATGAAGAAACCAAAAATGTTTTGTCATATAAGTTAGTTATTCTGGTAGGGTACATTACTTCTAATGTGAAAAAATAGACTAGCAAAATATTCATACTCGATCTGTGTTGATCAGTAAAAATTAAAGACAACTATTTTAGGGAAGTGATTCTCACACTCCCTTTTTCTCTCTCTTCTTTATTCCTACACTCCTATTTTCTTTCTCCTCTTCATTTTATTATTTATTTTTTAATTTTTTTTTTACCAAAATAACCCTTGAATAAGGAAGTTGAGAAGAGAAAGAGTGACGATCAGATAGTTCAGTAAACAAAAAAGAAGAACTAGTAAAGAAATAAGAAAATGAAAAGAAGAGAGAAAATGAGAGTGTGGAAATAAGGAGGAGAGAGAAAATGAGAGTCTAACAATCCCTCATTTTTTTTAGGTGAAACGATCAAAATTCATTCAAAAGTTGAGGACAATTACAATCAGTTCAGCCAGCTCTGCATAAAGTCAGAGACCACTTGAAACATATAACTGGTACTCTAGCATGTCGCGAACCCCATATTGCCAACTTAATTATCTAGAACTACATTTGCCTGTCGGCCTAAGTGTACAATTTTATAATTGGACAATAATGTAAATTCTTGGCACAAGTCCTCACATGAATCCTTGAACATACTGAAAATTGTACCTGGATCAGCATTGCTCTCATGACAATAAGGTTGTCAGAACTAAATCAATGTGAGAATCACTCCCCTTATTTTATATGAATCAATGTTGATTTACTCTTTTTTGGATATTTTGAAATTTCTATATTTTAATTAAGCGCCATGATACCAAAATAGACCTACCTTGATTAGAGCATCTGCACCCATTGCTTGAGCAACAGCTAGAGCAAATAAGATTTTTTCTCAAGAAAACCAAATTTCTTTTTTGCTCAAACAAATCAAATTCTGGGCACACCCATTCACAAAATGCTTGAGCAAATCCATTTTGTCATGTTGTAAAATGTTAAAAAATTATTTATTGGATAGATTTATGACTAACAATAATATAAAATGTGTCATTATCGACTTAATAATTACACAACATTTTCGATAAAATTTTCCACTAATAAAAAATTGAAACGTGTCACTGCCACGTCTTGTTATCAACAAAATACTTGGACCAGATTTCTAGTAAGATTTTTGTCTAATGATAATGCGACATGTGTCACTACGAGAAAGCATTATCAACAAAATAATTGGACCAGATTTCTGGTAAGACTTTTGTCCAATGACGATGCGACACGTGTGTTCATCTTCAAAGATTCAATCACCTACAATTGGCTATAAAACATTTATCTATCACTCATTTTATACTCACACCATCTACAAGTCTTTTCCAATCCGAGCAGATAACACATCTCTCTAAACACTTATCAAGATTTTCCACATCATCACCATCACTCTGATGAATCCTTTCACATTCCACAATTTTTTCAGGCGGAGGCAACAACAACAAGAAGAGGATGACAATATGGAGCAACCCTTCGTCAACTAGGTGGTTATGGAGGAAGCATAATATGACGATGAACCACGAATAAGCAGTTCATGTCGCAGTCGAAAACCAAATGGACCACGACAGAGGGAATCTAGGGGACGCATTCTCATGGAAAATTACTTTATCGAATGTCCCAACTTCAACGCACAAGAATTTAACCAGAGGTACAGGATGAGCAGAGATCGATTCACCAGTATCATGACATATCTCTATAACCACGACCAATCTTGGCATCAAAAAGCAGACGCCACTAAATTACTAGGGCTTCTTCCCCAACAAAAGATCACCAGTGCTCTACAAATGTTGGCATACGAGGCAGCTGTGGATCAGTGTATTGAAATTACAAGGATGGGGGAATCGACTATCCTAGAATGTATGAAGGAGTTTTACCACTAAGTGGTTCACCTTTTTGGTCCGAAATACCTCGACAGTCCAACACCGGAGGACCTCATGCGACTCCAAGCTAAAGGCCAACGTTGAGGCTTTCTAGGTATGATTAGAAGTATTGACTACATGCACTGGGAATGGAAGAACTGCCCAACCGCTCATCAAGGGGCATACTCGGGGCAAAATGGTCACCCACTATTATCCTAGAGGCGATGGCTTCGTATGATATGTGGATATGAAACAGTTTCTTCAAGTGTCTTGGAGCTAAAAGTGATATTAATGTGCTCCACCAATCTGATGTGTTCGACCATATCCTTGCTGGAAGAGGCCAAACTGTCATCTACAAAGTCCACGAAGGGAGGTACTCCACCACTTATTATCTGGCTGACGAAATATATCTGAGGTACTTTAAATTTGTCAAAAAATTTCCAATCCCCAGACGCCGCAAGATAAACTCTTCGCAAAGAAACAAGAGGCATACCGGAAAGATGTGGACAAGGCCTTTGACATCTTGCAATCTCGTTTGGAAATTATTCGTCATTGTTGTACATTGCACCACAAATTGGTAATCAAATCCATCATGTTAGCTTTTAGCATATTGTATAACATGATTGTTGAGGAAGAGTACGTGGAGGATGAGGATGAGGAGAAGAAGAAGAAGAAGAAGAAGAAGAAGAAGAAGAAGAAGAAGAAGAAGAAGAAGAAGAAGAAGAACTCATTGAGAGATTTCTGAATTTATGATGGGTCAGTGGATGCACAAGGGAATCAAATTCTTTTTGAGCCAATTAGAAGAGATGGAGCCAATATACAACGGTTTCACGGTCGTATTGCCAATCTCGAATCCGTTTACATCCATACAGAGCTGCAGAAGGATTTGGTAAAACACAATTGAAGGTTGAAAATCGGTGAATACTCTAAATATTAGTCTAAGAATGTGAGTTTTAATTTTAATATGTGTTTTCATTAAACTTGTGTTTAATTTTAGTATGTGTTTTAATTTAATGTGTAACAAATATATTTTTCAATTTCATCTTTATAAATAAATTACATTTTTGTTTCTCAAAAATTTAAATTACATAAAATGACAAGTCAAGCCTAGATTTATTCTTAGTTCAATACCATAACTACTCTGGAAAGAGCATGTGACTTGGGCGATAACAATCTGAATATGTTTCATCGGTAGGTTGATCTTGACTAGGTTTTCCTTCATTAAGGATTGCTAGTTTCCTCTTGGTAAAATACCTTTTCGAGATTGGGGTCATAGCCTCCAAATTTATTGTCATGATCCTTGTTTCCTCCTCTTGTTTCTTCAATCGTAACTCTTCTTCTGCCTTTGCTTCTTTCCGCTTTTGAATTTCTATGTATTCTTTGTAATAATTAAGTTCACTTTCATTATGCATCTTCCTTGCGGTATGCCACGATACTTGATCACTTGAAATGGTATGAAAAACCTCAACTCGTTGCTCAATAGGAGGCTCACCTTGTTTCTTTTGTCACCTTGCTTCCAATTGGTCTAGCCGGACTCGAGGGAGCGGGCGCGTTGCTTTGAGGTGTCTCATTCACTTCTTTGTCACCTAAATTGATGGTTGGAGATGATTAAGTTGCGGAAAGAGTAACTTGGTAACTACTTGCATATGGAGATGGAGTAGTAGGTAGCATTGCGATGAAAAATGGATGATCATTAACCGCTTCGTAACATGCAAAGTGTGTAAACAGTTTCTTCTTGGCCACATAGTAAAAGGATTGAGTGTGCTTGACCTTATAAAAATAAACAATACAAAATGCTTAAACAAATTAGATATATAAATTACATAATTTAATTCATTTAATCAAATTTTATTTATATCATATATTGATAAAATAATATAAACTTACTTCATCCAATACTGAAGTGCCGCTAGCTATACACATTCGTGTCGCGTGCAAACATTCACCCCATTTTTGCAAGAATAGTTTGAAGTTGTTGTAGTGAGACGCAAGTGTGTTGGCTCCCAATTTTGCACATAATCAGCATGAATTGTCTCCCACAATTTGTCCATCTTTTGTTTGTTTTCATCGTATTCATCAACGCTATGACGTATGAAAGAGATGCACATTTGTAAATCTTTGGAAGGAAACCAATGTGTTCCATTTTTTTGGAAAAAATGCTCAAAGAAATGCGAGGAGAGATGGAGGGAGATGTGAAATTTGTTGTGCACAAATTGGTGTGAGTTATGAATGAAATAAAGTGGTATTAATAGGGAAATTATATGGAGTGTTCTGAAAGTTTTGGGATTTTTTTACAATTTTTTTGAGTTTTTCCCGTTTATTTTTGTTAGAAAACAAAAAATAGCTGTTTTGATTAATTCTGGACCGTTGGATCAGATTTCAGCTTCAAAAACAAAAGCCCAGATCTACTTGACCGTTGCATTTAAAATTTTCACCCGGGCCCAACAAGTGTCAGCCTCCTATTCGCACTTCATTTTCTTTTTACTTTTGACTGGTGCGTGCAGTGCACGAGCCTAAAAGAAAAAGAAAAAAGCGCGCCTGACGTTACTCACGTGCCTTGGGGTTTGCTAGGCGGTCGAGCAGACGTCGGAACAAATTTTGCTTGAGCATTCAACGGAAAAAATTATCAACGAGCAACAGTCGTTCGTTTTCTTCCTGATGCGTCGCGAAAAACGGTTTGCTCAAGCAAACTACTGTTCGGTCCTACCAGCTGCTTGAGCCAACTCTCGTCGGTGTAGATACTATTAGGAAATATATATAGCTTTTGTTGCAACTATAAAATTACGTAACCGTCAGCAAGCTGATCTGGGCCACTCACATTTTCCTCGTCAGACTCGCAACACTTCCCACTCACATTACCTATCTTACTCTAATGAATTGATTAGCAAACATTTCTTATCGTTAAGTACATTGCAGATTTAATTAACCATTATCTGAAACACCCTCACCAACCATAATGAAATAAACATGATCTACTTTTATACATCCGTACATGCCGACGTACCCCACATTCTCTGACATCCTACCCTGTTTAATTTTTTTTCAGCTAAAAATAATTAACCAGATGCTCTTCGATTTTGATTCCACCAAGTACCAGTTTTTTGTTTTAATTTTCCTTTTAACATAACGTAGTGTAATTAAAGGGTGTTTGAAATCGGTGTGTTCTGCGGTAGTGTGGGGAACCAAAAGCGTCAGATTATTTCATTTCTCTAAAATTGGATACCACAGACGTTATCCAACGCTTTAAAACATGCACAGACCGATCTCACATGGCCGACGTCAATAAGTTTTCAATTTCTTAATTGAAGGAAACAGAGAGATTAATTTGTGGAAGCAAACATGAAATCAAGTACCAGGTCTCTCATTGATAGCAGTAGTAGTAAGCTTCTCTCACAGGGTATGCAACAAACAAGTTGAACAACAAAGCTACCTCAGTGAGTAAAATCGATCCGTGGATCGCAAACTTTATACAGAACGAAATGTACCCATTCATATGTTGATGGGTTAATTTCCAGGTTAGAGTCACTAATCAAACATCAAAAAGGGTTGGAAGCAAAAACAGCAGCTCCCGACCCCCCTCTAAAAAAAATCCGAACAAATTGAGAGCTCCAAACGAGAAACCGACGGAAAAATATGATGAAGAGAAAGATGGTGAAAAAAAGAGAAGCTAATAAAGCTTCGTCTTGGCCATCTTTCTAGCTTCAAGAAACTCCATCGATGATTATTGATCTGGATCATCTGAGCATGGAAGTTAGAGAGCGGAAAACGACTTCCTCGCAGGGAATAGTGAGGCCCATGTCGTGATCGAAGCCGAATTCTTCTTCGGCTTGATGGAGGAGGCACTGGAACTCGGGGTGAGTCAAGAAGGAGATAGGGACAATGTACCTCGTCCTGTTCTCTCCTACATAGACCGGGAAATGGCCTTTGGGGACGTCGATGTCGTCGTAGCCGTGTTGCTTCTTCCCCAAGCTCGAGCACCGTTTCAGGATCTGCTTGAGGACTGCGGTTTGGGGAAGCTTGTTGTATTTTCGGACAGCCATTGTTTTAGAGGGAGGAGTGAAAGAAGGTGGTCGTTGATGGGTTCTTCTTGAGTGTAAAGAGAATAGGAGAGGTGGTAGCTAGCTAGGGAGATAAGAGAGTGAGAATGGGAGTGATGAGGTGAGGTGAGGTGAGGTGAAGGGCGATGAGGGGGTATTTATGAAGAGGAAGAGAGGTAAGAGGGAGAGGAGGTGTCATGTGGAGTGTGAGGAGCAAATGGCAAGGACATGAAGACATAACACGGGTGTTTTGGGGTGTGTTGAGGACATTGGTGGGAGCCAAAACCCACTACGTTTACTCTTCTCTGTTTGCCTCTCTAATGACAACATGGACCCTCTTCATTCTCTTCAATTTCATTTTCTTGATGCATTAATTGGTTTTGGCCCTCTGAATCAAACTATTTACATCCTTAATCGCCTGCGAAGTGATTTTTTTTTTAGTATTTCTATTTTTCTTTTGAATCTCTATTAATTAAGCAAGAAGGGACTTTTATAATTACTTCCTAAAATTGAACGTCAAACATTCAATAACACTTTAATCGTCCTAATTTATATATAAAGTCAACATGAATTAGAATTGATATACAAAGGATAAAACTATAAAATAAATTACAAAAAACTCTAGGCACGACACATATAACACGTATAGAACAAAGGAAAGAGGATGAGAGAGCATCGACGGTCTCAGTAACCGCAAAACTTCTCCATTCTATCGCACCGTATCGACTAACGACAGTTAACCTTCTCCTCATTGAATTGTAGTTTTTACTCTCCTTTTGGGTCAGTGCATGTTCACTTCCAGTTCTTCCAATCAAATATAGAGGAGGTTTATTCTCCTCCTCTTCGCTTTGAGAAAACTCTGCTTGATTGAGAAAATTTTGAGGTGTTAAATTTTGTAATTTTCCTAATGGTTTGTGCTTTGTAATTTTTATATTCTCTTCCTCATACTATTTTCATCTTTTCGTATTCGAGCAGGCACATCCACGGAATCGACTTCGATCTCCTCCATGACTACTCCTCTTATCCGGCAACGACGACTTAGCCTCTACCGCTAGAGGTCTTCCCTCCAATTTGGGAAAGTATGTGAGAGTTGCAATACGAAATCTCTCTTTTAATCTAGAAGGTATGTTTGAATCCTATAACTTCTATTTTGTAACCTGAACCACTTAGCATTTTCATAAGGTTTTGAAGCCATTTGAGTACATTGCCGAAGATTGATGAAGTACTGGAATTTATGTCTTCTTTTGGGTACATATTTCTTATGGGTAGGATTCACGGTTAAATGAAGATGAATGCCATGTTGTGAATGAAAATCAAGTCAAAAATCAAAGACAAATAACGCTTCTTTGGATACATTTAAGCATATTGGATGCATTTTTTTCTGTTTGTCTTCAATTTGCTATTTGTTTTGGGTACATTTCGGCATATTGCATTCATACATCTTTTTTCCTTCTCTCTGACATTTGAACTCTTTCATTCCTGTACAGAATTTAGGTTTCTCCAATGTTATGGTTCTTTGATTTTGATGACCAAATTTACCACATCAGCGTGTGAAAAGACACCAGAACACCATGGGTAAGAAGTAACCATATGGTTTTCATGTATTGTTATCAATACTAAGGCTCACGTTTTAACTTTCAAGTTATTTTTCCACGTATTTGTGACTGGTAACCAGAAAATGCAGGAAGAGGCAGCTTTAGCTCTCATACAACTATTTGACAAGCATGGCAATCTTAATAGGATGCATTATGTGTTGATGAAGAAAAAAGTATGTCATTTAATTGCACTTCATTGATAATGTGCATATTTTGTACTTAATCATAATAAATATGCTCAGTTTATATTGAGCTTTTGGTGTGGAAATTTGATAATGTGAAGGGGGTCTTGCCAATATTTATATTTGTGTTGTATGAATTCTTTTAACATATCGCATCTATATATAGATTTCATTACATAAATTTACCACTTTTTTGTCAAGCCTTTTTTTTCTCGGTATTAAATTTAATTATATTTCAACATTTGCATTGGTGTGCCTAAAAACTTAAATTCATTGTAGACACATCCTAGTGCAAACAAGGTGCAAAGGACCAAAGGTATATGTAAATACTTATACTTCAAACAAATTATGGAAAATCCCTAAAATCAATAAACATACCGACAAATCGCACGCGCGTATGTGGATGTAGGCAAGCTACTGAATGATAAAATGGTGACACTCGTATCTTTATTAATCGAACAGTGAAATTCAGATTTAAATCGAGGAATATTAATCTAATCTCGGCCTTAACAATTCTTCAAAATTGTAAATGTTGAAAAATAACCGGATGTTACAATAACGGTTTGCCCCAAAATATCAGTGAAGTTCCGAGTTCCGTCACATATTTGTGAAAGGATAGAAATCCAATTAACATACTTTCTACAAACTTTATCAAAATTTAACCTATGCTCTCTCGCCTCCATCTCTCTATGGGCTCCTGTTCCGGCGACTCCTTTACCAGAGGCGAAAGACCAGAGTTGCACCTCAATTTCCTTCACCTATTCCCATTTGGAGGTGGAGTCGTGGTTGTGTGGGGAGTCCATGATCTTAGTGGGATGGCGATGGCCGAAGGGAAGTGGAGGGTCTAATATGGCGACGGGAGGGTGGAAGGATCATCCGAGGAGGGCAAGGTTGAAGGCAGAGCGATCTTTGTCATTTGCTATGTTATGGTTGATGGCAGTGATCTGCAAAGGGAGCGGACCTTTCCTCCCGACGAGAGTGGTTTCTGGTCTCGACCATAGCATACTGACACGGTCATGTGTGTCGGCGGGTGGGGGTTCCGTATGGTGCTTGATGCGACGATGGTTAGTGGCAGAACAACTAATTGACGATGATAGTAGAGGGAGACTTGCGACGACGGGTCAACTACAGTGCAAGAGTCAAACCCTAGACTGTTGGACTCATAATGGGCTTAGGTCATCTTGGGCCGGACCTATCGCTGATTTAGTTAAGTTGCGTTGGCTAGTTTTGTCCGAATTTCGGATCCAGGAAATGTTGGTCAGCTCAATTTTGCATTGTGGTTTGGGAACCGGGGATATTTTGGCGTCTTAATTTTTATTTTATTTCTTCTGCTTGGTGTGGGACTGTGGGAGTCTAACTCCTTGTGGATATCGGCTTTTATGGTACAAAATTAGTCTCTATTTTATGGATTTGTTTCCGTAGTATATGCGTGATTGAGATTATACTACCAATTACTTTTTAGTAAATGATCGACATCCTATTGTTAACAGTATCACATCTTTTAATCTTTGTGTTAGGTCTAGTTGTTTTGCTTATAGTAATTATCTTATTATTGCTTCTTGCATTATTACTCTTTCACTTGTAGGTTATTTTCTTGATGTGACCTCTCAAAGGACAATTCTACTTAATTGATTTTTTTTTAAAAGATGCTACAAAATAGAATAATTTTAAATACATGAATTACAAAAAAATTTGCATATCTCAAAGGACTAATTGGACTTATATTACTCTGTCAACGATAACACCTTCGACCTTTTTTGGCTTAAGCATCAAACAGTTGACCGCCTACAACCATGGTCTAATCTACACCCTCTACTCCACTGATTTTTTTAGCCGTGAATCCGTCACTGTAATTCAAGTCACTCTTTCACTTTGTATCCAACCTGAGATTAGGATATGGGCAAACAATTTCCTATATAACAATCATGGACCTCACTGTACACTATACGTGATTTACTATACCTTTCACTGTTTCAATTCCTGTTCATAGGGGCGTTTTTGTCATTCGGTGCAGCACACTTCACACATTTCATCCACCGTTCTCGATCAGCTTTTCTCTCTCAAGCTAGCGATCTCTCTCTTACTCTCAGTTTATAATCTCTCTCTCTCTCTCTCTCTCTCTCTCTCATATAACAGCTCTAAAGACTGATCTTCCTCTGATACTATTGCTGATTTCCTCAACCATCATTGTCGGTATTCCCTCAACAATCATGGTCGCCATTTCCTCATTGACTCTCCTCTCCTCTGGTAACAATCCTCTCCTTTCCTCAGTGATTTCTTCATATATTTTTTTGTGATTTGAGTGTTGGATTCTGATTGGGTGAGAAAAAATTATGGGGGTAAGAACAGTGTGATTCGATTGGATAAGAACAAATTAATCAAATTCATGACAGAGCAAACCAATCAAGTACTTTGTTAAAAGGTGGAAGATTAATTCAAAAATATTTAGTCGATTCGTATGCAACTATTGAAGAAAATCCTTTAGATTATATAAGACATTATCAACCAGAACTGAGATGTGAAACATGGAATAATATATCAATGTTTGTTTCGAATGGAATTGTCGAAGGTTCTGATGTCGGAAAAAGAATTTTTCTTCCTGGTTCTCACACAGGCAGCCTAAGAGATATGATAAATAATTATCAAGATGCAATGATAATTTGTAGAGAATATGATAATCCCAATTTGTTCATTAATTTCACATGCAATGTGAAATGGCTAGAAATTTTGAGATATTTCGGACAAAAATCGGGCTACATGAAAGGACCCAACCCCGATTTAACTTCCTAAATCGGAATCAAACCCCTTCGAAAACACGAACCAACAAAAACTTTTCGAAATTTGGGCAGAGTTTCGTTACTAGCGTGGAATTACCATTACCTGCACGCGTAAAATACACTTCATCCTATGCCACAAAAAGCAAACCGTGGGCACCAACCCCATCCGGATTTCTCAATATATCAACAATAACGTAAAGTAGTAAATATATATACACTTTACTAAAATCCAGTGTAAAATCGTATAACATATTCAATAGGAAGCTCAGAGCGACATCTAATACATAATCGTATACTCATACCACAGTAGGTAGAACAATAAACCTACTGGATGAAATAAAGTAGCTCGAGCACTATGCCTCCGACCACGACGTGCGACACCAGAGCCTGCACTGCAAACTGGGCACGGAAATCGAAAAGCCCAGGTGAAAGACAATAAACACGTTAGAGTGAGTGGACGAAAATAAATGTCTTTCACCAAGTATTATACGTTATAAAAACATATGCGAGTCCAGGTAAATAAAAAACATAACATAGTACACGAGGTAAAACTCATACTCCTCCAGTGTACTGAGCATGCAAGTATAAATCCCACGGGGTCACTCATGGACTCCTCCGTGCTAGTACAGTCAGAATCACGGAGTCCCAGACTTCCACGCGATTCTAGCCAGAAAGGCCTCAGGTCAGAGGTCTGCCTCCCCCCGGTACAGGTCACGGGTCAGGAGTCACAGCCTCCCCCGGTACACATCCTCGGGGATCAGCCGGGATGCGAGTGTATCGATACAACAATATAAGCGACTGTACTCTGTGTAAATTAAAGCACAAACATTTCGATGCAAATGCATAAATCAGCATATAAGTGTATGTATACTCGTATACGTATAATCGTATAAGTATAATCGTATAATCGTAAAACACATGCTCATTTAATCCGAAAACTCATACGCATGCTCAAGTTCATAAATCATAGAAAAGACTCGCAATCGTTTCCGTGAAAATAAAATGTCCACTCACAGACTGGCGTAACGCGTATCGCGTTAACCCGTGATCCGGCGGAAAGTCCATCGCCAAACAAACGATCACGAACCCCTGAATAATCACAACGTCCAACATTCAAAGTCATAATCCGACAATTCGAATCAAACCACGAGAAACCACCGTTCTCGGAAACACGAAATCCAAAGTCGACGAATCGTCGAAAATCCGTATATGTATACCACAATACCTCGCTTTACGTTCGGACGCTCAACTCGAAAAACGAACCTCCTCACTGCGATCGGGGCGCGATTTCGAGTCAAATGACATGCGACTTGCCGAAAGTCAAAAAGTCAACCCGTTGACCGTTGACCGCCGTTGACCGCCGTCCACGGCGGCGCCGCCGCCGGCCGAAGAATTTTCCGGCGGAGCCACCCTTGTTCCACTCCAAATCGCCCACTGAGCAACTTTGTCAACTGCACCGAAGTCCAATTCTCACTCTAACATGGTCAATTTCATGAAAAACCGAATGAACACACAAATTTCAATCCCAAAATTCTCCTTCCACAAATCGAATTGGAACACGAAACTTACAGGGAAGCATCATGGTGATGAGGGCTACAAAGCCCACCCCAAAGTTCAGCTCGAATCGGCCCGAATCCAAGAACCCGAATCACAAAGTTTTCCCTCCATTTATGGCCGGATTTTCTTCCATTTCCGGCGAGTCTCGCCTTGAACGGTGGCCGGGGAAAGGACGAGGAAGCTGAGGCGCTTCAAACGGGACCAACCCCGTCCCACTGGATGGCCAGAATCGATCGCCGCCGTGGAGTCACCGTCAAGCACGTCGGCCTCCTTCTCTCACCACCGAGTTGACCGAGTCAACTCGGTCAACAACCGAATAGGAAATGTTTGACTTGACCCAAAATGGCAACCTGCTATTTATAGCCTTTCCCGATTAGGAAACTTCATGTTTATCCATTTCGACAAACTTCAAACACGCGTAACTCTCTCGTCGTAATTCCGATTCCGAAAATTCTCGCGGCCACAAACTCGACTCAACATGATCTTCAATAATCACCCAAAGTCAAACACATCGGCCAAACGGATAAAAAGTCAACCCTTTAAAGCAACACACATTAAATCGACTAAATAACCAACAAACGGAAATATTCGCAACTAATTCCTCGTAACTCCAAATTATGCTCCGGAAGTTCCCACAAACTTGAAATTAAATTCCGAACAACTTCTGTGAAGAAACCGAAACCAAATTCCCGTCCGATAATTTAGTCGTTAAGTGGCCCACCATTTAAATCTGGACTTCAAATATTCATAACTAATTCTTCGGTCGTCCAAATAACGATCCGGAACCGCCCACGAACTCGTAATCACATATAGAACGACTCTCGAGAAGAGATCCAGCTCCAATTCTCGGCCAATAATTTAGTCGTTAACAAAACCCTGGCGAGTAAATCCGCTATCGGAAATCCACGTCGATACGCTAACTCGCGAATTGAGCTGATTATACTTCTGATTCTGGTCCGGGTCGTCACACTACAAACCAAAAGATCGTCCTGATATTGTCTGTCGAATTTTTAAAATAAAAGTAGATGATATGATTGCTTATATTAAAGATGGAGAACCCTTTGGAGTAGTCCACGCTCATGTATGTACAATTGAATTCCAAAAAAGAGGGTTATGCCATGCTCATTTATTATTTTGGCTTAAAGATAAATACAAATGTTATACAACAGATGATGTAGATTCTATAATTTCAGTAGAATTCCCCGATAAAAATATTAATCCAGAATTATTTGAAATAGTTAGTCAAATTATGATTCATAGTCCTTGCGGTCAACTTAATCCATCTTCTCCGTGTATGCGAGACAAATTATGTACAAAATATTTTCCAAAACTATTTATTCCTAACACAATTTTTCAAGCAATAAAGTCTCCTTAATATAGACGTCGTAATGATGATTCACATTTTGTAATTAAAAAAGGAGTTCAAATTGGTAATAATTATGTTGTACCGTACAATGCTAATTTGTTATTGAGGTATAATGCTTATATAAACGTTAAATCATGTTTTCAGTCTATGTTGATAAAATATTTATTCAAGTACATAAATAAAGGACCCGATAGAGCTCGTGTATCGGTTCGTGATAATATATATGATGAAATCCAAAATTATCTCAATTGTCAATATTTAACTCCTCATGAGTCCGTCTAGCATTTATTTGAATTTTTCATTCATTCTAGATATTCTGCAGTTCAATATTTGAAGATTCATTTACCCAATGAACAAAATGTTTGTTTTCATCAAGCTAATTCTTTTCAAAATGTATATTACAAAATCCAGGTATAGAAGCTACAATGCTAATTGCTTGGTTTACAGCTAACAAGACTTATAAGAAGGCAAAGAACGGTACCAATTTCCTACAAAATTGGCGTGGAATGATGATAAAACATTAAGGACCCAAAGGAAAAGATATCGCGTTCTCTGTGGAATAGCACATGTGCCACCAAATGTGGGTAAATTGTACTATTTTAGAATGCTTTTGAATGTTTAAAAAGAATATATCAATTTTGAGGCAATAAGAACGGTTAATGAGATAGTATACTTTACTTATCAAGAGGCATGTCGAGCTTTGGGATTACTACGTGATGATAAAGAATGGCTCGAAGCATTGTTGAAATCTATTTTTACTGCCACTTCTCCTCAAATTCATTATTTATTTGTTACAGTTATTCTATTTTGTAATGTCTCGGATCCTCGAGCTTTGTTTGATGCATATTGGATTAAGATGTCCAATGACATATCATACAAAATGAAATTAAATTTTAATATGCCAAATCTTACCATGCTTGACGACGAATAAAAGAATATTGTTCTACATGAGATTGAAATTAAAATTGTTTAACCTATCGTCCAGTAGTTTAAAAAACCATCAATTACCAATGCCAAAGACACAACAAATACATCAACTCGATAATAGGTTTATCAGAGAAGAATTAGATTTTGATTGTGAAACATTGAAACTAGACCATTCTGACTTGATCACCAAACTGAATAATAATCAAAAAATTATATACGATGAGGTGATCAAAGCCGTAGAACAGAAGAACCCACGATCATTTTTTGTTCATGGTAGCGGAGGTACCGGCAAAACTTTTTTATGGAATACTATAATTTCAAGATTAAGATCCGAAGGCAAAATTGTTTTGCCCATTGCTTCATTATTACTTCCGATAGGTAGAACAACTCATTCGCGTTTCAAAACTAACCTGATTATAGATAAAGATTCAAATTATAATATAAATAAACAAACCAAACTTTCTGATTTAATTGAAAATGCTGAATTAATAGTATGGGATGACTCCTATGTGCAATAAATGGTGTATTGAATGGGTGGACAGAACGCTGCGTGATATTTTGTCAAAAAAAGAAGAGCCATTTGGAGGAAAGACGATTTTATTCGGTGGAGATTTTAGACAAACATTGCCGATGATACAAGGTGGTAGTAAAGAACAAGTCATTCAAGCATCGTTTAATAATTCATATTTGTGGCCTAACATCGCAGTATTTCATCTAACTAAAAATATGAGATTGTCGACAATTGGTTTAACTCCTCTTGAAAAAAAAAGAAATTAAAGATTTTGCTGAATGGATGCTAATGATAGGTGAAGGTCGATTGGAATCTAAATTGCCCATGGATGATTCAGATGCAAGTTGGATTGATATACCGAAAGATTTGTTGGTTGATGCCACAGTTGAACCCATAAAATCAATTTTTGAAACAACTTATCCCAATTTTGATACCAAATACAATGATACAAATTATTTGAGAGAACGTGCTATTGTGACTCCCAAAAATGTAATTGTTCATGAAATCAATAATTATGCGATTAAATTAGTACCTGGAAATAACAAATCATATTTTAGTTCAGATTTCATTTCATATAATTCAGGTAATAGCGATAATATTAATGTTTTGTATCCCATGGAATTTTGGAATAAACTTGAGTTTAGTGGTTTTCCGACACATGAACTCATATTAAAAATTGGTATGCCTATTATGTTATTAAGAAATTTAGATCAGATACGAGGTTTGTGTAATGACACGTGGTTAATTGTGACAAAATTGTTTGAAAGATTGATAGAAGCAAAAATACTTACTGGGAGTAACATCGGACAAAGTACATATTCCAAGAATAGTACTGATAGCAACTGAAACTAAATGGCCGTTTACATTTAAAAGACGTCAATTTTCTGTTAGACCATGTTATGCAATGACAATCAATAAAAGTCAAGGTCAATCATTAAATCAAGTCGGAATATATTTGTCAGAACCGGTTTTTACTCACGGACAATTATATGTGGCATTATCGAGAGTGACGTCAAAAAAAGGCCTCAAGATAATGATGAAAAATAGTAATGATTTGCCTAATAACTATACAAAAATATAGTTTATAGAGATGTATTAAAAAATATATGATATACGTATAACACATACACGTTACACATATGTATACAATACACAACACAAAACCATGTTATATTTGTAACACATAACACACTCGAAACGAAACAGACAATGTGAAATTTATACTCGGCCTCCTAAAATAACAAAGGATGATGTTATACAAAAGAAACAGAAAAGACCATGTCAATCAACTAAAGAGATAACGGATCATTGTTTATACATGTCCTATTTTAACAATCATGAACCAACAATCCATAATAGATTGGTTGCCTAAAAAAAGTTGGGAATTTGCATTTTCGTCTGCACCTTAATTCTCATTCACCCATAAACCAATACTATAATAGTTGCCAAATCATAATAAAACCCACAAACTTGAGATACCACCAAATAGATGGGGCATGATGGGATGTACATTAGGTTTAGAGCTCTCTCAAGGGTTTGGATCAATTTTTATGTTTTCTTTCCACAAACCACGGTTTCAGAACGTGGCCAACACCTAATCGGCGCTATCAGATTAGGCACGATTTTACCGTCCCTTCCTCAAGGTAGCTATCATTATCATCTACTCTATGTTTCAATTGTTTATCACTAATCTCTTTGGTTTCTGACTAATATCGTTCTCAATGAACCAAGGAGCACCCAATTTTCTTCCCAACACAATCATATCTCAAAGAGGGCTACTGTTCTTCTACTATGGTTAGACAAACATACCGTTTTATATTGGAAAAGTTGGCAGCGGCATCATTCTTTCTCTATATGGCTGATTTGATTTTGGCAAGGCCATGGTGCTGACGCAAGACCTCAGCTTGGTGGTTGGATTTGAGGAGATGCTCGCTTCCTATAAAAGGAATCCTGCTCACATAGCTTATTTCTTCTTCTTTCCACTGCAACCAAACTCATTGCTATCAAAAGGCCAATTTCTTGCCGTTTATTTTAATGGGTTGTCCTCAAAGAGTAGTATCCAAACAAAAATTATCCTGTATAGTTTGATTATGAGGTGTGATGTGCTTAGAAGATCATAAAATCTACAGGTCTATTTTTTTAATGTAAGTCTTTTATGGTGTGTGGCTTCTCATTAAAACTTTTCCTTCATTTTTTTCTATTTGGATTACTTTGTTATGTTGGGTGTAGTCTTTGTGTCTTTGTCATTCAATCATCTGTTGAAAGAGAACATTTTAAGTGGAGTGTGAATTTCAAACCTTAGGGATTATCATCAGTTTAATTTTGCACATCTATTATTTAGATTTCATATATGTCCTAAAGTTTATGTGGTATTTTACTGATAATTTTGTGTATTTGTCTTTGTAAAGGAAGTGATGGTATAAAGTTGAAGGATGAATACACCGTTGTCTTTGATCATGAATTAGGTTCAAGAGAGACAAGAGTAAGCACTTTGCCTTTAGATTGAGTTATTTGTTCTATGCGTCTGCTTAGTATGTTTGATTAGTTAGTTGCTTGGTAAGTCGGATTATACATGACAATGAACTTTTAACCAAGTATTGGTCATTAGAAGTGTAGACTTCACTGTTTGGTTTCTATGCATTTGTAAGGATCATTTTTTGGAGGTTTATATGATCATATAGACACCATGTTTGCTGGTTGTTTTTTATTTGTTGGGCTGTTGTTATTTTTTAAAATTGTATGATCTAATTTATTGCGCTAGGGATATTTTAACTTCTTTCTTTTTGTCGCTCATTTTTGATTACTTCATTTGTTTGGAATCACAAGGAATCATGAAATTCAAGAAGATTAAGGACATTCTTCTCTTTATGAGTGGGTACAACATCTGAGTTCGTACTATCTTGGTGTGGAGGCCAAAGAAATTCAACGGAGAAGACTTTGATGGATTGCACTATTTACTGCTGGATAAGGATGTGATATTTTTTTTGATGTCCTTTGTATTCTCAATGGTTTAATCTTTCCCTTCATACAAATTTGCGTATCATATATATGAAACCTAATGAAAAACCTTCATGAGTATTTGGTATATCTCTCATATATAAACACATTAGATATATGAAAAAAGATGCAAAGTAAACATGTTTGTGCATCAAATGCGTTTATTTTATATCATTGGGTAAACGCACGAAAGTGGGAACGTTTATTTCTTTATTTGGTTTTCATCTCATACGTGGATATTTTCTTTCTTTGATTGATTTTGTGATTCTATTCGAATGGTTACTCTTTTGTTTGATCAGCTGATTTTTTTGCTACGTTAGATCAATTGATGGTGATTGGGTGGGAAGATATTAGTGGAAATTTTGTAGTAGCAGATCTCTTTCCCATGCTAATTGAGACTGTCAAAATAGGCATGTTCATTATGAATGAGACTTTGTTCTATGGGTTTGAGCATTTGGGTGCTATATTTTTATTCCATGATTGACTACAGAGTGATATTGATTTTCATTATATTCAATTGGTTGCTCAATAGGTTTCAAGGACAATGCATGTGTATGCTTTGTAGTTGTGTTTCTTAGCTGCTTCAATTGTATTTAATTTAGCTAATAACCTGCTAGCATAACTCTTGCTGTATAGGTACTAACATCTAATTTAATTGTTAGTTGTACAAATGGATCAGAACATGGACTACACCATCCTAAATGAAGAAATCTTACGAGCTCTTCGACAAGTTCTCCAATTGTAGATATCTAGCCACCAAATGACTGGAACATCACAGTCCCCATTACCAAATACCTTACCACCGCCTCAATCATCTACACAGCCTCGAGACCATGATTTCAATGACCCAAATTAAAAGGACACAAAAACCTCAAAAGCAACACAATGTGCAAGCATAAGCAAGTTTAAAAGATCTGTCACAAGAGAAGAGAAGAAGATATCGGGAATAGATATACCAGAGATTGACCTCATTGTTGACTCTGAACCTAAGAAATTGAGGGGACGACCAAGGTTTGTAATCTTTGCGCAAACTGCACTTTCATCTATATCTTTCTTTTCACTACTATATTAATTAATTATGCTTGAATTTAGAAATACACAAGGTAAAGGTTCCTGCTTTATATATGCGGTTAGAATTTGTTATAATTTACCTTAAACTATTATATAGGGAACGCAAGGTAAAGGGCCCTCCAGCCACAACAATAAAAAAAGGGGGAGGCTGACCTAAAGGAGTACCAAGGAACCCACAGAAAAGGTTTGTTCCAAACAAATTTAATACATGAAAAATAAATTTTCATTCATTTTGAATAAGTACTTATACATTCTTTTATAGAAAAATTGCTGATGCCGAAGAAACCCATCTGCCAAAGAAGAAATCGGGTTAGTCATTAAGAAAGCGAAGAAAGCCATTGGCAAGTACTGAGCAGCAACCCACAACGGCAAAAACATCAACAATGTTTAGCCCCAATGAAGAAAAGGTCACTGATCAGCAAGCAACAACTGCAAAAACATCGTTTAAAGGGAGGTCAACTGAGGAGGAACTCATTTTGAGTTGTACTGGCATTAGAGAAAGGCTCTTCGCCACTAATGTCACCCTCGATGTTAGTATAGCACCATTAGTTCATGGATTAAACATACTTACCCACTTAAGCAGGTAATCAACACCTACCCGACTACCCGAAAGACTACCGAGCGGACTAGAACTTCACTCGCAAGACCGTGCCCATCCGATCGGGCACGCGCCCGACAAGTGCACATCCGAATACTCGGCCCACATGATAGCAAGTGCAGCCCTATCCCACATCAAAGAGCACAAGCAAGCAACAATCTCACCCACCTATATAGGTAAGGCATTTACTACAGGTAAGAGGACAACCCATTCATAGGCAATCAATTCCAATCTTAAATACTCCAACCTACTTTCTTACACGTTCGCTTGACCGTTATATCCAATACATCTTCTAACTTAGGCATCAGAGCGTTGAAGGCAGGCTGACCCTGTCTTGACCATCTGACCACCCGTTTGTTGTTGTATTCTTCTAACAGTAGGAGCCGAACACCCGAATATCCGAACATCCGAAGAGAGAGCAGGCACCCGATCATCCGAACAGCCCGAACGTTCGGACAAGAAGAGAGATTACTCGTACTTGCTTCTGCTTGATTACGTCTCGCGTAATCCGGTAGAAACAGTTGGCGCCGTCTGTGGGAAACTTACAAATTGCAAACCTCGTATAAACACCACTAACCAAAAGTCCACATGAATACCCAAGACACAAACATCAGTGACATGCCCATCGAGGAAACACCCCCGAGCGCACGGGCGCGATAGGTGATCGAACTGGGGACAAGCAGCAGCCCCGGACTGAGCGGCGAGGAACGCGCCGACTACCTGCTCCAGGAGCTGCGGGAAGCAGCATTCGAAAGAGACCATGAGCGTCAGATCCGGCAGAGGGTGGAAGCAAACATCAGATATGACACGGGCAGGGTCCCGTCTGAGAAAACGCCAACGCCGAGGATCTCCAGCACCCGTTCGGCAGGGCCGCCCCTCGGGTGACCCAAACACCCACGCCAACGGAGGAACCCGCGCCCAGAGATACGCCCCCAATGGACAACACCCTGATCCTCCGAAGGATGGAGGAGCTATCAGAGGAAGTATCGCGCCTACGGAAGGATAGGCTTGCCGGGCAAGGTGGGATGTTCACTCCCCGAGTCAGTCCGTTTTCGGCGCACATACTAGAGAGGGGTAGGGACCTGAACACAAAAATGACAAAGGTCACTCAGTTCGACGGAAGCAGAAACCCCTGCACGCACATTGACGAATTTCGGTCTGCCACAGACGGAACCAGGTACTCGGACTCAACTTTGTGCTTTCTATTCCAGGAAACGCTGTCCGAGGAGGCAAGGAGATGGTTCTACGAGATTCCACCAGGCTCCATCTATTCGTTCCTCGAACTAGCGGAAAGCTTCCAAAGGCGTTATAGGCTCCAAGGTAAGTACAACACCACTGACATCCTCCTCAAGGTCCGCCAGGGGGCAAACGAGAGCCTGTCCAGCTACATCAATCGATGGAGGGCGATGGCGAGCACATGTAGGAGCCTCAACAAGCAGGTGGCTAAGGTCGCCCTGATGGACAACATGCTCGCAACACCATTCGTAGAAAAGCTCGTATGGAAGGAGCATCTCGACTACGACGAGATCATGGATCTGATCGTACAGAAAGCGCTGGTGGAGACACGAGTGTACGGGACCGCCTCCAAATCCAACACCGACCAACCAGAGAGTGCGGACGCCCAACCGCGACAAATCGTCGACGACAGAGGAGAGTCGGGCGGAGGCTACAAGCGAAACCAAGATGCGTACGGGCAGAACAACCAGAGGCCGTCTTCCCGTGGCTACCAAAGCATCTGACATGACCGGGCGAGAGTACCCGCACTGCAGGGAATCCGTTCCCGAGAGCCCCCCCGGTACCGACTGGCTGAGCAAGAGGTCTACGCGATCGACCGACAGTCAAACGAGCAGCTGCTCCGCCAACACCGACACCAGATCCAACCACCGAACAACGTGTCAAAGGACAGGGTCCCGATCGGTTGAACCCCAGACAGGTGGTGCGAATACCACCACACCGTCACCCACCACACCAACGACTGCATGATGCTGAAGAAGGTGCTTAGGGACATGCAGAGGGACGGATGGATCGCCCTCCCCAAAGCCGAGGAACTCCCGCGCGAGCCGAACGTCGAAACTCGGGGGGCGATCAGCACGATATCTAGAGGGAAGCACAAGGAAGGGACTTCGTCACCCGACCGTCCTAGCAGGGAGGTGCTGACGATCGGGGCAGGGAGGACGAACAAGGCAGGAAGAAGAGAGCCGTCAACCATCAGCTTCACGGCGGAAAACGAGGAGAGGAGTCCAAAGAACAGCACCTTGCCGTTTGTGATCGACGCAATCATAGATCGATTCCTCGTGAAGAGAGTGCTGGTAGACAACGGGGCGTCCGTGAACGTGATCTACCTGGACGCGTACACGATGCTGGGCAGACCCTCATACAAAATGACGCAGGACCACGAGTGCGTCACAAGCTTCACAGGTGAGACATCATATCCAATCAGAAGCGATAATATTCGGATCGAGATCGGCGCCCCCGACTCCCCTCACAGCGAAGTCCGAACAGACTTCATCATCATGGACACGCCCTCCCCATACAACGCCATACTCAGGAGGCCAGGGATCAACAGGCTAAAATTGATCATCGTGGGGCACATGTTACTGGGCTGATTCCCAACAGAGCACGGAGTCGGGCACATCTGGGGATACAACTACGAGGAGGCAGCAAAACCCAGGAACAGGCAGGAGATCCTAGCTCTAGAAGGACTGGAGCCAGAGGCGGAAACACCGAACGACCCGCGTGACGGGCTGATACCGCGTGACGGGCTGATAACGGTATCCCCCGTCCCTGAACACGAAGAACTGAGGACGGTTCAGTTATCCTCCGAGCATCCGGAGAGGACAATCCAGATTAGCGCCCAACTGGCGCCCATGATAGCCGAGCGATTGGTCGCACTGTTGAAGGAGAAGCAGGAGGTATTAACATGGTCATACAAGGACATGCCCAGGATCAACACGAGCATCATATCCTACAAACTGAGCGTCAACACCGGCGCAACGGCGGTGAAGCAGAAACGAAGGGCGTACAAGGCGGAACACTACGTAGCAATGCACGAGGAGGTAGACCGACTACTGAGCATTGGGTTTATCCAGAAGGTGGATTACCCGAAATGGATCTCCAACGCTGTAATGGTGCAGAAGAACAATAAGAAGTGGATGATGTGCATCGACTACAGCGACCTCAACAAGGCATGCCCCAAGGACAGCTTCCCTCTACCGAGGATCGACCAGCTGGTGAACGCGACAGTCGGGCACGAGCTCCTATCAATGATGGACGCATACTCGGGATCCAACCAGATCTTCATGGACCCCACAGACCAGGAGGCGATGTGCTTTGCCACGGACAAAGGCCTGTACTACTAAGCATACCGTCACGTCCGCAGAAAGGATTGCACGGAACTACCTGTTTTCTTTTCGGGGAAAGGCATGACGGGCGCTGAAACCTGATACCCCATGATCGAGAAGATGACGTTCGCACTCATCACCGCCGCCAGACGGCTGAGACTATACTTCCAAGCATACAGCATCCACATCCTCACGAACGCACCCCTGCGCCAGATCCTCCAGTCGCCCGACCACAGTGGCCGCTTGGCGAAATGGGCGATCGAGCTTAGCGAGTTTGACATCCAGTACAAGCCCAAAACAGCTATAAAGGGGTAGGCAATAGCAGACTTCATCGCGGAATACACGGAAGCAGAGGCGACGCCGACCGACGTAACTGATGGCCCGACGGTAGAGGCATCCGAAAAGCCAGAAATCAAAGCAGGACCACTGTCAGAGTGGAACCTCTACATCGACGGATCCTATACAAAGAAGACGAGCGGCGCCGGGATCATCCTAACCGGGCCAGAAGGGGTAAACGTAGAGTAGGCCCTCAAATTTGAATTCAAGACAACCAACAACGAAGCCGAGTAAGAGGCGCTCATCGCAGGCTTGCAGTTGGCCAAAAACTCGGAGGCGCCCGACCTAAACATATTCAACGACTCATAGCTGGTGGTGAGCCAGGTTGAGGGAGAATTCCAGGTGAAAGGAGAGTCATTGATCGCCTACCTCAGGAACGTGAAAGCTCTAATAAGCAGGTTCAACTACATAAACATCAAGGGATACGATCCGAGAAAGAACAAGGAAGGGCTACGACTCAACAACGACCTATTAGAAGAAATGAGGGACACCGCACATCTCCACAATGCCGCGAGCAAACAGATAATCGCCCTATTATACAACCAGCTCATTCGGGCTCGACCGATCCAACAGGGGGACTGGGTCATGAAGGCAATACAACAAAAAGTCAAGGCACTCCGTCTATCGTGGGAAGGCCCGTATGTCATGGACGAGGTGGCAAGCCCCAACACCTTTTATCTAAGGGATATGCAAGGCCAATGACTACGACACCCGTGGAACATCGAGCACTTACGAAAGTACTTTCATTAAGTTCTTTTTATTACGTTATGTATTTTCTTGATCTGTCCACCCGATACTCGGGGACTGGGGATAGAATGTTTGCTTTGATGTAACATTTCATTTGAAAAAAAAGAGCAAAAAAAAAAAAAGAGCAAGCACACGCATACGGAAAAGAAAAGAAACTTCCATTACTTAAAGGATGCGAACGGCCAGTTACAAAATCCTACCTACAAGTTACAAAAAAAAAAAAGAGAAAATCTACACTACTTCCACATCTGCTTCCACCTCCACATCACCCGCCTGCTCCACCACCGCCTCGGGCCGCTCGGCCTGCTCGGGCTGCTGAGACTGCTGCTGCTGCTCCGCATTCCCGGTGGAGGGGCCAGCCGCTCCTACAGATGTGCTCGATAGCGCTCCAGATCGATGAACGGGGCCACAGCCACCCGAAAAGCAGTTACCTGCTCCTCAGCCACAGCCGTCACAAACTCCAAGAAATCATTCGACTCCTTGAAGGCAGCAACAGCCTCAGCCTGGATAAGCTTGACCCGATCCGGAGTCCAAGCGCAACGCTCGGCCTCCATCAGCCGGGACTCCATCTCTGCCACGCGGTTGGCAGCCTCTGCGCGCACCCGCTCCACCTCAGCCAGAGCACTATCGCGCTCGGACTTCAGCATGGTCTCCCATTCGGCGCTCTCCCGGAGCTCCCGAGTCAGCTCGTTCACTCAGGTAACCTTCCGCTCGGCTAGCTCGTTTGCCTTGGAGAGTCAGGCCTGCAGCTTCTCATGAGCTACGGCAGCCTGGCGGGACTCGGCCCTCAACTGTGTCAGCTCCTCCATGTTCTCGTGCGCACGTAAGTAGAAGAGTTGGTGGTGCAGCTTAGCACAAGCATTGAAAGCCCGATCCAGGTTGTCGGGGGCAGGGGCAGAACCCGGCGGTAGCAAGTGCTGGAATGACGCCACACCCTCGCCCAGGGATTGGCAGAGATTCTCAAGGAGAGTACAAGTCACCTCCCCAGCTTCCACCACCGCGCCAGCAGCATCCGTTCGCGAGCGCTTGAAGGGACAAACGGCCCCACCTTCAGGAGCAGGCGAACCAGTGGAGAGATCTGCACCACTAGACGACTAGGAGACCCGGACCCGCGACCCCGAGTACAGGGAGGCCTCCCGCCGATCTCTCTGCTCCATGCGCCTCTGGTCGCGCTCCATCTGCCGCAGCTCCTTCTCGCGAGAGAGGAGATCCCGTTTGGCCCGGTCCTGACTCCGAGCAGAAGACGACGTGGGCAGAGGATGAACAGCCCCTTCAGCAACCACCCAGTAGCGCGCACCCGCGGGACGATGACAGCAGCCGCACGCATGGTAGGAGCGTGGTCAGAGACGTTCGGCGCTGGGATCCTCGCCTGGAACGCATCCCCTACAACTAGTCCACCGTGCCCGTCATCCACGGCCCGGCGCACGGTCTCTACACTCGATAGCAACAGCTCCATGCGGCGCTGGAGGGCCTCGTCCTTCTCAGTGGCCTTGGACTTTGTCATTTTGGCTGCAAACAAACACGAACGAAAGGTTAGTAACAGTTATCAAATATACATAAGTAAACATGCAAAAAAGAAACAGGTATCAGATGCCCTAACAAATCGGGTGCTCAGGCCAGACGCGTGCGCTCGATCAGATCCCAGTGGCAGGCCACCCAGAAGTGTCTCACCTCGGGCGCTGGGTAGAAGACAAACTTTAGGCAAGCAACCCTGGCCTCCTCCACAGGCGTCATCGGGTACTCATTGGTGTTGAGGGGATAAAAGCGCTGAGGGACTCGATCAATGCGGTGCGCGTTAGCCTCGTACTTCGGGGAAAATGAACCAAATTCCCAGTCACCTCCCACCAGGCAGCTGATCGTACGCCACGAGGTCGACGAGCTGGGCGGATCGACCAACCACCACTTCACCCGCGGCTCCACGGTGAAGGTGCTCGAATCCCTTCGGCGGGAAGAGTGCTTAAGGCGGAAGAAGTGAAGGAACTCTGCCCGCGTCGGATGATCCAACCCGCATAGGCGGAAGATGTTAAAGAAGGCCACCAGCGTGCGGGTCAGCGTCGACCCACACTGACCGAGCAAAATCCTCAACAGAGCCAGCATGTACTGGAAGAACGGGTGCAGAGGCAGCTTGATGCCCTCCTTCAGATGGAACTCGCTCGCGCATATATAACCGGGCGGAGGCCGCGTAAACGTCTCGGTCTTCCTAGGAATCCTTAGCTTCACGGATGAAGGGATATGGTAGTCGCGCGCCCATCAAGCCATCTCCTTCACCGTGGGTACTCGCTCGGGCTCCTGCACTGGTACTCCGTCGGGAAGCACCCAATGCATGCGTCTGCCCTCCGCAAACTGAGGCACGGGGTTCTCCCCTCGTGTGCGCTCCTCGCCCCAAGGCCCCGACGAAGAAGACCCACCCAACGACCCCGACGACTCGGACGCAACCCCCAAACCGACGTCTTCGGCAACAGTTCGCACTCGCTCATCTTCCATCGACTGCACGACAAGAGAATCATCGTTAGGGATATACCGCAAGGGCACTACACTCATCACGGAGTCAAATGAGGAGTCAGATCCGCTCGTGCACGGACCACAGCTAACCCACCCCGCCCCCGGAACATATATCCGCTCACGCAACATATCGATCGAAACTTTTATCGGTTCCATCTCCTAGACAAGATGCACGCACGCAACACCCAAACACTTAGCAAGAAAAATCCTACCACAAACAAGAAAAACCCAGAAATCTACCCCAAAACAGATCAAAGCAGGCACGCCTCAAGAACACGCCTTGTTCTTGAGACGAAAACCCAGAAAAAACCCAGAAAACGTGTAAATAGAAACGGCAAGGAAACCGGAAAAACAAAAAAACAGTATGGAAGGCAACACAAATTCAGTTTAGAGCCTCACCAGAGTTGATATTGAAGGTTGAAAGTTGAACGTCGACGATGAACCCCGGCAAGAACACACACAGAAATCAGAAACAAAAACAGGTACGCAAGGTAAATTTTTGCAGGGCTTCAGTAAGAGTAAAAAGCGATGGGAGAAGACGACACCCCGAAGGCCTATTTATACTGACCCGAAGGCACACGCGAGCGAACGCCTGCCATTCATTTTTCGCGTGTCCACTGTCAAATGATGACACGTGTCCACGAGGCGGTTTACTTACCCTCCTAGGTAACCGCACTCACCTTTCAGCTTCCCGCCTCGGTTTCAAACCCTAGCACGATCTCCCACGACTCACCACGTGTCAGCCATGCAACCTCCCACGCTCCCACGTGCGTGACGACTGACCTTCTAGCAGTTACTATGTCGCCAGCATTGATTACGCATGGCCTGTCAGCATTTATTACGCCGGCTAGCATTTATTGCACCCCCAGCGGTTTCCAAGGAGAAGTCGAAAAGATGTCACTCCAAAACGTCCTATCAGTCAGATCATCCCACCTGAGATACGCACACGCACATCACGATTCCCGCCATTCGGACCATCGCACGGACCACCAGCACGATCAAGCGCCTCACAATCTCACAGGCAAGTAAACGCCACCCCACCAGGTTAGTGCAAGACCATTGAGGCGTCCCGAAAGAGGCTAACGTCACGCGTTTTCTTTCGGCGTGTGCGCGCTCAAAGTAAGACCATTTAGGCGTCCCGAAAGAGGCTAACGGTCCGTGTTCCATTTTCGGCTTGCGCGCGCTAAATAGACAGTAGGCGGCGCGTGGTATCGTCTCCCTGATTCTGTTGGCGAAGCCGGATCACAATCGGCTGCTTGTGCAGTCCGCGCCTAGGCACCCAGTATGAGGTGACCCACCGTTCAGGCTACGCGGCACAGAAGCGGGCTAACGTCACTCGTTACCTTCCGGGGCGCGCAAACCGCAGGACCATTCAGGCGGCTCGAAAGCGGCACGCACCTTTCGGAGCGCGCGCCGAATGATGGGCGACTCAGGAGTGGCCCCATTTTCTCCGAGTGCGTAACGTTACCATTCGCCGAATTAGGCGGCACGATAGCGGCAAGTTCCTTTCGTGCGCGCGCTAAACCGAAGAGTGACACGGGCATGTTGTCCGTCCCTCTGTGCGCGCTGCAACATATGTACGTAACGGTCGGGGCCCCACCGTTGACGCTACTATAGGTCAGCGCCGAGAGTGAGGATCTCCTCTCGGGCACCTAAGCACGGCCGTTCCGAGGCGTATTTTTAACGGGCTCCGAACAGCAAGATCCGTTTGGGAGTGCCGTGCAAGCGGCTCGGAACCATTCATGTATCAAGAAAGGCCGTTCCGAAGGCCTATCCTTGGCGGACTACGGACAGCAACATTCGTCGCGGGGCCGGGTAAGTGGCTCGGAACCATCCATGCATTTCAAGAAAGTCTGTTCCATAGGCCTATCCTTGGCGGACTCCGGACAGCAAGATTCGTTGCGGGGCCGGATAAGTGGTTCGGAACCATCTATGCATCCACATACACAAGCATACATCAACACTTATTCACTCAAACCACATCATCACTCAATCACATCGCACGATCATACATACATCCGCATACATTCACATACTCATTCACTCATACCTACTTGTATATCTGTACCGCATACATCCACATTCACTCCTACATACTAACATACATCCGCATACACAACATACATATCCGTTCACATGGCTCCACAGGCACACGCCCGGGCACACGGCTCCAAACAACAAGATTCGTTTGGGAGTTGGGTACCCAGATACAGGATCACACGAACAGGTACATGATCAGACGCACAGGTACCCACTCCGTCAAGCGAGCTCTTTCTTGACCGAAAAGTTGGTGGACTTGGGGGTCACAGGACCGCGCATACTGCTCAATCGGATAAATATTTGTTTAATCGTACGAACCCTTTCAACTCTCCAATCAAGAAATGTCTCTTTGACTTGGGGGACTTGTTAGTATAGCACCATTAGTTCATGGATTAAACATACTTACCCACTTAAGCAGGTAATCAACACCTACCCGACCACCCGAAAGACTACCGAGCGGACTACAACTTCACTCGCAAGACCGAGCCCATCCGATCGGGCACGCGCCCGACAAGCGCACATCCGAATACTTAGCCCACATGACAGCAAGTGCAGCCCTATCCCACATCGAAGAGCACAAGCAAACAACAATCTCACCCATCCATATAGGTAAGGCATTTACTACAGGTAAGAGGACAACTCATTCATAGGCAATCAATTCCAATCTTAAATACTCCAACCTACTTTCTTACACGTTCGCTTGACTGTTATATCCAATACATTTTCTAACTTAGGCATCGGAGCGTTGAAGGTAGGCCGACCCTGTCTTGACCATCTGACCGCCCGTTTATTGTTGCATTCTTCTAACAGTAGGAGCCGAACACCCGAATATCCGAACACTCGAAGAGAGAGCGGGCACCCGATCATCCGAACAGCCCGAACGTTCGGACAAGAAGAGAGATTACTCGTACTTGCTTCTGCTTGATTACGTCCCGCGTAATCCGGTAGAAACACTCGAAACTATGAAGAGTCTTTTGTTAGAGTAAAACATGTTGATCGATAAGATAGTCTCTCAGAATATATTTCAGCTTAATCGCGATCCATTTTGTCGAGGGTGACTCTTCATAGTTTCGAGGGTGACATTAGTGGCGAAGAGCCTTTCTCTAATGCCAGTACAACTCAAAATGAGTTCCTCCTCAGTTGAACTCCCTTTAAACTATGTTTTTGCAGTTTTTGCTTGCTTATCAGTGACCTTTTCTTCATCTTTAGCTCTGTTCATTTTCAATGATTTCATGAAATGATTTCTCTCATACCTAATATCACGGACCGATAAATGTGTACTTTTGAGTACAACACTGTTGGTGGTTTGGCATTTTGTGATTGTTTTGACAACCTGGTCTGTCTGATTCCAGAACTACTTCCATCTACGTGACGAATAAAACAAGTGAGAGCTGCTGCCTCAAGTTTAAAGTTTGCTGCGGAAACCCATGTGAACTGTTACTGCTGCCTCTGTAAAAACTGTTGCTGCTGCCTCTGTAAAAACTTCTGTATCTCTGTTTCAGAAGCTGACACTTGTACAGTTATTCCGGGAAGCAACTCCAACAAATTCACCAAGAGCCTGAACCACACTTTGATTGTTCCCATATTTCAGTTATTTCCTCATTTTATAGCCTAAAGTACCAGTAGGCACCTGCTGCAAATTATCTATACCTGCTCAAGAACCTCAAAATGAACAGATCTTCATTAAAAAAAAAAGAACAGATCTCCAAGAACATTAAGGCAAATATGAGAGCAAAAAAAGAAGAGAAAATGAGCTATAGATAAACCTGAAGGCTTATCCTCTCAACCTCTCGGTCCTAAACCTGGCCTATCCTTTGCTGTTGAGCATATATTCGGAGTGACTGAGTATCTTAGTAAACATATAGCTTTCCAGGTGGTCCTGCTGAAATTCCTACCACTAATCTCCAAAGAAGACATAAATATACTTCAATTGTACACCACCAAATATGGTGCATTTCAGCAGATTCACTATCCCCTCCATGTTCTAAGGCTTACAAAAGTGGTCCGCAAGTTAGATTTAGTGCCTGATACCCCATTGTCATGCATTTCTGTACGTCTTTTCTTTTTGTCTTTCTCAGTCCTCTTAATCCTTACAACAACTAACATATTTACTTAATACTGACTTCCCAGCGCATGCAGTTTCAGCTCTGGTTTTTCTTGATGAATCTTGACTCTTGAAAAAGCTTTTAGTAAACTAACAAGAGGAAGAACTCAACAATGTATAACTACCTAACAACCTCATCTCGCTCACTAAACGTGTTTAGTGATGGATGAGGTTCTAGGCATACCCTGTTAGACACCCCACAAGAAAAGTTTAAGCAGCTACAAACCATTCGGCAGCGCATAACATGCCAACAATTATTGGTAGTAGAAACTAGAAAGTAACTCAATTTTTACCTTTGAGGGGCCATATCGGTGCCATTGATATCTATTGTACAGTAGGTCCCAAAAGCATATGCAAGTATCAGTTACGTACATGTCACCGTTTTCTCAAGAAGCCTTCACATGTTCTGTGAGTGAGATTGATTGGGGAGAAGAGAAGAATAAGAACAGTACAAGGACTCACAAGGCCCACCATAATTACCCAAAATGAGGTGACCCGGACGGTGAAACTGACTGAGGGGTATTGTTCTTTTCAGTGATTGTGACCTGTTCTTGGTTTGGCACATGAAGGCCATGTTACTCTTGCCCCAAAACGCACCTGTAAAGACAACAACGTAAGGACCTGTGAGGTCATTTCTATCTGCTTAAAACACAGCTTTCTATTTACTTGCCCAAAAGATTACTTACCGGTGTAACTGCATATTTGGAAGTCCGAATGTCTTACTAGTCTTCTGAGTTTTGGTCTATTCTCAGCTATATTTGTCCTTTTCACTGTCAAATCCTGAAAAATTAATATAAATGATATTGAGCTGACAATTAACCAAAGCTGTCATTCTGAGAAATGAGAACGGGAGAAACTAAATGAATAAAGAAAAGTATGGATGCCCATGTGGGCTGTAGAGATATGGTCTATCAGAAGTTCAAAACCCAGAAGCTGCATAGTTCATTTTAGAACTGATGTCTGAGATACACTGCCATATGGGTTGTTCAACACAATGCTTTAATAATCAATAAGATACTACAATAATATATTGGATACTGATTAGTCCAGCAATTTTCATTAAAGATGGTGTTATGCATATCTATTCTCCAAGTATGGATGGCATTCTCAAGTCTTACCAAATAAAAGAGCAAGTACAAAATCTGAAGAAGAAGCAACTGATAGTGGTGCAGTTGAAGTGTAAATCACAGAATCAGTTCCACAAGTTAATATGAAGCTTAAAAGCTTCTAGGATAATACAACATCAGCACATATACCATAAATATCAAGATAAGAAGCTTAGTTGTTGGGCTATAATGCCATTTGCAATTATGCATTATAATAGAGTATTAAGGAAACGAATTATTTTTTTGGAACCTTCCTTAATAAATTTGAAACGGTCTCAGTGAATTAAAAAGTAGGCTCATAAGTGATGTGTGCAAACCAAACAGTTATGACAAATGATAATGCATTATTTTCAAGAACCCTAAACAAAACATGCCGGCCCCAGGTACAACAGTACTGCAGGGAGTAGAGGATGTACCTGCTATTGACCACATGACGCTTATGTCTACAATTTATTGTGGATGCTCTCAGTGTGCAACAACATTAGAGCTGTTGCTCTTAGAAAAATTAAGCTCTGGCTACAACAAATGAAATCAAAGTGAAGATAGAGTTTGTAATAGAATAAAAAAAGAAAAATTAAAGGTGAATGTGATGCCAACTTACCCAGACTTTTGAAGCGGAGTCGCCTTAACCATGCTGAAATGCCCCATGCAGAAACCCTATAACACTTCCTAGAAAAAATACATTTAGCAAGTTGACATTTCTATGATCGTTAAGCAATATCGAGGATTCTGATGCAGAAGTTGTCATGGATTTTCCTCTAACATAAAATTCCACCACTAGTTTCATACTGTATTTTGTTCTCAACATCTTGACTTCTTCATTGCGAATAAAATGAGCAGCATTGGTTTACTTTGATATTTTTATCAACTCATTTGTATGAAACTATTAATAATAAATACAGCTTTACTTTCTAACTTTAACAATATCTCCATACATAGCTGCATTTGATGACCAACACCGCAAAATTAAGAAAAATTTAAAAACAGAAAAGGACTAAACTTCTCCACAGCTGATACACTACATATGATCAGTATCTTTGCATGTTTGCACACAGAAAAGGAAAATGAAGTTTCTGCTGCAGAAGTGCGTTATAAGTGAGATCTCAACGATCTGCAGGATGATGTGCATTCACTGGTCGGATATAGAACTGGCTTGTTGCTGCACATCCATTAAACTTAACTCTCTCCGAAATTTAGCAATATGAGCTTGAACCTATTAGAATGACATTTGAAACTGACCATTATTACATTAAGATTGAGTAATTCTATCATTTGAAACTGACTATTCTTTGTTCTTAACTAAGTCATATAAATCAATGAACCTGAACATATTCGTGCTACGAGATTAGATTTGTCTTTCTTTCTACTCCATGGAATGCCAGGATTAAAGGATCATCCAGGATTCAAACCCTACCCAATCTTAGTCTGGATATTCGGCTGCAAAGAAGACACTATGGAATGCCAGTAGGAGATCACACATAAACTTTACCATGATGACTCCATGCACATGAAGAAGAGAAGAAATATATATCACAAAAATGGATACCAATTTTCAGTTTTTAGAAAATAAGTAAATGTCACTAGTCCAGGTGAAACTAACAGGTTGAGACGCATTGAATGAAATAGATAATTCATCAACTTTAACAAAATTACAAGAGACAAACCACAACAAAAATACAATGATCGTCTGTACAGAGACGTTTGAGAGGTCATCTTTTCTTATGGAACTCAAGAAGTCAGTCAATCCATGGAATGAAAAACAGACCGTATTTGGGAAAACTAACACTTGGTACAGACAGAAGAGAAAAACAACAAAAGGTAGTTCAATTAAACAGTTCCGTCCTGTTTCTGCACCACAATTAATATACACAGTTTGTTACAGGTCAATTATAAGAGTAAGTATGATCCATCACATAAATTTCAGTACAGAGAAATCGTAGATCTAGAACTAAGAGGACTAACTTTATGTTTGATGTTTTCTTCATTAACTTACCAGGACAATTTTAAAGTTCATAATCGCCATATGCACATTGTAGACATGCAAAGTCATAGCTATAAAAGACAGGGTGGTTAGCATTACACTATATGCAAAAATGAGAAGAATAAGTTAGTTCCGTGTTCACATTATGAATCAAAGGGCTTCAGATGTAACTGAGGTTTGCTTTGATTGCAGAAAGGTTGACAGAGAAGAGCACATGAGCCCCCGAAGAAACCCCTCCGAAGTAAGAACAAGGGAAGGGGAGGGGTGGGGAAGACTATTAATTGTACACTAGTCTAAGGGGTCCACAGATTGTAAACATTACAGCTTCAATGCTTAACATATAATCCATTCAGAATTAATAAGGTAGCAGACCAAAATATGCATTCAGTTATTTCTGATGAAATAAATCAAAAACATCATTAAAGTAAAAGACCATAACATACAGCCAGTAGTTTCAGACAAAGTACTGCTTACCTGCTGACGAGCTGCTGCAAGTTGTAGCAGTTCATCCGCTTCTGAAAAATTCGTGAACCACTGGGTCAGTGGATGATCTTTGATGTCACCTCTCTTTCTCGTACTTGGATCTTCAACTGCCACTACAAGCAATGAAAAGGAATATTATAATTCCATAATGACATAAATAAAAGTTAAAGACCGCATACGAGAAACTTATACCAGGAGAAGGAAAAGTCAAACCGGAAGGTAATCGGGGTGAGACTATAGCAGGGTGATTCTGGACACGGGCTAAGAAATTCTCTGAAGGCTCAGGAAACACAATCTCATCGTAGGACTCCACAACAACAGGTTTCTTAGTTGATATAGGACCAGATTCATCTTCTGGGTACAGCCTCAATTGATGAAACCTGTGAGCAAGTTGAACATTAATAAATCGAAACTAATAGTTTTCTAATTGCATTTGGATAATCACCAAGATAGGGATCATGTCTACATGATCATCAACTTTCTACAAATGACATCCATCTTGTTTTCATGGAAAGCCACTGTGTAACAAATGTATTGCAAGATAGAAACTGATTACTAGGTTGTTAAAAATGCCTATACTCTAGTTAACTTTAACATTAGTACTAATAAGAAAGAAATGAAGAGGGGAAAAGAAGAAGACAATAATCACAGCAAATAAATCAAGCCTCTCTGTGCAATACAAATATGAATTGAACACACGGACAGATTATATGAAAACTGGTTTCCATAACTATGTCCTAAAGTAGGAGGTGTTTCTGGAGAATAACTTGGAGATAGTGAAGAAACATACTGACAATGGAATTTTAAGCCAAGTAAGAGTTTTCCTTGAGAAGCTGGATTAGTTTATTGTTTTCTTTAGAATTGTTTTAACATTAGTTCCATATTGCAAGGACATACATTTTTTGCCAAACTAGCAAGCCAAATACCAAGTACATTATTTAGATAGATGCAATTGATATAAAAAAGGACACTGTAAGAAACTTACAAGTTCAATGGCTTGTCGTAAACATCATTGTGGAAAAACAAAGTGATTGCAATTTCAAATTCACCCCAGCCACATTCTGATAATTCAAATGGCAGTGACTCAACGACCCTTGTGGGATTATTGAAACTGGGATGCAACTAAAAAACTACACGCTTTATCATCACACCCAGATCCTCATTGCTTGAACCACGAACGTACAGTCCACTTATGGGATTGGTGCCTGGTCACATATCCAAATTTATTCAAATATTCTAATGTTCATGTAAGTATGGCAAGAAACCAATAGATCTAGCACCATTTAATTAATACTTACTCGCTTGCCTTCTTACAGAGCCAGAATGCAATATTTCCATACACTATCGGAACACTAATCTCAACATCTTTGAGTTTCTTATGAAAAATCTACACAAAGTTGCATAAAAGCAATACAATAAAAAACCACAGTTTAATTTCAAGTGCATAAATTTGATACTTAACATTTGTTACATTATTTATCAGTAGCAATACTCTGTAACAGGAGTTACAGGACCATGAACAATAACATACAATGTGAGGCAATGGCAATCAGGGTACTGAGGTTAAAGCCCACAGCTATCTTAGAAAGAATAATTTGGTATTTGGACATGTATATTTTGGTGAATCTGGAAATGGGTAACTGTAAAAATCCAAATTCAAAAAGAAAATTACCTTCTTTTCAGTGTCTTCTAGTTTAACCATTTTGGGGAAGGCTGATTTGGGCGCAGGCGCAGTTGAGTCAGGCTGATCGGGACCGTCAATCAAAGAAGCTGTATTATTTTTCATGTCGTTGCAAAGAGATGTTCTGTCTGTGCAAAGCTTAGGGTTTCGATGTTACAGAGTATTTACCTACGATCTCGAAGGTTCCATTATAGCAGCTGCGCTTCGAGTGTTTGTTTTATTGTCACATTGACAATATATACCGACACAATGACCAGAATACACTTCATCGAGTTGTTACTGTTTAATAACTGGTGCTGTTCCTTTCAAAAAATAACAACTGACATCAATTATTTAGAACTAAAAGATGAACACTATCACTACCTATCTGAAAAGAGGACGTGACAAATGGAGGACCGGAACGAATCTCAAGGAGACTGAGGATCAAAGTAAGCTTTGCAATGGTGATCTCAATATATTAAGAGAATATTCTCTGGCTAATTCAATTTGAGACTTCAATACGACTATATCCAACATCTTTCCTCAACCCCTTTTCTTTCATCAAATCCCTCAACTGGTTAATCTCATGCCACATTCCAAACCTGGCATATAAATTTGATATGAGAACATAAATACCATCATTATGAGGATTCAACTCGAGCGCCCTTTGAGCAGCCAGTTTACCCAGTTCAAGATCTCCCCGATCTTTGCAAGCATTAAGCAAAGCTCCCCACATAGGGACACTGCAGCCAACCTGACCTTTATCGAGCATCTCAGTAATGAGCTTCCATGCCTTTCCTAATTCACCAGCCCTGCACAGCATATCAACTAGGCAGCCGTAGTGTTCTGGACCAGGTTCCAAGTTGAAGTCCTGTTTCATGGATTCAAAATATTCAACGCCGAGATGCAATTGACCGGTGTGAGCACAAGCCGAGATGACTGTCACAAACGCCACCCCATCTGGGTTAATTCCTTCCATCAACATATCTTTGAACAGTTCAATCACCTCCTTATAGTGTCCATTTTTACCACACACACCAAGCAGTGAAGTCCACATAACCACATCTCTTTTCCCCTCACCATTTCCAACAAACTCGAAAACTCTCCACGCCCTTTGCTACCATCCCACATTTACCATACATTTCAATCAATGAACTCAGCAGAAACACATCACTTCCCACATTGTAAACCGAACGAATCAGATAACCATGTACCTGTCTACCCAGTTCGATTGCAGCTGGCCCAGCACATGCTCGTAATGCCGCGGATAATGTGAAGTGATCATATTCTAAACTCAGCGCCGGCATCTTGCGAATCAATTCTACTCCTTCAACCCACAGCTTGGCATCACAATAACCTGACAAAAGTGCATTTGCACACACAGTGTTTCTAAGCGGCATTTCGTCGAACAATTGGTCTGCATCTCGGAAAACCGATGACTTGGCATAGAAGTCAATCAGAGCACTTCCAACAAAAACACTAGAGCACCAGCCTGATTTTATCACATGGCCATGTATCTTTTTACCAAAGCCAACATCTTTAAGAGAAGACGCAGCGGTTGAAGAACTACACAGAGCATAACTATCTATAGGGACACCAGTACTATGCATGAAGGAGAATGTTTCGAGAGCAAAGAGACCAAACCATTTCGACAGAAGTCAGATATTAACACATTGTCTGGCGATTCGGTTTTGGGGTTTATGCATTTGAAGAAGTTGGTCAAGTTCTGAAGGTTGTGTTGAGGAAAGCATTTGGTGTATGCGAGGATGAGTTTAGCGTGTAGATTAGGGAATATGGAAAGCAAGCCTGTTGTTATTAAGCAGGCATGGAGCTTCTTAACGGCGCTTTGATTCTTAGTTTGAGAAATATGGCGTACAAAACTAGTAACCAAATCAGAGCTTTGTGTTCCATACCAATGATACCATGGAAGATACTTGGACATCAAGAACTGGTTGCCGGGAAGTTTCAGAAGCTAACCAGAGAAAAATTATTATGCACGTCTTTTTTTGTTTTTTTTCAGAAACCCACACTCTGGATTCCCGCGGCGCTTGAACTCCGTCCACCGGCCGAGATGGACCACAAGCACAGTGGCATTCGACTCCCCCTAGGGTGAGCTTCAAAAGCCCTCTAGCATCGCGACCGGATTGGTGGCCGACCGATGAAAGACGTCGGCGACAGTCCTGACAAGGAGAGAGAGAAGAAGAACGAAATAGATCTATAAATCTGAGGACTTTAGCAGACGACATAAAAATATCGTCGGCTAAAATATAGTCGACGATACAAAATTTATACTCACGAATTTTCTTCGTTGGCTGAAGAGAGAATATTGTCGACTAAAGTCAAGAAAAGTCGACGACATTTTTTTCGACAATAGCCGACGACAGTTTTTTTTTTCACCGGCTAAAATACTTTAGCCGACAAGTAAAAACATTAGCCGACACAATATTTTAGTCGTCAGCTAAATATTGTATAGCTGACAGAAAAAAAATCCGTCGGCCTGTTATTGGTCATTTCATCGGCTATACTAAATTTTCTGGTAGTGTTGTCAAGTTGCGCACAAAGAGAGAATCAAATACTACTAGTTCATCTCTGTACACAATGGGGAAACTATTTGCAAATCCTTCCATTTTAATGGAATAAGTCGAGGAATGGGATACTACGTACTTTGCCTAGGAACAAAGCAAAACTAATCCTGATGACTGGTTCTAGCCTTCAATGTTTCAGCTTCATCTTCCGATAGGACGCTTCATCTTGAGAAGATAGAGAGACCTGCTAATACATGTAGTCGACTATTTGGAATACCAGTCTTTGCTAGTGCCCTCCCTTTCTTGTCCAGTTATACAAAGCAAGGTACATATCTAATGTCAAAATGAAGCATCTGCATTGACAACAACAGAAAACTATTCAGACAGAATACTCAATTCTTTGACACTAAGTAGAACTGAACATCGAGTTAAACTGAAGAACCATTCTTTTTCAAAGAACAGAAAAAGTGAAGAACCAGTCTTCAAGAATTCGAAACAAAATGGAGAACATAAGAAAGAGGAAGAACCATCAACAAGAATCATACTTATCCCAACTACTATCAGAAATTCAGAATGATTCAAGATCAGCAACTCTCATGCTCTAGTTCAACACCTCTGACTCCAAAAGGTAATGCATATATATAACACATGAAGTCGCAGCATAATCAATTATAAGTTGCTACCCCAAATCTACATCATCCACCAACCATATTGAATTCAGTATAAATCTTTTCAAACAAAAAGGGCGAGTGAATTCTCCAATCCAGGGTTCCTAGTGGTCTAGCATCATCAATGTAATGTCCACTGAATTTCCTTGACAATATATATACTAAGCTTCCGAGGCATAGAAATTCTTTCACAGAATCAGAATAACGGTGAGCAAATTCTACAGTTAGTACTGTTAGACAAATTAATCATAATCAACAAGTAACTTACCCTTGTTCTGAGGATCATGCAGATGGCTTTTAAGTGAACCCTTTTGGGCGTATTCATATATAAGAACGAGCTCATCCTCGGTTGTTGCATAACCAATCAACTCTACCTCGACACAAATAAACCAAAAAAGGAGTCAAAAGTTTGAAAATCGAAAACTACAAGGCTATAAGCTCCAGTATTAGACTGAGAATTACCAGAGATTTGAATGATGAACCCTGCATAGAACTTTTATTTCTGCTAGAAATTCTTTCGTTTTTGTAGCAGTCACTATCTTAATAGCAACTTCCTGAACAGAATTCAAACCAATATCAGCATAGGAATGATACGGACTCTAAACGGCAGAAACTAGGCTTCCAAAGAACATGAAACCTAACCTAGCCGCCGTTTCGTACCCATCATCCTCCTCGTCGTGTTCTTGCACTCTTCCTCCTCCACCAGCCCCAGCCCACCGTACGCCGCCTCCCTCACCACATCACTCACATACCCTCCTCCAAATACGTGGATAGATCATATAAGAAGAGATTGGCCTGAAGCAACAGAAGACATTATAACCTCAACGATATTCGTGAACTAGAGATCTCCGTTAACCACTAAACAATGAACCTGCTAAACAAGGACTAATTCTATAATCGGAAACCTCGAAACTTTGAAAACAACAAAAATAGATTAACACTATGTATTCGGTAGTGATGAATAGATGGTTGAACAACGTCTCTATATAGAGCGAGTCAAAGTTTATGGGAATTTTCTGATATATTGATCAATCCTAAATTGGGGGTACATATACACAAGTACTTACATTCCTAAAAGAAAACTAAATCAACTATTGAATTCTACTTAATTACAGAATATACATCTCTTAACTATACACGGAGTGAGGCACACTCCAACACTCCTCCTCAAGTTGGAGCATACAAGTCTTGAATGCCCAACTTATCAAGAGAATCATTGAACGTCTTACATGAAACCAGCTTAGTGAGAATATCAGCTAATTGCTCTTCTGATCGAACAAAAGGGAACGAGATGATCCGAGCATCCAGCTTCTCTTTAATAAAATGTCTATCAATTTCCACATGCTTTGTTCGATCATATTGAATAGGATTATGTACAATCTCAACTGCATCGGTGTTGTCACAATAAAGAGGCATAAGATGTTCTTGCTTAAAACCCAAATCTCCCAACAAATATTTGAGCTATAATAACTCACAGACTCCTTGAGCCATTCCTCTATATTCAACTCTGCACTAGATCTAGCCACAACATTCTGCTTCTTGCTCCCACTACCACATTTTTAACCATTGCCGGCAATTTTTAAATCGCCGGCAATGTTTTTTATCATTACCGGCGATTTTTTCCCCAAAAATCGCCGGTAATGTCTTCTTCTTTTTTTAACATTGCCGGCGATTTTTCCGGCAAGTCGCCGGTAATTAAAAAAAAAAAGACATTACCGGCGACTTACATTTAAGTCGCCGGTAATGTTAAAAAAAAAAAAAAAAAGACATTGCCGGCGACTTAAATGTTAGTTGCCGGCAATGTTTTTTTTTTTTTTAATTACCGGCGGAACATTGCCGGCGACTTGCCGGAAAAATCGCCGACAATGTTAAAAAAAAAAGACATTACCGGCGATTTTTGGGGAAAAATCGCCGGTAATGATAAAAAAACATTTTAAAAATGTGGTAGTGTCCTCCAAGTAACCAAATTCCCACCAACAAATGTGAAATAACCAGAAGTAGAACGCCTATCAGTGATGTTACCTGCCCAATCAGCATCGGTGTAGCCACAGGTTCCCAAATCTTTATTCTTTCGAAACACAAGACCTTTACCAGAAGCAGACTTCAAGTACCTTAGGATTCTCACCACCACATTCATATGATCTTCACCAGGATTATGCATATACTGACTTATCACACTAACAACATAAGCAAGATCGCGCCTAGTATGGGACAAGTAAATCAGCTTTTCGACTAATCTCTGGTACTTCGGCTTGTCTGTGGGGGCCTGATCATGATATTCTGCAATCAGATGATTCTGCTCAATGGGTGTATCAACTGGTTTACAATCAAGCATACCAGTTTCAGTTAACAAAAGTAGAACGTACTTTCTTTGGCTCAACATAATGCAGTCTTCGTTCCTAGCTACTTCAATACCTAGGAAGTACTTCAAATTTCCAAGATCTTTCATTTCGAATTCAGATGACAGCCGAACTTTCAATCTCTTAATCTTGTCTAGATCGTCACATTTTACCACCATGTCATCCACATAAATAATCAATGTTGTCAGCTTGTTCTGTTGGTGTTTGAAGAATAGGGTGTGATCTGAATTGCTTTGTCTATACCCAATCTTCTTCAAGAAAGTTGTGAACCTACCAAACCAGGCTCTTTGCGATTATTTCAATCCATACAAGGATTTCTTTAACTTGCACACCATCTTTTCTCCTGTAGAAGTTCCATATCCTGGAGGAAGATCCATGTAAATTTCCTCATTCAAGTATCCATAGAGAAAAGCATTCTTCACATCAAACTGTTGCAAGGGCCAATCTAGATTAGCTTCCAGGGACATGAGAACACGAATATTATTTATTTTTCCTACCAGTGCGAATGTTTCATCATAATCCACTCCATATTTCTGAGTGTATCCTTTTGCCACAAATCTTGCCTTATACCTGTCCACTGATCCATCTGCATTATGCTTCATAGCATAAACCCATCGGCACCCAACAGTCTTCTTGTCATGTGGTAGTGGTACCACATCCCATGTATCATTCTTGTTGAGAGCATCCATTTCAACCTCCATCGCCTTAGCCCACTTCTCCTCCTTGATTGCATCCTGCACTTTACTAGAAAGAGATACAACAGATAATTGATTCACAAAGGCTACATAAGGTTTGGATAGTCTATGGGTTGATACATAATTAACCACATGATACTTGGCTTTAGTTGACATGAGAGGTTTATATTTTTTGGAGGGTTGACCACGAGTTGACCTAACAGGTAATACTCTCTCAGGAATACTAGAACTAGGCAAAAGAATACATACCTCAGGTGATGACAGGTCAGGGAAGATCGTTGATAGAGGGGGAGAGACTGTGCTGTATGTACATCTTCTAGAATAGGTTGCTGATCACTGATTATTTATTCTCCTCCTTTCCACGGGTCATCGTTGACACGCGGAACACTAGCCGTCTGGGATTTTTTGACGGGTCGAGAAATACCCTCGACCGGCCGATGATGAGAGTCTATCTATTCTGGATGATCAGATTCGACCGGTCGATACGCCGGTACTGTCTCGTCAAAAGAATTTTTGACCGATCGAAAAATGGCCTCGACCGATCGATGAGCTGAATCTGTCTGGACCGAAGGATTTTTGACCGGTCGAACTTCTGAAGCCCCAAAGTGGTCTTCATAAAATTCACTCTTCTCATCCTCACGAGGAGTAACTAATGGAGAGAAATAACACATGTCTTCACTAAAAGTGACATCCATAGTGACGTAGAATCTTTGAGACAGGCGGTGATAACACTTGTACCCTTTTTGGTGAGTGCCATAGCCAACAAAGACACACTTAAGGGCACGGGCATCTAACTTGGTCCGTTGATTCGGATGAAGATGAACATATGCCACACAACCAAAACTCTTGTAGGAAGCTTTTTCAGATATGGAAGTACAACTGTTTGAGACAACACCTCAAACGGGATCTGATTTCGCAGAGCTGCAGATGGTAGTCAGTTAATGAGATGAGAGGCCCATAAGATAGCTTCACCCCATAGATATTTAGGCATGTTGGCACTAAGTAAGAGAACTCGGCCCATCTCCAATAGATGACGATTCTTTCATTCAGAAACTCCATTTTATTCAGGTGTTTGAGGACAAGTAGTCTGATGGATGATTCCATATTGTCAAAAATAGTCGTGAAAAGAATGATTGACAAACTCCCTGCCATTATCAGATCAAAAGATCTTTACACAAGCACCATACTGAGTCCGGATAAGATTATGGAAAGTAGTGAAAGCAGGAAACACAACATCTTGGGTCTTGAGTAATACAACCCATGTCAATCGTGTAAAGTCATTAATAAACAAAACAAAGTATCGCATTCCTGACAATGTTGCATTTTTGGAAGGACCCCATACATCAGAGTGAATTAATTCAAAAGGTGTTGTACTAGAAGACACCCGAGAAGGATAACTCGATTTATGAGTTTTAGCAAAAACAAAAGTTTCACGTCGGAGAGTGGACTCCTTTATTCTTACAAATAAAGACGGCATAAACTTCTTCATAACCCCAAACAATGGATGGCCTAATCGACGATGCCAAAGCCAAATTTCCTTTACTCGAAGTCAGGGCAACCGTGGGCGATGTTGTTCTTGTTTCCCCGCTGTACATGCAATCCAAGTTAAACAGTCTCCCCCTCAGATCTCCCTTGCCTATTATCGCCTGAGATGACAAATCCTGGAAGATGGCATACATGGGAAAAAAGGTTACAAAACACTTGTTTTGTGAATTCAATTCAGAGACCGATAAGAGATGATGAGATAGAGAAGGCACATAAAGAACATTATGTAATAGGATGGTGGGAGTAACTTGGATTGACCCTATACCTAAAACAAGAAAAGACACACCATTTGCATTTGAGATTTCGGATATGGGAGAGGAAGACAAACTTAAAAACAAGGACTTGTCAAAGGTCATATGGTCAGATGCACCTGAATCAATTATCCATGTATTACTACCAGTAAAGTCAGAAATTTTATGTGCAATACCAATTTTACCTCTACTCGCAGGAGCATAAATACCTGCTGTCAGATCTTGGCCCTCTATTCCATAGAAGTCAGGTGTTTGGACCAGCAGAACTACAGCCTTGCCACTACGATTCTTGTATTGACTTGGTTTACGAGGACATGAGATTTTGTAGTGGCCAAATTCTTTGCAGTAAAAACATTGTACCTTTCTCAGATCAGGATTACGAGCAGGTGAAATTCGTAGTTGAGTGTCTTGTGGTTTTGGCTTCCACCCTTATTGTGAGTGTACTGCTAGATTTGACATAGCATCATGGAGTTCCTTGGGCTGATTTGATTCTTCTTTACAAATATAGGCATAGGCTTATTCAAGAGTTGGTGGTACTACATGTCTCAGTAGTTCTTCTTTGGTAGTAGCAAATCTTGAATCCAACCCTTTCAGAAAGATATGGACTCACATCTTGTTGGTGGTCCTATTATGTGTAGCAGGACTGTGATGACCCGGACCAGAATCAGCAGTATGATCAGCTTGATTGATGAGTTACTGCATAGTCGCAGTTTGTCGGCAGTTATTTGAATCGCCAGGCTTGTTAACGACTAAATGATTGGCCGAGAATTGGAGCTGGGTCTCTTCTGGAGAGTCGTTGTACATGTGATTATGAGTTCGTGGGCGGTTTCGGATCTTTATTTGGACGACTGAGGAATTAGTTATGAATATTTGAAGTTTCGACGGAAACGGATTTAAATGGCAGGTTTGTTCGCGACTAAATTACCGGTCGAGAATTTGGTTTCGGCTTCTTCACGGAAGTTGTTCAGCATTTAATTTCGAGTTTGTGAGAACTTCCGGAGCATGATTTTGAGTTACGAAGAATTAGTTGCGAATATTTCCGTTTGTTGATTAATTAGTCGAATTAAATGTGTGTTTGGTTGAACAGTTAACTTTTTATCTGTTTGGTCGATGTGTTTGACTTCGGGTGATTATGGAAGATTATGTCGAGTCAAATTCGTGGCCGTGAGAATTATCGGAATCGGATATACGACGAGAAAGTTACGCGTGTTTGAAGTTCGTCGAAATGGATAAACATGAAGTTTCCTTTTTGGGAAAGTATAAATAGTGGACTTGCTCCTTTGGGAAAGTCAAAGCTGAATTGATTATCTTGACTTGGTGAGTTGACTCGGTTTGACCGAGTGGGAGGAGGTGTTCGACGGCGTGGCGGTGCTCCACGGTGGCGTTGGATTCCGGCCACCTCTCGGCATGGTTCTTGTCCCGTTCTCCTCGGCTCAACCTCACGAGTCTAGCCCCGACCTCTTTTTCCGGTATGGTTCACCGTGGAGTGAGGATTTTCCGGCGAAAAAGTGGAGGAAACTTTGTGATTTCGGGTTCCTCAAATTCGGCCGAATTGAACTTCAAGAGGTACTGGGTTTTGTAGCCCTCTTCAATGTGATTCTAACCATATAAACATGGTGTTCTAATTCGATTTGAGCATGGAGAATTTTGTGTTCCATTTCGGTTTTACTTGGAATTGAGCTAGTTAGAGTTTGAATTGGACTTCGGTGCAGTTATGGAAGTTGCTCAGTGGACGATTTTGAGTGGAATTGGTGCAGCTCCGCCGTGAAATTCTTCGGCCGGCAGCGGCGCCGCCGTGGACGGCGGTCAACGGCGACGGTTAACAGTCAACGGGTTGACTTTTTGACTTTCGACAAGTTGCATGTCATTTGACTCGAAATCGCGCTCCGATCGCTGTGGGGAGGTTCGTTTTTCGAGTTGAGTGTCTGAACGTAAAACGAGGTATTGAGGTGGTATATATGGATTTTCGACGATTCGTCGTATTCGAATTGTGTATTTCCGAGAACGGTGGTTTCTCGTGATTTGATTTGTATTGTCGGATTATGACTTTGAATATTGGACATTGTGAATATTCAGGGGTTCGTGATCGTTTGTTTGGCGAGGGATATTCCGCCGGATCACGGGTTAACGCGATACGCGTTACGCTAGTCTGTGAGTGGACAATTTCTTTTCACGGAATTCTTGCGAGTCTTTTATATGATTTTCGAACTTGAGCATGTGTATTGAGATTACGGATTACATGAGCATATGTTTTACGATTATACGATTATACTTATACGGATATACGAATACGAATATGCATATATTTATATATTGTTTCATGCATTTGCATCGAGCAGTTTATGATTTGGTTTACACAGAGTACAGTCGTGGTTACGTTGTTGTATCGATACACTTTGCCTCTCGGTTGATCCCCGATGGTAGGCCGCCTGGAGGGGCGTTTCCCTAACCAGACCGATGAGGGGCGTATCCCCGGATCCGAGGCCATTTCTGGCTAGAATCACGTGTGGGTCTGGGATCCCGTGATTCTGACTGTACTAGCACGGTGTGTGTCCATGAGTGATCTCGTGGGATTTTTACTTGCATGCTCAGTACACTGGAGGAGTATGAGTTTTACCTCGTGTACTTGTTATTTTATTTACCTAGACTCGCATATGTTATTTTATATATATATATCAACTGGTGAAAGACATTTATTTTCGTCCACTCACTCTAACGTGTTTATTGTCTTTCCCCTGGGCTTTTCGGTTTCCGTGCCCAGTTTGCAGTTCAGGCTCTGGTGTCGCACGTCGTGGTCGGAGGCATAGTACTTGAGCGGTCTTATATCTTTCAGTAGGTTTATTATTCTACCTACTGTGGTATATATATATATATATGTTTATATGTTGTGGTCGCTCTGAGTAATCCGTTGTTGATGTTATACAATTTTTAACCCGGATTTCAGTTTAGTGCATATGTATTTACTACTTTACATTATTGCTGATATATTGAGAAATCCGGATGGGATTGGTGCCCACGGTTTGCTTTTTGTGGTATAGGATGAAGTGTATTTTCCGCGTGCAGGTAATGGTAATTCCACGTTAGTAACGAAACTCTGCCAAAATTTCTATGGTTTTTGTTGGTTCGTGTTTTTGAAGGGGTTCGATTCCGGTTTAGGGAGCTAAATCGGGGTTGGGTCCTTTCAGGACTCACATCTTGTTGGATCTCGTTCATCTAGTTCTTGCCAAATAGCTTTTAGATTGGCATAGTACTCTGCTAAGGGTTGGCCGTTCTGAGAAGTGGTAAATGCTTGACATGTCAACTCATGTACCCAAGCAAAATCATTCCCATAATAATAGGTGGTTGCTATAGTAACCCAGATAGCTTTTGGAGATGAGTAGCCAGAGAATAAAATCATCATCGGTCTTGTTGTGACGACCCGGAACAGAATCAGTAGTATAATCGGCTTAATTCACGAGTTAGCGCGTAATCGCAGTTTTACGTAAATTGTTTGATTTGCCGATTTTGATTACGACTTAATTACCGGGCGAGAATTTGAGTTGAGTCTCTTATCGGGCCGGGAAGTTTTCCGGCCGGTTGTGCTCTAGGATTTTTCGAGCTGATTTCCGGCCAATCTCGCCAGAATTGGATTTGGCCTTAGTTGGGAAAGATGTTGGGCTTGAGGAGGAGAACCTTGTGGGAGCTTGGCCACCGGAAAATCTCTCCGGTTGACGGCGCGCCGGTGGCGGTCAACCGCCGAGCTCCGGCGACCCGTTGACTTTTTAAAATTTGATGATTTTAATGTCGTTTTGCTCGTATTCGCGCCCCGATCATCACCTTGAGGTTTTCGAGTTGATTTGGAAGCCGAATTTTTAGTCAAGGGTTTGTGTGGAGAGTTTTGAGAATTTCGTCGATTATTTTGTACCGCGTTATATATTTCCGGGAACGGTTGATTTCCGAGGTGTGGTACAATGTTGTGAATTGTGATTTTGATCAGATATATTTTGTGATTATTCAGGGGATTGAGATCGTGCTTCGGGCGAGGGATCTTCCGCCGGATCTCGTGATTAGCGTGTGTGCGCGCTGTGCTCATCTGTGAGTGGACAATTTATTTTCACTGATTAGTCATGAGTCTTTAATACATGTTTTACAAGCATGAGCATGCATATGAGATTATGATTTATATGAGCATATGTTATACGATTATGCTTATACAATTATGTATTACATATATGCATTTACATTATGCTTTATACACTTGCATAGAACTATTTATGATTTGGTTTACACAGAGTACAGTCACAGTATATATTGTTGTATCGATACACTTGCATCCCGGCTGATCCCCGAGGATGTTTACCGGGGGAGGCTGTGACCCCTGACCCAAGGCCTTTACCGGGGGGGGGGGGGGGCCTCTGTCCTGAGGCCTTTCTGTTTAGAATCATGTGTGGGTCTGGGATCTCGTGATTCCGACTATACTAGCGCGGACGTGTCCATGAGTGACCCGCAGAGTTTTACGTGGCATGCTCGTACATGTGAGGAGTTAGAGTCTCCCTCGTGTACTATGTCATATTCATTATTTAGACTCGCATATGTTTTTATAACATATATTATTCGGCGAAAGACATTTATTTTTCGTCCACTCACTCTAACGGTTTTTATGTCTTTCCCCTAGATTTTTCGGTTTTCGTGCCCAGTTTGCAGTTTGAATTCTGGTGCCTCACGTCGTAGTCGGAGGTTAGTTGTTCGAGCTACCTTTCTTTTCCAGTAGGTTTCTTGTTTTGCCTACTGTTGTATATTTTTGTATATATACATTAGAGGTCGCTCTGATATGATATTGATCTATGTTTTTATGTGGTTTTCCCCGGATTTTCTATAAAGTACAGTTATATTTACTGCTTTATGTTATTGATATGATATTGAGAAATCCGGATGGGATTGATGCCCACGGTTTGGCTTTTGTTGCATAGGATGAAGTGTATTTTCCGGGTGCAGGTTAATGACAATTCCGCATTAGTAACATTACTCTGCCGAAATTTTTATGATTTTTGTTGGTTTGTGTTTTCAGAAAGGGTTTGATTCCGGTTTAGGAAACTAAATCGGGGTTGGGTCCTTTCACTTGGTATGGACTTCAGGGGGGTCATCATTGTATTGGAGTTCATAGTATCCCATAAAACTTGTTCTTTAACAACCTCAGTAGGCTGTGGTAGAGTTTCGGCCACATATGGCCACTTCCCGACACCGCCAAGATGCATCTTCATCAATCGTTTCCATAATTGATAGTTGTTGCCATCCAACTGTACTCCACATCCTGTGTGCCCCGTTTGAAGGGCCATCATCTGATCACGAGAAAGTTCAGGTTGCTCAAAGATCGAAAGCTCCATTGCTCAAAGAAGTTCAGGTCAGAAGATCAAATTTCAGATTTCAAGTCGGGAAATCTCAAGCTGAAAATTTTGACTGGTCGAAGGTTTTTTTCAACGGGTCGAACAAGGGGAAAACTTCAGATCAGGTTTCAGGTTCAAGTCAGGCAGCGGAAGTCAGGTCAGGTTAGATGTTCAAGATCAGATTGGCTCTGATACCGAGTCAAAGTTTATGGGAATTTTTTGATATATTGATCAATCCCAAATTGGGGCACATATACACAAGTACTTACATTCCTAAAAGGAAACAAAATCAACTATTGAATCCTACTTAATTACAGAATATACATCTTCTAACTATACACGGAGTGAGGCACACTCCAACAGAGCGCCCCTAGCAACCAAACGAGGAGACTCTACATGATTAGAAGAAGCGGTCGTTGTCGAGATCATGGATGGCGTCTTCTTCCACTCTCTTTGTTTTTGTCAGGGCGAATCCAGAATTTCAATCTTGGGTGGGCTATAATTTACAATGCAGCCCACTTTTTTTATTTATTTTTTAGATTTGTAATGGGAGGCTCATCTTCACGTCTTTTTATTATATATAAGAAAAACATACATCGGATGAGGTATAAAACCAAACTCCGTGAATTAAAAGATCTACATTATTACTAACTAAATCTCACTCTCCGAAATCCACAAACTTCAAACTCATCAACAACCGAATCATTATCAATACTATCGGCATATTGTCTTTCAATATAAAGAACTATGCTATCATCAAGAAACTCTTCACACATCTTATTTCGAAAAGCATTTTTCAAGATCTTCATAGATGAAAATGCTCTCTCTGTTGTTGCAGTAGACACAGGAAGAGCTAATTCAAGACACATTAATTTATAGATCATCGCTGAAGAATGCATACTTTCTTGTTTCTACTAACTGTCGATCGACACAAGTCTAATAAAAATGATGTCATGTTGAATCGTACATCCCTCTGAATATCTTCAAGAAAATATGCACACTGCATCTCAAGAGAAAGTATATCAGTAGACGTAAAATCTTTAAGATAAAACTTCACAACAAGAATACGAATATCTTCAACATTGAATGATCGAAAATTATCACGAGGATCAAATGTTGCACTAAGAACAAGGAGCTCTAATGAAGTCTCTGTAAATCTAGTATCCAACTCTGCTAACTGAAAGTCTATCACAGCATTTAGAACACTAACTTGATAATAATGCTCATTTGTAATAAAATTTCTATGTTGGCATGTTCTTGGGTTTGTGCCTTCCGTGTAGCGAGCACACATATCTGGCATAACAATATCATGTTCTTCTCAAAATAATATTACCTTTGCAATCAATTGATCCCAACCATTCTCTCTCATCACTTGAAGTTTAGATTTTGTTAAACTTAGAAAATTCAAAGCATTTAAAATGTCTATGGCTTTCTGTTCCAATGATTGACAAAGAAACTCAGTAATTTTTATGACATCATGCATCAACAATAAACAGAACACAAAATCAAAGTCCTTCACAATCTTACCAACACTTTTTGCTTGGCCTCTCACCTTTGATAGCCCATTTGCTTTCAAATCTGCAAAAGTCATTCAAGTAGCTCTAAACAACTTTATCAAACCTGAGATAGAGCGATAGTGCGAACCCCAATGAGTAGCTCCTGCTCATTACAAACCGCTAATCTGATTAACTCCTAAACCTGTTTCAAGTGTACTCGCAGCTACTAACTTTACAATTTCTTCTTCTCTGATAGATTTTAGCATTGAATGTCATTTTGTAGAAGAATCCACAAAAGTCACGACCAAATTGAGTTTAGAGAAAAACTCTCAAATATCATCAACTCCCATAGCAACAACATTCAATATCAGTTGTAACCGATGAGCAAAGCAATGCACATAATAAGCATATGGACACTCTTCTAAAAACAATGCTTGGAGACCATGAAACTAACCCCTCATGATGCTAGCACCATCATATCCTTGACCTCGTATATTTTCCACTGGAATATCATACTGAGCAAGAACTTTAGAAATCTCAATTTTCAAAGTTAGAGAACAAGTATCTGAGAGACTAACGATTTTGAAGAACCTTTCAATAAGAAATCTATCACGATTAACAAACCGAAGAATGAAAACAATTTGTTCCCTTTTAGAAGAATCAACCGACTCATCAACAAGAATGCAATACTTTGCATCTCCCAATTCTTCACGGACTTTGGTTCTGACTTTGTTGCCAAGTATATTCAAGATCTACTTTTGGATTGTTGGAGAAATATACTTGGCATTTCCGGGAGCATTCTACTTGACAACATTCTTGACTTCCACATTTACTCTTGAAAAATGAATCTATAACTGCATCAAAGTTACCCCCATTTAACTAGTCAATTGATTCATCATGACCTCTAAAAGCACATCCATGTCTTGCTAACAACCTCACTGCCTTTATGGTGGTAAGAAGTCAAAGTCGGTTATTCGCAATTTCCTGAGCTGATTGGGCGCTAATCACTCTTTCAATATGTACATATGGGTTCCTTAAGTTTTCCCATTTGAGAATATAGGAATTATGCACACGGTTAAGGTCCATCCCGATATGCTTGAGAGCAATAGATTGCTTAGACATCATTTCCTTCCATCCTCGGGCTCCGGTCTCAGTGAATGCAGGATGTTGAGATGGATAAGAATCAAAGAGAAATAAAGGAAAGTATTACACTGCATCTGTTATAGAGGATACTCAAGCGAAGGCCAATTTTTAAACCATTTAAAATTGAATCTCCGACCTTGACTCCCATTATCAGTAGAGACCTGATACACACTCAACTCGGGTCGAAATGGTCTCATAACCACATATGCTCTTCGAATATTTTCACGATCGTTCAAAGGATATAAAAAAATTAGTCTTCTCTTTCCCAAAATGACATTCTTCTGATGGGAAGGATGCCAAAGGATCAACATGATCATCATTCACAAAATTAGGGATGTCATTAACCGAATCTTCAGTCACAAGTATACTCCCATTCCCACTCCCACTCCTACCCTCATTCCCAATCTCATTATCATTCATTTCACCGAATGAATTATTTATTGTAAACCATGAAAGAGGATTTTTGTAACGTTTGGGTTTACGGTGATCCGCCATTGTAGTTAATGTGTCAAACCTATAAAGTTTTATACATTTAATTAGAACATTATAATTTTACAGATCTGCACACAAAACCCACATTCCATATGCCACTTCAACATTCAAAATTGAAACTCATAAAAAGCATAGCTAACCAAATTAGTTTAAACACTAAAAACATAGATTATATTGTATTCTTGTACTAAATCGAAATAGAATTTGAAACCAACTACCCAAGACAATATATCATTCATACAATGCTCGGGTGAGTAAATCGAGGAGCTAGCTAGCTAGCTTTGTTAGTATGAAAGCACAGTAAGAGAGAGCTACCTCTCATCTTCTCAGTCGTCGAGTTCGTTTTGGTCTTTAGCTAGGTCTAGATACAAATTAAACACAGTTAGTTTTGTCGGTTCTTATATATTTTTGACAATCCATTCGAAAAGCGGAGTTGGATGGGTGTATTGATGTTAGCTATATATATATATATATTAGACTACTCACCATAGAACTTTAGGTGTTGATCTGAAATGGTGGTTACATATAGAATTTCAGAGTCAAGATATAGCCTTGTACGCATATATGCAACGCGAGCTACTCTCCAAACCCACTAATCGTTCAAATCATACATATGCAAGTGATGCAACCACTAACCATTATTCCATTAATCCAAGTTATCCAACAAAAATTACAAAATCAAATTGAAATTGAAAATTTGAAATTGAAATTGGTAACAAAATAGAGGGAGAGAAAAATGGAGATACCGGGAGGGTCGGTGGGACGGGTCGGTAGTTGGTGGGTTGGCAGTCGGTGGGCAGTCGACGGTCGGAAGATCAGTGACAAAGGAGATCCAGAAACTACCGAACTGAGCAAGTGACCACGAAGCAGGAAGAGAGGATTAATTGAATGAGGAGATGAGACTGATGAGTTCCCAGCTTTGGCATTGATGGGAATTGGCTATTGTGATGGGCTGGCTCACCTGGATGCATAGCTAAAATATTTTTTTTAATTGCCAAAAAATTGGGTGGGCTGTAGCCCATCCTACCCTTGGGCTGGGTCCGCCCCTGGTCTTTGTTATGCAATAGGGTTTCCAATTTGGGACTTCGTTAGAGAGATTAAGATAAAGCAAGATGAATTCGTTGGGGGTTTGAGTGAAGCTCAATTATTCCCCAATTCTGGAAACGAAGATGATATATAAGGTTTAGGGGTTGGGGTTTAGGGTTAGGTTGTAGGGTTTAGGTTATAGTAAGAATTTGTTCACTTTACTTTTCACCACATATGTAATTTCTCATCAAAATTACCAAAGTAGCCCTATGAATCTCCAAATCTAACACCATTAAGTAGGACATTTTCGTAATCATCTTTCAAATTACCAAAACGACCACTATACATGTACTGCATTACTAGTTACTATTTGAAATGGTATTTTTGATATAAACCATAGATCGAAGTCGAATTCAAGTCAAAAAAATTTAACTAAATTACAGCATGTATAGATTAATCTAGTAGTCATATCCAACGGTCAAAATTGCTAAATGATTATACACTGTTGAATTTATTTCACAAAGGCTTTTATTCTTATATAATCAATAAATATAGTCTACTACACTAGTAGACATATGGCGAAGTAGTGTAATACATGAAACAGAAAATTGTCTAATACAAACATAAACCATACTCCCAATAACCTATAGTAAACCATATCTCTAAGACCCTATCATAGAACCCTATACTCTAAACCCTAAGCCCTACTCTCAAACTGCCATAAATACCCCTAAAAGTGATATGCTAGTATGTTGTATAAAAGTGGTATTGTTATAAAAATGCACTTCAAAGCACAATCTGCCACAAACTATAACCCATGCTAAGAGACAATCAAAACACATGTTGCAGATCAGATCTACAAGCCATTAGATTCATCCGTACAATGAAAAACACATGTGCATGGCAACATCCATCATCAATTCATTGACCCGACATTTAAATTCTCTCTCTCATTTCAAAATTCATCTTGGGATATCACACGTGAAAAACACACGTGGCTACATCCATCATCAGTTGATTGACCCAACTCTCTCTCTCTCTCTCTCTCTCTCTCTCTCTCTCTCTCTCGGCACTTCCAGCCAAATAGACCGATTAGATTAGCCCTACCTCACCGAAGCCCTCTCCTCTCCCCCCAATTCTCCATTGTCGCTTTGCCAAATACATCGTCTCCATGTCGGAGCTCCGATATATCCTCACCAGCATCGGCGAGAAGCTCGAGCCCTCCGAATTCGATGAGTGGATCTCAAGTGACGACAATACAGGAAACGAATCCAGTCGGTCTCCGAATAAATTCAGGACTTGTGGAGATGTTTAAAGAGGTCGACGTCTCGCTTGTGAGGTCATCGGCGACGTCGAGCTTTGTTTTTTTAATATTATTATTATTCTAGGGATCAGGGGTAGGGTTGGGGGGTTATGAGTTAGGGTTAGGGTTTTGTTTTATATTTTGCTATTATGTAAAAACCTAAATATTTTGAACAAATAATCTTCTTCTAATAAAAATAGACTGCTCAGATTCGATCACTGTTTTTTCAATGGTCAAATTGCATCAAATGACACATTAAATACTTATATGCCTTTTTGATAGATTATACTCAATTATCTATGGAAAGAGTTGTTCAGTCGAATTTTTTTGTCAAATTTTTTGATATGGTGTGGTAGATACGAACCCGACGAGAGTGTGTATGTAAAATTTGGTCTCAAATTATTTTTTACGGAATGGCAAATCATGTTTTAGTCATAGGGGCACTAGCATAACAATGGTTGGAAGCACATATTGAGATTGCATTTAAGTCGAAAAATTCTAATTTTTTTTAGGGTAAATTACGTATAAGGTCATATACATAAAATGTATACTTGATAAAGTTACTCCACAATTTTATCTCAAATAAGGTCACCTATCATAAAACATAAAACATATAGAACCTTCAAATTCAATCTATTTACAAATATGCCATCATATATAAAGATAAGAATCAGTCACAAAATCATCTACTCTTTTATTTGGTCATACCCAAAACAATAGCAGAGCAATCCATCTCTCCTCTCTTCATTCACAGCCCTCTCCACGTCGTCGTCCTCCTCTCTCCTCTCGATAGCGCCTTCGTCGCCCCCATTCGCTGCGACGTTGTCGTCGCACGCCGCCAAGCTCACTGACTCTGATCGGTACAACTCTCTCTCTCTCTCTCTCTCTCTCTCTCTCTCTCTCTCTCTCTCTCTCTCTCTCAATCACCTACATTTAAATCACTCACGCGTCGAAGGTGCATGCTCGACGAGGGCTTGATGGACAGACCCTTTGGGTGTTTGAGAGGACGGCTAGACGCCCCCTGATCTTTTGGCCAACGCAACGTTGACCCTGGCTTGGGCACCCCCGCATCTCCAGGCTGACGGAGGGGAGAGAGCTCGAATGAACTCTTGGAAGAGATAGTCTTGGCTAGCGAGTGGGACTTGCTCCGAGCGGGAGCGCGGTCGACCTTCACTCTGGCGCTTGTCCCCGCGGTCGATCCGGTACTCACGATGCTCTTAGCTGCGCACATCCTTCTCTCAGTGGAGGCGGTCCTTTCGGGCTTGTTTACCCTCTTCCCCTCGACAGGTGTCGAGAGTAGCCTCCTCCACTCGATCTTCGGGAGTAGCGGCTTGTACAACCGAAGCTCCGGCAGCGGCACCCATGGCCTCCACCTTTTCATTAACCTCGGGAACCGGGTCGAGATATTGGTTGCAGTCAGGAGGATGGAACACAGGCTGAGAGGTATCGCCCGGGACAGGGTTTCCATTCCCATCTTCCACCACCATACGGGCCTGCCTAGCCCTCTCCATCAGTACCAGCATGCACTGCTGGGCCGCATCTTGTTTAGCGGAAGACCGAAACTTCTTCATTTTTGCTGCAAAAAGAAAAAAAGGGGAACGTCAATCCGAAAAGCCACACAAACGCCACAAGCAAACGCACGAAATAAAACGGGGCACACACATACCAGGAAGGCGCAAAAGACTGCAACATTCAACTAGCTCCCAGTGGTTGGCCGCCCAAAAGTTCCTTGCGTCCTTATGGGCATCAAAAGCAAACTTGATTCGAGCAAGACATCATTCCTCCAAACGGGTGAGGGGATACGATCATTGATCACCGGATGATATGTGAAGGTGAGAATACGAATACGAAAAGAGATAAGCAGAAAAATGCCGAGAACCGGCAACACTTCAACACCACACCTAAAGGCTAAAAGAACTCGGGGACTCGATGTATTTGATCGTGCCCACGCGAAAGTGCACCATCGGGCTTGTCAAATTCCCACTCACCTCTGACAAGACAATGATACTGGCGCCATGCAGTTGAGGAGGACGGGGGCTCCGTTAAGCACCACTTCATTTGGGGTTCCACCGTTATCGTACAATTGTCCTTCATACGAGGGGAATACTTCAAACAGAAGAAGTGCTCGATCTCTACACGGGTAGGGACTGCAACCCACTAAGCTTCCAAATATTGTGAAACGCAATCAACACGCGCGTTAGCGTAGGACCACACTGGCCCAACGTAATGTTAAAGAGAGGGAGGGCGTATTGGGAGAATGGGTGGAGCGGAAGCTGCAACCCAGCCTTGAACTGGAAATCGCTCATGCAGACGTGACCATAAGGAGAACGCGTGAACGATTCGCCTTCACGGAAGACCATCAGCTTCACCGTTCGAGGAATGTGATAATCCTGGTACCACCGTTCGATCTCGCGTATGGACGGGGACCTCTCCGGCTCTTGAACCGTCTGCCCATCCGTAAGACGCCAAAGCACGGGACCACCTCTGGGAAAAATAGGGAGAGCAGCCTCTGATGCCCGATCACTACGAGGCAGTATCACTTAACCCTATGAGCCCCCGGAAGATGAGGTAGACGCTTCACCACACGGCACAACAAAGGCACCTTGACGTTCGGACAGTACCACTACAGACCCGCTCTGCTCCATGTTCGGGATGGATGACATATGCAAAGCACCACCAACATTAACGGATAGAGGGGAGACGCTCAGTATGCTATCGGACGAGGAATCCGAAACACAATTGGCAGGACCGTTAGACCCTATACGAAACCTAGGGGTTTGCGGAAGGGACTCATTGCTTGAAGCAGCCATAAATTCCATGATCCTAAGAGAAATTCAAAAGGGAGAATAAGCCAAAACGGTGAACGCGTGGAGTACTTCACCACCCTAGCAGCACAAATAGGTATCCACCATTTTGCAACAAAAACAGATCAAAAGCCCCAAAAGAAACAAAAACCTCAAGAACAAGACTGTTCTTCATAACGTACCCAGAAAATCCCAGAAAGCAACAAATCCAGAAATTCTTTTTTTTGAGAGCAAGAATAAACAGAGAAACACAGTACCTTACCTAGCCAAGCATACTCTACACTAGCAAAACCACAAGAAACATACCACAAAAATCTAGAAATCCAGAAATGAACACAAATAGTACCCCAAACAGTAACGAGTGCAAACGCACCAGAGCAACACGAATCACACGTTTTTGAAGCAAAAAGAACAAGAAACTACCTTTTAAGACAAGAGGAAGATTTACGAGACGACTAAACTCCAAATTGATCACAAAGAGCTTCGGGAATGCAATTCAGCAGAGTTTCAGTTGAGAAGCGAAAGTGTAAAAAAGTGAAAGTGAGAGCCAAGCTATTTATAGGCAACGAAACTAACCATAGGCAAACGCCTACTGTTTATTTCCAACGCTTCTTACAGCAGGATCATGACGGGTGTCCCACGCGCCCCACGCGCTCCCGCCAAAATTAATTACCCTAGCGCCCCGAATTCTGTGCGTCACGCGTCACACATGCAGCAAACAAATGTCAAAACGTCCCTGACACGAGCATATCAAACGACAGGTAACTATTACGAAGCTGAAAGGTAAGAATGCTAAAAGACAGGGTGGGACGAGTAGCAACACCACTTGTCGCCACAAAAGCGGCTCCACACAACAACATTAAGTTTCAGAGTCTACCCCGATAGTCGAACAACAATAACATTCGCACTATCGTGGCACGAGTAGCAACATCACTTGTCGCCACAAAAGCGGCTCCAAAAAGCAACATCAAGTTTCGGAGTCCACCCGATAGTCGAACAGCAATAACGTTCGCATTATCGTGGCATAAGTAGCAACATCACTTGTCGCCACAAAAGCAGCTACAAACAGCAACATCAAGTTTCAGAATCCAACCCGCACAAGCAACATCAAGAACATTCGACATCCCACCTTGGAATGGCTCTTCATCCCCGAGTGACCACGTGTGCGCAACCGAAAAAAAGCTTTACAACTCCCCAATCAAGAGCTGATTCCCTTGACTTGGGGAATTGGGGGACTTGTTAGTGTGTGATCCCGTAACACACAATTACCGCGCACTTAGTCACTGAAAACGGGTTAATACAGCTTAAACCAAACGCAAAACAGCAATACAAGCTTCAACTTTAACTAAGGAACCAACACCATCTGAACGTCCACCCGTTCGGTACGACAAACGAAAAAGTACCAGGGCAGGCCATGTACAAAATAGGCAAGATCCCACATCGAAGGACAACAACAACCTCCACACTCAACCACCAATATAAGCAACACATGTATGACAGATACAAGGTACGCCCGTCACTCTACCAATACTACTGTTACACTCCATACATTCTAACTAGAGCGTCAAAGAGTCGAAGGCGGGAACACCCAGTCAAGACTCTTAACGCCCGTTTGGTGTATTGTTCTTAACAGCAGGTAAATGACGACATACACGCGATAGATCAGGTCAGCCCGAAATAAGCTCAACTCGCTCTTCTACTAAAGACCCTTGACGGAATTTGGTAGAAACAAGTATGATTTTCAATACAATTGTTTCTTTCTTTGCACTTTAATATAATGCTCTTTACTTTATTTACTGCTTTGTTCTTCATTGTTCTTTACTTTTTGTTCTTTACATATTGTTATCGTATTCTTGTTCTTTTGATTTGTCGCTCTTTGTTTCTTTGCTCTTCTATCTTACTTATCTTTCACTCTGGGCCGATCGTCCCTTTTGACAAGTTCAGTTGAATCGACTTGCTTCCCAGTCATCACTCAATTCATCCCATAAACAATCAAAAAGTCCTTGTAACCAAGGCAATCAAAACAACACCCAAGAGTGCGTTTTTTCCTCGCTTAACAATCACTTGAAGAAGTTAGATTCTCGCGCATATCATCATTCAAAACCTCGCTTGGCCTTGAGGCCGCAAGTTGGCACGCCATTAATTCATTTATAAAGACATTTATTCCTAGATCCCTCCGCTTTAGTTGGCAAAGACGATTTTGAGGCAACATAACTGCTTCAATATATGATGGAAAAATCAAGAAAGTAAACAAAACAAAAAGCTTGGTATCAAATACATTTAGCTGTCGATAATAAACGTACCTCCAAACTTCATCAACCATCTGTGCAGCATTTCGTATGGACTTACTTCCATACTGTACACAAAGATTCAGATATTATAAACAGCCTTATCAATAATGATACAAGCAGTAATGAACTAAATTGATAAGCCCAACTTACCAATAGAGAATCTAGCGTTCCTAGAAAAAAAAACATAATATGTATGAAACACAATCAGTTTTCTTCAACAAAGAAATACAATCCAAGAATGTATGCAACTCATAGAATCAAGAATGTAAATATAATAGCACGACACAGACAAAACCATATTGTTAGTTTCAGGTAACAACCAGGGTAATTCATATTTACTTTTAAATATTAGTAAGCAGGTTAGAAAGTTTAGAGCTATTCTCTTTTTATGAAAGCTTAAAATTTGTTGTGTATTGTATCACCTATCTGTAGATCACGAAACACACTTATCCCAACAAGAAAAATGCACCTAAATCACTATTTTCGTAGTCTAGGTACAATTTTCCGTAGTCCAAGTACTTAGACTACGGAATCTCCGTTGTCTAGGGTCCGTCATCCAAGTGTCGTCATCTAAGCACTTGGACGACGGAAATAGACATTTCCGTCGTCCAGGAGGAGACTTGGACGACGGAGATTTTGCGTTGTCCAAGCTTTGATGAGATGTCGCAAATAACAGTTGCGTCGTCCAAATATAACTTAGACGACGCAAAAAGTCTGTGGTCTTAGTTACACTCGGACGACGCAACAAGTCCGTCGTCCAAGTGATCACTTAGACTGGCTAGGGAATTGTTGCGTGGTCTGAGTGATCACTTAGACCACGCATCAACTCCATAGTCTAAGTGATCACTTAGACCACGTATGTGTATATTTTTCGTAGTCTAAATGATCACATAGACCGCGCATTTCTATTTATTCCGTAGTCTAAAAGATCACTTAGATGATTTCGTAGTCTAAGTGAAGACTTAGACTACAAAAGCGTATATACTTCGTAGTCTAAGTTAATATTTATTTTTTTAATTAAAACTAAAATTTAAAATATTAATAAATTAATTAAAATACTAAAATGTCATTTAAATAATTAAAATTTGTATGTATATCAAATTAAATCGTTTGGAAAATATGATATCATAAACTACATAGAATGTAAACTACTATTAAAATACATGAGGAGCAGACGCACCGCCGAGTCCCCAGCCTCCAGCCGTGTCGTCATCGTCAGGGTATGAGTTCGGAGGAGGTTGACACTGTTGTCGAACCTGGTTTTGCATTAGTGTGATGAGGTGGGCTATCTGCACTTGTTGGTCATCAAGCCTCTGACGCATAGATTGCGTTTCCTAACGCATAGATTGTGTTTCCTAACGCATAGATAACGTTTCCTCTCGTGCGAGTCGAGTCTCCTCAAGGACTGCTTAGACCGACGCATCCCGAGCACCTTTCCTCGCCGAACGTCCCGTAGATGAGTCAGAAGATAAATCTCGTTGCACCTTGCGTCCCATCCCCCTAACCTCCATCCCAACTCGATGACTGTATAATTCATCGGCGATTGCAATTTGGCTATCCATCGATAGAGGAGGCAAGTCTTCCGGCGGCAAATCCGGGTGTGCAAGCTGCGTGTTGGCCAATTCCTCCTACGCCCGTTCTACCAACCTCGCCTGAAAATAATAATAATAATAAAAATTAAATAATTATAAATTTGTACGACAATTTAATAAATAATAAATAATAACTACGCTAATTAAGAAGAAATATATACGGCACTTACGTCGTAGTTTCATTGTCGAGCCCAGGAGTCACGTAAGCGGTGACGCTAGCATTCAGATAAGGGTGTTTGGAGCCCTTATCTCTGTGCTCCTTAGCGATTTGTATCATCTTCTTGGAGTCAGAGGTATGATGTTTGTCCTTCTTCTCTCGGTTGGACTTGTTGATGTTCGAGATTTTTTGTTGGACAACATAAATCATTAAAAAATCAATAAATAACTAAAAAATAATAATTCAATTTCGTCATGTTAAATATAAAAAAATATGAACCCGATAAAATTCTTCTTCGAAGTGGTCAACTAACCAGTTCCACTCATCTTCCCTATCCCCATGCAGCTCTACGGGGGTAGGCGAACAACCAAATTCTTGGTAATACTTGTGAAGTTTATACTTCCAATCACGGTAGATGTCGTTGGCGGTGTTGTTGATGTGTCTAAGCATCTCTGGTGTGTCATCCACCTCATATTGTTCCTACGTACAAGAAAAGAATAAAAAATTATAATCGTATATATTATGAAATTACAATTTTTATTGGTTATTAGAAAATAAATTTAAAATTGTATTACGTACCGAAAGTTCTCTAAACACTTTCCCTTCTCCTCGTCCGGCAACTCCTTCCAGGTAGGCGCAATCATACGAACCTTGTTGCGAAGGATTACCCCGATGCTGTGCGAGGAGAGACTAGCTAGCTAAGAGGTGGGAGAGCCATCGGTGAAATTGTCGTACGGCAACTAAATCTTTTGCCCGGTCGCCTTGAACAACTTCTCAGATTTTTCGCAATTTCCGAGTCCTCCAGACCTTTTGGGTTGAGGGTCTGACGGGGTCCTCCTGACCTTGCGCCGCGTGCTGTAGATGATAGACTCGGAGGAGGCCGACGCCTGAGCACTTACTGACGTCGATGTTGGACCGGAAGGGGCGCCATCATCATCGGTCCGAATAGCTGGGGCATCGGAATTTTCCCCAGTCACCGCTACTGAAGGACCTGTTGAAGGGTCTGGACGAAGTGCGACATTGTCCTTCTCTAACTGCTAACCGACTTGCTTTGCGAAACGTCGGAGTTGAGCATCTTCGACCTCTTTTTATGCCTTTTTCTTACCTCACGGGGTCATTTTAACCTAGAAGTTGTAAAAGTATAATTACCATAATAATTATATATAATAATTACCATAATTAATCACTTATCATAATTAATAATTTTTAATTATTACAATAATTACATAATTACCAATTTATTATTTTTATGTATTACTAATTTACCATAATTACAATAATTACCATAATTACCAATTTATTATTTTTAATAATTCAATAATTTACCATAATTACTAAATTGCCATAATATATTATCAGTCGATACAAACTCAAGCTGGTATGAGGATGAGCCTTTCGCTCTCGCCACCTTAGTTCAGCAGGTGTTCTATCTCGACGATCCGAAAGCCGGTGAAGGGTGGAAAATAGTGAACCATATCTCTCATCGAGGAATATGGAATACAGAGACAATTGAAGGGACACCGGCGACGACTGAAGATGTTGCTGAACCAGAAAGAGACATTCCTGCCTATCAAGAGCCTAATATTTCTGTCATCCGCTCCGATATAATGGAATTGGTTCAAGATGGTGAACAGTTACCCATGCCTGATGGTTGTACAGATCTAACTGAAGATGAGATTATCGATGAGGTAGATGAAGAATACGAGCAGGAAGAGGACGCGGACGAGGACTTAGGTTATTTGTCCGACGATGTTGAGTATGATGAGGATGATGAGCAATCGGATACCGAGGACGAGGATGATGACGATTATGATGATGACTACTTAACTAAGACGAGAAAAATTAATTGGTAGTTGAGTATGTAATTATTTTAATATATGATGCATCATCGATCAATAATTAATATAAATATTATAAGGAGGAGAATGTATATATGTACGTAGATCTTAATATTTTTGTACTTAATTAATTAATTACACGAGAAGGAAATTTCATACATAAATACGTACCCTAACTCTAGCAAATCGGATCGATCGATCATTTTTTTAATTTTTTTTTATTCAAAATAATTGAACAGACACACAAATGACCCTGGACGACCTAAACGCTAAACCCTAAGGCCCTAACCCCTGAATTCAGGGTTTTTACATTTGGACGACGGAGATGGTTATTCTCCGTCGTCCAAGTTCTAAGTAGGACGACGGAGATGTCATTCTCCGTCGTCCAAGTTGACAAAACCTAAACCCTAAACAGTAAGGCCCTAACCCCTGAATTCAGGGTCTATACACCTGGACGACGGAGAATATCATCTCCGTCGTCCAGGTTCAGATTTCGTAATTTTTTCTAAGACAACGACCATCTAGACCTTCTTCCAATGCATATTCTTTTTGTCAAGACTTTAGAGTAAACAATTCTTGGTGTGTGAGCTTCGACGGTTCGAAAATCAGAGTTGCGAAATGCCTTGTATCCACGTTTCTGGTTTGTGAAATTCTCGGTTTTGCGGTTGACTGTGCCGATGAAACCCTTCCCGAACTTATTATTTTATGGTCCTTTAAAGACAATTATATATTATGTTACGACGAACATATCCAACGGTTGTTTTGTCCAAATTCAATTTCGTTAATACTCTGCTGCAAATGAGCCTCTACTCATGAACACTTAAGTCGTAAGGATTAGTCGATACTTAACAACTTTCAATACGTAAAATTATTCGTCGGTTAAAATTTAACTGTTTATATATACGATGTGTTCATCGATATTGGACGACTATTTCACTCGAATGACAGATCACTAAATTCCTAGCGAATTAATTTAAAATTTTTTTTTAACGTAAATTGAACCTGGACGACGGAGAATGACCATCTCCGTCATCTAGGTTCAATTTACCATGGCGGTTCTATTTTTTTTAATTTTTTTTTTCAATGAAAATTTGACTTGGACGACGGAGATGTCATTCAGCACCCCCCCCTTTTCTCATTCCATTTCCTCTCCTCTCCTCTCCTCTCCTCCGGCGATTTTCCTCCTCCGGCGATTTTCCTCCTCCGGCGACGCTCCGACGACAAATTTTCCGGCGTGGTTCCTCCTCTCCGACGACTCAACTCCGGCAAATTTTCCGGTGAGGTAAATTTCTATTTTTTACCTTATTAACATTATTTTCATTTAATTAATTAATTTCTAAATATAATTTAATAATTAGTTTTAAATATTTCATTATTGTAATTATAATAATTTTTAGTGATTGATTATTGTAATTAATAATTAATTAAATGCATAATTGTAATTAGTTGATAATTAATTAAATGCATAAATTTATTATTGTAATAATAATAATGTGGACATAATTAGTTTTAAATAATTCATTATTGTAATTAGTTTTAAATAATAATTATTGTTAATAATAATTAATTATATTGGTAAATGAATAATTATTATTAAATGGTATGGTAAATAATAATTCATTATTGTCATTATTTATTGTTTTAATTAATTGATAATTACGTGTATTTTCTAATAAATTGCATGGTAGTACGTCTTCGATTTAAATTTAATACATAGGCTTGGTTTATTAAGTCGCACTCTTTGGAATAGATGGCGCCTCTTTTCCTAGCTTATCTCCTTAACCCCTCGTGATGTGTGGATTTCATCGCCGCACACCATAACTTAAGTGAAGTTATGGACATGAGGTTGAGGGCGGAGTTTGCAAAGGACTTGAGGGGGTGTAAATTTTCGAAAAATTGGCCAAATGTCGGACATGGTGTCTAGAAACGGGTTATGACTGGTGACAGGTTTTGGATCTAAGAAAGACGACACCAATAGGTGTTTTGTCGAAATTAGTCCTGCCTCTCGCGTTATCTCTATCCCTAAGTGGCCATGTTTTTCGATTTAACCAAGGCTGATTAATTGAAAATTTACACTTTATCGCGCGGGTCGCACGTCCATTGAACGACCGAAAAATCCAAGCTAGTGTACTCTATTTAAATCTTAACCGTACTTAATTAGCCTAAATTTTGCACTTGTAATTATTATGGTAAGTAGGTATTTTAACAACGTACTCCTAGGTTTAAATGGCTCCATCCGGCAAGAAGAAAGCCCAACAGGAGGCAGAAGATGTCATGCTCCGAATGTTGGCGGACCAAGTCGGTTGGGTTCAACAGGAGGGCAACGACGCCCTCAATCCGGACCCTTCATCTGGTTCGGAGGTGGCGCCTCTTGGGGAAATTCCCTCTGCCCATTTATCTCTAGCGGTGATGACGTCGACCCATTTTCAACCCCGACGCCCGGTACCGGTTCAACGGCAAGTACTCAGGCATCCTCGACCGCTGAATCTATCATGTACAGCGCCCGCCGTAAGCAAAGGAGGGCCTCCACTGACCCGGAACCGAAAAGGACTCGGGGTCTCGTTAAAGGGGGCAAAGCGGAGAAAATTTGCAAGGCGACCGGGAAAAAGATCGACTTGCCCTACAACGAATTCACCGGTGGCCCTCCCACAGCTCAGCTAGCAAGTCTCTCGGCGCATAGCATAGGGTCAATCGTCCGTAGCCGAGTTCGTCTCACTGCCCCTACTTGGAAGGAGGTGCCGGATGATGAGAAGGCGAAAGTCTTTAAAGATCTTTCGGTACGTAATACGTCCAATTTTAGTTATTATATAATATTTATTAATATTAGTTATAATTTCATAATATATACGATTATAATTTTCTATTTTTTTTTTATAGCAACAATTTGCGGTGGATCCGACACCGGCGATGTTGAGGCATATCAACCAAACCGCCAACTCCATCTACAAAGATTGGAAGTACAGGCTCCATCAGTACTTCCAAACTTACGGTCCCGCTCCTCCCCCCGTAGAGCTGCGTGGGGATAGAGAAGATGAGTGGCAATGGTTGTGTAACCACTTTGCCGATGACGAATTTAAGGTGTTAATTTACTTTTTTTATTTCAATTAAGATAATTGAATTATTTAAATTTTAGTTACTTATTAATTTTTTAATGATTTAATTATGTTGTCTAACAGAAATTCTCCGGTGTCAACAAAGCCAACCGGGGGAAGAAGGACAAGCACCATACTTCCGGCGCCAAGCAACTCATTCAAATAGCCAAGGAGCACAAGGATAAGGGCTCCAAACACCCTTATCTTGATGCAAGCATAAGCGCGTACGTGACGCCTGTGCTCGATAATGAAGCGAGTCAATGCGGCGTAAGTGATATATATATATATATATATATATATGTGTGCGCTATTAATTATAGTAATTATTATTTAAATATTATTTCATTATAATAAATTAATTATTCTTTTGTAGGCAAGGGTGATAGAGCGTGCGCAGGAAGAATTGGCTAACACTCAGCTTGCGTTCCCAGATGTGCAGCCGGAAGACCTGCCTCCTCTATCCATAGAGAGCCAAATTGTAATCGCGGATGAGGTCTACGGTCGTAGAGCTGGCAAGGAGGTTAGGCACTTCGGGCCTAAGGTGGTTCGAGATTTTTCGACGACCTCCGACTCATCATCTACGGGAGGTTCGGGCCAGCGGAGAAGGACTCAGGCTGCGGCCGTCGAAGCAGCCATTCAAGAGGCTCGACTGGCACGAGAGGAGAATCGACTGGCACAAGAGGAGAATCAATCCGTGTGGCAAAGATTTGACGAGCAACAAGCACAAATAGCCCAACTCATCGCCCTCATGCAACAATCTCGAGAAGTATGTCAACCTCCTCCGAACCCATACCGCGACGACGACGACCCGGCTGGAGGCGGGGGACGCGGCGGTGCATCTGCTCCTCCAGTGTGTTAATTAGCTAGCTAGTTTTTTAATTATCTCGTTTCTTTCCGCATTCCGAACAATATTTTCATTTTTATGGGTTTTTTGGATATGTATGTACAAATTAATTTTAATTATTTAATAATTAAGTAATATTAAAAATTTAGTTTATTTAATTAATTTTATCATTTATCATTGTTTAAATTCAATTAATAATAAATTAAATTAATAATATTTAATTACAATTTATTTTTAACAAAAAAATTAAAAAGACACTTGGACGACGGAGATGAAGATCTCCGTGGCCCAGGTAAGAACTTCATCTCCGTCGTCCAAGTGATTACCTGGGCCACGGATAATGTAACAATCTTCGTGGCCCATGTAATCACTTGGACGACGGAGATTAAGTTCTCCGTCGTCCACGTGGTTACATGGGCCACAGAGATTGTCCGCGGTCTAAGTGAACTTGGACGACGGAGAATAAATTCTCCGTCGTCTAAGTGCTTGGACGACAGCACTTGGAGCACGGACCTTGGACGACGGAGGTTCCGTCGTCTAAGTACTTAGACGACGGAAAAACACACTTAGACGACGGAAACGCTCCGTCGTTTAAGTGCGTTTTTCTTGTAGTGTATATAGAGTTTTACCTAGACGACGGAGGCCTTTTTTCTATTATCTAGGAGAACCGACTCAATTTTTGGAAACGGCACTCAATAAATTTGGTGGGTGAGAGTTAACCGCCTTAATTTTGGGGAACGGTTCAAATTTCACTTAGATGACGGAAATACCCATCTCCGTCGTCTAGGTGAAATTTGAACCATTCCCAAAAAAATGGTGGTGGAATTTGTACTGCCAAGATTTTAAGCCTAGCCGACGGAGAGGGTCTATCTCTGTGGTCTAGGTGACCACCTGGGTGACGGAGATTGTCTATCTCCGTCGTCCAGGTGAGATTTTAGTAAAATTAATTTTTAAAAATAATTCGTAAAGAAGTTTCTGATCTGTCATTCAAATGAAATAGTCGTAAAATATCGATTAAAGAATCGTATATATAAAAAATTAAATTTAAGACGACGAATAATCTTACGTCTTTAAACTTGTTAAGTATCTACTAATTTGTATAACTTAAGTGTTATTAAGTATAGGCTCATTGCACATCGATATTAATGAAATTGAATTTGGACAAAATAACCGTTGGATATATTCGTCATAAGACAATATATAAGTAGAATAATTTTCACAAAATAGTAAGTTCATTATGGGCTTCATCGGCACAGTCAACCGCAAAATCGAAATTTTTACAAACCAAAAACGTGAATACACGAAAATCCGTAACTCCTATTTTAGAACCGTTTACTCTCACACTCCAAGAATTGTTTACTCTATGGTCTCGACGAAAACAATATGCATTGAGACATGGTCTACATGGTCGTTGGCTTAGATGTGAAATTACGAAATTTTCACTTGGACGACGCAAAAATGATTATCTTTGGTTGGTTTTGATCAAAATCGTATACCCAATTAGCTCAAGAAGAAGAATTTTGCTCATGATTGAGAAATTGAGAGGAGGAAGCACCGTGGATCTACAAAACAAAACAGAGCTGCATGTTAATAAAGATGAAAGCTTTAATTTTGAAACTGTGAAATTGACCGAGAGAGAGAGGTTTTCCGACTAAGGTTTTTGGCGGCAGAGTGCGGTCACGGGCAACAAGGAGGGTGAGATTCCTAGGTAAAGACGATGATTTGGTGGCTTGTGTTTATCGTAAACTCATTGAATATTGACTTTATTAACTTATGACGTAGTGGCACATGGCTGAATTCTAAAATTTTTAAAGGGTGCGGAGAGAATGAGTGTAACGCATGGTATATAATATTGATGGTACGCATGGCAATTAACGGAATGCATGGTAGTTGACGTACGTAACGCATGGAAGAGCTATAATCGAATCGCATGGTATTTTTCTCAACACATGGCATTTTAACGACGTATTGCAAAGCAAGTTTTGAACATTGACGTGTTTATGCGTGACATAGAGTTTAGTTGTGATGCATGGGGTAGAGTATTGACACATTGAAGGCCTGGGCGAAGAAAAAAAATGGATTCTCTTTTCCTATCAAATTACTGATTATCCACGCTAAACTAAAACGAAATCTTCTTATCCATGCCATGACTATCTAATTGATTACAGCAAAAGCTACTCAACACAGCTTCAGCAATCCAACTATATAGCTATATTCTAGTGTTGTTGAGAATGAAAACTATCTAATCGCATAAATCAATTAAAAATATCAAATTTGATAGATTTTTCAAGCCATGGAAAACTATTAAGCTTGAATATAACCATCAAGAACGGAAGGAGTTCATAACTATTATCCAAAAGAACGATCACTACAAGAAAACAATACTTAAACTACGGAAACGTAATTGTTCCGTGATCTAGGTGACACTTGGACGACGGAGAAGTCTCCGTCGTCCAAGTACCACCTGGACCACGGAGAATACCATCTCCGTCATCCAGGTGATCACCTGGATGACGGAGAAGACTCCGAGGTCCAGGTGATCACTTGGACGACGGAGACGGTATTCTCCGTCGTCCAGGTTATCACCTGGACCTCGAAGTCTTCTCCGTCCTCCAGGTAATCACCTGGATGACGGAGAATACCATATTCGTCGTCCAGGTGATCACCTAGACCTCGGAGTCTTCTCCGGTATTCTCCGACGTCCAGGTGATCACCTGGACAACGGACCGACACGCCGTGGTCCGAGTAATTAACTTCCACTTAGACGACGTACCGACACCTCCGTCGTCTAAGTGAAGCATTATATATAAGCCCGATACCAATTCAAACTCTCTTCGATTCATTCCATCCGATCCTCGATCTCTTCATTCCATTCGAAGAAGAATTGAAGGAGAAGGGAGAAGGAGAGGCCGGAGAAGGAGAAGGGAGAAGGCCGAGGGAATGATCAGGATAAGGGATCTCCGCTGACTAGGTAGCTAGCTTAATTAACAGATATCGAGAAGGCCAGCAGGTATGCACGCAGTTAAAATTTACTTAATTAATATATATATATATATATATATTTAGTGAAAACGTACGTACATACATGCATGGATGTTAGCTATATATACAGATTAAATTACGTACGTACGTAATTGATGGATCGATGTAGATCGAGTACGTATAATTAAGCGTAAATTAATCGACTAATATATATATATATGTAATATATAATTAATTAATTATAATATTTGGTAGCAGTATGGACAAGAGTTGGATGAAGTTGAAGAATAGATGTGATGTCCGGTATATGGATGGAATTAGCAAATTTGTGAATTTTGCGATAGAACATGGTCAGGGAAAGAAACGTTTCAGGTGTCCGTGTCAGAAATGTCTTAATTGTCAGTATGCGGAGGTTAATGTTATGGTGCAACACCTGTACGAAAATGGTATGATGTGGAGTTACACTACATGGAGCGAGCATGGTGAAGCAGTAGAGTTCAGCGCAGCAGACTTCCGCTCAGGGTACAGTTACCATGGTGCCTCATCCAGCGGCAGTGGTGCCGGACCCCCAGCTTGCAACCCAACTGCAGATTTGGTCCATGATGCGTTTCCGGGATGTACTCATGGTGGACACCAACACCAAGACGGAGGTTACAGTACCACTAATGAGCATGATGGCACATTCCCAGCAGCTAGCTTGGCCACTGACACCAGTGAGATGGAAAAGTACAACCGGATGCTACTTGAAGCGCAGACTCCGGTGTTCCCTGGATGTCGAGAGAATGTGTTGCAATATGTGATGGAGCAAATGAAGATAAAAGTGAAGCACAAAATGTCAGTGAGTGCTTTTGACGATATTCGGGAGCAAATATGTAAGTTGCTTCCTGATGATCACAATCTTCCTAAATCTCATTATAAGGTTAGAAATATCTTGAGCAGCCTCGACCTAAAGTACAGGATAATTGACGCATGTCCGAATGATTGTGTGCTATTTTACAAAGAGTATAAAGATTTGGACTATTGTCCCGTATGTGGCCAGTGCAGATTCCAGTTGAATAGGAAGAGTTCGAAAAAGAGAATTCCTGTGAAAGTTGTTCGATATTTTCCCTTGATTCCCAGATTGCAGCGCCTGTACATGTCTCTACACACAGCAGAGGCGATGCGATGGTACGCAGAAAATCGAATAGATGACGATGTCCTGCGACACGCCGCGGATGGGGAGAGTTTCAAACATTTCGACAGAGAATTTGGAGACTTTGCTTCAGAGGTTAGAAATGTTAGACTCGGCCTATCTACAGATGGATTCAATCCTTGGGGAAGTAATAGCTCCGCCGTCAGCACTTGGCCAGTTATTCTGATGCCGTACAACTTGCCTCCGTGGATGTGCATGAACAAGGAATTTAATTTCCTTACCGTACTAATTCCAGGTCCTAAATCTCCATCAAAGTGCTTAGATGTCTACCTCAGACCTTTGATCGACGAGCTGAAACTGTTGTGGGAAAATGGAGTCCCAACTTATGACAAATTCACTGACACGATGTTCACGATGAGGGCTGCCATAATGTGGACGATCAGCGATTTTCCAGCTTATGGGATGTTGGCAGTCTGCTGGACAAAAGGATATAATGGATGTCCTATATGTTTGGACGACGTGAACTCTAGTTGGCACGCGGGGAAGGTCTGTTACTTGGGTCACCGTAGATGGCTTCCTCACGACCACCCGTGGCGACAGGATGCAGCTCATTTCGACGGGACGGTAGAGAACAATCCTAAACCCCGTAGTTGGTCGGGCGAAGAGATTTTAGAGAGGTTGAGCTATTTCGACTTTGGTGTGTTGACCAATGACGCGGATGTAAAGAAATGCAATCCAATTCCTCCACATGATCTGAGCTATTGGGATCACAAGAGTATATTCTTTGAACTCTCTTACTGGTCGAAGTTGAAGTTGAGGAACAACTTGGACGCGATGCACATAGAAAAGAATGTGTGCGACAGCGTGGTGGGAACAATTCTCGGTATTAAGTTCAAGACTAAAGATACTCCCAAAGCGCGCAAAGATTTGGAATCAATGAATCTACGTCGTCCCTTGTGGTTGAGGAGGGATAGGAAAGGAGTGTACAACAAGATGCCAGATGCACCTTACACAGTGAAGCCGACGCTTAGACGTTCTGTATTTCACTGGTTTAAGGGCGTTCGTTATCCGGCTACGTATGCAGCTACTATAACTGGAGCTATGGACGAGGTGCAACACAAGTTTGTTGGTCTAAAGACACATGACTATCATGTTATGCTGCAACGTCTGATTCTAGTGGTAATTCGACCATACTTGCCTCGGGACGTCGTAGAACCAATAGTGGCATTGTGCAGGTGGTGGCAGAGGTTATGCGCCAGAGAATTAAAGAAGTCAGATGTGGTGGAATTGCAACAACAAATTGTGCACATCATTTGCAAACTAGAGAGGATTTTTCCCCCTGCTTTCTTTGACATCATGATTCACCTAATGATCCACCTGCCCGAGCAGGTGCTCATTTCTGGTCCGGTCCAGTACACTTGGATGTATCCTCAAGAAAGGTACATACAACTTATTAATTAATTTGTTCCACTGGAGATTATATACTAGCTAGCTATATGTACTTATTCTTATTGTACGTTTGATTTTGTAGACAGCTTGGACAATATAAGTCATTCGTCAAAAATAGGTCGGCCCCGGATGGCTCCATAGCAGAGACATACCTAATGCATGAGTGTGTTACTTACTGCAACATGTACCTCAAAGATCCACCACTTCCCACTGCCTCTGATCGCAGTGCCCGCATCAATCTTTCTGTCGTCACCAATGTCGTCCGACCGTTTAGAGGAGTATTAAAGGAATTGTTAACATGGGAAGAACTTATTGAGACACATTGGGTAGTGTTGCGAGACTGTGACGAAGTTGAGCCGTACATGATGTCATACAGGGAGAGGCTTCAGGCGTTAAATCAAAACAAGAGTTCGGCGTGGATTGAAAAAATGGTTAAGAAGAAGTTTCCCGATTATTTCTTCCAATGGGTACGTACATACGTCTCGGTATTTAATTAGTAATTTATATACATATCAATCATGTTTGTAGAAAGTAAACCCTTATATTAATTTGCCCTTTTTTTGCAGATGCTTGATCTGCAAAAATCTGAAAACCACGGGGGGTGGTGGTCATGGCCAAAGCACTTGCTAGCAGGGAAGCCGGTTAAACACTATATTTATCCCGGATGTTTTGTGAACGGTGTAAAGTTCCATTCATTGGCGCGAGACGAAGGAAGAAGAACACAAAACAGTGGGGTAGCGGTTGGGAAAGACAATGATCTATATTACGGGGCTATTGTATATGTGGTTCAGCTATGTTACGGGAATGATGTCAATGTTTTCCTATTCAAGTGCAGATGGTTCAAGCGTACAAAGGAAGACCTGGGACTATTATCAGTCGATACAAACTCAAGCTGGTATGAGGATGAGCCTTTCGCTCTCGCCACCTTAGTTCGGCAGGTGTTCTATCTCGACGATCCGAAATCCGGTGAAGGGTGGAAAATAGTTAACCATATCTCTCACCGATGAATATGGAATACAGAGACAATTGAAGGGACACCGGCGACGACTGAAGATGTTGCTGAACCAGAAAGAGACATTCCTGCCTATCAAGAGCCTAATATTTCTGTCATTCACTCCGATATAATGGACCTGGTTCAAGATGGTGAACGGTTACCCATGCCTGATGGTTGTACAGATCTAACTGAAGATGAGATTATCGATGAGGTAGATGAAGAAGACGACCAGGAAGAGGACGCGGACGAGGACTCAGGTTATTCGTCGGACGATGTTGAGTACGATGACGAGGATGAGCCGTCGTCTAACGGGGATGAGGACGATGACGATTATGACGAAGAGTACGGTCATACGACGAGGATTATTAATTGGTAATTAATTATTGTAATATATGATCGATGCAGGTTTACGGTAATTAATTAATCCGAATTATATATCCTGGACAACGGAGAAATTAATTGCAGGTTGTCGCCTTTGGGTATTTTGGCTCCCTAAATCCTCGACCCTAAATCTAGCAAATCGGACCGATCGATCATTTATTTAATATTTTTTTTTGATTCAAAATAATTGAACGGACACCTGAATTCAGGGTCTATATATACACCTGGACGACGGAGATGAGATATTCCGTCGACGTTTATATTAGGTCCCCCGCCATTTTCACCTTTGGCGCCCCGCCAAATCTCAATCTCATATAAAACCCTAAATCATGGACCCTAAATCTAGCAGATCGGATCGATCGATCAATTTTTTAATTATATTTTTGAATCAGAATAATTGAAGGGACACACAAATGACCGGGGACGACCTAAACCGTAAACCCTAAGGCCCTAACCCCTGAATTCAGGGTTTTGACACCTGGACGACGGATATGGTCATTATCCGTCGTCCAGGTACACACTAGGACGACGGAGATGGTAATTTTCCGTCGTCCAAGTTTAGAAACCCTAAACCCTAAACAGTAAGGCCCTAACCCCTGAATTCAGGGTCTATACACCTGGACGACGGAGAACGTCATTCTCCGTCGTCCAGGTTAGAACCTGGACGACGGATAACTTCATATCCGTCGTTCAGGTGATTACCTGGACGACGGAAACTCTAATATCCGTCGTCCAGGTGCAGATATCGTCATTTTTTCTAAGACAACGACCATCTAGACCTTCTTCCAATGCATATTCTTTTCGTCAAGACTTTAGAGTAAACAATTCTTGGTGTGTGAGCTTCGACGGTTCGAAAATCGGAGTTTGCGAAATGCCTTGTATCCACGTTTCCGGTTTGTGAAATTATCGGTTTTGCGGTTGACTGTGCCGATCAAACCCTTCCCGAACTTATTATTTTATGGTCCTTTGAAGACAATTATATATTATGTTACGACGAACATATCCAACGGTTGTTTTGTCCAAATTCAATTTCGTTAATACTCTGTTGCAAATGAGCCTCTACTCATGAACACTTAAGTCGTAAGGATTAGTCGATACTTTAACAACTTTCAAAACGAAAAATTATTCGTCGGTTCAAATTTAACTGTTCATATATACGATGCGTTCATCGATATTGGACGACTATTTCACTCGAATGACAGATCGCTAAATTTCTAGCGAATTAATTTTAAAATTTTTTTTAACGTAAATTTCACCTGGACGACGGAGACTGCCGTTCTCCGTCGTTCAGGTGAACACCTGGACGACGGAGAACGACAGTCTCTGTCGTCCAGGTTCAATTTACCATGGTGGTTCGATTTTTTTTTATTTTTTCAATCAATATTTAACTTGGACAACGGAGATGTAGTTCTCCGTCGTCCAGGTGAACACCTGAACGACGGAGAACGGCAGTCTCCGTCGTCCAAGTCGAAAATCATGGCGGTTCGATTTACCGCCTCAATTTTCGGTGGCGCTTGAATTTCCACTTAGACGACAGAGAATCAATTCTCCGTCGTCCAAGTCCAAATTTATGGCGGGTGAAACGTCCCGCCCATTAATTACGCGCCGCTTCGAAAAATTTTAACTCTTCACTTAGACGACGGAAAACACTGTTTCCGTCGTCTAAGTGCACTTGGACAACGGAAACAGTGTTTTCCGTCGTCTAAGTGAAACTCTATATATAGGACTGCTCACCCCCTCCTTTTCTCATTCCATCTCCTCTCCTCTCCTCCTCTCCTCTCCTCTCCTCTGCTCCGGCGATCCTCCTCCGGCGACGCTCCGACGACCAACTTTCCGGCGTGGTTCCCCCTCTCCGACGACTCTACTCTTCCGATATTCCGGCGAAATTCCGACGAGGTAATAATTCGAAATTTTTCCTCTTTAACAATTTTTTTATTTAATTAATTATTTAATTTCTAAATACTTTTAATTTATTAGTTTTAAATAATAAATAGTTGTAATGATAATAATTATTTTGTTGTTATTAATATTATTTAGTAATCATTATTAGTTGTTAATTATTTGGTGATGAATAATTATTAGTTAAAATTAAATAATATTAATAATAATAATTGTTAATAATAATTGATTTTATTGGTAAATGAATAATTATTATTAAATGGATGATAAATAATAATTAATTGATAATTATTTGTATTTTCTAGTAAATTGCATGGTAGTACGTCTTCGATTTAAATTTAGTACATAGGCTTGGTTTATTAAGTCGCTCTCTTTGGAATAGATGGCGCCTCTTTTCCTAGCTTATCTCCTTAACCCCTCGTGATGTGTGGATTTCATCACCGCACACCATAACCTAAGTGAAGTTATGGACACGAGGTTGAGGGCGGAGTTTGCAAAGGACTTGAGGGAGTGTAAATTTTGGAAAAATTGGCCGAATGTCGGACATGGTGTCTAGAAACGGGTTATGACTGGTGACAGGATTTGGACTAAGAAAGACTTTTGTCGAAATTAGTCCTGCCTCTTGCGTTATCTCTATCCCTAACTGGCCATGTTTTTCGATTTAACCAATGCTGATTAATTGAAAATTTATACTTTATCGCGCGGGTCGCACGTCCATTGAACGACCGAAAAAGCCAAGCTAGTGTACTCTATTTAAATCTTAACCGTACTTAATTAGCGTAAATTTTTTAGCTGTAATTATTATGGTAAGTAAGTACATATTTTAACAACGTTATCATTATAAGGTTATAAATGGCTCCATCCGGCAAGAAGAAAGCCCAACAGGAGGCAGAAGATGCCATGCTCCGCCAGTTGGTGGAGCAAGTCGGTTGGGAATTACCGGAGGGCAATGACGCCCTCAATCCGGACCCTTCATCTGGTCCGTCTGTAGCACCCTCTGGGGAAATTCCCGCTCCCCCATTCATCTCGAGCGGTGATGACGTCGACCCCTCCCAATCTCCGACGCCCGGTACCCATTCAACGGGAAGTACTCAGGCGTCCTCGACCGCCGAATCAATAATGTACAGTGCCCGTCGTAGGCAAAGGAGGGCCCCCACTGACCCGGAACCGAAAAAGACTCGGGGTCTCGTTAAAGGGGGCAAAGCGGAGCGTATTTGCAAGGCGACCGGGAAAAAGATCGACTTGCCCTACGACAAATTCACCGGTGGCCCTCCCACAGCTCAGCTAGCAAGTCTCTCGGCGCATAGTATCGGGTCAATCGTCCGTAGCCGAGTTCGAATCACTGCCCCTACTTGGAAGGAGGCGCCGGATCATGAGAAGGCGAAAGTCTTCAAAGATCTTTCGGTACGTAATACGTCCAATTTTAGTCATTATATAATATTGTTAATATTAGTTAAAATTTCATAATATATACGATTATAATTTTCTATTTATTTTTGATAGGAACAATTTGCGGTGGATCCGACACCGGCCATGTTGAGGCATATCAACCAAACCGCCAACTCCATCTACAAAGATTGGAAGTACAGGCTCCATCGGTACTTCCAAACTTACGGTCCCTCGCCTCCCCCCGTAGAGCTGCGTGGGGATAGAGAAGATGAGTGGCAATGGTTGTGTAACCACTTTGCCGATGACGAATTTAAGGTGTTAATTTACTCTTTTTATTTCAATTAAGATAATTGAATTATTTAAATTTTAGTTATTAATTTTTTAATGATTTAATTATGTTGTGTAACAGAAATTCTCCGGTGTCAACAAAGCCAACCGGGGGAAGAAGAAGAAACACCATATTACCGGCGCCAAGCAGTTCATTCAAATAGCCAAGGAGCACAAGGATAAGGGCTCCAAACACCCTTATCTTGATGCAAGCATAAGCGCGTACGTGACGCCTGGGTTCGATAATGAAGCGAGTCAATGCGGCGTAAGTGATATATATATATATATATATGTGCTTTTAATTATAGTAATTATTATTTAAATTTTATTTCATTATAATAAATTAATTATTCTTTTGTAGGCAAGGGTGATAGAGCGTGCGCATGAAGAGTTGGCTAACACTCAGCTTGCGTTCCCAGATGTGCCACCGGAAGACCTGCCTCCTCTATCCTTAGAGAGCCAAATTGCAATCGCAGATGAGGTCTACGGTCGTAGAGCTGGCAAGGAGGTTAGACACTTCGGGCCTAGGGTGGTACGAGATTTGTCAACGACCTCCGACTCATCATCTACGGGAGGTTCGGCTCAGCGGAGAAGGACTACGGCTGCGGCGGTCGAAGCAGCCATTCAAGAGGCTCGACTGGCACGAGAGGAGAATCAATCCATGAGGCAAAGACTTGACGAACAACAAGCAAAAATAGCCCAACTCATCGCCCTCATGCAACAAAATCGAGAAGGATGTCAACCTCCTCCGAACTCACACCCCGACGACGACGATCCGGCTGGAGGCGGAGGACTCGGCCCCGCATCTGCTCCTCCAGTGTTTTAGCTAGCTAGTTAATTATCTCGTTTCTTTATTTCCGAATTCCGAACAATTAATATTTTAATTTTTATGAATTTTTTGGATGTGTATGTACCAATTAATTATTTATTTACTACATTAATTAATATATATTAAAAATTTAGTTTATTTAATTAATTTGGACTATTTTTAATTATTTAAATTAAATTATTAATAAATTAAATTAATAATATTTAATTTCAATTTATTTTTAAAAAAAAATTAAATAGGCACTTGGACGACGGAGATTATGGTCTCCGTCGTCCAGGTGCCCAAACCCTAAACCCTAAATCCTAACCCCTAACCCCTAAACCCTGTCAATCTCCGTGGCCCAGGTGTTCACCTGGACGACGGACAATTAGTTCTCCGTCGTCCAGGTGAACACCTGGGCCACGGAGATTGTCCGCGGTCCAAGTGAATTTAGACGACGGAGATTAAATTCTCCGTCGTCCAAGTGCTTGGACGACAACACTTGGAGCACGGACCTTGGACGACGGAGATTCCGTCGTCTAAGTACTTAGACGACGGAAAACTGCACCTAGACGACGAAAATGGTCCGTGATTTAGGTGCAATTTTCTTGTAGTGGATCGATGAGTTCACAAATTTCAATTCAAAAACCATAATCAAATACCAATATAAGATAGCTCACGAGATAATCTTGCTTCCTCTTATTCTGTTCCATCTGAGCTAGATTCTTTTGAAAAGGTAGAAATGCTATCCCCTGCCTCCGTGCCTTCTTAGATTTTTGCATGGCTATGATCAATATTGTTTTTCTCATGCCAAATTATAAGTATTAAGATTAGAATATGTATGATACATGTGGTGGTAATCGAAGCATAGTTCATCAAGTAGCATTTTGAGTGATATATATATTACCAGCATTTTTTCAAATATGTAGACTGAATATATAAAGAGATAAAATAGGTATATTCGTTCAACTAACTCGATTTATATGTTTTTTTAACTAATGAAGGCAAAGGCTGCTGCTTTGAAAGAGAACAAATGGCTCCTGGTGAATTTGCAATCCAGTAAGGAGGCCAGCTCCCATAGGGTGACTTAATTTGTCTGATGTATTTGTTTTAGGTTCATTGTTTTACTTATATAAAAAATCCTGAACTCACTTTTTGTGTATCTACATTGATGTGGTGTGCAGCTTAACCTTGATACCTGGGTTCCTAATATCATTCTCGCTAATTATATCTGGCAGGTCAGTCCTATCAGGTTGTAGTATCTTTTTGTTCTTGTTTCTTTAAACTAGAATTTGTATTTAATTGTCGTATACTATTTGATAGGGCTATGATTATCACATACTAATGCACACACTAATGATACTATCATGCTCACTTGGGTAAAGTGTAAGAACAAGTAAAATGCGCCAGTCTACCTATAGGAATTTAGAATTGTAACGATGTCAACCATTCTGTGTATGCTTGGTGGCTTGTTCCCTTCTTGTAACTACTGGTGGTGTTGCTCCATTATATAAATTTTTGATATCTGATTTAAGGATTTTGCTTGTTGCTCTGTATTACATCAGTAACTGCAATAGAACTTTTGGCCACATGTCTTTGAAACAATTGTTTGTATCTTGTTACATGTACAGACCTATGATGATACAACTTAAGGTATGCACATACAAGTTAGAATCTGCGCCTGTAGTGCTCATCATTGACCCCATCACGGGAGAGAAAATGCGCTCGTGGAATGGAATGGATCAACCGGAACGTTTGCTAGAGGTAATAGGCATGGTGTCTGTATTTTCACGTTAGTTTTTAGAGTTATCAGTTGTTTGAGAGCTTTATAAACCGTTCAGTCAGTGATCAACTTTCTTAATGAGATACAATTTTGTGTATATGTTTCGCATTGAATCATGAAAGCTTCCTTGCAACTGTAGGATCTATTAGAGTTTATGGAGGAGAGCCCCAGGACTCATCATTTACCTTCATCATGTAGAGGGCAAGCATTATCCATGCATTCATCATTTAAGGACTGTAGAGTAGTTCGTGATGTCAGTCTTGCGACAGATGATGCTGGAAACTTCAAGGGCTATGCTCGTGTAAGGTTTGATGCAGAAAATCAAGTGGAGAAGGTATAAACCAGATTCTATTGATCCTTCTTAGATGTTTTAACATTCTGTTACCTGACCCATAACACTTATAGGCTCTAAAATTGGGTGGTGCTAAACTAGCTAGGCGTCCTGTGGGACTTTGTTGGGCTCTTTACCCTCAGAGCAGGTAAATCCCACTCTCAACTTGTTCAAAATAAGCTTGCATTGCAATCAGTCTAGTGCTTATTTTTCTTTTCATTTGGGTGACCATGTAGCAAAGAGGAATCCTATCAGCGTAACACAGTATATGTTAAAGGATTTGATATATCCAAACCGGTGGACGAGGTATTGTTGCCATATTCTTATTGTAGCTGTCTGGTTAGCAAGTGATTGTGCTTTCATTTTTACTAATTTTTTACGAATACTGTGATTACAGATTAAGGACGCCCTTCTGGAACATTTCGGTCCGTGTGGAAAGATTAAAGAGTGTTCTATCCCTAGCTCCAGATTTTAAGAAGTATGATATCTCAAGGTTTGTGTCTTTCATTGTGAATATTAGTTTCTAAATCGTATACATCTGTAATGCACGCAGGTTTTCATTACTTGGTCATAGCAGACTACTTCCATCTCTTTGTATTTTTATTTTCTTGAACTTTGCCAAGTTATATTGTAAACTTCCGTTTCCTATTTTTTTATTAACTTTCTTTCAATCTACGTAGATTTTTGAATTTATGTTTTTTACATGCTTTTTTGTGATGATTGCCTTATGCAGTTCCTCAACGACGGGCATTACCATAATTAGTATGCATTGGGGTGATTATATAATTGTAGTTTCAGATAGGGCTGTTAATATCGAATCGAAAACCGAAAAAAAATCGAATCGAAAACGAACCGTAACCGAAAAAGTCGAAATCGAACAAATACCAAACCGAAAAACAAAAAAACCGAACCGAACCGAAAAATTTGGTTCGGTTTAGGTTTTCATCTCCAAAAAAACCGAAAAAACCGAACCGAATCGTTTGAACCAAAATGAATAAAACGACGTCATTTTACAAGTGTCAATCAAGTATGATGATGTTAGGTATGTTGTTGAATATCTCTCTTTGTCCCATATGAAAGTAGTATTTGGTATGTGTCATAGTTTGATACTTAACAATGATTATTGGGGTTCTTGTAGATTTAAGAAAATGAATGCTAAGTTACCAAAGAAAAACTCCCTAGCTGAGAAAGTGAGAATGGTGGACAAGTTGAGTATAGTTTGAGAATGGATTCAATTGAGTGTTTTTATGTGATATTTGTATTGTATTTTTATTTGGATGGACTCTAGATTGTTTTAAACTTGGACTATGAAGTGTGGATTTTGGTTTATATTTGAAACTTTGAATTTGTGATGTAAACTTTAGGTAAACATTTAGCTATTTGCTATGGTTTGAAACTTTGAATGTGTGATTTGTGATTAATTATATTTGTTGTAGTTTGATTTGATTTGATTTGACATAAACTATGTTTCACACTTTCACAAAGTTATTGAAAAAAATAGCTAATGAAGATCTTCGAATTTTCGAAACTAATAGAAAGAAATAGTATTTTTTTTAGAAAATTTTTTTTATTTAAAAAAAAAACCGAAAAAAAAACCGAAAAAACCGGAAAAAAACCGAACCGAACCGAACCAAACCATTCGATTTTTTGTAAAAAAATCAAGAAAACCGAATCAAACCGAACCGATTAAAAAATACGATTCGATTTTCGGTTCGGCCTAATAACCGAATCGTTTGTACCGATTAACAGCCATAGTTTCAGATGGTCGATCAACAGGTTTTAAGAGGACTATATGCTCAGGCAAGGCCAGCAAATTGTGGAACCTCAGCAGTAAGTATATAGGAACAACAGCAGGTGATGCAGAGTTTGGTAAGCTCATGGTTAAGAAGATGCAGGAGAAACTTAATGAATCAGGGCATATAGATGATGCCTTGCAAGTCATCACAGTCATCCGTTCCTGTATCAAATCAAAATACGAAATATATATTTTTCGAAGTTGAAGAAGATGCTGGGATGAAGAAGTTGAGTGAGCATGGTTTAAGGGAGGCTGTTGGAAACTAAACCAAGCTCATTAATGTTTGTTTAGTGTTTTGAGTTATCTGTGGGTTTAGCCTTTCATTTTCCAAGGCAGTGCCTTAATTGTATTCTAGAGGCTTCATTAGATTTTAGTTTTCTCAGCAATCCACTCTCTATATAAGTGAGCATGTACTATTGTTTGCAAGAACAAGAAGTATTAGTTCTCTTCCTCATAAATTTCTCTGTGTTGTGTGTGAGTTAAACGTGTGTCTCCATCACTGCAGTTGACACCATTGCAGTAAATACTTCAGCTGCTGATATTCCTGGATTCTACAAAGCCTCATGAATTTGGCAGCCGATGCCGATGCCGATGCAGAGCCTGCGTGGACGTAATGTTGATCAGATTCCACCGGTACAAGTCTGCCCTACTTGTCGACTATGCTATGTATTCTCCTCAGAAACTCCTACTTAATTAAGGGTTTACAGTTTACGGTTTCCTAAACCAACTATCGTTGCTATGCCCATTCGTTGCTCCAAGCTGTCTGCATTACTTCGATTCTTTGACCAAGCCACGTCAAGTCCGTCTCTTTGCCATTCATATAGATGTGCTTATTTATTTGCTACTTGGGGTTTCCCATTGTTATCTGTGTATTGTTCTATATATATGGTTCTGATAGGTCCCTTTATGCAAATTTATATCCTGGAAGACGATGACACACCACATGTACACCACACGCACGTTCTAACACACGCACACGCACACGCACACGCACACGCAGATGCATACTTTCTTCTTGGCATCATGACAGACAATGATGCACACCGCATTCTCCAACAAGTACATGATCTTGTCTAACTTGCCCCCGCAACAACACCGAGAACAACGTACAACACCAGCATTGACTCTGCACACTCCACACCACATGAGTCTTTGAAAAGATGTTATGTTGGCTCCGCACACCCACATCGAGCTTTTGACAAGATGTTACGTTGCTCCACACCAAAATTCGATGCAAATTCTAGATTGTTCCACGTGTCAATCTAGTGGTTAGATTGCACGTGAGGGAGGGTGTGGAATTGTTGAGAATTATGATTAATAGATAGTCCTATGTTGTATAGGATTCTACTTAGTTATTATTGTTTTGTTAGGATACTACTTAGTAAGTCACTATATACATCCTATGATGGGATGAGTGTAACACGTACACCACAAACATACATAATACAAGTATCACAAACACATCAATATTGTGGTCACATTTCAAACCAATATACTTTTTTAGTTGATATAAGAGCAAATCTTGAGACTTGCAAGCCACACCCACACTTCCTTTCGAAGGAGGTGTGGATTATACCATAAACTAACTATGAATTCAACATCCAAATATATAAATAAACAAGATAATTAATTTATAGGATCGAATCTCGCTCATATAGATATACTTTACATTCTGTCTTTAATTTTACGATTCTCCTTATTGTCAAGTTCACACATTGTATGGTAACTATGGTTAGATGAATGGCATCCACTTCTTGCTGATAACTCTATAGCTTATATGCAACTGTGTCTTCCATGGATTCTCTCCACATTGACCATTCTATTACGGAAGTCACTTGGGACACGTATTGACATATATACAGAAACTGTTGAAGATTAGTCCTAATAGATCGAACTAATCTAGTTTAAGTTGACTTTGTACATGTGAGCTGTGTACTATGTACTATGTCTGCTGCTTTCCCTTTCCCTGTTGCAGCATGCTCCCTCTGTTGCAGCCTCTTGGTCTGTGTGCCTAAACCCCTTTCCAGCAACCGTTGGACATCTTCTTTCTCTACTGTAATATATATACATTGTATATTGATCTTGTAAAATCTTAATCAAGAAGATAGAGAGAAAATTGTTCTCCATCTCAATTGTGATTCCAAAGTCTTAAATTCTTCATGGTATCAGAGTAGGAACATTAGTGTTCTGTCTCTTTGATTCTTATTGTACACTCTAGCTTTACACAACCTTCAGTCTCTTTGCTTCAATGCCAGAAACAGAAGAGTCCTGCCTGGAGTCTACTCATCTTTCCGCTGCGACTTCTTATGAGCAAGAGGTAAACACAAATTTGCGTCTTTGTTCAACTGTACTAAATGAGTTTAATTATCTTCCATGGTCAAGATCGATTACTCTTGCTCTTGGAGGGAAGTCGAAACTAGGATATGTGAATGGTGCTATTGTCATGCCTGCTGCACTCAGTGATGGTTATGATACTTGGCTGTGTAAGGATCAGCAAGTTATGTCCTGGCTTCTAAACTCTATGGAACAAAAGATAGCTGATATATTCAACTATTCTGAATCTTCCATGCACTTATGGAAAAGTTTAAAAGAAATGTATGGAAACCAGAACAATGCTGCCAGAGTTTTTCAATTAAAGAAGGATATTGCTGAGCTTCAACAAGAAGGGATTACCTTTGTTAAACATCTGGGAACACTAACCCGTATGTGGAATGAGCTGAATGTCTACAGGCCTCACACCAGTGATCTGTTCTTCTTATTAAGCGAGCTGAAGAAGACAAGATTTTTTAGTTACTCTCAAGTTTGAGTTCTGAATATGAAGATGTGAGGAGCCACATACTGATGAATCTCGAGCTTCCCTCATTTGCAAATGTTTGTGCAACTATTCAACGGGTAGAAGTGCAGAAAAAGGTGGTGAATCTGGAAGCTAAACCTGGTGGTTTTGAAACTAGAGCTTACACTGCAAAGTCTGTCAAGGACAAGACTTATAGAGGAAGAATGCCAGATCTGAAGTGTGACCATTGCAGTCATCTTGGTCACACCAAAGATACGTGTTAGATACTGCATCTATAATTAAAACAGAAATATGTCAAGGAGGGCAAGAATGCAGTGAAATCATGGTCCAACTCCACACATAAGGCAAATTTGACAGTCTCAACTTCTGAGGAACTTCATAGCTCCACCTCTAATCCAGTAACCTTGATCAATGATTTTTTAACATTCCTTCAACAAAAACAGCTTAGAAGAGAAGAAGTAACTGATTTTGGAAGAGATAATCATACTGCATTATTGGGGAAGTTTGCTGGTTTCCTAGCAGATGCTGATCATGTCCCTAAGGCTGATATCCCAGGTATCATTCAATCCTTTTCCATAGCTTTAGAATTAAGTATTGATGATGATTATTGGATAGTAGATTCAGGCGCCACAGACAACATGAAAAACCATAAATCTGATTTGGTTGATTTTAAATCTTTAAATTCTTATGTGTCTGTTGCAAATGGAAAAAATGCTTCTATTTGTGGAAAAGGGAAGATTAAAATCATGTCAGATACTTCAACTGAGGCTCTCTTTGTTCCTTCATTTCCTTTTCAGCTATTATCAGTAAGAAAAATCAAAAACCACCTAAAATGTTTTGTCACCTTCTATCCTCACAAAGTTGTGTTTCAGGATATCATGCATCACCAAGAGGATGATTGGTGAAGGTTTCTTCCTAAATGGTCTGTACTATCTTCCTAAGAAGTGCAGAGCTCTCCAAGTCAGTCCTAGTCTTTCTTCTTCCCAAGATCATCATCATCAGCTGTGGCACCAAAGATTGGCCCATCCTTCAGACAAAGTTTTGTCAAGCTTATTTCCAAATCTATGTAATGACAACATAATGTGTGATGTATGTCATCTGTCTAAATCAACTAGATTGCCTTTTGTTTCTTCTCTGACCAGATCAAGCCATCCTTTTCAAACCATCCACTCAGATATCTGGGGGCCTGTTCTAGAATCTTTTGATGGTTTCAGATATTTTGTAACGTTTGTTGATGATTTTACAAGGATTACTTGGGTTTACCTTTTGAAATTTAAGAGTGAATTGGCTGATGTCTTTTATAGTTTTCACAAATTTGTAGACACTCAGTTTTCTGCAAAAATCAAAAACCTGAGATCAGATAATGGATCTGAATATATATCCAATAATCTGACTAAATACTTAAAACTACATGGAATATTTCATCAAACTAGTTGTGTAGGAACACCACAGCAAAATGAGGTTGCTGAAAGAAAAAATAGAGACTTGCTTGAGAAGACTAGAGCTCTAATGATTCAGATGAATGTTCCCAAAAAATTCTGGTCACAAGGTGTGTTGACTGCTGCATACCTCATCAATAGACTACCTAGCCGAGTTCTAAACTTCAAGTCTCCTCTTGAAGTGTTGAAAAGAAGGAAATTAAACTGATCTCATTTGAGAATATTTGGATGTGTATGTTTTGTTCACTTACAAGCTTGCCATCGAGACAAACTAGAACCTAGGGCTATCAAGTGTGCATTTATGGAATTTTCTACAACTTAGAAAGGATATAAGTGCTATGACATCAATTCCGGAAAGCTGATTGTTTCCAGAGATGTTAAGTTTGAGGAAACCAACTCCTTATTTAATACAAGAGTGGAGAGCAACAGTAAGGGGGAGTTCTATGCTGAGTTATTCCCAATGCCTTATATTAATGTGTCATCTGACAATATTCCAACTGCCCCAATACCTATACCAGATTATCTACCAAATCTTGAAGAAAATGTGTCTGACTTGAATGTTAACAATGCTGAAGTAGAGGACTATGAGACTGATCCAACTACTAATGCAGAAGTAGTTGAACCTGCTAAGCCTGCTATTCCTACTCTTATTAGGAGAAGTCCTCCTCGAGACAGAAGCAAGCCCTTGAGACTTCAAGACTATGTTACTTTTGTCTCCAAACACTCCATTTCCAGTGCTGTTGACTACAGAAAATTGTCTTCACCATATGCTGCTTACCTGGCCTCTCTTGACAATTGTCGTGAACCACAAAGTTTTGAAGAGGCAAATTCTCAAAAAGAATGGAGACAAGCAATGAATGCAGAACTAAATGCACTCATGAAAATCAGACGTGGAGCATTATGAAGATCCCCAAAGGAAAAAAGGTTGTTGGCAGTAGATGGATTTATAAAATCAAGGTACACTCAGATGGTAGCATTAAGAGACTCAAGGCAAGGTTAGTGGCTCATGGATTCACTCAAACCTATGGAGTGGATTACAAAAAAATATTTGCACCTGTGGCTAAAATGAACACTGTCAGGGTTCTGTTGTCTGTTGCTGTAAACCAAAATTGGTCCCTTCACCAAATGGATGTAAAAAATGCATTCCTTCATGGTGAACTTGAAGAAGAAGTTTATATGAAATTTCCACCTGGTCACCCTCAAGAAAATGACTCTGAAATGGTGTGCAAGTTTCATAAGGCTATTTACGGCTTAAAGAAATCACCAAGAGCTTGGTACTCAAAACTCAGTTCTGTTTTGGAGGAAGTTGGTTTCTGCAGAAGTAATGTTGACTCTTCTCTCTTTGTTAGAAGTGGAAAAAAGGGAAAATTAGTTGTTCTGATCTATGTGGATAACTTGATTGTTACCGGTGACTGTATTACAGAAATTGATGCTCTAAAAAGGGATCTTCAAGGAAAATTTGCGATCAAGGATTTGGGAGCCCTGAAGTACTTTCTAGGTATCTAGATGGCCTCTTCAACCAAAGTTTTATTTTTGAATCAAAGAAAGTACACCATGGACCTTCTTAAAGAGGTAGATATGCAAGATAGTAAACCAACTAGATCTCCCTTAGACAGCAAGTTTAACTTGGCAACTGAAGGGAAACCTCTCAAGGACATCAGCAACTATCAAAGACTGGTTGGTAAGCTAATATATCTTACCATTACTAGACCAGATATTTCCTATAGTGTGAGTATCATCAATCAATTCATACATGCTCCAACTGATTTTCATCTCAACATTGTCAAGCGCATTTTATGCTATTTGAAAGGATCTGTTGGAAGAGGCTTATTATTGAAACAAAATGGTCACACAAATATCCATAGTTATGTGGATGCAGATTAGGCAGGAAACCAAGTTGACAGGAAAAATACTACAGGCTTTTGTACATTTGTTGGAGGCAACATTGTTTCTTGGAGAAGTAAGAAACAAACTGTTATAGCAAGATCCAGTGCAGAAGCAGAATATCGAGCTATAGCCTCAGCAGCCTGTGAGTGGATTTGGTTAAAGAGCTTGCTGTGTGATTTGGGATTCACTAGTTCCAAACCTATGTTCCTACATTGTGATAACCAAGTTGCAATGCACATTGCGTCCAATCCTGTATTTCATGAGAGAATGAAACATATTGGAGTCGACTGCCACTACATAAGAAATCAGGTTCAATCCAAAACCATTGAAACAGTGTTTACTCGAAGTCAGGATCAATTGGCTGACATCTTCACCAAACCTCTTCCTACAGCTCATTTTCATGTTCTGATGTTCAAGTTTGGCTCCATCAATCCGTTGGATCCTACTTGAGGGGGAGTGTTGAAGATTAATCCTAATAGAACTAATCTAGTTTAAGTTGACTTTGTACATGTGAGCTGTGTACTATGTACTGTGTCTATTGCTTTCCCTTTCCCTGCTGCAGCATGCTCCCTCTGTTGCAGCCTCTTGGTCAGTGTGCCTAAGCCCCTTTCCAGCAACCGTTGGACATCTTCTTTCTCTACTGTAATATATATATACATTGTACATTGATCTTGTAAATTTTAATTAAGAAAATAAAGAGAAAATTGTTCTCCATCTCAACTGTGATTCCAAAGTCTTAAATTCTTCAGAGACGTACGGATTTTGAGTATTTGATTTGTTTTGTTAGGTAGTATGCAAGCTTGTTCTTATACCTGAAAGAGTATTGTAACTTGAAAGTGACATAATTAACAACTTTCAAACTTGGAGGGACACAGGATCACAGGGATATGTTTTCCAATATCTAACTCTATCAACCATATCTGTAACAACCACCAAACACACTGTAAACATGTTATCATCAGTCTTTAATCAGTACGGTTTACTTGTTTATGGAGCTAGTCTCCATCAAGTGAGTCACTAACTTCATGAACACCTGGCTTTAGAATTTTGGGGATTGTATACAAGTACGTGAAACAACAAAGCCACATGGTAGGGTGGCCTTGTCTTCCTACCAATGGAAAGACAAAGACATGTGTGATTCCTTGATTTCTCAAAGGCCAGCGACCCTTATAGGTGGTTTTTGCTGTTTCACCACTCATTTCATGTGGCTGATGGTTTCCCAATTATCCTTTGATCTATATATATATATGCAATGATCAAATTCGTCATTACCAATTCAATTCAAGCCTTCTCATTCCCAAAGTGTCACAGCTCCTTTCTTCTTTCAAAAAGTCTTCTGAATTCCTTTTCTTGTTTAAGCTTAGTTGGAGAAACAACATGGGTTTTCGAGTAACTGCAATTATTAACGCCAAGAGAAGTCTAATTACAAGATCTCTCTCTGGTTCAAAAGGCTACTTTGCAGTCTATGTTGGGGAGAGCCAGAAGAAGCGGTATGTTATTCCAATAGCATATTTGAATGAGCCTAAGTTCCAGGATTTGCTGAGTCAAGCTGAAGAAGAATTCGGATATGAACATCCCATGGGTGGTATCACAATCCCATGCAGTGAACACACCTTCCTTGATCTTACTTCTCGCTTCAGTGTGTAAGTGATCGACATTTCGGATTTCACTAGCGGGTGAAGAAGAAGCTATCGGATCGGAGGAGGAGAGCTTTAGAAAACCTCAAGCTCCTTTGAGGCTGTGCTGCACACTGAGTAGATCAATGCATGCCTCTCATGGTACTGACTCATGGTACCGTTAACCCTCTAATGGTACCAACTCAAATGTCAGGAACCTAAACAAAGATAGTTGTATCTCATTTTTGACCAAATGTAAACATCTTTGTGTTTTGTCCAGGAAAATCTGGGAATGTCAAGCTGAATTATTTCTGTCTGAAATTTTGTAAAGCCGAAATATGCAATTGACACCATATTACCTCTACAGATAAAATGACGCTATGTTGCTAGCTAACTACCAAAAAGAAAAATTAATTTTATCGGTTCATTTAACTAATTAATCAATCAATCATTCATTGGCTGAATTGAATGAGAGCTGGTTTAGCCAGCCAAATATTTTCCACATAGAATCCCACTTGTTAGGCTTCTCCATAGAATCCCTTAGTTAGCTGGCATGGTAGGAAGATTGATCAAGATTTCTGGACTCCACCCCTCACTTGGATTCATATGCCAATTGGTAATTCAGATAACCTTTTATTACAAGAATCACTAAGTTAAGATCTTAGGACTTGATTTGTCTTTTAGATAGTGTGTGAATGTAGAACACAGGGTTTACAAAATTATATCTGAAATGTAGAAATAGACAAATCCCCCGAGTTCATGAGCAGATTATCTATATTTGTTCTTTTTATCTTTACTCTACTTTACTCAAGTATTGTAATATGTGATTCTGAAGTAGATTTAAGACTGTTAGTACCAGAGTATTTATCCGTTGGAAAATATTATGTTAATGATCACCGAGCTCCAAAGGAATACAGTTTATAACAAGAACAACCGATGTTGCACAGTTGCTACTATGATTTCTTTAAATGATAAGCAAACAAGGATGATACTAATGCACTGTGTAAAAAACTAAAAACTAAAGTTCTACATAGAACGGAGAGACGTTCCATCAACTATTTGAGTCTGAAAGTACAATGGCAAACACTATTCTGTTTAATTTCTGTGTATCTTCTTGAATTCCGAATCTTTTTCTCCATATATATATACAAGTGCATGCGTAGAATAACTTTTATAGCAAATAAGGTAAAGATGGCTATAACCATGGATCACAGCCCCTTGAAGCAGGCAGGAAGCAAGATTAGTGAAGGTTTCTTCTCGGCAAGGAATAGTGAGTCCACCCATTGGGATGGTCAAATCCAAATTCTTCCTCTGCCTTACTTAGCAACTCTTGAAATGAAGACTGGCTTAAGAATGAAAAGGGAACCATGTATCTTTTCTTTTTAGCACTCTCTCCAACATACACAGCTAAGAATCCCGTTGGAATTCCGTTGTGTTGAATCTAGTGTGTTTGCAAATGAACTCTCTCTTCGGAGATTCTGCTTAGCATGCATTATAGCGGGCAATCGGATTGCCATGTTTATCAAGTCTGAGAATAGCGGTCACTTGAGAAGAGGTTGACAATCTAGAAAGACTTGGAACAAAAGGTTTATTACAGATTGACGAGGACTTGGTGTCTCTGTGGATAAATGTACGTGTGTGATTGTGAATATATATAGATCAGAAAGGTGATCAGCAGAGTATTGAATTGATTTTTAGAATGAGCAAAGAGTTGTTGGCAGGAAGAAATTGTTTGTGGAAACGGGTAAGAGGCATGACCATCTAAATTTTAAAGGATCACATGGTTCTGTCAATATCTGATGTTCAACAACTATATATGAAGTTATTGAGTCTGTATACTTGCTGCTTAACATTATTCTTATAACAACCTGGCTAGAAAGGAACCCATAGGGATAGAAAATCTTCTTATTGATTTAAGTCACAGATGCAGGTTCCTTCTCATTTCTAGACAGGCTTCAGATACACATATCTGTACTTCTTGCTATTATATATGATTGTGTTACGTTGAGGTTTAACATCAGGGGTTTCCTTATTGTCAGTTGTCTATTATATCTGTCTGATGCAGGTAGGGTTACAGAGAGTTAGTTGGAAGACGTACAAGACCCATGTGATTTTCGTAAGGTTTTGCTCCTTCAAAAGCGATGATCCCTCTTCACCACACATTTACATGATTCTTAATTAAGACATCAGCACAGCCTATCATCATCTATATATACGTACACTAGTCAAGTACTCAAGTTCATCATCAGCAACTCTACTTAATAATCTCCTTTCACAACAAAAAGAAAATAAAACTTTGTCTGTTTCATTAGTTCTCTGAGCATAATTTATTTCCTGTTCTCCCTAGCCAACTTGGGAATCAACAAGCCATGGGTTTCCGGTTGCCTGGAATTTATAACGCCAAGAGAAGTCTTACGAGATCTCTATCTGGTTCCAAAAGTTTAGATAAACTCGAGATTGCTTTTTAGCTTAACAATTCCAAACTACATACAGAATATGTGTACTATATATTGTCTTCACATAATGCTTTTACGTTAACATTGCAAGAAGTTGGGAAAATGGGAAATATATCCCAGGATGATACGAGGCCATCGCCGCCCTCCAAATGTTTCTCTCTCTCGGAAAAGCAATTCCTCTCCTTTTACATTCAAAACACAGGAAATCGCTCTAAATACTTCACTTTCCTTCACTTTCAGGAACATCATCCTGCCCCAATACTCGGGAAATTGCTCAGACTCGTACTGATGTGAGAATACTCGTTATTCTAGAAGAGGCAAAGCTAAAGGGAGGAGCAAAATGTACCATTAGGATTTCAGCAACCTATTGAAGACCATCCATATGAACAAAAGTCAGATAGTTTCAACATTACGCGAATTAAATCTAATAACACGTAAATCTCTAATTCTGTACTAGATACTAAATGTCAAAGACAATCCACTTCAGATTAGAAAAGACTTCACAATAATAAGAATGACGCAACAATGGGATAGCGATAAAGACCATAGGGTATCCTCAACTACACATGTGACTCAGCATGGTAACAAAGAAAGCGTGCAAGGGTAGATATCTTTGTAATACGGAGCTCACAAATGTACCGAGGAAGCCTGAATATGTGGCTGCAGATGGCTCCACGAAGCAATTTCCAGACATCCCCTAGCAAAAACAGAAACACCAAAACATAAAGACATTAGTCTAATGCTTACGTGAAGTACAGATCCACAAGCTCATGAGGTACAACCAAAACAGAAGACTGGCTGAACACATTCTGTTCAAACTGAACGATATTAGCGTGAAGAGGAGGTGTCACACCATGGTCGCATCTCTTGCACAGCTTTGTAATAGGAAGACCATATGCATATAACATCCCTCGCGCCAGGGGATATGATAAGCAAAAGAAGAAGAAAAAAGAAATCAAAAGGTGCCAGAAATTGTGCAAATCAAACAAATTCATAAGAGTAAAATCCAACATGTATCAGAATACTCATTGTCATCATTAAGTGTATATCCAGTAAATTCATGATTCACTTTATTGATATTCCATTTATAGATTAACATCATAGGACAAAAGATAAATTTAGAAGTACAGGACAACAGATAAGGCATGTGCACAACAAATACTGCCACTCCTATGAAATTTGTTATGTGACCAACAGACAATTAACAAGTAGTTCAGAGTCAAATCAAGTATAAGCAAATAAAATCTTACCTCCAATTGAGATTAGTTCCCAGACTTATAGAACTTGATATCTGCCTTGCTGAGTTCCACCAGGAAGTGATAATGCCTGATTCGAGATTTCTTCCAAGACAGATTTTAATTCTGCTTTAGCTCTCTTGACAGACTGTTCGGTAGGACCCTCAATAAACAAGTAGAGCTTGCGATCTCCAGGTCCTGGAACCTTCCCGGGTGGGAAATACTGACCCCTGGTAGTAATGGCAGCTCCAGTCCACTCTGATATAGGGACCAAGGTTTCCTTGTGGGTGACTTTCCATCTAGCATTCTGTGGAAAATCATTTATCTCCAGCTCTGCTTCATAGTGTTCAGGCATTGCATCTGCATGCATCTTGGCCAGGTTATGCTGTAAGTTTATGGCAGCTGCAAGTGCTGCAGCACGGGCAGCTGCCCCATCATTGCCGACAAGAGGCATACCAGTCCCCGGTACAACTGCTGCCGTTCCTGATAATGCTACACCTACACTAAGGGTACCTGGAAATGAAAGAGGCAATCCACCATTGGGAAGAAGTTGAGCAGCAGAGGCAGGAGTCTGCATTGAGGCTGTAGTAGCTTTAGAGGCAGCAGCAATGGCTGCTATGTGAGCAAGGGCAGCCTGCTGTGAGATATCACCCCCTGCCTTTCGGATACCTTCATCTTCATCTTCTGAATCTGACTTGTCTTCCTCAAAACCATATTCTTTGGCCTGTGCTTTCTTTGCCGCTCTCCTCACTTCATCTTCCTCGACATTAAATTTAAAACCACTTCCCCCATAACCAGTCCCGTGGGCTTGTTCGAGCCCCTGCTTTATTTTTGCAATGAAACTATCAGCAAGAAACTTCAAGTCATCTGGAACAACTTGCTCAGAGAGTTCCAATGCTTTCACAAGATCTGGAGCATATCTAGCATCATCCTCAGAGATAAAAGTAATTGCACATCCTTTCCGGCCAGCTCGACCAGTGCGTCCAACTCGATGAACATAATCCTCATAGTGATTTGGGACATCATAATTTATCACCAATTCAAGCTCCTTGACATCCAACCCTCTGGCAGCAATACTGGTTGCAATCAACAAATTACAAACATTGCTCTTAAAATCAGCTATGGTGGACTCCCGATCTGTTTGATCTTTGGCCCCATGAAGTGAGAGACAAGGATATCCATGCTTAAGCAGATCTCTAAATAAAGAATCACATTTGTCCTGTGACTGAACGAATATCAAAATTTTTCCTTTCTCGTACCATTCTCCAAGTAGCTCTAACAATCTCAAGAACCTATCGTTTTCCTGCTGCACTTCAACCAGTTGCATTATGTCCTTATTCACAACACTCCTACCACCAACCTGTATTTCCACAGGTTTGTCCAAGACTTTACGAGCCAAAACTTCAACTTGGCGAGGAAAAGTGGCGGAAAATAGTACAGTTTGGCGATCTGGACGAATATTTTGAACAATTCGAGTGATTTGGGGTTCAAACCCCATGTCAAACATACGATCAGCTTCATCCATGACCAAATAAGTTACTCTACGCAGATTTGTTATTTTTCCTCCACTTGTGCAAAGTATGTCAATCATCCTACCAGGAGTACATACAACAATTTCAGCACCCCGCTTAAGTTCACTAATTTGTTGAGCAACACCTGAACCTCCATATACAGGAACACACCGTAGACCCAGAGCTTTCGCAAACTTTTTGATATCGCTGTGAATCTGCTGAACAAGCTCCCTGGTAGGTGCCATTATGAGCCCAATTGGCCCATCACCAGCTACCACAGGTGGCTGGTCCTTAATATGCCTCAGCATTGGCAGTACAAATGCAAGGGTTTTCCCTGATCCAGTTTTTCCAATGCCAATGCAGTCTCAACCACTCATAACTATAGGTAGTGCCTGAGATTGAATCGGCATCGGCTTTTCGTAGTTGAGCTTCTTTATTATTTCCAAGATTTTACTTGTAAGTCCAGTTTGGTGCCAAGTCTTGATGGGCTTTGGCACATCCTTGCCATGTATCTTCAATTCCAACTGTTTCCGGTATGCGGCCACCACTTCTGAAGTCATCCTTGATATCTCTTTCACCTCAATATAAAAATTCTTACGGAAAGGCATATAATCTATCTTCGTGTGGTCAACTAATGAAAGTTTCTCCGCCTTTGTCTTTTTCACCCGTTTTATAAACTCATCATCATCTTCATTTTCTAAAGGATCATCATCTTTCTCCGGGTCCCCATAATCTGAGTCAGAATCCTCCCCAGGAACTATTCTGCCCATATGTTTATTCAAGGCTACTTTTGGCTGTTCAGCATTACTTGTATCATCCTTTCTGTCCTTGTTCTTGTCATCAACAGTTGAGGGTTTGACAGCAGTGTTTAGCTTCTCAAGTTCAGGCATCACCACAGAACGCATAAAGGCATCCAAGGGATCAACTTCCTCATCCCCTGCAGCAGCTGTCTGATTATCAATATCAGCCACAGTGGCATCTACAACTTCTCCATCAGTAAGGTCATCCCCATGGATGTTCTTATCAACATCCATACCTGTCTCTGATTTTCCTGCTTCTTCATCATCAGATTCTCCATCAAGAGTCCAGGTCTTTACAGACTTGGATTCATCAAGATTCTCTTCTCCATGCTTCTCTTTCTCATCTTCTTCCTGCTTTCTCTTCAACTCTTGCCACTCTTGGACTCTCCTCCTCCGCTTTTCCATTTCCTCATCCAATCTTCGTTGTTCATCCTCCAACTCCTCCTCACGTGTTGGCTTCTTCTCCTTATTACCTGAGTCATCTTCATCACTCCTCTCTCTTGGGCTCTCATTTCCATCTTCCCTATGCCTGTGTGACCTGCTACGACTCCTTTCCCGCTCTATGTCCTTGTAATCGCTGTCACTCCTCTTATGCCGCTTCCTACCACGCTCCCTAACCTCATCCTCACTATCATCAGTATCAACATCTCTATGCTTCTCCCTCTCTCTTGTCCTCCTCTCTCGATCTTTTTCCTTTTCCCTCCCCTTCTTCTCCCTCGCCCTCTCTTCTACCAACCTTTCATGTTCCCTTCTTTCCCTCTCTTTTTCTTTTTCTCTTTCCTTCCACTCCCTCTTTTCCTTTTCTTTGAGTTTCTCCCTCTCCCTTTCCCTCTCCTGGTCCCTCTCTTTATCTTTATCCCTTTTCCTATATTTGCTTCTCTCTCGTTCATCATCTCTGCTTCTTACCCTATCAACATCCTTGTCTCGATGCTTCTCTCTCCCATACCACTCCTCAGAATCAGAACTCTTTTCTCGCTCAAATCGTCGGCTATTGCGGTCTTTCTTATCTCCTCTATCTTTGTGCCCGTGTTTATCTCCCTTCCTCTCCTTTTCATGATCCCGATCTCGGTCACTCCTCTTGGTTTCGCCTTCCTTCCTAGACTTATGTTTCCCCTCTTCCATTGCTGCCTCCTACATCATTCACAAACCAAAAGAAAAGTCATAACTGGTCCAGAAATAGTTAATGGAAGAAAACACAAACAGCAGAAAAACCAACACCACTCTATGTATGAAATCACAACAACGACTTAGAATACATTTTAAAGTCTCTAAAATTTCGTGAACCAAAAATTAGAAGAAAATCAACAAATGTGATCAACATCAGACCTCATTTAAACCACGAATATCTTATATGTAGGGCAAAGTTACACCATATCTACATCAAACAAATGACAATACTACTGGCATCTCTGCTCTCACGTATCTTGGGAGCCAGCTTCTAATCCAGGACTCTTACACAAGGATGTGTGCAACTACTTGTCCTGACAACAAACATTCTAATTCAAACTTATTGTACATAATGCTCTTTAAGCCTGCAAGTAAATCTCAAATAAAAGGTTTACAATGCAGAGAAAGCTCATGCTAATACATCAAAAGAAAGTATAAAAGTAATACAATGTCAATTAGGTCTACGACTATATTTTAATAAAGCAAACACATATAGATACATGCATATGTATGTATACATATACTTGATCAAATGGAAAGCCTTGCTGTTCGCAAAAGGCAAGAGGCAAGCACTGCGATCAAATTGGGATATCAGTTCTAAACCTACAATTCACAACACATGGTTCATCACCATCCATACTATTAGATACACAACACATCATTCAACTTTCAAACGTAAGTATAGCCATAAAAAACAAGCATTAAACAATAATACACAGCCATCTAACCACAAGTAATTACACAGCCAAATTTTATGGTCAGGACAGAAGAACTAGTTTATTCCTACTTTTGCAAGACTGGAGCCCACCGGCGTAAACTTTGGTATAAATCAATGGCAATACAAAACATTAAAAAAGCAGAAAAGGGATAAGAGTAAACATGCAAACCAATAGTAGCAATCAATAAGTCCTTGTAATCTACTGACATAAAAAAAGAAAGTGCAATCTACATCTGTTGGCTGTGTTGTTCTGAATCAAATACAAGGAATGTGTTGAAAGCGCTCATGTCTAAGAATAAAGGATCACTTCATTTGAACCAAATACATATTAATCTCCGACACATGAGGCCTTCTAAAGTCCTCATCCACCTGATCCAATAAATCGCAATTATGGAGTCACCAAGACAATTGCTAAAGGCATCTACAACTAGTTAACTATATATTCACATAGGTGAGGCGAATCCTTACACATAACTAAATCTAGCCCCACATCCACCTCCTCAGATTCTTACGAGGTAATTCTATTTCTGTTTGCTACACATCTGACATCATCTCGTCTTCTTTGCCTGTATATCAAGGTTAGCCATTTAACCCTTAAATTTACTATGCAGAAATTAGCTAATTTCTTAAGGAACTAAATTCAAAAGTGATCGAGACTTCTCTATAACTCACAAAATCGTAAGCCAATTTCATCAAAACAAGTCCGTTGAATCATAAGCCGGAAAAGTATGCGATCCAATCCATGAATAACTAGAGGTAACAAGCATATATCCCACACCCAAATTTCATAACTAACAAAGAACACATATCATAGAAAAATATGGAACAAAAAAAATAGAATAAATAGACGAGAACTTACAGGAAACCCTAGACGTAGTGTGTTATTGCAGAACAGAAATCTTAACTTTGAATCCGAAGAGGCGCTCTACACAGCTAGGGCTTTCCTTAAGAGAAAGGTTATCAACCGACTCTGTTCTTCAAAGGATTGGATCAGACCGAAATTCGGGTTTCGTTTTGTCGACGATACGAGTGGTCAATCGTTCATCTCTTGAGATAAAAAAAGCCAAGCGTGAAGTTCGTTGTTATATAATTCTGGATGGAAAATAGTCGAAATGATAGCTAAATTTAGTAAAAATCGTAAATTTGATCGCTTAAATTTAAAATATATTAAAAATGTTATTGAATTTTAATTTTTATTATCAACTAGCCTTCTTGCACGCGCATATGTGCGTGCGAAAAACGTCGCGCTCGCGCGTGCGACTTATCGGTGTAATACTCAAAGAGTGCAATTATATTGTCTTTCACTTCATTGCCCAAGTTCATTGGCACTGACAAATACTATCGTTCACTTTCAGACTTATCTCTATTATTCGAACACTGATCTAGTATACAATGAAAGTAAATAAATAGAGATGAATATCAAAAAAAGCTTCATGCATCATTCAAGTATTTAATTTTAAATCTGGTTCAATAGAAATACGGTTGTTCATGGTAGTTAACAGAACCATTTCTCAGTGAAGGCCTAACAGGAACAAAACTACAAACTAATAACTCTAGTTTCTATACACCTGTGTCTCATAAAATTTCACTTGGTTGAAAATGGATAGTTCACAGGTCATGACAGAGCCATCTTGCAAGAAAATGCCTATTGCATCTACCTTCCTGTATAGAGAAATAAAAGCAGGTTGCAAAATGAGGCAGCTTTATAAACTCCTTCTATGCGTTGTATCAGAGTCCATGCTTCTCGTGCCAGTGATCTCTAAAAATGCAGAAAACTGTTCATTTACTTTGAAAACCCACTATTAATTTTATTAAGGGATTACAATAGGGTAGGGTTAATTCAGCACCTATTCAGAATCGCCCCACCTACGGAAAGCAGAGAATGATTGCAATCGGGCCCATATATATTGACCCTCGACCGTGGCAACACAATAACAAAGCTTCTGAGCAACTGTAAGTCCAGGTCCTTCCAAACCTGTTCTCACTGTAGGTAAGACAATAAACACTTGGAATCAATATACATACGCTGAATGAGCATTTCACCTGTTTTTTTTATCGATAACAATTCAACTGTTGACTGCTGCCTTAACATCAATATATCCATATACTACTGTTTATGAATTATATGAAGAAAGATTCCAGCCTGGTAACTTACTAACTACATTAAACCACTTTTTGGGATTTAGATATCTAGAATCTGTTGGATTGATGTGGATTATTCCAATCTGATAAGAGAACAATCATCATAGATCGACGAAGAATATGATCTGGACGAAGTTAAGTTTGTTAATTCTCTTCATATCAAGCCATTTTCGATCATTTCATATAATCTAAGATTAGGATATTGTGGTTACTCTAGGATAAAACTCCTTTGAAAAGTATCAGCAGCATAAACGAATAAAATTTTACTTCTGACATGCTCAATGACACCAGATAGTAGAGATACCATATAATCCAATGTCCTGATAACATTTCGGTTTAGAAAGGTCATGCTCGTTCTTTATCTAATTTGCATAACTAATCCCTTGAACTCTCTAGTATCCACAGCCAGCTTATAGCATATCCAAGTAAGGGAACTCATGTTTTTGGTCGAGAGGGCACTGATGCTTACCAGATTTAATTGCATTGTTAAAGAAAAGATAAAATCAGATAAAAACTTGGTGCTGCAAAGGTGACTTGAAAGTTTCCAGTTTCATACCTCATAAGCCTGCTTAAGCCTTGAAAGGGAAGGGAGTTTTGTTTGACCACGCGACAGAGTGGTGATAAGGAACTACGTGTCAATTTTGCACCACGTGATACCAGGCGGGACTGGGAAGGCTGGCGGCGACCAGCACTTGAAGATTAGTGATGAAGTGCTTATCAGAGCCGGATCGACGATTTTGGGGAATGTGAAGATTGGTGAAGGGGAGAAGATTTGGGAGAAGATTGGGGAGAAGATTTGGGATGAGACAAAAAGGCTTAAGCAGGCTTATGAGGTATGAAACCGGAAACTTTCAAGTCACCTTTGCAGCACCAAGTTTTTATCTGATTTTATCTTTTCTTTAACAATGCAATTAAATCTGGTAAGCATCAGTGCCCTCTCGACCAAAAACATGAGTTCCCTTACTTGGATATGCTATAAGCTGGCTGTGGATACTAGAGAGTTCAAGGGATTAGTTATGCAAATTAGATAAAGAACGAGCATGACCTTTCTAAATTGAAATGTTATCAGGACATTGGATTATATGGTATCTCTACTATCTGGTGTCATTGAGCATGCCAGAAGTAAAATTTTATTCTTTTATGCTGCTGATACTTTTCAAAGGAGTTTTATCCTAGAGTAACCACAATATCCTAATCTTAGATTATATGAAATGATCGAAAATGGCTTGATATGAAGAGAATTAACAAACTTAACTTCGTCCAGATCATATTCTTCGTCGATCTATGATGATTGTTCTCTTATCAGATTGGAATAATCCACATCAATCCAACAGATTCTAGATATCTAAATCCCAAAAAGTGGTTTAATGTAGTTAGTAAGTTACCAGGCTGGAATCTTTCTTCATATAATTCATAAACAGTAGTATATAGATATATTGATGTTAAGGCAGCAGTCAACAGTTGAATTGTTATCGATAAAAAAAACAGGTGAAATGCTCATTCAGTGTATGTATATTGATTCCAAGTGTTTATTGTCTTACCTACAGTGAGAACAGGTTTGGAAGGACCTGGACTTACAGTTGCTCAGAAGCTTTGTTATTGTGTTGCCACGGTCGAGGGTCAATATATATGGGCCCGATTGCAATCATTCTCTGCTTTCCGTAGGTGGGGCGATTCTGAACAGGTGCTGAATTAACCCTACCCTATTGTAATCCCTTAATAAAATTAATAGTGGGTTTTCAAAGTAAATGAACAGTTTTCTGCATTTTTAGAGATCACTGGCACGAGGAGCATGGACTCTGATACAACGCATAGAAGGAGTTTATAAAGCTGCCTCATTTTGCAACCTGCTTTTATTTCTCTATACAGGAAGGTAGATGCAATAGGCATTTTCTTGCAAGATGGCTCTGTCATGACCTGTGAACTATCCATTTTCAACCAAGTGAAATTTTATGAGACACAGGTGTATAGAAACTAGAGTTATTAGTTTGTAGTTTTGTTCCTCTTAGGCCTTCACTGAGAAATGGTTCTGTTAACTACCATGAACAACCGTATTTCTATTGAACCAGATTTAAAATTAAATACTTGAATGATGCATGAAGCTTTTTGATATTCATCTCTATTTGTTTACTTTCATTGTATACTAGATCAGTGTTCGAATAATAGAGATAAGTCTGAAAGTGAACGATAGTATTTGTCAGTGCCAATGAGCTTGGGCAATGAAGTGAAAGACAATATAATTGCACTCTTTGAGTATTACACCGATAAGTCGCACGCGCGAGCGCGACGCCTTTCGCACGCACATATGCGCGTGCAGGAAGGCTAGTCTTAATTAATTAAACAAAAACTACTTACGGTTAAATTTTCAAAAATCGGTCAATTGCCCCTAGATAATTAATTTATCTTTAAATATCAACTAGCCTTCCTGCACGCACATATGCGCGTGCGGAAGAGCGTCGCGCTCGTGCGTACGAATTATTAGTGTATTTACGTGTACTTCTATTATTTTACGCAGTCTATCACTCAACTATTATCAATTATATTGTCCCAAATCCATGGATTACAATTTGTACAATACTACTACTTAATAGACTTAGTAATATATTGAGCACTTCACATATATCAGTAAAAATTTATGAAGTATCTCATGCGTATTCACTACATAGTGAACTATTTGTTGTTTCAACAAATGTATAAAAGCCAATGAAGAAGAAGAAGAAACTATATTAAAGACAAATTTTCAATCACTACATATGCACGTGCGAAAGGCATCGCGCTCGCGCGTGCGACTTATCGGTAGCATACTTAAAAGTGTGCAATTATATCGTCTTCACTTAATTGCCCAAGTCCATTGCTCACGACAGATACTATCGTGCACTTTCAGGCCTATCTCTATTATTCGAATACTGATCTCATTGAGATCTCTATTATTCGAACACAGATCTAATTGAGATGTGAGAATAATTACCAATGATTGATGATTTCATTTGTAAAATAATATTAGCCTACTTCATATTAAGTCAACACTATATAAAAAATAATCAATCACTGATAATACCGCGACACGCATTTGATTCAATCCGCCATCTCTAAGAAATCGATAAGTTATGCACGTCAAGCTTTACAAATCGAGCGATATGCAGTCGATTTTGCCCCAAAGACATCCGATGGGAAAATGCACGAGATTGTGCTGTGCTCATCTTGGAGACCGAGCCTAGACAGTGAATTTAATCTAACTCCCCCTCATCTAAACCGATGATTGAAGATATTCCTACATGCGTCTTTGCTCTTAAGAGTCGATGATCATGAGAATTTCTCAATATCCTTGATCATCATAATGCAAAAGCTTATATCAGGCAGAATCACATATATAGTAATATAAGTGACTGCATTAGATAGAGATTATCTAAATCGACCAACCTGATAATTTTTCACCAGATGTAAAACCACATCTGAACCTTTATTTGTTGATAAAATCGATGTAAAATACATCAAAAAACACAATTCCCGGGTAATATCTTTGACGGGTCAAAGAAAATCAAAAATTAAATTTTGATTTTTCGATAACTATTTCCTCGACGGGTTGAAGATGATTTTCGACGGGTCAAAAGTTGGAAAATTTTGTCACATTGGGAAACATTCGACGGGTCGAATAAAAACCTAAAACCAATATCGATTTTCCGATATCTTTCTCGACGGGTTGATCAAGTTTCTCGACAGGTTAAGTCTGTGACAGTTCGGAGACAAAAACGTGCATTCAACAGGTCGAAGATAATTTTGACGGATCGAAGATTTGCAAAACTGTTTCAGAGTGAAATTGTGACGATTCAGAATTTTAAATATTAGATTATACTTTTGGATTTGAAAAATGATTTATTTTTGATTGTCATTGACCTCACCTATAAGCTATATATATCTTAATTTCTGTACATGTAAATATATAAGTATATAACTATGTATGCATACTTGACTACGCTTTGATATAGTTAGGTAAAAGAAAAAAAAAATTAGTGTTTGCAGATGCATCTTTACATGAAACTTAAGAAAGTAATTAGAAAGTAGAAACAGGACATACTTTTATCTACACAAAGGTGACAAAGCCAGATGATAGTCAAAAGTTATATTATATATATGAGAGGATACAGGTCATCTATTTGAAGTCATCACCGGTTCAATGAAACTAAAATCTTCAAGTGAGGAAGATGAACTGAAGGCAGAACGATTTCTCACATGCAGGTGTAAAACAATTTGAATCTGTCAAACTATTTGTTCGTGATTTCACAACCTCAACATGTCTTCAACTTTAGTTTTGCCAAAAACGACAACATTGAGAATGTCTAGAGATATGCTTAATATCCAAATCACAAAACTTAACAAAGATGAAGAAGTGTATGACTAAACAAACAAACATTTGCCAAAATCTGACCAGAAGGTCAGTCAGAACTCAGAACAGATGAAATGAAATGATCACAAAAAGGCAAGCATAAAACTTTAATGGACATTGGAACAGATGAAATGAAATGATCACAGAAAAGCAAGCATAAAACTTTGATGGACATTGGAACAGATGAAATGAAATGATCACAGAAAAGCAAGCATAAGACTTCGATGGAAATTGGAACAGATGAAATGAAAGCAGCGTAATTGGGGGATATCATGTAGTACCTGAATATTGGGAATGCAATAAGCCAAGTTCCCCAAATATGACATCTGCGCATATAATCTGGCTTCGACCAAAGACACCTTCCGAAGCAGCTTTGAAAACGAATCTTTGTCAAACTCGATCTGCTCCTGCTCCTCCTTGCTCAATCCTACATTCTTGGCATTCGTCATCATCATCAGACCCTTTTCTGTCATTTCGTCCTGCTTCTTCTTCTTCCTCGTGATCTCCTTATTGTTGTTGTTGTTGTTGTTGTTGTTGTTGTTGTTGTTGTTGTGCTTCTTCTACTCCTCCTCCTCCCCATAGAGACCTGACATGCAAAATCTTCAAAACCCAGTTCCCACTTGGGGTCGGGTCGGATCCTGTTGTTGCCTCTTCATCATCTAGAGCCATCACGCCATCATCGTCGTCGTTGTTATAGGTAGGTACGGCATCTTTAAGTGCTCTTGTGGGCCCCCCCCAGGCCACAGAGAGGAGGATACTTGAACTTGAAAGAGAATCTGGAAAACGGCGTCATCGTCGTCGTCCTGACATGAGTTCGAACATCGGCTGCTGAGATCGTCGGAGTTATCCCCGCCGTCATCGTTGTATTCATACAAAGACTATCCATTCAAAATTCCAATTTCGAATTGCACATCGCTAAGTGTTTGTAACTGATGCAGTTGTTGGAAGTAGATGAAACTGCAAGGCAGGTGATTACTTAAATGGGCTTTAGTTCAATTTTAATCCTTCAAAAATTAGAGGGTAATTTTTGGTATTTCAAAAATTTAACCTTAAAGACTATTCACTTAATTAATAGAGATAAACAAAGTGATCAAATTAATTGACAAAATGATCAAATTAAAGTTCAATAACCTTTTTGATATTTTTTAAAGTTCAGTAACCAAATTACTGATCGTAACAAAATTGAGTAATCATTTCAACTATTTTCTCATTTTTGGAATGCACCCCGCTTTTAAGCACTTAAGTCTAAATTTCTAAAAGTAACACATGTGGACCAATGATTGGTTAAAATTTTCAACATTTCTTCTTAGATCAATGGATATGATTTCTAACTTTGTCCAGCTAACAATCGCTGGAAAACCAATGAACAATGAAAAAAGTCTATGTGAAGAAACGGTGTCGTCCCGCACATCATAATGCAGACCACCAGGTCGACCAGCCATTTGACGACAACGGCTACCGCACTTTAGCATGCTTGGAGATCAAAGGCATTGGAGAACGCTGATGTAATCGCCTCTTTCCAATTTGAATTGGACGGTGGTAAGATCCATGGGCTTTCTAACCTCTTAGAAACCGAAATCTAAAGAACCACCGAGGCATATCTTAGGGCAGTTGGAGCTTGGTTATATATAAGTTGGTGCACACATCCAGACATTGCCTTCTCGGTCTGCACTTACGCTAAGTCATTGGATTTGAGTAGAACATAACTTCAGATACTTAAAGAGATCCACTAACTTGGGCATGTTCTTTCCCTACAAAGAAACCAGAGAGAAACTTGAAATTCCAGGAAAATGAATGGTTGAAACACAGCTTTCAAATTTTGACAAGTCGAATGGATCTCTCGACCCGTTGAATGGAAGTCCCAAGATCGATCAGAACATGTCTCTCGACTCGTCAAGAGAAATCTTTGACCCGGCGAAGGTTGTTCCAGCTGTAAACATTGTACCTTCATTCAATGCGGTCCCCTGCTCAGAGATACCATGTGATGTCTTGGTTGATTTTGCTGATGTTGAGTATCTCTTTAACCCACATAAAAGACATTCCCAAACAGGTTATTTATTCACCTGGGGAACACGAAAATTTCTTGGAGATTAACAAAGAAAACTCTTGTTGCTATTTCCTTGAATCATTATGAGATTATAGCTTTACATAAAGCGACTAAAATGTGTGTCTGGCTTAGATCATACACCACATTCGAGGGTGTAGTGGATTATCATCTACTACGATAGTACCAACTTGTATATTTGAGAATAATGCGACCTGCATTGAACAAATAAAATTGGGATACATCAAGGGTGATTATATAAAATACATTTGTGACGACCCGAACCGGGATTGATATATTATCGGCTTAATCTGCGAGTTTCACGAGTAATTGTGGTTTATCGTAATTAATCGGATATGCGACTTTGTTCACGACTTAATTTTCGGACACGAATTTGATTTGGGTTTGTTCGTGGGAAATATAGAGAATTCGATTTCGAGTCCGTAGGAGCTTTCCGAGGATCTTTCGGATAATCGAGGAATATAAAAAGAATATTTGAAATTTTCGTCGAGTTAGTCGTATTTATCCGTTTGAGTTTGAGTTATCCGAATTGCGGATAGAGTTGATTCGCGACGTATAAATAACCGAATAGTCGTAAAAGTAATCGAAAAGTTTGAAAATGGGCTGTTTTGACCGAGTTTACCAGAGTTGGGCCAAGTTGACCGAGTCAGCCGTGTTCACTCAGTGAGTCACGAACTCGCCGTCGTGGTGGCTGTCGGAAAACGGCACGGTTGCCGGAGTTTAAGGTATGGTTTTGAAGCTCTTCCTTTGGGCTTTCGATTGATGTGTATATTGTGAAGTTTGGAAGTGTTTTGGTTAGTTAATTTTGAACGTGAAGTTTGCCGGAATCAGGTTTAATGGTGGAGGATTTTTCGGCGGTTTTCCGATGGGGATTTTGGGTGGAAATGGTTGGGTTCGAGCTAGGGATGAAGCCCCTTGAATTTGGGAGGCCGAGGTGGCCTCACGGTGGAGAATTTCGCCGGAGAAATTTTCCGGCCGGTTTGAAATTTTGGTGGCTTTCGAGGCTTTTTCCAGCCACGGTGGTGACCCTTTGAGGAAAAAGATTAGGCTTGAGGAGAGGGAGGTTTTGAGGTCTTGGTCATCGGAAAATCTCTCCGGTGACGACGCGCCGACGCCGCCGGTGGCGGTCAACGGCAGAGCTCCAATGATGTGTTGACTTTTTGGGTTTTGTCAAGTTTTATGCCGTTTTGCTCGTAATTGCGCCCCAATCGTCGCCTTGAGGTTTTCGAGTTGATTTGAGTGGTGGATTTTATGTCGAGGGTTTATGTGGAGTATTTTGGGATTTTTGGCGATTCTTTTGTTATCCGAATTATATATTTCCGGAAATGGTTGGTTTCCGAGGTGTGGTTCAGAGTATTGAATTGTGATTTTGATCAGTGATATTTTGTGATTATTCAGGGGATCGAGATCGTACGCTTGGCAAGAGATCTTCCGCCGGATCTCGGGATTAGCGCGTTTGCGCGCTGTGCTTGTCTGTGAGTGGACACCTTTCTTTTCGCAGATTAGTTGCGAGTCTTTATTATACGTTTTCCGAGCATGAGCATGCATATGTGATTATGATTTATATGAGCATGTGCTTTACGATTATGCATTTACGAATATGCATTGACGGATATACTTTCATAATTATATATTACAAATATGCATTTACATTATGCTTTATACATTTGCATGAAACTATTTATGATTTGGTTTACACAGAGTACAGTCTTAGTATATGGGGTTGTATCGATACACTTGCATCCCGGCTGATCCCCGAGGGGGAGACTGTGACCTCTGACCCGAGGCCTTTACCGGGGGGGGGGGGGGGGGGGTAAATCTCTGACCTGAGGCTTTTCTGGCTTGAATCACGTGTGGGTCTGGGATCCCGTGATTCAGACTGTACTAGCACGGATGTGTCCATGAGTGACTTTACCAGGGGGGGGGGGGGGGGGGGGGTAGATCTCTAAGTTGAGACCTTTCTGACTTGAATCATGTGTGGGTCTGGGATCCCGTGATTCGGACTGTACTAGCGCGGATGTGTCCATGAGTGACCCCGCGGAATTTTTGATGCATGCTCTGTACGCGTGAGGAGTTAGAGTCTCCCTCGTGTACCATATCATTATCATGTATCTAGACTCGCATATGTTTTTATAACATATATTATTCGGCAAAAGACATCTTTCCCTGGGCTCTTTATTTTCAATGCTCAGTTTGTAGTTCGGATTCTGGTGTTGCACGTCAAGGTTGGAGGCTTAGTATTCGAGCTACTTTTCCTTCTCAGTAGATTACTTATTTGGCCTACTGTTGTGTATTTATGTATATATACTAGAGGTCGCTCGAATACTCTGATGTTTATATTTTCATATGATTTTCCCGGATTTCTGTAAAGCTACAGTTTTGCTTATTATTTTATATTATGATATGATTTTGAGAAATCCGGATGGGATTGGTGCCCACGGTGTGGCTTTTGTGGCATAGAATGAAGTGTATTTTTGGGTGCAGGTTAATGGTAACTTCGCGATATAGTGAAACTCTGCCGAAATTTCTATGGTTTTTGAAAGTTCGTGTTTTCAGAAGGGGTTCGATTCCGGTTTAGGAAACTAAATCGGGGTTGGATCCTTTCAACATTTCACTGAAGTACTTCTTTAATCAGCAACAGAAGCAATTACTCAATATCCATGTGAGCCAAATTTCCGGGTGGTGAGCCCGAAGCTTAGTAATCTATGCTAGGACTGTTGCAAATGCAACATTATTTGTTGATAACAAAGCAACGTGTAACCAACGCGTTGATACGTCTTCCAAAATCATAAAATATTTAAATGGTCTGTTTTCCAACTTGATAGGTTCACAAATATCACCATAGATTCTCTGTAAGAAAGGTATATTTTCAGTATTATCAACCGTAAAGGAAGGACATGCATGTAACTTTGCTAATGAACAAGCTTTGCAAAATAAGCGATAAGCATAAGAGATTGCCACGAAGGAATCTTGTAGACCAACATTAGGTGTCATACTCGTCGAGACCGAGACTTGATTAAGGTTGTTAGTCTCATCCACCCCATCAAAACTAATGGGTATTTTCACATGCTCCTTTACTCTGAAAAATGGATGACCATGAGAGTTTTTCAATATTTTGATCATCATATCACGACTTGGATGTCCTAGTCGATAATGCCAAAGCTGATAAGAGGCCGAGTCATACACAATAGTGAGAGTGACTACATTGAATTCAATAATCCGAACCGTAGTAAGATATAAACCACTAAGAATGGCCGCTAACTTCTCTAAGATGCATTTTCTACCGCATTCCTTAGAGGTTATACATAAGAATTCTTTACCGTCCTAACAATGAGTTTCCAAGTGTAAATCGTTGGCTCTAATATCCTTAAAACTTAGCAAGGTTTAATTAGCTTTAGGCGCATACAATGCATCAATGATATAAATTCTTATACCATGTGGTAGCAAAAATTATGCTGAACCACACTTTTGTATAATTGGCGCCCAACCAATCATGGTTGTCACTGATGAAGTGTATGGCACAAGATCCAGAAACAATTGCATATTCCGTGGTATAGTATGAGTAGTACCACTACCTACTAGACACTAAATCTCGCCTTCAAATATTTACAAAAGAATATGAAAGAATTAGACTTTGATCTCAAGACATGGCGAACACTCTAACTAAAGACTTAAAGACTTTTCAAAGGGTTGTGACCCTTATAGAGTGTGTATATGGCATAATGAAACCGATGTAAACCACATAAAAAAACACCAAATCCTGGTAGGAACCTCGACGGGTCGAGATGGTCATCTCAACGGGTCGAAAATCAATGAAATCATGTCCAGAAAAACATCTTCGATGGGTCGAGAAAATTATTCCACGAGTTGAAGAAAAACTTAAAACTGATATGATTTTCCGATATCGTATTCGACGGGTTGAAAATAACTTTCAATGGGTCAAAAATTGGATAATTTTGAGATAGTAGCTATCCTTCGATATGTCAAGATGGGTCTTCGATGGGTCAAAGGTGCAAATAAGTGACTGGAGGACACACTTTTGATAGGTCGAAAGAAAACCAGGCAAAATTTTCGACTGGTCGAAAATGTGCCAAAACTAATCTAGAAGGTGGTTTTCAATAGGTCGATAGAGAATCTAGATGGGTCAAAAATTCCCTGAGATCAAACCATCATCTCTTTTTGTCTCATTTTTATGGCATTTTGGTGTCATAGTGTCATAAGATATTATAAATTTTGAACCATTCAAGCAACATGTATGAAAATAACCATTCTTGGAACTTTCATATACCGAAAGGAAGAAAATTTATTATTTTGCCAACATCAAACTTACATTAAAGATTGTCTTATTCAAAAACCATGACTAAAAGTAAAGTCAAAACTAAACTTGATTACATAGCAGAAACATGAGCCTAATACATAGACTAATTAAAATCCGCAGTCTCTAGACTTGCTTTTGTGTCATCTGCTATAATAAAATAGGCTTCACCGCCATCTTCCATCTCATAGTCTTCAGTGTAGTTTGTCTCATGTGCTAAGAACTGGTTGCACTTCTTGTAGGCAATTTGAACATCCTTAGGTGCACGACATTATTTATGCATATGCTTGGTAGAACCATATTGAAAGGATCCAACCCTAGTTTAGCTAGTAAACTATAATTAAATCCTAACGATTAACTAACTCTGAGAAATTCTATGAAAATTTTGACATAATTCCCTTTGAAAACTGGACAATCCAAAAACCTGCAAGAAAAGAACAATTCTAAACCAAATTCCCACAAATAAACCGTGGACCACCGATTGTCCATCCAGATTTCTCCATAAATTACATAAACAAGAACCATGAATTTAACTCAGGAATTTAAAAACGTATTTACAATAAGCTGGTTCTGAATACAGAGAAAAAATAACTCGATTGCTACTCGAGAAACTAAAAATAACATAATACAACTGGAATTCAGAGCGACTTCTATGAACATATGATACATAAGAAAAAGTCTGACAGTGATCTCGAACCCACTAAATGAACAGCTTACAGGTTGACTCAAAGCCTTCAATGGCACCACGCAAATTCTGGATTTAAACTACAATATGGGTGATAGAAACCGAAAACCCCAGGGAAAGACATTTAAAAATATAAAACTTTAGAGTGAGTGGACAAGAAACATAAACTATATAAAACGATAAATCTGTAATAACATGCATGCCTTTCCTCTAATTTTTGTAAAATAAAGCGACTTCAAATATAATAAACTGAAATACAATAGAGGTTGTCTTGGGTGTTTGTCCTAACCCAAGACAATATGGGTCGAGCAGGGTGTTTGTCCTAACCCGGTCTGACCGATTATCCGGTGATTAGCCAAATAGCTAAAGTATCGATGCAGCTAAATAAAACCATCACAATGTAAGCCTCCAAATAAATGCTCTGAAAACATATTGGAACGCGTAATGTGTAAAAGTATGAACTCGCTATCAACTGTCAATAAAAGAGTCCACTAACAAGTCTGTGACTACTGCTGAGGTCCAGCGAAATTTCCTTCCCTGCTAGGGTTGCGATCACAATGTCCAGTAAATAAGGACTACATACGATATTAGAATATGCATAAAACTATGAAATCAGCCCTAAAAACAACCCCGGAAGTCTCGTCGATGATTCCTGCACACTGCCTCATTGAAGCACCACCACAGGCAGTGGCGCGTGCGTTACATGCGCCTCCGGCGAAAGTGCTCTAATGGGGGATGTTGACGCCTCGTTGGAAAGCTCACGGCAAGCCCTTCCATTTTTATAACTGGATCGAGGTCCAATTCGATGACGTTTGGCCGGAATTAACATAAACAGACCAGAATTCCACTTTCTGGCAATTGCCACCAACATCGACGTTTAACCCCTCAAAACGCTCCTCTCCTCTTGCCCAATCTATCCCCTAACTCTACGCGCCTTAACTCACCTTCACGTGGCCTGAATCGGCTTAAATAGCCACGACCCTAAATTGGTCAGAAATTGTCAAGGGATTGAAGCTCCATAGTGGAGCTTCATCGGACTACCATAACCACCGAAAAAGACTCATGAGGGGGAGAGCTTCAAAAGCCCCCAACCCTCGACCCTCAACTCATGCTGGAGCACTGTCATCGACAGCGGTGACTCCATTGATATAAACCCGAATCGGGTCACCTCCAAACCTGCAAATTTTTCAAAAATATGCATACCAATCAAACAAAGAAGCTTAGAGATTCGTTCCTCTACCTTTTCCGTCACCGGAGGTGGCCAAAATCAGTGAAACGGGTCGGGTCGAGGGGGAGAAAAACGGGTCGACACCGTGGGGAATTTATGAATTTTCTGATTATTTTTCAAAAATAAAAACCTATTTATACCTCAAGCACCTCAAAATATCAACGACCCATAATCAATCTTATCGCGATCAAACGGTCGAGATTTAACCGACTAAAAATAATTTCCTTTTGAATAATATCTCGCGGACTTCCGATAAGCATAAGAAATAGATCACTTATCTGAAGAATTACCCAAAAATTCCTATGAGCTTGAAATTAAATACTCTACAACTTTCAAGAAGAAAGTTAAATCAAATTCTCGCCCGGTGAAAAAGTTGTTAACAACCTCAGTAACGCGACTAATCCACGATAAAGCTTAATATAACTTGATAAGTATGTAATTTTTATTTGGGTTGTAACACACACCTATAGAAAGGTTACAAACTAGAAGAAGCAGAACTATAGGAACTTCCATCATTCTTGGGACCAGAGTTATGCTTGTTTTCGCTATTGTTTTGGCAAGTCCAAGTCAAGTTTCGACTTTATCCTCCTTTTTCACGACCTCTACCACGTACTCATCTACCACCACGATTGTTGTAAGGCTCAGAATGATCGTTCTTCTTGTCCTTTTGTGTTTTCCAACCAGTGTTATACGTCTCATGAACTTTCTTAATACCAGTTGGTCTATCATTATTGTTGAGAAGTATCTCACGATACCTTTCTTTCTTAGCCAGAATGTTCATAAGATCATTGAATGATCTTATTCTTCCTTGCTCATAATTCGTTTCAGTATTGATGAGCGAGCGTATCCATGGAAGTGTAGAAGGTGCTTAAAGACTTTTCGATCATAGCCTAATCGGTCTTTTCAACGCTACAAATGGCTAGCTTAGATTAAAACTCCAACATAGCTTGATTAAAATTATTAATCTTTGGATGATCCAATAACCAGATTGAATCTCATCTTTCTTGTAGTTCTAAAACTTGTACGTCATGCACATTATTGAAACTTTCTCCTAAAGTCACCAACAAATCTACAGGGTCATTCTTTAACAATTACTGCTTTTTCAAAACTGGATATATGTGATGCCTCAAAAACATGAGGGCTTGTGCTTTGATAATTGAGCTGGAATTGGTGCCACAACGTTTTTCACCAGGTGGTGGTGGTGGTTGGATAGTATGAATAAGATTTTTATCAGAAAGAATATTCTCAACATCTGGTACCCAACGATATTATTCTGCTCCTTGAGGATCAATGATGTCAAACTCAAGCCTTGCTGGCTTTTTTGAAGTCATCTGCAACATAAACAAGAGATATAATTAGTATCGATCAAAAAATCATGATTACTAATATTAAGTTTAGGGAATAAGAACCGTGATCAATGATGTTTGGTCACAAATATCGCGATATTTACTAATAATAATGACTCCCCCAGAACCGTCACTAATACTAAACATTTTATACACATGTATTAATCTATAAAAATGAGGGCATAAAAAGTAAATTACGGTAATAAATCAACCTAAATCTAGACCTAGATTTAGGATGTTGCAATAATTGAGTTTTGCAACCTAATTTCTAGATCGAAAAAAGTCAAAAAATTTACCTCGAAGGTGTTATGCTCGGTATGAAACTCGTAAAAGCAAGGAGAAAAGGATCACAAAAGATGGTGGTCAGTGGTGATGAAAGGATCCTGATGGTGGTGCTCCGACGGTGGATCTTTGCCAATGATTGTGAAGGTTAGGTGTTTGGGGTAACACTATTACAAAACCGCAGATAGACAACACGACTGCAACAAAAGATATGTTGTCTTCTATTGTGTGACATGAAAATCGATTTTATTTATTTATAGAAACAACATATAGTTCTGCTGACTATTGTTATAAGATCATTTAAACTACAGAATTTTGTTATCAAAAACGACTCTATCTGAAGTCACATTATAACAACATAAATTATTTTGATATGTTGTTTATGTTTTGGTATTTTTGATTCACACAACATGAAAATAGATATTTTATGTGATAAAGTAGTCTGATTTGAACCAGGTAATACTCAGACAACTGATTTCTATGTTATGTTGTGTGATGAATAGTGTAAAAACTTGTGCATTTTTGTAAAACAACATATTGAAATGTATCTGTTGTCTGTGTACTGAGTTCATAGATTAGAGTTTCACACTTGGAAAAAAATTAGTTTCCCCCCCTTTGGTAGCATGAATCAGACAACATATAATTAATTTTCTGTTGTTAGTAGGTTACCTAGAATTTTGGCGGCTAAGTTTGGCAAAAATTTCAGTTTCTCCCCCCCCCCCCCAATTCATGGTTAGGGTTTGCATTTTAAAGGGAAAAAAATAAACTTTGAAAGGAAAAATAAATTGACTTCGAAAATTTTGGACTTTGACCCAACATAACCCAAGTCTCTTACACATACTCTAACTCATCAACTCAACTAAACTTTGGAAAAAGAAAAAAAAAACCCTTGCTCCCAACTCTTACAACCCCCAGCTCGAAACCCTTGCTCCCAATTACTCTTGCCCAAAATCAATCAAATCAACCCCAGCTCGAAATCAACCTAAATCCAAATGAACCCAAAATCGAATTAACCCCAACTTGTCGAAATAAAAATCAACACCCCCAATCACGTCAAAATCAAAATTCATATAGAAGACGATGGTGCTCTTCTCAACAATCAAATCAGGTTGATCTTCTTCTATTTTAAATCTGGGTTATTTGAATTTTGTACTCGATTTGGGTGAAAGTTGAACTAATTGATTTTGGTTTGTACAACAACTGAAGATGCCTAACAACTGAAGCGTTGAGCTTTTGATTCACAAGGTAGTAATCATTTCTTTGTTTCTGATTGTATATTAAATGTGAAATTTTGGTTTCTAATTGTCAGTTCACTATTTTGATTTTTTTGTTGTTGAAATTGAGGTCTCGACTAGTCTGTCATGATATTTTTTTTCTTTTGGATTTTGTATTTTAGAGTTTCATGGCTTAGTTTGTTATTGTGGATGTAATTATACTGCATTTCCCGTAATAGTAAATTCAGATCTCACAAAATCCAATTATCATTCATATGCTTGTTTATTTTATAATTTTGGTGACTTTTAGGTGGTGTGAAACTTTGAATATTCCAGTGAAGAACCTCATGTGTTTTAACCGAGCTTTTAGGATCTCAATTTTAATCGTAACTGGCTAACTAAATAATCTGCCAAAACTTGAGCATTTCATGAATGAAATATGAAAATCACTAATGTTTTGTGTTATTGTTATGCATAGTTCTTATTTTTTGTGTAATTATTTTTAGTTCCCAAATGTTAGTGAAAGGACCCAACCCCGATTTAGCTCCCTAAACCGGAATCAAACCATTTCGAAAACACGAACCAACAAAAACCATAGAAATTTCGGCAGAGTTTCGTTACTAACGTGGAATTACCATTACCTGCACGCGGAAAATACACTTCATCCTATGCCACAAAAATCAAACCGTGGGCACCAATCCTATCCAAATTTCTCAATATATCTCTATTAATTATGCAAAATCCTGTTAAGGTTAAATTTTAAAAATCCAATTATATATCCTTTCATTGTTACCTTCTTCTAATTACAAAAAGGGAAGAAAAATGGTAAAAAGGTAAAATCACATCCCCTGCAATTTACACGTTCCCACAAAAAAAGAAACTGTTGCAGTTTACAAACGATTTCTGGCGAACCAAATCTTGATTTTGCGTCGATATTGAAGACGAATTCCGATTTAAAGTCACTTTGTGTTTTGATTCGATTAGTAAAACAACAATATTACTCTCATCAATCATCACAACCGACCCCTCCCAAATCTTCTCCCCTTCACCAATCTTCACATTCCCCAAAATCGTCGATCCGGCTCTGATAAGCACTTCATCACTAATCTTCAAGTGCTGGTCGCCGCCAGCCTTCCCAGTCCCGCCTGGTATCACGTGGTGCAAAATTGACACGTAGTTCCTTATCACCACTCTGTCGCGTGGTCATACAAAACTCCCTTCCCTTTCCTCGCCGTCGGGTGTATGTGCACCACGAACACGTCGGCAATCCACGAAGAAGGTGAAGCAGAATACGAGACTTCGGTGCTCTCGATTCCCTCTTTTATCTGCCATGTAGTTGTAAGTTTGATTCAAAAAGTGGTTTGGAATGGCAAATTTGAGTTTTTTTTAAGCGTTTTGATTGCTATTTTTCTTATTGAAACTGTTTTCGATTGAGTTCAACGAACTTAGTAGCAAATTACTATTGAATAAATAAAGAGCTTTGTTGATTAGATCAATTTGGGGTGAGTAATAGGCTGATGTTAGAGCTTTGTATATTCCAGTTTTTGGTTTATGGTTTTGAAAGAACGAGCAGTAGACAATAAGGAGAGTCACTTCGAGGATTGCTGCAACGAAATCAATTGGTATCATTTTGGGTGGGAAGCAGGTACTTCAATTTCATCTTTCTTTTTCTATTACATAAATTATTCTAATGATAAACTAGAGCATACAAATTTGTTAATCCGTGGGTGTCCCCAATAAGTCTTTCAGCTAGATATTGAGAATGAATATGAAGCGATCGAGGAAATCAATTTCTTGGGCTCCTGGAGTTAAACTTCGTCAGGTATAATCACGAAATCTATAAATTTCTGGATTCTGAAAGGAGCAAGATTCATTAGGTGTTTAATTTTGTTTGTTTATTTAGTCTATACTTGCTCTGTTTGCCTGATCAACAACAACAAAGAAATTAATCTGATAATATGATTTGATTATAGCTTTGCTTTTGATATTGGAATCTGAAACAAACAATCGAGTAAATGAGCAAGAGCAAAACTGAATGAGCATGAGCAATAGCAACAACAAAGATAGTACTCAAATGAGCAAAGTGAAGTTCATTGAAATATTGGCAATTGTCCAATTGATGTTATCGGATAAGGAAACTGAATCATTCATTAGAACAAGGATCAGATCGCCATTGAATCCTTGGATCTGTTTTCTGGAATCAAACACATAACAATATGTTTGAGAGGTAAACGATTTCATTTAAGAGCAAGAGGGCCATAAAAGAAAATTAGTATACCTCATGATAACAATTTTGGCAAGACAAAAAGATTTTGAGCTGCTTATTTATAAGATTAGTAATGCTGGACCTGAATTGTGAAATTGACTTTGTCATGAGGCATTATCCTCCCCCAAGTCTCTCAATACATTTATTGTCTTATCTTTTGCTGTGCAAGATACTAAATCCAGTTAATGTAGAAAACAGAAGGTTCATAAGTTTTGAACAATCTGACGGTTCTGAGTTGATTATTACACCGATGACTTCATGTTCATGGATGAGACAAAAAGGCTTAAGCAGGCTTATGAGGTATGAAACTGGAAACTTTCAAGTCACCTTTGCAGCACCAAGTTTTTATCTGATTTTATCTTTTCTTTAACAATGCAATTAAATCTGGTAAGCATCAGTGCCCTCTCGACCAAAAACATGAGTTCCCTTACTAGGATATGCTATAAGCTGGCTGTGGATACTAGAGAGTTCAAGGGATTAGTTATGCAAATTAGATAAAGAACGAGCATGACCTTTCTAAACTGAAATGTTATCAGGACATTGGATTATATGGTATCTCTACTATCTGGTGTCATTGAGCATGCCAGAAGTAAAATTTTATTCTTTTATGCTGCTGATACTTTTCAAAGGAGTTTTATCCTAGAGTAACCACAATATCCTAATCTTAGATTATATGAAATGATCGAAAATGGCTTGATATGAAGAGAATTAACAAACTTAACTTCGTCCAGATCATATTCTTCGTCGATCTATGATGATTGTTCTCTTATCAGATTGGAATAATCCACATCAATCCAACAGATTCTAGATATCTAAATCCCAAAAAGTGGTTTAATGTAGTTAGTAAGTTACCAGGCTGGAATCTTTCTTCATATAATTCATAAACAGTAGTATATAGATATATTGATGTTAAGGCAGCAGTCAACAGTTGAATTGTTATCGATAAAAAAAACAGGTGAAATGCTCATTCAGCGTATGTATATTGATTCCAAGTGTTTATTGTCTTACCTACAGTGAGAACAGGTTTGGAAGGACCTGGACTTACAGTTGCTCAGAAGCTTTGTTATTGTGTTGCCACGGTCGAGGGTCAATATATATGGGCCCGATTGCAATCATTCTCTGCTTTCCGTAGGTGGGGCGATTCTGAACAGGTGCTGAATTAACCCTACCCTATTGTAATCCCTTAATAAAATTAATAGTGGGTTTTCAAAGTAAATGAACAGTTTTCTGCATTTTTAGAGATCACTGGCACGAGGAGCATGAACTCTGATACAACGCATAGAAGGAGTTTATAAAGCTGCCTCATTTTGCAACCTGCTTTTATTTCTCTATACAGGAAGGTAGATGCAATAGGCATTTTCTTGCAAGATGGCTCTGTCATGACCTGTGAACTATCCATTTTCAACCAAGTGAAATTTTATGAGACACAGGTGTATAGAAACTAGAGTTATTAGTTTGTAGTTTTGTTCCTGTTAGGCCTTCACTGAGAAATGGTCCTGTTAACTACCATGAACAACCGTATTTCTATTGAACCAGATTTAAAATTAAATACTTGAATGATGCATGAAGCTTTTTGATATTCATCTCTATTTGTTTACTTTCATTGTATACTAGATCAGTGTTCGAATAATAGAGATAAGTCTGAAAGTGAACGATAGTATTTGTCCGTGCCAATGAGCTTGGGCAATGAAGTGAAAGACAATATAATTGCACTCTTTGAGTATTACACCGATAAGTCGCACGCGCGAGCACGACGCCTTTCGCACGCACATATGCGCGTGCAGGAAGGCTAGTCAATAGTAATGTAAAATAATAAATATATCTGTACTTTACTGAAATCCAGAGTAAAATCGTATAAAATATACAACAGAATACTCAGAGTGACCTCTATTGTATAATCATATAAGCATATCACAGTAGGTAGAACAATAAACCTACTGGAAGAAACAAGGTAGCTCGAGCACTATGCCTCCGACCACGACGTGCGACACCAGAGTCCGAACTGCAAACTGGGCACGGAAACCGAAAAGCCCAGGGGAAAGACATGAAAATCGTTAGAGTGAGTGGACGAAAATAATTGTCTTTCACCAGTTGATATATATGTTAAAATAACATATGCGAGTCCAGGTAAATAGAAATAACAAAGTACACGAGGTAAACTCATACTCCTCCAGTGTACTGAGCATGCAAGTAAAAATCCCACGGGGTCACTCATGGACACATCCGTGCTAGTACAGTCAGAATCACGGAGTCCCAGACTTCCACGCAATTCTAGCCAGAAAGGCCTCAGGTCAGATGTCTGCCTCCCCCCAGTAAAGGCCTCGGGTCAGGAGTCACAGCCTCCCCCGGTACACATCCTCAGGGATCAGCCGGGATGTGAGTGTATCGATACAACAACATATAACGACTGTACTCTGTGTAAACCAAATCATAAACATTTCGATGCAAATGCAATAAACAGCATATAAATGCATATACGTATTGTGTAATGATATAAGTATAATTGTCTAACACATGCTCGTATAAATCATAATCTCGTATGCATGCTCAAGTTCGAAAATCGTATAAAAAGACTCGCAAACAATCCGTGAAAAGAAATTGTCCACTCACAGACTAGCGTAACGCAGTTCGCGTTAACCCGTGATCCGGCGGAAAGTCCCTCGCCAAACGAATGACCACGAACCCCTGAATAATCACAATGTCCATTACTCAAAGTCATAACTCGACAATTCAAATCAAATCACGAGAAACAACTGTTCTCGGAAACACGTAATCCGATTACGACAAACAGTCGAAAATTCGAAAATCACACCTCAATAACTCGCTGTAATTTCGGATGCTCAACTCGAAAAACGAACCTCCCCACTGCGATCGGGGCGCGATTTCGAGTAAAATGACATGCAACTTGTCGAAAACTCCAAAAAGTCAAAGTTGACCGTTGACCGCTGCCGGCGGCGGCGCCACCACCAACTTAAACATTCCTCGGTGGAGCAATCCCTATTCCACTCAAAATCACCCACTGAGCAACTTTGTCAACTGCATCGAAGACCAATTCTCACTCTAACTAGGTCAATTTCATACAAAACCGAATTGGTACCAAATTTTCAAATCCAAAATTCTCCATCCACAAATCGAATTAGAACTCCATACTTACATGGTAGCTTGTAGGTGAGGAGAGCTACAAAACCCAGTCCAAATCGCAGCTCAATTCGGCCGAAATCGGATCACCCCAAAAACTCCAAAAATTCCAAACTTTGGCCGGATATATCTTCCGCCTCCGGCGACCTCGCCGTGAGAGGAGACCGGCACGAGGTCGAGGACTCCAAGGCGAGTGGAACCATACCATGCTCGAGCCCGGAGGTGGCCGGACGGGCTTCGCCGCCGTGGAGCTCGCCGGTCACCGTCGCACCATTCCTCCATCTCGGTCAAACCGAGTTGACCGGTCAATGCCATAAATGAAGAATGTTGACTTACCTGATATGGAAACCCTCTATTTATATATTTGCCAAATATGGAAACTTCCACAATTAATTTGTGACCAACTTTAAATACTCGTAACTTTTGCGTCGTAATTCCGATTTCGATAATTGTCGTGGCAACAAACTCGACTCGACGTATTCTTCAATTATCACCCAAAGTCAAACACATCGGCAAATCCGATAAAAAGTCAACTGTTCAACCCAACAAATACATTAACCAATTAAGTGATCAACAATCGGAAATATTCTTAACTTAATCTTCGTAACTCGGAATAATGCTCCGGAAGTTCCCACAAGCTCAAAATTAAATTCTCAACAACTTTCGTGAAGAATCCGAAACCAAATTCTCGTCCAGTAATTTAGTCGTTAAGAGCACCACCACTTAAATCCGATTCCGTCGAAACTTCAAATATTCATAACTTATTCCTCGGTCGTCCAAATAACGATCCGGAACTGCCCATGAACTCAAGATCTCGCGTACAACGACTCTTGAGAAGAGACTCAGCTCCAATTCTTGGCCAATAATTAAGTCGTTATCAAGTCCAGCGATTCAAACAACTGTCGTAATTCTGCGACTACGCGCAAGCTCGTGTATTAAGCTGATTCCACTGCTGATTCTGTTTTGAGTCGTCACAGTTAGTATAAGTCCCTCATTGACATTCTGCTTGTTCGTAGTCTCTGTTGAGTACTTCACTTGAAATTATGGTAGTATTGTTTTGAATGGTAGTATTAATATCAAATGGTAGAAAAAGGTTAATATAGTTTTTGTTTATTGATGATTATTAACTGCTAGTAGAGAAGCTTAGAGCATACGTTGGAGCTTACATTGGAATACTAGGTATGAAGTTGTTTTCTATTATGAATGGGATGTGTTTGTTAATATGGTATAAGTAGGATGCTGATAGGATTTTCATTGAAAATATTTGATGAATGAGATGTATTGATAATTCTGTTATGTTGTTTTTTGTTATGATAGTGTAAGTTAATCTGTTTAAATGGATGTTGTTAGGTTTTCTGTTATGTTTTGAAATTGGAATAGATGCGAGCATGTTTGATTAAGTGAAGAATTGTCTGTAAGATTGTTTGATTATGTGAAGAATTGTTTGTGAGCATGTTTGCTTAAGTTTAAAATTGTCTGTGAGCATGTATATATTAAATATATATGTAGTTAGACATGAAGTGTACTTTCATTTCCTGTTATAACATCCTAGGTTAAAAATATAGTAAATCCTTTTTTTCCTTCTTTTTGTATGTACGTAAGATGGATAAATCATGGATGAAAGATGATAGAAGATTAGACATTTTTGTTTCTGGGGTGAACAAGTGTCTTGATTTTGCATATACCAATTTTGTAGGTAAAGATAGAATTCAATGTCCTTGCTTTAAGTGTTGCAATGGTAAACTGTTTACCAAAGATGTGATTAAGGACCATATCATGTTTATTGGGTTTAATCAAAACTATACGCATTAGACTATGTATGGAGAATCTAAAGCTATGAATGTCAAACCTAGTCCATCTGAAACCACTGTAGATTAAGACCCTTTAGGTGACATGGGAGAAAATGAGGATGAAGAGATATTTGAGGATCCAGCTTTCATGTTAAATTTTCATGAAGATGTAGATAGACATTTGTATGTCGGTTGTACTAGGACAACTAAGATGGGTGCTTTAATGGAGTCTTTTAACCTGAAAGCAAAGTTCAGAATGCGTGATGCTAACTATTTAGCTATACTGAAAATGTTTGAAGGTTGGCTTCCTGTAGATAATGAGGTCCCAGCATCTTTCTACGAGGCTAAGAAGACCCTTCGTGCATTGGGGATGGATCATCAAAAGTTTCATGCATGTCCTAATGACTGCATAGTTTATAAGAAGCAACCATGCCACTCCCACTTCAAAGTTTGTGCAAGTATGCTAGCATTGAGATGAAGGATGGATTAACGATTCATTGAAGATTTGCCCAAATATTTTTGGCAAGAAAAGATTTTGTGTAGTTGGAACAGAGGATATATATCAAATGGCTAATATGGAAGACATCTCAAACAATTTCATTGCCATGTATATGAGGTATTTGTCTAAACGCGCCTACATTAATTACCCTAAATAATTTGTTTGATTACATGAGAAGTATGTGATGGTGAAAAACTATTTTTGTAGCTATCTTCATGAAATAGTTAAGAAGTCCGAGACGCAAGGCATGTTTATCTTTGTTAGTCCAATTAGAAGTCTTAGAGATGCTGCATTGAAGCGCGAAACTGAAACTGAACGTACCAACACATTGTCTGCCTGGTTAATAGATGGCAAGCCTGGACAAATATTTCTTGTTCCATATAACTCAGGGTATGGTTTGTTAATTTAATAAATGGAGAGATATGGTGTTTATGACTATTGTTGGTTTCTTTTATGCATTTTAATTGTTGTTTATGCGTCATGTAGGGATCGTTAGGAGTTGTCAGTTATTAAGTAGGATAAGGGAATTCTGTACCACCTAGATCCGTCGAGGATGTGTTTACCTACTGGTGAATGGCGAACAATTGTTGACAAATACGTAGTTTTTTCCTTTCAGAAGTTGTTCTCATGCAAAGAGTTTATTATATTAAGCTGTTGTCTATAAAAATAATTGATATGTACCCTGAATCTTCTCTTGTTTTAATTGTGAAGTGCAATCATAATTTACAATGCGTATGTGAACAACAAAAGCAAGAAATCGGTTACATGGAAGGGTTTGCCGGTATTCTGTTCAATTCTTTGCTTTCAAATCTATGTGCCATGCATTGTATTTTAGGGATCTATATGTGTACTTAATCTTTTGAATTGTAATAAGGGAATATCGCCACAACAAGGTAGAGGTTGTGGACTTTGGATAATGTTTAACATGAATGACATAGTGAAGGACAAGAATATGGAATTTGCAACTAAGGTAAGATTAGCTGCTAAACTTTGATTGAGGTCATGCTCTAATTTGTAGTGTAACTTGGATGCAACAAAATTTGTGTTAGGCATTACTGTGACCTTTAATATATAGAATTGTGAGCTGTGATCATTATAAAACTGTGCTAGGCATACTGAGAGTGCTATCATAGAACTGTGACCTTTATATATACATCATTTATATAGATGACATATAATATTTTGTTGAGTTTCTGTTTAGTAAAAATTTGTATCTACACTTGTGTTTCCAATGAGAGGTGAGAAGTGGCAGAAAACAGCAGGTGTACATGCAAAAAGACATTGATGTTGTCCAAATTCAATGGGCAAATCATCTTATCCAGATTCGGGATTCAAAGTAGCTAGCTCATTCGATTTAGGCGATAAAACTAACATCACATCTTTTTTGTACACAATGATGCTTAATCGGTAAGTATGTGTAGCATTTTGAATTTTTCAATCATGAGAATGTGTCAAGCTATAGAACAGTTCACTATGAAACTAGCTAGCTATTGTATGTTCCTTTTTGCACAAACAAATGTTCATGAATTGTGATGAATGACCCTATTGTATGTGCACCTTTTTGATAGCAAATGATTTGATGAATAATCAGATACTTGCTCTTGTCTATTGTTATTTTGATTTTCATACTTCAAAATGTACACAAAAGCGGCAATTCATTCATACCTCTTATAACAAAATTTCACATTTTCTGTTGTTCCAGACTTTAAAAATTACAAAAAAAATCTGCAATTCTTTCAGACCTTGCACAACAAAAATTCCACATTTTTTGTTGTTTTTTGCACCACAAAACTTCATAAACAAATAGACAATTGTAGGTTTAGAAACTTTCTAACAACATAAATATAATAGTTCTATTGTACATGAGAACTCTTATAACACTTCACACACAAGAAATTATATAAACATGTTGTTTCAGTAAATAAGGAACTTTAGAAAATAAAAGGTAATTGTTAGTTGAAGACATAAGACACAACAGAAGATAAAATATATGTTGTTCTTCTTGGTCACTGACAAACTCTAACTTCAGACATGATTATTATATGTGGTCTGAACAGACTTGAACCAACATATAAGGCCCAAAATGCATAATATTTTGGTTACACACATACAATATAAGTTATAAGTCGCTGTTGTTGGAAACAGTTTTTAACAACAGAAAATATATGTTGTCCAAGACCTTAACAATCAACAATGCAATAAACAACAGATATGACCCTATCAAACAACAGAATAGTTCTGTTGTCTATATATAGACCTATTTGGTGTAGTGTGATGGCTATCAGCTTAAGAGCTACTGATAACGTGTTGAAGGAGAAAATAGATACGCAATCAATGTAGACTGAAACTGTACTTTATTCATTGATACAGGACCTTAAATATAGGCATTACAATATGTTACAATCAATATCCATTTAAATTAGGGAATGAGAGAATATCTACTTCTATTCTAATTAGGACACGACACACACCGAGATACCAGGAATATTTCTCCTGGAACAATTTGTACTCTCCCAGACTCTCATTCATGTCACTCTGCACACATTGAGTGTGAGTCTTTGCTAGTTTAGTTCTAAAGCGAGAACATATATAGTTTTTTATATAATAAAAACTAAATTACGGAAAACAATATAGTTTTTGGATTCGTGGTGTATTCCAATGTATCTCACTAAACCTCAGGTCCAGATAGATTGCCATCTTTATTTTTGGGGAGTGATTCTCACACTCCCTTTCTCTCTCCCCTCCTTATTCCCACACTCTCATTTTCTCTCTCCTCATCATTATTTTATTTCTTTACTAATTCTTCTTTATTGTTTACCAAACTATTCTCACTCTTTCTCTTCTCAACTTCCCTTATTCAAGAGTCATTTTGGTAAACAAAAATAAAAAAAATTGAAAAAGAAATAATAAAATGAAGAGGAGAGAAAAAAGGAAAGTGTGAGAATAAGAATGAGAGAAAAAATGGGAGTGAGAATCACTACCCTTATTTTTTGGGTGTCAAAGGTCAACTAGAGCCAAGAAAATGACCAAATGGTCACCCAAACTTATATTTTGACCCTACAGTCACTTTATTTAAAACCACATAAAAAATACCCCTAAAATTTAAAATATTTATACGCGTGGCATTCATTTACTTTTCTCAACATTACGCTTTTTGCCACTAAAAACATTTCGAGATATTTGCGAAATCTGTCACTCGCAGATTTCCTCCGTTTCGCAACGAGATTTTTGTCGGCGATGGCGAATCGACTTCGACATCCTTCCTCGCTACCGCACCCTCCAAACGTGCTACCGTGGCCTGAGATCGATGACACATCTGAGCCACATCGCCTAGAAGAGATCTCAGCCAAAATAATTGATCACAGAATTCATCTCGGCCTCAACAATACAGTCGATCTCGATACGACCATTGTCTCCGCGCTTCAGCTATCCTGCCATCGAGTAGAATGACACTAGCACCTTGGCCAGCACTAATGAGGTTGCGAATCCAAATTTCAGATTTGGGTGCCCAAATCAATTCATTTTTAGTTTTTTTTATTTGTTATGGTTTTTGTTGAAATTATAATTAGTATCTTTAATCAGCTTAGTTTATATCTTTATAGTCGATTGATGGTATCTTTATAGCATTGAGATGTATCTTTATAATACTGTGATATCTTTATGACGCTATGATAGTATCTTTATAACACTGAGCTGGTATCTTTAAAATGCTATCATCCTTATGGTGTATCCTTAAAACAATTTCATAGTATCTTTATGACACTAATATGGTATCTTTATAACTCAGAGATGGTATATTTAAAACGTTATCATAGTATCTTTATGTTGTATCCTTAAAACACTTTCATGGTATCTTTATGACGCTTTAATGGTATACTTATGATGCTGTAATGGTATACTTATAACACTGAGATGATATCCTTAAAATGCTGACATGGTATCCTAAAACACTATCAGTATACTCATGACGCTATGATGGTATCTTTTTAACACTATGATGATATATTTACGTACTTGTATTAGTATCCTTATCAAAACCTTATCTTATACCCTAAACTCTAAATCCCACACCATAAACCCTAAACTCAATACTCTCTCTCTTAAACCCTAAACCTCGCTCTCTCTCTCTCTCTCTCTCTCTCTATCTCTCTCTCTATCTACACCCCTATTATTTTTTTCAGAACTTCACACGTGTCATCACTGCACGGGTTAATAAAGTCAAGATTCAATAAGCTTACGATGAGCTTAGGCCACCACATCTCTTCTTAGCCTAGAAAGCTCACCCATCCCGTTGTCGGCGACTGCGCTCCAACCTTCTCCTCTCTCTCTCTCTCTCTCTCTCTCTAATTATGTCTGAAAATCTCAAAGTTATATAGCACGAAAACACCACTTAACAAAATGATTTTAGTGTTGAAGTGAGCTCAGGCCAATCAAGAAAATAGTGAAGAACCCAATTTGACTGAACCTTCAACTCTCACTTTTATGGCGGATTCTTCAAACGACCCAAAATCCACAGAACTAGAGTCTGCATCATCTTTGTCTTGGAAGGACGACATAGTCCACCCGACTCTCGTCGTCGAAATCGTTGGACATGGAGCTGGGTTTGGTTTGTAGGGTTCAAATCTAATTATCATTGCCTAAAACCCAATTATTGTCACTGGAATCGTAAGTTCAAATCCAAATTTCCAAACAGAAATTAATATCTGCCAATTCAATCAAAAGTTCTGATGGCCAGGAAACTTGTATAAATATTGCCCAATAGGAAAGAATAATTCTTATTTTCACAAACAATTGCCGAATGTATCTGTTTTAAATACTTTTTTCATAAGAATTTGATTTTAAACAAGCTAGATAGTTTGCAATAATTTACTTTTTCACTATTGCCGATAAGGAAGACTTTATTTTAATTTTCACTCATAATGCCATATCAAAAGAGATAGAAGGTTAAGATCTACTGGCTGGATCTTATCATAAGCTCAAATTCGGAGAGTAAATCAACGACTGAGATTTAAAAATAAAATAGGGGTGTAGAGAGAGGGGGAGTATTAAAGACTCTCTTTCTCTCTCTCTCTCTATCTCTCTCTCTTTATATATATATATATATATATATATCTAATATCATGGTATCTTTATGAACATGACAAAATATCTTTGTTGATTGAGTTGAGTTTGTGAAGAAAAAAATGAAAATAAGGCATGGTATCTTTACGAACTTGTCTTGGTATCTTTATAAACTTGAGTTGGTATCTTTATGTACCTGAATTGGTATCTTTATTTTTTGAGTTTGTGCTAAGTCGTGAAGAACAAAATGAAAAACAAATTATTATTATTTTTTTGTGAAATTTTTTAGTTTGGCAAAAAATTTGGCCAAAAAATGGAAGGCTAAAATGGTAGGCTTTTATTTCAAATTGTAGGATTTAAAATAATTTTTACGTCAACCATAGTTTTGTAACCTTTGGTTCACTTGACAAAAATTAGGTGACTTTTTGGGCAAAGTTATGGTTTTACATGACTTCTTTGTAATTTGCCTTTATTTTTTCAACAATATTGGTCTGAGATTGGAGATGAGGTGAGAGGGAGTACAACTTTCTTTCGTACTGGATAGTTGCTTGGTTCAGTTAATTATATTTGATCACATTTGCCTTATCCCAAGGTATCTAATCATACTTCTGTTTCAGAGTTACGACCTATTGTATTGTGTAATGTTATATATAAAATATGCTCCAAGGCCATATCTAATCGTCTGAAGAAGATCCTTGATGCTATAATTTCCCCTTTCCAAAGTGTTTTTATTCCTGGGAGATTGATTACTGATAACACGTTGGTGGCCAATGAGGTATCTCATTATATACATAACTGTCAGCTTACTGTTGACAGGGTATTCTCTTTAAAGTTGAATATGAGTACAACATATGATCGTATAGAATGTGGCTTTTTGAAGTCAGTGTTGCTATGATTAGTCTTTGATGAGAATTGGGTGCAATGGATTATGCGGTGTGTGTTTACAGTATGTTATTCTTTTCTAATCAATGAACAACGTGAAAGGACCCAACCCCGATTTAGCTCCCTAAATCGGAATCAAACCCTTTCGAAAACACGAACCAACAAAAACTTTTCGAAATTTGGGCAGAGTTTCGTTACTAACGTTGAATTACCATTACCTGCACGCGGAAAATACACTTCATCCTATGCCACAAAAAGCAAACCGTGGGCACCAATCCCATCCGGATTTCTCAATATATCAACAATAACGTAAAGTAGTAAATATATATATACTTTACGGAAAAATCCGGAGTAAAATCGTATAACATATACAATAGGAAGCTCAGAGCGACTTCTAATACATAATCATATACGTATATCACAGTAGGTAGAACAATAAACCTACTGGAAGAACAAAGTAGCTCGAGCACTATGCCTCCGACCACGACGTGCGACACCAGAGTCCGAACTGCAAACTGGGCACGGAAACCGAAAAGCCCAGGGGAAAGGCAAATAAAACGTTAGAGTGAGTGGACGAAAATAAATATATGCCTTTCACCAGTTTATAAACATACTCAATATAAAACAGTGCGAGTTCGGAAAACACAACAACAACAACAACACATATATATATGGAGGTTGTCGGGCGACCTCTCAAACCCGACGTCAGGTGAATCGCTCAAACCTGACGGTGATAGGCCAGGGGACCTCTCAACCCTGGCGGCACTCAGGGGAATCTCTCAACCCTGCTTCAGAGGAATCTCTCAACTCTGGGCCAGAGGAATCTCTCAACTCTGGTAGCATCGATGCAATAAATGCCATCACCAATAACACATAATAACATACCTCCGAAAATAACATATATCACAATCATCATATAATTAAATACGGAAATCAACAAATCCACGAACTCGCAAAATCAACAGTAAAAATAGAAACTTGTCCACTCACAGTCTGGCGTAACGCATATCGCGTTAACCCGTGATCCGGCGGAAAGTCCCTCGCCAAACAAACGATCACGAACACCTGAATAATCATAATATCCAATTCTCACAAACATAATTCGACAATTCAAAACAAATCACGAGAAACCACAGTTCTCGGTAACACGTAATCCGATCACGACAAACTGTCGGAAATCCGGAAATCATACCACAATACCTCGCTTACGTTTGGACGCTCAATTCGAAAAATGAACCTCCCCACTGCGATCGGGGCGCGATTTCGAGTCAAACGACATGCAACTTGCCGAAAGTCCAAAAAGTCAACTTTGACCGTTGACCGCCGCCGGCCGAAGAATTTCACGGCGGGGCTACCCTTATTCCATGCAAAACCACCCACTGAGCAACTTTGTCAACTACACCAAAGGCCAATTCTCACTCTAGCTAGGTCAATTTCACGATAAACCGAATTGTACACAAATTTTCCAATCCAAAATTCTCCAAATTCAAGCAAAATTAGAGCTTCAAATTCACACAGTAGCTTCAAGAGGATGAGAGCAACAAAGCCCATCCAAAATTGCAGCTCAAATCGGTGTAAATTATGGAACCCGAAATCACCAAAAATTCATAAATTTTGGCCGGATTTCTCACCTTCTCCGGCGAGCCTCGCCGTCAACGGTGACCGTAGAGGGGTAGAGGGGACCGAGGCGCGTCCAACGGGACCAACCCCGTCCCACGGGGTGGCCGGAATCGATCGCCACCGCGAGCCACCGTGGATGCGTCGCATTTACTCTCTCCCACCGAGTTGACCCAGTCAACTCGGTCAACCCTCATAATGGAAAGTCTCCCACCTGCCCAAAATAGCAGGTTACTATATATAGCCTTTCCCGATTAGGAAACTTCGTAATTATCCATTTCGACGAACTTTGAACACACGTAACTCCTTCGTCGTAATTCCGATTCCGATAAATCTCATGGCCACGAACTCGTCTCGACATACTCTTCCAATATCACCCAAAGTCAAACACATCGGCCAAACGGATAAAAAGTCAACCCTTCAAACCAACACATATTAAATCGACTAATTATTCAACAAACAAAAATATTCGCAACTTAAACTCCGTAACTCAAAATCATGCTCCGGAAGTTCCCACAAACTCGAAATTAAATTCTGAACAACTTCCGTGAAGAAGCCGAAACCAAATTCCCGTCCGATAATTTAGTCGTTAAGTAGCCCACCATTTAAATCTGAACTTCAAATATTCATAACTAATTCTTCGGTCGTTCAAATAACGATCCGGAACCGCCCACGAACTCGTAATCACATATAGAACGACTCTCGAGAAGAGACCCAGCTCCAATTCTCGGCTAACAATTAAGTCGTTAATAAGCTCGGCGATTCCAATAACCGTCGGACAACTGCGACTATGCAGTAACTCATCGATCAAGCTGATCATACTGCTGATTCTGGTCCGGGTCGTCACAAATCCACCCCCCTTAGAAAAAATTTCGACCTCGAAATTTCCGAGTCTGCCGACTACAAGGTAGGAGCACTGCCTCTGCATACTACTCGACTCACCAACGGCAAACAAACTGAACAACTCTGATCACAAACTCCACAATAGGAGATAACTCCGTGCTGAAATCTCTGTACCCACAAATCTCGAATCTGAAGTGGCTCCACAGAACGCCAAGGGTTCCTACATAAGGAACATATAGGGTACACAACACGTAGCAAACCGAAAACACAGTTCCGCCACACGGAACACAATACACATCTCACACACAAAAGCCAACAATGTAGGCGACGCCGAACCATACGGCACAAAACAAACTCGCCTATGACCGCATCTGGATCAAAACAATATGGCAAATCACAACTCAATTACACATATCAACACAACTCATATACCCGTATCAACATAACTCAAACATCGGACTCGAGCAATTATCAACCCCATTCCGCTAATCTGTCAGTCTGTGGTCACACATTGCACAAAATCAGAATCAAACATAAACTCAAACTCAAACCAAACTCTCTCTCCAGCACAATGGAGTACAACATCGTTCCTCAAAACGACATCATGCAACATCAAACCATAGTGGTCCACAAACCGGTACTGCATACAATCTCAAATAACTGAAACTGCTGGTCCCAAATCCTCCGGAACTGCAATACCGAGGTCCACAACATGCCCTCAAAGGCCTGAATAGTCCTCAAAGATCGCTCACCAATCTGAGGACAAGGACCGGTACTAACTCGTAATCTGGTCCCCAATGCTCGCTGCAAAGCTCGCCAACACATAGTCGCAGCTGGTTATCTCGATCAGCGAACAAATTCATCAAACTGTCCACAAAGTCCTGACAACTGGTATCACAAACCAAAGTGCATACAAACATACACAAACACATCAGTAATCGCCACGTCTAACCGGAAATGTCAAATGGCTGATACTTCTCGGCAAGTCTCTGCCTCCTAGCCATCGCTAGTCAACAAATGTGGCATATACACACACAACCTGCTACATTGCTCTTCATGTTGCGTCACGAGTAATAAACTTGAAGTATCTGATACATTTCTGCATCACTGGCGCCAAATGCGCGCGAAACCACGAGCCTCAACATCCTCACACTCGAACTCATCTCCCGTAGCTCGTAACTCGGTTAACACGGAAACTCGAGCCACACACACATGAAACACTGAAGCTCCTGACTCTCGACTGAATGCATCAGTAACAACATCCCAGACGTATGATCAAAGTACAACCTCTAACCTTCCCCGAACAAACTCAAAGGTGCAGCCCTTGTCGTGAGTCGACCCCATCCATCTACACTGCCTTAAGCCCAAATCTGGCCGAGAATGCAAGTGGATAAAACTCAAATGATCAGTGTACAACCTACACCGCTCTGCACGCCATAGCAGTAGCGTCTCAAACTCTCTGATGCTAACACAAGGACAGCTACATCCCAATCACACACAGGATATGCAACTACACAAAGTTCCACTGCTTAGAACCAAGAGCCATTGCTCTGCTACACAGCGTCAAAACACAACCAAATTCAAACCTCAATGCATCGCCATAACCCACGACCACGAACTCATCACGATCGTCAGGTAAGGTCAAAACCGAAGCAACGGTCAACCGTCCCGCAGGAGTAAGTAACTCTCCTCGCGTGCATCGAACCACTCAAACTTGACGCCTTCTTCGTCAATCCGAAAGGTAGAGGGGCAATCCGGGAAAATCCTGCACAAAGCCGTTGGTAATAGCTTGCCAAACCAAAGAGATCTCTGATCTCAGGTACAATAGTAGGGCAAACTCCAAATCAACACGGCTTCTAACTGGTCAGGACCCACGCCAACTCCCTCGGCTAGTATCACACAACCCAAAACCTTTACGCTAATCGGCCAAAACTCACTCTAACTGAACTTCACAAACGGCTAACCGTCTCGCGAAGTCCACAAAACCGCTCGCAACTGCTCCAGGTACTGGTCCACACTCTCGGAGTACATCAGGACATTGCCAACGAACATGACCACAAATCGTCCAGAAACCGTCTGAACACATGGTCCATCAAGTCCACACGATCTACGGGGCATTGGTCAACCAAACAGCGTGACCAAAAACTCCTGATGCCCGCACCGAGATCCGAAAGCTAACATAGCCACAACTGATTCACCGAACCACAACTGATGGTATCCGGTCCCGAAATCAATCTTCGACACGACTGAATCTCTCACGAGCTGAACAACCCAATCGTCAATCCGAAGCGGAGGATACTCACTCTCCTCTGAAGCGAATCAGGCTTCCGGTAGTTAACGCACCACCACGTCAAACCGTCCATCCTCCGTACACACAATGCACGAGCACATCACACAAATTCGCGGGGTCGTCTGAAATCTCCTGAAACCTCCTCCAGCAACTCCTGGAGTCGAAACTGTAGCTCCATTAGCTCCGCTGGCTCCAAACGACAAGATGTCGATAAAATGAGTCCAGCGCCCAGTACAAACTCAATGGTGTAGTCAATCTCCCGAACTGGAGGAACACCTGGTAACTCCTCCGAAATACACCTGGAAACTCGGGAACCATCTCAATGTCTCCAATGTCGGGCACAGCAACCGTAGTATCCACAACATGAGCTAAGCATACAACACAACTCGTCTCCACCATCCGCTCAACCATCACCACGAAACAGCATCTCGGGGAAATTTGGTCGTCGAAACACAACCTCCTTCTCGAGGTACTCGAACACAGCCAAATGCATCGTCAATAAATCCATACTCACCATCACACCAAAACCACAATGTCCAACTATAACAAATCCACGGCTAACCCATATCCTCCAACAAAGATCTCGCCACCTCCGGATGGATGCAACACTCTCCAACAGCTCGGAAGTGGAGATGCAGGTACAATAGTCATGGATATCAAGCAACAGTAACCTCGGAGAAAAGTCTGTCCTCACACAAGGTTACGGCATGGACTCCAACATGCTTAATCTAGCCGCCCACATCAATAGCGACATTGCTGAATAACTCATCAAAAGGATACATTGATCAAACTGCAGGAACAACATGAGGATCTCCTCGTAAACTCTGAGCTGTCGAAATGCATACACGTACAGCTGGTTGAGGCACTCCCTCGTAACGTGACCCTCCTGGCCACCGAAATATCAATTGAGAGTGTTCCACGAACACAAGTCACCGCAACACCTGCTGCGTGAAAGGATCACCAACGATCGCCCAAACTCATGCCACAGGAGCAAATCCGCTACTCTGTGATCTCCGTCATCGCCAAACGGACCAGCAGAGAATCCTCAACATAATCGAAAAGGTCACAATCTGATGAAGTCACTAATCTCGAAGTGTCGGAATTCAACTTCATCAAAATCTCAACTAAGTCCACTTTCCTCAAATCATCAAATCGAAAACCGCGTACACCTTTCCTTCTCGATAGCCTCGCCACTGAGTGCAACACACTAAGCTCCTCACGGCAATCTCGAGGCATAACAATCAGACTCTCTCTGATGCCCAGGTTCAAACTCATCTCGAACCTCGTGCACTGCTTCCTCTGAAGCCACATAACACGTGCAACCGGAAACGAACATGTGGATAATGCATCTCTGCCTCAGGTGGGTAACCACTCCACATTCGATCGCTGGATATCCTGATTAAACCATTACCGTGTAAACATCACCCTGAATGTAGGCCATGGAGTCGCAACCGGTACTCACACAATAACCAGGCAAACCGTGCCACACAATTCACTGAACTCTGAATACTCATTACAATCCACTGTTCTCTGGCAAATCGCGCGTCGACTGATCCTCAATAGGATCCACAACCGAAATGACACGGAAAGCACGTCAGGAGGCATCCTAATGAATAAAACATCGTTCACAACAAGTGGAACGTAATCATGAAACCGCAGATATTTGAGGACACACAACACCCGAAGTATTGATGAGTACCGCTGGCCAGTCGGGTCATCACTCCAGTCATGCTGTATCAACTCAAATACCCTAAGTAAACACGACTACAGAAGTCTACAGAACCTGACAACCTAATGCTCTGATACCAAGCTGAAAGGACCCAACCCCGATTTAGCTCCCTAAATCGGAATCAAACCCTTTCGAAAACACGAACCAACAAAAACTTTTCGAAATTTGGGCAGAGTTTCGTTACTAACGTTGAATTACCATTACCTGCACGCGGAAAATACACTTCATCCTATGCCACAAAAAGCAAACCGTGGGCACCAATCCCATCCGGATTTCTCAATATATCAACAATAACGTAAAGTAGTAAATATATATATACTTTACGGAAAAATCCGGAGTAAAATCGTATAACATATACAATAGGAAGCTCAGAGCGACTTCTAATACATAATCATATACGTATATCACAGTAGGTAGAACAATAAACCTACTGGAAGAACAAAGTAGCTCGAGCACTATGCCTCCGACCACGACGTGCGACACCAGAGTCCGAACTGCAAACTGCGCACGGAAACCGAAAAGCCCAGGGGAAAGGCAAATAAAACGTTAGAGTGAGTGGACGAAAATAAATATATGCCTTTCACCAGTTTATAAACATACTCAATATAAAACAGTGCGAGTTCGGAAAACACAACAACAACAACAACACATATATATATGGAGGTTGTCGGGCGACCTCTCAAACCCGACGTCAGGTGAATCGCTCAAACCTGACGGTGATAGGCCAGGGGACCTCTCAACCCTGGCGGCACTCAGGGGAATCTCTCAACCCTGCTTCAGAGGAATCTCTCAACTCTGGGCCAGAGGAATCTCTCAACTCTGGTAGCATCGATGCAATAAATGCCATCACCAATAACACATAATAACATACCTCCGAAAATAACATATATCACAATCATCGTATAATTAAATACGGAAATCAACAAATCCACGAACTCGCAAAATCAACAGTAAAAATAGAAACTTGTCCACTCACAGTCTGGCGTAACGCATATCGCGTTAACCCGTGATCCGGCGGAAAGTCCCTCGCCAAACAAACGATCACGAACACCTGAATAATCATAATATCCAATTCTCACAAACATAATTCGACAATTCAAAACAAATCACGAGAAACCACAGTTCTCGGTAACACGTAATCCGATCACGACAAACTGTCGGAAATCCGGAAATCATACCACAATACCTCGCTTACGTTTGGACGCTCAATTCGAAAAATGAACCTCCCCACTGCGATCGGGGCGCGATTTCGAGTCAAACGACATGCAACTTGCCGAAAGTCCAAAAAGTCAACTTTGACCGTTGACCGCCGCCGTTGACCGCCGTCCACGGCGGCGCCGCCGCCGGCTGAAGAATTTCACGGCGGGGCTACCCCTATTCCATGCAAAACCACCCACTGAGCAACTTTGTCAACTACACCAAAGGCCAATTCTCACTCTAGCTAGGTCAATTTCACGATAAACCGAATTGTACACAAATTTTCCAATCCAAAATTCTCCAAATTCAAGCAAAATTAGAGCTTCAAATTCATACAGTAGCTTCAAGAGGATGAGAGCAACAAAGCCCATCCAAAATTGCAGCTCAAATCGGTGTAAATTATGGAACTCGAAATCACCAAAAATTCATAAATTTTGGCCGGATTTCTCACCTTCTCCGGCGAGCCTCGCCGTCAACGGTGACCGTAGAGGGGTAGAGGGGACCGAGGCGCGTCCAACGGGACCAACCCCGTCCCACGGGGTGGCCGGAATCGATCGCCACCGCGAGCCACCGTGGATGCCGTCGCATTTACTCTCTCCCACCGAGTTGACCCAGTCAACTCGGTCAACCCTCATAATGGAAAGTCTCCCACCTGCCCAAAATAGCAGGTTACTATATATAGCCTTTCCCGATTAGGAAACTTCGTAATTATCCATTTCGACGAACTTTGAACACACGTAACTCCTTCGTCGTAGTTCCGATTCCGATAAATCTCATGGCCACGAACTCGTCTCGACATACTCTTCCAATATCACACAAAGTCAAAAACATCGGCCAAACGGATAAAAAGTCAACCCTTCAAACCAACACATATTAAATCGACTAATTATTCAACAAACAAAAATATTCGCAACTTAAACTCCGTAACTCAAAATCATGCTCCGGAAGTTCCCACAAACTCGAAATTAAATTCTGAACAACTTCCGTGAAGAAGCCGAAACCAAATTCCCGTCCGATAATTTAGTCGTTAAGTAGCCCACCATTTAAATCTGAACTTCAAATATTCATAACTAATTCTTCGGTCGTTCAAATAACGATCCGGAACCGCCCACGAACTCGTAATCACATATAGAATGACTCTCGAGAAGAGACCCAGCTCCAATTCTTGGCCAACAATTAAGTCGTTAATAAGCTCGGCGATTCCAATAACCGTCGGACAACTGCGACTATGCAGTAACTCATCGATCAAGCTGATCATACTGCTGATTCTGGTCCGGGTCGTCACACAACGTATGAGTTATTTGATCCCCAATAGGAGATTGTGTCAAGGGGGTCCATTATCTCCATACTTATTTTTGTTGTGTACTGAGGTATTTACGACGTTACTAGATCAAAAGGCTCAAGTTGGTGCATTGGAGGGTATTTAAGTGTGTGAAGGAGTTCCTGTTATCCACCACTTCTTTTTGTTGATGACAAGTTGCTATTTGATAAAGAAAATACTTCTGAGATTTGTCATATCCAAGAAGTGTTACAAAAGTATGAAGTCGTCGCTGGCTAGAAATTGAATTTTACGAAGAGTAACATTGTTTTTAGTAAAAAAAAGTGGCAGTTAGTAGCAAAGATTCTCTTGCTGTCTTGTTGGGGGTTCAAATTCAGAAGAAGCATGAGAAATATCTCGGCTCGCCTACTTATATTAGGCGTAAAAGAGTGGAGACTTTTCACTATATCAAGGAAAAGTTGAGTAAGATATTTGAAGGCTGGCAAGGTAAATTGTTGAGCGGTCCCAGTAAGGATGTTTTAATACGGGTTGTGGCTCAGACACTATCCTCCTATTCGATGAGTTGTTTTCTACTCTCATAATCGATATGTGATTCTCTTCATCAAATATATGCTAAATTTTTGTGGGGAAGTTTTCCAGATAACAAAATGATTTACTGGATGTCTTGGGATAAGCTATGTATTTCGAAGAAGGAGGGAGGCATGGGGTTTCATGATTTGCATGCTCATAACTTATCTCTTCTTGCCAAGCAAGAGTGGCGTCAATGTTAGAAAAAAGGGTCGAATGGGCCGATTAATCGCTATTCAGTGAAAAAACGAAATGATTCGGATTAGGCGATTAATCGGCTGATTACACGGCCAACTTGGCCAAATATTTTTTTTTGGAAATCAAAAGTGAAACCAAAACCTAATTTGAGAAATTTAACAGCGCCTCCTCTGTCTCTCTGTCTCTCTGTCTCTCTCTCTCTCTCTCTCTCTCTCTCTCTCTCTCTCTCGTCGTGCCTTCACCTTTGTCGCCACATTCGCCTCCTAACACGTTGCTGCCTCCATCAGCCTTTTGTCCTCCAAATAATGCACCTCTCTCTCTTTCTCTGGTTTGTTATTGACATTGGTTTGCTAGTTTGAGTATGAGATACCAACATTGTTTTGCCAGTTAAGTTTTATGAATAGTTACTGCCGACTTTGTGTATTTCTAATTATGTTTTATGAATGGCTACTGCAATTTGAGTATTGACATGCTGACTTTGTTGATTAGCAACTGCGTTTATATTAATATATTAGTAATTATATTATTATGTTATAAATAAAAAAAATAGTGACTCTAATTACTCTCGATTAATCCCTGAGTAATCGGTACTAAAACGATTCATTGCCGATTAACAATTTTTTGAACATTGGGTGGCGTATTAAGCGAAACCCTAACTTTCTGGTTAGTTGGTTGTTTAAGGCTCGGTATTATCCTAATACTACTTTTTTTCGGCTCCTTTATCTGGTTCTGTTTCAACTTATTGGTGCAAGATAGCCTCATCTTGAGGGATCATTTGGAAAGGATGTGTTATCAAGTTGGTACTAGATCATCCCTCGGCCTTTTTTTTCTATCATCTTTGGTATGTGCCAAATACTCCTCTTTTGGTGTGTGAATTAATTACCCCTTCTAATCAATGGAACTCTCAGTTACTTGAACATTGTTTTGATGAAGAAGATGTTACTTTGATTAAAAGCATAACTTTGAGCTCAAGTCAAGTCACCGATATGTAGGTGTTGCATTTTGTGAACAATGGGTTTTTTCTTCACAAAATCATTATATAAAATAGCCCGTGCTACATTGATTGAAGCAAGCAGTAGCCGAGATTATGATGGGAGTGGATGGAAGAAGCTTGGGCACTTGTCCATGCCAGGAAAGATCAAAAAACACAACTGGAAGGTGGGTATTGCTATTTTACAAACTATTTCATGGTTGCAATCAAGGCGTGTACTTCTATATTGGGGCTACTGCTTTTATGATGGATTAGTGGAGTCAATCGAACATGTGCAACAAGACTATTTATTTGTGCAAGGTGTTCTGAATGCTTTTCCTCGTTTGATTGACAATCTATGTGGTGCTAGTGGGGGTCAATTTGATGATTGGATGTTTTGGTGTTGTGATAACTTGGATAAGTAGGACTTGGTTTTGCTTTTTACTACCTTATGGTGTATATAGAAGGAAAGAATTATGAGACTTTGGAAATGGAAGAGTAGAGCAATGGAGCATGTGGCATTCCAAGCTCAAGTTTGCTACTCCATGTACAGAGCTGTTCATCTCCCTAAGAGGAAGCCAATTCCTTGTGCTCATGTGTCATGCTCCTATCCTAGTGTGGGTTTGTTGAAAATCAACATTGATGGAGCTTTTGATATGTTTAATACGTAGGGTGGTATAAGAAGGTCGGGTCTTGTAGGACATGGATGCCGATTAAATGGGTGGTCTTGCAGTACTATAAGGTGCATGTTTTCAGTTCTACTATGGTTGAATTTTTAGCTCTACAGTTTGTTGTTTCATTAGCAAAGTTGCATCAGTTGGTGTCGGTTATTTTTGAGATAGATTGTTAAGAAGTTGTTCATACCTTGCAAATTGTAGTGATGACTTATCATCCCTAGGGCATTTGTAGGAGGACATCACTATGGATTTGGCGTCATTTGGTAGTTTCAGGATTGTTCATGCAATCCGTGAAGCTAATGTTATTGCATATAAATTAGCTAGGTTTGGTTTGATTTCTCAAACTGATTGTACTTGGGTTGGTCGTCCTCCCAACGAACTAGAGCACCTAGTGACTCCGTCTTATACCTATGAAGTCCTTTCGAATGCAAGATTGTGGTTTAGTTAAAAAATATATATATAATTTTTCATTTTATTTCGATAAGAATAGTCCACACTTCATATAATTCAGCAAACAACATCTGTAATGACACACCCAGCTGACAAAGAGAGTCAAAACATAATATATCAAAACTAAACCAACCCAGCAAAATGCTAACCCATCCTACTTCCAAAAACCTCGGTACATTCACTTACAGGAATCAATCCTAATACTGAAGAAAGCAAGTCTCCTAAGATTAAATCAAAGAGACAAGATAGCCTCTGCATTCTTCTGGTTCTTTTTTTTTAAGCCAAAAACTATATATGTATAAACATGTGTAGCTACAAATATTCTGGTAAACTACTGTATGTGTATCAACTTGTGTTGCCTATTAATATTCTGATAAACTATTGTATATGCTCACAGTAAAGTAGTATATTACTGAGCTACTCAGAAACACAAACACTCATATCAATCAACCTCTCACAATAATCAAGGGACATAATGCCTGTTTCTTTAGACAGCTCAAGCACCTCGACAACCACTTGGAGGTTGCCTTCTTGGTCTGTATTGCCACTCAACTTCATCAATAGGTTCTTCACATTATAGTACATCCTTACTCTTGTTGTCTTTCCATCATCCAAAAAAATTACGTGTGATACATTGTAAACATCACTCATCTGAAGAGCATGTTTCAACTGATTCACTGATAATACAAACTTCTTCTTGTTGGGATGTTTTGTAGATTTGACCTCAACGCATTCCCTTTCATTGAACTAATTCATGATGATGATGTCATATGATTCTCCTATCTAATTATATTTGTTTTTCCAATGCACATTAAAAGCACCATATACCTTTGAAAGGTAATTAATGACAACAACTTCTTCTAGTCTGCCGGTTTGCGTTGTATCAATAGTTTCTTGTGTTTTCTTCTTTTCATCAATCAACCGTTGTGTGGCAGCTTCCATATACCATTCTACACCTTGATTGCAACCACGAGGAAGTTCTTCAAAGTAAGTGATGCCTGATTTGAAGTTTTCAAAGTTCTTTTGGTTCTTCTTGTAATCAACAAATATGCCAATTAAAAAAATTAACAAAAATTAAACAAAAAAATCAAGTCTGCCTAATAACCACTATGGTTAATAAAAAACTCTGAAGATGGCCCATAACCCCAACATGTGCACCACACAACAAAATTTTCTCAATTTCTTTGTACCGCTGCCAAGAGAAGACTGTCACGCTATTGCCAGAACGTATCTACTAGCTAATATCACCAACCAGCCATCACAATTCACCACCACCTGCAGGTCTCACCGATCCTAATAAGCAGGTAGGTCTAGTGTCTAACTGGTAATTTGTATAGAGAATAGTGTGAGAGTGAAACAGATAGTTGTTATAAGTTTTAATAGAAGCTAGGTCTAGAGTTTAACTTGTACTTTGTCGTCTACACTCTATAACTAGACTAAAAGCCTCCATGCAAGGCACGGATGATCAATCATCTTCATTAAGATAGAAAAGAAGATGAGCTTGCAAATGAGAATGTTGGTCGACAAATTTCAGAAACTGGATTGAAGGAACTACAAATATGATTGACAAATTTATATCATAGTTTACACAAAAGAACAGTAATATATGAAAATTACAACATAAATAACAAAAATGATTGGATATTACGATTACTATACATATTACATAACATAAAAAGAAAGATGTATTGGATTACATTTTGTTTGATACTCAATGATTTCTTTTTCCTGTTAGTGTGAGCTTGATGATGTTGTTGCATCTTTTGTTTCTCTGAACACATGATTAATATTCTATATACATGTTTGTATAGAAATCAGCTTAAATTCCATGGGGTATAATCAATTAAGTAAAGTCCATAGGATAAAATCGATAAAGGAAATGATGTTTGAAACTAAAGTTTAAGTAAAGATGAATGACTCCTCAAACTCAATTTAGCAATGAGTAATAATAGAAATTAAACAATCAAGTAATAAAAATTCATTCAAAAACTATTAAAGTTCGTTCTTATATACTTACCAAATCATAAGCTATTGAATACTTCTAACTTTGAACATATAGAACTTATCACTGATCTCTAACTACATTTAACTTAACAAAACACTAAATAAGAATTTTAAACCAAGTATATTAACCGTTGTGGACACGTATACAGAACATATGTTTTCATTAAGCTTAATCAACTTCTGTACATTATTCTAATTCAACAAGGGTGCAACCATCATATAGTGAGGGGTGCCAAATAACACTTCTCAATTTTTGAATAATTATTCATTATGTAATTAAGTTCACTTAAATAGTAGTGATTTAATACAAAAAATCTCACTGACACGGCTAACAATTTGAAACTAAAAATAAATGTTAATGTGTTTTGATAATCTAGTGTTAACCAATCAAATTATTAAGAGAAACAAAATATTGTAGGCTATTTAAGAAGGTGATCTTGGAGGTAATCGGAGATGATCTGTTGATGACAACGATGATGAAGATGAAGAAAGTGATGATGAAGATGGAGGCAGTTATGAGGACTCATTGTTGTTTGTTTGTTATTTTGTCGGTGTTCGTGCCTTTTGGGAATGTAATAGACTAGTTAGTAGCTTATTTGTTATGTTAAACACTTAAGCTATTTGGGACTTGACACTTTGACAACATTTTCACTATTAGGGCTCTATCTCACTGACACGGCTAACAATTTGAAACTAAAAATAAATGTTAATGTGTTTTGATAATCTAGTGTTAACCAATCAAATTATTAAGAGAAACAAAATATTGTAGGCTATTTAAGAAGGTGATCTTGGAGGTAATCGGAGATGATCTGTTGATGACAACGATGATGAAGATGAAGAAAGTGATGATGAAGATGGAGGCAGTTATGAGGACTCATTGTTGTTTGTTTGTTATTTTGTTGGTGTTCGTGCCTTTTGGGAATGTAATAGACTAGTTAGTAGCTTATTTGTTATGTTAAACACTTAAGCTATTTGGGACTTGACACTTTGACAACATTTTCACTATTAGGGCTCTAATTTGCTGAAATTGATTTATGTTTTCAGAGACTGAATGGTTTAGTTCATTTTAGTCATTTACGTCGAATGTTTGAATGCACTTTCTTAAATAACTATTTTTTGATATTGAGAGCTGAAAGGGATATAAATTTGGTTGTTTTGGAAGTTTTTATTCACACATACCTATATACTAGATACACACCCCTAATTTTTACATATTTTTCTAGTACAATTTTACCCCTTTACAAATAACACTTGTTTTTAGGATCGGTGATCTCAACCTAGGCCTATGTCGAGTTGTCCATCATTGGAGCTCTTTAACTTCTTTTTCCCAACTCCACTCTCCGGTGAGATTGTGAAAACAGAGAAGCTAGCTAGCAAACATATAACTGATGATCTTAGTTGAAGTTGTATGCATACTTTAGTTAATTATGAGAATTGATATGATCCATAAGAATATGCAGTGCACTCCTGATTGTGCCATATATATCAATTCCTTGCTTCAATGTAGTATATGAGGTGCATTCTATGAGTTTGGGAGTATTAAATTATCATCGGGTTACTTTTGAGAGAATGACATCAAGCTCTCAACTCTCATGGATCAATTTTGTTGATAAAGACAGTGATAAAGGTCAGGTTCTCAAAAAGTTTAAACTTGGAGGTGTCGCGTGGTCAGACGAAGATGAAGCAATGATTTAGAAGAAGAAATGATGGATGGTTAGAGCTACAGAATTAGCACAATCATGGAAGGAGGTGAAGTTCAAGATGATTTGGTATCTCCTTATTCATAAAGCATATATGCTGCTCTTCGTTGATAAGGAGAAAAATTCCAAATGAGAGAGATGGAGAGGTTGAAAGAGAAAGGGTGAAAGATGCAAAATGCGGGAAAAAATGACAAGAAAAATAATGGATATGTATAGGTTGAGCGGTAAAAGGAAAAAAAGAGAGATGTAAAAGCCAAAATAATAATAATAATAATAATAATAATAATGTAATTATTGAAATAATACGTATTCATTTATGTCAACAGTGAGTCGATCCTTCTAAGCCCATGAGTCAAATCCACATATCATGGTGTTTACAAACTTCAAAAGAAGTTGATAATAGCCCAATAAACTAATTAAACCAGTCAATATCGTTCAGAACAATATACAGCAGCTAACCACCAACTTTTGACCAAGTCATCAAAATAGAACAGAAAAGGCAAAGCTTAGAAGTGCTTTCACCAAATGTTTCCATCAAAATAGCGACTGAGTTGATAAGGATTGGTACTTGACTATGAATCAACAAACTAAAAATTCATATTCATCCATAAACTAGCAACATAGGGAATCTTCTCTCTTTATCAGAGATTTGAATATATTTTTTTAAAAGACCTAAAAGTCTCATCTCCAAAGGTGGTAAAGGAGCCTAGAAAGCTGAAAAAAGGAGGAGAGAAAAACATAAGGGAGAATCAGAAGAGTGAGACGTAGAGAAAGAGAAAGTGATAATACTACTAAGTGTGAGAGCTTATAAAATACTTGAGAGTTTAATACCTAGAGATTTCGAAGAGGAAGACCTTGAGAAAGTATCATGTTTTATGCTTTTTTACTCAGCTTTACTCCCGTTTCTCAAACACAGAACTGCTTATTTTTTGAAACTTTCTCAATCAAAACACAAAACACTCTTTCTCTGGAATGCTATCAAACACCAAAGTCGTGTTTTTTTTCTTTTCTGGAGTTCTTCTTAAATTCTCTTTAAAACAAAGAAAACATCAGCTAGCTTTTCTTTCACCAAAATTGCCAAGAATGAATAGTTGCTCCATTTTTGCGAAATGCTTTCAAACACAAAACTTGTTGCTTCAATATCCATGGTTTAAAGCCCAAAGTTTAAAATGTTTTCTTTGTTCCAAACAACCATTATGTGTTTGTCACCATCCAAAATCAAATATGTTTTTATTTCTTTGCGCTAATAAAACTTACAGGAACACACAAGCAACTTTGGTGAAATTTAGGGAAAGGCATTACCTATAGGAGAGCTGAAAAAATTAAGGAAAAATGAGACAAAGTCCGCCTTCAAATTTGCAAAAAAAAATACAAGAAAAGAATAAAGTCAGAAGCATGAAATAGTAGTTTGAAACTGAAGTAGCTGCTCCAAAGACGACACTAAAGCCTAGAGTAAATATGGTACTTGAACCTGAAGCAAAGATGGTGCCAATGTCTGAAGCAAAACAACCTTGATCAGCTGCAAAAACAAGAACCAAAGACAGTGTTGAAACCTGAAACAAAGACGATACATGAGCCTAAAGCATAAATGGTGTTTCTACTGGATTACGCGGGACGTAATCAAGCAGAAGCAAGTATGAGTAATCTCCTCTTTTTAGTTATCCGAACGTTCGGGCTGTTCGGATGATCGGGTACTTGTTCTCTCTTTGAGTGTTCAGGTTATCGGGTTCGCGGATTCGCGTTGCTCGACCTCAGCTGTTAGAAGAATACAAACAAACCGGCGGTCCGATGGTCAAGACAGGGTCGGCCTGCCTTCAACGCTCTGATGCCTAAGTTAGAGGATGTATTGGATATAACAGTCAAGCGAACGTGTAAGAAAGTAGGTTGGAGTATTTAAGACTAGAATTGATTGCCTATCAATGAATGAGTTGTCCTTACCTGTAGTAAATGCCTTACCTATATGGGTGGGTGAGATTGTTGCTTGCTTATTCTTTTCGATGTGGGAGCCACACTTACTGTCATGTGGGCTGAGTATTCGGATGTGCGCTTATCGGGCGCGTGCCCGGTCGGATGGGCTTGTTCTTGCGAGCGAAGTTATAGTCCGCTTGGTGGTCTTTCGGGTGGTCGGGTAGGTGTTGATTACCTACTGAAGTGGGTAAGTATGTTTAATCCATGAACTAATGGTGCTATACTAACAAATGGCACTAGAGCAGCAAGGTCTAAAGTAAAGACAACACCAAGCCTACAATGAGTTGTTGGCTTATATCGAATGTTCCTAGCTTGTTCCTTGAAATCAAAGTTATACTGGTTGCCTTATCAAAAAATATATTGGTTTCCTTGTCAAAAATTATTCTTGTCATGAGCAAGGCCTTTGTTTACAATCATTCTTTTGTTTTAAGAGATTTAAAGCAAATTAATGGTTTATAAACACTATAGAAGTGATGTGACTTCAATTACTTTGATCAAATACCAAAGACACAACAATGCCAGTGGCGTCTGTTTAAATAGTGATGTTTAGTTAGTGATCGGTAGTGAAATCAGTTCAAGTTGAAAGGCATAACCCTCATGTGAAATTGCAAGTTCAAAGATATAATGATTTCCATGATGAATGATTACAAACAATATAAAACACAGCAAGTAGAGGCTCATTTTTCAGTTTCATGTTTAATAACGATGGAGATACTCACTAGCCAATTGTCAACAAACGATTGTGAGATATTCATTAGAGTCTGATTCCCAGCGCCGTCGCACACACATAGAAGACAACTTGCCATAACCCAAAGCCCAGGTCTGTTGCATACACAAGTAAAAATATTTAGTGCCTCTACTTCAATACATTAGAAATCAAAAAGATAGAAACAAAGGTTCAGCTTACTGCAAACTCAAATCGGAACAAATGAAGTCGACGAAGTCCATCTCACACTTAACCCAAATTGATGATCAAGAACTACAATGTTTTGATCCCTTCAAAGGGTATATGGCCAATCCGGCACAAAATCTAGATGTAACCACAAAATATATTTGAATCTCTGATTATCCTGAAACCAAATTCACCTCACCACTTCAAAGAACAACAATGGTTTGATCCCTCAAAAAGGCACGTAAGCAATCTAGTGACTTACTAGATGCAACCGCAATCTCAAACAGAATCCATGATTCCATCACCCAAATTCGGCTAGCCTAAAAAGTGAATCCCTCTAGCCATACAGCTATATCACCACAAAAATTCTAGCAAACCCAAAATTCCCAAATGCCCAAACTATAATGGTTTGATTCCTTCAAATGGTATATAGGCAGTCTAGACATAAAACTCTAAACACAACCCCTTTTAAATCAAATTTCCATAACCATCAGAAATACCTCTACCACCAAACGGCAAATGGACCCAAACGACAACAAAAGTCTACCACAAATTCAAAAAGCCAAATTCTAAATCTTTCAATGGGTCATTCATTCATCGAAAGTCTACACCCACTTTTTCTTTGAACTACGAGTGACTTGATTCCTTCTGGAGTACATAAGCAGCTCGTCAAACCCCTCAAGTGCAATTACAAAACACCAAATCCCACATTTTCAAATTAATTTACTTCATGTTCGGAATCAAAGAGTTTTTTCTTAAATTTAAGAATCGTAATTAAAAGATTTCTTTTTTATCTTGAATGGGTCGAACTCAAATAATCAAACTCTATTTCCTTCAATGAGATAGAGTGAGATTATCTCGAGTAAATATTTTTACAATGTTTATCCAACAATGTATGACGTAATTAGAGGTGTGTGAATAAAATTTCTCAGTTGTTTTTAGCCAAAAAACATGTTTTCTGAAAAATAGCATTTGGTCTCGAAATGGGCCGAACCGAACCGAACCGAACCGAATTCATTCAGATCAGGTCCATTTGGTTTAGATGACCCAAAAACTAAGTATCAAACTGAACCAATATTGAACACTATTTTGGGTTTGGATTCGGATTTGGCCCAAAACTGAATTGATCTGAACCGAGCCTACCCCTATCTATTTTATAACTCTACCACTCTCTTCTATGCTATAACTCTACCACTTTGCAAATGAGGCAGTAAAATGATAGTACAAAATAGCCCTTATTGTAAATCATTCAATATCAATATATTTTGTTCCAAATGAAAATTTAAATGTATGGATACCGCATAACAATTAGAATCTAATTATAGCATCTCCTCTATGGACACTAATAATCACTAATTTAAAACTATAAGCGTTTACCTAATTGTTTAATTTTTTGTAGTACAATTAATACTAAATAATGAAGTTCGTAACAAAATCAAAGCAAAAATGAAGGCCACATTACACCCTAAGTAATTATACAATGTCTAGATTAGTTACTGAAGTATTGCACCACAACTTTAGAATGATAATAAAAATATGGCCATTAAGAAATTAACATTGTTTTTCTAAGGGGTTTGGAAGTCATTGCCATATACATTTTCTATCTATCTTCCTCTTTCATCACACCACATAAGTTCTTGTCCATATCAAATTATATAGGTATTTGACACTCAATAAAACCAATAATTGAATGGGTCTCGAATCCTGTTGTGGGGAGAAAATCGTTGTTTACAAAGATAACGACCGATACGTCTCGAAAACTGTTCATAGACTTGGTGTTCTGGTTCTTCAAGCGGATTACACAATATTGGAGAGAACAATTAGGTATACCTCCATGGATAAAATTTCTTTGTAGACTGTTTGAATTGACCAATCATACGATGCAGACTGAGTTTTAATGAGTTTACATAAACATGTAATAATGATGCAAATTGGATTACATTACTCAACCTTATTATTCATTTCTTTACAAGTTGCTAATGCCCGAATCATTCAAATGGTAAATGTGTTAGTGAATTCATTCTCAAGTGCGTTGATAACGTATAAATCATGCATCAAATAGACACTTAACACACAAATCACACACATACAATTAAACTATTTCTTTGTAGATGTAACATTAGTAAATAGGGATCGTTATAAACAGGGGATTAAATGGTGCACGTAATTCGGTATAAAATACTAAGTAAAATTTGGGGGGGGGGGGTGTTAAAAGATTGAATTAAACTACACTAAGTATAAGCCTAACAGTCTTGTTCTAGTGGTCACTGAGTTCGTGGTTAGTCGTAGTCAATTACCGTTAGATCTACATCCAACAAATGATATTAAATTATTTTCCAATTTTTTTTAAATTACTTACCGTTGGATGCAGGTAAGTAATATTCTTCCAACTATTTTAAATTGTCTTCCAACTGTCTTTTAACGACAGTTGACCACAATACTTATTAACCACCAGAACATGCCTAAATATACTATGTATATGTGATCAACTCATCAACCTTAGCCATTTCCAATTTCATACTGTTATCATCTACGAAGTTTATAACTCTAATATGAAAGTTACATGCTATGTGTTTGAATTAAAGTGTCACTAAACGATACCACCCTACTCACAGTTCATCGAATCACATATAAGCAAGCAGCTAAACGTAATCATCTTAACATAAACCGAAGCATTAACTGCATAGCATAACATGCATTAAATGACCCGACTCCGATTTAGTTGCCTAAACTGAAATCAAACCCCTTCGAAAATATGACCTTAATTTTTTTTGCCAGAGTTTACTTTGAATTACGCAAACCAATATTATAACCTGCAAAAAAATACACTTCAGATATTTCACAAAAGCCAAACCGTGGGGCTCCGTTCCCCATCCGGATTTCTTAACAACATACGTATAATAAACCAAAACGTTTACAGGAAATCCAGAAACATTCAGGAGTAAACTCAACTGAAAACACAATATAAGTACTCAGAGCAACGCCTATATACATCATATACAACCAGTAGGTCGAACAAAGAACCTACTCGAACTGAAGTGTGACCTAAACTCTACTCCTCCACCTTCGACGTGCAACACTGGAACCCAAACTACAAACTGGGCAAAAGAAACCGAAGAGCCCAGGGGAAGACAAATAAAATCATTACAGTGAGTGGACGAAAATAATAATATGTCTTCCACCAATATAAATATGAAATCATGATGCGAGTCTAAAATCATCAATCACAGGTAAGGTGGTTGTCATAACCAACCTAGATACCGTATAAAATGTGGAGGCCGTAACTCGAGTGCATTTTCCTCAGAGTTACAATCATGCTTAACCAAGGTAAAGGGTTTGTCATAACCTTCCTGAGAGCCATATAATCACGGGTCAGGCGTTTGTCATAACACCCCCCCCTCCGGGAGCATCTCGGGGATCAGCCGAGAAACCACGCATCGATGCATCCATAATCCATAATCCATGTAAAACAAATCATGCATATGCCTCCAAATAAAATACATAATCATAAATGCATAATCATAATTGCATACTCGTAAAATGCATAACATAAATGCATAATCAAGACTCGCAAATCGACAATGAAAATAAAGTGTCCACTCACAATACGAGGCTAACTCTAAGGTCCAGCGGAAGATCACTCGCCAAACACCCGTTCATGATCACTTGAATAACAGGGATACAATCAATACATATAGAATCACAATATACGAAGCTAATACGTCAAGAACCCCGCGTTCTTAAAAGACGTATCGCTCGAAATATCGACAAGGATAACAAAATTCCCAAAATATACCCAAACAACTCTCATCCCAAAAAAGAATACTGAATTCAACTCAAAAACCTCACGACTACGATCGGGACGCGATTACGAGCAAAACGGTATAAAAATCTCCAAAATCCCAAAAAGTCAACCTCACACGAGCTTCGCCGGCGGCGCGGCGTCAACGGTGAAAAACCTCGACGAACCCATACCTCAAACTCTTCCTCTCCTCAAGCCCAACCTCTTTTCCTTCTACCACTAACCTCAATTCCACCCATACCGGCCGGAATTTCGACTGAAAGCCTCGCCGAAATTCCCCCTCCGGTCACCGCCCCGAACTACCACAAACCTCCTCCAATTCCAAATCAAAGTGCCCAGAATTCATCTATGGGTTGAGAGGAAGCAAACCCCCCACCTCCCCGACACCAAAACTCGCCGGAATCCGCCACCCGATTCCGGCGAAATCACAAAACTTCATCGAGCTCAAACTCAACCAAATCTCAACCAATTCCCACAAAATCAAGGTTAAACCAATAGAGAATCATAATAGGATTCTAGCCATAACAAAATTGTGGCCGGAGATGGCCGGAAACGTCGGGTCAAACGGTAAACCCGAAACGGGTCACGGTGGTACTCCGGTCAACGTGGGTCAACTTTGGTCAACGCTGGTCAAACGGCCCAAATGCAACTTTTCGACAATTTTACGACTATTCCGATATTTATACGCGCGACCAAAACAATCAACGGTTCAAAATGAATCGAAACAAAACGGATAAACACGACTAAATCTAACGGATGGAAATATTCATAACTTATTCCACATAGCTCGAAATAATCCTCCGGAAACTCCCACGAGCTTGAAATCACGTACACTACAACTCTCGTAAAGGAATCCATACCAAATTCTTACCCAATAATTTAGTCGTAAATAAACCCGCCATATAGACCAATTACAACAAAACCGCAACTAATCGTGAAACTCATAAATCAAGCCAATTAACATACCATTTCCTGTTCGGGTTGTTACAATGCATCAAACAACTTAGAATCATAAACACATGGAAGATAAATGCAAGTATGTATTAAAAATCCAAGGAAAATTTGCTGAAGAGGTCATTCACATTTGACAGTTAAGACTGATTGCTCACTCATGTTTGACAAATATCGGTTTGGTCACTAATGTTTGACAAATATTGGTTTGATCACTCATGTTTTACCTTGTCATTCAGATTAGTCACTTTGTCTTGTTTTGGACATTAAAAAAAAATTCTTTATTTATAAAGTACATCTAAGTTAGTATATTAGCTTGGCAATGACAAATATATGAATTTAAGTAAAGCACATGTGTGTCACATGTGTATTTTTTAACATCAAAAATGGATAAAGTGACTAATCTGAATGACAAGATAAAACATGAATGACCAATCCGATATTTTTCAAACATGAGTGACCAATCCATCTTAACTGTCAAACATGAGTGACCTCTTTAGCAATTTTCCCAAAAGCTAAATATAAACTCTAGAATCCAACGCTAGGCATAAAGAAAACAAAAAAAAACTAGGCTACATAATAAAGATTTTATGGTTACACTTATGAGTCCTGCTAAACGCTTGTTAAATGCCACGAGTGCTTGATGAATCAAGTAGTACAATAGCTAAAGACAGATGAAAGGACCCAACCCCGATTTAGTTTCCTAAACCGGAATCAAACCCCTTCTGAAAACACGAACTTGCAAAAACCATGAAAATTTCGGACCGCGGACATTATCCGTGACCCATGTGTTCACTTGGATGACGGAAACGCTAATTCTCTGTCGTCCAGGTGACTACATGGGCCACGGACATTGCTCGTTTCTCCGTGGCCCAGGTGTTCACCTGGACGACGGAGAATTAGCGTTTCCGTCGTCCAGGTGAACACCTGGGCCACGGAGAAACGAGCAATCTCCGTGGCCCATGTAGTCACCTGGACGACGGAGAACTAATTCTCCGTCGTCCAGGTGAACACCTGGGCCACGGAGAATGGCAGGGGTTAGGGGTTTAGGGTTAGGTTTAGGGTTTGTGCACCTGGACGACGGAGAACATAATCTCCGTCGTCCAAGTGAATATTTAATTTTTTTTAAAAAAATTGAAATTAAATATTATTAATTTAATTTATTATTAATTTAATTTAAATAATGAAAAATAGTCGAAAATAATTAATTAAACTAAATTTTTAATATTAATTAATGTATTAATTAAATAATTAATTAATTTGTACATATATACACATCCAAATTAAAAACCCAGAAAAATTATATAATATTGTTCGGAACTCGGAAATAAAGAAACACGATAATTAACTAGCTAGCTAATACATTGGAGGAGCAGATGCGCCGCCGAGTCCTCCGCCTCCAGCCGGGTCGTTGTCGTCGGGGTGTGGGTTCGGAGGAGGTTGACATACTTCTCGATTTTGTTGCATGAGGGCGATGAGTTGGGCTATTTGTGCTTGTTGTTCGTCAAGTCTTTGCCGCATTGACTCATTCTCCTCTCGTGCCATTCGAGCCTCTTGAATGGCTGCTTCGATGGCCGCAGCCTGACTCCTTCTCCGCTGCCCCGAACCTCCCGTAGATGATGAGCCGGAGGTCGTCGACAAATCTCGTACCACCCTAGGCTCAAAGTGTCTAACCTCCTTGCCAGCTCTACGACCGTAGACCTCATCCGCGATTGCAATTTGGCTCTCTAAGGATAGAGGAGGCAGGTCTTCCGGCGGCACATCTGGGAACGCAAGCTGAGTGTTAGCCAACTCTTCATGCGCACGCTTTATCGCCCTTGCCTACAAAAGAATAATTAATTTATTATAATGAAATCATATTTAAATAATAATTACTATAATTAAAAGCACATATATATATATATTTATATATATATATATCACTTACGCCGCATTGACTCGCTTCATTATTGAGCCCTGGCGTCACGTACGCGCTTACGCTTGCATCAAGATAAGGGTGTTTGGAGCCCTTATCCTTGTGCTCCTTGGCTATTTGAATGAACTGCTTGGCGCCGGTAGTATGGTGTTTCTCCTTCTTCCCCCGGTTGGCTTTGTTGACACCGGAGAATTTCTGTTACACAACATAATTAAATCATTAAAAAATGAATAACTACAATTTAAATAATTCAATTATCTTAATTGAAATAAAAAAGATAAATTAATACCTTAAATTGTTCATCGGCAAAGTGGTTACACAACCACTCCCACTCATCTTCTCTCTCCCCTTGCAGCTCTACCGGGGGAGGCACGGGACCGACATCTTGGAAGTACTTATGGAGCTTGTACTTCCAATCTTTGTAGATGGAGTTGGCGGTTTGGTTGATATGCCTCAACATAGCCGGTGTCGGATCCACGTCAAATTGTTCCTATCAAAAATAAATAGAAAATTATAATCGTATATATTATGAAATTTTAGGCCGAGATTAACAATATTATATAATAACTAAATTGGACGTATTACGTACCGAAAGATCTTTGAAGACTTTCGCCTTCTCATGATCCGGCGCCTTCTTCCAAGTAGGGGCAGTGATACGAACTCGGTTACGGATGATTGACCCTATCCCATGCGCCGAGAGACTTGCTAGCTGAGCTGTGGGAGGGCCACCGGTGAATTCGTGGTACGGCAAGTCGATCTTTTTACCGGTCGCCTTGCAAATACGCTCCGCTTTGCCCCATTTAACGAGACCCCGAGTCCTTTTCGGTTCTGGGTCAGTGGGGGCCCTCCTTTGCCTACGGCGGGCGCTGTACATGATTGATTCGGCGGTCGAGGACGCCTGAGTATTTCCCGTTGAACCGGTACCGGGCGTCGGAGATTGGAAGGGGTCGACGTCATCACCGCTCGAGATGAATGGGGGAGCGGGAATTTCCCCAGAGGGCGCTACGGACGGACCAGATGATCCGTCCAGATTGAGAGCGTCGTTGCCCTCCTGTTGAACCCAACCGACTTGGGCCGCCAACATTCGGAGCATGGCATCTTCTGCCTCCTGTTGGGATTTCTTCTTGCCGGATGTCGTCTTTGGCGGAGCCATTTAAACCTAAGAGTACGGTGTTAAAATACCTACTTACCATAATAATTACAACTTACAAATTTACGCTAATTAATTAAGTACGTTTAAGATTTAAATAGAGTACACTAGCTTGGCATTTTCGGTCGTTCAATGGACGTGCGACCCGCGCGATAAAGTGTAAATTTTCAATTAATCAGCCTTGGTTAAATCTAAAAACATGGCCAGTTAGGGATAGAGATAACGCGAGAGGCAGGACTAATTTCGACAAAAGTCTTTCTTAGTCCAAATTCTGTTACCAGTCATAACCCGTTTCTAGACACCATGTCCGACATTCGGCCAATTTTTCGAAAATTTACACTCCCTCAAGTCCTTTGCAAACTCCGCCCTCAACCTCGTGTCCATAACTTCACTTAGGTTATGGTGTGCAGTGATGAAATCCACACATCACGAGGGGTTAAGGAGATAAGCTAGGAAAAGAGGCGCCATCTATTCCAAAGAGTGCGACTTAATAAACCAAGCCTATGTACTAAATTTAAATCGAACACGTACTACTAATAAATTTAATCTCATATTTATTTAATCATGCAACTAATTAATAAATAATTACAATAATATTTATTCATTTCATAAATTATCAAGTAATTACAATTATTCATTTAATTATTATTAATAACAATAATTTACCATTTAATTAATTAATAACAATATGTAATCATTTATATTTATTTAATAACAATATGTAATTATTCATTTAATTATTATTAATAACAATAATTTACCATTTAATTAATTAATAACAATATGTAATCATTTATATTTATATTAATAACAATATGTAATAATTTACCATTTAAATTTAATCTCATATTTATTTAATCATGCAACTAATTAATAAATAATTACAATAATATTTATTCATTTCATAAATTATCAAGTAATTACAATTATTCATTTAATTATTATTAATAACAATAATTTACCATTTAATTAATTAATAACAATATGTAATAACAATAATTAATCTAAATAAAATTAATAACAATAAATTTACAATTATTCATTTAATTAGTATTAATAACAATAATTAATTAATAACATTACAATAATCATTTAAGAAATATTTAAAACTAATTAATTAAATAAAAATTATTTTAATAAGGGAAAAATAGAAATTTACCGAATCGGAGTTTTCGGGAATTTTGCCGGAGTTGAGTCGTCGGAGAGGAGGAACCACGCCGGAAAAATGTCGTCGGAGCGTCGCCGGAGGAGGATCGCCGGAGGAGAGGAGAGGAGAGGAGAGGAGAGGAGAGGAGGAGATGGAATGATGAGAAAATGAGGGGGGGGGGGTGCAACTCTATTTATAGAGTTGCACTTAGACGACGGAGCACTATTCTCCGTCGTCTAAGTTCACCTGGACGACGGAAACAGTGTTTTTCGTCGTCTAAGTGGCGGTTTCAAAAAATTTCAAGTGGCGCCAATTAATCGGCGGGACGTTCTGAACCACCATAATTTTGGACTTAGACGACGGAGAATGAATTCTCCGTCGTCTAAGTGAAAATTCAAGCGGTCCCAAAAACGGAAGCGGTAAATTGAACCGCCATAAAAATTGGACTTAGACGACGGAGATGGTCAGTCTCCGTCGTCCAAGTGAAAATTACATGAAAAAAATAAACAAAAATAAATTTAAACCGCCATGGTTTTTGAACCTGGACGACGGAGATGGTCATTCTCCGTCGTTCAGGTTAACACCTGGACGACGGAAAATGACCATCTCTGTCGTCCAGGTTCAAATTACGTTAAAAAAAATTAAAAAAATAATTCGCTAGGAATTTAGCGATCTGTCATTCGAGTGAAATAGTCGTACAATATCGATGAACGCATCGTATATATGAACAGTTAAATTTGAACCGACGATTAATTTTACGTATTGAAACATGTTAAGTATCGACTAATCTTTACGACTTCAGTGTTCATGAGTAGACGCTCATTTGCAGCAGAGTATTAACGAAATTGAATTTGGACAAAACAACCGTTGGATATGTTCGTCGTAACATAATATATAATTGTCTTCAAAGGACCATGAAATAATAAGTTCGGGAAGGGTTTGATCGGCACAGTCAACCGCAAAACTGATAATTTCACAAACCGGAAACGTGGATACAAGGCATTTCGCAACTCCGATTTTCGTGGCGTCGAAGCTCACACACCAAGAATTGTTTACTCTAAAGTCTTGATGAAAAGAAAATGCATTGGAAGAAGGTCTAGATGGTCGTTGCCTTAGAAAAAATTACGATATCTGCACCTGGACGACGGATATGAGCGTTTCCGTCGTCCAGGTATAAACCTGGACGACGGATATGAAGTTGTCTGTCGTCCAGGTTCTAACCTGGACGACGGAGAATGACGTTCTCCGTCGTTCAGGTGTATAGACCCTGATTTTAGGGGTTAGGGCCTTAGAGTTTAGGGTTTAGGGTTTGTAAACTTGGACGACGGAGAATGACCATTCTCCGTCGTCCTAGTGTGCATCTGGACGACGGATAATGACCATTCTCCGTCGTCCAAGTTCTAAACCCCGAATTCAGGGTTTACGGTTTAGGTCGTCCCCGGTCATTTGTGTGTCCGTTCAATTATTCTGATTCAAAAATATAATTAAAAAATTGATCGATCGATCCGAACTGCTAGATTTAGGGTCCAGGATTTAGCTAGGGTTTTATATGAGATTGAGATTTGGCAACAACCTGCAATTAATTTCTCCGTTGTCCAGGATATATAATTCGGATTAATTTCTTACCGTAAACCGGCATCGATCATATATATATTACAATAATTACAGTAATTAATTACCAATTAATCTCCCTCGTCGTATGACCGTACTCTTCGTCATAATCATCATCGTCCTCATCCCCGTTAGACGACGGCTCATCCTCGTCATCGTACTCAACATCGTCCGACGAATAACCTGAGTCCTTGTCCGCGTCCTCTTCCTGCTCGTCTTCTTCATCTACCTCATCGATAATCTCATCTTCAGTTAGATCTGTACAACCATCAGACATGGGTAACCGTTCACCATCTTGAACCAGGTCCATTATATCGGAGCGGACCATAGAAATATTAGGCTCTTGATAGGCAGGAATGTCTCTTTCTGGTTCAGCAGCATCTTCAGTCGTCGCCGGTGTCCCTTCAATTGTCTCTGTATTCCATATTCCTCGGTGAGAGATATGGTTCACTATTTTCCACCCTTCACCGGCTTTCGGATCGTCGAGATAGAACACCTGCCGAACTAAGGTGGCGAGAACGAAAGGCTCATCCTCATACCAGTGCGAGTTTGTATCGACTGATAATAGTCCCAGGTCTTCCTTTGTACGCTTGAACCATCTGCACTTGAATAGGAAAACGTTGACATCATTCCCGTAACATAGTTGAACCACGTATACAATAGCCCCGTAATATAGATCATTGTCTTTCCCAACCGCTACCCCACTGTTTTGTGTTCTTCTTCCTTCGTCTCGGGCCAATGAATGGAACTTTACACCGTTCACAAAACATCCGGGATAAATATAGTGTTTAACCGGCTCCCCTGCTAGCAAGTGCTTTGGCCATGACTACCACCCTCCGTGGTTATCAGATTTTTGCAGATCAATCATCTGCGAAAAAGGGCAAATTAATATAAGGGTTTACTTTCTACAAACAGGAGCGATATGTATTTAAATAATTAATACCGAGACGTACGTACGTACCCATTGGAAGAAATAATCGGGAAACTTCTTCTTAACCATTTTCTCAATCCACGCCGAACTCTTGTTTTGATTTAACGCCTGAAGCCTCTCCCTGTATGACAACATGTACGGCTCAACTTCGTCACAGTCTCGCAACACTACCTAATGTGCCTCAATAAGTTCTTCCCGTGTTAACGATTCCTTTAATACTCCTCTAAACGGTCGGACGACATTGGTGACGACAGAAAGATTGATGTGGGCACTGCGATCGGAGGCAGTGGAAGGGGGTGGATCTTTGAGGTACCTGTTGCAGTAAGTAACACACTCATGCATTAGGTATGTCTCTGCTATGGAGCCATCCGGGGCCGACCTGTTTTTGACGAATGCCTTATACTGTCCAAGCTGTCTACAAAATCAAACGTACAAATTACATAAGTACATATAGCTAGCTAGTATATATATAATCTCCAGTGGAACAAATAAATTAATTAGTTGTACGTACCTTTCTTGAGGATACATCCAAGTGTACTGGATCGGACCAGAAATGAGCACCTGCTCGGGCAGGTGGATCATTAGGTGAATCATGATGTCAAAGAAAGCAGGGGGGAAAATCCTCTCTAGTTTGCAAATGATGTGCACAATTTGTTGTTGCAATTCCACCACATCTGACTTCTTTAATTCTTTGGCGCATAACCTCTGCCACCACCTGCACAATGCTACTATTGGTTCTACGACGTCCCGAGGCAAGTATGGTCGAATTACCACTGGAATCAGATGTTGCAGCAGAACGTGATAGTCATGTGTCTTTAGACCAACAAACTTGTGTTGCACCTCGTCCACTGCTCCAGTTATAGTAGCTGCATACGTAACCGGATAACGAACGCCCTTAAACCAGTGAAATACAGAACGTCTAAGCGTCGGCTTCACTGTGTATGGTGCATCTGGCATCTTGTTGTACACTCATTTCCTATCCATCCTCAACCACAAGGGACGACGTAGATTCATTGATTCCAAATCTTTGCACGCTTTGGGAGTATCTTTAGTCTTGAACTTAATACCGAGAATTGTTCCCACCACGCTATCGCACACATTCTTTTCTATGTGCATCGCGTCCAAGTTGTTCCTCAGCTTCAACTTCGACCAGTAAGGGAGTTCAAAGAATATACTCTTGTGATCCCAATAGCTCAGATCATGTGGAGGAATTGGATTGCATTTCTTTACATCCGCGTCGTTGCTCAACACACCAAATTCAAAATAGCTCAACCTCTCTAAAATCTCTTCGCCCGACCAACTACGGGGTTTAGGATTGTTCTCTACCGTACCGTCGAAATGAGCTTCATCCTGTCGCCACGGGTGGTCGTGAGGAAGCCATCTACGGTGACCCAAGTAACACACCTTCCCCGCGTGCCAACTAGAGTTCACGTTGTCCAAACATATAGGACATCCATTATATCCTTTTGTCCTGCAGGCTGCCAACATCCCATAAGCTGGAAAATCGCTGATCGTCCACATTACTGCAGCCCTCATCGTGAACATCGTGTCAGTGAATTTGTCATAAGTTGGGACTCCATTTTCCCACAACAGTTTCAGCTCATCGATCAAAGGTCTGAGGTAGACATCTAAGCACTTCAATGGAGATTTAGGACCTGGAATTAGTACGGTAAGGAAATTAAATTCCTTGTTCATGCACATCCACGGAGGCAAGTTGTACGGCATCAGAATAACTGGCCAAGTGCTGACGGTGGAGCTATTACTTCCCCAAGGATTGAATCCGTCTGTAGATAGGCCGAGTCTAACATTTCTAACCTCTGAAGCAAAGTCTCCAAATTCTCTGTCGAAATGTTTGAAACCCTCCCCATCCGCGGTGTGTCGCAGGACATCGTCATCTATTCACTTTTCTACGTACCATCGCATCGCCTCTGCTGTATGTAGAGACATGTATAGGCGCTGCAATCTGGGAATCAAGGGAAAATATCGAACAACTTTCACAGGAATTCTCTTTTTCGTACTCTTCCTATTCAACTGGAATCTGCACTGGCCACATACGGGACAATAGTCCAACTCTTTATACTCTTTGTAAAATAGCACACAATCATTCGAACATGCATCAATTATCCTGTACTTTAGGCCGAGGCTGCTCAGGATATTTCTAACCTTATAATGAGATTTAGGAAGATTGTGATCATCAGGGAGCAACTTACATATTTGCTCCTGAATTTCGTCAAAAGCACTCACTGACATTTTGTGCTTCACTTTTATCTTCATTTGCTCCATCACATATTGCAACACATTCTCTCGACATCCAGGGAACACCGGGGTCTGCGCTTCAAGTAGTATCCGGTTGTACTTTTCCATCTCACTGGTGTCAGTGGCCAAGCTAGCTGCGGGGAATGTGTCATCATGCTCATTAGTGGTACTGTAACCTCCGTCTTGGTGTTGGTGTCCACTATGACTACATCCCGGAAACGCATCATGGACCAAATCTGCAGTTGGGTTGTAAGCTGGGGGTCCGGCACCACTGCCGCTGGATGAGGCAACATGGTAACTGTACCCTGAGCTGAAGTCTGCTGCGCTGAACTCTACTGCTTCACCATGCTCGCTCCATGTAGTGTAACTCCACATCATACCATTTTCGTACAGGTGTTGCACCATAACATTAACCTCCGCATACTGACAATTAAGACATTTCTGACACACACCTGAAACGTTTCTTTCCCTGACCATGTTCTATCGCAAAATTCACAAATTCGCTAATTCCATCCATATACCGGACATCACATCTATTCTTCAACTTCCTCCAACTCTTGTCCATACTGCTACAAACTATTATAATTAATTAATTATTACATATATATATATATATTTGTCCATTAATTTACGCTTAATTATACGTACTCGATCTACATATCGATCCATCAATTACGTACGTACGTAATTTAATCGATCTATACATATATATATATAGCTAACATCCTTGCATGTATGTACGTACGTTTTCACTAAATATATATTAATTAAGCAAATTTTAACTGCGTACGTATGTACCTGCTGGCCTTCTCGATATCTGTACGTTAATTAAGCTACCTAGCTAGTCAGCGGAGATCCCTTATCGATCCTGATCGATTCGATCTTCTCGGCCTTCTAGCTAGCTAGCTCCCTTCTCCTTCTCCCTTCTTCAAATGGAATGAAGAGATCGAGGAATGAATTCAGTTAGGCATCGGGCTTATATAATGCTTCACTTAGACGACGGAGGTGTCGGTACGTCGTCTAAGTGGAAGTACGTTACGTACTCGGACGACGGCGTGTCGGTCCGTCCTCCAGGTGATCACCTGGACGACGGAGAATACCATCTCCGTTTTCCAGGTGATCACCTGGAGGACGGAGAAGACTCCGAGGTCCAGGTGATCACCTGGACGACGGATAATGCCATCTCCGTCGTCCAGGTGATCACCTGGACCTCGGAGTCTTCTCCGTCGTCCAGGTGGTACTTGGACCACGGAGTCTTTTCCGTGGTCCAGGTGTCACTTGGACCACGGAACAATTACGTTTCCGTGGTCTAAGTGCTGTTTTCTTGTAGTGAAACCTAATGGAAAAGAAAGGTAGCTCGAACGCTAAGCCTCCGACCGCGACGTGAGACACCAGAATCTGAACTACAAACTGGGCACAGAAACCGAAAAGCCTAGGGGAAAGGCAAATAAAATCATTAGAGTAAGTGGACGAAAATAATCGTATTCCTTTCACCAAACATATATCATAAAACAAAGCAAAGTGAGTTCAGATAATGAATGGAGGTGTCAGACAAATCTCTCAAGCCCGACGGTTAAGCAAATCTCTCAAGCCAGACGGTCAGGCGAATCTCTCAAGCCCGATGGTGATAGACTAGGTGAATCTCTCAAGCCTAGTGGGCACATCAGGGGAATCTCTCAACCCTGGATCTGACTACCGGTGATCAGCCGAGTAGCCAATGCATCGATGTTAAGTAAATGCCATCACCATATAAAATATAAAACAATACCTCCAAAAACAATAAATAATCTCAACATGCATCGTATCGTAAATAAATACGGAAATCAAGAACTTGCTACGACAGTGAAATAAAAAGGTCCACTCACAGATGAGCACAGCGCACACACGCGCTAAATACGAGATCCGGCGGAAGATCCCTCGCCCAATGAACGATCTCGATCCCCTGAATAATCACAAAATATAACTGATCAAAATCACAGTTCATCACACTGTACCACACCTCGGAAACCAACCATGTCCGGAAACATATAACTTGATACAAATAATCGTCGATATTCCCCAAACTCTCCACATAAACCCACAACTAAAAATCCGGCATTCAAATCAACTCGAAAACCTCAACGCAATGATCAGAGCGCGATTACGAGCAAAACGACATATAACTCATCGAAAACCAAAAAGTCAACGGGTCGCCGGAGCTCCGCCGTTGATCGCCGACGCCGGCGCGCCGTCAACCAGAGGAATTTCCTGGCGGCCAAGCTCACCGTAGCTTCTCTTCCTCGAGCCTAACACATCTCTCAACTACATCAAAGGCCAAATCGGACGGCAAGTAGCTCAAAATCAGCTCGAAAAATCACGCCACCTCGTCCCTCAAAACCAAAGGGGAAATCATCCTTGATCAAAACCCAAACGATCCCACCCAAAATCTACACCGGAAAGCCACCGGAGCGCAGCCCCCAAACGGAGCCGATTCCTGCCGGAAAACACAAACTTCAAACACTCTGTTCTCCCTCAAAACGAAACCAATTTCCACAAATCCAAGTTCTAAACAATTGAAAATCAAGAGAGGAATCGATTCATACCCAAATAGGAGCCGGAGGTGGCAGGAAACAAAAGGTCGCCGACGAATCAAACGGCGGTGCAATTTTCCTCCTCGGTCAACGCGGGTCAACGCTCCAAGACTGGTCAACGCCGGTCAAACTTTGAAACAATGCTTTTCCACAATTTTTTGACTATTTCCGATATTTATACTCGCGGCTCGATACGATCGACGGTTCAAAATGAAACACATCCACGTTTCGGATAACTCAAATACGAACGGATAAAAACCACGAAATTCCACGATTTCAAATATTCATAACATATTCCTCGGTCGTCGAAATAATTATCTGGAACCTCCCACAAACTCGAAATCACGCGAATAACAACTCTCGTGAAGAGACTCAACTCAGATTCTCGCTCGATAATTAAGTCATGAATCAAACCGCCAAATCAATTAACTTACGAAAAACTGTGATTAAGCATAAACTCTGTTCCGGGTCATCACACAGAGGCTAAATGCGATGAGGAAGGTTGAAGATAGTTAACACTCGTAGAGGCTAAATGCAATGCAAGTGATCCGAAGGATGTGAAGGTGATTTATTCAAATTTAGCACTTGATACACTAGGTGTTTGAAGGTTGGCTAGATAGTATTTTGGCAGAGCTTTAGGATAGTGAGAGATGCTTGAATGGCTGGCCGAACTTTCCTTTATATAGGCACAAGCAAAACTCTAGTCCAACTCATCTTATGAAACTAATTATTGTCACCCAAGCAGATTAACCTTATCGCACTAAAACTGTAATTCTCGGAGGTGTTGAAAGGACCCAACCCTGATTCAGTACCTAAATCGGAATCGAACCCCTTCTAAAAATATGAACCAACAAAAACTTTTCAAAATTTCGGCAGAGTTTCGTTACTAACGTAGAATTGCATAAACCTGCACCCTGAAAATAACACTTCGTCCTATGCCACAAAAACCAAACCGTGGGCACCAATCCCATCCGGATTTCTCAACATCATATAAACAATAACCAGTAAACATACTGTACCATGTATATGTATATCCGAGAAAATCCGTATAAACATGTATCTGAATGTATCAGAGCGACCTCTAGAGTAAAATATATACAATATGTACATCAGAAGGCGAAACAAGAACCTACTGGAAAACACAGGTGACTCTGATCACTAGCCTCCAAACCGCGACGTGAAACACCAAACCTGAACAGCAACTGGGCACGGAAACCGAAAAGCCCAGGGGAAAGACATGAAAACTGTTAGAGTGAGTGGACGAAAATAAATTTCTTTCACCAAGTAATATATACGTATAAAATCATGAAAGGACCCAACCCTGATTTAGCTCCCTAAATCGGAATCGAACCCCTTCGAAAACATGAACCAACAAAAACTTTTCGAAATTTTGGCAGAGTTTTGCTTCTAACGTGGAATTACCTTAACTTGCACGCGGAAAATACACTTCATCCTATGCCACAAAAAGCAAACCGTGGGCACCAATCCCATCCGGATTTCTCAATATATCAACAATAACGTAAAGTAGTAAATATATATGTACTTTACTGAAAATCCGGAGTAAAATCATATAACATATACAATAGGAAGCTCAGAGCGACTTCTAATACATAATCATATACGCATACCAAAGTAGGTAGAACAATAAACCTACTGGATGAAACAAAGTAGCTCGAGCACTATGCCTCCGACCACGACGTGTGACACCAGAGCCTGAACTGCAAACTGGGCACGGAAACCGAAAAGCCCAGGGGAAAGACATGAAACACGTTAGAGTGAGTGGACGAAAATAAATGTCTTTCACCAAGTAATATATACGTATAAAATCATATGCGAGTCAAATGCATAAATAAAGGAAATAGTACACGAGGGAGACTCTAACTCCTCACGCGTACAGAACATGCAACATAAAATATATCGCGGAGACTCTCGTGGGCTTCCACGCGATAGCACAGTCTGAATCACGGGATCCCAGACCCACACATGATTCCTAGCCAGAAAGGCCTCGGGTCAGGATATCTGTCCTTCCCGGAGCGTACTCGGGGATCAGCCGAGAAGCCAATGTGTATCGATACCACAACATATACTGAGACTGTACTCTGTGTAAACCAAATCATAAATCTTTTCTATGCACATGCTTAAAACACAATATGTACGTATATGAATATATTTTTATACGTATATTCGTATAAGCATAATCGTAAAACACATGCTCGTAAAATCATAATCAATTCGCATGCTCAAGTTCGTAAATCATTTATAAAAGACTCGCAATCAATCTGTGAAAAGAAATGTCCACTCACAGACTGGCGTAACGCGTATCGCGTTAACCCGTGATCCGGCGGAAAGTCCCTCGCCAAACGAACGATCACGAACACCTGAATATTCACAAAATCCATTTCTCAAAGTCATAACTCGACAATACAAGACAGATCACGAGAAACCACTGTTCTCGGAAACATATAATTCAATGTCGACGAATCGTCGAAAATCCATATATAACACCTCGATACCTCGCTTTACTTTCGGACGCTCAATTCGAAAAACGAACCTCCCCACAGCGATCGGGGCGCGATTTCGAGTCAAATGACATGCAATTTGTCGAAAATCCCAAAAAGTCAACATTGACCGCCGCCCACGGCGGTGCCACCGCCAAACTGAAAATCTTTCGGCGGAGCAACCCCTACTCCATGCAAAATCACCCACTGAGCAACTTTGTCAACTGTACCGAAGTCCAATTCTCACTCTAACACATCCAATTTCAAGTAAAACCGAATTAGAACACAAAATTCAAACCCAAAATTCTCCATCCACAAATCGAATTAGAACACTATGTTTATATGGTTAGAATCACATTGAAGAGGGCTACAAAACCCAGTACATCTCGAAGTTCAATTCGGTTGAAATTAATGAACCCGATTACCTCAAAATTCCTCTAACTTTTGGCCGGAATTCTCTCCACCTCCGGCGTCCCACGCCGTAAGAGGTGGATGGGAACACGTCGAGGATGTCAAGGCGAGTCCAAAGGGACCAACCCCATGGCCTGGGGTGGCCGGAATCCTCCTCGCCGTGAGCCACCGAGTGCCACCGTCGTGAGCCATCTTCCACCGAGTTTGACTCGGTCAAACTCGGTCAAACCCCAATTAACTCCAACTTTGACATTCCCTTTTCGGCAACCTGCTATTTATAGCCTTTCCTGATTAAGAAACTTCATGTTTATCCATTCCGACGAACTTTAAACCCTCGTAACCCTCTCGTCTTAACTCCGATTCCGATAATTCTCGTGGCCACAAACTCGTCTCGACATGATCTTCAATTATCATCCGAAGTCAAACACATTGGCCAAACGAATAAAAAGTCAACCCTTCAACCAAACACATATTTAATCGACTAAACAAACAACAAACGGAAATATTTGCAACTAATTCCTCGTAACTCAAAATCGTGCTTCGAAAGTTCCCACGAGCTCGAAATTAAATTCTGAACAACTTCCGTGAAGAAGCCGAAACCAAATTCTCGTCCAGTGATTTAGTCGCTAACAAACCTGCCATTAAAATCCGTTTCCATCGAAACTTCAAATATTCATAATTAATTCCTCGGTCGTCCAAATAACGATCTGAAACAGCCCACGAACTCGTAATCACATGTAGAACGACTCTCGAGAAGAGACCCAGCTCTAATTCTCGGCCAATAATTTAGTCGTTAAGAAAGCTGGCGAATTCAACACTGTCGTAACTCTGCGACTATGCGACTTTACTGTTAATTCTGTTTCGGGTCGTCACAATCATATGCGAGTCAAATGCATGAAAATTAAATGGTGCGTGAGGAGACGCTGACTACCACCCACGTACAGAGCATGCAACGTAAATATATCGCGGAATCTCTCATGGACTACCACGCGATAGCATAGTCTGAATCACGGGATCCCAGACCCACATGTGATTCCTAGCCAGAAAGGCCTCTGGTCAGGATATCTGTCCCCTCCGGAGCGTACTCAGGGATCAGCCGAGAAGCCAATGTGTATCGATACCACAACATATACTGAGACTGTACTCTGTGTAAACCAAATCATAAATCCTTTCCATGCACATGCATAAAACATAATATGTATGTATATGTATATATTCGTATACGTATATTCGTATAAGCATAATCGTAAAACACATGCTCGTAAAATCATAATCGATCCGCATGCTCAAATCATTTATAAAAGACTCGCAATCAATCCGTGAAAAGAAATGTCCACTCACAGACTCGCGTAATGCGCACTCGCGCTAAACTCGTGGTCCGGCGGAAGATCCCTCGCCTGAAGCACGATCACGATCCAGAACTCGATCTCCTGAATATTCACAAAACATAACTGATCAAAATCATAATCCACAACCCTGTACTGAATCATGGAAACCAACCGTTCCCGGAAATATGCAATGCAGTACAAAACGATAAACGAAATTTCCGAAATCCCCACTCGAAACCTCGACTGAATCGGCTAACCAAATCAACCCGAAAACCTCTGGACGATAATCAGGGCGTGATTTCGAGAAAAATGACATTAAGAACGTCGAAAACTGAAAAAGTCAACCTTCGCCGGAGCTCCGCCGTTGACCGCCGCCGCCGGCGGCGGCGCGCCGTCAACGGTGACTTCCTCCGGTGAGGAAGCTCCAGAATTGAAGCTCTCCTGAAGCTGAACCATTCTCTCAACTACCACTCAGGCCAAATCCAACCGGAACCCAACCAATTCACTCGAAACAGATCGGCGAACCCAGATTCCGGTGACCTAATCGGTTGCCCCCAAAACCTCAACCAAACCTCAAATCAATCACACCACAAGACTCAGAGGGGTAAGGGGAGTCGAACCCCCCTAACCATCACCACCGTGGCTCGCCGGAAAGTGGCCAACGAACTCCGGCGACTCAACCCAGTTCGGCCCAACTCGGGTTCAATCAAAACGGCATCAATTTCACTCAAACCAATTACCAATCGACTCGAAATTGAAAGGGAAAGCTAACCATACCTTCCTCAAGGTCTGAAGTGGCCGGAAAGCGGTCGTCTGATGGCAAGACCAAAACGGAAACTTCCTCCCCCTCGGGTCAACGGTCAACTTTCCAATTTTGGAAAGTCAAAGCTGGTCAACGGTAAACAGTGTTTTGACGACTAATTCTCGAAAATTCTGATATTTATACTTGCGCCTCGGGTCGATCGACGATTCGAAATGGATAACCATCACGTTTCGGATAAACACGAAACAATCGGATAAACTCTTCGAAAACTGAAACTTCAAATAATCACAAAATATTCCTCGGCCATCGGAAAAATCTTCCGGAACCGCCCATGAGCTCGAAATCACGTACTCTACAACTTCCGTGAAGACACTCAACTCAAATTCTCAGCTAAAAACATAGTCGCGAATAGAGTCGACGAACCACACAAATATCGTAAAGCTGTGACTAAACCGAATCTCGTGAATCGTGCCCCCTTAAAGAAATTTCGACCTCGAAATTTACGTACCTATCAAGTGAATAGATGAGGATACTGTTCCCGCATGCGCTGCTCAGTCTCCCAGTTAGCCTCCTCAACTGAATGGTTCTGCCACAAGACCTTCACTAGCGGGATCACACGGTGTCTCAACTCATGCTCACGACGATCGAGAATCTGCACAGGCTCCTCAATGTACGTCAAATCCTCTCTGATCGGCAACTGCTGTGGGGCTAACACATGTGAAGGATCTGAGATGTACTTCCGCAACATCGAAACATGGAAGACATCATGCACACGAGCCATCTCAGCTGGTAACTCAAGTCTGTAAGCAACAGCTCCAACCCTCTCCGTAATCTCATACGGACCAATGTACCGCGGTCGAAGCTTGCCACGCTTCCCGAAACGCACAACTCCCCTCCACGGAGATAGTTTCAGAAAGACTCAATCACCAACCTCGAACTCTAACCTCTTCCTCCTCACATCCGCGTAACTCTTCTGCCGATCCTGGGCGATCTTCAACCGATCCCGGATAACTTGTATGTCCTCCATAGTGCTCTTCACCAGATCAGGACCAATAAGCCAACGGAGTGCGACACTGTTTCTCGTACAGGGCCTCGTACGGTGCCATCTCAATACTGGCCTGATAGCTGTTGTTGTAGGCGAACTCAATCAAGTGTAACTGCTGATCCCAGTTTCCGCGAAACTGCAACACACATGATCTCAACATATCCTCAAGAGTCTGAATGGTCCGCTCGGACTGCCCTTCAGTCTGAGGATGAAAAGCTGTACTAAATCGCAACCTTGTGCCCAACGCTCGCTGCAACGCCTGCCAAAACTCAGAAGTGAACTGACTATCTCGGTCCGAAACAATGGACACAGGCACACCATGCAAGCGAACAATCTCTGATAAGTACAACTTGGCCAATCTGCCCACTGATATCTTCCCTGGAAGTGCAAGAAAGTATGCGGATTTCGTCAATCGGTCAACAATAACCCAAATGCCAGTGTTGCCCGCCGAAGCACGCGGCAACTGATAGACAAAATCAATCGTAATGTGCTCCCACTTCCAAACCGGAATCTCAAGTGGCTGTAGTTTCCCTGCAGGTTTCTGCCTCTCCGCCTTCACCTGCTGACAAATCAAACATCGACTCACGTACGCGGCAATCTCCCGCTTCATGTTGCGCCACCAATAGTACGCTCGAAGTGTACGAAACATCTTCGTACCTCCGGGATGCATCACATACGCTGAACTGTGGGCCTCATCTAGAATCTCCTTCTTCAAGCTCTAGTCTCTGGGTACACATAGCCTGCCTCTGAACAAAAACGTACCGTTGTCGCTCAATCAGAACTCTGTAGGCACACCATTCCGTATCATGGTCTTCTTGCCCAACAGGTAAGAATCTGAATCCTGAGCCTCTCGTACCTGATCAACCAATACAGGTCGAACCTGAAAACTGGCCAACAAAGCTCCCTCGTCATCATACCCGAACACAGCACCCGTAACTCGAAGCTCGGCTAACATCGACACTCTGGCCACACACATGTGAAACAACGAGGCTCCATATTTCCGGCTAAGTGCATCTACTACAACATTGGCCTTCCCCGGATGGTACTCGAAAGTGCAATCGTAATCGTTGATCAACTCCATCCATCGGCGCTGCCTCATGTTCAGATCTGGCTGTGTCCGCAAGTAGGTGAGACTCTTATGATCAGTGTAAATCTTACACTGAGCACCATACAGGTAATGTGTCCAACTCTTCAACGCTAACACAATAGCGGCTAACTCCAAATCATGCGTCGAATAGTTGACCTCATGCGGTTTCAGCTGCCTGGAACCATAGGCCACAACTCTACCATGCTGCATCAACACACAGCCAAGCCCCAACTTCGACGCATCACTGTACACAACAAACTCACCACTGTCGTCTGACAATGTCAGAACCGGTGCGGTAGTCAATCTCTCCTTCAGGAGCAAATAACTCTCCTCGCACGCATCAGACCACTCAAACTTGACGCCCCTCTTCATCAATCTGTTCAGTGGTGTAGCAATCCGGGAGATATCCTGTACAAACCGTCGATAATAGCCTACTAAACCCAAGAAACTTCGAATCTCCGGTACCGTAGTGGGTCTACTCCAGTTCAGCACGGCCTCGATCTTGTCAGGATCAACACTAACTCCCTCGGCCGAAATCACATGGCCCAGAAACTTCACACTATCCAACCAGAACTCACACTTGCTAAACTTCGCGAACAACTGATGGTCCCGCAAAGTCCGCAACACTGCTCGTAAGTGCTTCTTGTGCTGGCCCACACTCCTGGAATAGATCAAGATATCGTCAATGAATACAATCACGAACTTGTCCAGGAACCGTCTGAACACTCGATTCATCAAGTCCATGAAAGCTGCGGGGGCATTGGTCAACCCAAACGGCATAACCAAAAACTCATAGTGCCCATACCGCGTCCTGAACGCTGTCCTGGCTACGTCAGAGTCACGGATCCTCAACTGGTGATATCCGGATCGAAGGTCAATCTTCGAAAAGACTGCTGCTCCCTTCAGCTGATCGAACAAGTCATCAATCCGCGGTAACGGATACTTGTTCCTCACTGTAACCTGATTCAACTTCCTGTAGTCGATGCACAAACGCATTGACCTATCCTTCTTCCGCACAAACAACACTGGAGCACCCCACGGAGAAACACTTGGTCGAATGAATCCCTTCTCTAACAACTCCTGGAGCTGAATCTGCAACTCCTTCAACTCCGCTGGCGCCATCAGGTACGGTGTCTGGGAAATCGGTCTTGTACCTGGCAACAACTCAATGGTAAAATCAATCTCCCGCACAGGGGGTATACCAGGTAACTCCGCTGGAAACACGTCCGGAAACTCAGACACAACCTCAATACTACCAAGATTCGGCACTGCAGCTGTAGTATCCACAACATGGGCTAAGTAAGCAACACAACCCTTCTTCATCAACTGATCCGCCCTCATCGTGGAAATCAAACACGGTAGTGAAGTGTTCTTCTCACCATGGAACAGTATCTTAGGTAATCCCGGTCGTCGAAACGCGACCTCCTTCCTGTGGCAGTCAAACATGGCCCAGTGCGACTCCAAAAAGTCCATACCCAAGATCAGGTCAAAATCCACAATATCAAGCAGCAACAGATCTGCGGCTAATCCATGACCACCAATAAACACCTCACAGTCTCTATACACCCAACCGATGCTTACAACCTCACCTAACGGATACAACACTCTCTACAACCCCTGAAGTGGAGACGCAGGTACCGTAGCTAATAATGACAGTCTAAATGATATGAATGAATGTGTGGCACCTGGATCTAACAATGCAACTACTGGAATACCAAAAACATGTAACGTACCGATAACGACCTCCAGTGATGCTCTGCCCTCACGTAGAGTCATAGCATGAACCCTCGCCTATCCGGCTGGTCGTCCTCGCTGGGGCTGTCCCTGCTGCCTACCCTGGCCTGCAAACTGTGCTGGTCACGCTCCCGAAGTGGCACCTCGCTCTCCTCCGGAACTCTGAGCTGCCTGATCTCCAGCACCAACCAACTGAGGACACGCCCTCGTATAGTGACCCACCTGGCCACAATGAAAACAGTTGAGGGTACCTCGCTGACACGAACCAACATGATACCTATTGCACAAGTTGCACAACGGATACTCCCTCGGTGTAGCAAAAGTGCCAAAAGGTCGTCAAGGATAACTAGAACCGCTGGAACCTCCACTAGCCTGTGGTCGCTGCGGTCGATCTCTCCTCCATCCCGGTCTCTGCCTCGGGGCACTAACTGGTGAGCGATAAGATCCACCGCCTGAGGATGAAGCTGAACCAGAAGTATCAGAACTCTGCCTCTTCGAAGGCCTCTGACTCGGTCCACCTTCCTCAAACCGTCTCGGCTGGTACCTCTGCTGCCTCTCCTTCTCTATGTCCTCACCTCGGAGTGCAGCACTAACAAACTCATCAAAATTGTTCCGAGGCATCGTAGTCAGTGTAGCCTTGATGTTCAGATTCAATCCCAGCTCAAACCTGCGACACTTGGCTTCCTCTGTAGCCACCATATCCCGCGCAAAACGAGACAAATGGGTAAACGTGTCCCGATACTCAAGCACAGACATACTGCCCTACCTCAAGTTTGTAAACTCCTCGTACTTGCGCTGCTGAGTAGCCTGATTAAAGTACCTCCGCATAAAAAAAATCACGGAACAAGGTCCACGGAGTGTCAGCTGGAACTCTGTCGGTGCTAACTCACCAAAAGTATGCATCACCCTCAAGTAAACCAACTGCGGCTACTGACATCTGCTTAGGAGTAAACTGCAGACGCTCACAAACACGTTCAATCTGAACCAACCATGCCTCACATATCTCTGGCTCAGCTGAACCCGAAAACACAGTAGCACCAGCAGTACGAGCCTTGACCACAGGGTCAAAACGCTCTTCCAAACGTAGCACTTGCATCAGCAAGTCGCACGTTCGGCGATCCTCATCAGGATCCTCGTCCCGATCAACACGAGGACCACGTCGAGGAGGCATCCTACTAATACAAGACAAGCATTAGGTACAAGCAGAAAGAACGTAATCATGAAACCACAGATATTTGAGGACACACAACACCCGAAGTATTGATGAGTACCGCTGGCCAGTCGGGTCATCACTCCAGTCATGCTGTACAAACTCAAATACCCTAAGCGTCACAACTACAAGAGTCTACAGAATCTGACAGCCTAATGCTCTGATACCAAGCTGAAAGGACCCAACCCCGATTCAGTACCTAAATCGGAATCGAACCTCTTCTGAAAATACGAACCAACAAAAACTTTTCAAAATTTCGGCAGAGTTTCGTTACTAACGTAGAATTGCATAAACCTGCACCCTGAAAATAACACTTCGTCCTATGCCACAAAAACCAAACCGTGGGCACCAATCCCATCCGGATTTCTCAACATCATATAAACAATAAATAGTAAACATACTGTACTATGTATATGTATATCCGAGAAAATCCGTATAAACATGTATCAGAATGTATCAGAGCGACCTCTAGAGTAAAATATATACAATATGTACATCAGTAGGTGAAACAAGAACCTACTGGAAAACACAGGTGACTCTGATCACTAGCCTCCAAACCGCGACGTGAAACACCAAACCTGAACAGCAACTGGGCACGGAAACCGAAAAGCCCAGGGGAAAGACATCAAAACTGTTAGAGTGAGTGGACGAACATAAATGTCTTTCACCAAGTAATATATACGTATAAATCATATACGAGTCAAATGCATGAAAATCAAATGGTACGTGAGGAGACGCTGACTACCACCCACGTACAGAGCATGCAACGTAAATATATCGCGAAATCTCTCATGGACTACCACGCGATAGCACAGTCTGAATCACGGGATCCCAGACCCACACGTGATTCCTAGCCAGAAAGGCCTCGGGTCAGGATATCTGTTCCCCCCGGAGCGTACTCGGGGATCAGCTGAGAAGCCAATGTGTATCGATACCACAACATATACTGAGACTGTACTCTGTGTAAACCAAATCATAAATCCTTTCCATGCACATGCATAAAACATAATATGTACGTATATGTATATATTCGTATACGTATATTCGTATAAGCATAATCGTAAAACACATGCTCGTAAAATCATAATCAATCCGCATGCTCAAGTTCGTAAATCATTTATAAAAGACTCGCAATCAATCCGTGAAAAGAAATGTCCACTCACAGACTCGCGTAATGCGCACTCGCGCTAAACTCGTGGTCCGGTGGAAGATCCCTCGCCTGAAGCACGATCACGATCCAGAACTCGATCTCCTGAATATTCACAAAACATAACTGATCAAAATCATAATCCACAACCCTGTACTGAATCACGGAAACCAACCGTTCCCGGAAATATGCAATGCAGTACAAAACGATAAACGAAATTCCCGAAATCCCCACTCGAAACCTCGACTGAAAATCGGCTAACCAAATCAACCCGAAAACCTCTGGACGATAATCAGGGCGTGATTTTGAGAAAAATGACATTAAGAACGTCGAAAACTGAAAAAGTCAACCCTCGCCAGAGCTCCGCCGTTGACCGCCGCCGCTGACGGCGGCGAGCCGTCAACGGTGACTTCCTCCGGCGAGGAAGCTCCAGAATTGAAGCTCTCCTCAAGCTGAACCATTCTCTCAACTACCACTCAGGCCAAATCCAACCGGAACCCAACCAATTCACTCGAAACAGATCGGCGAACCCAGATTCCGGTGACCTAATCGGCTGCCCCCAAAACCTCAACCAAACCTCAAATCAATCACACCACAAGACTCAGAGGGGTAAGGGGAGTCGAACCCCCCTAACCACCACCACTGTGGCTCGCCGGAAAGTGGCCAACGAACTCCTGCGACTCAACCCAGTTCGGCCCAACTCGGGTTCAATCAAAACGGCATCAATTTCACTCAAACCAATTACCAATCGACTCGAAATTGAAAGGGAAAGCTAACCATACCTTCCTCAAGGTCTGAAGTGGCCGGAAAGCGGTCGTCGGATGGCAAGACCAAAACGGAAACTTCCTCCCCCTCGGGTCAATGGTCAACTTTCCAATTTTGGAAAGTCAAAGCTGGTCAACGGTAAACAGTGTTTTTACGACTAATTCTCGACTATTCCGATATTTATACTCGCGCCTCGGGTCGATCGACGATTCGAAATGGATAACCATCACGTTTCGGATAAACACGAAATAATCGGATAAACTCATCGAAAACTGAAACTTCGAATAATCACAAAATATTCCTCGGTCATCGGAAAAATCTTCCGGAACCGCCCACGAGCTCGAAATCACGTACTCTACAACTTCCGTGAAGACACTCAACTCAAATTCTTGGCTAAAAACATAGTCGCGAATAGAGTCGACGAACCACACAAATATCGTAAAGCTGTGACTAAACCGAACACAACAGATTCTGGTTCGGGTCGTTACAGGTGTACTTTTCTAAATAGAGTAATTACAGAGCAGATATACCTATTGTCTCGACTTCTAGAGATTTCTATGGCATATTATTTTTACCCTAATTATTCCTAAGATGTTCTCAGTGAATCGTTGAAATGGGTTGATCTTCACATGTCGGTTTCTTACTTTTTAGCGTTTTAATCCATCTTCTCCTTTGGATTTTTCTAAGGCTTCATTTGGCATGATCTTGATCATCTAGCCCAAATATATCTATATTGTTGGTCTCTAGGCTTATCACAACGCAATCATCAAATTGTGGCCCAACTAGCACTTTTCTCATTCGCCATTCTTGTTTCTTCTGTGTTTTAGCTCCATTTTAACGTCTTTATTTCGTCTCTTATGTATTTGTACCTAAAAAATACAAAAAGAGTTAGTTTACAAATTACTAACCTCATAACATAGCTAAACATAGAGAGAAATGAACTAAAAATGAAGCATACAATTCGCAGATCATGCATCAAGTCTCAAGTTTAAATGGTAGAACACAATTTTTATATGATATTTACTAACTTTCCTCATAATTTTAGCAGAGTTAGTAATATTTGTGAACATTTTTATTTGAGGATAACTACTGTGAATTCGAGTAAGAAAAATCTAAAAACGACATTCAAGCACTAGAATGAAGGATGGATGGATAAGTGCTCATTTCCTTGAGAAGCTATATGGGGTTGTAGAAAAGAAAATTAAGGTTGTACGTTTAAAAATATATTGAACAATTATTTTGATAAAATTATCAATTTAAAACTCTCAAAGATAAAAACTAAATAGCTCCGTTGCTGAAAAAAAAATATTTTAAAATATTTGCAACCATTTTGTGGTATGGTATTTTAATGTCCCAAATGGATGTGCGATATAATTTTTCATTGTGACTCACAAATAATGAAAATAGGGGTTTAAAGGCCTTCAGAGTTGACTGCACAGATCTAGGTCGATATATACGATGACCAAACCTACATAAATAATATTTTTATGTCCCCATCCTACAATTCATTTTTTCTTATTTGATTTATTTCTAACTTTTGTACTTTGAAAGGGTCATATTTGTTCAAAGCATTCAACAAGTTATATGACACTAGTGGGGGACATCGTCAATTTGTTCATTCCGTCAATATGAATTTGTGAATTTTCTTTAGAATACACACAAAGTGAAAATATGCACTATAAATAATTTTCTATTTCATTTTTTATTTTGAGAGATTTAAATTGAAAATTATATTCAAAATAAATGCTTAGTATGTTGATCGATATCAAAATAGACACCGAGACTACTCAAATATTTACGGGTGGCACAAAAGAATTCATAGATCTAATTGAATAGTAAGTTTTTGTCGGTTTTATTCATATATAATTTTAAAAAGACTGCACTTTTGTTTAAACTATGATATAAATTTGTCAACCATATGTGTAGTTACTTCAATCCAGTTTCTACAATTTGTCGACCAACATTCTCATTTGTAAGTTCTTTTCCTTTTCTATCTTAATTTAGAAGATTGATTACCCATGCCTCGCACAGGGACTTTCGGTCTAGCTCTACTTATTTACTATGTAACAAATATGGAGTACTGTTTATGTCACTGTTCATTTTAGGGTATTTTGGTCTTTTCCGTATTTTTTAATATTTTTTACTTTAACAGTTTTAATTTTTTACATTTTATGTTTTAACAAATTATTTTTAATGTTTTTTGTTTTACGTTTTAACTTTACTTTTGAACAATTCTAATTTTTGCTTTTACTTTTTAACATTCACACATCTTTTCGATATTATTATTTTGTAATTTTTGACACTTCTAATTTTTACTTAAATTTTACAACAAAAAATTTCATACGGGTTTTACCTAAATTCTCCACATTAACTTTTTTTAATTTTTTTTAACGGGTTTCATTTTCTACTTAAATTTTGCTGCAACAAAATTTTCTAGCTAAACTCTCATCTCATTTATGCATTACTCCCAACTCTTTTCATCGTATATTGGCAATGTTACGTCTACAACGCGAGGTTCCTTTCTAGTTTGGTAGTAATGATGAACTTGATCAGTTATCCATGTAGTACAAGAGTTCGTCTAGGACTATTGCTGGGGAAAGACATTTTTTTATATACAAAAGATAAGTTAGAGGTTAAAATCTCTTACACATCCATTACCATATCTATCAAAAAACAAAGCATTCCTAGCATAACTAGGAATCGTTCTATCCTAAATATGCAGGTGCTCAAGCAAGTGGCCACAGTTAGCTAGCTTGTTTGCGCTAAAATTTTCCTCTATTGTTTCTACTGAAATATGTAAGGGACTCTGCTAGAAGAGCAGTAGATATTGTAGGTGGATCATTCCTGAGTGTTTAGGTTAATGACCTTTCACACTCTGCTTAACTGCAAAACAATAGATAAGTGTCAAGAAGTTGAGACAGGATTGACCCGCCTTCAACGCTATGATGCTTAAGTCAGATGATATAATGACAGTAAGCAATAGTGAACAGGGAGTGATTAGAATAGTTACCTTTGCTTTGTCATAAATACATTCCTTATATGGGTAGTTAAAAGTGACAACTCTATGTCATTCTCGATGTGGGACTGACATGAACTTCTTTTTTAGGTGTAAATGAGGGTAGTTTGGTCTTTTAGCGGGTTGCACCTCACCTTGGCTGGCTGACGTGCGTAGTTGTGCCATAACACTGGGCGTCTGTGGTGCAACCCCAAGCGTGATTTCTCCCTTGTACCCTTTTAGCTTCCTTTGGTAATTGATTTTTGGTGCTAAGTATAGTATGTTTTATGTGTTAGCACATGGCGTACTAACAAGTCCCCTAAGTCCCTGAGTCAAGGAGATTGACCTTGATTGGGGATTTGAAGAACCTAAGATCTATAAAGCATCTATACTTAGCACCTCTATGTTAGGGTAACATAGTGTATCCAGAAGTCCCCTCAACTCTGTGATCAAGCGCGATCTTTTGCACAAAATATACATTAGTGAGACATTGCCTGACGTTTGGTGGGTAGTGCTTGGCAAAGTGCATTTAGAGCAGCAGTCATGCTAAAGTAAATAACATGCTTGAGGGTAGCATTTGTAAAGTTTGAAACGTCGTACATGAGAGAAACGAGCATTTAGGCCATTTGAGGCTGCCCAATGGGTGACAACGGCGCTATGGTTTTTTTGGAGGGGAGTATAAGTCTCCAGATACCCAATGCCACTAGGTCGAGGACCGTTTGGGAGTGTGAAACGGTGTGCACTTGGGCAACATTTTCCTGTGGGCGTTGGTATTATGCGTGATTGCAACGAGTGCCAAGTGTCGAGTGGTATGTGCTAAACAACTTCTATTATGGCCAATTTGAGACCGCCTGTTTAGTGCAATGGCGTTAGGATTTTTTTTTGCCCGAGAGGAGTTTAAGTCCCTAGGTAGCCAATACCGCTGAATCAAGGGCCACGTTAGGAGACACACCTAGGAGGATCAGTCACTAGTTTGTTTGTGTTTGGGCGACATGTGCAATTCAAAGTGCACTTCGCCTGTTTGAGGCCACCTGACGGGTAACAATGGCGCTAGGGCTTTTTTGGGCCCGAGAAAAGTTTATGTCCCCAGGTAGCCAATGTTGCTAGGTCGAAGACCACGTTAGGGGACATCCCGTATAGTGTAATCAACCGGTAGGGGAGTTCGCATGTGGTATCGATGGGTTATGGATGCCAGTCTTCTACAAGTTATGTTGAGACAGGTGAAGTGTTGTCTTGCGGTCTTCCATATCCCTAATCTTTTTTGTTGTTGTAGGCACTCGTATGAACGTGCGCATTGCAGAGTAACATAGCGCTTGACTTAGGTAGGAAGCATGTCTTTGTAAGCTAAGCGGTGGTCCTTTTGTGGGGCGCTTGGGTATGAGAATTGTTAGGTGAGCAGAGCAAGAATGGATTATTAGTCCGCTTGGTTTTGGTGGACATTATGATGCTAAGGCAAGTGTCAAGAGCGATAGCTGCATGCATGACACCTATAAGTCCGTGCTAGTTTCAAAGAGTCGAACGAGCTGTTAAGGAGAGCGGGACAATTGGGGAGTGAACTTTGCGTGCGTAAAATTGACAGGCCTTATAGGCGCTAGTGATCTCGTTGGCGTCATCATGGATGGTGGGCCACCAAAACTCGCAGTGTAAGACCTTGTGAGCAATGGATCGCCCGCCCGCCTGGTATCTGCACTCATCATTGTGAACCTCCTCCAAGAGTGAGCACCATGCGCTTGTAGTGAGGCACTTGAGGTTAGGTCATGTCAACCCTTGCTTGTATCCGCCTCGAATGCTGAAGTTTGTGGCGCATGCCACAATCGTTCTGGCCTCTATCTTGTTGGCTGGAAGGGTTCCCCGTGTCTTGTAAGTGAAGATGGGATCCAGCCAATTGGGTTCAGTGGGTGTGATAGGCAGAATCTCATACAAGCTCTTGGAAATGCTTGGTTTTTCGAGGATTTCCACATTGGTTTAATTAGTAGATGCAGGGTATGGCGCAGTGGCAAGGCGAGCTAGTGCGTCAGCCTTGGCATTCTGGGTACGAGGCACTGTGTAATAATGAACAATTTGAACTTGGAGAGGTATTTCTTGGTGTGCCAAGATCTCCCTTTTGCCTCAAAGTCCCCGGTGATCTGGTTGACGACCAACTGTGAATCACTGTATATGTTGATGTCAAAAGCATTTGATAGGCGCACCAATTGTTGACCTGCAATAAGAACCTCATACTTGGCTTCGTTGTTTGAAGCTTTAAAGTTGAACTTGAGTGAGTACTCCGCATGAACGCCCTCAGGTCTTGTGAGGATAATTCCAACACTACTAGCCGATTGGTTTGTTGACCCGTCCACGTATAAGTGACAGAGTGACTGTATGTTGGCGATAGTGGGTTGTGCAAGTCCTTATTAAGTGGGCTCATCCTGTGTTTCCATATATTCAACTATAAAGTTTTCCACTGTTTGTCCCTTCACAGTGGTGTGGGGTTTGTATTCAATATCGAACTCGCTGAGCTCGATGGCACACTGTGGTCAGGGGATTGTAGGACTTGGTGGAGCGAGAGGTTGGTGAGGACTTGGACTTGGTGCGCTTGGAAAAATGGGTAAAGATGTCGAGCGACCATGACCAGAGCCAACACCCACTTGTCGAACGTTGCATAATGTTTCTCGGCGCCTGTAAATCCCTTGCCTGTTAAAAATATGGGAAGCTCCTTATCGGAATCACTCGGTACAAGAGCGGAGGTGACAACTGTAAACGAAATAGCGAGGTATAGATGTAGTGTTTCCTCTTTGATATGTCTAGATAGAGTAGGAATAGAAGCGAGATAAAGTTTTATCTGCTGCAAAGCGTTCTCAGAAGTGGGTATCCAATCGACGGTGTGCTTGTTGGTGAGGCGAAGTGCTTTGAAGAAAGGTTCACATTTATTTGAGTAGCGGGAGATAAACCTATTTAGTGAAGCAAGTTTACATGTGAGGCTTTGGAGTTCGTTCTTAGTGGTGGGCGGCTTTATGGTCATGATGGCCTTGATCTTTTTAGGATTTTCTTCGATTCCCCGTTGGCTAACAATGTAACCTAAAAACTTGCTGGTGGTAACACTGAATGTGCACTTGGCTAGATTCAAGTAGACGTCATGCTCAATTAAAATTTGGAAAATGATGCAGAGATTGGTCGTGTGGCCCCTGGCTGTTGTGCTCTTGACCAAAATGTTATCAATGTAGACCTCCGCTATTATACTGTTCACATCTATAAAGATGTTAGTCATGAAGCATTAGTCTGTGGATCTAACATTCTTAAGAATGAACGGTAAGACTTTGTAGCAATAGTGGCCCTTTTCGGTTGTAAAGGTTGTTGCCTCTTGGTCTTCTAGGTGCATAAGGATTTGATTGTATCCTGAATAAGCGTCTATCATAGAGAGGAGCTCATGCCCAACCCTAGTGTCTACCAATTGATCGATACTCGGGAGCAGGAAGCTGTCCTTGGGGCAGGCTTTGTTAAGGTTTGTGTAGTCAATACACATCTACTAGCTACCATTGTTTTTTTTTACCATGACAACGTTTGAGATCCACTTGTGGTAGTGGACTACGCAAATAAAGCTAATTTTTAATAGGCGGTCCCCCTCTGTATGCATGGCGATGTAGCGTTCCTCATCATATGCATACCGCTTTTACTTGACTGACCTAGTGTTAAGGGCAATACTTAATTTATGTTAAATAAGATCAGTAGAGATACCTGGCATGTCCGCATAGAATCAAGCAAACACCCCCTGGTACTTGATTAGTAGTTATGTGAGCTCTGTTGGAATGGCGAGATCAAGCTGGTACGAATGAGTGGGATAAAGATCGACCTCAATGAGGGAGTCTGCACTATCCATTGGTCTGAAAGCGTTGACACCATCTCTAGGATCGTCAGATGAAGCAAACTGAGTAATGTCTTCCCTAATCTTTAAAATATTTTGCCTTGCTACATCTCCTGATTTAGAATTTAATGGGCGCTCAACGAATTCACAGCCTCAGATGGAGCCCGTGCCAAAATTTATACGAAATTGGAGGTAGAGCATGTGGCTGGCAAGTATTACCTCTTGCTTCTTGATGGTTGGCCTGCCAAGTATGACATTGTAAGAGGAATACAATCAAAAACGATAAAATCAGTGTAAACCTCTTTTTGGGGTGTGCCCATAGCGCCCAAGCACAAATGCATGTAATCGCTTCCAATGGGATTGACGACATCGCCTGAGAAACTCATTAGTGACTCGTTATCCTGTGTTAGTTTCCTCTGGGGTCTGTTTAACTGGGTATAAGCATTGTAAAAGATGACGTTGGTGGCCGAACCTGAGTCAATCAAGACGTGCTGCATCTTACACCTATCAACTAGTGCATCACTAATGAACGGGGTGTTTGTAGCAGGGGCACCACGCTTATCAACTTTTGAGAATATGATCGAATCTCACGAGTGGTGTGGTGCCTTGGAGCCTGACCCACTGGCGACAAAGAAGATTTCACGAGGAGGGGCGCTAGCCTTGTGCTTGCCACCAAAAATATGTTGATGACTTCGCAAGCCCTGATGAGTGCCACTTGCCTCGAACCCTCGGCTCTATACTGACTCAGCTTATCCTTGACGGATAGCTCCTAGATTATCTTATTTAGAACGCCACAATCCTTGGTGTTGTGCTTCTCAGGCTCATGGTATTTACACTAAGAACCAGTGTTTTTAAGCGGGGTTTTTTTGATCTTGGCCTTGAACAGGAGAAACAAGTGCTTATTGTTGGCGAAGATCTCTAAATAAGTGGCATTTGTAACAGTGTATACCACCTTGCCAGGGGAATATCATCTGGGTGCTCTTTGGTGTTTGGGTGGATTTCTGACGAGGGAGCTTTGACGCTCAGGAGTTCGACAATGCTCGGTCATGCATAACCGGGGTCGTTTGTTGCGCTGGCGATGTCGAGGCGGTGAGGCGTATCTTGTGGTAGGCGGGGAAGTCTGACTGAGGGATGGTGGTGAGACACGCCTTGGTGGGTTGCGAGCTTTGTGGCCCCAGACCTTGTAATGAATGTCTGCCTTCTCGACAATCATATCAATGACTTCCTCATAGGTCAAGTAGTCACACTTGATAATTTTCTCATTGAATGATGAAGGTTGCAACCGGTCTGCTTGTTCAGGTTTTGATAGAGCTGAGCAGTAGTGCGGAAGCGGTTGATGTAGGTTAAGAGCGACTCAGATCCACCTTCGTGAATAATAAATTAGAGTTGTGGTGATGGCCTTATAACCAGAAGCGCTTGAGGAATGCATCTGTAAAGTCGGAGAAAGAGTCAATTGACCTAGGTGCAAGCTCGAAGAACCAATTTAACTCCTCACTAGTCAGTGTCTCGAGTAACAGGGCAATGTAGCATCATTGTGGTAGTGCCCGGCCATGGCGGATAGGAATTTGTCAACGCGTGTACATGGATCTCCGCGTCCTCCATAACGCTCGTCTTTTAGCATTTTGGTGTGCCTTTCGCGCCCAACACACATGATGACCGATAAGAATGGGGTTGTTCGTGGCGTGTATGGAAGACTAGCATTAGCGGGGTGACGTACATGGCATAGCTCGCCCTCGATATCGACCAAATGAACCAAAATCTATGCAATGGTATTGGGGGCCTGCTGCTAAGGATCTGGCAGAGGTGGATGTCCTAGAAGTTGGGGGTTGACACGTTGGGCGTTCATATGAACGATGTTGCGGTGCTCCTCTCGTATGCTAGACTCTAATTGTTGAGCAAGGAGAGTGGTGAGAGCCTCGTGTAAGCGCTCGTTCATGCTGTGCTCTACCAGAAACTGAGCCATTTCTTGGAGCAGGCGGGCACTTTCCTCACCAAGAGTGGTGTTGTTCATGCCACCATTCTCGATACTAGTCCCCATGGGTGAGAGAATGGGCGTTAGAAGCTCGTTGACGGAGCCCAGGCGAGCCCCAGTCGGAGTCTCAAAATAGTTATTTATAGGGAGAGGCATAACGATGCGGAGAAAGTATGGGAAGGAAAAGCATTTTAGTGAGTGGAAAAAATAAGACCACTAAACGGCGGCAAAATTCGTAAGGGATTCCTCTAGAAGAGTAATAGATATTGTAGGTGGATCGCTCCTGAGCGTTCAGGTTGATGACCTCTCGCGCTCCGCTTAACTGTAAAACAATAGATAAGCGTTAAGAAGTTGAGACGGGATTGGCCCACCTTCAATGCTCTGATACTTAAGTTAGATGATGTAATGACAGTAAGAGCTAGTGAACAGGGAGTGATTAGAATAGTTACCTTTGCTTTATCATAAATACCTTCCTTATATGGATAGTTGGGAGTGACAACTCTACGTCATCCTCGATGTGGGACTGACATGAACTTCCCTTTTGGGTGTAAAGGAGGGTAGTCTGGTCTTTTGGCAAGTCGCACCTCACCTCGGATGGCTGATGCGCGCAGTCGTGCCGTGACACCAGGCTCGTGTGGTGCAACCCCAAGCATGATTCTCCCTTGTACCTTTTTGGCTTGCTTTGGTAATTGATTTTTGGTGCTAACACCTGTAAACATGGCGTACTAACACCTGTAAACATGGCGAATGTCAAAACTTTCAAACTTCTAGCGAGCACCCTAATATCATGGATGATTGTCCTTAGTCTCCACAGTGTGGTACATAGGTTCTTCACCACAGTTGATGATGAGCTTGAAGTCTCCTTCTACAACAATCTTCCTGAGGTGAAGCCTATTTGCTTGGATGAGGCTATCTCTTAGTGCAGGCTCTTCAGCTAAAGGGACCATCGTCATCCCAACTCTTTTGGAACCAACAGTAATTGGAGCACCAGTGTGGCCACGAATTATAAATCCAAAAGTAGCATTCCCCACTCCATCTTGGTGAACAAATCCATCAAAGACTTTCTAGATAATAGACAGATGTTCTCATGAAACCATTGTACTATGTTATAGCACCATGCTGCAGAAAAGGTTAAATGAGGTTCAAGTGCTCGGTAGAAGAGCCGAGGAGATAAAGAATACTAATCGTCGAAATTAGTATTGTAATTCATTGCATACCATCTCTATAACCCCTCGTGACTAGAAAAAGAAAGAAGATAACAAATCATGATACTATTATACTACATCAAATTCTCTTTTTTGAGTATTTTCCTAATTAAATCTCTTCGACTTATGTTAACTATTACACGATACGGATTAGTGTCTAAGCCTAGCAAATTTTAAAAAAAATAGTATGATTGTATTAAAAAAATAAAAGGACAATTCTTGGAAACCCAGCCATGGATAGCATGTGATGCTCACACCCAATATGGGGTTGACATCTGAAATGTTTTTTGTTTTTTTGTTTTTCTCAAAACCTTTTTCTTCTTCTGTCATCTCTTCTTTTATCAATCAGTTGCCTCCTTCCCCTGAGTCCCCTACAATACCTGCAAATCTGCAATTCCCCTTACCAACAACCATACTAACCTCTCCTCCCACAAAACTTAACCTTCAATTGTCAACAACATCTTTCAGTTTGAACTTTCCCTTTTCTTCTTTCCCTTTCATCTTTCAATTGGTAGCTTGCAAACTCTTCTCATTCCCTTTTCATCTTTCTTTAGTTTTAAGAACTGGGGAATCCATTGAATTTCTAAAATGGGGTAAAAGGGTTCTTTTGGTAGCTAGCTATAATTGATATACACAAGGACAAAACTCAAATGGAAATGCTTCTCCTTTGAAAGAGATCTTAGATGGTCTAATGCTTCAACACAATTTTTGTCTCCTTCACATATGGATTTGATAAAAATCTAAACCAGCTGGAGACGGCGGCAAGAATTTGTCGGGAACATCAATGGAGTCCTCTTCTTCGAAGGAGGAGATTGAGATTTATTAAGGATATGGGTACAGAGAGGCTTTGGTGAACGTCTTCTCATGGTATCTCAATTTAGGAAAGTGAATTTTTAGTTTAAAAACGGAGAAGAAAGAAAATCAAAGAAAGAATAGGGAAAATAAAAATGGCACTTGTCATGACCAAATGAAGCCACGCAGATATATGGTTTAGTTACAAGAATTGTCCAACATAAAATATATCAATTGGCTTAACAATCTTCTCAACCCCAACTTGAAATAATTATCAAATTTTTATGACTAATTCAAGAGTTTGCAATCTAAAACATGATTACCAATTATTCAATTACTCAATCGCTCTTCTTAGTTATGAATCACTTATTTGTTGTTCACTGGTCAATGTCTATTAGGGATTGTTAGCTACTGTTTACACTAGCAAGAGAACAAAGGTAATAAATTTAGATGTATTTTTACAACTTTGCACTCAAACAAGCCATTAGCACAAAATCAAACCAACATGCAAGGGAATCGAACCCTGATGACCTGGGGACAAGTTAAAACACAAAACCAGCCTTGCTACATAAGGTTTTGGTATTTTTAGTCATCTATTAGGCAAAATTCATCAAATAGTCACCCATATTTGCCCAAAACGACAGTTTGGTAACTATCGTATGCCATATATCAAAATGGTAACTCTGCTTTATTTGAAGTATATCATAATGGTCACTCCGTAAACTAAGACGTTAAAATAATATGACTTATGAGGGGTAAATTTGTCTTTCTGTTTGTCAACTTCTTTTATTTTCAATAATCTCTCTCTCTCTCTCTCTCTCCTTACCATGTAAACTATGCCATACATTTCTCTCTGCCCAACCACTAGCGCCATCTTCTTCACAATCGCGAAAGTGACATCACCACTAAGACCAAGACCAACTTTCCTCCATCAAATCTCCAATCATCACCACTGAATTCGATTTCGATTTCTCCTAGGCCTTCTGAGACCTTGCAAGTCCTCTTCCACTTCATCATCATTGTCTTCTACCACAGCCATCTCTGCTACTGATTACCACCGCTTCCACTTCACAGGCCATTTGTTAAACCCTAGACGCGATTATATGGGATTGAAAGCCGAAACTACTAGAGTATCTGACAAACAAGCATAGAAAACATTGGGTCAGATCAAAACCGGAGAGAGAGGAAGAGAGTTCGCAGATCCATTTTTGTGATGCCCATATAAATTTGGGGTGTTCAGTTTAAAATTTTGGGCGTGAGAGATAAATTTTTAGAAAATTATATATATATAAAAAGACGTAAATATCCTTCAAAATAAACAGAATACTTAATTTTTAACATCCGTTTAAAACGCAGTGACCAAATTTATATGTGAATGTAAAAGTGAGTAACCATTTTGATATATGACATACGATAGTGTGACGACTTAATCCACGAGTTATCGAGTAATTGCAGTTTATCGTAAATGAATTGAATTGGCGGTTTGGTTCATGACTTAACTATCGGGCGAGAATTTGAGTTGAGTCCCTTCACGAGAATTGTAGTACGCGTAATTTCGAGTTCGTGAGTGGTTTCGGATAATTGTTTCGACGATCGAGGAATATGTTATTAATATTTGAAATCACATAATTCCGTCATGTTTATCCGTTTGGAATTGAGTTATCCGAAACGTGATTGTGATTCGATTTGGACCGTCGATCGTATCGAGCCACGAGTATAAATATCGGAAATAGTCGAAAAATTGTCGAAAACACTGTTTGGAAGTTTGACCAGCGTTGACCAGACTTGGAGGCGTTGACCCGCGTTGACCGAAGGAGAAACTGGACCACCGTTTGACTCGCCGGCGACTTTCCGTTTCCTGCCACCTCCAGCTTTGATTTTGGTATGTTTCGATTCTCCTTGAAATTTGTAACTGTTTGGTACTTGGATTTGTGAAAATTGGTAACGTTGTGAGGGATAACGAGTGAGTTGAAATTCTTGAAATTCCGGCCGGAATCGGGGTTGTTTGACGGTGGCGCTCCGGCCACGGTGGTGGCTGGAGGTTAGGGGGCTTTGGCTCGTGGGGCCATGGCGGTGCCTTTGGGAGTGGCCTTGAGGGCCGCCGTGCGCCGTGGACTGACAATCGACGGAAAACAGGGCTGCCGGCGGTTTGGGATTTTGAATTTTTTCAATCTAATTTCTGGTGATTTGAGGTAGAATTGGTAGTTGTCACAGCTAAGAGATGTGTTGGGCTTGAGGAGGAGAAGCTACGGTGAGCTTGGTCGCAGGGAAATTCCTCCGGTTGACGGCGCGCCGCCGGTGGCGGCGGCGGTCAATGGCGGAGCTCCGGCGACCCGTTGACTTTTTGGAATTTGACGAGTTTTATGTTGTTTTGCTCGTAATCGCGCCCCGATCATCGCCTTGAGGTTTTCGAGTTAATTTGGGTATCATATTTTTAGTCGAAGGTTTATGTGGAGAGTTATATGTTTCCAGAAATGGTTGGTTTCCGAGGTGTGGTATAGGGTAATGAATTGTGATTTTGATCAGTTATATTTTGTGATTATTCAGGGGATCGAGATCGTACGTTGGGCGAGGGATCTTTCGTCGGATCTCGTGATTAGCGCGTTTGCGCGCTGTGCTATCTGTGAGTGGACCTTTTATTTATACTGTCGTAGCGAGTTCTTGATTTCCGTATTTATTTTCAGTACGATGTTGAGATTATTTAATGTTTTTGGAGGTATTGTTTTATATTTTATATGGTGATGGCATTTACTTAGCATCGATGCATTGGCTACTCGGCTGATCACCGGTAGTCTAGTTCCATGGTTGAGAGATTCCCCTGATGTGCCCACTAGGCTTGAGAGATTCGCCTAGTCTATCACCATCGGGCTGGAGAGATTCGCCTGACCATTGGGCTGGAGAGATTCGCCTGACACCTCCATTTATTTTAAGAACTCGCATTATTTTTTATATTGTATAAATGGTGAAAGGAATATGATTATTTTTGTCCACTCACTCTAACGATTTTATTTGCCTTTCCCCTGGGCTTTTCGTTTTTCATGCCCAGTTTGCAGTTCGGATTCTGGTGTCTCACGTCGCAGTTGGAGGCTTAGTGTTCGAACTACCTTTCTTTTCCAGTAAGTTTCTTGTTTTGCCTACTGTTGTATATTTTTGTTTATATACACTAGAAGTCGCTCTGATTACTTTGTCGTTATACTTTTATGTCATTTTCCCCGGATTTCTGTAAAGTACAGTTTTGATTACGACTTTACATTATTGTTATGATATTGAGAAATCCGGATGGGATTGGTGCCCACGGTTTGGGTTTTGTGGCATAGGATGAAGTGTGTTTTCGGGTGCAGGTTAATGGCAATTCCACATCATAGCTAAACTCTGCCGAAATTTTTGTGGTTTTTGCAAGTTCGTGTTTTCAGAAGGGGTTTGATTCCGGTTTAGGAAACTAAATCGGGGTTGGGTCTTTTCAGCTTGGTATCAGAGCATTAGGTTTCAGGTTCTATAGACTCTTGTAGTTGTGATACTAAGGATATTTGAGTATGTACAGCATGTCTGGAGCGATGACCCGACTGGCCAGCGGTTACTCATCAATGCTTCGGGTGTGGTATATGTTCAAATGTCTGAAGTCTCATGATTACGTTCCTTGTGCTTGTGACTAATGTTTTTCCTGTATCACTAGGATGCCTCCTAGACGTGGTCCCCGTGTTAATAGGGATGTGGATCCTGATGAGGATCGCTAGACGCATGACTTGCTTATGCGAGTGTTGCGTTTGGAGGAGCGTTTTGACCCTGTGGTCAAAGCTCGAACTGCTAGAGCGATTGTCTTCTCGGGTTTAGCCAATCCAGAGATTTGTGAGGCATGGTTGGTTCAGGTTGAATGCGTTTGTGAGCGTCTGCGTTTCACTCCTGAGCAGATTACAGTGGCAGCAGTTGGATTACTTGAGTTAGATGCATACTTCTTGTGGGTTAGCACTGATAGAGTTTGGGTTGATACTTCGTGGACTTTATTTCAGGATTTGTTTATGTGGAGATACTTCAACCAGGCTACACAGCAACGGAAGTATGAGGAGTTTACTAATTTGAGACAGGGCAGTATGTCAGTACTTGAGTAGCGGGACAGATTTTTACCCGCTTATCTCGGTTTGCTCGTGACATTGTGGCTATAGAGGAAGCCAAGTGCCGAAGATTTGAGCTGGGTTTGAACCTGAACATCAAGGGGACTCTGACTACGACGCCTTAGAACAACTTTGATGAGTTCGTGAGTGCCGCACTTCGAGGCGAGGATATCGAGAAGGAAAGGCAGATGAGATTCCAGTCTCGACGATTTGAGGAGAGTGGACCGAGTCAGGGATCTTCCAAGAGGCTGAGTTCTGACACTTCCGGATCAACATCATCATCGGGCAGTGGACCATATAGACCACCAGGTAGTTCAACTAGATAGATGCAGAGATGGAGGAGGGATCGACCACAGAGACCACAAGCTAGTGGAGATTCTAGCGAATCCAGTTATCCTCGGCGTACCGGTGGCACTTTTGCGGTATCGAGGGAGTACCCATTGTGTAGTCTCTGCAGCATGCATCATTTTGGTCCATGTCAGCGAGGCCCTGTCGTTTTCTATCGTTGTGGACAGGAGGGTCACTATGCGAGGGAATTTTTTCAGCTTGCTGATGTTGGTGGACATGCAGCTCAAAGTTCCAGAGGAGAACGAGGTACCACTTCTGGGGCTCGACCAGTACAGTCTTCTGGTCAGGGCGGACAGTAGAGTCACCCTCAGCGTGGACGACCAGCCGGGCAGGCCAGAGTTCATGCCATGTCATTGCGCGAGGGCAGAGCTTCTCTGGAGGTTGTTATTGGTACGTTGCATGTTTTTGGCTATCCAATACTTACTTTACTAGATCCAGGTGCTACGCATTCATTCATATCATATAGATTATCATCTTTAGCTACTATGCCTGCAACTCCACTTCCGTGGTTGTGGAGAGTGTTGTATCTGTCCAGTGAAGTTGTGAGTATTGGTTGGGTGTATAGGGATTGTGAGATTTTTGTTGGAGGTCATGGTTTAGCCGCAGATTTGTTATTGTTGGATATCGTCAATTTTGATGTGATTTTGGGTATGGACTTCTTGGAGACACATTAGACAATGTTTGATTGTTACAAGAAGGAGGTTGTGGAGAGTTCGTAGTTTACAGCGATGCATCGAAGTTGGGACTTGGTTGTGTTCTGATGCAGCACGACAGAGTGGTGGCCTACGGTTCCAGGCAGCTGAAACCACATGAAGTCAACTATCCTACCCATGATTTGGAGTTGGCTGCTATTGTATTACCTTTGAAGAGTTGGAGACACTACTTGTACGGAGCTCAATGCAAGATATACACAGATCACAAGAGTCACTTATTTGCGCATGCAGCCAGACTTGAATATGAGGCAGTGCAGATGGATGGAGTTGATCAACGAATATGATTGTACTTTTGAGTACCATCCAGGGAAGGCTAATGTCATTGCTGATGCACTCAGTCGGAAATCCGGAGCTTCGTTATTTCATGTGTGTGTGGCCAGAGTTTCTATGTTAGCCGAACTTCAGGCCACAGGAGCTGAGTTCGGGTGGGATGATGATGGAGCTTTATTGGCTAGCTTCCAGGTTCGACCGGTATTGGTTGATCAGGTGCGGGAAGCTCAGGATACAGATTCCTATCTGTTGGACAAGAAGACTAGGATTCAGAATGGTATGCCAACAGAGTTTCGATTGAGTGATGATGGTATGTTGCTATTCAGAGGCAGATTATGTGTACCCAGGGACGAGAGTTTGAAGAAAGAGATTTTAGACGAAGCTCATTGTTCGGCGTATGAGATGCATCCCAGCGGTAAAAAGATGTGATGTTTCGTACACTCCGAGCATACTATTGGTGGTGAAATATGAAGCGGGAGATTGCCGCATATGTGAGCGGATGTCTGATTTGTCAGCAGGTTAAAGCGGAGAGGCAGAAGCCTGCGGGAAAGTTGCCGCCCTTGGAGATTCCGGTTTGGAAGTGGGAGCACATTACCATGGATTTCGTGTATCAGTTACCGCGTACTTCGGCTGGTAATACTGGTATTTGGGTTATCGTAGATCGATTGACGAAATCCGCTCATTTTCTTGCACTTCCGGGGAAGATTTCAGTGGGCAGATTGGCAAAGTTGTATTTGGCGGAGATCGTTCGTCTGCACGGTGTCTGTATCTATTGTTTCTGACCGAGACAGTCAGTTTACTTCAGAGTTCTGGCAGGCATTACAGCGAGCCTTGGGTACTAGATTACATTTCAGTACAGCTTTTCACCCTCAGACTGATTGGCAGTCTGAGAGGACTAATCAGACTCTAGAGGATATGTTGCGGTCTTGTGTTTTGTAATTTCGAGAAAATTGGGACCAGCAACTGCATTTGATTGAGTTTGCTTATAACAACAGCTATCAGGCCAGTATTGATATGGCACCGTATGAGGCTCTATATGGGAGGCAGTGCCGCACTCCATTGTGTTGGAGTGAGGTGGGTGAGTGATGGCTTATTGGCCCTGATCTAGTGAAGAGCACCATGGAGGACATTCAGATTATCCGAAACAGATTGAAGATTGCCCAGGATCGCCAGAAGAGTTATGCGGACGTGAGAAGAAAGAGTCTCGAGTTCGAGGTGGGCGATTGGCTCTTCCTGAAACTATCTCCTTGGAAGGGAGTTGTGCATTTCGGGAAGCGTGGCAAGCTTCGACCACGATACATTGGTCCGTACGAGATTACCGAGAGGGTTGGTGCCATGGCTTACAGATTAGAGTTGCCTTCTGAGATGGCTCGTGTACACAATGTTTTCCATGTCTCGATGTTGCAGAAATACATTCCAGACCCATCACATGTGTTAGCACCACATCAGCTACCTATCTGAGAGGATTTGACATATGTGGAGGAGCCGGTACAGATTCTTGATCAGCGTGAGCAGCAGTTGAGGCACCGTGTTATACCGATTATGAAGGTCTTGTGGCAGAATCATTCAATTGAGGAGGCCACCTGGGAGACTGAGCAGCGTATGCGGGAGCAGTATCCTCATCTGTTCACCTAGCACGTACGTAAATTTTGAGGTTGAATTTTTTTTTAGGGGTGTAGATTTGTGACGACCCAAACCAGAATCAGAATAGTAATCGGCTTAATCCACGAGTTAGCGAGTAATTGCAGTTTATCGTAAATGAATTGAATTGGCAGTTCGGTTTACGACTTCATTATCAGGTGAGAATTTGAGTTGAGTCCCTTCACAAGAATTGTAGTACGCGTGATTTCGAGTTTGTGGGTGGTTTCGGATAATTGTTTCGACGACCGAGGAATATGTTATGAATATTTGAATATTTGAAATCGTGTAATTCCGTCGTGTTTATCCGTTTGGATTTGAGTTATCCGAAACGTGATTGTGATTCGATTTGGACCATCGATCGTATCGAGCCGCGAGTATAAATATCGAAAATAGTCGAAAACTTGTCGAAAACACTGTTTGGAAGTTTGACCGACGTTGACTAGACTTGGAGGCGTTGACCCGCGTTGAACGAAGGAGAAACCAGACCACCGTTTGACACACCGGCGACTTTCCTTTTTCGGCCACCTCTGGCTTTGATTTTAGTATGTTTCAATTCTCCTTGAAATTTGCAACTGTTTGGAACTTGGATTTGTGAAAATTGGTGAGGTTTTCAGGGAGAACGAGTGAGTTGAAATTCTTGAAATTTCGGCCGGAATCGGGGTTGTTTGACGGTGGCGCTCTGGCCACGGTGGTGGCAGAAGGTTAGGGGGGTTTGGCTCGTGGGGCCACTGCGGTGCCTTTTGGAGTGGCCTTGAGGGCCGCCGTGCGCCGTGGACGGAGAATCGACCGAAAGCAGGGCTGTCGGCGGTTTGGGATTTTGAAATTTTTCAAGCTGATTTCCGGCGATTTGAGGTAGAATTGGTAGTTGTCACAGTTGAAAGATGTGTTGGGCTTGAGGAGGAGAAGCTACGGTGAGCTTGGTCGCCGGGAAATTCCTCCGGTTGACAGCGTACCGCCGCCGGCGGCGGCGATCAACGGCGGAGCTCCGGCGACCAGTTGACTTTTTGGAATTTGACGAGTTTTATGTCATTTTGTTCATAATCGCGCCCCGATCATCACCTTGAGGTTTTCGAGTTGATTTGGGTATCGGATTTTTAGTTGAAGGTTTATATGGAGAGTTTGGGGAATTTCGACGATGTTTCCGAAAATTGTTGGTTTCCGAGGTGTGGTACAGGGTAATGAATTGTGATTTTGATCAGTTATATTTTGATATTATTTAGGGGATCAAGATCGTACGTTGGGCGAGATATCTTCCGCCGGATCTCGTGATTAGCGCGTTTGTGCGCTGTGTTATCTGTGAGTGGACCTTTTATTTACACTGTCGTAGCGAGTTCTTGATTTCCGTATTTATTTCCAGTACGATGTTAAGATTATTTAATGTTTTTGGAGGTATTGTTATATATTTTATATGGTGATGACATTTACTTAGCATTGATGCATTGGCTACTTAGCTGATCACCGGTAGTCCAGTTCCAGGGTTGAGAGATTCTCCTGATGTGCCCACTAGGCTTGAGAGATTCACCTAGTCTATCACCGTCGGGGTTGAGTGAAAGGACCCAACCCCGATTTAGTTTCCTAAACCGGAATCAAACCTCTTCTGAAAACACGAACCAAAAACACCATCAAAATTTTGGCAGAGTAACGCTACTAATGCAAAATTGCCATTAACCTGCACCCGGAAAATACACTTCATCTTATTCCACAAAAACCAAACCGTGGGCACCAATCCCATTCGGATTTCTCAACATCATATCAATAACATAAAGCAGTAAATATAACTGTACTTTATAGAAAATCCGGGGAAAACCACATAAAAACATGTATCGGTAACGTATCAGAGCGACCTCTAGTGTATATATACAAAATATACAACAGTAGGCAAAACAACAAACCTATTGGAAAAGAAAGGTAGCTAGAACGACTAGCATCCGACCGCGACGTGAGATACCAGAACCCGAACTGCAAACTGGGCACAGAAACCGAAAAGCCTAGGGGAAAGACATATAAACCGTTAGAGTGAGTGGACAAAAATAAATGTCTTTTTCCGAATAATATGTGTTATAAAAATATATGCGAGTCAAAACGAATGAATATGATATAGTACACAAGGTGAACCCAAACTCCTCCAGCGTACAGAGCATGCATAGAAAAATCCCACGGGGTCACTCATGGACACATCCGTGCTAGTACAGTCCGAATCACGGAATCCCAGACCCACACGTGATTCTAGCCAGAAAGGCCTCTGGTCAGGGTATCTGTTCCCACTCGGAAATACATCGGCACAAGGTATAGTTCCCCCTGGTAGACATCCTCGAGGATTAGCCGGGATGCAAGTGTATCGATACAACCACATATACTAAGACTACTCTGTATAAATCAAATCACAAATAGTTTCATGCATACGTATAAAGCATAATGTAAATGCATAATCATAAAGCACATGCTCGTATAAGTCATAATCACAAATGTATGCTCATGCTTGTCAAGTGTAATATAAAGACTCGCAATCGATCAGTGAAAAGAAAGGTCCACTCACAGACAAGCACAGCGCGCAAACGCGCTAATCCCGAGATCCAGCGGAAGATCCCTCGCCCAAAGTACGATCTCGATCCCCTAAATAATTACAAAACATAACTGATGAAAATCACAATTCACTACTCTGTACCACACCTCGGACACCAACCATTTCTGGAAACATATAACTCGATACAAAATAATCGACGTAAACTCCCGAAATTTCCGCACAAACCCTCAACTAAAAATCCGGTACTTAGATCATCTCGAAAACCTCACGACTGCGTTCGGAGCTCGAAAACGAGTAAAACGACATTAAAATCATCAAATTCTAAAAAGTCAACTCCCTCGCCGGAGCGCCTCCGTTGACCGCCGCCGCCGCCGGCAGCACGGCGTCAACGGTGACGGATCCCAGCCAAAATTTTCAGATCACAAGTCCTCCTCAAGCCCAACACATTTCTCTTCTACACCGAGACCCAATTCCAAGCCCACCGGCCGGAATTGAGCTCGAAACTCATGGAATCCATGGATTCCGGTGAGATTCCGGTGAGCTTCAAACCTCAACCAAATCACAATTCCTTCACCCAAAAGCTTCCTAAGGATGAGGGGAACCTTTCCCCCCAAACACCCGACCCCAAAAGTGGCCGGAGCCGGCCACCAGAATCCGGCAAAATTCATGAACTTCATCGAGCTCGTTCTCCCTCATAACTTCATCAAATCACCCAAATCCAAGTTCTAAACCATAGGAAATCAAGAGAGGATTCTAACCATACCAATTTCGTAGCTGGAAGTGGCCGCAAAATCTGGGTCGGCCGGTGGCAGTTCGCAACCCAAGGTGGAGCTCCGGTCAACGAAAGTCAACGGTCAATTTTTGGTCAAACGACGGTCAAACTTCCAAACAGTGATTTTTTTACAATTTTTCGACTATTCTGATATTTATACTCACGTCTCGGGACGATCGATGGTCCAAAACGAATAACCATTACGATTCAGATAAACTCGATACGAATGGATAAACTCGACGAAATTCCGAAACTTCAAATATTCATATTATATTCCTCGGTCGTCGAAATATTCATCCGGAACCATCCACGAACTCGATATCACATGTACAACAACTCTCGAGAAGAGACTCGACTCAAATTTTCGGTCGATAATTAAGTCACGATCAAAACCGGCAAATCAAACAATTATCGGAAAACAGTGATTTCGCGCTAACTCGTGAATTAAGCCATTTGCTCAACTGATTTTGGTTCGGGTCGTCACAAATCTACCCCCCTTAAAAAAAATTCGACCTCGAAATTTTCGTACCTGTCAAGTAAACAGATGAGGATACTGCTCCCGCATACGCTGCTCAGTCTCTCAAGTGGCCTCCTCAACTGAGTGATTCTGCCATAAGACTTTCACCAACGGTATAACACGGTGCCTCAACTCCTGCTCACGCCGATCGAGAATTTGTACTGGCTCCTCCACATATGTCAAATCCTCTCGGATAGGTAGCTGATGTGGCGCTAACACATGTGATGGATCTGGGATATAGTTCCGCAACATCGAAACATGGAAAACATCGTGCACACGAGCCATCTCAGCTGGCAACTCAAGTCTGTAAGCCACGGCTCCAATCCTCTCGGTGATATCGTACGGACCAATGTACCGTGGTCAAAGCTTGTCACGCTTCCCGAAACGCACAACTCCCCTCCATGGAGATAGTTTCAGGAAGACCCAATCGCCCAAATTGAACTCGAGACTCTTCCTCCTCACGTTCGCATAACTCTTCTGGCGATCCTGGGCAATCTTCAATCTGTCCCGGATAATCTGGATGTCCTCCATAGTGCTCTTCACCAGATAAGGGCCAATAAGTCATCGCTCGCCCACCTCACTCCAACACAACGGAGTGCGGCACTGCCTCCCTTACATGGCCTCGTACGGTGCCATCTCAATACTGGTCTGATAGCTGTTATTGTAGGCGAACTCAATCAAATGCAGTTGCTGGTCCCAATTGCCTTGAAACTGCAACACACATGACCGCAACATATCCTCGAGAGTCTGTATAGTCCGCTCTGACTGCCCGTCAGTCTGAGGATGAAAAGCTGTACTGAAACGCAATCTCGTGCCCATGGGTCGCTACAATGCCTGCCAGAACTCGGAAATAAACTGACTGTCTCGGTCAGAAACAATTGATACAGGCACATCATGCAGTCGAACGATCTCCGACAAATACAGCTTAGCCAATCTGCCCATTGAAATCTTCCCCGGAAGTGCGAGAAAATGAGCGGATTTCGACAGTCGATCTACAATAACCCAAATACCAGTGTTGCCAGCCGAAGTACGCGGCAACTTATACACGAAATCCATGGTAATGTGCTCCCACTTCCAAACCGGAATCTCTAGTGGCTGCAACTTTCCCGCAGGCTTCTGCCTCTCCGCTTTAACCTGCTGTCAAATCAAACATCTGTGACGACCCAGAACATAATTAGCAGTGGAATCAGCTTGATCGATGCGCTTGCGCGTAGTCGCAGAGTTGCGACAGTTGTTTTAATCGCCGAAGCTCCTTAACGACTAAATTATTGGCCAAAAATTTGAGCTGGGTCTCTTCTTGAGAGTCGTTGTACGTGTGATTACGAGTTCGCGGGCGGTTCTGGATCATTATTTGGACGACCGAGGAATTAATTATGAATATTTGAAGTTCGGATTTAAATGGTGGGCTACTTAACGACTAAATTACCGGTCGAGAATTTGGTATTGGTTTTTTCACGGAAGTTGTTCAGAATTTAATTTTGAGTTCGTGGGAACTTCTGGAGCATGATTTTGAGTTACGAAGATTTAGTTATGATTATTTCCGTTTGTTGATAAATTAGTCGAATTAAATGTGTGTTTGGTTGAACAGTTGACTTTTTATCCGTGTGGCCGATGTGTTTGACTTCGGGTGATTATTGAAGAGTACGTCAAGACGAGTTTGTGGCCACAAGAATTATCGGAATCGGATTTACGACGCGAGAGTTACGTGTGTTTGAAGTTTATCGAAATACGAATTATGGGGTTTCTATTTCGGGTAAGTCTATATAAGGAAGTTTCCTTTTAGGGCAGGTCAAACCTTTCCATTTGGGGGGTTGACCCGGTCAACTCGTGTTGACCGAGTTGGGTACGACGGAGGCGACGGTTGCCGTTGGGGTTTTTCCGTCCGGCCACCCCACGGTGTGATTCTCGTCCCATTCTCCTCGCCTAGACCTCCCGATCCTATTCCCGGTCACCTCTCATGGCGAGGTTGCCGGAGGTGAGAGATATTCCGGTGAAAAGTTTGAGAAATTTGGAGTTAATGGGGGTTTCCGATTCGGGCCGAGTTGAGCTCAATCATGGACTGGGTTTTGTACCTCTCCTCTCAAGGATTCTAACCATGTAAGTATGAAGTTCTAATTCGATTTGTGGAAGGAGAATTTTGGATTTGAAATTTGTTTTTCAATTCGGGTTTTCATGAAATTGACCTAGTTAGAGTGAGAATTGGACTTCGGTGCAGTTATGGAAGTTGCTCAGTGGGTGATTTTGAGTGGAATAGGTGCAGCTCCGCCGTGAAATTCTCCGGTCGGCGGCGGCGCCGCTGTGGACGGCGGTCAACGGTCAAAGTTTGACTTTTTCGGACTTTCGACAAGTTGCATGTCATTTGACTCGAAATCGCGCTCCGATCGCAGTGGGGAGGTTCGTTTTTCGAGTTGAGCGTCCGAAAGTAAAGCGAGGTATTGAGGTGTTATATATGGATTTTCGACGATTCGTTGACTTTGAGTTATGTGTTTCCGAGAACGGTGGTTTCTCGTGATTTGTCTTGTATTATCGAGATATGATTTTGAGATATGGATTTTGTGAATATTCAGGTATTCGTGATCGTTCGTTTGGCGAGGGACTTTCCGCCGAATCACGGGTTAACGCATATCGCGTTACGCTAGTCTGTGAGTGGACAATTTCTTTTCACGGAATTTTTGCGAGTCTTTTATATGATTTTCGAACTCGAGCATGCGTATTGAGATTATGAATTGCATGAGCATATGTTTTACAATTATACGATTATACTTATACGGATATACGTATATGATTATACATACACTTATATGCCGTTTCATGCATTTGCATCAAAATATTTATGATTTGGTTTACACAGAGTATAGTCTTGGTTACGTTGTTGTATCGATACACTAGCCTCTCGGCTGATCCCCGATGGTAGGCATCCCAGGCGGGGCGTTACCTCGACCTGACTGGCGAGGGGCGTATCCCCGGAACCGAGGCCTTTCTGGCTTGGAATCACATGTGGGTCCGAGATCCCGTGATTCGGACTGTACTAGCACGGTGTGTGTCCATGAGTGACCCTGTGGAATTTTTACTTGTATGCTCAGTACACTGGAGGAGTGTGAGTTTTACCTCGTGTACTATGTTATTTTTTATTTATCTGGACTCGCATATGTTATTTTAAACATATATCTGAACTGGTGAAAGACATTTATTTTCGTCCACTCACTCTAACGTGTTTATTGTCTTTCCCCTGGGCTTTTCGGTTTCCGTGCCCAGATTGCAGTTCAGGCTCTGGTGTCGCACGTCGTGCTCGGAGGCATAGTGCTCGAGCAATCTCTTTTCATCCAGTAGGTTTATTGTTCTACCTATTGTGGTATGCGTATACAATTATGTATTAGATGTCGCTCTGAGCTTTCTGTGGTATATGTTATACGATTTTATACCGGATTTCAGTAAAGTATATATATATTTATTGTTTTACTTTACTATTGATATATTGAGAAATCCAGATGGGATTGGTGCCCACGGTTTGCTTTTTGTGGCATAGGATGAAGTGTATTTTCCGCGTGCACGTAATGGTAATTCGACGCTAGTAACGAAACTCTGCCCAAATTTCGAAAAGTTTTTGTTGGTTCGTGTTTTCGAAGGGGTTCGATTCCGATTTAGGCAGCTAAATCGGGGTTGTGTCCTTTCAGCTTAGTATCAGAGCATTAGGTTATAGGTTCTGTAGACTTCTGTAGTCGTGTTTACTAAGGATATTTGAGAATGTACAGCATGTCTGGAATGGTGACCCAGCCGGCCGGCGGATACTCATCAATATTCCGGGTGTTGTATGCTTTCAAATATTTGAAGTTCTAGGATTACGTTCCACTTGTTGTGAACGATATTGTATGCATTAGGATGCCTCCTGACGTGCTTTTCGTGTCGTTTCGGTTGTGGATCCTGTTGAGGATCAATCGACGCGCAATTTGCCAGAGAACAGTGGATTCGGATGAGTATTCAGATTTCAGAGAATTGTGTGGCACAGTTTGCCTGGGGATGTATGTATGAGCGTTTATATGTTGCCTCAGAGCTGAGATTGTGGCAGTGATGTTTGCCTGAGTCAGATCGTTGCATTTGGTGGGCTGATATTGTGTGAGTTTCGGTTGCGACTCCATGGCCTACATTCAGAGTGTTGTTTATACGGTAATGGTTTTAATCCGGCTATCCAGCAATCGAATGGGGAGTGTCTACCCACCTGAGGCAGAGATGCATTATCCACATGGTTGATTCTGTTTGCACGTGTTATACGGCTTTAGAGGGAGCTATGCACGAGGTTCGAGGTGAGTTTGAACCTGAGCATCAGAGAGAGTCCGATTGATGTGCCTCGTGATAGCCGTGAGGAGTTTAGTGTGCTGTACTCAGTAGCGAGGCTATTGTGAGGGAAAGATGTACGCGGTTTCCGATGTGATGGTTTGAGGAAGTGGACTTAGTCGAGATTTTGATGAGGTTGAGTTCCGACACTTCGGGATCAGTGACTTCATCAGGCTGTGGTTGTTTCGATCATGTTGAGGGCCATCAGATCAGGTAGAGGATCCGTTTGACGATGGCGGAGATCACAAAATAGCGGACTTGCTCCTGTGGCATGAGTTTGAGTGATCGTTGGTGATCTTTTTACGCAGCAGGTGTTGCGGTGACTTGTGTTCGTGGAGCACTCTCAGTTGCTGTTTCGGTGGCCAGGAGGGTCACGTTACGAGGGAGCGCTCTCAGCCAGTTGTTGTAGCAGTTCAGTAGCTCAGAGTTTACAAGGAGATTCTCATGTTGTTCCTGCAGTCTGATCAATGTACCATTTTGACGAGTTATTCAGCAAATCGCATTTGACGTGGGCGACTAGTTGGGCATGTTGGAGTTTGTGCCATGACCTTGTTTAAGGATAGACTTTTCTCTGAGGTTACTGTTGCTTGATATCCATGGCGATTGTACCTGTATCTCCACTTTCGAGGTTTTGGGGAGTGTTGCATCCATCCGGAGGTTGTGAGATCCTTGTTGGAGGTTATGTGTTAGCCGCGGATCTGTTATAGTTGGACATTGTGATTTTGGTGTGATTGTGAGTATGGACTTACTGACGATGTGTTTGGCTGTGTTCGGGTGCCTCGAGAAGGAGGTTGTGTTTCGACGACCAGATTTCCCCGAGATGCTGTTTCGCGGTGATGGTCGAGTGGATGATGGAGACGAGTTGTGTTATTGCTTAGCTTATGTTGTGGATACTATGGTTGCTGTACCCGACATTGGCGATATTGTGATGGTTTCCGAGTTCCAGGTGTGTTCCGGAGGAGTTACCAAGTGTTCCTTCAGTTCGGGAGACTGGCTACACCATTGAGCTTGTACTGGGTGCTAGACTCATTTTACTGACGTCTTGTCATTCGGAGCCAGCGGAGCTGATGGAGCTACAGTTTCGACTCCAGGAGTTGCTAGAGGAGGTTTCAGGAGATTTCATGCGACCCCGCGTATTTGCGTGGTGTACTCTTGCATTGTTGTGCGGATGTTGGATGGTTTGATGTGGTGGTGCATTGACTATCGAAGCCTGATTTGCTTCAGAGAAGAGTAAGTATCCTCCGCTTCGGATTGATGGTTGGTTTGATCAGCTCGCGGGAGCTTCAGTCTTTTCAAAGATTGATTTCGGATCCGGATACCATCAGTTGTGGAGCGATGAGTCAGATGTGGCTATGTTGGCTTTCGGATCATGGTGCAGGCATTATGAGTTCTTGGTCACGCTGTTGGGTTGACCAATGCTCCGTAGATCGTGTGGACTTGATGGACCAGGTGTTCAGATGGTTTCTGGACGAGTTGCGGTCATGTTCGTTGGCAACAACCTGATGTATTCCAGGAGTGTGGGCCAGTACCTGAAGTAAATGTGAGCGACTTTGCGGACTTGCGAGACGATCAGGTGTTTGCGAGGTTCAATCAGTGTGAGTTTTGGCCGATTAGCGTGAAGATGTTGGGCTGTGTGATGCTAGCCGAGGGAGTCGGCGTGGATCCTGACCGGTTCGAAGCCGTGTTGATTTGGAGTTTGCCCTACCATTGTACTAGAGATCGGGAGTCTCTTGTGTTTGGTAGGCTATTACCGACGGCTTGCGCAGGATTTTTCCGGATTGCCACTCTACTTTCCGGATCGACGAAGAAGGCGTCAAGTTCGAGTGGTTCGATGCACGCGAGAAGAGTTACTTACTCTTGCAGGATGGTTGACCGTTGCTTCGGTTTTGACCTTACCTGACGATCGTGATGAGGTCGTGGGTTACGACGATGCATCGAGGTTTGGATTTGGTTACGTTTTAATGCTGTGTAGCAGAGCGGTGGCTCATGATTTCAGGCAGTGGAACTTTGTATAGCTACGTATCCTATGTGTGGTTTGGGTGTAGCTGTTTTTTTGTTAATATTAGAGAGTTGGAGATAATACTTCTATGGCGTGTAGCGCGGTGTAGGATGTACACCGACCATTGCGTTTCATTCACTTGCATTTTCGGCCAGATTTGGGCTTGAGGCAGTGTAGATTTATGGGGTCGACTAACGACTATGGCTACACCTTTGAGCTTGTTCGGGAAAGGTTAGAGGTTGTACTTTGATCATCCATCTGGGATGATGTTACTGATGCATTCAGTCGAAAATCAGGAGCTTCAGTGTTTCATGTGTGTGTATGGCTCGAGTTTCCGTGTTAGCCGAGTTATGGGCTATGAGAGCTGAGTTTGAGTGTGAAGATGTTGAGGCTCATTGTTTTGTGCGCGGTTGGTGCTAGTGATGCAAGAATGTATCAGATACTTCGAGTTTACTGCTTGTGACGCAACATGAAGAGCAATGTAGCAGCTTGTGTGTACTGATGCCACATTCGTCGACTGGTGATGGCTAGGAGGCAGAGACGTGCCGAGTTGTGTCAGCCATTTGAGATTTCCGGTTAGACGTGGCGATTGTTGCGGTGTTGTGTGTGTTTGTATGCATTTTGGTTTGTGGTACTCGATGTTTAGCCATCTACGTGGTGTGCCTATGTCCCAGTTCGCTGATCGAGATAATCAGCTACAACAAAGTGTTGACGAGCTTAACAGCGAGTGTTGGGGACCAGATTACGGTTGGTACCAGTTTTTATCCTCAGATTGGTGGGCGATCTTTGAGGACTATTCAAACCTTGGAGGGCATGTTGTGGACTTCGGTATTGCAGTTCCGGAGGACTTGGGACCAGCAGCTTCAGTTGTTGGAGATTGCATGCAGTACCGGTTTGTTGACTACTATGATTGTGATGTTGCATGTTGTCATTTTGAGGACGACGTTGTACTCCATTGTGCTGGAGTGAGTTTGGTTTGAGTATGAGTTGATGTTTGATTCTGATTTTGTGGAATGTGTTACCACAGACTGTCAGGTTAGCGGAAATAGGTTGATTGTTGCTCGAGTTCGATGTTTGAGCTATGCTGATATGAGTATGTGAGTTGTATTGATGTGTGTGAACGGAGTTGTGAATTGACACGTTGTTTTGATTTGTATGTGGCCAAAGGCGAGTTTGTGTTATGCCGTATGGTTCGGCATCGCCTATAGTGTTGGCTTTTATGTGAGTTGTGTTCCGAGTGGCGGAACTGTGTTTCAGGTTGCTATATGTTGTGTACCTTATCTGTTCCTTATGTAGGAACACTTGGCGATTATGTGAGCCAGTTCAGATTTGTGATTTGAGGGTACAGGGATTCCAGCATGGAGTTATCTCCTATTGTGGAGTTTGAGATCAGAGTTGTTCAGTTAACGTTGTTGCTGGTGAGTTGAGCAGTATGCAGAGGCAGTGCTCCTACCTTTAGCCGACAGACTCAGAAATTTCGAGGTCGAAATTTTTCTAAGGGGGGTGGATTTGTGACGACCCAGAACAGAATTAGCAGTGGAATCAGCTTGATCGATGAGCTTGCGCGTAGTCGCAGAGTTGCGACAGTTGTTTTAATCGCCGAAGCTCCTTAACGACTAAATTATTGGCCGAGAATTTGAGCTGGGTCTCTTCTCGAGAGTCGTTGTACGTATGATTACGAGTTCGTGGGCGGTTCCGGATCGTTATTTGGACGACCGAGGAATTAATTATGAATATTTGAAGTTCGGATTTAAATGGTGGGCTACTTAACGACTAAATTACCAGTCGAGAATTTGGTTTTGGCTTCTTCATGGAAGTTGTTCAGAATTTAATTTTGAGTTCGTGGGAACTTTCGGAGCATGATTTTGAGTTACGAAGATTTAGTTATGATTATTTCCGTTTGTTGATTAATTAGTCGAATTAAATGTGTGTTTGGTTGAACAGTTGACTTTTTATCCGTGTGGCCGATGTGTTTGACTTCGGGTGATTATTGAAGAGTACGTCGAGATGAGTTTGTGGCCACAAGAATTATCAAAATCAGAGTTACGACGCGAGAGTTACGTGTGTTTGAAGTTTATCGAAATACGAATTATGGGGTTTCTATTTCGGGCAAGTCTATATAAGGAAGTTTCCTTTTAGGGCAGGTCAAACCTTTCCATTTGGGGGGTTGACCCGGTCAACTCGTGTTGACCGAGTTGGGTACGACGGAGGCGACGGTTGCCGTTGGGGTTTTTCCGTCCGGCCACCCCACGGCGTGATTCTCGTCCCATTCTCCTCGCCTAGACCTCCCGATCCTATTCCCGGTCACGTCTCACGGCGAGGTTGCCGGAGGTGAGAGATATTCCGGTGAAAAGTTTGAGAAATTTGGAGTTAATGGGGGTTTCCGATTCGGGCCGAGTTGAGCTCAATCATGGACTGGGTTTTGTAGCTCTCCTCTCAAAGATTCTAACCATGTAAGTATGAAGTTCTAATTCGATTTATGGAAGGAGAATTTTGGATTTGAAATTTGTGTTTCAATTCGGGTTTTCATGAAATTGACCTAGTTAGAGTGAGAATTGGACTTCGGTGCAGTTATGGAAGTTGTTCAGTGGGTGATTTTGAGTGGAATAGGTGCAGCTCCGCCGTGAAATTCTCCGGTCGGCGGCGCCGCCGCCGTGGACGGCGGTTAACGGTCAAAGTTTGACTTTTTCGGACTTTTGACAAGTTGCATGTCATTTGACTCGAAATCGCGCTCCGATCGCAGTGGGGAGGTTCGTTTTTTGAGTTGAGCGTCCGAAAGTAAAGCGAGGTATTGAGGTGTTATATATGGATTTTCGACGATTCGTTGACTTTGAGTTATGTGTTTCCGAGAACGGTGGTTTTTCGTGATTTGTCTTGTATTATCGAGATATGATTTTGAGATATGGATTTTGTGAATATTCAGGTATTCGTGATCGTTCATTTGGCGAGAGACTTTCCGCCGGATCACGGGTTAACGCATATCGCGTTACGCTAGTCTGTGAGTGGACAATTTCTTTTCACGGAATTCTTGCGAGTCTTTTATATGATTTTCGAACTCGAGCATGCGTATTGAGATTATGAATTGCATGAGCATGTGTTTTACGATTATACGATTATACTTATACGGATATACGTATATGATTATACATACACTTATATGCTGTTTCATGCATTTGCATCAAAATGTTTATGATTTGGTTTACACAGAGTACAGTCTTGGTTACGTTGTTGTATCGATACACTAGCCTCTCGGCTGATCCCCGATGGTAGGCATCCCAGGCGGGGCGTTACCCCGACCTGACCGGCGAGGGGTGTATCCCCGGAACCGAGGCCTTTATGGCTTGGAATCACGCGTGGGTCCGGGATCCCGTGATTCGGACTGTACTAGCACGGTGTGTGTCCATGAGTGACCTCGTGGGATTTTTACTTGCATGCTCAGTACACTGGAGGAGTGTGAGTTTTACCTCGTGTACTATGTTGTTTTTTATTTATCTGGACTCGCATATGTTATTTTAAACATATATATGAACTGGTGAAAGACATTTATTTTCGTCCACTCACTCTAACGTGTTTATTGTCTTTCCCCTGGGCTTTTCGGTTTCTGTGCCCAGTTTGCAGTTCAGGCTCTGGTGTCGCACGTCGTGCTCGGAGGCATAGTGCTCGAGCAATCTTGTTTCATCCAGTAGGTTTATTGTTCTACCTACTGTGGTATGCGTATACAATTATGTATTAGATGTCGCTCTGAGCTTTCTGTGGTATATGTTATACGATTTTATACCGGATTTCAGTAAAGTATATATATATTTATTGTTTTACTTTACTGTTGATATATTGAGAAATCCGGATGGGATTGGTGCCCACGGTTTGCTTTTTGTGGCATAGGATGAAGTGTATTTTCCGCATGCAGGTAATGGTAATTCCACGCTAGTAACGAAACTCTGCCCAAATTTCGAAAAGTTTTTGTTGGATCGTGTTTTCGAAGGGATTCGATTCTGATTTAGGCAGCTAAATCGGGGTTGTGTCCTTTCACATCGGCTCACATATGCGGCAATCTCCAGCTTCATATTACGCCACCAGTAATATGCTCGAAGTGTACGAAACATCTTCATACCTGCAGGATGCATCGAATACGCCGAACAATGAGTCTCGTCTAAAATCTCTTTCTTCAGACTCTCGTCTCTGGGTACGCACAATCTGCCTCTGAATAGCAACGTACCATCATCACTCAACCGAAACTTTGTTGGCACACCATTCCGTATCATGGTCTTCTTGTCCAACAGGTAGGAATCTGATCCTGAGCTTCCCGAACCTGATCAACCAACACGGGTCGAACCTAAAAACTGGCAACAAAGCTCCATCATCGTCCCACTCAAACTCGGCTCCCGTAGCCCGAAGCTCGGCTAACATAGACACTCTGGCCACACACATGAAATAACGAAGCTCCGGATTTCCGACTGAGTGCATCGGCAACGACATTAGCCTTTCCCGGATGGTACTCGAAAGTGCAATCATAGTCGTTGATCAACTCCATCCACCTGCGCTGCCTCATATTCAAGTCTGGCTGCGTCCGCAAGTAGGTGAGACTCTTGTGATCGGTGTATATCTTGCATTGTGCTCCGTACAAGTAGTGTCTCCAACTCTTCAATGCTAACACAATAGCGGCCAACTCCAAATCATGGGTCGGATAGTTGACTTCATGTGGTTTCAGCTGCCTAGAACCTTAGGCCACAACTCTGCCTTGTTGCATCAGCACACAACCAAGTCCCATCTTCGACGCATCACTGTAAACCACGAACTCACCCTTGTCGTCTGGTAAAGTCAAAACCGGTGCAGTAGTCAACTTTTCCTTCAGGAGTAAGTAACTCTCCTCACATGCATCGGACCACCCAAACTTGACGCCTTTCTTCGTTAATCTGGTCAGTGGAGTAGCAATCCGAGAAAAATCTTGCACAAAGCGCCGATAGTAGCCTGCCAAACCCAAGAAACTCCTGATCTCTGGTACGGTGGTAGGTCTACTCTAATTCAGCATAGCCTCGATTTTGTCAGGATCAACGCTGACTCCCTTAGCTGATATCACGTGGCCCAGAAACTTCACATTGTCTAACCAAAACTCGCACTTGCTGAACTTCGCAAACAACTGATTGTCCCGCAAAGTCCGCAACACTGCTCGCAAATGCTTCTTGTGCTGGCCCACACTCCTGGAATAAATCAGGATGTTGTCGATGAACACGATCACAAACTTGTCCAGAAATCCCCTGAACACCCAGTTCATCAAATCCATAAAAGCTGCGGGGGCGTTGGTCAACCCAAACGGCATAACCAAAAACTCGTAATGCCCGTACCACGATCTGAAAGTTGTCCTTGCCACATCTGACTCTCGGATCCTCAACTAATGATATCCGGACCTGAGATCAATCTTCGAAAAGACTGAAGTTCCCTTGAGCTGATCAAACAAATCGTCAATCCACGGCAACGGATACTTGTTCTTCACAGTGACCTGATTCAGCTTCCGATAATCGATGCACAACCGCATGGATCCATCCTTCTTCCGCCCAAACAACACTGAGGCACCCCAAGGCGATACACTGGGTCGAATGAAACCCTTCTCCAGCAACTCCTGAAGTTGAATTTGTAGCTCTTTCAACTCCGCTGGCTCCATACGATACGGTGCCTATGATATAGGTCCAGTGCCCAGTAATAGCTCAATAGTAAAATCAATCTCCTGAACTGGAGGTATACCCGGTAATTCCTCCGAAAACACATCTGGAAACTCAAAAATGACCTCGATATCACCAATGTCCGGCACAGCAGCCGTGGTGTCCACAACATGAGCTAAATAAGCAACACAGCCCTTCTTCATCATCTGATCCGCCTTTATTGCGGAAATCACACATGGCAATGAAGTATTCTTCTTGCCGCGAAACAGTATCTCAGGAAAGCCTGGTCGTCGAAACACATCCTCCTTCTTGTGACAATCGAACATAGCCAATATGTCTCCAAGAAGTCCATACCCAAAATCATATCAAAGTCGACGATATCCAGTAACAACAAAACCGCGGCTAAACCATGACCTCCAATAAAAATCTCACAATCTCTGTATACCCAACCAATACTCACAACCTCACCGGATGGATACAACACTCTCCACAACCCCAGAAGTGGAGACGCAGGTACAGTAGCTAAAGATGATAGTCTATATGACATGAATGAATGCGTAGTACCTGGATCTAACAATGTAAGTACTGGATAACCGAAAACATGCAACGTACCGATAACAACCTCCGATGAAGCTCTGCCCTCGCGTAAAGTGTGACAATCCGGACCAGAATCACCAGTATGATCAGCTATGTACGTGAGTTACTGCGTTGTCGCAGGTTTCCGATAGTATTTGAATTGCCATATTTGTTAACGACTTAATCATTGGCCGAGAATTGGAGCTGTGTCTCTTCTCGAGAGACGTTCTACGTGTGATTTTGAGTTCATGGGAAGTTCCGGATCGTTATTTGGACGACAGAGGAATTAATTATGAATATTTGAAGTTCGGATTCAAATGGTGGTGCTCTTAACGACTAAATTACCGGATGAGAATTTGGTTTCGGCTTCTTCACGGATGTTGTTCAGAATTTAATTTCGAGCTCGTGGGAACTTCCGGAGCATTATTCCGAGTTACGAAAATTTAGTTGTGAATATTTCCGATTGTTGGTTATTTAGTCGATTAAATATGTGTTGGTTCGAATGGTTGACTTTTTATCCGATTGGTCGATTTGTTTGACTTTGGGTGATAATTGAAGAGTACGTCGAGACGAGTTTGTGGCCGCGAGAATTATTGGAATCGGAGTTACGACGCGGGAGTTACGTGTGTTTGAAGTTTATCGAAATGTATTTTTGGAAGTTTCCATTTTGGGGAAGTGTATATATATGGGCTTACCTGATTTGGAAAGTCAAAAGGAGCATTGAATTTCTTTGACTGGCATTTGACTAGTCAACCCGAGCTGTGGAGGGTGGCGACGGTGACGAACGGTCCACGACGGCGACTCGCCGTCCGGCCACCACCGGCTTCGAGTCTGGGCTCATCCTCCTCTCCTCAACACCCTCTATCCATTTCCGGCCTCCTCTCACGGCGTGGGACGTCGGAAGAGGAAGGAATTCCGGCCAAAATTGGAGGGTTTTCGAATGAATTCGGGTTCCCTATTTTTGTCCGAATTGAGCTTAATCAAGCACTGGGTTTTGAAGCTCTCCTCTCAAGGATTCTAACCATGTAAGTTTGAAGCTTTAATTCGATTTGTGGAAAGAGAATTTTGGGTTTGAATTTTGCGTACCAATTCGGTGTTGCTTGAAATTGAGCTAATTAGAGATGGAATTGGCCTTTGTTGCAGTTGACAAAGTTGCTCAGTGGGTGATTTTGCATGGAATAAGGGTTGCTCCGCCGTGAAATTGTTCCGGTCAATGGCGGCGCCGCCGTGGGCGGTGATCAACGGCGGTCAACTTTGACTTTTTGGGATTTTCGACAAGTTGCATGTCATTTGACTCGAAATCGCGCCCCGATCGCAGTGGGGAAGCTCGTTTCTCGATTTGAGCATCCGAACTTATAGCGAGGTATTGAGATGTACATATCGGATTTTCGACGATTCGTTGTATTCGGATTTCGTGTTTCCGAGAACGGTGGTTTCTCGTGAATTATTTTGAATTGTCGAATTATGTTTTTGAGGAATGGTTATTGTGATTATTCAGGTGTTCGTGATCGTTCGTTTGGCGAGGGACTTTCCGCCGGATCACGGGTTAACGAATATCGCGTTACGCAAGTCTGTGAGTGGACATTTCTTTTCACGGATCTATTGCGAGTCTTTTATAAATGATTTACGAACTTGAGCATGCAGATTGATTATGATTTTACGAGCATGTGTTTTACGATTATGCATATACGAATATACGTATACGAATATATATATACGTACATATTATGTTTTATGCATGTGCATGGAAAGGATTTATGATTTGGTTTACACAGAGTACAGTCTCAGTATATGTTGTGGTATCGATACGCACTGGCTTCTCGGCTAATCCCCGAGTACGCTCCGGGGGGGGACAGATATCCTGACCCGAGGCCTTTCTGGCTAGGAATCATGTGTGGGTCTGGGATCCTGTGATTCAGACTGTGCTATCGCGTGGTAGTCCATGAGAGATTCCGCGATATATTTACGTCGCATGCTCTATACGTGAGTGGTAGCCAGTGTCTCCTCACGTACCATTTGATTTTCATGCATTTGACTCGCATATGATTTTATATGTATATATTACTTGGTGAAAGACATTTATTTTCGTCCACTCACTCTAACGTGTTTATTGTCTTTCCCCTGGGCTTTTCGGTTTCTGTGCCCAGTTTGCAGTTCAGGCTCTGTTGTCGCACGTCGTGGTCGGAGGCATAGTGCTCGAGCTACCTTGTATCTTCCAGTAGGTTTATTGTTCTACCTACTGTGGTATACATATATGTTTATACGATAGAGTTCGCTCTGAGAAATCTGTTGTTATGTTATACGATTTTACTCCGGATTTCAGTAAAGTGCATATATATTTATTATTTTACTTTACAGTTGATATATTGAGAAATCCGGATGGGATTGGTGCCCACGGTTTTCTTTTTGTGGCATAGGATGAAGTGTATTTTCCGCGTACAGGTAATGGTAATTCCACGTTAGTAACGAAACTCTGCCAAAATTTCTACGGTTTTTGTTGGTTCGTGTTTTTGAGGGTGTTCGATTCCGGTCTATGGAGCTAAATCGGGGTTGGGTCCTTTCAGCTTGGTATCAGAGCATTAGGTTATAGGTTCTGTAGACTTCTGTAGTCGTGTTTACTAAGGATATTTGAGAATGTACAGCATGTCTGGAATGGTGACCCGACCGGCCGGCGGATAATCATCAATATTCCGGGTGTTATATGCTTTCAAATATTTGAAGTTCCATGATTACGTTCCACTTGTTGTGAACGTTATGTTATTCATTAGGATGCCTCTTTGACGTGTTTTCCGTGTCGTATTGGTTGTGGATCCTATTGAGGATCATTCGACGCGCGATTTGCCAGAGAACTGTGGGTTTGGATGAGTAATCTGAGTCCAGAGAATTGTGTGGCACGGTTTTCCAGGTTGTGTGTTTATGAGCGTCCACATGTTGCCTCAGAGCTGAGAATTGTGGTAGTGATATTTGCCTGAGTCAGATTGTAGTATTTGGTGGGCTGATATTGTGTGAGTTCCGGTTGCGACTCCATGGCCTACATTCAGAGTGTTGTTTCTACGGTAATGGTTTAATCAGGCTACCCAGCATTCGAATGTGGAATGTTTAACCACCTGAGGCAGAGATGTGTTGTTCACATGTTTACCCCTGTTTGCACGTGTTATGTGGCTTCAGAGGAAGCAATGCACGAGGTTTGAGATGAGTTTGAACCTGAGCATCAGAGAGAGTCTGATTGTTGTGCCTCGAGACATCCGTGACGAGCTTAGTGTGTTGCACTCAGTGGCGAGGCTGTCGAGAAGGAAAGATGTACGCGGTTTTCGATGTGATGGTTTGAGGAAAGTGGACCTAGTCGAGACTTTGGTGAAGTTGAGTTCCGACACTTCGGGATCAGTGACTTCATCAGGCTGTGGTCTTTTCGATTATGTTGAGGATCCTCTGCTGATCCGTTTGTCGATGGCGGAGTTCACAGTGTAGCGGACTTGCTCCTGTGGCATGAGTTTGGGCGATCGTTGGTGATCTTTTCACGCAGCAGGTGTTGCGGTGACTTGTGTTCGTGGAGCACTCTCAGTTGCCATTGTGGTGGCCAGGAGGGTCACGTTGCGAGGAAGCGCCCTCAGCCAGCTGTGTTAGTGGTTCAACAGCTCAGAGTTTACGAGGAAATCATGATGCTGTTTCTAGAGCTTGATCAACCCAGATTTCCAGACGAGCCATTTAGAAAGTCGCAGTTGACGTGGGTGGCTAGTTGGGCATGTTGGAGTTTGTGCCATGACCTTGTTTGAGGACAGAATTTTCTCCGAGGTTACTGGTGTTTGATATCCATGGCTATTGTACCTGCATCTCCACTTCCGAGGTTTTGGAGAGTGTTGTATCCATTCGGAGGTTGCGAGATCCTTGTTGGAGGATATGGGTGGGCCGCGGATCTGTTATAGCTGGACATCGTGGATTTAGTGAGATTGTGAGTATGGACTTATTAATGATGCGTTTGGCTGTGTTCGTGTACCTCGAGAAGGAGGTTGTGTTTCGACGACCAGATTTCCCCGAGATGCTGTTTCGTGGTGATGGTCGCGCGGATGGTGGAGACGAATTGTGTTTTTTGCTTAGCTCATGTTGTGGATATTATGGTTGCTGTGCCCGACATTGGTGACATTGAGGTGGTTCTCGAGTTTCCAGGTGTGTTCCGGAGGAGTTACCAGGTGTTCCTCCAGTTCGATAGACCGACTACACCATTGAGCTTGTACCGGACGCTGGACTCATTTTACCGGTATTTTGTTGTTTGAAGCCAGCGGAGCTGATAGAGCTACAGTTTCGACTCCAGGAGTTGCTGGAGGAGGTTTCAGGAGATTCCATGTGACCCCGCGTATTTGCGTGGTGTGCTTTTGCATTGTTTGTACGGATGTTGGTTGGCTCGATGTGGTGGCGCATTGTCTACCGAAGCCTGATTTGCTTCAGAGGAGAGTGAGTATCCTCCGTTTTGGTTTGAAGAGTGGTTTGATCGACTCGTGAGAGTTTCAGTCTTTCCGAGATTGATTTCGGGTCCGGATACCATCAGTTGAGGATCGATGTGTCAGATGTGGTTTGGACAGCTTTTGGATTTCGGTGCGGACATCAGGAGATTTTGGTCACGCTGTTGGTTGACCAATGCCCCGTAGATCGTGTGGACTTGATGGACCAGGTGTTCAGACGGTTTCTGGACGAGTTGCGGTCATGTTCGTTGGCAATGTCCTGATGTACTCCAGGAATGTGGACCAGCGCCTGAAGCAGTTGCGAGCGGTTTTACGGGCTTTGCGAGACGACCAGGTGTTTGCGAAGTTCAGTCAGTATGAGTTTTGGCCGATTAGCGTGACGGTTTTGGGCTGTGTGATGTTATCCGAGGGAGTCAGTGTGGATTCCGATCAGATAGAAGCCGTGTTGATTTGGGGATTGCCCTATTATTGTACCAGAGATCAGGAGTCTCTTGGGTTGGCAGGCTTTCACCGACGGCTTTGTGCGGGACTTTCCCGGATTGCCACTTCACTTTCCGGATTGACGAAGGAAGTGTCAAGTTCGAGCGATTCGATGCACGCGAGGAGAGTTACTTACTCCTGCAGGATGGTTGACCGTTGCTTCGGTTTTGACCTTACCTCACGACCGCGACGAGTTCGTAGGTTATGGCGATGCATCGAGATTTGGATTTGGTTATGTTTTGATGCTGTGTAGCAGAGCGGTGGCTCATGGTTTCAGGCAGTGGAAACCTTATGTGGCTACGTATCATATGTATGATTTGGGTGTAGCTGTCTTTGTGTTAGTATCAGAGAGTTTGAGTCACTATTGCTATGGTGTGCAGCGCAGTGTAGGGCGTACACTGATCATTTGAGTTTCATCCACTTGCATTTCCGGCCAGATTTGGGCTTGAGGCAGTGTAGATGGATGGGGTCGACTAACGACTATGGCTGCACCTTTGAGTTTGTTCGGGAAAGGCTAGAGATTGAACTTTGACCATCCGTCTGGAATGTTGTTGCTGATGTGTTCAGTTGAAAGTCGAGAGCTTCAGTGTTTCATGTGTGTGTGGCTCGAGTTTCCGTGTTAGCCGAGTTGCGAGCTATAAGAGCTGTGTTCGGGTATGATGACGTTGAAGTTTATTTTTTTGCGCGCGGTTGGCGCTAGTGATGCGGAGATGTATCAGATACTTCGTGTTTATTACTCGTGATGCAACATGAAGAGCAATGTAGCAGTTTGTGTGTGCAAATGCCACACTGATCGACAGGCAATGGCTAGGAGGCAGAGACTTGCCGAGAAGTGTCAGCCATATGGGGAATTCCGATTAGACGTGGTGTTTGTTGCTGTGTTTGCGTGTGTTTGTATGCACTTTGGTTTGTGGTGCCAGTTGTTTGACCATTGTAGACCATTTGATGAATTTAGTACATTTTCTTATACTTTCGGAGATGATTTCAGTGGCAGGCTGGTATAGCTGTGTTTGATGGAGGTTGTCCATTTATGTGGTGTACCTGTGTTCCAGTTCGCTGACCGAGATAATCAGCTACGACTATGTGTTGGCAAACTTTACAGCGAGCATTGGGGACCAGATTACAGTTTGATACCGGTTCTTATCCTCAGATTGATGAGCGATCTTTAAGGACTATTCAGACCTTGGAGGGCATATTGTGGACCTCGGTATTGCAGTTCCGGAGGACTCGGGACTCGCAGTTTCACTTGTTCGAGATTGCTTGCAGTACCAGTTTGTTGACCACTGTGATTTTGACGTTGCTTGATGTCATTTTGAGGAACGATGTTGTACTCCATTGTGTTGGAGCGAGTTTGGTTTGAGTTGATATTTGATTCAGATTTTGTGGAAGGTGCTACCACAGACTGTCAGAATAGCGGAAATGGGTTGATAATTGCTCGAGTTCGATGTTTGAGCTATGTTGATATGAGTGTGTGAGTTGTGTTGATGTAAGCAGACTGAGTAGTGATTTGCCATGTTATTTTGATCCGTGTGTGATCGTAGGCGAGTTTGTGTTGTGCCGTATAGTTTGGCATCGCCTATAGTGTTGGGTTTTATGTGTGTTGTGTTCCGTGTGGCGGAACTGTGTTTCAGGTTTGCTACGGGTTGTGTACCCTATCTATTCCTTATGCAGGAATACTTGGCGATTATGTGGAGCCAGTTCAGATTCGAGATTTGAGGGTACAGGGATTTCAGCACAGAGCTATCTCCTATTGTGGAATCTGTTATCAGAAATGTTCAGTTGACGTAGCCACTTGAGAGTTGAGCAGTATGCAGAGGCGGTGCTCCTATGTTTAGCCGACAGACTTGGAAATTTCGAGGTCGAAATTTTTTTTAGGGGGGGTGGATTTGTGACGACCCGGACTAAAATCACCAGTATGATTAGCTATGTACGTGAGATACAGCGTTGTCGCAGGTTTCCGACAGTATTTGAATTGCCATATTTGTTAACGACTTAATCATTGGCCGAGAATTGGAGCTGGGTCTCTTCTCGAGAGTCGTTCTACGTGTGATTTTGAGTTCATGGGCGGTTCCGGATCGTTATTTGGACGACCGAGGAATTAATTATGAATATTTGAAGTTCGGATTCAAATGGTAGTGCTCTTAACTACTAAATTACCGGACGAGAATTTGGTTTCGGCTTCTTCACGGATGTTGTTCAGAATTTAATTTCGAGCTCGTCGGAACTTCCGGAGCATTATTCCGAGTTACGAAGATTTAGTTGTGAATATTTCTGATTATTGGTTATTTAGTCGATTAAATATGTGTTGGTTCGAATGGTTGACTTTTTATTCGATTGGTCGATGTGTTTGACTTTGGGTGATAAATGAAGAGTACGTCGAGACGAGTTTGTGGCCGCGAGAATTATTGGAATCGGAGTTACGACGCGGGAGTTACGTGTGTTTGAAGTTTATCGAAATGTATTTTTGGAAGTTTCCATTTTGGGGAAGTGTATATATATGGGCTTACCTGATTTGGAAAGTCAAAAGGAGCATTGAATTTCTTTGACTGGCATTTGACTGGTCAACCCGAGCTGTGGAGGGTGGAGACGGTGACGGACGGTCCACGACGGCGACTCGCCGCCCGGCCACCACCGGCTTCGAGTCTGGGCTCATCCTCCTCGCCTCAACACCCTCTATCCGTTTCCGGCCTCCTCTCACGGCGTGGGACGCCGGAGGAGGGAGGAATTCCGGCCAAAATTGGAAGGTTTTCGAATGAATTCGGGTTCCCTATTTTTGTCCGAATTGAGCTTAATCAAGCACTGGGTTTTGAAGCTCTCCTCTCAAGGATTCTAACCATGTAAGTTTGAAGCTTTAATTCGATTTATGGAAAGAGAATTTTGGGTTTGAATTTTGCGTACCAATTCGGTTTTGCTTGAAATTGAGCTAGTTAGAGATGGAATTGGCCTTTGTTGCAGTTGACAAAGTTGCTCAGTGGGTGATTTTGCATGGAATAGGGGTTGCTCCGCCATGAAATTGTTCCGGTCAATGGCGGCGCCGCCGTGGGCGGTGGTCAACGGCGGTCAACTTTGACTTTTTGGGATTTTCGACAAGTTGCATGTCATTTGACTCGAAATCGCGCCCCGATCGCAGTGGGGGGGTTCGTTTCTCGATTTGAGCATCTGAACTTATAGCGAGGTATTGAGATGTACATATCGGATTTTCGACGATTCGTCGTATTCGGATTTCGTGTTTCCGAGAACGGTGGTTTCTCGTGAATTGTTTTGAATTGTCGAATTATGTTTTTGAGGAATGGTTATTGTGATTATTCAGGTGTTCGTGATCGTTCGTTTGGCGAGGGACTTTCCGCCGGATCACGGGTTAACGCATATCGCGTTACGCAAGTCTGTGAGTGGACATTTCTTTTCATGGATTGATTGCGAGTCTTTTATAAATGATTTACGAACTTGAGCTTGCAGATTGATTATGATTTTACGAGCATGTGTTTTACGATTATGCATATACGAATATACGTATACGAATATATATATATATATATATATATACGTACATATTATGTTTTATGCATGTGCATGGAAAGGATTTATGATTTGGTTTACACAGAGTACAGTCTCAGTATATGTTGTGGTATCGATACGCACTGGCTTCTCGGCTAATCCCCGAGTACGCTTCGGGGGGGACAGATATCCTGACCCGAGGCCTTTCTGGCTAGGAATCATGTGTGGGTCTGGGATCCCGTGATTCAGACTGTGCTATCGCGTGGTAGTCCATGAGAGATTCCGCGATATATTTACGTCGCATGCTCTATACGTGAGTGGTAGCCAGTGTCTCCTCACGTACCATTTGATTTTCATGCATTTGACTCGCATATGATTTTATATGTATATATTACTTGGTGAAAGACATTTATTTTCGTCCACTCACTCTAACTGTTTATTGTCTTTCTCCTGGGCTTTTCGGTTTCCGTGCCCAGTTTGCAGTTCATGCTCTGTTGTCGCACGTCGTGGTCGGAGGCATAGTGCTCGAGCTACCTTGTATCTTCCAGTAGGTTTATTGTTCTACCTACTGTGGTATACATATATGTTTATACGATAGAGGTCGCTCTGAGAAATCTGTTGTTATGTTATACGATTTTACTCCGGATTTCAGTAAAGTGCATATATATTTATTCTTTTACTTTACAGTTGATATATTGAGAAATCCGGATGGGATTGGTGTCCACGGTTTGCTTTTTGTGGCATAGGATGAAGTGTATTTTCCGCGTGCAGGTAATGGTAATTCCACGTCAGTAACGAAACTCTGCCAAAATTTTTACGGTTTTTGTTGGTTCGTGTTTTTGAGGGGGTTCGATTTCGGTTTAGGGAGCTAAATCGGGGTTGGGTCCTTTCACAAAGTCATAGCATGAATCCTGGCCTACCCGGTTGGTCGTCCACGCTATGGGTGTCCCTGCTGTCCGCCCTGGCCCGAAAACTGTACTAGTCGAGCTCCCGAAGTGGCACCTCGCTGTCCACCAACACCAACAGGCTGGAGACAGTCCCTCGCAAAGTGACTCTCCTGGCCACAACAATAACAAAGGGTAGGGCCTCGCTGACAAGGACCAAAGTGATACCTGTTGCAGAGACTACACAATGGGTACTCCCTCGGTACGGCGAAAGCACCACCGGTACGCCAAGGATAACTGGAACCGTTAGAACCCCCACTAGACTGTGGTCGCTGCGGCAGATCTCTCCTCCATCTCTGTCTCTGTCTCGATGCACTAGCTGGTGGTCGATATGGTCAACTTCCCGAGGATGAAGCAGATCCGGAAGTATCAGAACTCAGCCTCTTTGAAGACCCCTGACTCAGTCCGCCCTCCTCAAATCATCTAGGCTGGTATCTCATCTTCCTCTCCTTCTCAATATCCTCACCTCGAAGTGCTGCACTGACAAACTCATCGAAGTTGTTTCGAGGCATCGTAGTCAAAGTCCCCTTGATGTTCAAGTTCAAACCCAGCTCAAATATGCGGCACTTGGCTTCCTCAGTAGCCACCATGTCATGGGCAAACCGAGATAAGCAAGTAAATCTGTCCCGATACTCAATCACAGACAAACTGCCCTGCCTCAAATTCATGAACTCCTTATACTTTCGCTGCTGGGTAGCCTGATTGAAGTATCTCCGCATAAACAGATCCCGAAACAAAGTCCACGGAGTATCAACTGGTACCCTATCGGTGCTAACCCACTAAAAGTATGCATCTGACTCAAGTAATCCGACTGATGCCACTGTCATCTGCTCAAGGGTAAAACGCAGACGCTCACATACGCGTTCAACCTGAACCAACCATGCCTCACAAATCTCTGGATCAGCTGAACCCGAAAAGACAGTCGCACCAGCAATACGAGTATTGACCACAGGGTCAAAACGCTCCTCCAAACGCAACACTTGCATCAGCAAGTCGTGTGTCTGGCGATCCTCATCAGGATCCACTTCCCGATTCACACGGGGACCACGTCGAGGAGGCATCCTACTGATACAAGACAAGCATTAGGTACAAGCAAAAGGAACGTAATCATGAGACCTCAGATATTTGAGAGTACACAACACCCGAAGCATTGATGAGTACCGCTGGACAGTCGGGTCATCACTCCAGACATGCTGTACAAACTCAAATACCCTAAGCGTCACAACTACAAGATTCTACAGAATTTGACAACCTAATGCTCTGATACCAAGCTGAAAGGGCCCAACCCCGATTTAGTTTCCTAAACCAAAATCAAACCTCTTCTAAAAACACGAATCAACAAAAACCATCAAAATTTCGGTAGAGTAACGCTACTAACGCGGAATTGCCATTAACCAGCACCCGAAAAATACACTTCATCCTATGCCATAAAAACTAAACCGTGGGCACTAATCCCATCCGGATTTCTCAATATCATATCAATAACATAAAGCAGTAAATGTAACTGTACTTTATAGAAAATTCGGGGAAAACCACATAAAAACATGTATCGGTAACGTATCAAAGAGACCTCTAGTGTATATATACAAAATATACAATAGTAGGCAAAACAAGAAACCTACTGGAAAAGAAAGGTAGCTCGAACGACTAGCCTCCGACCGCGATGTGAGACACCAGAATCCGAACTGCAAACTGGGCACGAAAACCGAAAAGCCCAGGGGAAAGACATATAAACCGTTAGAGTGAGTGGACGAAAATAAATGTCTTTCGCCGAATAATATATGTTATAAAAACATATGCGAGTCAAAATGAACGAATATGATATAGTACACGAGGTGAACCCAAACTCCTCCAGCGTACAGAGCATGCATAGAAATACTCATGGACACATCCGTGCTAGTACAGCCCGAATCACGGGATCCCAGACCCACACGTGATTATAGCCAGAAAGGCCTCTGGTCAGGGTATCTGTTCCCACCCGGAAATACATCGGCACAAGGAACAGAAATCGGTACCCACCCGGAAATACAACAGTACAAGTGAAAGGACCCAACCCCGATTCAGTTGCCTAAACCGGAATTGAACCCCTTCTGAAAACACGAACCAACAAAAACCATTAAAATTTCGGCAGAGTTTCGTTACTAACGCGGAATTGCATTAACTTGCACCATGGAAATAACACTTCATCCTATGCCACAAAAACCAAACCGTGGGCACCAATCCCATCCGTAAACATACTGTAATATATATAATATATATATATATAATATGCTGTAACATATAAAACTGTATAAAATAATCAACAGAATTTTCGAAATCTCCACTCGAAACCTTCGACTGAAAATTCGATACCCAAATCAATACGAAAACCTCTAGGCGATAATCAAGGCACGATTACGAGAAAAATGACATTAAAAACATCAAAATCTGAAAAGTCAACGGTCTCGCCGGAGCGCCGTCGTTGACCGTCGTCAACAAAGACTTTCTCCGGCGATGAAGCTCCAGATTAGAAGATCTCCTCAAGCCCAGTCACTTCTCCAACTACCACAAGGTCCAAATCACACCGGAACCTCACCAATTTAGCTCGAAACCAAACGGAAATTCAAATTCCGGCAACCTAATCGGGTTCACCAAAAACCACCATTTCAACTCAATTCAAGCATAGGGGAAGCATCTCTAGGCCAAGGGGAAGCGAAACCCCCACCTCCCCGCCACCGTGGCTCGCCGGAAAACCCCAAACCGTCACCGGCGAAAACCAAGGAACCGACCCGAATCGAACCCCATCAATACCTCATCAATTCTCAAATTTCTAAACACAAAACAACTCAAAATCACGAGAGGAAGAGAACCATACCCTTAACGTAGCCGGAGGTGGCCGGAAAACCCAAGTCGGCCGGCGAAACCAAACGGGAAAGTTTTCCTCCCTCGGTCAACGGTCAAACTTCCAAAAACGGAAAGTCAACTCTAGTCAACTCCCAAACAGTGATTTACGACTATTTCTCGACTATTTTCGATATTTATACTCGCGCCTCGGGTCGATCGATGGTTCAAAACAAATAACCAATACGATTCGGATAAACACAAAACAAACGGATAAACTCGTCGATAAACCGAAACTTCAAATAATCATATTATATTCCTTGATTATCGAAAAATTCATCCGGAACCACCCACGAGCTCGAAATCTTGTGCTCTACAACTTCCGTGAATAAACCCATTTCAAATATGATATAGTACACGAACGAACCACCCACGAACGAATATGATATAGTACACGAGGTGAACCCAAACTCCTCCAGCGTACAGAGCATGCATAGAAATACTCATGGACACATCCGTGCTAGTACAGCCCGAATCACGGGATCCCAGACCCACACGTGATTCTAGCCAGAAAGGCCTCTGGTCAGGGTATCTGTTCCCACCCGGAAATACATCGGCACAAGGAACAGAAATCGGTACCCACCCGGAAATACAACGGTACAAGTGAAAGGACCCAACCCCGATTCAGTTGCCTAAACCGGAATTGAACCCCTTCTGAAAACACGAACCAACAAAAACCATTAAAATTTCGACAGAGTTTCGTTACTAACGCGGAATTGCATTAACTTGCACCATGGAAATAACACTTCATCCTATGCCACAAAAACCAAACCGTGGGCACCAATCCCATCCGTAAACATACTGTAATATATATAATATATATATAATATACTGTAACATATAAAACTGTATAAAATAATCAACAGAATTTCCGAAATCTCCACTCGAAACCTTCGACTGAAAATTCGATACCCAAATCAATACGAAAACCTCTAGGCGATAATCAAGGCACGATTACGAGAAAAATGACATTAAAAACATCAAAATCTGAAAAGTCAACGGTCTCGCCGGAGCGCCGCCGTTGACCGCCGTCAACAAAGACTTTCTCCGGCGATGAAGCTCCAGATTAGAAGATCTCCTCAAGCCCAGTCACTTCTCCAACTACCACAAGGTCCAAATCACACCGGAACCTCACCAATTTAGCTCGAAACCAAACGGAAATTCAAATTCCGGCAACCTAATCGGGTTCACCAAAAACCACCATTTCAACTCAATTCAAGCATAGGGGAAGCATCTCTAGGCCAAGGGGAAGCGAAACCCCCACCTCCCCGCCACCGTGGCTCGCCGGAAAACCCCAAACCGTCACCGGCGAAAACCAAGGAACCGACCCGAATCGAACCCCATCAATACCTCATCAATTCTCAAATTTCTAAACACAAAACAACTCAAAATCACGAGAGGAAGAGAACCATACCCTTAACGTAGCCGGAGGTGGCCGGAAAACCCAAGTCGGCCGGCGAAACCAAACGGGAAAGTTTTCCTCCCTCGGTCAACGGTCAAACTTCCAAAAACGGAAAGTCAACTCTAGTCAACTCCCAAACAGTGATTTACGACTATTTCTCGACTATTTTCGATATTTATACTCGCGCCTCGGGTCGATCGATGGTTCAAAACAAATAACCAATACGATTCGGATAAACACAAAACAAACGGATAAACTCGTCGATAAACCGAAACTTCAAATAATCATATTATATTCCTTGATTATCGAAAAATTCATCCGGAACCACCCACGAGCTCGAAATCTTGTGCTCTACAACTTCCGTGAAGAAACCCATTTCAAATATGATATAGTACACGAACGAACCACCCACGAACGAATATGATATAGTACACGAGGTGAACCCAAACTCCTCCAGCGTACAGAGCATGCATAGAAATACTCATGGACACATCCGTGCTAGTACAGCCCGAATCACGGGATCCCAGACCCACACGTGATTCTAGCCAGAAAGGCCTCTGGTCAGGGTATCTGTTCCCACCCGGAAATACATCGGCACAAGGAACAGAAATCGGTACCCACCCGGAAATACAACGGTACAAGTGAAAGGACCCAACCCCGATTCAGTTGCCTAAACCGGAATTGAACCCCTTCTGAAAACACGAACCAACAAAAACCATTAAAATTTCGACAGAGTTTCGTTACTAACGCGGAATTGCATTAACTTGCACCATGGAAATAACACTTCATCCTATGCCACAAAAACCAAACCGTGGGCACCAATCCCATCCGTAAACATACTGTAATATATATAATATATATATAATATACTGTAACATATAAAACTGTATAAAATAATCAACAGAATTTCCGAAATCTCCACTCGAAACCTTCGACTGAAAATTCGATACCCAAATCAATACGAAAACCTCTAGGCGATAATCAAGGCACGATTACGAGAAAAATGACATTAAAAACATCAAAATCTGAAAAGTCAACGGTCTCGCCGGAGCGCCGCCGTTGACCGCCGTCAACAAAGACTTTCTCCGGCGATGAAGCTCCAGATTAGAAGATCTCCTCAAGCCCAGTCACTTCTCCAACTACCACAAGGTCCAAATCACACCGGAACCTCACCAATTTAGCTCGAAACCAAACGGAAATTCAAATTCCGGCAACCTAATCGGGTTCACCAAAAACCACCATTTCAACTCAATTCAAGCATAGGGGAAGCATCTCTAGGCCAAGGGGAAGCGAAACCCCCACCTCCCCGCCACCGTGGCTCGCCGGAAAACCCCAAACCGTCACCGGCGAAAACCAAGGAACCGACCCGAATCGAACCCCATCAATACCTCATCAATTCTCAAATTTCTAAACACAAAACAACTCAAAATCACGAGAGGAAGAGAACCATACCCTTAACGTAGCCGGAGGTGGCCGGAAAACCCAAGTCGGCCGGCGAAACCAAACGGGAAAGTTTTCCTCCCTCGGTCAACGGTCAAACTTCCAAAAACGGAAAGTCAACTCTAGTCAACTCCCAAACAGTGATTTACGACTATTTCTCGACTATTTTCGATATTTATACTCGCGCCTCGGGTCGATCGATGGTTCAAAACAAATAACCAATACGATTCGGATAAACACAAAACAAACGGATAAACTCGTCGATAAACCGAAACTTCAAATAATCATATTATATTCCTTGATTATCGAAAAATTCATCCGGAACCACCCACGAGCTCGAAATCTTGTGCTCTACAACTTCCGTGAAGAAACCCATTTCAAATATGATATAGTACACGAACGAACCACCCACGAACGAATATGATATAGTACACGAGGTGAACCCAAACTCCTCCAGCGTACAGAGCATGCATAGAAATACTCATGGACACATCCGTGCTAGTACAGCCCGAATCACGGGATCCCAGACCCACACGTGATTCTAGCCAGAAAGGCCTCTGGTCAGGGTATCTGTTCCCACCCGGAAATACATCGGCACAAGGAACAGAAATCGGTACCCACCCGGAAATACAACGGTACAAGTGAAAGGACCCAACCCCGATTCAGTTGCCTAAACCGGAATTGAACCCCTTCTGAAAACACGAACCAACAAAAACCATTAAAATTTCGACAGAGTTTCGTTACTAACGCGGAATTGCATTAACTTTCACCATGGAAATAACACTTCATCCTATGCCACAAAAACCAAACCGTGGGCACCAATCCCATCCGTAAACATACTGTAATATATATAATATATATATAATATACTGTAACATATAAAACTGTATAAAATAATCAACAGAATTTCCGAAATCTCCACTCGAAACCTTCGACTGAAAATTCGATACCCAAATCAATACGAAAACCTCTAGGCGATAATCAAGGCACGATTACGAGAAAAATGACATTAAAAACATCAAAATCTGAAAAGTCAACGGTCTCGCCGGAGCGCCGCCGTTGACCGCCGTCAACAAAGACTTTCTCCGGCGATGAAGCTCCAGATTAGAAGATCTCCTCAAGCCCAGTCACTTCTCCAACTACCACAAGGTCCAAATCACACCGGAACCTCACCAATTTAGCTCGAAACCAAACGGAAATTCAAATTCCGGCAACCTAATCGGGTTCACCAAAAACCACCATTTCAACTCAATTCAAGCATAGGGGAAGCATCTCTAGGCCAAGGGGAAGCGAAACCCCCACCTCCCCGCCACCGTGGCTCGCCGGAAAACCCCAAACCGTCACCGGCGAAAACCAAGGAACCGACCCGAATCGAACCCCATCAATACCTCATCAATTCTCAAATTTCTAAACACAAAACAACTCAAAATCACAAGAGGAAGAGAACCATACCCTTAACGTAGCCGGAGGTGGCCGGAAAACCCAAGTCGGCCGGCGAAACCAAACGGGAAAGTTTTCCTCCCTCGGTCAACGGTCAAACTTCCAAAAACAGAAAGTCAACTCTAGTCAACTCCCAAACAGTGATTTACGACTATTTCCCGACTATTTTCGATATTTATACTCGCGCCTCGGGTCGATCGACGGTTCAAAACAAATAACCAATACGATTCGGATAAACACAAAACAAACGGATAAACTCGTCGATAAACCGAAACTTCAAATAATCATATTATATTCCTTGATTATCGAAAAATTCATCCGGAACCACCCACGAGCTCGAAATCTTGTGCTCTACAACTTCCGTGAAGAAACCCATTTCAAACTCTCGGCCGACAATTAAGTCGTGAACTAAATCGGCAAACTACTCAATTAACGACTAACCGCGAGTACGCACAATCTTGTGATTCGTACTGATTACTCTACTGATTCTGGTTCAGGTCGTCACAAATCTACCCCCCTTAAAAAAAAATTTGACCTCGAAATTTACATACATGTCAAGTGAACAGATGAGGATACTGTTCCCGCATACGCTGCTCAGTCTCCCAGGTGGCCTCCTCAATCGAGTGATTCTGCCACAAGACCTTCACTAGCGGGATCACACGATGTCTCAGCTCCTGCTCACATCGATCGAGAATCTGCACAGGCTCCTCCACGTACGTCAAATCCTCTCGAATCGGTAATTGTTGTGGGGCTAACACATGTGAAGGATCTGAGATGTACTTCCGCAACATCGAAACATGAAAAATATCATGAACACGAGCCATCTCAGCTGGTAACTCAAGTCTGTAAGCAACAACTCCAATCCTCTCTGTGATCTCATACGGACCAATGTATCGCGGTCGAAGCTTGCCACGCTTCCCGAAACACACAACTCCCTTCCACGGAGATAGTTTCAGGAAGACCCAATCGCCTACCTCAAACTCGAGGCTCTTCCTCCTTACGTCCGGATAACTCTTCTGACGATCCTGGGCGATCTTCAATCTATCCCAGATAATCTGGACGTCCTCCATAGTGCTCTTCACCAGATCAGGGCCAATAAGCCATCGCTCGCCCACCTCACTCCAACACAACAGAGTGCGACACTGCTTCCCGTACAGGGCCTCGTACGGTGCCATCTCGATACTGGTCTGATAGTTGTTGTTGTAGGCGAACTCTATCAAATGTAGCTGCTGGTCACAATTCCCGCGGAACTGCAACACGCAAGACCGTAACATATCCTCAAGTGTCTGTATAGTCCGCTCTGATTGCCCGTCAGTCTAAGGATAAAAAGCTGTACTGAACCGCAACCTCATGCCCAAGGCTCGCTGCAATGCTTGCCAAAACTCATGGGTGAACTGACTGTCTCGGTCAGAAACAATGGACACAGGCACACCGTGCAAGCGAACAATCTCTGATAAGTACAACTTGGCCAATCTGCCCACTGATATCTTCCCCGGAAGTGCGAGAAAATGAGCGGATTTCGTTAGTCGATCCACAATAACCCAAATACCAGTGTTGCCAGCCGAAGTGCGTGGCAACTGATAAACGAAATCCATGGTAATGTGCTCCCACTTCCAAACTGGAATCTCAAGTGGCTGTAGTTTCCCTGCAGGTTTCTGCCTCTCCGCTTTCACCTGCTGACAAATCAAACATCGGCTCAAATATGCGGCAATCTCTAGCTTCATGTTGCGCCACCAGTAATACGCTCGAAGTGTACGAAACATCTCCGTACCTCCGGGATGCATCGCATACGCTGAACTATGGGCCTCGTCCAGAATCTCCTTCTTCAGGCTCTCATCTATGGGCACACATAACCTGCCTCTGAACAACAACGTGCCGTCATCGCTCAATCGGAATTCTGTAGGCACACCATTCTGTATCATGGTCTTCTTGCTCAGCAAGTAGGAATATGAATCCTGAGCCTCTCATACCTGATCAACCAATACGGGTCGAACCTGAAAATTGGCCAATAAAGCTCCCTCATCATCCCACTTGAACTCGGCACCCGTAGCCCGAAGCTCGGCTAACATCGATACTCTGGCCACACAGACATGGAACAACGAAGCTCCAGATTTCCGGCTAAGTGCATCAGCTACAACATTGGTCTTCCCTGGATGGTACTCGAAAGTGCAATCGTAGTCGTTGATCAACTCCATCCATCGGTGTTGCCTCATGTTCAAATCCGGCTGCGTCTGCAAGTAAGTGAGACTTTTGTGGTCGGTGTAGATCTTACACTGAGCTCCATACAGGTAATGTCTCCAACTCTTCAACGCTAGCACAATAGCAGCTAACTCCAAATCATGCGTCGGATAGTTGACCTCATGTGGTTTCAGCTGCCTGGAACCGTAGGCCACAACTCTACCATACTGCATCAGCACACAACCAAGCCCCAATTTCGACGCATCACTGTACACTACAAACTCACCGCTGTCGTCTGGTAATGTCAGAACCGGTGCAGTAGTCAACCTCTCCTTCAGGAGCAAATAACTCTCCTCACATGCGTCGGACCACTCAAACTTGACGCCCTTCTTCGTCAATCTGGTCAGTGGTGTAGCAATCCGAGAGAAATCATATACAAACCGTCGATAATAGCCAGCTAAACCCAAGAAACTCCGGATCTCCGGTACAGTAGTAGGTCTACTCCAGTTCAGCACGGCCTCGATCTTGTCAGGATCAACACTGACTCCCTCTGTCGAGATCACGTGGCCTAAGAACTTCACACTATCCAACCAAAACTCGCACTTCCTAAACTTTGCAAACAACCGATGGTCCCGCAAAGTTCGCAACACTGCTCGCAAATGCTTCTTGTGCTGGCCCACACTCCGGGAATAGATCAAGATATCATCAATAAATACAATCACAAACTTGTCCAGAAACCGTCTAAACACCCGATTCATCAAGTCCATGAAAGCTGCGGGGGCATTGGTCAACCCAAACGGCATAACCAGAAACTCGTGATGCCCATACTGCGACCTGAAAGCTGTCTTGGCCACATCCGAGTCCCGAATCCTCAACTGGTGATATCCGGATCGAAGGTCAATCTTCGAAAAGACTGATGCTCCCTTGAGCTGATCGAACAAATCATCAATCTGCGGTAACGAATACTTGTTCTTCACTGTAACCTGATTCAACTTCCGGTAGTCGATGCACAAACGCATAGATCCATCCTTCTTCCGCACAAATAACACTGGGGCACCCCACGGAGAAACACTAGGTCGGATAAAACCCTTCTCCAGCAACTCCTGGAGCTGAACCTGCAACTCTTTCAACTCCGCTTGAGCCATATGATACGGTGTCTGGGAGATAGGTCCCGTGCCTGGTAATAACTCAATAGTAAAGTCAATCTCCCGAACAGGGGGTATACCATGTAACTCCGCTGGAAACACATCCGGAAACTCAGAGACCACCTCATTACTACCAAGATCTGGCACTGCCGCTGTAGTGTCCACAACATGGGCTAAATAAGCAACACAGCCTTTCTTCATCAACCGATCTGCCCTCATCGCGGAAATCAAACACGGTAGTAATGTGTTCTTCTCGCCGCGGAACAGTATCTCGGGAAAGCCTGGTCGTCAAAACGCGACCTCCTTCTTGTGGCAGTCAAACATGGCCCAGTGAGTCTCCCAGAAGTCCATACCCAAGATCAGATCAAAGTCCACAATATCAAGCAACAGCAAATCTGCGGCTAAACCATGTCCTCCAACAAACACCTCACAATCTCTATATACCCAACCGATACTCACAATCTCCCCTGACGGATATAACACTCTCCACAACCCCGGAAGTAGAGATGCAAGTACCGTAGCTAATGATGATAGTCTATATGACATGAATGAATGTGTGGCACATGGATCTAACAATGCAAGTACTGGAATACCAAAGATATGTAACGTACCGATAACGACCTCTGGTGAAGCTCTGCCCTCTCGTAGAGTCATGGCATGAACCCTCGCCTGTCCGGCTGGTCGTCCACGCTGAGGCTGTCCCTGCTGTCTGCCCTGACCCACAAACTGCGCTGGTCGAGCTCCCGAAGTGGCACCTCGCTCAGCTCCGGAACTCTGGGCCGCCTGTCCATCAACACCATCATACTAATAACACTCCCTAGCATAGTGACCCACCTGGCCACAGCGAAAACAAGTGACGGGACCTCGCTGACATGGACCCACATGATGTCTGCTGCAGAGACTACACAACGGGTACTCCCTCGGTACAGCAAAAGTGCCACCAGTACGCTGAGGATAACTAGAACCGCTGGAACCCCCACTAGCCTGTGGTCGCTGCGGTCGATCTCTCCTCCATCTCGGTCTCTGCCTCGGTACACTTGCTGGTGGCCGATAAGATCCACCGCCTGAGGATGAAGCCGAACCGGAAGTATCAGAACTCTGCCTCTTTGAAGGCCCCTGACTCGGTCCACCCTTCTCAAACCGTCTCATCTGGTACCTCTGCTGCCTCTCCTTCTCAATGTCCTCACCTCGGAGTGCTGCACTGACAAACTCATCAAAGTTGTTCTGAGGCATCGTAGTCAGAGTCCCCTTGATGTTCATATTCAAACCCAGCTCAAACCTGCAACACTTGGCTTCCTCAGTAGCCACCATATCACGCGTAAAACGAGGTAAGCGGGTAAACCAGTCCTGGTACTCAAGCACAGACATACTGCCCTGTCTCAAGTTCGTAAACTCCTCATACTTGCGCTGCTAGGTAGCCTGATTGAAGTATCTCCGCATAAACAAATCTCAAAACAAAGTCCACGAAGTATCAACTGGAACTCTGTCGGTGCTAACCCACCAAAAGTACGCATCACCCTCAAGTAATCCAACTGCTGCCACTATCATCTGCTCAGGGGTAAATCGCAGACGCTCACAAACACGTTCAACCTGAACCACACATGCCTCACATATCTCTGGATCAGCTGAACCCGAAAACACAGTAGCACCAGTTGTACGAGCTTTGACCACAGGGTCAAAACGCTCTTCCAAACGCAGCACTCACATCAGCAAGTCGTGCGTCTGGCGATCCTCATCAGGATTCGCTTCCCGATCAACACGGGGACCACGTCGAGGAGGCATCCTACTGATACAAAACAAGCATTAGGTACAAGCAGAAATAACGTAATCATGAGACCGCATATATTTGAGAACACACAACACCCGAAGTATTGATGAGTACCACTGGCCAGTCGGGTCATCACTCCAGTCATGCTGTACAAACTCAAATACCCTATGCGTCACAACTACAAGAATCTACAGGATCTGACAACCTAATGCTCTGATACCAAGCTGAAAGGACCCAACCCCGATTCAGTTGCCTAAACCAGAATTGAACCCCTTCTGAAAACATGAACCAACAAAAACCATTAAAATTTCGGCAGAGTTTCGTTACTAATGCGGAATTGCATTAACCTGCACCCTGGAAATAACACTTCATCCTATGCCACAAAAACCAAACCGTGGGCACCAATCTCATCCGGATTTCTCAATATCATAACATAATCAATAAACAGTAAACATACTGTAATATATATAATATATATAATATATCCGAGAAAATCCATATAAAACATGTATCAGAATGTATCAGAGTGACCTCGAGTGTAAATATATACAATATATATATATATATATATCAGTAGGCGAAACAAGAACCTACTGGAAAACACAGGTAGCTCGAATCACTAGCCTCCAACCGCGACGTGAAACACCAGAATCCGAACTGCAAACTGGGCACGGAAACCGAAAAGCTCAGGGGAAAGGCAAATAAAAACGTTAGAGTGAGTGGACGAAAATAAACATATGCCTTTCACCAGTTTATATACATAATCAATGTAAAATGATGTGAGTTCGGAAAATATATATATGGAGGTTGTCAGGCGAATCTCTCAAGCCCGACGTCAGGTGAATCTCTCAAACCCGACGGTGATAGGCCAGGGGAATCTCTCAACCCCGGCGGCATACAGGGGAATCTCTCAACCCTGCCCAGAGGAATCTCTCAACTCTGGTCCAGAGGAATATCTCAACTCTGGCGGACTACTGGTGATCAGCCGAGTAGCCGAAGCATCGATGCAGTAATGCCATCACCAATAAATATAAAGTAATACCTCCGAAAATAACATATATCTCAACATCGTATAAAGTAAATACGAAAAATCACAATAAATCACGAACTTGCAAACAACTGTGAAAATATAAACGTGTCCACTCATAGATCAGCAAGCGCGCACTCGCGCTAATCTCGTGGTCCAGGGGAAGATCCCTCGCCTGAAGCACGATCTCGATCCCCTGAATAATCATAAACACATCTAATCAAAACCATAGCCCACAACACTGTACTTAACCACGGAAACCAACCGTTCCCGAAAACATATAAAACTGTATAAAATAATCGACTGAATTTCCGAAATCTCCACTCGAAACCTTCGACTAAAAATCCGATACCCAAATCAATACGAAAACCTCTAGGCGATAATCAGGGCGCGATTACGAGAAAAATGACATTAAAAACATCAAAATCTGAAAAGTCAACGGTCTCGCCGGAGCGTCGCCGTTAACCGCCGCCGCCGCCGCCGGCGCGCCGGCAACGGAGACTTTCTCCGGCGAGGAAGCTCCAGATTAGAAGATCTCCTCAAGCCTAGTCACTTCTTCAACTACCACAAGGTCCAAATCACACCGGAACCTCACCAATTTAGCTCGAAACCAAACGGAAATTCAAATTCCGGCAACCTAATCGGGTTCACCAAAAACCACCATTTCAACTCAATTCAAGCATAGGGGAAGCATCTCTAGGCCAAGGGGAAGCGAAACCCCTACCTCCCCGCCACCGTGGCTCACCGGAAAACCCCAAACCGTCACCGGCGAAAACCAAGGAACCGACCCGAATCGAACCCCATTAATACCTCATCAATTCTCAAAATTCTAAACACTAAACAACTCAAAATCACGAGAGGAAGAGAACCATACCCTTAACGTAGCCGGAGGTGGCCTGAAAACCCAAGTCGGCCGGCGAAACCAAACGGGAAAGTTTTCCTCCCTCGGTCAATGGTCAAACTTCCAAAAACGGAAAGTCAACTCTGGTCAACTCCCAAACAGTGATTTACGACTATTTCTCGACTATTTTCGATATTTATACTCGCACCTCAGGTCGATCGACGGTCCAAAATGAATAACCAATACGATTCGGATAAACACAAAACAAACGGATAAACTCGTCGATAAACCAAAACTTCAAATAATCATATTATATTCCTCGGTTATCGGAAAATTCATCCGAAACCACACACAAGCTCAAAATCTCGTGCTCTACAACTTCTGTGAAGAACCCCATTTCAAACTCTCGGCCGACAATTAAGTCGTAAACTAAATCGGCAAACTACTCAATTAACGACTAACCGCGATTACGCACAATCTCGTGAATCGTACTGATTACTCTACTGATTCTGGTTCGGGTCGTCACAACAAGGTACAGTTCCCCCCTGGTAGACATCCTCGGGGATCAGCCGGGATGCAAGTGTATCGATACAACCACATATACTAAGACTGTACTCTATGTAAATCAAATCACAAATAGTTTCATGCATACGTATAAAGCATAATGTAAATGCATAATCGTAAAGCACATGCTCATATAAGTCATAATCACAAATGTATGCTCATGCTTGTAAAATGTAATATAAAGACTCGCAATCGATCAGTGAAAAGAAAGGTCCACTCACAGACAAGCACAGCGCGCAAACGCGCTAATCCCGAGATCCGGCGGAAGATCTCTCGCCCAAAGTACGATCTCGATCCCCTGAATAATCACAAAATATAACTGATCAAAATCACAATTTACTACTCTGTACCACACCTTGGAAACCAACCATTTCCGGAAACATATAACTCGATACAAAATAATCGACGTAAACTCCCGAAATTTCCGCACAAACCCTCAACTAAAAATCCGATACTCAAATCATCTCGAAAACCTCACGACTGCGTTTGGAGCTCGAAAACGAGTACAACGACATTAAAATCATCAAATTCTAAAAAGTCAACTCCCTCGCCGGAGCGCCTCCGTTGACCGCCGCCGCCGCCGCCGCCGCCGGCACGGCGTCAACGGTGACGGATTCCGGCCAAAATTTTCAGATCATAAGTCCTCCTCAAGCCCAACACATTTCTCTTCTACACTGAGACCCAATTCCAAGCCCACTGGCCGGAATTGAGCTCGAAACTCACGGAATCCATGGATTCCGGTGAGATTCCGGCGAGCTTCAAACCTCAACCAAATCACAATTCCTTCGCCCAAAAGCTTCCTAAGGATGAGGGGAACCTTTCCCCCCAAACACCCGACCCCAAAAGTGGCCGGAGCCGGCTACCCGAATCCGGCAAAATTCATGAACTTCACCGAGCTCGTTCTCCCTCATAACTTCATCAAATCACCCATATCCAAGTTCTAAACCATAGAAAATCAAGAGAGGATTCTAACCATACCAATTTCGTGGCCGGAAGTGGCCAGAAAATCCGGGTCGGACGGTGGCAGTTCGCAACCCAAGGTGGAGCTCCGGTCAACGAAAGTCAAAGGTCAATTTTTGGTCAAACGACGGTCAAACTTCCAAACACTGATTTTTCGACAATTCCGATATTTATACTCGCGTCTCGGGACGATCGACGATCCAAAACGAATAACCATTACGATTCGGATAAACTCGATACGAACGGATAAACTCGACGAAATTCCAAAACTTCAAATATTCATATATATTCCTCGGTCGTCGAAATAATCATCCGGAACCACCCACGAACTCGATATCACATGTACAACAACTCTCGAGAAGAGATTCAATTCAAATTCTCGGCCGATAATTAAGTCGAAATCAAAACCGGCAAATCAAACAATTATCGGAAAACAGTGATTTCGCGCTAACTCGTGAATTAAGCCGTTTACTCAACTGATTCTGGTTCGGGTCGTCACATTGAGAGATTTGCCTGACCATCGGGCTGGAGAGATTCGCTTGACACCTCCATTTATTTTAAGAACTCACATTGTTTTTTATATTGTATAAATGGTGAAAGGCATATGATTATTTTCGTCCACTCACTCTAACAATTTTATTTGCCTTTCCCCTGGGCTTTTCGATTTCCGTGCCCAGTTTGCAGTTCAAATTCTGGTGTCTCACGTCGCAGTTGGAGGCTTAATGTTCGAGCAACCTTTCTTTTCCAGTAGGTTTCTTGTTTTGCCTACTGTTGTATATTTTTGTATATATACACTAGAGGTCGCTCTGATTACTTTGTCGTTAAACTTTTATGTGATTTTCCCCGGATTTCTGTAAAGTACAGTTTTGATTACTACTTTACATTATTGTTATGATATTGAGAAATCCGGATAGGATTGGTGCCCACGGTTTGACTTTTGTGGCATAGGATGAAGTGTGTTTTCGAGTGCAAGTTAATGGCAATTCCACGTCATAACGAAACTCTGCCGAAATTTTTGTAATTTTTACAAGTTCGTGTTTTCAGAAAGGATTTAATTCCGGTTTAGGAAACTAAATCGGGCTTAGACCTTTTCAGATAGTTACCAAATTGTTGTTTTGGACAAGCATAAACGACCATTTGACTAATTTTGCCTATCTATTATATATAAATAAGCTCTTACTTGCAACATATGGAGAAATAACTAGTTCTAACTTCTTAATCTCCAAAAATATCCGTCAAAATTTTACTAATATCGATATTTTCGTCAAAATTTTTATATTTTTAGTTATCAATATATCCTCGATATTCAATATTTTACTCTTTGATAGTGACCAACTCCAAGATTTTCCATGGAATTAAAAATATACAAGTTTCAGTATCACGAGGAGACCAATACCCTCGAGGCCCAGATGAAATTTGATAAAATTAATATAAAGACAAATGTGCGAGTGCGTAGTTTTCATCTACAATCCACAGAAAAGTATATAAAAAAGTAATGAGATGCCATATAAAGTAGCTGGTTGAGGCAGATCATATATTGCTTTAGTCCTGCAACTACTGACACCATCATATAAGACTCTCTAAGATCTAGACCAATGGAGAGAGAAAAAAACACAATGGGTACAAAAGAATACATTCTATATTCCATTTCATTCTTTTGGTTGTACATCTATCTGGCAAGCCAAAATGGAATAACTGGTAAATGAACAGGTATTTCGGTATTTGGGGTACCTATGTACCATCATCCATGATCAACAGATTCAAGTAATGTAAGTCTGCATTAACATGAGGACTTAACTGGCAACCTGCACCAGTGGAGGCCAAGCAATTTCATCATCGTCCGTATAGCCCTGAACGAAAAAATCTGCACAGTTCTTCCTGCAGCCATGATGATACGGGTTTCTAAACCGACCATCTGGACCGCGAAGATATCCATAACGAAGAGCGTTTGCCAACTCATTAGTTGTGATATTTCGAGCTATCTGCTCAAGAGATATAAACATTGAATTATATTCTTTCATAAAAACAAAGAAATATGAAGGCTTTATACACACCAAAAATTAAATGAATAATCAGTTTCAGTTTGGAGACAATGCCTGAACACCATACTGCACTGGGTCTACTCAACACTGAAGCTTCAGTTCGAACAATTCATCACTCATTTTCTCTTCAGATAAGAGGTCATAGACGTATAGCATATACTAAACCGTTTGTCATTGAATAACCAAAAAGCAGATAAAGAGGAGGACAAGTAGGCTTTCAAGAACTAAAAAGGGCATAGAGGGAGAGAAAACTTGGCTGTTTCAGCTATTAAAACTAACTCAAAGCCTGAGGACTTACACTACCACTGCTTGCCAATTTAGGATTATGGAAGAAACACTGTCATCTTTAAGTTCCTCGGAAATAGAGGCCCATAGTAATGCCCAGAATATTGCAAACTTGGTGTCAAGTAGGGAAGAGCTGCGGGAAAGAGTCAAATTTTGCTATAGGCCTCTATTTCTGAGTAACTTAAAGATTACAGTCTTTCTTGGACTGTCCAGGGTGAATTGCAAACTTGAATGTAGTTAAACCATTTAGAGATGAATATTATAATAGTGTACGTTATTTCATCTCATTAAATATACTACTTATTTTGACCCAACTGAAAGTTTATCACTCTAATGAACTCAAGCCAAATTATGTGCAGTGTCGGTTTTGACTATACCTGAGATGCTTGTGCCACCGTCAGAGTTGTCGTAGTGATCAATATAATGATGTCAATACACAGAAATGCAACAAGGGTTGGATATTGAACTATCACATGATGAATCCATGTTTCTTCTTTTTTCCATGCAGGCACTGCACTCCAAATCCCTGTCAACACAAAATAACAACAGTTCTATAGTTGAATACACATAATTACTTATATGAGCACAAAATTTGGGATGGTGCCTGTGCTTGGCTGATACAACATACTTTGAACTGTAACAGCAGCAGAAATAATCGCTGTTGATGTTCCCAAGCAGATGAAAATAAAGAAGTCTCGCTTATTTCCCTGCACAATAATGGCGAGCTAGTTACACAGATGGAACCAGGGAAAGGATAAAACCTCAGGGGCAGAGACAGATCCTGCAGACATTTTATTTACTTGGAAAGGAATTAAAAGAAGTTCAAAAGTTTGATGATAATGACAAAATCTCCTTTTAAAGAACACCCGTAAATCCATTAATCGAATAAAACTGCCCACTCAACCTTATGTGTCCCATGAACCCTCATTCCTCCCATATATTTGCTCCTGGAATGTCAACAATCCGCTGTCCTTGCAAAACACCTTATTGTTTACAATAGCCATAACATAAATCAGCCTCTTGGAGTTTCAAGTGCATTACCCATGATGTATTTGGGTCTTCCTCTTCGAAGTAACCCAGAGCAAATATTTTCTGGAATCTTGAGTACTAAAATGGCGGTGAAGCAGCTTTCAAGTGGGAAAAGGCTTTTATGACTGAGATTCTAGATGTCGTTGATTCGAGCTCTATTGGGCGCGCGCGCACACACACAAACAAAAAACAACTCGATCGGGCAGTAAACCCATTAACTTTCACATATTCTCCCAAAACATTACGATTATTCTCAAATTATGCTTCAAGATGTCCCATAGTTGACACAAGGCCTTGACAAAAATTCCTCAAAAATCTTTACTATCAAACCACACCTCTAGTCTACTGATATCCCTTATTAATGATGTTCGGACCCACCCCTCAGTATTTGATTCTATGAGCACAACTAAAACTTCTAACAACAATGATTTACCTCTTCAAGTATCCTTTTCTTCCCCAACAATTGTCCTGAATTCCCCTGTCCTACCTCCCTACTTCACAATCGAATTCATTCCTATCTCCTTGATCTACACTCTCATTCAACTACCTAGTTCTTTTGTCTCCACAGTACCAAAAAAATTAATTCCACAAAGTAACTCCTCCAACCATAAAATTATATTATTCTTCAAATTAATCAACCTCCTTGATCCTTTCCTTCTTCACTGCATTTGACATTGACTGAATGTAACCCTAACTCTTTAACTAAACGCTCTGCTGGTGCAAGAATTCAAATAGCAGTTGTGTCGGTTCTTCCAGTTCCTCTTCCTACCCAGCAACCTAATTCCAATACCTTTGGTGTGCTCATTGAGGTGGTTGGCTCATGTGTACATCCCTCTTCTAATATCAGAGAAATGCTTAAGATCTCAAATATTGTGAAAGTGCTCTCTGCATGGCCAGATCAAAACATGTAACCATAGCAGACTGTCAATTAATTCCTTGACCACTGGGTTGAAAAGTTCTAAATTTAACATCCCCCAGAGGTCACCTCCACATCGGCACAACTCCTTAATTCCACAAACTAACTCTACATTGTACTTTGATGATGCAAAAAACCACTTTTCACGCCAACGAGTGACAGGGTCCCTATTTTTCATTATTTGAATTCATATATTTGAGAATGGTCTGACGATACACTTCCTCACTGAATTGAATGATAGATGTGTGCAACCTACAATCTACCCCACACAACATCAAGCTCAAATTGGAGTGTAGGATTATTGTTAAATACCCTGTGGGTTGACTGACACAATGTAGTTTGGCACAAGCAATTCTTAGCACTATTTACCTTGCCAACACAATTAGATATCCAGGGACAATGATGGTCAAATTGCTCAACACATCGGTCACATGTGGGGCAGTGTTTGGAGCGTACAGGTCTGATTATCTGAAATGAAAGCATTTGAAAGTATATGATCATCACAATAATATAAATTATAATGATATATACAAGAAGTTTAACTCTTTTGTTATAGAGAAATAGGACATGGCATCACCTTGCAAGTGGGACAAAGTTGAGACCAATTTCCCATCCATACTGAGGAGTTGTTCAAATCAATATTTAACAAAGGATCCTGTGTTTGTCAAAGTGCTATTAGTGAGCTAAGAAAGCCCAAGATACACAAGAATTAGTCAACAAAACACCGTCTGGATAACCCTATATATCAAAGTACAAAGCTTCTTAGATGTTGAGTAGATGTGCCTGTATATAAAGCTTTTAAGACCTAAACTAGGAATTATGTCATCATCAATTCATTTTCTGAGCAATATACAACTAAAGCACAGACATCAAATACAACTCGTGAAATATGGATAAATTATGATTCTTGACCTTTCTATGGTTGAATGTGAACAATTCAGGATCATTGACACACTCCAAATCAGACATTTAACACAATTCACAACGTATTGGTAAATCAATCATCATGATACTCAGTTTCAAATTTCACGCCCAGGTTTGGGGTGACCCCTTATGTTGAAACCACCTAACAGTTACAGTGTACTTTGTTTTCTAGTTGATTGTCGAAATGATCTTAAGAATCGAAGCACACCTCTGTATCTATATGACTGCCAAAGTCCCCTGCTCTTTTGATGAAACCTGGATCTTTACTGCATGCATTATGGTAGATAGTAAAAAATAATATAAATAAAGAGATCACAATATTAAAGTTACAATCTCAAAAGCAATCATTTCGGTATCTATATGAGCACACCTATATTTATTTCCTAAAATGTATATTTGCCAGCCGGATAGCCTATCTGGGCAGTATATGAGAGATTGAAATCCCCCCAAGTATGAAATGTTGTGGGGGATATAGTGGCGAGGGAATATCTCCCAAATCTTTTGCCTTCAGCTTCTGAGAAAGATATTTTTTGTCTGACTACAAACAGATCTGGAATCAGTTAAACCAGACACGTTTCATAGGAGGTTACTCAAAAACAACTGGCATCAAGTATTATCGTATGGTTCGCAGACATCAACAACTGAGCAACTAAACCTATTGGATCGGGTCTCAACACAACTTGTAATTAATTTATAACACTGGTCTCTCTCTCTCTCATCCCTTGTCTAATTTCAATAGCCTAAGAGAGTGAACCGTTTATCTACCAAGCGGGCACTCCCATGTTTTTTGGATAGAACGAGAGCATCAATATTTCTTGTCTGCGTTTATAACACTCATTAAATCCAAACTGATGACAGAGGGATTAATCATTCAACCATAGCACATACACCAAAAGACCTTCCCTTGCCAAAATTTAGTAGAACAATGATAATTAGGCATTTCAGTATGGCTTCTACATGATATCAAATAGGTAGAAGCAAAATGAAACAATTACCTACTGCACCTATAGAACATAATGAGCGAACCCACTGCCGATGAAATAGCTGCCCATCCCCAGAGACCAACAGCAGCGGTAACCTTTGTCAGATTAGGAGCTAACATAAGTGGGCTATGAAGTCAGTGATGACCCACGAGAAATAATAAAATCTATAAGCAATGAATCTAAGGAATCCAAACAATATGTGATTAAATACCTGTGAGGACTGAGTTCATAAAGAGAACAGTCTGTATAATTATTGTGCACAGCAAGATGGGAGCATAACCAATATCAGCAATTTTCCCACCACAGATTTTCTTTAACCAGCTGCTTCCAAGAGCCCGCTGCTGGTTAGACTGAAATGGATAAAAATTAGTCAGCCAAAGGAGCATAACCTAAGCAATGGAAATGATAACTGATGGAAATAGCCTGGATAAAGCTGAAAACACAACGAAGGACAAAGAAGGTTGAGGAAAGTAAAAGAGAACATGTTCCAAAAGTTATTAATTATGTAATATGCAGTTAAGAATGAAAAAGTCAAGACGCTTACCACAACAACAAAAAAAGCAACAACTGAATTCTGGGGCCAACTTAACAACTGAATGCTCGCAATCCATCATATCTTTACAGAAAAACAGTTACATGAGTAGTACCAATACTAGCCCGTTATGGTTGGATGCTACTGCTGCTTAGCTTAATAATCACTTTGCAAATTTACCAGGCTCCACTTATGCTTTATTAACAGAAATACCCCAAATATGCTTCTCTGTCCATTTATCTCCCTCTAATCTAATGGATAATGATCATTTTTTATCTTCAAACTTGTACCAAAGGAACCTAATAATCCTGTTTTTTTTTAATCCTATAATCCTGAACAATTACAAGGTATTGAATTATTTACAACAATTACACCCATAATCCCATCATTATTTCAAATACTAAGCTGAAGGGAAACTAGTTTACTTCATTTGAAACCCTTCTGGATTGATTCTTATGAATAAATTGTCAACAAACAATCATCACATACAGTTCTCCCTTAGATTAAAGCTGCAATTGAAATATAGACTTATCATTAATAGGAGAAGCTTACATTTCTTGAGAAAATTGTATCTTTTCGAGTGGAAAATAAAGGGGCCCAACAAATGCTGCTGTTACAAGTCCAGCTATAAACTTAAAATGTATATGGAAATTCAGCATTTGTGCAAGCATGTGCTTGAGTGATGGAAAGTAAATGAAAATGAGCCTTTATATAGAAGATTTAGCTTATGCATGAACTATACAATAAAGTCAAAATCTCAGAAAGGAAAAGACTGTAAATCAAAAGAAGATGGAAAAGTGAGAAGCACGAAGGCACTTTAGTCTATACAGCCTTTTCCGAAAAAACAATTTCATTGAACAACACCTCTTCCCAAAACACAACCACATACAACAAAAATGAAAGACCTCATATTATCTGCTTTTCAAATCTTGTTTAGATTTTGTTGTGAGAGATCTACTAAGGATAATATGCATACAGAAATACGTACAAGGAAAAGGGCCACATGCTGATGACCTTTATCAGATGCAATCTGAACAGGTGTGAAACCAGCATTGTCTTTCACCAATAATTCCTGCTTCGAGCCGGCATGTACAAGCACAGCGCAAGCCTCCGTATGTCCTTTTAAAGCAGCCCAGTGCAAAGGGGTACAACCTGATAGTATAGTTCATATAACTCAGTGGAAAACATGGATTAAAACTAAAAAAACATCCACAAAGTGAAGAATGATCTAACAGACCAAATGCACATTGTGTATACCTTCTTTATCTTGTCTCCCTTGGCTTGCATCTCGAAATAGAAGCAACCTAACTGTATCCGCAAATCCCTTAAAAGCAGCCCTGGTTTAAAGCAACATGATAATTTACTTTCTAATTAATATAAGTAACCACATATTACATAAAAAGAAGATCTTAAAAGAATTCTATCAAGTACAGAAAAAAAAAATATAAAAAGAGAGAGAGAGTACTTCAATCATTTTCTATGAAATAACAACTACATATATTTATTTCTTGAACATTTTGCGTAGAGATAACTACCTAGCAACATATAAAATTATCCCAGTAGAACACAATTACCTACTAAACCTAAGAGATTAAAAACCCAACAAAACACCATGAAACCTGTATACAATGTACACCATGTTAATATGCTTCACTTAATATCTTCTAGCATACCAGTGAAGAGGACTCCTTCCCTCATTATCAGGTGCGTCAAAATCAGCATGATACTTTGCAACAATGTGATTCAAGAAAGCTGTTTGCCCATATTGTGCAGCAACATGAACTGCCTGCAGAAAACAAGCAAGTAATGGAACAGAAGCCATTGGCTTGATATCCTAGGATGCAAGACAATACAAAAAAGGCTTCTCATTAGAATACCGACTCAACCAACTATATCAGAGATATAGAATCACTGATCACTAAAGTATGACAATGAAATGTGTACATTGTCACAAAGGAAAAGTGTATAGCCTTGCACCTTGGCCAGTACAGCACATAGCTCCGTATTATAATTAACCCAATTTGCCTCTTAAGTTCAATTTCATGTCTTCAAACTATCCTGTAGCTATAAGTGCGCAGTTTTCATTCCATCATCAGAGTGCTATACACATGTGCAGATGAAGCAAGCACATCACAGTATCAGATGCAAAACAAATCCTAGTGGACAAGTGATCTACTTGTCAGCACGAATTCCGTCAAAGATCCTTCTACTACTATGAATCCACACCATCCAAACTTTCAGAAACTTTATGTGTCAAATATTTTCCCTCATATGTACAGCTTATTCTCTCTGTCAGTGATGAATCTGATTGTCCTATTCACTGGGTTCTTGTTTTTGTTTTATCTTCCCGACTCCGCACATTCTCTGAACAAATAGTTAATACCATCAATATTTTCTACTTAAAGTCTAGCAGAAGTAATGCGAGGACTTTATGGCTCAAGGAAGGATACAAGGGATCATGGCACAGTTCTAAATTTCTTTCCTTGTGAAAACTGTATAGCAAGAATGTTCGTGAACCAACATGATTATTTATTCTACTTCAAGTGTTTGTTACAGCATAGAAAGAAAATCAAAATTATCAATGTGTGACACAAAACTACCATTTAGTCAGTTAGTACGTATCACTTGGAAACTAAATACCATTCACATCAAGTGAAAAAAAAAACAAATAAACAAGAGAGTGAATGAGATAATTACCCGGTAGCCATTTACATCGGCGGCCTCAACCCTAGCTCCATTCTGCAAGAGCACATCCGCAGCTGCAGTCGCACCCTGCACAGCTGCCCAATGCAATGCTGTCTGCTGTATATTCTCAGTCGCATTGACATCTCCGCCATGCTTTTTAAACACCATCAAATTATCAACATTAAGTTTCCAATTAGCAATACACAAATCTCAGAAATCCAAGCTATATTCAAAAATAAGCTCCATCCATTCAATCACAAGTTGAATCATTAGAGTGAGTGAGTACCTGAATTATGTAGTGAGCGAGATCGGGGAAGTTATTGAGAGAAGCCCAATGGAGAGCGTAGAAGCCATTGGCGTCGGGCTTGGAGACGGAGGCGCCGTCTTCTTCGACGAACTTCCTCAGCTTCTGAAAGTCGCCGTAAGCAGAGGCAGAGAAGACGTCGGTAATAGGAACCTCCACGGCGGTAGGGTTTTGCTGCTGCTCAAGGGTTTTGGAGTTGGACGATGACGAAGATGAGACTATCTCTATCTCTGATGAAGAAGCCATTATTCTTCACATAAGGTGTAATTGATATCGCGTAAGGCTTTACGGGAACGTTCAATTTGTTGAATCAGCAGCTTCGACTGCTTGACCAAGATCGCAAATTTCAATCCCAAACGGTGTCGCTTCATCCGATCGAAGTCCCCGAACACACGATTTTTTTTTTCAGGGAGTCGTGTGTGAAGAGGGGTAAAAGTAAAACAGAAAATATGGTAAATAGATTCGTTTACTTACTTCGATGGGAAGTGTGGAATGATTTCGGGAGTGAGAGAATTTCATACCTTATTTGGTTGGCCAAAAAAGAGGGAAGAGAAAGAAAATTGTAAAGTTTCCCGTATTCGAGAGAAGTGAGGAAGGAAAATCGATCAATTCCTAAAGAGGAATTTGGAGGAAGGTGATTTCTCACACTCACTTCCAAGAAATTTTTTATTATTTTTAATTTTTGTGCAATCATTACTATTTTTTGGAATCAAATTACCTTCATTAGAAATCTAATATTTCAATTGTTACTCCAACTTATTTGTGTTAAACATGAACTTGGATCCTCTCCTAATCAAGTAATGACTAAACATTCGCTTAACCATGATTTGAGCATTCCATCATGTTTGTAAAGCCACGATCATTTTTTAGATTTTTTTTTTGTTGAGTTGCATGAAGACTTGTTGCTCTGGACGCTCTCTCACAGTGCGACATTTGCCGTTGACAATGCAACCGGGATCAATTTTCTCGAACGTTGTGCCCGCCGGTTTCCTTCTTAAATTAAATGAACTTCATCCTGGTCACCGAAAATTCTCTCTCTTACTAATCCTATTTTGAGACTAGAGAAAACTCGTTCTCCAATACTAAGTTCGGACCCAATTGAGGCAGAGAAAGCTCGGTTGAGATTGCCTCTGTTAAGAAATGCTTAGCACCAAAATTAGGTGCAGGGAAATTCATCGTCAATTGAAATTTATACCATCCAGATTCAATAGAAATCATATTTATAAACTATTTCCTTAATCTTTGAAGAGATTTAAGGAGATTGTTTTAATAATTATCATTTTCTTGTTCTTAATCTCAATCAAGCTCAGCCTAGTTCAATAGAAGAACACAAAACCCAGTAACTAACTGAACAATGGAACACCAATGAGAACTATGAAGTTGGAGAATAAGTGAGTAATAGATAGAGAAGAAATTTGATGCAGATCTGTTTAGTACAAAAGAGAAGCTAAAAGGGATATGAGCCACACAAGTAAAATGGTCGACTAAGATTAAGGTTAGGCAACTGGTTAGGCACTTATTGGTTAGGAGATGATCTCAGTCCGTCAAACATGTTCCTAAAAGATTACTTTCCTGGTGTTACCAAACACCTAAAAAAGAATTTTTTTTATTTTTATTTTTAATTTTCCTTCCCAAGGGAAAGGAAAGGGAAGGTATATTTTTACTTTTCTTTCCGAAAGTCAAACGAGGTTATAATGTTTACTTGCACATAAGGTAATTAAAATTTATCATTGGGTAGGTCCTACCTCTTATTCAGGAATGATTTTGGGATAAACCTTAAAGGGGAGATATGAGCTTAGAAATTAATTATTCTGGAATGAATTTTTTTCTTCCTAAAATACCCTTATGTAAATTTATTAATATTACCCTAATCCGAGAAATATATATACACTATTCTTAGTATCAAAAAACAACACCAAATGACACAGGCCTTCTCTTCTTCGATGACCTCTCTTCTCCAATGACCTATCTTCTCCGGTGAACTCTCTGGTGTTCTTCTCCCCTTTTTATCCTTTCTTTATTTCATTCTCTGTTTAACCATTTAGAGCATCTCCAACAACTCTTGTAAAATTTCTCTATTATAGAGATGCAAAACTTGAAATCTCTAAAAATATTTGTCTCTAACTCCAACAGCTCATGTATCTTATTCTTTATACTTTAATGATTTTCTCTTACATTTAATAATTCTAATATAAATTATACTTTTTATAAAAAAATTGAATTTAATTAAGCCATGATATGCATGAAATATGATGAGAGAGAATGACAATTGTAGAGAAAAGATGATGAAGAAGAAAAAAAAGAGAAAACATAAGAATGCATTTAATGTTGGAGGTTTTGAGTGAGATGTGGAGATTTTAGCTTTTCTATAGATTTAGAGTTTTTCGTTCTCTCTCATAGATTTTGTATAAGATAGAAATTGGTTTATAAAAGCTGTTGGAGCAAAAAACCTCAAACTTTTGTGAAAAATGACTAATTATGTATTATACTAAGAGCTATTAGGATGCTCTTAAACAACTTTGGTAGTCTTTCTTCAGCTATCAATATTGGTAGTCTTCCACGGAAATCTTTCTTTACAAAGTGTTAATATTGCTAGTAAATTCAAATAATTAATACTAACTCTTTCTCAAAATGTACGTTGTAGCAGACTAGGTTTTGTACATTCACTGTAAATAATTATGTTAATAGCACCACCAAGAACATTTTTTTTTATGAACAAATTTCTTTATGGACAAAGAGATCAATTTGATATAAATTTGATAGTAGAATCTTATATTTACACTTACTGTACATAAGACATGTTTATACAAAAGTTAGAAACCACCACTTTACTTTTTAGCTTTGTGAGCAATGATATTACTCGTTCTTGTTTAATTTTAAATGGAATTCCTTAAATTACCCGAAAAATTAAGAAGAATGGGTAAAATTAGAATTTTGGCCAACATGGTCCACATGTGCCATAGTGGACTGCCACATGGTGATGATGTCAACAAAAACTCGGAAGTGATGAAAATTGTACAAGTAGTAAACTGATGAAATCAAAACATCAGGTAGTAAACTGATGTGGAAGGCAAACTATAACATGATAAAATAAAATTTGCCCATGATTTTATCAATGACTATAATATTCAAGTTTTGACTAAATATCAATGAGCTAATGAAGCAACATGTTTGTACTGAACTAGCTAGTATATTGTAGTTTTGTAACACCTATTATTTGCAGCATTTAAGTTATGTTGCACACACATTATTTGTAGCATTGCATTTATGCTATATATCTTAATTGACAGCTTTTGTAAACTATTGTAAATATCTTTTGGCAGCATTTGTGAATGAGTTGCAAATGACTTTTGCAGCGACTCTTTGTGACATGAGAAAACTTTGTAAATTATTGGAAGTCTTTTGCGGCATCTTGATTTACAACAGAAGGAAAATGTTGCAAATGTATATTTGCAGCGCTATTGGAGTATTTCCATAAAAGATTTCTCTCGTATTTTTGTTTCATCCTTCATAATTTTATCATAAGAGAGATGGATATAGATCATATAGAAGAAGAGTTCAATAATTGGCTGAAAGGACTCGACTCCGATTTAGCTGGCTAAACCTAAATTAGACCCTAACGACGCTATTGACTGAGAAGTTTGCTAACATATATTATAGAAAAGTGAATGATGGAAACTCGAATCTCAAAAACCATTTAGCTAAATTTCAATAATATGTTCGAAAGGATAAAAAAATTATTTCTAACATCAAAGCAACTAAGTACTTCTAGAATTATCTAAGCTAACTAGCTATTAACCGATAGGATCAACTGCGGATCTTACCGAAGGGAACACCGCTATGCCTCGAACCTCTTGTACGCCCGACCTCAGCTGAATCTCTGCAACCTGGGCATTTTAAACTAAAGGGCCTAGGGAAAGACATTCCAAAAATATAAAACTATTAGAGTGAGTGAACGAAAAATCAGATAATAAAAACGTTAGAAAACGCATAAAAGCATAGTTATGTCATTCCACTAAATTTCTGTGAAAAACTGTATGCGAGTGATGTAAAATTCCATGTTGTACTCAACAAGTAAACAAAAACAAAGACTGGCTTTGAAGATGACAAAACTGAAATCCAATTGAAGAGTGCTAAATCTAAAAACTATAGATTTGAAAATGAAACAAATCAATTAAGGTAAGGTCCTAGGGACCTAACATCATGGGTCTTCCAATGTCGGTTAGGAGCCTAACATCCATGACGACATGTGACTAACGTGACACACTAAAACATCTGGAATAACTGTGTGATCAAGCTGACACTCTAGGAACGGATAGCTCAAATATCATGGTTGTACCTAAGGAAAGCGGTGATCAAGCAGCCTAGCTAGCACCTGTCACATAATGTCGTCTAGGGTCTAGCTAGCCTAGACGACATAAATCACTCGATGATCAGTTGAGTAACTCGTATGTGCATATATAAATTGATCTGAATGGAGCCTCCAGGGTAACATTTATAAGAGCCATAAACTGAGATCCATCTGAACTGGATGCTTAACTGAAGGCATCATACACTGAGACACATCTAAACTGGATGCTAATCTGAAGGCGTCATATGCTAGAACAAGCTAAAATCAAATTCAAACTAACTGGACTGAAATTGTGAAATGTAGGGACTAAAGAGATTTAAGATTTATAACTAATCTGATTTGAAAACGTAAAGGTTAATACTTAAACTAATGAGCTAGCTGACCTGAAAAATATAAATACATAATCACTAAAAGCATCTAAAGTCAAGCTCAGTCAACTGAACACATAAAACATAAAAGTTAAATGGACTTAGAAGTCAAATCGAACTGAACTAATAACGTTATATTAGAAGTGCCATCTAAGTTTCGAACTAAGTCAACAAAAAATTTAAAACGTGAAGTAACGCTAAATAAGTTTCAAACTAGCAAAACGAGAATTATAAAGCCAAACCAAATAAAGAATTAGTCTCGATAACTATTGCTAATATATAAAACTATACATAACTGTAAAAATAAAGGTCTACTCACATTTCTTACTAGAATATCTAGCTAGCCAAACACCTTTTCTTGATTATGTGACCCGTTGCCTTCCTTGCATTTATAGTGTCGTTCGTCAACACTCGCACAATTGACTGATGATCAATAGTCCTATTTTGATTTGCTATTCAAAAGCTGAATTTGGATCGATAAGTTTAGTGGGAAAACTATCAAAAATGGACTAAATTGCGTTCTCGAAGATCACTCGACAAAGGAGAAAATTCCGCTCAATATGGGACCACTCAACACGGTGGGACGTGGTTTCACGCGCCACCAAAGGTGGTGGCGCATGAATCCCACGCACCACCATGCCACTATGGGCTATCACCGAAACCTGCAATCAATATACCAAAAGGAAGCTCGTTACAAGCTCAACACAACTCATAACTATACCTAAGCCTAAATCCGATCGGAAGATATCGAATTTCACCTTGAAAGTTAACGGAAAATGCCAGAATTTGTCGCTGGTCAGCAAGCTTCAATCATACATCTCGGTCCTTGAAACACATGCCTATAGGAAGCTAAGAGTGGGGGTTTTCCAATCTAGGTGGTCTAGAAGCGTCAGAGTCCTCGTCGGCTTTGGGCAATTTCGGCAAAATCGCATTCACCTTCTCACCCTCGATTCATGCTAAAGGTGCCATGCATGTCACAATTGAGTGAGGGGAAAGGAAGAGGAGAGAAAGGGCATCATTTTTTGAACAAGATGGATAAGGCCAGACGACGAAGCTCTGATCGGGTCAGATTTCGGCGTCGGGTCGGTCAAATGGATCGATCAAGTTAAAATCTTTCACTAGAGGTAGGTTTTGGTATTTATACCCAAAGTAGAAATTAAGATCAACGACCCAGATGGAATTCTTCAAAATCTAACGGTCCAAATTAAATGACCAACGGTAGATTTTATAATTAAATTTCTGAAATGCTCCAAACTCTAAAATGTGTAACAATTAGCTCGGACCTCCAAACAATAAAATAAAAATACGCACGAGTTCGTAATAATTTTCTCTACAACTTTTGTGAAGGAAATGAATCGAAAGTCATAACTTCAAAAATATCAATTTTTAAATCGCAACTAAATTAATAATCTCGATAAACAAGCTTATGCTGGATCGACTTAATAACACTACTAGAAAACTGTCAGTAGACAACACCACTGCAGCAACAGATGCGTTGTTTTCTGTTGTGTGACTTTTAAATCGAGAAAAATTTGGTAGAAACAACATATAGTTCTGCTGACTGCTGTTATAAGACCAATTAAACTACATAATTTTGTTATCGAAAATGACTCTATCTGGGGACATATTACAATAAAAAAAATTATTTTAGTATGTTGTTTATATTTTGATATTTTTGATTCAGACAATAGAAAAATAGATATGTTGTGTGATAAAGTGGTCTGATTTAGACCAGGTAATAATCAGACAACAAATTTCCATGTTATGTTGTGTGATGAATAGTGTAAAATTTTGTTCATTTTAGTAAGACAACATATTAAGATGTATCTATTGTCTGCTTATTGAATTCATATATTAAGTTTGTTAATATGCCTTGAATTAGGTCTGTATGCCGGAAGCATACGGGGGCCTCGTTGAAAAGTGAACCACGTAAATCTGTGTTCTTTCTTACATTTGTTACAACAAAGTTTGATACTTTTAAATGAAAAATGGGTGCACAAACCCCATTCCTGAAAAGTCAGACACACGCTAACTTCCCTTCAATTTTCAAGTATTTATATTATTGCCATTATATATTACTTCACCTCAGAGCACTTCTTCATTTTGTCTCTTCTCGAACCAAAAACACGCGACCTAGCCCAACCTCTCCTCTCAGTCTCTCTCTCTCACTTCCTTCAGCCCAACCCCAAAATCTCGAGTAGTTTCTCCCTCCCTCTCTCTTCTCGCCTCTCTCTCTCTCTCTCTCTCTCTCTCTCTCTCTCTCTCTGCCAACGATCAGATCTAGCCACCCTTCGCTACACTCTCTCCTCTATCGTCGACCATGACTTCAGCTTCTCCTCTCCTCGACGTGACCTAGCTCGACCTCCTCGCCACCTCACTCATCATCGCAACTCCTCGTGCCTTTTGCGGCTAAACATTGCATCGTTACCACCTTGCGTCGCCTATTTTGACTTGCCTTGCCCTCAGCCACCTGTATATCTCAGCCACACCAAAATCAATGGTGGTGGTGGTGCCTTTAGGTTTCAGGAGTCAGAGGTGAGAAGTCCTCTCTCTATCTATTCTTCAATTTTTCACAGACGCCTCAATAACTCTGAAATGGTATGGAGAATAGTAAATTATTTGATTGTGTCTACATTTGGGTACTTAAATGGAATAGAGAATAGTTTGGATTTGATTATTTGACTGACTTTGTTATCTGGGAAGGAAAATGTAGTTAAGAGTTCATAAACTTGCTGTTAGAGGAGCTGTATAAGGGATTCAAGGAGAATATAAAGATATCCATAAGCATTTTACAGGGTAATTATACTTTTCTTTAGTCTTACTTTCGTATTATAAATGTTAGCTTAATTTAGCTCTGATATAGGCTCAAGTTTGTGGTTTTCCTGCTGATTGGTATTGATATCAGTACAATAGGTGGCAGGGGTGCTGCCTCGGCTAGCAGAATGTGAAGTTCGATAGGAGTTATAGGTAGTGGTTGGAGTTGTTCAATCGGCTCAGAGAGGCTAGAGTGCTTGTGCATCAATGGTGGTGAGTAGTGTCTACCAATGTGTATAGTGAAAGTTGATTTTAGGTGATTGATTATTCTTTGTTAGTGAGTAGATATAATGATTGATTACATTTCGAATGTGCCTACTTGAGGTTGAACTTCTGAAGTTCATGAATGCTGTGTCCAGTAAAGTTTGCTGACATTAATTATTTTATTAAATGGTTTTAGATGTTCGTTGAGGAAGTCATGGAGCTTGTGGAACTGACCTCAATTCGGGATTCACTTGTGGGACTGCCGGGAGTGAATGGTCTCTCAACTGAGCAACGAAAAAGGCTAACCATTGTTGTAGAACTTGTTGCAAATCCATCCATCATATTTATGGATGAGCCAACATCTGGCCTTGATGCCAGGGGTACAACAATTATAATGAGAACAGTTGATCAAGTACTTTGAGGTGAGTGCTCATATAAGTTTTACATGACGAGAACATGTCATATATATGTTAAAATTTGCTGACATGGTGAAATTATGTCTTATACAATAAATTGAGGGAGTTCCCAAAATCAAGGATGGTTACAATCCAGCAACTTGGATGTTAGAGGTCACTTCGGCAGCACAAGAAATAGTTCTCGGTGTTAACTTTACCGATATATACATGAGCTCCGATCTATATAGGTTCGTTGGCCTTGAAGTTTGCAAAATAATTCGAAATGCATGTTTAGAAACTTGACATGTTAGTTGTTATCGATCACATTGTCAAACCAAGTTTTAGCAGTATGGGAAGTAGTTTGAGTTCGAAATGTTGAACTCAGTAAGCACATTAAGTATACAATATAATGATTATTCTTTGTATACTTGTGTCCGTATTAGAAGATGTGGAGAGCTACTCACCCTCCTTTATAATGTATAAGTATGGTCTTACTTGTACAGTTTCTGATCTGGTATTGGATTTTTCAGCAATGATCATTAGGTGTTTGTGAAAATGGCTGAGTGGATATGAATGGCATAACTTTGTTTTTAAATATGCACGTATTTTTTGTTTACTGCACGAACAGGCTTAGAAGAGGAAGTCGTTGAGAACATAATTTGGCTGGCCTGAAATACAAAAATGCTCACATGAACACTTATATATTACTCAAGTATCTCATTAGTTTCAGAGCTCCTAGTTGCTTGAAAGGTAATCCAAAATCGATTTTTGTATTGTTTTGTTTCTAATCTGTTTTGATTAATGAGTCATGTTTTGAGTGTGTTGAATTGGAGCATAAGAGCCAGAGCCTTGGAAAAATGCATGCTTGTGGCCATGACATTCATGTAACAACGCTGCTTGGAGCGACTAAATTACTTCAACTCAAGAGAAGAGAACTGGAGGTATCTAGATATATTAATGTGCTCAAATTCTTTTGAGGCATCAACTACTCGTGCTATATATATAACTTTCTGTATATGATCGAGTTGCTTTGGTTAAAATTGTATGTTTCAATCTTTATAGGGCACGGTTAAGCTGGTTTTTCAACCTGCAGAAGAGGGTCATGCATGAGCATACCATATGTTAAAAGAGGGTGTTCTTGATGGAGTTTAAGGAATCTTTGGGCTATATGTTTGGCCAGATATGCCTCAATCGGTTTCTGTTCTTTATCTAGTTTTTGTTCTTTATCTTTTAGGGATCAAGTTTCATATATCTTCAAGAAGCCTAAGGTTTCAGATATAGTGATTTTCAAGGAGAATAGAACAGATCTTCAAGCCTGAGGTTTCAGTAACTTGAAAGATGTTTGGTCTCTGTAACTTCCAATATCATGAGTGCTCTGATTTAGGAGGTATATCTATATTGTTCATTACTGATGTTTACATATTTGAAATATACTACTGCTTATACACATTGGCTTAGGATATTCATGTCCTTAATTTAGGTTTTGATTTTTGACTTGTATAATTATTAGCTTTGATATCCAATAAATGAGTAGTGATATTGTTGTTTGGTTTAGCGATTAAGTTTGATTGCTGTATTGAATTAACTGTATGTATACTTTTATGTGAAATTTAGATTAATTTTAATCTGAGGACTGGGTTTTGATTCAGTTTTAGATTTATTCTATACATGTTTCTTATGATAAAGCAGAACTTAGTTATTCTGGTTTTTTTACTTGGGCTAATGGATAATGATAATTTGACCGGTTGCATCATTGATCGATAGACATGGATAGTTTTTTCAATTGCATCATTGATCAAAAAACATTATATGAGTATTTTAAAACTATTGCTGCATGCATTGAGTGCAAGTTATTCTCACTGTGTGTTTACTTCAGATGAAGTATCTTTCCTTTTTATAATGTAATACTAATCGTGTAACATGTCTTTTTACAATACATCTAGAACATTTACCTTCCATGGTTGTTGGTGTTTGGAGTGGAGAGCGCCCTACAGCTCGAGGCAACTACTTAGTTTAGGAAGTGCTTTCTATTGATATACATATGCAAGTGTTTTTTCCGAACACTTGCATATGTATAACAGCTTTGCTTTATTCACTTTTGGCATATTATTTCTAGGAAACTCGTCTGTTTATGTCGGATTAGTTTTGATTTATTTGACTGCTTACACAATACACACAACCTTATGTCTGCACACTTGAAGAAATAATAAACGTGGCCTAGGAGCGGATAAAGTACAAAATGCTATAAAGATCCCTGAATCTCCTACCTTGAATCTTAAAGATAATCAGGTGAGAATCTGTCACAATAATCATAGATAGATAAGTCAACTTTTAGTTTTGCAGGGTTTTGTTTTGTGGCAATTTGATTACCTAGTAATGTATGATATAGCATTGAAGTACAGTAATACAACAAATCAATAAGTACTAATTACTGAAAGCATAAATTGCTCTATTGAAGTTTCCTTTTTAACGGACCATGCTCTATTGCGCATACTTTCTATTTATCTTTCCAATGCAATCATTTATTTATTTCTCTTTTGTGTTTTTATGAGATGGATCTTGACTCTATTGTATTTACCTTGACCTGCATATATATTTTGCTATAGCAGTGTTGTTGGTTTGTAGGAGCTCCATTCAAAAAAATCAAAGGGGCTTACAAAGAAAATGAAAAAGATTACAAGAGTAGGATTTTGAGCAGGCATTTTTTAGGGAGTTCTGGCCGGACAATGTGCGACTCAAGCTTCAGGATTCAAAGTAGCTCCTTTGATTTAGGCGGTAAAACTAACATCACATTCCTTTTGTAAACAATGATGCTTGATCAATAAGTATGTATAGCATTTTGAATTTTGTCGATCATGTGAAAATGTTAAGTGATAGAACAGCTCACTATGAACCTAGCTAGCTACTGTATGTTCCTTTTTGCACAAGCAGATGCTCATGAACAAATAGACAAAAATTTGTTGTTCTTTCGAACTTTGGACAACAAAAATTTCACATTTTCTGTTTTTTCTTACACCACAAAACTTCATAAACAAATAGACAATTGTAGGTTTAGAAACTTTCCAACAACAGAAATATAATTATTCTGTTGTACATGAAAACTCCTATAACAATTCACACATCAGACATTATATGAACATGTTGTTTCAGTAAATAAGGAACTTCAGAAAATAAAATGAACATGTCAGTTGAAGACTACAAAAACAACAGCATATAAAATATACATTGTTGTTCTCGTTGCTCATTGACCAACTCTAACTTCAGACAATGTAAATATATGTCTTTTGAATAGACTTGAATCAACATATAAGGCCCAAAAATGCATAGTTTTGTCACTCACAGACAACATAAGTTATAAGTCACCGTTGTTAGAAATAGATTTTAACAACAGAAATTATCTGTTGTCCAAGATGGTAACTATCAACAACGCAATATACAACAGAAAGACCCCTATTAGACTATAGACCATTTTGGTGTAGTGTAATAAGCTCAACGAATAAGGATTACCATGGTAATTTAGGTTCAGGCTGTTACATTGGCCGACATCAACATATGAGAAATTGGAAATGACGAAATTTTTTAATGCTGCATATGTTAACATCAATTGGTTACACATTGAGATCTGTATTTTATATTCGAGTTGTTACAATCTTAAACCTTATTTTTTATACTTTTTTTTATTGTACTTTGTTTGTTACTTTTATAAGTAGTACATTGAATATGATATGACACTACAAAAAAAATAACTTAGACAACGAACCATATAAGGTTTCGTCGTCTAAATAGAGGTTATATGACGAAAAAATTAATTTTCGTCTAAGAAAATATTTTTGTCGTCTAGACATGACTTAAACGACAAACCAGATATTTATTGACATTTCATCGTTTAAGTATAAGTTTAAACGATGAAACATTCTTTCGTGGAAAATTTTGTCGTCTAGAAGAACTTTAGACGATGAAAATTCTATTTCTTCATCTAAGATGTACAACTTAGACAACGAAGTTATAGTTCGTCGTCTAAGAAAATGACCTAGATGATAAAACTAATATTCGTCATCTAGAGAATACTCTAGATCACGAATTTAACATTCATCGACATATTCGTCATCTAAGTTATTGCTTAGATGACGAGTTATTACTTAGACGACGAATCATAATTCGTCATTTTAGGTTTAACAAAAACGACGAAATATGTCACTTAGATGACAAAATATCTCGTCGTTTAAGTAAACTCAATTATTTAGATCTATTTTCAGTTTTCAAATCAAACATATTTCAACCTTTCATCTTTCTATTCTCTCCCAACATCTCTCAAACACACCTCCGGCCAAAATTATGAATCATAACAGTGAAGTTTTGGTTGAGGCCTCCTAAAGCTAGATTACCCACCTATCTTCTTATCCTTGAAGGTATAAATTATTTTTCGGCAATTATTTTGTTCAATTTACGTATGATACGATGTGTTTTTTCATGAGTTTTTCGGCGAATGATTTCTGTCAACCAGGTCTTATTTTCTATAACATTGTTTGTTAACTATATTGCTTATATTCCTTCCATAGCAGCTAGCTAGCTTGTGTTGATTATATTTTGTGAAATGTTTGCTTAATTAATAATTAATTAGTTGATAAATATTGTGTTATGTAATTTAATTATATATTAAGTATTAGATGAATATGGTAAGAATGATAAGATGATTCTTAATGTTTGAGGATATATGGCATATGCACGAATGCACGATGATTAGATAGCTTGGTTCTTGAATTGTCCCAAAATTATGTAGAATTTTCTAATAATTCCTAAAATTTTCTAGGTTGTTAATTATTATTTCGCTTATGCAGAATATGGACAAGTTTTGAATGTAGTTGGATGATAGATGTGATGCAAGGTATCTGAACGGAATCAACGAGTTTGTGTCTTTTGAGAGGGAACACGGTCAAAGAAAGATGCGTTTAAGGTGTCCTTGCAGTAGATGCTATAATAATGAGTTTATGGAAATTAATTATATGGGTCAACACTTGTACAAATACGATATGATGTATACTTACACTGAGTGGATTTAGCACAGGGAAGTAACAGACTTCAACTCAGAGTACAGTTATCGGGGTGCCTCATCCAGCAGAACTGCCGCCCCTCCTTGGAACCCCACCATGGAATTGGTACATGATGCTTTTCTGACATTTAGTTTTTGTAGACATCAACATGAAGAGGGAGATTATTATATTCCTTATGATACACAGTCCCTCCACTCTTAGCCACTATTGAGGTGTATAAGTACAACATGATGTTACTTCAAGCCCAAACCCCGGTGTACCTCAGATGTTCAGAAAATGTCTAGCATGCTATAATGGAGGAAATAAAGAGAAAAGTGAAGAACAAAATATCGAATGGTTGTTTTGACTAGGTCCAGGAACATATATGTACGTTGCTTCTTCCTCATCACAATTTTCCTGATAACCATTATAAGATAAGAAAGATCTTAGCCAAACTTGGTCTTTCTTACAAGAAAATTTATGCATGCAAAAACGATTGTGTCCGATTTTACAAAGAGTATGTAGAACTGGACTACTGTTCTATATGCAATGCGTGCAGATATAAGAATAAGAAGAGGAAACAGTCTCTACTCAAGATGCTTTACTATTTTCTGTTGATTCCTAGACTGCAACGTTTGTACATGTTTCTATACATAGTTGAGGCGATGAGATGGTACGCGGAACATAGGACAGATGATGATGTGATTAGACACGTGGCAGATGGGGAAGCTTTTAAAGCTTTTGACTGAGAATTTCTAGACCTTGCAGTAGAGATTCGTAATATTAGACTCAGACCACTACTACACAGAATGTGATTACTCGTTGTCTCAAGGACAAGGGTGATTACTCGTTGTCTCATGACCAACCAACCATTGTAATAGTGAGTGTTGTCTCTTGAAAATCTCACACAACGGTCATTTTAGCCGTTATCTATTACAAGATGGCACAATGGCTTTTATGTAGCGACCGTTGTGTGATTGAAGATGTCATGTTGCACTGATACCATGCAACATGACCTTGTCATGTGATTGAACTCATCTGTAGAAAGTCAACTTTCTATAGATGGGTTCAATCATTGGGGTAATAATAGCACTAAAGTCAGCACTTGGCAAGTTATCCTCATGTCGTACAACCTGCCTCCCTCGATGTGTATGAACAAGGAATTTAATTTCTTTATTATGCTAATTCTAGGTCCAAACTCTCCTGAAAAGTCTTTAGATGTATACCTGAGACCTTTGATCAATGAGCTGAAACAATTGTGGAAAAATGGGGTCCCAACTTATGACAGGTTCACTAGAACAATGTTCATGATGAAAGCAACAGTAATGTGGACCATCAACGATTTTCCTGCTTATGGGATGTTGGCATCTACCAAAAATAAAGGGTACAATGCTTGTCATCTTTGCTTAGATGACGTCAACTCTAGTTGACATGCGAGGAATGTGTGTTTCATGGGTTACCGTAGATGGCTTCATGAGGATAACGAATGGCAAATTCATAAGGATAAGTTCGATGAAACAGCAGAGAATGATCTGAAACCCCGACAATAGTTTCTATTTTGGTGTGTTGAGCAATGCTGAATCTGTGATAACCTACAATCCATACCCTCCAGAACATCTTAGATATTGGACTCACCAGAGTATTTTCTTCGAACTCCCTTACTAATCAAAATTGAAAATCAGGAACAACCTAGATGTCATGCACATAGAAAAAAAATGTGTGCAACAGTATTAAGGGGATAATTCTCAGTATTAAGTTTAAGTCTAAGGATACAACCAAAACGCGTAAAGATTTGGAAATTATGTGTTTATGCCGTCATAGATGCATCTTACACAGTGAAAAAGACATTGAGGGAAGAAGTATTCAATTGGTTTAAAGGTGTTTGGTATCCCTCTAATTATGTAGGGAATATAGTTTCATGTGTAAAAGTTAGCAAACACAAGTTCAATGCTCTAAAGACTTATGATTGTCATGTTATGTTGCAACGCCTGATTCCAGTGGTTGTTCGAACATATTTGCCTTGTGACATCGTCGACCTAATAATAGCATTGTGCAGATGGTGGCAGAAGTTATGCACTAGAGAATTGAAAAGTCGGATGTGGTTGAATTGAAAGAAGAGATTGTCTATATTCTTTGAAGATTAGAGAGGATTTCCCCTACTTTCTTTGCCATCATGATTCACCTCATGATCCACCTTCCTGAACAAGTGTTGCTTACTGGTCTGGCACACTACACATGGATGTATCTTAAGGAAAGGTACAATATTTCATGTAAATTAAATTTGTGAACCATGTTTTTCATCATTTATATCTATTCTTGTCTTACATATTAAGTTAACAATTTTGCAGACAACTTGGACAATATAAAAGATTTGTCAAAAATTGTTCTTCCCCATATGACTCTATAGCAGAAACATACCTTGCACATGAATGTGTAACCTACTACGAAATGTACTTCAAACTTAAACTCCCTTCCACCACCTCCAATACACTTGATCACTACAATATTCCAATCGTCACAAATGTTGTACGACCATCTGGAGTATGATTAAATGGAAGCTTAAGTGAAGACGAATTCATTGAGGCTCATTGGGTAGTATTGTGGGACTGTGATCAAGTCGATGTGTTCTTTAAATTTTATAGGCATAAAATTCAGAGAGCCAATCCGAATAAGAGTCATTACTGGGTTGATAATCAACATAAGAAGAAGTTGCCTGATTATTTCACGAAATGGGTATGTTAATTAATTATTAGTTTAATAATTCATTGTTTTGAAAATGAGAAATCCGGATGGGAAAATGTGCCCACGGTTTGTTATTTCGGAATTTGGTTATTCGAAGTGTTTTTCGGTCTTAGTGCAGGTTTTTGGTTTCCTTTAGTTTTAGGGGAAACTATGTCAAAAATTTTGGTAGAAATTAACACTCATATTGTACTTGTTCACAATTTTGCAGATACTCAAACTAGAAAACTGACCTAACAGCAGGTAGTGGTCACATTGGTTTCACTTATTGGCCCATAAGTCAATGGCATACAATATTTATATGCTTGTGTTGTCAACGGGGTTAAGTTTCTCACATTACATCGAGATGAAGGCAAAAGAATCCAAAACAGTGTAATTGTGGTAAGACAAAGGCCTGATGTATACTACAGGGTTCTTGATAAAGTTATTGAGCTATCACTACCACGTTTTGCAACATTACCGGCGAGATTTCCAAAAACAAGGCCGGCGACCGGGAAAGTCGCCGGTAATGTTCATCATTACCGGCGACTTACTCCGTCGCCGGTAATGTCGCCGGAATTTCGCCGGTAATGTTTCAAAACATTACCGGCGACCTCCTCCGTCGCCGGCAATGTCAAGCCAAACATTGCCGGTGAAATTCCGGCCGGAAAATCGCCGGAAATGCTTGGCTTGACATTGCCGGCGACGGAGGAGGTCGCCGATAATGTTTTGAAACATTACCGGAGAAATTCCGGCGAAAAGTCGCCGGTAATGTCTCCATTTCCGGCGCTTTAATGAATCGCCGGCAATGCCTCTTATATTAGATGTCGATCACAGCAGCTCATTCATTTGGATCGAAAAAAATCAGGTGAAATCGAAAGAAGGAAAACGCTCTGAAATCGATCATTCGGTATTGTCAAAATTAAGGCGCGCGTCGAAAACTCGATCACTCGGGAAGCTATATATATATAGGTACGTGTATATATACGTATATGTGTATGTATATATATATGTGTGTGTTGATCAAATCTAATTCGTGAGATATGAAATGTTGTTGATGTCACCGAAACGAGAAAACTGCTTGTAGTTAATCTTATCTTGTGTCTGAATCAACGACTGGTATTATCGTAGTGCTATCGGAGTCAGGCTTAAGAGAGCCTCCTACCTAGTCAAATACTGAACTGAAAAAAGAAGAATACCATCATCGAGTACTGAATCGAATTCAGAGATTAGATCGATATATATATATATATGCATGCATGTGTTGATTTAATTAGAGTTGAATTGGGATATCGCGTCGATTATTAGTAGTGAATGTGTGTATATATAATACGTAAAATTGTTAGAATTTTCAGGATGGACAAGAGTTGGATGAGCCTCGAAAGATGGGATGTGAGATATCACCAGGGAATTAGTAGTTTTGTGAATTTTGTGAAGGCTAATTGTGGAGACACTACACTTCATTATTGCCCGTGTAAAGAATGTAAGTGTCGCAGCGATCGATTTCGTTTTCCCATTGATAAAGTCCAGAAGCACCTGAGTAAATACGGGTTTTGGGATAAGTACACTTGTTGGATTTATCATGGTGAAACATCGTTAGCGGGTCCGCATGATCATGGACAATTTGGTGAGAGGGCCAGTCCACGCTATGATCATGGAGATTTTGCTGAGAGGGGCAGTCCATCCTATGATCCAACATCGATGTTAATCAATGATATGTTTCCTCATGAGAGCGGAGTATTTGCTGATGAAGCACCAAATGTCCCTCCCGTCGTTGATGGTTTCCCCCATATTGAGCCAATCGAGCCATTACCTGGAGCTCATGTCAACACAAGCGGTATGGACAAGTACAACAACCTGATTGCATTGCAACAGACTCCGTTGTACAACGGTTGTGGTAAGACTGTTCTTGAAAGTGTGATGGGAGTGATGCAGCTGAAAATGGAGAACAAAATGTCTGTCAAAGCTGTTGATTCTTGGCTGAAGTGGACTGCTTCGCTACTGCCACCCGGTCATCGTCTTCCTACCACTCATCATAAGGTGCGATATATCCTGAAAGATCTTGGGCTTTCCTACATCAAAATCCATGCATGCAGATATGATTGTATTCTCTTCTGGGGAAAAGATCTTGAAGACCTTGAAGCCTGCCCGGTATGTTTTACAGAAAGGTATAAGTTGACTCCTGCAGGCAACAAGAAAGCTGTGAAGATACTTCGATATTTCCCGCTTATTGATAGGCTGGAGCGGTTGTTCATGTGTGCTTTCACGGCCGAAGCAATGAGATTGTGGGCTGAGAGGAATTTGCTTGACGATGACACCCTTATACACCCTTCCGACGGAGAGGCTTGGAAGCACATGGTCAGGGAGTTTGATCATTTTGCAGCAGAGGTCCGAAATGTTTGGCTAGGGCTCTCATCTGACGGATTCAACCCTTTTGGCAACATGAGTCTTCAATACAGTATATGGCCAGTTATTTTGGTACCGTACAACCTTCCACCATGGATGTGCATGAAGAAGGAATACAATATGCTCACTCTGTTAATTCCGGGCCCGGGTTATCCAGGAAAGTGTCTCGATGTGTATTTGAGGCCTTTGATTGAGGAGCTTAAGTACCTGAGTGAGTTTGGCCACCGCACTTATGATAGGTTCAAAAATGAGATGTTCCAGATGCATGCCATGCTTGTTGGCACCATCAGTGATTTTCCTGCCCGCGGTATGTTGTCGGGCAACGTTACCAGGGGTTATAGGGCTTGTTCAGAGTGCATGACGGTTGATTGTTGCAGTCCTCATTGCAGTAAAATTGTTCAGATGCGTCACCGTTGTTGGCTTCCATATGATCACCCATTTAGGCAGGATCCAGACGCGTTTGATGGGACTGTGGAAACAGGTGTGGCACCCAGGCGATGGACAGGGGAAGAAATTTTGGAAGTGTTGAATGAATATGATTTTGGCCAGCTGAGCAATCATCCTGACATAGTGGCGTCAATTTCAGACAAGCCCGAAAGGTATAAGTTTTGGACACACAAGAGCATATTCTGGGAACTCCCCTACTGGCCTAGGTTGCCTATCAGACACTACCTAGATGTCATGCACATAGAGAAGAATGTGTGTGAAAGTGTGGCGGGCACAGTTCTTAACTTGGAGGGGAAAACAAAAGACATCCCTAAGGCACGCATTGATCTGAAAGCTATGGGACTGCGGAAACATTTGTGGTTAAGAGATGGCAAGAGAAAAATGCCACAAGCTCCTTACACCGTAAAGCCGAAGCATAAGCATGAAATTTTTCGGTGGTTGAGTAATGTCAGGTATATATTCTTCTGCTATGCAGGAATTTGGCCTTAAATTTTTACCGGATTATGGTTATATGCGAGAACTATAATTGTTGCCTATGGCTATATATATATATATATATATATATATATATATATATGCAGGTATCCTTATGGCTATGCAGGAAATATAAGTAGGTGTGTTAACTTCCGGGACAATAAGATGTACGGATTAAAGAGTCATGACTGCCATGTACTGCTTCAACGCCTTTTCCCTATTTTCATTCGAGGGTACCTGCCCAAAGAGGTGGTGGAGCCGTTAGTGGCCTTGTCAAGATTCTTTCAGAAGTTATGCACCAGGGAAGTTAAAAAATCAGATCTCAGGGAGATGCAAGATGACATCATTTTTATCATGTGCAAGCTTGAGAGGATATTTCCCCCAAATTTTTTCGACATCATGCCTCACCTGATGATCCATCTTCCCGAACAATTGTTGCTTACCGGTCCCGTACACTACACTTGGATGTATCCCATGGAAAGGTACAAATGATTCATACATTTGGTTTGCCTCTGTTTTTATATGTAAATTCTTATTTTTTACGTAAGTTAACATGCACTTGTGTACTTGTAGACAATTGGGAGCCTACAAGGACTATGTGAAGAATAAATATGCACCTGAAGGGTGTATCGCTGAAGCATATGTTGCGCACGAGTGTTTAACGTACACCAAAGTGTATTTGGGAGCGCTTGAGGACCCCCAACAACAGATGCCGATATATGAACCCCAGTTCAACCTTTCTATCATCTCTAATGACGTGGTAGTACATGGAAGCTTGCCAAAGTCGTACAAGTTGGATGGAAATGAGGTAGCCATTGCCCACTGGTCGGTACTGATTAACTGTCAAGAAGTACAATATTGGAAAAACTATCATCTTCATTGCCCTGCTATTGCCGGAAATGTTGATTACCACAACAGGACGTTTGCAAACTACTTTGGTCAATGGGTAAGGGTATGTGTATATGTCTATTTTTTATTGCCATTTTCCTTATATAGCATGTGTGTACGTACGTGGTTTTGTGGTTTCTATGTTCATAATTTCTTGTGTGGTTTCTTATCGTTTTCAGATGAACCATGTAGCAAATGGTGGTTGCCCAGAGTGGTCAAACGAATTGAGGGTCCTGGCGATGAAACTGATAGCTTCAAAAGTTTACTCGATGTGTCAGGTCAATGGCGTGAAATTTATATGTGAAAATCGAGACGACCGACTGAAAACACAGAATTGTGGGGTTATGGTCCATGGTGGGCAGGATGGCGTTGACTATTACGGTGTCCTTCATTTAGTTGTTGAACTAATTTATGGGAACCGCATGAAAGTGCACTTGTTCAAGTGTAGATGGTTTGATACTAGCCCGGAGAACACAAGGACCGATCAGTACGGAACATTTTCGGTGAATACTGCTACTAGCTGGTATGAAGATGACCCTTTCGTTCTTGCCTCATCAGTAAAACAAGTGTTTTACCTTGACGATCTTCTTAACAAAGTCCCGTGGAAGGTGGTTAACCATGTTGCTCATAGAAACATATACAGTGCTGCCACACTTGGTGATACCGCAGATGATGAGGAAGTTACTACATACCAAGAGCCGAACGCTTTTGACATTCCGGAATCATCTACGATTCGCCTTAATAATGTGAGATCTGGGAGTGTGGTTCGAATTACTGGAGCAGAACTTCTCGATGTTAATCCATATGAAGTTGACGCTGATTCAGATGACGAGGAGCGGCACATATTGCCAGAGGTTACCTATGAAACTGAGTCAGACTCAAGTGATGAAGATGATTACGATTATCATCCTTAGTACGTTAATGATGTAGTCGAAAATTGTAGTCGGAAATTGTAGTTGGAAATTCTAGTCAGAAATCGTGTCGGAAATCGTTGTCGGAAATTGTAGTCAGAAAATGTAGTCGGAAATTGTACCTAGTCGGAAATCGTGTTGGAAATCATAGTCGGAAATCGTGTTGGATTAATTGTAGTCGGAAATTGTAGTCGGAAATTGTAGTCGGAAATCGTGTCGGAAATCGTTGTCGGAAATTGTTGTCGGAAATTCTAGTCGGAAATCGTGTTGGAAATCGTAGTCGGAAATTGTAGTCGGAAAATGTAGTCGGAAATTGTACGTAGTCGGAAATCGTGTTGGAAATCGTTGTCGGAAATCGTAGTCGGAAATTGTAGTCGGAAATTGTAGTCGGAATTTGTAGTCGGAAATCGTGGTCGAAAATTGTTGTCGGAAATTGTAGTCGGAAATCGTGTTGAAAATCGTAGTCGAAAATCGTAGTCGGATATTCTTCGGGAAATAATGACATTACCAACGAGTTGCAAGTAACTCGCCGGCAATATCTACTGAATATGGTCGAACCCAGCTCGAGCTCTCCCTCATTTCTCACTATCTCAAACCCTAAAACTCCTCCTCTCCTCCTCCCAAACTGTTCCGTCCACCTCCCTCTCCTCAAATCTCTCTTCCTCTCCTCCCCTCTCCCCTCCCCTCACCTCCTCTCCCTTCTCCTCTCTCCACACTAAAAAATCCCATTTCAAATTGAAATTTCCTCTCCTCCCCTCCTCCTCTCCTCCTCCCCTCCTCCTCTACCTCCTCCCCTCACCTCCGTCGCCGGAAAATCAGCTCGAGCTCCACCATGGCAGGTGCATGCAAGCTCACTCTCTCTCCCTCTCTCTCTCTCTCTCAATTTTTATTTATTTTTGTGCATATATATATATACGTATGTACGTATGTACGTATGTACGTATGTGGCAATGTATATATATATATGTATGTGGAAATTAAATTTAATTAGGGTGATTTGGATTAATTTATATGCAATGTATATATATACCGGTAATGTGTGAAAAATGTGGAAAATTAATTAGGGTGCGTGGTTTGGATGAATATGTGATGTATATATATATATGAAAATTAAATTTAATTAAGATGCATGATGTATATATATGTGTGAAAAATGTGGAAAATTAATTAGGGTGCGTGGTTTGGATGAATATGTGATGTATATATATATATGTAAAAATTAAATTTAATTAAGATGCATGATGTATATATATGTGATGTATATATATATATGTGAAAAATTTAAGTCGAAAATGATGTATGTATATATGTTAATTTAGGTGATATAGTTGTTAATTTAACGTATAATAGGTGAAAAATCGGAATTGGCATTTAACGTGTTTGGATTAAGGTGATATAGTTGTTAATTTAACGTATAAATTAAGGTGAAAAATCGGAATCGGAAAGGTTTGGAACCAGAACGGTTTTAAACCGGAACCGCGTGGAACCGGAACCGTTTGGAACCGGAACTGTTTGTAACCGGAACCGTTTGAAACCGAACGGTTCCAGTTCCAAACGGTTCCGGGTTCAAACGGTTCCGGTTCCGCCCGGTTCCGGTTACATTTGGTTCCGGTTCCGATTTGTTATAGAACCGAATCCATGACTATTACTGTGTCCAGGAGGTTTTGCGGCAAATTGGCTTCCAGGCATCAAACAGAGAGGTTCCCGAAATAGTGGAGGGAGCAGTAGTCAAGCTTCCTCCTCAGCCGCAGTTAGCAACACGCGCAGTGGGCCAATGATGAATGCTCGCACACAAGCCTTGCTAGCTGCGCGAGCAGAGGAGGAAGCTGCACGATTCGCAGCCGTGCAACCGGAAGTCGAGCCTCGAGCCTCAGTCAGCAGACGCTCAGTTAGCAGACGTCCCTCCGTCAGCAGACCCTCAAACGAGCGACAGTCAACGGGAGCATCAGAAACTCCCTCCATCCGAATGCCCCATATTCGCCCGGTGCCTACTCCCATTTCACGGGAATCATCTGAGGCAGATGGTGCTGGCGCCTCATCGTCCAGGCCTCGTCTATCTCCGCCGTCCGGTCTCTTCCTACCCGACGAGATTCCTATGATCCCTGAATTCGATGATAGGGGGATGCCTATTTATGTTGAAGGACGGCCGGAGTTCCTGAGCGTGGAGGATGCGTACAACTTCATCCCGTTCGACCCCGTGTATCTTTGGAGTGTGAGGTGCACCAACCAACAAACAGATGATGCAGGTAAATTTTATTTAACATCAGATTGATTACTTAATTATTACTCAAGACTTACGATAGGTTCAATTAATGATATCAATTTGTTGACATTGTATTATTAGGCAATTTCGTTAATGGGACTGGAAAACGGAAAGGGGCTAGAGGCACCTGCACCGGGAAGAGACTTGAGCAGGCCACCAGGGGAAGGAAAACGCCCATTAGGGCCAATGAGGATGGCGAGGTGATCGAGGCATTTGACACCACACGAAAATATGTCAGCATGGCCGGGGCGATCGTGCGGGACAAGATCCCAATGCTTTGGCCAGATTGGGAATCTGTGCCTATCTACATGAAGATGCAAGTGCATAATGCACTGAGTGTGAGTTAAAATCGTATTTTCATTACGTAAATTTTACATTTATTAATTAAGTCCGAATAAATATATAATTTTACCGTTTATATATTCATATTGCAGGTGTGGTTTGACGTGGATGAAGTTCTTATTCACACGTGGGTAGAGCGTCAACTACATATGAGGTGATGTGCTTCGAGTTATTTGAGTATATATCGAGTTAGATTTTTGTTTATCAAGTGTTTTAATATCTCTAACTTTTTTTTCCTGGTGTTAATATAGGTATAAAGAGTGGAAGAACGAGCTTTCTTCCCATTACATTGTATACAAGGAGCTAGGCCGATGTTCTACCCCTAGCGAATTCCGGTTTAGGGAGTACTAGTGGCTGTGGCTGATAGCCCACTTCGAGCACCCCAAAGCTCAGGTATGCATCATGAATGTATCTTACAAGCCTAATGTATCGTATCACATTGAAATAGTTAATTACTAATTTTTTTTCATATGTTTATCAAACAAGGCGATTTCGAAGACGAACCGGGCGAATAGATTGAAAAACACCAGGGCCCATCATGCAGGTTCACTCAACTATTTGGGTTGGTCGAGTAAGGCGCAGCAATAACAAGAAGTGAACCCATTGGTGTATATTCATCAGAAGTTCTATCCGCAGTGCCCTGAAGAAGCGGTAAGTCTTTCGCCTCTCCATGTGTTAATAAAACTATTTTTCGATATTAATTTATTTTGTTAGATAATACGTTATTCATTTTCGCTTTTCAATTAGGCGAGAGTGGAGGAGGTGACCGCAGAAGTGACCATGAATATAGCTCGGACTAACCATCCTGACTGCTCCGAGGAAGAAGTCACCCAGTATGCCTCTCAGATCGATCCGCTTGATCGCCCTATAGCGGCTCAGATCATGGCAAAAGCGTGCAGGACTGGAAAGAATACCTACTACTGTAGGGGAATGGGCTCGGCGGGCGAAGGAGTATTGAAGAACACTTCAGAATACTCTACCGGGTCACGAAGTTCAACTTCTAGTCGTAACCTCACAGCGGAGCTTCAGAGGACGCGGAGGGAGTTGGAGGAGCAAAAGAGGCAGATAGCCGAGCAGCAGGCAATCAGAGATGCCGAGTACCAACACATGGTCCAGCAGCAGACACAGATGTTCACATGGATGCAGACGATGTACGAGGCTCAGACTACCGGACAACCGTTCCCCACACCTCCCCCGCAACCTGTGTTCCCTAGTTATCCACCACCACCACCGCACCAGTCACCGCCACAGCAAGACCAGGGTAGCCACCGGAGTTCAAATGAGTACATGGATTTCTTCTACCCTGACCCGCAAGTTCCTCGACCCTGACGTGTAGTTGTAGTTAATTTTCGTATCATTGCTATTTGTACTGTACGTTGGACATTTATGTGTATTGTTGAACTTGTATGATTGTACGATTTATGTCTTTCAATGCAGGTTCTGGAATTGGGCCCAATCCAGAACCGGGTTTTTTTTTCAAAATTTTTCTAAGCATTGCCGGCGACATGGACCTAAGTTGCCGGCAATGTCTTCAAATTCTGGCCACGGCGGCGCTGACATTGCCGGCGACTTGAATCGCCGGTGATGTTTAGGACATTACCGGCGACGTGAAACGCCGTCGCAGGCAATGCTATCTCCAGCTGGCAATTTCTGGCGACGGCATTGCCGGCGACTTGTCGCCGGTAATGACAATTCCGGCGAGAAAAAAAACAAGGCCGGCGACTTAAAGTCACCGGCAATGTGTTTTAATCCGGTAGTGTATTCTATGGGAATAGAATGTCTGTTGTGTTTTTCAAGTGTAAATGGTTCAAGCGTACAAAAGAAGATTTCAGCCTTTTATCAGTCGATACAAACACAAGCTGGTATGAAGATGAGTCATTCACTCTTGCCACCTTGGTCAGTTAGGTGTTTTATCTGGATTATCAGAAGGAGGGTGAAGGTTGGAAAGTACTTAACCGTATCTCTCACCGAAATATATGGAGTGACACAACACTTAAAGGGAAGACTAGCACTACCGAGAGTGACATTGGAGCAAATAATGTGGACGCATATCAAGAGCCTAATACTGATGTCATCCCAGACAAAGATAAACTTATTTGCTTGAATGAAGACTTACCCAGTCCTCAAGGTCATACAAATCTTTCTCCAATTAAGATCGTACATGTAGCGAATATCAATGCCTTTGATGAGGAGCCGGAGGATGAAGATGAATACGAGGATTATGAGCAAGATGAGCCAGATGAGAAGGATGATTTAGACAATGCAAATTATGATGGCTATGATTGATGATAATATTGTTTGTAATAGATAGTATGTTTGTAATTAAATTAAGCTTTTCCATATTAATATATGTATTCTAAATATTAAAATCTTATAATCGAGTGTTAACATTGAACTGTTAATAGTTCTAACTTTTTACAGGAATTAAATGGGGTTTGGATGTTTGTTGTACATGAATGATTTAAGAATTAACGTAGATGATTTTATCTTCCTAAAGGACAACTTAGAGGAAGAAATGATGACATATTCATCGTTTACGTAAAACTTAGACAACGAATACATTATTATTTCGTTGTCTAAGGGAAAACACCCTAAACCTAAATCTCAAACCCTAAACCTGAACATTTGGACGACGAATAGTGAAATTGTAGTCATCTAAGATCTTCCTAGACAACAAAATTTAATCATTTTCGTCATCTAAATGAGTTTTACAATCTTATCTCTATGATCATGAGCACGTGTACCATGTTAGAATAAAAATTTAATTTATCGAGGGCAGAGAGTAAACAATACCTAGATTGTGAGTGTCGATGGTTCAAAAAATGGAGCTACAAAGATTCATTTATGAACGTTTTCGTTTCGTTGAAATTTCAGTTTTATAATTAACTACGCTAATCAAACACTCTACGAACTTCATATGAATCAAAATTTTGTCTACTTACATATTATGTTGTGATGAATATATCTAAGGGTTATTTTGTCCAAATTCAATTTCGTTAATATTGATGTGCCATGAATGTAGACATACGAACACTTAGGGTATACAAATTTAACAAGTACTTAGTATTTCATCAACTTTTAAGTCAAATTCCAATTACTTTCTATCTAGTTGATATATTTAATTAGTTTCTTTATAAGTAAAAATGCTCATTACTTCAAAAATGGATTTACGAATTATATTTTACGATCGTTTGCATCATTTGACTATTTGTCGATAGTCACTAAATTAACTCGATCGAATCCTAAACTTATCTTATTTGTGGTGATATTTTTTTACAACATCGTATAAATATAGGGTTACATATGACAGTTTTTTTTATGATGATTCTTAAGCACGTAACCTAAATTAAATTTTCAGATTTCTCTGAAAAATACAACAATTAATTTTATTCTTAGGCGATGAAACTCTTAGTTTCGTCGTATATGTATCTTACTTAAACGATGAAGCATTAACTTTTCATCGTTTAAGTCAAAATAAAGGGGGAAATATCAACGCCCAAAATTTTGGAAAAAATTTAAAATGTTAGACGACGAAATTGTGACGACCCGAAACAGAATCAGTAGAGTAATAAGCTTAATTCACGAGTTAGCACGTAATCACTATTTTTCCGATAATTGATTGATTTGCCGATTTTAATCATGATTATCGGCCAAGAATTTGAGTTGAGTCTCTTCTTGAGAGTTGTTGTACACGTGATTTCGAGTTCGTGGGCGGTTCCGGATGATTATTTCGATGACCGAGGAATATAATATGAATATTTGAAGTTGCGGAATATCGTCGAGTTTATCCGTTCATTTCGAGTTTATCCGAATTGTAATGATTATCCGTTTTGGACAGTCGATTGTCCCAAGACGCGAGTATAAATATCGGAAATAGTCGATAAATTGTCGAAAACACTGTTCAGGAAGTTTGACCGGCGTTGACCGAGTTGGAGGCATTGACCACCGTTGACCCGTGGAGAAAATTGGGCAGTTTGGATTCCTCCGGTGGAATGGCTGATTCCGGCCATTTTAGGCCACGACTTTGGAAGGCAAAATGTTCTCCTCGTGATTCTAAGCTGTTTTGCACTTGGAATTTCTCGATTTGGTTGTGATTTGATGGAGAAATGTTGAATTGAAAATGGTGGAATTCCGGCCGGTTTTGGGTTTTGTGGACAGAGGTGCTTCGGCCACAGTGGTGGCCGGGGAGTTGGGAGTTTCTGTTCGTGGGGCCATGAAAGAGCCATTGGGAGGGGTCTCGAGGCTTGCCGTGCGCCGTAAGCGGCGGATCGACGACGAGCAGTTTTGCCGGAGGTGGTGGATCACCGTGGGTTTCGAGCTGATTTCCGGCGTGTGTGGCCAAAATTGGTCCTTGCCTCAGAAGAGAGATGTGTTGGGCTCGTTGACATGAAGCTTCGGTGAGTTTGGCCGCCGGAAAATCTCTCCGGTTGACGGCGCACCGCCGCCGACGGTGGCGGTCAACCGCGGAGCTCCGGCGACCGTTGACTTTTTTGGAAATGTGTCGAGTTATATATCGTTTCACTCGTATTCGCCCCCCGATCGTCGCCTTGAGGTTTTCGAGTTGATTTGGGTACCGGATTTTCAGTCGATGGTTTGAGTGGAGATTTCGAGAATTTAGTTAATTATTTTTGTATCAGTTATACGTTTCCGGGAACGGTTGGTTTCCAAGGTGTGGTACAGTGTTGTGAATTGTGATTTTGATCAGATATATTTTGTGATTATTCAGGGGATCGAGATCGTGCTTCGGGTGAGGGATCTTCCGCCGGACCACGTGATTAGCGCGAGTGCGCGCTTTGCTCACCTGTGAGTGGACACTTTTATATTTTCACAGTTGTTGCGAGTTCATAATTTTTCGTATTTGTTTATATACGATGTTGAGCTTATTTATTATTTTCGGAGGTATTATTTTATATTTTTATGGTGATGGCATACTTGCATCGATGCTTCGGCTACTCGGCTGATCACCGGTAGTCTGACCAGAGTTGAGAGATTCCTCTGGACCAGAGTTGAGAGATTCCTCTGGGCAGGGTTGAGAGATTCCCCTGTTATGCCGCCGGAGTTGAGAGATTCGCCTGACCGTCGGGCTTGAGAGATTCGCCTGTCACCTCCATATATATATTTTCCGAACTCGCTATACTTGTTTATTGTATATGAAAATGGTGAAAGGCATATGTTTATTTTTGTCCACTCACTCTAACGTTTTATTTGCCTTTCCCCTGGGATTTTCGGTTTCTGTGCCTAGTTTACAGTTCGGATTCTGGTGTCTCACGTCGCGGTCGGAGGCTAGTCGTTCGAGCTACCTTTCTTTTCCAGTAGGTTCCTTGTTTTGCCTACTGTTGTATATTTTGTATATATATACACTAGAGGTCGCTCTGATACGACACTGATACATGTTTTATGTGGTTTTTCCCGGATTTTCTATATTATACAGTTATGTTTACTGTTTATTGCTATTGTTATGATATTGAGAAATCCGGATGGGATTGGTGCCCACGGTTTGGCTTTTGTGGCATAGGATGAAGTGTATTTTCCGGGTGCAGGTTAATGGCAATTCCGTGTTAGTAACGTTACTCTGCCGAAATTTTTATGGTTTTTATTGGTTCGTGTTTTCAGAAAGGGTTTGATTCTGGTTTAGGAAACTAAATCGGGGTTGGGTCCTTTCAGAAATATAGTGACTTAGACGAAGAATTATTTCGTCATCTAACTTGCTTTAAAGAGATCGACTTGCCCAATTCAGTTTCGATTCAATCAATCCCTAATTTCTAAAACTGTCTCTCCCCCTCTTGCGGCCTCCTCCCTGCCTCTCCTCTCCACCGCCACTTCCTTTCTTCACGCGGGCTAACTGGTACTGCCTCCTCGAAACTGACGGCACTGCCGCCTTCTCTCCTCTCTCTGACATCGCCACCGCCTGCTCTCTGTGTGACGACCCGAACCAGAATCAGATGTGTGTTTGGCACGATTCTCGAGATTTGGTTTTAGTCGCAGTTTTGCGATATTGTGTGGTTTGTCGATCCGTTTCGCGACTATATTTTCAGTCGAGAATTTGGGATGAGTGTTTTCACGGAAATGGTAGAGTACGTGATTTCGAGTTCGTGGGCGGTTTCGGAAGATTTTTCCGATAACCAAGGAATATTTTATGATTATTTGAAGTTTCGGGTTTCGACGAGTTTATCCGTTTGTTTCGAGCTTATCCGAATCACATCGTATATTCATTTCGGACCGTCGATCGACCCGAGGGGTGAGTATAAATATCGAAATAGTCGTAAATCATCGAAAATTTGCAAATTGGGGTTTGACTGAACTTTGACCAATTGTTGACTTTCCAAAATTGGAAAGAGACCGTTGACCCGTGCGGTGAGCGAGCAACCCGATTCGGTTCGTCGGCGACCCGGTTTTTCCGGCCATCTCCGGCCAGGTTAAGGGTATCATTCGAATCCTTGTGAGCTTCTCTTTCATGTTGCACTTGAGTTTATTGAAATTGATTATGTTTTTAGTGAGTTCGATTAAGGGCCGAGATGGTTTGGTCGACGGTGATGGGTGGAAGGGTTCCGGCGAGTTTTTGGGGTTGGGTTGTTGGGGGTTTCGTTCCCCACCACTCAGTGATGCTCCCTAGGTGTTTGGATTTGAACGAGATGAAGTTTGGGGTTGAACCCGATTGGGTTTTCCGGTTAGGGATTTTGTTGGTTTTGTGTGATTTTGGAAGGGATGCGTTTGGAATTGAGCTTGGTGTTAGAAGGAAAAGGGGTTCGTCTGGTCGAGAGGGTCCGATCTGGAAAATTTCACCGAGAAATTTCACCGTTGACGGCGCGCCGCCGGCGGCGGCGGCGGTCAACGGCGGCGCTCCGGCGAGAAAAGTCAACTTTTCAGATTTCGATGTAATTAGTGTCATTTTTCTCGTAATCGCGCCCTGATTATCGTACGGAGGTTTTTGGGTTGATTTGGTTAGCCGATTTTCAGTCGAGATTTCGAGTGGGGATTTCGGGATTTCCGTAATTCATTTTGCACTGCATTTTGTATTTCCGGGAACGGTTGGTTTCCGTGCATCAGTACAGTGTTGTGGATTACGATATTGATCAGTTATGTTTTTATGAATATTCAGGAGATCGAGATCTGGATCGTGAGCGTGCTTCTGGCGAGGGATCTTCCGCCGGACCACGAGTTTAGCGCGTGTGCGCATTTCAAGAGTTTGTGAGTGGACATTTCTTTTCACGGATTGATTGCGAGTCTTTTATAAATGATTTACGAACTTGAGCATGCGGATTGATTATGATTTTACGAGCATGTGTTTTACGATTATGTTTATACGAATATACGTATACGAATATATACATATACGTACATATTATGTTTTAAGCATGTGCATAGAAAAGATTTATGATTTGGTTTACACAGAGTACAGTCTCAGTATATGTTGTGGTATCGATACGCACTGGCTTCTCGGCTGATCCCCGAGTATGCTCCGGGGGGGACAGATATCCTGACCCGAGGCCTTTCTGGCTAGGAATCACGTGTGGGTCTGGGATCCCGTGGTTCAGACTGTGATATCGCGTGGTAGTCCATGAGAGATTCCGCGATACATTTACGTTGCATGCTCTGTACGTGAGTGGTAGCCGATGTCTCCTCACGTACTATTTGATTTTCATGCATTTGACTCGCATATGATTTTATATGTATATATATACTTGGTGAAAGATATTTATCTTCGTCCACTCACTCTAACGTGTTTATTGTCTTTCACCTGGGCTTTTCGGTTTCCGTGCCCAGTTTGCAGTTCAGGTTTGGTGTTTCACGTCGTGGTTTGGAGGCTAGTGATCAGAGTCACTTGTGTTTTCCAGTAGGTTCTTGTTTCGCCTACTGATGTACATGTTGTATATGTTTTACTCTAGAGGTCGCTCTGATACATTCTGATACATGATTGTACGGATTTTCACAGATATACATATATACATAGTACAGTTTATTCATTGTTGATGATTATATTGTTGTTGAGAAATCCGGATGGGATTGGTGCCCACGGTTTGCTTTTTGTGGCATAGGACGAAGTGTTAATTTCCGCGTGCAGGTTATGGTAATTCCACGTTAGTAACGAAACTCTGCCGAAATTTTGAAAAATTTTTGTTGGTTCGTATTTTCGAAAGGGTTTGATTCCGGTTTAGGTAATTGAATCGGGATTGGGTTCTTTCACTCTGCCTCTCCTCTCCACTGCTGCCTCATCCTCCTCTCCATCTTGGTGAGCTTCTTCTACTCTCTCTTGTATGTTTCATTTTCTCTAATTTCTACTTGGTGCACCGTCATTGGATGTGGAATTTTGGTTAGCTACTTCTAATTTTTTTAAGGGTTGGAAATTAGAGTTTTGATAGTGAATTTGTTGGGGTATTGTAAACACAATCAAATTATGATAGATTGATATTGGGGATATATCAGTTTGTAAAAGGAAAAAGCTAGATAGTTTAGTTAGGGTTTCTCAATAACTGATAAATTGTTGAGTTCTTGATCATTGTCTTTATCGATTGAGTGAATTTTTGACAGTAAGTAGCATATGCACTTGATGAGTGATTGGTGTTATTTATTGATGTTGTTGTATGATTGGATTGTATATTGAGGTATGAATTTTGATCGATGTAGGTAGAATTTTGTACAAATTCAGTGATAGACTGAATTTTGGACAATAAGTATGAATTTTGGACAGTGATGAGTGCTCAATGTTGTTTATTGATGTTATTGTACGAAATATGATGTTTATTTTTTTAATTTTCAGTTCTAGTGATAAAGATGTTTAGCGGGAAGAAGAGGCAGACCGCATAACAAGTGGTGGAGGAATATGCCATAGTGATGCGGTATTTGCATGGGGTTTCCATGTCAAAGGACATTGTTACACCTACTCAGAGGGCTAGGATTCCTCCTTATGCTCCTTCTGAAGCAACAACAACCCCGATAGAAGCGTCAGTGACATCCTCGACTGTCATGCTAGCGAATTACTTGTTGAAACAAGGATCGCCAAATTCTTTGCCATCTATCGATGAATCAGTGTACATTAGCGTACGATGCAAAGTTAGGAAGCATATGTGACGACCCGAACCAGAATCAGTTGTGTATTCGGCACGATTCTCGAGATTGGTCATAGTCGCAGTTTTACGCTATATATGTGGTTTGTCGATTCTATTCGCGACTATGTTTTCGGCCGAGAATTTGAGTTGAGTGTCTTCACGGAAGTTGTAGAGTACGTGATTTCGAGCTCGTGGGCGGTTCCGGAAGATTTTTCCGATAACCGAGGAATATAATACGATTATTCGAAGTTTTAGTTTTCGACGAGTTTATCCGATTGTTTCGTGTTTATCCAAATCATTTCGAATATTCATTTCGGACCGTCGATTGACCCGAGGCGTGAGTATAATATCGGAAATAGTCGTAAAATAGTCGCAAAATCACTGTTTGGCATTGACCAGAGTTGACTTTCCAAAATTAGCAAGTTGACCGTTGACCCGTGGGGGAGAAAGTTTCCGTTTTGGTTTCGCCGGCCGACTTCCAGTTTCCGGCCACCTCCGACCTTGTAAAGGGTATGAATCGCTTCCCCTCTTGATTTTGATTCGATTGGTATTTGGTTTGGTTGAAATTGGTTGCATTTTGATTGAACCCGAATTGGGTCGGTTTCATGGATTCCGTCGAGGTTCGTTGGCCGTTTTCCGGCGAGCCATGGTGGTGGTGGTTAGGGGGGTTCGACTCCCCTTGCCCCTCTGAGTCTTATGGTGTGTTTGGTTTTAGCTAAGGTTGAGTTTTTAGAGGAGTCCGATTAGGTCACCAGAGGTGATTTTTCCGTTCGGTTTTGGCTGGATTTGGGAGGGTTGCGGTCTGAATTGGACTTCGTGGTAGAAGAGGAATGGCTTTGGCTCGAGGAGACCTTGAATTCTGGAAAGTTTCGCCGTGGAATTCCACCGTTGACGGCGCGCCGCCGCCGCCAGCGGTCAACGACGGAGCTCCGGCGAGAAGTTGACTTTTTTGTTTTCGACGTTTTAATGTCGTTTTTCTCGTAATCGCGCCCTGATTGTCATCCAGAGGTTTTCGGATTGAATTGGGTAGCCGATTTTCAGTCGAGGGTTTCGAGTGGAGATTTCGGGAATTTCGTTAATCGAATTGTACTGCATTGCATATTTCCGGGAACGGTTGGTTCCCGTGGTTAAGTACAGAGTTGTGGGTTATGTTTTGATCAGTTGTGTTTTATGAATATTCAGGAGATCGAGATCGTGATCGTGCTTCAGGCAAGGGATCTTCCGCTGGACCACGAGATTAGCGCGAGTGCGCGCTTGCTGACCTGTGAGTGGACAAGTTTCTATTTTCACTGTTGATTTGCGAGTTCGTGGATTTTATGATTTTTCGTATTTACTTTATACGATATTGTGATATGTGTTATTTTCGGAGGTATTGTTTTATGTTTATTGGTGATGGCATTACTGCATCGATGCTTCCACTACTCGGCTGATCACCGGTAGTCCACCAGAGTTGACAGATTCCTCTGGGCAGGGTTGAGAGGTCCCCTGTGTGCCGCCAGGGTTGAGAGGTCCCCTGGCCTATCACTGTCGGGTTTGAGCGATTCACCTGACGTCGGGCTTGAGAGGTCGTCCGACAACCTCCATATGTTTATGTGCTCCGAACTCGCACTGTTTTATATAGATTGTGTATATAACTGGTGAAAGGCATATGTTTATTTTCGTCCACTCACTCTAACGTTTTTATTTGCCTTTCCCCTGGGCTTTTCGGTTTCCGTATCCAGTTGCAGTTCAGGTTTTGGTGTTTTCACGTCGCGGTTGGAGGCTAGTGATCTGAGCTACCTGTGTTTTCCAGTAGGTTCTTGTTTCGCCTACTGATGTGTATATTGTATATATTTACACTAGAGGTCGCTCTGATACATTCAGATACATGTTTATACGGATTTTCTCGGATATATATACATAGTACAGTATGTTTACTGTTATTGCTTATATTATGATGTTGAGAAATCCGGATGGGATTGGTGCCCACGGTTTGGCTTTATTGGTATAGGACGAAGTGTTATTTTCAGGGTGCAGGTTTATGCAATTCCACGTTAGTAACGAAACTCTGCCGAAATTTTGAAAATTTTTGTTGGTTCGTATTTTCAGAAGGGGTTCGATTCCGATTTAGGCAACTGAATCGGGGTTGGGTCCTTTCAGCTTGGTATCAGAGCATTAGGTTGTCAGATTCTGTAGACTCTTGTAGTTGTGACGCTTAGGGTATTTGAGTTTGTACAGCATGACTGGAGTGATGACCCGACTGGCTAGCGGTACTCATCAATACTTCGGGTGTTGTGTGTTCTCAAATATCTACGGTTTCATGATTACGTTCTTTCTGCTTGTACCTAATGCTTGTCTTGTATCGGTAGGATGCCTCCTCGACGTGGTCCCCGTGTTGATCTGGAAGAGGATCCTGATGAGGATCGCCGAACGCGCGACTTGCTGATGCGAGTGCTGCGTTTGGAAGAGCGTTTTGACCCTGTGGTCAAGGCTCGTACAGCTGGTGCCACTGTGTTTTTGGGTTCAGTTGATCCAGAGATATGCGAGGCATGGTTGGTTCAGATTGAACGTGTTTGTGAGCGTCTGCAGTTTACTCCTGAGCAGATGACAGTGGCAGCAGTTGGTTTACTTGAAGGTGATGCATACTTTTGGTGGGTTAGCACCGACAGAGTTCCGGATGATACTCCGTGAGCTTTGTTCCGTGATCTGTTTATGCGGAGGTACTTTAATCAGGCTACCCAGCAGTGCAAGTATGAGGAGTTTACGAACTTGAGACAGGGCAGTTTGTCTGTACTTGAGTACCGGGACCGGTTTACCCGTTTGTCTCATTTTGCGCGAGATATGGTGGCTACTGAGGAAGCCAAGTGTCGCAGGTTTGAGCTGGGATTGAATCTGAATATCAAGGCGACTCTGACTATGATGCCTCGGAACAACTTTGATAAGTTTGTTAGTGCAGCATTCCGAGGCGAGGATATTGAGCAGGAGAGACAGCAGAGGTACCAACCGAGACGGTTTGAGGAGGGTGAACCGAGTCAGGGTCCTTCAAAGAGGCAGAGTTCTAATACTTTCGGTTCAGCTTCATCCTCAGGTGGTGGATCTTTTCGACTACCAGCTGGTGTACCGAGTCAGAGATCGAGATGGAGGAGAGATCGACCGCAGCGACCACAGGCTAGTGGGAGTTCCAACGGTTCTAGTTATCCTCGGCGTACTGGTGGCACTTTTGCTGTACCGAGGGAATATCCGTTGTGTAGTCTCTGCAGCAGACACCATGTTGGTCCATGTCGGCGAGGTCCTGTTACTTGTTATCATTGTGGCCAGGTGGGTCACTATGTGAGGGAGTGTCCTCAGTTGTATGGTGCTGATGGACAGGCGGCCCAGAGTTCCGGAGTTGAGTGAGGTACCATTTCGGGAGTTCGACCAGCACAGTTTGCAGGCCAGGGTAGGCAGCATGGACAGCCCCAGCGAGGACGACCGGCCGGACAGGCGAGGGTTCATGCTATGACTCTACGTGAGGGCAGAGCTTCACCGGAGGTCGTTATCGGTACGTTACATGTCTTTGGTTGTGACGACCCAGAACAGAATCAGTAGTGGAATCAGCTCAATTCGCGAGTTAGCGTATCGACGTGGATTTCCGATAACGGATTTACTTGCCAGGGTTTGTTAACGACTTGATTATTGGCTGAGAATTGGAGTTGAGTCTCTTCCCAAGAGTCGTTCTACATGTGATTTCGAGTTCGTGGGCGGTTCCGGATCGTTATTTGGACGACCGAGGAATTAATTATGAATATTTGAAGTTTCGACGGAAACGGATTTAAATGGCAGGTTTGTTAGCGACTAAATTACCGGACGAGAATTTGGTTTCGGTTCCTTCACGGAAGTTGTTCATAATTTAATTTCGAGTTTGAGGGAACTTCCGGAGCATGATTTTGAGTTACGAAGATTTAGTCGTGATTATTTCCGATTGTGATTGATTAGTCGGTTTAATTGTGTGTTTGGTTGAACAGTTGACTTTTTATCCGTTTGGCCGATATGTTTGACTTCAGGTGATTGTTGAAGAACATGTTGAGACGAGTTTGTGGTCGCGATAATTATCGGAATCGAAATTACGACGAGGAAATTACGCGTGTTTAAAGTTCGTCGAAATGGATAAACATGAAGTTTCCTAATCGGGAAGGGCTATAAATAGGAAGTTGCCTAAAAGGTAAAGTCAAAAACGGGAAATAAATGTGTTGACCGAGTTGACCGAGTCAACTCGGTGGAGGGAGAGAATAGCGACGGGTTGCACGGCGGCTCGCAGTGGCGATCGATTCCGGCCACCCCGTGGGACGGGGTTGGTCCCGTTCGATGCGCCTTGGTCCATTGAGGGTGACTCCGGCCTCCTTTCACGGCAAAGCTCGCCGGAGGAGGAGATATGTCCGGCCAAAATTCAAGAAAAATTGAGGTATTCGGGTTTGGTGATTCGAACCGAATTGAGCTACAACTTTGAGTGGGCTTTGAAGCTCTCAATCCTCTCATCCCCTTGATGCTACCCTGTAAGTTTGGTGATTCAATTCGATGTGTACATGGAGAATTTTGGATTTGAAATTTGTGTTTCAATTTGGGTTTTCATGAAATTGAGCTAGTTAGAATTTGAATTGGACTTTGTTGCAGTTATGGAAGTTGCTCAGTGGGTGATTTTGAGTGGAATAGAGGTAGCTCCGCCGTGAAATTCTCCGGTCGGCGACGGCGCCGCCATGGACGGCGGTCAATGACGGTCAACGGTCAAACTTTGACTTTTTGGACTTTCGACAAGTTGTATGTCATTTGACTCGAAATCGCGCTCCGATCGCAGTGGGGAGGTTCGTTTTTCGAGTTGAGCGTCCGAACGTAAAGCCAGGTATTGAGGTGTTATATATGGATTTCCGACAGTTTGTCGTAAACGGATTACGTGTTTCCGAGAACGGTGGTTTCTCGTGATTTGTTTTGTATTATTGAGTTATGATTTTGAGAAATGGTTATTGTGATTATTCAGCGGTTTGTGATCGTTCGTTTGGCGATGGACTTTCCACCAGATCACGGGTTAACGCGTATCGCGTTACGCTAGTCTGTGAGTGGACAATTTCTTTTCACGAAAATCTTGCGAGTCTTTTATATGATTTATGAACTCGAGCATGCGTATTGAGATTACGGATTACATGAGCATATGTTTTATGATTATATGATTATACTTATACGGATATACGTATACGAATATACATACACTTATATGCTGTTTCATGCATTTGCATCAAACTGTTTATGATTTGGTTTACACAGAGTACAGTCCTAGTTACGTTGTTGTATCGATACACTTGCCTCTCGGCTGATCCCCGATGGTAGGCTTTATTCCAGGGGAGGCTGTGACTCCTGACTCGAGGTCTTTATCGGGGGGAGGCAGACCTTTGACCTGAGGCCATTTCCGGCTCGAATCACGTGTGGGTCTGGGATCCCGTGATTATGACTGTACTAGCACGGAGGTGTTCATGAGTGACCCCGTGAGATTTTTACTTGCATGCTCAGTACGCTGGAGGATTATGGTTTTACCTCGTGTACTTGTTGTTTTTATTTATCTGGACTCGCATATGTTATTTGAAACATATATATAAACTGGTGAAAGACATTTATTTTCGTCCACTCACTCTAACGTGTTTATTGTCTTTCCCCTGGGCTTTTCGGTTTCCGTGCCCAGTTTGCAGTTCAGGCTCTGGTGTCGCACGTCATGGTCGGAGGCATAGTGCTCGAGCTACCTTGTTTCTTCCAGTAGGTTTATTGTTCTACCTACTGTGGTATACTTATGTGTTTATACATTAGAGGTCGCTCTGAGAAATCTGTTATTCACGATATACGATTTTACACTGGATTTCAGTAAAGTACTATTATATTTATTGTTTTACTTTACTGTTGATATATTGAGAAATCCGGATGGGATTGGTGCCTACGGTTTGCTTTTTGTAGCATAGGATGAAGTGTATTTTACGCGTGCAGGTGAAGGTAATTCCACGTTAGTAACGAAACTCTGCCAAAATTTCTACGGTTTTTGTTGGTTCGTGTTTTCGAAGGGGTTTGACTCCGGTTTAGGGAGCTAAATCGGGGTTGGGTCCTTTCAGCTTGGTATCAGAGCTTTAGGTTATAGGTTCTGTAGACTTCTGTAGTCGTGTTTACTAAGGATATTTGAGAATGTACAGCATGTCTGGAATGGTGACCCGACCGGCCGGCGGATACTCATCAATATTCCGGGTGCTGTATACTTTCAAATATTTAAAGTTCCATGATTACGTTCCACTTGTTGTGAACAATATTTTATTCATTAGGATGCCTCCTGACGTGCTTTCCGTGTCATTTCGATTGTGGATCCTATTGAGGATCAATCGACGCACGATTTGCCAGAGAACTGTGGATTTGGATGAGTATTCTGAGTTCAGGGATTTGTGTGGCACGGTTTGCCTGGTTGTGTGTGTATGAGCATCTATATGTTGTCTCAGAGTTGAGAATTGTAGCAGTTGATGTTGCCTGAGTCAGATTATTGTTTTTGGTGGGCTGTTATTGTGTGAGTTCCGGTTGCAACTCCATGGCCTACATTCAGGGTGTTGTTTATACGGTAATGGTTTTATCAGGCTATCCAACAATCGAATGTGGAGTGTTTACCTACCTGAGGCAGAGATGCATTATCCACATGTTGTTTTCGTTTGCACGTGTATTGCGGCTTCAGAGGGAGCTATGCACGAGGTTTGAGATGAGTTTGAATCTTAGCATCAGAGAGAGTCTGATTGTTGTGCCTCGAGACATCCGTGAGGAGCTTAGTGTGTTGCACTCAGTGGCGAGGCTATTGTGAGGGAAAGATGTACGCGGTTTTCGATGTGATGGTTTGAGGAAAGTGGACTTAGTCGGGATTTTGATGAGGTTGAGTTCTGGCACCTCGAGATCAGTGACTTCATCAAGCAGTGGCCTTATCGATTATGTTGTGGGCCATCAGATCAAGCAGAGGATCCGTTTGGTGATGGCGGAGATCGCAGAGTAGCGGACATGTTTCTGTGGCATGAGTTTGGGTGATCGTTGGTGATCCTTTCACGCAGAAGGTGTTGCAGTGATTTGTGTTCGAGGAGTACTTTCAGTTGCTGTTTCGGTGACCAGGATAGTCACGTTGCAAGAAAGCGCCCTCAGCCAGCTGTGTTAGCGGTTCAGCAGCTCAGAGTTCAGGAGGAGGTCATGATGTTGTTTCTGGAGTGACCAACGCAGCCTTTTAGATGAGCTATTCAGCAAGTCGCATATGACGTGGGCGACTAGTTGGGCATGTTGGAGTTCGTGCCACGACCTTGTTTGAGGACAGACTTTTCTCCGAGGTTGCTGTTGTTGGACATCCATGGCTATTGTACCTGCATTTCCACTTCTGAGGTTTTGGAGAGTATTGTGTCTATCCGGAGGTTGCGAGATCCTGGTTGGAGGATTTGGCTTAGTCGTGGATCTGTATAGCTGGACATCGTGGTTTTGATGTGACCATGAGCACGGACTTTTGACGACGCATTTGGTTGTGTTCGAGTGCCTTGAGAAGGAGGTTGTGTTTCGACGACCATGTTTTTTTTTTTCGAGATACTGTTTCGCGGTGATGGTCGAGCGGATGGTGGAGACGAGTTGTGTTGTATGCTTAGCTCATATTGTGGATACTACGGTTGCTGTGTCCGACATTGGTGATGTTGAGGTGGTTCCTGAGTTTCTAGGTGTGTGCCGGAGAAGTTACCAGGTGTTCCTCCAGTCCGGGAGACCACACCATTGAGTTTGTATCGGGCGTTGGACTCATTTTACCGGCATTTTGTCGTTCGGAGCCAGCGGAGCTGATGGAGCTACAATTTCGACTCCAGGAGTTGCTGGAGGAGGTTTCAGGAGTTGTCGTGTGATCTCGCGTATTTGCGTGGTATGCTCTTGTATTGTTTATATGGTTGTTGGATGATTCGACGTGGTGGTGCATTGACTACCGAAGCCTGATTTGTCTCAAAAGAGAGTGAGTATCCTCTGCTTCGGATTGATGATTGGTTTGATCAGCTTGTGAGAGCTTCAGTCTTATTGAAGATTGATTTCGGATCCGGATACCATCAGTTGTGGTTTGGTGAGTCAGATGTGGTTTGGACAGCTTTCAGATTACAGTGCGGGCATCAGGAGTTCTTGGTCACGCCATTGGTTGACCAATGCCCCCGTAGATCGTGTGGACTTGATAGACCAGGTGTTCAGACGGTTTCTGGACGAGTTGCGGTCATGTTCGCTGGCAATATCCTGATTTACTCCAGGAGTGTGGGCCAGCACCTGAGGCAATTATGAGTAGTTTTACGGACTTTGCGAGACGATCAGCTGTTTGCGAAGTTCAGTCAGTATGGGTTTTGGTCGATTAGCGTGAAGATTTTGAGCTGTGTGATGCTGTCCGAGGGAGTTGGCATGGATCCTGACCAGTTTGAAACCGTGTTGATTTGGGATTGACCTATCATTGTTCCGGAGATCGAGAGTCTCTTGGGTTTGGCCGGCTATTACCGACGGCTTGTGCAGGATTTTCCCGGATTGCTACTTTACTTTTCGGATTGACGAAGAAGGCGTCAAATTCGAGTGGTACGATACACGCGAGGAGAGTTACTTATCCTGCAGGATGGTTGAGCATTGTTTCGGTTTTGACCTTACCTGACGACTGCGACGAGTTCGTGGATTACGACGATGCATCGAAGTTTGAATTTGGTTGAGCGTTGATGCTGTATAGCAGAGCGGTGGCTCATGGTTTCGGACAGTGGAAACTTTATGGGGTTACGTGTCCTATGTATGATTTGGCTGTAGCTGTCTTATGTTAGCATTGAGGAGTTCGAGACACTACAGTTATGGCGTGCAGCACGGTGTAGGACGTAAACTGATCACTTGAGTTTCATCCACTTGCATTTTCGGCTAGATTTGGGCTTGAGGTAGTGTTGATGGATGGAGTCGACTATCGACTATGGTTGTACCTTTGAGTTTGTTCGGGAAAGGCTAGTGGTTGTACCTTGACTATCCGTCTGGGATGTTGTTGCTGATGCATTCAGTCGAGAGAGTCGGGATTTTAGTGTTTCATGTGTGTGTGGCTCGAGTTTCCGTGTTAGCTGAGCTATGGGCTACGAGAGCTGAGTTCGAGTGTGATGATGTTGAGGCTCGTGGTTTTGTGCGCGTTTGGCGCTAGTGATGCGGAGATGTATCAGATACTTCGAGTTTTCCACTCGTAACGCAACATGAAGAGTAATGTAGCAGTTTGTGTGTGCAGATGCCACATTTGTCGACTAGTGATGGCTAGGAGGCAGAGACTTGCCGAGTTGTGTCAGCCATTTGAGCTTTCCGATTAGACGTGGCGTTGTTGCCGTGTTTGTATGTGTTTGTATGCACTTGGGTTGTGATACCAGTTGTTAGGCCATTGTGGACCATTTAACGAACTCAGTACAGTTCCTTGTACTTCAGTGACGATTTTAGTGGCAGACTGGCATAGCTGTGTTTTGACGGAGGTTGGCCATTCACGTGGTGTGCCTGTGCTCCAGTTCGCGGATCAAGATGATCAGCTACGACTAAGTATTGGCGAGCTTTGCAGCGAGCATTGGGGACCAGATTACGAGTTAGTACCGGTTCTTATCCTTAGATTGGCGGGCGATCTTTGAGGACTGTTCAGACCTTGGAGGGCATATTGTAGACCTCGGTATTGTTGTTCCGGAGGATTCGGGACCAGCAGTTTCAGCTGTTCGAGATTGCTTGCAGTATCAGTTTGTTGACCATTGTGATTTTGATGTTGCATGATGTCGTTTTGAGGAACGATGTTGTACTCCATTGTGTTGGAGTGAGCTTGTTTGAGTTTGAGTTGATGTTTGATTCTGATTTTGTGGAATGTGTTACCACAGACTGTCAGATTAGCGGTATGGGTTGATAATTGCCCGAGTCCGATGTTTGAATTATGTTGAGATGAGTGTGTGAGTTATGTTGATGTGTGTAGTTTGAGTAGTGATTTTCCATGTTATTTTGATCTGTGTGTGATCGTAGGCGAGTTTGTGTTGTGCCGTATAGTTCGGCGTCGCCTACATTGTTGGCTTTTGGTGTGTGAATTGTGTTGTGTTCCGTGTGGCGAAACTATGTTTCAGATTTATTGCAGGTTGTGTACCCTACCTGTTCCTTATGCAGGAACACTTGGCTATTGTGTGGAGCTAGTTTAATTTTGTGATTTGAGGGTACAGGGATTTCAGCACGGAGCTATCTCCTATTGTGGTGTCCGTTATCAGAGTTGTTCAGTTAATGTGATCACTTGAGAGTTGAGCAGTACGCATATGCAATACTCCTACTTTTAGTCGGCAGACTTGGAAATTTCAAGGTCGAAATTTTTTTAAGGGGGGTGGATTTGTGACGACCCAGAACAGAATCAGTAGTGGAATCAGCTCAATTCGCGAGTAAGCGTATCGACGTGGATTTCCGATAACGGATTTACTCGTCAGGGTTTGTTAACGACTTGATTATTGGCCGAGAATTGGAGTTGGGTCTCTTCTCAAGAGTCGTTTTACATGTGATTTTGAGTTCGTGGGCGGTTCCGGATCGTTATTTGGACGACCGAGGAATTAATTATGAATATTTGAAGATTCGACGGAAACGGATTTAAATGGCAGGTTTGTTAGCGACTAAATTACTGGACGAGAATTTGGTTTCGGTTCCTTCACGGAAGTTGTTCAGAATTTAATTTCGAGTTTGTGGGAACTTCCAGAGCATGATTTTGAGTTACGAAGATTTAGTTGTGATTATTTCTGATTGTGATTGATTAGTCGGTTTAATTGTGTGTTTGGTTGAACAGTTGACTTTTTATCCGTTTGGCTGATATGTTTGACTTCGAGTGATTGTTGAAGAACATGTTGAGACGAATTCGTGGTCGCGATAATTATCAGAATCGGAATTACGACGAGGAAATTACGCGTGTTTAAAGTTCGTCGAAATGGATAAACATGAAGTTTCCTAATCGGGAAGGGCTATAAATAGGAAGTTGCCGAAAAGGGAAAGTCAAAAACAGGAAATAAATGTGTTGACTGAGTTGACCGAGTGAACTCGGTGGAGGGAGAGAATAGCGACGGGTTGCACGGCGGCTCGCAGTGGCGATCGATTCCGGCCACCCCGTGGGACGGGGTTGGTCCCATTCGATGCGCCTTGGTCCATTGAGTGTGACTCCGGCCTCCTTTCACGGCAAGGCTCGCCGGAGGAGGAGATATGTCCGGCCAAAATTCAAGAAAAATTGAGGTATTCGGGTTTGGTGATTCGAACCGAATTGAGCTACAACTTTGAGTGGGCTTTGAAGCTCTCAATCCTCTCATCCCCTTGATGCTACCCTGTAAGTTTGGTGATTCAATTCGATGTGTACATGGAGAATTTTGGATTTGAAATTTGTGTTTCAATTTGGGTTTTCATTAAATTGATCTAGTTAGAATTTGAATTGGACTTTGTTGCAGTTATGGAAGTTGCTCAGTGGGTGATTTTGAGTGGAATAGAGGTAGCTCCGCCGTGGACGGCGGTCAACGGTCAAACTTTGACTTTTTGGACTTTCGACAAGTTGCATGTCATTTGACTCGAAATCGCGCTCCGATAGCAGTGGGGAGGTTCGTTTTTCGAGTTGAGCGTCCGAACGTAAAGCGAGGTATTGAGGTGTTATATATGGATTTCCGACAGTTTGTCGTAAACGGATTACGTGTTTCCGAGAACGGTGGTTTCTCGTGATTTGTTTTGTATTGTTGAGTTATGATTTTGAGAAATGGTTATTGTGATTATTCAGGGGTTCGTGATCGTTCGTTTGGCGATGGACTTTCCGCCAGATCACGGGTTAACGCATATCGCGTTACGCTAGTCTGTGAGTGGACAATTTCTTTTCACGGAAATCTTGCGAGTCTTTTATATGATTTATGAACTCGAGCATGCGTATTGAGATTACGGATTACATGAGCATATGTTTTACGATTATACGATTATACTTATACGGATATACGTATACGAATATACATACACTTATATGCTGTTTCATGCATTTGCATCAAACTATTTATGATTTGGTTTACACAGAGTACAGTCCTGGTTACGTTGTTGTATCGATACACTTGCCTCTCGGCTGATCCCCGATGGTAGGCTTTATTCCATGGGAGGCTGTGACTCCTGACCCGAGGTCTTTACCGGGGGGAGGCAGACCTTTGACCTGAGGCCATTTCCGGCTCGAATCACGTGTGGGTCTGGGATCCCGTGATTCTGACTGTACTAGCACGGAGGTGTCCATGAGTGACCCTGTGGGATTTTTACTTGCATGCTCAGTACGCTGGAGGATTATGGTTTTACCTCGTGTACTTGTTGTTTTTATTTATCTGGACTCGCATATGTTATTTTAAACATATATATAAACTGGTGAAAGACATTTATTTTCGTCCACTCACTCTAACGTGTTTATTGTCTTTCCCCTGGGCTTTTCGGTTTCCGTGCCCAGTTTGCAGTTCAGGCTCTGGTGTCGCACGTCGTGGTCGGAGGCATAGTGCTCGAGCTACCTTGTTTCTTCCAGTAGGTTTATTGTTCTACCTACTGTGGTATACTTATGTGTTTATACATTAGAGGTCGCTCTGAGAAATCTGTTATTCACGATATACGATTTTACACTGGATTTCAGTAAAGTACTATTATATTTATTGTTTTACTTTACTGTTGATATATTGAGAAATCCGGATGGGATTGGTGCCCACGGTTTGCTTTTTGTGGCATAGGATGAAGTGTATTTTACGCGTGCAGGTGAAGGTAATTCCACGTTAGTAACGAAACTCTGCCAAAATTTCTACGGTTTTTGTTGGTTCGTGTTTTCGAAGGGGTTTGACTCCGGTTTAGGGAGCTAAATCGGGGTTGGGTCCTTTCATTGGTATTCCAGTAGTTGCATTGTTAGATCTAGGTGCCACACATTCATTTATATCATATAGAATGCCATCATTAGCTACGGTACCTGCATCTCCATTTCCGGGGTTGTGGAGAGTGTTGTATCCGTCAGGTGAGGTTGTGAGCATCGGTTGGGTGTACAGAGATTGTGAGGTGTTTATTGATGGTCATGGATTAGCCGCAGATCTGTTATTGCTTGATATTGTGGATTTTGATCTGATCTTGGGTATGGACTTCTTGGAGTCGCACTGGGCCATGTTTGACTGTCACAGGAAGGAGGTCGTGTTTCGACGACCAGGGTTACCTGAGATATTGTTCCGTGGTGAGAAGAACACTTCACTACTGTGTTTGATTTCCGCGATGAGGGCGGACCGATTGATGAAGAAGGGTTGTGTTGCCTATTTGGCCCAAGTTGTGGACACTAGAGCTGCAGTGCCGGATCTTGGTAGTATTGAGGTTGTGTCTGAGTTTCCGGATGTGTTTCCAGCGGAGTTACCTAGTATACCCCCTGTACGGGAGATTGATTTTACTATTGAGTTGTTGCCGGGTACATGACCGATTTCCCAGACACCGTATCGGATGGCGCCAGCGGAGTTGAAGGAGTTGCAGATTCAGCTCCAGGAATTGTTAGAGAAGGGTTTCATTCGACCGAGTGTTTCTCCGTGGGGTGCTCGGTGTTGTTTGTACGGAAGAAGGATGGGTCCATGCGGTTGTGCATCGACTACAGGAAGCTGAATCAGGTTACAGTGAGGAACAAGTATCCGTTGCCGTGGATTGATGACTTGTTTGATCAGCTCAAGGGAGCATCAGTCTTTTCGAAGATTGACCTTCGATCCGGATATCACCAGTTGAGAATCCGTGACTCTGATGTAGCCAGGACGGCATTCAGGACACGGTATGGGCACTATGAGTTTTTGGTTATGCCATTTGGGTTGACCAACGCCCCCACAGCTTTCATGGACTTGATGAATCGGGTGTTCAGACGGTTCCTGGACAAGTTCGTGATTGTGTTCATTGACGATATTTTGATCTATTCCAGGAGTGTGGGCCAGCACAAGAAGCATTTGCGAGCAGTGTTGCGGACTTTGCGGGACCATCAGTTGTTCGCGAAGTTTAGCAAGTGCGAGTTCTGGTTGGATAGTGTGAAGTTTCTGGGCCACGTGATTTCGGCCGAGGGAGTCAGTGTTGATCCTGACAAGATCGAGGTTGTGCTGAACTGGAGTAGACCCACTACTGTACCGGAGATTCGGAGTTTCTTGGGGTTAGCAGGTTATTATCGACGGTTTGTACAGGATTTCTCCCGGATTGCTACACCACTGACCAGATTGACGAAGAAGGGCGTCAAGTTTGAGTGGTCTGATGCGTGCGAGGAGAGTTATTTGCTCCTGAAGGAGAGATTGACTACCGCACCGGTTCTGACATTACCAGATGAGAGTGGTAAGTTCGTAGTGTATAGCGATGCGTCGAAATTGGGACTTGGCTGTGTGTTGATGCAGCATGGTAGAGTTGTGGCCTACGGTTCCAGGCAGCTGAAACCGCAGGAGGTCAACTATCCAACGCATGATCTGGAGTTAGCCGCTATTGTATTAGCGTTGAAGAGTTGGAGACATTACCTATATGGTGCTTAGTGTAAGATTTACACTGATCACAAGAGTCTCACCTACTTGCGGACACAGCCGGATCTGAACATGAGGCAGCGCCGATGGATGGAGTTGATCAACGACTATGATTGCACGTTTGAGTACCATCTAGGGAAGGCCAACGTTGTGGCTGATGCACTTAGCCGGAAGTCTGGAGCCTCATTGTTTCATGTGTGTATGACCAGAGTGTCGATGTTAGCCGAGCTTCGAGCTACGGGTGCCGTGTTCGGGTATGATGATGATGGAGCTTTGTTAGCCAGTTTTCAGGTTTGACCCGTATTGCTTGATCAGGTACGAGAGACTCAGGATTCAGATTCTTACCTGTTGGGCAAGAAGACCATGATACAGAATGGTGTGCCTACAGAGTTTCGATTGAGCGATGACGGTACGTTGTTGTTTAGAGGCAGGTTATGTGTACCTAGAGACGAGAGCTTGAAGAAGGAGATTCTGGATGAGGCCCATAGTTCAGCATATGCGATGCATCCCGGAGGTACGAAGATGTTTCGTACACTTCGAGCGTACTACTGGTGGCGCAACATGAAGCGGGAGATTGCCGTGTACGTGAGTGGATGTTTGATCTGTCAGTAGGTGAAAGCGGAGAGGCAGAAACCTGCAGGGAAACTACAGCCACTTGAGATTCCGGTTTGGAAGTGGGAGCACATCACGATGGATTTCGTCTATCAGTTGCCGCGTACTTCGGCGGGCAACACTGACATTTGGGTTATTGTTGACCGACTGACGAAATCCGCACACTTTCTTGCACTTCCGGGGAAGATATCAGTGGGCAGATTGGCCAAGTTGTACTTATCAGAGATTGTTCGCTTGCATGGTGTGCCTGTGTCCATTGTTTCTGACCGAGATAGTCAGTTTACTTCTGAGTTTTGGCAGGCGTTGCAGCGAGCTTTGGGCACGAGGTTGCAATTTAGTACAGCTTTTCATCCTCAGACTGACGGGCAGTCCGAGCGGACCATTCAGACTCTTGAGGATATGCTGAGATCATATGTGTTGCAGTTTCACGGAAACTGGGATCAGCAGTTACATTTGATTGGGTTCGCCTACAACAACAACTATCAGGCCAGTATTGAGATGGCACTGTACAAGGTTCTGTACGGGAAGCAGTGTCGCACTCCGTTGTGTTGGAGTGAGGTAGGCGAGCGTTGGCTTATTGGTCATGATTTGGTGAAAAGTACGATGGAGGACATACAGGTTATCCGGGATCGATTGAGGATCGCCCAGGATCGGCAGAAGAGTTACGCGGATGTGAGGAGGAAGAGTTTAGAGTTCGAGGTTGGTGATTGGGTCTTCCTGAAACTATCTCCGTAGAGGGGAGTTGTGCGTTTCGGGAAGTGTGGCAAGCTTCGACCACGATACATTGGTCCGTACGAGATTACGGAGAGGGTTGGAGCTGTTGCTTACAGACTTGAGTTACCAGCTGAGATGGCTCATGTTCATGATGTCTTCCATGTTTCGATGTTGCGGAAGTACATCTTAGATCCTTCATATGTGTTAGCCCCACAGCAATTACCAATCAGAGAGGATTTCACGTACGTGGAGGAGCCTGTTCAGATTCTCTATCGTCGTGAGCAGGAGTTGAGGCACCGTGTGATTCCGCTAGTGAAGGTCTTGTGGTAGAACCACTCAGTTGAGGAGGCCACCTGGGAGACTGAGCAGCGTATGCGGGAGTAGTATCCTCATCTGTTCACTTGACAGGTACGTAAATTTCAAGGTCGAAATTTCTTTAAGGGGGGTAGATTTGTGACGACCCGAACCAGAATCAGTTGTGTATTCGGGACGATTCTCGAGATTGGTCATAGTCGCAGTTTTACGCTATATATGTGGTTTGTCGATTCTATTCGCGACTATGTTTTCGGCCGAGAATTTGAGTTGAGTGTCTTCACGGAAGTTGTAGAGTACGTGATTTCGAGCTCGTGGGCGGTTCCGGAAGATTTTTCCGATAACCGAGGAATATAATACGATTATTCGAAGTTTTGATTTTCGACGAGTTTATCCGATTGTTTCGTGTTTATCCAAATCATTTCGAATATTCATTTCGGACCGTCGATTGACCCGAGGTGCGAGTATAAATATCGGAAATAGTCGTAAAATAGTCGCAAAATCACTGTTTGGCATTGACCAGAGTTGACTTTCCAAAATTAGCAAGTTGACCGTTGATCCGTGGGGGAGAAAGTTTCTGTTTTGGTTTCGCCGGCCGACTTCCAGTTTCTGGCCACCTCCGACCTTGTAAAGGGTATGAATCGCTTCCCCTCTTGATTTTTAGTCGATTGGTATTTGGTTTGGTTGAAATTGGTTGCGTTTTGATTGAACCCGAATCGGGTCAGTTTCATGGATTCCGTCGAGGTTCGTTGGCCGTTTTCCGGCGAGCCATGGTGGTGGTGGTTAGGGGGGTTCGACTCCCCTTGCCCCTCTGAGTCTTATGGTGTGTTTGGTTTTAGCTAAGGTTGAGATTTTAGAGGAGTCTGATTAGGTCACCGGAGGTGATTTTTCCGTTCGGTTTTGGCTGGATTTGGGAGGGTTGCGGTCTGAATTGGACTTCGTGGTAGAAGAGGAATGGCTTTGGCTCGAGGAGACCTTGAATTCTGGAAAGTTTCGCCGTGGAATTCCACCGTTGACGGCGCGCCGCCGCCTCCGGCGGAGCTCCGGCGAGAAGTTGACTTTTTGATTTTCGACGTTTTTAATGTCGTTTTTCTCGTAATCGCGCCCTGATTGTCGTCTAGAGGTTTTCGGATTGAATTGGGTAGCCGATTTTCAGTCGAGGGTTTCGAGTGGAGATTTTGGGAATTTCGTTAATCGTATTGTACTGCATTCCATATTTCCGGGAATGGTTGGTTCCCGTGGTTAAGTACAGAGTTGTGGGTTATGTTTTGATCAGTTATGTTTTATGAATATTCAGGAGATCGAGATCGTGATCGTGCTTCAGGCGAGGGATCTTCTGCTGGACCACGAGATTAGCGCGAGTGCGCGCTTGCTGACCTGTGAGTGGACAAGTTTCTATTTTCACTGTTGATTTGCGAGTTCGTGGATTTTATGATTTTTCGTATTTACTTTATACGATATTGTGATATGTGTTTTTTTCGGAGGTATTGTTTTATGTTTATTGGTGATGGCATTACTGCATCGATGCTTCGACTACTCGGCTGATCACCGGTAGTCCACCAGAGTTGAGAGATTCCTCTGGGCAGGGTTGAGAGGTCCCCTGTGTGCCGCCAGGGTTGAGAGGTCCCCTGGCCTATCACCGTCGGGTTTGAGCGATTCACCTGACGTCGGGCTTGAGAGGTCGCCCGACAACCTCCATATGTTTATGTGCTCCGAACTCGCACTGTTTTATATAGATTATGTATATAACTGGTGAAAGGCATATGTTTATTTTCGTCCATTCACTCTAACATTTTTATTTGCCTTTCCCCTGGGCTTTTCGGTTTCCGTGTCCAGTTGCAGTTCAGGTTTTGGTGTTTTCACGTCGCGGTTGGAGGCTAGTGATCTGAGCTACCTGTGTTTTCCAGTAGGTTCTTGTTTCGCCTACTAATGTGTATATTGTATATATTTACACTAGAGGTCGCTCTGATACATTCTGATACATGTTTATACGGATTTTCTCGGATATATATATACATAGTACAGTATGTTTACTGTTATTGCTTATATTATGATGTTGAGAAATCCGGATGGGATTAGTGCCCACGGTTTGGCTTTTGTGGCATAGGACGAAGTGTTATTTTCAGGGTGCAGGTTTATTCAATTCCACGTTAGTAACGAAACTCTGCCGAAATTTTGAAAATTTTTGTTGGTTCGTATTTTCATAAGGGGTTCGATTCCGATTTAGGCAACTGAATCGGGGTTGGGTCCTTTCAGGACACCTCAGGACCGGCCCCGAAATGCACTCAGGACTTGGTGAAGAATGATAAGTCGATGCGATGGTAAAGTCATCAAGGGGGAAGCTCAATCTGCAGTATGACGAATGACTCAGAGCCCATCAACATTTGATATTACAGTTTGTTTATGAAAAGCAATGGATCTTTTGTATGGAACAAGATACCTTTGAAGACGGTGACTTGGAGAGATCTAGAGCTGAATGATAGGTTCCCATTATACCACGAACTCTCGGTAAGAGTTTTGGACTATTTAATTTAATTTCTAAATTATTTTTAATAATTGAAAGCTCGGTAAGAATTAATAAATTCTTTTTTTTTCATAGAATGCATATGAGATTGGTGAAAATAGGGAGCTTCATAACTTCATAGAGGAGGAAGCACATAAGATTTACAAGCAATGGAAGCACGATCTAAAAAAGTTCTACATTGAGTACGGCTTGAAACAGTCCCAACTAAGTTGAAGGAAAGGCCTGAACAGTGGGATTGGTTGGTGACACACTTCGAGTCTGATAAGTTTAAGGTAATAGTTATTTTGAAGGTAATCAATTACTAGTTTTAAGATAATTTATTATTATTTAATTTTTTTTGTTGTGAAACAGAAAAATTTGGAGGCCAACAAGTGTAACCATGATAAGAATGTGTTGCTTCATCGGACGAATCCGAAATTGTTCCCCTACGTGGCAAAGACTCACATGGAGAAGGGTTCGAAGCATTGTTATGTTGATGGCTATGAGACTGCATACGTGAGGCCCGAGGTAAACTGATTCTATTGAAGTTTAATTAAGAAACTACATAAGCTTTCGGTTCAAACCAACTAGCTAATTAATCCAACTACAAGTCCTAACATAATACTAAAGCAGAGTAGCATTAAAAAAGATCGATAAAACTTCCTGACACAATAGTACTTTTTCATTATTCTAAACTTGAAAAATTCAGATGGGAATCTGTGCCCACAGTTTATTGCATTGGAATTTGGTTATTCGAAGTGTTTTCTCTCGTGTAGGTTTTTGGCTTCCTCTATTTTTAGGGGAAACTATATCAAATTTTCGATAAAAATTGACATTAATATATTATTTTAATGCAGGAGAAGATGAAATAATTAGTGCAAGAGGAAATTAGTCGTAGACATGCAGAGAATCCGGAGATGACGCTTGATGAGTTGCCTCCTCTATTGGTCGAGACTCAAATTCAGATTCACGATACAACACTCGGTCGCCGACCAGGTAAGGAGATTTGTGGCTTTGGACGGGCAGGTGTTTGAGATTTGAGCCAGTCTTCCCCGTTGTCGAGTAGGCGGTCGAATGCCATGGATGAGCGGGTCCAACCTATCGAGGAGAAGGCTCGAGCGACCCAGGAGGAGAGTGACGATCAATGGAATGAACGATTTCTTCAAGAGTTTGGGCCGGAATCCTTCTCAAACCCGTCATCCAATTGTCATGCCTTTGGGTCTGGGATACGATGACCTCGATCCGGTTAGCGAGGGAATCAACGGGATCACAACTCCCGATGCGGCTTCTATTTTGTTCCATAGTTCATATTTTGAAACTTATGTACAAATTAAATATTTTTTTAATTAAATATTTTAATTCATTTTTTAATATTGATAATTATGCAATTATATATTTTTTTCAATATTAATACAGAAAGACGACGAATCATGTTTCGTCGCCTTAGGTCTGATTTAAACGATGAAACATTAGTAGTTCGTCGTCTAAGTACTTAACCAACGACATTTATACGACGAAACTTAGACGACAAAATTGTCCTCTTTGATGACGATTTTGGTTCATCGTTTGAGTTCTACAACTACATCTAGAAAACTAAAACTAAAACTAAAACAAAAATAAAAATAAAAAGGAGGAATGAGCCAAAATAAGTGCTTTAGGACGACCAGGAAAGGAAACATTTATATAGTTCTCTTAGAGTTTTGTTGGAACTCTTCCTTGATACCAAGTGGAGTGTGGATACTGGCTTTAAAAATGGTTACTCGTAAAAAGTGCAAAATATGATAGAAGCCAAACTTCCAAATTGTGGATTACTAACAAACCCACACATTGAATCACGAATAAAAACACTGAAATGGAAGTATATTGCATTAAACGAAGCATTATCTCATACTAGTTTATGATGGAATAAAGAAACAATGATATTGGATTGTGGAAGAACTCTATTTCATTAGTGGGGTTAATCTTTCTCCTTATAATATTTCTCTTATATAAATATCTAATTCTTTTTTTTCTTTTTGTTTTGTACAACCAAAGAAATGCTAAAGGCTTGGAATAAAGAAACAATGACGTTGGAATATGAAAGAACTGTATTCGATGAGTGGACAAAGGTAGGGTCATCATTTGGCCCGTGGGCCTCGTGGGCCGGTGGATGCCCGCAAGCCAGTGGGCTAAAAGTCCGGTCCGGCCCGCAAAAAAGCCCGCAAAAGCCCGCCAAGGTGGTTGGTGGGCTGACCATGGTTTAGAGATCTAAAACCCGGCCCGTCAAAACCCGTTAGGCCTGGCCCGTCAAACCCAGCACACATATTGACATATATCACTAAATCATTTAATGAATTTTAATCATTATACAATTTATACCTAGTTAAAGTTTACCTACACACATATTGACATATATATATATATGATATAGTGACTAGTAGTCTAATAGACTAATACTATATAGATATATATTTTATATTTGTGTATATATATTAATATATTACATATACATGTATAGATTGAATATTCGAATTCCATATATAATTAAATTTGTGTATCTATTTTACTATTAAGTTATTATTTAAAGTTTAGCATAAGTTAGGGTTTAGGTTTAGGAGATTAAGATTTATGGTAAGTTAAGGTTTAGGAATTTGAGGTTTAGGGTAAGTTAGGGTTCCGGTTCTAGGATTTTATTGTAATTTTTTTAGGGTTTAGGGTTTGGGGTTTAGGGTTTAGGTTTTAGGATTTAGGTCCAAAATCTATAAAAATTAGGGACGGCCTACTTAGAATATTATGAACAACCAATCCGACAGTCAATTTTATATATATATAAGATAGTAGTACATATATCATTATACCTACACTTATATATATAATATAGTGACTAGTACTATATATATATTTTTTTTTTATATTTGTGTATGTCTATATTAATATATTACATATACATATATTGATCAAATATTGGAATTCCATATATAGTTATATTTGTGTATCTATTTTACTATTAAATCATTGTTTAGAGTTTAGGATAATTAAGTTAGGGTTTAGGTTTAAGGTAAGTTAGGGTTTAGGGGATTGAGATTTAGGGTAAGTTAAGGTTTAAGAATTTTGAGGTTTAGAGTAAGTTAGATTTTAGGTTTTAGGAATTTTGAGGTTTAGAGTAAGTTAGGGTTTAGGGGTTAGGGGTTAGGGTTTAGGGGTCAGGGTTTAGGTTTAGGGTTTAGGGTTTCATTGTAATTTTTTTTATCGATTTACACAGTAAAACCGTAAATATAATAGATGGCTCAGATTAGATCTTGTAATTTTTCAATGGTGAGAGTTTAATTGAGAGTGTGTGAAATGACATCAATACCCTTCTCTTATATATTGCTTATTTTTCCATGGAGAAACTAGATAAATTAAATTTTTATGTCAATTTTTTTGACACTATGAGATAGATATGTAATTTAAAAGAATGTGTGTTAAAATTTTGATCTTAAAAAATTCCTTTAGGGATGGGTAATTTACGTTTTAGTTGTAAGGGTACTACGGTCACTTTTAGCGAAACTCATAGATGTAGGTCTAAATCAAGTCCAAAATTTATAAATTTTTAACGGCATGCTTAGAATATTATGAACAACCAATATGACAGTCAGTTTTGTAAAATGATGATACATGATCGATTACGTTTCACAAAGGTCTTTCAACCCATATAACCAAGGAATAAAGGTAAGAACATTAGTGTGCATGTAGAGAATTCAAGCAATATAAGAATTAAAAATATTTTAACAATAAAGAAGGCCATATATAATAGTTCACCTTGTAATAAAAGACACCGTACGTAAAAATTAGCCTAATCGAAGTACGTTTGGATCCCAGTCAATACAATTAAACAAAATTTGTGAAAACACTAAAATACACTCATCTTATTTTCCTTATTTTCCTATGGGGGGAGTAGATAAATCAATTTTTTATCTCAATTTTTTTGACACTATGAGATAGATATGTATTCCATAAGAATATGTGTCCAAAATTTGATGTTAAAAAATTATTTTCGGGAGGGGTAATTTCCGTTTTAGTTGTAAGAGTACTATGGTCACATTTGGCGAAATACATGGATCGATGTCTAAATCAAGTCCAAAATTTATAAAATTTTAAAGGCATGGTTATAATATTCTAACCAATCAATCTAATGGTCAATTTTATAAAATAATTAAACATGTCCGATTAAGTTTCACAAAAGTATTTCATTCCATATAACAAATGAACAAACGTAAGAACATTAATATACATATGGAGAATTCAAGCAATATAAGAATTAAATATGTTTTAATAATAAAAGAGGACATGTAGAAAACTCCATCTTATAGTGATAAACATCGTACGTAAAATTTAGACTCGTCGGAGTACGTTTAAATCCCGGTGCATGGATGAAGGTTACGTTTATTTTGAAATGTCTTAATTTTTTAATAATTAAAGCCCGATAGGCCCGGCCCGTAAAAGCCCGCAAAACCCCGCAAAGCCCGCTTGAATGGGCCAGGCCCGGATCCTTATATAAAAGATAAAGCTCGGCCCGGCCCGCAAATATTAAAATGTTGTTGAATCTTGCCAGGGCTGGCCCTGAGAATTTAGAGACCCATGGCAGAAAAAATTTCGGAACTCATTTGTGCTTTCTAATAGTAATTAATCGTGATCTAATAATTTATTTTTCTAACAAATATAAATTTCAAATCTAACCAAAATGCTTAATAACCAAAAGAAAATCAATAATAAGACCTAAACTAATAGTGTTGTTGTTTTTCTTAACAAAAAAAGTGTAAATAAATGTTTGAAAGTACTAAAAAAAGTTATTAAACGAAAAGTAGTATCCTATTAGTTGAGTGCTAGACATTGTGATAGTAATCATAAATAATTTTCTTTTTGTCAATGCAGATTTTGGGTTTGATTTTTTTTTTTGACCTCTTTTACAAAAGAAAGACCGGAAGAAGAGAACATTGGTGTTCTCCAAAAGGAAGAAGAGTAATTAAATATCATTTTTTAAAGAAGTAATTAATAAGAATGAGTGAATTTACTGTTTGATAGAGCCATAGAGACAATCAGTTATAAATGCATCAGTAAAAAAGGTCAATTTGTGGTACCAACTTGCTCACATTGGGACGGTTGGGTTGTGCACGAGAAAATATTTACTTTTTTTAATTACTTTAATATTTCTTTATACAGATTTTTGGGGCCCTTTGGGCTTGGGGGCCCTAGGCATGGGCCTTGCCCCAGGGCCGGATCTGAATCTTGCTAACATGCAAGAAAAACTTAGTGGTGAGCTTAGAAAAATAGATTTCCTATCTTCATACGAGGTAATTCACATAACTAACAAGCTATCTAAGGGGCATGATTCATATAAGGTGTTCTTTATCATGACTCACATGTTAGATTTATTCTAATTGTGAATTTGTCGTAAAGTTCTAAAGCATAACAACTATTATGAATCTTGCAGACTAAGTAGCTGAGATTAATTCTATTCTAGTAAGTACGTTATTATTTAATCTAATAATTATCATATTAGAGGCTTATCGTATTGCTTATTTATTAAGTGATATAGGATATGAGATGTAGTAGGACTCTTAGATTTCTTATGTGATAGATACTAGAGTTGTACATCAACCAGTATATATATATGGTCCCTGCAGGAGTTCTCACAATCGTGAATACAAACTCTTCCCATATAGTCATAGAGAGCATATTCTAGAAGACGTCTATTCTGTTTTTACGAATGGCAGGCCAAATGAAAAACCAAGTTATGCATCAAGGTAATAGTCCTTAACTTTTGATTAGATCATGATCTACTTGTAGTACTTGTTGTGTTTGACTTGTGTGATTGTGCTTATGACTAACTCATAATTTATAGATGCATGCAACATCACCAGGAAAAGAGAGAGTACAAAATCAATCTTGTGCAATATGATTTGTAGTAAATGGATGCTTTTTCATAGTTTGCCATTTGACATCAATAACTTGGTGAGATTAATATTTGAATTTTAATTATATGCTAAATTGGTACTGAGGTTGTATTTCAAGATGTTTAGAATAATGTGATATTATCGTTGGTATTTTATTAAATTGGTACTATAGTTATATTTGATGGAGGCGAATTCTCGAATTTTCATGTGAAAGTTACTGTTGTGACTTGGCATCTTTGTCTAGTTAGTAGTTACAAAATTTTCTAGCTTTTATTTGCTTGTTGTGTTCTCGAGGGATGGTTTTTTGATTGATAGTTTAATTGTGTTTATATATATATATTTAACTCACTGGATATAGATTCTCGGGATTCTCACAACTATACTCATAAGGGCTCCGCAAAAATAAGAGGCAATTCCAACACATAGGGTTTCGTTTTTTTCTTGTTTTCGCAGCACACGAACTTCCTTTTGGCTATGCAATGTCCGACAATAATGTCTCTCAAAAATTTGCCACAACTCTGGCGGTGTCTGAGCATGGGTGCACCGCGTTCGGGGATGTAGGAGAGGTGTCATCTGAAAAGGCCTTTATGGTTGGTTGCTTTCTTTCCACAAAGAAGAAGGTTGACTCCGAGGCGTTCATCGAGATTGTTTCTGGGGTTCAGGACCTGGGACGTCGGCTTTCGATTATGGTTCAAGGTGATCAATTCGTTTTCATCTTTACTAAGGCTAGAGAGGCAAAGAAGAAACTTAAGGGTGGACCATGGTTTTTCGTTCGTTCAAATCTGGTCCTTGCCGAGTTTGATGGTGTAGGTGAGGTGGAAGACGTGTTATTGAGAAGAATCCTGATGTGGGTTGAGATCTTTAGTTTTCTGTTGTGACCACAAACTGTGCCGACTATGGAGTGCATTGGAGCCACTCTAGGAGAGGTAATATATCATGTCAAGGCTGGTATAATGAGTGGGTAGATAAGGGTGCATATATGGCACGATATCTCTAAACTGGTGAAGGAGGCCTATACTCCACTGGTTTATGATTTTACCGGCGGCCTGGATTTGGTGATGAGGTTCAAGTATTATAGGGATGTTGGTTTTTGCTGGGTTTGTGGACTATTGGAGCATGAACGGTGTAAAAGACCACTGGATGTTAACTTATTAATTGATTCCTAGGGTTTACACATAAACACCCGTGCCTCTCTCTCTCTCCCTCTCTCTACTTATTTGAGCCCCCTCGGCGTCGCTAACTATGGCCACGGCCTCATCGATGATGCCACGACCTATCATAGTTGTCCGACTCTCAGTTCGTAGCCACCCGCTCTACGTGGCTCTTACCATCAATGATTCCCTTCAGCGACGTGTTCTCAATTCCAGGGATGTGAGCCAAGCTCACGGTCGACCTGATTTATGACCCAACCCAATTTCATGAGAACCCCAGCAATTGGTCTCCTAAGTTTGTTTTTCCCCAACCTCTTCTTCTTTCCCTAATTTGATTTTGATTTCTTGTGCAGTGTTAAAAGAGATTTCATTCCCCTAAACTTTTGACTATGAATCCTCCCAACTCGCATCTATCGGGTTACGAGTCGAAAAAATCAACAATAACTGAGCCTCTTGGTTTAATATAAGCTTAACTGAAAACCGTTGAGTCACTTGGATCTAAAAAATGTTTCAATTCATATTCAAACACAAGGAAACCAAATTCTAAGCTTAACTTTTTAAGTCATGTTACATGCTTATCTTTACCTAAGTGAATTACTAGTTCCCTTCAGTGTAATTTCTTAGTTCCTTAGACAAATCTTAACTTAGCCAAAGCTAAGACATGTATAAGTGAAACTAATCATTAAGTACAAACAGATCAACATGTCACAATCACATCACAGACACAACAAACTCATTCAATAGTATAAAAGACCCAAAACATACTCATTAGCATAAATAAAAACATCATTTTCTACATCAAATGACTAAGGTTTGACCCCTAGCCTCCCATAAGGAAACTACTCACTACTCATAGCTAAAATAGAGTATAGATACATGATTAAAGAGAGATAGGTGAATAGAAATAACCCAAGAGTCCCCAAAACCAAGTTTCTAAGATCTTCAAGCTCTTCCTCTATTTCTTTCTCATTTTTGGCTTCTAGCTCCAACAAAGAGGACAAATACTACTTAGGCCTTGATGAGAGGATGGATGTGAGAATATGATGGTGGTTATGGAGAATTTCTAGGCTTTTTTGTGGTAGAAAGGTGAAGAGAGAGTGCTGGAGGGTTTGGGAGAGAATGGAGGCTAAGGAGAGATACTAAAACGATGAAAAAAATATAAAGCACAAGGAGATAATTTCATTATTTTGGCTTTCAAGTTCAAATTAAAATGTTAGAGACATGACCCTAAAAATTAGGTCTAATTTAAGTAATCCTCAAATGAGTCCCCAAATGGTCCCAAACTCATGTGACTTACATGTGCTCTTCATCTCACTTAAATTTACATTTACATTTAGCTTCAAATATCTTCATGGTCGCTTGATGAGTTGACCGCCAGAGTTGACCATGTTGACTGCCGAAGTTGACTTTCGGTGACCGGAATCTTAGAATATTCTGGCGAAGCTCTGCCACCATTTTTCGTCTTTTTTCAAACATTGTTCCATCTTCTCCCACACAACTCCGAAAATATCCTCGCCTTCATCAAAAATCGCATAATCATCGTCTTTTAGTCTATTTTCTTGCCAAACCATGATTCCCTTACATAAATAGGAAATGGTACAAGAATGATGCTTTATTCATGAGAAACAAGCTACAAGCATAAAGTTAGAGACATAATAATAACATAATTACGGACCTAACAAACTACTTCACACTAACTTTATTTGTCTTCAAGCAAACATAAAAAAATGAAAACACAATAAACTAGACTCAAAACATAAAAGAAACACTAGACCAAATACAAAATCACGTGAGTGTTTAGAATGGTGAACATTTATCTCAAAAAATTATGACAAATGGATTGAACTTCTTTAAGCACAATTAGAATATGAAATCAATTCATGTGTAATAAGCCAAACATGCCACATATCAAACCAAATGCATGCATTGAGATGTATTCAAACCAACATGTTCTTAACTATCTAACTAACAAGATATCATTCAATGCACTTAAGTTTTTAGAGAGTTATTGTTTTCACTCAAAAATCTAATTGGTCACGTATTTTCCATAGGCTTGATTTTCAACCAAATACTCCAACAATTTCACACACAAGAGTTTCAAATCAAGAGGATTTTTATTTAGGTTGTAATGGGGCTTTAGAGAAGGGGGTTCAATGCAATAAAGAGAGATGATAATCAAAGACAAAGCAACTTAGCAAGTAATTCACACGTTAAAGTTCCTCTAAAATACTTCTAGGTACTATTATTTCCCTTTTTCAAATAAAACCACTTCCTAAAACACTTATTCTTTATGTACAACACACTATTTTTGGATTTTCTTTATTTTTTCAAACCCAACTCTTTTTGTGAACTCACTTCTCATTTCTATTTTTCTTTTTGTTTTTGTTTGGTACTTTTTTCTTTTCTTTTTGAACTAATAAACAACTAAATAAGGAAATGACCAACAATACACCTCATCTACCTCACACTTATCTCTTGACATTTTTTGCAACAAGTACAACACTAAAACCACATCCTAATAGAATTTCATCATCGCTTGCTAGTTTTCCGAGTTAGGGGGTATGATAAGTGTTTAAGCTAGGTAGGTATTTGTGGTATTCATGAAAGAAAAGGCTAAGTATTTAAAAAGCTCAAATTGGCTCACTAAATGAAATATGCATAATAGGTTCATAAGCTATTTGGCCATGGTAGTGATCATAATGCTTCTATCATCTTTAAAAACTACTCATGATTTTGAAAAATGCTTGCTGGTTTCAAGCAAGTTTTAGATCACACATAACCTTTAAAGACATAATCTTTATCTATGATAATAGTAACATTGGAATACCATTTCTAGTAAGTTATTTGGTTAATAATGTTGTGAAATTTCTCTTCATCCAAAATAGAAGATTCTCCATGTTCAGGAATAATCTTCTTTTCCTTGTTGATAATTTCTCGGAGAAACTTGGCTTCTATTTTTAAGTTATTCACTTCTGCTCTTAAGTTATAAATAGAAGTTTCTCTTTCCTTGATGATATTTACCTCCATTTTTGTGGAGTTAATCTCTTCCGTTAAGTCAGAAATGGATAATTTTTTGAAAGAGTGGATTTTTAACCCATCAAAAACTTCTTTTAAGGAGTATGACTCTTTTAGAATATAAGGGGAATCTCGGGGTTTATTCTCCCTTTTAATTGTTTCTAAATAATGCTCGATCATATTCTTCTTGGTTTCAGGATCTTGGATCTATTAATTAAGTCAAGGATAGATCTTTCTTGAGTTGTAAGCACATTTATACTTAATACATCCTTCTCAAGAATAGCCTTGTAATGATTTGCATTACAACCACAGTCTGATGAGGATGAAGACTCATAATCAGAACTATCAGATTCTTGATCAATAATGTTGACCTGTTCTTCTGACTCACTGTCAGAAGAGTTTAGAAGAATTGCTAAAAGTTGATGTTTTAGACTTTCATCAGAAATTTCATTAATTTTCTTTTTGGTCCTGCATTTATTAGCATAGTGACCTGTTTTACCACATTTTCTGCAAATAACAGTACTGGAAGAATTCTGGGAATAATTCTTCTTTGAATATGGTCTTGAATTTTGCTTTTTCTTCTTTTCCTGAGGGGAAAAGGATTTCTTAAAGAAGCGTATCTTTTTCTTTGAATCTGATCCCTTATGTTTATTAGGGATTTGGAGATCAAAACCAAATTTATCACAGAATTCACCAATTTCTTTTTTGTCAGTCAAATGTTAGCATTTTATTGAGTTTTAAGTTTAATATCGTTGCAAAGAGATAAACCTTCAGCAACACATTCATTGATGAGTTGACCATTGGTATACTCATAATAGGGAATGGAGTTTTCTCCATGCTTTCTCAAAATACAGTCTTTGACCTTTTGAGCAAAAAGAGTAGGGATGCCTGCAATGAACTTCTCATTCCAGAAGTCAGTGTTGACATCTGTTCTAATCATAACTTTGGACAAGAATACATCCTTATACCACCTTAACTGAGTTAAGGTAAGGCAATTGAGATTGACAATAAGTCTTTGTTTCTTTAATAAGGACACCAGGTTAGACCCGACGAAAGTCAATAGAATAGAAGTAGGCAGTGTATAAACTGCATTAGGAATAGGGGTATCAGTATACAAAATACTATCTTGATCTTGTTCATCTTTCGTGGTCACTGGAGTTTGAATAATTTTAGTTGCATTAAGAATTTGTTGTTATTGATCTGGAGAAATGATATTATCCCACAAACCACAGAGTTGGCAAGCAAATCCTGCAACAATGTATTCTGCATTTTGTTTATCTAAATTATGAGCAGATACACAAACTGTAGAATACATAGTCATTCTATGAAGTAAAGTGATTATCTGAATATCAGATAATCCATCAATATTCCATTCATAGATGGTTCTAGCACTAAACCTAGCTGTAATATTCAAATTTGCTTCTTCGAATAGTAAGTCCTGAGTGGTAGGACGAGTATAATAATACCTAGTTGAAGCAGTAGGAATTAATTTTCTGCCAAAAGCAATGCTTCTTCCAAAAACATTTTGGTTTATACTAGGAATTTGACCTATATGATCTTTTTTAAAGTCATCTTCCATGGTTAGAATTTGTTTTTCAAATTCATTAATATCCGATTGATTATCTGAATCAGAGAATGTTTCTAAGATAGTATCTATTTGAGTTTTCTGCTCACTAGATTTATGGTTACCGAGCTGTAAAGATTCTAACTGCTGATTAGAATGGATACAATATCAATATCATTTTTATTAGGCATAGTGATATTAATAGTCGGTTTTAAAATGGAATAGAATGAATAATGGGGAAGTATAATATGGATTTAGTATTCTGTATTATGGGAGGTTGTGTATTTTTTTCAAATTTTTCCTCCATTCTCCCAAGTTGAGAGCACATAGTTTGTAGAGTCAAATTTGTATAATTATGTTGTTTTTCATGACTGAAGGCAACTGACTCAATAATAGTTTCTCATGCCTTTATTTTTAGGTGTTCTGAAGGTGGATGAATAGAGGTAATTATATTACCTTTTGCTGTAGTCCAGTTCTTTTCCAAGGATTTAAGCACGTTTAAGTAAGGAGAATTCTCATTAATAGAATATTCTAAAAACCAAATGAGAAAAGAAATGAGTTTCCTTTGGGCATTAATAGTGCCATAATAAAGGATTTTATAATTTTGTTGTTATTCTTCTGTGAAGTTAGAGAAGAACCAGTTTCTGAAGGACAAATATTTTTTTTGCATAAAATCTTTAACGCAAGTTTGTCAATCATAAGTAAAAGGAATAGAAATGACATTTATTGATGAAATGTCATTGAATTCAGACAACGTCTTTGGCTCTTCATGGTAAACCTCTTAAGGAATGTGTTGAGACGAAGTATAAGTTCCGTCAAAAACTAGGTTAGGAACCTTGGTGCCTGACGAAGAGGCTTTTATAAATTGGTTTGGAGTAAGAAATCTTTGAGAGTGTATATTCTCACTTTTTTTTGATGATATAGAAGATAGACTATCATCAGAGAATGGCAATCTAGTTGATCTTCTATTGTTATCAAATTTGATAATAACATTTACATCATCATATTGTCGAATTTCTTCAATTTTTTTTTGTTTTCTACAGGTTTGGATGGAGTGGCGGATTCAAGCATCCACTCATTAGGAGTTTTAATATTCTGCCATTGGATAGTCTGAGGAATAAACACATCTGATTTTAACAAATTGGTCTCAATTAAGACTTCTTTCCCTTTGTATCATAATTTTTTGCTCTTGGGCTTAGGGTATTCATAGCTTAATTTGTAATACACCCGATATGTAATATTTTGTGGCTCAGATCCTTCTTTTAGATTATAGCTACTGGTTTTAACATTTAAGGTTAAAACATCAAGAATGTTTCTGTCTGTCAAAGAGACACAAAAATTATGGAAACAGTTAACATAAACTGAACTATTACATAAGCTTGTTTGAATGATTCCTAATAAGGAGTCATTAAAATTCAGGTGCCTACAGTCTCTTAAGGCGACCAATATGAGGCATTTAAGCCTTCTCTGGAAAGTGGTCGAATAACCACTTGAACCATACCTAGATGAAGATATCTGTATTTATTTTTATATTTTCTTATTTCTTCAGGTTGAAATAACGGAATAGTTTCATGTTCCTTTCCTATAGGAACAGTTTGTTCAATTATTTTGATGGCCATAGCCATGTTCAAATTGAACATATTCATAGAATAAATCATTGAAGGTTTAACCTTTGGGAGACTCCAGCTATGAAGCTGATTCTCAATATTAGAAAATTCAAAATCCTCTTCATTCTTAATATGATTGATAATATTTTGAGGAATATAACTCCCCGAGTTGGAAGAATTTGGTCTAGAAGAACTAGTTCTAGATAATTTAGACAACATTTTAAAAATAAATAAAATACAAGAATTGAGCAGATTCAATGAATGAACATAAAAGACACTTTGCTTTATACAACTGTCAACTATTTATGAAAACTTACCATGTATCGCTTTCTTTGGGCAATGGGTATTTTTCTACGCGATTTAAGATGTCGTCCGATAAAGGTCTAGCTATGATACCAAACACACACAGGACCAAACACAATCTCACTTTATTTATTAAAATGTTTATAATATGAGTACAAGCTCTAGTTACAGTGAGGATAGATAGCGAGAGTATGGATAGAGAGAGAGAGAGTGTGGAGAAAAGGCGGAACTAAAATTTTTTGTTATTACATTCTTCATCATCCTTGTGGAACTCCATATTGGAACAAATTTGGCATTGCTATAGGCAAATATGATTCTATATGGTAGTCCTTTTTATTTCAAGGACGGAGAGGTAATGAGGCCCATCAACTTACTTCAACATCCAGACCAACACCTCTTAGTACTGTTGTTCACTATGGGCAATCAATCTTCCCAACATTTGGTCACGAGGCTCATGCTCTCCCCCAACTGATTGTACATCGTATGCATATGGTATTGCAAATGGGTATCATTCTTACTCCCTCGATCTAGATATATTGTCTTTGGCATATATAGGTACTTGAAGCTTTGTTTGGTGAAATTGAAATGATTAGGGAAGCTAGAGACAAAGGACTCAATAATGGATCTTATAGTTTTCTTAATGCAAACAAGGCTAGTATGCCACATGAGGATTGTCTCAATTCTCATCTTTTGCACATAGAGAGCCTGAGGACATGCCTTTCTTGGGGGGGGGGGGATGGATTTTAGGATTATAGGCTTCTGAATATGAGAGTAATATTGTAGTTGATATGAAAGAACCTAGTGCGATATATAGCTAGCTTAGCCTCCTTGTTTTTACCATCTATGAAATGAATCTATGAAATGAATCAATGTTAATCTTTTAAATTTCTTTACTTTTCTATAATTCTGATCCTATCACCTAAACTTTAAAGCAACCGATGGAGATTGAACCTTTGGAATTAATGCAATATGAGAGTTATATTTAAAGAACCAAGAATTAACCAGACAAAGTATCATACGTAAGGGAAGAGTAGATAACTCCATTGAGAATTTCCCAATATTGCTGATAGAAAATTCCCAAAAACCCATATGAACTCGGGGATTTGGAACCACCTAAATCAAACAACGGAGCTCGAATTTCTGCCAAGTCAATGGGCTGAAGAAGGGAGTCATTCATTGATGCCGAGACCAATGTGTCAACAAATTGCAGATTCTCATCCATACGGGTTTATCCATCAAAGTAAATATGAAAGGACCCAATCCCGATTCAGTTACCTAAATCGGAATCAAACCCTTTCGAAAATACGAACCAACAAAATTTTTTCAAAATTTCAACAGAGTTTTGTTACTAACGTGGAATTGCCATAACCTGCACCCAGAAAACAACACTTCAACTTATGCCACAAAAGCCAAACCGTGGGCACCAATCCCATCCGGATTTCTCAACATCAATATAATCAATAACAGTAAACAAACTGTATTATGTATATATGTATATCCGAGAAAATCCGTATAAACAAGTATCAGAATGTATCAGAGCGACCTCTGAAGTAAAACATATACAATATACACATCAGTAGGCGAAACAAGAACCTACTGGAAAGCACAGGTAACTCTGATCACTAGCCTCCAAACCGCGACGTGAAAACACCAAACCTGAACTGCAAACTGGGCACGAAAACCGAAAAACCCAGGGGAAAGACAATAAACACGTTAGAGTGAGTGGACGAAAATAAATGTCTTTCACCAGGTAGTATATATATGCATATAAAATCATATGCGAGTCAAATGTATGAAAATCAAATGAAACGTGAAGAGACTCCAGCTACCACTCACGTACAGAGCATGCAACGTAAACATATCGCGGAATCACTCATGGACTACCACGCGATAGAACAGTCTGAACCACAGGATCCCAGACCCACACGTGATTCCTAACCAGAAAGGCCTCGGGTCAGGATATCTGTTCCCCCCGGAGCGTACTCGGGGATCAGCCGAGAAGCCAATGTGTATCGATACCACAACATATACTGAGACTGTACTCTGTGTAAACCAAATCATAAATCTTTTCTATGCACATGCTTAAAACATAATATATATATATATACATGTATAATCGTATACGTATATTCGTATATGCATAATCGTGAAACACATGCTCGTAAAATTGTAATCAATCTGCATGCTCAAGTTCATAAATCATAAATAAAAGACTCGCAAACAATCCGTGAAAAGAAATGTCCACTCAAAGACTCGCGAAATGCGCACTCGCGCTAATCTCGAGGACCGGCGGAAGATCCCTCGCCAGAAGCTCGATCACGATCCTGATCTCCTGAATATCCACAAAAACATAATTGATCAAAATCATAGTTCTCAACACTGTACTGATGCACGAAAACCAACCGTTCCCGGAAATGTGAAATGCGGCACAAAATGAATTACGGAAATCCCGAAATCCCCACTCGAAACCTCGACTGAAAATCGGCTAATCAAATCAACCCGAAAACCTCCGTATAATAACCAGGACGCGATTTCGAGAAAAAAAACACTAATTACATCGAAATCTGAAAAAGTCAACTTTCCAGCCGTTGACCGCCGTTGACCGCCGCCGCCGGCGGCGGCGCGCCGTCAACGGTGGAATTTCTCTGTGAAACTTTCCAGATTTCAAGATCACACCATTTCGAACCACTTTCCCTTCAACCCCGAAGGCCAAATCCAAACGGAAGTTCTCCAATTTACCCAAAATCCGATCGAAAATACACATTCCGGTGACCTATTCGAACCCATCTCAAAACTCAACCATAACTCAAATCAAGTACACCAATAGACTCAGAGGAGCAAGGGGAGTCAAACCCCCCTAACCACTACCGCCGTGGCTCGCCGGAAACCGGCCAACGAACCTCGACGGAAACCTTGAAACCGACCCAATTCGGGTCCAACCAAAACGTGACCAATTTCAATCAAACCAAGTACCAATCAACTCGAAATTGAAAGAGGAAGCTAACCATACCCTTGCCGAAGTTGGAGGTGGCCGGAATCTAGGTCGTCGGACGGCAATTCCCAAACGGGAAACTTTCCCTTCCGGTCAAACAAGTCAACTTACTATTTTTGGAAAGTCAACGGTCCGGTCAAATTTCAACAGTGTTTACGACTAATTCTCGACTATTCCGATATTTATACTCGAGCCTCGGGTCGATCGACAATTCCAAATGGATAACCATCACGATTCGGATAAACTCGGAACAATCGGATAAACTCGTCGGAACCTGAAACTTCAAATAATCATAAAATATTCCTCGGTTATCGGAAAAATCTTCCGGAACCGCCCTTGAGCTCGTAATCACGTACTCTACAACTTCCGTGAAGATACCCAACTCAAATTCTCGACTGAAAATATAGTCGCGAATCGAATCGACAAACCACACAATGTCGTAAAACTGCGACTAAACTCAATCTCGAGAATCGTGCCGAATATGCATCAGATTCTGGTTCGGGTCGTCACAAAATACGCCTCTAAAATAAGAATCAAGATGTGAAATAATGGCTGATTTCGTATCTAACTAGTTCCCATGATGGTTCTTAAGGTGAAGTGTTTTTCTACATTAACAACATTGAAGAGTGGTGTGATGAAAGAATACAGTATTATCATCCCCCAGTGACAACCAATTGATACGAGAGTGTTGCTACCAAAACATCTCTCCAGTGTTGGGGAATGCACTTCTTAGACCAAATAGTGAGACTTTTGGTAGCTTACACTATTTCGAGACCAAATGCGACTACGAGAAGGCTTGAGAAAGTATTTACAGCTTTTTCGAATAACTTCCGCACACTCAGGTTTAGAAAGCAACATTTTTTCAAACCGAAGTGACCGAGGTGATTTCTTTTCTAAATGGTGCAAATCAGTGTATGATCAGACCCAATTATATTAAAGTGAAAGACTTGAGCTTTAGAAAAAGCAAATAAAGCCGCATTACTCAACCTTCTGGCCAATCTCTCTTTCATGGAAAGTCTTCCATCGCGGTAACAAAACCAAGAGAAATTAGGCCTGTGATAAGTAAGATCTCTCAGTTGAGCATTATTCATAAACCATGGAAGAGATTAAACCACCAAGATGGATGAGAAGCACCTCCCCATTTCTCGTACTGTCAAAATATTTCATTAAAATCACCAATGCACAACCAAGGAGTGATCAAAGAAGGAAAGTGATTAATCAAGGAACACCAAAAGGTTGTTTTCTCATAAGCATGAGGGGTGCCATACATTTAGGTTATGTTACATGATCTACGCATTTTATGCATATTAATTAATGTATTTTCTCTACATTTTTACTTTGATAATTGCTTAGTTTTATTAGTTTTAACTTATTTTGTTAATTTCAGGTGTTGACCAAAAGAGACGGAGTAAAAGAGTCTACAAGCATGCAAAACAAAGCAAAATAATGGAGAAATGAAATTGGTTCGAAATTCCAAGGAAGAAAGGAGAAAAATTGAGGAGAAAAAGAAATCATTTGTTGATTAGGAAAACCTTTCCTATGTTGACTAGGATTTGAAAGCTTCCGGAAGGATCTTGAAGAAAAACAAATGAAAATGGGTCCAATTAATTAGAAGACCATTTAGATAGCCCAAATATGAAGATCCAATCAGCCAATTTCGTGGAGATCAAGTTTTGGTAAGAAAAGGTTTCCCAAAGTCAAAAGAAGAAGGAAATCATGAAGAATAAGGAAAGCAGAATCTGCCTATGCAGATGGGCCAACTTCGATAAGCTGTAGAAATTGCATATCAACTCCGATTGAGGTGATTAATGAAGATATTTTATAGCTCTCGGAATGATCTTTCCAATGCCGCAAGAATCACGCAATTCGGATATGTATAACTCCGGGAAAGTGCAAATCTTTACAGACTGCCAGATCTGCCCGAAAATAGAAGGAAACCTTATTCTAGGAGGAGAATGATTCTTGTGAGCTTATAAATACAAGAGGCTCGGCCTCAAAACAGATCATCACCTATCTTATGCTCTCAAGCTGCCAAAATCCTCAAACATTCTCCACCACAAAGATCTCCAGAGCCAAGGTCGACTACGCCATCACTACCTCCTAAAAACCGATACCAACTCCATCAAAGGGTCGTCTTGCTCTTGAAGTTTGCAGTGCTGTTCACGGAACTAAAAGTGTAACATGAACTCTTTACTCCGTAGTCTCCTTTGTCTTTGTATTTATTTGTGTAAAAACTCGGTGAATGAATGTTTATTTTGGTTTTATACACTTTATGAATTCCATACGTGTTCCATGTGTTTATGAATCTTAGTTTCTTTTATGTGTTATGTGTTGGGCATAAAGCTTCGGTATGGGTAGAGTTTAGGATCACTAAGATGTTTGCAGTGCTGTTCACGGAATATGTTAGTCCCTACTTTTATTAAATCGATGATTTAGTTAAGGTGTTTATATGCTGTTCATTGCACTTTGATTAAAAGATAAAGAAAACCATAACATGTAATTGGAATTAAGGTTTGTAAATTTCGAAGATGATGGGAGGATTAGAGCTGTATAATATGCATGTGGGTAGGATGGGATGATCACATGTAAATAATTAATTAGGTTTTTGTCGAAAATATGGTAAGGGTTTTTGGGATTTTCTTATGTGTTTGCTTGTCTATGAGTTGATGCATGATAGAGTCCTAGGAATACTTGATATGTGATTGACGTTTTTAGTTAGTAATTAGATAGAAAATTTAGGAAATTAAAATCAACTTTCTTACCCCCCTTTTTATTACCACAAAAATTGCATGCACCCTTCAATCCCCGGTTAGAACGATCCCTACTTGCTCAAAATACTACATCTATAGGGTTTTAAATTGTATATGGTTGAATTATGTGTTAAGTGTTTATTTGATGCATGTTTCCGTCATATCAATTTTTGGCGCCGTTGCCGGGGATTGTTAATTGTTTGTGATTTTTGTGTGTATATATGTAAATTTATACTTGTGCATATTACTAACCATTTTCTTTTTCAGGAATTTTCGAAGTATATATGCTAATTTTACTTACAAATTTTCGATGCCTTGTATTTGTGCCTTAAATGATTTAATTTTTCGTAAATAAATACGTGTGAATAAATGTTAGTGTAAATTTTAATTTTTGTAAATATTAATCGGTGTTTGTATATATATATCTAATAATTGTTAAGCATATTAAATGATAGTCTTAGATTTACATTGATTACATGCTTGATTAATTAGGTCTCACTCCTCGGAATAGATGGTGTCTCTTTTTCTTGTTTATCTCCTTAACCCCTTATGTTTTACACATAAGGTTGAGGGCGGAGTCTACAAGAACTATGAGGGAGTGTGAATTTTTGAAAGTTTGGCTGAATGTCGGACATGATGTCTAGAAACGGGTTATGACTGGTGACAGGCTCTGGATCTAAGAAAGACTTGCATCAATGGAGTATATACCAATGATCCGGTAAGTGGATGAAAACTTGTCTTTGAGTAAGAAATCTTTGGTAACTTGGTGTCTAGAAGGTGACGGTTTCTATGACGGGTTCTGGATCCGAGATCTCAAATCGGTCCTACCTCTCGTGGTCTCTCTTGCCAACTGGCCAAGCTTATTAAAGTTGCCCAAAGAAGACAAGGACTAAATCTACTTTCCATGATCGGTAAGCCTCGGGATGCATCGTCGAAATTAGTCCTGCCTCTCGCGTTATCTCTATCCCCAACTGGCCATGTTTTTCGATTGAACCAAGGCTGAACAATTGAGAATTCATACTTTATCGCACGGGTCGCACGTCCTTGGAAAGACTGAAAAATCAATGCCTTGTAATCCTTGTAAATTTTTGGCGAAATCAATTTGGGACATGTGTGCTAAAAATCTCGAAAATTGTTGAACATGTAAAGGACTTTCCAACGTTGCAGGTACTTAGTTGCATTAACTCCCCTGCGGTTTCATGATGCTCGGATTTCATCACCGGGTACCCTAACCTAAGTGAAGTTAGGGACATGAGACCAATGGACGAGTCATTCTATTCATGATTGTTCATGTAACTTGGATGTTTTCTGCAGGTTCTAACCATTTTCTCTTATGCATTCACACCATTTTATCATCTAGGTTAATCTTGTTTGATGCATTTAGTTAATTCTCATTAAGTAAATGTGTGATACATGGTAAATCGAAGTGTGACATTGTGTGAAAGGTGCCCTAAGAACATGTCCAACGTGTGAAACAAACTTTGTGTGTTTTATACTTAGATTTCTCATTGGTTACTATATTTCTGCATCATTTGCATTGCATTTTTGTTATATATCATTTGCATTCACGTTTAAGTGTGTTTCTGCATTTAACATTGTATATTTTTGCATTTCATATGTATTCTGTTGATACTAACGCTTGATCTGTTGAATCTCAGGCCATTTAATGAATGTCCACTCCTATTCTCCATCAACTTGAACTCAGAAACCGAACAGTTGTTAGACAGAATCAAGGGAATCAGGTTAACGCAGAAGGGGTTTTACAAGGGCCTATTTTCAACAGTCCACCAAGTAGTCCACCTAGACCACCATCACCTACATCATTTTCAGACACTTCAGAAGCCGAATCCATGGGTGACAACAGGGATAACGTTGAGCAGTCCATCAGACAGCAGACTTGCTCGAATCTGGGTAACTTTGGCCCAATGTCGAGCACTTATCCAACACCAACAGCGGGCCAGACTACACCAGAACTCAAGAGTGGTGTCATCCATCATTTGCCACGTTTTCATGGCCACACAACAGAGGATGCCAACACTCACTTGACCACATTTCTGTTTGTGTGTGATTCCATGTGTCCCACCAACACTGATAGGGATGCATTTCGACTAAGAGCCTTCCCATTTTCACTGGAGGAGAAGGCCAAACGTTGGCTCTTCAGTCTACCTGCTGGATCCATCACCACATGGGACGCTTGCATCCAAGCTTTCCTCACCAAGTACTTTCCGGCGTCCAAGATCACAAGTCTGAGAAAGAAGATAACGGGCGTTATGCAAGAAAGTGATGAGTCTTTCGCTACTTACTATGAAAGATTCAAGGAGTTGTGTGAATCATGCCCATCACATGGAATATCTGAGAGCAACCTCTTGACATACTTTTATGAGGGACTCAAGCCTTTGGAGAGAGAACTTCTAGATGCTGCCGCTGGTGGATCATTTCTGGAGAAGCCTGCAACTGTGGGACGTACTTTATTGAACCAGCGTGCTCTCAACACTCAGCAATATGAGGGAATGACGTTGCATCAGACTAGGAAAGTGAGTGAGGCGTCTTCCTCAAGCACTAGTGCCGAAATTGCCAAGCTTTCATGAGAATGTCTTTATTAACTCTTGAATTCCTTGTGCCTTAATTTTGTGAATTCTCATGAAATTTTCGAAATTCATTTGTTAAAGGGCTTAGTAGTCTTTTTGTTGAAATTTTGAGTCTTAGTTTAATTTAGTGTTTGCTAAGGGACTAGCAAAGTTTAAGTGTGGGGGAATTTGATCTACGCATTTTAGGCATATTAATTAACATATTTTCTCTACATTTTTACTTTGATAATTGCTTAGTTTTATTAGTTTTAACTTATTTTGTTAATTTCAGGTGTTGACCAAAAGAGACGGAGTAAAGGAGTCTACAAGCACGCAAAACGCAATAAATAATGGAGAAATGAAATTGGTTCGAAATTCCAAGGAAGAAAGGAGAAAAATTGAGGAGAAAAAGAAATCATTTGTTGACTAGGAAAACCTTTCCTATGTTGACTAGGATTTGAAAGCTTCCGGAAGGATCTTGAAGAAGAACAAATGAAAATGGGTCCAATTAATTAGAAGACCATTTAGATAGCCCAAATATGAAGATCCAATCAGCTAATTTCGTGGAGATCAAGTTTTGGTAAGAAAAGGTTTCCCAAAGTCAAAAGAAGAAGGAAATCATGAAGAATAAGGAAAGCAGAATCTGCCTGTGCAGATGGGCCAACTTCGACAAGCTTTAGAAATTGCATATCAACTCCGATTGAGGTTATTAATGAAGATATTTTATAGCTCTCGGAATGATCTTTCCAATGCCGCAAGAATCACGCAATTCGGATATGTATAACTCCGGGAAAGTGCAAATCTTTACAGACTGCCAGATCTGCCCGAAAATAGAAGGAAACCTTATTCTAGGAGGAGAATGATTCTTGTGAGCTTATAAATACAAGAGGCTCGGCCTCAAAACAGATCATCACCTATCTTACGCTCTCACGCTGCCAAAGTCCTCAAACATTCTCCACCACAAAGATCTCCAGAGCCAAGGTCGACTACGCCATCACTACCTCTTAAAAACCGATACCAACTCCATCAAAGGGTCGTCTTGCTCTTGAAGTTTGCAGTGCTGTTCACGGAACTAAAAGTGTAACATGAACTCTTTACTCCGTAGTCTCCTTTGTCTTTGTATTTATTTGTGTAAAAACTCGGTGAATGAATGTTTATTTTGGTTTTATACACTTTATGAATTCCATACGTGTTCCATGTGTTTATGAATCTTAGTTTCTTTTATGTGTTATGTGTTGGGCATAAGGCTTCGGTGGGTAGAGGTTAGGATCACTAAGATTTATGCAGTGCTGTTCACGGAATATGTTAGTCCCTACTTTTATCAAATCGATGATTTAGTTAAGGTGTTTATATGCTGTTCATTGCACTTTGATTAAAAGATAAAGAAAACCATAACATGTAATTGGAATTAAGGTTTGTAAATTTCGAAGATGATGGGAGGATTAGAGCTGTATAATATGCATGTGGGTAGGATGGGATGATCATATGTAAATAATTAATTAGGTTTTTGTCGAAAATATGGTAAGGGTTTTTGGGATTTTCTTATGTGTTTGCTTGTCTATGAGTTGATGCATGATAGAGTCCTAGGAATACTTGCTATGTGATTGACGTTTTTAGTTAGTAATTAGATAGAAAATTTAGGAAATTAAAATCAACTTTCTTACCCCCATTTTTATTACCACAAAAATTGCATGCACCCTTCAATCCCCGGTTAGAACGATCCCTACTTGCTCAAAATACTACATCTATAGGGTTTTAAATTGCATATGGTTGAATTATGTGTTAAGTGTTTATTTGATGCATGTTTTGGTCATATCAATTTCATGAGAGAATTCATTTCACAAAACAAACAGATGTATGAGCAAAGCTCTGGTTAGTATCTAAAACAGAGATCTGAGCATTATTCATCCAAACAAGGCTAGACCACCTCTTGTAGACCACTTCTATGACGAAAATATGATCATTTGGAGCTCAGATTGCCACCATTCCAAGACACTCGTCTGTTAACAAGTTTCAATCAAACAGTAGATCATGCTGATTCAAACCTTGCAAAGAGCTTTGGCTGTCAGGGAAGACCCAAGACCCTAACAATTAATATCTTCATTTTGGCTTAATGATTCCAACCGGCCAGTACCTAACACCAATTTCAGAGTGTTGAGAAGCAAGATCACTTGTATCACGCATATTCAATTCAATGATGTAAATGAACACATGTTATGATGGACAACATGCCAAAAGTCTCTGAACAAACTACTTCCTCCATAATAACAACGCTTACGATTTTTTTTTCATTAGTTGAATTTTTAGGATTAATTACAAAAGATCCCTCGAATTATGGGGTCATTTTCATTTTAGTACTTAAGTATCCAATTTTTTTGTTTTACTACCTAACGTTTCCTCCGTCAACCACAATGTCAGTTTTCTCCGTGATTTGCTTGCGTGGCATACTCGGGTCCCATTGATGTCAGCTTCTACTAAAGTGCAGGGATATACTTGTCATCCCGCTCCTCATTTTATTTGTTTGCTTCATTTCGAACTTTCGATCAGGAACCAAAGAAAAAAAAATCTCAGTCCTCTCTTCTCTTCTATCCTGGGCTCGTGGATTCTCAGAGGAATCAAGTTCTTCTATCACTCATCACACTATCCATACATGTTCAGTGCAAGAGATTGGTATTTTCGATTGGATCTCACTTCTTCGTATCTACATATTCTGCCTATTAGGAATACCGATCCAATCGAGGGCAATGGTCTCTGATGCCTATTATTCTTCTTTTCTGAGGAGGTCGTCACCGATGCAGATCTCATCAACCTCACTTATCTTGGTTTTTGTCCCCCAACCTTGAGTGATGAAATAATCGATCTCAACATGCACTTTGTCACCTAAATTATCGCTCGATTTGTGTTCAAGCTCACGTCAACCACCGTCACCAAGTTAATAAGTGCCTACTGCGGCAACAACGTCATTCTACCTCCAGAAGGAGATTTCAGAGAGGACGGATTTGATTGGTGGAACAGCCTTGGATGTAAGCTAGTTTTTGTCATGGGAGTTGTGGATGGGATGTTGCATCGGAGCTTAAGGCTTTTAATTTTTTAAAGTAGTGTAGGAGTTGATTAGAAAGTGATTAAATGGGACTGTGGGTATTGGTGCTTTTTGTTTCATAGCACATCTGATCGATAAAGTGATTTTGGAGCTTTGGGTAATGGTGGTGATGTAGCTTTTGGTTTTGGTATGTTTGTTCTTCGATGGACTGAAGTCAGTGAGTGTGACGACCCGAACCAGAATTAGATGTGTGTTTGGCACGATTCTCGAGATTTGGTTATAGTCGCAGTTTTGCGATATTATGTGGTTTGCCGATTTGATTCGCGACTTTGTTTTCGGTCGAGAATTTGAGTTGAGTGTCTTCACGGAAATTGTAGAGCACGTGATTTCGAGCTTGTGGGCGGTTCCGGAAGATTTTTCCGATAACCGAGGAATATTTTATGATTATTTGAAGTTTCGGGTTCCGACGAGTTTATCCGATTGTTTCGAGCTTATCCGAATCACATCGTATATTCATTCTGGACCGTTGATCGACCCGAGGGACGAGTATAAATATCGAAAAGTCGAGAAATAGTCGCAAAAACACGGAATTGCTTTGACCAGTCATTGACTTTCCCAAATTGGAAAGTTGACCTGCTGCCCGAAAGGGAAAGTTTCCATTTTCGGCTTCACTTTCCGGCGACCAAATTCCGGCCACCTCCGATCAATTAAAAGGTAGGGATCGTTTCCTCTAGTGATTTCGAGTTGGATAGAGTTTGGTTTTGTGAAATTTGATGGAGTTTTGGGTGAGTTCGAAGTTGGCCGAATTGGGTTGGTTCGACGGTGACGGGGGGTGGTCCTCCGGCGAGCCTCGGTGGCTATGAGGTTAGGGGTTCGACTCCCCATGGTCTAGTGAAGCTATTCATGTGTTTGTTTTGAGTTTTGGTGGAGGATTTGGGGCGACCCGATTAGGTCACCGGAGATGGGTTTTCCGATCGGGTTTTGATGTTTTGGGGGACTTCCGTTGAGATTTGGCTGTCGGAGTAGAGGAGAAAGAGACTCGAAATGGTGAGATCGTGAAATCTGGAGCTTTCCGCCGTGGAACTCCACCGTTGACGGCGCGCCGCCGGCGGCGGCGGCGGTCAACGGCGGTCAACGGCGAGAAAAAGTCAACTTTTCAGATTTCGATGTAATTAGTGTCATTTTTCTCGTAATCACGCCCTGGTTATCGTACGGAGGTTTTCGGGTTGATTTGATTAGCCGATTTTCAGTCGAGATTTCGAGTGGGGATTTCGGGATTTCCGTAGTTCGTTTTGTACTGCATTTCACATTTCCGGGAACGGTTGGTTTCCGTGCATCAGTACAGTGTTGTGGATTACGTTATTGATCAGTTATGTTTTGTGAATATTCAGGAGATCGTGATCGAGATCTGGATCGTGATCGTGCTTCAGGCGAGGGATCTTCCGCCGGACCACGAGTTTAGCGCGTGTGCGCGTATCGAGAGTCTGTGAGTGGACAATTTCTTTTCACGGAAATCTTGCGAGTCTTTTATGTGATTTATGATCTTGAGCATGCGGCATGATTATAGTTTTACGAGCATGAGATTTCATACGAGATTATGATTATATGAGCATGTGTTTACAATTATACGAATATGTTTATACGGATATACGTATACGAATATGCATACACTTTATATGCTGTTTCATGCATTTGCATCGAATTGTTTATGATTTGGTTTTCACAGAGTACAGTCTTGGTTACGTTGTTGTATCGATACACATTGCCTCTCGGCTGATCCCCGATGGTAGGCCATCCAGGAGGGACGTCGTCATCCCGACCTGACCGGTGAGGGGCGTTTCCCCGGAACCGAGGCCATTTCTGGCTTAGAATCACGGGGACCAAGGACCTCGTGATTCGGACTGTACTAGCACGGTGTGTGTCCATGAGTGACCCCGTGGGATTTATACTTGCATGCTCAGTACACTGGAGGAGTATGAGTTTTACCTCGTGTACTATGTTATGTTTTTATTTACCTGGACTCGCATATGTTTTTATAACATATATACTTGGTGAAAGACATTTATTTTCGTCCACTCACTCTAACGTGTTTATTGTCTTTCCCCTGGGCTTTTCGGTTTCCGTGCCCAGTTTGCAGTCAGGTTTGGTGTTTCACGTCGCGGTTTGGAGGCTAGTGATCAGAGTCACTTGTGTTTTCCAGTAGGTTCTTGTTTCACCTACTGATGTACATATTGTATATGTTTTACTCTAGTGGTCGCTCTGATATCTTCTGATACTTGTTGTGCGGATTTTCACGGATATACATATATACATAGTACAGTTTATTTACTGTTGTTGATTATATTGATTTTGAGAAATCCGGTTGGGATTGGTGCCCACGGTTTGCTTTTTGTGGCATAGGACGAAGTGTTAATTTCCGCGTGCAGGTTATGGTAATTCAACGCTAGTAACGAAACTCTGCCCAAATTTTGGAAAATTTTTGTTGGTTCTTATTTTCGAGAGGGTTTGACTCCGGTTTAGGTAGTTGAATCGGGGTTGGGTCCTTTCAGTGAGAGATGACGAAATGACCCTCATAATATTTGTGGGAGCTGACATGTGTGGGAGACAAATGTGCCACGCAAGCAGATAATGGAGTCTTCTCATGGGCTGATTAACAAAGGTAGTGAATTGTAAAACACAGAGGTAACATTAGGTAGTGAAATGAAATTTTTTGATAATTAAGTATTAAAATGAAAGTGACCGGAGGTCTTTTATAATTAATTATTTTTTTATTCAAATATTGAAAAATTTGTACCTTAATTAGACAAATTTCAGTTGATCCCCCTTAATTTTGTATCAAACATCAAGTTACTCGTTCATGTTTCAAAGTCGAAAGTTTTACCCTCAGTGTTTGTAATTGACATTAGTTTTAACATTTTCTCTATTTTCCATCCACCATCTCTGTTATGTGCTGATGTGAAAATTGTCACATCAACAAATGGGTCCTACAACCAATGCAAATTTTCAATTTTAACCTCTCAAATTGTCTTCCTAAACTTGAACTCGAAAAAACAAAAATGGGCACATTTCCATATCCCATTCCCTTCGCCTCCATCGTCATCCACACCACTTATTGCGTGTCCACCCCGCCACCTACCCCACTCTCTAACACTGAAGAGTGTGGCCTCCGCTTTCTGCTCCTTCCACCTCTTCCCTCCGCCTTGCCACACTTTACCTCAACGCCGATGACCCAACTACAAACAATAAACCCTCTTTGAATTGATCTCCTTTCCTTCAAAATTCAATGATCCCAACTGTCACTTGAACACAGGATTATACGTACCACTGTGCTGATTGAACTGAAGCTACAGTTATGGCCCTTAAGAAGGTATGACTCAAGTTATGGGTAGTATTGTTAGTGGAGTTGTGGCTATGACTCATGTTTTTTCGTTTTTCAGCTGAATAATATTTGGAAATCTGAATTGGGTTTTGGGTTTCGATTCATATTGATCTATTGGTAACAAAGTTAGTTCTTTTTGTGGTTTATTGATCGTGGTATTCAGAACGTAGCTGTAAATTTTGGAACTTCGGGTTGGCCTGGATTACGTAGAAAGAACAGTGTTTGAATCGAAAATTGTGTATTTGCTCAGTTCGTCGTCAACGTCTGCCGCCTCCAATCCGAGATTCCAATCGGGCTCTCGCTCTTTAAAGAGCACCCATTCATCTTCTACGACACAAACTGCGCCGAAGATGTTACTTGTTGATGGCAATGGAAATCTGAAAATTTGCCCATTTTTGTTTTTTCGAGTTCAAGTTTAGGAAGAAAATTTGAGAGGTTAAAATTAGAAATTTGCATTGGTTGTGGGACCCATTTTTATTGCCACATCAGTATATAACAGAGATAGTGGATGGAAAATATAGAAAATGGTAAAACTGATGTCAACTACAAATATTAAGGGTAAAACTTTCAACTTTGAAACAAGAAAGAGTAACCTGATGTTTGGTACAAAGTTAAGGGGGACTAACTGAAATTTGTCCTTAATATAATATTGGGTTAAAATTTTGAGTTAGTTTAGCTTAATCTCAATACACGAGGAACAAGTTTTCTCATTGAAAGCAATTTACGCAATATGTGCAAATGGAGCACCTAAAAACCTGAACAAACCACCACAATGGGAACTAATCAAGAAAACAAATAGTTAAAATCAAATTAGTGAACACCAATAAATACATCTTCTTCTCTAAGGGAAAAGTTGTAACCGTTTCAGCTGGGTGGAGTAGTTCCACAACCATCCTCTTTCATTTGTTTTTTGTGTGGCTTGAAGGCATTAATCTGGCACCCGTGGTGGAATCTCGACCGACTTCCCCACATACTTGTTCCTTGAAATAAAATGGTCGGTCTAGCGTCCATATCACCAGAAATATCCGGTCTCAGGGACGTAATTCTAGTGTCGTTGAAGCATTGAGCATCCATGTTGTCAACAAAAGAGAGAAAGAACCCTTATTGATTTGATGATTTGAGAAAGAAACGAAAAGGTGGGTTGAGAAGGGGGTGAGAGCTTTCACAATAGACATGAAGAAGATGAGATGAGGATCTGAAAACAGAGATCTGAACTGTAGAAACAGAAAAACAAGAGAAGGTAAGACAAAAGACTAGCACATATGGACTCCTATAACTCTATAAGCAGAGATTTCAACCCGAAAGGATCAAAATTTATCCAAAGAAGAGGGGAAGAGGGAACTTATATCTACTTTAAAATGGGAAATAAGATATATTAGTTGTAGGATATTACTCAAAATCTTAGTATTCAAGGATATTGTTGACAATAGAGCTCCGAAGTGAGGTTGTCCTCAACTAGAATAGGAAGTTCATATATGCTTGAATCAAAAGCAAAGTCTCCACCTAGTTCTTCCATCACATGCTCAACACCTAGAACTATATCTCGACCCTTCGTACCGGATGTAGTATTTCGACTTTTTTTAAAATAATTGTTAATTTTTATGGATATTTCTGATTCTGATTTACCGGGCGTGATAAAATGATTTCACCGTCGATAAATAGTCAAGAGTTATTGGTTGAATTTTTTATTGGATTGGTTATGTTGGTTGACTTTAGAATGATATTGTCAGATTCGGTGAGACGAGTTCGTCGACGCGCAAAATGTCGTAATCGGAGTTACGACGTAAACGTTATGATCAACAAAAGTTTGTCGTGAATTACGGAAACTAAATGACGGGAATATAAATAAAGGTTTCCTGAAATAGTACTAGAGACTTTCCATTCTGGGATTGACCTGTGTTGACCCAATGACTGAGCTTTCCCGCGGCGAAATGGTCACCTAAGGTGTCGCCCACGGTGTATCGTTGTCCGGTCACCTCTGGCTGTGAAATTTTTCAGGATTGATCGGTCTCGACCTGGCTTCAATTGATGGATTGGTCGCTAGAGAAAGGAGAAATATCACGATAAATTTTTAAGGTTTAAGAGTTTCATCGCCACCAGCACTGGCGACTTTTTTGGCCACCTTTGGTCGAGGACTATGTATGTTTTTTGAAGCTCTCTACCTCCTCTATATGCTTGTGTATGGGATTTGATGATTGCAAGTCAATATTTGGGGATTCATAGTTAGCTATAGTTGTAAACATTGTTGGGCTTGATGAGAGGAATAGATTGAGGTATTAATCTTCGCAGTCAGTGATGCTCTCCAGTGGTGGCGCGTCTGACCGGAAAAGTTTCCTGAAATCAGTCAAGTTATAAAATTGTAAGGACGTCACGAGTATATTCGGGATGTTTAATTCATGTTTAGATGTCGTCGACCCAGTGGGTGGGCGGTGGTGACGCGTGGGGTCACATGTCGTTGCGGACGTCAGAGTTATCTAGTGTGTCTTATATTGTTGTGACCGTATTGTGGTAATGAGTTTCTATTATGATTTGATAAAGTTTAATCAAAGTCAACCATTTACTATATTTAGGTAATTATTTTAATAATTTTTGACTAAGGTCAGGCTGTCACACCGGACCACTCACACTATGAAAAGATTGAGAATGGGGATGAATTTTTGAGAAACTCGGCCAAAATTTTTTATTCGAAGAGCTTCACGGTGAAGGAAAAATATATTCCAGAAGAAATTTGAATTAGGTTGGGAATGTGATCGGAGAAACCAAATCAAGATCGGGAGATGGGTGGTGCGGTGGCTAGATTAGGGATGGATGACCCTAAGATTTATAGCAACCTAGAGAGCAACACCACTGTTCTGCACACTGAAGCTGCACCTAACAAAACCTACAGAAAAAAATGGTTCACAGGTTTTTGGGAGTTTTTACCATTGACTCAGTGAAAAGTGGCTGGTATGAGTAAGGGGAGTGGAAAAGAGAAAGAACCTAAGTCCATGTGAGAAGCTGGAAAATAAGAAGGTATGATTTGCAGATAAATCCTATTCTAAAGAAAAAGTAGGCTTGCCTAAGCTTTATCCTTGTCGAGAGGAATTAGGTTGCCTAGAATGACCCTTGACCAAGCGAATGAGTGAACGCCAGAGGTTGAGAGAGTCCACAATCAAAGATAAATATAGAGATCAAAAATTGGTTGAGAGAGAGAGAGAGAGTTTGCAGTGAGTGGTTAACAAAAAAGATCTAAAGTGAAAAAGAACAAAATGAGAAGGCTCAGCAAACGACATTGTTCATCAACTCTGAGGAACAATGCCTGGCTACTATAATCGGAAGAGTTTTTCTATTTAGACCTCCACATTTGCACACTACACCTCGTTTATTTTTGAATTAGTAATTTACATATCAATCTTCATATAAAATGACTATTATACCACCAAATTAGTTTGAAGTAACTATAGTTTCTCAGTTTCCTAATAAGTCGATCTCTTCATCCTTCCGTTTGAATTCATAACAATTTCTGGAGCCAAAGCCGATGTTTCTGTTCATCAACTCTGAGGAACAATGTCTGGCTACTATAATCGAAAGAGTTTTTCTATTTAGACCTCCACATTTGCACACTACACCTCATTTATTTTTGAATTAGTAATTTACATATCAATCTTCATATAAAATGACCATTATACCACCAAATTAGTTTGAAGTAACTATAGTTTCTCAGTTTCCTAATAAGTCGATCTCTTCATCCTTCCGTTTGAATTCATAACAATTTCTGGAGCCAAAGCCGATGTTTTTGTTCATTAACTCTGAGGAACAATGTCTGGCTACTATAATCGGAAGAGTTTTTCTATTTAGACCTCCCCATTTGCACACTACACCTCGTTTATTTTTGAATTAGTAATTTACATATCAATCCTCATATAAAATGACCATTATACTACCAAATTAGTTTGAAGTAACTATAGTTTCTCAGTTTCCTAAGAAGTCGATCTCTTCATCCTTCCGTTTGATTTCATAACAATTTCTGAAGCCAAAGCCGATGTTTTTTTTATAAACCAAACCAATAACGATTAGATACAAGCTAGGACATACATCCATTTAACCTATAAGTATGAAGCAGCTCTCTCTCTCTCTCTCTCTCTCTCTAATATGATAAGTCACACTTCTTCGGTAGAAAAGTATTTTTAGAGAGAATTCAATAAATTCATTTATCCCAATTTTAGGTGTAATATAGTTTTACAAGTGGTTTCACAAAAGGAAAAGATATCTACACATAATCTTGTCATATCTACAAAAGTTAATATTAATTACAATAAGAATATACTTTCCGTTACTCCCCTTCAAGTTGGAGCATAGATGTCAATCATGCCAAACTTATCAATCCAATCTGTAAATTCTTGGTGTGACAACCCCTTAGTGAGTACGTCCACCAATTTCTTTTTAGAAGTTACAAAGGGAAACCGTATAATCTTCTTATCAAGGTTATTCTTGATAAAATGTCGATCAACCTCCACATGCTTGGTTTTATCATATTGTACAGAATTATGAGCAATCTCAATTGCAGCGGTATTGTCAAAATGCAATTCCATGGCCTTGTGAAGCTTAAAGAGACTAACTCCTTCAATACATTTTGAATTCATAACAGTTCACACACTCCATGTGTCATTCCACAGTATTTAGCTTCAGCACTAGAGCGGGCAATCACATTCTGCTTTTTACTACGCCAAGTTACTAAACCTCTACCAATGAATATAAAGTATCTAGAAGTAGATGCCTTGTTAGTCTTATCACTTGCCCAATCTACATCAGTATATCCTGTAACTTCAAACTCACCACTATTTGAAAATAGTAAGCCTTTACCAGGTGTAGACTTTAAATACCTGAGAATGCGTAACATAGCATCCATATGCTCTTAACTAGAATTATGCATGAATTGACTGACAACACTTATAGCATATGCAATATCAGGTCTAATATGTGGCAGATAAATCAATCTTCCTACTAACCTCTAATACCTACCCTTGTTTCTTGGAACTTGGCCAGGATACAATTCCAACTTGTGATTAATCTCAATAGGAATATTAGCAGGTTTACAATCCAGCATTCCTGTTTCAGCAAGAAGGTTAAGCACATACTTTCGTTGTGACAAGGTGATTCCCAACTTGGATCTTGTAACTTCAAGTCCCAAGAAATTAAAGTACCAAATTCCTTCATCTCAAACTCTTGGGATAATCGCTTCCTCAAATCTTTCATCTCAACTGGATCATTACTTGTAACAACCATATCATCTACATATACAATCAGAGTAGTAATCTTATCATCCTTGCGTTTAATGAACAAGGTATGATCATAGTGGCTCTGCCGATATCCAAACTTCTTCATAGCTTTAGAGAATATCCCAAACCAAGCTCTTGGAGACTGCTTCAAACTATACAAAGATTTGCTTAGTCGACAAACATTTTCAACATCACATGATCTACAGTTGACACCCAGAGGAATGCCATGTACACTTCTTCTTCCAAATCTCCATTCAATAAAACATTCTTCACATCAAATTGTTATAGTAGGCAATCATGTCGAGTTGCTAAGGCAATAAGAATGTGTACAGTACAAATCTTTGCTTTTGGGGAAAATATATTCTTATAGTCAACTCCATATAGTTGAGTGTAACCTTTAGTAACCAGACGAGCTTTATATCAATCAATGCTTCCGTCTTCATTCAATTTCACTGTAAATATCCATCTACATCCAACAGTCTTCTTTTAAGGTGGTGCAAGAACAGTTTCCCATGTTCCATTCCTTTGTAAAGCCTTCAGTTCTTCATTCATAGTCTGCTTCCACTTTGGATCTGTTAAGGTCTCCTGCACATTGCTGGGAATATATACTGTAGATAATTGATTAACAATAAGTGTATGTGATCCAGATAACCTATGATGGGACACAAAGCTAGCAATAAGATATTTGGCTTTGGCTTCTATGCCATGCTCATATTGTTTATTTGGAACCCCTTTTATTTCCCATTGAGATCTCTGAGGCACACTAACTTCTACACTACCCGATTCAATGTTATCATTATGTACCTCAGGTAAGACATTTTGGATAGGCTCTTCGGTTGATGGAGTATAAGAGGGGTCTTCAAGTAAATTTGCTTCAGGAGAAGGAAGTTGAGCTTCCGGTGATCTCTTTAGCTTCATCTCTCAACGGGTCGATGGTCACATCCTATCTCATTTTTGATATGTTTTTGGACGGGTCGAGAAGAGTTCTCGACGGGTCAACTGCATCTACATCCAACAGTTTTCTTTCTAGGTGGTGTAAAAACAGTTTCTCATGTTCCATTCCTTTGTAGAGCCTCCAGTTCTTCATTCATTGCCTGCTTCCACTTTGGATCTGCTAAGGCCTCCTACACATTGCTGGGAATAGATACTGTAAATAATTGATTAACAACAAGTGTATGTGATCCAGACAACCTATAATGGGAAACAAAGCTACCAATATGATATTGAACTTCCGATAATGTTTCTTCAGATTTAGCTCTCAACGGGTCGAGACTTCTCTCGACAGGTCGATGGTCGCATTCTGTCCCATTCCTAATCTATTTTTTAAAGGGTCAAGAAGAATTCTCGATGGGTTGACTACATCACACTATCTTGGTTCGAGTCCATTTTTTTACGGGTCGAGAAAAGGTCTCGACGGATCGATTGCATCACTCTGTCTCAGTTCGAGACCCTTTTTCAACGGGTCGAGGGGGGGTCTCAACGGGTTGAATTGGGCACCTACAACTTCTGTCTGAATTCCAGCTTAAAATTTCCTTTCCAAATCATCTAATTCTTCAAATTCCATCAAATTCAAAGGATTCTCTTCACATGCACTTCTATCCCCTTAAAGGGAAGACTCTAAAACTTCCATTGAGTAATACGAGTTAGATTCACAGAAAGAAACATCCAGAGAGACATACATCTTGTTCAAAACGGGATCATAACATTGGTAGCCTTTTTGAAATTCAACATAGCCCACAAAGACAAACTTTATTGTACATGGGCCAAGCTTGTCCCTTAATTGTTTGTTGATGTGGACATAAGTAGTACACCCAAAAACTCTTGGCTCCAAATTTGACAAAGAAGGAACATTCAGTAGTTCATACAACTTCTGGTAAGGATTTTAAAATTCAATCACACAAGAGGGTGTGCGATTAAGAAAGTAAGTAGTAGAACATACAACTTCCCCCCACATATTTTGGGGGACATTCATTCCAAACAAGAAGGCACGGACGATCTCTATAAACTATCTATTCTTCCGTTTAACCAATCCATTACGTTGAGGAGTATAAGTAATGGAAGTCTGGTGTCGAATCCCATGAGAGCCCAAGAATGATGACATCTCTCCATTCACATATTCACCACCATTATCAGACTAAAGTACCCGGATTGGCTACTGGTATTGGGTTGCCACCATCTTGTGAAACTCAGTGAATCGAGCAAACACTTCACTTTTACACTTCATCAAAGAAATCCAAGTCATCCTGGTGCATTCATCAAGAAAAGTCACAAAATAGAAAAATCTAGAACGAGAAGAGATTATTGTAGGACCCCAAGCATCATAATGAATCTTCATGAAAGGAATTGAATATTTATTCATACTTGGAGAATAAGAAATACAATGGCTCTTGGCCAGTTCAAAAATACCACACTTAAATTTTGATTCTTCAACAACTGAAAATAACTGAGGTTGTAACTTCCTAAGATATCTAAAATTCAAATGGCCTACGCAACAATGCCATAATCACACCGCTTCGTTGGTTTTATTCAGACTACTAGCATTATTTTCTTGACTCGAACTCAACTGTTCATGTCCACTGCTGGTCATCTCCAAGTAGTACAATTTCCCTATTCTAAGACCATAACTAAGAATCCGCCGTGTCAGAATGTTCTGAAAAATACAAAAATTGGGATAAAAAGTTACAGATCAAGAGAGAGCTTTAGTGATTTGGCTAACAAATAAGAGGTTATATGCTAGAAAAGGGACAATAAGTACAAAATCAAGAGTTAATTCATGAGAAAGTTTAACGGATCCTTCACCAAGAACAAGAGAAGGAGAACAATCAACAATAGAAACAACATGTTCATGAGAGGTTTTGAGGGTGTCTATAACACTAGAATTATTTGTCATGTGATCAGTTGCATCAGTATTAATTATCCAAGATCTATCCACAGATAATGTGGTGAGAGAAGATGCCTCACACCATATACCTGTTTCGACAATGAGTGCAGATGACCGTTAAGATGATGCTTTGGTGGTAACAGCGGCTTTGGAAATGTTCTTATACGGCTTCTGAGAGAAGTCCCACCATTCAGGATATCTAACTGTTTCATAGCACCACTCCTTTGTATGACCAACCTCCTTGCAATGATTACATGTGAGTTTCAAAACTTTTGCCGGAGGCTTTCCACCAGAACAAGGAGGACCAGAGAAGCCAGGAGGAAGGCCTGACATTGTTGAGAAGTCGCGGCGTTGGCGGCACTACATGGCGGAGTGGAGGTGGCCATGACAGAGGCTTTCGATGGAGGTACCGAGAGCGTGATCTGGTTGTTCTAAAAACGTTTAACATGGGCATATGTTTGCTCAAGATCCAACTTTGGTTCTCTCCGTAAATTTTCTTCACATACTTGATTGAATTCTGCATCAAGTCCCATAACAAACACATGAACTCGTTGAGGGGCCATCTATGAGGATTCAAGAACGACGCCATCAACAGTGGAATGATAATGTGTGAGACGTTGATCCATCTCATCCAGTCATCCTACAAGTTTATTGTAGTAAGCTGGAAGAGATCTTCCATTCCGTTTCGCCCCAAAACACATGCAATGAAGCTAAAAAATTTGGGTTTTGTCAGATTCATCATAATAGGTCTTATACATGGCATCCCATATTGCCTTGGTTGTTGAAAATCGGAGGTACCGATTTTTCAACCCAAGATATATGTTTTCAACAAGCCAACACTTCACCCTGCCATTAGCAGTGGCCCATGATTTGTATTCTGCAGAAAATGATAGGGACATTTTTGGTGAAAAGGGCAAACTTGTTACGTCCTTCGATATGAATCTTCATGATACCAAACCAACTAGAATAATTGGATTCGGTTAATAGATCGTCAGTGGAAAAATCAGAGTTGTCTTGGATGGTGTTGTGGAAGTGTTGATGATTGTGGATGGGTTGTTCGACGACTCAATCATTGTTGTTGATGATTGCTCCTTCATTTTTGGCAGCATATACATTCTCATTCTCTATCTCTTCAAGTTTTCAGAGTTTAGATACAGGTTCAGATATAGTGGAAGAAAAAAAAAATTGTGGTGATTTAGGGTTTTTAATTCAATTCAGGTTTTTCAAATTCTAAGAATTCGGCTCTGATGCCAAGTAGAAAAGTATTTTCAGGGAGAATTCAATGAATTCATTCATTTTAATTTTAGGGTTAATATAACTTTAGAAGTGGTTTTCCAAAAGGAAAAGACATCTACACACAATCTTGTTATATCTACAAAAATTAATTTTAATTACAATAGGAATATATTTTCCAACATTTTCCTCAAATGAGATAAGTTTCATATTAAGCCTCATTCTCTCGCAGTCGCACTACTCCCCATCACTCCATTGTGACTTTGTTGTCTACCCTCACAACCGCAGACCCCTCGTTGGAGGTCTGGATCCTTAGGCGCCACCGCAACCTTGAAGGCGGAGTCTGTCACTCTCTTCATTGCGGTTTTTATCAAAGCATTGTAATTAATAGGCATTCTATATGTGGATAATTGAGGATATTTTAGAAATTTGAAAGAGGCATTCTATTTGTGAAAAATATAAAGGCGGGATAAAACTAATGAAGGTTTAATAAGAAAATTTAGAGATTTCAATAGCAAAACTCTTTACAAATAACGAAATATATATTTTAATCGTCTAAAACAAATAAAGTGATTAATCTTTGACAAGTAAAATATGGTTGGACAAATTGATATTTGTAATTTTTCAATAACTAAAATATTTTACGACCTCTTCAGCAATATGCAGTTTAATTGAGCCTAGTATACAGAACCAAAGAGCTTTCGGGCGCGGGGGGGGGGGGGGGGGGGGGGGGGGATTGTTTTGTACTTCAGAAATTCTTTAAAATCTTGATGTATTTAACCTGAATTTTAAACAATCCTTAAAATTTGTGATGTATTCATTCTGGATTTTATATAATCCATAAAAATCTTGTGGTATTCAATAATCCACGAATTTTTAAAAATTTCGTTAAATAACTGATTTTGAAGTATTTTGAAGGATTGTTTACATATAAAATGACTTTTTGAAATCAGGTCTTTCACCCAAGAGATTTCAATGAATTTTGATGGATTTCAAAATAGAACATCCCATCCCATCTCTCTCTCTCTCTCTCTCTCTCAATTTTTATCTACATAAAAGCGTTTACATTGGTGTCACAACTAAGATAACGTCCTTAACTTTTGCTTTTATTACCATTTCCTTATGGTTTGATTTCATTAATAACTTCAACTACTATACTTTCAATAATTAACTTGCATAAGGTATAAACTTTTGTCTAATTACTACGACTTTATAAATATTATTAAAATAGTTATCAAAATCTTATTTTATAGCAATGAGATGTCTTCGTCATCTAACAGTCACTTCTAATTTAAATATTGAGCGATCCATTATAGTATATACAAATTTTCTCATATAGAAGTAAGTGTTTATAATTTTTGTGTTTAAACAATAAAGAACTTCATTTTCTACGGAAATGACAACATTACTTGATAATTGAACAATGAATATTAAAGAAAATCAAGATAATAAGAACGTGAATTAGAAATACGATGACGGTGCCAATTCAAGACTCAAGAGTATGATCATAATGTTGGAAAGATCAAGAATAGTATATTTCGTTTTTAAATATGTGATAGTATATTTTGACATTTGAGTTTTTGATTAGACTGTAATTATCTAAGCAATCCTTAGAAATCCAACTAAATCTTTATAAAACAATACAAAAACATAATTTCAAATTCACGTAAAATTAAAACAATCCTTGAATTTAAAACAACATACTTACAACAAAAATTCTTAATTTTTTTTTAAAATCCAAATCCAATACATCGTTAGTGCTTACATTCCACAGTAATAAAGAAATCTGCAACACACCGTGCAGAGACGACCAGCAATGGCTGCCATAGCATTTACACCTCAAGTTCAAAGACCTCCCCTCCCCTTATTTTCCACAACACCCAAAACCCCGAAACCCAAAACCAGACTCTGCTCATCTTCCCAATTCGCTTACGACCCTTTCGTCCACCAACTCGCCGAGACCCTCGATGACTCACTCCAACCTTGTTCCTCTTCATCCCTCCAAAACCTCAGAGACTCCTCCGTCCAAACCCTCCTCTCAACGCCGTGGCCCACACGCAAAGACGAGCCCTTTCGCTTCACCGACACCTCATTCATCAAGAACTCCCAAATCAAACCCATCTCTCGTCCACACACCTTCCCAACCTCGCCGCCGGAAGATACTCACTTCCCCAATTTGGAAATCGTTGACGGTTTCGTTGCGAATTCGCGCAATTTGGGCGAATTGCCCAATGGGGTTTATGTGGGGAGCTTGCTGGAGCTGTCAGACGAGACAATTGTGAAAAGGGTGTCTGAATTTATGTCCAACAGTTCTCAGGGGGACTTGTTTTGGTCCATTAACGGTATCGGTGCTCCAGATTTGACCGTGGTTTATGTTCCGGAGGGGTGTTTGGTGGAGACTCCTGTCTGCCTGCGCTACATTGCTAATGAAGGAGGTAGCAGTGGGTCGGCTAAGCTGCCGTTGTCGAATCCGAGGGTGCTTGTGTTGGTGGAGAAGGGAGGGGAGGTTGGTGTGGTGGAGGAGTTTGTGGGTGGGGATGGGGATATGTGTTATTGGGTCAACTCTGTGTTGGAGGTTGTGGTGGGTGAGGGTGGGAAAGTTGTGCATTCTTATGTTCAGTCCCAATCTGTCAATGCTGCCCATATTAAGTGGACTTCAGTCCGCCAGGTTAGTATTAGTGCTCTGTCATTATAGTTTCTGTGTTGGTCGATAATGCATTGGTTTGTTAAGACTCTTTTTGTATGATGCTTAGGTATCTATGATTTGAAGGGGACTCTGCCATAGTAGATTTTGGTTGTATTTGCTATAAAGCATTAAATTAGGAACAATGTGGAAGGAATAAATGATTTGTTAGATGGTGTGCATATAGTTGGTAGCTTGCTGAATGTAGGATCTTTAACACCAGATCACGGAGAAGCCCGTGCACTGTATGTAATCCTTTTCTAAACTGATTTATTAGAACACTGAAATCGTCAAATCAAACATTGTGAGAAAATTTTTCGTTTAAATGATCGACTTGAATTGGGTTCTTCGAGTTAAAAACTTTTAGTCTCAGAGGAAAGAGGTTGCTGATGTCAGATTAAACAATCTGTCTAAAGGAAGTTAGAGATATTGCTATGTAAGCTCCAAAATAGGAAGGACTGGCGAGCTTGTTGAAGATTCGGATTTTTGGACATCATTTTCTTTGGGTATCAATCCTTGAAGCAATGTTTTCCAAGACTCTTCAGAATATCAATATATTTTCAAATGTTGGGGAACTCCAAATTTGTTATCCTGCTGAGCTGGAATTTGGTCTTAGACATGATATGAAATATAATGAGATGCGAGAGGTATCCGTTAGGATGGAACTCATCAACTTGACAATGGAGTCAGAACAGTAGAAACCAATTTAGATATTAGGACGTAGAAGCTGGAGTCATTTGGGGATTTCTGGGGTACGTGTCTTGTTAGCAATCTCATTGATAGCAGCGCTGTTTCTCCAGCGAGACAATTCTGGAAAGCTGTGCCTCCCCAACCCACAATAATTAGCTAGCTTGTGCCACATGAGTATGTGAACAAGGTTTACTTCAAAGAAGGCCAACATGTATTTGTCTGCAGTTGGTGTGTCATGAGTTAGTTTTTTTTCGTTGAAGGAATCATGTGTTAGTTTTAAGATGAGACAATCATGTATTTGGCAATCTGCAGCGGCGTCAAATTTATACTAGAGATTGAATAGAGAGGCTGTTGGCCAAGATCCAGCAGGGTGCTTTGCTCTGTTAAGTCAAATTCACGTCAGTTTTGGCAAACAGAAATGGGTAAAGCTCTTTTTGGGTTCTAGGGCTTGGCTGTATTTAAATAGAAAGGAATATGAGGTTCTGTAAGGTACTACTTCACTGTCAGTCACCCAGGAGTTTTAGACTTGCAAGTTGGTTACAGTAGCTAAACATGTGTCCCATGGGTCAGAGCACAAGCTAGTGATGCTTTGCCATCTTGGGTGTAGCACTCCACTGGCTTCACGATGAGCTTGTGACCAAATTAATGAGAAAATTACTTTATCAATAAATAATATATGACTATAAATGTACAATTTATAAATATAATTGTATATGTATACCTATTAAGAACAATACATTCAACAACACGTACAAAAGAATGAATAAATTGCTTCTATTTCTCAGTCTTTCGGACTTGCCCCAGTGGAACCAAGGTCTAAATTTGAATGAACATTAATTCCTCTTCTTCGTTGTTCTAGATCAGAAGGCTGCAGTGGTTTGGTTCTATGTTTTTGGCCTATGCTTTGTCTACCTTTTCAAGCTACTCCTATTGTGGTATTTGTTTATGATTTTATTCTTGTAGCTGTAAACTTGCTGTCAACGGCCTTTAGTTCTTGTTTCGGGTTCCTCCCTTAGTAGTACTTCGTGTTGAATAAGAAGGAAACGAAAGTTTTGATCTTTGTTTATAATTTTATTCTTGTAGCAAGCATTGAAGCACACCATGCAATTATTGCTCTTCTTCATAATATTTTTTATGTTATTTGGAAAATGAGGATAAATTTTTTACATCAAACTTGTCGGTCTCAATTCTCTCTACAATTCATGTATGTGGATAAAGTGTAATGTTTCTGCTAGGATAAATACTATGTTGGCAGTATTGTGATTCTCAGTTATGTATGAAATACCATTTGTTTAAAAAATCTGTTACTCCTTATCAAAAAAGAAGAAGAAGCTGTTTACTCTGACTTGACAATGGTTGTTTATTTTACTGTTTGGCCGCCCATGGGCTCTATACTAAGGATTTACAATTCTAACAACTGTAAATAAATTTTGAACTCTGAAGATCCAGACATTAAGTTTTATGATTTTTTTCACCAGGAATCAGCTAGTACATACGAGCTTGTAGAGATCAGCACTGGTGGAAAATTGAGCAGGCACAATCTCCATGTTCAGCAACTGGGACCAGACACAATCACTGAGTTATCAACACTGCACTTGTGTGCTGGGAATCAAACACAAGATCTACATAGTAGCATAGTCCTCGACCATCCACGTGGTTATTCCAGACAACTTCATAAGTGCATTGTTTCTCATTCTGATGGGAAAGCCGTCTTTGACGGGAATGTAAAGGTCAACAGGTAGGTCTATTTCTTCCATTTTCAAGATTTATTGTTGTCTTATTAGGCTTTGCTTCATATCACTTGCGTCCCTATAGATTCTTAGTTAACATGTTTGTAGAGTTCTACTGCAATAAAAATCTTCATATATTAGTAAATGCTTGTAGAGGTGTAGTGCAAACTAAACTCGTGCTTATTTGATGGTTTCCTATTTATTAGCTTTTCCACCTAGAGTATAGCTGTTCATATCTTCAGGCGAGACCTCTTGCATCGTTGTCCTGATTGTCACATTAGCTGCTCACCTGTATTGTGTTTGGCCCTTACAATATCTGGATTTTCTATGTTTTTCAGATATGCACAGCAGACAGACGGTGGGCAACTTACAAGAACTCTTCTTCTTGCACCCCGTGCAACTGTAAATGTCAAACCAAATCTTCAGATTATTGCTGATGATGTCAAGTGTTCTCATGGAGCAGCAATTAGTGACCTAGAAGAAACTCAGCTCTTCTATTTCCTTGCACGTGGGATCAGCTTAGCGGCAGCAAGAAAGGCTCTGGTCTATTCTTTTGGCGCCGAGGTGATTGAAAGACTGTCTTATCCTTGGATGAAAAAGAAGGTAGAGAGTCAAATCAAAGAGTTGTTGGATGGATCCTCATAATTGAGATATAAGATTGTTTTGGTCTGGCATGAACTTCTGGAGAGCTTGATACTCCAATTGTGTCCCAAGCAAAGGTATGGGAAATGGACCTGAGCTGCATGTTTTTTTTTTCCAACAATTACTTGGTCTGTGTCGTGCTGGAAACATGTAGAAACGAAGTTAGCAGCACTTTGTTTATATTGTATACGGGGATGCTTGTGACTTTGTTTATCCGACTTCTTGAATATGCAGAATTATTCATGGTGTCGAGTGAGAAAGTGCTTTGAATGTTATGCCTAGGCATATATGTAGTTCAACAGCTATCTTGAGCGTATACTCACATATTTGATAATAAAATTTGTAAGATGGTGGCAAAGTCACCACATCGGAGGAGGATAGAAACAGAGATGGCATCTTCATATTAGCATGCGTAGTATAAAATATTGTGTTCGTAGAAAGGAGAGATGGATCTCCCCCGACAGGGACGGTGTTCGGACTTGCCTGTTACCACACATCCGGTTAAGGCTACCCCACCCTTGTGGTGGATCTTATACCCGATTGTTTATGACCCCCTATGGGAAAACTAAAGAAGCAGAGCTGCTTCAATAACAGTATTTGGTGTTGTTCTTTGGTTGATCGGTAATTCTCGATTTATGAGGTTATTAGCTTTTGAGGTATTGAGGAAATTGTGGTATTGAATATTTCAAGTAGCACAAACAAAACTTTGGTATTGAATCTTTCAACTAGCACAGACAAAACTCTAGTCTGTCCAGTCGGATAGAAGCAACTTTAGGTTATAATCTCTGTTTTGGACGAATAATAGCTTCTCAGAATGGGAATGACAAATTTTTCAAGACTCACTTTAGTGAGTTCTATGAATGTAAGACATTAAATGTTATTTACATAATCCGATTCAGGATTTAGTATTATTAGGCTATTTTTTATTATCTTTTATGTTAGATTTATTTTGCTAATATGTTAGATTGTTTACTTCTTTCCCAAGTCTCGAGAGTTATTGTTGATTAGGTTTATAGCTTTTTTATGTATATATATCCTTAAACCATTGTATTGTTAACTTTTCATATTTTATAAAAAAAAAATCTTCGAGTTCTCAAAACTCTTGTGGATTTTAGAAATTCTCGTGGATTCGAGAACTATCCTAGTGAACTCTAGGATATCTTGTTCCTTTAAGGTTTAACGCTTGTTAACGTATATACTTTGCTGCTTCAGGTGGTATCAGAGCAAGTTTACCTTGTTTCTTATCGCTGGTGTAACGATCCATGGCTGACGAAACTCATGTTAATAGGGCAGATCTAAATGCCTTAACAACTCAATTAAAAATTCAAATCACAACCCAACTGATGGGAGAGTTCAAGAAGTTGTTGGAAGAGATAAGCATTGATCTAACTACAGGAGGTGGTGACGAACAGAAAGACTACCAAGTTAAGGTACAGATTCCAACTTTCTCGGGGCAATGAAGTTGGAGGATTTTCTTGATTAGTTGGTAGAGGTGGAGAGGATTTTCAAGATCATGGATATTCCTGAGTACAAGCAAGTGAAGATGGTTAATCGGAAGGAAGCTGAAGGGTGGTGCCTTTGATTGGTGGGATCAATTACATATTTCCCAAACAAGACAAGGAAAAACAAAGGTCCACATATGGAAGAAGATGAAAGGTCTTCTTAGAGGAAAATTTCTTCCTAGATATTTTTCAATAAACAATTACCCTTTGAAGATTTCCAAGGAGTTAAAGTCTAAAGAGTTTTCTTCTCTTGTGGTTTTACCGCAAGAAAAAATTGAAGATTACTCGGTGGAAGAAATTCTTGAGAAAATAATTCAAGAGGATTCACGATATGATGTTGTTGCTTTACCTTTGGAGACTAATGTTTTGGTTGGTGGAATAGAATATATTGGGTAGCAAGAGCTTTCACGCAATCCATCTCGAGAATGACAACAATGAATTTCTTGATGGAGTTCAATATGAGATTAGCAACAAGGAGGATCATCAAACAAATCAATTAGAACCATGTGCTTCAACAAATTTGATTAGCCACTGTTCTGGTTATGAAGATTCTGTTTTGGTTGATTGTGAATATCAAGAAGCATATAACAAGGTCATCTACGATATAGAGTTTATGGTTATTCCACTGAGGTATGCACAATTGGATCGAAATATTCACTCACAATGTGAACTTCTTAGTTGTTTGTCAAATGTCTTGTCTGCAAATTATTATTTTTATTACAAGAAGAACTCAAGGGTGAGTTCTTTTAAAAAAAGGAGACTGATGTAGGACATAGAAAGGGTCGATTTAGTCAGAAAATAAGAAAACTAAAAAAATGGAGCTTATTGAAGAAGAGTATTTGGTTGATCGGTAATTCACGGTTCATGAGGTTATTAGTTTCTGAGGTATTAAGGAAGTTATCTTATTGGATCTTTCAAGTAGCATGAACAAAACTCGAGTTTGGACCGTTCAGTTGGGTAGAAGCAACTTTGAGCTATAATCTCCGTTTTGGACGAATAATAGCTTCTCAGAATGGGAACGACGAAATATTCAAGACTCACTTTAGTGAGCTCTGCGAATATAAGACATTAAATCTCGTTTACATAATCTGATTTGGGATTTAGCATTATTAGGCTATTTTCTGATCTTTTATGTTAGATTTATTTTCTTAATAGGTTAAATTGTTTACTTCTTTCCTAAGTCTTGAGAGTTATTATTTACTAGGTTTAGAATTCTTTGATGTAGATGTATATATAAACATCCTTAAACCATTGTATTATTAACTTTTGATGTTTTTAAAAAAAAACCTTTGAGTTCTTCTCAAAACTCTGGTGGATTCTAAAAATTCTCCTGGATTCGAGAACTAGCCTAGTGAACTCTAGGCTATCTTGTTTCTTTAAGGTTTAACACTTGTTAACATATATACTCCGCTGCATCATGTACTCATATGCAAACTATAACTCCTAAGGCCAGTCAGATCTTAATTATTATTATTATTTGAAGTAAATCAGATATTAATTTTGTTATTCAAAAAATTTCGAAACGATAAAATTATTGATCTGAACTAAAGTTCGAAAGCTAGCATAAGTATATCACACACACATTAACCCGTATATGGTATTACAAAGCTAATAGATTACCTTGCTACAAAAACATCATCGCTCGTCATTTTTATAGGAGAAATTTCCAATCTTCCACAAATGGGTTGGAATTTTAAATGTTTGTTAACTCTTTCCTCCATCTGGAGAACCATAGAAAGAACTAAGCAAATAAGGTTAACATTGATGAAATAGATAGTGTTAATTGAAATAAATATATATATAAACTAATTTCTTAACCTTGTAAATAAAACGAAAAAGAAAGAAGAAGAAAAGGACTATATATCATTTGATGGAAACCAAATAATATGAACAAACTCATTCCCAGGTGTTGCATGTATAGGTTAGCATATATATAGGTTATATATTGGTTAGCATCGGTGGCATGCCCATTAATCGGTTAGCATATATCCATTAAAATTTTCTTTTAATATAGGTTAACATTGGTGGCAAGCTATTGAATCAACCAAATTGATTAATTCATGAAAACTTACAGGTCCTTATTGATCTATTGAAGAAACAGAGTGATAAGGAAATCAGAAGACTAAAAATTCCTAGAATCTCTATGATTTGTATCAGAAAACAAACTAATATTTTTTTTCTTCTTCACGCCGCGCACTCACAACGCATACGCATCCTTTATTTGGTTTGTCATCAATTTTTTTTTCCTATTTTTTTCCCATGGTGCATTTACAAGAGTCATTTGTTCTTACATACTTTTTTCCTCCGAACAAATGACTCTTGTAAATTTCAAATGGGAAAAAAATAGGAAAAAAAATTGACGACAAACCAAATAAATGATGCGTATGCGTTGTGAGTGCACGCCGTGAAGAAGAAAAAAAAATTAGTTTATTTTCTGATGCGAATCATAGAGATTCTAGGGATTTTTAGTCTTCTGATTTCTTTATCCCTTTGTTTCTACAAGAGTCATTTTTTCACACTTTTTTTTTTATATTTTCAAGGATATTTTCGGGTTTTATTATTTTGGTATATATGTCTGATGACATCAAAACTTACGCTTCCCTTTATTGTGGTAGTCCGGTAGAGATGGTACACTATTTCAAAAAAGAGAGTAGAGATGGTACACAGACACTCGCTTATCAAAAACCAAATCAAAAAGTAAAGGACATACATTGTGTAATGTTCCTCAGATTTGGGAGGGAGATCTCTGACAAGACATGGAACAAATTACATCTTCGCAATGAGATAAACAATCGACCAGCATTTTCTTATAACCAAGTCTCCACTCAACAGCTAATCTCTACCTCTCCCTTGACCGCAGCATTTTCCTCGACACAGGTGTTTCTGTCTCTCTTTCTCAGTTCTTCATAACACTAGCTTTGAAAGCACAAATCTCATCTACACAATGGGATGACACATTCTTGAGTTGCCATGGGGCATCAAGTTTTAGGATATTGTGAATGGCACTCAGCAATAGACTATCTTCTTCAAACGACGTTGGCAGATTCTTCAAAATGCTGGCACACTTCTTTGCAATCCATCTCATGACAAATACCTCATTTTCAAAAGAGAGGTGGAGTCCTGAATAAGCAAGGTGTCCAACAGATCTCCGATCGTTTGCTGGGGTTGCCCATAATCTCAAAGCTGAAAGCAGTGCAAACGACGGCTTCCTACTCTGATGGATGTATAAGGACTCCTTAGGCCATGAACAAGAGGAATATACTTTTGGTTCCAAGGGGACAAAAGCTTTGTCATTTGGATTTTCATTTAGGGGAAAGCCATAGTGTTCAATGTTTCTACCAGATTACGCGGAACGTAATCAAGCAGAAGCAAGTACGAGTAATCTCCTCGCGTTCGAACGTTCAGGCTGTTCGGATGATCGGGTGCCTTCCTTCTCTCTTCGGGTTTTCGGGTATTCGGATGTTTGGCTCCCACTGCTAGAAGAATACAACGACAAACGGGTGGTCAGATAGTCGAGACAGGGGTGGCCTGCCTTCAACGCTCCGATACCTAAGTTAGAAGATGTATTAGATATAACAGTCAAGCGAACGTATAAGAAAGTGGGTTGGAGTATTAAGTGTGGAGTCGAACTCAACATCTGATTGGATCTCCTTACCTGTAATAAATGCCTTACCTATATAGGTGGTTGAGATTGTTGCTTGCTTTTACTCTTCGATGAGGGATAGAGCTGTTTTGCTGTCATATGGTCCGAGCATTCGGATGTGCGCTTGTCGGGCGCGTGCCCGGTCGGATGGGCTCGGTCTTGCGAGTGGAGTTGTTGCCTGCTGAGTGGTCTTTCGGGTGGTCGGGTAGGTGTCGATCACCTGCTTAATTGGGTAAGTATGTTTAATTAACGAACTAATGGTGCTATACTAACAAGTCCCCCAAGTCGCCAAGTCAAAGAGACCTTTCTTGATTGGGGAGTTGAAAAAAGGGTTCGTGTGATTAAACAAATACTTGTTCGATTGAGCAGTGATGCGCGGTCCTGTAACCCCCAAGTCCCCCAACTCTCCGGTCAAGAAAGAGCTCGCCTGACAGAATGGGTACCTGTGCGTTCGATCGTGTACCTGTTCGGGTGGTCCTGTATCTAGGTGTCCGACTCCCAAACGAATGTTGCTGTTTGTAGTCGTGTGCCCGGGCGTGCGCCTGTGGAGCTATGCGAATGGATATGTATGTTTGTGTATGCGGATGTATGTCAGTATGTAGGAGTGAATGTGCGTATGTAGTACAGATATACAAGTAGGGGTGAGTGAATGAGTATGTGAATGTATGCGGATGTATGTATGACTGTGCGATGCGATTGAGTGATGTTTGAGTGAATGAGTGTTTGATGTATGCGTGTATGTAGATGCATGGATGGTTCCGAGCCACTTATCCGGCCCCGCAACGAATCTTGCTATTTGGAGTCCGTCAAGGATAGGCCTATGGAACGGCCTTTCTTGAAATGCATGGATGGTTCCGAGCTATTTACCCGGCCCCGGGACGAATGTTGCTGTCCGGAGCCGCTAAGGATAGGTCTTCAGAATGGACTTTCTTGATGCATGGATGGTTCTGAGCCACTTACCCGGCCTCGCGACGAATGTTGTTGTCCGGAGCCGCCAAGGATAGGCCTTCAGAACGGCCTTTCTTGATGCATGGATGGTTCCGAGCTGACCTCGACTCCCCAACGAATCTTACTATTTGGAGTCGTTAAGCCTCAGAACGGTCTTGCTTAGGTGCCTGAGAGGAGATTCTCACTCTCGGCGCCGACCTATCGTAGCATCAACGGTGGGGCCCCGACCGTTACGTACATGTGTTGCAGCGCGCACAGAGGGACGAACAGCATGCCCTTGCCACTCTTCGGTTTAGTGCGCGCACGAAAGGAACTTGCCGCTATCGTGCCGCCTAATTCGGCCAATAGTAGCGTTACGCCCTCGGAAGAAATGTGGCCACTCTTGAGTCGTCCATCATTCAGCATGCGCTTCGAAAGGTGCGTGCCGCTTTCGAGCCGCCCGAATGGTCCTGCTGTTGGCGCCCCCCAGAAGGTAACCAGTGACGTTAGCCGCTTCCATGCCACGTAGCCTGAACGGTGGGTCACCTCTTACTAGGTGTCTAGGCGCGGACTCACAAGTCGCCGCTTGTGCTCCGGCTTCGCCAACAGAGCCAGGGAGACGATACCACGCCCCGTCTACGGTACATTTAGCGCGCTCACACCGAAGAGGGGACGAGGACCGTCAGCCTCCTTCGGGACGCCTAAATGGTCTTGCTTTGAACGCGTGCACGCCGAAAGGAAACGCGTGACATTGACCTCTTTCAGGACGCCTCAATGGTCTTGCACTAACCTGGTGGGGTGGCATTTTACTTGCCCGTGAGATTGTGTGGCGCTTGGTCGTGTTGGTGGTGCGGGCGATAGTCCGGATGGCGGCAGTCGTGACGTGTATTTGCGTGCCTTGGGTGGGGTGATTTGTCTGACGAGACACTTGAGGTGACATTATTTTTGAATTCTTCTTGGGAAATGGTGGTGTAATAAATGCTAGCCGATGCAATAAATGCTGGCGTGCCCTGTGTAATTAATGCTGGTGACGTAATAACTGCTCGAAGGTCAGGCGTCACGCGCGTGGGAGCATGGGATGCTGCATGGCTGACACGTGGCTAGTCGTGGGAGATTGTGCTAGGGTTTGAAACCGAGGCGGGAAGCTGAAGGGTGAGCGCGGTTACTTAGGCGGGTAAGTAAACCGCCTCGCTAACACGTGTCATCATTTGACGGTGGACACGCGAAAATGAACTGCTGGCGTTCGTTCGCTTGTCCCGTGCGATCAGTATAAATAGGGCTCTCTGGTGTTGTCTTCTTCCATCGTTTTTCACATTTACTGAAGCTCTGCAAAATTTACCTTGCTCCCTGTTCATCGTTTTCTGATTTCTGTGTTGCCTTCTTACCGGAGTTCTCGTCGACGTTCATCTTCTCAAGCTTCAATTTCAACTTCTGGTGAGGTTCCGAACTGTTTTTGTTGCTTTTCCGTTCTGTTTTTTGCTTTCCGGTGTCCTTTCTATTTATGGGTTTTCGTCTCAAGAGCAAGGCGTGTTCTTGAGGTTGGGCTGTTTTGATCTGTTTTGGGGTGAATTTCTGGGTTATTTCTTGTTTTTGGTAGGATTTTTTCTAAGTGTTGTGGGTTTTGCGTGCGTGCATCTAGGAGATGGAACCGATAGAAGTTTCGAGCGACATGTCGCATGAATGGGTGTATGTTCCGGGGGCAGGGTGGTTTAGCTGTAGTCCGTGCGCGAGCGGATCGGACTCCTCAATGGTCTTGCACTAACCTGGTGGGGTGGCGTTTTACTTGCCCGTGAGATTGTGTGGTGCTTGGTCGTGTTGGTGGTGCGGGCGATAGTCCGGATGGCGGCAGTCGTGACGTGTGTTTGCGTGCCTTGGGTGGGGTGATCTGTCAGACGAGACGCTTGAGGTGACATTCTTTTTGACTTCTTCTTGGGAAACGGTGGTGTAATAAATGCTAGCCGACGCAATAAATGCTGGCGTGCCCTGTGTAATTAATGCTGGTGACGTAGTAACTGCTCGAAGGTCAGGCGTCACGCGCGTGGGAGTGTGGGATGCTGCATGGCTGACACGTGGCTAGTCATGGGAGATCGTGCTAGGGTTTGAAACCGAGGCAGGAAGCTAAAGGGTGAGCGCTGTTACTTAGGCGGGTAAGTAAACCCCCTCGCTGACACGTGTCATCATCTGACGGTGGACACGCGAAAATGAACGGCTGACGTTCGTTTGCTTGTCCCGTGCGATCAGTATAAATAGGGCTCTCTGGTGTCGTCTTCTTCCATCGTTTTTCACATTTACTGAAGTTCTGCAAAAATTACCTTGCTCCCTGTTCATCATTTTCTGATTTTTGTGTTGCCTTCTTGCCGGAGTTCTCGTCGACGTTCATCTTCTCAAGCTTCAATTTCAACTTCTGGTGAGGTTCCGAACTGTTTCTGTTGCTTTTCCGTTCTGTGTTTTGCTTTCCGGTGTCCTTTCTGTTTCTGGTTTTTCTTGTTTCTGGGTTTTCGTCTCAAGAGCAAGGCGTGTTCTTGAGGTAGGGCTGTTTTGATCTGTTTTGGGGTGAATTTCTGGGTTATTTCTTGTTTTTGGTAGGATTTTTTCTAAGTGTTGTGGGTTTTGCATGCGTGCGTCTAGGAGATGGAACCGATAAAAGTTTCGAGCGATATGTCGCGTGAACGGGTGTACGTTCCGAGGGCGGGGTGGTTTAGCTGTAGTCCGTGTGCGAGCGGATCGGACTCCTCGTCCGACTCCGTGATGAGTGTGACGCCCTTGCGTTATATCCCTAATGTGTCTCCTGTCGTGTAGCCGATGGAGGAAGGACGACTGCAAATGGCTGCCGAGGTTATCGGGTTGGGAGATTCGTCCGAATCGGCGGGCTCGTCGGGTGGGTCTTCGTCTTCGGGGCCGTGGGGTGAGGAGTGTGCTCGAGGAAGGGGTCCCTTACCCCAACTGGCAGAGGGTGGGAGCGTGCACTGGGTGCTACCTGATGGAGTACCTGTTCAAGAGCCCGAGCGTGCACCTTCAGTGAAGGAGATGGAATGATGGGCGCGCGACTACCACATCCCTTCGTCCGTGAAGTTGAGGGTCCCGGGGAAGTCCGAGACGTTCACGCGGCCTCCGCCCGGCCACATATGCCTCAGCGAGTTCCACCTGAAGGCGGGTGTCAAGCTTCCTCTGCACCCGTTCTTTCAATATATGCTGGCGCTGTTGCGGATCACACTCGGCCAGTGCGGGCTCACGCTGACCCGCACGTTGGTGGCCTTCTTCAACATCTTCCGCCTGAGCGTCCTCGACCACCTGACGCGAGCGGAGTTCCTGCATTTCTTCCATCTCAAACACTCCTCCCGCCGAAGGGACTCGGGTACCTTCACCGTGGAGCCGCGGGTGAAGTGGTGGCTGGTTGACCCGCCGAGCTCGTCGACCTCGTGGCGCACGATCAATTGTCTGGTCGGAGGCGACTGGAAGTTCGGGTCCTTCTCCCTAGAGTACGCGGCCAATGCCCACCGCATCGATCGAGTCCCCCCAACGTTTCTACCCCCTGAACACCAATGAGTACCCAATGACGCCTGTGGAAGAGGCTAGGGTTGCTCGCTTGAAGTACGTCTTCGACCCGGCGCCCGAGGCGAGACACTTCTGGGTGGCGTGCCACTGGGATTTGATCGAGCGCACGCGTGTCGCCCAAGCACCCGGTCTGTTCGGGCTTTGATACCTGTTTTATTTTTGCATGCATACGTAATGTATATTTGATAACTTGCTTACTAACCTCTTGTTTGTCTGTCTTGTAGCCAAAATGACTAAGTCCAAGGCCACTAAGAAAGACGAGGCCCTCCAGCGCCGCATGGAGCTTTTGTTGTCGAGCGCTGAGACCGTGCTCCGGGTCGTCGATGACGGGCACGGTGGGTTGGTGGTTGGGGATACCGTGCAGGCGAGGATCCCCACGCCAAACGTGTCTGATCATGTCCCTGCCGTGTGGACGTTTGCTGTGATAGTCCCTCGGGTGCTGGTCCCTGGCGCTGCTGCTGAAGGGGCTGTTCGTCCGCCTCTCGGGTCGTCTGCTGCCCGGAGCCACGACCGTGCGGAGCGGGAGCGCCTCGCTCACGAGGAGGAGCAGAGGTAGGCGGATCGCGTCCAGAGGCGCGTGGAGCAAAGGGACCGGAGGGGGGCCTCCCTGAACTCGGGCTCAAGGAACCGCGCTTCCCAGTCTAGTGGTGCAGATATCTCTGCTGGGTCGCCCGCTCCTGAAGGCGAGTCCTCCCGTCCCTTGAAGCATGCTTGGGTGGATGCTGCTAGTGCCGGGGAGGAGGGTGATACGGTGGGTCGTGCTGTCTAGGCCATCCGTCAGGCTCTCGGTGATGGGGTGTCTTCGCTCCAGCTGCTGCTCCAGTCGAGCTCTGGTCCTGCTCCCGACAACCTTGATCGGGTCTTCAACGCGTGCACCAAGTTGCAGCACCAAATTTTCCAACTGCGCGCGCGGGAGACTTCAGGGGAGCAGATAAGGTTGAGAGATGAAGCTCGCGAGGCTGCCGCGGCCCGTGAGAAACTACAGGCTGGGCTCTCCAAGGCAAAAAATGAGCTAGCTGAGCGGAAGGCCACCCGGGTGAATGAGCTGACCCGGGAGCTCCAGGAGGTTGCTGAGCGGGAGGCCATGCTGAAGGCCGAACGCGATAGTGCTCTTGCTGAGGTGGAGCGCATGCACGCGGAAGCTGCCAACCTTGTCGCTGAGAAGGAGTCTCGGTTGATGGAGGCTGAGCAGTGCACATGGACTCCGGACCAGGTCGAGCTAACCCGGGCTAAGGCCGTTGCTGCCTTCAAGGAGTCTGATGATTTCTTAGAGTTGGTGACGGCTGAGGCGGATGAGCAGGTAATTGCCTTCCGGTTGGCTGTGGCCCCGTTTATCGACCTGGCGCGCTACCGGGCCCAACTGAGCGAGCGTGCGGGTGGAGCAGCCGGTCCTTCTACTGAGCAGCAGCCTGAGTAGCAGAAGCAGCCTGAGGAGCCAGTTGAGCGGGCAGACCAGGGCGAGCAACCTCAGCAGCCGGAGGGGTCTCAGCAGGTGGGGTAGGCGGAGGGGGTGGTGGAGGAGGATGTGGAGTAGTTTTTTCCTTTTCTCTTTTTTTTTGTAATCGTGTAGGATTTTGTAATTAGCCTCGTGCCCTTTTGATCAATGAAGTTTTCTTTTTCCTTCAGTATGCGTGTGCTTGCTCTTTGTACACATTGTTTTTTTTTGTTGCTTTTTTCACCAAGTGTTACATCAGTGCGAATAATCGATCCTCAGTCCCCGAGTGTGCGGGTGGGCGGATTAAGAAAATATAAAACGTAACAAAAGAACTTAACGAAATGAGTACATAACATAACAAAACTTAATGAAAGTACTTCCTCAGGTGTTGGATGTTCCACAGATGTCCCTAAGGTAAAAAGTGCTAGGGCTGACCACCTCGTCCATGATATATGGGCCTTCCCACGATGGACGGAGTGCCTTGACTTTCTGTTGTATTGCCTTTATGACCCAGTCCCCCTATTGGATTGGTCGAGCTCGAATGCGCTGGTTGTATAATCGGGTGATTCTCTACTTCTTCGCGGCGTTGTGGAGATGTGCCGTGTCCCTCCTTTCTTCCAGCAGATCGTTGTTGAGTCGTAGCCCCTCTTCGTTTGTGTTCGGATCGTACCCCTCGATCCGCGGGCTCTGGTGGGTGATTTCTAAGGGTAGTACAGCTTCGGTTCCGAACGTCAGGCTGAACGGGGTTTCGCCTGTGGCCGTGCTGGCAGTCGTTCAGATGGACCATAAGATTTCTGGGATGATCTCGGGCCAGCGCCCGTATCCTGCATCCCCGGGCTCGATGTCTTTAATCTTTTTCTTAATGCCTGCTTTGATGATTTTGTTCCCCGCTTCTACCTGCCCGTTCGTCTGAGGGTGCGCGGGTGACGCGAATACGAGCTCCGTTCCTTGTCGTTTGCAGAAGGCCGTGAGTCGGGGGGTTGTTGAATTGCGGTACGTTGTCCGTGATGATGCTGATCGGGGTCCCGTAGTGATAGAAGAGGAACCGCCAAAGGAAGCGTTTGACCTTTTCTGTCGTAATCTTTATCATTGGCTGAGCCTCGATGAACTTGGTGTGGGAGTCGATGATAATGATCAGGTATTTGTACTGCCCCTTCGATTTTGGGAGTTCCCCAATTAAATCCAATCCCCACTGTGCGAATGGTACCGGCGATAGGAGGATTGAAAGTGGGATGGCGGGTGCGTGGTAGTGGTGTGCATGTAGCTAGCACAGGTGGCACTTGCTCGTTAGTGTCGTGGCGTCCACGTGTATGGTGGGCCACCAGAATCCGCACCGGAGGGCCTTGTGCGTAATTGATCTTGCTCCCGCATGGTGGCTGCACGTGCCTGAGTGTATTTCTTGTAGAATTGTGTTGCCCTTTGTTGGAGTGACTCACTTGAGGCTCGCCCAAGTCTTTCCTCGCCGATAATGCATGCCACCCCGCATGCTGAAGTTTGCCGCTCGTGCGACGATGGTCCTGGCTTCTCGCTTGTCTTCTGGTAAATCCCCCCTAGCCTTGTACGCGATAAGTACGTCCATGTAGCTCCGTTCGTGTGGTTCGATCGCCAGGATCTGTTCCGTTCCTGAAATACTTGGTCGTCGCAGTACTTCGACGATCTGCTGCCCTGGTCCCGAATGGATGAGAGCTGTGGCCAGTCGGGCCAGCCTGTCGGCCTTGGCGTTGAGTCCCCAGTGTATGTGGTTGATATTGACGTAGTTGAACTTTTCGACCAGTGCTTTTGCGTGCTTGAGGTAGGCTATCATGGACTCCCCTTTTGCCTGAAACTCGCCCTCGATCTGGCTCACCATCAGTTGTGAGTCGCTAAATATGTTCAGGTTGAGCGCCTCCAAGTTTTTGGCCAATTGTAGGCATGCGATGAGTGCCTTCGTTGTTGGTTGTCTTGAATTCAAATTTGAGGGCGTAATCCGCGTTTACCCCTCCTGGCCCTGTTAGGATGATTCCGGTGCCGCTCGTCTTCTTTGTGCATGATCCGTCGACGTAGAGGTTCCACTCCGACAGTGGTCCTCCTTTGATTTCTGTTTTGTCGGATGCCTTTACCGTCGGACCGCTAGGTGCGCCAATTGGTGTTGTTTCTACCTCCGTGTACTAGGCGATGAAGTCCGCCACTGCTTGTCCTTTTATTGCCGTTTGGGGTTTGTACTGGAGGTCGAATTCGCTGAGCTCGACCGCCCACTTTGCCAGGTGGCCACAGTGATCGAGTGATTGTAGGATCTGGCACAGGGGCGTGTTCGTGAGGATGTGGATGTTGTGTGCTTAGAAGTATGGCCTCAGTCGTCGGGCAACGGTGATGAGTGCGAGCGCCATCTTCTCGATCGTGGGGTATCGGGTTTCAGCGCCCGTCATGCCCTTCCCTGAAAAGAAAACGGGTAATTCCGTGTAGTCTTCCCTGCGGACGAGGGCTGAGCTGACGGCTGTGAGGGAGGCGGCCAGGTAGATGTATAGTACCTCCCCTCGGACGGGTCTGGACATGAGTGGGATTGAGGCCAAGTATTCCTTGATCTGGAAAAAAGATGCTTCACATTTAGGCGTCCACACGACCTCTCGCTTGTTCGTTGTTCGGAAGGCTTTGAAGAATGTGGCACATTTGTCCGAGTAGCGAGATATGAACCTGTTTAGTGACGCGAGTTTGCCCGTGAGGCTCTGTAGGTCTACTTTCTTGACGGGCAGTTTCATGTCGATGATCGCCCTCACCTTGGCGGGTGAAGCCTCGATTCCTCTCTGGCTCACGATGTACCCTAGGAATTTACTGTTCGTGACCCCGAATGTGCATTTGGCCAGGTTTAGCCTCATGCCGTTCCTGATGAGGACGTCGAGCACAGTCCCCAGGTTTTGGATGTGATCGGCCACCCGAATGCTCTTCACAAGTATGTCATCTACGTAGACGTCCACGATCACTACAAGAAAACAACACTTAGACCACGGAAACGTAATTGTTCCGTGGTCTAAGTGACACTTGGACGAGGGAGACTTCTCCGTCGTCCAAGTAACACCTGGTCGACGGAGAATACCATCTCCGTCGTCCAGGTGATCACCTGGAGGACGGAGAATCCCTTCTCCGTCGTCTAGGTGGACACCTGGACCTCGGAGTCTTCTCCGTCCTCCAGGTGATCACCTGGACAACGGACCGACACGCCGTGGTCCGAGTAACTTCCACTTAGACGACGTACCGACACCTCCGTCGTCTAAGTGAAGCATTATATAAGCCTGATGCCAAACTCTCTTCATTCCATCCGATCCTCAAATATATTCATTCCATTCGAAGAAGAATTGAAGGAGAATGAGAAGGGAGAAGGATCAGGATCATGGATCTCCGCTGACTAGCTAGCTAGCTTAATTAACTGATATTGAGAAGGCCAGCAGGTACGTACGCAGTTAAAATTTGCTTAATATATATTTAGTGAAAACGTACGTACATACATGCATGGATGTTAGCTATATATACAGATTAAATTACGTACGTACGTAATTGATGGATCGATGTAGATCGAGTACGTATAATTAAGCGTAAATTAATGGACTAATATATATATATGTAATAATTAATTAATTATAATATTTTGTAGCAGTATGGACAAGAGTTGGATGAAGTTGAAGAATAGATGTGATGTCCGGTATATGGATGGAATTAGCGAATTTGTGAATTTTGCGATAGAACATGGTCAGGGAAAGAAGCGTTTCAGGTGTCCGTGCCAGAAATGTCTTAATTGTCAGTATGTGGAGGTTAATGTTATGGTGCAACACCTGTACGAAAATGGTATGATGTGGAGTTACACTACATGGAGCGAGCATGGTGAATCAGTAGAGTTCAACGCAACAGACTTCAGCTCAGGGTACAGTTACCATGGTGCCTCATCCAGCGGGAGTGGTGCCGGACCCCCAGCTTGCAACCCAACTGCATATTTGGTCCATGATGCGTTTCGGGATGTAGTCATAGTGGACACGAACTGAAAGGACCCAACCCCGATTTAGCTCCCTAAATCGGAATCAAACCCCTTCGAAAACACGAACCAACAAAAACTTTTCGAAATTTGGGCAGAGTTTCGTTACTAGCGTGAAATTACCATTACCTGCACGCAGAAAATACACTTCATCCTATGCCACAAAAAGCAAACCGTGGGCACCAATCCCATCCGGATTTCTCAATATATCAACAGTAAAGTAAAGTAGTAAATATATATGCACTTTACCGAAATCCAGTGTAAAATCGTATAACGTATTCAATAGGAAGCTCAGAGCGACATCTAATACATAATCGTATACGCATACCACAGTAGGTAGAACAATAAACCTACTGGATGAAACAAAGTAGCTCGAGCACTATGCCTCCGACCACGACGTGCGACACCAGAGCCTGAACTACAAACTGGGCACGGAAATCGAAAAACCCAGGGGAAAGACATAAAATACGTTAGAGTGAGTGGACGAAAATAAATGTCTTTCACCAGTTATAATATATGTTATAAAAACATATGCGAGTCCAGGTAAATAAAACAACATATGTACACGAGGTAAAACTCATACTCCTCCAGTGTACTGAGCATGCAAGTAAAATCTCACGGGGTCACTCATGGACTCCTCCGTGCTAGTACAGTCTGAACCACGGAGTCCCTGACTACCACGTGATTCTGAGCCAGAAATGGCCTCGGTTCCGGGGTACTGCCCCTCACCGGTCTGGTCGGGGTACTGCCCCTCCAGGCGGCCCTCCGTCGGGGATCAGCCGACGAGGCAAGGTGTATCGATACAACAACATAACTGAGACTGTACTCTGTGTAAACCAAATCATAAACATTTCAATGCACATGCATGAAACAGCATAAAAATGTATGCATGTTCGTATACGTATAACCGTATAAACATATTCGTATAATTATAAACACATGCTTATATAATCATAATCTCGTATGAAATCTCATGCTCGTAAAACCATAAACATGCTGCATGCTCAAGTTCATAACGTATATAAAAGACTCGCAAGATTTCCGTGAAAATAAAATGTCCACTCACAGACTGGCGTAACGCGTATCGCGTTAACCCGTGATCCGACGGAAAGTCCATCGCCAAACAAACGATCACGAACCCCTGAATAAATCACAACGTCCAATATTCAAAGTCATAATCCGACAATTCGAATCAAACCACGAGAAACCACCGTTCTCGGAAATACACAATTCGAATACGACGAATCGTCGAAAATCCATATATACCACCTCAATACCTCGTTTTACGTTCGGACGCTCAACTCGAAAAACGAACCTCCCCACTGCGATCGGAGCGCGATTTCGAGTCAAACGACATGCGACTTGCCGAAAGTCAAAAAGTCAACCCGTTGACCGTTGACCGCCGTTGACCGCCGCCCACGGCGGCGCCACTGTTGACCGGAGAATTTCACGGCGGAGCAACCCCTATTCCATGCAAAACCACCCACTGAGCAACTTTGTCAACTGCACCGAAGTCCATTTCTCATTCTAACATGGTCAATTTCATGAAAAACCGAATGAACACACAAATTTCAAATCCAAAATTCTCCTTGTACACATCGAATTGAAACACGAAACTTACAGGGAAGCATCAAGGGGATGAGAGCTTCAAAGCCCACTCAAAGTTGTAGCTCAATTCGGCCAAAAACCATGAACCCGAATACACCTAACTTTCTCCAATTTTGGGCCGAAAATTCCTTCTTTTCCGGCGACCACGCCACAAACGGTGGCCGTGCACCACGGGAAGGCCGAGGCGCACCTAACGGACCCTTCCCCAAGCCTTGGGGTGGCCGGAAAAGACCCCACCGCCGTGAGCCACCACAAGCCGTCGAACTCACCACACACCACCGAGTTGACCCAGTCAACTCGGTCAACACCCAAAAGAGTAAGTATTGACTTGCCCAGTATGAAAATTTCTATTTATAGCCTTTCCCAAAAAGGAAACTCATGCTTATCCATTTCGGCAAACTTGAAACGCGCGTAACTTTCTCGTCGTAATTCCGATTCCGATAATTCTCGCGGTCACAAACTCGTCTCGACATACACTTCCAATATTACCCGAAGTCAAACATATCGGCCAACCGAATAAAAAGTCAACCCTTCAAAGCAACACACATTAAATCGACTAAATAATCATCAAACGGAAAAATTTGCAACTAATTCCTCGTAACTCCAAATCATGCTCCGGAAGTTCCCACGAACTCGAAATTAAATTCTGAACAACTTCCGTGAAGAAGCCGAAACCAAATTCTCGATCGGTAATTTAGTCGTTAAGTAGCTCGCCATCTAAATCCGAACTTCAAATATTCATAACTAATTCATCGGTCATCCAAATAACAATCCGGAACCGCCCACGAATTCGTAATCACATATAGAACGACTCTCGAGAAGAGACCCAGCTCCAATTCTCGGCCAATAATTTAGTCGTTAAGAACTCTGGCGATTCCATTATCTGTCGAAAATCCGCGACTGCGCTGTAACTCACGAATCAAGCTGATTATACTTCTGATTCTGGTCCGGGTCGTCACAAATCCACCCCCCTTAGAAAAATTTCGACCTCGAAATTTCCGAGTCTGCCGACTATAAGGTAGGAGCACTGCCTCTGCATACTGCTCAACTCACCAACGGCAATCTCAACTGAACAAATCTGATCACAAACTCCACAATAGGAGATAATTCCGTGTTGGAACCCCTGTACCCTCAAATCACAAATCTGAATTGGCTCACACAATCGCTAAGTGTTCCTACATAAGGAATAGATAGGGTACACAACACGCAACAACCTGAAACATAGTTCCGTCACGCGGAACACAGCACACAAAACCAACACTATAGGCGGTGCCGAACCATACGGCATAACACAAACTCGCCTATGGCCACATACGGATCAATACATCATAACAAATCACAACTCAGTCTACACTCATCAACATAACGCACATACTCATATTAGCATAACTCAAACTTCGAACTCGGGCAATAATCAACCCATTTCCGCTGACCTGACAGTCTGTGGTAGCACATTCCACAAAATCAGCATCAAACATCAACTCATACTCAAACCAAACTCGTTCCAGCACAACGGAGTACAGCACCACATCTCAAATCAACATCAAATAATCTCAAAACTATAGTGGTCCACAAACTGGTACTGCATGCAATCTCGAACAGCTGAAACTGCTGGTCCCGAATCCTCCGAAACTGCAATACCAAAATACACAACATGCCCTCCAAGGCCTGAATAGTCCTCGAAGATCACTCGCCAATCCGAGGATAAGATCCGGTACTAACTCGTAATCTGGTCCCCAATGCTCGCTGCAAAGCTTGTCAACACTTTGTCGTAGCTGATTACTTCGACTAGCGAACTGGAACACAGGTACACCACATGAATAGACAACCTCCGTCAGACACAGGTATGTCTGCCAACCACTGGAATCATCTCCGAAAGTACAAGGAACTGTACTGAATTCATCAAATGATCCACAAAGGCCCGACAACTGGTATCACAACCAAAGTGTACACATACACACACAATCACAGCAGCAACCGTCACGTCTAATCGGAAATCTCAAATGACTAATACATCTTGGCAAGTCTCTGCCTCCTAGCCATCGCCAGTCGACGAATGTGGCATCACTAGTATCAAATGCGCGCAAAAACACGAACCTCAACACCATCATACCCAAACTCAGCTCTCGTAGCCCATAACTCAGCTAACACGGGAACTCGAGCCATACTCACATGAAACACTGAAGCTCCCGATTCTCGACTGAATGCATCAGTAACAACATCCAGACGGATGATCAAGTACAACCTCTAACCTTCTCGAACAAACTCTAATGTGCAGCTATAGTCGTCAGTCGATTTCATCCATCGACACTGCCTCAAGCTCAAATCTGGCCGAAAATGCAAGTGAATGAAACTCAAATGATCAGTGTACGTCCTACACTGCGCTGCACGCCATAGCTATAGTGTCTCAAACTCTCTGATGCTAATACAAATACAGCTACACCCAAATCAAACTCCGGATACGTAGCCTCATAAGGTTTCCACTGTCCGTAACCATGAGCCACCGCTCTGCTACACAGTATCAAAGCATAACCCAACCAAATCTCGATGCATCGCCATAACCCACGAACTCGTCACGATCGTCAGGTAAGGTCAAAGCCGCAGTAACGGTCACCAACCTGCAGGAGTAAGCAACTCTCCTCGCGTGCATCGAACCACATGAACCTGACGCCTTCTTCGTCAATCCGGAAAGTGAAGTGGCAATCCAGGAAAAATCATGTACAAAGCCGTCGGTACAAGCCTGCTAAAACCCAAGAGACCCCTGATCTCTGGTACAATAGTAGGGCAACTCCAAATCCACACGGCTTCGAACCGGTCAGGATCCACGCCGACTCCCTCGGCTAGCATCACATAGCCCAACATCTTCACGCTAATCGACCAAAACTCACACTGGCTGAACTTACAACAGCTAATCGTCTCGTGAAGTCCACAAAACCGCTTGCGACTGCTCCAGGTACTGGTCCACACTCTCGGAGTACATCAGGACATTGCCAACGAACATGACCGCAACTCGTCCAGAAACTGTCTGAACACATGATCCATCAAGTCCACACGATCTACGGGGCATTGGTCAACCAAACAGCGTGACCAAGAACTCATGATGTCCGCACCGAGATCCGAAAGCCACATAGCCACATCTGACTCATCAAACCTCCACTGATGATATCCAGATCCGAAATCAATCCTCGAAAAGACTAAAGCTCTCGGAAGCTGATCAAACCACTCGTCAATCCGAAGCGGAGGATACTCACTCTCTTCTGAAGCAAATCGTGCTTCCGATAGTCAGTGCACCACCTCGTCAAATCGTCCAACATCCATGTAAATAGTGCAAGAGCACATAATGCAAAAACGCGGGGTCGCATGAAATCTCCTAAAACCTCCTTCAGCAACTCCTGGAGTCGAAATAATAGCTCCATCAGCTCCGCTGGCTCCGAACGACAAAACATCGGTAAAATAAGTCCAGCGCCTGGTACAAGCTCAATGGTGTAGTCAGTCTTCCGAACTGGAGAAACACCTGGTAACTCCTCTGGAACACGCCAGGAAACTCGGAAACCACCTCAATGTCACCAATAACGGGCTCAGCAACCGAAGTATCCACAGCATGGGTTAAGCGAGCAACACAATCCGTCTTCATCATCCGCTCGACCATCACCGCGAAACGGTATCTCGGGGAAATCTGGTCGTCGGAACACAACCTCCTCCTCGAGGCACTCGAACACAGCCAAATGCATCGTCAGTAAGTCCATACTCACAAACACACCAAACCACAATGTCCAGCTATAACAGATCCGCGGCTAACCCACATCCTCCAACAAGGATCTCGCAACCTCCGGATGGATACAACACTCTCCAAGACCTCGGAAGTGGAGATGCAGGTACAATCGCCATGGACATCAAGCAACAGTAACCTCGGAGAAAAGTCTGTCCTCAAACAAGGTCATGGCACAACCTCCAATATGCCCAACTAGTCGCCCACGTCAATTGCGACTTCAGAATGGCTCGTCAAAAGGATACACTGATCAGATTGCGAAAACAACATGAGGATCTCCCTGTAAACTCTGAGCCGTCAAACCGCTACAACAGCTGGCTGAGGCGCTCCCTCGCAACGTGACCCTCCTGGCCACCGAAACAGCAACTAAAAGTGCTCCTCGAACACATATCACCGCAACACCTGCTGCGTGAAAGGATCACCAACGATCGCCCAATCTCATGCCACAGGAGCAAGTCCACTACACCGTGATCTCCGCCATCACTAAAAGGATTAGCAGAGGATCCTCAACATGATCGAAAAGGCCACAGTCTAATGACGTCACTGATCCCGAAGTGTCGGAACTCAACCTCATCAAAATCTCACTGCTGAATCCACTTTCCTCAAACCGTCACATCGAAAACCGTGTACATCTTTTCTTCACAATAGCCTCGACACTGAGTGCAACACACTAAGCTCCTCACGGCAAACTCGAGGCACATCAATCAGACTCTCTCTGATGCTCAGGTTCAACCTCACCTCGAACCTCGTGCACTGCTTCCTCTGAAGCCACATAACACGTGTAAACGGAAACAAACACGTGAACAATGCATTTCTGCCTCAGGTGGATAAACACTCCACATTCAATTGCTGGATAGCCTGATTAAACCATTACCGTATACACTACACTCTGGATGTAGGCCATGGAGTCGCAACCGGAACTCACACAATATCAGCCCACCAAATACAACAATCTGACTCAGGCACAAATCACTGCCACGAATCTCAGCACTGAGGCAACATATAGACGCTCATATACACATCCCCAGGCAAACCGTGCCACAAAAATCTCTGAACTCTGAATACTCATCCGAATCCACTGTTCACTGAAAAATCGCGCGTCGATTGATCCTCAACAGGATCCACAACCGAAACGACACGGAAAGCACGTCAGGAGGCATCCTAATGAATACAATATCGTTCACAACAAGTGGAACGTAATCATGGAACTTCAAATATTTGAAAGCATACAACACCCGGAATTTGATGATTATCCGCCGGCCGGTCGGGTCACCATTCCAGACATGCTGTACAGTCTCAAATATCCTTAATAAACACGACTACAGAATTCTACAGAACCTATAACCTAATGCTCTGATACCAAGCTGAAAGGACCCAACCCCGATTTAGCTCCCTAAATCGGAATCAAACCCCTTCGAAAACACGAACCAACAAAAACTTTTCGAAATTTGGGCAGAGTTTCGTTACTAGCGTGAAATTACCATTACCTGCACGCGGAAAATACACTTCATCCTATGCCACAAAAAGCAAACCGTGGGCACCAATCCCATCCGGATTTCTCAATATATCAACAGTAAAGTAAAGTAGTAAATATATATGCACTTTACCGAAATCCAGTGTAAAATCGTATAACGTATTCAATAGGAAGCTCAGAGCGACATCTAATACATAATCGTATACGCATACCACAGTAGGTAGAACAATAAACCTACTGGATGAAACAAAGTAGCTCGAGCACTATGCCTCCGACCACGACGTGCGACACCAGAGCCTGAACTGCAAACTGGGCACGGAAACCGAAAAACCCAGGGGAAAGACATAAAATACGTTAGAGTGAGTGGACGAAAATAAATGTCTTTCACCAGTTATAATATATGTTATAAAAACATATGCGAGTCCAGGTAAATAAAACAACATATGTACACGAGGTAAAACTCATACTCCTCCAGTGTACTGAGCATGCAAGTAAAATCTCACGGGGTCACTCATGGACTCCTCCGTGCTAGTACAGTCTGAACCACGGAGTCCCTGACTACCACGTGATTCTGAGCCAGAAATGGCCTCGGTTCCGGGGTACTGCCCCTCACCGGTCTGGTCGGGGTACTGCCCCTCCAGGCGGCCCTCCGTCGGGGATCAGCCGACGAGGCAAGGTGTATCGATACAACAACATAACTGAGACTGTACTCTGTGTAAACCAAATCATAAACATTTCAATGCACATGCATGAAACAGCATAAAAATGTATGCATGTTCGTATACGTATAACCGTATAAACATATTCGTATAATTATAAACACATGCTTATATAATCATAATCTCGTATGAAATCTCATGCTCGTAAAACCATAAACATGCTGCATGCTCAAGTTCATAACGTATATAAAAGACTCGCAAGATTTCCGTGAAAATAAAATGTCCACTCACAGACTGGCGTAACGCGTATCGCGTTAACCCGTGATCCGGCGGAAAGTCCATCGCCAAACAAACGATCACGAACCCCTGAATAAATCACAACGTCCAATATTCAAAGTCATAATCCGACAATTCGAATCAAACCACGAGAAACCACCGTTCTCGGAAATACACAATTCGAATACGACGAATCGTCGAAAATCCATATATACCACCTCAATACCTCGTTTTACGTTCGGACGCTCAACTCGAAAAACGAACCTCCCCACTGCGATCGGAGCGCGATTTCGAGTCAAATGACATGCGACTTGCCGAAAGTCAAAAAGTCAACCCGTTGACCGTTGACCGCCGTTGACCGCCGCCCACGGCGGCGCCACTGTTGACCGGAGAATTTCATGGCGGAGCAACCCCTATTCCATGCAAAACCACCCACTGAGCAACTTTGTCAACTGCACCGAAGTCCAATTCTCACTCTAACATGGTCAATTTCATGAAAAACCGAATGAACACACAAATTTCAAATCCAAAATTCTCCTTGTACACATCGAATTGAAACACGAAACTTACAGGGAAGCATCAAGGGGATGAGAGCTTCAAAGCCCACTCAAAGTTGTAGCTCAATTCGGCCAAAAACCATGAACCCGAATACACCTAATTTTCTCCAATTTTGGGCCGAAAATTCCTTCTTTTCCGGCGACCACGCCACAAACGGTGGCCGGCACCACCACGGGAAGGCCGAGGCGCACCTAACGGACCCTTCCCCAAGCCTTGGGGTGGCCGGAAAAGACCCCACCGCCGTGAGCCACCACAAGCCGTCGAACTCACCACACACCACCGAGTTGACCCAGTCAACTCGGTCAACACCCAAAAGAGTAAGTATTGACTTGCCCAGTATGGAAATTTCTATTTATAGCCTTTCCCAAAAAGGAAACTCATGCTTATCCATTTCGGCAAACTTGAAACGCGTGTAACTTTCTCGTCGTAATTCCGATTCCGATAATTCTCGCGGTCACAAACTCGTCTCGACATACACTTCCAATATTACCCGAAGTCAAACATATCGGCCAACCGAATAAAAAGTCAACCCTTCAAAGCAACACACATTAAATCGACTAAATAATCATCAAACGGCAAAATTCGCAACTAATTCCTCGTAACTCCAAATCATGCTCCGGAAGTTCCCACGAACTCGAAATTAAATTCTGAACAACTTCCATGAAGAAGCCGAAACCAAATTCTCGATCGGTAATTTAGTCGTTAAGTAGCTCGCCATCTAAATCCGAACTTCAAATATTCATAACTAATTCATCGGTCGTCCAAATAACGATCCGGAACCGCCCACGAATTCGTAATCACATATAGAACGACTCTCGAGAAGAGACCCAGCTCTAATTCTCGGCCAATAATTTAGTCGTTAAGAACTCTGGCGATTCCATTATCTGTCGAAAATCCGCGACTGCGCTGTAACTCACGAATCAAGCTGATTATACTTCTGATTCTGGTCCGGGTCGTCACACGAACACCAAGACGGAGGTAACAGTACCACTAATAAGCATGATGATACATTCCCCGCTGCTAGCTTGGCCACTGACACCAGTGAGATGGATAAGTACAACCGGATGCTACTTGAAGCGCAGACCCCGGTGTTCCCTGGATATCGAGAGAATGTGTTGCAATATGTGATGGAGCAAATGAAGAAAAAAGTGAAGCAAAAAATGTCAGTGAGTGCTTTTGACGAAATTCAGGAGCAAATATGTAAGTTGCTTCCTGATGATCACAATCTTCCTAAATCTCATTATAAGGTTAGAAATATCTTGACACTACAAGAAAAGAGGACTTAGACGACGGAACAGTATTAGTTCCGTCGTCTAAGTGTTACTTAGACCTCGGAGATTTCTCCGTGGTCCAAGTAACACTTAGACGACGGAGATGTAATTCTCCGTCGTCTAAGTGTTACTTAGACCTCGGAGATTTCTCCGTGGTCCAAGTAACACTTAGACGACGGATGTGAAGTTTCTCCGTCGTCTAGGTAAGCACCTGGACCTCGGAGACTTCTCCGTGGTCCAGGTTATAACCTGGACGACGGAGAATTACATCTCCGTCGTCTAAGTGTGACTTGGACCACGGAGAAGTGATCTCCTGGACAACGGACCGACACGTCGTGGTGTAAGTTCCACTTAAACGACGTACCGACACCTCCGTCGTCTAAGTGAAGCATTATATATATAGGCCATGCCAAACTCTCTTAGCTTCGATCATTCCATTATATTTTCTCCCGTGGGGAATTTTTGAGATCGAAGGAGAAGGAGAAGGCCGGATTAGGCTAGGCCGGGGCTAGAAATTAATTAAAGGATCGGATCTCCGGTGTTCGATCACTAGCTAGCTTAATTAACTGCAGATATCGAGAAGGCCAGCAGGTACGTACGTAGGCAGTTAAAATTTGCATGATTAAATATATATATATTTAGGGAAACCGTACGTGCGTACATACATGCATGAATGTTAATTAGCTATATATACAGATTAAATTACGTACGTAATTTGATGGATCGATGTAGATCGAGTACGTATAATTAATGGTAAATTAATGGACTAATATATATATATGTAATAATTATTTAATTATAATATTTTGTAGCAGTATGGACAAGAGTTGGATGAAGTTAAAGAATAGATGTGATGTCCGGTATATGGATGGAATTAGCGAATTTGTGAATTTTGCGATAGAACATGGTCATGGAAAGAAGCGTTTCAGGTGTCCGTGCCAGAAATGTCTTAATTGTCAGTATGCGGAGGTTAATGTTATGGTGCAACACCTGTACGAAAATGGTATGATGTGGAGTTACACTACATGGAGCGAGCATGGTGAAGCAGTAGAGTTCAGCGCAGCAGACTTCAGCTCAGGGTACAGTTACCATGGTGCCTCATCCAGCGGCAGTGGTGCCGGACCCCCAGCTTGCAATCCAACTGTAAATTTGGTCCATGATGCGTTTCCGGGATTTAGTCATAGTGGACACCAACACCAAGACGGAGGTTACAGTACCACTCATGAGCATGATGACACATTCCCCGCTGCTAGCTTGGCCACTGACACCAGTGAGATGGATAAGTACAACCGGATGCTACTTGAAGCGCAGACCCCGGTGTTCCCTGGATGTCGAGAGAATGTGTTGCAATATGTGATGGAGCAAATGAAGATAAAAGTGAAGCACAAAATGTCAGTCAGTGCTTTTGACGAAATTCAGGAGCAAATATGTAAGTTGCTTCCTGATGATCACAATCTTCCTAAATCTCATTATAAGGTTAGAAATATCTTGAGCAGCCTCGGCCTAAAGTACAGGATAATTGACGCATGTCCGAATGATTGTGTGCTATTTTACAAAGAGTATAAAGATTTGGACTATTGTCCCGTATGTGGCCAGTGCCGATTCCAGGTGAATAGGAAGAGTTCGAAAAAGAGAATTCCTGTGAAAGTTGTTCGATATTTTCCCTTGATTCCCAGATTGCAGCGCCTGTACATGTCTCTACACACAGCAGAGGCGATGCGATGGTACGCAGAAAAGCGAATAGATGACGATGTCCTGCGACACGCCGCCGATGGGGAGGGTTTCAAACATTTCGACAGAGAATTCGGAAACTTTGCTGCAGAGGTTAGAAATGTTAGACTCGGCCTATCTACAGACGGATTCAATCCTTGGGGAAGTAATAGCTCCGCCGTAAGCACTTGGCCAGTAATTCTGATGCCGTACAACCTGCCTCCGTGGATGTGCATGAACAAGGAATTTAATTTCCTTACTGTACTAATTCCAGGTCCTAAATCTCCAGGGAAGTGCTTAGATGTCTACCTCTGACCTTTGATCGACGAGCTGAAACTGTTGTGGGAAAATGGAGTCCCAACTTATGACAAATTCACTGACACGATGTTCACGATGAGGGCTGCCGTAATGTGGACGATCAGCGATTTTCCAGCGTATGGGATGTTGGCAGCGTGCAGGACAAAAGGATATAATGGATGTCCTATATGTTTGGACGACGTGAACTCTAGTTGGCACGCAGGGAAGGTGTGTTACTTGGGTCACCGTAGATGGCTCCCTCACGACCACCCTTGGCGACAGGATGAAGCTCATTTCGACGGGACGGTAGAGAACAATCCTAAACCCCGTAGTTGGTCGGGCGAAGAGATTTTAGAGAGGTTGAGCTATTTCGACTTTGGTGTGTTGACTAACGACGCGGATGTAAAGAAATGCAATCCAATTCCTCCACATGATCTGAGCTATTGGGATCACAAGAGTATATTCTTTGAACTCCCTTACTGGTCGAAGTTGAAGTTGAGGAACAACTTGGACGCGATGCACATAGAAAAGAATGTGTGCGACAGCGTGGTGGGAACAATTCTCGGTATTAAGTTCAAGACTAAAGATACTCCCAAAGCGCGCAAAGATTTGGAATCAATGAATCTACGTCGTCCCTTGTGGTTGAGGAGGGATAGGAAAGGAGTGTACAACAAGATGCCAGCTGCACCGTACACAGTGAAGCCGACACTTAGACGTTCTGTATTTCACTGGTTTAAGGGCGTTCGTTATCCGGCCACGTATGCAGCTACTATAACTGGAGCAGTGGACGAGGTGCAACACAAGTTTGTTGGTCTAAAGACACATGACTATCACGTTATGCTGCAACGTCTGATTCCAGTGGTAATTCGACCATATTTGCCTCGCGACGTCGTAGAACCAATAGTGGCATTGTGCAGATGGTGGCAGAGGTTATGCGCCAGAGAATTAAAGAAGTCAGATGTCGTGGAATTGCAACAACAAATTGTGCACATCATTTGCAAACTAGAGAGGATTTTTCCTCCTGCTTTCTTCGACATAATGATTCACCTAATGATCCACCTGCCCGAGCAGGTTCTCATTTCTGGTCCGGTCCAGTACACTTGGATGTATCCTCAAGAAAGGTACGTACAACTAATTAATTATACAGGTTTTTCGATTCATAATTTGTTCCACTGGAGATTACTAGCTAGCTATATGCATGTACTTATTTTTATTGTACGTTTGATTAATTTTGTAGACAGCTTGGACAGTATAAGTCATTCGTCAAAAACAGGTCGGCTCCGGATGGCTCCATAGCAGAGACATACCTAATGCATGAGTGCGTTACTTACTGCAACAGGTACCTCAAAGATCCACCACCTCCAACTGCCTCCGATCCCAGTGCCCGCATCAATCTTTCTGTCGTCACCAATGTCGTCCGACCGTTTAGAGGAGTATTAAAGGAAACGTTAACACAGGAAGAACTTATTGAGGCACATTGGGTAGTGTTACGAGACTGTGACGAAGTTGAGCCGTACATGATGTCATACAGGGAGAGGCTTCAGGCGTTATATCCAGACAAGAGTTCGGCGTGGATTGAGAAAATGGTTAAGAAAAAGTTCCCCGATTATTTCTTCCAATGGGTACGTATTTAGTGATTTATATACATATTGAGATCATGCATGTTTAATTTGTAGAAAGTAAACCCTTACATTTTTCCATTTTCGCAGATGATTGATCTGCAAAAATCCGAAAACCACGGGGGGTGGTGGTCTTGGCCAAAGCACTTGCTAGCAGGGAAGCCGATTAAACACTATATTTATCCGGGATGTTTTGTGAACGGTGTGAAGTTCCATTCATTGGCGCGAGATGAAGGAAGAAGAACACAAAACAGTGGGATAGCGGTTGGGAAAGACCCTGATCTATATTACGGAATGATCGTATATGTGGTTCAGCTATGTTACGGGAATGATGTCAACGTTTTCCTATTCAAGTGCAGATGGTTCAAGCGTACAAAGGAAGACCTGGGACTTTTATCAGTCGATACAAACTCAAGCTGGTATGAGGATGAGCCTTTCGCTCTCGCCACCTTAGTTAGGCAGGTGTTCTATCTCGACGATCCGAAAGCCGGTGAAGGGTGGAAAATAGTGAACCATATCTCTCATCGAGGAGTTTGGAATACAGAGACAATTGAAGGGACACCGGCGACGACTGAAGATGCTGCTGAACCAGACAGAGACATTCCTGCCTATCAAGAGCCTAATATTTCTGTCATCCGCTCCGACATAATGGACCTGGTTCAAGACGGTGAACGGTTACCCATGCCTGATGGTTGTACAGATCTAACTGAAGAAGAGATCATTGAGGTAGATGAAGAAGACGTGCAGGATGAGGACGATGACGACGACTCTGGTTATTCCTCGGACGATGTTGAGTACGATGAGGAGGATGAGCAATCGGATAACGGTGATGATGATGATGACGATTATGACGAAGAGTACGGTCACACGACGAGGATCATTACTTGGTAAACCCTAATTTATTATTGTAATATATATATATATGATCGATCGATGCATCGTAAAAAGGTGAAAGATTTCTATTATGTCGAGACTTTAAGATTCCTCGTCCAGCTTTGGTTGGTTTTATTGTTTTTAAATACTATATATATGATCGATCTCCGCCAGCTTAACTTCCTCAGATTTTAAGTCGACTTCTCTCTGTTTCAATTGAATGTCTTTGGACTGTTTTTCTAGTCCCGGCCCCTCTCTTTGCTTTCAACTTCATCGGTGTATTCTCTGATCTTATTAAAAGTAAGCTGAAGCTGCTCTACATTTCGCTCACGCAGCCCTTCAAACCCTAAATCCTAGACCCTAAATGTAGCAGATCGGATCGATCGATCATTTTTTTAGTTATATTCTTGAATGAGAATAATTGAACGAACATACAAATGACCGGGGACGACCTAAACCCTAAACCATACGGCCCTAACCCCTGAATTCAGGGTTTTTACACTTGGACGACGGATACAGTCATTCTCCGTCGTCTAGGTACACACTAGGACGACGGAGAATGTCGTCTCCGTCGTCCAGATGACAAACCCGATACCCTAAACCCTAAGGACCCCTAACCCCTGAATTCAGGGTATATTCACCTGGACGACGGAGACAGTCGTATACCCTAAACCTAAGGACCCCTAACCCCTGAATTCAGGGTATATTCACCCTAAACCCTATACCCTAAACCTAAGGACCCCTAACCGAGAACGGAGAAATTAATTGCAGATTCACCTTTGGCGCCAAATCTCAATCTCATATAAAACCCTAGCTAAATCTTGGACCCTAAATCTAGCAGTTCGGATCGATCGATCAATTTTTTAATTATATTTTTGAATCAGAATAATTGAACGCACACACAAATGACCGGGGACGACCTAAACCGTAAACCCTAAGGCCCTAACCCCTGAATTCGGGGTTTTTACACTTGGACGACGGAGACAGGCATTATCCGTCGTCTAGGTACACACTTGGACGACGGAGACAGTCCTTCTCCGTCGTCCAAGTGACAAACCCTATACCCTAAACCCTAAGGACCCCTAACCCCTGAATTCAGGGTATATTCACCTGGACGACGGATACGACATTCTCCGTCGTCCAAGTAGACACCTGGACGACGGATGTTAGCGTCTCCGTCGTCCAAGTGTCTACTTGGACGACGGAGAATGTCGTATCCGTCGTCCAGGTGTAAATTTCGTAATTTTTTCTAAGACAACGACCATCTAGACCATCTTCGAATGCGTATTCTTTTCGTCAAGACTTTAGAGTAGTATATTCTTGGTGTGTGAGCTTCGACGGTTCGAAAATCGGAGTTGCGAAATGTCCTGTATCCACGTTTCCGGTTTGTGAAATTCTCGGTTTTGCGGTTGACTGTGCCGATGAAACCCTTCCCGAACTTATTATTTCCTGGTCCTTTATAGTAATTATATATTATGTTACGACGAACATATCCAACGGTTGTTTTGTCCAAATTCAATTTCGTTAGTACTCTGCTGCAAATCAGCAACTACTCATGAACACTAAAGTCTTAAAGATTAGTCGATACTTAACAACTTTCAAAACGTAAAATTATTCGGCGGTTCAAATTTATCTGTTTATATATACGATGCGTTCATCGATATTGTACGACTATTTCACTCGAATGACAGATCGCTAAATTCCTAGCGAATTAATTTAAATATTTTTTTTTGCATAATTTGAACCTAGACGACGGATACGGTAATTTTCCGTCGTCCAAGTGTTCACCTGGACGACGGAAAATTACCGTATCCGTCGTCTAGGTTCAAATTACCATGGCGGTTCGAATAATTTTTTATTATTTTTTCGATGTAAATATTGACTTGGACGACGGATATGTCGTTTTCCGTCGTCCAAGTGAACACTTGGACGACGGACAACTACATCTCCGTCGTCCAAGTCAATATTTACATGGCGGTTCGATTTGCCGCCTCAATTTTCGGCGCCGCTTGAAATTCCACTTAGACGACGGACAACACTGTCTCCGTCGTCTAAGTCAACATTTATGGCGGTGAAACGGCCCGCCCATTTATTTGGCGCCGGTTCGAAAAATTTTGACCCTTCACTTAGACGACGGAAAACACTGTTTCCGTCGTCTAAGTTCACTTCGACGACGGAGAATAGTGCTCCGTCGTCTAAGTGAAACTGTATATAAGGAGGAGCACCCCCCCTCATTTTCTCATCATTCCATCTCCTCCTCTATACTCTCCTCTCCTCTCTCTCTCACTCCGGCGATCCTCCTCCGGCGACGCTCCGACGACCAATTTTCCGGCGTGGTTCCCCCTCTCCGACGACTCTACTCTTCCAATATTCCGGCGAAATTCCGACGAGGTAATAATTCGAAATTTTAACTCTTTAACAATTTTTTTATTTGTTTAATTATTTAAATTCTAAATACTTTTAATTTATTAGTTTTAAATAATAAATAGTTGTAATTATAATAATTATTTTCTTGTTATTATTATTATTTAGTAATCATTATTAGTTGTTAATTATTTGGTAATGAATAATTATTAGTTAAAATTAAATAATAGTAATAATAATAATTGATTATATTGGTAAATGAATAATTATTATTAAATGCATGATAAATAATAATTAATTGATAATTATATGTATTTTCTAGTAAATTGCATGGTAGTACGTGTTCGATTTAAATTTAGTACATAGGCTTGGTGTAATTAAGTCGCACTCTTTGGAATAGATGGCGCCTCTTTTCCTTGCTTATCTCCTTAACCCCTCGTGATGTGTGGATTTCATCACCGCACACCATAACCTAAGTGAAGTTATGGACACGAGGTTGAGGGCGGAGTTTGCAAAGGACTTGAGGGAGTGTAAATTTTCGAAAAATTGGCCGAATGTCGGACATGGTGTCTAGAAACGGGTTATGACTGGTGACAGGATTTGGACTAAGAAAGACTTTTGTCGAAATTAGTCCTGCCTCTCGCGTTATCTCTATCCCTAACTGGCCATGTTTTTCGATTTAACCAAGGCTGATTAATTGAAAATTTACACTTTATCGCGCGGGTCGCACGTCCATTGAACGACCGAAAATGCCAAGCTAGTGTACTCTATTTAAATCTTAAACGTACTTAATTAATTAGCGTAAATTCTCCGTCGTTGTAATTATTATGGTAAGTAGGTATTTTAACACCGTACGTACTCTTAGGTTTAAATGGCTCCGCCAAAGATCACATCCGGGAAGAAGAAAGCCCAACAGGAGTCAGAAGATGAGATGCTCCAAATGTTGGCGGCCCAAGTCGGTTGGGTTCAACCGCAGGTAGACGCCCTCAATCCGGGGCCTTCTGGGGAAATTCCCTCTGCCCCATTTCTCTCAAGCGGTGATGACGTCGACCCCTTTTCAACTCCGACGCCCGGTACCGCTTCAACGGGAAGTACTCAGGCGTCTTCGACGGCCGAGTCTATCATGTACAGCGCCCGCCGTAAGCAAAGGAGGGCCCCCACTGACCCCCAACCGAAAAAGACTCGGGGTCTCGTTAAAGGTGGAAAGGCGGAGAAAATTTGCAAGGCGACCGGGAGCAAGATCGCCTTGCCTTACGACGAATTCACCGGTGGCCCTCCCACACCTCAGCTAGCAAGTCTCTCGGCTCATAGCATTGGGTCGATTGTTCGTAACCGGGTTCGTATCACTGCCCCTACTTGGAGGGATGTGCCGGATTCGGAGAAGGCGAAAGTCTTTAAGGATCTTTCGGTACGTAATACGTACAATTTTAGTTATTATATACTATTTTTAATATTAGTTATATATAATTTTATAATATATACGATTATAATTTTCAATTTATTTCTGATAGGAACAATTTGCGGTGGATCCGGATCCGGCGATGTTGAGGCATATCAACCAAACCGCCAACAACATCTTCAAAGATTGGAAGTACAGGCTCCATCAGTACTTCCGAACTAACGGTCTCGTGCCTCCCCCCGAAGAGCTGCGTGGGGATAGAGAAGATGAGTGGGAGTGGTTGTGTAACCACTTTGCCGATGAGCAATTTCAGGTGTTAATTTACTTTTTTTATTTCAATTAAGATAATTGAATACTCTAAATTTTAGTTACTTATAAATTTTTTAATGATTTCATTATGTTGTCTAACAGAAATTCTCCGGTGTCAACAAAGCCAACCGGGGGAAGAAGGACAAGCACCATACTTCCGGCGCCAAGCAACTCATTCAAATTGCCAAGGAGCACAGGGATAAGGGCTCCAAACACCCTTATCTCGATGCAAGCGTAAGCGCGTACGTGACGCCTGGGCTCGATAATGAAGCGAGTCAACGCGGCGTAAGTCATATATATATATATATGTGTGCGCTAATAATTATAGTAATTATTATTTAAATATTATTTCATTATAATAAATTTATTATTCTTTTGTAGGCAAGAGTGATAGAGCGTGCGCAGGAAGAATTGGCTAACACTCAGCTTGCGTTCCCAGATGTGCCGCTAGAAGACCTGCCTCCTCTATCTGTGGAGAGCCAAATAGCAATTGCGGATGAGGTCTACGGTCATAGAGCTGGCAAGGAGGTTAGGCACTTCGGGCCTAAGGTGGTTCGAGATTTGTCGACCTCTGAGTCATCATCTACGGGAGGTTCGGGGCGGCGGAGAAGTTCTCAAGCTGCGGCAGCCTATGAAGAGGCTCGAATCGCACGGGAGGAGAATATTGCCATGCGCCAAAGAATGGACCAGCAAGACGAGCGAATAGCCCAACTCATCGCCCTTATGCAACAAGCTCAAAGACAATGTCAACCTCCTCCGAACCCATTCCCCGACGACGACGACCCGGCTGGAGGCGGAGGACGAGGCGGCGCATCTGCTCCTCCAGTGTTTTAGCTAGCTAGTAGTTCATTATTTCGTTTCTTAATTTCCGCATTACGAACAATATTTTCATTTTTAATTATGGGTTTTTTCGATTATGTATGTACAAATTAATTTTAATTATTTTATTAATTTAGTGTATTTAATTAATTTAATTAATTTTTTTTCAATTAATATTAATAATATTTTTGAATTTAATTTTTTTTTAAATTAATTTTTCACTTAGACGACGGAGACATTAATCTCCGTCGTCTAAGTCCCTACATGGGCCACGGACGTTGTTAGCTTCTCCGTGGCCCAGGTCGTAACCTAGACGACGGAGATTAATGTATCCGTCGTCTAAGTCACCACCTGGGCCACGGAGAAGCTAACAACGTCCGTGGCCCATGTGGGGACTTAGACGACGGAGATTAATGTCTCCGTCGTCTAAGTCACCACCTGGGCCACGGAGATTGTTAGCTTCTCCGTGGCCCAGGTGGTGACTTAGACGACGGATACATTAATCTCCGTCGTCTAGGTTACGACCTGGGCCACGGAGAAGCTAACAACGTCCGTGGCCCATGTGGGGACTTAGACGACGGAGACATTAATCTCCGTCGTCTAAGTCCCCACATGGGCCACGGACGTTCTCCGTGGTCCAAGTGAACTTGGACGACGGAGATTAAATTCTCCGTCGTCTAAGTACTTAGACGACAGCACTTGGAGCACGTACCTTGGACGACGGATTTTCCGTCGTCCAAGTACTTAGACGACGGAGATAGGCACTTAGACGACGGAAATTCTCCGTCGTCTAAGTCACTTTTTCTTGTAGTGAGCAGCCTCGGTCTAAAGTACAGGATAATTGACGCATGTCCGAATGATTGTGTGCTATTTTACAAACAGTATAAAGATTTGGACTATTGTCCCGTATGTGGGCAGTGCAGATTCCAGGTGAATAGGAAGAGTTCGAAAAAAAGAATTCCTGTGAAAGTTGTTCGATATTTTCCCTTGATTCCCAGATTGCAGCGCCTGTACATGTCTCTACACACAGCAGAGGCGATGTGATGGTATGCAGAAAAGCGAATAGATGACGATGTCCTGCAACACGCCGCGGATGGGGAGGGTTTCAAACATTTCGACAGAGAATTTGGAGACTTTGCTGCAGAGGTTAGAAATGTTAGACTCGGCCTATCTACAGACGGATTCAATCCTTGGGGAAGTAATAGCTCCGCCGTCAGCACTTGGCCAGTTATTCTGATGCCGTACAACTTGCCTCCGTGGATGTGCATGAACAAGGAATTTAATTTCCTTACTGTACTAATTCCAGGTCCTAAATCTCCAGGGAAGTGCTTAGATGTCTACCTCAGACCTTTGATCGACGAGCTGAAACTGTTGTGGGAAAATGGAGTCCCAAATTATGACAAATTCACTGACACGATGTTCACGATGAGGGCTGCCGTAATGTGGACGATCAGCGATTTTCCAGCGTATGGGATGTTGGCAGCCTGCAGGACAAACGGATATAATGGATGTCCTATATGTTTGGACGACGTGAACTCTAGTTGGCACGCGGGGAAGGTGTATTACTTGGGTCACCGTAGATGGCTTTCTCACGACCTGTGACGACCCGAACCAGAATCAGATGTGTGTTTGGCACGATTCTCGAGATTTGGTTATAGTCGCAGTTTTACGATATTGTGTGGTTTGTCGATTCGATTCTCGACTATGTTTTCAGTCGAGAATTTGAGTTGGGTGTCTTCACAGAAATTGTTGAGTACGTGATTTCGAGCTCGTGGGCTGTTCCGGAAGATTTTTCCGATAATCGAGGAATATTTTACGATTATTTGAAGTTTCGGGTTCCGACGAGTTTATCCGTTTGTTTCGAGTTTATTCGAATCATGATGGTTATCCATTTTCAATAGTCGATCGACCCGAGGCTCGAGTATAAATATCGGAAAAGTCGAGAAATAGTCGAGAATTTCATTTCGGGCGTTGACCAGTCTTTGACTTTCCATTTTGGGAAAGTTGACCGTTGACCGATAAGGAAAGGTTTCCCGTTTCGGCTTTAACTTCCGGCGACTGAATTCCGGCCACCATCGACCACGGGACAGGTACAGTTCGCTTCTCCATGTAATTTCGAGTGGGTTAAGCTTTGGTTTGGATGGAATTGGTTTAGTTTTGGTTGTGTTCAAAGTAGGCCGAGTTCTTCGAATTCGCCGGTGTCGGTTGGCCACTTTCCGGCGAGCCACGACGATGGTGGTTAGGGGGCTTTGCTTCCCCTTAGCCTAGGGATACTTCGGGTATGAATTAATTGGAGTTTGGTGTTGGTTTTGAGGCAACCCGAATGGGTCACCGGAGCTTTGAAATTCCGATCGGATTTTGGTAAGTTGAGGTGGTTCCGGGCTGTTTTGGTCTTTGTGATAGAAGAGGAAGTGGTTCGTATGGTCGTGATGGTGTGGTCTGGAAGTTTTCGCCGGAGAATCTCGCCGTTGACGGCGCGCCGGTGGAAAAAGTCAACTTTCCAGATTTCGACAATTTTAATGTCATTTTTCTCGTAATCACGCCCTGGTTATCGTACGGAGGTTTTCGGGTTGATTTGATTAACCAATTTTCAGTCGAGATTTCGAGTGTGGATTTCGGGATTTCCGTAATTCATTTTGCACTGCATTTCGTATTTCCAGGAACGGTTGGTTTCCGTGCATCAGTACAGTGTTGTGGATTATGATATTGATCAGTTATGTTTTTGTGGATATTCAGGAGATTGAGATCGGGACCGAGATCGAGCTTCTGGCGAGGGATCTTCCGCCGGTCCTCGAGATTAGCGTGAGTGCGCGTTTCGTTCACCTGTGAGTGGACAATTTCTTTTCACGGAATTCTTGCGAGTCTTTTATATTATTTTCGAACTTGAGCATGCGTATTGAGATTACGAATTGCATGAGCATGTGTTTTACGAATATACGATTATACATATACGGATATACATATACGAATATACATACACTTATATGCTGTTTCATGCATTTGCATCGAACTGTTTATGATTTGGTTTACACAGAGTACAGTCTTGGTTACGTTGTTGTATCGATACACTTAGCCTCTCGGCTGATCCCCGATGGTAGGCATCCCAGGCGGGGCGTTACCCCGACCTGACCGGTGAGGGGCGTATCCCCAGAACCGAGGCCTTTCTGGCTTAGAATCACGTGTGGGTCCGGGATCCCGTGATTCGGACTGTACTAGCACGGTGTGTATCCATGAGTGACCCCGTGGGATTTTTACTTGCATGCTCAGTACACTGGAGGAGTGTGAGTTTTATCTCGTGTACTATGATGTTTTTGTTTACCTGGACTCGCATATGTTATTTTTAACATATATATTAACTGGTGAAAGACATTTATTTTCGTCTACTCACTCTAACGTGTTTTATGTCTTTCCTCTGGGCTTTTCGGTTTCCGTGCCCAGTTTGCAGTTCAGGTTTGGTGTTTCACGTCGCGGTTTGGAGGTTAGTGATCAGAGTCACCTGTGTTTTCCAGTAGGTTCTTGTTTCGCCTACTGATGTACATATTGTATATATTTTACTCTAGAGGTCGCTCTGATACTTTCTGATACATGTTTATACGGATTTTCACGGATATACTATATATAGTACAGTATTGTTTACTGTTTATGATTCATATATTGATGTTGAGAAATCTGTATGGGATTGGTGCCCACGGTTTGCTTTTTGTGGCATAGGATGAAATGTATTTTCCGCGTGCAGGTTATGGTAATTCCACGCTAGTAACGAAACTCTGCCGAAATTTTGGAAAATTTTTGTTGGTTCGTATTTTCGAAAGGGTTTGATTCCGGTTTAGGTAACTGAATCGGGATTGGGTCCTTTCAGCTTGGTATCAGAGCATTAGGTTGTCAGATTTTGTAGACTCTTGTAGTTGTGACGCTTAGGGTATTTGAATTGATACAACATGACTGGAGTGATGACCCGACTGGCCAGCGGTACTCATCAATACTTCGGGTGTTGTGTGTCCTCAAATATCTGCGGTTTCATGATTACGTTCTTTCTGCTTGTACCTAATGCTTGTCTTGTATCAGTAGGATGCCTCCACGACGTGGTCCTCGTGTTGATCGGGATGATGATCCTGATGAGGATCGCCGAACGCGCGACTTGCTGATGCGAGTGCTGCGTTTGGAAGAGCGTTTTGACCCTGTGGTCAAGGCTCGCACTGCGGGTGCTACTGTGTTTTCGGGTTCAGTTGATCCAGAGATATGCGAGGCATGGTTGGTTCAGATTGAGCGTGTTTGTGAGCGTCTGCAGTTTACTCCTGAGCAGATGTCAGTAGCCGCAGTTGAGGGTGATGCATATTTTTGGTGGGTTAGCACTGACAGGGTTCTGGTTGATACTCCGTGGACATTGTTTCGTGATCTGTTTATGCGGAGGTATTTTAATCAGGCTACCCAGCAGCGCAAGTACGAGGAATTTACGAACTTGAGGCAGGGCAGTTTGTCTGTACTCGAGTATCGGGATCGGTTTACCCGTTTGTCTCGTTTTGCGCGGGATATGGTGGCTACAGAGGAAGCCAAGTGTCGTAGGTTTGAGCTGGGATTGAATCTGAACATCAAGGCAACCTTGACTACGATGCCTCGGAACAACTTTGATGAGTTTGTTAGTGCTGCACTCCGAGGCGAGGATATTGAGCAGGAGAGACAGCAGAGGTATCGGCCGAGGCGGTTTGAGGAAGGTGAACCGAGTCAGGGGCCTCCGAAGAGGCAGAGTTCTGATACTTCCGGTTCAGCTTCATCTTCAGGCGGTGGATCATATCGACCACCAGTTGGTGTACCGAGGCAGAGACCGAGAAGGTGGAGAGATAGACCACAGCGTCCACAGGCTAGTGCAGGTTCCAGCGGTTCTAGCTATCCTCGGCGTACTGGTGGCACTTTTGCTGTACCGAGGGAGTACCCATTGTGTAGTCTCTGCAGCCGACATCATGTGGGTCCGTGTCAGCGAGGTCCTGTCACTTGTTTCCGCTGTGGCCAGGTGGGTCACTATGCGAGGGAGTGTCCTCAGTTGTATGGCGGTGACGGACAGGCGGCCCAGAGTTCCGGAGTTGAGCGAGGTGCCACTTCTGGAGCGCGACCAGCACAGTTTGCAGGTCAGGGTAGGCAGCAGGGACAGCCCCAGCGAGGACGACCAGCCGGACAGGCGAGGGTTCATGCTATGACTCTACGTGAGGGCAGAGCATCACCGGAGGTCGTTATCGGTACGTTACATGTTTTTGGTATTCCTGTACTTGCATTGTTAGATCCGGGCGCCACACATTCATTCATATCATTTAGACTGTCATCATTAGCTACGGTACCTGCATCTCTACTTCCGGGGTTGTGGAGAGTGTTGTATCCGTCAGGTGAGGTTGTGAGTATCGGTTGGGTTTACCGAGATTGTGAGGTGTTTATTGATGGCCATGGTTTAGCCGCAGATCTGTTGCTGCTTGATATTGTGGATTTTGATCTGATATTGGGTATGGACTTTTTGGAGTCGCACTGGGCCATGTTTGATTGCCACAGGAAAGAGGTCGCGTTTCGACGACCACAGTTACCTAAGATACTGTTCTGTGGCGAGAAGAACACTTCACTACCGTGTTTGATTTCCGCGATGAGGGCGGATCGGTTGATGAAGAAGGGTTATGTTGCTTACTTAGCCCATGTTGTGGACACTACAGCTGCAGTGTCAGATCTTGGTAGTATTGAGGTTGTGTCTGAGTTTCTAGATGTGTTTCCAGCAGAGTTACCTGGTATACCCCTTGTACGGGAGATTGATTTTACCATTGAGTTATTGCCGGGTACTGGACCGATTTCCCAGACACCATACCGGATGGCGCCTGCAGAGTTGAGGGAGTTGCAGATTCAGCTTCAGGAGTTGTTAGAGAAGGGATTCATTCGACCGAGTGTTTCTCCGTGGGGTGCTCCAGTGTTGTTTGTGCGGAAGAAGGACGGGTCCATGCGTTTGTGCATCGACTATCGGAAGCTGAATCAGATTACAGTGAGGAACAAGTATCCGTTACCGCGGATTGAAGATTTGTTCGATCAGCTGAAGGGTGCAGCAGTCTTTTCGAAGATTGATCTTCGATCCGGATATCACCAGTTGAGGATCCGAGACTCTGACGTAGCCAGGACAGCTTTCAGGACACGGTATTGGCACTATGAGTTTTTGGTTATGCCGTTTGGGTTGACCAACACCCTCGCAGCTTTCATGGACTTGATGAATCGAGTTTTCAGACGATTCTTGGACAAGTTCGTGATTGTATTCATTGACGATATCCTGATTTATTCGAGGAGTGTGGGTCAGCACAAGAAGCACTTGCGAGCAGTGTTGCGGACTTTGCGGGACCATCAGTTGTTCGCGAAGTTCAGCAAGTGTGAGTTTTGGTTAAATTGTGTGAAGTTTCTGGGCCACGTGATTTCGTCCGAGGGAGTTAGTGTTGATCCTGACAAGGTTGAGGCCGTGCTGAACTGGAGTAGACCCACTACTGTGCCAGAGATCCGGAGTTTCCTGGGGTTAGCAAGCTATTACCGACGGTTTGTTCAGGATTTCTCCCGGATTGCTACACCACTGACCAGATTGACGAAGAAGGGCGTCAAGTTTGAGTGGTCTGATGCGTGCGAGGAGAGTTATTTGCTCCTGAAGGAGAGATTGAAGAAGGAGATTCTAGATGAGGCCCACAGTTCAGCGTATGTGATGCATCCCGGAGGTACGAAGATGTTTCGTACACTTCGAGCGTACTATTGGTGGTGCAACATGAAGAGGGAGATCGCCGCGTACGTGAGTCGATGTTTGATCTGTCAGCAGGTGAAGGCGGAGAGGCAGAAACCTGCAGGGAAACTACAGCCACTTGAGATTCCGGTTTGGAAGTGGGAGCACATTACGATGGATTTCGTCTATCAGTTGCCGCGTACTTCGGCAGGCAACACTGGCATTTGGGTTAATATTGACCGATTGACGAAATCCGCACTCTTTCTTGCACTTCCGGGGAAGATTTCAGTGGGCAGATTGGCCAAGTTGTACTTATCCGAGATTGTTCGCTTGCATGGTGTGCCTGTGTCCATTGTTTCTGACCGTGATAGTCAGTTCACTTCTGAGTTTTGGCAGGCGTTGCAGCGAGCCTTGGGCACGAGGTTGCGGTTTAGTACAACTTTTCATCCTTAGACTGACGGGCAGTCCGAGCGGACCATTCAGACTCTTGAGGATATGCTGAGATCGTGTGTGTTGCAGTTTCGCGGAAACTAGGATCAGTAGTTACACTTGATTGAGTTCGCCTACAACAACAACTATTAGGCTTGTATTGAGATGACACCGTACGAGGCTCTGTACGGGAAGCAGTGTCGCACTCCATTGTGTTGGAGTGAGGTGGGCGAGCGTTGGCTTATTGGTCCAGATTTGGTGAAAACCACGATGGAGGACATACAGGTTATCCGGGATCGGTTGAAGATCGCCCAGGATCGGCAGAAGAGTTACGCGGATGTGAGGAGGAAGAGTTTAGAGTTCGAGGTTGGCGATTGGGTCTTCCTGAAACTATCTCCGTGGAGGGGAGTTGTGCGTTTCGGGAAGTGTGGCAAGCTTCGACCACGGTACATTGGTCCGTATGAGATTACGGAGAGGGTTGGAGCTGTTGCTTACAGACTTGAGTTACCGGCTAAGATGGCTCGTGTGCATGATATCTTCCATGTTTCGATGTTGCGGAAGTACATCTCAGATCCTTCACATGTGTTAGCCCCACAGCAGTTGCCGATCAGGGAAGACTTATCGTATGTTGAGGAGCCAGTGCAGATTCTCGATCGTCGTGAGCAGGAGTTGAGGCACCGTGTGATTCTGCTGGTGAAGTTCTTGTGGCAGAACCATTCAGTTGAGGAGGCCACCTGGGAAACCGAGCAGCGTATGCGGGAGCAGTATTCTCATCTGTTCACATGACAGGTATGTAAATTTCGAGGTCGAAATTTCTTTAAGGGGGGTAGATTTGTGACGACCCGAACCAGAATCAGATGTGTGTTTGGCACGATTCTCGAGATTTGGTTATAGTCGCAGTTTTACGATATTGTGTGGTTTGTCGATTCGATTCGCGACTATGTTTTCAGTCGAGAATTTGAGTTGGGTGTCTGCATGGAAATTGTTGAGTACGTGATTTTGAGCTCTTGGGCGGTTCCGGAAGATTTTTCCGATAATTGAGGAATATTTTACGATTATTTGAAGTTTCGGGTTCCGACGAGTTTATCCGTTTGTTTCGAGTTTTTCTGAATCGTGATGGTTATCCATTTCGAATCGTTGATCGACCCGAGGCTCGAGTATAAATATCGGAAAAGTCGAGAATTTCATTTCGGGCGTTGACCAGTCTTTGACTTTCCATTTTGGGAAAGTGTACCGTTGACCGATAAGGAAAGGTTTCCCGTTTCGGCTTCAAATTCCGGCGACCGAATTCCGGCCACCATCGACCACGGGACAGGTACAGTTCGCTTCTCCATGTAATTTCGAGTGGGTTAAGCTTTGGTTTGGATGGAATTGGTTTAGTTTTGGTTGTGTTCGAAGTAGGCCGAGTTCTTCGAATTCGCCGGTGTCGGTTGGCCACTTTCCGGCGAGCCACGGCGATGGTGGTTAGGGGGGTTTGCTTCCCCTTAGCCTAGGGATACTTCGGGTATGAATTAATTGGAGTTTGGTGTTGGTTTTGAGGCAACCCGAATGGGTCACCGGAGCCTTGAAATTCTGATCGGATTTTGGTAAGTTGAGGTGGTTCCGGGCTGTTTTGGTCTTTGTGATAGAAGAGGAAGTGGTTCGTATGGTCGTGATGGTGTGATCTGGAAGTTTTCGCCGGAGAATCTCGCCGTTGACGGCGTGCCGCCGGCGGCAGCGGCGGTCAACGGTGGTCAACGGCGGCGCTCCGGTGGAAAAAGTCAACTTTCCAGATTTCGACAATTTTAATGTCATTTTTCTCGTAATTACGCCCTGGTTATCGTACGGAGGTTTTCGGGTTGATTTGATTAACCGATTTTCAGTCGAGATTTCGAGTGGGGATTTCAGGATTTCCGTAATTCATTTTGCACTGCATTTCGTATTTTCGGGAACGGTTGGTTTCCGTGCATCAGTACAGTGTTGTGGATTACGATATTGATCAGTTATGTTTTTGTGGATCTTCAGGAGATCGAGATCGGGACCGAGATCTAGCTTCTGGCGAGGGATCTTCCGCCGGTACTTGAGATTAGCGCGAGTGCGCGTTTCGCTCACCTGTGAGTGGACAATTTCTTTTCACGGAATTCTTGCGAGTCTTTTATATGATTTTCGAACTTGAGCATGCGTATTGAGATTACGAATTGCATGAGCATGTGTTTTACGAATATACGATTATACATATACGGATATACGTATACGAATATACATACACTTATATGCTGTTTCATGCATTTGCATCGAACTGTTTATGATTTGGTTTACACAGAGTACAGTCTTGGTTACGTTGTTATATCGATACACTTAGCCTCTCGGCTGATCCCCGATGGTAGGCATCCCAGGCGGGGGGTTACCCCGACCTGACCGGTGAGGGGCGTATCCCCGGAACCGAGGTCTTTCTGGCTTAGAATCACGTGTGGGTCCGGGATCCCGTGATTCAGACTGTACTAGCACGGTGTGTGTCCATGAGTGACCCCGTGGGATTTTTACTTGCATGCTCAGTACACTGGAGGAGTGTGAGTTTTATCTCGTGTACTATGATGTCTTTATTTACCTGGACTCGCATATGTTATTTTTAACATATATATTAACTGGTGAAAGACATTTATTTTCGTCCACTCACTCTAACGTGTTTTATGTCTTTCCCCTGGGCTTTTCGGTTTCCGTGCCCAGTTTGCAGTTCAGGTTTGGTGTTTCACGTTGCGGTTTGGAGGCTAGTGATCAGAGTCACCTGTGTTTTTCAGTAGGTTCTTGTTTCGCCTACTGATGTACATATTGTATATATTTTACTCTAGAGGTCGCTCTGATACTTTCTGATACATGTTTATACGGATTTTCACGAATATACTATATATAGTACAGTATTGTTTACTGTTTATGATTCATATATTGATGTTGAGAAATCCGGATGGAATTGGTGCCCACGGTTTGCTTTTTGTGGCGTAGGATGAAGTGTATTTTCCGCGTGCAGTGTGACGACCCGGACCAGAATCAGCAGTTTGATCAGGTATAGTGTTGGCTTTTATGTGTGTTGTGTTCCGTGTGGCGGAACTGTGTTTCAGGTTTGCTATGTGTTGTGTACCCTATCTGTTCCTTATGTAGGAACACTTGGCGATTATGTGGGCCAGTTCAGATTTGTGATTTGAGGGTACAGGGATTCCAGCACGGAATTGTCTCCGATTGTGGAGTTTGTGATTAGAGTTATTCGATCAGTTGAGATTACCGTTGGTGAGTTGAGCAGTATGCAGAGGCAGTGCTCCTACTTTTAATCGGCAAACTTGGAAATTTCGAGGTCGAAATTTTTCTAAGGGGGGTGGATTTGTGACGACCCGGACCAGAATCAGCAATTTGATCAGCTATATACGTGAGTTACTGCATAGTCGCAGCTGTTCGACAGTTATTCGAATTGCCGAACTTGTTAACGACTAAATTATTGGCCGAGAATTGGAGCTCGGTCTCTTCTCGAGAGTCGTTCTATGTGTGATTACGAGTTCGTAAGGGTTCCAGATCGTTATTTGGACGACCGAGGAATTAATTATGAATATTTGAAGTTTCGACGGAAACGGATTAATATGGCGAGCTACTTAGCGACTAAATTACCGGTCGAGAATTTGATTTCGGCTTCTTCACGGAAGTTGTTCAGAATTTAATTTCGAGTTCGTGGGAACTTCTGGAGCATGATTTTGAGTTACGAAGATTTAATTGTGAATATTGCCGTTTGTTGATTAATTAGTCGATTTAAATGTGTGTTGGTTCAAAGGGTTGACTTTTTATCCATTTGGCTGATGTGTTTGACTTTGGGTGATTATTGAAGAGTACGTTGAGACGAGTTCGTGGCCGCGAGAATTATTGGAATCGGAGTTACGACGTGAAAGTTACGGGTGTTTAAAGTTCGTCGAATTGGATAAACATGAAGTTTCCTTTTTGGGAAAGTATAAATAGTGGGCTTACTGTTTTGGGAAAGTCAAAGACTTCAATTAATGGGTTGACCTTGTTTGACCGGTTTGACCTGAGGGGGGAGGAGCTAGTTCGACGGCGACTTCGGCTTGCCGGCGGCGAGATTGCATCCGGCCACCTCCGAGCATGTTGTTGGTGTCTTCCGACTCGCCTCTATCTCCTCGTCACTTTCCCGACCTCATATTCCGGCAAGTAGAGAGAGAAATCATGGGCCAAAGTTTGAGATTTTTGGGTTTAATGGTGAATCCCGATTTTGGCCGAGTTGAACTTCAAGAGGTACTGGGTTTTGTAGCCCTCTTCAATGTGATTCTAACCATATATACATGGTGTTCTAATTTGATTTGTGGAAGGAGAATTTTGGATTTGAAATTTGTGTGTACATTCGGTTTTTCATAAAATTGACCATGTTAGAGTGAGAATTGGACTTCGGTGTAGTTGACAAAGTTGCTCAGTGGACGATTTGGAGTGGAATAGGGGTGGCTCCGTCTTGAAATTCTCCGTCCGGCGCCGCCGTGGACGGCGGTCAACGGCGGCGGTCAACGGTCAAAGTTTGACTTTTTTGGACTTTCGGCAAGTTGCATGTCATTTGACTCGAAATTGCGCTCCGATCGCAGTGGGGAGGTTCGTTTCTCGATTTGAGCATCCGAATGTATAGCGAGGCATTGAGGTGTACATATACGGATTTTCGACGATTCGTCGACTTTGAGTTATGTGTTTCCGGGAACGGTGGTTTCTCGTGGTTTGTCTTGCATTGTCGAGATATGATTTTGAGATATGGATTTTGTGAATATTTAGGTGTTCGTGATCATTCATTTGGCGAGGGACTTTCCGCCGGATCACGGGTTAACGCGATACGCGTTACGCCAGTCTGTGAGTGGACATTTCTTTTCACGGATTATTTGCGAGTCTTGATATACGTTTTATGAACTTGAGCATGCATATGAGATTTCGGATTACATGAGCATGTGTTTTACGATTATACGATTATACTTATACGGATATACGTATACGAGTATACATATACTTATATGCTGTTTTATGCATTTGCATCGAAATGTTTATGATTTGGTTTACACAGAGTACAGTCGTGGTTACGTTGTTGTATCGATACACTTGCCTCTCTGCTGATCCCCGATGGTAGGCTTTATTCCAGGGGAGGCTGTGACTCCTGACCCGAGGTCTTTACCGGGGGGAGGCAGACCTTTGACCTGAGGCCATTTCCGGCTAGAATCACGTGGAAGTCAGGGACTCCGTGGTTCTGACTGTACTAGCACGGGTGTGTCCACGAGCGACCCCGTGAGATTTTTATGCATGCTCCGTATACGTGAGGAGTTAGAGTCTCCCTCGTGTACAATTTGATTATTTATACTTTCGACTCGCATATGTTTTTAATATATATATATTACTTGGTGAAAGACATTTATTTTCGTCCACTCACTCTAACATGTTTATTGTCTTTCCCCTGGGTTTTTCGGTTTCCGTGCCCAGTTTGCAGTTCAGGCTCTGGTGTCGCACGTCGTGGTCGGAGGCATAGTGCTCGAGCAATCTTGTTTCATCCAGTAGGTTTATTGTTCTGCCTACTGTGGTATGCGTATATGATTATGTATTAGATGTCGCTCTGAGTTTTCTGTGGTATATGTTATACGATTTTATACCGGATTTCAGTAAAGTATAGATATATTTACTGATTTACTTTACTGTTGATATATTGAGAAATCCGGATGGGATTGGTGCCCACGGTTTGCTTTTTGTGGCATAGGATGAAGTGTATTTTCCGCGTGCAGGTAATGGTAATTCCACGATAGTAACGAAACTCTGCCCAAATTTCAAATTTTTTTGTTGATTCGTATTTTCGATAGGGTTTGATTCCGGTTTAGGCAACTAAACCGGGGTTGGGTCCTTTCATGCAGGTTATGGTAATTCCACGCTAGTAACGAAACTCTGTCGAAATTTTGGAAAATTTTTGTTGGTTCGTATTTTCGAAAGGGTTTGATTCCGGTTTGATGCCAGCTGCACCTTACACAGTGAAGCCGATGCTTAGACGTTCTGTATTTCACTGGTTTAAGGGCGTTCGTTATCCGGCTACGTATGCAGCTACTATAACTGGAGCAGTGGACGAGGTGCAACACAAGTTTGTTGGTCTAAAGACACATGACTATCACGTTATGCTGCAACGTCTGATTCCAGTGGTAATTCGACCATACTTGCCTCGGGACGTCGTAGAACCAATAGTGGCATTGTGCAGGTGGTGGCAGAGGTTATGCGCCCGAGAATTAAAGAAGTCAGATGTGGTGGAATTGCAACAACAAATTGTGCACATCATTTGCAAACTAGAGAGGATTTTCCCCCTGTTTTCTTTGACATCATGATTCACCTAATGATCCACCTGCCCGAGCAGGTGCTCATTTCTGGTCCGATCCAGTACACTTGGATGTATCCTCAAGAAAGGTACGTACAACTAATTAGTTATACAGGTTTCTCGATTCATAATTTGTTCCATTGCAGATTACTAGCTATATGTACTTATTCTTATTGTACGTTTGATTTTGTAGACAGCTTGGACAGTATAAGTCATTCGTCAAAAACAGGTCGGCCCCGATGGCTCCATAGCAGAGACATACCTAATGCATGAGTGTGTTACTTACTGCAACAGGTACCTCAAAGATCCACCACCTCCCACTGCCTTCGATCGCAGTGCCTGCATCAATCTTTCTGTCGTCACCAATGTCGTCCGACCGTTTAGATGAGTATTAAAGGAATCGTTAACACAAGAAGAACTTATTGAGGCACATTGGGTAGTGTTGTGAGACTGTGACGAAGTTGAGCCGTACATGATGTCATACAGGGAGAGGCTTCAGGCGTTAAATCAAAACAAGAGTTCGGCGTGGATTGAGAAAATGGTTAAGAAGAAGTTTCCCGATTATTTTTTCCAATGGATACGTACGTACGTCTCGGTATTTAATTAGTAATTTATATACATATCGATCATGTTTGTAGAAAGTAAACCCTTATATTAATTTGCACTTTTTTGCAGATGATTGATCTGCAAAAATCTGAAAACCACGGGGGGTGGTGGTCATGGCCAAAACACTTGCTAGCAGGGAAGCCGATTAAACACTATATTTATCCCGGACGTTTTGTGAACGGTGTAAAGTTCCATTCATTGGCCCGAGATGAAGGAAGAAGAACACAAAACAGTGGGGTAGCGGTTGGGAAAGACAATGATCTATATTACGGGGCTATTGTATATGTGGTTCAGCTATGTTACGGGAATGATGTCAACGTTTTCCTATTCAAGTGCAGATGGTTCAAGCGTACAAATGAGGACCTGGGACTATTATCAGTTGATACAAACTCAAGCTGGTATGAGGATGAGCCTTTCGCTCTCGCCACCTTAGTTCGACAAGTGTTCTATCTCGACGATCCGAAAGCCGGTGAAGAGTGGAAAATAGTGAACCATATCTCTCATCGAGGAATATGGAATACAGAGACAATTGAAGGGACACCGGCGACGACTGAAGATGCTGCTGAACCAGAAAGAGACATTCCTGCCTATCAAGAGCCTAATATTTCTGTCATCCGCTCCGATATAATGGACCTGGTTCAAGATGGTGAACGGTTACCCATGCCTGATGGTTGTACAGATCTAACTGAAGATGAGATTATCGATGAGGTAGATGAAGAAGACGAGCAGGAAGAGGACACGGACGAGGACTCAGGTTATTCGTCGGACGATGTTGAGTATGATGAGGAGGATGAGCAATCGGATACCGGGGATGAGGATGATGACGATTATGATGATGACTACTTAACTAAGACGAGAAAATTAATTGGTAGTTGAGTATGTAATTATTTTAATATATGATGCATCATCGATCAATAATTAATATAAATATTATAAGGAGGATGATGTATATATGTACGTAGATCTTAATATTTTTGTTCTTAATTAATTAATTACACGCGTCCAGGTTATATAATTATATATTGCGAGAGATTAATGAAATAAATGTTTCAGAAATTATACTATATTATTCTATGATTAATTGATTATATACGTTGATCGACATGTGATAGTATTATTGTGAGCACAAATGTAGTGTATATATATATATATGTCCGTTCAATTACGGCGTTAAATCTATATATCATGCGAGAAGGAAAGTTCATACATAAATACGTACCTTGGGCTATCTCCCTAGCTAAATCCTCGACCCTAAATCTAGCTAGCAAATCGGATCGATCGAATTCGATCATTGTTTAAATTTTTTTTTACTCAAAATAATTGAACGGGCACACAAATAACCCTGGACGACCTAAACCCTAAACCCTAAGGCCCTAACCCCTGAATTCAGGGTTTTTACACCTGGACGACGGAGATGGTCATTGTCCGTCGTCCAGGTATAAACTAGGACGACGGAGATGGTCATTCTCCGTCGTCCAAGTTCACAAACCCTAAACCCTAAACAGTAAGGCCCTAACCCCTGAATTCAGGGTCTATACACCTGGACGACGGAGATGAGATTTTTCGTCGTCCAGGTTGGTACCTGGACGACGGAAAATCTCATCTCTGTCGTCCAGGTGCAGATATCATAATTTTTTCTAAGACAACGACCATCTAGACCTTCTTCCAATGCATATTCTTTTCGTCAAGACTTTAGAGTAAACAATTCTTGGTGCGTGAGCTTCAACGGTTCGACAATCGGAGTTGCGAAATGCCTTGTATCCACGTTTCCGGTTTGTGAAATTCTCAGTTTTGCGGTTGACTGTGCCGATGAAACCCTTCCCGAACTTATTATTTTATGGTCCTTTGAAGACAATTATATATTATGTTACGACGAACATATCCAACGGTTGTTTTGTCCAAATTCAATTTCGTTAATACTCTGCTGCAAATGAGCCTCTACTTATGAACACTTAAGTCGTAAGGATTAGTCGATACTTAACAACTTTCAAGACGTAAAATTATTCGTCGGTTCAAATTTAACTGTTCATATATACGATGCGTTCATCGATATTGGACGACTATTTCACTCGAATGAAAGATCGCTAAATTTCTAGCGAATTAATTTTAAAATTTTTTTTAACGTAAATTGAACCTGGACGACGGAGAATGACAAGATCCGTCGTCCAGGTTCAATTTACCATGGCGGTTCAATTTTTTATTTTATTTTTTTTCTTTGAAAATTTCACTTGGACGACGGAGATGTCGTTCTCCGTCGTCCAGGTGTTCACCTGGACGACAGATAACGTCCTTCTCCGTCGTCCAAGTCAAAAATCATGGCGGTTCGATTTACCGCCTCAATTTTCGGCACCGCTTGAATTTCCACTTAGACGACGGAGATTCAATTCTCCGTCGTCTAAGTCCAAATTTATGGCGGGTGAAACGTCCTGCCCATTAATTACGCGCCGCTTCGAAATTTTTTAACTCTTCACTTAGACGATGGAAAACACTGTTTCCGTTGTCCAAGTGAACTTAGACGACGGAAATTAGTGCTCCGTCGTCTAAGTGAAAGCCTATAAATAGAACAGCAACCCCCCCCCCCCCTTTTCTCATTCCATCTCCTCTCTCCTCCTCTCCTCTCCTCTCATCTCCTCCGGCGATGCTCCGACGACAATTTTTCCGGCATGGTTCCTCCTCTCCGACGACTCAACTCTGGCGATATTCCTGATTACTCCGGTGAGGTAAATTTCTATTTTTTACCGTATTAAAATTATTTTCATTTAATTAATTAATTTCTAAATATAATTTAATAATTAGTTTTAAATATTTGATTATTGTAATTATAATAATTTTTAGTGGTTAATTATTGTAATTAATAATTAATTAAATGCATAATTGTAATTAGTTGATAATTTATTAAATGAATAAATTCATTATTGTAATTATAATAATTTAATAATTAGTTTTAAATAATTCATTATTGTAATTAGTTTTAAATAATAATTATTGTTAATAATAATTAATTATATTGGTAAATGAATAATTATTATTAAATGCATGATAAATAATAATTTATTATTGCCATTATTTATTGTTTTACTTAATTGATAATTACGTGTATTTTCTAGTAAATTGCATGGTAGTACGTCTTCGATTTAAATTTAGTACATAGGTTTGGTTTATTAAGTCGCACTCTTTGGAATAGATGGCGCCTCTTTTCCTAGCTTATCTCCTTAACCCCTCGTGATGTGTGGATTTCATCACCGCACACCATAACCTAAGTGAAGTTATGGACACGAGGTTGAGGGCGGAGTTTGCAAAGGACTTGAGGGAGTGTAAATTTTCGAAAAATTGGCCGAATGTCGGACATGGTGTCTAGAAACAGGTTATGATTGGTGACAGGTTTTGGATCTAAGAAAGACGACACCAATAGGTGTTTTGTCGAAATTAGTCCTGCCTCTCGCGTTATCTCTATCCCTAACTGGCCATTTTTTCGATTTAACCAAGGCTGATTAATTGAAAATTTACACTTTATCGAGCAGGTCGCGCGTCCATTGAACGACCGAAAAAGCCAAGCTAGTGTACTCTATTTAAATCTTAACCGTACTTAATTAGCGTAAATTTTGCACTTGTAATTATTATGGTAAGTAGTTATTTTAATAACATATTCCTAGGTTTAAATGGCTCCATCCGGCAAGAAGAAAGCCCAACAAGAGGCAGAAGATGCCATGTTCCGAATGTTGGCGGACCAAGTCGGTTGGGTTCAACAGGAGGGCAACGACGCCCTCAATCCGGACCCTTCATCTGGTTCGGAGGTGGCGCCTCTTGAGGAAATTTCCTCTGCCCCATTTATCTCCGGCGGTGATGACGTCGACCCCTTTTCAACTCCGACGCCCGGTACCGGTTCAACGGCAAGTACTCAGGCGTCCTCGACCGCTGAATCTATCATGTACAGCGCCCGCCGTAAGCAAAGGAGGGCCCCCACTGACCCGAAACCGAAAAGGACTCGGGGTCTCGTTAAAGGGGGCAAAGCGGAGAAAATTTGCAAGGCGACCGGGAAAAAGATCGACTTGCCCTACGACAAATTCACCGGTGGCCCTCCCACAGCTCAGCTAGCAAGTCTCTCGGCGCATAGCATAGGGTTAATCGTCCGTAGCCGGGTTCGTCTCACTGCCCCTACTTGGAAGGAGGTGCCAGATGATGAGAAGGCGAAAGTCTTTAAAGATCTTTCGGTACGTAATACGTCCAATTTTAGTTATTATATAATATTGTTAATATTAGTTATAATTTCATAATATATACGATTATAATTTTCTATTTATTTTTGATAGGAACAATTTGCGGTGGATCCGACACCGGCGATGTAGAGGCATATCAACCAAACCGCCAACTCCATCTACAAAGATTGGAAGTACAGGCTCCATCAGTACTTCCAAACTTACGGTCCCGCGCCTCTCCCCGTAGAGCTGCGTGGGGATAGAGAAGATGAGTGGCAGTGGTTGTGTAACCACTTTGCCGATGACGAATTTAAGGTGTTAATTTACTTTTTTTTATTTCAATTAAGATAATTGAATTATTTAAATTTTAGTTATTAATTTTTTAATGATTTAATTATGTTGTCTAACAGAAATTCTCCGGTGTCAACAAAGCCAACCGGGGGAAGAAGGACAAACACCATACTTCCGGCGCCAAGCAACTCATTCAAATAGCCAAGAAGCACAAGGATAATGGCTCCAAACACCCTTATCTGGATGCAAGCATAAGCGCGTACGTGACGCCTGGGCTTGATAATGAAGCGAGTCAATGCGGCGTAAGTGATATATATATATATGCGCTTTTAATTATAGTAATTATTATTTAAATATTATTTCATTATAATAAATTAATTATTCTTTTGTAGGCAAGGGTGATAGAGCGTGCGCAGGAAGAGTTGGCTAACACTCAGCTTGAGTTCCCAGATGTGCCGCCGGAAGACCTGCCTCCTCTATCCTTAGAGAGCCAAATTGCAATCGCGGATGAGGTTTACGGTCGTAGAGCTGGCATGGAGGTTAGGCACTTCGGGCCTAAGGTGGTACGAGATTTGTCGATGACCTCCGACTCATCATCTACGGTAGGTTCGGGCCAGCAGAGAAGGACTCAGGCTGCGGCCGTCGAAGCAGCCATTCAAGAGGCTCGACTGGCACGAGAGGAGAATTAATCCATGCGGCAAAGACTTGACGAGCAACAAGCACAAATAGCCCAACTCATCGCCCTCATGCAACAATCTCGAGAAGTATGTCAACCTCCTCCGAACTCATACCGCGACGACGACGACCCGGCTGGAGGCGGGGGACGCGGCGGTGCATCTGCTTCTCCAGTGTGTTAATTAGCTTGTAGTTTTTTAATTATCTCGTTTCTTTCCGCATTCCGAACAATATTTATATTTTTATGGGTTTTTTGAATGTGTATGTACAAATTAATTTTAATTATTTAATAATTAAGTAATATTTAATTAATTAGTTTATTTAATTAATTTTATCATTTTTCATTATTTAAATTCAATTAATAATAAATTAAATTAATAATATTTAATTACAATTTATTTTTTTTAAAAAAATTAAAAACCACTTGGACGACGGAGAACTTAATCTCCGTCGTCCAAGTGATAACTTGGGCCACGGAGATTGTTACATTCTCTGTGGCCCATGTAATCACCTGCACGACGGAGATTAAATTGTAATTTATTATTATTAATTTTATTTATTATTAATTGAATTTAAATAATTTAATTAAATAACGATGGAGATTAAGTTCTCCGTCGTCCACGTGTTTACATGGGCCATGCAGATTGTTACATTCTCCGTGGCCCAGGCAATCACCTGGACGACGGAGAACTTAATCTCCGTCATCTAGGTGATTACATGGGCCACGGAGAATGTAACAATCTCCGTGGCCCATGTAATCACCTGGACGACGGAGATTAAGTTCTCCGTCGTCCAGGTGATTACATGGGCCACGGAGATTATCCGCGGTCCAAGTGAACCTGGATGACGGAGAACTTAATCTCCGTCGTCCAGGTGCTTGGACGACAGCACTTGGAGCACGGACCTTGGACGACAGAGATTCCGTCGTCTAAGTACTTAGACGACGGAAAAACGCACTTAGACGACGGAAACTCTCCGTCGTCTAAGTGCTGTTTTCTTGTAGTGGATGTTGCCTATCAAGCCGTGAAACATTGCGTTCATGAGCCTCTGGTATGTGGAGCCTGCGTTCTTCAATCCGAAAGGCATAACGACGTAGCAATAGAGGCCCTTGTCAGTGACAAAGCACGTCGCCTCCTGGTCTTCGGGGTCCATGAAGATCTGATTGTATCCTGAGTATATGTCCATCATCGATAGGAGCTCGTGCCCAGCTGTTGCGTCTACCAACTGGTCGATCCTCAGTAGAGGAAAGATGTCCTTGGGGCATGCCTTGTTGAGGTCGCTGTAATCGATGCACATCCTCCATTTCTTGTTGTTCTTCTGCACCATCACGGCATTGGAGATCCACTTCGGGTAATCCACTTTTCGGATGAACCTGATGCCCAGCAGTCGGTCCACCTCCTAGTGCATTGCTGCGTAGTGTTCGGCCTTGTACGCCATTCGCTTCTGTTTCACCGCCCTCGTGCTGGTCCTGACGCTCAGTTTATGGGATATGATGTTCGTGTTGATCCTGGGCATGTCCTTGTATGACCACGCGAATACATCTTGCTTCTCTTTTAGTAATGCGATTATTCCCTCGGCTATCGCGGGCGTCAGTTGTGGGCCGATCTGGATTGTCCTCTTCGGATGGTCGGGGGATAACTAAATTGTCATCAGCTATTCGCGCTCGGGGATGGGAGATACCGCCATCAGCCCGTCGTGCGGGTGATCCGGTGTCTCTGCTTTCGGCCCCAATTCTTCCAAAGCCAGGACCTCTTGCCTATTCTCGGGCTTTGCTGCTTCCACGTAGTCGTAGCCCCGGACGTGCCCGACTTCGTGCTCTGTCGGGAATCGGCCCAGCAGCATGTGCCCTGCGATGATCAGTTTTAGCTAGCTGATCCCCGGTCTCCCAAGTATGGCGTATTATGGGGAGGGCGTGTCTATGATGACGAAGTCCGTTCGGATTTCGCTGTGTGGGGAGTCGGGGGCACCGATCCTGCCCCGAATGCTATCGCTCCCGATTGGGTACGTTTTTTTGCCGGTGAAGCTTGCAACGCACTCGTGGTCTTACGTCATCTTGTGTGCGGGTCTGCCCAGCTCCGTGTACGCGTCCAAGTAGATCACGTTCACGGACGCCCCGTTGTCTACCAGCACTCTCTTCACGAGGAATCGATCTATGATCGCGTCGATCACAAACGGTAGGGTGCTATTTTTCGGGCTCCTTTCCTCGTCTTCCGCCGTGAAGCTGATGGTTGGCGACTCTCTCCTTCCTGCCTTGTTTGTTCTTCCTGTTCCGATTGTCAGTACCTCCCTGCCCGGACGGTCGGGCGATGAAGTCCCCTCCTTGCGCTTTCCTCCGAATATCGTGCTGATAGTCCCCCTGGTCTCGATGTTCGCCTCCCGTGGGCGCTCCTCGGTTCTTGGGAGGGCGATCCGTCCGTCACCCTGCATGTCCCTGAGTACCTTCTTCAGCATCACGCAGTCGTTGGTGTGGTGAGTGATGTTGTGGTAGTATTCGCACCATCTGTCCGGGGTCCGACCGATCGAGGCCCTTTCCTTCGAGACGTTGTTTGGTGGTTGGATTTGGTGTCGGTGCTGGCGGAGTAGCTGCTCGTTCGACTGTCGATTGATCGCGTATACTTCCTGCTCGGCCGGTCGGTACCGGGGGGCCTCTTGGGAATGGGTTCCTCGTGGTGCTGGTGCTCTTGTTCGGTCGTTTCGGGCGCCCTGGTGGCTGCTGTAGGTCGGCCTCTGGTTGTTCTGCCCGTGTGTGTCCCGATTTTGCTTGTAGCCTCTGCTTGGCTCTTCCCTATCGTCGATATTCTGTTGTGGTTGGGTGTTCACGCTCTCTGGTTGGTCGGTGTTGGATTTGGAGGTGGTCCCATAGACTCGCGTCTCCACTAGCGCCTTCTGTATGATCAGGTCCATGATCTCGTCGTAGTCGAGGTGCTCCTTCCGCACTAGCTTCTCTACAAACGGTGTCGCAAGCATGTTGTCCATTAGAGCAACCTTAGCCACTTACTTGTCGAGACTTTTGCATGTGCTCGCCAGCGCCCTCCATTGGTTGATGTAGCTGGCTAGGCTCTCGTCCGTCCCCTGGCGGACCTTGAGGAGGATGCCCGTGGTGTTGTACTTGCTTTGGAGCCTGTAGCGTCTCTGGAAGCTCTCCGCCAGCTCGAGGAACGAGTGGATGGAGCTCGGTGGAATCTCATAGAACCAGCTCCTCGCTTCTTCGGACAGTGTCTCCTGGAATAGGAAGCACAAAGTTGAGTCCGAATACCTGGTTCCATCCGTGGCGGATCGAAATTCGTCGATGTGCGTGCGGGGGTCTCAGCTTCCGTCAAACCGAGTGACCTTCGTTGTCTTCGCGTTCAGGTCCCTTCCCCTTTCCAATATGTGCGTCGAGAACGGGCTGACTCGGGGGGTGAACATCCCACCTTGGCCGGCAAGCTTGTCTTTCCGTAAGCACGAGACTTCCTCCTCTAACTCCTCAATCCTCCGAAGGATCAGGGTATTGTCCGTCGGGGGTGCGAACTCCTCCGCTGGTGTGGGCGTTCGGACCGCTCGGGGGTCGGCCCCGCCGAACGGGTGTTGTACTTCGACGTTGGTGGCTTCCCGGACGGGACCCCGCTCGTGTTGTATCTACTACTGGCTAACGAGCGCATCCAATCATTCTTCCAGCCTCTGCTAGGCCTGGCGCTCGTGGTCCCTTTCGAACGCCGCCTCTCGCAGCTCTTGGAGCAGGCAATCGACACGCTCTTTGCCGCTTAGTCCGGGGCTGCTGCTCGTCCCCTGCTCCATTACTTGCCGCGCCCGTGCGCTTGGGGGTGTTTCCTCGACGGGTGTGTCGCTGATGTTCGTCTCTTGGGTATGCATGTGGGCTTTTGGTTGGTGGTGTTTATACGAGGTTTGCAATTTGTAAGTTTCCCACAGACGGCGCCAACTGTTTCTACAGGATTGCGCGGAACGTAATAAAGCAGAAGCAAGTCTGAGTAATCTCCTCGCGTCCGAACGTTTGGGCTGTTCGGATGATCGGGTGTCTTCCTTCTCTCTTTGGGTGTTCGGGTATTCAGATGTTCGGCTCCCATTGTTAGAAGAATACAACGAAAAACGGGCGGTCAGATGATCGAGACAGGGGTGGCTTGCCTTCAACGCTTCGATGCCTAAGTTAGAAGATGTATTGGATATAACAGTCAAGCGAACGTGTAAGAAAGTGGGTTGGAGTATTAAGTGTGGAGTCGAACTCAATATCTGATTGGATCTTCTTACCTGTAATAAATGCCTTACCTATATAGGTGGTTGAGATTGTTGCTTGTTTGTGCTTTTCGATGTGGGATAGAACTGTTTTGCTGTCATATGGTCCGAGCATTCGGATGTGCGCTTGTCGGGCGCGTGCCCGGTCGAATGGGCTCGGTCTTGCGGGTGGAGTTGTTGCCTGCTGAGTGGTGTTTCGGGTGGTCGGGTAGGTGTCGATCACCTGTTTAATTGGGTAAGTATGTTTAATTAACGAACTAATGGTGCTATACTAACACTCAAGAAGCTCCAGATTCGTGTATGTTCCATAGCTAAAAAGGACCTGTGGACAATATGCATATGTTAAATATGTTCTTGCCATCTAGACAAATAATCTGACATTTATTAGTAAAAACAATGGCTGGGTGTTTTCATACTGGTCTCAACTGAATTTTCAATCCAACTGACGTAAAAAACTTGAGTTTAACCTTCTCTAATTCAGTGAAGAACTTTACAGAAAAGCAAAACTAGCAAGTAGCAACACAAACCAAGTAAAAGCAATCGTAGTGGAACAGCAGCCAGCACCTAATAATCTCCACACAGAAGAAGACACAACTCAACAGTTAATATAAAATAGTTAGTTCTTACTCGGAAAATCATCAGATCGTTCAGCAATGATAAACCATTACCCTATGGAAGTTCAATTCATGGTTATGGTAGGTTGTACATCTATGTTATTTTTTCTTTTGAGATTAAAACCATGTTTTTTTTTTCACTTCTCATTGAATGAAGACAAAGAATTTAACAAACAGATAGTCAAGGAAATTGATCATACATCCGCAGACATCTGAAATTAACCAGGAGAAGACCTAATATTTTGGAACAGTCAAATCTTTTTGGTGTTGTATAGGTCTAACAAACTTGTCCTGAATATATGCTTCTGGCTTCTTATTCAGTATCCAGTATACATTCATCACGCTACAAAAGTGTCTCAACGCTGAATTTTACTACATAAGATTCTTTTCTGTTACATCAACCCTAGTTACTTACGTGAGCCTAGTAGAGCATGGAGTCAAAGCACACCAGACAGTTAGAAACCACAGCTCAATGATTCTCTCTAGTGTCCTATAATTGCTTATGTACTTAAACAATTCATAAATTCCGAGTTGCGCACACACTATAATTGAACTATAAGCACTGATTTCACATGACCTAGTAGATATCCTTGAGATTAATTTGGAGTACACTACAGAACAAGCTGTCAGATTACATGGGTTACCCATCTTTCACGTTTGGTAGATACAATTCCAAACCCTATCCATCTACCTACACAACAAAATTCCTCTATCACAAACACCAGAATTACTTGCATCACGATTTGGTATGCAATGTTAGCTTCAATAACTCATATCACCAACATCGAACTTAAGTTACCTACTTCCATCAGCACTTTTCTTGATGGATTTTTGAGTTTTGGCCAAGCTATCTATTGCTTGTTCAATCAACTCTTGCTTCTCAATAGCAAATATATATAGGCAGAACGCAGTGACTTTCCATTCCCAAAACTAGAATTTGCGCTATCTACATTACTTGAGGGGTTCATTCATTTTTTTCTCTTAGTAAATTACTTGTCATTTATAGAAATGGGTCTCATGGCACGTGAAGCTAGACAGTTGTAATTGGTCGAATGACTACCAGAAAGCTACAATATGACAACAAAAATATATTCTAAATTACAAGCAAAGAAATAAGAATACCTGCTCTCCTTCTTTGTAACTTTTCTTAGGGTAGAAGCATTATGCACCAGCATCGTTCTCAAAACTGGCATCAGTTAATCTTTGTGAAAGAGAATCAAGCTGATCCACATCTAGGTTACAAGAAGTTTCCTTGTTCAGTATAGAAATATCCCGGAAGGCCAGTTCATGTGTTCTATGGTCCACACTTTCAAAACCAGATACCTCTTCTCCTGAAGCAGAATAATTGAATAAGTAACCCACAGGACATAAACACCCTGCTCCATCCCATGGTATATGCATTGTCCGCGAGGACACCTTCAAAACGAATAAATAATTAACAAAATTCATTTAGCTAGAGAAATATATAGATAAACAAAAGGCGCGCCCAGCCATAACAGTGAAGGGGACTCGATCTATTTATCATGAAACTTATAAGACTGCACATTCCGAAGAAAGTGATGCAGAAAGAAACAATGTGGAGAATTCAGACTGTTGAATTTGGATCATATTAATCACTTTGAGAAACAAACTTTCCATCCTGGATTTATAACGTGTACGTATTTTGGAGAAAATTGACTTTGCAAGCTTCATGTCCATCCTATCAACCTAGCAACTAACAAACCCCACGCACAAGTACTCCTCTTCAACTAGGCATATTCCTAAACAATGAAATACCTTAAATAATTATTAGCCACACACTTTTGATCAACTAAGCCCATAGTTTTTAGGATGAATTCTGAAAAACTTGACCAAATAATTTCGAATAAAGAAAAGCTAAATCTAAATTAAACCTGAATAACACAATTACATTGTATTGATCACTAGTGTCAGTTTCACTAAAACTCATGAAGGAAGCAAACAAGCCTGATGTTCATCAGTCATCAATGAGAGGAAAATGACTCTCAGTTGCAGAAGCCCAAAGCCATGCCCTAAATGTTCGAAGCCGAGGCTTAATCTTAAGTTGTTCCATGATCTCATTAGCTTCTTTCCACTGAAACTCAGCATTCGAAATGGCCTTTTCTGCAGCCAAGGACGGAGGCATGAAGGGGCCGAGTAGACCCAGGCTCCCCCTCAATTTTTTTTAAAAAAATTATATGTTAATTAGTAAATGATCAATCTAGTTTAATTATTATTATTACAAATTAAGATACTTGAGTGTATGTTTTCACACAAAAAAGAAATTATTACAAATTAAGGCATATGTCAATGTATATTTTAATATATTTCAGCATATATTTTAGGCTAAATGTATAATATGCACAAATAATGTTTATCTTAGTTGCTTATCAATTTTTTTTATTATACATTTAACAAAATATGTCTTATTTTATTGTAGATTTCCTTTTTTTTTTCTCTCTGATTAGACATATAAGTGCAAAATTATACATATACAACATATGTATATATTACAATTTTTTTAGGCCCCTCCTAACATGAATTCCTAGCTCCGGCCCTGTCTGCAGCCCAGATAGCATAATATACCAAGCAAACATTTATCGGCCAAACCTTTTGTCAAAGTCTCATAAATCATAACCTAACGAAAACAGTCCAAGTAATTAGGAATGTAGAGATATTATACATGAACAGCTGAACCTGCAGAGCTTGCTTCTCAAATTCACCGAAAGTGGCAATAATGTCATAACTGCGTGGTAAATTCATCAGGTAAGCGTGCCACCATGAAGTCTTCCCTTTACTCATTTCATAGAGTAAATAAACACTCAATCTCTGCATTCAACGAACAATTTGGGTTCGAAGTAAATAGAGTCTGCATTGATGAAAAGCATTCAACCTCACTAGCTATTAAAGTTGAAACAAACAATTGAGTCACCTGGGCATGGGTAGGGGAGAGCTGAGCATGTTTGAGTGAGAGGGTTTGGGTTGTAAGCAAAGCGGACATGGGAACTTTGAGGAGTAAGTCTCACTACAAGAAAAACACACTTAGACCGCGGAGCATTTCCGTCGTCTAAGTGCGTTTTTCCGTCGTCTAAGTACTTAGACGACGGAGGCTCCATCCTCCAGGTTCCGTGCTCAAAGTGCTATCGTCCAGGCACCTGGACGACGGAGAATTTCATCTCCGTCATCCAAGTGCACTTGGACCGCGAACATTCTCCGTAGCCCAGGTAAGCACCTGGACGACGGAGAATTTCATCTCCGTCGTCCAAGTTCACTTGGACCGCGGAGAATGTCCGCGGCCCAAGTAAGCACCTGGATGACGGAGATGAAATTCTCCGTCGTCCAGGTGATTACCTAGACCGCGGAAAATGTGACGTTCTCCGTGGCCCAGGTAAGCACCTGGACGACGGAGAATTTCATCTCCGTCGTCCAAGTGGTTATTTAATTTTTTTTTAAATTAAATATATATATATAATATAATTTATTATTAAATTGTAATTAAATATTAATAATTTAATTTATTATTAATTTAATTTAAATAATGAAAAATGTTAAAATTAATTAAATAAACTAAATTTGTAATATTACTTAATTAAATAATTAAAATTAATTTGTACATACATAATCGAAAAATGCATAAAAATTAAAATATTGTTTGGAATGCCGAAAGAAACGAGATAATAAACTACTAGCTAATTAATACACTGGAGGAGCAGATGCGCCGCCGAGTCCCCCGCCTCCAGCCGGGTTGTCGTCGCCAGGGTATGGGTTCGGAGGAGGTTGACATTCTCCTCGAGATTGTTGCATGAGGGCGATGAGTTGGGTTATTTGTGCTTGTTGCTCATGAAGTCTTTGACGCATGGATTGATTTTCCTCTCGTGCGAGTCGAGCCTCTAGAATGGCTGCTTCGACGGTCGTAGCCTGGGTACTTCTCCGCCCCGAACCTCCCGTAGATGATGAGTCGGAGGTCGTCGACAAATCTCGAACCACCTTAGGTCCGAACCCCCTAACCTCCTTGCCAGCTCTACTACCGTAGACCTCATCCGCGATTGCAATTTGGCTCTCCATGGATAGAGGAGGCAGGTCTTCCGGCGGCAAATCTGGGAACGCAAGCTGAGTGTTAGCCAATTCTTCCTGCACACGCTCTACCACCCTTGCATACAAAAGAATAATAAAAAAATTATAATGAAATAATATTTAAATAATAATTACTACAATTAAAAGCACATATATATATATCACTTACGCCGTATTGACTCGCTTCATTATCGAGCCCAGGTGTCACGTACGCGCTTATGCTAGCATCGAGATAAGGGTGTTTGGAGCCCTTATTCTTGTGCTCCTTGGCTATTTGAATGAGTTGCTTGGCGCCGGAAGTATGGTATTTGTCCTTCTTCCCCCGGTTGGCTTTGTTGACACTGGAGAATTTCTGTTAGACAACATAATTAAATCATTAAAAAATTAATAACTAAAATTTAAATAATTCAATTATCTTAATTGAAATAAAAAAAGTAAATTAACACCTTAAATTCGTCATCGGCAAAGTGGTTACACAACCACTGCCACTCATCTTCTCTATCCCCACGCAGCTCTACGGGGGGAGGCGCGGGACCGTAAGTTTGGAAGTACTGATGGAGCCTGTACTTCCAATCTTTGTAGATGGAGTTGGCGGTTTGGAAGTACTGATGGAGCCACTCGCTTCATTATCTTAATTGAAATAAAAAAGTAAACACCTTAAATTCTTCATCTTGAAAGTGGTTACACAACCACTGCCACTCATCTTCTCTATCCCCACGCAGCTCTACAGGGGTAGGCACGGGACCGATATTTTCGAAGTACTGATGGAGCCTGTACTTCCAATCACGGTAGATGGAGTTGGCGGTTTGGTTGATATGCCTCAACATCGCCGGTGTCGGATCCACCTCAAATTGTTGCTATCAGAAATAAATAGAAAATTATAATCGTATATATTATGAAATTATAACTAATATTAACAATATTATATAATAACTAAAATTGTATGTATTACGTACCGAAAGTTCTTTAAAGAGTTTCGCCTTCTCATCATCCGACACCTCCTTCCAAGTAGGGGCAGTGAGACGAACCCGGCTACGAAAGATTGACCCTATGCTATGCGCCGAGAGACTTGCTAACTGAGCTGTGGGAGGGCCACCAGTGAATTCGTCGTAAGGCAAGTTGATCTTTTTCCTGGTCGCCTTGCAAATTTTCTCTGCTTTGTCGCCTTTAACGAGACTGCGAGTCCTTTTCGGTTCCGGGTCAGTCGGGGCATTCCTTTGCTTACGGCGGGCGCTGTAGAGGATAGATTCAGAGGTCGAGGACGTCTGAGTACTTGATTATGAACAGGTACCAGACGTCGGAGTTGAATATGGGTCGTCATTACTGCTGGAGATAAATGGGGCAGCAGGAATTTCCCCAGAGGGCGCTGCCGACAGACCAGATGAAGGGTCCGGATTGAGGGCGTCGTTACCCTCCTGTTCAACCCAACCGACTTGGTCCGCCAAGCGGCGGAGCATAGCATCTTCTGCCTCCTGTTGAGCTTTTTTCTTGCCTGATGGAGCCATTTAAACCTAGGAGTACGTTGTTAAAATACCTAATTACCATAATAATTACAACTAAAAATTTACTCTAATGAAGTACGGTTAAGATTTAAATAGAGTACACTAGCTTGGCTTTTTGGGTCGTTCAATGGACGTGCGACCCGCGCGATAAAGTGTAAATTTTCAATTAATCAGCTTTGGTTCAATCGAAAAACATGGCCAGTTAGGGATAGAGATAACGCGAGAGGCAGGACTAATTTCGACAAAACACCCCGAGGCTAACCAAATGAATAGTATATACTCTATTGGTGTCGTATTTCTTAGATCCAAAACCTGTCACCAGTCATAACCCATTTCTAGACACCATGTCCGACATTCGGCCAATTTTTCGAAAATTTACACTCTCTCAAGTCCTTTGCAAACTCCGCCCTCAACCTCGTGTTCATAACTTCACTTAGGTTAGGGAGATAAGCTAGGAAAAGAGGCGCCATCTATTCCAAAGAGTGCGACTTAATAAACCAAGGCTATGTACTAAATTTAAATCAAAGACGTACTACCATGCAATTTACTAGAAAAAAGACATAATTATCAATTAATAATTTTTAATTACATGCAATAATAATCACAAATTATACTATTAATTTACACAATAAATAATGACAATAATGAATTATTATTTATCATGCATTTAATAATAATTATTTATTTACCAATATAATTAATTATTATTAACAATAATTAAAAAGTGTAAATTACTAATAATTATTATTATTAATTACTAATTATTATAATTACTAATTATTTAAAACTATTATAATTACTAATTATTATAATTACAACTATTAATTATTATTTACTTATTAATAATAACATGTAATACTAATTAAATAATGTCTATAATTACAACTATTATATATAACAACTAAATAATTATTATAATAACTAATTATTTAAAACTATTTACCAATTAAATAATTACTTAAATAAAAATAATGTTAATTAATTAAAAAATAGAATTATTACCTCGCCGGAATATCGTCGGAGAGGGGGAACCACGCCGGAATTTGAGTCGCTGGAGCGTCGCCGGAGGAGGAAGGCCGGAGGAGAGGAGAGGAAGAGAGGAGGGGAGATGGAATGAGAAAAGGAGGGGGGGGAACTGTTCTATATATAGGCGTTCACCTAGACGACGGAGCGCTATTTTCCGTCGTCTAAGTGGACTTAGACGACGGAAACGCGCTTTTCGATCGTCTAAGTGACCGTTTCAAAATTTTGAAACGGCGCCCAATTAATTGGCGGGATGTTTGGAACCGCCATAAATTTCAACTTAGACAACGGAGAATTGATTTTCCGTCGTCTAAGTGAAATTTCAAGCGGTACCGAAAATTGAGGCGGCACATCGAACCGCCATAATTTTCAACTTGGACAACGGAGAATAACCATCTCCGTGCAATTTACATTGAAAAAAAAATTAAAATGAACCGCCATGGTTTTTGAACATGGACGACGGAGATGGTCATTCTCCGTCGTCCAGGTTTAAATTACGTAAAAAAAATTTAAAAATTAATTCGCTAGGAATTTAGCGATATGTCATTCGAATGAAATAGTCGTACAATATCGATGAATGCATCGTATATATGAACAGTTAAATTGGAAACGACAAATAATTTTACGTCTTTAAACTTGTTAAGTATCTACTAATCTTTACGACTTAATGGTTCATAAGTATAGGCTTATTTGCACCAGAGTATTAACGAAATTGAATTTGGACAAAACAACCGTTGGATACATTCGCCGTAACATAATATATAATTACAATAATTTTCAGAAAATAATAAGTTTGTGAAGGGTTTCATCGGCACAGTCAACCACAAAACCGAGAATTTCACAAACCGGAAACGTGGATACAAGACATTTCGCAACTCCGATTTTCGAACCGTCGAAGCTCGCACACCAAGAATTATTTACTCTAAAGTCTTGATGAAAAGAATATGCATTGGAAGATGGTCTAGATGGTCGTTGTCTTAGAAAAAAATTACGAAATCTACACCTGGACGACGGAGATGAGCTTCTCCGTCGTCCAGATGCAGAGACCCTGAATTCAGGGGTTAGGGGCCTTACTGTTTAGGGCATAGGGTCTCTGAACCTGGAGGACGGAGAAGCTCATCTCCGTCGTCCAGGTTCAGAGACCCTGAATTCAGGGGATAGGGGCCTTACTGTTTATGGTATATGGTTTTGCACTTTGACGACGCAAATTCCCTTCTCCGTCGTCCTAGCTAGTTAGTACCTGGACGACGAAGAATGACCATCTCCGTCGTCCAAGTGTACAAACCCTGAATTCAGGGGTTAGGGACTTAGGGTTCAGGGTTTAGGTCATCCAACGTCATTTGAGTGTCCGTTCAATTATTTTGATTCAAGTCGATAATTAAAAAATTGATCGATCGATCCGATCTGCTAGATTTAGGGTCGAGGATTTAGGGAGATAGCTCAAGGTATTTATGTATGAACTTTCCTTCTTGCATGATATATAGATTTAACGCCGTAATTAAAACAACATATATATATATACTACATTTGTGCTCACAATAATACTATCACATGTCGACATAATCAATCATAGAATAATATAGTATAATTTCTAAAACATTTATTTCATTAATCTCTCGCAATATATAATCATATATATGGACCCATAATTAATCCAATTTACACATAAATATTATTTAAAAACAATTAAACGAACGAAAGCTTCTTGAGGAAGTTTCTTGGACATAATAGAAAGCTTTCACCTTTTTTACTACCCAAAGCCCAAAATACCCAAAAGGCGAAATCTGAAATTAATTTCTCCGTTGTCCAGGACATATAATTCGGATTAATTAATTAATTTAATTTAATTTACGTACGTCGGTCGATCCGATCTGATCGAGCATGGACGCGTGTAATTAATTAATTAATTAAGTACAAAAATATTAATTAAGACCTACGTACATATATACATTCTCCTCTTTATAATATTTATATTAATTATTGATCGATGATGCATCATATATTACAATAATTACATAAATTAATTACCAATTAATTTTTCTCGTCTTAGTTAAGTAGTCATCATCATAATCGTCATCATCCTCGTCCCCGGTATCCGATTGCTCATCCTCCTCATCATACTCAATATCGTCCGACGAATAACCTGAGTCCTCGTCCGCGTCCTCATCCTGCTCGTCTTCTTCATTAATGGCATCGATAATCTCATCTTCAGTTAGATCTGTACAACCATCAGGCATAGGTAACCGTTCACCATCTTGAACCTGGTCCATTATATCGGAGCGGATGACAGAAATATTAGGTTCTTGATAAGCAGGAATGTCTCTTTCTGGTTCAGCAGCATCTTCAGTCGTCGCCGGTGTCCCTTCAATTGTCTCTGTATTCCATATTCCTCGGTGAGAAATATGGTTCACTATTTTCCACTCTTCACCGGCTTTCGGATCGTCGTGATAGAACACCTGCCTAACTAAGGTGGCGAGAGCGAAAGGCTCATCCTCATACCAGCTTGAGTTTGTATCGACTGATAATAGTCTCAGGTCTTCCTTTGTACACTTGAACCATCTGCACTTGAATAGGAAAACGTTGACATCATTCCCGTAACATAGCTGAACCACATATACAATAGCCCCGTAATATAGATCATTGTCTTTCCCAACCGCTACCCCACTGTTTTGTGTTCTTCTTCCTTCATCTCTGGCTAATGAATGGAACTTTACACCGTTCACAAAACATCCGGGATAAATATAGTGTTTAATCGGCTTCCCTGCTAGCAAGTGCTTTGGCCATGACCACCACCCCCCGTGGTTTTCAGATTTTTGCAGATCAATCATCTGCGAAAATGAGCAAATATAAGGGTTTAGTTTCTACAAACATGATCGATATGTATATAAATTACTAAATACGGAGACGTACGTACGTACCCATTGGAAGAAATAATCGGGAAACTTCTTCTTAACCATTTTCCCAATCCATGCCGAACTCTTGTTTTGATTTAACGCCTGAAGCCTCTGCCTGTATGAAATCGTGTACGGCTCAACTTCGTCATAGTCTCGCAACACTACCTAATGTGCCTCAATAAGTTCTTCCCGTGTTAACGATTCCTTTAATACTCCTTTAAACGGTCGGACAACATTGGTGACGACAGAAAGATTGATGCAGGCACTGGGATCGGCCACAGTGGGAGGTGGTGGATCTTTGAGGTACCTGTTGCAGTAAGTAACACACTCATGCATTAGGTATGTCTCTGCTATGGAGCCATCTGGGGACGACCTATTTTTGACGAATGACTTATACTGTCCAAGCTGTCTACAAAATCAAACGTACAATAAGAATAAGTACATATAGCTAGCTAGTAATCTCCAGTGGAACAAATTATGAATCGAAAAACCTGTATAATTAATTAGTTGTACGTACCTTTCTTGAGGATACATCCAAGTGTACTGGAACAGACCAGAAATGAGCACATGCTCGGGCATGCGGATCATTAGGTGAATCATGATGTCAAAGAAAGCAGGGGGGAAATCCTCTCTAGTTTGCAAATGATGTGCACAATTTCTTGTTGCAATTCCACCACATCTGACTTCTTTAATTCTCTGGCGCATAATCTCTGCCACCATCTGCACAATGCCACTATTGGTTCTACGACATCGCGAGGCAAATATGGTCGAATTACCACTGGAATCAGACGTTGCAGCATAACTTGATAGTCATGTGTCTTTAGACCAACGAACTTGTGTTGCACCTCGTCCACTACTCCAGTTATAGTAGCTACATACGTACCCGGATAACGAACGCCCTTAAACCAGTGAAATACAGAACGTCTAAGTGTTGGCTTCACTGTGTAAGGTGCAGCTGACATCTTGTTGTACAATCCTTTCCTATCCTTCCTCAACCACAAGGGACGACGTAGATTCATTGATTCCAGATCTTTGCGTGCTTTGGGAGTATCTTTAGTCTTGAACTTAATACTGAGAATTGTTCCCACCACGCCGTCGCACACATTCTTTTCTATGTGCATCGCGTCCAAGTTGTTCTTCAGCTTCAACTTCGACTAGTAAGGGAGTTCAAAGAATATGCTCTTGTGATGCCAATAGCAGAGATCATGTGGAGGAATTAGATTGCATTTCTTTACATCTGCGTCATTGGTCAGCACACCAAAGTCGAAATAGCTCAACCTCTCTAAAATCTCTTCGCCCGACCAACTACGAGGTTTAGGATTGTTCTCTACCGTCTCGTCCAAAATGAGCTTCATCCTGTCGCCAGGGGTGGTTGTGAGGAAGCCATCTACGGTGACCCAAGTAACACACCTTCCCCGCGTGCCAACTAGAGTTCACGTCGTCCAAACATATAGGACATCTATTATATCCTTTTGTCCTGCATGCTGCCAACATCCCATACGCTGGAAAATCGATGGTCGTCCACATTATGGCAGCCCTCATCGTGAACATCGTGTCAATGAATTTGTCATAAGTTGGGACTCCATTTTGCCACAACAGTTTCAGCTCGTCGATCAAAAGTCTGAGGTAGACATCTAAGCACTTCCCTGGAGATTTAGGACCTTGAATTAGTACAGTAAGGAAATTAAATTCCTTGTTCATGCACATTCACGGAGGCAAGTTGTACGGCATCAGAATAACTGGCCAAGTGCTGACGGCGGAGCTATTACTTCCCCAAGGATTGAATCCGTCTGTAGATAGGCCGAGTCTAACATTTCTAACCTCTGCAACAAAGTCTCCAAATTCTCTGTTGAAATGTTTGAAACCCTCCCCATCCGCGGCGTGTCGCAGGACATCGTCATCTATTCGCTTTTCTGCATACCATCGCATCGCCTCTGCTGTGTGTAGAGACATGTACAGGCGCTGCAATCTGGGAATCAAGGGAAAATATCGAACAACTTTCACAGGAATTCTCTTTTTCGAACTCTTCCTATTCACCTGGAATCTGCACTGGCCACATACGGGACAATAGTCCAAATCTTTATACTCTTTGTAAAATAGCACACAATCATTCGGACATGCGTCAATTATCCTGTACTTTAGGCCGAGGCTGCTCAAGATATTTCTAACCTTATAATGAGATTTAGGAAGATTGTGATCATCAGGAAGCAACTTACATATTTGCTCCTGAATTTCGTCAAAAGCACTGACTGACATTTTGTGCTTCATTTTTATCTTCATTTGCTCCATCACATATTGCAACACATTCTCTCGGCATCCAGGGAACACCGGGGTCTGCGCTTCAAGTAGCATCTGGTTGTACTTATCCATCTCACTAGTGTCAGTGGCCAAGCTAGCAGCGGGGAATGTGTCATCATGCTCATGAGTGGTACTGTAACCTCTGTCTTGGTGTTGGTGTCCACCGTGACTAAATCCCGGAAACGCATCATGGACCAAATCTGCAGTTGGGTTGCAAGCTGGGGGTCCGGCACCACTGCCGCTGGATGAGGCACCCTGGTAACTGTACCCTGAGCTGAAGTCTGCTGAGCTGAACTCTACTGCTTCACCATGCTCGCTCCATGTAGTGTAACTCCACATCATACCATTTTCGTATAGGTGTTGCACAATAACATTAACCTCCACATACTGACAATTAAGACATTTCTGGCACGGACACCTGAAACGCTTCTTTTCCTGACCATGTTCTATCGCAAAATTCACAAATTCGCTAATTCTATCCATATACCGGACATCACATCTATTCTTCAACTTCATCCAACTCTTGTCCATACTACTACAAAATATTATAATTAATTAATTATTACATATATATTAGTCCATTAATTTACGCTTAATTATACGTACTCGATCTACATCTATCAATTACGTAATTTAATATGTGTAGCTAACATCCATGCATGTATATATGTACGTTTTAAATAAATATATATTAAGCAAATTTTAACTGCGTACGTACCTGTTGGCATGAATGGCCTGCTTCTCGATATCAGTTAAGCTAGCTAGCTAGTCAGCGGAGACCCTTCTCTTTCTTCTTCGATCTTTAAACTTTCCAGCGGGAGAGGATCGATCAGAAGAGAGTTTGGCACCGGGCTTATAAAATGCTTCACTTAGATGACGGAGGTGTCGGTACGTCGTCTAAGTGGACGTTACTCGGACCACGGTGTGTCGGTCCGTTGTCCAGGTGAGCACCTAGACGATGGAGAATACCATCTCCGTCATCCAGGTGATCACCTGGACCTCGGAGACTTCTCCGTTGTCCAGGTGAGCACCTGGACGACGGAGAATACCTTCTCCGTCGTCCAGGTGTCACTTGGACCACGGAACAATTACATTTTCGTGGTCTAAGTGATATTTTCTTGTAGTGTCTCCTTTTTGGAGATCACAAGCGGCGGCCAAACCTCTGCCGCCGGCGTCGTGGAAGTAGGAGATGACGACACTGAAACTTATTCTAGCCAACTTTTCTAAAGCTTCTGGACATCAAATTAATTAATGTCCATATGTTATTTTCCAAATAATGTTAATCGTACTATTAGAGATGACATTTGCTCTATCCACTACCAGAAAACATCACTTAGGCAACAAACGCATTAAGGTTTCGTTGCTTAAGTGTCACTTGGGCAACAAAAAAGATTTCGTAGCCTAAGTGACATTGTTCATCGTATAAGTAACACTTAGGTGACAAACAATGTCTTTGTCGCCTAGGTATTTTCTTAGACAACTGTTCACACAAGCCATCGCCTAAGTGTGTACTTAGGCAACAAAATATGTGGTTGTGTCGCCTAAGATGAATACTTAAACAATGGCCATTAGTTGTTGTAACACTTAGATGATGACTCACATGTCGTCGCCTGCATGGATTCTTAGATGACGACTTGAGCCTTTTGTCACATAAGTGAACACCTAGGCGACGAAGCTGTTTCTGTCGCTTAAGTTAACATTTAGGCGACGAACAATGGAACTTAGATGACGAAACAACTTCATCGCGTAAGAAAAGTCAATTATTAGATCTCTCGATCAGATTTCCTTATCTCCTCATCACTTCTATATCTCTCTCTCCCTCTCAGCTCTCCCTCCTCACTTCGAAAAATCCACCGCCGGCTACTTTGAATAATCCGGCAAAAATTCATCAAAACTTGACTTTTCAACTCCCAGAGTTCTAGTTTTACCCACTTATCTCCTTGTTGATGAAGGTTTAACTCGTTTATCTCGATTAATATGTTTTAATTTAATATCGTACGTAATTACATACGGTGATTAATTTTTTCGGCGAATATCTAGTACTTTCAAGCGACCTTATATAGCATTACTTTCATTGTTGTATGTATTGCATTGTTAAGCTAATTGTAAGCTATATATATCCTAATTGGTTATTAATTTGTTAATTAATTAATTGATATATATGTTTTAATTTGTTGATTAAAACATGTAGGTGCTAGGTAATATATATATAGTGGATATCTATATGTTAGAGTAATTAGTTGAAATATACATATATATAAAGTTAATAATATAATATATATAATTAATATATATAAATATTAGCTAGATTAATTATAGTATAAGATTAATTAATTCATTACAAGTACGTGCATGTTATGTGCGTGCAATGCATTTGATAATATATATAAAGTATATTAGATTAATCAATGAATTATTGGTTAAAAAATTATATAATTAATATATCGATTTATTATCATTACGAAGAAATATGGATAAGAGTTGGATACAGTTAGCGAATAAAAGTGATGTGCGGTATATGAATGGCTTCAGTGAGTTTGTGGCTTTTGCGCTGCAACATGCTCAGGGAAGGAAGCGTTTTAAGTGTCCCAGAACAGAATCAGAAGTATAATCAGCTTGATTCGTGACTTACTGCGTAATCGGAGATTTCTGACTGATGTTTGAATCGCCAGACTTGGTAACGACTTAATCATTGGCCGAGAATTGGAGCCGAGTCTCTTCTCGAGAGTCGTTGTACGTGTGATTTCGAGTTCGTGGGCGGTTCCGGATCGTTATTTGGACGACCGAGAAATAAGTTATGTATATTTGAAGTTTTGATATATTCGGGTTAAATTAGTGGCTCTCTTAACGACTAAATTACTGAACGAGAATTTGGTTTCGGATTCTTCATGGAAGTTATTGAGAATTTAATTTCGAGTTTGTGGGAACTTCCGGAGCATTATTCCGAGTTACGAAGATTAAGTTGTGAATATTTCCGATTGTTGATTATTTAGTCGGTTTAAATATGTGTTGGTTTGAACAGTTGACTTTTTATCCGATTGGTCGATGTGTTTGACTTTGGGTGATAATTGAAGAATACGTCGAGTCGAGTTTGTTGCCGCGAGAATTATTGGAATCGGAGTTACGACGCGAGAGTTACGGATGTTTAAAATTTGCCGAAATGTATTTTTGGAGGTTTCCTTTTTGGGAAAGTATAAATAGTGAACTTACTGTTTTGGGAAAGTCAAAGGTTCATTAATATGTTTGACCGAGTCAACTCAGTGGGAGGAGGAGGCCGACGGCAAGCTTTGTGCTCCACGGCGGCGTGGTAGATTCCGGCCACTCCAGGGCACGGGACAGGTCCCGTTCGACGCGCCATGTTCCCCTCGTTCTCATGCCGGCCACCGTTCACGGCGAGGTGGACGGTGGAGGAAGAATTTTCCGGCCAAAATTGGAGGTTTTTGGAGGAATTCGGGTTTGTATTTTCCGGCCATGTTGAGCTTAATCAAGTAGTGGGCTTTGAAGCTCTCCTCACCTACAAGCTACCATGTAAGTTTGGTGATCTAATTTTGATTGTGGATGGAGAATTTTGGATTGGAAATTTGTGTGAACATTCGGTTTTTCATGGAATTGACCTAGTTAGAGTGAGAATTGGTCTTTGTTGTAGTTGACAAAGTTGCTCAGTGGGTGATTTTGCATGGAATGGAGGTTGCTCCGCCGAGAAATTTTTAGGTTGGTGGTGGCGCCACCGTGGGCGGTGGTCAACGGCGGTCAAAGTTTGACTTTTTGGGATTTTCGACAAGTTGCATGTCATTTCACTCGAAATCGTGCCCCGATCGCAGTGGGGAGGTTCATTTTTCGAGTTGAGCGTCCGAAAGTATAGCGAGGTATTGAGGTGTGATTTTCGAATTTTCGACAGTTTGTCGTAATCGAATTACGTGTTTCCGAGAACGGTGGTTTCTCGTGATTTGTCTTGAATTGTCGAGTTATAACTTTGAGATATGAACTTTGTGATGATTCAGGGGTTCGTGATCGTTCTTTTGGCGAGAGACTTTCCGCCGGATCACGGGTTAACGCGAACTACGTTACGCTAGTCTGTGAGTGGACAATTTATTTTCAAGGATTGATTGCGAGTCTTTTATATACGTTTTATGAACTTGAGCATGCAGTATGATTATGGTTTTAGGAGCATGAGATTTCATACTAGATTATGTTTATCATGAGCATGTGTTTTACGATTATACATATACGGATATGCATATACGAGTATACATACACTTATATGTTGTTTCGTGCATGTGCATTGAACTATTTATGATTTGGTTTTCACAGAGTACTGTCGTTATATATGTTGTATCGATACACTCGCATCCCGGCTGATCCCCGAGGATATTTACCAGGGGGGTGTGACTCCTGACCCGAGGCCTTTACCGGGGGGAGGCAGACATCTGACCTGAGGCCTTTCTGGCTAGAATCACGTGTGGGCTAGGAACCCCGTGGTTCTGAATCACGTGTGGGCTAGGGACCCCGTGGTTCTGACTGTGAGATTTTTCATGCATGCTCTATTTACGAGTTGGAGTCAGCGTCTCCTCGTATACTATTTGATTTGATTTATTTATAATTCGACTCGCATATGTTTTTATAACATATATTACTTGGTGAAAGACGTTTATTTTCGTCCACTCACTCTAACGATTTTCATGTCTTTCCCCTGGGTTTTTCAGTTTCCGTGCCCAGTTTGCAGTTCAGGCTCTGGTGTCGCACGTCGTGGTCGGAGGCATAGTGCTCGAGCTACCTTGTTTCTTCCAGTAGGTTTATTGTTCTACCTACTGTAGTATACTTATATGATTATACATTAGACGTCGCTCTAAGTAGTCTGTTGTATATATTATATGATTTTTCACCGGATTTCAGTAAAGTATAGATATATTTACTACTTTACATTACTGTTGATATATTGAGAAATCCGGATGGGATTGGTGCCCACGGTTTGATTTTTGTGGCATAGGATGAAGTGTATTTTCCGCGTGCAGGTAATGGTAATTCCACGTTAGTAATGAAACTCTTCCAAAATTTCTACGGTTTTTGTTGGTTCGTGTTTTCGAAAGGGTTTGATTCCGATTTAGGGAGCTAAATCGGGGTTGGGTCCTTTCATTTTACACCGGATTTCAGTAAAGTACAGATATATTTATTGTTTTACTTTACTGTGGATATGTTGAGAAATCCGGATGGGATTGGTGCCCACGGTTTGATTTTTGTGGCATAGGATGAAGTGTATTTTCCGCGTGCAGGTAATGGTAATTCCATGTTAGTAACGAAACTCTGCCGAAATTTTGTTGGTTTTTATTGGTTCGTGTTTTCGAAGGGGTTCGATTCCGGTTTAGGCAACTAAATCGGGGTTGGGTCCTTTCACGACTTCCTTATAAATTATATTACTTGACTGCATATACTTGCGGGTACGAAAATTTCACTTAGCCTTAGACTAATTCATATACAAAAGGATAAGGGTATAAATTACTTTTAACAAGTTTTGGGTGCTGTTACCGGGGATTGATTTCACTTTGATTTCTTAGCTTCGGATAGCCTTTGATTGTGGTATAACCAAACATTTTGTGCTACCATTATTGTTAGCTTTGTGATTTTTATTCATTTTCATTATCTAGGACTTTGTTTTTGATTGTTTTGCTCTCTTTGATCCTTTGGTTGATAGCTTGAGGTGTGAACTTACTTGTTTGAACTTGAAAAAAACCTGTTCAGAACACTACCTTCGAAGGGTAGGGAGTTTTCTTCGAACCTTCAGAGATTGTTTCAGAACTTGCACTTTTGAGATAGAGACTTTGCTTCGAAGGGTTGAGACATTTCTTCGACCCATCAAAAGTTGTCTGTATTGTGTGTGTTTCTCTAAGCTTGTGTCACTCTCGATATAGATAGGTTACAAAAGAACTAAGCTAAGTAAGATACATTTTCATCTTTTCATTCATTAGTTTTGGGTCATATTGCATGTTTAGGTAATCTATAATCTAGGACTTAACCGAGTCATGCTTTGGAATTAGAGTGGTCAATCCTCGTAGGTTCGACACTCGACTTCCTTATAAACTATATTACTTGACTGCATATACTTGCAGGTACGGAAACTTCACTTAGCTTTAGACTAATTCATATACAGAAGGTTCAGGGTATAAATTACTTTTAACAAGTTTTTGGTGCTGTTACCGGGGATTGATTTTACTTTGATTTCTTAGCTTCAGATAGCCTTTGATTTTGGTATAACCAAAGATTTTGTGTTACCATTATTGTTAGCTTTGTGATTTTTCTTCATTTTTATTATCTAGGACTTTGTTTTTGATTGTCTTGCTCTCTTTGATACTTTGGTTGATAGCTTGAGGTGTGAACTTGCTTGTTTGAACTTGAAAAAAAACCTGTTTCAGAACACTACCTTCGAAGGGTGGGGAGTTTTCTTCGAACCTTCAGAGATTGTTTTAGAACTTTCACATTTTGAGAGAGCGGCTTTGCTTCGAAGGGTCAAGACATTTCTTCGACCCATCAAAAGTTGTCTATTTTATGTGTGTTTTGCTCAATGGTGTCACTCTATGTATAGTTAGGTTACTGAAGAACTTAGCTAGGTAAGATACATTTTCATCTTTTCATTCATTAGTTTTGGGTCATATTGCATTTTTAGGTAATCTGTAGTCTAGGACTTAACCGAGTCATTCTTTGGAATTAGAGTGGTCAATCCTCATGGGTTGGACACTCGACTTCCTTATAAATTATATTACTTGACTGCATATACTTGCGGGTACGGGAATTTCACTTAGCCTTAGACTAATTCATAGACAAAAGGTTGAGGGTATAAATTACTTTTAACAAGTTTTGGGTGCTGTTACCGGGGATTGATTTCACTTTGATTTCTTAGCTTCGGATAGCCTTTGATTGTGGTATAACCAAACATTTTATGCTACCATTATTGTTAGCTTTGTGATTTTTATTCATTTTCATTATCTAGGACTTTGTTTTTGATTGTCTTGCTCTCTTTGATACTTTGGTTGATAGCTTGAGGTGTGAACTTGCTTGTTTGAACTTGAAAAAAAACCTGTTTCAGAACACTACCTTCGAAGGGTGGGGAGTTTTCTTCGAACCTTCAGAGATTGTTTTAGAACTTTCACATTTTGAGAGAGCGGCTTTGCTTCGAAGGGTCAAGACATTTCTTCGACCCATCAAAAGTTGTCTATTTTATGTGTGTTTTGCTCAATGGTGTCACTCTATGTATAGTTAGGTTACTGAAGAACTTATCTAGGTAAGATACATTTTCATCTTTTCATTCATTAGTTTTGGGTCATATTGCATTTTTAGGTAATCTGTAGTCTAGGACTTAACCGAGTCATTCTTTGGAATTAGAGTGGTCAATCCTCATGGGTTGGACACTCGACTTCCTTATAAATTATATTACTTGACTGCATATACTTGCGGGTACGGGAATTTCACTTAGCCTTAGACTAATTCATAGACAAAAGGTTGAGGGTATAAATTACTTTTAACAAGTTTTGGGTGCTGTTACCGGGGATTGATTTCACTTTGAATTCTTAGCTTCGGATAGCCTTTGATTGTGGTATAACCAAACATTTTGTGCTACCATTATTGTTAGCTTTGTGATTTTTATTCATTTTCATTATCTAGGACTTTGTTTTTGATTGTCTTGCTCTCTTTGATACTTTGGTTAATAGCTTGAGGTGTGAACTTGCTTGTTTGAACTTGAAAAAAAACCTGTTTCAGAACACTACCTTCGAAGGGTGGGGAGTTTTCTTCGAACCTTCAGAGATTGTTTTAGAACTTTCAAATTTTGAGAGAGCGGCTTTGCTTCGAAGGGTCAAGACATTTCTTCGACCCATCAAAAGTTGTCTATTTTATGTGTGTTTTGCTCAATGGTGTCACTCTATGTATAGTTAGGTTACTGAAGAACTTAGCTAGGTAAGATACATTTTCATCTTTTCATTCATTAGTTTTGGGTCATATTGCATTTTTAGGTAATCTGTAGTCTAGGACTTAACCGAGTCATTCTTTGGAATTAGAGTGGTCATTCCTCATGGGTTGGACACTCGACTTCCTTATAAATTATATTACTTGACTGCATATACTTGCGGGTACGGGAATTTCACTTAGCCTTAGACTAATTCATAGACAAAAGGTTGAGGGTATAAATTACTTTTAACAAGTTTTGGGTGCTGTTACCGGGGATTGATTTCACTTTGATTTCTTAGCTTCGGATAGCCTTTGATTGTGGTATAACCAAACATTTTGTGCTACCATTATTGTTAGCTTTGTGATTTTTATTCATTTTCATTATCTAGGACTTTGTTTTTGATTGTCTTGCTCTCTTTGATACTTTGGTTGATAGCTTGAGGTGTGAACTTGCTTGTTTGAACTTGAAAAAAAACCTGTTTCAGAACACTACCTTCGAAGGGTGGGGAGTTTTCTTCGAACCTTTAGAGATTGTTTTAGAACTTTCACATTTTGAGAGAGCGGCTTTGCTTCGAAGGGTCAAGACATTTCTTCGACCCATCAAAAGTTGTCTATTTTATGTGTGTTTTGCTTAATGGTGTCACTCTATGTATAGTTAGGTTACTGAAGAACTTAGCTAGGTAAGATACATTTTCATCTTTTCATTCATTAGTTTTGGGTCATATTGCATTTTTAGGTAATCTGTAGTCTAGGACTTAACCGAGTCATTCTTTGGAATTAGAGTGGTCATTCCTCATGGGTTGGACACTCGACTTCCTTATAAATTATATTACTTGACTGCATATACTTGCGGGTACGGGAATTTCACTTAGCCTTAGACTAATTCATAGACAAAAGGTTGAGGGTATAAATTACTTTTAACAAGTTTTGGTGTTGTTACCGGGGATTGATTTTACTTTGATTTCTGAGCTTCAGATAGCCTTTGGTTGTGGTATAACTAAACATTTTGTGTTACCTTTATTGTTAGCTTTGTGATTTTTCTTCATTTTTATTATCTAGGACTTTGTTTTTGATTGTCTTGCTCTCTTGGTTACTTTGATTGATAGCTTGAGGTGTGAACTTGCTTGTTTGAACTTGTAAAAAACTTGTTTCAAAACACTACCTTCGAAGGGTAGGGAGTTTTCTTCGAACCTTCAGAGATTGTTTCAGAACTTCCACATTTTGAGATAGAGGCTTTGCTTCGAAGGGTTAAGACATTTCTTCGACCCATCAAAAGTTGTCTGTATTATGTGTTTTTCTAAGCTTGTGTCACTCTCGATATAGTTAGGTTACAAAGGAAATTAGTTAAGTAAGATACATTTTCATCTTTTCATTCATTAGTTTTGGGTCATATTGCATGTTTAGGTAATCTGTAGTCTAGGATCTAACCGAATCATGCTTTGGAATTAGAGTGGTCAATCCTCGTGGGTTTGACACTAGACTTCCTTATAAATTATATTACTTGACTGCATATACTTGTGGGTAAAAGAATTTCACTTAGCCTTAGACTAATTCATAGACAACAGGTTGAGGGTATAAATTATTTTTAACTAGTTTTTCGTGTTGTTACCGAGGATTGATTTTACTTTGATTTCATAGCTTCAGATAGCCTTTGATTACGGTATAACCAAACATTTTGTGTTACCATTATTGTTAGCTTTGTGATTTTTCTTCATTTTTATTATCTAGGATTTTTTTTTGATTGTCTTGCTCTCTTTGATACTTTGGTTGATAGCTTGATGTGTGAACTTGCTTGTTTGATCTTGAAAAAAAAACTGTTTCAGAACACTACCTTCGAAGGGTAGGGAGTTTTCTTCGAACCTTCAGAGATTGTTTCAAAACTTGCACATTTTGAGAGAGAGGCTTAGCTTTGAAGGGTCAAGACATTTCTTCGACCCATCAAAAGTTGTCTATTTTGTGTGTGTTTTGCTCAATGGTGTCACTCTATGTATAATTAGGTTACTGAAGAACTTAGAGCATCCCCAATGGAGAAGTTCTATATGAAGTCTTAAACCTATTTTTAGGATTTCATTTTGACACTATTCATTTATGACTTCAATCATCTCCAATGGTTAAGGTCATATATGAAGTCCTAAACCTATTCTTCCCTCTGTCTGGCCCACTGCCTCTCTCCCTCCCATTTTAGATCCGAATCTAAATGAAGTTCTATTCTAGATCTTCATTTAGGACTTGTAGCTAGATAAGTGTAGGGTTTAGATACTCAAAATGAACCATTAGAGAGCAAATATTGGCATACCAAAACTACCACATTTTTGTCCATTACCGATGAAATAGAAAACTAAGGCCGACGATTCAAAAAATCGTCGGCAATTGTTTTTCCTATTGCCGACGATTTGGGGGAAAAATCGTCGATAATAATACTATCGCCAACGATTTTTTATTGCCGACGATTTTCATAAAAGTCGTCAGCAATAGTTTTTTGGCTATTACCGACCCACTATTGCCGACGATTTTTTAAATCGTCGGCCTTAGTTTTCCATTTCGTCGGTAATGGACAAAAATGTGGTAGTGCAAGTTATAATATAGGGTTTAGCACCTCTCATTGGAGATGTCCTTAGCTAGGTAAGATACATTTTCATCTTTTCATTCATTAGTTTTGGGTCATATTGCATGTTTAGGTAATCTGTAGTCTAGGACCTAACCGAGACATGCTTTGGAATTAGAGTGGTCAATCCTCGTGGGTTCGACACTCGGCTTCCTTGTAAATTATATTACTTGACAGGATATACTTGCGGGTAAGGGAATTTCACTTTGCCTTAGACTAATTGTGACGACCCGAACCAGAATCAGTTGTGTATTCTGCACGATTCTCGATATTGGTCATAGTCGCAGTTTTACGTAGTATCTGTGATTTGTCGACTCTATTCGCGACTATGTTTTCGGCCGAGAATTTGAGTTGAGTGTCTTCACGGAAGTTGTAGAGTACGTGATTTCTAGTTCGTGGGCAGTTCCGGAAGATTTTTCCGATAACCAAGGAATATATTATGATTATTCGAAGTTTCAGTTTTCGACGAGTTTATCAGATGGTTTCGTGTTTATCCGAATCGTGATGGTTATCCATTTCGAATCGTCGATCGACCCGAAGCGCGAGTATAAATATCGGAAATAGTCGTAAAATAGTCGCAAAATCACTGTTTGGCATTGACCAGAGTTGACTTTCCAAAAATAGCAAGTTTGACCGTTGACCCGAGGGGGAAAACTTTCCGGTTTCGACTTCGCCGTCTGACGACCATTTTTCGGCCACCTCAGACCTTGTGGAAGGTATGGTTCGCTTCCTTGTGTGATTTCGAGTTGAATGGTGATTGAATTTGTGGAAATTGGATAGGTATTGTGTGAACCCGAATCGGGTTAGGTCGCCGGAGTTCGCCGGTGATGGGGGGAGGTTTTCCGGTGGGTTTTGGTGGCGGGGGAGTGGGGGTTTCGACTCCCCTTTCCCCAGGGAAGCTTCCCCTAAGATTTAATTGGGCTGAAATCGAGTTTTCCGGTGAACCCGTGGTGGTTGCCGAAGTTTGGGTTCATTTCGGATTCGAGCTGTTTTGGAGATGTTAGAGTTTGATTTGGACTTTATGGTAGTTGAGTAAAAGACTGGGCTTGTTGAGATCTTGAGGACTGGAGCTTTCTCGCCGGAGAAAGTCTCCGTTGACGGCGCGCCGGCGGAGGCAGCGGCGGTCAACGGCGAAGCTTCGGCGAGAAGTTGACTTTTTGGATTTTAGTGATTTTAATGTCGTTTTTCTCGTAATCGCGCCCTGATTATCGTCCAGAGGTTTTCGGATTGATTTGGGTAGCCGATTTTCAGTCGAGGGATTCGAGTGGAGATTTCGAGAATTTTGTTAATCATTTTGCACTGCATAGTTTATTTCCGGGAACGGTTGGTTTCCGTGGTTCAGTACAGAGTTGTGGACTATGATTTTGATCAGTTATGTTTTGAGAATATTCAGGTGATCGAGATCGGGATCGTGATCATGCTTCAGGCGAGGGATCTTTCGCCGGGCCACGAGATTAGCGCGAGTGCGCGTTTTGCTCACCTGTGAGTGGACAATTTCTTTTCACGGAATTCTTGCGAGTCTTTTATACGTTTTACGAACTTGAGCATGCATTTGAGATTACGATTTATACGAGCATGTGTTAGACTGTTATGCTTATATCATTATACATTACGTATATGCATTTATATGCTGTTTATTGCATTTGCATCGAACTGTTTAGGATTTGGTTTACACAGAGTACAGTCTCAGTTATATTGTTGTATCGATACACTCGCATCTCGGCTGATCCCCGAGGATGTGTACCGGGGGAGGCTGTGACTCCTGACCCGAGGCCTTTACCGGGGGGAGGCAGACCTTTGACCTAAGGCCTTTCTGGCTTAAAATCACGTGTGGGTCTGGGATCCAGTGATTCTGACTGTACTAGCACAGATGTGTCCATGAGTGAACCCCGTGAGACTTTTACTTGCATGCTCAGTACGCTGGAAGAGTATGAGTTTACCTCGTGTACTTTGTTATTTATATTTACCTGGACTCGCATATGTTATTTTAAACATATATATCAACTGGTGAAAGACATTTGTTTTCGTCCACTCACTCTAACGGTTTTCATGTCTTTCCCCTGGGCTTTTCGGTTTCCGTGCCCAGTTGCAGTTCAGGTTTGGTGTTTCACGTCGTGGTTGGAGGCTAGTGATCTGAGCTACCGTGTTTTCCAGTATGTTCTTGTTTCGCCTACTGATGTGTACATTGTATATATTTGTACTAGAGGTCGCTCTGATACATTCTGATACGTGTTTATACTGATTTTCTCGGATATATTACATATAGTACAGTATGCTTACTGTTTATTGTTTATATTATGATGTTGAGAAATCCGGATGGGATTGGTGCCCACGGTTTGGTTTTGTGGCATAGGACGAAGTGTTGTTTACAGTGTGCAGGTTTATGCAATTCCACATTAGTAACGAAACTCTGACGAAATTTTGAAAAGTTTTTCTTGGTTCGTGTTTTCAGAAGGGGTTCGATTCCGGTTTGGGTAATTGAATCGGGGTTGGGTCCTTTCAGGTTGGTATCAGAGCATTAGGTTGTCAGATTCTGTAGACTCTTGTAGTTGTGACACTTAGGGTATTTGAGTTTGTACAGCATGACTGGAGTGATGACCCGACTGGCCAGCGGTACTCATCAATAGTTCAGGTGTTGTATGTTCTCAAATATCTTCGGTTTCATGATTACGTTCTTTTTGCTTGTACCTAATGCTTGTCTTGTATCAATAGGATGCCTCCTCGACGTGGTCCCCGTGTTGATCGGGAAAAGGATCCTGATGAGGATCGCCGAACGCGCGACTTACTGATGCGAGTGCTGCGTTTGGAAGAGCGTTTTGACCCTGTGGTCAAGGCTCGTACTGCGGGTGCTACTGTGTTTTCGGGTTCAGTTGATCCAGAGATATGCGAGGCATGGTTGGTTCAGATTGAACGTGTTTGTGAGCGTCTGCAGTTTACTCCTTAGCAGATGACAGTGGCCGCAGTTGGGTTACTTGAGGGTGATGCATACTTTTTTTGGGTTAGCACCGACAGAGTTCCGGTTGATACTCCGTGGACTTTGTTCCGTGATTTGTTTATACGGAGGTACTTTAATCAGGCTACCCAGCAGCGCAAGTATGAGGAGTTTACAAACTTGAGGCAGAGCAGTTTCTCTGTACTTGAGTACTGGGATCGGTTTACCCGTTTGTCTCGTTTTGCGTGGGATATGGTGGCTACTGAGGAAGCCAAGTGTCGCAGGTTTGAGCTGGGATTTAATTTGAATATCAAGGCGACTCTGACTACGATGCCTCAGAATAACTTCGATGAGTTTGTCAGTGCAGCACTCCGAGGTGAGGATATTGAGCATGAGAGACAGCAGAGGTACCAGCCAAGACGGTTTGAGGATGGTGGACCGAGTCAGGGGCCTTCAAAGAGGCAGAGTTCTGATACTTCCGGTTCAGCTTCATCCTCAGGCGGTGGATCTTATCGCCCACCAGTTGGTGTACCGAGGCGGAGACCGAGAGGGTGGAGAGATTGACCGCAGCAGCCACAGGCTAGTGGGAGTTCCAACGGTTCTAGTTATCCGCGGCGTACTGGTGGCACGTTTGCTGTACCGCGGGAGTACCCATTGTGCAGTTTCTGCAATAGGCATCACCTTGGACCGTGTCAGCGAGGCCCTGTTACTTGTTATCATTGTGGCCAGGTAGGTCACTATGCGAGGGAGTGTCCTCAGTTGTATGGTGGTGATAGGCAGGCGGCTCAGAGTTCCGGAGGAGAGTGAGGTGCCACTTCGGGAGCGTGACCAGCACAGTTTGCAGGTCAGGGCAGGCAGCAGGGACAGCCCCAGCGAGGACGACTAGCCGGACAGGCGAGAGTTCTTGCTATGACTCTACGTGAGGGCAGAGCTTCACTGGATGTCGTTATTGGTACGTTACATGTCTTTGGTATTCCAGTAGTTGCATTGTTAGATCCAGGTGCCACACATTCATTCATATCATTTAGACTATCATCATTAGCTACGGTACATGCATCTTCACTTCCGGGGTTGTGGAGAGTGTTGTATCCGTCATGTGAGGTTGTGAGCATCGGTTGGGTTTACAGAGATTGTGAGGTGTTTATTGATGGACATGGATTAGCCGCATATCTGTTACTGCTTGATATTATGGATTTTGATATGATCTTGGGTATGGACTTCTTAGAGACGCACTGGGCCATGTTTGACTGTCACAAGAAGGAGGTTGCGTTTCGACGACCAGGGTTACCCGAGATACTGTTCCGTAGCGAGAAGAACACTTCACTACCGTGTTTGATTTCCGCGATGAGGGCGGACCGGTTGATGAAGAAGGGTTGGGTTGCCTATTTAACCCATGTTGTGGACACTACAGCTACAGTGCCAGATCTTGGAAGTATTGAGGTTGTTTCTGAGTTTCCGGATGTGTTTCCAGCGGAGTTACCTGGTATATCCCCTGTGCGGGAGATTGATTTCACTATTGAGCTATTGCCGGGTACAGGACCGATTTCCCAGACACCGTATCGTATGGCACCTGCGGAGTTGAAGGAGTTGCAGATTCAGCTCCAGGAGTTGCTAGAAAAGGGTTTCATTCGACCGAGTGTTTCTCCGTGGGGTGCCTCAGTGTTGTTTTTCGGAAGAAGGATGGGTCCATGCGTTTGTGCATCGACTACCGGAAGCTGAATCAAGTTACAGTGAGGAACAAGTATCCGTTGCCGCGGATTGATGACTTGTTCGATCAGCTTAAGGGAGCATCAGTCTTTTCGAAGATTGACCTTCGATCCGGATATCACCAGTTGAGGATCCGTGACTCTGATGTAGCCAGGACAGCATTCAAGATGCGGTATGGGCACTATGAGTTTTTGGTTATGCCGTTTGGGTTGACCAACGCCCCCGCAGCTTTCATGGACTTGATGAATCGGGTGTTCAGACGGTTCCTGGACAAGTTCGTGATTGTGTTCATTGACGATATTTTGATTTATTCCAGGAGCGTGGGCCAGCACAAGAAGCATTTACGAGCAGTGTTGCGGACTTTGCGGACCATCAGTTGTTCGTAAAGTTTAGCAAGTGCGAGTTCTGGTTGGATAGTGTGAAGTTTCTGGGCCACGTGATTTCGGCCGAGGGAGTCAGTGTTGATCCTGACAAGATCGAGGCCGTGCTGAATTGGAGTAGACCCACTACTGTGCCGGAGATCCGGAGTTTCTTGGGATTAGCAGGCTATTATCGACAGTTTGTACAGGATTTCTCCCGGATTGCTACACCACTGACCAGATTGACGAAGAAAGGCGTCAAGTTTGAGTGGTCTGATGCGTGCAAAGAGAGTTATTTGCTCCTGAAGGAGAGACTGACTACCGCACCGATTCTGACATTGCCAGACGACAGTGGTGAGTTTGTTGTGTATAGTGATGCGTCGAAGTTGGGACTCGGCTGTGTGTTGATGCAGCATGGTAGAGTTGTGGCCTATAGTTCCAGACAGCTGAAACCACATGAGGTCAACTATCCGACGCATGATCTGGAGTTAGCTGCTATTGTGTTAGCATTGAAGAGTTGGAGACATTATCTGTATGGTGCTCAGTGTAAGATTTACACTGATCACAAAAGTCTCACCTACTTGCAGACGCAGCCGGATTTGAACATGAGGCAGCGCCGATGGATGGAGTTGATCAACGATTACGACTGCACTTTCGATTACTATCCGGGGAAGGCCAATGTTGTGGCTGATGCACTTAGCCGGAAATCTGGAGCTTCGTTGTTTCATATGTGTGTAGCCAGAGTGTCGATGTTAGCCGAGCTTCGGGCTACAGGTGCTGAGTTTGGATATGATGATGATGGAGCCTTGTTGGCCAGTTTTCAGGTTCGACCCGTATTGGTTGATCAGGTACGAGAGGCTCAGGATTCAGATTCTTATTTGCTGGGCAAGAAAACCATGATACGGAATGGTATGCCTACAGAGTTCCGATTGAGCGACGACGGTACGTTGTTGTTCAGAGGCAGGTTATGTGTGCCTAGGGACGAGAGCCTGAAGAAAGAGATTCTGGATGAGGCCCACAGTTCAGCGTATGCGATGCATCCCGGAGGTACGAAGATGTTTCGTACACTTCGAGCGTACTACTGGTGGCGCAACATGAAGTGAGAGATTGCCGCGTACGTGAGTCGATGTTTGATCTGTCAACAGGTGAAAGCGGAGAGGCAGAAACCTGCAGGGAAACTACAACCACTTGAGATTCCGGTTTGGAAGTGGGAGCACATTACGATGGATTTCGTCTATCAGTTGCTGCGTACTTCGGCGGGTAACACTGACATATGGGTTATTGTTGACCGACTGACGAAATCCGCACACTTTCTTGCACTTCCAGGGAAAATATCAGTGGGTAGATTGGCCAAGTTGTACTTATCAGAGATTGTTCGCTTGCATGGTGTGCCTGTGTCCATTTTCTGACCGAGATAGTCAGTTCACTTCTGAGTTTTGGCAGGCGTTGCAGCGAGCCTTGGGCACGAGGTTGCGATTTAGTACAGCTTTTCATCCCCAGACCGATGGGCAGTTCGAGCGGACCATTCAGACACTTGAGGATATGCTGAGATCATGTGTGTTGCAGTTTCACGGAAACTGGGATCAGCAGTTACATTTGATTGAGTTCGCCTACAACAACACTTATCAGGCCAGTAGTGAGATGGCACCGTACGAGGCCCTGTACGGGAAGCAGTGTCGCACTCCATTCTGTTGGAGTGAGGTGGGCGAACGTTGGCTTGTTGGTCCTGATCTGGTGAAGAGCACTATGGAGGACATACAGGTTATCCGGGATCGATTGAAGATCACCCAGGATCGGCAGAAGAGCTATGCGGACGTGAGGAGGAAGAGTTTAGAGTTCGAGGTTGGTGATTGGGTCTTCCCGAAACTATCTCCGTGGAGGGGAGTTGTGCGTTTCGGGAAGCGTGGCAAGCTTCGACCACGATATATTGGTCCGTATGAGATTACGGAGAGGGTTGGAGCTGTTGCTTACAGACTTGAGTTGCCAGCGGAGATGGCTCGTGTTCATGATGTCTTCCATATTTCGATGTTGCGGAAGTACATCTCAGATCCTTCACATGTATTAGCCCCACAGCAGTTGCCGATCAGAGAGGATTTGACGTACGTGGAAGAGCCTGTGCAGATTCTTGATCGTCGTGAGCAGGAGTTGAGGCACCGTGTGATTCCGCTAGTGAAGGTCTTGTGGCAGAACCATTCAGTTGAGGAGCCCACCTGGGAGACTGAGCAGCGTATGCGAGAGCAGTATCCTCATCTGTTCACTTGACAGGTACGTAAATTTCGAGGTCGAAATTTCTTTAAGGGGGGTAGATTTGTGACAACCCAAACCAGAATCAGTTGTGTATTCTACACGATTCTCGAGATTGGTCATAGTCGCAGTTTTACGTAGTATATGTGGTTTGTCGACTCTATTCGCGGCTATATTTTCGGCCGAGAATTTGAGTTGAGTGTCTTCACGGAAGTTGTAGGGTACGTGATTTCGAGTTTGTGGGCAGTTCCGGAATATTTTTCCGATAACCAAGGAATATATTATGATTATTTGAAGTTTCAGTTTTCGACGAGTTTATCCGATTGTTTCGTGTTTATCTGAATCGTGATGGTTATCCATTTCGAATCGTCGATCGACCCGAGGCACGAGTATAAATATCGGAAATAGTCGTAACATAGTCGCAAAATCACTGTTTAGCATTCACCAGAGTTGACTTTCCAAAAATAGCAAGTTTGACCTTTGACCCGAGGGGGAAAACTTTCCCGTTTCGGCTTCGCCGTTCGACGCCTATTTTACGGCCACCTCAGACCTTGTGCAAGGTATGGTTCACTTCCTTGTGTGATTTTGAGTTGAATGGTGATTGGATTTGTGGAAATTGGTTAGGTATTGTGTGAACCCGAATCGGGTTAGGTCGCCGGAGTTCGCCGGTGATGGGGGGAGGTTTTCCAGTGGGTTTTGGTGGTGGGGGAGTGGGGGTTTCGAGTCCCCTTGCCCCAGGGAAGCTTCCCCTAAGATTTAATTGGGCTGAAATGGAGTTTTCCGGTGAACCCGTGGTGGTTGCCGGAGTTTGGGTTCGTTTCGGATTCGAGCTGTTTTGGAGATGTTAGAGTTTGATTTGGACTTTATGGTAGTTGAGTAAAAGACTGGGCTTGTTGAGATCTTGAGGACTGGAGCTTCCTCGCCGGAGAAAGTCTCCGTTGACGGCGCGCCGCCGCCGCCGCCGGCTGTCAACTGCGGAGTTTCGGCGAGGAGTTGACTTTTTGGATTTTAGTGATTTTAATGTCGTTTTTCTCGTAATCGCGCCCTGATATCGTCCAGAGGTTTTCGGATTGATTTGGGTAGCCGATTTTCAGTCTAGGGTTTCGAGTGGAGATTTCGGGAATTCTGTTAATCATTTTGCACTGCATTGTTTATTTCCAGGAACGGTTGGTTTCCGTGGTTCAGTACAGAGTTGTGGACTATGATTTTGATCAGTTATGTTTTGTGAATATTCAGGAGATCGGGATCGGGATCGTGATCGTGCTTCAAGCGAGGGATCTTCCGCCGGGCCACGAGATTAGCGCGAGTGCGCGTTTTGCTCACCTGTGAGTGGACAATTTCTTTTCACGGAATTCTTGCGAGTCTTTTATACGTTTTACGAACTTGAGCATGCATTTGAGGTTACGATTTATACGAGCATGTGTTAGACTGTTATGCTTATATCATTATACATTACGTATATGCATTTATATGCTGTTTATTGCATTTGCATCGAACTGTTTATGATTTGGTTTACACAGAGTACAGTCTCAGTTATGTTGTTGTATCGATACACTCGCATCCCGGCTGATCCTCAAGGATGTGTACCGGGGGAGGCTGTGACGCCTGACCCGAGGCCTTTACCAGGGGGAGGCAGACCTCTGACCTGAGGCCTTTCTGGCTTAGAATCACGTGTGGGTCTGGGATCCCGTGATTCTGACTGTACTAGCACGGATGTGTCCATGAGTGACCTCGTGAGACTTTTACTTGCATGCTCAGTACGCTGGAAGAGTATGAGTTTACCTCGTGTACTTTGTTATTTCTATTTACCTGGACTCGCATATGTTATTTTAAACATATATATCAACTGGTGAAAGACATTTATTTTCGTCCACTCACTCTAACGGTTTTCATGTCTTTCCCCTGGGCTTTTCGGTTTCTGTGCCCAGTTGCAGTTCAGGTTTGGTGTTTCACGTCGTGGTTAGAGGCTAGTGATCTGAGCTACCGTGTTTTTCAGTAGGTTCTTGTTTCGCCTACTGATGTGTACATTGTATATATTTGTACTAGAGGTCACTCTGATACATTCTAATACGTGTTTATACTGATTTTCTCGGATATATTACATATAGTACAGTATGTTTACTGTTTATTGTTTATATTATGGTGTTGAGAAATCCAGATGGGATTGGTGCCCACGGTTTGGTTTTGTGGCATAGGACGAAGTGTTGTTTACAGGGTGCAGGTTTATGCAATTCCACGTTAGTAACAAAACTCTGCCGAAATTTTAAAAAGTTTTTGTTGGTTCGTGTTTTCAGAAGGGGTTCGATTCCGGTTTGGGTAACTGAATCGGGGTTGGGTCCTTTCACTAATTGATAGACAAATGATTGAGGGTATAAATTACTTTCAACAAGTTTTTTGTGCTGTGACCGGGGATTGATTTCACTTTGATTTCTTAGCTTCGGATAGCCTTTGATTACTGTATAACCAAACATTTTGTGTTACCATTATTGTTAGCTTTGTGGTTTTTCTTCATTTTTATTATCTATGACTTTATTTTTTATTGTCTTGCACTCTTTGATATTTTGGTTGATAGCTTCAGGTGTGAACTTGCTTGTTTGAACATGAAAAAAACCTGTTTCAGAACACTACCTTCGAATGGTAGGTAGTTTTCTTCGAACCTTCAGAGATTGTTTCAGAACTTGCACATTTTGAGACAGAGGGTTTGCTTCGACAGGGCGAGACATTTCTTCGACCCATCAAAAATTCCATGTTTTGTGTGTGTTTTTCTAAGCTTGTGTCACTCTTGATATAATTAGGTTACCAAAAAACTTAGCTAGCTGTTTCTACCAAATTCCGTAAGGATTCCAGCAGAGATACGGATGGGGTTAATTCTTGTGATCCGAGCTGTCGCGCATATATCTTCATTTACCTACTGTTAAGAGTAATACACAAAACAGTCGTTAGAAGCCTTGACGGGCTGTTCCCGCCTTCGACTCTCCGACGCTCAAGTTAGTGTATGAAGCGTAACAAACAGTATTGGTTGAGTAACGGGCTTGAGATGGTGTACCTTGTAACTGTCATAAATGTGTTGTATATATTGGTGGTTGAGTATGGTGTCTTTTTTTTTTCTTTGATGTGGGATCTTGCTTGTTTTGTTTATGTTGTCCTGGTTCCTTCCGTTTTACCGTTCCGAGCGCGTGGGCTTTCGGGCGGTGTTGCTTCCTTGTTTAAAGTCAAAGCCTGTGTTGCTGTCTAGCATTTGGTCTGAGCTGTGTTGATCCGTTTGGAGTGACTAAGTGTGCGATAATTGTGTTTACGGGATCACGTACTAACAAGTCCCCCAAGTCAAGGGAATCAGCTCTTGATTGGGGAGTTGCAAGGCTTTGTCCGAATTTTGCACACGTGGTCACTCGAGAATGGGGGGGGATCCTGCTAACCCCGAGTCCCTCGACTCTCCAATAAAGAGCTGATTTTTTAGGTCGAGAGTCGAAGTGTCGTGCTGCGATGATGCGGGCTTTTGTTGCTGTTCCGTTTATTGGGGTGGACTCTGAAACCTGATGTTCCTGTTTGGAGCCGCTTATGTGGTGACAAGTGATGTTGCTATTCGTCTCACGATAGCGCGAACGTTGTTGCTGTTCGGCTATCGGGTTGGACTCTGAAACCTGATGTTGCTGTTTGGAGCCGCTTTGTGTGGCGATAAGTGATGTTGCTACTCGTCCCACGATAGCGCGAACGTCGTTGCTGTTCGGCTATCGGGTTGGACTCTGAAACCTGATGTTGCTGTTTGGAGCAGCTTTATGTGGCGATAAGTGATGTTGCTACTCGTCCCACGATAGCGCGAACGTTGTTGCTGTTCCGCTATCGGGTTGGACTCTGAAACCTGATGTTGTTGTTTGGAGCCGCTTATGTATTGGGTATTGCTCTGTCGGGTGGATGCGTAACGGGAGGTCCCAGACCTCAGTCCGTTAGCCCCAATCGATGGCGCAGGTTATGATGGTATCAACCGTGCCCATGATAGCGCAAGCATAATTGCCACTTGCTTATTGGGTGTTGCTCTATCGGGTGGATGGGTAACAGGAGGTCCCAGACCTCAATCTGTTAGCCCCAATCGATGGCGCAGGTTATGGTGGTATCAACCGTACCCATGATAGCGCAAGCATAATTGCCACTTGCCTATCGGGTGTTGCTCTATCGGGTGGATGCGTAACGGGAGGTCCCAGACCTCAGTTCGTTAGCCCCAATCGATGGCATAAGTTATGATGGTATCAACCATGCCTGATACTCACCATTACTAAGTACTAAATTAACACTTAACACTCAACAACAATGAGTCAATTAAAACCCTTTTTAGTAGATGTAGCATTGGTAAATATGGATCGTTCTTAACCGGGGATTGAGGGTGCATGCATAACTATGCTAGGTTTGTTTATGGGGGTGCGAGATTTGGTTTGTTTAACTAATAACCTACGAAATTTAAACCTAATTCTACTATGTACATGTGATCATCACATCATGTCTACCTCCACCGTTTTCATGCTTCACTTACCCAATATCAACGAAATTCTTACCTTTCAACCTGTAATTTATACACATGCTTTTAAGAGTGCGACGAAGAGCGCCTACACCTTAATTTATCTAAGATTCATACAAAATATGCTAGAGAGGAATGAAGAGCGTATCACCCAACACATTAAGAAGCTTTAAGCATACAAACATGCATACAAGCAAAGACCAAAACTAAGAACACATGGAAGGTAACATAAGTAAGTAAAACCATATAGCCTTTATTAAACAAATCACAAGTCGTAAATCGAATTCTTTACAAGACAAAAGATGAGATAGAAGGTTTATGGTTACACTTTTGGAGTCTGTGAAGAGCACTAACAACGCCTCGAGTGGATGGATTCTCAAGAACAAGACGAAGAGCGCCGATTATTCTTGATCCGTGAGGAGGGAGCTTCGGCCTTGGAGGGAATTAGGCTTAGAACTACTTGGGAGGTGTTTTGGGTAGAGCTTTGGTGTCTATGATGTGTGATAATGAAAACCTAGTCGAGCCCTCTTTTATATAGGCCAAGCAAAGCCTAGTTCGACTCCTTTTAGAACTCTAACTACTCCATCCGGGTAACCTGACCCTTCTCCACTAAAATAGGAATTTCTCTCGTTCTAGGACTTCAAATTGTTTTATTCCAGTTGCGTTGGAAACTAGACTTCTAGATCTTTCCAATCATATACTAACCGCATCTAGATTCATCCGGATCTGTTCACAGTGGTCTTTCGAAGTGGGCTGATGTACAAAGGCTGATTTCTGATAATTCATTTTAATTCATCTTCTTTCTTTGGGCTTCTTTGGACATGCTTTTGGTCTTCAGTTCTTGACACCATGTGGGAAAGTATTTTAGTAATGATTTTGAAGACCATTTCTCGGACCATTTCTTCTCTGGAATTAGGAACTTTTCTCCTTAGCCAACTTTTAGCTCCGAAACGCCTCCTTTATTATTCCACCTTTATTTCTACCTAAAAACATAAAGTAAGTTAGAAACATATTTACTAAGCATAAAAAAAGTTAAATATAGAGAGAAAGACATTAATAATCAAGCATAAAATGCGTAGATCAATGCCCATGATAGCTCAAGCATAATTGCCACTTGCCTATCGGGTGTTACTCTATCGGGTGGATGCGTAACGGGAGCTCCTAGACCTCAGTCCGTTAGCCCTGATCGATGGTGTAGGTTATGATGGTATCAACTGTGCCCATGATAGCGTAAGCATAATTGCCATTTGCCTATCGGGTGGACTCCGAAATGGTATTGCTGTTTTTGAAGTGGGCCCCTCTTGTCTTTTCGTATTCTGACCTTTTCGTCTTAGTAATGGTTATTTGTCGCTTGAGGTGATCGTGTGTCAGACGGTTTATTTCAATTGTATGCTGCATGTGTGACGCGTGGCGCGCTGAATTCGAAGCGGTAGGGTAATTAATTTTGGCGGGAGCGCATGGGGTGCGTGAGACACGTGTTGTAATCCTGCGTTTGGAAGCGTTGAAAATAAACGGTAGGCGTTTGCCTAGGGTTAGTTTTGCTACCTATAAATAGTGGTGCTTTCACTTTCACCTTTTTACACTTTGCTTGCTTGAACTGAAACTCTGCATATATAAACGTGCTCTTGAATCTTTGTGCTTGTCAATCTTGGAGTATGGCTATCTCGTGAATTCTCATCTCATCTCTTCAAAGGTAGTGTTCTTGTTTTTGTTGCTTTTCAAAAATTATTTTGTGGCGTATGGCTTTTGTTTTGGGTATTGTTTTTGGGGTAATTTCTGGGTTTACGTTGCTTTGTGTTGTAATGTAGAGAGGATTTTTGGGCTTTTTTCTGGGTAGTGGGAAGAACAGCTTCAAGTTCTTGGATTTTTTTTGTTGCTTTTTGGCTGTTTGATCGACTTTTGGGTACTGGGAAAGATTTTGCACTTGTTTTTACTGGGGGATTGAGGCTGCTACAATCTGCACGTTCAGCCGTTTTGGCTTATCGCCCATTAGCTTTTCTCTTAGGATCATGGAATTGGTAGCTGTATCCAGTGATGAGTCACCTCCGTCAACCCCTAGGTTCCGTGTAGGGTCCCGGGTTTCATCCCTTAATGTTTCGGACTCCTCGTCCGATAGCGTACTCAGCGTCACCCCACTGTCCGTTAACGCCAGTAGTGCTTTTCTTAGGTCGTCGGTGCCAATCATGGAGTAACCTGGGTCGAGTGTGTCGAACGTTGACGCATCCTCCTCTTCCGGGGGATCAGATGGGTACATCGTTCTCCCATGTGGTGAACAGGCGTCTGGGGATGCCCTCCCCGTTCTTCCTCAAGGCTGGCCCGTATTGTAGCGACTGGCGGACAGCCAGGTGGTGCAGGAGCCAGAGGGGTCCCCGTCAGTGCGGGAGATTGAGCGATGGTATCGAGACTACCATATCCCCCGTACCATGAAGCTGAGGGCACTCTGTCAAGGTGAATCGTTCACAAGCCCCCCGCGCGACTACGTATGCGTGAGTGAATTCCAGCTGAAGGCCGGGTTGAAGCTTCCCCTGCATCCGTTCTTCCAGTACACGCTCGCGCTCTTCAACATCACATTAGGCCAATGCGGGCCAACGTTGACGCCTATACTGATTGTCTTCCACAATATCTGGAAGCTAAGTGGGCTGCAGTTCCCCACACGGGCGGAGATCGGGCCTTTCTTTTGTTTGAAGTATTCTCCTCGCATGAAGGACAAGGGTACAATGACGGTCGAGCCCCGAACAAAGTGGTGGCTAACAGAGCCCCTTCCTCCTCCACTGCCCAGTGCCGCTATCACTGCCTTGTCGGAGGCGAGTGGGAATTCGATAAGCCGGATAGTGCTCTCTCGCGCGGACGCGATCAGATACATCGAGTCTCCGAGTCCTTTCAACCACTAGGTGTGATATAGTACCGACTAACGACGTTTGCTCTCTTTGAAGTTTGTATTCGTGTTTGCTAATTCGTTTGGGCTTTTTGCACATCAAAGTTCATATCCACTCACCTGTTTGGAGGAGAAGCGGTTGGCGAGAATCAAGTTGGCTTTCGACCTCTACCCAGACGCGCGAAACTTCTTGGCAGCCAATAACTAGGAGCTTGTCGAACGCTATGGTCTTGCACGCCCTTCTAGTATGTATCTTCTTGTGTATAGCGTTTGAGGTATTCGTTTGTGTAGGTTATCAGGCTGACCTTGTGTATATTGTCTGCAGCTAAGATGAAGAAGTCCAGATCCTCCACGAAGCAGGATGCTGCCCATCACCGTATGCTGGTGCTAATGAAGAGGGCCCAGCAAGCCCGCATGGTCGTTGAAGACCCGAGCGGCCAGCTGGTGCAAGGCAACACTCCTCAAGGTGTCATGCAGCCCCCCAACTGTAATGACTACCTGGACCCAGTTCCAGAGGGTGATGAGGAGGTTAAAGCCGTGGGCGCGACTATTGGAGCCCTAGCCGCCATCCCAGAGGGACGGGCTGAAGAAGTTGCCTCCCAAGCTCAAAGGGGAGATGGTGAACATGCCCGAAGGGACCGTCTCTAGCAGGAGAAGGAGACCCGCAGCCGAGAGCGCGGCGAGCGTCACGTCGAACACGTGGATAGGCGCGTTAGCCAGGGCAAGTCTCCCTCCACCCATACGGGCTCTTCGAGGAGTTCGTTTGACATTTCCCCATCCGTCAGCCTGGAGAGGCAGATGGTCACCGGTCCCAGACCTCGGTGAGGAGGCCAGACAGCCAAGGTACCTCCAGCCGCCTGCAAAAGTGCCCTCGTCCATCCAACGAGGCCTCCCCTGCCGTGATTGTTGCAGTGGTGGGCGAGACAGCGCTCTCGTCAGAGTTCATTGCTCGTATCGAGAGCTCCATGGGTGCGGGCATTGAGTCTCTCCAGAAGTGGCGTCAACTAGGAGCCGACCTGAGTGCATCCCTCAGTGCAGCGTTTGATACATGTACGCAGCTCTAGCATCAGCTTTTCCTTATCAAGGGGCTCGAGGGGTCAATGCTGTAGACCACACTGTTGTCAAAAACGAAGGCCGAAAACTAGAAGCTTCATGCTGACGTGGGTAAACTGTAACAAGCTCAGACCAAGTCCACTGACATCACCAACCAGAAGATCGCACGAGTGAACGAGCTTGTGCGTGAGACCGACGAGCTGAAGAAGGACTTGGGGGAGGCGCAGTTCGGGGTGGCTATCCTGGAGACCGATCTGGCTGCCCTCCGAACTTCTAGCGGTGCGCGAATAGCAGAGCTGGAGCGCGAATAGCAGAGCTGGAGCGCGAGCTGGCGGAGGCCCGAGCTCATGCCGTGACGGAGGAGGTCCGTCAAAGGATTGCGTAGGAGGCAGTGGCCGAGTATAAGTCCTCTTCCGAGTTTGAGAAGGTCAGGGTTGATGCAGTCCAGGCTTTCAAAGATTCGGAGGAGTTTGAGGACTTGGTTGCCGCTGAAGCCAATGTCCAATGTGAGGACTTCTCCTCACTCGTGATGCCGTTTGTCAAGGTGGACGAGTTCGAGGCGTAGTAGGCGACCTAGGCGAAGAAGCTTAAGCGCTAGTTGGAGGAGTCGGAGGTGGAGGCGTCGACTGGGGGTGACGGGCCAGTGCCTGGGGAGGGTAGAGTAGATGCTGCTGCTAGGGCCAGCTAGACTATCGTTTACTTTTGCTTTTGCCTTGTACATTGGCGCCTGCGTGCGTTTGATGAATTGTACAATTTTTGGATAATATATCTAAGTACCTTTTGTTCCGTTTACATTGCTTGCCTTATTGCGTTTGATGTATACTTATATTGCTACCGGCACTCAACAAAACGTACATATGCAAAAGTTTAGAATCACTAGACTGACGTGTGTTTAAATTACAAGAAAAAGGTACTCAAACACAGGTAGATGAACACTTAGTGGAAATATTTCCTTAGGTGCTGTGTGTTCCAGGGATTGCCTATCCTTCTCCCAAACATGTCTTTGATGTAAAACGTACCCAGACTTGCGATTGCGTCGATGACGTATAGGCCTTCCCATGATGGGCGTAATCCCTTGGGCTTCGTTTGAATTTCTTTCATGACCCAGTCCCCCAGTTGGAGTGGGCGCTCCTTCACGCGCTAGTTGAATAGTCGAGCGACTCACTGTTTGTTCGCGGTGTTGTAAAGGTGTACCGTGTCGCGTCTTTCTTCGAGGAGGTCGTTGTCAAGTCTGAGTCCTTCACCATTGGTGGTGGGGTCGTAGCTTCCGATTCTTAGGCTTCTATACGTGAGCTCAAGTGGTAGTACCGCCTCCGTTCCAAATGTGAGGCTAAACAGAGTTTCTCCTGTCACTGTTGTTGCTGTCGTTCGGATTGACCATAGTATTTCGGGGAGTAAAGTGGGCCATCGTCCGTACCAAAAGTCTCCCTTCTCGATGAATTCAATCTTCTTCTTGATTCCTTCTTTGATGATTTTGTTTGCTGGTGATGCGAATATCAGATTGGTACCTTGCCTTTTACAGAATGCCTCGAGCTCGTCGTTGTGGAATTGTGGTCCGTTGTCGGTGATGATGTTGAGCGGGGTGCCGTAGCGACAGTAGTGGAAACGCCACAGGAATCTCTTCACCTTTTCGGTTGTGATTTTGACCATTGGTTTTGCCTCGATAAACTTGGTGTGGTAGTCAATGATGACTATGATGTATCGGTATTGGCCTTTGGATTTCGGAAGCTCTCCTATGAGATCGAGTCCCCACTGGGCAAACGGAATACGGGAGGTGAGGATCGATTAGGGAACCGCGGGCGCCTGGTTCTTGTGTGCATAGAGTTGGCATTGATGGCATGTCGTAGTGATTGCGGTTGCGTCTGCGTGGATGGTGGGCCACCAGAATCCGCAACGGAGTGCCTTTTGAGTTATGCATCATGCTCCCGCATGGTGGCCGCATACGCCCGAATGGATTTCCCTGAGTATCTTGTCGCCCTGCTCTGGTATAATGCATTTGAGGTTGGCCCATGTCTTCCCTTATCTGTATAGGCTGTCATGTTAGATGCTGAAGTTGACTGCTCTGGCTATGATGTTTCAGGCCTGCGCCCAGTCTGCTGGTAATTCGCCCCTTGTCTTGTACTTGATGATCGGATCCATCCAGCTGGCTGTGTGTGGTTCAATCGTGAAGATCTCTTCTGTCGTTTTGGTGATGCTTGGCTTCTTTAGCACTTCCACTACTTGCTGCCCTGGCTCTATATGTACGGGCGATGTTGCTAAATGGGCAAATGCGTCTGCCTTGGTGTTTCTTCCTCTCGGGATGTGGTTGATGTTGAAGTACTTGAGCTTGCTTAACATTGTGCATACGAGGTCATGGTATGCCATAATCGTATCACCATTTGTCTTGAAGTCGCCCCGGATTTGGTTGACGACTAGCTGTGAATCGCTGAAGATGTTGATGCTCAGGGCTTCTGAGTTTCGAGCCAGTTGTAGACCGGCGATAAGAGCTTCGTATTCGACCTCATTGTTTGTTGCTTTAAATTTGAATCTTAGCACGTACTTGGCTTGTACGCCCCCGGGCCCGGTGAGGATGATCCCAGCCCCACTGGTGTTCTTGGTGCATGACCCATCCACGTAAAGGTTCCATGGAGATTCGGGTGTTGGGGGCTCTTCCTTGGGAGATTCCACATTTACGGGCGGCGTCTCGAGGACGGGCTATGTCACTATTGGCCCTTCAACCTCCGTGTTCTCAGATATGAAGTCTGCGATAGCCTGGCCCTTTATTGCTTTTCAGGGCGCGTAGTGGATGTCGTATTCGCTTAACTCGACGGCCCATTTCGCCAGTCGACCACTGTGATCGGGCAATTGCAATACCTGCCGTAACGGGATGTTAGTGAGGACATGGATGCTATGGGCCTGGAAGTATGGCCTGAGTCGTCTTGCAGCTGAGACGAGCGCAAGTGTCACTTTCTCGATTGTAGGGTAACGGGTCTCTGGGGGTGTCATGCCCTTTTCGGTAAAGAAGACTGGTAATTCGGATGTCGTTTCTCTTCGAACTAGGGCCGAACTGACGGCCGTTAGGGAAGCAGATAGGTATAGGTAGAGGGCTTCTCCTTTCACAGGTCTAGACAAGAGGGGGATTGAGGTAAGGTACTGCTTGATTGATGCGAATGCTTCTTCACAGTCGGTTGTCCAGACGACGCTTCGCTTGTTTGCCGTTCGGAGGGCTTTGAAGAATGGTGCACACTTGTCGGAGTAATGGGAGATTAAGCGATTAAGGGATGCCAGTTTTCCTGTGAGGCTTTGGAGTTCGACCTTGGTCGTGGGGGGTTGCATGTCTAGTATTGCCTTGACCTTTATTGTTGATGCCTCGATGCCCTCTTTGCTGATGATATACCCTAGAAACTTGCTTGTTGTTACGCCGAACGTGCATTTGGCCGGATTCAATCGCATGCCATTTTTGATTAAGAGTTCGAGCACGGTTCGTAGGTGTTCAGTGTGATCTACTGCCTTGGTGCTCTTGAGCAGTATGTCATCGATGTAGACCTCTACAATTTCATCTGTCAGCCCGTCAAATATGATGTTCATCAATCTTTGGTACATGGAGCCTGCATTTTTTAAACCGAACGACATGACTACGTAACAGTAGAGCCCCTTGTCCGTAGTGAAGCAAGTTGCCTCCTGGTCCTCGGGGTTCATGAGGATCTGGTAGTATCCTGAGTATGTGTCCATCATGGACAGTAGCTCGTACCTGTCAGTGGCGTCTACGAGCTGATCGATCCGGGGTAACGGGAAGCTATCTTTCTGACAAACCTTGTTCAAATTGCTGTAATCCATGCACATGCGCCAAGATCTGTTTTGCTTCTTAACCATAACGGTGTTGGAGATCCATTTCGGGTAGTCAACTTTTCGGATGAAACCAATTTTCTGCAGTCTGTCGACCTCCACGTGCATAGTCGCATACCGTACTTGGTCATATGCGCTCCGTTTCTGCTTTACAGGCTTTGCAAGTGAGCCGAGGCTGAGTTTGTGCCAGATGATGCTTGGGTCGATTCCGGGCATGTCCGTGTAGGACCATACGAATACCTGTTGGCAGTCCGTCAGGACCTGGGTTATCCGAGCTGCCATGTCGGGCTCCAATTGCGCGCCGATGCAGATCGTGCATTCTGGATGCTCACGTGATATTTGTATCGTGTGTTGCCCCTCCCGCTCTTTAGCGGGTCGGATAACGTTCAATCCGGCACGCGGGTCATCAGGTTGCTGCTCTGCAGGGGAACACTCTGCCACTGCGAACACCTCCAACTGTGTGTTGTCTTTTTCCGGTCGAAGAGTTTTTTCCACGAAATCATACCTTTTGATCGTGCCGATTCCGTGGTCTGTCGGGAACTTTTCCATGAGCATGTGGCCTGCGATGATCAACCTCAGCTTCGAGATACCCGATCGTCCGAGGATCATATTGTAGGACGTGTGGAGGTCTATGACAACGAAGTCTATTCTGATTTCGCTATGGGGGGTTCCTGGTGCACCGATGCCGAATCGCATGTAGTCGCTACCAAGGGAGTAGGTGGTCTCACCAGAGAAGCTGGCGATGCACTCGTGGTCCTGCGTCATCTTGCATTTCGGGTACTTAAGGCATTCGTATGCCTCTCAAAAGATGATGTTGACGGAGGCTCCGTTATCGATGAGGATACGCCTAACTAAGTATCGATCCACCATTCCGTCAATGACGAACGGGAGCGTGCTGTTCTGGCTGCCCTATTCCTCGTAGGTGAAGGTGATTGGGGGCCAATCCTTCTTGATTGCCCATGGTGGGTTTCCGGGATGTACCGCAAACACGTCCCTAGGTCGGGATTCTTCCCGTTCCCGTGGGCATTCAGCCTTCTGCTTTCCGCCCGTAATGTTGTTGATGGTGCCTCTTGTTCGTATGTCCGTTGCCAGGCATTCCATGTTCGTCGTTCGGAAGACAAGCGTTCCCTCCGTGTGTAATCGTTCAATTTCTCTGGCTAAGATTTCGCAGTCATTAGTGTTGTGGGTGTTCGACTCGTGATACATGCACCACGTTCCCCTGTTGTTCCGCATGGGGGCGATGTCAGGCGCCCTAGGCATGGGCGGACGAATTTGGTGTTTGTTCTGCTTGAGCACTTCTTCGTTTGTGCCCTGTGTGATGGAGAAGACTGCGCGTCGCTGGTGTTGATCTCTGGGTGGTGGGTTTCGCAGCGGTGAGCGCTCGCGGTACGTCTGTTGATATTACTTGTGGTTCTTGTGTTCGCGATAGTGGTCTTCGCGCTTGCAGGACGCGGTGGGATGTGCTTTCGGAAGCTGGTTCTTGGCTGTATGGGGGGATGACGGGCGATCTTGCATGTAGCCCTACGTCTTCGGGGTCTGCGTCGTGCTCTGGCCTTGCGCTACATATACGTGGGTTTCCACCAGTGTCTTCTGGACGATTAGATCGATGATCTCATCATACCCAAGGTAGTCATTCCTAACCATCTTCTCCACGAACGGGGTTCCCGTCAGGTTCTCTAGCAACGCCGTTTTCACTACGTTCTTGTCTAGGTTCCTGCACGTGTTCGCAAGGGCCCTCCACTGATTGATGAAGCCAGATAGATTTTCGTTGTCCCCTTGACGGACCTTTAATAACGTGATAGCGGTGTTGTACTTGCCTTGTAGCCGGTATCGCTCGAGGAAGCACTTCGTGAGTTCATCGAAAGACCGGATGGATCTCGTTGACGCCTCGTAGAACCAGTTTTGCGCCTCTTCCGATAGTGTCTCCTGAAACAGGAAGCAGAGGGTTGCATCCAAGTATCGGGTACCTACAGTGGCAGATTGATACTCGTCAATGTGTGTTCGCAGGTCTCCCTTCCCGTTGAACCTGCTGATCTTTACGGTTTTGGAATATGGATCCCTGCCCTGCGCCAGGATGTCATCCGATAAGGGACTCACACACATTCCTTTTGGCCCGGTGTGCGTTCTCTTCTTGTGTGACATGATTTCGGCCTCCATCTCTGCCATCCGCCGGAACATAGCGTTCCCGACCGTTGTGGTAGGTTCCACGTCGTCGTATCCCCATATCCTTTCGGGCGGCGGTGGAGGTCCTGAGAGCCAGTTGTTTCTCTGTCCCTACGGTGGATCTACCCTGATGGCTTGCCTGCTCGTTCTTGGCCCCTCCACTGGTCTGGATTTTTCTCGTTGGGTCTCTTGGCTTCGGATGAACGTGTCAAGCTGATCCTCCAAGCATTGTCAGCCTTGGCGTTCCTGGTCTCTCTCGGCTCGGGCCGTTTGGAGTTCTTTCACGAGGTGGGCTGCTGCTTCATCCTCCGTTAAGTCGTTGATGCTGCTGATCGCGTCGACGGGCGCGTCTCTCGTCTTTCGGCTTTCGGGTGTAACGTGGTCTGTCGCCATCTTCGCTGCTATAGTTTCGGGTGGTTTACGATTGCTTGCTTCCCACAAACGACACCAATTGTTTCTACCAGATTCCATAAGGATTCCAGCAGAGGTACGGATGGGGTTAATTCTGGTGATCCGAGTTGTCGCACGTATATCGTTCTTTACCTACTATTAAGAGTAATACACAAAACGGTCGTTAGAAGCTTTGACGGGCTGTTCCCGCCTTCGACTCTCCGACGCTCAAGTTAGTGTATGAAGCGTAACAAACAGTATTGGTTGAGTAACGGGCGTGAGATGGCGTACCTTGTAACTATCATAAATGTGTTGTATATATTGGCAGTTGAGTATGGGGTCTTTTGTTGTTCTTCGATGTAGGATCTTGCTTGTTTTGTTTATATTGTCCTGGTTCCTTCCGTTTTGCCTTTCCGAGCGTGTGGGCTTTCGGGTGGTGTTGCTTCCTTATTTAAAGTCGAAGCCTGTGTTGTTGTCTTGCGTTTGGTCTGAGCTGTGTTGATCTGTTTGGAGTAACTAAGTGTGCGATAATTGTGTTTACGGGATCACGTACTAACACTAGGTAAAATACATTTTAAACTTTTCATTCATTAGTTTTGGGTCATATTGCATGTTTAGGTAATCTGTAGTCTAGGACCTAACCGAGTCATGCTTTGGAATTAGAGTGGTCAATCCTCGTGAGTTCGACACTAGACTTCCTTATAAATTATATTACTTGACTACATATACTTGCGGGTAAGGGAATTTCACTTAGCCTTCGAAAATTCATAGACAAAAGATTGAGGGTATAAATTACTTTTAACAAGTTTTTGGTGCTGTTACCGGGGATTGATTCCACCTTGATTTCTTAGCTTCGGATGGCGTGTGGTTGTGGTATCACCAAACATTTTGTATTACTATAGTTGTTAGCTTTGTAGTTTTCCTTCATTTTTATTATCTAGGACTTTATTTTTGATTGTCTTGCTTTCTTTGATACTTTGGTTGATAGCTTGAGTTGTGAACTTTCTTGTTTGAACTTGAAAAAAACCTGTTTCAGAACACTACCTTCGAAGGGTCGGGAGTTTTCTTCGAGCCTTCGAAGATTGTTTTAGAGCTTGCACATTTTGAGAGAGAGGCTTTGCTTCGAAGGGTCTAGACATTTCTTCGACCCATCAGAAGTTGTCTTTTTTGTGTGTGTTTTGCTAAATGGTGTCACTCTCTGTATAGTTAGGTTACCAAAAAACTTAGCTAGGTAAGATACATTTTCGTCTTTTCATTCATTAGTTTTGGGTCATATTACGTGTTTAGGTAATCTGTAGTCTAGGACCTTACCGAGTGAAGCTTTGGAATTAGAGTGGTCAATTCTCGTAGGTTCGACACTCGCCTTTCTTATAAATTATATTACTTGACAACATATACTTGCGGGTAAGAGAATTTCACTTAACTTTAGACTAATTCTTACTCAGACGATTGAAAGTATAAATTACTTTTAACACATGACAAGCAATGAAAATTTAACAATACTTTTAATTTCAGAAATTTCGAGTTCGTTAATATTAGTATAACCTAGACGTCATATAGACTGCGGACAAATTTCTTGGAATATTAAAACTATTTGTTTTCATTTCTTGTTTTTTTCTGATTAAAAAATTATTAACTAAAACTAAATTGGTGAGATGCAATCAGAAACGTTGAAATAAAGTTAAATAACATCACATCATCATCACCGCTGATATCGTTAAATATTCAAAGACGTTGATTTATTGGAAAATGTATCTCCATCGTTTATGCCCTCATAGGCTCAAGTGAGTCGTATCTAAGGAGTAAAATATCGGGTATCGAGGATATATCGACAGTCCAAAATTTGGATATATCGACGGAAATATCGACGAAATATCGATCCATTGAAAATTCTGACGGAAATGACGGAAACTAATAAAAATATATGGAAATTTGTAATGAAACTTTTGGAGGTTGTTATATGATCAATTACCTACCTTATGTAAAAAGAAAATATTGATCAAACATCAAAACATATGAATTTGCTATATTACTATATGAATTAGTATGTGTTAAGTGCTGATAACTATTAAAATATAATTTAATAATTCTATTTTTATTTTTTTGATGGCTAAACTTTAATGGGAGGCTAGACCATCACATTTTTGTACAATATGTTACACATCACACATTATAAAATCAAATATATAAATACTTCAAAACCACATAGAGGACCTATGAGGTTCGAAATTCACACTATTTTCCTCATCTCTCTGTGCAGAATCATGTGTGTATTGTGAAGAGTACTCATTAAATGATTGCTCTCCCATGTAATTCTGCACGTATTGACTTACATGCCAACCATATGGGTCAGGGGGCGGTCTTTGAAGATTTTGGAGCTCGTAGTATGAACCAGGCATTGCTCGACTTTCTTCATTGCTATCATCATTTGAGGCATTTATTTGTGATTGTAACGATGAGTTATCACTTGTTGGAAGACCATAAGGCATGATATATGAAGAATAAGGCATTGCAAAATTTTGACAAGCTTTTAATTTTGTTAAATTAAAAAAGTTACTGTAAATTTCAAAAATTTCAGTAAATATCGGAAAATATCGGAAAATATCGGAAATATCGGAAAGTTTCGGAAAATTTCGGAAAATTTGGAGATATATTCACGGATTTTTCAGGTAAGTTCAAAAAACCGAAATATCGGCGATAATTTCGCTTTTACATTCCTTGGTCGTATCTATATAATGCATAATGTTGTTCAAGTGAAGTATGTTTAGTACTTGATTGGATATATATTATGAATGTCATGACCGATTTGATTTTTGAACATTACAGCCTTCCATTCTGCTATGTTACAATTCTACAACAGATCGAAATCATCATCGACCAATTCTTTTTTATCCGGTCCACTACATGCATAGTGAAAAGAATATTATATTTCTTGCCAGACAGAAGTTTCATCAGTAGTGATTTGGGAACTATTTAGGAATGGTGAACTAGCAAGCATTCGCGCGAGGCGTTACACCAGCGAGCAAACGAAGCATGCAAATTGGGCCAATCTGATGACGAACAGTGCGTGAAGTGGTGAAGCCATAACATTAGAACTCGCTCTTGATCTTCCTCATCAAACTTCTCTATGGTCTCTTCCAAAACTCTCTCGAGATCGGCCCTCTCGCCCATGCTCAAAATAGGCACATCGACGCCGTTGTTGGCTCTGCACAATAATGGAATCCACAAAACTAACATTTCCATCTGCATCTCCATATTTGTTTGCCTTCTTCGCCGCCGCTCTTTTGTGCAATCATCATCATCATCATCAAGAACAACTTCATCCACTCCCATATCTTTGGCATACTTTAACAACAATGCTGCACAAAATTAAACATGAAAAATCAGTGAGGGACTCAGGATTTTATGTTGCACGTAAAAAAATATTGTATTTAAGTAAAAAAAGTAAAGACGATTCTGCGTAACATTCAATATCATAACAATTCTAATTAATACTTATTAAAATTACTACAAAATCTTAACAACAAAAAAAAACTACTCAAATTAATTAATATCTAACAATTTATGTCATTTTGGTTATTTCTTTCGTTAATTTTTTTGTGTTTCTTTCTCTTTTAATAATAGCACTTGCGGTGCTGTTGCTACTACATATTTTAACTTTTTTAGTCTTTATTATTAAAGTTAAAACTTCTAATTTATAAAGTATTACATTGAAATGAGACATATATTAAGGAAAATATTAAGTTCATTTAGGATTTGTCAAAAAATATAGATGGAAGCCAAAATTTAAGGTGGGAATCATTCCCCCTTGTCTTTCATCGGGTCCGCCAGTGGGAAAAATACATGCTCATTAATTTGTTAGTCTCTCGATGTGCAATGCTCTAGGTAAAAATAATAAAGAGACTTTGAAAATGCAAGGTTAATGTTCATTTATAATATTCAAGTGGATTATTTTAAATATTTTTATGCATCTACCTGATTTTTTCAAAGTTTTTGTACCTCGATCTCCCAAAGGTTTTTCAGAATTTTTTGACTAATCAGCCAACTACTTTCTACGTACGGTGTTTAGCACCCTAGTATTAATCCTTAAAACATCTCCAACAATTTTTCTATATTTTTTCTATTACAAAGATGTAAAAATATAATTTAAATTATAATTTTTCACTTCAATTTTAATAGATTTCTATTTTTTAGATTTAATCATTCTTTCTGCCTTGAATACAGTATTAATCGGTCTAGCCGTAAGTTTTAGAACAAGTTTAAAAGGACATAAATATATATATTATTTTCATCCAAGAATTTGTAAGGCACGTAATTAGATAGCTACCTGATATCTTGAGCAACGAAGCTTGCAGGCGCGGCTCAGCTGAAAGGGAGAGCCGAGCCAAGTTAGAGGCAGAGGCCCATCTCCTCACAGAATCTCGAGCCAAGCCACAAGCCGCCATCATCTCAGTTAACCACAACACCTCAGCCGCTAGCTTCTCCGCCGAACTCTTCCTCACCCCAACACCCCCCTTCGACATCAATACCACATCCAAACCTGATCGAACGGTCCGCAACACCCGGCTCAGCCAATGAGCCGATTCTACTCCACCAATACAATCACCATCACCACCGACGCCGCAGGAGCGCTGCTCGTGAGCCGCAGAGGCTTCAAGCTGGCTGATTGTTCTAGCAAAAGCAGCCGACAGAACCTTACTGTTGACATGACGTAGAGCCTCGGCGCCTTCTCCTTGTCTGTGGTTTTCATGAACGAGGCTCTCGGCTAAAGAACGAACAACTTGGTACTTGCGAGAGCTGACTGGGATATCGTTCACGAGTGAGAGTAGCTGCGAAAGTGCTCGACCTATAGCCGAGCCGTCATCGCCGGTCTTCGTCTTCTTCTTGGGATAGTAGTCATGGATATTATTATTATAATCGTTGGAGAAGGAGGTGTTATTCTTTGTGGTGGATCTCGGGCTAGGGCTTAAAGAAAGAAGCAGACGCAGAGAAAAGAGGAAGACAGACACGAAAAGGCAGCGTGCGAGTTCGAAAGCTTTGTGTTTTTGTGCTAAGTTGGAAAAGGATTTCTCTGCCAAAACGAGGATGGAGATCATGAGGTTGCGGAAGAGCAAGGGTGTCATCATGTACGTCGATGAGCTGCTGCTCTTCATCATTGTCAGCTAGCTAGCTACGACGAATAATTTGTTGCCGGCCGGCCAGTATCTTCTCGAGTATATATTATATTTTTTTGGGGCCAGCCTAGAGAATCAGAGATGGCTTTTCTTGACTGGTTTAGTTTGTTGATTGGTGCCCTGGTGGCGTGTGAATTATGAATGATGGGAAGTTGTGAGGAAGAAAATAAAAGGGATATGATCGATTCGATGGTGGTCACAGCTTTACATAGGTAGCTAGCCGTTTGTTTAGATGAAAAATGACTCCTCAATTCAATGACGACAAATCTTCGCCCACAATAATTTGGAACCTTAAACGTGTATGGAAGCGGAAGCTAATTTTGTTAGATTTTTCCTCTTTAAAATAAATTTTTTAATTCATATTAGTCCATTGACAAAATTTTAATTTTCACTGGCCCGTAATATATTCTCACATTAATATATAAATAACTACATATCATTACTCTCTCATAGTTTCTCTATTGACCGGCGACGTTGATTGGCGACCAGATTCCGACAACTGATGACCGGATTCCAGCGGCCTTGACCGTTGACCATCAAGGTCTCTAGACTATAGGTTCATCAACTGATACTGAATTGAGTGTCAACTGATACTCAGTTTAACATCTACAACTGCAAATCTCAACTTAACTCGACTAAACTTCAACAAAGCAATTCAAAAAACGCAACAATTTACAGGAAACATATCAACATAACGAAACACATCCACAATATAAAACAACAAATTTGATAACACACATCCGATAACACATAGCATTATTGTAGCAACCATGCGCATTTCACATTACAAAAATCCCAATTAACAAAAGCATTATAACAATCACATGTCATAATCCCACTATCCAAACCGAGCACTTACGTAGAACAAATTAAACATAGGGTTGTTGCAAATGCCATATAAACATTGAGAAAATATAACCGGGCCATTGTATAGCGGCTTCTTTGAGGCATTTCCTCAAACATCTAGTTGGCATTTCTTCATACCACAAATTTTGCATTGGCCGATAGCAAATCCTCTTTACATTAGAAATATAAGTTTGACAAATCATTTGATCGCCATAAGTAGGGCCGGGCACAAATCCCTCAAATCCTAGTCCCGTCCCGATCCTGTCCCGATCCCGGCGGGATTTGAAACTAAAAATATCCATCCCGTCCCGTCCTGTCCCATCAGAAAAACAACGGGACGGGACGCGGGACTGAAATTTTCTATCCCGTTAGGCCCCTCCCGTCCCATATATAAATTAAAATTGATCTTGACCGTTGATTTTAATTTTGTATTGCTATGTTTTTAATCTTGTATTGCTATGTTTTTAATCTTGTATTGCTATTTTTTTTAATTTTCTTCTTTTCTTGTTAAACTTATGATATGTGAACTTGTGTAATAGAATATGGATGTTATTCTTGTTATGTTTGATATTATTAGGTTATGGATTGTGACTAATGAATGTAAGCAAGTTGTGTAATTGTAATTAGATCATAGATGCATGTTGTGATTTATGAATGTAAGCAAGTTTTTCTTCTTTTTTGTTTCCAATTTTGTGGTGGGATTGGGCCCGGCGGGATTTACTCTCAAAATGTAAGACCCGTCCCGATCCCGTCCCGCATGTAACAACCGGGACGGGACGTGGGATGACCTCAATCTCGTCCCATCCCGTCCCATGCCCAGCCCTAGCCATAAGATTGTAAGTTGGGTTGCTTGGGGCATCTCAATAATTTTTGGTCTAGTTTCTCAATCTTTGAATATTTATTAGTTTTCTATCTGGACTTTTTGTCTAGTTAGCTGAAATTTGATTATGGAGAACGACAACTACAAAGTAAGTTGAGATTAAGAATCCATATACTTATCAATACATATCCAAATCCAAATCGATTTATCAAAGATATGAAAGCAAATTTGATTCCATGAATCCAAAATAAAAAGGTCATGTTTCCCAATTGAAGACGACGAGGCCTAGGGCGACGACGATGGTGGAATGTCAGGAGGCTGAGGCGGAGGAGTTATTGTGACGTTGGCGGGCACTATTACTTCAGTTTTTTGATAATGAGAGAGAGAGAGAGAGAGAGAGAGAGAGAGAGAGAGAGAGAGAGAGAGAGAGAGAGAGAGAGAGAGAGATGTTTTAGAAAAGAAAGAGTAATTTTGGAATGAAAAAATTAAAGAGGTGAAAAGGTTGGGCTAGTGGAAAGCTTCCCTTAGAGTTAGTTGGCTAGTAGAAATTTCTAAAACTTTTGTTGGATAGTGGAAAAGATTTTTTCAAAATTAGGACCAATGAGAATTTCTCCAATTTTGTTCTGGGCCATCTGCCAATCTAGCATGCATGATTATATTATGGTTGAAGACCTATAATGTAATGCATAGGTTTGTAACTATATCTAGCTACAAGGAAACCGGTTGCAAAATATTGACTTTTTTTAATCGAAAGACGCGAGGCATTCCATTTCATAGAAATCAAGTCGTACAACTTTCGGCTAGAATAGCCTCAATTACTTGGGGGCATTCCCATACCAAGCATGACAACTAATTGAATGTAAACTATAAGCAGCTAACTTGTGAGCCATAGAATTAGTGTCACGATACATAAAAGTTAACCTACAAATAGGTAGCAGCGACATGTCCTGGAAAACATCTTCCAATACCTTACCAACCTCTGAGTCATCAACCACACCTTGAGTGATGGCATTCACCATGGTTTGGCAATCAGACTCAATCACAAGTTGTGACAAACCATGTTGAGACACAAACTTGCATGCCTCTCTCAACGTTAGAGCCTCACTTGTCTCTGGCCCTGAAATATGGTTTCAGTGGAGTACAAAACCACCTAGGATCTCACCTGTATGGTCACGGAATACACCTCCCAGACCTCCACTAGAAGTGATTATAGAGAATGATCTATCAACATTCAATTTCAAATAACCTGGGGAGGGAGCAAACCAACAAATCACCAGTCGCACCTTTCTTGGAGACTTGCCCCTTTCTTTTTCTGAAAAACAATCCAAGTCGTATTGAAGGACATACTGGATTCGAAACTAACCTGTGTTCACGCCATATAGACAAGCTATAACCATGAACAAAGTAAAATCTTCCTTTGATAGTCTTGAGAAGCATTCAAATATCCATTCTCGAAAAATCATATGCCTAGGAGTAGGAATTTTCCTAGTAAGGTTAGGAAATAGACCAAAAACTTCTTTTGTGAAAGGGTAGTTCCATCCAAGATAATAGGAACTCGCCGCAATAGGAGGTTGGCCATAGTAGGTAGGGCACCTCTGCAAGCTCTCCATATATGAAGATTCACATTTTTTGGTACCGGTGTCTTCCAAAGACCTCTCCAAATCGGATCAGGAGTTTGAACACTACTACTTGATGTGGAGAACAAAGTATCAAAAGCAACCTTGTAAGCGGATTTGGTAGTGAAGTATGCTTTCTTTTCATGATGTCAAACCCAACAGTCCTCCAAGCGTCAACTACCTAAGGGAATGCTCAATATTAGAGCAACATCGTCAGCCCCAAACCATTCATAAACTCAGGTTTCATTCCAAGTCCGGTCATCACTAATTACTGCACTTACATAGGCATTCACCAGAGTTGAGCATTGTACTGGCCAAAAGGAATAGGGTCTTGGTAGCCATGGATCTTTAGTGATACATATAGACTCACCCGTTCCAACTTGTTTCCTCGTATCTTTCTCCATCACCTCCTTAGCAGCACTGATGCCTCTCCAGCAAACAGATATATTCCCGTGGTTGACTGCGCCAAAAAAATCATTATCCAAGTAATATTTGGCTTTCAACAGTTTAGCTACAAGAGAATTAGGGTATTTAATTAACCTCCAGCCATATTTAGCTAATAACGCTAGATTGTGTGGATGAAGATCACGAAACCCCATTCCTCCTTCATCTTTTGATCGTCGACAAAGCTTGTCCCAAGAAAACTAATGAATCTTACTATCCTCCGATGTACTACCCCACCAAAAAAATTCACACATTTGATGCAAAGTGTCACACAAGCTTTGGGGTAAAAGGAAAAAATTCATGGAGTATGTAGGCAGTGATTACGCAACAACCCTAATTAGGATATCATTCCTAGCATCGGTTAACATCTTCCCCTGCCAACCTTCTAGCTTTTTACTGAACTTCTCTTGTAAGTAGGAAAAGGTTTCGACATGATTCCTTCCAATATATGTTGGTAGGCTGAGGTACTTCTCATGCTTGGCCTCAATGGTAACTCCCAAATACGCTGTCATTCCTTCCTTCAAATTAGTAGAAACCTTCTTACTAAACACAATGCTACTTTTATCAAAGTTTATCTGTTGGCTATACTCAATTTCAAACTTCTTCAATACCTCCTTAATCTGAATACATTCATTCAAAGTGGCTTTCCCAAAGAGTACGCTATCATCAACGAATAAAAGATGCCTTATAATAGGCGCGCCCAGGCATAATTGAAACCCAAGTAGGGAACCTATCAAAGCTTTCTGATTGAACAAAACAATGAACACATCAGTACACAAAATAAAAATATACAGTGAAAGAGGGTCACATTGTCACAAACCCCTTGATGGTTTCAAATAACCCTTCGGAGAACCATTCAGTAAGAAAGAGTACTTAACCATTGTCATACACCACTGCATAACAACTTGAATCCACTACTCCGTGAAGCCTAACCGAAGTAGAACAACCCTTAAGAAGTCTCACTCCATTCTGTCGTATGCCTTACTCTTGTCTAACTTCAAAGAGAATACACCTTTTGTACTTGACTGACAATTGTGAATATAGTGAGACAATTTATTGGCAATAAGGGAATTATTAGGTATCAATCTTCCTGGAATGAAAGCGCTTTGAAAAGGAGAGATGCGCTTGTCAAGGATCCTTTTCATTCTATTTGCAACAGATTTTGAACATATGTTGTATAGAACATTACAGAGAGCTATAGGGCTCAAGTCAGCAACCTTTGTTGGGTTTTCCACCTTTGGAATCAAGTAGATGTGCGTAAAATTGAGTGACACCAAAAGTTGACATGTATGAAGAAAGTTTTTAGCAGTAGCCACCACATCAGGACCTACCGTCTCCTAATACTTCTGGAAAAATAGCAGGGGCATTTCATCAGGGCTGGGAGCCTTAGTTAGATACATCTGGAAGAGGGCTACCTTTATTTCATCAGCTGAGTAGTCTGCGTTTAACATATCATTATCTTCCTCGGTCACTTTGGATTGGAGGAGATCAATTGCTTGTTGTCTCTGGCTGAAATCAGTCACATTGGATGTGAACATAGCTCCAAAGTAATCGATCAATACTTTCTCCATTCCCTCAACAGTATCCTGCCAAACACCATTGCCATCAAAGAGGCCTTTCAAATTTTTCTTTCATTTACGATTTGATGCCTTCGTATGAAAGTACTTTGTATTGTCGATCTTCACCCTCCGCAAAATTCTTAAGTTTGGCTCTCTGTTTACAATACTGATGCTTGCTGCCAGTAGTGAATCAAGTTTCTCATGGAGGACTACACTCTCAGCCCTAACCGCACTTCTGATAGGTCTCCTTGCTGTAAGTCTTCTAGTCGAGACCTGAATTGATCGATCTCTCTTTTGTGGTTGCAAAAAGTGGTACACTTCCACGACATGAGAGAGTACCTTGTCGTCTTAATTTTCTCCACCACCTGGAAAGTTGAAGTCCCCGTGACAGCCTACTCCAACCTTTATCGACAACCGACTGACACTTTTCATGATCAATCCAATAGCTTTTGAACCAAAAACGATGTGGATTCCTAGCACGACTAGGAGATGCAGTATATAACACATACACCATGTATCAGAGGAAGATGTTCAAGCTATAAGGCAGGGAAAACATCGCTCCAGGTAAGCATTGCCAAAGCTCTATCCAATCGAGAGCGGACCAAACCTCGACGCTAAGTATGCTCAGCCCCTACAAACCCTAGGTCAACTAGGTCGGCGTAGGCAATGGCATCCCTAAACCCTTGCATTTGATTTTCACGCCGTGTCACTCCACCCTTTTGTTCAGTTGCATGAAGTAATCCATTCAAATCCTTCAGGAGCACACACGGGTATAAACACTCATCACTGAGATTACGAATCAATTCCCTTGTTTGATGTCGTTCTGTAGCCACAGGATGGCCATAGAAAGCCGATGAGACGCCAAATCAGACCCAAGCCCTCCTAGGAGTGTACTTCAAGGTCGATATGATGCGTCGACTTGTCTCAAAATTTCACTCAAATACCATCCTTCCAAAACATCACGAGGCCCCCCGAGTTGCTGATGCTAAACACGACCTCACCGTTAAGGTAACCTATCTCCAAACGCACGGAGTTCATGTACTCCATATCGTCGACCTTGGTTTCATTGAGGAAAACAAAGATAGGGTTCTTTTGCCTCAAGACACAAAGGAGGCTTTGAAGAGCAGCATCAATATTGTTTAGGCCACGACAATTCCTAGCCAACACATCCATCGATTTCCAAGAAAATATGGGATTCCTCACTGCTGTACAGAAACCCTAGCAGAGCGACTTGTTACACCGTTTTCAATTCTGTATATCTGCTCTCTCTTCTTCTTGTTACTCTTGCAAAATATTGACTTCAGCAGACATGTTCCATTAACATTGACCTTTGTGGCTTCTTTTTTTTATTATCTATACCATCCCATTAACTAGAAATACAAACAGAATAAGTACCCGCAATTTGTCGAGGATCCTAGCTCCAACTCCACTCAACATAATCGGAAAGAAGATGATCTCTTCCTAAGGTACCAAGTAAAGGATGAATTCGATCTCCAACACCTAGTAGTCGCAGGACCTGTAGCTAGCTCCTGAATAGTGAATGATATATCTTCCTTTGCCTTATTCAAAAACAAGCTGATGATGATAATCTCATCAATCCTCAAGCTGAAGCAAGGCACACCCCAAAAAAGACAGCCTTTGACTCATTCAAAAACACCACCACTAAGATCAGAAGACGCAAAGATCATTTGTACGTGCCTCATTCAAAGCCATACTCCTATAATGCATATTAGCAACCAGAAATTCATCTAGTGCCGCCACTTTTAGCTCTTATCACAGTACGTGCCAACTAGGGTAGGCACGGGTTAAGTTGATGCACTTTGAAACTCAAACCGCAATCACCCCACTTGTTGTAGTTAGCTAAAAATGTAAACTACAATCGTTTTACTTATTCGGTGTGCCACATATTCAATGCAGAGCGATACAGTTTCGGTATTTAACCTATACTTAGTGATTTTAAAATAATGAAGTATATTTAAAGATTTGAATATTACATAATCAATGTCTAAGAATATCAACAATTTAAATATTATATAATCACTAACTTAGTTGTGGTGAAAATGGAGAAGTCTTTTATATTTATTTTCTAAACTCTAAAACTGTGGAAAAAAAGTGATTAGAGGGTTTAATAGTTCTGATATTTATATACTATTATGATTTTGAATCAGGTTTGTAATATTCTCACTTTCAAACAAACAAACAAAAAGGTTAAAATCATAATTAGATAAAGGTAGATACGCATAAGTTCTATTAAATATATCAATGAAGTATAAACATAATGAAAAATTATATTATATATAAAAAAAAATTAAATACAGTGCAGTGCAATATATTCGGGTGGTTTGGCTACTCAACTCGCAACCACCCTATTAATTCAATAACAGTGTGGTTCGTTTGTGAACTTACACCTGCATTATTCAGTATTATTTTCATTTTGTTTTTTTAAATCAGTACAATGCAATGCCCATTTATAAAACGATTTTTGCTCAACCCTAGTGCAGACTACAGAGACATTGACATGCTGATACACAAAGGAACACCTAGACTTCCATATCTTCCTCGACCAAATTTGACATCCAAGGCAAGCGATCTGATCTGATCATCTCACTCCACCTCACCTATCATCTGTCGGTTTGCACAAAACGATGAGACAGGGACAAGAGATTCACCCAAATTTCTCGGTTCCTAGCCTGGATGAGGCTGTTCATATTGTAAGGTGTTTATACTTTACAGTGATTGTACATTTCCTTCATCAGCGAAATTTATACCTCAGAGAAACAGAGGATTGATTGATTGATTGATTGAATGAATGTAAACGTTACAGGCTCATGAGTAGAATAGACTACAATTAAGCAGCTATTGATATATATACATTATCAACAATCATTGGGTGAAGGAAAGAAACTAAAATAAAATAGTGGATAGCCGTGCACCTGTACCATATTTACAAGATTTTAATAGATCTACTGAACAAGAAATTGTTATAGGTTAACCACCCCATCTCCCGCTGAAAATATATAGTATTATGGTTCAGCAGCGAATGCAGTTGTTTCTGTTTTCATCTCTTCGAGCAAAGGTGTTGTGCTCATATGATTCTCACTTTCTTCGACAAACTTATCCACACTGGGTAGAAAAACTCCTGTGATGATATACAAACAAGGATTACAAAAACTGGATACGAAACACAAGTGCGAGCACCGCAGTAGTAATGACGAAAGTGAAGAATCGACAATAATCAACTTGACCATCACATGTTCTTTCCAGCGTATATTAGCGACAGACAATCCGAACAAGTGAAGTACCTGTAACTATCTATATGATGGGAGTTTTGTAGGGCACAGTCAGAAAATAATTTAGGCTCCTTCAAGTGACTCGTACATGGTCGTGTGTTGAGATCATAACACCTTGGCTTACTACGAACTAAAATGCTATTTCTCTTTGGTAGTTTGCAAAAAAGTCATTTAAGTAACTACAAAAACTTACCAATAAACCATATACCAGCAGCTGGAATGAATACAGATGTTAGGATAAGAGCAGTCACCCTCCAATTGTTAATGCAATCCTACAAAATATGAAGTCCACATCAGACTAAAGATAGTAAAACATACTCAGGTATACAGTGAAACTCATGCTACATATTGATTATGATAAGCCAGATGAATTTCTTTACAAAACTACTACCATCCCTTGGTTTCTACACAGTAACTTCATCTGATCACTGACCTACTGACTTATGAGCTAAAGGATATCACATTTGGTTTCAGGCCCAGAACTTCAATCAGAAAACGTTTTTCTCCATACCAAGAAAAAAAAACAAGAGCCGATCCACTTATGGCTTACAGTCTTGATGATATATAAACTTAGGTGATAACTGATAATATATGGCATAACCAAAGGTCACAATTGTACGAAAATATGTGAGCACTTATGGCTTACAGTCTTGATGATACATAAACTTAGGTGATAACTGATAATACATGGCATAACCAAAGGTCACAATTGTACGAAAATATGTGAGCAAGAATTCCACTCGGATTCATCACAAGGAATGTATTTCTGCTTTGGAACATACAACATTTCACTTAAAATCACTACACAACATACACAAAGGATAGTTAAAAATACTTTGCAATCAGGTGAAAAGAGAGATATGATGCTTTTTAGTATAGTTTTGAGTAGAGTACAAAGTAGTTTCTTAAATAATGGTTTATGAATGACACAGTCATGCTTTAGTGGTCAATTACTGTTAGATTTGTCTCCAACGGATGAGAATAAATTGTACTTAAATTGGATTCAGATCTGACAATAACTTGACCACAAATAATCATTGACCACTCATTAAATGATAATTAAAATAGAAAGACTAACCTGGAGAACTCCAACAAGAGGTGAGGAGGGCACATCCCCAAAGAGATGAATAGAAACAGTAGACATGGCCATAGCTAGAGGCCTCATACTAGGTGTTACACAATGTAGACAAATGTAATTTACAGGACCCTGCAAAAGAAACATGGAATTCCATTTTTCAGGGCATACAAGCATGGTTGCACCAATAAGAGTAATAATCATACTGGTAACTATCCTTATGAGATGATCCAGATTACAGCACAAATTGATCCACATATATGATCAGATTAAACTACTAAGAGGAAATTTGAAAGTGCACACTAGCTGCATAGGCAAATTTAGCCAATTATCAAATAACACAATACAAAGTATTTCAACAGGCCATACCTGAGTTGCAAAGACAAGTAGTTCGCCAACCGCAAAGAAAGCTAGGAAAGCATACATGTTGGTGAAGCAAAAGGCACTGAAACAAAATATCGCCCCAAAAAATGTTGCTGCTGAAAGAAGCTGCAACAACATCCAATATACATTTTAAGATGTGGAGATGCAATGAAAAAGAACATGAGATATGAAACGCCATGTCCTGCTTACCTAAGGGACGTTATTTAATAGAAAGTGAAGGTTCACTCCGGAAAGATACACTGTGAATATACATTTATAGTTTCTTATACAGAGTGAAGCTCTTCAACCCCAATATATAAGCTATTAGTTAAGCCTGTATATTTTAGGTTCCTTCAAGGAAACCATTCAAATTGAAATATATATATATATATATCAGTGCCTATCCAGAGCGGAGCTCCGCTTAAAAAACACGGAGCGAAGTTTCAATTTTCACAAGATTGATAATGTTGCTCAACAATTGAAACCACTCTCTTTAAATCACTATTAGACCCTCTCCCCCCCCCCCACACCCCCCCCCCCCCCCCCCCCACCCCCCCCCCCCCCCCCCCCCCGGCCAAGAGTTCATCCCAAACCACATCTGGGAATAAACAAGTTTGAAGAGAAATGGATCAAAACCCATATCTACAAATCCATGTCTAAAGACAAACAACTATTACATGTCTAATATCATATGATCATAACGATTTGGTGCATCGAAACCCAAGAACATCAATTCTTCGTTCAACTGTCCAAATGCTCAACATCAATTAATCAAAACCCATAAACAATGAAGAGGAAATAAATCAAAACTAGAAATAGTGCATCGAAATCCCAGATATAAATGGAAACCCATAGATCCTAGAACTCGATCAAAACCGAGACATCAACCGAAACCCCACCCTATTTGCTTTAATTGATTTGATCGAAGAGCATGAAGGTAGAAAGCATGATTTGATTGAGACTTGCACCGGCAAACGATTTGGTGCCCAAATCAATTGGGTGTTCTGTGTTCAAACTGTTTTTATTGCGATGTCGTGCAAAAGAGGGTGAGCAAGATCTGGCGGCTCGACGACGACATCGAGGAAAGCCAAAGGCTCAGGCAACCGGATTCAGTAGAAGCTGCCCGAGTCCCTTTGGCCGAGAGAGAGATTGCTCAGTTTTGGGTAATTTTTCTGTTTTAATCTGAGTCGTATAGTTTCATTAAAATAGATCTGATGGCTAATAACCTTATCCCTGAAAATGAACTAAGAAAGGTATCCCTGAGTGTGTGTGTGTGTGTATATATATATAGTTCATATCCACAGCCGAACTCCGCTTTGAAAAAACGGAGGGAAGCTTCAAGCAGAACACATGAAATTTTAGGAACACTTCAAGAAGTAAATGCTTAAAAAAAACAATTCCAAATATCACCAGAGTATCTAAATCTGAAAATGGCATCACTGCAGCCTTACTACATCAAAATAATAGTATGTGTTCCTAAATTTGTTAAGGAAGATTAATGGTACACTTTCTAAGTTTGTAGCCAATTCAAGAGCTAATAGGATATTTAATTGAACTTAAAATAGAAATCTGTCTGCTGTTATTTCAGGACCACCTACGTTGAACAAAACACATATACCTACCTTGAAAGCATTAGGGATACTGCTGGTCATAAAATCCAACAGAAAGCCTCCTGCTACTGTACCCAATATTCCGCACACAATTGTAATACCTCCAAAGATCAAATCAGCATCAGTCTGCCAAAAGCATTACCCAGTTTGTCATGACTCTATTTCCCAAGCACTTAATATCGGTCATGATTATATATAACAAATAATAAAAGAACAGGTAAATCCTTTATATTAAATAAAGAAACTCATTAGAATATCGAATGCAATTTCTTACCATGTTATATATATTATAACCAGCCTTAGGCCCCCAATATGAGTATGCACCTATGACAAAGTTGTATGCTATGTAACCTAATGGAAATTCCAAAAGCAAAAAGTATTAGGCTAAATTATAACACAAAAATAATAATCATCAAACGAGCTTCCTAGAATATATAGATCCAAAAGGAAGCCAGCTATCACATACAAAAGATTGAATGGAAAGCAAGTGGAATAAAGAAAAGATTAAGTACCTAGAACATTAACAACATAAACCTTTTCAACCAAAAGCACCTTCATATCTTTCAAAAAACTTGATATTTGAACCTTTATTTTTGTCCTGAAGTTCACCCTGCCAGAAAGTAAGATCCAAGGTGTCAACGTTCATGTTTATGATAACTGCTAGTACTTAAATGATAAGTAAGATCATGGTATGCTTTTTGATTATTCAATAAAAAGCTGTTGAAACAATAATGTCTAATAATGGTTTATGATAACTGCTAGTATTTCTGACAAAGAAATCGTGTACTAATGAACCGAGATGAATTTATAACTAACACACTGGCCTGATTCCCTCAGTACCATGTCTCATGCAATCCACAGCAGTTAAATACACATGCATCTCAGCTTCAATGACTGATGTGTATAGGATTCTGTGCATCTAGAACTACTAGATTAGTTGCACTTAGATCAGGAGAAATTATAATGATAAAAATATTTACATATCTTTGACACAGGCAGTGCAGTTGCTTTTCTTAAGCAAAAGAAACAAAAAAAAAAAAAACAGAAACAAAAAAAGACACAAGCACAAGGGAGAAAAACAAACAGAAAATCACTGTTCTCCTTAAGGAAAGAGATATCTGCCAACATGATATTCCCCATCTCCCAAACAATGCTCTGCATTACTGATGTATCTGTCCATATAGGCTTGATTTGATTTTCGATATATTTAACATGACCGATACTTTCTTTCCCCCCATCTTAGGGCGACAGATTCTCAGACTCTAGATTTTGTTCAAACATTAGATATTGTATGATGGCAAACTTAAACATATAATACATGTATAGACCTTAGGATAAGTGACCTTACTTGATTGGTTTATGTACAGTAGAATTTCTGACATCTTGGTCCATCGGAAATGAACCATCTTTACTATTCAGCACATTTGAATCTGTACATCCAATTTCAAAGTAAATGAATAAAATGAAAAATAGTGGTGGTGTCCAAGGAAACTAACAACTGTTCAAATAACATAATTTAAAGGATCCAAAGAAAAAGTATTATCAGTCAAAGAGGTAAGAACTAAAATCAGACCAATATATATATAAATAAAAATTGAACAGATAAGATTAATTCCTAAACTGTAACAGAAAAGTCCCACTATCTGCAAATTTTGCATATACTTTCTAACACAAGTTACATCACCTTGAACTTCTGAGACACCTGTGTCCGCCCCTGTCAGTACTTCCTTTGATTCAGCAGGCATAAAACCTGTAACCACAGATTTCTTTAGCAATGACTGTCAGAAAGTACCTGGATCAAAATGTAACAATGAACAGAAGTACACCTTTGAGAGGCAAAGGCTTCATGACAAATCCTAGAACAGCAAATGGAAGCATCAGGATTGCCTCTCCCCAGAATGCAAAACGCCAATAGGTATAGGTTCCGACCTATAAAAAAAATGTAAGCTTTTAAGCAATAGGAAACTGTAATGAATACGAGCATTGATGAAAAATATGAAACAGAACATAAAAGGAAAAAATGTTGTAGTAAGAAAATGCAAGTTTCTGGATTTAGAACTTACCAGCCCACCATAAACATAACCAAGTGCATATCCAGATGGTATACACATGTAAAATATTGCAAGCCACACAGTTTTCTGAGGCAAAAGACACGATATAAGTCTTCTACATCAAATTAGAAGAATTTAATCAAAAAAAAGAAACAAAAATTGATGGTTTAGCATCTCGGAACCATTACTCCTATCAAATGAGCCCATGAATCTACTTATCAGCACTGCAACTCAATTATACTTCTAGGTTGATCACCTGATCCTATATTGCTCCGTGATACACTTAGATTAGCTTCAAGAGGTAAAATAGCTACCATACTTAATATGAAAAAGTAACGTAAACCAAGTAGGCTCCATATTACATTTTGATCTTAAACTAACGCATGAAGCGTTTTTAACATAATGAACACCCATATTCTGAGAAAATTTTCTAGGTGACCCACCACCTAGAATTCAATTAATATGATAGCTGATGTGGGGCTATGCCACATCATTTCAGATTTCTGATTCTCAAGGTGCTTATGCCACATCAGCTGGTTTAGCAGGTGGTGTATAAGCAGATTTCACCTAGAATTATTTTCTCAAAGGGGTGATTCGGTCCCCATATGGTGCTTAATTACTATAGACACATCATAATAGAAGAATCATTTGGTTAGAGAGGCTGGGGCTGGAAATGGGACCAAGTGCGATATAGGTCTGAATTTTACTTCTCTTTTCAACAATCTTCCATCTACAAGAGATGGAAAATTTTCAGTTATACATGAATAAGTAACTAAGATCCCAACACTAGCAATTACAGTGGACAAAATTTCAAAGAGTTGCAGTGTTGAAATAGTATGTATTTCTGAGGGAAAATGAGACAGCAAGCTATCTTCTTATGAAGCTTTCCTGGCTTGCATGGGTAATTATAATGAGTCTGCTAGAGCAAGGCCATCGACCTCTATGCCAACAGGAAATTGAACTTTGTGCATTTCATAGCAACTAAGAAATTGGACTATGTTCACTACTTCCTCCCAAGTCTTATTCATACTGTAGTAAACTTGTAATTTGTATGAACAGTCTCAGAATATGACATCAACCAATACCATTCAGACTCTTTGCCTCAGCTACACTTAAAACCCATGCACAAACCTCCATAAACCTATAGGATTTATTTTAAGTCCTTTTGAAAATGAAAATATCAAGATGTTTAGCACATCAAGGACAGCTGAAGCATTACAGGGAATTGGTAATTATCAGGAAGGTTGTGACCGAGATTCAAGAGATTTCCAAAACAAAAAAGTACCTGTGCAGCTGGGGCATTGTCATCAATGAATGGCGCTGCAAGACTAATGAATGAAGCCTCACCAACACCAACTAGCCTTTTGAGAAAGAATATGCATTAAACGAACACACGAATCAACATACTTTTTGACATTCATCACAAATTATTCAAAATCTAATATCAAAAGAGCAAGACAATTCCCAGGGATATAGCAAACGGATAAAGTCACTTACATGCGGCAGAAGGTAATGGACCAAAAGTTGAATGAAACACCACAACCAACTACAGCCAAAGTCCAAACTGACAATCCAACTCCAATAAGCCTAAATGGATTCACACTGCAAAATTTGAGGGTAAATAAATGAGAACCCACAAATAATGTCACTCTTTTTTCTTCTTTTTTTCAAGATAAACTGAAATTTGTTTTTAAAAAACAAAAAAACAGAACAAAACACAATAGTGGACAAGAAGTTCACTTTCAAAGAACATCATCAAATATATGGGAGAAATTTTTTACTAAAATATAAGAGCAAAAAACATGTTTTCCATAAATAAGAACCGTTACAGCTAAGTAGACAAGACTCCCACTGAGAATAATTCTTCTTTGCTAATGAGAGATATCTTTCTTCAAATTTATAAGCAAAGTAGAAGACTGTAGCTTCAGCGGAATTTGTTATCAAGGAAACACTCATTTCAAATATAATACAGCTTTCCAAGTTTAACAGTACAGCTAATGTCTTGTCAGGTAAGGTTGGTATAGAATTCTTTTAGATGATTCCTTTGGTAAATGATTATTTTTTGGGTATCTCTGGTCAGAGAAGCGCTGAATAGCTTAAAATTTGGAAACCATGCGCTAAAGGATAAATAACTGCGGGCTTTATTTCACTGAAGTGAGAAGGGACTATTTTCTTATCCTCTTTTAGACACTTATTCTATAGTGTGCACACCTATTGTTCAAATGTTGTTCCCAGAAACACTAACAAAAATAAATAATAAATAAAGCAAACTACCATTATATTCTAACGCCAATAAATGATTAAGTACCTCTTTGCTAATGATGCAAATATCGGGGATGCCAGCAGAAGTCCAACCATAAAAGCAGATGATAGACATCCATCTTCAAAATTGCTCAAGTTAAAGTCCCCCCTACATACAAAAGGAAATCAATACAAATAGCCCGTTTGTTGAGTTCATGATTATAATTAGAAAGAGCATGAAGAATCCATGAATCACACATCCGTTTGTTGAGTTCATGATTATAATTAGAAAGAGCATGAGGAATCCATGAATCACACATATGACCAAAACAAAATTTAAAAGACCTAAAACAGATACTTATTCCCAAGGAAACGGAGGAAAGTATAAGCCAAAACTTTATATCAACTATTTGAATGCTTCAAAACAATATTAGAAAAGGGAAAATAGCCACAATGATCACTCAATTTTGTCACAATTGACAATTTGATCACTGAAGTTTAGAAAATATCAAAAAGTTTACTGAACTTTAACTTTTACTATCAATTTAGTCATTCTACCAAATACACAAAGTGATCAAATTAATAGATAAAGTTAAAGTTCAATGATCTTTTTGATATTTTTAAAAGTTCAGTGATCAAATTGTCGATTGTGACAAAGTTGAGTGATCATTTCAGCTATTTTCAACAAAAAACAAAAAAACAAACAGATTAACTCTATATCAATATCAACATATCCATTTGAAGCAGACTAGTTCATATGCAGGCAACATCTATTTCTTATGAACCCTCATGGCGCTTGTAACCAATGGTACCACAGCATGGATTATATTAGCAAGCATGAAATCCAAGACATGAAAACAATGGAATCAATTACACATGGAGACACCCCAATTTAAAATCTGGTTACAAAAGGTGGCATCCAAAATAATACTTACTGTATGCCGGTGCCCGATGTGCATATACCTCCTTCTGTACAAGTTCCAAGACTCCCATTGACACCATTGCTTGCAATGGCTCCTCGGTCCACATAATTTATTAAGTTAATCACACAAAATATCACAAGTAACCTGAAATCACAAGATGGAAGTCATTCAATCTACAACTTTTCAGCTTCCCATTGTGTTAAAATCATGCTCAAGTCAACGAAATTAAGATTAATGAAAATACAATCATAACTAACAGTCTACCACAGCTTTAATTTACATTACCCTTCACCCACAAACCAATTCAGCACCTAATCAAAGCAATCAACAGAGCCCACAAAACTGAAAAGAAAAGAAAAGAAAAAAAAGTCGCCGCCCATATGGTTTTCTGAGTAAGCTCAACTGTAACACTTGGAATTTGAACTAAGCAAAGCTAAAATACCAACTAGGCTCCAACCATGTACAAAGTATTGATCTTTCTCCATACCCAAGTAACAAAATAAGAAGAAAACGAAAACCCAGAAACATAGAGAAAGGGCAGCTTTACTTCTTGGGCGAGAACCACGAAGGCATCGCCGCCGTTGCGATCGAAGAGGAGTCGATCATGACTGCTCTCGCAAGTCTCTTCCTTTATTGGTGGTTAGCTCTTTCACAAGTCTTTGCTTCTTCTTCTTGCCGAGTGGTCGTGGACATAGAATTGTATGACGAGTGTTGCGTTAGAGTTGGTCTAGAAAAAACTGAAAAAACAATAGAAAATTGCAGAAAATGTGACTTCTATGCCTAATTTTCCCATTGAAATTACTTATAGTTTTTAATAATTAATGTCACTTTTATGTTTGGGTAAATGAAAAAAAAATCTCAAAAATAAATTTTCAAAAAAAATCAATTTATGACATTAAGGCAAAAAGGTTCAATTTATGACACCTCTTTTTTTTTAAAAAATAACTCAACTTATATCATTTTCTACCAAAAAGATTCAACAAGTCATAAAATATATTTTTTTCTACCGATTTTGTCCTTCTTTCCTAATTTGATTCTAACTATCCTCTTTAAAAACAAATTCATCCGTTGGATCAGGAGGTCAGAGTCGTTGGGGCAATAAAATAGTAGATTATTGACGTGTCATTCACTTTATACTAATTCTTTCCACCCGTTAGGTCAGAGTCAAAATATTTTATTTATTTATTATTTATTAATCATTTATAATAAATTAAAATTATATATATAATCCATATTTTTATTTTAAAACACTATTAGATCAAACTCAATTTATTAAATTCAGTCGAATCTAAACTTTATTTTTTTAGGTCGATTCATACTTTTCGAAAATAGTCATTGAAAAAAAAATGAATAAAATGAAAAGCCATGACATTACGGGATAACAAGTTAATCGGTATTTCGACCAAAGTTACAAACCATATTTGAGCAGAAAATAGATATGTGCACATCATTGGGAGGATGAGAACCACTTCAATAAAATTAGATGATCTAGAGAAAATTACATATACATGCACAAATCTGCAGTGGATGTGTGGCATTAGCCACTGCCCAACAGGTTAAATAAACAAATACTTGGTCTACATTCTACAATATGCTCAAGCATGAATTGACTCTGGACTGGATTTCGTCTTTCAACAATGATGTACCACAAAAGGGCAACCATCTCACCGTGTAACTAAATTTTTGCATTTGTATGGAGAACAACAACAAAGATTATCATGCACTTATGAGCTTTATATTGTGAGCACACCAAAATTTCTCCCATGAACTCGTAGGATAACTTATGTTGACATAGGACAACATGTGCCCTCTCTGGGTTGGCTCATTTCCTTCACTGCAACTCCATACTTGATTACCTGGACACAATTTATCAGTGTAAGTTTTGAATCACAAGTTGAATCGAGCTCATCAGTAGTCTAATGTATGGAAAATTACTCATACTAACCAGGAATAGTGGATCTAAGAGGAGTAGAAAGCTTCAAGATGGTCCTTTACATAGTAAAGACATTGATAATCCATCCTCGTCTGTCATCAGCTATCATTAACACATTCAAGTGGATGATTGCACGATAGACCTTTAAGCAAGATCTTTTCAACATATAGAGACAAGCCCTCGCCACATCTGCACTCTCATTAACAAAAACAACACAAATGCTAATCTCCTCTATCAAGCATTCACATTATCAAACAAAGAAGCTGGTAGCACCGGAGGGCAGGGGAGGTTTGCCACTGTCAAGGTAAAAATGCTCTAATCAGCCTTTTCTCTTATTTGGGAAATCAAATGTCTTACTCACAGTTTGGATAATATACCTTATGTTGTTTGTATTTCTGTCGCACAACTTGCAATGATCCTTCTCTTCTACCCAAGTATAAGTCATGAAGCACGAGTACACAATCACTCAAACTGGTTGCTTTGCATCCAGTATATTGTTGCAGTGCTAAAGACTGAAATGAATTCAGTTTAGTATTACCCTCATATCCCTAGGTGCAATCAGCAAGGTTAAACTGTTAAAAGTTCTTACCCAAGGATTCATTTTTGACCGTATCATCAAGCTGGCAAGGAAAACAATTGATGCAGCTACCATAGAAGACAGGAACTTTACACATTTGTAATCTAACAAACTTAGCTCTGCAAGGTAGGAAACCAAGAACTCAAACTGCAAATTGGTGAGTAGCTTAAGCAAAGCAACCAGTTTAAACAGCAACCGAGTCTCTTAAACAAATACAAGTAATCAAACTGTTCGGTTATCACAAATATCCAATATAACAGTTGAGAGCTTGAGATCAAAACTGCGTACCATGCAGCAGCTGCTTTTTCTTTTGCAAATCTCAAGCACAAACACCATGAAATGAGGTTTAGTGTACAAAATTAGGATAAACAATTAACGCAATATCATCCATCACATTCTCCATTTCACTTAACTAAACAATTAAAGCAATATCATCCATCACATTCTCAATTTCACTTAACCAAGGCTCCTACCTCCACTGTTTGAATCGTAGCTTCATTCATGGACAACTCAACCTCGTAGCCTTTGAGCCCTTGCTCGATGTTCTCCTTGACGTGCTTGGCTTCTTCGAGCTCCGCATATGCGACTCGACTTCAGACTCGAGCTCTTCGATTCTCTTCCTCAGTCCGACTACTCTTCGCTTTGTAAACCTCAAAATCCAAAGCGTTTCCAAGTTCAAATTCATCACCAGACTTCAGAAAAAATAAAGCAAAAAAATCAAAACCGAATGGTTCATACAAATCACAAAAAAGATTGAGAACTGGATTCCGTGATAATCACCGAAGTAGAGTTCGACGAGGACGACGGAGTATCACGGCAAGCGGAATCGAGCTTATCAATAAGCTTCCTTGAGCTGTCCTTGGATTTCAGGCGAGGCTATAGCATGAGGTGCACGAAGTGGTCCATCTCGGCATCGACGGTGTTGGGCTCCGACCGGTGGACGACGAGGCCATAGAAGGAGCTAACGACGGAGAGAGGGACTTGTCTGGTGCAGTGGTGTTCGTACAGCAGTCTCATTTTCCGTGGTCTCGTGCCAAGCTCAGAGACGAAGTAGGACAGAGATATTCGATTTGTGCAATGGCTATGATGTGTACGGCCATGATCGAGAGAGCCAGCCTGACAACCATGTCGGGGCAGGGGGTTAGAATTGCCTTGCCGATTGATCCAAGGAAGTTCTTACTCGGGTAAGAAAATACGGTGGAGATGTGAAATTACAATTTTTTTATTTTTTGAGTGTAAACCAACATGTTAATCAGTCTAAACTAGTCCCGATGAACTTGTTTTAAGAGATTCACATCTCTCTCTCTCTTTCTTCAGCTGAATCGGACAGCAAGATTTATTGAACTTTATAGTCCTTACCTCCACGAAACTAACTATAGTTTGGTTGCTTCCTAATTCTATCAATGTTTTCTGAATCAAAGAATTGAATATTTTGAGATTTTGATGTTCAAAGTTAAATTCGATGTTTTGTAGTTAGAATTGGAGAAAATTGTTTGTTGTTTGATTTTGAGCAGAATAAGTCTCGGGTCACCGGAAAAGAAATGACAAAATGGGTGAACAAATCGACAGTTATCCAGACAACTACTTAGATAATTACTTACACAGCTACCCAGACAGATACTTAAGACAAATACTTAGACAGCTACTCAGACAGATACCCAGAGAGCTACCCAGATAGATACTTAGATAGCTACCCAGACAGATACTTAGACAAGTAGCCAGACAGCTACAACCATAAAATCATGAAAAAAATGATGTGATGGAGGAAAATATTGAATAAAAGACCCCACAATTAGATTCAACATTACTTTCTCATCATATATAATTTCTCAAAAAAAATGTTCCTTTTAATTTGTATATATATGCGTGTGAACCATGAAGAAGAAGAGATTAACAGGGAAAGAATCTGATTAATTGATTAAATTATGGAGTCAATTAAGTGAAGTGTATGGTAGTATAGGACGTCATTAATTTAAATGGAATTGATTTTTGAGTCAAAGACAGCTGCTCTCTAGACAGGTACTTAGACAACCACTTAAACAACTACCCAGCTACCCAGACAGATACTTAGAGAGATACCTAGACAGCTATCCAGACAGATATCTAGGCAGCTATCCAGACAGATACCCAGATAAATACTTAGATAAATACTTAGATAAATACTCAGACACATACTTAGACAGCTACCCAAACAGTTACTTAGATAGCTACCCTTACAGCTACTTAGACAGCTATCTAAACAGTTACTTACACAACTACCCAAATAACCCGTGACCACCGTGATCACCCGCTGTTGCTGCCGACTCAATCTTTAGCTCTACAGCAGCTTCTGCGCCGCCAATTTGTCGTACGGCGTCACCAGCAGGAGAATCTCGTATTGTCCATGGCCGTAAGTGGAATGGCTCTCCATGTGCACGCTGGCGGTAAGGTTGACGAGCAACTTCTATTTTTTTTTTGTAACATATACTACACAACTTTCTCACAAAAAATTAAGCTAGCTAGTTGCATGATTGGTGATCACAAATAATTCAACATACAATTTTGATTTAAAAAACCTTCCTGATTCGATGGATGACGAGATTAGCTCACAGGGAGATGTACTAAAAGTTAAGAGTCTTGATGAGCTTGATACCAATATACAAACTATAGTAATGCTTAGTGATGCTTACGGCGCTGAAGGTGAATTAGGCATCGTCTTATCTGAGAAGTTGATGGAACATGATGCTTACGGCATGTTCGATGCATTAATGAGTGGGACAAATGGTTTGGTTTATATGGCAGAATTCTTCTCTCCATCCCTTGTTGTTGGCTCTCATACTAGCTTAGCTCCTGTCATTGAAGCATCTGCTGCATTGTATCATTTACTGTCTCTAATTGATTCATCTCTACACAGCCACCTTGTTGAGCTTGGTGTTGAGCCCCAGTATTTTGCACTCCGCTGGTTACGGGTTCTATTTGGATGTGAATTTTTGCTTGCAAATTTATTGATAATTTGGGATGAGATATTTGCATGTGATAATTGTCAATTGGACAAAGGTGCAGAAGATGAGGCGGGATCTAGTTTTGGCATCCTTGGTTCATCTCGAGGAGGAGCATTCGTTTCAGCCCTGGCAGTCTCCATGATACTTTATTTGAGATCTTCCCTTCTTGCCACTGAGAATGCCACTAAATGTCTTGGATGATTATTAAACTTTCCTGAGAATATTGATTTGAAGAAACTGGTGCAGAAGGCAAGATCGTTTCAGGCTCTTGGTTTCGAGAACAATAACTCAGCTTCACTTCCTTTATATTTTGGATCCAACCTCGATGCAAGCACATGCACGGAGGTCGTTATATGTTGGGCGGTGCAAGCATTCGTGGAGGCGATCAATGCTGATGTCCGGAGCAACGAGACTGAGTTCAATCTTGGGGGGAGAGAGAGAAAGAAGATTTCTCAAAGGGGGAGGAGGTTTTTAGAAAAATGGTGACAATTTTAGTAAATATGAAGAAAAATATGGTCTGTTACAAATTTAAAAACAGAATAAATTTTTTTGGGATGGAAAACATATGGTAGATTTTTTAAAAAGAGAAAATCTAAACCGAGTCTTTTTCTCATTTCCCCTTCACTTTTTCTTCTTTCCCTGATTTTCCAATTTTACTCTTTCGAATGCAACAACCTTCCTAGAGGGTAGTGATTTTCACACTCCCTTCTTTAGAGCATTCCCACCGGGAGGGCACGGCGAGGACGTCCGGCGAAGAGCTGGGTGCAGCGAGGGGTTTTGATGACGAGGACCGACGGTTGACCGAGAGGACGTTCGGGGAGGCGTCCTCGGCCGAGCACGCGAGGAGAAACGTCCCAGCTGGCGGGACCCACGCCACGTGGGTGACGTCAGCATGACCTTTTTTTTTAGGGTAAAAAAAAAAGTAAAACAGTAAAAGTAAAAACTGTCAGCCAACCAGAAGCTGACACGTGTCAGCTTCTAGGAGGCTGACAGACCAACGGATCTGTTGATCTCAGCCATCCATTTCAAACGGATCTAAACTGATCCGACGGCCCAAATTCAAACACAACGGCCACTTCGGCCAGAAATCAATTAATTGCAATGAAAACCCCCAAAAATTGCAAAAAAATCCCAAAAAATTGCAAATCACCCCCTATATTTTTTCTATAAATACTACCTTCATTTCATTCATTTTTTACATCAATTTGTGCACAACAAATTCACTCTCTCCCCCTCTCAATCTCTCCATCTATCCTCTAAATCCTTTGTTTATTTTTTGGGAAAAAACTGTCAACAAATTGGCTTCTTTCGGAAGATGTGCAATTAAGCATATCTTATTGTCGTTTTAGTGTTGATTCGATTACCGAAAATCGTCAAAAGGTCGACAAATTATGGGAAAAGATTCATGGCGATTTCAAGGCGAATTGGGAGCTAGGTCATGGTGAATCAATGCCGGAAACTAGGACCCAAAACGCATTATCCTCTCGATTCGCAAAGTTGAAGGCGAATTTGAAACTTTGGGGTAGTGCTATTTCTTTCGCACGAAGAAATGCATCTTCCGGCTCAAACTTACACGATGAGGTATTGTTTTTTATCTCCATTTTTTTGCAAGTTATTTTTGAAAAAATATTTAATATAAGTTATGTCCATTTTATTTAATTTTCTTTATGGCATGTTCTTTAATTATTTAATTTTTTAGATGAGAAGTGCTCAATCATTTTATGTTGCCAAAAAGAAGAAAGAGTTTAAGGACTTTGCTTGTTGGGATGTGGTGAAGAATCATCCATACTTCATCCATGTCGAAGCTAGTACACCTCCACCTTACTTATCCTCTACTCCGCCTTACTCATCAACACTTCCCGCAAGCTCAATGCCTCCCGCCGTCAACTTGGATGAGGATGATGCATTTCCCACACCAATGAGCAATCAAGCTCCCTCTTCTCCGGAGCGTCCTATGGGAGTGAAAGCGGCCAAGGAAGGGAAAAAGAAAGGAAAAAAATGCATGAATTCAACAAATGAAAGAGCCGAGGCTTTGAATAGGATTGCGACAAATCAAGAAGCTTATGGTCGCAATCAAAAAGATAATGATGCAATTGAGGTTTCCCTTTTTCGAGAGCAAATCGCGCTTCAAAAAAGAGATATCGATTTGAGAGCTTTGGCGGAAGAGACTCGGATCATGTCAATGGATACCGAGATTATGACTCCTAAATCCAAGAAGTATTTTACCAAGAGGAAAGCCGAAATCCTTTCTCAAATGGATGAGGTTGAAGATGAAGCAAGCGGAGAAGGCTATTCCAATTGTTATCGCCCCCTTTTTCCAAGCTCTTAAATTAAATTACCCACTTGTATTTTTTTCAAGTATTTTCCCTTCAAGCATTTAAATTATGTAGTTTCCCATTAAAATAAATAAAAATGCAATTTCTTTATTTCCATCAAGTTCCCACACATTACAAAAATTATTTAACACACATAATTCAAACACACAACAATGCAAACACACATAATAAAAATACAACAATTAAGACAACATTTTTATAGTTGTTCACCGGTCTCAAGAAACCAGTTGTGCTTAACTAAGTCCTTTTGAAGCTCTCCATGGATATAAGCTGATTGGAGATCTACAATACGCTCATTAAACCGTTATTCATTTCCATATCTTCCAACCGGCTCGAATGGAATACGGTTCCCCCTTCATCCACTGGCCCATCATAAGCAGTGAATGCGGTAGATGGGTTTTGGAGATCTTCTTCTTGGTTCTCCTCAAACTCATCCTCCACGAACTCGTCCTCAACGATCATGTTGTGCATTATGATGCAAGCCAACATGATGTCTTTTAACGTCGAAAGGCGGTGACACCGAGCTGCATGACGAATTATCCCCCAACGAGCTTGTAAGATGCCAAAGCACCTCTCCACATCCTTACGGTACGACTCTTGCTTTCTCACAAAGAGCTTTTGTGGAAGCTCTTGAGGATTAGAAATTGTTTTGACAAACGAAGAGTACCTCGGATATATCCCGTCAGCAAGGTAATAGGTGTTACGGTATGTCATACCGTTCACTTTATAAGTCACAGATGGACTTCTTCCAGCAAGCACTGCATCGAATACATCTGATTGATACAACACGTTGATATCATTTTGAGCTCCTGGTACCCCGAAGAAACTATGCTAGATCCACGTGTCATATGAGGCCACTGCCTCTAAGATGATTGTTGGACGACCTTTCCTCCCTGAGTACGCCCCGGACCAAGCAGTTGGGCAATTCTTCCACTCCCAATGCATGCAATCAATGCTGCCGATCATACCAGGAAATCCGCGTTGTTTAGCCCTTCTTAGAAGCCGAGTGATGTCTGTCTGATCTGGAGCACGGAGGTAACGAGTACCATAAAGCTCAACCACTTGGGTGCACCACTTCTTCATGCACTCCATAGCTGTTGAGTCCCCCATCCTTGTGATTTCGGCACACTGATCTGCTGCTGAGCCGTATGCCAACATCCGAAGAGCACCGGTCATCTTTTGTTGGGGAAGAAGTCCGACCATTCCAGTGGCGTCGGCTCTTTGATGCCAAAATGGGTCGTTGTTGCAGAGGTCCGTCATTAAACGGTTGAATATATGTCGGCTCATTCGGAACCGCCGACGAAAGTCGTGGTTGGTGAAGACCGAGCGTTCGATGAAGTAATCTTCCATAAGATTATGGCCCCTCTCATCCCTCAGCCTTGGTTGATTTGCACGGCGGCGTGGTGCTGGATCATCATCGAATGCTGCATCAACCGCCACCGCGTCGATAACGAATTGATTGTTCATTTCAGCATTTTGTCGGCGTCGTTGTCGCCTCCTATTGAAAAAATTAGTGAAACCCATAGGATTCATCTTGATGAAAGGGAAATGTGATGAAGTGTTTAGAGAGGATGATAAGAAATGTGAAGAAGTGTTGGTGTGAGTTCTTCCACTCCCATAGCTCATTCTTTTATAGTCATTTTGAAGAACCAGATTAGATTAGATAACGACACGTGTCGACCGTCGGTTGGTTGAAAATCTTACCGAATATCTTTCGCAATTATTTTGCCGACACCAACACGTACACAATACACGTGTCACATTCTCGTTGGACCGCAATCTTACAAGAAATATTACCGTCCTATCTTCATCAATGATTTTGCCGACACCGACACGTATACATGGCACGTGTCTCAAAATAACTTGTCAAAAATGTTATCGTAAATCCGTAACCACTTATATGTTCTGGGATAACACGTGTCGGTTAGTTATTGGGTGAAAATAATATTCGATATTTAAAATTTCAAAATTTTAATTATTCGTGAATAGTAATAGGAAGTCCTCAAACAGGCACCGCTGCACGAAAAACTGTTTGAGGACTTCCTATTCTGAGGAATTCCTCAAAATTCTGAGGAATTCCTCAAAATGGGGCTTCCTCACATCCTCCATGGGTGGGAATGCTCTTACAATCTACACTCGCACTTAAACTTTATTTTTTAATGTTCCAAAATTACCCTTCTCCTCTCTCTTTCCCTAGTCGGAGATGAACTGAACTCAGGAGTGTCACATTACAATCCCACTGATATAGAAGAGTAAGAGGAAGAACAAAAAAATCCTAACAAAAACAAAGAAAATATTACATATTACAAACAAGAAGCATTCATTTTTTTTCATCTAAGAAAGGCTTCAATCATAGGATTCATAGCAAGCCAATAATTAACCAAGTCTATTAGTTTACAGCCATAATGCTTTCAAAAAGAAGTACAGATCTGTACAGAAGTTGAGGCCGATTCAAAAATTGATAACATGGTATTAATCATGGAATAAATCACAGATTTACAGTATAACAGGATGAGAGAATGAACAGAAAGCTCTAGAATTTTTGAAAGAATCACAGGCCTGAAAACTCGAGAAGGCAAAGAGATCGTACTGTAATGAATGCTTAAAATATTTCTTACAGCTCAGACAAGTATATATACTAGCTTAAGAATAAGAAAAATATTTAAGGAAAAATTGTTAAAATGATCACTCAAATATGACACGTTCTAAACTTTGTTCACTCATGTATGACAAATATCACTTTGCTCATTATCGAATTACACTTTTACTCACTTTGATCACTCTGAACCGGAGAAATTGGCGGTGTCACTCCAATTTTCGGCGAACCGGAGCTCAATTTGTGTAAAATCAACCAAACAATAATTTTCTCAACTATACCTAAGTCTAATTTTATCATGAAAGTGGTCGAATTAACCTTTGAAGTCAATAACACCCAAAACTTCAAAACTTCAAATCTTCAATCCTCCCTCCTCAGAATGAATTAAGGATCGACTTTGGTATGAAAAGACTCATAAGGAAGAGAGATACAATGCCCAATAGGTTTCCTAGGCCGATTAAAATTCCAATTCAAAGCCCCAAATTTTTCAAAATTCGGAGTGAGCAAAGTGAGTAAAAATGTAATTCGATAGTGAGCAAAGTGATATTTGCTATACATGGGTGAGCAAAGTTTTGAACGTGACATACTTTAATAACATTTTTAGTCATTTTTCCAGTATCTAATGATGAACTACAACTATTGCACCACGTGTTGGATGAGGCTGTGCCATTCCTGAAGAAGATACGAACACGTGAGAAGTGTGAATGTCAGCAGTGGTTATTGTTACCTTGATGTATGATCAACACTAACCATGGTTAACACACCCCCTCAATCTCAACTGCAGTAACCAGTCTGAGATTGACACTATGTTTGCAAAATACTGGAGAATGGAGTCCTTTTATGAGAATGTCAGCTGTTTGATCTGAGGTAGGCACATATTGCAGTAACAAATCTCTCTTCTGAACTCTTTCTCGAACAAAGTGAATGTCATTATCTAGATGCTTGATTCTGGAGTGAAATATAGGATTGTGGTCACAGTGAAGTAATGGAGGTTGTGGAATTCTTACATGTAGATCACAGAGAATCTGTCTAATCCAGGATACTTCAGCAGCAGTGTTAGCTAAGGACCTATATTCAGCTTCCGTGGAGCTCCTTGATACTGACCCCTTACTTCTTGGATTGCCAAGATATTAGACATCCTCCAAGATACACTATAAAACTTGTTGATCTTCTTTCATTTACCTCTCCTGTCTAATCAGCATCACATAATGCACTAATACAAGGAGAGTTATTCCCAATTGACTTGTACATAATTCCATGATCCAGAGTACCTTGTAAGTATCTCAGAATTCATTTCACAGCTCCAAAATGCACATCTGTAGGAGATGTCATGAACTGGCACACAGTGTTTACAGAAAAAGCTATGTCTGGTCTTGTAAAAGTCAAGTACTGCAAGGCTCCAACAATACTTCTGTAAGAAGTGGGATCAGAGAGTAGTGTACCTTCATTCTTGAGCATTTGTACATGAGGGAGGAAGGAGTGTTGCATGGTTTAGTATTCTGCATACCAGCTCGGATGAGAAGATCCTTAGCATACTTCTTTTGGCTGAGAAAAATTTCATTTTGACTCTGTTCCACTTCCAATCCAAGAAAATATGACAAGGAACCTAAGTCTTTCATGTCAAAAACAGCACTCAGTTCTTTCACTACCATAGCTATCCATTTGGTGTCTGATCCAATGATCACAATATCATCCACATACAGTAATAATGCCACTATGCCATGTTTACTTTCTCTGACAAATAGGCTTGGATCAGAATGTGAAAAACAGAAGCCAAGACTTGGTAGAAAACCAGTAAACTTTTCATTCCAGGCCCTTGGAGCTTGCTTCAAGCCATAGAGAGATTTCTTGAGTAGACATACATGATTAGGAAACTGAGGATCTACAAATCTTTGTGGTTGTTACATAAACACCTCTTCTTTCAAGTCTCCATGCAAAAATGCATTCTTCACATCAAGCCTAAATTCTCATCTATTAACAGTAGCTAAAGCAAGTATGATTCTCACTATACTGTGCCTCACAATAGGACTGAAGGTCTCATCATAGTCAAGTCCCTTAGATTGACTATATCCTTATGCTACTAACCTTGCTTTGTATCTTGATATGCTACCATCTTGATTCTTCTTTATTTTGTAAATCCATTTACATCCTACAATATTCTTTCCAGTTGGATGAGGTACTAATTCCCATGTTCCTTGGTTAGTCAAAGCATCAATCTCCTCCAACATAGCTTTATTCCATTCTGTAACACCAGAAGCAGCTTTGTATGTCTTTGGTTCATCTATTTCAGCAATTTTAGTAATGGCAATAAAACCATCAAAGTGTGAATAATCATCATACATTCTCCCTGAACTATAGTAGAATATGCACAAAAGTCTTGAAAAGTCTTCTTCTTAACTATCCCATTATTGGCTCTGGTCATCATGGAATGGGGATTATGATTCTGATCATTGATAAATTGCAGTTCATGAGGCAAATTGTTGACATCCAACACATTTTGCAGAAGACCATTCATGTTGTTATCAACTCAACCATTTGATTCAGCTTGACTCCCACTAAATTTTCATTGCTAATTCCTTCATTCAAATATCTCATTTGTGCTATCGGAATCTTGAGCATCATGAAATATCTCTTCATTATCTTCACTACTCTTGTCATCATTAACTACATTATCCTCACTAATAACTGCTTCTGCAGTACCACCATTGTTAACCATGGTTAGTGTTGATCATACATCTAAGGTAACATACCACTGCTGACATTCACACTTCTCACGTGTTCGTATCTTCTTCAATAATGGCACAACCTCATCCAACACGTGGTGCAATAGTTGTGGTTCATCATTAGATATTTTCCTTATTCTTGAGCCAGTATATATACTTGTCTGAGGTGTAAGAAACATTTTAAGCATTCATTATAGTACGATCTCTTTACCTTCTCGAGTTTTCAGGCCTGTGATTCTTTCTAAAATTCTGGAGCTTTATGTTCACTCTCTCATACTGTTATACTGTAAATCTGTGATCTATTCCATGATTGATACCATGTTATCGTGGTTTCAGGTTTCTACGCTTTTGTTCTAAAGAATTTGAGCTTCTAAAACCCAAATTTGGTTTCAGGTTGGTGGATTCACAAATTGATTGTATACGAGTGCAAGGGTTTTCAATCTAAGGCTTCGCTTGGTGGTTCTGAGAGATTTGGAGCTCATCTTCATATTTTGACGTGTTTGAGGTAGATCTCTTTCCTCTTGACATCAAGTCTTGATATAAAGCTAGAGCTAGACATATAAGGTGTAGATGTGTGAAATTGAAGTATGCGATGAAGGATTTATTAGTCTGTGTTTATTGTGGAAACTGGTATGGCTGTTGTGTGTGAAATTGTTATAGCTGTAATTAGTTAAGGTGCAATCTGAATAAGAGTGTTATTGTAACTGAAAAGTTGATAAATTGGAGATATCAATTGCTGTAGTGCTGTTGTAGTCGTCTTAGTAGTGAAGAAAAGAAAAAATGGCAGATAATTGGTGAATATAGTATGATGGTTTTTGGCTTGGTAGAGGGAATTGCTTGCAAATTTGGTGATAGTTTTCAATGGTAGTGGCTACGTTATTCATAGAAAGTTGCTGAGAAATATGGTATGCAGTTCTGATAATTAGTGGTGAAATCTGTTGGCTGCATAATTAGAGATTACAGTTTTATTTGGTAACTGAAGTAAAGACAGTGTTCTCTCAGTATTGCTGGTTATATGTGTGAATAGATATAGTGATACTTGGTTATTTTCTAGTGAAGTGTTCTGCATTTGTTGAGATGGCTGCATTAACTTCATCTGGCTCTGGTTCTGGTGGTGATACACCGATGCTCACTCAGGCTCATGTTAAATCATTATTGAGTATGATTACTGTGCGTCTTGGTGAAAGGAACTTTATCAAGTGGAGTTTCCAATTTTAATATGCTTTAGAAGGCAATGGCTTGTTTGGCTATTTCGATGGTACAGAGGTACCTCCTCCTTGATATGTCATAACTGAAAATTCTGAAGTAACTAGTGAAGTTACAGCTGCTTATGAGGCATGGAAACAAACAGACAAGGCTCTTATGACACTTCTTATGGCAACTCTAGATGAAGAAAACATGGATGTCATTGTTGGTTCTAAGACTTCAAGGCAAGCTTGGTTAACCTTGCAGGAAAGGTTTTCAACAGTGTCTCGAGTTAACATCATACAACTCAAAACTAAGCTTCAAACTATCAGGAAAGGTTCAGAAAGCATTGAGAAATATCTCCAAAGGGTTAAATGTGCTCGAGATCAACTGTTATCTGTGGGAGGGTCTATTTCTGATGAAGACATCATCATTGTTACATTGAATGGATTACCTGATGAACACTCCACTATCAGAATGGTTGTTGAAGGAAGGGAGAATCCTATATCTTTGAGAGATTTAAGGTCTCAGTTACTGTCGGCTGAGTGAATGATAGAAAGGAGTCTCACTGCTCACTCTACTTTGGACTGCACTGATGGCCAGGAAATGGTGGTAATGGTGGGCAAAGAACTAATAACTTCAGTCAATATTCTAATGGTAACAATGGAAGTCTGCCTAATCAACAACCTTGGAATGGAGATGACAAAGAAAAGAAGACTTACTTTGATGGTGATGGCTCATTTTCTGTTCAAACCAGAACTTTTACATCTAATGAATGTACTGTGTGTGGTAAGAGAGGACACACTGTTGACACATGTTATCAGCTGCATAACTGTCAAATATGTGGGGGAAAAGTCCATCTGAGCAACAAGTGTTATCAGAATCCTAACAGGACGGTACCAAGCTCTTCAAATGGTCAATATAGTGTTGCTGGAGGGTTCAGAACTTCTGGTGGATCAGCTCCTGAGTGCCAAATATGTGGAAAGAAGGGTCACACAGCAGTCAATTGCTTCTATCGCCACAGTGCTTCTGATCATTCTACTTCAAATATTCCAGTCTGTCAAATATGTGGACTCAAAGGACATGTCGCTTTGGATTGCACTCACAGAAGCACCTATGCTTATCAGGGAGCTGAGCCACCTAGGTCTCTCACTGCTATGACAGCAGCTCAGTCTCACATTAATGGTGGAGCTAGTACATCTCAGTCTCAAGAGCTAGCCATAACTGATATATGGATTGGTGACAGTGGAGCTACTCATCACATGACATCTGATCTCAGGAATCTGACCATTGCACAACCTTACAACTCTGATCAAACCATAACTATTGGTAATGGGTCTAGACTTGAAATAGCACATATTGGAAATGCTTATATTACACCATCTGCTCATACATTTAATCTCAAGAATGTATTACATGTCCCTAGTTTGGATGTGAATCTTCTGTCTTTTACTAAGTTGTGTAGAGACAATAAGTGTTTCATAACACTTGATGATACGCACATATGTGTGCAGGACAAAAGGACAAGGGATCTGGTGTACCAAGGAAAGACAAGTGAGGAGGGCTTGTTTCTGTTCCAGTCTCTCAAAGTGAATAAAAGCTTGGCTTCTGCATATGTTGGTACTGCTGTTAAGTCCCCAATTTGGCATCAACGTTAGGTCATCCTACCTCTGAGATATTAGCTAGAATGTTATCAGATTCTAAGATTTCAGTCTCTTCTTCTGAGTCTAGTTCTATGTGTACTTCTTGTTTGAGTGGCAAGATGCATAGAATGTTATTTCTGGAATCTGTAACAACAGCTAGTAGACCATTTTATAAGGTTCATAGTGATGTTTGGGGGCCAGCCACTTATCTGTCTATTGAAGGTTACAAGTACTACTTGACCTTTACAGATGATTGTACCAGATATATGTGGGTTTATCTACTTATGAATAAATCAGAAGTGTTTCCTATGTTTGTAAAATTTCATGCTTTACTGATGAATCAATTTCAAAGTTCTATTCAAATACTTTAGACTGATGGAGGGCTGAATACAATAGCATTAAGTTGAAGGCTTATCTTGCAGACAAAGGCATATTGCATTATGTGACTTGTCCACAAACGCCACAGCAAAACGGTGTTGCTGAAAGAAAAAATAGATATCTTGTAGAGATGGCTGTGACACTTCTTTCTGCTGCCTGTTTACCAAAACATTTCTTGTATCATGCTGTAGCACACTTGGCATTTCTCATTAATCGAATGCCTTGCAGATCACTTGGTATGAACTCTCCCTTATTCCAATTATTTGGTACTATTCTTGATATCAGATCCTTTAGAGTTTTTGGTTCAGCATGTTTCCCTTATATGAGGCCTTATGATACAGATAAACTAGCTCCTAGAACTGTGCGGTGTATTTTTTCTAGGTTATGCTATTGGTTATAAGAGAGTTTTGTGTTACAACATTGAGAAAAACAAATTCTGGCTAAGTAGACATGTGGTTCATGATGAATCTGTCTTTCCTTTTGTCTATGCTGCTTCTAAACCAACATCTAAACCCACACCATCGTCTCCTATTACATCTACTCCCTCTTTCTATCCCAGTATCCCACATTTTCTACCTACTTCTTCACCTCAGTCCTCTTCTTCTCCCTCTCCCATTGTACTTCCTGTTATAAATCCTGATCAACTACAGGTTTTTTCACCAATCCCACCTGTAGTTGAAGGGGGTGAATATGGTGGTACTACAGAAGCAGTTATTAGTGAGGAAAATGTAGTCAACGATGAAAAGAGTAGTGAAAATAATGAAGAGATATTTCATCAGTACGTGCTCGTGAAGGTTTGTAGATCGAGTTTGGCATTTTGGTACTGTAGAGGGGGAACGAGTGACTCCTCACTTGCAGGAACAGCCCGGCGGATGCAAGTGGCGAGAGCACCGATTGCAACTACAGGAATCTCGACAGAGACGACCTCGTCGGTTATTGCCGGATGCCCTCCTTAAAGCTATATAGCTTGGGGATTTTGGTTTTTGAAGGAGGGGAAATGTATTGATGACGGTGTTTTGGGAGACAGAGGAAGAGGGAGAAATGGGTTTATGATGGTGATGAGATGATGATGATGAGTAGTGATGATTTGTCGATTATAAGAATCTGGGTTTGTGAAAATTAGGAACTTCAAAAAATAAAGGTGAAGTGGGAGTGTGAAAATCATTGCCTTTCGGCGCTCAGTCGCCTGTACGCGCCTCTCTCATTTTCGTCTCTCTCCCTCTTCGTCCTTGAGCGCGATCAAAGAGAGAGGACCGACGGGGATTGGCTAGCTACCTAGCTAGGGTTACAGTGCCCTAATTCAAATTCCTTCTGTTTCAAAACCAGAGCCAACGACGACGATGACCGTTAATTCGCGACATCTGTTCGGGGAATGATCTGAACGAGCAGATCGAGCAGCTCATGCAGTGCAAGCCACTCTCCGAGCAACAGGTTTCTCGTCTCTTCGTTATCGTCTATTGAGAAAGTTTGGGATTTTAGGGTTAGTTGGGGGAAGATTATTTTGACGAAATGTTGGATTTGTCGAATCGTTAATGCGATATAGTGGGAGATCTGATTCTCTGATTTCAGAAACCAGATTGTTACAATTGCTTTGCTCCCCAGACCTGCTTTATAAGACTCATATTTCATTGATACTTGTAGTTTTTAGGTGATGCATCTTGTTTTCCTTCTATAGTTTTAGCTTATACTGAGCTTACAGCGGTTTGTGTATGTAGTTTTAGTCATTTACTTATTTTCTTTCTCCATCTCCTACATTCCAAGTAGCTGCATTGTAAACTAAATTGCTTGGTGCCTCAAGATGCTTCAAGAGATAGTGTATGACATAGATACTAAATACCTTCATGCCTTTTCAGGTCAGAACAAGTCCTTGCCAATGTGAGTTCCCACAGTATTGTGATTCTCAGTTATAAAAAGGACACGCTTCTTACGGCTTGAGATGCTGCATTGAGCTAGCTTTGGATCACTGTAATCATTATCGGTGCTAGTAGAGGTAGAGAAATGATCATTAGGTTTATTTGATTCTTTGGATCTTCTAAGAGAGAACCAGGTTTCAAGTAAGAGAGTTTGGCAATCCCTAAGTTTCTACTCGTCTTAAGATTGCACAACTGGGAAAATTGAAGAAAATATATTTCCCTAAATAAAGTATGTGTACAGTATTTTGTTTGAGTTCGTAACTTTGTAGCGAAGCCTTTTACAGTGTAGTACTATGGATTGTATTTGACAAAGAATTAAATGAAACACTGAAAAGGGTTGGCAAATACATACATACATTAGGATTGATTCTGTTTGAACTCTTAACATATATTCCTTAGTTTACGTTTCACTCTATCTTCGTCCTCAGACTTTTACTTGTTATCCTTGCCTTTGTAATCCCTTAACAAGTTCAATGCTCAGTTCTCAGTTTTGAAAACTATAATATATAAGGGTAATATATAATGCAGTACTAAAGGGAATGGATGATTCGAAGTGTTGGCTTTGTGGGGGTAGATGTTCTCTGTTCCAAAGCTACAAGTCCTTATAGTACACATTATCTTGCTTGTAAGCTAATCCATTCTTATTTTCGTTTTGTATTCGACCATCCTACATGCAGATTGAAATTGACTGGCCCACTAGGAAGAACATTTGCTTAGGTATTGCTCAGGTAGCTGAAAGTTAATTCTGGATATGTATAGGTAATTGTGGGGACATGTGAGTTCACTCAAGGTATGTGGGTTATTAGTGGTTCACTTTGGTTAGCTTAGAGTTAACTGTGAGTAACTGTTGATAATTGTGGGCAGTTTAAGAGTTCACTGTTGATAGCCATGGTGTGAGTTAACTATGTGTACCTGTAGTAAGTGGTTGTGGTTAACTGTGGTTCACTGTGATTAGTTTAGAGTTAACTGTGGGGTAATTGTAAATAACTATGGGTATTTTGAAAGTTCACTCAAAGGTATGTAAGAAAGTTTACTATCGGTAGCCGTAGTGTGAGTTAATTATGTATAGTTGTAGTAGGTAGTTATGAGTTAACTATGGGTTCACAGAACTAATACATATCATACAGTTAACATGTATCCTACGGTTAACCACAACTAATACATAGCACTTCCAAATAATAAATCTAATGTAACATTCGAGTTACACACTCATCACCTAAACACTAATAAGATGATGATCAATGAGTGAATTAAGAGACAACTTGAGCATTTAGATGAGTGAATTAGGAGATGACTTAAGTATTTGGATGAGTTCATTTACCAACAGTTACCAATAATTAATCTGAGAATTACCTATAGCTACCGATAGTTAACTCGACAATTATCCACATCTACCAACAATTAACCCAACAACTACCCATCAAACACTTAGAGCAGTTACATTTAACTTTCCAACAATTAAGTATAGTTGACTATGTTGTTGTTCATTGTCGTTGGTTGTGGATAACGTAACTGTGGTGTTGTACCTATAAGTAGCTGTCTCTGGTTGTGGTATGTTAGTCTTAGTTAATTGTAGTTCTCAAATAGTGTGAGTATGAAGAAGGCTTCCCTAGCTAGTATTTGATGGATAACATGATTTTCGTGTTTGTTGATAATTGTGGGTAGCTACTTGGGTTAACTATCAGTTAGTTGTTATTAACTATAAGTAATTGTGGATAATTATAGGTAGATGTCGATAGTTGTATGAATTAGGAAGATGTAAATGTATGAATTAACTGTTAGTAATTGTCGGTGGCTGTATGTATTAATGATATGTGGTAGTTATTGGTCATTATGGATAACTTCTTGGGTTAACTGTCATTAGTTGTGAGAGTTCACTATAAGTAGCCACAAGTGGTTGTGATTTACTTGCACTCTGAGTTAATAGTGAGACTCACTGTGAGTTAACTATGGTTCACTGTGGGTAGCTAATAGTTCATTGTGAGTTAACTATAATTCACTTTGGGTAGTTGTGAAAGTTCTCTGTGAGTTAGCTGTAGGTAGCTATGAGAGTTCACTATGGATAGTTGTAGGTTACTGTGAGTTAATTGCGCTATGAGTCAAATGTGGGACTCACTGTGAGTTAACTATGGTTCATTATAGGTAGCTGAGAGTTCATTGTGAGTTAATTATAATTCACTTTAGGTTAACTGTATGTAGCTGTAATAGGTAGATGTGGGTTAACTGTGGTTCACAGTGGTTATCCAAGAGTTAACTGCAACAAATTGTAGATAATTATGGATAGTTTGAGAGTTAATTGTGACTAATTGTAGATAACTGTGGATAGTTTGAGAGTTCACTCAATATATGTGTGAGAGTTCACTGTTGGTAGCCGTGATGTGAGTTTTAGTCTGTAGTTGCTGGGTTAGTTATACGAGAATTATGAGGAATAATTGTGAATGACTGTGACTAACAGTGAGATAACTATTCGAATACTATGAAATAACATTCAACTGAATAAGAGGCCGAGAACAAACTTATAGAAATTGAGAACTATATCGACTAATATCGTTGCATATAATGCCAATCAATTCATACAAACTAATGCAGCATAAAATTTCCGGGATGAGTTACTCAAACCCATCAAAACCCTAGAAATACAACAACAAAAAATCTCTTTTCTTCAAGTGTCATTTCAATTTTTGTTATGAATAAGTTCAATAAAATGATTCTTTCATGATGAAGTTACTTCTTACATTGTGTCATTCCATGTTTGATATGCATAGTATTGAGAAATGATACATTAGATATAGATCATCATATGAATGTCATCGTTGCCATGAAAATAGGAATTACTGTATAAGGTATATAGGCAAGAACATATATGCCATCAAAAGGCTACTGAAAATGAGTATACTAATCTGCCAACATAATTCTCTGGGATCAAACACAAAGGTTGATCGCCGTTGCTTAATTGAACCAAATAGATCCTTGTATGTACGCTTGGGAGCATCAGCAGTCGAAACTATCTCCACTACCTTGTAAGATACTTCAGGAGTGACTAATGCCTCAACAACCACTTCTGTAACTAGATCTCTTGAAATGGTGCCTCCGAATAGAGTGTTCTGCCAAGAATGAAAGCACATTTAAGCAACTAGGCCGGAGTGTCGCCGGAGGAGGAAGGCCGGAGGATTTGAGAGGAGAGGAGAGGAGAGGAGGAAATGAGATGGGATGAGAAAATGAGAGGGTGAACTGTTCTATTTATAGAGTTTCACTTAGCCGACGGAGCCCTATTTTCCGTCGTCTAATTGCACTTGGACGATAGAAATGGACTTTTCCGTCGTCTAAGTGAATTGTTTCAAAATTTTGAAACGGCGCCCAATTAATCGGCGGGACGTTTCAGTCACCTTAAATTTGAACTTAGACGACGGAGAATCTATTCTTCGTCGTCTAAGTCAAATTTGAAGCGGCGCCGAAATTTAAGGCGGCAGAATGAACCGCCATATCTTTTGAACCTGGATGACGGAGAATGACCATCTCCGTCGTCCAAGTAGTCACCAGGACGACGGAGATGGTCATTCTCGGTCGTCCAGGTGAAAATTACGTAAAAAAAATTAAAAATTAATTCGCAAGGAATTTACCGATCTGTCATTCGAATGAAATAGTCGTAAAATATCAATGAACGCATCGTATATATAAACAGTTTAATTTGAAACGACGAATAATTTTACGTCTTTAAACTTGTTAAGTATCTACTAATCTTTATGACTTAAGTGTTATTAAGTATAGGCTCATTTGCATCAGAGTATTAACAAAATTGAATTTGGACAAAACAACCGTTGGATACGTTCACCGTAACATAATATATAATTATAATAATTTTCAGAAAATAATAAGTTCGTGAAGGGTTCCATCGGCATAGTCAACCGCAAAACCGAGATTTTGACAAACCGGAAACGTGGATACAAGACATTTCGTAACTCCGATTTTAGAACCGTCGAAGCTCACACACCAAGAATTGTATACTCTATAGTCTTGACGAAAAGAATATGCATTGGGAGATGGTCTAGATGGTCGTTGTCTTAGAAAAAATTACGAATTCTGCACCTGGACGACGGAGATAAGATGTTCCGTGGTCCAGGTGAGTACCTGGACGACGGAGATAAGATTCTCCGTCGTCCAAGTACGCACCTGGACGATGGAACATCTCATCTCCGTTGTCCAGGTTAAAACCCTGAATTCAGGGGTTAGGGTCTCACTGTTTAGGGTTTAGGGTTTTTACTTCACTTGGACGACGCATATGGGATTCTCCGTCGTCCAGGTGAGTACTTGGACAACGGAAAACTCATATGCGTCGTCCAGGTGCTTACTTGAAGAATTCGCTTAAAAATTCGTCGATCTGATCTGCTCCGATCCCATCCGCTCCTCGATCGGTCCGATTCGATTCAATATCGTTCTGATTCGGATCCATTAATTAATTAAATTTATTTACGTACGTCGGTCGATCCGATCCGAGAATGGACGCGTGTAATTAATTAATTAAGTACAAATCTTATAGTTTTACATACGTACATACGTACTCCTCCTTATAATATTTATATTAATTTTTGATCGATGATGCATCGATCATATATTACAATAATTACAATAATTAATTATCAATTAATAATCCTGGTCGTATAATTGTACTCTTCGTCATAATCGTCATCATCCTCATCCCCGCTATCCGATTGCTCATCCTCCTCATCATACTCAACATCGTTCGACGAATAACCTGAGTCCTCGTCCGCGTCCTCATCCTGCACGTCTTCTTTATCTACCTCATCAATTGCATCGATAATTTCATCTTCAGTTAGATCTGTACAACCATCAGGCATGTGTAACCGTTTACCATCTTGAACCAGGTCCATTATATCGGAGCAGATGACAGAAATATTAGGTTCTTGATAGGTAGGAATGTCTCTTTCTGGTTCAGCCGCATCTTCAGTCGTCAGTGTCCCTTCAATTGTCTCTGTATTCCATATTCCTCGATGAGAGATATGGTTCACTATTTTCCACCATTCACCAGCTTTCGGATCGTCGAGATAGAACACCTGCCAAACTAAGGTGGCGAGAGCGAAAGGCTCATCCTCATACCAACTTGAGTTTGTATTGACTGATAAAAGTCTCGGGTCTTCCGTTGTACGCTTGAACCATCTTCACTTGAATAGGAAAACGTTGACATCATTCCCGTAACATAGCTGTACCACATTTATAATAGCCCCGTAATATAAATCATTGTCTTTCCCAACCGCTACCCCACTGTTTTGTGTTCTTCTTCTTTCATCTCGGGCCAATGAATGGAACTTTACACCATTCACAAAACATTCGGGATAGATATACTGTTTAATCGGCTTCCCTGCTAGCAAGTGCTTTGGCCAGGACCACCACCCCCCATGGTTTTCGGATTTTTGTAGATCAATCATCTGCGAAAATGGGAAAATATAAGGGTTTACTTTCTACAAACATGAGCGATATTTATATAAATTACTAAATACCGAGATGTACGTACATACCCATTGAAAGAAATAATCGAGGAAATTTTTCTTAACCATTTTCTCAATCCACGCCGAACTCTTGTCTTGATTTAACGCCTGAAGCCTCTCCTTGTATGACATCATGTACGGCTCGACTTCGTCACAGTCTCGCAACACTACCCAATGTGCCTCAATAAGTTCTTCCCATGGTAACGATTCCTTTAATACTCCTCTAAATGGTCGGACGACAGAAATATTGATGCGGGCACCGCCGAACTCTTGTCTTGATTTAACGCCTGAAGCCTCTCCTTGTATGACATCATGTACGGCTCGACTTCGTCACAGTCTCGCAACACTACCCAATGTGCCTCAATAAGTTCTTCCCATGGTAACGATTCCTTTAATACTCCTCTAAATGGTCGGACGACATTGGTGACGACAGAAAGATTGATGCGGGCACTGGGATCGGAGGCAGTGGGAGGTGGTGGATCTTTGAGGTACGTGTTGCAGTAAGTAACATACTCATGCATTAGGTATGTCTCTACTATGGAGCCATCCGGGGCCGACCTGTTTTTGACGAATGACTTATACTGTCCAACCTATCTACAAAATCAAACGTACAATAAGAATAAGTACATATAGCTAGTAATCTCCATTGGAAAAAATTATGAATCGAATCACCTGTATAATTAATATATATAGTTATACGTACCTTTCTTGAGGATACATTCAAGTGTACTGGACCAGACTAGAAATGAGCACCTGCTCGGGCAGGTGGATCATTAGGTGAATCATGATGTCAAAGAAAGTAGGGGGAAAAATCCTCTCTAGTTTGCAAATGATGTGCACAATTTTTTGTTGCAGTTCCACCACATCTAACTTCTTTAATTCTCTGGCGCATAACCTCTTCCACTATCTGCATAATGCCACTATTGGTTCTACGACGTCACGAGGCAAATATGGTCGAATTACCACTGAAATCAGACGTTGCAGCATAACGTGATAGTCATGTGTCTTTAGACCAACAAACTTGTGTTGCACCTCGTCCACTGCTCCAATTATAGTAGCTGCATACGTAGCTGGATAACGAACGTCCTTAAACCAGTGAATTACAGAACGTCTAAGTGTCGGCTTCACTGTGTAAGGTGCAGCTGGCATCTTGTTGTACACTCATTTCCTATCCCTCCTCAACCACAAGGGACGACGTAAATTCATTGATTCCAGATCTTTGCGCGCTTTGGGAGTATCTTTAGTCTTAAACTTAATACCGAGAATTGTTCTCACCACGCTGTTCCACACATTGTTTTCTATGTGCATCACGTCCAAGTTGTTCCTCAGCTTCAACTTCGACCAGTAAAGGAGTTCAAACAATATACTCTTGTGATGCCAATAGCTGAGATCATGTGAAGGAATTGGATTGCATTTCTTTACATCCGCGTCATTGGTCAACACACCAAAGTCGAAATAGCTCAACCTCTCTAAAATCTCTTCACCCGACCAACTACGGGGTTTTGGATTTGTGACGACCCGAACCAGAATCTGTTGCGTATTCGGCACAATTCTCGAGATTGAGTTTAGTCGCAGTTTTATGTCGTTTATGTGGTTTGCCGATTCGATTCGTGACTATGTTTTCGGTCGAGAATTTGAGTTGGGTATCTTCACGGAAATTGTAGAGTACGTGATTTCAAGCTCGTGGGCGGTTCCGGAAGATTTTTCCGATGACCGAGGAATATTTTATGATTATTTGAAGTTTCGGGTTCCGACGAGTTTATCCGATTGTTTCGAGCTTATCCGAATCATTTCGTATATTCATTTTGGACCGTCGATCGACCTGAGGCGCGAGTATAAATATCAAAAATAGTCGTAAAATCGTCGAAAAACACTGTTTGAGTTTGACCAGAGTTGACTTTCCATTTTGGGAAGCTTTGACCGTTGACCGAGGAGAGAGAGACTTTCCCGTTTTGGCTTGCCGTCCGACGACCCATTTTCCGGCCACCTCCGATCAAGTGGAAGGTATGGTTAGCTTCCTTGTGTGATTTCGAGTTGTTTGGTAATTTGTTTGAGTGGAATTGATGTCGTTTTGGTGGAACCCGAATCGGGTTATGTATTTGGATTTCGCCGGTGACGGTTCAAGGTGTTCCGGCGAGTCTCGGTGGTGGGGGTGAGAGGGCTTTGCCTCCCCTTGCCTCAAGGGTGCTCCCTATGTGTTTTGTTTGATCTGAAAGTGAGTTTTCCGGTGAACCCGATTGGGTCACCGGAGTTGGATTTCCGTTCGGTTTCGGGGGAAATTGGACGGGTTCCTGTGGGATTTGGACTTCGTGGTAGAAGAGAAAAGGGTTAGGCTTAGTGTGATCTTGAGTTCTGGAAGTTTTGGCCGTGGAATTTCACCGTTGACGGCGGCGGCGGCGGCGGTCAACGGCGGAGCTCCGGCCAAAAGTTGACTTTTGGATTTCGACGTTTTTAATGTCATTTTTCTCGTAATTGCGCCCTGATTATCGTTCAGAGGTTTTCGGGTTGATTTGGTTAGCCGATTTTCAGTCGAGAATTTTGAGTGGGATTTCGGGAATTCTGTTATTCATTTTGTACCGTATTGCATATTTCCGGGAACGGTTGGTTTCCGCGGTTCAGTTCAGAGTCGAGGATTATGTTTTTGATCAGTTATGTTTATAATGTTCAGGAGATCGAGATCGTGATCGTGCTTCAGGCGAGGGATCTTCCGTCGGACCACGAGATTAGCGCGAGTGCGCGTTACGCGAGTCTGTGAGTGGACAGTTTATTTTCACGGAATTATTTAGACCAACAAACTTGTGTTGCACCTCGTCCACTGCTCCAATTATAGTAGCTGCATACGTAGCCGGATAACGAACGTCCTTAAACCAGTGAATTACAGAACGTCTAAGTGTCGGCTTCACTGTGTAAGGAGCAGCTGGCATCTTGTTGTACACTCATTTCCTATCCCTCCCCAACCACAAGGGACGACGTAGATTCATTGATTCCAGATCTTTGCGCGCTTTGGGAGTATCTTTAGTCTTAAACTTAACACCGAGAATTGTTCCCACCATGCTGTCCCATACATTGTTTTCTATGTGCATCACGTCCAAGTTGTTCCTCAGCTTCAACTTCGACCAGTAAAGGAGTTCAAACAATATACTCTTGTGATGCCAATAGCTGAGATCATGTGAAGGAATTGGATTGCATTTCTTTACATCCGCGTCATTGGTCAACACACCAAAGTCGAAATAGCTCAACCTCTCTAAAATCTCTTCACCCGACCAACTACGGGGTTTTGGATTTGTGACGACCCGAACCAGAATCTGTTGCGTATTCGGCACGATTCTCGAGATTGAGTTTAGTCGCAGTTTTATGTCGTTTATGTGGTTTGCCGATTCGATTCGCGACTATGTTTTCGGTCGAGAATTTGAGTTGGGTTTCTTCACGAAAATTGTTGAGGAAGGTGGACTGAGTCAAGGGCCTTCAAAGAGGCAGAGTTCTGATACTTCTGGTTCAGCTTCATCTTCAGGCGGTGGATCTTATCGCGCACCGGTTAGTGCACAGAGGCGGAGACTGATATGGAGGAGAGATCGACCGCGACGACCACAGGCTAGTACAGATTCAAGCGGTTCCAGTTATCCTCGGCGTACTGGTGGCACATTTTCTGTACCGAGAGAGTATCCGTTGTGTAGTATATGCAACAGATATCATTTTGGTCCATGTCAGCGAGATCCTGCTGCTTGTTATCGTTGTGGCCAGGTGGGTCACTTTTCGAGGGAGTGTCCTCAGCTGTATGGTGCTGGTGATCAGGCGGCTCAGGGTTCCGGAGGAGAGCGAGGTGCCACTTCAGGAGTTCGTCCAGCACAGTTTGCAGGACAGGGCAGACAGCAGGGACAGCCCCAGCGAGGACGACCAGCCGGACAAGCGAGGGTTCATGCTATGACTCTACGTGAGGGCAGAGCATCACCGGAGGTCGTTATTGGTACGTTACATGTCGTTGATATTCCTGTACTTGCATTGTTAGATCCGGGTGCCACACATTCATTCATATCATTTAGACTGTCATCATTAGCCACGGTACCTGCATCTCCACTTCCGGGGTTGTGGAGAGTGTTGTATCCGTCAGGTGAGGTTGTGAGCATCGGTTGGGTTTACAGAGATTGTGACGTGTTTATTGATGGCCATGGTTTAGCCGCTAATCTGTTATTGCTTGATATTGTGGATTTTGATTTAATCTTGGGTATGGACTTCTTAGAGTCGCACTGGGCCATGTTTGACTGCCACAGGAAGGAGGTCGCATTTCGACGACCAGGGTTACCCGAGATACTGTTCCGTGGCGAGAAGAACACTTCACTACCGTGTTTGATTTCCGCGATGAGGGCGGACCGGTTGATGAAGAAGGGTTGTGTTGCTTACTTAGCCCATGTTGTGGACACTACAGCTGCAGTGCCAGACCCTGGTAGTATTGAGGTTGTGTCTGAGTTTCCGGATGTGTTTCCAGCGGAGTTATCTGGTATACCCCCTATACGAGAGATTGATTTTACCATTGAGTTGTTGCCGGGTACAAGACCAATTTCCCAGACACCGTATCGTATGGCGCCTGCGAAGTTGAAGGAGTTGCAGATTCAGCTCCAGGAGTTGCTAGAGAAGGGATTCATTCGACCGAGTGTTTCTCCGTGGGGTGCTCCAGTATTGTTTGTACGGAAGAAGGACGGATACATGCGTTTGTGCATCGACTACAGAAAGCTGAATCAGATTACAGTGAGGAACAAGTATCCGTTGCCGCGGATTGATGACTTGTTCGATCAGCTCAAGGGAGCATCTATCTTTTCGAAGATTGACCTTCGATCCGGATATCACCAGTTGAGGATCCGAGATTCAGATGTAGTTAGGACAGCTTTCAGGACGCGGTATGGGAACTATGAGTTTCTGGTTATGCCATTTGGGTTGACCAACGCCCCCGCAGCTTTCATGGACTTGATGAATCGGGTGTTCAGGCGATTCCTGGACAAGTTCGTGATTGTATTCATTGATGATATTCTGATATATTCCAGGAGTGTGGGCCAGCACAAGAAGCATTTGCGAGTAGTGTTGCGGACTTTGCGGGATCATCAGTTGTTCGCGAAGTTTAGCAAGTGCGAGTTCTGGTTGGATAGTGTGAAGTTTCTGGGCCACGTGATTTCGGCCGAGGGAGTCAGTGTTGATCCTGACAAGATCGAGGCCGTGTTGAATTGGAGTAGACCCACTACAGTACCAGAGATCCGGAGTTTCCTCGGATTAGCGGGCTATTACCGACGGTTTGTACAGGATTTCTCCCGGATTGCTACACCACTGACCAGACTGACGAAGAAAGGCGTCAAGTTTGAGTGGTCTGATACGTGTGAGGAGAGTTATTTGCTCCTGAAGGAGACATTGACTACCACACCGGTTCTGACATTGCCAGACGACAGTGGTGAGTTTGTTGTGTACAGTGATGCGTTGAAGTTGGGGCTTGGCTGTGTGTTGATGCAGCATGGCAGAGTTGTGGCCTATGGTTCCAGGCAGCTGAAACCGCATGAGGTCAACTATCCGACGCATGATTTGGAGTTAGCTGCTATCGTGTTAGCGTTGAAGAGTTGGAGACATTACCTGTATGGTGCTCAGTGTAAGATTTACACTGATCACAAGAGTCTCACCTATTTGCGGACGTAGCCGGATCTGAACATGAGGCAGCGCCGATGGATGGAGTTGATTAACGATTACGACTGCACTTTCGAGTACCATCCAGGGAAGGCCAATGTTGTAGCAGATGCACTTAGCCGGAAATATGGAGCCTCGTTGTTTCATATATGTGTGGCCAGAGTTTCGATGTTAGCCGAGCTTCGGGCTACAGGTGTTGTGTTTGGATATGATGATGAGGGAGCTTTATTGGCCAGTTTTCAGGTTCGACCCGTATTGGTTGATCAGGTACGGGAGGCTCAGGATTCGGATTCTTATTTGTTGGGCAAGAAGACCATGATACAGAATGGTGTGCGTACAGAGTTCCGATTGAGCGACGACGGTACGTTGTTGTTCAGAGGCAGGCTATGTGTGCCCAGAGACGAGGACTTGAAGAAGGAGATTCTGGACGAGGCCCATAGTTCAGCATATGCGATGCATCCCGGAGGTACGAAGATGTTTCGTACACTTCGAGCGTACTATTGGTGGCACAACATGAAGCGGGAGATTGCCGCGTACGTGAGTCGATGTTTGATCTGTCAGCAGGTGAAGGCAGAGAGGCAGAAACCTACAGGGAAACTACAGCCACTTGAGATTCCGGTTTGGAAGTGAGAGCATATTACGATGGATTTCGTCTATCAGTTTCCGCGTACTTCGGCGGGCAACACCGGCATTTGGGTTATTGTTGATCAGTTGACGAAATCCGCACATTTTCTTGCACTTCCAGGGAAGATATCAGTGGGTAGATTGGCCAAGTTGTACTTATCAGAGATTGTTCACTTGCATGGTGTGCCTGTGTCCATTGTTTCTGACCGAGATAGTCAGTTCACTTCCGAGTTTTGGTAGGCGTTGCAGCAAGCTCTGGACACGAGATTGCGATTTAGTACAGCTTTTCATCCTCAGACTGACGGGCAGTCCGAGCGGACCATTCAGACTCTTGAGGATATGCTGAGATCATGTGTGTTGCAGTTTCGCGAAAACTGGGATCAGCAGTTACATTTGATCGAGTTCGCCTACAACAACAGTTACCAGGCCAGTATTGAGATGGCACCGTACGAGACTCTATACGGGAAGCAGTGTCGCACTCCATTGTGTTGGAGTGAGGTGGGCGAGAGTTGGCTTATTGGTCCTGATTTGGTGAAGACTACGATGGAGGACATACAGGTTATCCGGGATCGATTGAGGATCGCCCAGGATCGGCAGAAGAGCTATGCAGACGTGAGGAGGAAGAGTTTAGAGTTCGAGGTTGGTGATTGGGTCTTCCTGAAACTATCTCCGTGGAGGGGAGTTGTGCGTTTCGGGAAGGGTGACAAGCTTCGACCGCGGTACATTGGTCCGTAGGAGATTACGGAGAGGGTTGGAGCTGTTGCTTATAGACTTGAGTTACCAGCTGAGATGGCTCGTGTGCATGATGTCTTCCATGTTTCGATGTTGCGGAAGTACATCTCAGATCCTTCACATGTGTTAGCCCCACAGCAGTTGCCGATCAAGGAGGATTTGACGTATGTAGAGGAGCAGGTGCAGATTCTCGGTCGTCGTGAGCAGGAGTTGAGGCACCGCGTGATTCCGCTGGTGAATGTCTTGTTGCAGAACCACTCAGTTGAGGAGGCCACCTGGGAGACCGAGCAGCGTATGCGGGAGCAGTATCCTCATCTGTTCACATGACAGGTACGTAAATTTCGAGGTCAAAATTTCTTTAAGGGGGGTAGATTTGTGACGACCCGAACCAGAATCTGTTGCGTATTCGGCACGATTCTCGAGATTGAGTTTAGTCGCAGTTTTATGTCGTTTATGTGGTTTGCCGATTCGATTCGCGACAATGTTTCCGGTCGAGAATTTGAGTTGGGTGTCTTCACGGAAATTGTAGAGTACGTGATTTCGAGCTCGTGGGCGGTTTCGGAAGATTTTTCCGATGACCGAGGAATATTTTATGATTATTTGAAGTTTCGGGTTCCGACGAGTTTATCCGATTGTTTCGAGCTTATCCGAATCATTTCGTATATTCATTTTGGACCGTCGATCGACCTGAGGCGCGAGTATAAATATCGAAAATAGTCGTAAAATCGTCGAAAAACACTGTTTGAGTTTGACCAGAGTTGACTTTCCATTTTGGGAAGCTTTGACCGTTGACCGAGGAGAGAGAGACGTTCCCGTTTTGGCTTGCCGTCCGACGACCCATTTTCCGGCCACCTCCGATCAAGTGGAAGGTATGGTTAGCTTCCTTGTGTGATTTCGAGTTGTTTGGTAATTGGTTTGAGTGGAACTGATGCCGTTTTGGTGGAACCCGAATCGGGTTATGTATTTGGATTTCGCCGGTGACGGTTCACGGTGTTCCAGCGAGTCTCAGTGGTGGGGGTGAGAGGGCTTTTCCTCCCCTTGCCTCAAGGGTGCTCCCTATGTGTTTTGTTTGATCTGAAAGTGAGTTTTTCGGTGAACCCGATTGGGTCACCGGAGTTGGATTTCCGTTCGGTTTCGGGGGAAATTGGACGGGTTCCGGTGGGATTTGGACTTCGTGGTAGAAGAGAAAAGGGTTAGGCTTGGTGTGATCTTGAGTTCTGGAAGTTTTGGCCGTGGAATTCCACCGTTGACGGCGCGCCGCCGCCGCCGGCGGAGCTCTGGCCAAAAGTTGACTTTTTAGATTTCGACGTTTTTAATGTCATTTTTCTCGTAATCGCGCCCTGATTATCGTTCAGAGGTTTTCGGGTTGATTTGGTTAGCCGATTTTCAGTCGAGAATTTTGAGTGGGATTTCGGGAATTCCGTTATTCATTTTGTACCGTATTGCATATTTCCGGGAACGGTTGGTTTCCGCGGTTCAGTTCAGAGTTGAGGATTATGTTTTTGATCAGTTATGTTTATAATGTTCAGGAGATCGAGATCGTGATCGTGCTTCAGGCGAGGGATCTTCCACCGGACCACGAGATTAGCGCGAGTGCACGTTACGCGAGTTTGTGAGTGGACAGTTTAATTTCACGGAATTATTGTGAGTCTTTTATATACGATTTATGAACTTGAGCGTGCAGTATGATTATGGTTTTACGAGCATGAGTTTTCATTCGAGATTATGTTTATTATGAGCATGTGTTATACGATTATATATGTGTTGTTATGTATCCACGAGTGGCCCCGTGTGATTTATACACATGCTCTGTACGCGTTAGGAGTTAGAGTCTCCCTCGTGTTTGTATACGTGAGGAGTTAGAGTCTCCCTCGTATACCAGGACACGTGAGGAGTTAGAGTCTCCCTCGCGTACCCTTTAATTGTTATACATTCGACTCGCATATGTTTTTATAACATATATATTATTTGGTGAAAGACATTTATTTTCGTCTACTCACTCTAACGTGTTTTATGTCTTTCCCCTGGGCTTTTCGGTTTTCGTGCCCAGTTTGCAGTTCAGGTTTGGTGTTTCACGTCGCGGTTTGGAGGCTAGTGATCAGAGTCACCTGTGTTTTCCAGTAGGTTCTTGTTTCGCCTACTGATGTACATATTGTATATATTTTACGCTAGAGGTCGCTCTGATACATTCTGATATTTGTTTATACGGATTTTCTCGGTTATATATATATATATATATATATACTACAGTACTGTTTACTGTTTATGAATTATATATTGATGTTGAGAAATCCGGATGGGATTGGTGCCCACGGTTTGGCTTTTGTGGCATAGGATGAAGTGTTGTTTACAGGGTGCAGGTTTATGCAATTCTACGTTAGTAACGAAACTCTGCCGAAATTTTGAAAAGTTTTTGTTGGTTCGTATTTTCAAAAGGGGTTTGATTCCGGTTTAGGTAACTGAATCGGGATTGGATCCTTTCAGGATTGTTCTCTACCGTCCCGTCGAAATGAGCTTCATCCTATCGCTACGGGTGGTCGTGAGGAAGCCATCTACTGTGACCCAAGTAATACACCTTCCCAGCGTGCCAACTAGAGTTCACGTCGTCCAAACATATAGGACATCCAATATATCCTTTTGTCCTGCAGGCTGCCAACATCTCATACGCGGGAAAATCGCTGATCGTCCACATTACGGCAGCCCTCATCGTGAACATCGTGTCAGTGAATTTTTCATAAGTTGGGACTCCATTTTTCCACAACAGTTTCAGCTTGTCGATCAAAGGTCTGAGGTAGACATTTAAGCACTTCCCTGGAGATTTAGGTGTGACGACCCGGAATTGAATCAGTAGTGTTAATCAGCTTAATCCATGAGGTTATGCGTAATCGCAGATTTCTGACAGTTTATTGAATCGCCAGACTTGATCACGACTTAATTATTGGCCGAGAATTTGAGTTGAGTCTCTTCTCGAGAGTTGTTGTACGCGTGATTTCGAGTTCGTGGGCAGTTCCGGATTATTATTTGGACGACCGAGGAATATAATATGAATATTTGAAGTTTTACAATATCGTCGAGTTTATCCGTTTGTAGTCGAGTTTATCCGTTCGTATTCGAGCTTATCCGAATCATGATTGTGATCCGTTTTGGACCGTTGATCGACCCGAACCGTAAATGGTATGATTATTGACTTGATTTGCGAGTTTCGCGATTTGTTGTGATTTCGGCATAATCTATTAATATGGCGGCCTTGTACGCGACTAAATTTTCGGGCGAGAATTTGATTTGAGATCTTTCACAGAAGTTGTAGAGAATTCAATTTCGAGCTCGTGGGAACTTCCGGATAATTTTTTCGAGTTACGTGGATTATGTTATGAATATTTTCGGCCGTTGATCGTTTAATCGGATAACCTTGTCATGAATCGACTTGTTGACTTTTAATCAGATTGGTCGAATTGTTTGACTTCGGGTGGAAATTGAAGAATTTTTCGAGATAAGTTTGTTGACACGAGAATTGTTGAAAACAGAATTACGATACGAAAGTTACGTGTGTTCGAAGTTTGTCGAAAAGTATATTTGGAAGTTTCCAAAAATGGAAAGTATAAATAGTGGGTTTCCTTTTTGGGAAGGTCAGAATTAGGTGTTGACCGAGTCAACTCGGGTTGACCAGCCATTGTTCTCCATTCCAGGCCGAATTTTGTTTGCGTTCGTTGAGTTAGATTCCGGCCTCTTTTGGCCGTGGTGTCTTCATGAAAATTGTTGAGCTTGAGCTCCTCTTTCTTTGGATAGGTCATTCGTTCAATTTGGTTGCCGGATGAAGAAGTTATGGCTTGTCAAAGTTTGGAAATTTTGGGTGTTTTCCGGCGAGATTTCGTGGTGGTCGGAGGTGGCTTTTCCGGCCGAATTGGTGGCTCCTCTTTGAGGGGTTTTGTTAGCCTCGAGGTAAGGAAGCTATTGCAAGTGGTCTTGAGGGTTGCTGTGGCCGGAGGAAGGAGATCCGTCGATGTGAAATTCCGGCGAGGGTTTGTACTTTCAAGGTGAGTTTTAGACCTTTTCCGGTAAAAATTTGCCTTAACTTATAACTGGAAAGTTGTTGAAAATGTCGAGATCTTCGAAACCATATGTACCATGAAGTTTTCTGGGCAAGATTGGAATTCCGGCGGCTGGAGGGAGCGACGACTTTTCGCCCGCCGTAGTTTTCGACGAGTTATATGTCGTTTCACTCGAAATTGCGCCCCGATCGCAGTGGCGAGGTTTGTTTTTTGATTTGAGCATCAGAAATTATAGCGAGGCTTTCAGGTGTGATTATCGAATTTTCGACAATTTCGTCGTTATTAAATTATATGTTTCTGGGAACGGTTGTTTCTCGTGATATGATTTGAGATATCGAGTTATGATTTTGAGCAGTGGATTTTATGATTATCCAGGGATTCGTGATTTTTCGTTTGGCAAGGAATTTTCCGCCGGATCACGGGATTAACGTGTACTTTGCATTACGCTAACCTGTAAGTGGACCTTTCTTTTCACTGATCGATTGCGAGTCTTTATATTACATTTTACGAGCATGAGCATACATTTGAGATTATGACTTATACGAGCATGTGCTTTACGATTATGCTTTATACATATACATGAAATTATTTATGATTTGATTTACACAGAGTACAGTCTTAGTATATGTGGTTGTATCGATACACTTGCATCCCGGCTGATCCCCGAGGATGTCTACCAGGGGGGAACTATACCTTGTGCCGATGTATTTCCGGGTGGGTATAGATTTTTGTTTCTTGTGCCGATGTATTTTCGGGTGGAAACAGATACCCTGACCTGAGGCCTTTCTGGCTAGAATCACGTGTGGGTCTGGGATCCCGTGATTCAGACTGTACTAGCACGGATGTGTCCATGAGCGACCCCGTGGGATTTTTCCATGCATGCTCTGTACGCTGGAGGAGTATGAGTTCACCTCGTGTACTATTTCATATTTATTCATTTGACTCGCATATGTTTTTTATAACATATATTATTCAACGAAAGACATTTATTTTCGTCCACTCACTCTAATGGTTTATATGTCTTTCCCCTGGGCTTTTCGGTTTCCATGCCCAGTTTGCAGTTCGGACTCTTGTGTCGCACGTCGTGGTCGAAGGCATAGTATTCGAGTGATGTTTCTTTTATGGTAGGTTCTTAGTTTGGCCTACTATTTTTATATATATATATATATACTAGATGTCGCTCTGAGTATTCGTATGTTATATTTTATACGATTTTTCCCCAGATTTCTGTAAAGTATAGTTTTATTGATTACTTTACATTACTGTTATGATATTGAGAAATTCGGATGGGATTGGTGCCCATGGTTTGGATTTTGTGGCATAAGATGAAGTGTATTTTCCGGGTGCAGGTTAATGGTAATTCCGCGTTAGTAGCATTACTCTGCCGAAATTTTCATGATTCTTGTTGGTTCGTGTTTTCAGAAGGGGTTTGATTCCGGTTTAGGAAACTAAATCGGGGTTAGGTCCTTTCAGCTTGGTATCAGAGCATTAGGTTTTAGGTTCTGTAGACTTCTGTAGTCGTGTTTACTAAGGATATTTGAGAATGTACAGCATGTCTAAAACGATGACCCGACCGGCCGGCGGATACTCATCAATGCTCTGGGTGTTGTATACTTTCAAATATTTGAAGTTCCATGATTACGTCCAGTTTGTTGTGAATAATGTCTTGTTCATTAGGATGCCTCCTTGACGTGCTTTCTGTGTCGGTATGGTTGTGGATCCTATTGAGGATCAATCGACGCGCAACTTGACAGTGATTTGTGGGTTTGGATGAGCATTATGGATTCAGAGATATGTGTGGCATGGTTTGCCTGGTTGTTCTTGTATGAGCGTCTACATGTTGTTTTTGAGCAGAGAATCGTGGCAGTTGATGTTTTGCCTGAGTCAGATCATTGCATTTGGTGGGTTGGTACTGTGTGAGTTCCTGTTGTGACTCCATGGCCTATATTCGGGGTGTTCTTTATACGGTAATGGTTCAATCAGGCTACCTAACAACGGAAATGTGGAGTGTTTACCCACCTGAGGCAGAGATGTATCGTTCATATGTTTGTTTCCGTTTGCACGTGTTATGTGGCTTCAGAGGAAGCAGTGCACGAGGTTCGAGATGAGTTTGAACATGAGCATCAGAGGAATTTTGACTGTTATGCCTCGAGACAACCGTGAGGAGCTTGATGTGCTGCACTCAGAGGCGAGGATGTCGAGAAGGAAAGTTATACGCGGTTTCCGACATGTTGGTTTGAGGAAGGTGAACTTAGTCGAGATTTTGATGAGCTTGAGTTCGGGCACCTCGGGATCAGTGACTTCATCAGGCTGTGGCATTTTCGATTATGTTGAGGGTCATCAGATCAAGCAGAGGATCTATTTGGTGGAGGTGGTGACCACAGAGTAGTGGACTTGTTCCTGTGGCATGAGTTTGGGCGATCGTTGGTGATCCTTTCTCACAGCAGGTGTCGCTGTGACTTGTGTTCGTGGAGCACTCTTAGTTTCTATGGTGGTGGCCAGGAGGGTCACGCTGTGAAGGAGCACCCTCAGCCAGTTACTTTTAGTAGTTCGGCAGCTCGGAGTTCACGAGGAGGTCATGATGCTGTTTCTGGAGTTTGACCAACGTAGCCTATTAGACGAGTCAATCTGAATGTCGTAATCAACATGGATGGCTAGTTGGGCATACCAGAGTTCGTGCCACGACCTTGTATGAGGACAGAGTTTCTTTGAGGTTACTATTGTTTGATATCCATGACTATTGTGCCTGCATCTCCACTTCCAAGGTTTTGGAGAGTGTTGCTTCCATTCGGAGGTTGTGGGATCTTTGTTGGAGGTTATGGATTAGCCGCAGATCTGTTATAGTTTGATACCATTGATTTTGTTATGATGTTGGGTATGGACTTTTGGCGACACATTTGGTTGTGTTCAAGTGTCTCGAGAAGGAGGTTATGTTTCGATGACCAGGTTACCCCTAAATACTGTTTCGCGATGAGAAGAATATTTTATTGCCATGTGTGATTTCAGCGATGGAAGTCGAGCGGATGATGAAAAAGAGTTGTGTTGCTTACTTAGCTCGTGTTGTGGATATTACAGCCGCTGTGCTGGACATTGGTGACATTGAGGTTGTTCCTGAGTTTTCAGATGTGTTTCCGGAGGAGTTACCGGGTATTCCTCCAGTTCGGGAGACCGACTACACCATTGAGCTTTTACCGGGCGCTGGACTCATATCACCGGCATCTTGTCGTTCGGTACTAGTGGAGCTGATGGAGCTACAGGTTCAACTTCAGGAGTTGCTGGAGGAGATTTCATATGACCCAATGTATCACCGTGGCGTGCTCTTACACTATTTGTTCGGAAGAAGGATAGTTCGACGAGGTGGTGCATCGACTATCGGAAGCTGAATCAGGCTTCAGAGGAGAGCAAGTATCCTCCGCTTCGAATTGACGACATGTTTGATCAGCTCACGGGAGCTTCAGTCTTTTTGAAGATTGATGTCGGGTCCGGATACCATCAGTTGAGGATCAGTGAGTTAGATGTGGTTAGGACGATTTTCGGATCACAATGCGAACATTACGAGTTCTTGGTTATGCCGTTTGGATTGACCAATGCCCCACAGTTTTTAGGGACTTGATGGACCAGGTGTTCAGACGATTTCTTGACAAGTTTGCGGTCTTGTTCATCGGCAACATCTTGATTTACTCCAGGAGTGTGGGCCAGCACAAGAAGCATCTGCGAGTGATTTTGCGGACTTTGCGAGATGATAAGTTGTTTGCGAAGTTCAGCCAGTGTGAGTTTTGGTTGGTTAGCGTGAAGTTTTTGGGGCTCGTGTTATCGGCCGAGGAAGTCGGCGTGGATCCTGACCAGATTGAAGCCGTGTTGATTTGGAGTTGACCTACCATTGTACCAGGGATCGGGAGTTTCTTAGGTTTGGCAAGTTAGTATCGGTGCTCTGTGCAAAATTTTCTCGGATTGCCACTCCACTTTCCGGACTGACGAATAAGGCGTCAAGTTCGAGTGGTCCGATGCGCGTAAGGAGAATTACTTACTCCTAAAGGAAAGATTAACCACTGCATCGGTTTTGTCTTTACCTGACGACCGTGGCAAGTTCGTGGTTTGCGGCGAACCATCGAGACTTAGATTTAGTTATGCTTTGATGCTGCATAGCAGAGCGGTGGCTCATGGTTTCAGGCATTGGAAACTTTATGGAGCTACGTATCCTATGTATGATTTGGGAGTAGCTGTCTTTATGTTAGCATCAGAGAGTTGGAGACACTACTGCTACAGCGTGCAGCGCAGTGTAGGATGTACACTGATCACTTGAGATTCATCTACTTGCATTTTCAGCCGGAGTTGAGCTTGAGGCAGTGTAGATGGATGGGGTCGTTTAACGACTATGGTTGCACATTTGAGTTATCCGAGAGAGGCTACTGTTGTTGCTGATGCATTTAATCAGAAATCGGGAGCCTCATTGTTTCATGTGTGTGTGGCTCGAGTTTCCGTGTTAGCCGAGTTGCGAGCTATGGGAGCTGAGTTCGAGTGTGATGATGATGAAGCTTATTGTTTTGCGTACGTTATGCATTAGTGATACGAGGATGCATCAGATACTCCGAGTTTACTACTCGTGACGCAATATAAAGAGGAATATAGTAGTTTGTGTGTGCAGATGCCACATTTGTCGGCAGGCGATGGCAGTGAAGCAGAGATTTGCTGGGAAGTTACAGCTATTAGAGATTTCCGATTAGAAGTTAGAGCTTGTCGTTGTGGATTTTGTGTGTCAGTATGTACTTCAGATAATGGTACCAGTTGTCGGGTCCTTGTGGACCATTTGATGAGCTTAGTTCTTTTCCTGGTACTTTCAGAAAAGATTTCGGTGGCAGGCTGACATAGTTGTATTTGACGGAGGTTGTCCATTTAGCGCCTGTGTCCCAGTTCGCTGATCGAGATAATCAGTTACGACAGAGTGTTGGCAAGCATTGCAGTGAGCATTGGGGACCAGCTTACAGTTTAGTACTATTCCTTCTCCTCAGATTGGTGGGCGATCTTTGAGGACTATTCAGACTTTGGAGGGCATGTTGTGGTCCTATGTATTGCAATTCTGAGGGATTTGGGACCAACAGTTTCAACTGTTCGAGATTGCATGCAGTACCAGTTTGTGGACCACTATGATTATAACGTTGCATGATGTCATTTTGTGGAACGATGTTGTACTCCATCGTACTAGAGCGAGTTTGGTTTAAGCTGACATTGGATCCTGATTTAGTGGAATGTGCTACCACAGACTTTCGGATTAGCGGAAACAGGATGCTAATTGCTCGAGTTCTGCATTAGAGTTATGTTGAGGTGAGCAGGTTGAGTTATGAATTGCCACGTTATTTTGATCCGTGTGTGATCATGGGCGATTTTGTGTTATGTCGTATAGTTCGGCGTTGCCTTTAGCGTTGGCCTTTGTGTGTGTGGTATTCCGTATGGTAGAACTACATTTCAGATTTATTGTATGTTGTGTACCCTATCAGTTCCTTATACAGGAAGACTTGGCGTTTGTGTGGAGCCAGTTCAGATTCGAGATTTGAGGGTACAGAGATATTTTCCATTGACAGAGTTGTTCAATTGAAGTTACCACTTGGGAGTTCAACTGGATGCAGAGGCAGTGTTCCTACTTTTCAGTTGGCAGACTTGGAAATTTCGAGGTCGAAATTTTTTTAAGGGGGGTAGATTTGTGACGACCCGGAACTGAATAAGTATTGTTAATCAGCTTAATCCATGAGGTTATGCGTAATCGCATATTTCCGACAGTTGATTGAATCGCCAGACTTGATCACGACTTAATTATTGGCCGAGAATTTGAGTTGAGTCTCTTCTCGAGAGTTGTTGTACGCGTGATTTCGAGTTCGTGGGCGGTTCCGAATTATTATTTGGACGACCGAGGAATATAATATGAATATTTGAAGCTTCGTAATATCGTCGAATTTATTCGTTTGTAGTCGAGTTTATCCGTTCGTATTCGAACTTATCCGAATCATGATTGTGATCCGTTTTGGACCGTTGATCGACCCAAACCGTAAATGGTATGATTATCGACTTGAGTTGCGAGTTTCGCGATTTGTTGTGATTTCGGCATAATCTGTTAATATGGCGGCCTTGTACGCGACTAAATTTTCGGGCGAGAATTTGATTTGGGATCCTTCGCGGAAGTTGTAGAGAATTTAATTTTGAGCTCGTGGGAACTTTCGGATAATTTTTCCGAGTTGCGTAGATTATGTTATGAATATTTTTGGCCGGTGATCGTTTAATCGGATAAGCTTGTGATGAATCGACTTGTTGACTTTTTATCGGATTGGTCGACTTGTTTGACTTCGGGTGGAAATTGAAGAATTTGTCGAGATAAGTTTGTTGACACGAGAATTGTTGAAAACAGAATTACGATACAAAAGTTACGTGTGTTCGAAGTTTGTCGAAAAATATATTTGGAAGTTTCCAAAAATGGAAAGTATAAATAGTGGGTTTCCTTTTTGGGAAGGTCAGAATTGGGTGTTGACTGAGTCAACTCGGGTTGACCAGCCATTGTTCTCCATTCCAGGCCGAATTTTGTTTGCGTTCGTTGAGCTAGATTCCGGCCTCTTTTGGCTGTGGTGTCTTCATGAAAGTTGTTGGGCTTGAGCTCATCTTTCTTTGGATAGGTCATTCGTTCAATTTGGTTGCCGGATGAAGAAGTTATGGATTTTCAAAGTTTGGAAATTTTGGGTGTTTTCCGGCGAGATTTCGTGGTGGTCGGAGGTGGCTTTTCCGGCCGAATTGGTGGCTCATCTTTGAGGGGTTTTGTTAGCCTCGAGGTTAGGAAGTTATTGCAAATGGTCTTGAGGGTTGCCGTGGCCGGAGGAAGGAGATCCGTCGATGTTAAATTCTGGCGAGGGTTTGTACTTTCAAGGTGAGTTTTGGACATTTTTTCGGTCAAAATTGGCCTTAACTTATAATTGGAAAGTTGTTGAAAATGTCGAGATCTGAGCAGGATTGGAATTCCGGCGGCCGGAGGCAGTGGCGACTTTTCGCCCGGCGTAGTTTTCGACGAGTTATATGTCGTTTCACTCGAAATCGCACCCCAATCGCAGTGGCGATGTTTGTTTTTTGATTTGAGCATCGGAAATTATAGCGAGGCTTTCAGGTGTGATTATCGGATTTTCGACAATTTCGTCGTTATTGAATTATATGTTTCCGGGAACGGTTGTTTCTCGTGATATGATTTGAGATATCGAGTTATGATTTTGAGCAGTGGATTTTATGATTATCCAGGGATTCGTGATCGTTCGTTTGGCGAGGGATTTTCCACCGGATCACGGGATTAAGGCGTACTTTGCGTTACGCTCACTTGTAAGTGGACCTTTCTTTTCACTGATCGATTGCGAATCTTTATATTATATTTTACGAGCATGAGCATACATTTGAGATTATGACTTATACGAGCATGTGCTTTACGATTATGCTTTATACATATACATGAAATTATTTATGATTTGATTTACACAGAGTACAGTCTTAATTTATGTGGTTGTATCGATACACTTGCATCCTGGCGGATCCCCAAGGATGTCTACCAGGGGGAACTATACCTTGTGCCAATGTATTTCCGGGTGGGTATAGATTTCTGTTTCTTGTGCCGATGTATTTTCGGGTGGGAACAGATACCCTGACCTGAGGCCTTTCTGGCTAGAATCACGTATGGGTCTGGGATCCCGTGATTCGGACTGTACTAGCACAGATGTGTCCATGAGCGACCCCGTGGGATTTTTTCATGCATGCTCTGTACGCTGGAGGAGTATGAGTTCACCTCGTGTACTATTTCATATTTATTCATTTGACTCGCATATGTTTTTTATAACATATATTATTCAGCGAAAGACATTTATTTTTGTCCACTCACTCTAACAGTTTATATGTCTTTCCTCTGGGCTTTTCGGTTTCCATGCCCAGTTTGCAGTTCGAACTTTGGTGTCGCACGTCGTGGTTGGAGGCATAGTATTCGAGCGATGTTTCTTTTATGGTAGGTTCTTAGTTCGGCCTACTATTTGTATATATATACTAGATGTCGCTCTGAGTATTCGTATGTTATATTTTATACGATTTTTCCCCGGATTTTTGTAAAGTATAGTTTTATTGATTACTTTATATTACTGTTATGATATTGAGAAATCCGGATGGGATTGGTGCCCACGGTTTGACTTTTGTGGCATAGGATGAAGTGTATTTTCTGGGTGCAGGTTAATGGCAATTCCGCGTTAATAGCGTTACTCTGCCGAAATTTTCATGATTCTTGTTGGTTCGTGTTTTCAGAAGAGGTTTGATTCCGGTTTAGGAAACTAAATCGGGGTTGGGTCCTTTCATTAGGACCTGGAATTAGTACAGTAAAGAAGTTAAATTCCTTGTTCATGCACATCCACGGAGGCAAGTTGTATGGCATCAGAATAACTGGCCAAGTGCTGACAGCGGAGCTATTACTTCCCCAATGATTGAATCCGTGTGTAGATAGGCCGAGTCTAACATTTCTAACCTCTGCAGCAAAGTCTCCAAATTCTCTGTCGAAATGTTTGAAACCCTCTCCATCCGCTGCGTGTCGTAGGACATGGTCATCTATTCTCTTTTCTGCATACCATCGCATCGCCTCTGCTGTGTGTAGAGATATGTACAGGTGCTGCAATCTGGGAATCTAGGGAAAATATCGAACAACTTTCACAGGAATTCTCTTTTTCGAACTCTTCCTATTCAGCTCATATCTGCCCTGGCCACATACGGGACAATAGTCCAAATCTTTATACTCTTTGTAAAATAGCACACAATCATTCGGACATGCGTCAATTATCCTGTACTTTAGGCCGAGGCTGCTCAAGATATTTCTAACCTTATAATGAGATTTAGGAAGATTGTGATCATCAGGAAGCAACTTACATATTTGCTCCTGAATTTCGTCAAAAGCACTGACTGACATTTTGTGCTTCACTTTTATCTTCATTTGCTCCATCACATATTGCAACACATTCTCTCGACATCCAGGGAACACCCGGGTCTGCGCTTCAAGTAGCATCCAGTTGTACTTATCCATCTCACTAGTGTCAGCGGCCAAGCTAGCAGCGGGGAATGTGTCATCATGCTCATGAGTGGTACTGTAACCTCCGTCTTGGTGTTGGTGTCCACCATGACTAAATCCCGGAAACGCATCATGGACCAAATCTGCAGTTGGGTTGCAAGCAAGGGGGTCGGCACCACTGTCGCTGGATGAGGCACCCTGGTAACTGTACCCTGAGCAGAAGTCTGCTGAGCTGAAGTCTACTGCTTCACCATGCTCGCTCCATGTATTGTAACTCCACATTATACCATTTTCGTACAGGTGTTGTACCATAACATTAACCTCCACATACTGACAATTAAGACATTTCTGGCACTGACACCTGAAACGTTTCTTTCCCTGACCATGTTCTATCGCAAAATTCACAAATTCGCTAATTCCATCCATATACCGGACATCACATCTATTCTGCAACTTCATCCAACTCTTGTCCATACTTCTACAAAATATTATAATTAATTAATTATTAAATATATATTATTCAATTAATTAACTATTAATTATACGTACTCGATCTACATCGATCAATTACGTACTTTAATATGTGTAGCTAACATCCATGCATGTATGTACGTTTTAACTAAATATTAACCAAATTTGAAAACATCCATACATATATACGTACTACATGTCTATAATTAATTAACTAATATATATATCATCAATTTCCTAACTTAATATATTAATTCTACATTAATTAGACGTACTAATTAATTATTAACAATGGGCGTTTTAACAAACGTACATGCAATTAAATATATATATATAAACCTACGTTAATGGTGTTGGAAAATTAACTGCGTACGTACCTGACCTTCTCCGATATATATATATATATATATATATATATATGGCGAATTAATCGATGGTCGGAGCCGAAGATCGATATATATAGTGCTATATATCTAGCCAGCTAACTAGGACGTCGATCGTCGTTTGCATTGCGTGCACGCGCGCGCGAGGCGCTAGCTGATCAAGATAGGAAGAGATTAATTATGCTTGATCGGTCAGTACGTTGAGAGTGAGCGGAAGAGAGTTTGGCATTGGCCTTATATATAATGCTTCACTTAGACGACGGAGGTGTCGGTACATCGTCTAAGTGGACACTCGGACCACGGCGTGTCGGTCCTTAGTCCAGGTGAGCACCTAGACGACGGAATATTCTCCGTCGTCCAAGTAGAACCTAGACGACGGATATTCTCTGTCGTCCAGGTGTCACTTAGACCACAGAACAGTTACGTTTCCGTGGTCTAAGTGCTGTTTTCTTGTAGTGTTAGGTCATAGTATTAATTCATTGATTCTCTCAATCAAAAGTTCAGAGCAGCATAAATAATATTACACAGACAGATACCTAAGCTTATACTCAATCAGATACTCATTCAGATAGTAATATGATCATATTCATAATGTTCTCCAAAATGTAACACTTACAAGATAGACCCCTACAACTAACAATAATGTTCACACAATGATCACTACAACAAAAATATACACATTAGGTACTGTCCTACACTTGTTCCTGAGCTGGTTCAATCCTTCTTCTTCGATACCCATGATAAGTCATGATCCATAAACAATTCCAACAATCTGGCCTTGAATGGAGCAACATCCTCACTACTCAGATTTTGCTTTATTTTCTTGCCTAGAGCAATGTGATACATCATGTAGCAAACAATAGTTCCGAATTCAAGGTTTGGAGGTTGTTGGGGACTATTGTTGAACGATTGCACAAGTATTTTGTCAAAGTCTACCTTCTTATCTTTGACCCACCAAATGCTTTCGCATTCGTTCTCTAATATAGGGATACCCAGATAAATATCCAGTCAGATACATAAAAAGATACTTAAAAGATATCCAGAAAAAAAAAAAAAAAACTTCTATCACACACAAAACAACAACAGCAAGCTAGTACAACAACCAAAAATCAAACTAAAAACCTTAAAAAAAATGTCAATAATACCAACAACACCAACAACATACATTTCAAATTTTTTTAAAGGATATCAAGATAGATACTCAGACAGATACTCAAACAGATACTCAAACAGATACGTAAAAGATATCCAGAAAAAATGACTTCTATCACGCACAAAACAACAACAACATACTAGTACAATAACCAAAAATCAAACTGAAAACTTTAGAAAAATGTCAATAACACCAACAACATACATTTCAAAAAAAATGAAAGGTTATCAAAACAGATACTCAGACAGATATTCAAACATATACTTCAAAGATATCCAAAAAAATGACTTCTATCAAAAACACAACAACAACAACAACAACAACAACAACTAATACAATAAACAAATAGCCTTTTGAACACACTACATACTCTTATACTCTTATAATAGTTATAGAAATTCCTCATGTCCAACACCAAATCCTTGATCACGTACATGTGCGGCAGCGGCGTGATCGTCATGGCGTCACCTGCGCCTACGATATTGGTTAAGCACGCTAGGTCATTGATGTTCATCTTATACGAGCCGCAGATCCCTTCGCGGCAGGAGTGGCAGAAAGTGAGGGAGGGATCCATCTTGTTTTTGATCTTGATGAGCGCGACGAGGACTATAGGGCCGTCGTCATTGAGGTCGACCTCGTAGTTCTTCATCTTGGGTTTTGTCGAAGAATTTATGCTCCAACAGTAAATCGAGAACATTTCAACTTTGAAAAGTGGCTGGTGCCGATGGCTTCAGGACTGAGTCGTCAGTCTACGATTCTGAAGCCAGGGCTTCGAACAACGCCAGCCTCGCCGTAGAAAATTTTGGAGATTAGATTCTGGTCAAGGACCTCCGTAACAAAACAATCACTACTGTTGAGCTGTTCAGATGGTTGAGGATGGAGGAGAGACTCTGGCTGGTGCTGTCCGGATGATGTATGGAGTTGAAAGTCAATGACAGAGGTAAAGAGACCGACGGAAGCCGATAATAGAGTCCGCGGAGGTGACAACAAGCTGGGAGCTCGGTTTGGAGATTCGATTTGAGAGAGAGAGAGAGAGAGAGAGATGATTTCTCAGAAAGGGTTGGGGTTTCAGAAATCAGTGATACATGTAGTAAATATGAGAATAATATTAAGTTGTTACATACTTAAAAACAGAATGGTTTTTTTTTTGGATTGAAATCTTATGCTGGGTTTTTGAGGAAAGAGATTGGTGAAATTGAATGTTTTTCTTCATTTTTTTTTTTTGAAAATAAGGGCACGTGTGGCAACTCTTAAATCTTTATTAATGAAACTGTTGAGTACATATGAGAGACATAAAACTTGAACCCCATTAAGTACATATAGAAAATCCTAGATAGTCACAGAACACCCTACAATAACTATGTAATTAAACATACACCAATTAGTAGAGAATGGTGTACAAACTACTTTATCTGCGTCACTAATACGACGACACACTAGAAAGAAATTATTGCTTCCCCCACGAAAGCATTAAATCAATACCTATTTTTGACCCACTTTCCTAGTATGCTATTGAATGAAAATTAAGTCGTCGGCAGTCCATTTCATCCTACCACTAGGAGGATGTGCCCATTTTATAGGACGCACCCTAACTAGAACAGACAAGACACTAAGAGTGCACACATAGACAGCCCATCTAAGACATCTAACTAACCCTGACCACATAGCATATGAGTATTATTGACCAAATATAACTAATAAATATTAAGAAATGATAATAAAAATTAGGGATATTTCCCCAAATCCAAAGAAAAAGATCCAAAATTCTCACTAGCCTAGGAAAATATTCAAAATTCCTACTAGCCCACTAATTAAGTAAACAGACTAACATACTCTTATTTTAATTAATGAATTATCCAATTCCATTGCTCTCTCATCACCCACTTCATTGATTGTTAACTTAACTCAGGCGGCATTGATTGTTGACCACTGGCGTTGATCGTAACCATATTTCGACAACTTTGGCCAGATTCCGGCAACTTTGACTGTTGACTTTGACTAGTTGGCTTTGACCATTGATTGTTTATCCTCAACTAAGTATTAGTTTACCCTGAAGAAATAAATACTCAGTTGACACTAAACTGATACTCAGTTGAGGATCAGTTTATATTCAACTTATACTCGGTTGCGGATCAGTTGACGTTCAACTTATACTCAATTTCATCTGAGTATTAGTTGAGGGTCAACTGATACCCAGTTGATGTTCAACTGATACTCAGTTGAAGTTTAACTGTGTGTTAGTTCATGTTTAACTGATACTTAATTTAGGGTAACCTGATACATAATTTAACATTTGTAACCACTTTCAGCACATTTTTCAACTTGGATAACATAAATCATAATAATTCATAATAATGTACAACTACTTTAGCTATTCTAGCTTGGTTTAATCATCTAATATTACTAATACACCATAAATTACTAATCAAACACGTGAAACAATAAAAACAGTTCAGAGCTTCTATCCTTCTCCTGTTTCACTCACTTTCGCAGCAAACCAATAGAAAAAAGAGTACAAACTACATGACCCAGATCCAAAATCCCTCAAACTAAACCAAAAAGATAAAAACTTTACCATATGCAACCATAAATTAGAACTAAAGGAGTGAAAGGGTAAGCAAATATTACCCTCTGGGTAAGCAAAATGATTAATAAGACTGTTCCACATTAACTGAATATCTTTATACTTAACACTGCCACTAGATGGATCCAGAAAAGGCGTCTAATTGGAGCCATTAGATGGATCATTGTCATATAAAACCCAACAAAACTCTACACACTTCATTTTTATTCATACTTGCAGCGGCTATTTCATCTGGGAATACATCCCAAAAATAAGTGAACTTTCAAACGCTACTCTGATAAAAGATGATGTTGTCCCACTGTATAGTCCTTTAATCTGTCAATGCAAGGACCCAAATCCCAATCAGCCCTCCTTTAATTATATAATGATAAAAAAAACTCATGTTCGTAACATTGGCACACTTCCGTAAATAAAAAGACCGGCTACAATGCTACAATTGGGATCCTACCCCTTCGGTCTTTAGTTATATGTAATTAAACTAATAATTTTGCTGATAGATATTGCCTGATAGCATCCAACATAGAGCACCAGTGAAATTGCTGCCAAAACCGGTACATTATTGAGGAAAAGGTAATATGATCAAAGAAGGAACAAAGAGATCACTTGTTACAGTACACATGGAAAAAAGGGTATATAAATTCCAAACACAAAAAGTGGTTTCGAAACTCCACATAACAAGACAGAATGGAACCATTAAGTTGAGGAGGCAAGTATTATTACCATCGATCCCAGAAACACCTCCAAGTAGAAGAGGTCTCCTCCTTAGTCTATCGACAACAAGCACAGCTAATCCAGTCATTACCAACTACAAAGCCGAAAAAAGAAAGTTAATCATAATGATGCCGAGAGAGTAAGCTTCATATTTCCATTACATAAACACTTTTTTTCTTTTTGGAGGCCTATGTACTTCTAGCATAGTAAGTTGTATAGACACTGTACCTTGAATAAACCATGTAGAATTGAGACTCGTGTTATGTTAGCTGCGGCATAGAATCCTGCACTCTATTAGATGATTAAACCAGGTTAGAATAGCTAAGTTAAATCAATTTCCCCAACAAAGTGTCAATTGTGGGTTACCAAATAGCATTCATTTAGTTGAGGTACTCAATTGATACTCAGTTGAAGGACAACTGAATATCAGTTTAGGTTCAATTGAGTGTCAGTTGAGGGTCAACTGATGATCAATTTAAGTGTAATATACCAAACACACCTTCAGTTTAAGTGTGATATCCAAAATGGCTTCTAATAATGATTAACCAAATACACCTTCAAGAATCAAATACCAAATTCCAAATGCTATAAACATGTACAAAGCAATGTACCAAGTTACTAACCGTTAGCAACTACAATACAAAAAGCTGAAAATAGAAGATTACGCCAAACAACTACACATTCCACTGAGTGTCAGTGAAATATCACATAATTGCACAAAGCATGATAGTAGATGATCTTCTCCACTAGATTCATTAGAGAAGCTCCTCCTCTTCTTACATTTCCACCTCAGCTTCTTCGCTATTCTCATGGTCAAATCTATTCATTAGAGCCATACATAAAAAAACTCTAGCCTTGATAAATAGACAGCCAAAATTTATAAAGGCCGTGCTCAGAAAAGGAATAACAATTTACAATTATTTAAACACCTCATAAATTCGCAAACAAAATATCGAGAGAGCCGAACATAATATCACAACCAGGGCCATATCCACATCAACACACATAATTAGGAACAAAAATTTCTTGTTCACTACAAGTATTTGTTCACTATGCGCAAACAACAAATATATCACAGCAACCAAGGCCAAAGTTGCCAAGTTCTTCAGCACTCGTTGTTTTGACAAGATCTAGACAGACAAAAATAGTGAGTGATCATAAATAATTTCACTACACTCAAAGATGTGATCATATTTAGAGACAACTAGGAAATGAAACTAATCTTTATCAATGTTGGCAACTAATCAATAAAGTTATACACAGCAAGCACCAATCAAAGTAATGGCAGCACATAATTGACAGAGATATATTGAGAAACTAAGGGCACATCACTACATCCAGTACCGTACTGGCTTGCTCCATATGCATACAAGCAAACAAAAGAAAATCTCCTACTAATTCTAGTAGGCAAACCTCTATATCCAACTAAACTAACATAACGTAAATACTTTAACTGATCATTTTCTATTTCCATGTTCACTTTTTATATTCAACCTATAATACATCTCAACTAACATAACGTAGTACACCTCTATTTAGTATCAGTTGAGGTTCAACTGAGTGTCAGTTGACGTTCAACTGAGGTACCAGAACAGTCCTACACAACACAGCCACAATGTCAAGCTTAAAATGCAACGCAATTGTAAGATCAAAACTAACAAATAGTATAATCAGCAATATCTACTAGAATACAACACCTCATCTATCATTTTCATGTTATACGGGATTATAAATGATTCACATCAATAACAAAAGGCATGAAAACCAGTAAGTAGCTTCAGTACCTAGCTACTGCAATCACAACAGCTCCAAAACCTTTCCAATCTGCACCTCCGCAAGTCCAACACCTCAGAAACACCTACAAAATTAAAGCCCATACATTCAAACAAAAAAATCCGAGTCAAGCATTTCGTTGAATACTTGGTGTGCACTCCTCAAGTTAACAATTTGAGAGAGAGAGAGAAACCAATACTGTGTGAGAGAGAAAAAAATATGGAGGCTGGGATCTTAGACGAGGCGGTAGACAAGCGTCGTTCTTCGGCGAGGTCGAGATCAGAGCAACAGAGGCGTCATATTAAAGGGAGGCCGAACAAGCTGGTGCGAGGAGGCGCTGAGTCGAGGTGATGCAGCGGTGACGAGGCCAAGGCAAGCCCCTGGATCGGTAGTGCGTCGCGGAGGTCTGCCATGCAGCGCGAGGTGAAGAACTGATCGGAGCGAGGCGAGCACAAAACAAAGCCAGATTCGGATGTGAAGCCGTTTGAGAATTGTTCTACGCTCATCGGATTCGGATTGGATTCGGATGAGGATGATAATGGGTTTATTGGGCTTGATTTGTATTCGGAGGAATGAGTCGATGGTTGTCACTAAGGAGGATGTGGATAAGGCTATGCGCTGTTTGTAAGAGAGTAATTTTGGAATTGAAAAAAGGGAAGATAATGAAAAGTTGGTAATTGGGAATAAAATTCTTAAAATCTTCTTAGAGTAAGTTGATTGATGCTAATATTGTAATTTTTTTAAAATTAGTGAAAAAAAATTCTCTAAAATTAAAGCTGATAAGAATTACCTCTAAAAATTACTCAATAAAATAAAACAACCTGAACTCAGGGTAAATACCCAAACTCAACACCACCAAAATCCAATTTAGGGTAAATACCCTAAATTGTTTTCTAATGGAGTGTAAGCTAGAGAGAACACTCATTTGTCATTTGGGCAAGTAGATTATAATCCTCGTTTGTAATTACTACTACATCATTACTACAAATGTGGCCAAACTTGTGCTTCATTTTCAAATTCTGTAATCCTTGTTTGTATATCATCACCGGAGTTTTTCTACCAAATGTGGATAGGTTTGACGAAGAAAGTGAGAAATCATATCAGCGCAAGGCCTTTTTTGAAAGGACCGAAACCAGAGACAACTACACTTTCTTCTGAGTTCTGCACCATTATACTAGTAATTTTCAGTGGGAGGTGGGGGTGTTAACGTGCTGTAACAATTTCGAGTTCAGTAGATCTATTAAATCTGGTATACATAGCCACATAGGCACGGCTATCAACCATGTTCTTTTGCACCCAATATTTTTGTTTTGTTTTGAAAGTCTGAATAATATAATTTTTTAGAATAAGCACTACAAGAAAAATATTTTTAGATGACCGAATCGTAAATATTCCGCTGTCTGAGTAGGCTTAAGAATGTGATAATAATTTTTTTCGTCTTAAGAAATTTTTTGTCATCTAAGGCATACTTGGACGACAGAAATACGTTTCCGTCGTCTAAGTGATGCATTATATATTGTTCACACCAGACTCTCTTTCTCTCCGCTCGCTTGTCTCATTTTCATCCTCATCCGATCCTCATATCATTCTCTCTCGATCAGACTCTACTTACACGTACAACTTGAAAAGACCCAACTCCGATTTAGTTGTTTAAACCGAAATCAAACCCTTTCGAAAACATGACCTTAAAATTTTTTGCCAGAGTTTAATTTGAAATACGTGAACCATTATTAGAATCTGCAAAGAAACATACTTCGAATATTCCACAAAAGCCAAAACGTGGGGCTCCGTTCCCCAACTGGATTTCTAAACATCATAAATATAATAAACCAAAAGGTTTACAAGAAATCCAAAAACATTCAGGAGAAAACTCAACTGAAAACAAACATAAGTATTCAGAGCGACGCCTATAAATATCATATACAACTAGTAGGTCGAACAAGGAACCTACAGAAACTGAAGTGTGATCCGAACTCTACGCCTCCACCGTCGACGTGCAACACTGGAACCCAAATTGTAAACTGGGCAAAGGAAACCGAAAACCCCTGGGGAAGACAAATAAAATCGTTAGAGTGAGTGGACGAAAATAATAATATGTCTTCCACAAATATAAACATGAAATCATGATGTGAGTCTAAAATCATCAATCATAAGTAAGGTGGTTGTCATAACCTTCCTGGATATCGTATAAAATGTGGAAGCCGTAACTCGAGTACATTTTCCTCAGAGTTACAATCCTGCTCAACCAAGGTAAGGGGTTTGTCATAACCTTCCTGGGAGTCATATAATCACGGGTCAGGTGTTTGTCATAACCTTCCTGGAGCATCTCCGAGATCAGCCAAGAAGCCATGCATCAATGCATCCATATATCCATAATCCATGTAAAACAAATCATGCATATGCCTCCAAGTAAAATACATAACCGTATACGTATAATCGTAAATACATAATCATAATTGCATACTCGTAAAATGCATAACATAAAATGCATAACCAAGACTTGCAAATCGACAGTGAAAATAAAGTTTCCACTCACAGTACGAGGCTAACTCTGAGGTCCGGCGGAAGATCTCTCGCCAAACACTCGATCCCGATCACCTGAATAACAGGGAAACAATCAATATATATTGAAACACAATATACGGAGCTAATACTTCAAGAACCCCGCATTCTTGAAAGACGTATCGCTCGAAATATCGACGAGGATAAAGAAATTCCCAAAATATACCCAATTAACCCTCGTCCCAAAATAGAATACTCTATGCAACTCAAAAACCTCACCACTACGATCGGGATGCGATTACGAACAAAACGGTAAAAAAATCTCCAAAATTCCAAAAAGTCTACCCTCGCCGGAGCTCCGCCGTTGACCACCGTCGCGGCGTCAATGGTGACCAACTCCGGCAGAAAAAGCCCATAACTCATCTTCTCCTCAAATCCAACATCTTTCCTTTCTACCATCAAAGCCAATTCCAACCATACCGGCCGGAATTGAGCTCGAAATCCTCCTCTCCGGACACCACCACGGCGACCACCAAAACTCGCCGGAGCACCGCCCCTGACGGCAGCGAAAATCCCAAACTTTGCCGAGTTCGTTCTCCCTCAATTCTCAACCAATTCTCACAAAATCAAGTCTAAACCAATAGAGAATCACGAGAGGATTCTAGCCATACCAAAATTGTGGCCGGAGATGGCCGGAAACGCCGGGTCAGACGGCGACAGCTCGCGGGTCACGGTGAAGCCCTGGTCAACGCGGGTCAAACTTGGTCAACACTGATCAAACGGCCCAAATGCAACTTTTCAAAAATTTACGACTATTTCGATATTTATATGCACGACCAAAATGATCAACGGTCCAAAACGAATCAAAACAAAACGGATAAACACGACTAAATCCAATGACCGAAAATATTCATAACTTATTCCACGTATCTCGTAATAATCCTCTGGAAACTTTCACGAGCGCGAAATCACGCACACTACAACTCTCATGAAGAGACTCATACCAAATTCTCGCTCGATAGTTTAGTCGTAAACAAACCCGTCATATCGACCAATTATGACAAATTGCTACTAATCGTGAAACTTGCAAAAGCCAATCAACATACCATTTTCGGTTTGGGTCATTACAAATCTACCCTCCTAACAAAAATTTTATCCTCAAAATTTACACACCTGCTAACTAAAGAGGTAGGGATACTGCTCACGCATGTGCTGCTCAGTCTCCCAAGAAGTCTCTTCAACTGAATGGTTCTGCCACAATACCTTCACAAGAGGAATGACTCTGTGCCGCAACTCTTGGACCTTCCGATCAAGAATCTGAGCTGGTTCTTCCACATAGGTCAAGTCCTCCCATATAGGAAGCTGATACGGTGTCAACACGTGAGATGGATCAGAAATGTACTTCCGTAACATAGACACATGAAACACATCATGTACCCTGGCCATCTCAGATGGTAATGCCAACCTGTATGCTACAACACCGACTCGCTCCGTGATCTCGTATGAGCCAACATATCGTGGACGAAGTTTACCGCACTAACAACTGTTCATAACTCATTTCCATGGCAATAGCTAGAAGAATACTCAATTACCACAGTATACTATGACTGACATTTGTGTAATCTTTTCTGATAATCCGACAACTTTAATCTGTTAAGAAAAATCTGCATGTTATCTGTCATCTCTGGCAACACATAACCTTTTTTTGAATGCCAAAGTGCCATTACTCCTCATCTGAAACTCTGTCGGTACACTATTCTGAATCAAATTCTTCTTGCTCAGCAGATAGATATCTGAATCTTGAGCTTCACGAACTTGATCAAGTAACACCGGACGAACTTGGAAGCTGGCTAATAATGCTCCATCATCATTCCATTCCAACTCTACTCCCGTTGCTCGCAACTCTGTCAAAAGTGACACTCTAGCAACACGTACATGGAGGAGAGAAGCACCGTGCTTCCGAATAAGAGCATCAGTAACCATGTTAGCTTTCCCTGGATGATACTCGAAAGTGCAGTCATAATTGTTAATTAGCTTCATCCATCTCCATTACCTCATGTTCAAATCTAGCTGTGTACACAAGTAGGTAAGACTTTTATAATTGGTGTAAATCTTGCACTATGCTCCGTACAAACAGTGTCTCCAACTCTTCAATGCTAACACAATAGCAGCTAACTCCAGATCATGAGTAGGATAATTAACTTCATGTGGTTTCAATTGTCTCGAACCATATGCCACCACCTTTCCTTGTTGCATCAAAACACAACCCAGCCTTATCTTCAAAGCATCACTGTACACCACAAACTCACCGCTATCGTCAGGTAAAGTCAACACTGGTGCAGTAGTCAACCTTTCCTTCAAAGTCAAGTAGCTTTCCTCGCAAGCATCAGACCATTCAAACTTGACTTCTTTCTTCGTCAAATAGGTAAGCGGTGTCGCTATCCGTGAAAAGTCCTGTACGAATCGACGGTAGTAACCTCCTAAGTCCAAAAAACTCCGTATCTCTGCCACGTTGGTAGGTCTGCTCCAATTCAGCACTGCATCAATCTTATCTGGATCCACACTGACTCACTCAGCTAATATCACATGGCCCAAAAAGTTTACACTGTCTAGCCAAAATTCACATTTGCTGAACTTGGCGTATAACTGAGCTTCTTGTAAAGTCTGCAAGACTGCATGCAAGTGCTTCTTTTGTTGCCCCACACTCCTGAAATAGATCAGGATGTCATTGATGAACATAATGACGAACTTGTCCAGATAACGTCTGAAAAACTGATTCATCAGGTCCATGAAAGCAGCTGGCGCATTGGTCAACCCAAACAGCATAACAAGGAACTTATAGTGCCCATAACATGACCGAAACGCCGTCTTGTCCACATCGGACTCCCAAATCCGCAGTTGATGATATCCAAACCTGAGATTAATTTTCGAGAAAACTAAAGATCCCTTCAGCTGATCGAACAAATCGTCAATCCGTGGGAGTGGGCACTTGTTCTTCACCGTAACCTGATTCAACTTCTGATAATCAATGCATAGCCTCATCGAACCATCCTTCTTCCTCACAACTACACTGGAGCACCCCAAGGTGAAACACTAGGTCGAATGAAGCCTTTCTCAATCAATTCCTGAAGTTGATTCTGCAACTCCCTCAACTCTGCGGGTGCCATATGATAGGGTGTCTGCGAAATAGGTCTAGTACCTGGAAGTAACTCGATGGTAAAATCAATCTCCCTGACTGGAGGAACACCAGGTAAGTCCTCTGGAAACACATCTGAATACTCACAAACCACCGCAATATCACCAATGTCCGGTACACAAATACTCGTATTAATCACATGTGCAAGGTAAGTCTCGCAACCCTTCCTTATCATTCGATCAGCCTTCATTGCTGAAATTAAACAAGGCAAAGTAGTATTCTTTTCACCCCGAAACAAAATTTTTGGCATGCCTGAACTTCTGAAAACAACCTCCTTCTTGTGACAGTCAAGAACAACCTAATGGTTCTCCAAGAAATTCATACCCAAAATCATGTCAAAATCCACGATATCCAGCAGCATCAAATCCGCAGCTAACCGATAACCTCCAATAAAAATCTTACAATCTCTATATACCCACTCGACACACACTATCTCGCCAGATGGATACAACACTCGCCCCATACTAGGGAGTGGAGATGCAGGTGTAGTAGCCAATGATGTTAATCTATATGACATGAATGAATGCGTTCGAAATGTTAGACTCAAACTATCTACAGACGGATTCAATCCTTAGGGTAGTAATAGTTATTCCGTCAGCACTTGGCCAGTTATTATGATGTCGTACAACCTGCCTCTGTGGATGTGCATGAACAAGGGAATTTAATTTTCTTACTCTGCTAATTCCAGATCTTAAATCTCTGGGGAAGTGTTTAGATGTCTACCTCAGACCTTTGATCGACGAACTGAAACTGTTGTGGGAAAATGGAGTCCCAACTTATGATAAATTCACTGACATAATGTTCATGATGAAGGCAGCCGTAATATGGACGATCAGTGATTTTCCAGCGTATGGGATGTTGGCAGCCTGCATGACGAAAGGATATAATGGATGTCTTATATGTTTGGAAGATGTAAACTTTAGTTGGCACGCAGGGAAGGTGTGTTACCTGGGTTATTGTAGATGGCTTCCTGATGATCACCCGTGGCGACAGGATGAAACTCATTTGGACGAGACGGTAGAGAATAATCATAAACCCTGTAGTTGGTCTGGCGAAGAGATTTTAGAGAGGTTGAGCTATTTTGACTTTGGTGTGTTGACCAGTGACAAGGATGTACAAAAATACAATCCAATACCTCTACATGATCTCAGCTATTGGCATCACAAGAGTATATTCTTTGAACTCCCTTACTGGTGGAAGTTGAAGCTGAGGAACAACTTGGATGCGATGCACATAGAAAATAATTTGTGCGACAGAGTGGTGGGAACAATTCTCGGTATTAAGTGCAAGACTAAAGATACTCCCAAAGCATGCAAAGATCTAGAATCTATGAATCTACATCGTCCCTTGTGGTTGAGGACAAATAGAAGAGAAGTGTACAACAAGATGTCAGCTGCACCTTACACAGTGAAGTGGACGAGGTGCAACACAAGTTTGTTGGTCTAAAGACACATGACTATCACGTTATGCTGCGACGTCTGATTCTAGTGGTAATTCGGCCATATTTTCCTCGTGACGTCGTTGAACCAATAATGGCATTGTGCAGATGGTGGCAGAGGTTATGCGCCAGAGAGTTAAAGAAGTCAGATGTGGTGGAACTGCAACAACAAATTGTGCACATCATTTGCAAACTAGAGAGGATTTTTCCCCTGCTTTCTTTGACATCATGATTCACCTAATGATCCACCTACCCGAGCAGGTGCTCATTTCTGGTTCAGTCCAGTACACTTGGATGTATCCTCGAGAAAGGTACCTACAACTAATTAATTATACAGGTTTTCCGATTCATTACTTGTTCCACTCGAGATTACTAGCTATATGTACTTAATTAATTGAACGTTTGATTTTGTAGATAACTTGGACAGTATAAATGATTCATGAAAAATAGGTTGGCCCCGGATGGTTCCATAGCAGAGACATATATAATGCATGAGTGTATTACTTACTGCAATAGGTACCTCAATGATGCACCACCTCCCACTGCCTCCGATCCCAGTCCCCGCATCAATCTTTCTATCGTCTAAGTGAAACAGTATAATTGCCCATTTCTGGGCAGTTTCGATCATTCTCTTCATTCTCCTCTCCCTCTCTCTCTCTCTCTCTCTCTCTCTCTCTCTCTCTCTCTCTCTCTCTCTCTCTCTCTCTCTCTCTCTCTCTCTCTCTCTCTCTCTCTCTCTCTCTCTCCGGCCTTACTGCCTCCATTCAGCGTCTTTCTCCCTCCGCCGCCTCTCACCTCCTCCACGACGTATGTCAATCATCCTCGCTCCCTCCCTCCCCCTCCCACCGTCACCGCCATCGGCCGCCCATCTCCACCATCGATAAGTTTTAATTTTTTTTCGTACGTATGTATTTTAAATTTATTTTAACATGTATTTAGGTATAATACATGTGTTTAGGTATAAATATAGTGTATTTGTGTATAATAATAAATTGGTAAATTAGTAAATTGGGTAAAAATAATAAATTGGTAAATATTGTTGTAAATTATTAATTATTATAAATTAGTAATTATTGGTAAATTAGTATGAATTTTATTGTAATTATGGTAATTAGTATGAATTTTATTGTAAATTATTGTACTTAGTATGGATTATGGTAAATTATGGTAATTAGTATGAATTTAATTATTAATTTGTACTATTATTTTAATTAATAGTAATATTATTTGTAATAGTATGAATTTAATAATTTGTAACATTATTTTAATTATTGAAAAATAGTATGAAAAATTATAAATATAAAAATGGTTTTACAAATGAAAAATATTAAAAATAGTAAACGTTGTGGTAAATATGAAAAATATAGAAAACATAATTAGTAAATTGTTACAAATTGTAAATGGTAAAGTAGTTATAATTAATGATAAAATAGGTTTAATAATTGATTTTTACAACTCTTAGATTAAAATGGCCCTGTAGGGTAAAAAAAAGACACAAAAAGATGCAGAAGATGCTCAACTCCGACGCTTCGCAGAGCAAGTGTGCTGGCCAAGTCAAGAAGACAACGTCACGCCTCCTCGAGACCCTTCAGTTGGTCCCTCGGCAGCGGCCACTGGGGAAATTTCTGATGCCCCAGTTATACAGACCGATGATGATAACACCACTTTCGGCCCATCATCGATGTCAGAAAGTGCCCAGGAGTCGGCCTCCTCTGAGTCTATTCTCTACAACGCACGACACAAGGTCAGGAGGACCCCGTCAGACCTTCCACTGAAAAGGACCCGAGGACTCGGAAAAGGACGAAAAATCTGAGAAGTTATTCAAGGCGACCGGGCAAAAGATCCAGTTGTCGTACTACGATTTCATCGATGGCCCTCCCACCTCGCAGCTAGCTAGTCTCTCATCGCACAACATCGGGAAAATTATTCGCAACAAGGTTTGTATGGTTCCGCCTTCCTGGAAGGAGTTGTCGGACTTGGAGAAGGGGAATGTGTTTAAAGAACTCTCGGTACGTAGTATGATATTAAATTCAATTTTTAATAACCAATAAAAATAGTAATTTCATAATATATACGATTATAATTTTTTATTCTTTTCTTGTAGGAATAATATGCGGTGGATGGCACACCGAAGAAGGTTAGGCACATAAACACTACCGCTAACGCCATCTACCGTAATTGGAAGTACAAACTTCACAAGTATTACCAACAATTCGGCCGCTCGCCTACCCCCGTAGAGCTACGTAGGGATATGGAAGATGAGTGGGAGTGGTTGGTCAACCACTTCGAAGAAGAATTTTATCGGGTTCGTATTTTTTTATTTAAATTAACGAAATCGAGTTTTTTTTTCATTTGTCATTTATTAATTTTTTAATGATTTATGTTGTCGAACAGACGCAATCGAATGTAAACAAGGCCAATCGGAAGAAGAAGGACAAACATCATACCTCCGGCTCAAAGAAGATGATACAAATTACTAAGGAGCACAGAGATAAGGGTTCAAAACACCCTTATTTGGATGCTAGTGTCATCGCTTAAGTAACGCCTGGGCTCGACAATGAAGCGAGTCAAATCGGTGTAAGTGCCACCTATATTTCTTCTCAATTAACATAATTATTATTTATTATTTATTAAATTTTCGTACAAATTTATAATTATTTAATTATTATTATTATTATTTTCAGGTGAGGTTGGTTGAACGGGCGCAGGAGGAATTGGCCAACACGCAGCTTGCACACCCGAATTTGTCGTCGGAAGACCTGCCTCCTCTATCGAGGGAGAGCCAAATTACAATCGTTGACGAGGTATACGGTCATCTAGCTGGAAAGGAGGTTAGGGGGTTGGGACGCAATGTGCATTGAGATTTATCTTCTGACTCCTCTAAGGCACGCTCGACGAGGATAAGTGCTCGGGATGCGGTGGTCTAAGCAGCCCTTGAGGAGGCTCGACTCGCACGGGCGGAAACGCTGTCTATGCGTCAGAGGCTTAATAAGCAACAAGTACAGATAGCCCATCTCATCGATTTTACTGGTCGAAAATCTTATCGGACATCCGCTACCAATTATATGATCCGGAATGACACGTGTCGGCATCTTATTGGGTGAAAGTATTATTCGAATTTAAATGTAAAATATTTTAAATATTAATGAATAGTAATATGAAGTCCTATTTTGGACACCGCTGCACGAAAAACAGGAATAAGACTTCCTATTTTGAGGAATTCCTCAAATGAGTGAGGAATTCCTCAAAATAGGACTTCCTCACCCAAAATATAGGTGCACATGCTCTTAGGCACGAAGCTAAGGGAGGGCTAGGGTGTGCTGCAGCACCCCCAAGTTTTTTTACCAAAAAAAAGTTAATACATATATACCTAAAAATATATATATATATAAATCCAAAACAACAATTTCAGTCTTTCTTGTTCGCTTTCATTTCAGTTCGACAATCCCTCCCTTCCCGACCTGCGTAGTTTTTCTCGTGCATCTTTGCTTGGAGCTCGCTCTCTAATCTGCACCGCTTTTCTTCATGTCTCAAATTCTTTAGGTCAAATGTTTCGTCAAAATAAAGTAAACGCTATCGATTTATTTGAAGAAAAAATTTTCTTCTTAACAAAGAAAATTTAGCACACCCAAGATTTAATTCTTGGCTCCATGTCTGGTCTCTCTACTTGTTCACTCAAAGCATTGTAGAGTATAATCATGTTTAATGATTTCCACATTCATAATTTTTCCTATATAGATAAATTTCCTTTATTTTGTTTCAAGTAATCAATTTTGGGTGATAATTTCTTATTCACCTTTTATTTAATTTAAACAAATAAATATATAATCTTTATGTATTCTTGTAAAATAACACAAATTTATATTTTTTTCATTAATATTAAATATATCTCACTTAATTATTTTATTTTAAATAATCCAATTAAAAACCACATTTATCCAATACAGTTGTCTCTCGAGAACCATCAATAAATTAAGCAACTCGATCTACCATGATAAGATATTATAATAGCAGTTAGCGTCTTCATGTGGCTCTCTTATTATTATATGCAACGCAGAGACATTGTCGATGGTATTAAATTAAGACCTGAAAGCTGTTCCCGTGACCAACCTGGAAATTGTCCTTGTTCAAAGTCAATCATGAGTGCTCTTCTTAAACTCTAGCTAGGAAGTTGTTGCTAGCATCCCTCTAAAGAGCAGCAATAGCAGTTTTCTGCACTCCATCATCGATGGCTCTAGTCAAAGCCTCTTCTTCTTCTTCTTCTTCTTCTTCTTCAAATGCTCATGATTTTCACGTGTTCTTGAGTTTCCGAGGTGAGGAAACTCGTAAGACTTTCACTGATCATCTCTACTCGGCCTTGACCAAAGCAGGTTTTCTCACTTTTCGAGATGATGATGCACTTCCCAGAGGAGAAGACATCAAACCAGGATTCGCCAAAGCCATCCAACGGTCACGAAGTTCCATCATTGTGTTTTCCAAAGACTACGCATCTTCAAGGTGGTGTCTCGACGAGCTTGTCATGATCCTTGAACGCAAAAGGACCTCTGATCATTTTGTATTTCCGGTCTTCCTCGACATCGATCCATCTGACTTGAGGAACCAGACAGGGAGTGTTGCACTTGCATTTGCTGGACACATGAAAAGGCAATCCATGGAGAAATTGATGACATGGAAGGCAGCACTTGGAGAAGTAGCAGATCTAGCAGGCATGGTGCTACAAAATGAAGCTGCTGGGTACGTACGTGTTTGTTTTATATTCACACCTTTTTATAGTTTAGATATTTCAAGTCTAAAATTCTTACGTTTCTTTGATTTATTTTCATTTACTGGCAATCTTTTTAGATACGAGGCAAAGCTTATAGATAAAATTCTTAAAGTAGTCGAGGACAAGCTAACTCATCAAGTCCCCTTAAGTGTTTCCCCACACTTGATTGGAGTCAATCCTCTAGTCCGCAAGATTAATCTGTGGTTACAAGATGGATCGTCCGAAGTTGGCATACTTGGAATTTGTGGGATCGGCGGAGTAGGTAAAACAACCATTGCACAAGTTGTTTTCAATTCAAATTTTAAGAGTTTCGAAGGAAGCAGTTTCATCGAAAACATAAGAGAGATTACAGAACATCACAGAGGCTTGGTTAGAATGCAAAAACAATTTCTCTACGATATTTTGAAAAGAAAAGTAAAAATAAACAATAAACACGATGGAATGAGTAAGATTAGAGAGTTCATAAGATCTAAGAAGATTCTTGTGATTCTTGACGGCGTGGATCATATGAGGCAATTGGATGCAATTATTAGCATGCGAGATTGCTTTTGTAGAGGAAGTAAGATCATTATAACAACTAGGGATGCAAGCTTGCTGAAGGTTTGTAAATCTCATCTGGTTCTTAATGTGCAGACTTTAAAAGATGATGAATCGCTAGAGCTATTTAGTATGCATGCTTTTGGATACGACCATCCCAAAGAAGGTTACACAGAACTTTCAAAAAGGGTAGTACGCCATTGTGGAGGACTTCCATTAGCCTTAGAAATTTTGGGTTGTTCTCTTGTAGGGCAGAGAGTCGATGCATGGGGAAGTATGTTAACCAAGTTGAATGATATTCCACACAAAGACATCCTGCAGAAACTTAGAATAAGCTATGATTCTTTGGATGATGATGATGTCCAGGCTGTATTTCTCCACATAGCATGCTTCTTCGTTGGAAAGGAGAAAGATATCATTGTCAGAATTCTGGATGGATGTGGCTTGCACACAATCGATGGCATTCAAATACTCATTGCTAAATCTCTGCTGACGATTGAAGGACACAATAATCTGAAGATGCATGATTTGATTCGTGATATGGGAAGAGAAATTGTTCGTCAAGAATCAAAAGAGCTTGAGAAACGTAGTAGATTGTGGCATCATGGGGACTCTTTCAATGTACTGAAAAACAAAGATGTGAGAAACAATACTATTCAATCACTCCTATATATGCATATGCACGTGTGCAATTTATTGTTAATCTGTTTGGTGCATATTAGTTTCGTTTTTATTATTAATGCTATTCTATCATTTCTGTTTCTTGATAGGGTTCAAAAAAGGTGGATGGACTTTTTCTGAACATGTATATGTTCCACATGGAGAATCCTCGAACAAACTCAAATATGGAAGAAGTCCTGAAAACGGATGCATTTACAAAACTTCGCAAGCTAAGATTACTCCATCTTAGTCATGTACAAATCCATGGATGTTATGAAGAACTTCCTAAAGGATTGATATGGCTGTCTTGGCTTAAATTTTCTTTGAAATCAATACCCACTGATTTTCAGTTGGAAAATCTAGTTGTTTTTGAAATGCAGCATAGCACCTTGAAAACACTCTGGAAGGAAGCAAAGGTATGTTATTCCTGAATTGCCTTCTTATTCACTTCTTTTGTTGCGATATGTCAAAAATTATGTGATTAATCCTTATTATTGATCTCGATAAATATTTATGTTAGAAAGATAGGTTCTCTATTATTGCTATATTCTATTTCCTTGTGTAGCAAGTATAGATTTTCTCTCCTTATTAGATTCTATTCTCTATTATTTTGGGGCCATTCTCTAATGAATAAAAAGCTAATGCCCTCTTATTCTACATTCCTACTTATATTCCAACATCTTCTTCTTTTTTCCCTTATTTTTTTTTGTGATTCTGTCTCAGGACAAAGTATTGGCGTTGGTATTAACTCTTCACCCTGCATCTTTTTTGCAGTACCTTCCTTCGTTGAAGGTCCTTGATATTAGTCATTCCTGTGACCTTGTTGAAACCGGTGACTTCTCATTGGTCCCAAATCTAGAGAGATTGATTCTTAATGATTGTGTAAGCTTGCTTCAAGTCCATGAATCCATTGGAAGGCTGGAGAAACTTGTTCACCTGAATATGTCAGGTTGCATTTCGATTGGGTTACCAAGACAAATTCTAAATAGTTTTTTGGCCTCTATACCCAACAGTTTAGTTGAATTGGAACTTGGACATTGCAATCTCTCAGATGATTGTTTTCCTAGTAGTTTTGGTAGTTTGCCCTCGTTGGAGAGATTGAATCTAGACTACAATCCTATCAGTTACCTACCAGTTTTCATACAAGGCCTCACGGGGCTGAATTATCTTGGATTCCACCATTGCGAAAGTCTTAAATCGCTTATTGGGCTACCAAGAGTAATAAGAAAGGTTGATGTAAGTGATTGTGCATCATTGGACAAGGTAACATTTCAATCACTCTCGTGCTTACCTCTGGACTTAAGTCTGTATCAAAACTCCCCCTCCAAAAATATTAGTGAGATAGAGTATTGGTACAAACTGGAACCCATTGGTAAAGTGAATGAAGAAATGATTAACCTTCTGAGTTTATCAAACTCGAAATTCATGGATGCCACAATATGCATGTATACGCCAAACACTGCCTTACGACGCAGGTCACCCATCCAGATCCAGGTGCTTTTCTCACAAATCGCAATCAAGTAGTATAGTGATATGCAATTAATTGTTGAGTAATTTACTAGTAGTATGTAGTAATTTATTAATATTTGTTATATATACGATGATATGCATGCAGGGACTGTATGAATATGGTATATTCAGCACATTTCTTCCAGGAAACATCGACGAGGTTCCGGGGTATTTCAGCCATACAAGTGGCGGAGAGTCCGAAATTTCTTTTACTGTGCCTTTATCTGATCACAAAATCAGGGGCTTCAACATCTTCTATGTCTATCGAAGTAAAATGATTAAACTTCCATTTCCTTATATAATTTTTAAACTGTGGAACAAGAGCAAGGGGTTGAAGTGGATTTATTCACCAACATGCTTTGGACTTTCGGATGGAGAAAGAGATGTAATATGTTTGAGCCATTGGAACTTGGGCAATCGAATAGAAGCTGGCGATCGATTCACTGCTTCATTTTCTGGGATGAGAAAGGCAATCGTGATGAAAGAGTGGGGTATCCAGATTGTGCAGGAGCAAGAAGACAAAAGGTCAAGTGATTACGTTAATGAGGAGGTGATTGGTAATGTTGGAGATTTGTCTGAATTGTATAAGGTAATGCCAGGAACATACTCCTTCAGCGGTGGACCCGTGAAAGACCATAGAGAATTTTATACTGATCTATGGGAATCCAAGACCATGAGGAAGTTTACAGATTTCAACGAAGAAACATATATGAAGTCACTTGATCATATGCTACCAAGTTTAAAGTCGGACTATTTAAATGAAGACGAAAGGCTGCAAGGTGAACTGACACTTGTAGAAGCAATAGCAGAAAGGGACTGCATTCATAACTCCAGTAGCAGCAGTCGTACTTGGAGAGGCAGCTGGGGCAGCAAGCTTCTCATTATGGCCGGCGCTGTCTTGATTTCATCTGTTGCTCTCATCTCACAGAGAAGGAAACGACATCCCACAAGGCCTCTTTAAAACTCTTGATTTGCATGCAATGACAGAAAAATTTCTCGTTACTTTGACATGTGACATAGTGACATCCTTTTGACAAAAAAAAAACTGCCTCTTAATCAATAATTGCTTTGACATGTTTGAACTACATTCGACATTACAGATTCTATAATAGGCAAAAAAAATTTAAAAAAAATTGATGAAACAACAAGCATATCTTTCATTACGAGGAGTACTCCAATATTAACTGAGGTCTTTTAGATAAAACTCAACAATTTAAAGGTGGTTCAAGTTGGGATAATATTGGTTATATTTGGGGTCCACATGCCACGCTTGCCGCTATTTAACTTGGTATCAGAGTCAAGTTCCTCATCCAAATCCTGGTCGCCCCGCTTGTCTTGTCTCCGCTTCCGCGGATCTGTCGACTCGTTCTCGTTCCGACCGACAGAGTCATCTGAAACCTGTCGATCCGTTCTCGTTCTGACTGAGAGGATCATCTGAACTGTTGCACGTGCAAGCCTAAGTTAGGTTGCACGTGAGGGGGCGTGTTAGAGAGGATATATCCCACATTGAAAAAAGGCAAAAAGAAGATGGCTTATATGTTAATGGACTACCCCAATATTAACCAAGGTCTTTTGGATGATGACAACTTGCCGCAGTTTAACTTCCGTCCTAGTTCATGTTAGTCAACCCATGGGAGGTGGCGGCGGTGGTGGGTTGTTATGAAGGGGAGGTGGCGGCATGGATGGGTGCTGCATGCCAGGAGGCCTCATTTGAGGGGGAGGCGGTGACCTCTATATCTGTTGCTGGTTTCTCATGGCCATAGGAGGAGGAAGAGATCGTGGAGGAGCTGGCACAACCTGTGGAGGGGGTGGTAGATTAGTTAAATGAGAATGTAATATTTATTGTCATGAACAAACAAATCATAAAATTAATGCAGTAACTAGTAACTGACGAATGCTCCACTTTCATGGTTGGAGTCATTTGCTCAATTATTGTAAATTCCTAGCTATAAAAGAAATCAAATATAATAATACAATTTATTGGTTTGAATTAATTGCACAAGTTTCTAAAAAAAAAATTACATTGAAATATTACAAATCAACAATTCATAATAACGTACCTATTAACTATCTGGATCACTATGATAAAGATCATAATTGGTAAACTCATCATCATTAATAAATTTGTTATCATTTACGAACCCTAGCCTCTGTCAACTTCAGCTTCCTTTAGGACAATAGTTTCAAGTTCTACATCATATTTACGCAATGACGTTCATGATTTATCATCATCCTTTGATACCTCTCATACATTATTAAAGTCATTATTATAATCATCAGAGTCGCTATCGACGACATCTTCCTCCTTATCTTCTTCCTTCTCAAGAACATCTCAGACATGTATATATCGAATCTGTTGGACAACTCTCCAAGGATGTCCTAACTTTGGGCCATCAAGATAAAATACATTTTGTCCTTGTTCAGCTAGCACATAAGGATCATGACTATACCATCGAGTATTCATATTCACAGATGTGAGATGATAATTAACCTTCACCTTTTTAGATCTGAATTATACCACTAACATTTGAAAAGATAAACATTATAACCTATTTGAAATTGTAACTGCACAACACTAACCACATCACCATAAAATGTGCATTGATTGTCAGCATGCGAGCCCATGCATGCTCATAATTCCACTATCTTGTGTGATGCGATGCCGCTCCGTCTATTTTATTGGCCACTTAATATTATTTATCATACACCCTGTATACTAGACAATATGTGGATCATGACCTTTTGCTAATATATAAAACTCTTCATTCAATTGTTCTGCATCATACAAATATGTAACACCATCCCTAAACCATATAGGAAATTCTTTTTGGTGTCTTTGATATAAGTTGTTAGAACTCTCAGCTTCTAGGAAATCTACATGCTCCCTACAAAATGAATGCAAAAAGGAGAAAATTATACATTTAAATTTTTTAATATAAAATAGCAAAAAAAAAAAAATTTACTTTCTATAGCATTCAATCTCATGACAATTATTCAATATATACCAATATGCTACTTCAAATTTTTTACTGACAACTCAAACATCACTCATTTCTCTGTTGGAACTACTTTTTGGGCAAAAACTAAAAGTTGTGGATCGAGTCCCTCCCCAAAATAGTTACGTTCAGGCCAATTAAAAATTGTATCCATTTCACGAAGATACATTGAGCAATACGCTAATGATTCATAGGAAATGTAAGTCTCTGCAATCGAGCCGTCCAACCGAGCTCTGTTACGTACATATTTTTTGTACATTCCTAACAACCTTTAATACACAAAGAAAATGCATTACTAATTTTTTTAACATATAAACATATATAATAAAACAAACATCATTACTTAAAATAAGAAACTAACACAAATTATAAATAAGATCATACTTCTCAATTGGATACATCCATCGAAAGCCGACTAACCTAACAAGTTTGGCCTCACGAAGTAAGTGTACAACTAAGTGTACCATGATATTAAAGAAAGTAGGTGGGAAAACTTTCTCTAACTTACATATGGTGTGTTTGGGAAAGCTTCTCTTTTAAGAGAAAGAGCTTTTCCATCAATTTTTAAAATAAAAAGTATTTGGTAAACTGACTTTTTTTCATAGGAACTTATTAAAAAAAGGAAATTTCTTTACTATTTTGAAAAAGAAGTTCATATGTGCTTTTAAAAGATGGCTTTTTTGAAAACACGAGTAAACAGTGCCATTTTAATGAAATTTTGCTAAAATTCCAAAATTTCCCTCATACAATTTCTAAATGGCGCGCCTATCCCTTCATGTCAATTCTCTATTTTTTCTCTCTCATTTCGCGAGTTCGACGGAAACTTGCCACACTCAGTTTTCGCCTCTTCTCTTCTTCGCCACAAGATCGAAAACCTCTTTGCCATGAATTAAGACTTTCCATAGCTATTTACCTCTAGATCGGTGAGCCCCTTATCTCTCGAGCTCGATCAAATCCTTGTTTTGGGTTTCATTCTTTTAATTTTTAGAATTAGGGTTTTGTTAAATCTGTGAAAATTAGATGCTTTGGCGAATTCATTCTTGCTATACTAGTTTCTATGGTCTTATGTAATTGGGTTTTGGTTAAATTGAATTGGGTTGCTTCCATCGTATTGCTTAGAATTGGGTTTTGTAATGAGTGATTGTGTTGTTCAAATAAGTACGATACTGGCCTGTTAATTCTTGGGTTTTGGTTTATATATATATAGATTGAAGTTTCATGATCACACTACAAGAAAACTGCACTTAGACCACGGACCATTTCCGTCGTCTAAGTGCAGTTTTCCGTCGTCTAAGTACTTGGACGACGGACACTCCGTCGTCCAAGGTCAGTGCTCCAAGTGCTGTCGTCCAAGAACCTGGACGACGGAGACTTAGTGTTTCCGTCGTCCAAGTGAACTTGGACCTCGGAAATTATCCGTGGCCCAGGTTCTCACCTGGACGACGGAAACACAAAGTCTCCGTCGTCCAGGTGAACACCTGGGCCACGGATAATGGTAGCAATGTCCGTGGCCCAGGTGCTCACCTGGACGACGGAAACACTAAGTCTCCGTCGTCCAGGTGAACACCTGGGCCACGGACATTGCTACCATTATCCGTGGCCCAGGTTCTCACCTGGACGACGGAAACACTAAGTCTCCGTCGTCCAGGTGAACACCTGGGCCACGGACATTGCTACCATTATCCGTGGCCCAGGTTCTCACCTGGACGACGGAAACTTTGTGTTTCCGTCGTCCAGGTGAACACCTGGGCCACGGACATTGCTCGTGTGTCCGTGGCCCAGGTGCTCACCTGGACGACGGAAACACTAAGTCTCCGTCGTCCAAGTGAATATTTTATTTTTTAAAAAAAATAAATTGAAATTAAATATTATTAATTTAATTTATTATTATTTTAATTTAAATAATGAAAAATGCTAATATTAAATAAATAAACTAAATTTTGAATATTAAAATTAATAACTTATATATATAATTATTAAATAATCAAAGTAAATTAATTTGTACATACGAAAAAACCCATAAATTAAAAATTAAAATATTGTTCGGAATGCGTAAAGAAACGAGATAATATACTACGTGCTAGCTAATACACTGGAGGAGCAGATGCGGGGCCGAGTCCTCCGCCTCCAGCCGGGTCGTTGTCGTCGGGGTGTGGGTTCGGAGGAGGTTGACATACTTCTCGATTTTGGTTCATGAGCGCGATGAGTTGGGCTATTTGTGCTTGTTGTTCGTCAAGTCTTTGTCGCATTGACTCATTCTGCTCTTGTGTCCGTCGATTCTCCTCTCGTGCCAGTCGAGCCTCTTGAATGGCTGCTTCGACGGCCGCAGCCTGACTCATTCTCCGCTGCCTCGAACCTCCCGTAGATGATGAGCCGGAGGTCGTCGACAAATCTCGTACCACCCTAGGCCCAAAGTGCCTAACCTCCTTGCCAGCTCTACGACCGTAGACCTCATCCGCGATTGCAATTTGGCTCTCTAAGGATAGAGGAGGCAGGTCTTCCGGCGGCACATCTGGGAACGCAAGCTGAGTGTTGGCCAACTCTTCATGCGCACGCTCTATCGCCCTTGCCTACAAAATTATAATTAATTTATTATAATTTTGTAATCATATTTAAATAATAATTACTATAATTAAAAGCACATATATATATATCACTTACCCCGCATTGACTCGCTTCATTATCGAGCCCTGACGTCACGTACGCGCTTACGCTTGCATCAATAAAAGGGTGTTTGGAACCCTTATCCTTGTGCTCCTTGGCAATTTGAATGAACTGCTTGGCGCCGGTAGTATGGTGTTTCTCCTTCTTCCCCCGGTTGGCTTTGTTGACACCGGAGAATTTCTGTTACACAAGATAATTAAATCATTAAAAAATGAATAACTACAATTTAAATAATTCAATTATTTTAATTGAAATAAAAAAATTAAATTAATACCTTAAATTGTTCATCGGCAAAGTGGTTACACAACCACTCCCACTCATCTTCTCTCTCCCCTTGCAGCTCTACCGGGGGAGGCACGGGACCGACATCTTTGAAGTACTTATGGAGCCTGTACTTCCAATCTTTGTAGATGGAGTTGGCGGTTTGATTGATATGCCTCAACATAGCCGGTGTCGGATCCACGTCAAATTGTTCCTATCAAAAATAAATAGAAAATTATAATCGTATATATTATGAAATTTTGAACCGAGATTAACAATATTATATAATAACTAAATTTAACGTATTACGTACCGAAAGATCTTTGAAGACTTTCGCCTTCTCATGATCCGGCGCCTCCTTCCAAGTAGGGGCAGTGATACGAACCCGGTTACGGATGATTGACCCTATCCCATGCGCCGAGAGACTTGCTAGTTGAGCTGTGGGAGGGCCACCGGTGAATTCGTCGTACGGCAAGTCGATCTTTTTACCGGTCGCCTTGCAAATACGCTCCGCTTTCCCCCCTTTAACGAGACCCCGAGTCCTTTTCGGTTCCGGGTCAGTGGGGGCCCTCCTTTGCCTACGGCGGGCGCTGTACATGATTGATTCGGCGGTGGAGGACGCCTGAGTACTTCCCGTTGAATGGGTACCGGGCGTCGGAGATTGGAAGGGGTCGACGTCATCACCGCTCGAGATGAATGGGGGAGCGGGAATTTCCCCAGAGGGCTCTACGGACGGACCAGATGATCCGTCCGGATTGAGAGCGTCGTTGCCCTCCTGTTGAACCCAACCGACTTGGGCCGCCAACATTCGGAGCATCTCATCTTCAGCCTCCAGTTGGGCTTTCTTCTTGCCGGATGTGATCTTTGGCGGAGCCATTTAAACCTAAGAGTACGATGTTAAAATACCTACTTACCATAATAATTACAACTTAAAAATTAACGCTAATTAATTAAATACGTTTAAGATTTAAATAGAGTACACTAGCTTGGCATTTTCGGTCGTTCAATGGACGTGCGACCCGCGCGATAAAGTGTAAATTTTCAATTAATCAGCCTTGGTTAAATCGAAAAACATGGCCAGTTAGGGATAGAGATAACGCGAGAGGCATGACTAATTTCGACAAAAGTCTTTCTTAGTCCAAATCCTGTCACCAGTCATAACCCGTTTCTAGACACCATGTCCGACATTCGGCCAATTTTTCGAAAATTTACACTCCCTCAAGTCCTTTGCAAACTCCGCCCTCAACCTCGTGTCCATAACTTCACTTAGGTTATGGTGTGCGGTGATGAAATCCACACATCACGAGGGGTTAAGGAGATAAGCAAGGAAAAGAGGCGCCATCTATTCCAAAGAGTGCGACTTAATTACACCAAGCCTATGTACTAAATTTAAATCGAACACGTACTACTAATTTATTTACTAAAAAATACACGTAATTACATGCAATAATTTATTTTCCATTTAGCATGCAATAATTAACCATTTAATTAATTAATAACAATAATTATTTATTTAATTAATTAATAACAATAATTATTTATTTATTTATTTAATAACAACAAATTTACAATTATTCATTTAATTAGGAAACAATAACAATAATTATGATTTAATTAATAAATAACAACAATTAATCATTTATTAAATATTTAAAATTAATTACTAAATTAATTTCTACTAATTTATTATATTTAGAATTTAATTAATTAATAAAATGAAAATTATTTAAATAAGGGAAAAATAGAAATGTACCGAAGCGGAGTTTACGGGAATTTCGCCGGACTTGAGTCGTCGAAGAGGAGGAACCACGCCGGAAAAAATGTCGTCGGAGCGTCGCCGGAGGAGGATCGCTGGAGGAGAGGAGAGGAGAGGAGAGGAGAGGGAGAGGAGGAATGATGAGAAAATGAGGGGGGGGGGGGGTGCAACTCTATTTATAGAGTTGCACTTAGATGACGGAGCACTATTCTCCGTCGTCTAAGTCCACCTGGACGACGGAAATAGTGTTTTCCGTCGTCTAGGTGGCGGTTTAAAAATTTTCAATCGGCGCGTAATTAATCGGCGGGACGTTTTGAACCGCCATGAATTTGGACTTAGACGACGGAGAATGAATTCTCCGTCGTCTAAGTGAAAATTCAAGCGGTGCCGAAAACGGAAGCGGTAAATTGAACCGCCATAATTTTGGACTTGGACGACGGAGAATGACCATCTCCGTCGTCCAAGTGAAAATTACATGAAAAAAATAAACAAAAATAAATTTGAACCGCCATGGTTTTTGAACCTGGACGACGGAGATGGTCATTATCCGTCGTCCAGGTGAACACCTGGACGACGGAAAATGACCATCTCCGTCGTTCAGGTTCAAATTACGTAAAAAAAAATTTTAAAAATAATTCGCTAGGAATTTAGCGATCTGTCATTCGAGTGAAATAGTCGTACAATATCGATGAACGCATCGTGTATATAAACAGTTAAATTTGAACCGACGATTAATTTTACGTATTGAAACATGTTAAGTATCGACTAATCTTTACGACTTAAGTGTTCATGAGTAGACGCTCATTTGCAGCAGAGTATTAACGAAATTGAATTTGGACAAAACAACCGTTGCATATGTTCGTCGTAACATAATATATAATTGTCTTCAAAGGATCATAAAATAATAAGTTCGGGAAGGGTTTGATCGGCACAGTCAACCGCAAAACCGATAATTTCACAAACCGGAAACGTGGATACTAGGCATTTCGTAACTCCGATTTTCGAACCGTCGAAGCTCACACACCAAGAATTGTTTACTCTAAAGTCTTGATGAAAAGACTTTGCATTGGAAGAAGGTCTAGATGGTCGTTGTCTTACAAAAAATTACGATATCTGCACCTGGACGACGGAAATGAGTGTTTCCGTCGTCCAGGTTCTGACCTGGACGACGGAAACACTCATTTCCGTCGTCCAGGTGTATAGACCCTGAATTCAGGGGTTAGGGCCTTAGGGTTTAGGGTTTAGGGTTTGTGAACTTGGACGACGGAGAATGACCATCTCCGTCGTCCAGGTGTAAAAACCCCGAATTCAGGGGTTAGGGCCTTAGGGTTTACGGTTTAGGTCGTCCCCAGTCATTTGTGTGTGCGTTCAATTATTCTGATTCAAAAATATAATTAAATAAATGATCGATCGATCCGAACTGCTAGATTTAGGGTCCAAGATTTAGCTAGGGTTTTATATGAGATTGAGATTTGGCGCCAATTAATCTGCAATTAATTTCTCCGTTGTCCAGGATATATAATTCGGATTAATTTCTTACCGTAAACCAGCATCGATCATATATATATATATTACAATAATTACAGTAATTAATTACCAATTAATCTCCCTCGTCGTATGACCGTACTCTTCGTCATAATCATCATCGTCCTCATCCCCGTTAGTCGACGGCTCATCCTCGTCATCGTACTCAACATCGTTCGACGAATAACCTGAGTCCTCGTCCGCGTCCTCTTCCTGCTCGTCTTCTTCATCTACCTCATGGATAATCTCATCTTCAGTTAGATCTGTACAACCATCAGGCATGGGTAACCGTTCACCATCTTGAACCAGGTCCATTATATCGGAGCGGACCATAGAAATATTAGGCTCTTGATAGGCAGGAATGTCTCTTTCTGGTTCAGCAGCATCTTCAGTCGTCGCCGGTGTCCCTTCAATTGTCTCTGTATTCCATATTCCTCGGTGAGAGATATGGTTCACTATTTTCCACCCTTCACCGGCTTTCGGATCGTCGAGATAGAACACCTGCCGAACTAAGGTGGCCAGAGCGAAAGGCTCATCCTCATACCAGTGCGAGTTTGTATCGACTGATAATTGTCCCAGGTTTTCCTTTGTACGCTTGAACCATCTGCACTTGAATAGGAAAACGTTGACATCATTCCCGTAACATAGCTGAACCACGTATACAATAGCCCCGTAATATAGATCATTGTCTTTCCCAACGGCTACCCCACTGTTTTGTGTTCTTCTTCCTTCGTCTCGGGCCAATGAATGGAACTTTACACCGTTCACAAAACATCCGGGATAAATATAGTGTTTAACCGGCTTCCCTGCTAGCAAGTGCTTTGGCCATGACCACCACCCTCCGTGGTTATCAGATTTTTGCAGATCAATCATCTGCGAAAAAGGCCAAATTAATATAATGGTTTACTTTCTACAAACATGAGCAATATGTATTTAAATAATTAATACCGAGTCGTACGTACGTACCCATTGGAAGAAATAATCAGGAAACTTCTTCTTAACCATTTTCTCAATCCACGCCGAACTCTTGTTTTGATTTAACGCCTGAAGCCTCTCCCTGTATGACATCATGTACGGCTCAACTTCATCACAGTCTCGCAACACTACCCAATGTGCCTCAATAAGTTCTTCCCGTGTTAACGATTCCTTTAATACTCCTCTAAACGGTCGGACGACATTGGTGACGACAGAAAGATTGATGCGGGCACTGCGATCGGAGGCAGTACTAGGAGGGGGTGGATCTTTGAGGTACCTGTTGCAGTAAGTAACACACTCATGCATTAGGTATGTCTCTGCTATGGAGCCATCCGGGGCCGACCTGTTTTTGACGAATGACTTATACTGTCCAAGCTGTCTACAAAATCAAACGTACACATTACAGAAGTACATATAGCTAGCTGGCTAGTATATATATAATCTCCAGTGGAACAAATTAATTAATTAGTTGTATGTACCTTTCTTGAGGATACATCCAAGTGTACTGGACCGGACCAGAAATGAGCACCTGCTCGGGCAGGTGGATCATTAGGTGAATCATGATGTCAAAGAAAGCAGGGGGGAAAATCCTCTCTAGTTTGCAAATGATGTGCACAATTTGTTGTTGCAATTCCACCACATCTGACTTCTTTAATTCTCTGGCGCATAACCTCTGCCACCACCTGCACAATGCCACTATTGGTTCTACGACGTCCCGAGGCAAGTATGGTCGAATTACCACTGGAATCAGACGTTGCAGCATAACGTGATAGTCATGTGTCTTTAGACCAACAAACTTGTGTTGCACCTCGTCCACTGCTCCAGTTATAGTAGCTGCATACGTAGCCGGATAACGAACGCCCTTAAACCAGTGAAATACAGAACGTCTAAGCGTCGGCTTCACTGTGTAAGGTGCATCTGGCATCTTGTTGTACACTCCTTTCCTATCCCTCCTCAACCACAATGGATGACGTAGATTCATTGATTCCAAATCTTTGCGCGCTTTGGGAGTATCTTTAGTCTTGAACTTAATACCGAGAATTGTTCCCACCACGCTGTCGCACACATTCTTTTCTATGTGCATCGCATCCAAGTTGTTCCTCAGCTTCAACTTCGACCAGTAAGGGAGTTCAAAGAATATACTCTTGTGATCCCAATAGCTCAGATCATATGGAGGAATTGGATTGCATTTCTTTACATCCGCGTCATTGCTCAACACACCAAAGTCGAAATAGGTCAACCTCTCTAAAATCTCTTCGCCCGACCAACTACGGGGTTTAGGATTGTTCTCTACCGTACCATCGAAATGAGCTTCATCCTGTCGCCACGGGTGGTCGTGAGGAAGCCATCTACGGTGACCCAAGTAACACACCTTCCCCGCGTGCCAACTAGAGTTCACGTCGTCCAAACATATAGGACATCCATTATATCCTTTTGTCCTGCAGGCTGCCAACATCCCATAAGCTGGAAAATCGCTGATCGTCCACATTACAGCAGCCCTCATCGTGAACATCGTGTCCGTGAATTTGTCATAAGTTGGGACTCCATTTTCCCACAACAGTTTCAGCTCGTCGATCAAAGGTCTGAGGTAGACATCTAAGCACTTCGATGGAGATTTAGGACCTGGAATTAGTACGGTAAGGAAATTAAATTCCTTGTTCATGCACATCCACGGAGGCAAGTTGTACGACATCAGAATAACTGGCCAAGTGCTGACGGCGGAGCTATTACTTCCCCAAGGATTGAATCCGTCTGTAGATAGGCCGAGTCTAACATTTCTAACCTCTGAAGCAAAGTCTCCAAATTCTCTGTCGAAATGTTTGAAACCCTCCCCATCCGCGGCGTGTCGCAGGACATCGTCATCTATTCGCTTTTCTGCGTACCATCGCATCGCCTCTGCTGTGTGTAGCGACATGTACAGGCGCTGCAATCTGGGAATCAAGGGAAAATATCGAACAACTTTCACAGGAATTCTCTTTTTCGAACTCTTCCTATTCAACTGGAATCTGCACTGGCCACATACGGGACAATAGTCCAACTCTTTATACTCTTTGTAAAATAGCACACAATCATTCGGACATGCGTCAATTATCCTGTACTTTAGGCCGAGGCTGCTCAGGATATTTCTAACCTTATAATGAGATTTAGGAAGATTGTGATCATCAGGAAGCAACTTACATATTTGCTCCTGAATTTCGTCAAAAGCACTCACTGACATTTTGTGCTTCACTTTTATCTTCATTTGCTCCATCACATATTGCAACACATTCTCTCGACATCCAGGGAACACCGGGGTCTGCGCTTCAAGTAGCATCCGGTTGTACTTTTCCATCTCACTGGTGTCAGTGGTCAAGCTAGCTACGGGGAATGTGTCATCATGCTCATTGGTGGTACTGTAACCTCCGTCTTGGTGTTGGTGTCCGCCATGACTACATCCCGGAAACGCATCATGGACCAAATCTGCAGTTGGGTTGCAAGCTGGGGGTCCGGCACCACTGCCGCTGGATGAGGCACCATGGTAACTGTACCCTGAGCTGAAGTCTGCTGCGCTGAACTCTACTGCTTCACCATGCTCGCTCCATGTAGTGTAACTCCACATCATACCATTTTCGTACAAGTGTTGCACCATAACATTAACCTCCGCATACTGACAATTAAGACATTTCTGACACGGACACCTGAAACGTTTCTTTCCCTGACCATGTTCTATCGCAAAATTCACAAATTCGCTAATTCCATCCATATACCGGACATCACATCTATTCTTCAACTTCATCCAACTCTTGTCCATACTGCTACAAAATATTATACTTAATTAATTATTACATATATATATATATTTGTCCATTAATTTACACTTAATTATACGTACTCGATCTACATATCGATCCATCAATTACGTACGCATGTACGTAATTTAATCGATCTGTACATATATATATATATATATATATAGCTAACATCAGCTAACATCCTTGCATGTATATATATATGTACGTACGTTTTCACTAAATACATATTAATTAAGCAAATTTTAACTGCGTACGTACGTACCTGCTGGCCTTCTCGATATCTTTACGTTAATTAAGCTAACTAGCGTGTCAGCGGAGATCCCGGCCTTATCGATCCTGATTCTTCTCGGCCTAGCTAGCTTCTAGCTACCTAGCTCGATCGAGCTCCCTAGCTAGCTTCTCCTTCTCCCTTCTCCTTCAATTATTCTTCAAATGGAATCGATCATGAAGAGATCGAGGCTAGCTAGGAATGAATTCGATCAGTACGTCACTGCCTTATATAATGCTTCACTTAGACGACGGAGGTGTCGGTACGTCGTCTAAGTGGAAGTACGTTTTGTGAACTCGGACGACGGCGTGTCGGTCCGTCCTCCAGGGAATCACCTGGACGACGGAGAATACCATATCCGTCGTCCAAGTGGTCACCTGGAGGACGGAGAAGACTCCGAGGTCCAGGTGGTCACCTGGACGACGGAGAATACCATCTCCGTCCTCCAGGTGACCACTTGGACGACGGAGATGGTATTCTCCGTCGTCCAGGTGGTACTTGGACGACGGAGTGTTTTCCGTCGTCTAAGTTTCACTTGGACGACGGAGAATTAGTGTTTCCGTGGTCTAAGTGCTGTTTTCTTGTAGTGTCATTTGGAGTCATTGTATTGGTTCACTTGTTAGCGTTTTTTATTAGTAGCTACATATCACAGTGTGTTGAAATAAAAGATTTGTTTCTCTAAATTCTGTTGGGTTTAGATACAAGTTTTTTGTGTACATTGCTTTATTGGAGTCATGTGTCTATTATACCGTAGTAGTGTGTCTGTTGTGTGTCAATAAAGTCTAGGACTTTGAAGTGATTTGAGTTTCAAACTGAGCTTCTTCTTACTCTTCTTATATTTTCTGTTGTGTTTGATGGGTTTAAACTTTAGACCATTTCGTTTTGTTATTCACTAGGAAACATGGTTGATTTCAGGACAAGTTTATGATACTGAGGAACTGTTACTTGAAGGTGAGAGATAGAGATCCAGCTGAAATTGGATTGCTGATTTTGGCAGCATTGGTGAGCTGGGTTTTAAGGAAGGTCCAATTTGATCTGGGTTTGCTGACGCTTAAATGCAAACAAGTTTGGCAGCTCAAGATTTTGTGGGTCTTTTTTTCTCTGAAGCAAATAAAGACACGTTTTGTTTTTCAAGTCTTAAAGGTTGGTTCTTAAAATTTTCATTTTTCTGAATGTTAAAAAGTTTTGATCTTTAAAGGTTATCGAATTGCTTTGAGTTATGGGTTTTCATGGTTTTCCTTTTGTGCTTGCAAGAACTAGAAGACTGAAATTCATTTGAGTTTCAAGCACTGCCAAATCAATTGGAAGGTATGAGCTGTATTATTCATAATTCTGTGCTTGTATTTTCATGACTATGAGTTGTGGGGTTTGGTCCTGTTTTGTTGAATTTGAATACACTCTACTTATACAACTTGGGAATTGAGATAGAGACTTGTTCTGGGTGCTGCTTTGATTTTGGACATGAGTTTGATCCCCTTATTGATTTCTGACTGCTGCTTTGATTTCCCTTAAGAATACATATTTTGTTTTCTCTTAGCAATGAAATGAACAAGACAAGTTCCTATCATTATTAGTTGTTCAGTACATACGTTGTTGCTTCTCTCCAAAACTCTTCTGTGTTACACGTTGATCTTTGTCTGTGTGTATTGAAAGACCTCTTTCTATAAACAAGAATACAAAAGCTGATCGAACAAACTATGATGAGAAAGCTAGATTAAACAAACTAATGCACGTCATGGTTGTCAGTATATGGTTGTCAGTTTCAAGTATTATCTATATTATCCTCTATCAGTTTCAAGTTTTTCTACTCAGTATATGGTTGTCAATAGAGACCTATCATGCCAAGAAGAAAACCAGAGCAACACATAGTTATAGTTAGCTCATATAGTTATATGGCTGTGGTTTCACATTAACTTTGTAATGAGATGTGGTCATGGATACTACTCGCCTTGGCCCGCTTCCTCTCAATCCTGTGTGAAACCTTGAAAATAAAAACTCAAATGAGACCATTTAATTTTTAGAGATTTGACAGATTTGCATGTGAATAGTTTGATGTTTACCGTTACATTGAAAAGCAAAATTACACTGTGTGTACTGCTTGTGATTCATATGCAAAGAGCCAGAGACTCTCTCACATCAATCATATTGTCTTGAACGAATTAAAACTTCAGTATGGTTGATTTCCACACATGGCTTAATTGCTCTCTATTTTCTTTCTCATTACTTTCTTTGTACGTGTGAAGCATACTACCTGGACCTGTTTCATCTTGTTCCTGTCACTTACACATATATATATATAGCTGGACCTGTACTAAGTGTTTCTTAATTAATCGATTGTTTTAAGATTGATATACATATGCATGTGACTGAGGAGGATCATAGGTGATCATATATGTGCTACCCCACCGCGGCCACTTAATTATATGCTCATTTCATTTCCCCTCGAGTTAAGTCCCTGAGAAATAACACATAAATTAGGAATACTTGCAGACATATTGCATCCATATCTTGCTCGTTTTGCGGTAGTACGTTGAAGTTTATAGACATATATTTAGATCTTTGGATTTTGATCATGGATAATCTTTTGAGGTAGCACTTAATGAAAAATAGTACATAGGAATATGTTCTCTCTCAATTATGTCAGACTTCATGTTAATCTGGTGTTAACCTGGTGGCTTAACTTGCTTTGTTGTGCATTGCTTTAGCTAAGTTCTTGCATAATTTCTACGGCCTTATTGATTTGGAGCATAAATTTGTGGTTGTGTTAAAGTAGCATGTGTGCAGGAAGCTTACAATGCGACTAATGCTATATAGAAACTTGGGTTATGTTTTATCAAAGTGGAGATGGTAAAGCATAATTGTAGGCTCTTTACTCTTACCATTTGTCAGTCCTGTATCAACTAACATTGATTTTGAATCTGGATATATGAGGATGAGCAAGATTCACTAACAATACTTCCTTTAACCCTGTTTGCAGACTTTCCCTAGTTGTTTTTTTTCCTGGCTTTGTCGGTAACTCAAGCAGCTTTGGGGTTTGGTATTGATCGATCGTATAATCTCCATTATCCAGGGTATGCCATATCTCTTCTCCTCTCCTCAAACTAATGTATTGGGAGTGCATGTCTATGATGTTTGTATTTATTGAATTTGAACATGATATGTGTCATATCTCTTCTCCTTTGTTCTCACATTCTTTGGTTATGCCATGCATTTGTTTTTGTCAAAAAGGGTATATCTAGCTCGTGCATGGTCCATAGATCTATTGATTATGTTGCAACTAGATTGGGTCTACCTCTATATATATTGTAACTTCTATGGTAATTAGTAAATCTGTTGTTGTTGGTTTATGCTTTATGCTCCCCTTATATATATGTGATTCATTAGTTTAAGTACAGTTTAGTTTATAATTTCCTTTACAATTATTGTTGGTCCATTAGATGAAATAATTAAGTCACTTCCTTTAAACAGTTTAGTTTAGCTAGAATCTATAAAAGATGGGAAAAAGTTCGGCGTCATGGACTCTAGCATATGTGGACATTTTTCTAGATCTATGCTTCAAGGAATTAGAATTGGATAATCGTCCACACACTCATTTTTTACCAGTGGGATGAGAAAATTTGAGGAACAATTTTAACAATGAAATTAGTAAAAACTACACCAAGAAGCAGCTGAAAAACAAGTGGAATTCACTGAAAGATACATGGAAAAACTGGAAAGATCTTAAGGGCAAAGAAATTGGTCTTGGGTGGAATCATAGGTTACAGACCATTGATGCGAGTGATGAATGGTGGGAGAATAAGATAAAAGTTCGTAATATGTTATGTATTGTATACTGATTTATTCTTATTATATTTTTTTTCAGCTCTTTATAACAAATTTATCACTTTAATTGGAGATAAATGACAAATTTGAGAAATTGCGAAAGAAGGGTTTGGCCATGAATTGGAAGACAAGCTTGATAAGTTATTTTATGGGGTTTTCGCCACTAGATCACATGCTTGGGCACCGTCATCTGGTCTACCGTCTCCTAGTAGTTTGAATACCTCTATTGATGACTACACTCTTGAAGGTAGTGGTGACTATGATGATCTTTCAAATAAGCCAACTTCTCAAGTAAGAAAAATAAAAACTTCAAGTGCCAGAACATCTGGCGGAACATCTGAGACGAGTAGAAAGAAGAAGGGAGGAGGTGCTACCCATAGTATAGAACAAATTAATAAACTTTGTGAGGCCATTGACAATAAGAATGTTGAAATTGATCCTACTAGTATTAAGGGTGTGATGAGTGTGGTTACCCCATTACTGGGAGCTAGAACAAGAATCCCTCTATGGTATTTTGTTACTAGTTTGTTTCTCAACAAAGAGAAGAGAGAGATGTTTTGTACTATGGATGATCCCGGGGATAAGTTGGCGTGGCTACAGTTTGAAATGTCGGAGAAAGACATCTAGAAATCAGGAGAGAGAGAGAGAGAGAGAGAGAGAGAGAGAGAGAGAGAGAGAGAGAGAGAGAGAGAGAGAGTGAGAGAGAGAGAGTTGTTTTTGTTATGTGTAATGACTATTATGTTTTCTTAAGACTATCTTGTATGGATGTTCTGAGTTAATGTGGAATTGATAACTTCTAAAGCTTTAGTTTGGTTTGATCACTATATTCAGTGTTATTATAGACTGAACAGTATGGAGTTTGTGCATACATTGTTTGGCTTTTTTGATTTAGTTTTGCTTATTTTATACACATTGTTGAAAGTCCAATTTGCTGTTTCTCTGAAGTTTGCCACTTTTTATTTTTTTCATTTTCAACTTGTGTGTTATGTTGTCTAATCTGTGTTCTTTTCCTAACTTATATGAACAGAAGCTAGCTTGAATATTAATTAGTTGGTGCAACAACTTGATTTTACACTATGGACACTCGAGCACCGGATGAAATAGAAGAGCTGAAACGTGATGTTGGAGTATTATGTGTGTGTCTTTGGCTCAACACTATTTTGATACCTATGTTCACAAGACACCGTGCATGAAATCCACACAAACGAAAAATAAATGGTTGAAGGAAGTTCTAAGAGAAAATGAAAGCCGTTGTTATAATATGTTCAGAATGGATAAGGAGGTTTTTAGTAGATTATCTAATTAATGATTTAGAAGTTAACTATGGGTTGATGGGTTCAAGAAGCACGAGTCATACTGAAGTGTTGGGGATGTTTTTGCATATACTTGGACATGGGATTGGAGATTGGCTCAAAAGCGCTTTCAACACTCTGGTGAAACAATCAGTAGGTATTTTGGACAAGCCTTGGAGGTCGTTTGTCATATGGCTCAAGATATCTTGAAACCAACAGATCCAAAATTCAGAAGTATTCCACCAAAGATTCTAAATGATAGGAGATACATGCCTCACTTTAAGGTATGTATAGAATCTTACTGAAAGGACCAGACTCCGATTTAGTTGCCTAAACCAAAATCAAACCCCTTCGAAAACATGACCTTAAATTTTTTTGCCAGAATTTACTTTGAAACACGTGAACAAAGATTAGAACCTGCAAAGAAACACACTTCGAATATTCCACAGAAGCCAAACTGTGGGGCTCCGTTCCCCATTCGGATTTCTCAACATCATATATATAATAAACCACAAGGTTTACAAGAAATCCAGAAAATATTTAGGAGTAAACTCAACTGAAAACACAACATAAGTATTCAGAACGACGCCTATATACATCATATACAACCAGTAGGTCGAGCAAAGAACCTACTTGAACTGAAGTGTGACCAAAACTCTACGCCTCCACTGTCGACGTGCAACCCCGAAATTCAAATTGCAAACTGGGCAAAGAAAACCGAAAAGCCCAGGGGAAGACAAATAAAATCGTTAGAGTGAGTGGACGAAAATAATAATATGCCTTCCCAACATATAAGTATATATGCTCATAAAAGCTCAATGTGAGTCAATGCACATGAAAGTCCTGACTAGGTAAATTTTCCCTAATCTATAAATATGCACATAAAATCCTGTGGGGTCACTCATGGACTCCTCCGCATAATACAGTCAAATCACGGGATTCCAGACCCACACATGATTATAAGTATGAAAGACTTCGGGTTAGGATATCTGTCCCCCCTCCGGAGCATCTCGGGGATCAGCCGAGCAGCTAAAGCATCGATGCATACCTCTATATCCGAGACTGTACTCTGTGTAAACCAAATCATAAATCCTTTCCATGCACATGCATAATCGTAAAGTGCATAATCATAAATGCATAACGTAAATGCATAATCATAAATGTATACTCATAATATGTATAAATCAAGACTCGCAATTCAACTGTGAAAATAAAATGTCCACTCACAGTACGAAGCTAGCTCTGAGGTCCGGCGGAAGATCCCTCGCCAAACACTCGATCACGATCACCTAAATAATAGGGATATGATCAAAACATATTGAAACACAACATACAGAGATAATACGTCAAGAACCCCGCGTTTTCGAAACACGTATCACTCGAAATATCGACGAGGATAGCAAAATTCTCAAAATACACCCAAACAACCCTCGTCCTAAATTAGAACACTCAACTCAACTCAAAAACCTCACCATTGCGTTCGGCATGCGAAAACAAGCGAAACGACATAAAACTTGCCAAAAATCTCACTTCGTTGGAGCTCCGCCGCGCACGGCGGCGCGTGGGGCTGCCGCCGCCGCCGAAATCAGACCAGCCCAGAAATCTTCGACCTACACATCAATTTGAAGATCTCGACATTTCCAACAACTTTGTAGTTGAAAGGACCCAACCCCGATTTTGCTCCCTAAACCGGAGTTAAACCCCCTCGAAAACACGAACCAACAAAAACTTTTCGAAATTTGGGCAGAGTTTCGTTACTAGCGTGGAATTACCATTACCTGCACGCGGAAAATACACTTCATCCTATGCCACAAAAAGCAAACCGTGGGCACCAATCCCATCCAGATTTCTCAATATATCAACAGTAAAGTAAAACAATAAATATATATATACTTTACTGAAATCTGGTATAAAATCGTATAACATATACCACAGAAAGCTCAGAGCGACATCTAATACATAATCGTATACGCATACCACAGTAGGTAGAACAATAAACCTACTGGATGAAACAAGATTGCTCGAGCACTATGCTTCCGACCACGACGTGCGACACCAGAGCCTGAACTGCAAACTGGGCACGGAAACCGAAAAGTCCAGGGGAAAGACAATAAACACGTTAGAGTGAGTGGACGAAAATAAATGTCTTTCACCAAGTAATATATATAATAAAAAAATATGTGAGTCGAAAGTATAAATAATCAAATGGTACACGAGGGAGACTCTAACTCCTCACGTATACAGAGCATGCTTGAAAATCCCACGGGGTCGCTCGTGGACACACCCGTGCTAGTACAGTCCGAATCACAGGATCCCAGACCCACGCGTGATTCTAGCCAGAAAGGCCTCAGGTCAAAGGTCTGCCTCCCCCCGGTAAAGACCTCGGGTCAGGAGTCACAGCCTTCCCTGGTAAAAGCCTACCATCGGGGATCAGTCGAGAGGCAAGTGTATCGATACAACAACGTAACCAAGATTGTACTCTGTGTAAACCAAATCATAAACATTTCGATGCAAATGCATGAAATAGCATATAAGTGTATGTATATTCGTATACGTATATCTGTACAAGTATAATCGTATAATCGTAAAACACATGCTCATGTAATCCAAAATCTCATATGCATGCTCAAGTTCATAAAACATATAACCAGACTCGCAAATAATCCGTGAAAAGAAATGTCCACTCACAGACTGGCGTAACGCGTATCGCGTTAACCCGTGATCCGGCGAAATGTCCCTCGCCAAACGAACGATCACGAAACCCCTGAATATTCACAAAGTCCATTATTCAAAGTTATAATCCGACAGTACAATACAAATCACGAGAAACCACTGTTCTCGGAAACACGAAATTCAATGTCGACGAATCGTCGAAAATCCGCATATGTACACCACAATACCTCGCTTTACGTTTGGACGCTCAACTCGAAAAATGAACCTCCCCACTGCGATCGGGGCGCGATTTCGAGTCAAATGACATGCAACTTGTCGAAAGTCCAAAAAAGTCAAACTTTGACCGTTGACCGCCGTCCACGGCGGCGCCGCCGCCGACCGAAGAATTCCACGGCGGAGCAACCCCCATTCCACTCAAAATCGTCCACTGAGCAACTTTGTCAACTGCACCGAAGTCCAATTCTCACTCTAACACATCCAATTTCAAGTAAAACCGAATTGGTTCACAAATTTCAATTCCAAAATTCTCCAAGCACAAATCGAATTAGAACACCATACCTATATGGTTAGAATCCTTGAGAGGAGAGCTTCAAAGCCCAGTCCAAATCATAGCTCGAATCGGTCCGAATCCAAGAACCCGAATCACAATGTTTTCCTCCATTTTCTCGCCGGAAATTCTTCCTCCACCGTGGACCATGCCGGAAAAATGAAGCCGGGGCTAGACTCGGGAGGTTGAGCCGAGGAGAACGCGACCGGAACCAAGCCACAGGGTGGCCGAAAACCCCCCGCCGCCATGGAGGCCGTGAGCCACCGTTGAAGTCTCCTCCACCACTCGGTCAAACAAGGTCAAACAAGTCAACATAATAATTCAGTCTTTGACTTTCCCAAAGGGGCAAGTCCACTATTTATATCTTTCCCAAAAAGGAAACTTGTAATTATCCATTTCGACGAATTTTGAATATCCGTAACTCTCGCGTCGTAACTCCGATTCTGATAATTCTCGCGGCCACAAACTCCTCTCGACATGATCTTCAATACTCACCCAAGGTCAAACACATCAACCAAACGGATAAAAATTCAACCGTTCAACCCAAACATATATTAAATCGACAAAACAAACAACAAACGGAAATATTCGCAACTAATTCTCCGTAACTCAAAATCATGCTCCGGAAGTTCCCACAAACTAGAAATTAAATTCTAAACAACTTCTGTGAAGAAGCCGAAACCATATTCTCGTCCGATAATTTAGTCGTTAAGAAGCTTCGGCGATTAATCCATTTCCGTCGAAACTTCAAATATTCATACCTAATTCTTCGGTCGTCCAAATAACGATCCGGAACGGCCCACGAACTCGTAATCACACGTACAACGACTCTCAAGAAGAGACCCAGCTCCAATTCTTGGCCAATAATTTAGTCGTTAACGAGTCTGGCGATTCAAATAACTGTCGGACAACTGCGACTACGCGATAACTCATCGATCAAGCTGATCATACTGCTGATTCTGGTCTGGGTCATCACAAATCCACCCCCCTTAGAAAAATTTTGACCTCGAAATTTCCGAGTTTGCTGACAAAAGTAGGAGCACTGCCTCTGCATACTGCTCAACTGCCCAGTGGTCACATCAACCGAACAACTCTGACAACTAACTCCACAATAGGAGATAGCTCCGTGCTGAAATCTCTGTACCCATAAATCACAAATCTAAACTGGCTCCACACAATAGCCAAGTGTTCCTACATGAGGAACAGACATGGTGTACAACACAAAACAACCTGAAACATAGTTCCGCCACGCGGAACACAACACAACACACACAAAGCCAACAATATAGGCGATGCCGAACTATACGGCATAACAGAAATTCGCCTATAACCCCATACGGATCAAACAACGTGGCAAATCACAATTCAACATACTCATATCAACATAGCTCAAACATCGAACTCAAGCAATTGTCAACCCATTTCCGCTAATCTGACAGTCTGTGGTAGAACATTCCACAAAATCAAAATCAAACATCAACTCAAACTTAAACCAAACTCACTCCAGCACTATAGAGTACAACCTCGTCCCTCAAAATAACATCATGCAACATCAAAACCATAGTGGTCCATAAACTGGTACTGCAAGCAATCTCGAGCAAGAGAAACTGCTGGTTCTGAATCCTCCGGAACTGCAATACCGAGGTCCACAACATGCTCTCCAAGGTCTGAATAATCCTCGAAGATCGCTCGCCAATCTGAGGATGAGAACCGGTACTAACTCGTAATCTGGTCCCCAAAGCTCGGTGCAAAGTTTGCCAACACACAGTCGTAGCTGATTGTCTCGATCAGCGAACTGGGACATGGGCACACTACATAAATGGCCAATCTCCGTCAAACACAGCTATTCCAGCCTGCCACTGAAACCATCTCCGAAAGTACAAGGAAAATGTACTGAGTTCGTCAAACGATCCACAAAATCCTAACAACTGGTATCACAACCAAAGTGCGTACAAACACACACAATCACAGCAGCAACCGCCACGTCTAACCGGAAATCTCAAGTGGCTGACACATCTGTGCACGTCTCTGCCTCCTAGCCATCGCCAGTCGACGAATGTGGCATCAGCACACACAAGCTGCTACATTGCTCTTCATGTTGCGTTACGAGTAATAAACTCGAAGTATCTGATACATATCCGCATCCCTAGCGCCAAACGCGCACAAAACCATGAGCCTCAACATCATCGCACTCGAATACAGCTTCCATAGCTCGCAACTCGGCTAACACGGAAACTCTAGCCACACATACACACATGCAATACTGAAGCTCCCGTCTTCCGACTGAATGCATTAGCAACAATCTCCCCAAATGGGTAGTCAAAGTACAACCTCTAACCTTTCCCGAACAAGCTCAAAAGTGTAGCCATAGTCGTTAATCGACCCCATACATCTACACTGCCTCAAGCCCAAATCTGGCCGAAAATGCAAGTGGATGCAACTCAAGTGATCAGTGCTCGTCCTACACCACGCTGCACGCCATAGCGATAGTATCTCCAACTCTCTGATGCTAACACAAGACAGCTACCCCAAATCAAACTCCAGATACGTAGCTTCATAAGGTTTCCACTGTCCGTAACCATGAGCCACCGCTCTGCTATACCGCATCAAAACACAACCAAATCCAAACCTCGATGCATCGCCGTAACCCACGAACTCGTCACGATCGTCAGGTAAAGTCAAAACCGAAACAACGGTCAACCATCCTGCAGGAGTAAGTAACTCTTCTCGCGTGCATCGAACCACTCGAACTTGATGCCTTCTTCGTCGATCCGGAAAGTAGAGTGGCAATCCGAGAAAATCCTGCACAAGCCGTCAGTAATAGCTTGCCAAACCCAAGAGACCCCTGATCTCTGGTAGAATGGTAGGGCAATCCCCAAATCAACACGGCTTCAATCTGGTCAGGATCCACGCCAACTCCCTCGGCTAACATCACACAGCTCAAAATCGTCACGCTAATTAACCAAACCTCTCACTGGCTGAACTTCGCAATAGCTGATCACCTCGCGAAGTCCGCAAAACCGCTCACAATTCTTTCAGGTACTAGTCCACACTCCCGGAGTAAATCAGGATATTGTCGACGATCATGACCGCAAGCTCGTCCAAAAACCGTCTGAACACCTGATCCACCAAGTCCACACGATCTACGAGGCATTGGTCAACCAATGGCGTGACCAAAACTCCTGATGTCCACACCGAGATCCGAAAGCTAACATAACCACATCTGACTCATTGATCCACAACTGATGGTATCCGAATCCGAAATCAATCTTCAACAAGACTGAAGCTCTCACGAGCTGATCAAGCCACTCGCCAGTCCGAAACGGAGGATACTCACTCTCCTCTGAAGCGAATCAGGCTCCCGGTAGTCAATGCACCACCTCGTCGGACCATCCAACGTCTGTACAAACAATGTAGGAGTACACCACGCAAATACGCGGGGTCGCACGAAGTCTTCTGAAACCTCCTCCAGCATCTCCTGGAGTCGAACCTATAGCCTATCAGCTCCGCTGGCCCAGAACGACAAGGTGTCGGTAAAATGAGTCCAGCGCCTGGTACAAGCTCAATGGTGTAGTCAGTCTCCCGAACTGGAGGAACACCTGGTAACTCCTCCGAAATACACCTGGAAACTCGGGATCCACTTCAAAGTCACCAATGTCGGACACAGCAACCACAGTATCCACAACATGAGCTAAGCAAATAACAAAACTCGTCTCCATCATCCGCTCGACCATCACCACGAAACAGTATTTCGGGGAAATCTAGTCGTCGAAACACAACCTCCTTCTCAAGGCACTCGAACACAACCAATTTCGTCGTCAGTAAGTCCATACTCACAAGCACACCAAAACCACAATGTCCAGCTATAACAGATCCGCGGCTAACACATAACCTCCAACAAAGATCTCACAACCTCCGGATGGATACAACACTCTCCAAAACCTCAGAAGTGGAGATGCATGTACAATAGCCATGGATATCAAACAACAGTAACCTCGGAGAAAGTCTGTCCTCAAACAAGATCATGGCATGAACTCCAACATGCCCAACTAGTCGCCCACGTCATATGCGACTTGCTGAATAACTCGTCAAAAGGTACATTGGTCATACTGCAGGAACAACATGAGGATCTCCTCGTAAACTCTGAGCTACCGAACCGCTAGAACAGCTGGCTAAAGCGCTCCCTCGTAACGTGACCCTCCTGGCCACCGAAATAGCAACTGAGAGTGTTCCACGAACATAAATCACCGCAACACCTGCTATGTGAAAGGATTACCAACGATCACCCGATCTCATGCCACAGGAGCAAGTCCGCTATTCTGTGATCTCCACCATCGTCAAACGGATCCTCTGCCTGATCTGATGGCCCTCAACAATATCGGAAAGACCACAGCCTAATGAATTCACTGACCCCAAGGTGTCGGAACTCAACCTCATCAAAATCTCGACTAAGTCCACTTCCCTCAAACCATCACATCGAAAACCGCATACATCTTTTCCTCTTCAATAGACTCGCCACTGAGCACAGCACACAAAGCTCCTCACGGATGTCTCGAGGCACATCAATCCGACTCTCTCTGATGCTCAGGTTCAAACTCATCTCAAACATCGTGCACTACTTCCTCTGAAGCCACATAACTTATGCAAACAGTGACAAACATGTGAACAATGCATCTCTGCCTCAGGTGGGTAAACACTCCACATCCAATTGCTGGGTAGCCTGATAAAACCGTTACTGCATAAACAACACCTTGAATGTAGGTCATGGAGTCGCAACCGGAACTCACACAATATCAGCCCACCAAACACAATAATCTGAATCAGGCAAACATTACTGCAACAATTCTCAGCTTTGAGGCAACATATAGACGCTCATATACACATCCCCAGGCAAACCGTGCCACACAATTCTCTGAACTCTAAATACTCATCCGAATTCACTGTTCTCTGACAAATCGCGCGTCGATTGATCCTCAACAGGATCCACAACCGAAATGACACGGAAAGCATGTCAGGAGGCATCCTAATGAATACAATATCGTTCACAACAAGTGGAACGTAATCATGGAACTTCAAATATTTGAAAGTATACAACACCCAGAATTTGATGATTATCTGCCGGCCGGTCAGGTCACCATTCCAGACATGCTGTACATTCTCAAATATCCTTAGTAAACACGACTACAGAAGTCTACAGAACCTATAACCTAATGCTCTGATACCAAACTGAAAGGACCCAACCCCGATTTAGCTCCCTAAACCGGAGTTAAACCCCCTCGAAAACACGAACCAACAAAAAACTTTTCGAAATTTGGGCAGAGTTTCGTTACTATCGTGGAATTACCATTACCTGCACACGGAAAATACACTTCATCCTATGCCACAAAAAGCAAACCGTGGGCACCAATCCCATCCGGATTTCTCAATATATCAACAGTAAAGTAAAACAATAAATATATATATACTTTACTGAAATCTGGTATAAAATCGTATAACATATACCACAGAAAGCTCAGAGCGACATCTAATACATAATCGTATACGCATACCACAGTAGGTAGAACAATAAACCTACTGGATGAAACAAGATTGCTCGAGCACTATGCCTCCGACCACGACGTGCGACACCAGAGCCTGAACTGCAAACTGGGCACGGAAACCGAAAAGCCCAGGGGAAAGACAATAAACACGTTAGAGTGAGTGGACGAAAATAAATGACTTTCACCAAGTAATATATATAATAAAAACATATGCGAGTCGAAAGTATAAATAATCAAATGGTACACGAGGGAGACTCTAACTCCTCACGTATACGGAGCATGCATGAAAATCCCACGGGGTCGCTCGTGGACACACCCGTGCTAGTACAGTTCGAATCACGGGATCCCAGACCCACGCGTGATTCTAGCCAGAAAGGCCTCAGGTCAAAGGTCTGCCTCCCCCCGGTAAAGACCTCGGGTCAGGAGTCACAGCCTTCCCTGGTAAAAGCCTACCATCGGAGATCAGCCGAGAGGCAAGTGTATCGATATAACAACGTAACCAAGACTGTACTCTGTGTAAACCAAATCATAAACATTTCGATGCAAATGCATGAAACAGCATATAAGTGTATGTATATTCGTATACGTATATCCATACAAGTATAATCGTATAATCGTAAAACACATGCTCATGTAATCCAAAATCTCATATGCATGCTCAAGTTCATAAAACGTATAACCAGACTCGCAAATAATCCGTGAAAAGAAATGTCCACTCACAGACTGGCGTAACGCGTATCGCATTAATCCGTGATCCGGCGGAATGTCCCTCGCCAAACGAACGATCACGAAACCCCTGAATATTCACAAAGTCCATTATTCAAAGTTATAATCCGATAGTACAATACAAATCACGAGAAACCACCGTTCTCGGAAACCCGAAATTCAATGTCGACGAATCGTCGAAAATCCGCATATGTACACCACAATACCTCACTTTATGTAACGACTCGGACCAGAATCAGTAGTATGATCAGCTTGATTGATGAGCTTGCACGTAGTCGCAGAGTTGCGACAGTCGTTTTAATCGCCGAAGCTTCTTAACGACTTAATTATTGGCCGAAAATTGGAGTTGGGTCTCTTCTCGAGAGTCGTTGTACGTGTGATTATGAGTTCGTGGACAGTTCTGGATCGTTATTTGGATGACCGAGGAATTAGTTATGAATATTTGAAGTTTCGACGGAAATGGATTAATATGGCAGGTTTGTTCGCGACTAAATTACCGGACGAGAATTTGGCTCCGGAACATGATTTTGAGTTATGTTGATATGTTTGAATTGAGTTGTGATTTTCCATGTGGTTTTGATTCGTATGTGGCCATAGGCGAGTTTGTGTTATGCCGTATGGTTCGGCATCGTCTATAGCATTGGCTTTTGTGCGAGTTGTGTTCCGTGTGGCGAAACTGTGTTTCAGGTTGGTTTCGTGTGGTATACCCTGTCTGTTCCTTATGCAGGAACACTTGGCGCTTGTGTGGAGCCAGTCCAGATTCGAGATTTGAGGGTACAGGGATTTTAGCACAGAGCTATCTTCTATTGTGGAGTTTGTTATCAGTGTCATGCAGTTGAGGTTGCCACTGGGCAGTTGAGCAGTATGCAGAGGCAGTACTCCTACTTTGTTGCAGGCTTGAAATTTCGAGGTCGAAATTTTTCTAAGGGGGGTGGATTTGTAACGACCCGGACCAGAATCAGCAGTATGATCAACTTGATTGATGAGCTTGCACGTAGTCGCAGAGTTGCGACAGTCGTTTTAATCGCCGAAGCTTCTTAACGACTTAATTATTGGCCGAAAATTAGAGCTGTGTCTCTTTTCGAGAGTCGTTGTACGTGTGATTATGAGTTCGTGGACGGTTCCGGATCGTTATTTGGACGACCGAGGAATTAGTTATGAATATTTGAAGTTTCGACGGAAATGGATTAATATGGCAGGTTTGTTCGCGACTAAATTACCGGACGAGAATTTGGCTCCGGATCCTTCACGGAAGTTGTCCAGAATTTAATTTCAAGTTAGTGGGAACTTCCGGAACATGATTTTGAGTTATGAAGATTTAGTTGCGAATATTGCCGTTTGTTGATTATTTGGTTGATTTAATTATATGTTGATTGGAACAGTTGAATTTTTATCTGTTTGGCCGACGTGTTTAACTTTGGGTGATATTAGAAGATCATGTCGAGTCGAGTTCGTGGCCGCGAGAATTATCGGAATCGGAATTACGACGAGAAAGTTACGCGCGTTTGAAGTTCGTCGAAAAGGATAATTACAAGTTTCCATTTTGGGAAGCTATAAATAGTGGACTTACCGATTTGGGAAAGTCAAAGATGCATTAAAAGGTTTGACCGAGTTGACCGAGTCAACTCGGTGGAGAGAGGAAGAATCACGTCGGTACTCCACGGTGGTCGACGGTGAACTGCCATCCGGCCGTCTCCGGCCACGGGGGAGGAAGCTTCCGACTCGCCTCATCGTCCTCTATTCATTCCTAGCCTCACTTTCCGACAAGCCTCACGGTGGAGAGAGAATCATTGATCCAAAGTTTGGTAATTTTAGTGTTAATGGTGGTTTGTGATTTTGGCCGAATTGAGCTACATCAAGTACTGGGTTTTGTAGCCCTCATCTCCATTATTCTAACCATATAGATATGGTGTTCCAATTTGATTTGTGTGTGGAGAATTTTGAAATTGAAATTTGTGGAACAATTCGGTTTTACTTGAAATTGGATGTGTTAGAGTGAGAATTGGACTTCTGTGCAGTTGACAAAGTTGCTCAGTGGACGATTTTGAGTGGAATTGGTGCAGCTCCGCCGTGAAATTCTTCGGCCGGCAGCGGCGCCGCTGTGGACGGCGGTCAACGGTCAACAGGTTTGACTTTTTGGACTTTCGACAAGTTGCATGTCATTTGACTCGAAATCGCGCCCCGATCGCAGTGGGGAGGTTCGTTTCTCGATTTGAGCATCCGAAAGTAAAGCGAGGTATTGAGGTGTTATATATGGATTTTCGACGATTCGTCGACTTTGAATTACGTGTTTCCGAGAACGGCGGTTTCTCGTGATTTGATTTGTATTGTCGAGTTATGACTTGGAGAAATGGATTTTGTGAATATTCAGGTGTTCGTGATCGTTCGTTTGGCGAGGGACTTTCCGCCGGATCACGGGTTAACGCGATACGCGTTACGCCAGACTGTGAGTGGACAATTTCGTTTCACGGAAATGTTTGCGAGTCTTTTATTTGATTTATGAACTTGGGCATGCGTATGAGATTTCGGATTTGCATGAGCATGTGATTTACGAATATACGATTATACTTATACAAATATACGTATACGAGTATACATACACTTATATGCTGTTTCATGCATTTGCATCGAAATGTTTATGATTTGGTTTACACAGAGTACAGTCGTGGTTACGTTGTTGTATCGATACACTCGCCTCTCGGCTGATCCCCGATGGTAGGCATATGTCAGGGGAGGCTGTGACTCCTGACCCGAGGTCTTTACCGGGGGGAGGCAGACCTTTGACCTGAAGCCATTTCCGGCTAGAATCACGTGTGGGCCAGGGACCCCGTGGTTCTGACTGTACTAGCACGGTGTGTGTCCATGAGTGACCCCGTGGGATTTTTACTTGCATGCTCAGTACGCTGGAGGATTATGGTTTTACCTCGTGTACTATGTTGTTTATGTTTACCTGGACTCGCATATGTTTTTATAACATATATATTAACTGGTGAAAGACATTTATTTTCGTCCACTCACTCTAACGTGTTTTATGTCTTTCCCCTGGGCTTTTCGGTTTTCGTGCCCAGTTTGCAGTTCAGGCTCTGATGTCGCACGTCGTGGTCGGAGGCATAGTGCTCGAGCTACTTTGTTTCATCCAGTAGGTTTATTGTTCTACCTACTGTGGTATGCATATATGATTATGTATTTGATGTCGCTCTGAGCTTTCTGTGGTATATGTTATATGATTTTATACCGGATTTCAGTAAAGTATATATATATTTATTGTTTTACTTTACTGTTGATATATTGAGAAATCCGGATGGGATTGGTGCCCACAGTTTGCTTTTTGTGGCATAGGATGAAGTGTATTTTCCGCGTGCAGGTAATGGTAATTCCATGCTAGTAACGAAACTCTGTCCAAATTTCGAAAAGTTTTTGTTGGTTCGTGTTTTCGAAGGGGTTTGATTCCGATTTAGGGAGCTAAATCGGGGTTGGGTCCTTTCAGCTTGGTATCAGAGCATTTGGTTATAGGTTCTGTAGATTTCTGTAGTCGTGTTTACTAAGGATATTTGAGAATGTACAGCATGTCTGGAATGGTGACCCGACCGACTGGCGGATAATCATCAATATTCTGGGTGTTGTATGCTTTCAAATATTTAAAGTTCCATGATTACGTTCCACTTGTTGTGAACGATATTGTATTCATTAGGATGCCTCCTGACGTGCTTTCCGTGTCGTTTCGGTTGTGGACCCCATTGAGGATTAATCGACGCACGATTTGCCAGAGATTGTGGATTCGTATGAGTATTTGGAGTTCATAGAATTGTGTGGCACGGTTTACCTGGGGATGTGTATATGGGCGTCTATACGTTGCCTCAGAGCTGAGAATTGTGGCAGTGATGTTTGCCTGAGACAGATTGTTGTATTTGGTGGGCTGATGTTGTGTGAGATCCAGTTGCGACTCCATGGCCTACATTCAGGGTGTTGTGTATACGGTAATGGTTCCATCAGGCTACCCAGCATTCGACTGAGGAGTGTTTACCCACTTGAGGCAGAGATGTATTGTTCTTATGTTGTTTTGGTTTGCACGAGTTATGTGGCTTCAGAGGGAGCTATACACGAGGTTCGAGATAAGTTTGAACCTGAGCATCAGAGAGAGTCTGACTGTTATGCCTCGAGATAGCCGTGAGGAGCTTAGTGTGTTGCACTCAGTGGCGAGGATAGTGTGAGGGAAAGATGTACACGGTTTTCGATGTGACAGTTTGAGGAAAGTGGATTTAGTCGAGATTTTGATGAGGTTGAGTTCTGACACCTCGGGATCAGTGACTTCATCAGATTGTGGTCTTTTCGATTATGTTGGGGGTCATTAGATCAAGCAGAGAATCCATTTGTTGATGGTGGAGATCACAGTGTAGCGGATTTGCTCCTGTGGCATGAGTTTGGGCGATCGTTGGTGATCCTTTCACACAGTAGGTGTTGCGGTGATTTGTGTCCGTGGAGCATTTTCAGTTGCTGCTTCGGTGACCAGGAGGGTCACGTTGCGAGGGAGTGCCCTCAGCTAGCTGTGTATGCGGTTCGACAGCTTAGAGATTACGAGGAGATCATGATGCTATTCCTGAAGTTTGGCCAATGTACCTTTTAGATGAGTTATTCAGCAAGTCGCGATTGACGTGGGCGGCTAGTTGGGCATGTTGGAGTTCGTGCCATGACCTTGTTTGAGGACAGACTTTTCTCCGAGGTTACAGTTGTTTGATATCCATGGCTATTGTACCTGCATCTCACTTCCGAGGCTTTGCAGAATGTTGCATCCATCCGGAGGTTGCGAGATCCTTGATGGAGGATATGGCTTAGCCGCGGATCTGTTATAGTTGGACATTGTGGTTTTGGTATGTTTGCGAGTATGGACTTACTGACGATGCTTTTGGTTGTGTTCGAGTACCTCGAGAAGGAGGTGGTGTTTCGACGACCAGACTTTCCCCGAGATACTGTTTCATGGTGATGGTCGAGCAGATGGTGGAGACGAGTTGTGTTGTTTGTTTAGCTCATGTTGTGGATACTTCAGTTGCTGTATCCGACGTTGATGACGTTGAGGTGGTTCCCGAGTTTCCAGGTGTGTTCCGGAGGAGTTACCAGGTGATCCTCCAGCTCGGGAGACTGACTACACCATTGAGTTTGTATCAGGCGCTGGACTCATTTTACCGGCATTTTGTCGTTCGGAGTCAGCGGGGCTGATGGAGCTACAGTTTCGACTCCAGGAGTTTGCTGGAGGAGGTTTCAGGAGATTTCGTGCGATTCCGCGTATGTGCGTGTGTGCTCTTGCATTGTGTGTACGGTTGTTGGATGATTCGACGTGGTGGTGCATTGACTACCGGAAGCTTGATTTGCTTCAGAGGAGAGTAAGTATCCTCCGCCTCGGATTGACGAGTGGTTTGATCAGCTCGAGGGAGCTTCGATCTTTTCGAAGGTTGATTTCGGGTTCGGATACCATCCGTTGAGCTTCGATGAGTCAGTCGTTGTTTGGACAGTTTTTAGATCTCGGTGCGGGCATCAGGAGTTTTTGGTCACGTTGTTGGTTAACCAATGCCCCGTAGATTGTGTGGACTCGATGGACCAGGTGTTCAGACGGTTTCTAGACGAGTTTGCGATCATGTTCATTAGCAATGTCCTTATGTACTCCAGGAGTGTGGACCAGCACCTGAGGAAATTGTGAGTGGTTTTGCGGATTTTGCGAGACGATCAGGTGTTTACGAGTTTCAGCCAGTGTGAGTTTTGGCTGATTAGCGTGAAGATGTTGGGCTATGTGATGTTATCTGAGTGGGTGGCGTGGATCCTAACCAGATTGAAGCCGTGTTGATTTGAGGATTGCCCTACTATTGTACCAGAGATCAGAGGTCCCTTGAGTTGGCAGGCTATTACCGACTGCTTGTACAAGATTTTCCCGGATTGCCACTCTACTTTCCGGATTGGCGACGATGGTGTCAAGTTCGAGTGGTTCGATGCACGCAAGGAGAGTTACTTACTCCTGCAGGGTGGTTGACCGTTGCTTCAGTTTTGACCCTACCTGACGATCGTGACGAGTTCGTGGGTTATGGCGATGCATCGAGGTATAGATTTGGTTGTGTTTTGATGCTGTATAGCAGAGCGGTGGCTCGTGGTTACGGGCAGTGGGAACCTTATGAAGCTACGTATCCGGTGTTTTTTGGGTAGCTGTTTTATGTTAGCATTGAGGAGTTCGAGACACTACTGTTATGGTGTGCAGCGCAGTGTAGGACGTACACTGGTCATTTGAGTTTCATCCACTTGCATTTTCGGCCAGATTTGGGCTTGAGGCAGTGTAGATGGTTGAGGTCGATTACGACTATGGCTGCACCTTTGAGCTTGTTCGAGAAAGGTTAGAGGTTGTACTTCGACTATCTAGTTGGGATGTTGTTACTGATGCACTCAGTCGAGAGAGTCGGGACTTCAGTGTTTCATATGTGTGTGTGGCTCGAGTTTCTGTGTGAGCCGAGTGTGGGCTACGAGAGCTGAGTTTGGGTATGATGGCTTTGAGGCTCGTGATTTTGCGCGCGTTTGGCGCTAGTGATGCGGAGTTGTGTCTGATACTTCAAGATTACTACTCGTGATGCAACATGAAGAGCAATATAGCAGCTTGTTTGTGCAGATGCCACATTTGTCGACTGGCGATGGCTAGGAGGTAGAGACTTGCCGAGATGTGTCAGCCATTTGAGATTTCCGTTTAGACGTGGCGATTGTTGCTGTGATTGTGTGTGATTTTAGTGGCAGACTGGCGTAGCTGTGTTTGATGGGGATTGTCCATCTACGTAGTGTACATGTGTTCCAATTCGTTAATCGAGGTAATCAGCTACAACTGAGTGTTGGCGAGCTTTGCAGCGAGCATTGGAGACCAAATTACGAGCTAGTACCGGTTCTTATCCTCAGATTGGCGAGCGATCTTCGAGGATTATTCAGGCCTTGGAGGGCATGTTGTGGACCTCGGTGTTGCAGTTCCGGAGGATTCGGGACCAGCAGTTTCAGCTGTTCGAGGTTGCATGCAGTACCGGTTAGTTGACCACTTTGATTTTGATATTGTTTGATGTCGTTTTGAGGAACGATGTTGTACTTCATTGTGTTGGAGTGAGTTGGGTTTGAATTTGAGTTGATGTTTGATTCCGATTTTGTGGAGTGTGTTACCACAAACTGTCAGGTTAGCGGAAATGGGTTGATTGTTGCCCGAGTTTGATGTTTGAGTTTTGTTGAAATGAGTGTGTGAGTTATGTTGATATGTTTGAATTGAGTTGTGATTTGCCATGTGGTTTTGATTCGTATGTGGCCATAGGCGAGTTTGTGTTATGTCGTATGGTTCGGCATCGTCTATAGCATTGGCTTTTGTGCGAGTTGTGTTCCGTGTGGCGAAACTGTGTTTCAGGTTGGTTTCGTGTGGTATACCCTGTCTGTTCCTTATGCAGGAACACTTGGCGCTTGTGTGGAGCCAGTCCAGATTCGAGATTTGAGGGTACAGGGATTTTAGCACAGAGCTATCTCCTATTGTGGAGTTTGTTATCAGTGTCATGCAGTTGAGGTTGCCACTGGGCAGTTGAGCAGCATGCAGAGGCAGTACTCCTACTTTGTGTTGGCAGGCTTGAAATTTCGAGGTCGAAATTTTTCTAAGGGGGGTGGATTTGTAACGACCCAGACCAGAATCAGCAGTATGATCAACTTGATTGATGAGCTTGCACGTAGTCGCAGAGTTGCGACAGTCGTTTTAATCGCCGAAGCTTCTTAACAACTTAATTATTGGCCGAAAATTGGAGCTGGGTCTCTTCTCGAGAGTCGTTGTACGTGTGATTATGAGTTAGTGGACGGTTCCGGATCGTTATTTGGACGTAGTTATGAATATTTGAAGTTTTGACGGAAATGGATTAATATGGCAGGTTTGTTTGCGACTAAATTACCGGACGAGAATTTGGCTTCGGATCCTTCATGGAAGTTGTCCAGAATTTAATTTCGAGTTAGTGGGAACTTCCGAAACATGATTTTGAGTTATGAAGATTTAGTTGCGAATATTGCCGTTTGTTGATTATTTGGTTGATTTAATTATATGTTGATTGGAACAGTTGACTTTTTATCTGTTTGGCCGACGTGTTTGACTTCGGGTGATATTAGAAGATCATGTCGAGTCGAGTTTGTGGCCGCGAGAATTAGCGGAATCGGAATTACGACGAGAAAGTTACGCGCGTTTGAAGTTCGTCGAAAAGGATAATTACAAGTTTCCATTTTGGGAAGCTATAAATAGTGGACTTACCGATTTGGGAAAGTCAAAGATGCATTAAAAGGTTTGACCGAGTTGACCGAGTCAACTCGGTGGAGAGAGGAAGAATCACGTCTGTACTCCACGGTGGTCGACGGTGAACTGCCATCCGTCCGTCTCCGGCCACGGGGGAGGAAGCTTCTGACTCGCCTCATCGTCCTCTATTCATTCCTAGCCTCACTTTTCGACAAGCCTCACGGTGGAGAGAGAATCATTGATCCAAAGTTTGGTAATTTTAGTGTTAATGGTGGTTTGTGATTTTGGCCGAATTGAGCTACATCAAGTACTGGGTTTTGTAGCCCTCATCTCCATGATTCTAACCATATAGGTATGGTGTTCCAATTTGATTTGTGTGTGGAGAATTTTGAGATTCAAATTTGTGGAACAATTCGGTTTTACTTGAAATTGGATGTGTTAGAGTGAGAATTGGACTTCGGTGCAGTTGACAAAGTTGCTCAGTGGATGATTTTAAGTGGAATTGGTGCCGCTCCGCCGTGAAATTCTTCGGCCGGCAGCGGCGCCGCCGTGGACGGCGGTCAACGGCGGCGGTCAACGGTCAACATGTTTGACTTTTTGGACTTTCGACAAGTTGCATGTCATTTGACTCGAAATCGCGCCCCGATCGCAGTGGGGAGGTTCGTTTTTCGATTTGAGCATCCGAAAGTAAAGCGAGGTATTGAGGTGTTATATATATATGGATTTTAGACGATTCGTCGACTTTGAATTACGTGTTTCCGAGAACGGCGGTTTCTCGTGATTTGATTTGTATTGTCGAGTTATGACTTGGAGAAATGGATTTTGTGAATATTCAGGTGTTCGTGATCGTTCGTTTGGCGAGGGACTTTCCGCCGGATCACGGGTTAACGCGATACGCGTTACGCCAGACTGTGAGTGGACAATTTCGTTTCACGGAAATGTTTGCGAGTCTTTTATTTGATTTATGAACTTGGGCATGCGTATGAGATTTCGGATTTGCATGAGCATGTGATTTACGAATATACGATTATACTTATACAAATATACGTATACGAGTATACATACACTTATATGCTGTTTCATGCATTTGCATCGAAAGATATAAAACCGAATTGGTTCACAAATTTCAATTCCAAAATTCTCCAAGCACAAATCGAATTAGAACACCATACCTATATGGTTAGAATCCTTGAGAGGAGAGCTTCAAAGCCCAGTCCAAATCATAGCTCGAATCGGTCCGAATCCAAGAACCCGAATCACAAAGTTTTCCTCCATTTTCTCGCCGGAAATTCTTCCTCCACCGTGGACCATGCCGGAAAAATGAGGCCGGGGCTAGACTCGTGAGGTTGAGCCGAGAAGAACGCGACCGGAACCAAGCCACGGGGTGGCCGAAAACCCCCCGCCGCCATGGAGGCCGTGAGCCACCGTCGAAGTCTCCTCCACCTCTCGGTCAAACAAGGTCAAACAAGTCAACATAATAATTCAGTCTTTGACTTTCCCAAAGGGGCAAGTCCACTATTTATATCTTTCCCAAAAAGGAAACTTGTAATTATCCATTTCGACGAACTTTGAATATCCGTAACTCTCGCGTCGTAACTCCGATTCCGATAATTCTCGCAGCCACAAACTCGTCTAGACATGATCTTCAATAATCACCCAAGGTCAAACACATCGACCAAATCGCAACTAATTCTCTGTAACTCAAATTATGCTCCAGAAGTTCCCACAAACTCAAAATTAAATTTTGAACAACTTCCGTGAAGAAGTCGAAACCAAATTCTCGTCCGATAATTTAGTCGTTAAGAAGCTTCGGCGATTAATCTATTTCCGTCGAAACTTCAAATATTCATAACTAATTCTTCGGTCGTCCAAATAACGATCCAGAACCACCTACGAACTCGTAATCACACGTACAACGACTCTCGAGAAGAGACCCAACTCCAATTCTCGGCCAATAATTTAGTCGTTAACGAGTCTGGCGATTCAAATAACTGTCGGACAACTGCGACTACGCGATAACTCATCGATCAAGCTGATCATACTGCTGATTCTGGTCCGGGTCGTCACAGTAGTTCAAAGTTAAGCCCAATTTTAACCGGAAAAGTTTCAAAACTCACCGTGAAGTTTGAAAACCTCGCCGGAATTCAATTTCTCCAATCAGCCACCACCGGGCACGGCAAGGACTGAAACCACTTGGAATAGACTCACCTCTCCATGCACAAGGTCGCCTCATCTCCGCCGCCTCCATCGCCGGCAAATTCGGCCAGAATCCCCCAAACTTTAACACGTCATATCTTCTTCATCTGACAACCAAATTGAGTGATCCACCTATCAAAAGAAAGAGGAGCTCAAGCCCAACAACTTTCATGAAGAAACTACGGCCAAAAGATGCTGAAATAAGGCAAACCGACGCCGAGAAGGTCACGGCCCAAACGGGTCAATTTTGACCCGTGGGTCAACGTGGGTCAACGGGTATTTCCAAAAATAGAAAGTTTCCCAATTTGTTTTGTATTTATACTGTATACATACCGTACATATACCATGCCCAAATCAACGGCTATAATTCAATCTGATCCAAATCGAACGGTCATGATTAAATCCACATTCACCAACCAACTTCACAACTCGATAAAACATTGCTCACTTATCCGAAAAATTCTCCAAAAATTCCCACGATCTCGAAATTAAATCCTCTACAATTCCCGCGAAGGAAGTCAAACCAAATTCTTGCCCGATAATTTAGTCCTTAACAAACCCACAAGTACGATTAATTCACAATAATCACGGCTCGGACCAATATGTGCACATTCCACGGTTTGGGTCGTTACAAATCTACCCCCCTAACAAAAATTTCGTCCTCAAAATTTACATACCGGCTAGAAGAACGAAGCTATTGCTCATACAAATTGTTCTGGCTGCTACGTGACTACATTTACTATATGATTTATGTATAAACACAAACGCTGACACTAACAGAAAATTCCTGTTCTAGAGAATCTACTCTCGACAAGTAAGAACATCCAACGGTTCCAGAACCTGAACTGAACTGCAATTGAAACTGTCTACAACGAAAATTTCTGAGGCACGCTAACATCGAGGAATTAGGAATATACATCCATAACCAATGGTAAAATACATCATACCATATCTCAGCCCTGATAATACTTTTCAAACGATAAACCATAACGCTTATATCTTTACTAACGTGCATAACTTACTACGCTAACAACTGTTCATAACTCATTTCCATGGCAATAGCTAGAATGATACTCAATTACCATAGTATACTCTGATTGACATACGCGCAATATTTTCTGATAATCTGACAACTTTAATTTGTTAAGAAAATATGCATGTTATCTGTCATCTCTGGCAACACATAACCTCTTTCTGAACACCAAAGTGTCATTACTCCTCATCCGAAACTCTGCCGGTACACTATTCTGAATCAAATTCTTCTTGCTTAGCAGATAGGCATCTGAATTTTGAGCTTCACGAACTTGATCAAGCAACACTGGACGAACTTGGAAGCTGGCTAACAATGCTCCATCTTCATTCCCCTCCAACTCTGTTCCCGTTGCTCGCAACTCCGTCAAAAGTGAGATTCTTGCAACACGAACATGGAAAAGAGAAGCACCGTGCTTCCGACTAAGAGCATCAGCAACCACGTTAGCCTTTCCTGGATGATACTCAAAAGTGCAATCATAATCATTAATCAGCTCCATCTATCTTCGCTGCCTCATATTCAAATTTGGTTGTGTACGCAAGTAGGTAAGACTTTTGTGGTCGGTGTAAATCTTGCACTGCGCTCCGTACAAGTAGTGTCTCCAACTCTTCAATGCTAACACAATGATAGCTAACTCCAAATCATGAATAGGACAGTTAACTTCGTGTGGTTTCAACTGTCTAGAACCATATGCCACCACCTTTCCATGCTGCATCAAAACACAACCCAGACCTAACTTCGAAGCATTACTGTACCCAACATATTCACCACTATCTTCTGGTAACGTCAACACTGGTGCAATAGTCAACCTCTCCTTCAAAGTTAAGTAACTTTTCTCACAAGCATCAGACCATTCAAGCTTGACTCCTTTCTTCGTCAAACGGGTAAGCGGTGTCACTATCCGTGAAAAGTCCTACACGAATTGGCGATAGTAGCCTGCGAAGCCCAAGAAACTCAATATCTCTGCCACGTTAGTAGGTCTGCTCCAATTCAATACTGCATCAATCTTATCTGGATCCAAGCTAACTCCCTCAGCTGATATCACGTGACCCAAAAACTTTACACTATCTAGCCGAAACTCACACTTGCTAAGCTTGGCGTACAACTGAGCGTCTCGCAAAGTCTGCAAAACTACATGTAAATGCTTTTTATGCTACCTCACACTCCTGGAATAGATCAGGATGTTGTCGATGACACAAACTTATCCAGATAACGCCTGAAAATCTGATTCATCAGGTCCATGAAAGCAGCTGGCGCATCTTCAAGAAGACTGAAGCTCTTTTCAGCTGATCGAAAAAATAATCAATCCGTGGGAGTGGATACTTGTTCTTCACCGTAACCTGATTCAACTTCCGATAATCAATGTATAACCTCATCGAACCATCCTTCTTCCTTACAAGCAACACTGGAGCACCCAAAGTGAAACACTAGGTCGAATGAAGCCTTTCTCAATCAACTCTTGAAGTTGAATCTACAACTCCCTCAACTCTGCGGGTGCCATACGATAGGGTGTCTGCGAAATAGGTCTGGTACTTGGAATTAACTCGATGGTGAAGTTAATCTCTCTGACTGGAGGAACACCGGGTAAGTCCTCGGGAAACACATCTGGATACTCACAAACCACCGCAATATCACCAATGTCCGGTACACGCACACTCGCATCAATTACATGTCCAAGGTAAGCCACACAACCCTTCCTCAACATCTGCTCAGCCTTCATTGCTGAAATCAAACAAGGCAAGGAAGTATTCTTTTCACCACAGAATAAGATTTCCGGCATCCTTCTTGCAACAGTCAAGAACAGCCCAATCGTTTTCCAAGAAATCCATGCCCAAAATCACGTCAAAATCCACAATATCCAGCAGCATCAAATTCGCGGCTAACCTATAACCTCCAATAAAAATCTCACAATATCGTTATACCCACCCAACACACACTACCTCGCCAGATGGATACAACACTCGCCACAAACTAGGGAGTGGAGATACATATACAGTAGCCAATGATGCTAATCTATATGACATGAATGAATGCGTAGCCCCTGGATCTGGTAAAGTAAGAACTGGATGACCAAAAATGTACAACGTATTGATGATAACCTGAGGGGAAGCTCTGCCCTCATGTAGAGACATGGCATAAACCCGAGCTTGTCCTGTCGATCGTCCACGTTGGCCGCGATTCTACTGACCACCATGTCCAGAAGATTGTGTTGCACGATCACCAGAAGCAGTACCCTGATCTCGTCTAATACTCTAATCCACAACACCACTAAAAGTGCCAAGCAGAGGACACTCCCTCGCAAAGTGACCCACCTGGCAATAATGGTAACAACTCATAGTACCCCGGTAACATGAACCATGATGTCGCCTGTTACAAAGATTACATAATGGAATATCCCTTGGTGCAACTAGTGTGCTGAAGAAAGGTTGAGGATAACTCAATCCACTGGAACTGCCACTCGACTGCTGCCTCCGTGGTCGACTCCTCCTCCATCTATGACTCTGCCTAACAATATTAGTAAGATATTTGTAAGGTCCACTACCTGAAGATGATGCTAATACAGAAGTACCTGAACTCAGCCTCTTCGAAGCACTCTGACTAGGTCCACCCTCTTCGAATCGACACGTTTGAAACAACATCTGTCTCTCCCTCTCGATGTCCTCACCTCTGAGTGCAGCACTAACAAACTCATCAAAGTTATCTCGAGGCATAGTGGTCAAAGTCCTCTTGATATTCAAATTCAGACCCAACTCAAACCTCATGCACTTTGCTTCCTCTGATGCTACCATATCACTTGCAAATTGAGACAAACAGGTGAACTTATCCCGATACTCAAGCACTGACATATTCCCCTGCTTCAGGTTGGTAAACTCCTCATATTTCCGTTGCTGAGTAGCTGGATTGAAATACCGACGCATGAACATCTCTTTGAACATCGGCCAAGGAGTATCAATAGGAACTATGTCTATACCAACCCACCAAAAGTAGGCATCTGACTCAAGCAAACCCACTGCTGCTACAGTTTTCTGTTCAGGAGTAAAATACAGGTGCTCACAAACACGCTCAACCTGAACCACCCAAGCTTCACACACCTCGGGATCAACGGAACCCGAGAAAACAGTTGCTCCCACTGTCCTAGCCTTAATTAGCCATAGGGTCAATACGTTGTTCCAAACACAACACTAGCATAAGCAAGTCGTGCGTACGCTGATCCTTAATAAGATCCCCAGCCCCGTTAGCACATACTCCACGTCGAGGAGGCATCCTATAGATGAAAGGACATAAGTCCCATAACACAAGAAATGTAATCATGAAACTTCAAATATTTGAAAGCATACAACACTCTAGAGCATAGATGATTATCCGCTGCAGTTGGGTCATCGCTCCTGATATGCTGTACATTCTCAAATACCCTTAGTAACACAACTACAAGAGTCTACAGAACCTAAAACCTAATGCTCTGATACCAACTGAAAGGACCCGACTCCGATTTAGTTGTGTAAACCGAAATCAAACCCCTTCGAAAACATGACCTTTAATTTTTTTGCCAGAGTTTACTTTGAAACACGTGAACCAAGATTAGAACCTGCAAAGAAACACAATTCGAATATTCCACAAAAGCCAAACCGTGGGGCTCCGTTCCCCATCCGGATTTCTCAACATCATATATATAATAAACCATAAGGTTTACAAGAAATCCAGAAAACATTCAGGAGTAAACTCAACCGAAAACACAATATAAGTATTCAGAGCGACGCCTATATACATCATATACAACCAGTAGGTCGAACAAAGAACCTACTTGAACTGAAGTGTGACCAGAACTCTACGCCTCCACCGTCGATGTGCAACCCCGAAATTCAAACTGCAAACTGGGCAAAGAACATCGAAAAGCCCAGTGGAAGACAAATAAAATCATTAGAGTGAGTGAACAAAAATAATAATATGCCTTCCCAACATTTAAGTATATATGCTCATAAAAACATAATGCGAGTCAATGCACATGAAAGTCCTGACCAGGTAAATTTTCCCTGATCCATAAATATGCACATAAAATCCTGTGGGGTCACTCATGGACTCCTACGCATAGTACAGTTAAATCACAGGATCCCAGACCCACACATGATTATAAGTCTGAAAGACTTCGGGTCAGGATATCTGTCCCCCCCCCCCCCCCCCCCCCGGAGCATCTCGGGGATTAGCCGAGAAGTTAAAGCATCGATGCATACCTCTATATCCGAGATTGTACTCTGTGTAAACCAAATCATAAATCCTTTCCATGCACATGCATAATCGTAAAGTGCATAATCATAAATGCATAACGTAAATGCATAATCATAAATGTAAACTCATAATATGTATAAATCAAGACTCGCAATTCAACTGTGAAAATAAAATGTCCACTCACAGTACGAAGCTAACTCTGAGGTCTGGTGGAAGATCCCTCGCCAAACACTTGATCACGATCACCTAAATAACAGGGATATGATCAATACATATTGAAACACAACATACGGAGCTAATACGTCAAGAACCCTGCATTCTCGAAAGACGAATCGCTCGAAATATCGATGACGATAGCAAAATTCTCAAAATACACCCAAACAACCCTCGTCCTAAATTAGAACACTCAACTCAACTCAACTCAAAAACCTCACCATTGCGTTCGGCATGCGAAAACAAGCGAAACGACATAAAACATGCCAAAAATCTCACTTCGTTGAAGCTCCGCCGCGCACGGCGGCGCGTGGGGCTGCCGTCGCTGCCAAAATCAGACCAGCCCAGAAATCTTCGACCTACACATAAATTTGAAGATCTCGACATTTCCAACAACTTTTTAGTTCAAAGCTAAGCCCAATTTTAACCGAAAAAGGTCCAAAACTCACCGTGAAGTTCGAAAACCTCGCCAGAATTCAATTTCTCCGATCGACCACCACCGGGCACGGCAAGGACTGAAACCACTTGGAATAGACTCACCTCTCCATGGGCTACAAAACCCCCACAAGGTCGACCTCCATCTCCGCCGGCGAATTCGCCCGGAATTTCCAAACTTTAACACGTCATATCTTCTTCATCCGGCAACCAAATTGAGTGATCCACCTATTAAAAGAAAGAGGAGCTCAAACCCAACAACTTTCATGAAGAAACCACAGCCAAAAGATGCCGGAATAAGGCACACCGATGCCGAGAAGGTCACAGCCCAAATGGGTCAGTTTTGAATTGTAGGTCAACGCGGGTCAACGAGTATTTCCAAAAATAGAAAGCTTCTCAATTTGTTTCGTATTTATACCATATACATACCGTACACATACCATCCCCAAATCAATGGCGCGCTATAATTCAATCTGATCCAAATTGGTCGGTCACGATTAAATCCATATTCACCAACCGACTTCAAAACTCGATAAAACATTAATCACTTATCCGAAAAATTCTCCAAAACTTCTCACGATCTCGAAATTAAATTCTCTACAATTTCCGCGAAGGAACTCGAACCAAATTCTTGCCCGATAATTTAGTCGTTAACAAACCCACGAGTACGATTAATTTACAATAATCACAGCTCGGATCAATATGTGCACATTCCATGGTTCGGGTCGTTACACTTACACGAATACTTTAATGTATAATTGTTTGTATTTGATTGCATCTTTGTTTGTCTTGTGTAATATTTTCATATTGAATGTAGGATTGCATTGGTGCCATTGATGGTGTCTACATTGAAAAGGAATACCAACACAAAATGTGATGGTTGAAATAACGAAACTTTCACTTGGACGACTGTGACGACCCGAACCAGAATCAGATGTGTGTTTGGCACGATTCTCGAGATTTGGTTATAGTCGCAGTTTTACGATTCGCGACTATGTTTTCAGTCGAGAATTTGAGTTGGGTGTCTTCACGGAAATTATAGAGTACGTGATTTCGAGCTCGTGGGTGGTTCTGGAAGATTTTTCCGATTACCGAGGAATATTTTATGATTATTTGAAGTTTCGGGTTCTGACGAGTTTATCCGATTGTTTCGAGCTTATCCGAATCACATCGTATATTCATTCCGGACCGTTGATCGACCCGAGGGACGAGCATAAATATCGAAAATAGCTGAGAATTAGTCGAAAACTTCATTTTGGGCGTTGACCAACCTGGAATTTCGTTGACTTTCCATATTTGGAAAGTGAGCCATCGGACCGAAAGGGAAAGTTGCCATTTTGGGAAGTCACCGTCCGGCCACCTTGGGCTTCGAGGAAGGTATGGTTAGAACCCTTAAGTGATTTCGAGTATGTTGATGTATGTTTTGTTGAGTTTTGATCTCGTTTTGGATGGACCCGAATCGGGTCGAATTCGTCTCCGTCGCCGGAGTCGGTTGTGGTAGCTCTGGTGGGTGTTCGAGCTTGGGTTGTTGGGGGTTTCGTTCCCCATCCCTCAGTGATGCTCCCTGGGTGGTTAGATTTGAACGAGATGGAGTTTGGGATCGAACCCGATTGGATTTTCCGGTGAAGATTTTGGCTCGGTTTTGCTTGATTTTGAGGTGGTTATGGTTTGAATTGGGCTTAGTGTTAGTGGAGAAAGATGTTCGCGTGGTTGAGTTGATGTAATCTGGAGCTTCCCGCCGTGGGATTCCACTGTTGACGGCGCGCAGCCGGCGGCGGCGGCGGTCAACGGCGGGGAAAAAGTTGACTTTTTAGATTTCGACAATTTTAATGTCGTTTTTCTCGAAATCGCGCCCTAATCGTCGTCCAGAGGTTTTCGGGTTGATTTGGTTAGCCGATTGTCAGTCGAGATTTCGAGTGGGGATTTCGGGATTTCCGTTATACATTTTGTACCGCATTTCGTATTTCCGGGAACGGTTGGTTTCCGTGCATCAGTACACTGTTGTGGATTACGTTATTGATCAGTTACGTTTTTGTGGATATTCAGGAGATCGAGATCGGGATCGTGATCGTGTTTCTGGCGAGGGATCTTCCGCCGGTCCTCGAGATTAGCGCGAGTGCGCGTTTTGCTCATCTGTGAGTGGACATTTCTTTTCACGGATTGTTTGCGAGTCTTATATATGATTTTATGAACTTAAGCATGCAGCATGATGATGATTTACGAGCATGAGATTTCATACTAGATTATATTAAATATGAGCATGTGTTTACGATTATACGATTATATTTATACGGATATACGTATACAAATATGCATACATTTATATGTTGTTTCTTGCATTTGCATCAAATTGTTTATGATTTGGTTTACACAGAGTACAGTCTCAGTTACGTTGTTGTATCGATACACCTTGCCTCGTCGGCTGATCCCCGACGGAGGGCCGCCTGGAGGGGCGTTTCCCCAACCAGACCGGTGAGGGACGTATTCCCCGGAACCGAGGCCATTTCTGGCTTAGAATCACGTGGTAGTCAAGGACTCCGTGGTTCAGACTATACTAGCACGGTGGAGTCCATGAGTGACCCCGTGGGATTTTATTTGCATGCTCAGTACATTGGAGGAGTATGAGTTTTACCTCGTGTACTTATTATTTTATATTCCTAGACTCGCATATGTATTTTAAACATATATATATTAACTGGTGAAAGACATTTATTTTCGTCCACTCACTCTAACGTGTTTATTGTCTTTCCCCTGGGCTTTTCGGTTTCCGTGCCCAGTGTGCAGTTCAGGTTTGGTGTTTCACGTCGCGGTTTGGAGGCTAGTGATCAGAGTCACCTGTGTTTTCCAGTAGGTTCTTGTTTCGCCTACTGATGTACATATTGTATATGTTTTACGTTAGAGGTCGCTCTGATACATTCTGATACATGTTGTGCGGATTTTCACGGATATACATATATATATTGTACAGTTTATTTACTGTTGATTATATTGATGTTGAGAAATCCGGATGGGATTGGTGCCCACGGTTTGCTTTTTGTGGCATAGGACGAAGTGTTAATTTCTGGGTGCAGGTTATGGTAATTCAACGCTAGTAATGAAACTCTGCCGAAATTTTGAAAAATTTTTGTTGGTTCGTATTTTCGAAAGGGTTTGATTCCGGTTTAGGTAACTGAATCGGGATTGGGTCATTTCACGACACAAACACACATTTGCTTCGTCTAAGTTAACACTTGGATGATGCAAACATGTGTTTGCGTCATCCAAGTGAAAGTCCCTTATTTTTAGAGTTTAGGGTTTAGGGTATACTAAGTGCTATTTTGAGGATTTTAGGGTTTTATATATGTATAATTAATTACTATATATTGTGTTTAAATACCTTAGTACGTATAGACTACGAAATGTCGTTCTTTCGTCCTCGTGTAAGGGTTTTGTGGAAATTTGATTCTCAATCGATCGATTTGATCCTCCGGATTAATTAATTAATTTTAATTTCGGTCGAAGTGACCGCGCTATTTAACTAATTATTAAATATTTAAATTAAGTACAAAATTAATACTTGTACATACTCCTCCTCAAAATATATATAATTAATTAATTACTACATCATTAAATTATTTACAATAATTAATTAATTACCAATTAATATTCCGCGTCATTATATTGTACTTTTCGTCATAATCGTCGTCATCCTCATTCCCGTTATCCGATTGCTCCTCCTCCTCTTCATACTCAACATCGTCCGACAAATATCTTGAGTCCTCATCCTCTTCCTGCTCCTCTTCTTCATCTACCTCATTAATTGCATCAATAATCTCATCTTCAGTTAGATCCGTATAACCATCAGGCATGGGTAAGCGTTCATCAGCTTGAACCAGGTCCATTATGTCGGAGCGGATGACATAAATATTAGGCTCTTGATAGGCAAGAATGTCCCTTTCCGGTTCATTAGCATCTTCAGTCGCCGGTGTTCCTTTAGTTATCGTAGTATTCCATATTCCTCGATGAGAGATATGGTTAACTATTTTCCACCCTTCACCTGCTTTCGGATTATCGAGATAGAACACCTGCCTAACTAAAGTGGTGAGAGCGAAAGGCTCATCCTCATACCAGCTTGAGTTTGTATTGACTGAGCGAAAGTCCCTAGTCTTCTTTTGTACGCTTGAACCATTTGCACTTGAATAGGAAAACGTTGACATCATCTGTAACATAGCTGAACGACATATACAATAGCCCCATAATATAGATCATTATCTTTCCCAACCACTACCCCACTGTTTTGTGTTCTCCTTCCTTCGTCTTGAGCTAATGAATGAAACTTTACACCGTTCACAAAATATTCAGGGTAAATATAGTGTTTAATCGGTTTCCCTGCTAGCAAGTGCTTTGGCCATGACCACCACCCCCCGTGGTTTTCAGATTTTTTTAGATCAATCATCTGAGAAAATGAGAAAATTAAAGGGTTTGCTTTCTACAAACATGATCGATATGTATATACACTAAATACCGAGACATACGTACGTACGTACCCATTGGATGAAATAATCGGGGAACTTCTTCTTAACCATTTTCTCAAACCACGCCGAACTCTTGTCCTGATTTAACGCTCGAAGCCTCTCCCTGTATGACATCATGTACGGCTCAACTTCATCACAGTTTCGCAACACTGCCTAATGTGCCTCAATAAGTTCTTCCCGTTTTAACGATTCCTTTAATACTCCTATAAACAATCGTACGACATTTGTGACGACAGAAAGATTGATGCGGGAACTAGGATTGGAGGCAGTGGGATGTAGTGGATCTTTGAGGTACCTGTTGCAGTAAGTAACACACTCATGCATTAGGTATGTCTCGGCTATGGAGCCATCCAGAGAAGACCTGTTTTTGACGAATCATTTATACTGTCCAAGATGTCTACAAAATCAAACGTTCAATTAATACATTGTAGAATAAGAATAAATACATATAGCTAGTAATCTCTAGTGGAAGAAATTATGAATCGAAAAACCTGTATAATTAATTAGTTGTACGTACCTTTCTTGAGGATACATCCAAGTGTACTGGACCAGACCAGAAATTAGCACATGGTCGGGCAGGTGGATCATTAGGTGAATCATGATGTCAAAGAAAGAAGGGGGGGGGAATCCTCTCTAGTTTGCAAATGATATTGTTCAAGCGTACAAAAGAACATCCCAGGCTATTATCAGTCGATACAAACTCAAGTTGGTATGAAGTTGAGTCATTCACTCTTGTCACCTTAGTCAGATAGATGCTCTATCTGGATGATCCGAAAACGAGTGCAGGTTGGAAAGTAGTTAACCACATGTCTCACCGAGGAATGTGGAGTACCACAAAACTTGAAGGGACATCAACATTAAACACTAAAGCGAATAATGTCAATGCATATCAAGAGCCTAATACTTGTGGCATTCCCGACACAGGGCAACTGATTCGATTTGCCAAAATCTTATTCGTACCTGATAGCAACACGAATCTTACTGAAAATGAGATCATTAACCTAGATAATATTAATGCCTATGAAGAGGAGATGGAGGAAGAAGATTTCGTCGTGTATGATGATGATGATTATGGAGATTATGATTATGAGGATGAAGAACCTGATCAGAGTGAGGAGGACGACCATGATGAAGATTATGATGACCGAAGTGATTGATGTATGTGTAAATTAATAAGATAGAATTTGAACACATATTTATTTAATTACTTAATTAATTTATACGCGTACAATTTTGATGGATTGAATTTGATCTGGTTTAATTTAGAGTATTTTTAATACTTGTTCTGTCTTACAGTTATGATTTTGTGTCAAACAAAAGGATGATGCTTTTCTGTTAAAGAACTAACTTAGACGACGAAATAAAGAAGGTTTGTCGTCCAGGTACAACTTTAACATCCCGATCCAAGATTTACCATGTTATTCTTATTAAACGTTAATCGTCGATGGTAATTTATTTTTATAGTCGGTAACTATCGCTGGCGTTTGATCAGAAATTTATCAATTAAGTTTTTTTGAGGTATTTCTTTGAAAAAAGTCATAGAATTTATCGAGATGAGTTTGTGGCCATGTCACATGTTAAAATCGAAGTTACGACGAAAGAAGTTATGGTCAACGAGAAGTTTGTATGATTTTACCAATTTAAATTAATCGCAACTTGTGAGTATAAATATGACTTTCCAAAAATGGAAAGTCAAACTTTCCATTTCAGTTAACAAATTTTTTCTCCTTTTTCTCTCTCCTCTCCCACACGTCTCTCCTCTCTCACAGACCGTAAGCTTGTCGGCGACGAATCTCGCCGGTCCGGCCACCAAAACCGATGAGGCCGGTGTCAAAAGTTTCGTCTCCCCCTCATCTTTCAAACCTTCAAGATCTCAACCTTCATCTCTCAAAGATGTAGCCGTAGAGTGGAAGACAAAAGTCAGTGATGGGTGTGACCTATTGGGCTTTGAGGCTCTCCTCAAAACAAAACTAATGACATTAAGAACACATCTCAATTTGGCCAAAGCAAGGAGAATCAAAGGATTGAAGTTTTTGGGGGATATCAGTTTCAAGGTAAATTAGACTAGCTAGAGGATAAATTGGATTTTATTGTAGTTGAGGAAATTATTTATTGTGTAATTTGGAGTAGAATAGGCCTCGAGTTGACGGGAAAAATTGCCGGCGCCGCCAGCTGTGGTCCATAACGACTCTCCGGCGAGGGGATTTTTGACAAAAATTATATGTTGTTTTACTCATAATTATGTACCGAATGTAATGAAGAGGTTATTGAATTGATTTGGACATTGATGATTAAGACATGTGATTAATCAGATATTAATTAAACGATTTACAATATTATTAAACTGTTAAATTGATTGTCGATTCGACTTCAAATGACATAAATTTTAAGGAATATGTTACAACTATAAAAAGGATTCAAGAACTTGAATTCGGAATTTGATTAGCTCGACATTAGTCCGAGAAGCACGTTGTTCGAGAATGCGAGTTTCTCGACGATAATGCTCGTTGGTATGCGAGCTTAGCTTTTCATTATGATTTTTGACGATTAGTTATTAAATGATAATCATCGTTTCATGACGACGTATTAGCAGCTAGTGACAGATGTTTAGAAACATCAACAGACAGGCTTTGGCTGGATGAGAATCATGACACAGTACTATGAGTGGACCTTTATTTTCACAGTCGATAGTAAGTTCAGTTTTTAGTTTTCAGAATTTCAATATTTTAGTTTTGCTAGCTTATTTTATTTCAACATTACAGTATTATAGTTTAATTTATAGTATGTTTTATAGCATTTTAATTTGGAGGTTTACTTTGTGATGGGTTTATTTAGTTGCATTGATGCTATAGCTATTCGGCTAATCACCGGATAGCCGGACGAACCGAGTTAGGACAAACACCCTGTTCAACCTAGATTGTCTCTGGTTAGGAAAACACCCTAGACGATCCCATCACCTTAATATTCATAGATAAGTCGTTTCGAGTTAGAAAAAACACTCTAAACGACTACCTCCATTTGCAGCTCAGTTTATGATATTTGAACTCACATTATTTCACTGAAATTAACAGAAAGGCATACAGTCATAGTTTTACGGACTTAAGTCATTTATGATATTTTTCCACTCACTCTAATGTTTTATATTTTTATGCCTTTCCTTGGGCCCTTTGTTTTAAATTGCTCAGTTTTTAGGTTTGCCAGCTGAAGTCGTGCCAGTCAAGAGTACGAGGCATGACAGTCTACAGCTTCCGTCTTCTCTGTGTAGGTTTTTAGTTGAAGTTCAGGCTAAGGTTGCTCGTGCTAGAATACCTGGTACCGATTAGTTAGTGCTAGATACTCTAATATGGGTCCCGCAAGACTTACCTTGGATTACTACGGTAATCTGGGGTGGGTATTATCAATGTTTTAGACGACAAAACAGCTAAGTTTCATCGTCTAAGTACGGCTTAGATTCAAAATAGTTAAGGTTCGTCGTCCAAGTACGACTTAGACGATGAAACCCGTTCAATCGTTGCTTAATCCCTAAACCCTAAACACTTAAACCCTCACCCTTAAACACTTAGACGACGAACCTAGTATAATTTGGCGTTTAAGTGTCCAATTAGACGAGGAATTATTGTTGTTTATGCATTTCCTCCAACTAAGAGCACGACCATTTATAGCATCTTAAAATGTATATTTTTTTTGTCAGGGGCAAAAAGTAAAAAATTCTTGATTTTTGAGTGTCGATCGTAAAAAAGTCGGAGTTACGAAGATTCGTATATAAATATTTCCGTTTGGTTGAGTATTTCAGTTTTATTGTTGAATACGCCGATCAGACCCTTAACAAACTTTGTATTTCCTAAAAGTTCGTCTACTTATATATATTATGTTATGATGAATATATCCAATGGTTTTTTTTCTAAATTCAATTTCTTTAATATTGATGTTGAGTGAATATATATACGAACACTTAAGTTATACTACATTAGTAGATATGTCACAAGCTTGTAGTCTTCAATAAATTTTTTATGCTAAATTTCAAATAATCTCTATCTAGTTGATTATTAAGTTTTTATGATAAGACAAACACTCGTAACCTCGGAAATGGGTTCATGAATTAACTTTTACGATCGATTCCGTCTTTTAACTATTTTTCGCTAATCACTAAATTTAATCTATCGAATCCTAAACTAATTTGAATTGCATTGAACTATTTTCTTCAATATTATATAAATATATATGATGATTTATAGGCAACTAAAAAACATTCATTTTTCAAATATTTAAAAAAATATATAAAAATGCATTTAAATGAAAAAAATGTTCAAGTTTCGTCACCTAAGTACCACTTAAGCGATAAACACCACTTGTTTCATCGCCTAAGTGGTACACTTAGACGATGAATATATTTTTTTCGTCGTCTAACGCCAAAAATTTGGCGGTTAATATTTTCCGCCAAATTCTTGGAAAATTTCATAAAACAACTTAGACGACGAAACAATTAAGAGTCGTCGCCTAAGTCGACATATCAGATCGATCGAATTCGATCTTCTTCCTAGAAATCCCTAAATCCCTAAAATTCTGTCTCCCCGACCAAAATCGGCATCGCGCCTCTAAATCCCCTATCATCCTCCTCCGGTCTCCTATCATCCACCCCCTGACCCCCCCCCCCCCACGGCCTCCTCCTCCATAAATCCCCTCCCCGACGATGCACTCTCTCTCCCTCCCCGCCATCACACTCTCTCTCTCTCCGTCCACAGCCGTCGCACTCTCTCTCCCTCCACCACTATTGCACTCTCTTGCCACTACCAGAAAAATACATTTAGACAACGAAGCATATTTGTCACCTAAGTGGCATTTTTTGTCGCCCAAATACTTAGGCAATGAAACTTTCGTCGCATAATAATCGTAGCCTAAGTACTTAGACATCAAAAAAATCTTCCTCTAAATGATGACAGTGTTTGCCGTCTAAGATTCATCTTAGTCGACGAATACCTATAATCATCATCTACGTATTACGACTTAGGCGACGACTTATTTTCGTTATTTAAGTGTCACCGCTTAAAAGACGACTAGTGATCATCGTCTAAGTGATCCACACCGCGCTGCCGCTCAGATCGTCATCGTTGGGCCTAGGAGTGGGCCCGGGGGGACGACACTTTTTCAGAACGGGAAACTCCGTGCTGGCGCACATCACGAAGAAGGCGGGCATCTTATTGTTTTGAGCGTCAAGTTGCCCCTGCATCGACCTCGTCTGCTCCCAGGCCTTATCAGTCGACTCCATTGCCAACCGAGCCTTCTCAAGGGCGGCTTATTGCGCCTAGTCGACGATGCAGATGACTGAGACAAATCTCTCTGGACTGTCCATCCTAGCCCACGATCCTCTTTCCAACTCGGTGGCTGTAAACAACATCGGCAATAACGATATGGCTCTCCATCGATAGAGGAGGTGCCTCCTCAGGTGTCATCTCTAGGTTTTCCCGCTGGGTGTTCTCCAATTGCACTTGGGTCATTTCTATTAACCTCGCCTGAAATTAATCATATTAACAATACATAAATATTAATTATAAAAAAAGATCTATCGTAGTTTTCCCTAAAATTGGAGGACACCAAAAACTTGCAAGAAAAAAGATACTTTGAATAACTAATTCAAACATCACAAATTCACCGTGGGCACCGATTCCTATCCAGATTTCTCAAGTTGAAAATCATAATTTAACCAACTAAAGCATAACCTAACTCAAGTTCAAAATCATATTCCAAGAGCATAACCTAACTAATAATTTAACTTCTTATAAATACAATTATCGTTATTCTAAATTTTGCATACATTTTGGAAGTACGATTAAATTCAATTGATAAAGATGAGTGACTTACGCCGCGTTCACTCACTTCAATGACGACCTCGAGCTTGACATAAGCGGTGACGCTGGAATCAAGGAAATAATGTATCAAACCCCCATCTATGTGCTCCTTTGAGATGTAGATTTCGAGCCCAAAGAATGGTGGCCGGTCTTCTACTCATGATTTGCTTGTTGGCCTCCGACCTTGTCATCCATATAGGCTAACGCTACCTCATGTGGAGCATGAGAGATTGGGCCAATCGCCGGAGCAGAAGGATTCGGAGGAGCTGAAACGGTCTCCTCTGAGGTTTGCCTCCAACTTATTTATTGTGCAATGGATTGGAGTTCGGCCTCCATCTCTGCTTTCGTATGCCTCTTCCTTGGCAGCATCTTAATTAAGCTGAAAAAATGAAATATGAACGATATAATATTCATCGGCATCATAATTCATCTAAATTTCATCAAATATAAATATATCCAATTTATCCAAATTTCACAAATATATCCAAATTTATCCAATTTATCCAAATTTCACAAATATATCCAAATTTATCCAAATTTCACAAATACATCCAAATTTATCCAAATTTCACAAATACATCCAAATTTATCCAAATTTCACAAATACATCCAATATATCAAATTAATATCCATATATCAAAATATATATCAATTAATCCATATATCAATATATATATTCATCAAACTATTTCATATATGAAATATATATAGATATATATAGTGAGAGAGAGAGAGAGATACTACCAGAAGGATTTGGGTCAGAGAACGATGGCAGTGACGTGATGGAGAGGAGAGAGGGAGGAGAGGCCTGTGAGAGAGAGAGGTGGCGGTGGCGGTTGCAGTGGCGAGTCCGAGAGAGAGAGAGAGAGAGAGAGAGAGAGAGAGAGAGAGAGAGAGAGAGAGAGAGAGAGAGTGGCAGTGAAGAGTGGTGACTGGGGGGTGAGGCCCAGGGGAGAGAGAGAGGCGAAGGGGGGAGAGATGGAGGCGGCGGCGGTGGCAAGCGGGAGGTGGTCGGCGGTGGGATTTTTGGGGGTAGTTAGGTTTAGGTGGGAGTGAGATCGAGAGAGAGGATGGAGAGAGAGATATTGTGAAATAAGATCGATCGATATATTTCCAGATTTAGGAATATATCGATTGACTTAGGCGAAGAAATAAACAATCTTCGTCGTCTAAGTTGTTTTTAAAAATTTGCAAAAAAATTTGGCACAAAAAAATTGAACCACCAAATTTTAGGGGTTAGGTTACGAAAATTTATGGCTTCGTCGCCTAAGAAGATACTTACATGACGAAACGATGTAGTTTTGTCGTCTAAGTGATATTTTATTTAATATTTTTTGAGATAAATTAAAATTAAATTTAGTCGACCTCCTTAAAAATAAGGAGAAATTAGCCAGCAGATGTAATCATTACAGTTATGTAATAGTTAAAAAAATGCCGCAAATTTTGTACAATTTGGTATTTCGATCGATACAGTACGTTTGTGAATATCGACAAAAGTTTAGAAGACAAAAACGATTGTAAATATTAATAATCGTAAAACCATTTCAATACGACGTGATGGACATTTTGTAGTACGTGCTTAACCGACTTATAGGCCAACAAGTGCTTTTCCCACGACCACCACCCCACGTGGTTATTGAATTTTTGTAGATCAATCATCTACAAAAATGTGAAGAATATATATGAATGTGTTATTAATTTCTACGGAAAATTTGACATAGTTTCCCCTAAAAATAAAGGAAACCAAAAACCTGCATGCATAAAGTAAGGCAAAACACTTGGCATAAGCAAACACCAAATGTCATTCCAATTTACCATGGGAACCTATTCCCATCCAATTTTCTCAATTTAAAAAATAACTAATCACAGACCTATATGCGTGCATGGTTTAAATTAATTAAACATACGTATCCATTGGAGGAAATAATCGAGGAACTTCTTCTAAAGTACTTTATCAACCCAGGCAGGACTCTTGTCTGGTTTGGCTACCCAAATCATCTCCCTGTAGAGCTTCATGTAATCGTCGACCTTGTCACAGTCTCGCACACTACCCAATGCACTTAGACAAGTTCTTCTTTAATTAATCTTTCTTTTAATACTCCTCTAAACGGTCGTACAACATTTGTGACGGCTGAAAGATTATTGCGGGCATTTGGATTAGAGGCGGTGGTCAGGACTGGATCCTTGAGGATTCTGTTGCAGTAGGTAACACACTCATGCATTAGGTATGTCTCTGCTATGGAGTCACCTGGGGTAGATTTATTTTTCACGAATCTTTTATACTGTCCGAGTTGTCTGCAAAATCATACAACTAATTATTTGACAAATAGTAGAAACATAATAAAAAGATATGTAAATGATGAAAAACCATTATAAATAATTATATGTACCTTTCTTGAAGATACATCCAAGTATAATGGACAGGACCAGAAAGGAGCACTTGTTCGGGTAGGTGGATCATGAGGTGAATCATGATGTCAAAGAAAGTAGGGGGAAAATTCTCTCTAGTTTGCAAAGGATGTGCATAATTTCGTATTGTAGTTCAACCACATCTGACTTCTTCAACTCTTTAGCGCATAACATCTTCCACAATCTACACAATGCTACTATTGGTTCGACAATGTCTTTAGGAAAATAAGGTCGAATAACCACTGGAATCAGACGTTGTAGCATAACATGATAGTCATGAGTCTTTAAACCAATGAACATGTGTTGCACCTCATTGACTGCTCCAAATATATTTGTTGCATACGTAGACGGATAACAAATACTCTTAAACCAGTTGAATATAGAACCCCTCTGTGTCGGCTTCACTGTGTAAGGTGCATCTGGCATCTTGTTGTACACTCCTCTTTTATCCCTCCTTAATCATAAGGGACGGCGTAAATTCATAAATTACAAATCTTTTCGCATTTTGGGAGTATTTTTAGTCTTCAACTTAATACCCAGAATTGTTTCCACCACGTTGTCACACACATTCTTTTCTATGTGCATGACATCTACGTTGTTCCTAAGTTTCAACTTGGACCAGTAAGGCAGTTCAAAGAATATACTCATGTGATGCTAATAGCTGAGATCGTGTGGAGGGTGTGGATTGAGTTTCTTCACATCTTTGTCATTGGTCAACTCACCGAAATAGAAGCTATTCAACCTCTCAAAAATCGCTTTGCCAGACCATTGTCAAGGTTAAGGATTATTCTCTACTGTCTTGTCCTAGTGATCCTTATCTTGTCGCCACGGGTGATCATGAGCAAGCTATCTACAGTGACTCAGGTAACACACATTCCCCTCGTACCAACTGGAGTTGACATCGTCTAAACAGACAGGACAACCATTGTATCCTCTGGTTGTGTAAAATGCCAACATCTCATACTCAGGAATATTGTTGATTGCCCACATTTAGCTACTCTCATCGTGATCATCGTGTCAATGAACTTGTCATAAGTTTAGACTCTATTTTCCCACAACAGTTTCAGCTCGTCGATCAATGGTCTGAGGTACACATCTAAACACTTTCTAGGAGACTTAGGACTTGGAATTAGCAGAGTAAGAAAATTAAATTCCTTATTCATGCACATCCATGGAGGCAGGTTGTATGACAATAGAATAATTGACCAAGTGCTGATGGCAGTGCTATTACTAGCCTAATGATTGAATCAATCTATAGAAAGTTCGAGTCTAACGTTTCAAACCTCTGCTGCAAAGTCTTGAAATTTCCTATCGAAATGTTTAAAAGCCTCCACATATGTCGCGTGTCGGAGCACATCGTCATCTACTCACTATTCTAGGTACCATCTCATTGCTTCTACTATGTATAGAGACATGTACAGACACTTCAATCTGGGAATCAACGAAAAATAGCGAAGTACCTTCACAGGAATTAACTTCTTCAAACTCCTCCTATTCTGGTTCACATATCTGCATTGGTTGCATACATGACAGTAGTCCAAATGTGCACTCTATGTAGAATATCACACAATCATTTATGCATGCGTGAATTTTCTTGTACTTTAGGTCAAGGCTGCTCAAGATCTTTCTAACCTTATAATGAGTTTTTGGAAGTTTATGATGATCAGGAAATAACTTATATATATGCTCCTTCATTTCATTAAAAGCACGGTCTGAAATTTTATTCTTCACTTTTATCTGAACTTCCTCCATTATATATCGCAACACATTCTCTGAACATTCAGGGTACACTGGGGTCTGAGTTTCGAGTAGCATCCTATTATACTTGTCCATCTCAGTAGTGTCATTGGTCAAGCTAGCAGCGGGGAATGTGTCATCGTGAGTGGTATCGTAACCTCCCTCTTGGTGTTGGTGTCCACCATGACTAAATCTCGAAAAAGCATTATAGACCAAATCTACAGTTGGATTCCAAGCAGGGGCGCCACTACCGTTGGAGGAGGCACCATGGTAACTGTACCCTGAGCTGAAGTCTGGTCCTGAGCTGAACTCTAGTACTTCACTGTGCTCGCTCCATGTAGTGTAACTCCACATCATACCATGGTTGTACATGTGTTGAGACATAACATTAGCCTCCACAAATTGATGGTTAAGACATTTTTTGCACTGACACATGAAACACTTTTTTCGCTGACCATGTTCCATCGCAAAAATTACAAAGTTCCTGATTCCGTTCATATACCGCACATTACTTCTATTCACCAACTGTATCCAACTCTTGTCCATATTTCTACGTAGGTTAATAGTTATCATGCATATTAATTATATTTTTTCAACCAATAATTAATTAATCTAATATACTATACTATATATATGCTATAATCAATCTTATACTACAATTAATTAACATAAGCTAATATTATATAAATGCATTTACATATTAATTATATATATATCGACTAATTATTAAACAATTAACTGGCTTAATAATTAATTAAAACACACGATTACCTTAATTAAACAATAAACTTTACAATTACTTCAAAAAAAATTAGCTTTACAATTAGCTTAATTAACAATATATTAAACATACATGCACTTAATTAAGCTTAACTACCTAGCTTAAACCATTAGCTTAACGTCTAGAGATCCCAATTTGAAAATGGGAGCATGTTACTATGGATTTTGTATACAAGCTACCTCGTACATCTAAAGGATGAACAAGTATTTGGGTAGTTATGGATCGCTCCACGAAGTCTACACATTTTATACCAGTCATAGTGAAACTTTTTATGACTAAACTAGCTCAATTGTATATGCAGAAGATTGGGAAGCTACATGGTGTGCCTGTTTATATTATCTGGGATACAGATTCTCTCTTTACTTCATAGTTTTGGAGAGCTTTGTAGGAAGTTTTGGGAGCCAAGTTACAATTCAGTACAACTTTTCACCCCCAGATGGATGGCCAGTCTGAGAGAACAAATCAGACGTTGGAAGATATGCTGAGATCCTACGTATTGAAATTTCTGGGAAAAAGAAATAATTACCTACATTTGATGAAATTTGCTTATAATAACAGTTTCTACTCCAGGATTGGTATTTCACCATATGAAGCCTTATACGGGAAACAATGCAGGACCCCGCTATGCTGGAGAAAGGTAGAAGAGATAAGCCTTATTGGTCCAGATATTATGCAAGAAACGACAGAGCACGTGCAGATCATTCGAAACAGGTTAAAAACTACCCAAGATTGAAAAAAGAGTTATGCGGACATTAGGAGGAAAGATCTAGAGTTAGAAGATGGTGACTGGATATTTTTGAAATTGTCGCAATGGAAGGGTATAATGCGATTTGAAAAGCGTGGCAAGCTTCAGCCATGATACATTGGACCATATGAGATTATTGAATGTTTTGTTGATGTTGCTTATCGTTTGGAGTTACCATCATAACTAACACGAGTTTATGATGTGTTCCATGTGTCCTTGTTGTGGAAATATATCTCTGACCCCTCTCATGACATTGTGCCTGAGCAGATCCCGTTACGTGAGGACATGGTCTATATTAAAGAACTAGTGGAGATTCTTGACCATAGGGAATAGGTTCTCAGGAAGAAGACCATCCCTTTAGTGAAAGTTTTGTGGAGGAATTATGCAATGGAAGAAGCCACATGGGAACCAGAGCTGCACATGAGAGAGCAGTTCCCTTTCTTTTTCTAGTATGTATGTAAATTTAGAGGACAATTTTTTTGTAAGGGGGGCAGATTGTAACGACCCAAACCAAAATTACACGCTAAACAAATTGTATTAAGCTTTGTCCCAAGATTAGTCGTGTTGATTAAGTTGTTAGCAACTTTTTAATCAAAGTAGAATTTGATTTGACTTTCTTCACGGAAGTTATAGAGTATATAATTTCAAACTCATAAGAATTTTTCGGTTAAGCGAGTTATTTTTAATGATTATCAGAAGTTAGTAGGAGAAAATCTTGAAAAGAATTAATTTTTAGGTCGGTTTAATCTCAGCCGTTGGATCTTGATATGATCAATTTTGGACCGTTGATCTCGCCAGCTACTTATGGGTATAAATAGGTTTTTTTTGAATTTGGAGAAAATCAGAAAGAAAAAAAACCCGTTTGAAGCTCGACTCGTTTTCCTTGATAGACCCGCGCCAACTGACCGGACCCGACCAGCTGGTTTCGGCCACCTCCGGCGACAAAACAAGTAGGGAATCAAAGCTTTGTTGCTTCCTCTATTGCTTGCTATGATTAGTTTTGGGATTTGTAGGTTTTATTATGCCACCCGAATTGGGTTTATTCTGAGGAGTCGTTGCCGGCGGTGGCGGCGCTCCGGCGTGTTTTGAGGGTTGGAGGTGGGGGGGCTATTGAAGCTCTCCCCCTTCTGAGTCTATATGGGTAGGTAGCGAGATCCGTCGATGCTCCACGGCGAAACTTCGACGTCATGAAGTTTCCGACCAATTTTGGGCCGTGAATTTTCGAGGTGATTTTCGGCCATGTGAGGCAGAGTTGGAGTGTGTAACATTAGGGGTTTGATTGGATTTGAGTAGAGGACATTTTGGGGGCCAAATCTCTACCATTGGTGGCAGTTGCTAGAGTTTGGATCTATTCCATTCATGGCAGTTCTGGACCTCGGTCCAGATATAAAAGTGATAGGCCTCGTTGAGAGATTTCCAACGAGGTATCAAATGTTGAAAACGGAGAACTTTTGTCGAAGGCGTGCGTGACCCACACATTACCCCCTGTGGAGGCGTGAAGGCCACGCGCCGTCGCCCACAGAGTTGCTCTGGCGAGGCAGGTTGTTGAATTTATCGACGGTGTTTTCGGGGTTGTGTTTAGAGCCGCTTTTCATAATTTTACCTGTACTGATATCATATGATCAGTATTTACAGAACATCGAGATGACGACCCCAACGAGGGGAATTTCACTGGACGCCAGCAGTAGACGCAACTTTGTGAGTGGGCCCTTTTTATTTTCAGTCGACAGTAATTTCATTTTTCATCATTTTTGAATTACAATATATTTTACGGTATGTTTCAGAGCATTTTTATTTGGAGGTTTTTCTTTGTGATGACATTAGTTAGTTGCATCGATGCATTGACTGTTCGGGTGATCACCAGATAGTCCAGTCAGGACAGGTCAGGGTGCCTCGTCTGGCTTATTACTTACAATTTTTATACAGATAGTTGACTCAGGTTAGGGAAAAACTCCCGAGTGATCACCTCCATCAGGATTCAGATTTATGATACTTGAACTCGCATTATTTTACATAGATCAGCAGAAAAGTATTAAACTATATTTTATTATTTACACAGATTATACAAGATTTTGTCTACTCATGCTAACGTTTTATGTTTTTAAATGCCGTTCCCTAGGCCTTTTGGTTTCCGTTGCCCAGGCTACAGTGTAAATCCTGAGTTTGCGTGGTATTGTCGAAGGCTTGGAGTCCACCAGTTAGCTCTTCATCAGTAGGTTCTAGTCCACTATTAGACTATTTCTTATATATCCTTTGTACATAGAAGTCGCTCTGAATATTAGTAGTGTAATGTTATTTCCAATAGTGCACTCATGTATAACTGGTTACTCCTGTAGATGTTGAGTTCACTTCTTGTTGTCATTAGAACTAGTATTTGTAAATAAGTCTTAAAATTTCAGAGTTTAGTTTATTGTTTTGTTTGTGACATTTGTTGAGAAATGCGGATGGACAATCGGTGGTCCACAATTTATTTTTGGAATTTGGTTTTAGAAGTATTATCTTCTTGTAGGTTTTTGGGTTGTTCAGTTTTCAAAGGGAATTATGTCAAAATTATTGTAGAATTTCTTAGAGTATGGTTAGTCGTTATGACTTAATTCTAGTTTACTAGCTAAACTAGGGTTGAGTCATTTCTAGTTTGTACAGCTTGTGATTATAATAGCCTCTACTGCTTGTGGGACTATTCCCAACGAAGCCTGATTACATAAACAAAATGAGCTAAAAAACCTAATTTATGAGTTAAAGTACTAGCTTCTCTATAGACATGAACTACTTTGCATTCTGAAATTAATTCAAGTAATAACAATAACACTATGTCTTCAATTACCTTACCCTACTATGAGTTCTCCTCTGTGCCATAGACAATTGATGAAACAAGAGCTTGAAAATCAGATTCAAATATCACCTTCGACAACTTATGCTATGTTGCAAAAATACAAGCCTCCCGAAAGGCTAAAGATTCACTCATCTCTGCTATAGAGATATGTTGTTGGTACTTAGGAAAACCTCCAAGGACCAAGCTTGTATCATGATGTAGGACACCTCCTAGACCTCCAATGTGACTATCTACAGCAAATGCCCCATCTACATTCAATTTCAAGGTACCTGGTAAGGGTGCAGTCTAAGAATTGCTCAGCCTTGCCATCTTTGAGTTCCTCTTCTTCTGGAAAACCGACCACATGGTTGCAAAATATAACTGCGCCTGGAAGCCAAATTGAACCGGTGCCTTTGATTTTTTCTTTCCACATACACTGATTTTGCTACTTCCATATGAACCAAGCAATCACTAGAAAGATAGTCGATTCCTCTGTAGACAAGCGTGAAGTGCATGAAAAGATCTAGTCACGAAATATCATACATACTCAACCAGAAAGTTTCCTAAATAAGAGTAGGAAATCGAGAGAACACTTCTTCAGTGAAAGAGCAGTGCCAACCAACATGCAACACATCTTTATACGAACATCCAGAGAGGAGACATCCTGAAGTTATAGGAACCCGTCTTGAAAGCAGGTTGGACACTGTAGGAAGCACTCCTCTACACACCATCCACATGTGGAGTTTCACTTTCCCTGGAACCGACATCTTTCATAAATTTTTCCAACTCGAAACTGAGGGTTTGACATTGCCACTAGACACCGAATGCAATGCCTCACAAGCTAGCTTATAAGCTGACTTCGTAGAGAAATAACCTCTCTTGTCATGATGCCATATCCATATATCTTCCATTTTTCGCATGCTTTAAAAAATTCTTAGTATCAACTCTACACCTTCATTGACAAACCATTCTTGGAGTTTCAATTCATTCCACTACCTTTGTTCTGTAATTAGGTCACACACTTGAGTATTTGCAGGCGCCGTACATCCTAATAGAAGATAAGAATATGGCTGGGGCAGCCATGGATCACTTGTAACCCAAATTGAAGTACATGTACCCACTTGGCATCGCAAGCCCTTTATCAACACTTCCCAAGCCGAACTAATACCTCTCTAGCATGTCAACATAGATCCTTGAGCATTAGCCTCAAGAAATTCACAATCAGGATAATAGCGTGCCTTGTATAGTTTAGAAACAAGTGAGTTAGGAAAGTTTAACAATCGCCATCCCTGTTTATGTGACGACCCGAACCAGAATCAGAAGTATAATCAGCTTGATTCGTGAGTTACAGCGCAGTCGCGGATTTTTGACAGATATTGGAATCATCAGAGTTCTTAACGACTTAGTTATTGGCCGAGAAGTGGAGCTGGATCTCTTCTCGAGAGTCGTTGTACGTGTGATTACGAATTCGTGGGCGGTTCCGGATCGTTATTTGGACGACCGAGGAATTAGTTATGAATATTTGAAGTTCGGATTTAAATGGTGGGCTACTTAACGACTAAATTACCGGTCGAGAATTTGGTTTCGGCTTCTTCACGGAAGTTGTTCGGAATTTAATTTCGAGTTCGTGGGAACTTTCGGAGCATGATTTGGAGTTACGAGGAATTAGTTGCGAATTTTTCCGTTTGTTGATTATTTAGTCGATTTAATGTGTGTTGCTTTGAAGGGTTGACCTTTTATCCGATTGGCTGATATGTTTGACTTTGGGTGATTATTGAAGAGTATGTCGAGATGAGTTCGTGGCCGCGAGAATTATCGGAATCGGAATCACGACGAGAAAGTTACGCGCGTTTGAAGTTCGACGAAAAGGATAAACATGGAGTTTCCGTTTTGGGAAAGCTATAAATAGTAACTTGCTCTTTTGGGAAAGTGTTGACTGGAATTAATGTGTTGACTTGGTGGTTGACTCGGTTTGACCGAGTTGGGAGGGTGAAGCGCGACGGTGGCTCGGCCTTGCCGGCGGCGAGCTTGCTCCGGCCACCTCCGGCCTCAACTCCGGTCCCTTCCTCTTCGGCTCGACGTCCTCATCATGATTCTGGCTTCCTTTTCCGGCAAGCTTCATGGTGGAGAGAGAAAACTTGAAGCAAAGTTCAAGGTTTTTGGGTTTAATGGTGACTTTTGATTCGGGCCGAGTTGAGCTCAAACATGGACTGGGTTTTGTAGCCCTCTTCAAGGTGATTCTAACCATATAAACATGGTGTTCTAATTCGATTTGTGGATTGAGAATTTTGGGTTTGAAATTTATGAACCAATTCGGTTTTGCATGAAATTGACCTAGTTAGAGTGAGAATTGGCCTTTGTTGCAGTTATGAAAGTTGCTCAGTGGGTGGTTTTGCATGGAATAGGGGTTGCTCCGCCATGAAATTCTCCCGTCAACAGTGGCGCCGCCGTGGGCGGCGGTCAACGGTCAGAGTTGACTTTTTGACTTTCGGCAAGTCGCATATCATTTGACTCGAAATCGCGCCCCGATCGCAGTGGGGAGGTTCGTTTTTCGAGTTGAGCGTTCGAACGTAAAGCGAGGTATTGTGGTATACATATACGGATTTTCGACGATTCGTCGACTTTGGATTTCGTGTTTCCGAGAACGGTGGTTTCTCGTGGTTTGATTTGTATTGTCGGATTATGATTTTGAATATTGGACGTTGTGATTATTCAGGGGTTCGTGATCGTTGTTTTGGCGAGGGACTTTCCGCCGGATCACGGGTTAACGCGATACGCGTTACGCCAGTTTGTGAGTGGACATTTCTTTTCACGGATTGATTGCGAGTCCTTATTTATGATTTATGAACTTGAGCATGCAGATTGATTATGATTTTACGAGCACGTGTTTTACGATTATGTTTATACGAATATACGTATACGAATATATACATATACGTACATAATATGATTTAAGCATGTGCATAGAAAAAGATTTATGATTTGGTTTACACAGAGTACAGTCTCAGTATATGTTGTGGTATCGATACACATTGGCTTCTCGGCTGATCCCCGAGTACGCTCCGGGAAGGACAGATATCCTGACCCGAGGCCTTTCTGGCTAGAATCACGTGTGGGTCTGGGATCCCGTGGTTCAGACTGTGCTATCGCGTGGAACCCCACGAGAGTCTCCGCGATATGTTTTACGTGGCATGCTCAGTACGTGAGTGGTAGCCTGAGTCTCCTCACGTTTTATTTGATTTTCATGCATTTGACTCGCATACGATTTTATTCGTATATATATATAAACTGGTGAAAGACATTTATTTTCGTCCACTCACTCTAACGTGTTTATTGTCTTTCCCCTGGGTTTTTCGGTTTCCGTGCCCAGTTTGCAGTTCAGGCTCTGATGTCGCACGTCGTGGTCGGAGGCATAGTGCTCGAGCTACTTTGTTTTATCCAGTAGGTTTATTGTTCTACCTACTGTGGTATGCGTATACGATTATGTATTAGATGTCGCTCTGAGCTTCCTATTGAATACGTTATACGATTTTACACTGGATTTCAGTAAAGTGTATATATATTTACTACTTTACTTTACTGTTGATATATTGAAAAATTCGGATGGGGTTGGTGCCCACGGTTTGCTTTTTGTGGCATAGGATGAAGTGTATTTTCCGCGTGCAGGTTAAGGTAATTCCACGCTAGTAGCGAAACTCTGCCCAAATTTCGAAAATTTTTTGTTGGTTCATGTTTTCGAAGGGGTTTGATTCCGATTTAGGGAGCTAAATCGGGGTTGGGTCCTTTCAGCTTGGTATCAGAGCATTAGGTTATAGGTTCTGTAGACTTCTGTAGTCGTGTTTACTAATGATATTTGATAATGTACAGCATATCTGGAATGGTGACCCGACCGGCCGGCGGATAATCATCAAATTCCGGGTGTTGTATGCTTTCAAATATTTGAAGTTCCATGATTACGTTCCACTTGTTGTGAACGATATTGTATTCATTAGGATGCCTCCTGACTTGCTTTCCGTGTCGTTTCGGTTGTGGATCCTGTTGAGGATCATTCGACGCGTGAATTTCCAGTGAACAGTGGATTCAGATGAGTATTCAGAGTTCGGAGATTTGTGTGGCACAGTTTGCCTGGGGATGTGTATACGGGCGTCTATATGTTGCCTCAGAGCTGAGAATTTTGGCAGTGATGTTTGCCTGATTCTGATCATTGTATTTGGTGGGCTGATATTGTGTGAGTTCCGGTTGCGACTCCATGGCCTACATTCAGGGTATTGTGTAGACGTTAATGGTTTAATCAGACTATCAAGCAATCATATGTGGAGTGTTTACCTACCTGAGGCAGAGATGCATTGTCAACATGTTTGTTTCCGTTTTGCACGTGTATTGTGGCTTCAGAGGAAGCAGTGCACGAGGTTCGAGATGAGTTTGAACCTGAGCATCAGAGAGATTCTGATTGATATACCTCGAGACATCCGTGAGAAGCTTAGTGTGTTACACTCAGTGGCGAGGCTATTATGAGGGAAAGATGTATGTGGTTTTCGATGTGACGGTTTGAGGAAAATGGATTCAGCAGAGATGTTGTGATGAGGTTGAGTTATGATACTTCGGGATCAGTGACCTTTATGATATTGTTGACGGCCGTCAGTTTGAGCAGAGAATCCGTTTGACGATGGCGGAGATCACGGAGTTGCGGATTTGCTCCTGTGGCATGAGTTTGGGCGATCGTTCCCGATCCTTTCACGCAGCAGGTGTTGCGGTGATTTGTGTTCGAGGAGTACTTTCAATTGCTGTTTCGGTGGCCAGGAGGGTCACGTTGCGAGGGAGCGCCCTCAGTCAGCTGTTTTAGCGGTTCGACAGTTCAGAGTTCGCGAGGAGATCCTCGTGTTGTTCCTGCAGTCTGATCAATGTACCTTTTTGACGAGTTATTTAGCAAGTCGCATTTGACGTGGGCGGCTAGTTGGGCATGTTGGAGTTCGTGCCATGACCTTGTTTGAGGACAGACTTTTCTCCGAGGTTATTATTGCTTGGTGTCCATGGCGATTGTACCTGCATCTCCACTTCCGAGGTTTTGGAGAGTGTTGTATCCATCCGGAGGTTGCGAGATCTTTGTTGGAGGTTATGTGTTAGCCGCAGATCTGTTATAGCTGGACATCGTGGTTTTGATGTGACTATGAGTATGGACTTACTAATGATGTATTTGGTTGTGTTCGAGTACCTCGAGGAGGAGGTTGTGTTTCGACGACCAGATTTTCCCGAGATGCTGTTTTGTGGTGATGGTCGAGCGGATGGTAGAGACGAGTTGTGTTGTTTGTGTAGCTCATATTGTGGATACTACGGTTGTTGTGCCCGACATTGGTGACATTGAGGTGGTTCCCGAGTTTTTCAGGTGTATTCCGGAGGAGTTACCAGGTGTTCCTCCAGTTCGGGGGACTGACTACACCATTGAGCTTGTACCAGGCGCTGAACTCATTTTACCGATGTTTTTGTCGTTCGGAGCCAGCGGAGCTGATGGAGCTACAGTTTCGACTCCAGGAATTGCTGGAGGAGGTTTCAGGAGATTTTAGACGACCCCGCATATTTGCGTGTGTGCTTTTGCATTTGTGTATACGGATATCGGATGGTTCGACGTGGTGGTACATTGACTACCGGAAGCTCGATTTGCTTCAGAGGAGAGTGAGTATCCTCCGCTTCAGATTAACGAGTGGTTTGATCAGCTTCCGAGAGCTTCAGTCTTTTCGAGGATTGATTTCGGATCCGGATATCATCAGTGGAGGTTTGATGAGTCAGATGTGGCTATGTGGCTTTCGGATCTCAGTGCGGACATCATGAGTTCTTGGTCACGCTGTTTGGTTGACCAATGCCCCGTAGATCGTGTGGACTTGGTAGACCGTGTGTTCAGACAGTTTCTGGACGAGTTGCGGTCATGTTCGTTGGCAATGTCCTGATGTACTCCAGGAGTGTGGACCAGCACCTGAAGCAATTATGAGCGGTTTCGCGGACTTTGCGAGACGACCAAGTGTTGCGAAGTTCGGTCAGTGTGAGTTTTGGCCGATTAGCGTGAAGATTTTGAGCTGTGTGATGCTAGCCGAGGGAGTTGGCGTGGATCCTGATCAATTAGAAGCCGTGTTGATTTGGGGTTTGCTCTACCATTGTACCAGAAATCCGGTGTGTCTTTTGGGTTTGGCAAGCTCTTACCGACGGCTTTGTGCAGGATTTTCCCGGATTGCCACTCTACTTTCCGGATTGACGAAGAAGGCGTCGAGTTCGAGTGGTTCGATGCACGCGAGGAGAGTTACTTACTCCTGCAGGATGGTTGACCGTTACTGCGGTTTTGACCTTACCTGACGATCGTGACGAGTTCATGGGTTATGGCGATGCTTCGAGGTATAGATTTGGTTATGTTTGATGCTGTGTAGCAGAGCGATGGCTCATGATTCCAGGCAGTGGAACTTTGTATAGCTACATATCCTATGTATGATTTGGGTGTAGCTGCCCTTGTGTTAGCACCAGAGAGTTTGAGATACTATTGCTATGGCGTGCAGTGTGGTGTAAGGTGTATACTGACCACTGAGTTTTATCCACTTGCATTTTCGGCCAGATTTGAGCTTGAGGCAATGTCGATAGATGGAGTCGACTGACGACTATGGATGCACATTTGAGTTGCTCGAGAAAGGCTAGAGATTGTATTTTGACCATCTGTTTGGGATGATGTTGATGCTGATGCATTCAGTTGAGAGTCAGGAGCTTCAGTGTTTCATGTGTGTGTGGCTCAAGTTTCCGTGTTAGCCGAGTTGCGAGCTATGGGAGCTGAGTTCAAGTGTGAGATGTTGAAGCTCATTGTTTTGCGTGCGATGTGCACCAGTGGTACGGAGATGTGCCTGATACTCCGAGTTTACTACTCGTGACGCAACATGAAGAGCAATGTAGCGGCTTGAGTGTGCAGATGCCACATTTGTCGACTGGCGATGGCTTGGAGGCAGAGACTTGCCGAGAAGTATCAGCCATTTGGGATTACCGGTTAGACGTGGCGATTGTTGCTATGTTTATATGCACTTTGGTTTGTGATACCAGTTGTCGGGCCTTTGTGGATCATTTGACAAACTCAGTACAGTTCCTTATACTTTCAGAGATGATTCCAGTGGTTGGCTGGTATAGCTGTGTTTGATGAAGGTTGGCCATCTACGTGGTGTACCTGTGTCCCAGTTCACCGATCGAGGTGATTAGCTACGACTAAGTGTTGGCAAGCTTTGCAGCGAGCATTGGGGACCAGATTACGAGTTAGTACCGGATCTTATCCTCGGATTGGCGAGTGATCTTCGAGGACTATTCAGGCCTTGGAGGGCATGTTGTGTATTTCGGTATTGCAGTTCCGGAGGATTCGGGACCAGCAGTTTCAGCTGTTCGAGATTGCATGCAGTACCAGTTTGTGGACCACTATAGTTTTGAGATTATTTGATGTTGATTTGAGATGTGGTGCTGTACTCCATTGTGCTGGAACGAGTTTGGTTTGAGTTTGGGTTGATGTTTGATTCTGATTTTGTGGAATGTGCTACTACAGACTGTCAGATTAGCGATATGGGTTGATAATTGCTCGAGTCTGATGTTTGAGTTATGTTGTCTTGAGTATGTGAGTTATGTTGATGTGAGGAGGTTGAGTTGTGGTTTGCCATGTTGTTTTGATTCATATGTGGCCATAGGCGAGTTTGTGTTATGCCGTATGGTTCGGCATCGCCTATAGTGTTGGCTTTGTGTGTTGTGTTCCGCGTGGCGGAACTATGTTTCAGGTTTGCTACGTGTTGTGTACCCTGTCTGTTCCTTATGTAGGAACACTTGGCGCTTGTGTGGAGCCAGTTCAGATTTGTGATTTGTGGGTACAGAGATTCCAACACAGAACTATCTCCTATTGTGGAGTTTGTGATCAGAATTGTTCAGTTGAGATTGCCGTTGGTGAGTTGAGCAGTATGCAGAGGCAGTGCTCCTACCTTGTAGTCGGAAGACTCGGAAATTTCGAGTCGAAATTTTTTTTAAGGGGGGTGGATTTGTGACGACCCGAACCAGAATCAGAAGTATAATCAGCTTGATTCGTGAGTTACAGCGCAGTCGCGGATTTTTGACAGATATTGGAATCATCAGAGTTCTTAACGACTTAGTTATTGGCCGAGAAGTGGAGCTGGATCTCTTCTCGAGAGTCGTTGTACGTGTGATTACGAATTCGTGGGCGGTTCCGGATCGTTATTTGGACGACCGAGGAATTAGTTATGAATATTTGAAGTTCGGATTTAAATGGTGGGCTACTTAACGACTAAATTACCGGTCGAGAATTTGGTTTCGGCTTCTTCACGGAAGTTGTTCGGAATTTAATTTCAAGTTCGTGGGAACTTCCGGAGCATGATTTGGAGTTACGAGGAATTAGTTGCGAATTTTTCCGTTTGTTGATTATTTAGTCGATTTAATGTGTGTTGCTTTGAAGGGTTGACTTTTTATCCGATTGGCTGATATGTTTGACTTTTGGTGATTATTGAAGAGTATGTCGAGATGAGTTCGTGGCCGCGAGAATTATCGGAATCGGAATCACGACGAGAAAGTTACGCGCGTTTGAAGTTCGACGAAAAGGATAAACATGGAGTTTCCGTTTTGGGAAAGCTATAAATAGTAACTTGCTCTTTTGGGAAAGTGTTGACTGGAATTAATGTGTTGACTTGGTGGTTGACTCGGTTTGACCGAGTTGGGAGGGTGAAGCGCGACGGTGGCTCGGCCTTGCCGGCGGCGAGCTTGCTCCGGCCACCTCCGGCCTCAACTCCGGTCCCTTCCTCTTCGGCTCGATGTCCTCATCATGATTCCGGCTTCCTTTTCCGGCAAGCTTCATGGTGGAGAGAGAAAACTTGAAGCAAAGTTCAAGGTTTTTGGGTTTAATGGTGACTTTTGATTCGGGCCGAGTTGAGCTCAAACATGGACTGGGTTTTGTAGCCCTCTTCAAGGTGATTCTAACCATATAAACATGGTGTTCTAATTCGATTTGTGGATTGAGAATTTTGGGTTTGAAATTTATGAACCAATTCGGTTTTGCATGAAATTGACCTAGTTAGAGTGAGAATTGGCCTTTGTTACAGTTATGAAAGTTGCTCAGTGGGTGGTTTTGCATGGAATAGGGGTTGCTCTGCCGTGAAATTCTCCGGTCAACAGTGGCGCCGCCGTGGGCGGCGGTCAACGGTCAGAGTTGACTTTTTGACTTTCGGCAAGTCGCATGTCATTTGACTCGAAATCGCGCCCCGATCGCAGTGGGGAGGTTCGTTTTTCGAGTTGAGCGTTCGAACGTAAAGCGAGGTATTGTGGTATACATATACGGATTTTCAACGATTCGTCGACTTTGGATTTCGTGTTTCCGAGAACGGTGGTTTCTCGTGGTTTGATTTGTATTGTCGGATTATGATTTTGAATATTGGACGTTGTGATTATTCAGGGGTTCGTGATCGTTGTTTTGGCGAGGGACTTTCCGCCGGATCACGGGTTAACGCGATACGCGTTACGCCAGTTTGTGAGTGGACATTTCTTTTCACGGATTGATTGCGAGTCCTTATTTATGATTTATGAACTTGAGCATGCGGATTGATTATGATTTTACGAGCACGTGTTTTACGATTATGTTTATACGAATATACGTATACGAATATATACATATACGTACATAATATGATTTAAGCATGTGCATAGAAAAAGATTTATGATTTGGTTTACACAGAGTACAGTCTCAGTATATGTTGTGGTATCGATACACATTGGCTTCTCGGCTGATCCCCGAGTACGCTCCGGGAAGGACAGATATCCTGACCCGAGGCCTTTCTGGCTAGAATCACGTGTGGGTCTAGGATCCCGTGGTTCAGACTGTGCTATCGCGTGGAAGCCCACGAGAGTCTCCGCGATATGTTTTACGTGGCATGCTCAGTACGTGAGTGGTAGCCTGAGTCTCCTCACGTTTTATTTGATTTTCATGCATTTGACTCGCATACGATTTTATTCGTATATATATATAAACTGGCGAAAGACATTTATTTTCGTCCACTCACTCTAACGTGTTTATTGTCTTTCCCCTGGGTTTTTTGGTTTCCGTGCCCAGTTTGCAGTTCACGCTCTGATGTCGCACGTCGTGGTCGGAGGCATAGTGCTCGAGCTACTTTGTTTTATCCAGTAGGTTTATTGTTCTACCTACTGTGGTATGCGTATACGATTATGTATTAGATGTCGCTCTAAGCTTCCTATTGAATACGTTATACGATTTTACACTGGATTTCAGTAAAGTGTATATATATTTACTACATTACTTTACTGTTGATATATTGAAAAATCCGGATGGGGTTGGTGCCCACGGTTTGCTTTTTGTGGCATAGGATGAAGTGTATTTTCCGCGTACAGGTTAAGGTAATTCCACGCTAGTAGCGAAACTCTGCCCAAATTTCGAAAATTTTTTGTTGGTTCATGTTTTCGAAGGGGTTTGATTCCGATTTAGGGAGCTAAATCGGGGTTGGGTCCTTTCAGTTTAGCCAAGAGAGCTAAATTATGAGCATGAAGGTCTCGAAAACCCATACAATCCTCCTCCTTTTGAAAACAAAGTTTATCCCAAGAAAGCCAATGAATTTTACAATTTTTTGGTGAACTTCCCCACCAAAACTTCGCACAGATCTGGTGTAGTGTATCACATAAGGATTGGGGAAGAAGGAAGTAGTTCATGGAGTAAGTTGGTAGTGACTGAGCTACAACTCTAATGAGAATGTCCTTACAAACGCCACTGAGCATCTTTCCTTGTCACCCTTCTAGTTTCTTGTTAAGTTTTTGACTAATTTATGAGAAAGTCTCCTCTTTATTTCTGCCGATATACGTAGGCAAACCGAATTACTTTTCATGCTTCTCCTCAATAGACACACCCAAGAAAGTCGCCAAACTCTCTTTTAGTTCAACTGGAACATTCTTGCTAAAGACTATACTGCTCTTCTCAAAATTTATTTGCTGCCCCGACACTACTTCGTATTCTTTCAACACCTCCTTTATATGGGAACATTTGGAGACTGATGCCTTCCCAAATAGTAAGCTATCATCTACAAAAAGTAGATGTCTAATAACAGGAGCACCTGGCAAATTTGGATACCTCCAAGGGCCCCCACTGAGGCTATTTGATCAAGCAAAGCTATAAAAACTTCTGTGTACATCAAGAACAAATAAGGTGAGAGAGGATCTCCTTTCCGTAAGCCCCTGGAGGGTTTCAAATAACCTTTTGGGGAGCCATTTAAGAGAAAAGAATATTTTACCGTTAACACGCACTGCATTACAACCTGAATCCATTGCTCCTGAAAACCCAATCGTAGTTGAACAACTTTGAGAAAATCCCATTCCATTCTATCGTATGCCTTACTCATATTCAGCTTTAGTGGGAACACACATTCAGTACTAGACTGGCAGTTGTGAATATAGTGGGAGACCTCATTAGTAATCAGAGAGTTGTCTATAATTAACATACCCGGAACAAAAGCACTCTGAAAAGGTGAAACCAGTGAATCTAGAATTCTCTTCAACCTATTTACAATTGCCTTCGAGCATATCTTACATAGGAAATTACATAAAGCAATATGACTCAAATTAGCAACTCGAGTAGGATTTTTGACCTTCATAATCAAACAAATGTGGATATAATTGAGAGAGCCAAGTAACTAGCTCGAATGGAGGAAGTTATGAGCCGCTTCCACAACATCAAGGCCAACTGTCCCCAATATCTTTGAAAGAATAGTGGTGGCATGTCATTTGGTCCCGTAGCTTTAGTCGGGTACATTTGGAATAGAGCTATCTTGATATCCTCTGTTGTATATGTCGTTGTTAACATAGCATTGTTCGACTTAGTGACTTTTGGTTGGAGCAGGTCAATAGCCCTTTGCCTACAATTAAAATCAACAAGTTTGGAGATAAACATATCATTGAAGTAGTCAGACACTACCTGTCCCATACTCTCTTCCATTTCCTGCCATACTCTGGCACTATCAAAGAGTCCTTTGAGTGTGGATTTTCTCTTCCGATTGGTAGCTTTCCTATGAAAGTATTTTGTGTTTTTCTCCCCTTCCTTCATGTATTGGACCTTGGACCGCTGCATTCCAATATAGATGTTCCGCTTTGAGCTAAGAATCAAGTTTCTCATGAAGAACCACACTCTCCTCCTGAGCAGTGTCTGAGAGAGAGGCTTGATGTAACTCCTCTAAGCTGGCACGCAATTGATAAATATCACGTTGTCAAAAAGTGGTAAGTTGCCAAGAGGTATGAGGAAACCTAGTAGCTTTGATCTTCTCCATGGCGCAATAGGTCGGTGTACCTTGAACTGACCGATTCCAACCATGTTCAATGATCGTCTTGCATTCATCATGTTTCGTCCAGTAGGTTTCAAAACGGAAATGACATTGTCTCCTAGTTCCATTAGGAGTCAACATATTTAGCACATGTAACAGCATCGGGATGTGATCACCATGGATTAGATTGAGATGCTCTAACCATGAAGCTGGGAAGATATCGGTCCATGTGGGCGTCGCAATTGCCCTATCAAGCCTAGAACGCACCGGGCCCCTGTGCCATGTATGCACCGCTCCAACAAAACCAAGATCAATCAAATCGGCATAAACTAGGGTGTCCCTGAACCCTTGCATTTGACTCTATCTACGTACTACACTTCCTTGCTCTGAAGCATTCAATAGGTCATTTAGGTCCCCAATAAGCACACAAGGTAGACTACACTCGTCACTTAGGCTTTTAGTTAAATCTCACGTACGAAACCGCTCCACCGTCACTGGATTCCCATAGAATCCAATAAGTCGCCATGCAACACCGGTTCACTTAGAACAATAAATCTCCATGCCAAATCGACGTAATTCGTGGATTTGTCCCTGAATTTCACCCGTAAACCATCCATCCATAGCATCACTAGACCTCCCGAGTTTCCAATACTAGCCACAACCTCTTCATTGAGATATCCAGTCTCCAATCTCACAGAGTTCATATACTCCATATCATCGACCTTTGTTTCACTGAGGCAAACAAAGCCAGGTCACTTTTGGCGCAGCAAACAAAGAAGATCTTGCATAGTAGCATCATTGTTAAGGCCTCGACAATTCCAGGCGAGAATATCCATCGATTTGCACAAAGGATGGGGTGCTTCGCAAGACCTAGAAAACCCCTAGCAGAGCTCTTCTAGTCGCGACTTCTAGTCTAAATAATACATCAAGACAAGGCAAAAGCCTGGAAAATTAAACATGTACAAATAGCAGGTGTTGCCACATTCAACTAGCACCAACAAAGTGAGGGCAAAGAGAGTGCATGCAAAATATTAACTCCAGAATCTAGAGTTTAAAACAGGCCATGGGGATGGGGACACCCATCAGAGAAACCCTCAACTTTCCTCCTTATAGAATTCAAAAATAGGGAATAGTCGTCAGCACACAACTCAAGATCACCATTCAAGGCCTCAATAACATTTTAAGAATCTGACTCCACTAATAGTCGGTCAAGAAGAAGCTCCTGGTTACTCCAAGCAGGATAGCTTCATGCCTTCATCTTCAGCAATCACAGTCGAGTGAAGTTTGAGCGCCATTGCAGCTCCTCCCACCACCAAACCCTGTGCATCTTTTATCATGACTCCCAAGCTCTCTCTGGACTTGTCACCAGTCCAACTCGCATCACAAGTAACTTTATGATTGCAAGCTGGAGGACGTCTCCAGCTAACCTCCACATTCCTAAAGTGACTAGGAGTCATCGTCGACACATCCCTTGACCTCAAGAAATCATTCTAGGGACCATTTTCACGTTGGATAGTCGAGTAACGAGTGGCCTTTTTTGCTTACAAACACAGCCTCGTATGAGTTGCATCTCATTTTCCAAATTTCCCAACAGAAGAAACTAAGGGTGTGTTTGTTGTGCTGGACTGGCTAGGACTCTTTTATCTATCCTATCCTAACCAAGCCAAGCCAAGGTAAGCTTGATATTCACTTTTCACTTTTGTGACCCATTTTTGGTGAGCATGTTTCCTACCCAGTGCTATTGGAACTCACCAACCCAGAACAAAATTGCAGATCATTACCACAACATCCATTAAAACTCCATATCCAAATCAATTGAATCAAGCACAAATACAAATACCTATTTGATTGAGATTCTCATGTTTGTAGATCAACAAGATCCACGACCTCATGACCAATCAAGAGAAAATCAAATCACACACAAACCGCATAATACCATTAACTAGCCAATGCTAGCCAGTACGGCAAAACAAACGCACCCTAACAGCTTTAAACAAGTCATTGCAAGCCTCTGCAATTAGGCCTTAACCCACTACACCCACAATCCATCTATCCAAAGTAGTAAAGAATGTTTGTCAATTTGATCTTTGTGAATATGATATCAAATTTTCAATATTTGACTTACATTTCTTCAACTATGCGATAAGATGTCAGCACATAGTGGTGTTACCATGATTCTATACAGAGATTGTAACAACTGATCGGCCTGAGGTGAGGTGCTTATCACAGGATTTTGTATATATCCTTATGTAGTGACATGTGTGCCAGTAAGGATGTATGATATTGAACAAAAAGGTGGATAGAACTTAAAGGATGTAAGATATTGAACTTTCTATGTACTTGTATCCGGAAATTGATGTATTAGTGCGGGAAAAAAAACAGTGCTGAATCTGATTCGGCAGTCCTTCTGATGTCTAACCTAAATAAGTGGTGTTACGATGGTGACACTATGACCTCAATAGGTTCCCCAGAAGTCAGATCGATTAAGTTCTTCAGTTAAGGAGGCTAAGATGAAATATAGATTCTCTGTTCTTGGGTGAGTTTTGTCTCCAGAAATAAATATATGAACTCCATTATCCACGTATAACCAACTGCAACCAGCAGTCTTCTTAACCTCTTTCCCTTTCATCTTCTTCCTTATTCTCCCAACCTCCTTCCAATTTCCCTCGGCAGCATAGAAATTAGCCAACTGCACGTACCTATCCCCAGTATCTCCCCCAAGATTCAGTAATCTCTCCTCGGCCTCTGCTGCAAGTTGTGTATCTCCATTTACCCTACAAGCATTCACGAATGCCCCCCATACAATGGTATCCAATTCTAACGGAATTTTTCTCATGAATGCTATTGCCTTTTCAAGTTGGTTGGCCCTCCCATATAAATCAATCATACATCCACAGTGATCAAGTTCGGGGAGTATGTCATAATCTTTTGTCATCGAGAGGAAAATTTTCTCTCCCAATTCTACCAAGCAAGAGTGACGACAAGCTGAAAGAAGCGCTAAGAATGTGACAGCATCTGGCCTGATACCCCTCTCCAGTAGTTCATTGAAAACTTGTATAACTCTAGTTTCATAACCATGGTGAGCATAACCAGCTAATATCACATTGTAGAGGACTATATCTCTGTAAACAATGCTTTTGAAAATCTTTTCTGCATAGGAGATATTCCCAGACTTCGAATACATATCTACCAAAGCACTAAACAATTTCTTATCTCCATCGATGTTGTTCCTCAAGATGTAAGAATGAATCTGCTTTCCAGGTTCCAGGGCAGCTTGAATTGCACAAGCACCTAGCACATTTACGAGAATCAAAGCATCGGGAAGTATTACTTCTGTTTCCCTAAACTCCTTCAAAAGGTCAAATACAGCTTCAAATTGTTGTGAATTCAGATATCCAGTAAACAAAGCTGTCCATACAACCATACCCTTTTCAGCCATCGAATCAAAAAGTATCCGTGCTTCCACTAGGTTACCCTGAGAGGCATAACCGAGTATCAATGAAGTGACTGAAAAGGAATTCTCACTTCCAATTGCTGCATGAACCAACTTTGCATAACTCATATTACCACACTTGCAGTAGACGTCAACAATGCCGCTACTTATAAACGGATTCGAGCTCATACCATTCTTCAACACCCAAGCATGGACTTCTTTTCCTAGTCTGAGGTTCCTCAAACCCGAGCAAGCATTCAACAAGCTGGCCAAAGTGTGATCATTCCACCGAAATCCATTCTCTGCCATACGACCAAACAAACCCACCGCCTCTTCCGCAAAACCATTCTGCGCATATCCTGCAATCATTGTGTTCCACGACACAGCATCATTCATTTCCTCTTCCATCCAAAACAGCTCCACCGCCATCTCCATTCTTCCGTCTCTACAACAAGCCGCTACCATCGCATTCTTTGAAACCAAGTCAACAACCACCCCTCCTCCTACACTAAACACACACCACGCCTCCCCAAAACACCCGCATTTGGAGTACATATCGACCAGTGCACTCACTGCAAAGCCACTCATATCATTCGCAGTCCTCACCATAAACGAGTGCAGTTGCCTCCCATACGAAATCACTTCCAGCATGGCAGTCAAGTTAAGCATAGTAGTCAGAGTAACCTCATCAAACCTAACACCATTTCCACCCAGTGATTGCATCCCCTTAAAAAACCGGAGCGCGCAAGCCTCATGGCCCTCGGTGCTTACATAACCCGTGAGCATGGAGTTGTAAGTGACCAAATCTCGGTGAGAGGCACCGTCGAAGAGCTGACGAGCTCGTTGGAGGTTGTGGGATTTGATGTGGGTTGAGATTATGGCGTTCCATGAGTAAGCGTTTCGGTGGGGCATTTCGTCGAACAGTTTCTGAGCATGGTGAGTAAGGCCGTGTTTAGAATATAAGTGAATGAGTTGATTGGTGCTGAAAATGCAGAGTGGGATTAAACCGGACTTTATAGCTTGAGCGTGTGATGCGATAGCAACTCTCACACTCTGCATTTAAGCTCATAGAAGAACAAGAGAGCCAAAACCAAACTTTCAAATACTGGAGAGGGGCAGAGTCGTTCGACTCCTTTCACTGTTATATATATAATATTAGTTGTTTTATTTCTACTGTTAAGATTCTCCGAGTCTCATCCAAAAATAAATGAGCATAATTTCTTGGGTGTCACTGGCCAGGAGAACCAACACACTTCTAGATAAGAAGAGAAGCTACAAGGCTACAACTACCAATTTTTATGGTAGAGATTGACAAATTAATGTGTCTTGGAGATCTATACTGATAACAAACACAAAACTTCCAATCAAGTATACATCACATTGTGGCGATTGTGCAGTCTCATTACTGAAGCAAAAGGAGAATGCAGAAGAAGAAAATGACATATCTCCCAGTTCAAACATTGATCACAAGGCCCTTTTCCGCTGAGTAAACATTTATTCAAAGTCCTAACTCCTAAGAATGTCTCCTCTCCTTGTCTTTCCGATGTGTCCTATCATCCGAGGAATGACGTTTTTCATGCTTCTCCCGCTTCTCCCGCCTCTCATGTTTCTCGTGCTTCCTCTCTTCATGCCTCCTTTTCCTTCGACTGCTTTCATTCTCTGAGTCCTCCTCCTTTTTTTCTTTGGGTGGAATACTAGGCATAGGAATGTCCCTTATTTCAGGTCCAACCGCCTTGATATTCGGTTGAGGTTTAGTTGAATCATCCCAAGGGATAGGTGCTCTACAGTAAGAAGTGAAAATAAAGTCAGATGAAAAAGGATAAAATGTATCAAAGCATATTATTCAGAAAACAATGAAAGTGATACCAAAATTACAGCAAACGGGAGTACAAGGCAGTATGCAACAAAGCAAGCAGTAGTGCGTATCAATTATAAAGTTGGTACCTCAAATACAGTAGTTCCATGAAAAAGTGGCACAAGTCATTTCTAAATTAATGTCAATTGCAGGCTAGGCCTTTTCCTTAGCATAAGTTGATGTTTTCCATTTATCATAGTATAGAACTACAGATTAACCTAACTTGATAGACCAAAGGTCTATATTTTATACATTAGACATAAAGTAATTAAGATCCACATTTTTCACTTAAGTCAACAGTTAATTCCACCCATGTCAACTGGTTCGTTTCTAGCAGACCAAGTTTACAAATTGTTGATAAGAATCATTCATTTATGCCTTTACAACCTCATAAATTCACACTATTTACTGTCCATCATCCGATAGTTGGGAATCTATTTTCATCATCATTTGAATACCCCAAAAAAATAAAAATAAAATCATGACCAAGGCAGTATTGCAATGTCGCAAAACATAGTAGAGATAAAGATGGTAGAACATCGTTAATACTGTAGTTGACTTTTTACTTCTAGTAACAAACCTTGCAAATCCAAGACCATGTACTTGTGCAGCTTCAGCATGCCCTTCACCCAGGTCCTCTGCTGTAGAACCACGCTTCGTAAGTTCTGAGAACTCATGCTTATCAAGACGATTCCCTTGAGCTCGGTTTGCGCGCTTAGGAGCTAAGCCAAGAGCCTCCCTCATAGCCTGATCCTCTTCTTCCTTGATTCTTTTAATCTCCTCCTTTGCAGCATCCATTTCAGCACTCAATGTTTTTTTGTCTTTGTTATACCAGTGTAGATCTTTACCTGTTGAAGCCAAATATAAAAAACAAAGGTAAACAACACCTTCAGGTTTTCATCAAAAGATCCTGCCAAAAATCTACCAAAAATTGGGGATCCAACAATTTAATATAAATAAATGACGACAGTATTTCCATTGAGCTATAGAACCTATGATGGTGAAGAAAACCACTTCTATTAATCTGGTACGTAATAGATTGGATGGTTAAGATTTGTAATCACACTTGGTTGGCACCAATAAAGAGGTCCACAGCATGTCCTAAAAGGAGGTCACATGCGACCTTTCACAATGGAATGAAATGGCAAGATTACTTGCTGAAATGTTAGATTAGAGCATCGGAAGGCAAGAACTACATTGAAAAAATCACTCACAAATTCAAAATGTATATCTATTAAAAAAAACACTAAAGAACCGAAAACAAGCATTTAGAGACTTCCTAATGATTGATTAATTAGCCAATCGAAGAACCTGACAGTCTACCATATTCAGGGAAAATAAAATAAGTAATTCATGTGAAAAAGTTAAAACGAATGACAGTCCTATGAAAAATCAAAAACGTCAAGTTGTCACCTTTTTGCCATCTACCAACAGGAGCCTTGATACTATGGCCAAGATAGTTCTCACGATGCTTGTCAACCTTAACATCATCCCAACTAAACTCTGTAGAGAAAATAAAAGAAATCAGTTAAAATAAAAGAAAGTAAAACAAATTCCAAGCATAAAATTAGGATGCAATACTAGAATGTGAAGCAAATCATAGCAACACAATTTCCTCCCTCTTATTCTTCTTCTGTAGTTTACTCTCATCCCTCGAAACAAGAAATGCATAATATAGATAATAAGACAGAGATGGAGAGAGAGAAGCCTTACGATCTCGGCCACCTCGAACTCCGCCTCTAGTAGGATGATACATATTTTATGTCTCAACTTGAGTGCAGCAGCAATCAGCTTGTGTAAAAATGGATCTGTCAATAATGGAAAATTTGTGAGACACCTATTTCTTAACCAAAAATCCCAATATGTCAATTGTAAAGTGCACCTAGCCAAAGAAAATTAACCTAAAAATACTGATCTGCATATCAATAACTGAGAATTCCTGAGCATCCAGCCCTCTAATTGCAAGATTCAATCTTTATAAAACCAGTTCCTTAAGTAATTACTTGACTATCTTCAATAGAAACGGAGTAGGTTAAAAAATGGCGGTGCACAGTTTCCTTGAATTCTCAAATCTGAATCAAATCAAGCAAAGATAATAATACTCAAAACAAAGCCAACGGGTGTAGAACAAGTGTATACCTTGGGGAAAAATATGTCGGTCGGTTCTTCGATTCGTCGTGCAAAGTGGTTGATAGGAGAAGAAATCTTTATGAAATAGAAGCCTAGGAGAAGAAGAAGAGATTTTCGTCGTCTCAAGTGGACGGAAAAGGCCACGGTCTTCTGGTTCGGACCCTTCGGAGTTTGGACAAAATCCCAAATTATACTTTTACACTTTTTCTTTTTACGGGTAATCACATATACAGAAGATCTTTATTATATAAGATCACTCAAAAATTTTATTTCAAATAAAATCACCTCACATACACCCTATTTACAAATATGCTATTATATATACGCATAATAATCAGTCACGAAATCGTCTACTCTCTCATTTATTCACACCCAAAATCCTAGCAGTGCAATTCATCTCTCCTCTCTTCATTCACAGCCCTCTCCATGTCATCGCCGTCGAACTCGCCGACACGACTTTTCCTCCGCTCAGTTCCTCAACCTTCATGTCCTCGGCTTCTTCAACTCACAACAGCCTTCATCGCCCCCATTCGCTGCGACGCCGCCACCAAGCTTGCCGACGCTCGCCACAACCTGATTCCTGATTTCGACCGATACAACCCCTCTCTCTCTCTCTCTCTCTCTCTCTCTCTCTCTCTCTCTCTCTCTCTCTCTCTCTCTCTCTCTCTCTCTCTCTCTTTCTCTAAATAACTCTGGTTGTTGCCCCTCCCGCAGCTCTAAACCCTAGCCTTTGCCGATGGCACCTCCCGCAGCTACAAACCCTAGCCTCCACCGAAAGCACCTCCCATCGAAAACCGTAGCTCAAATAAGTAAGGGTTATAAAGAATTTAGTGTTTTTATGAATCAGTGTTTAAAAATTGGACAAGTAGTGCTATTATGAATCAATGTTAGTGTTTTTGCTGCAAGGACTTGGTGCTTTTAGATTTCATGATGTTATTAATGTTAGTTATTTTGAATTGATGTTAGTAGTGTGTTAAGTTATCTGGAGTAATATTTTTGTTTGTAGAGAGTAGTATGTTAGATGTCAGTGGTGTGTATTGTTGTCTGAAGTAATGTTTTTGTTTAAAGTGAGTATTATATTAGATGTATTGATCTTAATAGTGTGTATGGTGGTCTGAAATAGTGTTTTTGTTTGAAGAGAATAATACTATATTTTTCTATGCCTTTGAAACTAGTACAGAAGTTGTAAAAGAGTTTTGAATCTTTTGGGGACTTGTTGTAGATTAATTGATTCCTATTGGTTAGGCTATGTATGGTGTGCTTCGGTGGATAGTTTCTTAGATACAATTGAGATTATTAATAAAATTGAACAAAACTTTCTGTAATTGCTGCGTCTTTTTTCAATTGTTCATTTGGTATTGGATGTGTGATTTAACCGTTCGATATTATGATCTAATTTTGTGCAAATTGTTGAGATTCGCCTGCGCATTGTGGTTATTTACAAGATCTAGCAGAAATTCTATAACATGTGAATGCATGAGTGTTTAATTTCTGATTTTGATATAGCTTAACATACGTAGAGTTTATGAATGTAATTGTGACCTATCTGTTCTTAATTTCTGCTCTTATTAGTCTTGTTTATGCTGAAATTGATATGCTGTGTGAGATAGAATTATGGTAGTTTGTTAAGTTGTCTGTGGTAGTGTGTATTTTAACCTATAGTAGTGGATACATATTGGTGTGCTTTGGTTGTTATGCAGTAGTGTTAATAATAGTCTGTAGTGGTGTATACAAATTGGTGTGCTTTAGCTGTTATGCAATAGAGTTAATGATAGTCTGTGGTAATGTGTATTTTTGTCTGTAGTAGTATTTTGATGTCCATTTTGTTGTTTGGTAGAGGAGGAAATGGAAGTAGAAGTCAAAAAATTGTAAAAGTACAAAATCGATCTACATTTTGAGGCTTCTTCCACCTGATGCAGCGACACAAAAAATGATTTGCTTGATGAAACGCTGAAATTACTTGGAGATACACCCTTTGGAAGAGTGATAATGTTTTCTGTTGTGTTTGGGTCTGATGTAGTACATTGTGTTACAGAACAATAAAACTTACCATGTTCTGAAGTAGTACCCTGAATATTTTGGAGTAATGCTTACTAGAGACAATAGTAGTGTTAATACACTAATTTTTTTGAAGTAGTATTTTCTATTGTGAAACAGTAGTGCTTACTGGAGAAATCAGTAGTATGTTTAACATTGATGTAATGTGATGAATGTTTTAAAGTAATGCTACTTTTGTTGCATGATGATGTACTACTATTGTTGTTGGATAATACTAATGTAGATGATTTCACACACAAAGCGTTGTCACATACAAAAACACACAATTGGCCAACACAAAATTGCGAACCGAACAACAACAAACTCGAATTAGTATGTTAAACAAATCACATAAGAAAAAATTACATTAAAGTAGTATGTTATATAATCACATTGTATGTTTATCGAAAAACACTCGATGAAAGAGATTCGGACCAAGTGTACTACCAATGACTTGTATTCGTACCAGCTATATCTTGTGACTAATATAGTGTATGTAAAGGAAATGGACATGCCTTAAGAAAATTATATGTTTAGACAGAATGTACTTCTTTAGACTAGTGAAAACATTACCTGTGACTAATATAGACACCAGTTACTCAGATTTTAGCTGTTGATGCCTTTGGTACATGTCAATCTGTTGTGTCTTCCTTTTTCGCCACAACAACCACATCTAATTGACCTAGTCACCTTCCCACCTTCAGCAGAAGACTTCATGCGAGTATTATTTGAACGACCGGATGTGATTCTTGTCACGGAGGTTTCATAATGGGCGGTTCATTAAGAGCATCATGATAAAACTTTTCAATGTTTTGCCATATGTGGATAAACAAACAAAAAATTTGCCGAATTTTATAACTAGCAAAAATCCACACCCATATATCAATGGTTAAATAAAAGTAAAACTGAAGGAATCTAGCTAACTACTAAAAAAAGTATTGATTTGTGGTGATGTTTCGCTGATATATTTACTCTTGCATCCCTTGTTTATTAAATTATATTACTTTGGAGCTATATAGAAAGGAAGGGCATTCTTTGAAACTGCCATAAACATCTTTTACTTAGCTAATAGAGATATTACTATTTACTTTACTTTTTAATGATAAACAAATTTAAAGAATGAGTCAATTATTGTAATTATGTAACTAACTACTCCTTCGGTACTTTGGATACGCTAACATTTAATCAAGTAATTCACTACCATATTTTACACTATAGCTGACGATATGACGTCGTCGGCCTGTTACGGTAAGTCGTCGGTTATAGTTATAATCGACTACGTGTCGTCGCTCATAGAGTTGTCAGGAATACACCATCGGTTATAGTATAACCGATGACTGGTTAGGGTCGTCGTCGGTTATAGATTTAAACTATAACCGACAACAACAAATCGTTGGTAATACCATACACCATAGCCGACGACGTTGTTGTCAGTTATATTTTAAATTGGGATTTTCTAGGAATACTATAGCAGACGACATAGATCCATGTCGTCTGCTATAGTTGGTGCATTTTTTTTAAAAAAAATGGTAGATTCTTGATTGGACCCAATTCCGGAACCTACAATTGCAGAATACAACACATATTTTTCCAGCAACATATATTATCCAACAATGTATGCATCCATACAAAGAAAACACAACTACACTAAGACTAATCAAAATCTATGTTGTCACTACCACATTCTCACTCGTTACCGGCGATTTTTGAAAAAACAAGGCCGGCGACCGGAAAAGTCGCCGGTAATGATCATCATTGCCGGCGACTTGCTCCGTCGCCGGTAATGTGTCCAAAAAGTCGCCGGAAATGTGTCCAACCATTACCGGCGACCTACTCCGTCGCCGGCAATGATTGGCCAAGCATTACCGGTGAAATTCCAGCCAGAAAATCGCCGGCAATGGTTGGCCAATCATTGCCGGCAACGGAGTAGGTCGCCGGCAATGTTTTGACACATTTCCGGCGACTTTTCGGCAGAATTTCGCCGGCAATGACTCATTTCCGGCGATTTAATGAATCGCCGGCAATGCCTCTTATATTAGATGCAGATCACAGCAGCTCATTCATTTGGATCGAAAAAAATCCGGTGAAATCGAAAGAAGGAAAACGCTCTGAAATCGATCCTTCGGTATTGTCAAAATTAAGGCGCGCCTCGAAAACTCGATCACGTACTCGGGAAGCTATATATATATAGGTACGTATATATATACGTATATGTGTATGTATATATATATATGTGTGTTGATCGATTTAATTAGATCGATATATATATATATATATGCATGTGTTGATTTAGAGTTGAATTGAGATATCGCGTCGATTCTTGGTTTGATACGCAAATAGAGTGGCTATATTGTTGCTTTCGAGTGATTGACTGTTGATTTTAAGTGGATTTGAGATTATTTCGATGAAAATATGTTAATTTGTGTATATATATATGTATGGATCGATATTAAATTATTTTGTGAATATTAATTGTTAATATGTCTATATATATACAGGTATGTTAATTTGTAATTGTGAATTGTTGGTATATATATATATTTTTAATTTATATGCATGCATGGGTCGACTTATGTTAATTAATCGGATGAATTCGAATGTAATTAATGATGATTTATTTTATAATTAGTAGTGAATGTGTATATATATAGTACGTAATATTGTTAGAATTTTCAGGATGGACAAGAGTTGGATGAGCCTGGAAAGATGGGATGTTTGATATCACCAGGGAATTAGGAGTTTTGTGAATTTTGTGAAGACTAATTGTGGAGACACTACACTTCATTATTGCCCGTGTAAAGAATGTAAGTGTCGCAGCGATCGATTTCGTTTTCCCATTGATAAAGTCCAGAAGCACCTGAGTAAATACGGGTTTTGGGATAAGTACACTTGTTGGATTTATCACGGTGAAATATCGTTAGCGGGTCCGCATGATTATGGACAATTTGGTGAGAGGGCCAGTCCACGCTATGATCATGGACATTTTGCTGAGAGGGGCAGTCCATCCTATGATCCAACATCGATGTTAATCAATGATATGTTTCCTCATGAGAGCGGTGTATTTGCTGATGAAACACCAAATGTCCCTCCCGTCGTTGAGGGTTTCCCCCATATTGAGCCAGTCGAGCCATTACCTGGAGCTCATGTCAACACAAGCGGTATGGACAAGTACAACAACCTGATTGCATTGCAACAGACTCCGTTGTACGATGGTTGTAGTAAGACTGTTCTTGAAAGTGTGATGGGAGTGATGTAGCTCAAAATGGAGAACAAAATGTCTGTCAAAGCTGTTGATTCTTGACTTAAGTGGACTTCTTCGCTACTGCCACCCGGTCATCGTCTTCCTACCACTCATCATAAGGTGCGACATATTCGGAAAGATCTTGGGCTTTCCTACATCAAAATCCATGCATGCAAATATGATTGTATTCTCTTCTGGGGAAAAGATCTTGAAGATCTTGAAGCCTGCCCGGTATGTTTTACAGAAAGGTATAAGTTGACTCCTGCAGGCAACAAGAAAGCTGTGAAGATACTTCAATATTTCCTGCTTATTGATAGGCTGGAGCGGTTGTTCATGTGTGCTTTCACGGCCGAAGCTATGAGATGGTGGGCTGAGAGAAATTTGCCTGACGATGATACCCTTATACACCCTTCCGACGGAGAGGCTTGGAAGCACATGGTCAGGGAGTTTGATCATTTTGCAGCAGAGGTCCGAAATGTTTGGCTAGGGCTCTCATCTGTCGGATTCAACCCTTTTGGCAACATGAGTCTTCAATACAGTATATGGCCAGTTATTTTGGTACTGTACAACCTTCCACCATGGATGTGCATGAAGAAGGAATACAATATGCTCACTCTGTTAATTCCGGGCTCGGGTTATCCAGGAAAGTGTCTCGATGTGTATTTGAGGCCTTTTATTGAGGAGCTTAAGTACCTGAGTGAGTGTGGCCACCCCACTTACGATAGGTTCAAAAATGAGATGTTCCAGATGCATGCCATGCTTGTTGGCACCATCAGTGATTTTCCTGCCCGCGGTATGTTGTCCGGCAACGTTACCAGGGATTACAGGGCTTGTTCAGAGTGCATGACGGTTGATTGTTGCAGTCCTCATTGCAGTAAAATTGTTCAGATGCGTCACCGTTGTTGGTTTCTATATGATCACCCATTTAGGCAGGATCCAGACGCGTTTGATGGGACTGTGGAAACAGGTGTGGCACCGAGGCGATGGACAGGGGAAGAAATTTTGGAAGTGTTGAATGAATATGATTTTGGCCAGCTGAGCAATCATCCTGAGATAGTGGCGTCAATTCCAGACAAGCCCGAAAGGTATAAGTTTTGGACACACAATAGCATATTCTGGGAACTCCCCTACTGGCCCAGGTTGCCTATCAGACACTACCTAGATGTCATGCACATAGAGAAGAATGTGTGTGAAAGTGTGGTGGGCACAGTTCTTAACTTGGAGGGGAAAACAAAAGACATCCCTAAGGCACGCATTGATCTGAAAGCTATGGGACTGCGGAAACATTTGTGGTTAAGAGATGGTAAGAGAAAAATGCCGCAAGCTCCTTACACCGTAAAGCCGAAGCATAAACATAAAATTTTTCGGTGGCTGAGTAATGTCAGGTATATATTCTTATGGCTATGCAGGAATTTGGCCTTAAATTTTTATGGGAACATGGTTATATATATGCGAGAAATATAATTGTTGCCTATGGCTATATATATATATGCAGGTATCCTTATGGCTATGCAGGAAATATAAGCAGGTGTGTTAACTTCCGGGACAATAAGATGTATGGATTAAAGAGTCATGACTGCCATGTACTGCTTCAACGCCTTTTCCCTATTTTCATTCAAGGGTACCTGCCGATAGAGGTGGTGGAGCCGTTGGTGGCCTTGTCAAGATTCTTTCAGAAGTTATGCACCAGGGAAGTTAAAAAATCAGATCTCAGGGAGATGCAAGATGACATCATTTTTATCATGTGTAAGCTTGAGAGGCTATTTCCCCCAAATTTTTTCGACATCATGCCTCACCTGATGATCCATCTTCCCGAACAATTGTTGCTTACCGGTCCCGTACACTACACTTGGATGTATCCCATGGAAAGGTACAAATGATTCATACATTTGGTTTGCCTCTGTTTTTATATGAAAATTCTTATTTTTTAAGTAAGTTAACATGCACTTGTTAACATGTAGACAATTGGGAGCCTATAAGGACTATGTGAAGAATAAATATGCACCTGAAGGGTGTATCGCTGAAGCATATGTTGCGCACGAGTGTGTAACGTACACCAAAGTGTATTTGGGAGCGCTTGAGGACCCCCAACAACAGATGCCGATAGATGAACCCCAGTTCAACCTTTCTATCATCTCCAATGACGTGGTAGTACAGGGAAGCTTGCCAAAGTCGTACAAGTTGGATGGAAATGAGGTAGCCATTGCCCACTGGTCGGTACTGATTAACTGTCAAGAAGTACAATATTGGAAAGACTATCATCTTCACTGCCCTGTTATTGCCGGAAATGTTGATTACCACAATAGGACATTTGCAAACTACTTTGGTCAATGGGTAAGGGTAAATGTGTATATGTCTATTTTTTTATATATATCCTTATATAGCATGTGTGCGTACGTGGTTTTGTGGTTTCTATGTTCATAATTTCTTGTGTGGTTCCTTATCGTTTTCAGATGAACCATGTAGCAAATGATGGTTGCCCAGAGTGGTCAAACGAATTGAGGGTCCTGGCGATGAAACCGATAGCTTCAAAAGTTTACTTGATGTGTCAGGTCAATGGCGTGAAATTTATATGTGAAAATCGAGACGACCGACTGAAAACACAGAATTGTGGGGTGATGGTCCATGGTGGGCAGGATGACGTTGACTATTACGGTGTCCTTCATTCAGTTGTTGAACTAATTTATGGGAACCGCATGAAAGTGCACTTGTTCAAGTGTAGATGGTTTGATACTAGCCCGGAGAACACAAGGACCGATCAGTACGGAACATTTTCAGTGAATACTGCTACTAGCTGGTATGAAGAAGACCCTTTCGTTCTTGCCTCATCAGTAAAACAAATGTTTTACCTTGACGATCTTCTGAACAAAGTCCCGTGGAAGGTGGTTAACCATGTTGCTCATAGAAACATATACAGTGCTGCCACACTTGGTGAGACCGCAGATGATGAGGAAGTTACTGCATACCAAGAGCCGAACGTTTTTGACATTCCGGAATCATCTACGATTCGCCTTAATAATGTGAGATCTAGGAGTGTGGTTCGAATTACTGGAGCAGAACTTCTCGATGTTAATCCATATGAAGTTGATGCTGATTCAGATGACGAGGAGCGGCACATATTGCCATAGGTTACCTATGAAACCGAGTCAGACTCAAGTGATGAAGATGATTACGATTATCATCCTTAGTGGTCAAATGATGTACGTATTTTAATTATAGTCGGAAATTGTAGTCGAAAATTGTAGTCGGAAATTATAGTCGAAAATCGTGTCGGAAATCGTGTCGGAAATCATGTCGGAAATCGTAGTCGGAAATCGTAGTCGGAAATTGTAGTCGGAAACTATAGTCGGAAATTGTAGTCGGAAATTCGTGTCGGAAATCGTGTCGGAAATTGTAGTCGGAAATTGTAGTCAGAAATTCGTGTCGGAAATCGTGTCGAAAATCGTAGTCGGAAATTGTAGTCAGAAATTATAGTCGGAAATTATAGTCGAAAATTGTAGTCGAAAATTATAGTCAGAAATTGTAGTCGGAAATTATAGTCGGAAATTATATATGGTCGAAAATTACCAACGAGAAATTGGTCGGAAATTATGGTCCGAAATAGGTCAGAAATTCGTCGGATATTCTTCGGGAAATAATGACATTACCAACGAGTTGATTATCAACTCGTTGGTAATGACATTGCCCACGAGTTATCAACTCGTTGGTAATGACATTACCAACGAGTTGCAACTTACTCGCCGGCAATGTTTACTGAATATGGGCGAACCCAGCTCGAGCCCGAGCTCATTTCTCACTATCTCAAACCCGAAAACTCCTCATCTCCTCCTCCCCAAACAGTTCCGCCTCCCTCTCCTCAAATCTCTCTTCCTCTCCTCCCCTCTCCCCTCCCCTCACCTCCTCTCCCTTCTCCTCTCTCCACACTAAAAAACCCTAATTCAAATCTCAATTTCCTCTCCTCCCCTCCTCCTCTCCTCCTCCCCTCCTCCTCTACCTCCTCCCCTCACCTCCGTCGCCGGAAATTCAACTCGAGCTCCACCATGGCAGGTGCATGCAAGCTCACTCCCTCTCTCTCTCTCTCTCTCTCTCTCTCTCTCTCAATTTTTATTTATTTTTATGCATATATATATATAAATATACGTATGTACGTATGTGGAAAATTTATATGCAATGTACGTATATGTGATGTGGAAATTAAATTTAATTAGGGTGATTTGGATTAATTTATATATACGTATGGTTGAAAAATGTGGAAAATTAATTAGGGTGATTATATGCAATTAGGGTGATTATATACGTATGGTTGAAAATTAATTTAGAAAATTAATTAGGGTGATTATATACGTATGGTTGAAAAATGTGGAAATATTTACGTAATTATATGCAATGTTGAAAATTATATGCAATGTAGGAAAATATTTACGTAATTTAAGGGGATTTGGCATGGGTGGATTAATTGATATATATATATATAGTTCATAATTATATTGTATTTTTAAGGTGTTGCATATATGGGCAAATTAATTTAGGGTTTGGATTCATTGATATCGGTAATTTAAGGTAATTTAGGGTGTTGGGCAAAGTAAGGTGATATAGTTGTTAATTTAAGATATAATTTAAGGTGAAAAATCGGAATCGGAACCGTTTGGAACCAAAACGGTTTTAAACCGGAACCGCGTGGAACCAGAACCGTTTGGAACCGGAACTGTTTATAACCGAAACCGTTTGAAACCGAACGGTTCTAGTTCCAAACGGTTCCGGGCACAAACGGTTCCGCTTCCGATTTGTTATAGAACTGAATCCATGACTATTACGGTGTCCAGGAGGTTTTGCGGCAAATTGGCTTGGCGGCATCAAACGGAGAGGTTCCCGAAATAGTGGAGGGAGCAGTAGTCACGCTTCCTGCTCAGCCACAGTCAGCAACACGTGCAGTGGGCCACTGATGAATGCTCGCACACAAATGTTGCTAGCTGCGCGGGAAGAGGAGGAAGCTTCACGATTCGGAGCCATGCAACCGGAAGTCCAGCCTCGAGCCTCAGTCAGCAGACGCTCTGTCAGCAGATCCTCAGACGAGCGACAGTCAACAGGGGCATCAGAAACTCCCTCCATCCGAATGCCCCTATTCGCCCTGTGCCTACTCCCGTTTCACGAGAATCATCTGAGGCAGATGGTGCTGGCGCCTCATCGTTCAGGCCTCGTCTATCTCCGCCGTCCAGTCTCTTCCTGCCCCACGAGATTCCTGTGATCCCTGAATTCGATGATAGGGGGATGCCTATTTATGTTGAAGGACGGCCGGAGTTCCTGAGCGTGGAGGAAGCGTACAACTTCATCCCGTTCGACCCCGTGTATCTTTGGAGTGTGAGGTGCACCAACCAACAAACGGACGATGCAGATAAATTTTATTTGACAAGATTGATTACTTAATTATTACTTAAGACTTACGATAGGTTCAATTAATGATATCAATTTGTTGACATTATATTATTAGGCAATTTCGTTAATGGTACTGGAAAACGAAAAGGGGCTAGAGGCACCTGCACCGGGAAGAGACTTGAGCAGGCCACCGGGGGAAGGAAAACGCCCATTAGGGCCAATGAGGATGGCGAGGTGATCGAGGCATTTGACACCACGCGAAAATATGTCAGCATGGCCGGGGCCATCGTCCGGGACAAGGTCCCAATGCTTTGGCCAGATTGGGAATCTGTGCCTATCTATGTGAAGATGCAAGTGCATAATGCACTGAGTGTGAGTTAAATTGTATTTTCATTCTTATTTTACATTTATTAATTAAGTCCGAATAAATATATAATTTTACCGTTTATATATTCATATTGCAGGTGTGGTTTGATGTGGATGAATGCCTTATTCACACGTGGGTAGAGCGTCAACTACATATGAGGTGATGTGCTTCGAGTTATTTGAGTATATATCGAGTTAGATTTTTGTTTATCAAGTGTTTTAATATCTCTAATTTTTTTCCTGGTGTTAATATAGGTATAAAGAGTGGAAGAACGAACATTCTTCACATTACACTGTATACAAGGAGCTAGGCCGAGGTTCTACCCCTAGCAAATTCCGGTTTAGGGAGTACGAGTGGCTGTGGCTGATAGCCCACTTCGAGCACCCCAAAGCGAAGGTATGCATCCTGAATATATCTTACAAGCCTAATGTATCGTATTATATTGAAATAGTTAGTTACTAATATTTTTACATATGTTTATCAAACAAGGCGATTTCGAAGGCGAACCGGGCGAATAGATTGAAAAACACCAGGGCCCATCATGCAGGTTCACTCAACTATTTGGGTTGGTCGAGTAAGGCGCAGCAACAACAAGAAGTGAACCCGTTGGTGTATATTCATCAGAAGTTCTATCCGCAGTGCCCTGAAGAAGCGGTAAGTCTTTCGCCTCTGTATTTTGTACTTCACATATGCATGTGTTAATGCAGGAACTATTTGTCGATATTAATTTATTTTGTAAAATGGAACGTTATTCATATTCTCTTTTCAATTAGGCGAGAGTGGAGGAGGCGACCACAGAAGTGACGATGAATATAGCTCGGAACAACCATCCTGACTGCTCAGAGGAAGAAGTGACCCAGTATGCCTCTCAGATCGATCCGCTTGATCGCCCTATAGCGGCTCAGATCATGGCAAAAGCGTGCAGGACTGGAAAGAATACCTACTACTGTAGGGGAATGGGCTCGGTGGGCGAAGGAGTATTGAAGAATACTTCAGAATACTCTACCGGGTCAAGAAGTTCAACTTCTAGTCATAACCTCGCAGCGGAGCTTCAGAGGACGCAGAGGGAGTTGGAGGAGCAAATGAGGTAGATGGAGGAGATGAGGCAGATGGCCGAGCAGCAGGCAATCAGAGATGCTGAGTACCGGGGGATGATCGAGCAACACCGACTCATGGTCCAGCAGCAGACACAAATGTTCACATGGATGCAGACGATGTACGCGGCTCAGACTACCGGACAACCGCTCCCCACACCTCCCCCGGTCTCTGTGTTCCCGAGTTATCCACCACCACCACCGCACCAGTCACCGCCACAGCAAGACCAGGGTAGCCACCAGAGTTCAAATGACTACATGGATTTCTTCGACCCTGACTCGCAAGTTCCTCGACCCTGACGTGTAGTTGTAGTTTATTTTCATATCGTTGCTATTTGTACTGTACGTTGGACAAATATGTGTGTATTTTTGAAGTTGTATTTGTACGATTTATGTCTTTCAATGCAGGTTCTGGAATTGGGCCCAATCCAGAACAGGCATTTTTTTTTCAAATTTTTCCAACCATTGCCGGGGACTTGGACCAAAGTCACCGGCAATGACCTCAAATTCCGGCCACGGCGGCACAAACATTGCCGGTGACACACGTCGCCGGTAATGTCCTTCACATTGCCGGCGACTTATGTCGCCGGTAATGTTTCTCTCATTGCCGGCGACTTGGACATTATCGGCGACACAAGTCGCTGGCAATGTGAAGGACATTACCGGCGACGTGAAAATAGGTCGCCGGCAATGCTATCTCAGGTGGGCAATTTCCGGCGACATCATTACCGGTGACTTGTCACCGGTAATGTCATTTCCGACGAAAAAAAAACAAGGCCGGCGACTTAAAGTCGCCGGCAATGGTATCGAATGTGGTAGTGTGTGTAAGTAATCAAAATGGTGACTCCCCTAGTCGCGCTGATCATCTGGTGGCTGCGGTTGCGGCTGTGGATCATCGAAAACGTTCGAAGGTAGGGGTGGGATTTGGATTCTAGTAGCCTGAAACTATGGCATACACTGTTGCCACTATGCCACCATAAATGCATACTGCTAGGCTAATCTCTACTGCTCGGCGAATCTCGCATTTTGTAATGCAATCGTCTACTCCATCTCCTCTATCTGTCTCCATTGCTCTTCCATATGTCTATGTTTCTCCTTCATCTCCCTCGTCTGCCTCTAGAGCTACTCATGTAGATGGGAGGTCCTGGAAGATCCCGACTCGTGAGAGAATTCGGGAGTCATTTTCAAGACCCCTTGGCCCTTCTTGCCTAAACCCCTGATGTAAAAGGTGTTCTTCCCAGGAGGTATCACGGCTGCCATGATCCTCGCTGACACAGTCGGATCAGATGTATCAATCTAAGAGGTGTATTAGGTTAGCTCCTCATCCGAAGTGTTAGGATATTGCTCTCGAGCTACCTGAGTTAACACCTGTGGGATCGCCTCCTCCACTCTCGCCTAATTGTCAAGGAAATACGATTAACATATTAAACATACAAAAATATTTAGAGAAAAATATATATAATGAAGCAAATATGTGAATTAATTTATGAGAGACTTATAGCATCTTCGGGGCACTGCGAATACACTTGATTGGTAGTAAACACCAACGGAGAGACTTCTGGGTGTTTGGCAGCTGCCACCTCAGCCCAACCGGAATAAAGATCTGGAACTGCAATGATGGTTCTTAGTATTTTTTTCTCCGGTTCTGAGAGTTTGTCTCAGAGATGGCCTTGTTGGATAAACATACGTTAGAAAATGATTAACTAATTTTCTGAATATAATTAACATGACAGAACATAAATATGTTCAAGTTGCATACCTTGAATCGCAGGTGCATGAAGTGAGTTACCAACCATCGCCATTCGTACTCCCTAAACTGAAACTCGCTAGGGCTACCATCTCGGTCGCTACCGTACTTTTCCCAATGTTTTTTGAGCTCGGACTTCCACTCCTTGTACCTATATTAATGCAACACAAATGTTAGATACTAAAACTCTTGATAATCAAAATTCTACCTCTTTATATACAAAAACCGGGAGACATCACCTGCTCCCTTGCACCTCATTTGCCCACGTGTGTCTGAGCATGTTTTCCATGTTAAACCACCTCTACAATATATATATATATATATAAATGGTAAAAATTGAGTTTAAAATATGGACTTGATTAATAAGTAGAAAATTTACGTAATGATGCAAAATATAACCCACCGACAGTGCATTATGCACTTCCAACTTCACGTAGTTCGGCACAGAATTCCAATCCGGCCACAGCATTGGGACTCTGTCCCGTATGATGCTTCTGTCCATTGAGGCGTACTTTCGAGTATCATCTCCCTTGATCACCTTGCCTCATTCAGTAGTCCTAATGACCACCTGCCCGTGCCTGATCATATGTTCAAGAAGCTTAACGACGACGGTGCCTCTGGTCTTTTTGGCTTTGCTGTTGACGACAGTGCATAAGACATGGTAACAAGATGAAATCATAAGCACCCAATTTAAATTACATATATATCAGCTATATAAATTTGAAATTAAATAATCAAATGTTTATTAATATTTACCCGAGTCGTCTGTTTGCTGTCCCTTAATCCGAGCACTCTAAAGAGGTTTCTCAAATGGTATGTAGACATATGCTTGGTCCACCGTAATAAAAGGATCCTGTCCTCCAATAGGCCTCCCCATATTGTCGAAAATAGGTATGGCCGGTATCTCGTCGGGCACGAAGATGGTGGACGGTGGTGATAATCGCACACCGGCCCTCGAACTACCTAAAGCACATGCCTCAGATGATTGAGTCATAGAAGGAGCAGGCGTCAGCTCGGCAGTGTGCGACATACGCCTATGAATCGACTGTTGAGATGTGCTGCCTGTTGAATGTAGGTTGGCTATTTGTTGCGGCGTTGCATCCCCACCAAGTAGAATACGTTGGCGAGAGGTGCCAGAATAACTGTTGTTGATCGTGGCCGAGCTAATACTCTTATTTCAACCTCGGGATCTAGACCCGGATCCCGATGAATTTTTTTTGCGAAAAAAAATTAAATTCATACCTAAAACTGTATATTAATTCACATATAATCTATAAATTCAAATATGTTCAATAAATCACATACTAAATTAAACATTAATGTATTCATCGCACATGTTCAATATGTTACTCAAATTTAGCAAAAACACAAATTCATATCCACTGCACATATATTCATCGACATTTTCAACAAATTAAATTACAAAATTAAAAAATCACAATTATATTTACATTCAATTATTGTTACTCCTATATATATATATTCACACACTCTATCTTTACATACAATCCCAATTATATTCAACCAATTATATTTATATATATAGTTTATATATTTTCAAAATTATTCACATGTATATAGTTATATATATTTACAATTATATATATAATAAAATGATGAAAATTAATTATATAAACATATAAATAGACGGTGGAGAGGAGCAATACCGGCCACGAGGTGTTGGTGGAGGGAGGAGAGGCCATGGGGTGCCGACAATGGAGGCGGCGGTGTGGAGAAAGAGAGATTGTAGATCCGGCATAGGGAGCAATGGTAGAGAGAGATAGAGAGAGAGAGAGAGAGAGGCCACCGACGTGAGAGAGAGGAGGAGAGCGAATCGACAGGGATGACGGTGTGCGATGGTTTCCGGAGCGAGAGAGAATCAAGAGAGAGTTTTGGGGGTTTGCAGCGCTACTCCTGGTCGCAACGTACTGTTTTTTAAAACAGACTATAACGACGACATGCATGATCCACATCGTCGATTATAGTATAACGAACGAAAATGACACAATGTCGTTGGTTATAGATTGGAATTTTATTGTTTCAACACATATATGTAGAAACACATTTCCCAAAATACCTGTTTAACTTATTCATCATTCACATAGTTAGAATTATTACTAATTAAACACTTTTCTCATAAATATACATGTTTTTCATAGAAAACACTTTGTTATACTCAAAATGGATTCATCTCTAACTAAGGCTAATAATCAGAATCATCACTTGAGTCTGACTCGGTTTTATAGTTAATTTCTGGTAAGATGTGCCGCTCCCAGAATTTTGTGTCCTCAGTCTGTCGTCTCTATGTTGACATATAAATTTCACCCCATTGACCTTACACATCAGGTAAACATTTGAAGTTACTGGTTTCATCGCCAAGAGCCTCAATGCGTGTGACCATTGTGGGTAACCATCATCTTGTACATGGTTTATCTGACAAATATATATATATATATATTAATTTGAACATGCATTGATATTAATTTGTATATATATGCAAGTAAATATATATATATTTACCCATTTGCCAAAATAGTTTGCAAACGTCTTGTTGCAGTACTCAACATTACCCGCAACAGAAGGGTGTTGAAGATGGATGTCTTTCCAGTATTGAACTTCTGGACAGTTAATCAGTACCCACCAATGGGCAATGACTAACTCATATGGTTCCAACTTATACGACTTCGGCAAATTTCCATATAGTTCAACATCATTGGAGATGATAGAAAGATTGAACTGGGATTGATCTACCGATATATGTTGTGGAGGGGCCTCCATAGCTCCCAAATACAACTTGGTGTACATTACGCACTCATGCGTAAGATATGCTTCAGTGATACACCCATCAGGTACAGATTTATTCTTTATATAGTCTTTGTAGTCTCCCAGTTGTCTATCAAGTTGAAAATTGCATGTTATGATTAGACATAAATAAGTATTAATATATAAAAACATAGCTAGTACAAAAATGTCGAATCATATATACCTTTCCATGGGATATATTCAAGTGTAGTGTATAGGACCGATAAGCAACAATTGTTCGGGAAGATGGATCATCAGGTGAGGTATGATGTCAAAATTTTTTGGGGGTAATATCCTCTCAAATTTGCACAGGATAAAAATGATGTTCGTTTGCATTTCCTACAAGTCTGACTGCTTCACTTCTCTAGTGCATAACTTCTGAAAGAATCTTGACAACGCCACTAACAGCTCCACCACCTCTTTGGGCAGGTACCCTCGAATGAAAACAGGGAAGCGGCGCTAAAGCAGTACATGGCAGTCATGACTCTTTAATCCATAAATCTTATTGTCCCGTAAGTTAACACACCGGCTTATATTTCCTGCACAGCTATAAGGATACATGACATTACCCATCCAACTAAAACTTTCATTATTCCAACCAAAAATTTCATTCTTCTAGTCAGGCTTCACGGTGTAAGGAGCTTGATGCATTTTTTTTCTTCCCTTCTCTCAAGAACAAATGTTTCCGCAGTCCCATTCTTTTCAGATCTGTGTGTGCCTTAAGGCCGTCTTTACTTTTCTTCTCCCTATTTCAGCACTGTCCCCACCATACTTTCACACACATTCTTCTCTATGTGCATGACATCTAGGTAGTGCCTGATCGATAACTTAGGCCAGTATGGGAGTTCCCAGAATATGCTTTGGTGTGTCCAGAATTTGTACCTGTCGGGTCTGTCAGGTATCGACGCCACTATTTTGGGATGATTGCTCAGTGGCCCAAAATCATATTCATTCAGCACTTTCAAAATTTCGGGCTCCGTCCAGCTCCTGGGTTGCACACCCGTTTTTACAGTCCCATCAAATGCCTCATTATCCTCCCGAAATATGTGATCATGGGGAAGCCAACAACGATGACGCATCTGGATAATCTTCCTACATTGAGGTCTGCAAAACTCAATAGTCATGCACTATGAACAGGCCCTATATCCCCTAGTAACATTGCCCGATAACATCCCGCGAGCAGAAAAATCACTAATGGTGCCAACAAGCATGGCACACATCTGAAACATCTCATTTTTGTACTTGTCATAAGTGGCATGACCAAATTCACTCAGGTTCTTAAGCTTCTCTATCAAGGGTATCAAATACACATTGATACACTTTCCTGGATAACCCGGCCCTGGAATCAACAAAACGAGCATATTGTATTCCTTCTTCATGCACATCTATGAAGGAAGGTTGTACGGTACCAAAATAACTAGCCATATACTGTATTGAAGACTCATGTTGCCAAAAGGGTTGAATCCGTCAGATGAGAACCCGAGCCAAACATTTCGGACATCTAATGCAAAATGAGAAAACTCTCTGACCATGTGCGAAAAAACATCTTCGTTAGCAGGGTGTATAAGGGTATCATTATCAGGAAAATTCCTCTCACCCCACCATTTCATAGCTTCAGCCGTGTGTGCCCACATGAACAACCGTTCCAGCCTATCAACCAGTGGAAAATATCGAAGTATCTTCACAACTTTCTTATTCCCTGCAGGAGTCAACTTATACCTATCAGTACCACATACTGGGCAAGTATCAAGGCTTTCAAGATCATTCCTGTAAGCGTCTTCACCTCAAAAGAGAACATAATCATATCTGCATGCATGAATTTTAACGTATTAAAGTCTAAGATCTTTAAAGATATGCCTCACATTACAATGAGTTGTAGGAAGATGATGACTGGGTGGCAGCATCAAAGCAGTCCACTGCAGCCAATCATCAACAGCCTTGACACTAATTTTGTTCTCCACTTTGAGCTTCATCACTCTCATGACACTTTCAAGAACAGTCTTATTACACCCATTATACAACGGATCAATGCTATTAGATTGTTATACTTGTCCATTCCGGCAGTGTTGACATCTCTAAGTAATTGCTGGAGTGACTCAATATGAGGGAAGCCCCCAACGGCGGGAGGATATGGTGTTTGAACAAATACATCGCTCTCATAAGGAAACACATCGTTGATCAACCTCGTTGTTGGATCATTGGATGTACTAGAACTCTCAGCAAATTACCCATGATCATGCAAACTCGCTGATGATATTTTACCGTGATAAATCCGATATATGTATTTATCCTAAAACCCGTATTTCTTCAGGTCCTCTAATACTTTTTCAATGGGAAAAAGAAATCAGTCGCTGCGACACTGACAATTATTACACGGGCAATAATGAATTGGCATCCCCTCCACAATTAGCCTTCGCATATTCCACAAAGCTCCTAATTTCATGGTGATATCTTACATCCCATATTTCAATGCTCATCCAACTATTGTCCATCCTGAAAATTCCAGCAATATATATACACATATGCACTAATTAATTTAAAATTTACCATTATATATATATCGATCTCTAAACTACAAATTACATAATTTAATTTTTCTCCTCTCTAATTACAAATTTATATATATATATTGATCATATATATCAACGTACAATTAATTAACATATATACATACATACATATATATATCAACAATCAACAATGAATTAAAAATTTACATATATACAACTATATATACACATATCAACAATTAATCAACAAATTTACATATAATTATATATATACATATTTTCATCGAATTCAATTCAACTCAACTCAAAATCAACAATATATCAATATATTACTCAAAATCAACAATCAATTCAACACTACTTCAACATTAATCAATGCAACTCTAAATCAACATATATTAATTAATCAACATATACGTACGTACGTACCTACCTACCTAGCTATATATATAGCTTCGCGAACCTCTCGTAGACAGCTTCCGACAACACCTAACGATTTCAAAGCGTTTTGAGTTTTTCTCGCCGAATTATTTTTGAATGATTGAGCTGCTGTGAAATAGATCTGATATAAGAGCTATAGCTAACGACATACTCAGTCGTCAGTTATGGTTAAAAAGTCGTCGTAAATTGTAGAAAAACAGTTGTTGGGTATAGGGTTTACCTATAACCGATGACTAGGTTAACTATAACCGACGACGGAGGTAGTCGTCAGTCTGTTTTTCGCCGTTTCGTCGGGTATAGTGTAAAATCTCGTAGTGATTAGATAAATGAGGGATTTTTTTTGGCTTATGAGCAAAGTAAGGGCCTCCACTGAAGGATCGTTTCCGATCCCTCGATAGTTCCACGCCAAGACCTTCATAAGGTAGTCAACGTGATTCTGAGAGTGCAAAACCTAGGGCGGCAGCGCTCTCCTTTTATTATATTGTCACAAAATGTCAAGTCATGAGACTTTCATGGACAATGAGGAAAAATTGCCTATATGAAAGGACCAGACTCCGATTTAGTTGCCTAAACCGAAATCAAACCCCTTCGAAAACATGACATTAAAAAAAAATTTGTCAGAGTTTACTTTGAAATATGTGAACCAATTATTAGAACCTGCAAAGAAACACACTTCGAATATGAAAGGACCCAACCCCGATTTAGTTTCCTAAACCGGAATCAAACCCCTTCTGAAAACAAGAACTTGCAAAAACCATAAAAATTTCAGCAGAGTTTCGCTATAACGTGGAAATACCATTAACCTGCACCCGAAAATACACTTCATCCTATGCCACAAAAGCCAAACCGTGGGCACCAATCCCATCCAGATTTCTCAATATCATAACGATAATGTAAAGTAATAAGTAAAACTGTACTTTACAGAAATCTGGGGAAAAATCATATGAAAGTATAACAGTATAGTAATCAGAGTGACCTCTAGTGTATATATACATAAATATACAATAGTAGCCTAAACAAGAAACCTACTGGAAAAGAAAGGTAGCTCGGATACTAAGCCTCCGACAGCGACGTGCAACACCAGAATCTGAACTGCAAACTGGGCATTGAAAACAAAAAACTCAGGGAAAGACATACAAATCGTTAGAGTGATTGAACGAAAATAAATGTCTTTTGCCGAATAACATATAATATAAAAACATATGCGAGTCAAAATGAATATGATATAGTACACGAGGTGAACCCAAACTCCTCCAGCGTACAGAGCATGCATAGAAAATCTCACGGGGTCACTCATGGACACATCCGTGCTAGTACAGTCCGAATCACGGGATCCCAGACCCACACGTGATTTTAGCTAGAAAGGCCTCAGGTTAGGGTATCTGTTCCCACCCGGAAATACATCGGCACAAGGTACAGTTCCCCCTTGGTAGACATCCTCGGGGATCAGCCGAGATGCAAGTGTATCGATACAACCACATATACTAAGACTGTACTCTGTGTAAATCAAATCATAAATAGTTTCATGCATACGTATAAACCATAATGTAAACGCATAATCGTAAAGTACATGCTCGTATAAATCATAATCACATACGTATGCTCATGCTCGTCATATGTATATTAAAGACTCGCAATCAATCAGTGAAAAGAAGTGTCCACTCACAGATAAGCACAGTGTGCAAACGTGCTAATCCCGAGATCCGACGGAAGATCCCTCGCCCAATGTACGATCTCGATCCCCTGAATAATCACAAAATATAACTAATCAAAATCACAATTCATTACTCTGTACCACACCTCGGAAACCAACCATTTCCGGAAACATATAATTCGGATACAAAATAATCATCGAAAACTCCCAAAATCTCTACATAAACCCTCGACTAAAAATCCGGTATCCAAATCAACTCGAAAACGTCAAGGCGATGATCGGGGCGCGATTACGAGCAAAACGGCATAAAATTTGTCAAATTCCAAAAAGTCAACGGGTCGCCGGAGCTCCACCGTTGACCCCCGCCGCAGCCGGCGGCACGCCGTCAACCGGCGGAATTTCCCAGCGACCAAGCTCACCGTAGCTTCTCCTCCTCAAGCCCAACACATCTCCCAACTGTGCCATCCACCAATTGAAAGGACCCAACCCCGATTTAGCTTCCTAAATCGGAATCAAACCCCTTCGAAAACATGAACCAACAAAAACTTTTTGAAATTTGGGCAGAGTTTCGTTACTAACGTGGAATTACCATTACCTGCACGCGGAAAATACACTTCATCCTATGCCACAAAAAGCAAACCGTGGGCACCAATCCCCATCCGGATTTCTCAATATATCAATAGTAAAGTAAATCAATACATATATCTATACTTTACTGAAATCCGGTGTAAAATCATATAGCATATACAATAAGACGCTCAGAGCGACTTCTAATACATAACCATATACGTAAACCACAGTAGGTAGAACAATAAACCTACTGGATGAAACAAGATTGCTCGAGCACTATACCTCCGACCACGACGTGCGACACCAGAGCCTGAACTGCAAACTGGGCACGGAAACCGAAAAGCCCAGGTGAAAGACAATAAACACGTTAGAGTGAGTGGACGAAAATAAATGTCTTTCACCAATTTATATATGTTATAAAAAAACATATGCGAGTCCAGGTAATAAAATAACAAGTACACGAGGTAAAACTCACACTCCTCCAGTGTACTGAGCATGCAAGTAAAAATCCCACGGGGTCACTCATGGACACACACCGTGCTAGTACAGTCAGAATCACGGAGTCCCAGACTTCCACGCGATTCTAGCCAGAAAGGCCTCAGGTCAGAGGTCTGCCTCCCCCCGGTACAGGTCACGGGTCAGGAGTCACAGCCTCCCCCGGTACACATCTTCGGGGATCAGCCGGGATGCAAGTGTATCGATACAACAACATATAACGACTGTACTCTGTGTAAACTAAATCACAAACATTTCGATGCAAATGCATGAAACAGCATATAAGTGTATGTATACTCGTATACGTGTATTCGTATAAGTATATCGTATAATCGTAAAACATATGCTCATGCAAATCCGAAATCTCATACGCATGCTCAATTTCATAAATCACATAAAAGACTCGCAAGAATTCCGTGAAAAGAAATTGTCCACTCACAGACTGGCGTAACGCGTATCGCGTTAACCCGTGATCCGGCGGAAAGTCCATCGCCAAAACAATGATCACGAACTCCTGAATAATCACAAAATCCATTTCTCAAAGTCATAACTCGACAATACAAATCAAATCACGAGAAACAGCCGTTCTCGGAAACACGTGATTCAAAGTCGACGAATCGTCGAAAATCCGTATATACCACTTCAATACCTCGTTTTACGTTCGGACGCTCAACTCGAAAAACGAACCTCCCCACTGCGATCGGGGCGCGATTTCGAGTCAAATGACATGCGACTTGCCGAAAGTCAAAAAGTCAACCCGTTGACCGTTGACCGCCGTTGACCGCCGCCCACGGCGGCGCCACTGTTGACCGGAAAATTTCACGGCGGAGCAACCCCTATTCCACTCAAAATCACCCACTGAGCAACTTTCATAACTGCACCGAAGTCCAATTCAAACTCTAACCATGTCAATTTCATGATAAACCGAATGAACACACAAAATTCAATCCCAAAATTCTCCTTCCACAATCAAAATTAGAACTCCAAACTTACATGGTAGCTTGCTAGTGATGAGAGCTTCAAAGCCCACTCAAAATTGTAGCTCGATTTGGCCTGAAATGATGAACCCGAAAACACCCAATTTCTTCAACTTTTTGATCGGAAAATCTTCTCTTTCCGGCGAGCCTCGCCGTCGACGGTGACTGGGGATGGGTAGAGGGGACCGAGGCGCACCTAGAGGAACCAACCCCGAGCCTTGGGGTGGCCGGAATCGTTGCGCCGCCATGAACCATCGTGAGTCCCGTCGGCCTCCTCCTCCCTCCCACCGAGTTGACTCAGTCAACTCGGTCAACTCCTCATTTAGAAATGTTGACTTTCCCATTTCAGTAACCTACTATTTATAGCCTTTCCCAATTTGGAAACTCATAATTATCCATTTCGACGAACTTCAAACGCGCGTAACTTTCTCGTCGTAATTCCGATTCCGATAATTCTCGCGGTCACAAACTCGCCTCGACGTACTCTTCCAATATTACCCAAAGTCAAACATATCGGCCAACTGAATAAAAAGTCAACCCTTCAAAGCAACACACATTAAATCGACTAAATAATCAACAAACGGCAAAATTCGCAACTAATTCCTCGTAACTCCAAATTATGCTCCGGAAGTTCCCACGAACTCGAAATTAAATTCTGAACAACTTCCGTGAAGAAGCCGAAACCAAATTCTCGTCCGGTAATTTAGTCGTTAAGTAGCCCACCATTTAAATCCGAACTTCAAATATTCATAACTAATTCCTCGGTCGTCCAAATAACGATCCGGAACCGCCCACGAATTCGAAATCACACGTAGAACGACTCTCGAGAAGAGACCCAGCTCCAATTCTCGGCCAATAATTTAGTCGTTAAGAACTCTGGCGATTCCAATATATGTCGAAAATCCGCGACTGCGCTGTAACTCACGAATCAAGCTGATTATACTTCTGATTCTGGTCCGGGTCGTCACACCAATTCTACCTCAAACCACCGGAAATCAGCTCGAAAAATTCAAATCCCAAACTGGCCGGCAGCCTTGTTCTCCGTCGAATCTCCGTCCACGGCGCATGGCGGCCCTTGAGGCCACTCCCAAAGGCATCTCCGTTGCCCCACGAGTCAAACCCCCCTAATCTCCAGCCACCATCGTGGTCGGAGCGCCGCCGTCCGACAACCCCGATTCCACCAAACTTCAAGCACCTTGTTCTACCTCAAAACCTCATCAATTTTCACAAATCAAAGTCCTAAACCATAGGAAATCAAGACGAGAATCGAACCATACCCAAATCGGAGCCGGAGGTGGCCAGAAAAGAAAAGTCGCCGGCGAGTCAACAGTTGTCCGGTTTTCCCCTTTGGTCAACGCGGTCAATGCCAATTTCCTTGGTCCACGGCAGTCAAACTTCCCAAAATATTATTTTCGATAATTCTTCGACTATCTTCGATATTTATACTCGCGGCTCGATACGATCGACGGTCCAAAATGAATCACAATCACGTTTCGGATAACTCAAATTCAAACGGATAAACACGACGAAATTACACGATTTCAAATATTCATAACATATTCCTTGTTTATCGAAACAATTATCCGAAACCGCCCACGAACTCGCCCACGAACTCGAAATCACGCGTACTACAATTCTCGTGAAAAGACTCAATTCAAATTCTCGCCCGATAATTAAGTCGTGAACAAAACCGCCAATTCGATTCATTTACGATAAACTGCGATTACTCGTAAACTCGCGGATTAAGTCGATTACTATATTGATTCTGGTTCGGGTCGTCACAGAATATTCCACAAAAGCCAAACCGTAGGGCTCCGTTCCCCATTTGGATTTCTCAACATCATATATATATATATATATAATAAACCAAAAGGTTTACAAGAAATCCAGAACATTCAGGAGTACGTAAACTCAACTGAAAACAAACATAAGTATCCAGAGTAACGCCTATTTACATCATTTACATCAACTAGGTCGAACAAGGAACATACAGAAACTGAAGTGTGATCCAAACTCTATGCCTCCACAGTCGACGCGCAACATTAGAACCCCAACTGCAAACTGGGCAAAGGAAACCGAAAATCCCAGGGGAAAGGCAAATAAAATCGTTAGAGTGAGTGGACGAAAATAATCATATGCCTTTCACCATTTATATAATCATAAAATAATGCGAGTTCTTAAATGTATAAAAGTCACCACTCCAGTGAATTTCTCTGCCAGAGTAGCAGGGCGGGCGAATCTCTCAAACCCGACGGTGATAAACTAGGCGAATCTCTCAAGCTTAGTCGGCATATCAAGCGAATCTCTCAAGCCTGATAGATGGACTACCGGTGATCAGCCGCGTAGCCAATGCATTGATGCTAAATCAATAAATGCCATCACCAATAAAATATACAATATTTCAAAGCGATAAATAATCTGAACATTATACTAGAAACAAATACTGAAACCAAGAACTCGCTACAACAGTGTAAATAAATGTCCACTCACAGTACGAGCTAGTTATGAGGTCCGGCGGAAGATCCCTCGCCAAACGCTCGCTCACGGTCACCTGAATAACAGAGATACGATCAATACATATTGAAACACAATATATGGAGCTAATACGTCAAGAACCCCATGTTCTCGAAAAACGTATCGCTCGAATATCAACGAGGATAACGAAATTCTCAAAATATACCCAATTAACCCTCGTCCCCAAATATAGTACTAAAATCAACCCAAAAACCTCAAGACTACGATCGAGACGAGATTACGAGCAAAACGGTATAAAAATCTTCAAAATCCAAAAAGTCAACCCTTGCCGGAGCTCCACCGTTGACCGCCGCCGCGACGTCAACAATGAAATTCTCCGGCTGAGGAAGCCCAGAACTCATCTACTTCTCTAGCTCAACAACTTTTCCTTTTTCACCTTCCTCTAATTCTACCCACACTGGCCAGAATCGAGCTCGAAAGCTCACGGCCTCCATGGATTCCTGCGAGTTTCCAGCGAACACCAAACCGCTTCCAAACCCAAAATTCTTTCACCCAAAAGAATCTATAGGTTGAGGGGAGAAAAACCCCCAACCCCAACGGCCCCAAAATGGTTACGGGCAGTGGAAACTTTATGTAGCTACATATCCTGTGTATGATTCGGGAGTTGCTGTCCTTGTGTTAGCATCGAAGAGTTTGAGATACTACTACTACAGCGTGCAGCACAGTGTCGGATGTACACTGATTACTTGAATTTCATCTACTTGCATTTTTGACCAGATTTGAGCTTGAGGCAGTGTAGATGGATGGGGTCGATTAACGACTATGGCTGCACCTTTGAGCTTGTTCGAAAAAGGCTAGAGGTTATACTTTGACTATCCATCTGGGATGTTGTTGCTGATGCATTCAGTCGAAAATCAGGAGCTTCAGTGTTTCATGTGTGTGTGGCTCGAGTTTCTGTGTTAGCCGAGTTATGCGCTACGGGAGCTGAGTTCGAGTGAGATGATGTTGAAGCTTGTTGTTTTGCGTGCGTTGTGCACTATTGGTACGAAGATGTATCTAATACTTCGAGTTTACTACTCGTGACGCAACATGAAGAGGAATGTAGCAGCTTGTGTGAGCAGACGCCACATTTGTCAACAGGCGATGACAGCGAGGCAGAGACTTGCCGGAAAGTTACAGCCATTGGAGATTTCCGATTAGAAGTTGGAATTTGTCACTGTGGTTTTGTGTGCCAGTTCGCACTTCGGTTTGTGGTACCAGTTATCAGGCCATTGTGGACCATTTGATGAACTTGGTACGTTTACTTGTACTTTCCGGAACAGATTTCAGTGGCAGGTTGGCATAGCTATGTTTGGCGGAGGTTGTCCATTTACGTGGTTTACCTGTGTCTCAGATTGCTAATCGAGATAATCAATTATAACCAAGTGTTGGCAAGTGTTACAGTGAGCATTGGAGATCAGATTACAGTCAGTACCGGTTCTTATCCTCAGATTGGCGGGCGATCTGTGAGGACTATTCAGACCTTGGAGGGCATGTTGTGGTCTTGTGTATTGCAGTTCCGAGGGATTTGGGAACAGCAATTTCTGCTGTTCGAGATTGCATGCAATATCAGTTTGTAAACCACTATGATTCTGACGTTGCTTGATGTCGTTTTGAGGAACGATGTTGTACTCCATCGTGTTGGAGCGAGTTTGATGTGAGCTGACGTTGGATTCCGACTTTGTGGAATGTGCTACCACAAACGTTCAAATTAGTGGAAAGGTTAATAATTGCCCGAGTTCGGTGTTTGAGTTATGTTGATGTGAGTAGGTTGAGTTGTGATTTGCCACGTTATTTTGATTCGTATGTGATCATAGGCGAGTTTGTGTTGTGCCGTATAGTTCGGCATCACCTATAGCGTTGGCTTTTGTGTGTTATGTTCCGTGTGATGGAACTACATTTCAGATTTGTTGCATGTTTTGTACCCTATCCGTTCCTTATACAAGATGACTTGGCATTTGTGTGGAGCCAGTTCAGATTTGAGATTTGTGGGTACATGGATTTCAGCACGGAGCTATCTCCTATTGTGGAGTCTGTTGTCAGAGTCGTTCAGTTGAGGTTGCCACTTGAGAGTTGAACTGTACGCAGAGGCGGTGTTCCTACTTTTAGTCGACAGACTTGGAAATTTCGAGGTCGAAATTTTTTTAAGGGGGGTGGATTTGTGACGACCCGGAACAGAATTAGCAGTGAAATCAGCTTAATCTACGAGCTTGCGCGTAATCGCAGATTTTTGATAGATAATTGGATCGCCGGACTTGATCACGACTAAATTATTGGCCAAGAATTTGAGCTGAGTCTATTCTTGAGATTTGTTATACGCGTGATTTTGAGTTCGTGGGCGGTTCCGGATCATTATTTGGACGACCGAGGAATAAAATATGAATATTTGAGATTCCGGCATAATCGGTTTAAAATGGCGGCCTTCTTAGCGACTAAGTTACCGGACAAGAATTTGATTTCGGCTTCTTCACGGAAGATGTAGAGAATTTACTTTCGAGCTTGTGGGAACTTCCGGAGGAGTTTTCCGAGTTGTGAGGATTAAGTTACGAGTATTTACGATCGTGGATTATTTAATCGGATAAGTATGTATTGGGTTGAACCGTTGACTTTTTATCGGATTTGTCGAAGTGTTCGACTTCAGATGGTAATTGAAGAACATGTCGAGTTGAGTTTGTTGCCGCGAGAATTATCAAAATCGGAATTATGACGCGAAAGTTAAGAGTATCTGAAGTTTGTCGTAAAATATATTTTGGAAGTTTCCAAATCAGGAAAGTATTTATTGAGGTTTCCATATTTGGCAAGTCAACCTATTCATTACTGTGTTTGACCGGTCAACGCGGGGGAGAAGAGTGAGGCGCGACGGAGGCGACGGCTCACGGCGGTGGCTCGCCGTCCGGCCACCCCAGGGCTCGGCCCTTGGCCCGTTCAACTCGCCTTGGTCCCCTCTTGATGACTCCGGCCACCTTTCACGGCAAGGGACGCCGGAGGTGGAAGAAAATTTTGGCCAAAAATGGAAGAAAATTGGGGATTTCGGGTTGTAAGATTCCGGCCGATTTGAGCTGTAAAAAGTACTGGGTTTTGAAGCCCTCATCACCATGAAGCTACCATGTAAGTATGGAGTTCTAATTTTGCTTGTGCTTGGAGAATTCTTGGATTGAAATTTGTGTGGTATTTCGGTTTTTCATGAAATTGACCTAGTTAGAGTGAGAATTGGACTTCGGTGTAGTTATGGAAGTTGCTTGTTGGATGATTTTGAGTGGAATAGGTGTTGCTCCGCCGAGAAATTTCACAGTTGGTGGCGCCGCCGCCGCCGGCGGCGGTCAACAGTGGTCAAAGGTTGACTTTTCGGGGTTTTCGACAAGTTACATGTCGTTTCGCTCGGAATCGCGCCCCGATCGCAGTGGTGAGGTTTGTTTCTCGATTTGAGCATCCGAAATTATATCGAGGTTTTGAGATGTGATTATCGGATTTTCGACAATTCGTCGTAATTGAATTATGTGTTTCCGAGAACGGTTGTTTCTCGTGAGTTGATTTGAAATATCGAGTTATGATTTTGAGAAATGGATTTTGTGATTATTCAGGGGTTCGTTATCGTTCGTTTAGCGAGGGATTTTCCGCCGGATCACGGGATTAACGCGAACTGCGTTACGCTAGTCTGTGAGTGGACAATTTCTTTTCACGGATTGATTGCGAGTCTTTCTACACGTTTTACAAACTTGAGCATGCATACGAGATTTCGATTGACATGAGCATGTGTTATACGATTATGCCTATACCAGTATATATTACGTATATGCACTTATATATATATATATATATATTTTCATGCATTTGCATCGAACTATTTACGATTTGGTTTACACAGAGTACAGTCTTTATATATGTTGTTGTATTGATACACTCGCATCCCGGCTGATCCCCGAGGATGTGTACTGGGGGAGGTTGTGACTCCTGACCCGAGGCCTTTACTGGGGGGAGGCAGACCTTTGATGTGAGGCCTTTCTGGCTAGAATCACGTGTGGGTTTGGGATCCCGTGATTCGGACTGTACTAGCATGGATGTTTCCACGAGCAACCCCGTGGGGTTTTTATGCATGCTCTGTACGCGTGAGGAGTTAGAGTCTCCCTCGTGTACCATTTAATTATTTATGCATCTGGACTCGCATATGTTTTTATAACATATATTAATTGGCGAAAGACATTTGTTTTCGTTCCCTCACTCTAATAGTTTTAATGTCTTTCCCCTGGGTTTTTCGGTTTCCGTGCCCAGTTTGCAGTTCAGATTCTGGTGTCGCACGTCGTGGTTGAAGGCATAGTATTCGAGCGATGTTTCTTTTATGGTAGGTTCTTAGTTTGGCCTACTATTTGTATATATATATATATATATATATATATTAGAAGTCGCTCTGAGTATTCTGATGTATACTTTTATACGATTTTCCACGGATTTCTGTAAAGTATAGTTATATTTACTACTTTACATTATTGTTGATATATTGAGAAATCCGGATGGGATTGGTGCCCACGGTTTGAGTTTTTTGTGGCATAGGATGAAGTGTATTTTTCGGGTGCAGGTAATGGTAATTCCGCGTTAGTAACGAAACTCTGCCGAAATTTTGATGGTTTTTGTTGGTTCGTGTTTTCGGAAGGGGTTTGATTCCGGTTTAGGCAACTAAATCGGGGTTGGGTCCTTTCATGATTGATGATCGATGGAGTTGTGATAATTGGTGAATTACTGTGACATAGAAATTTGATGTGTTACTGTGATATAGGATTGAATAAGGTAATGCATGAACTATGATTTGTATTAAGGATGAATTGAGGCATTTTGATCAATTTGGATTGATTGCATTCTAAAATAGATAGTGAATAGATGAATTGATAGTGATATGGTTTCGAATGATAGTATAGTAAATTGTTTGGAATGGTATTTTACATTATGTGTTGATGTTGCTTATATGTGCATATGGTATAAATAAGTTTTGAATGATTTTGGTTGTCGAATAGGTACTTAAGATGTTTGGCGGAATGAAGAGGCAAACCGAACAGAAGCGGAGGGAAGCATTGCCATCATCATTCCAAATGTTAGGTTGGGGGGCTCAACGATCAGAGTAGACAACTGGGGGTCATGAGTTGGGTCAAAGGTTATCAACCATTCCGGTCAAACGTAATGACCAATCTCCTGCAATTGACTAGCAGGCGAATCCGTATTCGGACTCCGGGCCATCCACACAACAGCCTTATTGCATTAGCATATGATGCAAACAAACGACTAGGGACCCCTCAGCCTCGGCCCCCAAACGTATTCGAGGAGTTGCAAATGGGCGTAAAATCGAGGAGACAACCAAGAGGCTTGGGAAACAGATTGATGTAGCATACGATGTTTTCACCAGAGGCCCTCCGTCGAAGGAGCTTGCCAGCTTGACGGCGACTCAGATAGGGAATATCGTACATAGCAAGATACGTATGAAAGTGCCTACCTCGGAGCAGCTGGAGGAAGCTGAGAGGCTCAGAGTTGTTCGTGAACTCTCGGTAATTAATATGAGATATTTAAATTTATTTATTTTATAAATTATTCTAAATTACGAGGTTTATCAATTAATTCAAATGATTTATATTTTTTTTCTTAGGTACACTTCAACTTGGACCAAACTACGGAGATGTTGGAATCCATAGAGAATTCAGCCGCGGACGTGTACAGGAGATGGAAGCACCAGTTGCACAAGCACTACAAGAAACACGGCGCAACCCCAGAGGAGTTCCAGGAGAAAAAGGAGAGCTGGGAGAGATTGGTTGGTCAGCCACTTCGAGTCGGAGCAGTTTATGGTTCGTATTTCTTTAATTTTGGTTTGTTAATCAAATAATACTTTTATAAGTTATCTTAGTAATTAATTTTTCTTGTTTTAAAATAGACAAGGTCGAAGGCGAACATAGCCAATCAGACAACAAAGAATTGCCACCACGGTTCGGGCTCCACGAATATTGCCTACCTTGCAAAGGCTCACAGAGATAAGGGTTCGAAGCACCTGCATCTCTCAGCCTCCGTGGATGTTTACAATAGGGCCAGCCAAGAAGAAGATGTCAAGACTCAAAACGTTGTAAGTAACACTTATTCCGAAATAGTATGAGTAGATTATTATTGTGTAATGACCTGAACCGTGGAATGTGTACGTATTGGTCCGAGCTGCGATTATTGTTAATTAATCGTACTCGTGGGTTTGTTAACGACTAAATTATTGGGCAAGAATTTGATTTGAGTTCCTTTGTGGAAATTGTAGAGGATTTGATTTCGAGCTCGTGGGAATTTTTGGGGAATTTTTCGGATATGTGAGCAATGTTTTATCGAGTTTTGAAGTCGGTTGGTGAATGTAGATTTAATCGTGACCGTCCGATTTGGATCAAATTGAATTATAGCTGTTGATTTGGGGATGGTATGTGTACGGTATAAATACGAAACAAATTGGGAAACTTTCTATTTTTGGAAATACCCGTTGACCCACGGGTCAAAACTGACCTGTTTGGCCTGTGGCCTTCTCGGCGTCGGTGTGCCTTATTTCGGCATCTTTTGGCCTTCGTTCCTTTATGAAAGTTGTTGGGCTTGAGCTCATCTTTCTTTTGATAGGTGGATCACTCATTTTGGTTACCGGATGAAGAAGATATGATATGTTAAAGTATGGAGAATTTCGGCCGAATTCGCCGGCGACGATGGGGGTCGACCTTGTGGGGGTTTTGTAGCCCATGGAGAGTTGAGTCTATTCCAAGTGGTTTCAGCCCTTGCCGTGCTTGGTGGTGGTCGATCGGAGAAATTGAATTCCAACGAAGTTTTCGAACTTCACGGCGAGTTTTGGACCTTTTCCGGTTAAAATTGGGCTTAGCTATGAACTACAAAATTGTTGGAAATGTCGAGATCTTTAAACTGATGTATAGGTTGAAGATTTCTGGGATGGTCGAATTCTGGATAGGTGGATTTTTGGCTAGTTTTATGTCATTTCGCTCGTTTTCGCGTACTAAACGCAATGGTGAGGTTTTTAAGTTGATTTGAGTGCTATATTTTCGGACGAGGGTTGTTTGGGTGTATTTTGGGAATTTTGTTATTCTCGTCAATCTTTCGAGAACGTGGGATTCTTGATATATTAGCTCCGTATGTTGTGTTTCAATATGTATTAAACGTATCCCTGTTATTCAAGTGATCGTGATCGAGTGTTTGGCGAGGGATCTTCCGCCGAACCTCAGAGGTAGCCTCGTACTATGAGTGGACACTTTACTTTCACTGTTGATTTGCGAGTCTTGGTTATGCATTTTATGTTATGCGTTTTACGAGTATGCAATTATGATTATGCATTTACGATTATACGTTTACGGTTATGTATTTTTACTTGGAAGCATATGCATGATTTGTTTTACATGGATTATGGATATATGGATGCATCGATGCATGGCTTCTCGGCTGATCCCCGAGATGCTCCGGGGGAGTTATGACAAACGCCTTACCCGTGATTATATGGATCCCAGGAAGGTTATGGCAAACCCCTTAACTTGGTTGAACATGATTGTAACTTTGAGGAAAATGTACTCGAGTTACGGCCTCAACATTTTATACGGTATCCATCAAGGTTATGACAACCACCTTACCTGTGATTGATGATTTCAGACTCGCATCATGATTTCATGTTTATATTGGTTGAAGACAAATTTGTGAAGACCCGAACCAGAATCAGTTGTGTATTCGGCACGATTCACGAGATTGGTCATAGTCGCAGTTTTTTGATATATGTGTAGTTTGTCGAATCTATTCGCGATTATATTTTTGGCCAAAAATTTGAGTCAAGTGTCTTCACGGAAGTTGTAGAGTACGTGATTTCGAGCTCGACGGCGGTTCCGGATGATTTTTCTGATAATTGAGGAATATTATACGATTATTTGAAGTTTCAGTTTTCTACGAGTTTATCCGTTTGTTTCGTGTTTATCCGAATTGTGAAGGTTATCCATTTCGAATCGTCGATCGACCCGAGGCGCGAGTATAAATATCGAAAATAGTCGTAAAATTGTCGAAAAACACTGTTTGAGTTTTGACCTGCGTTGACTTTCCAAAAAAATGAAGCTGTTGACCGTTGACCCGAGGGGAAACTTTCCCGTTTTGGCTTCGCCGTCCGACGTCCCTTTTCCGGCCACCTCCGACTTCGGCAAGGGTATGATTAGCTTCACCTTGAGTTCCTTAATCTTTTTGTAATTGGTTTGATTGAAATTGATTGAGTTTTTCTTGAACTCGAATCGGGTCGAGTTCATTGATTTCGCCGGTGATGGTTTTCGGTTTTCTGCCGAGCCACGGTGGTGGTGGGGGGTTCGACTCCCCTTGCCCCTCTGAGTCTTATGGTATGTTTATTTTGGGCTGAGATTGAGTTTTGAAGGCAACCCAATTAGGTCACCGGAATTTGGATTCTGATCTGTTTAGAGGCGAAATTGAGTGGGTTAGGGTTTGAATCGAGACTGGTGGTAGTTGAGGAAGTGACTCGGCTTGAGGAGAGCTACAGTTCTGGAGCTTCCTCGCCGAAAGAAATCACTGTTGACGGCGGGCCACCGGCGGCGGCGGCGATAAACGGTGGTGCTCCGGCGAGGAGTTGACTTTTTGGTTTTCGACGTTTTTAATGTCATTTTTCTCGTAATCGCGCCCTGATTATCGTCCAGAGGTTTTCAGATTGATTTGGGTGTTGGATTTTCAGTCGGGAGTTTCGAGTGGACATTTCGGGAATTCCGTTAATCATTTTGTACTGCATTGTATATTTCCGGGAACGGTTGGTTTCCGTGGTTAAGTTCAGAGTTGTGGATTATGTTTTTGATCAGTTATGTTTATGAATATTCAGGAGATCGAGATCGAGATCGTGTTTCAGGCGAGGGATCTTCCGCCAGGCCACGAGATTAGCGCGAGTGCGCGTTACGCGAGTCTGTGAGTGGACAATTTATTTTCACGGATTGATTGCGATTCTTTTATTTATGATTTACGAACTTGAGCATGCAGTTTGATCATGATTTTATGAGCATGTGTTTTACGATTATACATATACGGATATGCGTATACGAGTATACATACATATATATATATTATGTTTTATGCATGTGCATGAAAAGGATTTATGATTTGGTTTACACAGAGTACAGTCTCAGTTACGTTGTTGTATCGATACACATTGGCTTCTCGGCTGATCCCTGAGTACGCTCCGGGGGGGGGGGGACAGATATCCTGACCCGAGGCCTTTCTAGCTCGGAATCACGTGTGGGTCTGGGATCCCGTGATTCAGATTGTGCTATCGCGTGGTAGTCCATGAGAGACTCCGCGATATATTTACGATGCATGCTCTGTATGCGTGCAGAGTTAGAGTCTCCCTCGTGTACCATTTCTTTATTTGTGTATTTAGACTCGCATATGTTTTTATAACTTATATATTATTTCGGTGAAAGACATTTATTTTCGTCCACTCACTCTAACGATTTTTATGTCTTTCCCATGGGCTTTTCGATTTCCGTGCCCAGTTGCAGTTCAGGTTCTGGTGTTTCACGTCGCGGTTGGAGGCTAGTGATCTGAGCTACCTGTGTTTTCCAGTAGGTTCTTGTTTCGCCTACTGATGTGTATATTGTATATATTTACACTAGAGATCGCTCTAATACATTCTGATACTTGTTTTATACGGATTTTCTCGGATATACTATATATATAGTACAATATATTTACTGTTTATTGATTATGATATGATGTTGAGAAATCCGGATGGGATTGGTGCCCACGGTTTGGCTTTTGTGGCATAGAACGAAGTGTTATTTTCAGGGTGCAGGTTTATGCAATTCCACATTAGTAACGAAACTCTGCCGAAATTTTGAATGATTTTTGTTGGTTCGTGTTTTCAGAAAGGGTTCGATTCCGGTTTAGGCAACTGAATCGGGGTTGGGTCCTTTCAGCTTGGTATCAGAGCATTAGGTTGTCAGATTTTGTAGACTCTTGTGGTTGTGATGCTTAGGGTATTTGAGTTTGTACAGCACGTTTGGAGTGATGACCCGACTGGCCCGCGGTACTCATCAATACTTTGGGTGTTGTGTGTTCTCAAATATCTGCGGTTTCATGATTAAGTTCTTTCTGCTTGTGCCTAATACTTGTCTTGTATCAATAGGATGCCTCATCGACATGGTCCCCGTGTTGATCGGGAAGCGAATCCTAATGAGGATCGCCAGACGCGCGACTTGCTGATGCGAGTGCTGCGTTTGGAAGAGCGTTTTGACCCTGTGGTCAAGGCTCGTACTGCTGGTGCTACTGTGTTTTCATGTTCAGTTGATCCAGAGATATGTGAGGCCTGGTTGGTTCAGGTTGAACGTGTATGTGAGCGTCTGCAATTTACTCCTGAGCAGATGACAGTGGCAGCAGTCGGATTACTTGAGGGTGATGCATATTTTTGGTGGGTTAGCACCGACAGAGTTCCAGTTGATACTCCGTGGACTTTGTTCCGTGATTTGTTTATGCGGAGGTACTTTAATCAGGCTACCCAGCAGCGCAAATATGAGGAGTTTACGAACTTGAGGCAGGGCAGTTTATCTATGCTTGAGTACCGGGACAGGTTTACCCTTTTATCTCGTTTTGCGCGTGATATGGTGGCTACTGAGGAAGCCAAGTGTCGCAGGTTTGAGCTGGGGTTGAATCTGAATATCAAGGCGACTCTGACTATGATGCCTCGGAACAACTTCGATGAGTTTGTCAGTGCAGCACTCCGAAGTGATAATATTGAGCAGGAGAGGCAGCAGAGGTACCAGCCGAGACGGTTTGAGGAAAGAGGATTGAGTCATGGGCCTTCAAAGAGGCAGAGTTGGATACTTCCGGTTCAGCTTCATCCTCAGGCGGTGGATCATATCGACCACCAGCTAGTGTACCTAGACAGAGGCCAAGATGGAGGAGAGATCGACTGCGGCGACCACATGCTAGTGGGGATTCCAGCGGTTCCAGTTACCCTCGACGACCTTTTGGCACTTTTGCTACACCGAGGGAGTATCCGTTATGTAACTTGTGCAATAGGTATCATGTTGGTTCATGTCAGCGGGGTACCATCATTTGTTATCATTGTGGCCAGGTGGGTCACTATTCGAGGGATTGTCCTCAGTCGTATGGTGTCGATGGACAGGCGACCCAGAGTTCCGGAGCTGAGCGAGGTGCCACTTCAGGAGCTCGACCAGCACAGTTTGCAGGTCAGGGTAGACATCAGGGACAGCCTCAGCGAGGACGACCAGCCGGACAGGCGAGGGTTCATGCCATGACTCTACGTGAAGGCAGAGCTTCATCGGAGGTCGTTATCGGTACGTTACATGTCTTTGGTATTCCAGTACTTGCATTGTTAGATCCAGATGCCACACATTCATTCATATCATTTAGAGTATCATCATTGCCTACGGTACCTGCATCTCCACTTCCGGGGTTGTGGAAAGTGTTATATCCGTTAGGTGAGGTTGCAAGCATCGGTTGGGTGTACAGAGACTGTGAGGTGTTTATTGGAGGCCATGGTTTAGCCGCAGATTTGTTATTGCTCGATATTGTTGATTTTGATTTGATCTTGGGTATGGACTTTTTGGAGATGCACTAGGCCATGTTTGACTGTCACAAGAAGGAGGTCGCATTTCAACGACCAGGGTTACCCGAGATACTGTTTCGCAGCGAGAAGAACACTTCCTTACCGTGTTTGACTTCTGCGATGAGGGCAGATCGGTTGATGAAGAAGGGTTGTGTTGCTTATTTAGCCCATGTTGTGGACACTTCAGTAGCTGTGCCAGACCTTGGTAGTATTGAGGTTGTTTCTGAGTTTCCGGATGTGTTTCCAGCGGAGTTACCTAGTATACCCCCTGTACGGGAGATTGATTTTACTATTGAGTTGTTACCTGGTACATGACCGATTTCCCAGACACCGTATCATATGGCGCCAGCGGAATTGAAGGAGTTGCAGATTCAGCTCTAAGAGTTGCTAGAGAAGGGTTTCGTTCGACCGAGTGTTTCTCTGTGGGGTGCTCCGGTGTTATTTGTGCGGAAGAAGGATGGGTCCATGTGTTTGTGCCTCGACTACCGGAAGCTGAATCAGGTTACGGTGAAGAACAAGTATCCGTTACCGCGGATTGATGATTTGTTCGATCAGCTCAAGGGAGCAGCAGTCTTTTCGAAGATTGATCTTCGATCCGTATATCACCAGTTGAGGATCCGAGACTCTGATGTAGCCAGGACAGCTTTCAGATCGCGGTATGGGCATTATGAGTTTTTGGTTATGCCGTTTGGGTTGACCAACGCCCCCGCAGCTTTCATGGACTTGATGAATCGGGTGTTTAGACGATTCCTGGACAAGTTCGTGATTGCATTCATTGACGATATTTTGATCTATTCCAGGAGTGTGGACTAGCACAAGAAGCATTTGCGGGCAGTGTTGTGGACTTTGCGGGACCATCAGTTGTTTGTGAAGTTTAGCAAGTGCGAGTTCTGGTTGGATAATGTGAAATTCTTGGGCCACGTGATTTCAGCCGAGGGCGTTAGTGTTAATCCTGACAAGATTGAGGCCGTGCTGAACTGGAGTAGACCTACTACTGTAACGGAGATTCGGAGTTTCTTGGGGTTAGCAGGCTATTATCGGTGGTTTGTACAGGATTTCTCCCGGATTGCTACACCACTGACTAGATTAACGAAAAAGAGCGTCAAGTTTGAGTGGTCTAATGCGTGCGAGGAGAGTTATTTGCTCCTGAAGGAGAGATTGACTACCGCACCGGTTTTGACATTGCCAGACGACAGTGGTGAGTTCGTAGTGTACAGTGATGCGTCAAAGTTGGGACTTGGTTGTGTGTTGATGCAGCATGGTAGAGTTGTGGCCTATGGTTCCAGGAAGTTGAAACCACATGAGGTCAATTATCCGACGCATGATTTGGAATTAGCCGCTATTGTGTTAGCGTTGAAGAGTTGGAGACATTACCTTTTATGGAGCTTAGTGTAAGATTTATACTGATCACAAGAGTCTAACCTACTTGCAGACGCAGCCGGATCTGAACATGAGGCAGCGCCGATGGATGGAGTTGATCAATGATTACGATTGCACGTTTGAGTACCATCCAGGGAAGGCCAATGTTGTAGCTGATGCACTTAGCCAGAAATCTTGAGCTTCGTTGTTCTATATGTGTGTGGCCAGAGTATCGATGTTAGCCGAGCTTCGGGCTACAGGTGCTGAGTTTGGGTATGATGACGAGGGAGCTTTATTGACTAGTTTTCAGGTTCGACCCGTATTGGTTGATCAGGTACGAGAGGCTCAGGATTCAGATTCCTATTTGTTGGGCAAGAAGACCATGATATGGAATAGTGTGCCTACAGAGTTCCGATTGAGCGACGACGGTACGTTGTTATTCAGAGGCAGGCTATGTGTGCCCAGTGACGAGAGCCTGAAGAAGGAAATTCTAGATGAGGCTCATAGCTCAGCGTATGCGATGCATCCCCGAGGTACGAAGATGTTTCGTACACTTCGAGCGTATTACTGGTGGCGCAACATGAAGCGAGAGATTGCCGCCTACGTGAGTCGATGTTTGATTTGCCAGCAGGTTAAGGTGGAAAGGCAGAAACCTGCAGGGAAACTACAGCCACTTGAGATTCCAGTTTGGAAGTGGGAGCACATTACGATGGATTTTGCTATCAGTTGCCGCGTACTTCATCTGGTAACACGGGCATTTGGGTTATTGTTGATCGACTGACGAAATCCGCTCACTTTCTTGCACTTCCGGGGAAGATATCAGTGAGCAGATTAGCCAGGTTATACTTGTCAGAGATTGTTCGCCTACATGGTGTGCATGTGTCTATTGTTTTTGACCGTGATAGTCAATTCACCTCTGAGTTTTGGCAGGCATTGCAGCGAGCCTTGGGCACGAGGTTGCGATTTAGTACAGCTTTTCATCCTCAGACTGACGGGCAGTCCGAGCGGACCATCCAGACTCTTGAGGATATGTTGCGATCTTGTGTGTTGCAGTTTCGCGGAAACTGGGATCAGCAGTTACATTTGATTGAATTCGCCTACAACAACAGCTATCAGGCCAGTATTGAGATGGCACCGTACGAGGCTTTGTACGGGAAGCAGTGTCGCACTCCATTGTGTTGGAGTGAGGTGGGCGAACGTTGGCTGATTAGCCCTGATCTGGTGAAGATCACTATGGAGGACGTTCAAATTATCCAGGATAGATTGAAGATCGCCCAGGATCGGCAGAAGAGTTACGCGGACGTAAGGAGGAAGAGTTTAGAGTTCGAGGTTGGTGATTGGGTCTTCCTGAAACTATCTCCGTGGAGGGGAGTTGGGCGTTTCGGGAAGCGTAGCAATCTTTGACCACGATACATCGGTCCGTATGAGATTACAGAGAGGATTGGAGCTGTCGCTTATAGACTTGAGTTGCCAGCGGAGATGGCTCGTGTTCATGATGTCTTCCATGTTTCGAAGTTGCGGAAGTACATCTCAGATCCTTCACATGTGTTAGCTCCACAGCAGTTGCCGATCAGAGAGGATTTGACTTACGTGGAGGAGCCTGTGCAGATTGTCGATCGTCGTGAGCAGGAGTTGAGGCACCGTGTGATTCCGCTAATGAAGGTCTTGTGGCAGAACCGTAGGGAGCAGTATCCTCATTTGTTCACCGCTAGTTGAGGCACCGTGTGATTCCGTCGGGAGCAGTATCCTCATTTGTTCACTTGACAGGTACGTAAATTTCGGGGTCAATTTTTTTTAAGGGGGTAAGATTTGTGACGACCCGAACCAGAATCAGTTGTGTATTCGGCACGATTCACGAGATTGGTCATAGTCGCAGTTTTTCGATATATGTGTAGTTTGTCAGATCTATTCGCAACTATATTTTTGGCCAAAAATTTGAGTCGAGTGTCTTCACGGAAGTTGTAGAGTACGTGATTTCGAGCTCGAGGGCGGTTCCGGATGATTTTTCCGATAACCGAGGAATATTATACGATTATTTGAAGTTTCAGTTTTCGACGAGTCTATCCGTTTGTTTCGTGTTTATCCTAATTGTGAAGGTTATCCATTTCGAATCGTTGATCGATCCGAGGCGCGAGTATAAATATCTAAAATAGTCGTAAAATCGTCGAAAAACACTGTTTGAGTTTTGACCTGCGTTGACTTTCCAAAAAAAGGAAGCTGTTGACTGTTAACTCGAGGGGAAACTTTCCCGTTTTGGCTTCACCGTCCGACGTCCCTTTTTCGGCCACCTCTGACTTCGGCAAGGGTATGATTAGCTTCACCTTGAGTTCCTTAATCGTTTTGTAACTAGTTTGATTGAAATTGATTGAGTTTTTCTTGAACCCGAATCAGGTCGAGTTCATTGATTTCGCCGGTGATGGTTTTCGGTTTTCTGGCGAGCCACGGTTGTGGTGGGGGGTTCGACTCCCCTTGTCCCTCTGAGTCTCATGGTATGTTTATTTTGGGCTGAGATTGAGTTTTGAGGGCAACCCAATTAGGTCACTGAAATTTGGATTCCGATCTGTTTAGAGGCGAAATTGTGTGGGTTAGGGTTTGAATCGAGACTGGTGGTAGTTGAGGAAGTGACTCGGCTTGAGGAGAGCTACAGTTCTAGAGCTTCCTCGCCGAAGGAAATCACTGTTAACGACGCACCGCCGCTGGCGGCGGCGGTCAACGGTGGTGCTCCGGCGAGGAGTTGACTTTTTGGTTTTCGACGTTTTTAATGTCGTTTTTCTCGTAATCGCGTCCTGATTATCGCCCAAAGGTTTTCAGATTGATTTGGGTGTTGGATTTTCAGTCGAGAGTTTCGAGTGGACATTTCGGGAATTCCGTTAATCATTTTGTACTGCATTGTATATTTCCAGGAACGGTTAGTTTCCGTGGTTAAGTTCAGAGTTGTGGATTATGGTTTTGATCAGTTATGTTTATGAATGTTCAGGAGATCGAGATCGAGATCGTGTTTCAGGCGAGGGATCTTCCGCCGGGCCATGAGATTAGCGCGAGTGCGCGTTACGGGAGTCTGTGAGTAGACAATTTCTTTTCACGGATTTATTTCGGTGAAAGACATTTATTTTCGTCCACTCACTCTAACGATTTTCATGTCTTTCCCCTGGGCTTTTCGGTTTCCGTGCCCAGTTGCAGTTCAGGTTCTGGTGTTTCACATCGCGGTTGGAGGCTAGTGATCTGAGCTACCTGTGTTTTCTAGTAGGTTCTTGTTTCACCTACTGATGTGTATATTGTATATATTTACACTAGAGGTCGCTCTGATACATTCTGATACTTGTTTTATACGGATTTTCTCAGATATACTATATATATAGTACAGTATATTTACTGTTTATTGATTATGATATGATGTTGAGAAATCCGGATGGGATTGGTGCCCACGGTTTGGCTTTTGTGGCATAGGACGAAGTGTTATTTTCAGGGTGCAGGTTTATGCAATTCCACGTTAGTAACGAAACTCTGCCGAAATTTTGAATGATTTTTGTTGGTTCGTGTTTTCAGAAAGGGTTTGATTCCGGTTTAGGCAACTGAATCAAGGTTGGGTCCTTTCAATATTATTATTTTCGTCCACTCACTCTAACGATTTTATTTGTCTTCTCCTGGGCTTTTTCGGTTTCCTTTGCCCTGTTTGTAGTTTGAATTCCGGGGTTGCACGTCGACGGTGGAGGCGTATAGTTCAGGTCACAGTTCAGTTCGAGTAGGTTCCTTGTTTGACCTACTAGTTGTATATGATGTATATAGGCGTCGCTCTGAATACTTATGTTGTGTTTTCAGTTGAGTTTACTCCTAAATGTTTCTGGATTTCTTGTAAACCTTTTGGTCTATTATATATATGATGTTGAGAAATCCGGATGGGGAACGGAGCCCCACGGTTTGGATTTTGTGGAATATTCGAAGTGTGTTTCTTTTCATGTTCGAATATTGGTTCACATGTTTCAAAGTAAACTCTGGCAAAAAAAATTTAAGGTCATATTTTTGAAAGGGTTTGATTTCGGTTTAGGCAACTAAATCGGAGTTGGGTCCTTTCAGTTGGTATCAGAGCATTAGGTTTTAGGTTCTGTAGACTCTTGTAGTTGTGTTACCAAGGACATTTGAGAATGTACATCATTTCGAGAACGATGACCCGACCGACTGGCAGATAATCATCAATGCTCTAGAGTGTTGTATGTTTTCAAACGTTTGAAGTTTCATGATTACATCATTTCTGTCCTGTGACTAATATTTTTTTATCCTTAGGATGCCTCCTCGACGTGGAGTCCGTACTGAATGGACTGGGGATCTTGATGAGGATCAACGTACGTACGACTTTCTTATGCGATTGTTGCGTTTGGAAAAGCGTTTTGACCCTATGGTCAACGCTAGGACAGCTGGAGCAACTATCTTTTCTGGCTCCTCTGATCCTAAAATATGCAAAGCTTGGTTAGTCCCGATAGAGCGTATTTGTAAGTGCCTGCATTTTACTTTTGAACAGAAAACTGTAGCAACAGTGGGTTTTCTTGAGTCAGATGCCTATTTTTGGTGGGTTGATACATACAAAGTTCCTATTGATACTCCTTGGCCGATGTTCAAAGAGATGTTCATACGTCAATATTTCAATCCAGCTACTCACTAGTGAAAATATGAGGAGTTTACCAATTTGTGGCAAGGAAATATGTCAGTGCTTGAGTATCGGGATAAGTTCACTCGTTTGTCTCGGTTTGCACGTGATATGGTGGCATCAGAGGAAGCCAAGTGCAGGAGGTTTGAGTTGGGTCAGAATCTGAATATCAAGGGAATTTTGACCACTATGCCTCGAGATAACTTTGATGAATTTGTTAGTGCTGCACTCAGAGGTGAGGATATCGAGAGGGAGAGACTGATGCGGTTTCAGACGCGTCGATTTGAAGAAGGTGGACCTAGCCAGGGTGCTTCGAAGAGGCTAAGTTCAGGTACTTCTGGATCAGCATCATCTTCGGGTAGTGATGAAAGGACCCAACCCCGATTCAGTTACCTAAACCGGAATCGAACCCCTTCTGAAAACATGAACAAACAAAAACCATTCAAAATTTCGGCAGAGTTTCGTTACTAACGTGGAATTGCATAAACCTGCATTCTGAAATAACACTTCGTCCTATGCCACAAAAGCCAAACCGTGGGCACCAATCCCATTCGGATTTCTCAATATCATAACAATATCAAGTAACAGAAAACATATCTGTATAATATAATATATACGAGAAAATCCGTATAAAACATGTATCAGAATGTATCAGAGCAACCTCTAGTGTAAACATATGCAATATACACATCAGTAGGCGAAACAAGAACCTATTGGAAAACAAAGGTAGCTCAGATCACTAGCCTCCAACCGCGACGTGAAACACCAGAACCTGAACTGCAACTGGGCACGAAAACCGAAAAGCCCAGGGGAAAGACATGAAAACCGTTAGAGTGAGTGGACGAAAATAAATGTCTTTCACCAGTTGATGTATAAGCTAAAATATCATATGCGAGTCCAGATATATATATAAACAAATAGTACACGAGGTAATACATACTCCTCCAGCGTACTGAGCATGCAAGTAAAAATCCCTCGGGGTCACTCATGGACATGCCCGTTCTAGTACAGTCCGAATAACGGGATCCTAGACCCACACGTGATTCGAGCCAGAAAGGCCTCAGGTCAGGGTAACTGTTTCCACCCGGAAATGTCTCAGCACAAGAAATAGATAACTGTAGCTACCCGGAAATACATCGGCATAAGGCACAGTTCCCCCCCTGGTAGGCACCCTCGGGGATCAGCCGGGATGCGTATGTATCGATACAACAACATAAACTACGACTGTACTCTGTGTAAACCAAATCATAAATATTTCGATGCAAATGCAATAAATAGCATAAGAATGCATATGTGAAATATAATCGTATAACACATGCTCATAATAATCATAATCTCGTAAACATGCTCAAGTTCGTAAATCATATAAAAGACTCGCAAGAATACCGTGAAAAGAAATTGTCCACTCACAGGTGAGCAAAACACGCACTCGCGCTAATCTCGTGGTCCGGCGGAAGATCCCTCGCCTGAAGCACTATCACGATCTCAATCTCGATCCCCTGAATATTCATAAAACACAACTGATTAAAACATAACCCACAACTCTGTACTTAACCACGGAAACCAACCGTTCCCGCAAATATACAATGCAGTACAAAACGATTAACGGAATTCCTGAAATCTCCACTCGAAACCCTCGACTGAAAATTCAATACTCAAATTACTACAAAAACCTCTGGACGATAATCAGGGCGCGATTACGAGAAAAATGACATTAAAAACGCCGAAAACCAAAAAGTCAACTCCTCGCCAGAGCACCACCGTTAACCGCCAGCGGCGGCGGCGGCGCACCATCAACAGTGACTTCCTCCGGCGAGGAAGCTCCAGAACTGTAGCTCTCCTCAAGCCGAGTCACTTCCTCAACTACCACCAGTCTCGATTCGAACCCTAAGCCACCCAATTTCACCTCGAAACAGATCGAAATCCAAATTCCGGTGACCTAATCGGGTTGCCCTCAAAACTCAATCTCAGCCCAAAGTAAACACACCATGAGACTCAGAGGGACAATGGGAGTCGAACCCCCTAACCACCACCACCGTGGCTCGCCGGAAAACCGAAAACCATCACAGGCGATCAACCCAGTTCAGCCTCAAACCGTTCTCCTCCAAAACTCCATTAATTTCCACAAATCAAGCATCAACCAATTCAAAATCGAAAGGGGAAGCGAACCATACCTTCCATAAGGTCGGAGGTGGCCGGAAAAGGGACGTTGGACGGCGAAGCCAAAACGGGAAACTTTCTGAAAGAACCCAACCCCGATTCAGTTACCTAAATCGGAATCAAACCCTTTCTGAAAATACGAACCAACAAAAAATTTTCAAAATTTCGGCGGAGTTTCGTTACTAACGTAGAATTGCCATAACCTGCACGCAGAAAATAACACTTCATCCTATGCCACAAAAGCCAAACCGTGGGCACCAATCCCATCCGGATTTCTCAACATCAATATAATCAATAACAGTAACAAATTGAGAAAAATCTGTATAAACATGTATCAGTATGTATCAGAGCGACCTCTAGTGTAACTATATACATAGTATACACATCAGTAGGCGAAATAAGAACATACTGGAAAACATAGGTGACTCTGATCACTAGTCTCCAAACCGCGACGCGAAAACACCAAACCTGAACTGCAAACTGGGCACGGAAACCGAAAAGCCCAGGGGAAAGACAATAAACACGTTAGAGTGAGTGGACGAAAATAAATGTCTTTCACCAGTTGATATATATGTTTAAAACAACATATGTGAGTCCATTCGGAAACCCAGTTTCCGGCCACCCATTCGGGTCCGACGAAAAACTCAATCAAAACTAAATTGAAATGCATGGTTAGACTCCCCAGGACAAGGGGAGTCGAACCCCCTTATCCTCCACCACCGTCGTTCACCGGAGGACCTCCTCCCGTTACCGGCGACAAAACCCAATCGGCTTCCAATCGAAACCCCATAAACTGTAATCAATTCCAAACAACTCATATATGAAACGAAAGAGGAGCTCAAGGTGAGTCAGAATATACCCTCAGCCTAGCCGGAGATGGCCGGAAAAGTCGGGTCGGCCGACGAGTCAAACGGGTCGTCCTCCTCCTTCAAGGGTCAATGGTAAGATTTCCAAATTTGGAAAGTCAACCAATGGTCAAAGCTCGGTCAAAGCTCGGTCAAAGCTCAAAACTGCCATTTTCGACTATTTCGATATTTATACTCACGCCTCAGGTCGATCGACAATTCGAAATGGATAACCATCACGATTCAGATAAACTCGAAACAATCGGATAAACTCGTCGGAATCTGAAACTTCAAATAATCATAAAATATTCCTCGGTTATCGAAAAAATCTTCCGAAACCGCCCACGAACTCGAAATCACGTACTCTACAATTTCCGTGAAGACACTCAACTCAAATTCTCGACTGAAAACATAGTCGCGAATCGAATTGGTAAACCTCATATACGACGTACAACCGTGACTAAACTCAATTTCGAGAATCGTGCCAAACACACAACTGATTCTGATTCGGGTCGTCACACTTTCCCCTCGGGTTAACGGTCAACAGTTTCCTTTTTTGGAAAGTCAACGTCAGTCAATGCCAAATAATGTTTTTCGACGATTTTACGATTATTCCCGATATGTATACTCGCGCCTCGGGTCGATAGATGATTCGAAATAGATAACCATCACGATTCGAATAAACACGAAACAATCGGATAAACTCGTCGAAAACTGAAACTTCAAATAATCGTATTATATTCCTCGGTTATCAGAAAAATCATCTGGAACTGCCATCGAGCTTGAAATCACATACTCTACAACTTCCGTGAAGACACTCAACTCAAATTCTCTGCCGAAAATATAGTCGCGAACTAACTCAATAAACCACACATATCGTAAAACCGCGACTAAACATAATCTCGTGAATCGTGCCGAATACACAACTGATTCTGGTTCGGGTCGTCACAAATCTACCCCCCTTAAAAAAAATTTCGACCTCAAATTTTACGTACCTGTCAAGTGAACAGATGAGGATACTGCTCCCGCATACGCTGCTCAGTCTCCTAGGTGGCCTCCTCAACTGAGTTATTCTTCCATAAGACCTTCACTAGCGGGATCACACGGTGCCTCAACTCCTGCTCACGACGATCGAGAATCTGCACAGGCTCCTCCACGTACGTCAAATCCTCTCTGATCGGCAATGTTGTGGGGCTAACACATGTGAAGGATCTGAGATGTACTTCCGCAACATCGAAACATGGAAGACATCATGAACACGAGCCATCTCAGTTGGCAACTCGAGTCTGTATGCAACAGCTCCCCTCTAATATATCCAATCCTCTCTGTAATCTCATACGGACCAATATATCGTGGTCGAAGCTTGCCACGCTTCCCGAAACGCACAACTCCCCTCCATGGAGATAGTTTCAGGAAGACCCAATCACCAACCTCGAACTCTAAACTCTTCCTCCTCACGTTCGCATAACTCTTCTAGCGGTCCTGGGCGATCTTCAATCTATACCGAATAATCTGAACATCTTCAATAGTACTCTTCACCAGATCAGGGCCAATAAGCCATCGCTCGCCCACCTCACTCCAACACAACGAAGTGCGACACTGCTTCTTGTATAGGGCCTCGTACGGTGCCATCTCAATACTGGCCTGATAACTATTGTTGTAGGCGAACTCAATCAAATGTAACTGCTGATCCCAATTCCCGCGGAACTGCAACACACACGATCGCAGCATATCCTCAAGAGTCTAAATGGTCCGCTCGAACTGCCCATTAGTCTGAGGATGAAAGGCTGTACTGAATCGCAAAGGTGAACTGACTATCACGGTCAGAGGTGAACTGACTATCACGGTCAGAAACAATAGACACAGGCACACCATGCAAGCGAACAATCTCTGATAAGTACAACTTGGCCAATCTGCCCACTGATATCTTCCCAAAAAGTGCAAGAAAATGAGCGGATTTCGTCAGTCGATCCACAATAACCCAAATACCAGTGTTGCCACCCGAAGTACGCGGCAACTGATAGATTAAATCCATCGTAATGTGCTCCCACTTCCAAACTGGAATCTCAAGTGGCTGTAGTTTCCCTGCAGGTTTCTGTCTATCTGATTTTGCCTGCTGACATATCAGACATCGACTCACGTACGCGGCAATTTCCTACTTCATGTTGCGCCACCAATAGTACGCTCGAAGTATACGAAACATCTTCGTACCTCCGGGATGCATCGCATACGCTGAACTGTGGGCCTCATCTAGAATTTCCTTCTTCAGGCTCTCGTCTCTGGGTACACATAACCTACCTCTGAACAACAACGTACTGTCGTCACTCAATCGGAACTTTGTAGGCACACCATTCCGTATCATGGTCTTCTTGCCCAACAAGTAGGAATCTGAATCCTGTGCCTCTCGCACTTGATCAACCAATATGGGTCGAACCTGAAAACTAGCCAACAAAGCTCCCTCGTCATCATACCCGAACTCAGCACTTGTAGCTCGAAGCTCGGCTAACATCGATACTCTGGCCACACACATATGAAACAACAAAGCTCCAGATTTCCGGCTAAATGCATCAGCTACAACGTTGGCCTTTCCTGGATGGTACTCAAATGTGCAATCGTAATCATTGATTAACTCCATCCACCGGCGCTGCCTCATGTTTAGATCCGGCTGTGTCCGCAAGTAAGTGAGACTTTTGTGGTCGGTGTAGATCTTACACTGAGCTCCATACAGGTAATGTCTCCAACTCTTCAATGCTAACACGATAGCGGCTAACTCCAAATCATGCGTCTGATAGTTGACCTCGTGTGGTTTCAGCTACCTGGAATCGTAGGCCACAACTCTACCATGCTGCATCAACACACAGCCAAGTCCTAACTTCGATTCATCACTGTACACAACGAACTCACCACTATCAGCTGGCAATGTCAGAACCGGTGCGGCAGTCAATCTCTCCTTCAGAAGCAAATAACTCTCCTCACACGCATCAGACAACTCAAACTTGATGCCCTTCTTCGTCAATTTGGTCAGGGGTGTAGCAATCCGGGAGAAATCCTGTACAAACCGCCGGTAATAACCTGCTAGACCCAAGAAACTCCGGATCTCCGGTACAGTAGTAGGTCTACTCTAATTCAGCACGGCGTCAATCTTGTCAGGATCAACACTAACTCCCTCGGCTGAAATCACGTGGCCCAGAAACTTAACACTACCTAACCAGAACTCGCACTTGCTAAACTTCACGAACAACTGATGGTCCCGCAAAGTCCGCAACACTGCTCGAAAATGCTTCTTGTGCTGGCCCACACTTCTAGAATAGATCAAAATATCGTCAATAAATACAATCACGAACTTGTCCAGGAACCGCCTGAACACCCGATTCATCAAGTCCGTGAAAGCTGCGGGGGCGTTGGTCAACCCAAACGGCATAACCAAGAATTCATAATGCCCATACCGCGACCTGAAAGCTGTCCTGGCTACATCAGAGTCTCGGATCCTCAACTGGTGATATCCGGATCGAAGGTCAATCTTCGAAAAGACTGCAGCTCCCTTGAGCTGATCAAACAAATCATCAATCCGCGACAACGGATACTTGTTCTTCACTATAACCTGATTCAGCTTCCGGTAGTCGATGCACAAACGCATGGATCCATCCTTCTTCCGCACAAACAACACCGGGGCACCCCACAGAGAAACACTCGGTCTAATGAAACCCTTCTCTAACAACTCCTAGAGCTGAATCTGCAACTCCTTCAACTCCGCAGGCGCCATACGATACGGTGTCTGTGAAATCGGTCCTGTACCCGGCAACAACTCAATAGTAAATTCAATCTCCCGCACAGGAGGTATACCAGGTAACTCCGCTAGAAACACATCCAGAAACTCGGAAACAACCTCAATACTACCAAGATCCGGCACTGCAGCTGTAGTATCCACAACATGGGCTAAATAGGCAACACAACCCTTCTTCATCAACCGATCTGCCTTCATCGCGGAAATCAAACACGGTAGTGAAGTGTTCTTCTCGCCACGGAACAGTATCTCAGGTAACCCTGGTCGTCGAAACGCGACCTCCTTCTTGTGACAATCAAACATAGCCCAGTGCGTCTCCAAGAAGTCCATACCCAAGATCAAATCAAAGTCCACAATATCAAGCAATAACAGATCTGCGGCTAAACCATGGCCTTCAATAAACACCTCATAGTCTCTGTAAACCCAACTGATACTCACAATCTCCCCTGACGGATATAACACTCTCCACAACCTCAGAAGTGGAGATGCAGGTACTGTAGCTAATGATGATAGTCTAAATGATATGAATGAATGTGTGGCACCTGGATCTAACAATGCAAGTACTGGAATACCAAAGACATGTAACGTACCGATAACAACCTCCGGTGAATCTCTACCCTCTCATAGAGTCATAGCATGAACTCTCGCCTGTCCAGCTGGTCGTCCTTGCTGGGGCTGTCCCTGCTGTCTACCCTAGCCTGCGAACTGTGCTGGTCGAGCTCTCGAAGTGGCACCTCGCTCTCCTCCGGGACTCTGAGCCGCCTGTCCACCAATATGCTGGAAACAATCCCCCGCGAAGTGACCCTCCTGGCCACAACGATAACAAAGGGTAGGAACTCGCTGACAAGAACCATAGTGATATCTGTTGCAGAGGCTACACAATGGGTACTCCCTCGGTACAGGAAAAGTGCCACTGGTACGTTGAGGATAACTAGAGCCGCTAGAATCCTCACTAGCTGTGGTCGCTGCGGTCGATCTCTCCTCCACCTCTGTCTCTGCCTCGATGCACTAGCTGGTGGTCGATAAGGTCCACTACCTGAGGATGAAGCCGAACCGAAAGTATCAGAACTCTGCCTCTTTGAAGGCCCCTGACTCGGTCCACCCTCCTCAAACCGTCTCGGCTGATACCTCTGCTGCCTCTCCTTCTCTATGTCCTCACCTCGGAGTGCTGCACTAACAAACTCATCAAAGTTGTTCCGAGGCATCGTAATCAGAGTCCCCTTGATATTCAAGTTCAAACCCAACTCAAACCTGCGATACTTGGCTTCCTCAGTAGCCACCATATCACGCGCAAAACGAGACAAACGGGTCAACTTGTCCCGATACTCAAGCACAGACAAACTGCCCTGCCTCAAGTTCATGAACTCCTCATATTTGCGCTGCTGGGTAGCCTGATTAAAGTACCTCCGCATAAAAAAATCACGGAACAAAGTCCACGGAGTATCAACTGGAACTCTGTCGGTGCTAACCCACCAAAAGTATGCATCACCCTCAAGTAATCCGACTGCTGCCACTGTCATCTGCTCAGGAGTAAACTGCAGACGCTCACAAACACGTTCAATCTGAACCAACCATGCCTCGCATATCTCTGGATCAACTGAACCCGAAAACACAATAGCACCAGCAGTGCGAGCCTTGACCACAGGGTCAAAACGCTCTTCCAAACGCAACACTCGCATGAGCAAGTCGCGCATTCGGCGATCCTCATCAGGATCCACTTCCCGATCAACACGGGGACCACGTCGAGGAGGAATCCTACTGATACAAGACAAACATTAGGTACAAGTAGAAAGAACATAATCATGAAACCGCATATATTTGAGAACACACAACACCCGAAGTATTGATGAGTACCGCTGGCCAGTCGGGTCATCACTCCAGTCATGCTGTACAAACTCAAATACCCTAAGCGTCACAACTACAAGAGTCTATAGAATCTGACAACCTAATGCTCTGATACCAAGCTGAAAGGACCCAACCCCGATTCAGTTGCCTAAACCGGAATCGAACCCTTTCTGAAAACACGAACCAACAAAAATCATTCAAAATTTCGGCAGAGTTTCGTTACTAACGTGGAATTGCATAAACCTGCACCCTGAAAATAACACTTTGTCCTATGCCATAAAAGCCAAACCGTGGGCACCAATCCCATCCGGATTTCTCAATATCATAACAATATCAAATAACAGAAAATATATCTGTATAATATAATAAATACGAGAAAATCTGTATAAAACATGTATCAGAATGTATCAGAGCGACCTCTAGTGTAAACATATACAATATACATATCAGTAGGTGAAACAAGAACTTACTGAAAAACACAGGTAGCTCAGATCACTAGCCTCCAACTGCGACGTGAAACACCAGAACCTGAACTGCAACTGGGCACGGAAACCGAAAAGCCCAGGGGAAAGACATGAGTGGACGAAAATAAATGTCTTTCACCAGTTGATATATAAGCTAAAATATCATATGCGAGTCCAGATATGTAAATAAACAAATAGTACACGAGGTAATACATACTCCTCCAGCGTACTGAGCATGCAAGTAAAAATCCCACGGGGTCACTCATGGACATGTCCGTGCTAGTACAGTCTGAATCAGGGGATCCCAGACCCACACGTGATTCGAGCCAGAAAGGCCTCAGGTCAGGGTAACTGTTTCCACCCGGAAATGCCTCGGCACAAGAAACAGATAATTGTACCTACCCGGAAATACATCAGCACAAGACACAATCCCCCTCCCCCCCCGGTAGGCACCCTCGGGGATCAGCCGGGATGCGTGTGTATCGATAGAACAACATTAACTACGACTGTACTCTGTGTAAACCAAATCATAAATATTTCGATGCAAATGCAATAAATAGCATAAGAATGCATATGTGAAACATAATCGTATAACACATGCTCATAATAATCATAATCTTGTAAACATGCTAAAGTTTGTAAATCATATAAAAGACTCGCAAGAATTCCGTGAAAAGAAATTGTCCACTCACAGGTTAGCAAAACGCGCACTCGCGCTAATCTCGTGGTCTGGCGGAAGATCCCTCGCCTGAAGCACGATCACGATCTCGATCCCCTAAATATTCATAAAACACAACTGATCAAAACATAACCCACAACTCTGTACTTAACCACGGAAACCAACCGTTTCCGCAAATATACAATGCAGTACAAAACGATTAACGAAATTCCCGAAATCTCCTCTCGAAACCCTCGACTGAAAATTTGATACTCAAATTACTACAAAAACCTCCAGACGATAATCAGGGCACGATTACGAGAAAAACGACATTAAAAACGCCGAAAACCAAAAAGTCAACTCCTCGCCGGAGCACCACCGTTGACCGCAGCCGCCGGCGGCGGTGCACTGTCAACAGTGACTTCCTCCAGCGAGGAAGCTCCAGAACTGTAGCTCTCCTCAAGCCGAGTCACTTCCTCAACTACCACCAGTCTCGATTCGAACCCTAAGCCACCCAATTTCACCTCGAAATAGATCGAAATCCAAATTCCGGTGACCTAATCGGGTTGCCCTCAAAACTCAATCTCAGCCCAAAGTAAACACACCATGAGACTCAGAGGGACAAGGGGAGTCGAACCCCCCTAACCACCACCACCGTGGCTCTCCGGAAAACCGAAAACCATCACCGGCGATCAACCCAGTTCGGCCTCAAACCGTTCTCCTCCAAAACTCCATTAATTTCCACAAAATCAAGCATCAACCAACTCAAAATTGAAAGGGGAAGCGAACCATACCTTCCACAAGGTCGGAGGTGGCCGGAAAAGGGATGTCGGACGACGAAGCCAAAACGGGAAACTTTCCCCTCGGGTCAACGGTCAACAGTTTCCTTTTTTGAAAAGTCAACGTCAGTCAATGCCAAATAATGTTTTTCGATGATTTTACGACTATTCCTGATATTTATACTCGCTCCTCGGGTCGATCGACGATTCGAAATGGATAACCATCACGATTCGGATAAACACGAAACAATCGGATAAACTCGTCGAAAACTGAAACTTCAAATAATCGTATTATATTCCTCGGCTATCGGAAAAATCATCCGAAATAGCCATCGATCTCAAAATCACGTACTCTACAACTTCCGTGAAGACACTCAACTCAAATTCTCGGCCGAAAATATAGTCGCGAACTAACTCAATAAACCACACATATATCGTAAAACCGCGACTAAACATAATCTCGTGAATCGTGCCAAATACACAACTGATTCTGGTTTGGGTCGTCACAAGTGGACCTTACAGACATCCTACTAGCACTGCTAGGCAAAGGCATAGATGGAGGAGGAGTCGACCACAGAGGCAGCAGTCGAGTGGGAGTTCCAGTGGATTGAGTTATCCTCGACCTTCCTTTGACACACCAACTGAACCAAGGGACGTCCCATTATGTAATCTCTGTAATAGGTGACATCATGGTTCATGTTATCGGGGTACTATGAGTTGTTACCATTGTGGCCAGGAGGGTCACTTTGTGAGGGAGTGTCCTCAGCTTGGCACTTTTAGAGGCGTTGCGGATCAGAGTGTTGGTCGAGATCAGGGTACTGCATTTGGTGATTGTGCAACACAGTCTTCTGGACAGGGTGGTCAGCAGAATTGCAACCAACGTGGATGACCAGCTGGACAGGCTCGAGTTCATGCCATGTCTCTACGTGAGGGCAGAGCTTCTCCAGAGGTTATCATCGGTACGTTGTACATTTTTGGTCATCCAGTTCTTACTTTACTTGATCCAGGGGCTACGCATTCATTCATGTCATATAAATTAGCATCATTGGCTACTATACCTGCATCTCCACTCCCTTATTTGTGGCGAGTGTTGTATCTATTTCACGAGATAGTGTGTGTCGGGTGGGTATATAGAGATTGTAAGATTTTTATTGGAGGTTATGGGTTAGCTGCGGATTTGATGCTGCTGGATATTGTGGATTATGATGTGGTTTTGGGCATGGATTTCTTAGAGAATCATTGGGCTTTTCTTGATTGTCACAAGAAGAATGTTGTTTTCAGAAGTCCAAGCATGCCAGAAATCTTATTTCAGGGTGAAAAGAATACTTCCTTACCTTGTTTGATTTCAGCAATGAAGGCTGAGCAGATGATGAGGAAGGGTTGTGTGGCTTACCTAGCACATGTGATCGATACGAGTGTTCGTGTACCGGACATTGGTGATATTACGGTGGTATGTGAGTATCCATATGTGTTTCCTGAGGACTTACCCAGTATTCCTCCAGTCAGGGAGATTGACTTCACCAGCGAGTTACTTCCAAGTACCGGACCTATTTCACAGACACCCTATCGTTTGGAACTCGCAGAGTTGAGGGAGTTGCATATTCAACTTCAGGAATTGATTGAGAAAGGCTTCATTCAACCTAGTGTTTCACCTTGGGGTGCTCCAGTGTTGTTTATGAGGAACAAGGATGGTTCGATGAGGCTATGCATTGACTCTCGGAAGTTGAATCAGGTTACGGTGAAGAACAAGTATCCCCTCCCATGAATTGATGATTTTTTTGATTAGTTGAAAATGAGCTTTAGTTTTCTTGAAGATTGATCTCAGTTCTGAATACCATCAACTACGGATTCGGGAGTCCGATATGGACAAGACGACGTTTCGGTCACATTATGGGCACTATGAGTTCGTTGTTATGCCATTTGGGTTGACCAATGCGCCAGCTGCTTTCATGGACCTGATGAATCGGATCTTTAGACGTTATCTGGACAAGTTCGTCATTATGTCATCGACGACATCCTGATCTATTCCAGGAGTGTGGGGCACCACAAGAAGCACTTGCATGCAGTTTTGCAGGCTTTGCAAGACGCTCAGTTGTACACTAAGTTCAACAAATGTGAGTTTTGGCTAGATAGTGTAAGGTTTCTGGGTAACGTGATATCAGCTGAGGGAGTCAGCATGGATCCTGATAAGATTGATCTCGTGTTGAATTGGAGCAGACCTACCAATGTGGCAGAGATACAGAGTTTCTTAGGCTTAGCAGGCTACTATCGCCGATTCGTGCAGGACTTTTCACGGATAGCGACACTGCTTACCCGTTTAACAAAGAAAGGAGTCAAGTTTGAATGGTCTGATGCTTGAGAGGAAAGCTACTTGACTTTGAAGGAAAGGTTGACTACTACACCGGTGTTGACCTTACCTGACGATAGTGGTGAGTATGTTGTGTACAGTGATGCTTCAAAGTTAGGTCTTGGTTGCGTCTTGATGTAGCATGGAAAGGTGGTGGCATATGGTTCGAGACAGTTGAAACCACACGAAGTTAACTATCCTACTCATGATTTGGAGTTAGCTGCCATTGTGTTAGCATTAAAGAGTTAGAGACACTACTTGTACGGAGCGCAGTGCAAGATTTACATCGATCATAAAAGTCTTACCTACTTTCGTACGCAACCAGATTTGAATATGAGGCAAAGGAGAAGGATGGAGCTAATTAATAATTATGACTGCACTTTCAAGTATCATCCAAGAAAGGCTAACGTGGTTGCTGATGCTCTTAGTCGGAAGCACGGTGCTTCTCTTTTCCATGTTCATGTTGCAAGAATGTCACTTTTGACAGAGTTGCGAGCAACGAGAGCAGAGTTAGAGTGGAATGATGATGGAGCACTGTTAGCCAGCTTCCAAGTTCGTCCGGTGTTACTTGATCAAGTTCGTGAAGCTCAAGATTCAAATGCCTATCTGCTGAGCAAGAAGAATTTGATTCAGAATAGTGTACCGACCGAGTTTCGGATGAGGAGTGATGGCACTTTGGTGTTCAGAAGAGGTTATGTGTTGCCAGAGATGACAGATAACATGCAGATTTTCTTAACAGATTAAAGTTTTCGGATTATCAGAAAAGTTTGCGCGAATGTCAATCAGAGTATACTGTGGTAATTGAGTATCCTTCTAGATATTTCCATGGGAATGAGTTATAAACAGTTGTTAGCGCGGTAAGTTATGCACGTTAGTAAAGATATGAGCGTTATGGTTTATTGTTTGAAAAGTCTTATCAGGGCTGGCATATGGTATGACGTATTTTATGCATCGTGGTTATGGACGTATATTCCTAATTCCCTGATGTTAGCGTGCCTAAAAAAGTTCCGTTGTAGACAGCTTCAATTGTAGTTCAGTTCAAGTTGTAGAACCGTTGGATGTTCTTAATTGTCGAGAGTAGATTCTCTGGAACAGAAATATTCTGTTAGTGTCAGCGTTTGTGTTTGTATAGAAACCATATAGTAAAGGTAGTCACGTAACAGCCAAAAGAGTTTGTATGAGCAATAGCTTTGTTCTCCTAGCCGGTATGTAAATTTTGAGGACGAAATTTTTGTTAGGGGGGTAGATTTGTAACGACCCGAACCGTGGAATGTGTGCGTATTGGTCCGAGCCGTGATTATTGTGAATTAATCATACTCGTGGGTTTATTAATGACTAAATTATCAGGCAAGAATTTGATTTGAGTTCCTCCGTGGAAATTGTAGAGGATTTGATTTCGAGCTCGCGGGAATTTTTGGAGAATGTTTTGGATAAGTGAGCAATGTTTTATCGAGTTTTGAAGTCGGTTGGTGAATGTGGATTTAATCGTGACCGTCCGATTTGGATCATATTGAATTATAGCCTTTAATTTGGGGATGGTATGTGTACGGTATAAATACGAAACAAATTGGGAAACTTTCTATTTTTGGAAATACCCGTTGACCCAAGGGTCAAAACCGATCCGTTTGGGCCGTGACCTTCTCGGCGTCGGTGTGCCTTATTCCAGCATCTTTGGGCCTTGGTTCCTTCATGAAAGTTGTTGGGCTTGAGCTCCTCTTTCTTTTGATAGGTGGATCACTCATTTTGGTTACCGGATGAAAAAGATATGATGTGTTAAAGTTTGGAGAATTCCGGCCAAAATCGCCGGCGACGAAAGCAGCAGCAATGGGGGATGACCTTGTGGGGGTTTTTTAGCCCTTGGAGAGGTGAGTCTATTCCAAGTGGTTTTAGCCCTTGCCGTGCCTGGTGGTGGCCGATCGGAGAAATTGAATTCTGGCGAGGTTTTCGAAGTTCACGGTGAGTTTTGGACCTTTTCCGGTTAAAATTGGGCTTAGGTTTGAACTACAAAGTTGTTGGAAGTGTCGAGATCTTTAAACTGATATATAGGTCAAAGAGTTCTGGGCTGGTCGGATTCCGGCGCGGTGGATTTTTGGCAAGTTTTATGTCGTTTCGCTCATTTTCATGTGCTGAATGCAATTGTGAGGTTTTTGAGTTGATTTGAGTGCTCTATTTTGGGACAAGGGTTGTTTGGGTGTATTTAGGAATTTTGTTATTCTCATCAATATTTCGAGCAATACGTCTTTCGAGAACGCGGGGTTCTTGATGTATTAGCTTTGTATGTTGTGTTTCAATATGTATTGATCATATCCCTGTTATTCAGGTGATCGTGATCGAGTGTTTGGCGAGGGATCTTCTGCCGGACCTCAGAGTTAGCCTCATATTGTGAGTGGACACTTTATTTTCACTGTCGATTTGCGAGTCTTGGTTATGCATTTTACAAGTATGTAATTATGATTATGCATTTACGATTATACGCTTACGGTTATGCATTTATCCAGGAAGGTTATGACAACCACTTTACCTGTGATTGATGATTTTAGACTCGCATCATGATTTCATGTTTATATTGGTGGAAGACATATTATTATTTTTTTCCACTCACTCTAACGATTTTATTTGTCTTCTTCTGGGCTTTTTCGGTTTCCTTTGCCCAGTTTGCAGTTTGAATTCCGGGGTTGCACGTCGACGGTGGAGGCGTAGAGTTCAGATCACACTTCAGTTCGAGTAGGTTCCTTGTTCGACCTACTAGTTGTATATGATGTATATAGGCGTCGCTCTGAATACTTATGTTGTGTTTTCAGTTGAGTTTACTCCTGAATGTTTATGGATTTCTTGTAAACCTTTTGGTTTATTATATATATTATGTTGAGAAATCCGGATGGGGAACGAAGCCCCACAGTTTGGCTTTTATGGAATATTCGAAGTGTGTTTCTTTGCAGGTTCTAATATTGGTTCACGTGTTTCAAAGTAAACTCTGTAAAAAAAATTAAGATCATGTTTTCGAAAGGGTTTGATTTCGGTTTAGGCAACTAAATCGGAGTCGGGTCCTTTCATATTGTTGGTTTGAAGTAATTGAATTATGATCATGACATTTAATTAGGTTAATTCTTCTTCTTCTTCTTCTTCTTCTTCTTCTTCTTCTTCTTCTTCTTCTTCTTCTTCTTCTTCTTCTTCTTCTTCTTCTTCTTCTTCTTCTTCTTCTTCTTCTTCTTCTTCTTCTTCTTCTTCTTCTTGTCTTGAATTTTGGTATAGTTGGCTATATTAAACATGATTATGAAGTTGAGAAATTCGAAGTGTTTTTTGCCGTACAAGTTTTTTGATTTCCTACATTTTAAGGGGAAATTATGTCAATTTTTTTTTAGAAATTAATGTTCATATGTTGTGCACGATATCCATTTCAGGCAAGAGTGCAACAAATGGCCGCCTAGGCAGTGGCGTGGATGTAGGAGGAGAACCTGGGGTTGACGCTAGAAGAGTTGCCTCCATTACCCTTGGAGACTGAGATCGCTATTGTTGATATAGTTTTCACCCGCCGACCTGGGAAGGAAGTTCGAGGCCTCGGAGGGGATGTCCAACGAGATCTGAATCTGGTTTCGGCGACGAGGCGAGCAAGTAGCGTAACGGTCGAGGAGCAGGCTCTGGCGGTCGAGGCAGTGGCTCAAGCGGCAATTGCACATGCTCATGCAACAATTGTATGGGTTGATGCATTACAGGATAAGCTGGATAAGTTACTCCGACTCCTCAATGTTCGTCAACTGAGTGTCCCTTTTCTGCAGCCCCGGCCCCATGACGACGATCCGAGCACCGGGGGACTCGGCAGGGCCCAAACTCCCGTCAATGTGGGTCTTTTTGTTTAGTTTCAGTTTCTATGGAGTGTACACATACATTTGGATCGGTATAATTTTTTATTTAATTTATAAAATTTGGGTTAAATTCATATTTTTCTTATTTTAATATTTAATTTTAATTCAATTATTATTGATGAAAATAATTTTTTTTTAAAATACACAACTTAGGTGACAAAACTGTCACAACTTAGGTGACAAAACTGTCACAACTCAGGCGACAAAGAAAATAGTCGTTGCCTGGGTTTGACTCTTACACGACGAAAGCACCAACGTTCATCGTCTAAGATATTTTTCTTAGACGACGAAACATGTTCGTTGTTTCGGTGTAAGTCTCAGATGATGACACATTTTTGTCGTCTAAGATGTTTGTCTTAGATGACGAAACTATTTCATTGTCTTACAAAAACATAAACGACGAAAATCTTTGTCGCCTAAAATGAAACTTTGTTGTTTCGTCGCCCAAAACCTTGCGCTACAACACTTAGGCGACGAATCTTAGGCGACAAAAATTTCGTCGCGTAAGTGTTGTTTTCTACGCCGAAACAACACTTTGTCGTCTAAGTGTTGTTTTCTGACAGTGATTACACATTTTAAGCATGATGGGTCAACTGACGTATTGACTATAACGAAGGAGATTGTACGAGAGGCTTGTGACGACCCGGACCAGAATCAGCAGTATGATCAGCTTGATTGACGAGTTTGTGTGAAGTCACAGTTGTCCGACGGTTATTGGAGTCGCCGAGTTTATTAACGACTTAATTATTGGCCGAGAATTTGAGTTGAGTCTCTTCTCGAGAGTCGTTGTACATGTGATTACGAGTTCGTGGGCGGTTCCGGATCGTAATTTGGACGACCGAGGAATTAGTTATGAATATTTGAAGTTCAGATTTAAATGGTGGGCTACTTAACGACTAAATTATCGGACAGGAATTTGGTTTCGGCTTCTTCACGGAAGTTGTTCAGAATTTAATTTCGAGTTTGTGGGAACTTCCGGAGCATGATTTTGAGTTACGAAGATTAAGTTGTGAATATTTCCGTTTGTTGGTTATTTAGTCGATTTAATGTGTGTTTGGCTGAATGGTTGACTTTTTATCCGTTTGGCCGATATGTTTGACTTTGGGTGATTATTGAAGATTATGTCGAGACGAGTTTGTGGCCGCGAGAATTATCGGAATCGGAATCACGACGAGAAAGTTACGCGCGTTTGAAGTTTGCTGAAATGGATAATTATGGGTTTCCTTTTCGGGAAAGTATAAATAGTGGACTTGCTCCTTTGGGAAAGTCAAAACAGGAATAAATGTGTTTGACCGAGTTGACTTGGTCAACTCGGTGGAGAGAAGGTGGTGTTCGACGGTGGCCGACGTGCTCAATTCCGGCGAGGTGATTCCGGCCACCCCAGGCGACGGGGTTGGTCCCAATCTCTTCGCCTCACCTCCCTCGTCTCGTTCCCGGCCACCACGCACGGCCTAGCTCGCCGGAAAGAGGAGTTTTTACCGGTTAAAGTTTGGAAATTTTGGTGTTAATGGTGGTTTATGTTTTCGGCCGAATTGAACTTCATGAGGTACTGGGTTTTGTAGCTCTCTTCATTGTGATTCTAACCATATAAACATGGTGTTCTAATTCGATTTGAGTGTGGAGAATTTTGAGATTGAAATTTGTGGAACAATTCGGTTTTTCATGAAATTGACCATGTTAGAGTGAGAATTGGACTTCGGTGCAGTTATGGAAGTTGCTCAGTGGGTGATTTTGAGTGGAACAAGGGTAGCTCCGCTGTGAAATTCTCCGGTCAACAGTGGCGCCGCCGTGGACGGCGGTCAACGGCGGTCAACGGTCAACGGGTTGACTTTTTGACTTTCGGCAAGTTGCATGTCGTTTGACTCGAAATCGCGCCCCGATCGCAGTGGGGAGGTTCGTTTCTCGATTTGAGCGTCCGAAAGTTAAGCGAGGTATTGAGGTGTTATATATGGATTTTCGACGATTCGTCGACATTGAATTTCGTGTTTCCGAGAACGGTGGTTTCTCGTGATTTATATTGAATTGTCGAGTTATGATTATGAGATTTGGACATTGTGAATATTCAGGGGTTCGTGATCGTTGTTTTGGCGAGGGACTTTCCGCCGGATCACGGGTTAACGCGATACGCGTTACGCTAGTCTGTGAGTGGACATTTATTTTCACGGAATGATTGCGAGTCTTTTATAAATGATTTACGAACTTGAGCATGCGGATCGATTATGATTTTACGAGCATGTGTTTACGATTATGCATATACGAATATACGTATACGAATATACACATACGTACATATTATGTTTTAAGCATGTGCATAGAAAAAGATTTATGATTTGGTTTACACAGAGTACAGTCTCAGTATATGTTGTGGTATCGATACACATTGGCTTCTCGGCTGATCCCCGAGTATGCTCCGGGGGGGACAGATATCCTGACCCGAGGCCTTTCTGGCTAGGAATCACGTGTGGGTCTGGGATCCCGTGGTTCAGACTGTGCTATCGCGTGGAAGCCCACGAGAGTCTCCGCGATATGTTTTACGTTGCATGCTCTGTACGTGAGTGGTAGCCAGAGTCTCCTCACGTAGCATTTGATTTTCACGCATTTGACTCGCATATGATTTTATATGTATATATTACTTGGTGAAAGACATTTATTTTCGTCCACTCACTCTAACGTGTTTATTGTCTTTCACCTGGGCTTTTCGGTTTCCGTGCCCAGTTTGCAGTTCAGGCTCTGGTGTCGCACGTCGTGGTCAGAGGCATAGTGCTCGAGCTACTTTGTTTCATCCAGTAGGTTTATTGTTCTACCTACTGTGGTTTGAGTATATGATTATGTATTAGATGTCGCTCTGAGCTTCCTATTGAATATGTTATACGATTTTACACTGGATTTCAGTAAAGTGTATATATATTTACTACTTTACGTTATTGTTGATATATTGAGAAATCCGGATGGGGTTGGTGCCCACGGTTTGCTTTTTGTGGCATAGGATGAAGTGTATTTTACGCGTGCAGGTAATGGTAATTCCACGCTAGTAACGAAACTCTGCCCAAATTTTGAAAAGTTTTTGTTGGTTCGTGTTTTCGAAGGGGTTTGATTCCGATTTAGGGAGCTAAATCGGGGTTGGGTCCTTTCAGGCTCATGGTACTAACTTTTATATTCCTTTGAATGTATAATTAAACTTTCATTGGTTATTGTTAACTTTTCAGAAACTCAACGTACAGATATGGATACACTTAATGCAAATCATATGTCAATTTCAAAAAAGAAAGATGTAGCAAATGCTACTATAAGCAAACCATCAAAGTGAGTCCTAATACTAGAAGTACTATTATCAAAACAATAATCTTAATATTCTAGTTGGCTGAAGGTTGATAGAAAGAGCAGGCCTATTTTATTGCTTCTTTCTCATAGTAATTTTATGCAAAGTTTATGTAATTTTTCATAACGCTTGATTTTTATTTTTCCCGATCTCTTACTTGACAGTGTGACATTATCACTATCTTTTGATTTTGAAGTGTGTTTTAGTAAAACATAGCAATGTTTTGTTAGTTTAGGCTAACAATTTTTTTTAAGAATACGTTAGTTTAAGCTAACATAACAAGGCTAAGATTCAAATTTGTTCTTAATCCTTTGAGGTTGAATCATATATATTATGTAACGTTTATCGTGTTTTCTATTAATTGGCTGACAAACCATCTTACAACATAATAAATTGATAAAATATTTAATGATTGTTTGAGAGGAAAAATATGTAAGCTGAAAATTGTTACTTTTTCATTGATAGAATGCCTTAAATATAGGCTGATACAATCTATTACAATAACTGTCTCTATAAAACAGGGATTCTTTGAATCTCTATGTAATCTAATCTGTATCTAAATAAGACATGTCGACACACACTAGGAATTACGGAGAATAAATCTTCTTAAACATTCTTCCTTGTGTCGTTGGCCTGAAGAATGATGTATGACTTGTTGCCTCACTAAAAACCTCATCAAGCAAACAAAAACCTCATGGGTAAAATAAAAGCTTGGTGTAAGCAAAAAATAGTACAACACATCAACTACAAAAGCTACTACATGTGACGTAGACTCCTCTGATGTCTACGGAAATGTAACCCCCCCCCCTGAGTGTAAACTCAGTCATGGAGTTCAGATAACCTATGCATACCAATGCGTCTCACAAGTTTCACAAATGTAGATTAGGGTAGCGACTTGGTAAAAAAGTCTGCAGCATTATCTGTCGAACCAACGTGGTTCACATGGATATTCAACAGCTATTGTTGTTGCTGATTAAAGAAGAATTTCAAAAATATATGTTTTGTATTGTCACCCTTAATGTAACCCAATTTCATATGTTCAATACATGTTGCATTATCCTCAAAGATGCAAGTGGGAGTTGTCATAGTAGATGATAGTCCACTAGACCCTTGAATATGATCTATTACTGACCTAAGCCAAACACATTCTCTAATCGCTTCATGTAAAGCAATAATTTCTGAATGATTCGAGGAAGTAGGAATAAGGGTTTTCTTAGTTGATCTCCAAGAAATCGTCGTATTTCCCATAGTGGAAACATAACTAGTCTGTGAACGACCTTTATGTGGGTCAGAGAGGTACCCAGCATCACTAAATCTGACCAACGCATCAACCAGTGTTTCGCAATAGGGGATTATAGTAAAACTACTCGTAGTAGGCCGGAGAGGAATTTGACGGGTCGAAATTCTCACTTGACAGGTCGAACAGATGGTAATGTCTGATCCAGGGCACCAGCTTCAATGGGTCAAAGCCATTCTTCGATGGGTTGAAGCTATCCTTCGATGGGTTGAAAGACCCCTTTGGGTTATCACTGTTCATTGCATTCGACGGATCGAAATGCCCAGAACTTGAATGTTGCGATTCCACCATCCCTTTTTCGAGATTTTCAAGCTTCTCTCTATATTCTTTGTAAGGGAAGAATAAGCCTAAGTCAATGGAACCCTTCAAGTACCTGAAAATTTGTTTTACTCCATTCTAATGACGTTGTGCAGGCGCAAAGCTAAATCGAGCCAACAAGTTCATTGAGAAGGCAATATCTGGACGTGTGCACTGAGTTAAATACAACAAAGCTTCAATAGCACTAAGATACGAAATTTCAGCTCCCAAGATCTCATCATCATCTAATAGACAAAATGGATCTTTCTTAGGGTCAAGACTGCGAATAACCATTGGTGTGCTAACAGGGTGTGCCTTATCCATATCAAATTGCTTGAGTATCTTTTAGACATAAGCAGACTGGTAATTAGGAATTCCATCAACTCGATGTTCAAGCTCTAATCCGACAAAATCGAGTCCAACCAAGGTCTTTCATCTCAAATTCAAATTTTAAGTAGCTAACCGTCTCATTGATCTCATTAAGAGTTTCGATGATGTTCATATAGTTAACATAGAAAGCTATTATAGTGTTATGTCAATAATTATGCTCTAATTATGTTTCTAACTACATGAAATCGCTTGCTTTTTATTAATAAAACATCATTTTTATTATGCTTCCTTGTTATGCTAGGAAATGAGGGATTGGCATGGAAACGCACTTGAAGATGGAATCTAATCACTTTTTGGAGAAGCCGAGCAAGTTTTTTAAGTCTTTGGAGAAGATGGAGCAAAATCGAGAAAAGAATGAAAAGTAAACAGCCGATCAACCGTCAACTACGGCAAGTCTTTGCTGGTCAATGGCAAGAGTCAAGTAAAATTGGGCCAAGGCCCAAGAGTCCAACCCCATAAAAGGAAAATTTTGAGAGATGGATGCACATGCAAGTCACATGACTTGGAGTGACTCACACCTCTTGGACCACTTAAAGCCTAAATTTGTGGATCATGTCTAAACATCATATTTTGAATTTCAAACACCAAAATATCTCCCTTAGCTTATCTTGGTCGAGCTCCCCTCTCCCTACACACATATCTCACATCATTTCTCACTTCTACATAGTTTTAGTCTCTCTCTATAGCTCTCAACCTTTCTCGATCCCTTTAGCTCTCTCCTCCATCTCAAACACTCTCTCCATCACCACCAAATCATCCCTTAAAGTGGAGCTATCTGGTTTTCCTTAAGGTCCCTGTACATTTTCTCCTCCTCCTCACTTGATTGTACACCCTCATTTGTGCAATTAAGTTTTTTCTCCTCTTATCTCACATCTACCTCAAGTTTGATGCATTTGGGAACCTAGAAGATGGAGCTTGAAGACCAAGGATGACTTATCTTGATTGGGAGTTCATGGATTATCTCTACATCTCTCTGTCTCTTCAATTATATGTCTAAACTTGTTTTACATTATGCTTAGTGAGCAGTTGCTTTTTGGTAAGCCCTAGCCAATTTGATGTATATACAACTATGTTTTGAGTTATGGAATTGAATTTAGTTTAGTGTACTACATGTTGTGAATGGGTTTGATAGCTTGTGATGTGATTGTGGTATGTTTGCATGTTTGGGCTTGATTCAATGTTTTCATATTCATGTTTTATCCATGACTAAGTTGAGATATGTTTAGGGAAGCTAAAAATGAACCTAAGTGGACTAGTTACTCACCTAAGGAAGATAAGCATGTAAACATGAGTTAGGTTGCATTTGAGAAAATGGACTTAATGTTTGGTTTTCATTGGGTTTGAGCATGGACCGAAGCCTTCTTGAAGTTCAAATGACTCAAGAAGCTTTGGTCAAGCTTACATTGACTTGAAGGGACTTTGTAGCTAGTCGTTACTTCTTCTAATTCATGTTCTAAAATATGTGGATTAGGAAAGTCATTAGAACCTACTTTCATGTCCTCTAATAGGGACTTAGAAAGGAAAGTCATTCACATTCATCATAAGTGAACACATATTGAACTCATTAGGCATGTGGTATGATTAGGATACGACTCGCAATTGAGTTGCATTCTACTTTCGGTTTGCTTTATATTTGAATGTTGGATCAAAACACTTCTAGTGCCTTAATGGCCTAGGAGATTCGGTTCAACTAATGGTGACTCAAAAGGATTACGAATTAGATAAGCACGTGTGAATCGGACTAAACTCATAACTTGAACATTATTGGTACATTGAGTTGGCTAGTGGCGACATCTCTAGCCGACCAAACATTTACATTTTGTTTTTCTCTTACTTTATGTTTTCACTTAATTTAGTTAGTAGTAAACATTCAATCAACTGTTCATTTAACCACTCATTGCAGCTCAACTATCCCTTGCAATACTAAGTCTCCAAATGACTTAGTCTTGTGAGATACACTTCCACATCTTGCTTTAGTTTTAGGGTCATATTTTATGTCTAGTTAATCTGTGATTTCAAGTGCTTAATCAAGTCAAGCTAAGGAGTTTAAGTGGTCAATCCTCGTCGGTTTGACACTCGACTTCCTTATAAATACTATAGTTTGACCCTGTATATATGTGGGTAAGAGAAATTCCCTTAGCCTTAGACTAATCAATAGTCAAAAGGTTGGGGGGGATAAATCTCCCCAACAAGTTTTTGGCGTCGTTGTCGGAGATTAAGCTCATCTTAATTCCTTAAATTCTGAAGGCCTTGATTGCGGTAAAACCGGACATTTTGCTTGATGTTTGTTCCTTAGCTTTGTAGTATTCCTTTAATTTATCATTTAGGACTTTGTTTTCTTTATCTTTGATCCTTAGGATACTTTGGTAGATACTTTGAGGTGCAATTGTCCTCGATTTTTGTGTTACTAACCAATTTCAGGGTAATCCGTTCGACCGGACAAATGATTTTCCTCGACCCGTTGAAATTTTGCACCGGAGGAGGAAGTAGCTTGCTTTCAACTAGTCGAGGATTATTCTCGACCCGTCGAAAATTTTGTCGAAGCTAAGGTTGTTTCACTTATCTTTCTAGCTCTTTTAGTTTGAGTATTTATATTCTTTGGAACATATCTGAGTAGTGTCTTACTTTCAAGCATAGTAGTTAGTGTGTCTAGATCTAGCAAACTTAATTTCCACTACACTCTAAATCATTAGGACCTTATCACATTTGAACTCTTAGAGTGCTCATTGATGTTTACTTGAGAGGGGGTGTCAAAGAAGCACCGTAGAAGGCCCTCAAGGCTTTGAGTACTTTAGAGTTTGGAGAACTAATATTTATCGGTTGCTTAGTGTGATTTTATGTGTCATGCCTTTGAATCCTCTTTTTGAGAAAGAATTCATCAAGGACGAGGACATCATTGAAGCAAGATCTTTGAGGGATAGTATTTTACTATCTTTGTCAATATATACCAGTTACATTGTTCTTCAACCTTTAGCGGGTAAATCATTTGAGATCAAATCTAGTTTTCTTCAAACTTTACCAATCTTCATGGGACATCCACATTCCGATCCTTATTCTCACTTGTTGGAGTTCAAGAGAGCATGTTCAAGGTTCAACATCCGGAATATGGATCTGAGACAATTGAAGCTTCCGGTATTTCCTTCGAGTTTACGAGATAAGGCAAAGTTACGGTTCAAAAAGCTTGCTCCTAACCCAATTCACTCATGGGAGGCGATGCAACGCAAGTTCATCACAAAGTATTTTCCTTCGGGCAAGATCAACGAAATGAGAACAAGCTTGATGAACTTCTAAGAAGAGAATGGGGATCTCTTTTGCTAGGCATGAGAGCGATTCAAAGATCTAAAGCTTGGGTGCCCTAACCACGATCAAACCCAAAACATGTTATTGTCTCTCTTCTTTCAAGGATTATGTACGTACATGAGAAGGAAGGTTGACAATGCATGTGGAGGACATTTCATGGACAAAACTGCGGATGAGGCACATGTTCTACGTGAAAAGATGTCGGAACGGTCTTCCTTATGGGATGCCAAGCCCAATGTTCAAACACCGGCAATATCAAGGAGAGAAGCCATCCAAGCCAACTGGGAAATTCGGTATGAAGTCAAGGGAGCTATGTTTATATAAGAGGATCTCATAAAGAGACTTGAAGAGACCATGAACAAGAAGTTTGATCTTTTGTTGAAACAAACTTGGAATGAAGGCTATGTTAATCAAATTGCGGAGACTAGTGTGACACCTTGAATAATTTGTAAGAGTGTAAGTTGTCCACATCAAGAAGACCATCAGGAGACCATTAAGGAGTGGAAGCACATGTCATTGGGTGCACATATGAGTAATCCAAGTTGGCATACCAATCCTATTTCTCATTAGATGATCTTAGCCAAGCCAACCATTGTGGTCAAGCAAATGATCATGATTTCCATCATGAAGCTAACGGAGTTACAAGGGCTAGTGGAGAGTATGTTAATGCTATTGGAGGCAAATTTGCCAACCACAAACATCTTTCTCTCCAATATCACAACAAGCTCCGATGCAATAAGCACCTCCATCTCGAGAGGAATTGTCAAAGTCTAACTTGGAGGAGTTAATGACCAAACAATTTTCACAACATAAGATGCTTCTTCAAAGCATATTAAAAGCTCAATTAACGGAGGACAGGAAGATGTATTTGAATATCTTCAAGAGCTTAATGAAAATAAGGAGATCCAGAAGGAGAACCAATGTGCACTTCGGAAGATGGAGGAACAATTAAGTCAATTTGTAAAGGAACATCATGTTCAATAAGGCGGAATGACCAATGAATTCCTGTCTTGCTCCAAAAAGGATCCAAAGCATCAAGGTCAAGTGGTCAATGCGGTGTTGGTTACCGAAAGAAGATATGATGATTATGGTGATGCACCCTTGGTAGAAAGTGATTGTGAAAGTGATGATGATAAGGATGTAGGCATATTGGATGCACCTAGCATACCTCCCGGATTTGATAATGAAGCCAAGCGGAAGCATAAGGGTATCAAGACCCAAGCTAAGACTAAAGTGAACCCGGATATACTTAAGTTCTTACCTTTTCCTCAAGTCAATGTTAAAGGAAAGACGCAAGCTATCATGAGTTGTCACGCAAAAGTCTTCGAGTTATTCAATGAAGCTCCTTCGATTCTGGCGCTACAAGTCTATAATGTTGATGTTGTGGGAAGCAAGGTCAATGATGTTAAAGAAGTCAAGGCATTGGGTAGGGGCATGAACCTCGAAAAGAAAAAGAAATTGAAGTTGAACAATCTTGAGAAACCGGCATCGGTAATTGGTAGCAAGGTCACCTTGAAGAGTGCTAATTACAAATTGCTTAAGCTATGTCCTCAAGGAGTCGTCCATTTGATGAATTTGAAAAATGAGAGAACTTTCAAGCTCCATGAGACACAAATTGATGCGTTCGAGCTAAAAAAAAAATTGAATGTGGAAGTCTATCACTTTAAGGACCCAACCATCGTGCTTTGAATTCTTAGATTCCACCACCGACCGTATTAATGTCGATAAACTTAAACCCGTGATGATTGGACACCATTGTTATATTAGAGGAACAAGTGTAAGGTTGGAGAAACATTGGGCATGAAGAATGGAGCATTGAGGTCATGAACTTGGAGCGTAATTTCTGGAAAATTTTGACCCGTCGAATGCAGACTCTTATCCGATTTTGTTGCACATTTTCGATCTGATGAAAATCCTTGTGCAATTTTGCTCATCCCATTGAATGATTCCCTTGAACCAAGATGAAAATTGTGGAGATTTGAAGACCAAGAACTTTGGACTTGATGGCATATCCATTTGCGCTATACCTTGACACCAATTTCAATTCAAATTAATGTGTTGTTTGACAAACCTTACCGCGTATATGCACCTTTGGATGGTGAGGCTTAACTTGGTCTTCATTGGTTTACATGTTCTTGCATATGGAGCATAGAGACGGTCTTCAAAGCATTTTCATCTTCTTTCTCCATACTCTCTCTTTACTTCTTACCATAACATGTGTATTGTAAACAATGATGCTTAGTGTATAGTTTGCGTCGTGTTAGCATATGGTAGTCTTGGTGTGATACATGTTGTGATACTTGTTACTATAAACTAAATTCCTTTCTAAGTGTTAAAGTTTAAGTGTGAGGTCCCCTCATGTTATGTGCTTGATTACAATTTTGGTTTCCTTTTAAATGCGATTAGTATGCATGCCACCATTGTGGTTGATAGCTCTCATAGCTTCATTACTCCATAGAGATTATATGATCCCTTAAGTGTGAATGCATGCTAGTTGTTATGCCTAGAAGAACATGTGTTAGGAGAATAAAATGTGAAATGATGATGTCTTTTCTCTATATATTGTCTACACTTTTGTTTATTATGTGGCTTGATGGAAATTGAGGACAATTTCTTTCTAAAGTGTGAGGTAGTAGGCTAAGTCGTATCACTCCTTGTCCTAAAATCCATAAAATTTGAAAATTTTGAGAAAATGTAATGCAAAATGATATGTGTTTTGGTGTGTTTGTGTCCTAACAATGGTTTTAGATAGTGAAATTGAATTTACGGCTAGTGGATTGCATGATTTTAAGCATGTGTGAAACAAAATGGAAATAATGCATTTTTAATCAGTTAAAAAGTATATGTCCCTCAAAATGTGTGCATGTGAGAAAAAGAATGATTAACATTTTTCAAAGCTATAATTGCCTATGTGAGATTTTTAGCCAAATTGTGCATGACTAGCTTATTTAATACAATCATTCTTTCATATGTGATATCAATTAGTTATGTGTGACCTAGAACTTGCTTTAAACCGTGCAAAGCATTTTTTTGAAACACGAGTAGTTTTTAAAGATGATAGAGGCATTAGGATCACCACCATCGCCAAATAGCTTTTGAACCTATAATTTATTTATCATTTAGTGAGCCTATTTGAGCATGTTTAATACTTAATATTTTCTTTCATAAACACCACAATACCTACCTAGCTTCAATACTTACCAGATCCCTTAACTCGGCAAACTAACAAGAAATGATGAAGTCATATTAAGATGCAGTCTTAGTGTTGCAAAGAATGTCAAGAGATAAGTGTGAGCTGGAGGAGGTCTTAGATGGTCATTTATTTATTGAAATGTTGAGTAGTTAAAAAAAAGGAAAAATAGTACCAAAGAAAAGAAAAAAAATAGCAAAGAGAAAAGAGTTCTACAAAAAAAGTTGTGACTGAAAAACAAAGAAAATCCAAAAATAGTGTGTGTGTTGTACATAAAGAATAAGTATTTTGGGGAAGTGGTTTGATTTGAAAAAAACAAACACTACAAGAAAAACGGACTTAGACCACGGAGCATTTCCGTCGTCCAAGGTCCGTGCTCCAAGTGTTGTCGTCCAAGCACTTAGACGACGGAGAATATTAATCTCCGTCGTCCAAGTGCACTTGGTCTGCGGACAATATCCGTGGCCCAGGTAATCACCTGGACGACGGAGAACTCAATCTCCGTCGTCCAGGTGATTACCTGGGCCACGAAGATTGTTACGTTCTCCGTGGCCCAGATAAAGAATAAGTATTTTGGGGAAGTGGTTTGATTTGAAAAAAACAAACACTACAAGAAAAACGGACTTAGACCATGGAGCATTTCCGTCGTCTAAGTGACGTTTTCCGTTGTCCAAGGTCCGTGCTCCAAGTGTTGTCGTCCAAGCACTTAAACGACAGAGAATATTAATCTCCGTCGTCCAAGTGCACTTGGACCGCGGACAATATATGTGGCCCAGGTAATCACCTGGACGACGGAGAACTCAATCTCTGTCGTCCAAGTGTCTTTTTAATTTTAAAAAAAATAAATTGTAATTAAATATTATTAATTTAATTTATTATTAATTGAATTTAAATAATGATAAATGATAAAATTAATTAAATAAACTAAATTTTTAATATTACTTAATTATTAAATAATTAAAATTAATTTGTACATACATAATCGAAAAAACCCATAAAAATTAAAATATTGTTCGGAATGCGGAAAGAAACGAGATAATAAACTACTAGCTAGCTAATACACTGGAGGAGCAGATGCGTCGCCGAGTCCTCCGCCTCCAGCCGGGTCGTCATCGTCGGGGTGTGGGTTCGGAGGAGGTTGACATACTTCTCGAGATTGTTGCATCAGGGCGATGAATTGGGCTATTTGTGCTTGTTGCTCATCAAGTCTTTGCCGCATTGACTCATTCTCCTCTCGTGCCAGTCGAGCCTCTTGACTGGCTGCTTCGACGGCCGCAGACTGAGTCCTTCTCCACCGCCCCGAACCTCCCTTAGATGATGAGTCGGAGGTGTCGACAAATCTCGAACCACCTTAGGCCCGAAGTGCCCAACCTCCTTGCCGGCTCTACGACCGTAAACCTCATCCGCGATTGCAATTTGGCTCTCCATGGATAGAGTAGGCAAGTCTTCCGGCAGGACATCTGGGAACGCAAGCTGAGTGTTAGCCAATTCTTCCTGCGCACGCTCTATCACCCTTGCCTACAAAAGAATAATTAATTAATTATAATGAAATAGTATTTAAATAATAATTACTATAATTAAAAGCACATATATATATATGACTTACGCCGCATTGACTCGCTTCATTATCGAGCCCAGGTGTCACATACGCGCTTATGCTTGCATTGAGATAAGGGTGTTTGGAACCCTTATCCCTGTGCTCTTTGGCGATTTGAATGAGTTGCTTGGCGCCGAAAGTATGGTGTTTGTCCTTCTTCCCCCGGTTGGCTTTGTTGACACTGGAGAATTTCTGTTAGACAACATAATTAAATCATTAAAAAATTAATAAGTAACTAAAATTTAAATAATTCAATTATCTTAATTGAAATAAAAAAAGTAAATTAACACCTTAAATTCTTCATCGGCAAAGTGGTTACACAACCACTGCCACTCATCTTCTCTATCCCCACGCAGCTCTACGGGAGGAGGCGCGGGACCGTAAGTTTGGAAGTACTGATGGAGCCTGTACTTCTAATCTTTGTAGATGGAGTTGACGGTTTGGTTGATATGCCTATACATGGCCGGTGTCAGATCCACCGCAAATTGTTCCTATCAGAAATAAATAGAAAATTATAATCGTATATATTATGAAATTATAACTACTGCTTAACAATATTATATAATAACTAAAATTGGACGCATTACGTACCGAAAGTTCTTTAAAGACTTTCGCCTTCTCATCATCCAGCACCTCCTTCCAATTAGGGGAATTAATTCGAACCCGGCTACGAACGATTGACCCTATGCTATGCGCCGAGAGACTTGCTAGCTGAGCTGTGGGAGGGCCACAGGTGAATTCGTTGTAGGGCAAGTCGATTTTTTTTCCCGTCGCCTTGCAAATTTTCTCTGTTTTGCCCCCTTTAACGAGACCCCGAGTCCTTTTCGGTTCCGGGTCAGTGGGGGCCCTCCTTTGCTTACGGCGGGCGCTGTACATGATAGATTCAGCGGTCGAAGACGCCTGAGTGTTTGCCGTTGAACCGGCACCGGGCGTCGAAGTTGAAAAGGGGTCGACGTCATCACCGCTGGAGATAAATGGGGCAGAGGGAATTTCCCCGGAAGGCGCCACCTCCGAACCAGATGAAGGGTCCGGATTGAGGGCGTCGTTGCCCTCCTGTTGAACCTAACCAACTTGGTCCTCCAAGCGACGGAGCATGGCATCTTCTGCCTCCTATTGGGCTTTCTTCTTGCCGGATGGAGCCATTTAAGCCTAGGAGTACGTTGTTAAAATACCTACTTACCATAATAATTACAAGTGCAAAATTTACGCTAATTAAGTACGGTTAAGATTTAAATAGAGTACACTAGCTTGGCTTTTTCGGTCGTTCAATGGACGTGCGACCCGCGCGATAAAGTGTAAATTTTCAATTAATCAGCCTTGGTTAAATCGAAAAATATGGCCAGTTAGGGATAGAGATAATGCGAGAGGCAGGACTAATTTCGACAAAACACTTATTGGTGTCGTCTTTCTTAGATCCAAAACCTGTCACCAGTCATAACCCGTTTCTAGACACCATGTCCGACATTCGGCCAATTTTTCAAAAATTTACACTCCCTCAAGTCCTTTGCAAACTCCGCCCTCAACCTCGTGTCCATAACTTCACTTAGGTTATGGTGTGTGGTGATGAAATCCACACATCACGAGGGGTTAAGGAGATAAGCTAGGAAAAGAGGCAGGACTAATTTCGACAAAACACTTATTGGTGTCGTCTTTCTTAGATCCAAAACCTGTCACCAGTCATAACCCGTTTCTAGACGTACACCATGTCCGACATTCGGCCAATTTTTCAAAAATTTACACTCCCTCAAGTCCTTTGCAAACTCCGCCCTCAACCTCGTGTCCATAACTTCACTTAGGTTATGGTGTGTGGTGATGAAATCCACACATCACGAGGGGTTAAGGAGATAAGCTGGGAAAAGAGGCGCCATTTATTCCAAAGAGTGTGACTTAATAAACCAAGCATATGTACTAAATTTAAATCGAAGACGCACTACCATGCAATTTACTAGAAAATATACGTAATTATCAATTAATTAAAACAATAAATAATGACAATAATGAATTATTATTTATCACGCATTTAATAATAATTATTCATTTACCAATATAATTAATTATTATTAACAATAATTATTATTTAAAACTAATTACAATAATGAATTATTTAAAACTAATTATTAAATTATTATAATTATAATAATGAATTTATGCATTTAATTAATTATTAACTAATTACAACTATGCATTTAATTAATTATTAATTACAATAATTAACCACTAAAAATTATTATAATTACAATAATGAATTATTTAAAACTAAATATTAAATTATATTTATAAATTAATTAATTAAATAAAAATAATGTTAATAAGATAAAAAAATAGAAATTTACCTCGCCGGAGTATTCGGGAATATTGTCGGAGTTTAGTCGTCGGAAAGGAGGAACCACGCCGGAAAATTTGTCGTCGGAGCCTCGCCGGAGGAGAGGAGAGGAGGAGAGGAGAGGAGATGGAATGAGAAAAGGGGGGGGTGCTGTGCTATTTATAGTCTTTCACTTAGACGACGGAGCACTCCGTCGTCTAAGTGAAGGTTTTAAAAAATTTCAAGCGGCGCCAATTAATCGGCGGGACGTTTTAAACCGCCATAATTTTGGACTTAGACGACGGAGAATTGATTCTCCGTCGTCTAAGTGAAAATCCAAGCGGTCCCGAAAACTGAAGCGGTAAATCGAACCACCATAATTTTCGACTTGGACGACGGAGATTGTCATTCTCCGTCGTCCAGGTGAAATTTACACTGAAAAAAAAAAAAATTGAACCGCCATGGTAAATTGACCTGGACGACGGAGATTGTCATTCTCCGTCATTTACGTAAAAAAAATTAAAATTAATTCGCTAGGAATTTAGCGATCTGTCATTCGAGTGAAATAGTCGTACAATATCGATGAACGCATCGTATATATGAACAGTTAAATAATTTGAACCGACGAATCATTTTACGTCTTGAAAGTTGTTAAGTATCGACTAATCTTTACGACTTAAGTGTTCATGAGTAGAGGCTCATTTGCAGCAGAGTATTAACGAAATTGAATTTGGACAAAACAATCGTTGAATATGTTCGTCGTAACATAATATATAATTGTCTTTAAAGGACCAGAAAATAATAAGTTCGGGAAGGGTTTCATCGGCACAGTCAACCGCAGAACCGAGAATTTCACAAACCGGAAACGTGGATACAAGACATTTCGCAACTCCGATTTTCAAACCGTCGAATCTCACACACCAAGAATTGTTTACTCTAAAGTCTTGGCATAAAGAATATGCATTGGAAGAAGGTCTAGATGGTCGTTGTCTTAGAAAAAATTACGAAATCTGCACCTGGACGACGGAGAAGCTCATCTCCGTCGTCCAGGTTAGTACCTGGACGACGGAGATGACCTTATCAGTCGTCCAGGTCCTAACCTGAACGACGGAGATGAGCTTCTCCGTCGTCCAGGTGTATAGACCCTAAATTCAGGGGTTATGGGCCCTTACTGTTTAGGGTTTAGGGTTTGTGAACTTGGACGACGGAGAATGACCTTCTCCGTCGTCCTAGTTAGTACCTGGACGACGGAGAATGACCTTCTCCGTCGTCCTAGTTAGTACCTGGACGACGGAGAATGACTTTCTCCGTCGCCCTAGTTAGTACCTGGACGACGGATAATGACCATCTCCGTCGTCCAGGTGTAAAAACCCTGAATTCAGGGGTTAGGGCCTTAGGGTTTAGGGTTTAGGTCGTCCAGGGTAATTTGTGTGTCCGTTCAATTATTGTGAAAAAAAAAAATTAAAAAAATGATCGATCGATCCGATTTGCTAGATTTAGGGTCGAGGATTTAGGGAGATAGCTCAAGGTACGTATTTATGTATGAATTTTCCCTCTCGCATGATATATAGATCGATTTAACCGAAAGGCGAAAACTTTGATTAATGTTTACCCGATGATGCATCGATCATATATTTGTGACGACCCGGACCAGAATCAGCCGTATGATCAGCTATATTCGTGAGCTACGGCGTAGTCGCAGAGTTGCGACAGTTGTTTTAATCGCCGAGCTTCTTAACGACTAAATTATTGGCCGAGAATTGGAGCTAGGTCTCTTCTCGAGAGTCGTAGTACGTGTGATTACGAGTTCGTGGGCGGTTCCGGATCGTTATTTGGACGACCGAGGAATTAGTTATGAATATTTGAAGTTTCGACGGAAATGGATTTAAATGGCAGGTTTGTTAGCGACTAAATTACCGGTCGAGAATTTGGTGTCGGCTTCTTCACAGAAGTTGTTTGGAATTTAATTTCGAGTTCGTGGGAACTTCCGGAGCATTATTCTGAGTTACGGAGTTTAAGTTGCGAATTTTGCCGATTGTGGACTGTTTAGTTGATTTAAATGTGTGTTGGTTCGAATGGTTGACTTTTTATCCGTTTGGCCGATGTGTTTGACTTTGGGTGATGTTGGAAGATTATGTCGAGTCGAGTTCGTGGCCGCGAGAATTATCGGAATCGGAATTACGACGAGAAAGTTACGCGCGTTTGAAGTTCGTCGAAAAGGATAATTACAAGTTTCCAATTTGGGAAAGGCTATAAATAGAAACCTGCTAATTTGGGCAAGTCAAGACTTACCATATTGGGGTTTGACCGAGTTGACCGAGTCAACTCGGTGGGAGGAGGAGGAGATGCGACGGCCTACGGCCTCACCGGCGACGGAACATCGTTCGGCCACCTTAGGGCTCGGCCAACTCGCCTTGGTCCCCTCTTGTGGAATCCGACCACCCCTCACGGCGAGGCTCACCGGAAATGGAGGAATTCCGGCCAAAAACTTGAGAATTTTTGAGGTAATTCGGGTTCTATGAATTTGGCCTATTTGAGCTGAAATTATGGGTGGGCTTTGTTGCTCTCATCCCCTTGATGCTACCCTGTAAGTTTGGTGTTTCAATTCGATGTGTACATGGAGAATTTTGGATTTGAAAGTTTGTGTACAATTCGGTTCTTCATGAAATTGGATGAGTTAGAGTGAGAATTGGCCTTTGTTGTAGTTGACAAAGTTGCTCAGTGGGTGTTTTTGCATGGAATAGGGGTTCTTCCGCCGAAAAATCTTCAAGTTGGCGGCGGCGCCACCGTTGACGGCGGTCAACGCGGCGGTCAACGGTCAACGGCGGTCAAACTTTGACTTTTTGGGATTTTCGACGAGTTGCATGTCATTTTACTCGAAATCGCGCCCCGATCGCAGTGGGGATGTTTGTTTTTCGAGTTGAGCGTCCGAAATTACAGTGATGTATTGTGGTATGATTTCCGGATTTTCGACAGTTTGTCGTGATCGGATTACGTGTTTCCGAGAACTGTGGTTTCTCGTGATTTGTTTTGAATTGTCGAATTATGTTTGTGAGAATTGGATATTATGATTATTCAGGTGTTCGTGATCGTTTGTTTGGTGAGGGACTTTCCGCCGGATCACGGGTTAACGCGATATGCGTTACGCCAGACTGTGAGTGGACAAGTTTTTATTTTTACTGTCGATTTTGCGAGTTCGTGGATTTATTGATTTCCGTATTTAATTATACGATGATTGTGATATATGTTATTTTCGGAGGTATGTTATTATGTGTTATTGGTGATTGGCATTTATTGCATCGATGCTACCAGAGTTGAGAGATTCCTCTGGCCCAGAGTTGAGAGATTCCTCTGAAGCAGAGTTGAGAGATTCCCCTGAGTGCCGCCGGGGTTGAGAGATTCCCCTGGCCTTTCACCGTCAGGTTTGAGCGATTCACCTGACGTCGGGCTTGAGAGATTCGCCCGACAACCTCCAAATATATATGTGTTGTTGTTGTTGTGTTTTCTGAACTCGCACTGTTTTACATTGAGTATGTATATAAACTGGTGAAAGGCATATGTTTATTTTCGTCCACTCACTCTAACGTTTATCGTTCTATTTGCCTTTCCCCTGGGCTTTTCGGTTTCCGTGCCCAGTTTGCAGTTCGGACTCTGGTGTCGCACGTCGTGGTCGGAGGCATAGTGCTCGAGCTACTTTGTTTCTTCCAGTAGGTTATTGTTCTACCTACTGTGGTATACATATATGGTTATGTATTAGAAGTCGCTCTGAGTTTCCTGTTGTATATGTTATACGATTTTAAACCCGGATTTCAGTAAAGTACTATATTTTGTATTGTTTACTTTACTGTTGAGATATTGAGAAATCCGGATGGGATTGGTGCCCACGGTTTGCTTTTTGTGGCATAGGATGAAGTATATTTTCAGCGTGCAGGTTAAGGTAATTCCACGCTAGTAACGAAACTCTGCCCAAATTTCGAAAAGTTTTTGCTGGTTCGTGTTTTCGAAAGGGTTTGATTCCGATTTAGGGAGCTAAATCGGGGTTGGGTCCTTTCAATATTACAATAATCACAATAAGTAATTACCAATTAATAATCCTCGTCGTATGACCGTACTCTTCGTCATAATCATCATCATCCCCATCCCCATTATCCGATTGCTCATCCTCCTCATCGTACTCAACATCGTCTGATGAATACCCTGAGTCCTCGTCCGCGTCCTCATCCTGCTCGTTTTCTTCATCTTCTTCATTAATGGCATCGATAATCTCATCTTCAGTTAGATCTGTACAACCATCAGGCATGGGTAACCGTTCACCATCTTGAACCAGGTCCATTATATCGGAGCGGATGACAAAAATATTAGGCTTTTGATAGGCAGGAATGTCTCTTTCTGGTTCAGCAGCATCTTCAGTCGTCGCCGGTGTCCCTTCAATTGTCTCTGTATTCCATATTCCTCGATGAGAGATATGGTTCACTATTTTCCACCCTTCACCGGCTTTCGGATCGTCGAGATAGAACACCTGACGAACTAAGGTGGCGACAGCGAAAGGCTCATCCTCATACCAGCTTGAGTTTGTATCGACTGATAATAGTCCCAGGTCTTCCTTTGTACGCTTGAACCATCTGCACTTGAATAGGAAAACGTTGACATCATTCCCGTAACATAGCTGAACCACATATACAATAGCCCCGTAATATAGATCATTGTCTTTCCCAACCGCTACCCCACTGTTTTGTGTTCTTCTTCCTTCATCTCGGGCCAATGAATGGAACTTTACATCGTTCACAAAACATCCGGGATAAATATAGTGTTTAATCGGCTTCCCTGCTAGCAAGTGCTTTGGCCATGACCACCACCCCCTATGGTTTTCAGATTTTTGCAGATCAATCATCTGTGAAAAGGGCAAATTAATATAAGGGTTTAATTACTTTCTGCAAACATGATCGATATGTATATAAATTACTAATTAAATGCCGAGACGTACGTACGTACCCATTGGAAGAAATAATCAGGAAACTTCTTCTTAACCATTTTCTCAATCCACACCGAACTCCTGTTTTGATTTAACGCCTGAAGCCTCTCCATGTATGACATCATGTACGGCTCAACTTCGTCACAGTCTCGCAACACTACCCAATGTGCCTCAATAAGTTCTTCTCGTGTTAACGATTCCTTTAATACTCCTCTAAACGGTCGGACGACATTGGTGACAACAGAAAGATTGATGCGGGCACTGGGATCGGAGGCAGTGGGAGGTGGTGGATCTTTGAGTAAGTAACACACTCATGCATTAGGTATGTCTCTGCTATGGAGTCATCTGGGGCCGACCTGTTTTTGACGAATGACTTATACTGTCCAAGCTGTCTACAAAATCAAACGTACAATAAGAATAAGTACATATAGCTAGCTAGTAATCTCCAGTGGAACAAATTATGAATCGAAAAACCTGTATAATTAATTAGTTGTACGTACCTTTCTTGAGGATACATCCAAGTGTACTAGACCGGACCAGAAATGAGCACCTGCTCGGGCAGGTGGATCATTAGGTGAATCATGATGTCAAAGAAAGAAGGGGGGGGAAATCCTTTCTAGTTTACAAATGATGTGCACAATTTGTTGTTGCAATTCCACCACATCTGACTTCTTTAATACTCTGGCGCATAACCTCTGCCACCACATGCACAATGCCACTATTGGTTCTACGACGTCACGAGACAAGTATGGTCGAATTACCACTGGAATCAGACGTTGCAACATAACGTGATAGTCATGTGTCTTTAGACCAAAAAACTTGTGTTGCACCTCGTCCACTGCTCTAGTTATAGTAGATGCGTACGTAGCCGGATAACGAACGCCCTTAAACCAGTGAAATACAGAACGTCTAAGCGTCGGCTTCACTGTGTAAGGTGCATCTGGCATCTTGTTGTACACTCATTTCCTATCCCTCCTCAACCACAAGGGACGACATAAATTCATTGATTCCAAATCTTTGCGCCCTTTGGGAGTATCTTTAGTCTTGAACTTAATACCGAGAATTGTTCCCACCACGCTGTCGCACACATTCTTTTCTATGTGCATCGCGTCCAAGTTGTTCCTCAGCTTCAACTTCGACCAGTAAGGGAGTTCGAAGAATATACTCTTGTGATCCCAATAGCTCAGATCATGTGGAGGAATTGGATTGCATTTCTTTACATCCGCGTCATTGGTCAACACACCAAAGCCGAAATAGCTCAACCTCTCTAAAATCTCTTCGCCCGACCAACTACGGGGTTTAGGATTATTCTCTACCGTCCCGTCGAAATGAGTTTCATCCTGTCGCCACGGGTGGTCGTGAGGAAGCCATCTACGGTGACCCAAGTAACACACATTCCCCGCGTGCCAACTAGAATTCACGTCGTCCAAACATATAGGACATCCATTATATCCTTTTGTCCTGCAGGCTGCCAACATCCCATACGCTGGAAAATCGCTGATCGTCCACATTACGGCAGCCCTCATCGTGAACATCGTGTCAGTGAATTTGTCATAAGTTGGGACTCCATTTTGCCACAACAGTTTCAGCTAGTCGATCAAAGGTCTGAGGTAGACATCTAAGCACCTCCCTGGAGATTTAGGACCTGGAATTAGTACAGTAAGGAAATTAAATTCCTTGTTCATGCACATCCACGGAGGCAAGTTGTACGGCATCAGAATAACTGGCCAAGTGCTGACGGCGGATCTATTACTTCTCCAAGGATTGAATCCGTCTGTAGATAGGCCGAGTCTAACATTTCTAATCTCTGTAGCAAAGTCTCCAAATTCTCTGTCAAAATGTTTGAAACCCTCCCCATCCGCGGCGTGTCGCATGACATCGTCATCTATTCGCTTTTCTGCGTACCATCGCATCGCCTCTGCTGTGTGTACAGACATGTACAGGCGCTGCAATCTGGGAATCAAAGGAAAATATCGAACAACTTTCACAGAAATTCTCTTTTTCGAACTCTTCCTATTCACCTGGAATCTGCACTGGCCACATACGGGACAATAGTCCAAATCTTTATTCTCTTTGTAAAATAGCACACAATCATTCGGACATGCGTCAATTATCCTGTACTTTAGGCCGAGGCTGCTCAAGATATTTCTAACCTTATAATGAGATTTAGGAAGATTGTGATCATCAGGAAGCAACTTACATATTTGCTCCTGAATTTCGTCAAAAGCACTCACTGACATTTTGTGCTTCACTTTTATCTTCATTTGCTCCATCACATATTGCAACACATTCTCTCGACATCCAAGGAACACCGGGGTCTGCGCTTCAAGTAGCATCTGGTTGTACTTATCCATCTCACTGGTGTCAGTGGCCAAGCTAGCAGCGGGGAATGTATCATCATGCTCATTAGTGGTACTGTAACCTCCGTCTTGGTGTTGGTGTCCACCATGACTACATCCCGGAAACGCATCATGGACCAAATCTGCAGTTGGGTTGCAAGCTGGGGGTCCGGCACCACTGCCGCTGGATGAGGCACCATGGTAACTGTACCCTGAGCTGAAGTCTGCTGCGCTGAACTCTACTGCTTCACCATGCTCGCTCCATGTAGTGTAACTCCACATCATACCATTTTCGTACAGGTGTTGCACCATAACATTAACCTCCACATACTGACAATTAAGACATTTCTGGCACGGACACCTGAAATGCTTCTTTCCCTGACCATGTTCTATCGCAAAATTCACAAATTCGCTGATTCCATCCATATACCGGACATCACATCTATTCTTCAACTTCATCCAACTCTTGTCCATACTGCTAACAAATATTATAATTAATTAATTATTACATATATATATATATTAGTCCATTAATTTACGCTTAATTATACGTACTCCATCTACATCGATCCATCAATTACGTACGTAATTTAATCTGTATATATAGCTAACATCCATGCATGTATGTACGTTTTCACTAAATATATATTAAGCAAATTTTAACTGCATGCGTACGTACATGCTGGCCTTCTCGATATCAGTTAATTAAGCTAGCTAGCTAGTCAGCGAAGATCCCTGATCCTGATCCTTCGAATTCTTCGGCCTTCTCCTTCTCCCTTCTCCTTCAATTCTTCTTCGATCTTTAAAATTTCCCGCGGGACAGAGGATCGGATGGAATGAAGAGAGTTTGGCATCGGGCTTATATAATGCTTCACTTAGACGACGGAGGTGTCGGTACGTCGTCTAAGTGAAGTTACTCGGACCACGGCGTGTCGGTCTGTTGTCCAGGTGATCACCTGGACGACGGAGAATACCATCTCCGTCGTCCAGGTGACCACCTGGAGGACGGAGAAGACTCCGAGGTCCAGGTGATCACCTGGACGACGGAGATGGTATTCTCCGTCGTTCAGGTGTTACTTGGACCACGGAGAAGTCTCCGTCGTCCAAGTGTGACTTGGACCACGGAACAATTACGTTTCCGTGGTCTAAGTGTTGTTTTCTTGTAGTGAAAGAAACTAGTAGCACCTAGGAGTAGTTTAGAGGAACTTCAACTTGTGAATTGCTTGCTATGTTGCTTGGTCTTTGATTATCTTATACATTTCTTTTGATTAAACCCCCCATCCTTAAAACCCCATTACATCCTAAATAAAAGTTCTCTTGATTTAAAACTCTTGTGTGTGGAATTGTTGGAGTAATTGGTTGAAGAGCAAGTCAATGGACAACATGTGATCAATTTGATTTTGAGTGTAAACACTAACCCTCTAAACACTTGAGTACATAAAGTGACACTACCGCTGGAAACACTATAGCCGACGATTTTTTTTAAAACTATAGCCGACGAGATAAAAATTTCGTCGGCTATAGTGAAAAATGATTTTTTTTATTTTTTTTAATTTTTTTTAAAAACTATAGCCGACGAGATAAAAAATCTCGTCGGCTATAGTGGAAAAAATGATTTATTTTTATTTTTTAAAATTTTTTTTTAAAACTATAGCTGACGAGATAAAAAAATCTCATCGGCTATAGTTTTAAAAAAAAGATTTTTTTTTTTAATTTTATTTTTAAAAAATAAATTTTTTTATTTTTTTTAAAACTATAACCGACGAGATAAAACATCTCGTCGGCTATAGTTTTAAAAAATGATTTTTTTTTTATTTTCTTTATTTTTTTTAAAAAACTCATCGGCTATAGTACTATAGCCGACGATAATGGGTAAAAACCTCGTCGGCTATACTATTACCGACAGGTTTTAGCCAGCGACTTTAACCGACGACCCTTAAAAAATCGTCGGCTATAATCTCGTCGGCTATAGTGCGTCGGCTATACTATAGCCAACGATGTTTTTGCCCCTTTTTCGTCGGCTATAGTATAGCCGACGATTTTTTGTTGATTTTTCGTCGGCTATAGTGGAAATTGTCCACTATAGCCGACGACAAAAAATCTCGTCGGTTTTTTTTTTTTCGTCGGCTATAGTGAAAATGCTGGTAGTGTGATTTCTTATGAGTCAAATGGTTTGGAACATGTTAGTTTGAATACATATCAAGGCATGCATTTGGTTTTACATATAACATGTTTGGCTTATTAGATATCCATTGATTCTATATTCTAATTAGCCATAGTTCTTTGAGAGAAAATATTCACCATTCGAGACACTTATATCCTTTTGTCTTTAGTCTTGTAAGTCTTTTGTACTTTGAGTCTAGCTTAGCTTACTTTCTTTTCTTCTTTCTTTTCTTGGGGACAAGTAAAGTCTAAGTGTGAGGTAGTTTGTTTGGTCCATAATTATATGCTCTAATTATGTTTCTAACTCCATGCTTATTGCTTGTCTTTTATCAATAAAGTATCATTTTTATTATGCTTCCTTATTATGCTAGGAAATGAGGGATTGGCATGGATACGCTCTAGAAGATGGAACCTAATCACTTTTTGGAGAAGTCGAGCAAGTTCCCTAAGCCTTTGGAAAAGATGGAGCAAAATCGAGAAAATGACGAAAAGTAAACGGTCGGTCAACCGTCAACTCTAGCCGGTCAACAATCAACTACGACAAGTCTTTGCCGATCAATGGTAAGAGTCAAGTCAAGTTAGGTCAAGGCCCAAGAGTCCAAGCCTACAAAGGGGATATTTTGAGAGATGGATGCACATGCAAGTCACATGTCACACCTCTTAGACCACTTAAAGCCTAAATTTGTGGATCATGTCTAAACATCTTATTTTGAATTTCAAACACCAGAATATCTCCCTTAGCTTATCTTGGTCGAGCTCTCTCACTTCTACATAGTTTGTCTCTCTCTATAGCTCACAACATTTCCCTATCCCTTTAGCTCTCTCCTCCACCTTAAACACCCTATCCATCACCACCAAATCAGCCCCTTAAGGTGGAGCTATCTTGCTTCCCTTAAGGTCCTTCTCCATTTCCTCCTTCTCCTCACTTGATTGTATACCCTCCTTTGTGCAATTATGTTGTTTCCCCTCTTATCTCACCTCTACCTCAAATTGGATGCATTTGGGAGCCTAGTAAATGGAGCTTGAAAACCAAGGATGACTTAGCTTGGTTGGGAGTTTTTGGGTTATCTCTACATCTCTCTATCTCTTCAATTATGTATCTGAACTTGCTTTGCATTATGCTTAGTGAGTAATTGCCTTTTGGTAAGCCCTAGCCAATTTGATGTACATACAACTATGTTTTGAGTTATGGAATTGAATTTAGTTTAGTGTACTACATGTTGTGAATGAGTTTGATAGCTTATGATGCGATTGTGGTATGTTTGCATGTTTGGACTTGATTCAATGTTTTCATATTCATGTTTTATCTATGACTAAGTTGAGATATGTTTAGGGAAGCTAAAAATGAACCTAAGTGAACTAGTCACTCACCTAAGGAAGATAAGCATCTAACATGACTTAGGTTGCATTTGAGAAGATGAACTTAAGGTTTAGTTTTCATTGGGCTTGAGCATGGACTGAAGTCTTTTTGAAGTCCAAACGACTCAAGGAGCTTGGGTCAAGCTTACATTGATTCGAATGGGCTTTGTAGCTAATCGTTACTTCTTCTAATTCAAGGTCTAAAATGTGTGGATTAGGAAAGTCATTAGAACCTACTTTCATGTCCTCTAATAGGGACTTAGGAAGGAAAGTCATTCACATTCATCATAAGTGAACTCATATTGAACTCATTAGGCTTGTGGTATAATTAGGATACGATTTGTAATTGAGTTGCATCCTAGTTTCAGTTTTCTTAATATTTGAATGTTGGACCGGAAAACTTCTAGTGCCCTAATGGCCTAGGAGATTCGGTTCACAATCAATGGTGACTCAAAAAGATCACGAATTGGACAATCACGTGTGAATCAGACTAAACTCATAACTCGGACATTGTTGGTACATTGAGTTGGCTAGTGGCGACATCGCTAGCTGACCAAACATTTACATTTTGCTTTGCTCTTACTTTATGTTTTCACTCAATTTAGTTAGTAGTAAATATTCAATCAACCGTTCGTTTAACCACTCATTGTAGTTCAACCATCTCTTGCAATGCTAAGTCTCCAAAGGATTTAGTCTTGTAAGATACACTTCCACATCTTGCTTTAGTTTTAGGGTCATATTTTGTGTCTAGTTAATCCATGATTTCAAGTGCTTAATCGAGTCAAGCTAAGGAGTTTAAGTGGTCAATCCTCGTGGGTTCAACACTCAACTTCCGTATAAATACTATAGCTTGACCCCTTATACTTGCGGGTAACAGAAATTCACTTAGCCTTAAACTAATCAATAGTCAAAAGGTTGGGGGATAAATCTCTCCAACATATAGCAAATACTAAACTTGTTCTTTTAATGAACACACAAGGGCATAAAACATCATTCTTGTATCCCTTCCCAATCAAGTAGTCACTAAGACATTTATACCACATCCTACTGGATTGCTTCAATCCATATAGTCAACGTCTCAATCTAATTACATGAGCACACCATGGTTTAAAGTTACTTGATTTGGGTATACCAATGCCATCTGGCACTCTCATGTATATCTCTGAATCAAGATCCTCATAGGGATATGCAGTAACCATGTCCATAAGATGCATGTTAAGTTTTTCGGACACTACCAAACTTATCAGGTAGCGGAATGTGATAATGTCCATAACAGGAGAATACATCTCATTATAATCAATTCCAGAGCGTTAAGAGAAACCATGCGGCACAAGTCTAGCTTTATATTGCAAGACCTAATTCTTCTCATTATGCTTCCAAACAAAGACCCATTTATGTCTAACCGGCTTAACATTCGGTGGACATAGCACTACCGGACCGAAAACATGCCTTTTATTCAGAGAGTCTATATCGTTCTAGATTTCTACCTTCCAATTTGGCCAATATTCTTTGCGTTAACAGTCCACAATAGAGCGAGGTTCTACTTCATCATCGTCTATAATCTTCTGACCGACAATTAAGCAAACGCATCATCAATTAACAGGGAAGATATATCCATAAGAACGCACGCATCATTTGTTCTAAGCAAGATTTCTTTGTTCTCTAAAATCACAAGAGGTTATGGAGCATCTCCCATACATGCCAATTATGATTCAAGGACATAACTGTGGTCAGAGCAATCTCATGTGAAGGATTCATAATGTTGATGATGAATTGATCAATTTGTTCCTCAATGGTCTGCCTTTTAACCGGCGGCTCATCTGGGAATTTTCTTGGTCTCCCTCTTTTCCTGGGGAGAGCCTTCCACATGAGAAGGAGGAACGCTTCCTTGCCCTGTGTTTCCAGTAACCAATCCCTTTTTTGGGATTTCCAACCTTGCAGGCAGCCAATATATCTGATCTCGTCACTTTAGTGATATCAGCAAAGGAGTCAGGCATATAGTCTACTACTTGCTAAAGATGGAGTATTCTTCGCACTTTCATCTCACTCTGAGACGTGCGAGGATCATGATGAGACACAGTGGGATCAAACCACGTTAATTTCTGATGTTGAACTGGAATGGAACCATTCCTATCTCCCCCTAACGGAGAGAAGTATGTTTCATCGAAGTGACAATATGCAAATATAGCTAAAAAGAAATCTCCTGTCAAAGGTTCAAGATAGCGGACTATAGTTGAAGAATCATTGCCAACATAAGTGCCTAATCTTCTTTAAGGACCCATTTTAATGCGCTCTGGAGGGGAAACTGGAACCACGCAACCAAAAATGCGCAAATGTGAAATATCAGGCTCATATCCAGTTACTAACTGGTATACACTGAATGGTTGGCGGACTGGTAAGTTTGTATCCATTATAAAAACTCAAGACATAGCTGTAACCGCTTGATGTGAGTCTCTGCTAAACCGTTCTGAGAATGAACATGAGGAATGGGATGTTCAACTTCAATCCCAACGACATGCAGTAATCATTAAAATATTTTAATGTAAACTCTCATGCATTGTCCAATCTAATAGACCAGATTGGATGATCCAGGTGGTGATCCCAAAGCTTAATAATCTGAGCCAAGAGTTTTGCAAACGCAACATTCCTTATGGATAACAAAGCAATGTGTGACCATCGCGTTGATGCATATACCAAAACCATGAAATATTTAAATAGTCCACATTCCAGTTTGATAGGTCCACAAATATCACATTGGATCCTTTGCAAAAATGGAATATTGTCTGTATTAGCAACAACAAAAGAAGAACATCCTGTAACTTTGCTAGTGAATAAGCTTTGCAAAACGAGCGATGTGCATCAGAGATTGCAACATATGAATCTGGTGGGAGAACGCACGACACCACAACAGTATTTTATCGAGATTGTGTTGCACTCGTCTTAGAGACTGAGCTAGGATTGAGAGTAGTCTCTCCTCCCCATCTAAACTGATAGATAAGGAAATTCCCACATGCTTCTTCGCTCTGAAGAACGGATGATGATGAGAATTTTCAATATTTCAATCATCATATCACGACCTAGATGTCCCAATCAAAAATGTCAAAGCTTATATGAGTCTGAATCACATGAAGTCATGTGAATCATGGCATTAGATTCAATGATCTGAACTGTAGTTAGACATAAACCACTATGAATAGCCGAAAACTTCTCTAGAATGCACTTGCGGCCACATTCAACATAGGTGATAGACAATTGTTCCTTTTCATTCTCACAATATGTTTCTAAGTGAAAATCGTTGGCACTAATATCCTTGAAACTAAGCAAGGTTCGATTAGCCTTTAGTGCGTATAAGGCATCAGTGATATAAAATTTTGTACCATGATGTGACGACCCGAACTAGAATCAGTCGCGTATTCGGCACGATTCTCGAGATTGAGTTTAGTCGCCGTTTTATGTCGTATTTGTGATTTTCCAATTTGATTTGCGACTATGTTTTCGGTCGAGAATTTGAGTTGAGTGTGTTCACAGAAATTGTAGAGTACGTGATTTCGAGCTCGTGGGCGGTTCCGGAAGATTTTTCCGATAACCAAGGAATATTTTATGATTATTCGAAGTTTCGGTGTTCGACGAGTTTATCCGTTTGTTTCGAGCTTATCCGAATCATTTCGTATATTCATTTTGGACCGTCGATCGACCCGAGGCGCGAGTATAAATATCGGAATAGTCGAGAATTAGTCGTAAAACACTGTTGAAATTTGTTCGGGCCATTGACTTTCCAAAATTAGTAAGTTGACTTGTTTGACCGAAAGGGAAAGTTTCCCGTTTGGGAATTGTCGTCCGACGACCTACTTTCCGGCCACCTCCGGCCACGGGACAGGTATGGTTCGCATCCTTGAGTGATTTCGAGTTGGTTAGTAATTGGTTTGAGTGGAATTGAGGCTGTTTTGGTTGAACCCGAATCGGGTTATGTTCTTGGATTTCGCCGGTGACTGTTCAAGGTGTTCTGGCGAGTTTCGGTGGTGGGGGTGTGAGGACTTTGCCTCCCCTTGCCTCTAGGTTGCTCCCTATGTGTTTTAATTGAGCAAATAATGGGTTTTCCGGTGAACCCGATTGGGTCACCGGAGTTGGATTTCTGATCGGTTTCGGGGGAAATTGGAGGACTTCCGGTGAGTTTTGGCCTTCGAGGTAGAAGAGTAAGTGGTTCGCCATGTTGTGGTCTTTGATTCTGGAGAATCTCGCCGTGGAATTCCACCGTTGAGGCCCGCTGCCGCCGCCGGCGGCGGTTAACGGCGGAGTTCCGGCTAAAAGTTGACTTTTTAGATTTTGATGTAATTAGTGTCGTTTTTCTCGAAATTGCGCCCTGATTATCATCCAGAGGTTTTCGGGTTGATTTGGTTAGCCGATTTTCAATCGAGATTTCGAGTGGGGATTTCAGAATTTCCGTTATACATTTTGTATCGCATTGCATATTCCTGGGAACGGTTGGTTTCCGTGATTCTGTACAGGGTTGTGGATTATGATTTTGACCAGTATTGTTTTGTGAATATTACGGAGATCGAGATCGTGATCTGGACCGTGATCGTGCTTCAGGCGAGGGATCTTCCGCCGGACCACGAGTTTAGCGCGAGTGCGCGTTACGCGAGTCTGTGAGTGGACAATTTATTTTCACGGATTGATTGCGAGTCCTTTATTTATGATTTACGAACTTGAGCATGCGGATTGATTATGATTTTACGAGCATGTGTTTTACGATTATGTATATACGAATATACGTATACGAGTATACATACGTACATATTATGTTTTAAGCATGTGCATAGAAAGGATTTATGATTTGATTTACACAGAGTACAGGCTCAGTATATGTTGTGGTATCGATACACATTAGCTTCTCGGCTGATCCCCGAGTACGCTCCGGGGGGGACAGATATCCTGACCCGAGGCCTTTCTGGCTAGGAATCATGTGTGGGTCTGGGATCCCGTGATTCAGACTGTGCTATCGCGTGGTGGTCCATGAGAGATTCCGCGATATGTTTAATTTGCATGCTCTGTACGTGAGTGGTAGCTAGAGTCTCCTCACGTTTCATTTGATTTTTATGCATTTGACTCGCATATGATTTTATATGTATATATATTACTTGGTGAAAGACATTTATTTTCGTCCACTCACTCTAACGTGTATATTGTCTTTCCCCTGGGCTTTTCGGTTTCCGTGCCCATTTTGCAGTTCAGGTTTGGTGTTTCACGTCGCGGTTTGGAGGCTAGTGATCAGAGTCACCTGTGTTTTCCAGTAGGTTCTTGTTTCGCCTACTGATGTGTATGTTGTATATATAGTTACTCTAGAGGTCGCTCTGATACATTCTGATATATGTTTATACGGATTTTCTTGGATATATATATATATTACAGTATTATTTACTGTTTATGATTCATATTGATGTTGAGAAATTCGAATGGGATTGGTGCCCACGGTTTGGCTTTTGTGGCATAGGATGAAGTGTTATTTTCTGGGTGCAGGTTATGGCAATTCCACGCTAGTAACGAAACTCTGCCGAAATTTCAAAAAAAAATTGTTGGTTCGTATTTTCAGAAGGGGTTCGATTCCAGTTTGGGTATCTGAATCGGGGTTGAGTCCTTTCAGCTTGGTATCAGAGCATTAGGTTGTCAGATTCTGTAGACTCTTGTAGTTGTGACGCTTAGGGTATTTGAGTTTGTACAGCATGACTGGAGTGATGACCCGACTGGCCAGCGGTACTCATCAATACTTCGGGTGTTGTGCGTTCTCAAATATCTGCGGTTTCATGATTACGTTCTTTCTGCTTGTGCCTAATGCTTGTCTTGTATCAGTAGGATGCCTCCTCGACGTGGTCCCCGTGTCGATCGGGATGGGGATCCTGATGAGGATCGCCGAACGCGCGACTTACTGATGCGAGTGCTGTGTTTGGAAGTGCGTTTTGACCCTGTAGTCAAAGCTCGTACAGCTGGTGCTACTGTGTTTTCGGGTTCAGTTGATCCAGAGATATGCGAGGCATGGTTGGTTCAGATTGAACGTGTTTGTGAGCGTCTGCAGTTTACTCCTGAGCAAATGACAGTAGCTACAGTTGGTTTACTTGAGGGTGATGCATACTTTTGGTGGGTTAGCACCGACAGAGTTCCGGCTGATACTCCGTGGACATTGTTTCGTGATTTGTTTATGCGGAGGTATTTTAATCAGGCTACCCAGCAGCGCAAGTATGAGGAGTTTACGAACTTGAGGCAGGGCAGTTTGTCTGTACTTGAGTATCGGGATCGGTTTACCCGTTTGTCTCGTTTTGCGCGGGATATGGTGGCTACAGAGGAAGCCAAATGTCGTAGGTTTGAGCTGGGATTGAATCTGAGTATCAAGGCGACCTTGACTACGATGTCGCGGAACAACTTTGGTAAGTTTGATAGTGCTGCACTCCGTGGCGAGGATATTGAGCATGAGAGACAGCAGAGGTATCAGCCGAGGCGATTTGAGGAAGGTGGACCGAGTCAGTGGCCTTCGAAGAGGCAGAGTTCTGATACTTCCGGTTCAGCTTCATCTTCAGGCGATGGATCATATCGACCACCAGCTAGTATACCCAGATGAAGGCAAAGATGGAGGAGAGATCGACCGTAGCGACCACAGGCTAGTGGGGATTCCAGCGGTTCTTGTCATCCTCGATGACCTTTTGGCACTTCTGCTACACCGAGGGAGTTTCCATTGTGCAATTTGTGCAATAGGTATCATTTCGGTTCGTGTCAGCGAGGCACCCTCAACTGTTATCATTGTGGCCAGGTGGGTCACTATGCGAGGGCGTGTCCTCAGTTGGTTGGTGCTGGTGATCAGGCAGCTCAGGGTTCCGGAGGAGAGCGAGGAGCCACTTCGGGAGCGCGACCAGCACAGTTTGCAGGTCAGGGTAGGCAGCATGGACAGCCCCAGCGAGGACGACCAGCCGGACAGGTGAGAGTTCATGCTATGACTCTACGTGAGGGCAGAGCATCACCGGAGGTCGTTATCGGTACGTTACATGTTTTTGGTATTCTAGTAGTTGCATTGTTAGATCCAGGTGCCACACATTCATTCATATCATTTAGACTATCGTCGTTAGCCACGGTACCTGCATCTCCACTTCCGGGGTTGTGGAGAGTGTTGTATCTGTCAGGTGAGGTTGTGAGTATCGGTTGGGTTTACAGAGATTGTGAGGTGTTTATTGATGGCCATGGTTTAGCCGCAGATCTGTTACTACTTGATATTGTGGATTTTGATCTGATCTTGGGTATGGACTTCTTGGAGTCGCACTGGGCCATGTTTAACTGCCACAGGAAGGAGGTCGCGTTCCGACGACCAGGGTTACCTGAGATACTGTTCCTTGGCGAGAAGAACACTTCACTAACGTGTTTGATTTCCGCGATGAGGGCGGACCGGTTGATGAAGAAGTGTTCTGTTGCCTATTTAGCCCATGTTGTGGACACTACAGCTGCAGTGCCGGATCTTGGTAGTATTGAGGTTGTGTCTGAGTTTCCGGATGTGTTTCCAGCAGAGTTACCTGGTATACCCCCTGTGCGGGAGATTGATTTTACCATTGAGTTGTTGCCGGGTACTGGACCGATTTCCCAGACACTGTACCGGATGGTGCCAACTGAGTTGAAAGAGTTGCAGATTCAGCTCCAGGAGTTGTTAGAGAAGGGATTCATTTGACCGAGTGTTTCTCCGTGGGGTGCTCCAGTGTTGTTTGTGCGGAAGAAGGATGGGTCCATGCGTTTGTGCATCGACTATCGGAAGCTGAATCAGGTTACAGTGAGGAACAAGTATCCGTTGCCGCGGATTGATGACTTGTCTGATCAGCAGAAGGGGGCAGCAGTCTTTTCGAAGATTGACCTTCGATCCGGATATAACCAGTTGAGAATCAGAGATTCAGATATGGCCAGGACAGCATTCAGGACGCGGTATGGGCACTATGAGTTTTTGGTTATGCCGTTTGGGTTGACCAACGCCCCCGTAGCTTTCATGGACTTGATGAATCGGGTGTTCCGACGATTCCTGGACAAGTTCGTGATCGTATTTATTGATGATATTTTGATATTCCAGCACAAGAAGCATTTGTGAGTTGTGTTGCGGACTTTACGGGACCATTAGTTGTTCGCGAAGTTTAGCAAGTGCGAGTTCTGGTTGGATAGTGTGAAGTTTCTGGGCCACGTGATTTCGGCCAAGGGAGTTAGTGTTGATCCTGACAAGATTGAGGCCGTGCTGAATTGGAGTCGACCCACTACTGTGCCGGAGATCCAGAGTTTCTTGGGGCTAGCAGGCTATTATCGACGGTTTGTACAGGATTTCTCCCGGATTGCTACACCACAGACTCGATTGACGAAGAAGGGCATCAAGTTTGAGTGGTCTGATGCGTGCGAGGAGAGTTATTTGCTCCTGAAGGAGAGATTGACTACCGTACCGGTTCTTACATTGCCAAACGACAGTGGTGAGTTTGTTGTATACAGTGATGCGTCGAAGTTGGGACTTGGCTGTGTGTTGATGCAGCATGGTAGAGTTGTGGCTTATGGTTCCAGGCAGCTGAAGCCGCATGAGGTCAACTATCCGACGCATGATTTGGAGTTAGCCGCAATCGTGTTAGCGTTGAAGAGTTGGAGACATTATCTGCATGGTGCTCATTGTAAGATTTTCACTGACCACAAGAGTCTCACCTACTTGCGGACGCAGCCGGATCTGAATATGAGGCAGCGCCGATGGATGGAGTTGATTAATGACTACGACTACACGTTTGAGTACCATCCGGGGAAGGCCAATGTTGTAGCAGATGCACTTAGCCGGAAATCTGGAGCCTCGTTGTTTCACATGTGTGTGGCAAAAGTGTCGATGTTAGCCGAGCTTCGAGCTACAGGTGCTTTGTTTGGATATGATGATGATGGAGCTTTGTTGGCCAGTTTTCAGGTTCGACCCGTGTTGGTTGATCAGGTACGAGAGGCCCAGGATTCAGATTCCTACTTATTGGGCAAGAAGACCATGATACGGAATGGTGTGCCTACAGAGTTTCGATTGAGCGACGACGGTAAGTTGTTGTTCAGAGGTAGGTTATGTGTACCTAGAAACGAGGACTTGAAGAAGGAGATTCTAGATGAGGCCCATAGTTCAGCGTATGCGATGCATCCCGGAGGTACGAAGATGTTTCGTACACTTCGAGCGTACTATTGGTGGCGCAACATGAAGCGGGAGATTGCCGCGTACGTGAGTCGATGTCTGATTTGTCAGCAGGTGAAGGCAGAGAGGCAGAAACCTGCAGGGAAACTACAGCCACTTGAGATTCCAGTTTGGAAGTGGGAGCACATTAGGATGGATTTCGTCTATCAGTTGCCGCGTACTTCGGCGGGCAACACTGGCATTTAGGTTATTATTGACCGACTGACGAAATCCACACACTTTCTTCCACTTCCGGGGAAGATATCAGTGGGTAGGTTGGCCAAGTTGTACTTATCCGAGATTGTTCGCTTGCATGGTGTGCCTGTGTCCATTGTTTCTGACCGAGATAGTCAGTTCACTTCTGAGTTTTGGCAGGCTTTACAGCGAGCGTTGGGCACGAGGTTGCGATTTAGTACAGCTTTCCATCCTCAGACTGATAGGCAGTCCGAGCGGACCATTCAGACTCTTGAGGATATGTTGAGATTGTGTGTGTTGCAGTTTCGCGGAAACTAGGATCAGCAGTTACACTTGATCGAGTTCGCCTACAACAACAGCTATCAGGCCAGTATTGAGATGGCACCGTACGAGGCCATGTACGGGAAGCAGTGTCGCACTCCATTGTGTTGGAGTGAGGTGGGCGAGCGTTGGCTTATTGGTCCAGATTTGGTGAAAACCACGATGGAGGACATATAGGTTATCCGGGATCGACTGAAGATTGCTCAGGATCGGCAAAAGAGTTATGCGGATGTGAGGAGGAAAAGCTTAGAGTTCGAGGTCAGCGATTGGGTCTTCCTGAAACTATCTCCATGGAGGGGAGTTGTACGTTTCGGGAAGCGAGGCAAGCTTCGACCACGGTACATTGGTCCATATGAGATTACGGAGAGGGTTGGAGCTGTTGCTTACAGACTTGAGTTACCGACTGAGATGGCTCGAGTTCATGATGTCTTCAATGTTTCGATGTTGCGGAAGTACATCTCAGCTCCTTCGCATGTGTTAGCCCCACAGTAGTTGCCGATCAGAGAGGATTTATCGTATGTTGAGGAGCCAGTGCAGATTCTCGATCGTCGTGAGCAGGAGTTGAGGCACCGTGTGATTCCTCTGGTGAAGGTCTTGTGGCTGAACCACTCGGTTGAGGAGGCCACCTGGGAGACCGAGCAGCGTATGCGGAAGCAGTATCCTCATCTGTTCACCTGACAGGTACGTAAATTTCGAGGTCAAAATTTCTTTAAGGGGGGTAGATTTGTGACGACCCGAACCAGAATCAGTTGCGTATTCGGCACGATTCTCGAGATTGAGTTTAGTCACCGTTTTATGTCGTATTTGTGATTTGCCGATTTGATTCGCGACTATATTTTCGGTCAAGAATTTGAGTTGAGTGTCTTCACAGAAATTGTACAGTACGTGATTTCGAGCTCGTGGGCGGTTCCGGAAGATTTTTCCGATAACCGAGCAATATTTTATGATTATTCGAAGTTTCGGTCTTCAACGAGTTTATCCGTTTGTTTCGAGCTTATCCGAATCATTTCGTATATTCATTTTGGACCGTCGATCGACCCGAGGAGCGAGTATAAATATCGGAATAGTCGAGAATTAGTCGTAAAACACTGTTGAAATTTGATCGGGCCGTTGACTTTCCAAAATTAGTAAGTTGACTTGTTTGACCGAAAGGGAAAGTTTCCCGTTTGGGAATTGCAGTCCGACGACCTACTTTTCGGCCACCTCCGGCCACGGGACAGGTATGGTTCGCATCCTTGAGTGATTTCGAGTTGGTTAGTAATTGGTTTGAGTGGAATTGAGGCTGTTATGGTTGAACCCGAATCGGGTTATGTTCTTGGATTTCGCCGGTGACGGTTCATGGTGTTCCGGCGAGTTTCGGTGGTGGGGGTGTGAGGGCTTTGCCTCCCCTTGCCTCTAGGTTGCTCCCTATGTGTTTTAATTGAGCAAAAAATGGGTTTTCCGATGAACCCGATTGGGTCACCGGAGTTGGATTTCCGATCGGTTTCGAGGGAAATTGGAGGACTTCCGGTGAGTTTTGGCCTTCGGGGTAGAAGAGTAAGTGGTTCGCCATGTTGTGGTCTTTGATTCTGGAGAATCTCGTCGTGGAATTCCACCGTTGAATTTTTAGATTTTGATCGTCAACGGCGGAGCTCTGGCCAAAAGTTGAATTTTTAGATTTTGATGTAATTAGTATCATTTTTCTCGAAATTACGCCCTGATTATCGTCCAGAGGTTTTCGGGTTGATTTGGTTAGCCGATTTTCAGTCGAGATTTCGAGTGGGGATTTCGAAATTTCCGTTATACATTTTGTATCGCATTGCATATTCCCGGGAACGGTTGGTTTCCGTGATTCAGTACAGGGTTGTGTATTATGATTTTGACCAGTATTGTTTTGTGAATATTCAGGAGATCGAGATCGTGATCTGGACCGTGATCGTGCTTCAGTCGAGGGATCTTCCGCAGGACCACGAGTTTAGCGCGAGTGCGCGTTACGCGAGTCTGTGAGTGGACAATTTATTTTCACGGATTGATTGCGAGTCCTTTATTTATGATTTACGAACTTGAGCATGCGGATTAATTATGATTTTACGAGCATGTGTTTTACGATTATGTATATACGAATCTACGTATACAAGTATACATACGTATATATTATGTTTTAAGCATGTGCATAGAAAGGATTTATGATTTGATTTACACAGAGTAGTCTCAGTATATGTTGTGGTATCGATACACATTGGCTTCTCGGCTGATCCCCGAGTACGCTCCGGGGGGGACAGATATCCTGACCCGAGGCCTTTCTGGCTAGGAATCATGTGTGGGTCTGGGATCCCGTGATTCAGACTGTGCTATCACGTGGTAGTCCATGAGAGATTTCGCGATATTTTTACGTTGCATGCTCTGTACGTGAGTGGTAGCTGGAGTCTCCTCACGTTTCATTTGATTTTTATGCATTTGACTCGCATATGATTATATATGTATATATATATTACTTGGTGAAAGACACTTATTTTCGTCCACTCACTCTAACGTGTATATTGTCTTTCCCCTGGGCTTTTCGGTTTTCGTGCCCAGTTTGCAGTTCAGGTTTGGTGTTTCACGTCGCGGTTTGGAGGCTAGTGATCAGAGTCACCTGTGTTTTCCAGTAGGTTCTTGTTTCGCCTACTGATGTGTATGTTGTATTTATAGTTACTCTAGAGGTCGCTCTGATACATTCTGATATATGTTTATACGGATTTTCTTGGATATATATATTACAGTATTATTTACTGTTTATTATTCATAATGATGTTGAGAAATCTGGATGGGATTGGTGTCCACGGTTTGGCTTTTGTGGCATTGGATGAAGTGTTATTTTCTGGGTGCAGGTTATGGCAATTCCACGCTAGTAACGAAACTCTGCCGAAATTTCGAAAATTTTTTGTTGGTTCGTATTTTCAGAAGGGGTTCGATTCCGGTTTAGGTATCTGAATCGAGGTTGGGTCCTTTCACATGAGGTAGCAGAAACTCTGCTGAACCATGCCCTTGAATAACCGGCGTTGCACCAATCATTGTAGTCACTGAGGATTTATATGGAAAAAGATCCACAAACAGTTGCCTATTCCACATAATAGTATGGGTGGTACCACTATTTGCAAGACACTTAACCTCGCCTTGAGACATGTGTAAAATCAATGTAAATAAGCAAGTCTTTGAACTAAAGACTAGATTGACACTTTAAGTAGGCACTTAAAGACTTGAATAAGGGTGTTTTTCTTGTTAAGCACTGATATGGCATGACATAAACTGATGTAAAACCACATCTAGTGCTGAAATCCAGGTGGGTCATTTTTCTCCATCATTTTCCAATAAAACCGATATAAAACACATTTAAAAACACCACATCTGGGTATATACTTCAACGGGTCGAAGAAAACCTAAAATAGAAATTTGATTTTCTGATTCCGATTTTCGAGGGATCGAAGACAAGCTTCGACGGGTTGAAAAAGTTGTCTAGAAGCACATCTTTGACGGGTCAATGTATTTTTTTGACCAGTCCAAGAAAAACCTAAAACGATATCTATTTTCTGATATCAATTTTTCGACAGGTCGAGAATGGACTTCGACAGGTCAAACTTTGACAATGTTCGAGACAGAAGCTCATCATCAACGGGTTGAGAAAAATCTTGATGGGTCAAAAAGTTCTGGGATCAAATATGTCTCGTTTTTACTGTATCTTTATGTCATTATGCTATATATATATTTGCAAACATTGAACCATACACTGAATTGGATTGAAAATAACATTCTCAACACTTTCATATACCGAAAAATAGAGAAAGTTTCATTACTGCCAACAAATAAAAATACATCATAGATGTTCTTATCCAAAAACCAAGACAAAGAGTCTTCTAAAAATGATTGAAAAAGAAGCCAAAAGCTAACCAAAACTTGAATACATAACAGAGATAACCGCCTTTTACAGAGGCTATTCAAAATCTGGAGTAGCTAGTTCCTTCTCCTTATCCTCTGGAAGAACGAGATTGATGTCAACTTCCATATCTACATCTCCAGCATAGTTTGACTCTTGAGCCAAATACAGCTTGTGTCTCTTGTAGATGTTCTGCATCTTTTTACTTGCATGGCACTGCTTGTGCGTATGCTTGTTTGAACCACACTTAAAACAAGTGTATTTTCCAAAGTGTTCATACCATTGCCCATGCATGATTAACCGAATCAGCTTGGTTCTTGTTGGAGGTGTTGTTCTGATCCCTATGCCAAGTCATATTTTGGTTTCAGCTTTGGCCACGCTCACACCCTCCTGTCCCACCGCCTGGAACATGTCCTCCACTCACATAAGGTTTTGAACGAACAACATTTTTCTCTTTTTGGGCCTTTCCTCCAATTTGGTAACTTTCAGGATTTTTAGTACCAGCCGGTCTTGAGTTATTATTGAGAATGATCTCATGATGCCTCTCTTTTTTAGCTAGGCTATTAATGAGATCACAGAAGGTAAGAAACCTCCCATGTTCATACTCGATTTGGTACTGATGAACAAGGATGCTCATGGATGTTGGGAAGGTGTTCAACGACCTTTCAATCATGTCGTTCTCAGACTTCTCCACCCCACAGAAACTCAACTCCGACTAATCCAACATCGTTTGATTGTAATCTTGAATCTTTGAGAAATCCAGGAGTGTGAGATTTTCTCATCTCGCAGTCAACTCAGGAAACTGTGCATCGTGCACATTATTGAAGCGTTGCTTCAAAACATCCCACACTTTCAGGGGATCAGTCTTTTTCAAATACTGCTTCTTGAGAGTTGGATGAATATGATGCCTCAAAAACATGAGAGTTTGAGCTTTTAATTCATCTGTGGATGCATAAAATTTTGTCCAGGTCCAGAGGGTTTGATGGTGTTGGTAAGTCTCTTTCCGATGAATGTATTTTCCACATCAGAGACCCAACAGTGATATTCCTTTCCTTACATCAAGGATGTCGAATTCTGGCATCGGCTCGTTCGAACTCATCTACCAAAGACAAAGAAATTTGATTAGTATCGATCGAAGAACAACGATCACTAATATCAAGTTTTAATGGATCAGAACATGATCTGATTCATGAAATATAGTCACCAAAATCAATTATCAACAGAGGTGGCTTAAAAACCACACCCAGCAACCGTGACAAACCGTCACATATTATCGATTTCCCTTTCTTTTATTTTTCAAACCATGACTCCCCCAGGACCATCACTTATACTCTATGGATATAGGTCCATAAGAACTAGGGTACAGATATATAATATTCACACATCAATATCACAATCATAGATCTATGGTGTTACAGAAAATAAGTTTTAATCCTAGATCTCACTACCAAAAGAATGACTATACCCAGTGATGAGGTGTCGTCGGTCTATTCCTCTTTATCGTCGGGTATAGCCTATACCCGACGACTCATCGTCGATTATAGTCTCGTCGGTAATGCACCGTCGGTGATACTATACCGACGATGAATTAGGTTTTTCGTTGGGAAAAAAAGAGACTAAAGGCAACGAGAAATTATCGTCGGGCATAGTTTCAAACTATAACCGACGACGTCATCGTAGGTTATAGTTTTCTCCATGGTCAAAATGGTTGACCGTGTAGAAAACTATAGCCGACGATGTTGACACATATCGTCGGTTATAGTTATTAATAATTAAAAAAATTTTGCATTCCCAAAAAATCACCAATATTGTTCAAATTGAAAATCAACAACCATTGAAACTATATATAGTAGTAAATAAATAAATAAAAAACCGAAATCGTTCAAATCTGTATACATAGGCGTACGTAGTAAATAATTAAAATAAAAAACCGACAATTGTTCAAATCTACGGGTGTCCTAAGTCTATGTGATCAAACGGATCGTCAGAAGTTGGTTGGTCCTGGTCTGGCTGAGGTTGCAGCTGAGGCTGAGGCTGTGGCTGTGGCGCACCGAAAATAGGCGGGGGAGCTATCTGGATTCCAGATGCCTGCAACTGTGCATAACAGTGCTGCATCCATGTCCCCATCTGCTGCTGCTGTTCGACCAACTGATTCTGCTCTGCGGCTCGCGCCTGCTCCATCTCCTCCATCCGACGTCGTTGAGCTTCCATCTCAATTGCTTGCCTATGAAGCTGGTCCTGTAGCTCATTAGTCCTCGCAGATGATGATGATCCTGATCCGCGAGAGAATTCAGGGGTCTGCTTCAGCAGCCCTTGACCCCACTTTCCGGAACCCCTGCAGTAGAATGTGTTCTTCCCTGGAGGGATCGCAGTTGACATAATCCTGGCCCTAACGATCGGATCAGATCAATCAATCTGATCAATCGGGAGTTCCGCATCGGGGGTGTTGGGATAGAGCTCTCTCGCCACTTGAGTCAACACCTCCGGAATCGCCTCCTGAATTCTCACCTAATTGACAAAGAACAATAAAATATTAATTAAAAAAATAATCTAAAAAAATAAGAAATAAGTTTATTTTGTTATAAGGACACTTACAGCATATTCGGGGGACTGCGGATATGCGTGCTGCATCGTATAGACAATGGGATCCTCTTCTGGGTGGTTGGCCGCCTCCTCGATCCAACCCGAGTATGATCTGGAACCGGCATGATGATTTTTGGTGTTTTTGGCCCGGTTCCTTGTGTTGACTTCAGAGAGAGCCTGCTCGATTAATCCAACATCAAAAAAACACTCATTAGCCAAATAATTTGAGGGAAGTACGATAAAACAAAAATTTAATCGATCGAAGGTTGCGTACCTTCAATTTCGGGTTGTTGAAGTGAACCACAAGTCATCGCCACTCGTACTCCCTATAACGAAACTCGCTAGGGGTACCCGAACGATCGTCGCTGTACTTTTTCCAATGCTTCTTCAGCTCGCCCTTCCACTCCTTATACCTATATATATTAATAAAATCAAGCGTTAGTAACTTACAACATTGTATGAACATAATCAAAAGAAACGAAAAAATTGAAACAAATGCCGGTCTGCAAACCTGCTCCCATGCACTTCGTCCGCCCACGTGGGTCTAATGTCTTCATCCACGTGGAACCACCTCTGCAATGCATATACATATATATATATATATATATCAATACTATTAAAAATTTATTTAGAAAATTTACATAATGAATATACAATTCAACTCACCGACAACGCATTATTCAGCTGATATTTGACGGATTGCGGCACTGAATTCCAATCTGGCCACAACATTGGGACTCTATCCCGTATGAGGCTGCCCGCCATCCCCGCGTACTTTCAAGTGACATTTCCCTCGATCACCTGCCTTCTATCCCCGATCGGAATCATAACTTAGCCACCACCGCTAGCCTGAATGGCGTCGTCTAGTAACTTGCCGACGACGGGGCCTCTGGTTCTCTTTTGTTTGTCACCGGGCACAATCTCGCCTATCACATATATATGTAGACGATTTTTTAAACATCAACACCTAATTGAATTTAAATATTACTAAGTAAAAAGATATCACTAATTAATATTTACCTGATTCGTCGGTGCGTTGTCCCGGAATCCTCACACTCCAGAGAGGTTTCGGGAAGGGTACATACGCATATGCCTGGTCCGGGGTAATGAACCCTAGCTGTCCCGGAACAGGCATCCCGTCGGAATCGACGAGAGGTATCGTCGGATTTCCAACGGTAAGAATAAGGTAGATGGCGGACATAGTCGCATCCTCGCCGAGGACTGAGTGGATCCACCAGCATCCTCGGAAGAATGAGGAGCTGTCTGGTGGATGAAGGGGGAAGGGTCCTCGCGATGAATCTCCGGCATTCGGACCGAGGATTGAGTCGCACTATCCGTTTCCGGCGTGCGACTGACCTCATGAAGCCTCCTCGCGCCTGAGGATCGAGCAGGCTCGAGCTGCTGCTGCTGAGGTTGTCCCTCGCCCAGCAATGTACGGTGTCGAGAGGTCTGCTGAAGAGTGTAAGTGTTGCCGACGCTGGTGGATCCTGATGCGGACTGACTTCCGGTGCCCTCATCCCCACGTCCTGATCTCCCTCTCCCTCTCAACCTCCCCCTCGAGCTCGACCCCCCTCGGGAAGCACCGCAATTTAACCAATTCATCGTTGCTATAAAATTACAAAAATTCAAAATAATTCCTAATTCATCCAAAAATTCGAATTCGTAATCCAATAATTCCAAAAATTAATTAATTAAACTCCTCTATATATATAATCCAATAATTCCATAAATCCAATATATAATCCAATAATTAAACATAAATCCAATATATATATATTCCATAAATCCAATATATAATCCAATAATTAAACATAAAATTCCTATAATCCAATATATAAATATTCCACAAAAATCAACAATATTCCACAAAATCCACAATAATTACAATATATATATAATCCAATATAATTCATCCAATATATATATAATCCAATAATTTAACTATATATATTCCAATATATATATATATCAATAATCCAATATATAAATCCAATATATATATCCAATAATTCCAACAATCCAAAAAATCAACACAAAAATTCCAATAATTCCATCAATCCAATATATAATCCAATAATAAATTGACCTCCTATCTATATATATATAATCCAATAAATCCCAAAAATTAACAATAATTCCCACAATCAACAAAATTCAAGAAAAATCCAATATATATTCACACAATCAACACAACATCCACATTATCGATAAACAAACTAAACAAATTAAAATCTAGCCTAAAAAAATTGAAATTGGGGATTTAGGGATTTAGAACCTGTTTTTGGTTTAGGAATCTGAAAATGTTGATGATGGAGGACGGCTTGATCGAGATTGAGAGATCCTTCCTCTTGCTTGACGGACGGCGGCGGCAGAGATCGAAACGGACGGCGGATGAGAAAAAATGCTTTGCAGAAATGAAACTGCCCGAAACGGTGCCAGTTCTGGAATATAACGCCAACTATAGCCGACGATATAAGTATTATCGTCGGCCATAGTATACCCGAAACTATAACTGATGATATTTGATATGAATATCGTCGGCCATAGTATACCCGAAACTATAACCGACGATATTTGATATGAATGTCGTCGGTTATAGTTTTTTTATTTTTTTTCATATGCCGGTTATATATAGTGCACTTAATAATTATTAATATTTAATAATATGAAATTATTATTAAAAAAATGAAAATTATGTTAAAAGCCTAATTAAATTAAAATGACATTTAATTTTTTTGGCTATATATATATTAATTAATATTTAATAATATGTTTAATAATACGAAATTAATTCGAATATCGATCGTCGGTTGGAGCAATTTAATCGACACAATTTAAAGTCGATCATCTGAATATAATTCATTTTACATTGCACGTTCAAACTCAAAATAACATACATATATACACTAAGGCGCATAGTCAGAATCATCGCTTGAGTCTGACTCTGTTTCCGAGTTAATTTCAGGTAAGATGTGTATGCCCTCGTCACTTGAGTCTTCATTGTCTTCATTTTGATTAACATCAATAAGATTCGGTTGAGGAATTCGTACCACACTGCCCTGTCTAACATTATTAAGGCGAATTGTTAAGGTTTCAGGAATACCAGTTGCGTTCGGCTCTTGGTATGCACTAACTTCTTCATTATCCGAGGTCACACCAAGGGTTGAGGCACTGTATATGTTTCGTGGATGAACATGGTTAACCACTTTCCACGCGCCTTTATGCACAAGATCATCAAGATAGAACTGTTTCACCGCCGTAGCCAAAACAAACGGATCATCTTCATACCAGCTTGTAGCAGTATTCACCGAAAAATGCCGTATTGATCGGTCCTTGTGTTCTGAGGGTCGGTATCAAACCATCTACGCTTAAACAAGTGCACCGTCATGCCTTCCCCATATATTAATTCGACAACTGAATGGAGAACACCGTAATAGTCAACTCCATTCTGCCCACCATGCACCATTACCCCAGAATTCTGTGTTTTTCGTCTGACATCTCTATGTTCACAAATAAATAGCACGTCATTTACCTTACACATAGGATAAACTCTGGAAGTTACCGGTTTCTGCGCCAAGAGCCTCAATTCGTGTGACCACTGAGGGATACCATCATCTTGTACATGGTTCATCTGAAAATAATCATTTATTAACTTAACTATAAATAGGATACAAGACATGCACTTAAATTCATATACAGGTCAATTTATCTATAAACGTGCCCATTTGCCAAAATAGTTTGCGAACATCTTGTTGTGGTACTCAACATCACCGGAAATAGCAGGGCAGTGAAGGTGCAAATTTTTCCAATATTGAACTTCTGGACAGTTAATCAATACCGACCAATGGGCAATGACTAGCTCATAAGGTTCCAACTTGTACGAGTTGGGCAACTTTCCAGAAACTTCAACATCACCGGAGATGATCGAAAGGTTGAACTGCCCTCCATCTACTGGCATATGTTGTGGAGGGTCCTCCAACGCTCCCAAATACAACTTGGTGTACGTTACGCACTCATGCGCAATATATGCTTCAGCGATACACCCTTCGGGTGCAGATTTGTTCATCACATAGTCTTTGTAGTCCCCTAATTGTCTGTAAAGTGGTAATTACAGATCAAGCATGTTATGCTTATTGCAACAATAAGTGAATAAATAATATTAAAGATCGACATATATAGCCAGATTCAGAGATGCATTACGTACCTTTCCATAGGATACATCCATGTGTAGTGTACTGGACCAGTAAGCAACAATTGTTCCGGAAGATGGAGCATCAGGTGAGGCATGATGTCGAAAAAGATTGGAGGAAATATCCTTTCGAATTTGCACATGATAAAAATGATGTCCTGTTGCATTTCCAACAAGTCCGATTTCTTCACTTCTCTCGTGCATAACTTCTGAAAGAATCTTGACAAAGCCACTAACGGCTCCACCACCTCTTTTAGCAGGTAACCTCGAATGAAAACAGGAAAGAGACGTTGAAGCAGTATATGACAGTCATGACTCTTTAGTCCGTACATCTTATTGTCTTTGAAGTTAACACATCGACTTATATTTCCAGCATAGCCTGAAGGATACCTGACATTACCCATCCAGCCAAAAATTTCATTCTTCTGGGCAGGCTTCACGGTATAAGGAGCTTGTGGCATTTTTTTCTTCCCATCTCTCAACCACAAATGTTTTCGCAGTCCCATCCTTTTAAGATCAATGCGTGCCTTCGGGCCGTCTTTAGTTTTTCCCTCCCAATTCAACACTGTGCCGACCACACTCTCCCACACATTTTTCTCTATGTTCATGACATCTAAGTAGTGTCTGATCAGCAACTTGGACCAATACGGAAGTTCCCAAAAAATACTTTTGTGTGTCCAGAATTTATACCTGTTGGGTTTGTCAGGTATTGATGCCACTATCTCAGGATGATTGCTTAGCTGCCCAAAATCGTATTCATTTAGCACTTCCAATATTTCATCCCCCGTCCATCTCCTCGGCTGCTCACCTGTTTCCACAGTCCCATCAAATGCCTCCATATCCTCCCGAAATGGGTGATCATGTGGAAGCCAACAACGATGACGCATCTGTACAATCTTCCTGCCATGAGGTTTGCAACAGTCAACCGTCATGCACTCTGGACAAGCCTTGTATCCCCTGGTAACGTTGCCCGACAACATTCCGCGTGCAGGAAAATCGCTAATGGTGCCAACAAGCATGGCATGCATCTGGAACATCTCATTTTTGAACTTGTCATAAGTGGGATGACCATGCTCACTCAAGTACTTAAGCTCCTCAATCAAGGGTCTCAAATACACATCGAGACACTTTCCTGGATAACCCGGCCCTGGAATTATCATAGTGAGCATATTGTATTCTTTCTTCATGCACATCCATGGAGGAAGGTTGTACGGTACAAAAATAACTGGCCATATACTATATTGAAGCCATGTTTCCAAAAGGTTTGAATCCGTCAGATGAAAGCCCCAGCCAAACATTTCGAACCTCTGATGCAAAATAAGAAAACTCCTTCACCATGTGCTTCCAAGCCTCTCAATCAGCAGGGTGTATAAGCATATCACCGTCGGGCAAATTCCTCTCGGCCCACCATCTCATAGCTTCACCCGTGTGTGCAGACATGAACAACCGTTCTAGCATATCTATCAGCGGAAAATACCGAAGTATCTTCACAGCTTTCTTGTTTCCGGCAGGAGTCAACTTATACCTATCTGTACCACAAACCAGGCATTCATCAAGGGATTCAAGATCATTCCCATAAGCATCTTCATCCCAGAAGAGAACACAATCATATCTACAAGCATGGATTTTGATGTAGGAAAGGCCAAGATGTTTCAGGATCTGTCGCACCTTACGATGAGTGGTAGGAAGACGATGACCGGGGGGCAACAACGAACCAGACCACTTCAGCCAATCATCAACAGCCTTCACACTCATTTTGTTCTCCACTTTGAGCTTCATTACTCTCATAACACTTTCGAGAACAGATGCATTACACCCGTTATACAACGGGGTCTGTTGGAAGGCAATGAGGTTGTTGTACTTGTCCATACCAGCAGTGTTGACAGCTGTAAGTAATTGCTGGACTGGCTCAATATGGGGGAAGTCTCCAACGGCGGGAGGGATATCCGGTGCTTGAGCAAATATACCGCTCTCATGAGGAAACATATCGTTGATCAGACTTGTTGTTGGATCATTGGATGTAGATCCACTCTCAAAAAATTGTCCGTGATCATGTTGACCAACTGATGAGCTCTCACCGTGATAAATCCAACATGTGTACTTATCCCAAAACTCGTTTTTCTTCAAGTGCTCCAATACTTTATCGATGTGAAAACGATATCGCTCGCTGCGACACTGACATTTCGTACACGGACAATAATGAATTGTCATCCCTCCACAATTAACTTTCACATATTCCACAAAACTTCTAATTCCACGGTGATATCTTACATCCCATCTTGGAAGACACATCCAACTCTTGTCCATCCTGAAAATTATAACTGCATGTATATATACCCTTGATCTTATTAATTAAAATTTCATAGCTAGATATATATATATATATATATATATATCTATATATATCGATATTCAAACTATAATTAAATTACATAATTTAATTATTCGATCTAGCCTACTCGATCTCTAACTAGCTAGCTAGCTAATTAATTACAAACATATAAATACATATTCTTTACGTACTACGTACTCCAACTCAACTATATATATCATCATCATCACAATAATAATCACAATATATATTATACCCATGCATAATTAATAATCACAATTAATTAATCCTATAATAATCACGTACGTACAATATATATATATATATAATCAATTACATACTACGTACGTACTCCAACTCAACTATCAATCATGTACTCAAAATCAACCATCAATTACTCAAACTCAACAATCAATTAACTCCGATCCATCGATCGATCCATTCAAAATCAATTTCATATATATCAACAATCGATTAACACGTATACACATATATATACGTACGTACCTATATATAATGAATCACGATCGCGAACTCATTCTTCACAGTTTTCGACATCACCCAAAGATTTCTGAGCATTTTCAGTTTTCGCGGGAAATTTATTTTGAATCACAGATCGAGCTGCTACCCAGATTGGATCTGAAATAAGAAACTATAGCCGACGATACAAATAACTCGTCGGTTATAGTCTGAAAAAATCGTCGGCCTTAATTGAAAACTATACCCGACGACTTTTCGGCCACTATAACAGACGACAAGATTATCTAGTCGGAAAAAAAACTATGTCCGACGAGATAATCCTGTCGTCGGTTATAGTCAACTATACCCGACGAGAACCCTTGTCGTCGGTCGTTTTTTGGGAATCTCGTCGGATATAGTAATTCTTCTGGTAGTGCCTATAGATTAACGGTTTAGAAAAGTTGACCTCGATTGGTGTTTTGCTCGGTATGACTGGCTACAATATATATCATACGGTACAAAATTACCTTTTGTTTAATAATGTCTACTCATGGTCATGGTTTATTTATTTTTCATGGAATTTTGGCAGACTAATGCAGATATGATTTTTGGAGTTGTTACAATTCTAGCAGGAGCCTTTATTCTGGATTTCACGTTCACCACTATCTCCAACGCTTTCAAGGTAGGTAATCTTGTGTTGTTACATGACATGAACTAAAACGCTTATTAATTTAGTTCATTGTGTTAAACCCCGTCTGAGGCCACTATCTATGGCCATGTCTACTGTTGCAATTCATGTATTTGGAGATGTGCCTTCCTCACCTCTTGTTGGAACTATCCAGGTTTCTAGCACTATTTTCATCATGATGCTTATGAAAAACTAGATTGCCATTGATCATATTCCATGCCTTGCATATCCCATTTCACATCCCTACTCATATTTTGCAGTTCATTTGTACAAGAAAATCATGAATTACATAATCTTGTAGAGAGAATTATGTTCGTTAGTTACAATTTGCAAATGCAGGATCACATCAAGAATTGGAGGACGACTACTCTTATTCTAACATCTATCTTAATTCCAGCAGCTGGCATATCGTTTATAGGTAACTAAAAGCTTATCGTTGTATAATGCCAAAAAGGATTATGAATTAATGATGAGCTTCCCTGTTGTTACTAACCTTCTACCTTCTGCCATGTTTGTGATCCACACCATTGCAGGAACTTTTCTGCACAGGATAGATATAAGGAAGAATGTGACGACGAGGATGAGGACGAGAAGGAGAACTCAACAACTAAAAGTACAAAGACAACACCATCACTCGAAGGGAACAAGACAGAAGCAACTGAACCTGTTGCCGAATCCGTCACATACTCATCAGTTGTCTAGTAGCTCCTTTCGGTATACATGTAACTATGATTCCGGTTGCATCCATGTAAAAATATAAAAAAAACAAATCAATGCTTTCATCAGTTGAAAAAGGGTGTTTATTTTCACATTCAAATCTTCGATTGTATGCTGTCTGAGATTGAAAACCAAAGAAAATAGCTATTACTACGGTCATACTCATAGAGCTATTTCTACCCCATTATTCAATTTTAGTCTCCATGAGCTCACTTTTCTTTCTGGAGTACAGTCTGATGCTACTCAAGGTCCATTGTCATGTCAGATGCAGATAAACTTTTTAAATAGTAAAATTCAAAATGATCAAAAGCAATAGCTACATTTTCATCTTATAGTAAGCGGTCTTTCACTTTTCCACTTCGCAACAGATTGTATTCTCCTGTGCATAGCAGCCAGTACCATTTTTGCCCATTCATAGATACAGGACAGCCATACTACTGGAAAGTGCAATAGATGAATCTTCCATCAGTTTATTATTGAAGCAAAATTATCGATTCAACTACAACCAAGTGCAACCAATGATTCCAGGGCTAATTGGTCAAAAAAATTGCCATTGATATAAATTTATATAGATAACATGACTGGCTCACCAAAGGAAGAATCTCTATGGGAACAACAAGACTAAACAATAGAACTGCGTCTATACGAGAGACAGATCTCCAGCAGGAATTGATCTCTTGACAAGCTTAGCCCATGATTCATTTGTTTCAGCTATGACCTTAAGAGCATATTCCTGTCAATGATAGAAATGAGCTATTAGAGTAGACAGAAGCACATTACACACACCCACCTAGACACCTACACACAAGAACCACATCGAAACTGACAATGTTGAAATGGTGGGAATGTATGAATTATGGAGATCGTAAAGAAGGTTAAGCCCTTTCATGCATTCCAGATGAAGATCTGGTAAGACACCTGGTGGCTCATATCTACTCGTACATTCCATGACTACCACACTGAATAGACACTAATGCAGGTATACAATTACTCCTTTTTAGAGTAACACAAAACAAAAAAAGAGCTTCTGATCTGAGGTCCCACAGTTGAGGCTGTTTGGTGTGGAAATACTGTTTAGTGTTTGCAGCGTTAATTTGAAATATTGTTTACACTTCATATATCTACACACCTCCTATGTCACTGGAGATGAGCTTTTCTTCGAAAGAAACTCCAACCAACATGCCAAAAGCTAAAACCTCACCAAAAATAATGCAAGTAAACAAGACCCACTGCCCAGGTTTCAAAATCTTTTAGAAGTACCAATGCACAAAAAGAAACAGAAATACATGCATTATGCCATTATAATTGCAATGGCATTTACCAAATAGCTGTGCAGGTTTAAGCAGTACTCCCTAATTTTGAAACCAAAATTCAGATTTGGCAATCAAACAACAGATGTAACTTGGAGAAAATCAATATCTTAACAATCACTATGTAAAATACGATTAAATGAGCTTTGAAACAGGCAGCTTTCCCCTTTGCCTAATTTCGAATGCAAATCATGGTACACATCATTGTCATTAAATCATATAAGAAACCAGAGATGCCAATAGTAAAGAATATAAGAACGAATAGCATAAATTTTCCAGCCAATACAAATTCAGAATCAATATACAACAACTTCAGGCTCCTCAAGAATGTAAAACTTACCTTGTTGGCTGCCTTGTTTCCGAGACCAAACTTGTTGGCAGGCTTTCCATCAGGAATCTTGTAGTCTCTAAACCAGTCCCTAATTGCAGTGAGAGTTCCCTGAAAAACCACAAGGTCAGGCTCAAGGTTTTTGACACTTCGACCACCAAGGTTTGTTCATTTAACCTCCTTTATATTTATGAAGTCTACAACATCAGTAGAAATTTATTAATAGTTCTAATGATAAAAGACATCTAAAGGATTTATCATGTATATAAAGTATCAATTATTGGAGCGTGAGTCCACATGCACAGTCAAAGGCTAACTTGTGTCTTGTATAATTTATATTTTTTTCTATTGTCTTGTTCTTGATAACATTTATCGTCATATGCATCTTTTCCAATTGGCAAATGCTAAATTCACTCCTACTCTTTCTAGCTACTCTCTCAAGTTAATGATAGTAATGCCTATCTTAACATTGAAATGGCTAAAAAAAGAAGGTAGATGTAATCCATTCCTCACTAAGCCTTCAACAACTTTAACTATCTAAATTGGTTTTGGTAAAGTGTGGACCGACTGAAATGATGTAATGATATATGCTCTTTAACGAGGGAAATTTGGTAATGATAGGTAAAAAGCAGCCATGGAATTTAATGCAAGTGAAAGCACTGCTATTTTAAAAATACACATACTGGGAAATGCTTCTCAACGTCATCAATGTCATTGACAAGAGAAGCTTTAGGATCATCCAATGAAATTGCAACTATTTTCCAGTCAAGTTCCCCTTCATCAATCATAGCTAATGCAGCCAAGGGTTTAACTTTGAGAATCTCACCAACTTTTCTCCGACTTTCGCCAATCTCAACAACATCAACTACAATATTGTAGAAAAGAAATTAAACCCTTTCCTTTTTATGGGGACATTTACTATAACAAAAGAAGGAAAAAAGAAGAAAAAGAAATAGAAGATAGAAAGAAACAGCGATGAAGTACAGAACAAACTAAAAACACCTGGATCATTATCCCCAAATGCTCCATCGACTTCAGAGTTGGCAAGCGATGGGTCTTCCCAAGTTTGTGGAAGCAATCCATAATTCCAATTAATATTGTATCTGAGAAAGATTTACCAGATATAAATATAAGCTCTTTTAGTATAATACTAGAAGATCAAGTACACAAGTATGATACAATGGGATTAAACAGATGAGGGTGAATATTATGGAAGTGGGGTGATGGGAAAGAAGTATAGTATGCTCAAATTTAAACCAAGATTGCTTAAAGTGATATGAGAATAAGTGTTTCCCATACGACAAGTTACAATATGGGTTACTCTTCACTACTGTAGATATTAGTAACAGAAGGTTAAAAAGGAGGCAGGTGGAGCTTGTATTTTAAACATAAAAATACTACAGGTACATAATCTGGAGGAAAAGAAAAACATGTGAAACAGCAGTTCAACAGATAGCTACATATTTGATTGAAGAAGTGCTTGAAACCAATTATTTTAAAAAGAATGAAAATATAACATGTAAGGAGAAACTTAAACAAGATTTTAAAATCTATCAATTTTATATAATCAATTAGTACAATGGAGTGCTCATGTTCGAATCAGTGATACAAAGTTGGCTAAACGTTAATGTTGAAACAAGTAGCATCTCCTGGCACCAGGACAAAGGAAATCTATAGGTCTTACGGGTAGTAACGAAGTTTTCCTTTCTTGGTGTCCTGCTTTATGGGAGTGTTTGACTCATCGGTAGCAACCTCCATCTTCGCACTCGATTCTTTGGGTATTTCGACAACAAAATTGAACACACCATCTCCAGAGCGCAGAGGTATATCATGCCAAGGTGAAACCTAAAAGTATTCAGCCAGCATAAAGAAATTCACAACCACATCGAAAATACAGTTTCAAGTCAAAAGTTCACCACATTTATACAATCACAAAAACAAAACAATCGAAATCACCAATCTAATTACACTGAAAAATTGAATCACAAATTCAAATGCCTTGGAAGAAGAGTAAGAACCTTGTTTCCAGAAGGGTCGACGAAGAAGACTCGGTAGTCTAGGGTGTCGGGGAGGCCTTCCTCCTTGATCTTGACCTCGGGATTGTAGATAGCCCTGCAAGTTAAGGACCTCCGCAGGGACAATGACGACGGCGCCGCCGCTGCTCGTCTCGTGAAGCAAAGGCGGTCGTTTCTGCACGACGGACTTTGCTTCGTCCGAAACGACGTCGTCTTCGAAAGTATACACGACGACGAGGAGTTCGTCACGGCTAGCACTCTCGCGGTGGCCATGGGGGGCTCACTAAGTCGCCTAGTAGAGAGACTGGAGAGAAAGAAAGAGTGGCTCAGTGTGTGTGTCAAAATCAAATGTGTGCGACTGATTCTCAACCTCAACAACAAAATACACAGATACTAGAAATAACACGTGGTTGTCACGGGTTGGCCTTAGCTACTGTACACGTGGGCGTCTCTTATTGGCCTGTTTTATTCGTACGGCTCAGTGGAGGGATCCGTGGAACCGGAAGACGTGCCGGCCCAAATAAAGGTCTAGTTTTGCGCAGCCTTGCGGTGAAAATAAGGGGGTGTGTTGAGGAAATTGTGTTGTGAAAATTGTTACAAGTACATAAAGTAAGTTTATGTGTTTGGTAAACTCTAGCGTGATAGTGTTGTCACTTGTGAGTATGCATAATGATCGAAATAGATATGATATTTTTAATCTCTTATACGTTATAAACTTTAAAAATTATAATATTGGATGAATTTTTTTCTTTATACATCGCTAATATATTTCAAAAAAATTCAAGAAATCATACACATACATATATAGTGTATATATATATATACGCATTTATATAATAGCAGGCGGATCGAGAGCAGACGCTCGCAAAAAAGTTAAAAGTATGGATTATCACGTGTTGGATGCATAGTTAACCACTAAAGCAGCTTTCTTTTAAAAAGTCATGTGGGTCCCACCCACCCCTTAATCATATTCTTCACAGCATTCTGCCATTTCGGGGAGATTTCCAAGCTCGAAGAAAATTAATTTTTTTTTTAGCATGAAGACTGGGTCAATCCGAAAGCGACACGTGGTGAGTTGTTGATCCATCTTCACCCTCAACAGTCAGTTGTCCTGGGCCATCCATTTCAATTGCAAAATTGAATCTGACGGCTCAGATTCAAAGGCAACGGCAACAAACATTTTTATGAATACTACATCAATTTTACAAACCTCCCACACCAATTTGTGCACAACAAGTACATCATCTCCCTCCATCTCTTCTCTCATTCATTTGTATTTTTTTCTCCAAAAAAATGTCGAATTAGTTTGCTTCGGAAGATTTGCAATTGTGCATTTCTTATATGCATGGTAGCATTGATCATATCACCGGCAACAAGCAAAAAATTGACAAATTGTGGGAAAAGATGTATGTCAATTATATCAAAAATTGGATGATTGGTCATGGTGAATCAACTAAGGAAGATCGAACCCAAACCACAATTTCATCTCGTTTTACTAAGTTGAACCCGGTTTTCAATCTTTGAGGCGAAACTCTTACTTATGCACGAAGGAATCCACCACCATCTGACACCTCTCCACAAGATCAAGTAAGTCCTTGAAATTTTTCCATGTCTATTATTTTGATTTTATGAACTAAATGTTGTCATCTCCATTAAACATAAATAAATAATGACATAGAAATTTGTTAATTTTTATAGTTAAGAAAATCTCAAATGAGGTTTGTGTCGAAGAAAAAGAAAGAGTTTTCGAAGTCTGAATGTTGGGAAGTGGTGAAGACTCATCCTTTCTTTAGGGAAACCACGGCTACCACTCTACGTATTTACAACTACGAAGCTACTACTCCTACCGTTAGCGAAATACCTCCCACCGTCAATTTTGGATGAGGATGAGGTGATTGCAACACCAACGAGCAACCGCGAAGGTCCTTCGAGTCCCCCTAGACCACAAGGAGTGAAGGCGGCAAAATAAGCAAGAAAAAAGGAGAAAAAATCATGACTCCTACAAGTGAGCTACGAGATGAGGCTTAGAAGACCATTGCGGCCAATCAAGCCATTTGGGCCGCCGCTCAAAAAATAAGTGAGGATAACGATTTTACTTTACACAAAGCGCAACTCTTCCTTTAAGAGAAAGACTTCAAGTTGAGAGCTCTACAAGAAGAAACAAGGATCATGACAATGGATATGGAGAGAATGACCCCAAATTCAAAGAGGTATTTCACGAAGAGGAAAGCGAAAATTCTTAAGCAAGGAGAAGGAGACGACAACGAACCTCAAGATAGCGAAGGAACCTTTTCAAATTGTTAGCGCCCACTTTTTCAATAGTTTGGCTTTCGTAATAAATCTAGGCTTAACTTGTCATTATGTAATTTAAATTTTCAAGAAATAAAAATGCACTTTTTATTTAGGGATGTTATTAAATAACATTACATGAAATCCAAATTAAAATACACCAAATTCAAATACACTAAATTAAAATACACCAAATTGAAACAAACATAATGCCAACATTTTTAGATATGTTCACCGGTCTCTAGAAACCAGTTGTACTTCACCAAGTCCTTCTAAAGCTCTCCATGGATATAAGAAGACTGAAGATCGACAACACAGTCACGAAACCGTTGTTCATCCAGTCCATCCCTTCCAACTGGCTCAAAAGGAATCCGATTACCTTGTTCATCCACTGGCCCATCATAATTTGCGAAAGCACTTGATGGGTTTTGTAGATCTTCTTCTTCATTCTCCTCAAATTCTACCTCATCAAACTCTTTCTCAATTATCATGTTATGCATAATGATGCAAGCCAACATAATACTTTTTATTACCCCTGTGTGGTGAGACCGAGCTGCATGACGAATCATTGCCCAACAAGATTACAAAATGTCGAAGCACCTCTCCACATCTTTGTGGTATGCCTCTTGTTTCTTTGAGAACAACTTCTGTGGTAGAGTTTGAGGATTAGAAATAGTTTTGACAAATGACAAGTACCTTGGATAAATTCCGTCAGCCAGATAGTAAATGTTGTGATATGTCATATCGTTGACTTTATAACTATTTTGCGGGCTACTTTCGGCAAGGAGCGAATCGAAGATATCCGATTGGTGAAGCACGTTGATATCATTATGTGCTCCAGGTACCCCAACGAAGTTGTGCCATATCCACGTGTCATATAAGGCCACTGCCTCCAAGATAATAGTGGGACGCTTAGACCGGCCCGAGTATGCCCCTTGCTAAGCTATTGGACAATTCTTCCATTCTCAGTGCATGCAATCGATGCCTCTGAGCATACCTGGAAATTCCAATGCCTGACCCTCCTTAGAAGTCGAGTGATGTCAGCTGCATTTGAACTGCGGAGGTAAATGTCACCGTAAAGCTCGTGCAATTGGGTGTACCACTTCTTCATGCCTTCTAGTGTGGTTTATTCACCCATCCTTGTGTATTCAGCACACTGATCTGCGGCCGCGCCGTACGCCAGCATTCGGAGAGCACCGATCATCTTCTATTATAGAAGAAGTCCTTACAATCCAATGGCATCTGCTCTTAGTTGCCAAAATTGGTCGTTGTTGCAGAGATCCGTGCATATACGGTTGAATAAGTTTGAACTCATTCGGTACTTCCAACGAAATGCTTGCTCGTTGAAGACCGGGCGTTCGATGAAGTAATCTTCCATAAGATTGTGTCCCATTTTCACCATCAACTTTTATTCGTTTGGACGGCGGCGAGGTTGTTCATCATTGAAAGTTGTAGCTACCACGACTGCGTCAGTGATGAAGGCGTTAGCTATTTCTATATTTTGCCAGCGTTGTTGTCGTCTCCTTGTGAAAAAAATGTTTAAACTAAAAGGATTCATCTTACTGATGCTGGAATGTGAAGAAATGTTTGAAGAAATAGCAAGTTGTAGATGGTGTGAGAATATATGAAGCACATTGATCCTTTTATAGCCGATTTTAGGTTATCTGATGTCTGATGATGACGACACGTGTCATCTCCTAGTCGGTCGGAAATCTCACCGAAAATCTTCAGCAATTATTCACAAGAAAATGACATGTGAAAGTGACATGTGTCATCAAGTGATTGATCGGAAATCTTACCGAAATTTTTGTACAATTATTTATAACATAACTATCTGTCGATGTGATACGTGTCAACTCGTCATTGGACAAAAATCTTACCCAAAATCTTATTCAATTATTCATACGACAACGACACGTGTCGTCTATGTATTGGTTGAAAATCAATCAAAAAAAATTTTTAATTACAAAATTAATTTATGAATATTAATATGAGGTGTTATTTTTTTGCACCGCTGCGCGAAAAATAGGAACTGCACCTCCTATTTGATGAATAGTGTCTGCTCCACCTCAAATAGTGTTTGCTCCTCTTATTTTGAGGAGGAGCAAAGCCCACCCATGGGTGCATATGCTCTAAGGGAGTAGGGCAATGAGGGGTGTAATGGGCATAAAAGACAACATTGTGTGGCTGTTCAAAATCACAGCTTATTCAAACTGAGTATATGCAACTCGTATAATCTGTCTTGGAAAGTGTGTGGTGCCTATTTAAGCTGCTAGTTTTTGTTTTACCAAACAACACAACCATTTTAAGTGTTGGAATAAGCTCATAATCTAAGCCTCACCACAATCCCAAACTAGGCATAAATATGAGTAAATTCACATATTTATAGTATTATTAAGCAAACCTACATTGTCAACTAAAGCAGAATTTTTTTACTATTATACCCTTAATTAATTAAAAAAACTATTGAAGGAGAAAATTTATACGCAATTAATGTAGACCGAAACTGTATTTTATTCATTGATAGATGACTTTAAATATAGTCATTACAATCTGTTACAATCAGTATCCCTATAAATCAGGGATTGAGAGAATATTTACTTCTATTTTAATTAGAGCAAGACACACACCGAGATATCAGGAATATTTCTCCTGGAACACTCCCCCTTGTGTTGTGATCCTAATGTATGATGCATAACATGTTGTCTCACTAAAAACCTTACCAAGCAAACAAAAACATCATGGGTAAAACAAAAGTTTGGTCTAAGAGAAAAAGAGAACAACGTATCAACTACAAAGTGACCACATATGATGTAGACTCACTCTGATATCTACGAAATGAACTCTCCCTGATTAGTAACTCAAACTCAGAGTTCTGATAATCTTCGCATTCCAATCCATCCTACATGCTTCACATATTTAGATTTTGGTAGAGACTTGGTAAGCAAGTCTGCAACATTATTCAGTAACTACTGTTGTTGCTGACTGAAGAAATACTTCGGCGAAATGTGTTTTGTATGATCGCTCTCGATGTATCACAACTTCATTTGTTCAATGCAAGCTGCATTATCCTCAAATATGTAAGTTGGTGTTGTCATAGTAGATGGTAATTTACTAAACCATCGAATGTGGTGTATAACTCACCTAAGCCAGACACACTCCTTAACCTCTTCATGCAAATCAATAATCTCAGAATGATTCGAGAAAGTAGCAACAAGGATTTGCTTTATTGATCTCCAAAAAATCACCTTGTTCCCCATGGTGAACACATAACTCGTTTGGGAATGTCCTTTATGTGGGTCAGAGAGCAGCAAAACCTACCAAGACATCACATGGGGTCTCTGAGTAGGGGACTACATTGAATGGAGGTGCAATGCTTATATCCAGACCTTCCTTTGACAGGACGAGAGACATGTTCTGGTCGATCCAGGGGCTTCCATTCGACGGGTCGAGAGAAATACTCGATGGGTCGAAAATCCCAGAGTATGTAGACTCCGTTTCAACCATTCATTTTTCCAAAATTTCAAGCTTCTCTATGGAGGAATCCGTAAAGGAGCAGAAATGAGCTCAAAACCTACTAAGGAGGAAGTTCCTAAAATGAGGAGGAAAGATGAAGAAGAATGGGCCACGATTTATAAAGAATGGATCAAAGATCACTAAGATAGGTCAAGACCATGCTCATGTGTCCAAGAATGTCCAAGATCATGTCAAGATTCACCCACAAAGAAGCCCAAAAGAAGAAAATGGATTAAAAGCTAGAAATCAGGAAATCTGCCTGTGCAGATCAGCCCACTTCAAAAGGCCACTGTGAACAGATCCGGATGAATATAGACGCGATTAGCATATGGTTGGAAAGATCTAGAAGTCTAGTTTCCAACGCAACTAGAATCAAGCGATTTGGAGTCCTAGAACGAGAGAAATTCCTATTTTAGTAGAGAAGGGTCAGGTTACCCGGGTGGAGTAGTTAGACTTCTAAAAGGAGTCGAACTAGGCTTTGCTTGGCCTATATAAATGAGGGCTCGACTAGGGTTTCATGATCACACATCATAGACAGCAAAGCTCTGCCCAAAACACCTCCCAAGTCGTCCTATGCCTAATCCCCTCCAAGGCCGAAGCTCCCTCCTCACGGATCAAGAATAATTGGCGCTCTTCGTCTTGTTCTTGAGAATCCATCCACTCGAGGCGTTGTTAGTGCTCTTCACAGACTCCAAAAGTGTAACCATAAACCTTCTATCTCATCTTTTGTCTTGTAAAGAATTCAGTTTACGACTTGTGATTTGTTTAATAAAGGCTATACGTTTTTACTTACTTATGTTATCTTCCATGTGTTCTTAGTTTTTGGTCTTTGACTTGTATGCATGCTTGTATGCTTAAAGCTTCTTAATGTGTTGGGTGATACGCTCTTCGTTCCTCCCTAGCATGTTTTGTATGAATCTTAAATAAATTAAGGGTGTAGGCGCTCTTCGTTGCACTCTTAAAAGCATGTGTATAAATTGCAGGTTGAAGGTAAGAATTTCATTGATACTGGGTAAGTGAAGCATGAAAATGGTGGAGGTAGACATGATGTGATGATCACGTGTACATAGTAGAATTAGGTTTAAATTTCGTAGGTCATTAGTTAAACAAACCAAATCTCGCACCCTCATAAACAAACCTAGCATAGTTATGCATGCACCCTCAATCCCCGGTTAAGAACGATCCCTATTTACCAATGCTACATCTACTAAAAAGGGTTTTAATTGGCTCATTGTTGTTGAGTGTTAAGTGTTAATTTAGTACTTAATAATGGTGAGTATCAACACGCATGGGCACAAATCAATGTTCTTGTATCCCTTCTCAATCAAGTAGTCACTTAGATGTGTGTACCATATCCTACCAGATTGTTTTAATCTATATAGTGAACTTCTCAATCTAATCACATGATCGAGTACTCTGTGGTTTAGAGTTACTTCAATTAGGTATGACAACGTCATCCAACACTTTCATGTATATCCTTGAGTCAAGGTTTCTATAGAGATATGTTGTAACCACATCCATCAGTTGCATGCTTAGTTTTTCAGACACTACCAATCTGACAAGGTAGCGAAAAGTAATTATGTCCATGATAGGAGAGTATGTCTCCTCATATTCAATACCAAGGCGTTGAGAGGATCTTTGCACCACAAGTCTAGCTTTATATTTCATAACTTCATTCTTCTCATTACGATTCCAAACAAAGACTCATTTATGTCCTACCGGCTTAACATTCGGTGGGCATAGCACTATCAGACCAAAAACTTGCCTTTTCTTCATAGACTCTAGTTCAGCCTGCATGGCCTCTTTCCATTTTGATCAATCCGCTCTCTGTTGACAATCAGCAACTGAGTGAGGTTCCACTTCATTATAGTCAATAATCTCTTAAGTGACAAAATAAGAAAAAGCATCATAAACTACCTTGGATGATCTATCCATAACAATGTGCGCATCATTGTTGGTCTGTGAGATTTCACTGTTCTCTGACATCACATATGGATCTAAAGCGTCCTCCAGAGATGTCATTTATGATTATAGGAAATAACTGTAGACATGGACAATCTCATATGAAGGATTCACAACGTTGATGATGAAATGATCATTTGATCTATGCCTGGATGACCTACCTTTTCATCGGCAGCTCATTGGTGAATTTTCTTGGTCTCCCCATCTTCCTGGTGGGAGCAAAGGCCGATCTTAATCCCTCCACATGGGTTTAAGGGACGTTTCCCTGCCCAAGGGTGGCATTAATCTACCCCTTCTTGGGGACTTCCAACCTTGCAGGAACGTTCGCAACAGGTATATCAGATCTCATCACTTTGGCAATATCAGTAAAGGAGTTAGGTATCGAGACTGCTACCTTCTAAAGATCAAAGATATATTGCACTTCAATCTCACTTTAAGATGTGTGTGGATCTTCTTGAAACATAGTGGGAGCATACCACGTCAATTCCTAACGTTCAGCTGGAATAGAGGCATTCATATCTCCCCCTAACGTTAGGAAGTATGTTTCATCAAAGTGACAATCTACAAATCTTGAAGTAAAGAGATCTCTTGTAACGACCGAACCCAAACTTGAGTGTTAATCATTGTTATCGCACTAATTATCGAACGTGGCAGCTCATGTAATGTTTCTCGAGATTAGTCACGAATCAAATATTGACTTTTTATAAAATCTAATTTTGGACTTGCTTCCTTCACCGAGGTTGTAGAGAATATTATTGCAAGCTCATACATATTTTATTTGAATTTTTCTGAGACTCGAGCTAAATTCTACAAATTTTTGAAGTATTCCGGAAAAATTATAAATAGGGGGTATTTTTTTTCTTTTCCTATTTTCCTTTTTCCCCTCTTTTCTTTCTCTCTCCTCCTCCCCGATTGTCTCTCCTCCATTGAGACTGTCGTCGGTGACGTCTCATTGGCCGGCCACCATTCCGGCCAATCTTGGGCTCGAAATGTTCCCCTCAACCTCCTCATCTCATCCCTCACCGCCACATCCTCCAACTCTCACCCACCGGCGACAATTTTTGACGGAAAAGCTGAAGACTTTCGGCCTCCTCCGTCGGCGCCACCACCGACGTCGAACCACCACAATTCTTGGAGGATTTTGAAGCCAACTTCCCAGGAGTCGAACGAGACCAGTTTTGGGTCACACCATCGCTTATGGTGGTCGATCGGTCGACCCAATTTTCAGTAAGGGTTTCCAAAATCTCGAGGTAATTTCCTGCATGTTTTTGACAGAATTGGGCTTAATGATGTACATGAAATGTGTTAGGCTCGATGAGATGATTCTTTTGGTGTGCAGGTCGGAGAGTTCTGGGCCAGTCGGATTCTAGCCGCCGTCGCCGGTGGCACGTGGGCCCACATGCCGTCGTGGACGGTGGAGCTTTGGCGACCCCAAAAATCTAAATTTTCAAGGCAAGTTCCTAACCCATTTCTAATTGAATTATGCGTAATTTTGTGCAATTCAATAATTTTAATGGTGTTATCGACTATTTTCAGGATTATGGCCGACTAGAAACTTTCATGTTATCATGCGAAGAGTGTTGAGTCGAGGCTCACCATCGGCGGAGTTATGATGCAAGTCATGACGACTAAGAGAAATTTGGGATTTGTTGATATGACTAATTTGGGTGTCGGCATGCGATTACCATAATATATATTTGAGGTACCGTTAGACATTTTATCTCGATTTCTACTCTCACTTTAGTCCACTACAAGAAAAACGCACTTAGACCGCGGAGCATTTCCGTCGTCTAAGTGCGTTTTTCCGTCGTCTAAGTACTTAAACGACGGAGGCTCCGTCCTCCAGGTTCCGTGCTCCAAGTGCTGTCGTCCAGGCACTTGGACGACGGAGAATTTCATCTCTGTCGTCCAAGTGCACTTGAACAGCGGAGAATGTCCGCGGCCCAAGTGAGCACTTGGACTACGGAGAATTTCATCTCCGTCGTCCAAGTGCTTACTTGGGCCACGGAGAACGTCACATTCTCCGCGGTCCAAGTAACCACTTGGATGACGGAGATGAAATTCTCCGTCGTCCAGGTGCTTACCTGGGCCACGGAGAATGTGACGTTCTCCGTGGCCCAGGTAAGCACCTGGACGACGGAGAATTTCATCTCCGTCGTCCAAGTGGTTATTTAATTTTTTTTTTAAATAAAATTAATTTTTTTAAAAAATTAAATATATATAATTTAATTTATTATTAATTGAATTTAAATAATGAAAAATGTTAAAATTAATTAAATAAACTAAATTTGTAATTACTTAATTAAATAATAAAATTAAATTGTACATACATAATCGAAAATTGCATAAAAATTAAAATATTGTTCGGAATGCGGAAAGAAACGATATAATAAACTACAGGCTAAAACACTGGAGGAGCAGATGCGCCGCCGAGTCCCCCGCCTCCAGCCGGGTCGTCGTCGTCGGGGTATGGGTTCGGAGGAGGTTGACATTCTCCTCGAGCTTGTTGCATGAGGGCGATTAGTTGGGTTATTTGTGCTTGTTGCTCATCAAGTCTTTGACGCATGGATTGGTTTTCCTCTTGTGTCAGTCGAGCCTCTTGAATGGCTGCTTCGACGGCCGGAGCCTGAGTACTTCTCCGCCCCGAACCTCCCGTAGATGATGAGTCGGAGGTCGTCGACAAATCTCGAACCACCTTAGGTCCGAACCCCCTAACCTCCTTGCTAGCTCTACGACCGTAGACCTCATCCGTGATTGCAATTTGGTTCTCCATGGATAGAGGATGCAGGTCTTCCGACGGCAAATCTGGGAACGCAAGCTGAGTGTTAGCCAATTCTTCCTGCGCACGCTCTACCACCCTTGCCTACAAAAGAATAATAAAAAAATTATAATGAAATAATATTTAAATAATAATTACTACAATTAAAAGCACATAAATATATATATATCACTTACGCCGTATTGACTCGCTTCATTATCGAGCCCAGGCGTCACGTACGCGCTTATGCTTGCAGCGAGATAAGGGTGTTTGGAGCCCTTATTCTTGTGCTCCTTGGATATTTGAATGACTTGCTTGGCGCTGGAAGTATGGTGTTTGTCCTTCTTCCCCCGGTTGGCTTTGTTGATTTCGGAGAATTTTTGTTAGACAACATAATTAAATCATTAAAAAAATAATAAGTAACTAAAATTAAAATAATTCAATTATCTTAATTGAAATAAAAAAAGTAAACACCTTAAATTCTTCATCTTGAAAGTGGTTACACAACCACTGCCACTCATCTTCTCTATCCCCACGCAGCTCTACAGGGGTAGGCACGGGACCGATATTTTCGAAGTACTGATGGAGCCTGTACTTCCAATCACAGTAGATGGAGTTGGCGGTTTGGTTGATATGCCTCAACATCGCCGGTGTCGGATCCACCTCAAATTGTTCCTATCAGAAATAAATAGAAAATTATAATCGTATATATTATGAAATTATAACTAATATTAACAATATTATATAATAACTAAAATTGTACGTATTACGTACCAAAAGTTCTTTAAAGAGTTTCGTCTTCTCATCATCCGGCACCTCCTTCCAAGTAAGGGCAGTGAGACGAACCCGGCTACGAAGGATTGACCCTATGCTATGCGCCGAGAGACTTGCTAGCTGAGCTGTGGGAGGGCCACCGGTGAATTCGTCGTAGGGCAAGTCGATCTTTTTCCCGGTCGCCTTGCAAATTTTCTCCGCTTTGCCGCCTTTAATGAGACCGCGAGTCCTTTTCGGTTTCGGGTCAGTCGGGGCCCTCCTTTGCTTACGGCGGGCGCTGTAGAGGATAGATTCAGAGGTCGAGGACATCTGAGTACTTGATGTTGAACCAATACCGGGCGTCAGAGTTGAATAGGGGTCGTCATCACTGCTGGAGATAAATGGGGCAGCAGGAATTTCCCCAGAGGGCGCTGCCGACAGACCAGATGAAGGGTTCGGATTGAGAGCGTCGTTGCCCTCCTGTTCAACCCAACCGACTTGGTCCGCCAAGCGGCGGAGCATAGCATCTTCTGCCTCCTGTTGGGCTTTTTTCTTGCCGGACGGAGCCATTTAAACCTAGGAGTACGTTGTTAAAATACCTGATTACCATAATAATTATATACAAAAATTTACACTAATTAAGTGCGGCTAAGATTTAAATAGAGTACACTAGCTTGGCTTTTTGGGTCGTTCAATGGACGTGCGACCCGCGCGATAAAGTGTAAATTTTAAATTAATCAGCCTTGGTTCAATCGAAAAATATGGCCAGTTAGGGATAGAGATAACGCGAGAGGCAGGACTAATTTCGACAAAACTCCCCGAGGCTAACCAAATGAATGGTATATACTCTATTGATGTCGTCTTTCTTAGATCCAAAACCTGTCACCAGTCATAACCCGTTTCTAGACACCATGTCCGACATTCGGCCAATCTTTCAAAAATTTACACTCCCTCAAGTCCTTTGCAAACTTCGCCATCAACCTCGTGTCCATAACTTCACTTAGGTTATGGTGTGCAGTGATGAAATCCACACATCACGAGGGGTTAAGGAGATAAGTTAGGAAAAGAGGCGCCATCTATTCCAAAGAGTGCGAATTAATAAACCAAGCCTATGTACTAAATTTAAATCAAAGACGTACTACCTTGCAATTTACTAGAAAATAGACATAATTATCAATTAATAATTTTTAATTACATGCAATAATAATCACAAATTATACTATTAATTTACACAATAAATAATGACAATAATGAATTATTATTTATCATGCATTTAATAATAATTATTCATTTACCAATATAATTAATTATTATTAACAATAATTCAAAATTCAAAATTACTAATAATTATTATTATTAATTACTAATTATTATAATTACTAATTATTTAAAACTATTATAATTACTAATTATTATAATTACAACTATTAATTATTATTTACTTATTAATAATAACATGTAAATAATTATTATAATTACTACTTATTAATAATAACAACTAAATAATGTCTATAATTACAACTATTATATATAACAACTAAATAATTATTATAATAACTAATTATTTAAAACTATTTACCAATTAAATAATGACTTAAATAAAAATAATGTTAATTAATTAAAAAATAGAATTATTACCTCGCCGGATAACCGCCGGAATATCGTCGGAGTAGAGTCGGAGTAGAGTCGTCGGAGAGGGGGAACTACGCCGGAATTTGAGTCGCCGGAGCGTCGCCGGAGGAGGAATGCCGGAGGAGAGGAAAGGAGAGGAGAGGAGATGGAATGAGAAAAGGAAGGGGGGGACTGTGCTATATATAGGCTTTCACCTAGACGACGGAGCGCTATTTTCCGTCGTCTAAGTGGACTTGGACGACGGAAACGCACTTTTCCGTCGTCTAAGTAATCGTTTCAAAATTTTGAAACGGCGCCCAATTAATCGGCGGAACGTTTGGAACCGCCATAAATTTGAACTTAGACGACGGAGAATTGATTGTCCGTCGTCTAAGTGAAATTTCAAGCGGTGCCGAAAATTGAGGCGGCACATCGAACCGCCATAATTTTCAACTTGGACGACGGAGAATGACCATCTCCGTCGTCCAAGTGCAATTTACATTGAAAAAATAAATAAAAATTAAAATGAACCGCCATGGTTTTTGAACCTGGACGACGGAGATGGTCATTCTCCGTCGTCCAGGTGGTCATTCTCCGTCGTCCAGGTTCAAATTACGTAAAAAAGTTAAAAATTAATTCGCTAGGAATTTAGCGATCTGTCATTCGAATGAAATAGTCGTACAATATCGATGAACGCATCGTATATATGAAAAGTTAAATTTGAAACGACGAATAATTTTACGTCTTTAAACTTGTTAAGTATCTACTAATCTTTACGACTTAATGGTTCACAAGTATAGGCTCATTTGCACCAGAGTATTAACAAAATTGAATTTGGACAAAACAACCGTTGGATACGTTCGCCGTAACATAATATATAATTACAATAATTTTCAGAAAATAATAAGTTCGTGAAGGGTTTCATCGGCACAGTCAACCGCAAAACCGAGAATTTCACAAACCGGAAACGTGGATACAAGACATTTCGCAACTCCGATTTTCAAACCGTCGAAGCTCACACACCAAGAATTGTTTACTCTAAAGTCTTGATGGAAAGAATATGCATTGGAAGATGGTGTAGATGGTAGTTGTCTTAGAAAAAATTACGAAATCTACACTTGGACGACGGAGAAGCTCATCTCCGTCGTCCAGGTTCAGAGACCCTGAATTCAGGGGTTAGGGGCCTTACTGTTTAGGGCATAGGGTCTCTGAACCTGGACGACGAAGAAACTCATCTCCGTCGTCCAGGTTCAGAGACCCTGAATTCAGGGGTTAGGGGGCCTTAGGGTTTAGGGTTTGTTCACTTGGACGACGCAAATTCCCTTCTCCGTCGTCCTAGTGAGTACCTAGACGATGGAGAATGACCATATCCGTCGTCCAAGTGTACAAACCCTGAATTCACGGGGTAGGGCCTTAGGGTTTAGGGTTTAGGTCGTCCCCGGTCGTTTGTGTGTCCGTTCAATTATTCTGATTCAAGAATATAATTAAAAAAATGATTGATCGATCCGATTTGCTAGATTTAGGGTCGAGGATTTAGAGAGATAGCTCAAGGTATTTATGTATGAACTTTCCTTCTCTCATGATATATAGATTTAACGCCGTAATTAAAACAACATATATATATATACTACATTTGTGCTCACAATAATACTATCACATGTCGACATATATAATCAATCATAGAATAATATAGTATAATTTCTGAAACATTTATTTCATTAATCTCTCGCAATATATAATTATATATAGGGACCCATAATTAATCCAATTTACACATAAATATTATTTAAAAACAAATAAACGAACGAAAGCTTCTTGAGGAAGCTTCTTGGACATAATTATAGAAAGCTTTCACGTCCCTTTTTTACAACCCAAAACCCAAAATACTCAAAAGGCGAAATCTGGAATTAATTTCTCCGTTGTCCAGGATATATAATTCGGATTAATTAATTAATTTAATTTAATTTACGTACGTCGGTCGATCCGATCTGATCAAGCATGAACGCGTGTAATTAATTAATTAATTACAAAAATATTAAGATCTACGTACATATATACATTCTCCTCCTTATAATATTTATATTAATTATTGATCGATGATGCATCATATATTACAATAATTACATAAATTAATTACCAATTAATTTTTCTCGTCTTAGTTAAGTAGTCATCATCATAATCGTCATCATCCTCGTCCCCGGTATCCGATTGCTCATCCTCCTCATCATACTCAACATCGTCCGACGAATAACCTGAGTCCTCGTCTGACGAATAACCTGAGTCCTCGTCCGCGTCCTCATCCTGCTCGTCTTCTTCATCTTATTCATTAATGGCATCGATAATCTCATCTTCAGTTAGATCTGTACAACCATCAGGCATGGGTAACCGTTCACCATCTTGAACCAGATCCATTATATCAGAGCGGATGACAGAAATATTAGGCTCTTGATAGGCAGGAATGTCTCTTTCTAGTTCAGCAGCATCTTCAGTCGTCGCCGGTGTCCCTTCAATTGTCTCTGTATTCCATATTCCTTGATGAGAGATATGGTTCACTATTTTCCACCCTTCACCGGCTTTCGGATCGTCGAGATAGAACACCTGCCTAACTAAGGTGGCGAGAGCGAAAGGCTCATCCTCATACCAGCTTGAGTTTGTATCGACTGATAATAGTCCCAGGTCTTCCTTTGTACGCTTGAACCATCTGCACTTGAATAGGAAAACGTTGACATCATTCCCGTAACATAGCTGAACCACATATACAATAGCCCCGTAATATAGATCATTGTCTTTCCCAACCGCTACCCCACTGTTTTGTGTTCTTCTTCCTTCATCTTGGGCCAATGAATGGAACTTTACACCGTTCACAAAACATCTGGGATAAATATAGTGTTTAATCGGCTTCCCTGCTTGCAAGTGCTTTGGCAATGACCACCACCCCCCGTGGTTTTCAGATTTTTGCAGATCAATCATCTGCGAAAATGGGCAAATATAAGGGTTTACTTTCTACAAACATGATCGATATGTATATAAATTACTAAATACCGAGACGTACGTACGTACCTATTGGAAGAAATAATCGGGAAACTTCTTCTTAACCATTTTCTCAGTCCACGCCGAACTCTTGTTTTGATTTAACGCCTGAAGCCTCTCCCTGTATGACATTATGTACGGCTCAACTTCGTCACAGTCTCGCAACACTACCCAATGTGCCTCAATAATTTCTTCCCATGTTAACGATTCCTTTATTACTCCTCTAAACGGTCGGACGACATTGGTGACGACAGAAAGATTGATGCGGGCATTGGGAGCGGCGGCAGTGGGAGGTGGTGGATCTTTGAGGTACCTGTTGCAGTAAGTAACACACTCATGCATTAGGTATGTCTCTGTTATGGAGCCATCCGGGGCCGACCTGTTTTTGACGAATGACTTATATTGTCCAAGCTGTCTACAAAATCAAACGTACAATAAGAATAAGTACATATAGTTAGCTAGTAATCTCCGGTGGAACAAATTATGCATCGAAAAACCTGTATAATTAAGTAGTTGTACGTACCTTTCTTGAGGATACATCCAAGTGTACTAGACCGGACCAGAAATGAGCACCTACTCGGGCAGGTGGATCATTAGGTGAATCATGATGTCAAAGAAAGCAGGGGGAAAAATCCTCTCTAGTTTGTAAATGATGTGCACAATGTGTTGTTGCAATTCCACCACATTTGACTTCTTTAATTCACTGGCGCATAACCTCTGCCCACCATCTGCACAATGCCACTATTGGTTTTACGACGTCGCGAGGCAAATATGGTTAAATTACCACTGGAATCAAATGTTGCAGCATAACGTGATAGTCATGTGTCTTTAGACCAACGAACTTGTGTTGCACCTCGTCCACTGCTCCAGTTATAGTAGCTGCATACGTAGCCGGATAACGAATGCCCTTAAACCAGTGAAATACAGAACGTCTACATGTCGGCTTCACTGTGTAAGGTACCGCTGGCATCTTGTTGTACACTCCTTTCCTATCCTTCCTCAACCACAAGGAACGACGTAGATTCATTGATTCCTGATCTTTGCGCGCTTTGGGAGTATCTTTAGTCTTGAAATTAATATCGAGAATTGTTCCCACCACGCTGTCGCACACATTCTTTTCTATGTGCATCGCGTCCAAGTTGTTCATCAGCTTTAACTTCGACCAGTAAGGGAGTTCAAAGAATATACTCTTGTGATGCCAATAGCTGAGATCATGTGGAGGAATTGGATTGCATTTCTTTACATCCGCATCATTGGTCAACACACCAAAGTCGAAATAGCTCAACCTCTCTAAAATCTCTTCGCCCGACCAACTACGGGGTTTAGGATTGTTCTCTACCGTCCCGTCAAGCTTCACCTGTCGCCAGGGGTGGTCGTGAGGAAGCCATCTACGGTGACCCAAGTAACACACCTTCCCCACATGCCAACTAGAGTTCGCGTCATCCAAACATATAGGACATCCATTATATCCTTTTGTCTTGCAGGCTGCCAACATCCCATACGCTGGAAAATCGCTGATCGTCCACATTACGGCAGCCCTCATCGTGAACATCGTGTCATTAAATTTGTCATAAGTTGGGACTCCATTTTGCCACAACAGTTTCAGCTCTTCGATCAAAGGTCTGAGGTAGACATCTAAGCACTTCCCTAGAGATTTAGGACCTGGAATTAGTACAGTAAGGAAATTAAATTCCTTGTTCATGCACATCCACGGAGGGAAGTTGTACGACATCAGAATAACTGGCCAAGTGCTGACGGCGGAGCTATTACTTCCCCAAGGATTGAATCCATCTATAGATAGGCCGAGTCTAACATTTCTAACCTCTGCAGCAAAGTCTCCAAATTCTCTGTCGAAATGTTTGAAACCCTCCCCATCCGCGGCGTGTCGCAGGACATCGTCATCTATTCGCTTTTCTGCCTACCATCGCATCGCCTCTGCTGTGTGTAGAGACATATACAGGCGCTGCACTATGGGAATCAAGGGAAAATATCGAACAACTTTCACAGGAATTCTGTTTTTTGAACTCTTCCTATTCACCTGGAATCTGCACTGGCCACATACGGGACAATAGTCCAAATATTTATACTCTTTGTAAAATAGCACACAATCATTTGGACATGCGTCAATTATCCTGTACTTTAGGCCGAGGCTGCTCTAGATATTTCTAACCTTATAACGAGATTTAGGAAGATTGTGATCATCAGGAAGCAACTTACATATTTGCTCCTGAATTTCGTCAAAAGCACTCACTGACATTTTGTGCTTCACTTTTATCTTCATTTGCTCCATCACATATTGCAACACATTCTCTCGACATCCAGGGAACACCGGGGTCTGCGCTTCAAGTAGCATCCGGTTGTACTTATCCATCTCACTAGTGTCAGTGGCCAAGCTAGCAGCGGGGAATGTGTCATCATGCTCATGAGTGGTACTGTAACCTTCGTCTTGGTGTTGGTGTCCACCATGACTAAATCTCGGAAACGCATCATGGACCAAATCTGCAGTTGGGTTGCAAGCTGGGGGTCCGGCACCACTGCCGCTGGATGAGGCACCCTGGTAACTGTACCCTGAGCTGAAGTCTGCTGAGCTGAACTCTACTGCTTCACCATGCTCGCTCTATGTAGTGTAACTCCACATCATACCATTTTCGTACAGGTGTTGTACCATAACATTAACCTCCACATACTGACAATTAAGACATTTCTGGCACGGACACCTGAAACGCTTCTTTCCCTGACCATGTTCTATCACAAAATTCACAAATTTGCTAATTTCATCCATATACCGGACATCACATATATTCTTCAACTTCATCTAACTCTTGTCCATACTGCTACAAAATATTATAATTAATTAATTATTACATATATATTAGTCCATTAATTTACGCTTAATTATACGTACTCGATCTACATCCATCAATTACGTAATTTAATATGTGTAGCTAACATCCATGCATGTATATATGTACGTTTTAACTAAATATATATTAAACAAATTTTAACTGCGTACGTACCTGCTGGCATGCATGGCCTGCTTCTCGATATCAATTAAGCTAGCTAGCTAGTCAGCGGAGATCCTTCTCCTTCTTCTTCGATCTTTAAACTTTCCCGCGGGAGAGGAAGAGAGTTTGGCATCGGGCTTATATAATGCTTCTCTTAGACAACGGAGGTGTCGGTACGTCGTCTAAATGGACGTTACTCGGACCACGGCGTGTCGGTCCGTCGTCCAGGTGATCACCTGGACCTCGGAGACTTCTCCGTTGTCCAGGTGGGAACCTGGACGACGGATAATACCATCTCCGTCGTCCAGGTGTTACTTGGACAACGAAGAAGTCTCCGTCATCCAGGTGTCACTTGGACCACGGAACAATTACGTTTCCGTGGTCTAAGTGATGTTTTCTTGTAGTGGTCGTACTCTCGTAACATATGTCATTAATTAATGTTAGGCGCTCGTTTTGCCTTAGGAACGTCGACTAGGATCTCTAAGTTAGAAGTCGACTAATTACGTTTCAGCTGGCGATCTAGGTGAGTGAATATTTGTTTTACACTACGATTAGTGAGTCTAGATTTTATGCTCAGATTTCTCTTACGCTTATGATTTTCTTATGCATTTACGATATAATTTTTGACACATATGTGATATGAACAGAGGCTTATGATATGATTTTACGATTTCATGCATGCACGTTTATATATGAATGCATCAATGCATTGGCTGCTAGGCTGATCACCGAGTACGCTCCTGGTGGGACACGACAACACCTGACTAGATGAATATGTTATACACACCTCCACACAAGACTATGATATGTTTTTAATTAGACTCGCTACATTTTTAATATATGATTTCGGTGAAAGGTATACATATATATTGTAAGATTTTTCTTACGAGATTTTATTTTTGTCCACTTACTCTAACGGTTTTCGTGTTTTATACTGAGCCCTTTGGTTTCTAATGCCTAGGTTGCAGAGTTTATCTGGAGGTTGGATGCGCATGAGTTTGAGGCATAGTGGTATTCCCTTTAGGATCCCAGATGATCCTACAGATTAGTATCTCAGTAGTCATGGTTAAATTAGGGGTCTAGCTGCTCTGGTGTTACAATCAATGTTAACTTTTTGTTTTTGTGGGTTTATGAGATACTTTGGGTGAATTAGATTGTCTAATTTGTGAAGTTCAAATCCTTGTTTTTCCTCCTTTGGTTTCCTTATAGATGAGCATGTTTAGGTTCTAATGATCATTAGGGTCTAGTCCCGGTTTAGGCAATTAAATCGGGGGCAGGTCCTCACATCTCTTGTCGAAGGTTCTAAGTATCAGACAATCGCTGGAGATTCATAACCAGCATAGATACCTAAACGACATTGATGACCCATTTTACTACGTTGTGGAGGCGTAATAGGCACATATACCACGCAACCAAAGATGCATAAATGTGAAATGTCAAACTCGATCATAGCCAGTTACCAACTGGTATGCACTGAATGGTTGGCGTGCTATGGGCCTTAAGAAAATAATTATTGTTGAATGTAATACTGCATATCCCTAATCATATACTGGAAAATTTGTATGCATTACCATTGCTCTGGCCACAAGCTGCAACCTCTTGATTTTTACCTCAGCTAAACTGTTATGTGAATGAACATGAGGGACAAGATGTTTAATTTTAATCCTAATTGACATGCAATAATCATCAAAAGTTTTCGATGTAAACTCTCATACATTATCCAATCTAATAGACCTGACTAGGTTGTCTAGATGGTGAGCCTAAAGCTTAATAATCTGTGCTAAAAGTTTTGCAAATGCACCATTTCTTGTGGATAACAAAGCAACGTGTGACCAACACGTTGATACATCTACCAAAACCATAAAGTATTTAAATGGTCCACATTCCGGTTTGATAGGTCCACAAATATCACCATGGATTCTTTGTAAGAAGGGTATATTATCAGTGTTATCAACCGCAAAGGAAAGTCTAGCCTGTAACTTTGCTAATGAACAAGCTTCGCAAAATGAGTGATGAGAATTAGAGATCCGTAGTAGGATATAAGTGGAACCATAGTAAGAGTGGCTACATTGAATTCAATAAACCAAACCGTAGTAAGATATAAGTCACTATGAATAGCCGTTAACTTCTCTAAGATGCGCTTTCTACTACACTGCTCAGAGGTTATAAATAAGAATTTTTTACCATTCTCACAATGAGTTTCTAAGTGTAAACGGTTGGGTCTGGTATCCTTAAAACTTAGCAAGGTTCGATTCACCTTAGGCACGTACAATGCATCAGTAATATAAATTCCTACACCATGTGGTAGCAAAAATTATGCTGAACCACGTCCTTGTATAATCGACACTAAACCAATCATGGTTGTTACTGATGAAGTGTATGACATAAGATCCATTAATAATCATCTATTTCGTAGTATAGTATGAGTAGTACCACTATCTGCTAGACACTCAATTTTGCCTTCAAATATCTACAAAAGAATGTGAATCAATTAGTCTTTGATTTCAAGACATGGCGAACAATTTTAGTAGCTAGATACTTAAAGATTTTTCAAAGGGTTGTGACCCTTATAGAGTGCTTATATGGCATGTGAAAACCGATGTAGAAACTATATCAAGAAAAACACAAATTCTGGCGACTAGATTTGACGGGTCGACCATATAGTTTAACAAGTCGAATGTAACACATCGCCACGTTCGACATGTCAGTCGACATATCAAAAATGTCAGTCGACTAATCTAGCCTTCGATTGGTCAAGAGAAAATCTCGACGGGATGAAAATTCTCTGAGATCAAACAATCCTATCATTCCGTCTCATTTTTATGGTATTTTGGTGTCATAGTGCCATAGGATATTGTATATTTTGAACCATTCAAGCAATATGTATGAAAATAACCATTCTTAACACTTTCATATACCGAAAGGAAGAAATTTTATTACTTTGCCAGCATCAAATTTACATCAAAGACTGTCTCATTCCAAAATCATGACTAAAAACAATGTCAAAAACAAAACTAAACTTGTTGACATAGTAGAAACATGAGTCTAATACACAGACTAATCAAAATTTGTAGTCTTCTAATTTGCTTTTGTGTCATCTACTACAATAAGATTAGCTTCCCCCTCCATCTTCCATCTCATAGTCTTCATTGTAGTTGGTCTCATGTGCCAAGTACTGCTTGCACTTCTAGTAGGCATTTTGAACATCCTTTGGTGCACGACATTGTTATTGCATGTAGAATCACACCTATAGCAAGGTGACAAGCTAGAATAAGTAGAACGAGAAGAACTTTCAGCATTCGTAGGACCCAAATTAAAGTGATTCTTGTTGGAGTTGTTTTGGCTATTGTCTTGAAGAGTCCAAGTCAAATTTTGACTTTGTACTCCTTTTCCACGACCTCTACTATGTCCTCCTCTACTACCACGATTACTATAAGGGTCAGAACAATTGTTCTTCTTTTCCTTACATGCATTCCCACTAGTATTATATGTCTCATGATTTTTCTTAGTACCAATTGGCCGAGCATTATTGTTGAGAAGTATTTCACGATATCTGTCTTTCTTGGGCAGAATGTTCATGAGATTACTGAATGATCTAATTCTTCTTTGCTCATAATCAATGTGATATTAGTGTGCGAGCGTATCGATGAAAGTAGGGAAGGTACTTAAAGTCTTCTCGATCATAGCCTGATCGGTCTTTACCACGCCATAAATGGCCAACTCAGATTGAAGCTCCAACATAGCTCGATTAAACACATTAATCTTTGGATAATCCAATAACTGGATTGAATCCCATTATTCGTGCAATTCTAGGAGCTGTGCTTCATGCATGTTATTGAATCTTTCTTAAAATTTCCCACAAATCCACGGGGTCACTCTTTAGAAAATACTGTTTTTCATAACTAGATGAATGTGTCACCTCAAAAATATGAGGGCTTGAGCTTTGTGAGCTAGAGTTGGTATATGGAATTTCTCACCAGGTGGTAATGATTGGATAGTATAAGTAAGATCTTTACCAAGAAGAGTATTCTCAATATTTGTTACTCAATGATGGTATTTTGCTCCTTGTGGATCAAGGGTGTCAAACTCAAACCTTGCCGGCTCAGTTGAAGTGATCTACAAAAGAGACAAGAGATGTAATTAGTACCAATTAAAAAAAATACGATCACTAATATCAAGTTTAGGGAATAAGAACCGTGATCAATAATGTATGGTCATAAAAATCGATGCAAAAACTGTGGCTTCATACCACACTCATAAACCATGACTTTCACAATTAGTCACAAATATCGACTTCCCTTTGTTTTTAATATACCGTGACTCCCCCAAGACTGTCACTAATATTCAACTTTGAGTGAAGAGGTGATGAAATCCCTTTATCTTATAACGGGTATTAATCCATAGGAACTAGTGCATATAATTGAAATAAAATTCATAGTATTGTAAACCTAAATCTAGACCTAGATCTAGGGTTTTGCGGTAGTTAAGTTTTTGCAACCTAGTTTTTAAATCGAAGAAGGTAAAAAATTTACCTCGAGGATGTTACACTACAAGAAAAATGCACTTAGACCACGGAGATTGTATCCGCGGTCTAAGTGCCACTTGGACGACGGAAAGCGTGTTTCCGTTGTCCAAGTGGCTACTTGGACAACGGACCGACACACCATGGTCCGAGTGGCCACTTGGACGACGGGTTCTTTCTCCGTCGTCCTTGTAAGCACTTGGATGACGAAAAAGTGCCTAATCCGTCGTCTAAGTGGCCACTTAGACGACGCACCGACACTCCATCATCTAAGTGAAGTATTATATAATGTCCATGCCGAACTCTCTTCCTCTCCGTTCGCTCATCTAAACGGTTCATCTCCATGCATATATATGTCGATCGATCATTCAATTCTCTCTCTTGATCGATCAGACTCTCCGATCCTCACGCGTACGTATATGGCGCATGCAAATTGTAGCTAGCAAGCACTATATCCGAGCATCAATTCACCATATATCGGAGAAGGCTAGGTACGTACACAGTTAATTTTCCAACACCATTTAACGTTTATATATATAATTAATTGTACGTTTGATTGATTGCATTGTTAATAATTAGTACGTTCTACTATATATATTTATAATTAAGTTAGGTAATTGATTATATTTATATATATTAGTTAATTAATATTGACCAGAACGTAGTACGTATATATATGCATGGATGTTTAAAAAATTTGTTAATATTTAGTTAAAACGTACATGTATGTTAGATATATTAAAGTAATTAATTGATGTAGATCTAGTACATATATTCACCAATAATTAATAAAAGTAATTATTGAAGGTAATTAATTAATAATTTAATTTAATATATTAAGGTAGTTGAAAATTTGTGTATATATATAATAGTTTCATATATAATTACTAGCTTGAAAATCTATATATATATAGAATAGTTGACTAATATGAAAATTAATTTTTAAAATTCATAGAAGTATGGACAAGAGTTGGATGAAGTTGCGGAATAGAAGTGATGTCCGGTATATGGATGGAATTAGCGAATTAGTGAATTTTGCGATAGAACGTGGTCAGGGAAAAAAGCGTTTCAGGTATCCGTGCCAAAAATGTTTTAACTGTCAGTATGTAGAGGTTCATGTTATGGTGCAACACCTGTACGAAAATGGTATGATGTGGAGTTACACTACATGGAGCGAGCATGGTGAAGCAGTAGACTTCACCTCAGGGTACAGTTACCATGGTGCATAATCCAGCAGCAGTGGTGCCGGCTCCCTTACTTGGAACCCAACTGCAGATTTAGTTCATGATGCGTTTCCGGGATTTAGTCATGGTGGACACAAACACTAAGAGGAAGGTTACAATACCACTCATGAGCATGAAGGCACATTCCCCGCTGCTAGCTTGGCCACTGACACTAGTGAGATGGATAAGTACAACATAATGCTACTTGAAGCTCAGACCTTGGTGTACCCTGGATGTCGAGAGAATGTGTTGCAATATGTGATGGAGCAAATGAAGATAAAAGTGAAGCACAAAAATGTCAGTCAGTGATTTGACGAAATTCAGGAGCAAATATGTAAGTTGCTTCCTGATGATCACAATATTTCTAAATCCCATTATAAGGTTAAAAATATCTTGAGCAACCTAGGCCTAAAGTACAGGATAATTGACGCATGTCCGAATGATTGTGTGCTGTTTTACAAAGAGTATAAAGATTTGGACTATTATCCCGTATGTGGTCAATGCAGATATGAGCTGAATAGGAAGAGTTCAAAAAAGAGAATTCCTGTGAAGGTTCTTCGATATTTTCCCTTGATTCTCACATTGCAGTGTCTGTACATGTCTTTATACACAGCAGAGGCGATGCGATGGTACGCAGAAAAGTGAATAGATGACAATGTCCTGAGACATGCTGCGGATGGGGAGGCTTTCAAACATTTCAACAAAGAATTTGGAGACTTTGCCGCATATGCTAGAAATGTTAGACTCGGACTATCTACAGATGGATTCAATCATTGAGGTAGTAATAGCTTTGCCGTCAGCACTTGGCTAGTTATTCTGATGCCGTACAACCTGCCTCCGTGGATGTGCATGAACAAAGAATTTAATTTCCTTACTCTGCTAATTCCAGGTCCTAAATCTCCGGGGAAGTGCTTAGATGTCTACCTCAGACCTTTGATCGACGAGCTGAAACTGTTGTAAAAAAATGGAGTTCCAACTTATGACAAATTCACTGACACGATGTTCACGATGAGGGCTGCCGTAATGTGGACGATCAGCAATTTTCCAGCGTATGGGATGTTGGCAGCCTGCAGGACGAAATGATATAATGGATGTCCTATATGTCCGGACGACGTGAACTCTAGTTGGCACGCGGGGAAGGTGTGTTACTTGGGTTACCGTATATGTCTTCCTCACGACAACCCGTGGTGGCAGGATGAAGCTCATTTCGACAGGATGGTAGAGAACAATCTTAAACCCCGTAGTTGGTCAAGCGAAGAGATTTTAGAGAGGTTGAGCTATTTCAACTTTAGTGTGTTGACCAATGATGTGGATGTAAAGAAATGCAATCCAATACCTCCACATGATCTCAGCTATTGGCATCACAAGAGTATATTCCTTACTGGTCGAAGTTGAAGCTAAGGAACAACTTGGACGCGATGCGCATAGAAAAGAATGTGTGCGACAGCATGGTGGGAAAATTCTCGGTATTAAGTTCAAGACTAAAGATACTCCCAAAGCGCCCAAAGATCTGGAATCTATGAATCTACGTCGTCCCTTGTGGTTGAGGAGGGATAGGAGAGGAGTGTACAACAAGATGCCAGCTGCACCTTACATAATGAAGCCGACACTTAGACATTCTGTGTTTTACTGGTTTAAGAACGTTCGTTATCCGGCTACGTATGCAGCTACTATAATTGGAGCAGTGGACGAGGTGCAACATAAGTTTGTTAGCCTAAAGACACATGACTATCACGTTATGCTGCAACGTCTGATTCCAGTGGTAATTCGATCATATTTGCCTCGTGACGTCGTAGAACTAATAGTGACATTGTGCAGATGGTAGCAGAGGTTATGCGCCAGAGAATTAAAGAAGTCAGATGTGGTGCAACTGCAACAACAAATTATGCATATCATTTGCAAACTAGAGAGGATTTTTCCCCCTGCTTTCTTTGACATCATGATTCACCTAATGATCCACCTGCTCGAGCAGGTGCTCATTTCTGGTCCGGTCCAGTACACTTGGATGTATCCTCAAGAAAGGTACGTACAAGTAATTAATTATACAGGTTTTTCGATTCATAATTTCTTCCTCTGGAGATTACTAGCTATATGTACTTATTCTTATTCTACAATGTATTAATTGAACGTTTGATTTTGTAGACAGCTTGGACAATATAAAGGATTCGTCAAAAACAGATCGGCCCCGGATGGCTCCATAGCCGAGACATACCTAATGCATGAGTGTGTTACTTACTACAACATGTACCTCAAAGATCCACCACCTCTCACTGCCTCCAATCCCAGTGTCCGCATCAAGCTTTCTGTCATTACAAATGTCGTACGACCGTTTAGAGGAGTATTATAGGAATCGTTAACACGGGAAGAACTTATTGAGGCACATTGAGCCGTACATGATGTCATATAGGGAGAGTCTTCAAGCGTTAAATCCGGACAAGAGTTCGGCGTGGTTTGAGAAAATGATTAAGAAGAAGTTCACCGATTATTTCTTCCAATGGGTACGTACGTACGTATGTCTCGGTATTTTGTTTATATACATATCGATCATGTTTGTAGAAAGTAAACCCTTTAATTTTCCCATTTTCGCAGATGATTGATCTACAAAAATCTGAAAACCACAGGGGGTGATGGTCCTAGCCAAAGCACTTGCTAGCAGGGAAGCCGATTAAACACTATATTTACACCGGATGTTTTGTGAACGGTGTAAAGTTCCATTCATTGGCCCGAGATGAAGGAAGAAGAACACAAAACAGTGGGGTAGCGGTTGGAAAAGACAATGATTTATATTACAGGGCTATTGTATATGTCGTTCACCTATATTACGGAAATGATGTCAACGTTTTCCTATTCAAATGCAAATGGTTCAAGCGTACAAAGGAAGACCTGGGACTTTTATCAGTCGATACAAACTCAAGCTGTTATGAGGATGAGCCTTTCGCTCTCGCCACCTTAGTTAGACAGATGCTCTATCTCGATGATCTGAAAGCTGGTGAAGGGTGGAAAATAGTGAACCATATCTCTCATCGAGGAATATGGAATACTATGACAATTGAAGGGACACCGGCGACTGAAGATGCTGATGAACCGAAAAGAGACATTCCTGCCTATCAAGAGCCTAATATTTCTGTCATCTGCTCTAACATAATGGACCTGGTTCAAGCTGGTGAACGCTTACCCATGCCCGATGGTTGTACAGATCTAACTGAAGATGAAATTATTGATGTAATTAATGAGGTAGATGAAGAAGACGCACAGGATGAGGATTAGGACGAGGACTCAAGTTATTCGTCCGATGATGTTGAGTATGATGATGAGGAGGAGCAATCGGATAACGGGGATGATGATGACGATGATTATGACGAAAAGTACAATATAACGACGAGAAATATTAATTGATAATTAATTATTGTAATTATTGAAATGATGCATGATTGATCAATTAATTAATATATATATATATTATGAGGAGGAGTACGTATGTACAACTATTAATTTTGTACTTAATTAATTAAATAGCGTGGTCGGTTTGACCGACGTAAATTAAAATTAATTAATTAATTAATTAATCCAGAGGATCGGATCGATCGATAATTTGATCTATCAAATCACATTATCTAATTTTCACGACTATTAAAATGAGAACGAAAAAACGACTTTTCGTAGTCCATACTAAGGTAATGAAACACAATACTAATTAATTATACCTATACAAAATCTTAAATCCTAAAAATAGTACTTAAATGACGCAAAAGAGCCAACCCGTCGTCTAACTATACTCTAAACCCTAAGGCCCTAACACACTAAATTAAGGGAATTTCCACTTGGATGACACAAACATGTGTTTGCGTCGTCTAAGTTAAGATTTCATAATTTCATCTTAGACAATGACCATCTAGACCATGTCCCAAAGCATATTTATTTCGTCGAGACCATATAGTAAACAATTCTTGGAGTGTGAGTCTCGACGGTTCCAAAATAGGAGTTACGAATTTTCATGTATCCACGTTTCCGGTTTGTCAAAATTTCGATTTTGCGGTTGACTGTCCCGATGAAACCCCTTACGAACTTATTATTTTCTAAACATTATTCTATTTATATATTGTCTTATGGTGAATGTATCCAATGGTTGTGAAAGGACCCAACCCCGATTTAGCTTCCTAAATCGGAATCAAACCCCTTCGAAAACACGAACCAACAAAAAATTTTCAAAATTTCGGCAGAGTTTCGTTACTAGCGTGGAATTACCTTTACCTGCAGGCGGAAAATACACTTCATCCTATGCCACAAAAAGCAAACCGTGGGCACCAATCCCATCCGGATTTCTCAATATACCAACAGTAAAGTAAAGTAGTAAATATATATGCACTTTACTGAAATCCTGTGTAAAATCGTATAGCGTATTCAATAGGAAGCTCAGAGCGACATCTAATACATAATCGTAAACACATACCACAGTAGGTAGAACAATAAACCTACTGGATGAAACAAAGTAGCTCGAGCACTATGCCTCCGACCACAACGTGCGACACCAGAGCCTGAACTGCAAACTAGGTACGGAAACCGAAAAACCCAGGGGAAAGACAATAAACACGTTAGAGTGAGTGGACGAAAATAAATGTCTTTCACCAAGTAATATATATAATAAAAACATATGCGAGTCGAAAGCATAAATAATCAAATGGTACACAAGGGAGACTCTAACTCCTCACGTGTCCGAGTACACGAGGGAGACTCTAACTCCTCACGTATACGGAGCATGCATAAAATCCCACGGGGTCACTCGTGGACACACCCGTGCTAGTACAGTCAGAACCACGGAGTCCCTGACTTTCACGTGATTCTAGCCGGAAATGGCCTCAGGTCAAAGGTCTGCCTCCCCCCGGTAAAGACCTCGGGTCAGGAGTCACAGCCTCCCCTGACATATGCCTACCATCGGGGATCAGCCGAGAGGCGAGTGTGTATCGATACAACAACGTAACCACGACTATACTCTGTGTAAACCAAATCATAAACATTTCGATGCAAATGCATGAACAACATATAAGTATATGTATACTCGTATACGTATATCCGTATAAGTATAATCGTATAATCGTAAAACACATGCTCATGTAATTCGAAATCTCATATGCATGCTCAAGTTCATAAAACGTATATCAAGACTCGCAAATAATCCGTGAAAAGAAATGTCCACTCACAGACTGGCGTAACGCGTATCGCGTTAACCCGTTATCCGGCGGAATGTCCCTCGCCAAAAAAATGATCACGAACACCTGAATATTCACAAAATCCAATACTCAAAGTCATGATCCGACAATACAAATCAAACCACGAGAAACCACCGTTGTCGGAAACAGGTAATTCAAATACGACGAATCGTCGAAAATCCATATATACCACCTCAATACCTCACTTTACGTTCGGACGCTCAACTCGAAAAACGAACTTCCCCACTGCGATCGGGGCGCGATTTCGAGTCAAATGACATGCAACTTGCCGAAAGTCCAAAAAAGTCAAACTTTGACCGTTGACCGCCGTCCACGGCGGCGCCACTGTTGACCGGAGAAATTTACGGCGGAGCAACCCCTATTCCATGCAAAACCACCCACTGAGCAACTTTGTCAACTGCACCGAAGTCCAATTCTCACTCTAACATGGTCAATTTCATGAAAAACCGAATGAACACACAAATTTCAATCCCAAAATTCTCCTTCCACAAATCGAATTGGAACACGAAACTTACAGGGAAGCATCATGGTGATGAGGGCTACAAAGCCCACCCCAAAGTTCAGCTCGAATCGGCCCGAATCCAAGAACCCGAATCACAAAGTTTTCCCTCCATTTTTGGCCGGATTTCCTTCCATTTCCGGCGAGTCTCGCCTTGAACGGTGGCCGGGGAAAGGACGAGGAAGCTGAGGCGCTTCGAACGGGACCAATCCCGTCCCACGGGATGGCCGGAATCGATCGCCGCCGTGGAGTCACCGTCATGCACGTCGGCCACCTTCTCTCACCACCGAGTTGACCGAGTCAACTCGGTCAACACCCGAATAGGAAATGTTTGACTTGCCCCAAAATGGCAACATGCTATTTATAGCCTTTCCCGATTAGGAAACTTCATGTTTATCCATTTTGACAAACTTCAAACACGCGTAACTCTCTCGTCGTAACTCCGATTCCGATAATTCTCGCGGCCACAAACTCATCTCGACATACTCTTTAATAATTACCCGAAGTCAAACACATCGGCCAATCGGATAAAAAGTCAACTGTTCACACCACACATATTTAAATCGACTAAACAAACAACCAACAGAAATAATCACAACTAAATCTCCATAACTCAAAATCATGCTCCGGAAGTTCCCACAAACTCAAAATTAAATTCTGAACAACTTCCGTGAAGAAGCCGAAACCAAATTCTCGACCGGTAATTTAGTAGCGAACAAACCCGCCATTTAAATCCGTTTCCGTCGAAACTTCAAATATTCATAACTAATTCCTCGGTCGTCCAAATAACGATCCGGAACCGCCCACGAACTCATAATCACACGTAGAACGACTCTCGAGAAGAGTCCCAGCTCCAATTCTCAGCCAATAATTTAGTCGTGAAGAAGCTGGCGGATTTCAACACTGTCGTAACTCTGCGACTATGCGACTTAACTGCTGATTCTATTTCGGGTCGTCACAGGTTGTTTTGTCAAAATTCAATTTCGTTAATATCAAAATACAATGAGCCTATACTTAATTACACTTAAGTTACAAAGATTAGTAGATACTTAACAAGTTTAAAGATGTAAGATTATTCGTCGTCTGAAATTCAATTGTTTATATATACAATGCGATAATCGATATTTTACGACTATTTCATTCAAATGACAAATCGGCAACTTCCTTGCGAATTATTTTTAAAAATTAATTTTACGTAAATTTCACCTGGACCACGGAGATTAACCATCTTCGTCATCCAGGTAGGCACCTGGATGACGAAGATCTCCATCTCCGTTGTCTAGGTTGAAGAAGTATAATGGTTCAATTAACACCGCCAATTTTTTGAGAAAATGGTTCAAATTTGACTTAGACGAGGGAAATATGCATCTCTGTCATCTAAGTGAAATTTGAACCGCTTCCCAAAATTAAGGCGGTTAACTCCCACCCGCCAAATTAATTAAACGCCGGTTCCAAAGTTTAAAACGGTTCACTTAGACGATGGAGAATGAGGCTCCGTCGTCTAAGTGAAACTCTATAAAAGGCAGCAAGGCCGAGCCTTTTTCCTCATCTCATTCTCAATCAAATCATCTCTCCTCTCTCTCTCTCTCTCTCTCTCTCTCTCTCTCTCTCTCTCTCTCTCAAATATCCGGGCTCTCTCTTCCGGCGACTAAAAATCCGACGACTCCCTCTCTCCGGCAATTTCTCCCTCTCTCTAGCGATTTTCCGGCGACTCCCTCCCTCCCTTCGGTGACTCCGCTTTCCCGTGACTCATCTTTTTGGTAATTTTTAAATTTTTTAACATAATTATAATTATAATTAATAAACTAATAAATTAATTAGTAAAAATAATACATTAGTAATAATTGGTCAGAATAATTAATATTAGTTAGTAAATACATGATAATTATTATTGTAAAGGAATGGTAATTAATAATTAATTATTGTAATTAAATATTGTTGTAATTAATATTATAATTGGTAATTATTATTGCATGTAATTATAATTTGTAATTATTGTTGTAGTATTGTAAATTTGTAGCAAATATGGTAAATTAGTGAATTATTAAAAATAATAAATTGGTAATTATGGCAATTTTGTAGTAAATTGGTAGTCTTTGATTTAAATTTAGTACATAAGTTTGGTTTATTAAGTCGCACTCTTTGGAATAGATGGCGCCTCATTTCCTAGTTTATCTCCTTAACCCCTCATGATGTGTGGATTTCATTACCGCACACCGTAACCTAAGTGAAGTTATGGACATGAAGTTGAGGGCGGAGTTTGCAAAGGACTTGAGGGAGTAAATTTTTGAAAGATTTGCTGAATGTCGGACATGGTGTCTAGAAATGGGTTATGACTGGTAACAGGTTTTGAATCTAAGAAAGACTAACACCAATAGAGTATATACCATTTATTTGGTTAGGCTCGGGGGTGTTTTATCGAAATTAGTCATGCCTCTCGCGTTATCTCTATTCCTAACTGGCCATGTTTTTCAATTGAACCAAGGCTAATTGATTGAAAGTTTATACTTTATCGCGCGGATCACACTTCCATTGAACGACCTAAACACCAAGCTAGTGTACTCTCTTTAAATCTTAGGCACATTCAATAGTTGTAAATTATCATAAATTTTTATATAAAATTGTTATGGTAATAATATTTTAACAACTCCTAGGTTAAAATGGCCCCGTCGAGAAAGAAAAATGCCCAAAAGAAGGCCGAAGATGCTCTACTAACGCTTGGCAGAGCAAGTCGGTTGGGAGTTAGAGGAGGACAACGACGTACCTCCTCCGGACCCTTCAGCTGGTCCTTCGACAGTGTCGACTGGGGAAATTCTCGTTGCCCCAGTTATCCCGATCGGTGATGATGACGCTCATTCCGGTCTGACGTCCATGGTAGAAAGTGCTCAGGCGTCGTCGGCCTCCTCTAAGTCTATCCTCTATAGCGCGCGGCGCAAGCTCAGGAGGGCCCCGATAGACCCTCAACCCAAAAGGACTCGCAGTCTCGTAAAAGGCGGATAATCCGAGAAATTGTTCAAGGCGACCGGGCAAAAGATCCAGTTGTTGTACGACGAATTCACCGATGGCCCTTCCACATCTCAGCTAGCTAGTCTCTCCTCACACAGCATCGGGTCAATCCTTCGCAACAGGGTTCGTATGATTGCCTCTACTTGGAAGGTGTTGCCGGATGAAGAGAAGGCCAAAGTGTTTAAAGAACTTTTGGTACGTAATACATACAATTTTAAATTTATTTTCTAATAACCAATAAAAATCGTAATTTCATAATATATACGATTATAATTTTTTATTCATTTGTTATAGGAACAATATGAGGTGGATTCCACACCAGAGATGCTTAAGCACATCAACCAAACCGCCAACGGCATCTACTGTGATTGGAAGTACAAACTTCATAAGTATTATGACGATATCGTCCCCGTGCCTACCCCCATAGAGCTGCATGGGGATATGAAAGATGAGTGGGAGTGGTTGGTTAACCACTTCCAAGGAGAAGAATATAAGGTGATTATTTTTTTATTTAAATTAAGAAAATTGAATTCTTTTTATTTTAGTTACTTATTAATTTTTTAATGATTTATGTTGTCCAATAGAAATTCTCCAACATTAACAAGACCAACCGGGGGAAGAAGGACAAACATCATACCTCCGGCTCCAAACAGATGATCGAAATAACCAAGGAGCACAGAGATAAGGACACTAAACACCCTTATCTGGATGCTAGAGTCAGCGCTTACGTGACGCCTGGGCTCGAGAATGAAGCAAGTTAATACGGCGTAAGTGCTGTATATATTTCTTTTAAATTAGCATAGTTATTATTTAATTACTATTTATTAAATTATCGTACAAATTTATAATTATTTAATTTTTATTATTTTTTTCAGGCGAGGTTGGTAGAACGGGTGCAGCAGGAATTGGCCAACACACAGTTTCCACACCCGAATTTGCCGCCGGAAGACCTGCCTCTTCTATCAATGGAGAGCCAAATTGCAATTGCCGATGAGGTATACGGTCGTCGAATTGGCAAGGAGGTTAGGGAGATGGGACGCAAGGTCCAACGAGATTTGTCCTCCGACTCATCTACGGGATGTTCGGCGAGGAAAGGTACTCAGGCTGCGGCCATCCAAGCAGCTTTTGAAGAGGCTCAACTCGCACGGGAGGAAACGCTATCTATGCGTTAGAGGCTTGATCAGCAAGAAGAGCAGATAGCCCAGCTCGTCGCCCTCATGGAAAATCAGGCTCGACAACAATGTCGACTTCCTCCGAACTCATACCCGACGACGATGACACGGCTGGAGGCAGGGGACTCGGCGACGCGTTTGCTCCTCCTGTATTTTAGTAGTCTGCATGTATTCTAGCTATGTAGTTTATCTTATCGTATTCTCGATTCTGAACGATTTAATTTCATGTATGTACAAATTTTTATTATTTAAGTAACAATTTAGTATTTTAATTAATTTATAAATATTTTAATTATTTAAATGAGTATTTAGTATTTTAATTAAATTATTAATATTTTACTTTAAATTAAAATTTTAATTAAAAAAATTAAATAATCACTTAGACAACGGAGACAGTCGTATACGTGGTCTAAGTGTTCACTTAGACGACGGAAATTGGCAGGATATCCGTGGTCTAAGTGAACACTTAGACCACGCATATGACTGTCTCCATAGTCTAAGTGAGCAGTTAGACCGCGGAAAAAGTCCGCGGTGTAAGTAATCACTTAGACCACAGACATAGAATTTTCCGTCGTCCAAGTGGGACTTAGACCACGGAAATAGTCTGTGGTCCAGGTGCGTTTTTCTTGTAGTGTTATGCTCGATATGAAAACTTTATAAAATGTTTGGAATTCCAAGGACGGTGGAGAGCTTCCGGCAACGACGATGTCGATGGTGGTCGGTGGTGAAATCTGGCGGTGGTGTAAGTGTTTAGGGGTTTAGTGTATTTTTTCTTTTTAGGGTTTGGGGTGATAACTATCACCTCAATAAATAGCTGTTGATAACGTGTTGAAGGAGAAAATAGAAACGTAATCAATGTAAACTGAAATTGTACTTTATTCATTGATAAATGACTTTAAATATAGACATTATAATATGTTACAATCATTATCCCGATAAATCAAGGATTTAAAGAATATTTACTTCTATTCTAATTAAGATAAGACAAAAATTGAGATACTAAGAATATTTCTCCTGGGATAAAAACTATATTTACAATTAGTTATTTATGGTCAAAATTGTAAATATTCAAATATCAAAAAGAAAAAAAAAAAGTAAAAACCTCATAACTTCTCTTTCTTATCCGAAGGTAACATCCAGCCACTTTTTTTTCTTTCATTTTTTTCTCTCTGTCACGAAAATTTCTATAAAACATTTTTTTTTGAAGTGACATAGAGATTTGTTAAATTTCTAAATTTTACATACATTCATATAAAAAAAATAGATATTACATGCACATAGTGCATGTGTTTTCTTAAGTTTGTATAGAGAAAATAGCAGAAATGTCCCTAAATATAATAGGTTATAAATTTTAGTCCTGAAATATGACATATATCATTTTTTAAGTTACCCTCCATTTATGTTTTTGTTCCCTCAAGCAGTCAAGTTTACCTCCGTCCATCACTTTAATAACTCAAGTATGACATACATGTTGAAATAAACTTGTAAAATAAGAGCATCTTTATTTCATAGAGAATGACCTCTTATATAAAAATTCATTATGCATAGTCCCGTAAGGATACGACAATCTATTTCTTACTAAGCAAGGTAATTAACTACAACAAAGAATATAATATCTCTATATAATATGATAAGAAATCTATGTACCATTACATTGTAGATAACCTCATAATATCTTGACATGTCTCAACACTCCCCTTGTGGTGTCCGAACGTCACTCGGTGTAGCCTTGATAGTTTTCTGCTCGTCCGACGCTTTCTGGTTGCCTCATCAGAAACCTTGCCTACAAAATCAAAATCTACTTGTAGGAGAAAGTCTAAAATTTGATCCAAAGAAAAGAATACAACACGCCCTTCACTTCGTATGCACAGACGTCTAAGACCATCAACAATCCCTAATGTTGACGTCTCCCCTTAACGACGACATCGGGAGAATTCGAACAATCGGCATATACCTATGCTCTGTACATGCTTCTCGAAAGAGGACTTGGTGAACAAATTTTTCTATGTTTTTCTCAAACTTCACTTGAATGATAGCAATGTTAATGAGAGTCTGTTTTTGCTTATTGTAGAAGAACTTTTGAAATATGCTTGTTGTTATCACCCTTAATGAATCTCAACTTCATTTGCTCAATGCAAGTTGTATTGTCCTTGAACAAAATGGTTGGTTCATTAGTGGTAGACCTTATGAAAGGACCTGACCCCGATTTAGTTTCCTAAACCAGTATCAGACCCCTTCTGAAAACATGAACTTTCAAAAATCATAAAAATTTCGGCAGAGTTACTCTATATCGTATAGTTACCATTAACCTACAGCGGAAAATACACTTCATCCTATGCCACAAAAACCAAACCGTGGGCACCAATCCCAACCGGATTTCTCAAAAAAATATCATAACGTAAAACAATAAACAAAACTGTAGCTTTACAGAAATCCAGGAAAATCATGTGAAAATATAAACATAATAGTACTCAGAGCGACCTCTAGTATATACATATATATACACAATAGTAGGCCAAACTAGAAACCTACTGAGAAGGAAAAGTAGCTCGAATACTAAGCCTCCAACCTCGACGTGCGACACCTGAATCGAAGCTGCAAACTGGGCATTGAAAACAAAGAGCCCAGGGAAAGACATATAAACTGTTAGAGTGAGTGGACGAAAATAAATGTCTTTCGCCGACTACATATATATGTTTATAAAACATATACGAGTCTAAATGCTTAAAAATCATATGGTACACGTGGGAGACTCTAACTCCTCACGTGTACAGAGCATGCATAAAAAATTCTGTGGGGTCACACACTGACACATCCGCGCTAGTACAGTCTGAATCACGGGATCCCTGACCCTCACGTGATTCCAGCCAGAAAGGCCTCGGGTCAGGGTATCTGCTCCCCCCCCCCCCCCCCCCCCGGTAAACATCATCGGGGATCAGTCGAGATGTTAAGTGTATCGATACAACCACTACTGAGACTGTACTCTGTGTAAACCGAATCATAAAGGTTTGCATGAAAATGCATAAAGCATAATGTAAAAGCATACTCGTAATGCATAATTATAAAAGCATATTCGTAAATGCATAATCATAAAACACATGCTCGTATAATTCATAATCATAACTGCATGCTCATGCTCGTAAAACGTATATAAAAGACTCGCAACCAACAGTGAAAAGAAGTGTCCACTCACAGACAAGCACAACACTAAAACGCGCTAATCCCATGATCCGGCGGAAGATCCCTCGCCAAGCGTACGATCCCGATCTCCTGAATAATCACAAATAGCACTAATCAAAATCATAATTCAAAACTCTGAACCACACCTCGGAAACCAACCTTTTCCAGAAACATATAATTCGAATATCAACGAAATCGTCGAAAATCCCATAAATACTCTACTTATCCCTCGACACAAAATCCACCACCCAAATCAACTCAATAACCTCACGACTGCAATCGAAGCGCGAAAACAAGTCGAAAACACATAAAATTTCCTAAAAATTCGGACATCCCCAGAGCTCTGCCGCGGACTACCGCCGGCGGCTGTAGCGCGACGTAGCAGGAGACTTTCCCGGTGGACCAAACCCAGAACTCTTTCTCTCCTCAAGGCTAACCATTTCTCTCAAAGGACCACCACCATCCAAGGCCCATCGTGGCCGGAATTCCACCCGAAAATCCCATCCTCCATCAATTTCGGTGAGCTTCAAACGGCCTCCAATTCCAAAAAAAGTTTCACCCAAAAGCATCTATGGGTTGAGGGGAGCAAAAACCGCAACCCCAACGACCCCAAAAGTGGCCGGAAAAGCTCACTCGATTTCGGCAAAAATTTGAAACTTTACCGAATCGGTTCTCCCTCAAAACTCAACCAAATCAACTCAAACTAAGTTGAAAACAATAGGAAATCACGAGAGGAAGCTAACCATACCAAGCTTGAGGTCTGGAGTGGCCAGAAATGGAAAGTCGATCGGTGGTCAAAATCCTTCCCGAAATGGCTCGGTCAACGCGGGTCAACGTCTGGTCAACGGTCCAACTTTGGTCAACTCGGCCCAAATGTGACTTTACGACAATTTTACAACTATTTCGATATTTATACTCACGACTAAAACGATCAACGGTCGAAAACGGATTGAAACCAAACGGATAAACACGATGAAATCCAACGGTCGGAAATATTCATAACATATTCATCGGACATCGAAAAAATCCTTGAAAAATTCCTACGAGCTCGAAATCATAAACTCTACAACTCTCGTGAAGGAACTCATATCAAATTCTCGTCCGATAATTTAGTTACAAACAAGACCGCTAAATCGATTAATTACGACAAACTACGATTATACGTGAAACTCACTAATTAAGCCGATTAACTACCATTTCTGCTTCGGGTTGTCACACCTTAATCCACAACTCAGTCTAGTATGAGAGATAATACTTCGAAGCCAAATGCATTCGCGACCTGTTTCGTATAAACGAATGATATCTGCATGATTAGAAGACAGAGTAATTAAAGTATGCTTTATGGATTTCCAAGATATAGCCGTATTCCCCATGGTAAAAACTGTTTCGTCCAGATTCTGAGTGGGATCCAGCGAAACGAGATATTGATGATGTGTTAAACTTTGAACGAGACGCTTCATTCAATTGTAACATAACTGCTAAAACATGAAACGAGCGTTAAGAGTGTCGGCAAGGTAGTCCGTCTATCACGCTTCGATGCTTAAGTAAGAATGTGTTGTGGGATGAGTACGTAAAGACATAAGGAAAGAGATAAGCTTCAGAAATGAGTTATTGCTTAACCTAATTCAATAATAAATGTTCTACCTTTATATTTACTCTTGAGAACATCTTAAACTCATCCCTCGATGTGGGACTCGTTGCATTTAAACATTATTCCTCATTGTGCATTTCATTCCTGTTTTAGTCGAGGGTGTACGAAGCTTTAAGCTCCAGCACTTATGCTAACAAGTCTCCCAAGTCCCCATGTCAAAATTATTCTTGATTTGAGAGTTGAAAAAGATGAGCCCGCTTCGCACACACTTGACTTTGTCTTTGTCAAGTAACGGAGCGTACCTCATAGTCCCATTCAACTCCACAAAAAAGAATGATCCGTTTAGATCAGGTATACAATAATATTTGAGCGGTACGCCCAGATATGTGCGTATGGACTGATCAAGCCGAACATGGAGTATCACTTGTAGGCGATGTATGGTGCCAAAGTCCGCAGAATTTGATCTTTAAGGGACACTACGCTCATGATGATCAATCATGGGGGTCCTCTTAATAAAGATGATGATGTGACAACGCCCATCAAGGAGTATGGCATAGCGTCATAGACAAACATGTAATTTGGCTTGGCCAGATATGGTGTGCAGCTCAAGGATCTAGGCAGAGACGAGTTTGAGCTATGAAAATTAAGCTCACAAGACATAAACATAAATTTTGCTAAGGAAACAAATGAGTGGGTTATCGTAAGAAATAGTACGGTCAGTTTTAATGACCATAATATTGTTGACAATGCATGTGGGACATGTGGTAGAGGCACAGATTTTAGAAAGGGAAAAGAAAATGTCACATCCATTCGTCAGAATGGTGTGAACTATCATGACACCTCGAAACAACGTGAGTCATTTCGATTTTTGAAATAAATGGATATATAATGGGTGATCAAAGGTTATCAGCGAGCCACATGTACGATCGGTTGGTTCTAAGGGTTTTGAAGAGAGGTATAAAGTGGAGAAGTTGTTGCCACTTTCTCACTTTCACCATCATTTGCAATAGTTGAAGGGAAAGATAGAGAAAAGAAACAAGGAAAAAGGAAGGATGTTTTGACAAAGAATGGGAAGAAGAAAGCCGATTTGCAAAAAGAAGAAGAAACTGAGTTTAATCAAGATCGACAAGCAGGAAAACAAGTAAGTTTTCCTACTGCTTTAACTACTATTTGGGAGTGTTCTTTATATGGGCCAAAGAGATAATCTGCATCAACATAATCAGCCAGAACATCATTGGGACACTGGTCATGGGAGTGTTCGACACCATCCATTGCAAAGACCATAGCCAAATTCACAGCAGCAGTCAGGTCTAGGCAGTAACCTATGCAACTTATAATTGTAGAGTCCGAACTTACATTGTTTTTTCTCTATGTAAGAATAGAACAAACCCATATCCATAATACCTCTCAAATATCGAAAGATATTTTAGAATCTAACACAATGTCTACGAGTTGGTGCAGAACTATATCGAGCAAACAGATTCACCGCAAATGAAATATCTAGTCTAGTACATAATTCCAAGTAGAGCAATGCTCTAATAGCACTAAGATAAGACACTTCTACTTCGAGCAGCTTTTCTTCCTCTTCAGGAGGACGAAAAGGATCCCTCAGGGATCAAGACTATGGATGACCATAAGATTACTACAAGGTTTAGCTTTATTGAAATTGAAGCGCCTTAGCATTTTCTGCGTGTAGCCCGATTGTTGAACAAGAATCACATCGGTACAGTGTTCTAGTTTAAGTCCTTGGCAAAATTATGTTCTCCTAAGATCATTCTTTTCAAATTCAAATTTAAATTCCTCAACAGTATTACCTTATTCGGGAAGAGTCCCGATAAGGTTCATGTCATCGAAAAATACTGTTATGATTACAAATTCGGAATCAGTCTTCTTGATAAAGACGGAATGACATAGTTCATCATTCATATATCCTCTTCTTACCAAGTGCTCACTAAGACGATTGTACCACATACATCCAAATTGTTTTAATCCATACAATGATCTTTACAATCTCATTGTGAACGCACCTCTCGACTTAGAGTTATTTGATGAGGACAATTGAATACCATCAGGAACTTTCATATAAATACTGTATCTAGATCCCCATATAGATAAGGAGTAACTACATCCATTAGCTATATGTTTAGTCATTCAAAAACTACTAAACGGATCAAGTATCGGAAAGTGATGACATCCATTATGAGACTATAAGTCTCTCCGTAATCGATTTCTGGACGCAGTGAGAAACCTTGAGCTACAAGGCACGTCTTGTATCTGAAAATCCCGTTATTCTCATTGTGTTTCCTAACAAAAACCCACTTGTTACCTATTGGCTTTACACCAGGTGGCATAGGCTCTATGGGACCAAGTACATCCCTCTTTGTTATTGAATCGAGTTCACCCTGGATTGCATCTTTCAATTTGGGCCAATGCGAACATGCCTCATGTTAGTACGCCAAGGCCTAACCCCTAAATTAGGCCACACTTAGCACTTTAATAACTAATTATAGAAGCCAAAAGAGAAATAATCAAAAGGAAATATTTTGTAGGTCATTTGCCATGTAGTGAGTCATCAACTATGAGTAAAAGACCAATCTTCTCTCAACTATGTTGAGTGTGTATACACTCCCATATTGTTAAAGGAGAGAAGATGTCACCTTCTCATGTCTATATAACGAGGTTTATCACCACACTCAAGGGAATCTCATTTAGTCTAATAATTTTACTTGTTACTCTATATGCTTACTAACTTAGGTATCAGAACATTGATGGCGGGCCAACCCCGTCTTCACCTCTAACATCATATTCATGTTGTTGTAACAAGCACCCATGTCTATATTGAAGATCTCAACGGAATTCGGTAGAAACATTTTGTGCCGTTGGGAATCGTACATTCTAAACCATGTACAAACACCACGTATAAGTACAGCACGCCACTTAAGCTAGGCATATCCCGCCAGGCCCCCCTCCCCCCAGAGACTCCGTTGGATCCCCCCGACAGATGCCCCTGGGTGTCTTCGCTAGGCCCCCTAGGCGCCTTCGCCAGCCCACCCCCTGTACGCGCCCAGAAGCCCTTACCCGTGCCTAAGCGCACCCACCAAAAGGCCCCCACCCACGCCCATGCCTAGAGGCCTCCGCCAGGCCTTTCTTGCCGTTGCTACTATCACTCAAGCATGTCTATCACCATGATAGAAACGAAACGTACATGTATACACTGCTCAAACATGTCTATATAGCATACATGAACAAACTCTTCATCATCAAACATGATTACTCTACATTCGGACAAAATAACTGATCACCTAAACTACGCATGTGTGCTATATGAAAGTTGTTTCTCACTAAATCGATCAATTAGTTCATATTGAGTTGGTACGAGTTACGTTAAACTCTTCGGGATATACTTTACTTCCTCTGTGACATGGTTACATCGTCTACGACAACCTCTTGATACTTACTCACCAACTTACAAACTTGACTCAATCAAATATGACCCAATTTAGATTGATACGCCAAGCAAAATTTTTTGCCTTCACGCTACAATCCATATGGTCTAAGTGTTTCATGAATGCCTATATTTAAGAATGTGTTAAAGTGATTTAATTCAGATCGCTAGAGTGATTACTTATCCACTGCATGCCTCACATATATGTGCTAGTAACATATTTTAAATTTGTCATGGCATGCTCTGAAATCACACAATATTCAAGCTATAAGCTTCACTAACATGACAGGGGACACTATAGTATCAATTCACCTACACATCCGCCAATAATGGCGAGCGCTATGGTTCAATACAATTACCTACGCATCTGCCTACAATGGGCATCGCTATGGTTTAACAAGTTCACCTACGCGTCCTCCTACAATGGGCATCGTGACGGTTTGATGAGTTCAACTACGTGCACGCCACAAAATGGCACAATACTAAGTAAACTAGACTCAACGAACAAACACGTGTCACTCGTCCGACCTCTCATCCTAGTAGCACATCAATCGACACATTTCCTGCTTAAAGTTACCACAAACGGCTCACGCACATTCTCCTAACACCAACTCACTGGATACAAGGTTTGCTACCATAAAATTCGTTAAGTGACACAGACCCCCTAGCGACTGATCATCTGAAAGGACCCGACTCCGATTTAGTTGTCTAAACCGAAATCAAACCCCTTTGAAAACACGACCTTAAATTTTTTTTGCTAGAGTTTACTTTGAAATGCGAGAACCAAAATTAGAACCTGCAAAGAGAATCACACTTCGAATATTCCACAAAAGCCACACCGTGGGGCTCCGTTCCCCATCCGGATTTCTCAACATCATATATATAATAAACCACAAGGTTACAAGAAATTCAGAAAACATTAAGGAGTAAACTCAACTGAAAACACAACATTAGTATTCAGAGCGACGCATATATACATCATATACAATCAGTAGGTCGAACAAAGAACCTACTCAAATTGAAGTGTGACCTGGACTCTATGCCTCCACCGTCGACGTGCAACCTTGGAATTCAAACTGCAAAATGAAATCGTTAGAGTGAGTGGACGAATTAGACTACAAAATCATATATTCGTAGTCTAAGTGAATATAATTTTTTTTTTTTAAATAAAATTTGAATTTAAAGTAAAATATTAATAAATTAATTAAAATACTAAATTTAATTTAAATATTAAAATAATAAAAAATTATACATACATCGATATCGTTCGGAAAAAATAATTTATTAAAACTTACGTACTAACTAAGTAAATACGGTAGGAGTAAACGTGTCGTAGAGTCCCTCGCCTCCAGCCATGTTGTCGTCGTCGGGGTGTGGGGTCGGAGCAGAACGATAATCTTGTTGAACCTGGTTTTACATGAGGGTGAGGAGGTTGGCTATCTACACTTGTTGCTCATCAATCCTCTAACGCATAGATAGCATTTCGGCCCGTGCAAGTCGAGCCTCCTCAAGGGCTGCTTGGACCACCATATCTCGAGCACTTGTCCTCGCCGAGCGTGCCATAGATGAGTCAGAAGATAAATCTCGTTGCACCTTGCATCCTAACCTCCTAACCTCCTTGCCAGCTCGACGACTGTATACCTCATTGGCGATTACAATTTGGCTCTCCCTCGATAGAAGAGCCAGGTCTTCCGGTGACAAATCCAGGTGTGTAAGCTGCGTGTTGGCTAATTCCTACTGCGCCAGTTCTACCAACCTCGCCTGAAAATAATAATAAAAATTAAATAATTATAAATTTGTACGAGAGTTTAATAAATAATAATTACTTTAATTGAGAAGAAATATATACGACACTTACGCCGCTTTGACTCACTTCATTGTCGAGCCCAGACGTCACGTAAGCGATGATGCTAGCATCCAGATAAGGGTGTTTAGAGCTCTCATCTCTGTGCTCCTTGGTGATTTGTATCATCTGCTTGGAGTCGGAGATATGATGTTTGTCCTTCTTCTCCCGATTGGCCTTGTTTACGTCTGATTTTGTCTGTTTGACAACATAAATCATTAAAAAAACTAATAAATGACTAAAAAATAAATTATTCGATTTCATCAATTTAAATAAAAAAAGACGAACCCGGTACAATTCTTCTTCGAAGTGGTTGACCAACCACTCTCACTCATATTCTCTATCCACACGCAGCTCTACGGGGGTAGGCGAGCGGCCGAATTGGAGGTAATCCTTGTGAAATATGTACTTCCAATCACGGTAGATGGTGTTGGTGGTGGTGTTGATGTGCCTAAGAATCTTCGGTGTGTCATCCACCGTATATTGTTCCTACAAGAAAAGAATAAAAAATTATAATCGTATATATTATGAAATTACGATTTTTATTGGTTATTAAAAAATGATTTTAAAATTGTATTACGTACCGAGAGTTTTTTAAACACCTTCCCCTTCTTCAAGTTCGGCAACTCTTTCCAGCTAGGCGCAACCATACGAATCTTGTTGCGAATAATTGCCCCAATGTTGTGCGATGAGAGACTAACTAGCTGCGAGGTGGGAGGGTCATCAGTGAAATTATCGTATGGCAACAAGATCTTTTGCCCGGTTGCCTTGAACAACTTCTCGGATTTTCCGCCTTTTCCGAGTCTTCGGGTCCTTTTTTGTTGAGGGTCTGACGGGACCCTCCTGACCTTACGCCGCGCTCTGTAGAGAATAGACTCAGAGGTCGACTCCTTGGCACTTTCTAACATTGATGATCGGCCGGAAGTGGTGTTATCATCATCGGTCTGTATAACTGGGGCATTAGGAATTTCTCCAGTCGCCGCAACCGAGGGACAAACTGAAGGGTCTGGAGGAGGCGCGACGTTGTCTTCCAAGCTCTGCCAACCCACTTCGGAGCTGAGTATCTTCGGCCTCCTTTTATTCCATGGGGCCATTTTAACTTAGGAGTTATAAAAATTAACTATTAAACATATTTTACTATTAATTATAACTACTTTACCATTTACTATTTTTAACAATTTTTACTATATATTTATTCTTTATCATATTTACCACAAAATTTACTATTTTTAATATTTTTCATTTGTAAAATTTACCATTTTTGATATTTATTATTTTTCAATATTAACCAATTTATAATATTTACTATTTGTAATTTTTATCTTTTTAAAAAAATTTACAATTTTTATTATTTAATATTTGGTTTTATCAATTTTCTATTTTACCATTTTTTCATATTTAGTATTTTTAAAATTTTATCATTTTTAATATTTACCTCCAATTTGTATATTTTTACCATTTTTATCAATTTATTATTTTTACCATATTTACAATATTCACCAATTTACCATAATTACCAATTTATAACTTTTGCAAATTTATAAAATTTACCAATTTATAATATTTGCTTAATTTATAATATATTTAGCAATTTATTATTTTTACTATTTTTTAATATTTACTAATTTACAATAATTACTAATTTACAATGTTTACTAATTTACAATAATTACTAATTTACAAAATATTTACCAATTTATTATTTTTAATAATTTACATTATTTACCAATTTACCCAATTTACCAATTTATAATTAAACATAAATATATTGTATGATGCCTAAATACATAGTATTATACCTAAATAAATATTAAAAAGAAATTATAAATACATACGTACGTAGAGAAAATAAAAATTACCGACTGTGGTGGGATTCGGCGGTCGGTGGCGGAGATGGTGGGAGGCATCGGAGGTGGAGGGAGGAGGCTGGAAGGAGGGAGAGAGGAGGATCGAAGTACGAGGTGGAGGGAGGGAGGAGATCGAGGCCGATGGTGGAGGAGGTGGGAGGCGACAGAGGAGGTGGAGGCCGGCCGGTGGGAGTCGCCGGAGGGTGACGTGAGGGCGGCGGAGTTTGAGAGAGAGAGAGAGAGAGAAAGAGAGAGAGAGAGAGAGAAGAAGTGATCGATCGAAACTGCCCAGAAAGTGAATTATACTGTTTCACTTAGACGACGGAGGGTGATTTTTCATCGTCTAAGTGAAATCAGATTCACCTCGACGACAATAACTCATTTTGCGTCGTTCAAGTGTCCACTTAGATGACGTAAAATCCTATCTCCGTCGTCTAAGTGAATCTCAGTTTCTCCCCCAATTAATTGGAGGGTGGAAGTTGACTGCCATATATTTTGGGAATGGTTCAAATTTTAACTTAGACGACGGAGTTGGCCATCTCCGTCGTCCAGGTCAAATTTTGAGCAGTTCTCAAAATAAATGGTGGTGAAATTTGGACCGCTCAAAATTTAAAATTAGACGATGGAGTGAGCTTTCTCTATCGTCTAAGTGCTACCCTGGATAATGTAGAGTCCTCCTATTCTGTCGTCTAAGTACAATTTCTCGTAAAAATAATATTTAAAAATAATTCATAAGGAAGTTTCCGATCTGTCATTTGAATTTTTTTGTCCTAAAATATCAATTAAAGAATCGTATATATAAAAAGTGGGATTTAAGACGACAAATTAATTTACGTCTTTAAACTTTTAAGTATCTACTAATGTGTATTACTTAAGTGTTATTAAGTATAGGCTCACTGCACATCAATATTAACGAAATTGAATTTGGAAAAAATAACCGTTGGATACATTCACCATAAAATAATATATAAATAAAATAATTTTCAGTAAATAGTAAGTTCTTTAAGGCTTTCATCGGCACAGTCAACTGTAAAACCAAAATTTTTACAAACCGGAAACGTGGATACACGAAAATCCATAACTCCTATTTTGGAACTATAGACGCTCACACTAAGAATTGTTTACTCTATGGTCTCGACGAAAAGAATATGCATTGGGACATGGTCTACATGGTCGTTGACTTAGATGTGAAATTACGATATCATGACTTAGACGACGCAATGACACGTATATTTGAGCATGTAAACCGGACTTAACTACTTATCATCATGAATTGGACTTTGTTGTGCATCAAGTTGGTTAATGGTGGTATTCCTAATCGATCATACTTTTACCTTGCATTTGCATCATTTAATTTTCTATTTTGTCTAGATTAATCAATCATCAATCAATCAGAATATCATTCATCGTAATCAAACCACCCTTATGATGCTGAGTCTCCAAAGAACTTAGTGTTATAAGATTCACCTCCATCATGTGTTTTGTTTTCGTTTCACTGTGTGTTTGTGTTATAACATAATCTAAAGAACTTAATCAAATTAAGCTAGGGAATCAAGGTGGTCAATCCTTGTGGGTTCGACATTAAACTTCCTTTATCTATACAAAAATTTGTGGGTGGGGAATTACAACCTTAACTTAACTAGTTCATAGTTAAGATTGAGGGGAATTAAATCTCTCTAACAGTGCGTCACCACGTCATTGGTGGTGCCTTGGTGAAGGTGTCAGCGACGTCACTCGGCTAAGGTCGAGTAACATATTCGGCTTCTATCTGTACCATCCCTTCATACAATTCATCGAATGTTGAAGTACCCTCATGTATGAAAAGCTTGTTCAAGGAAATCTTCAAGCTCACAGAGGTGGATTGGTAAGGTCGAAAGTGTTTTCTCGATTTTTTCCTCGTCTGTTTTATGGATCCCAAGTATTGCGACTTGATTACATACTCGGGTCATCTCTGTGGCGAATTCATTGATAGTTCAGAATCTTTCATTAAAAAGAAGTTCCTATCGGTATTCCACCGAATTCAAGAATTCTCTGTGAAGTCTACTAAATCGTCTATATAGAGAATCCCATATAACAATTGGTAGATCTTCATACACAAATTCCCTTTGTAGATTTGAATTGAGATGTCAAACACATTGTTCGCGCTGCATTGCGTATATATTATGATCCCACAAGGGTGAGTATCCAGACATAACTTGACCGTGCATACTCATATACGTTAAATGTGTTTCCATATTCACCTGCCATGTCTCATAACCATAACCATTAGAGGTGAGAGGAACGAAGTCTAAACCAACATCTGAAAGAAAAAAGAAGAACTTTTAGTTCTAAATCGGGACTAAGCAATCAGAATATGTGTAGGCCACGTGCGTAAGAGGCAAGGGACATTCTGCTCCCCTCATCAGCATCTCCACTATATATGTGTTTCTTTTACATATGTTGATAAATCAATAAGATAGAGTGTGAGGGAGTATAATATCCTCAAAATAGGAATCGCAAAGTTGCGAGGGGGGAGAAGAGACAACTTTCACTAAAAAACTTACCTTTTGAATTAATCGGAGGAGATCTTCTTCTTTCTTCCTTTTTCTTCTTTGTTTTCGGTCACGGGAGGAGGTGGTGAGCCACGATGGTGGATGGAAGGAGGAGCCGCGGTGGAGGTCTTGGTGTTTAGAAGGAGATCGAGAGTTTTCCTAAGGTTACTAGGAGAACCGTATGTATGTTGTCAGTTTCGGGTGGAGGACAAGGAGCACCTCGGGTGTGTGCTTAAGGGAAGAGAAGCATAGAGGCGTGTGTGGCCGGAAGGGAGGAGCGGACGGTGGTGGTGCTTCGCGACAAAGAAGAGGGGCGATATTTTGTGGTGAGAGGTGTTTTGGCTTTTTCTCTCAGGGTTACAACTCATGTTGATAACGTGTTGGAATAAGCTTGTAAAATAAGAGTATAATCTTTATTTCATAGAGAATGACCCCTTATATAGGAATTTATGATACACGGTCCCGTAAGGATACAACAATCTATTTCTTGCTAAGCAAGGTAATTAACTACAACAAGGAATATAATATCTCTATGTAAATCTGATTAGAAATCTATTTAATTAACACTATGGTTAGGATAACCATATAATATCTTGACATATCTCAATAATACATCACTTATTTAATTTTTTTTTTTGAGAAAGAAGTCAAAGAACATTTATCATTTTATTCACTCCTTTTAAATGAATGTGAAAAACTAAAGTGATAGACAAAAGAAAAATTGATGAGCAAAGTGATAGACAAATAGAGCTGAAGGTAAAAGATCAAACTGACAGGGAGCAGATCAGCTGTCCCCAAAATCCCTATGTCAAATATGTCCCTGCTCTAATATTATGGCACGTGGCTCTTAGCTTAACAGCAACCTAACACTCGTAACTATTTTTATTTTATTAAAATTTACTGAAGAAAAAACACTGAATAAAAGATTAAAAAATGAAAGTTAATTGATCTAACATCTTTCTCATTGTTTTCGAATTCTTCATCAGCACAAAACCCATATTTTATCTGTCCTTAACCTCCCAATCCCAATTAAAGAAAAGAAACCTCTCAATCCGAATCGAAGAAAGAAACAATAGTGATATGGTCCACAAAACCTCTGCAAAAAAGAAGAAAAATACCTTAACTCCATGTGACATTTTTCTCCCAAACCTAAACCCAAACCCAATCCATCCTAGAAGAAAAAACTGTAGAACAAAGAGGCTATAGGGAGATATATATCAAAGTGTATGTCGATGTGGCCTTGCACGGAGGTGATATTGCCATAAGCGGAGAGGAAGCGGTGGGAAGAGGATGACTCTGTTTTGCAGAGGTCGCTTCTGCGTTCAAGCAATGTGACGAGATCGAAAACGTCGATGGATCCAAGTTGTTGCGTTTGGGCTTGAAAAGAACTAAAGGAGATTGAAAAAATATGAAAAAATTTAAATCTATTGGTATGAACACAACCAAGTCCGTTTATTTTCTTTTAGTTAGTATTAAAAATTGATATTTGGATTGAATTAATGTTGAAGTTTCAGGTTTGGTCCGAAATAAAAGTAAATTGAATGAATTTTTCAATGTTTTTATTGGGTTCAAGGTGAATAGCAATGAGTTTGTCGGGAAGAAGTTGGATAAATTTTTTCAGATAAATTTGTGGAGTATGTGAAGATTACATGTACGATGAATTTGGTTTGAGTAGATGAGGATCAAACATGAACTAATAAAAGTATAAAACTGTTCACTGGTACTAAAAAGGGGAATATAAAATATATTTTTAAAATAGAAAATATAGGATTCAACTCCTGTTAAAGCTAAGAGGCACGTGTCATCATATTAGAGCAGAGACGGATTTTGGGGACAGCCGATCTGCTCCCAACCTAAAATCTATCAATCACACACACACACACACAACACATCCATCATCATCTTCTCTCTTCTTCTTCTTCTTCTTCTTCTTCTTCTATCTCTACAGCTTCTCACTCAGTCTCCACTTCTGACGACAATGACAGCTGTCTCAGCTGACGTCACCAAGCTACCTAAACGCGAGGTCCGACTTCTTCACACAAACCCCTCCTTCCCATCTATAACATTTTTCATTTCTTCGCTTTCGTTTTTGTTTATGTCAAATGTGAAATGCATACTCAATTTTAGGGTTTTCACTAATTGGTGGGAATTGGGGGAAGAAAAAAAGTTGCTTAATTTATGTATTTCGGTTCGAATTGAGCTTGCTACGACGAAATTGTTGTGCTTAATTGTCGTGTGAATGCGTCAAATGTTATGGGCTTTCCCGGCATTTGCTTTGCTGGCTCGTCGCCGAAAGCATTTGGGGGTTTCCGGGGAGTTTAATTTTTATTTTTTTGCTGTGAGTGAAAACGACGACGTTGGTGGTGAGCGCGGTTAGTTTCCAATTCAACATTGATGGAGAAATTAAATAGGATAATGGGAATGTTCTTTAGGCCTCTGATATTCCTTTGCTTAATTGATTTGTTTGTTGGCTCCAGTCTTCCCAGTTGCAACCAAGTCATTTATCTTATTCCCCCACAGTCCCTCTTGTGACTATGTACTTACAAGACGACTTAACTGGTAGTTCAATTTAGTTAGTTATTGTTATGTTGTTGTTCTGCAATAGTTTGTCGAAGTAGTAAACTTTTCAATCTTCATGGGGTTTGGTTTCATGTCCCCCTCTAATGTGGGCTGTCTTTTATTATAATTACAAAGGCGTGTGGATGAGCCTCATACTAGGTTACAGACTTATGTAACTATATTTCAAAGTAAAAGGTTTTGTTGTTTCTACTGTATGTTGGTTACTTAATGAGTGTACATTAGTAATTTGTTATGGCTCCTGGTACTGAAGAGGAGATAGATGCATACAAGGCTTGGTGGCAGCTAGTATTGGTATTGAGTCCTTTAGGACTTGAATTTAATTTTAGTGAAACTTTAGTTCGTAGTCATCACTTCCATGTTAGATACTTTGAACCCTTTTAAATAAAGTTTGAATCAAGAAGTTCTCTTGTTCAATATTTTTAGTGGATAAGAGTGATTGTCCATCTATTGACTTTATATAAGTTTATTTCTTGATTTTTCAGGGTGTGCCAGGTTAAGCATTTTGTTAGTGCTGAGACAGTTTTTTTTTTCTTTTTTTTTTGTCCACAGTTTGCGTTAGATGGTTAGAGCTGCATAGGCATCACCTGGTTGTTTGAACTGTGTCAGCATAACGATGCCACATGTGTAATTCAGCGTTACTGCAGGGTCCTCCATCCATTGAGAAAATTAAATCATCGTTGCAGGAATGAAGGCGAAGGTGGTTTACAGGAAAGTGCGTGATTACATTTGTTATGATCTGAAAGAGATTGCATTTCCTTCGTCACTGCCAGACCCTCCTCATATAAAGAAGCGGCGAAAGCTCACCTGGCATGAGCGGTTTCTGGTACACGTTTCTTTGGTTCTTCAATTTTATATATAGGCTCTGTAGTTACTCATATCCATACCCACTTGATTTTTTTATCTGTTCTACAACTGATACATGTACTAGTAATGCCTGACAGATAAAGTACATATTATGACCTGTTTTGGAGTGACTTGATGATTTCTGAGCATCTAAAACATATGTATAACATTTTCAAAAATATGCAAGGCCACTTCTTACATAGGTACTATATAGGTATACTGGAGAAACTTTGCTACTATATAGGTACTTAACATGAAACATTTAGATTCTATAGTAAAAAAAGAAGAAAGTAAATCCTTATTTAAAGTAGACTAATACAGGTAAACCATGAGCATACAGCACTTTAGTTTCCACACTCTTTTGTTCTTTGGTTAAAAGAGATGCTTTCTCATAAGCAAGTATGATCATAATAAAAAAGTAGAGCATCCTGAACCAGCTCAGGTGCTAAAAGCAATGAAGTGAGATTGTGAATTGAGTCTTTGATCAAATCAAGCTAGACCATGAGCCTGTCAACGAACATGAATATGAGGAAATTGGTGGTGAATTTTACGTGTTCCATTTGTATCATCAAGTGCTTGACAAGGAAGAACATTGTGTTCCCACCCTTTAACTCCTTGTACTAAAAGGAGGCAGTTTCTCTCAAAGATCACTGACTTTATTGGAAGACTCATCATGCAAATCAAGCAATTCCACTAGTTTTTGTGAGGACACAGTAGACACATACCTTGAGGAACATATGATCTCTTAGCTCAGCTCCCTGACCACCCTAGTATTTGCTTCCAACAACAGACCAACCTCATTCATTTTATTTAGTCCAAGTTTCTCCCAACAAACACTTCGAGCATGACTCATTTGTGGGAGCATGATTGCTTTAGTAAATTCTTGAAACCAACTAGTGTTTTGCTGGTATTATCCACTGATGTTTTTTCTGCCCCTTCCTAGAACCATAAATTAATGATCATTATAAGGATAGGAAGCTATTCGTTGAAACAATTCATAACCTCTATAGTTTCCATTCCTTGAAAGAGCAATATGGATGGAGGAAGAGGAGTGGATACCAGTAAATATTGAGCATCGGGGCACTAAATGAGGAGTTATTTTTTATGTATATTCATTAAGATCATAATCACAAGTGTTATTACCTTACTACTCTTTCACGGTTCAATGATGTTTTGTCTAGAGATTGTCTTGATACACTCTCCAAACAAATACTGCTTTCCAGCACTTAGGTAGTCCAAATAGCTCTGTAATGGCATCAACTGAAATTTTGTAATGGTAAAGCCTGTATTCTCTCCTAGTAGTCATGAGCAACTCAAATTGTTGGGTTTTTAAGAGGGGAGATAACAAGTGGCTGCTATTGCTTGGTAAAGATTATGGAAGTGATCCCTGGTGAGGTAGTAAGTAGAAGTCGGTCCTTTATTTGGTGAAATTTCTGTAATGATTTTCTCTTTTTCTTGTCCTTCTTTTTTTCATTTAGGGTTTGCTTATTTTGTTATCATTGTGAAGGTATGGGTACCTATTTTAGAAAGTTAGAAGTGCAAGACTCTGTAGGTTTAAAGTGAATTTTGGAGCTAGCCATCTCAGCTGGTAAATTTTTGTCTATACCATGTTTTTCTTTGTGCTAGGTTGAGATGTGGCTTTGGTTTCATTTCATTTGAATTATCTTAAGTTTCGAATGTAGTTTTATTATACATTTGTATGCATGCTGTTGATATGTATTTTCCTTCAGGTTGTAAAGGAGGCTTCTAGGCTTTATGCTGCCAGCTGGGTGCGGGATATTGGTCCTGAACTGCGACCTAATGATTATAAGAAGGATGAAGATAGTGAGAATGAATCTAGTGGAGCAAAAGCTACAACTAAAGACAAAGAACCCTCAACATTAGAGGATCTTGGTGAGTGAAGTCCACATTATAAATTTATGGTGCCATGTCAGATAATTTCTTAACTTTACTAATAACTTCAGTGCAAAGCTTCTGATATCATGCAAGTTTTTAAAATAACGAAGAAGACCCACATTTTGTTCTGAATGTTTAAGTCTTCTCTGATGTAGTCGTTTTCTAGCATGCCTGATTCAAATGATTATTTGTTGCTTAAGGTTAACTCATCCATATGATTATTTGTGGCGTCTGTCATTGGTTTGAGGGAAATGATTGTGAAGTGTACCGACTTCTGTTAGCACAAATAGTAATAATGATAATATAATGCTGCACATCTTGCTTTAGTAGTCTGTCAAAAAATTGATTGTGTCTGCTTCCAAGTACTTCAGCACTATAACTTAGAAAAGTACTGTTGATGCTTTGACCAGTTGTAATGAATTCTAATTTCATATAAATTATTTTCATTAAAATAAAACTTCAAAAACCCATTTCCTCATTAATTGTTCAATTCTGTTCTTTTAGATTGGTTTGAAATAATGATGATGTCTTAATTTTTTTGATGTGGAACCCAAAATTAACAGCTGTTGCTGCTAGAGGAGGGATGGAAACACTAAAGCCTGCTCTGCAGCGGATCTACATGACAAGAGCTTCTGCATATAGAGATGCTCTTAAAAGCTTTATCCATGGGTATCAAGAAGGCATCCAGGAGGTCGCAGAGAGAAAAGCAAATTCTGAATCTGATAAGGAAAGTGATATAACTAAAAAATCTACTTGACATGTGTTTAAGAAGGCATCCAGGAGGTCGCAGAGAGAAAAGCAAATTCTGAATCTGATAAGGAAAGTGATATAACTAAAAAATCTACTTGACATGTGTTTAACCATATACGCTAGGGTTCTCCAGGACATCAACTTCTTATGCAAGATGTTGATGCAGCTACTGCAGATATTCTTGAGTTCCACTAACCGTGGTTTTCATTTTCATTGTTTATTTTCTTTGTTTGAACATCTATCTATCTGTCAGTGAATGTTGAGTACGCTGGTAGCATTTTGTAGAGAAGTGAATATATTGGAAACCTTTGACGTACTTGAGTTTTGTAGAGACCTGAAATTTATCTTGCTATAGAAACACATCTTAATAGTTCATATGCATTTTTTCTTGTAATTTAATAGTGACATGATAAACCTCATTAAGAAACACATGGTTGAAGAAGAATCTTGTAATATAGTTGGGAGTGAGATTTGAGTAGTTTGGTTCAGTTTTTGGTAAAAATCAAAATCAAATTGTAATATTTTTTTGGTGATTTTTTATTTTTTATTTTTAAAAATCGTGACTATTCGGTTTGGTAATTTTTTTTGGATTTTTTTTTCATTATGCATGAAAATTAACTTTTTAAAAATCTAAATAAAAAGTTCCCTATAAAATTCTATTTCTTGAGTCGTCTAACATTTTAATTCGTCTCAATGAGAGAATTTGACAAGGATTATGTATAAAGAAATTGAGATTTTAGAAATTTAAGGTCTTCATTTTACATATTTATATAATATATTACAAAATATTCAAAATAATGTCATTTTTTGCGTATTTCGATTTTATGGTTTGGTTCGGTTTTTAAATCAAAAACCTAAACCAAACAAAATGTTTCAGTTTTTTTCGGTTTTGGTTTTATTAGGATTCGTTTTTTTCAGCTGCGGCTCAATTTCGACTCAGATTTATTTTATTTCAGTTTTTAGTTACAATGTCTCATCCCTAAATATACTAAATATAGTTCAGTACGCTGTAGATTCATGTACAATATTAACGGACACATGGTTCTGTATTTAAGAGCCCTGAGGTGCGAAACTTCCACATTCATCATCTAAATTCTGGTCGTGTATTGGATTGGTTCATACTTGACTTGAGAACTACAAAAACAAATGAGGGTAGTAGTAGTAACCGCAAATGAAATCTAGAGAGAAGGATAGTTTAGTAAATTTAACGTATCAAAGTTAGGTCTCATTTGGTCCTTGAGCCTCGAGCCTCATTTTGACCCGCCCAACCTTTATGGCAAAGTCCAGCCCAACTTTAACTTAGGTCGGGCCGACCCAACATATTTTGAAATAGGATAAAGTTTGGGCTATATATTTGAAGTCCAACCCAACCTCTCGGCCTAGTCCATTTGAGCTTCTTTGGCTTATCCTAACCTCAGTCTCAAAAGCCTCGTCTAGTTCGGCCTCTTTTTATATAAGTTAATTAATTAATTAATATATAAATATATTTATATCACTTTAAAGACCTAGAAAACAAGCTTAGACTGGTCTATTTATTAGAAAAAGTAATATAATTTATGATTATTATCATTTTTTTCTTATTTTTTTCATTTTTTCACTTATTCTCATGACTTCACACACATTTATTTATATTCAAAATAAATATTATACATCAATAATAAGAATACATTAAACTTTTTTATATATTATTTTTTCTCAATTTAAGATCTATCTTGATCCGGTCCAGTCTCTTTAGTCTCATTGGCTTAAGTTTAATAGGTGGATTAAGGTTTCTAAATTGTGGCACTAACCCAATTTCTTTATATTTGACCTTGACTAAGTCCAGCCTTAAGTCTTAAATTTAGGGTTGATCCTGGTCTTGCCCCAACTCATGAGAAGACAACATCTTGTTTTGTATTTTTGGGAGAGGAGGAGAGTGTCGAAACTCATACTGTGCTGCATCTAACAGGGCCAGTACTTCACGAGCTACTGGCTCCATCTCGAGCCAAAGTTCATTAAAATGGGCATCATCCCCGAGTCGAGTCCGCCCTGATCCTTCTTGAAGAACCAAGTCCAACGGATCATCCTTCCTTGTGTCCAAGTGTGCTTGCGCCAATGAGTCAATAATATCCACAAAAAAGCACGAGTTGAAACTAACTGAAGGATGTCTTATAGCATCGAAAATGTTGAACTCGATGACTTTTCCATCGAATTCCATGCTGAATGTACCACTGAACACATCAATTTTCATTCTTGCAGTCCTCATAAATAGACGTCCTAGCAACATAGGCATGATGTTGACGTCACTGTCTTCAATATAAACAACATAGAAATTAGCTGGGAAGATAAGCTGATTGACCTGTACAAGAACATCTTCCACATAACCTCGTGGATAAGTTTCAGAACGATCGGCTAACTGGATGATAACATCATCTTTCTTCAATGTAGGAAGACCTAGAGCTTGATACAATGAATAAGGCATCACGTTGATGGAAGCTCCTAAGTCTAGCATCAAATTGTTGAAAGGTCTGGCACCAATCACGCAGGGAATAGAGAAACTCCCTGGATCCTTTAATTTTGGGGGTAGCTATCGTTGAATGACTGCTGAAACAGTTTCATTCACCTTCACAATCTTTTTCTCTCTCGTTTGTCTCCTCGTGGTGCACAACTCTTTGAGAAATTTAGCAAATTTTGGCACTTTCTTGAGGCACTCGATGAGGGGTAGATTAACTTGCACCTTCTTAAAGATTTTCAAGATTTCTTCATCCGTTTCTTGCTTCTTCTCGCTGATCAAACGGCTTGGAAATGGTGCACTGGCAAACAGGGAATTGGAAGGAGTCAAATTTGAAGGAATTGAGCTCTTGCCTTGTGTCTCCGGGTCGACTTGTGAAGATAATGGTGCCGAGGTGATAATAGGTGGCATCACCTTTGTTCTCTCGGCCTCAAGGGTGGCCGGATCATCTTCAATTTCCTCTAAGTGAAAAAGAGGTGGCGTTGGCTTCTTTTGATACTCCTCAAATTGTTTTCCACTCCGAGTTACTACTGCGTTTGTTGGTCTAAAATCTCCTTCTAGATTCGGAACAGTTTAAGTTGGCAGTTTTCTAGATCCATCTTTAATCTGACCCATAAATTCAACAACTTGGCCCATTTGCATCTTCAATCCAGCAATATCATTCCCATGTTGGACCTGTCCATTCAGAAAAACTTGTGTTGACGCAGATAGTTGAGCCAACATCTTGTCATAGTTTTGATTAGTGAAAACAGGCTAAGCTGGATTATTATTGACATGAGGAGCTCTTTGCTGAGTTGATTGTTGTTACTGAAACCCCTGTGGTTGAGATGCAGGAGGGTTTAAATAGCCATCATTGTTCCTCCATTGAAACCACGAATGATTGTTCTGGAACCTCTGATTGTAGTTGTTTCCATAATTGTTGAACCAAGAGGCACCCTGGTTGTGTTGGAATCCTCCCACGGCGTTGGCTTCTTCTATTACTGGAACAAGTATGTTTTGAGGACACTGATCATTGTGATGGCCATCAAGTAGACAAATTCCACAGACATGTGTTGTTAGAGCCATTGGTTGTGGCGACTTCGTGTCCAAAAGCTTGGTGATCTGCGAAGTGAGCTTGGCGAGTTCTACGTTGGTGCTTGAAGAAGATACTTCATTGATTTTTCTGCTTTGCTGCAACGTCATACCCTCATACTGTTGTGTGTTGAGAGCACGTTGATTCAATAATGCACGGCCTATAGTTGCAGGCTTTTCCAGAAATGATCCTCCAGCTGCTGCGTCTAGAAGCTTTCTCTCCAGAGGTTTGAGTCTTTCATAAAAGTATGTCAAGAGGTTGCTTTATTATATTCTATGTGATGGACAAGATTTACACAACTCCTTGAATCTCTCATAATAAGCAGCAAAAGACTCATCATGATCTTACAGGATGCCGATTATCTTTTTCCTCAAGTTAGTGATCTTTGACGCCGGAAAGTACTTGGTGAGAAACTCCTGCACACACTTATCCCACATTGTGATTGATCCTAAAGTTAAACTGAATAACCAACGTTTCGCCTTGTGTTCTAGTGAGAATGGAAATGCTCTGAGTCTGAATGCTTCTTTTGAGGTACCAGAAGGACACATGGAGTCATACATAAACAAAAATGTTGTCAAATGTGTGTTTGGATCTTCAGTTGAATTGCCATGAAAGCGCGGATTATGGTGTATGACACCACTCTTGAGCTCATGGGCAGTTTGGCCTTCTAATGGCTGAGGATAAATGATAGAAGTTAGGCCAAAGTTATCCAAATTCGAACAAGTCTGTTAACGAATGGACTGTTCAATGTTTTCGTTGTTTTCTACATCTGCCATGGATTCTGCGTCTAATATCTCTACTGATGATGCAGCTGATGCAGGTGGACTGTCCTAAAAAAGAGGCGGATCTTGTTCTGCGTTATCTTGAGCTCTGTTCTGTCTAGGCACTGTTCGAGATCTAAGTTCAAGTTGACGTAGTGCTGGCTCGACCATTCATAAGTTTCCTGAATTTTCAACAGATCCAGTGTCAGTATCATCGGAAGACAAAAGATCGAAATGCAAAAATATACTAATTAAACACACAAAATGCGGAAACACACTTAAACATGAATGCAGATGATATGTAACAAAAAATGTAATGCAAATGATGCACAAAAATAAAAACCAATGAAAATCATATATATATGCATATTGTTTCACACGTTGGAATTCAAATTTAGAACATGTTTAGGAACTTTTCACCAAATGTCGCATTTTGATTCATCATGGACCAAACAATAACTTAATCACAATTTACTACATGCAATCAAACAAGATCAACCTAAATGATAAAATTGTGTGAATGCATAAGAGAAAATTGTTAGAACCTACAGAAAACACCTAAGTTAATTACATGAACAGTCATGAATAGAATGACTCGTCTTTCGGTCTCATGGCCCTAATTTCACTTAGGTTAGGGTACCCGGTGATGAAATCCAAGCATCACAAAATCATAGGGGAGTTAATGTAGCTAAGGAATGCAACGTTGGTTATCCTTTACAAGTTCATTTTTTTTTTTGAAATTTATAGCAAACATGCCCCAAATTGAGTTTACCTAAGATTTAAAGAGAATACATAGCTTGATCTTTAGGTAAATCTCTTCAGACGTTCGACCCGCGCGATAATGTGTGCTGGCTCTCAATCATTCGGGTTAGGTAACATCGTGATATGGCCAGTAGGGATAGAGATAACGCGAGAGGTATGACTAATTTTGAGAAACACCCCGAGGCTAACCGGGCCAATGGTATATACTCTATTGGTATTTTCTTTTTTAGATCCAAAACCTGTCACCAGTCATAACCGTTCTAGGTACTATATCCGACAATCAGCCAAAATCTTGAGATAGCTCACACCCTCAAGTCCCTTGTAAACTCCGCCATCAACCTCATGTCCATAACTTCACTTAGGTTATGGTGTGCGGTGATGAAATCCACACATCACGAGGGGTTAAGGAGATGAACAAGAAAAATAGGCGCCATCTATTCCAGAAGAGCGAAAACTTATTTAACCAAGCACTTGTATTCAATGTAAATCAAAGACTTTCCTTTAACGTGCTTAACAAAATACTAAATATATATAAATATAAATATATATATAAGAAAAAAATTTAAAAGAAAAAAAGAAAACTAAATATCACATATTCACAAAAGCAATAAAAATTTAATCAAAGTATGACACACGTATATATTCTAAGAGAATGAAAACTTTGTAAAATTAGTATGTAACTATGTATAATTTCTAAGTATAAATCTTACAGTGTAAAAGTTAGTCATGTGCAAGTATAAACATAAAATATGAACAAGAACGTATAAAAAGGCAAGGTACATATTTACACACAAAAATCACAAACAATTTTCTAATCCCCGACAACGGTGCCAAAAATTGACACACTAGTAACTAAGCATTAAATTAAACATTTAATACCTACTCTAGCGTATGCAATCAAAAACCCTTTTTGTGTAGATGTAGCATTGGTAAATAGAGATCGTTCTTACCGGTGATTTGAGGGGTGCATGCGAAATTTGTGTGAATAAAAAAAAGGGGGTTGTAAAAGTTGATTTTAATTTCCTAAGTTACTACCAAAAAATGTCACAAGCATAAGTCAAAATTCCTAGGACTCTAGTATGCAATAACTTATAGACAAGCAACACATAGGAGACTCCTAAGAATTCTAAATCATGCTTAAGACGAAAATAAACCTAACTAATTATATACATGTGATTGACTTATTCTACACTCAGCTCAATTATTAACACATACAAATAACAATACTACTGAAATCCTATAACCCTAGATTAATTTTGATTAAACATGGATTATTCATATTTTGTTCTAGGTATCTCCTAAACACCATTGACCTAGACTAGGTATCCCCTAAATCTAAATCAAACCATTAAGAACCAATTATCTTCATGCAAATCGAAATCTAGAATAAGGAGCACATGGAAAAGTTATTGAAATTCATATATGTAATAAAACCAAAATAAACACATTGTCTTTACAAACAAAATAATACAAATAGAGAACAACGGATTAAATGTTCCATTGACACTTTTTCATTCCCGGTATCCCCTGCAAAATCTCGAGTGGATGGAGCCTTTGGTGGAAGCTACATACACATTCTAAAGGAACTAAGCGTATTTAGAAGTGTGAGATGGCGATTTGAGAGGTGGCGGTGGTGTAGTTTCATAGAACTTGGAGAACTTCTTTGTAGGAGACTTTGTGAAGATTTTAGCATCAAGAGAGTGTAGAGAAGTGATCGGCAAAGGAGAGAAAAATGGTGGAGAGGCAAGAAGTGTGGATATAATTTTGGTGTGAGAATGAGGATATGTGTCTTAAGGGATTGGCAAAGGCTTCCTATTTATAGGATCCAAACTAGCTTTTCCATCCTATCACCTTTTCTTGCCTTACTTGCCGATTTCCTCTCTCTCTTCTTTCTCCCTTGATTGCCAGTTAGCTCTCCTTCTTTCTATCCCTCTTTTCTTGCTTGCCAACCGGTTGCTTCTTTCTTTTCACTCTTTCTCTTTGCTCTTCTCCACTTCTTCACTCTTCCACCTACTCTCTTATTCATGCAAGCAAGCTCTTTTCTTCCTTCTCTTCTTGCATTGTCGGTTGCTCTTCTCCTTTCTCTTGCCTTTCTTTGCTTTTCTTTTCCTTTTCACTCTTCCACCTACTCTCATCAAGCCATCACTTCTTTCATCTTTCCTTCTTTTCCTTGCTCTTGCCAGCCTTGCTTCTTCTTTCACTCTTCTTTGCTTGCTTGACAACTAACCAATCCATATCTACTCTTCATGCATGCAAGTAACCTTTACATACTTCTTTTTCTTCCTTCTTTGCCGGCATGTTACATTCTTTGATTGATTATGGTAAGCAATGCAATGCAATGCATGCATTTTCTTTTACTTTTCTTTCCATCACTCTATTGCTAACATGGTACACAAGTTAGTGTAGTTAGTGTCATTTACTCCGTCTCTTTTGGTCAACACCTGAAAATAACAAAATAAGTAAAAATTAACGATACTAAGTGAATAACATAGTTAAATGTGGAGAGAAGTACATTAATTAGTATGCCTAAAATGCATAGATCAGCTCCCTACTACAAATGCATACGGTACTCTAGACATCTCCATCCTCTCCACTTCGTTGCTAGGACACATACTTGAGAATAAGAATTAGTAGGAAGAGGGGTAGAGATTGGCTTACAGTCTTGCATGTTGAAGCGGCTCAAGACTTTCTTTAAGTAGTTCTTCTGTGATAGCCAAAGCTTCCTACTATCTTTGTCTCGGTAGACTTACATCCCTTACTGGTACCAAGTCTTTAATTTTGAACTCCCTAGCCAATTGAGCCTTCAAGTATTTAATACGATCATTATTGAGGCCTGCTACTAACATGTCGTCAACGTACAATAGCAAGATGATGAAATAACCATCCCCAAACCTCTTGTAATAAACATAAGGAGCTGTATGGAGTCTGTTGTATTCAAGGCTCATGATGAAGGAATCAAATCTCTTATACCAACACCTCGACAGGAGAGAATATTTTGTTGAAGTCAACACCTTCTTTCCGAGCGAAATGTTTCATCACCAGTCTAGCCCGATGCCTCTCCACTTGATCATTTTCATCTCATTTATTCTTGTAGACCCATTGGTTACCAATGGCTTTTCGTCCTTGTGGAAGAGGCACAAGATCCCATGTCTTGTTTTTATTTAGAGCTTTAATTTCTTCTTGCATTACTGTCATCCACAGAGACACATATGAGATGCTTGTGGCTTTATGAAAAGTTATCGGCTCTCCATCCTTCGTTAGAAAATAGTATGCGACATTGCTCTCTGTAATGTACCCTGATTGCCAGGCTGGCGGTTTCCTCACATGAGTCGACCAATGAACTTCTTGGTGCTCTGTCTCCATTAGTTCTCAATCCTCGTGCTCTGGTGCTGCTTCAGATGATTCTGAGTTCTCTTCCCCTAAATTACTTTTGACTCGTAATACTGTAGTCTTCACTTTAGGCATACTATCATCACCATCCTTTTTAAGTAGTTGATCTTATTTAAAGATCACATCTCTGCTGACAATAACCTTGTGGGCAGTGTGATCCCACATGCAATACCCCTTTACTCCGCCAGCATTCCTCAAGAATATACACCTCTGGGATTTAGGATCAAACTTTTTCTTTTTCCTTTTTTGGGAGGTGTACATCACATACACAGAACATCAAAATGAATGTAGATCAAAGTAATTAATGGGCTTACCAGTCCACATCTCCATCAGTGTTTTAAGAACAATTGCTATTAATGGACATTGATTTATCACGTGACAATCGGCCTTGGATGCTTTTGCCCTGAATGAAATGGATAGATCAGCAGTCCTTAACATGGCTCTCACCTTTTTTACAAGAGTTCTATTCATCGGCTCCACGACTCCATTTTGTTGAAGAGTGTACGTGGTTGTAAACTGTCTCTTGATGCCTTCTTGCCTGTAGAATGCAAGAAACTCGCCGTCTATATATTCTGATATAGACATGATGAATACTCTATTTTCACAGCTTACTACTTTCCATCCTTTTTAAGTAGTTGATCTTCTTTAAAGATCACATCTCTGTTGACAATTGCGGGCAGTGGGATCCCGCAGGCGATACCCCTTTACTTCATCAGTATTCCTTAAGAATATACAACTCTGGGATGTAGGATCCAACTTTTTCTTTTTCCTTTCTTGGGAGGTGTACATTACATACGCAGGACATCCAAACAAATGTAGATAAGAGTAATTAGCGGGATTACCAGTCCACATCTCCATCGCTATTTTAAGAACAATTGCTATTGATGGACATCGACTTATCACGTGACAAGAGACCTTGGATGCTTCTGTCCTAAATGAATTGGATAGACCAGAGTCCTTAACATGGCTCTCATCTTTTCTACGAGAGTTCTGTTCATCCACTCTTCGACTCCATTTTATTGAGTGTATGTGGCTGTAAACTGTCTCTTGATGATTATTGTCTGCAGAATGCAAGAAACTCACCGTCTATATACTTTAATCCATTATCGGTCCTCATACACTTGATCTTCTTTCTAGATTCAAGAATCACCTCTGCTTTGAAGGCTTTGAATACCGAAAACACATCGGATTATTTCTTGATCAGTTACACCCAGCATCTCCTAGAGTAATCATCAGTAAAGGACACGAAGCACTTTGCACCTCCTAGGAACACAACAAGTGATTCCCAAACATCATAATGAAGCAAATCTAGGATGAATTTAATTCTAGAAACCGACTTATCAAACTTCACTCTACTCTGCTTGCTTATAACACAATGCTCACAGAAAGGTAAATTTACCTGCTTGAGCCCTAGAAGCAGCTTTCGATCAGAGAGAATCTTCAAACCCCTTTCTGACATGTGACCGAGTTTAAAATGCCACATCATCAACAATTCTTCTCCTTTATTAACTGAAGCTACACATGCATCGACTTCCTGCTGTATTTCACCTTGAAGCATCCATAGACTTGCTCCGATCTTCTTCGCCTTCAAAACCACAAGTGCATCTTTAGTAGACTTCATGATCCCATCTTGACTATGCATCTTGTACCCACTGCTATCTAATTGTCCCCAAGACAGTAGATTTTTCTTCAGGTCTTTCACATGTCATACCTCCGAAGTGGTGTAAACTATACAATCAAACATTATTATTTTTGACAGTACCTATACCAACAATCTCTAAGGCATGATCGTCTCCCATGAACACTGATCCTCCAAAGATAGGTTCATACTGATGGAACCATTCTCTCCGAGGAGTCATATGCCATGATGCTCCCGAGTCTACCAGCCAGACAACAGCTAATTTTCTCCTACCTTCGGGGACTGTTGTTACCTCGCTATATAAAATTTCACCATCATCGGGGATATTGACAACGTTACCTTAAGCATAAAATGACCCAGGGTTTGCACTCTTCTTGAGAAGTCGACAATCTCTTTTGACATGCCCTTTCTTGCCACAGTGATAACACCTAAAATTCTTCTGCGGCCTCGACTTTGATCTACCTCGATGTTGACTCCTACTTTAGCCACGCTCTGTTGATCTTCCTCTCACCATCAAAGCTTTTTCTTGTTGCGAACTTGCCTGCCTATCCTCCTTGTTTCTTCGTCTACTCTCTTCTTCTAATACAACGGCTTCAACTTCGTTGAAGACTAGGTCGTCTGTAAAAATATTGTTTGTCAGATTGATGATGAGATGATCATATGAGTCGGGTAAACTCTAAAGTAGAAGCTCCGCCCGTTCAGTTGGCTTTATTTTTTGCCCTAAAGTAGTGAGCTGTGAAAATAGAGTATTTATCATGTTGATGTGCGCGGTCACTGATGTAAACTCTGCCATACGAAGAGTGTAGAGCCTCCTCTTCAAGAAAATCTTGTTGTGCAGTGACTTCGCCTCGTACAACTTTGTAAGTGTATCCCATATCTCCTTTGTCGTCTTCTTCTCCTCCACGTTAGACAGAACTTCATCGGCTAATGCAAGATGCAAATCGGCCATCGGGTGGGTGTCAATGTTATTCCACTTTGCATCATTCGTGAAGTCCGCGAGCCTTGCCTCAATTGAAGCTAAGCAATTGTCCTACCTCAAAATTACTTTCATCTTCTTTTTCCATAACAAGAAGTTGGTCCCATTAAACTTTTCAATATCGAACTTTGTCGCCATCTCAAATGAATTAACTTTCCTCTAAAACCAGCTCCCAATGTGATAGCACAACCAGTGCTCTAATACCACTGTTAAGAACTACGCGAGGAAGTTAATACACAATTGAGATTCGAAATGGAACCTGTAAAATGGAAGACACAAGGATTTACGTGGAAAATTCCAAAATAAAATCGGAAAAAAACCACGGACAAGTAAGAGAATTTTACTAAAAGAATAAAGATTACAAAGGAATACAACTCTCTTTTTAGCTGGAAGAACTACCTATTGATATGTCTAGGAGGAGTTTTCTAAGAGGGACGGACACTAGATGGGTTTACTATATGGGTTTAGAGACTTTGAAGAGGCTTAGATTGGTTTGATTGATCACACCTCCCAAGTGAGAAGGACCAACTTCTATCTATTGAGGAGGTCACCGACATACTTCACCATGTCTCCAATTCTTGAAGCTTCTGGACTAATCTCCATTTTACTTCACCGCGTCTTCTTCTCTCATTAATTATACTTACTTCTTGAATGTTCTCGTAAGTCCACCATCATTCACTGACCTCTTCTTCTTCTTAATAATTCTTGTTGTTTCAAGAATTATCCATAAACCACAAAGTGGTATTTACTCTTAACATAAGAGATTTGTTTTAGAACACCATTTGATGACACGTACCACCCAGAAGGCAAGAATAGCACGTTAGGGGTCATCAACGGGCCGAGTCAGGCCTCTGTGGGCTGGACCTTTTGAGTTTTAGGTCGGACCGGGTTTTAAGCACAATTGTAAAGCCCAAGCTCAGTCCATGAAACTGGGCCTTGCGGGCCAGGTATCTCTATCAATTTTGGGCCAAACCGAGTCTATTTGTTTTATACATAAAAAGCAAGTCAGAATACATATATAATTATTTTCTACATAAAGAATAAAACACACTAGTCGCAAAAAAAATTGACTAATTTATAACTTTTTCTCACTCCAATAGATACCTTATACCAAAGTCAAATATAACTTTTAGTTAAATTCTTTGTCAAATTTAGCAAGAATGGAGAGAGAACATAACTAATAGTTAAATTTTTCCCTCTAATATTTTTCACTCTTCATAATGCTTTATTTTAATTTGACTTAGAAATATCTAGAACTGTTGGAGCTAAAGTTAAAAAGATGGTGGTTATATTTAGTTTTGTGATAATTTTGACTAGAAAATATGAGTCTACTATTAGGGATGCTCTTAGATCAATACTCAAATATCAACTCAAAAATCATATAGCATTTTCAAAACAATGAATACAAATTTTCTTTATATAATACTAAATTTATTCATCAAGGCCAAGTAGCCAAATGGGAATCTAAGAGCTAATTCAACTATCTAATTAAGAATTTATTCACTAAGATTGTAGCTTGTTTCCTTACCTTATTGTAAATTTATTTGTATAAGTATAAATTATAATCCATACATTAAATTTAAGAATTTAAAATATAAGACGGACTTTCGGGCCGGGTCGGACCAAACGGGCTTCTTACGGGCTGGGCCTGACCTATTGAGGATTTTTTCGGGTTGGGCCGGGTTTGGGTTTCTCGGGCCTCCGCGGGTCAGATGATGCCTATAGCACGTAACCCTAATAGAGAGATGGGCTCAGAAGAGTGAGACATTTTTAGTCAGATGTTGTAGAGATTATAAAGCAGGTGACTTTATGATGGGAAAAATGGGCAATAAGAGCTACTCCAAGATTTTAGGAATAGGGGATATTTGTATTGAGACACTTATTGGTTACTAGATGACAATAAAAAATGTTATACATGTTTTTGATTTGCATGTCAACATACTGTCTGCAAGCAATGCAAGTGCTCTTGATAGACAGAGTTTCCACCAGTATATTGGTGATGAAAAGTGGAAGCTTACCAATGAGTCCTTGGTTATTGCAAGAGGAGAGATTTCTTGTTCCATCTACAAGACACATAGCAAGGTATGTAGATATGCAGAGATGACTTAAGTGCAATCGGTGATACTTCTTCGCATATATGAAGTCAAAGTTTAGGCCTTATAAAGAAGAAAGACGTTCTGGAAAAAGAGTCCCAACATTGCTTTTCCAATGATAGGTTTTATGACCAAGGAGAAGATGGTCAAGATGTGTTCTAACAAGAGGGACATGGTGATGGCGTATTCGATCCAGAGGGAGCCTGATCAAGAGGAGCTTCAAGCTCCAAACAAGACAAGGTTCTGTATCAAGTCAGCTTGGGCTGACTCCCACTCATGGAGTTAAACTGTATACCCCCTTATGGTTTAGAGGGCCGGGGAGATTATGGGATTTTTTCGGTCCATGAGTTTACCAAGTCAATATGGATTATTGTCTTAGATGATTATAGATTCCAATAAGGATGTCTTTGATCGTTGTTGATGTAGGATTCGTAATCCTTGTTAATTAGAGATTTAAGAATGCTAGCATTAATAGGAAACATATTCCTATGTGGTGTTGGAGTTCCTTATGTCTATATAAGGAGAGATTCTGCTCTAGTTTTTGTATCATAGAGACAAAGAGCAAGTGGACTCCATTCTCGAGTTAGTTGCAAGATTAGAAGATAGAGAGAGAAAGAGATAAGAAGAGTTGAAAAAATCTTTATTTTCTTATTATTATAAATAAATAGTGTAGACTTTATGTTCGTCAACAACTTAGACTTTTATTGTCTATTTATAATTTCGAACTAAAATCACAAACATCTCTCTCTTTCTCTCGACGTGATGGGAGGTTATGTATAGCGGATCGCTCAAAGCGTCGGACTCCATTCAGAAACTCAAAACTCAAAAACTCTAGACCTCACTCTCCCGCGTTCTACAGAGTGAATCAGGGATAGCTTCATATCTAAGCGACAAATTAGTTGACCTAATCCTCAGCAAAGTTACCAAAAGAGAAGATGGGAATTCCTTCTCCGAAGTCTGCAAGCAATGGTGTAAGGTAAGACGTTTAAACCAAACATCAATGCGCATTCTCCCAAGGATTGCAAGGACAACCATATTTTCTTTTCCTGCACTAGCTAGATTCCCAAATTTAGTCAATTTGAAGATTCATGATTATTGTTTCCCAACCATGTCCGCAAATTGACAACTCGTCCAATGTTACACTCGTTGGGACAAATGTTTTGCATGAATGGCATGAATGGCATGATGCAGTGATAAGGCTCGTAATTTCAGCACCCAACTTGAAAACTTTAGAATTGTTTCATAGCTTGGTGAAGGATCGTACCCTTGGAGTAATTGGGTCGTCGGCTGCTTGGATTAGCCGTTTGACATTAAGTAACTGTCACGGATTGGACTTGTTGGCAAATAGCTCTAGAACCATCAAGGAACTGGTGCTTATGGGGTGCAGGGGAATCACTGATACAAGGATCGATCGAGCATTTGCGGAATATGTGTAGCTTGGAGCATCTGACATCGAAATTGAGATGGCTTCAGGGAATGTCAGAGATCACAGTTGTTGCTTTGGCACAGAATTTTTACGACTTGGAACTACTTGAATTACAGGATTCGTGGAGTCTCAAATCACAAATTAAATGCTTGAAACGGCTACTATTGCGCTCGGTCGGGAAACTTGAACTATCTGATGTTGAAACTGTGGCACTTGGATGTCCGTCACTAGAGTCTGTTCTGCTAGATTCATATCCGAAGAGGGATCCAACTTGGAGCTTTCAATTGATGCACTTCAAAACCAGACAAGTCGTCAAGTTCGAGAATTTTTAGTTAGGGCCAGAGAAGTGTGTTTGTCCATGTCGTCAAGGGAGATGAATGACATTGGTCTCTGTTGCAAGGTGACAAACTCAGCTTTTTAGAACAACTAGCTATGCCCTTGTTCATGAAGATTGATGAAAAGTGTGTTTCTTTTATACTAATATGTACTGGGGAGATGCACAACGATGTACTGTGTGTTAATCCAAACTCGCAGCAGGATTCCTAATTGCTCATAGCTCAACTCTATTTTTCGAAAATGAAGCATCTGTTCGATGCAGAAATATCTCTCGGGAGAGACTTCCTCCGCGAAGCAGTCTCTTTTAATATCGGATGTCTTAACCGCGTGTACCGGTCTATCCTGTATGTGCTTCGATGCTGGCGTGCCACCGTCTCTCGACGGAATTCGGACTAGTTACAGCCGCCTGACTTCTAATGTAAGCGATTAAGATAGGGAGAGCACCAACCCTATCCGAATAGGTTCTTTTTGCCTAGAAACCTAGGACTTCGATATGTGTATCTCTTTGCCAAATCTTGAAATCGATACTCCCACGTCTCTCGTGTAGAGCAGAGAAATCTCTCGATGAAGTGTGGAGAACACTAGCTTCCCTTGAGTATTCAAGCTCTCAACATACAAGTGAGCCGCTCTTCAACTTTCAGGTTGCAGTTGCTTCCTTGGAGCCGTAAATACCTTCACTCGATAGGTGAACAGCACTCAGACCTTCTGGTTGCAAGAAAGATAGAAATCTCGAGGACGAGACGTCTAGTCTAGGTTTGTTTGCGTATAGCAAGATTGATTGATTGATTGTCGGGGGGGCTTTCCATAAGATCCTTGCCTTCCTTATATACTCGCTCACTAATCAGTCATTGATTCTATTTCTGACTCCTTTGCTCTTGTAACTTTGTCTGAATCTCCATACCAACATACGTGCCATACCACTCATAGGTATTCTAATTCCATCATAACTCCTCTAAGAGTCCTGTAAATATCAACTAGTTATGATAGAAACTGAGCTGCGTGAAACCAGCTCGATAAGACATAGTTCTAATAAAACTCTAAGTCTTCTTCCAGCGAAGCTCGATACGAATCTCGCTAGACCTTTATGCTTAACTTCCTCGATAGGAACTTAAAACATGATGGATTGCTCGATAAACCTCAGCCATCCAGGCCCAAAGTAAATATTTTATTTAGGCCCAAACATTGCCCCTCAGGTCTTGAACTTGGAAACTTTATGAACAAGTGAAAAGACCTGAATGTACCTTGAACGATGTGCTTATTGACTTTGAAACGCTATACCATCACTCGAACGCCACGTTTAACCAACTCTTCGAAGAAGTATGACGCTCGACTGACTCCTCTATAAGAGCAATAGTCCATATCCACAAATTTCATCTTTCATAAAAAAAAACCTTTCAATTGCTCAGAAACCTGCAACTTTAACTCTCACAGTCAAAAAGCCTAAACCCCTCTTTCTCACCGTCGTCAAACCCTAACTCAGAAAAATGCCTCCTCGTAAGGACATTACTATTCCTTTTGACAGCGTTCACGCCAAGAAATTTGTTAAACGGCTCAAGGAAGTCGCTGTTCGATCGAACCCCGACATCGTCTGCACTCTCACAGTAGACGTCGAAGAAAATACAGGTCTTCTCGGCCCATTTTTGGAGTCTCCACTGAATCCAGACCTCTTCACTTCCCTTCGCGAGCCCATCTGCAACTCTTCCCTTCTACTTCAGGCAGACCCTTCAGCAGACCCAAAGTCATGGACACAGAAAGATAGTCTCTGTTCCATCGGGAAATGGCCACACACATCCTCCGATGACCTCGACTGTTACCATCAACGCCGGAGGCAGGACAAAGAACGATGGGAAGCAGCAGGAATTGCTGAACTCATTGATCTATGCTTCTCTCTTCCATCTGGAGCTAACAAACCCCCTCTTGCTGCAGCAATGTGCTTCTGGGATTGCACAGCGAATTGCTTCAGACTCCCCTGTGGAGACATAAGCATCACAATGCTCGACCTCTATACCATCTTTGGAGTTCCTGCCGCTAAGGACAATTGGACTACTGACAAAGCCTCAGCAACACGGCCTCCGTCCTACTCCGCCTGGGTAAAACATTTCTCCCCGAAAGACACCGCCTAAGGAGGAATAGCCTTCTTGGAGTACTGCCTATCAAAATTCCTATTCTGCACGACCTCAGCGAAGGTCATCAAAACGTGGACCAATCTCGCTGAACGCCTTTACAGCGGAGAACCACTGAGTTTGGTTGAATCCGTCCTGGCCTTCATCTACTATAGTCTCAAGCGAATAACTTTATCGAAGCTCGACTTGAACCAATCTGGGCCACTTTGGATGGTAGACCTCTGGCTGCAGATCTATTTCCCTTTCTTCTGCCCCTCTAAAACTCCTAGGTTCGAAGAACACAAGCTCTTGGGCAAGTCGCTGGTTTCTACAATGCCCAGGACTAAGCAATGGTCCTACTTCAACTGCTTCAAGCACCTCTGCTACCACGAGGACCTTCCCTATACTGCGATTGGGACAATTCTAAGTCGTCGTCACCCTAGCCTCCTCTCAAGTGGTTTCATGCCATCCCCTAACCAAGATAATCAAGCGAGGAGCTTGTTTGTTAAGTCGAACACTTGCCAGGATTTACCACTCCCAGACTCCGGGTATGAGCTTTATGCTCCCAATCACTTCTGCAGACAACTCGGGCTCAGTCAGGATGCCCCTATGCTCCTTGCATGCTCTGTCAACAAGTATACCTTCTGGCGGGCAGAGAATAAGCCTAATGCAGCAGAAGCCATCGATGAAGAATTTGGCTTTCCAATGGTGATAGTTCCTGAGATTACTAAGCCACTATCTCCATCGAGGTTGGTCACCCCAACATACCTCACCTGGTATTCCCAATTCTGGATCGAGCTGCAATACCAAGGGCCGGAACGGTGCTTTGCTACCATCTTCCATGGGTTCGATGAGAAATTCTTGCTCAAGGTAGACAAAGACGCGCTCATCGGTCCTCACCCCAACTCGAGCTCCACCCCATGGCCACAGGTATGTTTTTCTAGTTTAGAAACTTCCACTTGTGTTGGTAATCTTGGGATCAAAAATAACCATCCTTCTCTTCTCTCCACAGTGCAATCCGGAGCCGGATGTAACCATGGCCATTCGATCTTTCAAGAAGAAAAGGACCCAGCGTTCCAGATCACCTGTAAGTATTTGATTTACTAACTGTCCAGAACAAACCGATTTCATCATTTTTCCTGATATCAACTCTTATCCCTTGCAGTCCCCAAGACCCAAGAAAATCAAGCTGAGGATCCCAGAAAGTGCGGTTTGGTTGGATTCACGGATCAGGAGCAGAAACGACCGACTACGCCTCATCGCTCGAGTCTTCCTCGCTTCATTCGATCAAAGGAGTAACAAAGCCTCAGGGTCTAGTGCTTTCTCGGCCATCGCTTTTACTATTGCACACTGGTTTTGTGCAAATCCGGGTAGCACTCCTACACTCTCCCAGTTCGATGAACTCCTTCTCCAAGGTTCAAGGGAATGGCAAGAGCTATGCAAGGATGAATCCCTGGCCAGGCAGTATCCAGATCATCACTTTGATTTGGACACCATTTTGAAGGCAAACATCAGGCCGCTCTAGTTCTCGGCCGATGACTCCTTAATAGGATTCTTTAATCCTGAGAGGTTTGCTAATCTGAATGGTCATGGCTGCTGCCCCTTTGATGACTTATGGGAACACATTCAGAAAAGCCGGAAGCCCCAGGTCTACATAGTGAGTTGGAATGATCACTTCTTTGTCCTCAAGGCTGAAGACGAAGCCTTCTATATAATTGACTCACTAGGAGAAAGGCTCCAAGAAGGACATAGCAAAGCCTTCATTCTGAAGTTCGATGAATCCAGCACCATATCCACCATTGCAGATAAGGCCATAGTTAGCAACCACAAAGGGTGCTGCAAGGATTTCATAGTTCGATTTTTAGCTGGAATCCATCGAGCAGAGCTTGAGGAAGAGGAGAAGAAACACCCTGTAGCCCTTGAGACTTTGTTCAATCGTCTTCAGATCGAAATTCAAGGTTGCTACATTCCTTCCTCCTCTGGCGAAGGTCCTAGTGCCCTTGATGAACAAGTCGTCTCAGAGGCTGAACAGATTGTCTCCTCACCAGAACCCATATCTGATCAATCACAAACCCTGGTCGAGACTAGCCCAGAAGTCGAAGCAGCAAGTCCTTCCTTTCCATAGCAACAAGCCCAAACTCATGAGGAAACACCAGCACTGTCTCCCTAACAAGTAAGCTTATCGTAACCTCACTTCTTAGGTTAATAATTGTTCGATATAGTCCTAACACTCCCTGTTATTTTCATATCGAAGTCCGACGTTGTTCCTGTGGACCTGGTCATTCAGCAAAATCTTCCCAATAGTCCAAGGAAACAAGCAAGCACAGCAGGAGAGACAATTTCGATGGCCATCGAAGATCAACCTGATCGGTCTCTGGATATCGATGATGAAGGGCCTGTTCGAAACGAGGAAATATCTGTCCCCTCTTCATCATCAGGAAAGCAACTCCAACTGCTCAGTGTTCAAGAATCAACCAAGATTCAAGAGCTTGTAGGTACATTGAGCACACTGAGAACTTCTTCATGCACCGAAGACCTTCTCCACAACATTCTCTCTGGGCCCCTGGATTCTCTAAGAGATATTCAGGCCGCGCACAAGCAAGTGAAGGAATTACATGTCAACGCTCCAACAGACCTCATTCCCTGTCTGGAAGATATGGAAAACAAACTGTTTGAGCTTCAGCGTAGTAGTGAAATCTCCCAGGCATTGTCCATCGAGGCTGCTCGAAAGAAAGAAGCAGCAATGACCCTGGAGCAGAAAACTCATAGGGAGACAGAGAGAATCGAGAAATATCTAAAGGAGCTGCCTTCACAGGAAGAACAACTAGCGACCAAACGTGCCAGGCTCCTTGCTCTTGAAGCTGATGTCGCTGCACTTAGAACAGAGATAGATGCATTGGAAAGCAACATCCCCAACTACCGGGATGAAATGCGTAACTTTATGGCAGAAGGAGAGATCCGAGCCCAATTTCTGCAAGAGGCATGTCAGGAAGCCATCGAAGCTCGCAAAACAGCTTATCACGCCTGGAAGACCTCAGAAATGATTAAGATCTCGATAAAGAGCTTCCTCGATATGTAAAAATGTTGGGCCTCTAGTATAGGCTTTTTATATTTGTTATCGAACAAACAAAGATTTTCATATATCCTCATTGTTTTGACAACAAAGTATGTATTGGGTTTCAAACTTGATTGGGCCTCTACGATAAGCCCTTTTCCAAACTCTGACCCAGCCTCTAATTAGGCTGTAATTAATTTTAACTCTTCGGTTGTCCAGTAATAAATAGAATTGAATTCTATACTTGGAATCCGTATCACGTCAAACCATCGAAATCTTTGAAATATGTTTTACCTGCCCCAAAGATCTCCTCCTTTATCATGCATTTCTTGCGAGCAGATAAACCGTTTCCCAAGTCCACTGTTAATTGAACACGTACTCACTATCGTTGGGCGTAATTACTCACGCGAAACCAAACCGCTGTGATTTCTGTCTATAAAAAGTTTCCTCTTCTTTGTGTTGAACCAAGTCGCTTGCGAGAATGAATCAAACCCAACTTTATTTGCTCTGGTCTTACTACCCAAAGAAACCTCCAGATAGATCCTTCAAAGTTATGTTCCTTAGATAGCAATATCCATGCCCAAACCTGGACTAGATAGCAATATCTATGCCCAGGCGTCGCCTTGGCCCTCCCTGTTTGAAGAAGTCAAGAAGGGAGAAGCCACAATCCCGAGGTTCCATCCCCTTCGTCTTCTGCCTCGCACCCATTCGGTGTCGATAGGCATAGGGGGTGGTGTTACTCTTCAATGCCTCCTGCAATCCATGGGGAAAGCTGGGAGCATCACCCTGGGAAGAAGGCGACAAGCGTCAAGGCAGGTGTAACTCTTGTTCTGATGCACCTCTCCTTGGCCTTAACTCTCCCTCTCCATCACCGAGATTGGTCTGCAGGCTTTAAATTTATCTTCTTGGGAGATGGAGAGCAACGCAGAGGATTTTGTGAAGAATGAATCTGTCTTTTAATTTCTTGAGTTTCTTTGTTGCAATTGTCCCAGATTCATCTTCACCATATGGTATCAGAGCCTGAGGCCGCAAAGCCTTTGTATTATTCCAAGTAATTGAATGTAATATTTATTTTTAAGTGTAAAAGTTCTTTGAATTGATAAACTCGTATATAGTTTGCTCAAAAATTTAAGCCACTAAGACTGGCCTGCATCGAACTTTGACTTGGAATAAATAACTTTGGCCTCAGCTATAGGCATTAACTGTTTAACCCCATTAATAGGTTATTTAATGTTTATGATCCTCGATGAGTATATGTGTTGCCCCTGTAGTTTATTGATGCAAGAGTATGAATAAACTAGATTAAGCAGTATCTGGAGGATCATCATACTCCCAAACAGGTTGTATGAATTTCTTTAGGTAACGACCATTTATTGGGTTTGCGTGTATAGTGCCATCTCGATCTCTCAGGCGAACTGCTCCTCTACCCAACAGTCGATCGATGATGTATGGTCCTTCCCATTTTTCTGACCATTTTCCTCATCCTTCCGTTTTCTCACCGATAGGCAAGATCACCCTCCAGATGAGTTCTCCTTCTACAAAACTCATGCCCCTTGTTCGCTGGTCATAGGCACGAGCCACCTTTTGCTTTTCAGCACGTAGACTTTCAAAAGCTTGTATTCGATGCTCATCGAGGTCTTCATGCTCTTGCCACATCGCTTGGACATAGTCTTCACCGATCAAGTTATGTTGCTCCATTACCCGTAAAGACTGAACATTGATCTCCAAAGGCAAAACAGCATCGTGCCCAAACATCAGTGCATAAGGAGTTGTACCTGTGGGGGTCCTCTTACTAGTCCTGTAAGCCCACAAGGTATGAAAAAGTTCTTCATGCCACAGTCTGGCATTGCCAGCGAGCATCCGTTTTAGGATATGAATAATGATTTTATTGCTCGCCTCAGCTTGACCGTTGGATTGGGCATAGTATGGAGAAGAGTGGAGAAAATGTATCCCCAGATCCTCCATTAAAGTATCCACTTCACCAGACATAAAGGCTGCTCCTCGGTCTGAAACAAAACACTCAGGGATGCCAAACCGACAAATAATATCTTCAAACAAAAATTGACGGATGACCTTCGCTGAAGATACCCTGAGGGGTCGAGCTTCGACCCACTTTGTGAAGAAATCAGTAGCCACTATAATGAACTTATGCCCTTCAGATGAATGAGGATGAATCATTCCAATTAAGTCCAAAGCCCACCCTCGAGCTGGCCAAGGCTTGATTATAGGCTGTAATGGTATTCTGGGCATATGGTTGACTGGACCATGTTTCTGGCATTCTTCACAACCCTTAGCGAACATGATGCAGTCTTTGAGCATTCCTGGCCAGTAAAATCCATGTCTTCTTAATAACCATCTCATCTTGGGACCAGCCCGGTGAGCCCCTGCAATCCCAAGATGGACTTCTCTCATTAACCGCTTAGCGTCACATCCAAAGACACACCTTAATAGTATGCCTTCTTCTCCCCTTCTATATAACTCAGCATCTTTGAGCACATAATTGGGAGCTAAAAACCGAATCCGCTTATCGACCGGATTATTGGGATCCTGGAGATAAGAGATGATTTCCTGTCTCCAGTCCTTGTCGATACAATCAAGTGTAGCAACGTACCATTCGTTTTTGTCTTCTTGTCGTGCAAGGAAAGATGGAAGGGTTCTTTGCTCAACCTTAAGTATTCTTTCTCGTACTCCATCTTGCAGACTTACACCCGTTGCTAGTTGAGCCAGCTCATTAGCTGCATAGTTCTTCTCTCGAGGAACATGACTCAACTCCACCTCTGTAAACAACTTCAATAAGTCACAGGCCCTCCTCGCATAAGGTTCTAGTATTGGACCTGCCTTGTATTTTGTCTCAAGTTGTCTGATCACCAGTTGGGAATCTCCAAGGACATGCACATCATTGATCTCCATATCTAATAGAAGTTCTAATCCAATGATTAAAGCTTCGTACTCTGCTTGATTATTTGTGCACTTGAAGTCCAATATGAAAGAATAAGAATAAGTTTGGCCGCGTGGGGAGACCAAAGCTACCCCTGCCCCGGCCATAGTACTCGTACTGGACCCATCAAAATACAAACACCAAGGGGCCAAATCAATATGAGCGAGATCCAGTTCTGGCCCGTCAACCACCTCTTTCATGGGGTGATGAGCCAAAAAATCCGCCACTGCCTGGCCTTTCACGGCCTTCTGAGGAACATATCGTAAAGAAAACTCTGACAAAGCCAAAATCCACTTTCCAATACGCCCACGGAGAATTGGTCTGGATAACATATACTTCACTAAATCTGTTTGTGCGATGATACACGTAGTGAAGGATAGCATATAGTGCCTCAACTTACATCCTGAAAAGTATAAGGCTAGGCATAACCTTTCCATTGGAGAGTATCTTGTTTCATAATCGTTCAAGGTACGACTAAGGTAGAAAATAGCACGTTCAACTCCTGCTGTGTCGTCCTGAGCCAGTAGGCTTCCAATGGAGAGTTCGGTAGCTGATATGTACAGCTTAAGAGGAACCCCAGGTTTTGGAGGAACCAAGACTGGTGGGTTCGTTAAGTATGCTTTGATGGTATCGAAGGCCTCTTGATGTATAGGCTCCCATACAAAGTCTTTCTGATTTTGAAGCTTGAGGAGAGTAGAGAATGATTGTGTCTTCCCAGCAGCATTGGCAATAAACCGTCGTAAGAAATTGATCTTTCCTAATAGACGTTGAAGTTCCTTCTTACTCTTAGGTGGGGCTGCACTGATAACCGCTTGTTTCTTATCATCCGGTATTTCGATCCCACGCTGATGAACCAGAAACCCCAGGAAATCACCTGCCTGAACGCCAAACACGCATTTGGCTGGGTTCATTTTTAGTTGATGCTGCCTCATTCTGAGAAACACCTGTCTCAAATCTTCAAAATGGTTACTTCTGCGTTTCATCTTGACTACCACGTCATCTATATATACCTCCATGGTCTTACCGATAAGATCATGAAAGATCAAATTCATTGCTCGTTGGTAGGTTGCCCCTGCATTTTTGAGTCCAAATGGCATATCGACGTACTCAAAAACACCGGCGAAGCCTGGGCATCGAAACGCTGTCTTATGTCTATCCTCTTCAGCCACTGGGATTTGATGATATCCTGCAGTACCATCCATGAATGTCAGCATCTCATGGCGGGCAACCGAGTCAACCAACAAATCAGCTACTGGCATAGGATAAGCGTCCTTAGGGGTTGCATTGTTCAAGTCTCTGTAGTCGACACATACTCGCATCTTCCCATTCTTTTTCTTGACTGGAACTATATTAGACAACCACTCATTATATTTGGCTACTCGTATAATCCCTGACTTGAGCATCTTTTCAACCTCCTCTTTTACCAGAATTGCTGTCTCTGTGTTCATGCGACGCATCTCTTGTTTTATAGGCTTCTTTCCCTCGATGATGGGCAAGTTATGACAAACCAGATCTGGTGAAAGACCAGGAATGTCCTCATATTTCTCTGCAAAACAATCTGTGTATTCTTTCAGTAATTCAATCATTTTGAGCCTCTCTTCAGGCTCCAAGAAAGTACTTATAGCCACAGACATTGGCTCTTCCTGTGTCCCAATCTGGATGTGTTCGATGGGATCTTTGACTTTAGGAGGTATATCATCTAAGGCGGCTGGAGCTAGTTGAATTTCTCCCTCCTCCTCTAAGTCTTGCAGAACGTCTTCATCCACATATTCCAATGCTGCAATCATTGGAACCTTCTCGAAGGCTTGGCTTTCTAACATAAAGTTATGAAAGCGTTCGTGCAACGAAAGACAAGCCTCGGTCTCTATTTCAGATAGAGACCCATTCATGGAGAACGTCTGAATGGTAGCTCGATGGTGTAGGGTCTTTGACTATCCTGATTTGCTTGAACAATCCCCCACTGAGCTAATTCAGAGGCCGTGACACCCATTGGGCGGCCTTTACTGTCAACGCCACATAGCTCCAATGGCCTAAGGTCACTGTGGTAATACCTGGCTTCTAGTGCATTAGCAGAGACAGAATATGGGCGAGGGTCAGCGTTGACCAGTTCTGCTTCGCCTGACTCTATGTTCCACAGTAACATCTGCTGATGGAGCGAAGATGGTACACAGTAGCTTCGATGGATCCAATCACGTCCTAGGATGGCACTATATGGTGATGTACATTCTACCACAAAGAATGTGTAAGTGCCTGAAGCTATCCCGATGTGTACCGGTAGGAAGACAATTCCCAAGGTCTTTGTTATGCTACCCTGGAAGTTCCTGACACTCAGCGAGGTCTCTTGGATAGCTGACTTGGGAACACCGATAAGGGCCAATGCCTTAAAGGTGATGATGTTCACCGCTGCCCCTGAGTCCACCAAAAGTTTATTTAATTGGACTCCTTGGACTTGTCCCGTGACATATAGTGGCCGCATATGCATGGCCATGTCAATGGTGGGCTTAGAGAACATCATTTGTCCTTTGATTTCTGATGAATCCAGTTCTGGTGTGTCATCCAATGTAGGATTGTCTGGCACCTTTGATTCTTCATCTTGTAGCATCACTCTACTGATGTTCCTGGATTCATCTCTTGTTGTTTGTGAGGGCAAAGCATATTTGGAGGATATGACATACACCATGTTAATGGCTGCAGTGTCCTCCTCGATGGAATCTTGTACTTCATCGACCTCATCCTCACCGTAATCCACCAACTCCTCGTCGTTGTTGTAGTTATCACCTTCAGTCGATGGCTGTCCTTGTTCGATAGACAATGTAGTCAGTTCGAGGTGAGCGACTTGCTGTATCACATCTTCAGGAGTAGGATCGATAGCTGGTGGTGGTGGCGTAGTCGTTTCCTTGGGAACCGGAACTACCTTCTTGGCCTTTGCCTGCTCTTCCACAACTAGAGGCCTTGGCCTCCATTGTAAGATTGGCGGCTTGCTTGGGGTATTTTGTTTCTGTGCCCCCTCTGTTCCCTTGGGAGGTGTCTTCAGCCCTACTTGTTTCACCGTGTCTTCTTCAAAAGCAAGGCGCCTCCTTACTGGTTATCGTTTAGTAACTACACGATGAACCCCTTGAGTAGGCTCGGGCTGTTTCCCTTTGTTTGCTAGTTCTGGGTTTCTTTCGAAAACCCCTGGTCTTTGGGCTCTTACTTTGGGCTCGTGAGATTTCTTCCCAAACACCACTAACGGATTTGCGGAGAGGGTGTTCAATCTCCTCTGCAACACTTCTGGAGGAAACTCCAGGTCTTCTTCCTTGATAAGACCAGCATCGTAAGCATCCAATGCTCTCTTGGCCCTACCAAAGCGTCGCTGCAGGTTTCTCCTCTTACTCGGAGTTACCTCGATAGTCTTTCCTTTCTCCCTTATATACCATACATCCTCCTTTGTGATATTCCTTGAAGCTGGAGGGACATATGGTTTGGTGAGCGTATCTGCAACCTTAGACTCAAGTGGCTTATCCATACTGGCCTGTTTTGTTGCTTTCTGACGCTTGGGAGCTGGAGTGTCCCTTTGTTTTGATGGTGGGGATTGATGATCTTTATTGGAAAATAGTTCCGGGAAGGCTTTGGCTGCCTGAGCCAGCTCTTCGAAGGAGATCTTCAGCCCATTTCTTAATTTGCAGTGTGCACAAAGGGCCACTGGCGAGTCTGCTTTAGGGTCCACCTTTTCTTTTCCTTTATTCTTTGGTGTATGAGGTGGATTCTCGCCAGCAGTTGGTTTGTCGTTGGATTGCTTCCTCTTATTTGTTTTATTTCCTGTTACGTCCAGCATTCCAACGATCATGGGGAAGGGAGTTGTGGAATTGAGCGACGGTTTTTGTTTGATTGCTATTACTCCTTCATCGATCAGCTGGTGAATCTTATACTTCAGATCTCTACAGGCAGCTGTAGTGTGACTTCCCCACTTGTGGTGATATTGACAATAAGGGAGACCCCTAACATCATCAGGATGTGGGTCTGGTGATCCCCAGTTATCAGGTACCACTGCTATCCCTTCTAGGCATAGCTTTTCAAATATCTCTTCCCGCCAGGACGCGTCATATGTAATGCGTGTCCGTTTGGGTCGGACAAAGGCTATACTTTGCCTGATCCTTCGCTTGGACTTCTTATTCACCTGAGTCGGTGTATCTTGATTATGCTCTGAAGAAGTACCGCTGACAGGAGGTTCTGTGACCGGAGGAGATGGTGTTCTGTGAGGGTATTCGGGATGAAAATCCATCTCTCCTTCCTCATTGATCACAATCACGTGCCAATTAATCAAGCCCTGGATCTTATCTCTCAGGGTTGAACACGCCGATGTTCGATGGCCGAAGTGATTGTGGAATCTGCAAAAGTGTTGGGCTGGCCCCTCGTATCGAAGATGTCTAAGCTTGTAGACTGGGTAGGAAAAGATCAGCCCCATATCCCTTAACCTATCCAAATATTTATCCACCATGTCTAACTTGAATGAATAGGTTGAATAGGCTGGTTGGTTCCAAGCCTCCTTTTCTTGAAGGATTCTATTAGGTAATAGCCAACTCACGTCAACCATGTTCACCTGTGAAGCAGGGAATGGCTCAGAATCGACCAGCGCTGCTGTCTTGGACGAACCTTCCAACTCCAGCTTTCCCTCGTTGATCCACTTTTGGATCTGATCCTTCAGCTTAATACAGTCCTTGGTAAGGTGGTTCCATGCACCATGGAACTTGCAATACTTTTTACCCTTTAACTGCTCAGCTGTGGGTAGCGGTCCGAAGTCTGCTTTGACCACACGCAGACCGTATAGTTCGTCCAGAATCTCATGAGCCATATTGGCATCATAAGTGTACTTCTCGAACTCTGGCTTAGTAAAAGCCACTGTCGAGAGTTTGATGGGACCTCTATTCTTTTGAAGCTTGCGGGGTTTCAGTACTTTACTTGACATTAAATCCACAGCCCCCACTCGGTCGTCCTCAGAATCTGTTTCCTGGTCGTCCATCTGTTCGACATAAGCCACTGTTTTTGGCTTTAACCTATCATAGGTTCTATTGTTGTACGTCCCTTTGGACGCATTCTTCCTGTTATCTCTCTCTTGCATATTGCTGTAAGCTCTGGTCACCGCAGCGATGAACTCGTTCAGAGAGAAATACTTACTATTTAAGAATAGCTGGTGATAAGTATCTTCCAGCCCATTCTTGGCCATCTCGACCACCTCTTCCTTGCTTAGAGGGGTCTTACATAGGTTGTACTCCGAGCGGAAACGGTGTAAAAAAGTGACCGGACTTTCGGTTACCGACTGGCTAAGAGAAGCCAATTTTCCTACGGTTGTTTCTGGCCGTTCTGTTCCGAAGTGGTCTATGAACAAGGCCTCCATCTCCTTCCAAGTACTGATCGAGCCCTTCTCGATGCCAGTGTACCACACGAGGGCTGATCCTGATAATGATGATCCGAAGACCCTCAATTTGAGTCCCTCATCCTCGGCAAATTGCCTTAGTTGCAAGGTAAAGTAAGCCAAATGTGTTGCCGCGTTAGCATCATCATCACCAGAGAATGTCTGGAAGGTCTGGTGTTTATAGAACTTGGGCCAATGCCACTCATTAGGATCGTCTTTGGTCAGAGGAAACAGTGCTTCGTAAGTCTCATGCATCTTGGTTAACCTTACTTGACAATCATCCATGAGCTTATTTATACGTGCCTCCCACTCAAAAGCAAAATCCTCTGATCGTCTGGTTTTCCTAGCCAAGTCCGATACGGTTTTGGTTAGAGAACCCAGATCCCTATCAACTCTTTGAGTGATAGCTGCCGCTGACCGGCGGTATTCTTCCAATCCTTTGTCTAAAAGGCTCTGGACATCAGCCCGTAGGCGTTCTTGACCTTCTGCCAAACTAGTCACCTGAGCGTTTATGGATTCTTTATCCTCTTGTTCTTGATTCAACTCTAATCGCATAGACCGCATAGTACTCGCTATCTCCTTTAAGGAGTCGGTCTGAGCAGCGAGATGATCATTCTGTTGCCCAAGTCTGTCTTCGAACGATCGAAAACTACTAGTTTGGTGTAAATCTCGTCTTATTGCATAGGCCACGTATTCGTCATACGTGAGTGCCTTTATCTCCGCTTCACTTAGAGGTTCGAACTCCATAATGTCAAAGTTGCTAGCGAAGATAATTTCAACCGCTTGATTACTTAGTGAACGACACCGACCAGAAGTGTGTTCACGGTATACCGGTTGTGGATGTTTGCGACACTGAGGATAGACCCTTTGATAAGGATCTTCAATTGTCGCTTATGAATGCAAAGAGATATTTTTATGTCCCACTGGGCGTGCCAAAATGTTCGATGCAGAAATATCTCTCGGGAGAGACTTCCTCCGCGAAGCAGTCTCTTTTAATATCGGATGTCTTAACCGCGTGTACCGGTCTATCCTGTATGTGCTTCGATGCTGGCGTGCCACCGTCTCTCAACGGAATTCGGACTAGTTACAGCCGCCTGACTTCTAATGTAAGCGATTAAGATAGGGAGAGCACCAACCCTATCCGAATATGTTCTTTTTGCCTAGAAACCTAGGACTTCGATATGTGTATCTCTTTGCCAAATCTTGAAATCGATACTCCCACGTCTCTCGTGTAGAGCAGAGCAATCTCTCGATGAAGTGTGGAGAACACTAGCTTCCCTTGAGTATTCAAGCTCTCAACATACAAGTGAGCCGCTCTTCAACTTTCAGGTTGCAGTTGCTTCCTTGGAGCCGTAAATACCTTCACTCGATAGATGAACAGCACTCAGACCTTCTGGTTGCAAGAAAGATAGAAATCTCGAGGACGAGACGTCTAGTCTAGGTTTGTTTGCGTATAGCAAGATTGATTGATTGATTGTCGGGGGGGCTTTCCATAAGATCCTTGCCTTCCTTATATACTCGCTCACTAATCAGTCATTGATTCTATTTCTGACTCCTTTGCTTTTGTAACTTTGTCTGAATCTCCATACCAGCATACGTGCCATACCACTCATAGGTATTCTAATTCCATCATAACTCCTCTAAGAGTCCTGCAAATATCAACTAGTTATGATAGAAACTGAGCCGCGTGAAACCAGCTCGATAAGACATAGTTCTAATAAAACTCTAAGTCTTCTTCCAGCGAAGCTCGATACGAATCTCGCTAGACCTTTATGCTTAACTTCCTCGATAGGAACTTAAAACATGATGGCTTGCTCGATAAACCTCAGCCATCCAGGCCCAAAGTAAATATTTTATTTAGGCCCAAACAACATCATACTTGCCAAAAAAGATAAAAGAGTAAAGCAAGGTTTTCTGCAGAAAAAGTTTCTTTCAAAATATAATAAGTGATGGCCAATTTTCAGCATAAAATTGAAATTGATTGGAGATAACATACAAGAAAAAAAAGAGAGTATAACCTTCTTATGTTCTCTCAAGCACCCTCAACAAATCCAACGAATATACCTGTGGTTTGATAAAATAGAGCTAGCTAGTTTTCCTTTGCTACTTTTCCTGAGACAAACTTTAGCCACCATCTTGCAGTCTCTGGTTCGAAAAATCCTTCTACACCTTCGAGGAATTAGAATTTCAGTCCCAAGCTTCTCCTATTTCTTTCCCTGAGTTTACAGTTCAACTTTAGTTGTTACACATCTATCTCCCCCTCAACATTTTGTGATGGAACTGGAAACCCATTTTTTGTGTCCAAGTTACCATTAGCAACTTCTTCGTTTTCTGTAAGCGAAAATTGTTGGTGTTCCCTGTCACGCTGTGCTTCATCGACATCCTGTTGAATTGTCTGGATAGAAGCACGAGCACCCACCTTGTTTACTTCCCATGAATTGTCTTCCGAAGAAGTTGAGGAAATGGATGAGGGGCCATCAATTAAGTCAGCAACTCGCACCTTGTCACACAAAACCACGTTACCAGTATACTTTATACACAATCAGTATTTGTATATTTTCTATAGTAATGTCAGTGCAGGTTAATCTACAGTCGCAAGTACCTGCAATGGCTTCAAACCATTCAATTCTTGATCATCACGTTTGCTGACAACATCTTGAGCTTGCAGCTCCATGGAATCACGAACAATTTGACGAAGAAAGTTCACATCATCAGACATAACACCAAATCCTTTCAAAAGCTTAGAACCCAGCTGCAAACTTGTCTGCACGAAGTAATATATCCAGTCAGCTGTGAAGTCATGATATAACAACTTTGCGCTTAAATGGCTCTGAAAAATAAATGTGTTTCATACCTCTGCACTTTCCATGATGGCATCAGTTGCACCAGCCTTTTTCAGATCTAAAAGGTGTTTGAGGTCAAGGGCTCTGGCATAAATAGGGATCTGAAAATACATTTTACATTAATCTAATAAACAACCGAACCAGAAAATAATTTGGCATCCAAAATAGAAAATTTAGTCTAGCTATCTACTTGCAGGACTCTAGTCTCAGCAGACTTAAGCTAGTGCAGTAGAACTTGAAAGTGATTAACCTTAGAGAGTTTCAAATTGAATTGGATGTCGATATATCTATTGGTCTATAATTCCCCTCGAGTCAGAGTCATTAACCTTAGAGAAGAGATTAAAGTGATGGCTGTAGAACTTGGTCAGCACTCGTTTGTCTCAAAAACAAAATACCTGTCTCTAGATACAATATCAAACAAAACACTCTCGGAGATCTATGTGTCATAATGAGTGGGAAACCAAAAGGAAGGATCTAAATCAAATGAATGGTTTGGAAAACAAGATATGAAAATTAGAAAAAGTTAATCAGCAAAAATACAATTTTAAAATCGAAACCATTGATTGAAAGGAAAAATCCACTCTAATGCATGCATGCTGTAAAAATCCTACAAATATCACTTCAGTTTCGTATTGTATAACATGGACAATAGATATCATGCGAGGAAATTTTCTTTCCATTTCCAAACCAATAAAGTTCCTGTCCATTGCTAATGTGGACAAACAGACCAAACCCCTTAATTCAAAATTTCAAATAACAATATAAAGAAAAGGTGGAGAGGCTTACTGAAGGGAAAGCATGTCGCAGTCTTTCAACAGCCTCGACTGATTTCTGCCTTGCAGTGTACATAACCAAGACAGCTTTTGGGAGAGAAATACCCGCAGATTGCAAAACTGCAGGACTTGATCCATCCCCGTACAGAATTGGAAAACCAAGTTTTCTAGACGCCTGTAATTACAATGGTGACAATAAAGCCAGGTATAAACTTTACTTTTACATATGAAGCAGGTACCAAACAAGACTAGACAATAATGGTCTGCCCTTCAAGTGCCAATGATGTTATGATAATTAGACTTTGAGAAATGAGTAATGGGTAACAATTTCCTGAGAGTGTATGCATAACAGTATAACACAATCTGTTTCGTTCGGAAAACTTTTGCTGCAAGTTTAGACTGAGGCCCCTTAGAGCAAAATAAAGAAAAGATCAGTCCCAAGAAGATGAGCCAGTATTGCACCATTCCAACTATCTCCAAGAATTTAACTATGTCAGAAGCATTTTGCACAAAGACCCCTGCAACTTAAATCATGAATTGTTTATCTAAAAAAGAAGAGGACCTAATAATTACTGCAGAAAATCGACAAATTATCACTCTGCTATTATAATGAAAAAGTAAATTATCGCATCAGTTTATGGTCAAGATGAAGGGAAAGATTTCAATAACCTTCACCACAGATGGATCAAGATCAAAAGCTATATAGGGCCATCCAAGAGCATCACCATCCATTCCAGAAGCCAATGGAGTGGACAAAAAATTGGCAAGAACCTACAAGAGAGAAGGACACTCAAAGGTTCTAAAAATAGGACTAGAGAGCTACTTGATCAACCAAAATTTGTATCGCACACAGTACAGTTTAATCTCACCTGGCCCATTTGTCCAAATCCAAGAATAACAACAGGTTCACTAGAATTGAAGTTCACCGTATCAGGAGCTTTCTGTAAATATTTATTTTAATTGATTCAGGTAAGAAACTGAGGTGTAGACATGGAAATTGGATAGCTGAGTAAATAAAATAGCTTAAAGATTGTCTTAATTTTCATTTTCGACAAACAAGAAGTAAAATTTAATAAAAGTGGACAAATGTGAAGAGAGATCGAGTCATGAAAGCCTGCAAGAATGTCAAAGTTAGGTTCTGATAGAACTTCAAATTTAATGCCTCTGATTTTTATAAAAGCATCCATACATGATTAGGCTTAGCTTTGTTTCATTCAGTATATATATCTTCTAATGCAAACCAATGATTAAGGAACTTACATCCTGTTCTTCAAAATTGTCTTCGATAAATGCAGCAGCTCTTCTTCCAGCATCATTGAGCAAAGGGGTTAATGCCATTGACAGGACAACAACAATGATGAGCAATTTGTTAAGCTCAAGTGGTAGCACACCAAGCCTGTTTTCAATGAATAAAATATTCTTTAAAAAAAAAACATGATGAATTCTTCATTTGGTGTGAAAAACAATCGATTTTTTAGTAGGACTCACCTGTTTGCAAGGGAGAAAACTACAAACCCAAACTCGCCTCCTTGAGATAAAAGCAATCCTATTCTTACACTTTCTTGTAAAGTGAGTCCAACACGAGGGCCTATTGCTGTTATGATCAGGGACTTGATGACAATCAAACCTGCTAAGAGTGAAAGAACATTTGGCCACTCCCGGAAAAGAAGCTGCAGATTAAAGAAAATTTAAAATTAATACAAGTGTTATTCTCCATTTTCTATAATCGCTGCATCAATACATTTCTGCATGACAAGTTCTATCATTAGCATGATATATAGGTCCAAGGAAACTAATATATATTTCACTTTCCATTTCAATACAACAGAACCGCTTACAAGACAACCAAATACATCATTACTCAATCTTTTTAGGAATGTCCAAATAGGTCTTCTCAGCTTTCTTCAAACTTAAGAAGTGTATAGAACAATTAAACCTCACAATAATATATAAGAATAAAATGCGAAGACGGATGAATTATGAAATATTGTGCTAAAAATTATCTTGAATAAAAAAAAAGGGAATAAGGAATCTTTTTCTCTGTCCACTCACAAATAGTATTCTGTGAATGAAATCATGAAAATAGGAACTCGAAAACATGTCAATCAATATTCAAAAAAGTGTTATTAGGAGAAGCTGCCCTGAAACTGAAACATCAGACATGTGTAAAAAGAACTAAAAAAAGAATACTGCTGCACATAGGATATTTATTACCTGTGTGTCTATGGACGTCCCTGTAGCTACAAAAAACAACCCAAGAAGTAAGCCTCTAAATGGCCTTATATCGGCTTCAATTTGTGTCCGGAAATTTGTTTCCGCTAACAGTGCTCCGGCCAAAAATGCTCCAAGCTGCATTATGCAATAACATTCATCTATTTACTATTACATATAAATTTGAGGTATATTCATATCAATTACTATATCTTACAGAAAAGAGATCAAACCGTATCACTGAACCCCAATTTCTGGGTAAGAAGAGAAGTCCCTGCCACTGTCAGCAAGCATAGTGCAACGAATGCCTCCGAGCTCCTTGCTTCTGCCACAAACTGATTTACCAACTTATTTTTAGGCCATAAAAATAAAAATAAAATTATCAAAAACCGCAAATATTAATGAGCTTAAGCACCCTGTTTATGGCACACCTCAAAAACTCGCCTAAGAAGAAATTTTCCTCCAAGAGAAAGAAGACCTAGCCCACCTAGAGCTTTTAAACTTTCCTTCAGAAGCATTGGCCATATACTTTCCTCTGCTATGTTCTGCATACAAATAACAGTCATGAAATGCACAGACAGCAACAGAGACTTTATTACTCTATTTATAATTCTATGAGATAAATTATGACCATTCACTAGTTACCGCTTAATTGAGTAAATCAAGGAATCTGTGTTTTTTATGTAATGAACTCCAGGTTTTAATTTGATTGATTAAACTACTTGGAATACTGATATCTTTAGGCAATTATAGTGTAGTTAACAGCAATTTTCTCTGCTATGGAGATGACCGCTCAGAACCACAGGTAAATACATGTTTTTTAAGAAACAAATGACAAGATAAAAGACAAATATACTGTGCAGCCATTCTAGCGGTACGTCATACAACCTACCTAACTTTATATCTGGTAGAGAAGGAATCACAGTCCCATAAAAGTAAAAACAAGCCTCTGAAATTTAACAAAAGATAGCTGTTTGACCCAAACAAATAAAATAGGAAATAGCTTTCAATCCAAAATTTTATTCTTATCATAATGCACGACAACCTGCAGTCGCACCATATTTAATTGAACCATTAGCTAAGCACCTCCCACACCCACAAACTGCACCAACTAATAATCAATAATTCAAGGAGATTATAATGGATTATCCACTAAGAATTTGCTTAACCGAATGATATAAAAACTAATTAACTGTACTGAAGATTCACGAATTCCCACACTCGAAATGTTGCTAAGTTGCTTTACCATACTGAAGATTTACGAAGGTAAATATAAAAAACAACTGACATGCATCAAAATTAAGCTTGAAAAAAAGAATCAAATGATTTACATACCTGGCTTTCCAGCACCGGAAGTATGACTAAGAGAGGAACGACTGCTATATCCTGCACATATCAGGTGGAGAAAGGTTATTGACATTGTGTGCGCTTTGTTATGAAAAAGTCCAGAACAGTTGGGAAATAAAATGCGGCACCAAATGATGTTATTGAATAGAACCTGTAAAAGAAAAAAGAACCCCCAAATGATGGTTATTGAATAGTACCTGTAAAAGAAGTATCCCCAGAGTTGCTGAACCGAACCTTGTAGGGAGTTCACCTTTCTCTGCAAGTAACTATATATTATGCTATGTAAGCTCTACAAAACTATATGAATGATCATTATAAGTATAATACCCAAATAATATACAGTGGTATAATAAATAAAATAGAGAATAAATTTCCAGGATATACTACAAAACTATATTAATGGTCATTTAAAAGTGCAATTTTAGATAGTATTGATGTTTGAAGTGAAAATTACAATTAGAAGAGCTGTACATAACATATGGAAAGGCGTGAAGAATTTCCAGAGTGAAATATCCTTAATTGCTCACAAATTGTACTACTGTGTGCTTTCAAAATCATCTGAGTCACTGAACTCAAGACCATAGAATCTCATCTATTTAGCCCAATCAAGGTAACAAAGAAGGAGTTGCAATGCGATAGTTCTTTCCTGGACATCATCATGTATTAAAGTTGCTTCAGAAGAGGGCAAGAGAACAAGCAGTAGTACAACTTAAAAGCAAGATCCGCTACATCCTCAAACAGTAAAGGTCACTGGCTCTTTGTTTCAAAGAATCAGAAGCATTAGATATCTTCAGAGAGATAAGAAGACCAGCTACATCCTCAATCAATAATTTACAGACCGACTTTATGTGTAGTGACAAGATCAGGAGATTTATGACAATGCATTACTTTCTTCATATATACGAGCCATCAGGAACAAGCAGTCTTAATTTAAGTGTACTGGCAAGATCAAAAGATTCATATATATGTCATAATTTTGCCCCCTTCTTCATATAAACTAGGCTCCTGGCATGAACACGTCAGATAGTGGGACTACAGCTGCAGAGGAATACTGGGTCTAAATGGTAATGTTTTACATTTCAAAATTTTGTTTAACTGTCTTACTGGACTTATTTTCTCTCTTGATCATCAGAGCTTGAAAAAAAAACTCAAGTTTAGAGGAACGTGATCACTTTAGCTCAAGGGAAATTAGACGTGACACCACATAATGACTGTATCTATAGCTACAATAGAAGCTTTTCCAATACAGAAACCAGTGTTAATCATATTTTGAATTACCTGCAGTACAAAAGCTGAAGACGATAGAGAAAGAGCAGCACCAATCACTACTGCTTCATCAATGCTTCTGATATTGACCTATTAACAAAGTAGCGCGCAAAACAAATAAGGATAGCAGGGATAGTGGACTTTCAATGCTGCAGCTACAGTTAGAAACAAAAAATGGAAAGTGAAAATGATTTTAAACATCACAGATAGTAACATCTGGGTCAGCACATTTCAAATAGATAAGTTGCAACCATTGTATCAGATTAAATTAAAACATAACAAGAGTTGAACAAAAGTTGTCATCCAAGTTGCACACAGTCCTTCAACCTATGGTGAAGTGATTAATAGAACTATTGTCAAGGTATAAAGAAATGCATCAGCAACAAATGTTGATAGTATTCTATAGGGACAGAGTTCTCACCAGATCAGGTCTTGAGTTAAAGAGGAACGTCAAAAGTTTTGTTCCAATAGCCCCATTAGGAGGAAGTTCAAACGCTGTGAAAGCAAGAGTAGATAACACGACCTTCAAGATAGAAAATAATCAGAAAATAAATGTCAAAATCCAATTACCTCCTTGTGGTGTGAACTATTCTAAGAATATGCAAACAAAGAGCAATTATAGAACCGAGCAAGTATAAAATTTTCTAATAAAAATAAACAGCTACTTACACTTCCATTAAAGCAAAACATGGAGCATGTTGTACAATATTTTCAGCATTAATGAATAAGCTGTCATTAGCTCTGCTTCAGCAATTATCGCAGCAACCTTAGCCTTAAAACACAGACGTTTCTCCATTGAAAGAAGAACAAATTTCATTAAACATATCAAAAGCAAGCTGTCAAAAGCAAGTTTGATCGAGGCTCCAAAGGTACTAAAGTTGAAGAAATGGCTCGGGATGGATTAAGGAAGTCTCTAAGAATGCAAAGGGACAAGAAGTCCACTGTGAGGCCTAGACAACTGTACATGTAAGAGCTACTTCCGACAAAAGAATTTAAATAAACATGAAAAGAATGATCCGTACATTTAGAAAAACCAACAGCCAAAATTAGACTTCAGCCCACAAAAAATCTTGCCCTTCACCCCTCGAGGCTTCAATATCCACTCATTCCTCCCATCAAGACTGCCCAAAAGATTGCCATCACAGCACATCTCCCTGTACTACCAAAGAACATCCTTTCACACAATAAGTAAACACAGAATCCAGGTTCAACTAGCTCACTTTGGTCACTCTAAAGAATCTTCCCCCCAAGGTTGCAGTAGCCGGACATTGGAGATGCAGGTGGTCTGTTCTGCACTATCAGCATTCTATTTACTAAAGCAACATCAATAGCTGGAACCTCTCCTTTGACACCATATCACAGATATTCACCCTTCCCTGATGATAATCAACCTAACACATGTACTTGAGAGGTATGTCGAATGAGAGGGGCCAACAAAAGAACGAAGAGGGTTGTCTATTATATCTTTGAGATATGCAAGACGCTCCTGAAAACCCATACTTCCATACCCTTGCTACCAGGAAGCAGTATTCCTAAGGTACAATGGTTGTGAGGTCTCACTATTAAATAGTCTAAGATTCTATGAATCCATACTAATTCTTTTAACAAATTGGTGACTGTCAGGATCCTGAGAGTATAACAGTATATCCAGTTTATTCTTGTATTTCTACGATAACTACATTGGCTGTACGGTAGCAGATATTAGTCGCATAAATGTAATTTTCCAAAGGAAAGATACTGCAGTTGGGTTCACAACCAAAACCATACTGATCATCTTTCAGAGTGGCTGTGGTTTCTTCAGGTGAGCAGATGATGTAATTTTTCCTCTTAGGAGCTAGAATGGAGCATTTGATTCACACAATACGGTCCTGCTTTCAGAGATTACATTGTTTTTATTTGTGAAATGCAATCTCTATTCATCTGATATACACGGAGGCCATTTCATACATTGACTACTGTAGTCAGAGTTTCATAATAATATGCAGCATCTGATTAATCCACCTACTTTACCCGTACTAGATCCTTGAAACATTGCTTTTCTAGACATATTACCTGAGTTAATCCCATGCCGAAGGCAAATTTTGCAAGAGCCTTTAGACGTGAAAATGAAAGCTCTAAGCCCATCTCAAATAGCTACATGGGAAAAAATAAAGTGAAAGTTATATGAGAACAGTTATAAGAAATGTTCACCAAAGAACATAAACTCAGCACAGGAATATAAACCCCTCAAGTAAACATATTTCTATAATTTTAGGAGAATTCCAAGATTTGAATACGGGCAAAAATAAATAGAAGAAAACAGGACAAACTAATGCAAACATAATTAACTAATCGATTAAGCTTACCAAGAAAAGAATCCCCCATTCAGACAAAATTTTCACATCTGTGAGGTTCCGAATCAAGCCAAACTGATTGAGTACAATCCCGGCGAAGAAGAAACCAAGTATCTGAAAACCATTAAAACAAGCTATATGTCATCTTTGTGAAACTGGCCAGCAATAATTACACTCATTCCCTTCCTCAATGCCTACCCATATTCCAAAGAAGAAGAAGAAGAAGAAGAACTAAACCATCACATCATAAAATGGCCTGTACCAAGTAATCTTACAGGGCTAGCTTTGATGATCTTGAATGCAGGAACAACAATAACAGTCACAGCTAGGAACGTCAAAGTATCAAATCCTAAGTCATTAATAACATCTACAGCATTGGCGACGTCAAGTGTTGCATATATCCTCCATCTTGCTGAATAGGCTGGTCTATCGTTTGACAAATTCAATCCTTTCCAGCAGTGTACAGAGGAAGGTAACAAAGAACTGCCTCGAACGAACTTTCTTGAAAGCAAAGGACTACGTCTTATCTTTAAATGATTAGCAGATGACACCGAGCGCTGTTGCTGGTTAATAAGAACAACAAAATGCCCACAAAAGCGTGATGTGGTGGCTATGGAGCTTCCCATAAATGGGTTGTTTTGTTTGATAATGTCGTATCCCTGCAAGTAGTTGAACAAATCATTCAAAGTAATATAGTTCCCCTTTAGTTTTCTGATAAAAGATATGAACTTTGAATAAGTATAGTTGCCTTCTATATCAAAGATTCAGAATGATTATTAAAAGAAGATTACACAATTAAGGTCTTATGCTGATTTAACCTATAATTTTAAACTTTTGGTTCAATTGAAACAAAAACTAATGTGTTGACCAGAGAATCAGATGGCTCAAGCAAGAATAAGAAATGTAAACAGTACGTGATAATAGTGAATGAAGGGATAATACCTTATAGCTTCCAAAGCAAGTCACTGCCTCCAACATACTGCTCAGGCTGATGATGAAACAGCAATACCCACATTGAAGAAAACAAGAGAAAAGCACAGAGCAAACCCAGTATCAGTTTGTGCAATTCAGAGTTGAGTCTGTTGACCCTTGAGAGTGAGGATAAAAACAGCACACGTTTGTGGGCATGTGAGCTTGAAACTCAGAGATGGAGATTAATCCAATCCATTTAAATATGTTTGTAACTTGAACGTGTTTCAAACCAAAAGAGCTTGTGGACTTGTGGAGGAAATCCAGAGCTTGTTTGGCCTCGGAGGGCTTTCAGCATCAACTAGGCGACAAAACGGCGATATGATTTTTTGAGTCGGAAAGCTTACGTGGCGGATTCTACGTGGGATTTTGGTAGACAGAATGTGAGAGCAGAATGCCAGAATCTATCTTCGTGCTTCAGAGCCAAATATTCTATGGTTACCCCACAACCATTTACCTTATATCCTCATTGCTTCAAAAGTTTCAGTTGAAGACTGCAGAGAGTTATGTGCAGTGCAAGGGCGCAACTACTTGGAAGAACTACTTTTCGAAAGTTAACAATGCACCAATCATCAATACATCAAATAGAATAGTTCAACATAATCTATGTGATGAATGAATCGATTTGGAATTTTTGAATTAGAATCACGGGATTACACTAGCTTGATTTTTCGATTGCTCAACAATAGGAAGTTTACAACGAAAAGCCTCTCTCACAAGTCACAACCACCCCTGGCCTAGCCGGCTAGCCCGATCAAACTGGAAAGCAGAGAGAGGACGTCTGAAGCCGGCAAAGCCAGAACAGAATAACACAGGATTATAAGAGTACCCTAAAACAGAACCTTTTGATTCCCCAAGTAAACTACATACTAGAAACATTTAGGAGGCATATCAGTAGTCAGACACTACATCGTTCGGCATATCTGATGGAATGGAGGCAAGAGACGACGCAAATAACAAAATTTTGTGCAACAAAGCTAACTTAAGTTATACATGAAGACACTCTGTATCGGACAAAAAAAAATGTATACATAAAGAGCAACGATAGCATTAAGCACAAAAGTTGGAGCATTTATCCTCACCATGCCCACCAAGTTTTTAACTTAATATACTAGTACAGTAGAACAATCATATAAGGGCTCCTTCACTCGGAAGGATTAGAATTGGCCGGACTAAACTTGAGTGAAATACTGTTCACACAATGACGTTCATCTGTGGATGTCTTGAAACCTTCGCCTTTAAATACATGACCCAGGTGTCCACCACAAGCAGCACATGTGATTTCAACACTCATCCCATCGCGGTCCGGCTGATAGCATATAATATTTCATTAATAGAGAGCTAGAACTAGAAGAGAAATAGGATTAAGAAAAATGTTCACGTACAACAGAATTAATGGCCCCAGGAATACCCTCATAGAAAGCCGGCCATCCACAACGGGAGTTAAATTTGGTGGTGGACTTGTAGAGAGGAGTCCCACACCCTGCACAGGTATAAACTCCCTCCTCAAAGAACTTGTCATACTCCCGTGCCAGGATACCTTCAAAGCAGCCAAACAATGTCAAGCTTACAAGTCCCATATACAGATGCATTTTTTAGTAGTATGATACACCATATAGCCCTCGCAACTCGTTTCATTTTGAGCCATTGACATAACTCTCCCTACTCTCCCTAGTATCAATCTACAACAAATTTTCCTTGGAATCTTTGATACTTACATTCTACTACACCTATCATCTTTCACCAACACTTACAAATGAAAGTAGCTAGAAAACCCTTAATTGATAAATGTAAAAGATATCATATTTATTCAAATATTCAAGCACCTATCATTGTGTTCTTCCATTTTATTATCTAAAGGACAGTCATTATTCTACTATCAAGTTCATCATTTGAAACACCAAAATTTTTACACTCAGTCACAGAAAATTCCCACACAAATCACAGTCTTAGAAACAGATACAACTCACAAGTCACATCACAACCAAACATGTTTGAAACTAGCTCAACTCTTTATCATGATGATAACTTAAACAATCCGAGGAATCTTACTCGGTGCCTTTTTGTCGCAGAATCCGAAACTGCTCAAGAGAGCACTGCCCTCCACTCCTCCTCTGATTTTTGTGTTCGATGCAAAAATATCTCTCGCGAAGAGATCCTTCTCGTGAAGCAGTCTCTTTTATGATTTCGGATGTTTTAACCGCGTGAGCCGGTCTATCCTGTCTGTGCTTCGTATGCTGACGTGCCACCGTCTCTCGACGGAATATGGACTGATTACAGCCGCCTGACTTCTATATTAAGCGATTAGAATGGGGAGAGCACCAACCCCACTCGAATAGGTCCTTTTTGCCTAGTGACCTAGGACTTGTGATCAACGCATTTCATACTTGATTCTTAACGCAATTATCTCTACATTTAACTTTGTTTTATGCTTAGTAAATATGTTTCTAACTTACTTTATGCTTTTAGGTAGAAATAACGGAGAAAATAATAAAGGAGGCGATTTGGAGCTAAAAGCGTGTTAAGGAGGAAGTTCCTAATTCCGAAGAAGAAATGGTCTTCAAAATGGTTACGAAGATGCATTCCCACATGGTGTCAAGAATTGGAAACCAAATGCCAAATGCAAATGGATACCAAAATGGTGGACAAGAAGATGAAGACATTTCTCCTGCGCGACCCAGGAAAGAGCAAATATGGCGGAATATATGGAGCATATAATGGACGAATTTTGGGAGATATTATATGAATTTTCAGACCTGATTTGAGGGCCAAAATATGTTCAAGAATATGATGAAAGGACCCAACCCCGATTTAGCTTCCTAAATCGGAATCAAACCCCTTCGAAAACACGAACCAACAAAAACTTTTCGAAATTTGGGCAGAGTTTCGTTACTAGCGTGGAATTACCATTACCTGCACGCGGAAAATACACTTCATCCTATGCCACAAAAAGCAAACCGTGGGCGCCAATCCCATCCGGATTTCTCAATATATCAACAGTAAAGTAAAGTAGTAAATATATATACACTTTACTGAAATCCAGTGTAAAATCGTATAACGTATTCAATAGGAAGCTCAGAGCGACATCTAATACATAATCGTATACGCATACCACAGTAGGTAGAACAATAAACCTACTGGATGAAACAAAGTAGCTCGAGCACTATGCCTCCGACCACGACGTGCAACACCAGAGCCCGAACTGCAAACTGGGCACGGAAACCGAAAAGCCCAGGTGAAAGACAATAAACACGTTAGAGTGAGTGGACGAAAATAAATGTCTTTCACCAGTTATATATATGTTTAAAACAACATATGCGAGTCCAGGTAAATAAAATAACAAGTACACGAGGTAAAACTCATACTCCTCCAGTGTACTGAGCATGCAAGTATAAATCCCACGGGGTCACTCATGGACACACACCGTGCTAGTACAGTCAGAATCACGGGATCCCAGACCCACACGTGATTCTAGCCAGAAATGGCCTCAGGTCAAAGGTCTGCCTCCCCCCGGTAAAGACCTCGGGTCAGGGGTCACAGCCTCCCCTGGCATATATGGCCTACCATCGGGGATCAGCCGAGAGGCAAGTGTATCGATACAACAACGTAACCACGACTGTACTCTGTGTAAACCAAATCATAAACATTTCGATGCAAATGCATGAAACAGCATATAAGTATATGTATACTCGTATACGTATATCCGTATAAGTATATCGTATAATCATAAAACACATGCTCATGCAATTCGTAATCTCAATACGCATGCTCAAGTTCGAAAATCATATAAAAGACTCGCAAACAATCCGTGAAAAGAAATGTCCACTCACAGACTGGCGTAACGCGTATTGCGTTAACCCGTGATCCAGCGGAAAGTCCCTCGCCAAAACAACGATCACGAACCCCTGAATATTCGCAATGTCCAATATTCAAAATCATAATCCGACAATACAAATCAAACCACGAGAAACCACCGTTCTCGGAAACACGAAATCCAAAGTCGACGAATCGTCGAAAATTCGTATATGTATACCACAATACCTCGTTTTACGTTCGGACGCTCAACTCGAAAAACGAACCTCCCCACTGCGATCGAGGCGCGATTTCGCGTCAAATGACATACGACTTGTCAAAAGTCAAAAAGTCAACTCTGACCGTTGACCGCCGCCGTTGACCGCCGCCCACGGCGGCGCCACTGTTGACCGGTGAATTTCATGGCGGAGCAACCCGTATTCCATGCAAAACCACCCACTGAGCAACTTTGTCAACTGCATCGAAGTCCAATTCTCACTCTAACATGGTCAATTTCATGAAAAACCGAATGAACACACAAATTTCAAATCCAAAATTCTCCTTGTACACATCGAATTGAAACACGAAACTTACAGGGAAGCATCAAGGGGATGAGAGCTTCAAAGCCCACTCAAATTTGTAGCTCAATTCGGCCAAAAACCATGAACCCTAATACACCTAATTTTCTCCAATTTTGGGCCAGAAATTCCTTCTTTTCCGGCGACCCACGCCACAAACGGTGGCCGGCACCACCACGGGAAGGCCGAGGCGCACCTAACGGACCCTTCCCCAAGCCTTGGGGTGGCCGGAAAAGACCCCACCGCCGTGAGCCACCGCAAGCCGTCGAACTCTCCACACACCACCGAGTTGACCCAGTCAACTCGGTCAACACCCAAAAGAGTAAGTATTGACTTGCCCAGTATGGAAATTTCTATTTATAGCCTTTCCCAAAAAGGAAACTCATGCTTATCCATTTCGGCAAACTTCAAACGCGCGTAACTTTCTCGTCGTATATCCGATTCCGATAATTCTCGTGGCCACAAACTCGTCTCGACATACTCTTCCAATATTACCTGAAGTCAAACATATCGGCCAACCGAATAAAAAGTCAACCCTTCAAAGCAACACACATTAAATCGACTAAATAATCAACAAACGGAAAAATTCGCAACTAATTCCTCGAAACTCCAAATCATGCTCCGGAAGTTCCCACAAGCTCGAAATTAAATTCCGAACAACTTCCGTGAAGAAGCCAAACCCAAATTCTCGTCCGGTAATTTAGTCGTTAAGTAGCCCACCATTTAAATCTGAACTTCAAATATTCATAATTAATTCCTCGGTCGTCCAAATAACGATCCGGAACTGCCCACGAACTCATAATCACACGTAGAATGACTCTCGAGAAGAGACCCAGCTCCAATTCTCGGCCAATAATTTAGTCGTTAAGAACTCTGGCGATTCCAATATCTGTCGAAAATCCGCGTTTGCGCTGTAACTCACGAATCAAGCTGATTATACTTCTGATTCTGGTCCGGGTCGTCACAAATCCACCCCCCTTAGAAAAATTTCGACCTCGAAATTTCCGAGTCTGCCGACTATAAGGTAGGAGCACTGCCTCTGCATACTGCTCAACTCACCAACGGCAATCTCAACTGAACAACTCTGATCACAAACTCCACAATAGGAGATAATTCCGTGTCGGAATCCCTGTACCCTCAAATCACAAATCTGAACTGGCTCACACAATCGCTAAGTGTTCCTACATAAGGAACAGATAGGGTACACAACACGCAACAACCTGAAACATAGTTCCGCCACGCGGAACACAACACACAAAGCCAACACTATAGGCGATGCCGAACCATACGGCGTAACACAAACTCGCCTATGGCCATATATGGATCAAAACATCAAGGCAAATCACAACACGACCTGCTCATACCAACGAAACTCAAGCATCGAACTCAAACAATTATCAACCCATTTCCGCTAATCTGACAGTCTGTGGTAACACACTCCACAAAATCGGAAACAAACATCAACTCAAATTCAAACCAAACTCACTCCAACATAATGAAGTACAACATCGTTCCTTAAGACGACGTCAAACAATATCAAAATCACAGTGGACAACAACCTGGTACTGCAAGCAACCTCGAACAACTGAAACTGCTGGTCCCGAATCCTCCGGAACTGCAACACCGAGTCCACAACATGCCCTCCAAGGCCTGAATAATCCTCGAAGATCGCTCGCCAATCTGAGGATAAGAACCGGTACTAGCTCGTAATCTGGTCCCTAATGCTCGCTGCAAAGCTCGCCAACACACAGTCGTAGCTGATCACCTCAATCGGCGAACTGGGACACAGGTACACCACGTAGATGGACAACCTCCACCAAACACAGCCATAACCGCCTGTCACTGAAATCATTTCTGAAAGTACAAGTAAACATACCAAGTTTATCAAACTGTCCACAAAGACCTAACAACCGGTATCACAAACCAAACTGCGTATAAACACACACGAGATCACAACAGTAACCGCCACGTCTAACCGGAAATCTCAAATGGCTAACACATCTCGGCACGTCTCTGCCTCCTAGCCATCGCCAGTCGACGAATGTGGCATCAGTACACACATGCTGCGCTCGCACAAGCTGCTATATCGCTCTTCATGTTGCGTCACGAGTAGTAAACTTGAAGTATCTGACATTTCTCCGCGTCACTAGCGCCAAACACGCGCAAAATCACAAGCCTCAACATCATCATACTCAAATTCAGCTCTCGTAGCCCATAACTCGGCTAATACGGAAACTCGAGCCACACATACACGCATGCAATACCGAAGCTCCTAACTCTCGACTGAATGCATCAACAGCAACATCATCCCAAACGGATGGTCAAAGTGCAACCACTAGCCTTCCTCGAACAAACTCTAATGTGCAGCCATAGTCGTCAGTCGACTCCATCCATCGACACTGCCTCAAGCCCAAATCTGGCCGAAAATGCAAGTGGATGAAATCAATGGTCGGTGTACATCCTACACCACGCTGCACGCCGTAGCTATAAAATCTCGAACTCTCCGATGCTAACAATAGGACAGCTACACCCAAATCAAACAAAGGATACGTAACCACACAAGGTTTCCACTGTCCGTAACCATGAGCCACCGCTCTGCTACACAGTATCAAAGCATAACCAAATCCAAACCTTGATGCATCGCCATAACCCACGAACTTGTCGCGGTCGTCAAGTAAGGACAAAACCGAAGTAACGGTCAACCATCCTACAGGAGTAGGTAACTCTCCTCGCGTGCATCGAACCACTCGAACTCTACGCCTTCTCCGTCAATCCGGAAAGTAGAGTGGCAATCCAGGAAAATCCTGCACAAAGCCGTCGGTAAAAGCCTGCTAAACCCAAGAGAAACTCTAGATCTCTGGCACAGTAGTAGGGCAAACTCCAAATCAACACGGCTTCGAACTGGTCAGGATCCACGCCAACTCCCTCGGATAACATCACATAGCTCAACATCTTCACGCTAATCGACCAAAACTTACACTGGATGAACTTTCACAAACAGCTAATCGTCTCGCGAAGTCCACAAAACCGCTCGCAACTGCTCCAGGTACTGGTCCACACTTTCGGAGTACATCAGGACATTGCCAACGAACATGACCGCAACTCATCCAGAAACCGTCTGAACACATGGTCCATCAAGTCCACACGATCTACGGAGCATTGGTCAACCAATGAAGTGACCAAGAACTCCAGATGCTCGCTCCGAGATCCGAAAACCACACCTGACTCATCAAACCTCCATTGATGGTATCCGGATCCGAAATCGATCTTCGACCAGTCTGAAGCTCTCACAAGCTGATCAAACCAATCATCAATCCGAAGCGGAGGATACTCACTCTCCTCTGAAACGAATCAGGCTTCCGGTAGTCAATGCGCCACCTCATCGAACCATACAAACAGTCGCACAACTGATGCAAGAGCATACCACGCAAATACGCGGTGTCGTCTAAAATCTCCTGAAACCTCCTCCAGCAACTCCTGGAGTCGAAACTGTAGCTCCATCAGCTCCGCTGGCTCCAAACAACAGAACGTCGGTAAAATGAGTCCAGCGCCTGGTACAAGCTCAATGGTGTAGTCAGTCTCCCGAACTGGAGGAACACCAGGTAACTCCTCCAAAACACACCTGGAAACTCGGGAACCACCTCAATGTCACCAATGTCAGGTACAGCAACCATAATATCCACACATGTGCTAGGCAAATAACATAACTCATCTCCACCATCCGCTCGACCATCACCGCGAAACAGCATCTCGGGGAAATCTGGTCGTCGAAACACAACCTCCTTCTCGAGGTACTCGAACACAGCCAAATGCATCGTCAGTAAGTCCACACTCACAAACATTCCAAAACCACAATGTCTAGCTATAACAGATCCGCGGCTAACCCATATCCTCCAACAAGGATCTCGCAACCTCCGGATGGATACAACACTCTCCAAGACCTCGGAAGTGGAGATGCAGGTACAATCGCCATGGACATCAAGCAACAGTAACCTCGGAGAAAAGTCTGTCCTCAAACAAGGTCATGGCACAAACTCCAACATGCCCAACTAGCCGCCCACATCAATTGCGACTTGCTGAATAAATCATCAAAATGATACATTGATCAGACTTCAGGAACAACATGAGGATCTCCTCGTAAACTCTGAGCTACCGAACCGCTAACACAACTGGCTGAGGGCGCTCCCTCGCAACGTGACCCTCCTGTCCACCGAAACAACAACTGAGGGTACTCCTCGAACACAAATCACCGCAACACCTGCTGCGTGAAAGGATCGCCAACGATCGCCCAATCTCATGCCACAGGAGCAAGTCCACTACACCGTGATCTCCGCCATCACTAAACGGATTAGCAGAGGATCCTCAACATGATCGAAAAGGCCACAGTCTGATGACGTCACTGATCCCGAAGTGTCGGAACTCAACCTCATCAAAATCTCACTGCTGAATCCACTTTCCTCAAACCATCGCATCGAAAACCACATACAACATTCCTTCGCAATAGCCTCGCCACTGAGTGCAGCACACTAAGCTCCTCATGGTTGTCTCGAGGCACATCAATCTGACTCTCTCTGATGCTCAGGTTCAAACTCATCTCGAACCTCGTACACTGCTTCCTCTGAAGCCACATAACTCGTGCAAACCGAAATAACATAGGAACAATGCATCTCTGCCTCAGGTGGGTAAGCACTCCACATTCGATTGCTGGATAGCCTGATAACACCATCACTGTTTACACAACACTCTGAATGTAGGCCATGGAGTCACAACCGGAACTCACACAATATCAGCCCACAAAATACAACAATCTAACTCAGGCAAATATCACTGCCACAAATCTCAGCTCTGAGGCAACATATAGACGCTCATATACACATCCCCAGGCAAACCGTGCCACACAAATCTCTGAACTCTGAATACTCATCCAAACCCGCTGTTCACTGGAAAATCGCGCGTCGATTGATCCTCAACAGGATCCACAACCGAAACGACATGGAAAGCACGTCAGGAGGAATCCTAATGAATACAATATCGTTCACAACAAGTGGAACGTAATCATGGAACTTCAAATATTTGAAAGCATACAACACCCGGAATTTGATGATTATCCGCCGGCCGGTCGGGTCACCGTTCCAGACATGCTGTACATTCTCAAATACCCTTAGTAAACACGACTACAGAAGTCTACAGAACCTATAACCTAATGCTCTGATACCAAGCTGAAAGGACCCAACCCCGATTAGCTTCCTAAATCGGAATCAAACCCCTTCGAAAACACGAACCAACAAAAACTTTTCGAAATTTGGGCAGAGTTTCGTTACTAGCGTGGAATTACCATTACCTGCACGCGGAAAATACACTTCATCCTATGCCACAAAAAGCAAACCGTGGGCGCCAATCCCATCCGGATTTCTCAATATATCAACAGTAAAGTAAAGTAGTAAATATATATACACTTTACTGAAATCCAGTGTAAAATCGTATAACGTATTCAATAGGAAGCTCAGAGCGACATCTAATACATAATCGTATACGCATACCACAGTAGGTAGAACAATAAACCTACTGGATGAAACAAAGTAGCTCGAGCACTATGCCTCCGACCACGACGTGCAACACCAGAGCCCAAACTGCAAACTGGGCACGGAAACCGAAAAGCCCAGGTGAAAGACAATAAACACGTTAGAGTGAGTGGACGAAAATAAATGTCTTTCACCAGTTATATATATGTTTAAAACAACATATGCGAGTCCAGGTAAATAAAATAACAAGTACACGAGGTAAAACTCATACTCCTCCAGTGTACTGAGCATGCAAGTATAAATCCCACGGGGTCACTCATGGACACACACCGTGCTAGTACAGTCAGAATCACGGGATCCCAGACCCACACGTGATTCTAGCCAGAAATGGCCTCAGGTCAAAGGTCTGCCTCCCCCCGGTAAAGACCTCGGGTCAGGGGTCACAGCCTCCCCTGGCATATATGGCCTACCATCGGGGATCAGCCGAGAGGCAAGTGTATCGATACAACAACGTAACCACGACTGTACTCTGTGTAAACCAAATCATAAACATTTCGATGTAAATGCATGAAACAGCATATAAGTATATGTATACTCGTATACGTATATCCGTATAAGTATATCGTATAATCATAAAACACATGCTCATGCAATTCGTAATCTCAATACGCATGCTCAAGTTCGAAAATCATATAAAAGACTCGCAAACAATCCGTGAAAAGAAATGTCCACTCACAGACTGGCGTAACGCGTATTGCGTTAACCCGTGATCCAGCGGAAAGTCCCTCGCCAAAACAACGATCACGAACCCCTGAATATTCACAATGTCCAATATTCAAAATCATAATCCGACAATACAAATCAAACCACGAGAAACCACCGTTCTCGGAAACACGAAATCCAAAGTCGACGAATCGTCGAAAATCCGTATATGTATACCACAATACCTCGTTTTACGTTCGGACGCTCAACTCGAAAAACGAACCTCCCCACTGCGATCGGGGCGCGATTTCGCGTCAAATGACATACGACTTGTCAAAAGTCAAAAAGTCAACTCTGACCGTTGACCGCCGCCGTTGACCGCCGCCCACGGCGGCGCCACTGTTGACCGGAGAATTTCACGGCGGAGCAACCCCTATTCCATGCAAAACCACCCACTGAGCAACTTTGTCAACTGCACCGAAGTCCAATTCTCACTCTAACATGGTCAATTTCATGAAAAACCGAATGAACACACAAATTTCAAATCCAAAATTCTCCTTGTACACATCGAATTGAAACACGAAACTTACAGGGAAGCATCAAGGGGATGAGAGCTTCAAAGCCCACTCAAAGTTGTAGCTCAATTCGGCCAAAAACCATGAACCCGAATACACCTAATTTTCTCCAATTTTGGGCCGGAAATTCCTTCTTTTCCGGCGACCCACGCCACAAACGGTGGCCGGCACCACCACGGGAAGGCCGAGGCGCACCTAACGGACCCTTCCCCAAGCCTTGGGGTGGCCGGAAAAGACCCCACCGCCGTGAGCCACCGCAAGCCGTCGAACTCTCCACACACCACCGAGTTGACCCAGTCAACTCGGTCAACACCCAAAAGAGTAAGTATTGACTTGCCCAGTATGGAAATTTCTATTTATAGCCTTTCCCAAAAAGGAAACTCATGCTTATCCATTTCGGCAAACTTCAAACGCGCGTAACTTTCTCGTCGTATATCCGATTCCGATAATTCTCGTGGCCACAAACTCGTCTCGACGTACTCTTCCAGTATTACCCGAAGTCAAACATATCGGCCAACCGAATAAAAAGTCAACCCTTCAAAGCAACACACATTAAATCGACTAAATAATCAAGAAACGGCAAAATTTGCAACTAATTCCTCGAAACTCCAAATCATGCTCCAGAAGTTCTCACAAGCTCGAAATTAAATTCCAAACAACTTCCGTGAAGAAGCCGAACCCAAATTCTCGTCCGGTAATTTAGTCGTTAAGTAGCCCACCATTTAAATCTGAACTTCAAATATTCATAATTAATTCCTCGATCGTCCAAATAACGATCCGGAACTGCCCACGAACTCATAATCACACGTAGAACGACTATCGAGAAGAGACCCAGCTCCAATTCTCGGCCAATAATTTAGTCGTTAAGAACTCTGGCGATTCCAATATCTGTCGAAAATCCGTGTTTGCGCTGTAACTCACGAATCAAGCTGATTATACTTCTGATTCTGGTCCGGGTCGTCACATATGATAGATTCGGCCAAGAATTATTAGGGAATAAGGAAGGCAAGATTTGAAGATATGAAGATTTCCTTTTCCCTTGAAGAAGAAGAAAACAGGGCAGCCAGGTCACTTAAATTCTAAAATCCGTAGTAAATCCAATTCAATTCCAAATATGGCGTTCATTAAATGGATTTTATAGCCCTTTGAATAAGCTTTCTAATGAAACAAGAATTAGAATTTTCCATGATCTGCAACTCCGGGAAAACGCGTTTGAAGACATACTGTCAGATTTACCCGGGTACATAAGGAAATTCTTGTTTTGGTAGGAAAAACCCTACTCTTCTCCTATATAAAGGGGAGCTCGACTCATTCATTTGGATCACTCATTCAAGACACCAAAAGTTCTGCCAAACACTCCTCTCCACCACTTTAGCAAAATTCCTACAAGAAGCCGCCCCTCCATTCATCAAGAACTCCTCCACCGAGTCGACTAGAAGGCAAATTCCTTTAGAGCCTCTCCATCTCCTAGAAGGCCGGATTACATCCTTGACGCAGGGAAAATTCCCGAGCAAAGTGTATTTCGATCCCTTCTATTTTCATTCTTGTAGACTTTTGATATTGTAGTCGAAATAAAGTTTGTTTCGGTTCACTTCCCTGTCATCTTTGTGTTATTTTCGTGACTTACTCTTATCTTAGAATTTATTCAAGCATGTTGAACTTAATGAATCAATTGAGGCGAAGGCAAATTCCTTGTCAAGTTAATATGTGTCGTAGGGAAAATTCCCGAGCACTAATGAAGATCATACATGTTAACTTGGTTAAAGACTTAGATATTAATATGTTGCATATAACATGACTAGGTGAGTAAGACGTGGTGTATGGAATGAGTTGATCATTGTATATACGTATATAAACCTTTTATTTTCGGTCTAGTGAGCATGTTTAGGATTTTATGTTCTTTAATTGTTTCTACTTGTCTATGAGTGAAACATGTTAGAACTTAGGATTTCTATGTGTGTTTACTTGCCATCTTTTGTCTTTTAATTTCGTAGATTAGATAAACCAACTTTCAAACCCCCCATACCTTTTATTTTCTGTTTACAAACGTTGTCATGCTTAGTACCCTCAATCCCCGGTTAAGAACGATACCCTATTTACCAATGCTACATCTACAACAAAGGGTTTTAATTGCTTATGCGTTTTTGTTGAGTGTTAAGTGTTTATTTAGTACTTAGTAAAAGCGTGTATCAACTTGATATGTGAATCTCTAGCTTAGTCTCTGAAATCGATACTCCACACTCCTATTCAGTGCAAAGCAGAGCAATCCCGTTGACAGAGTGTTGAGAACACTTGCTTCCTTCGTGTGCCCGAACTCTCACCCTTATGTGACAAGCTCTTCGACCTTCTGGTTGCAGAGAAGATAGAAATCTTGAAGACGAGATGTCTGTCTAGGTTTGTTTGCGTATAGCAAGTTTGTATGTTTGATCGGGGACCTTTCTCACAAGGTCCTTACTCTCCTTATATACTCGCTTAAACAATAGTCATTTACTCTGTTTCAAACTCCTTCTGCTCTTATAATCACAGTTTGAATCTATCACCAGCATACATGTTGTAGCTCTCATAGATATTCTAATACCATCATAACTCTTCTAAGAGTTCTATCTAAAATAAAACTAGTTATGATAGAATCAAAGCCGCATAGAACCAGCTACTTAATAGGATATAGTTCTATTAGAACTCAAAATCTGCCCCTGGCGAGTGTTCGCCAGACGTTGTTCTCACTTGAGCCTTCGCCAAGCGCTTAGAATACAGTGGGCCGCTCGCATAAACCTCGGTTATCCAAGCCCAAAATGAAATACTTTATTTTAGGCCCAAACATTGCCCCTCAGGTCTTGAACTTGGAAACTTCCTGAACAAGCGAAAAGACTTGAATATACCTTGACTAATGTGCCCATTGACTTTTAAAACGGTATCCCATTACTCGAACGCCACGTCACCCAACCTTTCAAAAAAGTGTGACGCTCGACTGACACATTATAAAAGCACCAGTCCATATCCACAAATTTCATCCTTCAACGAAACCCTTTCACCTGCTCCGATCCTGCACTTTCTAACCCTCTCAGTCAAAAAGTTCATACCCTTTCCTTCACACCGCCGTCAATCCTTATTTTTCCAGAAAAATGCCTCCTCGCAAGGACATTCCCAGCCTTTATGAATCCCATGACGCCAAGAAGTTCTCCAAACAACTCAAGGTCGTCGCCAAGCGACATAACCCAGACGCTGTTTGCACCCTCTCTATAGACCCTGTTGAAAACACAGGCCTTCTTGGTCCATTTCTGGACATTCCAATTAATCCAGAGCTCTTCAAAAATCTCCGCCAACCCATATGCAGTTCATCCCTCATACTCCAAGCAAACCCCAGGGTAGACCCAAGGGAATGGACCCAAAAAGACACTCTCTGTCTTATTGGAAAGTGGCCACACTCGAGTGCAGAAGATCTCGCCTGGTACCAGCACCGCTTGGGCAAGATATCAAACGGTGGGAGACAACCGGAATAGCCCAACTCATCGATTTGTGCTTTTCTCTTCCAGCTGGAGGCAACAGAGCCCCATTTGCCACATCCATGTGCTTCTGAGACTGCACAGCAAACTGCTTTCGTCTTCCTTGTGGTGATGTGAGTATCACAATGCTCGACCTGTATACTATGTTTGGAGTTCTTGCCTTTGAAGAAACCTGGGCTCCTCAACAAAACCACAAAACGCCTAATCAAGCCTCCCCAGAACGCCCTTTATCCTACTCCTCCTGGGTGAAACACTTTGCTCGCGAGGAAAAAGACACACCACAAGGAGGAATAGCCTTTCTGGAGTATTGGCTAGCGAAGTACCTCTTCTGTTCAACCTCTGCCAAGGTCACTAAAAGCTGGACCAACCTCGCTGAACGCCTCTTCAACGGTGAACAACTAAGCTTGGTTGAATCCGTTCTCGCCTACATCTATTATGGCCTAAGGCGAGTCACATTATCGAAACTTGACCTGAACCAGCCTGGACCACTTTGGATGGTAGAACTCTAGCTGCAGATCTACTTCCCCTTCTTCTGCCCCTCAACACCCCTTGTCCAGGAAGAACACAAGCTGCTGGGCCAGACATTGGTTTCGACAATGCCTAGGACTAAACAATGGTCCTATCTCCAGTGCTTCGAGCACCTTTGCTCGCACAAGGACTTCCCAACTACAACAGTTAAGAACATTCTGAGTCGTCGCCACCCTGGCCTCCTCACAAGTGGATTTATGTCCTCACCAGAACAAGATGTTCTCGCGAGGAAACTCTTCATTCGATTCAACACTTGTCAGGACATGCCAATTCCAGACTAAACCAGCTCCGGGTATGAGCTATATACCCCAAACCACTTCTGTAGACAGTTTGGGCTCAGCCAGGATGCTCCCATGCCCCTCGCCTATTCTGTCAACAAATACACCTTCTGGCGAGGAAACAAACATCCTCTCGCAGCAGAAGTACGAGATGAACACTTTGGCTTTCCAACAGTAATGCTTCCACCCATAACAAAGCCACTAGTGATTTCTCAGTCGGTTACCCAGTCGTACCTCGCATGGTACTCCCAGATCTGGGAAGAAAAACGACACCAGGGACCGCTTTTATGTTTTGCCGCCATCTTTCATGACTTCAGCCACATATTCTCAAACAAAGAAGACTTGGCTACATTAGATGATTCATACAGGAGCACCAGCTCTACCCCATGGCCACAGGTATGCCCCTTCATTCTAAAAATTGCCACATGTATTAGCAACTCTTCAAATCATAACTGACCATTCTTTTCTTCAACTTCTCTTGCACAGCACACCCCTGAACCAGATGTGACTGTGGCCATACAGTCCTTTAAGAAGAAAAGATCAAACCCTTCTGGATCCTCTGTAAGTATTTGAAACTGTTGTTTCCAGAACAATCTGATTTTGCTACTAACTTTGTAACTAACCCCAATCCTTTGACAGTCTCCAAAACGTAGGAAGATTATATTGAAGACCAAAGGGCCTCAAAGTGGAGCTTGGCTAGATTCAAAAGTCATCAGCAGAGATAAAAAAGCAAAGCTCCAAGCTCGAGTCTTTCTGGCCTCAATTGATCAGAGGAGTGACAAAGCCTCAGGATCCAGTGCTTGCTCAACCGTAGCCTTTACCATTGCAAACTGGTTATGTGCAAATCCAAACGGCATGCCTATGCTCTCCCAGTTCGATGACCTCCTGATTCAAGGATCAAGGGAGTGGCAGGAGCTATGCAAGGACTAAACTCTTGCGAGCAAGTACCCAGACCAACACTTTGATCTGGATACCATCTTGAAGGCGAACATCAGACCACTTCAATTCTCATCTGATGACTCCTTCATTGGGTATTTCAATCCTGAGAAGTTTACAGCTCTAAATGGCCTTCCCTCCTTCGATGCTCTATGGGAGCAAATCTGAGACGGCCACAAGCCACAAGTATTCGTAGTGAGCTGGAACGATCATTTCTTCGTCCTCAAAGCTAAAGACGAAGCTTATTATATAATAGACTCACTAGGAGAAAGGCTTTCCGAAGGATGCTGTAAAGCTTTTATTCTGAAGTTCGATGAATCCAGCATCATACTTGATAATGAAGATAGTGATGCAGGCCCTGAAATCATCAACAGCGCCAAAGAATGCTGTAAATATTTCATAGCCAGATTTCTAGCTGGAATCCATCGAGCAGAACTCGAGGAAGGAGAGAAAACAAAGCCTGTTGATTCTGCCATTTTGTTCAGGCGTCTGCAAATTGAAATCCAATCTTGCTTCATTCCTTCCTCCTCTGGCAAGGGCACTAGCACCCAGAATGAGCAAATCATTCCAGAGCCTGAACGTCAAATCATCTCCTTGCCAGAGCACTTGGTTACACAACCACCAATTCTGGTTGAGAGTAATCCAGAAGGTGAAGAACCGAGTCCTTCCTCGCCAGAGCCCCCAGTTCAAGCAGCTGGAGGAACACAGTCATTGTCTCCCCAACAAGTAAGAACTCTCCACACTTACTTCTGGATTAATGATTTCTTAATTGGTCTAGATATTCTATTATCCATACTGTAGTCCAAACATGTTCCTGTGGACCTGGACGTTCGCAAGACAATTCCTAATAGTCCCAGGAACCAAACAAACTCATCAGGCCAACTTCTTATAATGGCCGCTGAGGATCAGCCCAACAGTCCTCCATGTGTCAACGATGAAGGTTCTGTCCCTCAAATCCGAGAAAATCTTACAGCAACTTCATCGCGAGAAAGCAACCCTCAGCTACCCAGTGTTCAAGAATCAACCACCAAGTTACAAGAACTTGTAGGCAAACTGGGTACACTGAGCACTCCTTCTGACACCAGAGTCATGCTTAGAAAAATTCTCTCTGGGCCCTTAGATTCTCCAATAGACATTCAAGCTATCCTCAAACAAGTGAAAACCTTAAAGGTCACTGCCCCAGCAGACTTCATCCTTCGCCTAGATGAACTTGAGGAGAATCTCTCTCTACTCCTGAGCCAAAACGAAGCCTACCATCGTCTAACACTCGAGGCTGAGCGTAAGAACGAAGCAGCAGAGACTTTGGAGCGACAAACTCAAGAAGAGAAAGAGAAAATCCAGAAAATATTGGAGGATGACTCTTCCCAGGTGGAACATTTAGCAGCCAAACGTGCTAGAATAACTGTTCTTAAAGCTGAACTCGCATCCCTTGAAGCTGAAGTAAATGCATTGGAAACTGACATCCCAAAGCGTCAGGACAAAATGCATCAAGTTATGATGGAAGGCGAGAACCAAGCTCAACTCCTACAAGAAGCACGCGATGAAGCCAACAATGCTCACCAAGCAGTTTACGAGGCCTGGGTGGCCTCAGAGATGGCTAAATTCTCAGTGAAGAAATTGATCCTCCTTTTGTAAATCTTTTGGGCCTCAGATGTAGGTCCTATTTGTTTGTCCATTCACTATTAAACTATTTATGTATTCAAATCGTTTTAACGACAAAGTAAGAATTGGGTCCAAAGACCATATTGGGCTTCTCCAATAAGCCCCTTTTTATCTTCGATCCAACCTCGTTTTAAGCTGTAACTAATTTGACTATTCTGACTGTTCACCAATAAATGGAATTGAATTCTAAGCTTGGAATCCGTATCGCGTCAAACAATCAAAATCTTTTGAAATACGTTTTACCTGCCCCAGAAATCTCCTCATTTATCATGCACTTCTTGCGGGTAGATAAACCGTCCTCTCGGTCCACTTCCATTTGGACACGTGTTCTCTATTTTTGGGTGTAATTACTCTCGCGAAGCCAAACCGTTGTGACTCCTGGCTATAAAAGGTTTCCCTTCCTTTGTGTTATGAAACAACCCTTTCGCAAGAATGAATTACCTCCTTGTTTATTTGCTCTCGTCTTCCTATCTAAAGAAACCCCCAGATAAATCCTTCCATGTTGTGTTCCTTAGATAGCAATATCCACGTCCAAACCTGGACTAGATAGCAATATCTACGTCCAGGCGTTGCCTTGGTTATCCCAGCTTGAGTCAGTAGAAGAAGGGAGAAGCCACAATCCCGAGGTGAAGACCCCCTCACCTTTCCCCAGTGCACCCGCTCGGTGTCGATAAGTATTGGAGGTGGTATGCCTCTTCAATGTGGCCTGCAAAGATGGGGAAAGATGGGGGCATCACCCTGGGAAGAAGGCAACAAACAACAAGGCAAGTGTAAAGGGTCTTTTGATCTGATGCACCTTCTACCTTGGCGTTTCAAATCCTCTCCATCCTATCACCGAGGTCGATCTCCATATGTACATATTTGATACATCGACCCAGGGGGATGGCCATCAACTAAGAGGATTTATGAGAAACAAACTGTTTTATCTTTTTTCTCTGTTGCTGATTCATAGTTTGTTTTTCATATGGTATCAGAGCTTGAGGCCGCAAAGCCTTTGTATTCTTCCATTTGTTGAATGTAATATTTTATTTGAAGTGCAAAAGTTCCTTATATTGATAAACTTAGATACAGTTTGCTCAAAACTTAGGCCACAGAAACTGGATAACATGAACTTTTGACTTAGAAGAAAAACATAAAAAAATTCGGCCTCGGGTACAGGCCCTAGCTTTTTAACCCCATGAATAGGTTGTTATAATGTACATGATCCTCGGTATGTGTTGCCCATGTAGTTTACTTATGCGATAGCATAAATAAACTAGATTAAGCTGTAGTTGGAGGATCTTCATACTCCCATACTGGTTGTATAAATTTCTTTAGGAAACGACCATTTATTGGATTCGCGTGTATTGTACCATCTCGATCTCGCAAACGAACTGCTCCTTTACCCAACAGTCGATCGATAATATACGGTCCTTCCCATTTCTCTGACCATTTTCCTCGTCCTTCAGTCTTCTCGCCAACAGGCAAAATGACTCGCCAGACAAGTTCTCCTTCTGCAAAACTCATGCCCCTAGTACGTTGGTCATAGGCACGAGCCACCTTTTGCTTCTCAGCACGTAGACTATCATAAGCTTGTATTCGTTTCTCATCTAAGTCTTCATGTTCTTGCCACATTGCTTGTACATAGTCTTCACCGATCAAGTTGTGTTGCTCCATCACACGTAAAGCAAGTTATTGATTTCTAATGGCAAAACTACATCGTGCCCAAACATTAGTGCATAAGGAGTTGTACCTGTGGGTGTCCTCTTACTAGTCCTATAAGCCTACAAGGTATTAAAAAGTTCATCATGCCACAGTCTGGCATTGCTCGCAAGCATCCGTTTAAGGATATGAATAATGATTTTATTGCTTGCTTCAGCTTGACCATTGGATATGGAGAAGAGTGAAGAAAGTGAATCCCAAGATCCTTCATTAGAGTGTCCACTTTTCCAGACATAAACGCTGCCCCTCGGTCTGAAACAAAACTCTCAGGAATGCCAAACCGACATATGATATCTTCAAATAGGAACTGGTGGATGGCCTTTGCAGACGATACCCTGAGAGGTCGAGCTTCAACCCATTTTGTGAAGAAATCAGTAGCCACTATGATAAACTTGTGCCCTTCAGATGAATGAGGATAAATCATCCTATTAAGTCCAAAGCCCATCCTTGAGCTGGCCAAGGCTTGATTATTGGCTGTAATGGTATTCTGGGCATATGGTTGACCGAACCATGTTTCTGGCATTCTTCACAACCTTTTGCGAACGTGATGCAATCTCTGAGCATTCCTGGCCAATAAAAGCCATATCTTCTTAGTAACCATCTCATCTTGGGACCAGCCTGATGTGCCCCTGCAATCCCAAGGTGAACTTCTCTCATTAACCGCTTAGCTTCACGTCCAAAGACACATCGTAACAGTATGCCTTCTTCTCCCCTTCTATATAACTCAACATCCTTGAGCACATAGTTAGGAGCTAAAAATCGAATCCGCTTGTCTACCGGATTATTGGGATTCTGGAGATAAGAGATGATTTCCTGTCTCCAATCCACATCAATGTGATCAAGTGTAGCAACGTACCACTCGTTTTTGTCCTCTTGACGTGTAAGAAAAGATGGAAGGGTTCTTCTTTCAACATTTAATATTTGTTCGCGTACTCCATCTTGCAAACTTACACCCGTTGCTAGTTGAGCCAGCTCATTGGCCGCATAGTTCTTCTCGCGAGGAACATGACTCAACTCCACTTCTGTAAACAACTTGAGCAGGTTATAGGCCCGCTTAGCATAAGGTTCTAATATTGGGCCTGCCTTATACTTTGTTTCAAGTTGTCTGATCACTAGTTGGGAATCTTTGAAAATATGCACATCTGTGATCTCCATATCCAACAAAAGTTCTAATCCAATGATTAAAGCTTCGTATTCTGCTTGATTATTTGTGCATCTGAAGTCCAACCTGAAGGAATAAGAAAAAGTTTGGCCGCGTGGAGAGATTAAAGCAACTCCTGCCCCAGCCATGGTACTCGTACTGGACCCATCAAAGTACAGACACCAAGGAGCCAAATCAATACGAGCAAGGTCTAGTTCTGGCCCTTCAATAACCTCTTCCATTGGATGATGAGCCAAAAAATCAGCCACTGCTTGGCCTTTTACCGCCTACTGGGGAACATATTGCAAAGAAAATTCTGACAAAGCCAGAATCCACTTCCCAATGCGTCCCCAGAGAATCGGTCTGGACAATATGTACTTCACTAAATCTATTTGTGCAATGACACATGTAGTGAAGGAAAGCATATAGTGCCTCAATTTACACCCTGAGAAGTATAACGCTAGGCACAGTCTTTCCATTGGAGAGTATCTTGTTTCACAATCGTTCAAGGTATGACTTAGATAGAAAATAGCACGTTCAACTCCTGACGTGTCGTCTTGAGCTAGTAGACTTCCAATGGAGAGCTCGGTAGCTGATATATACAGCTTAAGAGGAACCCCGGGTCTTGGGGGTACCAAGACAGGTGGGTTCGTTAAGTAGGCTTTAATGGTATCAAAGGCCTCTTGATGTATAGGTTCCCATACAAAGTCCTTTTGATTTTGAAGCTTGAGCAGAGTTGAGAATGGTTGTGTCTTCCCAGCAGCATTGGCAATAAATCGTCGTAAGAAATTGATCTTTCCTAACAAACGTTGTAGTTCTTTCTTACTCTTTGGTGGGATTGCATTGAGAACTACTTGTTTCTTGTCATCTGGTATCTCAATCCCACGCTGATGAACCAAAAAACCCAGGAAATCTCCTGCCTGGACGCCAAACACACACTTGGCTGGATTCATCTTTAGTTGATGTTGCCTCATTCTGAGAAACACTTGCCTTAAGTCTTCAAAATGATCACTTCTGCGTTTCGTTTTGACTACCACATCATCAATATATACTTCCATGGTCTTGCCAATAAGATCATGGAAAATCAAATTCATTGCTCGTTGGTAGGTTGCCCCTGCATTCTTAAGTCCAAATGGCATATCCACGTACTCAAAAACACTTGCAAACCCTGGCCACTGAAACGCTGTTTTATGTCTATCTGCTTTAGCCACTGGAATTTGATGATACCCAGCAGTGCCATCTATAAATGTCAACATTTCATGGCGGGCAACTGAGTCTACCAACAAATCTGCTACTGGCATAGGGTATGCATCCTTTGGGGTTGCATTGTTCAAGTCTCTGTAGTCAACGCACACTCGCATCTTTCCATTCTTTTTCTTGACTGGGACTATATTGGAAAGCCACTTATTTGGCTACACGTATAATCCCTGACTTAAGCATTTTCTCGACCTCTTCCTTGACTAGAATTGTCGTTTCTGTATTCATGCGACGCATCTCTTGTTTCACAGGTTTCTTCCCTTCTATGATGGGCAAATTGTGACAAACCAAATCTGGTGACAAACCGGGCATGTCGTCATATTTTTCTGCAAAACAATCCACGTACTCTTGTAACAATTCAATAAGCTTGAGTCTCTCCACAGGCTCCAGGAAGGTACTGATAGCCACAGAGATTGGCTCTTCATGTGTCCCAATATTGATGTGCTCAATGGGATCCTTGACTTTAGGAGGTAAATCATCTAAAGTTGCTGGAGCTAATTTAATCTCGTCCTCCTCCTCAAAGTCTTGCAAAACTTCTTCATCCACATATTCCAAGGCCACAACCATTGGAACCTTCTCAAAGGCTTGGCTCTCTAGCAGAAAATTATGAAAGCGTTCGTGTAGAGAGTGACAAGCCTCGGCCTCTATACTTGATAGAGACGCATTCATGGAGAACGTTTGGATGGTAGCTCAATGGTGTAAGATCTCTTGCTATCTTGATCTGCTTGAATTATACCCCACTAAGCTAGTTCAGAGGCCGTAACACCAACTGGGCGCCCTTTACTATCGACGCCACATACCTCCAATGGCCTAAGGTCACTGTGGTAATATCTGGCTTCTAATGTGTTAGCAGAAATGGAATATAGACGAGGGTCAGCATTGATAAGTTCTGCTTCACCTGACTCCATATTCCAGAGTAACATCTGCTGATGGAGAGAAGATGGTACACAATAGCTCCGATGTATCCAATCACGCCCCAGAATTGCACTATATGGAGATGTGCACTCTACTACAAAGAATGTGTAAGTGCCTGAGGCTAGACCGATGTGTACCTGTAAGAAAACAATGCCCAAGGTCTTGGTTATGCTACCCTGAAAATTTATGACGCTCAATGAGGTTTCTTGGATAGCAGACTTGGGGACGCCTATTAAGGCCATTGCTTTGACTGTGATGATGTTCACCGCTGCCCCTGAGTCTACTAGGAGTTTATTCAACTGAATCCCCTGGACTTGTCCTGTGACGTATAACGGCCTCATGTGCATGGCCATGTCTATAGTGGATTTGGAGAACATCATCTGTCCTTTTGTGTGTGATGAATCCATCTCTGGTATTTCGATTGATGTTGAGCCACTTGTTTTAGCTCTGGTTCTTCTTCTGGTAATACCAAGTTGTTGATGCTCTTGGATTCATCCATCGATGCAGACGGAGATAAAGCGTATTTGGAGGATAAGACGTACACCATGTTAATGGCGAGATCGTCTTCTTCAATGCAGTATATTGCTTCTTCATCTTCGTCCTCACCGTAATCCACCAACTACTCCTCATCGTCGTAGTTATCATCTCCAATCTGATGTTCATCCTCGTTTAAAGGTGGAGTGACCTCGAGATGAGCTACTTGTTGTGACTGACCCTCAGGAGTAGGATCAATGGCTGCTGGCAGCAGTAATGGTGGGTTTTTCCCCTTGGGATCAGGAAACAGTTGTCGGGCCTTCTCTTGTTCATCCACAATTAAGGGCCTAGGTTTCCATTGCAAGACTAGGGGCTTGCTTGGAACGTTCTATTTTCGCATGTCCTTTTTTCTCTGAGGGGGTGTTTGTAGCCCTACTGTTTTCGTCGTGTCCTCCTCAAAAGTGAGGCGTCTCCTCACTGGCTTCCGTTGTGTAGGTTCACGATGAATCTCAGGAGTAGATTCGGGCTCTTTGCCTTTAAACCCTAACTCTGGGTTTCGTTCAAAGACTCATGGTCGTTGGGTTCTCACTTTAGGCTCGTGAGACTTTTTCCCAAAAACCACCAGTGGGTTTGCTGCAAGGGTGTTCGTTCGCCTTTGCAACACTTCTGGAGGAAACTCCAGATCTTCCTCTTTGATCAGGCCAGCTTCATAAGCCTCTAGTGCTCTCTTGGCTCTGCCAAAGCGTCGTTGAAGATTTCTCCTCCTGCTTGGAGTCACTTCAACGGTTTTTCGTTTCTCCCTTACGTACCAGACATCCTCCTATGTAATATTTCTTAAAGCTGGAGGTATATATGGTTTCGCGAGCGTACTTGCAACCTTAGACTCAGTTGTTCTAGCCAAACTGGCATTGTTTGTTGCTCGCGAGCACTTGGGAGTTGGAGTATCCCTTTGTTTTGTTTGCTGGGGCTGATGATCTGTACTCGAAAACAATTCTCGGAAGAACTTGGCTGCATCAGCTAGTTCTTCATAAGAGATCTTCAACCCGCTTCTCAGTTTGCAATGTGCACAAAGGGCTACTGGCGATTCCGCCTTGGGGTCCACCTTTTCTTTTCCTTTATTTCTTGGTATATGTGATGGACTTTCGCTAGTAGTTGGCTGATCGTTGGATTGTTTTCTTTTGTTTGATTTCTCATGAGTTAGTTCCAACATTCCAACCATCATTGGTATGGGGGTCGCCAGGCTCTGCGAGGGTTCTTGCTCTATCATTATTATTCCCTCGTTAATCCACTACTGTATGCTGAACATTAAAACTCGACAAGAACTTGTGGTGTGACGTCCCCATTTGTGGTGGTAACGATAATAAGGCAAACCCCTAACATCCTCAGGATGTGGGTCAGGTGTTCCCCAATTATCAGGAACCACAGCTATCCCTGCTTGACATAGCTCGTTGAATATCTCCTCTCGCCAAGACGCGTCATATGTGATTTGAGTTCACTTAGGTCGAACAAATGGTATATTTCGTCCAGACCTCCGTCTTGACCTCTTCTTTGCATAGGTTGGCTTAGTTTGACCACCCCTTGAAGAAGTGTCATTGGTAGGAGAAGTTGTGACTGGAGGAGGTGATGCCCTGTGAGGATATTGTGGGTGAAAATCCACCTCGCTCCTGTCGTTGATCACAATCACTTCCCAATTGATCAAACCTTGGATTTCATCTCTCAAGAACACATTGTTGTTCGATGACCAAAGTGATTATGAAACCTGCAGAAGTGCTGGGCTGGCTCTTTATACCGCAATTGTCTGAGTTCAGTAACTAGGTAGAAGGAGATCAGCCCCATGTCCTTTAGCCTATCAAAGAATTCTTCTATCATATCAAGTCTGAATGAGTAGGCTGAAAAGGATGGGTGATTCCAGGCCTCTACCCATTCGAGGTGCTTATTAGGTGATGTCCAATTCACCTCAACCATATTCACCTGTGCAGCAGGGAAATGCTCAGAATCCACTAATGCAGCTGTTTTGGACGTTCCTTCTAACTCTAATCTTCCTTCATTGACCCATCTCTGGATCTGGTCTTTAAGCTTGATGCAGTCATTTGTGGTGTGGTTCCATGCTCCATGAAACTTGCAGTATTTTTTACCCTTTAATTGCTCAGCTGTAGGAAGTGGTCCAAAGTCTGCTTTGACGACACGCAGACTATACAGCTCGTCCAAAAGTTCATGAGCCATATTGGCGTCATAGGTGTATGTCTCAAATTCTGGCTTAGTAAAAGCCACTGTCGAGAGTTTGATTGGACCCTTACTCTTTTGGAGCTTGCGGGGTTTTAGAACTTTGTTTGTTGACAAATCAACGGCACCCACTTGCTCGCAATCAGAGTCTGACTCTTGATCGTCTACACCTTCAATATAAGCCACTATTTTTGGCTTTAACCTGTCATAGGTTATGTTATTGCATGTCCCCTTGGATGCATTCCTTCTGTTGTCTCTTTCCTGCATATTACTATGAGCCTTAGTCACAGCCGTGATGAACTCATTCAAGGAGAAGTACTTGCTGTTTAAGAATAGCTGATGGAACGTGTCCTCCAGACCATTCTTGGCCATCTCGACCACCTCTTCCTTACTCAGAGGGGTCTTACATAGATTGTACTCTGACCGGAAACGGTGCAGGAAGGCAACCGGGCTTTCTGTCACCGATTAGCTCAAGGAAGCCAGCTTTCCTACACTGGTTTCTAGTCTTGCCGTTCCGAAGTGATCTATGAATAAGGCCTCCAAGTCCTTCCATTCAGTGATTGAACCCTTCTCGATTCCTGTATACCATACAAGGGCTGATCCCGACAATGATGATCCAAAGACTCTTAATTTGAGCCCTTCATCTTCGGCAAATTGGCCTAATTGTAGAGTAAAATAAGCCAAGTGTGTTGCCGCGTTCGCATCGTCGTCACCAGAGAAAGTTTGGAAGGTCTGGTGCCTGTAGAATTTTGGCCAGTGCCATGCATCAGGATCGTCTTTTACCATCGGAGGAAATGGTGTCTCGTAGGTTTCATGCATCTTGGATAAGTGTATGTTACAATCGTCTAGGAACCTATTTAACCGTTGCTCCCAAGCAAGAGGAAAGGACTCTGCTTGTCTAGTTTTCCTGGCCAAGTCCGATACGGATTTGGTTAGAGACGATATGTCTCTGTTTACCCTTTGTGATAGAGTCGCCACATACTGGCGGTATTCCTCCAAACCCTTTTCCATTTGGTGAAGGATTTCTATCCGTAGCCTATCTTGACCTTCCACCAAACTGGTTACCTGTGCACCCATGGCCTCTCTCTCCTCTCGATCCTGATTTAAGTCCACCTGTATTGCTTGGATACCAGCTGCCGCTGCATCTATTAAGTTAGCCTGGGTGGTAAGAAGAGATGCCTGTTGCTCGATCCTCTCTTCGAGGGCCACATGGTAATTAGCCTGGTGGCTATCTCGCCTAGCCGCGTAAGCCAGGTACTGTTCAAACGTAAGTTATGCTATTTCCGCCGCACTTAAAGATTTGAACGTCATGGTATCGAAGTTGTTAGCAAAAATAGTTTCAACCGCTTGATTACTCAATGAACGACACTGACTAGAGGTATGTTCACGGTAAACTAGTTGTGGATGTTTGCGACACTGAGGGTAGACCGTTCGATAAGGATCTCCAATTGTCGCTTAGAGATGCTAAGAGATATGGTCCCACTGGGCGTGCCAAAATGTTCGATGCAAAAATATCTCTCGCGAAGAGATCCTTCTCGCAAAGCAGTCTCTTTTATGATTTCGGATGTTTTAACCCCGTGAGTCGGTCTATCCTGTCTGTGCTTCGTATGCTGGCGTGCCACCGTCTCTCGACGGAATATGGACTGATTACAGCCGCCTGACTTCTATATTAAGCGATTAGAATGGGGAGAGCACCAACCCCACTCGAATAGGTCCTTTTTGCCCAGTGACCTAGGACTTGATATGTGAATCACTAGCTTAGTCTCTGAAATCGATACTCCACACTCCTATTCAGTGCAAAGCAGAGCAATTCCGTTGACAGAGTGTTGAGAACACTTGCTTCCTTCGTGTGCCCGAACTCTCACCCTTATGTGACAAGCTTTTCGACCTTCTGGTTGCAGAGAAGATAGAAATCTCGAAGATGAGATGTCTGTCTAGGTTTGTTTGCGTATAGCAAGTTTGTATGTTTGATCGGGGACCTTTCTCACAAGGTCCTTACTCTCCTTATATACTCGCTTAAACAACAGTCATTTACTCTGTTTCAAACTCCTTCCGCTCTTATAATCACAGTCTGAATCTATCACCAGCATACGTGTTGTACCTCTCATAGATCTTCTAATATCATTATAACTCTTCTAAGAGTTCTATCTAAAATAAAACTAGTTATGATAGAATCAAAGCCGCATAGAACCAGCTACTTAATAGGATATAGTTCTATTAGAACTCAAAATCTGCCCCTGGCGAGAGTTCGCCAGACGTTGTTCTCACTTGAGCCTTCGCCAAGCGCTTAGAATACAGTGGGCCGCTCGCATAAACCTCGGTTATCCAAGCCCAAAATGAAATACTTTATTTTAGGCCCAAACATTCTGAACGGACCCAAATGGAGCCATGGCTACAACCACTCCACCACGAAAGCTACGCTTACTGTTTTGGAAAGAACCACCAAACCGAAGAGTGGGTTTTGGTGAGAAAGCTCTGAAGTTGGTTTTGAGCAGAGAATTTGGTCGTCGAAGGAGATTTGATAGAGTAGTGGGTGTGGTTGTTGTTGGGTTGAAGATTATGGTCTTGGAAGAAGAACGAAGAGGTGAACAAGACCTGAGAATTTGCAATCCCATTTTAAAAGATAAATAAATGGCTTGGCTTGGCTTGGATATGACCACTTCATCTGCAATTTTTTTTAACATGTACACTCTAGCTCGCTCCTTTTATTTCTTTTTCCTTTTTGTGTTTCTTTCCTTTTCCGTTTCAATTTTCTAATATTTTGTTTTTGTTTTTCTATTTAATTAAATTTTAAGAATTTTACTCTTATCCAAACAAACCATAATAGCATTCACAATTTCACACCTCAATAATACATAACTAGCATATCCTTGCGGCTCACATAAGTAAGCTTAAGAGAAACAAATGTTACTCTTTATAGCATCTAAGAGCATCTCCAACAACATCACTAAAAACATAGTTATTTTGTTTAAAAATAGAGTTCAAAACTATTTTGACTAATCAAATTTGATAATTTACTCCAACAATATTACATAAATTTTTAGCTATACTTAAGCAAAGGAAATTCACCATTGAGGACCCTTATAATGAGGACTTTGTGAGTACCTTATCATTATATCCACTTTTTCTTTATATTTTGGCAAATTCACCGTTTGTTAGATACATAATGATGAGTAGATCACTTATGCAAAATTTCACTAAAATTAAAAATTGTTAAGTCATTCATAATCAAAATTTATCATTTATGAACATGAATGGTGTATGTTTGACAATTCTAATTCGTCCATTGATTTGATCTTATTAGATATCTTAACGATTTTTCAATTTGGATGAAAATTTATAGAAATGATCTACTCATCAATATCTAAACATCTAACGGTTAACTTTGTAAAAATATTATTGAAAAATGACTCTTACAAAAATTAATTGAAAGATACTCATCAAATCCTCATTATAAAGGTCATCAATAAAGAAGTTTTCATTTAAGCAAATGTTTAATTTTGATTGGTCAATTTTTATAAATCATTAAATATATATAATTATTAATTACAAATGCAGCATAAAAAAAATCATTAATGACACTTCTGCTTATTCTCATCACCTATATTTCTACATTTCGGTATAAGAATGGGGGATGAAAACATGAAATTTAGGAATTCCCTATAACAGGGAATGATCTAGGAGATATGTTAGAGCTATTATTTGATAGAAATCTTTATAATATTTGAAGGGGATCTGTTGGAGTTGTTCTAAGATCAACATAATGTCAAGCTATTAGCATTCCTCATATAAAAACAAGACCAAAGAAATGTGTGAATTGGCATGCATGCACATGAGAAATACTTTAGCAAACCTACTAACAGATAAAATAGAGGTGAAACTAACATTGAACTGATTTGCTGCCATATAAAACAGAGCTGAAACTAATAGATATCTTTAGCATACCAGAAATCGATAAGCACACAATTGTGGTATGTATTATTGGCTCCTTTAGCAACCATTGCACAAGAAACATCAACAAATAGGGGTGAGAATCGGTCCGAACGGTTCAGTTTTTGTTTAAATTCAAAACCAAAACCAAAACCAAAATATTTTTTCGGTTCGATTTTTATTTTTTAAAAGAAAAACCATGACTATTCAGGTTGGTTCGGTTCATTTTTTCTCCGCATTTTTTAGGTTTTTTTTCTTCAGTTTTTTATATAATGCATAAAAAAATAATTTTTCAAAAAATAACTAAAAAGTTGTCTAAAAAGATAATTTTTTCAAGTCGCCTAACACTTTGACTCGTCTATCTGAGAGAACTTGACGAAAATTGTGCATAAAAAATAGTAGTTTATGAGTTTAGGATTTTTTTCCGCATGTATATATAATATGGGTATGGATAAGGGGACACCTTTTTTTACACAAATTTTGACACACTTTGTATGCCATTAGGTTTAAAGACTTCCAACGCTGAGATCTATTGATACAATTAAGTTTTTATATTATTAATTATTTTAATTTGATGTTTACAAACGAAATTAAACAAAATAAATTTATTTTTGTTCACGAGGAATAACTGAAATTGTAACTCTTTCATTGATAAAATGCATTATATATATGCTGATACAATCTGTTACAATAATAGTCTCTATAAAATAGGGATGTTTTGTATCTCTATCTATACTAAACTATATCGAATTAGGACAAGACATACACCAGAAATTACGGAGAATAAATCTCCTTAAACACTCCCCCTTGTGTCGATGGACTAATGAATGATTCATAACTTGTTTCCTCACTAAAAACCTTGTCAAGAAAACAATAACCTCATGGGTAAAACAATTAAATAAAATAAATTTAGTTTTGTTCAAGAAGAATAACTGACCTGTAACTCTTTCATTGATAGAATACTTTATATATAGGCTGATACAATCTATTACAATGACATTCTCTATAAAATAAGGATTCTCTATATTTCTATATATACTAAACTGTATCTAATTAGAACAAGACACACACAAGAAGTTACGGAGAATAAATCTCCTTAAACACTCCCCATTGTGTCAATGGACTAATCAATGATTCATAACTTGTTGCCTCACTAAAAACCTTGCAAAGCAAACAAAACCTCATGGGTAAAACAAAAACTTGGTTTAAGGGAAAAAATACAACTCATCAACTACAAAAGTTAAGACACATGATGTAGACTCTCCCTAACGTCAAGAGAAATGTAACTCCCCGTGACTGTAAACTCAGTCATGGAGTTTGAATAACCTGCGCATATATACCAATTTATCTCACATGTTTCACAAATATAGATTTGGGTAATGACTTGGTAAACAAGTCCTGCAGAATTATACGCCGAACCAACCTGGTTTACATAGATAATCAATAACCGTTGATATTGTAGATTGTAGGAGTACTTTGGCGAAATGAATTAAGTATGACACCCTTAATGTAACTCAACTTCATTGGTTCAATTCAGACCACATTATCCTCAAAGATGCAAGTTGGTGCTATCATAGTAGATGGTAATCGATTAGGCCTTCGAATGTGATGTATTACTATCCTAAACCAGATACACTCATCAACAGCTTCATACAAAGCTTTAATGATAGAATAGTTTGAGGAAGTAGCAACAAGGGCTTACTTTGTTGTTCTCCAAGAAATTGTCATATTCCCCATAGTGAATACATAACCAGTATAAGAACATCATTTATATGTGTCAGAAAGGTACCCAGAATCAGCAAATCTGACCAACACATCAATCGGTGTTTCGAAATAGGGGATAGTAGTAAAACTTCTTGCAGCAGTGGAGGAACTCGACGGGTCCAACGAATGGTTCTGTTCGATCACGGGCACCGGCTTTGACCGGTTGAAGCCATTCCTCGATGGTCGAAAGACACCTTCGGGTTGTGGTTCATCGCCTTCGATGGGTTGAGAGATATGTTGGACGAGTCGAAATGCCCAGAACTTGAATGTTGCGATTCAACCATCCATTTTCTGGGATTTTCAAGCTTCTCTCTATTTTCTTTGTAAGGAAAGAACAAGCCCAAGTAAATGATTACCTTCAAGTACTAGAAGGTGTACTATACTCCATTCCAATGACTGTGCGTTGGTGCATACCGAGAAGGAATATTTGGATATATGAACCAAGCTATATATAACCAAGCTTTAACTACACTAAGATATAGAATCTCAGCTTCAAAAGATTGTTACCATTATCATCCCGATGAAACGGATCCTTAAGGTTTCCTGACTGCAAACAACCATTGGTGTGTTAATAGGATGTGCTTTTTCTATTGCCTGATTTAGACATAAGCAGACTGGTGAATAAGAATTCTACCAACTCGATGTACAGCCTCTAAACCTAGACAAAATCAAGTCCTGCCAAGGTCTATCATCTCAAACAACTTGTTCATCTACTAAACACGCATGGGCATAAATTTTCATTCTTGTATCCCTTCCCAATACATGTATACCACAACCTACTAGATTGTTTCAATCAATATAGTGAACGTCTCAATCTAATCGCATGAGCACTTTGTGGTTTAGAGTTACTTGAATTGGGTAGAACCATGCCAACTGGCACTCTCATGTATATCTCTAAATTAAGATCCCATAGAGATATACCGTAATCACATATATGAGCTGCATACTCAATATTTTGGATACTACCAAACTGATAAGGTAACAGAAAGTGATGATGTCCATGACTGGAGAATACATCTCCTCATAATAATCAATACTAGGGCATTGAGAAGATTCTTGTTCCATAAGTTCTTCTCATTTTACTTCCAAACAAAGACACATTTTGTGTCCAACCGACCCATTCGGTGATCATAACACTACCATACCAAAAACTTGCCATTTTTAAGAGAGTCTAGTTTAGCCTAGATTGTAAATTTCCATATTAGTCAATTTTCTCTACATTAACTGTTGACAATCCCCAACAGAGCAATGTTCCACTTCATCATCATCAATTCCTAAGCAACGGAATAAGTAATGCACACTACAAGAAAAACGCACCTAGACTACGGATCATTTCCGTGGTCTAGGTGCCCATTTCCATCGTCTAAGTACCTAGACTACAGAATCTCCGTCGTCTAGGGTACGTCCTCCAAGTGTCGTTGTCTAGGCATTTGGACGACGAAAATGGACGTTTCCGTCGTCCAGGAGGCTACTCGAACGACGAACTTTTTGCATTGTCCAAGCTTCTATGAGACGACGGAAAAAGTCCTTGGTCTAAGTTACATTCAGGCCACGCAACAACTCCGTCGTCCAAGTGATCACTTAGACTAGGGAATTGTTGCGTGGTCTAAGTGATCACTTAGACCACGCAAAAATTCCGTAGTCTAAGTGGTCACTTAGACCACGTATGTATTTATATTCCGTAGTCTAAGTGATTACTTAGACCACGTATGTGTTTATATTCTGTAGTCTAAGTGGTCACTTAGACCACGCATTTTATATATTTCGTAGTCTAAGTGAATATTTATATTTTTTAAATAAAATTTGAATTTAAAATAAATTGAATTTAAAATAAATAAAATTTGAATTTATTTATATTCCGTATTTTAATTAAAATTTGAATTTAAAATAAAATATTAATAAATTAATTTAAATATTAAATTTAAATTAAATAATTAAAATTTGTACGTCCATCAAATTAAATTGTTCGAAAAATACGATATATAATAAACTACATAGAATGCAAACTACTACTAAAATACAGGAGGAGCAGACGCGCTGCTGAGTCCCCCGCCGTGTCGTCGTCATCTAGGTATGAGTTTGGAGGAAGTTGACACTGTTGTCGAACCTGGTTTTGGATTAGGGCGATCAGCTGGGCTATCTACGCTTGTTGTTCATCAAGCTTCTGACGCATAGATTGTGTTTCCTCCCGTGCGAGTCGAGCATCATCAATGGCTGCTTGGACCGACGCATCCCGAGAACCTTTCCTCGTCGAACGTCCCGTAAATGAGTCAGAATACAAATCTCGCTGCACTTTGCGTCCCATCCCCCTAACCTCCTTGCCAGCTCGATGACCGTATACCTCATCGGCAATTGCAATTTGCCTCTCCATCGATAGAGGATGCAAGTCTTTCGGCAGCAAATCCAAGTATGCAAGCTGCGTGTTGGCCAATTCCTCTTCCGACCGTTCTACCAACCACGCCTAAAAATAATAATAAAAATTAAATAATTATAAATTTGTACGACAGTTTAATAAATAATAAATAATAATTATGCTAATTAAAAAAAAATATATAGGGCACTTACGCCGTATTGACGCGCTTCATTGTCGAGCCCAGGCGTCACGTAAACGGTGACGCTAGTATCCAGATAAGAGTGTTTGGAGCCCTTATCTCTGTGCTCTTTGGCGATTTGGATTATCTGCTTGGAGCCGGAGGTATGATGTTTGCCCTTCTTCTCCCGGTTGGCCTTGTTGATGTTCGAGAATTTCTGTTGGACAACATAAATCATTAAAAAATAAATAAATAACTAAAATAATAATAATTCAATTTCATCAATTTAAATAAAAAATAATCACCCGATAATCATCTGCTTCGAAGTGGGTGACCAACCAGCCCCACTCATCTTCCCTATCCCCACGCAGCTCTACGGGGGTAGGCTTTCGGCCGAATTTTTCATAATACTTATGAAGTTTGTACTTCTAATCACGGTAGATGGCGTTAGCGGTGCTGTTATGTGTCTAAGCATCTCCGGTGTGCCATCTACCTCATATTGTTCCTACGTACGTACAAGAAAAGAATAAAAAATTATAATCGTATATATTATGAAATTACGAGTTTTATTGGTTATTAGAAAATAAATTTAAAATTGTATTACGTACCGAAAGTTCTTTAAACACTTTCCCCTTCTCCTCGGCCGACAACTCCTTCCAGGTAGGTGCAATCATACGAACCTTATTGCGAATGATTGCCCCGATGTTATGCGAGGAGAGATTAGCTAGCTGAGAGGTGGGAGGGCCATCGGTGATTTTGTCGTACGGCAACTGGATATTTTGCCCGGTCGCCTTGAACAACTTCTCGGATTTTACGGCCTTTCCGAGTCCTCGGGACCTTTTGGGTTGAGGGTCTGACGGGGCCCTCCTGACCTTACGCTGCGCGCAGTAGAGGATAAACTCGGAAGAGGCTGCCGACACCCCTGCACTTTCTGACATCGATGTTGGACCAGAAAGGGCATCATCATCATCGGTCCGTATAGCTAGGACATCGGGAATTTCCCCAGTCGCCGCTGCCGAAGGACCAGTTGAAGGGTCCGGAGGAGGCGCGGCGTTGTTCTCCTCGAGCTGTCAACCGACTTGCTCTGCGAAGCGTTGGAGTTGAGCATTTTCGGCCTCTTTTGGGCCATTTAATTAACCTAGGAGTTGTAAATATAATTATCATGCATAATAATTATAATAATTACCATAATTAATCACTTACCATATTTAATAAAATTTAATTATTACAATAATTACATAATTATCAATTTATTATTTTTATTTATTACTAATTTACAATAATTATAAAAATTAATCATTTACCATAATTATCAATTTATTATATTTAATAATTCAATAATTTACCATAATAATTACTAAATTACCATAATTATCAATTTATTATTTTTAATAATTAAATAATTTACCATAATAATTACTAAATTACCATAATTACCAATTTATTATTTTTAATAATTCAATATTTACCATAAGTATTACGAATTTACAATAATTACAATAATTACAAATTATAATTACAATAATAATTACCAATTATAATTACAACAATAATTACAATAATAATTATAAATTTCAATAAATATAATAATAATTATCATTTACAATAATTAATTACTAGATAACCTTTATTATCATAATTTACAATAATTCAAAAAATTTACTATAATTACCAATTTATACCAAATATTAGTAATTTTTTATTTTTACTAATTAATTTATTATTAAACACAAATTAAAAATATAATTATGTCAAAAATTTTAAAAATTACCGGAGAGAGGAGTCACAGGAGAGCGGAGTCGCCGGAGGGAGGAAGTCACCAGAATGTCACCGGATTTAATCATGAAGCTGCTCACCAGAAGGTCCCTTCACCTATTCCAAATGACAATCCAGGCCAATGGTCCGGTCTTCAGTTCAATATGAAATACTATTTCATAACACCACATAACATCAAACATCTCTATTGTAATAGCCAACACAAGTGTAAACAAGGGACTTACCACAAGATCAACCCCGTCTTGAGTATAATGTCAAGAGGCATCGACCTTAATTACAACAAAGGAGATGTGCACAGTGTCTCCTTCATACAAAACATTATAAGAGAAGCATTCTTCTCTGTCTATCACAAATCGGATCCCATATGCTCCTTGTAAACTCAACAAAAACGCCAACAATAAAACAGGAGCACCATTCAATAACCCAATTTGCATCTGTAAATCAAAAAAGAACTTGTCAAACATCTTGAACCATACCCCATACAAACTTTATTACATTCAAACAGAAAAATGTAATATAAACACTATATTAACCTCACATGTGAGAAAATCCTATTTCTAAATATTTCACCATGCAAACAATTCAGTCCAAGGTAGACACTTTGAAATAAACACTCTGCTTCAAAAATTGCCCAGAAGCCAATTTCCACAACAAAAAAAAACATATAGCAAAAAAGAACTCACGAGTCTCTATGCTACAATAGGATTAATCAGTCAGATATTGATTGAATGAGCAAGCCAAGGTTATAGTTGCTGCCCGAAGGATTGAATGAGCGATGCGTCGGTCTCTCTTTCTGGCTCTTGGACCTTTCACCAGATCCGTATAATTCTGTAGAACAATAATCCGTAGAATCTAGCTTTGATCGAACTTTCTATGCTCAGATAATAGCAGATGACTTTGCTTGACCTCGTGAGGGCAAGCCATCAATTGGATATTGTCCATTTCCTATCAATCAAAACTAGCACTACGTACCAATTTTGCACAATACTAACAAGCCACAGAATTTAGCTTCTTTAACTCTACGATGCCTTACAAAAACTAAAGCATGCCTAACAAATAAACCAAATTCATGTCGGGATACGATTGTCCAAAGCAACTTCACAGCCTGGTTTCACCCAATAACATCAACCAATCCCAATTAAAAATTTAACCAAACGGTTAACTCCTAGTACTGAAGTCATACCTGCCGGAAAACCAATTAAGCCAAAAAAATGTCGTGTGCATGCACCCGCCCAGCCACACACGCCACCGCTCGTCATCTAGATTGTCCTTTTTTTTTTCTCAAGCAGTCGTTCATCGCTCTGTCACGCATAGCAGCAGCTCTGTCTCCAACAAGTGCTGCTCCTCGGCAAAAATCCACGTACAGGAAAGAGAAGGGAGAAGGAAGGGTCGTCCCAAGGTCTCTAACTCTCCCTCTCTAAACCCATGATCTCACGCCGCCCTAACTCTCTCTCTCTCTCGTTCATGGCTAACTATGACTCGCTACTCGTTCATAACTCACTATGGCAACACCGACGGAGACGGAGAGAGACAGAGAACAGGAGGTGGATGGTTTCCGACGACAGAGAGACATAAAAGAGGAGGTCGACACCGAAGGGAGAGAGAGTTCCGGGAGGGCTAGGCAAAGAGAGATATTAACGACGATGATTCAGGGAGCGATGATTCGGGTACCAAATCCCATCTGGATGATATGGGTTGGGAAAGGACGAGGATCATGTGCATGAGATTATTGTAAACTAGTCCACTTTGGAAACAAGTAACCAATGAGTTGATGACACGTGTACAAAAAACTTGGGAGAAATGGCGTGAACGAATTCAGCGTGTACCTAAGCCTAACTCGAGAGAGAGAGAGAGAGATAGAGAGAGAGAGAGATAAAGAGAGAGAGAGAGAGATTGAGAGAGAGAGGAGGAGGAGGATTGAATTGAGAATGGGATGAGGAAAAAAGGATCGGATGGGTCCTTTATATAGAGTTTCACCTAAACGACGGAAACACCTATTTCCGTCGTCTAGGTGAACTGACTGAATTTTTGGAAACGACGCATAATAAATCTGGCGAGTGGGAGTTAACCGCCTTAATTTTGGGGAACGTTTCAAATTTCACTTAGACGACGGAAATAGTCATCTCCGTCGTCCAAGTGAAATTGGAACCATTCTCCAAAATTTGGCGGTGAAAATTGAACCGCCAAAATTTTCATCAAAGATGACACAGATGGTCTATTTCCGTCATCCAAGTGTGCACCTAGACGATCGAAAGCTCTCAAAGAGTCCATTATTCTGCCAAACTATGGCCATGGCCAATTTAGTCGACAATTAACTAAAACAAGCCCCAAAGAACGGCGGATCCAAAATCTCCAGCAAATAATTTCGACACAATCACGCCGCCGTCGAGCAACGTGGAGCTCAAGGCAAGTAGGAAAATGATCACAAAGACATGGGATACATAACTCCTCTAAAGGAGACATCGTCTAATGCTGAAACTACCAGCTGCAGCAACAACGATTCGAGGAGAAATTTATCGGTTAGGTTCTCTCCCCAAACTCTTACAAACACAAATCTCAATACACCAAATGATGGAGGATAAGATAAGCTTTCTAACCATACCTAAACTGTGGTCGAAAGTGGCATGATGGCAAAGTTCTTGCCAGAATCTCATTTCAAGTCGGCGGATTGGCAGACCAAAAAGGGTCGCGCATACCAAAATGATTGCACAGGTTAACTCCCCAAATTGAAAGTCTAACTTTTCTTTTCTGAAAACTCATATTTATACTCGTGGTTTTAGCGGTTCATAAATTTCCGTCAAACTCTTCCTTCGTCGTAACTCTGTTTTCAACGCTTGGCGCATCAACAAACTCATCTTGACAAATAGTATCCGACTTTCATTCGAACTCAACTGATATAATCAACCAACTCAAAAGTCAACCGAATATGTACCTTCTAATATTTACAATTGGTAAACATTATTTCTGCGCCTAATAACCCGAAATCAAAATATCCCAAAATACTTCTAATTCTGCAAAAAGAATGGGGTATCACAATGTACCCCCGTTAAAATAATTTTGTCATTTAAATTACACAATCAGGGTTGCGAAAACTGTGACGACCCGGACCAGAATCAACAGTATGATCAGCTTGATTGATGAGTTACTGCGTAGTCGCAGCTGTTCGACAATTATTTGATTCGCCGAAGCTTCTTAGCGACTAAATTATTGGCCGAGAATTGGAGCTGGATCTCTTCTCAAGAGTTGTTCTACATGTGATTATGAGTTCGTGGGCGGTTCCGGATTGTTATTTAGACGACCGAGGAATTAGTTATGAATATTTGAAGTTTCGACGGAAACGGACTAATATGGCGAGCTATTTAACGACTAAATTACCGGACGAGTATTTGGTTTCAGCTTCTTCACGGAAGTTGTTCAGAATTTAATTTCGAGTTCGTAGGAACTTCCGGAGCATAATTTGGAATTACGAGGAATTAGTTACGAATTTTGCCGATTGTTGATTGTTTGGTTGATTTAATTATATGTTGATCGGAACAGTTGACTTTTTATCCTTTTGGCCGATGTGTTTGACTTCAAGTGATTATTGAAGAGTACGTCGAGACGAATTTGTGGCCGCGAGAATTATCGGAATCGGATATACGACGAGAAAGTTACGCGCGTTTGAAGTTCGTCGAAATGGATAAACATGAAGTTTCCGTTTTGGGAAAGGCTATATATAGTAACCTGCTATTTTTGGAAAGGGGAAGACCTTGCCATTTAGGGAGTTGACCCGGTCAACTCGTGTTGACCCGGTCAACTCGTGTTGACCGAGTGGAGGAGGAGGCTCACGACGGCTCGCGGTGGCTCACGGCGGTGAGGCCTTTTCCGGCCACCCCGTGACTTGACTCCTACTCCATTCTATTCGCCTAGATGTCACGAGTCTAGCCTTGGCTTCTTTTTCCGGCATGGTGGCCGGTGGAGTAAGGAAAATTCTGGCCAAAATTCAAGAAAACTTTGTGAATTCGGGTGCTATGTTTGAGGCCGATTCGAGCTATAATTCTTAGTGGGCTTTGAAGCTCTCATCCCCTTGATGCTCCCATGTAAGTTTCGTGTTTCAATTCGATGTGTACAAGGAGAATTTTGGATTTGAAATTTGTGTGTTCATTCGGTTTTTCATGAAATTGACCATGTTAGAGTGAGAATTGGACTTCGGTGCAGTTGACAAAGTTGCTCAGTGGGTGGTTTTGCATGGAATAGGGGTTGCTCCGCCATAAATTTCTCCGGTCAACAGTGGCGCCGCCGTGTACGGCGGTCAACGGCGGTCAACGGTCAACGGGTTGACTTTTTGACTTTCGACAAGTCGCATGTCATTTGACTCGAAATCGCGCCCCGATCGCAGTGGGGAGGTTCGTTTTTCGAGTTGAGCGTCCGAACGTAAAGCGAGGTATTGAAGTGGTATATACGGATTTCCGACGATTCGTCGACTTTGAATTATCTGTTTTCGAGAACGGTGGTTTCTCGTGGTTTGATTTGTATTGTCGGATTATTACTTTGAATAATGAACTTTGTGAATATTCAGGGGTTTCGTGATCGTTCGTTTGGCGAGGGACATTCTGCCGGATCACGGGTTAACGCGATACGCGTTACGCTAGTCTGTGAGTGGACATTTCTTTTCACGGATTATTTGCGAGTCTTGATATACGTTTTATGAACTTGAGCATGCATATGAGATTTCGGATTACATGAGCATGTGTTTTACGATTATACGATTATACTTATACGGATATACGTATACGAGTATACATATACTTATATGCTGTTCATGCATTTGCATCGAAATGTTTATGATTTGGTTTACACAGAGTACAGTCGTGGTTACGTTGTTGTATCGATACACTTGCCTCTCGGCTGATCCCCGATGGTAGGCTTTATTCCAGGGGAGGCTGTGACTCCTGACCCGAGGTCTTTACCGGGGGGAGGCAGACCTTTGACCTGAGGCCTTTCTGGCTAGAATCACGTGTGGGTCCGGGATCCCGTGATTCGGACTGTACTAGCACGGGTGTGTCCACGAGTGACCCCGTGGGATTTTATGCATGCTCCGTATACGTGAGGAGTTAGAGTCTCCCTCGTGTACTCGGACACGTGAAGAGTTAGAGTCTCCCTTGTGTACCATTTGATTATTTATGCTTTCGACTCGCATATGTTTTTATTATATATATTACTTGGTGAAAGACATTTATTTTCGTCCACTCACTCTAACGTGTTTTATGTCTTTCCCCTGGGCTTTTCGGTTTCTGTGCCCAGTTTGCAGTTCAGGCTCTGGTGTCGCACGTCGTGGTCGGAGGCATAGTGCTCGAGCTACTTTGTTTCATCCAGTAGGTTTATTGTTCTACCTACTATGGTATGCGTATATGATTATGTATTAGATGTCGCTCTGAGCTTCCTGTTGAATACGTTATACGATTTTACACTGGATTTCAGTAAAGTGCATATATATTTACTACTTTACTTTACTGTGGATATATTGAGAAATCCGGATGGGATTGGTGCCCACAGTTTGCTTTTTGTGGCATAGGATGAAGTGTGTTTTCAGCGTGCAGGTAATGGTAATTCCACGCTAGTAACGAAACTCTGCCCAAATTTCGAAAAGTTTTTGTTGGTTCGTGTTTTCGAAGGGGTTTAATTCCGATTTAGGAAGCTAAATCGGGGTTGGGTCCTTTCAAAAACCTTTAGACATTTATATGAAAAATTGGGCAGAGTTGTAGAAATAGGTTGTGAGGACCCGATCCAGATTTAGTTGCATAAACTGGGATTAGACCTTAATGATCATTAGAAATTAAACATGCTAGTCCAAAAGAAATCCGAAGGGAAAATTCAATAATCTGAAATCATAAAGTAAAGAAACTAAATTTCAAAAAAAACTCATAACAACGAAATTTAAAATCATTTATGACACCAGACCTGCTAGACTCTCTAAACTGCCTAGGCTGTCTAAGTTTCTAACTCATAAGATCAACTCTGGATTCTACGACAGCTATTTCTATGTCTCAATCTGCGTGCACGCCCGACCTTAGTTTAGACTCTGCAACCTGAGCATTGGAAACCAAAGAGAAAGACATATAAAACATAAAAATCGTTAGAGTGTGTGGACGAAAATAAATTATTCGTAAGAAATCATAAAACTTATTTTATGCCTTTCCACTGAAATCATATAGTAAAAATATAGCGAGTCTAAGAAAAACATATATATGCATCATAAGTGTAAAGGCGTACATAACGTGATCTCGAGTCGGGTGTTTGTCATGACCTTCCCAGAGCACCTCGGTGATCAGCCGAAGTGCCTAATGCGACGATGCAACATGCGTGATTATAACATGCATAATATCATAAAATCATATCATGGGTGCCTCCATGCATAAATGTAAAAGTACCATCTCTTTTATCATATATGCATAAGGGGAAATCATGGGCATGAAAGATTTAGACTCGCTAAACGATAGTGTAAAAAAAATGTCCACTCACCTGGATGGCTTGAAACATAATTGGTCGATCACGAAGCTCAAAAGTTTTACTCGACGTTCCTAAGACAAAGTGAGAGTCTAATATCAAGTAATAACAGGTTTACAAACACATGACTAAAAGGAAAAAAGAAGTCGAGATAAATGACCATCGTTACCTCACATTTATATTACGAAAATCGTGAGACGATACCCTAATTTCTCGTATTGACAAATTTTGAGCTTGGTCTTAGTCGTCATGTCATGCAACAGAACTCGGCCGAAGTTCAGCCTCTACTCGACACATGTTGCATGATAACATGAAAGTATCGAGTCTGCCCGAATCCTGAAAATAGCTGAAACATCACTAAAATTGTCAAATCGCATAAAACTACGCAAATCCAATCAGAAATGGGTTTAGGAACTTCCTGGGAGAAAGTTCGTTTACTAGTCGCCAGAGCTCTGCCACTGTCGGTGACCACGCCCTGCCAGAAACAGCCGGCTCCAAATCCTACAAACGACCAATGATTTTAAAGATCTCAACGAGTACTACACATTATTGAGAAAGTGACTGGAGGTGGTCGGATTTTACCTCGAAAGTCAGTGGATGTAGCTGGAATTTTTCCGAGTCAGGCTGGCATCGTACGTCCATGGCGCAACCCAAGACGAGTTGCATTCAACTCCTGGAAGCAAGGGCTTCAAAAGCCCCATGGTTGTGCCACCCCGTCATTGTCGTTCGAAGCTCACAAGAAACCTCTGAGTTCCCCCCCCCCCCTTGACTCACCAAAATTCGGCCATGCATGCTAGATTTGAATGGTTAGGAAGGAAAGAAATGAAGAGAGAGATCGATTTTGACCAGTTTGAGAGATTCCGATCTGGTCACGATTCAGGCTTAATAATCGGGTCGGGTTGGCGCCTCGAGTGGATTCGGGTCAACCAATTAACCGTTCTCACCTAGGTAGGTTTTTGGGTATTTATACCCTTAGGTAAGATTGGTATCAACGGCTGAGATTAGATCCAATGTTGATCTAACAGTCAGAAAATATTGGCCAGTGGTAGATTTCAAAATAATCACTTAATTACCCTAAACTTCTAAAATTCATAACAATTATCTCAGATCTTTGAAACATTTAATAAAAATATACACGAGCTCACAATAATATCCTCTACAACTTTCATGAAGAAAGCGAGTCAAAATCCATAATTTATAAAGAATTAATTTTTAGTCGCGACGAATCTCAATAAACGTGACGTATGAAGCTTAGCTTGTTAGTTAGCACGACTAATGATGATTAACTCACTAATCAAGGTTCGGGTCGTTACATAGGTAATCAGTATTTCACATTGAATCTGTAATGTACAGTAATGGTCTATATATATAACAGTCCTGCTACTCTATATGGAATGTAATCAAGATAATTAAGACAACATAATAAAATTAGTTTACAATACTCCTAGAATTAGGCCTTGATGATGAAGATTTTGTTGCAACAATCATAGAGCTGATTGCTTAAACAAGAGTTTCCCCACATTAACTCAGGCTACCTATGCCAATACCTGCGAAATTTCTAAACACTTTAATAACAGAAGTCCCGACCTCTACTGTGAGCCATCGATGCTCACCTTAATTTCTCAACTATAAACAGATTTCAGAACACACACACACACACACACACACATATATATATATATATAATATGCAACATATCAAAAACTATAAGCAGAATTTTTGAACATGGAAAAGTATCGCAAATCTTATATATCAAATTCGATTACTTCGAGTGAAGGATTTGTGTCACAATATCATACGGAATCATCCGTAATAAATTGTACATGCTAGTGAAAACTCGAAAGTAGACTCTAGAAAAGACTCAAAATTGTGAATAATTCACCATCAGGATTGTGCATGAGCATTGATGATCTATCGTTAATAATCTGCACAATTACGAATAACTCGCACAAATAGTCTTGCAAACAATAATTGGAACTCTCGCTAATCATAGAACTAATCTAGAATGATTTCGTTTAAGACTGTAATCAGAAATCCGACTACACGAAGCAACGATCAATAATTGTCCTGCACAAAGCAAAAATCGGGTAATCACATCCTCGAGTCCCATATCCGCACATAGCGGTATTCAATCATCATAGCCCAGATCCACACTTATCGATAATTTGTAATCACATCTGCACGCAACAGTAATAACATAATCACATTTGCACCCATCATAATCGAAAAATAACATCTGCACATAGTAGTAATAGGGTAATAACTTCGCACAAAGTAGTAATGGCCAATCACTAGATAATAACCTTTATACACAGTAGTAATATACACAGAACAAATTAAGTACTCTGCACCTAGTGGCAGTACTCTCCATCCACATTTTGGTAGGCGATGTGACACATCATCTACAAATCGTGCAACACTACACATCCCAATAGTACTCTATACAAAACAAGAAGTACTCTACACCACATTGATAGGCCACCCATCGACTATCCAACGAGTACCCTCTATCAACCGCCTGCTCAAGGCGATAGGATCAAACTGTCGCAGCAGTACTCGCATAAAGCGACAACATACTCCAAACTCAGCTGTGGTATCTTCCACCGGCTCCATGCAAGGCGGTGATTTCCGCAAATAGCAGTAGCACAATATGCACATAACAACAATCTCTTTGAGCAAATCGATACTCCACACAAAAATGTACTGGGTAATCACTACTGCACATTGACCACAGACTAATTTTATAGGGACATTGACATGATTCTAGATTTGAAGTCTATGAATCATATCATTATTAGTTTAAATTTTTCTCATATTAAGTAATGAGAATTAGGCCAAGTATTATTTTAACACACACACAAACAACAAGACCAAAAAGACAAGAAAAGTTTGGTGCCTCGGCGATGGTCAATTTGTAGGGGCACAATCATGGTCTGTGAAACATGTATATATTTGTTTTGAATTTTTACATTTTTCAAAAGTCGCTCTTCTTCACCCCCACAGCTTCGCCTCTTGAGCTCCTCAAGACCTCCTCAGCTGACAGTCAGTGCTCTTCTCCTACACTTTTCACTTCACATGTTTTCGTTTGTTTCATAATATATAGGTTAAGTTGTTTATCTTTGTTAGTAATTGAGCTCAATTTCCATCTATGATTCACTGGGATATTGTTTCTGTGCTCTCATCATGTCGTTGAACAAGTCGTCAGAAGATTCCGCAGAAACTTCAATTCGAGCCATCGAAAATGCACCTGAAACGAGAAAATTGGAAAATCAAAAATCAGGCAAAGTACCCTCTACTCCCTCCCCTTCAATTACTCCTAAATTTCCCTTTCCTAACACCTTCCCATTCTTCAAGATCATTACATGAGCTTCATAGTTTGTGTTGGGATTGGGAAGAGTGTTGCTAGGAAGACTTCCTTTCTTGAATTAAGCCATTGTTTGCTGCAGTTGGCTCAGTTGCACTCAAGCAAGTTTATTGCCTTTCCTTATTGCTGAGATTGAGCCTTGAGTTCCTGAGTTATAGCCTTGAGTTCTTGAGTTGTGGCCTTGATATCTTGGCAAAAGGCACTACTCTCCTCTCGCTCCTTCTTGTTATCAAACATCATTTGTTGCATCATGGCTTCCAAGGTAGAATTCCCTGATGATGTTTGAGCTTGAGCTTGTTGTTGCTAAAGCATACGCCTTTGACCAAATCGATGCCCATCTTTTGTAGGAATTCTCTGCAGAAAACCTGGTGGAATATTTGGAAGATTGAGCACATTGTTGCTCCTATAGCTCAACAGGTCCATATTTCCTCCATATGTGTTAGGCTGTCTCTGGAAGTGATTTGCTTCTTCCTCTTGGTCAACCTCTTCATCTTCTCTGAACTGGGGATAATCTTTTTCTAGATGGCTTGTAGTTGAATATAAAGTGCACACAACCTGAGCTGCAGCAAGAATCGTCTTCTTGCCCACTTTCAGACTACTAGCAATCATAGCAATATAATTCTTCATAGAGCTTAATCTCTTTTCCATAGCTCCATCGATTGCAACTGCATTGAGAGATCTTCTACTTGCTCCCACAGATCTATCCCTTGACTAGAATTGCCTTGATTTTTTAGTTTGATTCTCAACAACTTTCTTGGCTTCAACTTTAGTCATATTCCACTAATTTCCCTTACAAGCTAAATGTAGTTTTGACCTATTAAAAGAATCAAGTCCTTCATAGAAGAACTCCATTTGAGTGTTGACGTCAAATTTATGATGAGGGCACTGTTGAAGAACTCTTAAACTGGCTCCAGGCTTCATGTAATTCATCATTGTCTTTCTGCCTAAACGTACTAATTTGCTTCTTCAAGTTCTTGGTGTGGGAAGTAGAGTAGAACTCTTTCATAAATGCATAACACATATTCTCCCATGTGTCCATAGATAGAGGAGCTAAATAATTATACCATGCTTTTGCTGGCTCCTTCAAAGAGAACGAAAACAAGAGGAGCTTGATAGTGTCCTCTTCCACATTTGTTGATCTCTAAATTCTGCACATTGCTGTGAATTCATTGAGATGGTTATGAGGGTCTTCAGAAGGCGTTCCTCTGAAATGTAGCAGATTTGATATAAGGGATGGGAGAATAGAATAAGATCCCAAATTTTCTGGTAGAACTATCGGTGAATCTGCTGCACCTGTGCCTGGCACAAAGGACTCTCTCAACTTGGTTGCATTTGCCATTCTTCTTGGTGATAGTGCTAGTGTTGGGATATGATGTTCTTCATCAAATTCAGACCTTGTATCATAATGTATATCTTGCTCAGGCTGACTACCACTATTCACATTTATAAACCATTGTCCCTACTGCTTTCTGTTTTGCCTTGCTAAGCGTTCAATCCCTGAATCAAGTAGTAATGGCTCAGTACTTCTAGTGTGCCTAGTATGCATACACAATGTTCCTACACACTGAAGAAACTATAAGACTCAAAAGAAAAAGAAACAAAACAAAGCAAAACTGAAATTAAAAGACTATTAGGACTTAGAATTACGCAATTCCCTGGCAACAGCGCTAAAATTTGATAGGCGGGTAAACACCTATGAAAAGATACCCTATTCTCAACTTAGATATATCAATATAGTATGATAAACAGGGGTTATCGAACACAAAGAATTGGTAAAACTAAATCCTAACACGAAATTAAAATGCTGATAGACTCGACTATAGTACACTAATGATACTACTACCCTACTCTAAACAAACTCAAATAATACGAAATTTAGATATAATAAACTAGACACAGTAGCAGACTACCACACAAAGTTTTAGGGTATTTGGAGTTGTTTTGAGTACCAAACTGAATTGTCTAAACTACAGCTAATGCAGAAAGTAAATGCTGAAATTAAATATGCTTATGAATGCAATTGAGTTTAAACTATATGATAAATGGGTTAAGAGGAATGCAATCCACCACCATCATTCCATCTTTCTAACACATACTTAATCTAATTCATATATCCAATCAATAATTGAATTCTTCAATAAAATACTTCTTGTAGAAATCTAATTAACCCGTGGGTTTCACTTACGAAAAATAATTCCAATCTTAATTTGTACATTAAATTATGATATAAATTAAATATATATAAATATAGAAAAAGAAAAACTTCATTTTTTTATTGGAATTGGGTTTCTTTCTCCCTTTTTTCATTCCTATTCTTCTTTCTATTTCTAATAAAAAGAGAGCTTACAAAATAAAGGTTTTTTTCGTTCCAATATAGTTATGTATTTAATTAGTGGATAGGAGCATATTCTGGATTGGAATCGGGTCTTGGGAAGAGTTCCCAGGAAGGCCGATAGACACAACACATCATATTACCTAACCTTTATGCCCATGTGAGTTTGTCATAGACCCCCCCCCCCCCCCCCCCCCCCCCCACATCTATCTCTCTATTGAACACATAGTCATTGGACCATAAGGTTTACAAAGAAGAAAGCATTAAGTTCTAGAAAATGTTTGAGAATCTACAGGGTTCACAGATACACTATGGGTGTGTCGTGCTAGACCTAGGGTTTCAATCACCCGACGGTAAAATCGGCATATCATTATAGAGAATCCGGTGGAAGAAATTATCTTCAGTCACCCGTATCTCATGAAAATAGAATCCTATCATACATACTAAGTTGGCTACCAAAGCAAACATACAAGAATTCATACGGTGAGTCACATAGAAAAAGAAACCTCATTTGAATTGAATATGCAAAACTATATTAAAGTGTATGAATTAGAAAGACTTCATGTACGGGCTTCAAGTAGCCCATTAACAATATGTTTAGCTACTGAAAGTCATAATTAAAATGAATCAAAAATAAGTATAGAGCTTACAGATTGAAAGTGGATGAAGAACTGAAGTTGTCGTCCAGCTTTGATGGATTGAAGAAGGAAGCTTTGATGGATCAAAGACAACTCTAGTTCCCTTTCGGCTGCTCTCTTCTCTGCACGAGTTTCTCTCCTTAATTTCTGATTAGCCTTCCCAAAAACCTAAAATAGGTTTATATATGTCTCCTAATTCTTCTCCTAGAGTCCACGTGGGAATAAGCTTCTTAATTGCGCAAAACTTATTCTTTAATCCATATTTAGCTAGGAATCCCTTTTTTATTTTATTTTTCTTTATTTCTCCACAAAATCTATAAAAAAAATAAACATAATTAAATCACTCAATTATATAACAATAAACTAAGTATAGGTAATGAATTAAACTGAAAGGACCTGACCCTAGATTAACTAGTAATCTAGAATCAAGCCATAACGACTGACCCTATTCTACTATTTTCTGTGAAAATTTTGACATAACTTCTCTTATAAAAGAGACAACCAAAAACCTACAAGGAAAACTGACACTCCGCAGATAAACCTACAAACAATACCGTGGACCACCGATGTCCATACGAATTTCTCAACATAAGATTGAAATCAAACCTGATACATTATTCGGAATTAGAAAACATAATTCCAGTAAATATACTGATTCATAACAAAGAAACTCAACTCGACAATTATACGAGTGACAACCTATTCACAAGAGTCTCACAAGACGATACTACAGAACTAGTATCCAAGGTGACTTCAATAACACAAGAGACATATTAACAGTGAGCAAGGACCTACTACTGAAGGAATTGACTGGTGGACTCGACGCCCTCGACGACATCCGACACCCTCATGATACACACTGCAATCTGGGCAAGTAAAACCAAAAAGCCCAGAAAAAAGGCACATAAAATCATAAAAACTGTTAGACTGAGTGGACGAAAATAATATTTCACTTTTAACTGAAACTATAAATATTATGTCTTTCATATATAATGTGCATAAAAATAATGCAAGTCTGAAAATAAACATGATGTGAGTCTAAAACCACGGGGTCCCTCTCGGACACATCCGCAATAGTACAGTCTAAATCACGGGATCCCAGACCCACACATGATTAAATAGTCAGAAAGACCTCAGGTTAGGATATCTGTCCCCCCCCCCCCCCCCGGAGCATCTCGGGGATCAGCCGAGCATGCCAATGCATTGATGCCATTAGTATCATTGAGATTGTACTTTGTGTAAAACAAATCATATTTCTCATCAAGGAATCACGGCCAACGGTGGCCAGAATAAGGCACACCGCCGGCAACAAACTCACGGTGCAAAACGGGTCGGTTTGACCGTGGTCAACGCGAGTCAACGCAATAATCCCAAAATGAAAACTTTCCCATTTTGTCTCGTATTTATACTATATATATACTTGTACACATACAGCCCAAATCAACAGCTATGGTTCAATCTAATCAAGATCGGACGGTCACGATTAAATCAATAATAAAAATAACACTTTTGTATATATTCACCAACCGACTTCAAAACTTGATAAAAAATTACTCGCTTATCCAAAAAATTCCCCGAAAATTTTCACGAGCTCAGAATTAAATAGTTTACAATTATTATGAAGGAAGTCACCACAAATTCTTTCCTAATGAAAAATTCGTTAACAACCCACGCGATACCACTAATTCGCGATAATTATATTTCCTGCTAATTTATACGTAGATTTTGGTTCGGGTTGTTACATGAACACCAAATAGACGCATAAATATGCGACTATCAAGTATGTTTTCTTAGGGGAGAATGATACACTTCCTGTTATCATCTCTTCTAAGCTCTCAACATTAAAAGAGGAGAAGTTGTTGTGTGTACTTAAGGAGTACAAAGCCGCCATTGGATGGATAGTGGCCGATATCAGGGGCATCTGCCCAAAATTGTGTACTCACATAATACATTTGGAGGAGGGAGCCAAACCCACAAGAAAAACTCAACGTCGACTCAATCCTCCAATGATGGAAGTTGTCAATAAAGAAGTCATTAAGCTTCGAGATGCAGGTTTTATTTATGCTATTTCTAAAAGCAAATGGATTAGTCTTGTGCAAGTGGTGCCCAAACGTTCAGGAATCACGGTGGTAAAGAACGATGAGTACATGTTGATACCTCAAAGAGTCCAAACAGCGTGGAGAGTGTGCATTGACTATCGCAAGCTAGATGCCACAACAAGGAAAGATGACTTTCCACTCCCGTTCATTGATAAGATGTTAGAAACATTGGTTGGGCATGAATACTATCGTTTCCTAGATGGCTATTCTAGGTACAATCAAATAGCCATTCACAAAGATGATCAAGAGAAGACCACCTTCACTTGCCATATGGTACTTTTGCATACGAATGCCTTTTGGTCTATGCAACGCACTTACAACATTTCAGAGGTGTATGGTGAGTATTTTCTTAGATATGGTTGAAAAGATCAGAAGTATTTATGGATGACTTCTTTGTTTTTGGCGATTCTTTTGACTTGAATCTACATAATCTATCTATAGTTTTAGAGCGTCGTGTAGCAACTAACCTTGTGCTTAATTGGAAGAAATGCCACTTTATGGTGGAACAAGGTATAGTTTTGGGCCATGTCATATCAGTTAGGGGCATAGAAGTAGATAAAGTGAAAGTTGATATTTTGCGGACCTTACCCCCTCCTTTTACTGTGAAGGAGGTGAGATATTTTCGTGGCCATGCAAGTTTTTATTGCAGGTTTATCAAAAAAAATTCCAAGATAGCTCGACCATTGTGTGCATTACTGCAAAAGGACATAGCATTTGACTTTACAGATGAGTGTCTGCAAGCATTCAATAAACTTAAGGAGTTTCTCACTACAGCTCCCATCATTCGGTCCCCAGATTGGAGCCTTCCATTTGAGCTTATATGTGATGCTTCAGATTACATTGTTGGAGCAGTTCTAGGCCAACGCATGGAGAGGTTACCTTATGTCATCTACTACGCCTCCAAGACTTTAAACGATGCACAGTTGAATTACTCAACTACATAAAAGGAGCTCTTAGCGGTGATTTTTGCTCTTGAAAAGTTTAGATCTTACTTGTTATGAACTAAAGTTATCATATTTTCTGACCATGCTGCTTTGAGACATTTGATGACTCAGCCAGATGCTAAACCCAGGTTGATTCGATGGATGCTCTTACTTTAGAAGTTTGATATCGAGATCAAAGACAAGAAGGGCACTGAGAATGTGGTGGCAGACCACTTGAGTAGACTCACCCATGGGTGTAAGGCCAAAGAAGACACTCTTCCTCTCAGAGATAGCTTTTCAGATGAACAGCTCTCACTACAAGAAAAGAGGACTTAGACGACGGAACAGTATTAGTTCCGTCGTCTAAGTTACACTTAGACCTCGGAGATTTCTCCGTGGTCCAAGTAACACTTAGACGACGGAGATGTAATTCTCCGTCGTCTAAGTGTTACTTGGACCACGGAGAAATCTCCGAGGTCTAAGTGTAACTTAGACGACGGATGTGAAATTTCTCCGTCGTCTAGGTAAGTACCTGGACCTCGGAGACGTATCCGTCGTCCAGGTTATCACTTGGACGACGGAGAATTACATCTCCGTCGTCTAAGTAACATTTAGACCTCGGAGATTTCTCCGAGGTCCAAGTAAAACTTAGACGACGGAGATGTAATTCTCCGTCGTCTAAGTTTTACTTGGACCTCGGAGAAATCATCACCTGGACAACGGACCGACACGTCATGGTGTAAGTTCCACTTAGACGACGTACCGACACCTCCGTCGTCTAAGTGAAGCATTATATATATAGGCCATGCCAAACTCTCTTAGCTTCGATCATTCCATTATATTTTCTCCCGTGAGGAATTTTTGAGATCGAAGGAGAAGGAGAAGGCCGGATTAGGCTAGGCCGGGGCTAGAAATTAAAGGATCTCCGGTGTTCGATCACTAGCTAGCTTAATTAACTGCAGATATCGAGAAGGCGAGCAGGTACGTACGTACGTACGTAGGCAGTTAAAATTTGCATGATTAAATATATATATATATATATATTTAGGGAAACCGTACGTACGTACATACATGCATGAATGTTAATTAGCTATATATACAGATTAAATTACGTACGTAATTTGATGGATCGATGTAGATCGAGTACGTATAATTAATGGTAAATTAATGGACTAATATATATATATGTAATAATTATTTAATTATAATATTTTGTAGCAGTATGGACAAGAGTTGGATGAAGTTAAAGAATAGATGTGATGTCCGGTATATGGATGGAATTAGCGAATTTGTGAATTTTGCGATAGAACATGGTCATGGAAAGAAGCGTTTCAGGTGTCCGTGCCAGAAATGTCTTAATTGTCAGTATGCGGAGGTTAATGTTATGGTGCAACACCTGTACGAAAATGGTATGATGTGGAGTTACACTACATGGAGCGAGCATGGTGAAGCAGTAGAGTTCAGCGCAGCAGACTTCAGCTCAGGGTACAGTTACCATGGTGCCTCATCCAGCGGCAGTGGTGCCGGACCCCCAGCTTGCAACCCAACTGCAGATTTGGTCCATGATGCGTTTCCGGGATGTAGTCATGGCGGACACCAACACCAAGACGGAGGTTACAGTACCACCAATGAGCATGATGACACATTCCCCGCAGCTAGCTTGGCCACTGACACCACTGAGATGGAAAAGTACAACCGGATGCTACTTGAAGCGCAGACCCCGGTGTTCCCTGGATGTCGAGAGAATGTGTTGCAATATGTGATGGAGCAAATGAAGATAAAAGTGAAGCACAAAATGTCAGTGAGTGCTTTTGACGAAATTCAGGAGCAAATATGTAAGTTGCTTCCTGATGATCACAATCTTCCTAAATCTCATTATAAGGTTAGAAATATCCTGAGCAGCCTCGGCCTAAAGTACAGGATAATTGACGCATGTCCGAATGATTGTGTGCTATTTTACAAAGAGTATAAAGAGTTGGACTATTGTCCCGTATGTGGCCAGTGCAGATTCCAGTTGAATAGGAAGAGTTCGAAAAAGAGAATTCCTGTGAAAGTTGTTCGATATTTTCCCTTGATTCCCATATTGCAGCGCCTGTACATGTCTCTACACACAGCAGAGGCGATGCGATGGTACGCAGAAAAGCGAATAGATGACGATGTCCTGCGACACGCCGCAGATGGGGAGGGTTTCAAACATTTCGACAGAGAATTTGGAGACTTTGCTTCAGAGGTTAGAAATGTTAGACTCGGCCTATCTACAGACGGATTCAATCCTTGGGGAAGTAATAGCTCCGCCGTCAGCACTTGGCCAGTTATTCTGATGCCGTACAACTTGCCTCCGTGGATGTGCATGAACAAGGAATTTAATTTCCTTACCGTATTAATTCCAGGTCCTAAATCTCCATCGAAGTGCTTAGATGTCTACCTCAGACCTTTGATCGACGAGCTGAAACTGTTGTGGGAAAATGGAGTCCCAACTTATGACAAATTCACTAACACGATGTTCACGATGAGGGCTGCCGTAATGTGGACGATCAGCGATTTTCCAGCGTATGGGATGTTGGCAGCGTGCAGGACAAAAGGATATAATGGATGTCCTATATGTTTGGACGACGTGAACTCTAGTTGGCACGCAGGGAAGGTGTGTTACTTGGGTCACCGTAGATGGCTCCCTCACGACCACCCTTGGCGACAGGATGAAGCTCATTTCGACGGGACGGTAGAGAACAATCCTAAACCCCGTAGTTGGTCGGGCGAAGAGATTTTAGAGAGGTTGAGCTATTTCGACTTTGGTGTGTTGACTAACGACGCGGATGTAAAGAAATGCAATCCAATTCCTCCACATGATCTGAGCTATTGGGATCACAAGAGTATATTCTTTGAACTCCCTTACTGGTCGAAGTTGAAGCTGAGGAACAACTTGGACGCGATGCACATAGAAAAGAATGTGTGCGACAGCGTGGTGGGAACAATTCTCGGTATTAAGTTCAAGACTAAAGATACTCCCAAAGCGTGCAAAGATTTGGAATCAATGAATCTACGTCGTCCCTTGTGGTTGAGGAGGGATAGGAAAGGAGTGTACAACAAGATGCCAGCTGCACCGTACACAGTGAAGCCGACACTTAGACGTTCTGTATTTCACTGGTTTAAGGGCGTTCGTTATCCGGCCACGTATGCAGCTACTATAACTGGAGCAGTGGACGAGGTGCAACACAAGTTTGTTGGTCTAAAGACACATGACTATCACGTTATGCTGCAACGTCTGATTCCAGTGGTAATTCGACCATATTTGCCTCGCGACGTCGTAGAACCAATAGTGGCATTGTGCAGATGGTGGCAGAGGTTATGCGCCAGAGAATTAAAGAAGTCAGATGTCGTGGAATTGCAACAACAAATTGTGCACATCATTTGCAAACTAGAGAGGATTTTTCCGCCTGCTTTCTTCGACATAATGATTCACCTAATGATCCACCTGCCCGAGCAGGTTCTCATTTCTGGTCCGGTCCAGTACACTTGGATGTATCCTCAAGAAAGGTACGTACAACTAATTAATTATACAGGTTTTTCGATTCATAATTTGTTCCACTGGAGATTACTAGCTAGCTATATGCATGTACTTATTTTTATTGTACGTTTGATTAATTTTGTAGACAGCTTGGACAGTATAAGTCATTCGTCAAAAACAGGTCGGCCCCGGATGGCTCCATAGCAGAGACATACCTAATGCATGAGTGCGTTACTTACTGCAACAGGTACCTCAAAGATCCACCACCTCCAACTGCCTCCGATCCCAGTGCCCGCATCAATCTTTCTGTCGTCACCAATGTCGTCCGACCGTTTAGAGGAGTATTAAAGGAAACGTTAACACGGGAAGAACTTATTGAGGCACATTGGGTAGTGTTACGAGACTGTGACGAAGTTGAGCCGTACATGATGTCATACAGGGAGAGGCTTCAGGCGTTATATCCAGACAAGAGTTCGGCGTGGATTGAGAAAATGGTTAAGAAAAAGTTCCCCGATTATTTCTTCCAATGGGTACGTATTTAGTGATTTATATACATATTGAGATCATGCATGTTTAATTTGTAGAAAGTAAACCCTTACATTTTTCCATTTTCGCAGATGATTGATCTGCAAAAATCCGAAAACCACGGGGGGTGGTGGTCTTGGCCAAAGCACTTGCTAGCAGGGAAGCCGATTAAACACTATATTTATCCGGGATGTTTTGTGAACGGTGTGAAGTTCCATTCATTGGCGCGAGATGAAGGAAGAAGAACACAAAACAGTGGGATAGCGGTTGGGAAAGACCCTGATCTATATTACGGAATGATCGTATATGTGGTTCAGCTATGTTACGGGAATGATGTCAACGTTTTCCTATTCAAGTGCAGATGGTTCAAGCGTACAAAGGAAGACCTGGGACTTTTATCAGTCGATACAAACTCAAGCTGGTATGAGGATGAGCCTTTCGCTCTCGCCACCTTAGTTAGGCAGGTGTTCTATCTCGACGATCCGAAAGCTGGTGACGGGTGGAAAATAGTGAACCAGATCTCTCATCGAGGAGTTTGGAATACAGAGACAATTGAAGGGACACCGGCGACGACTGAAGATGCTGCTGAACCAGATAGAGACATTCCTGCCTATCAAGAACCTAATATTTCTGTCATCCGCTCCGACATAATGGACCTGGTTCAAGACGGTGAACGGTTACCCATGCCTGATGGTTGTACAGATCTAACTGAAGAAGAGATTATTGAGGTAGATGAAGAAGACGTGCAGGATGAGGACGATGACGACAACTCTGGTTATTCCTCGGACGATGTTGAGTACGATGAGGAGGATGAGCAATCGGATAACGGTGATGATGATGATGACGATTATGACGAAGAGTACGGTCACACGACGAGGATCATTAATTGGTAAACCCTAATTTATTATTGTAATATATATATGATCGATCGATGCATCGTAAAAAGGTGAAAGATTTCTATTATGTCGAGACTTTAAGATTCCTCGTCCAGCTTTGGTTGGTTTTATTGTTTTTAAATACTATTTATGTATAAATTGGATTAATTATGGGTCCCTATATATGATTATATATATTGACTTGTGATAGTATTATTGAGAGCACAAATTTTGTACGTAGTCCCGGCCCCTCTCTTTGCTTTCAACTTCATCGGTGTATTCTCTGATCTTATTAAAAGTAAGCTGAAGCTGCTCTACATTTCGCTCAAGCAGCCCTTCAAACCCTAAATCCTCGACACTAAATGTAGCATGCGCAGATCGGATCGATCGATCATTTTTTTAATTATATTCTTGAATGAGAATAATTGAACGAACATACAAATGACCGGGGACGACCTAAACCCTAAACCGTACGGCCCTAACCTCTGAATTCAGGGTTTTACACTTGGACGACGGAGACAGTCATTATCCGTCGTCTAGGTACACACTTGGACGACGGAGAATGACTGTCTCCGTCGTCCAAGTGACAAACCCTATACCCTAAACCCTAAGGACCCCTAACCCCTGAATTCAGGGTATATTCACCTGGACGACGGATACGACATTCTCCGTCGTCCAAGTACACACCTGAACGACGGATATTAGCGTCTCCGTCGTCCAGGTGTGTACTTGGACGACGGAGAATGTCGTATCCGTCGTCCAGGTGTAAATTTCGTAATTTTTTCTAAGACAACGACCATCTAGACCATCTTCGAATGCATATTCTTTTCGTCAAGACTTTAGAGTAGTATATTCTTGGTGTGTGAGCTTCGACGGTTCGAAAATCGGAGTTGCGAAATGTCCTGTATCCACGTTTCCGGTTTGTGAAATTCTCGGTTTTGCGGTTGACTGTGCCGATGAAACCCTTCCCGAACTTATTATTTCCTGGTCCTTTATAGTAATTATATATTATGTTACGACGAACATATCCAACGGTTGTTTTGTCCAAATTCAATTTCGTTAGTACTCTGCTGCAAATCAGCAACTACAAGTGAACACTAAAGTCTTAAAGATTAGTCGATACTTAACAACTTTCAAAACGTAAAATTATTCGGCGGTTCAAATTTATCTGTTTATATATACGATGCGTTCATCGATATTGTACGACTATTTCACTCGAATGACAGATCGCTAAATTCCTAGCGAATTAATTTAAATATTTTTTTTTGCATAATTTGAACCTAGACGACGGATACGGTCATTTTCCGCCGTCCAAGTGTTCATCTGGACGACGGAAAATGACCGTATCCGTCGTCTAGGTTCAAATTACCATGGCGGTTCGAATAAAATTTTTATTATTTTTCGATGTAAATATTGACTTGGACGACGGATATGTCGTTTTCCGTCGTCCAAGTGAACACTTGGACGACGGAAAACGACATATCCGTCGTCCAAGTCGAAATAACATGGCGGTTCGATTTGCCGCCTCAATTTTCGGCGCCGCTTGAAATTCCACTTAGACGACGGAAAACACTGTTTCCGTCGTCTAAGTCAACATTTATGGCGGTGAAACGGCCCGCCCATTTATTTGGCGCCGGTTCGAAAAAATTTGAGTCTTCACTTAGACGACGGAAAACACTGTTTCCGTCGTCTAAGTGCACTTAGACGACGGAGAATAGTGCTCCGTCGTCTAAGTGAAACTCTATATAAGGAGGAGCACCCCCCCTCATTTTCTCATCATTCCATCTCCTCCTCTATACTCTCCTCTCCTCTCTCTCTCACTCCGGCGATCCTCCTCCGGCGACGCTCCGACGACCAACTTTCCGGCGTGGTTCCCCCTCTCCGACGACTCGATCAACTCCCCGATATTCCCGAAAACTCCGATTCGGTACATTTCTATTTTTCCCTTATTAAAATAATTTTCATTTAATTAATTAATAAAATTCTAAATTTAATTAATTAGTAGAATTTAATTTATTACTTAGTTTTAAATATTTAATAAATGATTAATTTATTGTAAATTTATTGTAAATTTATTGTTATTAATTATATTTAGATTAATTATTGTTATTAATTAAATAAATGATTACATATTGTTATTAATTAATTAAATGGTAAATTATTGTTATATATTAATAATAATTAAATGAATAATTGTAATTACTTGATAATTTATGAAATGTTTAAATATTATTGTAATTATTTATTAATTAGTTGCATAATTAAATAAATATGAGATTAAATTAATTAGTAGTACGTGTTCGATTTAAATTTAGTACATAGGCTTGGTGTAATTAAGTCGCACTCTTTGGAATAGATTGCGCCTCTTTTCCTTGCTTATCTCCTTAACCCCTCGTGATGTGTGGATTTCATCACCGCACACCATAACCTAAGTGAAGTTATGGACACGAGGTTGAGGGCGGAGTTTGCAAAGGATTTGAGGGAGTGTAAATTTTCGAAAAATTGGCCGAATGTCGGACATGGTGTCTAGAAACGGGTTATGACTGGTGACAGGATTTGGACTAAGAAAGACTTTTGTCGAAATTAGTCCTGCCTCTCGCGTTATCTCTATCCCTAACTGGCCATGTTTTTCGATTTAACCAAGGCTGATTAATTGAAAATTTACACTTTATCGCGCGGGTCGCACGTCCATTGAACGACCGAAAATGCCAAGCTAGTGTACTCTATTTAAATCTTAAACGTACTTAATTAATTAGCGTAAATTTTTAAGTTGTAATTATTATGGTAAGTAGGTACGCGTATTTTAACACCGTACTCTTAGGTTTAAATGGCTCCGCCAAAGACCACATCCGGCAAGAAGAAAGCCCAACAGGAGTCAGAAGATGAGATGCTCCAAATGTTGGCGGCCCAAGTCGGTTGGGTTCAACCGCAGGACGACGCCCTCAATCCGGGGCCTTCTGGGGAAATTCCCTCTGCCCCATTTCTCTCAAGCGGTGATGACGTCGACCCCTTTTCAACTCCGACGCCCGGTACCGCTTCAACGGGAAGTACTCAGGCGTCTTCGACGGCCGATTCTATCATGTACAGCGCCCGCCGTAAGCAAAGGAGGGCCCCCACTGACCCCCAACCGAAAAAGACTCGGGGTCTCGTTAAAGGTGGAAAGGCGGAGAAAATTTGCAAGGCGACCGGGAGCAAGATCGCCTTGCCCTACGACGAATTCACCGGTGGCCCTCCCACACCTCAGCTAGCAAGTCTCTCGGCTCATAGCATTGGGTCGATTGTTCGTAACCGGGTTCGTATCACTGCCCCTACTTGGAGGGAGGTGCCGGATTCGGAGAAGGCGAAAGTCTTTAAGGATCTTTCGGTACGTAATACGTACAATTTTAGTTATTATATACTATTTTTAATATTAGTTATATATAATTTTATAATATATACGATTATAATTTCCAATTTATTTCTGATAGGAACAATTTGCGGTGGATCCGGATCCGGCGATGTTGAGGCATATCAACCAAACCGCCAACAACATCTTCAAAGATTGGAAGTACAGGCTCCATCAGTACTTCCGAACTAACGGTCCCGTGCCTCCCCCCGAAGAGCTGCGTGGGGATAGAGAAGATGAGTGGGAGTGGTTGTGTAACCACTTTGCCGATGAGCAATTTCAGGTGTTAATTTACTTTTTTTATTTCAATTAAGATAATTGAATACTCTAAATTTTAGTTACTTATAAATTTTTTAATGATTTCATTATGTTGTCTAACAGAAATTCTCCGGTGTCAACAAAGCCAACCGGGGGAAGAAGGACAAGCACCATACTTCCGGCGCCAAGCAACTCATTCAAATTGCCAAGGAGCACAGGGATAAGGGCTCCAAACACCCTTATCTCGATGCAAGCGTAAGCGCGTACGTGACGCCTGGGCTCGATAATGAAGCGAGTCAACGCGGCGTAAGTCATATATATATATATATGTGTGTGCGCTAATAATTATAGTAATTATTATTTAAATATTATTTCATTATAATAAATTTATTATTCTTTTGTAGGCAAGAGTGATAGAGCGTGCGCAGGAAGAATTGGCTAACACTCAGGTTGCGTTCCCAGATGTGCCGCTAGAAGACCTGCCTCCTCTATCTGTGGAGAGCCAAATAGCAATTGCGGATGAGGTCTACGGTCGTAGAGCTGGCAAGGAGGTTAGGCACTTCGGGCCTAAGGTGGTTCGAGATTTGTCGACCTCTGAGTCATCATCTACGGGAGGTTCGGGGCGGCGGAGAAGTTCTCAAGCTGCGGCAGCCTATGAAGAGGCTCGAATCGCACGGGAGGAGAATATTGCCATGCGCCAAAGAATGGACCAGCAAGACGAGCGAATAGCCCAACTCATCGCCCTTATGCAACAAGCTCAAAGACAATGTCAACCTCCTCTGAACCCATTCCCCGACGACGACGACCCGGCTGGAGGCGGAGGACGAGGCGGCGCATCTGCTCCTCCAGTGTTTTAGCTAGCTAGTAGTTTATTATTTCGTTTCTTAATTTCCGCATTACGAACAATATTTTCATTTTTAATTATGGGTTTTTTCGATTATGTATGTACAAATTAATTAATTTAATTATTTTATTAATTTAGTGTATTTAATTAATTTAATTAATTTTTTTTCAATTAATATTAATAATATTTTTGAATTTAATTTTTTAAAAAAAATTAATTTTTCACTTAGACGACGGAGACATTAATCTCCGTCGTCTAAGTCCCTACATGGGCCACGGACGTTGTTAGCTTCTCCGTGGCCCAGGTGGTGACTTAGACGACGGAGAATTTAATCTCCGTCGTCTAAGTTCCTACCTGGGCCACGGAGAAGCTAACAATCTCCGTGGCCCAGGTAGGAACTTAGACGACGGAGATTAAATTCTCCGTCGTCTAAGTCACCACCTGGGCCACGGAGAAGCTAACAATCTCCGTGGCCCAGGTCGTAACCTAGACGACGGAGATTAAATTCTCCGTCGTCTAAGTCACCACCTGGGCCACGGAGATTGTTAGCTTCTCCGTGGCCCAGGTAGACACTTAGACGACGGAGATTAATGTCTCCGTCGTCTAAGTTCCTACCTGGGCCACGGATGTTCTCCGTGGTCCAAGTGAACTTGGACGACGGAGATTAAATTCTCCGTCGTCTAAGTACTTAGACGACAGCACTTGGAGCACGTACCTTGGACGACGGATTTTCCGTCGTCCAAGTACTTAGACGACGGAGACTGTCACTTAGACGACGGAAATTCTCCGTCGTCTAAGTCACTTTTTCTTGTAGTGTCTTTCTTGTTCAAGCTGTGGAGCCCTAGTATGCTGATATTGTTAACTACAAAGTGAGTAAATATATTCCACCAGACTTCACCAGAGCGCAGAAGGACAAGTTTGTCAAGGAAGCTAAGTTCTATGTGTGGGATGATCCGTATCTGTGGAAACATCGTCTAGATTTGCTGATAAGAAGGTGTGTGCCGTGAAACTGAATTTCATCCATTCTGTCTTTTTGTCACTCACATGTAGCAGGAGGCCATTTTTCTAGAAATAAGACTACAATGAAAGTACTTGAGAGTGGATTCTTCTAGCCAACACTGTTTGGTGATACATATAAGTTATATAAATTATGTGCTAGATGCCAACTAACAGGTAACTTAGGTCCTAAAGATCAAATGCCCCATCACCCAATTTTAGTAGTTGAGATTTTTGATGTGTGGGGTATTGACTTTATGGGTCCTTTTCCTAGCTCTTTTCTGAATAGTTACATTATACTTGCAGTTGATTATGTTTCAAAGTGGGTGGAGGCAGTGGCCACTCGTACTAATGATGCTGCTGTTGTTTTGAAGTTCTAGAAATCACTGTTTGTGAGATTTGGCACTCCCAAGTACATAATAAGTGATGGGGGTTCTCACTTTTGTAATAAGTCATTTGTAGTGCTGCTCAAGAAGTTTCATGTGCATCATAAGGTGGCAACACTTTATCATCCTCAGACGAGCGGGCAAGTAAAAGTCCATAACCGGCAGATAAAACAAATTCTGGAGAAGATTGTCGAACCAACGAGGAAAGATTGGAGCCAATGCTTGGATGAAGCGTTGTGGGCATATAGAACAGCTTTCAAAATGTCAATTGGAATGTCTCCTTATCGGATGGTTTATGGGAAAGGCTGCCACCTTCCAGTGGAGCTTGAACACAAGGCGTATTGGGCGGTAAAATGGTTCAATTTTGATATTGATGATGTCGGTGTTCATAGGAAGTTACAGCTGAATGAGCATGCTGAGATTCGAAACAATGCCTATGAATCCAGTCGCATTTACAAGGAGAAGACAAAAATGTTCCATGACCAGATGATCAAGGGAAAATCGTTTGTCATTGGGCAAAAAGTGTTGTTATTCAACTCACACTGAAGTTATTTCCAGATAAGCTTCAGTCTAGATGGACTATGTTGTCTATACTGTGTTTGTTCATGGTGTAGTTGAAGTTCTAAATCTAAGAGACGGCAGCATATTTAAGGTGAACGGACATAGACTCAAGCCATTCTATGAGTCGTCTCAAGTGCGAAACGTGGAAGAGATACCTCTTCAGGATCCTACACCAAAGAATTGACTTTGGTGTGCTCCGTCTGGCTAAAGACGTTAAACTTAGCGCTACTTGGGAGGTAACTTATGTTGATGGAGAACCATGGAAAGCCAGATTTGTAATTCTTAACTCTCTATCTTTATATAAATAAAATTGACCAAAATACTCACCCTCGTTAAATAATTTTCTAATGAAAATATAAAAAGTGAAGAGAAAATGAAGTCTCAGGTAGTAAACTGACAAATTTAAAACCTCATGTAGTAACATGAAGAAAAATCCAAACCTCAAGTAGTAGAATGACAAATTTAAAACCTTAGGTACTGACATGAAGAACAACCCAAACCACAGGGTACTAAACTGAAATTTACCCATTTTTTATAGTTTTTCCATGATAAGTGTGTTTTGTGGGTGCTATGTGTCTTGTGTCATAGTTGTCTGGTGTATTGTATGGTCTAATTTCAGTTTTTACATTGAGGACAATGCAACTTTCAAGTATGGGGTGGGGCTATATCATATACTTAACGTCTAGATATAGATTTTTAGATTTTTAGTCAGAATTTTTGATTTTTGATGTAGTGTAATTTTTCGGACATGGCTAAAGGTCTAAGGAAATTCTGAAAGTTTGAGTGTGTGTTTGTATAAGTGTTTAGTTTATGCTTGTAAAATTTCAGCCTATTTGGAATGTGGTTAATTCTGTAAAAATTATGCAAGTGAGAGTGCGCAGTCTCTTCAAATTTTCCGTTTTGCTTAGAATGTCCAGGGTGTACCTTCGATCCATTGAAGGATATCTTTCGACCCATCAAAGGGTTGTTCCAGAATGAGACTAGAGAGCTTGCCTCGATCCATCAAGGATTATAGCCAATGCATCGAAAAATCAATGTCAGTTTTGAGTTTTTCCTTGTTTTCTTATGTATTTTAGTGTCTTATTTGAAAAACAAAATACAAAAATAAATAGTGTCAAGAAAAATACAAAAAGAAGAGTCTTAGGAACCCTTAACAAGTCAATGATGTGCTTATATATTCCAATTTTTTGACTAAGAGATGATTATGTGACTCGAGTTCTTTGGTTAATTTCGATATATGATACATATGCAAATATGTAGTGGATGTAGAAACGAGTTAACATGGTACAGATTTTTGAGCATGCATAGACTTTATTAAGATTCATTTAACCTTGTGAGATTTTGAGCCTAAATGTTAGATACATGTTTTCATTATTGAATGTCAATTGTTTGCCGCAGATTAAGTTAATGAACTCTAGAGATTACTAGAACTTGCTCTTGTGTTATTCAAAGTTTTTAGTCAATACATGTTTTGATTGAGGAAGTGATAAAGCATCTAGGGGACACCACCATAGCCATATAAGCCTGTGTCCTGATTTTGTGTACACAAGATGTGCACCCCTTAGTTAGGCACTTTCAGCCTACATGTGAAACTTTATGTCATCACCTACATATCTCTGACCTTAAACCTTAGATTAGTTATATCTGTGCCCTTGTTCTAAGACTTGGTAGAGCTATACATGAGACAGGTATGTGAAGATGGCGATAATGTTGAAAGGCGATACAAAGAAATAAAGGTTCTTTTGTGATGTCTAGCTTGATACTTGAGTTAACTGTTGATGAAAAGAATGATGTGAAGACTCAACAAGATGAAATCCGGCCACGATAACAAAAAAGTTCATGGTTGTAAAGTTTGAAGAAGTCTTTTATTTGGTGCTCTACTAGGTTCTAGAATCATATTTGAATTCCATACCCATTTATTCTTTAACCGGTGAGCCAAGCCCCATTACAACCCATGAAGTCCTTTTGATCCTCAAGATGACAGCCATTGATCTGTGAAGATTCACAAGAGTTCGGCGTGGTTTGAGAAAATGGTTAAGAAGAAGTTCCCCGATTATTTCTTCCAATAGGTACGTATGTTTACTTATTTAGTTTATATACATGTTTGTAGAAATTAAACCCGTTAATTATATATATATATATATATTTCCCATTTTCCCAGATGATTGATCCATAAAATCCGAAAACCACGAGGGGTGGTGGTCCTAGCCAAAGCACTTGCTAGCAGAGAAGCCGATTAAACACTATATTTACCCCGGATGTTTTGTGAACGGTATAAAGTTTCATTCATTGGCCCGAGATGAAGGAAGAAGAACACAAAACAGTGGAGTAGCAGTTGGGAAAGACAATGATTTATATTACGGGGCTCTTGTATATGTCGTTCAGCTATGTTACAGGAATGATGTCAACGTTTTCTTCAAGTGCAAATGGTTCAAGCGTATAAAGGAAGACCTGGGTCTTTTATCAGTCGATACAAACTCAAGTTGGTATGAGGATGCGCATTTCGCTCTTGCCACCTTAGTTAGGCAGGTGTTCTATCTTGATGATCCAAAAGCTGGTGAAGGGTGAAAAATAGTGAACCATATCTCTCATCGAGGTATATGGAATACCATGACAGCTGAAGGGACGCCGGCGACTGGAGATGTTGAACCATAAAGAGACATTACTGCATATCAAGAGCCTAATATTTATGTGATCCGCTCCGACATAATGGACCTGGTTCAAGCTGGTGAACCATTACCCATGCCTGATGGTTGTATGGATCTAAGTCAAGATGAGATTATTAATACAATTAATGAGATCGATGAAGACGAGGTGCAGGATGACGACGAGGATGAGGACTCAGGATATTCGTCGGACGATGTTGAGTATGATGAAGAGGAAGAGCAATCGGATAACAGTGGTGAGGAGGAGAATGACGATTATGACGAAGAGTAGGTACAATTAATTATTAATTCTATACTTAATTTACTAATTAATTAATTTTAACTTTTTCGCATAATTAACTTCAAATTAATTAAACAGCGAGGTCGCTTCATCGGACGAAAATACAAATTAAATTTAATTAATTACTCCATACGATCAAGAATCACATTTTCCCTAATCCCTAAAACCTAGATGATGGAACGACTTTTCGTAGTCCATACGAGGGTAAACATAATAGTAATTAATTATAAAACTAAATCCTAAAAATATATCTTAGATAACGCAAAAGGGTCATACCGTCGTCTAAGTAAACCCTAAACGCTAAGACGCTTAATCCTAAACTCTAAAATAAGCACTTAGACGACACAAATGTGTCATTGCGTCGTCTAAGTGCATACTTGGACAACGCAAACGTGTCTTTGCATCGTCTAAGTTAAAATTTCATACTTTCATATCTAAGACAATGACCATGTAGACCATGTTCCAATGTATATTATTTTCGTCGAGACCATAGAGTAAACAATTCATAGAGTGTGACCGTCGACGGTTCCAAAATAGGACTTACAGATTTTCGTGTATCCACGTTTTTGGTTTGTAAAAGTTCTGTTTTGCGGTTAACTGTGCCGATGAAACCCTTAACAAACTTACTATTTACTGAAAATTATTATACTTATATATTGTCTTATGATGAATGTATCTAATAGTTGTTTTGTCCAAATTCAACTTCGTTAATATTGATGTGCAATGAGCCTATACTTAATAACACAAATTATACACATTAATAGATACTTAACAAATTTAAATACGTAAATTTATTCGTCGTATTAAATCCCACTTTTTATATATACGATTCTTTAATTGATATTTTACAACAATTTCATTTGAATGACAGATCGAAAACTTCCTTACGAATTATTTTTAAAATTTATTTTTGCAAAAATTGTACCTAGACGACGGAGTAGGAGAACACTCCGTTGTCCAGGTTCAAATTTTAGGCGGTCTAAATTCCACCGCCTTTTTTTGGGAATGGTTCAAAATTTGACCTGGAAGACGGAGATGGACATCTCCGTCATCTAAGTCAAATTTTGAACCGTTCCCAAAAAATATGGCGGTCAACTACCACCTGCGAATCGAAAATGGTGCCTTCTCATGATCATACAAAAAAAAGACAAATATACAAAATTATGTTACATAAGTATCCAAACTAATTTACTCTCATGTTGTTTTCGTATCTACAAGAACAAATCTAAATCAATGTAAACTAACATTTATGTTTCATTTATTAATCATAAGTGAAATACAAAACTATAACCAAATACTTATAAATCAAATCAATATAAGTTGATGTTCCAATATTGGACATAAAATAATAATACTAATTAAAAATTTGTTAACCACAATCAAAATACAATCCTATAATCAACTATTTATAAATCAATCTAATATATGTAAATTGATGCTTCAACATAGTACATAAAAAAATAAATAAAATTAACAATATTTCAACACCGTACATAAAAAGAAAACTGACATTCATAGTAATACTAAAAAAAAACAAACAATCCACATGTCATAACTTATTTCCTCAAATGTATCACAAAGCTACTTAAATGTTTTCATCTCGGAGTTTTTAAAAGTAATTTTTATATGCATAATTTTTCTTACAATTTATATACATATATCTAAAAAAATTGGGCCTCCAGACTTTTGGTACCTGAGGCGGCCGTCTCCTTTGCCTCACCTCAGGTACGGGCTTGTATATTTGACCTCTTTGGAGAAATTTTGCAGAAGAAAAAACAATACAAAAATCCACAATTATAATACAACAAAACAGAGTAGCTTAATAAAGAAAAAGCTTCAAAAAAATAAAATACCCAAATGGGTCAACAATAACAGAAAAACAAAGTATATACGTATATAATAAAAAATCCACAATTATGATACAACAAAACAGAGCAGCTTAATAAAGAACCAAAATTCAATTCAATTAATTAACTCAAACATAAAAGAATCAAGCTTTAGATATACTAACACATCTGTCTTCAACTCATTCCTCTGCCAAGCTCGTGCTCCATCAAAGAGTAAGGCTGAGCCATCAATCGCTACTCTGAGCCGTCTCAATTGACTCACATGAATGTGTTCCATTATTTTCATCTCCTCAAGTTCACTATAAAGTCCTCGGATGCCCATTGTTGATCACTTTGGTCTTGTTAGACAAGACAAGGGAACGGAAACGGAAACCTAGAAGAAACCCATAAAGGATTTCAAGAAAACCAGAAGAACAGAGCAGAGAGAGAGAGAGAGCATGTGCCGAGTGATCACAGCCGTTCATGTCTAACCGCTATGCTGACATGGAAAAATAGCGGGAAAAATTTAAATCACGTGAGCTATGCTGACATGGAATGGCAATAAAAATACGTCCACACATGCTATATAAGGAAAATGACAATAAAAATAAAGACATATACACATATACCCTTACCCATGGACCAAAGTAGTTTGCAAACGTCCTGTTGTGGTATTCAACATTTCCAGCAATAGCAGGGCAGTGAAGATGATAGTTTTTCCAATATTGTACTTCTTCACAGTTAATCAGTACCGACCAGTGGGCAATGACTACCTCATTTTCATCCAACTTGTACGACTTTGGCAAGCTTCCCTGTACTACAACGTCATTGGAGATGATAGAAAGGTTGAACTGAGGTTCATCTATCGGCATCTGTTGTTGGGGGTCCTCAAGCGCTCCCAAATACACTTTGATGTACGTTACACACTCGTGCGCAACATATGCTTCAGCGATACACCCTTCAGGTGCATATTTATTCTTCACATAGTCCTTATAGGCTCCCAATTGTCTACAAGTTAACAAGTGCATGTTAAAAGGGGTAAAAATAAGACTTTACATATAAAAACAGAGGCAAACCAAATGTACATTTCCATGGGATACATCCAAGTGTAGTGTACGGGACCGGTAAGCAACAATTGTTCGGGAAGATGAATCGTTAGGTGAGGCATGATGTCGAAAAAATTTGGCGGAAATATCCTCTCAAGCTTGCACATGATAAAAATTATGTCATCTTGCATCTCCCTGAGATCTGATTTTTTAACTTCCCTGGTGCATAACTTCTGAAAGAATCTTGACAAGGCCACCAACGGCTCCACCACCTCCTTGGGCAGGTACCCTCGAATGAAAATAGGGAAAAGGCGTTGAAGCAGTATATGGCAGTCATGACTCTTTAATCCGTACATCTTATTGTCCCGGTAGTTAACACACCTGCTTATATTTCCTGTATAGCCATAAGGATACATGCATGTATATATATATATAGCCATAGGCAACAATTATATTTCTCGCATATCACCATAATCCGGTAAAATTAAAGGCAAACCAATTTCCGTACTGCATAGTCATATATAAGAATATTTACCTGACATTACTCAGCCACCGAAAAATTTCATGCTTATGCTTCGGCTTGACGGTGTAAGGAGCTTGCGGCATTTTTCTCTTACCATCTCTTAATCACAAATGTTTCCGCAGTCCCATAGCTTTCAGATCAATACGTGCCTTAGGGATGCCTTTTTTTTCCCCCTCCAAGTTAAGAACTGTGCCCACCACACTTTCACACACATTTTTCTCTATGTGCATGACATCTAGGTAATGTCTGATAGGCAACCTGGGCCATTAGGGGAGTTCCCAGAATATGCTCTTGTGTGTCCAAAACTTATACCTTTCGGGCTTGTCTGGAATTGACGCCACTATGTCAGGATGATTGCTCAGCTGGCCAAAATCATATTCATTCAACACTTCCAAAATTTCTGCCCCTGTCCATCGCCTTGGTGCCACACCTGTTTCCACAGTCCTATCAAACGCGTCTGGATCCTGCCTAAATGGGTGATCATATGGAAGCCAACAACGGTGACGCATCTGAACAATTTTACTGCAATGAGGACTGCAACAATCAACCGTCATGCACTCTGAACAAGCCCTGTAACCCTTGGTAACGTTGCCCGACAACATACCGCGGGCAGGAAAATCACTGATGGTGCCAACAAGCATGTCATGCATCTGGAACATCTCGTTTTTGAACCTATCGTAAGTGGGGTGGCCACACTCACTCAGGTACTTAAGCTCCTCAATCAAAGGCCTCAAATACACATCGAGACACTTTCCTGGATAACCCAGGCCCGGAATTAACAGAGTCAGCATATTGTATTCCTTCTTCATGCACATCCATGGTGGAAGGTTGTACGGTACCAAAATAACTGGTCATATACTGTATTGAAGACTCATGTTGCCAAAAGGGTTGAATCCGTCAGATGAGAGCCCTAGCCAAACATTTCGGACCTCTGCTGCAAAATGATCAAACTCCCTGACCATGTGCTTCCAAGCCTCTCCGTCGGAAGGGTGTATAAGGGTGTCATCGTCAGGCAAATTCCTCTCAGCCCACCATCTCATTGCCTCGGCCGTGAAAGCACACATGAACAACCGCTCCAGCCTATCAATAAGCGGGAAATATCGAAGTATCTTCACAGCTTTCTTGTTGCCTGCAGGAGTCAACTTATACCTTTCTGTATAACATACCGGGCAGGCTTCAAGGTCTTCGAGATCTTTTCCCCAGAAGAGAATACAATCATATCTGCATGCATGGATTTTGATGTAGGAAAGCCTAAGATCTTTCGGGATATGTCGCACCTTATGATGAGTGGTAGGAAGACGATGACCGGGTGGCAGTAGCGAAGCAGTCCACTTCAACCAAGAATCAACAGCTTTGACAGACATTTTGTTCTCCATTTTGAGCTGCATCACTCCCATCACACTTTCAAGAACAGTCTTACTACAACCATCGTACAACGGAGTCTGTTGCAATGCAATCAGGTTGTTGTACTTGTCCATACCGCTTGAGTGGACATGAGCTCCAGGTAATGGCTCGACTGGCTCGATATGGGGGAAACCCTCAACGACGGGAGGGACATTTGGTGCTTCATCAGCAAATACACCGCTCTCATGAGGAAACATATCATTGATTAACATCGCTGTTGGATCATAGGATGAACTGCCTCTCTCAGCAAAATCTCCATGATCATAGCGTGGACTGGCCCTCTCACCAAATTTTCCATGATCATGCGGACCCGCTAATGATGTTTCACTGTGATAAATCCAACAAGTGTACTTATCCCAAAACCCGTATTTACTCAGGTGCCTCTGGACTTTATCAATAGGAAAACGAAATAAATCGCTGAAACACTTACATTCTTTACACGGGCAATAATGAAGTGTATTGTCTCCACAATTAGCCTTCACAAAATCCACAAAACTCCTAATTCCCTGGTGATATCTGACATCCCATCTTTCGAGGCTCATCCAACTCTTGTCCATCCTGAAAATTCTAACAAATTTACGTATTAATTATATATATATATACACACATTCACTACTAATAATCGACGCGATATCTCAATTCAACTCTAATTAAATCAACACATGCATGCATATATATATATATATATATATATATATATCGATCTAATCTTTGAATTCGATTCAGTACTCGATAATGGTATTCTTCTTTTTTCAATTCAAAACGTATTTGACTAGGTAGGAGGCTCTGTTAAGCGTGGCTCCGATAGCACTACGATAATACCAGTCGTTGATTCAGACACAAGATAAGATTAACTACAAGCAGTTTTCTCGTTTCGGTGACATCAACAACATTTCATATATATCTCACGAATTGGATTTGATCAACACACACACATATATATATATACATACACATATACGTATATATATACACATACCTATATATATAGCTTCCCGAGTGATCGAGTTTTCGACGCGCGCCTTAATTTTGACAATATACCGAAGGATCGATTTCAGAGCGTACGTTTTCCTTCTTTCGATTTCTCTGGATTTTTTTCGATCAAAATGAATGAATGATCGAGCTGCGACTAATATAAGAGACATTGCCGGCGACGGAGTAAGTCGCCGGAAATGAAGACATTACCGGCGACTTTACGCCGGAAAATTGCCGGTAATGTTTCAACACATTACCGGCGACTCCAACCGTCGCCGGCAATGTCGAGCCACACATTTCCGGCGAAATTCCGGCCGGAAAATCGCCGGAAATGTTCGGCTTGACATTGCCGGCGACGGTTGGAGTCGCCGGTAATGTGTTGAAACATTACCGGCGATTTTCCGGCGACATTACCGGCAACGCAGTAAGTCGTCGGTAATGATGAACATTACCGGTGACTTTTCCGGTCGCCGGCCTTGTCTCCGGTGATCTCGCCGGTAATGTTCACAAATGTGGTAATGTGCCACAACATACCATCATCTTGGTATGAGAGGAAGACACTCATCATGATTTTCCATTGTGAAAAATCATGTCCATCGAAAAAGGGGGGAACATTTATGGATAAGCCTTATTCACGTTCCATTTCTGGCCCCTGAGAGGATCTCACTAGCAAAGGCTAGTGACCGCTCTGATACCACTTAAAGGTCCTAGAGGGGGGGGGGGGGGGGTGAATAGGCATTTTTCAACTTTTTCGCTTAAACTGTACTCGGGGATAGCATATTGGCAACCTATCCCGAATTACAGGATACGAGTGTTTGAACTGTAAAAGTAATAAGTAAAGAATAACACGAAGATGTTTTTCTTTAACGTAGAAACCCTACAACTAGGGGGGAAAACTGCATGCCCCTAACTCTTGAGGGACAAACCTTTCCACTATAAAGTAACACACACAATTACAAGATTCTTGTACTCTGGGGATATATAGCCCGTATGCTATCCTAACTAGTCTGACTACCAGTTCTAAACAGAGCTACACTACTTGACTTATGTGTTTACAACTTGGAAAGTGTCTAGAAGCATCAACTCAGATCTTAACTATTTGTAAGTTAAATCTTCTTGATCTACTTCTTCGGGTTGAGCATCTCCATACATATCTCAATGGAATGCACTTATGCAATCATGCATATGGGTTTTGAAAACATTTTTTGTAAATGATAATCTATGCCTTACATGCACAGCAAGAGTAAGGATAGACACAGAAAGGGAAGAGAAGTGAAGAGAGAAAACTACACAATTTTGTGCACTCAAAGAATCACCCAAAATAATACTCACTCAACCAAGGAGCCAAGGCTGCCTTGGGATCCCTTATATAGGCAGAACAGCCCAGTCAGATTTGACAGCATAGGAACGTGACAAGCAGACCTAAAACAACCTAGAGCAGACCTAAAGTAGACCTATAGCAACTGCCATCAGTTGATGGGACAATAGCATGCTCATTTGACAAACAAACAAGACAACTTAACTTTAGGGTTTCTAAATAAGGCAAAGTTTGTTAAAAAGAGGCAAAAGGTTTTCATGCTCTCATACCAGAAAAGCCAATCAGTGGTCAAAAAGGTAAGCACGTTTTGCAACACAAAAGCAGATTTTAAGGATGGCATAAAGTAGACCCAGCTGTAAAAAGCAAAACAGATTCCTAGGAGACAAACCTAATCCCAATAAGTCACATGTGAACCAAAAGTAATTTTCTCTTAGAAATCATCCATAATTCAAAACAGCTTTTCAAGGTCAAAGTTCACATAGATTAAACACATACATTCTGGATTTAGAGGCAACCTTAGCTATAAAATATCACACATGAAAACATTCCAGATTATCAGGGATACATACCTAGTGTGCTATCCTAAATGAAAACATGTTATGCAAATGAATGATCAACCTGTTTTCCATTGAGATAAGTAGGCTATGTCAACATCTTCATTGATGGTCCTTCATCTACTGTGTTTTATCCAATTGCAAGGAATAACCAACACTTGTATGCCTTCATAATCCCATAAGGAGAAGGAATAAAGATGTGAGTACAGCAAAAAATTAGATGCCCATTCTCTAAATATCTATGTGTCTCCTGAGGACTCCTTTCACGATAGTGTATATTATATAAGGACTTGGTACATGCAAGCCTTCTGTTTCAACAACGCAAAAGGTACACCAAATACTTGTTCAGAATCCGATCGTATCGAGCGCCTTGTCTCAATCTCCCTAGCTCTATCCTTCTCATAATCTTCCAACAAATATCAATCTCAGTACGTATGCATGGCTCAACATCGAAAGAAAGAGAAGAGACAATATGCATGGCTCGAGAAAGAAAGAGAAGACGTAGGGCTAGACTCAAACGAGAAGCAAAGAGACGTGGAAAGAGTACTTGTATAACCGACTTGCCGATATGCATTCTGGAATTCATAGTTTCGTTGCTCCCTCTGAAAGATGCAGTAAACACAATGCTGGTTTCTCCGCAGTATTGGAGGCACCTTTCACATTCAATACTAACAAGGTGCAATATCCAACTTTCCCAATGCCATTGGCTAAAATCTCCTTATAGTTGCTCCATATATGATCTACGTGACGTAAAACGTTTTGAAGCATATTTGGAGCAATATCAAGGTAACAAGGTCGACTCGTTGAAATTCGATATTGATATAGAAACTTGTTACAGCAGTAGTAGAGAGGAGTTTTGGGTCAAGTTGAAAAAATGGAGAAGATGGGCTAGTACAAAAGGAGTAGAAGAGCTTCATCTTCTATCTAGAGGTTATCGTAAAGATATTCCTCATGGTTTCCTCGATGGGTTAAAATATTTGCATCATCACGCCCCAGTTTTCTATGTCAGAAATCATGCGGAAGAAGTTCGCAGAAAAACAAGAATGGTGATAGACTACAGAGATATCAACAAGAAAACCGTAAAAGATAGTTATCAGATAGCACAAGCAAGAGTGCTAATCAACAGGCTCAGAGGAGCCAAAGTGTTTTCAAAATTTGATGCTAAATCAGGATTTTGGCAAGTAAAAATGCATCCTGACAGCATTGTCCTTACTGTATTCAGAACTCCACACGGACATTACGAATGTCTAGTAATGCCTTTTGGGCTAAAACAAGCTCCATCCATTTTTCAGAGAAAAATGGATAACATATGCAAGCAAGTGGCAGACTTTTATATCATCTATATAGACTATATATTAGTTTTCTCAAACAGCAAGGAAGAACACATGAATCACCTCTTTGAAGTAGTCAAGGTCATTGTCTAGTATGGAATCATTCTAGGAGGAAAAAATGTCTTTCTTGTCCTACATGAAATTGATTTCTTAGGGATCAATATAAAAAATGGGGTTATTAAGCTTCAGCATCATATCTTAGAGAAAGTCTGAAAATTCTCAGACAGAATTCCTGATCTTAAAAGTCTACAGAGATTTTTAGGAGTTATAAACTATGGAAGATATTTCCTTCCTAAAATTGCTAGATTAATAGTAATACTGTTGCCCAAAACAAGCTCAAAGAGAGCTTGAAAAGTCACAGAAGATGACGAAAATATCGTCAGGAAAATCAAAGAACTATGCAAGAATTTCCCACCACTACATCAACCTGAAGAAAATGATGAGATCATTCTTCAAACTGATGCTAGTGATAACTTCTGGGAAGGTGTAGTGCTAGCAAGAACACCTAGCACGTACTAACATGAAAAGATTTTAAAATTCTGCAGTGGAAAGTTCAATTCTGCATAACAGAATTATCCCACAGGGGAGAAAGAAATTCTTGCAATCAAAAAGACAATTGAAAATTCTCCCACCTTTTGGGAAAACCATTCACAGTGAGAATAGATTGCGTCAGAGTGAAAAATTTCAAAAATTTCAAACTTGATAAAGCTGCTGATAGGGAAAGATTAGCAAATTAGCAATTATTTCTTAACCAATATGATTATGATGTTGAATTAATTGCAGGAAACAAGAATGATCTTTCAGACGCTTTGACAAGAGAGATGACAATGTTCCAAAGGAATGAAAAAGAAAATGAAGGTCGAAACCCCAGAAGCAGAAGGCTAGGAAAAGAACCAGATCAACAAGAAGAGTCTATTGAGAAAGTTCTTTAAAAAATTTTGCTGTGTCCTAAACGACCAGCCTCAACTGACCAATTCCAGGGGAAAATATTGGCTAACCCGTCTTAAACAGCAGGCGGTAAAGGCACATCAAGACCGTTGAAGGTTGCTGCTTTGCCAAAAAGCAGAATTTTTCCTACAAGGATCGTGAATATCTTCAACTACCAGTTGAACACCTTCTCTGAATTAGTCTTCCCGACTAACCTATGTTTAGGTTTTCATCAGAAGGCTCTGTTAGACAACTTAATGTTTGCTTTCCAAGAGCAAGACAAAAGGCTTATGGTAGAGACCATGGATGCCTTAGCAGAGGAACTAAGTCAGAAGAAGAAACAACATAGTGTTGTTAATGAACCAGCTTTGTTATACATCAGAACCCCTGAAAGTGCAAATGTACTTATTCAGGCACTGAAAGAGACAGAATAGTTCAATTTCCACAAACTCATTGGCAGACATTCACCCAATTCAATTCTTCCTGATACCCTCTTCATAGTTCCAGGACCATTCCTGGGAAGATATTTGGTAAATGCTCAGAGTGAACATCCTCAAGAGCATAAACTGTGGTTGGTTGAAAATGGATTTGTTCATAACCTATGGACAATGACAAATGAAGATCTCAAGGGAGTACCATCTATCATCTACAACACTATCAAGAATGTAAGGAAGTCTAACTGCATCATTAGACTCAAGTTCAGATCTACATCTCTAGACTGGGTGCAAAAGTCCAATGGAGAAACTAAGTATATTTCTCTATACCACTATGTCAGAATCATCCAAGTTCAGTATCTAAAACCAGCATGTGTCGGATATAATAGAGATCCAAACTCTAGTATCCCGTGGATGAAAGCAATGACATTAGAGTATGTCAAGAAAATAATCGCAGAAGATCAAGAGATTACTTTTCTTGCATCAGGAGAGAAAATAACTTTCACTGCTTATGACCACCCAAAGGTCGTAACCAGTGATCTGTTTATGGCCCTCAAAAGAAAGGAAATAGATTCCACTCTTGCATGTACTCAGTGACTCGAAAAGATGGAGAAAGAAAGGCACTACAAGATATATGATGATACCGACATGGAAGAGAATGATACAAGAAGAAGAATTGAAAATGAAGAACCCTATCTTAGGGAAAACTCAAAAATATACGATGACCTATAAAGATAGGTAAAATCGTATTGTCTTTTTCTTCTTCAGTTGAAACATCTTTTATCATGAAAGAATCTGCTTTCCGAAAGAAGACAATGGAGGAAAGTGGAAGCCTGATCAGCATGGGGCAGTACCCTGAGTGGAGTCACTATTAATAATGTGTGTTTGAATTCCATTTTGAGTTCCGCTCCCTATATAAGGAGCCTCGAGTCTTAGTGTTAGGCGTGAAAAATCACAATAGAAGAGTCTATCTGAGAGTAGAAAAGCCTGAGAAGTTGAGTTTGTGAGTCTAGAGTTAGAGTCGAAGCAACCTGTGCAGCTTCCCTATTTTCGAGTGAGTATGTCTACTACTATGAGTGGTAAACAGCTTATAGTTGTTTACCAGAGAGTGATGCTCTGGATCTATAGTTTGTAATTATGTTGGAATAAATAAGCTATTGTGTCCCGATACAAATCTTTCAATTTATTTTTGTGTTTGTACGTAAAAACTCATTAAACTCTCCTGAGAGGCAAACTACAGCCCAGAAGGAGGAAGAAAGTTGGTTGTTTATACTTATTCATACTCAGTTGATTGCCTAAGAGGCGGACTACCGCCCAGAATGTGGAAAAATGAGTTAATACCCTCGTATTATTTTCTTGTACTAAGAGAGAAAATTGGTTAGAAGAAAAATCACCCTTAAAAGATGAGTTTTCAGCAGTGAGTTTGTTCGCATAAGTAACCCGATAAAAGGCCATATGTGAAGTTGCGATTTAATGAAGACTAGTTTAACTTTTCTTGCTCGGATAATTATTTTTTTTGCTATGTTTTGATCAACTTATTATTCATTAATTATTAATTATTGTGCACAGCGCACTGTTTTTATTCACTAATGACAAAATTATTTTTTCGCCTCTTCGCACATGTGTACGAAACATGGGAGAACTACTCAACAATAGACATACAAATTAAGTAGAAAGGTAATTAGCCAATAGACTTTGACCCATAATACAAACCCCAACCCGTCGTGCTTAGAAGAAAAAATTTGTACGGTACAGTTGATACCTAATCTCTTCAAATCCTTTACAAATGCTACTAAACTCTCATAGTTATCAAAGAGGTGCTCAAATTATCAATCTATTAGTCTTCATCTATTTGTTGTTGTGGCACATTCTTTATTTAAAGTCATAGAATACGAGTCATTTTATATTTATTGTTACAAAAGCCACCGACGAAAAAAATTGTGGGCAATGCAATATTCACCCACCCACCACCTCCCTCGCCGTCTCTGTCAGTCTGTCACACTCACTCTCTTATACCCTCCGCTAACTTACGTAGATGGCAAAACAATAACTCCGATATAAAATGATAAATACTTTAAAATACACATATAATCTACTAAATAGAAATAAAAACTTCATTACGTATCCGGCCATCTTGGTACAAAAAAAAACATGAAGTAACGAGGTGCAACTTGAAATTCAAGGTAGGGCCTTACTTTTCCTCAGGATAATCAATGTTTTATTCGAAATGACTTGGTTTATGGGCTACATATATGGCCTTACAACTAACATAAAAGAAAATTTTGCAGCCCACGTATTACATACATATCAACGTGGTAAATAAACTAAAAGAAATCAACGTAAGTTTATCCCTAAACATTAGGAGATATTATTCAATTTAATTCTAGAATACTAATATCATAACTAGCTTGAGATATGCGGTCAACCAGCAACTCACGAGAACCATTATCTGTGAACACATAAATCTCTAGATGGATTAGATTACATTATAGAACATTGAACTCTAGGTTGTTCCTTTAACATTTGAGCTACGTTGCCTTCACAGTCATCTGTTTTGATCATCATGGTCCGAGGAAATTGTGCTAACATAAGGAAGCCAAAAAAAGAAGAAAGTAAATTACATACGAGCAAAGGGTTAACGCATGTAAATTATACTTATGCAAAATAATCCAGATCAGGCATATTAGGCAAGGCGGCCACCTAAGCGAAGGATTGCCTAGGAAGGACGCCTGGGGTAAAATTTAGACGTTTTGTTGTTTTTCAGCCTAGACGCCTTCTAAGCGGACGCTTTTTTGAACAATGATTAACTCTAGTTCGAATGAAGATCCAATGAGCTTTAATTTAAAAAATCAGGACCAATAAAGTATGTACGTGTAGATACATGCATGGCATATGTAGATACACCTTACAACGTTCTTACAAGAGCATATACAGTGGACGAGTTTGAGGAGGTCCTATTTCCGGAAATAGAACGAGTTGGAGAAACAAATAGGAGGATGCATCGACAATTGGGGGAGACGACTGCTCATTGACCTGTTGCTCGAGCAGCCGAACGTATGCCTATCAATGGGGCAGACGAACCGGATCAACCTAAATCTAGATCCGTTTAAAGAGAGAAAAAGTTAGACCAAATCTGCCTCGTTTATCCGGCGGATCTTTAATAATCAAATTCGGATCTGAATCTGGATCCGTTGAATCAACGGAGCGGATCCGGACCCGTTTATCAATATTTTAATTAAAAAATTTATTTCTTTTATCAATATGTTAATTATTATCAATATGTCACATGACTCCGTTACATAACCAAAATATTTCATCATAAATAAAATAGACAAACCAAAAAAAAAACTCCAATTTACATTGAGGAACTTGACAAGAAACAAATCAATTTAGATTTTCAATCCTTTAATTGATTAATATTTTTATATGACTTTGATAAAGCTATTTATATTTTATTTTAAAGAAGAGACTTTTAGATTACAAACCTTTCATATATATATGAATAAAAATAAATTATATTTAATAAGTTCAAAAAATAAACAGGGCGGGTCATAAACAGATCAAATCGCTTGGGATCCGGATCCGATCTGTAAAATAAACGGGTCAACGGGTCCAGGTCACAGACGGATCAACAGGTCCAAAAATTAGATTCAGATCTGCCTAATATGTACGGGTCTGGAGCGAGTCCAGATCAAAACCCGCTCTATTGACAGGTCTAGTCGAATGAGCTGCTTTTGGCCATTTGCTTGCTAGAAAGAACGAGCAGCATCCACGCGCCAAATAAATAAATAAATAAATAATACTTGGCTCGTGTTGCACCACGTCGACACACATGGGTCCTCTGGTTTTAACACGCAAATACATCTGTATCGTTGGATTTTGATTCAAATATTCGAATGGCCTAGATAAAATGGTCAAATATTTTTAAGTTAAAATTACTATAAAATTTCTACATGAACCACAAATTTCTACATTATATTGGATAATTGGATATTTAATCATAATTGGATAATTGGATATTTAATCATGTATTGGATAATTGGATATTTAATCATAATGTTTTTCAAGTGATGGTGATGGTCTGCCTTACTTCACCCAAGTAGAGGACATCTCTTGTACATACCAACACTGAGCTCAGGTCCTCTGTATTGGACCCTAGCAAGAAAGTGACGTTACTGCTTTCACTTGCAGAATTGAAGCTTCTGGATTTTCAATAGAGGAAGGCGTGCGCCTAGTCATTGTATGAAGAACAAATTTTAGGACCTTGGTATTTTGAAAAGCCAACTTTACCTTTTTTATGTTTTGATTCCCACTTAACATACTGCGGCTTAAGCTAAGTTATCACCAACTAGCTAGGCCGAAGAAGTACCTGAACTCCTGAAGTGAGTTCTCCTTAAGAAGTTAGGAACATATATGATTATATATGTCGTTCATTTCTTATTTGCAGTTGTTAATTCAAAGTACAACATTTTTTTATCTCATATAGGAAACATAGCATGCTTTTAACATAATTACACTGAAATGAGTAAATAATTGAGTAAAATTGACTGAGCACTGTGTACATTCATGAAACAGGAATGTAAATTTCAAGGTGTAGGAGTCAGTTGAGGAACAAAAGAAGTAAAGGAAGCTTGCTGCAGGAAATGCAAGTATAGGACTTATTGGGACACAAACCTGGGATGCCCAAATTAAGAAATGCAATTAGACATCAAGCACTCCGCTCTGGACTTCCACACTTGGGACCAACATTGATGAAGTAATTATCGGAAAGCGAAAAGTTAACCAAATTCTGGAGCTTATCCCAAATCACCTCCGGCACCATGCATGCCAAACAATAAGTTACTAGCAAAACTTAGCTTCTCAAGCAGCTCAACGTTTTTGTCTAGGCAAGCCACAGAGAATGGTAACCCAATTTCATAACCTGTTAACTGGTTATTTGAGAGCAGAACTTCAGTGAGAGATGACAAAGCTTTTGCTATACTTCTCGGAATTGGACCATTGAACTTGTTCTTTGCCAAAGTCAGAAGCAGAATATGGCCGGAGCTGTCAATATTATCAGGAAGGCTCTGCATGAAGTTGTGGCGTGTTGTCTTGTTGAGGAAGAGAGCATCAAGGTCCGGAGTGAATATCTGAGGCGGCACAGAACCGGTGAAGAAATTGAACCTCACGTCCAAGAAACGTTAAGCTATCCATGCCAAGAACAGCACTTAGGAGTGCCATTGTTTTTTGACAAGAACAAATATACTAGACTAGAAGTCTACAACAGCTCAAAATTACAGCAACTGCAACGCTTGACTGGTACCAAGGTACTGAGTGACTGCGAGTACCATCAATCACGAATCACATGGAACTTATACCCAAAGGACATTACAAACAGATCAATGAAACAGAGATAGTAACGTCTGAATCTTATTAGTTTTGAAGAAAACTCCCTCTCACCCAACCCATGAATCCATGATGTTAGTGAGATTAAACCAGTGCATTCCACAATATCATTTGGGCCAGCTAACCAACAAATTACGGCTCACTAGCTCTAAACTGATAAATGCATGCATTGCATAATCAACAATTTATCCAAAAGCTAATTTCCCAACTGACGTACAAAAAAGAGTTGAAAAGAAATCTCTTCATTTATCATTGGACTCATCAATCACTGTTCTACATGAACCACAAATTTCAAAGGAAAGACGATTCATTTCATTCCAATACCACAGTCGCACCTAACTCCTTAAGCTTGCCAACAATGGGCCCCGCCTCCTCTTTGGTCATACCCTTCTTGAGCACAACAGGAGCCTTTTCCACCAAGTCTTTAGCTTCCTTTAATCCTAACTCAGTGAAAGTCCTTACTTCCTTTATGATTTTAATCTTTGCCGCCACGTCAAACTTCTCAAGCTTTATATCAAATGCGGTCTTCTCCACCACCTTGGACTCGGCAGAGGCAGGCCCAGATTCAGAAGATGCAGAGCTCACCCCTGAGATGGCCGGGCCATACTGGTTGAGCCCCATTTTGAGCCTGAAGAGGATGGAGTAGTCATGTCTTTCAATCTTTGTGAGGTCCAGGAGCTTGTCAGCTATGCGCTCAAGATTCTTGGTCCGAGTTTCACTTGCGGTAGTGGCTGTAGAAAGGGTGCGAGAGTGACTGAACGTGGCAGATCTGGAAAGGGACCTGCGGGGAAATTTTTTGTTCAAGGATATTCCCAAAAAAAAAAAAACCTAAGGTTGCACTTTCATCTGCAACAGAGATTCTACCTCACTGGACTATAAGAAGGTAACTAAATTTTCTGAAAGTCGAGAAGAAATTTAAAATAATCGCTCAAGATTCTACCTAGCTGGACTATAGCATAGTACCTATTTCCCATATATGTGCGCTTTGAAAAGGAAGCAAATTTGCTCCCACCCACCTAAATGATTGACACCTGTCCCCCACTCTAACCATGGTTAACCAACATAAATTTTTATTATGTTTATACGCTAACTCACCTCGTTGAACAACAAAGACTGCTTTTCCAAGAATTTGGTGGTTTCTTGCCGCAAGCTTCGCTGAGAAAGATGACGTACTGGAATGGAAATTGATAGTGGAGCTTGCAGTCTTAGCCGCACTGGAATGGAAATTGGATTCAGTAACCCCTTTTGCTTTGATTGATTACTTCATCACAGAGTTGGAATTGAACAGAGATTCTCCACCGGGAACCAAACATGATCTCATTGAAGAATTCCTCATATACCTTATCCGAGGTATATATACATTTAAGTACACTGCAATGAAATTTTGATTCTAATTACTAATTACATTAACTCTTTTGAGTGATCTTTCAATGCAGTTAACAATTCAATGCAACATCGACCCTCTGTTTTAGCAGCTGCCGTCACTATAATGGCGTATGATAACCGATTAACGAGAGCTGGATTGGAAGCCAAGATAAAGTCCTTTCCAAATTTGGAGTTTCTGGAAATCGTGAGTCATTTTTTCTTTTCCGATTACTATGGAACACATTTGAAGATTGGATGCTGATAAATGTGTGTTATGCCACAGGAACATGTGTGCACAATCTATGGAATCTTGCAAGAGAAGGAAGAAAATGAGAAGCTTACAAGGCCAGCGGACTCATCGAGCCTAGGAAGTGATTCTGCTACCAGCAGCTAGTTAGTAGTTGTCAGATTGGTGTAGAAGAGCAATGTTGTATAATTACATATACTTGACAGACATTATTTGAAGTTGATCAGAAACAGCGAAAGTAAAGAGCAAAGATCGGCATGCCCACCAACCCAAGCATTAGTAACAGAGCTTTCCTGGGAACAAAAAAAAAAGAGAAAGATACAAGCAACAAAGCTTGCTCTTTGGCACATTGCAGCAAGACCAACTAAGTTTATAACTTTATAACACCACAAAAATCATACAGTAGAGTTACATGTTGTCATCCATGAATGTATGATCCAAGAAAAAGCCATAAACAATCTCTAAAACTAAACACGCAAAAATGATAAGATCCAATTGTTCTGTTTCTAGTTTGAGTGCCTCCTTAAACAAAAACATTGAGAGCAGATTTTAACTCATGGTTACAGCAATGAAGCCTAGCTATGACATTGATCGATCTTCAAAATTCAGCTGACGAGCTGATCCTTGAGGCATTGATTGGGCAGTTTCCTGTCAAATGTATGTATGTCATTATTAGTGCTGATTAACCATCTATCAATGGAGAAAATATTAGTATAACAAATATATCAAAACAAGGATTGGAAAGTGAGAAACCTGTGAATTCATGATTGAGTAATTGCCAAACATAGGGGGAATAATCTGATAACCAAGTGCTTGATTAGAAATGGTTTGAGAACTCGAAGCTCCAATCTGGTAGACATGTGGTTGATAAGGCATGCCTTGAGCAAACGAAGCTAGTGATGGTAATCCATATGAGAAGTCTGAAGATGAGGCTTGAACAGCAGAAGTTGGAAATCTTGGACATAAGAATGCCACGTTCTGTTGGCTTTGATAACCAAGTCCAAATGATTCCTAAACATTCACAGAGTAATATCAAATCACATACATTTAAATTTTTAATGATCAAGTTGCAGTAGTTATAAAAATTACCTGACTATATGGACGTGGATTTGAAAGGCCAATAATCTCGTCTGTGTTTGAGTTGGATTCCTTTTGTTCTTTTAAGTTTGATTCTTCTGTGTCTACAAATTAAGATTAATCACAGTGACTTGATTATATAGATGAAACCTATAAGAGAACATATATAAACACATAAATTTTATACTGACCTTTTCTTTTGGAAGAGCCTTTCCTTTTCTTTGGTACTAATGCAGCATTCTCCTCATCTGAAGCGGCATTTCGTTCTTTTTGTGGCTGATTGCTCCTTGTTTTTAGCCTTCTAGACCCCAGGACCATGGTTCCTTTGCCCTTATTCCGAGCTTTACGTTTCTTCTTTTTTGGATCTCGTAAGACCAAATTTGCATTATTTTCATGCATTTCAATGTCGATGTCAAGATCACCATTTGTTTCATCATGTCTTTGTTCAACTTGTACTTTACCATCTAATTCTTTCTCCAACTCTAACAACTTTGACTCGACGAAAGTGCATGTCTTCTTGTCTCTTGAACCTTTCACTACAATCCTCTGTGCTATTTGAGATAAGTGACTATATTGAATGGTAGAAGATGAGCTAGGAGCACTTATATTAGTTCCACTTGACTGAACACCATTTCTAGCATCATGTCTCCATCTCTTTAGGTAATATCTAGATGGTAACGAAGGCACACCTAACTCACGAAATAGTTTAAGTGCATGTGAACAAAGAATCGCCTCAAATTTAAATCTGTTGCAACTACAAACAATCGACTGATTCGAAGGACAATATGTTAGTGATCTTCTCAATAATGGATTGCCTGGTCTTTCAACTGCATACGTCTGTATTATGCCATCATCACTTTCTAACACCAACTTCAGATCCAAACATTTTTTATACTCATCTTGGAAGTGATAAAAGATGTTTCGTGTGTACCTCTTTGCTGCTTCGACCTCCACTTTCCAATTTGACAAGAAGATGCGCTTTGTTTGTGATGTTGCAACCTCTGCAAGCCTCTCTTTCTCTCTTCGATCATCTAGTGCTAGTTCATATTGTTGGATCCACTCACGAAGAAAAAGGCTCTTGGAAAAGAAGTTTTTCAAAAACTTATTTATGCTTTCACTTCTCTGTGTTGTTGTCATGCCTGCAAAAAAAAAAGCACTTGCACTTGGTTAAATAGGAAAATACTCATAAGCAAACTCACCATGATCACAATTAAAACTGATAACTAGAAGTGTCAAAATAGCAACTCGTACCTGCACAAAAGTTGGATCGACCATATACTTGTGCCCATTTTTCACTTAATTCATACAGGCTTTCTAGCCAAGGATTCTCACTCAAGTCATAATTTTCAAGTAACGACTTCCAGCTTGACTTAAATTCTTCAATGGTCTCAGGGTCATATACACAACTTTTGAATTCTTGTGAGAATGTCGAAAACTGTTGAAAGACATGATTCAAATGTTTTGCTGCATTCTGAAATATGTGCCACAAACAAAGACGATGATGAGAATCAGGAAATACTTCCCTAATGGCAGCAGCAATTGATGCAGCTTGATCAGTAAATATAGTCTTTGGTTTCTTTCCTCCCATAGCTTGTACAAAGACTTCAAACAACCATGTGCATGCCGATGTTGTCTCTCCATCTAATAATCCACATCCAAATAGGATTGTTTGACCATGATGGTTAATCCCAACTATTGGAGCACAAACCATTTCATAGTTGTTGGTTTTGAATGTTGTATCAAAGGCAACAACATCACCAAATAAAGCATAATCTTGTCTTGATTTCCCATCACAATAAAAACAACCACATATCTCATTCTCATCATTTGTTCGAATTTCATAAAAAAATGACTCATCCTCATTTTTCTTTCTCTTGAAGTAAGCAAGCAAATTATTTGCATCTCCCTTTTTCAGCAGGGTTGCTCGCCTTCTCTGAATGAAGTTGTTGCAATCTGTTTGAGTGAAATTTAGTTGTTGGTGGCCTCCTGCTTCAACAGTCATGTACCTAAAAATAACAAAAAAGAAAAGATTGAGTTAAAGTAAAATAGTTAAATCATATAAATTAACTATTATAAATACAAGACTAAATGATACCTATAGATTTCTGATGGCTTGAACCCTGCATCATTCATTTGATTCATGAATCCACCTTGAGAAGACTCTATGTTTCGGTGTGACCTTAAGGCATGTGAAAGTGATGGAGGAACTAGGTCATGGTTATGTTTATGCTGGAATGCTGTCACTGCAAATTTTCCATCTTTTTGAAGTCTGATCTCAAATTGCGCCTCACATCCGCATCTTCGATCATCTCGTTTTCTTGTTGGAGTGTTCTTTTTATTGTAGAAACCTTCACGAGAGCAAGTATACAATCTTTTCCAAACCTCACCAGTTTTTTTCTTTTTATTAACTCTATTTTTTCTCACACTAAACCCGATAGTTTTAGCATATGAATTGTAATATGAATATGCATCTTGCTCAGTGTTAAAAATCATACCAAGAGTCGGAACATTAGTAGGTTCTTCAACATCTTCTACATGTTCCTCATTACTTTCACCAAAAGTAGTAGCATTGTCAGTTCCATCAGCTCTTGCTTGCTCATTATCGTCCATGATATCCAAGGTATCTGAATCAGAATTTAATTGTACATCACCAATAATTTCATCAACTTTACCATAATCCTGAGCACAAAATTCTCCCTCTAAAAATTCCATGAGGCTCAGTAATAATTTTCTGGGCTCAGGTCAGCAGCTTCAACTGAAAATAAGGGCAGCACATGCAACAAGGTTCCAAAACTATTAGCACAAGACAAAATAGCTTTGTAAAGTCTAAACAAAAAGCCTAAATGGCATCAGATTCACGAACTAAACAAATTGGCATGATTATAGCATATACAACACTACCACAGATTAGACATGATCATGAGATTGCATAATATATGATGATCAAATTGGTAAAATATGGATTGCTAGGTTTCTGGATCAAGCGTTCGATCTTAATTAACCTTTTGTTGAACAAGTAATTTGGATTCATTGATAAACTAGTTGAAGGAAAGTAACTACAAATTAAGTGCATGCACCAATATTTACCTTAAGCAGTTTGGAGCTGTTATCTGGCAAACGATACTCATTCATGACCCAGTCAGTCTTGGTTCCTCTTGGTGCTCTTCCTTCGTAGAACACAAGAGTCTTCCTTAGCCCGATTATCCTCTTCGGGTCCGATAAGCTCACAATTTTGCGGTCGGAACCAGTCGCTTTCCAAAACCCCTTGTCAGTCGTTCTGTTTGGCCTTCCACCACTCCCATGCTTCCTGTCCCTCGGCACAAAAAAGTACCACTCCCTTTCTCCGATCTTTGACAAACCTACGCCATTTAAGAAAACTCATGAATTATGCACCATTATAGTGAAAAAAAAATACCAGCACCTTGTGAAAGATATGATCAAAGTTTTTAATATAATAAAATTAATTATTATAAATTTATGTTTGGTTAACCATGGTTAGAGTGGGGACAGGTGTCAATCATTTAGGTGGGTGGGGAAGAAGGTAGAGAAGTAAGGGTGGGGAGCAAATTTGCTTCCCTTTGAAAAATACCACAAAAACATCCAGTCCCTGTTACTGAGCATATTCATTATTCAACAGCAAATCTGGTGCACAAAACTCTGTAACACAATATTTTGAATCCCATCGATTTCCAATGAGGAGAACACGTGGACAAATAAAAGCAAGTTGAAATCTACAACAAACGAGCAACAATAACAAAAAGCACATTGGAGAAAACAAAGGAACATACTTATGGGACAAAAGGTTGGTAAGCCATATTTCCAAACTTACCCCGATATTGTGTGAGCCACAGTTCTCAAAGGTGTGTGTATTACAGCCTGGCATGTATGTCAAGCAAAGAATTAAAGGAAGAACAAGCGAAACCAAATTACCGACCATAATCAATACTGAGAAAGTGCCCCCCCCCCCCCAAAATAAAATGACCAACTGATGCATCACTTGTTCACAGAAAAAAGAAGCTCAGGCCACACAATTGTTACTAGCACATATGGCTAATATCCCAATATTGTTTAGGATGAAATATGAATACACTGGAGTAAACGAAGGAGGGTGTATTGTATCTGGATTTTTATGGAGTTTTTTTAATCCATGGACTTTTAGAAAAGTCTACAGACTCTTTAAATAGTCCACAGACACTTCTAAATAGTCCACAGACTTCTAAGCATTTCTAAAATCATCGACAGACTTTCTTACGATTTATAAAAATCCACAGACTTTATATGAACGACTTATACAGATTTCAAAGGGAAATTTACGTTATATATTAAAATAATTGAAAGGTACATGGTCGAACATGAGAATGAAAAAACATTGATGAAAACTTTAACATGAAAAGCAGACGTCCTTAACAACAATGATATGATCATCCTTTAGGAATGCGAGCTAGCAGAGTCTTTCCGGTTCCTGGAGGGCCGACAAGAAGAACTCCTTTAGGAATGCGAGCTCCAACAGCAGTGAATCTCTCTGGCTTCTTCAAGAATTCAACCACCTCAACAAAATCCTGCTTAGCTTCATCCACCCCAGCAACATCATCAAATGTCACTCCAGTGTTTGGTTCCATTTGGAACTTGGCTTTAGACTGACCAAAGGAGAGGGGGAACCCAGGGCCACCAGGACCTCCCATGCCTCCGCCTGAACGCCTTGAGAGCAAGAACAAGCCCCCAATTAGAATTAGTGGGAAAGCCAAATTTCCAATCAGGTTAAAGAGAAGGTTGCCCGAGTCTTCTTGAGCATTATGTGCTGCAAAGTCAATGTTATTTTCCCTGAATTTTTGAAGGAGCTCCTGGCTTAGCCCTGGGAGTTGTACACGAACGCGCTGCAATCGGTTCCCTAACTCAGGAGAGACAGCTTCAACAATAGCTATGGTTCCATTCTCAAATAGATCAACTTTTGTCACCCTGTCCTTGTCTAGATACTCCAAGAATCTAGAATAAGACATTCGTGAAGAAGAGGGTCCTTGATCATCAGCCTTAGCAATCCCTGCTCCAAGTAAAGATGGTGCGCCAAGCAACTTGAGAAATCTTCTTCTTCCCTTGTTTTGCTTTTGGTCTAATGATGCCTTTACGAGAAGTGCTTTTGTCTCCTTACCCAATGATGGAAGTGTCAAAGAATTGACAAGATGTCTTCCAAAGAAATTCTTGTTTAAAGTTGGTTTAGTACCATGAGTAGATAGCCCATTCCCTACAAGGCAAGCTGATGAGGCTGCCATCTGCTAGTACAACAAGGGAACACTTATATAGATTAATAGATGAATCAAGAAACATTAAACGAATGCATATGTATTTTAATCTTAACAACAACACAGGACAGCAAAGATGGAAAAACAAAAGTACAAATGAAGCATGCGCCAAGGCTTATCCTCTATCTGAATATCAATCAAGAATAGTGAAATCAAATGACTAATTTCTCGACGGCTGCTCAGTACCTCTATGATACCACAACACTGACTTTCAGAAACAACAGTTAACATGAACAAACATAATCAGAAAAGAAACCAAATCATTTCAACATGTTGAACAACATGAATCAATATCATTCATCAAGATCGCAATCAGTTTCAAGTGATTGGATATAGATAAAAGACACATTTAACATTAATGGTTTCACCCAGACATATGTAAAGAGACGAAATTTGACAGTATGCAAGATACTACTTACAACAGCTTAAAAAACCAAATAAAAAAACTAAACTATTCAACTATCTTAAAGAAATAAGCATCCAATTAACATTCAGACCAAACCCATCAATACCCATTTAGATTTTTATCTTCCACAAGGCCAATAACAGTACATAGACATGAAAATACAAACACCCAAATGGAGTGTACAATACCAGTCACGCACAGCTGCTTAGACTAAAACTAAAGTGAGCGATTTGAAACAAACCCATTACGTATACGAAGCTGAAGATGACTAAGGAAGAGTGAAAGAAGTTGGCACCTTGGAAAATGATTGGCTGATTGGATACGTAGCTAACATGGACTAATGATCGAATGAGGAAGCCTTGCCCGGGAAAGTACTTGATCGTTACGTATATCCAACCACAGTTAAAATTTTCAAGAAAGCATGAACATCAAAACAGTGATTGGACGACGTCCATAAAATATGGATCACATTAGGGCAAGATAAACTGATAAACTGCTATATATATCCAGATTTTGTTCAACAACAAAAACCAACATAACCCAGAATTCTGATACCACAAGAAATTAGGCAAATATAGAGAAGAATCAAGAAAACAAGATGATGGGAACCAACCTCTTTGCACGCTCAAAAGGATGAACTTTGATAGACTTTTCCCACGCTCAAAATCTTTGCCCTAGCAGCTGGCAAATTGTTGAAGTCTGCTATTTATACTAAACCCTACAAAGTCCACAAATTTCTTTGACATTCTAATTCCGTAAATATGAATGAAATTTTGAATACCCTAAAACTTCTATTCATTTTTTAAAATCCTAATCGAATACCGCTAGACTTTGGTGGACTTCATATGGATTTTTTAAAATCCTAATTGAATACACCTAGACTTTTATGGACTATTAAAAATCTGTTTTGAATACACTTGGACTTTCAGATTCCATGGACTTGTTTAAAATTGCCACTAATTCCAGATACAATACACCCCCCGAAGTAACTGCCCCATCAAAGAGTGGGTCGAGAATATATGTTAATCTAAATTTAGGATTTACAAAGTGTAGAGGGCCTTACTTTACTTTGAAGATGTTCTTTGGACCCAAGGAGTGTAATAGTGGTTTGAGAAATACGAGCATGACTCAAGAAGCGACGAACAGAACATGCCATCGGAAATTCAACAATTCAATTGAAGAGCGAATTTTGCACCCTGTCCAATACAATATGAGCAGGAGATACTAAAGTAAAATTAAAAGTACAACGGTCATACTATATATATTCTCAATCCCTTAACTACAGTTTTGGGTATACCTCCAAGGTTTTAGCAATTCCTCATGATAATATGTCCCCTAGACCCCCCTCTCCCAATAAAAAAAGATAAAGAAATGAACTGCCTGTGAATGAGTTTAACATCGCAGTAGCTCAATTCTCTACTGATTTTTCACGGAATAAATTTCCTTGTTTGTTCAAACTGATTCAGGCGCATAGCTTTAGTAAGTAGATTCATGGAATGATTTTCCTACTTGGGTTCAAACTATTTTTTGTGATCCTTACAGGCAGTCCATTAATCGAATAATATTCCTTGCCAAGAAAATAATCTTATTAGTTTCAGCAGTCAGATTCAAACTGTAATCAGACAACTAGTTTCTACAACTCTAGAGAAAGCAAAACTGCTAAACAGTTACTGCAGACTACATTTCTGGAAATCACTCAAATCAATTTGTTCTATTGGGAAGCGAAACCCTTGGGCATACTAAGTTTGAATTCAATTCTTACCAATCTTACCATAGATACAGAACAGGATTTGGAATCTGAATCTCAGTTTCACAAATATGGGAGCAAAAGAATAAAATGTTTACCGTGATTAAATAGAGCGACCAAATCCGACGAGGTGTAAACACACACTCTCTCTCTACCCTTGGGCATACTAAGTTTGAATTCAATTCTTACCAATCTTACCATAGATACAGAACAGGATTTGGAATCTGAATCTCAGTTTCACAAATATGGGAGCAAAAGAATAAAATGTTTACCGTGATTAAATAGAGCGACCAAATCCGACGAGGTGTAAACACACACACTCTCTCTCTCTCTCTCTCTCTCTCTCTCTCTCTCTCTCTCTCTCTCTCTCTCTCTCTCTCTCTCTCTTGAGTTAGGCTTAGGTACAAGCTGAATTCGTTCACGCCATTTCTCCCAAGTTTTTTGTACACGTGTCATCAACTCATTGGTTACTTGTTTCCAAAGTGGACTAGTTTACAATAATCTCATGCACATGATCCTCGTCCTTTCCCAACCCATATCATCCAGATGGGATTTGGTACCCGAATCATCGCTCCCTGAATCATCGTCGTTAATATCTCTCTTTGCCTAGCCCTCCCGGAACTCTCTCTCCCTTCGGTGTCGACCTCCTCTTTTATGTCTCTCTGTCGTCGGAAACCATCCACCTCCTGTTCTCTGTCTCTCTCCGTCTCCGTCGGTGTTGCCATAGTGAGTTATGAACGAGTAGCGAGTCATAGTTAGCCATGAACGAGAGAGAGAGAGAGTTAGGGCGGCGTGAGATCATGGGTTTAGAGAGGGAGAGTTAGAGACCTTGGGACGACCCTTCCTTCTCCCTTCTCTTTCCTGTACGTGGATTTTTGCCGAGGAGCAGCACTTGTTGGAGACAGAGCTGCTGCTATGCGTGACAGAGCGATGAACGACTGCTTGAGAAAGAAAAAAAGGACAATCCAGATGACGAGCGGTGGCGTGTGTGGCTGGGCGGGTGTATGCACACGACATTTTTTTGGCTTAATTGGTTTTCCGGCAGGTATGACTTCAGTACTAGGAGTTAACCGTTTGGTTCAATTGTTAATTGGGATTGGTTGATGTTATTGGGTGAAACCAGGCTGTGAAGTTGCTTTGGACAATCGTATCCCGACATGAATTTGGTTTATTTGTTAGGCATGCTTTAGTTTTTGTAAGGCATCGTAGAGTTAAAGAAGCTAAATTCTGTGGCTTGTTAGTATTGTGCAAAATTGGTACGTAGTGCTAGTTTTGATTGATAGGAAATGGACAATATCCAATTGATGGCTTGCCCTCACGAGGTCAAGCAAAGTCATCTGCTATTATCTGAGCATAGAAAGTTCGATCAAAGCTAGATTCTACAGATTATTGTTCTACAGAATTATACGGATCTGGTGAAAGGTCCAAGAGCCAGAAAGAGAGACCGACGCATCGCTCATTCAATCCTTCGGGCAGCAACTATAACCTTGGCTTGCTCATTCAATCAATATCTGACTGATTAATCCTATTGTAGCATAGAGACTTGTGAGTTCTTTTTTGCTATCTGTTTTTTTTTTTGTGGAAATTGGCTTCTGGGCAATTTTTGAAGCAGAGTGTTTATTTCAAAGTGTCTACCTTGGACTGAATTGTTTGCATGGTGAAATATTTAGAAATAGGATTTTCTCACATGTGAGGTTAGTATAGTGTTTATATTACATTTTTCTGTTTGAATGTAATAAAGTTTGTATGGGGTATGGTTCAAGATGTTTGACAAGTTCTTTTTTGATTTACAGATGCAAATTGGGTTATTGAATGGTGCTCCTGTTTTATTGTTGGCGTTTTTGTTGAGTTTACAAGGAGCATATGGGATCCGATTTGTGATAGACAGAGAAGAATGCTTCTCTTATAATGTTTTGTATGAAGGAGACACTGTGCACATCTCCTTTGTTGTAATTAAGGTCGATGCCTCTTGGCATTATACTCAAGACGGGGTTGATCTTGTGGTAAGTCCCTTGTTTACACTTGTGTTGGCTATTACAATAGAGATGTTTGATGTTATGTGGTGTTATGAAATAGTATTTCATATTGAACTGAAGACCGGACCATTGGCCTGGATTGTCATTTGGAATAGGTGAAGGGACCTTCTGGTGAGCAGCTTCATGATTTTCGTGACAGGACGAGTGAGAAGATTGAATTTGTATCTCATCAGAAAGGAGTCCATCAATTCTGCTTTATCAACAAGTCGCCTTATCATGAAACCATAGACTTTGATGTACATGTTAGCCATTTTACATATTATGACCAGCACGCAAAAGATGGTGAGGAATTCTGATTTTTTTTTTAAGAAATCTAGAATCTTAAACTATTGGGATTCTCAGAAATTAAGGTGGAATGACTATAGTCTTGTGTGCTTATCTGCATAGCACTTCAACCCTTTGTTAGAGCAGATAGCAAAGTTAGAGGAAGCTCTTTACAACATTCAGTTTGAGCAGCATTGGCTAGAGGCTCAGACTGAACGACAAGCAATAGGTATATGCTGTACTCTAAGTAGCTTTTTGAGTGTAGCTCAAGTAAATGAGAAAACAGTGTGGTCCCTCATTTGATACTTGAGATTTATAGTAGCTAAGCTCTTGTCACTTTCATTAATTTCATCTTTGATATCTCTCTAAACTTACAGCTGGATTGAAAAACATGGCTGACTATATCTCTCTTGCACTTCCCATAATCTATGCTTAAACATTGCACAATATCACTATCTCTTTACTTTCTCGCCTGCATATGCATCTGATTGGAAACATCTAAGCATTGGTTTTAGTTCAATCTTTCTCTACTTAAATTTCACTGATTTTCAAAAAAAAAAAGGAAAAGGAAAAGAAAGAAGAATGTAAACTGCTCTTGCAATCTCTGATGCAGTGAATGACGCAATGAGCCAGAGGGCAATACACAAGGCCTTTCTTGAGTCAGCAGGACTTGTTGGTGCCAGTGTTCTCCAAGTTTACCTTTTGCGTCGTCTCTTTGAACGGAAGCTTGGGATGTCCAGAGTCTGACTCTCTTACAGCCTCCGCCAGGATTTTGCACTTGATTATCCAGTAGTTAAATATTTTACACGTAATGGTTACTCCTGTGGCTTCTGCCTTGTTCTCTTTTCTTATTTGTTCCAGCAAGAATAAATCATGTATAGAAACCACTAGTTTGGAATTTCTAAGCCAGTTTCTTGTTTCTTGCGGAATCCTTGATTTTACATTATCATATACAAGAAGGATTTCCCCTCCTTGAAATTATTGAATAAGAGTGATCTGATCTTGTTCTCATTCGCGTCTAACTATTCATGTATGCAAAGACTAAGATTTCACATACTTGAGCAATAGATCACAAGCAATTTGACAAGTCTGTTACTGCTCTATCAATCTATCATACCAAGCATGTTGTAACCAAGTCCCAATATTCTAGTTCCAGTATCTCAAATTCTCAAGTATACAAGTTTCAGGTCTGAAATCTGAAAACCCAGAGGCCAAAACTCAATTGACATATAGCTGAAACACCTTATGCCATTGTACATTTGATTGATGATCAATAAAATGAGAGGTCCGAAATTATTATTGTTCCATAATCTTTACTTGTAGCAAAGAGATGGGAAGAGCCTAACAGCAGCATGATAACATGAGATGGGAAGAGTCTTACAGAAGTAGGAAATCATTTCACAAACAAGGCCAGTTTGATAATACAATGAGGGAAGAAAAGAATGTCATAAGCAAAGCTAAGTGTGCAGCATAGATAAGACAAAGACGGAATGGTAACAATCACCACATCAGACAATATAGATACAATAAGTATTTGCCTTCTTTACTCCTCCCATCACAAAGTTGTACGCCACACAATAAATCCATCACTGCTATACAGCTCCCTATCTTCTTTGGAAAATTATGTTGGAGCCAGTTACAGAACAACGTGCTCTTCATACGAAGGGGGGAGGACCTCGTCAAGATTCTGTAGGGGGTTGGGCCATGCAGCAAAACCACTTTTTCTGAAAGCAGGAAATCATCAACATCAGTGAAAGAAAATCGAGAGAATAACATCAGACCGGGGAAGTAAATAATCTCACTTGATTAGTTGTACACTCAAAGAAGTAAACACAAAAGACTGACAAGACCATATAGTGCACCTAAAGCAGACCATAACTGTATGTATTTGTATTAGGTGAAAGAATATATCATGCACCAATCTTCAGAGGCACTAGAATTTTCTGGTGATACTATAGTAATTGGGGTTAGGATTGAAGAATTGATGTTCTTCTGGTCCTGCTCCAAGGAGAAATATAATACTGATACTAAAGCCAAACATCGGTCCTTTTCCATTCCTTTAGTGAATGTTTTGGAGCTATTATTAAACTAAGTACTTGCGTGATTTATGTCTATTCCTAACTACGATTGTCATAGAAGATTTTGAATTTAACAGATAGGCCGGCTGTCACTGATATGTACAGTCACTTCAAAAGCAAAAGCATGTCGCTTAAGAACTAGGCAGACTGTATTGCAATAGTCTGTTACATGAATGTATGACCAGAATGACACATATTTAAGAACAATGTGAGAAAGCTTCTTACAGATGGTGGCCTGGCAGCAGGATCCACTCCGGGCCTGACATATTTCTGATCAGACTTGCTTGGTGAGTCAGGTTTGCCACCCGTCTTCTTCTCATCCCTAGCTTTGTTAAAGATTACAGTAAACCCTTCAGCTGATGCAGGATCATTGACATCCCATTCACCGAATTTTGGGAGAGGCCTACCCTTTTCCTGTTACATACAAATAAAAATTTCCCATCAGTATAATCACCATATGTAAAGGTCAATAGTAATGTTGTAATCAACAAAATGATAAGATAAAGCCATAGACAAGGTGATCTGAAGTCTGAAATAAGGACTCAAAGTGGTTGGCAATCCATACCAACTCATAACAGTCGATTCAAGGAACAAAAAAAAAATTGTGATAAAACGACCTCATGGATCACAAGCCACCACAATGTAACAAACTGCACACTAATCACGGTAGCTTCCAGATGTCATAGATTACAAAATTATACGTTATCATGTTGTTTGAAAAAAACAATGATTCTCTAGCATATACAGTTATACACCTAAAGAACCGCATAATTCCTCAAGATTGGCATACCAGTCACCAAATGAATTCATCAACTACAGAGGAGAGACAACTGGAAGCCCCAATGTCACCACCAAATTTTTTAAACTGCAAACTGACCGCTTCCATTATGATCTTTTGAAGAAAACCAATAACTTGCCATTTGGTTTTGTAAATAACGGCAACTTAAGTGTTTTGATTATTCCCTAAATAGGTCGATAAGCATCTATGTCAGAAACTAAGAGCTTATACATTTCTCTAGGTCGCAAACAAAGAACTTGGCCACGACTAGCTTCCTGAACTTAACTCAGTAAACTAGAAATGACAAATGAGAAGAATTCACTCTCATAGACGCACACTGTCTCACAGACATGAATCCAAATCAAACTCATAGAAACCGAGATTCAAAATTCACATACAAAATCAAATGGAGAGAAGGAGAGAGCGCGACTTCTTCTCTGACCTCGCACCAGGTGCGGTATACTTTGCAGGCGCTCGTCGTCCAAGCTGAACTCGCTCTCTAGTGCCACCCCGACAAGCTCGTCCGCATCGGCGTCTCCGAATCCGACACCAACACCCGGTTCCAGGAGCTTGACCACGCCTACGAGGTCCTCTCCGACCCTAAAGTTCGACGATGGTTGAGCATCTCTAAGGACGCGCAATAATGTAGAGGATGAGGATGGTTGGGATGAGGTGGAGGCCGACAGAGAGAGAAGAGAGAAAGAGAGCGGCCGGAGCTGGTGATGAAGTCAATCGGTGAGCAAATATATTGATTCCAATGGGCTTTGCTCATTGTAAGCTCATTTTGGGAGAAATATTAAACGGCTGGAGTTTAAAAACACTTTGGGCGTGAACGAATCCGCCGTGTATTTAAGACTAACTCCTCTCGATCTCTCTCTCTCTCATTCTCTTCCAAACTTTGAAAAGGGACCGAGGGTAGTTCTGTACAATCACAGTTATTGACACGTGCGGCAATCACGAACTCGAACGCACGCACGTTCGCTTCTTCCTTTCTTTCTTCTTCTTCTTGAGGTAATAATCTATCTATCTGTCTATCTAATCTGGACGAAGCCAGACTAGCAGAGCTCCTCTTCCAGAATTGGTCTCCGCATCTTCGATCTAATTCCGGTAACCCTTTTTTTATCTTTGACATATTTCTGTGGAAATTTAGATTTCGGATTCCAAAATCGTGTATCGTATCCGTAGCAATTTGGTTAATTTTCCAAACAAAGATTGGATTTGTTGAGCTTAATTTTTAGAGTGATGCCTCCACTATTATTTTGCAGAATTATTATCATTACTATCAAATTTTTAATCATCATTTGCAAGATAGATTTAAGAAAAAAGATATAGCAAGTTTCGAATTTACAAGTGTTAGGTTGCTGGTCTGTCCTAGTGTCATTCACAAGCACAGCGTTGAAGCAGTATCGTAATTCAACTCTTTGAGTGAGCTAGCTATTACGTCCATAGTTTTTGCCAAAATATTCATATTTGTGTTTTCCCACACTTGAAAAAAAGCTCCTCAAACCTGGTTGTTTCACATATTTGGTATTATTTTACCAGAGACACTGTTGCAGTCTTGCAGATATCCGCTCTTGTCCAAATTATTTGGGGTCTATTTATTCTGATGTTCAAGTCCCCTCAAAGTTAAAACATGAGAGGTTCTGCTGAATGAACAAATTGAATTCTGCATCACTTTTTATTTAAACTGATTTGTTAATCACTTTCACTGATAGCTTTGCACATATATTGATTTATTGGATGGTTTCTAAATCCTAATTGATATGAAGAAGTGTCACGTAGATCGACATTGACTGTATGAGTTAATATCTTCAGGTTAAGCTCAAAGTATCGTAATTAAAATTTGTTAACATTTGATGTAAAGGACTATAGTTGTGCTTTTTGTGATATATATATATATATATATGTTGAGTTTGAGGCTAGGCTTCAAAGTTGTGGACTTTAGAACCCAATGTCTATTTTCAGCCAAGGAAGAACTAGAGTTCTGAAGTTTATCAGCCTTTGTTTAAATGTTAATTTTCATCAATGAACCTATTCTTGTGCTTTCGACTTGTTTTCTCTTCTTGAGGTCGTGACAAATAAAGATCGTATTATAGTGACAGTTTTTTTGTCTGACTATTTAGTCTATATTGTTGGTGATGATATAACTTTCCACTTTCTTTGTTACTGTTGCGTCTTTCCTTCAGCAAATGTTGTTGGAAATAAGTAACTGTCCAAGTTTCTGATACATACATTCAAGAAAATGGACTTGCATAGATTATTATGTTTCAATAGGAAGGTAAAAGTAACAATGACCTTACTATTTCACAGGACCTTGTCACTTAAAATAGCGATATGGAGCTAAATACCATCAAAGATGCATTTGAGCGCATTGTTAAGAAGCAAAAGCTATCTTCTTCTAAATCCCAAGAAATAATTCACCAAGTTGGTCTTGAAGTTGAACAGGCACTAGCAGAGATCCGTTCAGCTCAGGACCCTTCCTCTACCGTTGATCAGAGGTCCATCCTTGCAGAGCTGAAACTTAAGCTCAATGCAGTTGGTCCAGTACAGCAGCTAGAAGGGTCACATAAGGAGCTGAACTTGAGCCTTAGCAAGTACACTAAACTCCTCGAAAGGTCTTTGAATCCAGACATATCTAAGGCATACAGAGATGTTGATTTCGATCACCACATAATTAATCAGCTCATTGCTAATCATTTTTACCGGCAAGGCTTGTTTGATCTGGGAGATGGCATTATAGATGAGGCTGGAGAACCAGAGCTCGCCAATTTAAAATCTCAGTTTTTGGTAATGCATCAGATACTTGAGGCTATGAAGAGTAAGAATATTGAGCCTGCTCTAAACTGGATCCGTGCTAACCGTGAAAACCTGAATCGGAATGGATTAAATCTTGAATTGAAACTTCATAGTTTGCAATTTTTGGAGATTTTACAAAATGGCAGTCAAGCTGAGGCACTTCAGTATGCCAGAACGCACCTTGGTCCTTTGCCTTCCCCGCATAAGGAGGAGGTAGTGAAGCTAATGGGTTGCCTTCTGTACGCAGGAAGGCTTGACAACTCCCCATATTCTGAGCTTACGTCTCCGATCCATTGGGAGAAGTCGGTGGAGGATCTGACAGGGCAATTCTGTAGTCTCTTGGCGCAGTCTTATAACAGCCCGTTGAGTATGGCAATAGCTGCAGGATTTGAAGGCCTGCCAACTCTGTTGAAGCTGGCAAATGTAATGGCTGCTAAAAAGCAAGAGTGGCAAGCTATGAAACAGTTGCCGGTGCCTGTGGAGTTGGGAAAGGAGTTTCAGTTCCATTCTATATTCGTCTGTCCTGTGAGTAGAGACCAAGGCAGCGAAGAGAATCCGCCCATGTTGATGCCGTGTTTGCACGTTCTCTGCAAGCAATCAATCATGAAGCTGTCGAAGAGCAGCACTCGTATGTTCAAATGCCCGTATTGCCCTGCAGAGGCATCAGTAGCTCAGTGCAGACAGCTACATTTCTAATGGGGTTTTCTCCCATCACTGCATCCCTTGTGTTACAACTTACTTTTGTACATAAAAATTTCTTCCTTATTCCTCGTTTGATTGACTGTTGTTAAAATCGCAGTGTGCGTAAAATGTTTGAACATAACATTTATTATTAATATTAATATCATCAAGGGTCGAATGCAATAAGGACCTGCTACCACCATTGTGGAAAAAAAAAAGACAACATAGTTACTGTAAATTATCTATTTGTCTTGAGAAAATCCCATGATTCTCTTCAAAGCAGGGAAGAGCGGCGCAGATGGTTGACGCAGATGCTCGTCGAGCAATTGGTGAACAGAATTTGCAGACAATGGATGAAAATGAACACCCCATTCTGCAACAAAGCCTTTGACCAAAACCCGCTTGGCCTCCTCGTCCAATTTTCTCCATTTCCTCTTGGCCTCTTCTGGTTTGGAGTCCATGTAGTGGCACAGCTCTTCGAAGAGAAGCTCTCTGCTCTTGTCCATGGCCTCCTCTCTCTGCGCGAAGAGGGTGTTCATCTTTGACAAGTCTGATGCCAGCTCTGCGTCGCTGATGCTCTTTTTGATGCTGCAGTTGTGGGGTTTGGGTCGTCTGGTGATGAAATGGGTTGTGGGGGGGAAGGGACTGGTGTGTAATTTTGGAGGTTGGGGTTGTGGGGTTTGGGGGGGAAAAAGGAAGTGCATGCTCAGAGCCATGAGAGAAACCTTCGATTCTGATTTGGTTTCGTTTCGTTTCGTTTGGGAGCTCCGGCGTTAGTTTATCTGAATCTAGATGCATATTATTATTATTATTATTTTTTAGAAGGACCATTCCTGGACAGCACCTTCCTATCCAGCTTTACGCGGCTTCACTCTATTACGACATGTGTCCTCTTTTTCTCAACTCTTTCTTCTTCTTCCCCTCTTCTTGATTCCTCGTTCTTTGCCTCAAAGTGCCTGATTCTAACTTCTCAATTTTTCAGCAACTTATGTTCATCAGAAGACTCAAATGCATCAGTTAGTTCAATTAAGATAGAGATGGGAAACTAGGAAAACTCCTTCCATTCTTTTTTCATTCTTCTATATATAGTTTTCAAATCTGGAGAATTCTCAATTTTTCTGAAATTTGGTTAACGTTAGTGGGTTTAGCAGTAACTGAAAACTTTGAAGAGATCTCAGGTGCCACAATGAAACTTTGAAATCCTTGTCGGGAGGAGGAGATTTGGAGTGGTTCGGAAGGTATGGGCTGGAGTGATCGGCGGGGTAATGACCGTAATGCAGCTTTTGGTTAAGAAACGAAAAAGAAGGGGAAAGGGGGACACATGTCATCAACTAATGGAGCCACGTTGTTGGTAGAGGTGCTGCCATGGCTGGACAGCCAAGAATTGCCTTTTTGAGAAATAACTAAAATTGTATTATGCATATATTTTTTGTAGGTGAGGCAAATTTTATTAAAATAAATCAAGGGTAGAAAATAATAATATATATAAAAATAAAAGGGATCCTGATAATGATATGCTGAAACTAGAATCAGAATTTCTTCATTCGTTGGATAAATCGGTTTTGGACCGTGAATCACAAAGTGACGTAGAAATAGTCGTGTTAAATTTAATAGTCAGTCATTTACGGAGAGTCCATCTTCACAACGTACCTCCTCAGTCGCCAATCTCACATTGTGTGTCGCCAAAAGTACACCTCGGATGGGGTGGAGAAGCTTTGCAACGAATGTATAATTTGAAATAAGCATAATCCAAATTCTAAAAGACATACCAAAATCAGCCAAACCAACATGGTAATCGAAGTCGCCCGAGTCCTACTCATAAAAGCCAATGGGATGAAAAAGTCTGAAAAAATTAGACTTGGGCCCATATATGATACCAAGCCTTGAGAGAAAGCCTAATTATTCTCAAAACTCAAACTAGATGCATGGCCCAACGGCCCATGGAGCCTACTGAGCATAGGCAATCTGTAGCCGCCAGGTACGTTGGAAGCTGTAGCACATCAACGTCGTTGCCCTATCCACCGGAGGATCCCGGCATCGGCCCGCCTACCTCCTTGTCGTCCTCCTGAGTTTTCATACTCGAGTCACGAGCCGCATCAAGATCACCACCAAAGGTGAGCATCAAGCCCAAGAAACTAAGCTAACAAGGTGCCACGACCCTGCCCTTACTGCCATGAATACTACCTGGGTCCCAACAGAGGCAACTCCCCCTCTGTCGATCCTCGTCGTTGCCTCCTGAATCCCAGCCGCCACCGCTCCACTCAATGGGAATCAACGAGCGAAGCCGGTGCTTTAGAAACAACGTCGGACGAAGCCGGCATTCATGCAGTACTCTAAGCCATTGCTCTGCCGTCGCGCCGACCAGATCAAACCCTTCATAACCAAGCTATGACAACCTGCATCCACCACCATCAACATAAGAAAACAAAGCTGGAAAAAGAAGTAGGAAAAGGAACCAAGAGAACGTCATTGTAACAGAACAATAGTCGTGCCTAGCACGCCTAAGCCAAGTCTTACGGCGTTGGCACAATCTCTGGCCTCGACGAGGCAGCAGAGCACAGAAAAAAGAAAGGGTTAGGCCGGCGACGCAAACTAAACCCTAGCCTAGAGAGAAAAAAAAATTTACTAAGAGACGCGCTCTTGGTCTATAGAGGTCTCGTATTATGCATATGAGATAAGTACATCGGTGTAGTTATCTATTAACCAAAAAATACAGGAATCATAAATGTCTTCTTAATTAAATTATGTGTTACTTTTTTAAATACATTTCTTAAAGGAACATAAATACAAGTGAAGAATTTTTGAACCTCCTATCTTACTTTTTGCACCTCCCTTTCCATTTTTCTCCTTGAATTTCCTATATTATCCCTCAAATGAAATTATTATATCTGGAAAATATTAAATATAATAGGATAAGGCCAGACGAGAGGAGGAAGATTGGGTTACGTACAAGCTCTCATGCAGAAACAGAGAAGCACGTGTACAAAATACGAGTAAAAGAAGCATAGGTGTATCTTCCCTCATAACCACCGTTCTAAAAGGCGATCTAGGCGCTAGACGAAGTTAAATAAGGAAATAAGCTATTTGGACAAGCTAGGGGCGCCTAGGCGAGTCTAGGCTGACTAGGCGCTCTCAGGCGCTCCTGGGCGAGTGTAGGCGATGCTGGACGTGAAAAAAATAATAATTTAATACTCAAATAATTTGAGATTATTACTCTATATTATATATTTTTGTGTGGAGATTATGACAATTTAAACTATATTTATTGCTAATTTTATTATATAAGTGTTTTAAATATTCATTATTTCACATATATATGTATTGAATTAATACCGCTTTTAAGTCGCCTAAAAAACGTCTAATTCTGATTAATCAACGTCTAGTCGCCTAGGCGCTAGAAGGTATGTTCACCGTCTAGAGTCGCCTAACGTTTTTTAGAACCTTGCTCATAACTCATTTTGTAAGGAGTGAAAACATAGGCCTAATTTTGCTCAAGGATGGTAACTATTCTTACATTTCCCTCCTCTAATCACCGGAATGACAAAAACAAAAAACCATGAGCCAGTATTCAAAGTAGAATACAACTAACTGAACCGAGATGGATTAACCCGCAAACAATAACAATTAGCTCTCGTAATTTGACCCCTGATGATGACATCTTGTTGCAAGATTTAACCCAACTGTAGCTCTTCAACTACATGGGTGATTACTGCTGAGAGAAACCTCTCCTAAAAGAGGCTCTATGCATGTGCTTCGTACAATATTGTGTTTATAGTACTATGCCCCTCTTATGTGATGGATTAAGAGCATTCCCACCCATGAAGGATGTGAGGAAGCCCCATTTTGAGGAATTCCTCACCCATTTGAGGAATTCCTCTCCAATAGGAAGTCCTATTCCTATTTTGCGTGCAGCGGTGCCAGAAATAGGACTTCCTATCACTATTCATTGACATTTTTTTAAGTTATGATTTTGGACTCATTTTCTTCACGAAAGTTATAGAGGACATTAATATGAACTCGTCCGTATTTTTCTTGAATTTTTCGGAAGTCCGAGCTATTTATTATGATTTTTTTAAATTTCAGAGTACATAATTTAGTTAAAATATTACAATTTTTTTTTTACTTTTTTTACTTTTTTACATTTTTTTTACTTTTTTTACTCTTTTTTTTTACTTTTTCACTTTTTTTTTGGTAAAAAACAAAAAAAAACGTACGTCACGCTGACGTCACCCACGTGGCGTGGGTCCCGCCAGCTGGGACGTTTCTCCTCGCGTGCTCGGCCGAGGACGCTGCCCGGGACGATCCTCGGGTCAACGATGGGTCGCCGCTCCTCCTTCCCCCCGCTGCACGCTCGCCGTTGGCCGGACGTCCTCAAACCGGTGGGCCAGCCCCCCGGACGTCCTCGCCGTGCGCTCCCGGTGGGAATGCTCTAAGTGGTAGTGATTTGTAGCTATCCCTTTTGTTGTATGTTTTGGGATTTTTCTAGTTCTCTGGTTTTTTGTTCATGGACGTCAGATATCCCAAATGAAAAAAAAAAAATCTTTACAGAGTAACATAAATAGAACTCGATCTCTCCCTTCTGAAAATTAGATAAGCATCACTTTTTTCATTTCATGAGATAATTGATCTGGTTAATGTGTACAACATAATTTTTTTATATTTCTTGTTCAAATTCATGGGTAAGAGCTTTGTTCTTTTTAACTTTTTTTTCTCAATGGTAGAATTGGAGTTTAATTTATATGGAGGTAAATTGAGCAAACATAGAGGTTCAAATATAAACTCTCATACAAGTAATCAATGAGAAGAAGTGAAAAGAGATTCCAGTTTCTCAAATAAGGCTCCATCACAAACCAATCATTATAAGAAAACGTCGTCCCAAAGCAAATTGTTTTGATTACATTATATTATTTTATAAAGTTATACCAAAGATCAATTCTCAAGGCTTGTCCGGCGGCTCTGGGCTCGATGGCGGCCGTTTGGCTTTGTCAACGCCATAGAGTTCGTCGGACGGAGGTCGTTAAATCTATTTTTGGGCAAGAAATTGCTCTATCCTTGCATGCACAGTGTTGGGTCTTGAACATTCATTCAATGTTTCTACTGAGTAAGGGATGCAGAAGGATGTTGGTGATGTGCAAGGGTGGTGGTGCGACTTGAGGCTCGTGAAGGTGAGGCGTGTTGTCGGCGGCAACCAGCTTTGGTGCATCGACAACAACTTCTTCAACCTCTTGGACCACATGTGGTTTGTGATAGCAACAAATCTACTGTAGAGGTAGGGGATGGTGTGACAACATGGTAGAGCATCGATTGGATAGGCTTGACTTGGGCCGAGTGAGCTTAGATTGAGGCTCTGTAATCTACTAGGGGCTTTTGACGTAGTCTTCTAGGGGTTTCAACCCGGCCTAAGTTCAATATAGTAAAGATGAGTCTATGTAATTCACTTGGTTTATCTTTTGCCAAGTGCTTTAGTGTTACAATGTATTATTGCTTAGTCTAGATTTGCCTCTCATTCAGTTAGGAAGGGTTAGGCTTGGTGTTTTTCGATGTATTCGACTAAAAATCTAATGCAATCCAACATTTTCGTCAAAAACAAAAAAAAATTACTACCTAAGGACATAAATTAAGTCCCAACCGTCTAACCAATGTCAATTGGATATTTTATTGCCTCAAACCTCAATTCATCCTCTTTCAATTTTTGTCGGCTTGAAAAATTAGAATAGCTAAGGACGGATATGATTTTTGCGTCGAGATCCTCAATTACCGAACTTTTAATTGGAATCCAACCTTCCTTGAGAATGATGTTTTTTAGGGTGAGGCCTATGAATCGATAGGAACCTCATATTCATACTAACCCCCCGATGATTTTAATAAAATCTATCAAAAGTTGAGGTATAAATTTGATATTTTGCATAATTAAAGTATGAAAATTTAGAATGAACAAATGATTAAATATTGTTTGATGAAATTCCTATATAAAAATTTAGAATGAACAAAATTTAAGTATTGTTTGATAGAATTTCTCTATCAATCTATAATTTTTATATTGATCTTGACGAAAGTCTTGAATGAGTAGTCCGGAACAAGACAGGCGAAACTCTTTCTTGAAAAATGAAAGAGAAGTACATTTCTTCTATATTTAAAGAAACCTGTTGCCAAAAAAACAGCTAGTCTACACATCGATTCCATTTCTTCATGATGCTCTAAGTTGTTACAGTTTATACCATATCAACTCTCTCTCTCTCACACACAAAAATTGGAGCAACCAACCTTCATCAAACAGCTGTCAAACTTTTGCTCTGCTTGTATGCTCCCAATGAGGAACATTGTTGTGGTCTTCTTTGTCTACACCAGATGCAGACAGTACAAAATCCTTCCTCCACCCATAAATGCAATTTTGAACCATATGTTCAACCTAATGTTCATCATCACACCTTCAACCCAATACGGATCAGTTCTGACAATATGTCAACCCACGTATCTGGTACACCAGGTAAGCACCAGTGCATGCAGTCCTGGCCCCAGACTTTGACAGCATCCTTCTGTCCCAACCAGATTGCCGGATGTGCATCTGCTCTGAATTCACTCAGACGAGTCAGGTTAAGCAGTTGAATACCACTCCCTCGCAATGCATCTTCAATGAGACGATTCAGCATCCTTTCTTCTTTATTTGGTCCATTGTTGCTGGGATCAAACCACATGTCAAGCTATTGAGGCATTAGTATCTGCTCTTTTCAAATAGGGAAGGGGCGTTCGAATATAAAGAACACATAAAGTCCAATGGAACAATGCCAACCTAATAGTATGTGAACCCACGGAAAATGGCAAGAGGAAGCAAAGCATCCTAATTCATACCTGATTCTCCTCAAGGGGTTTATCAAACAAGCAGCTGCCATTTTTATTCCAGTCACCCCCATGAAAGTGCCTTGGTGATTGTAAACGCCATAACTTCAATGTCTTCTGAGGAATTTTGTTTTGAATGTATGACGCCATATTCTCTAGAACAAGTTTAAATCCACCCAGCATATCAAGGGGAGGATATATCGCTTCACCCGCATGATAAAAAACGAGAGGAGTTTCTTTTGGGAATTTATCTAACCCCCACCTGGTAATTAAAATTTTAAAAAATAAAATTAGTCCCATGATCATTCTGTAAACCTATTAACTGATGACAACCTAAGTATGCAAACCAGCCAATGAAGAGCTGGCTCAATACAGCAAACTATAAAAAAAAATCGCAAGTTTATCATAAACGCGTAGATTTTTTTACAGAATTTTATGTATGCTCAAGTTATCTCTGTTCCTAACAACAACTGGTCAAGACTTCTGTGTGTGTTTGTATGTCTGCCATGTCTGTTCGTAACAACCAGTATAAAATCTCTATGCTCGAAGAAATTTGTGGCATCCATGATATTGAAAAATAGACGCAATGATCAGGAACATAACATTTCATGGCTACACTAGACCAAAAACACAGGTTTACTAAAATAAAAGCGTGTGAATGCCAGAAAGGAAGAAATTGGTTCATTGACCAACATCTATTTTCCATTAGCAGAGAAACACAATACAGTACTGAAGCAAGGACGTCAGAGAAACACAATCTTATATTCTAACAACTCAACAGGAACATGACAATACATATTGTTGTGCAAGTGAGGGTTTACTCAGTAATGAACAATGGACAAGAATATGGTATGTGTTTAAATTCTTGTGGATATAGTGTATCAAAAACTGTAGTTAAGAACCCTAAGTTATTTGGGTATTTCAGAGGTTAAGGCACTAGTAATTGTGATTTAAACATTTCAATATTTAGTAAGTGCCGGGATCATGGCAGTGCCTTTCATGTTCCAGCTTATTGAAACATTCACACAAACATTTTGGTGAGTTACGATAAGGAAAAGTATATTACCAATGGCCGGTATTGAAAACAAGGACATCATAGAAATCAGCAATGTTTGCCCAATCATCAGAAGGAATATCAACATCTACTCGATATATTCCTTTGCGTCCGTCTTGATCACCATCGGCAGGCTGTTTTGGCTGCCACCTTGAATAAATCAACTATGAGCATGTGAGGTTTATATTTCATAATTATTTTAGATGAATACGAAACTGATATATGTACACTCTACAAAATGTATACATAATTCATTAAAGGGAACATAGCAACATACAAAAGTTGAGATAAGATCACTCAGGTTTAAAATGAAAGACTGATGATACAACAGTGAAATCCACATTCAAAAATGAAACAAAGAACAGCTGAACTAATCCTAAGCGCTAAAATGGCTGTCTTAAGACAACATTGCATTATTTCCATTCAAACAATAAAACAGGAACGATACATGACATGAAATCCATTTGCAAAGAGTGAAACAAAGAAAAGCTGCCCTAAGCCTAAGAGATAACAAGAGCTATCTGAAAATACAGACTTAAAATGTTGTTATCAATTCACTGCAGCTTCCCATTAATGAGCAGTCCTTGAACCAAACAAAGAACTATACCAAGTAACCGAATAAGACGCCAAATTAAGTCGGCCCAACAGCTCTCCATGTCCAATTCCTAATTTAGTTCACAAATCCCCTACATTTAACTGCCAACATTATGCAACCGGAAACTAAACCTTGTAAAGCATGTAAAGGACTTGGGAATAACCCAACTTGTATCAGCTTCCTACATCTCCACCAGACCTACTATCAAGCTAAAATGACAATGGCCTTTAAAAATAAATTGTACTGTAACACACCTTTAGCCATCAATTCATGTTTATATACATCATCATAACATATCCCAGACCAAATTCCTCTATTTTCCCATTGACAGCAAACTTCAGAGATACTTATCTGAATAATCTCCCAGATGACAGTCCACAGTTTAAACAGTGTTATGACTCTTTCTATTCATTTTTTGACAATATCTACAATTCAGTGGAAGCAAATCTTACTGATATCTGGAGAGCAAGACAGCTCGATGATATGCGACGGTGACATTGAACTTGGGAAAATAAGCTCCTCTCCAAGCCCCTCTCCTCTTCCATTTCTTGGCCCCCAAATCCGCTTCTCTAAGAATGCACAACAACGACACCAACAAATTCTCATTCAAAGAGTCCCCCACCAACCCAATGTTCCGATTCCGCATCCGACCCAGAAACCGGGCCGGGTCGATCCGAGGCAAGACGCAGTCCTGATCCTGATCCAGAGGGACCCACTTCCAAGAATTGATGATGGCCATGTTGTCCCTCTTGCTCTTAAGGCAGTTCCAGGCGTTCCGGTGAAATGGGCAAGTTTCGTCGTACATGGGCTTGCGGGTCGGGTCTTGAACCCAGTGGCCATTGAAGAGACTGCAGGAGGGTAAAGTGGGAACAAGTTTGGGGGAGGAGAGGAGGGAGGAGTAGAGGAAGAGGAAGAATAGGGAGAGTAGAATCAGCCATGGGAAGAGTGGAGAGACCAGCTTCGACGCCATTCCCGACTTCTTCACGTCTCTTTCCCTTTCCCTTTCACTTTCCACCACAACATTGGTTTTCATTTTAATTGGGGTGTATTTTTTTTAAAGTGAAAATGAAATTTTTATTGAGACACACTTCTAGCCTACCACATTGATGGCTCGTCTTCGTCTTCGTCTTCGTCCTCGTTCTCGTTCTGGTGCATCTCTGTAAAGAGGTGGGTATCACATATCGACAACTGGAACTAATACTATTGATCACATTCAATTCATCATCATCTAATTCGAGGAATGATTTCTTTTGACATAAACGGAAAAGGAAAACTACGAGAATCGAAAACAGATAACTCAAAAACATGAAGGCAACCTCTGTTAAAGTAGCAACTGGGTTAAAATTTAACAAAACTTCGGTCGTTGTAGACAACTATGTACTCGGTCGCTGTTTTGCTAAGTGAACTTTAGATGTTCGATATTCCGTTTCGATAACGTTTGTCGGGGCAAGCAATCCACAGTTGGTATCCAAGTATGATACGTACTTTCATCGCCACCGTAATACTAACCTATGTCGTAAGAAAACATAATAACTGAGTGTAACAGACTGATGCCTTCTATTTTTAAAAACAATAAGCTTTCCTAGGTCCCAAACCTAGAATCAACAAAAATTAGTACAGCATAGGTCCATTTTAGGCCTAAGGGGCCCACAGATCTAAACACAAGTACACAACCCTAGTCCACCGTTGACTAGGTTGACCATGGTGAGGAGTGAGCACGCGCCTCTATGGACCTGAATCCCTCACAAGGCAACATCTTCGATGAGTTGCCGTGCGCAGCCCAGTTGCAGCCCACCAACGCCTCCCCTCCATCGCCCCACTTTGTCGATGAATCCATATTAGCTTTCCCATCAGGTCCTTAAGTGAGCCTGTGGTGGTCTCCCGTGAGATGTCGAACCAAACCCTTCTGTCTCCCCCCACTGTTTCTACAGAATTACGCGCGGGGGCGTAATGGGGCAGAAACAAGTACGAGCAGACTTCCTTCTCCTCCTTGTTCGTCCGAACGTTGGGGCTGTTCGGATGGTGGACACTTCCTCTTCCCTCGGGTGATCGGGTATGCATGTTCGCGTGCGGCTGTTAGAAGAATACAACAATGAACAGGCGGTCAGGGGTCAAGACGGGGTGGCCCGCCTTCAACGCTCCGATGCCTAAGTCAGATGGTGTATTGGATATAACAGTCAAGCGAACATGCGTGTAAGTAGTGTGTAGCGGGGGTGAAGTTATATTCGTTAAGATGGAACGAATGGGATGATCTTACCTGTAATAAATACCTTACATATATAGGTGGTTGAGTTTGGAGCTTGATGGTGTTCTTCGATGTGGGACTGGTGCACTTGCTGGTGTGTGATCCGCACGTTCGGGCGTGCGCCCCACGGGCGCGTGCGCGCCCGGATGGGGTGGGTCTTGCGAGTGAGGTTGGAGCCTCCTTGGTGGTTTTGCGGGCGGTCGGGTAGGTGTTGCTTTCCTGCTTAAGTGGATAAGTATATTAATCGGACAACTCATGCTATACAAACAAGTCCCCCAATTCCCCAAGTCAAAGAGAACTTTCTTGACTGGGGAGTTGAAAAAGGGTTCGTGCGATTAACAAGAATACTTATCCGATTGAGCAGTGGTGTGTGATCCTGTAACCCACAAGTCCCCCAACTCTCCGGTCAAGGAAGGGCTCGCATGACAGAGTGGGACCTGCGTTCGTGTTCCTGGTCGTGCGTTCGTGTACCTGTATGTTCGGGCGTGTACCTGTACGTTCGGGCGTGTATCTGTTCCTGTATTCTGGGCCCGGCCTCCAAACCGATCCTGCTAGTTTGGAGCCGCACGCCCGTGGGGTGTTGCCAGTTCGTGCGTTTGTGTGCCTGTGGGCCCGGCCTCCAAACCAGTCTTACTATTTTTGGAGCCGCGCGCCCAGATGGGGTCGGTCTTGTAAACACAAATAAGTACAACAGATATATAGGTATGCAAGTATGAATGTATGGTATGATGCATGAATGTATGGTATGATGTGTGAATGAATGCAAATGTTTTTCGTAACACCGGCGTTGGGATGCCGCGGTGCACCGCGTATGTCAACGGGGATGCCGTCGCGTACGGTGTAGCGTCAACGGAGGGATCAAGACCGCGACGTACAATTAACGCGCACGGAGGGGACGGACCGCATGCCCGTGCCGTTCTTCGGCTTAGCACCCTCAGAGAGGGGACGGACCGCATGCCTCCGTTATGACAGCCGGCTTGCCTTCGCGTCCGGGGAGGGCGGACCTTTGCCCGCAACGCTCATGAATCCCGGAACGCGCAGGGAGGGGTCGGACCGCACGCCCCTGTCGTTCCGAGTCGGGGTCGATCGTTAACGTTGCGCTCACACGGAGGGGCAACACCCCACGCCCGTGCCGCCCATCGACTTAGCATACCCAGAGAGGAGTTGGCCCCATACTTCTGTCATGACAGCCGGCTTGCTCTTCGATCGTGTAACGGTGCGCTCACGGAGAGGGCGGACCCCATACCCGTGCTGCCCATCGGGCTCAGCGTGCGCAAAGAGGGGGCGGACCCCATGCCTCTGCCGCCTGATCCGGCTTACTAACGTTTGCGTGTACGTAGAGGAAGAACCCCATCCCGTACGGCGCAAGCTCTTCACTCGGGGCACGGCCAAAAGGGAATTCAGGCGTTTAGCCCTCTTTCGGGGCGCCCGAGTGGTACATGTACTAACCTGATGGTGTTTCTCGAGCGTCCGGTCGTGTGGGTTGTGTACGCGCCAGTATGAATGGTTGGTATCGTGGCGTGTTGTCCTTGCCTTGGGTTTGGTGGTGCTCCGATGAGACATTTGAGGTGACATTCCTTTTGACTTCTCTTTGGGAACCGGTGCGTAATAAGTGCTAGCCGTCGCATTTAATGCTGGCGTGGCCTGGGCATTAAATGCTGATGTTGTCATGATTGCTTGAAGGGCAGACGTCACGCGCGTGGGGGCGTGGGAGTGGTGCATGGGTGCCACGCGTCGAGCCGTCGGAGACCGTGCTAGGTTTTTGAAATGGAGGCGGGAAATCGAAGAGTTGGCGCGGTTACTTAGGAGGGCAGGTAAACCGCCCTGGGCCACGCGTATTGATCCAACGGTGGATACGCGAAAAACGGACGACTGTCGTTCGTTCGCGTATCCCGTCCGAGTAATATAAATAGGGCTCTCCTGGCCTTCGTCTTTGTCATCACTTTCATAACTTACCAAAACTCTGCCGAAATCATTTTGCGACCTGCATCCGTTAAGCTCTTCTTCGTTCGTGTCCTCCGTTGCCGGAATACGTGCTCGACGTGCAAACTTAGCCCTACAAACTCAATCTGGTGAGGCTCTCGTCCCTGGTTCTATTTTTGTTTTTGTTTCTGTGGTTTTGGGTTTTTTCTGGGTTTTTAATTTAAGAACAGGGCGTGTTCTTGAGTGGGGTGTGTTTGATCTGTTTTTGGGTGATTTTTTGTGGGTTTTGGTGTTTCTGTTTGGGGAGGAATTTTTTGCTAAGTATGGGTTTGTGCGTGCGTTCGTCTAGGGATGGAGCCGATAGAGGTGTCAAGCGGGCAATCGCGCGAACGCGTGTATATAGAGGGGGTGGGATGGATTAGTTGTGGGTCGAGTGGGTCGAGTACGTCGAGTACGTCGTCGTACGAGTCCGTTTTGAGTGTCACGCCTCTGCAATGTATTTTGCCTGATACCTCTCCCGTGCAGTCAATGGATTCTAGGCAAGCGTGCGCCAACGCGGGATTGGAGAGCTCGTCGGAATCGTCGGGCGGGCACTCGGGTGGGGCTAATCCATGGGGTGAGGAGAGGGCGGAGGGAGGAGATTCAATTCCTCAGTTTGCGGAGGGCGGACCCGTCAACTGGGTGTTTCCTGATGGGACGCCTGTCCAGGAGCCGGAGCGTGCGCTTTAACTACCACATCCCGGACTCTGTGGAACTGCGAGTACCTGGCAAGGGTGACACGTTCACCCGCCCACCGCCTGGCCACGTCTGCCTGAGTGAGTTCCACATTTAAGCCGGGATCAAGCTGCCACTGCATCCGTTCTTTCAGTACATGCTGGCGCTGCTGAAGATCTCTCTTGGTCAGTGCGGGCCCACGCTCACCCGCACGCTCGTAGCAATGTTCAACATCTTTCGGGTGAGCGGGATGGACCAACCTACGCGGGCGGAGTTCCTCCACTTCTTCTGTCTTCGCTACTCCACGCGCCAGAGGGACTCGGGGACCTTCACAGTGGAGCCTCGTGTGAAGTGGTGGTTGATGGACCCGCCGAGTTCTTCAACCTCCTAGCGCACGATCAACTGTCTGGTGGGTGGCGATTGAGAGTTGGGCGCCTTCCCGTCTGAGTATGCTGCCAACGCCGACAAGATCCATCGAGTCCCCCAAGCCTTCCATCCTCTCGATATGAGCGAGTATCCGATGACGCCCGTTGAAGAGGCCCGGGTCGCCCGTCTGAAGTTCGTATTCGACCCGGCGCCCGAGGCAAGATTTTTCTTTGCCGCCTGCCATTGGGACCTTATCGAGCAGACGCACCTTGCCAAGGCGCCGCGTACGTGGGTCTTGTAGTTCGTTGCTTAGGAGTAGGAGTAGATTTTTTGACTAACTGTTCTTCTGTCGCTAACCTTCCGTTTGTTATGTCTTTGCAGTTAAGAAGATGTCAAAGGGCAAGGCCATCGATATGGATGATGCGCTCAAGCGCCGCTTGGCCGCCCTCCGAGAAGCTGCCGCCCAGGTACGTGGCGGATGACGGGAAAGGCGGTCTGGTGTTGGGGGAGACCACACAGCCCAAGCTCCCCATTCCCGATGTTGCTGACTTTGCCCCAGCCATTCGGGCGGATGCCCCTCGCCCGCCCCCAGGCAATGCTGGCGGCTCTAAGTCGCAGGCGCGGGCGGATCGTGCTGAGCAGCACCGGGAGAAGCGCCAGGAGAGTCGCGATCAGCGCCGGCAGGACCGGGATGACCAGCGGGACAGGCGGGAGACTTCCCATACGCCCCAGCCATCGGCGCGTACCCCTACCCCGGTAGGGAGGAGCTGGTGAACCTGCGTCTATGCGCCAGAGGACGGACAATCCGTCCACCGACCCGCTCGCCTTCTGCGTACCGCTGACGCGAGCCATCGAGGTGGGCGTGAAAGCCGTCAACGGGCTGGTAGCGCAGGTGGCGGCTAGTGAACAAGATGAGATGGACAGGGCGTACAATCTCTGTATGGTGATGCAGCACAGGTTGTATCAGGCGCGCGAGCGCTTTGCCAACAAACGCCATGCGGAGGAGATGCAGGGGGAGATGCGCAAGCTCATCGAGGTCAGCAATCAGTAGGAGCATGAGCTGACCAAGTATGAAGAGCTGGCGGACCGTCTCCGTCGTGACGTCCAGGCGGCGAATGGGCGCGCCCGGGAGGCAAAGGAGCGAGAGGCGCTGCTCAAGGCCGAGCGTGATTCTGCCCTGGAAGAGGCAAAGGCGGAGATGGCCAACCGGGTGGCGGAGGTGGAGTCCCGCCTGATGGCTGAAGCGCAGGCCCAAGTCCAGAAGGCCCAGGCGGAGGCGGTTGTCGTCTTCAAGAATTCCTCGGAGTTCAAGGAGGTGGTGGCTGCTGAGGCCGATGTCCAGGCGGCTCGGTTCCAGGAGGTGGTGGTGCCCTTCCTGGATTTGGAGAAGTACAATGCCTTCCTGGAGGAGTAGGCGGGTATGGCCTCCGCACAGCCGGATCAAGAGCCGCCAGTGGTGGAGCAAGTGGAGGTGGAGCAAACTGCTGAGGTGGCGGGCGGAGCCGATGAAGCGGGGGCGGAGTAGAGTAGCTTGTTTTTTCCTCTTTTTCTTTGTGGTAGAGTAGGCTTTTGTAGTCGGGCCTTCGTGCCTTTGATTCTCGCCAGTTGTCTTTTGTAATCGGGTGAATGAATGAAGTTTCTTTTCTTTCCGTTCGTGTGCCTTGTCTTTTTTATGAATTTTGTTTGGCATCTTTTGAGTAACTCACGCGAACGCGCGCTTCCATTTTAACTGGAATTTTGACTAAGTGTTACATCTTTGCGAGTAGCCTATCCCCAGTCCCCCGAGTATGTGGGCGGGCGGGGCAAGGACAAGCAAGCGCAGCAATAAATATACTTAAAAAACGAAAGTACAACATAGCAAGATCTAATGAAAGTACTTCCTTAAGTGCTGGATGTTCCACGGGTGGCATAGTCATTGACCCTGCATGTCTCTAAGGCAGAAAGTGCTGTCGCTTATTACCTCGTCAACGACGTATGGGCCTTCCCATAACGGGCGAAGCGCCTTCACCTTCTGTTGGATCGCCTTCATCACCCAGTCCCCCAGTTGGATTGGGCGACCCGTATTCGTTGATTATACAATCGGGCGATCCTCTGCTTATTTGCGGCATTGTGGAGGTGCGCCATGTCTCTTCGTACCTCTAACAGGTCGTTGTTGAGCCGCAACCCCTCATTGTTCGTGCGTGGATCGTACCCCTCGATCCGCGGGCTCTGGTGGGTGATCTCCAGGGGTAGCACAGCTTCCGTCCCGAACGTCAGGCTGAACGGGGTCTCGCCTGTAGCTGTGTTGGCGGTCGTTCGGATGGACCACAGAATTTCTGGAATGACCTCGGGCCAGCGCCCGTATCTCGCATCCCCGGGTTCGATGTCCTTAATCTTTCTCTTGATCCCAGACTTGATGATTTTGTTCGCTGCTTCCACCTGTCCGTTTGTCTGGGGGTGCGCTGGTGACGCGAAGATGAGGTCTGTTCCGTGGCGCTTGCAGAAGGCTATCAGCCTGGGGTTGTTGAATTGTGGCCCGTTGTCTGTGATGATGCTGATCGGCGTCCCATAACGACAGAAAAGGAAGCGCCAGAGGAAGCGTTCTACATTCTCCGTGGTGATCTTCGCCATGGGCTGGGCTTCGATGAACTTCGTGTGGTAGTCGATGATGACGATCAGATATCTATACTGCCCTTTCGACTTCGGAAGCTCTCCGATCAGGTCCAGTCCCCACTATGTGAATGGAACGGGTGACAGGAGGATGGACAGTGGGACGGCGGGCGCATGATGGTGATGTGCGTGCAGCTGGCACTGGTGACACTTGCTTGTCAGTGCCGTGGCGTCCGCATGGATGGTGGGCCACCAGAAACCATGCCGAAGGGCCTTATGTGCGATTGATCTGGCGCCCGCATGATGGCTGTGCGTGCCCAAATGGATTTCCTTTAGGATCGAGTTGCCCTTCGTTGGAGTGACGCATTTTAGGTAGGCCCAAGTCCTCCCTTGTCGATAGAGTGCCCCATCCCGTACGCTGAAGTTGGCCGTCCGTGCGACGATGGTTCTGGCCTCTCGCTTATCCCCTGGTAGCTCTCCCCTCGTTTTGTAAGGGATGAACACGTCCATGTAGCTATGCTCGTGTGGTTCGATTGCCAGAACCTGCCCCGCTCCTGAGATGCTCGGCCGTCGTAGCACCTCGACGATACGCTGCCCTGGCCCCGTGTGCACGGGCACTGTTGCCAATCGGGCCAACTTGTCTCCCTTCGCGTTGAATCCCCGGCGTATATGGCTGATGTTGACGTATTTGAATCCCTTGATCAGCGCCTGCACATGCTTCAGATAGGCGATCATGGACTCCCCCTTCGCCTGGAATTCTCCTCCGACCTGGCTCACCACCAACTGTGAGTCACTAAATATGTTGAGGTCGAGCGCCTCTGAATTCTTGGCCAGTTTCAGGCCCGCGATGAGCGCCTCGTACTCGGTCTCGTTGTTTGTCGCCTTGAACTCGAACTTGAGGGCGTACTCCGCGTTTACCCCTCCTGGCCCGGTTAAGATTATACCGGCGCCGCTCACCTTCTTTGTGCAGGACCCATCGACGTAGAGGTTCCACTCCGACAACGGTCGCTCATTGACCTCCGGTTTGTCGGACGCCTCTACCGTCGGACCATCGGGCGCTTGGGCCGGCGCCCCTTCTGCCTCCGTATACTCGGCGATAAAGTCCGCCACGGCCTGTCCCTTGATTGCCGTGCGGGGTTTGTACTCGAGGTCAAACTCGCTAAGTTCGATGGCCCACTTCGCCAGGCGGCCGCTATGATCGGGCGATTGGAGTATCTGGCGCAAGGGTACGTTGGTGAGGACGTGAATGCTGTGCGCCTGGAAGTATGGCCTCAACCGTCGGGCAGCGGTAACGAGCGCAAGCGCCATCTTCTCGATTGTTGGATATCGGGTATCAGTGTCTGTCATGCCCTTCCCTGAGAAGAAAACGGGCAATTCCGTGCAGTCCTCCCTGCGGACGAGGGCAGAACTGACGGCCGTGAGGGAAGCGGCCAGGTAGACGTACAAAACTTCCCCTCGGATGGGTCTGGAGAGGAGCAGAATGGACGCCAAGTATTCCTTGATCTGAAGGAAATATTCCTCACATTCGAGCGTCCACACAACCTCACGCTTATTCGTCGTTCGCAGGGCTTTGAAGAACGGGGCACACCTGTCCGAGTACCGGGAGATGAAACGGTTCAGGGAAGCGAGCTTGCCCGTGAGGCTCTGCAGGTCCACCCTCTTGACGGGAGGCTTCATATCGATGATCGCTTTGACCTTGGCTGGCGCGGCTTCGATTCCCCGCTGGCTGACAATGTACCCCAGAAACTTGCTATTGGTGACTTCGAAGGTGCACTTGGCGGGGTTCAGCCTCATGCCATTCTTGATGAGGACGTCGAGCACAATCCCCAAGTTCTGGACGTGGTCGACTGCCTAGATGCTCTTCACCAGTATGTCGTCTACGTACATGTCCATAGGGTCCATGAAGATCTGGTTGTAGCCCGAGTAAGCGTCCATCATTGATAGGAGCTCGTGCCCCGCCGTCGCGTCCACCAGCTGATCGATCCTCGGTAGCGGGAAGCTGTCCTTCGGGCATGCCTTGTTGAAATCACTGTAATCGATGCACATCCTCCACTTCTTGTTGCTCTTCTGCACCATTACAGCGTTGGAAATCCACTTGGGATAATCCACCTTCCGGATGAACCCGATGTCCAGTAATCGGTCCACCTCCTCATGCATGGCCGCGTAATGCTCCGCCTTGTACGCCCGCCTCTTCTGCTTCACCACCCGGGCGCTGGCGTTGACGCTCAGCCTATGGGATATGATGTCTGTGCTGATCCCGGGCATGTCCTTATACGACCAGGCGAACACCTCCTGCTTCTCCTTTAGCATTGCAATCAGCCGCTCGGCTATCGCGGGAGCCAGCGATGCTCCAATCTGGACCGTTCTCTCCGGGTGTTCGGAGGATAACTGGATCGTCCTCAGCTTTTCGCGCTCGGAGACGGGTGATACGGCCATCAGCCCGTCGCGTGGGTCATCCGGTACTTCTGATCCTGGCGCGGGTTCCAGGGCGAGGACCTCATGCCTGTCTCGGGGTTTCGCTGCCTCCTCGCTGTTGTATCCCCGGACATATCCGACTCCGTGCTCGGTGGGGAAGCGTCCCAAGAGCATGTATCCCGCGATGATTAACTTCAACTTGCAGATCCCTGGCCTCCCGAGTATGGCGTTGTAGGGGGAGGGGGTGTCCATGACTATAAAATCCGTCCGGACCTCGCTGTGTGGGGAGTCGGGTATGCCAATCTCGACCCAGAGACTGTCACTCCCGATCGGATACGATGTCTCGCCCGTGAAGCTGGCGACGCACTCATGATCCTGCGTCATCTTGCGCGCGGGCCTTCCGAGCGCCTTGTACGCGTCAAAATAGATCACGTTCACGGACGCCCAATTGTCGATCAGCACCCTCTTCACGTGGAATCGGTCGATGATCGCGTCGATCACGAATGGCAGGGTGCTGTCCTTCGGGCTTCCCTGCTCGTCCCTCGCTGTGAAGCTGATAGTGGGCGTCTCCTTCCTTCCTGCCTTGGGCGCTCTCCCTGCCCCGATCGTCAGCACTTCCCTGCTCGAGCGATCGGGCGTCGACATCCCCTCCTTGCACTTACCCCCGGATATCGTGTTGATAGTCCCACGGGTCCCGGCGTTCGCCTGGCGCTGTTGTCTTTCTGCCCTGGGAGGAGCAAGATGATCGTCCTTCCTCATATCCTGGAGGGCCTTCTTTAACATGGGGCAGCTGTTGGTGCGGTGGGTGGCGGCGTTGTGGTATTCGCACCAAATGCTTGGGATTCGGCCGACCGGGGCCATCGCTACCGTCACGTTTCTTGGTGGTGGGAGTCGGTGTCGATGCAGGCGGAGAAGCTGCTCGGGTGACTGCTGGTCGACCGCGTAGACCTCCTGTCCCGCCGGTCGATAGCGCGGTGCTGGCGGTAGATGGGCGCCCTGCTGTGCTGGTCCCCTCGCCCGGTTGTAGTGGTTGCCCTGATGGCTGCGGAAGAATGGCTTTTGATCATTCTGTCTCGGCGCGTCCCGGTACCTCTTGTTCCCTCCGGTTGGTGCTCCTCCGTCGTCCGAGGGCCTTCGAGGCTGAGCGTTCTCCTCCGGTCTGTTGGTGCTAGACTCGGAGGCGGACCCGTATACTCGCGTTTCCACTAACGCCTTCTGTACGACCAGGTCCATAATCTCGTCGTAGTCGAGATGCTCCTTCCTCATTAGTTTCTGTACGAATGGGGTGGCGAGTAGGTTATCCATTAGGGCTACCTTGGCCACTCGCTTATCAAGGTCCCTGCATGTGCTTGCGAGCGTCCTTCATCGGTTGATGTAGCTCGACAGGCTCTCGTCCATCCCCTGGTGGACCTTGAGGAAGATGCCCGTGGTGTTGTACTTGCCTTGGAGCCGATAGCGCTTCTGAAAGCTCTCCGCCAGCTCGAGGAATGAATGGATGGACCCTGGCGGGATCTCGTAAAACCAGCTTCGCGCTTCCTCCGCCAGCGTTTCCTGAAACAGGAAACATAGGGTTGGGTCTGAATACCGGGTTCCGTCCGTGGTGGATCGAAACTCGTCCACGTGCGCGCGTGGATCTCCGCTCCCGTCGAACCGAGCGATCTTTGTTATCTTCGCATGGGGGTCTCTTCCCCTTTCCAGTATATGCGCCGAGAACGGGCTGACCCGGGGGGCGAACGTCCCCCCCTGACCGGCCAGCTTGTCCTTGCGCAGGCGCGAGACCTCATCGACCAGCTCCTCCATCCTCCGGAGGATCAGAGTGTTGTTCGTTGGGGGCGCCGACTCTTCCACGGGTGAGGACGCTCGGGCTGCCCGGGCGCTGGTCCCGCCGAACAGGTATCGCTCCTCGCTGGCGGTCTCCTGGGTCTCCTCGTGCTGCCCCAGCTGCTGGCTGACGAGCGCATCCAGCCGCTCCTCCAGCCTCTGGCGGATTTGGCGCTCCTCTGCTCTCTCGAGCGCCGCCTCCCGTAATTCCTGGACCAGGCTGCTGATGCATTCCTCGCCGTCGTCCCTGTCGGTCGCTAATACGTACCGCCCCTGTGAGTCTGGCGGCGTCTCCCCGTCGGGCGCGTTGCTGTCGTTAGTCACCGGGTTGAGGATGTGGACTTTTGGTTTTTGTGGTGTTTATACGAGGTTTGCAATTTGTAAGGTTCCCACAGACGGCGCCAACTGTTTCTACCGAATTACGCACGGGGCCGTAATGGGGCAGAAGCAAGTACGAGCAGACTTCCTTCTCCTCCTTGTTTGTCCGAACGTTGGGGCTGTTCGGATGGCGGACGCTTCCTCTTCCCTCGGGTGATTGGGTATGCGTGTTCGCATGCGGCTGTTAGAAGAATACAACAATGAACAGGCGGTCAGGGGTTAAGACGGGGTGGCCCGCCTTCAACGCTCCGATGCCTAAGTCAGATGGTGTATTGGATATAACAGTCAAGTGAACATGCATGTAAGTAGTGTGTAGCGGGGGTGAAGTTATATTCGTTAAGATGGAACGAATGGGATGATCTTACCTGTAATAAATACCTTACATATATAGGTGGTTGAGTTTGGAGCTTGATGGTGTTCTTCGATGTGGGACTGGTGCACTTGCTGGTGTGTGATCCGCACGTTCGGGCGTGCGCCCCACGGGCGCGTGCGCGCCTGGATGGGGTGGGTCTTGCGAGTGAGGTTGGAGCCTCCTTGGTGGTCTTGCGGGCGGTCGGGTAGGTGTTGATTTCCTGCTTAAGTGGATAAGTATATTAATCAGAAAACTCATGCTATACAAACACCCACATTGACCAAAGTCTTCTCTCGCGCACCACCACCCTTAAGACGTCCTCGTCTCAAATCTCCACCAGAGCCCAATATGGAGCACAACCACCTTCCCTGAACCACCGATCTCTTCGCCTTCCCAATACCCACCAAAACACCAAACTCAACACCTCAACTTCTTAACAACACGGGGGTCGACCAAAGCCACCATCAGAACGAACCCTAGCTTTTGCTAGGTCCCCGGTCGCTTCGAGAGTACCAGAGCCGTCACAAGGGCCTTTGACTCATGTAATCAAGGTGACATTGTTTGCTTGCTTGTTTTTACTCTTTTAAGGTCGAAAACTAGTGAGCCACTTCAAATAGACATTGGGAAGTCCAACTTAAAGAGGAAATGGAATGAATATTACATCATGAATACCCCATTGAACATCACTCGGTTTACTTTACTGAACAAGTCTAGTGCACATCGACGTACATCTACTGGCATCCCATTGATTTCTCCAATTTTATCATCAAAATAATTTAAGTGCATCATAGAAAGGTTAAAAAAAATCAACTTGAATTTGAAATGGATCTATGCGTCCAAAATCAACTTGAATTTGAAATGGATCTATGCGTCCAACCTTTATGATTAGTATGTTTAGGGCATTTCCAATAGAGAAGTCTTATATGAAGTCCTAAACCTATTTTTAGGACTTTATTTTGATACTATTCATTTAGGACTTCAATCATCTCCAATGATTAAGGTCCTATATGAAGTTCTAAACCTATTATTCCCTCTGTATGGCCCACTGCCTCTCTCCCTCTCATTTTAGATTCGGATCTAAATGAAGTCATATTCTAGATCTTCATTTAGGACTTGTAACTAGATGGGTGTAGAGTTTAGATACTCAAAATGAATCATTGGAGAACAAATATTGACATACCAAGCTATAATCACTACCAGAAATGGAGACATCACCGGCGACCTGCCGTCGCCGGCCTTGTCTTTTTTTTTCGCCAGAATTGACATTTCCGGCGACTAGTCGCCGGCAATGATGTCGCCGGAGATTCCCCGCCGGTGTTAACATTGCCGGCGACGGGAAACGCCGTCGCCGGTAATGTCAGAGACATCACCGGCGACTTGAGTCGCCGGCAATGTCAGAGACATCACCGGCGACTCAAGTCGCCGGTGATGACTCTGACATTATCGGCGACGGCGTCGCCGGCAATGGCAGCGCCGTCGTGGCCGGAATGTGAGACATTGCCGGCGACTGAGGTCCATGTCGCCGGTAATGTCAGAGACATCACCGGCGACTTGAGTCGCCGGCAATGTCAGAGACATCACCGGCGACTCAAGTCGCCGGTGATGACTCTGACATTATCGGCGACGGCGTCGCCGGCAATGGCAGCGCCGTCGTGGCCGGAATGTGAGACATTGCCGGCGACTGAGGTCCATGTCGCCGGCAATGTCAGGAAAAATTTTGAAAAAAAAATGCTGTTCTGGATTGGGCCCAATTCCAGAACCTGCATTGAAAGACTTAAACTGTACAATCATACAAGTTCAACAGTATACATAAATGTCCAACGTACAGTACAAATAGCAACGACGATACGAAAATTAACTACAACTACAGGTCATGGTCGAGGAACTTGCGGGTCAGGGTCGAAGTAATCCATGTACTCATTTGAATTCCGGTGGCTACCCTGGTCTTGCTCTGGCGTTGAGTGGTGCGGTGGTGGTGGTTGATAACTAGGGAACACAGGGAACTGGTGCGGTGGTGGTGGTGGTGGAGGTGTGGGTAACGGTTGTCCGGTAGTTTGAGCCTCGTACATCGTCTGCATCCATGTGAACATCTGTGCCTGACTCTGGACCACTCGTTGGTACTCGGCATCTCTGATTGCCTGCTGCCGGACCAAGTTTTGGTACTCGGCATCTCTGATTGCCTGCTGCTCGGCTGCTTGCCTCTTTTGGTCCTCCAACTCCCTCCGCGTCCTCTCAAGCTCCGCTACGACGTTACGACTAGAAGTTGAACGTCTTGCCCCGGTAGAGTATTCTGAAGTATTTTTTCAATACTCCTTTGACGGCCGAGCCCATTCCCCTACAGTAGTAGGTATTCTTTCCAGTCCCGCACGCTTTTGCCATGATCTGAGCCGCTATCGGGCGATCAAGCGGATCGATCTGAGAGGCATACTGGGTGACTTCTTCCTCGGAGCAGTCAGGATGGTTAGACCGAGCTATACTCATGGTCACTTCTGCGGTCGCGTCCTCCACTCTCGCCTAATTGAAAAGCGAAAATGAATAACGTATTAGCTAACAAAATCTATTAATATCGAAAAATAGTTTTATTAACACATGGAGAGGCGAAAGACTTACCACTTCTTCAGGGCACTGCGGATAGAACTTCTGATGAATATACACCAACGGGTTCACTTCTTGTTGTTGCTGCACCTTAGTCGACCAACCCATGTAGTTGAGTGAACCTGCATGATGGGCCCTGGTGTTTTTCAATCTATTCGCCCGGTTCGTGTTCGAAATCGCCTTATTTGATAAACATATGGAAAAAAATTAGTAACTAACTATTTCAATCTGATACGATACATTAGGCTTGTAAGATATATTCAGGATGCATACCCGAGCTTTGGGGTGCTCGAAGCGGGCTATCAGCCACTGCCACTCGTACTCCCTAAACCGGAATTCGCTAGGGGTAGAACCTCGGCCTAGCTCCTTATATACAGTGTAATGGGAAGAAAGCTCGTTCTTCCACTCTTTATACCTATATTAAAACAAGGAAAAAAAGTTAGAGATATTAAAACCCAAGCTAAACAAAAATCTAACTCGATATATATTCAAATAAGTCGAAGCACATCACCTCATATGTAGTTGACGCTCTACCCACGTGTGAATAAGAACTTCATCCACGTCAAACCACACCTGCAATATGAATATATAAAAGGTAAAATTTACTATTTATTCGGACTTAATTAATAAATGTAAAATTTACGTAATGAAAATACGATTTTACTCACACTCAGGTTGTTATGCACTTGCATCTTCACGTAGATAGGCACAGATTCCCAATCTGGCCAAAGCATTGGGACCTTGTCCCGCACGATCGCACCGGCCATGCTGACATATTTGCGCGTGGTGTCGAATGCCTCGATCACCTCGCCATCCTCATTGGCCCTTATGGGCGTTTTCCTTCCCCCGGTGGCCTGCTCAAGTCTCTTCCCGGTGCAGGTGCCTCTAGCCCCTTTCCGTTTTCCAGTCCCATTAACGAAATTGCCTAATAATACAATGTCAACTAATTGATATCATTAATTGAACCTATCGTAAATCTTAAGTAATAATTAAGTCATCAATCTTGCCTGTGATAAATAAAATTTACCTGCATCGTCCGTTTGTTGGTTGGTGCACCTCACACTCCAAAGATACACGGGGTCGAACGGGATGAAGTTGTACGCTTCCTCCACGCTCAGGAACTCCGGCCGTCCTTGAACATAAAGAGGCATCCCCCTTTCATCGAATTCAGGGATGACACGAATCTCCTCGGGTAGGAAGAGACCGGACGGCGGAGATAGACGAGGCCTGGACGATGAGGCGCCAGCACCACCATCTGCCTCATATGATTCCCGCGAAACGGGAGTAGGCATCGGGCGAATTTGGGGCATTCGGATTGAGGGAGTTTCTGATGCCCCCGTTGACTGTCGCTCGTCTGAGGGTCTGCTGACGGAGGGACGTCTACTGACTGAGCGTCTGCTGACAGAGGCTCGAGGAGGCTCCATTTCCAATTGCACGGCTCTTGATCGTGCAGCTTCCTCCTCAGCTCGCGCATCTAGCAAGGCTCTCGTGCGAGCACTCATCATTGGCCCACTGGGCGTGTTGCTAACTGCGGGTGAGGAGGAAGCTTGACTACTGTTCCCTCCACTATTTCGGGAACCTCTCCGAAGCCAATTAGCCGCAAAATTACCTCCTGGACACCGTAATAGTCATGAATTTGGTTCTATAACAAATCGGAACCGGAACGGTTTGGAACCGGAACCGTTTGAAACCGGAACTGTTTGTAACCGGAACCGTTTGTAACATACCGGTTCCGGTTCCAAACAGTTCCGGTTCCAAACAGTTCCGGTTCCAAACTGTTCCGGTTCCGATTTTCACCTTAATTTATACGTTAAATATACAACTATATCACCTTAATCCGATTTTTCACCTATTATACGTTAAATTAACAACAATATCACCTAACTTAACATGACTATTCATACATCATTTCCGGCTTTAAACTTTTCACATATATATACATCTATTCTACACTTTGTCCATATCATGCATCTTAATTTCACCTAATTTTCACACATATATATATACAATAATTCCATATAAATTAATTAAATTTGCACATATATACATCACATATATTTCTCCTTCACCCCACAATTATCCACAATAATTTGCCACAATTTTCATCCTTCCCTTAATTAAATTTTCCAAATAATTTCCACATGCATACATGCATCCCACAATTATCAAAAATTAATTAATCAAAATGCATAAAAATAAAATGTGGAATGAGAGAGAGAGAGAGGGAGAGAGAGAGGGAGAGAGAGTGAGCTATTACCTGCCATGGTGGAGCTCGACCCAACTGGTAACCCGGCTACAATTTCTGACGCCGGAGGAGGAAGAGGAAGAGGGGAGCTAGGAGGAGAGAGAGGAGGAGAGGGGAGGAGAGGAAGAGAGGGGAGGAGAGGAAGATTCGGGTAGGATGAGAGGGAAGAGGGAGAGGGAATAGGGGTTTTAGGGTTTGAGAGTTTTTGAAATTTGAGAGGGTTTCGGGTTTGAGAGGGAAGAGGGAGAGGAAGAAATGGGCAGGAACCCGAGCTGCATGTTCTGGAAATGGTGCCACCATTGCCGGCGAGTTACATGGTAACTCGTTGGTAATGTCATTATTTCTCGACTTTGTACCCGATCGACCTATTTCCGACCAATTTCCGACTACATTTTCCGACTACAATTTCCGACTACATTTTCCGACTACAATTTCCGACAACGTTCCGACACATTTCCGACTACAATTTCCGACTACAATTTCCGACTACAATTTCCGACTACATTTTCCGACTACATTTTCCGACTACAATGTCCGACAACGTTCCGACACGATTTCCGACTACATTTTCTGACTACATTTTCCAGCTACAATTTCCGACTACATTTTCCGACTACAATTTCCAACGTACTAAGGATGATAATCGTAATCATCGTCATCACTTGAGTCTGACTCGGTTTCATAGGTAACCTCTGGCAATATGTGCCTCTCCTCGTCATCTAAATCAGCGTCAACTTCATATGGATTAATATCGAGAAGTTCTGCTCCAGTAATTCGAACCACACTCCCAGATCTCACATTATTAAGGCGAATCGTAGATGATTCCGGAATGTCAAAAGCGTTCGGCTCTTGGTATGCAGTAACTTCTGAAAGGACCCAACCCCGATTTAGCTACCTAAACCGGAATCGAACCCCTTCGAAAACACGAACCAACAAAAATTTTCCGAAATTTGGGCAGAGTTTTGTTACTAGCGTGGAATTACCTTGACCTGCACGCGGAAAAACACACTTCATCCTATGCCACAAAAATCAAACCGTGGGCACCAATCCCATCCGGATTTCTCATCATCAATATAATCAACAAACAGTAAACATACTGTACTATATATATGTATATCCGAGAAAAATCCGTATAAACAAGTATCAGAATGTATCAGAGCGACCTCTAGTGTAAAACATATACAATATGTACATCAGTAGGCGAAACAAGAACCTACTGGAAAACACAGGTGACTCTGATCACTAGCCTCCAAACCGCGACGTGAAAACACCAAACCTGAACTGCAACTGGGCACGGAAACCGAAAAGCCCAGGGGAAAGACAATAAACACGTTAGAGTGAGTGGACGAAAATAAATGTCTTTCACCAGTTTATATATATATACGAATAAAATCGTATGCGAGTCAAATGCATGAAAATCAAATAAAACGTGAGGAGACTCAGGCTACCACTCACGTACTGAGCATGCCACGTAAAACATATCACGGAGACTCTCGTGGGCTTCCACGCGATAGCACAGTCTGAACCACGGGATCCCAGACCCACACGTGATTCTAGCCAGAAAGGCCTCGGGTCAGGATATCTGTCCTTCCCGGAGCGTACTCGGGGATCAGCCGAGAAGCCAATGTGTATCGATACCACAACATATACTGAGACTGTACTCTGTGTAAACCAAATCATAAATCTTTTCTATGCACATGCTTTAAACATAATATGTACGTATGAATATATTCGTATACGTATATTCGTATATGCATAATCGTAAACACATGCTCGTAAAATCATAATCAATCCGCATGCTCAAGTTCGTAAATCATTTATAAAAGACTCGCAATCATTCCGTGAAAATAAATGTCCACTCACAGATCCGCTAGCGCGAACTCGCGCTAAACTCGTGGTCCGGCGGAAGATCCCTCGCCCGAAGCACGATCACGATCCAAATCTCGATCTCGATCTCCTGAATATATATTAACATAACTGATCAAAATCGTAATCCACAACACTGTACTGATGCACGGAAACCAACCGTTCCCGGAAATACGAAATGCAGTGCAAAATGAATTACGGAAATCCCGAAATCCCCACTCGAAACCTCGACTGAAAATCGGCTAACCAAATCAACCCGAAAACCTCCGTACGATAACCAGGGCGTGATTATGAGAAAAATGACACTAATTACATCGAAATCTGAAAAGTTGACTTTTCCTCCGCCGTTGACCGTCGTTGACCGCCGTCAACGGAGGAATTACAAGGCGGGAAGCTCCAGATCACGAGTTCCCATCCTTGCGAGTCATTCCTTCAACTAGCCCGAAGCCTAATTCCACCTTAAAAACCTCCAAAACTAGCTCGAAAGGCAACGGAATACATTTCCGGCAACCACCACGGTTCGCCGGAAAACTCAATCAAACTCAAATAAAACCTAAGGGTAAGCATCACTAGGACATAGGGAACTAAACCCCGAACAACCCAGCCACCAAAACTCACCGGAACCATGCTCACCATCACCGGCGAAAACTTCCCCCTCGGCCCGATTCGAAGTCGACATAAACCCCATCAATTCCTCTCAAACTAAGTACAGACCAACTCGAAATGATAAAAGGAAGCGAACCTTACCCTTCTCACGATCGGAGGTGGCCGGAAAATGGTGATCGGACGGTGGTGCCGAAACAGGAAACTTTCCCCTTTTGGTCAAACTGGTCAGCTTTCCCGTTTTGGAAAGTCAACGTTCAATCAAAGCAAATCTGTGTTTTACGACTATTCCTCGACTATTTTTCGACTTTTCGATATTTATACTCGAGCCTCGGGTCGATCAACGGTCCGGAATGAATATACGATGTGATTCGGATAAGCTCGAAACAATCGGATAAACTCGTCGAAATCCGAAACTTCAAATAATCATAAAATATTCCTTGATTATCGGAAAAATCTTCCGGAACCACCCACGAACTCGAAATCACGTACTCTACACATTCCGTGAAGACACTCAACTCAAATTCTCGACTGAAAACATAGTCGCGAATCGAATCAGCAAACCACACAATATCGTAAAACTGCGACTAAAAACAAATCTCGAGAATCGTGCCAAACACACATCTGATCCTGGTTCGGGTCGTCACAACTTCCTCATCATTTGCAGTATCACCAAGTGTGGCAGCACTGTATATGTTTCTATGAGCAACATGGTTAACCACCTTCCACGGGACTTTGTTCAGAAGATCGTCCAGGTAAAACACTTGTTTTACTGATGAGGCAAGAACGAAAGGGTCATCTTCATACCAGGTAGTAGCAGTATTCACCGAAAATGTTCCGTGCTGATCGGTCTGTGTGTTCTCCGGGCTAGTATCAAACCATCTACACTTGAACAAGTGCACTTTCATGCGGTTCCCATAAATTAGTTCAACAACTGAATGAAGGACACCATAATAGTCAACGCCATCCTGCCCACCATGGACCATCACCCCACAATTCTGTGTTTTCAGTCGGTCGTCTCGATTTTCACATATAAATTTAACGCCATTGACCTGACACATCGAGTAAACTTTTGAAGCTATCGGTTTCATCGCTAGGACCCTCAATTCGTTTGACCACTCTGGGTAACCATCATCTGCTACATGGTTCATCTGAAAACGATAACAAACCACACAATAAATTATGAACATAGAAACCACAAAACAGTTATTGTACGTACACACATGCTATATAAGGAAAATGGCAAGATAAAAAAAGACATATACACATATACCCTTACCCATGGACCAAAGTAGTTTGCAAACGTCCTGTTGTGGTGGTCAACATTTCCGGCAATAGCAGGGCAGTGAAGATGATAGTTTTTCTAATATTGTACTTCTTCACAGTTAATCAGTACCGACCAGTGGGCTATGACTACCTCATTTTCATCCAACTTGTACGACTTTGGCAAGCTTCCCTGTACTACCACGTCATTGGAGATGATAGAAAGTTTGAACTGAGGTTCATCTATCGGCATCTGTTGTTGGGGGTCCTCAAGCGCTCCCAAATACACTTTGGTGTACGTTACACACTCGTGCGCAACATATGTTTCAGCAATACACCCTTCAGGTGCATATTTATTCTTCACATAGTCCTTGTAGGCTCCCAATTGTCTACAAGTTAACTTGTGCATGTTAAAAGGGGTACGTAAAAATAAGACTTTGGCATATAAAAACAGAGGCAAACCAAATGTACCTTTCCATGGGATACATCCAAGTGTAGTGTACGGGACCGGTAAGCAACAATTGTTCGGGAAGATGGATCGTTAGGTGAGGCATGATGTCGAAAAAATTTGGCGGAAATATCCTCTCAAGCTTGCACATGATAAAAATGATGTCATCTTGCATCTCCCTAAGATCTGATTTTTTAACTTCCCTGGTGCATAACTTCTGAAAGAATCTTGACAAGGCCACCAACGGCTCCACCACCTCCTTGGGCAGGTACCCTCGAATGAAAATAGGGAAAAGGCGTTGAAGCAGTACATGGCAGTCATGACTCTTTAATCCGTACATCTTATTGTCCCGGTAGTTAACACACCTGCTTATATTTCCTGCATAGCCATAAGGATACCTGCATATATATATATATAGCCATAGGCAACAATTAATTTCTCGCATATCACCATAATCCGGTAAAAATTGAAGGCAAACCAATTTCCGTACTGCATAGTCATATATAAGAATATATACCTGACATTACTCAGCCACCGAAAAATTTCATGCTTATGCTTCGGCTTGACGGTGTAAGGAGCTTGCGGCATTTTTCTCTTACCATCTCTTAACCACAAATGTTTCCGCAGTCCCATAGCTTTCAGATCAATACGTGCCTTAGGGATGTCTTTTGTTTTCCCCTCCAAGTTAAGAACTGTGCCCACCACACTTTCACACACATTCTTCTCTATGTGCATGACATCTAGGTAATGTCTGATAGGCAAGCTGGGCCAGTAGGGGAGTTCCCAGAATATACTCTTGTGTGTCCAAAACTTATACCTTTCGGGCTTGTCTGGAATTGACGCGACTATGTCAGGATGATTGCTCAGTTGGCCAAAATCATATTCATTCAACACTTCCAAAATTTCTTCCCCTGTCCATCGCCTGGGTGCCACACCTGTTTCCACAGTCCCATCAAACGCGTCTGGATCCTGCCTAAATGGGTGATCATATGGAAGCCAACAACGGTGACGCATCTGAACAATTTTACTGCAATGAGGACTGCAACAATCAACCGTCATGCACTCTGAACAAGCCCTGTAACCCCTGGTAACATTGCCCGACAACATACCGCGGGCAGGAAAATCACTGATGTTGCCAACAAGCATGGCATGCATCTGGAATATCTCGTTTTTGAACCTATCGTAAGTGGGGTGGCCACACTCACTCAGGTACTTAAGCTCCTCAATCAAAGGCCTCAAATACACATCGAGACACTTGCCTGGATAACCCGGGCCCGGAATTAACAGAGTCAGCATATTGTATTCCTTCTTCATGCACATCCATGGTGGAAGGTTGTACGGTACCGAAATAACTGGCCATATACTGTATTGAAGACTCATGTTGCCAAAAGGGTTGAATCCGTCAGATGAGAGCCCTAGCCAAACATTTTGGACCTCTGCTGCAAAATGATCAAACTCCCTGACCATGTGCTTCCAAGCCTCTCCGTCGGAAGGGTGTATAAGGGTGTCATCATCAGGCAAGTTCCTCTCAGCCCACCATCTCATTGCCTCGGCCGTGAAAGCACACATGAACAACCGCTCCAGCCTGTCAATAAGCGGGAAATATCGAAGTATCTTCACAGATTTCTTGTTGCCTGCATGAGTCAACTTATACCTTTCTGTAAAACATACCGGGCAGGCTTCAAGGTCTTCGGGATCTTTTCCCGAAAAGAGAATACAATCATATCTGCATGCATGAATTTTGATGTAGGAAAGCCCAAGATCTTTCAGGATATGTCGCACCTTATGATGAGTGGTAGGAAGACGATGACCGGGTGGCAGTAGCGAAGCAGTCCACTTCAACCAAGAATCAACAGCTTTGACTGACATTTTGTTCTCCATTTTGAGCTGCGTCACTCCCATCACACTTTCAAGAACAGTCTTACTACAGCCGTCGTACAACGGAGTCTGTTGCAGTGCAATCAGGTTGTTGTACTTGTCCATACCGCTTGTGTTGACATGAGCTCCAGGTAATGGCTCGACTGGCTCGATATGGGGGAAACCCTCAACGACGGGAGGGACATTTGGTGCTTCATCAGCAAATACACCGCTCTCATGAGGAAACATATCATTGATTAACATCGCTGTTGGATCATAGGATGAACTGCCCCTCTCAGCAAAATCTCCATGATCATAGCGTGGACTGGCCCTCTCACCAAATTGTCCATGATCATGCGGCCCCGCTAACGATGTTTCACCGTGATAAATCCAACAAGTGTACTTATCCCAAAACCCGTATTTACTCAGGTGCCTCTGGACTTTATCAATGGGAAAACGAAATCGATCGCTGAAACACTTGCATTCTTTACACGGGCAATAATGAAGTGTAGTGTCTCCACAATTAGCCTTCACAAAATCCACAAAACTCCTAATTCCCTGGTGATATCTAACATCCCATCTTTCGAGGCTCATCCAACTCTTGTCCATCCTGAAAATTCTAACAATGCATACGTATTAATTATATATATATACACACATTCACTACTAATAATCGACGCGATATCTCAATTCAACTCTAATTAAATCAACACATGCATGCATATATATATATGTGTATATATATATATCGATCTAATCTCTGAATTCGTTTCATTACTCGATGATGGTATTCTTCTTTTTTCAATTCAATACGTATTTGACTAGGTAGGAGGCTTTGTTAAGCCTTGCTCCGATAACACTACGATAATACCAGTCGTTGATTCAGACACAAGATAAGATTAACTACAAGCAGTTTTCTCGTTTCGGTGACATCAACAACATTTCATATATATCTCACAAATTGGATTTGATCAACACACACATATATACATACACATATACATATATATACACGTACCTATATATATAGCTTCCGAGTTATTGAGTTTTCGACGCGCGCCTTAATTTTGACAATATACCGAAGGATCGATTTCAGAGCGTACGTTTTTCTTCTTTCGATTTCTCTAGATTTTTTTCGATCAAAATGAATGAATGATCGAGCTGCTGAAATTTCCATCTAATATAATAGAAATTGCCGGCGACGGAGTAAGTCGCCGGAAATGAAGACATTACCGGCGACTTTACGCCGGAAAGTCGCCGGTGATGTTCCAAAACATTACCGGCGACACCAACCGTCGCCGGCAATGTCTAGCCACACATTTCCGGCGAAATTCCGGCCGGAAAATCACCGAAAATGTCCGGCTAGACATTGCCGGCGACGGTTGGTGTCGCCGGTGATGTTTTGGAACATCACCGGCGACTTTCCGGCGACATTACCGGCGACGGTTTAAGTCGCCGGTAATGTTGAACATTACCGGCGACTTTTCCGGTCGCCGGCCTTGTCTCCGGTGATCTCGTCGGTAATGGGCACAAATGTGGTAGTGAATATAGGGTTTAGCACCTCCCATTGGAGATGCCCTAACAACTAAAATGTGAGTAACTACTCCATTTTTTCACCATCACTCAAGATAATTTTTAAACTTGTTGTACAATAAGCATTATATTGCACCTTTTGTAATAGTGCCATTTATATATATAGAATTCAATATGTGATGTTATAATTTTATAATCAAGAACACATTAGTTGATCTTCATTTTGATACATTTCTTGTTCTAAATCCTATCACGAGTCTAGATATAAATGCATCTCGATCAACTAAGTCTATGTCATCCCACTGGCCTATAAAAGTTCAGCATCTCTTAGCATAAGATTGGTTTGCTTGCATGATTATCTATACTCAAACCTTTATGCATCTAGGAACAATGAATTAAGACTTAACCGGTAATATGATTTGTTCTTAGGTAGTTAATTCTAGATTTAATCGGTTAGAATTGATAATAACAAATGAGTATTTGCCTTAGTAGACTTAACCAAAATTCTAAGAGTGTAATTGGACATGAGAATATCATCATTTGTAACTTGAACATCAATACTTGCAAGTGAGGTTTTGGTGATCAACTTGAAGCCCTAAATTTCATCTCATTTAGGATTAGCTTAATTTAGTCGTAGCTTATTTTAATCACCTTCCTTGCATTTAGTGTAATCAAATGAATTCCCAACAATTAAATCACTACACTTCACATTGTATATAGTCGCCATATTCTTAAATTTCTTTGAGTTCTTGTGACTATATATATATGTGTGTTTTTATAACTTTACCTTGGGTTCACCTAGTTTAGGAAATGATTGACCAATCCTTGTGGTTCGACATCCTTACTTAACTCCTCTCTAAAACTTGGCCTCCTTATACTTGAGAAGAAGCTTTCCAGCTTAACAATCATCAGTCTCGTTGTCACTATCTTCATTCTCACCTTTGTTGATCTCCGCAATCACACATCCAATATGAACCAGAGAGCAATACATACCCACTCACCCAAAATCTCAACAGCACCGAAGGCTTCTCATCCGACATTGTAATCTTAACAACCACAAATGACAGATTCCACACCAAGTCCTCAACTACAAACCATTTCGACGACGATGAAGGAGGCACCGAAGTTGTAGGGGAGGCTCCAATAACCTTAAAACCCTAAAACTCCAACCCAATACCCAATTTGTGTGTGTGTGTGTGTGTGTGTGTGTGTGTGTGTGTGTGTGTGTGTGTGTGTGTGTGTGTGTGTGTGTGTGTGTGTGTGTGTGTGTGTGTGTGTGTGTGTGTGTGTGTGTGTGTGAAGTAACACAGGACTCAACGGAGGTCTATCTAGTCAGATCGAGCTTCACGACATTATTTTTCAGAAATTAAAAAAAGATAAAATAAAAAATTATAGTGCAAATACGGGTCGAGTTTGACCCAACCAAATATAGAAATAAAAGAAAAATGAAAGTAAGATTGTAATAGAAGGGAAATTTAGTGTTTAACTCTCGCATTTGAATTTCGCATTAGCCACGTCATCACAAGAGATGTAGGTGGACGGAAGATTGGTTCCAAGTACCACTAAGATACCATTTTTGAAGTCTAGGTATGAGATTGATACTTTTGAAAGTTCGATAATATGGCTAGAATGATCCCTTATGTATGACAGTTTATAAACTTTGCTCCCTTATGTTTGACATATATCACTTTGCTCCCTCATGTATACATTTTAAATTTGCTTTGGTCACTCGGTGTGTATTTAACATTAAATAGTTGGCATATGAGGGGTAAAATGTTTTTTTATCCATAAACTTCTCATTATTTACAATATGTCACAATTACAAAATTCTAAAAATTTATCAAATCTACCATCGATAGATTTCTCTCTCTCTCTCTCTCTCTCTCTCTCTCTCTCTCTCTCTCTGACTATGCAAGATCACTCTCACCTATCGAGCTTCAATGCACAACCCTGCCGCATCAAATGATCTCGTCCTCTCTCAAGGTTGCCCTCCGATCTTGCCTTTGACCACTGATGAATTATCGAGGAGCTTGTTGTCATTAATGTCACCTTCTATGATGAATATGTCGTGGCTCTTAAGGAGGTTCTGTCGTGCCTTTTTAAACGACGGGTTATAGTAGTTGTTGAAATTTTCAATCCTGACGATGCTGTCACTGCGGTTTTTCAAGGCCATGGACACATAGGTCCCGACAAAACCGATAGTGCAGACGGAAATGCCGTGGATCGGGGAGGAGTTGCAGACCAGCTTCTCCCACTAGATTCTTCCCTTGAAGGCGGAGAAGTAATGGCTGCTGGAGTCGATGAAGCTCTGGAAACTTAAATATGACGCTGAAAGGGCGATCAGGAAGAGGGCTCACAAGAACATGATGCTCGTAGAGGCAAAGCAGCGGTGGAACTGGAGGCTCTGCTCGATCTTGAACTTTCCCAGCATTGACAGAAACAGCTCATCTTCCAATTGGGTCGGTGTCGACATTTTTCTATGATTGTTCGTAATCCTCCTTAATATATATCTCTGTTTTTTCCTAATTCGACCCATTCGAATTCCATTCTTCTTTCTTTTGCGTATTTGGATTTTTCGATTTTGATGGGAGAAAAAGAAAGAGATCAGATGAGATTGAAGAAGAAGGAAAGATTCAAGCAAGTATAGAAGAAATTGAAATTCTTTGTTTTTGTTGTAAATAATATATATGTGTGGATGTCTATATAAATATTCAATAGATGTGTATTTACTATGTAAACCCTACCTCTATATATAGAGACTTATTGAGATGAATGAAACAACACTCTACACTTCCTCCTTTTCCTCCATCTCTGTGTTTTTTTTTCTATTCTCTTTATGTTTTCTCTTCCCAGTTTATAACACGTTATCATCACTTTCGCTCCATATTTTCTAATTCAATGTTGATCGATAAGGTTTATGGTGCAACTTTGTTGCTTTGACCAAAACCTTGATCTACGAGTTCATTTATTTTATGTAATGAGAAGACATTATTTTCCTACTGTTCATAATCCATTAGATCTAAAGTGAGCGTATAGTTTCACTTGAATATCAAATATGAGATTAAGTATCATAGGTATTTGAACTAGAAGTTCAGATTACCAACAATGTTAGAACCAGAAGTTCTAATTTTGAGACCTCCTCGAGGAGCATATGATGGATTGTTGACCAAATTCATGACGGGGCATGTGGGTTATCAACTGTGATAATCCATGTATATCATAAGACCATGTTTTTGGTTCTTTTTGCCTTAGTAAAATGGGAAAAGCCAACCTATTGCTAGAGTACGTATAAAATTTTATCGAAGAAATTGAGGCCTTATGATTATATATATGGATTGATGACCCCTGTCTAGTGTTATTAGTTAGATTGATTGCTAGCTCTGGAGCACGAATTGATATCAAAAGGGTCTCTATATATCCACCATGGATTTGTTTATATATTTATGCATACCTATATGTTATCACATATGCCTTTATAAATTCACAATATATAAACAACATATCGTATTGTGATCCACATGGTGAAATAACTAACAAGTTTTTGTAACACTTGAGCTCATCATTTATTTGCTATATTAATATATACTAACTGCAATTTATTTTGAATCAATTGTCATCAAATTTAATATTTATTGATCAATGGAATCATTTAACGTTAAAGAAAATCTTCCAGTGATAGATTATGGCTTGAAGATCCTAATCGTTGATAAAATCTAGACTTGAAGATCTATGATTATATATGAGGGCCTGAAGTTCCTCAGAATTCATTTGGTTAAGTTTTGAGTGTATCCGAAGTTTCAAATACCAAATTTTAGAACAGAAAATTCTAATAGTAAAACTCGAACTTGAAGATTCGAGTGAATGGTTATACAATAATCAAAAATTGAGACTTGAATTTCTTGCAACTATTTCGATTACCAGGACCAGAAGATACTCTAAATTATGAAATTGAATATATGAAACTTATGTTTCTTAATCCCATTAGGACCCAGAAATTCCTCAATTTTATTTGATAATGAGAATTCTCTTCATATGAGTATGTAATTTATTGACCTTTTGAATCAGAAGTTCAAGGTTGATTAATCGGAACCATGGGGTTTTCGACTATGTATTGAAGAAAATTACAAGTATCTTAGCAGACATGAAGTTCTGTCTATCTTAGGAAAAATTCAACGAATAGTACCTCAAATTTTTCTCATTCTAAAATTCATACATCAATTTTATAAAATATTACAACCATACCCCAACTTTTGACCCTGACCCAAAAACTATACTTGTCGTTACTTATTCCGTCTAACTCCGTGTCAAATTGCATAATTTCAATGATATCGGTGATAAATGGAATAAGTAGTGGTAGATATGGTTTTTAGGTCGGGATCAAAAGTTGGGGTATGATTATGATATTTTGTAACGTTGAGGTATGAATATTTAAAATGAGCAAATATTGAGGTATTGTTTGATAAAATTTTCCTAATCATTAATGAAACCAGACGTTTCCAATGTTTATTTCTACTGCTTAATTTTATTCCAATTCTCATATTTAAGTTACATGTATTTATTTATTGTTATTAATATTGATGATATTTTGCTCGTATAGACCAACAGTCCTCATTCTCAAAAACTCGAAACTTGAGTACATTTTGGCATGAAGTTCATAATGCTTACATGAACTCGAAGTTCATAATATATCAATCTATTTGTCAAGCCTATTATGTACGTACCAAAATTGAAGTTTTGGGTACACCGCTATAAAAGTAAGAGATTAATGCTTTGATATTCATGACTTAAAATAGTCATTAGTCTTTTTGACTATGATGCTTATAAAAGCTAACGTAACTTTTTTCCTAAGAGGTGTAGATATTTATGATAGCTTCGGAAGAGCTTGTATCATGTTACTTATGTAACTTATTTTTGGCCAAAAATGGTGTGTATTTCTTTACATCCAAACTATACATGATCTAGAAGTTCATCAAATTAAATCATTATGATGATATGACATGCTTCAATGATATCATTGTTTGAGTATAAATCACAATACTCGCTAACAAGAGATTTGGCTTGTATATCATTATTTACGCATATCTTTTGTGACTTGTCACTTTAAATTGGTGAGTGATATTATCTTCCATATTGATTTGATTTGGAGAAAAGTCTCAATTAACTATACACAAATTGTAAGTGATAATTACTTCGACCAAATTTTTTTTGGGCTCGCCACCCACCAACGAATATAAGAAACATGAGATCCTTACGCGCATATTTAGTGAATGGTCAATATGATAGTCTTCCCACTGTTAGTGGGAGAATGAACTAATGTAACGGCGTGAAGTTATGAAATATTTTTACTCGATCCAAACTTTTTACTCCCAAAGTAGAGATTTGACATTCCCTACCATGTTTAGACTAGACGTTGAGTGTATGATCCACATTCTGAAATTAATTTCTCTATAGAGATGATTTCCCTAGAGTATGACATGAATATTCGATAATAAAGAGCTCGTTAAAGCTGATACATGCATATACGAATGTGTGGGTTCAAAATTTGATGATCATAGATATTACTTATGCTAGCTAGCGAAAGATCATCAAGGGCTGTATACATACCACATTTCATTTTACATGTCGACAAATTATATTATTGAGCAAATTGGAAAGAGGCAATTCCAATTCTCAGTGAAACGTGATGAGATTTTGGACCTTATTAATCCTTGAGACTACGAAAGAAATTTAATTAAAGTGTTTTGATATCACTATGACATAATCTCTTTTAGTAGAGATATGAGATTATCAATGCTATTCCCTTAAGTAACAACTTTTCTATAAGTATCGTGTCGATATTGACGAGAGACTTATGATATTGCTGAGAGACTTATGGCAGGTTTTGAGGGTATATTGTGCAGTTATAAGGCATATAAGAAAGTCTCAAACATCGTATTATCATAAGCAACAACTTATTTACAATACTTAGATGATTTTAATTGCTCGAATGACAACTCCATCATTAAATGAGTTTATAACTCACTCATGGAATAAAAGTTTAGATCTTATACGTACTCATTTACATAGTCAATCTGACTAAATCAAACTTACCTCAATGAACAGTATGCTTACACTATGAAATCGATTTCAAATTATGATTATAATGTTGCAACATATTCTAAGTTTCGCGAAATTATGAATTCATCAGAGCTCTTGAAGAGTCTATGAGAATATATCAGTATGTACATATATTGATACTTATGGTTAGATATGCCAAATTAAATTTTGATATTACATCACCACCGGAACAAGTACTATGACCGACGACTTAGTGTCGTCGGTCTGTTTCGTCTCCTCGTCGGTCATTCATATATCCGACGATGTCTAGTCGGATATAGTACCGTCGGTAATAGATCGTCGGTCATACTATATCCGACGACTAGTTAGGGTTTTCGTTGGAAAAATGCTACGCTATGACCGACAATGGACTATCGTCGGATATAGTTTAAAACTATATCCGACGATCTCATCGTCGGATATAGTATTCTCAATGGTCAAAATGGTTGACCCTGGAGAATACTATATCCGACGATATTGATACATGTCGTCGGATATTGTGGGAAAATAAAAAAAAAATTGGCAGGTTTTGGGTTTCATCCCAAAACCTGCATGCACAAAAAATCACGCTATCTATATATTGTTCAAGATCAAAAATCAACAACCATTAATTGAAACTAGAGTACGTAGTAAATAAATTAACCGAAATCGTTCAAATCTATATACATATGCGGTGTAAATAATGAAAATAAAAATGAAACCGACAATTGTTCAAATGTAGGGGGGTCCTGGTCCTAAGTCTATGTGGTCAAACGGATTGGAGAAAGTTGGTTGGTCCTGGTCTGGCTGAGGCTGAGGCTGAGGCTGAGGCTGAGGTTGAGGTTGTGGCTATGGCTGTGGCTGTGGCTGTGGCGCACCGAAATTGTGCAGGGGGGGGGGGGGGGGAGGTATCTGGATTCCAGATGCTAAGAACTGTGCATAACAGTTCTGCATCCATTGCTGCTCTGCGGCTCGTGCCTGCTCCAGCTCCTCTATCCGACGCCGTTGATCTTCCATCTCAATTGATTGCCTATGCACAACTTCGTTTAGCTGATTAGTCCTCGAAGATGATGATGACGATCCCGATCCGCGAGAGAATTCAGGGGTCTGCTTCAGCAGCCCTTGACCCCATTTTCCGGAACCCCTGCAGTAGAATGTGTTCTTCCCTGGAGGGATCACAGTTGACGTAATCCTGGCCCTGACGATCGGATCAGATCGATCAATCTGATCAATCGGGAGTTCCGCATCGGGGGTGTCGGGATAGAGCTCTCTCGCCACTTGAGTCAACACCTCCGGAATCGCCTCCTGAATTCTCGCCTAATTGACAAAGAACAATAAAATATTAATTAAAAAAACAATCTAAATAAATAAGAAATAAGTTAATTTTGTTATAAGGACACTTACAGCATATTCGGGATTCTGCGGATACGCGTGCTGCATCGTATAGACAAGGGGATCATCTTCTGGGTGGTTGGCCGCCTCCTCGATCCAACCCGAGTATGATCTGGTACCGGCATGATGATTTGTTGTGTTTTTGGCCCGGTTCCTTGCGTTGATTTCAGAAAGAGCCTGCGCGATTAAGTCAACATAAAAAAAACACTCATTAGGCAAATAATTTACGGGAAGTACGATAAAACCAAAATTAAATCGATTGAAGGTTGCGTACCTTCAATCGAGGGTTGTTGAAGTGAACCACAAGCCATCGCCACTCGTACTCCCTATAACGAAACTCGCTAGGGGTACCCTCACGATCGTCCCCGTACTTTTTCCAATGCTTCTTCAGCTCGCCCTTCCACTCCTTATACCTATATATACCCATAAAATCAAGCGTTAGTAACTAACAACATTGTATGAACATATGCTTAAAAAAAACGAAAAAATTGAAACAAATGGTCGTCTGCAAACCTGCTCCCATGCACTTCATCCGCCCACGTGGGTCTAATGTCTTCATCCACGCGAAACCACCTCTGCAATGCATATATTTATATATATATCAATAATATTAAAAATTTATTATTGAAAATTTTCCAAATGAATATACAATTCAACTCACCGACAACGCATTATTCAGCTGATGTTTGACGGCTTGTGGCACTGAATTCCAATCTTGCCACAACATTGGGACTCTATCCCGTATGAGGCTGCCCGCCATCCCCGCGTACTTTCGAGTGACCTTTCCCTCGATCACCTGCCCTCTATCCCCCCTCGGAATCATAAGTTGGCCACCACCGCTAGCCTGAATGGCTTCGTCCAGTAACTTGCCGACGACGGGGCCTCTGGTTCTCTTCTGTTTGGCACCGGGCACGATCTCGCCTATCACATATATATGTAGACGATTTTTTAAACATCAACACCTAATTGAAGTTAAATATTAGGGAGTAAAAAGATATCACTAATTAATAATTACCTGAATCGTCGGTGCGTTGGTCCGGAATCCTTGCACTCCAGAGAGGTGCCGGGAAGGGTATATATGCATATGCCTGCTCCGGGGTAGTGAACCCTAGCTGTCCAAGAATAGGCATCCCGTCGGAATCGACGTGAGGTATCGTCGGGATTTCCAACGGTAAGAATAATGTAGGCGGCGGGCACAACCGCATCCTCGCCGAGGACTGAGTAGATCCACCAGCCTCCTCGAAAGAATGAGGAGCTGTCTGGTGGATGACGGGGGAACCCTCCTCGCGATGAATGTCAGGCATTCGGACCGAGGATTGAGTCGCACTATCCGTTTCCGGCGTGCGATTGACCTGCTGAACCCTCCTCGCGCCTGAGGATCGAGCCGGCTCGAGCTGCTGCTGCTGAGGTTGTCCCTCGCCCATCAGCCGACGGTGTCGAGAGCTCAGCGGAACACTGTAAGTGTTGGGGACACTGGTGGATCCTGATGCGGACCGACTTCCGGTGCCATCAGGATCCCCAGCTCCCGAGCCCTCATCCCCACGTCCCGATCTCCCTCTCCCTCTGGACCTCCCCCTCGAAGTACTCGACCCGGCCCCTCGGGAAGGTCCGCAATTAAACCATTGCATCGTTGCTATAAAATTATTAAAATTAAAAATAATTCCTAATTCATCTAAAAATCAATAATCCAATATATATTCAATATATAAATATTCCACAAAAATTAACAATATATAATTCCATAAAACTTCCAATACATATATAATTAATCCAATTCAATAATTTAACTATATATATATCAATAATTCCAATAATCCAAATAATCCAAATTCATGCTAATATAACCTAAAAGTCCATATAATCCATATAATCCTATCCATATAATCCAAATAATCCATATAAAACAATCCATATAATCCAAATTAAATAATCCATCCTTTCCACATATAATCCAATCCACATATATATAACCTAAAATTTCCGAGTACATCCCAATATATATCAATTCATGAATAAAATTCAAAACAATCGAAATTTAATTATAACCTAAATTTCCATAAATCTTAATCCTAATTTAACCCAAAATTAGGATATAATCCAAATTTTATTATAACCTAGCAATTTAGTTAGGGATTTATATTAACCTAATTTAACCTAAAATATAATCCAAATATAACCTAAATTATAATCCTAATTTAACCTAATTTAACCTAAATTATAATCCAATTGAACCTAATTTAACCTAATTTAACCTAAATATATATCAATTGAATTTAACCTAAAATTTCCTAATTCCTAATTATATAACTCAATATATGCATAATCCCCACAAAATCCACAACTATATCAATACATGCATCCACATTGACAATCAACACATTCCACAACAACCAATCCAACCGAAATAAAGAAATTGGAAAAATTGAAAATAGTTAGGGATTTCAAACCTGTTATGGGTACTAATCGACGAGGATTTTGCTTGAGGATCGATGGAATAGCTTGGTGACCTTCGATTGCTTGCTTCCAACTTGTAAAATGCCCTGAAAATCGAGAGGAGGCGAGAGGAGGCGGCTGTTCCGGTTTGGGGCAGTTTCGTTTCTGCCCCAAATCGAACCCAGAAATTGATATAAAGTATAACTATATCCGACGAGTTAAGTTATATCGTCGGATATAGTTGAACCCAAACTATAACCAACGATATTTCATATGAACATCGTCGGATATAGTTTGGGTTCAACTATATCCGACGATAGATCATATGCAACTCGTCGGATATAGTTCCTCTATTTATTTTTCATTTATGCCGGCCGTTAAACTAATTAAATCGATCGTGTGTTTTAATATATATATTTATTAATAGTTAATTAATACGAAATTACTAATACTTAATACGAAATTAGTAATACTTAATACGAAATTAGTAAATTAAGCAAAATGGGCCGGGTAAATAATACGATCGATCGATATTAATTATTAATCGATCCGTACGTTGTATTTTTTTCCCGATCAATCGACACCATGCATTTAAAGTCGATCGATAATATGATCGAATAAAATTCATTTTACATAGCACGTTCTAAGTCAAACCATCTACATACATATAAATTATACACTAATTAATTAAGGTGCATAATCGGAATCATCGCTTGAGTCTGACTCTGTTTCCGAGTTAATTTCAGGTAATATGTGTATGTCCTCGTCACTTGAGTCTTCATTCTCTTCATTTTGATTAACATCAAGAAGATTCGGTTGAGGAATTCGTACCACACTGCCCTGTCTCACATTATTAAGGCGAATTGTTGAGGTTTCAGGAATACCAGTTGCGTTCGGCTCTTGGTATGCACTGACTTCTTCATTATCCGAGGTCACAGTACCAAGGGTGGAGGCACTGTATATGTTTCGTGGAAGAACATGGTTAACCACTTTCCACGCGCCTTTATGCACAAGATCATCAAGATAGAACAATTGTTTCACCGCCGTGGCCAACACAAACGGATCATCTTCATACCAGCTTGTGGCAGTATTCACCGAAAAAATCCCGTATTGATCGGTCCTTGTGTTCTGAGGGTCGGTATCAAACCATCTACACTTAAACAAGTGCACGGTCATGCCTTCCCTATATATTAATTCGACAACTGAATGGAGAACACCGTAATAGTCAACTCCATTCTGCCCACCATGCACCATTACCCCAGAATTCTGTGTTTTTCGTCTGACATCTCTATGTTCACAAATAAATAGTACGCCATTAACCTTACACATAGGATAAACTCTGGAAGTTACCAGTTTCTGCGCCAAGAGCCTCAATTCGTGTGACCACTGAGGGATACCATCATCTTGTACATGATTCATCTGAAAATAATCATTTATTAAGTACGTATAAATAGGATGCGAGACATGCACTTAACATCGATCATATACAGGTCAATTTAAGTATCAACTTACCTAGTTGCCAAAATAGTTTGCGAACGTCTTGTTGTGGTACTCAACATCACCGGAAATAGCAGGGCAGTAAAGGTGCAAATTTTTCCAATATTGAACTTCTGGACAGTTAATCAATACCGACCAATGGGCAATGACGAGCTCATAAGGTTCCAACTTGTACGAGTTGGGCAACTTTCCAGAAACTTCAACATCATCGGAGATGATCGAAAGGTTGAACTGCCCTCCATCTACGGGCATATGTTGTGGAGGGTCCTCCAACGCTCCCAAATACAACTTGGTGTACGTTACGCACTCATGCGCAATATATGCTTCAGCGATACACCCTTCGGGTGCAGATTTGTTCATCACATAGTCTTTGTAGTCCCCCAATTGTCTGTAAATGGGTAATTACACTCATATAAGTGAATAAATAATATTAAAGATCGACATATATATAGCCAGATTCAGAGATGCATTACGTACCTTTCCATAGGATACATCCATGTGTAGTGTACTGGACCAGTAAGCAACAATTGTTCCGGAAGATGGAGCATCAGGTGAGGCATGATGTCGAAAAAGTTTGGAGGAAATATCCTTTCGAATTTGCACATGATAAAAATGATGTCCTGTTGCATTTCCAACAAGTCCGATTTCTTCACTTCTCTCGTGCATAACTTCTGAAAGAATCTTGACAAAGCCACTAACGGCTCCACCACCTCTTTGGGCAGGTACCCTCGAATGAAAACAGGGAAGAGGCGTTGGAGCAGTATATGACAGTCATGACTCTTTAGTCCGTACATCTTGTTGTCTTTGAAGTTAACACATCGACTTATATTTCCGGCATAGCCTGAAGGATACCTGACATTACCCATCCAACCAAAGATTTCACTCTTCTGGGCAGGCTTCACGGTATAAGGAGCTTGTGGCATTTTTTTCTTCCCATCTCTCAACCACAAATGTTTTCGCAGTCCCATCCTTTTAAGATCAATGCGTGCCTTCGGGCCGTCTTTAGTTTTTCCCTCCCAATTCAACACTGTGCCGACCACACTCTCGCACACATTTTTCTCTATGTGCATGACATCTAAGTAGTGTCTGATCTGCAATTTGGACCAATAAGGAAGTTCCCAAAATATACTTTTGTGTGTCCAGAATTTATACCTGTCGAGTTTGTCAGGTATTGACGCCACTATCTGAGGATGATTGCTTAGCTGCCCAAAATCGTATTCATTTAGCACTTCTAAGATTTCATCCCCCGTCCATCTCCTCGGCTGCTCACCTGTTTCCACAGTCCCATCAAATGCCTCCATATCCTCCCGAAATGGGTGATCATGTGGAAGACAACAACGATGTCGCATCTGTACAATCTTCCTGCAATGAGGTCTGCAACACTCAACCGTCATGCACTCTGGACAAGCCCTGTATCCCCTGGTAACGTTGCCCGACAACATCCCACGTGCAGGAAAATCGCTAATGGTGCCAACAAGCATGGCATGCATCTGGAACATCTCATTTTTGAACTTGTCATAAGTGGGATGACCATGCTCACTCAAGTACTTAAGCTCCTCAATCACCAGATACACATCGAGACACTTTCCTGGATAACCCGGCCCTGGAATGATCATAGTGAGCATATTGTATTCTTTCTTCATGCACATCCATGGAGGAAGGTTGTACGGTACCAAAATAACTGGCCATATACTGTATTGAAGATTCATGTTCCCAAAAGGGTTGAATCCGTCAGATGAAAGCCCCAGCCAAACATTTCGAACCTCTGATGCAAAATAAGAAAACTCATTCACCATGTGCTTCCAAGCCTCTCCGTCAGCAGGGTGTATAAGCGTATCACCGTCGGGCAAATTCCTCTCGGCCCACCATCTCATAGCTTCAGCCGTGTGTGCAGACATGAACAAGCGTTCGAGCCTATCTATCAGGGGAAAATACCGAAGTATCTTCAAAGCTTTCTTGTTTCTGGCAGGAGTCAACTTATACCTATCTGTACCACATACCGGGCATTCATCAAGGGATTCAAGATCATTCCCATAAGCATCTTCACCCCAGAAGAGAACACAATCATATCTACAAGCATGGATTTTGATGTAGGAAAGGCCAAGATGTTTAAGGATCTGTCGCACCTTACGATGAGTGGTAGGAAGACGATGACCGGGGGGCAACAAAGAACCAGACCACTTCAGCCAATCATCAACAGCCTTCACACTCATTTTGTTCTCCACTTTGAGCTTCATTACTCCCATAACACTTTCCAGAACAGTCTTATTACACCCGTTGTACAACGGGGTCTGTTGTAAGGCAATGAGGTTGTTGTACTTGTCCATACCAGCAGTGTTGACAGCTGTAGGTAATTGCTGGACTGGCTCAATATGAGGGAAGTCTCCAACGGCGGGAGGGATATCGATATCCGGTGCTTGAGCAAATATACCGCTCTCATGAGGAAACATATCGTTGATCAACCTTGTTGTTGGATCATTGGATGTACTGCCACTCTCAAAAAATTGTCCGTGATCATGTTGACCAACTGTTGAGCTCTCACCGTGATAAATCCAACATGTGTACTTATCCCAAAACCCGTATTTCTTCAAGTGCTCCACTACTTTATCGATGTGAAAACGATATCGCTCGCTGCGACACTGACATTTCGTACACGGACAATAATGAATTGTCATCCCTCCACAATTAACCTTCACATATTCTACAAAACTTCTAATTCCACGGTGATATCTTACATCCCATCTTGGAAGACATATCCAACTCTTGTCCATCCTCAAAATTATAACTGCATGCATGTATATATACCCATGATCTTATTAATTCAAATTTCATAGCTACATATAAATATTTATTATTTTAATTCCCATAATTTTAATATATATATATACACACACGTACACCCTAACTATATATATATATAATCGATCACAAAAATCTAAATATATATATAATTGCTATATATATCTATATATATATACACACACACGTACACCCTAATTAACTATATATATATATATAATCGATCACAAAAATCTAAATATATATATAATTGCTATATATATATTCACAATAATCAAATTAAAATTAACAACAATTAATATATATATATATTTACGATCAATCACGCATACGTAATCAAAATCAACCATCGATCAATTACCCAAACTCAAGAATCAATTAATTAATTAACTCGATCGATCCATCCATCTATTAATTCAACAAATTAAACAATTAATTCAATACATGCATGCACAACACATATATATATTAATTAAGCACGTACGTACGTACCTATATATATTGCGCACGAATCATCACAAACTCATTCTCGACATCACCCAAAGATCGATTTCAGAGCATTTGTTGAAAAAATGGAAAGTTTTTTGAATGACAGATCGAGCTGCTGCCCAGATCTGAAATAAGAAACTATAACCGACGATATGAAAAAATCGTTGGTTATAGTCCAAAAATCTCGTCGGTCATAGTTTTCGACTATGTCCGACGAGATTCCGGTGACTAAAACCGACGACTTGGTAATCTCGACGGTCATAAAACTATAACCGACGAGATAATCTTGTCGTCGGTTTTAGTGAACTATGACCGACGAGAAGGGATCTCGTCGGTCTGTTTTCCGGCAGCTCGTCGGATATACTTGTTCTGCTGGTAGTGCATGTTTCTTATTTATTTATGTTTATGCATTTTACTAATGTCTCAAAATTTTCAGATTAGAGCGACACTTATGGTAAGTCGTTGATGAAAACATTTGTAAGTTTTCTTGTACTACTTTTAACTTGTTTATTTTGCAAGATTCAAAGTTAATGATGGGCCTCCATGCGCAAGGTACCCTGAGCTTACAATGACCAGGAGGAGATTCTCATCTGGGGGAGCATCTTGAAGTATGCTACCTAGGACATAAGCGTATTGTACTCTTTTCTTTTGACCAAAGTTATTTTTCTCACACTTGATTTTTTTTACCTGACAAAGTTTTTAATGAAGAAACACTAAGCGAGTCAAACACTGTATTATTAATTTGTAGATATCCAAGGGAGAGTGTTGTAAATAATATATATGTGTAGATGTCTATGTAAATACTCAATAGTACGTTGTGTACTTACTATATAAACTCTACCTCTATATAGAGAGATATATTGAGATGAATGAAACAACACTTTACACTTCTTCCTCCTCCATCTCTGTGTTTTCTCTATTCTCTCTATGTCTTCTCTCCCTAGTTTATAACAACTTTTAATTTTTTATTTTAAATTTATTTTAAAGAACAACCTAAAAATAGAGGTTAAAAAGACATAAATACCCTTAAAGTTCATGAAATATTAAATTAGCTTATGATTGTGTTAAAAGGAGGGAGCAAAGAGATTTGGAAATACATATATAAGAAAGCAAAGTGATATATGTCAAACATAAGAGACCAAAGTTTGTGAACTGCCATACATAAGGGATCATTCCGGTTATTTTCTCTTGAAAATTTAGGTATCAAATTAATAGGGCCAAATAAGTTGATCGTAAAGAAGGAAAATGCCTGGGCCTATATAAAACTAAATGAAATAGAAAGCTCATGCTCAATCAAACGTCATAGTCGCATAGGCCGCTCCCCCTACGTTACAACCTCACCGGCGAGTCACTCAACTCATATGCATTACTAGTTGAGCTACTTCTTCTTTCTGTACAACAGTTTCAATATCATGAGCAGATTGGTGTAAGTCCTCCATTGAAATAGATGAGAGCAACTTAACTTTTCCTTTTACATGTTTCAACCTTGACCATGCTTCTCATTCCCCATCTTGTTTGTTTCTTTGTTTGTTTTACAGAGCCAGGATTCCATTTCATTCCATTGCCAAATCGTTTTTCGATTCAACACCACAATGTTCATCTTTCCATCTATATATGAATTTTACGAATGAATGGGTTGGATTTTATTGATTCAATTCAGGGGCGGATGCAACTAACTGCTCCGGCTACAGCCGGGCAAGAATTTTCAGCAAAAAGTCAATAGAGTATATATAGTAATTTTACATAAAATTAATATAAAATTAATATATGTATGTATTTATATACAACAAATATCAGGAAGTTATTTGGTTTTAATTCGCGACTACGTGATTCAGAGTTCTCGACTAATATCTTAGTCGACTTTGCCCATTCCCTAAACATTGGACGTGGATTATGAAATGTGTGTTACATTAATTAAATATGTAAAATATTTGGTTGGATATTTTGATAAAATAGGCAGAAATGTGAGGAATTTTGTACAATGAGCTTATCTATTTATTTGCTATACTTTGTTTTTCTCAATTATCTATGTCTTTTTTTTGATACACTCAATTTTCTATGTTGGAGTTATTATAATTTTAGTCATTCAGAGTTCTCGACTAATATTTTTGTCGACTTTGGCCATTCAACCTAAAAATTGGACGTGAATTGTGAAATGTATATATGTTACATTAATTAAATATGTAAGAAATTTTGTTGAATGTTTTGAGAAAATAGGCAGAAATGTGAGAAATTTTGTGCAATGAGCTTATCTTTTTGTTTGCTATACTTTGCATTTATCAATTTTCTATGTTTTTTTTATACGCTCAATTTTCTATGTTGGAGTTATTATAATGGCATACTTTGTTGCATTGTCATTCTTATTTCTTGCTTTTTTTATGTATGGAATCGTTGGTTTGGTCTTATCTATTCTTGTAATATTTTAGAAAAAATGTTGTAAGTTTAGGCCAGTTTAAGTTCTGATAGCTCCAATTTAGTATGGTATATGTGAGACAACAAATAATCTCTTTCAAAATTAGATATTACAACGATTTAAAACTTACAATTTTTTTTTGCGCTACGCGCACAATACAGCTTCCCAACATTAAAATCCTGAATTCGCCCCTGATTAAATTGCTTGTCTATTATTATCTTAGGGGCGAATGGTGGTTCCTGGCCGAGCATTTGTGACAACAACAACAAATAGAACGAGAAAACCAGCAGATGAATCTTTTATTGGCTGATTAATGAACATTATTTTGTGTTGAGCGTTGTGTTTATGCAACTACATTTCTTGAATAAGTTTTATGAATTAATGCAGGTGGACATGGAGCAAACTCATCTACGATGACAAAGCAGATGGAAATTATTGATGCTTTGCGCTTGGGCGAGAGAGACAAAGCCTCCGCCCTACTTCTGAATCTAAGCCAAGAGGGAAAGCACTAGTTGAGAGCTGATGATTTTTTTTACATGTTCTTAACTACTGCGCGAGGTCAGCTGATCCTCTGGTAAGCCAAAAAATGAAATGAAGATGAGTTTGACCGCGTCTTAAATTCAATTCTAGGCTTGGTTACATTGACGTTGGGTTATTTTTTCATTATTGGTGCAGTTTGTCATGGAAGCTTGGATGATAATGCACGAGAAAGAGATTAGACTTAACAGAAAATGCTCTGAGCTTATGATGAGAGCTCTATGCAAAGGAGGATACTTAGACGAGGTATGATTGATAGTAGCAAACTTATCTTGTATGGACTACTTCAATATAAATTTATATTTAATGATAGTTATGGAAGATACCATATGGACCATTTTTCTTGCTCAACCTTTTTATTTTATAAACTGAATACTTTCTGGATTCTCTTTGATCAGGCAATGCAGTCGATACATTTCCTTGATGGAAGTGATGAACCCACTGATGGAAGTGATGAACCCTATCGGTCTCTTCGGATCTACAACATTTTTTTGAGAGCTTGTGCCAAAGTGCAGAGTTTGAGTCATGCAAATCAGTGTTTAAAATTGATGGAGCGACGAATGGTGGGCAAAAATGAAGTCATATATATACAACTTTTCAAGGTTTATAAGTTAACATTTTGGTATTTCTCTTTCGAAGCGAATAAAGCAATTGGTTAATCACTTTAGCAGTTTGTGGTTTCAAGATAAAAGATACTTGGGATTGCTTTTTGCGATCATCTTAAGAACACACGTGTATACGCGGGTCCTGAATCTAGAATATATAATACTAGAAGAAGCACACACACAATGTGTGTGTATAAATTAACATGATTTTTTAAAAATGGAACATGATTCTTTTTTAGATTGAAAGAAATAATTTAACTTTTGTTGCAGGAAAAAGTAGAATAGACAGAAAATAGTTACTATTCTCATTGATAGAATGTCTTAAATATAGGCTGATACAATCTGTTACAATTACTATCCCGATATAACAAGGATTCACTGTATTTATCTAATCAATATCCATATCTAATTAGGACAAGACACACACCGGAATTAATAGAGAATAAATCTCTTCAAACACTCCCCCTTGTGTCGATGGCCATAAGAATGATGTATGACTTGTTGTCTCATTAAAAACCTCGCCAAGCAAACAAAAACCTCATGGGTAAAACAAAAGCTTGGTCTAAGGGAAAAAGAGTATAACGCACCAACTACTAAAGCTACTACATGTGAGGTAGATTCCCCCTGATGTTTACAGAAATAGAACCCCCCTGACTATAAGCTTAGTCTAGGAGTTCTGATAATCTTCGCATACCAATTTCTCTCACATGTTTCACAAAAGTAGATTTAGGAAGTGACTTGTAAACAAGTGCGCAACATTATCAACAGAACCAAACCAGTTCACATGGATAATCAATAGCTGCTTCTATTGCTGATTGTAAGAATACTTTGGCGAAAAGAACTAAGTATGACACCCTTAATGGAACTATACTTTATTGACTCAATGCAAAATGCATTATCCTCAAAGATGTAAGTTGGTGTCGTCATAGTAGATAATAATCCACTACACCCTCGAATGTGGTGTATTATTGTCTTATACCAGGCACACCCATCAACAGCTTTATAGAAAGCTGTAATCTTTAGAATAATTCGAGGCAATAACAACAAGGGTTTACTTAGTTGTTCTCCAAGGAACTGCCATGTTTCCCATGATGAATAACATGTATGGGAACATCCTATATATGGGTCAGAGAGGTACCCAATATCAGCAAATTCAACCAACACATCAACCGGTGTTTTGGAATAGGGGATAGCATGAAAACTTGTCCGAAATAAGACGGATTTTCGACGGGTCGAGAGAATCCCTCGACGGGTCGATAAAGTCACTCTGGTCAATTCGGGGTGCATTTTCGACGGGTCAAGGAAAATCCTCGACGGGTCGAAATCCCCAGAATGTGTTTCAACTTTCTCTTTTCCGAGAATTTCATGCTTCTCTCTGTATTCTTTGTAAGGGAATAATAGCCCCAAGTCAATGGATCACTTCAAGTCCATGAAGATTTGTTTTACTCCATTCCAATGACTTTGCGTTGGCGCATACTGAGAAGGCATGCATGTCTGGATATGTATACTGAGCTAAATTCAATCAAGCTCTAATCGTACTAAGATATAGAATCTTAGCTCCAAAACTTCCTCATCATCATCTTTTCAGATAAAATTGATCCTTTTGGTTTCCAGACTGCAAACAACCATTGATGTGTTAATAGGGTCTGCTTTGTTCATAACCTGATTAGATTATAAGCAAACTGGTCAATAAGAATTCAACCATCTCGATGTATCGTCTCTAAACCAAGACTTAATCGAGTCCTACCAAGGTCTATCATCTCAAACAATTTGTTCATATACTAAACATGCACGAACATAGCTTTTCATTCTTATATCTATTCCCAATCAAATAGTCACTAAGACGTGTATACCACATCCAACGAAATTATTCTAATCCTTATTGTGAACGTCTCAATCTAGTCACACGAGAACTCCATGGTTCAGAGTTACTTGATTTGGGTAGAACTATGTCATTCGGCACTGTCATGTATATCTCTGAATTAAAATCCCAAATCAGATATACAGTAACCACATCTATAAGCTGTATACTCAGTATTTTGGACACTACCAAACTGATAAGGTAGCGAAAAGTAATGATGTCCATGACCAGAGAATACATCTCCTCATAATCAATACTAGGGCATTGAGAGAATCCTTGTGCCACAAGTTCTTCTCATTGTGCTCCCAAACAAGACTCATTTTTGTCTAACCGGCATATCATTCGATGGTTTTATTATTACCATACCGAAAACTTGCCATTTGTAAGAGAGTCTAGTTCAGCCTAGATTGCAACTTTCCATATCGATCAATTTTCTCTACATTAACTGTCACTACAAGAAAAGAGGACTTAGACGACGGAACAGTATTAGTTCCGTCGTCTAAGTGTTACTTAGACCTCGGAGATTTCTCCGTGGTCCAAGTAACACTTAGACGACGGAGATGTAATTCTCCGTCGTCTAAGTGTTACTTGGACCACGGAGAAATCTCCGAGGTCTAAGTAACACTTAGACGACGGATGTGAAGTTTCTCCGTCGTCTAGGTAAGCACCTGGACCTCGGAGACTTCTCCGTGGTCCAGGTTATCACCTGGACGACGGAGAATTACATCTCCGTCGTCTAAGTGTTACTTGGACCTCGGAGAAATCTCCGTGGTCCAAGTAACACTTAGACGACGGAGAATTACATATCCGTCGTCTAAGTGTGACTTGGACCACGGAGAAGTGATCACCTGGACAACGGACCGACACGTCGTGGTGTAAGTTCCACTTAAACGACGTATCGACACCTCCGTCGTCTAAGTGAAGCATTATATATATAGGCCATGCCAAACTCTCTTAGCTTCGATCATTCCATTATATTTTCTCCCGTGGGGAATTTTTGAGATCGAAGGAGAAGGAGAAGGCCGGATTAGGCTAGGCCGGGGCTAGAAATTAATTAAAGGATCGGATCTCCGGTGTTCGATCACTAGCTAGCTTAATTAACTGCAGATATCGAGAAGGCCAGCAGGTACGTACGTAGGCAGTTAAAATTTGCATGATTAAATATATATATATTTAGGGAAACCGTACGTGCGTACATACATGCATGAATGTTAATTAGCTATATATACAGATTAAATTACGTACGTAATTTGATGGATCGATGTAGATCGAGTACGTATAATTAATGGTAAATTAATGGACTAATATATATATATGTAATAATTATTTAATTATAATATTTTGTAGCAGTATGGACAAGAGTTGGATGAAGTTAAAGAATAGATGTGATGTCCGGTATATGGATGGAATTAGCGAATTTGTGAATTTTGCGATAGAACATGGTCATGGAAAGAAGCGTTTCAGGTGTCCGTGCCAGAAATGTCTTAATTGTCAGTATGCGGAGGTTAATGTTATGGTGCAACACCTGTACGAAAATGGTATGATGTGGAGTTACACTACATGGAGCGAGCATGGTGAAGCAGTAGAGTTCAGCGCAGCAGACTTCAGCTCAGGGTACAGTTACCATGGTGCCTCATCCAGCGGCAGTGGTGCCGGACCCCCAGCTTGCAATCCAACTGTAGATTTGGTCCATGATGCGTTTCCGGGATTTAGTCATAGTGGACACCAACACCAAGACGGAGGTTACAGTACCACTCATGAGCATGATGACACATTCCCCGCTGCTAGCTTGGCCACTGACACCAGTGAGATGGATAAGTACAACCGGATGCTACTTGAAGCGCAGACCCCGGTGTTCCCTGGATGTCGAGAGAATGTGTTGCAATATGTGATGGAGCAAATGAAGATAAAAGTGAAGCACAAAATGTCAGTCAGTGCTTTTGACGAAATTCAGGAGCAAATATGTAAGTTGCTTCCTGATGATCACAATCTTCCTAAATCTCATTATAAGGTTAGAAATATCTTGAGCAGCCTCGGCCTAAAGTACAGGATAATTGACGCATGTCCGAATGATTGTGTGCTATTTTACAAAGAGTATAAAGATTTGGACTATTGTCCCGTATGTGGCCAGTGCAGATTCCAGGTGAATAGGAAGAGTTCGAAAAAGAGAATTCCTGTGAAAGTTGTTCGATATTTTCCCTTGATTCCCAGATTGCAGCGCCTGTACATGTCTCTACACACAGCAGAGGCGATGCGATGGTACGCAGAAAAGCGAATAGATGACGATGTTCTGCGACACGCCGCGGATGGGGAGGGTTTCAAACATTTCGACAGAGAATTCGGAAACTTTGCTGCAGAGGTTAGAAATGTTAGACTCGGCCTATCTACAGACGGATTCAATCCTTGGGGAAGTAATAGCTCCGCCGTAAGCACTTGGCCAGTAATTCTGATGCCGTACAACCTGCCTCCGTGGATGTGCATGAACAAGGAATTTAATTTCCTTACTGTACTAATTCCAGGTCCTAAATCTCCAGGGAAGTGCTTAGATGTCTACCTCAGACCTTTGATCGACGAGCTGAAACTGTTGTGGGAAAATGGAGTCCCAACTTATGACAAATTCACTGACACGATGTTCACGATGAGGGCTGCCGTAATGTGGACGATCAGCGATTTTCCAGCGTATGGGATGTTGGCAGCGTGCAGGACAAAAGGATATAATGGATGTCCTATATGTTTGGACGACGTGAACTCTAGTTGGCACGCAGGGAAGGTGTGTTACTTGGGTCACCGTAGATGGCTCCCTCACGACCACCCTTGGCGACAGGATGAAGCTCATTTCGACGGGACGGTAGAGAACAATCCTAAACCCCGTAGTTGGTCGGGCGAAGAGATTTTAGAGAGGTTGAGCTATTTCGACTTTGGTGTGTTGACTAACGACGCGGATGTAAAGAAATGCAATCCAATTCCTCCACATGATCTGAGCTATTGGGATCACAAGAGTATATTCTTTGAACTCCCTTACTGGTCGAAGTTGAAGCTGAGGAACAACTTGGACGCGATGCACATAGAAAAGAATGTGTGCGACAGCGTGGTGGGAACAATTCTCGGTATTAAGTTCAAGACTAAAGATACTCCCAAAGCGCGCAAAGATTTGGAATCAATGAATCTACGTCGTCCCTTGTGGTTGAGGAGGGATAGGAAAGGAGTGTACAACAAGATGCCAGCTGCACCGTACACAGTGAAGCCGACACTTAGACGTTCTGTATTTCACTGGTTTAAGGGCGTTCGTTATCCGGCCACGTATGCAGCTACTATAACTGGAGCAGTGGACGAGGTGCAACACAAGTTTGTTGGTCTAAAGACACATGACTATCACGTTATGCTGCAACGTCTGATTCCAGTGGTAATTCGACCATATTTGCCTCGCGACGTCGTAGAACCAATAGTGGCATTGTGCAGATGGTGGCAGAGGTTATGCGCCAGAGAATTAAAGAAGTCAGATGTCGTGGAATTGCAACAACAAATTGTGCACATCATTTGCAAACTAGAGAGGATTTTTCCTCCTGCTTTCTTCGACATAATGATTCACCTAATGATCCACCTGCCCGAGCAGGTTCTCATTTCTGGTCCGGTCCAGTACACTTGGATGTATCCTCAAGAAAGGTACGTACAACTAATTAATTATACAGGTTTTTCGATTCATAATTTGTTCCACTGGAGATTACTAGCTAGCTATATGCATGTACTTATTTTTATTGTACGTTTGATTAATTTTGTAGACAGCTTGGACAGTATAAGTCATTCGTCAAAAACAGGTCGGCTCCGGATGGCTCCATAGCAGAGACATACCTAATGCATGAGTGCGTTACTTACTGCAACAGGTACCTCAAAGATCCACCACCTCCAACTGCCTCCGATCCCAGTGCCCGCATCAATCTTTCTGTCGTCACCAATGTCGTCCGACCGTTTAGAGGAGTATTAAAGGAAACGTTAACACAGGAAGAACTTATTGAGGCACATTGGGTAGTGTTACGAGACTGTGACGAAGTTGAGCCGTACATGATGTCATACAGGGAGAGGCTTCAGGCGTTATATCCAGACAAGAGTTCGGCGTGGATTGAGAAAATGGTTAAGAAAAAGTTCCCCGATTATTTCTTCCAATGGGTACGTATTTAGTGATTTATATACATATTGAGATCATGCATGTTTAATTTGTAGAAAGTAAACCCTTACATTTTTCCATTTTCGCAGATGATTGATCTGCAAAAATCCGAAAACCACGGGGGGTGGTGGTCTTGGCCAAAGCACTTGCTAGCAGGGAAGCCGATTAAACACTATATTTATCCGGGATGTTTTGTGAACGGTGTGAAGTTCCATTCATTGGCGCGAGATGAAGGAAGAAGAACACAAAACAGTGGGATAGCGGTTGGGAAAGACCCTGATCTATATTACGGAATGATCGTATATGTGGTTCAGCTATGTTACGGGAATGATGTCAACGTTTTCCTATTCAAGTGCAGATGGTTCAAGCGTACAAAGGAAGACCTGGGACTTTTATCAGTCGATACAAACTCAAGCTGGTATGAGGATGAGCCTTTCGCTCTCGCCACCTTAGTTAGGCAGGTGTTCTATCTCGACGATCCGAAAGCTGGTGACGGGTGGAAAATAGTGAACCAGATCTCTCATCGAGGAGTTTGGAATACAGAGACAATTGAAGGGACACCGGCGACGACTGAAGATGCTGCTGAACCAGACAGAGACATTCCTGCCTATCAAGAGCCTAATATTTCTGTCATCCGCTCCGACATAATGGACCTGGTTCAAGACGGTGAACGGTTACCCATGCCTGATGGTTGTACAGATCTAACTGAAGAAGAGATCATTGAGGTAGATGAAGAAGACGTGCAGGATGAGGACGATGACGACGACTCTGGTTATTCCTCGGACGATGTTGAGTACGATGAGGAGGATGAGCAATCGGATAACGGTGATGATGATGATGACGATTATGACGAAGAGTACGGTCACACGACGAGGATCATTACTTGGTAAACCCTAATTTATTATTGTAATATATATATATATGATCGATCGATGCATCGTAAAAAGGTGAAAGATTTCTATTATGTCGAGACTTTAAGATTCCTCGTCCAGCTTTGGTTGGTTTTATTGTTTTTAAATACTATATATATGATCGATCTCCGCCAGCTTAACTTCCTCAGATTTTAATTAAGTCGACTTCTCTCTGTTTCAATTGAATGTCTTTGGACTGTTTTTCTAGTCCCGGCCCCTCTCTTTGCTTTCAACTTCATCGGTGTATTCTCTGATCTTATTAAAAGTAAGCTGAAGCTGCTCTACATTTCGCTCACGCAGCCCTTCAAACCCTAAATCCTAGACCCTAAATGTAGCAGATCGGATCGATCGATCATTTTTTTAGTTATATTCTTGAATGAGAATAATTGAACGAACATACAAATGACCGGGGACGACCTAAACCCTAAACCATACGGCCCTAACCCCTGAATTCAGGGTTTTTACATTTGGACGACGGAGACAGTCATTCTCCGTCGTCTAGGTACACACTAGGACGACGGAGAATGTCGTCTCCGTCGTCCAGATGACAAACCCGATACCCTAAACCCTAAGGACCCCTAACCCCTGAATTCAGGGTATATATATTCACCTGGACGACGGAGACAGTCGTATACCCTAAACCTAAGGACCCCTAACCCCTGAATTCAGGGTATATTCACCCTAAACCCTATACCCTAAACCTAAGGACCCCTAACCGAGAACGGAGAAATTAATTGCAGATTCACCTTTGGCGCCAAATCTCAATCTCATATAAAACCCTAGCTAAATCTTGGACCCTAAATCTAGCAGTTCGGATCGATCGATCAATTTTTTAATTATATTTTTGAATCAGAATAATTGAACGCACACACAAATGACCGGGGACGACCTAAACCGTAAACCCTAAGGCCCTAACCCCTGAATTCGGGGTTTTTAAACTTGGACGACGGAGACAGGCATTATCCGTCGTCTAGGTACACACTTGGACGACGGAGACAGTCATTCTCCGTCGTCCAAGTGTAAAACCATATACCCTAAACCCTAAGGACCCCTAACCCCTGAATTCAGGGTATATTCACCTGGACGACGGATACGATATTCTCCGTCGTCCAAGTACACACCTGGACGACGGATATTAGCGTCTCCGTCGTCCAGGTGTCTACTTGGACGACGGAGAATGTCGTATCCGTCGTCCAGGTGTAAATTTCGTAATTTTTTCTAAGACAACGACCATCTAGACCATCTTCGAATGCGTATTCTTTTCGTCAAGACTTTAGAGTAGTATATTCTTGGTGTGTGAGCTTCGACGGTTCGAAAATCGGAGTTGCGAAATGTCCTGTATCCACGTTTCCGGTTTGTGAAATTCTCGGTTTTGCGGTTGACTGTGCCGATGAAACCCTTCCCGAACTTATTATTTCCTGGTCCTTTATAGTAATTATATATTATGTTACGACGAACATATCCAACGGTTGTTTTGTCCAAATTCAATTTCGTTAGCACTCTGCTGCAAATCAGCAACTACTCATGAACACTAAAGTCTTAAAGATTAGTCGATACTTAACAACTTTCAAAACGTAAAATTATTCGGCGGTTCAAATTTAACTGTTTATATATACGATGCGTTCATCGATATTGTACGACTATTTCACTCGAATGACAAATCGCTAAATTCCTAGCGAATTAATTTAAAATTTTTTTTTGGCATAATTTGAACCTAGACGACGGATACTGTCAGTTTCCGTCGTCCAAGTGTTCACCTGGACGACGGAATTAACCGTATCCGTCGTCTAGGTTCAAATTACCATGGCGGTTCAATTTTTTATTTTTTTTCGGTGTAAATATCGACTTGGACGACGGATATGTAGGTTTCCGTCGTCCAAGTGAAAACTTGGACGACGGAAACCTACATATCCGTCGTCCAAGTCGATATTTACATGGCGGTTCAATTTGCCGCTTCAATTTTCGGCACCGCTTGAAATTCCACTTAGACGACGGAAAACACTGTCTCCGTCGTCTAAGTCAACATTTATGGCGGTGAAACGGCCCGCCCATTTATTTGGCGCCGGTTCGAAAAAATTTGACCCTTCACTTAGACGACGGAAAACACTGTTTCCGTCGTCTAAGTGCACTTAGACGACGGAGAATAGTGCTCCGTCGTCTAAGTGAAACTGTATATAAGGAGGAGCACCCCCCCTCATTTTCTCATCATTCCATCTCCTCCTCTATACTCTCCTCTCCTCTCTCTCTCACTCCGGCGATCCTCCTCCGGCGACGCCCCGACGACCAATTTTCCGGCGTGGTTCCCCCTCTCCGACGACTCTACTCTTCCAATATTCCGGCGAAATTCCGACGAGGTAATAATTCGAAATTTTAACTCTTTAACAATTTTTTTATTTGTTTAATTATTTAATTTCTAAATACTTTTAATTTATTAGTTTTAAATAATAAATAGTTGTAATTATAATAATTATTTTCTTGTTATTATTATTATTTAGTAATCATTATTAGTTGTTAATTATTTGGTAAAGAATAATTATTAGTTAAAATTAAATAATAGTAATAATAATAATTGATTATATTGGTAAATGAATAATTATTATTAAATGCATGATAAATAATAATTAATTGATAATTATATGTATTTTCTAGTAAATTGCATGGTAGTACGTGTTCGATTTAAATTTAGTACATAGGCTTGGTGTAATTAAGTCGCACTCTTTGGAATAGATGGCGCCTCTTTTCCTTGCTTATCTCCTTAACCCCTCGTGATGTGTGGATTTCATCACCGCACACCATAACCTAAGTGAAGTTATGGACACGAGGTTGAGGGCGGAGTTTGCAAAGGACTTGAGGGAGTGTAAATTTTCGAAAAATTGGCCGAATGTCGGACATGGTGTCTAGAAACGGGTTATGACTGGTGACAGGATTTGGACTAAGAAAGACTTTTGTCGAAATTAGTCCTGCCTCTCGCGTTATCTCTATCCCTAACTGGCCATGTTTTTCGATTTAACCAAGGCTGATTAATTGAAAATTTACACTTTATCGCGCGGGTCGCACGTCCATTGAACGACCGAAAATGCCAAGCTAGTGTACTCTATTTAAATCTTAAACGTACTTAATTAATTAGCGTAAATTCTCCGTCGTTGTAATTATTATGGTAAGTAGGTATTTTAACACCGTACGTACTCTTAGGTTTAAATGGCTCCGCCAAAGATCACATCCGGGAAGAAGAAAGCCCAACAGGAGTCAGAAGATGAGATGCTCCAAATGTTGGCGGCCCAAGTCGGTTGGGTTCAACCGCAGGTAGACGCCCTCAATCCGGGGCCTTCTGGGGAAATTCCCTCTGCCCCATTTCTCTCAAGCGGTGATGACGTCGACCCCTTTTCAACTCCGACGCCCGGTACCGCTTCAACGGGAAGTACTCAGGCGTCTTCGACGGCCGAGTCTATCATGTACAGCGCCCGCCGTAAGCAAAGGAGGGCCCCCACTGACCCCCAACCGAAAAAGACTCGGGGTCTCGTTAAAGGTGGAAAGGCGGAGAAAATTTGCAAGGCGACCGGGAGCAAGATCGCCTTGCCTTACGACGAATTCACCGGTGGCCCTCCCACACCTCAGCTAGCAAGTCTCTCGGCTCATAGCATTGGGTCGATTGTTCGTAACCGGGTTCGTATCACTGCCCCTACTTGGAGGGATGTGCCGGATTCGGAGAAGGCGAAAGTCTTTAAGGATCTTTCGGTACGTAATACGTACAATTTTAGTTATTATATACTATTTTTAATATTAGTTATATATAATTTTATAATATATACGATTATAATTTTCAATTTATTTCTGATAGGAACAATTTGCGGTGGATCCGGATCCGGCGATGTTGAGGCATATCAACCAAACCGCCAACAACATCTTCAAAGATTGGAAGTACAGGCTCCATCAGTACTTCCGAACTAACGGTCCCGTGCCTCCCCCCGAAGAGCTGCGTGGGGATAGAGAAGATGAGTGGGAGTGGTTGTGTAACCACTTTGCCGATGAGCAATTTCAGGTGTTAATTTACTTTTTTTATTTCAATTAAGATAATTGAATACTCTAAATTTTAGTTACTTATAAATTTTTTAATGATTTCATTATGTTGTCTAACAGAAATTCTCCGGTGTCAACAAAGCCAACCGGGGGAAGAAGGACAAGCACCATACTTCCGGCGCCAAGCAACTCATTCAAATTGCCAAGGAGCACAGGGATAAGGGCTCCAAACACCCTTATCTCGATGCAAGCGTAAGCGCGTACGTGACGCCTGGGCTCGATAATGAAGCGAGTCAACGCGGCGTAAGTCATATATATATATATATATGTGTGCGCTAATAATTATAGTAATTATTATTTAAATATTATTTCATTATAATAAATTTATTATTCTTTTGTAGGCAAGAGTGATAGAGCGTGCGCAGGAAGAATTGGCTAACACTCAGCTTGCGTTCCCAGATGTGCCGCTAGAAGACCTGCCTCCTCTATCTGTGGAGAGCCAAATAGCAATTGCGGATGAGGTCTACGGTCGTAGAGCTGGCAAGGAGGTTAGGCACTTCGGGCCTAAGGTGGTTCGAGATTTGTCGACCTCTGAGTCATCATCTACGGGAGGTTCGGGGCGGCGGAGAAGTTCTCAAGCTGCGGCAGCCTATGAAGAGGCTCGAATCGCACGGGAGGAGAATATTGCCATGCGCCAAAGAATGGACCAGCAAGACGAGCGAATAGCCCAACTCATCGCCCTTATGCAACAAGCTCAAAGACAATGTCAACCTCCTCCGAACCCATTCCCCGACGACGACGACCCGGCTGGAGGCGGAGGACGAGGCGGCGCATCTGCTCCTCCAGTGTTTTAGCTAGCTAGTAGTTCATTATTTCGTTTCTTAATTTCCGCATTACGAACAATATTTTCATTTTTAATTATGGGTTTTTTCGATTATGTATGTACAAATTAATTTTAATTATTTTATTAATTTAGTGTATTTAATTAATTTAATTAATTTTTTTTCAATTAATATTAATAATATTTTTGAATTTAATTTTTTTTTTTAAATTAATTTTTCACTTAGACGACGGAGACATTAATCTCCGTCGTCTAAGTCCCTACATGGGCCACGGACGTTGTTAGCTTCTCCGTGGCCCAGGTGGTGACTTAGACGACGGAGATTAATGTTTCCGTCGTCTAGGTTACGACCTGGGCCACGGAGAAGCTAACAACGTCCGTGGCCCATGTGGGGACTTAGACGACGGAGATTAATGTCTCCGTCGTCTAAGTCACCACCTGGGCCACGGAGATTGTTAGCTTCTCCGTGGCCCAGGTCGTAACCTAGACGACGGAAACATTAATCTCCGTCGTCTAAGTCACCACCTGGGCCACGGAGAAGCTAACAACGTCCGTGGCCCAGGTGGTGACTTAGACGACGGAGATTAATGTCTCCGTCGTCTAAGTCCCCACATGGGCCACGGACGTTCTCCGTGGTCCAAGTGAACTTGGACGACGGAGATTAAATTCTCCGTCGTCTAAGTACTTAGACGACAGCACTTGGAGCACGTACCTTGGACGACGGATTTTCCGTCGTCCAAGTACTTAGACGACGGAGATAGGCACTTAGACGACGGAAATTCTCCGTCGTCTAAGTCACTTTTTCTTGTAGTGTGTTGACAATCTACAACAAAGCAATGTTCCACTTCATCATCGTCAATTACTGAGCGACAGAATAAGTAAACACATCATCAAAGAACATAGAAGAACTATCCATAATAACGCTAGCATTTGTTTTACTTTGTGAGATTTCTTTGTTTACTGACATCGTCATTGACTCTGAGGCGTCGCCCAGTGTATGCCAATATCAACTATTAAACACAATTGTAGTCAGAAACAATTTCATGCACTACACCAAAAGGGTCGATAGACAACAGAACAGTTCTGTTGTCTAACATGTAAATTTCTGTTGTCTATTGAGTTGCCGTTGGATACCTCCTCACACAACAGATTTTTTCTGTTGTTAGAAGCTAGTTGCAACAACGTCGAATTATAATGTCTGTTGTCTGTCAGTAGCCAAAAAATTAAGCATTTTTGGGCCATATATGTTGGTTCAAGTCTATTCCAACAACAGATATTTATAATGTCTGAAGTTAGAGTTGATCAATGAGCAACATGAATAACAACATATATTTTAAATACTGTTGTTGTAGTTATCTTCAACTAGCATATTCATTTTATTTTCTGAAGTTGGATATGTATTTCAACAACAGTTATTTATATTGTCTGTTGTTGGAAAGCTATTTAAACAACAGAAAATGTGGAATTTCTGTTGTTGTAATGTTATTAAAACTACAGAAAATGTGGAATTTCTGTTGTTGGAAAGTTATTGAAACTACAGAAAATGTGGAATTTCTGTTGTTGTAAAGTTGTTGACACAACAGAAAATGTGGAATTTCTGTTGTTGTAAAGTTGTTGAAACTACAGAAAATGTGAAATTTCTGTTGTGAGAGAGATGGTTGAACTGCTGTTTTTGTGAACATTTTGTTGTCTGAAAATTGGAACAACAATAGACTAGAAATTCAGGTCATTCCTAATGTGCATGAGCATTTGTTCCAAAATAAACATATATACATGCAATAGTTATCTAGCACCAACAGTACATGATCACTGTTGGTGCCAAAATGTATAGCTGCAACAGTACATGATCACCTGCATTGCACTAGCAACATACATATACAACTAGCTAGCTTCATAGTGAAGTGTGCGAGTTAGTGCTCTACATACACATTCACATGATCTACAAAAGCAAAATGCGCACTACACAAACTTATAGATCAAGCATAATTGTTCACAAAAGAGGTGCATGATCTTAGTATTACCACCTAATTCGATAGGGGCGCGCCAACTACTTTACAAACTGAATGCTGCTGACATAATTTGCCCATTCATTCCGAACAGCATCAATTTCAGTTGCTGTGTACACTTGCTGTTTTCTGCCCTTTCTCACCTCCCACTGGAAACACAAGTGTAGATACAAACAATTACCCAACAGTAACTCAACAAGTGTAAGTGATATATACAAATTAAGGTCATAGCTGTAAGTGATATATACAAATCAAGACTTCTCCACTCTTCCAATAGAGAGCTTGATCAATGAGTTAGAACCCAGAAAATTAAAAAACAACAATAGATGAAGCTACCATCCTAAACATTAAGAAGCAAGCCCAGATGACCAAATTCACCAAACAAAGGCAAAAATGAAAAATCAATGAAATATTGAGACTCGATCAAGCAACTAGACAGCAGAACTCAGTTCTCACCCATCCCTTACTTTATTTCATAGTTTTCACCTGCAAAATCTCAATTTCACCTTCAATGCCCAATCTAATATATCTCAATTTCACAAATCTATCTCACTTTTTCCATATATCTGATATAAAAGGTACAGCTCTATATATAGAGTTAAACACATCAGCTGACAACATATCGTAACCATTCATTGGATCATGACTACCTAACCGTAACCATACACGTAGCATAGCTTGATAACAGAATTAGGACCAGAATAATGCTAGTCTACAGCTAGTCTATCGTATACTCTCATGCCAACACATTTCACAGTTGAGAAACAGATTCACATGGCCAGCTCAGTTCTATATATTAAAGATCACAGTTCCCTTCATAATGCATAACACAACTTACACTACAAATCATAGCATGACATCAATCAAAGTTTAGCTGCTAATCTTACCTTGGTTGCACATAGAGTTTAAAGGAAAGAATCAAACAGAATACCGATAAAGGCTTCCATGTAATCGATTTCCTGCTTTTGTTCTTCACATTCGCATTGTAAATTACGATTGCACTTCACATGTCAGAAACAAGAGAGGATTCAGGGTACAGTAATATTATTTTTATAGACAATGCATGTGAAAAGGTACATAGAAATTGATGACAAAGCAAGAAATACAAAATGGCCACAAACTGTAACCTGTCTGTAATAAGGAAGTACCTGATGGTCCAAATCTTCTTCACTAGAAAATGGCGACCACTGAAGTATTGTTTCCACATTTTTGTTCCAGTCACTGGGAGATGATCGTATCATTTTGGTCCAACTTCCTTGTCTTTTCTCATAATCAAGCTTTTAATTGACAGGAAAAAGAACACATTAGTATTAATAAAGGCCCAGCAATAAAGAAAGCACACTACCATTAACATGGAAGGGCAATTAATCAATAACACCAGTATCCTAATAGTAGAGTCCCCCTCAAATTCCAGATGCTCCACCCTATCATCATCCTAAAGCTTTCTTTCCTCAACAAGGTTAGTTTGACAATATCTTAGTTCCTCAGCATAACATCACCGAAAGAAAGTTTGGTCTAGCTAAGACATTTAAAGACGGGTTAATGTAAACTATCAGACCAGGCGACTACGCCAAACATGTTATTATAGGAAGGAGGGGAGGCCAGTGGGAGGACTTCAAAACCACATAATCTTAATTTATAAACGGTTTAAATATCAACAAGACCTCAAAGAGTCTCAACTGGCTCAAGCTCACTCTAGGCTAATCTTTTAAGATTTGACGGATATTTTCAGAATAACTAAATCACCAAAAAATAGTTGCACACAAAATTCTAAGACAATATAAATGTCTTTACAATGGGAACTACAGTATCTTCCTTTCCTGTGCTCCTCAAAAACGTGTAGGACAGCAATCCAATGCTTTGCGTGGCCTCACTACACAAAGCAAAATGTATCGATTAGTATCAGACTCTCAGAAGTCAGAAGTACGGAAAAAATAATATGAAATGACAGATAAAACACTAGCAGAAATAAACCTGTTGTTGCCTTTTCCAGAACAACGAGAGAACACTATAACATCTGCCCCAAGCCTCATTGTACTTGTTTTGAAGCCATTTCCATCTGTATAAACAAGCAACTAACATCAATGTTTTGAGAAAGATGTAAACGAAAATGCATTTTTTTGATTAAATTTGGTTTCATACACTGTCCAATTGTGTTTGCAATTTGGCTTTTCTTAGAAAACCCCAAAGACATGCAGTCTCGTATCTTATCTGGATTCATCCCACCACCATTATCTACAAAAGTTTTCGAAAGACAGAAAGAAAAGAATGAGAAGTAAGGACTAAACTGAAACGTCTTAGCGTTCTATGGAAACACATCCAACAATAAAGTCGATAAAACTGATCACCTTCAATTAACAACATTTTGCTTCCATCTTTTTTATTCTCAAGCATGTCTATATTAACATGAGTAGCACCAGAGCAAACCTGACACAGAAGCAGAAAAATATGTCCAAATGGAGAGGAAGGCAAGCATAGAAGACACTGATAACAAAATAACGGGGAGAAATGACTACCTCATCAAGTGCATTGTCTAACAACTCAGCAAAATCTGCAAAAAAACATCACTAAGGTCACAACTCTTGCACTGAGCATAGTGATACAAAATCAAGTACAATGCAATAGATGAATCGAATTCAATTATACCTCCGAGAGCCCACTTGTGACTGGTTGCATTGGTATGCAGAAACTTTGGATGAATTCTAACATGGTCCATACCACCTGCATATTTCAAATCATGACAAATCTTCAACTAAGACAGCTACAACTCTGCAATACACTTTGATTAGAGAACTAAGCCTTGTTTCAAAGCCAAATTTACTCTTGCATGTTACTAATGGCTCTTCTACTCAAACAAATTAACCTACAAAACTCATAATTAACATCAAAACTCCTATAAGAGCAGTAGTAAAATTACCAGAAACAGACTCCGTTTCTGCACTAGAAACCACTTCGAATTCACCAGCCTTCCAGAACTGTTTACAATAGTTCACAGTCATCGCACCGCTCCGCGTCTCCGTACTCGGCGGCGGCGCCGGCAACATCCTCGGCACCTCCACCGCCTCCTCCACCGCTTCCTCCTCCTCCGGCGCCGGAACACGATCCATCACCGGCATGATCACTCCCATCTCGTTCAGCTTCCGCTTCTTCAACACGCGTCCCGAAACGGCGTCGCTCTTCCCGGAGCCGCCGTCTTCCTCCGTGTCCGAGTCGTCGTCGTCGCTGCTGCTGGTGTCGAGCGCGATTACCGTCTCCAGCACCTGAAACTTGCCGCCGCTCTTCGGCTTCTTCGGCTCCGGCGTAGAGTACGGAGCGTCGTCCACCAGCTCCTGCTTCACCACCGCCTCCATCGCTGAGAGTATTTCCCTGTGGATTTTTTTTCTGAGGCCTGGTGAGTTTGCTTAAGCTTGTGAGCTTTGCTCAAAGGTGACCAATCGCTGGGGGTTCATTTCGATTTCGATTTCGATTTCGATTTCGATATAAAATTGGGAGCAGGCTAGAGTTCGTGAGAGAGAGCTCGATACACTTAGTTTGGGCTAAGTAGCTGTTTTGGGTTACTTTTTTATACTTGTGTTATTTTTGGGTTGAGAATGGTACGTATATGGGTCAGAAGAGCCATTTTTTTCAGTCAATTCCTTTTTCTTTGCAAAGTCAATTTTTTTTTCCTTCATAATCCACAAACCTAGCTCACTTCATTTTGGAGGGAATGACATAAAACTTCCCGCTACTAACCTCACTTGTTGGAGGGAAAAAAGGAAAGTTTCCCGCCAATATCATTACTAACTGACTAACAACAGATACCATCCTTTCTGTTGTGTGATTCATGCCAACATTGGGGGAAACTCAAATATTTTTTCAAGTGTCAAACCCTAATATAAAATCAGTCAACACACAACAGACATCTAAAAATATGTTGTTTTACTATTATGAACAAATTTGTAAACAATTTGTCACACAACATTACATGGAAATCTGTTGTGTGATTATTATTAGACAATTTTATCACACAACAGTCCTATTTTACTGTTGTTTGAAGCAAAAATATCAAAATATAAACAACAGAAAAAAATAATTTCTGTTGTTGTATAATGTCCCCAGGTGGAGCTATTTTCGATATCAAAATTATGAAGTTGCATAGGTCTTTAGACAGCAGTAGGCAGAACTATATGTTGTCTTTATCAAATTTTTCTCGATTTCCTATTCACACAACAGATAATAACTCATCTGTTGTTGTAATGGTGTTGTCTATCGACAGTTTTGGTGTAGTGATGTGTTGATGATGAATGGTTGTGCCTTGATGGTTTGCCTTTTTAATGGCAACTCATCAGTGGATTTTGATCGAAGCTACACCCCCACTATGGGTAGAAGAAAACACTACTTTGCCCGGGTGTTGCGTTTAACTTGCCTAATATCAGGGACTTTCAACCTTGCAGGATTTGCAACATGTATAAACGATCTCATCACTCTCATGATATCAGTAAAGGAGTCAGACAGCGAATCTACTACTTTTTGAAGATCAATGATAGATTGCACTTCAATCTCAAACTGAGATGTGCGGGGATCATGATGAGACATAGTGGGGATATACCACGTCAATTTCCAACGTTCATCCAGAATGAAACCATAACAGTGAGAAGTATGTCTCATGACAGTGACTATCTACAAAACTAGCAGTAAAGAGATCTCATGTCAAAGATTCTTAATAGTGGACAAACGTTGGTGAACCAACATAGATGCTTAATCAACGTTCACGACCCATTTACATACACAGTGGAACTGTAGTAGACACATGTATCACGCAACTAGAGATGTGTAGATGTGAGATATCAGGCTCATATCCAGTTACCAACTAGTACACACAAAATAGTTGGCGATTTTATGTGTATCACGCGAATAAGCATATCTGCATATAACATTCCATATCCCCAAGCAGATACCAGTAAATTAACATACATTACCATAGTTCTGGCCACAATCTTGAGCTGCTTGATTTGTGCCTCTGCTTAACCCGTTCTTAGGAAAGAACATGGGGAACCGGGATATTCAACAACAATCCAATCAATATGCAATAATCAACAAGATATGTCGATGTAAAATCTCCTATATTAAACCAATCTGAATGACCAGATTGAAACGTTCGGGTGGTGAGCCCGAAGCTGAATAATATATGCTAGGAGTTTTGAAATGCAGCGTAGCATGTGGGTTCCAAAGACGTGTGACCGATGCGTCGATGTAGCAATCAAAATCATAGATAAATAGTCCGCATATTGGTTTGATTGCTCCACAAATATATTCTTGGAATCTATAGAGAAAGAAAGATGTGTCATTAACCAAATATTGTCATGCATGTAAACAGTATTACAACATTACAAACATAATCAAGCTTTGTGAAACGAGCAATGTTGCATCAAAGATCACAACATATGAATCTTATGGGATAACGCACAACGCCTCAGCAGTATTTTGTCGGGATGGTGCTGCACTCGTATTGGAGACCGAGCCTGAACCGAGTGGAGTAATCTCAGTTCCTCCAACTAAACCGGTGGTTTTAAATATTCCCATATGTTTCTTTGCTCTTAAGAACATATGACAATGAGAATTTCTCAATAGGTTGATCATCAAAGTGAAAAAGCTTATATGAGGCTAAGTCACGCATATTAATATAAGTGACTGCATTGGATTCAACGATCCAAACTGTAGTAAAATATAAACAACTATAATGCCTCATAAACTTCTCCAGATTGCGCCGTTGGCAGCAGTCTACTGAGATTTAGACACAGAACTCTCTTTCATTCCCACAATGTTAAGTGAAGAACGTTGGCACGAAAGTTTTCAAATTTGAGTAAGGTTTGAATGGTAACACTCAATCTCGCCATCATATATCAACCAAACAATGTCGATAAAACAGTCTTTGAATCTAAGACATGGCGAACACTTTAAGTGAATACTTAAGGATTTCAAAAGGATTTAACCCTTGTTGAGTGCTGATATGGTATTATAATACCTAAATACAACCGATGTATAACAACATCATATCGATCAAGAAGACCGTTGTATTTGAAGTTTCAATAGTATGACATAGATAGTTGTAACACCACTTCTGGTGCTGAAATCCAGGTTGGTCGATTTAGACAACCGATGTATAAACAACATCATAAGCCAATGAAACAGATGAAAAACTCATCTAAAAACATCACATTCAGATTGGATTTTCGACGTGTCGAAGAAATGCCTCGACCGGTAGAGAAAACACAAAATGAGTTGTGAAGAACTGCATAGGCCTCAACGCTCTTTGTTTCATCCTGAACTGCTCGCAATCTTCTGTCGAAGTTGGCTGAACTGCATAGGCTCGATTTTAGCTGAAGAAGAGGAAAGAGGCCGACGGTGGTCGGCGGTGGAGTGAGCTGCCGGCGGCAGCAGTGATCTGACTTTTTCCAAGTTTTAGGGTTTTTCTATTAACTCTGGGAGTCGTGCTGATATCGTGTTGCAGGAGAAAGTAGAATAGACAGAAAGTAGTTACTATTCTCATTGATAGAATGCCTTAAATATAGGCTGATACAATTTGTTACAATAACTATCCCGATAAAACAAAGATTCGATGTATCTATCTAATCAATATCCGTATCTAACTAGGATAAGACACACACCGGAATTAATGGAGAATAAATCTCCTTAAACAACCTGTAAATATTTTAACGAAACCAATTTAAAAAAAAAAGAGAAAAAATAATAGTCAGTTATTTCAAAAAATAAAAAAGAATAAATAGTTAGTTTTTTTTTCAATTACTTTAGAAAAGAAAATATTGATAAACAATCAATTTTTTTACTATTACTGTAGTACCAGCGTGAAAATGGGAGGTGGGAGGTAGTTAAACACAAAAACTGCCGGCAGAAAAAAAAGAGTAAAGATGATTCATGTTACACTTTTTAGTCTTCAGGATCTCCCTATAGAGCTAAGGTATAAATGAATCTTCTTTGGTGGAGGAGACACTCGGGATCGCCCTATATGTCAATGGAGGTTGTTGCGGTGGCGGACGACGGCGTAGGCTGCTTCCTTGAAGAGTTTCTTGGCTTTGTGGAGAGAAGATAATGTTTAGGCAGAGCTTTTGCATCTAAAGTGAGTGATGATTTAGTTTTGGTCGAGCTCCCCTTTAAATAAGATATTAAAAACCCTAGTCCATCCCCAATTAGGAATGAATTAACTCCACCCGGGTAAGTTGACATTTCTTCATTAAATCAGTGATTCCCAGAGATTTATATGTCCGAATTGAGTGATTCTTTTTACGCTGGAAAGTTGACTTCTAGAGCTTTCCAGTGACATATTATTCTTATCATAATTTTTTCTTGTCCGTTTTCGGTGGCCCGTTGAAGTGGGTTGATCTGCACAGGCAGATTTCCTGATTTCTAGCTTTTGATCAATCTTCTTCTTTTGGGCTTCTTTGTGGCCGAATCTTGACATGATCTTGGACCTTCTTGGACACATGAGCATGTTCTTGACCCATCTTAGTGATCTTTGATCCATTTTCTTTATAAATCGTGCCTCATTCTTCTTCATCTTTCCTCCTCACTTTAGGAACTTCCTCCTTAGCAGGTTTTGAGCTCATTTCTACCTCTTTTATGGATTCCTCTTTATTTTGTCTTATAAATCATAAAGTAAGTAAGATACAAATTAAGATACTAAGTTCTAAACAAAGCTAAATGTAAAGAGAAAGACGTTAAGAATCAAGCATAAAATGCATTGATCATGGAGTGAGCTGCCGACGACGGCGGTGATCTGACTTTTTTTCAAGTTTTAGGGTTTTTTTAGTAACTCTGGGAGTCGTGCTGATAACGTGTTGCAGGAGAAAGTAGAATAGACAGAAAGTAGTTACTCTTCTCATTGATAGAATGCCTTAAATATAGGCTGATACAATCTGTTACAATAACTATCCCGATATAACAGGAATTCATTGTATCTATCTAATCAATATCTGTATCTAAGTAGGACAAGACACACACCAGAATTAATGGAGAATAAATCTCCTTAAACAACTTTTAAATATTTTAACGAAACCAATTTTTTTTAAAAAAAGAAAAAATAATAGCCAGTTATTTCAAAAAAGAAAAAAGAATGAATAGTTAGTTTTTTTTTCAATTACTTTAGAAAAGAAAATATAAATAAACAATCAATTTTTTTACTATTACTACAGTACCAGCGTGGAAATGGGAGGTGGGAGGTAGTTAAACACAAAAACTACCGGCAGAAAAAAAAAGTGAATAAAAAAACTCAATTTCTAGTTACTGTAATAACCCTGAGTTATTTTAAATAATCAAATTGAAAATGATAAAATTGGAAAAATATAGACATTTTGAAGAAACAACGTGACTTTTTTTAAAGAATAGTATAGATATTGATATTCCCTTTCTTTTAGCTTGCAGTTATCGACAAAAACCTTGACTCTAGTCCATGAACTTTGGAAGGACTATACCAAGCACTACAGTCCAAGCATTTTTCCTTTGCAAAAGGTTATTCGGTCCTTCACCAAGTTGGGAGATTTAGAATCTGCATATGAGATATTGCAGTACATGGTAACTTTAGTCGTCACTTTTTCAATATGTTTAGCTTCTTGTAATATCATATGGTGAAAGTTATACTAGGCTAGTAGATATTTCTAACTCACGAACTGTATATGTGGTTCAGATAACATCTTATGACACTTTGGTGAGCTGATATATTATGGATGTGAAACTATTTTCCTCCCTGTAGTGTAGTTTACTTGTATTTAGATTTGAATCTGGATTACCTCGCATCACTGGTCATGGTGTTAGGTCCCGAGATTTTTATCTGTTATAGTTAGCTGGACTGTAGTTTATTTGCAACAAATTTAGTTATTGTAGGAGGAACACCATATGAGTTATGCCTCTATGTTTCTGTTGCGATTGTTCATTATTTTAATTGCTTCACTAATGGCAAATCAGGTTACATGTGCATATATACTATAAACGTGTTTGAGTTTCTGCTCAGTTGATCACTTAATAGGATCAACTCACATGCCTGAACTGTGCAGGATCAACCTGAAAAGGCATTGCGGATGCTGGTTAAAATGGAATATTTGAAAGTTCAAAAAGATGAAATGACTTATAGGCAGCTGTTTCTGTTATTTGGTAACGTGAATGGCGGGTATGAAGAGGGGAACGAGTTGTCACAGGCAACTACTGCTAAGCAAATTAAAGTTATAGTAATGGATATGGCAAACAGCGGTATTCAGCACAGTCCAACTACAATGAGATATTTGGTAAATCTGTGTCTCAATACATGAGTTTTGAAGCAGATACATAAATTTGCATTCGAGTACTTGAGCTTGTAATTCTTTGTCCTGTATTATAGTACTGTGGTGACCTGGTATCATTTCCCTGATGAATTTTAATGCACTTTCTTTTCCCAGTTGCATTCTCTTGGAGTTGAAGGGATGACAAGCGAGATGCTCCATTATTTACAAGTGGCGGAGAATCATTTTTCGTGTAATAACATGTATGTGGGAACACATAACTATAATACAATGTTGCATTAACTTGTTGTGCATAAGGAAGTACGTAATTGTTATAGCGGAAGCAAATAAATGTAAGAACAAACACATGTTTAACGTGGTTCACCAACGTGAGTTAGCTACATCTACGGCAGAAGGAGAACAGATTACTTTATCTTGGAGAACCAGATTACAAGTATACCACACTAGGTTAAGCCTAACCTATGATTCCAGAATACCTAATCTCTCTACCACACTAGATTAAACCTAATCTACAGGATAGAACCAGATATCACACACACCCTTATGGCTGATACTCTTGTATATATATAGCCAACAGAGTCCTGAATACCAGAGGAATCCCAGACACACACGTCTGAGGAAACCTAAACCAGAATGATTAAGGAAACCAAATTCCTTAATGCCTGAGGAATCCTAGTCCTAACGAAATCCTGAGTATCAGTCCTGCTCGCCAAGGACTTCTAACTCTCCTCGCCAAAGACTCTCTCGCCAGAGACTTTCGCCAAAGTCAACGCTCGCAAAAGACTCTCTCGCCAGATATTCTTCCTTGCTCGTGTACCACACGTATGCCAACGTGCCACGCGTATGCCAACGCGCCTCGCGTACGCCGACGCGACTCAAGATTCAAGGCATAGACTAACAAATCTCCACCTTGACTTGAATTCTCTCCAAAGTAATCAGATGTACCCGAAGTACCAGACTTCTCCTCTGCCCCCAAATGTTGTTCCTCCAAGAAACGAACCCGGATGTTCCCTTCTCCCAGAAAAGGACCCAAACGTTGCCTTCTCCCAGAGAAGCAACCCAGGTGTTGCCCCCATCGGGCAACTAACAACTTCTGACATTCAGCAAGTCCAAGCAATGTTGGAACTTGCTATGCGAAACCGGCTTTGTGAACATGTCTGCTGGATTATCAGCAGTACCCACCTTGTTCACCCTGATCCACTTCTCATTCCTCAGAAAATGATACCTGACATCGATGTGCTTAGTCCTCTCATGATGAACTTGATCCTTGGCCAAACAGATTGCACTCAGACTATCGCAATACACTATAGCCTGATCGTGATGTAAACCCAAGTCACTAACCAGTCCTTTCAACTAGATTCCTTCCTTGGCTGCCTCTGTCAATGCCATGTACTCTGCTTCAGTTGTAGACAAAGTCACTAAAGACTACAGAGTAGCTTTCCAACTAACAACTGACCCACCAAGAGTGAAAACATAACCAGTCATAGATCTTCTTGTGTCAACATCTCCAGCATAATTTGAATCTGAGTAACCAGTTACCAAACACCCTATATCACCTCCATAAATGAGACCAACGTCAGACGTACCTCTAAGGTAACGAAAGATCCTCTTCACAGCTTGCAAATGCTCCTTTCCAGGCTCACCCATAAACCTACTGACAACACTGACAGCATGTGCAAGATCCGGTCTAGTGCAGACCATAGCATACATCAAGCTTCCTACTGCACTACCATAGGGAACTTGAGACATGTACTCCTTCTCCTGAGTTGATTTAGGTGCAAATGCAGTGGACAAATGAATGTTCGCTGCACTTGGAGTATCTAAGGATTTTGCTGTAGACATGCCAAACCTTGACAATATCTTCTGAATATAATCCTTCTGTGATAAGAAAAGCCTCTTCTGACTCCTATCCCTGTAGATCTCCATTCCCAGAATTTTCCTTGCTGCACCCAAATCCTTCATCTCAAACTCAGCACTGAGAAGACCCTTCAACTTCTGAATCTCTGACTTGTCCTTTGCAGCTATCAACATATCGTCTACATACAGGACCAGATAAATGAGCGCCTCATTTGAAACCTTGTTGTAGTAAACACAACAATCATACGGACTCCTGCAGTATCCAATCTCCATCATATAGCTGTCAAACCTCTTGTACCACTGCCTCGGTGACTGTTTTAGTCCATATAAAGATTTCTTCAACTTACAAACAAAATCTTCCTTTCCAGGAACTTGGAAACCCTCTGGCTGAGTCATGTATATCTCCTCCTCCAACTCTCCATGCAGAAAAGCTGTTTTCACATCTAGTTGCTCAAGTTCCAGATCCTGATGTGCAACTAAGGCTAGTACGTAGCACCCTGATAGATGTATGTCTGACCACAGGCGAGAAAATCTCATTGTAGTCTACACCTTCTTCCTGATGAAACCCTCTTGCAACTACCCGAGCTTTATACTTGATACTCTCAGCAGGCGACATTCCTTCCTTCTTCTTGAAAATCCATTTGCAAGTGATAACCTTTCTCTTCTGAGGTCGCTTGGCCAAATCCCAAGTCTGATTCTTGTGAAGTGATTCCATCTCGTCTCCCATTGCAGCAAGCCATTGAGCAGACTCAGTACATGTAACTGCTTCCTTGTAGGTGGATGGCTCGCGAGGATCCACCTCTTCAGCAACCTGAAGTGCATAAGCCACCATGTCCTCAAAACCATACCTCGTAGGCGGTTTTCCAAAGTTTGCTCTCCTAACCCGATTAAGAGACAAACCATGCTGGTTATCTACTAGTGGATCTGATTCTGAATGTGAGTGTTGAACTCCATGCTGTGGTTCAACCTTATCTTGCTGCTCCACCTATTTCTCAACACTACCATTCTCTGATACAACTATGGACTTCACAGTAGGATTAAACATAGAATTTTCATCATATACTACGTTCCTACTGAGGATAACCCTCCTCTCAGATGGAGACCAGATCCTATATCCTTTAACTCCATCTCCATAGCCTACAAATACCCCATTTCTAGCTCTTGGTTCAAGTTTACCCTCACTTACATGATAATAAACTGTGCAGCCAAAAACCCTCAGATTTGAGTAATCAGCAGACTTTCCAGACCACATCTCAAGAGGTGTCTTGAGATGTATACCAGTGTGAGGTCCACGATTTATCAGATAGCAAGCTGTACTCACAGCTTCTGCCCAGAACCTATTCTCTAGTCCAGCATTAGAGAGCATGCACCTAGCCCTCTCCAGAAGGGTCTGATTCATTCGTTCTGCCACACCATTCTGCTGTGGTGTGTCCCTGACTGTATGATGCCTAGCAATCCCCACATTCATGTAGAACTCATTAAAATCAGAACAGCAGAATTCCAGACCATTATCTGTTCTTAGCCTCTTGATCTTCTTCCCAGTTTGATTTTTAACCAACGCCTTCCACTGCTTGAAATTCTTAAATGCGTCACTTTTATGCTTCATCATAATCACCCAAGTCATTCTTGAGAAATCATCAATCATCGACACAAAATATCTGTGACCTCCTAAAGACTCAACGCGAGACGGACCCCAACAGTCTGAATGGATGTAATCAAGTGTGCCTTTTGTCTTATGAATTACTTTAGGAAACTTACTGCGATGTAACTTCCCGAACACACAATGCTCACAAAATCCAAGGTCCTTTACCTTGTGGCCACCAAGAAGATCTTCTTTAGCCAGAACTTGCATCCCTCGTTCACTCATATGACCGAGTCTCATGTGCCATAGCTTGGTCATATCCTCCTTGTGAACTTCTGACGATGCAACAGCAACAGAACCAGACAGCGTAGAACCTTGTAGGATATACAAAGTTCCCCGCTTGACACCTTTCAGAACCACATCTGAACCCTTGTAGACACGCAAGATCCCGCCTTCTCCTTTGAAACTAAACCCCTTCTTGTCCAAATGACTCAGAGATATCAGATTCTTAGTCATACGTGGAACATGCCTAACTTCGTTCAATGTACAGAATTTACCATCATGTGTCCGTAATTTAACTGAGCCCATTCCAACCACCTCGCAAGCAACACTGTTGGCCATTGTCACATTGCCTCCTTTTACCTGCTCGTAGGTCGCGAACCACTCCTTGCACGGACATATATGATAAGACGGCCCTGAATCTAGAACCCACACATCATCTCGATGCGCATGTTCATCATCAACTAGAGCCGTATCCTCTTCTGAATTGGTGTCATCTTCTGCTACAGCAACGGTCCCTGATGGTTTCTCCTGCTGCTTCCACTTCGGACATTCCCTTCTCCAGTGTCCCTTTTCTTTACAGTAGTTACAGACATCGTTGGATTTAGGACCCTTGAAACTTGGCTTCTTGAATTTCTTCTTATCCTTGTTTCCATGTCCTTTACTTCCACTGACTACTAACCCAGCAACCTGATTGTCTGAACCTGTACCAGTTGCTTTATGGCGCAACTCTTTGGTATGAAGAGACGATCTTACCTGCTCAAGAGTCACCGTAACCCTTCCAACAATAAAGGATTGCACAAAATTCTCATATGATACCGGTAAAGATACCAATAGAATTAGGGCAGCATCCTCATCCTCGATCTTAACATCGATATTACACAATTCTAACAGAATTGTGTTCAGCTGATCCAAGTGATCTCTCAGTGGTGCACCCTCTTGCATACGCAGACCAAACAGACGTTGCTTCAGAAGCAACTTGTTGGTTAAAGACTTCGTCATGTATAGACTCTCAAGCTTCAACCACAAACCAGATGCAGATTCCTCTTCTGCAACCTCGGTGATGATATCATCTGCAAGACACAACATGATAGTTGAGTGTGCCTTCTCCTCCAGACTGGCCATCTCAGCGGACTCGGGACCCACTGCCTTCTTCATCAGCGGCGCCCACAACCCTTGTTGCTTTAACAAGGCACGCATCTTGATCTGCCATAAACTGAAATTGTTCCTCCCCGTGAATTTTTCGATCTTCACATTCACTCCAGACATCCTGAGCCGATTGCTCTGATACCAGTTTGTTATAGCGGAAGCAAATAAATGTAAGAACAAACACAGATTTAACGTGGTTCACCAACGTGAGTTAGCTACATCCACGGCAGAAGGAGAACAGATTACTTTATCTTGGAGAACCAGATTACAAGTATACCACACTAGGTTAAGCCTAACCTAGGATTACAGAATACCTAATCTCTCTACCACACTAGATTAAGCCTAATCTACAGGATAGAACCAGATATCACACACACCCTTATGGCTGATACCCTTGTATATATATAGCCAACAGAGTCCTGAATACCAGAGGAATCCCAGACACACACGTCTGAGGAAACCTAAACCAGAATGATTAAGGAAACCCAATTCCTTAATGCCTGAGGAATCCTTGTCCTAACGAAATCCTGAGTATCAGTCCTGCTCGCCAAGGACTTCTAACTCTCCTCGCCAAAGACTTCCTCGCCAGAGACTTTCGCCAAAGTCAACGCTCGCCAAAGACTCTCTCGCCAAAGATTCTTCCTTGCTCGTGTACCACGTGTATGCCAACGCGCCTCGCGTACGCCGACGCGACTCAAGATTCAAGGCATAGACTAACAGTAATTCTGGTACCTTTTTACCCTTTCTTTTGCAACTGGAGTTTTTTGACTATTATAATAGTAATTTGTTTTTTTTTTCAATTTCTTTGCAGTCCCAAATGGCAATTGAAATATTTAAAAAGATGAAGTCATGCGGTTTCCTGGTAAATGCTACAACTTATGATATAATGCTCAATAGTTGTGAAATTCTAAGCTGTTACAGATCTGCCTGTGCAATTGTGTCTATGATGTTGTGAGATGGCTTTTGCCCACAGAGTACGAACCTACTTTGCTCTCAGGAGTTTTTGACATCGACAATACCATCCTCACAAATAACCGGCAAAGGTTGGGACTTTCCAGTGGCTTTTGAATGCTTATTCTTCTTCTTTGAAGCAGGACTAGTAAAAGATTCTGGAAGATCAGTAGTAGTTCCAACAACACCAGAGATATTGGTAACATGCCTTTGGGTTGTTCTTGGTGATTTTAATATTGTCCGGGTTACGAATGAGATTTATGGTGGCTCTCTTGTTCGGTCGACGGCTATTGTTGATTTTGAGCACTGTTTACATGATACTGAGCTTGATGATTTAAGATTTTCCGGCTTCCATCTCACTTGGAGTAACAAATGTCATGATGGAATGTTTATCTCTAACAAGTTGGATAGGGTGGTTGTCAATGGTGCGTGGTTAGCTTCTTTCCCTAATAGTTCAGCAAATTTTCTTGCTCCTGGTGCCTCTGATCATTCTCTTGCTTTGGTTGATATGGGTATTTCTACTAGGAGAAGGATTGTTCCTTTCAATTTTTTTAACTTCTTTGCTGACAGAGAAGAGTTTATGCCCATTGTCTCTAATGCTTGGCGTACGCGTATCAATGGCTCCTTTCAATATCAAGTTGCTCAGAAGTTGAAGTTAGTGAAATGTGAGTTAAAGAAGCTTAATAGAGTTCAAATTCATGACGTCTCTATTGCAGCTACTACAACTAAGGCTGCTCTTGATTCTTGCACAGTAAACTTGTCAAATTCTCCTCATGATCGTAATCTAATTGAGTTAGACAGGTCTTTGTTGAAAAACTATATTGATGCTCTCTCTTTAGAGGAGAGTTTCTTCAAGAAGAAATATCGTGTTCAGTGGCTTGCTCATGGTGATAAAAATTCTCCTTTTTTCTTCAATATGGTGAACAAGCGGATTAATCGTAACCGGATTAATTCCGCTGTTAAAGGGGACGGTTCTACAACTACTAATATTGATGAGATTAAAACTGAAGGTGTGTTTTTTTTCAGAATCTCTTGGGTGTCGGTGATAGTACAGACCCTAATAAATGTCACATTGGATTGTCGGAGCTGGTTACTAACCGTTTACCTAATGAAGTTGCTGCTAGTTTGGTCTGTGATTTCACTGATAAGTTGATTCGATCTGTTTGCTTTGATATGAAACCTAACAAAGCTCCTAGTCCTGATGGTTTCAATGCCTTTTTCTTTTTTATCGAGCTTGGCCTATTATAGGTGACGATGTTATAAGTGTGGTGAAGGAGTTTTTTCGAACCAATCGTCTGCTTGGGAAGCTTAATTCTACTATTATCTCCCTTGTTCCTAAGATGCCAAATCTTTCTAGGATGAGTGGGTTTCGACCTATTTTCTACTGCAATACTCTTTACAAGATTATATCAAGGTTGTTAGGAAACCGAATTAAGAGAATTCTACCTTCTATTATTAGTTTGTCTCAATCTGCTTTTGTGAGTGGGAGACTTATTGGGGATAACATCTTGTTGGTGCAAGCAAATTATGTAAAATCGATATTATCGGCGAAATATCGCCGATATTTCGATATTTTGGAGTTACCTGAAAAATCCTCAAATATATCCCTAATTTTTTTTGAAATTTCCCGATTTTTATCGATATTTCCGATATATCCCCAATATTTCTGATATTTCCTGAAATATCCATAAACTTTTCACATTTAATATTTAGTTTGGTAAATGTCTGATCTTCACATACTCAATGTCCAATCCACCATTCACATGACATGTCCAATACATGCAGAATTACATGGGAGAACAATCATTTAATGATTATTCTTCACAATACACACATGATTATGCACAGGGAGATGGAAAAAATAGTGTGAATTTCGAACCTCATAGGCCCCCTACGTGGTTTTGAATTATTTATACATTTGATTTTGTGATGTGTGATGTGCAACATATTGTACAAAAGACGTGATGGCCTAGTCTCCCATAAGTTTTAGCCATCAAAAAATAAAAATAGAACTAATAAATTATATTTTAATAATTATCAGCACTTAACACGTAATAATTCATATAGTAATATAGCAAATTCATATGTCTTGATGTTTGATCAATATCTTCTTTTCACATAAGGTAGATAATTGATCATGTAACAACCTCTAAAAGTTTTATTACAAATTTTCATGTATTTTTATTAGTTTCCGTCATTTCCGTCAGAATTTTCATTGGATATATATTTCTGAGAGGACCCGACCCTAGATTAACTAGTAATCTAGAATCAAGCCCTAACAACTGATTTTAATCTACAAAGTTTTGTGAAAATTTTGACATAACTTCCTCATATAAAAGAGACAACCAAAAACTTGCAGGGAAAACTGGCACTCCGTAGATAAACCCACAAACAATATTGTGGACCACTGATGTCCATCCAGATTTCTCAACATAAAACTGGAAATAAATCTGATACATTATTCAGAATTGGAAAGCATAACTCCAGTAAATACACTGATTCATAAACAAAGAAACTTAACTCAACAACTATACGAGTGACAACCTATTCACAAGAGTCTCACTAAGACGATACTACAGAACTAGTGTCCAAGGTGACTTCAATAACACAAGAGACATACTGACAGTGAGCTGAGACCTACTACTGAAGGAATTGACTGGTGAAATTAACGCCCACGACGACATCCAGCACCCTCATGATACACACGACAATCTGGGCATCAATAAATTGAAGGGCCCAGTGAAAGACAAATAAAACGTAAAAACGTTAGCATGAGTGGACATAATCTAATAATAATCTGTATAAATCGCTAAACTGTAATTTCATGTCTTTCCGCTATTTTCTGGAAGTAATGCGAGTTCAAAATAAATAACTGATAAGCAATGGAGGGATAGTCGTTCTGAGCCTCTCACCCGGTACGACTATCAATAGAAAACACAAATAAAATAAATGTGACGGGATCATTCCCAGGACACTTAACCTGAGTCGATCTGAGTCAGACGAGGCCACCTAACCTCCCATGACTAAACTATCCGGTGATCAGCCGAATAGCTAAAGCATCGATGCAACTAATCAAACCATCACAAATAAATCTCCAACAATATTGCTTAAAATAAAATATACTGGAAAGCGTAATTTAAAAGCTCTAAAATAAACTGTAGAGCATGCTGATAAAATAAGAACTTGCTACGACTGAAAAATAAAGGTGCCCACTCACAGATTTTGCCGGGATAAACATAAAGCTGAAACTCTCGATCGGCACGATTATTCATCTGATACGGCCGCTAATTCAATATCCTATAACCACGATAAAAATTAAAATCTGATCATCGGGTTCATACTGAATAGCAAAGATCGTAATCTGGTGAGTAATAAAATTGAGAACCTCATATACTCGAACAACATATTTTCCTGTTTAATTACTGACTCAACCAAATTCTGAATTCAATTCCCTATAATCCCACAATTTTAAGAGTCGCAAACAAATCTTGAATATCAAACGACTCGCAAATAAACGGATGATCAAAGCGTCATTTAATATTTCGTGAATTAAACTGATAATTGTCCGATTAAATACTCGTCAAAATTTAACAAACTCGAATCCGAATATAAACCTCACAATTACATTCGGCACGCGAAAACGAGCGAAATGACATAAAACTTCATCAAAAATTTCACATCACTGTAGCTCCGCCGCGCACGGTAGCTCGTGGGCCGTGGACCGCCACCGCCGGCCGCCGAAATCCTACCAGCACCAAAATCTGCAATTGATACATCAGTGGAAAGCTATAAACAAGCCCAACAACTTTCATAACTGTAACAAACCCAAAAACTAATCGGAAAACCTCCAATTTACCGAAAAACCGAAATAGTCACCGGAATTTCTTTCCCTCCGATCGGCCACCACCGGCCACGGCAAGAGCCGAAACCACTTGGGATAGACTCATCATCCCAAGGACTTCAAAACCCCCATGGATTCAACCCTCAACATCGCCGTTTGCGCTGCCACTAATGACCGCTGAAAACCACCGATTCCGGTAGGATTTCGTGGCCCTCCACCGCCGTTCTCCAGTCACCAACCCCGGTGATCCACCTACCAAATGAAAGAGAGGGTTGAGCCCAAAAATTCTCATCAAGGAATCACGACCAAAGATGGTCGGAATAGAGCACACCGCCGACAACCATTTCGTGGCTAAAACGGGTCGATTTGACCCGTGGTCAACGCGGGTCAAACAACCATTCCAAAAATAGAAACTTTCCATTATTGCCTTGTATTTATACCATATAAATACTCATACATATACAGCCCAAATCAACGGTTACGGTTCAATTTGATCAAGATCGGACGGTCACGATTAAATCAGTAATTAAATCAATACATTTTAAATACTTTCACTAACCGACTTCAAAACTCGATAAAACATTGCTCGCTTATCCGAAAAATTCTCCAAAATTTCCACGATCTCGAAATTAAATACTCTACAATTCTCGTGAAGGAAGTCAAGACAAATTCTCGCTTGATGATATAGTCGTTAACAAACCCAATTATGCGACTAATCTGCGATAACGCGTAATACAAATCGATAACTGCATGATTACGGTTTGGGTTGTCACAATTTCATCAATATTTTCATCGATATATCCAAATTTTGGAACGTCGATATATCCTCGATATCCGATATTTTACTTCTTGGGTGCAAGAGATCTTTAGAAACTACCTCCTTGACAGTGGTACCCCTCGGTAAGTTCTTAAAGTTGACATCCTTAAGGCTTATGATACGTTAGACTGAAATTTCTTACTTGATACCTTAATTTCCTTTAATTTTCTTCTTGTATTGATTGAGTGGATAAGAAGTTGTATGTGTAGTCCTCAGTTTTCTGTTGCTATTAATGGGGAGCTTTATGGTTTCTTTGCTTCAAAGAGGGGTTCGCGTCAAAGTGATCCATTATCGCCTTATATTTTTGTGATTGCTATGGAGATTTTTTTTACAATTGTTCGAATGCGTATCTTCAATGCTCCAAATTTCAGATTCCACTGGAAATGTGAACGTGTGTTTGTCCTTCTCATTTTACCTCTGCTGATGATTTTATTTTGTTTTGTGACGGTGATTTATTCTCTGCAAATGTGCTGAAGGGAGCCTTGGATTATTTCTTCTCTATTTCCGGGTTGAAAGCTAACCTCTTCAAGAGTAATATTTATCTTGCAGGAGTTGATCATGATGAAGCCTTGAGCATTACTAGCAGCTTTGGCTTTCAGAGTGGTTCCTTTCCTTTTAGATACCTTGGTATGCCTTTGATCAGTTCAAAGTTAAGCTTCCATGATTGTGACGCTCTTTTTAAACGAGTGAAATCTAGAATTAAAGGTTGAAAAAACAAGACTCTCACTTTTGGTGGAGGATTACAGCTTATCAAAGCCGTTCTTTGTGACATGCAAGTGTTCTGGGCTTCTCACTTATTTCTACCTAAGAAAATTCTTAGATATTGAAAAATTGTTGAGGTGTTTTCTATAGTCGGGGAGTCACTCGGGGCCTTATTTCTCTAAGGTCTCATGGGACGAAGTCTATCTTCCGAAAAATGAAAGCGATCTTGGTATTAAGCGGCTTCAACAGTGGAACTATGCTCTGATGGTTAGACATATTTGGCAAATTTGTTGTGAAGATAGTTGTAGCTTGTGGGTTGGGTGGATTAAGGCTTATCATCTTCGTGGTAAGAGGTTTTGGTCTGTTTTTACTCCTTTTGTTTGCTCTTGGAATTGAAAAAATTACTAAAGCTCAGAAGTATTATCATGCCTTTTATCTTTCACTCTATTGGTAATGGTTCTAAAACTTCCTTTGGTATAATTATTGGCACCCTCATGGCCCTCTCATGGCCCTCTCATCTCTCGATGAAGAATTGGTATTCATGATACTTGTACTCTTCATTGTGATGCTTTAGTTGAGTGTGTGATTGATCAAAGTGGGTGGTGATGGTCTAATACTTTCCATGATGATCTCTTATCCATCTTCTATGATGCAGCGACAATTCAGCCTTATTCTTGTCGATCTGATTCTAGTATTTGCCTCCCTAATTCTCATGGAAAGTTCTCTACAACTTCTATTTGGGATAACATTCGTGATACAGGAGCTAACGTTCCTTGGTCCGATCTTATGTGGTTTAGTGCTCATATCCCTCGAGCTAGCTTTGTTCTTTGGTTAGCGTTAAGAAATAAACTTTCTACCGTGGATCGTATTATTTCTTATTCTCCTCAAGCAAATCCAATTTGTTGCTTATGTAATGTTGCTCTTGAGTCAAGGAATCATCTTTTCTTTGATTATCCTTTCAGTGCTAGTATTTGGAAGGCTGTTTTGTAGTGGTGTGGGGCTCTCTGGCTTCACCCTCCTTGGCCCTCTTTCATTGATTGGGCTGCTCATCATTGGAAGGGCAAGATTATCTATTTCTGTGAAGAAAATTTATATAGCTGTCATAATTTATTGTTTATGGTTGGAGCGGAATAATCGCCTGTTTAGCAATATAAGGAGACATTTCTCTGTAGTTTTGAATTCAATTTTTCTTATTGTTAGAAGTAGATTATGTTATTTATCTTTCAAGTCTTCTACTGTTAATTCTTAGATAACTTACATTTAGAGTATTCCTTGCTAGCAGTGCTTGTTAGTGTTTTTGGTAAGAGTTCCTTCCTCCCGTTGCTTTCTTGTAGCTTGAGATGTTCTTTCTCAAGTTGTATGTTTAGGCTTTGCCTTTCTTCTTCCTTTAATACAAGTTAATTTACCAAATATATATATATGTTATACACTTGCTCTAAACCGAGCAATTCAAGTCAACGTAAACTAAAGCACAATGTCGTACCAAAACTAATATGTGCTATGAAAATGTCTTGAGGATGAAGGCGTTTTCTCCAACCTGAAAGGCGACCTATACATATGCACACGTGCAGCAAACCACACGACATTGGCAAAAGAGCTTCATGTTGTGATCATCTTTCAATTCCCTAAGAAACATTCAGAAGCTCCCTAAAATGCCAACTGCTTTACTACCTTTCTTGCACCTACACTACAAGAAAACATCACTTAGACCACGGAAACGTAATTGTTCCGTGGTCCAAGTGACACTTGGACGACCGAGACTTCTCCATCGTCTAAGTAACACCTGGACGACGGAGAAGTCTCCGAGGTCCAGGTGATCACCTGGACGACGGAGATGGTATTATCCGTCCTCCAGGTGAGAACCTGGACCTCGGAGACTTCTCCGTCGTCCAGGTGATCACCTGGACGACGGAGAATACCATATCCGTCGTCTAGGTGATCACCTGGACCTCGGAGACTTCTCCGTCGTCCAGGTGGGAACCTGGACGACGGATATGGTATTCTCCGTCATCCAGGTTCTCACCTGGACAACGGACCGACACGCCGTGGTCCGAGTAACGTCTACTTAGACGACGTACCGACACCTCCGTCGTCTAAGTGAAGCATTATATAAGCCCGATGCGAAACTCTCTTCCTCTCCCGCGGGAAATTTTAAAGATCGAAGAAGAAGGAGAAGGAGAAGGAGAAGGAGAAGGAGAAGGAGAAGGAGAAGGATCAGGATCTCCGCTGACTAGCTAGCTAGCTAACTAGCTAGCTTAATTAACTGATATCGAGAAGGCCAGCAGGTACGTACGCAGTTAAAATTTGCTTAATATATATTAAGTGAAAACGTACATACATGCATGGATGTTAGCTATACATATTAAATTACGTAATTGATGGATGTAGATCGAGTACGTATAATTAAGCGTAAATTAATGGACTAATATATATATATATATATGTAATAATTAATTAATTATAATATTTTGTAGCAGTATGGACAAGAGTTGGATGAAGTTGAAGAATAGATGTGATGTCCGGTATATGGATGGAATTAGCGAATTTGTGAATTTTGCGATAGAACATTGTCAGGGAAAGAAGCGTTTCAGGTGTCCGTGCCAGAATTGTCTTAATTGTCAGTATGTAGATGTTAATGTTATGGTGCAACACCTGTACGAAAATGGTATGATGTGGAGTTACACTACATGGAGCGAGCATGGTGAAGCAGTAGAGTTCAGTTCAGCAGACTTCAGCGCAGGGTACAGTTACCAGGGTGCCTCATCCAGCGGCAGTGGTGCCGGCCCCTAGCTTGCAACCCAACTGCAGATTTGGTCCATGATGCGTTTCCGGGATTTAGTCATGGTGGACACCAACACCAAGACGGAGGTTACAGTACCACTCATGAGCATGATGACACATTCCCCGCTGCTAGCTTGGCCACTGACACTAGTGAGATGGATAAGTACAACCGGATGCTACTTGAAGCGCAGACCCCAGTGTTCCCTAGATGTCGAGAGAATGTGTTGCAATATGTGATGGAGCAAATGAAGATAAAACTGAAGCACAAAATGTCAGTGAGTGCTTTTGACGAAATTCAGGAGCAAATATGTAAGTTGCTTCCTGATGATCACAATCTTCCTAAATCTCATTATAAGGTTAGAAATATCTTGAGCAGCCTCGGCCTAAAGTACAGGATAATTGACGCATGTCCGAATGATTGTGTTCTATTTTACAAAGAGTATAATGATTTGGACTACTGTCCCGTATGTGGCCAGTGCAGATATGAGCTGAATAGGAAGAGTTCAAAAAAGAGAATTCCTGTGAAAGTTGTTCGATATTTTCCCTTGATTCCCAGATTGCAGCGCCTGTACATGTCTTTACACACAGCAGAGGCGATGCGATGGTACGCAGAAAAGCGAATAGATGACGATGTCCTGCGACACGCCGCGGATGGGGAGGGTTTCAAACATTTCGATAGAGAATTTGGAGACTTTGCTACAGAGGTTAGAAATGTTAGACTCGGCCTATCTATAGACGGATTCAATCCTTGGGGAAGTAATAGCTCCGCCGTCAGCACTTGGCCAGTCATTCTGATGTCGTACAACTTGCCTCCGTGGATGTGCATGAACAAGGAATTTAATTTCCTTACTGTACTAATTCCAGGTCCTAAATCTCCAGGGAAGTGCTTAGATGTCTACCTGAGACCTTTGATCGACGAGCTGAAACTGTTGTGGCAAAATGGAGTCCCAACTTATGACAAATTCACTGACACAATGTTCACGATGATGGCTGCCGTAATGTGGACGATCAACGATTTTCCAGCGTATGGGATGTTGGCAGCCTGCAGGACAAAAGGATATAATGGATGTCCTATATGTTTGGACGACGTGAACTCTAGTTGGCACGCGGGGAAGGTGTGTTACTTGGGTCACCGTAGATGGCTTCCTCACGACCACCCCTGGCGACAGGATGAAGCTCATTTCGACGGGTCGACCGACGTACGTAAATTAAATTAAATTAATTAATTAATCCGAATTATATATCCTGGACAACGGAGAAATTAATTCCAGATTTCGCCTTTTGGGTATTTTGGGCTTTGGGTAGTAAAAAAGGTGAAAGCTTTCTATTATGTCCAAGAAGCTTCCTCAAGAAGCTTTCGTTCGTTTAATTGTTTTTAAATAATATTTATGTGTAAATTGGATTAATTATGGGTCCCTATATATGATTATATATTGCGAGAGATTAATTAATGAAATAAATGTTTCAGAAATTATACTATATTATTCTATGATTGATTATGTCGACATGTGATAGTATTATTATGAGCACAAATGTAGTGTGTGTGTATATATATATATATTGTTTTAATTACGGCGTTAAATCTATATATCATGCCAGAAGGAAAGTTCATACATAAATACCTTGAGCTATCTCTATAAACCCTCGACCCTAAAAGTAGCAGATCGGATCGATCGATCATTTTTTTAATTATCGACTTGAATCAGAATAATTGAACGGACACACAAATGACCTTGGATGACCTAAACCCTAAACCCTAAAGCCCTAACCCCTGAATTCAGGGTTTGTACACTTGGACGACGGAGATGACCTTTTCCGTCGTCCAGGTACTCACTAGGACGACGGAGAAGGGAATTTGCGTCGTCCAAGTGAACAAACCCTAAACCCTAAACCCTAAGGCCCCTTAACCCCTGAATTCAGGGTCTATGCACCTGGACGATGGAGATGATCTTCTGCGTCGTCCAGGTACACACCTGGACGACGGAGAAGCTCATCTCCGTCGTTCAGGTGTGTACCTGGATGACGCAGAAGATCATCTCTGTCGTCCAGGTGCAAATTTCGTAATTTTTCCTAAGACAACGACCATCTAGACCATCTTCCAATGCATATTATTTTCATCAAGACTTTAGAGTAAACAATTCTTGGTGTGTGAGCTTCGACGGTTCGAAAATCGGAGTTGCGAAATGTCTTGTATCCACGTTTCCGGTTTGTGAAAATCTCGGTTTTGCGGTTGACTGTGCCGATGAAACCCTTCACGAACTTATTATTTTCTTAAAATTATTGTAATTAGATATTATGTTACGGCGAACGTATCCAACGGTTGTTTTGTTCAAATTCAATTTCGTTAATACTCTGGTGCAAATGAGCATATACTTATGAACACTTAAGTCGTAAAGATTAGTAGATACTTAACAAGTTTAAAGACGTAAAATTATTCGTCGTTTCAAATTTAACTATTCATATATACGATGCGTTCATCGATATTTTACGACTATTTCATTCGAATGACAGATCGCCAAATTCCTTGCGAAATAATTTTTAAAATTTTTTTTACGTAATTTGATCCTGGACGACGGAGATGGTCATTCTCCGTCGTCCAAGTGCTCACCAGGAGGACGGAGAATGACCATCTCCGTCGTCCAGGTTCAAAAAAACATGGCGGTTCATTTTTATTTTTATTTTTTTTTCTTAGTAAATTGCACATGGACGACGGAGAAGGTCATTCTCCGTCGTCCAAGTTGAAAAATATGGCGGTTCAATGTGCCGCCTTAATTTTCGGCGCCGCTTCAAATTTCACTTAGACGACGGAGAATTCATTCTCCGTCGTCTAAGTCCAAATTTATGGCGGTTGAAACGTCCCGCCCATTAATTACGCGCCGCTTCGAAAAATTGAAACGCTTAACCTAGACGACGGAAAAGCGCGTTTCCGTCGTCCAAGTGCACTTAGACGACGGAAAACAGCGCTCCGTCGTCTAGGTGAAAGTCTGTAAATAGAACAGTCCCCCCCTCCTTTTCTCATTCCATCTCCTCTCCTCCTCTCCTCTCCTCTCCTCTCCTCCGGCTTTCCTCCTCCGGTGACTCAAATTCCGGCGTGGTTCCCCCTCTCCGACGACTCTACTCCGGCGATATTCCGGCGATGTAATAATTCTATTTTTTACCTGATTAACATTATTTTTATTTAAGTAATTATTTAATTTCTAAATAGTTTTAAATAATTAGTTTTAAATAATTAATAGTTGTAATTATAATAATTATTAGTAATTTTTAATTATTTAGTAATCATTATTAGTTGTTATTTGGTAATGAATAATTATTAGTTAAAATTAAATAATAGTAATAATAATTATTGTTAATAATAATTAATTATATTGGTAAATGAATAATTATTATTAAATTAATGATAAATAATAATTCATTATTGTCATTATTTATTGTTTTAATTAATTGATAATTATGTGTATTTTCTAGTAAATTGCATGGTAGTACGTCTTTGATTTAAATTTAGTACATAAGCTTGGTTTATTAAGTCGCACTCTTTGGAATAGATGGCGTCTCTTTTCCTAGCTTATCTCCCTAACCCCTCGTGATATGTGGATTTCATCACCGCACACCATAACCTAAGTGAAGTTATGGACACGAGATTGAGGGCGGAGTTTACAAAGGACTTGAGGGAGTGTAAATTTTCGAAAAATTGGCCGAATGTCGGACATGGTGTCTAGAAACGGGTTATGACTGGTGACAGGTTTTGGATCTAAGAAAGACGACACCAATAGAGTATATATCATTCATTTGGTTAGCCTCGGGATGTTTTGTCGAAATTAGTCCTGCCTCTCGCGTTATCTTTATCCCTAACTGGCCATGTTTTTCGATTTAACCAATGCTGATTAATTGAAAATTTACACTTTATCGCGCGGGTCGCACGTCCATTGAACGACCCAAAAAGCCAAGCTAGTGTACTCTATTTAAATCTTAGCCGCACTTAATTAGCGTAATTTTTTATATAATTATTATGGTAATCAGGTATTTTAACAACGTACTCCTAGGTTTAAATGGCTCCGTCCGGCAAGAAAAAAGCCCAACAGGAGGCAGAAGATGCTATGCTCCGCCGCTTGGCGAACCAAGTCGGTTGGGTTGAACATGAGGGCAACGACGCCCTCAATCTGGACCCTTCATCTGGTCCGTCGGCAGCGCCTTCTGGGGAAATTCCCGCTCCCCTATTTATCTCGAGCGGTGATGACGACCCCTATTCAAGTCTGACGCCCGGTACCGGTTCAACAGCAAGTACTCAGGCGTCCTCGACCTCTGAATCTATCATCTACATCGCTCGGCGTAAGCAAAGGAGGCCCCCGACTGACCCGGAACCGAAAAGGACTCGCGGTCTCGTTAAAGGCGGCAAAGCGGAGAAAATTTGCAAGGCGACCGGGAAAAAGATCGACTTGCTCTACGACGAATTCACCGGTGGCCCTCCCACAGCTCAGCTAACAAGTCTCTCGGCGCATAGCATAGGGTCAATCCGTCGTAGCCGGGTTCGTCTCATTGCCCCTAATTGGAAAGAGTTGCCGGATGAAGAGAAGGCAAAACTCGTTAAAGAACTTTCGGTACGTAATACGTACAATTTTAAATTTATTTTCTAATAACCAATAAACATTATAATTTTATAATATATACGATTATAATTTTCTATTTATTTCTGATAGGAACAATTTGAGGTTGATCCCACACCGGCGATGCTTAGGCATATCAACCAAACCGCCAACTCTATCTACCGTGACTGGAAGTACAGGCTTCATAATTACTTCGAAAATATCGGCCCCGTGCCTACCCCCGTCGAGCTGCGTGGGGATAGGGAAGATGAGTGGCAGTGGTTGTGTAACCACTTTCAAGATGAAGAATTTAAGGTGTTTACTTTTTTTATTTCAATTAAGAGAATTGAATTATTTTAATTTTAGTTACTTATTAATTTTTTAATGATTTATATTGTCTAACAGAAATTTTCCGAAGTCAACAAAGCCAACCGGGGGAAGAAGGACAAACACCATACTTCCGGCGCCAAGCAACTCATTCAAATAGCCAAGGAGCACAAGAATAAGGGTTCCAAACACCCTTATCTCGATGCTAGCATAAGCGCGTACGTGACGCCTGGGCTCGATAATGAAGCGAGTCAATACGGCGTAAGTGATATATATATGTGCTTTTAATTGTAGTAATTATTATTTAAATATTATTTCATTATAATTTAATTTTTAATTATTATTTTGTAGGCAAGGGTGGTAGAGCGTGCGCAGGAAGAATTGGCTAACACTCAGCTTGCGTTCCCAGATTTGCCGCCGGAAGACTTGCCTCATCTATCGATGGAGAGCCAAATTGCAATCGCGGATGAGGTCTACGGTCGTAGAGCTGGCAGAGAGGTTAGGGGGTTCGGACCTAAGGTGGTTCGAGATTTGTCGACGACCTCCGACTCATCATCTACGGGAGGTTCGGGGCGGAGAAGTACTCAGGCTGCGGCCGTCGAAGCAGCCATTCAAGAGGCTCGACTCGCACGAGAGGAAAATCAATCCATGCGTCAAAGACTAGATGAGCAACAAGCACAAATAACTCAATTCAACGCCCTCATGCAACAAGCTCGAGGAGAATGTCAACCTCCTCCGAACCCATACCCCGACGACGACGACCCGGCTGGAGGCGGGGGACTCGGCGGCGCATCTGCTCCTCCAGTGTATTAGCTAGTAGTTTATTATCTCGTTTCTTTCCGCATTCCGAACAATATTTTAATTTTTATGCATTTTTCGATTATGTATGTACAAATTAATTTTAATTATTTAATTAAGTAATATTACAAATTTAGTTTATTTAATTAATTTTAACATTTTTCATTATTTAAATTCAATTAATAATAAATTAAATTATTAATATTTAATAACAATTTAATTTTAAAAAAAAAATTAAATAAGCACTTGGACGACGGAGATGAAATTCTCCGTCGTCCAGGTGCCTGGACGACAGCACTTGGAGCACGGAACCTGGAGGACGGAGCCTTCGTCGTCTGAATACTTAGACGACGGAAAAACGCACTTAGACGACGGAAACGCTCCGCGGTCTAAGTGCGTTTTTCTTGTAGTGCTAGTTCCCCTTCCATTCCCTTCTCTTGAACCTAACTTCTTAGTAACAAGGAGCTGAGGCCAGTATCGCTGTGCTCTCGAAAAAACAAATGGAGAACGATCAAGCAGTTCATAGCCGATAAAAAGCCAGATTGGATAGTTCCCTATTTCAGTACATGTTGGGTGATCGACTTTCTGTGCAGCTTTTTTGGTGTTCTTAGGAAACCTCAGAACACATTTCCGATGCACATAGAAACGATTATCTTCCATCATCACAGAGCTTGGCATCTCCACGACTCCACCAGGCTGGATTACATTGGTGGCATTCAAAGATTATGATTCAATCAACATTGCTCGAGCAGAAAGTCTTGTGAAGCTTTGCCAAGATTACATCTGCAAGTCAAGCTTTGGCAATTCGTACTTGCACTGAGATTGAAAGAGACTACTTGCAAGTGTACGAGAAAATTACTCAAAAGTCTGATTCCCATTCGTGTTCTCCCTCCGGAGCAACCAGCAATAAAGGCAAATATGACACTTCATATACTTAAATGATGGAGGAAGTGTCATTTCGGCAAACATGCATTTTTGATAGAGAGAAACATGCATTCCTTGATCAGTTTATTTGGTACAGAATGATGAAACAAAGGTGGCTACTAATCCAGGATCACTTTTTTTTTGCGACATTATTTTTGAGTGATTCACAAATGCACCAATATAGTGGTCTTGGTGTAGCTTGTGGTCACCGAAAACCGCTGCCACTTTCCTTGCATTGATTCTCAGCTGCTCTCCTTTTTCTTCCACCATCACCAGCCTCAGTGTCTTGGCTATGTCGTCTCCGCTAAACGACCCATCTTCGTTGCGTCTCACTTCGGCTGCCAAACCCTTCTCCACCAAAAGCCTTGCATTCAAAGGCTGATCGACAATGAGTGGCAACACAGCAAGGCAGTGACCAAACTGCAGAGCTTCAATAGCAGAACCCCATCCAGCGTGAAACAAAAACCCTCCAATCGATGGGTGTGCCAAAATCTCCATCTGAGGCACCCATTTAAAGCAAACAAGCCATTTCTTAGATGTTCTATCAACAAAACCCTGAGGCAGAGCATTAGTATTAGTACACGCCCGACTGGGTTTCCTCAGTGCCCAAAGAAATGGCAACTTTGAAAGCTCCACACCATGAGCTATCTCATAAACCTGTTCTTTACTTGGCTTACACTCACTCCCAAACCCTACAAACACTACTGACCTCGGTTCCTGCTCATCAAGCCACTCAAAGATCACATTATTCCCTGATGCATCAGTGGTTTCTTGAATTTCTTCTCTTTTGGGTTTCATCGGAGGAAGCAAACCTGTGGGAACCGAAGGCTTTCCGGTGAGTTCCGCGTACAAGTCCAAGAACTCTCCTTCATTTTCATTACAACTACGCATAGCCAGTACTTGACTTCCTGATATAGTCTTGGCAATCCTTGCAGCATCACTTATCCCAGATCGGTTTACAGCATAAACGCTGGGATGCCAGTTAACCGCCTCAAACTTGTTAAGTGCTAACAAAGACCGAAAAGGAATCCACTCCGGCGGGTGTGTTAAGACTTCCGGGGATAACGGCGGAGCATGACAAAGAGATTCTGGTGAGCCAATGAAGATATGAGTAGCAGTAGAGAAAGGAGAGAAGTAGGCAAGAGGAACACCAAGCTCTTTGGCAACATCTACAGCCCAGTGAGCAGCAAAATCTATGATTATCCAGTCAGGCACTTGATCAGCAATGAACTCCTTAAAAGGTTGTTTCAAGAGATCAAAGGCAAACTTCAAGTCATCCATTTTCTCAGAAGGTATGTCCACCGTGGCCTCGGCACCTTCCGGCAAGAGACGATCAGCAGCCAAAGTAGGCAACGGAAAAGACTCCAGGGTGATGACAGAACGTACCTCGGGAGGGATTTTTGGAAGCCTTTGGATGTTTTTAGGGGTAGAAACGAAGGAAACATGAATATTTGCTTTTGCAAGGGCTATGGAGAGTTGAACCATGGGGTAGATATGGCCGAAGGCCAACCATGGAAGAATCACAACATGAAGCTCTTTTGCCATTTTGGTAATGAGATACCGGCAAAATGTTCTCACACACATATATACATATATAGTCTCTACTCAGAGTGGAGTTCCGTTTTGAAAAAACAGAGCGGAGCTACGATTTTCGAAATTGACAAAATTACTTGACCATTGTAACCATTAAATGTGTAGATTACTGCTCAAGGATCGGGCTCACAAAAAATCAGACCAATCAGAGATGATTTGACTATTTGATCAACATATTTAACTTTTGGTTTATATAATTCATTCGATATAGCTTAAAAGTTAAGTGTGACGATCAAATGATCAAATCTTCACCGATTGAGCTGATTTTTTGTATGCATGATCCTTGAGCAATAGTCTACACATTGAATGGTTTCAATTGCCGAACAAATATGTAAATCTTATGAAAATCAAAACTTCGCTCCGTATTTTTAAAGCGAAGCTCCACTCCTGAGACTATATATATATATATATATGGGGTCTTTTCCCAAAACCCAAGAAAAAGATTTAAAATTCCCACTAACTTAGCAAAAGATTCAAAATTCCCACTAACCCACTAATTAGGTAAAAAGACTAGCATATCCTCATTTTAATTAATGAATTACCCAATACCATTACTCTCTCATCACCTCTTTATTGATTCTTGACTTGATTTCGACGGTGTTGACCGTAGATCACCGGCGTTGACCGTTGACCGGATTCCGGCAACTCTGGCCAGATTTTGGTGACCGGTGACCGGATTCCGACGACTTTGACTTTTGACATGTTGACTTTGACCAGTTGACTGTTTATCCTCAACTAAGTATCAGTTTACCCTAAACAAATAAATACTCATTTGACGTTCAACTAATACTCAGTTGAGGGTCAACTGATACTCAGTTGAGGGTCAACTGATACTCAGTTGAGGGTCAACTAATACTCAGTTGGCGATTAACTAAGTGTCAATTGAGGTTGGTTCAATGATACTCAATTGAGAGTCACCTAAGTATCAGTTAACGTTCAACTGACTCAATTGATACTCAGCTTTGCCTCATGTCCATCCTTCCCATCTAAAAATTGGATGAAATGGCAACAAAACAAGAGTTGTACCCTGCCAAGCAAACGTTACCAACCAAAACCGATCCAAATTTACAATACGAATACATAAACTGTGAATCTGTGATTGCATCACTAATCAAACAAGAGTAACTCAAATACACTTAAATATTTAGGTAAAGTTCTAGTACTCAAACACTATACAAGAATTAAGCCCCAAAGAGACAAAAAAACACTTTTACTCATAATCGAGCTTTTAGAACTGCCAAATTGTTCAACAAAGAACCCAACCAATAACATATGTGAACATATCAATCATCAAATTGTTCAACTGATATTCAGTTCAGGTTCAACTGATACTCAGTTGAGGGTCAACTGACACTCAGTTGAGGATCAACTCATACTCAGTTGAGGATCAACTCATACTTAGTTGAGGTTGGTTCAATGATACTCAATTGAGAAGCCATGAGCTCATTTACAGTAAATCTTACCAAGTAATGAACTTATCGTCCAAATTGTTCCAATGGCATTGTTGTTAGTGGTCACATTAATAATAGGACCTGGAAACTTTGCATTAATGGCAATAACCTGATATATCAGTATGATATTATGGGAGCACACAAGTAATTATTAGAGAATACCAAAGTACAAGTTCCTGCCAAGTCTTTTCTCAAGCTTAAAAGAAAATTACATCTATACCTACACCACGAGCAGCAACATCTGTTGCAGTCATTATTGGTCTCTTGCCTACTTTTAACTTAGAGAGGACCCAATCCCTTTCTGCAAACTGAGCAGAAAATGATGCTGTAACCCGTCTTGCAGGAAGCAACCTATCAGTTGAGGGTCAACTGAGTATCAGTTGACACGACCCTACGCCAGCGACACTCTAGTTTGAAACGTCAGCTATGACTCGAATCCATCGAGCTTCTCCGCTCAAGTCTTGTCAAATCTCAAGTTCGATCCCGTGCTGAGAGAAGAAAGAGGTAGCGTTGTGTGGCAAGGAGAGGAGCGACGAGTGCAGTGCATCTTGGCAGCAAGCAACAGAGACTAGGGCGCCGAGCCAAGGCTGAGGCGAGCGAAGGCAAAAGAGTCGAAAGCGTGGGAAGGTGACGAGTTCACGACATGAGAGAGGATCACGAAGCTTGGAAGCTATGATCCCTGGAGACGCCGAGGCCGAAGGGGCAACGACAGTGGCCGAAATGCTTTGGCCGACTTAGGTTGTTACAGACCATTTAGAAAACGAGTATAAAGAAATAGGGTTTCAGTGGAGAGAGTGATATATGAGAGAGGCAATTTTGGAAAGAAAAAAATAGAAGATAAGAAAAAATTAGCTGGTGGGAAAGAATTTCTTAGAGTTAGTGGGCTGATAATAATATTGCAATCTTATTTAGACTAGTAAAAAAGAATTCTCTAAAACTAGGACCGATGAGAATAATCTCATCATATATCATGCATTCATGCAGGCATGTAAAAGTTAGCCGTCCATTTTAGAATGGAACCTGTGTACAAGTGTATGGCAAACTCTTTGTTGAGCAAATAAACTGTCTGAATGGTACCACAGGCCCACCCTTCAGTTATGCTTCGTATTCCGTGCCCCTTAAATTTTCATCGACTGCTACCCACTTTCCCATGCATGGCTTTTTGTGAGCTCAATAAACGACACAAGAGGAAAGAAACGGATAATGGGGTGGTTATCCACTCAAGAAAACAACATAAACCATTGTATAATGCAAAAACTAGACCTGCCGGAAACGCCGCATATTTATCTTACTAAATTAGTCGAACAAATATGTATCTGAAGATTAATTGAGAAAGCATATCAAGCCTTTCGATGTTGTAAAGTCAGTAGTACAGTGTCCTCGGTACATAAGGCCGAGTATTACCTGCAATCCTACCATACAGCACTGGTACCAGTATAGCATATTCATGCTAAAGGAAGCTCTTTAGTTAGGTTTTAGTACATCAAAAAATGAGACAGGCATCTTCTTAGTTTTTGCACCGAGATCCTGAAATAGATGAGAAGAATGCTTTATATTCTCTATAGATTATTTGCAGAATGCCTAAACATTCAAAGTCCATTTCGTTCTTTCTTAGTAGAAACCAGAATTATTCTTTCTTTTATTCATTCCAAAAATTAAAAGAAGTTTATACCTCTATAGCAGATGCCAAACGAAAAATTGAGGCTTCACCCCATGGACGACCAATCAGTTGCAAACCTATTGGAAGTCCTTGTTTATCATAACCAACCTGCATGTTCAACCAAGTACAAAAACATAGTCAATCAGCCCAGTAAAACAACAGAATTAAGACCAGACAAATAATAACAATGAGAATATTTTGCTCCATTGCTGAAATAAATACCGCTATATAACCTTGCAAAGGCTAGAAGACTACAACTAGACAAAATTAACTATGTACGACATTACAAACTTGAAAAAAAAAAGGTTCCAGGTATTGGAAAGTCAGTTAACTCTCATAAACTGAAAAAACTGATCAATACCCTCTGATGCAAGCATTGTACCTTTGGAAAACGAGTAGAACTTGAAGCTTTTTTCATCAAGGAAGGTGTACACAAGATTGACATCAAATTGTAATTTAACCAACTTAAAGCAACAGCTATATGATGAGGCCACAAGAAAAGGGGGTGAACAAAAGTATTACTCACAGGTATAGAAATGGCAGGAAGTCCTAGAAGATTTGCAGCAACGATGAACCGCATAAGATCACCTGAAACAAAGGAAGCCAGGTATAGATCAAGTTTGAAAGATTGTAACAGGTGTATTTTTTTTTTCATTTTCCTGCAGCAATACTCAGAAAGTCAGAAGGATGAAGGACTTGCTATGAGTGAGAGAATAGGAAAGCTCATGACGGAAATCAATCCTTATGAACCATTTAAAAGAAGAAAAAAAAATCAATTTCATAAGCATCATCAGGTGATTTTCTATTTTTCACATTAGAGAATTTGAAAGACAAAAAATTATTCTGTCAAGATCAAATCAGATCATAGAACAACAGACCTGTAACCTGCATGTCTGTCTCCCCATCTGTAAGAGCAGTAGGTGGAATTTTGGGTGCTGTCATCCTATTGTGCATTAAAACAATCGACTAAGAAAATACAGTTTATCATTTTAGTAAGATTTAAGGGAGAAAAAAAAATACATGATATATACCATAGCTACTTATATTGAGTGGGATCCATTACTTATAGCTATCCATTTCACAGTTGACGTCATTACTTCTATCAGTAAGGCACATACCCAGTTGTAGGAGTCACTATGACATCAACCCTCTTAAAGATCTCCATATGATGGTACATAATCCTTCTCCTGAGAAAAATGTGATTGAAATTAAGAGCATAATCACGTAAACGTTTAACATTACAGACTTCCCCTACGAATCTCACTTTTAATTAGACCATCGATCCCCCGACTCCCATCAAATAATAATGTTAAACTCTATCTTGAAAATAACATATTTTGGATCCTAACTTCCTAAGAAAATGTAGGCAATAATGCACACTGTATTTAAAACGAGGGAAAAACACAATGAAATTCACTACTTCTACATGTGCACCCCAAGAGGATGTGTTTCTGCAAGTAAGAGAGGTCAAGTCCATGTGAATGCTAAGAGTGTTTCTGCAAGCAAGCAGGTCAAATCCATCCATGTGCAACACAACATTCTGTGTTAGACCTCAAAATTGCAATTCCAATCTTGGGGAAAGTTAAAAAACAAAACAAAAACAGTCCTTCAATCATTTTAATCAGAAATTAGTTTTATACTGAATGTTTGTATAATCCCTTGAAGATGGCACTACAAAGAACTTCATTTCAAATAACATGTGATTTGAAATAAACATCCTGATCAAGCTTTCACACGCACTAGAACCTCATCCATGTGTTCTTTTTTTATCATATAGGTTTGGCTAACCTTATACACTGGGCAGCAACATAGTCTGCTGCAGAAAATGATCGGAACAAGGCCATACTAGTGCGTGTATCATATGTCAATCTCACATCATATCTACACAAAAGATTACAAACACAATAGAGTTACAAATTATATGGAATTAAGATATAGAAGGGAAAAGTGCTTGCAGAATGATCAATCTAAACCTGTTTCAGAAACCTATCTCACTCACTTGATTAAAAAAAAAACCTATCTCACACCACGGCTTTAATAATATATTGTCCCTTAATAGGTTTTTGTTCACCCATGGAAGTGTGTAATATGTGTTGATTAAAGCAAAAAGCTTATGGAGACTATTTCTATGATCAAATTGAATCGATGATCCACAGAAACTCTTTTGTATAATTTATACTAACAATGTTGTGTAAAGTCTTGCCCCTCCACAACAGATAAGTACAAAAGAAACATACCCATCTTCACAGTCAGGATTTACTGAACTGAGAAACTCAGATCCAATTGAAACAAGATGAGCAGTACGCATTTCATGGAGCTCAGGTATAACAATCTCTACCATCTATAATTGGAAGGTAGAGGCTCAGTTTAAAATAAAACATATTAAATTGAAACCAGTCATCTAAAATTTTAAACCAAGAACACACAGAAAATATCAAGTACACGACAAGAATGATGGCTTACTTCACAACCATGGTTTTTCGATAGAAGATTAAGAACATCCTCACACGTATCAGAGATGTCAGTTGAATGAACATCACTGAACCACTGCAAGAAAATGTTTGTAGATCCATGAAATCTCATGGATCTAATAATGTCAAATTGACCGATTGAATTAATTATTTACCGGCGTATACTTCCCCAGTCGCAAGGATTCCAAGCTATTCAAACTTTCATGTAATGACAAATCTGGCACGGAGGGCGGTGACTACAAACATGAAAATTAGTGTCGGATGTTGCAACAGATGAGAGAAACCAATTAATATATAATGCAGTACTAGTAGTTCAACTGTGCAATATTTTTTGGAAGTACCGAAGACATGAAGAGGCTTCATGCCATATGTACAATGATCATAAAAACTGAATCAATCGAGACAAACACGCTTGAACAATCATATTTGTCAAACAAAGGTATATTCATAACTCGAAATGAATACAAACTGATTCTTAGCAGTACTTTTAGCAAAAAAGAAGAAGTAATATTAGATCCTTAATCTATAATATCCAGAAAGACCCTTTCTTCTAGCATATACTACACTTTCTCAGTTTTTGGCCATGAATGAGTCTTGCTCAAGTGACTTAAAAAATTAAATGAACAAATTATGAGCAGCTATTTTATTCAAGCAAGTAATACTAATAGATTTGAAAAAGTTACCGGTTTTAAACAAATTCTATCCGTGAGCGAAGTGCCCAAAATAGCCGAGTACCTGGTAAAATATAACTGTTGTCAGAATAAAAATGAAATACACAGTGCCTAGTGTCTTTTGTCGATGCACAAAAGATCAGGCTAACAATGATTTGTGTTTTAATGCCTCAAAAACACAAAGTCACAAAGCAACTTTCAATTGAGAAAGAAAAAGACAAGGGAACCATAGAATCAAAAGTAGTCTAAAAAAGAGGAGTGATGCATGAACCAAGCATGGTGGCAATTAGTCTGTCTAAATCCGCCTCAACAGAGGAACCATGGTGTCTTTTGCATTCACAAATAGATGAGGGGCTCTGATATTAGTAACAATTCGAGCCAACAGCTTTATGGTTATACAGAAAATTACTTGGGGCCCTGTATGGTAGCGTATCTATTTAGTTAAAGGTTTTTGTTTTTAGTTAAGGAGATCGACAGATTATCTCAATGTAAAACAGACGTGGCACCTGACATAAAAAAGTGATAATATTTAATATTTTTGAGTAACACTAACAGGGCGTCATTTTTGTTTTAAGGAATCAGTTTTTATGTTGAAGAAAGCATTGAGATGGGATAGATCAAAGGTAACATAAACAAAAAAGAAAAAACTTGGGAATACAAACCAGTGAGATAAAAGGGATACAACAGGGAGGATGAATACAAAAACCAAATATTGGAACAAAAAAAGTACTTGAAATTATTCTTAATTTTCAGACTCCATCCTTTTAACGATTTCTCCCACCTTTCTGTAATATACTCTACACCTCCTTTTCTCACAAAAAAAAAACTAATTGACCATATGATACCAAATCGGCCCTCAGTTAAGTAAATTCAGAACAAATTTATTTACTTTGAGTGAAGTTCACAACATATATATGTGCATCAGCTTATCATCAAATGTGATTCACTCTTGCAAAGTTATTCTTTATCATTTGTGATCTTCATAGCTCAATACCATTCCCAAGATGGTCTACTCCAATTATGAACGGGAAAAAAAATCACAACAGCTTTATCAAAAATCATGAGTAATGGCAAACTTAATCACAAGGAAGAGTTTACTTACACTAGCATGGCATCCTCCACTGTAGATGCAATTGGTCCAATAATTTCCACGGTACCAGCATCACATAATGCTCTGGGAGCAAAAGAGTGGATAAACGTCAAGTCTGTTTTTTTTTGTCAGTATTTATTTATTTATTTTGTCAAAGCCGCATACTATTATTTATTTATCAGATTAACTTGTGAATGAAATTATTTGGTAATCTCAAAGTTTTTAGACAGAGAGTTTATGTGTTTCAGTTGTATCATTGAATGATAAAATTTTGGCCGCTGCTGAAATAGTACAAAATAAAATCTACTAGTGTTATGAACTACAAAAAATTTCCATTCAAGATGATGTTCCTTGTATCATGCTGACCGTTGTCCTCAAATATAAAACAAGTAAGAACCCTTTGAAAATTAAAGGTCAACAGAGAGCAGAGGGGATCAAATGCAGCCAGTAGTGCAAAAAAAAAACATATGAACATGACCTTAAGATGAACGAGCTTACCCACTTATATCTGTCCGTCCGTATGTTGTCTTTAATCCCACTACACCACAAAGTGAAGAAGGAATACGGACCGAACCTGCCCTTTCATATTGATTTAAGAGAAGAAATACGTTAGAATAACATTAACCCAATTTTAGGCATCTCATATGTTTAAGAGTACAACCTCCACCATCAGTTCCCAGGGCAGCGGAGCATAGTCCAGAAGCTACAATTGCTGCAGGTCCTGAGGACGACCCTCCTGTATACCTGTCTGGTGCATGTGGATTTCTTGTTGTTCTAAGGAAACAAAATGAGACATTATTTTAGTACTATAGAGTTGAGTACGATATTCAACCTAATTATTAAAGAAAAAGAAAATTATTTTGTTTCTTTTCATCACAACACACAAAGTAGTGCAATGACACTGCATCCCACAACCCTCTGGCTTTTTTTCCAATTCCCAGACCAAAATGGATATGAACAAACAGGGCATATTTGGAGATTCCCATGTCACTTCAGCCTCCCAAAATAACTTCTGCCAAAGATAAGATGCCACCTCACAGTTCAGAAAGAAATGATATGCATTCTTTTGTTCACTTTACCAGTGAGAGAGAATCAACAATTTTTATCTCTCAGTTGAACCAACTCAAATGTATGCATTCTCTAATGTGCCACGATCTGCCTAAGATCATAATCTTTGGAGGAATCAAGGATTTCCAATAATGGTTTCACAGTATTTTAGAGCAGAGTAATCGTCACTGCACATAAATTTATGAAATAATCTGCAGGAAGAAAACATCAACACATACTCCAATCTCCATTTCTGCGCATATGTAGTAAAATTTGGCATTCTTTCTGCCATCCTGAAACTTTTTACTATCCCAAAGCTTCCCTTGATTCCTCATCATTTAGATCCCTCCTAAGCCTCATAGACCAACTCATCGTGGTAGTGATGTTAGACTTTGAACTAATTTGACCTTTTAAAGGTCATGGAATGAATCGAAAGACTCATTCTGCATCCCACCCCAAATGTCCTTCTAAAATCTGATTCTTCTGTCACCCACTACAAGCTAAAAACACTTTGGAAAATACCTAAACTCAGCCGAGATGTCCTTCCAGCGGCTTCTACTCAAAACTCAAAGAACCAAGTTGGAACCCCGACCAAATTGTTGTCCACCCGTACTTCACTCTATGTACTAATGTTATAAACTGAGATGTGAACGAATACGTTCAGCATTTGACAAACATATATTGCATGAGCATATACAGCCACCCTCCACCATCAAATACAGGTGAATGGCCGCAGTCAAAAGATGTACTAAGATTCAGTTTAATGCAAGTTTGATGGTTTTGACTTTACACTTGTCTCCAAATGAAACATCATGTCACGATTTTCACCACATTCAAATCCCTTACATTTGTTGCTAGAAGAAATGCTTACCCGTAGTTTGGATTATTTCCTGTCGTACCCATGCCCATTTCATGCATATTTGCCTTCCCCACAAATATCACACCACAGCTACGTAACCTTGAAACACATACTGCATCTTTTCTGACAGCCCGAACCTCATGCATCCATGTTGTCCCACCTATCATGATAGATTGATAACATAAGCAGGGTCTTCTACTTAACATATTCACTAAAGATATTAGTGATTATTATTTACCCTTGGATGGATGGGGATAACAGTCTATATCATCCTTGATGGCCACGAAAATCCCATCTAAGATAGATATTGGATTTCCTACACAACCAAAACAGATAGTAATTCTCAGCAGTCTGTTGGTGGTCTGTACTTTACTTACTCAACACACTTGAAAATTGGTAAAGTTCATTCCTTTGATATACAAATTGAATGATTTTATCAGAAGCTAGGAATCAGAAGCCTCCATATTACCTTCCTCGAACCTCTTTGTTGAAGCTGCAGCCTGGTTCCTCAATTCTTGAGCGTCGAAAGAAAGCAACAAAGGCTGAGGAGGTGACTTATTGCTAAATTCTTGTAAAGCTGAAATAATATTCTCCGCAACCTAGAAATGGTGTAGCTAGAGCAATCAAGCATAGATGATAAACAATGCAGTTAGTTATAAAAGAAAGTCATCAGAAATAAATTACCATGGATGGGGTTGCAATCTTGGATCGATAAGCATAAGCATAGTCACGAATCTTCCAATACCGAAACGATGGACTCGACTCCCCACTCAAACAGGTAGCAGGATCATAGTTGGGAAGGCATTTCAAGGCCACTTGAACTCGGTCCTCTGGTTTTCCATCTTCATCAAGAACAACAACCCCGGATTCCGGTTCTAATTTTCACATCACATTCACTGAGTGAGTTAATTTCAGTCTTGATTACTATTAAAATAAAAATAACTAAGTCTGAGAACAAAATATAAACACCTTGAGGAGGAAATTCAGGTTTGAACATAGGTGCTTCTGGAATATAAGTATTCCTCAGTAACTGTAAAATAACACAGCAAGTATTCATTCAGCTCTGAAAATTAAAAAAATTAAGAAAAATAAAAATAAAAATGAGAGTAACAAACTTAGAGACCTGAGTCATCTTATTCTGCTTCTTGAGCACTGAGATGATTAGAGAACCAATCACGGGTGCCTCAACGATCCACACAAACAGCTTGAGCAGCAAACCGGTCAAATGCGGAGCTACACAAAAGCGATCGAGTCAAATTTTTAAGTCAAAATGTTGAGTCACTGTAGTGGAACAAGCGATCGAGGAACAGTGAGTGACTGACTGACCTTTGATTTCTTCTCGATCGTATTTGACGGCGGTTAAGTCGATGCAGTCGGCGGGCAACATGACATGTTTCTTGGCCATTTTTGACCTGCAACAACAATGGCTTCTGCTTCTGATTCTCTCTGTTTCTGTGTTGAGAGTGATGGATGAGTTGGTTGGGTGAAAGCTCATTGATGGCTTCCTTCATTATATAGATGCTGCCGTCCAAGATGAGATATGATTACTTAAATTCAATCAATTGTGACGACATATTGTGATGTTTGGTCCATCGTTTCTGTTAGGCGGCATTCAAGTTGGGCGGCGCAAAACCAAAGTTACCGAAATCTCGGGACGATCACTACAGAAATTAGTAGGGCCGGGACTTCCGAACCCAAAATCGAACAAAAATGGGACTGAACCGAATCCGAAAAAATCTGAATCAAAAAATTCAAAAAACCAAAAAATTAAACAAATTCGGTTCGATTACAGTTTTGGATTTTAAAAATTCGAACTGAACCGAAAAATCGAAAATATCCGAAGTTACAAAACGACGTCGTTTTATAAGTACATAAACAAGTCGGCCACAACCCAATTATTATGTCCAAAGCCTATAGCCCACACTCTCCACAAGTATATTGTGAAATTAGAAACCCTAAAAGACTAAAAGACTAAAAATCCTCTCGGCAGAGTCTCTCTCCTTGAATGTGTTGGAAACTTGGATTTTCTTGAGTCAACAAGTAGCTAGTGCTAATATGCTTTAATAGATGATTTGTGTATCGTTATAATAGATGGTTCAAAAAGTGTCCATATTGAATAATTGATTGAGTCCTTTGTTGTAAACTTGTAAGCAGGTTTTTTTTTAAGGTAAGTTTGTTTTTCAAAAGAAATATTTCAAAACAAAAACTGAAGAAAAAAAAAACCAAAAAAATTGAAGTTTTATCCGAACCAAACAGTTGGTCTTAGTTTTACTTTGTTAGAAATTGAAAAATTGAACCGAACCAAACCGAACTGTGAAAAAAGTTTGGTTTGATTTCGGTTTTTAGTAAAAACCGAACCGATTTACCCGATTCCCATCCCTAGAAATTACGTAATAGATATCTTTTTGTTTTTTGTAAATACCATACTGAAAATGCCTCCATCTCCATCGCCGCACCCATCCATTTGCACCTTCTATTTTGAGGAGAGCATGCACTATCCATGAAATAGGAGGAGCAACACCTATTTTTTTTGCCACGGTTGAAAAATAACGCTCCTATTACTACTCATCAATTTTAAATATTTTTATTTTTTTAAATTCTTGTTTAGATTTTTTGACCAATAACTAGAAAACATGTGTCAATTCTATGTGTCGTTATCATCTAAATAATTAGACCACATTTCTGGTAAGATTTTTGACCAATGATGAAATGACACGTGTCACTCACACGTGTCGTTATCGTCTAAATAATCTAGATTTTCAATAAGTTTTTCGATCAATCACGATGTGACACGTGTCACTTCCATGTGTCATTATCGTCTAAATAATTGAAGACGATTTTCGGTAACATTTTCTACCAATGACGTTGTGACATGTGTATTCATCTTCAAACATTAGATCATCTACAACTGGCTATAAAAGTATAATCCACCACTCATTGTATACTCACATCATCAATAAATCACTTACAAATCTACCTGGAAACACATCTCTTTAAATATTTTTCCACATTCTCACATCAATAAGATGAATCATTTCCATTTCCGTAATTTTTTCAAGCAGAGGCAACAACAAAACGAACAAGATGACGAAATTGCTAATGCCTTCGTCACTGACGCAATCATGGTGGTTGAAGCATTTGACGATTATGATGAATCACAAGGTAGTGGTTCATATCGTGGTCGCTCACCAAATCATCCAAGTGAGAGGGAGTGAAGGGGACATAATCTAATTCAAGATTACTTCATCAACACCCTATCTTCAATGAGAAAAATTTTTGTCAGAGGTACTGAATAAGCACGAATTTATTCAACCGTATCATGGAAAAACTCTGCAATCACCACCAATTTTGACATAAAAGATCAGATGTCACTAGAATGCTTGGACTTGTTTGTTGCCGATGATAAAACAAACGTTATGACGACTGAAAGAAATTCACAATTGTAAATCTTCGGAACGAAGCTAATTAGTGGACAATTTTTGTAAAAACTCAAAGGATTGAGAGAAGAGACGAGGGAGATGATAAATTTCTTGTGCACAAATTGGTGTGAGATGTGAATAAATGAATATAGTATTTATATAAAAAATGGTATGGTGTTATTTGTAATTTTTTGGAATTTTTAATAATTTTTTAAGGATTGTTTTTAGCAAATATTTAGTTTCTGCCAGTTTTTTTTACAAAAACTGCCGTTTGAGTTAAATCTGGGCCATTGGATCGATTTTTTGAATCAAAACCAGTGGCCCAGATGAATATGACCGTTGGAGTTTTCTGGTTGACATGCGTGCCATGTGTCACTTTCTTATTCATTTTTTTTTACTTTCTTACTTGCACGCGCCTTAATTAAAAAAAGGAAGCGTCTGGCTTTACCCATGTGAGTGGGCTCCACCAGGCCTGCTCGTCTTCTCTCTGTGTTGCTTTTGCTAAATGGCCTACTCATCCTCTCAGTGAACGACCAGTCATCCGCCACAAATCCTCTCGCGACATCTCACCAGCGGCCTGGTCCTGCTAGTTCTGATGGGCCCCAACCGTTGCACCTCGATCATATTTGTCCACCTGCTGCAGATGCTATTACAAGATAAGCTAAATAAGAAAATTGCAACTCAAATGTAAAGAAAAGACAGTTAGGACATAGAAAACAAACTTAAAAAGTAAAGGAAAATATCCTGAACTTAAACTAGTACTCCCACCGCCTCTGATATATCGCATAACCACATACAAACTGGTGTGCAAAGGTTACCGAAGAGGAGTCAAATCCAAAGAATACAATCCGAGCTGATCGAAGACAAAAGAATCCTATCTCACACACTAAAAGATAACCAAACTGAACAATAGTGTTTTCTCCACTACCAAGACCAAGGAAAAATCATGGATGTCAAGAAACACAAACAAGAAACATAATCAAAGGAAATTTGGGGGGGGGGGGCGCAACCATAAGCATTATCGATGAATCCTCTCAGAAAGCATTAAACTGTTGTGAGATTGACTAATTTTTGGTGTGAAAACATGTCAAATTATTTGACAAAATATAAACTAAAACTAGATGTAGCCAGAGCAACCACCAGATAGGAGTATGCATTGGACAAAGGCAAGAAAGCCACCACAAGGGCATACGATCTGGACAAAACCAGGAAAGCCACCATAACGGGTCTATGCTAGTTGACAATGAAAAAGATGGCCAACATGTTTATTTTAGCTATATAGCAAAAATAAAAATACTATGGACCGAGGATTATCTCCCAAGCTCGATTTTGACCTAACTTAGCAGTAGTGGTGGCACAGCAACCCCATAGCTCTAGTCATTGACCCAATGCAATGACACCATCACCCATTTGACCACCATGGAGCCACCTTCCTGTCGATCGTTGAGTTGTCCATCTTGAGCCCCCGTAAGGCAGTGAAACCCACTAAACCAAACAGATCTGGAAAAAAAAAATAGATCTGTCGATGCCTACCTGAAACACATCTCACAATAACCTGCTATCAAACCAGACTATTCGACCACATAAAGGAAGCATACAACCCTATGCGGCAATCGTACCATCTTTCTCCGCCGTGTCGTCGCTCGACCAGCTGCCGGATAACGAAGACAAATGGCAAATGCCGAAGCTATCGCGCCAAAAACTATGCACCACCATTGCTTGCGAAAAATTGGTCGTCGGTCCCCGAACACCATACTGTGTTAGGAAAGCACAACCGGTTTAGCTACACTTGTGGTGTAACGCCACATCTCAAGCCCGGTACCCAATTGGCGAGCTGCCGAACAAGCACAATATGTAAGCCCTAAATCCAAAATGTGTATTCGCACGTGAGGCATGTTCTCTTGTATTCTGCTTTTGCAACGCTTATCATTAATATTTTTATATAAGAGATATATTCTAAATGACAAATAAAAGAAATTTGTTTACCAACCATTTGTATGTTTCCCTGTCACGTTAGTTTAGTATCTAAACTTGAAAAGTTTATCACATTGTTGTCTAAGGTTATATTTTCGTACCTGCGTGATACCTATGTCAAATTTCCATCCATATTTTATTAGGTTTTGGTGATGTGTCATTCACGGTATTTGAAATTGAGTGTTAAAATACAAACATTACCTTTTCTCGCCAGTTCTACGCGTTCCTTTCAAGTTTCACCTTCTTTCCCACGCGAAGAAAAACCTCCACACTCCTTCATTCCATCCAGTTTGCCTTCCTTCATAAAGTCCTCATTTTCACTCTGCCTTTATCACTCTCCTTTTCACTTTCACCAATACAATACAAACCTCTTATTTTTCATTTCAAACCTGCCAAATCTTCCATCATGACTAGTTAACGAAACTGTGTTCTCTTCTATAAGTCTATTAAGATCAAGTTAGTGATTATGGATAGTGATGGTTCAATCAAGTGAGTTTGCTTATACTTCTCCAAGTTGGATATGCAAATCCAAGAATAGATTTCAAACTCCCTTCACTTTTATCTATCAGTCTTAAATCCAATACAACATAGATAATTAAAAGGTAAGTTCTAAAATTATTCGAAGTTGAGATCAAGTGGCGAAACCAGATATGCAAGGAAGAAGAATAAACTAGAAGATGAAGAATATAGACTAAGATGGAGAAGGGGAGGGAAGAACCAAAAGCATATGGGATGAAATAGGCCATAGTTCTATAGAGAAGAAAATGATGCTAATATGTATCTTAGCCGTAAGATAAAAATGGATGGCTAATATTGAAAGGTTAGGTAGATGTTAGGCAATCTCTGGTTAGGAAAGGATCTGAATCCGGTGTGCGAAGACTTGTTGAATGTACATGGTGTCTCCCATTGGAGAAGAGTATGAAAGAAGGAACTGGGCTTGTGGAAACAACGCTGAGGTAAGTCATTTCTCATTCAATCAATTTATGGTTGTTTACATGAATTTATCATGTTGCAGAGAAAATGCCTAACCATGTTTTGGATTTATCTTCCACATTATGAAAGAGCGAGGTCTTTGTTTCCATTATTACTTTCAGAAAAGGAGAGATCAGAGAAAGAATTTGGAAAAAGAAGAAATACAGACAAGTGGATTGCTCATGTGATGCATTGCATTTCAGAACATTGATGATTTTGGTCTTTTGTAAGTGGACTCAGAAATTAGTTGAAACATTGTAAAGAAAAAGTTCATGATGAACTTGAAAAGGAATTGAAATTAAAGAAGAAGAAATACAATCAAGTGGATTGTTCCCATGGTGGTTGAGAATAATTGTGTTGATGTTGTTATGCCTTCCAAGAAAGGGAAGCTAATATGAATGTATGATACTTTCTCGTAGTCTATAGTCAGACTACCAACCCCAGGGCCCTTCCAGGGTTTTTATCTGACTTTTAAGGGAGCTGGATATGAAAATTGCGGAGAAAGTTAAGAGCTTCAACCTAGGATTTGGTAGTGTGTACTCAAGTGAATCCAAGATAGAGATCCACCATTGTACTAGATGCAGGTTCTCCTCGGATAGTGGGGAATGCTTTGAGCTTGGTTAACCTGAGAATGGTGCAACTATTTTCTACGGATGGGGGCCAAAGACTTTTATTGTTATAGTTTGCAGGGTTCAAAGAAAGCTTTGATTCTTATTCTAGTGGAGGAGGATGATGGTTATGCTACTAAGGTCTAAACATAGGGGTGCACTTCAGTGTGCAACCCACCATATGTGACTTGAATTTTGCACTAGTTTTCTCTTCTATGTGCCTTCCACATGTCACTTTGCTTATAAGAATGTACCCACACATTGGTAGACGACACATTGTAGAATCTCCCTTAAACATTTTGATCACATTGTAAAATTGAAAGACGGGGAACTAAGTTTTTTCTTAATTTATCACCTAGTTTTCTTTCGTTTTGTTGTGTAATTTTGCTTCATTTTCCATGACCTATTTTAAGACATTACTTTTCATCAATCCATGGCTCATGTGGCGATCTTTTGTAATTCAGGAAATGGGCTATCTCAAGTGGTAAAACCACCACTACCTAGGAAATTGGGTATTATTTGTTGAGTTCGAGTCACGGCAAGAGGTAAGGATGAAATCTTATAATCCCTTTTCAAAGAAAAAGATAAAGTAAAAATGACTACTGTATCAATAAAACAAAGGGTGCGTCTATTTACACCTCTAAAATTGCTACTTAATTACAGCTCCCAAATATTTCATCATTAATCTTATAATTTTACCCTTCCTCATTTTTCTTTCTTTCTTTTCTCACCTCTAATTTTAAAAAAAATTAAAATAAAAAGTTCGATCACCAATCTAAAGAGTGTGTTCAATCTGGATTTTGAAGGATTTTGAAGGATTCTTTATAATATGTGGATTATTTTGGATTGTTTTAATTTTATGAATTGTTTTAATTCCGATCTACATAGATTTGAAAGGATTCTTTTGTATTGTTTATAAGGATTTGGTTGGATTTCTAAGGATTATTCAAAAAATTAAAGTCTAAATAAATTAATCAAAAACTCAATTTCAAAATATATTATCACATATACAAGACTATAATGCACAATTATTGATCTTTCCAACATCATGGTTACAATCATGAATTGTCACCTTCTCATTGGAAGAGACCATTTGAAAATGGAGACATCTCATTGCTATAAAAATAAGATATGAGGTACCATTTTATAACATTTTATCATATTTATAAAGTCATATTATTCCTTAACTAGACCAAAGTTCATATCTTATACAATTTAGTTATCAAAAGTATAGTAGTTGAAGTTATCAATGATATCAAACTTTAAGGAAGTGGTAATGAAACCAAAGGTACTTTATCTTTGTGGTTATACCTAGGTTTTAAGAATGTATGAGAGAGAGAGAGAGAGAGAGAGAGAGAGAGTGAAAGGACCCAACCCCGATTTAGCTCCCTAAACCGGAATCGAACCCCTTCGAAAACACGAACCAACAAAAACTTTTCAAAATTCCGGCAGAGTTTCGTTACTAACGTGGAATTACCATTACCTGCACGCGGAAAATACACTTCATCCTATGCCACAAAAAGCAAACCGTGGGCACCAATCCCATCCGGATTTCTCAATATATCAACGGTAAAGTAAAACAATAAATATAATAGTACTTTACTGAAATCCGGTATAAAATCGTATAACATATACCACAGAAAGCTCAGAGCGACATCTAGTGTATAAACATATCAGTATACCACAGTAGGTAGAACAATAAACCTACTGGAAGAAACAAGGTAGCTCGAGCACTATGCCTCCGACCACGACGTGCGACACCAGAGCCTGAACTGCAAACTGGGCACGGAAACCGAAAAGCCCAGGGGAAAGACAATAAACACGTTAGAGTGAGTGGACGAAAATAAATGTCTTTCACCAGTTAATATATATGTTTAAAATAACATATGCGAGTCCAGGTAAATAAAAACATCATGGTACACGAGGTAAAACTCACACTCCTCCAGTGTACTGAGCATGCAAGTATAAATCTCACGGGGTCACTCATGGACACCTCCGTGCTAGTACAGTCCGAATCACGGGATCCCAGACCCACACGTGATTCGAGCCAGAAAGGCCTTAGGTCAGGGTATCTGTTTCCACCCGGAACTACATCGGCACAAGAAACAGACATATGTACCCACCCGGAACTACATCGGCACAAGGTACAGAAACCAGTACCCACCCGGAACTACATCGGCACAAGGTACGGTACCCCTACTGGTAGGCACCCTCGGGGATCAGCCGGGATGCGTGTGTATCGATACAACAACATGAACTACGACTGTACTCTGTGAAAATCAAATCATAAACAGTACGATGCAAATGCATGAAACAACATATAAATGTATGTATACTCGTATACACATATCCGTATATGTATAATCATAAAACACATGCTCATGTAATCCGAAATCTCATACGCATGCTCAAGTTCATAAAACGTGTATAAAGACTCGCAATCAATCCGTGAAAAGAAATTGTCCACTCACAGACTAGCGTAACGCGATATGCGTTAACCCGTGATCCGGCAGAAAGTCCATCTCCAAACGAACGATCACGAACACCTGAATATTCACAAAATCCATATCTCAAAATCATATCTCGACAATACAAGACAAATCACGAGAAACCACCGTTCTCGGAAACACATATCTCAAAGTCAACGAATCGTCGAAAACCCGATATTCACACCTCGATACCTCGCTGTACTTTCGGATGCTCAAATCGAGAAACGAACCACCCCACTGCGATCGAGGCGCGATTCCGAGTGAAATGACATGCAACTTGTCGAAAATCCAAAAAGTCAAACTGTTAACCGTTGACCGCCGTTGACTGCCGCCCACGGCGGCGCCACCGCTGACCGGACAATTTCACGGCGGAGCAACCCCTATTCCACTCAAAATCACCCACTGAGCAACTTTGTCAACTGCAACAAAAGCCAATTCTCACTCTAACCATGTCAATTTCATGAAAAACCAAATGTTCACACAAATTTCAATCCCAAAATTCTCCAAGCACACATCGAATTGAAACACCAAACTTACAGGGTAGCATCAAGGGGATGAGAGCTTCAAAGCCCACTCAAAGTTGTAGCTCAATTCGGCCTAAATTGTGCAACCCGAAATCACCAAAAATTCACCAACTTTGGCCGGATTTTTCTCACTCTTCGGCGAGCCTCGCCGCAAACGGTAGCCGGCACCACCACGAGGGAACCACGCCGAGCATAACTAGCCCTAGGCCGAAGCCTAGGGTGGCCGAAATTGATCCACCACCGTGGAGCCACCATAAGTCGACGTGAAATCCTCCTCCACCGAGTTGACTCAGTCAACTCGGTCAAACCCCAAAATAGTAAGTCATTCACTTGCCCAGAATAGCAGATTACTATTTATAGCCTTTCCCAAAACGGAAACTTGTAATTATCCTTTTCGACAAACTTTAATTCTCCGTAACTCTCGCGTCGTAACTCCGATTCCGATAATTCTCACGGCCACAAACTCATCTCAACATATTCTACCAATATCACCCGAAGTCAAACACATCGGCCAAACAGATAAAAAATCAACTGTTCAACCAAACATACATTAAATCGACTAAACAATCACAATCGGAAATAATCACAACTAAATCTTCGTAACTCAAAATCATGCTCCAGAAGTTCCCACGAGCTCGAAATTAAATTCTGAACAACTTCTGTGAAGAAGCGGAAACCAAATTCTCGTCCGGTAATTTAGTCGTTAAGTAGCTCGCCATTATAATCCGATTATGCCGAAACTTCAAATATTCATAATTACTTTCTCGGTCGTCCAAATAACGATCCGGAACCGCCCACGAACTCGAAATCACACGTACAACGACTCTCGAGAAGAGACCCAGCTCCAATTCTCGGCCAATGAGTAAGTCGTTAACAAATCTGGCGGTTCAAACATCAGTCGGCAATCTCCGACTACGCAGTAACTCACGTATACAGCTGATCATACTGCTGATTCTGGTCCGGGTCATCACACAGAGAGAGAGAGAGAGAGAGAGAGAGAGAGAGAGAGAGAGAGAGAGAGAGAGAGAGAGATGTTCTATTTTAAAATCCATCAAAATCCATTGAAATCTCTTGGGTAGGAGACTTGATTTCAATTATGCATTTTGTGTGTAAACAATTCTTCAAAATCGACTATTTAATGAAATCCTTAAAAATTTGTGGATTATTGAATATCACAGGATTTTTATGGATTATTTTAAATCTTGAATGAATGCATCAAAACTTTAAAGGATTATTTAAAATTCAAATTGAAACATTAGTATTTTAAAGGATTTTTTAATTCAAAACACTCCTTCAAAATCAGTGATTGAATACACCCATTGAAGTACAAGATATGAAGTATTGTTTGGAATCTTGTAACCCAAGTCCATGTAGAAGAACACATAACAACATTGAGGTTAACAAAAGAAATTGGATAATGACTTAAAGTAAAAAAAAACTAAGATCGATTCAATGTTGAATTAACTCTATTTTTGAACATATAATTTTCACGCATATTCTACGTTTTAATCATCAAACTCATGAAACCCAACCTTAAATTTTCAAAAAAAAAAAAATTATATAACTCAGATTTTATCAATTACTCTTGTCAATTAATTAAGAGAATTTGATAAAGGTGGTAACGTGGAGGTTGACATGCTAGCTAGTTTGATATGAATAATTGTAGAATTTTTTTATTAGGGTTAAAAATGGAATATTTAAAGTTAAAAAAAATTGGAAGTGTAAATAGTATTTTTGGATGTGTGAATAAACATACCCTAAAACAAATCGTTTGTAAAAAAGAAAAGAAAAAACTTCTTTTACTTATATTTTTTAATTTCATCCAAAATTTCAAAATGAAGTCGGTTAGATTTTCATTTTATTCATAAAATTTTCTAGAACCCAAAGTGTAACATTTCATCCTGACAATTTTCATTTTAAGATTTGTTAAGGTTAATCGATGAATGTAGTTAGTTTTTACCGTCAGTAATCATCGATGACCTTTCTATTAAAATTTTATTGATTTTATTTTTCTAGAAAGTTCTTTGGAAAAAGTGGTAGAGTTTATCGAGACGAGTTCGTGGTCACGTTAAGTGTTAAAATCATAGTTACGATAAAGAAGTTATGGTTAGCAAAATTTTTGTACGATTTTACGAATTTAAATTAGTCGCAACTTGCAAGTATAAATACAACTTTCTGAAAATGGAAAGTCAAGACTTTATTTTAGTTAGTTTTTTTCTTTCTCTCTCCTCTCCCCCGCGTCTCTTTTCTCTCTCTCTCTCTCTCTCTCTCTCTCTCTCTCTCTCTCTCTCTCTCTCGAGCTGTGAGTCGCCGGTGACTGAGCTAGCCGTTTCGGCCACCAAAGCCGGTGTCAAACTCTTCGTCTCCGCCTTCTCTTTCAAACCCTCAATGCGGCAGCCTGTAATTCTTGAAGATTAAGTTGTGGTGTCCACGAGAAATGCCACCGGCGTTATAAACCCTAGAATTTGGGGTAATTTCTTTTTCGGCCAAATCAACTGACGAGAAGTACTGAGATTTGAAGCTTTCATCACCATGAAGCTAACCATATAAGGATGATGTTCCAATTCAACCCGAGGAGTGAGAATTGACTATTTGAAAATTTTGGTGTTCTTGACTTCAAAAGCTAATTCAATGAGTTTGAGTTAAAATTGGACTTTGGTGTAATTGAAATAGTTGTTGTTGGGTTGATTTTGCACATGATGAGTTTCAGGTCACCGAAAAAAGTCACCAACTCCGCCAGAAGTGGTTCACGATGGCGCTCCGACGAAGGGAATTTCGGCATAAATTTTTTGTTTTATTCGTAATTACATACCGAATGTAATGAAGAAGTTATTGAATTGATTTGCACATTGATGATTGAGACATGTGTTCATCAGATATTAATTAAATAATTTGAAAGGACCCAACCCCGATTTAGTTTCCTAAACCGGAATCAAACCCCTTCTGAAAACGTGAACCAACAAAAACCATTAAAATTTCGGCAGAGTAACGTTACTAACGCGGAATTGCCATTACCTGCACCCGGAAAATAACACTTCATCCTATGCCACAAAAGCCAAACCGTGGGCACCAATCCCATCCGGATTTCTCAATATCATATCATTAATAGTAAACAGTAAACACAACTGTAATATATAGTATATCCGGGAAAAACCGTATAAAACATGTTTCAGAGCGACCTCTAGTGTAAATATATACAAAATATACAACAGTAGGCGAAACAAGAAATATACTGGAAAACACAGGTAGCTCGAACAACTAGCCTCCAACCACGACGTGAGACACCAGAATCTGAACTGCAAATTGGGCACGAAAACCGAAAAGCCCAGGGGAAAGACATGAAAACCGTTAGAGTGAGTGGATGAAAATAAATGTCTTTCACCAATAATATATGTTATAAAAACATATGCAAGTCTAAATGCATAAAAATCAAATGGTACACGAGGAGACGCTGACCCCACTCGCGTACAGAGCATGCATCGTAAATACCGTGGGGTCACTCATGGACTCCCTCGCGCTAGTACAGTCTGAATCACGGGATCTCAGACCCACACGTGATTCCAAGCCAAAAAGGCCTCGGGTCAGGATATCTGTCCCCCCCAGAGCGTACTCGGGGATCAGCCGAGAAGCCAATGTGTATCGATACAACCCTGATAACTGAGACTGTACTCTGTGTAAACCAAATCATAAATCCTTTCCATGCACATGCATAAAACATAATGTAAATGTATATATGTTCATAGATGCATATTCGTAAGTGCATAATCGTAAAACACATGCTCATTTAAATCATGATCATAACTGCATGCTCAAGCTCGTAAAATGTATATAAAAGACTCGCAGTCAATCCGTGAAAAGAAATGTCCACTCACAGACTAGCAAAGCGCGCACTCGCGCTAATCACGTGGCCCGGCCGAAGATCCCTCGCCCGAAGCATGATCTCGATCCCCTGAATAGTCACAAAATATATAACTGATCAAAATCGGTGCCTCAACCCTGTAACACACCTCGGAAACCAACCGTTCCCGAAAACGTATAACTGATACAAAAATAATTAACGAAATTCCCGAAATCTCCACTCAAAACCCTCGACTAAAAATCCGATACCCAAATCAACTCGAAAACCTCAAGGCGACGATCGGGGCGCGATTACGAGAAAAACGACGTTAAAAACATCAAAATTTAAAAAGTCAACGCCCTCGCCGGAGCGCCGCCGTTGACCGCTGCCGCCGGCGGGGAAGCTCACCAAAGCTTCATCTCGATGAGTAGAACACATTTCTTAACTACAACGAGGGCCAAATCGGACGGCAAGCTTTCCAAAGCCAGCTCGAAAGCCACGGTGGCTCAAAAACTCCGGCGAGGCTATTCGCCGTCGAACCACCGCCTACGGCGCACGGCAGCCCACGGGGCCACTCCCAATGGACTCGCCGTGGCCCCACGGCCAAAACCCCTCCATCCTCGGCCACCCCCGTGGCCGGAGCACAGCCGTCACAACAACCTCAAACCGGCCGGAAAATTCAAGAATTTCAACTCCACATTTCTCCCTCAATTCTCAACCAAATCAAGAAATTCCAAGTTCTAAACTGTTTAGAATCACGAGGAGAACGTTTTACCTTGAAGGGTTGTGGCCTGAAATGGCCGGAATCAGCCGGTCCGGCGACGGAAGCCAAACGGTCCGTTTTTCTCCTCCGGTCAACGAAAGTCAACGGTCAAATCTTGGTCAACGACGGTCAAACTTCCCAAATAGTGTTTTCTACAATTTTTCGACTATTTCCGATATTTATACTCGCTCCTCGGGACGATCGACGGTCCAAAACGGATAACCATTACGATTCGGATAAACTCGATACGAACGGATAAACTCGTCGATAAACCGAAACTTCAAATAATCATATTATATTCCTCGGTTATCGGAAAAATCATCCGGAACCGCCCACGAACTCGAAATCATGTGCACTACAACTCTTGAGAAGAGATTCAACTCAAATTCTCAGCCGATATTTAAGTCGTAAACAAAACCGACAAACCACACAATTATGGTTCGGGTCGTCACAATTCTACCCCCCTTAAAAAAAATTTGACCTCGAAATTTACATACATGTTAGGTGAACAGATGAGGATACTGCTCCCGCATACGCTGCTCAGTCTCCCAGGTGGCCTCCTCAACCGAGTGATTCTGCCACAAGACCTTTACCAGCGGTATAACACAGTGCCTCAACTCCTGCTCACGACGATCTAGAATCTGTACCGGCTCCTCCACGTACGTCAAATCCTCCCGAATCGGTAACTGCTGTGGGGCTAACACATGTGACGGATCTGAGATGTATTTCCGCAACATCGAAACGTGGAAAACATCATGAACACGAGCCATCTCAGCTGGCAACTCAAGCCTGTAAGCAACAGCTCCGACCCTCTCGGTGATCTCGTACAGACCAATGTATCGTGGTCGAAGCTTGCCATGCTTCTAGAAACACACAACACCCTTCCACGGAGATAGTTTCAGGAAGACCCAATCGCCTACCTCAAAATCAAGACTCTTCCTCCTCACGTCCGCTTAACTCTTCTGGCGATCCTGGGCGATCTTCAATCTGTCCCGGATAATCTGGACGTCCTCCATAGTGCTCTACACCAGATCAGGGCCAATAAGCCATCGCTCGCCCACCTCACTCCAACCCAATGGAGTGCGGCACTGCTTCTCGTACAGGGCCTCGCACGGTGCCATCTCGATACTGGCCTGATAGTTGTTGTTGTAGGCGAACTCTATTAAATGCAGTTGCTGGTCCCAATTCTCGTGAAACTGCAACACACATGACCGCAACATATCCTCACGTGTTTGTATAGTTCGCTCAGACTGCCTGTCGGTCTGAGGATGAAAAGCTGTACTGAAACACAACCTCGTGCCCATGGCTCGCTGCAAAGCCTGCCAAAACTCAGAGGTAAACTGACTGTCTCGGTCAGAAACAATAGATACAGGCACTCCGTGCAGTCGAACAATCTCTGACAAATACAGCTTGGTCAATCTGCCCATTGATATCTTCCCCGGAAGTGCGAGAAAATGAGCAGATTTCGTCAGTCGATCCACAATAACCCAAATACCAGTGTTGCCAGCCGAAGTACGCGGCAACTGATTAACGAAATCTATAGTAATATGCTCCCAATTCCAAACCGGAATCTCCAGTGGCTGTAATTTCCCTGCAGGCTTCTGCCTCTCCGCTTTAACCTGCTGACAAATCAAACATCGGCTCACGTATGCAGCAATCTCCCACTTCATGTTGCTCCACTAGTAATACGCTCGAAGTGTATGAAACATCTTCGTACCTCCGGGATGCATCGCATACGCCGAACTATGGGCCTCATCCAGAATCTCCTTCTTCAGGCTCTCATCTCTGGGCAAACACAATCTGCCTCTGAACAACAACGTACCATCGTCGCTCAATCGAAACTCTGTAGGCACACCATTCTGTATCATGGTCTTCTTGCCCAACAGGTAGGAATCTGAATCCTGAGCCTCCCGCACTTGATCAACCAACATGGGTCGAACCTGGAAACTGGCTAACAAGGCTCCCCGTCATCCCACTCAAACTCGGCACCCGTAGCCCGAAGCTCGGCTAACATAGACACTCTAGCCACACACACATGGAACAACGAAGCTCCGAATTTCCGACTAACTGCATCAGCCACAACATTGGCCTTCCCTGGATGGTACTCAAAAGTGCAATCGTAGTCGTTGATCAACTCCATCCACCGGCGTTGTCTCATGTTCAAATCTGGCTACATCCGCAAGTAGGTGAGACTCTTGTGGTCGGTGTAGATCTTACACTGGGTCCCGTACAAGTAATGTCTCCAACTCTTCAACGCTAGCACAATAGCGGCCAACTCCAAATCATGGGTCGGATAGTTAACTTCGTGTGGTTTCAACTGCTTGGAACCGTAGGCTACAACTCTGCCATGTTGCATCAGCACACAACCTAGTCCCAACCTTGACGCATCACTATAAACCACAAACTTACCGCTGTCGTCTGGTAATGTCAGAACCGGTGCAGTAGTCAACTTCTCCTTCAGGAGCAAATAACTCTCCTCACATGCATCAGACCACTCAAACTTGACGGCCTTCTTCGTCAACCTGGTCAGTGGGGTAGCAATCCGAGAAAAATCCTGTACAAACCGCCGGTAGTAGCTTGCCAAACCCAAGAAACTTCGGATCTCCGGTACAGTGGTAGGTCTACTCCAATTCAACACGGCCTCGATCTTGTCAGGATCAACGCTGACTCCCTCAGCCGATATCACATGGCCCAGAAACTTCACATTGTCCAGCCAAAACTCGCACTTGCTAAACTTCGCGAATAACTGATGGTCCCGCAAAGTCCGCAACACCACTCACAAATACTTTTTATGCTGGCCCATACTCCTAGAATAGATCAAAATATCATCAATAAACACAATCACGAACTTGTCCAGAAACTGTCTGTACACCCGATTCATCAAGTCCATGAAAGTTGCGGGGGCGTTGGTCAACCCAAACGGCATAACCAAAAACTCGTAATGCCCATACCGCGACCTGAAAGCTATCCTGGCCACATCAGAGTCTCGGATCCTCAACTGGTGATATCCGGATCGAAGATCAATCTTCGAAAAGACTGAAGCTCCCTTGAGTTGATCGAATAAATCATCAATCCGCGGCAACGGATACTTATTCTTCACTGTAACCTGATTCAGCTTCCGGTAGTCGATGCACAACCGCATAGATCCATCCTTCTTCCGTACAAACAAAACCGGGGCACCCCATGGCGAAACACTGGGTTGAATAAAACCCTTCTCCAACAACTCCTGGAGCTGAACCTGTAACTCTTTCAACTCCGCTGGCGCCATACGATACGGTGCCTGAGAAATGGGTGGGTCCTGTACATGGTAACAGCTCAATAGTGAAATCAATCTCCCGCACTGGAGGTATGCCCGGTAACTCCTCTGGAAATACATCCGGAAACTCAGAAACCACCTCAATACCACCAAGGTCCGGCACAACAGCCGTAGTGTCTACCACATGAGCTAAGTAAGCAACACAACCTTTCTTCATCATTCGATCCGCCTTCATCGCAGAAATCAAACATGGTAGTGAAGTGTTCTTCTCGCCGCGAAACAATATCTCGGGAAAACCTGGTCGTTGAAACGCATCCTCCTCCTTGTGAAAGTCAAGCATGGCCCAATGCGTCTCCAAGAAATCCATACCCAAGATCAAATCAAAGTCGACGATATCAAGCAACAATAAATCTTCGGCTAAACCATGGCCTCCAATAACAATCTCACAGTCTCTGTACACCCAGCCAATACTAACCACCTCACCAGACGGATATAACACTCTCCATAACCCTGGAAGTGGAGATGCAGGTACCGCAGCTAATGATGATAGTCTATATGACATGAATGAATGCGTGGCACCTGAATCTAACAATGTAAGTACTGGAATACCAAAGATATGCAACGTACCGATAACGACCTCTGGTGAAGCTCTGCCCTCTCGCAAAGTCATGGCATGAACCCTTGCCTGCCCAGCTGGTCGTCCACACTGAGGCTGTCCCTGCTGTCCTCCATGGCCCGCATAATGTACTGGTCGAGCTCCCGAAGTGGCACCTCGCTCTCCTCCGGAACTCTGGGCCGCCTGACCACCAGCACTAACCAACTGAGGACACGCCCTCGCATAGTGACCCACCTGGCCACAATGATAACAGTTGAGGGTACCTCGCTGACATGAACCAAGATGATACCTATTGCACAAATTGCACAATGGGTACTCCCTCGGTGTAGCAAAAGTGCCGAAAGGTCGTCGAGGGTAACTGGAACCGCTAGAACCCCCACCAGACTGTGGTCGCTGCGGTCGATCTCTCCTCCATCTCGGTCTCTGTCTCGATGCACCAGCTGCTGGTCTAAATGGCCCACTACCTGAGGATGAAGCCGAACCGGAAGTATCAGAACTCTGCCTCTTTGAAGGCCCCTGACTCGGTCCACCCTCCTCAAACCGTCTAGGCTGGTACCTCATCTGCCTCTCCTTCTCGATATCCTCACCTCGGAGTGCTGCACTGACAAACTCATCGAAGTTGTTCTGAGGCATCGTAGTCAGAGTCCCCTTGATATTCAAGTTCAAACCCAGCTCAAATCTGCGGCACTTGGCTTCCTCAGTAGCCACCATGTCACGCGCAAAGCGAGATAAGCGGGTAAACCTGTCCCGGTACTCAAGCACAGACATACTGCCCTGTCTCAAGTTCGTAAACTCCTCATACTTACGCTGCTGGGTAGCCTGGTTGAAATATCTCCGCATAAACAGATCTCGGAACAAAGTCCACGGAGTATCAACTAGAACTCTGTTGGTGCTAACCCACCAGAAGTATGCATCTGACTAAAGTAATCCGACTGCTGCCACTGTCATCTGCTCAGGGGTAAAATGTAGACGTTCACATACACGTTCAACCTGAACCAACCATGCCTTACAAATCTCTGGATCAGCTGAACCCGAAAAGACAGTTGCACCAGCAGTACGAGCTTTGACCACAGGGTCAAAACGCTCCTCTAAACGCAAGACTCGCATCAGCAAGTCGTGCGTCTGGCAATCCATATCAGGGTCCTCTTCCCGATCAACATGGGGACCACGTCGAGGAGGCATCCTACTGATACAAGACAAGCATTAGGTATAAGCAGAAAGAACGTAATCATGAGACCTCAGATATTTGAGAACACACAACACCCGAAGTATTGATGAGTACCGCTAGCCAGTCGGGTCATCACTCCAGTCATGCTGTACAAACTCAAATACCCTAAGCGTCACAACTACAAGAGTCTACAGAATCTGACAACCTAATGCTCTGATACCAAGCTAAAAGGACCCAACCCCGATTTAGTTTCCTAAACTGGAATCAAACCCCTTCTGAAAATGTGAACCAACAAAAACCATTAAAATTTCGGCAGAGTAACGTTACTAACGCGGAATTGCCATTACCTGCACCCGGAAAATAACACTTCATCCTATGCCACAAAAGCCAAACCGTGGGCACCAATCCCATCCGGATTTCTCAATATCATATCATTAACAGTAAACAGTAAACACAACTGTAATATATAGTATATCCGGGAAAAACCGTATAAAACATGTATAAGAGCGACCTCTAGTGTAAATATATACAAAATATACAACAGTATGCGAAACAAGAAACATACTGGAAAACACAGGTAGCTCGAACAACTAGCCTCCAACCACGACGTGAGACACCAGAATCTGAACTGCAAATTGGGCACGAAAACCGAAAAGCCCAGGGGAAAGACATGAAAACCGTTAGAGTGAGTGGATGAAAATAAATGTTTTTCGCCAATAATATATGTTATAAAAACATATGCAAGTCTAAATGCATAAAAATCAAATGGTACACGAGGAGACGCTGACCCCACTCGCGTACAGAGCATGCATCGTAAATACCGTGGGGTCACTCATGGACTCCCTCGCGCTAGTACAGTCTGAATCACGGGATCTCAGACCCACACGTGATTCCAAGCCAAAAAGGCCTCAGGTCAGGATATCTGTCCCCCCCAGAGCGTACTCGGGGATCAGCCGAGAAGCCAATGTGTATCGATACAACCCTGATAACTGAGACTGTACTCTGTGTAAACCAAATCATAAATCCTTTCCATGCACATGCATAAAACATAATGTAAATGTATATATGTTCATAGATGCATATTCGTAAGTGCATAATCGTAAAACACAGGCTCATTTAAATCATGATCATAACTGCATGCTCAAGCTCGTAAAATGTATATAAAAGACTCGCAGTCAATCCGTGAAAAGAAATGTCCACTCACAGACTAGCAAAGCGCGCACTCGCGCTAATCACGTGGCCCGGCCGAAGATCCCTCGCCCGAAGCATGATCTCGATCCCCTGAATAGTCACAAAATATATAACTGATCAAAATCGTAATCCACAACCCTGTACCACACCTCGGAAACCAACCGTTCTCGGAAACTTATAACTGATACAAAAATAATTAACGAAATTCCCGAAATCTCCACTCAAAACCCTCGACTGAAAATTCGATACCCAAATCAACTCAAAAACCTCAAGGCGACGATCGGGGCGCGATTACGAGAAAAACGACGTTAAAAACATCGAAATCCAAAAAGTTAACGCCCTCGTTGGAGCGCCGCCGTTGACCGCCGCCGCCGGTGGCGGCGCGCCGTCAACGGAGAATTTCTCCGGCGGGGAAGCTCACCAAAGCTTCATCTCGATGAGTAGAACACATTTCTCAACTACAACGAGGGCCAAATCGGACGGCAAGCTGTCCAAAACCAGCTCGAAAGCCACGGTGGCTCAAAAACTCCGGCGAGGCTGTTCGCCGTCGAACCACCGCCTACGGCGCACTGCAGCCCACGGGGCCACTCCCAATGGACTCACCGTGGCCCCACGGCCAAAACCCCTCCATCCTCGGCCACCCCCGTGGCCGGAGCACCACCGTCACAACAACCCGAAACCGGCCGGAAAATTCAAGAATTTCAACTCCACATTTCTCCCTCAATTCTCAACCAAATCAAGAAATTCCAAGTTCTAAACTGTTTAGAATCACGAGGAGAACATTTTACCTTCAAGGGTCGTGGCCTGAAATGGCCGGAATCAGCCGGTCCGGCGACGGAAGCCAAACGGTCCGTTTTTCTCCTCCGGTCAACGAAAGTCAACGGTCAAATCTTGTTCAACGACGGTCAAACTTCCCAAACAGTGTTTTCGACAATTTTTCGAATATTTCTGACATTTATACTCGCGCCTCGGGATGATCGACGGTCCAAAACGGATAACCATTACGATTCGGATAAACTCGATACGAACGGATAAACTCGTCGATAAACCGAAACTTCAAATAATCATATTATATTCCTCGGTTATCAGAAAAATCATCCGGAACTGCCCACGAACTCGAAATCACGTGCACTATAACTCTCGAGAAGAGACTCAACTCAAATTCTCGGCCGATATTTAATTCGTAAACAAAACCGACAAACCACACAATTATCGATAAACCGCGATTACGTGCTAACTCGTGAATTATGCTGATTACTCTACTGATTCTGGTTCGGGTCGTCACATAATTTTACGATATTATTAAATAATTGAATCGATTATTGATTCGACCTCGAGTCGCGTAACATTTGAAGAATATGTTGCGGCTTTAAAAAAGATTCAAGAATTAGAATTTGGAATTTGATTAAAGCTCGTCATTAGTTCGGGATGCACGTTATTCAAGAATACGAGGTTCTCGACGATAATGTTCATTGGTAAACGAGCTTAGCTATTCATTATAATTTTCAACGATATGTTATTAAATAATAATCGTTATTTCAGGACGACGTGTTAGCAACCAGTGAAAGATGTTTAGAAATGTCAACATATGGGTTTTGGCTTGATGGAAATCACAGCAAAGTACTGTGAGTGAACCGTTATTTTCACAGTCGCTTGCGAGTTTATTGATTATAGGTGAGTGAGATAAAAAAAACTAAAAAGGTTCTCCGAATATATTTGGATCATTTACATGTTGAAGAACCATTTTATGTAGGAAAATCTGTTACTTTCATCGGAATCTCATTTTATCCATAAGATCTCTCAATCTCTGTACACTGTTTCGGGAGAGTATTGAGATTTGAGTGAGATAAAAAATAGCAAAAATGTTCACTACATATATTTATATCAATTAGATGTTGATGAACTTCTTTGTGAAGCAAAACTCGTGTCGGTTGCCGAAATCTTATTTTATCCGTAAGATCTCTCTCTTTATTCTGTTGTCAAAGAGTATTGAGATTTGAGGGAGAAAAAATGCACCCAAATGGTTTTCCACATATATTTTGATCAATTACATTTTGAGGAACCTTTTTGTGTAGCCTCTTTGCATGTATAAAATGCACCAAAATGGTTCCTCATATATATTTTGATCAAGTACATGTTGAGGAGCCTCTTTGCATAGAAAAACTCGTTTCGGTTGTCGGAATCTCATTTTATCTATCAGATCTCTCGATCTCTTTATACTTTTTTGGGAGAAGATTAAGATTTGAGTGAGATAAAAATAACCAAAGATGTTCCCCATATATATTTGGATCAATTTCACATTAAGGAACCTCTTCGTGTAACAAAACTCGATTCGGTCGTCGAAATCTCATTTTGTCCATAAGATTTCTCGATCTCGTTAAACTATTTTGGGAGAGTATTAAGATTTGAGTGAGATAAAATAAATTAAAAACGTTTCCCAAAAATATTTGGATCAATTACATGTTGAGAAATCTCATTGTGAAGTAAAACTCGTTTCGGTTGACGTAATCTCATTTTATCCATAAGATCTCTCGATCTCATTATACTGTTTTGGGAGAGGATTGAGATTTGAGTGAGATAAAATGAACCAAAAATGATCCTTAAGATATTTCAATCAATTATATGTTTATGAACTTCTTTGTGTAACAAAACTCGTTTCGATCGTCGGAATCTCATTTGATCGTTAGATCTCTCGATCTCATTATACTTTTTTGGGAGAGAACTGAGATTTGAGTGAGATAAAACGAACCAAAAATTTCCCCCACATATATTTGGATCAATTACACATTGAGGAACCTCTTCGTGTAGCAAAACTAGATTCAGTCGTTGAAATCTAATTTTGTCCATAAAATTTCTTGATCTCGTTAAACTGTTTTGGGAGAGTATTAAGATTTGAATGAGATCAAATGAATCAAAATTGTTCCCCACAAATACTTGGATCAATTACACTTTAAGAAATCTCATTGTGAAGTAAAACTCGTTTCGGTCGTTGGAAACTCATTTTATCCATCATATCTCTCGATCTCTTTATACTATTTTGGGAGAGGATTGAGATTTTAGTGAGATAAAAAGAACCAAAGATGTTCCCTACATATATTTTGATCAATTACATGTTGATGAACTTCTTTGTGTAACAAAACTTGTTTTGGTCGTCGGAATCTCATTTTATCCATCAGATCTCTTGATCTCTTTATAATGTTTTTGGAGAGGGCTAAAATTCGAGTTTGATAAAAAGAACCAAAAAGGTTCTCCGCATATATTAAGATCAATTACATGTTGATGAATCATTTTATGTAGCAAAACCTGTTTCATTCGTCGAAATTTCATTTTATCCATAAGATCTCTCAATCTCTGTACTTTGTTTCGGGAGAGTATTTAAATGTGAGTGAGATAAAAAATATCAAAAATTTTTCCGACATATATTTAGATCAATTACATGATGAACTTCTTTGTGAAGCAAAAGTCGGTTTGGTTGCTGGAATCCTATTTTATCTGTAACATCCCTCTCTTTATACTATTGTCGAAGAGTATTGAGATTTAAGGGAGATAAAATGCACCAAAATAGTTCTCCACATATATTTGGATCAATTACATTTTGAGGAACCTCTTAATGTAGCAAATTTCGTTTCAGGGGTCCGAATCTCATTTTATCCATAAGATCTCTTGATCACTTTATACTATTTTTGGAGAGTATCGAGATTTGAGTGAGATAAAATGAATAAAAAATTGTCCTCACATATTTGGTTAAATTACATGTTGAGGAACCTCTTTGTGAAATAAAACTCATTTTGCATGCCTGAATCTCATTTGATCCATAAGATCTCTATCTCTTATACTGTTGTAGAAGAGTATTGAGATTTTAGGGAGATAAAATGCACCTAAATGGTTCTCCACATATATTTGGATCAATTACATTTTCAGGAACCTCTTAGTGTAGAAAATTTCGTTTCAGGGGTCTGAATCTCATTTTATCCATAAGATCTCTCAATCTCTATGCATTGTTTCAGGAGAGTATTGAGATTTGAGTTGGATAAAACGAACCAAAATTTTTCCCCACATATATTTGGATAAATTACATGTTGATGAACCTCTTTATGAAGCAAATCTCGTTTCGGTCATTGGAATCTCATTTCATCCATAAGATCTCTCTGTTTATACTGTTGTGGAAGAGTATTTAATTAGATTTGAGGGGGATCAAATGGACCAAAATGATTCCCCACATATATTTGGATAAATTACAAGCTAAGAAACCTCTTTGTGTAGCAAAACTCTTTTCAGTCGTCGGAATCTAATTTTTCCATCAGATCTCTCGATCTTTTTATATTGTTTTGGGACAGTATTGAGATTTGAGTGAAATAAATAGAACAAAAAATGTTCCCCACATATATTTGGATCAATTAAATTTTGAGGAACCTCTTCGTGTAGCCAAATTCATTTTGGTCGTCAGAATCTCTTTTTATCCATTAGATCTCTCAATCTCTTTGTACTGTTTTGGGGAAGTATTGAGATTTGAGTGGGATAAAATGAACCAAAAATATTCTCCGAATATATTTGGATCAATTACATGTTGATGAGTGTCTTTGTAAAGTAAAACTCATTTCGGTCATTGGAATAACATTTTCCTTGAGATTTCTCGATCTCATTATACTATTTTGGGAGAGTATTGAGATTTGAGTAAGATAAAATAAACTAAAAATGTTGCCCACATATCTTTGGATCAATTACATGTTGAGGAATCTCATTCGGATGAAAAATTCGTTTCGGTTGCCGCAATCTAATTTTATCCGTAAGATCTCTCTCTTTACACTGTTGTGGAAGAGTATTGAGATTTGGAGAAAATAAAATGCACCAAATTGATTCCCCGCATATATTTGGATCAATTACTTGTGGAGGAACGACTTTGTGTAGCAAAACTCGTCTATCTGTTTATGCTGTTGTGGAAGAGTATTGAGATTTGAGTGAGATAAAATGCTTCAAAAGTGTTTTCCACGTATATTTGGATCAATTTCATATTGAGGAAACTATTTGTGAATCAAAACTCAATTCGGTCGTCGAAATTTTATTTTATCCATATGATCTGTCTCTTTATATTGTTGTGGAAGGGTATTTAGATTTGAGAGAGATAAATGCACCAAAATAGTTTCCCACATATATTTTGATCAATTACATGTTGAGGAACCTCTTTGAGAAGCAAAACTCTTTTCGGTCGTTAGAATCTCATTTTATCCATAAGATCTCTCTCTTTATACTGTTGTGGAACATTATTGAGATTTGAAGGAGATAAAATGCACTAAAAAGGTTTTCCACATATATTTGGATCAATTACATGTTGAAGAACCTCTTTGTGTAGCAAAACTCATTTTGGTCGTTGGAATCTCATTTTATCCATAAAATCTCTCGATCTCTTTATATTTTTTAAGGAGGGTACTAAGATTTGAGTGAGATAAAATACACCAAAAGTGTTCTCCACATATATTTGGATCAATTTTACGTTGATGAACCTCTTTGTGAAGCAAACTCATTTCGATCTTTGGAATTTCATTTTATCTATATGATCTCTCTCTTTGTACTATTTTGGAAGGATATTTAGATTTGAGAGAGATAAATGCACCAAAATTGTTCCCCACATATATTTGTATCAATTACATATTGAGGAACCTCTTCGTGTAGAAAACCTCGTTTGGGTCGCCGGAATCTCATTTTATCCATAATCTCTCAATGTCTATATACTATTTTGGGAGAGTATTAATATTTGAGTGAGATAAAATACACCAAAATGGTTTCCCACATATATTTGTATCAATTATATATTTATGAACCTCTTTGTGAAGTAAAACTCATTTCGGTCGCCGGAATCTCATTTTATCCATAAGATCTCTCTCTTTATACTGTTTTGGGAGAGTATCGGGATTTGAGTGAGATGAAATGTACCAAAAGTGTTTCCAATGTATATTTGGATCAATTACATATTGAGAAACCTCTTTGTGAAGCAACAATCGTTTCGGCCACCGGAATCTAGTTTTATCCGTAAGATCTCTCTCTCTATACTGTTGCACCAAACATGTTCCCAACATATATTTCGATGAATTACATGTTGAAGAATCTCTTTTTATAGAAAAACTTGTTTCGGTTGTCAGAATCTCATTTTATCCTTAAGATCTCTCAATCTCTTTATACTATTTTTTTAGAGTATTGAGATTTGAGTGAGATAAAATGCACCAAAATTGTTCCTAACATATATTTGGATCAATTACATGTTGAGGAACCGCTTCGTGTAGCAAAACTCAGTTTGGTCGTCGGAATCTCGTTTTATCGTGCAAGGAGAATCGAAGCCGCCAAGTTCTGGGTTTTTCTTCGTTTCGGTTCCGTCACCGGCGACCAATTTTCGGACATGGTTGATGGCAAACACATGGGGGTTTTACCCCTTGCACCTCTAGCAGACATGGCCGAACATCGTCGATCGGCCGAACGCCGTCGATCGACCGAGGGAGATTTCCGGCAAAAATTTCTGAATTGTCGAGATAATTTCTGGCTTAATGGGAACAAATTTGACTATGGTTCTTTGAGAAATATGGTTGGGCATGGTTTAAGTTTTCTTTTGGTGTATCATTTGAAAGCATCAGAGTCGGTCGTGCACAGCAGAACGCCGGCGACCCCGAAGACCAATTTTTCATGAGAAGTTTCGCTTGTCGATTTTTATTAGTTTTTGAGTATTTTCATAGATTTTGGGAACTTACATAACTTTTTTATATATGTATAGGATTCATATTCGACTCGACACATTCGACATGATCTTTCTTCATGTGTCGAGTCGATGCGCATATTGCTATGGAGCTTGGAGTCACACCACGATGAATATGTTTTGTATTGTGAGGTGGCGTAGTAACAACGCTTAATAATCGAATCGAAAGGTGAGTACTTCAGATACAAATTTTATCGAGATCCTTATATACTCTAATATACATTTAGAATATTGTATTGATTAATTTAGATCTTTGTCTGGCTTAGGAGCGCTTAACACATTTATCGAGTTAGTGAATCGACTTATGTTTCAGGCGATCCAGGTAAGTGGACATTTGTTTTACACTGTCTTTTAGTAAGTCTAAATCTTTTATGCCCATGATTTTTCCTTATGCATATATGATAGATTAAAGGATACATTTACATTTATGCAAGGAGGCAACCATGATATGTTTTTTTGATTTTATGCACGTTATATTCGCGCATGTTGCATCGGTGCATTATGCGCTTCGGCTGATCACCGAGGTGCTCCGGGAAGATCACGTCAAACACCCCACCCGATATCACATTATGCACGCCTCCACACTTTATGTCGTTTTCTTTCCTTGGACTCACTATGTGATTTTATTTTATATTTTCGGTGAAAGCCATAAGATCACATTTTACAACTTCTTACGATTATTTATTTTTTGTCCACTCACTCTGACTCTTTCCTTGTTTTATCTATCTTTCCTTTGGGCCCTTTGATTTAAAATGCCCAGGTTTGCAGAGTTTCAGTTGAGATCGGGCACACACGCTGATCAAGGCATAGCAGTTTTCACCGTAGGAGCAAGGATGATCCTATGGTTTAGTATTTCAGATGTCATAGTTAGTTATAGAATCTAGCTGCTCTGATATAGAAGATAGATTTCAATTCCTTATATTATTACGGGCTATTATGTGATTAAGTTTCTTATAATTATGACCTTCGAAGTAAGAGATCTACATCATAGAGTTCGGATAACTATGTCATGTATAGATTAGCAAGTATTGAGAACCTAATCTCGGTTTAGGTAGTTAAATCGGGGTCGGATTCTTACACTTACTGTCATCTGAGACACACTTAGAAGATTATCTTATACCAGTAGTGATCCATATACCCCAAGGAATACGAGGGAATCCGCTGCAGTCGGACTATCGCACTCTAAGAATCACTAAGAATACGAGATAATCGACAGGATCATGAAACCTAATGCTCTGATTGAAAGGACCCAACCCCGATTTAGTTTTCTAAACCAGAATCAAACCCCTTTTGAAAACACGAACCAACAAAAACCCTAAAATTTTTGACAGAGTAATGCTACTAACGCGGAATTGCCATTAATCTGCATCCGGAAAATACACTTCATCCTATGCCACAAAAGCCAAACCGTGGGCACCAATCCCATCCGGATTTCTCAATATCATAACAATAACAATAAACAGTAAACATAACTGTATAATATAGAAAATCCGGGAAAAATCATATAAAATATGAATCAGTATCGTATCAGAGCGACCTCTAGTGTATATATACAAACTATACAACAGTAGGCGAAACAAGGAACCTACTGGAAAAGACAGGTAGCTCGAACAACTAGCCTCCGACCGCGACATGAGACACAAGAATCCGAACTGCAAACTGGGCACGAAAACCGAAAAGCCCAGGGGAAAGGCAAATAAAACATTAGAGTGAATGGACGAAAATAAACATATGCCTTTCACCAATTTCATATACATAATCAATGTAAAAGAATGCGATTTCGAAAAATATATATGGAGGTGTCATGCGAATCTCTCAAGCCCGACGGTCAGGCGAATCGCTCAAGCCCGACGGTCAGGCGAATCGCTCAACCCCGACGGTGATAGGCCAGGGGAATCTCTCAACCCCAGCGGCATAACAGGGGAATCTCTCAACCCTGCCCAAAGAAATCTCTCAACTCTGGTCCAGAGGAATCTCTTAACTCTGGTTAGACTACCAGTGATCAGCCGAGTAGCCGAAGCATCGATGCAAGTAATGCCATCACCATAAAAATATAAAATAATACCTCCAAAAATAATAAATAATCTCAACATCGTATAAAAATAAATATAGAAAAATCACGAACTCGCAACAACTGTGAAAATATAAAAGTGTCCACTCACAGATGAGCAAAGCACGCGGTCCGGCGGAAGATCCCTCGCCCGAAGCACGATCTCGATCCCCTGCACAATCATAAAATATATCTGATCAAAATCACAATTCACAACACTGTATCACAGCTCGGAAACCACCCGTTCCCGGAAACGTATAACTGATACAAAAATAATCAACGAAATTTTCGAAATCTCCACTCAAAACCCTCGACAGAAAATCCGGTACCCAAATCAACTTGAAAACCTCAAGGCAATGATCGGGGCGCGAATACAAGCGAAACGACATATAACTCGACACATTTCCAAAAAAGTCAACGGTCACGGGAACTCTGTCGTTGACCGCCGCCGGCGGCGGCGGCGTGCCGTCAACCGGAGATATTTTCCAGCGGCCAAGCTCCTACAAGGTTCCCCTCCTCAAGCCCAACAACTTTCCTAACTATCGAAACCACCAATTCCGGCGAGGTTGGCCGGAAATCAGCTTGAAACCTCCATGAACACAACCGGAAGGAAAACTTCCCGGCCCGATTTCGGCGCCGTCGCGCCACCTCGTCCCTCCAAACCAAAGGGGAAATGATCACCAACTAAAACCCAACAAAACCCACCAAGAATCCACACCGGAAAGTCGCCGGAACTCTAAATCACGTGTACAACAACTCTCGAGAAGAAACTCAACTCAAATTCTCGGCCGATAATTAAGTCGTGATCAAAACCGGCAAATCAATTAATTATCAGAAAAACAGTGATTACGCGCTAACTCGTGAAATATCATAACAAAAGCCAAACCGTGGGCACCAATCCCATCCGGATTTCTCAATATCATAATGATCGATGTTTAACCACCCTCAAAAATACCCTATAATGAACTTAATATGCTTGTCAATGCAGTACAATAGTATAGGGGTCAATCCACAGGGAAAGATGAGACTCAATACTCTAAACTACAAACAGACGCGAAAGTCAGAAATCTGACAGACTCGACCACGGGACACTAACGTAATTAATTAAAATATCTAGACTCAACAGAAAATTACGAAATTAATACTGGACACTAAAGACACCCTATCGAACTTCGATGCAAAATTTCGATGCAATCGGAGTTCGTTTGGTTATCGAACAAAATTATGAAAAACAGAGTACGAACTGAAACAGAAAACAGAGTATAACTAAAACGAGAATCAATGATAAAATGGGTTAAGGGAAGTGTTATCCACCACCGTCAATCCATCTAGACGACAAATGCTTAACTAAATAATGCAATTGTTATGAATGAAAGATTCACAGGAAGGCCCCGAGTTGTGAACACAACCTATTACCCGATCCTTATGTTTACAATATTGAAGGTCTGCTTATCAATATTGTCTATCCCTCAAAGAACCCGAAGTCACGGACTCGAATTTACTAAGAGAAAAGCATTAAGATTTAGAAAGGGTTTGAGAATCTACAAGGCTTCATAAGTACACTACGGTCGTGTCTTACTAGACCTAGGGTTTCTTATACCAAGCATGTATGGGTTCTACTATTGAAACTTGAGGAAGATAATAATCACCAACAGCCATCAATTTTCTTAGAATTAGATTCCTAAACATGCATACTAAGCGTGCACTCAAAGCATACATAATCAAGAATCATCACTGTATAAATAACAAAGAAACCTCATTCAAATAACAAAAACAAAATTTAATTAACGTGCATAAGCAATCTAGATATCATGAACGGGGCATCAAAATAGCCCCTTAACAATGGAGTTTAGCTCCTCATGGAATCAGAAATTAAACTAAAATAATCCATGAAAGAAATTGATACAAACGGATGATAGAGAAACTTGCAGCTTCCTTGCTCTTCGATACGTCCGTCATCCCCCGTACGTTCTCTTCTTAGCTATTTATATGTTCCAAACTAGCTAGGTTAATTAACCTAGCTAGCAACCCACGTGCGAGACTCCAAAATCCAGCCCAATATCTTCTTAATCTCATTATTATAATAGGACTCTTCTCTTCTTCTCCTTTCTAGCAACTTGCCAGCCCATCGAACTTCGCTAGCCCATCGAGCTTCGATAGCCATCGAACTTCACTAGCCATATATATATATAAGTTCAAGTTGATTCAATGGCAGGCATGCATCACGTGCATGCCTCTTCTTTCAAAACCCACTTGAAATATATATATATATATATATATATAAATATAAGAGAATGCATGCATGCAGCCATCCTGACACAAAGCCACTTTCCCCTACGTACGTCTCTTTGGCTATATAAGTATATATATATATATATATATATCACAGCTTCTCCTTTATCACATGCTCGCCAAAACAACTTGCAGAAGGGCTTCTCTCTAGCGAGGCTTGCCAAGACAAAACCTCCTCGATGAGGTTTCCTCGCCAGGATATATTATTTAATCCCTTTTCTTTATTTATCTCCAAAATACCTAAAAACAAATAATAATGTTAAATTGCTTAAAAACATAACAAAAGAGCTAAATATAAGGTTCGGTTAAGCACATAAGCGTTGCATAAATATGCAACTATCAAAATACCCCACACTTAGCTTTTGCTAGTCCTCGAGCAAAACACTAAACTAAGACTCTGAAAAGACTCGACAAAACTCTAACGCCATCAACCAATTGTTTCAGCAATCTTCCACAATTGTAACACCAAGATAAGTGTGACTCTAAATTAACATTCCACAAAGTTTCGAAAATTAATTTCAATGCATGACACATATGTAATATGTAGGACGAAGACATAATCATGGTGAATGTAAAGCTGTAGCATGCGAAAAACAAGTCAAGATTCAACCTCACAGGTATATGCTCTCAAAAGTGTTTCTCTCAAAATATATCTAAGGTTTTCACTCAACTCAACTACTTGCCAAATGGACCACACCATATGCTTACACTTGTGACAAATCTCCACAGATCAAAGGCTGATATCTTGAGGATCAAAAGGACTTTCATGGGTTGTAATGGGGCTTGGCTCATAGGTTAAAGAATAAATGGATAAGGAATTCAAATATAATTCTAGAACCCAGTAGAGCACCAAATAAGAGACTTCTTCAAACTTTACAACCATGAATTTTTTTCACTTTTGTGGCCAAATTTCATCTTGTTGGGCCTTCACATCATTGTTTTCAACAACAATTAACTCGGGTATCAAGCTAGACATCACATTTTTTTTTCTTTTTCTTTTCTTTTCACTTCATTCTTTTTTTTCATCTTTTTTTTTTCTTCTTTTTTCAAACACTAGCTTGATACCCCACACTTATTTCTTTGCATCACTTTTCGACATTGTCGCCGTCTTCACATACCTGTCTCATGTATAGCTATACCAAGTCCTAGAACAAGGGTAAAGATATAACTATTCTAAGGTTTAAGGTCAGAGATATGTGGGTGATGACATAAAGTTTAAACATGTAGGCTCAAAGTGGTTAATTAACTAAGGGGTGCACATCTTGTGTACACAAAGTCGGGACACAGGCGTATATGGCTATGGTGGTGTCCCCTAAATGCCTTTATCACCTCCTCAATCAAAACATGTATTGACTATAAGCTTTGAAAAGCACAAGAGCAAGTTCTAGTAATATCTAGAGTCCATTAAATTAATCTGTGGCAAGCAATTGACACTCAATAAAGAAAGCATGTGTAATCACATATAGGCTCAATCGCTCACAGGTTAAACGAATCTCAACAGAGTTTAAGCATGCCAAAAATCTGTACCATGTTAACTTTTTCTACATCCACTACACATTCGCATATGCATCATATATCAAGATTAACCAAAGAAACTTAAATAGCATGAACATCTTTAAGTCACAACTACGGAAGATATAATCACATCATGGATTAGTTAAGGGCACCTAAGACTCAAAACAAGAGACTCTTTTTATGTTTTTCATGACACTTTTTACTTTTGTATTTGGTTTTTCAAATAAGTCACTAAAATACCTAAGGAAAATAAGGAAAAACTCAAAAATACCAACATCAGGCGAGCAGCTCGCCACAAACCTACCCTCAAAATTTCAGAAAATTACGACACCTATAGCTATGTCAAATAAATTACATAAAACAGCAGACTGTTTGCTCGCCAGCCCATCGAACTTCGCTGGCTCATCGAGCAGCGAGGCTCGATAGGATTTTACAAATTTAGTCATACATCGAAATGAGCTGAAATTTTGCGAGCACTCGATAGACTCATTTACAAAACTGCCCTCAAAATTTCAGAAAATTACAAGACACCTAGCTATCGAAGATGCATGACACGAACAGGTTACTGTTCAGTACTGAGAACTGTTGCTCGCTTGACTCAGCTCCACTCGCAAGAATTATATAGAATTAATGACAAAGTGGAATGAGCTGAAATTTAGAGAGAACCAACTAGACACATGTAAATACATTCTCTCAAAATTTCAGAAATTTACGAAACTTCTAGATATGTCAAACAAAACACACAAAACATCAAACTGCACAGTACACAAGCGAAGCTCGCCAGAGACTCATTCCCTCGATAGAATTGTTCAGAATTGATCATACATTGGAATGAGCTGAAATTTTAAGAGAACAATTTAGACACATGTAAAAACATCCTCTAAAAATTTCAGAAAATTACGAAACTTCAAACTATGTCAAATAATTGGCACGAAATAGCATACTGTACAGTACCAAAATAACGAAAAATTTATACATAGACGCTAAGGATATGATATAAACCCCACCCCACACTTGAAATTTGCATTGTCCTCAATGTAAAACAAAACTTAAAACATACAATACATCAAACAAGCATGGAATAAGACACATAACACATCACAAATCACACTAACATGGAGAAAAATAAAGAAAAGGAGAAGGGATAAGAATTCAAATCTGGTAGCCAAGCTTCTCCATCCACATGGGTTGCCTCCCAAGTAACGCTAAGTTTAATGTCTTCAGCCAGACAGTACCAAGTATCACTCTTTATCTTGTGGCACATCCTCGAGTGGTACTTGCTCAACGATATGCTCCATCATCAACTCGTGAAACGGCTTCAATCGATGTCCATTGACTTTGAAAACTTTCCCTGTTTTGTCACTTTTCACAACTACAGCACCACTAGGAAAGACATTAGTAACCACAAATGGACCAATCCATCTAGACTGAAGCTTACCTGGAAACAGTCTCAACCTCGAGTTGAAAACCAAGACCTTTTGTCCTACCACAAAAGTCTTGCTCCTGATATTTTGATCATGAAAAGCCTTGGCTTTCTCCTTGTAAATCCTGCTGGACTCGTATGCATTGTTCCTGATTTCTGCCAGCTCATTCAGCTGCAGTTTCCTGTGAATCCCAGCCTCATCAATATCAAAATTGAACTGTTTGACTGCCCAATAAGCTTTGTGCTCAAGCTCGACCGGCAGATGACAAGCTTTGCCAAAAACAAGCATGTAAGGAGACATCCCTATAGGTGTTTTGTAAGCTGTACGGTAAGCCCACAAAGCTTCATCTAATCACTGACTCCAATCCTTCCTGGTAGGGCCTACGGTCTTCTCAAGGATCTTCTTGATTTCTCGGTTAGACACCTCCACTTGTCCACTGGTCTGAGGATGGTAAGGTGTCGCCACCTTGTGTTGAACATTATATTTCCTCAAGAGCGCAGCAAACGTGCGGTTGCAAAAGTGAGAGCCTCCATCACTAATGATGTACCTAGGTGTGCCAAATCTAGCAAATATGGACTTTAAGAATTTAAACACAACAGCAGAATCGTTAGTTCGGGTGGCAACTGCCTCCACCCACTTAGACACATAATCAACTGCCAAAAGTATGTACACATTAGAATGCGAAGAAGGGAAAGGACCCATGAAATCAATACCCCACACATCGAAAATTTCAACCACAAGAATTGGGTGTTGAGGCATTTGATCCCTAGGACCTATGTTACCTGTCATCTGGCATCTTGTGCATGCCTTGTAGAAATCATGAGCATCCTTAAAAATGCTAGGCCAATAAAATCCACACTCCAACACCTTGAGTGCAGTTTTCTTTCCCCCGAAATGTCCTCCACCTACATGTGAGTGGCAAAAAGAAAGAATAGAATAAATTTCAGATTCGGGTACGCACCTTCGAATGATGGAATCTGGGCAATGCTTCCATAAGTATGGATCATCCCACACATAATATCTGGCCTCCTTCTTCAACTTGTCCTTCTGAGCACGGGTAAAGTTAGTAGGTACCAGTTTTGAAACCTGGTAGTTGACAATATCCGCATACCACGGCTCAGAATCCTGGATAGCAAAAAGTTGCTCATCCGGAAAGCTCTCATGCAAAGGGAGTTTATCCTCCTCCGCATTGGACCCATGTGTCATCCGACTCAAATGGTCTGCAACCACATTCTCTGTTCCTTTCTTATCTTTGATTTCCACATCAAACTCTTGGAGGAGTAGTAACCACCTGATCAGCCTTGGCTTTGCATCCTGCTTTGTCATAAGATATCTCAATGCAGCATGGTCAGAAAAAATAATCACTTTCGTTCCTAACAAATAAGATCTAAATTTCTCCAAAGCAAAGACAACAGCCAAAAGTTCCTTCTCAGTTGTTGAATAGTTTAACTGAGCATCATTAAGGGTTCGAGAGGCATAATAAATCACATGTGTTAACCTCTCAACCCGCTGTCCCAACACAGCACCTACAGCATATTTCGATGCATCACACATCAATTCGAACGGAAGGTTCCAGTCTGGTGCTTGGATGATTGGGGCGGTGATCAACAGCTCATTGAGCTTGTTGAAGGCAGCAAGACAATCTTCAGTAAAATCAAACGTCACACTCTTCTGGAGCAGTGCACTGAGAGGTCGGGCTATCTTGGAGAAATCCTTGATAAACCTGCGATAGAAACCTGCATGTCCAAGAAAAGAGCGCACCTCTCTCACAGTAGTGGGAGGTGGTAAGGTACGTATAACATCAACCTTAGCCTTGTCTACCTCAATACCTTTTTCAGAAATTACATGTCCCAAAACAATACCTTGTTCAACCATGAAATGACATTTCTCCCAATTTAACACAAGGTTCTTTTCTACACATCTCTCTAGAACTAGGGACAGATTATTCAAACATGTATCAAAAGAATCACCAAAAACAGAAAAACCATCCATGAATACCTCGATGATCTTCTCCACCATGTCTGAAAAGATGCTCATCATGCATCTCTGGAAAGTAGCTGGTGCATTACACAACCCAAAAGGCATCCTCCTATAAGCAAACGTGCCAAAAGGACACGTGAACGTGGTCTTCTCCTGGTCTTCTCTGTCAATGACAATCTGGTTGTAGCCAGAATAACCATCTAGAAAGCAATAATACGCATGACCTGCAAGACGTTCCAACATTTGATCAATAAAAGGAAGAGGAAAGTGATCCTTACGGGTTGTGGCATTAAGCCTGCGGTAGTCAATACAGACTCTCCATCCTGTTTGAACTCTCTTTGGCACCAGCAGATCCTCATCATTTTTAATCACTGTAATGCCTGACTTCTTGGGTACCACCTGCACAGGACTCACCCACTTGCTATCAGATATTGCATAAATAATACCTGCATCGAGAAGTTTGATAACCTCATTCTTCACCACATCCATCATAGGTGGGTTAAGTCTTCGTTGTGGTTCTCTCGTTGGCTTTGCTCCATCTTCAAGGAATATCCTATGAGTACACAATGTTGGATCTATTCCTTTAATGTCTGCAATAGTCCAGCCAATAGCCTCCTTGTACTCCCTGAGTACAGTGATTAGCTTTTCCTCCTGTAACACTGTGAGTTTTGAAGATAAAATGACTGGTAAAGTCTCACCAGTTCCAAGGAATGCATACTTCAAATGCTCAGGCAAAGGCTTGAGCTCAAGCTTTGGTGCTGTTACAATGGAAGGAAGAAGCGTGTCATTAGTAATAGGAAGAGGAAGAGATTTTGAACTACCTCTTATGTATGGCAATGACTCAAGGGCTGCCACAACATCATCGTACTCTTCTCCCATCACTAACTCTTCAGCTGAGTTGATTCTCAATGTTTCTTCTTCTTCATCCATGGATCGAACTTGGGTGATCAAATCCTCAAGTTCATCCCACACTTTAGAACATGGGGGAGGTTCAGATTTCCTCCCCCCTTCTTCAATCGCTTTCTTCAACGCATCCTCATTCTTATTTACTGAGTGCTGCATAAATTCCTGCATAAAATTATCAAATGTATCAATAGAAAAACAGGAATACAAATCATTATCACTAGGATGCCTCATTGCGTCGAAGATGTTAAAGCGGATCTTCTCTTTATCTACTTTCATGGAAAGGGTACTATTGAAACAATCTATCTTGGTCCTAGCGGTCCGTAAGAATGGACGACCAAGTATCAATGGTAGCTCGGATGGTTGAGGCTCTGCCTCCATCTCCAACACGAAGAAATCAGCTGGAAAGATCAACTTACCTACCTGGACCAAAACATCCTCAACATAACCTCTGGGGTAGCAGTTAGATCGATCAGCTAATTTAATTGTAACACCAGTTTGTTGTAATGCACCAATATTCAAAGTTTTATACACAGAGTATGGCATTAAGTTTATTGATGCACCCAAATCAAGTAAAGCTCCAGTAAAGTTCGTGTTACCAATTGTACATGGGACGGTGAATCGTCCAGGATCACCCATCTTGGGTGGTAGCTTCCTCTGAAGTACCGCTGACACCTTCTCACTCAAGGCCACGGTCTCGGTCCCTGTGAACTTCCTCTTCATTGTACAAAGTTCCTTAAGAAACTTTGCATACTTCGGTATTTGCTTAATCGCATTGAGCAAAGGAATGTTCACTTCCACCTTCCGGAATGTATCTAGAATCTCTTGCTCCAATTCATCCTTCTTCTTGTTCTTTAACCTGCCAGGAAATGGAACACGTAAGGGAATTGAAGGAAAAGGTTCAGAAATTGACTTACCTGATTTTTCATTTGCTGAATTTTTCTGTCCAGGTACACTCTTCTCTCCCTGATCCTGCAGTAGTGGTGGAAATGGCAGCACCTGTTCTAGGACCGGCTCATCTTCTAAAGATTTTTTTGTAGGCTTTTCAACCTCTTCAATCACTCTTCCACTTCTCAATGTGATCACATTAGCTTCATGTTGAGATCTTGGGTTCTTAACCACATTGCTTGGAAGAGTACCTTATTCTCTTGTTGACACTTGTTGCTGCAAGTTGTTCAGCTGCTTCTCCATAAGCTCGAATGCCTTGCTAGAGTTCTTGTTGTGCATCTCAATCCCCTCTAGCCTAGCCAATATTGCTGCCATGATAAGATCAGGAGCTGGAGCTGCAACCGGCTGTTGTACCTGCTGATATTCAGGTCTTACCTTGAATCCGGTGGGTGGGTTCAGCACATTGTTTGTGTTTCCATAGCTGAAATTGGGATGATTTCTCCACCCCGGATTGTATGTGTTTGAAAATGGATCATTTGTTGATGCTCATTGTTGCACAAAATTCACCTGCTCTTCTTCAGGAATAAAAGGACAAGTTTCGTTAGTGTGATCCGACATAGAGCAAACAGAACATACCTGAGAAACAGATGATGATGATGTCGTTTGGCTCTTGATGGCAGTAGAAATGGACTCCAACTTCTTCTCTATTGCTTTCATTCTCTTATCCATGTCTGGGTTGGTGGCAACCTCAAATACAGCTTGTTGTTTCTTGCTTGCCAACGTTCTCTCTCTTGTGTAGAACTGCTTGGTGTTCTCAGCCAATTTCTCGATGGTATCATGAGCTTGTTGACCTGTTTGGTACATAAACATACCTCCACATGCAGAATCCACTCTTGTCTTGTTGGCTGGCTCCAGACCTTCATAAAAGAAAGTCATCCTGTCCTCTAGATCATACCCGTGATGTGGGCATTTCCTCAACAGCTCCTTGAAATGACTCCATGCCTCATGAAGCATGTCACCATCTTTTTGTATGAAGTTATTAATCTCCTTCTTCAACTGCTTAGTCTTATGGGCTGAGAAATACTCCTTCATGAACGTCACCTTCATCTCATCCCAAGATTGTATAGACCTAGGAGCCAAAGAATTGAACCACATCTTCGCTCCTTCCTTCACAGAAAAAGGAAATAAAATTAGTTTCAACACATTAGATTCAACATTTTGTAAGTTTTGTGTTGATGCTAAAGCTTCAATCTCAGCCAAATGTTGCTGAGGATCCTCTGAAAATACCCCCCTATAATGAGGTAGGGCTGATAGTAAAGCAGGAGGTACTGAATAAGTCCCAAGAGCTGGCAACACTATTGGTGATGAATTCCCCTGAGCACTAGGTACAAAGGAATTCATCAACGTTCTTGGTTATTCTCCCATTGCTGCTCTTTGTGGTGGCGATTGAGGAACTTCTTCTTCTGAATCTGAACTTGTTTCCACCTCAATCTCAGGTTCTGGCACTGGGCCACTCGTATTTCCAACCTCCAGTTCTGCTTGCCTCTTCTGCTTCCGGTTTTGCTTAGCTGAGCGCTCAATCTCTAAATCAAGCAATAGTGGCTCAGTTCTTCTTGACCTTCGAGTATGCATGCACTAGGTACCTGTACATAAGAGACACGTTACACTACAAAAGAAATGAAACAAAACAAAACAAAACAAAACAAAAGACACGTTAGAATATAAAGACTAGATCTCTCCCCGGCAACGGCGCCAAAATTTGATCGATGTTTAACCACCCTCAAAAATACCCTATAATGAACTTAATATGCTTGTCAATGCAGTACAATAGTATAGGGGTCAATCCACAGGGAAAGATGAGACTCAATACTCTAAACTACAAACAGACGCGAAAGTCAGAAATCTGACAGACTCGACCACGGGACACTAACGTAATTAATTAAAATATCTAGACTCAACCGAAAATTACGAAATTAATACTGGACACTAAAGACACCCTATCGAACTTCGATGCGAAATTTCGATGTAATCGGAGTTCGTTTGGTTATCGAACAAAATTATGAAAAACAGAGTACGAACTGAAACAGAAAATAGAGTATAACTAAAACAAGAATCAATGATAAAATGGGTTAAGGGAAGTGTTATCCACCACCGTCAATCCATCTAGACGACAAATGCTTAACTAAATAATGCAATTGTTATGAATGAAAGATTCCCAGGAAGGCCCCGAGTTGTGAACACAACCTATTACCCGATCCTTATGTTTACAATATTGAAGGTCTGCTTATCAATATTGTCTATCCCTCAAAGAACCCGAAGTCACGGACTCGAATTTACTAAGAGAAAAGCATTAAGATTTAGAAAGGGTTTGAGAATCTACAAGGCTTCATAAGTACACTACGGTCGTGTCTTACTAGACCTAGGGTTTCTTATACCAAGCATGTATGGGTTCTACTATTGAAACTTGAGGAAGATAATAATCACCAACATCCATCAATTTTCTTAGAATTAGATTCCTAAACATGCATACTAAGCGTGCACTCAAAGCATACATAATCAAGAATCATCACTGTATAAATAACAAAGAAACCTCATTCAAATAACAAAAACAAAATTTAATTAACGTGCATAAGCAATCTAGATATCATGAACGGGGCTTCAAAACAGCCCCTTAACAATGGAGTTTAGCTCCTCATGGAATCAGAAATTAAACTAAAATAATCCATGAAAGAAATTGATACAAACGGATGATAGAGAAACTTGCAGCTTCCTTGCTCTTCGATACGTCCGTCCTCCCCCGTACGTTCTCTTCTTAGCTATTTATATGTTCCAAACTAGCTAGGTTAATTAACCTAGCTAGCAACCCACGTGCAAGACTCCAAAATCCAGCCCAATATCTTCTTAATCTCATTATTATAATAGGACTCTTCTCTTCTTCTCCTTTCTAGCAACTTGCCAGCCCATCGAACTTCGCTAGCCCATCGAGCTTCGATAGCCATCGAACTTCACTAGCCATATATATATATAAGTTCAAGTTGATTCAATGGCAGGCATGCATCACGTGCATGCCTCTTCTTTCAAAACCCACTTGAAATATATATATATATAAATATAAGAGAATGCATGCATGCAGCCATCCTGACACAAAGCCACTTTCCCCTACGTACGTCTCTTTGGCTATATAAGAGTGTATATATATATATATATATATATATATATATATCACAGTTTCTCCTTTATCACATGCTCGCCAAAACAACTTGCAGAAGGGCTTCTCTATAGCGAGGCTCGCCAAGACAAAACCTCCTCGATGAGGTTTCCTCGCCAGGATATATTATTTAATCCCTTTTCTTCATTTATCTCCAAAATACCTAAAAACAAATAATAATGTTAAATTGCTTAAAAACATAACAAAAGAGCTAAATATAAGGTTCGGTTAAGCACATAAGCGTTGCATAAATATGCAACTATCACATAACACTAACAATAAACAGTAAACATAACTGTATAATATAGAAAATCCAGGAAAAAACACATAAAACATGTATCAGTATCGTATCAGAGCGACCTCTAGTGTATATATACAAACTATACAACAGTAGGCGAAACAAGGAACCTACTGGAAAAAACAGGTAGCTCGAACAACTAGCCTCCGACCGCGACGTGAGACACAAGAATCCGAACTGCAAACTGGGCACGGAAACCGAAAAGCCCAGGGGAAAGGCAAATAAAACGTTAGAGTGAGTGGACGAAAATAAACATATGCCTTTCACCAATTTCATATACATAATCAATGTAAAACAATGCGAGTTCGGAAAATATATATGGAGGTGCCAGGCGAATCTATCAAGCCCGACGGTCAGGCGAATCGCTGCCCGACGGTGATAGGCCAGGGGAATCTCTCAACCCCAACGGCATAACAGGGGAATCTCTCAACCCTGCCCAGAGGAATCTCTCAACTCTGGTTAGACTACCGATGATCAGCCGAGTAGCCGAAGCATCGATGTAAGTAATGCCATTACCATAAAAATATAAAATAATACCTCCAAAAATAATAAATAATCTCAACATCGTATAAAAATAAATACGGAAAAATCACGAACTCGCAACAACTGTGAAAATATAAAAGTGTCCACTCACAGGTGAGCAAAGCGCGCACTCGCGCTAATCACGCGGTCCGGCAGAAGATCCCTCGCCCGAAGCACGATCTTGATCCCCTGAATAATCATAAAATATATCTGATCAAAATCATAATTCACAACACTGTACCACATCTCGGAAACCACCCGTTCTCGGAAACGTATAACTGATACAAAAATAATCAACGAAATTCCCGAAATTTCCACTCAAAACCCTCGACAGAAAATCCGGTACCCAAATCAACTCGAAAACCTCAAGGCGACGATCGGGGCGCGAATACAAGCGAAACGACTCATAACTCGACACATTTCCAAAAAAGTCAACAGTCGCGGGAGCTCCGCCGGCTGCAGCGCGCCGTCAACCGGAGAGATTTTACAGCGGCCAAGCTCCCACAAGGTTCCCCTCCTCAAGCCGAACAACTTTCCTAACTATGGCAACCACCAATTCCGGCGAGGTTGACCGGAAATCAGTTCGAAACCTCCATGAACACAACCGGCCGGAAAACTTCCCGGCCCGATTCCGGCGCCGTCGCGCCACCTCGTCCATCCAAACCAAAGGGGAAATGATCACCAACTAAAACCCAACAAAACCCACCAAGAATCCACACCGGAAATTCGCCGGAGCTCCGCCCCCAAGCAAGGCCGATTCCGGCGAAAAATCATGAACTTCAACCCATCCGTTCTCACTCAAATTGACACCAAATCAAGCAATTCCAAGTTCTAATCAACTAGAAATGAAGAAAGGAATCGAAATATACCAATATCTCGGCCGGAGGTGGCCGGAATCACGGAGTTCGACGGCGGCAGCGCGTTTCGCGCGGTGGATGTTCTAGTCAACGGAAAGTCAACGGGTCAAACCTCAGTCAACGCCAGTCAAACTTCCAAACAGTGCTTTTCGACAATTTTTTGACTATTTCCGATATTTATACTCGTGTATCGGGACGGTCGACGGTCCAAAACGGATAACCATTATGATTCGGATAAACTCGATACGAACGTATAAACTCGACGATATTCCAAAATTTTAAATATTCATATTATATTCCTCGGTTATCGAAATAATCATCCAAAACCGCCCACAAACTCGAAATCACGTGTACAACAACTCTCGAGAAGAAACTCAACTCAAATTCTCGACCGATAATTAAGTCGTGATTAAAACCGGTAAATCAATTAATTATCGGAAAAACAGTGATTACGCGCTAACTCGTGAATTAAGGTGATTACTCTACTGATTCTGTTCCGGGTCATCACACTGATACCAACTGTCAAGACCCGCCCAAGATTACCGTAGAAATCCAGGGCAAGATTTGCAGGACCCGTATTAGAGTATCTAGCACTGACTAATCGGTACCAGATGAGACAAGCAACCCCAAACTTCAACTGAGAACCTATACTGAGAAGACGGAAGTTGTTGTATTACTCCGACATTTTTACATAATTGTTAATATTTATGAATAATTTGAGTTCGATTTAGTGTTTGGGGTAAATGATTTTTACCATCGGTAAATAATAAGAGGTCTTATGTTGACTTTTTATTAAATTGACGAAGTTGGTTGACTTTGGGTGGAGATCATAGAATTTGTTGAGATGAGTTTGTAGACATGTAAACTGTCAAAACTGGAGTTACTATGAGAAAGTTATGGTCAATAGAAGTTTTAACGAAAGTTGACGGAAACATTACCGTAAATAGACAAGTATAAATAAGGGTTTCCATATCAGGTAGGGAGACTTCATTTTGGGGGGCCTACAAGAATTGACCCGCGTTGAACTTTCTCCACTGAGATCGGTGTCGCAGGTGCGGTGCTATCCGGCCACCTCTGACCGTGATTCCGGTCAGAATCAAAAGGTCTCCTTCCCCTCTTTCTTTCCTTGCTCACATCTCTGACGATGGAGCTCTGTGGAGGATAAGTCGATGACATGAAGTTCCTAGATTTCGGGTTGTTTCCATAGCCGTCACCAGCGAGGTTTCTGGTGACGAGCCAGGTATGATTCGATTAGGTTTTGAGTATAGATGGTGCTTATGTATGAGATTTGTGGGTTGCAGGTGAGATTGGACGGAATCGGGCAGGTTTCCGTTGAACTTATTTTGGGCTCTTCCTTGAGCAGCATTGCCAGTAGGTTTTGGCCATTGTGGATAGAAGGGTTTTGCTCTCCTTTATCTCCTGAGTCGATTGAGACCAGCCTCGAGCCCTCACGTGGCTCGACGGCGGAGATCTCCGCCGGAAAGTAAATCCGGTAGGTTAGTTTTAGGCTCCGATTTCGGCCAAATGAGCCAGAATTAGGTGAAGGTTCTTTGATAGAAAATGTTGGTCTTGACGAGAGGAAGATATTGATGTATTATACTCCACTGCCAGTGGTGGTGTGTGAGCGGCACGTGCTGCCATCTGTGGCGGTTTGTCTGGCTGGAATTTTTTCCAAATTTAGTCAAGTTATATACTATTAGATTTGTATAAGTGCAACGAGCGTATATGTGAGGTTAAAAAAATGATCAGGATTCGTTGTCCTAGTGGGTGGGCGGTGGTGACTAGTGTTGCTGCCAGTGGCGGTGTGGGCGATGAAAAACTAAGTGTATTTTATATCTTTTAGTTTGTAATATAGTATTGAGTTTATGATAAGGTTTTCAACTTGTTTCGATTGATTTTAGTCCTAGTAAGGTATTTACTAGAGTTATCCGTTTAATTTATCATTTTGACGATTTTTCTCAAGGGTCGGGTCGTCACAAATGGTATCAAAGCTTAGGTTCAACACTCGGACTAACCTCTCACTGCGTACTCTGTATTCACAATTGTCTTGTATAGTGTTAATAAATCATATTGTGATTGGAATTGATGTTTGTGTTCATATTGAATATTGATTATTGACACTAATGAATTGTATTCATTTTGTTGGTAAACTTGCAAATTATAACTTTGTGGATCTCCATGAGGATGAAGGATCAAGATGGTTGATGGGGAGATGGAGAGGCAGATATCGATGACTCAGAGAAAGCAGAAGATCGAAGCCCAGAAACGAAATGCAGAGAAGAATCAGAAGTCCAAACGCTCATTGTTCGAGGTGAGAGTTGTAGCTCTCAAAGTCAACTGCCCTATATGCAAGGTGTTTTCCTCTCATATCTGACTCACCATACAATTTTTGATCTCGACAAATATTTTTCAGATCGAATTGAAATTCTTTCAGTTATGTTTTTTGGTCAGTCAATTGTGTAGTATGAATTATGCTATTGTACTATGTTATATCTAGCGAACATGTAGGTCCGTTTGCTATCCTTAATAGAACTTAAATGGAGTAAACTCTATAAGGTCTGAAGTTCTAAGAGATGCTAGTGTTTTCTTACGTTTCACCAAAAACATGACCTGGGAATAGCTTCAAAATCTCAGCATGCATATTTGTCATATTGGTGCTGGTTTGGGGTTCAAGAAAGTGAGGATAGAAAACTGGTGGGTGAGACAAGTTTTGGATATGATTGATTATTGCTGTGAATTGGTTTGATGATGATATTTGGTAAAATTGTTGAAATCTTCGGGTAGTTGCGGCTCAGAATTGGCTCTTGGTTACTATGTCACAGTTAAGAAGGATGATGGTGGTGGTTAAGGTGTGTGGGAGGCTCGTGATGAGTCTGACTTTCTATTTTCGGAAAGTCTTATGTATACATGCGAGTTGCGACTAACTAATTTTTCGTAAAATTATATAAAACTTTCGTTGACCACAATTTCTTCATCGTTACACCAATTTTAACACTTGATGTGGCCATGAACTCATCTCGATAAACTCTACGGCTTTCCTTAATATAATTTCCCGAAATAGAAAGTCCTATTTATACTCGTCTATTTATGACTATTACATTTCCGATAAACTTCCGCTGATCATAACTTTCTTGGCGTAACTCCATTTTGGCATTCTTCGCGTCTACGAACCCATCTTGACAATTTCTGCAACTTCCACCCGAAGTTAACCAACTTTGACAATCTTATAAAAAGTCAACTAAAAATCTCTCAATACTTACTAACACTGATAAAACTAACTACATTTCTTTATTAACCTTAAGCAAATCATAAAAAATAAAAAATCTCGGGACGGGATATTACAACAACAATCTCAGTGGTTCCATCCCCAACACTATAGCGTCTATGTCTTCTCTGTTGGAATTCCAACTTGGTCAAAATCACTTGAGTGGTGACATTCCCATGATGCCACAATCTCTGCAGATTGCTTTGAATCTCAGCAACAATCTTTTTCAAAGACTGATTCCAATTCATCTCTCGAGGCTCACTGGATTGGAAATTTTGGATCTATCAAACAATAACTTTTCAGGTCAGATGCCTTCATTTTTAAGTACTGAACTGGTAGCATTGACATAGTTATTGCTAACAAACAATAACCTCTCTGGAGTTGTTCCACATTTCAAGCCTTGGGTCATCGTCAACACAAATGGAATTAAGGATTTGATCAAGTCCACGGTTGTGACGCCCACATTGGTAAAGAGAGAAAAATCAAAGGCTGTGCCAATCGTTCTTGCATTTGTAGCCGGCGTTGTTGCTATTCTAGCCATCGCCTTCCTTGCTATAGCACTGTCACGACACAGCTACAGAGTTAATGATGAACAAGTGGAATCTAGCCAAGGTGAAGTTCCCCTTCCTGACATCTGTTAGGACACCATACTGTACATGCCTAATTAAACATGCTTAACGTTAAAACACCTACTTACACCTCATAATCCTAGGGAAGGACCGCCCGGAAAGGAGTAACTTTGCTGACTGCACTTATCGAAACTGATCACTTCCTGACGGAACACATGCCCACCAAACCTAATGGATTATACAAGTATTGCAGATAACGTAATGAAGGCTAATCTCACATCGAACAGTAAATGCTCAACCAACCTCCAACCGCCTATTTAAGGCCCCATTTATGGCGAGAAGGAGGTAACGCATCTCACGCTAGTACTTTGCTAATGCTATTACACTTTTGATTCACTAACTTAAGCATCAGAGTATAGAAGGCAGGCCATACTGTTTCGACTTCTGGCGCACTTTGTGAATTGCAGTTTGATAGGTACACTGCAAAGGAAAGAAAGATTCGTCAGGAGTGATCCTCATAATCATCTCACTCTCTATTACCATATTCCCTAACGAAAACCAGTTAAAACAGTTGTTGCCTTCTGTGGGAAGCGCATCAATTGTAAACCACGTTACCACATCAACACGAAAGCATCACGCACTATGACAGAGCTAAATGCAAGCATCTTCATCACACCCGAAAAGGAGAAATAACGACTAGCCGAAACTCCCGCCACCCCAGCTTCGGCAACAACCAACTTACTCTCTAACTTTGTTGAGTCCGCTATAAACGCTCAATTACTGAAGTAGCTGGATCTGGCAAGGAAGGAAAGGGATTAGGAGCATTAGGCCAGGATCGGCATTGAAGAAGAATTGGAAGCTAGACATACCAGCAAAGATGACTATTACTCACCAAAATCTTCAGAGCAGAGAAATGATCCGTCATATCAGGAAGAGGAACGTCATACTGACGTAGTCCTGGACATGCAAAAGCTTAAGGAGAAAGTTAACCAAACTCTCAAAAACAGTAACTCAACCCATAGAGCTCGGAAACATCCTGATGGGAACCATTTGGTTACGGAACTACTGGCCAAGATTGATGCCCTAACAGCAAAGGTGCGCCAGGGGAACCAAACCCAGAGTCAGAACATGGCACACATGTACATGCCAAGAGCAACACTGTTCTCATTTGAGATACTCAGGGATGGCAGGGACCGCCATGCAAAGACCTTGAAAGTTATTAAGTTTAACAGGAAGGGAGACCCGAGGATGCACGTGGACGAGTTCCAATCAGCTACAGCAGGCAGAAACTATGATGATGCAATCTTATGTTACTTATTCCAAGAAACCCTAACGAGATAGGCAAGGGATTGGTTCTGCAAAATACCCAAGGGGTTCATACACTCGTTTGTTGAAATGGCTGAGAGCTTCCTCAAACGGTATAGGCTCCAAGGGAAGTACAATGTGGCGGGCATTTTTTTTTTAAATCAAGCAGGGAGAAACGGAGAGACTCCATACCTTTGTGAACAAATGGAGGATAGCTACACAAGCTTGCAGAAACCTTAACAAGGACATGCCCCTATCAGCATTTATGGTGGGGATCCTACCGTCTCCGTTTAAAGAGAAGTTAGTTAAGAAGAATTGGCTCAATTACGATGAAGTGATGGACTTGGCAGTAGAAAAGGCAGCAATCGAAAAGATCGTCTACAGGGAAAAATTCAACAACCGCCAAGACAACAATCATGAGAAGAATCACAACAACAAAAAACCCATCCTCCCAACCCAGCACGAACTTGAAGAGGAAGTTGCACCAACACCAAAACCAACCCACCACCAACAAAAAGATAAACACCAAAGGGAACAAGCACCACAAAATAAACCCCAAAACAAATGGCCAGTTTACAAAAATGGCAAACATTTCCGCTCGGGGAGGGTTCCGTTGGGAGTTTTGATGGTTGTGTGGCTTATACAACCACAAGAAAACGGAAATGTGACTCGGCAGGGGTGACTGGTGCCAATACCATGAATCACGTTTACACACTATTAACAGCTGTGGTGCGTTAAAGGACATTTTGCACAACCTGCGTAGGGGTGGAAAGATCCCAGATACAGAGAAGGAGAGGCAACCCAAGAGGCTAACAAACCACATCAGGTAGAAGTCATAAAAACTAGGGGGACAATCAACACAGTATTTTGAGGATAGTCAAAATGACAGAGAGAAGTTGCCCTAAGTGGAAGAGAGGTTTGCAAGGTCAACCATGACACCACCCCCAAGGCCAGACGCAATGACTAGGGTACCATCAGCTTCTTAGCAGATGAGGAGAATGACAGAAAAAATGATTGACCCCAACACTTTGTTTGTCATTACCGCAATAGACAGATGGAACATGGAACGCATTCTCATTGATAACGGAACAGCCGTGAATATCATCTATTTTCCCGCTTACAAACTTCTGGAAAGGTCCGCCAGAAGATTGGTTCAAGATCATGAGCCTCTAACGGGCTTTTCAGGGGAAATCTTGCGCCCGTTAGGAAGCAATACAATGACGTTTAGGCTGGGCACACCTGGCATACCACAGAAGGAGATAAGGACGGAGTTCATTATCTGTGATTGTCTGTCTACTTATAACGCCATTTTGGGACAACCAGTAATCAACAAGTTGAAGATCATCATCGCTAACCACATCCTCCTCCTAAAGTTCACAACAGATCATGGGGTTGGGTACGTCAGAGGGTGTGACACCCAGGACATTCCATCAAATTCTGACGGAGGTAGATGCCATGAAGTATTGGCAATGAAGGAAGTGCTAGCAGCCACTTCTCCCAAGGCTGATATACCAGCTAATCCTCCCGAAAATCTATGCTCCGTCAAGCCAATCTATAAGAGAGACTCCTTCACAACGATCCAGCAATCAGATAAACACCCAGAACGAATAGTCCGTATTGGGAGTCAACTGAGCTACGACCTTGAAACGTGACTAATCAAGTATCTAAATGACCCTCAAATGGTATTTCCATGGTCTTATGCGGACATGCAAGACATCTCCCCAGAACTTACTACTCACAAGCTCAGCCTTGCCCCTGATGCAGTGCCAGTAAAGCAGAAAAGAAGAGATTATGATGAAGAGCGTTATGCTGCCATGCATGCAGAAGTGGACCGTTTACTGAAGATAGGTTTCATTCGACCAGTCAGTTACCCTAAGTGGTTTTCAAACGCTGTCATGGTCCAAAAGAGTAACAGAACTTGGAGAATGTGTGTCAACTACACCAATGTTAACAAGACTTGTCCAAAAGTCAGTTTCCCCCTACCAAGGATAGATCAACTTGTTGACGCAACTGCAGGCCACAGGTTGTTGTCCGTCATGGACGCATATTCCGGTTACAATCAAATACTGATGAAACCCAGTGACCAGGAAGCCACAACATTTTTAACGAACAAAGGGTTATATTGCTACAATGTCATGCCTTTTAGATTGAAGAACGCAGATTCCACCTATCAAAGATTCATGACCCAGATCTTTAGACCCCAAATGGACAAGACAGTGGAGGTGTATGTTGACGATACCGTAGACAATGTCCTCCAAGGTAGTTTCTTAACTACCAACGCTATTTATAGAGCAAACATCGACTTTGCTACAACCATGGAGATAGTTTCTGACCCCTCAAAAATTCAGGTGAAGACTAGGTTTTTAACATACTACAAAGCCATCATGCCTTTTGGATCAAGCTACCATGTCAAGAAGCTTAACTGGAATGACAAGATATTCCACTTGGGCAGCCACGATAGATTTGCAGACGATTTAGAGATGTATGAAAAACTGAGCAATTCCAATGTCATGACTCCATTGGCCTATATTTTGACCGTTGACAGTGCTTATCTGCTGTATGAATATGCTCCCAAAGGCACCCTCTTCAATGTTCTTCCCTTTAGCTCGGGCAATCCCATGGAGTGGGCAGGTAGATACAGTAGTGCGGTTGGAGTAGCTCAGGGGTCTTGCATTTCTTCATGGATGCACCTCAGGTCCAATACTCCTCCCAGACCTGTCAAGCAGAAGCATTTTGCTCAAGTCCCCCAAGGAGCCTCTTATTGGTGACGCCGAGCTTCGTAAGGTGATTGATCCCTCAAAGAGCACAGGAAGCCTGTACTGTTGCTGGTTCTGTGGGATATATTCCTCCAGGTCAGGATCTCACTTGTGACAAATGTTCTTGCCATCTCTTCATTATTTTGCTAGAAATAAGAGTGTCACTGATGTATGGATCTCTGTTGTGTTTTGTTGTAGCAGAGTATGCTTAGGGTAACAGTGGCCGCGAATAGCTATAGCTTTGGGGTCATTCTGCTGGAATTGTTAACAGGAAAGCCAGCAATTAGTGAAGGAATTTAGTTGGACAAGTGGGTACTAAGTAAGTCAGGGCAGCAAGATAGATGGGATCACATTCTTGATTGCACCATCAGTAGAACTTCAAATGCCGTCAGAAGCCAGATGCTTGCAGTCCTGAAAGTTGCTCTTGGTTGTGTTAGTAGATCGCCAGAAGCAAGGCCACGAATGAAGAGCGTTCTAAGGATGCTGCTGAATGCAAGATAAAGTAGCAAATATATGCGTAGTAATGTTACCATGCATTATTTTGTGAGTTTGACTAGTGCTACTATATAAGTATGAGTGTTTATGAACTGTGTAAAAATAATCTTGAAATGAGTGAAGTATATGTAAGAACTTGGTCAATCTATGTCTATGTACCAAGAACAAATAAGCCAATAAGCCTTTGCAAAGGAAGAGAAAAAAATTACCACTGCACCAATAGATATCAAAAATAAAATGGATTTCATTGGCAAGTTTTGCATCCCGGATGTCAAATTCTCGAGTTTTCATTGCATGTTGCTAACTCAACAACTAGTATCGTATTATAGCCAACTAAGAGGGAAAAAAATTCAGTTTGGTCGAAATTTTATGAAAGAACCTTTGGACAAACTACAACTAACGAATCCTCAAAACTATATCTCCATCCTTCATAAAATTGCACAAGCCTTCCCACAGAGATAAATATCGGAAATACATGACGACTGGAAGACACCGATGAAAATCCCTGATATTGAAAACGCCTGGAGGCGTCATATGGTGACAAAGCATGTTTGAGGCTAAAAGGTAAGATCTTTGGGGTCCTCAATAATTTGTGCCAAGGTTTGCAAGAACGAAGCAAGATCAGCACCATAAATTACACGATGATCAGCTGTAACATTTACCTGTAAGTGAAGGCATGTTTCATGAATTAGCATTTCTATTTGCTTTAATGCAGTTTACCAAATAAAAATTCCAGCTTGAATCTTTACCTGCATTTGGTTCTTCATACCAATTCGACCATCGTTCGAAGTGACAACAGTAGGCTGAGATGCTCCAACTGCCATTATTGCTCCCTAAGGGGATTCAATCCAGAGATGAACAAGACCAATAAGCACCAAGATACCAGCAACGTCCTCCAACACAAAATGAAGCAGAAGGATAAAATAACTAGTAAACTTACAGTTCCAGGTGGCAGAATGGCGTCAAACCGGTCAACCCCAAACATTCCAAGATTTGAAAGAGTGAAAGTACCTATAAATAAGAGCAGATAGTTGGTGAGCAAATGAACCTAGTGGCATCTGTTTGAGTAGATAGCTGTCTACGAAATTAATTTAGTGGCACTTGATTGAACTGATAGCAGTCTATCAAACAAGGAAAAATTAAGTGACTTAATCAGAAATCAAAAGTCATGAAGGAGCCATACGAGTAAATCAAATTGAGAAATTGGCTACCCTCTAATGGCATCAATATTAATTACTAATGGCATAAATCCAGGACTAAGAAATTCATATCTATAGTGGAGCGACTTATGATTTCAGAGGTAAACAAAAAAAAAACACTACAAGTAACAGAAATTCTGAAATATGCAAACCTAAAGATGTGCAAATAATCAGCAATATGGATTTTACCACGGGAAATTGAACTTTCGAGGGTCAAGCAGATACGATGCTGTCACTATCAAAAGATGATGTAAACAACAGAGTATACAACTACATTGTCACAATTGCCCAAGTGTGCACTGTGCCTCAGTTGAAGCTCCAAAATGGATAAAAAGAAGGGTATAAGACAAAAAATTACACTGCCAAGATCCTGCAATTACTGGTATATCTTGGAGTTCACAAGAATTGTGACCCCAAACAAGGCCAACTATTTTCAAATGTGAGAATACAAGGTCTCCAACTGAAAAATAATTATGTGAGTCACGGAAACATGACTTTTAGCATAGGCCACCTATTTATTTTAACACACATTCTTGGGATCGACAAGCGCAAGACTTCTTAATGATTAACAATGGTTTACTCAGTAATCAGGTTTAATATTCCATTTCAAAAGAAAGAGATGGTACAAAACTTAATAATGTTGTATTATCGTTTATATAGACTACTCACGTTTCTAAGGAAGCTGCTGTCTAATCAAAAGTTACGAAATGAACCTTAAATCCAATGTCAGTGCGCAGATTTTTCTCCCTACTCCAAGTGAACTCACTTATTGTTACATATCCCTTTCAATATTTTTAAACGAGTACATTAATAAAAAGTAAACTTCTCCCCAAATAACAAGAAGAGATAGGTAAGTATAATAAATTTGTAACCTCATGAGTCGTGAGTACTGAACTTCAGTCGACAGTCTATCAAGCATTTTAGACAAGTAATATACCTGTATTATATTCATGGGGTTGCAGCTGCTTGGCCCTGGCCTTGTCAACTAACTCCTTCCACTTTCGTGACAGTGAATATATGTCAACCTAGAACACAAATCAGAAGAGAGCCACGATTATAAATAAAAATCCCGATTGCATCTAAACAGGCAAAACCATTTTGTAATGCAAAGTATAACAAGTCAGAAACCTTGTCGGCATCCTGAAGCACTGGAGTTATCAAGCCACCATCGATGGCGACAGCTACTGCTATGTTAATGCTGGAATTATATGTAAAACTGTTACCATCTCTACAGCCAGAGTTGACAATAGGATGTTTCACAAGTGCAAGTGCCGTGGCCTTTGCAAGCAATGCCGTCATAGTAACTCCCTTGGACTTGATCTTTTTGTACAAAGCATCCAGAGCATTAGTGGTGATTGTGTATCCGACTCTGAAAGTGGGCACAGACAGACTCTCAATCATGTTCCTGCTCACAGCACCCTGCATTGTCGTGAAGGGCACCACTGTCCCCAGCTCAATTCCCGCAGGCAGTGGTGACGTGGCGGCCGGCTGAGCCTGGACCGCAGTGGCAGCGAAAGCCTCCACATCTTTGGCCACAATCCTCCCCATTGGGCCAGTTCCCACCACTCCAGCCAAGTCCACCTTCAACTCTTTCGCCAGCTTCTTCGCATAGGGCGAGGCCATGATTCTCTTCCCTCCCTCCGAGGCCGGATGGGTCGATGAGGAAGACACAACTGTAGCAGATGCAGGTGCTTTAGGGACTACAGCGAGCTCCGGAATTGTCTGTACTGGAGCTGGTGGTGGTGCGGATGAGGATGAAGCCTTGGCCTCCGCGATCTCTTCTTCGGTTTCGGCCAAGAGAGCAATAGCAGAGCCGACAGTGGCGACGCCGCCTTCCTCGACCATGATGGAGGCCAAGTAGCCGTCGTAGAAGGTTTCGACATCCATGTCGGCCTTGTCGGACTCGACCACCACAACACTCTCGCCCTTGGAAAGCTTGTCGCCCTCAGACTTCACCCACGACACGATCTTGCCTTCCGTCATTGTAGAGCTCAGCGCCGGCATGAAAATCTCGCGGATCTTCGCCTCCACTTGAAACGACTTGCCTCGCCGCCCGGAAATAATTGCCGACGGCTTGAGATTTCGGCCACCGAGGGCTCGTGCGCTGGGGATGAAGGAGGTGTTGAGAAGGTGAGCCATTGATTCCACTGATCCAAGTACCCAAGTTCAAGTCTAAATGGAGCTTTGGCTTCACAATGTGACTCGCAAACCCAAACTCAAACTCAGGGTGACAATGTCGTCGATGGTTTTTATGCCAAGGTTTTGTTTGATTTATTGTTTGGCCGTTTTCCTCGAATGCATCGAAAACTAAGCGGAGGTATTTTTTTTGGTCCATGAGAGTTTGGAAGCTCACTTCTCTATGACCGCCGTTTTTTATGAAAACAAAATGGCTCGAATGTGTTAGGACCAGGCCTCTTTTGGCTATCCTAATTACACCCGAGCGCAATAATTGTTGATCAGGGTCACAAGGCACCGAACACAGAACCCCTGTTCATTCTGCCTACAATCTCAGTTACCAGTCAGTCTGCATTTTCAGTTAGTAAGCATCTTAGAGCGAGTTTGGGAGGACGGTGATTATGGGATTATGAGATTATTTCATAAGCTAAGCTAGTTTAGGTGTTTGGTAAACCAACAACTTCTAGCTTATTTGGAAATCTCACATAATCCAATGCAGATTATGGAAACTGGTATTACCATGCTTTCATAAGCTGTGGTTTCTAAAAGCTGGGATTTCTACCTATTTTGTTCTCATAGGCAACATATATTCATATTATCATACATACATCAGCTGGTATGTGTTGGTATCTGTTGTTGTAGAAATTTATTCTCTCGTTCTAGAATTTTGTAGTCCTTGATTGCCATGCTTAATTAACTTCCTATCGACTACAACTCCAATCATATCGATCTAGGAATTAGACGAAGAACAAGCTATGATAACTAGGACTGATATTTGTGGTACGGTGTTGTAAGATATATTTGTTACATATACAGTATTTACATTATATAGTGAATAACATAATAGGAAGATCATTTTTAATTTACATATATATTTGTGTCTATTTTGGTCATTTTATCTACTGATTGCACTTTTATGGTTAAATTTACCAAACATCTAATACGATCGATTAAACTCACAATACTTTTACAAATCTAATTACCAAACACTCAACAACTTATTTTCACAACCGATTATTGTCACGGCACAGTCCCCCCAAACTAAATCTTAGTTCAGTTTGTGGCCTTATCATCCACATCTACCTATAATTCACCACCACAAGTCAATCCCTATGCTCTCATGGAATCTATGCTCACTGGCTTCTTTGCTGGAAGAAACAACAACAAAAGTTATCAAAGCAAGAACACTGGAAATGGTTATAATGCAGGACATGGGAATAATCAATTTGGTGGAAGAGGCACACATCAAAACATCCAAGGCACACATCCAAATCAAAATGTTGGAAGGGCTAGAATCAACAAGGAATACTCCAAAGTATCTTTATCGTGTCCAATTGTGCTTGTCAACTTTGTGGTCATTCTGGTCATCAAGCTAGAGCTTGTAGGATTCTGAGTAATTTTCAAAATGGTACTGGACAAGCTAGTAATGGAAAACTGTGTGCATTCTGTAGCAAACCTGGTCACTCCATGGAGGGATGCTTCTACATCATTGGTTTTCCCAATGATAACAGAAACTCTAGTGAGTCCACTCCACGAGAATAAGCTACTCAAGCTATGACTGCAATGCTTGCCCCAACATGCACTTCTAATCCATTTTGGCTTGCAGATACAGGTGCCACAAACCACATAACTAGTGAGATTCAGCTTCTCTCCAATGTGGCTCCATATAACTCTAATGAAACTATGCAAGTTGGTAATAGCGCAAAACTTGAAATTACTCATTTTGGATAGTCTATGTTAGGAAAGTTAAACTTGAGAATGTGCTGCTTATTCCTAATCTTGCAACTCATTTACTCTCTATCTATCAGTTGTGTAAACAAAACCATTGAAGGGTCTGGTTTAAGGAATTCATGTGGTGTATACAAGACAAGGCAATGGGAAAAGTGTTTTACCAGAGTCTCAGTGAACAAGGGTTATACCCCATTCCTTTTGATCTTCCAACCAGGCTTCAACAAGTCAAGCCTCCAAAAGGAGTTTCTACAAGTCAAGTATTTCAAGCTTATGCTCATTCTACTATAATAAATAAAGGAGATTCAACATCAATTAAGTCAGAAAGGACTACTACCAGGCAAATCAAGCATCCTCCAGCTGCTTTCTTAGGAAAACTTGTCAAGCATTCTATCTGGCACAAGAGATTTGGACATCCATCCAATGAGTCATGTTTTGCTGGTAAATTTCAAAAATTGCTGGTAGTATCTGTAGTATATCTGAGTCTGAGTCTGTAGTATGTGAGTCCTATTCTTGTTGATAAATTTCAAAAATTGTCATTCCCTTAGTCTAAGAGTACTAACCTGTTGAACTCATTCACAGTGATGTCTAGGGTCCTGCTCTAGTTACATCTATTGATAGCTATAGATATTTTGCACACTTCATTAATGATAATAGAAGATATACATGGATGTTTCCTGTGAAGCAAAAGAGTGAAGTTCTATCCTATTTTCAAAGGTTTACCAGTGAAATGGGCATTGTTCATCAATTTTTCTGTCCCTATACACCTGGATAGAATGGTATTTCTGAAAAGAAAAATAGGCATATCAGAGAAACATTTGTGACTATGTTACACAATGATTCACTTCCAAAAAAAATTTGGTATCATGGGTGTGCTATGACTGCTTATTTGATAAACAGAATGCCCACATGTGTTCTCAATATGATGTCACCTTTTGAGAAACCGTATAACAAGCTTCCAGGTTTAGATCTTCTCAGATTTTTGGGTGTGCTTATTACTCTTTGATGACTTCTTACAAACATAACAAATTTCAGTCCAAGACCAGGAGGTACACTTTTGTAGGTTTTGCAGCTGGATACAAGGGATATATTTGCTATAGTAGTGTCACCAACATATTCATCCTAAGTTGACTTTTTTCGGGGTTTTCGACAAGTTGCATGTCGTTTCGCTCGGAATCGCGCCCTGATCGCAGTGGTGAGGTTTGTTTCTCGATTTGAGCGTCCGAAATTATATCGAGGTTTTGAGGTGTGGTTATCGGATTTTCGACAATTCGTCGACATTGAACTATGTGTTTCCGAGAATGGTTGTTTCTCGTGATTTGATTTGAATTGTCGAGTTATGATTTTGAGGAATGGATATTGTGATTATTCAGGGGTTCGTGATCGTTCGTTTGGCGAGGGATTTTCCGCCGGATCACGGGATTAACGCGAACTACGTTACGCTAGTCTGTGAGTGGACATTTTTATATTTTCACAGTTGTTTGCGAGTTCGTGATTTATTGTGATTTCCGTATTTACTTTATACGATGTTGAGATATATGTTATTTTTGGAGGTATTATTTTATATTTATTGGTGATGGCATTACTGCATCGATGCTTCGGCTACTCGGCTGATCACCGGTAGTCCGCCAGAGTTGAGAGATTTCTCTGGACCAGAGTTGAGAGATTCCTCTGGGCAGGGTTGAGAGATTCCCCTGTATGCCACCGGGGTTGAGAGATTCCTCTGGCCTATCACCGTCGGGTTTGAGCGATTCACCTGACGTCGGGCTTGAGAGATTCGCCCGACAACCTCGATATATATATGTTTTCCGAACTCGCACTATTTTACATTGATGATGTATATAACTGGTGAAAGGCATACGTTTATTTTCGTCCACTCACTCTAACGTTTTTATTTGCCTTTCCTCTGGGCTTTTCGGTTTCCGTGCCCAGTTTGCAGTTCGAACTCTGGTGTTGCACGTCGTGGTCGGAGGCATAGTATTCGAGCGATGTTTCTTTTATGGTAGGTTCTTGGTTTGGCTTACTATTTGTATATGTATACTAGAAGTCGCTCTGAGTATTCTGTTGTATATCTTTGTACGATTTTCCCCCGGATTTCAGTAAAGTATAGATATATTTATTACTTTACATTACTATTGTTATATTGAGAAATCCGGATGGGATGCCACGGTTTGATTTTTGTGGCATAGGATGAAGTGTATTTTCCGGGTGTAGGTAATGGTAATTCCGCGTTAGTAACGAAACTCTGCCAAAATTTTGATGGTTTTTGTTGGTTCGTGTTTTCAGAAGGGGTTTGATTCCGGTTTAGGCAACTAAATCGGGGTTGGGTCCTTTCATTGGAACAGAATCAATAGAGTAAACGACTAAATTCACGAGTTAGCGCGTAATCGCAGTTTTTCGATAATTGTGTGATTTGCCGGCTTTAATCGCGACTTAATTATTGGCCGAGAATATGAGTTGAGTCTCTTCTCGAGAGTAGTAGTATACGTGATTTCGAGTTCGCGGGCGGTTTCAGATGATTATTTCGATGACCGAGGAATATAATATGAATATTTGAAGTTTCGGAATATCGTTGAGTTTATCCGTTCGTATCGAGTTTATCCGGATCGTAATGGTTTTCCGTTTTGGACCGTCGATCGTCCTGAGATGCGAGTATAAATATCGGAAATAGTTGAAAAATTGTCGAAAACACTGTTGGAAGTTTGACCGGCGTTGACTTTTACTGTTGACCCGTTGACTCGTTGACCCGTGAAGAAACGCGACTCGGTTGTGACTCGCCGGCTGACCCGGACTTTTCGGCCACCTCCGGCCACGCCCTTGGTATGGATAGACTCCTCTTGAGCTCCTCTATTGATTTGTGTTTGAATTTATGAGAATTGGTTGAGATTTGAAAGGTTTCGAATCGGGTTAAGTTTACGGTTTTCGCCGGGGACGGGGGAGGAGCTCCGGCGAGCTGTGGTGTCGGGGGTGATGGGGTTTCGAATTCCCTCACCCTATTGAAGCTTCCTGGGTGGTTAATTTTGGACGGGGATGAGTTTTTGGTGAAACCCGTGGTGGTTGCTGGATTTTAGTTTCGGCCTATTTTTCCGAGATGATTTCCAGTTGATTAAGTGGTCGTTGAGACCTGTGGTAGTTGTAAATTGTGTTGGGCTTGAGGTAAGCTAGAGAACTGGGCTTTCCTCGCCGAGAAATTTCTCTGTTGATGGCGCGCCGCCGCCGGCGGCGGTGCTCCGGCGTTGACTTTTTAGAATTTGATGATTTTAATGTCGTTTTACTCGTATTCGCGCCCCGATCGTCGCCTTGAGATTTTCGAGATGATTTGGGTTCCGGATTTTTAGTCGAGGGTTTATACAGAGAGTTTTGGGATCTTCGATTATTTTGTACCGCGTAATATATTTCCGGGAACGGTTGATTTCTGAGGTGTGGTACAGTGTTGTGAATTGTGATTTTGATCAGATATATTTTGTGATTATTCAGGGGATCGAGATCGTACTTCGGGCGAGGGATCTTTCGCCGGACCACGTGATTAGAACGAGTGCGCGCTTTGCTCGTCTGTGAGTGGACCTTTCTTTTCACTGATCGATTGCGAGTCTTTATATTACATTTTACAAGCATGAGCATATGTTTGTGATTATGACTTATACGAGCATGTGCTTTACGATTATGCATTTACATTATGCTTTATACGTATGCATGAAAGTATTTATGATTTGATTTACACAGAGTACAGTCTTAGTATATGTGGTTGTATCGATACACTTGCATCCCGGCTAATCCCCGAGGATGTCTACCAAGGAGGAACTGTACCTTATGCCGATGTATTTCCGGGTGGGTACAGATATCTGTTCCTTGTGCCGATGTATTTCCGGGTGGGAACAGATACCCTGACCTGAGGCCTTTCTGACTAGAATCACGTATGGGTCTGGGATCCCGTGATTCGGACTGTACTAGCACGGATGTGTCCATGAGTGACCCCGTGGGATTTTTCTATTCATGCTCTGTACGCTGGAGGAGTTTGGGTTCACCTCGTGTACTATATCATATTCACTCATTTTGACTCGCATATGTTTTTATTATTTATATTATTTGGTGAAAGACATTTAATTTCGTCCACTCACTCAAACGGTTTTCATGTCTTTCCCCTTAGCTTTTCGGTTTCCGTGCCAAGTTTGCAGTTCGGATTCAGGTGTCTCACGTCGCGGTCGGAGGCTAGTTATTCGAGCTACCTTTCTTTTCCAGTAGGTTTCTTTTTTTGCCTACTGTTGTATATTTTGTATATATACACTAGAGGTCGCTATGATACGAGACTGATACATGTTTTATGTGGTTTTTCCTGGATTTTCTATATTATATAGTTATGTTTACTGTTTATTGCTATTGTTATGATATTGAGAAATCCGGATGGGATTGGTGCCCACGGTTTGACTTTTGTGGCATAAGATGAAGTGTTATTTTCCGGGTGCAGGTTAATGGCAATTCCGCGTTAGTAGCGTTACTCTGCCAAAATTTTTATGGTTTTTGCTGGTTCGTGTTTTCAGAAGGGGTTTGATTCCGGTTTAGGAAACTAAATCGGGATTGGGTCCTTTCAGCTTGGTATCAGATCATTAGGTTGTCAGATTCTGTAGACTCTTGTAGTTGTAACGCTTAAGGTATTTGAGTTTGTACAGCATGTCTGGAGTGATGACCCGACTGGCTAGCAGTAGTCATCAATACTTCGGGTGTTGTGTGTTCTCAAATATCTGAAGTCTCATGATTACGTTCCTTCTGCTTGTACCTAATGCTTGTCTTGTATCAGTAGGATGCCTCCTCGACGTGGTCCCCGTGTTGATCGGGAAGTGGATCCTGATGAGGATCGCCAGAAGCACGACTTGCTGATGCGAGTGTTGCATTTGGAAGAGCGTTTTGACCCTATGGTCAAAGCTCGTACTGCTGGTGTGACTGTCATTTTGGGTTCAGCTGATCCAGAGATTTGTGAGGCATGGTTGGTTCAGGTTGAACGCGTATGTGAGCGTCTGTGTTTTACCCCTGAGCTGATGATAGTGGCAGCAGTCGGATTACTTGAGTCAGATGCATACTTCTGGTGGGTTAGCACCGATCGGGTACCAGTTGATACTCCGTGGACTTTGTTTCGAGATTTGTTTATGCGGAGATACTTCAACTTGGCTACCCAGCAGCGAAAGTATGAGGAGTTCACGAACTTGAGACAGGGCAGTTTGTCTGTGCTTGAGTACCGGGACAGGTTTACCCGCTTATCTCGGTTTACGCGTGACATGGTGGCTACTGAGGAAGCCAAGTGCCGCAGATTTGAGCTGGGTTTGAACTTGAACATCAAGGGGACTCTGACTACGATGCCTCGGAACAACTTCGATGAGTTTGTCAGTGCAGCAGTCCGAAGTGAGGATATCGAGAAGGAAAGGCAGATGAGATACCAACCTATACGGTTTAAAGAGGGTGGACCGAGTCAGGGGCCTTCTAAGAGGTAGAGTTCTGATACTTCCGGTTCGGCTTCATCTTCAGGCAGTGGACCATATAGACCACCAGCTAGTGCATCGAGACAGAGGCAGAGATGGAGGAGAAATCGACCGCAGCGACCACAGTCTAGTGGATGTTCTAGTGGTTCTAGTTATCCTCGGCGTACCGGTGGTTCTTTCGCCGTACCGAGGGAGTACCCATTATGTATTTTCTGTAACAGACATCACTTTGGTCCTTATCAGTGAGGCCCTACCCTTTGTTATCGTTGTGGCCAGGAGGGTCACTTTGCGAGGGACTGTCTCCAGCCTATTGGTGAACAGGTGGCCCAAAGTTCCGGAGGAGAGCGAGGTGCCACTTCGGGAGCTCGACCAGTACAGTTTGCGGGCCAGGGAGGACAGCAGGGACAGCCTCAGCGTGGACGACTAGCTGGGTAGACTAGGGTTCATGCCATGACTGTACGTGAGGGCAGAGCTTCACCGGAGGTCATTATCGGTACGTTGCATGTTTTCGGTTATCCAGTACTTACATTGTTAGATCCAAGTGCTACGCATTCATTCATGTCATATAGACTATCATCTTTAGCTACTGTACCTGTGTCTCCACTTCCGGGGTTGTGGAGAGTGTTGTATCCGTCCGGTGAGGTTGTGAGTATTGGCTGGGTGTATAGAGACTGCGAGATTTTTATTGGAGACCATGGTTTAGCCGTGGATTTGTTGTTACTGGATATCGTCGACTTTGATGTGATTTTGGGTATGGTCTTCTTGGAGACACATTGGGCCATGTTTGATTGTCACAAGAAGGAGGTTGCATTTCGACGACCAGACCTCCCCGAGATATTGTTTCGCGGCGAGAAGAACACTTCATTACCATGTGTGATTTCCGCATTAAAGGCGGATCAGATGATGAAGAAGGGTTGTGTTACTTATTTAGCTCATGTTGTGGATACCACGGCTGTTGTGCCAGACATTGGTGGTATTGAGGTTGTTTCCAAGTTTCTGGATGTGTTTCCGGAGGAGTTACCGGGTATACCTCCAGTTCGGGAGATTGATTTCACTATTAAGCTATTACCAGGTACAGGACCCATATCTTAGGCACTGTATCGTATGACGCCAGCGGAGTTGAAAAAGTTACAGATTCAACTTTAGGAGTTGCTGGAGAAGGGTTTCATACGACCCAGTGTATCGCCTTGGGGTGCCTCGGTTTTGTTTGTGCGGAAGAAGGATGGATCCATGCAGTTGTGCATCGATTACCGGAAGCTGAATCAGGTCACTGTGAAGAACAAGAATCCGTTACCGCGGATTGACGATTTGCTTGATCAGCTCAAGGGAGCTTCAGTCTTTTCGAAGATTGATCTCAGGTCTGGATATCATCAGTTGAGGATCCGAGAGTCAGATGTGGCCAGGATAGCTTTCAGATCGCGGTATGGGCACTACGAGTTTTTGGTTATGTCGTTTGGGTTGACCAACGCCCCCGCAGCCTTTATGGACTTGATGAACCGGGTGTTCAGACGGTTTCTGGAGAATTTCGTGATCGTGTTCATCGACGACATCCTGATCTATTCCAATAGTGTGGGCCAGCACAAGAAGCATTTGCAAGCGGTGTTGCGGACTTTGTGGGACAATCGGTTGTTTGCGAAGTTCAGCAAGTGCGAGTTTTGGTTGGATAGTGTGAAGTTTCTGGGCCACGTGATATTGGCTGAGGGAGTCAGCATAGATCCTGACAAGATCGAGGTCGTGTTGAATTGGAGTAGACCTACCACCGTACCAGAGATTCAGAGTTTATTGGGTTTGGCAGGCTATTACAGGCGCTTTGTACAGGATTTTTCTCGGATCGCTACTCCACTGACCAAGTTGACGAAGAAAGGCGTCAAGTTCGAGTGGTCCGATGCATGTGAGGAGAATTACTTGCTCCTAAAGGAAAAGTTGACTACTGCACCGGTTCTGACTTTACTAGACGACAGCGGTGAGTTCGTCGTTTATAGCGATGCGTCGAAGATGGGTCTTGATTGTGTGCTGATGCAGCATGGCAGAGTTGTAGCCCATGGTTCCAGGCAGCTGAAACCACATGAGGTCAACTATCCGACGTATGATTTGGAGTTAGCCTAAGTCTAAGTCTAAGTATGGGGGAATTTGATCTACGCATTTTATGCTTGATTATTAATGTCTTTCTCTCTATATTTAGCTTTGTTTTGTGCTTAGTAAATGTTTTTGGCTTACTTTATGTTTGTAGGTAGAAATAAAGGAGGAAATAATAAAGGAGGCGACTTGGAGTGAAAAGCGTGCTAAGGAGGAAGTTCCTAATTCCGGTGAAGAAATGGTCCGAGAAATGGTCTTCAAAATAGTTACTAAAATGCTTTTCCACATGGTGTCAAGAATTGAAGACCAAATGCCAAATGAAATGGATGCCAAAATGGTGGACAAAAAGTTGAAGACATTTCTCCTGCGCAATCCAGGAATGAAAAAAAATGGCGGAATATATGGAGCATAAATGATGGACGAATTTAGAGGATATTCCATGAAGATTTATACCTGATTTGAGGGGTCAAAATATGTGCAAGGATATGCTAAATTCGGCCAAGAATTATTATGGAATAAGGAATGCAAGATTTGAAGACATGAAGATTTCCTTTTCCTTGAAGAAGAAGAAAACAGGGCAGCCAGGTCACTAAACTTCTAAAATCCATAGAAAATCCAAATCAATTCCAAATATAGTGTTCCTTATACGGATTTTATAGCCCTTTGAATAAGATTTCCAACTCAACAAGAATCAGAATTTTTCAAGGTCTACAACTCCGGGAAAACGCGTTTTACTACAGCTGGTCAGATTTCCCCGGATTTGATAGGAATTATTGTTTTGGAAGGAAAGACTCTCATTCTTCTCCTATATAAGGGAGGCTCGACTTTGGCATTCGGCATAACTTATCAAAGATCCAAACCCTTGTCCGAGAGTCATATCAACCTCTCCAAAACATCATAGACCTCCAAGGAAGCTGCCTCTCCTCCACAAAACCGTCTCCACCACTCTCCAAAGGCCGGAGGCATAGCTTGGCAATCCCAAGGTGTCGTCATCCTCCATCCATCGAAGAAGCATCAAGCACGGATTAGTATAGGGCAATTCCCTTACTTAAAAAGTGTAACCATGACTTCTTCTCTTTATTCTTCCTTGTGTAAATTTACAATTACTATGGATTGGTTTCTTGAAGTCTTTTGGTTATATAATTCTAATTAGTTTTGTATGACTTGTTTGGTGTTCATCGAAATTAGTTATCCATGCATATTTGTTCCTAACGCTTAATTTGAATGCAGGGCAATCCTCGGTTTAAGTTATGATGTGTTGAATATCGGGCAATTCCCGAGTTTGGCACTTAATTCCGAGATATGCATGTTAAAACATAGCTAATGACTTAGATACCAAATAGGTTGCATGAAATTGGTTAGGTTATTAAAGAATAGGTAAATTGATAAGTTGATCTTGTAAATATTAGACTTAGATATTATTTTCGGTGACAATACATGTCTAGTAATTCTAAGTTCTTGATTGTTTGCTTGTCTATGAGTGAAGCATGTTAGAATTTTAGGATTCCCCTATTTGTATTGGTAACCAACGTTTGTACATTTAATTTCGTAGGAAATTAGACAACCAAATCTCGCACCCCCCATTTAAACTTAGCATAGTTATCCATACACCCTCAATCTCCGGTTAAGAACGATCCCTATTTACCAATGCTACATCAACAAATAAGGGTTTTAATTGTGTTTGTGTTTATTGAGTGTTTAATTAAATGCTTGAAAAGTTGCGAATTAATTTTGGCGCCATTGCCGGGGATTCTAAAGAATTGTGTGATTATGCTTGTACAATATGTTTATATTTTTCTGTTTTCGGAACTGTGCACTTCCCTGTTTTGTGTAAATTATTTGACATAGCTACAGGTCTCATAAAAATCTGAAAACTTGTAGAATTGTTTGGTTTCGTGTCTAGTTCGTGCCTGTACAATTTCATTGCATTCCGCCAAGCCAATAATTCTGGAAAAAATCGACAAGCAGATGTGTTCAAGTTTGCACGAATCTGGAATTGTATGTGTTTTTTGTAAATATGTGAAATTGTGTAAATATTAAGCATGTATATAAAACCCACGAAATTTTTGTTTATATTTGTGTACTAAAACTTGTTCATATTGTATTTTTGCAGCCATGTGTACACCTTAAAGGTAGTCTTTGATTTAAATTTAGTACATAAGTTTGGTTGATTAAGTCGCACTCTTTGGAATAGATGGCGCCTCTTTTTCTTGTTTATCTCCTTAACCCCTCATGATGTATGGATTTCATCACTGCACACCATAACCTAAGTGAAGTTATGGGCATGAGGTTGAGGGCGGAGTTTACAAGGACTTGAGGGAGTGTAAATTTTCGAAAGATTGGCTGAATGTCAGACATGGTGTCTAGAACGGGTTATGACTGGTGACAGGTTCTGGATCTAAGAAAGACTAACACCAATAGAGTATATACTATTGGCCCGATTAGCCTCAGAGTGTTTGTCGAAATTAGTCATACCTCTTGCGTTATCTCTATCCCTAACTGGCCATGTTTTTCGATTGAGCCAAGGCTGATTGATTGCAAGTTTATGCTTTATCGCGCGGGTCGCACGTCCATTGAACGATCTAAAGATCAAGCTAGTGTACTCTCTTTAAATCATTGGCGCACTCAGTTTAGACAATACTTGTGCATACATGTCGAAATTGAACTTTGTAAAGAAGACTAACCATACTCTAATCATTTCATGTTTTGTACAATGTATATGTTAATTGTTAATTTTAGTTTTAGAGAGTCAAATCGGAGCTGGGTAATAGGCTATTTTGTGTGATTTATCTGACATAGTTCCATGTCACGGAAAATTCTGAAACTTTTATGACATGTTTGTATATGTGTCTAGTTTACAGTCGTAAAATTTCAGTTAGTTCCAACATGCAATTAATTCTAGAGAAATTATGCAAGGAGTCATGCTCAGGCTGCTCGATTTTGTAATATTTAGGATGCATATACATCTTTGCATATCATGTCATTGATTATTTAGTTGCATCATCATGCATCATCTTTGATGTTTGTTGAGTTTCGAAGGATACGATGGAGGAACGTGCTCCAAGTGTTTTCATAAATTCGCAGCTTCTATCCAAAAAGAACAGTCAAATTCGAAAAGCCATAACTTTCAGCTCGGTTGGAGTTAGACGGAGTTATTTATATGCTTGGAAAGCGCTGAACATCTATTTTCCAACCATATAAAGATCACGAAATTCTGAGCTCTACATCGTCAGAAATATCATTTTAAAGACACTGAGGTCAGAACATGAAAGCTGAAAAGTGGAAACCAATGGAGGAGATGCACCTCCAAGATGAGGCTGTTCGTAGAGCATAAAAGATGCATCACGTCTAAGCTGGAAGACGTTAAAAAAACAAGCTCTTGTTGGGAGGCAACGCGCTTGTTGGGAGGCAACCCAATGGAGGAATCGTCAAGGATTTGTTCTCTCCTCCCTTATCTTTTTCATTTCCTTGCTTATTTACTTTACTTAGCTAAAATTTTCGTGGGTCTCTCTCTTCATACTTGATTTTATGTTTACTTTAGTACATTGAGGACAATGTAGAGTTTAAGTGTGGGGGAGGGGTTTACAATTTATTTGAGTCATAAATTGAAAAATTGGGCGGATAAGAGTTCACTCAAGGATGATGCCCTAAAAAAAATTGTTGTTTTGAGTCTTTGTGTTTAACTTAATGTTTTAAAGAGTCTTAGGATGCCCTTAGTTAGTCTATGATGAAATTGGACCGAAAAGAATACAAAAATGGCGTTGCATATCATTAAGGATGAATTCATGTGCTAATTGAGATATCTTTTGAGTGTTATGACATGTAGTAGATATGGTTTGATAAAACTTGGTACAGAAATCGCATGTTAGAATAAGTTGTGAATCATATGAGCCTTAAGTGAGATTTTGAGCCTTGAACACTTCTTTTTGAGTGAAAATTTCGTACATACTAGATCATAGGTCTCAAAATCATTTATATACTCACTTGCCATAGATCTTAATGAACTAGAGAATACTAGAACTTACTCATGTCAATTTGCAAAGCTTATAGTTGATACATACTCTGATTGTGGATGTGATTAAAGGCACTTAGGATATCCACCACTTTACCTAATTGTCATGTGTCCCATTTGTGTGCACGAGTTGCGACACCTCTAGATAATCCATTTGAGCCCACATTATGTCGTTCTTTCATTATCATACATATCTAAACACTTTAACCCAGTGTAGAATATCCGTGCCCTTGTTCAAAAGACTTGGTGGGGATTTTTGAAGCTAGAATCATGGAGGTGGTGTGAAGATCATGAGGAGATGTGTGTATGGGGATAGACTTGTCCAAATAGCTTGAAAAATATTGTGTGATTGCCGAAAAATACAAAAGAAAAGAAAAAAAGAAAAAGAAATTTTCGAGAGCAAGAAAAGAAAAAGAAAAAGAAATCAAAAGCTCTCCGGCAATATGTTTTTAGTGTACATTGTTTGGGTTAATGTCCCCCATACTTGGGGATTTGGAGTTTATATTGAATTGAAGGCCCAAAAGTGAAGAAATATGGCATTTGTCCTGTCTACAAAAGCTCAAGGGAAGTTTAGAATGAAGTTAGGGTCCAAAAAGATGAAATCTGGCCCGTGTACTTAGGGTTTGACCTTGGTGACGTTTTGGAAAGAGGATGAACAAATTTGATGATGCTTTGGTGCTTTAACTAAGTCTTTTGAATGTTCTTAACCACCACACATCCAAATTTTCGAATGCCTTAGCCTTAAGCCCATTACAACCCTTAAAAGTCTTTTTTGATCCTTAAGATGAGTAGTCTTCAATCTGTGGAGTAAGTTGCATGAGTAAACATATGGTTTTGGTTCATTTGTGAAAGTATCTCTTCCCATGCATGAATTTTCATTGGAATTAATAAACACTTTGAGTGAAACCTTTGCATGAGTGAAAATATGATGAGTGCATCCATGTGAGTTGATTTGAACTTTATTCGAAACATGCACAGCTTTAACATCACCATTGTTTTCTCCATGTCTTACTTGTTCATGACATGATCATATCTCTATTAGCTATTGAATTAATTGAACATTCATGTGAAAACATTATGATTCCATCGCCATAGACTTGAAGAATTTTCTGAGACAAATTTGACTAAGGGCTTAGTTTTATTCAACTTAGTATTTCTATCGTTTTCAAACATGATTACATGAGAATTTGCGGCTTTGAAACGTTGAAATATCTAAGTATGTTTGTATATAAGTGTCATGTTTACCTTTGTGTTTTTCCCTTTATTATTTTTCTTTTATCGAGTCCATTGCTTTGTTGTGTATTTGCTAGGGACTAGCAAAGTCTAAGTGTGGGGGAATTTGATCTACGCATTTTATGATTGATTATTAATGTCTTTCTCTCTATATTTAGCTTTGTTTTGTGCTTAATAAATATGTTTTTGACTTACTTTATGTTTGTACGTAGAAATAAAGGAGGAAATAATAAAGGAGGCGACTTGGAGTGAAAAGCGTGCTAAGGAGGAAGTTCCTAATTCCGGAGAAGAAATGGTCCGAGAAATGGTCTTCAAAATAGTTACTAAAATGCTTTCCCACATGGTGTCAAGAATTGAAGACCAAATTCCAAATGAAATGGATGCCAAAATGGTAGACAAAAAGTTGAAGACATTTCTCCTGCGCAATCCAGAAATGAGCAAAAATGACGGAATATATGGAGCATAAATGATGGACGAATTTGGAGGATATTCCATGAAGATTTATACCTAATTTGAGGGGTCAAAATATGTGCAAGGATATGCTAAATTCGGCCAAGAATTATTATGGAATAAGGAATGTAAGATTTGAAGATATGAAGATTTCCTTTTCCTTGAAAAAGAAGAAAACAGGGCAGCCAGGTCACTGAACTTCTAAAATCCGTAGAAAATCCAAATCAATTCCAAATATAGTGTTCCTTATACATATTTTATAGCCCTTTGAATAATCTTTCCAACGCAATAAGAATCAGAATTTTTCAAGGTCTACAACTTCGGAAAAACGGGTTTTAATAAAGCTGGTCAGATTTCCCCGGATTTGCTAGGAATCATTGTTTTGGAAGGAAAGACTCCCATTCTTCTCCTATATAAGGGAGGCTCGACTTTGGCATTCGGAATCACTTATCAAAGAGCCAAAACCTTGTCCAAGAGTCATCTCAACCTCTCCAAAACGTCATAGACCTCCAAGGAAGCCACCTCTCCTCCACAAAACCGTCTCCACCACTCTCCAAAGGCCGGAGGCATAGCTTGGCAATCCCAAGGTGTCTTCATCCTCCATCCATCGAAGAAGCATCAAACACGGATTAGTATAGGGCAATTCCCTTACTTAAAAAGTGTCACTACAAGAAAACTGCACCTAGACCACGGAAACGTAATTGTTCCGTGGTCCAAGTTACACTTGGACGACGGAAAAGGCTCCGTGGTCCAAGTATCACCTGGACGACGGATACTATCATATCCGTCGTCCAGGTGATGACCTGGACCTCGGAGCCTTCTCCGTTGTCCAGGTTATCACCTGGACGACGGAGAATACAATTTCCGTCGTCCAGGTTGTAACCTGGACCTCAGAGTCTTCTCCGTTGTCCAGGTGATCACCTGGACGACGGAAATTGTATTCTCCGTCGTCCAGGTGATAACCTGGACAACGGACCGACACGCCGTCGTCCGAGTGCGTAATGTACTAACACTTAGACGACGTACCGACACCTCCTCCGTCGTCTAAGTGAAGCATTATATATATATGCATGCCCGATGCCAAACTGAATTCATATCGATCGATCATTCCATTAATTTGAAGGAGAGATAGAAGGGAGAAGGCAGAAGGGAGTTAGCTAGAAAGCCGATCGCGAGAAGATCGAATCAGGATCGATAAGGGCCGGGAGCTCAATTAACGTACAGATATCGAGAAGCTATAGGCCAACGTACAGGTACGTACGCAGTTAAAATTTGCTTAATTAATTAATTAATATATATTTAGTGAAATAGATGGCGTACATATATATATATATGCAAGGAGGTTAGCTATATATATATGTACAGATCGATTAAATTACGTAGGTAATTGATGGATCGATGTAGATCGAGTACGTATAATTAATGAAGCGTAAATTAATGGCATGAACTAATATATATATATATATGTAATAATTAATTAATTATAATATTTTGTAGCAGTATGGACAAGAGTTGGATGAAGTTGAAGAATAGATGTGATGTTCGGTATATGGATGGAATTAGCGAATTTGTGAATTTTGCGATAGAACATGGTCAGGGAAAGAAACGTTTCAGGTGTCTGTGTCAGAAATGTCTTAATTGTCAATATGCGGAGGTTAATGTTATGGTGCAACACCTGTACGAAAATGGTATGATGTGGAGTTACACTACATGGAGCGAGCATGGTGAAGCAATAGAGTTCAGCGCAGCAGACTTCAGCTCAGGGTACAGTTACTATGGTGCCTCATCCAACGGCAGTGGTGCCGGACCCCCAGCTTGCAACCCAACTGCAGATTTGGTCCATGATGCGTTTCCGGGATGTAGTCATGGTGGACACCAACACCAAGACGGAGGTTACAGTACCACCAATGAGCATGATGACACATTCCCCGCAGCTAGCTTGGCCACTGACACCAGTCAGATAGAAAAGTACAACCGGATGCTACTTGAAGCGCAGACCCCGGTGTTCCCTGGATGTCGAGAGAATGTGTTGCAATATGTGATGGAACAAATGAAGATAAAAGTGAAGCACAAAATGTCAGTGAGTGCTTTTGACGAAATTCAGGAGCAAATATGTAAGTTGCTTCCTGATGATCACAATCTTCCTAAATCTCATTATAAGGTTAGAAATATCCTGAGAAGCCTCGGCCTAAAGTACAGGATAATTGACGCATGTCCGAATGATTGTGTGCTATTTTACAAAGAGTATAAAGAGTTGGACTATTGTCCCGTATGTGGTCAGTGCAGATTCTAGTTGAATAGGAAGAGTTCGAAAAAGAGAATTCCTGTGAAAGTTGTTAGATATTTTCCCTTGATTCCCAGATTGCAGCGCCTGTACATGTCTCTACACACAGCAGAGGCGATGCGATGGTACGCAGAAAAGCGAATAGATGACGATGTCCTGCGACACGCCGCGGATGGGGAGGGTTTCAAACATTTCGACAGAGAATTTGGAGACTTTGCTTCAGAGGTTAGAAATGTTAGACTCGGCCTATCTACAGACGGATTCAATCCTTGGGGAAGTAATAGCTCCGCCGTCAGCACTTGGCCAGTTATTCTGATGCCGTACAACTTGCCTCCGTGGATGTGCATGAACAAGGAATTTAATTTCCTTACCGTACTAATTCCAGGTCCTAAATCTCCATCGAAGTGCTTAGATGTCTACCTCAGACCTTTGATTGACGAGCTGAAACTGTTGTGGGAAAATGGAGTCCCAACTTATGACAAATTCACTGACACGATGTTCACGATGAGGGCTGCCGTAAAGTGGACGATCATCGATTTTCCAGCTTATGGGATGTTGGGTGCCTGCAGGACAAAAGGATATAATGGATGTCCTATATGTTTGGACGACGTGAACTCTAGTTGGCACGCGGGGAAGGTGTGTTACTTGGGTCACCGTAGATGGCTTCCTCACGACCACCCGTGGCGACAAGATGAAGCTCATTTCGACGGCACGGTAGAGAACAATCCTAAACCTCGTAGTTAGTCGGGCAAAGAGATTTTAGAGAGGTTGAGCTATTTCGACTTTGGTGTGTTGAGCAATGACGCGGATGTAAAGAAATGTAATCCAATTCCTCCACATGATCTGAGCTATTGGGATCACAAGAGTATATTCTTTGAACTCCCTTACTGGTCGAAGTTGAAGCTGAGGAACAACTTGGACGCGATGCACATAGAAAAGAATGTGTGCGACAGCGTGGTGGGAACAATTCTCGGTATTAAGTTCAAGACTAAAGATACTCCCAAAGCGCGCAAAGATTTGGAATCAATGAATCTACGTCGTCCCTTGTGGTTGAGGAGGGATAGGAAAGGAGTGTACAACAAGATGCCAGATGCACCTTACACAGTGAAGCCGACGCATAGACGTTCTGTATTTCACTGGTTTAAGGGCGTTCATTATCCGGCTACGTATGCAGCTACTATAACTGGAGCAGTGGACGAGGTGCAACACAAGTTTGTTGGTCTAAAGACACATGACTATCACGTTATGCTGCAACGTCTGATTCCAGTGGTAATTCGACCATACTTGCCTCGGGACTATGTAGAACCAATAGTGGCATTGTGCAGGTGGTGGCAGAGGTTATGCGCCAGAGAATTACAGAAGTCAGATGTGGTGGAATTGCAACAACAAATTGTGCACATCCTTTGCAAACTAGAGAGGATTTTCCCCCTGCTTTCTTTGACATCATGATTCACCTAATGATCCACCTGCCCGAGCAGGTGCTCATTTCTGGTCCGGTCCAGTACACTTGGATGTATCCTTAAGAAAGGTACGTACAACGTACTACGTACTTAATTAATTTGTTCCACTGGATATTATATATATACTAGCTAGGTATATGTACTTATTCTGATTGTACGTTTGATTTTGTAGACAGCTTGGACAGTATAAGTCATTCGTCAAAAACAGGTCGGCCCCGGATGGCTCTATAGCAGAGACATACCTAATGCATGAGTGTGTTACTTACTGCAACAGGTACCTCAAAGATCTACCACCTCCCACTGCATCCGATCGCAGTGCCCGCATCAATCTTTCTGTCGTCACCAATGTCGTCCGACCGTTTAGAGGAGTATTAAAGGAATCGTTAACACGGGAAGAACTTATTGAGGCACATTGGGTAGTGTTGCGAGACTGTGACGAAGTTGAGCCGTACATGATGTCATACAGGGAGAGGCTTCAGGCGTTAAATCAAAACAAGAGTACGGCGTGGATTGAGAAAATGGTTAAGAAGAAGTTTCCCGATTATTTCTTCAAATGGGTACGTACGTACGGCTCGGTATTAATTATTTAAATACATATATGTTTGTAGAAAGTAAACCCTTATATTAATTTGCCCTTTTTCGCAGATGATTGATCTGCAAAAATCTACAAACCACGGAGGGTGGTGGTCATGGCCAAAGCACTTGCTAGCAGGGAAGCCGGTTAAACACTATATTTATCCCGGATGTTTTGTGAACGGTGTAAAGTTCCATTCATTGGCCCGAGACGAAGGAAGAAGAACACAAAACAGTGGGGTAGCGGTTGGGAAAGAGGATGATCTATATTACGGGGCTATTGTATATGTGGTTCAGCTATGTTACGGGAATGATGTCAACGTTTTCCTATTCAAGTGCAGATGGTTCAAGCGTACAAAGGAAGACCTGGGACTATTATCAGTCGATACAAACTCTAGCTGGTATAAGGATGAGCCTTTCGCTCTCGCCACCTTAGTGCGACAGGTGTTCTATCTCGACGATCCGAAAGCCGGTGAAGGATGGAAAATAGTGAACCATATCTCTCACCGACGAATTTGGAATACAGAGACAATTGAAGGGACACCGGCGACGACTGACGATGCTGCTGAACCAGAAAGAGACATTCCTGCCTATCAAGAGCCTAATATTTCTGTCATCCGCTCCGATATAATGGACCTGGTTCAAGATGGTGAACAGTTACCCATGCCTGATGGTTGTACAGATCTAACTGAAGATGAGATTATCGATGCGGTAGATGAAGAAGACGAGCAGGAAGAGGACGAGGACGAGGACTCAGGTTATTCGTCGGACGATGTTGAGTACGATGACGAGGATGAGCCGTCGTCTAACGGGGATGAGGACGATGATGATTATGACGAAGAGTACAACGTTACGACGAGGGAGATTAATTGGTAATTATTTGTTGTAATTATTGTATTTATATATGATCGATGTACGTGGGTTATTTTACGGGAATTAATTAATCCGAATTATATATCCTTGACAAAGGAGAAATTAATTGCAGGTTGTCGCCAAATCTTAATCTCATATAAAACCCTAAATCCGACTCCCTAAATCTAGCAGATCGGATCGTTCGATCGATCAATTTTTTAATTATATTTTGGAATCAGAATAATTGAACGGACACTCAAATGACCGGGGACGAGCTAAACCGTAAACCTTAAGGCCCTAACCCCTGAATTGGGGGTCTATACACCTGGACGACGGAGAATGGTCATTATCCGTCGTCCAGGTACACACTAGGACGACGGATATGGTAATTATCCGTCGTCCAGGTACACACTAGGACCACGGATATGGTAATTATCCGTCGTCCAAGTTCACAAACCCTAAACCCTAAACCCTAAGGCCCTAACCCCTGAATTCAGGGTCTATACACCTGGACGACGGAGAACACAATTATCCGTCGTCCAGGTGTAGATATCGGCATTTTTTCTAAGACAACGACCATCTAGACCTTCTTCCAATGCATATTTTTTGAGTCAAGACTTTAGAGTAAACATATCTTGGTGTGTGAGCTTCGACGGTTCGAAAATCGGAGTTGCGAAAATGCCTTGTATCCACGTTTCCGGTTTGTGAAATTATCGGTTTTGCGTTTGACTGTGCCGATCAAACCCTTCCCGAACTTATTATTTTATGGTCCTTTGAAGACAATTATATATTATGTTACGACGAACATATCCAACGGTTGTTTTGGCCAAATTCAATTTCGTTAATACTCTGTCGCAAATGAGCCTCTACGCATGAACACTTAAGTCGTAAGGATTACTCGATACTTACCAACTTTCAAAACGAAAATCTATTTTCAGGTTCAAATTTAACTGTTCATATATACGATGCGTTCATCGATATTGGTCGACTATTTCACTCCAATGACAGATCGCTAAATTCCTAGCGAATTAATATTAAAAATTTTTTTAACGTAAATTTCACCTGGACGACGGAGAATGACGTTCTCCGTGGTCCATGTTAACACCAGGACGACGGACAACGTCATTTTCCGTCGTCCAGGTGAAATTTACCATGGCGGTTCGACTAATTTTTTATTTTTTTTTTCAATGACTTTTTCACCTGAACGACGGAAATGTGATTTTCCGTCGTCCAGGTGCTCACCTGGATGACGGATAACGTCATTTCCGTCGTCCAAGTCGAAAAAACATGGCGGTTCGATTTACCGCCTCAAATTTCGGCGCCGCTTGAATTTCCACTTAGACGACGGAGAATGACTTCTCCGTCGTCCAGGTCCAAATTTATGGCGGGTGAAACGTCCCGCCCAATAATTACGCGCTGCTTCGAAACATTTTAACCCTTCACCTGGACGACGGAAAACACTGTTTCCGTCGTCCAAGTGCACTTAGACGACGGAGAATAGTGCTCCGTCGTCTAAGTGAAACTCTATAAATAGCCCGCGGCTCATCTTCTTTTCCTCATCCCTTACAACTTTCTCTCCATCTCTACTCTCCTCTCTCTCTCAATCTCATTCCGGGAAGTTCTCCTCCGGCGACGACGCTCCGACGATCGATACAACTCCGGCGTGGTTCGATTCCTCCTCTCCGACGACACAACTCCGGCGAAATTCCCGAAAACTCCGAATCGGTACATTTCTATTTTTCCCTTATTAAAATAATTGAATTAATTAATTAATTAAATTCTAAATATAATTAATTAGTAGAAATTAATTTTGTAATTAGTTTTAAATATTTAATAAGTTAATAATTGTTGTTATTAATTAATTAAATCATAATTATAGTTATTTAATACTAATTAAATGAATAATTGTAAATTTATTGTTATTAATATAATAAATGATTAATTATTATGGTTAATTAATTAAATAAATAATTATTGTTATTAATTAAATAACTTTTGTAATTATTGCATGCTAAATAAAAATAAATTATTGCATGTAATTACGTGTATTTTTTAGTAAATTAATTAGTAGTACGTTTTCGATTTAAATTTAGTACATAGGCTTGGCGTAATTAAGTCGCACTCTTTGGAATAGATGGCGCCTCTTTTCCTAGCTTAATTATCTCCTTAACCCCTCGTGATGTGTGGATTTCATCACCGCACACCATAACCTAAGTGAAGTTATGGACACGAGGTTGAGGGCGGAGTTTGCAAAGGACTTGAGGGAGTGTAAATTTTCGAAAAATTAGCCGAATGTCGGACATGGTGTCTAGAAACGGGTTATGACTGGTGACAGGATTTGGACTAAGAAAGACTTTTGTCGAAATTAGTCCTGCCTCTCGCGTTATCTCTATCCCTAACTGGCCATGTTTTTCGATTTAGGCTGATTAATTGAAAATTTACACTTTATCGCGCGGGTCGCACGTCCATTGAACGACCGAAAATGCCAAGCTAGTGTACTCTATTTAAATCTTAAACGTACTTAATTAATTAGCGTAAATTTTTAAGTTGTAATTATTATGGTAAGTAGGTATTTTAACACCGTACACTTAGGTTTAAATGGCTCCGCCAAAGACAACATCCGGCAAGAAGAAAGCCCAACATGAGGCAGAAGATGCCATGCTCCGCCAGTTGGCGGCCCAAGTCGGTTGGGTTCCCGAGGAGGGCAACGACGCCCTCTATCCGGACGGATCATCTGGTCCGTCCGTAGGGCCATCTGGGGAAATTCCCGCTCCTCCATTCATCGAGAGCGGTGATTACGTCGACCCCTTCCAAACTCCGACGCCCGGTACCCAATCAACGGGCAGTACTCAGGCGTCCTCGACCGCCGAATCAATCATGTTCAGCGCCCGCCGTAGGCAAAGGAGGGCACCCACTGACCCGGAACCGAAAAGGACTTGGGGTCTGGTTAAAGGAGGGAAAGCGGAGCGTATTTGCAAGGCGACCGGGAAAAAGATCTCCTTGCCGTACGACGAATTCACCGGTGGCCCTCCCACAGCTCAGCTCGCAAGTCTCTCGGCGCATGGGATAGGGTCAATCATCCGTAACCGGGTTCGTCTCACTGCCCCTACTTGGAAGGATGCACCGGATCATGAGAAGGCGAAAGTCTTCAAAGATCTTTTGGTACGTAATACGTCCAAGTTAGTTATTATATCATATTGTTAATATTAGTTAAGATTTCATAATATACGATTATAATTTTTTATTCATTTTTGATAGGAACAATTTGAGGTGGATCCGACACCGGAAATGTTGAGGCATATCAACCAAACCGCCAACACCATCTACAAAAATTGGAAGTACAAGCTCCATAAGTACTTCCAAGATGTCGGTCCCGTGCCTCCCCCGGAAGAGCTGCAAGGGGAGAGAGAGGATGAGTGGGAGTGGTTGTGTAACCACTTTGCCGACGAGACCTTTAAGGTGTTAATTTTTTTTTAATTTCAATTAAGATAATTGAATTTTTTAAATTGTAGTTATTAGTTTTTTAATGATTTAATTATGTTGTGTAACAGAAATTCTCCGGTGTCAACAAAGCCAACCGGGGGAAGAAGGAGAAACACCATACTACCGGCGCTAAGCAGTTCATTCAAATAGCAAAGGAGCACAAGGATAAGGGTTCCAAACACCCTTTTCTGGATGCAAGCGTAAGCGCGTACGTGACGCCAGGGCTCGATAATGAAGCGAGTCAATGCGGCGTAAGTGATATATTAAATTTATGTGCTTTTAATTATATTAATTATTAATTAAATATGATTTCATTATAATAAATTATTATTCTTTTGTAGGCAAGGGCGATAGAGCGTGCGCAAGAAGAGTTGGCCAACACTCAGCTTGCGTTCCCAGATGTGCCGCCGGAAGACCTGCTTCCTCTATCCTTAGAGAGCCAAATTGCAATCGCCGATGAGGTCTACGGTCGTAGAGCTGGCAAGGAGGTTAGGCACTTTGGGCCTAGGGTGGTACGAGATTTGTCGACGACCTCCGGCTCATCATCTACGGGAGGTTCGGGGCAGCGGAGAATGAGTCAGGCAGCGGCCTTCGCCGAAGCAGCCATTCAAGAGGCTCGACTGGCACGAGAGGAGAATCAATCCATGCGTCAAAGACTTGATGAGCAACAAGCACAAATAGCCCAACTCATCGCGCTCATAGAGCAAAATCGACAAGAATGTCAACCTCCTCCGAACCCATTCCCCGACGACAACGACCCGGTTGGAGGCGGAGGACTCGGCGGCGCATCTGCTCCTCCAGTGTATTAGCTAGCTAGTTAATTATCGCGTTTCTTTATTTCCGAGTTCCGAACAATAATTTATAATTTTTATTGGTTTTTAATTTGGACGTGCATGTATGTAATTAAATATTAATTATTTATTTAATACATTTATTAATATTAAAAATTCAGTTTAATTAATTAATTTCGATTATTTTCATTATTTATATTAATTTACTAATAAAATAATTTAATAATTTTTAATTTTTTTAATTTTTTTTAAATTATTTAATCACTTGGACGACGGAGATTATGTTCTCCGTCGTCCAGGTGGACAAACCCTAACCCTAAACCCTAAACCCCAAACCCCTAAACCCTAACCCCTAACCCCTATCCCCTAACCCCTAACCCCTAATCCCTAATCCCTAACCCCTAAACCCTGCCATTCTCCGTGGCCCACGTGTTCACCTGGACGACGGAGAAATAGTGTTTCCGTCGTCCAGGTGAACACCTGGGCCACGGAGATTCGGACATTATCCGTGGCCCATGTATTCACCTGGACGACGGAAACACTATTTCTCCCGTCGTCCAGGTGAACACGTGGGCCACGGAGAAGCTAGGAATCTCCGTGGCCCAGGTGTTCACCTGGACGACGGAGAAATAGTGTTTCCGTCGTCCAGGTGAATACACGGGCCACGGATAATGTCCGAGGTCCAAGTGAACTTGGACGATGGAGAACTATTTCTCCGTCGTCCAGGTTCTTGGACGACACCACTTCGTGCACGGACCTTGGACGACGGAAAACTGCACCTAGACGACGGAAATGGTCTGTGGTCTAGGTGCAGTTTTCTTGTAGTGTGTAACCATGACTTCTTCTCTTTATTCTTCCTTGTGTAAATTTACAATTACTATGGATTGGTTTCTTGAAGTCTTTTGGTTAGATAATTCTAATTAGTTTTGTATAACTTGTTTGGTGTTCTTCGAAATTAGTTATCCATGCATATTTGTTCCTAACGCTTAATTTGAATGCAGGGCAATTCCCGGTTTAAGTTATGATGTGTTGAATATCGGGCAATTCCCGAGTTTGGCACTTAATTCCGAGATATGCATGTTAAAACATAGCTAATGACTTAGATACCAAATAGGTTGCATGAAATTTGTTAGGTTATTAAAGGATAGGTAAATTGATAAGTTGATCTTGTAAATATTAGACTTAGATATTATTTTCGGTGACAATACATGTCTAGTAATTCTAAGTTCTTGATTGTTTGCTTGTCTATGAGTAAAGCATGTTAGAATTTTAGGATTCCCCAATTTGTATTGGTAACCAACGTTTGTACATTTAATTTCGTAAGAAATTAGACAACCAAATCTCGCACCCCCCATTTAAACTTAGCATAGTTATGCATACACCCTCAATCCCCGGTTAAGAACGATCCCTATTTATCAATGCTACATCAACAAATAAGGGTTTTAATTGTGTTTGTGTTTAATTGAGTGTTTAATTAAATGCTTGAAAAGATGTGAATCAGTGTGTGTGGCCAGAGTTTCTATATTAGCTGAGCTTCGGTCTACGGGTTCCGAGTTCGAGTGGGACGATGAGGGAGCTTTGTTGGCCAGTTTCCAGGTTCGGCCAGTGTTGGTTGATCAGGTTCGAGAAGCTTAGGATTCAGATTCCTACCTGTTGGATAAGATGACCATGATTCGGAATGGTGTGCCAACAGAGTTTCGGTTGAGTGATGACGGTACGTTGCTTTTCAGAGGCAGATTGTGCGTACCCCGAGACGAGAGTCTGAAGAAGGAGATTTTAGATTAAGCACATTGTTCGGCGTATGCGATGCAACCCGGAGGTACGAAGCTGTTTCGTACACTTCGAGCGTATTACTGGTGGCGCAACATGAAGCGGGAGATTGCCGCATATGTGAGTCGGTGTTTGATCTGTCAGCAGGTTAAAGCGGAGAGGGAGAAGCCTGCGGGAAAGTTACAGCCACTGGAGATTCCAGTTTGGAAGTGAGAGCACATTACCATGGATTTCGTTTATCAGTTACCGCGTACTTCGGCGGGTAATACTGGTATATGGGTTATTGTGGATCGATTGATGAAATCCGCTCATTTTCTCGCACTTCCGGGAAAGATATCAGTAGGCAGATTGGCCAAGCTGTATTTGTCAGAGATTATTCGTCAGCACGGTGTGCCTGTATCTATTGTTTCTGACCGAGACAGTCAGTTTACTTTCGAGTTCTGGCAGGCATTACAGCGAACCTTGGGCACGAGATTGCATTTCAGTACAGCTTTTCATCCTCAGACTGACGGGCTGTCTGAGCGGACTATACAGACTCTTGAGGATATGTTGCGGTCCTGCGTTTTGCAGTTTCGAGAAAATTGGGACCAGCAACTGCATTTGATTGAGTTCTCCTACAAAAATAGCTATCAGGCAAGTATCGAGATGGCACCGTACGAGGCCCTGTATGGGAGGCAGTACCGCACTCCGTTGTGTTGGAGTGAGGTGGGCGAGCGATGGCTTATTGGCCCTGATCTGGTAAAGAGCACCATGGAGGACATCCAGATTATCCGGGACAGATTGAAGATTGCCCAGGATCGCCAGAAGAGTTATGCAGACGTAAGGAGAAAGAGTCTCGAGTTCGATGTGGGTGATTGGGTCTTCCTGAAACTATCTTCGTGGAAGGGAGTTGTGCGATTCGGGAAGCGTGGCAAGCTTCGACAACGGTATATTGGGCCGTACGAGATCATCGAGAGGGTTGGAGCCGTGGCTTACAGGCTTGGGTTGCTAGCTGAGATGGCTCGTGTTCATGATGTTTTCCACGTTTCAATGTTGCGGAAGTAAATCCCAGATCCGTCACATGTGTTAGCGCCATATCAGCTATCTATCCGAGAGGATTTGACATATGAGGAGGAGCTGGTACAGATTCTCGATCGGCGTGAGCAGGAGTTGAGGCACCTTATTATACCGCTGGTGAAGGTCTTGTCACAGAATTACTCGATTGAGGAGGCCACCTGGGAGACTGAGCAGCGTATGCGGGAGCAGTATCCTCATTTGTTCACCTGACAGATACGTAAATTTTGAGGATGAAATTTTTTTAAGGGAGGTAGATTTGTGACGACCTGGAACAGAATCAGTAGAGTAAACGGCTAAATTCACGAGTTAGCGTGTAATCGCAGTTTTTTGATAATTGTGTGATTTGCCCGCTTTAATCGCGACTTAATTATCGGCTGAGAATTTGAGTTGAGTCTCTTCTCGAGAGTAGTAGTATACGTGATTTTGAGTTCGTGGGCGGTTTCGGATGATTATTTCGATGACCGAGGAATATAATACGAATATTTGAAGTTTCAGAATGTCGTTGAGTTTATCCGTTCGTATCGAGTTTATCCAGATCGTAATGGTTATCCGTTTTGGACCGTCGATCGTCCCGAGACGCGAGTATAAATATCAGAAATAGTCGAAAAATTGTCGAAAACACTGTTGGATGTTTGACCGACGTTGACTTTTACTGTTGACCTGTTGACTCGTTGACCCGTGAAGAAACGCGAGCCGGTTGTGACTCGCCGGCCGACCCGGATTTTTCGGCCACCTCCGGCCACGCCCGTGGTATGGATAGACTCCTCTTGAGCTCCTCTATTGATTTGTGTTTGAGTTTATGCGAATTGGTTGAGATTTGAAAGGTTTCAAATCGGGTTAAGTTTACGATTTTCGCCGGTGACGGGGGAGGAGCTCCGGCGAGCTGTGGTGTCGGGGGTGATGGGGTTTCGAATTCCCTCGCCCTATTGAAGCTTCCTGGGTGGTTAATTTTGGACGGGGATGAGTTTTTGGTGAAACCCGTGGTGGTTGCCGGAGTTTAGTTTCGGCCAGTTTTTCCGAGATGATTTCCGGTTGATTAAGTGGTAGTTGAGACTTGTGGTAGTTGTAAATTGTGTTGGGCTTGAGGTAAGCTAGAGAATTGGGCTTTCCTCGCCGAGAAATTTCTCCGTTGATGGCGCGCCGGCGGCGGTCAATGGCGGTGCTCCGGCGAGGGCGGTGACTTTTTACAATTTGATGATTTTAATGTCGTTTTACTCGTATTTGCCCCCCGATCGTCGCCTTGAGGTTTTCGAGATGATTTGGGTTCCGGATTTTTAGTCGAGGGTTTATACAGAGAGTTTTGGGAATTTTGTCGATTATTTTGTACCGCGTAATATATTTCCGGGAACGGTTGGTTTCTGAGGTGTGGTACAGTGTTGTGAATTGTGATTTTGATCAGATATATTTTGTGATTATTCAGGGGATCGAGATCGTGCTTCGAGCAAGGGATCTTCCGCCGGACCATGTGATTAGCGCGAGTGCACGCTTTGCTCGTCTGTGAGTGGACCTTTCTTTTCACTGATTGATTGCGAGTCTTTATATTACATTTTACGAGCATGAGCATACACTTGTGATTATGACTTATACGAGCATGTGCTTTATGATTATGCATTTACATTATGCTTTATACGTATGCATGAAACTATTTATGATTTGATTTACAGAGTACAGTCTTAGTATATGTGGTTGTATCGATACACTTGCATTCCGGCTGATCCCCGAGGATGTCTACCAAGGAGGAACTGTACCTTGTGCCGATGTATTTCCGGGTGGGTACAGATTTCTGTTCCTTGTGCCGATGTATTTCCGGGTGGGAACATATACCCTGACCTAAAGCCTTTCTGGCTAGAATCACGTGTGGGTCTGGGCTCTCGTGATTCGGACTGTACTAGCACGGATGTGTCCATGAGTGACCCCGTGGGATTTTTCTATTCATGCTCTGTACGCTGGAGGAGTTTGGGTTCACCTCGTGTACTATATCATATTCACTCATTTTGACTCGCATATGTTTTTATTATTTATATTATTCGGTGAAAGACATTTAATTTCGTCCACTCACTCTAATTGTTTTCATGCCTTTCCCCTGGGCTTTTCCGTTTCCGTGCCCAGTTTGCAGTTCGGATTCAGGAGTCTCACGTCGCGGTCGGAGGCTAGTTATTCGAGCTACCTTTCTTTCCCAGTAGGTTTCTTGTTTTGCCTACTGTTGTATATTTTGTATATATACACTAGAGGTCGCTCTGATACGATACTGATACATGTTTTAAGTGGTTTTTCCCGGATTTTCTATATTATATAGTTATGTTTACTGTTTATTGCTATTGTTATGATATTGAGAAATCCGGATGGGATTGGTGCCCACGGTTTGGATTTTGTAGCGTAAGATGAAGTGTTATTTTTTGGCTGCAGGTTAATGACAATTCCGCGTTAGTAGCGTTACGCTGCCAAAATTTTGATAGTTTTTGCTGGTTCGTGTTTTCAGAAGGGGTTTGATTCCGGTTTAGGAAACTAAATCGGAATTGGGTCATTTCATCGAGATCATACATTGGGCGAGAGATCTTCCGCCAGATCTCAGGATTAGCGCATATGCACACTGTGCTTATCTGTGAGTGAACATTTATTTACACTGTCGTAGCGAGTTCTTGGTTTCAGTATTTATTTCCAGTACAGTATTGAGATTATTTATTGTTTTGAAGGTATTGTTTTATGTTTTATTGGTGATGGCATTTACTTAGCATCGATGCATTGACTACTCGGCTGATCACTGGTAGTCCAGTTCCAGGCTTGAGAGATTCGCCTGATGTGCCCACTAGGCTTGAGAGATTCGCCTAGTCTATCATCGTCGGGCTTGAGAGATTCGCCCGATACCTCCATTTATTTTAAGAACTCGCAATATTTTTATGTTATGTAAATGGTGAAAGGCATATGTTTATTTTTGTCCACTCACTCTAACGATTTTATTTGCCTTTCTCCTGGGTTTTTCGATTTCCGTGCCCAATTTGCAGTTCGGATTCTGGTGTCGCACGTCACAATCGGAGGCTTAGTATTCGAGCTATCTTTCTTTCTCAGTAGGTTTCTTGTTTAGCCTACTGCTGTGTATTTATGTATATATGTACTAAAGGTCGCTCTGAGTACTCTGATGTTCATATTTTCATATGATTTTCCCGGATTTATGTAAAGTTACAGTTTTGCTTATTACTTTATACTATGATGATATGATTTTGAGAAATCCGAATGGGATTGGTGCCCACGGTTTGGCTTTTGTGGCATAGGATGAAGTGTGTTTTCGGGTGCAGGTTAATGGTAATTCCGCGTTATAGTGAAACTCTGCCGAAATTTCTATGGTTTTTGCAAGTTCGTGTTTTCAGAAGGGGTTTGATTCTAGTTTAGGAAACTAAATCGGGGTTGGGTCCTTTCAGCTTGGTATCAGAGCATTAGGTTTTAGGTTCTGTAGACTTCTGTAGTTGTGATACTAAGGGTATTTGAAATTATACAACATGTCTGGAGCGATGACCCGACTGGCCAGCGGTAACTCATCAATGCTTCAGGTGTTGTATGTTTTCAAATGTCTGAAGTTTCATGATTACGTTCCTTGTGCTTTGTGACTAATGCCTTTCTCTTATCATTAGGATGCCTCCTAGACGTGGTCCCCGTGTCAATAGGGATATAGATCCTGATGAGGATCGCCAGACGCATGACTTGCTTATGCGAGTATTGCGTTTTGAGGAGCGTTTTGACCCTGTGGTCAAAGCTCGAACTGCTGGAGCGACCGTTTTCTCGGGTTCAGCTGATCCATAGATATGTGAGGCTTGGTTGGTTCAGGTTGAACGAATTTGTGAGCGTCTGTGTTTCACTCTTGAGTAGATGACAGTGGCAGCGGTTGGGTTACTTGAGTCTGATGCATACTTTTGGTGGGTTAGCACCGATAGAGTTCCGGTTGATACTCCATGGACTTTGTTCAGGGATTTGTTTATGTAGAGGTATTTCAACCAGGCTACATAGCAGGGGAAGTATGAGGAGTTCACCAACTTGTGACAGGTTAGTATGTTAGTACTTGAGTATCGGGACAGATTTACTCGCTTATCTCGGTTTGCTCGTGACATGGTGACTATAGAGGAAGCCAAGTGCCGGAGATTTGAGTTGGGTTTGAACCTGAACATTAAGGGAACATTGACTACGATGCCTCAGAACTACTTTGATGAGTTTGGGAGTGCTGCACTTCGAGGCGAGGACATAGAGAAGGAAAGGCAGATGAGATTCCAGTCTCAACGATTCGAGGAGGGTGGACCGAGTTAGGGACCTTCCAAAAGGCTGATTTCAGGCACTTCCGGATCGGCATCATCATCTGGCAGTGGACCATTTAGACCATCAGTTAGTACGCCTAGACAGAGACAGAGATAGAGGAGGGATCGACCACAGAGACCACAATGCAGTGAGAGTTCTAGCGGATCTAGCTATCCTCAACGTACCGGTGTCACTTTTGCTGTACCGAGGGAGTATCCATTGTGCAATCTCTGCAATAGGCATCACATTGGTCCTTGTCAGCGAGGCCCTATCATATGTTATCGTTGTGGCTAGGAGGGTCACTATGCGAGGGAATGTTTCCAGTCTACTGGTGTTGGTGGACAGGTAGCTCAGAGCTCAGGAGGAGATCGAGGTACTACTTCTGGAGCTTGACCAGTGCAGTCTTCTAGTCAGGGCGAACAACAGAGTCACCATCAGCATGGACGACCAGCTGGGCAAGGCAGGGTTCATGCTATGTCATTGCGCGAGGGCAGAGCTTCACCGGAGGTTGTTATTGGTACGTTGCATGCTTTTGGCTATCCAGTACTTACTTTATTAGATCTAGGTGCTACGCATTCATTCATATCATATAGATTATCATCTTTAGCTACTATGTCTGCATCTCCACTTCCAGGGTTATGGAGGGTGTTGTATCCATCCGGTGAGGTTGTGAGTATTGGTTGGGTGTATATGGATTGTGAGATTTTTGTTGGAGGTTATGGTTCAGCCGCGGATTTGTTATTGCTAGATATTGTCGATTTTGATGTGATTTTGGGTATGGACTTTTTGGAGACACATTGGGCTATGTTTGACTGTCACAAGAAGGAGGTAGTGTTTCGACGTCCAGATTTCCTAGAGATATTATTTCGCGATGAGAAGAATACTTCATTGCCATGTGTGATCTCAGCGATGAAGGCCAAGCGGATGATGAAGAAGGGTTGTGTTGCATACTTAGCTCATGTTGTGGATACAAAGGCTATTGTACCAGATATTGGTGACATTGAGGTTGTTTCTGAGTTTCCATATGTGTTTCCGGATGAGTTGCCAGGTGTTCCTCCAGTTCAAGAAATCAATTTTACCATTGAGCTTTTACCAGGCACTGGACCTATATCTTAGGCACCTTATCGTATGGCGCCAGCGAAGTTGAAGGAGCTACATATTCAACTTCAAGAGTTACTGGAAAAAGGTTTCATACAACCCAGTGTATCACCGTGGGGTGCTTCTGTTCTATTTATGCGGAAGAAGAATGGTTCCATGCGGTTGTGTATTGATTACCGGAAGCTGAATCAGGTCACCGTGAAGAACAAGTATCCGTTGCCACGGTTTGATGATTTGTTTGATCAGCTCAAGGGAGCTTCAGTCTTTTCGAAGATTGATCTCAGGTCTGGATACCATCAGTTGAGGATCAGAGAGTCAGATGTGGCCAGGACAGCTTTCAGATCACGGTACCAGAGATCAGGAGTTTCTTTGGTTTGGCAGGCTACTATCGGCGCTTTGTGCAGGATTTTTTACCGATTGCCACTCCACTTACCAGACTGACGAAGAAAGGCGTCAAGTTCGAGTAGTCCGATGCATGTGAGGAAAGTTACTTGCTCTTGAAGGAGAAGTTGACTATTGTACCGGTTTTGACTTTACCTGACGACAGTGGAGAGTTTGTGGTTTAAAGCAATGCATCGAAATTGGGACTTGGTTGTGTTTTGATGCAGCGTGGCAGAGTGGTGGCTTACGGTTCCAGGCAGTTGAAACCACATGAAGTCAACTATCCTACGCATGATTTGAAGTTGGCTGCTATTGTTTTAGTCTTAAAGAGTTGGAGACACTACTTGTATGGAGCGCAGTTCAAGATATATATAGATCACAAGAGTCTCACTTATTTGCGCACGTAGCCAGACTTGAATATGAGACAGCACAGACGGATGGAGTTGATCAATGACTATGATTGCACCTTTGAGTACCATCCAGGGAAGGCTAATGTTGTAGCTGATGCACTCAGTCGGAAATCTGGAGCCTCATTGTTTCATGTGTGTGTGGCTAGAGTTTCCATGTTAGCAGAGTTACGAGCTACGGGAGCTGAGTTAGAGTGGGATGATGATGGAGCCTTGTTGGCTAGCTTCCAGGTTCGACCAGTATTGGTCGATCAGGTTCGGGAAGCTCAGGATGCAGATTCCTATCTGTTGGACAAGAAGACCATGATTCGGAATGGGGTGCCAACAGAGTTTCAGTTGAGTGATGATGGTACATTGCTATTCAGAGGCAGATTATGTGTACCCAGAGACGAGGGTTTGAAGAAAGAGATTTTAGACGAAACCCATTGTTCTGCCTACGCGATGCATCCAGGCAGTACGAAGATGTTTCGTACACTTAGAGCCTATTACTGGTGGCGAAATATGAAGAGGGAGATTGTTGCATATGTGAGCAGATGTCTTATTTTCCAGCAGGTTAAAGCAGAGGGGGGTCTGCGGGAAAGTTACAGCCCTTGAGAATTCCGATTTGGAAGTGGGAGCACATCACCATGGATTTCATGTATCAGTTACCGCGTACTTCGGTTGGTAATACTTGTATTTGGGTTATTGTTGACCGATTGGCGAAATCCACTCATTTCCTTGCACTTCCAGGGAAGATTTCTGTGTGTAGGTTAGCAAAGCTGTATTTGGCGGAGATCGTTTGTTTGCATGGTGTGCCTGTATCCATTGTTTCTGACCGAGACAGTCAGTTCACCTCAGAGTTTTGGCAGGCATTGCAGCGAGCTTTGTGTACCACATTGCATTTCAGTACAGCTTTCCATCCTCAGACTGATGGGCAGTCTGAGCGGACTATTCAGACCCTCGAGGATATGTTGCGGTCCTGCGTATTGCAGTTTAGAGGAAATTGGGACCAGCAACTACATTTGATCGAGTTTGCTTACAATAACAGTTATCAGGCCATTATTGATATGGCGCCGTATGAGGCTCTATACGGGAGGCAGTGCCGCACTCCATTGTGTTGGAGTGAGGTGGGCGAGCGATGGATTATTGGTCCTGATTTAGTGAAGAGCACCACAAAAGATATTCAGATAATCAGAGATAGATTGAAGATTGCCCAAGATCGCCAAAAGAGTTATGCAGATGTGAGAAGAAAGGGTCTCGAGTTCGAGGTGGGCGATTGGGTCTTCCTGAAATTGTCTCCTTGGAAAGGAGTTGTTCGTTTCGGGAAGCGTGGCAAGCTTCGACCATGGTATATTGGTCCTTATGAGATCATAGAGAGAGTTGGTGCTGTGGTTACAGGTTGGAGTTGTCTTTCGAGATGGCTCGAGTACACGATGTTTTCCATGTCTCGATGTTGCGGAAATACATTCCCGGTCCATCACATGTGCTAGCACCATATCAACTTCCTATCCGGGAAGATTTGACATATGTGGAGGAGCCGGTACAGATTCTCGATCGGCGTGTACAGGAATTGAGACACATAGTCATACCGCTTGTGAAGGTCTTATGGCAGAATCATTCAGTTGAGGAAGCCACTTGGGAGACTGAGCAGCATATGCGAGAGCAGTATCCTCATCTGTTCATTTAGCAGGTACGTAAATTTCGAGGTCGAATTTTGTAAGAATGGTAGATTTGTGACAACCCGAACCGGAAATGGTAGTTAATCGGCTTAATTCATGAGTTTCACGTATAATCATAGTTTGTCGTAATTAATTTGGCGGTTTGGTTCATGACTTAATTATCGGAAGAGAATTTGAGATGAGTCTCTTAACAAGAATTGTAGTACGCGTGATATTGAGCTCGTAGACGGTTTTGGATAATTGTTTTGATAACCGAGGAATATGTTATGAATATTTGAAGTCGCGTGATTTAGTCGTGTTTATCTGATTAAGTTTGAGTTATCTGAAACGTGGATGTGATTTGATTTGGACCGTCGATAGTACCGAGCCGCGAGTATAAATATCGGAATAGTCGTAAAAATTTTGAAAACCACTGTTTTGGAAGTTTGACCGAAGGTTGAACAGTTGACTCGCGTTGACCGAGGGAGAACCGCACCGCCGTTGACTCACCGTGGACTTTCCGTTTCCGGCCACCTCCGGCTACAATTTTGGTATGGTTAGAATCCTTTCTTGATTTCCTATGGTTTAGAGCTTGGATTTGTGTGATTTGATGAGTATTTGGGGGAGAACGAGTTCGAAGAAAATTACTGATTTCGCCGTCGTCGGGGGCGGCGCTCAGGCGACTTTTGGGGCCGGGGTGGTGGGGGGAAAGGTTCCCCTCATCTTTGTGATTCTTTTGGGTGAAACAATTTTGAGGTTGGTTGTCGTTTGAAGCTCGCCGGAATCTCGCCGGAATCAATGGATTTCGTGAGGTTTCGGGCTCAATTCCAGCCGGTGGGCTTGGAATTGGAGCTTGGTGTAGAAGAGGAATGTGTTGGGCTTGAGGTGTAGACCATTTTTGGAAAGTTTGACCGGAATCCGCCACTATTGATGCCGCGCCGCCCGTGAGGTTTCGGCCTCAATTCCGGCAGCGGTCAACGGCGGCGCTCCGGCGAACGGTTGACTTTTTGGATTTTTGTCAAGTTTTATGCCGTTTTGCTCGTAATCGCCCCCCGATCGTAGCCTTGAGGTTTTCGAGTTGATTTGGATGTCGGATTTTTAGTCGAGGGTTTATGTGGAGTGTTTGGGGTTTTCGTCGGGTTTTCTGTTATCCGAGTTATATATTTCCGGAAATGGTTGGTTTCCGAGGTGTGGTTCAGAGTAATGAATTGTGATTTTGATCAGTGATATTTTGTGATTATTCAGGGGATCGAGATCGTACGTTTGGGCGAGGGATCTTCGACCGGATCTCAGGACTAGCGCGTCTGCGCGCTGTGCTTATCTGTGAGTGGACATTTATTTACATTGGATTTTTCGGTTTTCGTGCCCAGTTTGTAGTTCAGATTCTGGTGCCGTACGTCGTAGTCGGAGACTTTGTGTTCGAGCTACCTTTCTTTCTCAGTAGGTTTCTTGTTTAGCCTACTGCTGTGTATTTGTGTATATATGTACTAGAAGTCGCTCTGAATACTCTGATGTTCATATTTTCATATGATTTTCCGGATTTCTGTAAAGTTACAGTTTTGCTTATTGCTTTATACTATGATGATATGATTTTGAGAAATCTGGATTGGATTGGTGCCCACAGTTTGGCTTTTGTGGCATAGGATGAAGTGTGTTTTCGGGTGCAGGTTAATGGTAATTCCGCGTTATAGTGAAACTCTGCCGAAATTTCTATGGTTTTTGCAAGTTCGTGTTTTCAAAAGGGGTTTGATTCCGGTTTAGGAAACTAAATCGGGGTTGGGTCATTTACCAGTTATATCTAGACTCTCTAAGTGTCAACGAAATTTATAACTCCAATCAAAATACACACACATGCTTATATTGAACAAGACAACAACCAAATCGAGCTAATTATCTAATCCAATTTTATCTTTATTATTAGTTCGTGAAACATGCCTAAAGGAGAACCAAATCGAGTATATACTAAAAATAGTTTCAAGCATTAAGAACATATAAGCACACACATGCATTCGAATCAAAACTAAAAACACATGGAAGAAACTTAGAAGAATTTAGAAATAAAAAGCCTTTTATCAAAACTTGTTCTCAAAATACAAACATAAGAAATCTAATACAAAACCGAAACTGAAAACAAAGGGGCCATGTTACACTTTTTGTCCCGTGAAATCGCACCGCAAACTCCAAGTGTAGAAGCTCCTTTGGTGACAATGGATATCGAGAAATCCCAACCAAGTCGAGCAAAGGATCCTTGAGGTGGAGGAGAACGTTTGTGGAAGGCTGTTTGGTAGTGTTTCGTATTTTGGAGGATGGCTAAGTGTTTGGAGGTTGAGGAGATGATTAGAGCAGAGCTTATGTTCCTAGAATGAGTGATGAATGAGAATGAGGCCGAGCTCCTCTATTTATATCTGAAGGATGAGAATCTTCCTCTCCAAACTAGGTTTTCCTAGTGTATCCCGAGTAAATCTGTCAGTATAACTTCAAACGCGTTTTCCCGGGGCTGTGGATCTTAGAAGGTTATGTTCTTAGTCTGGTAGCAAAGAAGACTTCAAGAGCTTTCCAAAAAGGTATATGATCACCATATTCGGAGTAGATTTGCGGATTCGGTGATATCTTGAAGTTACAGGTCTGTATCTTGGATATTCTTTCCTTATTTAATGTCAAATATCTTCTTTCTTGATTTTTCTCTTCTTGCTCTTCAAGGAATATATTCTGGCCGAAAATACAAAATATTTGAGATATTTTGATCTTCAAATAAGAAAAAATTGAGATATACTTGATATTCTTGATATTTTCAGCCACATCATCTTTTGATCCACCATCTTTTGTTCTTTCCTGGTCCGAGTAAGAGAAATGTCTTCATTCTTCATTTGGGAAACCATTTTTGCACACCATTTTGGCAAATTTTATGAAGACCATTTCATAATCATTTTGCACATTCCGGAACATTCCGCCACGTCATTCCTAGTTGATTTAGGAAACTTCACTTTTCAGCTCCGCGACACTTCCGGGATCTCGAACCTTCTTACTTCCGTAATCCGAGTAGGAATCCTAGTCAAAGTAGGAAAAAACCATTTTTCCTAGTCGAATTAGGAAACCTCCATTTGCTGCGTTTTTAGCTCATTTCCACCTCTTTTATTGATCTTCTTTATTCAAAACCTAAAAACAACAAAGTAAGTAAGAAAAAAGAATACTGACGTCAAAACAAAGCTAAATGTAAGGAGAAAGACGTTAAGAATCAAGCATAAAATGCGATCAGTTGACTCCCGTTTACTGGCATTGAGTACTGAAATCTTAGAATATTCCGTCAAGTCTCCAACGACCCTTTTTCGTCTCCTAGCCAAAGTTGCTCAATATCTTCTCTTGTGACTTTGGAAATGTCTTCGCCTTCTCAAATAAGTGTGTCATTTCCATTCTTTAATGCATTTCTGAGTCAAACCATGATTTCCTAACAAGAATCAGAAACCTTATAAAAATAATATTTTATTCATGAAAAGCAAGCAATAAACCTAAAGTTAGGAGCATATTAAACACATAATTATGGACATAACATATAGCTGTCAAAATTTTAATGTCTTTTCTTTTTCCATACATTATCAAATCTCAATAATACCATTTATAAATTTATACATACAGCTCATCATATAGTAATTCTCATCATATAAATTTTACCCCAAATTTCAAAAATACTCCAACTAAAAATCTGATTTAGTTATTTAACTGTGAACTTTCACAATGTGAACGATGACATGTCACTGTTTATCGGCTTTGCATCCTACATAAATATTTTTCAACCAATTTAACACGGTTATTAATGCAAATATGGATCTCTATTAATTAAGCTAGATAAGCCTTTGACAGTTACTCCCAAAATTGAATGTCCAATATTCAATAACCCTCTAATTGCCCCAACTAATATACAAGTCGACAAGTAGTAGACCTGATATAAAAACTGAAAAAGAGTAAAATAGATAACAAAACACTAGAAACACGACACGTATAGAATGAAGAAAAGAGGTTTGGCCTACTAAAATTTATTCCAATATAGAGATTGATCTTAAATAGAGGTTTACTTATAAATTAGTTCACACATTTTAGGAAAGTAATATATTTGTAATTTAAATGGGAAACTTATATGATTAATAAAGGAAACTAGTGTATTTGAATTTTCTCTATTGCCATTATATTTTCCAATCGTTTTACGATAATTTTTATCTATAAATAAAGGTATTGTATTAGTTGTTAGTCAAACTCAGTTAAAGTATTTAAGTCATTTCAAGTCAAACATGCCGCCGCGAATACAGTTATATGAAAAGATATGAATTAAAATGTGCAAGAAGAAAGAATCTAATCCCAACTGGAGGCAAAAAGAACTTGTAAATTGGTTAGAGAATGATTATGACATTAAAGTTTCTCAAGAAGGAATATCCAAGACACTTTAGTGATCATCTGATATTCTTCAAGAAGATATGTCATTGAAACTAGATGCAAAATGTGTGAAGATGGCAAGGTACCCTTTAATGGAGACTGCTCTCTATGAATGGTTAACATGCAATCAAGACCATATCGACATGAGTGGATATCTCTTAAAGGAGAAAGGCAACTTATTCCTAAAAGCACTTTATCCTGAACCTACCACATTTGAGTTTTCAAACACCGTCATGTTATTCAATCCTACTGACGCTATTCAATCCTACCACATTTAAGAATCCAAGATGTTTTAAGAATGTCAATAGTGATAATCTTAACTACAAGTATCAAGTAAATTCAAATGCATGGATGACATCTTTGATTTTTTTTGAGTGGCTACACAACTTCATCATCCTAATTAGTAACAAGTTGTGTACCCTATAACAGATTTGAAATTTGAAATATGTTGATATCTATTGGATAAGTGTAGTGAAGTTATTGCATCTGACCATTCAATTATCTTATTAATCTCTCATGCTCCTGATCCACTTCATTTGTAGCATGCAAGTTATCAACGTCATCAATAGTCCTAATCTTACAATGCTTGAAATAATCCGCAATTGTCTCTGGCTTCACATCCATGACTATGCAGCAACTGTGTTGACAATTCAATCACAGATGCTTATCTTTGATGGTTCCACGACTCCAGCTTCTATTCGTTTCAAAATTTCACGATTCAACCATTTAGGATAGTAACCTTTCAAATTTCTGATTATACCTGCAACAATAGGCTGGATTTTGGAAGTGTTGTTTGATGATAAAATAGGATATTTTGTGTGTTTAAGCTATGGCAGATTCTCTCTTTTTTCATAGGTAGTGCAATTGTCCATAATCAGCAAGACATTCCTATTTAATCAACTATCAAACCACTTGAGCCACTCCAAAAAAATCAGAGATGTCATCCATGCATTTGAATTTGCTTGATACTTGCAGCTAAGATTATCACAATTGATATTCTTAAAGCATCTTGGATTCTTAAACTTGCCTATGACCCAAAGTGGAACTTTGTCAGAGCCATCATAATTGCAACAAATAACTAATGTAACCCTCTCTTTGTTTCACTTTTGATCCTCTACTTGTTTTGTTGCAAGAGAGTTATAGGCTTGCATTCGGCAAAATAAGCCAGTTTCATCTATATTGTAGATGTCCTTTCAAGCCCACTTGTTTAGTTTTTCTCTGATTGGTGGCAGGCTAGCTTCATGTTTATCAATGTCCACTGAACCACTATCTCCAAAGCGTCGGTAGGAGTGAATAGCATGACAATGTTTGAACTTTCCCAACCATCGATTTGAAAACTCAAATGTAATAGCTTTAGGATAAAGTAATTTTAGGAATAAGTTTCCTTTTTTATGTCGATATGGTTTTAATTTCACGATAACAATTCATAAAGAGCAGTCTCCATTAAAGGGTGCCTTGCCATCTTCACACATTTTGCATCTGGTTTCAATGACATATCTTCTTGAAGCACATTAGATGACTACTTAAGTGTCTTAGATATTATTGCTTGAGAAACTTTAATGTTATAATCTTTCTCTAATCAATTCGCAAGTTCCTTTTGCATCCAGCAGGGATTTGATTCTTTCTTCTTGCACATCTCATTTCATATCTTTTCAGTTAACTGTGTTTACAGCGGCATGTTTGACTTGAAATGACTTAAGTACTTTAACTGAGTTTGACTAATAACTAACACAATACCTTTATTTATAGACAAAAAATTATTGTAGAATGATTAGGAAATATAATGTCAATTCGGAAAATTCAAATAAATTAGTTTCCTCTATTAATCATATAAGTTTCACATTTTAAATACAAATATATTACTTTCCTAATATTTGTGAAATAATTTATAAGTACACCTCAATTTAAGAATAACTTCTACATAGGAATAAATTTTAGTCGGCCCAACATTATGACTGCATACAGTTTTTACTGTATATTTAATAAAATAATATAATTGTACAACTTCAATAATTATACTGACAATTTGCATATGCAAGCATGATAGCTTCCGCAAGTGCATACGCGCGAGCAAGATGGCTATTCTTTATTTGGAAAAAATCATAAACAGTAACCCAACTATGAGTGAGATACAACATAATTATCCTAACTTCTAAAACTCTAGCTATTCTTTATTTGGAAAAAATCTCAAACAATACCCCAACTATGAGCGAGATATAACATAAACTTCTAAAATTCTAGCATTAGTATCCCAAGTTTGAATATCGTTCCAACATTGGTACCCGAAGTATATAACGCCTTTTAATCTGACACTGTTTAAATGGTGTTATTGTCTGATTTGCTACTCCCACAAATTTGAGCAATTGACCATGCCCTTGAATGCCATCATTACCTACCTTTGGTTCCCCTTCGGCTTCATCCTCTCCATAATTTGCGTCTACATTAACCTCCCCCTCCCCCCTCCCCAAACGCATCGTCACCTCTATGTCTGCAGCCACGACATCGCCCTTGAACAACCATCTTCACCATCGCCCTCGCCAGCCAAATGTTGTACCTTTAATTCCCTACAGATTTTGAAACTGGCTCCGTTCAAGACTATAACTTTAATGAGTGGCCAATAGACCTCAAAACGGGTCACATACTAAGGCAGAAAGTCTTGAAAATTGGAGAAGCCGCCACTAAGTCTGCTCCCCAAAACGATCACAGGGATGGCATCAACATCCTCAGACCACTGGATAGTGGGGACTCCCTCGTCGTGGTTTCGCTTAAACTCACTCATCTGAATCGCAAAGTCAAGATCGACGCCAAATTCGATCTCGCAATTGCAGCAGAGCTAACGCAACTACTCATTAAATATCATGGGGTGTTTGCTTGGTCCTACGTGGACATGCCATGAATATCTACTAATTTAATTTCTCATAAATTAAGTATTACCCCTAACACTAGGCTGGTCAAGCAAAAGCGACACGCATACAATGAGGAGTGCCATGCATGCAGAGGTAGACCGTCTTCTCAAGATTAGTTTTATCCACTCGGTTCATTACCCCAAGTAGATCTTGAATGCAATAATGGTCAAGAAAAGCAACGGTAGCTTGAGGATGTATGTTGATTACACAAACCTCAACAAAGCTTGCCTTAAGGACAACTTCTCGCTCCCTTGTATTGAACAACTAGTAGACGCCACAGCTGGTCCAAAGTCTTATAGGTAAGCTCACAACTCTGAACAAATTTATCTCCCGCTTCTCAGAAAAGTGTGATTTTTTCTTTAAAGTGTTATGTCTCACAAACAAGCGCTCCATTGACTAGATGCCTTCTAGTACGGACACTTTCTAGCAAATAAAACTCTATCTCACTTCTATCCGTACTCTATCCCTATCAAATGGGAAACATTATATCTATACCTCACTATCTCGCTTACAACTGTCAGCTCCACCTTTGTACGATGTGACACTGATAACGAGATCCTTGTCTTTTTTACAAGCAAAGGATTTATTGGCGCTCAGAAATGTCATCCAACGTTCAACAAATGAGCGCTCTCTCTAGTTACGGCCGCCCGACGCCTACGCCCATACTTTCAGGCATATGAAATACAGGTCATTACCAACCTTCCTCTCCGCCAAGTCCTCCAGTCCTTTGACCACAGTGGCCGCTTGAGAAAACGGGCCATTGAGCTCAGCGAGTTTGATATTGATTACAAACCTCGCATAACAATAAAGGGTTAGGCGGTGGCGGATTTCATAGCCGAGTACATGGAAGCTGCGGATGAACGCGCCCAGTAAGAACCTGCACAACCCATTATTGCACACTGTTAATCAATATGGCACTTATATGTGGACGGGTCCACAAACAAATCTGTCAGTTGCACTGGAGTATCCTCACTGGAACGGGGGGCGTTCATGCAGAGTACTCCCTCAAGTTCAACTTCAAAGATTTAATAAATGAAGTGGAGTATAAGGCGTTCATCGCAGGACTACACCTAGTGCACCTATCAGATGCCTCTAACATCAACATATATAGCTGTGAACCAGATAACCGGGGACTTCAAGGCAAAAAGAAGATCTATGGCTGCTTATCTGGCGCTCGCTAGGCACTACTTCTCCAAGTTCAAAATCATTAATATCACCCAGGTGCCTCTAGTTGAGAACGCCAAAACCAACTCACTTGATTGCCTTGCCACAATGCCACTCCCCACATCTTCCACCCATACCAAACTCGAGGTACTCGACAAGCCAAGTATAGCAAAAAAAAAATTCTTAGATTCTGCCGATTAAGAGCACAGAGCCCAGTTGGATAGACCTAATCTACGCTTACAAGACAAGGGGTGCCCTTCCAACAGACAAGGCGGAGCCGTGTACAGTCGTGGCTTGCGCCACGAACTTCAGTATATGAGGCGAATAACTATACAAGAAGGAACATACATGGCCAAACTTTAAATGCCTCACAACAAGTTTTGGGCGCTCACTCTTAGAGGAGGTTCACAGTGGTGAATGTGGGCATCATGCAGGCAAATGATCTATCACTCACAGAGTCTTGTGCTACAGACTTTAGTGGCCCACCATTCATGCTGACACGAACGAGATTATGAGCGCTTGCAAGGCCTGTCAGCTTCACACACACAAGGTTCACTCCTTGGCTATCATGCTCTCCATCATACTCTCACCGATCCCATTCTCCCAGTGGGGTCTGGATCTCATTGGCGAGCTTCCCAAAGCTAAGGGTCAAACCTGTTATGTGGTAGTCATCATCGATTATCACACCAACTTCATCGAGGCAGAGTCGCTTGTTAAAATTACAACAGAGAAGATCACCAAGTTCCTTTGGTAGAGACTATTCTGTAACTATAGCGCCCCAATCAAAATCATTATAGATGACGAAACTCAGTTCAACAATCTAGAGTTCATCCAATTTTGCAAGCAACAAGGCACCAATGTACTATTTTCATCTCTTGCTCACCCTCAGACCAATGGCCAGGTCGAGGCATCTAACACGATTATTAAGGATGGCCTCAAAAAGTAGTTAACCGCCATGAAGAGGGATCACCCCATCTACGGGCGCTGACCCAAATTGCTCCCTGGAATACTCTAATCTATCCACACAACCGTCACAACCGCCATAGGAGAAATGCCATACGCCCTCACATTTGGCACGAAGGCGATACTCCCACTTGAGCTCACCCACCAAAGTTAAAGGGTGGAAGCATTCGATCCAGCCATCAACGATGCTAGGATCCACATGGATAATGACCTCTTGGAAGAGAAACGTGACACTACTCACTTCTGCAACACTATTAATAAGGAAAAGATTTCTTGCCTCTACAATCAACTCACATGCCTACGCCCAGTACAGGTTGGCAGCTGGGTGATGAAGGCAATCCAAACCAAGGTCATTAACCTCCACCCATCTTGGGAAGGACAATACAAAATAGTGGAAGTCGTCAGCCCTGGCATGTTCTACCTCAGTGATAGGGATGGCACCATCCTCCCTCACCTCTGGAACTCCGCCCACATATGGAAGTACTATCACTAGAGGACCCTGCTTAGGTTTTGGTTTATTCAGTTGTAGTGTTCTTATTTCACCCATGTACTCTAGTGTACTATGTTTTTTCTAATGAAGTAAGTATACAATTATGCCTATATTGTGTTGTTTCTACAAACATTCCGCTTAAAATTACTTCAATCGCTACCGTGCTACATTTGAATAATACTTAACGGGTAAAATCATTTGTACGCTCACTCTCATCTAGTTAACGTAATAGTGACTATTTCTATAGCACAAATAGTGCTACACAACCATATTTTGATAACGACCACACACCATCAAAGAATATTCAAAAAACAGCATCAATCACTTACTACTTAAGTGGGAAAATTTTGTCTTTGTACATCCAAATACAATTGCAACATACAAAATTAACATAGCCAACACTGTTCTAAACTACAATCAAACTAGAAAGTTGTACTGACACTCCACGATCTACCCTACAATCCCGCCCCTTTCCCCGCTTGTTGGTCTGCTTCATACTTCTCCAAGTTAAAGTATGGACTTTCCTTAAGCACCTCAAATTTCATGGTGACACTCACGGCCGCGGTTTCTTCCTTGATTTGTACGAACTCAGTAGAGGCCTTGAATGTATCTACAGCATCAGCCTAGCCGCGTCGTCTAGCACTTGCGCTTGAAAGGACCCCATTTCAGCTCGTAAGACCTCTACCTCAAGCGTTCCTATACTGCAACAGCAAATCTTCAAGCGAACGCTTTTTCGCTTGCCGCAGGTCCCACTCAGCCGTAAGTTCATCATATTTCTTCTGTACTTCATGCCTGGCCCTCAGAGAATCCTCGACGCCATGCTTGAAGATAGCCAATTCTTCCTGCAGCTCCTCCTCCTGACAGCTATACTTCATCAGCATCGCTTATATCGTTAGTAGCGCCGACACTTTGGCCTTCAGATCATCCTCTTGCTTCGAGCCTAATCTTTGATCACTATAATTTCCTCTGACCCGCCTTCTGGATCGTCGAGTAGTAGCATCTGATGAAGGTCGTGCACCCACTGCACTGCCTTTACACATAAACACTGGCAATTGGTATGCTTGTCCAGCATCTGTGTCCGCTTCCTCTGATGCGCCACTAAGTTGAACAGGACCGAGCACCAGAAGAACTTGACATACCTCTCCAACAGGTTCCTCAAGTGTTCCTTGGACATCTCTGGCATTACGGGGGCTTGCAGTTGTCTTTCTGCGCATGGTCAAGCATCCCTGGCAAGCGACTCTCGAGCTGGTGATCAGCTGGGCGTTTGCACTAGTGAGCCCCTCGGAGAGTTGAGCGGTGTTTGGTCCTTTTTCATCTCTTCTTCATCCCCGCTCGCCTGATCATCCTTCGAGTGGCGTGATGAGGATCGCAGATTTCATACAAGCCAATCCGCTCATTTCCAGGCCGGATGATTTCAGCCTCATTAATATTCGCCGTTTCTGGCAGACAAGTATCATGCTCATCGGCTCCTTATGCCATTAAACGCCCAATCAGCCCGACCACTTTTGCCCTCTCCTTTCGGTTGTCCGTGCTTAGAGCGGCGCTCTTTGCTACGAGGAAACGGAAGCAACACATACTGGTTAGACCGTACCACAAACAGCTTAACACATTTCCAAAAATAACACAAACAAATAAACACACCAGGTTTATGAAATATTCCTGTTTGTTCCACAACTTCTAGGTGGTTGAGCACCCAAAAGTCACGGCACGATTCAGCACAGTCTAAGTAATACAGAATCTTAGACAAGCACTCGTCCTCCCTCGTGCTCGGATGGAACATGTACCTCACTATACAACGAAACAACATTATAAGAAAAGACATAGGCGGAGTCAGCTTGACGCACAATTATAAACAAGCTCACTATACTACAATGATTGAACAACGGAATACCCAACCTAGCGGTTGAAAAGAAGTTGGAACTGGCAGCAACCCCTCAATATCCCTTCCTGGGTGGTTACCAAATTCCTAGTTCCCACACGCTAGGCATGCCTTACGATGTCTCACACTTGCCGATGATGGCATTTCCGAGAACCACCATTTCCTCACCGTCTTGGCCGCCAGCATCATCGTCCCATAATCTCACTCTCATTTCGCATAATTTATGTTGTAGAAATATGCAATCTTCTCCATCATGGGGAACCCAAAGCGTGACAAGTTAAGAAGTTCGTACATCGCTATAAGCACCCTCGTCATCACAGGCCTGCATTGTCCTAACGAAATATTAAAATGGGATAGCACGTATTGAAAAAATGAGTGAAGTGGCAAATAGATCTGTTTCACAAATTCCACTTATGGACGCACACGTGGCATGCTGACGGATCTATAAACGATTCCCCAAGCCCTAGCGGCCGAAGATGAACGGAGCGGGGTATTTTGTATTTTTCATAGAAGCTTTCACACTCATTCATGCTATAAGGCATCAACGACTCCTGCACCGCCTCTTCGTCCTTGAATAACCTTAACACAAGACCACCCTGGTGCTACCGACGCATACACCCCACTCTCTTCTCTCCTTGCCGCATCTCCCTCCATACTAGTTGACGGTCCAACCCAACCTTAGAGCTTTGATACTATATATGGCATTGCACTCAAGAAGAGGGTTAGAGCATGAGTAGGGTAATAAACACTCAACAGTACCGGACTTAATGGCACTAGACTCGATTCAGCACTAGACATCGATGATAACGATGATGTTTGACTAATACTATACAACATCATCGAGACCCCTATCTCTCGACTTAATTCACTCATAAAAACATGCAATTTCTTCCATCGCTTCCTACCATCTATAATCCTATACAAATAGTTGCTCAATATCTTCACTAGCGTTGATGGGTCCATCACACTAGCGCACCCGGCCTATCAAACAAAATATATGCATCAAGACCAGAATTTGTCAACGCCACGCAACCATCAACCGACAAGCCTATGTAGATATTCCTTCCCAACACAACATATATTCTAACAACAAAGAAGAAGGCCCAGACCTTAGTTCATCACTATCTACTCATCAAATGCTACATCTAAAACACCTCTTACTCAAGCATATCAATCAACAGTCACCTACGCTTATCGCAAGCTCTTCATACAAAATCAATCAAAATACATAGGTAAGAAAGACCAAAACTTCTACACAAACGTAATAGTAAACCAGAACCAAAACCCAAAAAATCCAAGCACCAAACATGTACAAATTAATGAGCACAAAATCATAAAATCCCATGGATTTACCTTTCTAAGTAATAGAGATGGAGGAAATCGACGAGAATCAAGGGCTGCAAGTCTCCACATAAGTGCTGTGAAATTTTGCAAAGGCTATGAAGTTATCTCTAAAGTGCGAAATGGAAAACGGCTAAGGTAAACGCCCTTATATACTAAGACACAAACACTCTCAGCACTTCTCAACCACTCACGCATATCTGCACACAACCATCCATCTTCAACACATGTCCCACATCGTTTGAATTTCAAACCGCAAACGTCTCTTCACAAGCCGTAGTAATGACATCCTCAATGCACGTGCCTACTGGCCCACCTTTGGCCCTTCGAAACCAGCGTTGACCTACAAGTGTCACACATACACACATCCCCCTCGATACCTCCTCCACACCCATCTTAACTATGACCGCCGAGGGGGTAGACTTCAAATACCACTCTGCTAGCTCTCTCCCTGCTCACTATTAGGTCCATAATTATGCTCTAATTATGTTTCTAACTCCATGCTTATTGCTTATCTTTTATTAATAAAGCATTGTTTTTAATATATTTCCTTGTTATGCTAGGAAACGAGGGATTGGCATAGAAATGCTCAAAGAGATGGCATCTAATCACTTTTTTGAAAAGCCAAGCAAGTTTCCTAAGCCTTTGGAAAAGAGTGAGTAAAACCAAGAAAGGACAAAAAAGTTAACGGTCAACTCCGACGGTCAATGGTCAACTTTGGCAAGTCTTCACCGGTCAATGGCAAGGTCAAATAAAGTTGGGCCAAGGCCCAAGAGTCCAAGCCTACAATAAAAATATTTTGAAAGATAGATACACATGCAAGTCACATGACTTAGGGTGAGTCACACATTAAGACCATCTAAAAGCCTAAAGATTAGAATCATGTCTAATCATCTTATTTTTGAACTTCAAACCCCAAAATATCTCCCTTAGCTTATCTTTGTCAAGCTCCCTTGAGCCTCACACAGACTATACTTCATTTTACTAATTTTTCCTAGTTTTGAGATCTTTTCTCTCTAGTTTTCTCTCTAGTTTTCTCTCTAGCTTCTCTCTAGGGTTCTTAGTTGAGTTCTCTAGAGAGAAAGTAGATTAATATTCATCTCCTCTTCTCTTTCAACCATCTACCCCAAAATATCTCCCTTAGCTTATCTTTGTCAAGCTCTCTTGAGCCTCACACAGACTATACTTCATTTTACTAATTTTTCCTAGTTTTGAGATCTTTTCTCTCTAGTTTTCTCTCTAGCTTCTCTCTAGGGTTCTTAGTTGAGTTCTCTATAGAGAAAGTAGATTAATATTCCTCTCCTCTTCTCTTCCAACCATCTACAAATCCAAGAAACCTAGCCTTACAAGCCTTGGCCGAACCTCTTCCACTCTCCCTCACTCCCATCTATCACTTCCTCCTCTCATCCTTGTCTCTTAAGGTTTAGGTGACTCTCTAGAGCTTGAAAAAGTGGGAAGTAATCCCTCTTCCCCTTGGATTCTTTGAGTTCTAGAAGTTTTCCTTACCTCCTCAACAAGCTTGGGTGAATTTGGAGTCAAGAAGTGAAGAAGGAAGTGGAAGGAGCTTGAAGGGCTTTGCTTAAGGGACTCTTCGGTTATTTATTGCACTTCTTGACTCCTATCTTTCTATCTAAACTTGATTGCAGTTATGAGTAGTAAGTAGTCTATTTTGGAGGCTAGGGTTTGAACCCTAGCCATGTGATGTGAACAAATGATATCTTGATTTATGTATGGTTTATGTTTTTAGTGTATGTTTATGAATGAGCTACTTTGTATTTGTAGATGTTTATGAGCTTAGGCTTCAAGATTTGTTTCATCTATGCATGTTTTGACCCTAGCTAAATTAATATATGTATTGAGAAACTAAAAATTGGGAACTTATTTGAATTAACTTCTTACTTAAGGCTATATGAGCATGTAAACGTGATTAGGGTCTGTCCCAAGAAAGGACTAGCCGTTCCTTAAGGTTTGGTTTCCTTAGCACTAAGAAAGGACTAGACATTCCTTGAATCTCAAATATATTTGAGGAGCTCTAGTCAAGCGCACATTGAATCGAAATAGTTATTGTGGGTACTAGTAGATTCTCTCAACTCGTAACTCAATAAGTGCGAGTTGGGGGATTCACTTAAACTTTCTCTTAAATTCTCCAAAAGGGTTCGTGAAGTGGAACCTTCTACATATATCACATTGTATGCTTATTGAATTCACTCACGTGACATACGGTCAAGATGTAAGACCGAAATGGCTTTCGTGTTGATTCCAGTTCACTAAATGCTTCAAGGTTGGGCTCAAGTCGTCTAGAGTCCAAAACACCTAGGAACTTGGGTTTAAAACCAAACGTGACTCAAAAGGTCATGATTTAGACATGAATTTCGTGAAACGAACTTTAATAATCCACTCCATAAATCGGGACATTGATTGAGCATCATATGGTTAGCGAAGATTTCCCTAGTCAACCATTCTTCTCTTTATTAAATTCGTTTGCTATTATAGTTTCCGTGTCTTAGTATAATCAATCAATCAAATTTCAGATAATCACTCATCATTATCTAAATCACCCCTTACAATGCTAGGTCTCCAAAGGACTTAGTAGTGTGAGATACACATTTCCACATTTTACTCTAGTTTAGTATCAAGTGAGTGTCTAGTTAATCCTTAATTTAATTGCTTAATCGAGTCAAGCTAAAGAGTTTAAGTGGTCAATCCTCGTGGGTTCGACATTCGACTTCCTTACAAATACTATAACTTGACCCCGTATACTTGGGGGTAAGATAAATTCACTTAGCCTTAGACTAATCAATAGTCAAAAGGTTGAGGGGATAAATATCTTCAACACTCACCACACGCAGCAAGCACAGGTCCCATAACTTGACCCACTAAGGTGATGAGCATACCTTTTGGACACGATCCACACCTTAGTCAAGCGTTTCAGGGGACGAGCACCTGAGTGGATAGCTCTGACTCATAGATGACCTGCGCCCACTACCCATCGCTCTCACAAACGGACTCCTTCTGCGGCTGATCACCCTAGACGGGATGTTCCCTTACGTGGACCTTGACCTTGCGACATTGGTTACTGGCGGACTTATAGTCTCATTGGGCTCAGAAAATCCCTAGCATCATTTTTAACCATCAGGCATCGTCCAACGACCTGAGCGCATGCTGCATCGCGCACCTCACTCAATCACAGAGCTCTTAGTGACTAATCCTCTTAGGTTTGTCTCCTAATGTGGTCCTTGATCTAGTGGCATTGGCTACCTTGGGACTTAAATTCCTCTCTAGCCCCAAAAAGCCCTAGCGTCACTATCACATGTCATGCGACCTCAAATGGCATGAATGGTTATTGCCCCAGCGCACAACGTTCCCTACTTTACGCTCGCTGCCCTCACGCACGATGTTTCAAGCTCAACACTCGCTTCCCCAGTGCACGAAGTTCCTTGCCTAACTCGCGCTGCCCACACGCAATCATAATGCTCGTTGCCCCAACTCATAATGTTCCTTACTTAATGCTCGCTGCTCTCACACATGAGGCTTTACACATAACGCACCTCGCCACCCGCTAGAGTATAATGAGTACAAGAAATCACCCTTAATTACGGTGTTGAGGGCACTCAGAGGTGCTAAGTATGGAAGCTTTATGGATCTTTGGTTTTTTCAACTCCTTAATTAAGGAAAATCTCATTGTCTTGAGAACTTTGGGGACTTGTTAGTACGTCATGCGCTAACCCATAAAAACATACCATACTTAGAACTCAAAATCAATTGTGAAAGACATCTATAAGGGTACAAATGAGAAATCACACTCGGTGAGTGCACCACACATGATCATGACCACAGTGCGCTGCAAACATAAGTCAGTCGGGATGGGGCACGACCCACCGGAGGACCAATCTGCCATCCTTTACACTAAAATGGAGTACTCACATTAGTCCCACATTGAGGACCATAAGGAGTTTTCACCCTAAACTACCTATATAAGGAAGGTATTTATGACAAGACAAAGGTAACGAGTCCATTCTTCATTATTCACTAAATGCTTACTGTCATAAGACCGTCTGACTTGAGCATCAAAGCGTTAAAGATGGGTCAATTCCGTCTTAGCTTCCTGACGCTAGTCTTTTGTCTTGCAGCTAAGCAGAGTGCAAAATGCCACTATCCCAAGTGCTCAGGAGCGATCCTACCCCAATATCTCTTGCTCTTTCTAGCGGAACCCACTATGGATTGCGGTAAAAACAATACCAAAGAAAAGTAAAAAGAAAATAGAAAAAGATAAAAGGGTTCTACAAAAAGAGTTGTGTTTGAAAACCTAAAGAAAATCTAAAAATTGTGTGTGTTATACTAAGAATAAATGTTTTGGGAAGTGGTTTGATTATAAAAAAAAATAGTAGCACCTAGAAGTAGTGTAGAGGAATTTTAACATGTGAATTACTTGGTAGGTTGTTTGGTCTTGGATTATCATATCCCTTTCTTTCATTGAATCCCCTTCCTTAAGCCTCATTACAACCTAAACAAAAGTCCTCTTGATTTGAAACTCTTATGTGTGAAATTGTTGGAGTATTTGGTTGAAAATCAAGCCTATGGAAAACTTGTGAGTGATTTAATTTTTGAGTGCAAACACTAAGCCTCTAAACACTTAAGTGCATTGAGTGATATCTTGTGAATTATATCTTTAAGAGCATGTTGGTTGGAATACATTTCAATGCATGCATTTGATTTAACATGTAGCATGTTTGGCTTATTAAACATCCATTGATTTCATATTCTAATTGTGCTTAAGAAGAGTTCAATCCTTTAGCCATGGTACTTTTAGGAAAATGTTCACCATTGTGGGACACTTGTATGCTTTTGTGTAATTGTGTGTCTCTTTCATGTTATAATCTAACTTAGGTTTGTTTTCATTTCTTTTGTGATTGCTTAAGGACAAACAAATCTTAAGTGTGAGGTAGTTTGTTAGGACCATAATTATGTGCCTAATGTGGTCCTAATTTTAGGTTTATTGCTTACTTTTCATAAATAAAGCATCGTTCTTATGGCGTTTCCTATTCTTGCTGAAAATTCATGGTTTGACTTGGAAATGCATTAAATAATGGAAATGACACACTTATTTTAGAAGGTGAAGAAATTTTCAAAGTAACAAAAGAAGATTGAGCAACTTTGGCTAGAAGTCGAAAAAAGGTCACCGGAGACTTATTGGAATATTCCAAGAGGGGAGGAAGGAGGGTCACCGAAGAGGCTTGGTCTCTTTGTGGTGGTGGTGAATGTAGGAATTGGCCAAGCAAGAGGGGAGGAAGAAGGTTTTTCAATTTTCAGGGTTGGAGAGAGAACTAGAGAGCTAAAACTTGGAAAAGTGAAATGTTGATGTATGTTCTATGTGGTGGTGTGAGGGAGCTCAACTTTGGCTAAGTAAAAGAGATATTTTGGATTGAAATTTGAATTTCAAAATGAGAGAATATTAGGGACATGATCCGCAAATTTAGGGATAAATGTGGTCATTAGGTGATGTGTCACATATGTGACTCACTTTGCATGTGCATGTCATGTGTCTTCATCTCACTGGAATTTTATTTGTATTTGGTCTCAAAATACCTCTCATGTGTGGTTGAAATGTTGACCAAGACCTTGACCGACGTTGACTCCCGTTGACTGGCATTGACCACCAAAATCTTAGAATATTCTGTCGAGTCTAATTTTAGATTATGGCCATAAGAACAATATTAGACACAAAATTATGGCCATAACATATAGCTGTCTAATTTTAATGTCTTTTGTTTTTCCATACATTATCAGATCTCAATAATACCATTTATAAATTTATAAGTATAGCTCAATACCGAAAAATTGATTTACGAAATATCTATAAGCTAGTATTGTAATTCTCATCATATAAAATCTACCACAAATTTCAAAAATCCTCCAACTAAAAATCTGATTTAATTATTTAAATGTGAACTTTCACAATGTGAAAGATGACATGTCACAGTTTAGTGGCTTTGCATCCAACTTAAATATTTTTCAACCCGTTTAAAACAATTATTAATGCAATTATGGATCTCTATTAATTAAGCTACAATAGCCTTGGACAATTACTCTCAAACCTGAACGTCAAATATTTAATAACTCTCTAATTACCCCTACTCATATACAAGTCGACAAGCAGTACGTAGACTTGATATCAAAAGAGCAAATGAGTAAAACTGATAGTAAAAAACTAGAAACACGACACGTATAGAACGAAGAAAATAGGTTTGGTCTACTAAAATTTGTTCCTATATGGAGGTTATTCTTAAATAGATATTTACTTATAAATTAGTTCACAAATATTAGGAAAGTAATATATTTGTAATTTAAATGGGAAACATATATGATTATTAAAGGAAATTAGTTTATTTAAATTTTTCCTATTAACATTATATTTCCTAATCATTCTACAATAATTTTTTGTCTATAAATAAAGATATCGTGTTAGTTGTTAGTCAAACTCAGTTAAAGTACTCAAGTCATTTCAAGTCAAACATGCCGCTGCGAACACTGTTAACTGAAAACATACGAATCGAGATATGCAAGAAGAAAGAATCAAATCTCAGCTGGACACAAAAGGAACTTGTGAATTAGTTAGAGAAAAATAATAACATTAAAGTTTCTAAAGTAGCAATATCTAAGACACTTAAGCGATCATTCAATGTTTTTAAAGAAGATATGCCATTAAAACCAGATGTAAAACGTGTGAAGAAATCACGGTACCCTTCAATGGACACTATTCTATAAGAATGGTTAACGTGCAATCAAGACAATATCGACATGAGTGGAGATCTCTTGAAGGAGAAAGATAATTTATTCCTAAAAGTACTTTATCCTGAAGCTACCACATTTGAGTTTTCAAACAACATCATGCTAGTCAAACCTACTAACGCTATTCAATCCTCCCATATTTAAGAATCTAAGATGTTTTAAAAATGTCAATAGTGATAATCTTAACTACAAGTATTGAGCAAATTCAAATGCATGTCGAGCAAATCCAAGGATGTCTACAGAATCTGTGACCTAATGCTCTGATACCAATTGAAAGGACCAAACCATAGATTAACTAGTAATCTAGGATCATGTCCTAACAACAAGACTTAAACCACGGATTTCTGTAAAAATATATGACGTAGTTTCCTCTATGAAGTAGACTACTAGAAATCTGCAAGAAAATCACACTTCAGATTTCCCACAAACAATACCGTGGACAACCGATGTCCATCCGGATTTCTCAATAAAGTGCAGAAAGTAAATTAATTAAAATGTTAGAACAATAATACAAAAATTGAAAACTCGTAATCTAGAAATACTATCAATTCACAACCAACACTGAAAAATGCTTACAACACTAGTGTTCAGAGCCACTTCTAGAAGTACAATAAAACATATGAAAATACATTGCTAGTGGGCCAAAACCTATAGAAAGATATGATAATCCGGTGGACTCAAAGCCTCTGAGGATCAAAATTCAGCTCAGGAGAAGTGCTACAACATGGGCACGGAAAAACGAAAGGCCACTGGAAAGGCAGATAAAAATATAAAAAAGTCAGTATGAGTGGACAAAAAACTCAAAACAAGTGTAAAATAGTAAAATATTTTATCTGTGCCTTTCTGCTGATTTTTGTGAAATCATTCGAGTTAAAAATGATAAACTGAATAAAATATGGAGGTGGACGTTGTTGGAGAAAAACAGACCCTTTACACTTATTGAATTAAGAACTAACTCATAAATATAAAGTATTTCCCCACACGCAAGTATACGAGGCAAGTTATAGTATTTATACGAAGTTAAGTATCAAACCCACGAGGATTAGCCACTATAACTCCCTAGATCGAATGATTAACGCATAGACTACGGACACAACTAGACACTAACTTCATACTAAATGAAAAGTAAAATGCAGTTGTGTGTATCTCACCCTACCAAGTCCTTTGGAGACTTAGCATTATGAGGGGTGATTGAATTACAATGAGTGGTTATATGAGTTTGATTGGTTGATTGATTACATTACAATACACAAACGAAAATAGCAAACAAATTCAATATAAGAAAAGAGGGTCGACTAAGGAAATTTCCACTAACCATATGATCCATCAAACATTGTCCCGATTTATATATTAGATTAAAGTATGTTCACACAAGTTAATATCCATATCGTGACCTTTTGGGTCACGTTTGGTTTTGAACCCAAGTTCCTAGGTCATTTTGAACTCTAGATGACTTGAGCCCAACATTAATTAAAGTATTTAGTAAACCGGAACCAAGACCCCAAGCCATTTCGGGCTTGCATCTCAATCTTATGTCATGTTGTGAAGTCAACAAGCATATCGTGTGATATATGTGGGAGGTTCCCCTTCTCAAATCTTTATTGGAAAATCCGAGTGAAAATCTATGTGATTCCCCCAACTCGCACCTATTGGGTTACGAGTCAAGGACTAGAGTCCCTCATGTCTATAGAGACTCAAATGAGCTTTAGTCCATGCTAGGTGCTAAGGCAACCAAGTCTCAATGTAAACCTCTAAGAAAATACCCTAATCATGTTTACATGCTCCTCCAGCCTTAAGTGAGTAGTTAACTCAATTAAGAACCATTTTTAGTCTATTTACACATACATTAACTTAGTTAAGGTCAACACATGCATAAGTGAACTAGACTTAAAGCTCAAGCACAATAAACATCCACAATCACACAATTGGTCATTTACATCACACAATCACACAACATACACTAAAACAAAAAATCATACATAATCTAAGACATCATTTGTTCATCACATGGCTAGGGTTCTAACCCTAGCCTCCTAAATAAAACTACTCACTACACATAACTAAATACAACAATTGATACATGCTTAAAATAGGAAGATAGCAGAAATAACCAAGGGTCCCCTAGCCAAAGCTCCACTAAGTGACTCCATGCCTTCTAGCTCCACTTCTTTTCTTCAACAAGCACCAAGTCTTCGAGAGGAGGTAAGGTGATAATGCTAAAACCAAGCATCAAATAAACACCTAACACTCAATAATAACGTGTACACATAAAACCCTTTCTTGTAGATGTAGCATTGACAAGTAGGGACTGTTCTTAACTGAGGATTGAGAGTGCATGCATAACTGAAAGGACCCAACCTCGATTTAGTTTCCTAAACCGGAATCAAACCCCTTCTGAAAACACGAACTTTCAAAAACAATAGAAATTTCAGCAGAGTTTCACTATATTGCGGAATTACCATTAACCTGCACCCGAAAAATACACTTCATCCTATGCCACAAAAGCCAAACCGTGGGCACCAATCCCATCCGGATTTCTCAAAATCATATCATAATATAAAGCAATAAGCAAAACTATATCTTTACAGAAATTCGAAAAAATCATATGAAAATATAAACATCAGAGTATTCAGAGCGACCTCTAGTATATACACATAAATATACAGCAGTAGGCCATATTAGACACCTACTAGAAAGGACAAGTAGCTCGAATACTAAGCCTCCAACTGCGACGTATGACACCAGAATCTGAACTGCAAACTGGGCACGGAAACCGAAAAGCCCAGGGGAAAGGAAAATAAAATCGTTAGAGTGAGTGGACGAAAATAAACATATGCCTTTCACCATTTACATAACATAAAAATAATGCGAGTTCTTAAAATAAATGGAGGTGTCGGGCGAATCTCTCAAGCCCGACGGTGATAGACTAGGCGAATCTCTCAAGCCTAGTGGGCACATTAGGCGAATCTCTCAAGCCTGGAACTAGACTAGTGGTGATTAGCCGAGTAGTCAATGCATCGATGCTAAGTAAATGCCATCACCAATAAAACATAAAACCATACCTCCAAAACAATAAATAATCTCAATATTGCACAGGAAATAAATATTGAAACCAAGAACTCGCTACGACAGTGTAAATAAATGTCCACTCACAGATAAGCACAGCGCGCAAACGCGCTAATCCCGAGATCCGGCGGAAAATCCCTCGCCAAACGGACGATCACGATCCCCTGAATAATCACAAATACCATTGTTCAAAATCACATTTCAAAATCCTGAACCACATCTTGAGAACCAAACATTCCCGGAAACATATAACTCGAATATCGATGAAATCGTCAAAAATTCAATAAACACACTATAAAACCTCGCTACAAATTCTGATGCTCAATTCAAAATGTAAACCTCACCACTGCGATCAGTGCGCGATTCCAAGCAAAACGACATAAAACTTGTCGAAAATCATCTCGGCCGGAAAACCGCCAGGTACGGCGGCGCGCCGGGCTGTCGCCGCTGCCTCCGCTGCCGGAAAATTCCATTGGCCCAGAAAATTTCAACCCACACATGGATTTTAAGATCTCAACATTTCCAACAACTTTCTAGTTCAGAGTTAAGCCCATTTTTGACCGGAAAAGGTCCAAATCTCACCTTGAAGTCGAAAACCCTCGTCGGAATTCATGCACTCCGATCGGCCACCACCGGCCACGGCAAGGTGCAAGACCACTTCTAAAAGCTTCCTCTCCTCAAGGGCAACAAAACCCCTAACAAGTCGACCTCCATCTCGGCCTCCACCGTCACCGGCGATTTCTCCGGAAAATCCACCGAAATTCCCGAACTTTGACAAGCCATAACTTCTTCATCCGGCAACCAAATTGAGTGAATGAGCTATCAAAAGAAAGAGGATCGCAAGCCCAAAAACTTTCATGAAGAAATCATGTCCAAAAGACGCCGGAATAAGGCACGTAGAAGGAAAACAAAGCTCGGCCTGAAATGGTGAACAAGGGTGAGTCAATTCACCCAAGTTGACTCGGTCAACTCCCCAAAGTCCAAGTCTAACTTACCCAAAAAGGAAACCCACTATTTATACTTTCCATTTTTGTAACTTCCGTATTTATTTTACGACAAATTTTGATCGAATGTAACTTTTGCATCGTAACTCCGTTTTCAACGATTCTCGTGTCTACGAACTTATCTCGACAAATTCTTCAATTTCCACCTGAAGTCAACCAACTTCGAAAAATCCGATAAAAATTCAACGGCTCAATTCAACACAAGCTTATCTGATAAAAACGATCAACGGTCGAAAACGGATCTAAACCAATCGGATAAACACGACTAAATCCAACGGCCAAAAATATTCATAACTTATTATACGTAACTCGAAATAATCCTCTAGAAATTCCCACGAGCTCGAAATTAAATTCTCTACAACTTTCGTAAAGGATCTCAAATAAAATTCTTGCCCGATAATTTAGTCGTTAACACACCCGCCATAACAACCAATTACGACAAAATCGCGACTAATCGCGAAACTCCCAAATCAAGCCAATAAACATACCATTTCCGGTTCGGGTTGTCACAAATCTTCCCCCCTTATAATAATTTCGATCTCGAAATTTCCAAGCCTGCCAACTGAAAAGTAGGGATATTGCCTCTGCATACTGCTCAAACTCCCAAGTGACTACTTCAACTGAATGACTCTGCCATCAGGCTTCACAATAGGAAACATCTCTGTGCTGTAATCCCTGCCCCCTCAAATGCAGAATCTGAACTGGCTCCTCCACAAATGTCAAGTCTTCCTGTATAGGGAACTGATAGGGTTCTAAACATGCAATAAATCTGAAATATAGTTCCACCACATGGAATACAACATACATACTGGCCAACGCTACAGACAATGCCAAACAATACGTCACAACACAAACTCGCCCCATGATCACATACAGACCAATATAACGTGGCAAAGTATACCACAACTTCCAAAACAAATCACACCTTTCCAAGGAAACCTTAGTCACCAACCTTGAACTCAATGACTCAACATACTCACATCTGCATAACTTCTCTGTCGAACTCAAGCAATTATCAACCTGTCCTTGCTAATCCGAAGGTCTACAGTAGCGCATTCCACTAAATCAGGACCAAAAGTCATCTCATTCCTACCTCGCTCCAACACAATAGAGTGCAACACTGTTCCTCATATACAACTTCGTACAATGTCATAACAATAGTGGTCTGCAAACTGGTACTGCGAGCAATTTCGAACAAATGAAGCTGTTGGTCCCAAATCCCTCTGAACGGCAATACAGAGGACTACATCATGTCCCCTAAAGTCTGAATAGTCCTCTCAGATTGCCCACCAATCTGAGGATGAAAAACTGCACTAAACTGTAATCTGGTCCCCAATGCTCACTATAATACATTCCAAAACTCTTTTGTAACTGATTGTCTCGATCAGAGACCCGGGACACAAGCATACCATGAAAATGGACAACATCTGCCAAATACAACTATGCTAGCCTGCCCACTGAAATCTTTCCTGGAAGTACAAGGAAAATAACTGATTTCGTCAAACGGTTCATAATGATCCAATAACTAGTATTACCATCCGAAGTACGCGGTAACCGATACACGAAATCCATAATTGGGAATCTCTAATGACTGTAACTTCCTAGCAAGTTTCTGTCTCTCTACCTTCACTTGCTGACAAATGAGGCATCTGCTCACATAAGTATCTGATACATCTTCGTATCACTAGTGCATAACATACATAGAACAATGGGCTTCAATAAGCATCTTTCTCTTCAATTCATCGTCTCTGGGCCCACCTAGCCTCACTCTGCACGATAAAGTGCCAACAGTCCTTAACTGATACTCTGTTGGAACACCATTCTGAATCGCATTCTTCTTGTCCAACAAGTAGGAATCCGCATTCTGAGCCTCACAGACCAGATCAAGTAACACAAGTCGATCCTGGAACTAGCCAACAATGCTCCATCATCTCACTCTAACTTAGTTCTCGTAGCTCGCAACTCAGCTAAAAATGAGATTCTTGCAACACGTACTTGAAACATAGAAACTCCAAATTTCCGACTAAGTGCATAAGCAACAACATCCCTGAATGATATTCAAAGTGCAACCACATTAGCCTTTCCTGGATGAACTGAAATGTGCAGCCATAGTCGTTAATCAACCCCATCCATCGACGCCGCCTCATGCTCAAATCTAGTTGAATACGCAAGTAGATAAAACTCAAGTGATCAGTGTACATCCTACATTGCGCTGCACGACATACCAGTAGTGTCTCCAACTCTTCGATGCTCACACAAAGACATCTACTCCTAAATCATACATAGGATACATAACTTCATAAAGCTTCCACTGCATGGAACCATAAACCATCATATTACCCTGCTGCAGCCCAACTCGACCAAAATCTAGTTTTGAAACATCACTATACATAACATAATCCTCACTGATATCACATAATGGTGAACAATGGTGCAGTAATCAACCTCTCCTCTAACCACCATATGTAACTCTCCTCACAGGTAACTGACCATTTCAAACTCGACCCTCTGATCGAAACTGATGATACTCAAATCTGAAATCAATCTTCGAAAACTGAAACTCCAATAAGCTGATCAAACTAGCCATCAATCTGAAGTGGAGGATACTTGCTCTTCTTTGAAGCCTGATTCAGCTTCCGGTAGTCGATGCACAACCTCATCGAACCATCCTACATCCTCATAAAACATACTGGAACACCCTAAGGTAAAACACTAAGTCAAATGAAGTCTTCCTCAAATAATTCCAGAGGTTGAATCTGCAACTCCCTCAACTCTGATAAATTTTCTGGAAAACATCTGAATACTCACAGATAACCTCAACATCGCGAACATCAGGTACAACAACCTCCACATCACGAACATGTGCCAAGTACGGCATACATCCTTGCTTCATCATCAGCTCAGCCTCATTGCTGAAACCACACATAGTAGATAAGCATTTCTTTCACCTTTAAACAATATCTTTTAGCACGAATGGACGTCAAAGGACTACAACATTCTTGCGACGAACAACCATTCCGCAGCTAGTCCACAACCTCCAGCAAACCTCATAGTCTCGATACCCCACCTGGTACACATAATCTCATGAAATGGATACAGCATTCTCCACAAACCCAGAAGTGAAGATGCAAGCATAATAGCCATGGATGTCAAGCAACGGTAACCTCAGGGAAACTCTGCCCTCACACAGGGTTGTGGCATAAACTCTGGCATGTCCAACTAACCGTCCACGTTGATTGCGACTTTACTGATTGACTTGTCTACAAGTCTGCGTTCGTCAAACTCCAGAAATGGCACCTTGACCTCCTCCTGAACTCTGAGCTGCAGGACCACGAAAAGCAGCTAACAAAGGACGTTCCCTCGTAACGTGACCCTCTTGGCCACTACAATAGCAACTAAGAATGCCCCTCTGACACAAACCATAGTAACGCCTGCTGTAAAAGTTGAACAATGGAAACACCTAATGTGTGGAAGGATCACCAACGACCACCCTGACTCATACCACAGGAACTAATCCACTACTCTGTGATCTCCTTCTCCACCAAACAGATCTTCCGCCTTGTCCAAATGACCCTCAACATAATTGAAAAGGCCACAGCCTGATGAAGCTACTGATCCCGAGGTGCCTGAACTCAACCTCATCAAAGTATCTCGACTAAGTTCACCTTCCTCAAACCGACATGTCTGAAACCGTATATGCCTTTCCTTCTCAATGTTCTCGCCTCTGAATGTAGCACATCAAACTCCTCACGGTTGTCTCGAGGCATAACAATCAAAATCCCTTTAATGATCAGGTTCAAACTCATCTCGAACCTCCTGCATTGCTTCCTCTGAAGCCACAAAACACGTGTAAACTAGAACAAACATGTAAACAATACATCCCTGCCTCAGGTTGGTAAACACTCCATATTTTCGTTGTTGGGTAACCTGATTGAACCATTACCGTATAAACAATACCCTGGATGTAGGTCATGGAGTCGCAACAGGAACTCACACAATACCAACCCAACAAATGCAATGATCTGACTCAAGCACACCTTCAGCTACCACAATCCTCTGTTCAAAAGCAACATATAGGCACCCATACACGCACAACTGGGCAAACCATGCCATACATATTTCTGAATCCAGAATGCTCATCCAAACCCACAACTCAAATTATCAAGTCGCGCGTCGACTGATCCACAACAGGATCCACAACCCTACTGACACGGAAACCACGTCAATGAGGCATCCTAATGAATAAGACATTGTTCACAACAATCAAGACGTAATCATGGAACTTCAAAAACATTTGAAAGCATACAACACCTAGAGCATGATGAGTATCCGCCGGCCGGTCGGGTCATCACTCCAGACATGCTAAACATTCTCAAATATCCTTAGTAAACACGACTACAGAAGTCTACAGAACCTAAAACCAAATGCTCTGATACTAAGCTGAAAGGACCCAACCCCGATTTAGTATCCTAAACCGGAATCAAACCCCTTCTGAAAACATGAACTTTCAAAAACCATAGAAATTTCGGCAGAGTTTCACTATATCGCGGAATTACCATTAACCTGCAACCGAAAAATACACTTCATCCTATGCCACAAAAGCCAAACCGTGGGCACCAATATCCCATCCGGATTTCTCAAAATCATATCATAATATAAAGCAATAAGAAAAACTGTATCTTTACAGAAATACGGGAAAATCATATGAAAATATAAACATTAGAGTATTCAGAGCGACCTCTAGTATATACACATAAATACACAACAGTAGGCCAAACGAGAAACCTACTGGAAAGGAAAAGTAGCTCGAATACTAAGCCTTCGACTGCGACGTGCCACACTAGAATCCGAACTGCAAACTGGGCCCGGAAACCGAAAAGCCCAGGGGAAAGGAAAATAAAATCGTTAGAGTGAGTGGACGAAAATAAACATATGCCTTTCACCATTTACATAACATAAAAATAATGCGAGTTCTTAAAATAAATGGAGGTGTCGGGCGAATCTCTCAAGCCCGACGGTGATAGACTAGGCGAATCTCTCAAGCCTAGTGGGCACATCAGGCGAATCTCTCTAGCTTGGAACTGGACTACCGGTGATCAGTCGAGTAGTCAATGCATCGATGTTAAGTAAATGCCATCACCAATAAAACATAAAACAATACCTCCAAAACAATAAATAATCTCAATATTGTACTGGAAATAAATACTGAAACCAAGAACTCGCTACGACAGTGTAAATAAATGTCCACTCACAGATAAGCACAGCGCGCAAACGCGCTAATCCCGAGATCCGGAGGAAAATCCCTCGCCAAACAAACGATCACGATCCCTTGAATAATCACAAATACCACTGTTCAAAATCACATTTCAAAATCCTGAACCACATCTTGAGAACCAACCATTCCCGGAAACATATAACTCGAATATCGATAAATCGTCAAAAATCCAATAAACACACTACAAAATCTCGCTACAAATTTCGATGCTCAATTCAAAATATAAACCTCACCACTGCAATCGGTGCGCGATTCTGAGCAAAATGACATAAAACTTGTCGAAAATCATCTCGGCCAGAAAACCGCTCCGGGCTGCCTCCGCTGCCGGAAAATTCCATCGGCCCAAAAAATTTCAACCCACACATGGATTTGAAGATCTTGACATTTCCAACAACTTTCTAGTTCAAAGTTAAGCTCAATTTTGACCGAAAAATGTCCAAATCTCACATTGAAGTCGAAAACCCTCGCCGGAATTTATGCACTCCGATCGGCCACCACCGACCACGGCAAGGTGCAAGACCACTTCTAAAAGCTTCCTCTCCTCAAGGGCAACAAAACCCCTAACAAGTAGACCTCCATCTCGGCCTCCACCGTCACCACCGTCGCCGGCGATTTCGCCGGAAAATCCACCGAAATTCCCGAACTTTGACAAGCCATAACTTTTTCATCCGACAACCAAATTGAGTCAATGACTTATCAAAAGAAAGAGGAGATCAATACCAACAACTTTTATAAAGAAACCACGGCCAAAAGACGCTGAAATAATGCACATCGAAGGCAAACAAAGCTCGGCCTGAAATGGTGAGCAAGGGTGAGTCAATTCACCCGAGTTGACTCGGTCAACTCCCCAAAGTCCAAGTCTGACTTACCCAAAAAGTAAACCCATTATTTATACTTTCCATTTTTGGTAACTTCCGTATTTATTTTACGACAAATTTTGATCGAACGTAACTTTTGCATCGTAATTCCGTTTTCAACGATTCTCGTGTCTACGAACTTATCTCGACAAATTCTTCAATTTCCACCTGAAGTCAACCAACTTCGACAAATCCTATAAAAATTCAATGGCTCAATTCAACATAAGCTTATCTGATAAAAATTATCAACGGTCGAAAACGGATCGAAACCAATCGGATAAACACGACTAAATCCAACGGCCGAAAATATTCATAACTTATTACACGTAACTTGAAATAATCCTCCAAAAATTCCCACGAGCTCAAAATTATATTCTCTACAACTTCCGTGAAGGGTCTCAAATCAAATTCTTGCCTGGTAATTTAGTCGTTAACACACCCGCCATAACAACCAATTACTACAAAATCGCTACTAATTGCAAAACTCGCAAATCAAGCCAATAAACATACCATTTTCGGTTTGGGTTGTCACATAACTACGCTAGTTTTGTAGGGGGGTTGCAAGTTTGATTCTATATCCTACGAAATTAAAGACAAAACGTGGCAAACAAACACATAGAAAAACCCTAGAATTCTAACATGCTTCAACCATCCAACAAGAAAACAATCAAGAACCCTAAAATTTCTACAAATGCTTGTACACCGAAAATAAAAGTTATCTAACATATATACAAGTGATCATCACTTACTAACAACCTAGCATATTTATCCCATAAATCCTAAGTGTCAAAGAAATCTATAGCTTCAATCAAAATACATACACATGCTTATATTGGACAAGAAAGCAATCAAATCGAGTTAACTACCTAGTCCAATTTTATCCTTCATTAATTCATTGAAACATGTTAAAGTGAACCAAATCGAGTATCTACTTAAAACAAGTTCCAAAGCATTCAGAACAACATGAGCTAGCACATGCATTCGAATCAAAACTATAAACACATGGAAGAAACTTAGTAGAAACCAGAAATAAATAACCTTTATCAAAACTTATTCTTGTCGTACAAAAATAAAGAAAACTACACAAAACTGAGAACATGAAAAAAGGGACCATGTTAAACTTTTGATTCCGTGAAGTGGCACAGCAAATCTTGATGTAGAGGCTCATTTGATGGATGGAGAACACAAATATCCAAGGCCAAATCGAGCCAAGAACGCTTGTGGATGTAGGAAGGTTATTTTGGAGGTGGTGCTTCGAGGTGCTGCGGCCTTGGGAGAAATTCTTTGACTTTTGGTGCAAGGAGGTGACTTGGGAAGAACTTTGGCTATTAGAATGTGTGATAATTTTGTTCTGGCCGAAGTCCGCTTTTATATAGATAGCAAACCTAGTCTCCAAGTCTTCTTAAGAAACAATTTTACTTCACCCGGGTAACCTGACGCTTCTCCACGAAAACAGAAATTTCTATCATTCTAGGACTCCAAATCGTGTGATTCTAGTTGGGACGAAAACTAGACTTTTAGATATTTCCAACCATATGTTAATTACAATATGATTCATCCTGAGCTGATTATAATAGTCTGTCAAAGTGGGTTGATGTGCACAGGACGATTACTGCCTTCTGGCTTCTAATCCATCTTCTTCTTTGGGCTTCTTTCATCATGCTCTTTGTCTTTAACCCATCTTCATTAATTATGATCAATTATTTGTAAATCTTGGACATATTTTTGGGAATAGGATCAACCTCCTTCATATATATATGTAGCCCGTGATAAATCCAACTCCTAGATGGACTTGGATTGCATCTCCCTCTTCAATCATGATTAGGAAAGGTTTCCTACACAAATTAGGAAAGACTCGAACACTTCCTTTTCACTTTAGGACATATTTTTCACATGTGTTCCAAATTTACTTTCCTACTCTTCCAAGGACATCTACTCCAACAAGGATTCCTAGTTGAAATATGATTATTTATTTTTCTGCGTTTCCGCTCCATTTTAACCTCCTTAATTCATTTCCTTTATTTATGACCTAAAAATAACAAGGTAAGTTAGAAAGGATAATGTTAGGGTCATAAAATAGCTAAATATAGAGAGAAATACGTTATGAATTGAGCATAAAATGTGTAGATCATAAGGCAAACCCTTAGGATTCCACGAAGCAAGGGGGAGGTGGATTACTTCCAACTCCTTTGAACTCTCAAAGCTTAGCCAAATCCTAGGAGATGAGGATTAGAGGTGGAACACCCAAACTAAGCCAAAGTGGTGGTGAGGTTCGGCTCTACCCAAGAGAGGGAAGATCTAGATCTCTAGTAGTGGTGGTTATGGAAGTACTTTTGCCTAGAAAGGGAGTAGAAGAGGTAGAAGAGAGTGCTAGAGGATTGGTATAAGGATAAGGAGTCTAGAGAGAGTGTAAAACTATCGAAAATCTGTAAATGAGGTGAGTTGTGTGTGAGGGAGATGGGGAGCTCGAATTTGGGCTGACTAGGAAGGTTAATTTGCACCCTTAGATGATAGAAAATGGTGAGATGGAAGATATAAAGGTTAGTTTTGAATTAGGGAGACCATGATCCACTTATTTAGGCTTTGTAAGGCTAAAGTCCTAAATAAGTGACATCATATGGTCCAACTTCTTCTCTTTCTCCCCAAAAATCAGATTGGTAAGCCCAAATAGGTTGATTAGGCCTCCATTGGGACTTCATGTGATTAAGCCGGTAATGGTGATCCAGCCGACCATGGTGAATTCCAGGCAACTTCCAGCGACTTCCGGTGAGGTTATTTTGTTATTTTCTTAAAGTTGCTTCAAATTCTCTCGTGACCTCGGAAATTTATACGACTTGTCCAATAAGTGTCTAATTCTTCATTTTTAATGCATTTCCGAGCCAACTCCACATTTCCTAGCAAAACAAGAAAATGTATTAAAAACGATGCTTTATTCCAAGAAGGTAAGCATTCAGCATAAGGTTAGGCACACATTTAGAACGTAATTACCTCACACTTAAACTTTGCTTGTCCTCAAGCAAACTAAGAAGAAAAGAATGAAACTAAGCTAGACTCTAAGCACAAAAACACACAAGGCGTGTAAGTATCCCAAATTGATGATTTACTTCCCTCAAAGAACCATGGCTAGATAGATTGAACTATTTTTAAGCAACGCTTTAAAGCATGAAATCAATGCATATATAATAAGACAAAATGGTTATGCAATATGCTAAGCCAAATGCATCAAAATGATATTAAATATGTGTCCTAGCCATCAAACTCACTAGAAATCATTCAATGCACATAAGTGTTTGAGGGTTAGTGTTTGCACTCAAAAATTGCATCAATCACATGTTCTTCATAAGCTCGATTTTCAACCAAATACTCTAACAATCCAAAAGCACAAGCATTTCAAATCAAGAGAACTTTTATTTGGGTTGTGACGGGACTTAAGGAAGGGGTTTAATGAAAGAAGGGTATAGGAATTCGAGAGCCAAGAACCTGGCAAGCAATTCACATGTCGAAGTTCCTTACTAAACATCTAGGTGTTATTAACTTCCTTTTTTACACAAAACTACTTCCCAAAACTCTTATTCTTTACGTACATCTTATACTCTTTTCGTGAAACTCTTTTATTCTTTCTATTTTTGTTTCTTTCTTTGATACTCTTTTCTCATTTTTTTCCCGTTTCATTTCTCTTCTTTTTTAACAAAACACTACAAGAAAAACTCACTTAGACGACGGAGAGTTTCCGTCGTCTATGTGAGCTTTTCGTACTTAGACGACGGAGGCTCCGTCGTCCAAGGTCCGTGCTTCAAGTGTTGTCGTCCAAGCACCTGGACGACGGAGAATTTAATCTCTGTCGTCCAGGTTCACTTGGACCGCGGACATTTTCCGTAGCCCAGGTGAGCACCTGGACGACGGAGAACTGAATCTCCGTCGTCCAAGTGCCTAATTAATATTTAAAAAAAATTAAATTGTAATTAAATATTATTAATTAAATTTATTATTAATTGAATTTAAATAATGAAAAATGATAAAATTAATTAAATAAACTAAATTTTTAATATTACTTAATTAAATAATTAAAATTAATTTGTACATACATAATCGAAAAAACCCATAAAAATTAAAATATTGTTCGGAATGCGGAAAGAAACGAGATAATTAATAAACTACTAGCTAGCTAATAAACTGGAGGAGCAGATGCGCCGCCGAGTCCCCCGCCTCCAGCCGGGTCGTCGTCGTCGGGGAATGGGTTCGGAGAAGGTTGACATTCTCCTCGAGATTGTTGCATGACGGCGATGAGTTGGGCTATTTGTGCTTGTTGCTCATCAAGTCTTTGACGCATGGATTGATTCTCCTCTCGTGCCAGTCGAGCCTCTTGAATGGCTGCTTCGACGGCCGCAGCCTGAGTCCTTCTCCGCTGCCCCGAACCTCCCGTAGATGATGAGTCGGAGGTCGTCGACAAATCTCGAACCACCTTAGGCCCGAAGTGCCTAACCTCCTTGCCATCTCTACGACCGTAGACCTCATCCGCGATTGCAATTTGGCTCTCCATGGATAGAGGAGGCAAGTCTTCCGGCGGTACATCTGGGAACGCAAGCTGAGTGTTAGCCAATTCTTCCTGCGCACGCTCTATCACCCTTGCCTACAAAAGAATAATTAATTTATTATAATGAAATAATATTTAAATAATAATTACTATAATTAAAAGCACATATATATATCACTTCCGCAGCATTGACTCGCTTCATTATCGAGCCCAGGCGTCACGTACGCGCTTATGCTTGCATCGAGATAAGGGTGTTTGGAGCCCTTATCCCTGTGCTCCTTGGCTATTTGAATGAGTTGCTTGGCGCCGGAAGTATGGTGTTTGTCCTTCTTCCCCCGGTTGGCTTTGTTGACACCGGAGAATTTCTGTTAGACAACATAATTAAATCATTAAAAAATTAATAAGTAACTAAAATTTAAATAATTCAATTATCTTAATTGAAATAAAAAAAAGTAAATTAACACCTTAAATTCGTCATCGGCAAAGTGGTTACACAACCACTGCCACTCATCTTCTCTATCCCCACGCAGCTCTACGGGGGGAGGCACGAGACCGACAGTTTCGAAGTAATGATGGAGCCTGTACTTCCAATCTTTGTAGATGGAGTTGGCGGTTTGGTTGATATGCCTCAACATCGCCGGTGACGGATCCACCACAAATTGTTCCTATCAGAAATAAATAGAAAATTATAATCGTATATATTATGAAATTCTAACTAATATTAACAATATTATATAATAAGTAAAATTGTACGTATTACGTACCGAAAGTTCTTTGAAGACTTTCGCCTTCTCATCATCTGGCACCTCCCTCCAAGTAGGGGAATTAATTCGAACCCGGCTACGAATGATTGACCCTATGCTATGCGCCGAGAGACTTGCTAGCTTAGCTGTGGGAGGGCCACCGGTGAATTTGTCGTAGGGCAAGTCGATCTTTTTCCCGGTCGCCTTGCAAATTTTCTCCGCTTTGCCCCCTTTAACGAGACCCCGAGTCCTTTTCGGTTCTGGGTCAGTGGGGGCCCTTCTTTGCTTACGGCGGGCGCTGTACATGATAGATTCAGCGGTCGAGGACGCCTGAGTACTTGCCGTTGAACCGGTACCGGGCGTCGGAGTTGAAAAGGGGTCGACGTCATCACCGCTGGAGATAAATGGGGCAGAGAGAATTTCCCCAAAAGGCTCCACCTCCGAACCAGATGAAGGGTCCGGATTGAGGGCGTCGTTGCCCTCCTGTTGAACCCAACCGACTTGGTCCGCCAAGCGACGGAGCATGGCATCTTCTGCCTCCTGTTGGGCTTTCTTCTAGCCGGATGGAGCCATTTAAACCTAGGAGTACGTTGTTAAAATACCTACTTACCATAATAATTACAAGTGCAAAATTTACGCTAATTAAGTACGGTTAAGATTTAAATAGAGTACACTAGCTTGGCTTTTTCGGTCGTTCAATGGACGTGCGACTCGCGCGATAAAGTGTAAATTTTCAATTAATCAGCCTTGGTTAAATCGAAAAACATGGCCAGTTAGGGATAGAGATAACGCGAGAGGCAGGACTAATTTCGACAAAACACCTATTGGTGTCGTCTTTCTTAGATCCAAAACCTGTCACCAGTCATAACCCGTTTCTAGACACCATGTCCGACATTCGGCCAATTTATCGAAAATTTACACTCCCTCAAGTCCTTTGCAAACTCCGCCCTCAATCTCGTGTCCATAACTTCACTTAGGTTATGGTGTGCGGTGATGAAATCCACACATCACGAGGGGTTAAGGAGATAAACTAGGAAAAGAGGCGCCATCTATTCCAAAGAGTGCGACTTAATAAACCAAGCCTATGTACTAAATTTAAATCGAAGACGTACTACCATGCAATTTACTAGAAAATATACGTAATTATCAATTAATTAAAACAATAAATAATGACAATAATGAATTATTATTTATCATGCATTTAATAATAATTATTCATTTACCAATATAATTAATTATTATTACTATTATTTAATTACAATAATTATTATTTATCAAATAACTATTATAATAACTAATTAATTAAATGAAAACAACCAAATATTAATTAGAATAATTATAATAACTAAATGATTACTAAATATAATTACAATAATGAATTATTTAAAACTAATTATTAAATTATATTTAGAAATTAATTAATTAAATAAAAATAATGTTAATAAGGTAAAAAATAGAAATTTACCTCGCCGGTGTAATCGGGAATATCGCCGGAGTTGAGTCGTCGGAGAGGAGGAACCACGCCGGAAAATTTGTCGTTGCAGCGTCGCCGGAGGAGGAAAATCGCCGGATATGAGAGGACAGGAGAGGAGATGGAATGAGAAAAGGGTGGGGTGCTGTTCTATTTATAGGCTTTCACTTAGACGACGGAGCACTATTTTCCGTCGTCCAAGTGAACTAGGACGACGGAAACAGTGTTCTCCGTCGTCTAAGTGACGGTTTTAAAAAATTTGAAGCGGCGCCAATTAATCGGCGGGACGTTTGGAACCGCCATAAATTTGGACTTAGACGACAGAGAATTAATTCTCCGTCGTCTAAGTGGAAATTTAAGCGGTGCCGAAAATTGAGGCAGTAAATCGAACCGCCATGATTAATGACTTGGACGACGGAGATGTCATTATCCGTCGTCCAGGTGAACACCTGGACGACGGAGAATGACATCTCCGTCGTCCAAGTGTAATCTACATTGAAAAAAAAAATTAAAAAAAAAATTGAACCGCCATGGTAATTTTCACCTGGACGACGGAGAATGATATCTCCGTCGTCCAGGTGAAAATTACGTAAAAAAAATTTAAAAATTCATTCGCTAGGAATTTAGCGATCTGTCATTCGAGTGAAATAGTCGTACAATATTGATGAACGCATCGTATATATGAACAGTTAAATTTGAACCGCTGAATAATTTTACGTCTTGAAAGTTGTTAAGTATCGACTAAGCTTTACGACTTAAGTGTTCATGAGTAGAGGCTCATTTGCAGCAGAGGATTAACGAAATTGAATTTGGACAAAACAACCGTTGGATATGTTTGTCGTAACATAATATATAATTACAATAAAGGACCAGAAAATAATAAGTTCAGGAAGGGTTTCATCGGCACAGTCAACCGCAAAACCGAGAATTTCACAAACTAGAAACGTGGATACAAGACATTTCGTAACTCCGATTTTCGAACCGTCGAAGCTCACACACCAAGAATTGTTTACTCTAAAGTCTTGACAAAAAGAATATGCATTGGAAGAAGGTCTAGATGGTCGTTGTCTTAGAAAAAATTACGAAATCTTCACCTAGACGACGGAGATGCTTATCTCCGTCGTCCAGGTACTCACCTGGACGACGGATATGACCTTATCCGTCGTCCAAGTGTATAGACCCTGAATTCAGGGGTTAGGGAGCCTTACTGTTTAGGGTTTAGGGTTTGTGAACTTGGACGACGGAGAATGACCATCTCCGTCGTCCAGGTGTAAAAACCCTTAGGGTTTAGGGTTTAGGTCGTCCGGGGTCATTTGTGTGTCCGTTCAATTATTTTGAATAAAAAAAAATTAAAAATGATCGATCAATCCGATTTGCTAGATTTAGGGTCGAGGATTTAGGGAGATAGCCAAAATACCCAAAAGGCGACAACCTGCAATTAATTTCTCCGTTGTCCAGGATATATAATTCGGATTAATTAATTAATTAATTTTAATTTAGTTTACGTACGTCGGTCGATCCGATATGATCGAGCATGTACGCGTGTAATTAATTAATTAAGTACAAAAAGTCGAAGATATACGTACGTACATATATACATTCTTCTCCTTATAATATTTATATTAATTATTGATCGATGATGCATCGATCATATATTACAATAATTACATAAATTAATTACCAATTAATTTTTCTCGTCTTAGTTAAGTAGTCATCATCATAATCGTCATCATCCTCGTCCCCGGTATCCGATTGCTCATCCTCCTCATCGTACTCAACATCGTCCGACGAATAACTTGAGTCCTCGTCTGCGTCCTCATCCTGCTCGTCTTCTTCATCTTCTTCATTAATGGCATCGATAATCTCATCTTCAGTTAGATCTATGCACCCATCAGGCATGGGTAACCGTTCACCATCTTGAACTAGGTCCATTATATCAGAGCGGATGACAGAAATATTAGCCTCTTGATAGGCAGGAATGTCTCTTTCTGGTTCAGCAGCATCTTCAGTCGTCGCCGGTGTCCCTTCAATTGTCTCTGTATTCCATATTCCTCGATGAGAGATATGGTTCACTATTTTCCACCCTTCACCGGCTTTCGGATCGTCGAGATAGAACACCTACCGAACTAAGGTGGCGAGAGCGAAAGGCTCATCCTCATACCAGCTTGAGTTTGTATCGACTGATAATAGTCCCAGGTCTTCCTTTGTACGCTTGAACCATCTGCACTTGAATAGGAAAACGTTGACATCATTCCCATAACATAGCTGAACCACATATACAATAGCCTCGTAATATAAATCATTGTCTTTCCCAACCGCTACCCCACTGTTTTGTGTTCTTCTTCCTTCATCTCGGGCCAATGAATGGAACTTTACACCGTTCACAAAATATCCGGGATAAATATAGTGTTTAATCGGCTTCCCTGCTAGCAAGTGCTTTGGCCATGACCACCACCCCCCGTGGTTTTCAGATTTTTGCAGATCAATCATCTGCAAAAAAGGGAAAATTAATATAAGGGTTTACTTTCTACAAACATGATCGATATGTATATAAATTACAAATTAAATACCGAGACGTACGTACGTACCCATTGGAAGAAATAATCGGGAAACTTCTTCTTAACCATTTTCTCAATCCACGCCGAACTCTTGTTTTGATTTAACGCCTGAAGCCTCTCCTTGTATGACATCATGTACGGCTTAACTTCGTCACAGTCTCGCAACACTACCCAATGTGCCTCAATAAGTTCTTCCCGTGTTAACGATTCCTTTAATACTCCTCTAAACGGTCGGACGACATTGGTGACGACAGAAAGATTGATGCGGGCACTAGGATCGGAGGCAGTGGGAGGTGGTGGATCTTTGAGGTACCTGTTGCAGTAAGTAACACACTCATGCATTAGGTATGTCTCTGCTATGGAGCCATCCGGGGCCGACCTGTTTTGACGAATGACTTATACTGTCCAAGCTGTCTACAAAATCAAACGTACAATAAGAATAAGTACATATAGCTAGTAATCTGCAGTGGAACAAATTATGAATCGAAAAACCTGTATAATTAATTAGTTGTACGTACCTTTCTTGAGGATACATCCAAGTTTACTGGACCGGACCAGAAATGAGCACCTGCTCGGGCAGGTGGATCATTAGGTGAATCATGATGTCAAAGAAAGCAGGGGGAAAAATCCTCTCTAGTTTGCAAATGATATGCACAATTTGTTGTTGCAATTCCACCACATCTGACTTATTTAATTCTCTGGCGCATAACCTCTGCCACCATCTGCACAATGCCACTATTGGTTTTACGACCTCCCGAGGCAAGTATGGTCGAATTACCACTGGAATCAGACGTTGCAGCATAACGTGATAGTCATGTGTCTTTAGACCCCCCGAACTTGTGTTACACCTCGTCCACTGCTCCAGTTATAGTAGCTGCATATGTAGCCGGATAACGAACAACCTTAAACCAGTGAAATATAGAACGTCTAAGTGTCGGCTTCACTGTGTAAGGTGCAGTTGGCATCTTGTTGTACACTCCTTTCCTATCCCTCCTCAACCACAAGGGACGACGTAGATTCATTGATTCCAGATCTTTGCGCGCTTTGGGAGTATCTTTAGTCTTGAACTTAATACCGAGAATTGTTCCCACCACGCTGTCGCACACATTCTTTTCTATGTGCATCGCGTTCAAGTTGTTCCTCAGCTTCAACTTCGACCAGTAAGGGAGTTCAAAGAATATACTCTTGTGATCCCAATAGCTCAGATCATGTGGAGGAATTGGATTGCATTTCTTTACATCCGCGTCATTGGTCAACAAACCAAAGTCGAAATAGCTCAACCTATCTAAAATCTCTTTGCCCGACCAACTACGGGGTTTAGGATTGTTCTCTACCGTCCCGTCGAAATGAGCTTCATCCTGTCGCCAGGGGTGGTCGTGAGGAAGCCATCTACGGTGACCCAAGTAACACACCTTCCCCGCGTGCCAACTAGAGTTCACGTCGTCCAAACATATAGGACATCCATTATATCATTTTGTCCTGCAGGCTGCCAACATCCCATACGCTGGAAAATCGCTGATCGTCCACATTACGGCAGCCCTCATCGTGTCAGTGAATTTGTCATAAGTTGGGACTCCATTTTCCCACAACAGTTTCAGCTCGTCGATCAAAGGTCTGAGGTAGACATCTAAGCACTTCCCTGGAGATTTAGGACCTGGAATTAGTGCAGTAAGGAAATTAAATTCCTTGTTCATGCACATCCACGGAGGCAAGTTGTACGACATCAGAATAACTGGCCAAGTGCTGACGGCGGAACTATTACTTCCCTAAGGATTGAATCCGTCTGTAGATAGGCCGAGTCTAACATTTCTAACCTTTGTAGCAAAGTCTCCAAATTCTCTGTCGAAATGTTTGAAACCCTCCCCATCTGCGGCGTGTCGCAGGACATCGTCATCTATTCGCTTTTCTGCGTACCATCGCATCGTCTCTGCTGTGTGTAGAGACATGTACAGGCGCTGCAATCTGGGAATCAAGGGAAAATATCGAACAACTTTCACAGGAATTCTCTTTTCGAACTCTTCTTATTCACCTAGAATCTGCACTGGCCACATACGGGACAATAGTCCAAATCTTTATACTCTTTGTAAAATAGCACACAATCATTCGGACATGCGTCAATTATCCTGAACTTTAGGCCGAGGCTGCTCAAGATATTTCTAACCTTATAATGAGATTTAGGAAGATTGTGATCGTCAGGAAGCAACTTACATATTTGCTCCTGAATTTCGTCAAAAGCATTCACTGACATTTTGTGCTTCACTTTTATCTTCATTTGCTCCATCACATATTGCAACACATTATCTCGACATCCAGGGAAACCGAGGTCTGCGCTTCAAGTAGCATCCGGTTGTACTTATCCATCTCACTGGTGTCAGTGGCCAAGCTAGCTGCGGAGAATGTGTCATCATGCTCATGAGTGGTACTATAACCTCCGTCTTGGTGTTGGTGTCCACCATGACTACATCCCGGAAACGCATCATGGACCAAATCTGCGGTTGGGTTGCAAGCTGGGGGTCCGGCACCACTGCCGCTGGATGAGGCACCATGGTAACTGTACCCTGAGCTGAAGTCTGCTGCGCTGAACTCTACTGCTTCACCATGCTCGCTCCATGTAGTGTAACTCCACATCATACCATTTTCGTACAGGTGTTGCACCATAACATTAACCTCCACATACTGACAATAAAGACATTTCTGGCACGGACACATGAAACGCTTCTTTTCCTGACCATGTTCTATCGCAAAATTCACAAATTCGCTAATTCCATCCATATACCGGACATCACATCTATTTTTCAACTTCATCCAACTCTTGTCCATACTGCTACAAAATATTATAATTAATTGATTATTACATATATATATATATTAGTCCATTAATTTACGCTTAATTATACGTACTCGATCTACATCGATCCATCAATTACGTACGTAATTTAATCTGTATATATAGCTAACATCCATGCATGTATATATGTACGTTTTCACTAAATATATATATATATATATTAAGCAAATTTTAACTGCGTACGTACCTACTGGCCTTCTCGATATCAGTTAATTAAGCTAGCTAGCTAGTCAGCGGAGATCCCTGATCCTTCTCCTTCTCCCTTCTCCCTTCTCCTTCAATTCTTCTTCGATCTTTAAAATTTCTCGCGGGACAGAGAGGATCGGATGGAATGAAGAGAGTTTGGCATCGACCTTATATAATGCTTCACTTAGACGACGGAGGTGTCGGTACGTCGTCTAAGTGGAAGTTACTCGGACCACGGCGTGTCAGTCCGTTGTCCAGGTGATCACCTGGACAACGGAGATGGTATTCTCCGTCGTCCAGGTGATCACCTGGACAACGGAGAAGACTCCGAGGTCCAGGTGGTCACCTGGAGGACGAAGAAGTCTCCGAGGTCCAGGTGGTCACCTGGACGATGGAGAATACCATATCCGTCGTCCAGGTGATCACCTGGACCTCGGAGACTTCTCCGTCCTCCAGGTGTACACCTGGACGACGGAGATGGTATTCTCCGTTGTCCAAGTACTACCTGGACGACGGAGAAGTCTTCGTCGTCCTAGTGTCACTTGGACCACGGAACAATTACGTTTCCGTGGTCTAAGTGCTGTTTTCTTGTAGTGAAACACAACAGAAATAAACATCACAACAACCTCTTCAACCTCACACTTAAGCTTTTGCTAAACTTCACAATAGGTATAAACTCTAAACACATCCTAAATAGGACTTCATTATCACTTGCCCGATTGCCTAGTTAAGGATAGGACTAAGTGTTTAAGCTTGGTAAGGATTTGTGATGTTCAAGAATTAAAAGGCTAAATAATATAAGGAACAAATTGTCTCACTAAAAGATATATGCATCATAGGGTTCAAAATTAATTTAGCCATGGTGGTAATCCTAATGCCTCTATCATTTTTGAAAATAACTCATGATTTGGAAAACATTTTGCACGGTTTAAAGCAAGTTCTAGATTACACTATGATTGATCGATGTCACACATAAAGGAATAGGTGCATAATGTAGCTATGTAAGCAAAAAAAGGGTCAAAAATCTCACATGGGCATGGATAGCTTCGAAAACATATTAATCCTTCTTTTTCTCATGTGAACTCATTTTGAATGACATGTGCTCTTTTCAAACAAATTAAACATGCATTGTTTTCTCTTTTTAAACATGCTCAAAATTATGCAATCTACTAGCCATTAGTTTAATTTGATCATTGGGAGGGGTTATTGGAACACACACACACACACCAAACCACACATATTTTTGTATTACATTTTCTCATATTTTTCAATTTTTAATGGAGTTTTCGGATAAGGAGTGATAATGACTTAACCGCATACCTCACACTTTAGAACCAAATTACCTCAATTTGCATAAAACCACATAATTACCAAAAGGGTAAACAAGATAGCTAGGCATCATCATTTCACAAATTATTCACCTACATAGTAATCCGGTGAAGGCAAGCCTGACCTGACAGTCTCGTTGGTTGTCCTTTCTAATCTCGATTCTGGTATGTTGATTGCCTAAATGGCGGTGTAGGTCTGGCACCCGATGTGACGACCCGGAACAGAATCAGTAGTGTAATCGGCTTAATCCACGAGTTTACGTGTAATCGCAGTTTCCGTAAATTGATAGAATTGCCGGTTTTGATCACGACTTAATTATTGGCCGAGAATTTGAGTTGAGTTTCTTCTCGAGAGTTGTTGTACGCGTGATTTCGAGTTCGTGGGCGGTTCCGGATTATTATTTCGACGACCGAGGAATATAATATGAATATTTGAAATTTTGGAATATCGTCGGGTTTATCCGTTCGTATTCGAGTTTATCCGAATCGTGATTGTGATCCGTTTTGGACCGTCGATCAACCCAAACCGAAAATGGAATGATTATAGACTTGATTTGTGATTTTCGCGATTAGTCGCGATTTTGTCGTAATCGGTTAATATGGCAGCCTCGTTAACGACTAAATTATTGGGCAAGAATTTGATTTGCGATCCTTCATGAAAGTTGTAGAGAATTTAATTTCGAGCTTGTGGGAACTTCCGGAAGATTATTTCGAGTTACGAGGAATAAGTTATGAATATTTTGGCCGTCGGATATTGTCGTATTTATCCGTTTGAGATTCGATACGCGTACGTTATAAATACGGGCAAATACGTGAAAAAAGGGGAAACTTTCCATAAAGAGAAACTGGGCCTTGACCCACATTGACCAAGGGTCAAGGGGGCGACCCGTTTTGTTTCATTTGGGCCGATCGGTTTGCACCGCCGTGGAGGCCGATTCCGGCCACGGTTAGCCGGGGTCCCTTGATGAAACTTGTTGGGCTCGTGGCCCTCTTTGATTTGAGAGGTAGATCGACCCGTGAGGTGGCCGGAGAAGGGAGAAACGGCACGATGAATTTTGGCAAATTCCGGCGAGTTTTCACGGCTTCGGGTGATGGTGTGGAGGCCGAGTTGGTGGCTCCCCTTTAGGGGGTTTTGTTAGCCTTGAGGAGATGAAGCTATTGGAAGTGGTCTCAAGGGTTGCCATGGCCGGAGGAAGGAGATCGAAGGGATTGAAATTCCGGTAAGGGTTTGTGACTTTGAGGTGAGTTTTGGACCTTTTCCAGTCAAAATTGAGCTTAACTTTGAATTGGAAAGTTGTTGGAAATGTCGAGATCTTCAAATCTATGTATAGGTTGCATTTTTCTGGGCCGGTAAGGTTTTCCGGCGGCCGGCAGCGCCGCCGTGCGCAGCGGTGACTTTTCGTCCGACGTGTTTTTCGACGAGTTGTATGTTGTTTCGCTCGGAATCGTGCACCGATCGCAGTGGTGAGGTTTATTTTTCGAATTGAGCATTGGAAATTATAGCAAGGCTTTATTGTGTGATTATCGAATTTTGATGATTTCGTTGATATTGAATTATATGTTTCCGGGAACGATTGTTTCTCGAGATGTGATTCGAAGTTTTGAGTTATGATTTTGAGCAGTAGATTTTATGATTATCCAGGGGATCGTGATCGTTTGTTTGGCGAGGGATTTTCCGCCGGATCACTGGATTAACGCGTATTGCGTTATGCTCATCTGTGAGTGGACAATTTCTTTTCATTGATTAGTCGCGAGTCTTTAATACACGTTTTACGAGCATGAGCATGCATATGAGATTATGATTTATATGAGCATATGCTATACAATTATGTATTACATAGATGCATTTATGTTATACTTTATATACTTGCATAAAACTATTTATGATTTGGTTTAAACAGAATACAGTCACAGTATATATTGTTGTATCGATACACTTGCATCTCGGCTGATCCCCGAGGATGTTTACCGGGGGAGGCTGTGACCCTTGACCTAAGGCCTTTACCGGGGTGGGGGGGGGGGGGGGGGCAAACCTCTGACCGTAGGCCTTTCTGGCTAGAATCATGTGTGGGTCTGGGATCCCGTGATTCGGACTGTACTAGCGCGGACGTGTCCATGAGTGACCCCGCAGAGTTTTACGCTGCATGCTCCGTACGCGTGAGGAATTTGAGTCTCCTTCGTGTACTATGTCATATTCATTTATTTAGACTCGCATAAATTTTTATAACATATATTATTCGGCGAAAGACATTTATTTTCATCCACTCACTCTAACGGTTTATATGTTTTTCCCTGGGCTCTTCGTTTTCTTTGCCCAGTTTGCAGTTTGAATTCGGTTGTTGCACGTCGCGGTCGGAGGCTTAGTACTCGAGTGATGTTTCTTTTATGGTAGGTTCTTAGTTTGGCCTACTATTTGTATATATATATATATATATATATTAGAAGTCGCTCTGAGCATTCTTATGTTATACTTTTATACGATTTTTCCCCGGATTTCTGTAAAGTATAGTTTTATTGATTACTTTATATTACTGTTATGATATTGAGAAATCCGGATGGGATTGGTGCCCACGGTTTGATTTTTGTGGCATAGGATGAAGTGTATTTTCCGGGTGCAGGTTAATGGCAATTCCGCGTTAGTAGCGTTACTCTGCCGAAATTTTGATGGTTTTTGTTGGATCGTGTTTTCAGAAAGGGTTTGATTCCGGTTTAGGAAACTAAATCGGGGTTGGGTCCTTTCAACAAGTCCACTACTCTATGATCTCCATTTCCAGCAAGCGGATCTTCTGCTTATTCAGATGACCCTCAACATAATCGAAAAGGCCACAGCCTGATGAAGATACTGATCATGAGGTGCCTGAACTCAACCTCATCAAAATCTCTCGACTAAATTCACCTTCCTCAAATCAACATGTCGAAAACTGCGTATAACTTTCCTTCCCAATGTCCTCACCTCTGGGTGCAGCACATCAAACCCCTCATGGTTATCTCGAGGCATAACAGTCAAAATCCCTCTGATGCTCAGGCTCAAACTCATCTCAAACCTCGTGCATTGCTTCCTCTGAAGCCACGTGCAAACTGGGACAAACATGTGAATGATACATCTCTGCCTCAAGTGGGTAAACACTCCATATTCCATATAAACAATACCCTGAACGTAGGTCATGGAATCGCAACAGGAACTCACACAGTACTAACCCATCAAATACAATGATCTGACTCAGGCAAACCATCAACTGCCACAATTCTCTGCTTAGAAGTAACATGTAGGCGCCCATACACGCATAACCGGGTAAACCATGCCACACATATCTCTGAATTCAAAATGCTCATCCAAACCCACAACTCACTCCCAAGTCGCGCGTCGATTGATCCTCAATAGGATCTGCAACCATACTGACACGGAAAGCACGTCAAGGAGGCATCCTAATAAACAAGACATTATTCACAACGAACTGGACGTAATCATGGAACTTCAAACATTTGAAAGCATACAACACCCAGAGCATTGATGAGTATCCGCCGACCGGTCGGGTCATCACTCCAGACATGCTATACATTCTCAAATATCCTTAGTAAACACGACTACATAAGTCTACAGAACCTAAAACCTAATGCTCTGATACCAAGCTGAAAGGACCCAACTCCAATTTAGTTTCCTAAACCGGAATCAAACCCATTCTGAAAACACGAACCAACAAAAACCACAAAAATTTCTGCAGAGTTTCGTTACTAACGCGGAATTGCCATTAACCTGCACCCGGAAAATACACTTCATCCTATGCCACAGAAATCAAACCGTGGGCACCAATCCCATCCGAATTTCTCAATATCATAACAGTATTGTAAAGTAATAAATAAAACTATATTTTACAGAAATCCGGGAAAAAATCATAGGAAAGTATAGCATCAGAGTGGTCTGAGCGACTTCTAATATATATACAAATAGTAGGCAAAACTAAGAACCTACCATAAAAGAAACATCGCTCGAATACTAAGCCTCCGACTGCGACGTGCGACACCAGAATCCGAACTGCAAACTGGGCACGGAAACCAAAAAGCCCAGGGGAAAGGCAATAAAATCGTTAGAGTGAGTGGACGAAAATAAACATATGCCTTTCACCAATTTCATATACAATAAACAAAGTATAGCGAGGTCAAAAAATAAATATGGAGGTGTCAGGCGAATCTCTCAAGCCCGACGGTGATAGGCTAGGGGAATCTCTCAACCCCAGCAGCATAACAGGGGAATCTCTCAACCCTGCCCAGAGGAATCTCTCAACTCTGGTCAGACTACCGGTGATCAGCCGAGTAGCCGAAGCATCGATGCAAGTATGCCATCACCATAAAATATAAAATAATACCTCCGAAAATAATAAATAATCTCAACATCATATATAAATAAATACAGAAAAATCACGAACTAGCAACAACTGTGAAAATATAAAAGTGTCCACTCACAGATGAGCGTAACGCGATACGCGTTAATCCAGTGATCCGGCGGAAAATCCCTCGCCAAACGAACGATCATGATCCCCTGGATAATCATAAAATCCACTGCTCAAAATCATAACTCGAAACCTCGAATCACATCACGAGAAACAACCATTCCCGGAAACATATAATTCAATATCAACGAAATCGTCAAAATCAAATAATCACACCATAAAGCCTCGCTATAATTTTCGATGCTCAATTCAAAAAATAAACCTCACAATTGCGATCGGTGCGCGATTCCGAGCGAAACGACATAAAACACGTCGAAAAACACGTCGGACAAAAAGTCACCGCTGCGCACGGTGGCGCCGCCGGAAAATCATACCGGCCCCGAAAAATGCAACCTACACATGGATTTCAAGATCTCGACATTTCCAACAACTTTCCAGTTCAAAGTTAAGGCCAATTTTGACCGGAAAAGGTCCAAAACTCACCTCAAAGATACAAACCCTTGCCGGAATTTCAAACCCATCGATCTCCTTCCTCCGGCCACGGCAACCCTCAAGACCACTTCCAATAGCTTTCTCTTCTCATGGCTAACAAAACCCCTCAAAGAGGAGCCACCAACTCGGCTGGAAAACTCACCTCCGACCACCGCCGAACACGACGGAAAAACGCCTAACTTTGCCGCTTCGATTCTCCTTCATACGGCCACCTGACGGGTCGATCCACCTCTCCAATTGAAGAGGGCCATGGGCCCAACAAATCTCATGCAGGAACCATGGCCAATCGTGGCCGGAAAATGGCTCAACTCCGGAGAAAACCGAACGGCTACAAACGGTGCAAACAGGTCGCCCCTTGACCCGTGGTCAACGCGGGTCAAGGCCAAGTTTCCCTTTATGGAAAGTTTCCAAAATTGGCAAGTATTCTCCCGTATTTATACCGTACGTGTATCGAATCCCAAACGGATAAATACGACAATATCCGACGGCCAAAAATATTCGTAATTTATTCCTCGTAACTCGGAATAATCCTCCGAAAGTTCCCACGAGCTCGAAATTAAATTCTCTACAACATCCATGAAGAATCCCAAATCAAATTCTTGCCCGATAATTTAGTCGTTAACGAAGCCGCCGTATTAATCAATTATGTCAAAATCGCGACTAATCGCGAAACTCGCAAATCAAGTCGATAACCATTCCAATTTCGGTTCGGGTCGATCAACGGTCCAAAACGGATCACAATAACGATTCGGATAAACTGGAATATGAACGGATAAACTCGACGATATTCCGAAATTTCAAATATTCATAATATTCCTCGATCGTCAAAATAATAATCCGGAACCGCCCACGAACTCGAAATCACGCGTACAACAACTCTCAAGAAGAGACTCAACTCAAATTCTCGGTCAATAATTAAGTCGTGATCAAAACCGGCAATTCAATCAATTTACGGAAAACTGCGATTACGTGCAAACTCGTGAATTAAGCCGATTACTCAACTGATTCTGTTCCGGGTTGTCGCACAATGTCCCTACTTTTCAGTTGGCAGGCTTGGAAATTTCGAGGTCGAAATTTTTTTTAAGGGGGGTAGATTTGTGACGATCCGGAACAGAATCAGTAGTGTAATCGGCTTAATCAACGAGTTTAAGCGTAATCGCAGTTTCTGTAAATTGATTGAATTGCCGGTTTTGATCACGACTTAATTATTGGCTGAGAATTTGAGTTGAGTCTATTCTCAAGAGTTGTTGTACGCGTGATTTCGATTTCGTGGGCGGTTCCGGATTATTATTTTGACGACCGAGGAATATAATATGAATATTTGAAATTTTGGAATATCGTCGGGTTTATCCGCTCATATTCGAGTTTATCTGAATCGTGATTGTGATCCGCTTTGGACCGTCGATCGACCCGAACCGAAAATGGAATGATTATCGACTTGATTTGTGAGTGTCGCGATTAGTCACAATTTTGTCGTAATCGGTTAATATGGCGGCCTCGTTAACGACTAAATTATCGGGCAAGAATTTGATTTGGATTCTTCACGATAGTTGTAGAGAATTTAATTTCGAGCTCGTGGGAACTTCCGGAGGATTATTCCGAGTTACAAGGAATAAGTTATGAATATTTCGGCCGTCTAATATTGTCGTATTTATCCGTTTGGGAATCGATACGCGTACGGTATAAATACGGGCGAATACGTGACAAAAGGGGAAACTTTCCATAAAGGGAAACTAGGCCTTGACCCGCGTTGACCACGGGTCAAGGGGGCGACCCGTTTTGCTTCACTTGGGCCGATCGGTTGGCACCGCCGTGCAGGCCGATTCCGGCCACGGTTGGCCGGGGTCCCTTGGTGAAACTTGTGGGGCTCGTGGCCCTCTTCGATTTGAGAGGTGGATCGACCCGTGAGGTGGCCGGAGGAGGGAGAAACGGCGCGGTGAATTTCGGCAAATTTCGGCGAGTTTTCACGGCTTCGGGTGACGGTGTGGAGGCTGAGTTGGTGGCTCCACTTTGAGGGGTTTTGTTAGCCTTGAGGAGAGGAAGCTATTGGAAGTGGTCTCAACGGTTGCCGTGGCCGGAGGAAGGAGATCGGAGGGATTGAAATTCCGATAAGGGTTTGTGACTTTGAGATGAGTTTTGGACCTTTTCCGATCAAAATTGAGCTTAACTTTGAACTAGAAATTTGTTGGAAATGTCGAGATCTTCAAATCCATGTGTATGTTGCATTTTTTTGGGCCGGTATGGTTTTCCGGCGGCCGGCGGCGGCGACTTTTCGTCCGATGTGTTTTTCGACGATGCTCGGAATAGCGCACCGATCGCAGTGGTGAGGTTTATTTTTCGAATTGAGCATTGGAAATTATAACGAGGCTTTATGGTGTGATTATCGAATTTTGATGATTTCGTCGACATTGAATTATATGTTTCCGGGAATGGTTGTTTCTTGAGATGTGATTCGAGGTTTTGAGTTATGATTTTGAGCAGTAGATTTTATGATTATCCAGGGGATCGTGATCGTTCGTTTGGCGAGGGATTTTCCGCCGGATCACTGGATTAACGCGTATTGCGTTATGCTCATCTGTGAGTGGACAATTTCTTTTCACTGATTAGTCGCGAGTCTTTAATACACGTTTTACGAGCATGAGCATGAATATGAGATTATGATTTATATGAGCATGTGCTATACAATTATGTATTACGTATATGCATTTATGTTATACTTTATATACTTGCATAAAACTATTTATGATTTGGTTTACACAGAATACAATCACAGTATATATTGTTGTATCGATACACTTGCATCCCGGCTGATCCCCGAGGATGTTTACCGGGGGAGGCTGTGACCCTTGACCCGAGGCCTTTACCGGGCGGGGGCAGACCTCTGACCAGAGGCCTTTTTGGCTAGAATCACGTATGGGTCTAGGATCCCGTTATTCAGACTGTACTTGCGCTGACGTGTCCATGAGTGTCCCCGCAGAGTTTTACGTTGCATGCTCCGTACGCGTGAGGAATTACAGTCTCCTTCGTGTACTATGTCATATTCATTTATTTAGACTCGCATATGTTTTTGTAACATATATTATTCAGCGAAAGACATTTATTTTCGTCCACTCACTCTAACGGTTTATATATCTTTCCCTGGGCTCTCCGTTTTCTTTTCCTAGTTTGCAGTTTGAATTCGGGTGTCGCACGTCGCGGTCGGAGGCTTAGTATTCGAGCGATGTTTCTTTTATGGTAGGTTCTTAGTTTGGCCTACTATTTGTATATATATATACTAGAAGTCGCTCTGAGCATTCTGATGTTATACTTTCCAAGGATTTTTCCCCGGATTTCTGTAAAGTATAGTTTTATTTATTACTTTACATTACTATTATGATATTGGGAAATCCGGATGGGATTGGTGCCCACAGTTTGATTTTTGTGACATAGGATGAAGTGTATTTTCCGGGTGCAGGTTAATGGCAATTCCGTGTTAGTAGCGTTACTCTGCCGAAATTTTTGTGGTTTTTGTTGGTTCGTGTTTTCAGAAGGTGTTTGATTCCGGTTTAGGAAACTAAATCGGGGTTGGGTCCTTTCACCCGAAGTAACTCCCTAGTCGCCATTAGTACTAAAAGATGGAAATTTACCTGAGGTATCCCTTGGAAAATGGTCCACATGACCATAGCGGTAACATACTAAAATCCACAACCGACACTGCCCAAGACAACATTTATGGAAAATATTACATAAAAGTGGATCTCTGGGTCCTAGGGATACAAATCAAGATCCACCGGAACTCACTCTGAACTCCTGTGTCAGGCATCAGCTCCTCCTCAATCTCGGAAAACAACTCGAACAATATGCCAGATGATGATATGGAACCAATTATGCTGTAATCGCTACTCGTTGAATATCTCTGGCAGGGTCCACCTCCCTCAAATCGTCAAATAACACCCCGCACAAATCAAGGTCAAATATCACATTAAACTGTAGCACATACATATTCATCGAAGTCCGTGTATGGTGCGCTTGCCATAAATGAAGAAATTATAGTTCACAAGCCTTGCTCAGACCTCCAACATTTCTGGCTCACTGTTCTGACAGAAAAGGATGCAAATCGGAATGGCCAATAAAAACAGTCCCAATACACCATAGCTGACAAATTTCCTTGTCACAGATTCATGAACTCTTCATGCTTCCTTTGCTCAGCCACCTTACTGGAAACCAACACCTCAATAAATCACTGATCTTAGCCCACGAGGTAGCAAACTTCTGCCTCTCGGTACGGTGCTCATCTACCAACGATAGGCATGGTTCTATAGCAGGTCAATAACAAACTATGTCCTCTGCGCAGAAGTCAGCGGAGGACGTAAACGGTCGCAAACCTAACCGATCATGATAAGTCAGTTCTCCCAAACCTCGGGATAATGGAAACTGGGAAATGCACATCTACTTTCTCGAACCTAATAACTAAATCCCCAAGATCTACACGAGGCACTAGAATCATCCATTCCAATAACTCACACAACTACTAGGCCAAAGACTGCACCATAACCTATTGAGTTAGTTATCGAGGCATAATGATCTACGAGTCTACAAAACATCATCCCAAACAAGGAGGCCAAAGACATTGGCTCAACTAGAAGACTCTAAACACTTAAAAATGCACAACAGTTAGAGGTGATGGGGATCCGTCGGCCAGTCGGGCCATCCCTCTCGAGAGTGTTGTACACTATCAAACGTTCGAACTGATCTGACCGAGGAAGTCTACAGAATCTGTGACCTACACAACAATAAAAATGCACTTAGACCACGGAGAAATTCTTCTCGGTCCACGTAACTCTTGGATGACGGAAAGAGTGTTTATGTCGTCTAAGTGGCCACTTGGACGACTGACCGACACGTCGTCATTCGAGTGGCCACTTGGACCGAAGAGAAATTCTCCGTCGTCCTTGTAAGCACTTGGCCGACGGAGAAGTGCCCAATCCATCCTCTAAGTGGCAACTTAGACGACAGACCGACACTCCGTCGTCTAAGTGAAGCATTATATAATGTCCATGCCGAACTCTCTTCCTCTCTGCTCGCTCGTCTCAACTTCATCTCCATGCATATATATGTCGATCGATTATTCAATTAATTCTCTCTCTTGATCGATCAGACTCTCTGATCCACACGCATACGTATATGGCGCAGGCGCATGCAAATTCTAGCTAGCTAGCACTATATCCGAGCATCGATTCGCCATATATCGGAGAATGCTAGGTACGTACGTACGTAGTTAATTTCCCAACACCATTTAACGTTTATATATATAATTAATTGTACGTTTTATTGATTGCATTGTTAATAATTAGTACATTCTAATATATATTTATAATTAAGTTAGGTAATTGATTATATGTATATATATTAGTTAATTAATATTGACCAGTACGTATATATATGCATGGATGTTTAAAAATTTAGTTCATATTTAGTTAAAACGTACATGTAGCATGTTTGACTTATTAAAGTAATTAATTGATATAGATCGAGTACATATATTCACCAATAATTAATAAAGGTAATTAATTAATAATTTAATTTAATATATTAAGGTAGTTGAAAATTTGTGTACGTATATATATATAATAGTTTCATATATAATTACTAGCTTGAAAATCTATATAATATATATATATAGAATAGTTGACTAATATGATAATTAATTATTAAAATTCGTAGAAGTATGGATAAGAGTTGGATGAAGTTGCGGAATAGAAGTGATGTCCGGTATATGGATGGAATTAGCGAATTTGTGAATTTTGCAATATAAGCGTTTCAAGTGTCCGTGCCAAAAATGTCTTAACTGTCAGTATGTGGAGGTTAATGTTATGGTGCAACACTTGTACGAAAATGGTATGATGTGGAGTTACACTATGTAGAGCGAGCATGGTGAAGCAGTAGACTTCAGCTCAGCAGACTTCAGCTCAGGGTACAGTTACCATGGTGCCTCATCCAACGGCAGTGATGTCGGCCCCCCTGCTTGGAACCCAACTGCAGATTTGGTTCATGATGCGTTTCCGGAATTTAGTCATGGTGAACACCAAGAGGGAGGATACAATACCACCCATGAGCATGATGACACATTCTCTACTGCTAGCTTGGCCACTGACACTAGTGAGATGGATAAGTACAACAGGATTCTACTTGAAGCGTAGACCCCGGTGTACCCTGGATGTAGAGAGAATGTGTTGCAATATGTGATGGAGCAAATGAAGATAAAAGTGAAGCACAAAATTTCGGTCAGTGCTTTTGACGAAATTCAAGAGCAAATATGTAAGTTGCTTTCTGATTATCACAATCTTCCTAAATGATTGTGTGCTCGGCTTTTGAGCAACCTCGGCCTAAATAGTACAGGATAATTGACGCATGTCCGAATGATTGTGTGCTGTTTTACAAAGAATATAAAGATTTGGACTATTGTCCCGTATGTGGTCAGTGCAAATATGAGCTGAATAGGAAAAGTTCGAAAAAAAGAATTCCTGTGAAAGTTCTTCGATATTTTCCCTTGATTCCCAGATTGCACCGCCAGTACATGTCTCTATATACAGCAGAGGCGATGCGATGGTACGCAGAAAAGCGAATAGATGATGATGTCCTGAGACACGCTGCGGATGGGGAGGCTTTCAAACATTTCGACAGAGAATTTGGAGACTTTGTCGCAGAGGTTAGAAATGTTAGACTCGGACTATCTACAGACGGATTCAATCCTTGGAGTAGTAATAGTTTCGTCGTCAGCACTTGGCCAGTTATTATGATGCCGTACAACTTGCCTCCGTGGATGTGGATGAAGAAGGAATTTAATTTCCTTACTCTGCTAATTCCAGATCCTAAATCTCCGGGGAAGTGCTTAGATGTCTACCTTAGATCTTTGATCGACGAGCTGAAACTATTGTGGCAAAATGGAGTCCTAACTTATGACAAATTCACTGACACGATGTTCACGATGAGGGCTGCCGTAATGTGGACGATCAGCGATTTTCCAGTGTATGGGATGTTGGCAGCCTACAGGGCGAAAGGATATAATGAATGTCCTATATGTTTAGACGACGTGAACTCTAGTTGGCACGCGGGGAAGGTGTGTTACTTGGGTCACCGTAGATGGCTTCCTCATGACCACCCGTGGTGACAGGATGAACCTCATTTCTACGGGACTGTAGAGAACAATCCTAAACCCCGTAGTTGGTCGGGCGAAGAGATTTTAGAGAAGTTGAGCTATTTCGACTTTGGTGTGTTGACCAATGACGTGGATGTAAAGAAATACAATCCAATACCTCCACATGATCTCAGTTATTGGCATCACAAGAGTATATTCTTGGAACTCCCTTACTGGTCGAAGTTGAAGCTGAGGAACAACTTGGACGCGATGCACATAGAAATGAATGTGTGTGACAGCGTGGTGGGAACAATTTTTGGTATTAAGTTCAAGACTAAAGATACTCCCAAAGTGCGCAAAGATCTAAAATCAATGAATCTACATCATCCCTTGTGGTTGAGGAGGGATAGGAGATGAGTGTACAACAAGATGCCAACTACACCTTACACAGTGAAGCCGACACTTAGAGGTTCTGTATTTCACTGGTTTAAGAGCGTTCGTTATCTGGCTACGTATGCAGCTATTATAATTAGAGCAGTGGACAAGGTGTAACACAAGTTTGTTGGTCCAAAGACACATGACTATATGCTGCGACGTCTGATTCCAGTGGTAATTCGACCATATTTGCCTCGTGATGTCGTAGAACCAATAGTAGCTTTGTGCAGATGGTGGCAGAGGTTATGCGCCAAAGAATTAAAAAAGTCAGATGTGGTGGAACTGCAACAACAAGTTGTGCACATCATTTGCAAACTAGAGAGGATTTTTCCCTTTGCTTTCTTTGACATCATGATTCACCTAATGATCCACTTGCCAGAGCAGGTGCTTATTTCTTGTCCAATCCAGTACACTTGGATGTATCCTCAAGAAAGGTACGTACAAGTAATTAATTATACAGGTTTTTCGATTCATAATTTGTTCCACTGGAGATTACTAGCTATATGTACTTATTCTTATTGTACAATATATTAATTGAACGTTTAATTTTGTAGACAGCTTGGACAGTATAAAGGATTCGTCATAAACAGGTCGGCCCCGGATGACTCCATAGCCGAGACATATCTAATGCATGAGTGTGTTACTTACTGCAACATGTACCTCAAAGATCCTGTGACGACCCGAACCAGAATCAGTATAGTATTTGGCTTAATCCACGAGTTTACGAGTAATCACAGTTTATCGTAAATAAATTGAATTGGCGGTTCGGTTCACGACTTAATTATTGGGCAAGAATTTAAGTTGAGTCTCTTCACGAGAATTGTAGTGTGCGTGATTTCGAGTTCGTAGGCGATTTTGGATAATTGTTTCGATAACCGAGGAATATGTTATGAATATTTGAAATCACGTAATTCCGTCGTGTTTATCCGTTTGAGTTTGAATTATCCGAAACGTGGATGTGATTCGTTTTGGACAGTCGATCGTATCGAACCGCGAGTATAAATATCGGAATAGTCAAAAAATTGTGGTAAAACACTGTTCGGGAAGTTTGACTGTCGTTGTCCAGAATAGGAGCATTGACCCGCGTTGACCAGGGGAGGAAAAAACACCACCGTTTGACTCGCCGGCGACCTTCCGTTTCCGGCCACCTCCGGCTCCGATTTGGGTATGGTTCGATTCTCCTCTTGATTTCCTATGATTTAGGACTTTGATTTGTGAAATTTGGTAAGGATTTGTGGGAGAACGAGCTAGATGAAATTCTTGAAATTTTGGCCGGAATCGGGTTTGATGGGGGGTGGCGCTCTGGTGACTTTCATGTTGGTTCTTGGGGTGGTTTGGACTGGGCTCGAGCCAAGGGTGAAAACCCCCTTGGTTTGGAGCACTTTGGTGGCGGGACGGCAACGGAATCGGCCGGGAAAGTTTTCCGGCGATTCTTGGCCGTGAGCTTTTCGGGCTGATTTTGGTCCAGTTGTCGTCCAATTTGGGTCTTGGTGTAGTTATGAGATGTGTTGGGCTTGAGGAGGAGAAGCTACGGTGGTCTTGGTCGCCGGAAAATTCTTCCGCTGGCGGCGACAGTCAACGGCGAATCTCTGGCGACCCGTTGACTTTTTGGATTTCGACAAATTTTATGCTGTTTTGCTCGTAACCGCGCCCCGATCATCGCCTTGAGGTTTTCGAGTTGATTTGGATATTGGATTTTTAGTCGAGGGTTTATGTGGAGAATTTGAAGATTTTCGTCGATTATTTTGTATCCGAGTATATGTTTCCGGAAAGGGTTGATTTCCGAGGTGTGGTACAGAGTAATGAATTGTGATTTTGATCAGTTATATTTTTTGATTATTCAGGGGATCGAGATCGTATGTTGGGTGAGGGATCTTCCGCCAGATCTCGTGATTAGCGCGTTTGCGCGCTATGCTATCAGTGAGTGAACTTTTATTTATACTGTCGTAGCGAGTTCTTGATTTCAGTATTTATTACAAGTATGATATTGAGTTTATATATTGTTTTTGGAGGTATTGTTTTATATTTTATATGGTGATGGCATTTACTTAGCATCGATGCATTGGGTACTCGGCTGATCACCGGTAGTCCAGATCCAGGGTTGAGAGATTCTCTTGATGTGCCCACTATGCTTGAGAGATTCGCCTAGTCTATCACCATCGGGCTTGAGAGATTCGCCTAACACCTCCATTTATTTTAAGAACTCGCTTTGTTTTATGATATATATAAATGGTGAAAGGCATATGATTATTTTCGTCCACTCACTCTAACGATTTTATTTGCCTTTCCCCTGGGCTTTTCAGTTTCTGTGCCCAGTTTGCAGTTCGGATTCTGGTGTTTCATGTCGCAGTCGGAGGCTTAGTGTTCGAGCTACCTTTCTTTTCCAGTAAGTTTCTTGTTTTGCCTACTGTTGTATATTTTTCTATATATATACTAGAGGTCACTCTGATTACACTACTGTTATATCTTCATATGATTTTTCCCGGATTTCCGTAAAGTACAGTTTTACCTATTACTTTACATTATTGTTATGATATTGAGAAATCCGGATGAGATTGGTGCCCACGGTTTAGTTTTTGTGGCATAGGATAAAGTGTGTTTTCGGGTGCAGGTTAATGGCAATTCCACGTTATAGCGAAACTCTGCCAAAATTTTTGTGGTTTTTGCAAGTTCGTGTTTTTAGAAGGGGTTTGATTCCGGTTTAGGAAACTAAATCGGGGTTGGGTTCTTTCAGATCCACCACCTCCCACTGCTTCTGATCCCAGTGCCCGCATCAATCTTTCTGTCGTCACAAATGTTATACGACTGTTTAGAGGAGTATTAAAGGAATCGTTAACACACGGGAAGAACTTATTGCGAGACTGTGACGAAGTTGAGCCTTACATGATGTCATACAGGGAGAGGCTTCAGGCGTTAAATCCGGACAAGTGTTCGGCGTGGTTTGAGAAAATGGTTAAGAAGAAGTTCCCTGATTATTTCTTCCAATAGGTATGTACATATGTATGTCTAGGTATTTAGTTTATATACATATCGATCATGTTTGTAGAAAGTAAACCCTTTAATTTTCTCATTTTCCTAGATGATTGTTCTACAAAAATCCAAAAACCACGGGGGGTAGTGGTTCTGGCCAAAGCAATTGCTAGCAGGGAAGCCGATTAAACACTATATTTACCCTGGATGTTTTGTGAACGGTGTAAAGATCTATTCATTGCCCCGAGATGAAGCAAGAAGAACACAAAACAGTGGGGTAGCGGTTGGGAAAGACAATGATCTATATTACGGGGCTATTGTATATGTCGTTCAGGTATGTTACGGGAATGATGTCAACATTTTCCTATTCAAGTGCAAATGGTTCAAGCGTACAAAGGAAGACCTGGGACTTTTATTAGTCGATACAAACTCAAGCTGGTATGAGGATGAGCCTTTCGCTCTCACCCCCTTAGTTAGGCAGGTGTTCTATCTCGATGATCCGAAAGCTGGTGAATGGTGGAAAATAGTGAACCGTATCTCTCATCGATGAATATGGAATACTACGACAATTGAAGGGACACCGACGACTGAAGATGCTGCTGAATCGGAAAGAGACATTCCTGCCTATCAAGAGCCTAATATTTCTGTCATCCACTCCTACATAATAGACCTAGTTCAAGATGGTGAACCCTTACCCATGCTTGATGGTTGTACAGATCGAACTGAATATAAGATTATTGATGCAATTAATGAGGTAGATGAAGAAGACGCGCAGGATGAGAACGAGGACAAGGACTTGGGTTATTCATCCGACGATGTTGAGTATGATGAGAAGGAGGAGCAATTGGATAATGGGGATGAGGATGATGACGATTATGATGAAAAGTACAATATAACGACAAGGAATATTAATTGGTAATTAATTATTATAATTATTGTATTATATGATGCATGATCGATCAATTAATTAATATATATATATTATGAGGAGGAGTACGTATGTACAACTATTAATTTTGTACTTAATTAATTTAATAATTAATTACATAGCGTGGTCGGTTCGACCGACGTAAATTAAAATTAATTAATTAATTAATTAATCCATCCGGAGGATCGGATCGATCGATAATTTGATCGATCGAATCACATTAATTAATTTTCAGGACTATTAAAATGGGGACAAAATGACTTTTCGTAGTCCATACTAAGGTAATTAAACACAATACTAATTAATTATACATATATATATAATCCTAAATCCTAAAAATAGTACTTAGACGACGCAAAAGGGTCAACTCGTCGTCTAGGTATACCCCAAACCCTAAACCCTAAATTAAGGGGATTTTCACTTGGACGACGCAAACGTGTTTTTGCGTCGTCTAAGTGAAGATTTCGTAATTTTATCTAAGACAATGACCATCTAGACCATGTCCGAATGCATATTCTTTTCGTCAAGACCATAGAGTAAACAATTCTTGGAGTGCCAGCTTCTACAGTTCCAAAATAGGAGTTACGAATATTCGTGTATCCACGTTTCCGGTTTGTCAAAATTTCTGTTTTGCAGTTGACTGTGCCGATGAAACCCTTCACGAACTTACTATTTTCTGAAAATTATTCTAATTATATATTGTCTTATGGAGAATGTATCTAACAGTTGTTTTGTTCAAATTCAACTTCGTTAATATTGATATGCAATGAGCCTATACTTAATAACACTTAAGTTATAAAGATTAGTATATACTTAACAAGTTTAAGACGTAAAAATTATTCGTCGTCTCAAATTCAATTGTTTATATATACAATGCGTTAATCGATATTTTACGACTATTTCATTCGAATGACAAATCAGCACCTTCCTTGCAAATGATTTTTAAAAATTAATTTTAAGTAAATTTAACTTGGACCACGGATATTAACCATCTCCGTCGTCCAGGTGACCACCTAGACGACGAAAATAGGACATCTCCGTCGTCTAGGTTGAAGAAGTAAGGCGGTCTAATTGCCACCGCCTTATTTTTGGAAAAATAGTTCAAATCTGACTTAGATGACGAAGATAGGTTTCTCTGTCGTCTAAGTGAAATATGAAACGCTTCCCAAAAATAAGGCGGTTAACTCCCACCCCCCAAATTAATTGGGCGCCAGTTGAAAAATTTGAAACGGTTCACTTAGACGACTGAAATGGGCGTTTCCGTCATCTAAGTGAACTTAGACGACGGAAAATAGAGCTCCGTCGTCTAAGTGGAACTCTATAAAAGGTAGCAAGGCCAAACCTTTTCCTCATCCCATTCTCAATCAAATCATCCCTCTCCTCTCTCTCTCTCTCTCTCTCTCTCAAAAATCCGGCCTCCCTTCCCCGGCGACTAAAAATCCGGCGACTCCCTCCCTCCCTCCGGCGACTCATCTTTTAAGTAATTTTTAAATTTTTTAACATAATTATAATTTAATTAATAAATTGGTAAATTGATAAATTAATTAATTAGTAAAAATAATATATTATTAATAATTGATAATAATAATAATTAATATTAGTTAGTAAATGCATGATAATTAATTATTGTAAAGGAATGGTAAATAATAATTAATTATTGTAATTAAATATTATTTTAATTAATATTATAATTGGTAATTATTATTGCATGTAATTATAATTTGTAAATATTGTTGTAATATTGTAAATTTGTAGTAAATATGGTAAATTAGTGAATTATTAAAAATAATAAATATGTAATTTATGGCAATTTTGTAGTAAATTGGTAGTCTTTGATTTAAATTTAGTACATAAGTTTGGTTTATTAAGTCGTACTCTTTGGAATAGATGGCGCCTCATTTCCTAGCTTATCTCCTTAACCCCTCGTGATGTGTGGATTTCATCACCGCACACCATAACCTAAGTGAAGTTATGGACACGAGGTTGAGGGCGGAGTTTGCAAAGGACTTGAGGGAGTGTATATTTTCGAAAGATTGGCTGAATGACGGATGTGGTGTCTAGAAACGGGTTATGACTGGTGACAGATTTTGGATCTAAGAAAGACTGACACCAATAGAATATATACCATTGATTTGGTTAGCCTCGAGGTGTTTTGTCGAAATTAGTCATGCCTCTCGCATTATTTCTATCCCTAACTGGCCATGTTTTTCGATTGAACTAAAGTTGATTAATTGAAAGTTTATACTTTATCGCGCGGGTCGCACGTCCATTGAACGACCTAAACACCAAGCTAGTGTACTCTCTTTAAATATTAGGCGCACTCAATACTTGTAAATAATTATCGTAAATTTTTTATATATAATTGTTATGGTAATAATATTTTAACAACTCCTAGGTTAAAATGGCCCCGTCGGGAAAGAAAAAGGCCCAAAAGGAGGCCGAAGATACTCTACTCCGACGCTTGGCAGAGCAAGTCGGTTGGGAGTTAGAGGAGGACAACGACGCACCTCCTTTGGATCCTTCAGCTGGTCCTTTGACAGCGTCGTCTGGGGAAATTCCCGCTGCCCCAGTTATCCCGACTGGTGATGATGACGTCCATTCCGGTCCGACGTTCATGGCAGAAAGTGCTCAGGCGTCGTCGGCCTCTTCTGAGTCTATCCTCTACAGTGCGCAGTCCAAGCTCAGGAGGGCCCCGACAGACCCTCAACCCAAAAGGAATGGCGGTCTCATAAAAGGCAGAAAATTCGAGAAATTGTTCAAGGCGATCGGGCAAAAGATCCAGTTGCCGTACGACGAATTCACCGATGGCCCTCCCACATCTCAGCTAGCTAGTCTCTCAGCGCATAGCATCGGGTTAATCCTTCGTAACAGGGTTCGTATGATTGCCCCTACTTGGAAGAAGTTTCCGGATGAAGAGAAGGCGAAAGTGTTTAAAGAACTATCGGTACGTAATACGTACAATTTTAAATTTATTTTCTAATAATCAATAAAAATCGTAATTTCATAATATATACGATTATAATTTTCTATTTATTTCTTATAGGAACAATATGAGGTGGATTTCACACCGGAGATGCTTAGGCACATCAACCAAACCGCCAATGCAATCTACCGTGATTGGAAGTACAAACTTCATAAGTATTATGACGATATCGGCCACGTGCCTACCCTCGTAGAGCTACGTGGGGATAGGGAAGATGAGTAGGAGTGGTCGTGTAACCACTTCTAAGGAGAAGAATATAAGGTGATTATTTTTTATTTAAATTAAGATAATTGATTTTTATTTTAGTTACTTATTAATTTTTTAATGATTTATGTTGTTCAACAGAAATTCTCCAACATCAACAAGACCAATCGAGGGAAGAAGGACAAACATCATACCTCCGGCTCCAAACAGATGATCCAAATAGCCAAGGAGCACAGAGATAAGGGCTCCAAACACCCTTATCTGGATGCTAGCGTCAGTGCGTACGTGACGCCTGGGCTCGAGAATGAAACGAGTCAATACAACGTAAGTGCTATATATTGATTTTTAATTAACGTAGTTATTATTTAATTATTATTTATTAAATTGTCGTACAAATTTATAATTATTTAATTTTTATTATTTTTTTCAGGCGAGGTTGGTAGAACGGGCGCAGTAGGAATTGGCCAACACGCAGCTTGCACACCCGGATTTGTCGCCGGAAGGCCTGCCTCCTCTATCGATGGAGAGCCAAATTGCAATCGCCGATGAGGTATACAGTCGATCGAACTAGCAAGGAGGTTAGGGGGATGGGACGCAAGGTCTAGTGAGATTTGTCCTCCGACTCATCTACGGGATGTTCGGCGAGGAAAAGTACTCAGGCTGCGGCTGTCCAAGCAGCCTTTGAAGAGGCTCGACTCGCACGGGAGGAAAATCAATCTATGCGTCAGAGGCTTGATCAGCAAGAAGCGCAGATAGCCTAACTCGTCGCTCTCATAGAAAATCAGGCTCGACAACAGTGTCAACCTCCTCTGATAACGACACGGCTAGAGGCGGAGGACTCGGCGGCGCGTCTGCTCCTCTAGTATTTTAGTAGTTTGTATGTATTCTAGCTATGTAGTTTATCATATCTTTTTTTCTGATTCCGAACGATTTAATTTCATGTATGTAGAAATTTTTATTATTTAAGTAACAATTTATTATTTTAATTAATTTATAAATATTTAATTATTTAATTGAGAATTTAGTATTTTAATTAAATTATTAATATTTTACTTTTAATTAAAACTTTAATTAAAAAAAATTAAATAATCACTTAGACTACGAAGACAATCATATGCGTGGTCTAAGTGTTTACTTAGACGACGGAAATAGGCACCATATCTGCGGTCTAAGTGGTCACTTAGACCACGGAAAATACTTTCTCCGTAGTCTAAGTGAGCACTTAGACCACTGACTTTCTGCACGGTCTAAGTGCTCACTTAGACCGCGGAAAAAGTTCGCTGCCTAAGTGATGACTTAGACCACGGAGAAAGTATTTTCCGTGGTCCAAGTGGGATTTAGACCACGGAAAATTATTTCTCCGTGGTTTAAGTGAAACTTAGACTGTGGACTTTTTCCGCTGTCTAAGTCCCAATTGGACCACGGAAAATACTTTCTCCGTGGTCTAAGTGAGAACTTAGACAGCGGAAGAAGTCTGTGGTCCATGTTCCACTTGGACCGCGCAATCCTCCAGTTTCGTCGTCTAAGTACTTGGACGACGGTACTTGGAGGACGTAACCTAGTCCATGGAAGTTTCGTCGTCTAAGTACTTAGACGATGGAAATGCCCACCTAGACGAAGGAAACGATCTGCGATCTAGGTAAGTTTTTCTTGTAGTGCTAATACTCTGATACCAACTGAAAAGACCCAACCCTAGATTAACTAGTAATCTAGGATCATACCCTAAAGACTAGACTTAAACCACGAATTTCTGTAAATTTTTGATATAGTTTTCTCTACGAAGAGAACTACCAGAAACCAGCAAGAAAATCACATTTCAGATTTCCCACGAACAATACCGTAGACCATGGATGTCTATCCGGATTTCTAAATAAAGTGTAAAAAGTAAATTAATTAAAATACTTAAATAATAATACAGGAACTGTAAACTCATAATCCAATAATACTATCAATTCACAACCAACACTGAAAAATACTTACAACACTAGTGTTAAGAGTGACTTCTAGGACAAGAATAAAACATATGAAAATACATTGCTAGTGAGCCAGAACCTACAGAAAGGTATGATAATCCGGTGGACTCAAAGCTTCTGAGGATCAAAATTCATCTCAGAAGAAGCACTGCAACCTGCGCACGAAAAACCAAAAGGCCCAGGGAAAGGTAGATAAAAACATAAAAACATCACTGTGAGTGGACAAAAAACTCAAAATCAGTGTAAAACAATAAAATATTCTATCTATGCCTTTCCGCTGATATCTGTATAATCATGCGAGTTCAAAATAATAAACTGAATAAAATATGGAGGTGGGCACTTAGATTGTTTGTCATAACCTGAAGCGACTACATGAGTGTAAATACAACGTGATGGGATCGTCTAGGGTGTTCGTCCTAACCTGAGACGATCTGGGTCAGCAAGGTGTTTATCCTAACCCGGTCTGACCCGACTAGTCAGTGATCAGCCGACTAGTCAAAGCATTGATGCTGAACATAAAACCATCATAAACATACCTTCAAACTTGACTGTAAAAAAATATAGGAGATTGTAAATCTACATAAACATGAACTCGCAGCAACTGTGAAAATAAATAAACATCCACTCACAATACTCTTCCGAGATATTCATAAAGCCAAAACCTGTCAATCAGTCCAATAATCATCCGACATGGCCCACTAACTCGTAATCCATTGCATTCAACATGAAATTACAAGTGAAACGACATAAAATTTTGCTGAAAATTTCAACCTCACCAGAGCTCTGCCATGCACGGCGACTAGAATCCTGACGGTTCCAAATTGAGCAACCTACATATCAAAACGTTCATCTCAACAAGTCCAACAATATTGTAGTGCAAGTCAAAACCAAAATCAAATTGGAAAATAACGAAATCAACCATTGAAGTTTTGATGCATCGAAATTCACACCCTTCATTCACCGGCGTTTGGCCACGGCTGAGTCTAAGATGCATCGCGTTCAACTCGTCATTGCTTGGGCTACAAAACCCCCATGGTCACGACCTCCATCACCGCCTTGTGCACAACCACCGTCGCCGTAAAAAAACAACCCGGAACCACCACTTCTCAGCCTCGAATGGTCCTCCACCGGTCACCAATCAATAGAGGAGATGGAACCCAATAGTCCTTATGGTGAGGAAACGGGTCGAGAAAGGGGTCAACGCGGGGTCAAACCGGTTGCCCAAAATAGACACTCTCAAAATGGAAACCCATATATATAGTTATGATTTTACAATAATGCGTTTTCTGACATTTTCGTAAAGTTTCTGCTGACCATAACTTCCTCATCGATGTAAATCCGATTTCAACAAACTCTATGACTTTATCTAAAGATATTTCTCGAAAAACATAGTCGATAAAATCTCGACAAAACATCAGCAAAAGTTACTGACAGTAAAGACTAATTACCATCGAGTTAACGAATTTGAAATTTGAAATACGTTGATATCCACTAGATTAGAGTAGTGAAGTTGTTACATATGACCATTCAATTCTCTTTTTAATCTCTCATGCTCATGATCCACTTTATTTGTAGCATGCAAGTCATCAACGTCATCAATAGTTCTAATCTTACAATGCTTGAAATAATTCACAATTTTCTCTGGCTTCAGATCCATTGACCATGCAGCAACTGCGTTGACAATTCAATTAAGGATGCTTATATTTGAAGGTTCCATGACTCCAGCTTCTATTCGATTCAAAAGTTCACGAGTGAACCATTTACGATAGTCACCTTTGAAATTTCACAAGCCTGACTTTTGGAAATGCTGTTTTGTGATAGAAATATAACAATTGTGTGTTTAAGGTGGGGAAGATTCTCTCTTTTCCATGGACATTTGTGCATAATCAGCAAAACATTCATATTTAATTGACTATCAAACCACTTGAGCCACTCCAAAAAAATCAAAAATGTCATCAATACATTTGAATTTGCTCGATACTTGCAGTTAAGATTATCACAATTGACATTCTTAAAGCATTTTGAATTCTTAACCTTGCCTATAGCCCAAAGTGGCACTTTGTCAGAGACATCACAATTGCAATAAATAACTAATGTAACCCTCTCTTTATTTCACTTTTGACCCTCTAATTGTTTTGTTACAAGAGAATTATCGGCTTACATTTGGTAAAATAAACCGGTTTTATATATATTGTAGATGTCCTTCCAAGCCCACTTGTTTAGTTTTTCTTTCATTAGTGGTAGGCTAGCTTCAAGTTTATCCATGTCACATGAACTACTCTCTCCAAAACATTGGTAGGATTGATGTTACAACTTGAAACAATATTACGTGATAATTAAAACTTATTTGGTTAGTCGCTAATTAAATACGTTAATAGTCGATAATTAGAACTTACGCGATAATTAGTTTTTACCGTTGGTAACTTTCGTTGGTGATATATCAAGAATTTATCGATTATTTTTTTTGAAAAATTTCTTTAGATAAGGTTATAGAGTTTGTCTATACGAGTATGTGGCCACATCAAGTGTTGAAATCAGAGCTGCAACGAAGAAGTTATGGTAAGCGAAAATTTTACGGAAGTATTATAAAACGTTTTATCGCAAAATCACGGGTATAAATAGGGGTTTCTATTTTGGGAAAGTCAAAAGTTTACATTTTTGGAAAACGAGTTGACCCGCATTAACTCGGTCTCCAGTGGCCAAAATCGCCGCCAAAGGCAACGGAGGCCGCGCTGCGGTTTTCGATCACCTTTGGCTGTGAAACTGGTCGGGTTCTATTGGGCTACGGGCCCTCTACCTTTTGGAGGCAACATGTCCGGCGTTGGTGGCCGGCCAGAGGATGACGAATCAAGGCGAAGAATTTGGCTGGATTTAAGTAGAATTTTGCGGCGATGATGACGGATGTTGTGGCGGCATTGGACGTCGAACCCAGAGGGGTTTTGAAGCCCCGAGAGAGACAAGTCAAACGTAAAATGAATTGACCCTTGTCGTGGCCAGATGCCGGTGGACAGAAGATATGAAATTTTCGGTGGGTTTTCGGTTTTTTGGCAATTTTGTGTCTTTTTGGTTAGAATTTGGCATTGTGTTCTTCATGAATGTTGTTGGACTTGTTGAGATGAAAAAATTGATGTGCAGCTCACTCATTTAAGTGCTGATGGGATTTCGGCCGCTGCCGTGCGCGGCGGAGCTCCGACGAGATGGAATTTTCTACAAAATTTTATGTCATTCCGCTTGTAATTTCATAACGAATGCAATGGTGAGGTTCTTTTTTGGATCATGGTTTGATTAATTTAGACGTGTATTTAATCGAATAATAATTAATTCATTTCACGATATTTTTAACGGACGATCCGACTATCGATTTAAATTCGAGTCACTCGATATTTGAGATTTTTGTTGCGACTCTAAAGTTTAGTTATAGTGAAGGAATGCAAAGAACTGAATTCGGATTTTGCTTAAGTACATTTTTCATCGGAAAATGCATAATTTGAGAATGCGAGATTCTCAACATTTTTGCTTGTAGAATTACAAGCTTAGCTATTCAATATCGACAAGTAGATATTAATTATAATCATATTTTCAGAATTACAAGTTAGTGGGCCTTGTCGAATGATTATTTCGCTGATTAGCATGTAACAACTTAATGAATATCCCGCCATAGTACGGTGAGTGGACACCTTTATTTTAATAGTCGATAGCGAGTTCATGGTTTTTATGCATTACGTTGTACGGTTTGTTTTTCCGAGCATTTATTTTGAGGTTTGTTTGTGATAGTTTATTTAGTTGCATCGATGCTCTAGCTATTCGAAATATCACTGAATAACCGGTCAGACTGGGTCAGGATCCTTGCCTGACCTTGATTTGTCTCGGGTCAAACAATACCTTAGACGCTCTCATCACCTGTATTTTCTATTTATAGTCATACTGGGTGAGGAGCCTTGAACGACCACCTCCATTACATTTCAGTTTATTTATTTTGACTTCGCATTATTTCACAGAAATCAGCGGAAATGCACAGATATAATCTTTTATTGTTTTACACTGATTATAACTTTTTGTCCACTCACGCTAACGTTTTTATGTTTTTATATGTCTTTCCTTGGGCCTTTCAATTTTCTGTGCCCAAATTGCAGTGCTTCTCCTGAGCTGGATTTTGATCTCCAGAGGCTTTGATTCCATTGGGTTATCATACCTTCTTGTAGATTTCGGCCACTAGTGTGTGTATTTTCATATGTTTTATTTTGCTCCTAAAAGTCGCTCTGAACATTAGTGTAGTAAATATTTTTCTGTGTTGGTAGTAAATTGTTAGTATTGCTAGATTATGAATTTTCAGTTCTTGTATTATTATTCCAGCATTTTTATTAATTTACTTTCTGCACATTATTGAGAAATCTAGATGGACATCGGTGGTCCACGGTATTGTTTGTGGGAAATCTGAAGTGTGATTTTCTTGCAGGTTTCTGGTAGTTCACTTCGTAGAGGAAATTATGTCAAAATTTTTACAGAAATATGTAGTTTAGGTCTTGTCGTTAGGGCGTGATCCTAGATTACAAGTTAATCTAGGGTTGGGTCCTTTCAATTGAATACCATGACGTTGTTTGAACTTCCCCAACCATCCATTTGAAAACTCAAATGTGGTAGCTTCAAGATGAAGTGCTTTTAAGAATGAGTTGTCTTTCTCCTACAAGAGATCTCCACTCATGTCGATATTGTTTGATTGCACGTTAACCATTCATAGAGAGCAGTCTCCATTAAAGGGTACCTTGCCATCTGCACATGTTTTATATCTAGTTTCAATGACATATCTTATTTAAGAACATCAGATGTTCACTTAAGTGTCTTAGATATTGCTACTTGAGAAACTTTAATGTTATAATCTTTCTCTAACCAATTCACAAGTTCCTTTTGCGTCCAGCTGAGATTTGATTTCTTCTTCTTGCACATCTCAATTCGTATCTTTTCAGTTAACTGTGTTAGCAGCAGCATGTTTGACTTGAAATGACTTGAGTACTTTAACTGAGTTTGACTAACAACTAACACAATACATTTATTTATAAACAAAAAATTATTGTAGAACGATTAGGAAATATAATGTCAATAGGGGAAATTCAAATAAACTAGTTTCCTTAATTTATTAATCATATAAGTTTCCCATTTAAAACAAATATATTACTTTCCTAATATTTGTGAACTAATTTATAAGTAAACCTCTATTTAAAAATAACTTCTATATAAGAATAAATTTTAGTAGACACAACATTATGACTATATATAGAGAGTTTTTACTATACATTTAATAAAATAATAAAATTATACAACTTCAATAATTATACTGACAATTCGCATATGCAAGCACGGCAACTTCCGCATGTGTATATGCGCGAGCAGGATGGCTATTCTTTATTTGGAAAAAATCTCAAACAATACTCCAACTATGAGCGAGATATAACATAAACTTCTAAAACTCTAGCATTAGTATCCCAAGTTTGAATATCGTTCCAACTTTGGTACTCGAAGTCTATAACGCCTTTTAATCTACACTGTTTAAAGGGTGTTATTGTCTGATTTGCTACTCCCGCCAATTTGAGTCATTGGCCATGCCACTCAATGCCATCATCACCTACCTTTGGCTCCCCTTCAGTTTCATCCTCTCCATAATATGTGTCTACATCAACCTCCCCCTTCCCGAATGCATCGTCACCTCTATGTCTGTAGCCATGACATCACCCTTGTTTAAACATCTTCACCATCTCCCTCGGCCGCAAAGTCTCCTACGTCTCCTCTAGCCTCTCCCGCCTCTTCTACCATCACCATATCCCATTATCCCGCGTCTGCGAGGCCTACGTTGCCTGCCTATCAGTCCACTCCAAAAAGGAAACCTCGTGGTCTGTCCCAAGAGAACCACGTATGTACATGCCGAGAGCCCTTCCTGCTCCAGTTTAGCTTTCTCTTTAAGGAGATGAGCGACAAGATTGTCCCTATGCATGGCTATGAACTGTAAGCAGAACATGTTTTATTGGAAAACAGTGAAAGATGTTAAGTTGTAGGATTCTTCTTCTTCTTCTTCATGAATATGAGGCCGACTTACGAGGTCACAATTTTGGAACAACTGCTGGAGCAGATGTCGTATAAGGCGGGGAGATCGACGATCAAAGTGGTCAACTACGTGTAGAAGGTGCTGAGTGATGTGCTTTGGTTTGAGCGTACTGGGTTAACCAAGAATGACAAGTTTTGGTTGCTGGGTGGAAATGATGGGAATGTGGAGTCTATGTACAACGTGAAGAAATGAATGAGAGAAGGATAAACCTACGTGGCTATTTGCTGAAGTATGCATATGGGAAAATCAAAAAGCTTAGAGGAATTGATACTATAATTATTTGAAAATACAAGTTTGTCTTTTAATCTTTTAATGACATTTGACCAGATTATGTTATAAATGTTGAGTACGAAAGTTAGAATGATATTCAAACTTGGCATGGAGTTTTAAAAGTTTGGGTACTTATGTTGTACTAATTCACGTACTTTATGTGATTTTTTTTCTTTATTTATTAAACTTTTAAGATTCCCGGTTAAATAGAAAAATAGCAACGGTCGCGTTTCAAAAATATCCCATTAGCAGAGCCAGAACCAGAACCTTCCGAAGACACTTCTGAATTTTGCAAACAATATCTCTGCCTCCCTCTCTCTCTTTCTCTGTGATCTCCAAATAGTCCAAAACAGCTTGGTAGCGTCGAGCAAGGGAAGACAGAGGAGGATGACGAACGAGAAAGAGAAACTAGCCGATGAAGAAGAAGAGCCCAAGATTCCAGTCTTCACAGTCCTCAAGAACGGCGCAATTCTCAAGAACATCTTCATCGTCAACAAACCGCCGCCTCCGCACTCCGCCGCCGCCGAAGAAATCCTGATCATCGGACGTCACCCCGACTGCAACATCGTGCTGACTCACCCCAGCGTCAGCAGATTCCACCTCCAAATCCTCTCCAATCCTTCCTCGTACAAGCTCTCTCTCATCGACTTATCATCAGGTTGTTCTCTCTCTCTCTCTCTCTCAAATGCTCATTTCTAGGGTTAGGGTTTCTCAATTTTGAATTTCAGTCCATGGGACCTGGGTGTCGGAGAAGAGAATTGAGCCGGGGGTTGCGGTGGAGCTTCGGCAAGGGGACACGCTCAGGGTTGGTGCCTCTACTAGGCTCTATAGGCTTCACTGGATTCCTCTCAGTCACGCCTATCAATTTTCACAACCAGAACAACACCAGGTTTCTTTCTTATTTTCTTTAAATTTGAATTCGATTTATTAGATGAATTATAGGCTTTATAGCTAAGGTGTTTGTTGAAATGCTCCTCATAACTAGTTTTGTTACAGGCTGTGAACTTTGTGCAACTTGAAACTGCGGAACCGGAATGTTCTGATGTGAGCTTTGAGTGCTATGATGAGAACATGGGGTCAATTGGGAACCAGGAGATTCCATTAGAGCCTCATGGTTGTGACAGCTTGTCCGAAGATGGTTGCCAAGATAAAGAAATGTATGGAACTGCAGACGTAGATCAGGTAAGAAGTTTAGGCAACCTGTGTAATTTAGATATGTGCATTCGGAATCCACCAGAAAATTGTTTATGGATGTTGTCATCTGTTTTCCTGTTTTGTATTTCTGATTGGAATTGAATAGATGAGGTGTTAAATGCACTATTAAAGTAGACTCTGATATGTGCATTCGGAATCCACCACAAAATTGTTTATGGATGTTGTCATCTGTTTTCCTGTTTTGTATTTCTGATTGGAATTGAATAGATGAGGTGTTAAATGCACTATTAAAGTAGACTCTGATATGTGCATTCGGAATCCACCACAAAATTGTTTATGGATGTTGTCATCTGTTTTCCTGTTTTGTATTTCTGATTGGAATTGAATAGCTGAGGTGTTAAATGCACTATTAAAGTAGACTCTGAGGTGATTATTGAATTTTCTTTTGCCATTTCTATGTGTTACAGGATGTGTCGCCAACTGAAAACACAGAATTCGATTCTGCTGAACTTAATTTGGGGTATATTGAGAAGAAGGAGATCCTATCAGCACCTCCAATGCCTTATGAAGGAGATCAAAATGAGCTTGGTGATGACCAGTCTTCAAAACATGATAACCAAGAGTATCAAATGTCAAGCTTCTGGGCCTTTGGAACTGAATCAGTAAACCTGTTTTTTCCTCTTGAAGGGTCTACTTCTATTTCAAAGGAAAACCAGTACCTGCAACTTAATTGTGACACAGGAGAGTCCAAACTGGAGGACAACCCAGAGGGTTTGTGTTTGAGTGATAAGGAAGTAGAAGCTTGTCCTACTGTTCAAGTACCACTAGAAACCGAGAGCCAAAGCCCGATGAAAGAGAATTCATCCTTGCTGATTGGAGAAGTCCTTGGGGCTTATGAAGATAAACAAGTTGATGCTGAAAACCCGAACTCAGAAACAAAATCCTTGTTGAGCATGGAAGTTGTTGCGGAGGCTAAAACTGAACAACTTGAAGAAAAAGATTTTACCCCAGCACAAGAATCAACCATTCTGGTTAACCTGGATGTTGAGCATTATAATGATAGAGGAGGTTTTCTTGATGAACAAGATGAGATTCTCTCAGAGATGATAGATGACAAAGAGAGTCAGACTTCGCCGTCTATATGTACTACAAGAGGAAAGCCTGAATCAGAATTGTATGAAAGCCCTCCTCTGAGAGTCGAAGATAATTTAATCTTCGGAGAAAGCATTTCTGCAAGAAGAGGTAAACCTGCTAGTGTTTTTCAGATCCTAACAGATAGAAGCAGAGGAAAAGGAACAATGGAGGCGGGAAATGATGCTGACAGTGAGCATGAGGTGGAAAACTTTACTCCAGACAAGGAAAATTTAACGCCACATACTCTTCGACTGAGGTCTTTAACTAAAAACAAGGTAGAAATTAACTTTGATGATGATGGCCAACAGGATGAGGAAATCTGTACTCCAGACAAGTTTACTCCAAATACTCTTCGACTGTGGTTCTTGAAGAAGAAGGGTACAGTTGAAGTTAACCATCCCAAATCCCACTTGTCATCCTTGCCTTCCAATAACTGTCCAGAAGATCTGCTCATAGGCTCAGAAAACGAGATGCAGACATTGAAGGATCTCCAAGAAAGAAAATCAGTAGAAACTAATACTGGGAATCAAGCTGGGCTGGAAAAAAAGTTGACGCCAGCAAAATTAAGTGTAGAGAGGATGCCATTTCAGTCGCTACCTAAAACATTAGCTGGCAAGAACAGATCAGAAGCTTTGGAACCCAATGTAGCTACACGAAGCGGCACATCTCTTACTTGTAGTCGAACAATGGGGAAACTCAACAATCTGCTTTCTGTAAGTTGACAAAAATTAAATGTAAAACTTGTTTTAGGAATATATTCTTGTGGCTCTAACTAGCTTTTCCAAGTATGACTTGTAACTGGAAGTAAATTTGTAGAATAAATCTGTTCGAGAAGGAAAGAGAGGCTGGACTGTGGTAGCAGACACTACTACGCTTCTTGACAAGGAATCAAGGAAGGCATTGCAATTTCTTCAAGGTCTTAAGGGGACTTATTTGATCATTCCAAGAATGGGTAATGATATATGAATTGGTTTTACATAGATCATTTTTTAATGCTTACCTACAATACTTTCTGTAAAATTGATTTTGAAAAGAAGTCCCATACCTTCAACAGTTATACGGGAGCTGGATTGCTTGAAGCAGTGCAGAAGTCTGTTCAGAAAGAAAACAGAGGCCAGTATGGTTCTGGAATGGATTGAAGAGTGTATGGTAAAAACAAAGTGGTGGATCCATGTCGAGAGGTCAGTGGAAGATGGAAGAATGATTGCTCCAACCCCTCCTGCATCTCCACAGTCTCTAATTAGTGAGAAGAGTTGGGGCTTCACTTTTGGAACAACACACTCAATTCCCTTTACTCGACGTAGGAGCTCTATGGAACTTGTGTCGCCAGCGGCAGAGGATCATATCCTGGATTGTGCTCTCTCACATAGGAAGATGTGCAGTGAGGGACAACTTGCCCTTTTAAGTAATGATATCACCCTGAAGATCAAAGCCATGGCAGAGGTACTACTCAATGACCCCCTGTTGTTCTCTGTCACATGGCAACTGTTATCAACATGTCTTGCTTTTTTGTTACAGGGTTTGATTTGTGAGACAGCTCAAGAATTCCATGAGAGTCTAGTCAACCCATTCTCGAAGAGGTTTATGTGGGCTGGTAGCTGTCCTCGTGGGCGTACTTGGTCCTTCTTAGCTGATGTAGTTTTGGCAGAGAAGTATAATTGCTGTGAACTGAAGAAGTCATCCAAGGGGGCAGATGCAAAAGGTTTGAAACTCATTTTGCTCCACAATTCCTAATACGGGCAGATCCATTGAAGCAGCTAAGCCCCATTGAAGCTCAGTTGAAATAGGTATAAAGAAACAGGTTGACTGCTCTGCGGATGAACTGTTTTGCTTATATGAATCATTCCAAAGCTCTTTCATTTTGTACACAAAGCAATTGGCCACTTTCTGGAATCAAAGTTATATCTTTCTTTTTTCTGATACGATACAATTTATGTTTCATAGTAGATAAGTACAAATACAAGTGTTTAGGGTATAGTGTAATACTTCATTTACTCTTGAATTAGGGTATATTTACAAATTTACAATGCATATTCCTAATAGGAAAAAAAATTACAAAGAATAAATTAATCCTAATCACAAAATAGTTTTAACATATCTACAATTAAATACCTGTCAATACTCTCTTTCAAGTTGGAGCGGAGAAGTCAATTATGTCAAACTTGTCCACCTATTTACTAAAGATTTCATGTGACAACTTTTCAGTAAGAACATCAACTAATTGCTCCCCGGATGTCATAAAAGGGAACCGAATAATCTTCTTGTCAATGTTATCCCTTATAAAATGTCTATCAACTCTCCACATATTTGGTTCTGTCATGTTGTACTAGATTATGAGCGATCATAACCACACCTATATTATCACAATGTAAATTCATAGACTTTCAAAAACTTGAAGTCTAGTTCTTTTAACACATTTTGGATCCATAGTAACCCACATACTCCATTTGTCATTCTACGGTATTCAAATTTTGCATTAGAATGAGCAATCACATTTTGTTTCTTACTGCGCCACGTTACCAAACATCCACTAACAAAAGTAAAGTGCCATGTTACCAAACATCCACTAACAAAACTAAAGTATCCAGGAGTAGACACTCTATTAGTCTAATCATCAGTCTAATCTGCATCAGTATAGCTTAAAACACACATCTCACTGTGTTGTCTAAATAGAAATTCCTACCAGGTGTGACCTTCAGATACCTGAGAATATGTAAGACAAGATCCATATGTTCTTCACTAGAATTATGCATGAACTGACTCACTACACTGACAGCATATGCAATATTAGATCTAGTATGTGACAAATAAATAAGTCTCTCAATTAACGTTGATACCTGCTCTTGTTCATTGGAACTTGATTTGGAGAAGCTCCAGCTTGTGATTTTGCTGGATCAGAGTAACATCAAGCTTATAGTCCAACAATCTTGTCCCAGCAAGAAGATCAAGAATATATTTTATCTGGGACAATGAAATCCCTTGTTTGCATCTTGCAACCTCAATTCCAAAGAAATATTTCAAGTCACCCAAAATTTTCATATCAAACTCCTGTGACAACTATTTTTGGAGATTTGTCATCTCACATGGATCATCTCCTGTAACAATCATATCATCAACATAGACAATTAAGACAGTAATCTTACCATCCTTGCGTTTGATGAACAATGTATGATCAGAGTTATACTGGCGATACCAAAAAAAATTTCGTTGCCTTGGAAAAGCGTCCAAAACAAGCCCTAGGTGATTTCTTCAAATCATGTAGAGACTTATTCAGACGACACGCATTTCCCTCATTACCTGGTCTGCAACTAATTCTTGGTGGAGTATTTATGTATACTGCTTCTTCTGACTCACCATTAAGAAAAATATTCTTCACATCAAACTGGTGTAGACCAATCATAATAAGTTGCAAGGGCAATAAAAATCCTTACAGTATTAATCTTGGCAACTGGTGCAAAAGTCTCCTAGTAATTAACTTCATACTTTTGAGTATAATCTTGGCAACCAACCGAGCTTTATAGCGATCAATGCTCCCATCGGTTTTGATTTTCATAGGGAACACCCAACGACATCCATCAGTCTTCTTACCGGATGGCAAAGGGACCATGTAACAATCATTCTTCTGCAAGGCTTCTGATCCTTTATTCATGGCTTGCTTCTATTTTGGATTCGCCAAAACATCATGTACATTGCTAGGAATAAATACTGTAAATAATTGACTGACAACAAGTACATGAGACTCAGACAACTTATGGTGAGAGATATAATTAATTAGTAATAGGATATTTGTCTTTGACATCTATTCTAGGCTCAAATCAATACAAGAAAACATCACTTAGACCACGGAAACGTAATTGTTCCGTGGTCCAAGTGACACCTGGACGACGAAGACTTCTCCATTGTCCAAGTAACACCTGGACCTCGGAGACTTCTCCGTTGTCCAGGTGATCACCTGGACAACGGACCGACACGCCGTGGTCCGAGTAACGTCCACTTAGACGACGTACCGACACCTCCGTCGTCTAAGTGAAGCATTATATAAGCCCGATGCCAAACTCTCTTCCTCTCCCGCGGGAAAGTTTAAAGATCGAAGAAGAAGGAGAAGGATCTCCGTTGACTAGCTAGCTAGCTTAACTGATATCGAGAAGCAGGTCATGCATGCCAGCAGGTACGTACACAGTTAAAATTTGCTTAATATATATTTAGTTAAAACGTACATATATACATGCATGGATGTTAGCTACACATATTAAATTACGTAATTGATGGATGTAGATCGAGTACGTATAATTAAGCGTAAATTAATGGACTAATATATATGTAATAATTAATTAATTATAATATTTTGTAGCAGTATGGACAAGAGTTGGATGAAGTTGAAGAATAGATGTGATGTCCGGTATATGGATGAAATTAGCGAATTTGTGAATTTTGCGATAGAACATGGTCAGGGAAAGAAGCGTTTCAGGTGTCTGTGCCAGAAATGTCTTAATTGTCAGTATGTGGAGGTTAATGTTATGGTGCAACACCTGTACGAAAATGGTATGATATGGAGTTACACTACATGGAGCGAGCATGGTGAAGCAGTAGAGTTCAGCTCAGCAGACTTCAGCTCAGGGTACAGTTACCAGGGTGCCTCATCCAGCAGCAGTAGTGCCGACCCCCAGCTTGCAACCCAACTGCAGATTTGGTCCATGACGCGTTTCCGAGATTTAGTCATGGTGGACACTAACACCAAGACGGAGGTTACAGTACCACTCATGAGCATGATGACACATTCCCCGCTGCTAGCTTGGCCACTGACACTAGTGAGATGGATAAGTACAACCGGATGCTACTTGAAGCGCAGACCCCGGTGTTTCCTGGATGTCGAGAGAATGTGTTGCAATATGTGATGGAGCAAATGAAGATAAAAGTGAAGCACAAAATGTCAGTGAGTGCTTTTGACGAAATTTAGGAGCAAATATGTAAGTTGCTTCCTGATGATCACAATCTTCCTAAATCTCATTATAAGGTTAGAAATATCTTGAGCAGCCTCGGCCTAAAGTACAGGATAATTGACGCATGTCCGAATGATTGTGTGCTATTTTACAAAGAGTATAAAGATTTGGACTATTGTCCCGTATGTGACCAGTGCAGATTCCAGGTGAATAGGAAGAGTTCGAAAAAGAGAATTCATGTGAAAGTTGTTCGATATTTTCCCTTGATTCCCAGATTGCAGCGCCTGTACATGTCTCTACACACAGCAGAGGCGATGCGATGGTACGCAGAAAAGCGAATAGATGACGATGTCCTGCGACACGCCGCAGATGGGGAGGGTTTCAAACATTTCGACAGAGAATTTGGAGACTTTGCTGCAGAGGTTAGAAATGTTAGACTCGGCCTATCTACAGATGGATTCAATCCTTGGGGAAGTAATAGCTCCGCCGTCAGCACTTGGCCAGTTATTCTGATGCCGTACAACTTGCCTTCGTGGATGTGCATGAACAAGGAATTTAATTTCCTTACTGTACTAATTCCAGGTCCTAAATCTCCAGGGAAGTGCTTAGATGTCTACCTCAGACCTTTGATCGACGAGCTGAAACTGTTGTGGGAAAATGGAGTCCCAACTTATGACAAATTCACTGACACGAAGTTCACGATGAGGGCTGCCGTAATGTGGACGATCAGCGATTTTCCAGCGTATGGGATGTTGGCAGCCTGCAGGACAAAAGGATATAATGGATGTCCTATATGTTTGGACGACGTGAACTCTAGTTGGCACGCAGGGAAGGTGTGTTACTTGGGTCACCGTAGATGGCTTCCTCACGACCACCCCTGGCGACAGGATGAAGCTCATTTTGACGGGACGGTAGAGAACAATCCTAAACCCCGTAGTTGGTCGGGCGAAGAGATTTTAGAGAGGTTGAGCTATTTCGACTTTGGTGTGTTGACCAATGACGCGGATGTAAAGAAATGCAATCCAATTCCTCCGCATGATCTCAGCTATTGGCATCACAAGAGTATATTCTTTGAACTCCCTTACTGGTCGAAGTTGAAGCTGAGGAACAACTTGGACGCGATGCACATAGAAAAGAATGTGTGCGACAGCGTGGTGGGAACAATTCTCGATATTAAGTTCAAGACTAAAGATACTCCCAAAGCGCGCAAAGATCTGGAATCAATGAATCTACGTCATCCCTTGTGGTTGAGGAAGGATAGGACATGAGTGTACAACAAGATGTCAGCTGCACCTTACACAGTGAAGTCGACACTTAGACGTTCTGTATTTCACTAGTTTAAGGGCGCTCGTTATCCGACTACGTATGCAGCTACTATAACTGGAGCAGTGGACGAGGTGCAACACAAGTTCGTTGGTCTAAAGACACATGACTATCACGTTATGCTGCAACGTCTGATTCCAGTGGTAATTCGACCATATTTGCCTTGCGACATCGTAGAACCAATAGTGCCATTATGCAGATGGTGGCAGAGGTTACGCGCCAGAGAATTAAAGAAGTCAGATGTGGTGGAATTGCAACAACAAATTGTGCACATCATTTGTAAACTAGAGAGGATTTTTCCCCCTGCTTTCTTTGACATCATGATTCACCTAATGATCCACCTGCCCAAGCAGGTGCTCATTTCTGGTCCGGTCCAGTACACTTGGATGTATCCTCAAGAAAGGTACGTACAACTACTTAATTATACAAGTTTTTCGATTCATAATTTGTTTCACTGGAGATTACTAGCTAGCTATATGTACTTATTCTTATTGTACGTTTGATTTTGTAGACAGCTTGAACAATATAAGTCATTCGTCAAAAACAGATCGGCCCCAGATGGCTCCATAGCAGAGACATACCTAATGCATGAGTGTGTTACTTACTGCAACATGTACCTCAAATATCCACCACCTCCCACTGCCGCCGATCCCAGTGCCCGTATCAATCTTTCTATCGTCACCAATGTCGTCCGACCGTTTAGAGGAGTATTAAAGGAATCGTTAACACGGGAAGAACTTATTGAGGCACATTGGGTAGTGTTGCAAGACTGTGACGAAGTTGAGCCGTACATGATGTCATACAGGGTGAGGCTTCAGGCGTTAAATCAAAACAAGAGTTCGGCGTGGATTGAGAAAATGGTTAAGAAGAAGTTTCCCGATTATTTCTTCCAATGGGTACGTACGTACGTCTCGGTATTTAGTAATTTATATACATATCGATCATGTTTGTAGAAAGTAAACCCTTATATTTGTCCATTTTCGCAGATGATTGATCTGCAAAAATCTGAAAACCACGGGGGGTGGTGGTCATAGCCAAAGCACTTGCTAGCAGGGAAGCCGATTAAACACTATATTTATCCCAGATGTTTTGTGAACGGTGTAAAGTTTCATTCATTGGCCCGAGATGAAGGAAGAAGAACACAAAACAGTGGGGTAGCGGTTGGGAAAGACAATGATCTATATTACGGGGCTATTGTATATGTGGTTTAGCTATGTTACGGGAATGATGTCAACGTTTTCCTATTCAAGTGCAGATGGTTCAAGCGTACAGAGGAAGACCTGGGACTATTATCAGTCGATACAAACTCAAGCTGGTATGAGGATGAGCCTTTCGCTCTCGCCACCTTAGTTAGGCAGGTGTTCTATCTCAACGATCCGAAAGCCGGTGAAGGGTGGAAAATAGTGAACCATATCTCTCATCGAGGAATATGGAATACAGAGACAATTGAAGGGACACCGGCGACGACTGAAGATGCTGCTGAACCAGAAAGAGACATTCCTGCCTATCAAGAGCCTAATATTTCTATCATCCGCTCCGATATAATGGACCTGGTTCAAGATGGTGAATGGTTACCCATGCCTGATGGTTGTACAGATCTAACTGAAGATGAGATTATCGATGCCATTAATGAAGAAGATGAAGAAGACGAGCAGGATGAGGACGCGGACGATGACTCAGGTTATTCGTCGGACGATGTTGAGTATGATGAGGAGGATGAGCAATCGGATACCGGGGACGAGGATGATGACTATTATGATGATGACTACTTAACTAAGACGAGAAAAATTAATTGGTAATTAATTTATGTAATTATTGTAATATATGATGCATCATCGATCAATAATTAATATACATATTATAAGGAGGAGAATGTATATATGAACGTAGATCTTAATATTTTTGTACTTAATTAATTAATTACACGCGTCCATGCTCGATCAGATCGGATCGACCGAGGTACGTAAATTAAATTAAATTAATTAATTAATCCGAATTATATATCCTGCACAACGGAGAAATTAATTCCAGATTTCGCCTTTTGGGTATTTTGGGCTTTGGGTAGTAAAAAAGGTGAAAGCTTTCTATTATGTCCAAGAAGCTTCCTCAAGAAGCTTTCGTTCGTTTAATTGTTTTTAAATAATATTTATGTGTAAATTGGATTAATTATGGGTCCCTATATATGATTATATATTGCGAGAGATTAATGAAATAAATGTTTCGGAAATTATACTATATTATTCTATGATTGATTATGTCGACATGTGATAGTATTATTGTGAGCACAAATGTAGTATATATATATATATGTTGTTTTTATTACGGCGTTAAATCTATATATCATGCGAGAAGGAAAGTTCACACATAAATACATTGAGCTATCTCCCTAAATCCTCAACCCTAAATCTAGCATATCGGATCGATCGATCATTTTTTTAATTATATTCTTGAATCAGAATAATTGAACGGACACACAAATGACCGGGGACGACCTAAACCCTAACCCCTAAGGCCCTAACCCCTGAATTCAGGGTTTGTACACTTGGACGACGGAGATGGTTATTCTCCGTCGTCCAGGTTCAGAGACCCTATACCCTAAACAGTAAGGCCCCTAACCCCTGAATTCAGGGTCTCTGAACCTGGATGATGGAGATGAGCTTATCCGTCGTCCAGGATTGAGATGAGCTTCTCCGTTGTCCAGGTACTAACCTGGACGACGGATAAGCTCATCTCCGTCCTCCAGGTTCAGAGACCCTATACCCTAAATAGTAAGGCCCCTAACCCCTGAATTCAGGGTCTCTGAACCTGGACGACGGAGATGAGCTTCTCCGTCGTCCAGGTGTAGATTTCGTAATTTGTTCTAAGATAACGACCATCTAGACCATCTTCCAATGCATATTATTTTCGTCAAGACTTTAGAGTAAACAATTCTTGGTGTGTGAGCTTCGACGGTTCGAAAATCGGAGTTGCGAAATGTCTTGTATCCACGTTTCCGGTTTGTGAAATTCTCGGTTTTGCGGTTGACTGTGCCGATGAAACCCTTCACGAACTTATTATTTTCTGAAAATTATTGTAATTATATATTATGTTACGGCGAACGTATCCAACGGTTGTTTTGTCCAAATTCAATTTCGTTAATACTCTGGTGCAAATGAGCCTATACTTATGAACCATTAAGTCGTAAAGATTAGTAGATACTTAACAAGTTTAAAGACGTAAAATTATTCGTCATTTCAAATTTAACTGTTCATATATGCGATGCGTTCATCGATATTGTACGACTATTTCATTCGAATGACAGATCGCTAAATTCCTAGCGAATTAATTTTTAAATTTTTTTTACGTAATTTCAACCTGGACGACGGAGATGGTCATTCTCAGTCGTTCAGGTTCAAAAACCATGGCGGTTCATTTTAATTATTTTTTTTTCAATGTAAAATGCACTTGGACGACGGAGATGGTCATTCTTCGTCGTCCAAGTTGAAAATTATGGCGGTTTGATGTGCCGCCTCAATTTTCGGTACCGCTTGAAATTTCACTTAGATGACAGAGAATCAATTCTCCGTCGTCTAAGTTCAAATTTATGGCGGTTCCAAACGTCCCGCCGATTAATTGGGCGCCGTTTCAAAATTTTGAAACGATCACTCAGACGACAGAAAAGCCCGTTTCCGTCGTCCAAGTGAACTTAGACGACGGAAAATAGGGTTCCGTCGTTTAAGTGAACGCCTATATATAGAACAGTCCCCCCCCTCCTTTTCTCATTCCATCTCTTCTCCTCTCCTCCTCTCCTCTCCTCTCCTCTCCTCTCCTCCGGCCTTCCTCCTCCGGCGACGCTCTGGCGACGCTCTAGCGACTCCAATTCCGGCGTGGTTCCCCCTCTCTGACTACTCTACTCCGACGATATTCCGGCGGTTATCCGGCGAGGTAATAATTCTATTTTTTAATTAATTAACATTATTTTTATTTAAGTAATTATTTAATTGGTAAATAGTTTTAAATAATTAGTTATTATAATAATTATTTAGTTGTTATATATAATAGTTGTAATTATAGACATTATTTAGTTGTTATTATTAATAAGTAGTAATTATAATAATTATTTACATGTTATTATTAATAAGTAAATAATAATTAATAGTTGTAATTATAATAATTAGTAATTATAATAGTTTTAAATAATTAGTAATTATAATAATTAGTAACTAATAATAATAATAATTATTAGTAATTTTGAATTTTGAATTATTGTTAATAATAATAAATTATATTGGTAAATGAATAATTATTATTAAATGCATGATAAATAATAATTCATTATTGTCATTATTTATTGTGTAAATTAATAGTATAATTTGTGATTATTATTGCATGTAATTAAAAAGTATTAATTGATAATTATGTCTATTTTCTAGTAAATTACATGGTAGTACGTCTTTGATTTAAATTTAGTACATAGACTTGGTTTATTAAGTCGCACTCTTTGGAATAGATAGCGCCTCTTTTCCTAGCTTATCTCCTTAACCCCTCGTGATGTGTGGATTTCATCACCGCACACCATAACCTAAGTGAAGTTATGAACACGAGGTTGAGGGCGGAGTTTGCAAAGGACTTGAGGGAGTGTAAATTTTTGAAAGATTGGCCGAATGTCGGACATGGTGTCTAGAAACGGGTTATGACTGGTGACAGGTTTTGGATCTAAGAAAGACGACACCAATAGAGTATATACCATTCATTTGGTTAGCCTCGGGGTGTTTTGTCGAAATTAGTCCTGCCTCTCGCGTTATCTCTATCCCTAACTGGCCATATTTTTCGATTGAACCAAGGCTGATTAATTGAAAATTTACACTTTATCGCGCGGGTCGCACGTCCATTGAACGACCCAAAAAGCCAAGCTAGTGTACTCTATTTAAATCTTAGCCGCACTTAATTAGCATAAATTTTTGTATATAATTATTATGGTAATCAGGTATTTTAACAACGTACTCCTAGGTTTAAATGACTCCGTCCGGCAAGAAAAAAGCCCAACAGGAGGCAGAAGATGCTATGCTCCGCCGCTTGGCGGACCAAGTCGGTTGGGTTGAACAGGAGGGCAACGACGCCCTCAATCCGGACCCTTCATCTGGTCCGTCGGCAGCGCCCTCTGGGGAAATTCCCGCTGCCCCATTTATCTCCAGCGGTGATGACGACCCCTATTCAACTCCGACGCCAGGTACCGGTTCAACATCAAGTACTCAAATGTCCTCGACCTCTGAATCTATCATGTACAGCGCCCGGCGTAAGCAAAGGAGGGTCCCGACTGACCCGGAACCGAATAGGACTCGCAGTCTCGTTAAAGGCGGCAAAGCGGAGAAAATTTGCAAGGCGACCGGGAAAAATATAGACTTGCCCTACGACGAATTCACCGGTGGCCCTCCCACAGCTCAGCTAGCAAGTCTCTCGGCGCATAACATAGGGTCAATCCTTCGTAGCCGGGTTCGTCTCACTGCCCCTACTTGGAAGGAGGTGCCGGATGATGAGAAGGCGAAACTCTTTAAAGAACTTTCGGTACGTAATACGTACAATTTTAGTTATTATATAATATTGTTAATATTAGTTATAATTTCATAATATATACGATTATAATTTTCTATTTATTTCTGATAGGAACAATTTGAGGTGGATCCGACACCGGCGATGTTGATGCATATCAACCAAACCGCCAACTCCATCTACCGTGATTGGAAGTACAGGCTCCATCAGTACTTCGAAAATATCGGTCCCGTGCCTACCCCCGTAGAGCTGCGTGGGGATAGAGAAGATGAGTGGCAGTGGTTGTGTAACCACTTTCAAGATGAAGAATTTAAGGTGTTTACTTTTTTTATTTCAATTAAGATAATTGAATTATTTTAATTTTAGTTACTTATTAATTTTTTAATGATTTAATTATGTTGTCTAACAGAAATTCTCCGAAGTCAACAAAGCCAACCGGGGGAAGAAGGACAAACACCATACTTCTGGCGCCAAGCAACTCATTCAAATAGCCAAGGAGCACAAGAATAAGGGCTCCAAACACCCTTATCTCGATGCAAGCATAAGCGCGTACGTGACGCCTGGGCTCGATAATGAAGCGAGTCAATACGGCGTAAGTGATATATATATATATGTGCTTTTAATTGTAGTAATTATTATTTAAATATTATTTCATTATAATTTTTTTATTATTCTTTTGTAGGCAAGGGTGGTAGAGCGTGCGCGGGAAGAATTGGCTAACACTCAGCTTGCGTTCCCAGATTTGCCGCTGGAAGACCTGCCTCCTCTATCCATGGAGAGCCAAATTGCAATCGCGGATGAGGTCTACGGTCGTAGAGCTGGCAAGGAGGTTAGGGGGTTCGGATCTAAGGTGGTTCGATATTTGTCGACGACCTCCGACTCATCATCTACGGGAGGTTCGGGGCGGAGACGTACTCAGGCTGCAGCCGTCGAAGCAGCCATTCAAGAGGCTCAACTCGCACGAGAAGAAAATCAATCCAGGCATCAACGACTTGATGAGCAACAAGCACAAATAACCCAACTCATCGCCCTCATGCAACAAGCTCGAGGAGAATGTCAACCTCCTCCGAACCCATACCCCGACGACGACGACCCGGCTGGAGGCGGGGGACTCGGCGGCGCATCTGCTCCTCTAGTGTATTAGCTAGTAGTTTATTATCTTGTTTCTTTCCGCATTCCGAACAATATTTTAATTTTTATGCATTTTTCGATTATGTATGTACAAATTAATTTTAATTATTTAATTAAGTAATATTACAAATTTAGTTTATTTAATTAATTTTAACATTTTTCATTATTTAAATTCAATTAATAATAAATTAAATTATTAATATTTAATTACAATTTAATTTAAAAAAATAAATAAATAAGCACCTGGACGACGGAGAATTTCATCTCCGTCGTCCAGGTGCTTACCTGGGCCACGGAGAATGTGACATTCTCCGTGGCCCAGGTAGGCACTTGGACGACGGAGATGAAATTCTCCGTCGTCTAAGTGCTTGGATGATAGCACTTGGAGCACGGAACTTGGAGGACGGAGGTTCCGTCGTCTCAGTACTTAGACGACGGAAAAACGCACTTAGACGACGGAAACGCTCCGCGGTCTAAGTGCGTTTTTCTTGTAGTGAATTGTTGTTTAGGAACTCCCTTAGTAACTCGATGAGATCTACGTACTTGGGGAATTCGGAAAATAAACCTCAGTTGGTGATGTAGAAAGGGGAGCAAGTTCTTCAATACTATCTCGATGCTGCTTAAAAAGTAACTTTTCCTTGGCAATACTGGTCGACATGTTGAGAGGATTTTCGACGGGTCGAGAGAGTTGTCCTGGATGGGGTAATGTCAGATGTTCGACGAGTCGAGAAGTAGGGCTCGATGGAGTCGAGAGTAGCACCTTAGACTGTTGAAGCAGAAATTTTAACAAGTCAAGAAGGAGGACTCAACGGGTCGAGATTAGCACCCTGGACATTCGAAGCCGAAATTTCTACGGGTCGAGACAGAACTCTCGACGGGTTGAATGCAGTACCCTGGACACCCTGTTTTGGATTGGCATGACTGTTCGACGTGTTATGGGAGTATTAGAAGTACCAGAACCTCTAAATTGTGTCTCCAATTTCTCAAGCTCTTCAAAATCAGGCATATTCAGAGTATTTCCTTCACATCGTCTCTTCCCTTGAAGGGAAGACTCTAAAACTTCTCCTAAGTAATACGGTTCAGATTCTCTAAAGGAGACATCAAGGGAGACATGAGTTTTCTTGTTGAGAGGATCATAACACCTATAGCCTTATTGAAAGTCAGCAGAGCCAATGAAGACACACTTCAAAGCACAAGGATCAAGTTTACCTCAGAGAAGCTTGTGAATTTTAACATACGCATTGTAACCAAACACGCGAGACCCAAGATTGCAAAGAGAAGGGACATTCAGCATCTCATGTAACTTCTGGTATGGACTCTAGAACTCAATGGCACGAGAAGGAGTACAGGTGATCAAATATGCAGTAGAAGTAACAGCTGCACCTCAATAAGATCGAGGAATATTCATGCCAAATAATGAAGCACGAACAACCTCTAATTGTCTATTCTTGTGTTCTGCTAAGCCATTATGCTAATTGTCAAATTGAAGGACCCGGATAGGCTATTGGTATTGTGTAGTCACCATCTTATGAAACTTAGTGAAACGAGAGAACACATCATTCTTCCAAGTCATCAAAAAAACCCATGTCACCCGAGTACATTCATTAATAAAATTGACAAAGTAATGAGCGTCAGTTCGTGTAAAATTCTAGCAGGATCCCAAGTATCAAAATGAATTTTCATAAAAGAAATTGAGCATTTATTCAAATTGGGAGAATAGGTAATACGAAGCCTCTTGGCCAGTTCACAAACATCACACTTAAACTCAGATTCATTAACACTTGAAAACAGATGGAGTTGTAATTTTCTAAGATATTCAAAAGAAAGATGACCCAAACGACGATGCCACAAACAAATGGTTTCCTTAACTTTATTTAGATTGCTAACATTGTTGGCTTGACTCAATGAATTCAGCAGCTTTTCACCACTTGATGTCAAATCGAGATAGTACGAATTCCCCCTTTAAATACCATAACCAAGAATCTGTTGTGTCAGAATGTCTTGAAATACACAAAAGTTCGAATAAAACATTACAGAACGTACAATAGAGGGCCATAATGATTTTACTATCAAATAAAATGTATAGGCTAAAGAGAAAACAAATAAGACAGAATCAAGAGTTAAGTTAGGATAAAGAGTAACAAAGCCTTCACCAATAACAGAAGAAGGAGAACCATATGCTATAGAGATTTTAGGTTAAATAGAGGGATGAATAGAATAAACTAAGTTAGAAGTGTTTTTCATATGATCAGATGTATCAGTGCCAATTATCTAAACATTATTCCGAGAGAATGTAGCAAGAGATGCCTTACCACCCATACTTGATTGTACTACATTCACATAAGTGGTAGAAGTGCGTGTAGACGTGCCAGAAGAAGCAAGAGTCTTTCGTAGGTGATTACCTCACCAATCCGGATACCTAAAAGTAGAAAAGCAGTTATCCTTGGAGTGACCCTTATCCTTGCAGAACAGGCAAATAGAAATAGACGAACACCAAGCCTGGAGGAGTTAGAGGAGCGTGAGGAGGACGGTGGCCGCTAGTAAGCCACGGTGGCATGAGCATCTGATGCTGGCGTCGGTGCTGGTGGAGGTGGAGGGACGGCGGCTGTGGTGGTCATGATAGCGGGATGAGCATGAGTAGTAATATGAGTAAGACGATCAGTGTGAGCCCGGCGGACATGAGTATAGGTCTTGTCAAGGCTCAATAATTCCTTACGACAAAGAAGTTCTCCTCGAATATGATCAAACTCAGGATCCAAACCTCTTAAGAACATGTGAACCCGGAGCATATATTTGTAGGTGGTGTCCTGAACAACTCCAGACACTATAGAAGAGAAAGAGGCAACACATTGATCAAGCTTCTCGAACCTTCCCACCAACTCATTGTAGTAAACAGATAGAGGTCGCCCATCTTGTTTGGTGGTGAAGTAGAGGCGGTGCAGCTCATATATCCGGGTAAAGTTCTAATCATTATAGTAGGTTTGGTACAAGGCTTTCCAAATTTCAGTAGTGATTTTGAGGATGAATGGAGACATTTTATCAATCAACCAACTCTTCATCTTCTCATTGTCAGTAGCCCAAGTAATATACTCAGGTGTGCCAACAGTAGGGGTAGGCGAATCACCAGTAAGAACTCCAAGCTTGTTGCGCCCTCCAGTGCACATCTGCATAACAAGCACCCATGTAGAATAATTGGAATCGTTCAAAAGAACTCCAATTGGAAAAGATAAGTTTTCTTGATGGTAGTGGATAACAGGGGTTTCTTGGGGAGGATTAAGCACATAAGAGGCTAATTTTTTCCCCATGACAGCGAAATTTAGGTGTAATGGGTAACAAAAAGTAGGGTTTTGTTTGTAGGTTTGCAAGATTGGCTTTGATACCAAGTAGAAAAGTATAAGCACAAATGTTTATGGTAGAATGCAATGCTTCATTCACTCCCGAATTAGAGTATATATACAAATTTACAAGGGATATTCATAATAGGAAAAAATATCTATAATAAAGAATAAGTCAATCCTAATCACAAAAGGATTCTAACATATCTACAATTCAATACTTGCCAACAAGCTTGTCCTAAAATGTGTTCGTCTTCAAAGGAAAAGAAATTCATAGTACAACTCTCTTAGAGCATCTCCAATGATGCTCCTTATATTTTCAATAAATTTGTTGAAAATTTATCTAAAAGTATGAATCATGTTAGAAAATTTATCTCCAATCAGCAAAAAAAATGTGTGTTGTAACCATGTTAGAAAAGTGGAGAGTATGAATCAAATTTATGGTAAGTTTATTGTAAAACAAATAATAATTAGTTTAATTCATCACAAGGGGTTTTTAACAGCTATTTTCTCTCTTTTTAGATTTAGGAACTCCTAGCATCTTTCCTATTTTAGGACTTAGGAGTGTAATATATATAGTAATAAAGAACATGATTGGAGAGAAAAAAATTAGCTTGGAGGTGCTCTCATGTCGGGATTGAGGGCTGAGAACGACACAGAATTTACATTGATTTCAGGCAAAAAAAAAATTGGTGTCAAGAGTGTCACTTGAGCGCCGAGACTCGGAAATATTTTTTTTATTCAAGCTCAAGAAATCACATAATACATGGGAATCACAAAGTTTACAAATAATGATACATCTGGTACTGTAACTTGCAAGTTATCAGTGTCACCCATGTTTGTTGGAATTCAACTCGCCTCCAGTTTTGCGAGTGTAGTTACAGGACCCTGGCATAAGGAAAGAGAATGAACTCTCTGAATCCTCGAATGGGAGCCGAGGGAACTCATGAAACGCATCAAAGTTGCATGAATCAAAATTCAGCGGCGAGAAATAACTAGTCGGATCCTCAACACTTTCTTTCACATCCACAATATTCTCCACTAAACCACCACCTCCCGGAGCAATGGAACCAAAATTGAAGTTGATGCTACCAGCTCTACTTGCTCCGTCACTATGTTGCCCGTGTTCAGCTAGGCCAACAGTTCCATTTGTTTCATCCACCGGAATTACAGGAGTGTGACTTTAGAAGGTGCCACAAGAACAAAACCACTTATCCTTGCCACAGTGCTTCTCATGATTACGGAAAATTTCTTGGTGTTGCATCTGCTGCAAGTGTAACTTTTGTCACAGTGGGTTCTCTTGTAGTGGTTTTGACACATAAAATGGTCTTCAGAGGCTGGAACTTTTTGTGATCCTTGTTCCGCTTGCAGCCAGCATATGGACATGAATACCTTTTAAAGAGTGTTGGTTCAGAACTTGATTCCTTGTTGGGATTTGCAAGTGCTGCCGGGGTTTTATACTCGTCTCCATGACCTCTCATGTGCATCCCAGATTTGCATCCCTCTTGAATCCCTTCCCACATATAGCACAGAAATGAGTGTGTGGTGCAAGGATTTCTTCTTTCTCTAGCTGTAAGATTTCGTACGTACCAGGTGTAAGGTGTTCACCTTCATCATCATCCTCTTCGTATTTTCATTCATGTTCTTCGATGTTGATCACGTCAGTCCCCTAATTATATTGATCAGGTCAATATCAAATTCATTTACCAAGAAACCCAAAACATCCCACCAAATAATATCTCTACTAATATAAAGCCAAGCGTAGCTTTTGGTGTCATCCCATACTAAATTATGGAAACCCGAAAATACCTCTATGAAAAAATAAAAGCAGCCTCAAGAAAAAAAAACAGAAAAGAAAGAGAAAGAAAAGAAAAACCCACGGGAGACAAAAAAAAAATGTGAACAACAATTTTGCCCAACAAAAACTGTCATAGAAGTGGATAAAGTAGTGGGTGATCTGATTTAACACGTGTGTACACACGGGTGGTTAAGCTAGTATATACTAATTGTCGAAAATCATAATCAAATTCACTGAAATAAAAGCCCCTTAATTAGGAGCAGCTAGAACAATCGATCGAAGTTCGATGTTTAAGACAAGTATATGCACAAGGAAGATAAGAAACTGACCGCCCGGATTGAAGATGATGTGATTTGGGCACAGTGTTGGCAATATGGGTAAACGGACGGGTATCCGTCCGTTGAATGGAATACTCAGTATTGAACGGGTAAAACTTGTTAATACCCGTTATCCGCAAAATGATGAATGGATAATACCATACCCGCCTGTTCAAACTTCGGGTAGCCCAGGGTACCAGTTCAATTTTTTTTTTTCTGTCCCGTCAGAGAACCACCACCGGCGGCGGCGGTGACCGCGGCACTACCTTGGATTCCGGCGACCAAAAGCCCAACTTGTTCCAAATCAACCCAACAACAATTAATTCTTTCCAAAGAAACAACATCAAATTCTAAACAAAACTCAACGAATTTTACTTTGAACACAAAATTCTCAGTTTCTTCAATTCTTCAATTCGACCGACTCCAATTGAATTAGGAAACAAACAAGATATGGTTAACTTCATGGTGACAATGGTTACAAAGTCCAAAGGGTCTGTTTAGCCAATTTGTTCTCGAAATATAAACTCCAAATTTCTAAAGTTTTAGATATTTTCATTAGTTTTTTTTTCTTTCAAAGTTTGAGCTTTTTATGGTGCAAAATGGAGTTGAGAGTTAAGCAAGAAGAGAAGAGGGCGTCGGTGTGGTCATTTTGATACCTTACTCAAAGATTTTTGTGGCCGGACGACGAGCTCCGTCGCCGGAGCTCTGGGGAGGAAGAGAGAAAAAGAGAAGAAAAAAAAAATACCCACGGGTATACCCATACCCACTCATATCAATCATCAGGTATTTTGAGAATACCCGTTACCTGCCCGTTTACAATGTGGAATAGGTTTTTACTTGCCCGTCCATATTAAAAACGGAAGAATACCTACTGGTACTCATACCCGCGGATAAAAATGCCAACACTACTTGGGCACATGCCGATGCTGTTATAAACTCATATGCTATGTTCTGTGTTGTCGAAACTCGAAAGAGAGACACTTTGTTTCACCCTCTCACTTTTTGCTGCAATTTGCAGAAGTAGGGAGGAGGAGGAAGAGGATGAGTGCTATTCGTCAACTCCATCAATCATACAGTCCAACTTGATTGATCGAGAATCTATAATGGGTCCCATTGTAATCAAACACCGTTGGCTGGTGATGTATGATTAGATTGACTCGGAGACTCAGAGAGATGCAATTGCAAAAATTTGACTTCGTTTGTCTATTGCACTAGACTTCAGACTTTTTTTCTCGATGAGAAAATGTACAATAAAGGAAAAATGATAAAAAAGCCCGCATTTAGGAGACCCTTTCCACAAAAAGAAAAATATTTTCCCTTGTAAAAAAATAAGAAAAAAAATGCACAAATGGTACCTAAACTTTTGATGTCAGGACAGTTTGATAACAAGACTTTTAAAGTTCACAGTTTGCTACCTAAATTCTCATTTTGTTAGTTTTGAGATACCTACCGTCACGTTTTGGTTATTAATTTGTTAAATTGACGACGTGATTTATACAATATTAAAAGTAAAGGGTTAAAAAAAATATTTAGTCTCTCATAATTAGAGACCCTTTTCCTTAAGCTGTTTTAGTTCTCTTCCCCGATTCATTCCTCCTAAGTCTTGACAATGGTTGCTGCCGTCGAGTTGAAACATCAGTAATTACACATAGCACATTAAGAAGAGAGTTGCCCACTTGACTTCCTCCCAATATCAAAAAAGCTACTAACTAGCTAGCTAGGTAGTGAACTTAACAAGTTATTTTGTTAATTACGATGTTGGGTCAACATCAAGGAGCAAAATGCGTATGAATTCAGATATTGAACAAGAGTATCAAATTCTATCTGGTCAACTAGCTAGCATGAGAGCACCATTAATTCGATAACATATAGTATGACAACTACTGCAAATAGTGAACAGATGAAGGAGAGAGATCATATATATTCTTGAAAATATACATAAGCTTTAAATACATTAAAGATTCTACACGCAACAATAGAAATTAAACCGGCCAGCTGCAAAAACTACTTTATTGCAGCAGTTGTCACATCCCGACCCAAGATTTACCTTGTTATTTTGATTAAATGTTAATCGTCGATGATAATTCATTTTTACCGTTGGTAACTATTGCTGACGTTTCGTCGGAAATTTATCGATTATGTTTTTCTAGGTATTTCTTTGAGAAAAGTCGTAGAGTTTATAGAGACGAGTTCGTGGCCATGTCAAGTGTTAAAATCGGAGTTACGACGAAGAAGTTTCGGTCATCAATTTTTTTTAACAATTTTGCGGCGATATATCGGATTCTCATTACTCTATTGGGTAACAATAGCTCTCTTTCCTATTCTTGTTTCTTCTGTTCCAATTTCAAAATTATTTGTGGATAAGACTCATGGATGTGAGCATAGATGTAGATAAAGGAGCTATGATGATAACTACATGAATAAAGGTTTATTATTGAATGGTATGGATGATCGGGTTGACCACAACGGACAGACTTTGGGCCATTAATCCTCAAATTAGTAACTTCAATGATATCTTTGACCTTAACAAATAATGTTACAGGTTAAGCTGTTTCTTCTCCTTTTCGAGAAAATGTGTGGTCCCATAGGTGCACAGGATACAAATAGAGTATCAAGAACAGGTTATGACCGTGAAATTGAAGATGAAGTTATGGAAGTGGTTTAGTTTATCCTCTGATATCTTGTAGAGTTTTTGATGTACCGAAAGTATGTTCTTTTGAGTCTTATGTTGATTTTTTGACTCAACTTTTACTGTTTCGACCCGACCTAAGTATCTGACATACCACTATATTTTTCTTGTTGGTCACTATTGTTAGTATTTGAAGTAATGTCTTGGATCTTTCTTCCTCCAAATTTGTGTTCTATATGAGCTGTTGAGTATAGGTACGTATAAGTTGTATTGGAAAACGAAGAGATACTATCCGAGGAGCATTATTGTCAGGTTTATTTGTACTCCAGTTGGACATTGACATCGGTGTCAAGGATAACTATATTTTAGTATGGTACTAAGGGACAATTTCATATCTAAATTAAGTAGTTGGCGTTGTTGCTTATTAGGTAAGCCACCTTAAGTTATTCCTGTATGGAAACTCGTCGTCCATTTTCGGAAATTGTGTTATTTGGACTTCATGTTTCATTCAGTTAGCAATGTTTTCAGCCAGATTTAATACTACTGTGTGGCGTACTAGTTACCCACTTGTAGACAATTTAAGTTCATTCATTTACGTGTGAGTTTATTTAATTCAACTCTTTGTTCATTTTTAAATAATTGACCTTTGATTCTGACTTTAACTTCTTTTGTTACGTGGGATAAACATCGCTATTACCTACCAGACAAACGCACCGAAAGCATAATGGAAAAGGAAGGGGACACCTTAGTAGTCTCTACCACGACATATAAATGATAGAACTCTTATTGTGGTTACCTAATTATGTAGATTTAAATTTCACTCCAATAGTAAGGACTCATCCACTATTTTGGGATTCTAGTAATTCAGTTTTGTTAAATTATGATTAACTTCAAATATTTTCACTCTTACCTTTTCTTGAATTGGTCGTGTTCCTTTGCAAAGGTACCTTTTGTGACATATAATCAATTTGGAAGCGTAATTTGTTTTTTCCATTTTTGAATCACGAGAGTTCGTGAGGGAAAAGATTTTTATGTCAACATTGGATCAATGTGATGTATGATATGTCGTGGATATTGGACCGTTAAAGGTCGATAATTGGCATGAATTTGCAAGTATAACAAGTATGCATGGAAATCTTTAATGGATGAGTGGGATTTGAGACTAGTTTGTTGTACGATTTCTGAATTTTTTGCTAAACTAAATATGGGCGTCATGCGGATGACCTAGTGTTTAACACGCACATGAGTATATGAATATTATACTTGCAAGTACAAGTTTCATTTGGTGTTATTTGTCTGATCTTCTGATTAGTTTTTGTAAGTTAATGATCTATTGTCAAGAGAAATTACAATATCTATGGTTGTACAACGTGGAAAGTTGCAGCAATTCAATTATTCAATTTGAGATGGAGTCCTATTATGTAGATTAGCACCCCCAATGTTTTATTACCTTTAGTTGACATATATTGCAGGCATACATATATGTGTAGTTGTGGCCTATGTCAATTTATTGAGTCTTTCGGCTCTAGACAATAGTAGTTATATGTTTGTGTGAGCCATATAAGTAAACAATTAATGTTCAGCTTTGGGTGCGACGTAGTTGGCAAATTCGAGTATTTGAGTCCTGGGGATGATCAAGCAAATTCATAGACTCAAGTTGCGTATTGACATAAATTTTCATTATTAGTGGATATGTGGCTTGGTATGACTAGTTAGACGTTGATTTAGGGGGCTGAGTTAACACCTTCATATTGGAGTGAATTAGGACATAATAGTAAGACTTTTGGTAGTCCGTCCACATTATTGGGAGCTGCGCAGGTGAAAATCAAGCGAACATATGAGAATTCCAATACGTTGTAGTTACTGTTGGTTAAGTTAATTGTTATAGTAAATTTGATGTTTTATTTCAAATGGAATTTTAAGTCTATATCTCTAGATTCGTAGGAAATTGATATGACAGTTTGACTCCCTAGTATTCACCCATAGTTTCGGATTTATTAGAGGCATATTGCGGATAATTTCTTACGAGCCTCTTTATGGTATAGTGGATTTTAGTTGAGATAGTATGTTGAATGAGAGTTATAAATTGCGGAGATATTTGATTTTGCGATCATTATGATTCACAAATTCAGACAAGTAACAATGACTTATGTTCATATTATTATTCTTTTGGACTATGAGAAATTCGGATGGGATACGGTGCCCACCGTTTCTTTTTGGAATGTGATTATTTGAAGTGTTCTCTTATACAGGTTTTTGGGTTTCTTTGAATTTTAGGGAAAACTATGCCAAAATTTTCAGTAAAATTGTAAGAGTAAGAGAATTGAGTAAGATTAGAAGGTTTGCTTCTAATTGGCCAATTACTCACTTATGATGTGAATTTTGAATGGTCAGTTTATTACCTATGTGACTTTAGAGGTCACTTTATATGTAAGTGTCCACAAAGGGACACTTCGGATGGACTATCGAGGCAAGATTCTGGTGGTGATCAGGGGGTCACTTTAGGAGTTAGAACAGCACCGCTACTCATATAGCCATCTTATCAGAACTATAATCAGAAGTGGTGGTTGGTAGATTGACCGATTAAGCTCACTTATACTAGTAGAACTGCCAACTAGTGTTGACACGGATACCTGATGTTTTTAAGTATTCACGTTACAGAGTTCAGATTAGGATGTCTTTTGTATTAGGTTTATAAGGTGTAGTCGATTCTAACCAGAGATTTGAAAAGCGACACTTTGTAATAAGATGTTAACATGATAACAGTGTTACAGATAATTCTAATAGCTATTGATATGACTTACGATCTGAAAGCAGGAGCAATAACTATTGGAATTTTTTTACTATATGCATGTGTAAATTTTGAAGGTAGATTGTAACATCCTGACCAAGATATACTTTGTTATTTTGATTAAATGTTAATCGTCAATGATAATTAGTTTTTACCGTCAGTAACTATCGCTGACGTTTCATCAGAAATTTATCGATTACGTTTTTTGAGGTATTTCTTTGAGAAAAGTCGTAGAGTTTATCGAGACGAGTTCGTGACCACGTCAAGTGTTAAAATCGGAGTTATGACATAGAAGTTATAGTCATCGAATATTTAAACGATTTACGGAGTTCGTTAGTCATGAGTATAAATACGACTTTCTAAAAATGGAAAGTAAAAAAAACCTTCCATTTCGGATAGGGGCGGGTTGACCTGGGTTGACCGGCTCTGGCGACTCAGAATTGCCGTCGAGCTCGGCGTCGACGGGGCATCGCTGTCTGGCCACCAAATCAGCCAACCTATATACCAAAGTGATCGGCTTGACCTCTTCTTTACTTTCCCCATTGTCTGCATCGTAAATTTCACCGGAGTAAGCCGAAATTTCTTGGTGAACTGCCGGGACAAGTATTTCGATGGCGAATCGATGGGATTTCTATTTGAAAATTGTTGCCGAACGCCGCCATGGGTGGCGGTGGTTAAGGGCGGTAATTGGTGTCAGGGGGTTAAGGGGTTTGCAGATGACCCTCGTTGTTGTCTAACCCGACCATCCTCGAGCTTCGATGTGGCTTGATGGCATCGGAATCGAGATTTAAAATTTGGTGTTCAGCTTGTTGGGCTTGTTGAGTGGAAGAGTTTGGTGTTCGGGTCACTGGGAAAAGTCAAGGGCACCGCTGGCGGTGGTTCAAGGCGGCACTCTGGCGAAGATGAATTTCGACAAAAGTTTTATACTGTTTTGCTCGTAATTATGTACAGTTAGGAGAGGTTAGGAAAAACACTTCGGCTTACCCATCACCTATATTTTCATACTGATAGTCGACACATGTTAGGTGGCATGGGCGATCACCGCCATCAGTATTTCAGTTATACGATTTTGAACTCGCATTATTTTACGAAAATAAGCGGAAAGGCATGATAATTCAGTTTTATCGTTTTACGCAGATAATTTTAGTTTTCTCCACTCACTCTAACGTTTTCTGTTTTTATGCCTTTCCCTAGCCCCTTTGTTTAAAATTACCCATATTGCAGGTTAACAGGTTGAAGTCGTGACCGTCCAGGGTGTGAGACAGTCCACAGCTTCTATTTTCTCTGTGTAGGTGCTCTGTTGAACTTCAGGGTTACTCGTGCTAAGGTAGCTGGTACCGATCAGGCGGTGCTAGAAACCCTAGTGCAAGTCCCGCAAGACTTATCCTGGATTATGACGGTAATCAGGGATGGGTCCTGTCAACAGCTGACTGTAATTTAAGGCAAAATTTTAGGGCTTCCTAAGACAATTTCTCAAGACCCGTCCTAATTCAATATAAGACCGAGGCCGAGAACTAGAAGATGAAATAGAGAAGGGGTTGCTGATTGAGTACATGAACTACAACTAGTATGATCCGACCGCCGAGGTGAGCTTGATTTGGGTCATTCGACATTAAAGAGGAGGGGTGATAAGTTGCTGGAGGAGGCGAGGAAGAGATGCCGGAGCACAGGAGTGTCCAAGAAGATTATGATGATTCACAAGGGAGGAGAAGGAAGATCGAGGGGGAAGAAGGCAACGCCTCAGATGTTGGCCTTGCCTAGGTTGCAACCGTCGCCTCAGTGCCAAGAGTCATCATCGTCATTTTGCCGATGGATTCGATCTCAGTCAATGAATGGTCGTGGGAGAATGACCCGGTTCTCAAACCCGTAATGAAAGGAAAAAAAATAGAGAGAATAAAATTGAAATAAAAATTTAATTCAAAGGCTAAAAGTCATTTACATTTAAAAATAGGTAAAATATCAATTTTAGCCTCACACTTGACTCGTTTTTGACGACTAAGTGACGGTAGGTATCTCAAAGCTAACAAAATGAAAGTCTAGGTATCAAAGTTCTAACTTTGAAAATCTAGTTACTAAACTGTCCAACATCAAAAGTCTAGATACCATTTATGCATTTTTTCCAAACAAAAATCCAACACACTTTTGACTTTAAAAAAAAAATCAAAATTCATAAAGGCTATGTCTATTCACATCTTCAAATCTACTCTTTACACCTCCTTTTACAAATCAAACTTTCAACTTTGCCCTCATTTATATTCCTTCATTATCTTCGATCACCTCCAAATCTCTGTAATCTCTCATTAATTTGATTCAAAGAAGATTTGGGTCCAAGTTTTCTTGATCAAAAGCAATTTCTATTCATAGATTTCATCAGATGGACCAAGTTAAATTTCCCAAGTTTTGCAACAGATGAGATTCGCAGTGCATTAGGGACGACATCCACCCAATTGATTCAAATTTTTTCTTGTTTCTATATGAACCAAATTACTCTGGATAGTTTGTATTGCATATCATGTTTATCATCTAAAACACATGGGCTCTTGGCAATTTGACGAGAGAAAATGCAGATAATCAATTAATTAGTATAAGAGTAAGAGAACTAAGAGTTTGTTGTTTAGATCTATACAAAAATCAATCAAAACCCCAATACTCAATTCTCAGAAACCTAGAAAAATAACAAATTGAAGAAGATGAAAGAGTTGATTAGCCACCCTACCCTAGCAGGTCGAGCTTGGTGATTCAATTTCTTGAAATATTTTAAGGTGAGACTAGATACAGATTGAGAAGTGATGAACATCGACTGAAAATCGGGATTGCTAAGAAATTATTTTTTTGTTAATTCATTTTGTACAAGGGCATAAATGAAATTAAAATCTTCCAACAATTGGAAGAGGTGTACATATAAAATTGGAGATGCGAATAGACATATTCATAAACAATTCTATAAAAACTCAATCTTTTCTAAAACCCCTTTTTTTCTTTCCATTTTGCCCCAATATCTCCGACAATTTTCGTTCAGGAAAGAGCAAATGCTCTCTCTCTCTCTCTCTCTCTCTCTCTCTCTCTCTCTCTCTCTCTCTCTCTCTCTCTCTCTCTCTCTCTCTCTCTCTCTCTCTCTCTCTCTCTCTCTCCAAGTGATCAGATTGTGTGACCCGCCTTCGCCAACCCCAATCGTCCGATGAATATCACAAATCTGATCTCCCTCGACATCGGGATCGAGAATGCTGCGCATTACCACCTTCGACTCCACCTCGTTCTCTTAGTTGGTAAGTCAAATTTCGATTCATCGTGTTAGTTTCAACTATGCATTTACGAATGTATTTGAGGAGATTGTATTGCGGTTTCTAGAGGAGAACCGCAAAGTAGCGGTGCCCAAGGTAGCAGCGGCAGAGAAGGTTAAAGGGGTAGGCTTTGAGGAGAGAGCTGAATCCCACCGGGAAGAGGTGTTTTTGAGGTCATGGCGAAGATGAAGAGCAATCTGTGTTTGGCTTCTGATGTTGCTCTTGCAAGGAGCTGCTCGAAATTTGCCGACAAGGTAATTTGAAATTGAATAAGTCTTGTGAGACCAGTATTAGAGTATCTAGCACCATTATTTGGTATCAATTACTCTAGCACAAGTAACCCAGAATTTCAACTGAGAAAATAGAACTGTGGACTGTCATGCCTTAAACTGTGGATGGTCACGACTTCAACCGACTAACTTGCAATCCGAAAAATTAAAAATAAATGGCTCAGGGAAAGGTATAAAAAAAACATAAAATGTTAGAGTGAGTGGACAAAAATCATGATTGTATGATATGCGTAAAACTGTAAAAGTATAACTGTATAGCTTTATACAGTTTCTACTAAAAGTGATACGAGTTCAAATATCGTAGTATTGAAATAAAAGGGAGGTGATCATTTATGGTGTTTGCCCGAACCTGGAATGACTGTATGTATAAAAAGTATAGGTGATGGGATCGTCTAGGGTGTTTGTCCTAGCTGGAGATAATCTGGGTCGGACAGGGTGTTTGTCCTAACCTGATCTGACCGGCTATCTAGTGATCAACTGAATAACCAAGGCATCGATGCAACTAAATAAAACCATCACAAAATAAACCTCAAATTTAAGTTCTCTGAAACATAGCATAAAACATACTACATAAGAATATGAACTCGCTATCGAGTGTGAAAATAAATTCACTCACAGTACTATGCTGTGATTTCCACCAAGCCAAAGTCTGTCTCACGGCGTTTGTATAAGTCTGTTACTGGCTGCTAACACATCGTCCGAATTTCATTTTCAAGCAAGAATACCCAAAATTTCACAAATCTTCAAATCTTCGATTATCCTTCTACAAGTGGAATTAGGACTTGATATTGGTGTGGTTAGTTTTGTGGTGATGAGAGCTTCAAAGCCCAGTAGGTCTTTATGGTCAAATTGATTTTGAACAACCAACCCTAAAATTCTAGGATTTTTCATTTCGGGTTCGAATTTCTTGAGCTCACCACCTCTCCAACTTAGCGAAATCAAGGTTGAGGCCCTATAGGCTTGGAAAAGGGAGGATGGACAAAACTGTTGGGACTACTCTAGCCGGTTTTAGTGGCCAAATTCAAGGCATTACTCTTTTTATTTTTGATTCCCTCTTTCTTTCTAGAGTTAGGGAGGCCATAGATGAAAGCCTTTTTTTTCAGTAAACTTTTTCTGCTTCTACTTCTGAATCAGGATGTGGTGGAAAAGAGAGTGTTTCGGTTATGGCAGAGGAGAGGGTTTAGGAGGGTTCCCCCTGTGTGATTGTAACCTTGCAGAAGTGCCAAGAAGTGCCAATAAGAAGAGTTAGAAGGGAAGTCGGACGGTAGGACTTCCGTTCCAGCTCTTCTTGTTCGATTAGACCGGCGAGCTCCACCGCCAAAACAACCTACAATGCAGAGAGGTCGAGAAATAGAGAGAGAGAAACGGAGGGGTCAAGTGGAGAGAGAGAGAGTGAGAGAGAGAGAGAGTCTGACCCAAAATGACAAAGTTGACTTTCCAAAAAATTGAAAATCGGTATTAATATTTGCGAATAATCGATTTCATCAATCGTACAAAACTTCCACCAACCATAACTTCTTTATCGTAACTCCCATTTTAATATTTGACGTGGCAACGAACTCCACAACTTTACTCAATAAAATTTATCCAAAAATTTAACTAATAAATAGCTGATCAAAAGGCCATCGATAATTATCGAAGATAAAAACTAAGTATTACAGTAGTACTGGGTGTGTACTAGTGCAACTAGAGTCTTCTTTGATCATATTGACATTGTTTGTAGTGTGGTTTGGTTTGTCTCTCCCTTAGCGTGATGCAACATGCATATGCTTGTTTAGTTGTTTAATAGTTCAAAAAGAAAAGAAAAAAAAAGAGTACCAAAGAAAAGCAAAGATAAAAATACAAAAGATAAAAAAGTTCTAGAAAAAGATTTGTGGTTAAAAAAAAATTCAAAAATAGTGTGTGCTGTATATAAAGAATAAATGTTTTAGGAAGTGGTTTGATTTTAAAAAGGGAAATGGTAGCACCTAGAAGTAGTTTAGAGGAACTTCAACATATGAATTGATTGTTAGGTTGCTTGGTCTTTGACCATCCTATCCATTTTTTTCATTGAACTCCTTTCCTTAAAGCCCCATTACAACTTAAATAGAAGTCGTCTTGATTTGAAACTGTTGTGTGTGGAATGGTTGGAGTATTTGGTTGAAAATCAAGCCTATGAAAAACAAGTGATCAATTTAATTTTTGAGTGCAAAGACTAATCCTCTAAACACTTTAATGCATTGAGTAATATCTTGTGACTTTGATAGTTAGGAATATGTTGGTTTGAATACATCTTAATGCATGAATTTGGTTTGACATGTAGCATATTTGGCTTATTAAACATAGATTTATTTAGTACTCTAATTATGCTTAAGAGGGGTTCAATTCATTAACCATGGTTCTTTGAGAGAAATGTTCACCATTCGGGATACTTACATGGTGTGTTTAGTCTTGTGTTTCTTTTATGTTAGAGTCTAGCTTAGCTTTGTTTCATTTCTTTTATGTTTGCTTGAGGACAAGTAAAGCTTAAGTGTGAGGTAGTTTGTTAGGACCATAATTATGTGTCTAATATGCTCCTAACTTTAGGTTGCTTGGTTGCTTTTCATGAATAAAGCATCGTTCTTATGATGTTTCATATTCTTACTAGAAAATCATAGTTTGGCAAGAAAATAGGCTAAAAGACGATGATTATGCGCTTTCGAATGAAGACAAAAACATTTCTGGGACTGTGGGAGAAGATAGAACAATGTTGGGAAAAAGACAAAAAATGGTCGTCGGAGATTCGTCGGAATATTCCAAGATTCTGGGTACTAGAAGTCAACTCCAGTGGTCAACATGGTCAACTCCAGAGGTCAACTCTTGGTCAAATGATCAAGCTAACCATGAAGATATTTGAGGCCACAGGAAAATGCAAATTCAAGTGGGATGAAGAGTACATGTAAGTCATATGAGTTTGAGACCATGTGGTAACTCATTAGAGGACCACTTAGACCTAATTTTTAGGATTATGTCTCTAGCATTTTAATTTGAATTTAAGAGCCAAAATATCTCCTTGTACTTCATATTTTTGAGCTCCCCTCTTACTCTAGAAACAACTTACCTCATTTTACCCTTTTTCATAGTTTTAGCATATCTCTTTAGCCCCAATTCTCTCCAAAACCCTTTAGCACTCTCTCTACACCTTGTTACAACCAAAAATCCTAGAATCCTCTATAATCACCACCATATTCTCACATTCATCCTCTCACCTAAGCTTAAGGTGGTGTTCTTCCTCTTTGGTGGAGCTAGAAGCAAGAAGTGAAGGAAGAGCAAGAAGATCTTGAAAGCTTGGCTTTGGAGATTCTGGGGTTATTTCTATTCACTTATGTCTCTCCATTCATGTACCTATACTCCATATTAGCTATGTGTAGTGAGTAGTTTCTATATGGGAGGCTAGGGGTCAAACCCTAGCCATTTGATGTAGAACAATGATGCTTTGAATTATGTAATGAGTTTATTTTGGGTGTTTTGTGTTATTGAATGTGTATGATGTGTGTGTGTGTGATGTGATTGTGGTACGTTTTTGTATTTGTTCTTAATGATTAGCCCTACTTATGCAAGTCTTAGCTTTGGCTAAGTTAGAATTTGTCTAAAGGACTAACAAATGACACTTAAGGGAACTAGCCATTCACTTAGGTAATAGATGAGAATGTAGCATGACTTATGCTTAGACTTAAAACGTTAAGATGCCACTTTGCATACTTCCAAGCACACAAAATCCAAGTCCTTACAAAGCTGCCACTTCTCCAATTTCTCCAGTGACCTGATCATTGTGGGTGCTTGAGCAAGTGGGTCATCGAGCTTAGCAAATTTGATATTGAATGCAAGCCTTGCACCGCTATGAAGGATCAGGTGGTGATAGATATTATTACTGAATACATGGAGGCCCAGCAGGGAAGTACCAAGCAATCGCCTGAACAACTTGCTACCACTAAGCCCCAGTCACTATTGTTAGATATATTATGCAGAACACAAAGTTGATGTATATAACTATGTCAATTTGAAATTAGAGTACTGCTGTATAATTATGTATGTTTACAGAAAAACATAGTACAGATAAAAATACTGACTTGTTGAAGACCCTTGTGCCATTAATCTTCCTTCAGATTCACCCTTAGTCTCTCTATTAATTGATGGGACTTATATTTAGAGAGGATTTCGTGTTCTGACTGAGATTAATAAAGCTTGCACCATCTCTTTATATAGTGATCAGATCAGATAAGACATAGAGACAGTTATATCCATCATATAACTGTTTCCTGTCCTAATCTGTTTTTACAGATGGATATATATCCGTTTGAATTCAAATATTTGATTCAATCTGTAGTTTCATAATTATAGGTTTACAAACCTCAAATATGTCTATCTAAAATACAAGTATATCTGGAAACAAAAACTCTGAGCTGCTCTTTTACGAAAGCTGCTGTATAAATACATTTGTTGGTTCATTACTGTCTCACAATCTCCCACTGAACCAGCAAATGATTTATATACAAGCTTTGTATTGAAAAACTCTTATGAAGTGTGCACTTTTGAGTTTTCATATTTTATACTATCTGCAAACATCAACTCTGTCAATTTTCTCTTACTGTATAAAACTAATGAAATCATGATAAGCTCAGTTTATATCTGACTCCAAGAATTATTATACAGTAATCAAAATCACATGAGCTACTTAGGTGCAATGGTTATCAACATGTTGGTCCTGAACTTGACTTAATTTCAGTTTTGTAAAATTTCAATGTGGTTCTGCACATTTTCTGACAGCAGTATGATTTTACATCCATATGTAAAAGACATTCATACTTATGAATAATTTGAAAAAACTGATATGTAGATTTAATAGGATTATATAAACTTTTCTGAATAAATCCTTATAATCTCAGTGTACATTTACAGATTTGAACTCTTTACAGATTCAATGTTTTATCTAAAACACCCATATTCTGTACATGAATCTTAAAATTGCAAACTGGTAATGCTTTAGTCAAAGGATCTGCAAGTTGATTCTTTGTATCAATCTTAATAATCTCAATTTCACCACCATCTCTGACACTTTCCCTTACTGAAAAGTACTTTACATCAATATTTCTTGAAGCACAAGTTCTTTTGTTGTTCTTCGAGAAAAATATGGCTGCCTCATTGTCACAGTATATAGGTAGTGGTCTTTCTGCAGAATTCACAATTCTGAGTTTAGTCACAAATTTTTTAAGCCACAGAGCATGTGAGGTGGCTTCAAAAATTGCAACATATTCTGCCTGAAAAGTGGATGTTGCTGTCAATCCTTGCTTGTTTGTTCTCCAAGAGACTGCTCCTTTAGCTAGCATGAAAATGTATCCAGAAACTGATTTTAAATCATCTGGATCTTGCCTATATGAAGCATCTGTGTATCCTGTGACCCTCAGTTCTTCATTCTCAACTTTTCTGTATACCAGCATGTGGTTCCTGGTATTTTTCAAGTATCTCAATATTTTCTTTCCAGCAACCCAATGTTCATGACCTGCATTCGATTGAAATCTTGACAACATATTTACAGCAAATGCAATATCAGGTCTTGTACAAACCTGTGCATACATCAAACTTCCTACCAGTCTTGCATATGGCACTTTCTCCATGCTTTTCTTTTGCAGATCATTCTTAGGACATTGACCTTTATGAAGCTTATCTCCTTTTGATATAGGTGACTCTCCAGGTCTGCAGTTTTGCATTTCAAATCTTTTAAGGATTTTGTCAATGTAGGCTTTCTGTGACAATCCAAGGAGATGCTGATCTCTTTGTCTTGAAATTTCGATTCCTAGGACATAATGAGCTTCCCCCATGTCCTTCATATCAAATTTCCTCATCAAAAAATCTTTTGTACACTTTAGTAAATCAAAATGGCTGCTGGCTAGTAAGATGTCATCTACATATAGACACTACTAGAAAAAGTATTTCAGACATCGGTTCAGAACCGATGTAAAAAATCATACCAGACCGATGTCTTAGTGGGTGATGTAAAAGATCGGCAAAAATGGGACGTCGGTTAGGAACCGATGTCAAAGGTTACAATAGACATCGGTTGCTTATGTATATCTCACTATTCCAGTGTGTGTAGGTACTTTCAAACATTCATATTTAGAGTGAAAGACCCAATGAAATCGAAGTCTACATTACAATTTATTACCTTTACATCGATATTCCATTTATAACCGATGTAAGATGTATGTTTTGACATCAGATTTTGTTTTTGTACCTGATGTTAAATATCGTTTTTGACATCAGATGTTGAGTTTGTACCTGATGTTAAAAACTATATTTGACATCAGAATTTGGGCTATTTTTTGTTTCCAGCTCTCATCTTATACATCAGATTTTGGCTTTGTACCTGATGTTGTAAATTTTATTTGACATCAGATTTTGGGTTGTTTTTGATGTCCAGTTCTCATCTTATGCATTAGTTATAACGATTTCTAATTGGCTTAAATTAATGATAATGATTCTCTCTTACAGCCCCAAATTCAAGTTACAGTACTGCCAAATTCAAGTTACAGTACTGACTTTGATCCCTAGCTACCTATCTAATCCAGCCATCACTCTATCAACCTATCTAGCTAGAGCAAAGCTTGTATATAGTCAGCCACTTCAAGGCGCACCTCGTCAATTTTCGACTGATCATATGGCTTCCTCTTTTTTCCTGCCCACTGTCCAACAACAAGTACAAATAAAGTAAGCAAGGGCAGCACAACAATTATGCAAACCATGCCAGCAAATGAAAATAGCATTCACTGTTCAGTTGTTTTGTTACTACTAATGAAAATAACAATTATGCAAACCATGCCAGCACAACAGTGAGCAGCAAGTATTGTTACTACTAATGTTTTCAGTTGTTTTGTTACTACTAATCTCCCACAAGTAGCATTAAAATGAACCTATGACTTGTAACTCATTGAATTTTAAATACAAAAGCAAGTATTTAGATACCTTGGTTGGAAATGAAAGTGTTTCATCATTCACAATCTCTTTCATAAACTGCATCACATAGTAACCACATTCAACTCCACCAACTTGTGCAGCAACCCCCTGTATATATATAGCAATGATTGGATTAAAATGAAATCAAGAACTGTTCTTAATGCCTCATTAGTCTTCCCCATGACATCGTTTCCCTCCAGTTATTGATGAGAGTGAACCAGCTAAGAGGGCATATATATGGCTGCTTCCCCCATTATGTTGATCTAATCCTCATGCATAAGTTCAGAGTTAGTAATGCACAATTCTAGGAAAATGGTTAGAAACTTAGAAATATCCAAATTGTTCATTATTTTAAGCAGAAGGCTCACAGGAGTAGATTTGTTTATTCTAAATTATAATAAGGGTAAAGGGGGGGGGGGGGGGCGGGTACTAAAAAATAAATGACTTTAAAGGTGACAGATCTCTACAAGTTTGAATGCCGACTTATCTTAAAAGCCTAAATCTGCTCACTGTCATAAAAGTTCAAACCTTCATGAAAAAATGATGCACACAGAGTTTATACCTAGACTTTATGTACTGTGTTCAGACATCCATATAAATGCATAAACATGGAAGTAACATATGCTGTTATGCACTAAAGTCTGGTAGATTTTACTAGTGCAAGGATCAGCAGGACACACAATTTAGTCCAAATTTTCCTCCTCGTTCATGAAATAGAATAAAACACTTTGTGGACTACTATCTCCAGATAGATCTTGCAGCAGCAGAAAGCAAAAAATGATGATAAGCCTTGCAACAGCATAGACATGCATGTGACTGACCTAAACATTATTCGTTTATATTTGTTAGACAATCATAGGAGTTTGGTCGGTCTATTGCCAGAGATTCAGAGCATCCATATACAGCATCAGGTATAGATAGTGTTGATTCACTTACGTACCTTGTCTAGTAAGCAATTCATGGAAAATGAAAAGCACACCAAAGAAGCTGCACACAATATCTGGAAAATGAAAAACAGTGGAGAAATCACTCGCTGCCTAACAAGACTTTACTTTAAGAAACTTTCGGAAGCAAATAACTTCCTAAAGGACTTAACACATATCAGATATCATCAAGAGAATAAGAGTAGTTATATATTCAAATATTACATACCTCCAACATCTGCAACTTTATAATTCTCATGTAGAACAAATCTAGCCACAAATGAAGCAATAACGGGAGTTGTTAAGCTCAATACAGAAGCCTGAGATAAAGGTAACCTCTGAATGTTGAAACGAAAAACGCAGCCAACATCTGGTTACTTCTGTGCTACTTACAGTATACAGAATTAAAATTTAAAGAAAGAGCTCACACGCCATCTATAAATTTCAAACACATTGCATCTGGAATGCTCTAGCAACAGTAACTGAGTAATTAGATATCATGTGAAATTCTCCTATCATAATCTTAAGCTCTTTATTAGAAGATAATACAATACAAAAGTTCAAACCATGACCTCCTAGTCTCCTACTGGTCAGCCCATTCAAAGTTCAGAAAAACACAAGTAAATCCATAAGAGTAAATAGACTGTCATATGCATACTGGCAGGGAGGGGGTACACCCAACCATGAATGCATCGTCAAATAGCCGACAGAACAGGAAGAACAATATAGTTGTTAGCTGTTACTTACCAATAAATGAAACTCATCAACGAGATAAATCCCATAACGGCTCTTGAAATCAATATATTTTTTACACTTGCCAGCTCCGATAAGGGCTGTCCGACCTTTCTCAACCATATACAAGACAAAATCAATATAACTGTACATCTCGTAAAAGCAGCCTCAAGCAACGGAATGGACTGAACTGCTATAACAAAACCAATACATAAATACAAACAGTGACAACTTCAAGATGACAGGTGAATGCAGAAAGTTACAAACCTGAAAAAACATCAGTAACAACTTCCATGGCGAAGTAGATAGCAGACGAAATAGCCATACACATTAAACCAGAGTATCTAGATCCACTCCACACCCATGAAATTAAGTGAGGCTCCGAGGATATCTCATGTTCAACTGATCTGACCACCTCCTCCTGTAAACATATATAAACAATCACTTAATATTTCTACATTGCAGAATTTTAACAAAGTAAGATAACAGATCCTCAATTCTCACACTCGCATAGTATTAAGAAGAAAAAAACCTAGAAATATGATAATTCAGACAAAATTTAAGCTTGGGATTGGTGACGAGAAAGTTGAGAGTGAAAATGAAAATAGAGAGAACGGAGATAGATGTGTTACCCCGGCTCTTTTGCGAGGATAGGAGAGTGTGAATATGTTGATCTTGGGCTTCTCGGCCTGAGATAACAGAGGTGAGCTCTCCTCCGTGACGCCGGCCTCCGTTACTGATGAAGCTGACGTGGACGACAGGCGCACGATGACGTTCAGCTCGACGTCGCTGCTGCTGCTCTCGGCGCACGATGACGTCGTCATTCTAGGGTTACTCCGTACGGCCGGGACTCGGTGACTCTCAGAGGAGAGCTTCTCCAAGGTCAGAGAGGTGCGTCGTGGTCGGAGATCGGGGTCCTGGTCGGAGAGCTACGTCGGAGGAGGAGGAGAGCGGCGTCGGAATCTCATAAGATAATAATATGGATTATGGATCTGAAATCTCAACAATCGAATTGAAAAGCAAAAACAGATCGACATACCAGCGGGCAAAGGCACTGAATTGAGGAGGAGATTTAGGTGAGAGGAAGTGAGAGGAGGTGGAGAAGAGCGGCGTCGGAGGAGGAGGAGAAGAGCGGCGTCGGAGGAGGAGGAGAGCGGCGTCGGAGGAGATTTAGGTGAGAGGAAGTGAGAGAGGAAGTGAGTTCACTGAATTGGTCTGTGAGAGAGAGAGAGAGGTCGAAAAAAACCAAGTGAGGGAATGAAATTTTTTTTCCCTCCAACATAACCCGCCCGACACTTACGTTTTTTTTCGCGTTTTCAAAAACCAATAATGGGATACCTAACATCAGTCTGACTTAAAAACGATGTAAATTATACAAATGACATTGGTTTTTAAAAATCTGATGTCTAAAAACTTTTTTACATCAGGGGTTTTTCCAACCGATATTAAAGGTGCGATGCCTAAACTACTTTTTCTAGTAGTGAGAATTAAAAATATGTAATGACTCCCACTGACTTTACAGTAGATACATTCATCTAGTTGGTTTTCTTTGAAACCAAATTCTGTAATAATGGCATCAAACTTTAAATACCATTGTCTAGATGCTTGCTTAAGGCCATAGATTGATCTCTGTAATTTACAAACCTTGTTATTGTCTTTGATGAAGCCTTCTGGTTGCAACATGTAAATGTTTTCCTTTAAATCTCCATTTAGAAATGCAGTTTTGACATCCATCTGATGTAATTCAAGATCATAGTGTGCTACAAGTGCCATAATGATTCTGAATGCATCTTTTGTGGATACTGGAGAGAAAGTTTCACTATAATCCACACCTTCCTTTTGAGTATATCCTTTCGCAACAAGTCTGGCTTTGTGCCTTTCTATGTTTCCTTCTGCATCTTTCTTTGTTTTAAAAATCCATTTGCATCCTATTGGCTTCATATCTGTGTTTCTGTCCACCAAGGTCCATACTCCATTCTTCTCCATGCTGTTAATTTCTTCTTTCATTGCAGTGTGCCATTTTTCACGGTTTGGGGATTTTAGTGCTTCTTTGACTGATGTGGGATCAGATTCTTCCCCTAAATCAAATTCCACCTCATTGTAGTAAACATGGTAGTCATCAGAAATTGCTGACCTTTTTTCTCTTGTTGATCTTCTTACTGGAACAATTTCTTCTATTTCATCTGGTTCTGCAGCATTTTGTACGTCTGGGAGCTGATCAAAAACTTGATTTTGATCAAGTTGTTCTACTGCAGGGATTTGATTTTCAGGCATCACATCAGCTGTATCTGCAAAGTTAGATTCTGAATCATGAATTACTGGTGTATAATAAAACCAGTTTTCAATATTTATGTTATCTGAATCAGTTGTGTCAATCTTTTCTTCATGATCAAATAGTTCATCATAAAATGTTGCTCTATTTGTCTCAAAAATTCTGGTTTTCCTGTTGGAGCTGTAAAACTTGAATCCCTTTGATTTTTCTGGATAACCAATAAAATATGCACTTATTGATTTGGAATCAAGTTTGTTAGAATCATCAGGATTGTAGACTCTAGCTTCAGCTTTGCAACCCCATACATGAAGATGGTTCAAACTTGGTTTATAGCCACACCAAATTTCGAAAGGAGTTCCTTTCACAGCTTTACTTGGTGTTCTATTGCATATATAGTTTGCAGTTTTTAAAGCTTCTCCCCATAAAAATTTTGGGAGACCTGATCTTAAAAACATGCTTCTTACCATGTTCATCAGTGTTCTATTTCTTCTTTCAGAAACACCATTCTGTTGAGGAGTGTAAGGAGTAGTGTATTGTGCAATGATACCACATTCCTCAAGGTATAAAGCAAAAGGTCCTTTGTGTTGCCCCTTTTCAGAATATTTTCCAAAATATTCTCCTCCTCGATCTGATCTGACCACTTTTATAAGCTGTTCAGTTTGTCTTTCAACTTCTGTTTTGAAAATTTTAAAAACTTCTAGCACCTGTGATTTTTCTGATATGAGATATATAAAGCAATATCTCGAAAAATCATCAATGAATGTTACAAAATATGTATTACCACAGATGGTTTGGATAGGAAAAGGTCCACATATATCTGTATGGATGAGTTGAAGTAATGTGGAACTTCGTTTTGAACAAAAATTTCTTGCATTTGTCATTTTTCCTTTCTGACAGTCTATGCAGGTTTCAAAGTCATTGAAATCTAATTGTGGTAAGATTTCTTGCTTAACAAGCTCTTGTAACCTGAATTTGGAAATATGACCCAATCTTTTGTGCCATAGAAAGGAAGAACAATTCTTAATGTTCTTTCTTTTCTTTCCAGAAAACTTTTCTACTGGAAATATATCAGTAGTTATGGCTTTTGTTGATGTTCTATTGAAACAGTTGACATGCCAGTATCCATTTACAAGGTTAGCATCACCAAAACATTGTAAATTATCATAGAAATACATATTTTGATTATTACCATAGAAACTATAGTTATTGTTTGATACAAATTCAGAACCTGAGATCAGATTCCTCTTTATTGTAGGAATACAGTACACATTGTTCAAAGTAAGAACAAAGTTATTCTTAAATACTAACTTAATCATTCCTATGCCTTGGACTGTCATCCTTTGTCCATTGGCAGTGCATACCCTTGTTTCATTCCTTTTTGGGATCGTTATCCTTAATAATCCCTGCATTGAATTAACAATATGAATAGGTGATGCTGTATCAAACCAAAATGAAGTATCTAGCTTGCTAGAATTTGATTCAAAAACAAAAACAGATTTGGTTGAAAAAGTACCTTTTTTGTTTAACCAGTTTTTAAAACCATCACAGTCCTTTTTGAAGTGTCCGGATTTCTTGCAAAAGAAACACTTCATGGGACCAGAATGCTTGAAAGACTTAGCTTTATTGATGTCAGATTTTGCAGATATCTTTGATGAACTTGCTTGATTTTTCTTGTCACCAGAATGCTTCTTGGATTTTGATTTCTCCATATAATTGACATTTATTTCCTTACCCTTTTTCTTGAGTTCATCTTCTTCCTGCACACAGATGGAGATACGTTCATTAAGGCTCCATTTTTCCTTTTGAGTGTTGTACAGGGTTTTGAGATGACTATATGGATCAGGAAGTGAATTCAGCAACAGATGCACAAGGAAAGAGTCCTCTATATTCACATTCATTGCTTTCAGCTTTGCAGCTATGTTGATGCCTTTCATTATGTATTCCCTGATGCTTCCTCCATTGTATTTCATTTTTACAAGTGAGTTCATGAGATTTCCAGTTTCTGCTTTGTCTGAAATTTTGTATTTCTCAGCAATTGACTCAAAGAATGCTTTGGCATGTTCTGAGTTTGGAATCCCTCCTTTAACTGATTCAGCCATGCTTTTCTTCATGCAAATCAAAGCCAGTTTATTGTGTCTGTGCCACTGCAGGTACTTGTCTTTCAGTTCCTTGTTTGCATTGACTGGAGGAGCGTCAGGTGGATCTTCTCTAAGGACATGATCATATTCCAGTATTTCTAAGTTGAGTTCAATGTCACCTTTCCATTTCTGGAAATTGGATCCATTAAGCAGTTCAATCTGATTGATGCTTAGTGGAAAATTCATTGCTGTGACATAGAATCACCATTTCAGTCTAAAGTCCCAAATGATATTTCAAAAATGATCATTTCAACTATATTGCATATTTACAGATATTTGAAATTATGTTAAAATCAAGAACTGATATCATTTGTGATATACTATTCTTAGTTAACATCAGAATCTTCATATATCTTATAATGCCAAAACATAAAGCCAAATGTCTGAGTTTCAATTTCTGTGGAAACTGAAATCAAATTTTAATTTTAAGCATTATGTTCTGTTATATCTCTAATGAATTCTTTCTTCAAGGTATACATCTGACTATTTTGATAGTATAAACATATATCTTTAAGGGAATGACTGCATGAGATACTAAACATTAGTTATGTGTCTGTGTATTCAAGGCTATTTTAACAGCATCATGTATATACAGATTCCATATCTATAGTCAGTTTAAAATTTAGTGTTTTCAGAGTATAGAACAACAATACATAGCAGATGTGCAGATTATAATGCTACTTAAAATGTTGTTGAAAGAACATATTGCGGAAAACAGTAAAAAATACAGTTTATACCTTAATCCAGAATAGTCAATTTTTAGTTTCCCAGAATCGAAAATGGACAACAGCATGATTTCAATTTCATTTTGAACATAGTTGCTCTGATACCAATTGTTAGATATATTATGCAGAACACAAAGTTGATGTATATAACTATGTCAATTTGAAATTAGAGTACTGCTGTATAATTATGTATGTTTACAGAAAAACATAGTACAGATAAAAATACTGACTTGTTGAAGACCCTTGTGCCATTAATCTTCCTTCAGATTCACCCTTAGTCTCTCTATTAATTGATGGGACTTATATTTAGAGAGGATTTCGTGTTCTGACTGAGATTAATAAAGCTTGCACCATCTCTTTATATAGTGATCAGATCAGATAAGACATAGAGACAGTTATATCCATCATATAACTGTTTCCTGTCCTAATCTTTTTTTACAGATGGATATATATCCGTTTGAATTCAAATATTTGATTCAATCTGTAGTTTCATAATTATAGGTTTACAAACCTCAAATATGTCTATCTAAAATACAAGTATATCTGGAAACAAAAACTCTAAGCTGCTCTTTTACGAAAGCTGCTGTATAAATACATTTGTTGGTTCATTACTGTCTCACAACTATGGCACCTATACGTGGACAATTCGATGAATTAGATAGTTAATGGCGTCGGTATTATTCTCACGGGCCCGGGCAACGTTCATGCCTAATATGCGCTCAAGTTTAATTTAATGATTCCGACTATGAGGCACTCATCGCAGACTCCAACTAGCGTGTCTGTCGGATGCCACTGATATAAACATCTATAGTAATTCTCAGTTGGTCGTCAACCAGATAACGGGGGACTTTGATGCCAAAGGAGGTTCCATGGCCGTTTACTTTGTCCTCACCAAGTTCAAATTCTTAAACATTACTCAAGTACCATGAGCCCAGAACACCAAGGCTGATGCCTTAGCTTGCTTAGCAACTGCGCCATACCCCGCCTATCCTGCTCAGGCCAAAGTTGAAATACTTGAAAAGCCTAGCATTGGCCAAAGTTTCTCAGAGATCTTACCTATCTCGCATGCAGAGCCTAGTTGGATGGACCCCATTTTTGCTTACAAAACTAATGGCATTCTGCCAGCTAACAAAGAAGAGGCTCAAACTATTGTGGCTAGAGCCGCCAACTTCAGTATCCGTAGTGGCCAACTCTACAAACAAGGGCGCACATGGCAAAACCTCCAGTGTATCACACCTACAACTGGGTGCTCAATCCTTGAGAAGGTTCACAGTGGTGAATGTAGTCATCATGATGGCACAAGATCTATTGCGCACAAAGTACTGCGCTACGGGTTCTGGTGGCCAAATGAATCAAGGATTATGAGTCGAAAGAATCAACAATAGCTATAAAGCATCTCGACCCATTGTAAGCTTAAACAAAAACTCTTGGGTCAGTTGGACCTCAAAAGGGTTTCAATTCATGCTCAAGCAACTAAAACCCAAATCATCAGCTTAACCTTTTAAGTCTAAGTCTAACTCATGTTACATGCTCATCTATTACCTAAGTGAATGACTAGATCCCTGAAGTGTCATTTCTTAGTCCCTTAGACAAATCATAACTCAGCCAAAGCTAAAAAATGCATAAGTAGATTTAATCATTAAGCACAAACATATAAATATGCCACAATCACATCACATATACAACAAACTCAAGCAATAGTATGAAATACCCAAAACATACTCATTAGCATAAATCAAAGCATTATTGTTTTACATCGAATGACTAGGGTTTGACTCCTAGACTCCCATAAAGAGACTACTCACAAATCATAACTAAAATAGAGTATAGAAATATGATTAGAGAGAGATAAATGAATAGAAATAACCCAAGAGTCCCAAAAACCAATCTTCTAAGATCTTCAAGCTCTTTCTCCACTTCCTTCTCCTTTCTTACTTCTGGCTCCAACAGAGAGGATGAACACCACCTTAGGGTTAGGTGAGAGGATGGATATGAGAATATGGTGGTGGTTATGGAAGATTTCTAAGTATTTTGGTGGTGAAAAGGTGAGAAGAAAGTGCTAGAGGATTTGAGAGAATGGGGGCTAAGAAGAGATGCTAAAAACTATGAAAAAATGTAAAATGAGATGAGATGTATCTAGGGTAAGAGGGGAGCACGAAAATGTATGACCAAAGGAGATATTTTGGCTTTCAAATTTAAATTAAAATGTTAGAGACATGATCATAAAAATTAGGCCTAAATGGTCCTCAAATGAGTCACAAAATGGTCTCAAACTCATGTAACATGCATGTGCTCTTCATCACACTTGAATTTGTATTTTCATATGGCTTCAAAATATCTTCATGGTGGCTTGATGACTTGACCAAGAGTTGACTGCCAGAGTTGACCATGTTAACCGTCGTAGGTGACTTCAGTATCCTTGGGGGTGTCATAGAAGTCCATCATTGTGCTCATAATATCCATAAATCCATTGGTGAGCGTATGAATCCCATGACGATATATCAACTTAAGAAGAGCCCGGAGTTCGGCTCTAGTGGCCGCATCGACGACATATCTTTCCGCATGAATTTGACATAGTTTTTTCATCTTTGGGTACACCACCTTGCCCTTTTTCATCTTCTAGTTTTTTTATCTTTGGACACAAGAACGTCCTTCTTGGACACTGAGCAACCCTTTGCATTCCTCAATGATCTCAGGATAATCTTCTTGATGGGGGCAACTAAAGGTCTCATGCACCGTGCCCTCAAAAATCATGCAAGTGACCAGTTCCACACAAATTTTCTACACTTGGTTTACTTGACCTCCATTATGGCTTTGCTTCACCAAGAGGTCAACCTTTTTTTTCATAGTCTCCTCAAGCCTCTTGATGGCTTCATCTTGCATATGGGCTCCCTTAACTTCATAAATACCGCCCCGGTTGGCTAGGGTGGCCTCCCTCATGGAAACCATGGGTTTCCTCACACTTGACTTCTCATCCTACAAAGCCAAACTTTTTGCCAACTTTTTAAGAAAAATGTATGCATCTTCAGCACTCTAGTCCATAAAATCACCTCTACACGCATTTCTCACCTTCCTCCCTGTCTTTGTGCTCAAGCCTTAATAGCAAAGGGACATGAGCATATCTGGAGTTTGGCCATGGTTATGACAACTAAGGTTAAGATTCTTGAAACACTCCCATGCATCATAAAACAACTCTCCATCCTCTTCTCGAAAAGTCATCAAGCTTGTTCTTCTTTCACTGATCTTACCCGGAGGGAAGTACTTAGTGATGAACTTCCTTTTCAAGCTCTCCCAAGAATTGATTCAGTTGGGTGGAAGCTTGTTAAGCCACTCCTTGGCTTTGTCTATCAAACTTGAGGGCAAGACTCATAGTCGTATGACAAGATCCACCTCAGATTACCCAATAATCTAGAGATAAGTCTTGCGAGACCGGTGTTAAGGTCTCCAGCACTGACTAGTCGGTATCAGCTACCTTAGTTGTGATCCTACACTGAGTAAATAGAAGCTGTGAACTGCCATGCCTCAAACTCTGGATGGTCACAACTTTCAACCTCCTATCCTGCAAACTTGGCAATTGAAAACAAAGGGCCCATGGAAAGGCATAAAACATAAAATGTTAGAGTGAGTGGACAAAAATCAATATCGTACGATAATCGTAAAAACTAAAGTAAAACTGAATCTGATGCCTTTCTACTGATCTGTGTAAAATAAAGCGAGTTCAGCTACTCTATGGAGGTGGCCACTCAGGGGTTTTTCCCTAACCTAAGTCAACAAACTGTATGTAAAAGTATAGGCGATGGGCCAAACAAGAAACTTGACCTCCACTGACTGGACTATCTGGTGATGAGCCGAATAATGAGTGCATCGATGCAACTAACTAAATGCCATCATAAGAAAAACCTCCAAATTTAATCTGTTCTAAAATGTACTGTAAATTAAATTGAAATACTGAAAATTGAACTCGCTACAACTGTGAAAATAAAAGGGTTCACTGACAGTACAGTATCGTGATCTCCAATCAGCCAAGCACATCTGTCGGACTCTCTATACATCTGCACTAGCTGCTAATACGCCGTCCTGAAATAACGATTAATATGTAAAAAATAATCATCGAAAATCATATCGAATAACCAAGCTCGTTACCAACGAGCAATACCGTCGAGAATGTCGCATTCTCGAAAATCGTGCTTCCCGAAATAATACCAAGCTCTAATCTAATTCCAAATTATAATTTCCAATTCTTAAATCCTTTTTAAAATCGCAACATAAACCTTAACCTTTAAGGAACTCGAAGTCAAATTGATAATCAATGCAATCGTTTATCAATAACGTAAAAACGTTTAATTTTTATTCGATTAACAAAACATCTTAACCAATAATGTCCAATTCAATTCAATTACTTCATCATTAGATTCAGTACGTAATTACAAATAAAATTATATAAAATTTTTACCGAAAAATACCCTCGCCAGAGCTCTATCATGAACGATCGTCGGCGGTGCCGGTGACCTTTCCCGATGAACCGAAGCCCAAATTATAGAGAATCTACCCAACCACAATATTCATCAAAGGACCAAGCTCCAATTCCATCCTAATCGACTGAAATTTCCCTTGAAATCCTCTAGCTGGAAAACCCTTTTTGGCGACCATTCTCCACAGTCAAGCCACCTCGTGGCTCGAGGTATACCCCAAATGACTCAGGGTGGCGAGGGGAGGGAGCAATAACCCCATCACCCCGCCATGCAATTCACCGTCGATCACCGCCCACGACGTCAACCCGAACCACCCTCACTGGAGCCGTACAATTCCCATTAATTTACACCACCTCGCATCAAACAAACATACCAGTACAACCTAGGATCAAAACGCAATCCAATTATACCTGAAAAGTGGTCGGAAACATCGCCGGTTACTCGTTGAAACCTTGACCGTCACGGTGTAGATTCTCCTTCCTCCACCACCAATCGCCGCAAAGACACCCACCAACATGTAGAGGAGGTTCTTTTGACACCGGCCCTACCATTTTTTATGGTCGTTCGGTCTTTCGCTGGCGGAGAAGCCGACGGAGAGAGAAGGAGCACGGGAGGGAGGAGAGAGAAAAGGAAAAAAAAGAAATTTCCAAAAATGAAAAGAGTTGACTTTCTTCTTTCGGAAACTTTCTATTTATAGTAGAAATTTTGCGACTAAATTTATTGTAACCTAGTAAAAAAAATTTGTTGACTATAACTTCTTCCACATAACTCCGATTTAAATTCTTGACGTGGCCACGAACTCGTCTCGATAAACGCTACGACTTTTTACTAAGAATTTCCTCGAAAAACATAATCGATAAAATTCTGATAAATACCATCGATAATTACCAACGGTAAAAATTAGTTACCATTGACGATTACCATTAAATAAATCATAACTAAAGAATGCTCGGAACGGGATGTCACATCTTAATTTCCCCACATCCATATTCCTTATGTTCAAACTTACAGATGGTTCCTCAAACTCCAAAAGATGTGTGAGTAAAGAGTCGGAGTTAGCATGGCCCAAGAAAATGGGGAGAGTTTGGAGGAATCTCGGCTTGATCTCAAATGACTCCCCCACCAAAGGTTGTAACAAAATGCACCTGGTATGTGCCGCCAAAGAGAGTAAGGCACATTCCCTTGATGGTCTTCCTTCATATACTTCGTCTTCCATGACAACTTGCTCTTCTTCTAGAGGCTTAACCTCTTGCTCAATTTACGGATCCAGCTCAATGCGAAAGACAGAAGTTCCAAGTGTTGGATTCTCGCGTCTAGCCTCTACAACAATATCAAACAAATTTTCAATTTCTTTTCAAGTGTCTACCCTTAACAACAAAATCCCACCATCTTTTTCACTACTACTACTCGAACCCGCTTTACTCAGAGCCACTTTATCGCCCAAATTAGATCTCCATAAAACAGATGGGGTGTGTAGATTTAAATGATAGAAGGGCATAAACTTGAAAAACACACTAAGAAACCACTTGAAATTCGTTCTCCAAACCCTTAAAGTAGTCAAAGCATTGAGGGCCTTCCACAGTACTTCTTTGGAAGAGCACCCTTTGTCCCAAGAGCATAACAAGCACCCCTATTGCTCAAAGCAACACTCCCTCCACCTCAATTGGAGGCACCAAAATCTCTCACGGATGACTTGCTACCTAGTTAAGCTTATCAAGAGCCAAAAGGAGCTTGTCAAGATTCAAGAAGAAGATAAGAAGATGTATCTTGAGATCTTCATGGACATGAGGAAGGAGAATCAAACACTCCAGAATGAAAGTCAAAGTGCAATTCACAAGTTGGAGACTCAAGTGCAAGTTAGCAAAGGCATGAACCACTCAAAGCGGTAAAAGGGCCAATGAATTTCTATCTCGCACCGAGAAGAATCCTAAGCATCAAGTAAATGTGGTCAACGCGGTATTGATATCTGGAAAGATCTTTGAGAACTATGAAGTTTCTCCCGTATTATAGAGTGATGAGGAGGAGGACTTAGACACACTACTTGTGCCTAAGATCCTTCCCGGATTTGAGAAGGCAACTACAAGGGGGGATAAGGTTGTCCAAATGGGTGAAGAGACCGGGTTGATTTCGGACAAAGATGGGGATGCCACGGATGATGAAAAAGCCGAGTTTAAGATTACGCAACCGGGTTCCTATAGTGGTTAGAGTCGATATGGGATTGCCAGAATGGTTTGGAAAGTATGAACATGGATTGGGAGCATTCCGGAAGAGAGAATTGGTAGCCCAAAATTAATGGACCGAGACACTCCTTCGCCCCGTCCAATAGTAGACCCTGGAACGTCCAGGAATGGTGAGCATTTTTGACGGGTTGAGACATTCCTTCAACCCGTCGAAGCAGACTTTCAAGAAACCCAAGAAAAGCATTCCAGAAGGGATCCAAGAGGTGAATATGAGTACCTATCCTTTCTCCAAGTCCAGAACAGTAAGAGAATGCATTTTATGCTCCATTATTAATGTATTTCTCTCTACATTTGGCTAAGTTATGACCTTAGTATTCTCATTTATAACTTATTTTATTGTTTTAGGTGCAAAATAAAGAGGAATGAATAAATGAGGCAGAAATGAACTTTAAACGCAATAAGGAGGAAGTTCCTAATTTCAAAGAAGCAATGGTCCGAGAAATGGTCTTTACATGGTTACTAAAATGTGTTTCCCAAATGGTGTCAAGAAATAGCAACCCAAATGACAAGTGAAAATGATGCATAACGGTGAAAATAAAGATGAAGCATTTCTGCTTAGACTTTGCTAGTCCTGAGAACCTGTACAATCAATAATAGCCCGTCCACCCCAGATGAATCATTTCTGCTTAGACTTTGCTTGTCACTCTTGAGAACCTGTACGATCAACAATATACTAGTTCACATACATTCAGCAAGCATGGCACAAGCAGATTAAGGTACGACCAGATCATGAAGGCATAGTGCGGCCACCGCTACTCAGAGGCGACCCTGGTTATATTGAAAAAGTTGAACGATTTGTGACGACCTGAACCGTTGAATGTGTACTTATTAGTTGAGCTGTGACTTTGTGAGTTAATCACACTCGTGGGATTGTTAGCGACTAAATTATCGGGCAAGATTTTGTGATGAGTTCCTACACGAAAGTTGTAGTGTACGTTATTTTGAGCTCGTGGGAGTTCTCGGAGAATTATTTCGTTAATCCAGGAATAAGTTATGAATATTTTTGGCAGTTGGATTTAGTCGTGTTTATTCGATTGGTTTCGATCCGTTTTCGACCGTTGATCGTTTTTATCAGATAAGCTTGTGTTGAATTGAACCGTTGACTTTTTATTGGATTTGTCGAAGTTGGTTGACTTCAGGTGGAAATAGAAGAATTTGTCGAGATAAATTCGTAGACATGAGAATCGTTGAAAACGGAGTTACGATGCAAAAGTTACGTTGGATCAAAATTTGTCGTAAAATAAATACGAAAGTTACCAAAAATGGAAAGTATAAATAGTGGGTTTCCTTTTTGGTAAAGTCAGACTTGGACTTTGGGATTTGACCGAGTCAACTGGGGTGTGTTGACTCGCCCTTGTTCACCATTTCAGGCCGTGACCTTGTGGCCTTCGTGGTGCCTTATTCCGGCCACGGTTGGCCGTAGTTTCTTCATGAAACTTGTTGGGCTCGTGCTCCTCTTCGATTTGATAGGTGGATCGTTCAATTTGGTTGACGGATGAAGAAGTTACGATGATTTCAAATTGGTGGGTTTTCCGGCGAAATCTCCGGCGATGGTGGCGACGGTGGAGGCCGAGATGGAGGTCGACCCTATAGGGGTTTTGTAGCCCTTAGGGTGAGGAAACTTTTAGAAGTAGTCTTGCACCTTGCCGTGGCCGGTGGTGGCCGATCGAAGTGCATGAATTCCGGCGAGGGTTTTCGACTTCAAGGTGAGATTTGGACCTTTTCCGGTCAAAATTGGGCTTAATTTTGAACTAGAAAGTTGTTGAAAATGTCGAGATCTTCAAACCCATATTTAGTTTGAAATTTTCTGGGCCGATGGAATTTTCCGGCGGTGGTGGCAGCGGCGGCGGCCCGGCGCTGCCATGCGCGGCGGTTTTCCGGCCGAGGTGATTTTCAACAAGTTTTATGTCGTTTTGTTCGGAATCGCTCACCGATCGCAGTGGTGAGGTTTATATTTTAAATTGAACATCAGAATTTGTAGGGAGATTTTATAGTGTGTTTATTGGATTTTTGACGATTTCGTCGATATTCGAGTTATATGTTTCCGGGAATGGTTGGTTCTGAAGATGTGGTTCAAGGTTTTGAATTGTGATTTTGAACAGTGGTGTTTATGATTATTCAGGAGATCGTGATTGTTCGTTTGGCGAGGAATTTTCTGCCAGATCACAGGATTAACGCGTTTTGCGATGTGCAAGTCTGTGAGTGGACACAGTTCTTTTCACTGATTGGCTGCGAGTCTTTATTATACGTTTTACGAGCATGAGCATGCATATGCGATTATGATTTATACGAGCATGTGTTTTACGATTATGCATTTACGAATATGCATCGACGAATATATTTTTATAATTATGTATCACGAATATGCATTTACATTATGCTTCATACATTTGCATGAAACTATTTATGATTTGGTTTACACAGAGTACAGTCTTAGTATATGTGGTTGTATCGATACACTTGCATCCTGGCTGATCCCCGAGGATGTTTACCGAGGGGGACTGTGACCCCTGACCCCGAGGCCTTTCTGGCTTGAATCACGTGTGGGTCTTGGATCCTGTGATTTGGACTGTACTAGCGAGGATGCGTCCATGAGTGACCCCGCGGGATTTTCGATGCATGCTCTGTACGCGTGAGGAGTTAGAGTCTCCCTCGTGTACCATATCAATTTCATGTATCTAGACTCGCATATGTTTTTATAACATATATATTATTCGGCGAAAGGTATTTATTTTCGTCCACTCACTCTAACAGTTTATATGTCTTTCCCTGGGCTCTTCGTTTTCTTTGCCCAATTTGCAGTTGAACTCGGGTGTCGCACGTCGCAGTTGGAGGCTTAGTATTCGAGCTACATTTCTTTTTCAGTAGGTTTCTAGTTTTCAGTAGGTTTCTAGTTTGGCCTACTGTTGTCTTTATATGTAAATACTAGAGGTCGCTCTGAATACTTTTATGTTTATATTTTCACATGATTTTCCCGGATTTCTGTAAAGCTACAGTTTTGTTTATTGCATTACATTATGATATATTTTTGAGAAATCCGGATAGGATTGGTGCCCACGGTTTGGCTTTTATGGCATAGGATGAAGTGTGTTTTCGGGTGCAGGTTAATGGTAACTTCGCGATATAGTGAAACTCTGCCAAAATTTCTATGGTTTTTGAAAGTTCGTGTTTTCAGAAGGGGTTTGATTCTGGTTTAGGAAACTAAATCGGGGCTGGGTCCTTTCAGCTTGGTATCAGAGCATTAGGTTTTAGGTTCTGTAGACTTCTATAGTTGTGTTTACTAAGGATATTTGAGAATGTACAGCATGTATGGAGCGATGACCTGACCGGCCGGCGGATACTCATCAATGCTCTGGGTGTTGTATACTTTCAAATGTTTGAAGTTCCATGATTACGTCCTGTTTGTTGTGAATAACGTTTTATTCATTAGGATGCCTCCTTGACATGGTTTCAGTGTCAGTAAGGTTGTGGATCTTGTGGAGGATCAGTCGACGCGCGACTCGATAATTTGAGTTGTGGGTTTGGATAAGCATTCAGGATTCAGAGATATATGTGGCATGGTTTGCTCGGTTGTACATGTATGGGCGTCTACATGTTGCTTCAGAACAGAGGATTGTGGTAGCTGATGGTGTGTTTGAGTCAGAGCATTGCATTTGGTGGGTTGGTATTGTGTGAGTTCCTGTTGAGACTCCATGATCTACATTCAGGGTATTGTTTATATGGTATGGTTCAATCAGGCTACCCAACAACGAAAATATGGAGTGTTTACCAACCTGAGGCAGGGATGTATTGTTCACAGATTTGTTCCAGTTTGCACGTGTTATGTGGCTTCAGAGGAAGTAATGCAGGAGGTTCGAGATGAGTTTGAACCTGAGCATCAAAAGGATTTTGACTGTTATGCCTCAAGACAACCGTGAGGAGTTTGATGTGCTGCACTCATAGGCGAAAACATTGAGAAGGAAAGGCATATGCGGTTTTAGACATGTCAGTTTGAGGAAGGTGAACTTAGTCGAGATACTTTGATGAGATTGAGTCCAGGTACCTCGGGATCAGTATCTTTATCAGGCTGTGGCCTTTTCGATTATGTTGAGGGTCATTTGGACAAGGCGGAAGATCCGTTTGGTGAAGAAGGAGATCACAGAGTAGTGGACTAGTTCCTGTGGTATGAGTCAGGGTGGTCGTTGGTGATCCTTCCACACAGCAGGAGTTTCCATTGTGCAACCTTTATAGTAGGTGTTAGTATTGCATCATTAGTTGTACGATTAACATACTTATCCACTTAAGCAGAATAACAACACCTACTCGACCACATGCAAAACCACCAAGGAGGCTCCAACTTTACTCACCAGACCCACCCCCTCCGAGCGCACACGCGCCCGTGGGGGGCGCGCCCGAACATGCGAATCACACACCAGCAGGAACCATTAGTCCCACATCGAAGAACACCACCAGGTTCCAATCTCAACCACCTATATATATCAGGTATTTATTACAGGTAAGATCATCCCATTGGAGTCAATATCTTCAATCTCACTCATTCACATCCCAACTTACTCGCACGTTCGCTTGACTGTTATATCCAATACATCATCTGACTTAGGCATCGGAGCGTTGAAGGCGGGCCACCCCGTCTTGACCCCTGACCGCCTGCTTCATTGTTGTATTCTTCTAACAGCTGCACCCGAACGCCCGAGAGAAGAGAAGGAAGTGCCCGCAAGGAGAGCCCGCCCATCCGAACAGCCCCACCGTTCGGACGCACTAAGGAGAGGAGGTCCACCGCACGACCGAGGAAGGAAAGGAGAGGAAGCTTATTCTTGTTGCTTCTGCCCCTTTACGCCCCCGCGTGTAATTCGGTAGAAACATCTGGCGCCGTCTGTGGGAAACTTACAAATTGCAAACCTCGTATAAACACCACCGAAACCAAAGGTCCACATGCTCAACCCGGCGACTATCGGCAGCAACACGCCCGAGGGGGAGACTCCGCCAGACTCACAGGAGCGGAATGTACATGCGGCTGGCAGGAACGACGACAACGGACGCATCAGCAGCATGGTCCAGGAGTTGCGGGAGGCAGCGCTCGAGAGAGCAGAGGAGCGCCAAATCTGCCGAAGAATGGAGGAACGACTGGAGGCGCTCATTAGCCAGCAGATGGAGCAGCACGAAGAAACCCAAGAGACCGCCAGCGAGGAGCGCCATCCGTTCGCCAGAACCAACGCCCGAACGCCCTCACCCGTGGAGGAGTCGACACCCCCGACGAACAACAACATGATCCTACAGAGGATGGAGGAGCTGGCGGAGGAAGTCTCGCGCTTGCGCAAGGACAAGCTGGCCGGTCAGGGCGGGACGTTCGCCCCCCGAGTCAGCCCGTTCTCGGCGCACATACTGGAAAGGGGAAGGGACCCCCACGCCAAGATAACGAAGATTGCCCGGTTCGACGGGAGCGGGGACCCACGGGCGCACGTGGATGAGTTTCGGTCCACCACGGACGGAACTCGGTATTCGGACCCAACCTTGTGTTTCCTGTTTCAGGAAACACTGGCGGAGGAGGCACGGAGCTGGTTCTACGAGATCCCGCCAGGGTCCATCCACTCGTTCCTCGAGCTGGCGGAGAGTTTCCAGAAGCGCTATCGGCTCCAGGGGAAGTACAACACCACGGGCATCCTCCTAAAGGTCCGCCAGGGGACGGACGAAGGCCTGTCGAGCTACATCAATCGATGGAGGACGCTCGCGAGCACATGCAGGGACCTTGACAAGCGAGTGGCCAAGGTAGCTCTGATGGACAACCTGCTCGCCACCCCATTCGTAGAGAAACTCGTGAGGAAGAAGCATCTCGACTACGACGAGATTATGGATCTGGTTGTACAGAAGGCGTTGGTGGAGACGCGAGTGTACGGAGCTGCCTCCGAACCTAGCTCCATCAGACCCGAGGCGACAGGCGCTCAACCACAACAGCTGGCGGACAACGAGAGGCCAACTGGGGGCTTCAAGAGGAACCGGGACACGTACAGGCAGAACTACCAGAGGCCCTTCTACCGCGGACACCAGGGCAACAACTACAACCAGGCGCAGGGTGCCCGCTTCCCGCCAGCACCGCGCTACCGGCCGGCAGCACAGGAGGTCTTCACGATCAATGGGCAGTCACCCGAGCACCTACTCCGCCTGCATCGACACCGAATACCACCCCCGAACAACATGACGAGGGCGGGGGTTCCAACTGGCCAGCTCCCGGACGTATGGTGCGAGTTTCACAACGCCACCACCCACCATACCAACAGCTGCATTATGCTGAAAAAGGCCCTCGAAGACATGAAGGACGAACAGACGAACACTCCCAGGGCGGAAGGGCAGCAACACCAGGTGGGCGCCAGGACCCGTGGGACTATCAACACGATATCCGGGGGCAAGCGCAAAGAGAGAGCACCGTCGCCCGATCACTCAAGCAGGGATGTGCTGGCAATCGGGGCAGGGAGAGCGCCCAGGGCACGAAGGAAGGAGGCGCCCACCATCAGCTTCACAACAAAAGACGAGGAAGAAAATCCGAGGGACAACACCCTACCGTTCGTGATCGACGCGATCATCGACCAATTCCTTGTGAAGAGGGTGCTGGTTGACAACGAAGCGTCCGTAAGTATAATCTACTTCGACGCATACACGGCGCTTGGCCGACCCGCCAGCAAGATGACGCAGGACCGCGAATGCATCGCCAGCTTCACGGGCGAGACCTCCTATCCCATCGGGAGCGACAACCTGCGGGTCGAGATTGGCGCGCCCAATTCCCCGCACGGCGAGATCCGAACGGACTTTATCATCATGGACACCCCCTCCCCCTACAACGCCATACTCGGGAGGCCTGGAATCTGCAAACTGAAATTGATCATCGCAGGGCACCTGCTCTTGGGAAGATTCCCAACCGAGCATGGGATCGGGCACGTCCGGGGATACAATCAGGAGGAAACCACGGAGACTCGGGGCAGGCAGGAGGTCCTTGCCTTAGGGCCCACGGATTGGGAGGCGCGATCCACACACGAGCGGCGCAAGACCACACCTCGAGTAATCTACTAAGGGCGAGGAAACGGACCGCCCGATCATCCAGACCAGCGCATCCAACGGAAGAACACCCCGCCCACGGAGCATCCAACATTCGGGGAAGTACTTTGTTACTATATTGATCATATTGTACTTTTGTTATACTCTTTCCGTTAGTTTATATTTGCGCGTTCGTTTGTCCTTAACCCGCCCGCCCATGTACCTGGGAGACTGGGGGACTGGGGATAGGCCACTAAATGTAAACTTTGCTTTGCGTACGTTCGCGCGAGTTATTCAAAAAGATGCCAAAAAAAAAAAAAAAAGATCAAGGCACACAGGCGGGAAGTAAAGCAGTTCCATTCAGTTCAAAATTACAAACTACTATTACAAACGAACAGGAAAAAACCAAAGCTACTCTATTCCACCACCGTGCACACATCCAGCTCCTCACCCTCATCCGATGACGCCGCAACCTCAGCTTCCGCCTGCTCGCTCGACTCCATCCGCCTGACCACCGGTTCCAGCTGCGCCTCGGCAGGTTCCCTGGAAGGCCCTGCCACTCTCTCGTACGCAGGAACCTCGGCGCCCATCAGCCTCTCAACCTCAGACTCCAGGAACGCCTCTCGGGCGGCTGCTTCAGCACGAACGCGCCTCAACTCACCGCGCAGGCACTCCGCCTCGGCCACGGCCTTATCCCTGTCAATCTTGGCCAGAGTTTCACAGGCGGCAGCTTCTTCCGCCTGGATATTCGCCTCGTCCGCACGAGCAGCGTACCGACGTACCAGATCATTGGCCTTGTCCTTGCTGGCCACCATCAAATCCATCACCCTCTGGTGCTCCAGCGCGCCAGCCCTGAGGCGTGCAAGTTCCGCAATCTCCCGCGAGCGATAGCGGAAGACCTGCTGCATCAGACGAGCGCAGGAACCAAACACCCCATCCAGCCCATCAGAAGGGGCATCCTCCACCGGCGGCAGCGCGGCCGCCAGCACAGCTGCATCATCCGCCAGGGACTGGCGCACCTTCTCCACAACATCATCGCCCGACCCAGGAGCGGGGCCGGGAGGGGAGTCTTCCACCCGCGCACTCTTTCGCGCCCGTTTCCCGCCTTTCCCGTGCGAGGGAGACTTTGGCGCATCCGAGGCCAGAAGATGAGGATCTGGAAAACAAGAACCCTGGGGAGGACTTGGAGGCCGACTTGGGACAATCGCCCGACTTGGCGACGGCACCACGACGAGCGCACGACTCACCGGCGACCAACCGTCATCCTCCCGCTCGTTCGTATCATCACTCCGCACGACCAGCTGTTGCTCATGTTCTGCCTCGACCTGTGTCTCGGCTCCAGCAACATCGCCTGCCGGCAAGAGAGGAACATCCGCTTGTGGCACTTGGATAGGTAGAGCAGGGACACCCGCATCGCCCACTGGCGGCGCACGTTCGACATTACCCGCCACAACTGGCGGCCCACCACCATCATCCGCCACCTCGAGGGCCATCTCCCCGACACTCCGCAGTCTGAGCATTCGACGCTTGATCACTTCATCCATCTTCTTCGCTGCGAGCGCACGCGCAGAAAGGTTAGCAAAATAGATACAACACTTTCGCAACATTTAAATTCCTACTTATCACTACTGGCACGGCCTACTGGCACGCCCGCGCTCTTTGGGCACTCGCCAGGGCACATCGAGCGCACACCCGCAGGCGGCCACCCCTAAGGAACACAGAGAAAACACACCAGAAACACCAAAACCCACCAAATATCACCCAAATCAGATCTAACCCACCCCACCTCCAGAACAAGCCCTGTTCTTACCAAAAACAAACGAAAAATCCAGAAAACACCCAAAACCGCCCAGACACTACACAAAGAACCAGAGAGGGACAAACAACCATCAGGAATAGGGGACTCACCAGCTTGGGATGGTACGACTAGGTACAGGCGACGGGCACGAATTCCGGCAACGGAGGATACAAATACAGCAAAACTAGAGGAGGCAGAACGCAGGGAAATTTTGGCAGAGCTTTTGTGAGTCATGAAAGTGTTGAACCAGGCAACCCACACCCCTATTTATACTAATCGACCGACGTCAGCCAGCCATCACCAGCCGTCCATCCTATTGTGCCCACCGTCGGATTGGGACGCGTGGCACAACCCGGTTCACTTCCTTTCCTCAGTAACCGTGCAAGCCCATCATCTTCCCGCCTTAAATTCAACCCTAGCACGACCCCCAACAGTTCGACACGTGTCAACCATGCACCACCCCACGCGCCCACGCGCGTGACGCCTGCCCTTCAGACAATCATGACGACAAGCAGCATTAAACACAACGGCCAGCATTCATCACAGCGGTTCCCAAGGGAAGATCAAAAGGGGAACGTCATCTCAAACCGTTTCGTCACCAGCACACCACCAAAATCCAAGGCAAGTCACACCACCCGCACGACCAATGGAAACAGATCACACGCGCACGTCCAAACAAGGTAACCACTACCATGCGCACCACTAAGAAACTGGCAACACGGTTTACGCGGCAACAGGCATGGCGCGTTAAACTAGACAAGCGCCTCTGGCGTTGGGTTCTCCCCTCACACACCGCCTCAGCCCTGGCAGGTTGCAGGCGCCGAGGCTAAACGGGCGACGGGCGCGGGCTACGTCCCCCCGTATGCAAAGATACAGGTTGCCTACACGAAAGGGCAAGGGGCCCGTCCTCCCCTTGCAGTCCCTGGAACCAACGGGCGACGGGTGTGGGGTACGTCCCCTCCGTTCGCACACAATGCAGGTCGGATTAAGCGCCAGAGGCACGAGGTCTGTCCTCTCTCTGTATGTCCCAAACAACAGATGGGCGGCAACAGGCATGGGGTCCATCCCCTCTCTTGCGCGCGCCAACTGGTGCCACGGGCGTGGGGTTCTTCCCCTCCATTCACCAGCTCATTCCAAAGCAGAGGCATGAGGCTCGCCCTCTCTCTGGGTATTCCACAAATAGATGGGCGGCAACAGGCATGGGGTCCATCCCCTCTCTTGCGCGCGCCAACTGGTGCCACGGGCGTGGGGTTCTTCCCCTCCGTTCACCATCTCATTCCAAATCAGAGGCACGAGGTCCGCCCTCTCTCTGAGTATTCCACAGTTCGATGGGCGCCACGGGCGCGGGGTTCTTCCCCTCCGTGCGTCGGCTCATTCCTAGCAGAGGCATGGGATACGTCCCCTCTCCTGATGAAAATCGGTAGCCCGCAACAGGCATGGGGTTCGCCCACTCTTTGCGTACGCTAAGCTCGATAGGCAAACCACGGGCGTGGGGTTCTTCCCCTCCGTGCCAAACAAAGTCCTAGTAGGGACGTGAGGTCCGTCCCCCCCTATAGGCGACATACACGACGCGAGTGGTGGGTGCGCCCTTCATTCGACGTTCGCAAAAGTACAAGCCGACTTAGCGGGGCTAAGCTCGATGGGCGGCACGGGTGTGGGGTTCTTCCCCTCCGTGCGCGTAACGTTAACGATCGATTCTCCGACTCGGGTTCCGGCTGGGGGGTGTGGGGTCCGTCCTCTCCTCCTAAGGGCCCTAGACCGATGAGCGTAGACCGGGTGTGAGGTCCGCCCTCTCCGGGCGCGAAATCTTCCCCGGTTAGGCGGCAGAGGCCTCTGCGCGCGCTAAGGCCGAAGAGCGGCACGAGTACGTGATCGTGGGCGCTGCAACACTTGTAGGTCGCGGTTCTGATCGCCCCGTTGACGCTACAGCGTGCGCGACGGCATCCTCGTTGACGTACGGCGTACGCAGTGTATCCCATAACTGGCGTACTGACAGCATGCTGCATACACACACCTCATACCATACATTCACGCATCATACCATACATATATCTCTACATATCTATATATTTATTTATTTACCTATATATCTGTTTATCTGTTACACCATGAATGTCTCCAAAACCCCACCCCATCTGGGCGCGCGGCTCCCAAGTATATATAGCACGTCCTGCTTGGAGGCTGGGCCCATAGGTAACCCACACCAACGCACGAACCTACCACTCCACGAGCGCGCGGGTCCTAAACTAGCAAGATCAGTTTAGACGCCGGGCCCAGAATACACACACAGGTACACCACCGCACGAACAGGTACACCACCGAACGAACTGGTACACGCTCGGACACCCAGGTCCCGCTCCGTCATGCGAGCCCTTTCTTGACCGGAGAGTTGGGGGACTTGGGGGGTCACAGGATCATGACCGCTGCTCAACCGGATAAGTACTCTTGTTAATCGCACACCCTTTTTCAACTCCCCAGTCAAGAAAGTTCTCTTTGACTTGGGGACTTGGGGGACTTGTTAGTATTGCATCATTAGTTGTACGATTAACATACTTATCCACTTAAGCAGATTAGCAACACCTACTCGACCACATGCAAGACCACCAAGGAGGCTCCAACTTTACTCACCAGACCCACCCCCTCCGAGCGCACACGCGCCCGTGGGGGGCGCACACGCGCCCGTGGGGGGCGCACCCGAACATGCGAATCACACACCAGCAGGAACCATTAGTCCCACATCGAAGAACACCACCAGGTTCCAATCTCAACCACCTATATATATCAGGTATTTATTACAGGTAAGATCATCCCATTGGAGTCAATATCTTCAATCTCACTCATTCACATCCCAACTTACTCGCACGTTCGCTTGACTGTTATATCCAATACATCATCTGACTTAGGCATCAGAGCATTGAAGGCGGGCCACCCCGTCTTGACCCCTGACCGCCTGCTTCATTGTTGTATTCTTCTAACAGCTGCACCCGAACGCCCGAGAGAAGAGAAGGAAGCGCCCGCAAGGAGAGCCCGCCCATCCGAACAGCCCCACCGTTCGGACGCACCAAGGAGAGGAGGTCCACCGCACGACCGAGGAAGGAAAGGAGAGGAAGCTTATTCTTGTTGCTTCTGCCCCTTTACGCCCCTGCGCGTAATTCGGTAGAAACAGTAGGCGTTACTGTGGTTTGTGTCAGAGAAGCATTCTCAGTTGCTATTGTGGTGGCCAGGAGGGTCATGTTACAAGGAAATGTCCTCAGTCAGCTGTTTTAGTGGTTTTGCAGCTCAGAGTTTAGGAGGAGGTTAAGGTACCAATTATGGAGTTTGATCAACGCAGACTTTTAGACAAGTCAATCAGAAAAGTTGCTATCAACATGGACGGTTAGTTGGACACGCCAGAGTTCATGCCACGACCCTGTGTGAGGGCAGAGTTTCCCTGAGGTTACCGTTGCTTGACATCCATGATTATTATGCTTACATCTTCACTTCTGAGTTTGTGGAGAGTGCTATATCCATTTGATGAGATTGTGAGTATCAAGTGGGGTATTGAGACTATGAGGTTTGCATGAGGTTGTGGACTAGCTGCGGAGTGGTTGTTCGTCGCAAGAATGTTGTAGTCCTTTGACGTCCAGTCGTACCAAAGATCTTGTTTAGAGGTGAAAGAAATGTTTTTCTAGTACGTGTGGTTTCAGCAATGATGCTGAGCTGATGATGAAGTAAGAATGTATGTCGTACTTGGCACATGTTCGTGATGTTGAGGTTGTTGTACTTGATGTTCGTGGTGTTGAGGTTATCTTTGAGTATCTAGATGTTTTTCAGAGAATTTATCAGAGTTGAGGGAGTTGCAGATTCAACATTAGGAACTATTTGAGGAAGACTTCATTTGATTCAGTGTTTTACCTTGGGGTGTTCCAGTATGTTTTATGAGGATGTAGGATGGTTCGATGAGGTTGTGCATCGACTACACGGAAGCTGAATCAGGTTTCAGAGAAGAGCAAGTATTCTCCACTTCGGATTGATGGCTTGTTTGATCAGCTTAATAGAGCTTCAGTTTTCGGAGATTGATTTCAGATTTGAGTATCATCAGTTTCGATCAGAGGGTCGAGTTTGAAATGGTCAGGTACCTGTGATGAGAGTTACATGTGGTGGTTAGAGGAGAGGTTGATTACTGCGCCAGTGTTCACATTATGTGAGGTCGGTGAAGTGTACGTATGTTATGTATAATGATGTTTCGAAACTAGATTTTGGCCGAGTTGGGCTGCAGCATGGCAATATGATGGTATATGGTTCCAGGCAGTGGAAACTTTATAAAGTTATGTATCCTATGTATGATTTGGGAGTAGCTGCCATTTTGTTAACATCGAAGAGTGGGAGACACTACTGGTATGGCGTGCAGCACAGTGTAGGATGTACACTGATCACTTGAGTTTCATTTACTTGCGTATTCAACCAGATTTGAGCATGAGGCAGCATAGATGGATGGGGTTGATTAACGACTATGGCTACACATTTGAGTTCATCTAGGAAAGGCTAATGTGGTTGCACTTTGAATATCATTCAGGGGTGTTGTTGCTGATGCACTTAGTCGGAAATTTGGTGTTTCTATGTTTCATGTACGTGTTGCAAGAACCTCATTGTTAGCTGAGTTGTGAGCTACGGGAGCTGAGTTAGAGTGAGATGATGATGAAGCATTGTTGGCTAGTTCCAGGATCGACCTGTGTTACTTGATTAGGTCTGTGAGGCTCAGGATGCGGATTCCTACTGGTTGGACAAGAAGAATGCGATTCAGAATGGTGTTCCAGCAGAGTATCAATTGAGGAATGTTGGCACTTCATTGTGCAGAGTGAGGCTATGTGGGCCCAAAGACAATGATTTGAAGAGGGAGATACTTATTGAAGCTCATGGTTCTATATATGTTATGCACCTTGGTTGTACGAAGATGTATCAGATACTTAGAGTTCACTACTCGTGGCGCAACATGAAGAGGGAAATAGCAGCTTATGTGAGCAGATGCCTCATTTGTCAGCAGGTGAAGGCAGAGAGACAGAAATTTGCTAGGATGTTATAGCCATTGGAGATTCCCGATTAGAAGTGGGAGCATATCACTATGGATTTCGTGTATCAGTTGTTGCGTACTTCGGATGGTAATACTAGTTATTGGGTCATTGTGGACAGTTTGACGAAATTAGTTCATTTCCTTGTACTTCCAGGAAAGATTTCAGTGGGCAGGCTGGCAGAGTGGTACTTGGAAGAGGTTGTCCATTTGCTTGGTGTGCCTGTGTCCCTGGTCGCTGATCTAGATAATCAGTTACAACAGAGTTTTGGCAGGTATTGCAGTGAGCTTTGGGGACCAAATTACAGTTTAGTGTAGTTTTTCATCCTCAGACTTGTGGGCAATCTGAGAGGATTATTCAGACTTTGGAGGATATGTTGTAGTCCCGTGTATTGCAGTTCCGAGGGATTTGGGACTAGCAGTTTCATTTGTTCGAGATTGCTTGCAGTATTAGTTTGCAGACCAGTATTGTTATGACATTGTATGAAGTTGTATATGAGGAACAGTGTTGCACTCCATTGTGTTGGAGCGAGTTAGGGATGAGATGGTTTTTGGTCTTGATTTAGTGGAATGTGTTACTGTAGACCTTCGGATTAGCAGGGACAGGTTGATAATTGCTCAAAATCGTCAGAGACGTTATGCAGATGGGAGTAGGTTGAGTCATTGAGTTCAAGGTTGGTGACTAAGGTTTCCTTGGAAATGTGTGATTTGTTTTGGGAGGTGTGGTATACTTTGCCACGTTATATTGGTCCGTATGTGATCATGAGGCGAGTTAGTGTTGTGACGTATAGTTTGGCATTGCCTGTAGCGTTGGCAAGTGTGTAAGTTGTATTCCATGTGGTGGAACTATATTTCAGATTTATTGCATGTTTAGCACCCTATCAGTTCCCTATACAGGAAGACTTGACATTTGTGGATGAGCCAGTTCAGATTTTGGATTTGAGGGTGCATGGATTACAGCACAGAAATATTTCCTATATGAAAGTCTGATGGCAGAGTCATTCAGTTGAAGAAGTCATTTGGGAGTTTGAGCAGTATGCAGAGGCAGTGTCCTTATTTTTTAGTTGGCAGGCTTGGAAATTTCGATGTCGAAATTTTTGTAAGGGGGTAGATTTGTGACGACCCGAACCGTTGAATGTGTACTTATTGGTCGAGCCATGACTTTGTGAGTTAATAGTACTCGTGGGATTGTTAGCGACTAAATTATCGGGCAAGAATTTGTGATGAGTTCCTTCACGAAAGTTGTAGTGTATGTTATTTTGAGATCGTGGGAGTTCCCATAGAATTATTTCGTTAATCGAGGAATAAGTTATGAATATTTTTGGCCGTTGGATTTAGTCGTGTTTATCTGATTGGTTTTGATCCGTTTTCGACCGTTGATCATTTTTATCAGATAAGCTTGTGTTGAATTGAGTCGTTGACTTTTTATCGGATTTGAAGTTGGTTGACTTCAGATGGAAATTGAAGAATTTGTCGAGATAAATTCGTAGACACGAAATCGTTGAAAACGGAGTTACGATGCAAAAGTTACGTTGGATCAAAATTTGTCGTAAAATAAATATAAAAATGGAAAGTATAAATAGTGGGTTTCATTTTTGGGTAAGTCAGACTTGGACTTTGGGGAGTTGACCGAGTCAGCTGGGGTGTGTTGACTCACCCTTGATCACCATTAAAGGCCGTCACTACAACATTTGGAGACATTGCCGGCGACTTTTAAGTCGCCGGCAATGTCTTTAGACATTACCGGCGATTTTCGCCGGAAAATCGCCGGTAATGTCTTTTTTTTTTTTTTTTTTTAACATTACCGGCGATTTTTGTCGCCGGTAATGTCCGTCGCCGGCAATCCCTCGATGGTAATGTAAAAAAAAAAAAAAAAAAAGACATTACCGGCGACTTTATTTATGTCGCCGGTAATGTCTTTTTTTTTTTTTTTTTTTTTACATTACCGGCGACATGAATTTATGTCGCCGGCAATGTCTTTAGCTTCGAGACATTACCGGCGACATAAATTCATGTCGCCGGCAATGTAAAAAAAAAAAAAAAAAAAATTACATTACCGGCGACTTAAGTCGCCGGTAATGTCCAAAAATCGCCGGCCTTGTTTTTGGACATTACCGGCGACTTAAAAGTCGCCGGCAATGTGTAAAAATGTTGTAGTGCGTGACCTTGTGGCCTTCGTGGTGCCTTATTCCAGCCACGGTTGGCCGTGGTGTCTTCATGAAACTTTTTGGGCTCGTGCTCTTCTTCGATTTGATAGGTGGATCGTTCAATTTGGTTGTCGGATGAGGAACTTACGACGATTTGAAATTGGTGGGTTTTCCGGCGAAATTGCCTGCGACGGTGGTGACGGTGGAGGCCGAGATGGAGGTCAAACCTATAGAAGTAGTCTTGTACCTTGCTGTGGCTGGTGGTGGCCGATCGGAGTGCATGAATTCCGGCAAGGGTTTTCGACTTCAAGGTGAGATTTTGACCTTTTCTGGTCAAAATTGAGGTTAACTTTGAACTAGAAAGTTGTTGGAAATGTCAAGATCTTCAAATCCATGTGTAGGTTGAAATTTTCTGGGCCGATGGAATTTTTCGGCGGCGGCCCGGTGCGCCGCTGTGCGCGGCGATTTTCCGGCCGAGGTGATTTTCGACAAGTTTTATGTCGTTTTGCTCTGAATCGCGCACCGATCACAGTGGTGAGGTTTATATTTTGAATTGAGCATCAGAATTTGTAGCGAGGTTTTATAGTGTGTTTATTGGATTTTTGACGATTTCGTCGATATTCGAGTTATATGTTTCCGGGAATGGTTGGTTCTCAAGTTGTGGTTCAGGGTTTTGAATTGTGATTTTGAACAATGGTTTTTATGATTATTCGGGAGATCGTGATCGTTCGTTTGACGAGGGATTTTCCACCGGATCACAGGATTAACGCGTTTTGTGATGTGCAAGTCTGTGAGTGGACACATTTCTTTTCATTGATTGGCTGCGAGTCTTTATTATACGTTTTATGAGAATGAGCATGCATATGCGATTATGATTTATACGAGCATGTGTTTTACGATTATGCATTTACGAATATGCATCGACGAATATGCTTTTATAATTATGTATCACGAATATGCATTTACATTATGCTTCATACATTTGCATGAAACTATTTATGATTTGGTTTACACAGAGTACAGTCTTAGTATATGTGGTTGTATCGATACACTTGCATCCTGGCTGATCTCCGAGGATGTTTACCGGGGGGGACTGTGACCCCTAACCCGAGGCCTTTATCGATTATGGGGGCAGATCTCTGACCTGATGCCTTTCTGTCTTGAATCACGTGTGGGTCTGGGATCCCGTGATTCGGACTGTACTAGCGCGGATGCGTCCATGAGTGACCCCGTGGGATTTTTGATGCATGCTCTGTACGCGTGAGGAGTTAGAGTCTCCCTCGTATACCATATCATTTTCATGTATCTAGACTCGCATATGTTTTTATAACATATATATTATTTGGCGAAAGACATTTATTTTTCGTCCACTCACTCTAACAGTTTATATGTCTTTCCCTGGGCTCTTCATTTTCTTTGCCCAGTTTGCAGTTGAACTCGGGTTTCGCACATTGCAGTTGGAGGCTTAGTATTCGAGCTAAATTTCTTTTTCGGTAGGTTTCTAGTTTGGCCTACTATTGTGTATATATGTAAATACTAGAGGTCGCTCTGAATACTTTTGTGTTTATATTTTCACATGATTTTCCCGGATTTCTGTAAAGCTACAGTTTTGTTTATTGCATTACATTATGATATGTTTTTGAGAAATCCGGATGGGATTGGTGCCCACGGTTTGGTTTTTGTGCCATAGGATGAAATGTGTTTTCGGGTGCAGGTTAATGGTATCTTCGCGATATAGTGAAACTTTGCCAAAAATTCTATAGTTTTTGAAAATTCGTGTTTTCAGAAGGGGTTTGATTCCGGTTTAGGAAACTAAATAGGGGTTGGATCCTTTCACGATTTTCTTGAGAAAGATTTGTTGATTGATCAAGAATGATGTATTTGATGAAACTTTGAACTGTACTGTTCACAAATAACTCGATGCTCAGGGGAGAAGGATCTATTGCCTGAAAGCTTGAGGAAAATCGATGGAATGCCTAATAAGCTGAATACTTTCAGAGAAGGAAGTTAGTTTCCAGAAACGTTACAGTTTTCCATAAAGTCCCGAACCTTCCATGAAAACTGGGGATGATTGCTCGAAAGCTTGAGGAAAGTTGGAGGAAGGTTCCAAAAAGTTGGAAGAAAGTGTCACAGAGCTGGGGCAGACTGCCACAATACATTGTGAACTATCTATTCTGGAACGTGAGGTTGAAAAGTTGAGAAGGAAAGAACTATTCGCTCATGCCTGTTTGATTGAGCACGAGAAAAGATGTTAAATTCGATTTGCTAGGCAAAAGTACATGCCTGAGATGATCCTTCGAACCAAGGTGAATGATGATCATGTTCAAAGGAAAGTGTTTGTTTTCCCTAAGGTTTCTAAGTAAGCAATCTACAGAAACCAGGAAAGTTTTCCTTACCTCAAGGATCGTTCAGACCTTAAGGGTTTTCCTGACGTCGGGGGTTTTTTCCTGACGTCGGGGGTTTTTTAGAAATCTTGAGGAATTTTCTAGAAATCTCAGCAGCGACTTTTTGGTGAGCATTCTCTATGTAGACAAGGTTATAACGATTTATTTTGCATTCCAAGATCGGGAAGACTTCAAGGAAGGATATGAGTGGATTTTCAAGCAATCACGAGCTCGTTATGGCAAAAAGCTAAAGGATTCGAGTTAAGGAAGTTGCAAATCTCATTATTATCTTCATCTTTATGAACGATTCGCCTACTAGAATATTGAGGTATTCCATGAGAGACCTTTGGGAACAAGAGAACTTGCTTGAAGAATGAGAAATCTCTCAATGGAGTTGGCTTCCATGAAATGATCATGGCTAAGGTATGTGTTTCTTTTTTCAAGTTTGATTTAGTACATTGAATATTATTTTTTTGACGTCATTGTAGGAAAAATTAGCTGGAGTGTGAAGCCACACAAATTAACAAAGTCTGCTTGGCGTGCCTTGGGGGTATTTGTGGGAGTCAAAATTGGGCACATCAAGCTGGAGAGATTCTAGTCCCACAGGTCCACAAGCAGAAGAGGTCCGATAATTGGAATAATGGGCTTCGGCCTGTACGATTAAGGTTCCAAGTATTAATCAATTAATCTAGAGGTTTCTTAAAATATCTAGAACGATGTAGAAGCCTTTAGAATGTTCGTAAGATGGTGTGACAATCCCAAAGTACGATTGAATCTAAAGGGACAGCCTGATCAGACCTTGAGGGATTTCATGATCGGAACTCGAGGAACAGCACGATCGGACCTCGAGGGATTAGCAGAGTCGCACCTCGAGGGATTGGAAGTAATCCTAAGGGATAAGAGTAAGATTTATACGAATCCTAAGGGGATTACACCAAAGGGTCTATGGTAATCATGAGATTTCATTGGCCCTGGACATGGAGATCCATTCCTTAGTTGATTCCTCCTATCCAAAAGTAAAGTAATCCAATTCGATATGAATTATGCTTAGACCTAGCCCAATCACTATATATAGACCATCTCAGCATAGTCTAAGGTAACGAAACTCTGCTCTATTTGCTATTCGATTCTTGAAACAAGTACTGACTTAAGCATTAGAGGGTTTAAGCACGGTACTACACCGTGCTTTGACTTGTTTGTAGGTTTTCATGGAAGAATTCTCAAGGAAAGCGATATGGCAAGGTCTCACATCATCAACAGATCTCAAAAGGAAGGTCTTCACCTTCAACAATCATAGGCAGCCTCTATGATCTGGTGATTTCATTAACCAAGGGAGCCTAAGCTTGGGGGCGTCACAAATCTGCTCTCACAATTTTAATCACATAACAATTTGATATGACTTTGTTTTTTCAAAGAACGAGATTAAGGAGATGCCAGTTGACATCAAAAGTTTGGCACACCTATTTTATTCACACCACATTGTTGTTATATATTTCGTTGTGTGAAAATTGAGACAGTTGACATGGAATAACAAAATGATATACAAATTTTGGCTCCATGTTGTCTTCACACAACACATGTATATATGTTTTGTTGTATGAAAAAAGACGCATGTGAGGGACGCATACTGGCATCTACAGTTTGGCACCAACATTTTGATCAGACAACAATTTGTTATATGCTTTGTTGTGTGAGTAAAGAGAATTTTTGGGAGAGAAAAATAGATATTCAAAGTTTGGCTTTTACACAACACTACAGTATATGTTTTGTTGTATGAAAAAAAATGATGCCAACTGACCTGACAAGTAGAGGTTAACACCAAAATGATCATCACACAACCAATGTATATATAATCCACTGTGTGACAAAAATTACATGTATGAATAAAAATTACATGATAGGTGAGGGATCCTTACTAGTTTGTATAGTTTGACACCAACATTTCCATCATACAATGTTTTTTTATAAGCATGGTTGTCTGAATAAAGATGGCATACGAAATGACATACAAACTTTTGTGCCACATTTTTCATACAATTAAATGTGGTAATATGTGTTGTGTGATAGTTCTATGATTCTAGAAGTTCAAGGAGTTGAAGGAGGGAAATGTGATTTTTAGACTCATTTGACACCTAACAATTGAGGTGAAATTGCTAGTCATTTATTAATGACCATACAACAATTATATCACAGACTATTGTCTGAATATGGTTTTATTTTCTACACACAATGATTCAATAAACGACTGATGTATGATAGAATTTAAAGGATTGTGTATCAAGTGTTGTATAATACACTTTTTGTATTAGTGTGATGTAGCATTGATAAGTAGGGATCATTCTAACCGGGGATTGAGGGCACATGCATAATAACGTTTAAAGTATAATGGAGGTTTATAAGTTGATTTAATTACCTATGAAATTAAAGACAAAACATAGCAGCAAACAAATTCAGAAACTCTAAACTTGTAACACGCTTAACTCATTGACAAGAAAACAATAAAGAAACCTAGAACTCTAAACATGTTTGCAAACCAAAAATAAAACCTAAGTCTAGTATTTATAAGTGATCATCTCATCTAATTAACCTAGCCGATTTCATCCTTGAAGACTTTAAGTAAACAACATAAATTATAACTCTAAACTAACTACACATGCTGAATTTATTGAATTGGAATGCAACTTAGCATCTAAACACCTTAACCAATTTCATCTTAAATAAGTTCATCAAAACATGCAAAAGAGAGGGACTTAGAGTATTTTTTTTAAAGCATAGCAACGAAGTATTAGACTCAAACTAAACACATGCAAAATACTTTGAATTATAAACACATGGAAGCTACAAAAGGAATTTAAAACACTTAGCAAAATACCAAACCTATTCTTCATCAAATAAACCGAAAGAATCCAGTACAACGACAAAGAATGAACGAAATAGGTCATGGTTACACTTTTTATCCGTGAATAGAACTACAACTACAAGTGTTTGATGACTAGCTTCTATGGAGGATGGTTCTCACTCAAAATAGACTTAGCATATTGTGAGTGATCCGAGAGCTTTGGAGGATGAACACTTCGACTTTAGATGGGAGAATCGGCTTTCTTTGTGGAGAAAAGGTATTTTGGTAGAGCTTAGGCTTCTAATATGGGAAATACATAATCGAAAAGTTGAGCCTTTGCTTATATAGACCAATAATAGAGCTTTTCCTCACAAAACTCGGTTTTCCTACTTCACCCGGGTAAATCTAGCAGTCTTCAAAGAATCGAACTCTTCCGGAGTTGTAGACCTCCAAAAATTATGATCTTGAGATCGTTGGAAATATGACTTCAAGAGCTTTCTAGAGGGGTATCATATGCATATATTTGAGCTTTAAAATCAATATCAGTTCTCCATTTATGTTGGAAGGTCTGTAGCTTGATTTTCCTCTTCCTACTAGGAGTAGGGATATCTTCTCTTTCTAGATTTTGTTTTTCTTCTTCTCCAAGGATTATCTGGGCCAAATTACCATGTTTTGGACTCTGATTTTTGGGCTTTAATTGGGGCTGAGTTTCTCTTCATTTTAGGCCGGCCCTAATGCTTGACCTGCTCACACTCTTTCCTAGTCCAAGTAGGAGAAATACTTCCAATCTTCACTTTCATCATTTGGCATTTGATTGGTAATTATTGACACCATTTGGGAAACACATTTTAGTAACCATTTGGAGAGCATTTCTCCAACCATTTGTCTTCATTTTCCCTCCTCAAATTAAGAACTTCCCCCTTAGCATGTTTTGAGCTCATTTCTGCCTCCTTTATTCTTTTTTCTTTATTTTTGACCTAAAACAATAAAATAAGTTAGAAATAACAATACTAAGGTCATAACTTAGCCAAACATTAAGAGAAATACATTAAGAGTCGAGCATAAAATGCATAGAAGGATTCTCAAAGCCACCAGGTTAAGTCATGTACATGTCTTCAAAGAAAACACTATGCATAGGTGACATCCATTTCATGCCATATTCACCCTTGAGATTCTGCGAGGTACAAAATAATCCTTACAATGGTGTGTCTACGAAAAATTTCACTAGAAAACTTTTGAAACTTGGTTCACATTTGAATTAGGTATGCGAGTTGCAGCGATGGGAAGGGAACCGACTAGGGAGGAGTAGCAGCAGAGGAGGAGCCACTCAATGGTTCTCGGTGTTAAGGGAAGCAAGGAAATATTCCTATGTTTTCTAAAACCAAGGGTTTTTGGTTTGGAAAGAAACACTAATAGGAGCATGAAATGACTCGATCCCGATTTAGTTGCCTAAACTGAAATTAAACCCTAACGACAATTGAATCTACAAAAAAATTCGCCAGAGTTTCTTCTAAAATAAAGAAACCTGAAAACCTAAAAGGAAACCACACTTCTAAAATTCCACAAAAAAAAATCGTGGGCACCAAATCTCATTCGGATCCTTAGCAAGTTAAGCTAGGAATCTACTAGATGAGTACAGTAACACGAACTCTATGCCTCCATTACTGACGTGTAATCTCAGGATACAAACTGTAAATTGGGCTGAGGAAACCGAAAATCCCAGGGAAAAATATATAAAATAATAAAACTGTTAGAGTGAATGGACAAAATAATATTTAAATAAAACTTAAAACTATAAATAATATGCCTTTCACTATAAATTTACATAAAAGTAATGTGAGTCTACAAAACATGATCATCCAGGTACTCCTGAGTACTATAAAATATGTGGAGGGTACAACTCGGGTCATCTGACCTCAAGTCCTAATGCTGCCCAGATCAGGTTCCCGACTCTCCTGGGTGCTCTATAAATCCTTGGGCCAGGTCCCTAGCCCTCCTGGCACGTCTCGGGGATCGGCCAAGAAGCATTGCATCGATGCAACAACTATGGCTATGCTCTATGTAAAACAATATGTTTTATGCCTCCGAACTAATGCATAACTATAATAATGCATAACTGAAAAGTGCATAACTGTAAAATCCATAACTCTAGACTCGCAAAACAACAGTGAAAATAAAGTGTCCACTCACAGTACAAAGCTAGCTCCGTGGTCCGACGGAAGTCCCCTCGCCAAAATCTTGATTACGGTCTCTAGAATAAATAATAAATTCATTTAATACTGAAATTCGATAAAACATGCGAAAATAAACTCAGAAACTATCCCGGAAATCCCCCGATAAATTTTAGATTTTCGCCTCGGCGGAACCCCGCCATGGATGGGAGTGCTTGATATATGGTTGCAAAGGTCTCTCCAAGCCCAACAATATTCTTAACTAGCCCATCCCCAACTCGCCTTCGTTTGGCCGGAAATCGGCCCGAAAGTCCACAGTCTAAAAATTGACGAAAAAAATTTCAAGACGATTTCGACGCCCCTTGGTCCCCAAACCCATAAGGGTTTGCCTCCTGGGGTGAAAGCTAGTCGATTCCATCCATCTCCATCGCCAAAAAAGGCCGGAACACCACCAGCGATTAAACCCAAAATCCCACGGGTAAATCGACTCAATTCGATCCCAAAATCATCCCAAAAATCAACAATACATACATTAATCGAAAGAGGAAAGAGAGGTTTTCAAAACCATATCTAGAACACCGGCAACGGTGGCGTTTTCCAAAGGTTCAACTTCGGGTTGGTCGAATGGCAATACGGGTCAGTGGAGGTATACTGTATTTTCTGATTTTTCTACATATTTACATCATAAATACCATATTTATACCCCCAAGCATCTGATTAGATCAACGACTGAGGTTTGATTTGATCAAGATCCAACGGTTCAGATTAAAACGACCTAACATAAATACTTTTAAATATTTTTTCCACGCGAATTTCCAAAAATCATAAAAAATTGCTCGCTTAACAAAATTATCCAAAAATTCCTACCAGCTCGAAACAAAATACTCTACGACTTCTGTGAAGAAAATAAAATCTAATTCTCGCCCAGTGAAAAAGTCATTAACAAACTATACGATACAGTTAATTAGCGGTAATCCTATTTCGTGCCGATTTGTGCGTAATTTTTGGTTCGGGTCGTTATAATCTCCCCCCCCCCAATTAAAATTTCATCTTCGAAATTTACATACCTGCTAATCGAAGAGATATGGATACTGCTCTCGCATCTACTTCACTCCAACACATGTGAGTTCGACATTATTTTCCATATAAAGCTTCATATGGAGCCATCCTGATGCTGGCCATATAATTGTTATTGTAAGAAAATTCAATCAGATGAAGCTGTTGATCCCAATTTCCTTTAAATTGCAGAACACAGGACTGCAACATATCCTTTAATGTCTGAATGGTTCTCTCTGATTGGTCATCAGTCTGAGGGTGAAAAGTTGTACTAAAATGTAATCTAGTCCCCAACGCTTTTTGCAAGGCTCACCAAAATTTCGATGTGAACTGAGCATCTCGATCAGAAACTATAGACACAAGTACTCTGTAGAACCTTACAATCTCCGCAATATATAACTTTGCTAATTTACTCACAGAGAATTTTACTGGAAGAGATAGGAAATGAGATGATTTAATTTGCAAGGCGATCCATAATTACCCAAATGTCAGTATTACCATTGGATGTACGAGGTAGCATATTCACAAAATCCATGGTAATATGCTCCCACTTCCAAAACGAAATCTCTAATGGTTGCAACTTTCTAGCATGTTTATGCCACTCAGCCTTTACCTATTGACAAATAAGGCACTTGCTCACATACATTGCAATTTCTCTTTTCATGTCACGCCACCAGTAGTAAGCTTTAAGTATCTGAAACATTTCGTACTACCCAGATGCATAGCATAGGTTGAACAATGAGCTTCATCAAGTATTTCCTTCTTCAACTCGTCATTCCTAGGAACACACAGTCTTCATTTGAACATTAAAGTACCGTCATTCCTTAGTCGAAACTCTATTGGTTCGCCATTCTGAATCATATTCTTTTTACTCAACAGATAGGAATCCGCATCCTGGGTCTCTCGTATAGGTCAAATAACACTGGTCGGACTTGAAAACTAGCTAACAGTGCTCAATCATCACTTTATTCTAGTTTTGCTCTCGTAAACTCAGCTAACAGTGATACACTTGTGACACGTACATTAAATAGAGAGGCTCCAGATTTCCTACTAAGAGCATCAGCCACAACATTAGATTTCCCTAGATGATACTCGAAAGTATAGTCATAATCATTAATTAACTCCATCCATCTTCGTGGCCTCATGTTCAGATCTGGTTGAGTACGTAGGTAAGTGAGACTCTTGTGATCAGTATAAATCTTACACTGTGCTCCATACAAGTAATGCCTCCAACTCTTCAGTGCCAACACAATGGCAGTAAGCTCAAGATCATGTGTGGGATAAATAACTTCATGGGGCTTCAATTTTCTGGGACCATACGCAATGACCTTGCCATGCTGCATCAAGACACATCCTATAAATAACATATTCCAATTTCGAAGCGTCACTATAAACAACATATTCCACTTTCATCAGGTAAAGTCAACATTGGTTCCATGGTCAATTTTTCTTTCAACGTTAGATAACTATATTCACAGGCTTCAGACAACTCAAATTTGACTCCTTTCTTCGTTAATCGAATAAGTGGAATCGTAATCCGCGAAAAGTCTTGTACAAAACGGCGATAATAACCGACTAAACACAAGAAACTTCTTATCTCAGTTACATTTGTAGATCTGCTTCAATTCAACCCCACTTCAGTTTTATCTGGATCAATACTAACTCCCTTAGCTGAAATCACATGACCTAGAAATTTCACATTATCCAGCCAAAATTCACACATGCTAAACTTTGCATACAACTGAGAATCCAGCAAAGTTTGCAAAACAGCACGTAGATACTTCCGGTATTGCTTCTCATCCTTGGAATATATTAAGATGTCATCGATAAATACAATGACATACTTATCCAAGTATCGCCTGAAGGCACGATTCATAAGGTCCATAAAAGTAGCTGGGGTATTTGTCAAGCCAAAAGGCATAATAAGAAATTCATAATGCCTATAGCACGATCGAAAGGTCATCTTAGAAACATCTAATTCTTGAATCCGAAGTTGATGATATCCCGATCAGAGATCAATCTTCGCGAAAACTATAGCTCCTTTTAGTTGATCAAATAAATCATCAATCTGCGGTAAATTAAGGATACTTATTCTTCACCGTGACTTGATTACATTTTTCATAATCAATACACAACCTCATTGAACCATCCTTCTTCCGCATGAACAACAAGGAAGCACCCTAGGGTGAAACACTGGGTCGAATAAAACCCTTATCGATCAACTCCTGCAGTTGAACCTACAAATTTTTCAACTCTGCTGAGGCCATTTGATATGGTGCTTGAGAAATAGGACCAGTACCTGAAAGTAAATCAATGGTAAAATCAATCTCCCGCACTAGAGGAAGACCAGGTAAATCCTCAAGAAAAACATCTAGATACTCACAAACTATGAAAATGTCCCTGATACTCGGCACACAAACTTTTGTATCGATCACCTGTGCCAAGTATGCCTCACACCCTCTCTATAACATCTTTTTCGCTTTCATAGCCGAAATCATACAAAGTAGAGAAGTATTCCTTTCGCCACAAAATAAGATTTCTGGCATTCGTGGACTTCTAAAAACTACCTCCTTTTATGACAATCAAAGAGTACCCAATGAGCCTCTAAGAAGTCCATCCCCAGAATTATACCAAAATCTACAATGTCTAACAACATCAAATCCGCAAGTAACCCATAACCTCCTACGAAAATCTCACAGTCGTTATACACCTATCTAACACACACAACCTCACTGGATGGATATAACACTCGCCACATACCCGAAAGTGGAGAGGCAGGTATAGTGACCAAAGATGCCAATCTATACTACATAAAAGAATGCGTAGCCCTTGGGTAGTGTAAAGTAAGGATTGGATAACAAAAAATATATAACGTACCGATAATAACCTATGGGGAAGCTCTACCCTCTCGCAGGGTCATGGCATGCACTTTGGCAAGCCCAGCTGGTCATCCACGCTGATTGCGGTTCTGCTGATTTGCTTGTCTTGTAGGCTGCACTGGCCAAACTCCAGAAGTGGTACTCTTATCTCCACCTGAACTCTAGGCAGTTGAACCACCAAAAGTGGCTAACTGTGGACACTCCCTAGCAAAGTGACCCTCCTGGCCACAACGATAATAACCTATGACACCTTGCTCACACCAACCCAAATGATGCCTATTACAGATATTGCACAATGAAAAATTTCTCGGTGAAGCTGGTGTGTTATATGAGCGTCAAGAATAACTCGATCCACTAGAACTCTCATTTGATTGTTGCCTCTGAGGTCGATTCCTCCTCTATCTCTGGCTCCTACTCTGACCAGATGTGCCCATAGAAAATCTATAAGGTCCATTGCCAGAAGAAGATGTGGACCCCGAAGTACCTGAGCTCAGCCTCTTCGAAGGACCCTGGTTGGGTCCACCTTCCTCGAAGCGACAAGGCCGAAACTGTAGCTGTCTCTCCCTCTAATTGCAGCACTAACAAACTCATCAAAATTATTCTGAGACATAGTTGTTAGTTTCCCCTTGATATTCAGACTCAGACCAAGCTCAAACCTTATGTATTTGGATTCCTCACTTGCCACCATATCACGTGCAAATCGAGACAAACAAGTAAATTTATCTCGATACTCAAGCACTGACATACTGCCTTGCCTCAGGTTGGTAAACTCTTCATATTTCCACTGTGGGTAGCCTGGTTAAAATATCGGCGCATGAACAATTCTATAAATGTAGGCCATGGGGTGTCAACAGGAACCCTCTCAGTGCTGGCTTACCAGAAGTAAGTATGTGATTCAAGTAGACCAACAACTGCTACAGTCTTCAGCTCTGGAGTAAAGTGAAGTCGTTCAAAAACTCACTCCAACTTGACTAACCATGACTCACATGTTTCAGGATCTGTGGAACCAGAAAAAGTGGTTGCTCCAGCTATTCTTGCCTTGCTACAGGATCAAAACGCTTCTCTAACTGTAAAACTCACATCAGCAAGTCACGCGTTCGTTGATCCTCATCACGATCCTTATCGCTGAAGTCATTCACATACCCGATCCCGATTTAGTTGCTTAAACGGGAATTAAGCCCTAACCATAACTGAATCTACACATAAAAAATTGCTAGAGTTTCTTCTAAAATCAATAAACTCAAAAACCTGCAAGGAAAACACACTTCTAAAATGTCCGCAAAAACAAACCGTGGGCACCAAGTTCCATCAGGATTTTTCAAATCAATCAAACACTGAATCCACTAGAAACATAAACTGTAAACAGAACGTGATAAGAAATCCGAAGACTCAAAGGAAAATACAACACAAGGGAAGTAAACTCTTTACAGTATCCAGAACGAGTTCTAATTTACATAATACACAGGACTAGCAGGTTAAAGCTAGGAACCTACTAGATGAGTATAGTGACACGAACTGTATGCCTCCGTCGCTGACGTTTAATCTCAGGATATAAACTGCAAACTGGGCGGAGGAAACTGAAAAACCCAAGGAAATGCATATAAAATAATAAACCTGTTAGAGTGAGTGAAAAAAAAAATATTTCACTAAAACTAAAAACTATAAATAATATGTCTTTCACTATAAATGTACACAAAAATAATGGGAGTCTAAAAAATATGATCATCCAGGTACTCTTGGGTACAATAAAATATGTGGAGGCTACAACTCGGGTCATCCTGCCTCAAGTCCTAATACTACCCAGGTCAGGTTCCTGGCCTTCCTGAGTGCTCTATAAATCCTCGGGTCAGGTCCCTAGCCCTCCCGGAGTATCTCGAGGATCAGCTGAGAAGCAGTGCATCGATGCAACATTTGTGACTATGCTCTGTGTAAAACAATATGTTGTATGCCTCCAAGCTAATGCATAACTATAATAATGCATAACGGGAAAGTGCATAACTGAAAAGTGCTTAACTGTTAATGCATACCTATAGACTCGCAAAAAACCAGTGAAAATAAAGTGTCCACTCATAGTACAAAGTTAGCTTCGTGGTCCGGCGGAAGTCCCTTCGCCAAAATCTCGATCGCGGTCTCTTGAATAAATAATAGATTTATTTAATATTTAAATTCGATAAAACGTGTAAAATTCAACTCAGAAACTATCCTAGAAACCCCCCGGTAAATTTTGGATTTTTTCCTTGCAGGAACCCCGTAATGGACGGTGGCGCGTGAGTCACATGCGTCTCCGATGCAACCTGCTCTGATGGGAGCGTTTGATACATGGTTGGAAAGGTTTCTCCAAGCCCAAAACCATTCCTAACTAGACCCATCCCCAACTCGCTGTCGTTTGGCCGGAAATCGGTTCGAAAGTCTACGGCCCGAAAATCGCCGAAAAATGTTTCTGGTCTATTTTGACGCTGCCGACGCCCCCCGGTCCCCAAATCCATAGTGGTTCGCCTCCTGGGGTGAAAACTAGTCGATTCAATCCATCGCCGTCGCTGAAAAACGGCCGGAACACCACCGGCGATTAAACCCAAAATCCCACGGGTAACTCGACTCAATTCGATCCCAAAATCATTTCAAAAATCAACAATACATACATGAATCGAAAGAGGAAAGAGAGGGCTTCAAAACCATACCAAGAATGTCGGCAACGGTGACATTTTCCTATTGGTTCGATTCCGGGTTGGTCGAACGGCAATACGAGTCGGCGGAGGTATACTATATTTTTTTTATTTTTCTATGTATTTACACCGTTAATTCCGTATTTATACCCCCAAGCACCTGATTAGATCAATGGCTGAGGTTTGATCTAATGAAGATCCAACGGTTCAGATTAAACCGACCTAAAATAAATACTTTTAAATATTTTCTCCATGCTGACTTCCAAACATCATAAAAAATAGTTTGTTTAACCGAAAAATTCTCCCAAAATTTCTACGAGCTCAAAACAAAATATATACTCTACGACTTCCGTGAAGAAAATAAAGTCTTATTCTCTCCCGGTGAAAAAGTCGTTAACAAACCAAACGATACACTTAATTAGCGATAATCTTAATTCGTGCCGATTTGTGCGTAATTTTTGGTTCGGATCGTTATAGAGCACCTCTTGGTGTGTAAAGGGAGGAGGGCTATGACAATTCTTCTTAGCGGTTGAGGAGGCCAACGACAGGAAAAGCTAAGTTTTTGGGAAAAAATTTGTTTAGGGTTTTTCCTCAACTAGTTAGAAAGTTGTGCTAATAACATGTTGGAATATATTTGTAGAATATGGGCATCAACTTTATTCATAGAGCACCCCTTTATTATATAGGAGTCCATAATACAGTATTCCTGAATGAATATGCCATCTATTACTTGCTTTGCAAGGGAAATAAACATAACATTAATATACTAGTTCTATAATATAACATAATAAAATATCTATCTAGATCTATGGTAAAGATGAATCATATAATATTTAGACATATCGCAATAATATTCTAATTTTAACAAATTTTCTATGCAGAGCATTTACCCTTTTTCTTTTTTTCTTGAGTCACACGGACGATGTCTAGAGAGAGAGAGAATATGGTGCAATTACCCAAGCAAATCAGAGACCCAGGCCGAGTGCGAGAAGGAAGGTGTATTATCTGTTGAGAAGTATGAGCCTGGTGTCAAAGAGCGGTAGATGAGGCGGCGAAGGGATTGGGGTAGGGTTTGACGGCTGGTGGCGAGCGAGGCAAAATATGGGCAGAAAATAAACCTTCCCTTTAGTGAGGGTTTATTTATTTATTATCTTTTTCAAGTAAACTGTGGGTTGGGATTTGTCATCTCGATCACTTTGCCCTTAAAAAATTGAAAAAAAAAACTCTATAATTGTTATTCAGACCGGAGGTATGGGTGGTATTAAGAGCACCCAAAACTTTGATAAAAAATTCTTCAATAGTGGGATTATTAATTGTTCTAATTGTAAAGTTATTAATACGACATATATCTATCATTCCTCGAATACATAAACTTAGATATAAAATAATCGATTGAACTAATCATCACACAGACAGATATTTTGAAAAACATATATATGTATATATATATCAACCAATATTTTACATCTGTTGTAGATCCATTGTCATTTATTGCATGTTTTCACGTAGTGTTAATTACAAAACGGAGGAAACGGGATCTGAAATGTGAATACTCTGATGCTGGTACAAAAATGATAATGAGCCCATAGTTAGGGCATTTGGGGATCTTTTGTAATTAATTTTAAGAGATTTGGCTCTCTCTTTTTCGCTAAGCGTAAAAGGAAATTGGTTGTGATAATTTCCTCTCAAGAATGATGTGTTTCTCTTAACCTAATTGAAAACAACACATACTTGATCTCGATCTGAATCCCATATATGAACACAAAAGTTAATACTAGTTGGTTTTTGTCTTGAGAGAGTGTTGTACCAACACAAAAGCCCTAGCTTACTGATTTTGTCGATTTATGTTTGTTTTGTTTGAGTTTCGACGAAGGAGTGGTTGAAAGGACCCAACCCTAGTTTAACTAGTAAATTAAGATTAAGTCCTAACGAATAACCATAATCTAAGGAATTTTACAAATTTTTTTATATAACCTCCCATGAAACTAAGACAACCAAAAACCTGTAAACAGAGAACAGTTATAAACCAAATTCCCAAAAATAAACCGTGGACCACCGATTGTCTGTCCGAATTTCTCAACAAATGTGATAAACTAAAACCATGTGAGTTCAAAATCGTAAAGCTAAAATAAAATGGAGGTGGTCGCCCAGGTTTTTGCCTTAACCTTAGTCGACAATTAGTAAGGTTAGACGAGGTGTTTGTCCTAAACTCCCTTGACCGATCAGACGAGGTGTTTGTCCTAACTTCCCCTGACCGGACTATCCGGTCATTAGCCGAATAGTTAGTGCATCGATTCAACTAACAAATGCTATCACAAGCAAAAATCTCCAAAATAAATATGCTCTGAAATATACTGTAAAGTATACTGATAAAATATGAACTCATTACGACTGTGAAAATAAAAGGTCCACTCACAAGTTTGTGAACAATTATGGGGTCCAACGGAATTCCCTTCGCTAATAGTGTTACGATCACTATGTCATGTAAATACAGATCATACGATATCAGAATATGTATAAATCTATGGAAATCGGCCCTAAAAATAACCCTGAAATCCCCGTCGAAGAATCTCACAAACTGCCTCGCTGAAACTCCGCAGGAAACTGCAGCGCGTGGCCCTCATGCGCCAGCACAGGCAGCAGTGTGTGGGTCAGACACGCCTCCAACAAAAGTCCTCCATTTTTCAATGGTTGACACCTCATTGGAAAGCTCTCAACAAGGCCTACCACTTCCATAACTGGACTGAGTCTAATTCGGCGGCGTTGGAGTCCAAAACCACTGTGAATGGCTCAGATTCAAAATCCAGCAACCGCCACCAACTGCGGCATTCTGGCCCTCAAAATACTCCTAATTACAAGCTCAACATAACCCCTAAGCTTACGTGCTCCAAAATCCTCTCACGTGTCCGGAATTTGACCTCGAAACTCATGGCCCTAAATTAGCAGGAAAACATCACGGCGTCGAAGCTCCACCGTAGAGCTTCGACAGACCACCTTACCTACCCAATTTGACTCATGAGGGGGAGGGCTTCAACAGCGCCCAACCCTCGACCTCCAATATTCGCAGGAGTGCCACAACCGGCAACGGCGACGCCACGGTATATACCTGATTCTGGTTCCCCCAAAACTCCCACAAATCTTAAAAAATTTCACACTAACTAATCAAGAAAAGACAGAGCTTCGTTTTCCTACCTTTCTTGCCGCCGGAGGTGGCCGAAAAAGGCGAATCGGGTCGGGTTTAGAGTTTCGGGTCGGCGGGGGAGAAACGGGTCGACACCGAACAAAATTTCTGATTTTTTGAAAATAAAAATTCAAAAACTCACCTATTTATACCGCTCAGTAGCTGGCAAGATCAATGGATCACAATTGATCTGATCAAGACCCAACGGCTATGATTAAACCGACCTACAACTCAATTAATTTTCATATTTTCTCCTAACGACTTCCGATAATCACTAAAAGCAGCTCGGTAATCCAAAAAATTCCACAAAAATTCCTACAAGCTCGAAATTAAATAGTTTACGAGTTCTGAGAAGAAAGTCAAGTCAAATTCTCGTCCGGTGAAAAAGTTGTTAATAACCTCGGTAGTGCGACTAATCTGCGATAAAGTTTATTAATGTTCAATAAGTGCGTAACTTCGGTTCGGGTCATAACAATCTACCCCCCTTACAAAAATGCATCCTCGATATTTACATACCTGCAAGAAAAGATGAGGGTGTGCTCCCTCATATATCTCGTGTGGTTCCCGGGTGGCTTCTTCCACTGCATGATTCCTCCACAATACTTTCACCCAAGGTATGGTCTTGTTCCGGAGAACCTGCTTCCTATGGTCAAGCATCTTCATTGGTTCCTCAATATAAACCAAGTCCTTATGTAATGGGATCTGCTGAGGTACAATGATATGAGAAGAATTAGAGATGTATTTCCGCAACAAGGACACATGGAACACATCATGAACACGTGCTAGTTCAAATGGTAACACCAAACAATAAGCAACATCACCAACATGTTCAATAATCTCATACGGTCCAATGTATCTTGGCTGAAGCTTGCCATGCTTCCCAAATCGCATTAAATCCTTCCATGGCAACAATTTCAAAAACACCCAGTCACCAAATCCAAACTCTAGCTCCTTCCTCTTAACATCCGCATAACTCTTTTGTCGATCCTGGGCAGCCTTTAACCTGTCTTGAATGATCTACACGTTTTTTGTCGTTTCTTGCATAATATCTGGACCAATAAGGCTTCTCTCTCCTACTTTGCTCCAACACAACGGGGGACTGCACTGTTTCCCATATAAAGTTTCGTATTGTGACATTCCAATGCTAGAGTGAAAACTTTTATTATAAGCAAATTCCATTAACTGCAGGTACTTATTCCATTTTCCGGAAAATTGCAATACACAGGACCTCAGCATATCTTCTAGTGTCTTAATTTTCTCTCGGACTGACCATCAGTCTGAGGGTGAAAATCTGTACTGAATTGTAACTTGGTTCCCAAAGCCTTCTATAATGCCCTCAAGAATTTGAAGTGAAAAGTGAATCTCGATCCGTGATAATAGAAACGAGTACACCATGTAACTTCAGAATCTTCTGCATAGACAACTGAGCTAATTTGCTCACAGAAAGTTTCTCTGAAACTGGTATGAAATGTACAGACTTTGTGAAGTGATCAACAACTACCCAAATACCCGTATGACTTTTGGATGTACGAGGTAGCATGTATACAAAATTCATAGTAACATGTTCTCCTTTCTAGACAGGAATCTCCAGATGTTGCATTAAGCCTGAAGGTTTTTGCCATTTCGCCTTCAATAGTTGACAAACAGAACACTTACTCGCATATGCTGCTAATTCCCACTTCATATTAGGCCACCAATAATACTCCTTAAGAGTTCAAAACATCTTCGTACTACCGGGATGCATCGCATATGCCGAGCAATGAGCTTTATCAAATATTTCTCGTTTCAACTCTTCATTGTTCGAAACAGAAAGTCTACCTTTGGTTACCAACCCATCTCTCCGTAATGTAAAGTCTGGTTGTCTGCCGCTACGTATCGCATCTTTTAGTTTCAGCAATGAAGCATCAAAATCTTGTAATTCACGAACTCTATAAATAAGGATGGGCCAAACCAGAAAGTTTGCAAATAAGACTCCTGATTAATCTTCATCTATATACAAAAATGCGCCAGTGGCTCGCAACTCAAACAGTAGTGGTATCCGAGTCATTTGTATATGTGACAGAGAAACTTCGGATTTCCGACTAAGAGCATCACCTACAACGTTTGCCTTTCTAGGATGGTACTCAAAAGTGCACTCATAATTACTCAACAGCTTCATCCACCTTCTATGCCTCAAATTCAATTATGGCCGTGTGAGGAAGTACGTAAGGCTTTTATGGTCGGTAAAAATATGACACCTGGTACTATACAAGTAGTGTCTCCATATCTTCAACGCGAAAATAATCACTGCTAACTCCAAGTCATGAGTGGCGTAATTCACTTCATGAGGTTTTAACTGTCGGGAATCGTAAGCGATAACTTTGCCTTGCTGCATCAACACACATCCTAAGCGTAACTTGGAAGCATCACTGAAATGACAAACTCCCCACTATCATCTGGTAAAGTTAACATTGAGGCAGTGGTCAGCCTTGTCTTTAAAATTTGAAAACTTTCCTCACAAGCATCAGACCATTCAAATCTGACTCCCTTTCTCGTAAGTCGAGTAAGAGGTGAAACAATGCGTGAAAATTCTTGCACAAAATGACGGTAATAACCAGCTAAGCCTAGAAAACTCCTGATATCAGCTACACTTGCAAGTCTGCTCCAATTCAACACTGCAAGATCAGCTACACTTGAGATTTATCCCCCCAGCCTTTTGACTATTGATTAGTCGAAGACTAAGTAAATTTCTCTTACTCGTAAGTATACGGAGTCAAGTTATAGTATTTGTAAGGAAGTCGAGTGTCGAACCCACGACAATAAACCACTTAAACTCCTTAGCTTGACTCAATTACGCACTCAAATTACGGATTAACTAGACACTAAAACTAAAGCAAGATATGGAAATGTATCTCACAAGACTAACTCCGTTGGAGACTTAGCATTGCATGGGATGGTTGAACTACAATGAATAATTATATTGTTGATTGAATGTTTAATACTAACTAAATTAAGTTAACATACATGACTCAAACATGCCCAAACATGCAAACATACCATAATCACATCACAAGCTATCAAACTTATTCCCAACATGTCGTAAACTAAACCAACTTCAAATCCATGACTCAAAATATAGTTGTATGTACATCAAATTCCAAAAGTCAACTACTCCCTAAGCATAATGAAATAGAAGACTAGATACATGCTCAAAATAAGAAAAGAGTAGAAATAACCAAGGGTTCCCTAGCCAAAGCTCTACCAAATGATTCCAAGACTTCTAGCTCCACTTCTTCACCCCAAGCTAGCACCAAGTCTTCAAGAGGAGGTAAGGGTATTCCTTAGAATTCCAAGGAGCCAAGGGGATGAGAAATTACTTCCCACTCCTTTGAACTCTAAAGACCAAACCAAAACCTAGAGGCAAAGATGAGAGTTGGAACACCCAAAACAGGCCAAAGTGATGGTGTGGTGGTGGAGAGGTTTGGCTCTACCCAAAAGAGGGAAGAGCTAGGTATCTAATAATGGTGGTCATAGAGGTGTTTTGTCCTAGAAAGGGAGGAGGAGAGGTAGAAGAGAGTGCTAGAGGGTTGGAATAAGGATAAGGGGTCTAGAGATAGTGAAAAACTATGAAAATAAGGTGAGTTATGTGTGTGCATGGGAGAGGGGGAGCTCGCCTTTATCTATTTTGAGGGGATATTTTGGATGCCAATAATTCAAATTCAAGCTTAGACATGATCCACATTTTTAGGCTTTAAGTGGTGGTCCTAAGATGACTTATCCATGTCATGTGAGTTGCATGTGCATGTCTCCATACAAAAATATCTTCCCATTGGGCATGGCTTTGAAGTCTTGAGCCATCATGTCTTGACTATATCATATTTCTTCAAGGACTCGCCGGACTTGACTGTTGACCGCCAAAGTTAATCGTTGACCGGCGATTGACTTTATGTCCTTTTCCCGGTTTCGCTCCTTCTTCTCAAATTGCTTACGAAACTTGCTTGGATTCTTAAAAAAGTGGTTAATCTCCATATTTAAGCTCGTTTCCACGCAAACTCACCATTTCCTAGCATGACAAGGAAACATATCAAAAACGATGCTTTATTCCAAGAAGGCAAGCACTAAGCATAATGTTAGGCACATAATTAAAATGCAATTATTGACCTAACAAACTACCTCACACTTAAATTTTGCTTGTCCTCAAGGAAACTAAGAAGAAAATAATGAAGCTAAGCTCGACTCTAAGCTCAGAAACACACAAGGCATGTAAGTGTCCCAAATAGAAGATTGGTTTCCCTCAAAGACCCATGGCTAGATGGATTGAACTACTATATAGAAACACTTTAAAATATGAAATCAATGCATATGTAGTAAGCCGAAATGGTTATACTTTTGTGACAACCCAAACTGGAATTGGTTTATTAATCGTCTTAATTCGTGAGTTTCACGTATAATTGTGGTTAGTCGTAATTAATTGGATATGCGGACTTGTTCACGAATTAATTATCGGACACAAATTTGGTTTGGGTTTGTTTGTGGGAAATGTAGAGAATTGGTTTTTGAGTTCGTAGAAGTTTTCAGAGGATTTTTCGGATAATCGAGGAATATAAAAAGAATATTTGAAATTATCATCGAGTTAGTCGTGTTTATCCGATTGAGTTTGAGTTATCCGAATCGCGAATAGAGTTGGTTCGCAACGTATTAATAGCCGAATAGTTGTAAAGTTATCGAAAAAGTTGGAAAATGGGCTGTTTGACCGAGTCAACCCTCGTTGACTCAGTGAGTCCGTGACTCGCCGTCGTTGTTGCCGCCGGAAAATGGCACGGTTTCCGGAGTTTGAGGTATGGTTTTGAAGCTCTTCCTATGGGCTTTCATTTGATGTATATATTGTGAGTTTTGGTGTGGATTTGGTTGGAGAATTATGTGAGGGAAGGTGAACGGAATCGGCCTAAACAGAGGGAGGTGTTCCGGCCACTTTCCGGTTGAGTTTTGGGTTGGTTTTGACTAGGTTCGAGCCTAAGATGGAAACCCCTTTGGTTTTGGGAGCATTGATGGAGCGACGGCACCGGAATCGGCCGGAGAAATTTTCTGACGATTTTGGGCCGTGGGTTTTCGAGGGGTTTTTGGCACGTTTGCCAGCCGATTTGGGTGTTGGTGTAGAAGGGAGATGGACTAGGCTTGAGGAGAGGAAGCTTTGGTGGACTTGGACGCCGGAAAATCTCACCGGTGACGGCGCGCCGCCGCTGGCGGTGGTGATCAACGGCGGAGCTCCGGCGATGAGTTGACTTTTTGGATTTTAGAAAATTTATGCCGTTTTAATCGTAATAGCACCCTAATCATCTTCTTGAGGTTTTCGAGTTGATTTGGGTGGTGGATTTTATGTCGAGGAATATATGGAGTATTTAGGGGATTTTTGACGATTTTGTTGATATTCGAATTATATATTTCCAGAAATGGTTGGTTTTCGAGGTGTGGTTCAGAGTATTGAATTGTGATTTTGATCAGTGATATTTGTGATTATTTAGGAGATCGAGATCGTACGCTTGGTGAGGGATCTTCCGCCGGATCTCGGGATTAGCGTGTTTGCGCGTTGTGCTTGTCTGTGAGTGGACACATTTCTTTTCATTGATTGGTTGCGAGTCTTTATTATACCTTTTATGAGCATGAGCATGCGTATGTGATTATGATTTATACGAGCATGTGCTTTACGATTATGCGTTTACGAATATGCATCTACGAATAAGCTCTTATAATTATGTATTACGAATATGCATTTATATTAAGCTTTATACATTTGCATGGAAACTATTTATAATTTGGTTTACACGGAGTACAGTCTCAGTATATATTATTGTATCGATACACTTAGCATTCCGGCTGATCCTCGAGGATGTTTACCGGGGGGGGGGGACTATTACCCTGTGCCGAGGTCTTTACCAAGTGGGAACAGATACCCTGACCTGAGGCCTTTCTGGCGGGAAGCACGTGAAGGTTTGGGATCCCGTGATTCAGACTGCACTAGCGCGGAAGTGTCCATGAGTGACCCCTAGGGATTTTCGATGCATGCTCTGTACGCGTGAGGAGTTAGAGTCTCCATCGTGTACCATATGATTTTCATGCATTTAGACTCGCTTATGTTTTATAACATATATAATATTTGGCGAAAGACATTTATTTTCGTCTACTCAATCTAACGGTATATATGTCTTTCCCTGGGCTCTTTATTTTTAATGCCCAGTTTGCAGTTCGGATTCTGGTGTCGCACATCAAGGTTGGAGGCTTTGTATTCGAGCTACTTTCCCTTCTCAGTAGGTTTCTAGTTTGGCCTACTGTTGTGTATTATGTATATACTAGAGGTCGCTCTGAATGCTCTGATGTTTATATTTTCATATGATTTTCCCTGATTTCTGTAAAGTTACAGTTTTGTTTATTGCTTTAAATTATGGTCTGTTTTTGAAAAATCCGGATAAGATTGGTGCCCACGGTTTGGATTTTGTGGCATAGGATGAAGTGTATTTTCGGGTGCAGGTTAATGGTAACTTCGCGATATAATGGAACTCTGCCAAAATTTTTGAAAATTCGTGTTTTCAGAAGGGGTTTGATTTTGATTTAGGCAACTAAATCGGGGTCGGGTACTTTCAACTTTATACCAAGCCAAATGCATCACAATGAGATGTATTCCAATTAATATGTTTCCTAACCATCCAACTCAATAGATATCCCTCAATGCACACAAGTGTTTTTGGGTTAGTGTTTGCACTCATAAATCGCATCAATCACCTGTTCTCCATAAGCTTGATTTTTAACCAAATGCTCCAACAATCTAAAAGTACAAGCATTTAAAATCAAGAGGACTTTTATTCGGGTTATAACAGGGCTTAAGGAATGGGTTTATTGAAAGAAAGGTATAGGAATTCGAGAGCCAAGCAACCTAGCAAGCAATTCACATGTCGAAGTTTCTTACTAAATATCTAGGTGCCATTAACTTCCTTTTTTACAAAAAAATACTTCCCAAAACTCTTATTCTTTATGTACAACTCATACTCTTTTTGTGAAACTCTTCTTTCTATTTTTTTTTTATAATTATTTTCTTTTGTTTGATACTATTTTCCCTTTTTTTTTTCTTTTCACGTCTTTTCTTTTTGAACAAAACACAACACAAATAAACATCACAATGACCTCCTCCAACTCACACTTAAGCTTTTGCTAAACATTACAATAGGTACAAACTCTAAGAACATCCTAATAAGACTTCATTATCGCTTGCTCGATTGCCTAGTTAAGGGTAGAAGTAAGTGTTTAGGCTTGGTAAGGATTTGTGGTGTTCAAGAATTAAAAGGCTAAATAATATAAGGCTCAAATTGGCTCACTAAAGGATATATGCCTCATAGGTTTCAAAAGAAATTTGGCCATGGTGGTAATTCTAATGCCTTTATCATTTTCGAAAATAACTCATGATTTGAAAAATATTTTGCACGGTTTAAAGCAAGTTCTAGATTATATTATGATTGATCGATGTCACACATGATGGAATAAGTGCTTAATGTAGCTATGTATGCACAATAAGGCTCAAAAATCTTACATGGACATGAACAGCTTTGAAAACATATAAATCCTTCTTTTTCTCATGTGAACTCTATCATTTTGAATGACATATGCACTTTTCAAACCGATTAAACATGCATTGTTTTCTCTTTTTAAACATGCTCAAAATTATGCAATCTACTAGCCATTCGTTTAATTTCATCATTAAGAGTGGTTATTGGGACACAAAACATACCAAAACACACATATTTTTGTATTACATTTTCTCACATTTTTTAATTTTTATGACTTTTCCGGATAAGGAATGATAATAACTTAGCCACCTACCTCACACTTTAGAACCAAATTGTCCTCAGTTTACATAAAGCCTCATATGAAACAAAAGTATAGGCAAAATAGCAAGGCATCATCATTTCAAAAATTTATTCGCCCAACACATGTTCTCCTAGACATAGTGACTAACATGCATTCATACTTACGGGGTCATATAGTCTCTAAGAAATAATGAAGCTATGAGAGTCCTATCAACCATAATTGGGGCATGCATACTAATCACATTTCAAAGGAAAACCACATTGTAATCTAGCATGCAACACAAGGGGACCTCACACTAAGAACTTTAACACTTAGAAAGGTGTTTAAGTCATAGTAACAAGTATCACAACATGTATCACACCAAGACTACCACATACTAACATGATGCAAACTGTACACTAAGAATCATTATTCACTAAACACATGTCATGCTAAGAAGTACAGAGAGTGTACGGAGAAAGAGGGTGCAAACGCTTTGAAGACCGACTCCTAGCTCCAAATGTATGAACATGTAAAATAAAGAAGGCCAAGTTAGGCCTCGCAATCTAAAAGTTGCATCGACGCCCTCGCATTGAAATTGATAGCATTTGAAAGATCAAATGGGTATATAGTCTAGGACATGGCATTAGGACTCCAAAAGAAGCTTGAAAATTGTGCATCGGGAATGGCCCGATGGGTCAAAGGAAACCCTTTGATTCATCAAGGCAGAGCCCCTAGATCACAAATAACAATAGGTTTCGATGGATTGAGGAAAACCTTCGATCCATTGGGGCAGGTGTCCTGGTTCGCACTACTTCAACATTTTCAGAATTTTTTTGCTCTTCTTTAAGTTATTGACTTCCATGCTCATTCCACGATATTCTACATTCCTCCAACCTCACACTTATTCGTCTAACATATCAATAGTGTCTAATCATTACGGGTTGTAGTTTAAGGACGTAAACATGGTCCATGAAGGGATGAGTAGGTCAAACCATCATGGTTGGATCCTTAAAGTGATAGACCTCCGTACTTCACTTTGTGTTTAGGTCAAAAGCCTCAATTTGTGTCTCATGGAGCTAGAAAGTTCTGTCATTCTTCAAATTCATCAAATAGACGACTCCTTGAGGACATAGCTCAAGCAACTTGTAATTAGCGCTCTTCAAGGTATTAAGGCTTTTCAAGGTGACCTTTCTACCAACTTCCAATACCGGTTTCTCAAGATTGTTTAGCTTTAATTTCTTTTTCTTTTTACCGGTCTTGCCCCTATCTGGGGCCTTGACTACTTTAACATCATTTACCTTGCTTCCCACAACATCAACATTATAGACTTGTAGTATCGTAATCGAAGGAGCTTCATTGAATAACTTGAAGGCTTTTGCGTGACGGCTCATGATAGCTTGTGTCCTTCCTTTAGCATTGGTTGGACGAAAAGGTAAGAACCTATGTTCATCCGAGTTCACCTTAGTCTCGGCTTGGGTCTTGATACCCTCATGTTTCCGCTTGGCTTTATTATCAAATCTGGAAGGTATGCTAGGTGCACCCGATGTGCCTACATCCTCCTTATCATCACTTTCACAATCACTCTCTACCAAGGGAGCATCACTATAATCATCACATCTTCTTCCGGTAGCCAACACCGTATTGACCACTTGACCTTGATGTTTTTGATCCTTTTTGGTGCAAGACGGGAATTCATTGGTCCTTCCGCCTTGTTGAACTTGATGTGCCTTTGCAAGGTGACTTAATTGTTCCTCCATCATCCGGAGTGCACATTGGTTCTCCTTCCAGATGTCCTTATTCTCTTCCATCAAGCTCTTGAAGATATCCAACTACATCTTCTTGTCTTCCGCTCGTTTAGCTTCTAATTTTCCTTAAAGAAGCATCTCATGTTGTGATAGTAGCTTGGTCATCAACTCCTCTAAGTTAGACTTAAATAATTCCCCTCGAGGTGGAGGTGCTTGTTGCATCGGAGCTTGTTGAGGTATTGGAGAGAAAGATGTTTGTGGTTGGCAAGAGTTGCCTCCCATAGCATTAAAATACTCTATACTAACCCTTCTAACTCTGGTAGCTCCATGCTTAAAATCTTGACCATTTGCTTGACCACAATAGTTGGCTTGGCTAGGATCATCCCATGAGAAAATAGGATTGGTATGCCAACCCAGATCACTTCTTTGTGCACCTAATGACATGTGCTTCCACTCCTCAATTGTCTCCGGAAGGTCTCCTTTATGTGGGCAACATGGAGCCTTATGGATCACACTATTATAAATCATGCAAGGTGCCACACTAGTCTCCGTGCTTTGATTAACATAGCCTTCATTCCCAGTTTTCTTCAACAAGAGGTCAAACTTCTTGTTTATGGTCTCTTCAAGTAACTTGGTGGCATCCTCTTGTACATATGCGGCTCCCTTAACTTCATTCCTACTTTCCCGCTTGGCTCGGGTGGATTCTCTCATTGACATTGTCGATTTTTGAATATTGGGCTTAACATCCCATAAGGAAGACCGTTCTGACATGTTTTCAACTAGAACATACGCCTCATCGGTGGTTTTGTCCATGAAATATCCACCACTTCCATTGTCGACTTTCATTCTCATCTCCATGCACAATCCTTGGAAGAAGAGAGATAATAACCTATCTTGGGTTTGATCGTAGTTAGGGCACCCAAGTTTAGGCTCCTTGAAACGCTCTTATGTCTCATAGAAATACTCCCCATCTTCCTCACCACATGTTATCAACCTTGTCCTTTGCTCATTGATCTTCCCTGGTGGAAAATACTTGGTAATGAACTTTCGTTGCATCGCCTCCCATGAGTAAATCAAGTTAGGAGCAAGCTTGTTGAAACATATATTTTCCTTATCCCACAAACTTGAAGGAAATACCTGAAGCTTCAATTGTCCCAGATCCATATTCCAGATGTTGAATCTTGTACATGCTTCCTCCAACTCTAACAAGTGAGAATAGGAATCGGAATGTGGATGTCCCATGAATATTGGTAAGGTTTGGAGAAAACTAGATTTGATCTCAAAGGATTCGCCCGCTAATGGTTGAAGAACAATACAACCGGTGTGCTTTGACAAAGATGGTAAAGCACTATCCCTTAAAAGGTCTTGCTTCAATAATGCCCTCGTCTATGATGAATTCTTCCTCAAAAAGAGGATTCGAAGGCATGACACCTAAAATCAAACTAAGTACTAATAGATATTAGTCCTCCAAACTCTTAAAGTAGTCAAAGCCTTGAGGGCCTTTCACAGTGCTTCTTTGACACCCCCCTCAAGGAAACATCAATGAGCACTCTAAGAGTTTAAATGGAATTTCGATACATGGTTCAGTGGCATTCACTATGCTATTGACACCGAGGTGAACTGAGGTAAAGGCGTGTGTGATCCTTTATACCGGAATTACCAAATAAAGTCATAAGAACCTAGGGTGTAGCGAAAATTAAGTTGGCTAGATCTAAACTCTCTAACTACTATGCTTGAAATAAAGATACTACTTAGATATGCTCCCAAGAGTATAAATACTCATGTTAAAAGAGGTAAAGAGTGTGAAACAACATTTAGTACAACACAATTCTTGATGGATCGAAACATAAACTTCGATGAATCGAAGCCAAGCCCCCGGTAGGAATGACCAAATACCCTTCGATGGATCGAGAAACTCTCTCGATGGATGGAAGGAGGTACCCTGGTCTCCTCTACAAACAATTTTTGATGGGTCGAAGGTAATTTTTGATGGATCAAAAAACTGTCCGGCAAAAAGGTTAGAAGCACAAATTCTAGCACAATTTCACCTCAAAGTATCTACCAAAGTATCCTAGAGATCAAAAACAACGAAAAGAAAGTCCTCAGTGATGAAACCAAGAAAACTACAAGCTAATATAAGAAACAAATATAACACACATGTCCGGATACTCCGTAATTAAAGGCTAACCAAAGTTAAGAAATAAAAGTGAAATCAATCCTTGGCAACAACACCAAAAACTTGTTCGTGAGATTTATCCCCCCAACCTTTTGACTATTGATTAGTCTAAGACTAAGTGAATTTCTCTTACACGTAAGTATACGGGGTCAAGTTATAGTATTTGTAAGGAAGTCGAGTGTCAAACCCATAAGGATTGACCATTTAAATTACTTAGCTTGACTCGATTACACACTCAAATTAAGGATTAACTAGACACAAGACATGGCACTAAAACTAAAGCAAGATGTGGAAGTGTATCTCACAAGACTAAGTCCTTTTGGAGACTTTGCATTGCAAGGGATGGTTGAACTACAATGAATGATTATCCGGATGATTGAATATTTACTACTAACTAAATTAAGTGAAAACATAAAGTAAAACAAAATAAAATGTAAATGTTTGGTCGGCTAGAGATGTTGCCACTAGCCAACTCAATGTACCAACAATATATGTCCAAGTTATGAGTTTAGTCTGATTCGCACGTGATTGTCCAACTTGTGATCTTTTGGAGTCACCATTGGTTGTGAACCGAATCTCATAGGCCATTAGGGAACTAGAAGTGTTCCAGTCCAATATAAAGCAAATCGAAACTAGAATGCAACTCAATTACGAATCATATCCTAATCATACCACATGCCTAATGAGTTCAATATGTGTTCACTTATGATGAATGTGAATGGCTTTCCTTCCCAAGTCCCTATTAGAGAACATGAAAGTACGTTCTCATGACTTTCCTAATCCAAACATTTTAGAACGTGAATTAGAAGAAGTAACAATAAGCTACAAAGCCCATTTGAGTCAATGTAAGCTTGATCGAAGCTCCTTGAGTCATTTGGACTTCAAGGAGGCTTCGGTCCATGCTCAAGCCCAACAAAAACTAAACCTTAGGCCCATCTTCTTAAATGCAACTTAAGTCATGTTTACATACTTATCTTCCTTAGGTGAGTGACTAATTCACTTAGGTTCATTTTTAGCTTCCTTAAACATATCTCAACTTAGTCATGGCTAAGACATGAGTTTAAAAAGATTTAATCAAACCAAAACATGTAAGCATACCACAATCACATCACAAGTTATCAAACTCATTCACAACATGTAGTAAACTAAACCAAATTCAAATCCATAACTGAAAACATAGTTTTATGTACATAGAATTGGCTAGGGCTTCCAAAAGGCAACTACTCACTAAGCATAATGAAATAGAAGACTAGATACATGCTCAAAACAAGAAGAGAGTAGAAATAACCAAATGTCCCTAGTCAAAGCTCCACCAAATGACATCAAGGCTTCTAGCTCCACTTCTTCACTCCAAGCTAACACCAAGTCTTCAAGATGAGGTAAGAGTAATCCTTAGGATTCCAAGGAGCCAAAGGGAAGAGGGTATTTCCCACTCCTTTGAACTCTAAAGACCAAACCAAACCCTAGAGGCAAAGATGAGAGGAGGAACACCAAAAATAAGCCAAAGTGATGGTGTGGTGGTTGAGAGGTTCGACTCTACCCAAGAAAGGGAAGAGCTAGGTCTCTAATGGTGGTGGTCATGGAGATGTTTTGGCCTAGAAAGGGAGGAGGAGAGGTAAAAGAGAGTGCTAGAGGGTTGGGATAAGGATAAGGGGTCTAAAGAGAGTGTAAAACTATGAAAAATATGAAAATGAGGTGAGTTATGTGTGAGGGACAGGGGGAGTTGGAAACCTATCTGTTTTGAGGGGATATTTTTGATGCTAATAATTTAAATTCAAGCTTAGACATGATCCACATTTTTAGGCTTTAAGTGGTGGTCCTAAGATGAGTCATATATGTCATGTGACTTGCATGTGCATGTCTCCACACTAAAATATCTTTCCATTGGAATTGGGCCTTGAAGTCTTCCACCATCATGTCTTGACCATATCATATTCCGGAAAGGACTCGTCGGAGTTGACCGTTAACCGCCAGAGTGAACCATTGACCGACAGTTAACTATTTGTCCTTTTCCTGATTTTTCTCCTTCTTCTCCAATTGCTTAGGAAACTTGCTTGGCTTCTTCAAAAATCGGTTAATCTCCATCTTTAAGCTCATTTTCACGCAAACTCACCATTTCCTAGCATGACAAGGAAACGTATCAAAAACGATGATTTATACTAAGAAGGCAAGAATTAAGCATAAGGTTAGGCACATAATTAGAACGTAATTATGGATCTAACAATCAACACTAACTTCATCTACCAAAATCACATGGCCAAGAAATTTAACTCTGTCCAACCAGAACTCACATTTACTGAACTTGGCATATAACTGAGATTCTCTCAAGGCCCTCAGAACCATATGTAAATGTCTTACATGTTGCCTCGCATCTCTAGAGTAAATCAGGATATCGTCAATAAATACAATGATGAATTTATCAAGATATGCCGGAAATACTCGGTTCATCAAGTCCATAAAGGTAGCAGGTGCATTCATCAGGCCCAACGGCATAACTAAGAACTCATAGTGTCTATATCAAGATCAGAACGAAGTCTTAGAGACATTAGACTCTATAATATGCAACTGATGGTATCCCGATTGCAGATCAATCTTAGAGAATACCGTAGCTCCCTTAAGTTGATCAAACAAATCACCAATCCGAGGCAGTAGATATTTGTTCTTCACTGTAACCTGATTCATCTTCCGATAGTCGATGCATAATCTCATCGATCCATCCTTCTTTTTTACAAATAAAACTGGAGCTCCCCATGGTGATATGCTAGGATGGATGAAACCCTTATCAATTCATTCCTGAAGTTGAACCTATAACTCCTTCAATTCAGCTGGAGCCATACGGTACAGCGCCTGAGCTATGGGACTTGTACTCGAAAGTAGCTCAATAATTAAATCTATTTCCCTTCCTGGAGGAAGACCTGGCAATTCCTCAGGAAAAACATCACGGTATTCCCTAATCACAACAATCTCTTCCACGCTATAGGTAAAAACACAAGTGTTCACGACATGCGCCAAATATACATCCAACCAGAACTCACATTTTCTCAGCCTTCACAGCTGAAATAAGGCACGAATAAAGAACATTTCTTTCTTCGTAGAATAAAATCTTTGGTAACCCCGGACTTCTAAATACTACATCTTTTTGATGACAATTAATCAAAGTCTGATGATTTCTCAGAAAGTCCATGCCCAAAATTAAGTCAAAATCAACGATGTTAGGAGGTATCAGATCAGCAGACAATCCAGAACTTCCAACCATAACACTACACTCTCGATACACTAGCCCAACTAGAATCACCTCGCCAGAGGGATAAATCACTCACCATATATCTGATAAGGGAGTGGCAGGTACATTAATTATTGATGCTAATCTCACAGAGATAAAAGAGTGTGTCGCCCCTGAATCTATGAGAGTATAAACAACATAATCAAAGACATGCAATGTACCAATGATCATCTCCTTTAAAGTCATCCGATGAAGTCGGGCCTGTCCAGCCTGCCGCCCTCTCTGACTCTGGTCCTGATAAGCCGATTGTCTGGTTAACAGTGCGGCTCTAACCCCGGAAGTGGCTCCCTAATCACCACCAGAACTCTGCACCGAAAATCCACCTGAGGGATCCCTTTGATAACACTCCCTCACACAGTTACCCGTTTGGCCACAACTAAAACAAGTTGAAGTCTCAAACTGACACTGTCTGAGATGGTGTTTGTGATATTTGACACATAAAGGGAAATCTTTGGATGCTGATGGAGTAGGCATCCACTGGAACTGGCCCCAAACCTCTGCCTCTATAGGCAATTCCGTCTCCATCTCGAAAACAACTCAGACGACGAGCTAAAGGTCTGAGACCTCTCACCAGATGATGATGTGGAACCAGATGCGTTAGAGCCTCATCTTTTTGAAGGACCCTGGCTGGGCCCACCTTCCTCTAATCGTCGAGACCGACCCCGCTCTGTTTGAAACCTATCTTCACATCTCACAGCAGCACTGACAAACTCATAAAAATCAGTGTGTGACACACCTGACATGTATGGAGCAATATAAGGTCGTAAACCCTGCTCAAACCTCGACCCTCTCTCCTTCACTAGCCTGACCGAATTTGGTGCAAATCAGGATAAGCGAGTGAAATGGTCCCAGTACTCCATCACGAACAAGTCTCATTGTCGAATATTCATAAACTCCTTATATTTCCTCTGCTCTATTGCTTCACTAAAGAAACCACTAATGAACAATTTCCTAAACTCTGCCCACGAGGTGGTGGTTTCATTCTTCTCAATGCTCTCCCACCAAAGATAAGCATGGTCTTGTAACAAACCCACAACTAACTCTGTTCTCTGCTCTGGGGTCAACTAGGGACGCAGACGGTCGAATACTCAACCAATCTCTATAAGTAAGTTCATACAAGCCTTAGGTTCATGAGATCTCGCAAAGGGAACTGCTCCCACCTTTTTGGCCCCAACAACTAAATCATCATATTTCTCACGTGGCACTGGCATCATGCGTGTAATTAATTTATGCATCTGTTGGGCCAAAGACTGTGTCTCATCCTATTGAGTTGGTGGTCAAGGAATAATAACCTACGAGTCCACAAAAAACAAAATTAGCCCACTCAAAGAGACCAAGAGAAAATGGCTCAACAAGGAGACTCTAGACACTTAGCAATGCAAAACACTTGGAGCTGTGACAGGGATCCGTCGGCCGGTCGGGTCATCCTTCTAGGAGTGTTGTACACTATCAAATGCATGTACTAACATGACGAAAAAGTCTACAGAATCTGTGACCTAATGCTATGATACGAAACGGAAAGGACCAAACCCCAGTTTAACTAGTAAACTAAGATTATGTCCTAGCGACTAACCATAATCTGAAGAATTTTACGAAATTTTTTGAGATAACCTCCCTTGAAACTGAGACTAACAAAAACCTGCAAGCAGAGAACATTTCTAAAGAAAATTCCCAAAAATAAATCGTGGACCACCGATTGTCCATCCGGATTTCTGAACAAATGTGATAACTAAAACCAGAATCTTAACTCAGGAATTTAAAACACATATACAATGAACAGGTTCTAAATACATCGGAAAGTAAACTCGACTACTACTCGAGTAACATAAAACAACATGATACAACTGATATTCAGAGCGACTTCTATAAACATATAATACACAGAAAATTTATTGACAGTGGACTGAAACCTTCTGAATGAAGAGCTCATAGGTGAACTCAAAGTCTTCGACGAAACCACGCAATATCAGGATTACACTACAGCTTAGGCTACGGAAACTGAAAGGCCCAGGGAAAGGCATTTAAAATATAAAATGTTAGCGTGAGTGGACAAAAATAACATAATCTACGTAAATCGATCAAACTAAATTATCATGCCTTTTAGCTGATTTCAGTAAAAATAATGCGAGTTCAAAATCGAAAAGATGAAATAAAATTGAGGTAGTCACCCAGGTGTTTGCCCTAACCTAAGTCGACAATCATTAAGAAAATATAAGTGATGGAACAGACGAGGTGTTTTTCCTAACCTCCCCTAACCGGTTAGATAAGGTGTTTTTCCTAACCTCCTATGACCGGACTATCCGGTGATCAGTCGAACAGTCAGTGCATTGATGCAACTGACAAATGCCATCACAAAGAAAAATCTTTAAAATAAATATACTCTGAAATATACTGTAAAGCATACAGATAAAATATGAACTCACTACGACTGTGAAAATAAAAGATCCTGACAAGTCTGCGACTACTACTGGGGTCCAGCGGAATCCCCTTCACTGCTAGAGTCGCGCTCTCACGATGTCCTGTAAATACGGATTATAGGATATCAGAATATGTTTAAATCTATGGAAATCAGCCCTAAAAATAATCCCGAAGCCCATCAAAGAATCTCACAAACTACGTCGCCAAAGCTCTGTCGCAAATGGCAGTGTGTGGCCCTCACGCGCCCCCACAGGCAGCAGCGTGTGGGTCACACACACCTCCGATGAAAGTGCTCCATTTTTTATGGTTGACACCTCGTTGGAAATTTCTGAACGAGGCCTACCACTTCCATAACTGGACTGAGGTCCAATTCGGCGTCGTTCGGGTCCAAAACCACCACTAGTGGAGCAGATTCAAAATCCAACAACTGCCACCAAAGGCAGCACTCTGGCCCTCAAAACACTCCTAATCACAAGCCTAACATAACCCCTAATCTTACACGCTCAAAAAACCTCTCACGTGGTCGGAATTCGACCTCGAAACACATGACCCTAAATGAGCTGAAAAAAGTTACGGCGTCGAAGCTCCACCATGGAGCTACGTCAGACCACCATACCTACCCAGTTCGACTCAGGAGGGGGATGGCTTCAAAAGCCCCCAACCATCGGCCTCCAATACTAGCCGGAGTGCCCTACCACCGATGGTGATGACTCCATGGGATAAACCCGATTTGGGTTCCCCCAAAACTCCTGCAAAACCCAAAAACTTTCACACCAACTAATCAAGAAAAGACAGAGCTTCATTTTTCTACCTTCCTCGTCGCCGAAGGTGACCGACAACAATGATTCGGGTCGGATTCAGAGTCTCGGGTCAGCGGAGGAGAATTGAAACACGTCGACACCAAACAGAAATTTTGATTTTTCTGAAAATAAAAATTCAAAAACACATCATTTATACCTCTAAGCAGCTAGCAAGATCAACGACTCATAATTGATCTGATCAAGATCCAACGGTTGCGGTTAAACTGAACCAAAAATAAATAAATTTTCATATATATTTGCTCCTATCGTGTTCCGATAATCACTAAAAATAGCTCACTAATCCGAAAAATTCTTCGAAAACTCTTACAAGCTCAAAATTAAACTCAACGAAAGACAAGTCAAATTCTTGCTCGGTGAAAAAGTTGTTAATAACCTCGGTAGTGCGACTAATCCACGATAAAACTTATTAAGGTTCTATAAGTGCGTAACTTTGGTTCATGTCGTAATAGTGGTGACGTTGAGTAGCCGGGGTGTTGTTATTCTCTATTTATTTTTGATTTGGCTAAGGAAGGGATTTTCCCATACCCGTTTCGTCGGACGAGATGTTGGAGACACAGGAGGCGATGGTTGCTGGCACTAAGGTTCATGGAAGTGTTGCACCATGGTGATGGGAAACCGTACTGGTGGCGCATGCAACGGCGGATTGGACGAGCTTTGATCATTTCTCCCGCGATATGATATAGGTCGACGTCCTTGTGAAGTGTGTTATTTGGTGGGTTCTTGGAGAGGTTTGTCTGGAATTCTTGTGGAGGCCATTGAATGTGTATCGCTATGGCGTGTGTTTAATAGAGCGGCACTGGATTGGCTGTTCAGGTTTGTGACAGTGGATGTAGGTTTGGTTGGCCCTTGCCAAACCCTATTTTGGCTATTGAGGCTTTTGGGTGTTTTGGCAGATAATGCATGGGTATCTTTTTGGGCTTAGGCTATGTGTAGTGGCCCATGGAATTTGGAAGCTACAGTGTTAACATTGAAGGAGTTGTTGAGCGACATGTAGTTTTGAGGTGCATTGTTAGATTAAGTGTGAGGCCATGTTATTTTATTGAAGGCTTTACATTTTTACCATCTAGCTATATTTGGTATTAGTTTGAACAAATTTAGTTTAGATTATTTTAAAGGATTCATTTGATCTATTTGAGTTACTGATGAATTTCTTGTAGTATCATTGTAGAAGAAAAAAATGGTTAATAGGGTGCTTCACACAATTTTTTTTTTAACTGATTTCAAAATTTTTACAACGCAAAATTGAAGCAAGATTAGAGAAATCAAGAGAAAAAGTAATAAAATACAATGGTGTAAAATTAGTGTAATATCTGTGTAAATGCTTTCATGCCCGCCATTGATCTGACACAACCCTAAAAAGAATACAAAAATATATGATTCGATTCCTAAAGAGTGATAACTTTGGATTGAGGAATCTTAGTTGGATTGATCCCATCACGGTCAGACTACAAAGGCATCTTTACTAGCTTAATCAAGCTTCCAGTAGTCAAAAATGCATTGGGATTGATGTCATGCATAGACCTTGCATACAAACTTATACTAGCTTCCCTAGCCACATCAACAACCTTTTTGTTCTGATTAGGGCACAAAAGGCAGTGCCCCAAATTCCTCAAAATCGGCTACAGCAATTCACACGGCAAAGGAACCCTTCCAATTCCCTCCTTCTCTCCCGTCCAAACCGTACAAAACTTGCAAAACTCGATTGTGGATTGAATTGGCATTTCGTAGATTTTAGTAAAATAGAATTCGAGCATAACACTAACAATTCTTGCCCTTCTTGTGGGCTTGACAATGTCATGAGGCTCCAAAGTGGGAGACAAAACAGCCAAGTTAAGCCCTGTGGAGTTGTTGTTCTTGATGACTTCTTCCTTGGTTTCATGGTAGAGACTCGAGTGAAACAAGTCCAGGACATTGACGGTTATAGATTGGCCGTTGGGAGAGGCGGTTTCGAAAGCATAGAAGGCTAAGAGAATGTCCTTGAAGCCTGCAAGGGGGATGCGGAGAGGGATGCAGGAGAGTTAGAGGCCGGTGACGAGGGGAAGGAAGTGGAGGACCATGAGCTGGAGGTCTGAATCGAAGGATTGGAAAGTGTCATAGAGCCATCTACAAAGGTTGTTGTCGCCTGCACCAGAGTCAGGTTGGCAAAGGAGAGAAGATATATGGGTGGAGATGTGTTGTTCATGGAGGAGAGAAGATGTGAGGAGGAGGGGAGACAGGATGATGGTGGAGAGAGATTGGAGTGCCAATTGGGATTCGGATGTTGTACTAGTTGTAGTTGTAGTAGTGTTGATGGTATTGTCATCGGTGTTTGTTTTGGTGGTAAAAGGATCATTAAACATTGGATATATTAGTTGTATAGAAAGAGGAACCAAGAATTCACTTGATTATCAAAGAGAGCAACAGAAGAGAAGAATGTGCAAGTTTAAGAATGTTGGAAGAAGATTATGGATAGGAAGATGAATGAGGAGGGAGTTTCATTTCATTTTCTATTTTGACAATATGTGTTGCTCTCCCCTTTTGCCCTCTAGACTTTTTCCTTGATTATATGTTTTTTTTAACGACTTTTTCGTTTCATTATGTGGTTTTAATTTTGTTACTTTTCTCTACTTATTTGTTTGGAATTTTTTTGAAGTCTTAATTTTTATATAGAGTTATTACGTACATTAATAATTTGAGTCGTTATAAGTTAGACTTGAAATTTTTTACGTAGAGAATTGGGTCTTGATCCATCTTTTTTGAAATCAAGTTTTCTAAAAATCTCGAGTTTCTCACAGTTGCGAAACATACGGAGATGTGTTTAAATTTGTGTAATGAGAGTATAATCTTAACTAAGCTTTAAATTCCTAATTAAAAGAAAAGCAAACAACGCCACTAATAATTTACCTATTTTGTTCGAAAATAGGGCTGAAAGCTATTATATGGCTAATTTAGCTAAATACTCGTAAAAATATACTCTAACAACACTACTTAGTTCTGATTGGTCGATAATAAAAAATTTGTTTATTAATTTAGTTCTTGACTGCATTAGCAACCTGAAAAGCAAAATTTATTACATCGATGAATTTTTCGTTACATTTCAAAATTTCAGTATAGGAAATATGGACTGAAAACATGAACTATATATGAATTTCCAAAAATAACTATTAAGATAGAGAGCTACTAGAACTGATTTAAAGAAATGTTATATTTTTGTTACAAATAACTTATAAGCAGATTTGCTAAAAATTTCAACATTTGTTTCTTCTCTTTTATATCAAATCCCATAATATATACTCTTAATTATTCTCTTATTCCTTATCAAAATCCTCCCACCCTTTTAAAAAATATTGTGAATGTTTAATCAGAGGAAGCCAGGGACTGTTAAACTTAAGCATAATGTAATTGATAGGAAACTGTATCATGCAGACTGTAATGTTATTATTATGTCAAATAGAAATCAAGAATAGAATAAGAAACAAAATTGTATGTTGCAGAATGTACACAGAATAAATATGAACATCGAAATACTAACAACAATTTGCTCCTTGAGACATTGAATCTTCTCCTAGATGCACCCTTCAGTTCTCTTGTTGTTTTATGGGACAGAATGTATAGAGAATTTGTTGCGTCTAGCAGGGATCAATGTTCATATCCTGATGCTATATATACACACCAAATACAGCAGTTATGGTTCCTTCCATCAAGGAAATCATGACATCTGTTTTATGATCTGTATATGATAGAATTGTGATAACTGCATCATTTGAATTATGAATTCGAAACAGATTTGCAGCATGTAATCTCTCATTTAATCAATTTGGCAATGATCACATGCCTCTCATGTGGTTTCTGAAAATCTTGATAACTTTATATCAGCTAAGTTATAACATTTTGGTTCAAATTGCTTACAATCTCCCACTGAACCAAAAGTTCATACTTAGTTGACTTTAATTCATAAGCTACTATACTGTAGCTAGTGTGCATAAGCATTCAGGTCACAATCTGTTCTCAAAATCCTGTCAATTTTAATTAACCAATACTGAATCATAAAAGACATGATGAATGAAGATACATCATTATTCAATGACTACAAGTATTGAAAATAAACTTACATGGATTACCTCAAATGCTGTAAGGTTATTTATATATGTTCTTCATACCTTCAATCAATTTGCCTGTAACATATATTGATCCAGGTGCTTTCTACATAAGCAAAACCTGCATAATAATTATTCATACAGTTTGATACAGCAATTTATATACATATCTATTCATAATGATCTTCTATGCATTTTGATATTTCTACAGATATACTTAACTTAAGAGATAAAAATTTCAGAACTAACAATAATTACTTTAATGTCATAAGTAGTATACAGCACATAAAACTTCTAAACTGAACTTTAGAACTAATATTTTTCACAATTCCCATATTCTTAATGTGGTATTTGAAACTGCTTATTGGCAAGGCTTTTGTTAAAGAATCTGCCATCTGATCTTTGGTTCCTTTTTTGATCACTACCACTTCATTACCTCTTACACTCTCTCTTACTGAAAAGTACTTGACATCTATATTCCTGGAACCAGATGTTCTTTTGTTATTCTTAGCAAAGAACACTGCTGCAGAATTATCACAGTAAATAGGTAGTGGCCTTTTAGTGGAGTCTACAATTCCCAATTTTGCAATGAAGTTTCTCAATCATAAGGCATGTCTTGTTGCTTCAAACACTGCTATGTATTCAGCGTGGAAACTGGAAGTTGTTGTCAGCCCTTGTTTCTTTGTCTTCCAAGATACTGCTCCCTTTGCCAACATAAAAATGTAACCAGATGTGGACTTAAGATCATCCTAATCTGATTTATATGAAGCATCAAAATAACATTCTACTTTTAGTTCTTCATCTTCCACTTTTCTGTATAGTGGCATATAATTTCAGGTATTCTTCAAATATCTCAGAACCTTTTTCCCTGCAATCCAATGTTCATCTCCAGCAATTGACTAATATCTTGATAATATGTTGACAGAAAACACTATGTCTGGTCTTGTATAGACTTGAGCATACATCAAATTTCCAACAAGTCTGGCATAAGGAATTCTTTCAATACTTCTTCTCTGTATTTCATTTTATGGACACTGGTTTTTGTGCAACTTATCACCCTTTGACATTGGTGATTCTCCATTTCAAACCTGCACAGAACTTTATCAATGTAATTTCTTTATGAATGTCCTAGTACATGTTGGCTTTTGTCCCTTGTGATCTCAATTCCCAAAACATAATGAGCTTCCCCCATATCTTTCATGTTAAAGTTCTTCATCAAAAACTCTTTTGTAGACTGGATTAAATTCATGCTGCTCTGCTGCTAGCCAATAAAATGTCATCTACATATAAGATCAAAAAAATGTAATGGCTCCCACTGACCTTACAGTATATGCACTCATCCAATTGATTTTCAATAAAACTAACTTTAGTGACAACAGTATCAAATTTCAAATACCATTGCCTGGATGCTTGCTTAAGTCCATAAATGGATCTTTTAAGTTTGCAGACTTTGTTTTTTCCTCGAGCAAATCCATCTAGCTGCAACATATATATATCATCAGCTAAATCCCCATTTAAGAAGGCTGTTTTGACATCCATTTGATGCAGTTCTAAATTCTAATGAGCCATTCATGCCATTAGAACTCTGAATGCATCTTTGGTTGAAACAGGTGAGAATGTTTCATTTTAATCAACTCCTTCTTGCTGAGTGTATCCTTAATTTGGCAACTAATCTTGCCTTGTGTCTGTCTATTCTTCCATTTTCATCCATTTTGGATTTGAAAATCCATTTGCGTCCAATTGGCTTCATTTCATCTGTTTTATCAACTAAAGTCCACACACAATTCTTGTCCATGCTTAGGAGTTCCTCTTCCATTACTAGCTTCCATTTTTCACTGTTTTTAGACTGCATTACTTCTTTCATTGATAAAGGGTCCTTTTCTACAGTTTCTTCCCCCAAATCAAATTCAACTTCATTGTAGTATATTTGATAATCATCTGAAATTGTTGAATGCCTTTGTCTGTTTGATCTTCTCACTTGTACATCTGCAATTTCTTCATTATCAGCAATATCCATATTTTCTGCTACATTTTGTTGAACTGCTTCATTTTCTGCATTTTTTTCCTCACCTTGAATTTGATTTTCATATCCAACATCAACCAGAATACCTGAGTTGTTTTCACTAAGGTTTGCAGTGGTGTTAAGAGGATACACGAACCATTCTTCAATGTCAGGCACTTTTGTAGCATTATTTTCTTTTGTACAGTCCTTGTTGTCAAACTGTTCATCAAGGAATGTTGCTCTATTGGTCTCAAATATTCTTGTGCCTCTGCTGGAATTATAGAACTTAAAACCTTTTGATTTTTTTGAATAGCCAATGAAGAATGCACTTATTGACTTGGATTCAAGTTTATTAGTTTAATCAATATTATAAACTCTTGCTTCTGATCTACATCCTCATACATGAAAATGGTTTAAACTAGATTTATAACCACACCAAAGTTCGAATGGAGTGCCTTTTATTGATTTACTTGGGGTTCTGTTGCATATGTAGTTTCCTGTCTTTAATGCTTCACCCCAAAGAAATCTTGGCATACCTGATCTTATAAACATGCTTCTAACCATGTTCATCAAGATTCTGTTTCGTCTTTCAGAAACTCCATTTTGTTTAGGTGAAAAGGGTGTCGTGTATTGAGCAACAATGCCACATTCCTCTAAGTATAAAGCAAAGGGGACTTTATGTTGTCCCTTCTCTGAGTACTTCCCAAAGTACTCACCTCCTCTATCCGATCTGACAAATTTAGTCAGCTTTTCTGTCTGCCTCTCCACCTCAGTTTTGAAAACTCTGAAAACTTCTAAAACTTGAGATTTTTCAAAAATCAAGAATATGACACAGTATCTGGAATAGTCATCAATGAATGATACAAAGTATTCACTCCCACATATTGTTTGCATAGGAAAAGGTCCACATACATCTGTTTGTATTAAACCTAGCAGTGTTTCACTTCTTTTGGAACTGTGATTTCTAGAGTTAGTCATCTTGCCTTTTAAGCAATTTATACATGTTCCAAAATCTGTGAATGAAAGGACCCAACCCAGATTTAGCTTCCTAAACCGGAATCAAACCCCTTCCGAAAACACGAACCAACAAAAACCATTAACATTTCGGCAGAGTAACGCTACTAACACGGAATTGCCTTAACCTGCACCCGAAAAATAACACTTCATCCTATGCCACAAAAGCTAAACCGTGGGCACCAATCCCATCCAGATTTCTCAATATCATATCAAAAGCAATAAACAATAACATAACTGTAATATATAGGGAATCCGGAAAAATCCGTATAAAACATGTATCAGTAACGTATCAGATCGACCTCTAGTATATACATATATAAAATATACAACAGTAGGCGAAATAAGAAACCTACTGGAAAACACAGGTAACTCGAACAACTAGCCTCCGACCACGACGTGAGACACCAGAATCCAAACTGCAAACTGGGCACGGAAACCGAAAAGCACAGGGGAAAGACATGAAAACTGTTAGAGTGAGTGGACGAAAATAAATGTCTTTCGCCGAATAGTATATGTTATAATAACATATGTGAGTCAAAATGAATAAATATAATATAGTACACGAGGTGAACTCAAACTCCTCCAGCGTACAGAGCATGCATGGAAAAATCTCACGGGTCGCTCATGGACACATCCGTGCTAGTACAGTCTGAATCACGGGATCCCAGACCCACACATGATTCTAGCCAGAAAGGCCTCAGGTCAGAGGTCTGCCCCCTCCCCGGTAAAGGCCTCGGGTCAGGGGTCACAGCCTCCCCCGGTAAACATCCTGTGGGATCAGCCGGGATGCAAGTGTATCGATACAACAACATATACTGTGACTGTACTCTATGTAAACCAAATCGTAAATAGTTCGATGCAAATGTGTAAAACAACATGTAAATGCATATGCGTAATGTATAATTGTATAGGCATAATTGTATAACACATGCTCATATAAATCATAATCTCATATGCATGCTCATGCTCGTAAAACGTGTATAAAGACTCGCGATTATCAGTGAAAAGAAGTTGTCCACTCACAGGTGAGCAAAACGCGCACTCAAGCTAATCACGTGGTCCGGCGGAAGATCCCTCGCCCGAAGCACGATCTCGATCTCCTAAATAATCATAAAATATATCTGATCAAAATCAAAATTCACAACACTGTACCACACCTCGAAAATCAACCGTTCCCAGAAATATATAACACAGTGCAAAATAATCGACGAAATCCCAGAAATTTCCACTCAAAACCCTCGACTAAAAATTCAATACCCAAATCAATTCGAAAACCTCAAGGCGACGATCGGGGTGCGAATACGAGTAAAACGACATTAAAATCATCAAATTCTAAAAAGTCAACTCAAATTCTTGACCGATAATTAAGTCGTAATCAAAACCGGCAAACCACACAATTATCGAAAAACTGCAATTACGTGCTAACTCGTGAATTACGCTGATTACTCTACCGAATCTGGTTCAGGTCATCACAAATCTACCCCCCTTAAAAAAAATCGACCTCGAAATTTACGTACCTGTCAAGTGAACAGATGAGGATACTGCTCCCGCATACGCTGCTCAGTCTCCCAGGTGGCCTCCTCAACCGAGTGATTCTGCCACAAGACCTTCACCAGAAGTATCACACGTTGCCTCAACTCCTGCTCACGACGATCGAGAATCTGTACCGGCTCCTCCACATATGTCAAATCCTCTCAGATCGGTAGATGCTGTGGTGCTAACACATGCGATGGATCTGAGATATACTTCCGCAACATCGAAACGTGGAAAACATCATGAACACGAGCCATCTTAGCTGGCAACTCAAGCCTTTAAGCAACAGCTTTAACCCTCTCGGAGATCTCGTACGGACCAATGTATCGTGGTCGAAGCTTGCCACGCTTCCCGAAACGCACAACACCCATCCACGGAGATAGTTTCAGGAAGACCCAATCGCCCAAATCAAACTCGAGACTCTTCCTCCTCACGTCCGCATAACTCTTCTTGCGATCCTGGGCAATTTTCAATCTATCCCGAATAATCTGGACGTCTTCCATAGTGCTCTTCACCAGATCAGGGCCAATAAGCCATCGCTCGCCCACCTCACTCCAACACAACGGAGTGCGGCACTGCCTCCCGTACAGGGCCTCGTACGGTGCCATCTCGATACTGACCTGATTGCTATTGTTGTAGGCGAACTTTATCAAATGCAGTTGCTGGTCTCAATTTCCTCGAAACTGCAAAACGCAAGACCGCAACATATCCTTAAGAGTCTGTATAGTCCGCTCAGACTGCCCGTCAGTCTGAGGATGAAAAGATGTACCGAAACGTAATCTCGTGCCCATGGCTTGCTGCAATGCCTGTCAGAACTCAGAAGTAAACTGACTATCTCGGTCAGAAACAATAGATACAAGCACACTGTGCAGTTGAACAATCTTCGATAAATACAGCTTGGCTAATCTGCCCACTGATATTTTCCCCGAAAGTGCGAGAAAATGAGCAGATTTCGTCAGTCGATCCACAATAACCCAAATACCAGTGTTGCCAGCCGAAGTACGCGGCAACTGATAAACGAAATCCATGGTAATGTGCTCCCACTTCCAAACCGGAATCTCCCGTGGCTGGAATTTCCCCGCAGGTTTCTGCCTCTCCGCTTTAACCTGCTGACATATCAAACATCGGCTCACATATGCGGCAATTTCCCGCTTTATGTTGCGCCACCAGTAATACACTTGAAGTGTACGAAACATTTTTGTTCCTCCGGGATGCATCGCATACGCTGAACAATGGGCCTCATCCAAAATCTCCTTCTCCAGACTCTCATCCCGGGGTACGCACAACCTGCCTCTGAAAAGCAATGTACCGTCGTCACTCAACCGAAACTCTGTAGGCACACCACTCCGTATCATGGTCTTCTTGCCCAAAAGGTAGGAATCTGAATCCTGAGCCTCTCGAACCTGATCAACCAACACGGGTCGAACCTGGAAGCTGGCTAACAAGGCTCCCTCGTCATCCCACACGAACTCGGCTCCCGTAGCCCGAAGCTCGGCTAACATAGATAATCTAGCCACACAAACATGGAATAACGAAGCTCCAGATTTCCGGCTAAGTGCATCAACAACAACATTAGCCTTCCCTGGATGGTACTCGAAAGTGCAATCGTAGTCGTTGATCAACTCCATCCACCTGCGCTGCCTCATGTTCAAATCTGGCTACGTCCGCAAGTAAGTGAGACTCTTGTGGTCGGTGTAAATCTTACACTGGGCTCCGTACAAGTAATGTCTCCAACTCTTCAACGCTAACACAATAGCGGCTAACTCCAAATCATGCGTCGGATAGTTGACCTCATGTGGTTTCAGCTGCCTGGAACCGTAGGCTACAACTCTCCCATGCTTCATCAGCACACAACCAAGTCTCATCTTCGACGCATCACTATAAACCACAAACTCACCGCTGTCATCTGGTAATGTCAGAGCCGGTGCAGTAGTCAACTTTTCCTTCAAGAGTAAGTAACTCTCCTCACATGCATCCAACCACTCAAACTTGACGCCTTTCTTCGTCAACCTGGTCAGTGGGGTAGCAATCCGAGAGAAATCCTGTACAAACCGCCGGTAGTAGCCTGCCAAACCCAAGAAACGCCGGATCTCCGGTACAGTAGTAGGTCTACTCCAATTCAGCACGGCCTCGATCTTGTCAGGATCAACACTGACTCCCTCAGCCGATATCACGTGGCCCAGAAACTTCACACTGTCCAGCCAAAACTCGCACTTGCTGAACTTCGCAAACAACTGATTGTCCCGTAAAGTCCGCAACACCGCTCGCAAATGCTTTTTATGCTGGCCCGCACTCCTGGAATAGATCAAAATATCATCGATGAACACAATCACGAACTTGTCCAGAAATTGTCTGAACACTCGGTTCATCAAGTCCATAAAAGTTGCGGGTGCGTTGGTCAACCCAAACGGCATAACCAAAAACTCGTAATGTCCATACCGCGACCTGAAAACTGTCCTAGCCACATCAGACTCTCGGATCCTCAACTGGTGATATCCGGACCTGAGATCAATCTTCGAAAAGACTGAAGCTCCCTTGAGCTGATCAAACAAGTCATCAATCCGCGGCAACGGATACTTGTTCTTTACTGTAACCTGATTCAGCTTCCGGTAGTCGATGCACAACCGCATAGATCCATCATTCTTCCGTACAAACAAAACTGGGGCACCTCATGGCGAAACAATGGGTCGAATAAAACCCTTCTCCACCAACTCCTGAAGTTGAACCTGCAACTCTTTCAACTCCGCTGGCGCCATACGATACGGTGCCTGTGAAATGGGTCCAGTACCTGGTAATAGCTCAATAGTGAAATCAATCTCCCGAACTGGAGGTATACCTGGTAACTCCTCCGAAAACACATCCAGAAACTCGGAAACTACCTCAATACTACCAATGTCTGGCACAGTAGCCGTGGTGTCCACAACATGAGCTAAGTAAGCAACACACCCCTTCTTCATCATCTGATCCGCCTTCATTGCGGAAATCAAACATGGTAATGAAGTGTTCTTCTCGCCGCAAAACAATACCTCGGGAAAGCCTGGTCGTCGAAATGCAACCTCCTTCTTGTGACAGTCAAACATGGCCCAATGTGTCTCCAAGAAGTCCATACCCAAGATCACGTCAAAATCGACAATATCAAGCAACAATAGATTTGCAGCTAAGCCATGGCCTCCTATAAATATCTCACAGTCTCTGTACACCCAGCCAATACTCACCACCTCACCGGACGGATACAACACTCTCCACAACCCCGGAAGTGGAGACGCAAGTACAGTAGCTAAAGATGATAGTCTATACGACATGAATGAATGCGTGGCACCTGAATCTAACAATGTAAGTACTGGAATACCAAAGACATGTAACGTACTGATAACGACCTCTGGTGAAACTCTGCCCTCACGCAAAGTCATGGCATGAACCCTAGCTTGCCCAGCTGGTCGTCCACGCTGAGGCTGTCCCTGCTGTCTGCCCTGGCCCACAAACTGTACTGGTCGAGCTCCCGAAGTGGCACCTCGCTCAGCTCCGGAACTCTGGGCCGCCTGTCCATCAGCACCATCAAGCTGAAAACACTCTATTGCATAGTGGCCCACCTGGCCACAACGAAAACAAGTGACAGGGTCTCGCTGACATGGACCATAGTGATGCCTGTTGCATAATGAATACTCTCTCGGTACGGCAAACGTGCCACGGGTACGCCGAGGATAACTGGAACCGCAGGAACCCCCACTAGCCTGTGGTCGCTGCGGTCGATCTCTCCTCCATCTCGGTCTCTGTCTCGGTGCACTAGATGGTGGTCGAAATGGTCCACTACCCGAGGATGAAGCCGAACCGGAAGTATCAGAACTTTGGCTCTTAGAAGGCCCCTGACACGGTCCACCCTCCTCAAACCGTCTAGGCTGGTACCTCATCTGCCTCTCCTTCTCGATATCCTCACCTCGGAGTGCTGCACTGACAAACTCATCGAAGTTTTTCCGAGGCATCGTAGTCAGAGTCCCCTTGATATTCAAATTCAAACTCATCTCAAATTTGTGGCACTTAGCTTCCTCAGTAGCCACTATGTCATGCGCAAAACGAGATAAGCGGGTAAACCTATCCCGATACTCAAGCACAGATATACTGCCCTGTCTCAAATTCGTGAACTCCTCATACTTATGTTGCTGGGTAGCCTGGTTGAAGTATCTCCGCATAAACAGATCACGAAACAAAGTCCACGGAGTATCAACTGGAACTCTATCGGTGCTAACCCACCAGAAGTATGCATCTGACTCAAGTAATCTAACTGCTGCCACTGTCATCTGCTCAGGGGTAAAACGTAGACACTCACATACACGTTCAACCTGAACCAACCATGCCTCACAAATCTCTGGATCAGCTGAACCCGAAAAGACAGTCGCACCAGCAGTACGAGCTTTGACCGCAGGGTCAAAACGCTCTTCCAAACACAACACTCGCATCAGCAAGTCGTGCGTCTGGCGATCCTCATCAGGATCCGCTTCCCGATCAACACAGGGACCACGTCGAGGAAGCATCCTACTGATACAAGACAAGCATTAGGTATAAGCAGAAAGAACGTAATCATGAGACCTCAGATATTTGAGAACACACAACACCCGAAGCATTGATGAGTACCGCTGGCCAATCGGGTCATCGCTCCAGTCATGCTGTACAAACTCAAATACCCAAAGCGTCACAACTACAAGAGTCTACAGAATCTGACAACCTAATGCTCTGATACCAAGCTGAAAGGACCCAACCCCGATTTAGCTTCCTAAACCGGAATCAAACCCCTTCCGAAAACACGAACCAACAAAAACCATTAAAATTTCAGCAGAGTAACGCTACTAACGCGGAATTGCCTTAACCTGCACCCGGAAAATAACACTTCATCCTATGCCACAAAAGCCAAACCGTGGGCACCATTCCCATCCGAATTTCACAATATCATATCAAAAGCAATAAACAATAAAATAACTGTAATATATAGGGAATTCGGGAAAATCCGTATAAAACATGTATTAGTAACATATTAGAGCGACCTTTAGTATATACATATACAAAATATACAACAGTAGGCGAAACAAGAAACCTACTGAAAAACACAGGTAACTCGAACAACTAGCCTCCGACCACGACGTGAGACACTAGAATCCGAACTGCAAACTGGGCACGGAAACCGAAAAGCCCAGGGAAAAGACATGAAAACCGTTAGAGTGAGTGAACAAAAATAAATGTCTTTCGCCGAATAATATATGTTATAATAACATATGCGAGTCAAAATGAATGAATATAATATAGTACACGAGGTGAACTCAAACTCCTCTAGCGTACAGAGCATGCATGAAAAAATCCCACGGGGTCATTCATGGACACATCCGTGCTAGAACAGTCCGAATCACGGAATCCCAAACCCACACGTGATTCTAGCCAGAAAGGTCTCAGGTCAGAGGTCTGCCCCCCCCCCCCAGTAAAGGCCTCGGGGATCAGCCGGGATGCAAGTGTATCGATACAACAACATATACTGTGACTGTACTCTGTGTAAACCAAATCGTAAATAGTTCGATGCAAATGTGTAAAACAACATGTAAATGCATATACGTAATGTATAATTGTATAGGCATAATTGTATAACACATGCTCATATAAATCATAATCTCATATGCATGCGTATGCTCGTAAAACGTGTATAAAGACTCGCGATTATCAGTGAAAAGAAATTGTCCACTCACAGGTGAGCAAAATACGCACTCGCGCTAATCACGTGGCTCGGCGGAAGATCCCTTGCCCGAAGGACGATCTCGATCCCCTGAATAATCATAAAATATATCTGATCAAAATCACAATTCACAACACTGTACCACACCTCGGAAATCAACCGTTCCCGGAAATATATAACACGGTGCAAAATAATCGACGAAATCCCCGAAATTTCCACTCAAAACCCTCGACTGAAAATCCGATACCTAAATCAACTCGAAAACCTCAAGGCGACGATTGGGGCGCGCGAATACGAGTAAAACGACATTAAAATCATCAAATTCTAAAAAGTCAACGGGTCGCTAGAGCTCCGGCATTGACCACCGCCGCCACCGGCGGCGCGCCGTCAACCGAAGAGATTTTCCGGTGGCCAAGCTCACCAAAGCTTCATCTCGACGAGTATAACACATCTCTCAACTACACCAAAGGCCAAATCGGACGGGAAGTAGTTCAAAACCAGCTCGAAAGTCACGGCGATTCACCACCTCCAGCGAAGTTGTTCGCCGCTGATCCACCGTCTACGGCGCACGGCAGCCTTCGAGGCTTGTCCCAAAAGAAACACCGTGGCCACACGAGTAGAAACCCTCAACTCTCCGGCCACCACCGTGGCCGGAGCACCTCCGTCACCGAAACCCAAAATCGGCTGGAAAACTCCCAAACTTCAAACCACAATATCTCCCTCAAATCGAAACCAAATCAAGCAATTCCAAGTTCTAAACAGTCGTGAATGAAGAGAGGAATCGATTCATACCCAAATCGAAGCCGAAAATGGCCGAAAACGTAAGGTCGCCGGTGAGTCAAAGGGTGGCCGGTTTTCCTCCTTCGGTCAACGCGGGTCAACGCTCCCAATAGTGGTCAACGCCGGTCAAACTTCCAAACAGTACATTTTCGACAATTTTCGACTATTTCCGATATTTATACTCGCATCTCGGGACGATCGACGGTCCCAAACGGATAACCATTACGATTCGGATAAACTCAATACGAACGGATAAACTCGTCGATATTCCGAAACTTCAAATAATCATATTATATTCCTCGATCATCGGAAAAATCATCCGAAACCGCCCACGAACTCGAAATCACGTGTACAACAACTCTCGAGAAGAGACTCAACTCAAATTCTCGGCCGATAATTAAGTCGTAATCAAAACCGGCAAACCACACAATTATCGAAAAACTGCAATTACGCGCTAACTCGTGAATTACGCTGATTACTCTACCGATTCTGGTTCGGGTCATCACAGTGAAATCCAAGGATAGCAATATTCCTTGTTTTACTACTTCCTGCAATCTGTATTTAGATATGTGCCAAGCCTCTTATGCTATAAAATTGAAGAATGACTTGGCTTGTACTTTCTTTTGTTTCCAGATAGATTTTCAATTGAAAATATTTCTGAAGATTTTGAATTAGAGAACACAGGATTAAAAAAATTCATATGCCAATAACCATCTATTATATCAGCATCTCCAAAACATTGCATTTTATAGTAAAAATACATAGTATTATTATTGCTGGAAAAACTATAATCATTGTCAAACACATACTGAGAACCTGATATAAGGTTTCTCTTTATTGAAGGTATACAATACACGTTACTTAGTTCTAGAACAAACTTATTTTAAACATCAACTTAACACTTCCTATAGCTTGAACTGCCACCCTTTGACCATTTGCAGTAGACACTTTAGTTTCATTCTTGTTTGGAATCTTGACCCTTGACAAACCCTGTATAGAATTCACAATGTGTATGGGTGATCCAGTGTCAAACCAAAATAAATTATCAAGCTCATTTGTTTTGGACTCTAAAACAAAAATAGATTTAGACAAGGCAGTACCTTTCTTATTCAGCCAATTTTTGAAACCATCACAGTCCATTTTGAAGTGGCCAGTTTTCTTGCAGAAAAAACACTTCACTGGTCCTTGAAGTTTGGACTGTTGATTTTTGTTTCCCTCAAATTGAACTGGAGTTTTGGAAGAACTTGTACCAGCACTTCCCTTAAATTTCTTATTTCCAAAATTCTTCATGAATTTGGATTTGCTCATGTGGTTGATGCTTACTGCTTTTCCTTTTCTTTTCAGTTCATCTTCCTCTTGTACACAATAGGATATCAATTCATTGATACTCCAATCTTGCTTATGCGTGTTATAGAGGGTTTTCATATGACTATAGGCTTCAGGCAGTGAATTGAGCAGCATATGCACTAAAAATGAATCCTCAATATTCATTTTAAGGTTCCTTAATTTTCCAGTAATGTCACTTCCTTTGAGAATGTATTCTCTACACTGCCTCCACTATATTTCTCAGTTCTGAAGCATAAATCTTCTGTATTCAAGGCTACTTTGGCAGCATGATGTTCTACACAAGTTTATTCTTTAATTTGTTCATTCAACTTGATAGTAGTTATGCAATCATGTATGTTAAATACTCATAATCACGTAAGTAACGTCAAACAACTAGAAAAATGATCTTATAAATTTCGAAATATAAGTGAGAATCAGTACCAAGTTTTGCAGAATACAACTGCTTTCCCAGGATTTCTAAGTTTTACCAATTTCAATTTCTATTTGAACATGGCTTTGATACCAATTGTTAAACTTAAGCATAATGTAATTGACAGAAAACTGTATCATGTAGACTATAATGTTATTACTATGTCAAATAAAAATCAAGAACAGAATAAGAAACAAAACTATATGCTGCAGAATGTACACAGAATAAATATGAATATGGAAATACTAACAGCAATTTGCTCTTTGAGACATTGAATCTTCTCCTAGATGCACCCTTCAGTTCTCTTGTTCTTTGATGGGACAGAATGTATAGAGAATTCGTTGTGTCTAGCAGGGATCAATGTTCATATCCTGATGCTATATATACACACCAGATATAGCAGTTATGGTTCCTTCCATCAAGGAAATCATGACATCTATTTTATGATCAGTACAGGATAGAATTGTGATAACTGCATCATTTGAATTTTGAATTCGAAACAGATTTGCAGCATGTAATCTCTCATTTAATCGATTTAGCAATGATCACATGCCTCTCATGTGGTTTCTGAAGCTTTAGTAATCTTGATAACTTTATATCAGCTAATTTATAACATTTTGGTTGAAATTACTTACAGAGACAACAATGGAATGACATACATAGGAATCCAAGGATTCTTCCAAGGACATCCCTATATTTGATCTGGTTAGGCAAATGCAAGGGTCACACATCCTAATATTTTGAATGCATAAATGATTGTTAACAGATGGATTTGATTTGATTTTTTTTTTTGTGATATCAATCTTGTTCAGTTTCTGGGTTAGAGGTGAAAGATGAACAAGTGGTAGCTTTTAATCTCGTGTATGAATGAGGATATGTATGAGGATGAGATCTGTAGTTCTCTGATATTTTTTTTTTCGAGTTCGTCAACGTACTACTATAATTATTTTATGGGCGAGTCGATGAAAAAAGGAGAAGCATCAACGAGAAATCGATGGAGAAAAAAAATTGGATAGTAAAAAAATGCTTGAATTAGTAATAGAAAAAGATGTATTTAATTTCATTTATTAATCGAAATAGGCTCATGTTTCACTTCATCTCAGCCATCCATTACAGTGGAATCTAATGGTTCACAAGTTGTGTGAAATTTGTAGTGCTATTGAACCTTGACCCATAGATATTTACTATATAACATTTGTGGGTTTCCTCTGAGCCACTATTCATAGTTTCTGTTCATGGGGGGTTGTTTTGGTCCTGAAAAAATCAGCATGTGCGTCGTGCAAGACCCCCTCCTGAAGACCCTCTCTTTTCCTCTTTCGATCGATCTAATCCACCTCCTTCCAGGCCAAAAGTCAACTTTGCTCCTTTCTCTCCATCTCCATCTCTCTCACCGAACCTTATGAGAATCGCACCATCTCAACACACTCATCTCACCGCTCATCGCGGCCTCTCACTGTTAGCCAATCAACATTTACCTGCACTGCGATCAACCCCAACCTTATGTGTAGTCCTGCTTATCTGCTTTGATTTGCTCCAATCTCACTCTTTCGATCTGGGTTTGTTTCCAATCTCGCTCTACTCCGGTCTCTGATCACCTCTCCGCATCCTTTCATTGGTAAGCTTCATTTTGATCTCTCTCTTCTTTTTTGTAAAGAGTATAAAATGTGAAGGATTTTGAGTATGAGAATTGTGGAGGATTTTGGGCCTGGGTTTATGCATACCAGATTGAAAAAGATTCAAACTTCAATTCAAGTTGGTGAATAGAAAAAAGAGAGTAGATACTGTTGACCTCTTGAAAATGAAATTTGGTTTTCAAATTTTCTCTGCTGTTGATCGATTGGGATCCAATTGGAGAATCATTGCTGTTCGTACGTGTATGTTACTGGTTCTGGAATTTGGTATTCGCTTTTTTCCTGTCTTTATATATGTTTTACTGATTTCTTTTGCAAATGGGTGCATGCAAATGGTAGACTGATGCTTTATTCCGATTAGTTATTCATGGATCTTCATGGGTGAGTTATTGTGGATTAAAAAATTTCATGGTGATATTCTTCTGCAGTTGGTAAACCAAATTTCCGATTGGTTTGATGAAACGTTGGTTTTTTATTGACATTTAGTGTTACAGAGATATTCTTCTGCAGTTTCTGTTCTGCAATTTGTGGTTGTTAAGTTCAAGGTTTGGCTTCTGTTTTTATCTTTTGAATTTCCTGATCTGTATATTGCTTCGGACGAATGTATGTCATCCCACATCATGGACTCTAAACACTTTTCACAGGCGTACAAATGTATATCTTTTTTGTGAAGTTTCTGTTCTACAATCTGTGGTTGTTAAGTTCAGGGTTTGGCTTCTATTTTTTTCTCTTGAATTTCCTGATCTGTATGTTGCTTCAGACGAATGTATGCCATCCCACATCATGGACTCTAAACACTTTTCGCAAGGGTACAAATGTATATATTTTTTGTTGTCTTTGGTTCTGCTTATTGTGGGTGTGGAATATTTTTTTTTTTTTTGCTAATTTATGTGTTTGTTTTTGAAGGAGATCGAAGTGGATTTAACAATAAGGAAATTTGTGGTATGCTATCTTCAAAAGTCTGCTGTGTATATAAATGTTGGGGTTTTGTGTATGCTGACGTGAAGTAATTTATTGGCTTTTGGTTTGAGTTTAAATGTCTGTTTCTATTATGACAGCTTTTGAAACTTTTTGTGTTTTGTTTTGTTGCTTTCTGTTTTTGTCTCTGAAGGAGATCGAAGTGGATTCAACTGGAAGGAAATCAAAGGTATGCATATCGATGTGATCTAATATGATAGCTTGGAAACTGATTTTGTGAAAATCTCCTTCTCTCTATGTTGACTTTTTCCATCTCTTTATTATCTCCGCTTCCCTCTCTTTATGTAAACTTTTTCGGTGTCTTGATTATCTCCAGTTTCAATTGATTGGGTTTTGCTGGCATACGAATGCATATTCGTGAAAGGAGCCAACCCCAATTTAACACCCTAAACCGGAATCGAACCCCTTCGAAAATACGAACCAACAAAAATTTTCCGAAATTTGGGCAGAGTTTCGTTACTAGCGTGGAATTACCTTAACCTGCACGCGGAAAATACACTTCATCCTATGCCACAAAAAGCAAACCGTGGGCACCAATCCCATCCGGATTTCTCAACATCAATATAATCAACAAACAGTAAACATACTGTACTATATATATGTATATCCGAGAAAATCCGTATAAACAAGTATCAGAACGTATCAGAGCGACCTCTAGTATAAAATATATACAACATGTACATCAGTAGGCGAAACTGAACCTACTGGAAAACACAGGTGACTCTGATCACTAGCCTCCAAACCGCGACGTGAAACACCAAACCTGAACTACAACTGGGCACGGAAACCGAAAAGCCCAGGGGAAAGACATGAAAACCGTTAGAGTGAGTGGACGAAAATAAATGTCTTTCACCAGTTATATATATATGTTTAAAACAACATATGCGAGTCCAGGTAAATAAAATAACAAGTACACGAGGTAAAACTCATACTCCTCCAGTGTACTGAGCATGCAAGTAAAATCCCACGGGGTCACTCATGGACTCCTCCGTGCTAGTACAGTCTGAACCACGGAGTCTCTCTGACTTCCACGTGATTCTAAGCCAGAAATGGCCTCGGTTCCGGGGAATACGCCCCTCACCGGTCTGGTTGGGGAAACGCCCCTCCAGGCGGCCCTCCGTCGGGGATCAGCCGACGAGGCAAAGTGTATCGATACAACAACAACATAACCAAGACTGTACTCTGTGTAAACCAAATCATAAACATTTCGATGCAAATGCATGAAACAGCATATTTATGTATGTATACTCGTATACGTATATCCGTAAAAATATAATCGTATAATCGTAAAACACATGCTCATTTAATCCGAAAACTCATACGCATGCTCAAGTTCATATATCATATAAAAGACTCGCAATCGTTTCCGTGAAAAGAAATTGTCCACTCACAGATCCGCTAGCGCGAACTCGCGCTAAACTCGTGGTCCGGCGGAAGTACCCTCGCCCGAAGCACGATCACAATCCAAATCTCGATCTCGATCTCCTGAATACATACACACATAACTGATCAATATCGTAATTCACAACACTGTACTGATGCACGGAAACCAACCGTTCCCGGAAACACGAAATGCAGTACAAAATGAATTATGGAAATCCCGAAATCCCCACTCGAAATCTCGACTGAAAATCGGCTAACCAAATCAACCCGAAAACCTCCGTACGATAATCAGGGCGCGATTACGAGAAAAATGACACTAATTACATCGAAATCTGAAAAGTTGACTTTCTGACCGCCGTTGACCGCCGCCGCCGGCGGCGGCGCGCCGTCAACGGAGGAATTCCATGGCGGGAAGCTCCAGATCGGACCATCACAACCTCACGAACATCTTTTCCTTCTAACACAAGACTCGATTCAAAGCACAACCACCTCAAATTCATGAAACCAAATCGGGATACCCAAATCGGATCCCAATTCGGGTTCATCCCAATTCGCCATCTCCGATCAAATTACACACACCATGAGGTTCAGAGAAGCAAGCGGAGTCTTTCCCCCCTAACCCCCACCTCCAAACCTCGCCGGAGCCAAGCTCCCCGTCACCGGCGACGGACGCGAAGCCGACCTACTTCGGGTCCAACCAAAACGTAATCAAAACTCATCAAACCATACATCAATGTACTCGAAATCACATGGAGGTTCTAACCATACCTTCCTCGAAGTCCAAGGTGGCCGGAAAAAGGTCGCCGGAAATCAACTTCCCGTTTGGGAAACTTTCCCTTCTCGGCTGCTAGTCCACTTTCCAGAATAGGAAAGTCAACGGCTGGTCAACTCCCACAATGAATTCTCGACTATTCCACGACTATTTTTCGACTTTTCGATATTTATACTCGTCCCTCGGGTCGATCAACGGTCCAAAATGAAAATACGAAATGATTCGGATAAGCTCGAAACATTCGGATAAACTCGTCGAAACCCGAAACTTCAAATAATCATAAAATATTCCTCAGTTATCGGAAAAATCTTCCGAAACCACCCACGAACTCAAAATCACGTACTCAACGATTTCCGTAAAGACACTCAACCCAAATTCTCGACCGAAAACCAAGTCGCGAATCAAATCGGCAAACCACACAATATCGTAAAATCGCGACTAAACTCAAATCTCGAGAATCGTGCCAAACACACCTCTGATTCTGGTTCGGGTCGTCACAATTCGTGTCGGTGCTGGGTATTGATTTACAATTAGGTATGTGAGTGTTTGAGGGTGTTTGAGTGCAGTTAGATTTGAATGCATATGATGTTCAGTAAATGGATGGATGAATGGGTGTGCATGTATCATTAGAATCTGGGTTATTTTGATTGACGTATTCTAATATGGTAGCTATATCATGTAGTTGGTGCTTTTTATGTGATTAGGAGTGTGCTTATCTTACATTGTGCAAAAGTTAATATCCATTCGCCCCGCCAATTTATCATTTGATTTTGTGTTTGTTTGTTCCAATTCTGGTCAGTGTGGCCTGTCTTTCCATTTTCCCATCTTCGTTTATTGTCTTGCAATAGAGTGATATTTGGAAACTGATTTTGGAAAAATGTTCTTATGAAGTATCGTTTGTTTGCCTGTGAAACATCTGCACAAATATCCATCTGTTTTCTATTGTTGTTTTGGCTGGACGATGTGATTGTGGATTAATGGGATCTGTTTGCTGTATCAATAGGCTTATACATGATTGCTGGGTTTAGTTGTGTGCCAAGTTGATGGATGTGTTGGCTCTGTGCTTCTCTTGGACAACCTGTTTTCTAATTTAAAAGGTATTTTTTGGCGGACAATCTTTATTATCTATTATTTTAAGTCCTTATTTTGTTTCTCTTGATCAGTTTGGGATCGTTGAATTCAAAACTCACATGGGTTTAATCGTTATTGTGCAGGCATTCCTCACAGTACCTCATATTCGATTTGCTAAGCTTTTGTCTCTGCGGATCCCAATATTCTGTCCTGTGGTAAGATCCAAGACCAGATAAACCCTTTGTTGGCTACTTTTTTTAGAAATAGAGGTAGAGGTTTCAGTTTCTGCTGTAGTTTGATGTTCTTCTCTCTCACCTTTTCCTGTTTTTTAACATAGTTGGACAAAAAAAGTGTGTTGGGCAGTGATATTGTTATTTGGTTACATATACGCAGATTTAGTTTCCAAACATGGGCAATTATGGAATATTTATATCAGATGTTTCTTCGATGTTCATGGAAAATTTTTCATTCGGATCTTAAGTTGATGCAAATCAGTGATTATGGCATCAATGATTGTGGTTTTTTTTTCTTGATTATGGAAGTCGCAAAACTAATGTAATTAGGGGGACCAATCTTCTGTCCATAAGATTTGTATGTCAATTTGTTCAATTTGATCAATTTGATTTGTAATGTATATGTAGCCATAAAATACAGCTACACAATTAACAAGTTTATGCAAACTCTTCTTCTATAGATGGTATAAATCCATACATTGTGTGATTTTTGATGTTCATGTTTTTGTGTTACTACTCTCAGATTTGTTCTCCAAGGGTTACTCTGGTTTTGTTGTATTAGTCTTCCTCTAAAATTTAATGCTCTTTTGTGGTATTGATCTATGTAATTTATTTTGTTGCTTTTGGTGTTAAGTTTTGTGGTGGTTCAAAATGTGCATCTGTTTGCTAAATTGGTGACAGTGTTTGTATCTTATTTTCGTTAGCCTTGCTGTATTTGTTGTCATAGAGTTTTATATTGTTTAGTTTAGTTTGCTCTGTGTGAAATAGTCGAAGTGTTCTGCTGGTAAACTTTAGACCATTGAGCATACATTATTTTTTTGACATGTCATTACTGTTCGTACGCCCTGTCAATCTATCGTTTTTTACCGAGAACCTTTTGCTAGCACGCCCTTATGATTTTCTTTGTTTCAGTCATTTGCCCGCCCCAATTGCTTACAAGTCTGTGTCTTTGTGTTTTTTATTTGATGTTCTTTTGATTAGTGTTGCATTGTTTGGGTTCCGGGGGTGATGATTTTATTTTCGTCAGGTCAAGTCATGGCATGGTTTATATAAATTTGTTGTTCTTTGAATGATGCAGCAGCGTGTTTTACCCCTAGGCCTGGGTAAGCGAACTGCCTCACAGAATTCTTGATCCTGATTAGCTGCCCAGAACCGACTGTGATCTGAAAAAATCCGCCGCGCCACTGCTAATCTTCGCTGTCCTATTCCCAAAGGTAAATCACAACTCCGCCATTCAGTACGTTCTAGGTTGATTGATAATGAAATGATAGTGCAACTCAATTTTAAATGTTGGTTTTAGCCCGGGATGCTTGAATTCATGTTGCATCGTCTTAATAACCATAATTATGGGTTTCCTCTCTATCTGATGAGTGTTATGTGTTATAAATTAGGGGTAACCTTCATTTATCTTATAACAAATTAGAGGTATCTACTTTCCTTCCCTCTTGGTTTTTTGTTTAGTTTCAAATGAAGTCCCCATTCCAAATCTTTGTGTACTACTACGTTAGTGTTGTTTTGTCGTGTATTGTGGTCACCTTTTTTTCATCTTATTTAATTTCTATTTATAATTTACCATACTTAACCTTGCATAGAGGATTCATGTAGTTCTGTAATAATTTCCTTATGCCTTTGTTTCTGTGTACAGATTTGATTTTCGTAGTATCTCAGCAGGGGTGCAGTAGAGAGCATAACCAAAAACATATCCAAGGTAACAATTATGAGATTAGGGTCTCTTTCTCTGTTTATGGTTAACTCATGTTGTACTCTGCGTTGTTAAATTTGAACTTTGTTTTGCATGCAAGTTTTTAACTTTCCTTTCCTCTGTGTAGCTCTACTTAGAAGACTTTGAGGAGGCAGACTGCAAAGGTAGAACAAGTGTCAACTGCTGCAGTGTATCTTTTGATTTACTTACTTCAATTTCTACGTGGAGTTTCTGTGTAGTTTGATGAGGCCATCAAAAGATGTGTTCAACAATTAACTTTTTTTTGGGGAGAATAAACAGTTGATGAGTATCCACCAAAAAACATGTACCTTTCCATGTTGGTTTGTTTTATCATAATTAACATAGGGTGTGGTTCTTGCTAAAATTGTTTATATATGGGACCTGGACATGGATGTAACATGTGACAAGGACATATACGGATACAAGTACTTCTTTGTTGTTAATTATGATTTACTTTCAATGGTGAATAAATTTCCTATATTTCCTATTTGACAAGCATCGATTTCTGCTGTGCATCAGCCTATTCGTTATATGTTTGTCATTTATCTTAATTGTAGTCGGTAAAAGAGCTAAGTTGTGAATTAATTGAAGTTGGATAGGTCTGTCCAACCTTGCTTCTTTATAGTAGTGATGGGTTTGGTCTTTAATCTGTGTGAATTCTCTCGAACTTTTTGGCTTTTGCTTTATTTCTGGAATGAATAGTTGCATCTTAATGATACTGGTAATGTGTGGTATATCTATATTGTCTTAGATACTCTTTCCTAATAAAATTGAAAATATTGTACTTCTCAGTTGCTTTTATGGTTAGTTGAACTCTGAATTTATATCAACTTTCCTCTGTTTCTTTTTATTTTATTTGCTGCCAGTTTCGTGCTAGCTAATTCAATGAATTAATTGTTGTTTCTGTTGTTTGTAAAACTATTCTGATCATAGTTTTTTTTATAGCTTTTAATCTTTTTCATGTATTCTCCAGGTTTTATTTGAGCAATAGCGTTTATCATCTCGCTGTTCGGGCTGGTATTACTTTTCTTGACCGACTACGTAAGTAGAAGAGTAAGTGCTTCATGTATGTTGAATTGGGAAAGTATGTTGAGTTAATTATGGTGCATAAAAATCAGTCGTGTTCCCTCCTGAGTTTAACTCAATGGAGGTGAGGGATGAGAGCATTTCTTTTTTAAAAACAGGAATAAAAGATTATTGGTGCAATGTAAATGGTTACAGAGACCATACCTCGCTACAAATACTTCACGAACCTGTTAACTTTTTTGCATACATAACTAAATCAATGGCGCATTGGTGTAGTCTTCTTTTTATTTTTGAGATGGAGTAAGTGTTCCAAATCTTTGTGTGCTACTTCGTTAATGTTGTTTTGTTGTCTATTTTGGTCGCCTTTTTTTCATCTTATTCAATTTGTATTTATAATTTATTTTTGCATTACGTATTCATGTTTATGTGCATGTAAAATTCTGATAGGTCAACCTTACTTGCAGGTCAGTTTTCGTTACGTGGTACAAGCCATACTTGCTTCGTCTTAGACCTGCAGAAACAAATACTTTGCTGAGTATGTCAGATTCGAAGAATTTTTTGTCGATGTGTAGTTCTGTGATAATTTCCTTATGTCTCTGTTTCTATGTACATATTTGATTTTCATAATATCTCAGCAGGAGTATAGTGGAGAGTATAACCAAGAACATATCCAAGGTAACAGTTATGAGATTAGGGTCTCTTTCTCTGTTTATAATTAACTTATATTCTACTTTGCATTGTTACATTTGAATTTTGTTTTGCATGCAGGTTTTTTCTCTCTCATATATCGAAGCAGCTCTGTTACTCTTAAAAAACAGTACCCAACTTTGCTTCACTCGGTGCAGCTCTACTTAGAAGGCTTTGGCGAGGTAGATTGCAGAGGTAGAACAAGTGTCAACCATTACAATGTATCTTTTGATTTGCTTAATTAAATTTCTGTGTGAGGTTTTCGTGTAGTTTCATCAGGCCATGAAAATATGTATTCAATAATTAGTTTTCTTTTTTTTTGCAAGAATAAACAGTTGGTCAATGAGTAGAAATGATTAGATTAATAAAGGGACAAGGTGAGTTGATAAGAAAAATTAGAGTTGAATATCATATGCAAAGGTGCATATGAAATCAATATGCAAATGTAGAGGTTTTAATATCAAATCTTTGAAACATTTGATAATAATTTACATTTATAGAGGTGTATTAATAAACATTTTAGATTATTCAAGTCCAATTTTTAAATGTTTGGGAGAATAAGCAGTTAGTTGACGAGTACCTACCAAAAAACATATATCTTTCTATTATTTTTTTGCCATAATTAACTTATGTTGTGGTTCTTGCTCAAATTGTTTATATATGGGAATGGGACAGGGATAGAACATTTTACAGGGACATATATGGATACAGCTGCTTCTTTGTTGTCTATGGTTTACTTTCTATGCTGAATTAATTTCCTATATTTCCTATGTGACAAGCATCGGTTTTTACTGTGCATTAGCATATTCGCTATATGTTTGTCATTTAACTTGATTATGGTCAGTAAAAGAACTGAGTTGTGAATTAATTGAAGTTGCTTAGGCCTGGGATATTTGAAATTCAGTGGCCAGAGTTGAACAGATAAAGTAATAAATAGTTGCATCTTTATAGTGCTGAATTGTGTCCAACTTTTTAGATTTTACTTTGTTTCTGGGATGAATAGTTGCATCTTATTCATGCTGGTAATGTGTGATATATCTATATTCTCTCAAATACTCTGTCCTGATAAAATTGAGAATAGTCTATTTCTTAGTTGCTTTTATGGTTGGTTGAGCTGTGAATTTATATCGGCTTCAAATTAATCAAATCAGCTTGCACGCTAAAGTCTAACTAATATGTATTGCGTATTTATGCTTATATTCTTCGGTCATGGGAATTTATTTTATGTTTGGGTGAATCATGATTATGGGTTTTCAGCTATTGGTTACATTAGATGATACCTGACTTTATAATAAGATAGATATATTATAGCTGAATAGATGAATGGATCGGTATTGATAGCTTTAGTATATAGCTGGGTTAACATGATTCCTTTAGAATTGATTAAAGTAACAGCTTTAGTATATAGCTGATTTCTTTTGAACTGATAGCTTCATAATTTTGTCTTTAGTGAAGTTACTCTGTGTCATGGTATAACTTTATGAGAAGCAGATCCTTTCAAACAATCAGAATCAAAGAGGAGCATAGAATATTTAGGACGGTGTTGGGTAATAACTGAAGAATACTTTATATGATGGGGTGATAAAAGAGCTGTAACACCATTTACCAAATTTTTAATCATGGATAGCAATTTAAAACCCAAATATTACAGTAACTAAGGATGATTCATATAAATTGGTGTTAGCATATTGAAGTTTTTAATGTAGCCAAATTGATGGTATTTAGGTATTACTGATATGAGATTTTGTTTGAGTAAAAAAGTTGTTTCTACCCAAACCAGGATATTGGTATACCTTAAACAGGTACTGGTTTGGGTGATGGTATTGGATAAATGTGATATAGTTTTCTTTTCTATAAATGTGTCCATCCCCGCCATAAGCTCTACATATCTTCACTGGGCGTCTTTATTTTATTAATTACATCATATTTTTAGTATATGTTACAGATCATTAGGCATCAAACCAACATGTAAAAATTAATATATCATATTATGACCTAAACATACCAATATGATGACACCGTCCTAATAATGTATTTTAGGATGATTGTGAGGGAGATTTATAAAATTGAGCCAATTAAGCCTAAATTTGATAAATCAATTTATATATATGTCCCCACACCAATTTATAAACCCATTTAAGCCTCACCATAAGATTTATACGGTCTTTCTATGGTGTTGAAAAAAAACATAAAAGAGACACTCTGAAAATATGTTGTAATTTCTTTACACTATAACTGCATATGCAGATCCCATAAAAATTAACATGTAAAATTTTAACAACTCACCATAGTGGAATTGGAACATCGACACTATAAGATTTATATACCTATAACTGTTGGTATAGTGTAACAGGTATGGGCACACCATAAAAATTTAATTTTTATTGTGAGCTGTTAAATTTTTACATGTTAAATTCTATAGTGTAACAGGTATGGGCACACTATAAAATTTTCCTACACTATGGTGTTAATTTCTATACACTATTGGTATTGTTATTCATTCTTTTGAAAAATTTCTACAAAAGAAGTATGTTTCACATGTGCAATCAACTTATGGTGTTCGTTAATCTCTATAAGTGATAACTTATGTAGTCTAGGAGCTCAAGGTATATAAGAATTGAGCAATTGCCCAGATCCTCTATTGTCCTCATACCTTATGTTCGATTAGGGGTATGAAATCGTGTGAATATTTGGTGTTTATGATTTCTCACTTGGTCATGTTTATGGTTTCTTGCAGGTTAGAAATCTTTGGAGATTTTTGGACCTTCGTTTCATGTTTCATCCATTTCGTGGAAGTTGAATCGTCGAACTAGAGGGTAATTGTTTCTCTATCTTGGGCTCTTAAGATTTACCTCTGCCTTGATCTTTGATCTATCTGTTTTATATTAAATGCGTTATAAAGAGAACGTCCCTAATAAGAATGATTTGGTTACCGCGAATAATTAACATCTCCAACTTCTTCTTTTGAGGATCTGTTAACACAACCATGTGGTGAACTCTTTTTATTTCTTTCTTATACGTTTAATTTCATCTATTGTTTTTGTGTTATTAAACTTGGCGGGACTTCCATGTTATTTCTCTGTCATTATTTTCTGGCATACATATATACGTGTCATTTAACTTAATTGTAGTAAGTAAAAGAACTAAGTTGTGAATTAATTTAAGTTGGTTATGTCTGTGATATTTGAAATTGAGTAACCAAATTTGAACAAATGAAGTGATAAACTAATTTCTTTTTGTGAAGAATTTTGACAAATTACGAATTGAACTTTGCCTCTATATAGTTGTACCGCATTTGGTCTTTAATCAGTAAGATTTCTGTCCAACTTTTTTCCTTTTGCTTTATTTCTGAAATGAGTAGTTGCATCTTAACGATACTGGTAATGTGTAGTATATCTATATTGTCTTAAATACTTTTTCCTGATAAAATTGAAAATAGTGTATTTCTTGATTGCTTTTATGGTTAGTTGAAGTGTGAATCTATATCAGCTTTCCTTTGTGTCTTTTTTTATATTCTCTACCAGTTTCATGCTTGCTAATTCGATGAATTGATTGTTGTTTATGTTGTATGTGAAATTATTGTGATGGTAGTTTTTTTTTATCTTTCAATTCTTTTCATGTATTCTCCAGGTTTTATTTGTTATATGCTAAAAATACTTTGTTGTTTCACAGTGCTATTGTTTCTTTGGCATTTGTCTTTGTCCTTTTCAGTTTTCCATCAATACTCAGGTGTGTTTTCTGACATCAATAGTTATAGTAGAAATATAATGTTAATAAATTATTAGGCTATGGAAAAAACAATGTTATTTTTGATGATTTAAGGAATTTGTTTTGGTTACGTAAATTTATAAAAACCTTTTGTAGACATGGTTCGAAAGAGGAATTATGACTCTTCAACTAGAGAGAAAGGTTCAGCGGCAACATTGGACTATCCTACAACAAGTAGACCAGACAACAGATGCTTGACTAAGAGACAGCGTTGTTATCAATTTGTTGAATCTTCGACGTGCCATGAGACAACAACACTGTTGAGCTGTACACATGTAAGAGAGGACAACAGTGACGATGCTAATGAAATTATATCAGGTAACGTAGGCATACATATAGCAGTTTATTACATACAATAATCGTTTTTTGTGTTTGTTTCGAAGAATATAATGTTTGATTTGTTTTGAAGAATATAATTTTTGTGTCTGTTGATGGATTTGATGTAGTATACAATTGGTTGCAATATATTTTACCATTGATTGATTGATTGATTGATTGATTGAAGTTCTAAAACGGTGAGGCAAATGTGCCCATAAGGATTTAATGTTTATCAGTGTTACTCTTGCATTTGTGAGGATCGTACTTCTAGCTATATTCAATTATGAATTGCATTTTAACCTTAATCCGTTCTGTGGTTCCATTTTTGGCTTTATTGAGCAGACTGATGTGGGTGGGATAGTTTACTTTGTTGGACACCTGGCTCTGAGTCCTTGGGATGGTTACCCTTGGATATATTCTTCTAGCAACTATTGTCTGGTTACTATTCTTTGTTACTGTGTTGATTCCTCCAAGGATGGTGTGCCAATGTTTGTCTGGTCATTATTCTTTTTCGTTAACGTGGTTTCGGCATTGTGATTTTGTGCATGATTTGATTTTGTGAGTCGTTAAACTAATTTATGTGTGTGTAGATATTAGTTATACGAATGAGTTTGAAGTATGGATATTTGGATTTCTGTTGTGGTATATTTGATTATAGCTTTCCGGTTGTCACTGTTGATGTTCATTTTTATTAGTTTGTTTCTTAGTTTCATAACTGTGGTATATGTATATATATTTAACTAATCATAGGTTTATAATTGGTGTGTTACTGTTTAATTTCTCATGTATTGATAATGCTATTTTGTCTATAGTTTTGTATAGTTTCATTAGACAGGCTATTTTCATTTATATGATGTAATTCCAGAATATGGTATTCATGTGATTTTGCCTGCTTTAATATTTGTTGCTTTCTTTTCTTTTCTTTTAGTAGAGCATGATATTTATTTGAATTTTTTCATCATAAATCTTTTGTAGAAACAATAATGAATAGACATAGTGATGATGCAGATCTCCATCAGACTATTACAGGTATTATAATACATGACACATTTTTGAGGCATAAACCATCAGATTTGATCATAAATTCTGTGTGGTCCGTACTATTCAATCTTATTGCTTAGTTTTGTTTTTGTTCTTATAAGATAATCCACATTGTTATTCTTTCTTTTCAATTTTTTTATGTTTGGATTGTTAGATGGAATTCAAATTGGTTTTTCAGATATGATGTGCAAGATGAAGTATGGAAAAGGAATGGTGTCAGATCAAGCGGAACCTTCTTCTAAGAGAACATGTTTGTCTGCTGATAGGTCTCATCAGTCCTTACCGTCTCTTGACCCAGAGATGTATGGCAATGAGAGCAGTGATGAAGCACAGGAGGATAGCCACAATGAAGATGTTCACAGAGTTCTATCAGGTGTTTTAGCACATAATTATTTGAGTGTTACTGCTTGGTGTCAGCGAAATAGTTTGATTTTTGTTATCTATATTATAGCACAAATAACACTTAATGAGTATAGCTTAAATAACAGTTCGGAAAAAATTTGATGAATATCTATATAACAATAGAGCTCTTTATGTGCGCTGTAAAAAAAAAGTCGCAACATTCCTTCGTTTTCGGTTTTCCTAAGCCAAGATGCAGTATTTCATTTACTTTCTGCTAATAGTGGGTCATCTATGTGATTTTGTTATTTTTGAAGTTAAAATTTGTTTTGTAGACTATTGGGTCTATAAATGTTATTACTTTTAAATCTTAATTTAGTTTTGGGCGATGTAAATGTGTAATCTTCATGATTTTTTGTTCAGTTTGATATTTTTGGTGCTTGGAATCCTCGATTAGCATTTGAATGTGACACTTGGAATTTAAATGATTCATAGGGGTTTATTTGATGACAAACAATAATGGAATGTGTACAAATTGTAAATGGCTATATATTAGGATAATTATGTCTATTTTTTTCTTCATTCAATTTGGCAGTTTTTCCTTCTTCCCTGAAGTAGAATTGGTATGAGTTTAATATCTATATGCTCATATATGAGTTCATTATATGATTTCATTGTCTATTCGTAAATTTGTTAAAAGATAATTTAGTAGAACTTCGTGTTTACTAAATCATACATTGATCGTCTGAGACATATATATACATATGCAATAAAAAATAGAACCAGATTACTTCAACATAGGATTTCCATACATACATATGAATGATATACGTGCTATAGTGATATTAGTAATGTGCAATTATATGATAGATTCACTATATGTTAGGAAAATAGTTTTGTTTTTCTTCTTCTCAACTATTTTGCAGAATTTTCACACATATGTAGTGCAGTAGAAGTAATAATGTGAAATTATATAATATGTTTATTGGCTAAAATTTTGATGATTATGGTTGATTTTTCATTAGCACACCAGTCTTATTTTTCTTGAGTTGGAAATATTGCTTCTTTTAGTATGACTCGAGTTTTTTGAATCATGATATCAGTTTAATATATGGGTTTAGTGTATATTGCTTAATTTGATATAGGATGATCTAGAATAACTTCGTGTATCCTATATCAAATATAATTTATGTTGCCTACAAGTAAAATTTTCATAAATACAAGTGCATGACATAGAGGGGAATTATATAATAGGTTTAGTATATTGTGTTTTTTCATTGTTACTATTTCATGCAAATGAATTGTTCAATATAATGGCCAACTGTTTTGTTATCTAAATAGATCTATGATTAACTTGAAAAAATAGGTTTTCATTCTTATCCTTTATTGATTAATCTAACTTCGTCATTTATTATGAATCATAGGTGGTCATCTTGGATCTTTTGGACAAGCATCATATCAACGAAATCAAGCAGGTTAGTAGAAATTTTGATATCAATTATTTGACACTAAATATTCATCAAAAAAATATCTTTTATCATAGATTATCTAATTTATACTATTATGATTGACATTGCAAATGTGATTGTCGATTACAAGGATTGTGGTGATGATGATTATGCATGTAAGTATTGTGCTGCTTGCTTTTGGTTAGATGAAGCATTAAAAAAAACAAAATAAACAACCAATATATACTCATTGTTGTGAAAAAGGCCGAGTTCAAATTCTGATGTCACATCCAACACCTCATTTTCTTGATGAATTATTAAATCCAGATAATGGTAGAAGGAGCGTGTTATTTCGTGATAATATCAGAGTGTATAATTCTATGTTTGCTTTTACATCTATGGGAGCTAAAATTGAACATGGCATAAACAGTGGAGGAGCTCCTTATGTTTTTAAAATATGTGGTCAAGTACATCATCTTATGGGTTCAGTTTTACCTTCAGAAGGACAATCTCCTAAATATGCTCAGTTATACGTATATGACACTGAAAATGAAATTAGAAATCGCATCACTGCTATTGATCCAAATAATGCAAATAATAAGATTGATCATGATATTGTGAAGGGATTGGTAGAATTATTAGATGAATGTAATGAGTTGACAAAAGAGTATCGCTCTGTGAGAGATGATTTTGAAAATTGTTTGTTGCCAAATTTTGATATAACCGTACTTGATCGTGAAAAAAATGACGGCAAACAATATGAATTACCATCTGCGCCTGAAATTGGTGGATTAATTGTGGGTGACATAGGTGAATTTAATTCTAATAGAGATATAATTATTCGATCTAATGAAGGATCTCTTAAGCGTATTTCTAAAATTCATCCAAAACTTATGTCGTTACAATATCCACTTCTTTTTCCATATGGAGAGGACGGGTTTAAAATTAAAATGAAATTGAAATCGATGCCAAGTGATGTTGATAATAAAGATAGAAAATTATCCATGAGCAAATTTGTGTGTTATCAAATTCATGATAGGCCAAATCAATCGAGCACTTTGTTAAAATGTGGCAGATTATTTCAACAATATTTGGTTGATGCATATGCAACTGTCGAAGAAAATCGTTTGGAATATATAAGGCATCATCAACCAGAATTGAGGTCTGAAACATGGAATAATTTATCTACATTTGTTTCTGATGGAATTGTCCAAGGTTATGATGTCGGAAAAAGAATTTTTCTTCCTGGTTCTCACACTGGCAGTCCAAGAGATATGATTAATAATTATCAAGATGCAATGACAATTTGTAGAGAATATGGGAATCCAGATTTGTTTATCACTTTCACATGCAATGTAAAATGGCCAGAAATTTTGAGATATTTTGGAAAAAAACCTGGATATATACAAACCGGAAGATCGTCCTGATATTATTTGTCGAATTTTTAAAATAAAAGTGGATGATCTGATTTCTTATATTAAAAATGGAAAACCATTTGGGGAAGTTCATGCTCACGTATGTACAATTGAATTCCAAAAAAGAGGATTGCCATATGCTCATTTATTATTTTGGCTTAAAAATAAATACAAGTGTCATACAGCAAGTGATGTGGATTCTATAATTTCGGCAGAATTGCCTGATAAAAATACTAATCCAAAATTATTTGAAATAGTTAGCCAATTTATGATTCATGGTCCATGCGGTCAACTCAATCCATCTTCTCCGTGTATGAGAGATAAATTATGTACAAAACATTTTCCAAAGCCATTTATTCCAAACACAATTTTTCAAGAAATTAACTCTCCTCAGTATAGACGCCGTGATGATGATTCACGTTTTGTGATCAAAAAAGGAGTTGAAGTTGGAAATAATTTTGTTGTACCATATAATGCTAATTTATTATTAAGGTATAATGCTCATATAAATGTTGAATCATGTTCTCAATCTATGTTAATTAAATATTTATTCAAATACATAAACAAAGGACCTGATAGAGCACGCATATTGATTCGTGACAATGTAAATGACGAAATACAAAATTACCTTAATTGTAGATATTTAACTCCTCATGAGTCTGTGTGGCGTCTTTTTGAATTTTCTATTCACTCTAGGTTTCCTGCGGTTCAATATCTGAAGATTCATTTGCCTAATGAACAAACTGTTTGTTTTCATGGATCTAACTCTATTGAAAATGTCTTACAAGATCCATCCATAGAAACTACGATGTTAACTGCTTGGTTCATTGCGAACAAGACTTATATGAAGGCAAAAAAATTAACGTACACTCAATTTCCTACTAAATTTGTGTGGAATAATGATAAAAAAAATTATGGACCCAAAGAAAACAATATTGTGTTCTTGGTAGAATAGCGCATGTGCCGCCAAATGCTGGTGAATTGTATTATCTAAGAATGCTTTTGAATATACAAAAAGGATGCACTGATTTTGAGGCAATTAGAACAGTCAATGACATAACATATTCTACTTATCAAGAAACATGCCGAGCTTTGGGATTATTAGGTGATGATAAAGAATGGTTTGAAGCACTTTTAGAATCTACTTTTATTGCAAGTTCTGCTCAAATTCGTCATTTATTTGTTACAATCATTTTGTTTTGTAATGTCTCTAATCCTAGAGCTTTATTTGATGCATATTGGATTAACATGTCTGATGATATATCGCATAGAATGAAATTAAATTTTGGAATGCAAAAGATTTTTATACCAGATGAAGATTTAAAGAATACTGTTCTGCATGAACTTGAAAAATTATTTAACATGCCATCGAGTAGTTTAAAGAATTATCAATTGCCAATGCCAATAATACAGCGAATACATGAATTTGATAATAGGCTTATTAGAGAAGAACTAAATTTTGATTGTGAAGCATTAAAACTACAACATTCCGACTTGATCGCCAAATTGAACACTACTCAAAAAATTATATACGATCAAGTGATAAGTGCTGTCCAAGAAAAAAATCCAAGATCATTCTTTGTCTTTGGTTGTGGAGGTACGGGAAAAACTTTTTTATGGAATAACATAATTTCAAGATTAAAATCTGAAGGAAAAATTGTTTTAGCTGTTGCTTCATCAGGCATTGCATCATTATTACTTCCAATAGGCAGAACAGCTCACTCACGTTTTGCAATAAAACTCATTATAGATAAAGATTCAAGTTGTAATATAAATAAAAAAAAACCAATCTTTCTGGTTTAATTGAAAAGGCTGAATTAATAGTCTGGGATGAAGCTCCTATGTGTAATAAATGGTGTATTGAATTAGTAGATAGGACACTTAGAGATATTTTGTCACAAAATGAAGAACCATTTGGAGGAAAAACAATTTTATTTGGAGGAGATTTTAGACAAACATTGCCGGTTATACAAGGTGGCATTAAAGAACAAGTCATTCAACAATCGTTCAATAATTCATACCTGTGGCCTACTATTACAATATTTCATCTTACTGAAAATATGAGATTATCAACTATTGGTTTAAGCAATATAGAAAAGAATGAAATTAAACAATTTGGTGAATGGATGTTACAAATAGGTGAAGGTCGATTAGAATCAAAATTCCCTACAGGTGATCCAGATGTAAGTTGGATCGATATACCAAATGAATTACTTACTGATCCTACAATTGATCCTATAAAATCAATTTTTGAAGCAACATATCCCAATTTTTTAAATAGATATAATGATACACATTATTTAAAAGAGCGTGTCATAGTAACTCCGAAAAATATAATTGTTCAAGAGATAAATAATTACGCAATTAAATTATTACCTGGTCAGGAAAAATCATATTTCAGTTCAGATTCAATTTCATACAATTCAGGTAATAGTGATAATATTAATCTTTTATATCCCATGGAGTTTTTGAACAAGCTTGAATTTAATGGATTACCAACCCATGATATTATTTTAAAAATTGGCATGCCAATTATGTTATTAAGAAATTTAGATCAAATACGTGGTTTATGTAATGACACAAGATTAATTGTGACAAAATTATTTGAGAGATTAATTGAGGCAAAAATACTCACAGGAAATAACACGGGACAAAAAGTTCATATTCCAAGAATTGTATTATATGCTACGGAAAGTAAATGGCCATTTACATTTAAGAGACGTCAATTTCTTGTCCGACCATGTTATGCAATGACCATAAATAAAAGTCAAGGTCAATCATTAAATCAAGTTGGAATATATTTGTCAGAAGCAGTTTTTACTCATGGACAGTTATATGTGGCATTATCAAGAGTTACATAAAAAAAAGGACTCAAAAATTTTAAAAACAACAATGACGAAATTCCCAATAATTTTACAAAAAATATTGTTTATAAAGATGTATTGCAAGGTATATAATTCATTCATAATTTTTGTTATAATATATACATTTTAAATTGCCACAATTTAGAACTACGGTAAATATACAATTTCCTTCATCATTTTATTCATATTATAAGCATAAGAATAACACTTGCAAAACAGACTTTTTAGATTGGACTATTACGTTATAAATTGATCTGGGTACATTAGCACATTTTTGTCCTCAAAACGTATATGAAGATCAATTGATCTGGGTATATTAACTCTAATTGATAGAAAACCGTATATTAACTCTCTCCTGATTAGCATTAATCTGGGTAAGTTAGAAGTATAAAAAAAAGCATAACTAGCAAGTCCTTGCCTCATGTGGTATTTACTCTAACTAAGTCGGCGACATTTTTTCCCAGTTATTACTTGAAAGATGGCATCTGAGTCGTAGCTTTCATATTTGCGAATCGCAAGACTCCTCAGCAAGGTAAGATCTGTTTTTTTTAAGTAGTTTTGATCCATTGAGGTAGATTTTGTTGTTTTTGTAATGGGTAGTGATCAAATATATATTCATGCCATCTCAGCACTAATCCTCATCATTTTGGGTTTGAATTGTGCAGATTCTGTCTTTGCTTTTACAATGATTAGAAAAGCTTAATGCTTTTGAATCATCACAAGTAGGTAAAGTACTCTGTTGATGGCGATTGGGTTTGGTTTTTTTTTTTTTGGTTATGTTGTGATTATGAGTATTGATGAGTTTTGGTGATTAATTTGGTGTCATATTTGTCTGTGTGGATTTTAATATGAAATATTGTGTGTGAGGATTTGTTGAGTTTTTGGTCGTCTCATGTAGGTTCTGATATCTTTCAAGTGTGGATATTAAGAAGATTGTGATCTTAATGCAATGTATTTGTTTTAGATTTGTATTAAGAGAATTTGAGTCACGATCAACAAAGCTTGATGCTTTGAATCGTCACAAGCATGTAAAGTAATTTGGATATTGTTGTTTGTATGTTGGTACTGTTAATTTGGATACTGACTAAGGTCGACAATCGTGTTGCAGATGTATGGCCTGAATTCGAAATACATGAAAAAGAAGGCATAAAGGGTTGGTATGTCATACAAGAAGACGCAACGATGAATATAATAAAGTGAATGTATGTCTCCATGTGATATAGAATATGCAACTCAATTTTTCAATGCAACGTGCCCAAAAAAAGAAGGCATACAAATGTAATGTATGTAATATATGGATCGTTTCTGCATTTTTAGTACTCTGCATTCCAATACCTATATTAGATTTATATCTAATATATTTTTCTATGTTCTTTAATTTTCTTTCCCAGTTTCTTCATCCCCTGACAACTTTACCTTCAAACTTAACGTTCATCCGCGCCTACGGCGCGGGGCTTCACCTAGTATATTAGCAAAGTGAGGTTTCAAAAGAAAAGGTCTATAAAGACTAGAGACGTTAATCTAGCAGCAGTAACTTGACGACTCTCTAAGGCCTCTGAAATCAATAAAAGTACACGTAGCGTTTAGAAAGAAAAAGAATTAGGTATCAAAACGTACATGTAAATAAATTGCATCTTCTTCTCTTCTTTATTCACGAAAGCCAATCACGACTCTCATCTTCTTTATGTCTAGGTTGGCCAGCAATTGAGGAAGAATTTTCGGGAGTCCAATACTTTGGAGACTTAAGTTGACTATCAAGTAGTTGTTGTATGAGAACTTGTATTTTATTTTTTTTATTTTTAAAAACATTGTCAAAATTGTCAATGAAGCTTTCCCAAATCGACAATTTGGCCACTGATGATTTGTATATATACGTCAGCTTGGTCACTAAAGTTGCATCAACATTATCACTTTGGTCACCATGTTAATTTTTGCCGCTAAATGTCCAATTATCCGTCAATTATGAAGGGTGTTCTAGTCACTTCAGATCATTTTTACAAAAAAATAGTCATTAATGTTTGCCAAAATTAATAGTTTGGTAACTGAAATTGTATTTCATATTTCATTTTAGTCACTCTAAATTTATTTACTAACATTACTGAAGAATTTGAACATAGATACCAATGTGACATGTGCCACGTTATTTAGTTTTCAATTGTGTAAAGAATTTTTGGTACTTAGCATTACTTTTAATATTAATGGCCCAATAACTAACTAGTGAAACCATTCGATCCTTTTTAAAGGAAGAAAAGAAAAGGTTAGCATTAGAATAAAACATTGTTTATTTTTTTTCTTCTAGAAAAATGGGTAAAATTTTGGGTGGAGCTATTTTCACTCTCCAAATTAAATATTCGTTTCACCTCACAATTATTTAATTATTAAAAAATAAATATATCCATATACAAAATTACATGAAATGACTGATTTACGAATTTACCATGTGTTTGATTATTTCACCCACTACATAATTTTCTCGTTAAAACATATTTTAAAAGAATAGCTAAACTTTAAAACAAAATTTATTTTTTAATCGATAAAATCATTTTGTTGTTTTTTACTTCGTTTGGTAAGGACCTACTGAAAAGACTGATAAATTTCACCAAGGTCTTGCTGATGAAATTCTTACTAAAGCATTCCTGCTAAAATTTCCGACTTTTTTCAGCAAACCTTTACTGAAGCAAAAAGAGCATTTTTCAGTAAGCCTTCGTTGAATTCCAATGAAAAAAAGGGCAGTTCTTTGGTAGTAAAATGGGTGAACTCATGAAAATGAAAAAATATATATTTGAAAATAAGGGCGGTACGGTAGCCCTCAAATCTTGATTAATGAGAGTGTAGAATATTTAGGAAGGACATAAAACCAGAATCCCATATTACAATAAGCTAGAATATCTCAAATAATAACAAGACATCCTATAAAAACTATATATACTAACACGCACCACCTAACAAAGAATAACTCTTCAAAGACTATTCTATCTGTTTTTTGATAATGGCGAAAGATTGGAAATAACGAACAACTTTCCCGACAATTCAAAACGATGAAACTATTCCGACGAAAGTGATGCATCAATACCCGATCTAGAGCTACTTTCACAACCTGCAATCGACTAACGTCGACACTTCCTCTCATCCGACCACTAGATAGGAGCATCCATTGGACACAGATCGCTCACAATCTAGGATCGACAAGGCACTAAGAATGCACACACGGACAGATCGCCATGACCGCCAAACATACCTCACTACTCAAGGATTTATTCTCGACATGAAATAAACAAATGCAAACCAATAAACGTCAGCCTCAAAAAGAGCTTCGAGTAGGGTCAAGAAAAAGAAAAACACAATGAATTCTCCATATTGGAGAACATGCGGGAGTAATAATAACAGTAACAGTGACAACTACTGGCCTGCATAACCCAAATGTAACCAAGGGAACAAGAATTAAGCGTGCTGAATCATATTTGGGGTATGTCAATGACTGCTCGACTAAAGCACGAGTAATAAAACAAAACAAAAAATAAAAAAATACGATGAATACTGGTCAGTTACTCTCTATAGGAACCTGGTTAGCTCCCTGATTAACTGAAATACGAGAAATTTTCAATTTGATGGCCTCAAAAACTGCATTTTGCCTCTCTTCATTAGTCAACCACACAAATAAGCAACGATCAATCATGTCCTTGGCACAGCTTGAGGGGTTACCTCCCTTCCAGAACCTTGTTATCCTAGCCAAATTGGAATCTGATGGTTCTTCAGCATAGTTCTCTAATATGTGACTAATGGCACCACACCAAATCGGTCGAGCTACTTTGAGGAAGTCACGCAAAACCAACACCGAAAGGTTCACACTACCCAGCTCAGCCTCACTATGCCCGCCTTTCCCATGGTAATCGGACCCTCCAAGCTTCAGAAGACCATAATTATCAGCTAGATCACTGAATGCTGTCAACAACATAAACAGACAAGATGAGAACCAAAAATGACAAGAGCTACTAATGATGAGCATTCACATTACACAGCTTTCACTTATTACACATCACAGATCACACATATTCGAAGAATTCGTTCTCATGTTACGTGAGCTTCTATCCCTCACAACATCATATGGATGCAAAAGGAGCAAAGTACACATCACAGATCACACATATATACACAGAATTTGTTCACATGTTACAAGCTTCTATGCCTCACAACATCATATGGATGCAAAAGGAGCCATAAATGACTTCATATTTATTCTTGAACTTCAAATTAGTTAAAATTATATAAATATATCTTGGATTATATAATTGAAAACTGGCTTTTACACCTTACATCACAAGGGAAAATCGTGAGAACAGCCAACAAATTAGGGACATAAATGTTGATATAGATAGAAGTACACAGCAAATGTAACTGATTGGATTTTTGGTCTATTAGAAGTATTCGCATGTAACCAATAATTTCAGGAAGGCTTGGTTGCCTGTTTGCAACATTAGGAATCACCATAGTGCCAATTTGCTACCCTACATTGCCGTCTAGTTAATTGAAACCAAATTTTGTCAACTTAGTTTCAAAAGATATGAACATTTGAGAGCACTTCAGTGTTTTAAACTCACTATACCATTGATTTTGAAGAAAAAAGCCACAGGAAAAACAATCAACTGCTCTTGAACTTAGGGTGGCAAATTGGCTAATGTTGTTGCCTAATTCGATGTACAAGTTGGTAGCAAATTAGCAAGTTCGGAAAACTTGCAAATTGGCAGGAATTAATCCTAGGGTAGGAAATTGACACTACAGTGACTACTAGGGTAGCAAATTGACAATTATGCCTTTCAAAAAGTGAATGCTGATAAGTCAAATATAGTCCGTACCAGTTAATTAATACATCTGATTCCAAAAGTTGATTCTGCTTACCAGTCAGTTTTCCATCACTTCTGTAAACTTCCATCCCATGAAGACCTGCTTCTGACAAACTTCTAATGATAGAAACTGTATTTTTCAATGCCCATGGATGAGCTAGGACAGCCACACCTCCAGTATCGCAAATCATCTTTATTGCGTCCTCTGTTGGAGGTTCGCTTCCCCTGTACCCAAATGTAATGTGAGTCTTCCTCTTTACAATGGTTTGTTAGTCATAAAATTTATATTCACCAAGAATTAAAAAATATACATATACTCAGAATATTACGTAGAGTATGCTGGTCCACCATCAAAAAGATAGCGGGAAAATGCTTGTTTCAGATTTTCCACATAACCTGCTTCAACCATGGCACGGGCTACATGCAATCTCCCAGGAGCAACTCCATTGCCTGCAATCCTTGAGACATGCTCCCACTTAAGGGGGCACTTAAGCTTGTTCAATTTGGAGACCATATTTTGAGCACGAATATAACGACCATCCCTTATATTAGACAAGAACTTTTCAAGCTTTTCGAAACTTGTTGGACCACAGCTGCTGTAATATGCAAGGATGTGCACTGGTTCCTCTGCTACTGTCTCTCCTCTAAAATCATAGAACCAAACAGCATTGAAGAACGAATCTATTATAATATGGTTTTTTTCTCTTGCAATTTTTTGTGAACTAAATCTCTTGCTATACTACTTAGAATTAAGTTCAAAATTACATGACATTACATAGTTACTGAAGAAAACAAAAGAAAATAAAACAGAAGGGGCAGTCTCTGATCATAAAATATATGCTGATAGAACTGGCATGGGACTATTAAAAAGAAAAACTTTCAGAGGCTGTTGGTACAATATGAATAATCAACGTATAAATACTTTGCCAGAATTTTACATCACACACAAAGAATAATTTGCAGAAATACCTTGGGTGAAAAATTGTACTAATTTCAACACCTGGTACTATTTTTATACCAAACCTCCGAGCTGCTTCTAGAGCCTCAGGGATGCCAGACATTGTGTCATGATCTGTCAGAGCAAGAACTTTCACCTGTTATAAAAATTTACTAATTAAGAATACTAGATCCCACTATGTAGTGAATTATTTGGAACAGAGACAACAATTTTGCAATGCAAGGAACTTATGAAACAAGAGACATAGTGAAATTTAAAGCACAGAAGATCAGTAACACCCAAAAAATGTGCAAATGGCATTCTCTTTCTTGATCATATTGCAAGCAAGAGATTATTAAACATGGGTAAGGACTTGGCCAAGCATTTTATGAAAAATTGTTGGGAAAAAAAATTATTCACAATCAGGAGGAATGGACATCCCAAGACACATTTTGGCATTATTAACAAATAAAAAACATGAAAATCATAATTCATTCACAGAGGACAAGACCCAACTAATCTTCAGAATCAAACCCTTATAGAATTTAAACAAACCTATGTCCAAAAAATAATAATTATTAAAACAAAAACTTTCTTCAAAGAATAAAGAAAAAAAGTAAATCAAGATTTAGGGGTTCATCCAAAAAGCCAGTATCAACATAAGCCGAAATATTACATAAAAGACATAATAAAATATGCAAGCAGAACTCACCCCATTTCCATGAGCCCTTTCCACCAGCTTGGTAGGTGAAAGAAACCCGTCACTGCATTTTGAATGAGAATGCAATTCAAACAATACCTGATCTCCACCTCTTCCAAGATTCCTCTGAACCCCAAAATCATCCACAACACAAGAATCTGCAGTGCAAGCTCGTGAAGAAGCTTGATCCAACGAAACCCATTCACTCACGGCCTTGAAAGCATTTGTCTGCTCAGTGGTCATTTTCTTCTTACTCCCCCCATGCTTTTTCTTCTTTGTTTTCTTCGGGCACTGTTTATTGGAAGTATTTGAGGTGTGAATGAGGAAACTGTCACCCATCCCCGACTGAACAATTAGAAAACTTTGATTTCGTGATTTAATTATTTAGTTGTTAATCTGTGTGTATCTAAATCTTTCTAATAGCAACCTATCTCTTTCTTGTCTACCAAAAACACGTGCAGGCAAATATTCATGTTCAGTTTAATTTTCTCGGGCTTGACTGTGTCTATTGAGCTATGTCGGTACTATATGGAGTATTTCCTGTTCAGCTGGTTGAAGCCTCTGAATCAGATACATTTACAGCAATCTAACACTCAAGATTGTGCCTGGAGGAGATACATGACAAGATATTAAGAATTTGGAAACAAAAAAAAAAGCAAAAAAAAAGAGACTTCAGCTGCTTATGCGAAGAACTAAATATATAATAATATTGATAATATAGGTATACAACATTGACGGCAAATACAACATGATGAATTTATCTTTATATGCACTCAAAGATTTTGTAGTCCTGAGTTTGGAAAGTTCAGAACTAAATTATTATCTCCTTTGAATGAAGAATGGAAACAGAAAACTTAACCCAGATGCACTTTCAAGTTATATAGAACAGATTAACACAGACGTAGTAAAAAGCCACAATCAGAAAGTCAGAGAACCCATAGTTTGATAGAATAGCATGAACCTAAATTCAGACAATTTCAGACAAACAAAAAAATTGATACATTTTATGGAAGTAATAATTAGAGTCCTAACCTAAAACAATAGAAGTCACAAATTAATTTGCCAATTTATGCTACCTTAAATTCAAATTCTTAAACCCAATTCTGCTCCCACCAACACTTTCACAAGCTACATAGAGCAGATATGAACCCTGAAGTAGAATAAACTCCATGATTAGAAAGTCAGAGAATCCATAGTATTATAGATACAAAGAACCTAAATACAGATTATTCCTTTAAGAGAGTTCAAAGTGTAGTCTAAAAGAAAATGTTAAAGTCCAGACCTTAAAACAAATCGTAGTCACAAACTTAGATTGCCAAGAGCCCTAAAACAAAATCAGCTACCAGTGAGGCAGAAATAGCTATAAAATACAAGTTAGCAAGTAAGTCACATCAAGGTTATCAAGAATGGCATGGAAACTCATGAGTCACGAGCAAGGTCTATACACAAACATAACCAGTAGATATGGTCCAAAAATATACTGGTACATCATCTTTTTGCCTCTTGCTTATTCCAAAAGCCATTGTGAAGGGATGCTGCTCAAGAGCAACTTCCGAAGAAACTTCTATTTTCTGAATTTAAACATCGCTGCTGATATAATAAACGAACACACAGCACTTGACATGTTACTCACCCGTTAAAAGACAGGTATCGGGGTAAGTAAAAGCATGAGATGGAAGAGCTGAGAAGACAAGAACAAACAAACTAATATTCTAGACATGTAAAAGAGCAAGTCTAACAGAGATGTTAAATTGGACTTGTCAAAATTAAATTTGAAGGCTGACTACGTAGTTGATTATTTTGGCAAATTTCATCTCCAATATGTCAAAAATATCTTGCTTTTCTTCGTTGACATCTATTAATTTACCCTGAAAGGAGAATGAGAGTTAACATATAAGCATAATCTGCAAACCCACCCAATAGAAACCACATTCTTTTGTCCCCGACAGATACTCTATCTGAGTATATGGACACATTTTAGATCAACTACGGAAGGAGTTACAGAGCTTGGTGGTTACTATTCTTTTTCCTGCCTCAGTAATTGATAGCCTCTATCTTCCAGCATCACAAGAAACCAAACCAAATCAACTAGTCCAAATTGTGATTGCTACTTGTAGTTCTAATTCAAACCAAATTCCTAATCACCAAATCCAATACTCTGAATCAGGAACTGGATTGAAAGAAAATCTAAAGAATTGCAGGTAAATTAATACAAAAGCACAAATTAAAAAATTGGCATACCAAGACAAGATCAAGCTGTTAAAATTGGGAGATAAATTAGGAAAGGAGATCAAGTATTCAGTAACGGGAGTTGAATCCGACCACTTCTTCATCAAAGGAACTGGGATTGCTGTGAAAATGCACAAACCCAATAAAATAGATAGCAACTGGTGCCGGTTTCCTGTGTATATTGATAAAGAAAATATAGATCACTCGGACCAGAGAAGAAGAACTAGTATAATTTGGGAAAGTTAACAACCTTAGCTGACATCTACTTGTCTGTTTGACAACAGCTTCAGAGAAATTTAGAACACAAGGTGAACCGGACAACTAGGACACAAGACGGCTGTCCGTTCGTCTTACTTTCAAACCGTATCTACCTGTGCTTGACTAATGGAAATGGGATAAACCGAAGAGCGCAGAAACCTTCAATAAACAAACTCACTTGTTTTCTAGCAATTCCGAATTATTTTCAGGTCGTTCAAGATCACACATGGCAAATTGACACCATAGATTGAAATATTTGAGTAAAAAGTTAGAGGCACGACCTTGTTGTCTCGTTCTTGCTGCCTCTCCTAGTATTTGAGAACAAAAAACCAAGACACGAACTACTTGGATCTTCTAACTCCATCAGCGTCTACTGTCTCAATTCTTTCGAAACTAGGAGCTCTAATCTCAGCCGCTCGTGGACCTCAACTTATCTGTTTCTCCGCGCTCTCTCTATCTCGGGCTGGCTGCACATGGAGGAAAGTTGGGGAAGACGAAGAGGTACAATTGCACGGGTGAAGTCCCGAAGGAGATTGGGTTTGAAATGACTCGTACTATTTTATCGGAAAATGTACGATGTCTATAAGAAATTGTTTATTATAAAGGAGAAACTAAAGAAAAACTCATTTTTAACTTTCTCTTTTCTCACGAATTTAGCATATATTTTTTATCCTAAAAAGGCTCATTTTGTTTTTAATAATGTAATAGACCTTTGTTTTCGTCATTTTTACATAATTTGTCACTATCTATCTCCCACGTTGTACATAACTCATGTCAGTTTTTATTTCACATATTTTTCTCTCTCTTCGTTTGAAAATCGTCTCCATCGTGTTACTTCTCGCAGCCGTCATTTTCGCGTCTAGTCGTTTTGTTCGTTCTCACAGTCTTCGTCGGAGTTCATGTTGATTTCTGTAAGTAGTGAAATCTCCATTCGGAAACCCTAGGTTTTTATTTTTTCTGTTCTAAGCAGTTTGCATGGTCCTTTTCATTTTTCTTTCTGTATTTTCGGTTATTTTTGCTGTTGATTTTCGGTGATTTTTCACCTTTTTTATGATTTTTTGTAGAATGTATATGATGTAATGTGTTGTAGATGCTATTTGTTTGTTGTAGTAGTTGCTATTTTTTGTTGTGTTTGTGTTTGAAGGCTTTTTGTCTGGATATATCTAAGTACTAGTATGTGCATCTGTCTGGATATCTGTCTGTGTATCAATTTCATGTTTTTTGAAATGTTAATGTTGTTGTTGACATTTTTCTAAGGTTTTCATTTTCTTTTTTGTTTGTTGTACTAGTTTCTTGCGGTTGCGTTTGTTGTAGATAGTCTGGGTATCAGTTTGGGTATTTTATTTTGGGTATCTGTACGTTAGTATCTGTCTTGGTATCTATTTGGGTATTTGTTTATCTTACTATTTTTGGATATCTATTTTTGATTTTTTTCTAACTACATGTGTGTTGATCATTTGCAGTTATTCTATAATCAATGGCGAAACGCAATAAAGCAGTCCAAGATTCAGACAACAAAGATGAAAAAAGTCCTAGAATTCCTAGATCATCTAGGAAGAGAATAAAACAGTATACTCAATCATCAGAATCTGATGTGCATTTGTCTTCATCTTCTTTTTCTTCTTTCGAGGAGGAGGAGCAGATTATTTTAAGGGAAAAGGATTCGAAAAGAGTCAAAAGGAACAAGGGAAGAAGAGTAGCTTTCTCTTCATCTCGTTCTACTGTTCCCGATGATTAGTTTGCTAAGATTAAAGATCATGTTGCCAAGATGGTTAGGGAAAGTTTAAAGCAGGAAAAGCAAAAGAAGAAGGAGAAGGAGAAAAGGAAGAAGAAGAAGACCAAGGTTATGAAGAAAGAAGAGATCAAGGGGAAAGGTGAGAAGAAATTAGAGTCTGAAGAAGAAAGTGAATCAACTTCTGATTTTTATTCAGAGACAGATAGTGATGACGATGTGTCAGTTCTGGTACCTGTTAGACAATTGGAGCGAGTAATGGATCATCCTGAAGTTGTTCAGGTGGTGGAACGGAACTGGAAGTGTCAGTTCTGATGCTATTTTCCGTTTTCCATAATTTCATTGCTAAAAATCGGGATGACATCAACGAAGATGTGAAGAATAGGTTGAAGGAGATACCGTTCAATGATCTACTCTGAGCATTCATTGACGGTGATATTGATCGATGTGACTGCTTTAAGTCGAATGATGCAATTGCTATTATGGCTGACACATACAGGACGGAAAACAGGGAGTTTCATTTCTATCCTTCTCGTGTTCACCATATCACTCCTGATTATGTCGCTTCTTTGTTGGGTTTGAGCACAGAAGGAAATCTAATTCCATTAAATGACAATAATGTGAAGATTTCAGGGTGGCTGCTTAACTTGTTTGGAGGCAAGAAAATTAGCAAGGACCATATCTGCACTTTGTTGCAGGGAAAATTTGGTGAGAAAGAAATTGTTGACGTTGTGTTATTCTATTGGTGTTGCTTCTTATGGCCTATGTTCTCCTGCCTAATTCGAAAGGGACTTTGGCAATTAGTTTTGCAAATTGCGTGACCAGCATTGAACTAATGAAGCAGTTTTCATGGGCAACTGTTGTACTCGACAAGCTGTTCAATGTATTGGACACTTATGCAAAGAACTTTGTTTCACAAGTAGCCATGAAGAAGAAGGAATCAAAGAAGATGAAGGAGAAAAAGGCAGCTGGGAAAATGAAGGTGGTGAAGGAGGATAATGAAGATGATCAGGATGAGGATGATAAAAAGCCTGAGAGAAGCAATATGATTAATGTTGGTGCCTGCAGCATTATTATTCCAGTAAATTTTGTTGAGTATCTGCTTGAGTATATGCTTGAGTATATGTCTGAGTATCTGTTTAAGTATCTTTCTGAGTATTTGTCCCTTATTTTTGTTTTCATTGTTATTTTTTGTATCAGTTTTATCTTGCTTCAATCCTTGATATTGTCAAACCAAGAAAAGGGAAGGAGCATTCTGTGGTTGAAATGGTCAAGTATAGCCTCTGTGATATTATGGGTCATTTCAAAAACATCAGAAGCTTGGAAATGCTGAGGGTGAGTATCTAACTATTGTTTGTTATTCTGGGTATCTTTCTGGATATCTTCCTGGGTATCTGTCTAAATAGTTGTCTGGGAATCTTTCTTTGTATATGTCTAAATAGTTGTCTGGGTTTCTTTTTCACAAATCAGATATTTTTTGAATTCGAGGACGAAGAAAATTAAAGCTGATACTAAAGCTAATAAAGTTGATGACATAGTTTCTATCCTAGAAAGTATGAATGATATGGCCAATGATGACATAGTTCATGTCCTGTAAAGTATCAATGATATGACCAACAATAACTATTCAAATTTTCAAGTCGAGTTGCGTGCCAAGGAAGTTGAGTTGAAAGATAGTCAAGACCTTACTGAGAAGTTGCAAGAAAATATTTAGAAGATGGATTCACAGTTGAAGGAGAGTGAAGAATTTGTCTTCCATTTACAAGATAGTAACATTGAGATGAATGTGGAAATCGAAGAATTGCAGAAATTCAAAGCAGCTCTTTTGCTTGTCATTGATTTTTTTAAGAAATATTTGAGTTCTCTTAAGAATGATAAGGAATACTATGAGTTTGAAAAACAAAAGAATGAACGGGAGATTAAGTCTATGGAAAGGGAGAAATTGTCTCTGGTGAACCAGATTAATTCTCTTAAGAAATAAGTATCAAATGCTGATGATGCTACGGATGTGATGACAGCAATGATGGCAGAGAAAGATGTTGTTGAGAAGAGATTAAAAGAGATGAAGGATGGTGTTGAAGCTGCTGAGAAGAAACTGCTGTATGTTGAGACCAAACTTGCAGCATCCCTTGAAGAGAAATCTGTGCTTGAGAATAGATTAAAAGAGGTGAAGGATGCTGGTCAATCTGGTGGGAGAAATGTTGCTCCACAGGTTATGGATTTGAGAAAGATGCTCGTTGAAGTAGAACTTCAACTAAAGGAAGCTCAAGGGAAGATACAAAGTGCTTATGTAGAAAATACTAAATTGAAGAAGCAAGTGCTAAAGCTGAAGCTATTGATGGAGAGATTTTGTCGTTGAAGAAGCAACTCGATGAAGCTCAAGTTCAACTTACTGTTCAGGGGAAGATACAGATTTCGGCTGAAGAAAATAGCAAATTGAATAAGCAAGTTCAAGATGGTGCTGAAGCACTTCAATCATCTCAAGCAGCAAATGAGGATCTTCGTTGGAGACTAGATGTCTTGCAAAGACAAAAGGATGATCTTGAGAAGGAAAAGATACAAGTTGAAGATGCAAAGCAGACACTTGAGTTCTTCAATCAGCAACTTGTTGAGCAGAATGAGAAGTTGATGAAACATGTTGCTGCGTTTAAAAAACCACTACCTGGTATCGATTCTGACATTTGATGACAATAGATCTCAGTCATTTCAATTTTTGTGGGTATCTACATGAGTATCTGTCTTAGTATCTGTCTGTATATGTGTATCTGTCTGGGTACTTATCTGGGTAACTGTCTGGGTATCTGTTTTTTAAATATTTTTGTTTTAGACATGTAGTGTAATCTGTCTTTTTGTAACTTTCATTGAAGTGAATCTTTTTCTTCTTCTTTCTTTATATCTCTGTTAAGGAATTTGTCCCAAACGAAGAAGAGTTCCTAACGGGTAGAGTCTGCACAAACTTTTAGTATAGGGATTATCCCTCCTCCTCCTCCTCCTGTTACTACAGTTATTTCTCCAGAGGTGTTGGAAAGCCTGGTGACTCCTCATCCCCCTCCTCTTCAATTAGTCCCTCGCACAGATTTAATTCACAAGGCAATTACTGGCCCTGGTGTGAGACTCAATAGAGAAAACATTTATCTCTGCTCATATGCTAAGAGTTCAAACAATAAGTCCAGGAAGCCCTTGAAAAGGGAGGAGATCTACTGGCGTCCTATCGATATTGAAGGCACTGAAAAGCCGCAGACTAAAGCGGAGAGCAAAAACGTTGAGCTAGTGCCTAGTGGATAGTTTACATTTCAAGAATTATCTTCATCATTGATAGTGAAATCGGTCAAGAAAATATGGGCGAGTCAAAAAGAATACATGTGAGTTTGACCGATGAGCAGAAGAATGTCATCACGTTTCATCAACGTGATGTTTTCCATTACTTGGGAGAGAGCTACCAGACTGATTTGGTGATGTACTAGACAAAAACTAAGTAAAACAAGTGAGTATCTATTAGTGTATCTGTTTGGGTATTTGTTTGTTTATAGTAATGTTTTCAGGTTTTAATTGTTCTCTCTATTTGTTTTGGACAGAGGAGAGTTTTGGACTGGTACTCAGTCTTTAGAGTTCTTCGACCGTGAAGATTTGGAGTGTATTGTTAATGGCCAAGAGGTCTCGAGCTCTGTCTAGGATTTCTATTCCGCTATTCTTAATTATTTTAGGGATGATTTTTGGAGATCAAAGTCCCTATGCCTTCCACACATTGGCTCATGTAATCCTTGTGTTATTTTTTTAGCCTCTGTGTGTTTTTAATTTGTGTGTGTCTTTTTAGAGTGTCTTTTTTTGTTAAGATTTTTATGTGTAATTTTGTGTGTGCTGCTTTTGACAGGTTTCTGTGTCTACTCTGAAAATAAAGATAATGCATGAACGTCTTTTTGAGAGGTTATTTAAGGTTTTGGGCATCTCTGGCAAGCTGATGTTCCCGATCATATCCCATAAACATTTCCACATGTTGGTCTTTGATAAAAGTGTTCCAAACTCAAAAGAAAATATAAGTCGATGGACAACCAGCACTTTCGGGAGGTACTAAAAACAGTAATGTTTGTTCTGTCTTTCTTCTTTTCTTTTTCTTTTCGGGATGTTTATTATTTACAGTTTACAGATGGGTTGACAGATTGTTTACTGTATTGATGCAGGTTCGTTTGGTGTCCATGTGGATAGATTCTGTGAGGGACATGAGTGAGGATATGTTATCACAGAATCTTAGAATGCTTGCAGATGACAACAACACGGACAAGGTACCGAATATGAGAGAAATCCCTTTATTAGAGAATGAACGAAAAAGCATTCAGTAGGTCAAAGATCAGAAGATTGATTTTTTCAAAATTTCGGTGTTATCCATCAACAACAGTCTTCAACAATCTTCTGGCCTTGATTGTGGAACTGTTGTTTATTATGTCATGTACAGTATAGCTCTGGGCAAGCAAATAAAGAAAAACATGAATAATGATGAAGTTGCTCAGTTCAAGGCCAGATTATTAGAATCGTTTATGAATCATGATCTATCATGGGTATCAAAGAAGAAAAATGGAAGGTTATAGAATGAACCAGTTCAAGAAGAAGGACCGGTTCACTAGTTCAAGAAGAAGGACCGGTTCAAGAAGAAGTGTAGGACATGACAGTATCTAATAATAGGACAGTAATAAGTGTGTATATTTTTGTTTATAGTGACCATTCTGTGAACAATGTTGTTAGTTTGTAATCAGATTACTATCTTTTTGAATGTACTACTCAGAGTAGTATGGATGTAATCATATGACTCTCTCTCTTTCTCTCTCTCTTTTTGAGTATCTGTGTTGAGTACATGTTTGACTATCTGTTTTAGGTTTCTGTGTCTAACACACGCGTTTCTCCCTCATTTTTCGTATTCAAGGAATGAATGAGTTCATGAAAAAGTGTATGTTTTTTGTTTGTAGTGATTATTATGTAATTATATGAGTATCTGTTTGTGTATCTGCTTGAGTATCTGTCTGCGTAATACTATCTGTGTTATTCTTGAGTTTTACTGAAAGAGAGATTCAATGTATAAAGCCTTTTTGAAATGAAATGTTTGTTTTTGCACACTCTGATCCAATTTACAACTTAGAACCAACTCAAATCGTTGTGTATACTTGGAATAGAAATGCAACAGTTCATAAACCAACCAACCTTAAAGATAGATACTTATACAGATACCCAGACAACTATCTAAACAGATAACCATGGAGGTTTATAAACAACGATCAGAACGCATATGTGGCACTGCACGTGTCTTATTCTCTAGGACCGTCTTCTCGTTGCCTCTATAAAAAGCCACAAACCTCATCGTCACTTTCTCTCAACTCATTTCTCTGAAAACCCTAACCCTAAACGAAATCACAATTTCTCTCCCAGAAAATTCATTCTCTCCCCACAAACCACAAATCAAAACCCAAAATCAATGTCTCACTCCGGCCCTTCGTCCTCAACCCCTTTCCCAGTGGAAGAGCTGTTGCCATCTCCGCCACGGGCATCCTTCACTATGTCCAAAGAGTTTCAGCACTTAAGAGATATTATGCAAGTCAACTTTAAAGCATGTCTACAAGAGCTTTGTGGTCTTGCCTGGAGAGTTGATGGATTGGCCAGTAAAATGAAGCAGATCGATGTGATAGCTGGGAAGGTTGAAGAGGGTCTGGCGATCATGGAGGATGTCGAGCGCAAGGTCGAGGCACTTACTGATATTGTGCTCAAGCTCAGGGCTGGGGATGAAGACTGATGGGTTGTAGCTGTTAGGTCCTTCTTAGTTAGGCTTCGGTGTTTTAGAGATTTGGGATCCATTTTGTCTACTCCAAAATGTCCATTTTTTGTGGTTAGTTATGGATGTTTTTGGAGTAAGACCGTTTTTGTAATGACCTTTGTTGATACCTTAATCCCTTTTTACTTTGTCTTAGTATGGGGAAGAACTTTGTAATGTCATTTTGTTTATGAATGTTGATCCCTTTTTGTCTATCTGCATGAGTATCTGCTTTAATAGCTGTTTGGATATTTGTCTGCGTAATACATCTTTTGTGTTAGCTCTTGAATGTTTGAATCAGAGAACTAAAGTGTTTGATTTGAACTCTCTGATCCATTGTACAAGATAAAACCTACTCAAATCTATTTGTATACTTGATTGAAACCCAAAAATCATAAACCAAAGGGCTTAAAAACAAATACTTACGCAACTACTTAGGAAGCAAATTAGACAGATACTCATTGTTGTTCATAAAACAACATGTAGTTTTCTGTCGTGATTTATGATGATCAAAACGCACATGTGTTTCCGCACGTGTCTTATCCTTAAAGACAGATACTTATACAGCAATTTTGGTAGCTACGAACATGTTTAAGACTATAAAAACCCTAAAACAACTCCTCTCCAAAAAATCATGGCTCCCACTACTGGTAGATTCTTTGGGCTCAAGAGAGGAGCTTCATCATCGGCTGCTGCTCTATCTCAGCGTATCAATGTTGAATCATCGACAGATTCAATTGACATCCAGATCAGAGGGGCGAGGATTGGAATTGAGGCAAATTGCCTTTCAAACGTCAAAATGTCCGCGATGATGGAAATGGCTCTCCAGAGGATTGACTTGGACACAGAGAAGATTGATGAGGCCACAGTGAAGATTGATAGGGTGACTAAGAGGATTAAGAAATTGGAAAAGAAGTTGAAAGATTGGTACCTTAACTGTTTTGGGTATTATGTTGATTATGTTTGTCTTGGCTTGTATTTTGGGTTTCTAGTTTCGTTTCGTTTCGTTTTCGTTATGTATGCTAGGGATGTCACCATCAAATATGGTTTCAAGTGTTGTTCTGGTTTGGAGTGCTAGAACTTTCTTTTTGTAATCATGTTTTTTTATTCATGGCCATGCTTTTCATTTGTTTGATTGGATTGATCCAGTGGAATTGATTGTCCCTTCAATGAACTCATGATGTAAGTTTTTCAAGACAGATACTTAGACGAAACTTATGTTTTTCAAGACAGATGCTTAGACAACTACTTAGGTAGCGAATTAGACAAATACCCATTTTTGTTCATAAAACGACATGTCGTTTTCTGTCGCCCCTGTTCATTTTGAATGACAGGTACAAGAACAGATACTTGAGCAGATAGGCTTTGAAAATGACAGAATAATATAGATTCATTCCATTCTTTAAACAACACCATTCATTCTCTAAATTTAGAACTGATTCATTGATAATATGGAAATATAATAATAGAAATTATAAAAGGTACATAATAAACTACAATTCTGCATCTTCAAAGCTTCTTTTTCTGGTGGTGTGGGAGAGGCAGCATCTCGAATATTTGACGAAGAAGTTGAGGATTGTCTCATCATTCTCCTGGATGAGTATTTGCTTTCCCTTGAGATCCTAAAGGCTATCCTCAAGGTCAGTCATCCTATTGGATAACTATTGCAGGATAGTTAGAGGTGCAGAAGTTTCTTCTTGAGTGTGATGGCGGCGGCGTCTTGTTTCCTTGCCTTCCTTCACCATTTCTTCGATTATCTCCTCAACAGAGTCTTCAGGTTCTTTCTTGGATTTCTTAGACTTATTGTTCTTGGAGGTGTTGGCCATTTTATATATTGAACTGAAGGAAAGGAGGGTTGAGGATTGAAGAGAAATGTTTTTGTTTTTGTGAATGAGTTATGATCAATTCGCTTTTATTTATATAACGTGAAAGGTTGTGTTGGTGGAGTAGTTGCGTCTCTTCTTCTTGGATGAAGTGTTGCGTATTAAGGTCCCTTAATATTTTTCAATGCTATTATGCATGCTTTTTGGGAGAAGCAATGAGAGAGCAAGAGTTTTGTCGTAAAAAGATAATGGATATATATATATATGAATTGTCTTGTCAGAGAAAGAAAACTGAAAAGACGTGGGAAAAAATCGCTTCAGTCACAAAAGTCATAGTGGTTCGTTCTCTATAAATAAGACTGATTTCCCACGGTTATCCATAATGTGTTTGTGTTTCATTATCAACTCTTTCTGATCGAGTCTTCTTCTTCTATCTAATTTTCTTTATCAACAAAAAAACTATGGCACCAAGGAAGAAGAACCTGTACCATTTAGACACTTCTTGCCATTCAACCGAAGAAGACTTTGATGCATCAAAGTCCAAATCCTCTTCCTCCTCATCCTTAGACTCTGTATGAGGCCCCCCTCCTCCTCGTGCTGCTCGACCTCCCTTTAAGCGTTGTTCTTGATGGCCATCTTCAACCTTTTTTGAAGAAAATGGGCCGAATGAAGCGTCGAGTGGAGACAATGAAGGAAGATAAGGACCTGGTCCTTGCTGAATAGGACCAGATGCTTCATTTTCTTATTGGCATTGCATCTCGTCTTCCACCAGGTTTTGCAGGGAGAAGCATGAAGAAGGCCAAGATGTGAAGCATAAGATTTTGTTCCCATTTTGTTATTAGTTGTTGTGTGTTTTGATGTTTGTAATTGAATCAATATCCTATTTAATTAATGAAGTTTATGTTTCTTTATCTCCTATTCTTCATTTAATGTTTTTCTTTGCAATAATCTTCGATGAATGAATGTGTGCATGAAATGATTGAATCATAATCCAAGTCCAAATAGATTCTCAAACAGCTACGGAGACAGATACGCAGACAGATACCCAGACAGATACTCAGACAACTATCATTGAATTTTATTGACTCATTGCAGTAACTTATGCAATAAAATCTTAAAATCTCTTTTTTCCCCCTTCTTTTACCATGCAGTATGAAACAAAAACAACAACAAAATCAAGATACCCGAAAACAACCTCAATTTTGTATTTGTATTTTGCAACTAACAAGTTGCAGATCTGAAATTCTTATACAGATTTCCAGATAGATACCTATGTAGATACTTTGACAGATATCCATACAAATATTCAAACTTTTAGAAAATTATTCTGATAACATCTTCAATAAACCACACGACATTTATGTTTTTAATCGATAGGGTTGTTGCAGGTTCTCCTGTTATGACCAGTGTGGTGACATCTTGAGCATGCTGTCAGCATTATTTCTTTTTCACCATTCTTCTTCATTCTCTTCTTTTTTGGTATTCCCGGTTGTTTCTTTGTTAGTGGAGGACTGACGTCCGGTCCATTTTGTGACATGTCGTGAATTGATTTCTCTATGTTTGGCACTCGATTGAGTATGAATGAGTAGGCTTTCTTGTAATACAGAACTTTGTACAAGTTGTTCACGTAATCGTAAATATACAGTCCTTTCTCTTGAATGACAACAAGGGCATGGGTGCAGAAAAACCTCAGTAGCTGTCACTGTCCATATGAGCATGTCCATGTCTCCATGTTGACTGCACTGCTGTATTTGTTAGCTTGAACTTCGTAGACAAAACCACTGGAGTGCATCACTCTCCAATGCCTTCCCTTTTTAAGTGTTTCATTAAGCTTTCCTTCCATTCTTAGTCCCATTACAGTGTACCATTGTTCCGATTCTTCTCTTTTGCTTATCATCATTTCCATCACCTTTCTCCCGTGAGAGTAGTAACAGAAAACAAAAGAAAAGAAAAAAGGATTTAAATAGTGCATTATCCTAGAAATAACGAAATGTATCAGGTTTTGTAAATGGTTGTAATGTAACCAAAAAACAGATATTCAGACAAATACTCAGACAGATACTCATGATATTTTTTTTCAGAAACAATGCATTTTTACAGTTATTCTAGAAATAACCATTAGAATTAATCAGGTTGTAATGGATGACCTGATTTCGTCGGCAAGGTAAAAGACTGGCAGTGCACGGAGATGTACTATCCAGCTGTTGAAGCACTTTGACATGTTGTTTGTCATTTCACCATACCTATCTCTTTCGAAGAAGGCAGCACACCATTTTTCTTTTGGGAGATCCTTGAAGAATTCCGTTATCTCTGCATATCCTCCTTCTAGCTTAAGCTGGTTAAAAAGGAACTAATACTGCCTCTCACTTCTTGCATATGCACATTGCATGAAGAGTTCAGAAATTCTATCTTTGGCGTGTCCTCTGTAGTTGTCTTTGATGTTATCCACCAAGTGCCGATAAACAGTAGCCGTGCTTATAATTTGGGAACACCTCTAGAAGAGAACTCATGATTCTATTACCACGATCTGAGAGGAATGTTATTTTCCTCCGAGTATTAGTTTCCTGGTTTATGATGTGTTTATCTATCTCATCTCTTAGGTTCATCAAGAACCACGTCCAACTACTATCATTTTTAGCATCAACTATCGCAAATGCAATTGGATATACACCTGAATAGAAACAAAAAGCTAAGGTTCCTATCTAGTTATACAGAAAGTACTAAAATGTAGTTTATAAAAGGAAAAATAGACAGATACCCTGACAGGTACCCAGACAGTTATTCAGAGATACTCATATAGTCGTATCATTTCATTTGTCTACATTACCTTGATCTGCATCTTTTGCAGAGACCCCCATGATTTGTCCTTTGTATTTGTTCTTGAGGAAACTTGCATCAACGAAAATCATGGGTTTGCAGTATTGGAATCCCTACATGCAGGCACCAAATGACACAAAAAGGCGGTGAAACATTTATGTTCCCGGATCAATATCTATAACAACTCTGGAGTCAGGATTTGTCTTCATAAATGCGTCTCGGAATCAGAGAAGGTTTGTATATGATTCTTCTTCGTTTTCATGTAGTGAGTTCATTGCCAACTGCTTTCCATACCACATTATCTTATAAGGGACTTTCATGCCAAAACTCTCTCTGATTTCTGTCTGTAAGGCCTTGGCTCCCTTATTCGGGCCAGCGCGTAGTTTGTCCTTAATGATTGAGCTGAGTATTGAATAAATCATAAGTTTGAAGTATAGAAAAAAATATCTTTAGACACCAGATTTTTTTTGGAGGAGTAGCTAGCCAGTGATGTTAGAAAAACATATCATACCTGACAATAGAAGATCTCATCATCTCACTGCTCTATTTTCGGACTTTTTCTTTGCATGTATGATTATTGTTTATTTCAGTGATGTAAAATGATCCATTCATGTGGAATGGTCTTGCATTCACAAACCAGTTGCATTTATCTCGCCCTTTGTATCTACAATGTACATTTATGCGTGTGGGCTCATTCTTCTCATATGTAAACTTGAATCCACTTTTGACTGAGTACTTTATGAGTTTTAGCCTGAACTCCGTCACCCTACCTAAGAATTTCTGCCATTTTTCTTGTATAATTTTAGCCCATGGTTTGTCAAGTAATCATTTGTCTCCTCTTCTCGAAAGCATCCAAAACTGACGTCTGCAACATTACTTATTTCCAAGCAGCCATCCATTTGTACATCTTAGCCTAAGTTTTCATTATGATTGCTACAGACCGCTGATTGGTTGGAACTGATGTTTGCTGTTTACTGGAAAGAGGAAACGTATACATGTTTTAACTTGACATAATATTGCAGCAGATATTCAAATAAGTTTTTGTATGTTCTACCTCATTCAGGTCAGTGATTCTGATGTCAATATATTTTGAATTGAGTCTTAGGATAGAAAGAATCATAAAAAACATGTCACGATCAGTTTCCAGAAAAAAAATGTGTTCATCCTCTTGCGGGATACAACATTTGTACGACGAGATTGAGTTGTTAAGTGATTTGAATCGTTGACGGACTATATCCACAATGTCAGAAAATGTGAAATCATCACTCAAAATATCCATCACACCTTCTTGACAATGAATATATTTCACAATGATTAGAGAAGTTGTTGCCATTGAACATACCTACAGAAGAGTTGCAGAAACGCATGTAAATGCTTTTGTTAACTGACAGTAAGGTCTGCTACTTTTAACAGAATAAATAGTTACAGATACTTAGACAGATAAGTTGACAGATAGGTTGATAGATACGCAGGCAAATAGGTTAGCAGATACTCAGATAAATACAAAGACAGATACTCAGATAGATACTCTAACATATACTAAAACATATTTATTAAAACCAAAATCAGATCCAAACGTAATTGATTAGATTTCTATATCGCAATGCATATAGTTTGAGGAGCAAAGTAATCAATACTATCATGAAATCGATTAATACAACTATGAATGGAAACAGATTCATGCAACAACAATTTAAATCGTCTATCATATAGAAAAATAGAGTGAAAATTGGATGTACAATAGAATTGAACATATGAATTCATCAGTTTCTGTACAGAGATGACGAGAGATAGCGAATCAGTGAGATAGATAGACAGAGATTTAAAAATTACAACACTTGAAATTTCGTACGTCGTCGAGATCGAATAGAGTTTTTTTTCGGCAATTTCTGAATAGCGATCACGATCACACAGAGAGAGAGAGAGAGAGAGAGAGAGAGAGATTTACTTTCCTGGTAAAAAAAGAGGAGGGAAGAAAGAGTTGCGACAAAATTCAAATTAGCAAAGAAGGGCAAAATCGTCAGAAAAAAAGGTTTTATAACTTATTTAGTCTTTTTGGGAGAAAATGATATCAGCTGGGTTGTTTTTGGAAAAAAAGGTGTCATAAGTTGGGCGTTTTTTTACCTTGGTGTCATAAGTTGATTTTTTTTTTGGAAAACTTATCTCTTTTTGGGTTTTAAAATAATTTCCCGTATTAAAAACTCAACTGGTTATAGTTAGCGGTGGGATTCGGGCGATTTGGTTTGGTTTTTGGTAAAAATTAAAATTAAACCGTAATATTTTTTTTGGTTCGAATTTTCATTTTTAAAAGAAAAACCTCGACTATTCGGTTCGGTTTGGTTTGGGCTTTTTTTCTTCTGTTTCTTAAGTTTTTTACATAATGCATAAAAACTAACTTTTTAAAAAAACTAAATAAAAAGTTCTCTATAAAACATTATATTTTGAGTCGGCTAACATTTTGATTTATCTCTATGAGAAAATTTGAAAAGGATTTTGCATAAAGAAATTAGGATTTTAGGAGTTTAAGGTTTTTATTTTATATATATTTATATAATTTATTAAAAAAATACCAAAAATGAGGTCCTTTTTCGCGTATTTCAGATTTTTTGTCTGGTTCAGTTTTTATAAATGAAAACCCGAAACTAAACCAAATGTTTCGGTTATTTTCAGTTTCGGTTTTTTTGTTCGGTTTATATCGGGTTCAGTTTTTCTCGGTCGCGACTTGGTTTTGGCTTGGGTTTTCTTTGGCTTCCGTTTATAATGCACTACCAGAATAAGTGTGTATAGCTAACGAAAATGAAGAAAAACAGGCCGACGACAAAAATGGTGTATAGCCGATGGCAAAAATGGTCGTCGGCTATAGTCGAAACTATAGCCGACGATGAAAAAACTGGTCGTCGGTGTTTGTTAAGGAAAAGTCGTCGGCTATAGTTTCGACTATAGCCAACGTGATTTTGAACTATAGCCGATGATATTTTATGTCGTCGGCTATAGTTCTTTATGTTTCCAGATCTGGGTAGCATCCTATTCATTAAAAAATGAAAGGACCCAACCCCGATTTAGTTTCCTAAACCGGAATCAAACCCCTTCTGAAAACACGAACCAACAAAAACTATTAAAATTTCGGCAGAGTAACGCTACTAACGCGGAATTTCCATTAACCTGCACACGGAAAATAACAATTCATCCTATGCCACATAAGCCAAACCGTGGGCACCAATCCCATCCAGATTTCTCAATATCATATCAATAACAATAAACAGTAAACATAACTGTACTATATAGAAAATCCGGAAAATACCACATAAAACATGTATCAGTATTGTATCAGAGCGACCTCTAGTGTATATATACAAAATATACAACAGTAGGCGAAACAAGAAACCTACTGGAAAAGACAGGTAGCTCGAACAACTAGCCTCCGACCGCGACGTGAGACCTCAGAATCCGAACTGCAAACTGGGCACGGAAACCGAAAAGCCCAGGGGAAAGGCAAATAAAACGTTAGAGTGAGTGGACAAAAATAAACATATGTCTTTCACCAATTTCATATACATAATCAATGTAAAACAATGCGAGTTCGGAAATACATATGGAGGTGTCAGGCGAATCTCTCAAACCCGACGGTCAGGCGAATCGCTCAAGCCCGACGGTAATAGGCTAGGGGAATCTCTCAACCCCAACGGCATAACAGGGGAATCTCTCAACCCTTCCCAGAGGAATCTCTCAACTCTGGTCAGACTACCGGTGATCAGCCGAGTAGCCGAAGCATCGATGCAAGTATGCCATCACCATAAAACATAAAATAATACCTCCGAAAATAATAAATAATCTCAACATCGTATATAAATAAATACGGAAAACCACGAACTCACAACGACTGTGAAAATATAAAAGTGTCCACTCACAGGCGAGCAAAGGGCGCACTCGCGCTAATTACTTTGTCCGGCGAAAGATCCCTCGCCCGAAGCACGATCTCGATCCCCTGAATAATCATAAAATATAACTGATTAAATCATAGCTCACAACACTGTACCACACTTCGGAAACCAACCGTTCCCGGAAACATATAACTGATACAAAAATAATCAACGAAATTCCCGAAATCTCCACTCAAACCCTCGACTGAAAATCTAGTACCCAAATCAACTCGAAAACCTCAAGGCGACGATCGGGGCGCGAATACGAGCGAAACGACATATAACTCGACACATTTTCAAAAAAGTCAACAGTCGGCGGAGCTCCGCAGTTGACCGCCGCCGTCGGCGGCGGCACGCCGTCAACCGGAGAGATTTTCCGGCGGCCAAGCTCACCAAAGCTTCATCACAACGAGCCCAACATATCTCTCAACTGTGGCTAAGTCCAATTCCGGCGAGATTGGCCGGAAATCAGCTCGAAATCCACGGGGAAACTCCACCGCCGGCAGCCTCTGATCTCCTCCGTTCTTCGTCCGCGGCGCACGGTGGCCTTCGAGACCACTCCCAAAGGCACCGCCGTGGCCCCATGGTCCAAACCCCCCTAATCCCCGGCCACCCCCGTGCCCGGAGCGCCACCGTCCACAAAACTCGATTCCGGCCAAAAATCCCCAAACTTCAACTCAACATTTCTCCCTCAATTCGACATCAAATCGAGAAATTCCAAGTGCTAAACTGTTTAGAATCACGAGGAGAACATTTTACCTTCCAAGGTCGTGGCCTGAAACGGCCGGAATCGGCAGGTCCGTCGGAGAATTCAAACGGTCCGAAAATGCACCACGGGTCAACGATCAATAGCTGGTCAACGTCGGTCAAACTTCCCGAACAGTGTTTTCGACAATTTTTCGACTATTTCAGATATTTATACTCGCGTCTCGGGACGATCGATGGTCCAAAACGGATAACCATTACGATTCGGATAAACTCGACATGAACGGATAAACTCGACGAAATTCCGAAACTTCAAATATTCATATTATATTCCTCAGTCGTCGAAATAATCATCCGGAACCGCCCACGAACTCGAAATCACATGTACAACAACTCTCGAGAAGAGACTCAGTTCAAATTCTCGGCCAATAATTAAGTCGTGATTAAAACCGACAAATCAATCAATTATCGGAAAACAGTAATTACGCGCTAACTTGTGGATTAAGCTGATTACACTACTGATTCTGTTCCGGGTCGTCACAAATCTACCCCCCGTTAAAAAAAATTTTAACCTCGAAATTTACGTACCTATCAAGTGAAAAGATGAGGATACTGCTCCCGCATACGCCGCTCAGTCTCCCAGGTGGCCTTCTCAATCGAGTGATTCTGCCACAAGACCTTTACCAGCGGTATAACACGGTGCCTCAACTCCTGCTCACACCGATCGAGAATCTGTACCGGCTCCTCCACATAAGCCAAATCCTCTCGGATAGGTAGCTGATGTGGCGCTAACACATGCGATGGATCTGGGATATACTTCCGCAACATCGAAACGTGGAAAACATTATGAACACGAGCCATCTCAGCCGGTAACTCAAGTCTGTAAGTCACGGCTTCAACCCTCTCGGTAATCTGGTATGGACCAATATACCGTAGTCGAAGCTTGCCACGCTTTCCGAAATGCACAACTCCCCTCCACGGAGATAGTTTCAGGAAGACCCAATCGCCCACATCGAACTCGAGACACTTTCTCCTTACGTCCTCATAACTCTTTTGGCGATCCTAGGCAATCTTCAATCTGTCCCGAATAATCTGGACGTCCTCCATAGTGCTCTTCACCAGATCAGGGCCAATAAGCCATCGCTCGCCTACCTCACTCCAACACAAAGAAGTGCGGCATTGCCTCCCGTACAGGGCCTCGTACGGTGCCATCTCGATGATGGCCTGATAGCTGTTGTTGTAGGCAAACTCTATCAAATGCAGTTGCTGGTCCCAATTTCCACGAAATTGCAAAACGCAAGACCGCAACATATCCTCAAGAGTCTGTATAGTCCGCTCAGATTGCCCATCAGTCTGAGGATGAAAAGCTGTACTGAAACGCAATCTCGTACCCATAGCTTGGTGCAATGCCTGCCAGAACTCGGAAGTAAACTGACTGTCTCAGTCAGAAACAATAGATGCAGGCACACCGTGCAGACGAACGATCTCCGACAAATATAGCTTTGCCAATCTGCCCACTGATATCTTCCCCGGAAGTGCGAGAAAATGAGCGGATTTCGTCAGTCGATCCACAATAACCCAAATACCAGTGTTGCCAGCCGAAGTACGCAGCAACTGATAAACGAAATCCATGGTAATGTGCTCCCACTTCCAAACCGAAATCTCAAGTGGCTGCAACTTTCCCGCAGGCTTCTGCCTTTCCGCTTTAACCTGCTGACAGATCAAACATCGGCTCACATATGCGGCAATCTCTTGCTTCATGTTGCGCCACCAGTAATACGCTCGAAGTGTACGAAACATCTTCGTACCTCCAGGATGCATCACATACGCCGAACAGTGAGCCTCGTCTAAAATCTCCTTCTTCAGACTCTCGTCTCGGGGTACACACAATCGGCCTCTGAAAAGCAATATACTGTCATCACTCAATCGAAACTCTGTTGGCACACCATTTCGAATCATGGTCTTCTTGTCCAACAGGTAGGAAACTGAATCCTGAGCTTCCCGAATCTGATCAACCAACATGGGTCGAACCTGAAAACTGGCCAACAAAGCTCCCTCGTCATCCCACTCGAACTCGGCTCTCATAGCCCGAAGCTCGGCTAACATAGAAACTCTGGCCACACACACATGAAATAACGAAGCTCCGAATTTCCAACTGAGTGCATCGGCAACAACATTGGCCCTCCCTGGATGGTACTCGAAAGTGCAATCATAGTCGTTGATCAACTCCATCCACCTGTGCTGCCTCATGTTCAAGTCTGGCTGCGTCCGCAAGTATGTAAGATTCTTATAATCGGTGTAGATTTTGCACTGAGCTCTGTACAAGTAATGTCTCCAACTTTTCAACGCTAACACAATAGCGGCCAACTCCAAATCATGGGTCGGATAGTTGACTTTGTGCGGTTTCAGCTGCCTGGAACCCCAGACAAGTGTAAACCATTCTTTGAGGCCCTCAAGAGGACAAAAGGGGAGCTATGGACGAATAACTGTGAAAAAGTGTTCCAAGCCCTTAAGCACTACCTTGTATCACCACCCATCCTGAGAAAGCTTGTATTGGAGGAAGGTCTATACTTGTACCTGGCCATTTCAGAAGTAGCAACGAGTGGAGCTCTGGTTCGAGAAGATAATGTGGGGTAACTACCCATATACTACATATCTAAGGCTCTTCTCGACCCAAAGACTCGTTATCCCAAGATAGACGGGTTAATACTGGCCCTGGTCATGTCATCACATAAGCTCCGACTGTATTTCTAGGCTTTCAAGATAGTCGTCATGGCCGAGTACCCGTTGAGAACGATCTTTCATACCCCAGACTCCTCAAGCAAAATAACCAAATGGGTCATTGAATAAGCACAGCATGACATCGAGTACCGATCTCGAACAACAATGAAGGGGCAGGCTTTGGCAGATTTCCTAGCCGAGTTCACCACGTCAAAGCCAAAGGTACTAGAAAGAAGAGAAAGTGACAAGGAAGCAGATGAGCAGGGGGTCGATCACTGGACGTTATACACAAACAGATCCTCAAAAGACAAATGAGCAGGGGCAAGCCTGGTACTAAAAACTCCAGACGGAACAATCATGGAGCAAGCTCTAACCTTAGGGTGGAAAGCCACAAACAATGGAGCTGAGTACGAGGCATTCCTAGCAGGGCTAAGACTAACACGACACAGAATGTAAAAAAGATCAAAGTATTCTGTGACTCTCAACTGATCGCAAACGAGGTGCTTGGAGAATATGCAGCTCACCACGCATCCATGGAGGCATACCTCAGGTTAGCAAAAGGGCTGGTTGGCCAGTTCGAAGAGTTCTCTATCATGCAGCTCCCCAGGTCAGAAAACACACATGCCGATGCACTGGAAAATCTCGCCTCCAACATTGATTACCAGCTCAGGAGAACGATCCTGGTAGAGCACTAGCCCAATCCAAGCACGGACGAGGAAGAGACGATGACAATAATGCCAGTACAGTTGGGACCCTCTTGGATAGATGAGATAACAAAGTACATAGAGACTGGTGCCCTACCAGAAGGGCGTGTAGAGGCCAGAAAGGTCATTCGACATGCAGCAATGTATAATGTCAGAGATGGGAAATTGTATCAACAATCCTTTAGTGGACCGAATCAGTTGGCGGTACACCCAAACCAGGTTAAAACTATCATGCATGAACTACACTCGAGGATATGTGGCATGCACATCGGGGGTAAAAACCTTGTATTCAGGTGTTCAACTGAGAGGTATTATTGGCTCACAATGAAGAACGATTCCATAGGATATGCTAGTGCTTCCAAAGCTTGCCAAAGGCATGCCTCTCAGCCACCTCTTCACCCGGAGAAGTTACATCCAATCTCAATCCCATGCGCTTTTGCACTGTGGGGATTGGACATAATGGGAGAATTCCTAATCGGAGCTGGGGGTGGGTAGACAAAAGAAGTACCTCCTTGTCGCCACAAACTATCATTCCAAGTGGATTGAAGCTGAGGCTCTATAAAAGATAAGGGGAACAGAGGTAAAGAATTTTATTTAGAAATTCATCATATACAGGTTTGGGATCCCACAAACGATCATAGTAGACAACGACCCTCACTTTATCTGCCAGGAGGTCAGGAACTATTATGCCAAACACGGGATCAAAATCAGATTCTCTACTCCAACATACCCCCAGGGTAGTGAACAGGCAAAGGCTTCAAATAAGACGATACTCCAGGGCCTAAGAAGGATACTAGATCAGCTAACGAAGGGGCAATGGGTGTCCCAGCTACCGAAAGTGCTTTGGGCCTTTAGGATGACCAAGAGGAAACCCACGGGGGAGACTCCCTTTCCCTTAGTACACGGAACAGAAGCTGTCATTCTTATCAACAACAAGATTCTCAACCTTAAGCTTGCAGCACAAACAGTAGAGAGTTTGAGGCACAAGCTTGATTTATTGGAGAAACGTAGGGAACAAGCTCATATCAGGGTGGCCTCTTACCAGCAAAAGCTAAAGGCCTACTACGACAGGAAGGTTCGACCTAGAGTTTTCCTCTCAGGCACCATGGTCCTACATAAGGTGTTTGAAAATACTAAGGTGCCAGTAGAAGGAAAACTGGGGGAAAACTAGGAAAGACTATACAGAATCGTTGGAGAGGGCTACAACGGATCGTACGAACTGGAGAATCCAAGAACAGGAGCCTTGGTTGATAAAATGATGGAATGCCCTTTACTTGAAGGAATACCGCTCAGAGTAGAGCTGAAGGCTTGGGAACAGAAGCTAGCAAGCATCTAGAAGGGGCATGTACTCTTCCTAGCCTTGGTTTTTTAATTCGATTGTTTCACAAGTCGGCAGGTTTAATGAGGCGTGTCAAATACTTCCTTATTCGATAAACATTGTACGATTTATACGATCATTCAATACAAACTTCTGTTGTCGGCAACTATGCTTTTCATTATGTTTTATGTTCGATTAGCCTCTGCAAGATGTTAGATTTGTATGTTCGATTGATAGGAGTCTTATGGTTTGATATGTTTGATTGGGAGGAGCTCAACGCCAAGGAAAGGCACCGAGCACGAGTGGGGCAGACGAGCTATATGATCGGAGGACTCGCAAGGGCTCGCATGGACTCGCAAGGGCCATTCGTTAGCTCACAAAGACTTACTTTTGGGAGAGTTAGTTAGGTTGCAAGGGCTCCTTGTGTTCTTGCTCCCAATCCACTCATTGAGATTCAAGCTGGATCTCATAAGCCTCCTCCAGAGCAACTATACGATCTTCACAGTCTTGATCCTTGGCATCCAGAGCTTCCTTAAGCTTGGCTTCAACCACCTCAGTTGCTTTCCTTGTCTCAAACCGAGCATTCTCAAGTTCAGACCTCAGAGTCCTCACCTCACCCTCATGTAAAGAACGCTCCTCCTCGAGGGCCATTTCCCTTTGGTTAATGATACGGCAGGCGTGAGCTTGAGCATCCCCGAGCTTGTGGACCTCAACTTCTAGCTCTATGATTTTGGAGGCAGACTCCTCAGCCTTTCTCTCTGCCTCTGCAGCCCTCTTGTCTGCCTCGCTAGCTGTGGCATGGAAGTGTCCAAGGGTGACAGTAAGAGTAACAAAAAACTGAAATGAGATCAAGAAAATATGTTTGGCAATGAAGGTAATGGAACAAAATGAAGAAACATGTAAGACAGAAGAAGAAGGGTTACCCTGTAAAGGGAAGTCCAGGAGAGAGTCATTAGATCATCAGCCTCCAAGGACCAGAAGTCCTCAGCATCCTGCTCAAGCATCATGGAAGTCAGCGAAGAGCAGGCCACATCAACACAAGCCAAGCCAGAGCAAAACTGGGAAGGGATATGCCCTCCCCCCCCCCCCCCCCCACACACACACACACACGGGGGAGCACAGCTCCCTCATCATGCTATAGTATTTACCCATATCCAACAACAACAGCAACAAGCAGCGTACGAATTACCAAACAACAGGACATGTAAGAAACTACAGCACGAGTATAATCTCAGAGCAAGGCAAAGGATAACTCACCCAGAGAAAATTCTGTAAGCTTAGAAGACCCCGGCTCAGAGGATGTGAGCTGGGGTGGAGCAGAGACAGTATACTTCACCTTCTTAGATGGTGGAGATGGAGGTAAAGGATCCTCGAGAGGAGAAGAAAAGATTCCAACAGAAGTAGCAACAACAATAGGAATGACCGGCAGGAGGGCTTCCTTAAGCTCCCTGGCCGAGGCTAGAGCTTGGACCTTGTTCTTGGCAGGCTCAGAGGTCTTCACGAGCTTCCTCTTCTTGGGCTTAAAGGTCTCCCCCTGCTCAGTTAGAGCTTGGACATTTGAGGGCTTGGGGGTAAGGGTTCTGCCGACCTTGTGAACTTGAGGAGCCCGAGGGACCTCGGTCAACTCCTGGCGATTCTCATGCAGGAGGGGCACGATGTCCACCAGACCCTTCAGGACTAAGGCGCTCCTTGCTCCATAACTACCAACACTTGCGAAATTTGGCAGGAATGGTGAAAATGTCGTACACAAGGTCTTGACGGAAGTCAACGGCTCTGGATAGCTCCTCCGACAACTTGGAGATGTGATTGACGACGGTAAGGACCCTGAAGCCAGCCTCCCTGCAGAGCTTTTTCCAATCATCGAAGACAAGGATGAATGTCTTCTTCCAGTCTTTGGGGGAGTAGGGAGGATCGATTAGCAGAGAGTCCTTGACATACATGATTCGCTGGAAGAGATAGAACTAGTTGACTGGAATAGGCTTGGCTTAAAAGAGCAGCCTGAACTCTGGCAGCCCCATATGGAAGTCGAACCACCGGCTGAGCAGATCGAAGCATGCGAGACAACGAAAGTTGTCTGAGCAGCACTGCTCTACAACCACGTCATAGAACTCCAGGGCAGAAAAGATAAAAGCCGATATAGGGAAGGTAAGACCGTAGACGATCTGGAAGGGGTGTATGAGCAGTCCCAAACCATGAGCTTCCTCATGCTCCGATACTTTCGCTCTGTCTTTGACAAGAGCGAACCGGAAGTTCTTGTTATCCCATTGGTGGAAATAGTGAATGAATGCGGCCAAGGCTTCGCCAGAATTGATTTTTAAGGAAGATGGATACAGCTCCTCCCGGGCTTTCTTTGAAGTGGCCTTAGCGGTGCACGGCTAAAACTGCACATGGGTGGGATCAGCCTCGACCTCCAGAACTGGGGATTGGACGATTTCGGCCTCATCCACATTGAAAGTAGTGGGTGAGGGAGGATTCTAAATAGTTTCTAAGAGTGCTTCCGGCTAGGTAGGGCGGCGGCCGGAGTAGCGGTTGATGGTGACGTTTGGAGAATAGGCACGGCGGTGGCGAGTGGTTTGGAGATGTCGAGTTGATCGATGGTGTTTGAGTTTTGAAGAATAGTGATGGTTTTGTCTGGAGTAGGGGAAGAGGAGATGTTGGCAGCCATTGATGTTTTCTAGATTTTCTGAAGTTCTGGGTTTTTGCTGGGAAGAGAAAGTTTAAAGCTTTGGGGTTGCAGAGAGGTTTTCTAGGTAAAGCAAGGAGTCTGGGTAAGTGAGACGATGTGAAAAAATGAGAAAGGTGAGAGGTTTTGATTTATATACGGTGAAGGGATGTGATGTGATGAGGGATGACCGTTTGAGGAGATATATGGTTTCAGATTTCAAGGGATGCGATTGGGTTTGAAATGGGATGAGAATGGAAAGAGTCGTGACACTTGAAGTAAGTATGAATGCTGACATGGTTTGATGACGAAGGAGTCATGATGAAGGTGGAAAAGTGGGGGCACGTGCTTAAGGTTTCGCATGTGGCTTGATGGGAAAACTAAGGAGTTTTTAAAATCTGGGTTAGTGGAGCTCGGACAACAACAGCGCGAGACCAACACGTGTCAAACCTCACACTGTTGTGGGGGTATTTTTGGGAGTCAGTTTTGGCCACCTGAGCTAGGGAAGGATGGACTTGATGGATCCGACCCTGGATAAGGTTTGAAAAGGCAGATAACGAGCCTGGACTTGGAAGACTAGGGTTCTACTTAAAGAACGAGTTATCTAGAGAATTATGGAAGTATCTAGAACGATGTAGAGGCTTCTGGAACGTTCGGGGGCATGACAATCCCAAAGTAAGATCGGACCTCAAGGAGGCTGGGCAATCTGACCACGAGCGACTATTTGATCGGACTTCGAGGGAATTGACAAAATCTGCGAGGGAAAGGGTAAGATTTGAGCGTATTTTATGGAGATTATGCCAAAGAGTTTGTGGTAATCATAAGATTTGATTGGCCCTAGATATTGAAATCCATTCCTTAATGGGTTTCTCCTTTCCTAATATAAAGTAGTCTGGTTCGATAAGGACTATGCTTAGACTTGACACGATCACTATATATAGATCATCCCTACATGGTCACAGGTAATGTAACTCTGCCCTAATCACTTCTTGATTCTCGAGACAAGTTCTAACTTGAGCATCGGAGGGTCTAAACACGGTACCACACTGTACTCAGATTTATTTTGCAGGCTAACGGAGATCTAAGCTAGAGGGAGACGAAATCTACTCTCACACTTTCTCTTCGTTTTTTCTCGGAACAACCAGCTCACTCATCAATACCTTCTACTATATTTGTGGTCCAAGTAATTTTGAATTCAAATGTCGCTAAGTAACGGAAATCCACTTGCCTCGACTGTAACGTACTCTACTGCTGGGTACGTTGAGCTTGAGATGAGGTAAGTCTTCAATTCTAGTCTGCTAGATCACCAATTCACCATCCTTTAATTGCACAATAGTACCCATTTCACACCAAAGATATTTGCTTTTGCCGCTTGAACTGGTTGCAAAACAAAGCCAAAAAAGGGGACCTTGAACTTTCAATGATTACATGTAGAAGAAACTAACGAGACTACAACTCGATATCCATTTTTCCATTTTCAGAGATCTACAGGGTTCAGACTTACATTTGATACACTTACCACCCTAGATTTTGATATTCAAAAAGCAAGTGACAGCATATACGTTACCTTAATTTGCCACAATCTATGAACGCACCCAGAGAAAAATGTAGCAGTTGGACCTACTAGACATACATACACAAGGCCGCTTCTTCGCATGTGTATGTTTATCTCAGGTACTTTGAATTGTGTTGACGCGATCAATGAGATCCATTGCTTTGATCCTGTCCATATCAAAGTCAATGACCGGAACAGAGGATGGCCTCCTTATAGGAAACGGATCCTTCCTACGTTCACTCGTTGGAGAGTGGCTGCTACTCTTACTTAACCTATGGTACTTGCTGAATCTGGTTTTGACAGTATCAAATTCTTGGCTCTTACTAATCCCTGGTGTCAGTTTTCTCTTACTTACATGTCTAAGCATTTCTTGATCTTCAACTGTCAATATGGGGGATGGACAGTTGAGCTTGTTTGTAGATAAATGAACTGTCATCTGGTTTGGTGAGCAACCTGAGGATTTAATAGGAGATCTGATTCCATTTCCGATCCTCACTTGGCTGACCAGATGGTGAAGCCACACGACCAGCTCAAGAATGTAAGACTCAGTTTTATTTTTATCAGCATGGTGTAGTGTCTCGATCCTCAGCAGGTCAGTCTGGCCAGCATGTTTTCGGTTCAGTTCAGACCTAAAGGATTTTAAATGTGTTAATTAAAGTTGCCAGATTATTGCAGAGCAATAGCCAGTGAAGTGAGCAAATGAAAGGCCATCTGTGAGTCAGGACTCACCCAGTATTTGCCCATTCTCCGACCCAACCAAAGCCATGATGAGCTCTAAACATAGAAAAAAACACAAGTCAATATATATATACGAGGACCCTTCCACTAAGGTGTACTTTTTTTTTGTCATTTTCAGGTATAGGGCATTACACAAACTTTTCGATCATATTTTAACATTTCCACTGTCTAATTATTAGGTCTATATAAGTAGATCACTCGTGTAAATTTTTAGTCAAAATGGTGATCATTCAAGTATCGAATTAGATTAAATCAAGAGACGGACCAAATCTGTCAAATCCGAACCGTTCATACTTATAAACTTCAATTCCAATTTTGAATACTTTAATGATCACCATTTTAGCTGAAAATTTACAGGCTTGATGATTAAGACCTAAGATCTGAAAGGTGAGATGGTAAAATATGATCGAAAATTTGGTATAATGCTTTAGACCTAAAAATGACCCCAAAAATGTATACCTTAGTGGAAGGGTGCTGATATATATATATATATACACATATATATAATATACATATATAAATAATAAAAGTGAAGTTGTATTTCATGAATAATGAGAAATTTGGGAGAAGCTAATTGTACTCCCTCCTTAAATCAATCGCATGGTTTTAAAAGTAATAAAGGTAAAGACGAACCAAAAAAAGAGTTTAATATCAGATAAATAAACAAAGAGATAGAAAATAAATAGGTAAGTAATGGAATTGAATGGAGCTTTACTTTGTTGTGTTGGCGGAAATGGGAACGAGCCACTGTAATGTTTTCTCCATTTCTGCTTTGATTTGAGGGACTGTGTGCTGCGAGAACAGGATTTGAAAAGAAAACTAATAAATCAGTACCAGAAATTGACAAGTGTAACAATGAACTGGAGATATAAAATGATATGAAAAATATAACTTTGTTTTATCAATAATTCTGTGGATTACAGAGACTACAGATACCTCTTCCTTCACCTGAAATGACTGTAGATTTGAGCGCAGAGCAGACTTTACACCAGGTGGCAGCCCTTGATATAATGTATCTCGTGTGTTTGGAGGCACAGAACTTGACCGTGACACCTGGTCAAATCCAAATGTTAACCCAGAGACCCTAACCCACATGGTATAATATAAATAATATATTCCCTGTTTCTCAATCAACAGAAGAAAATTTGAATTGCAGAGGAATGGACATCGAGCTCCCATTATAATCCAGAGAACTACATATAACTAGCTATATGTACATTTTTTCTAAACTGTGTTTTACAGTTAAGAAGTGGATGCAGCCCACTCTCATATGTGTAGTCAAGTTGATCGGTCCAATCCAAGTAGTCTAGTTACAATAAAAATTAGTCTGGAAAGGTTTTATGAAACAGATAACTTGCTAGCCTGTACTTGAACATTGACATAATCAGCTTTTCCCACTCAATTCAAGAATATAAGAGCAAGGTGACAATAATATATCAGATACAAAAATGTTACAGAAGATAAGAAAGAACGAAAACTCACAATGGTATCAATTTGCGTGATTATATTTGCATAATGCAATGCCAGACCAGCGCAACCCAATTTTTTCTGACGATTTTGAGAACCTTTCACAGGTTTATCTGTATCTGCAAAACCAAAGAAAGAGAAACATTAGACAAGTTTGCTCAATAGTGGAATAGAATGAATAACTTTTATAGGAACATAAACATATTACAGGAAGCATGTCAATAATTTTGAGTACTGGAGAGTAATAGCTTTGTCCTATCAAATTGGCATGTAATGTAGCTTGAGTTTAGATTAATTAGAAACTACATAAAGTCGAGGAGCTTTTCCCAGTATTGTTTTTCCATTAGTATGGATGAAGAAGGTCAACATGATTGCTCACAATCCAAGTATCTGTAAACTTATTTGGAAGGTGAAAACCAAAAAAAGACCTCCAGAAGACTAGAAGACCATTATGAGAAATTTGCACAAAGTCTAAAATTATACCAGCACTACCAAATGCATCATGAATCTCCAAATGTAAGTAATGCACAATGTCCACGAGCTTCTCCATGACCTGCAATGAGGATATATAAGATTTGTCGTACAGTGTAGACTAACTTCAAGAAATTTAATTGGAGACTGATGATTATTTAACATACGAGACCCAAATAAAAATAATTACCCATTTTATCAACACAGCTCAAAATATTCCTAAACACCCTAACGACATGTCATACACTTTCTATTTCTTCATTTTGTCAGTTTAAGTAATCTGAAGAGGATTTTCTTTTCTACTTGGGATTCAATGAATCATGGTTGAGTAGATTTCTGGCTGTAAGGAAAAGCTTCCAAAGTTTTATTAACTGACTACCATTCGTGGGAGAGAAATTGGCAGCTGCTCCTTGAGGCCTACCCCAATTAAAATTTCTTATATAAGAGACAAGTTAAAATGAAAATGTGTCTTAGCCTAGATGACATAGACCAAAACAAGTTAAACAATTAAATTAGTACCTCTTCCAGAATCCTAGACCAAAGTGATTTTTTCTTCAGACTTCTCACATGCTTCCTTTGACTCTTCAACTCGGCTCTTAAAAGTGCAAGGCTGTCACCTGTTCAAAGTACACGCACAATTAGACAAAGTTACTTCACAGTTTAGTTAATTTATGACAAACGCTAATATATTTTGAGGATATCAATATCCAATATGAGGCCAATCATAAGGAATGAAAGATGCATCATCCCAAAAGGAAATTTAGAAACAACCAAAAAAATATTGCAGAAAATAGATTAACCACCGACTCGCTTCAGACAATTTTAGAAATTGCAGTAATGAAGCATCAATATTTGACTTGGGTACAGTTAAAACACAAACTATTTAGGCCACCTTAGGGAATTATAATACCCAGCCATACCACTTTAAAACAAATACATAAACACGCAGATGCAAGGTAGGTTGTAGCGAAACTGAAATAATAGGATAAAAAGAGCTAGAACAATAATAAAGGAAACCAAATTACAAGTTACCTTTTTGGGTGGTATCGGAATTGTCCTCTTCTTGAAGTTTACGCCGATAATCTTGTTCAAATCTATCCAACGCATGCAACTCATGGTATAATTCCTGCAATCAAGGAAATTGTTATTATCCTTCAGTAAACCTCCAAGGAATAACAACTGTCCAGCAGCAATTTTGCAGTCGGAACAATTTTAACAATCTTGTGTATCTATTCAAAAGCAAAAAGAAAAGAAAACTACTAAACAGACAGGGTTACGAACAAACACACACAATTAAAAGTCACATGAGCACTCGATATTCAGGCAATCAAGGATTAAAACTTGTGGTCCAGAAAGTGTTGGTACATTTCATACTACAGTACCCAATCATCACTATCCTCCCTTTCCAGCTATTGGCCTTCCAACTACAAGCTGTTGTAGATACATGATCATGAAGTCAATTCCAATGGCACATGGAATAGAGTTTTTTTTTTTCCTAATAATTTCCCCCTTTCTTTTTGAAGCCATGAAATGTTGAAATACGATATGGTTTTTTAAATTAATAGCTCAATATAAGTAAACCTTCATGAAGTATTGACTTTTATGTTAGGAAAAGAAAGATCGCTGACCAATAAGACAACAAATGTTGGTTTAGACGCACTCCACTAAAATTTCTTGTTTAAAAATAGCCAGAAAATATACAGAAATGCTAGCAGAAGAGCTTGATGAACCAGTTCAGAAATGCTATTCCCTCCACCCTTGAAACATTTCGCTCTGTACTTATATCTCTCAAGAATATGCATACTTCATTCGTTCATTTATTCATTCAGGACTCATGAAGTACATATACAAGAGACAAGGTGACCTTGTAGAGTGAAACATGATAAAAACTCCTCCCTCCCTCCAACATTAACAAGTATCGAATATTTCAGTTCTCTGTTGATATGAATCAGTTAGTCAATGTCAAATGTCTGCAAAATGCATCTTCAAGATTCTAAGGGCCTCAAATCCTTCAATAAGAACTCATAAAAAATCATGCAGCTTGAAAAACATTCAACTCAAGTGGGAGAATTATGATGACCAAATACAACAATTATATGTCAGTACTGTAATAACAAACTCCACATCAATCTCTCAGGGAGATTAATAAAGCTAATATTAGAAAATCAAGTCAAATTATATTGATTTGCATCTGTTATTTACCAATCACATTCTTGTACGCATTGCATTATACATTCCTAGCAGAAAGGAAATACTAAAGAATAAAGAAACATAACATGGTGCATTCAACTATAAGTTCCTGATATATTAGAAAATCAAGTCAAATTATATTGATTTGCATCTGTTATTTACCAATCACATTCTTGTACACATTGCATTATACATTCCTAGCACAAAGGAAATACTAAAGAATAAAGAAACATTACATGGTGCTTTCAACTATAAGTTACTGATGGATGTACGTCATGCAATTGAGTCTGAGGAGCAGCATTAACTTACAGCCGTATACTGGACTAAAGCCATTAATTGGTGCATCACTGTTTCTGCATCCTCCTTCAATTGCTTCTGAGGTGTAAGTTCTGAACCCAACCTAAGTGTACAGGTGACTATCAGAATCTGACACCAGTTAAATTGAGCAAACTACCGTACAAAACAAACAAGATATAATAAAATTACTTCTCAAAATAGCGATCTAAGTTGTGCCACTGAGGATCTTTACAACGATTTCCAAAACGGACTACTTCTCCTGAAAATATACTCAGTTCTTCTCTGCCACCATTTGACAACAAATCATATGTTATTATACACCATTCATATATTATTATTTATGAAATAAACAGGTTCAAATTTAATAATGAAAACTGTTTCTTTCTGGGAAATTTTTCAATGCCAACCTCTTGTCAGCTGCTGCAATTCTCAGGAGTTCATAGATATCTATTGATATCAAGTTCTGTACCCCTTCTGATGGAAGCACAACCTCTTTCAAATGTTTGATGTTATCCTTTGAAAGGGAGTGCATTAAATTTGAACCCTTGACAATTGTGTTTGCAACTTCGAAAGCCAAAACTGAAATTTTGTTCCCCTTCGTTGTTACCCCTGACGTAAAACCACTGTTCGGATTCAAACTTGTCATGCTACTTCCAAGAGTGTCCAAAACTTCCACTGCCTTCCCAAGACCAGCAGTACCAGCCCTGCCAAGACGGGAGCTCACTTCTGATACCTGCAATCCAGCATACGAAAAGAAGCACAGAAGAATATAAATAATAAGTAAATAAATTAAATAACCAAATAGTAGTACTATCATATTGATTTAAGAATGATGCAGGAGCATTAACCATGGCATACCAAATTTATTATGTGATCAATAAAACTGGTATGTATAATAGGAGATTCTAAAAAATTTATCATGGTATAAGATACTTGGGCTTACAACATGTGAGGACAAATATTTCCCCGTGTTCATAAATCAAAACAATCTTTGAAAAGAAACCATAATTAATGGAAACAGTAAAGAACATACAGAAAATGGATAAAATTCCACAGAGAAAAAAGAAATAAAGACAGAAGAAAATATGATATATTGTTCTCTCATATATCAAATAAAAAAAAGAGAGAGAGAAAGAACCAATTACAAAACCAGCTCTATTTCCAGAAACAGCTAACAAATTCTAAATTTTAGAAGAAATGGAAAAATTCATAATGCCGTCAGTAAGGGAACCCCCACAAAGCTGAACAGTAGCCAGCAATATCCCAAGCTCACCCACTCCCACGTGCTCACTAATCTCAAACACTTCTGTTTTCTCCATTCATGAAACCAGAAAAACTGCAAGAATATTAGCCACAAAGGATTTGAGTTCATAACCATTCCCCAAAATCATGAAGTGAGAGCTCAACATCCCAGCACAACCCTTTGAACCGAGCAACCTCCCAACTCCCTAAACATCTTCAGCCTAACTTCATGAGAAAAGGGCAATGATGAAATACACGGTTCACGTTGTCCTCCACTCATCTCCACATTTACATCCAATGCAGCAGTGAGGGGAAAAAACCATAAGAAAAGGCACCTTATTTTGGGCAAGAACAGATGTTAACCCCCAATAGTCACCAAGCAAACGAGAAAGTTCATTTTTGGATGGAGAGGTAAAACAAAAGAATAGTTTCAACTACATAGAAAGGAACTGTAAGATTTGCTTCCTCTAAATTTCAAGCTTCCAACTTATGTCCTGCCTAAACAAATAAAGACGACCCTCTTCCCATGCCTGTATAAGAACAACAACCTCAGCCACTTCCGAATCTTTCACCAACGTTTATTTAATACCATTAAATTTCATCCAGCTGGTTAGACCATACGCAGCCAACTTTGACTTGAATGATTTGAAAAACATTCAAACAAGCAACCTTTTTTTTTCTTTTGTTTTTCCTTTTTTCTTGAAATGAGAAAAAATAATTTCAGACTTCTAATGTAAAACTGCGGAAGAGAACTCACACATGAGCTCTTAAGGCTAAAAAGCAATTAGTTAACAAATGCCAGACTCTTGTTCCTCAAAAGTCTGGTTATTATTTTGTATCCACCCAAATTACCAGGATTACCTCCAATACCCTGCAATTTAACAATGCTTTTACCCTTCTCTCTCCTCCAAAACCCTAAAGCTCAGGTGACAGACAATAGCAGCACTATGGCAGAGCCCAAAGCATTTTGGCTTCCCTAGAAAGCTTGTACGAAAGATGATGAGCAGTTCTATAGTGATGAACCATGACATGGTCATTGCTTTCTCCCATCTATTGACACATAATACACTAAGATGAGGATTATGAAGCATCCGGTGTATTTCCAGAAGAAAGGCAGTGTTGAGCTTAGCATTGGCAGTTCACGGTCAAACTTCAGCTTCGCAAGGACTTCCGCTTTCCAAACTAAAGTAGCTAGCTCAAATATTGAAATAGCCTCTCTTTTTTAAATAAGGATTTTCAAGGAAAAACCATAGTAAATTCGAATAGCCTTATCCATTAAAGTAAGGAGCCAATATATTACAAATTGAAACACGTCTAAATCTAAATTACATTATTTTATTCTAAGGATCCATGTTGAGCAAGGTATGTAAAATCGATAATATCGGCGATATTTTGCCGATATTTCGATTTTTTGGAGTTACCTGAAAAAATCCTCATATATATCCCTAAATTTCCCGAAATTTTCTGATTTTTATCGATATTTCCGATATATCCCCAATATTTCCCGAAATTTCCATAAACTTTTTACATTTAACATTTACTTTGGTAAATGTCCAATCTTCACATGCTCAATGTCTAATCCATCTTTCACGTGGCATGTCTAATACATGCAGAATTACATAGGAGAACAATCATTTAATGATTATTCTTCACAATACACACATGATTATGCACAGAGAGATGGAGAAAATAGTGTGAATTTTGAACCTCATAGGTACTCTACGTGATTTTGAAGTATTTATATATTTGATTTTATAATATGTGATGTGTAACATATTATACAAACAACTTGATAGTCTAGCCTCCCATTAAGTTTTAGTCCTCAAAAAATAAAAATAGAACTATTAAATTATATTTTAATAATTATCAGCACTTAACACGTACTAATTCATATGGTAATATTGCAAATTCATATGTCTTGATGTTTGATCAATATTTTCTTTTCACATAAGGTAGATAATTGATCATATAACAACTTCCAAAAATTTCATTACAAATTTCCATGTATTTTTATTAGTTTCCATCATTTCCGTCAGAATTTTCACTGGATCGATATTTCATCGATTTTTCCGTCGATATATCCTCGATATCCAATATTTTACTCCTTGATGTTGAGAGTTTCTCAAGAAGTGTGGATGAGGACTTTGGATGGTCAATCAATGAGTTTTACATATCATCATTAGATAGGCTTGGAACTGGGGATGCGGAGAACAAAATAGATGCATATATGCCTCATATGTACATACAGAACTCCTACTGTGGGATCACTGACCATCTGAAAAGAGTCAGCCAAGTTTTTAAGATGGGCTGCTCTTTTCAGGGAGTAGAATCCATTTGGAAATTAAAGTTTGGTTTTAGCTAACTAACTAACTCATAGAAGTGATGCTAAACCAATGTGCTAAGTGCTCCACTATGTAGAGCACCACTTACATCAGAACTCACTATCATAAGCTTTTGAAGTTCCAATGCTATATAAAATAATTTGTGCATCCAATAGCCATGCATTAATTTCAAACCAGCCATTACCAAATTAACAATGCCAAAGTTAGAATTACCTTAGACTTGGTGCCTCTAGTTTTTTGCGACAATGCTCTGGACAGGTGAGGAATGCCATCATTGACATCATCAGTGATCATTCCATAAGGAACCATATTATTAGTCTCTGGCAACATAAATGGGTCCCGTAATTGCTCATCCTTCCCACCACTAATCGGAGACAGTGTGGAATCCGTGTTCACCTTAGCGGGAACGCCAGCGGGGGCATGATCAGTATGGCCATTAGCATTAGGAAGGGTTGCAGTGGAAGCACTATTTGCAGTAACATCCTCTACAGTTGATCTCCTCGACTTGGAGCAAATCCCACCCATTGTATTAAGTAGCCACAAAGTATATTTCATGCAAATCAAAATGCCAAGTCAAGAAGTTGAAGCCTTTTCCAGAATTAAAATCAGAAGCAGAAGCAGCATCATCAGCGAGTTGTATAAGGAGAATGATCTACTTCAAATTGATTAGTACAGAAACCCATGATGGATCCAAGGTCCACCAACTCAGGCCCAGCAAGCTGCGAATCACGGAAACACAGAACTAGAGTGGGGATGAATAAAACCCAGTTGCAGATTTTGAAATGGGTACATTGAAATATTAGCAGCGAGAGAGCGAGAGAGGACTTACAGTTGGATCTGTAGGAGTTTTAGGCTCATTCTCTGCTGGCATGAGAGAGAGAGAGAGAGAGAGAGAGAGAGTGTGTGTGTGTTTGTGAATGGCTGAAGGAAGAGGTGGTAGAGTCAAAACTCAAGTCACCCACTGGACTGCTTCCTTGCTTGCATTTAAACCATATTCGCATTGGGTATTCAGATGAAAAAGACAAATAAAGTCCCCAAAAATGACGTCTTTATTCCCCAAATAAGTGAATACTTATTCTTGTGTCTACTTTTTTCATTTACCAAGTTTTTTTTTAGGGTGAAACGTTAGGCAATCCATTTCAAAGAAATCAGTTCATTCAACTATTGGCTGTGATAGCCTCTAGAGCTTGGGGAACATTCCCAAACCAAACGAGATTAAGAGAAAGCAAACTAAAAGCAGCTAAATTGTGAGCTAATATATCAGCTTTGCGGAAGACATGAACTATATGACAATCCGGTAGCATTGATAGTAGAACCACGACATCCTCCATGACCTTCCCGAGCTCGGATTGATCTTTCCTACCAAGGAGGAGGGAATCGACCAACACTTTGCAATCGGATTCAATCCTTAGATGATCTAACTTGTGGTGTACCGCAAACCGCAAAGAGGCAAGCTTCCCGGATAGCAAGAGCCTCACTTAATTCCGGAGAGAATATATGTGTGAACTGTTTAACAAAGCCACCAATGACTACTCCTCGGCCATCTCGTAAAGCTCCTCCGACACCTCCCTTCAACCCAGGAGCAGCATAAGCTCCATCCACATTCAGTTTGAGTGACCCAGATGTCGGTGGTGTCCACAATTGGCTTGGTCTCGGTACCTTGACCCTCTGTCTCTTCACAACCAGAGACAAAATAGTAGAGAAGAAGAGTCTAGCTTGAAAACTAACCTGTGAGGGTGTTTTGATCTTCCCGTACCACAATCTTTGGTTTCGCTCTTTCCAAATTTCCCAAGCAATGACCATAAAGAGAGCCAAATCTTCCACGCTGAAGCTTGATATACACGAAAACATCCATTCTCAGAAAGCCATATCTCTCGGCTTGATTGTATTCCTAACCAAATCAGGAAATTGAGCATAGACCTCCTTCATATAAGGACAGAACCAGCCGATATACAAGGCATCCTCATGAGAGTTACCACAAAACATACAACCCGACGTGATGGGGATCCGTTTTGATAGAAGATTGGAAATTGTTGGGAGGGTCCCCCGGCATGCTCGCCACATATGGAGTTTCACTTTCCCCGAAACCGGAGTCTTCCAAAGTGTCCTCCAACCGGAGGATGGATTAGGTGTGCTTGCACTAGAGGCGGTAGACGTGTCACAGTGGACTTTATAAGTGCACTTCGTCGAAAAACAACCTCGCCTCTCATGATGCCAAATCCATCTATACTCTATGACACGCACACTCAATGGTATACTACATATCAAGTCCATGTCGTCCTCCTCAAACCAACCCCGAAGCTTCTGCAAATCCCATTGTCTATTTTCAGTGATCAATTCACTAACCCTGGCATCCATAGGCGCCGAACAACTCAAAAGCCGAAAGGAGTAGGGTCTAGGTATCCAAGGGTCATCCTGAATCCCTGTGTTCAGACTCAAGCCTATTTGGCGCCTCAAACCCCTCTTCAGAACCTCCTGAGCCGCTCTGATTCCCTTCCAACATGCAGACATATTTCCTTGTGTCACTGCGCCAAAGAAATCACACGTCGGGTGATACCGCGCCTTGTATAGGCGAGCCACAATAGAGTTAGGAAATTTAAGTAATCTCCATCCCTGTTTTTCTAGAAGTGCTAAGTTATGAGCGCGAAGATCCTTAAAACCCATCCCGCCCTCCTCCTTGGGTAAGCATAGTTTAGGCCAAGAAAGCCAATGAAATTTCTTATTGTCAACTGTACTACCCTACCAAAACCTGGCACACATTTGATGAAGTGTATCATAAAGAGATTCTGGTAGTAAGAAGCAGTTCATCGAGTATGTTGGCAAGGTCTGTCCTACCACTCGGATTAGAATGTCTCGTCCCGCTGTACTGAACATCTTTCCTTTCCGCCCTTCCAATTTCTTGCTCAGTTTCTCTCTAATGTAGGAGAAGGTCTCCACTTTGTTCCTCCCTATGTACGTAGGCAGCCCTAAATACTTCTCATGCTTCTCTTCAATTGAGACTCCCAAGAAAGCTGCTAAACTCGATCTCTTTCAAATCAGCTGGAATTTTCTTGTTGAACACTATGCTGCTTTTGTCAAAATTAATAAGTTGCCCCGACACCACTTCATACTCCTTTAGTACTTCCTTGATATGACCACATTCTGACATGGAGGCTCTTCTATATAGAAAACTATCATTTGCAAAGAGAATATGCCGAATAACTGGGGCACCCGGGCATATCTGAATGCCTTGTAGGCACTACCAACATAAGCACTTTAGGCAACGAAATTGAAAACAACGCGCAACGACTAGGGAATTTCGTTGCCTATAGTTTACAATAGGCAACGAAATGGATTTTCGTTGCCTATTGTAAACTATAGGCAACGACATCTTTGCCTATAGTAATAAAATCGTTGCCTAAAGTCCATTTTATAGGCAACGAAAAAAATCGTTGCCTATAGTTTTCGTTGCGTAAAGTTTGGTTATAGGCAACGAAAAAATCGTTGCCTATAGTTTTCGTTGCGTAAAGTTTGGTTATAGGCAACGAAAAAATCGTTGCCTATAGTTAATAGGCAACGAAAAATAATTATAGGCAACGAATTACTATTTCGTTGCCTATAATTAGTATTATATCAGATCTAGCCAGCAGCTATTCAAATCAAAATCGGTGGAAAAATCTGAAACGTTTTGGAATCGGCAGTACATTTCAGGATGGACAAGAGTTGGATGAGGCTGGATAGAACTGATGCAAGATATGGGCAGGGAATTAGGAGATTTCTGGAATTTGTGGCGGCTAATTGTGGAGAGTTGCCAGTGCATTATTGTCCATGTAAACAATGTCGGTGTCGCGGCAATCGTTGTCCCATTGCTACAGTTGAGCGACACCTTCATAGAAACGGATTTTGGAATAAGTACACCCGTTGGATTTATCACGGTGAAGCATCAGCAGCCGATCCGCATGATCATGGACAATTTGCTGATACTGCGAGGTCATCCAATTATGATCCCACCAGGAGGTTCATCGACGATATGTTTCCTCATGAGAGCGGTGTATTTCATGATTCTGAAGCACCCGTATATGTTCCTCCAGAAGTTGAGAATTTCCCTCACATTGAGCCAGTCCAGCCATTACCTAGAGTTTATGTCAACACACGTGGTATGGACAAGTACCACAACCTGATTCAGATGCATCAAACTCCGTTGTACCACGGATGTCCTAAGACAGTCCTTGAAAGTGTGATGGCAGTGATGCAGCTAAAAGTGGAGACCAAGAGCACCGTGGCAGCGGTCGATAGGTGGCTTCAGTTGACTGGTGATCTGCTGCCCCCCGGTCATCGTCTTCCCCCCACTCATCGTAAGATACGACATGTCCTCAAAGATCTTGGACTTTCGTACACCAAGATTCACGCATGCATGTATGATTGCGTTCTCTTTTGGGGTGTAGACGATGACGGGAAGGATCTATCGAAGCTTGAATACTGTCCGGTGTGTGGTACGGAAAGGTGGAAGTACACTCCTGCAGGAAACAAGAAAGCAGTGAAGATACTTCGGTATTTCCCACTTATTGATAGGCTGGAAAGGTTGTTCATGTGTGCATTCACGGCGAAAGCTATGAGATGGTGGGCTGAGAGGACTTTGCCTGACGATGATATCCTTAGACACCCTGCTGATGGTCAGGCTTGGAAGCACCTGGTGAATGTGTTTCCTGATTTTGCAGCTGAAGTCCGAAATGTTTGGCTGGGGCTATCGACTGACGGATTCAACCCCTTCGGCAACATGAGTCAGAAGTACAGCATATGGCCCGTTATATTGGTACCGTACAACCTTCCTCCGTGGATGTGCATGAAGAAAGAATATAATATGCTGACTCTGTTGATTCCAGGGCCGGGTTATCCAGGAAAGTGTCTGGATGTGTACATGAGGCCATTGATTATAGAGCTTCAGCAGTTGAGTACAGTTGGTCATCCCACTTACGACAGGTTTAAAAATGAGATGTTCCGAATGCGTGCTATGCTTGTGGGCACAATCAGTGATTTTCCAGGTCGAGGGATGTTGTCGGGAAACCCAACCAAGGGGTACAGGGCCTGTCCAGAGTGCATGACTGCCATGTTTGGACAAGCTCATTGCTCGAAGATTGTCCATATGCGTCACCGATGTTGGCTTCCACGACATCACCCATTTCGCCAGGACGCCCAGGCTTTTGACGGCACTGTAGAAGAAGGTCTGCAACCCATGGGATGGACTGGAGATGAAATCTTAGAAGTCCTGAATGAGTATAATTTTGGGCCATTGAGCAATCATCCTGAGGTTGTTGCGACTATACCGAAGATACCCGACAGGTATAAGTTCTGGACACACAAGAGCATCTTCTGGGAACTCCCGTACTGGCGGATGTTGCCTATCAGGAACTATCTAGATGTCATGCACATAGAGAAGAATGTGTGTGAAAGTGTGGTGGGCACCGTTCTAAATTGGCAAGGTAAAACCAAAGATGGCCCTAAAGCTCGCGTTGATTTGGAAAAAATGAAACTGCGGGAACATCTGTGGTTGAAAAAGAAGGGGAGAAAGATGCCCCAAGCTCCTTACACGGTCACGCGTGACGAGAAGCATGAAATTTTTGTGTGGATGGCTAACGTCCAGTATCCTTATGGGTTTGCTGGAAATATAAGTCGGTGTGTTAACTACAGGGACAATAAGATTTATGGATTAAAGAGTCATGACTGCCATGTACTACTTCAACGCCTCTTCCCTATTATGATTCGAGGGTACTTTGATGATGAGGTGGTAGAGCCGTTAGTGGCGCTGTCAAGGTTCTTTCAAAAGTTATGCACCAGAGAAGTGAAAATGTCAGACCTCGAAGAAATGCGAAAGGACATCATTTTTATCATGTGCAAGTTGGAGAGGATTTTCCCCCCAAATTTCTTCGACATCATGCCTCACTTGATGATGCATCTTCCCGAGCAATTGATGCTCACCGGTCCCGTTCACTACACTTGGATGTATCCAATGGAGAGGTATATACCCCGCATTTGTATGATGTTTGCTAATTAAGTCTTTATATATTAATTTATTCTTGTTCTACGTACAACAATAATAACAAGCTGTTTTCATCATTGTAGACAACTGGGAGAGTACAAAGGGTATGTACATAATACATCTGCACCTGAAGGGTGTATCGCCGAAGCATATCTTGCGAACGAGTGCGTAACGTACGTCAAACTGTATTTGGGAGCGCTTGAGGACCCACATTCGAATATGTCGGTAGATGAACCCCAGTTCAACCTTTCTGTAGTCTCTAATGATGTTTATCCACAGAGTAGGTTGCACGGGGAGTGGGAGTTGACACCATATGAGTTAGACATTGCACACTGGTGTGTACTCATTAATTGTAAAGAAGTTAAATATTGGAAAGACACACACCTTGGAAGTCCAGAGGTTCGCGGGGATGTTGCGTACCACAACCGGACCTTTGCAAATTTTTTTGGCACATGGGTGAGTATATATTCATTTAGTCATAATATATATGACGTGTAAAAGCAAATTGTGACGGTTATTTATATGAGATGTCGTATCTAATGTTGACGGTTATTTATTTCAGATGAACTATGTAGAAGATGATGGTTACCCACAATGGTCACACGCATTGAGGCTCTTGGCTATGAAACCTATATCATCAAAAGTTTACGCGATGTGTAGGGTCAATGACGTGAAATTTATGTGTCAAGAAAGAGACAATAGGGTGAAGACACAGAATTGTGGGGTAATGGTGCATGGTGGGGATAACGACCCTGACTACTACGGGGTACTCCATTCAGTGGTTGAACTCATGTATGGTGAGCGCATGAAAGTTTACTTGTTTAAGTGCAGATGGTTTGATACTCGTCCGGAGACCGTTCGCATCGATCAATATGGATACATTTCCGTGAATACTGCCACAAGTTGGTATGAGGAGGATCCTTTCGTTCTTGCCACATCGGTCAAACAAGTGTTTTACCTTGACGATCTTATGAACAGACCCCCCTGGAAAGTAGTAAACCATGTGCAAGCTAGGAATGTGTACAATGCTGCCACACTTGGTGAAAATGAAGATGACGAAGAAGTTGCAGCATACCAAGAGGGAAATGGAATTGACATTCCGAAATCCGATACAATTCGCCATTATAATGTTCGACCTGGTATTGTGGTTCAAAATTCTGGAGCAGCACTTCTAAATGTTAATCCAAATGACTTTGATGAAGACTCGAGTGACGAGGACGAGGAGCGACACCTATTACCAGACTTCAACTATCAAACTGCGTCAGACTCTAGCGATGATTCTGATTATCAGCCTTAGTTAGAGATGTAATTGAGTATAGTCTTCGAGCTTGTATTCAGTTGATTAACTCCTAAATGTATATATGTGTTGATCGAATCGAAGTTTACTTGTGTAATTTGATGGATTAGTTTAACGGTTATTTTCATGTATGTTGTGGAAAACATAAATTGAATTTCGTTGCTTATAAATTGAAGTTCGTTGCCTTTAACATTGATTTCGTTGCCTTTAACATTGATTTGGTTGCCTTTAACATTGATTTCGTTGCCTTTATCATGGATTTCGTTGCCTTTATCATGCATTTCGTTGCTTATAGTATAGGCAACGAAAATTTCGTTGCCTATAGTATATGCAACGACATATTTCGTTGCCTTTAGGGTGCATTTCGTTGCCTAAAGTATAGGGAACGATACACTTCGTTGCCTATAGTATTTATTTCGTTGCCTAATGTATATGCAACGAAAAATTCGTTGCCTATAAGTCCTCCTCGTTGCCTATAGTATAGGCAACGATGCCACCATTTCGTTGCCTATAGTCCTGGAATATATTCCCAGCTCGCGAACAGCTCCGCCGCAACTAGCATTCTCTCCGCAAACCTCGCCGGATTTCTGCCCTCTCCGCAACCCGAAAAGTACGGTTCGCATTCTCCCTCTCTCCTTACTTGAATAAACAACGTGATTTTAGTTGGATTTGTGTTGGGTTGTTTGTTGGGTTGATTTTAGATGGATTTGTGTTGTGATTTAGGTTAGGTTGTGTTGGATTTGTGTTGGGTTGTTTGTTAGATTGATTTTAGTAGGATTATATTGTGGATTAGAGGATTATATTGTGGATTATATTGTGGAGTAGGATTATATTGTGGATTGTGGATTAGGATTATATATATTGTGGATTATATTGTAGATTATATTGTGGATTGTGGATTAGGATTATATTGTGGATTATATTGTGGATTGTGGATTAGGATTATATTGTGGATTATATTGTGGATTATATTGTGGATTAGGATTATATATATTTAGTTTATGTAATTAGAATTGGGAATAATTAGAATTGGGAATAATTAAGTGTGATTTTAGTTTGGTTATTTAGTTTAGGTAATTAGAATTGGCCGGGAATAAGTGTGATTGTTAGTTTGGGTTGTTCATTTTAGTTAGACAAAATTTAAATTTAGGTTATTGTTGCCTCAATTGTAAGGTATTCATTATGTTATTTTGTTGCAGACATAAATAAAAATGTCCGTGTTCAAAAGATTGATTCCCGGGAAAAGTGGGAAACAAAAAGGAGCTTCATCCTCGTCACCTCAAGGAGCGACACCTCAAATGTCCTCCGGGTTGAACCCTCAAGGACCCAGGAGTGGGTCTAGGTCCGTTGGTGGGAGTTCTGGAAGCACCGTACCGGACAGTCTTGAGACCGTCTATGTACATTCCAATCGTCATCTCCAACTTCTTGCCACATCCCAGGATCCCCAAGGTCCACGTCACTCGGTGTCTCATGAACGACCCTCCCGCAACAGCAGCCGAAACTCCACCACGGAATCCGGTCGTCACTCAGTCAGCGGCGAACGCCCAAATAGTACGAGGGTACTATTTGGGCGTTCGCAGCAGGACCCACCGCGTATGCCACCTCTTCCTCCCAATGCGGCGACGCCACAACCTAATTCCGGATCATCTGGGCCATCCGGCAGTGCATCCCGCACGGATTCTGTGCACTTATGCCCGCCAAGGGACTTGTTCTTCCCTACGGTTATTCCGAAGATACCTCAGCTCGACCCTAACAACGTGGCCGTCTATGATGAGGACCCGTTCACGACGCCTGAGGAAGCATACACATATGAGCCGTTCTCTCAACCTCTGTTGAGTGTGAGGGTTAAGGGTCAGCTCACTTACGAGAATGGTAAGTTTATGTTCATTTACTAGATACAGTACATTAAATTAGGTTCTATTTCTTAATTTCCTTCTTTTGTACCGTGTCTTAGGCACCGTCGTCAACCCTAAAGCTAAACAGAGCAGAGGTACCACAACCGGGAAGGGTATTGAAGATCGAGTCGGTGACAATCGGGCTCATATTGATTATGAAGATGATGGGGAGGCTATCGAGTATGCTGACAAAGGGATGTATGCTAGCCAAGCAGGATTTGTCATACGTGATTTCGTCCCGATGTTGTGGGATTCGTGGGGTTCAGTTGATGCTGAAGTGAAGGCCCGAGTGCATAATGCACTGTCGGTGAGTTAAATTTACATTAATTTGTCATAAAAATAGACGTTCTTATATATTATTGTAAGGCACCAAACATACATATTTATGAGGCTAATTATGTATACGTGTATTGCAGCAATGGTTTATTATTGACGATCGGCTGAAGGAGCCCGGGGGGTGGTGTGAACGAAAGCTCACGTCTAGGTGATGTGATTTTGGATTTATATAAGGCTAAGTATCCTTATATGATTTGTGAATACGTTAGATTTGTGAATATAAAGTGTTGGTTATATGATATTTTTGTTGCATCAATATAGGTATCGAGAGTGGAAGTCTCACTTGAAGAAGTTCTGGGAGGAGAACATAGATAAAGGCCGAAATGGCACTCCAAGTGAGTTCAGATACCGGGAGTACGAGTGGAACTGGCTTATAGCCCACTGGAAGCATCCCAAGCTTGTGGTATGCACATGAATTATGTTGCGTACCTAAATCTAAACTAATATTATTATTATTATTAATTTACCTACATTTTATGATATATTATTTTATATACGCAAGAGGTAGTAGGTAAATCTCTATCTATGTTATTAATTTAATATGTAGGTAAATCTCTAATATATTGTGTAGGTAAATTAAATTATACAATTTACATTGTTTATACGAAGTAAAGATAGTGAACTGTATTAGTGATTGAGATGCTAGAAATTAAAACCAAAAATAACAAAGATTAAATTATTTCCCTGCAGAATAACATGAAAAAACCTAGAAATTAAAGGAAACAATTCTAGGTCCGAGGACTAAATATGTGAAAAATAAATGGGTTGGATTTTAATCAAAAAAATTAATGTTGCGAGGATATTCTCTAATTTATGCTATATATATAATTGGCTAATAATTGTGCACATTTTCTTTTTCTACAAGCACATTTCGAAACAAAATGCTAAAAACCGAGCGCAGAACGTGAACCCACATCATTGCGGTTCCCGAACGTATGAGAGATGGACTCGACGTGGGGCAAGGTTGGAACCAGAGACTGATCCTCTCGTGTATTCCATCCGACATGGGTATCCGAACAACCCTGAATATGTTGTAAGTATCTAATAAATATTTGTCCATATTTGATACATCTCATGTTTAATTAATTCTTGTATTTTACTCAATTATTAATGCGTCACCGATTTTGCATTGTCTATTAGGAGAGATTGGTTGAGTCGATCCCAAAGGTGCGTGCTAAAGTAGCTCGAGAGCTGCATCAGGGGTGCACGGAGGAAGAGGTGACCCAGTATGCATCTCAGGTTGACCACATGACGCCCATTAATGCGGCGAGGTGCGTGTCAGATGCGATTCCCGTTGGAAAGAACAAGTTTTGGGCCAAGGGGATGGGTTACAGAGGAAATGGAGTCTTGAAGATGACTCCAGAATTCTCCAGCGGGTCCAGCAATTCTAGGTCGTCCGGCGTACAAGAGCAGATTCGGAGGCAGGATGAGCAGATTCGGAGGCAGCAGGAGGAGTTGGAGGAGATGAGGCGTGCCAGGGAAGCCATGGAGCAGGAAAGAGCCCGTGAGAAGGAGCAGCACGACCAAATGTGGGCATTCTTTCAATCTCAGCAACCTCGGGAGGCTTCGCACCCGCACCCACAGACTCAGCCAAATCTGTTCACGCCTACAACACAGCCGCAGTATTTTGGGGGTCACCAGCAGCCGCCGTTATATGGGGACCACCAGCAGCCGCCGCAGCAGCATCAGTTTTGGACGGGTGCCGAGCAGCCGCCGCCTCCGCCGCCGCAGCATCAGTTTTACGGGGGTGACCAGCAGCCGCAGCTTCATCAGTTTTATGGGGATGACGACCAGCAGCACCAGGAGGGTTCACACGAGGACTTCCTCAATTCTGTTAACTTTGATCAGTAGCACGTAGCTAGTTTTTGATTTCGGTTGAAATGTGTACGCTGTTGTGGTTTGAACTCATGTAAATGTTGCAGATTCTGGAATTGGGCCCAATCCAGAATCAAGTATTTTTTTTAAAAATTACACACACTATAGGCAACGAAATGGACCAATTTCGTTGCCTATAGTTTGCCAGAAATGCAAAAATTCAAACTATAGGCAACGAAATCCAAAAGTATAGGCAACGAAATCCAAAAGTATAGGCAACGACGTCGTTGCCTATAGTTTGAGAGGTGACCTGTCAGTTTAGGGTTTAGGCAACGAAGAAGTCGTTGCCTATAGTGAAACTATAGGCAACGAATTAAGCTGGGGTCGTTGCCTATTGTTGAAAACCCTAACCCCTAAACCCCGAACTATAGGCAACGAATTGGTTATTGATTTCGTTGCCTATAGTATAGTCAACGATGTATAGGCAACGAAAGTATAGGCAACGAAAATTCGTTGCCTATAACTATAGGCAACGAATTTTGGACTATAGGCAACGATTTGAAATCGTTGCCTATACCTGTTATTCTGGTAGTGAGGGCTCCCCAGATAGCTTTCTGGTCAAGTAAGGCCGTAAAAACCTCAGTACATAATAGGAACAAATAAGGTGAGAGTGGATCACCTTGCCGTAAGCCTTGGATGGTCGCATGTAACCCTTCGGCGTTCCATTAAGTAGGAAGGAATAAGTAAATGTAGACACACACTGCATCATAACATGTATCCATTGATCCTGAAACCTAGACGGGTAAGGACTGCCTTCAAAAAGTCCCATTCCATTCTGTCATAAGCCTTATTCAAGTCAAGTTTCAATGAGAAAACTCCTTCGGTGCTTGACTGGAAGTTGTGAATGAAATGTGAGATTTCATTGGCAATCAAAGAATTATCAGTGATTAACCTACCCGGAACAAAGGCACTCTAGAAAGGTGATATAAGGAAGTCCAAAATTCTCTTCAATCTATTAGCGACAGCCTTGGAACAAATCTTATAGAGAACATTGCATAGTGCGATTGGTCTCAATTCGGCCACCTTGGTAGAGTTAGAAACTTTTGGATCAAGAAAATATGTGTGTAAGGAATCGAGTAATTGACTTGTGTGAAGAAAATTTTGAGCCCCTTTACCACACCTGGACCTACTGTCTCCCAATATTTCTGAAAAAAAATAGCGGCGGCATCCCGTCCGGCCCCAGTGCTTTAGTAGGATACATTTGAAAAAGGGCTATTTTTATTTCATTTACCAAGTTTGCACCACCCATCCAATTAACATCCAAATTTTTTTTGGACATCATTATTCAAATTACTTTCATTTATACAATTATTATTTATTATTTAATAATTAAGAGGATTATATATGAAAAAAAAATTAATTAAACAAACAATTAAATTTTCAAAATAAATAAAAGATTGTTAATGTAATGCTAAAATTCTAAATAATCATCCATTTATTTAATAAAAATAGATGCCCAAATAATTTTCACATTTGAATTCATTTTTTAGGAAATTGATCTTCAAGCCATAGTTTATAAGATAGGTGATCTGGATTATAAAATCACAAACCAAAAGTAATATAAATGAGAATAGTTTGAACGATGATGTCCAAACTAAGTTTAGGCCCAAATATTTTCTTACAAAATAACAAGTTTGTTCCATTTTTCATCTAAATGTTCTGACATGAACGAAAAGACCCATGACCCCTTCTTTTCTTCCAAAACAAATATAGAAAAATAACCATGACAATTACAGTAAAACCTCTATAAATGAATAGATTCGGGACCGTAGAAATTTATTACTTTAGTGAGATTATTATTTTATCGATAAATTAATAATTTATTATTTTATCGATAAATTAATAATTTATTAATTTATCGATATTTTAAAATATTTGTTATTTAATAAAAATTATACAGTGTTGGAATCGCCTACTGATCAAGAGATCATTGAAGGGACAATGAATCCGCATGTTGAAGATGATCATGATCTAAATAACAGTTATGCTATATTGATAGTTTCACCAAAATAGGCATTTGAGACAATAATTGCGTACCTTGAACAACTTTTTTTCTACAAAATTAAAAGAATTTACCAAATGTACTTGGTGCACGTATTGCAAAAGATCAATGATGAAGTTCATTTTAGTCTAGATGCGAAGAAGAAATTGGCCATAATAGAGTCTATTTTCAAGAAATAGCATAACTCGTCGAGAAAATAGAAATTCTCAACTGAAAATTTATTTTTTTATGTATTTTTATGAATTTTAATATATATTTTTAATTACATTATTACTTTGTATATTCGAAGGGACCTAATGAAATTACAAATAACTTATTATCTTATACATTTAGCGAGATTGCTGGTAATATGAACTGGTCCTGAGTCAGGACGGGAAAAATCATTACTTTAGCGAGGTTATTACTTTATCGAATATTTATTTATCGATGTTTTACTGTATAATTATTTTGTTAAGTTTTTTTTTTTAAAACGTCAACTTATGAACCGCAAGATAGGTCTCATTGAGACCTACAGGCCTAATTAGTACAAATACAGCCAGCAGAATCAACCATTATCACTATTCTTTAAGTACACTAAGCTTAAAAGACTCAAACTTACATAGAAGATCACGAGAAATATGATAAACGAAATAGGTGTACCATTGAACACTCGATTGTCATAAGCATGCTAAAACTGATAAATCATGCGCTCTAAAAAAGTTGCAAACAAGCTGACAGTACCAATAATACCTAATTTAGGGTCCTATAAAGAAAGGGCATTATGGTATTAAAAACTAAATAACTAAAAACCCTTGCAAACAATCTATAAAAGGATAATACTTAGTGTCCTGGTTCCGCACACATGGGTAACCAAGGCTGCCCACACCTAATCAAAGTTGGAAATGTGTCATGTTTCTCTTTTTTCTTGTGCTCAACCCATCTTCTCCTTTTTCTAATGTCTTTGAGCTCATCAAACAACATTTTAATTGCTAGTGATGGAAAGTTCCAAATCTCTAAGTAAAATGGGAGTGATTGAAGTGAAATAACAAAATTGTAGGGAAGCAAAGAGATGAGGTGGGTCAGATGTGGCAACCAACGATGGGGGAGAAGCCACTCTAAATCCCAAAATTTCGAAGTTAAACCCAAGATGGGTTGAGCACTTGAGCTTGAACACAAGAATGAAGAAGAAAAATGACACATATCTAACCCTCATTAGTTGTGGACAGCCTTGGCTACCGATGTGTGGGCAACCAAGTACTAAAATTAAGCCCAAAATCTTACTCAAGGAAATCCCCGTCTTCTCACAAGAGCCATTATCGAATCTTGGGCACCACTGCAGCCTCATTCTTGACCCAATATCCCACCATCGCCTGAGTACCCACTACAACCATCAGGAATTTATGATGAAAGTTTTTATTGTTATATGTATACATTTTGAACATATTATTGGGTGGTGAAAATTACATTTGTAACTTTTTTCAAATTTTTGAAATAGACGTGACAACCAGACATAACTACACTGATGGGACAAATGATTTGGTTTATCTAACATTTTAATATGCTCATTCTAGATTTTAGATTCGTTGTCTCTTCTGCATCATTAGTTCAAAGTTAAAGATGCAACCCTCAACAAGTTCAAGCCTCCTTTATTCATTTCTTCTTGTACATAATAATGCTATTTTTATTATACAATTATAAAACTTTAGGTTTTAAAAGTCGCATCCATATTTAGAGCTAGGCGCCTTAAATGAGAAGAAATGATTATATTAAGACACAAGTGGCTCTATTTGGCAATGCTTTCACTTTTAAGATAAGTTGACATCTCAATTCTATAAAAATAAGTAGCTGAAAATAGAACTCAGTGAGCGTTTAGTAAACAAAAAATTTCTATTCAAAATAGCTGTAACTTCGATTCTTCAGGCATAAATCTAAAACCCAGACTATTTTCCAGAAGAACATGGAACCCGATCGATCTCTGCCTCAACAGTAACAAATTAAATCAAAACCCCCATCAATGATCGAGGTTAAGAGATTTCAGTGTGAACAAAGTCGCAAATCAAAAGTTGGAGAAAGTTTTGATATGAGATTTATGAAAGAAAATGAAATAGAATATGGATAGCAAACGTTTAAGCGATCTTGGTTTCAAAGTTGAGGATGAGGTTGGAATGGTGGAAAATTTGAAGATGACATCGATAATCACCAAAGTCTAGGAGATATGAGTCATATTGAAAAAGATGAAGGCTATTTTCGGTACTTTTGTATTTATTTTTAAAGTTCCGTGTTTTTGTTTAAAAGCTCTGTGGTTTCTTCAAAAGCTTATTTAAAAAGTACCATCTGAGGTTTTTTTAAAAATTGCACAGAGGACCTCTTTTCCTTAACTGATATTGAACCCATCTATTCGGTTAGGTCAGATCTATAACCAGAACTAGATTTTTCTTGAGTTTGACTGAAACTTTGGTTGACCCAAATTTCGGGTCAGTTAGATTCGGCGACACCGATTCTCTCAAGATCTCAGAACAAGAGATCGAAGTGTCTAGATCCATGTCTTTATCACCGAAGAGAACAAAGATCTTGAGAGATTAGATAAGAGAGAGACGAGGGTAGAGAAGAAAGAGCGGGGTAATCTTCATGAGTCCAAATCTTTGAGATTCACAGACGAGCTTAGAGATGTATGTGTGTGTGTGTGTGAAAGAGAGAGAGAGAGAGAGAGAGAGAGAGAGAGAGAGAGAGAGAGACATGAGAGAGTGAAACTGAGGGAGAATAGAGGATTAGGGTTGTTAGTGTAAAGATTATGTGTTGGTAGGTGCATAATTAAGAGTAAGAGGACCAGTAATACATTGAAAACTAAAAGAAAAGAGGGTATTGAAGTAAATTTGGTAGCTTCGGTTTCGTTCAGTTGGGTTTAGACCCGTAATCGAATTCGACCCAAATTTAAGCAGTTTGGTTCAATTTCTCCTATGCGGGCACCCATTTTCTATCGGTCCGGTTATCGACGCAAATATAGGGGTCGGGTCGGTCAGTTTACTTTCAAATTCGAAAGAAATGCCTACTCGTCCCGAAGCTACCAAAAACCTTAGCCACATATAGGCATGTTTGGAATTGATTTTAAAATTCCTAAAAGCGCTTTTGAATTAACAAGAAAAATCAATTATAAATATAAAAAAATTGAAAAAGAAGAAGAAGAAGAAGTTATTTGGCTAAGTTTCAAGTGCACTTGGAAGTTATTTGAGAAGCAGATAGTAGGTGCGTCGTGATTTGTAAGCGTTTCTGAATATTCTTAAAAGTGCTTTTAGGGCTGTAGGAAGCAGCCAGAAACAGGCATAACCTGCTTTTCTTAAAAGAAAAGCTTTCCCAAATGCAGCCTTGTTTTATACCGATATGCGTAGAGCTATAAATGATAGTGATTAAACCTTTCCTATTAGAGCTTTATATGATAGTGATTAAGAAACGAGCTCATTGTTCAGGTTACCTGAATTCCTCAATTCAGAAGTTCTCCGCCAGCACTTTCCATAATTGCTTCCATTTGAAAACGTTCGAATTGTTGATGTTGAAAGCTTCATTCCTCCCATAAGGTTCTACCACAGCCCATATCTGTTGCACAACGCGATCAAGTCGGCATCGAAAGCCGTTACGTATCCTTTCTTCTACGTCTCTTTGATCAAGAGATCTTCGAAAGTGTATTAGAACTTAGGAATCGAGGAATTCAGGTTCGATTGGCATCATGAAGGTCAGTCTCATTGAGTCATTCGCGAAGGGGTCGATCTCCTCAAATGTAATCACCGGCACCGACACATCATCACTCTCACCAATACGGGTCCGGTGGAAATGCGAGACTCAAGAACTAGAAGTGTGTGTCACATTTGAAATTAGAAGAGGATGACTGCGACGGTGGAGGAGGAGGAGCCAGGCCAGGTTTCATGTCAAGGTAGATGTTTGTTTCTACCCGTTTACATCATCGATTAATATATTTATGTAGAGAAGAACCTCCATTTAGTACCTGTACTATAGCTTTTTGCCCCTTTTGATACCTAGAGTTTTAAAAGTTCTCAAATGGTACATGAACTTATAACATGAGTCTCCATATAGTACCTATGTAATTTTTTGTTCATGTTTTTCCTAAAAGGCCCTTATTATGCCAATAAAACTAAAAGAAAAAAAAAATATCCTCTGAAAAAACAAAACTAGCTTTCGTCAAGTCACGAATTCACATATAGGTTTCAACCTTACTGGGTTACTTATGCAGACAAACTCACTGTCGAATGCTTCTTTATAAGGATGATTTTTCTCCTAACTGATAGGCCAGGTAAACACCTATTCAAAGATACTTTATTTCAACTAAGATATATCACTGTAATAGTCACTAATGAGGGTTATCAAACACGAGGAGTTGGTGACACTAAATCCTAACATTAAACTACAATGCTAACAGACTCAACTACAGTACACTAATGACACTACGAACCTAACTTAGCCTGACTCAAATGCTACTAAAATTTGACACAATGAACTAGACACAGTGGCGGACTAGCACACAAAATTTGAGAGTATTCATAGTTGATTTGAGTACCGAACTAAATGGGCTAAGCTACAGCTAATGCAGAAAATAAATGCTGAAAGTAAATATGCTAATGAATGCAAATGATTCTAAAACTATATGATTAATGGGTTAAGAGGAATGCAATCCACCACCGCCATTCCATCTTCCTAACACATACTTAACCTAATGCACATATCCAATGAATGAAATTTCCCAGGAAGAATTGATCGTTACAACCACATCCTATTACCCAATCCTTATGCCTATGTAGGTTTGTCATGGACCTCCCCTACATCTATCCCTCTATTGAACCCATAGTCATGGACCCCAAGGTTTACAAAGAAGAAAGCATTAAACTCTAGAAAAGGTTTGAGAATCTATAAGGGTTCACAGGTACACTATAGGCGTGTCCTGCTAGACCTATGGACTTCAGTCTCCTGACGGTAAAATCAGTGTATCACTATAGAGAATCCGGTGGAAGAATTATCTTCAGTCGCCCGTATCTCATGAAACTAGAACCCTAGCATGCATACTAAGTTGCTCACCAAATCAAACACACAAGAATTCATACGGTGATCATTCAGAGAATGAAACCTCATTCAAAGAATATGTAAAACTAGGTTAAAGTGTATGAATTAGAAAGATTTCATGTACGGGGCTTCAAGCAACCCCTTAACAATAAGTTTAGCTACTAAAAGACATAATTAAAGAACTAAAACAAATCATAGAGTCGAAACAAACAAACTAGGAGGAGAAGGAATTCTGGACGGCCAGATTTCGACCGGTCGAAATAATTAATCTTCGACCCGTCGAACAGAGGTTGGTTTGTCTTCTCTTGTTGGCTGCTCTCCTCCTTGCACAAAATTCCTCTCTAATAATCTGATTCTTCCCCTTCCAAAAACCTAAAAATAGGTTTATATACTTCCTCCAATAGCTCTCCTAGAGTCCACATTGGAATAGGCTTCTATAATTGCACATAACTCCTTCCTCTTTCCATATTGAGCTAGGAATCCTTCTTTAGTTTCCTTTTCCTTTATTTCTGCACAAAACCTAATAAAACAACAAACATAATTAAATCACTCAATTAATAACAATAAACTAACTATAGGGAATGAATTAAATACCGAATAGACGCATAAATATGCGACTATCACTAACTAAGTTATTTTCTAAGATATGGAAAACTACTAGAAAGATGCTTAATAACAAAAAATCCATTTTTTTCACCTTCTGGACTATAGTCCGCCTCCTAGGGATTAAAATGAGTATGAATAAATATAAACAACTCATTTTCTTCCTTCTTCTGGGTAGAAGTCCGCCTCTCAGGGGGGTTTTAATTAGTTTTTATGAATATATATGTAACAATTTGAAAGAATTATAGTGTGAAACCATTGCTTATTTATTCAATATAATTACATACTAAAAATCCAGAGCCTCACTCTCTGATAAACAAATATAAGTTGTTTAACTACTCATACTAGCAGACATACTTACATGGAAATAGAGAAGCTAATAATTTGCTTCGACTCTATTTCTCGACATACAAGCTTGACTCTCAGGCTTTCTACTCTCAAATAGATCTCTTCTATTCCTATTTTTGATGCATAAAGCTAAGACTCAAGGCTCCTTATATAGGGAGCGGAACTCAAACTGGAAATGAAATATGTATAATTAACAGTAGCTCCATTAAGAAAGGTGACCCCATAGTAATAAGGTTCCATCTTTACTTCATTGTCTTCTTTCGAAAAGCAGATTTCTTATCAATAAGAGATGTTCCCTTCTTCAGAAAAAGACGATACAAATTTTTATGTCTTTACATGTCAATGTATATTTCTGAATTTTCTGCAAGGTAAGGCTCTTCAAAGTCAAGCTTTCGTTTGGTTCCATTTTCTTCCACGTCTGTATCTTCATACATCTTGTAGAGTCTATCATTCTCAAACTTTTTGAACTGCTAGGCACATGCAAGGGTGGAATCAATCTCTTTTCTTCTGAGAGAAACAAACAAGTCACTGGTAACGACCTTTGGGTGGTCATAAGCAGTGACAATTATCATATCTCCTGAAACTAGAAAAGTAATCTCTTGATCTTCTTTGATTATTTTCTTGATGTATTCCAACGTCGTGATCTTCATCCATGGAATGCTATAATTTGGAGTTTCATTGTATCCATTACAGGTTGGTTCTAGATACTGGTTTTGGATGATTCTGACATAGTGGTATGGAGAAATGTACTCAGTTTCTCCATTAGTTTTATGCACCCATTTTGGAGGTGTAGATTTGAACTTGAGCCTAACAATGCAGTTGGACTTCCTTACATTGTTAACGGTAACGTATATGATAGCAGGCAATCCCGTGAGTTCATCATTAGTCTTTATCCATAAATTATGAACAAAGTCATTTTCAACTAGCCACAACTTGTGTTGTTACGGATGCTCACTTTGAACTTTCACCACGTATCTTCCTAGCAATGGTTTTGGAATAATAAAAAGTGTATCAGGGACAACTTGATTAAATGTCTTCCTGTTGTGAAATTTGAACCACTATGGCTTTTTTAGCGCTTGAATTGGTACTTTTGCACTTTTAGGAGTTCTGATGTACTACATTACTGGTTTAAATAAACAACACTTTGTTGCTTTGCCTTTTGGTTCAGTTCTTAAACTAAGGCATTCATGACCTTTATCATAAGCCTTTTATCTTGTTCCTGGAAGGCGAACATAAAATTATCTAGCAAAATCTTCTGATAAAAAGCTAGACCTAGGTCAGTTTGGAAGACTGACTTGGAGAAGGTGTTCAACTGATATTTGAAGATGTTTATGAACCCTGAAGGAAAAATTCTGCTTTTTAGGCGAAGCAGCAGCCTTCAACGGTCTTTAGAAGCCTTTACCGTCTACCGTTTGAGACAAGCTAGTCAATCCTTTACCCTGGAATTGGTCAGTTAAGGCTGGTATTTTAGGACACAACAAGAAATTTTTAAGAACTATCTCAATAGACTCCTCCGGTTGTTCAGGTTTTTTTTCTGGCCTCCGGCTCCTAGGATTCCAACCGTCATCACTCGTTCGGAACATTGTCATTTCTCTTGTTAAAGCGTCTGGGAGATAGTTCTTGTTTTCTGCAATTAATTCTACATAATAGCCATATTAGTAGAGAAATAATTGCTAATTTACTAATTTACCCCTATCAATAGCTTTATCGAGCTTGAAATTCTTAAATTTTTTTTTACTCTGGCACAATATGTTCTCAAGATGAATGGTTTCCCCAAAAAGTCTTGACAATTTTCAATTATTTTTTTGACTGCCAGAATTTTTTTCCCTTGTAGGATAGTTCTGTTATGCACAGTTGAACTTCTCACTGCAAAACTTAAAAAAAATATCTATATTAGTGCATGGCGCTCTCGCTAGCACTATACCTGCCCAAAAATTGTCACTTACATCTATCTGAAGAATGATCTCATCATTTTCTTCAGGTTGATAGAGAGGAGGATATTTTTTGCAAAGATCCTTGATTTTCCTAATGACCTTTTCATCATCCTCCGTAAATTTTCAAGCTCTCTTAGAGCTTGTTTTTTGGGACAGTGTTGTTGTTAATCCACCAATTTTGGGAAGGAAGTCTCTTCCATAGTTTATGACTCCTAAAAATCTCTGTAGACTTTTAGCATCACAGATTCTGTCTGGAAAATTTCAGACATTCTCTAAGATATGAGGTTGAAGCTTGATCACCACATTTCTTTTGTTAATCCTTAGGAAGTCAATTTCATCTAGGACGAGAAGGATTTGTTTTTCTCCTATAATGATTTCATGTTGAACTACAAGCTTGACTACCTCATAGAGATAATTCATGATCGAGTTCTTCTTTGTTTTTTGAGAAGACTAATATATCATTGATATAGACGACACAAAAGTTTGCAACTTGTTTGAATATGTTGTCCATTTTTCTCTGAAAAATGGATGGAGCTTGTTTCATCCTAAAAGGCATTAGTAGCCATTCAAAGTATCCTTATGGAGTTCTGTAGGTAGTAAGGGGAATGCTATTAGGATGTATTTTGACTTGCCAGAGTCTTGATTTTGCATCAAACTTTGAGAACAACTTGGCTCCTCTGAGCCTATTGATTAGCACTCTTGCTTGTGCTATTTGATAACCATATTTTGCGAGTTTTCTATTGACATCTCTATAGTCTATCACCATTCTTATGTTTCCACGGACCTCTTCTGCATGATTTCTGACGTAGAATGCTTGAGCATGACAAGGACTATTTAATAGTCTTCTAAATCCCTTTTCGAAAAGATCAGCTATGTATTTCTTGAATTCTTTCTAATCTTCTTCCTTGTACTGAGGGATTACTTTTACATGACGGATAAAATTCATGTCATATAGCTTGAGCTCACAGTTCACTGGGTCTTTTTTTCTAGAATTTTAGAGGACTGATGTCAATATTTTGTTTCAACATCTCCTTGATTTCTCCAAGGGTATGCATCTTCTATTTCTCAACCTTTGCCTTAAAGTGCTTGAGATTATGCTCCTATATGAAGGCTGCTCTGTCTTCTTCTTTTGTTTCAGCATCTCCTTGATTTCTCCAAGGGTATGCATCTTCTATTTCTCAACCTTTGCCTTAAAGTGCTTGAGATTATGCTCCTATATGAAGGCTTCTTCTTCTTCTTCTTCTTCTTCTTCTTCTTCTTCTTCTTCTTCTTCTTCTTCTTCTTCTTCTTCTTCTTCTTCTTCTTCTTCTTCTTCTTCTTCTTCTTCTTCTTCGTCTTCGTCGTCCTTTAACGATGTTTCAAAAAATAACTCTTCTTGTTATTTGTATTGCAATATTGTTTTGTATTTTGGTATATATCCACCACTATTCTGTTGTGAGCTCTGATATTGCTCTGTAAATCTTGGACCAACATTATGTGACATCCCGTCCTGAGAATTCTCTTTTTACGATTTATTTAAGATTAATTGAGAAATGTAGTTAGTTTTTACTGTTAGTAATTATCGATGAAATTTCTATTAGAATTATATTCGTTAAGTTTTTCAAGAAATTTCTTTGAGGAAAGTTGTAGAGTTTATCGAGATGAGTTTGTAGCCACGTCAAATGTTAAAATTGGAGTTACAATGAAGAAGTTATAGTTAACGAAAGTTCTATGTGATTTTACGAATCGGTTTGTCGCAACTATAAATACCAATTCTCCTTTTTAGGAAAGTCAAAATTTTTATTTTGAGGCCAACTCTTTTCTCTCTCCCCTCTCTCGCATCTCTCTTCTCTCTCTGCCGAGCCGTAAGTCACCGGCGATGGAGCTCGCCGGTCTGGCCACCAAAACCAGTGAGGCCGGTGTCAATCTCTTTGTCTCACTCTTCTCTTCAAAACCCCATAAACATGATACCTATTTCGAGAAATTGAAGTTGTTGTGAAGCACAAGTGGTTCGCCGGCGGTCAAAAACCCTAAGTTTTAGGGACGGTGATTTTCGGCTCGAATTGATGGTTGAGACCTACTTGGCTTTGAAGCTCTCCCCAATAAGAAGCTAATGACAGCAAGAACTCACTTTAATTCTTTCCGAGTTGGGAGAATTGAAGTTTTTGAAGAATTTTGGGAAGCCGAATTTCAAAGGTAAAAATTGGGTTGTTTATGATTCGAATTGGATATTGTGGTAGAAGACAATTGTGTTGTTGGATTGATTTTGAGCATGGCCATGGTCCGCCGGAAAAATTCACGACAGCATTCCGGCGGAGGAAATTTATGATGTAAATTTTATATTGTTTTACTCGTAATTACATACTGATTGTAATGAAGAGGTTATTGAGTTGATTTAGACATAGTTGATTAAGACGTGTGATTAACCGGATATTAATCAAACGATTTTACGATAGTATTGAACGGTCGAATCGAACATCGGTTCAACCTCAAGTCGCGTAACGTTTGAGGAATCTGTCACGAATTTTAAAAAGGATTCAAGATTTAGAAATTTGGAATTAGATTAAACCTCGTCATTAATTCGGAAAATAAGAAATTTGAGAATGTGATGTTCTCGACAGTAATGCTTGTTGGTAAATGAGTTTAGCTATTCGATATGATTTTCGACGATTAGTTATTAAATAATAATCGTTGTTTCAAGACGATGTGATAGCAGCCCGTGACAGACGTATAGAAACGCACAAAGACAGGCATTTGCCTTATGAAAATCATGGCACAATACTGTGACTGGATATTTTATTTTCACTGTTGTTTAGAGAGAAGTTTTCATTATTTTATTCAATTTTCAGATTTTAGATTTCTTTGGATGCCATACATACAGTACACAATTTTATTAGTTGTGCATGCATGCATTGGTTACTCGGCTGATCCCCAAATGGCTCCAGGGAAGGATCAACACTTCCCCCTTGGCATTCACGTCGTCTTTGTGTCAGGAGTCACTGGGCAACTTTAGGTGGCTAGAGGTTTGAGGACTCTAGTCATTGTCTCCACTTGTGCACGATACTCGAGAAGGATCGGGAGTCCCTCACGATGTATCCTTATATCTTTTTAGTCTTTTCGACTCGTTTAGTATTTTATTATATATGACAGTGGAAGCACAATTATATTTCAGTTCCTAGTTCAATTCCTGTTACTTGCACAAATTCTATTTCAAAGAACATTCTACTTCTACTATTTTCGTGAAAGGACTGTATCGTTCTTCTTCACAAGCTAAGCTTTTTGCAGATACTTCTTCCATTTCAGTAGTAATATCGAATTTCATTTTTTCTAGATATCTTTCTAGAATTTCATTTCTTTCTTCTATCTCATAGAAGTAGTCTTCATATTTCTGTTCAATAATCTGGTTTATTGAACTATTCTTTGTTTTTCTTCTCACTTCACCTCTGAAGCATTCTTTATGGTATGTCTTTTCTGATGCTTCACAAAACATGGGAATACCATATTTCTCATGATCTGGGACTGACTTTGTAAGAAGAAATATTTTCTTCTTCAGTATTTTCTTCCCAATTTTTTATTTCAAGGAGATAAAGGTCTTAAACTCAAGAATTTGATGGCAAAACTACCCTCACATTGAATAATCGTATTGTTGCCCATCAACTTAACCATCAACGAGGAACACAAATCATACATCAGAATGACAAGTCCAAACAACTGCACTTGATGAGATTCAAAAACTACAGTGGCTAATTACAACAATCTTACTAGAGAGGAACCCCAAACATTTACAAGCACACCCTTAATACTTCACATCCTTGTTCTTAGAGAGAACGTCATGTGCATCAAGAATTAGGCAAAACAGAACACGTTGAAGTGACAAAATTTGAGAATAACCTTTCAGGTTAAAATGGGCAGATCTTCTCGACGAATAAGATCAAGGAGTTCAAGGTAACCTAAGCGGAAGGAGTAAAAGAAAGTAAATGAAACCAAATGAATTGGCAACATGAATGTAGCAGAGTTAGCCGAAACTACACATGATGGCTCCACACTAATGGTTATCTAAGATTGTTCCAAGGTCTCAATGTAAATTTGCTGGTATGACACTGATACACTCGAATTTGAAAAGAGTGGTTAGTAATCTTCATGAAGCACAATAATGATAAAGCAATATGACAAGATAGAACAAGATAAAATTGAATGATTACCACAGGACAGGCAAGCAATGGATTTGATTGAAACCAAAAGGAGTGAGAACACAACGCAATATTGGGAACATATGTATGGCACACTCCAAGCACGATAAAATTCACAGGCTGTTTGACCAAATGATGTCATACCTTGGATGACATCACACGCAAGAATTGATTCCCAGTCCAAAAGCATTGTTCATGCGTAATAGTCGTGCAAATCCCAAATTGTGCGAAAGTCGTAACGATATTTTCACGACGTCCCTATATTGAGGGACATAATCACAAGGAATTTATAAAAAAATTTGGCATAATCTCCCCGCAAATTCAAATCCAACAAAAACCTGTAGAGAAATTCACAACTCATATCGCACAAGTCCAACAAACAAAAATAGTGCTCCCACATATCCATCGCTTACATTCATGAAAATTAGTTAGTCATCATCAGAGAAGTTGATCGGTCCACCGCTATATCTCACATAGGTCGCATAGCCATTATAAATACTCACGAAACCCTACAACTCAACTTACCAACAACTTCTTCCACTTCAAAACTTTTTACGCGCAAACTTTAGCTTCTGAGGAGACGTAACTCGGCAATTTATATAATTTGGAACACACATCATAATAAACATGTCACACAAAATTTTGAGCCCCACAACAGTAAGAGTAATGATGACGTACACCAAGTGACTATAAACAGTATGACCGTTTCTTGATCCATATGTGTCACCCATGCGCAGTGGCTACGAAAATTTCTCCGTATTGCCCCAATTTTATCGGATGTCCCAAAAGGGACCCCATAAGAAATGAGAATTTTGAAGGGTTTCCCATATGTAACACAATGATAGGAAGTTTAAGTGCAACAAGAGGATTGAAGAATTTTACTTATCACAGGAAACAAGTGGTTGATCATAGAAGAAAGAAAAGTCCGAAGATTTAATCTTGATGAGGAGAAGGGTTTAAGTACAATGACTTGCCGACCACACAGTGAATTAACAAATATCGTGCTACACCGAGGTTCAAAAGGTGTGGATGCGGTCATCATCGATCTTGTCTGAACGTTCTTCCTACTATGACTTCATATGATTTAATAATCCTTGAATAAGAACTGACCAAACTTAGTAAACTGGGAAGTTTAACGCGAAATGGAAGGTTGAAAATTAAACAAGACTTTTGATCCTTTTGTTGAATATGATGGAGGAAGTTATAGGATTACACCTTGGTAAAAAGAAAGGAAATTTGCACACACAATTCATTGACATAGCTAGTAACTTACCAGTTCGATGACACACCATAGGTCATGAGGTATAGATTTAACCGCCAAGCACAAATCATTTTCGGAATTACCGAGACATACCCAAATAATATTCGACTGAACATAGCTCAGGAAAACTACCGAAAATTTAGCATAACCTCCTCGTAAATCTCAAGGTCCACTAAAACCTACAAGACGATCCAAACCTCCCATATAATAAATCCACATATCAACCGAGAGCCATCAATACTCAATCGGAATTCACATAACTTAAATCTCCAAAACTCTCTTGTATGCATCTCTCAAAAATAAGCAACTTAGTATAGCTCAGACGAGCTACCAGAAATTCAGCATAATCTCCCTGAAATCTCAAGATTAGCCAACACCTACAGGGAGATCACAATTTGACAATAACAAGTCTCAGATACAATATGTGAGCACAGTTGCTCAAACAAACTATTCATCAAATAACGCACATAATTTAATTCAAAACTGAAGTCTTTGCAAAGCCAAGAAATGCCACAAGAGTTACCACATCTAAACCATTCAGGATCGCACTCTCGTAATATTACCGCAATAATTTGCCAATTTGTTGTAATAACTCCTTTTACCTTATGAAGACTGATACACATATAAAATCTACTTATCAAAAAGCGACAATTCACCCATAATTCACATAATGAACTAGGTCTTGCTTATCCATACACATCCATATATCTAACACATGCTCCATAGCTTGAAAACTTGACATCAAATCTCAATAATTTATTGTAGTAAATCAAGGGCGTAGAAATTCAAGAGGTGACAAATACGTAACACCATTGTACTACAAACTTGCGAAGAGAAACATTTTACCTTGGACTTGCGAGAAAAAAGAGATCGAGGTCGGCGCACACGAGGTGTAGCAACAGAGGCAGGCTGACTCATAGGCTCGGATTTGTACTCGGTTAGATTTGCCTTGTATTCGACGACGTTCAACAACTTGAGTATCGATAAGGATCCGTCGGCTAGTCGGGCCATCACTCAGGAGATGTTGAGCGTAATCAAACCCAAAAACAAAAGTGGCCTAGTAAGGTTTACAAAACCAATAACCTAAAACTCTGATACCAATTGTGAGAACCAGACCCCGTTTTAGCTGCCTAAACCGGGATTGGGCCCTCAAAACCCACTAAGCTATACATGACATAATTTTAACCGAACTCTACACTGAAGATTTCCTAACTCGGTAACAGTGCAGCTAAACTTCTAATTCATCTATCATAACTAAGACACTAATCAGTAGGTTCAGAGTTGATCCTATGGCGGGGTTCTGCTATGTCTCGATTCACATGTGCCCCCGACCTCCGATGAGACTTTGCAACCAGGGCATTTGAAACCAAAGGGCTCAGAGGAAAGGCATATAAAATAGAAAAATCATCAGAGTGAGTAGACGAAAAATAAATAGTCTTAGCAGATCGAAAAAAAACAACCGAAATTGATGCCTTTCACCAAAAGTATAAGATAAGAATAAGCGAGTCTAAATAAAAATGATGCAAGCATGTGGGGGCGTGAATAACATAGTTATCTGGTTAGGTGTTGTCGTGTGCCACCAGGAGTGTACTCGGTGATCAGCCGAGTAGCCAATGCATCGATGCATTGATACATAAATGTGCGTGCGTGAAATTGTAAAATCATATTATGGCCTCCGTACATATCATATACGTATCATAAATCATATCATAAATGCATAAGAAAATCATAAGCGTAAGAGAAATGATGAGCATAAAATCTAGACTCGCTAATCGACAGTGTAATACAAATGTCCACTCACCTTGATCACCAGTAATTAGCTAGCCCGCTGACCCATTAATTCGTAATTCGTACCCAATGCTCCTTAACCACACACATAATGTTTTTCGATGAAAAATCGTCGGTACCAATACACCACGTTAGTTCCAGAATATACTCATCGAGCCCTGACTCCCAAGTTTCATAGTGGTGTGAGTCTCGACTTGACACACGTCACACGACGGTAAAAGTGTCGAGTATGCTCGAAACCTGAAATTAGTCAAAATATTGTAAAAATGATTGTAACGCACTAAACTATGCGTAAACCGACAAGAAATAGGCTTAGGGACTTTCTGTGAAAATTCTGGTTGTTCAGCTCACCGGAGCTCCGCCGTACACGGCGGCAGTCAGAATCCGACCCATTCCAAAGCCTGAAATTCGTTCACCAAAAACATAGATCACAACAAGCCCAATAAATTTCATAACTGTGACAAACCTAGAAACAAACCAGAAGAAGCCGAAAATTACCTCGAAAGGTGATGAAACTCGTCGAAATCGGCTCGAGTTCTCCGGCCACGGCGTGGCTCGAGAAGGGTTGTGTTCGGCTCCTGGAGGTGCGGGGAGTAAAACCCCCTTACCCCCGCCGTCCAAAAGTGGCCGGAATGCCGTTGTCGACGATGAACTGAAACAGAGGACAGATCGCATCTTCACGGCTTCGATTCTCACACCCAAGGTGCCGCATGGCTGATCTGAGGGCAGGAATAGGTCGAGGAGGAGGAGAGCTTCTGATTAGGACCAGACTGGCAGGCCGAGGTGGCCGGACGGCGAAGGTCCAACCCGGATCAATGAATCGGGTCGGGTCCTCAACCGGGTCAACCATTAGGGTCAACCGGGTCATTCCCCCCTACCCGGGTGAATCATGTGTATTTATACCTTGAGATCAAACCAAGATCAACGGCCCAAAATCCATCACTGTTTGATCCAACGGTCAGGAAAATTTGACCAACGGTATTTCTAAAAATGCACTTAAATACTCAAAACTTCAAAAATCCATAACTAATTGCTCGGAGTTTGGAAAAATCCAGTAAAAATACGCACGAACTCGGAATAATTTTCTCTACGACTTTGGTGAAGAAAGCAAGTTCAAATTCATAAGTTATAAAAAGTCGATTTTTAAATCACGATGAATCTCGAAAAACGTGACGTACGATACTTAGCTCCTTTATTAACGCGATCAACGATGCTTAGCTCGCTAATTTGGTTTGGGTCATTACAATATTTAAAAAATTTGTTTGTCACATCATAAAAAATGATAGAGCTTGACGGAAAATGAAATAAGTCGTCCCAGTATTAAAAAGATAAAGTTTGAAATTCATAAATAATAATAATAGATGCGTATAAATTTAGGTCCAGTTGAAATTTTTAGCCCAACCAATAATAAACTGATCGACTTACCGATCTACATTGAAGGTACTTCATGCATTCATCTTATTTTAGATGTGTAATTCACATGCACACGGCCCGTACGCGTATAGAAAAATCGTAAAAACGAAGTTTGGAAATATGGGGATGCGCATGTCATAAGATTCAGCAACAATGTCAATTAATAAAAAGACCTACGACTACCAGTTTGTTGGTGTAGTCTCGTTGGAATTTTGCAGCAAACAGAACACTCGAAATGTCTGATTTATCATATATTCAATACAAGAGGCTATTAGTTCATTAAGAACCCGTGTTAAAAATAAGAGTGTAGTGAGGGGGAGACTCAATTTGCTTTTACAAGCACTAACTGTTCCACCAGAATGTTGTTGCATCATATCACTATGTGCAGAAACAGGAATGAAGCTCCATATGATTGCCCAATTCTTCAATAAGCAAAGACTACTTTAAGCTTCATGAAGCCTTGCCGATATTACCATAACTGCACAATAAGTGAAGGAAAAGAAACAGAGGCAGCAGACATTTAACAGTTAATTCACAGTTACAGAAACAATACAATTACCACAAAAGCTTTAACAGTTTTAGTAACATACCTATGTGGAGGAGATCGCTTCAGTATTCAGGTCTGCGATGAGGTCTTCTAATTCACCAATGATCGCAGAATAACAGAAAAAATATTGCTCCTAATCAACAACAAAGTACTAAAGTTAGTATAAATTTTAGAGCAATGGTTGGACAAGAATGTTCAGAAACATTTAAATGAAAAATAAAATACGATAACTCTCTTAAATCTCTATTAATTAAGGCAATAGGCTTTATGACAGTTGAGGAGGTAGAACTTTCATATTTCCTTAAATTACCCTTCATCTATTAATCTATTCAACCCTTAAATATAATTGAAATGGGGTAAAACAGTATGAAAAGAAATAGAGAGAAGTTGACAGAAGATATAACGACAGGTACTACACACGGTCAAAGATTCACAAGATATTACGGTTTCTTTTCTCTAACCCAGCCGCTTCTCTCCGATCTGTAAACATTACTCTACACAGAGGAAATTGAAAAGAGTTTGAAAGTAAGAAGGCCTAAAGCCTACGCCTATCCGTTTCAGTTTGCTTTATGGTGTTTAGACACAAAGAAGATCTCAAGAAGAAGAAGTAGAAGATTTTGAATCGATGGAAGGCGCCCAATCTGCTCAATCTGGTACTATATCTCTTTACTACTGTGATTTGTAGTTGTGATTATGATTTTGATATTTGCGAAAACAATGTTTTGAAAATTTTGTGGGGTTTCGATTTCAGGGAAACTTCTTCGCCGACCGCCTCGGCGTCCACCGCCTCATATACCGAAGCCGAATCGTCCACCACGTCAAGACCGGCCTCATCGACCAAGCCCTCCACGTGCTCGACGAAATGACTCAATCAACCTCCCGCGTCTTCAGCCTCGACTACAATCGCTTCATCGGCGTCTTAGTCAAACACTCGCGCTACGACCTCGCCGAGCATTACTACTACGAGATGGCCCCACAAGGTTTCTCTTTAACCCCATTCACATATTCCAGGTTCATTTCTGGGCTCTGTAATATTGAGAACTTTACTCTAATCGAGAAGCTGCTACGAGATATGGATAGACTTGGTTGTGTCCCCGACATTTGGGCTTTTAATATTTACTTGAATCTTTTGTGCCAAGAGAATATGATACATTATGCTTTGGAGGTTTTCGATAGGATGGTTGAGAAAGGGAGACACCCGGATGTTGTTTCGTATACTATAGTTATCCACGCGCTGTGTAAAGATGGGAGGTTCGATAATGCGGTTGAGGTTTGGGGTAGTATGGTTTCGAGAGGGTTTAAGCCCGATGAAGATATTGATGTGGAAGAGGATCCGAAACAGATCATATGCGGCGGCGCGTGTGATTCGAATGGGGGCGACGACGGCGCGTTGAAGGAAGGACAAGGCAGCTGCTCGAACGGCGTGGTGGTCGATGACGTGGACGATTCTCCTCCGCAAGAAGACTGTAACTGTACCACAACAACGAGGACGATGGACCGAATTCGCAACACCAATATCGAGCCTTACTACTATCTCAAGTACAGGAGGAGGAGAGATGATGATCAGTCTGTGTTGACTTACAAGAGAAGAAGAGGAAGCAGCAACATTGTTGTTGTCGATAGGTGTAAGTGTTTGAGCTCTGTGGATGATGGTTTTGATTCTCCTGTGTTGACATATAAGAGGAGGAGCCACGGTGTCGATTTTGATTTCCCTCTGTTGACATATAAGAGGAACAGTGTTGATCCTTGCTATTTGTTTACGTATAAGAGGAGGAGTAGGAGCTTTGATATTGATAATTCTGTGGTGTTGACATACAAGAGGAGGAGACCCGAAAACGATAATGTGTGTTTTATGGTTCAGCTCGAGGGTTGTTGCTGAAGTGATGATACAGTTTCAGAGGTAGGATAGAACATTATCACTGAATTTCACGTCCCTGAAAAGTTATGAATTGGTTTTGCAGAATGTTTCTCCAGCTCACGCACCTAACATTGTGGTATATGTTGATGCCATAACAATTGTCTCTGCGGAGGCTACAAAAGGTGGTCAGGCCGGATCATTACCAATTGTATGTATTGAAGCTGGAAATGACCACAGTTTACCAAATTTAGCACTGACGTTGTTGTTATGTCTTTGTGTCTTATTTGAATATTCATCTTTGTTACCTGAGTTTCTCCTGAGATTGTAATTTGATGTTCACAAGCAAGGGAGTTCGTTCTCTTTGGAATCCCCAGCTTATATCTTCACTTCATCTCATTAGAACTTCATGTGACAGGAGAGGTGAAGAGCATTCTTTTATTCTCAAACCAGCAACAACATTGTGGAAGAATCCCAAGACTGGTGGTGATAGAAGCACTCAACAATCACTACCTCCAGCTGGCAATGCAGCGTCAAATTCATATCTAGCATTGAAGACTGTTGAAGGAAAAAAGACTGCTTCAACTGCTGATCAGTATGCAATTATGGTGTCTTATCGGTGCAACTACACTGGTAATTTTATTCCTCTTAGTTTTCCATACATAGAGAATCTAAGTATGTTGTTTCTGATTTTGATTCTTTTATGTATGTATGCAGAGTCACGATTGTTTTTTAAGCAGCCAACAAGTTGGCGACCGCGTATATAAAGGGATCTCATGATATCTGTTGCATCTGACATGTCTGGACAATATATTGGCAATATATGTGTGTCTGGACAATATATTGGCAATATATGTGTGGATAAGGAGTATGTAAACTATCTATGTAGTTCTTTTGTTCCTTTACAAGGGAACAAGATGCCCTAACTGAAGATATCACCCATGGAGAGCTTAACCAGCCCATTCATATTCCTCAGGTCCTTCTTTTTTAGATTTTCTTTCTTTAATTTTAGGTGCATTTTGTGTCAAGATGAGAATTTGAATACTGGTATTCTGTTGTTTCTTGGTGATTTCGTGAAAGTTTTGATCTTTTTGCACACTAGATCCAGTAATCACTCCTGTAAGCTCTTCCTCATCAGCTTTTCGCACCTAACAACATTTAGAATTCAATCAAGGTTAGTCACAATCATACATAGATACAGTGAGTAAAAAGCAATCAGAAAAAAGGACATACCTTTGTTCAAGAATCAGTGACAGCAACACAAAAGGACATACATAGATCAGAAAAAAGGACATACCAGTTACTCTTTCTTTACATACAGATCCTCTTTCTTTAAGTCTTTGCACACAAGGGTGTGATAAAGCAGCTCACACTGTATGCACTCCATCCCGGGACTGATACCACTCCTTGAGGAACAATGAGAGGAGTATAATTTGAAGGACCTAATTTACAAACTGGTATGTCTTTAAAGGACCTAAAGACTAGCCTTAATTAATAAGAATGACTGGTATTAAAGACTAGCCTTAATTAATAGGTCCTTTATGTCTAGCTCAAAAGATGGTAAAAGTAGAAGGGTGTTGATTTCAGAAGTCTTACATGCTTAATTATATTAATGAAGAGCAAGATTTCTTTTGTAAGAATGAACTCTTTAGATAGCGTGCATACAAATTCTTACAACTTGAATAATGTGTTTGATGTTAGGATATTATGCCTCTGGTTGGTGTGCTGCTATTTAGATCTACGTTAACAGGTAGAACCCATAATCTTGCAAGCATGTAAAGTATCCTGTATATGTCTAATAATCTTTTACGTCCTAGCACTGTTGGCAAAAGCACCTGGTGGGGTGGATTCTGCATCAGTAACTATTATAGTGGCTGGATTCATAGACCCACCTTTTTTACCCAGATTATCGGTAATTTAGGCATGAACCAGAGTTAATGTGAAAAAAATGCTCAGTAAAATGTACTTTAGGATTTGTTCTGATTCAGCATTGTGATACTCAACAATATAGGTACTCCGATGCTCAACAATATATATACTATAAAACGATTTTGTTGTACTCCATATATGGCTTAATGACGGTGGCCACCGAAACGGTGGCATACTTAAATCTGATGTGTCATGTGGAAGAGGCCAGTATCTTATCTTATAAGATATGTACGGGTAGTAATCAAAAATGTTATGTCCCAACAATGAATATGTGGAGCTTCTTTTAAATCTGATGTGTCATGTGGAAGAGGCCAGTATCTTATAAGATATCTCGATTACTTTGGACATTTAAATTTGTCTTTTTCTTTGGGTGATTCTTTCTATAGTTATTTTATAGAAAATTTATTCAAACAAAAAAATTTGAAAAACGAAAAAAAAATACTAATTGTAGAGTTACATATGATTCACTCTCAATAATTCACCGATAATTTGCACGCGCAGCGCGACGCTATTCTGTGCGCGTGCAAATTATCAATGATTGATTATTTTTTTACATAGTGTTGACTTAATATGAAGTAGGCTAATATTATTTTGTGAAATTTATCATCAATCATTGGTAATTCTTCTCACATCTCAATTAGATATGTGTTCGAATAATAGAGATCTCAATTAGATCAGTATTCGAATAATAGAGATAGGTCTGAAAGTGCACGATAGTCTCTGTCATGAGCAATGGACTTAAGCAATTAAGTGAAAACGATATAATTGCACACTTTTAAGTATGCCACCGATAAATCGCACGCGCGAGCGCGACGCCTTTCGCACGCGCATATGCGCGTGCAGGAAGGCTAGTATATGTATTAAATATAAAGCTTAGCTAACAATCTACCTATAAAGAAAAGGTACTCTCTTGAGTCCTAAATAATCGTCCAAAAATATAGGCAAAAACTTAAAGATTGACATGAACAAACGCTGTTTGCTTTGATAAATTGATTGCCCTTTTTTAATTAACTACCAACTGTTTAAAGCACGGATACCTCAAACAATTTATCACAAGAGTAGATACACTAAGAATCATATTTCATCACAGAATATACATTAAGGAAAATGTCACTCAAATATGGCAGTTTTAAACTTTGTTCACTCATGTATGACAAATATTACTTTGCTCACTATCGAATTACACTTTTACTTCACTTGCTCACTCCAAATTCTGCAAAATTTGAGGTTTTGAATTCGAATTATCTCTGTTAAGAAAACCTATTGGGCATTGTAGCTCTTTTCCTTGTGAGTCTTTTCATACCAAGGTCGAGTCTCAATTCATTTTGAGGAGGGAGAATCGAAGATTTGAAGTTTTTAGTATTATTGACTTCAAAGGTTAATTCAACCACTTCCATGATGAATTGGAGTTGGGTGTAGTTGAAAAAATTGTTGTTGGGTTGATTTCGCATAAATTGAGCTCTGGTTCGCTGAAAATTGGAGTGACGCCACCAATTTCTCCGGTTCGGAGTGATCAAAGTGAGTAAAGTGATATTTTTCATACATGAGTGAGCAAAGTTTAGAACGTGTCATACTTTTGAATGATCATTTTAGTCATTTTCCATATACATTAAGAACTTATGGTATCAATTAAAACTGCACCAAGACAATGCAGTACAGAAACCTTGCTGCAAATGTATGTGCACCACAACCCAAAGTAATCTATTTGGCTAAGTAATTCTTATATTAAAATAAAATCTGCAAATTGTTCTTTGCAAGATTTGTTGTTGACCTAATCACAGAATTAAAACTAATGCATATGCTTGGATATTGCGTTAACCATCATATGGTCCTGGGTTAGGGCATCGTACTGACCATTTGCTATTTCAATGTCTCTAAGGTAGTTATGGGTTTTAATGACTTGTTCTACCTGTGCATCACATTGAAACCTTATGTCATTAGCTATAATGTCTGAACGTGTGAACTGTATTGAAATTATGTATTTCGACAGTAGTCTAGTTTGATGCATAACTGAAACGTCTTCAGAGAAACTTTATATATACATATAGATAAAATATGTTAACATATGAACAGTGGAGATGTTAAAATATGATCTAAAAATTGGTGTAATATTTTATACTTGAAAATTGACAAAAAAGGGATCTCTGAAGCGGAGAAGGGGGCTATATACACATACATATATATGGTAAGTCTAGGATTGGGGTGATCTACCTTAAAAATTTATTTATAACTAGTTGAATAAAATTACAACTTATTGAACAATAATTTACTATATTTAGAACAAAATTACAACTACTTTTTGTATTATTTACAAACAATTGAACAAAATTATAAAATTAACAACGATTTATCTTCAAAATTGTAAAAGGTTATTCATTTAAATACTTACAAAAAACTGAACAAAATTACACAATAACCGTTTCATTTTACAACAATAACAATAAAATTATTAAATAAAATTTAAGTAGAAGCTCCTACCATAGAATTTCCATATATATATAAACTGAGAGAGAATGAACCGTAACATATTAAAAAACAAAAAAATACCAATGTCTGGACCATTCCAATTCGCTTCGTCCTAAAAGTGGATATTGTATTAGCAAGGTCCAGAGCAGACAGGTCCCCAGCAAGAATTCTCGGAATTGTATTTTGGATGGCGCAGTATGTTCCACTCCTCCCAATTCCTGCACTGAGGAGGAGCGTGAGTGTCAGACTCATCATAAATCTAGAAGACTTTGCAAGTGATAAAAAAACCTAGTTGAACCTGCAGTGCACTACAACTGGGCCAAGGTTGGGTGGCACTCGATATATTGTCTTCAAAATTTCACGAACAGCAATTGTATTAGTGGGAACTCCATGGTCAGGCCACTCAGGATACTGAATATTCAACACGGATAATGGGGGCTCCTCTGACTATAAAGGAAATGAGACCCTGAATTTCGTGTTTAATAATAACAAATTTGAAGAATGTAATAGCAAACAACAATACATCCAAATCATGGTAGTGACAACCTCGGGTTACAGGTTTTACTATTAACCAAGGGACACATGATGTTCGCGAGGCTCACTCTGGACATGGTCATTCATATGCGATCATTGTACGTGACAGCGATGATTCAGGGGATTCAAATTAACGAGTTATTAGTGGACACTAGGGTAGTAGTGAACATCATCACCTTCAAAGCAATGGAATTACTAGGTGTTCCTAAATCTGCTATCCAAGAAATAACCCTCAATGTCAGAAACTTTGAGGGCAGCATATCCAAGACTTTGGGGATCATCTTTCTATAGGTGCACATAGGACCAGCCACCGGAACATACACATTCTTTGTCACAGAGTGCATAGCTCTATACAGTGCAATTCTTGGACGTAACTGGATCCACAGGAGTTATTGTGTCTCTTCATCCCTTCACCAGTAGATGGTCATATGGAACATGGAGTCTAGTGAGGCAGAAATTGTTGATGCAGACTCTCGTCCATACTTCGTGTCTGCCAATTCTTTAGAGGCCAGCTATTACAACAATGACCTCAGACCACTAGAAGTATGTGGCATCGATAACAAATGCCGCCCAATTGGTGTAACGACCCTCTGAACTAGCTCAATGGGGTATTATTCAAGCCAACCGCGATAGTGGCAGACCCTATATCATTGAGCTATCATCCAAACCATCTCAATGATAGAGCCTCTATCAAGTATAGAGGTCGAGGCTTGTCACTCTCTATACGAACGCTTCCACAATTTTTTAATGGAGAGTCAAGCCTACGAGAGGGTTCTAATGATTGCGGCATTGGAATATGTGGATGAGGATGTCCTGAATGAATCAAGCGAGGAGGAGGAGATTAGACTAGCACCAGCAACCTTAGACGATATACCTCATAAAGTTAAAGATTCCATTGAAAAGGTTAGCCTTGGGAGTTTGGAAGAGCCAATATTTGTGGCTATTAGTACCTTCCTAGAGCCTGAAGAACAACTGAGGCTTATTGGATTGTTACAGGAATACGCTGATTGTTTTGCAGAAAAGTACGACGACATGCCAGGACTGTCACCAGAATTGGTTTGTCATAGCTTACCTATTATGGAAGGAAAGAAGTCGGTAAAACAAGAGATGCGTCGAATGAATACAGAAACAGCAATCCTAGTAAAGGAAGAAGTTGAAAAAATGCTCAAGTAAGGGATAATATGAGTGGCCAAATACAATGAGTGGCTATCAAACATAGTCCCAGTCAGGAAGAAGAATGGCAAGATGCAAGTTTGTGTTGACTCAAGAGACTTGAATAATGCAACCCCAAATGATGCATACCCAATGCCAGTAGCAGACTTGTTGGTAGATTCAGTGGCTCGTCACGAAACGTTATCATTTATGGATGGGACGGCTGGCGATCATCAAATACCAGTGGAAGAAGTAGACAAACACAAGACCGCATTTCGGTGCCCATGTTTTGCAGGAGTATTCGAGTACGTGGACATGCCGTTTGGACTCAAGAACACAGGGGCAACCTACCAGCGAGCAATGAACTTGATCTTCCATGACCTCATTGGCAAGTCCATGGAGGTATACATTGATGATGTGGTAGTTAAAACGAAGTGTAGAGCAGATCACATTGAAGACTTGAGGCAAGTGTTTATCCGAATGAGGCAGTATCAGTTGAAGATGAATCAAGCTAAGTGTGTATTTGGAGTACAAGCAGGAGATTTCCTAGGATTTTTGGTTCATCAGCGTGGGATTGAAATACTGGACGACAAGAAAGAAGCAGTTCTTAATGCAGCCCCACCAAAGACTAAGAAAGAGCGACAACGATTATTGGGTAAGATCAATTTCTTGAGGGGGTTTATTGCTAATGCTACTGGAAAAACACAATCGTTCTCAACTTTGCTCAAGCTTCAGAATCAGAAAGACTTTGTATGGGAGCCTATTCACAAGAGGCTTTTGAAACCATCAAAGCATACTTAACGAACCCATCAGTCTTGGTACCGCCAAGGCTAGGGGTTCCTCTCAAGTTGTATATATCAGTTACCAACCATTATGTTGAGAGTTTATTAACTCAAGACGATACGGTAGGAGTTGAACGGCTATCTTTTATCTCAGCCGTACCTTGACTGAATATGAGACAAGATACTCGCCAATGGAGAAACTGTGCTTAGCCTTGTATTTTTTAGGATGCAAGTTGAGGCATTACATGTTATCATTCACCACATGCGTAATAGCACAAACCGATTTGGTGAAGTATATGCTTTCGAGACCCATACTGAGGGGAAGGATTGGGAAGTGGATTCTTACACTTTCAGAGTTCTCTTTGCAATATGTTCCCCAGAAAGCAATAAAAGGTCAAGCAGTGGCTGACTTTTTGGCTCATCATCCGATGGAGGATGCTCATGAAGGGGCCGGAGTTAGATTTAACTCGTATTGATTTGGCACCTTAGTGTTTATACTTTGATAGGTCAAGCACGAGCATTATGGCTGGGGCAGGAATGGCATTAGTCTCTCCACGCAGCCAAATTTTCTCTTATTCTTTCAGGTTGGATTTCCAGTGTACAAATAACCAAGCAGAATATGAGGCACTTATCATAGGTTGGGAACTTTTGCTAAATATGGAAGTTACAAATGTGCATGTGTACGGGGATTCCCTACTAGTAATTAGACAACTTGAGATCAAATATAAGGCTAGACCAGTTTTAGAGCCGTACGCCAAACGATTCTGTGAATTACTCAAGTTGTTCACCGAAGTATAATGGAGCCATATTCCTCGCGGGGAGAATTATGCAGCAAATGAGTTGGCACAAGTAGCAATAGGGGTGAGCTTCCAAGATGGAATACATGAACGTATATTGAAGGTTGAACGAAGGACCCTACTATCTTTCATCGCTCGCCAAGAAGAAAATAATGAATGGTATGTCGCTACACTCGATCATATTGATGTGGACTAGAGATAGCCCATTATCTCATATCTCCAGAATCGCAGTGATCTGGAAGTCAAGCGAATCCATTTCCTAGCTCCTAATTATATATTCAAGGAAGATGAGTTATATAGAAGAGGAGAAGAAGGCATTTTCTTGAGATGTGTCTACGGACGTGACGCTAAGCGATTGATAAGGGAAGTCCATCTGGGAGCAGTAGGGACACATCAGGCCGATCCAAAGATGAGATGGTTGATACGACGACATGGTTACTATTGGCCAGGTATGCTCAAAGATTGCATCATGTTCTCTAAAGGCTATGAAGAATGTCAAAAACATGGACCGATTAGCCACATGCCCAGAATACCATTATAACTTATAATCATGCCTTGGCCAGCTTGAGGATGGGCTTTGGACTTAATTGGGATGATTCACCCTCACTCATCAGACGGGCACAAATATATCATAGTGGCTACTAATTTCTTTATCAAATGGGTTGAAGCTAGACCTCTCAGAATATCATCAACGAAGGCCATTCGCCAGTTCTTATTTGAAGATATCATTTGCAGGTTTGGTATTCTTGAGAGTTTTGTTTCAGACAGAGGGGCAGCATTCATATCTGGAGATGTCGATGAGCTCATGAAGGATTTTGGAATACACTTTCTCTACTCTTCTCCATACTATGCCCAATCCAACAGTCAAGCAGAAGCGAGCAACAAGATCATCATACACATCCTCAAACGAATGCTTGATAGCAATGCCAGATTGTGGCATGAAAAGTTATTCAACACATTATAGGCTTATCGAACAAGCAAACGGACCCCAACATGTATAACTCCTTATGCTTTAATATTTGGCCACGATGCAGTCTTGCCTTTGGAAATTAATGTATGATATTTAAGGGTAATGGAGCAAAATAATCTGATCGGTGAGGATTATGTACAGGCCATGTGGCAGGAACATGAAGACTTGGATGAGAAGAGAATACAAGCTTATAACAGTCTTTGTGAGGAGAAACAAAAAATGGCTCGTCCCTATGACAAGTGTTGTACTAGGGGCATGAGTTTCGCAGAAGGAGAATTAGTTTGGCTAGTGATATTACCCGTTGGCGAGAAGACTGAAGGATGAGGAAAGTGGTCAAAAAAATGGGAAGGACCATACATCATTGATCGACTCTTAGGCAGATGAGCTGTTCGTTTACGAGATCGAGATGGAACAATTCATGCTAATCCTATCAATGGTCGTTTCCTTAAGAAATATATACAACCAGCGTGGGAATATGAAGACCCGCCAATAACAACTTAATTCAGTTCATTCACGCTCATTGGCGACTCTCGCCTGATTGAACTGAAGGCGCAATACATCAGGATTTAGCCGTAGTTAGCCAATACCTGTGGTTAAATTTTTAACTTTTGATTTTAAATTCGTGTTCAGTCAGCCAATACTTGTGGATAGACTTTTATTGTAGCTATTCTAAACGAAGAATTCATGCTCGCCAATCGTTGTGACCAGATTATATACAAACTATGTTTGAGTTTATCAATACGAAAGACGTTTTGCATAGGGAATTTCTTTGCTTTGAATATAAACAAATTACATTGAAACACAAGATTACAAAGGCTTTACGGCCTTAAGCTCTGATACCATATGAAGCCATGTTATGATTAGCAACAGAAACAGAAAGATAAATACAGTTTGTGTTTCCAAATCCTCAAACACTTGATAACCAGTCTTTGGGTACACATATAAAATATTCAAATATTGGGAAGGACCTCAGAAGACAAAAGAAAGAGGATCTGAAACACCAAGGAAGCTAGTTCAGCAGCCCAAAGGACAACTGGAAGCAAGTTGGCGTATGTTGCCTTACCCAAAGTTGAACTCTCTGTCGTTCCTCTCCAGAACGTCCGTGTTCATGGGACATGCGGCCTCCATGCACATAAAAACTGAATGGTTGTTGGCGAGGAAGACGAGGCGAGGCCATCCCCAGCGTTTTGGCTTCGTCACTCTGTAGATACTCAGGATGACTTTGCCAAGGCAACACCTAGACATAGATATCACTATCTAGTCCAGGTTTAGACATGGATATCACTATCTAAAGTCTGTAATATGGGAGGTTATTATCTAGAGGATTTTCCTGATAAGAAAGCCAAAGCAAACATAGAGAAAGAAATTCCATCTCGCGAAGAGGCTCGGAAGGTATGACCAGAAGCAGTGAATAAGGATGCCCTTTATAGGGAGAAAACTACATTGAACCATAGTGGTAAAGCTTCTCGAGATTAAATGTACATGTTAATAAAGGACACGCGTCTACCCGGGATTATGCCAGAAAGTGATTTATCTGCCCCAAGATGAAGGCGTGATAAGCAAAAGATTTATTGGGAAGGTAAAAGATTTGATTGATGGGACAATGCGCTACATATTCCAAGCTTGAAAGTAACCATTAAAGTCAAACAATGGTAGGCAAGCAGTTAGGTTCTATAACAGGCCTAATATTGTTAGGATGATCCACGGCGGGCCTATGTCTGAGGCCCAGCAAGATGTTCAAAGCCCAAATGAAGCGCAAAAATACCAAAATATGAGCGATCAAATAAGAATACTTAAGCTGATAGAAGTGTTTTGGAATATCAAAATACAAAAAAAAGGGCTTAATCTTTGAGGCCCAGTAATTATAATGAGAAGGCTTTGTCCCTTAAAGACATTTTTTGAAGTTCGAAGTCTCGCCAGGCTTGGTTATATAGGTACAAAGTGTTGGCGACTTCTTTCTTAGCGTCATGCAGCAACTGTGCTTGGTTCTCTCCTTCATCCAGAAGTTGGAGAACAGAGGCCTGATGGGAGTGAACATTTGAATGCAACTGGTCTACTTCAGCCTGGAGGACGACCAACTCAGCCTCCTTGGCTTCCAGAGCTTTTTGTTGAGATAAAGTGTTCTCAAAGAATGCTAAGATTCAGTTATTATCCTCCTGCGTCTGGCTAGCCAATGTCTCCGTTTCCTCATTCTTGCGGTCTATCTCGAACTTCAGACATATTAATGAGCTTCATATTGAATTTGGAGTTGGCGAAGTCCTTCCTCAAAGTCAGACATGGTCTAGAAAAGCTCAGCAGGGGCAGTAGCCTTTAAATTGTTGACCTGCTCTTGAGTCTGATTGATACTCTAAGGGGAGTCTAGGCTGGCGGAGAAGAGCTTCTGAAGAGCGACTGAAATGATGATGGCAAGAGGAGAGCTTAGAGCACTTAGCTTGGTCGAAAGCTCTTGCAAGAACGAAATTTGATCTTGGAATCTGGGTGCTTGAGCAGAAGGCCCCGATGATGAAGGAGGGGCAGTAGTTTCTCCATTTGAAATATTTTGTTCTTTGTCAATAACATTTGGTGAGCTTGAGGGCTGTTCCACCGCGGCCATTGACGTGAGCTCAGGAGATTGAGGGAGAACAGACGTCTGTAGCTAATTTGGAGAGATAGTCTTGTCTTCTGAATTAGCATGTGGTTCAGGAAGGATTGTGTCGCTATTCAGAGAAGTAGGCATAGACTAGAAGGAAACGCGAGGTGTCCGAATTTAATCAAAAAGAGTTAATATACAAAAGTAGTAAAAAAATTGAGGCGTTACCTGAGGAAGAGGCAAGTCATTGGATGCAACCAATTGTTGTGGTTCCCCGACTACATTTACTCAAAGCTTTGGCGAAGGTGGAGCCTGAACCTCTGGTTCTAGAGTAACTTCAACCAACTGCTGTGATTCTTCAGCCACATTGATTTGGAGCTCTAGCCAGGCCCGAGCTTGAGTTTCTAGTTCTGAGATGACTTCGTCATTCTGGGAACCATTATCCTCGCCAGAGGAGGAAGGAAGATAGCAGAACTGGAGTTCAATATGTAAACGTTGAAAGAGAGTTAAATGATCAACTGCTTCTTTCCTTTCCACTTCTTAAAGTTCCCAGAGAGTTATCCCAGCGAGGAATCTGGTGATAAAGTCTTTACAACATTCTTTCCCGCTATTGATAATTTCTGGCCCCGTCTCATTGTCCTCGCCTTCATACATTATGCTAGAATCATCAAATTTCATTATGTATGCTTGATTGCACCCTTCAAAATGCCTTTCCCCCAGCGAGTCAACAATATAGTAGGCATCGACTTCGGCTTTGAGGAAAAAGAAATGATCATTCCAGCTTACCAAATATACCCGAGGTTTTGTGCTCTTACTGATATCATCCCATACTTGATCAAAGGATGCAACATCTCTCAGGTTTACATACTTCTCCGGGCTGAAATACCCAATGAATGAGTCATCAGAAGAAACCTTTAGGGGCCTGATGTTTTCCTTTAGAATAGTCTCAAGATCAAAATGATTTTCAGGGAAGGAGCTGGCGAGGGCCTCGTTCTTGCAAAGCTTCTACCATTCCAAAGAACCTTAGACGATGAGGTCGTCAAATTTAGATACTGTGGGCATGGCATTTATATTTTAGTTGAGCTAATGAGCAATGATGAAGACCAGTGCTGAATATGCACGTTCCCCAGATGCTTTCTCACTTCGTTGATCGAATGAGACAAAGAAAACATTGGCTCGAAGCTTAGTCTATCCATCTCTGCTCACGACCTCTGTTGCTTCCCAGTTAGCACTTGGAGAGGCTTCTAAGGCCAAGGAGGTTGAGAATCATCCTGCGAGCAGATTTGGAACCTCAGATTCTTAAAGATTCTCCAAAAGAAGGATCGGTCCTTGTGCGCTTTATTGACTGATGGAAACAAGTGAGTCAGTTATAGTCAGTGAGAAAGCAAGAGCGATGAAAGATTAGTAAAGGATTTTGATACTTACTGACTGCCCAGAAGTGTTGGACCTTTTCTTCTTTGGGGTTTGCGAGCTGATAGCAGTGTCTGTCTCCAAGGCATACTATTGATTGTAGAAAGAGGAAGTTGGTCAAACTCTATTTTAAAAATTGCTAACATATGTGGCAAGGTTAACAGGTTCTATGACTAAGGAAAGAAGTATACATGTGGTCAGGGAGTGTGGTTGCTGTTTTTGTACAGTTTGCATATGACGGCCACATCTTTTTTATTCGTGAATCTTTTGTCAAAATCACAAAAGATGGTGGCAAAAAGGGCAAGCAGTCACACCCGTCGTATGTTTTCCCAAAGCTGGGAACGCCAGACCAGGTACGTTTCGGTGACCAACTGAGAAGTGGCAAGTGGCTTCGTCAAGGCAGGGATTGTCACAGCTGGGAAGCCAAAATGAACATCCTGAAGATCCTGCACTGAAGGATGGCCAGTCCCTCGCCAAAGGTTGTGTCTGTTCAAAGAACAGGCGAGGAGCATGGGGGCATGCTGGGTTAGCCCGAGCTATCTGAAAAAATGATTTGGAGAATATAGCTCGTACCCAGGGCTTGAAGAATCAGGGACTAGCAGATCCTTGTATGTGTGACATTTAAGGAAAAGGTTCCTCATAAAGTCATCTTGTCCTGGCAAAGGCATGAATCTACTGGCGAGGTTGCAGGGATGGCGGCGATTCATGATTACTTCAACTACTTCAGTTAAAACTTTTGTATGTAAGCAGAGGTGTGTGAAGCATGCTTGATAGGACCAGGTTCTGGTTCCAGAATATGCACTCATCAAGGTTTGGCCCAGAAGTTTGTCTTTTTAAAAGGAAGGGACTATGGAAGGCCGGAAGAAAGGGAAATACATCCGCAACCAAAACTCTACAATTCAGAGTGGTCCTGGTTGATTGAGATCGAGCTTTGAGAGTACAACTTTCCGCAAGGCGTAGTAGATGTAGGCGAGGACGGATTCAGCCAAGCTCAAATGTTCGCAGTTGAAGAGGCGTTCGGCAAGGTTGGTCCAGCATTTGTTAACCTTGGCAGAGGTAGGACAGAAGATGTATTTTGATAGCCAATACTCCAGGAAGGCCATACCTCCTTGATCAGTGGTGCTTTCTCGCTTGGCGAAGTGTTCAATCCAAGTGGAGTAAGATGAAGGATGTTCCTTGGAGGCACGGGCTTCAGTCCCGTGTGTGTCATTGTGAAACCAGATGTTGCTAGACATGGGAATTCTGAATAAGGCACAAAGGTCAAGAATTGTAATGCTTACATCACCGCAAAGAAGACAGAAGCAGTTGGCCGAGCAATCCCAGAAACACATGACGGTGGCGAACAGAGCTTGGTTTCCACCGGCAGGAAGCGAGAAGCATAAATCAATAAGTTGGGTGATACTGGCTGCTGCCCATCGATCAACGTCTTTTTCGCGACGAAGCCGGTACTAAGCGAGGTCTTCTTTGTTTGGGTGCGGCCATTTACCAATGAGGCAGAAGGTGTCTTTGTTGGTCTATTCTTTGGGTTCTGCCTTTGAATATTTCTGGAAGATGAAGGTTGAATTACAAAGGGGGCGGCGAAGAATTGGATAGAGTTCTGGGTTTATTAGAGAATCAAGAAAGGGACCAAGCAAGCCAGTGTCATTGCTTGGGTTGATTCTAAGTTAAATGATGGCCTTTGGGTTTTGTCGTCTGGCGACGGCTTTGATATTTTTGGTGAATTTCTCGACATCTTGTTCCGAGTCAGAGATGGGTATGTCTTTACGAGGAGGCATGATTTTAATCGGAAAAGATGGACGACGGCGAGGTTTAACTTTTTGGAGAGGCTGAAAGATTGAAAGCAAGGCAAGTGAAAGAGTTCTGTTGGGAAGTGGAATTTGATTGATATGGACATGTGCTTTTATATTAGATCAGCTGGAGTGACGCAACTTTTTAGAGGGGTTTTGTAACGTGGCGCTTGCATGTGATGTTACTGTTTGGAGTAACAGCGCATTGCTCGGTAAGGTTCAAGCCTTTTCGTTTGCATAGTTAATTTAAATTCAAGACTTGAGGGGCAATGTTTGGGCCTGAAATAAAATATTTTATTTCGGGCTTGGAGGGCTGAAGTCTTGGCGAGCGGCCCGATTAGAGTTTATTTCTGTGTTAGGTTAGGACTATATGTTAAGATGGCTGATCCATGTAGCTTAATGATTATCAAACCTTTCCTACATCGGTTAGGTTTCCTTCGTAAATGAAATTGGGATAGTATTAAAACTATATAAAGATAAGACCGTGTGCTGGTTATCATTTAGAGTTATATTAAGAATCAAAGAGCTGAAGACGTACAAGTGAATTGAAAGACGACTACCGTGCATTATATAAGGAGAACCATAGCGATACTGAAGACTCCTCCCCGAGCACATATAGAACTTTGTTGTACGCAAATACATCTCGTCAGAGATTAACCTGTAACCAAACGATCAAAGTGTTTGTTACCTATCGAGTGAGAGTATCAAGATCAAAAGAAGCAACGCAACTGGAAATTTGAAGGGCTTGTCACATATCGAGTAAGAGTTTGGATATCCTATGAAGCAAAACCCCATTGTTCTCAACACACTGTCAAAGAAGTTACTCTGCTTTGAACTTATAAAGGAAGTGTGAAGTATCGATTTCTGTGGCTCTGCTAGAGACGCAAAAAACTCCAAAATCCTAGGTCACTAGACGAGAAGGATCCATTCAGGCGAGGTTGGTACTCTCCCCTCCTTAATCGCTTAATCAAGAAATCAGGCAACGCAGCTATAAATTCACATTCCGTCGAGAGACGGTGACACGCCAGTACACGAAGCACAACAGGATAAGCCAACACTTGCGGTTATACTATATCCAAACCCTGTAAAAGAGACAGTTTAGAAGAGACTCTCTACGCGCTCCTCGCCAGAGAGATTTTAGAGTCAAACAGGGTGATCAAAGCAGACAAGTACATGAAGCTCAAATTATGTTGCCTACAGTCTGAGACAGCTGAAGATAATATTCCATTTCTGTAACAGGTCCTTATCTCTCTCATTTCTCTTTCCCATTTTTTTCATGTATGCATTTTATCTGGGCCTTGTTTTTATCTAAACCCCAATTTAATGTGCATTCTGCATTCTTGGTATTTCAGTTTGTTATCTGATTTCTGAAGGAGACTGATCTGCAGATTTATCATGTAAGAAAGCTTCTATCTTTAGCATTCTGCATCATAAGAATTGTCATGAATTATATTGTGTGATAGTAACTTGTTGGTTTATTACTTTATCAAATAATGAATGGAATGTTGGCTTATATGAATGTACATAAGTATTGGGTTGTTTGAAAGTTTGAATCTTTAGCTTATGTGAATGTATATAATTGTAACATTTTTGGTTTCTAGTATTGGGTTGTGTATATAATGTTTCAATCTTTGGGATGTAGGGATTGTGTGCATCAAGCTATCATTCCTGGGTTGCCTGATGATTTAGCATTGAGGTGCCTGGCAAAGCTGTCTCATGGGTACCAAAGCGTACCATGGGAAGTTGGAAACAGTTTGAAGACGGAGAAATCTGGTTCGGAGCTCGGACTATGCCAATTACAAAGCGAGAGAGAGGTGGTGTGGCAACTGGTTGTTTGTTTTGACTGAATGGTCATTTGACGAGTGGGTTGCGTATGATCCTGAAGCTGATAGGTAGCATCCGTTGCCGAAGGTTCCCACTGTCCATCTTGATTTGAAGCACTATGGGTTTTCGTGTATTTGTGTATGTGATAGGTTTTTCGTTATTAGAGGGTCCTATGCTCGGGATGTTCTTATAGCACACCTTGTTGGTGTGGTAAGAATCATCTGCTTCATTAACTAAAAAAAATATGAAAGTTTGAACACGGGTTGTACTGTTTTGTCAATAAAGGGCTGTATGTTGGCACCTAAATCAAGAAGCTTGATATAATTAACACGATGTGATCCTACAGTGTAATCGTAGATTGCATATTTCGACTGCTTAGTTGTGCTCTGTAAAGATTTTGAATATATAGTGGCTGCATCTGCTCCTAAATTGGCTTCCGACCGTTTTAATCAAAGTTCTCCTGGTATCTTTCTAAACACGTCAGTGTTTAACAACTTACATCGTCAGTTAAATAAGTATGTGTTGTGTGCTTAGAGCTGCACATCATTCTTTTTTTTTATCAGACAATCTCTCATCACCATAACAAAGACAGACAATTGGACCTCAAAAACATGAAGTATCGACTATCAAATCATTTAAATTACCTATGTCTTTCAATAAATATCTCACATTCTCACAAGTCATAATTGTACAAAACTTTAGATCGATATCCCTCTTTATAAGTTTGACAAGCATAACAGACATCAAAACTCTCTAACCTATGCTTGAGCTAGCATTATACATCACCAGTCCATTCCTTCCAGTCCTTGTCGACATGATTCTGTGCCCACTTATAGCAACACATGCAACTTGCGGCCCTCCAGGTAATCCTTGCTTGTTTAGGGTATCTGCCATATCAATGAACGGAACTACCAAGAGTGTCCCAGGACCGCCATACTCAGAGTGCAAGAATGCAGCAAGTATCTGTTGAACATACAGTAACAAGGAGAAGAACAATTTAGTCCCTATAATATATCCCAATCCCCCTACAGGAGTAAAATTGAATCCGATAGTGCAAGCACCTAATGACAAAACTCATAGTTCAAAGAGTAGCATTTCACAGATGATTAATGAAACTCAGCTTGTTAGGTTTTTTGTTGGCTTGCTAATTAATATGAACTATTCAGTCATCTCATCAGAGATTTCTATCTTGTGATTCAAGCCAAGGTAACCTTAGAAAATCAAACACCTCTCTTTCTGAGTCAAATTTCAAGCTTGTGCTACCTCTCATGCCCTGCGACAAAAACGAGCAATACAAGCTAAGGCTATGTGAACCATGAAATAGATACAAAGAGTAGGAGAAAGGTCCCAAAACCAACAAACATTATCCTTTGACCGAGATTGCCCCGTGTAGCCGGGAATAGTCCGTCATCATCAAGTAGGAATCCTTTAGATTCGGCTAGAACTATCAACCTGCATTTACATTATCATAAATTTACAGGTTATGAAATTCAACATGATTATGCAAGTCAATGGAGCAAACGAACCTCCTATTCATTACATCATTTCCTGTACAATGTTATTATTCCTGAACCTGCCAAAACAATCGAAACACTACATAATCAAATAGACAAAATAAGGAATAAAATAATTTAGTCCCCATTATATATCCAAACATTCCCTTCAGAAGTAATTGTAAACTGAATCCAAAAGTGCAAGCACCTAATGACAAAACTCAGAATTCATAGTGGCTTCTTTCTTACAGTTCTTACAAAGTGGTACTTTGGTCATCGACATCATATCAACAAACAGAATAAGGAAGAATTAAGATCCCATATGAAAACACAATGTACATATAAATGCCAAGTCTATTCCAAGCATGTGCATTAGTGCATAATGTAAATCATGTGCTATCCAGAATCAAAGTGCTTACTGCTCAATATTCAACAACAAATGCAAGAAAATGACCACATTGGAGTTCAATTACCTCAGTGCAGATGTCTACGACCTCTTCAATAGAGTCTTCATATACATCTTTCTTAGAGAGCTTATGCAACAGTCTTCATGGGCTCATGCTGATGCTCAAGTTGAAGATGTCTTATGCTGGCCTTCGAAGTGCTCGACAAGGACGCCACGGGTTTCGTCCTCGTGTTGGAGCTCCTCCCCAGATTCCAATCACCGAGACAAGTCATTAATCCAAACATGTAATGCAGTCAGACCTGCCCCAAGAGAGAGACCCTTGAGATACAGAGACCACTGGGTTGGAGATTTCGACCGGATATCTGTGTATATCTCAAGTGTAAGCCCCAAGTCTAGTAACTCTCAGGGCTCTCTCCAAGAGATCGAGATTCACAGCAAGATCGATCAAGCAATTGCAGTAGACCTTCTTTACATCGGAACCAACTGAATAAAAAAGTTCTGATTCTTCCTTCTTGAAGTTTTCATTACTCTCTTCGCTGATTTGGATCTCGGACGTTGATGACCTCAAGCCGCATTCGAGACGCTGCGTCGTAAAATTGTAACGACGCCGTTTCGTTTGTGTTTTATTTTCTTACTGTTCCTTTGGGGGTTGGGCGTTTAGGGTTAGGTTAGGGTTTACATAAAAGTAAAAGTGATTTTACTAATTTTAACAAAATAAAAATGTATTGAATAAATAAATAATAAATACTTTTTATTATAAATAAATAAATAGACGGCTCATATTAGATATTTAATTTTTCAACGGTCAGATTACACTAAATAATACGTGCACTACCACATTTTGAAACATTGCCGGCGATTTTTAAATAGCCGGCAATGTTTTTTAACATTACCGGTGATTTTTTTCCCAAAACTCGCCGGTAATGTCTTTTTTTTTTTTTAACATTGCCGGGGATTTTTCCGGCAAAACGCCGGCAATGTCCTGCCGGTAATAAAAAAAAAGACATTGCCGGCGACTTACATTTTAAGTCGCCGGCAATGTCTTTTTTCTTTTTTTAACCACTACAAGAAAACAGCACTTAGACCACGGAAACGTAATTGTTCCGTGGTCCAAGTGACACTTGGACGACGGAGACTTCTCCGTCGTCCAAGTAACACCTGAACGACGGAGATGGTATTCTCCGTCGTCCAGGTGATAACCTGGAGGACGGAGATGGTATTCTTCGTCGTCCAGGTGATCACCTGGACAACGGACCGACACGCCGTGGTCCAAGTAACTTCCACTTAGACAACGTACCGACACCTCCGTCGTCTAAGTGAAGCATTATATAAGCCTGATGCCAAACTCTCTTCATTCCATCCGATCCTCAATTAATAATTCATTCCATTCGAAGAAGAATTGAAGGAGAAGGAGAATGAGAAGGGAGAAGGCCGAGAATTGAAGGATTAGGATCAGGGATCTCGATCCGCTGACTAGCTAGCTAGCTTAATTAACTGATATCGAGAAGGCCAGCAGGTATGTACGCAGTTAAAATTTGCTTAATTAATATATATTTAGTGAAAACGTACGTACGTACATACATGCATGGATGTTAGCTATATATACAGATTAAATTACGTACGTACGTAATTGATGGATCGATGTAGATCGAGTACGTATAATTAAGCGTAAATTAATGGACTATATATATATATATGTAATAATTAATTAATTATAATATTTTGTAGCAGTATGGACAAGAGTTGGATGAAGTTGAAGAATAGATGTGATGTCCGGTATATGGATGGAATTAGCGAATTTGTGAATTTTGCGATAGAACATGGTCAGGAAAAGAAGCGTTTCAGGTGTCCGTGCCAGAAATGTCTTAATTGTCAGTATGCGGAGGTTAATGTTATGGTGCAACACATGTACGAAAATGGTATGATGTGGAGTTACACTACATGGAGCGAGCATGGTGAAGCAGTAGAGTTCAGCGCAGCAGACTTCAACTCAGGGTACAGTTACCATGGTGCCTCATCCAGCGGCAGTGGTGCCGGACCCCCAGCTTGCAACCCAACTGCAGATTTGGTCCATGATGCGTTTCCGGGATGTAGTCATGGTGGACACCAACACCAAGATGGAGGTTACAGTACCACTAATGAGCATGATGACACATTCCCCGCTGCTAGCTTGGCCACTGACACCAGTGAGATGGATAAGTACAACCGGATGCTACTTGAAGCGCAGACCTCGGTGTTCCCTGGATGTCGAGAGAATGTGTTGCAATATGTGATGGAGCAAATGAAGATAAAAGTGAAGCACAAAATGTCAGTGAGTGCTTTTGATGAAATTCAGGAGCAAATATGTAAGTTGCTTCCTGATGATCACAATCTTCCTAAATCTCATTATAAGGTTAGAAATATCTTGAGCAGCCTCGGCCTAAAGTACAGGATAATTGACGCATGTCCGAATGATTGTGTGCTATTTTACAAAGAGTATAAAGATTTGGACTATTGTCCCGTATGTGGCCAGTGCAGATTCCAGGTGAATAGGAAGAGTTCGAAAAAGAGAATTCCTGTGAAAGTTGTTCGATATTTTCCCTTGATTCCCAGATTGCAGCGCCTGTACATGTCTCTACACACAGCAGAGGCGATGCGATGGTACGCATAAAAGCGAATAGATGACGATGTCCTGCGACACGCCGCGGATGGGGAGGGTTTCAAACATTTCGACAGAGAATTTGGAGACTTTTCTTCAGAGGTTAGCAATGTTAGACTCGGCCTATCTACAGACGGATTCAATCCTTGGGGAAGTAATAGCTCCGCCTTCAGCACTTGGCCAGTTATTCTGATGTCGTACAACTTGCCTCCGTGGATGTGCATGAACAAGGAATTTAATTTCCTTACTGTACTAATTCCAGGTCCTAAATCTCCAGGGAAGTGCTTAGATGTGTACCTCAGACCTTTGATCGACGAGCTGAAACTGTTGTGGCAAAATGGAGTCCCAACTTATGACAAATTCACTGACACGATGTTCGCGATGAGGGCTGCCGTAATGTGGACGATCAGCGATTTTCCAGCGTATGGGATGTTGGCAGCCTGCAGGACAAAAGGATATAATGAATGTCCTATATGTTTGGACGACGTGAACTCTAGTTGGCACGCGGGGAAGGTCTGTTACTTGGGTCACCGTAGATGGCTTCCTCACGACCACCCGTGGCGACAGGATGAAGCTCATTTCGACGAGACGGTAGAGAACAATCCTAAACCCCGTAGTTGGTTGGGCGAAGAGATTTTAGAGAGGTTGAGCTATTTCGACTTTGGTGTGTTGACCAATGACGCGGATGTAAAGAAATGCAATCCAATTCCTCCACATGATCTGAGCTATTGGGATCACAAGAGTATATTCTTTGAACTCCCTTACTGGTCGAAGTTGAAGCTGAGGAACAGCTTGGACGCGATGCACATAGAAAAGAATGTGTGCGACAGCGTGGTAGGAACAATTCTTGGTATTAAGTTCAAGACTAATGATACTCCCAAAGCGCGCAAAGATTTGGAATCAATGAATCTACGTCGTCCCTTGTGGTTGAGGAGGGATAGGAAATGAGTGTACAACAAGATGCCAGCTGCACCTTACACAGTGAAGCCGACGCTTAGACGTTCTGTATTTCACTGGTTTAAGGGCGTTCGTTATCCGGCTACGTATGCAGCTACTATAACTGGAGCAGTGGACGAGGTGCAACACAAGTTTGTTGGTCTAAAGACACATGACTATCACGTTATGCTGCAACGTTTGATTCCAGTAGTAATTCGACCATACTTGCCTCGGGACGTCGTAGAACCAATAGTGGCATTGTGCAGGTGGTGGCAGAGATTATGCGCCAGAGAATTAAAGAGATCAGATGTGGTGGAATTGCAACAAAAATTGTGCACATCATTTGCAAACTAGAGAGGATTTTTCCCCCTGCTTTCTTTGACATCATGATTCACCTAATGATCCACATGCCCGAGCAGGTGCTCATTTCTGGTCCGGTCCAATACACTTGGATGTATCCTCAAGAAAGGTACGTACAACTAATTAATTTGTTCCACTGGAGATTACTAGTTAGCTATATGTACTTATTCTTATTGTACGTTTGATTTTGTAGACAGCTTGGACAGTATAAGTCATTCGTCAAAAACAGGTCGGCCCCGGATGGCTCCATAGCAGAGACATACTGATAGTTGCATATTTATGCATCTATTTGGTATTTAATTTGTTCCCTATATTTATTTTATTGTTATTAATTGAGTGAATTAATTATGTTTATTTGTTTTTAGGTGTTTTGGAGATTAATGGAGAAAAGGAGATTAAATGATATATTTAGAGAAGTCTGGCGAGGGAATTGATGCAAGCTCGATGGGTTTAATGACTGCAATCATATATGCATTGGCGAGGTGATTACGTACGTTGTTGCTTGGCGAGCAAAGTTGGTGAGAAAAAGAAGTGGTGTTTGACTTGGACTTGGAGATTAAAAGAAGAATAATAAAGAAAGAAGTCTAAATTGAGTGGAAGTCCTGCACGTGGGTTAGCTTGGTAATCAAGTTGCATGCTTATATATATATATAGCTAACTAAGGAGAGAGGACGGACGCACGGCTTGGGGGCTGGAATTCTTGGGAGGAGAAAGAGAGAAACAAGAAGAAACAAAAACAAAGGGAAGATCTCATGCAAGAAGCCTAACCCGATTCCGTTGTCGTCAAGAGTTTATTCTTTTTCCTTTATTTAGTTTATTTTTCATGAACTCTTTGATTTTATTATTTATGACTTTTAGTAGCTAATTTTCCTTTGTTGAGGGTTGCTTGAAGCCCCGTACATGAAGTCTTTTTAATACATACACTTTAATCTAGTTTTGCATATTCTATGAATGAGGTTTCTTTCTCTGAATGATCACCATATGAATTCTTGTATGTTTGCTTTGGTGGCCAACTTAGTATGCATGCTAGGGTTCTAGTTTCATGAGATACGGGCGACTGAAGATAATTTCTTCCACCGGATTCTCTATAGTGATACACCGATTTTACCGTCGGGAGATTGAAATCCATAGGTCTAGCAAGACACGCCCATAGTGTACTTGTGAACCCTTGTAGCTTCTCAAACCTTTTCTTGAACTTAATGCTTTCTTCTTTGTAAACCTTGGGGTCCATGACTATGGGTTCAATAGAGGGATAGATGTGGGGGAGGTCCATGACAAACCTGCATAGGCATAAGGATTAGGTAATAGGATGTGGTTGTAACGATCAACTCTTCCTGGGAACTTTCATTCATTGGATATGTGCATTAGATTAAGTATGTGTTAGATAGATGGAATGACGGTGGTGGATTGCGTTCCTCTTAACTCTTTAATCATATAGTTTAAACCCATTTGCATTCATTAGCATATTTACTTTCAGCATTTACTTTCTGCATTAGCTGTAGCTTAGCCGATTCAGTTCGGTAACCAAATCAACTCCGAATACCCTCAAATTTTGTGTGGTAGTCCGCCACTGTGTGTAGTTCATTGTGTCAAAATTTCGTAGCATTTGAGTCTGTCTAGCTTAGGTTCGATGACCATTAGTGTTCTGTAGTCGAGTCTGTCAGCATAGTAGTTTGTTAGGATTTAGTTTCACCAATTCTTCGTGTTCGATAACCCCTATTTATCTTACTACATTGATATATCCAGGTTGTGAATATGGTATCTTTGAGAGGTGTTAAACCGCCTTGTCAAATTTTGGCGCCGTTGCCGGGGAATTGCTTAATTCTAAGTCCTAATAGAGTCTGTAAATTTAACTTGTATATTAACCTTTGTATATTTTGTATTCTAACTTTGTGGTTTGTACAAGTTGTTCAGTGACAGGTCACTCAAATGAGGAATGTGCATATTTTCCATATCAAAGTTATTCCACCATGCAAAGTGAATACTATACACCTCCTTATACTCCTACATGGGATGATCACTCTGGCTATGACTATCCTCAACAATCAGATGATACAGAGCAGCGATTGATGAGTATGTTATAGCAGATTATGGTGGATAAACAAAAAGAAAGAGAGGAGAATCGTGCTTTTATGCAGGAGATGAGTGCTTTTTGCCAAGAACTCAAGGCCACAAGTCAACGAAACGGTAAAGCAATCAACTTGCTTGAGCAACAAACGAGCCAAATACAACAAACAATGGCTCAAGTCAACATAGAAGGACTCCCCAGCAACACTCTTCCCAACCCCAAGGGGCCATATGTGGCTCATGTTATAACTTTGAAGAGTGGGAAGGTGTTGGAGACAGTTCCAACAATCAAGAAGCCAAGAAGAAAGTGGGAAGAGCCTGTAATAGAACAAATTAATTGTGTTTGATGAGTCATCAAAAGTCAATCCAGGAACCCCAACTCAACCCGTTGAGAATGCACCTGGAATGAAAGTTGTGCCAAAACTGAAACCACCTCAGGTATGTCCTTTATCTTCACCTCTGATTACCACTAATGTGCCTTTTCCTAGCAGGTTAAGAAAACTAGGGAAAGAAGAAAAATACAAGGAAGACCATCTTGACGAGGATTATCTTCAATATGGATGGGGTGAGGATACTTTGGAGACAGTGCTTGGATCAAGTCAGAAAAAAATTGAAGAATGGAAGATGATCAAGCAAGAATTGGATGAGCTCGAAGCTTTTCTGGAATATAGGCCTATGAAATTGACTACTGAGGCTGAAATTGCATTAGAAGAAGGGGATGCATTCTTTGATGATGATGAGATGGACAAATCACTTGTGGAGGAGTCTATCGAAATTCCTTATATTGAGATGGTGTTGCCACTGCATGAACAACCACATGAGCTATCAATGCCAAACTCAAGTTCCACACTTGTTTCTTTCACCAATGAAACACTTGAGTTTGAAGAATTACTTACCGAGCCCCCTTATATTTTGGAGCATATTGAGATAGTGGTACCTGATCACCATATGTCTAACAAGGATATTCTCTTTACCTTGTTTGTTGGACTCAAAAGGAGGAGGCTTTGGATAAAGAAGAAGAAAGAAATAAGACACTTGGAGTCTTGTGTGTGTGGAATACCAAAGTTACACAAGTTGCTTGGCAGAGCTCATATGACATCATTGTTAAGGACCAAGCACTTGATCGAGCCAAGACCACAGCCACCTGATGGTTTTGAAGATGTCTGGCTGAAGACGTTAAACTTAGCGCTACTTGGGAGGCAACCCATGTTGATGGAGAAGCGTGGAACACCGGATTTGCTTTCTTTTCTCTTCTCCTTTTCTTTATTTTTCTCCATGTTTAATGTGATTTGTGATGTGTTATGTGTCTCATTCCATGCTTGTTTGATGTATTGTATGTTTTATTTTTGTTTTACATTGAGGACAATGCAAATTTCAAGTGTGGGGTGGGGTTTATATCATATCCTTAGCGTCTATGTATAAGTTTTTCGTTTTTCGGTACTGTACAGTATGCTGTTTCGTGTCAATTATTTGACATAGTTTGAAGTCTCGTAAATTTTTGAAATTTTTAGAGGATGTTTTTACATGTGTCTAATTTATGCTCTTAAAATTTCAGCTCATTCCAATGTATGATCAATTCTGAAAAATTCTATCGAGGGAATGGGTATCTGGCGAGCTTCGCATGTTGTACTGTTCAGTTTGATGTTGTGTGTGTTTTGTTCGCCATATCTAGAAGTCTCGTAAATTTCTGAAATTTTTAGGGAATGTATGTAAATGTGTCGAGTTTATTCTCTCTAAATTTCAGCTTATTCCACTTTGTCATTAATTCTATATAATTCTTGCGAGTGGAGCTGAGTCAAGCGAGCAACAGTTCTCAGTACTGAACAGTAACCTGTTCGTGTCATTCATCTTCGATAGCTAGGGGTCTCGTAATTTTCTGACATTTTGAGGGCAGTTTTGTAAATGAGTCTATCGAGTGCTCGCGAAATTTCAGCTCATTTAGATGTATGACTAATTTTGTAAAATCCTAGCGAGCTTCGATACACGTTGTTCGCCAGCAAAGTTGTTGGCGAGCAAACATTATGCTGTTTTGTATAATTTATTTGACATAGTTATAGGGCTCGTAATTTTCTGAAATTTTGAGGGTGTGTTTTTATATGTGTCTAGTTTGTGGTCCCAAAATTTCAGCCTATTACTATGAGTGATTAATTTTGTAAAATTCACGCGAGAAGTGTTGCTCGCTACACTGTGTCTGGCGAGCTGCTCGCCTGATGTTGGTATTTTTGAGTTTTTCTTTATTTTTCTTGTGTATTTTAGTGTCTTATTTGAAAAAAAATCAAATACAAAAGTAAAAAGTGTCAAGAAAAACATAAAAAGAGTCTTTTGTTTTGAGTCTTAGGTGCCCTTAACTAGTCCATGATGTGATTATATCTTCCGTAATTGTGACTAAAAGATGATCATGTTATTTGAGTTTCTTTGGTTAATCTTGATATATGATGCATATGCGAATGTGTAGTGGATGTAGAAAAAGTTAACATGGTACAGATTTTTGGCATGCTTAAATTTTGTTGAGATTCATTTAACCTGTGAGCGATTGAGCCTATATGTGATTACACATGCTTTCTTTATTAAGTGTCAACTGCTTGCCACAGATTAAGTTAATGGACTCTAGATATTACTAGAACTTGTTCTTGTGCTTTTCAAAGCTTATTGTCAATACATGTTTTGATTGAGGAAGTGATAAAGGCATTTAGGGGACACCACCATAGCCATATAAGCCTGTGTCCTAATTTTGTGTACACAAGATGTGCACTCCTTAGTTAACCACTTTGAGCCTACATGTTTAAACTTTATGTTATCACCCACATATCTCTGACCTTAAACCTTAGAATAGTTATATCTTTACCCTTGTTCTAGGACTTGGTAGAGCTATACATGAGACAGGTATGTGAAGACGACGACAATGTCGAAAGGTGGTGCAAAGAAATAAGTGTGGGGTATCAAGCTAGTGTTTCAAAAAAAAAAAGATGAAAAAAAAAAGAATGAAGTGAAAAGAAAAGAAAAAGAAGAAAAATGTGATGTCTAGCTTGATACCCGAGTTAACAGTTGATGAAAACAATGATGTGAAGGCCCAACAAGATGAAATTCGGCCACAAAAGTGAGAAAGTCATGGTTGTAAAGTTTGAAGAAAGTCTCTTATTTGGTGCTCTACTGGGTTCTAGAATTATATTTGAATTCCTTATCCGTTTATTCTTTAACCTATGAGCCAAGCCCCATTACAACCCATGAAGTCCTTTTGATCCTCAAGATGACAGTCTTTGATCTGTGGAGATTAGTCACAAGTGTAAGCTTATAGTGTGGTCCATTTGGCAAGTAATTGAGTTGAGTGAATACCTTAGACATACTTTGAGAGAAACACTTTTGAGAGCATATACCTGCGAGGTTGAATCTTGACAAGTTTGTTGCATGCTACAGCTTTACATTCACCATGATTATGTCTTCGTCCTACATATTACATGTGTGTCATGCATTGAAATTAGCTTTCGAAATTTTACGGTATATAAATTTTGAGTAATTCTTATCTTGGTGTTACAATTGTGGAAGATTGCTGAGATAATTTGTTAAGGGTGATTAGAGTCATGTAGTTAGAGTCTTTGAGTCTTTTTAGAGTCTTAGTTTAGTGTATTGCTCGAGGACTAGCAATGTCTAAGTGTGGGGTATTTTGATAGTTGCATATTTATGCATCTATTTGGTATTTAATTTGTTCCCTATATTTAGTTTATTGTTATTAATTGAGTGAATTAATTATGTTTATTTGTTTTTAGGTGTTTTGGAGATTAATGGAGAAAAGGAGATTAAATGATATATTTAGAGAAGTCTGGCGAGGAACTGTCTGGCGAGGGAATTGATGCAAGCTCGATGGGTTTAATGACTGCAATCATATATGCATTGGCGAGGTGATTACGTACGTTGTTGCTTGGCGAGCAAAGTTGGTGAGAAAAAGAAGTGGTGTTTGACTTGGACTTGGAGATTAAAAGAAGAATAATAAAGAAAGAAGTCTAAATTGAGTGGAAGTCCTGCACGTGGGTTAGCTTGGTAATCAAGTTGCATGCTTATATATATAGCTAACTAAGGAGAGAGGACGGACGCACGGCTTGGGGGCTGGAATTCTTGGGAGGAGAAAGAGAGAAACAAGAAGAAACAAAAACAAAGGGAAGATCTCATGCAAGAAGCCTAACCCGATTCCGTTGTCGTCAAGAGTTTTATTCTTTTTCCTTTATTTAGTTTATTTTTCATGAACTCTTTGATTTTATTATTTATGACTTTTAGTAGCTAATTTTCCTTTGTTGAGGGGTTGCTTGAAGCCCCGTACATGAAGTCTTTTTAATACATACACTTTAATCTAGTTTTGCATATTCTATGAATGAGGTTTCTTTCTCTGAATGATCACCGTATGAATTCTTGTATGTTTGCTTTGGTGGCCGACTTAGTATGCATGCTAGGGTTCTAGTTTCATGAGATACGGGCGACTGAAGATAATTTCTTCCACCGGATTCTCTATAGTGATACACCGATTTTACCGTCGGGAGATTGAAATCCATAGGTCTAGCATGACACGCCCATAGTGTACTTGTGAACCCTTGTAGCTTCTCAAACCTTTTCTTGAACTTAATGCTTTCTTCTTTGTAAACCTTGGGGTCCATGACTATGGGTTCAATAGAGGGATAGATGTGAGGGAGGTCCATGACAAACCTGCATATGCATAAGGATTAGGTAATAGGATGTGGTTGTAACGATCAACTCTTCCTGGGAACTTTCATTCATTGGATATGTGCATTAGATTAAGTATGTGTTAGATAGATGGAATGACAGTGGTGGATTGCGTTCCTCTTAACTCTTTAATCATATAGTTTAAACCCATTTGCATTCATTAGCATATTTACTTTCAGCATTTACTTTCTGTATTAGCTGTAGCTTAGCCGATTCAGTTCGGTAACCAAATCAACTCCGAATACCCTCAAATTTTGTGTGGTAGTCCACCACTGTGTCTAGTTCATTGTGTCAAAATTTCGTAGCATTTGAGTCTGTCTAGCTTAGGTTCGATGACCATTAGTGTTCTGTAGTCGAGTCTGTCAGCATAGTAGTTTGTTAGGATTTAGTTTCACCAATTCTTCGTGTTCGATAACCCCTATTTATCTTACTACATTGATATATCCAGGTTGTGAATAGGGTATCTTTGAGAGGTGTTAAACCGCCTTGTCACATACCTAATGCATGAGTGTGTTACTTACTGCAACAGGTACCTCAAAGATCCACCACCTCCCACTGCCTCCGATCGCAGTGCCTGCATCAATCTTTCTGTCGTCACCAATGTTGTCCGACCGTTTAGAGGAGTATTAAAGTAATCGTTAACACGGGAAGAACTTATTGAGGCACATTGGGTAGTGTTGCGAGACTGTGACGAAGTTGAGCCGTACATGATGTCATACAGGGAGAGGCTTCAGGCGTTAAATCAAAACAAGAGTTCGGCGTGGATTGAGAAAATGGTTAAGAAGAAGTTTCCCGATTATTTCTTCCAATGGGTACGTACGTACGTCTCGGTATTTAATTAGTAATTTATATACATATCGATCATATTTGTAGAAAGTAAACCCTTATATTAATTTGCCCTTTTTTGCAGATGATTGATCTGCAAAAATCTGAAAACCACGGCGGGTGGTGGTCATGGCCAAAGCACTTGCTAGCAGGGAAGCCGATTAAACACTATATTTATCCTGGATATTTTGTGAACGGTGTAAAGTTCCATTCATTGGCCCGAGACGAAGGAAGAAGAACACAAAACAGTGGGGTAGCGGTTGGGAAAGACAATGATCTATATTACGGGGCTATTGTATATGTGGTTCAGCTATGTTATGGGAATGATGTCAACGTTTTCCTATTCAAGTGTAGATGGTTCAAGCGTACAAAGGAAGACCTGAGATTATTATCAGTCGATATAAACTCAAGCTGGTATGAGGATGAGCCTTTCGCTCTCGCCACCTTAGTTCGGCAGGTGTTCTATCTCGATGATCCGAAAGCCGGTGAAGGGTGGAAAATAGTGAACCATATCTCTCATCGAGGAATATGGAATACAGAGACAATTGAAGGGACACCGGCGACGACTGAAGATGCTGCTGAACCAGAAAGAGACATTCCTGCCTATCAGGAGCCTAATATTTCTGTCATCCGCTCCGATATAATGGACCTGGTTCAAGATGATGAACGGTTACCCATGCCTGATGGTTGTACAGATCTAACTGAAGATGAGATTATCGATGAGGTAGATGAAGAAGACGAGCAGGAAGAGGACGCGGACGAGGACTCAGGTTATTCGTCGGACGATGTTGAGTATGATGAGGAGGATGAGCAATCGGATACCGGGGACGAGGATGATGACGATTATGATGATGACTACTTAACTAAGACGAGAAAAATTAATTGGTAGTTGAGTATGTAATTATATATTTTAATTACATATTGCATCATCGATCAATAATTAATATAAATATTATGCGAAAAGGAAATTTCATACATAAATACGTACCTGGAGCTATCTCCCTAAATCCACGACCCTAAATCTAGCAAATCGATCGGATCGATCGATCATTTTTTTAATTTTTTGCTTATTCAAAATAATTGAACGGACACACAAATAACCCTGGACGACCTAAACCCTAAACCCTAAGGCCCTAACCCCTGAATTCAGGGTTTTTACACCTGGACGACAGAGATGGTCATTCTCCGTCGTCCAGGAACACACTAGGACGACGGAGATGATCATTCTCCGTCGTCCAAGTTCACAAACCCTAAACCCTAAACAGTAAGGCTTTAACCCCTGAATTCAGGGTCTATACACCTGGACGACGGATATGAGATTTTCCGTCGTCCAGGTTAGTACCTGTACGATGGATAAGAACATATCCGTCGTCCAGGAGCAGAAATCGTAATTTTTTCTAAGACAACGACCATCTAGACCTTCTTCCAATGCATATTCTTTTCGTCAAGACTTTAGAGTAAACAATTCTTGGTGTGTGAGCTTCGACGGTTCGAAAATCGGAGTTGCGAAATGCCTTGTATCCACGTTTCCGGTTTGTGAAATTATCAGTTTTGCAGTTGACTGTGCCGATGAAACCCTTCCCGAACTTATTATTTTATGGTCCTTTGAAGACAATTATATATTATGTTACGACGAACATATCCAACGGTTGTTTTGTCCAAATTCAATTTCGTTAATACTCTGCTGCAAATTAGCATGTACTCATGAACACTTAAGTCATAAGGATTAGTCGACACTTAACAACTTTCAAGACGTAAAATTATTCGTGGGTTCAAATTTAACTGTTCATATATATACGATGCGCTCATCGATATTGGACGACTATTTCACTCGAATGAAAGATCGCTAAATTCCTAGCGAATTAATTTTAAAATTTTTTTTTAACGTAAATTGAACCTGGACGATGGAGAATGTCGTTCTCCGTCGTCCAGGTGAACACCTGGACGACGGAGAATGACAAGATCTGTCGTCCAGATTCAATTTACCATGGCGGTTCAATTTTTTTTTCAATGAAAATTTCACTTGGACAACGGATATGTCGTTCTCCGTCGTCCAGGTGAACACATGGACGACGGAGAACGTCCTTCTCCGTCGTCCAAGTCAAATATCATGGCGGTTCGATTTACCGCCTCAATTTTCGGCACCGCTTGAATTTACACTTAGACGACGGAGATTCACTTCTCCGTCGTCTAAGTCCAAATTTATGGCGGGTGAAACGTCTCCCCCATTAATTACGCGCCGCTTCGAAATTTTTTAACTCTTCACTTAGACGACGGAAAACACTGTTTCCGTCGTCCAAGTGCACTTAGACAACGGAAATTAGTTCTCCGTCGTCTAAGTGAAAGCCTATAAATAGAACGGCACCCCCTCTTTTCTCATTCCATCTCCTATCCTCTCCTCCTCTCCTCTCCTCTCCTCTCCTCCGGCGAGTTTTCTCCTCCGGCGACGCTCCGACGACAATTTTTCCAGCGTGGTTCCACCTCTCCGACTACTCAACTCCGGCTATATTCCCGATTACTCCGGTGAGGTAAATTTCTATTTTTTACCTTATTAAAATTATTTTCATTTAATTAATTAAATTCTAAATATAATTTATTAATTAGTTTTAAATATTTTATTATTGTAATTATAATAATTTTTAGTGGTTAATTATTGTAATTAATAATTAATTAAATGCATAATTGTAATTAGTTGATAATTTATTAAATGAATAAATTTATTATTGTAATTATTTATTATTAGTTGATAAATGATTAAATTTATTATTGTAATTAGTTGATAAATAATCATTTATTATTGTCATTATTTATTGATTTACTTAATTGATAATTACGTGTATTTTCTAGTAAATTGCATGGTAGTACGTGTTTGATTTAAATTTAGTACATAGGCTTGGTTTTTTAAGTCGCACTCTTTGGAATAGATGGCGCCTCTTTTCCTAGCTTATCTCCTTAACCCCTCGTGATGTGTGGATTTCATCACCGCACACCATAACCTAAGTGAAGTTATGGACACGAGGTTGACGGCGGAGTTTGCAAAGGACTTGAGGGAGTGTAAATTTTCGAAAAATTGGCCGAATGTCGGAAATGGTGTCTAGAAACGGGTTATGACTGGTGACAGGTTTTGGATCTAAGAAAGACGACACCAATAGGTGTTTTGTGGAAATTAGTCCTGCCTCTCGCGTTATCTCTATCCCTAACTGGCCATGTTTTTCGATTTAACCAAGGCCGATTAATTGAAAATTTACACTTTATCGCGCGGGTCGCACGTCCATTGAACGACCGAAAAAGCCAAGCTAGTGTACTCTATTTAAATCTTAATCGTACTTAATTATCGTAAATTTTGCACTTGTAATTATTATGGTAAGTAGGTATTTTAACAAAGTACTCCTAGGTTTAAATGGCTCCATCCTGCAAGAAGAAAGCCCAACAGGAGGCAGAAGATGCCATGCTCCGAATGTTGGCGGACCAAGTCGGTTGGGTTCAACAGGAGGGCAACGACGCCCTCAATCCGGACCATTCATCTGGTTCGGAGGTGGCGCCTCTTGGGGAAATTCCCTCTGCCCCATTTATCTCCGGCGGTGATGACGTCGACCCCTTTTCAACTCCGACGCCCGGTACCTGTTCAACGGCAAGTACTCGGGCGTCCTCGACCGCTGAATCTATCATGTACAGCGCCCGCCGTAAGCAAAGGAGGGCCCCCACTGACCCGGAACCGAAAAGGACTCGGGGTCTCGTTAAAGGGGGCAAAGCGGAGAAAATTTGCAAGGCGACCGGGAAAAAGATCGACTTGCCCTACGACGAATTCACCGGTGGCCCTCCCACAGCTCAGCTAGCAAGTCTCTCGGCGCATTGCATATGGTCAATCGTCCGTAGCCGGGTTCGTCTCACTGCCCCTACTTGGAAGGAGGTGCCGGATAATGAGAAGGCGAAAGTCTTTAAAGATCTTTCGGTACGTAATACGTCCAATTTTAGTTATTATATAATATTGTTAATATTAGTTAAAATTTCATAATATATACGATTATAATTTTCTATTTATTTTTTATAGGAACAATTTGCGGTGGATCCGACACCGACGATGTTGTGGCATATCAACCAAACCGCCAACTCCATCTACAAAGATTGGAAGTACAGGCTCCATCAGTACTTCCAAACTTAAGGTCCCGCGCCTCCCCCCGTAGAGCTGCGTGGGGATAGAGAAGATGAGTGGCAGTGGTTGTGTAACCACTTTGCCGATGACGAATTTAATGTGTTAATTTACTTTTTTTATTTCAATTAAGATAATTAAATTATTTAAATTTTAGTTATTAATTTTTTAATGATTTAATTATGTTGTGTAACAGAAATTCTCCAGTGTCAACAAAGTCAACCGGGGGAAGAAGGACAAACACCATACTACCGGCGCCAAGCAGTTCATTCAAATAGCCAAGGAGCACAAGGATAAGGGCTCCAAACACCTTTATCTTGATGCAAGCATAAGCGCATACGTGACGCCTGGGCTCGATAATGAAGCGAGTCAATGAGGCGTAAGTGATATATATATATATATGTGCTTTTAATTATAGTAATTATTATTTAAATATTATTTCATTATAATAAATTAATTATTGTTTTGTAGGCAAGGGTGATAGAGCGTGCGCAGAAAGAGTTGGCTAACACTCAAGTTGCGTTCCCAGATGTGCCGCCGGAAGACCTTCCTCCTCTATCCTTAGAGAGCCAAATTGCAATCGCGGATGAGGTCTACGGTCGTAGAGCTGGCAAGGAGGTTAGGCACTTTGGGCCTAGGGTGGTACGAGATTTGTCGACGGCCTCCGACTCATCATCTACGGGAGGTTCGGGGCAGCGAAGAAGGACTCAGGCTGCGGCCGTCGAAGCAGCCATTCAAGAGGCTCGACTGGCACGAGAGGAGAATCAATCCATGCAGCAAAGACTTGACGAGCAACAAGCACAAATAGCCCAACTCATCGCCCTCATGCAACAATCTCGAGAAGTATGTCAACCTCCTCCGAACCCATACCGCGACGACGACGACCCGGCTGGAGGCGGGGGACGCGGCGGTGCATCTGCTCCTCCAGTGTGTTAATTAGCTTGTAGTTTTTTAATTATCTCGTTTCTTTCCGCATTCCGAACAATATTTTTATTTTTATGGGTTTTTTGAATGTGTATGTACAAATTAATTTTAATTATTTAATAATTAAGTAATATTAAATTAATTAGTTTATTTAATTAATTTTATCATTTTTCATTATTTAAATTCAATTAATAATAAATTAAATTAATAATATTTAATTACAATTTATTTATTTTTTTAAATTAAAAAACACTTGGACGACGGAGATTAAGTTCTCCGTCGTCCAAGTGATAACCTGGGCCACGGAGGATGTAACAATCTCCGTGGCCCATGTAATTACCTGGACGACGGAGAACTTAATCTCCGTCGTCCAAGTGTTTACATGGGCCACGGAGGATGTAACAATCTCCGTGGCCCAGGTTATCACTTGGACGACGGAGAACTTAATCTCCGTCGTCCAGGTGATTACATGGGCCACGGAGATTGTTACATCCTCCGTGGCCCATGTAAACACTTGGACGACGGAGATTAAGTTCTCCGTCGTCCATGTAATTACATGGGCCACGGAGATTGTCCGCGGTCCAAGTGAACTTGGACGACGGAGAACTTAATCTCCGTCGTCCAAGTTCCTGGACGACAGCACTTGGAGCACGGACCTTAGACGACGGAGATTCCGTCGTCTAAGTACTTAGACGACGGAAAATTGCACCTAGACGACGGAAATCGTCCGTGGCCTAGGTACATTTTTCTTGTAGTGAACATTACCGGCGACTTAAATGTAAGTCGCCGGCAATGTCTTTTTTTTTTTTTTAATTACCGGCGGGAAATTGTTGGCGACTTACATTTAAGTCGCCGGTAATGTTAAAAAAGAAGAAGACATTACCGGCGATTTTTGGGGAATAAATCGCCGGTAATGTTAAAAAACATTGCCGGCGATTTAAAAATCGCCGGCAATGAGTTAAAATGTGGTAGTGGTGGAAAGACTCATATACCCTTATAAAGGATTTTGCTCACTCTTCTATGGACTAAGTACCTAAATCAATTTTTTTGTCAAGTTTTTTGACATGGGTAAGTAGATGCGAAGCAACAAGAATGTCTGTGAAATTTTGTCTAAAATTATTTTTTTTAAGGAGCGGCTATATGCGTTTTAGTCGCAGGGGTAATAGGGTCACAATTATTGGATGCACGGATTGAGGTCGAATTCAAGTCGAAAAATTCTAAATTTTTTACAGCACTCTTAAATTAATTCGATCATCACATTCTACGGTCGGATTAGCAAAATAATTTTTTATTTCCTATTTAGTATCACAAAGGCTTACATTTTCATATAACAAACAAACAAAGTAAACAACGTACATTAGTAGTCATATGGTGACTTTGAGACATAATTAAAATCGAAATAGTCTAATGAAAAATCATCACACACTCATGCGTCCACCTAGTTGTAATGTATATTGTGTGAAAAATTTAACTTTGTCGAAGTTCGTTTAAACCTCAGTCAATGAGGTCAAAACCTTTTTTGTGTAATTATGTAAATACTCATTAATGTATTTTGCTCATTCTCCTAAGGGAGGAGTACCTAAATCGATTTTTTTGGCCAAATCTTTTGATATGGAAAGGTAGATACGAAGGCCACAAGAATGTCTGTGAAATTTTGTCTAAAATTATTTTTTTAAGGAGCGGCTATGTGCGTTTTAGTCGTAAGGGCAATAAGGTTACAATTATTGGATGCACGGATCGAGGTCGTATTCAAGTCAACAAATTCTAAATTTTTCACAGCACTCTTAAATTAATTTGATCATCACATTCTACGGTCGGATTAGCAAAATAAATTTTTATTTCCGATTTAGTATCACAAAGGTTTACATTTTCATATAACAAACAAACAAAGTAAACAACATTAGTAGTCACATGGTGACTTTGAGACATAATTAAAATTGAAATAGTCTAATGAAAAATCATCACACACTCATGCATCCACCTAGTTGTAGTGTGTATTGAGTGAAAAATTTAACTTTGTCGAAGTTCGTTTAGACCTCGGTCAATAAGGTCAAAACCTTTTTTTGTGTAATTACTTAAATACTCATTAATGTATTTTGCTCATTCTCATAATGGGAGAGTACCTAAACCAACCATAAGATGTGATGACCAGACTAATATAAGCACGTTGTAAAAAATTTAGAATTGTTTGACTTGAATTCGACTTCTATGCATCCAACCATTTTTGGCCCTAATGCCCTTACTACTATAATGTGAGTAGCGCTCCGTAAAAAAAATATTTTGAGACTAAGACACATACACACGTTCTCATGTGGTTCAAATCTACCTTACCATGTCAAAATAGTTGATAAAAAAGATCAACTTAGGTGCTCTCCCCATAGGAGAATGAACAAAATACATAAATGGGCATTCTAGTAATTTCTTGATAGAATTGTTTGGCCTCATTGACCGAGCACTAAACGAACTCCGACAACGCTAATTTTTTTCACACAATGCATATTACAACGAGGGGGATGCATGAGTATGGGTTGATTCTTTGTTAGACAATATATTTTTAATTTCTCATATGTTTGAAAGTCACCACAAGACTACTAATGTTATTTATTTTGTTTGTTATTTACATGAAAATGCAAAACTTTGCGATACTAAATCGCAAATGACAAATTACTTTGCAAAACCGACCGTAGGATGTGATGACTAGACTAATATAAGCACGCTGTAAAAAAATTTAGAATTTTTTACTTGAATTCGACTCTGATCCATGCGTCAAACCGTTTTTGACCCTAATCACTACCAGAATAAGAACTATACCCGACGACTTTGAAAAAAAATAGGTCGACGACTGTTCAAGTCGTCGGGTATAGTCACCTATAACCGACGACACAATGACGTCGTCGGGTATAGTCAAAACTATACGCGACAACTAATAAAGTCATCGACAATGATACCATAGCCGACGACCACCATTGAAGTTGTCGGCTATGGTGATCAAACTATAACCGACGACCTATAAAGTCGTCAGGTATAGTTCCTTTTATACAGATTTGGGCACCACCTCGGCTATTTGAAAAAGAAATTGTCCAAAAAATCCTAAAACGCTCTAAAATCGTCGGTGTCGTCAGAAAATTTTCAAAAAAAGTTCATGATACTCTCCCGCTATACATATATATGTGTGTGTGTGTGTGTGTGTGTGTGTGTGTGTGTGTGTGTGTGTGTGTGTGTGTGTGTGTGTGTGTGTGTGTGTGTGTGTTGATTTAGAGTTGATTAATGTTGATTATATGTATAGATATGAATGAATGTGAAGATTTTGAGTTGGTTGTTGTGTTTTAGTTGAGTTGGGTTGATTTTGAGTGAATTGTTGATATATATATATGTGTGTATATATGAGTGTTCATTTGTAATTAAGAATATATATATAGAAGAATTAATGTAATTAATTTGAGTATGTTGTTAATTTGTGTTGATATTGTTGATGTTGAGGTGATCGATTAATGTTGATTTTGAATTGAGTTGTTTTCTAGTTGAGTTGAATTGATTGATTTTGAGTTGATCGAATTGAATGATCGAAATTATGTATATAAATATGTTAATCGTTGATATATATATGTGTGTGTGTGTGTGTTAATTTGTAATTAATTAAGAATAGAAGAATTAATGCAATTAATTTTTAGGTTAAGAGATTTATAGATATAATGTTGAATTTTTGATTTGTGCATGCATATATTAATTTATGTGTCTACCATAGGAATTTTGAGGATGGACAAGAGTTGAAATTTCCTTCCAAAATGGGATCAAAGATATGTCATTGGAATGTGAAATTTTGTGGAATATGTGAAGTGTACTGCAAAGGAGAATACAATTCATTATTGCCCATGTACGCAATGTCAGTATCGCAACGATTTTGTTCGTTTTCCCATTGATATAATATGAGAGCACCTAAAGAAAAACGGGTTTTGGGATAAGTACACATGTCTGATTTATCATGGTGAAACATTATCAGCGGGTCAGCATGACCATGGGCAATTTTCTGAGAGGGCCAGTACATCCAATGATCAAACAACGAGGTTGCTCAACGATGTGTTTCCTTATGAGAACGGTGTATATGCTCAAGTACAAGATATCCCTGCCGACGTTGAGGGATCCCCTTTTATTGAGCCAGTCCTGTGATTACCCAGAGTTGTCAACACTTCCGGTATTGACAAGTACAACAAGTTGATTGCCTTCCAATAGACGTCATTGTATAACGGGTGTAACAAGGCTGTTCTTGAAATGGTCATGAGAATAATGAAGATCAAAGTGGAGAACAAATTGAGTGTCAAGGATATTGATGCTTATCTTGAGTTGACAGCTTCGACGTTGCCCCCTGGTCATCGTCTGCCTACCACTCATCGTAAGGTGCGACATATCCTGAAACATTTTAGTCTTATCTACATCAAAATTCATGCATGCAGATATGATTGTGTTCTCTTTTGGGGTGAAGATGCTGAAGGGAATGATTTGGAAAACCTTGATGCATATCTGGTATGTCACACCGATAGGTATAAGTTGACTCCTGCAGAGAACAAGAAAGCTGTAAAGGTACTTCGGTATTTCCCGCTGATTGATAATATCTGCACACACGGCCAAAGCTATGAGATGGCACGCGGAGAGGGATTTGCCTGACAATGATACCCTTATACACCTTGCAGACGGAGAGGCTTAGGAGCACATGGTTAGAGAGTTTTCTCATTTTGCATCAGAGGTCCGAAATGTTTGGCTTGGGCTCTCATCTGACGGATTCCCCTTTTGGCAACATGAGTATTCAATACAGTATATGGCCAGTTATACTAGTACCATACAACCTTCCTCTATAGATGTGCATGAAGAAGGAATACAATATGTTGACTATGTTAATTCCAGGGCCGGGTTATCCAGGAAAGTGTTTCGATGTGTATATGAGATCCTTGATTGAGAAGCTTAAGTACTTGAGTAACGTTGGTCATCCTACTTCCTACTTATGACAAGTACAAAAACGAAATGTTCTAGATGTATGCCATGTTTGTTGGCACCATCAGTCATTTTCCTGTCCGTGAGATGTTGTCGGACAACGTTACTAGGGGATACAAGGCATGTCCAGAGTGCATGACTGTTGATTGCGGCAGCCCTCATTGCAGGAAGATTGTCCTGATGCGTCACCATTGTTGGCTTCCACATGATCACCCATTTTGGGAGGATAATGAGGCATTTGATGGGACTGTAGAAATAGGTGTGCAACCCAGGAGATGGACAGATGATGGAATTTTAGAAGTACTGAATGAATACGATTTTAGGCAGCTAAGAAATCATCCTGATGTAGTGGCAGCAATACCTCCCATACCCGACCGGTATAAATTCTGGACGCACAAAATCATATTCTGGGAACTTCCGTACTGGTCTAAGTTGTCCATCAGGCACTACCTAGATGTCATGCACATTGAAAAGAATGTCTGGGAAAGTGTGGTGGGCACAGTGCTAAATTGGAAGGGAAAAACTAAAGACAGCCCGAAGGCACGCATTGATCTGAAAAGAATGGGTATACGAAAACATTTATGGTTGAGAGAAGGGAATAAAAAAATTTCTCAAGCTCCTTACACCATCAAGCCTGACCAGAAGAATGACATTTTTAGGTGGATGGGTAATGCTAGGTATCCTTCAGGCTATGCAGGCAAAATATAGGGAGGTGTGTTAACTTCCGGGACAATAAAATGTACGGATTAAAAAGTTATGACTACCATATACTGCTTCAACGTCTCTTCCCTGTTTTCATTCGATCATAACTGCCACGTCAGGTGGTGGAGCCATTAGTAGCGTTGTCAAGAGTCTTTTAGAAGTTATGCACTAGAGAAGTGAAAAAAATCAGATTTGAGGGAAATGCAACAGGACATCATTTTTATCATGTGCAAATTCGAGAGGATATTTCTCCCAAATTTTTTTTGACATCATGCCTTACCTGATGATCCATCTCCCCGAACAATTGTTGCTTACTGGTCCAGTACACTACACTTGGATGTATCCCATGGAAAGGTACGTACGATTCAACATATGATATTTTCTGTAATATAATTATGTATTTCCATAATCCTCACATGCACTTTACAATTTGATAGACAACTGAGGGACTACAAAAGTTATGTGGCTAATAAATCTGCACCTGAATGGTGTATAGCTGAAGTATATTTTGTGCACGAGTGCGTAACGTACACCAAGATGTATTTGGGAGCGTTGGAGGACCCTCCATCACATATGCCAGTAGGTGAACCCCAGTTTAATCTTTCTATCCTCTCAAATGAAGTTGAAGTATATGGTTTGTTGCCACAGTCGTACAAGTTGGAACCGTGTGACCTAGTCATTGCCCACTGGTGGGTATTAATAAATTGTCCAGAAATTCAATACTGAAAAAACATCCATCTAAACTGCCTTGCGGTTGTCGATGATCTTGAGTACCACAATAGGGAGTTTGTAAACTATTTTTGCGGCTGGGTACGTGTTTCAAATTGATATAGTTATATATATATATATTCATAAATCAATGTGAAGATTATGAGTTAATGGCTGTTGTTTTTATCTTCAGATGAACCATGTACAATGTGATGGTGACCCACACCAGTCACACAAATTGAGGCTTCTGACGATGAAACCGATAACTTCAAGAGTGTATCCGATGTGTAAGGTCAATGGCGTGCAATTTGTATGTCAACATAGAGACGACAAATGAAGAACACAAAATTCTGGGGTAATGGTGTATGGTGGGCGGAATAACATTAACTATTACGATGTTCTCTATTCAGTGGTTGAACTAATTTATGGTGAGGGCATGACCGTGCACTTGTTTAAGTGTAGATGGTTTGATACTGACCCTGAGAACACAAGGACTGATAAATACGGGATTTTTTCGGTGAATACTGCTCTGCTACAAGCTGGTATGAGGATGATCCATTTGTTTTTGTCACATCGGTAAAACAAGTGTTTTATCTAGATGATCTTGTGTACAAAGGGGCGTGAAAAATAGTCAACCATGTTGTTCCTAGAAACATATACAATGCTACTACACTTGGTGATGCCGACAATATTGAAGTGACTGCATACCAAGAGCCGAACGCAATTGGTATTTCTGAATCCTCTAAAATTCACCTAAATAATGTGAGACCTGGTAGTGTGGTTCGACTTCCGCGGGCAGATGTAAGTCTTATTGATGTCATTCCAAACGAAGACAATGAAGACTCCGGTGATGAGGAGCGGCACATATTACCGGAAATTAACTCCGACACTGATGTAGACTCAAGTGATGATTATGATTATGAGCCTTAGTTAAACATAATTGTACGTTTGTTAATTAATTAAATGTGTGGGTTGATCATGACGATGTCGTTGAAATGTTTGCTTCATTTTTGTTATACTATTAATTAGGTAAATAGGTGTTACTGCGAAACATGTCATTTTTGCCAAAGAGGCATGCAATTTTAATTTTTTTACATACTATATCTGACAACATTCACCAAAGTTGTCGGGTATACTATAAATTTTAAAAAAAATTTAAAAAAAAAAATTATACCCGACGACTTAATGAAGGTCGTTGGGTATATTATAACCGATGACCTTTATTAAGTCGTCGAGTATAGTCCCACGATATAACCAGGTTACCTAGCTTGCTTGAGCCCTCATTTCTTCGGCCTCTCCTTCCCCAAAACCTCTCCTCCTCTCCCCCAAAATGTCTGAAACCGCCGAACCTCCCCAAACGTCCCCAATTTCCGGAATAGCCCCTAAATCGGCCTCTCCTCCCCCAAAACAGGTTCTTCCTCTCTCTCTCTCTCTCTCTCTCTCTCTCTCTCTCTCTCTCTCTCTCTTCTTTCCCCCCTAAATTTTAGGGTTTAATTTATTTATGGATTTTAGTTTGATATAGATTAGATTATGTGATTGTGTATGAGTTTTGATTATGGGTTATTGAATTTTGCTATAGATTTTGTGATTAGCTAGGTTATTGAATTTTGGTATGGAAATTTGATTGAGTTATTTAATTTGATTGGGTTATTAGATTTGTGAATTGTATGTAATTTGTGATTGTGAATTTTATGGAATATGTGATTATTTTGAGGGAATATTATGTGAAATTTGAGATTTTTTGTGAATATATGAAATATGTGATTTATGTATAATTTTTGTGAATTTTGTGATTTATGTATGAAATATGTGATTTATGTACGAATTTTGTGAATTTGGTGATTTAGGTATGAATTATGTGATTGAGGTATGAATTTGTTAAAAGGACCCGACCCTAGATTAACTAGTAATCTAGAATCAAGCCCAATCGACTGACCCTAATCTACAAGTTTCTGTGAAAACTTTGACATAACTTCCCTTATAAAAGAGGCACCCAAAAACCTGCAAGGAAAACTGATACTCCGCAGGTAAACCCACAAATAATACCGTGGACCACCGTTGTCCATCCGGATTTCTCAACATAAGACTGGAATTAAAACCGATACATTATTCAGAGTTTGAAAACATAACTCCAGTAAATACACTGATTCACAAATAAAGAAACTCAACTAGACAACTATACGAGTGGCAACCTATTCACAAGAGTCTCACAAGACAATACTATAGAACTAGTATCCAATGTGGCTTCAATAACACAAGAGACATACTGATAGTGAGCAAGGACCTACTGTTGAAGGAATTGACTGGTGGACTCGACGCCCTCGACGACATCCAGCACCCTCATGATACACACTGCATTCTGGGAAAAGAAAAGCGAAAAACCCAGGAAAAAGGCATATAACATCATAAAAACTGTTAGAGTGAGTGGATGAAAATAATATTTTACTTTTTAATTGAAACTGTAAATAATATGCCCTTCAAATATAATGTGCATAAAAATAATGCAAGTCTGAAAATAAATATGATGTGAGTTTAAAACCGCGGGGTCCCTCTCGGACACAGCCGCAATAGTACAGCATAAATCATGGGATTCCAAACCCACACGTCATCAAATAGTCAGAAAAACCTCCGGTCAGGATATCTACCCCCCCCCGGAGCATCTCGGGGATCAGCCGAACATGCCAGTGCATCGATGCCACTACTACCTTTGAGACTGTACTCCGTGTAAAAAAAATCATATTTGTTTCCATGCACATGCTTAATCGTAAATGTATACTCGTAAGACATATAATCATAAAATGCATAATCGTAAATGCATACTCGTACGTGCATAATCATAAAATGCATAATCACAAATGCATAATAGTAAAATGTATAAATCAAGACTCGGCTGGAGGGATCGCGGCTGCCATGATCCTGGCCGCTATGATCGGATCAGATTGATCAATCGGGAGTTCCGCATCGGAGGTGTTAGGATGGTGCTCTCTCGCCACTTGAGTCAACACTTACGGAATCACCTCCTGAACTCTCGCCTAATTGACAAAGAAAAATAAAATGTTAATTAATGTAAACAATCAAAAAAATTTAGAAATATGTTTATTTTGTTATAAGGACACTTACAGCATCTTCGGGGGACTGCGGATATGCGTGCTGCAACGTATAGACAAGCGGAGGGACTTCTGGGTGGTTGGCCGCCTCCTCGATCCAACCCGAGTATGATTTGGAACAGGCATGATGATTATTTGTGTTTTTGGCCCAGTTCCTTGTGTTGACTTCAGAAATAGCCTGCTTGATTAATCCAACATCAAAAAAATATTAGCCAAATAATTTGGGGGAAGTACGATAAAACAAAAATTTAATCGATTGAAGGTTGCGTACCTTCAATCTCGGGTAGTGGAAGTGAAGCACAAGCCATCGCCACTCGTACTCCCTCTAACGAAACTTGCTAGGGGTACCCGAACGATCGTCGCCGTACTTTTTCCAATATTTTTTTCAGCTCGGCCTTCCACTCCTTGTACCTATATTAATAAAACACAAATGTTAGTAACTTATAACATTTTATGAACATAATCAAAACAAACGAAAAAATCTAAACAAATGAATCACGTAACCTGCTCCCTTGCACTTCATCCGCCCACGTGGGTCTAATGTCGTCGTCCACGCGGAACCACCTCTGCAATGCATATATATAGATATTAAAATTTATATATAAAAGATACATAGTGAATATACAATTCTACTCACCCACAGCGCATTATTCAGCTCATATTTGACGGATTGCGACACCGAATTCCAATCTGGCCACAGCATTGGGACTCTATACCGTATGATGCTGCCCGCCATCCATGCGTACTGTCGAGTGACCTTTCCCTCAATCACCTCACCTCCATCCCTGGTCGGAATCATAGCTTGGCCACCACCGATACCCAGAATCGTGTCGTCCAGTAACTTGCCGACGACTGGGCCTTTGGTCCACTTCTGTTTTTCACCGGCCACGATCGCGCCTATCACATTTGTAGAAGATTTTTTGAACATCAACACCTAATTGAGTTTAAATATTACTAAGTAAAAAGATATCACTAATTAATATTTACCTGATTTGTCGGTGCATTGTCTCGGAATCCTCGCACTTTAGAGTGGTTGCGGGAAGGGTACATACGCGTATGCCTGGTCCGGGGTAATGAACCCTAGCTGTCCTGGAACAGGTATTCCCGTGGGATCGACGAGGGGTATCATCGGGATTTCCAAGGGTAAGAATATGGTAGACGGAGGGCATAGTCGTATCCCGGCCGAGGACTGAGTCGATCAACTAGTCTCCTCGGAAGAATTAGGAGTCGGTGGATGGGGAAGGCTTTGGCCGATAAATGTCCGGAATTTGGACCAAGGATTGAGTCGAACTATCTGTTGAAGGCGTGTGACTGTCCTCATAAAGCCTCCTCGCGCTGGAGGGTCGGCGATGCTCGACCTGCTGCTGCTGAGGTTGTCCCTGACCTAGAAGTGCACGGTGCCAAGAGGTGGGAGGACGACTGTAAGTATTGCCGATACTGGCGGATCCGGATGCAGACTGACTCCCGCTGCCTTCATCCTCACGTCCCGATCTCCCTCTCGACCCCCTCGATCCCCCTCGCGAAACATCGCAATTCAACCAATTCATCGTTTCTATAAAATTTATGTAACATACTCAATTTTATATAGTTTTTAAAATTTATCTACCAAAATTAAAATTAATTAACATTAATCTACCAAATGCCATATATATTAGTTCACATATTTCCATATTAACTCACAATAATTCGATAAATTAAAAAAAAATCAAATTAATTCATATATATTAATCTACCAAATTCTAAATCAATTCACATAAATCTAGAATAAATAAAATTAATTCACATAAATCTAGAATAATAAAAATTAATTCACATAATTAAATTAATTCCCATTAATTAGTCAAATTAATTCACATAATTAAATTAATTCATATTAATCTCATAAATTACTAAAAATCAAAATTAATTATTAATCTACCAATTTAATTCATATTAATCACCAATTATCCAAATTAATTCATATATATATATATGCTCCTAATAATAATCCAAAAATTACAAAAATTTATAAAAATTTCAGTAAATTACAAAAATTCATAAAAATTCCATTATATTCCAAAAATTCCATTATATATATTCCTTCATATAAAATTCCATTAAATTACCCAATTCAAAAAAATCCCATTATATTCCAAAAATTCCTAATCCAACAATCCCATATATATATATAAATATATATATTCATAATCCAATAATATCCAATAATCCAACAATAACTCCAAAAATCAACAAAATTCAACAATAATCCAATATATATTCACACAACTCATCCAAACATCCACATTATCAACAAACTAAACATAAATTAAACCTAAATAATAAAAAAATCAAAATTGGGGATTTAGGGATTTAGGGAGAGGAACTTGTTTTTGGGTTGTAGAAGGATGGCGGCGGCTCTAACGGTGGCTAGGATGAACGACAACGGCGCTGCTTCAACAAAGATGGACCGGACCTGCTTCAACTTCTCGGACAGTTTGTAAAAAAAAAAATGGGGCAGTTTCGTTTTATGTCCAAAACGGCAGTTATGGGGGTTAAAACCCGACCACTATAGCCGACAGCATAAGTATAGTCGTCGGCTATACTATAGCCGACGATATTTATTATGAATGTCGTCGGTTATAATTTTTTTTTCTTTCACTTTGCTTTTGTTTTTTCTCATTTAGTAAAAAAGGTTAGGAGTTTTTTTTAGTTACCTATAAAAAAGGCTAATTAAACAAATTTCCTACTTTACATATCACGAATGTCGACATTATTCATTGTACGTTCATACTCAAATTGCACTTTCAAGTCATCGTCCTACACATCATTTTACATTGCACGTTCATACTCAAATTGCACGTTCAAGTCATCGTCCTACACATCATTTTACATTGCACGTTCAAGTCATCGTCCTACACATCATTTTACATTGCACGTTCATACTCAAATTAACATACGTACACTAAGGCGCATAGTCAGAATCATCGTTTGAGTCTGACTCGTTTTTCAAGTTAATTTTAGATAAGATGTGTAAGTCGTCATCACTTGAGTCTTTATTGTCTTAATTTTGATTAACATGAATAAGTTCTGGTCGATGAATTCGTACCACACTACCCTGTATCACATTAGTAAGGCAAATTGTTGAGGATTCAGGAATACCAGTTGCGTTCGGCTCTTGGTATGCACTAACTTATTCATTATCTGAGGTCACACCAAGTGTCGAGACACTGTATATGTTTCTTGGAAGAACATGGTTAACCACTTTTCACGTGCCTTTATACACAAGATCATCAAGATAGAACAATTGTTTCCCCGCCGTGGCCAAAACAAACAGATCATCTTCATACCAGCTTGTAGCAGTACGTATTCACTAAAAATATGTCGTATTGATCGGTCCTTGTGTTCTCAGGGTCAGTATCAAACCATCTATACTTAAACAAGTACACTGTCATGCCTTCCCCATAAATTAATTCGACAATTGAATGGAGAACACCGTAATAGTCAACTCTATTCTGCCCACCATGCACCATTACCTCAGAATTCTGTGTTCTTCGTCTGACGTCTCTATGTTCACAAATAAATAGCACGCCATTTACCTTACACATAGGATAAACTCTGGAAGTTACCGGTTTATGCACCAAGAGCCTCAATTCGTGTGACCACTGAGGGATACCATCATCTTGTACATGGTTCATCTGAAAATAATCATTTATTAACTTAACTATAAATAGGATACGAGACACTTAAATTTATATACAAGTAAATATATCTATATACTTACCCATTTGCCAAAATAGTTTGCGAACGTCTTGTTGTGGTACTCAACATCACCAACAATAGCAAGGCAGTAAATGTGCACATTTTTCTAATATTGAACTTCTGGACAGTTAATCAATATTGACCAGTGGGTAATGACTACCTCATATGGTTCTAAATTGTACGAGTTGGGCAACTTTCCAGAAACTTCAACATCATTGGAGATGATCGAAAGGTTGAACTTCGGTTCATCTACCGGCATATATTGTGGAGGGTCCTCCAATGCTCCTAAATACAACTTGGTGTACGTTACGCACTGTTGCGCAAGATATGCTTCATCGATACACCCTTCAAGTGCGGATTTGTTCATCACGTAGTCTTTGTAGTCCGCTAATTGTCTATAAAGTGGTAAAGAGCATGTTACGATTATTGTAAAATAAGTGAATAAATAATATTAAAGACATAGCCAGATTCAGAGATGCCTTACGTACCTTTCCATGGGATACATCCATGTGTAGTATACTGGATCGGTAAGCAACAATTGTTCCAGAAGATGGAGCATCAGGTGAGGCATGATTCGAAATTTTTTGGAGAAACTATCCTTTCCAATTTGCACATGATAAAAATGATGTCCTGTTGCATTTCCCACATGTCCGATTTCTTCACTTCTCTCGTGCATAACTTCTGAAAGAATCTTGACAAAGCCACTAGCGGCTCCACCACCTCTTTGGGCAGGTACCCTCGAATGAAAATAGGGAAGAGACGTTGAAGCAGTAAATGACAGTCATGACTCTTTAGTCGGTACATCTTTTTGTCTTTGAAGTTAACACACCGACTTATATTTCCTGCATAGCCGGAATGATGCTTGACATTACCCATCTAGCCAAAAATTTCATTCTTCTGGGCAGGCTTGACGGTATAAGGAGCTTGAGGTAGTTTTTTCTTCCCATCTCTCAGCCACAAATGTTTTCGCAGTTCCATTCTTTTCATATCAGTGCGTGCCTTTGGGCCGTCTTTAGTTTTTCCCTCACTACCACATTTTAACCCATTGCCGGCGATTTTTAAATCGTCGGCAATGTTTTTTAACATTACCGGTGATTTTTTCCCCAAAAATCGCCGGTAATGTCTTTTTTTTTTTAACATTACCGGCGACTTAAATGTAAGTCGCCGGCAATGTCCCGTCGGTAATTAAAAAAAAAACATTACCGGAGATTTTTTCCCCAAAAATCGCCGGTAATGTTAAAAAACATTGCCGGCGATTTAAAAATCGCCGGCAATGGTTCAAAATGTGGTAGTGCCTCCCAATTCAACACTATACCGACCACACTCTCGCACACATTTTTCTCTATGCGCATGATATCTAAGTTGTGTTTGATCAGCAACTTGGACCAATACGGAAGTTCTCAAAAATTACTTTTGTGTGTCTAGAATTTATGCCAGTCGGGTTTGTCAGGTATTGACGCCACTATCTCAGGATGATTGCTGAGCTGCCTAAAATCGTATTCATTTAGCACTTCCAATATTTCATCCCCCGTCCATCTCCTCGACTGCTCACCTGTTTCCACAGTCCTATCAAATGCCTCCATATCCTCCCAAAATGGGTGATCATTTGGAAGTCAACAACGATGACGCATCTGTACAATCTTCCTGCAATGAGGTCTGCAACACTCAACAATCATGCACTCTGGACAAGCCATGTATCCCCTGGTAACGTTGCCCGACAACATCCCGCGTGCAGAAAAATCGCTACTGGTGCCAATAAGCATGACATGCATCTGAAACATCTCATTTTTGAACTTGTCATAAGTGGGATGACCATGCTCACTCAGGTACTTAAACTCCTCAATCAAGGGTCTCAAATACACATTGAGACACTTTCCTAGATAACCCGGCCTTGGAATTATCATAGTGAGCATATTGTATTCTTTCTTCCTGCACATCCATGGAGGAAGGTTGTATGGTACCAAAATAACTGGCCATATATTGTATTGAAGACTCATGTTGCCAAAAAGGTTGAATCCGTCAGATGAAAGCCCCAACCAAACATTTCGAATCTCTGATGCAAAATAAGAAAACTCCCTCACCATGTGCTTCCAAGCCTCTTCGTCAGCAGGGTGTATAAGGGTATCACCGTCGAAAAAATTCCTCTCAGCCTACCATCTCATAGCTTCAGCCGTGTGTGCACACATGAACAACCGTTCTAGCCTATCTATCAGCAGAAAATACCGAAGTATCTTCGTAGCTTTCTTGTTTCCGGCAGGAGTCAACTTATACCTATCTGTACCACATACCGGGCAACCATCAAGGGATTCAAGATCATTCCCATAAGCAACTTCACCCCAGAAGAGAACGAAATCATATCTAAAAGCATGGATTTTGATGTAGGAAATGCCAAGATATTTCAGGATCTGTCGCACCTTACGATGAGTGGTAGGAAGGAGATGACCGGGGGGCAACAACGAACCAGACCATTTCAGCCAATCATCAAAAGCCTTCACACTCATTTTGTTCTCCACTTTGAGCTTCATTACTCCCATAACACTTTCAAGAACAATCTTATTACACTCGTTGTACAACGGGGTCTGTTGGAAGACAATGAGGTTGTTGTACTTATCCATACCAGCAGTGTTGACAGTTGTAGGTAATTGCTGGACTGGCTCAATATGAGGGAAACTCCTAACGGCGTGAGGGATATCTGGTGCTTGAGTAAATACACCGCTCTCATGAGGAAACATATCGTTGATCAACCTTGTTGTTAGATCATTGGATGTACTGGCACTCTCAAAAAATTGTCCCTGATCATGCTGACCAACTGATGAGCTTTCACCGTGATAAATCCAACATGTGTACTTATCCCAAAATCTATTTTTCTTCAAGTGCTCCAATACTTTATCGATGTGAAAATGATATCGCTCGTTGCGACACTGACATTTCATACACGGACAATAATGAATTGTCATCCCTCCACAATTAACCTTCACATATTTCACAAAACTTCTAATTCCACGGTGATATCTTACATCCCATCTTGGAAGACACATCCAACTCTTGTCCATCATGAAAATTATAGCTGTATATATACCCATGATCTAATTAATTAAAAATTCATCATTATATATATCGATATTTAAACTATAAATTACATAATTTAATTATTCTACTCGATCGATCCCTAATTACAAATGAACATATATATATATTGTCTAATTTATATTCATATATAACACTTATTTTTGTTTAATTATATATTCTACTCGATCTCTAATTATTCGATCATATATTTATTTTCGTCTAATTTAACTCAAATTAAATCAACAATCAATCAATCAATATATATATATATATGATTAAACGCACATACAATTTCCATAATTTTAATATATATACTCTAACTATAATCACAAAAATCTAAATAATAACCACACTACAATCACAATTAACCGAAACACACAATAATCACAATATATATTAACCATAATAATCACAATTAACCCAATAATAATCACAATAATCAAATAAACCACCCTATATTCACAACAATCAACGACAATTACTACAAATCAATTATCAATCACTCAAAATCAATTATCAATCACGCAATCTCAACAATCAACTCAAAATTAACAATATATATCTCAACTCTATACATCATGCATATATATATATATATATGTACCACAATCAACACGTACACATGCACATATATATACCTATATATATGTAGTACGTACGTATGTACGTACCTATATAATGAATCATGAACTCATTGTGGACAGTTTTCGACAACACCCAATGATTTCAGAACATTTTCAATTTTCGCGGGAGAATTTTTTTTGAATGACCGAGCTGCTGCCCAGATTGAACCTATAAACACCTAAAGCCGACGATACTACAAAGTCGTTGGTTATAGTCAAAAACACTGGTCGGTAATAGTTACAAACTATACCCAACGATTTTTCGGCTACTATAGCCGATGACTAGAATCAAGTCTTCGCCTATAGTACTATGATGGACGACTGGAGAACCTCGTCGGCTATACCCTACTATACCCAACGACAAGGGTTGTCGTCGGCCTGTTTTCCGACAAATCGTCGGCTATACTGTTTTCTCTGGTAGTGCATTCTCACCAGTGCCAAAATGTTATCATTTATTGAGTAAATTGAATAACCACAAACAAATAATTACAAGCGAAAGTTGTGGCTTAGTAGATGAGGATGTCGTTTACAACAATAATAAAAATAAAAAATATAATAAAGAAATATAAAATATAAACAAAAAATTATTTTATATCTGAAATTTTTTATTTACTTTTCGGATTTGAAATTTTAGTTTGTCACATCATTAAAAGAGACGGAGATGGACGAAAAATGGGTCACAAGTGCCACCGTCAAGATATTGTTTTAGAAATAAAATATTAATTTAAAGTTCAGATATTATAATAATAGGTGCATGAAAAGTTCTTGCATAGATTGAATTATTTTTTTTACCATACATATATGCTCTTGCTTATAGAAGTTCACAATGTCACCTTCTTTCTTGAGTTACATACTAGAGCTGCCATGTTAACTCGACATGACTTCAAAAACTCTCTGGCCAAACATGTACATTTTTCAAGTGGGATAACGATAAGTTTTTTCTCCATTACAGTGAGAACAACGACCTTATGTATTAGAGAATAATTAATTGAAGTTTAAAGCGAAGAAGATGTCAGTCCAAATTGATGTATTCAACGATCAACTTTTGACTAAGCAATGAAGCTGAAGTCTCCGTATTCAAACTGCTTTCCCCTTTGTTTACGTCTCTTTGCCTTCACCAACCAGAAACCTCTGTCTCTCTCTCTCTCTCTCTCTCTCTCTCTCTCTCTCTCTCTCCCGCTTCTATCCTCATCGGCAACCTCTCTGTTGTCGATCTCGATCAGTTATGGGATCCAAACATCGAAAGCTGTTAGACTGCGGACTCTGCAAATATGACTCATATCAGTCATCTGACTGTTCAAGATTTTGTAAGCAGCCTAAATCCATTACCTTCATAGTCGTTGCATCATCCTTGGCTGCAGCTGCTTTACTTGTTGTTTGTGCTTATTTGTTCTATGTAAAGTACTACAAGAAAAGAAGAGCAAGATCATCACAACCATTACAACCTGATCCTCTACCTGATCATCAACACAACCATGCTCACCGTGATCATGATCGTGCCGTGTTCGTTGATGAAGAACATGGGCCTGTGGTTGACCATCACATATGGTACATCCGCACTGTCGGACTCGAACAATCCCTCATCAGCTCCATCACTGTGTGCCAGTACAAGAAAGACGACGGCCTCGTTGAAGGGACAGAGTGCGCCGTGTGCTTGAGTGAGTTCCAAGAAAACGATACCTTGAGACTTTTGCCTAAGTGCGATCACGCTTTTCATATTCCCTGTATTGATACTTGGCTCACATCGCATACCAACTGCCCCATGTGCCGTGCACCAATTGTCAAGATCGGCGGCACAACAACGCTAGCGACTCCGCCACCGCCAACAAACGTTGTCGATGCAAACGAGCTGATGCAAGAAACCGAGGTGGAGATTGTGGAAATTGAAAGAGATGAATCCGTTGCGATGGGAGCAGTTGAGAATGAGGTATGTGATGATCTTGGGAGCGAAGCAGGGGAAGCTATAATCGACAAACAAACAGAGATGGAGGTAGAGCCGAGAAGACGATCAATTTCCATCGATACTTCTTCTGCTAATTCGAAGATTAGTGTTGCCATTTCGAATGTCATGTCGGTGGATAGATCAAAGAGAGGAACTGAAATTGCTGCCAGACAAAATGTAGACAATTTTCAGAAATTGTCTAGACAGAAAGGTACTTCTTCAAAATGGAGATCTCTGCAAAATGGAAAGCAAACAATAAAGAGGTCGTCCTCCTGGAATGGCAAGTTGTTATGTATGGATGTTCAAAATTGTGACTCAGTATTTCCGCTTCGAAGCTTTTGATTGTTGTGATCGAGTCCTATGTTCTTCGCCTTCAGGTGTGACATTTAAGATAGTCGCGGAGTCCTCAGCAACCTGATCCACAAGAGGTTCTATAGTGAAATTTCATCATTCAGGTCCTGTCTTATTAATACGTTTCCAATTAGGAATGAGGTTGGCCCAAAATGGGATTCAGCTCACTCATAGATTTAAGCCTGAACTACTGTAACAGTGTAGCAGAATAATCCGATCCCATTAATTGTTGTTACATTTTTTTTATTCCCTCATAAATGTACAGAACTACATGTCAATGGTGAAAATAAGCGCAAAAAGCCCATCAGATGACGGTTGAAGGAGCATCATCTGAACTATTTGCTGCTGCCATCTACAAGCCAGTTGTTTGAAATGAGCTCAGATGACAGAAGATTTCCGACATTAAAAAGACACTCAAATGACAAAAGAAAATGGTTTGTCGACTAAGTTGATTGCCAAATGCTCTTGGTTTTAAACATAAGCGTTAGTTATACGACAGAAGTAAGAATTCTGAATTATCTAAAATGTAACTCAGATAACAGATAATGAGAGAATGAGCTCTGTCATATATTTGATTGAAGAATAGTCACAATTTTAAACTTAAACTTTATTCATACGACAGAAATCAAAATGCTTAATCATCTGAAGTGTAACTTAGATGACAGATAATAAGCTTGGTCATCTAACTTGCTAAAAAAATAGTCTTTGAACTTAAAATTTATTTAGACGACACAATTAAAAAATTTAGCCATCTAAAGTGTATCTCAAATGATAGAAAATCTACTTTGTCCATCATAAAATGCATATAATGATTCATTTACACGGCATAAGTAAAAAATCTTAGTCCTCTAAAACTTACTATCCATTGTTGTTTGATTTCACTTTCTGTCTCAGATTTCATTTGGTTTTTACTATTGAGATTATCTAAAAACTCATAAGTATGGCAATCTCATTCAACTACAAACGAAAGAGTTTCATCGTCTAGGTTCATGTTTTCGTCGTCTAAGTTTCGTCGTCTAAGTACTTAGACGACAAAATCTTTGTCGTCCAAAGTTTGCCGTTCAAGTGTCGTAGTCTAAGTACTTAGACGACGAAAATACAACATTCCGTCGTCCAAGTGAAGACTTAGACGACGTAATTAATCTGTCGTTTGAGACACTACTTAGACAACGAAATAATATTTTCGTCGTCCAAGTACACCTTAGACTACGAAATTGTTTCTTAGTCTAAGGGATGACTTAGACTAAGAAACAATTCTGTAGTCTAAGTGAATTTAATTAATTTTTCTTTTTCTTTTTATCATCAAAATTTTAATTTAAAGTAAAATATTATTAAATTAAATTAAATAATAAATTTAATCAAAATATTAAAATAATTTAAAATTGTACATACATCGATATTGTTAAAAAAAGAAATATTAAAAACTACGTACAAACTAAGTAAATACGGCGGGAGTAGACGCGTCGCCGAGTCTTCCACTTCTTGCCATGTCGTCGTCGTTGGGGTGTGGGTTGGAACAGGATGACAATCTTCTGGAACCCTGGCTTGCATGAGGGTGAGGACGTTGGCTATCTGCACTTTTTGCTCATCAAACCTTTGACGCATGGATAGCATTTTCGCTCGTGCGAGTTGAGCCTCCTCAAGGGCTGCTTGGACGGCTGCATCTTGACCACTCTTCCTTGTTGAGCGTGTCATAGATGAGTCAAATAAATCTCACTACACCTTGCTTCCAAACCCTTAACCTCCTTGTCAGCTCAACGACCGTATACCGCATCGGCGATTACAATTTGGCTCTCCCTCGATAGAAGACGCAGGTCTTCCGACGACATATCCCGGTGTGCAAGCTACGTGTTGGCCAATTCCTCCTGCATCAGGTCTAGCAACCTCGCCTGAAAATAATAATAAAAATTAAATAATTATAAATTTATACGGGAGTTTAATAAATAATAAATTTTTATTACTTTAATTGAGAGAAAATATATATGACACTTACACCGCTTTAACTCGCTTCATTGTCGAGTTTATGCATCACGTAAGCGGTGACGTTGTCACCCAAATAAGGGTGTTTGGAGCACTTATCTTTGTGCTCTTTGCCGATTTGTATCATCTGCTTGGAGCCAGAGGTATGATGTTTGTCCTTCTTCTCCCGATTGGCTTTGTTTGCGTGTGATCTCGTCTGTTCGACAACATAAATTATTAAAAAATTAATAAATGATTAAAAAATAAATTATTCGAATTCTTTAAATTAAATAAAAAAAAGACGAACCTAATACGATTCTTCTTCTAAGTGGTTGACCAACCACTCCCACTCATCTTCCCTACTATCACACAGCTCTATAGGGGTAGGTGAGCGGCCGAATTGGAGATAGTACTTATGAAGTCTATACTTCCAATTACGGTAGATGGCGTTAGCGGTGGTGTTGATGTGCCTAAGCATCTCTGGTGTGCCATCCACATCATAATGTACCTAGAAAAAAAGAATAAAAAATTAAAATCATATATATTATGAAATTATGATTTTTATTGGTTATTAAAAAATAAATTTAAAATTGTATTACCGAGAGTTCTCTAAACACCTTCCCTTTCTCCAAGTCCGGCAACTCCTTCCAGCTAGGTGCAACTATACGGATGTTGTTGCGAATAATTTCCTCATTGTTGTGCACTGAGAGACTAGCTAGCTGCGAGGTCGGAGGGCCGTCGGTGAAATCGTCGTACGACTACTGGATCTATTGCCCAGCCGCCTTGAACCACTTCTCGGTTTTTCCGCCCTTTCCGAGTCCTCGGGTCCTTTTCTGCTGAGGGTCTGACGGGACCCTTCTGACCTTGGGCCGCGCGTTGTAAAGAATAGACTCAGAGGTCGACTCCTGGGCACCTTCTGACATCAACGATCGGGCCGATGGGATGTCACTGTCATCGCTCGCTATAATTGGGGCATTAGGAATTTTTCTAGTCGCCACATCCGAGGGACCAGAGTGTCCTCCAAGTGTCACCAGCCCACTTGGTTTGCCAAGTGTCAAAGGCGGGCATCTTCGGCCTCTTTCTGTGCTTTTTTCTTACCCCATGAGGCCATTTTAACTTAAGAGCTGTAAAAATTAATTATTAAACCTATTTTACCAATATAAATATTTTACCTTTTACATTTCTAACAATTTACAATATTTACTATTTTTCATATTTACCACAAAATTTACCATTTTGAATATTTACCATTTTTTATATTTACCATTTTTAATATTTACCATTTTTTAATATTTATCATTTTTAATATTTACCATTTTTTAATATTTACCCCCTTTTAATATTTACTATTTGTAATTTTTACCTTTTTTAACAATTTACCATTTTCATTATTTACCATTTGGTTTTACCATGTTTTGATATTTACCATTTTTTGATATTTACCATTTTTAATTTGTACCATTTTTAATATTTACCTTTTTATATTTTTACCATTTTTACCAATTTACAATATTTACCATTTTTTACAAATTTATAATATTTACCTAAATACACATTATTAAACAAATTTTACCTAAACACATTATTTACCAATTTATTATTTTTTACCAAAGGCGGCCAGAAGGAGGAGGCGTTTGAGAGAGAGAGAGATATATATATATATATATATATATCGATATCGTGAAACTACTTAAATTTGCAAAATATACAGTTTCATCTAGACGGTGAAGGGCCCGATTTCGTCATCTAAGTTAGACAACGAACCCTAGGTTTTCGTCGCCCAGGTGGAGACTTAGATGACGCAAACATAGGGTCCGTCGTCTAAGTGCATCTCAGGTTTCTCCCCAAATTAATTGGCAGGTGAAAGTTGACTGCCCAAAATTTGGACTTAGACGACGAAGAAGGCCATTTTTGTCATCTAAGTGCTCACTTAGACGAAAATGGCCTTCTCTGTCGTCTAAGTCAGTTTTAGCGGTTCCCAAAATAAATGGTGGTGAAATTTGAACCGCTCAAAATATGGAGTTAGACGAAGAAGCAGGCCGTCACTACCGCTGGAAACACTATAGCCGACGATTTTTTTTTAAAACTATAGCCGACGAGATAAAAATCTCGTCGGCTATAGTGGAAAAAATGTTTTTTTATTTTTTTTATTTTTTTTAAAAACTCGTCGGCTATATTACTATAGCCGACGATAATGGGTAAAAACCTCGTCGGCTATACTATTATTGACAGGTTTTAGCCAGCGACTTTAGCCGATAACCCTTAAAAATCGTCGGCTATAGTCTCGTCGGCTATAGTGCGTCGGCTATACTATAGCCAACGATGTTTTTGCCCCTTTTTCGTCGGCTATAGTATAGCCGACGATTTTTTGTTGATTTGTCGTCGGCTATAGTGGAAATTGTCCACTATAGCCGACGAAAAAAAATCTAGTCGGTTTTTTTTTTCGTCGGCTATAGTGAAAATGCTGGTAGTGCGTGTTCATCGTCCAGGTGCGTATGTGGACGACAAAAATGGCCTCCTCCTTCGTCGTCTAAGTAAAATTTCTCTAAAATATTATTTAAAAGTAATTCGTAAAGAAGTTTCCGATCTATCTTTTGATTTTTTTGGTCGTAAAATATCGACTAAAGAATCGTATATATAAAATGTGGGATTTAAGACGACGAATTAATTTACGTCTTCAAACTTGTTAAGTATCTACTAATGTGTAAAACTTAAGTGTTATTAAGTATAGGCTCACTGCACATTAATATTAACGAAATTTAATTTGGACAAAACAACCGTTGGATATATTTACCATAAGATAATATATAAGTAGAATAATTTTCAGTAAATAGTAAGTTCGTTAAGGGTTTCATCGGCATAGCCAACCGTAAAACCAAAATTTTAACAAAACAGAAACGTGGATAAACGAAAATCCGTAACTCCTATTTTTGAACCGTCCACGCTCACACTCCAAGAATTGTTTACTTTATGACTTCGAAGAAAAGAATATGCATTGGAACATGGTCTACATCACTACAAGAACAACGCACTTAGACCACGGAACAATGTCCGTCGTCTAAGACGCACTTGGACGACGGAAAGACATTTTTCGTCGTCCAAGTGGTCACTTGGACAACGGACCGACATGCCATGCTCTGAGTGGCCACGTGGACGATGGGGTCTAAGTCCGTCGTCCTTGCATACACTTGGACGACGGAAACGTGCTGAGTCCGTCGTCTAAGTGGTAAACCTTAAGACCCTAACCCTAAATTAAGGAAATTTTCACTAAGACGACGCAAACATGTGTTTGCGTCGTCCAAGTACTAACTTAGACGACGCTAACGTGTGTTTGTGTCGCCTAAGTGAGTACTTGGACGACGTAAACGTGTTTTTGCGTCGTCTAAGTGAAGATTTCGTAATTTCATCTAAGACAATGACCATCTAGACCATGTCCCAATGCATATTATTTTCTTCGAGACCATAGAGTAAACAATTCTTGGAGTGTGAGCTTCGATGGTTCCAAAATAGAAGTTACGAATTTTCGTGTATCCACGTTTTCGGTTTGTAAAAATTTTGGTTTTACGGTTGACTGTGCCGATGAAACCCTTCATGAACTTACTATTTTCTGAAAATTATTCTATTTATATTTTTTCTTATGGCGAATGTATCCAATGGTTGTTTTGTCCAATTCAATTTCATTAATATCGATATGCAATGAGCCTATACTTAATAACACTTAAGTTATACAGATTAGTAGATACTTAACAAGTTTAAAAATGTAAGATTATTCGTCGTTTTAAATTCAATTGTTTATATATACGATTCTTTAATCGATATTTTATGACTATTTCATTTTAATGACAAATCGGAAACTTCCTTGCGAATTATTTTTAAAAATTAATTTTACGGAAATTTCACCTGAACCACGGAGATAGACCATCTCTGTCGTCCAGGTGGTCACTTGGACGACGAAGATGGTCTATCTCCGCCGTCTAGGTTGAAAATAATGGTGGTTCATTTTTCACCGCCAAATTTTTGCGGAACGGTTTAAATTTCACCTCGACGACGGAGATTCCTATTTCCGTCCTCTAAGTGAAATTTGAAACGCTCCCCAAAATTAAGGCGGTTAACTCCCACCAGCCAAATTAATTTGGTGCCGGTTCCAAAAATTGAAACGGTTCACTTAGACGACGGAAACACTCTTTTCCGTCATCTAAGTGCACTTAGATGACGGAGAAATAGGCTCCGTCGTCTAAGTGAACCTCTATTTAAAGGAGGCGTGGCCGAGCCTTTTTCCTCATCCCATTCTTAAATCATCCATCTCCTATCTCTCTCTCAAAAATCCGGCGTCCCTCCGGCGACTCCTCTTTCCGGTATTTTTAAAATTTTTAACATAATTTTAATTTTATTAATAAATTAGTAAATTGGTAAATTAATTAGTAAAAAAATAAATTTGTAATAATTGGTAAATTTTTAATAATAATTAATAATAGTTAGTAAATTGGTAAATTATTGTAAATTATTGTAAATTATGATAATTATGATTAATTTAGTAATTAATTATTTTAATTATTGTAAATGCATGATAATTATTATTTTAATTATTGAAAATTATATTTATGATTGTAATTATATATATATTGTTTTAATTAATACTATAATTGGTAATTATTGTTGCATGTAAATAAAATTTGTAATTATTTTTGTAATTATTGTAAATTTATAGTAAATATGGTAAATTATTGAATTTTTAAAAATAATAAATTGGTAATTGTGGCATTGCATTCGGACTAGCCAATAATTATGGAAAAATTCGACAAGCAACTGTGTTCAATTTTGCTCGATTCTGAAAATTTGCATGTGTTCTTTGTGAATATGTGAAATTGTGTAAATAGAAAGCATGTGTATATTCAAAATTTACATACTTATTTATAATTCAATACTTGTTTATACTTACAATTTATTTTTATTTTTCAATTATACATGTTAAAGGTAGTCTTGATGAGCAATAAGCGCAGATAGCCCAGCTCGTTGCCCTCATGCAAAATCAGGCTCGATAACAGTGTCAATCTCCTTCGAACTCATACCTCGACGACAACGACACGGCTGGAGGCGGGGGACTCGGCGGCGCGTCTGCTCCTCTTGTATTTTAGTAGTTTGTATTCTAGCTACGTAGTTTATGATATCGTATTTTCGATTCCGAACGATTTAATTTCATGAACAAATTTTAATTATTTAAATGACAATTTAGTATTTTAATTAATTTATTAATATTTAATTATTTAAATGAGAATTTAGAATTTTAATTAAATTATTAATATTTTACTTTAAATTCAATTTTTAATTAAAATAAATAAATAATCACTTAGACTACGGAAGATATCCATATGCGTCGTCTAAGTGCGCTCACTCAAACCACGTAAAAAGTCCCTAGTCTAAGTGACCACTTGGACGACGGAAATAGACTTTTCCGTCATCCAAGTGGGACTTAGACCGCGGACTATTTCCGCGGCTTAAGTTACACTTGGATGACGCAACCGTTTTTTCCGTCGTCCAAGTACCTAGACGATGGTACTTGGAGGATGTACCCTAGACCACGGAGATTCCGTTGTCTAGGTACTTGGACGACGAAAATGCTCACCTAGTCGACAAAAATGATCCGCGGTCTAGGTGCGTTTTTCTTGTAGTGCATGGTCGTTCTCTTAGAGGTAAAATTACGATAACATGGCTTAGACGACGAAATGGTCACATTTTCGTCGTCTAAGTGATTACTTGGACGACAAAAATGTGTCATTTCGTCGTCTGTGAGAAATGGTTTAGGGTTTAGGGTTTAGGTTTATATAATTGTGTTTACTTAGACAATGAAAAGTCGTTCCGTCGTCTAGGTTTTAGGGTTTAGGGAAAATGTGACATTTCGTCGTCCAAATTCCGTCGTCTAAGATCTTCACCTTCTACGGGTCGAAGCAATCTCTTTATTTGATGTTAGTTATACAAAAAAGTTCAGAATTATAATTAATTAGTTAATTAATTATTGTACTCCTCGTCATAATACAATCATCTTTACCTCGAAAAAGTTTAATTACAATAATTAATTACCAATTAATATCCCTCGTTGTCATATTGTACTCCTCGTCATAATTGTCATCATCCTCCTCATCACTATTATTCGATTGCTCCTCCTCATCATCATACTCAACGTTGTCCGAAGAATATTCTGAGTCATCGTCGTCATCCTGCGCCCAATCTTCACTGCCATGATTCTCTAGATCTATAATCTCATCTTGAGTTAGATCCGTAGAGCCATCAGGCATGGGTAAGCATTCACCAGCTTGAACCATTTCCATTATGTCGGAGCCTATGACAGAAATATTAGGCTCTTGATATGCAGTAATGTCTCTTTGCGGTTCAGCATCTTCAGTCGTCGGCGTTCCTTCAGCTTTCGTGGTATTCCATATTGCTCGATGAGAGATATGGTTCACTATTTTCCACCCTTTACCAGCTTTCGGATTATCAAGATAGAACACCTGTCTAACTAAGGTGGCAAGAGCAAAAGGCTCATCATCATACCAGCATGAGTTTGTATCGACTGATAAAAGACGCAGGTCTTCCTTTGTACGCTTAAACCATGTGCACTTGAAAAGAAAAACATTGACATCATTCCCTTAACATAGCTGAATGACATATACAAGAGCCCCGAAATATATATCATCGTCTTCCCCAACCGCGACCCCACTATTTTGTATTCTTCTTCCTTCATCTCGAGTCAATGAATGAGACTTTAGCCCATTCACAAAATATCCGGACTAAATATAGTGTCTAACCGGCTTCCCTGCTAGCAAGTGCTTTGGCCAGGACCACCACCCCCCGTGGTTATCGGATTTTTGTAGATCAATTATCTAGAAAAATGGGAAGAATATATAATTAAAGAGTTTAATTTCTATAAACATGTATATAATTAAATAAGTAAACATACGTACCCATTGGAGGAAATAATCGGGGAACTTCTTAACCACTTTTTCAAGTCAGGTTGAGCTATTATCCAGATTTAACGCTTGAAGGTTCTCCCTGTACGCCTTCATGTAAGGGTCGACTTCGTCACAATCTTGCAACACTACCCAATGCACCCCAATAAGTTCTTCTCATGTTAACGATTCCTTTAATACTTCTCTAAATATTTTGTACGACATTTGTGACAATAGAAAGATTGATGCGGCCACTGGGATCAGAGGCAGTGGGAAATGGTGGATCCATGAGGTACCTATTGCAGTAAGTAACGCACTCATGCATTAGGTATGTTTCTGCTATGGAGCCATCCAAGGTCGATCTATTTTTCACAAATCCTTTATACTGTCCAAGCTGTCTACAAAATCAAACGTTCAATTAATTAATTGTAGAATAGGTACATATAGTAATCTCGATTGGAACAAATAATGGATCGAAAAAACCTATATAATTAATACATACCATTCTTGAGGATACATCCAAGTGTACTGGACTAAACCAGAAATGAGCACCTGCTCAGGTAGGTTTAGGTGAATCATGATGTTAAAAAAATCAGGGGGAAAAATCCTTTCTAGTTTAGAAATGATGTGCACAAGTTGTTGTTGTAGTTCCACCACATCTGACTTCTTAAGTCTTTGGCGCATAACCTCTACCACCATGTTTACAATGCCACTATTGGTTCTACGACGTCATGAGGTAAATATGGTCAAATTACCACTGGAATCAGACGCTGTAGCATAACGTGATAGTCATATGTCTTTAGACTAACAAACTTATCTTGCACCTCGTTTATTGCTCCTATTATAGTAGTTGCATACGTAACCGGATAATGAACACTCTTAAACCAGTGGAATACAGAACCTCTAAGTGTCGGCTTTACTCTGTAACGTGCATCTAGCATCTTGTTGTACACTCCTCTTCTATCCATCCTCAACCATAAGGGATGATGTAGATCCATAGATTTCAGATCTTTGAGCGCTTTAGGAGTATCTTTAGTCTTGAACTTAATACTGAGAATTATTCCCATCACGATGTCGCACACATTCTTTTCTATGTGCATCACATCCAAGTTGTTCCTTAGCTTAAACTTCGACCAGTAAGGGAGTTCAAAGAATATACTCTTGTGATGCCAATAGCTGAGATATTGTGGAGATATTTGATTGATTTTCTTTACATCCTTGTCATTGGTCAACACGCCAAAATCGAAGTTGCTTAACCTCTCTAAAATCTCTTCACCAGACCAACGACGGGGTTTAAGATAATTCTATACCATCCCGTCGAAATGAGTTTCATCCTGTTGCCACTAGTGATCGTGACGAAGTCATCTACGATGACCCAGGTAAGACACCTTCCCCGCGTGCTAACTAGAGTTCACATCATTCAAACATATAGGACATCCATTGTATCCTTTCATCGTGCAGACTGCCAACATCCCATACGCTGGAAAATCGCTGATCGTCCATATTACGGCTGCCCTCATCATGAACATTGTGTCAGTGAATTTGTCAAGAGTTTGGACTCCATTTTTCCACAATAGTTTTAGCACATCGATCAAAGGTCTGAGGTAGACATCTAAGCACTTATCCGGAGATTTAGAACCTGAAATTAGCAGAGTAAGGATATTAAATTCCTTGTTCATGCACATCCAAGGAAGCATGTTATATGACATCAGAATAACTGGCCAAGTGCTGACAACAAAGCTATTACTACTCCAAGGATTGAATCCGTCTGTAGAATGTCCGAGTCTAACACTTCGAACATTTACTGCAAAGTCTCAAAATTCGGTGTCGAAATGTTTGAACGCCTCCCCATCTGCAGCATGTCTCAGCACATTGTCATCTATTCGGTTTTCTGCGTACCATTGCATCGCCTCTACTCTGTATAGGGACATGTATAGACGCTGCAATCTAGGAATCAATGAAAAATATCAAAGAACCTTCACCAGAATTTGCTTTTTCGAACTCCTCTTATTCCCGTCATCAACATATCTGCACTGGCCACATACGAGACAATAGGCCAAATGTGCATACTCTTTGTAAAACAGCACACAATCATTTGGGCATGTATGAATTACCTTGTACTTTAGGTCGAGGCTGCTCAAGATCTTTCTAACATTATAATGGGATTTCAGAAGTTTGTGATCAACAGGAAGCAACTTACATATTTGCTCCTGAATTTCGTCAAAAGCACTCTGTGCCATTTTTTCTTCACTTTTATTTGCATTTGCTTCATCACATATTGCAACACATTCTCTCAACATCTAGGATACACCGGAGTCTGGGCTTCAAATAGCATCCTGGTCTACTTATCCATCTCAATAGTGTCAGTGGCCAAGCTAGTAGCAGGGAATGTATCATCATGCCCATGAGCGGTATCGTAACCTCCATCTTGGTGTTGGTATCCACCATGACTAAATCCCAAAAATGCATCATGGACCAAATCCGCAGTTGGGTTTCAAGCAGGGGGCCGGCACCACTACTGCTGGGTGAGGCACCATAGTAACTGTACCCTGAACTGAAGTCTACTGATTCACCATGCTCGCTCCACGTAATGTAACTCCACATCATATTATGTTCGTACAAGCGTTGCATCATAACATTAACCTCCACATACTTATAATTAAGACATTTTTTGCATGGACACCTGAAACGCTTCTTTCCCCAACCATGTTCCATCGCAAAATTCTCAAATTCTCTGATTCCGTCCATATACCGGCATCACTTCTATTCCGCAACTTTATTCAACTCTAGTCCATACTTCTACGAAATTTAATAATTATCATATTAGTCAACTATTATATATATATATATATATTTCAAGTCATTATTAAACTATTATATATACATATTTTCAACTACCTTATTAATGTATAATTAATTAAAATATTAATTAATTACTTTTATTATTTAATAGTGAATATACTATACATCAATTACTTTAATCTAACATGCATGTACGTTTTAACTTAATATTAATCAAATTTTTAAACATCCATGCATACTAATTAATTAACTAATATATATATATATATCGATCAATTACCTAGGTTCATTATAAATATTAGACGTACTAACAATGTAATCAATCAAAGGTACTATTAATTTTATATATAAACGTTAAGGTTGTCAAAAAGTAACTACGTACGTAGCTAGCCTTCACCGATATGGCGAATCGATGGTCAAAGGCGGAGATAGCGCCGATTGTACGTGTGAGGAGAGAGAGTGAGATGATTGAGAGAGAACTAATTACTTTTTTAATTGATGAGGAGAGAGTGATCGAGAGAGAATGAGAATGAGATGGCCCAAGCGAAGAGGAAAAGAATCTGGCACAATATATAATTGTGTTTACTTAAACGACGGAATGACTTTTTGTTGTCTAGGTAACTACTTAGACGATGAAGCGTTGGTGCATCGTCGAAGTAATAACCTAGACAACAGAATATGTAAAATTTCCGTCGTCCAAGTGAGTACACAGACGATGCACCGACGCGTCGTCCTCTAAGTAACCACTTAGACGACGATGCGTCGGTGAATCGTTTACGTCCTCACTTGGACGATGAAACGTCATTTTCATCGTCTAAGTATGACTTACATGACAGAAAAATGTGTAAGACGGCGCAAATTATTTACGTCGTCCAAAGTCCACTTAGACGACGAAACCTTAAAGGTTTCGTCATCTAAGTTTCTTTTTCTCGTAGTGACTTGGTCATTCCTAGCCAAAATCTTGTAGTTCTATACAATAATTCTAAGGAAAAATGGTCATAGACATCGGTTCTAGGCTGATGTCTATGAAAATCCGAACTGATGTGTTAGTGGTTGATGTCTATTCTCCAAAACTTTTAGACATCGGTTGACTAACCGATGTGTATTAATATTTTAGACATCGGTTTTGGTTAATTAAACGATGTTAATGGCTTATATTTTGACAATTATGTTAGTGTATGTATCGTGAAATCTTCTTATAATTATGTTTTATGCTTTATAAGATCAAGATGATGTAGAAGAATTTTCCTAATTAACATCGCTTACTCCTAAATAACCGATGTCTAGTGCAAATAAACCGATGTGTTTGTAACTAATTGACATTGTCTGTTTGATTACAAAACGATGTCTATATATCTCCTAGACATTAGTCTTTTTTGGCTTTCTTGACCAGTTTGTACTTATAGACATCGATTAATTTTGCTTAACTGTTGTTTAATACCATTATAGACATCGGTTTTGCTCTGTACTGATGCATTTTGTTTATAGACATCAATTAGTTCTACCAAACTGATGTTCATTTCCTGATATGCATATATTAAAAGTAGTTCACAAACCAAGCTATAACTCATGTCCATTTCCTAATCAGTCATATATCAAAAGAAGCTAGTTTACACACAGCTAACTCAAGTTCATTTCCTGATATGCTTATATCAAAAGTAGTCTACAATGTGATGCCTCAATCTTCATATGATGTGCCAGACCGGCACTGCTCATGATTCTCCATGCTCGATTGTTTTTGTTCTTATCAATTTTATCAGGAGAAGGGGTGCAAAGCTCGATGGCATTCGCCTCTAAGGTTTCAGAATTGCAGGAAATGTAACTACAACAAATAAGAATAAAAGTTAGCTTCCAATAAATAACTGTACAAACTCAGGTAACCCAAAAAATCAAAGCATGAGTACTAACACAAAGTGAATCCCTTAGTAAAATGCACCAAGCAGCTTACTTGTTAACATATGTTAAACTTATAAAGTCAGCATATTAGAGACAGCTTAAACAATTATATTTTTAGTTGTTGCAGCATGAAGAGTACAGTAGACTTGAAATACACACAGACAGTACACGCAATGTGAAGAGGCCGCTGGGTAAGCATCAAATCTTTCCCGACAAAGACTTGCATATTACAAGCATCAAAACAACCTGATGAAATGATGTTGCATGTGATAAAAGTACCTGATTTGATGCATAGGCAGTTGAAGAAAAAGAAGGAACTTCCTCTGAGTTTCCATTTTGAATGGCCCTTGTGTTTCCATTTAATGTATTCATGTCCATTTGGTTTCCATTGTTCCGAGCAAACTGAGATGCATCTTTTGAACTTGAATTTGCTACACGTGATTCATCAGTGTAAGCTCCACCTCGTTATCTGGCATCAGCTAACTCAAGCCCGAGGAAACCAGTCTGATAGTAACATTAAGGTAAGAGAAAAACATCAAGTACTCGCTTTTAATGTAGATACTAGAGGCATGAGGGAAACTTATTTACCTTTGTCAAGGGCCTTGTTGAAGTTTTACTTCTTTCAAGTTTATTTTGATAGTAGATAAGCCAGTTCTCCAGCTTTTTCTTATTTTTTACCAATTTCGCGAGTTTGTTGGCATTGTAAACCAGCTGCATATAATTTGTAAATGGGTATCAGCTTTCATACAAATCAATTCGAGAGGTTCTGGAGTTAAAAAAAGGTTCATCACAAGCGCTTCCTTCCAGAAAGTTGGAGAACAATCATTGCATAGACTGCAATAATGATTTCAAATCCAATAATCTTCATTTACAAATCACAGAATCATATTTCTTGGAATAAACGCGTTTTTGTCATTATAGATTTAAACTTTTACTGTATGGGAGGAACAAACCTGATGAGTAAGATAGTGGTCTGGGTGGTTCACAAGGAAAAAGTGCTCCACGCTTTCACTTGTAGATTCATCTGCATCTGGAGGAACATTTCTAACAAGGACCTGTGAATAGTAAAATAGTTAAGTAAATGTCTAGCGCTTATCATTTTGATTTGGTAGATGCATGATCAGTAAAATGAGGTTCCACAACAGTGAGCCGAACTAACAAACCCAGGCATGGAGTCAGTCTCACCGTAAATTGATCTGGTCTGCGTTTTTCTGTTGCAAGAAAATGCAACCGCATTTTGGCAACTTTGTCATACTCTTTCAGTAGCACATAGCATGTCCAAAAGCTAAAGGCATAAGCCATCACTATATGAGTCTAGATTCTGTAAAATTCAATCAAATAAGCAGTATGAGAATCCTTCGACCACAAATGAGAAAAAAAACCAGAAGAGTACAGAAAGGGTACAGAAATGTTTCGAAATATCTAGAAATGACGCGGATAAACAAGGAAGTGTCTCACCTTTGTGATTCCTCTGGGATATTGGAAACTGAAAGCTTATCAATGTCACTAGAAGTTACATTGGCTAACTTGCCTGCGAGGTCCAAACTGTTATTTGTCCAATTGACTGGTACCAAAAGACCTAAATCATTTCGGGTTAACATCTTGACCGTATATCACGTGAGTGAAGCAAATAAGCGTACTATGTGATATTTGTGGAAGGTTTCCCTTCCTGGATCTCTTTTGGAGGATCTGAGAGAAAGTCTAAGTGAATCTCCAAATCCGCACATTTTGAGTTACGAAACGAAAGACCCAACTAATACCCACAATACCCTCTTGATTTAATGTGTGCTTGACCAAAGCTTCTTAAGTCTATTTTGACTCAAGAGGCCCTAGTCCTTGTTTTGTGCAAAGGAAACCAAACCTTATAGTAAACCCTTTTGGAATAGATCCTAATCATATTTACATACTCATCTACCCTGATGGTGAGTAACTAATTCAACCATGGTCCCATTTTTAGTTATTTAATGCATACATCAACTTAGTTAAGGTCAACACATGCATAATTTAAACCATATATGAAGCTCAAGCACATAAACAACCACAAACACATAGTAAACTCATTCACAGACAAATGCTTCACACAAAATACACTAAAACATAAGCCATACATAAATCAATCCATCATTTGTCTACATCAAATGGCTAGGGTTCAATCCCTTGCCTCCCAAATGGGACTACTCACTACACATGGTGAAAATAGAGTCTAGATACATAAAGAAGAATCAATAAGTGGAAGAAATAACCGAATAGTCCCTTTAATAAAGCCTTCAAGTCTCCAAGCACGTCTTCACTTCTTTCTCTTTCCTTGCTTCTTGGCTCCAAAAAAGATGATGAACCCACCTTAGGCTAAGGTGAAGAGGGTAGAGATGAGAGTATGGTGGTGGTGATTGAGGTTCCTAGGCCCTTTTGTTGTGGTGTAGACGTGTTTAAAGTAGAGGAGAAAGCTAGGGAGTTAGGGAATGGTTGAGGGTTAACTCTAGAGCAAAAACTATGCAAAACTTGAAAAATGAGATATGTTTTATATGTGATTCAAGGGGAGCTCGACCAAGAGGGTTAATGGGAGAGAAAATGGGGTATTATGAGCCCTTGGATGTGCTAGAGTGGCTATGAAGTTTAATCCAAGGGCCACAACTTGTGATCCTCTTTTCTTGGCTTCTAGCTAGAGTTCAAACCATGCCTAATATCTCTACAATTCAAAATGTGTGACACCCTAGCCAAATCAGCTAAGCTTCATATCTACACTACAACATTTTTGCCCATTACCGGCGAGATCACCGGAGACAAGGCCGGCGACCGGAAAAGTCGCCGGTAATGTTCAACATTACCGGCGACTTAGCCCGTCGCCGGCAATGTCGCCGGAATCTCGCCGGTAATGTTGCAAAACATTACCGGCGACTCCAACCGTCGCCGGCAATGTCTAGGGAGACATTACCGGCGATTTTCCGGCGGGAATTTCGCCGGAAATGTCTCCTAGACATTGCCGGCGACGGTTGGAGTCGCCGGTAATGTTTTGCAACATTACCGGCGAGATTCCGGCGTAAAGTCGCCGGTAATGTCTTCATTTCCGGCGACTTACTCCGTCGCCGGCAATGTGTCTTATATTAGATGCCGGATCGGGCAGCTCGATCATTCAATCATTTTGAGCGAAAAAAATCCAGAGAAATCGAAAGAAGGAAAACGTACGCTCTGAAATCGATCATTATTCGGTATATTGTCAAAATTAAGGCGGGCGTCGAAAACTCGATCAGTCGGGAAGCTATTTATATAGGTACGTAGGTGTATATATACGTATATGTGGTATATATATATGTGTGTGTGTGTGTGTTGATCAAATCCAATTCGTGAGATATATATATATATATATATATGAAATGTTGTTGATGTACGGTCACCGAAACGAGAAAACAGCTTGTAGTTAATCTTGTGTCTGAATCAATGACTGGTATTATCGTATTGTTATCGGAGCCAGGCTTAACAGAGATTAGATCGATATATCATTGAGTACTATCATCGAGTACTGAATACGTACTATCATCGAGTACTGAATCGAATTCAGAGATTAGATCGATATATATACATATGCATGCATGTGTTGATTTAATTAGAGTTGAATTGAGAGATCACGTCGATTATTAGTAGTGAATGTGTGTATATATATATAATTAATACGTAAAATTGTTAGAATTTTCAGGATGGACAAGAGTTGGATGAGCCTCGAAAGATGGGATGTCAGATATCACGAGGGAATTAGGAGTTTTGTGGATTTTGTGAAGGCTAATTGTGGAGACACTACACTTCATTATTGCCCGTGTAAAGAATGTAAGTGTTTCAGCGATCGATTTCGATTTCCCATTGATAAAGTGTAGAGGCACCTGAGTAAATATGGGTTTTGGGATAAGTACACTTGTTGGATTTATCACGGTGAAACATCGGTAGCGGGTCCGCATGATCATGGACAATTTGGTGAGAGGGCCAGTCCACGCTATGATTATGGACATTTTGCTGAGAGGGGCAGTTCATCCTATGATCCAACATCGATGTTAATCAATGATATGTTTCCTCATGAGAGCGGTGTATTTGCTGATGAAGCACCAAATGTCCCTCCCGTCGTTGAGGGTTTCCCCCATATCGAGCCAGTCGAACCATTACCTGGAGGTCATGCCAACACAAGCGGTATGGACAAGTACAACAACCTGATTGCATTGCAACAGACTCCGTTGTACGACGGTTGTAGTAAGACTGTTCTTGAAAGTGTGATGGGAGTGATGCAGCTAAAAATGGAGAACAAAATGTCTGTCAAAGCTGTTGATTCTTGGTTGAAGTGGACTGCTTCGCTACTGCCACCCGGTCATCGTCTTCCTACCACTCATCATAAGGTGCGACATATCCTGAAAGATCTTGGGCTTTCCTACATCAAAATCCATGCATGCAGATATGATTGTATTCTCTTCTGGGGAAAAGATCTCGAAGACCTTGAAGCCTGCCCGGTATGTTTTACAGAAAGGTATATGTTGACTCCTGCAGGCAACAAGAAAGCTGTGAAGATACTTCGATATTTCCCGCTTATTGATAGGCTGGAGCGGTTGTTCATGTGTGCTTTCACGGCCGAGGCAATGAGATGGTGGGCTGAGAGGAACTTGCCTGACGATGACACCCTTATACACCCTTCCGACGGAGAGGCTTGGAAGCACATGGTCAGGGAGTTTGATCATTTTGCAGCAGAGGTCCGAAATGTTTGGCTAGGGCTCTCATCTGACGGATTCAACCCTTTTGGCAACATGAGTCTTCAATACAGTATATGGCCAGTTATTTTGGTACCGTATAACCTTCCACCATGGATGTGCATGAAGAAGGAATACAATATGCTCACTCTGTTAATTCCGGGCCCGGGTTATCCAGGAAAGTGTCTCGATGTGTATTTGAGGCCTTTGATTGAGGAGCTTAAGTACCTGAGTGAGTGTGGCCACCCCACTTACGATAGGTTCAAAAAGGAGATGTTCCAGATGCATGCCATGCTTGTTGGCACCATCAGTGATTTTCCTGCCCGCGGTATGTTGTCGGGCAACGTTACCAGGGGTTACAGGGCTTGTTCAGAGTGCATGACGGTTGATTGTTGCAGTCCTCATTGCAGTAAAATTGTCTCGATGCGTCACCGTTGTTGGCTTCCATATGATCACCCATTTAGGCAGGATCCAGACGCGTTTGATGGGACTGTTGAAACTGGTGTGGCACCCAGGCGATGGACAGGGGACGAAATTTTGGAAGTGTTGAATGAATACGATTTTGGCCAGCTGAGCAATCATCCTGACATAGTGGCGTCAATTCCAGAAAAGCCCGAAAGGTATAAGTTTTGGACACACAAGAGCATATTCTGGGAACTCTCCTACTGGCCCAGGTTGCCTATCAGACATTACCTAGATGTCATGCACATAGAGAAGAATGTGTGTGAAAGTGTGGTGGGCACAGTTCTTAACTTGGAGGGGAAAACAAAAGACATCCCTAAGGCACGCATTGATCTTAAAGCAATGGGTGTGCGGAAACATTTGTGGTTAAGAGATGGTAAGAGAAAAATGCCGCAAGCTCCGTACACCGTAAAGCCGAAGCATAAGCATGAAATTTTTCGGTGGCTGAGTAATGTCAGGTATATATTCGATCTTATGGCTATGTATGAATTTGTCCTTAAATTTTTAGCGGAGTATATATGGTTATATGCGAGAAATATAATTGGTCCATATATATGGCTTCATCTATATATATATGCAGGTATCCTTATGGCTATGCAGGAAATATAAGCAGGTGTGTTAACTTCCGGGACAATAAGATGTACGGATTAAAGAGTCATGACTGCCATGTACTGCTTCAACGCCTTTTCCCTATTTTCATTCGAGGGTACATGCCCAAAGAGGTGGTGGAGCCGTTGGTGGCCTTGTCAAGATTCTTTCAGAAGTTATGCACCAGGGAAGTTAAAAAAGCAGACCTGAGGGAGATGCAAGATGACATCATTTTTATCATGTGCAAGCTTGAGAGGATATTTCCCCCAAATTTTTTCGACATAATGCCGCACCTGATGATCCATCTTCCCGAACAATTGTTGCTTACCGGTCCCGTACACTACACTTGGATGTATCCCATGGAAAGGTACAAATGATTCATAAATTTGGTTTGCCTATGGTTTTTATATGTAATGACTTCTGGTTAAGTAAGTTAACATGTACTTGTTAACTTGTAGACAATTGGGAGCCTACAAGGACTATGTGAAGAATAAATATGCACCTGAAGGGTGTATCGCTGAAGCATATCTTGCGCACGAGTGTGTAACGTACACCAAAGTGTACCTCGAAAATGTAGAGGACCCCCAACAACATATGCCGATAGATGAACCCCAGTTCAACCTTTCTATCATCTCCAGTGACGTGGTAGTACAGGGAAGCTTGCCAAAGTCGTACAAGTTGGATGGAAATGAGGTAGCCATTGCCCACTGGTCGGTACTGATTAACTGTCAAGAAGTACAATATTGGAAAAACTATCATCTTCACTGCCCTGCTATTGCCGGAAATGTTGATTACCACAACAAGACGTTTGCAAACTACTTTGGTCAATGGGTAAGTATATGTGTATATGTCTATTTTTATATATATATCCTTACATAGCATGTATGTATGTACGTGCTTTTGTGGTTTCAAGATGACATAATTTCTTCTGTACGTATTAATATATGGACGTTTTCAGATGAACCATGTAGCAGATGATGGTTGCCCAGAGTGGTCAAACGAATTGAGGGTCCTGGCGATGAAACCGATTGCTTCAAAAGTGTACTCGATGTGTCAGGTCAATGGCGTGAAATTTATATGTGAAAATCGAGACGACCGACTGAAAACACAGAATTGTGGGGTGATGGTCCATGGTGGGCAGGATGGCGTTGACTATTACGGTGTCCTTCATTCAGTTGTTGAACTAATTTATGGGAACCGCATGAAAGTGCACTTGTTCAAGTGTAGATGGTTTGATACTAGCCCGGAGAACACAAGGACCGATCAGTACGGAACATTTTCGGTGAATACTGCTACTACCTGGTATGAAGATGACCCTTTCGTTCTTGCCTCATCAGTAAAACAAGTGTTTTACCTGCACGATCTTCTTAACAAAGTCCCGTGGAAGGTGGTTAACCATGTTGCTCATAGAAACATATACAGTGCTGCCACACTTTGTGATACCGCAGATGATGAGGAAGTTACTGCATACCAAGAGCCGAACGCTTTTGACATTCCGGAATCATCTACGATTCGCCTTAATAATGTGAGATCTGGGAGTGTGGTTCGATTACTGGAGCAGAACTTCTCGATGTTAATCCATATGAAGTTGACGCTGATTCAGATGACGAGGAGCGGCACATATTGCCAGAGGTTACCTATGAAACCGAGTCAGACTCAAGTGATGAAGATGATTACGATTATCATCCTTAGTACGTTGGAAATTGTAGTCGGAAAATGTGCATAGCTGGAAATGGTACGTACGTATACGGAAAATGTAGTCGTTAATCGTACGTATACGAAAATTGATAATCGAAAATGTAGTCTATAAATGTAGTCGTTAATCGTACGTATACGGAAATTGATAATCGAAATTGTAGTCGGAAAATGTAGCCGGATATCGTAGACGGAAAATGTAGTCGTTAATCGTACGTATACGGAAATCGTAGTCGTTAATCGTACGTATACGGAAATCGTAGTCGTTAATCGTAGTCGTTAATCGTACGTATACGGAAAATGTAGTCGTTAATCGGACGTATACGGAAAATGTAGTCGTTAATCGGACGTATACGGAAAATGTAGTCGTTAATCGTACGTATACGGAAATCATTAATCGAAAATGTAGACGGAAAATGTAGTCATTAATCGTACGGATACGGAAATTGATAATCGAAAATGTAGTCGGAAAATGTAGCCGGAAATCGTAGACGGAAAATGTTGTCGGATATTCTTCGGGAAATAATGACATTACCAACGAGTTGAAGTCGTTGGTAATGACATTACCAACGAGTTATAAGCAACTCGTTGGTAATGACATTACCCACGAGTTAACTCGTCGTTGGTAATGTCATTACCAACGAGTTGCTTATAACTCGTTGGTAATGTCATTACCAACGAGTTGAAGTCGTTGGTAATGACATTACCAACGAGTTATAAGCAACTCGCCGGTAATGTCTTCTGGTTTGTGATTTTATCCAGCCCGAGCCTTTCATTTCTCCTCCTCTCCCTCTCCTCCTCCTCTCCCTCTCCTCTCCCTCTCCTCCTCCCAAATCGGTCCGGTGAGTGTCCTCCTCCTCCTCTCCCACTCCTCCTCCTTATCCTCTACTCCTCCTCTCCCTCTCCTCCTCTCCACCGATCCCCTCTCCTCTCCTCCTCCGAAAATCTCCTCCTCCCCTCCTCCCCTCCTCCCCTCCTCTCCTCCCCTCACCATTGTAGGTGGAAGAAAATGGCAGGTCCGATCCTCTCTCTCTCCCTCTCTCTCTCTCTCTCAATTTTTAATTTTTTTTTTGCATGTGTATGTGTATGTGTATGTGTATGTGTATGTGTATGTGTATGTGTATGTGTAAATTAATTAGGGTGCTAAGTTGGAAATTAGGGTGATAAGTTCTAAATTAGCATGTATGTATATATGTGATGTATATATATATTTAGGTATGTGAATATGAAGTGATGTATATATATATGTGAAAATTATGTATAAATGTGGTTTTGATGAATATGTGATGTATATATATACGGAAATTAAACCTAATTAAGATGCATGATATATATATGTGTGAAAAATGTGGAAAATTAATTAGGGTTTGTGATTTGGATGAATATGTGATGGATAAATTTAATTAAGATGCATGATGTATATATATATACACATCGAATATGTATAGTCGTTAATTTAGGTGATATAGTTGTTAATTAATCGTATAAATGAAGGTGGAAATCGGGATCGGGACGGTTTGGAACCGGAACGGTTTGGAACCGGAACGGTTTGGAACCGGAACGGTTTGGAACCGGAACTTATTGTAACTGGAACCGTTATGTTACAAACGGTTCCGGTTACAAACAGTTCCGGTTTCAAACGGTTCCGGTTCCACACCGTTCCGGTTCCGATTTGTTATAGAACCGGAACGGTGTGGAACCGGAACTGTTTGTAACCGGAACCGTTATGTTACAAACGGTTCCGGTTACAAACAGTTCCGGTTTCAAACGGTTCCGGTTCCACACCGTTCCGGTTCCGATTTGTTATAGAACCGGAACGGTGTGGAACCGGAACTGTTTGTAACCGGAACCGTTATGTTACAAACGGTTCCGGTTACAAACAGTTCCGGTTTCAAACGGTTCCGGTTCCACACCGTTCCGGTTCCGATTTGTTATAGAACCGGAACGGTTTGGAACCGGAACTGTTTGTAACCGGAACCGTTATGTTACAAACGGTTCCGGTTACAAACAGTTTCGGTTTCAAACGGTTCCGGTTCCACACCGTTCAAACGGTTCCGATTTGTTATTGAACCGAATCCATGACTATTACGATGTCCAGGAGGTTTTGCGGCTAATTGGCTTCGGAGAGGTTCCCGAAATAGTGGAGGGAACAGTAGTCAAGCTTCCTCCTCGGCCGCAGTTAGCAACACGCCCAGTGGGCCAATGATGACTGCTCGCACGAGAGCCTTGCTAGAGGCGCGAGCTGAGGAGGAAGCTGCACGATCAAGAGCCGTGGAACCGGAATTCGAGGCTCGAGCCTCAGTCTCTAGACGCTCAATCAGCAGACGTCCCTCCGGTGGCAGAGCCTCAGACGAGCGACAGTCAACGGGGGCATCAGAAACTCCCTCAATCCGAATGCCCCATATTCGGATGGTGCCTACTCCCGTTTCACGGGAATCATCTGAGGCACATGGTGGTGCTGGCGCCTCATCGTCCAGGCCTCGTCTATCTCCGCCGTCCGGTCTCTTCCTACCCGACGAGATTCCTGTCATCCTTGAATTCGATGATAGGGGGATGCCTGTTTATATTGAAGGACGGCCGGATTTCCTGACCGTGGAGGAAGCGTATAACTTCCTCCCGTTCGACCCCGTGTATCTTTGGAGTGTGAGGTGCACCAACCAACAAACGGACGATGCAGGTAAATTTTATTTAACATCAGATTGATTACTTAATTATTACTTAAGACTTGCGATTGGTTCAATTAATGATATCAATTTGTTGACATTGTTTTATTAGGCAATTTCGTTAATGGGACTGGAAAACGGAAAGGGGCTAGAGGCACCTGCACCGGGAAGAGACTTGAGCAGGCCACCGGCGGAAGGAAAACGCCCATAAGGGCCAATGAGGATGGCGAGGTGATCGAGGCATTCGACACCACGCGCAAATATGTCAGCATGGCCGGTGCGATCGTGCGGGACAAGGTCCCAATGCTTTGGCCAGATTGGGAATCTGTGCCTATCTACGTGAAGATGCAAGTGCATAATGCACTCAGTGTGAGTAAAATCGTATTTTCATTACGTAAATTTTACATTTATTAATTAAGTCCACTTAAATATATAATTTTACCTTTTATATATTCATATTGCAGGTGTGGTTTGACGTGGATGAAGTTCTTATTCACACGTGGGTAGAGCGTCAACTACATAATCGGTGATGTGCTTCCACTTATTTGAATATATATCGAGTTAGATTTTTGTTTATCAACTGTTTTAATATCTCTAACTTTTTTTCCTTGTTTTAATATAGGTATAAAGAGTGGAAGAACGAGCTTTCTTCCCATTACACTGTATACAAGGAGCTAGGCCGAGGTTCTACTCCTAGCGAATTCCGGTTTAGGGAGTACGAGTGGCTGTGGCTGATAGCCCACTTCGAGCACCCCAAAGCTCAGGTATGCATCCTTAATATATCTTACAAGCCTAATGTATCGTATCAGATTGAAATAGTTAGTTACTAAATTTTTTCCATATGTTTATCAAACAAGGCGATTTCGAAGACGAACCGGGCGAATAGATTGAAAAACACCAGGGCCCATCATGCAGGTTCACTCAACTACATGGGTTGGTCGACTAAGGCGCAGCAACAACAAGAAGTGAACCCCTTGGTGTATATTCATCAGAAGTTCTATCCGCAATGCCCTGATGAAGCGGTAAGTCTTTCGCCTCTCCATGTGTTAATAAAACTATTTTTCGATATTAATAGATGTTGTTAGTTAATACGTTGTTCATTTTCGCTTTTCAATTAGGCGAGAGTGGAGGAGGCGACGACAGAAGTGACCATGAGTATAGCTCGGACTAACCATCCTGACTGCTCCGAGGAAGAAGTCACCCAGTATGCCTCTCAGATCGATCCGCTTGATCCCCCGATAGCGGCTCAGATCATGGCAAAAGCGTGCGGGACTGGAAAGAATACCTATTACTGTAGGGGAATGGGCTCGGCGGGCGAATGAGTATTGAAAACCACTTCACAATACTCTACCGGGTCAAGAAGTTCAACTTCTAGTCGTAACCTCGCAGCGGAGCTTCATAGGACGCAGAGGGAGTTGGAGGAGCAAAAGAGGCAGATGGCCGAGTACCAAATGCAGCAGACACAGGTGCAGGCTCAGATGTACACATGGATGCGGACGATGTACGAGGCTCAGACTACCGGACAACCGTTCCCCACACCTCCCCCGGCCCCGGTCCCTCCGTTCCCTAGCTATCCACCACCACCACCGCACCAGTCAACGCCAGAGCAAGACCAAGGTAGCCACCGGAATTCAAATGAGTACTTTGATTACTTCGACCCTGACCCGCAAGTTCCTCGACCCTGACCTGTAGTTGTAGTTAATTTTCGTATCGTCGTTGCTATTTGTACTGTACGTTGGACATTTATGTGTACTGTTGAACTTGTATGATTGTACGGTTTATGTCTTTCAATGCAGGTTCTGGAATTAGGCCCAATCCAGAACCGCGTTTTTTTTTCAAAATTTTTTCTGACATTGCCGGCGACATGGACCTCAGTCGCCGGCAATGTCACAAATTCCGGCCACGGCGGCGGAACCATTGCCGGCGACGGCGTCGCCGGTAATGTCGGAGACATTGCCGGCGACGCCGTTTCCCGTCGCCGGCAATGTTAACACCGGCGGGAGATTTCCGGCGACGTCATTGCCGGCGACTCGTCGCCGGGAATGACATTTCCGGCGAAAAAAAAAGACAAGGCCGGCGACCTCCCGTCGCCGGTAATGTCTCCTTTTCTTGTAGTGCTAGGTGGTTTGGGCATTCCTTTGGGCCCAACTTGGAAGTTTTGGGCCCTCCTTGATAGTCCGGCTAGCAATGGATAAATCCAACAATTTTTTGGGAGCTTCCGATAACTTTCGGCGACCACTTTTCGTTCTTTTCCCAAAATTGCTCCAGATGCTCTTGTAACTTCGGAAATGTGTTCGGCTTCTCCAAAAATTGATTAATTTCCATCTTTAAGAGCGTTTCCGTGTTAACTCCCAATTTCCTAGCATGAACATGAAACGTTATAAGAATGACGCTTTATTCGTAGAAGACAAACAATAAGCATGGAGTTAGGAATATAATAAGAACACGTACAAATATGGACCTAACAAAGGGAGACTGGCAAGCTAGGAGTGCAAAACTTTGAGTATGGCTTGGAGATTAACTTTAATCCAGAATGTTTCCTCTGTCATCCCTATACATTCCATGTGCACAACCAAGCTTCGTGTTCAGTTGTGTAATGATTTAGATTAGCTAAATAGAGACTTTCTTTGGGGTGACACAACTAACAAGAAGATAGTGCATCTCATAAATTGGGATGATGTGTGCAAGCCCAAATTACTTGGTGGTTTGGGGATTAAGAAGACTCAACACGTGAATTAAGCGCTTTTATCTAAATCTAGATGGAGGATAAGCCAACATGACTCTGGCCTTTGGGCCAAGGTATATCATGATAAGTATTTCCAGGGTCAAAATTTTCTTGGAAATCAATACACTAGCCCTCCTAATTGTTCTAGTACATGGAGGGGAGTTATGCATGGGGTTAAGTTGTTAAGAAGCGGCATGTTGCTGCGTATTGGAAATGGGTTGAGAGTTAAATTATGGAGTGATTACTAGTTGTTTAATCAAAAACTTGGTACTTTTGCTTTATGTGATTCTGTTATGGAAGAAGATCTTCTTGTGTGCAAAGTGTGGGATGAGTATGGCTGGAACGCTGAGGCCTTATATGTTATATTACTTGATCATATTATGTTGGAAATTTTGAACATTCCTCCTGGATTTGAGGGTCGTGGTCCTGAAGTTCAGATTTGGGTCATGCTTCTAATGGCCACTTCACACTTAAATATGCTTATTGTCACGTCCCGCCAACATTCCAAGGGTTGCCTTGAGCATTCGCGAGGGAAGCATGGCTCATGGATAGGATTGGAGCATCCTGGAAGCATTCGAGGGCAGCTAGAGGCACCCGGATGGGGCTACCAGAGGAATCCGGGGGCTGCCAGAAGCAGCCAGGGGGTTGCCAGAAGCAATCAAAGGATGCCAAAAGCACCCGAGGGATGCCAGAGGCAGACATGGGGCTGCCAGAAGCACACGGAGGCTGCCAGCAACACCTGGGAAGGCCTGAGAGGTTCCGGAAGGGTTCGAAACAGCAGGGATGGGTCCGAAACATCACGGAGGCATCCAGAAGGGTCCAGAACTGTACAGGGGCACCCAGAACACTACGGAAGGTGCTGGAAGGCCATAGAAGGACGCGAAAGTCTCTGGAAGACTAGGGAAGCATCACGACAAGTCTGGAACTCTCTATAACCTTAGAGAGGTTCGTGGGTCAAGGTCACTCTAAAGATCTCTAGAACCGTCATAGAACATCATAGAGTTGTATAGATAGGTCTAGAACTCTCTAAACTTGTACAAGTCCTAGATTAGTTTAGAACACTTATGCTTGGAGATGGATGCTATAAATAGGGAACCACCCCTCCCATTTGAGGTAGGAACTCAATCAAGGAGCTTAGCTTAGGAGCAAACTCTCAAACACTCTTGTAAAGCTTTCTTTAGCAGTACAAGTTTCTTCTTTCAAAGCTCTTCTCCATTTCTTCTTTCGGTTGTTCTAGCCAAGCATTCGCGAGAGTTAGGCTGACTTAGCATAAGGGAAGTGCTAAGGCCACACAAGTGCTAGCTGAAAAATATGCTCGTGACATTATGCTTCCTTTTTTTATTTTGGTAGTGTTCAATCTTTGTGGAAGAAACTCTGGGACTTAAATGTTCCTCCAAAGCTGAAAGCTTTTTTGTTGACCATGGTGCATAATAAATTTCTTACAAATTTGAAACATTTTAGAAGAGGTATGTATGATTCTGCTGATTGTGAGTATTGTAATGGTAATGAGGAGTCACAGCTGCATCTCTTTCGTGATTGTCCTCAGGAAAGGTACGTTTGGAGTTGTATCAAGGTTCCTGCTTCTATTTTGAGAACCTTTAATCTAGATTGGAGGGCTTGGTTGAAAGCTCAATTGTATTGTAATTTAGCTGTTCCTGGGGGTATAAAATGGCGTGAGTTCTTTGCTATGATTTGTTGGCATTTATGGAAGTGGCACGATAAAAAAAAATTGATAGTGGATTTAGTTTTCCTAGTGAGCCTGGTCTTATTATCGAGAGAGTTGTGTTGGATTGGTGCAAAGCTAATGATGTTGCTAAAGCCAATGCAAGGAATCAATATTGTATCAGTAGTTTGCAATGGAAGAAACCATCTCCTGGTTTTGTGAAATTAAATTTCGATGGTTTTTCGTTCCTTTGTTGGGTTGATTGGTGCTGAAGGAATTATCAGTGACTCTTGTGGTGAATGGATTGTTAGTTTTTAGGTTAATATTGGCAGTGGGAGTGTTCTGCATGCTGAAGTTTGGAGCCTCTATCATGGCCTTAAGTTGGTTAGTGATAACTGTTAGTACGTGATCCCGTAAACACATAATGGTCGCACACTTAGTCACTCCAAACGGGTCAACACTGCCCAGACCAAACGCAAGACAGTAATACATGCTTCAACTTTAAACAAGGAAGCAACACCATCCGAAAGCCCACGTGCTTGGAACAACAAATGAAAGGTACCAGGATAGATCATGAACAAACAAGCAGGATCTCACATCGAAGAGCAACAAAAGACTCTATACTCAACCACCAATATAAGCAACACATTTATGACAGTTACAAGGTACGCTCGTTACTCTACCAGTACTATTGTTACGCTTCATACACTAACTTGAGCATCGAAGAGTCGAAGGCAGGAACAACTCGTCAAGGCTTCTAACGACTGTTTGGTGTATCACTCTTAACAGCAGGAAAATGACGACACACGCGCGGCAACTTAGATCATCCGAATTGACCCCATCCGTACCTATACCGAAATTCCTACGGAGTTTGGTAGAAATAATTGGCGCCGTCTGTGGGAATCGAGCAATCGTAAACCACCCGAAACCATAACAGAGAAGATGGCAACATACCATGTTACATCCGAAAGCCAAAAAACGAGAGAGGCGCTCGTCGACGCGATCAGCAGTATCAACGACCTAACGGAGGACGAAGCAGCAGCCCAACTCGTGAAGGAACTCCAAACGGCCCGAACCGAGAGAGACTAGGAATGCCATGCCTGACATCACTTGGAGGATCGGCTTGATGCGTTCATCCGAAGCCAAGAGACCCAACGAGAAGAATTTGGACCGACGGAGGAGCCAGGGACGAGCGGGCAAGCCGTCAGGGTAGACACACCGTGGGGACGGCGAAACAACCAGCTCCCAGGACCTCCACCGCCGCCCAAAAGGACACGGGAGTATGATGACGAGGAACCTACCACGACAGTTGGGAACGCCATGCTCCAGCGAATGGCGGAGATGGAGGCTGAAATCATGTCACTCAAGAAAAGCATGCACGCCGGGCCAAAAGGAATGTACACTCCCTGTGTGAGCCCCCTATCGGATGATATCCTGGCGCATGGAAGGGATCCGTACTCCAAAACCGTCAAGATCAGCAAGTTCAACGGGAAGGAAAACCCGCGAATGCACATTGACGAGTACCAATCCGCCACCGCAGGTACCCGGTACTCGGATGCAACCCTTTGTTTCCTATTTCAGGAGACACTGGCGGAAGAAGCACGAAACTGGTTCTACGAGGTGCCAACAGGATCCATCCATTCGTTCGATGAACTTACGGAATGCTTCCTCAAGCGATACCCGCTACAGGTCAAGTACAACACCACCAACACGCTACTAAAGGTCCGTCATGGGGACAATGAAAACCTATCCGGCTTCATCAGCTGGTGGAGGGCCCTTGCAAACACGTGCAGAAACCTCGACAAGAACGTAGCAAAAATGGCGCTACTAGAGAACCTGACGGGAACCCCGTTCGTGGAGAAGATGGTCAGAAAGGACCACCTCGGGTACGACGAGATCATCGACCTAATCGTCCTGAAGGCACTGGTGGAAACCCACGTGTACGGAGCGCAAGGTCCAAGCACGACGCTGACCTCGAAGACACTCGGCTACACACAAGATCGCACGTCATCCCCCCATACAGCCAAGAATCCGCCACCGAAAGCACAGCCCGCCGCGTCTCGCAAGCGCGAAGATCACTATTGCGAACATAGGAACCACAAACAGTATCAGCAGACGCACCACGAGCGCTCACCACCGCGAAATCTACCACACAGAGATCCACACCAGCGACACGCGGTCTTCTCCATCACCCAAGGCACAAACGAGGAAGTGTTCAAGCAGAACAAACGATAAATCTGCCCGCCAATGCCTAAGGCGCCCGGCATCACCCCTATGTGGAACAACATGGGAACATGGTACATGTATCATGATTCGAATACCCACAACACAAATGATTACAAAATCTTCTCCAAGGAAGTCAAACGATTGCACACGGAGGGAACGCTGATCTTCCAAGCAACGAACGCGGAACGCCCGACGACGGATATACGAATAAGGGGTACCATCAACAACATCACGGGCGGGAAGCGGAAGGCCGAATGCCCACGGGAACGGGAAGAACCCCGACCTAGGGACGTATTTGTGGTACATCTCAGAAATCCACCAAAGGATTTCAAGAAGGATTGGCCCCCAATCACCTTTATCCACGAGGAAGAAGGCAACCAGAACAGCACGCTCCCGTTCGTCATCGATGAAATGGTGGACCGATACCTAGTCAAGTTCATCCTCATCGATAACGGAGCCTCCATCAACATCATCTTTCGAGAGGCATACGAAGGCCTCAAGCGCCCGAAATGCAAGATGAGCAGGACCACAAGAGCATCGCCAGCTTCTCAGGAGAGACCACTTACCCCCTCGGTAGCGACTACATGCGATTCGGCATCGGTGCACCAGGAACCCCCTAGAGCGAAATCAGAACAGACTTCGTTATCATAGACCTCCACACATACTACAACATGATCCTCGGACGGCCGGGTATCTCGAAGCTGAGGCTGATCATCGTAGGCCACAAGCTCATGGTAACGACAGACTACGGAATCGACACGATCAGAGGGTATGATTTCGTGGAAAAAACTATTCAACCAGACAAGGATAACTCGCGATTGGAAGTACTCGCAGTGGCAGAGTGTTCCCTTGAAGAGCAGCAACCTGATAACCCGCTTGACGGATTGAACACTATCCGGCCCGCCGAAGAACGGGAGGGGCAACGCATGATACAACTATCCGATGAACACCCAGAGCGCATGATCTGCATCGGTGCGCAATTGGAGCCTGACATGGCGGCCCGGCTAACCCAGGTCCTGACAGACTGCCAACAAGTATTTGCATGGTCCTACACGGACATGCCTGGAATCTCCCCAAGCATCATCTCCTACAAACTCAGCATCAACCCATTTGCAAAGCCGGTAAAGCAAAAATGGCGGGCGTATGACCAAGAATGATATGCCGTTTGGCCTGAAGAATGCGGGCTCCACGTACCAAAGATTGATGAACATCATATTTGACGGGCTGACGGGCGAGATTGTAGAAGTCTACATCGATGACATACTGGTCAAGAGCACCAAGGTAACGGATCACCCTGAACACCTACGAACCGTGCTCGAGCTCCTAATCAAGAACGGCATGCAATTGAACCCGGTCAAATGCATGTTCGGCGTAACAACAAGCAAGTTTCTAGGATACATCATCAGCAAGGGGGGAATCGAGGCCTCAACAACAAAGGTCAAGGCAATACTAGATATGCAACCCCCCACGACCAAGGTCGAACTCCAAAGCCTCACGGGGAAACTGGCATCCCTCAATCGCTTCATCTCCTGTTATTCCGACAAGTGCGCATCGTTCTCCAAAGCCCTCCGAACGACAAACAAGCGAAGCGTCATTTGGACAACCGATTGTGAAGAAGCGTTTGCATCAATCAAGCAGTACCTCGCCTCAATCCTATACCTATCTGCTTCCTTAACGGCCGTCAGTTCGACTCTGGTCCGAAGAGAAACAAATTCCGAATTGCCAGTCTTCTTTACCGGAAATGGCATGACACCCCCAGAGACTCGTTACCCTACAATCGAGAAAGTGACGCTCGCACTCGTCTCAGCTGCAAGGCGACTCAGGCCATACTTCCAGGCCCACAGCATCCACGTCCTCACCAACGTCCAATTACGAAAGGTATTACAATTCCCGATCACAGCGGTCGACTGGCGAAGTGGGCCGTCGAGCTAAGTGAATACGACATCCACTACGCACCCCGAATAGCAATAAAGGGCCAGGCTATCGCAGACTTCATAGCCGAGTACACGGAGGCCGAGGGGCCAATAGCGACACAGCCCGTCCTCAAGACGCTGTTCGTTAGCATGGAGCCTCCCAAGGAAGAACCTCTAACACCCAAATCGCCATGGAACCTTTACGTGGATAGGTCTTGCACAAAGAACACAAGTGGGGCTGGGATAATACTTACCGGGCCCGGGGGCGTACGAGCCGAGTATGCACTAAGATTCGAATTCAAAGCAACAAACAACAAGGCCGAATACGAAGCTCGTATCGCCGGTCTACAGCTGGCCCGAAATTCAGAAGCCCCGAGCATCAACATCTTCAACAATTCACAGCTAGTCGTCAACCAAATCCGGGGTGACTTCAAGAAAAATGGTGATACGATGACGGTATACCATAACCACCTATGCACAATGTTAAGCAAGCTTAAGTACTTCAACATCAACCACATCCCAAGGGGAAGAAACACCAAGGCAGACGCACTTGCCCGTTTAGCAGCATCGCCTGTACATACGGAGCCAGGGCAACGGGTAGTGGAAGTGCTAAAGAAGCCGAGCATCACGAAAACTCCAGAAGAGATCTTCATGATCGAACCACACACAGCTAGCTGGATGGACTCGATCATCAAATACAAGACAAGGGGCGAACTACCAGCAGACCGGGGCCAAGCAAAAAACATCATAGCCCGAGCAGTCAACTTCAACATCCGACATGACAGCCTATGCAGACAAGGGAAGACGTGGGCCAACCTCAAATGCGTTATACCAGAGCAAGGCGATAAGATACTCATGGAAATCCATTCGGGCATATATGGCCACCACGCGGGAGCACGATCAATCGCATAAAACGCACTCCATTGCGGATTCTGGTGGCTCACCATCCACGCGGATGCAACTGCAATCACTACGACCTGCCATCAGTGCCAACTCTACGCGCACAAGAATCACGCGCCCGCGGTTCCCCTATCGATCCTCACCTCTCCTGTTCCGTTTGCATAGTGGGGACTCGATCTCATCGGAGAGCTTCCAAAATCCAAGGGCCAATATCGATACATCATAGTCATCATTGACTACCACACCAAGTTAATCGAGGCAGAACCGATGGTCAAGATCACGACCGAAAAGGTGAAAAGATTCCTATGGTGTTTCCTCTACTGTCGCTATGGCACCCTACTCAACATCATCACTGATAACAGGCCGCAATTCCACAACGATGAGCTCAAGGCATTCTGCAAAAGGCAAGGCACCAATCTGATATTCGCATCACCTGCACACCCATAAACAAACTGACAGGTAGAAGCAGCAGACAAAATCATCAAGGAAGGAATCAAGAAGAATATTGAACTCATCGAAGGGAGATGTTTGGTACGGACGATGGCCCACCTTACTCCCCGAAATACTATGGTCAATCCGAACTACCGCAACGGCAGCAATAGGAGAAACCCTGTTTAGCCTCACATTCGGAACGGAGGCCGTACTACCACTTGAGCTCACGTACAGAAGCCCAAAAATCCAAAGCTACGATCCCACCACCAACGACGAAGGACTCAGACTCGACAACGATCTCCTCGGAGAAAGGCAAGACACGGCACACCTTCACAATACTGCGAACAAGCAGTGAGTCGCTCGACTATTCAACCAACGTGTGAAGGAGCGCCTACTCAAACTGGGGGACTGGGTCATGAAAGCAATTCAAACAAAGCCCAAGGGATTACGCCCATCATAGGAAAGTTTATACGTCATCGACACAGTCGCAAGTCCGGGTACGTTTTACATCAAAGACATGTTCGGAAGAAAGATAGGCAATCCATGGAACACACAGCACCTAAGGAAGTATTTTCACTAAGTATTCATCTACCTGTGTTTGAGCACATTTTGTAATCTAAACGCACGATAATCTAGTGATTGTAAACTTTTACATATGTACGTTTTGTTGTGTGCCAGTAGCTATATACGTATACATCAAACGCACTCAGACAAGCAATGTAAGCGAAACAAAAGACACTTAGATATATTATCCAAAAATTTGTACAATTCATCAAACGCACGCAGGTGCGAAAGTACAAGGCAAAAGCAAAAGAAAGCAAAAGTACAAGATAGATTAGCTTGCCCCAGCAGCAGCATCAACCCCACCCTCTCCAGGCACTGGCCCGTCACCCCCAACTGGCGCCTCGACGTCCGGCTCCTCAAGTGAGCGCTTTAGCTTCTCAGCCTCGGCGGCCTGCCATGCCTCAAACTTGTCCACCTTAACGAACGGCAACACGAGTGAGGAGAAGTCCACACACTGGATGTTGGCTTCAGCAGCAACCAAGTCCTCAAACTTCTCCGAATCCTTGAAAGCCTGGACCGCGTCAGCCCTGACCTTCTCAAACTTGGAAGAGGCTTTATACTCAGACACTGCCTCCTCTGCAATCCTTTGACGGACCTCCTCCGTCACGGCATGAGCTCGGGCCTCCGCAAGCTCGCGCTCTAGCTTCGCTATTCGCACACCACTGGATGACCGGAGGGTGACTAGGTCGGTCTCCAGGATGGCAACCCCGGACTGCGCTTCCCCAAATCCTTCTTCATCTCGTCGCTCTCACGCACAAGCTCGTTTACTCGTGCGATCTTTCGGTTGGCTATATCAGTGGACTTGGTTAGAGCCTGCTGCAGCTTACCCACGTCAGCCTGAAGCTTCCGGTTTTTGGCCTTCGCCTTCGACAGCATGGTGGTCTGCAGCATCGACCCCTCCAGCCCTTTGATGAGGAAGAATTGATGCTAGAGCTGCGTACATGTATCAAACGCTGAACTGAGGGATTCGCTCTGGTCGACGCTGAAAGGACCCGACTCCAATTTAGTTTCCTAAACCAGAATCAAACCCCTTCTGAAAACACAAAATTTTAAAAACCATAGAAATTTCGGCAGAGTTTCACTATATCGCGGAATTAGCATTAACCTGCACCCGAAAACACACTTCATCCTATGCCACAAAAGCCAAACTTTGGGCACCAATCCCATCCGGATTTCTCAAAATCATAATATAAGTTAATAAGCAAAACTATAACTTTATAGAAATCCGGAAAATCATACGAAAGTATAAACATCAGAGTTTTCAGAGTGACCTCTAGTATATATACATAAATATACAACAATATGTTAAACAAGAAACCTACTGAAAAAGAAATGTAGCTCGAATACTAAGCCTTCGACTGCGACGTGCGACACCAGAATCTGAACTGAAAAAGGCAAAGAAAATCGTTAGAGTGAGTGGACGAAAATAAACATATGCCTTTCACCATTTACATAACATAAAAATAATGCAAGTTCTTAAAATAAATGGAGGTGTCGGGTGAATCTCTCAAGCCCGACGGTGATAGACTAGGCGAATCTCTCAAGCCTAGTGGGCACATCAGGCGAATCTCTCAAGCCTGGAACTGCACTACCGGTGATCAGCCGAGTAGTCAATGCATCGATGCTAAGTAAATTTCATCACCAATAAAACATAAAACAATACCTTCAAAACAATAAATAATCTCAATACTGTATTGGAAATAAATACTGAAACCAAGAACTCGCTATGACAGTGTAAATAAATGTCCACTCACAGATAAGCACAGCGCGCAGACGCTCTAATCCCGAGATCAGGCGGAAAACTCCTCACCAAACGAACGATCACGGTCCCCTGAATAATCATAAATATCATTGTTCAAAATTACAATTCAAAACCCTAAACCACATCTTGAGAACTAACCATTCCCGAAAACATATAACTCGAATATCGACGAAATCGTCGAAAATCCAATAAACACACTATAAAACCTCGCTACAAATTCCGATGCTCAATTCAAAATATAAACCTTACCACTGCGATTGGTGCGCGATTCCGAGCAAAATGACATAAAACTTGTCCAAAAATACCTCTGCCGGAAAACCGCCGCCGCCAGAAAATTCCACCGGCCCAGAAAATTTAAAACTTCACATGTATTTGAAGATCTCGACATTTCCAACAACTTTCTAGTTCAAAGTTAAGCCCATTTTTGACCGGAAAAGGTCCAAATCTCACCTTGAAGTCGAAAACCCTCGCCGGAATTCTCCACCTCCGATCTCCTCCGTCCGGCAATGGCAAGGTGCAAAACCACTTCTAAAAGTTTCCTCTCCCCAAGGGATACAAAACCCCTAACAAGTCGACCTCTAACTCGGCCTCCACCGTCGCCGGCGATTTCGCCGGAAAACCCCCAAAATTCCCAAACTTTGACAAGCCATAACTTCTTCATCTGGCAGCCAAATTGAGTGAATGATTTATCAAAAGAAAGAGGAGAATGAGCCCAACAAGTTTTATGAAGACACCACAGCCAACCGTGGCCGGAATAAGGCACCACAAAGGCGACAAGGTCACGGCTTGAAATGGTGAACATGGGTTAGTCAACTCACCCGAGTTGACTCGGTCAACACCCAAAGTCCAAGTCTGACTTACCCAAAAAGGAAACCCACTATTTATACTTTCTATTTTTGGTAACTTCCGTATTTATTTTACAACAAATTTAGATCGAACGTAACTTTTGCATCGTAACTCTGTTTTCAAAGATTCTTGTGTCTACGAACTTATCTCGACAAATTCTTCAATTTCCACCTGAAGTCAACCAACTTCGACAAATCTGATAAAAATTCAATGGCTCAATTCAACACAAGCTTATCTGATAAAAACGATCAACGGTCGAAAACGGGTCGAAACCAATCTCGGATAAACACGACTAAATCCAACGGCCAAAAATATTCATAACTTATTCCTCGATTAGCGAAATAATTCTCCGAAAATTCCCACGAGGTTGAAATTAAAGTCTCTACAACTTTCGTGAAGGATCTCAAATCAAATTCTTGTCCGATAATTTAGTCGTTAACAAGCTCGTCATAACAACCAATTACGACAAAATCGCGACTATTCGTGAAACTCGCAAATCAAGCCGATAAACATACCATTTCTGGTTCGGGTTGTCACAGGTGCCTAGCTGACACCACTTCTGGAGGGATTCAATGCCCGCACCCATGGAGCTCTGGATACGAGCAATGAACTCTGATGAGAGCGCAGTTTCGCTTGCCACCACAATAGTCACGACAGGTGAGGCCTCGTTCGACAGACCCCAAGAGCTCTTAAACGGGCGGTTGGAGATGCCTTGGCTATCTAGCCTCCTAGCCGAGGTCTGGGACCGGCGACCATCCCCCTCTCCAGGCTGACGGATGGGGGAGATCTCAAACGAACTCCTCGAGGAGCCCGTGTGGGTGGAAGGAGACTTACCCTGGCTAACGCTCCTATCCACGCGTTCAACGCGACGCTCGTCGCGCTCCCTGCTGCGTGTCTCCTTCTCCTAACAGAGTCGCTCCCTTCGGGCCTGCTCACCCTCTCCCCTTTAAGCATCAGGAGCAACTTCTTCAGCCCATCCCTCGGGGATGACGGCTGGGGCTCTGACAGACACGCCCACAGCTTGGACCTCCTCATCTCCTTCCGGTACCGGGTCCAAGTACTCGTTGCAGTTAGGGGGATGCATCACACCCTGAGGAGTGTCGCCCTGCACTAGCTGGCCGCTCGCGTCCTCAACGACCATGAGGGGTTGTCGGGCCCTCTCCATGAGCACCAGCATATGCTGGTGGGCAGCATCCTACTTGGTAGAGGATCTGGACTTCTTCATCTTAGTTGCAATAAAAAGTACACAAGGTTCAGCCCGACAATCTACACAAACGGAGTAACCAAACGCCATGAACAGGAAGGACACGTACCAGGAGGGCGTGAGAGACCACAATGTTTGACAAGCTCCCAGTGATTGGCTGCCCAGAAATTTCGCACGTCTGGGTGGGGGTCGAAAGGAAACTTGATTCGCGCCAACCGCTTCTCCTCCATACGGGTAAGGGGATACGAACTCTGGTCTGCAAAACGCACAAACGGATTAGCAAATACGAATACAAACTTCAAATATAGCAAACGCCGCTAGTCGACACTTATCACACCTAGCGGTTGAAAAGACTCAGGGACTCGGTGTATCTGATCGCGCCCACGCGATAGAGCACCATCCGGCTTGTCGAACTCCCACTCGCCTCCGACAAGACAATGATACTTATGCCAGGCTGTGGAAGAGGAAGGAGGCTCTGTCAGCCACCACTTCGTTCGGGGCTCGACCATCATCGTACCCTTGTCCTTTATTCGAGGAGAATACTTCAGACGGAAGAAGTGCTCGATCTCTGCCCGTGTGGGGAATTGCAGCCCACTTAGCTTCCAAATATTGTGGAAGGCAATCAGTACGTGCGTCAACGTTGGCCCGCATTAGCCTAACGTGATGTTTAAAAGTGTGGGTGCATACTGGAAGAACGGATGGAGGGGCAGCTTCAGCCTGCCTTCAGCTGGAACTCGTTCACGCACACGTAGCCGCGCAGAGGGCGTGTGAACGACTCACCCTGAGGGAGTGCCCTCAGCTTCACCGTACGTGGAATGTGCCCGCCTTGAGGAAGAACGGGAAGGGCAGCCCCAGACGCCCGCTCACCGCGTGGGAGCACGACGTATCCATCTGATCCCCTGAAAGAGGAGAACACGTCAACGCTCGGCACACTCGACCCAGGTTGCTCCATGTTCGGCACTGACGACCTACGCAAAGCACTACTGGCGTTAACGGACAGTGGGGAAACGCTCAGTATGCTATCAGACGAAGAGTCTAAAACACTATGGGATGAAACCCGGGACAGTATACGGAACCTAGGGGTTGACGGAGGCGACTCATCACTGGATACAGCTACCAATTCCATGATCCTAAGAGAAAAGAAAATGGGCGATAAGCCAAACGGCGAACGTGTAGACTTTCGCAACCCCAATCCCCCAGCAAAAACAAGTACCAACCCTTCCCAATACCCAAAATTCGATCAAACAACCAAAAAGTAACAAAAGCCCAAGAACTTGAAGCTGTTCTTCCCAATAACTAGAAAAGCCCAGAAATCTTCTTTACATTCCAACACAAAGCAACACAAACCTAGAAATTTACCCAAAAAAAAAACAGTACCCAAAACAAGTACAAAAGCAATACACCACAAAGCAATCTTCGAAAAAAGCAACAAGAACAAAGACACTACGTTCAAAGAGATGAGATGAAGATTCACGAGATAGTAAGCAACACTCCAAGATTGATAGTAAGGAAATCCAAGAGCACGTTTACGCAGAGTTTCAGTTCAAGCAAGCAAAGTGTAAAAAGGTGAAAGTGAAAACACCACTATTTACAGGCAATAATTCTAACCCTAGGCAAACGCCTACCGTTTATTTTCAGCGCTTCCGACCGCAGGATGATGACACGTGTCTCACGCGCCCCACGCGCTCCCGCCAAAATTAATTACCCTACCGCTTCGAATTCGTTGCACCACGCGTCACGCATATAGAAAACAACTGAAATAAACCATCTGACACACGATCACCCCAAGCGACAGATAACCGTTACGAAGACGAAAAGATCAGAATACGAAAAGACAAGAGGGGCCCACTTCGAAAACAGCAACACCGTTTCGGAGTCCACCCGATAGGCAATTGGCAGTTATGCTTGCGCTATCATGGGCACGGTTGATACCATCATGACCTACACCATTGATCAGGGCTAACGGACTGAGGTCTGGGACCTCCCGTTATGCATCCATCCGATAGAGAAATACCCGATAGTCAAGTGGCAGTTATGCTTGCGCTATCATGGGCACGGTTGATACCATCATAACCTGCGCCATTGATCGGGGCTAACAGACTGAGGTCTGGGACCTCCCGTTACGCATCCACCCGACAGAGCAAGACCCAACACGTAAGCGGCTCCAAACAACAATATCAGGTTTCGAAGTCCAACCCGATAGCCGAACAGCAACAACGGTCGCGCTATCGTGGGACGAGTAGCAACATCACTTGTCGCCACATAAGCGGCTCCAAACAGCAACATCAGGTTTCAGAGTCCAACCCGATAGATGAACAGCAACAACGTTCGCGCTATCGTGGGACGAGTAGCAACATCACTTGTCGCCACGTAAGTGGCTCCAAACAGCAACATCAGGTTTCAGAGTCCACTCCAATAGCGGAACAACAACAAACAACCGCACCATCGCGGTACGAGGCCCCACGACACGACACTTCTACTTTCGACCTCAAAATCGGCTCTTTATCGGAGATTTGGGGGACTCGGGGTTATCAGGGTGCCACCCCCCCTCCTTTCTCAAGTGACCACGTGTGCAAAATCTGGACAAAGCCTTGCAACTCCCCAATCAAGAGCTGATTCCCTTGACTTGGGGACTTGTTAGTACGTGATCCCGTAAACACATAATGGTCACACACTTAGTCACTCCAAACGGGTCAACACAGCCCAGACCAAACGCAAGACAGCAATACAGGCTTCAACTTTAAACAAGGAAGCAACACCATCTGAAAGCCCACGCGCTTGGAACAACAAACGGAAGGTACCAGGACAGATCATGAACAAACAAGCAGGATCTCACATCGAAGAGCAACAAAAGACTCCATACTTAACCACCAATATAAACAACACATTTATGACAGTTACAAGGTACGCCCGTTAATTATGACTGAATGAATGCATTAATTTTTGTAACGCGAAAATCTTTTAGTAGTCAACAATCAAATTTCACCATTTATAAATGACGGGAGCGATTTTCTTCGAGTTCTAGAAAAATCTCTCTCTCTCTCTCTCTCTCTCTCTCTCTCTCTCTCTCTCTCAACCTCAATCACAAAAATTGTACTATGTCATACTTGAGAAATGACGAGGCAAAAGGAGTCTGGCCAATGGGATGACTAGATATGGCCAAATGGCGCAGTCCCACCGGCTAGAGCCCCAATGACTCCATTTTATGCCCTCAGATTTATGAAAACGTAAAAACAATATTTTTGACACAATATTCATTGACCATAACCTTATCATCGTAACTTCGTTATCAACGGTCTATGGGTCTACGAAGTCTTCTCGCGTATACTACGACTTCTATAAGAAGACGACCAATAAAAACGAACTCACTTGTAAGTTGTAACATGCTGATGCAATCATTTAAATCTAAGTGGTCCAAATATATCAACACTATTATATTTTTTCTTATTTCAATTTCATCAATTCTTAATTGAAAAATGCTACAAACCTTCTATCTCGATCATGAGAAACAAAATTTTATTTCATGATGACATAATATTATCTATGAGGTGATTTATTTAAGGAAATAATATGAAATGCCTAATCAAACATGGTATAGTAGGAAATCTTAACTTTAGTTGACTGAGTTGATAAAGCTTGACATACATTCAATCACTTATCTCTACTTAAGTTGACTGAGTTGATAAAGCGTTAAACACATTCAAGCACTACCCTTTAGTGTAATAACCTGATAGTAGTCTCAATTAAACAGAAAGTTAATTAAGGATGCAAATCATCATAACACCAATTTCTGTTATTCGATTTTTTCTTTAAAAGTCATTATATCTTTAGTCAATTTAGATGAAAATTCAAACAAACAAATGTGACTAATAAATAACTTTGACTAGTTAAAAATTAGCTAATTATTTTCTTTTTTAAGAAAAATTGATTCAATTTTATCATGACCTCTGCTTGCTATATAACTAGAAATATTTTCCCTAATTCTCCAGTGATTCACCTGGTACACTAAACACGATCTTGTTCGATCAAGCAACAAGGGTATTACTAGCTCTCGATTAATCGTAGTTCTAGCTTGCACAACATGAGGAGTGTGATTTCCATCCTTGTTCTGGTGACCGCTGCAGCGTTGTTGGTAGTATGGCCGACAACATTTGTTCATGGACAACATTTGGAAAGGGTGGACCAAGATTGCATCAAGCGTTGCAAGGATACTTGTGTCCAGTGAAAGGACCCAACCCCGATTCAGTTACCTAAATCGGAATCGAACCCCTTCTGAAAATACGAACCAACAAAAACTTTTCGAAATTTCGGCAGAGTTTCGTTACTAACGTGGAATTGCATAAACCTGCACCCTGTAAACAACACTTCATCCTATGCCACAAAAGCCAAACCGTGGGCACCAATCCCATCCGGATTTCTCAACATCAATATAATCAACAACAGTAAACAAACTGTACTATATATATATGTATATCCTAGAAAATCCGTATAAAAAAGTATCAGAATGTATCAGAGCGACCTCTAAAGTAAAACATATACAATATATACATCAGTAGGCGAAACAAGAACCTACTGGAAAACACAGATAACTCTGATCACTAGCCTCCAAACCGCGACGTGAAAACACCAAAACCTGAACTGCAACTGGGCACGGAAACCGAAAACCCAGGGGAAAGACAATAAACACGTTAGAGTGAGTGGACGAAAATAAATGTCTTTCACCAGTTAATATATATGTTATAAAAACATATGCGAGTCCAGGTAAATAAAAAAAACAACATAGTACACGAGGTAAAACTCACACTCCTCCAGTGTACAGAGCATGCAAGTAAAAATCCCACGGGGTCACTCATGGACACACACCGTGCTAGTACAGTCTGAATCACGGGATCCCGGACCCACACGTGATTCTAAGCCAGAAAGGCCTCGGTTCCGGGGAAACGCCCCTCGCTGGTCAGGTCGGGGATACGCCCCGCCTGGGATGCCTACCATCGGGGATCAGCCGAGAGGCTAAGTGTATCGATACAACAACGTAACCAAGACTGTACTCTGTGTAAACCAAATCATAAACATTTCGATGCAAATGCATGAAATAATATATAAGTGTATGCACAATCGTATACGTATATCCGTATAAGTATAATCGTAAAAATACATGCTCATGTAATCCGAAATCTCATACGCATGCTCAAGATTGTAAATCATATAAAAGACTCGCAAGAATTCCGTGAAAAGAAATTGTCCACTCACAGGTGAGCAAAATGCGCACTCGCGCTAATCTCGAAGACCGGCGGAAGATCCCTCGCCAGAAACACGATCACGGTCCCGATCTCGATCTCCTGAATGTTCACAAAACATACTGATCAATATCGTAATCCACAACACTGTACTGATGCACGGAAACCAACCGTTCCCAGAAATATGCAATGCTGTACAAAATGAATAACGGAAATTCCGAAATCCCCACTCGAAACCTCGACTGAAAATCGGCTAACCAAATCAACCCGAAAACCTCTGGACGATAACCAGGGCGCGATTACGAGAAAAATGACATTAAAAACGTCGAAATCTAAAAAGTCAACTTTTGGCCGGAGCTCCGCCGTTGATCGCCGCCGGCGGCGGCGGCGCGCCTTCAACCGTGGAGTTTCACGGCGAAACTTTCCAGATTTCAAGGTCTCCTCATTTCGAATCACTTCCTCAACTACCACGAAACCCAAATCACACCGGAACCCTTCCAAATTCCACAAAATCCGATCGGAAATGTACACTCCGGTGACCTCACCGGTGACCCCCGAAACCTTATCAATTCCCAAAACAAAACACCCTAGGAGCATCACCTAGGCTAGGGTAAGCAAACCCCCCTAACCACCACCACCGTGGCTCGCCGGAAAGTGGCCAACCGTCATCGGCGAATTCAAAGAACTCGGCCTACTTCGAACTCACCCAAAACGAAACCAATTCCATCCAAACCAAAGCTAAACCCACTCGAAATCATTCAAGGATGCTAACCATACCTGTTCCGTGGCCGGAGGTGGCCGGAAAGTGGTCGCCGGACTTCGAAGCCGAAACGGGAAACTTCCCTTATCGGGTCAACGGGTCAACCTTCCAAAACAGGAAAGTCAGAGCTGGTCAACGCCCGAAATGCAATTCTCAACTATTTCTCGACTATTTCTCGACTATTCGATATTTATACTCGTGCCTCGGGTCAATCAACGGTCCGAAATGAATATACGATATGATTCGGATAAGCTCGAAACAATCGGATAAACTCGTCGGAAACTGAAACTTCAAATAATCATAAAATATTTCTTGGTTATCGGAAAAATCTTCCGAAACCGCCCACGAGCTCGAAATCACGTACTCTACAACTTCCGTGAAGACACTCATCTCAAATTCTCGACCGAAAACATAGTCGCGAATCAGATCGGCAAATCACATATACGACGTAAAACTGCGACTAAGCAGAATCCCGAGAATCGTGCCGAACATGTAACTGATTCTGGTTCAGGTCGTTACACCAGTGCATCAAATTTTGTAAGCAAGCACATCCCTGTGTTGAACAATGCAGTGTGATACAACAAGAATGCATAGACCATTGCAGCTTCTCCCCCCTCAAACCAAATGATCACATGTTCAATTAGATATATATATATATATTATGCTCAGTAATCTTCTATGATATATAGTCATGTCGTATGTCTTGTTATTTTTCTTGGACTAGCAGTTGTACGTCAAATAAAAAATTTGAGTTTACATATATACGATATATCTGTATATGTAGAAGGCATTAGTTAATTAGTAGTTTTGATTAAGTCAATAAAGTTTTGGTTGATTTAGTCCATGATCTGATGATAAAAGTATATATGTACTATCATATATGGTTTATTTTGTTTCTCTCTATTCCTTAATTCATAATCATTATTTCATATTTGTTTTGATCAAAACATACTTTTTGTTGGCTTAATTCAATTTGCTATCGTAATTATCACTTTAATTAGTGTCTAAAACATAAATTTTGATGGCATAATTCAGTCTGTTGTCAATTTGCTACTATAAATTTAAAACTAGCTAGTTTTGTTACCTATGTTACCATCTAATTATTGTTTTATTTCAAAAAAATTGAAATGTGGAGAGCACTTTTGCTAGAGAAAATTGGCTAAAAATTTTTCTTTCATTTGATTGATGCGTAAAAAAAATTCGCTAGTTTACAAAACTTAACATAAATTCACTTTAGTGTAAATAATCGACTATAAAAGATGACCACTCAAAAGCTCTCAACGAACCCATCAGAAGCCTAAACTAGAGCGAAACTAAATTATAACAAATTGACGATATATATAGAAGATGACCTTTGTATATTATCCCTTGATTGTTAATTGTATATCGATCTAAAGGTTTATAGTAAACCATATCAGCATCACTCCAAGCGTTGCACCAACCATTCTCACGGTCTCAAAAATCACCAAAGTCGGTGGCAACCCTAGCACCTTAATCGATATAAGTATTGAGGTGAACGTGATATTTATTTGGTCATATAGCTCATCAATCTCTGTTAGAGGCTCAAAGCCATTGTACTATTCCCATTGAACCACGAATCGTCTTTTACCACTCACGCTTCTTCCGCTACTTTTGAGAATTCACACATATTGAACCCTCTTGAGTCATAATTAAAGTTATGGATAAGGGTCTATAGCTATTTCATTATGCACCACCAATTGAATCTAATGTTATTTTGATATCATACACGAGCAAGTAGAAATATAGATTCTACGGACTGTATGTGTGACATGAATGATTTGAATTAGCAATGCAGTTGTATAGTAAAATGATCGATTATGGATGTGTTATGGCACTGAATGGTTGTGATATCCTTTTTTTTTGTAAAATTAGAAATATTTTGGGATATTTTGATTTTGAATTATTGGGCGTGGTAAAATATTTTTATAGTTAGTAAATATTGAGGGGTGTCGGGTTGACTTTTTATTGAATTGACAAATGAGGTTGACTTCAGGTGAAAGTCGTAAAATTTGTCGAGATGAATTTGTAGACACGTAGAATGTCATAATCGGAGTTACTACAAGAAAGTTATGGTCAACAGAAGTTTTGACAGGATTTACGAAAACTGAAATACGTGAGTATATATGCGTGTGTTCATATTTGCTAAAGGGAAGACTTACCATTTTGGGAATATTGAGCTTTGACCGCGTTGACCCTCTCTCTTGCGACCCAAATAGCCGTAGCACTGCTCGTAGGCGGCGAGACTCCGGCCGTCCACCATAGGCCGCAATTTCAGTCGGGATTTGTTTGTCTCATTGTCTCCTACCTCCATTTGGCGTTAATTCTGGTGTTAGATAACCATGGTCGACAGTCCTAGTGGTTTCGGCCGACGAGGCGAGTTGGGGGATTTTGCTCCCATCGTCAAGGCGAGTTGAACGTGGCCTGTCTCGAGCCCCATAATGGCTCGACGAGGACGCTGCATCTGGAATTGGATTTTCGGCTGAAGAGGTTTTGGCCATAATTAGGAGTTAGTATAGTTGAACATAATGATGAGTTATATGAGAGGAAGAGATTCATGGTTTAATCTCTGCCGCCAGCGGTGGTCACCGATGGTGGCAGATGGATTGCACGTGGTACTGCCACCATCTGTAGTGACACGTCTGACTAGAAAAAGATTCTAAAACTAGTCATGTTATATATCGTTGGATTCATAAAAACGCAGAATGCATATTCGTGAGGTTAATAATACATTTAGGCTTCATTATCTTACTGGGTGGGTAGTGGTGACTAGTGTCGGTGCGAACGACGAAGAACAAGTTGTATCTTATATCGTTATGATCGTATTATCATATTGGGTTTATTGACAACATTTTCTACTCATTATGTAATAACCCAAACAAAAAATTACGCATAAATCGACACGAATTAGAATTATCGTTAATTAATCGTATCGTATGGTTTGTTAACGACTTTTTTACCGAGCGAGAATTAGACTTTATTTTCTTTACAGAAGTGGTAAAGTATTTTGTTTCAAGTGCGCATGAATTTTAGGAGAATTTTTTGGATAAGCAAGCTATTTTTTTAATGAATTTTGGAAGTCTGCGTGAAGAAAATATTTAAAAATATTTATTTTAGGTCAGCTTAATCTGAACCGTTGGATCTTGATCAGATCAAACCTCATCCATTGATATGATCAGGTGCTTCGGGGTATAAATACAATATTTATGGTGAAAATATGTAGAAAAGCATAAAATACTGGAAAAAATACATAAACCGGATGACTCATATTGCAGGCGACAAGACCCGACCTGACCCGGCTATTCTGACCACCTCTAGTGATGTTATAAGTATGAAATCCAAGTCCTTGATCTCTTGAGTATTTTGGTGGGTTCAATTGTGATTTTAGAGGTGATTAGGATTGAACCCGAATCGAGTTTTAGGGCTTGGAATCACCATCGTCGGTGACGGCGTTCTGGCGAGTGTTGGAGGCCGAGGGTTAGGGGTTTCGACTCCCCTCAACCTCGTAATGCTTTCTAAGTGGTCCATTTGGACCGAGGTGGCATCACGGTGGCGATGGCATATCGGGCCGAATGTTTGGACCGTGGCTTTCGGGTCATTTTTCAGCCACGGTGCTGGTCGGATGGTGTTAGCTCTTTGGGAAATGTTGTTGGGCTTGATGAGAGTTTTAGATTGCTGTATTCAATGCTCCCATCGGAGCTGCCGCCAATGGAGGCGCGTGTGGCTCACGCACCGCCACTTGTGGAAGCTCGTGACGGCCACTCGCCGCCATCCATGGAGAGGCTTCGACGAGGAAAAAATCAAAAATTGACCGGGGGGTTTCTGGGATAGTTTCTCAGTTGATTTTCACACATTTTATCGACTTCCAATATTAAATGAATATGTTATTTATTCAGGAGACCGTGATCGAGATTTTGGCGATGTGACTTTCGCCGGATCACGGAGTTAGCTTTGTACTGTGAGTGGACACTTTATTTTCAGTGTTGATGTGTGAGTCTATGATTATGCATTTTATGGTTATGCATTTTATTAATATGCATTTACGGTTATACATTTACATGGAGGAATATATGATTTGTTTTACACAGAGCATAGTCATAGTTGTTGCATTGATGCACTGGCTTTTCGGCTAATCCCTGAGATGCTCCGGGAGGGATAGAACAAACTCCTGACCTGGGGATTCTTGTAACTGTGAGAAAAATGTACTCAAGTTACTGCCTCCACACATTACACAGTACCCAGGAGGGTTAGGACAAACAACTGACTTGGACTTGTTTATTTTTGGACTTGCATCATTTTTATGTCCATCTATAAAGAAAGACATATTATTTATAGTTTTCAGTTTAAAGTGAAATATTATTTTCGTCCACTTACTCTAACAGTTTTAGTATTTTATATGCCTTTCCCTAGGTTTTTCGGTTTCCTCCGCCCAGTTTGTAGTTTGTATCCTATGATTGCACGTCAACGACGGAGGCATAGAGTTCTTGTCACTGTACTCATCTAGTAGATTCCTAGCTTGACCTGCTAGTTCTGTATATAATGTAAATTAGAAGTCGCTCTGAATACTGTATAGAGTTTACTTCCGTTGTGTTGTATTTTTCATTCCGTCTTCAGATTTCTTATCCCCTTCTATAAACAATTTATATTTCTAGTGGATTCAATGTTTGTTTGATTTAAGAAATCTTATTGGGATTTGGTTCCCACGGTTTGTTTTTTTTTGGACATTTTAGAAATGTATTTTCCTTGCAGGTTTTCGAGTTTCTTGCTTTTAGCAGAATCTTCAGCAAATTTTTTGTAAATTCGGGTGTCGTTAGGGCTTAATTCTGGTTTAGGCAACTAAATCAGGATCGGGTCCTTTCGGTTGGTATCAGAGCATTAGGTTATAGGTTCTGTAGACTTCCGCAGTTGTGTTACTAAGGACATTTAGGTATACACAGCACTTCCGGAGCGATGGCCCGACCGACCGGTGGATCCCCATCAATGCTCATGGTGTTGTGTGTTTTTAAATATTTAAGGTTTAGTGACTGTATCCTTCGTGTTTTGTTCACTAATGTGTTTTTTTATCCATAGGAGATGCCTCCTAGACATGGACCCTGCGTTAATAGGGCTGAAGATCGTGATGAGGATCAGCGGACGTGTGACTTGCTTATGCAAGTTTACAGTTAGAGGAGCATTTTGATCTTGTAGCGAGGGCAAGAATAGCTGGAGTAACCATTTTTTCTGGTTCCATAGATCCTGAAATATGTGAGGCATGGATAGTCAAGTTGGAGCGAGTATGTGAACGACTTCACTTCACTCTAGAGCAGATGATAGTGGCAGCTATTGGTTTACTTGAGTCACAGGCTTACTTTTGGTGGGCTAGTATTGAGAGGGTTCCTGTTAACACCCAATGGCCTACATTCAGAGAATTGTTCATGCGCCGATATTTCAATCAGGTTACTCAGCAATGGAAATATGAAGAGTTTACCAGCCTGAGGCAAGGCAGTATGTCAGTGCTTGAGCATCGAGATAAATTTACTCGTTTGTCTCGATTTACGCGTGATATGGTGGCCAGTGAGGAATCTAAATGCAGGAGGTTTGAGCTGGGTCTGAAGCTGAACATTAAGTGGACTATCACAACTATGCCTCGGGATAATTTTTATGAGTAAGTTAGTGTAGCAATCAGAGGCGAGGATGTGGAAAGGGAGAGACAAATGCAGTTCCAGTCTCGCCGCTTCAAGGAAAGTAGACCCATCCAGGGTCCTTCAAAGAGATTGAGTTCAGGTACATCGGGCCCAGCCTCTTCTTCTGGCAGTAGACCTTATAGATTTCCTGCTGGCACATCTGGTCAGAGTAGGAGCTAGAGATGGAGGAGGAATCAACCTCAGAGGCAACAATCAAGTGGGAGTTCTAGTAGGTCAAGTTACCCTTGACGCTTATATGACACACCAACTGCACCGAGAGATTTTCCATTGTGTAACATTTTTAACAAGCGACATTTCAGTTCGTGTCAGTGGGGCACCATCATATGTTATCACTTTGCCAAGGAGTATTCACAGTTGGGGACTTTTTGTAGTTCAGCCGCCCAGAGTTCATATGGAGATCAGGGTACCACTTCTGGAGTTCGGCCAGCGCAGCCCACATGACAAGCGAATCAGCAGAATCGCAATCAGTGTTGACGATCAGCTAGAGATGCCCGAGTGCATGCCATGACCCTATAAGAGGTCAGAGCTTCTCCATAGGTTATTATCAGTACGTTATATATTTTTGGTGATCTTGTCTTTACTTTATTAGACTCGAGGGCTACACATTCTTTTATGTCGTATAGATTGGCATCTTTGGACACTATACCCGTCTCTCCACTTTCGGTTATGTGGTGAGTGTTATATCCAACCGATGAGATTGTGTGTGTCGGATGGGTGTATAGGGACTATGAAATTTCATAGGAGGTTATGGGTTAGCCGCGGATTTGATGTTGTTAAACATTGTAGATTTTGATATAATTCTGGGGATGGACTTCTTAGAGGCTCATTGGGCAGTCTTCGATTGTCATAAAAAGGAGTTAGTATTTAGAAGTCTAGGTATGCCAAAAATATTATTTTACGGCAAAAGGAATACTTCTCCACTTTTTGTATGATTTTGTCTATGAAAGCGGAAAAGATGTTAAAGAAAGGCTGTGAGGCATACTTGGCACATGTGATCAATAGAAAAGTTTGTGCACCGAGTATCAAGGATATTCCAGTGGCTTGTGAGTATTCATATGTTTTTCCTGAGGACTTACCTAATTTTCCTCCAGTGAGAGAGATTGATTTTACCATCGAGTTACTTCTAAGTACTGGTCTTATTTCTCAGGCACCATATCGAATGGCCCTAATAGAGTTGAAGGAGTTATAGGTTCAACTGTAGGAGTTGATTGATAAGAGTTTTATTCGACCCAGGTAGGAGGTCACTCTGATTTGAGCTTGTTCCCTTCGTTCCTCTAGTAAATCCAAGTCGTGCCTCAGGCTTTCTGTATTACTCTCTACTGTTTGTTCTGCCAGCTTGAAGTTAGGGATCTTGTGATTAATGGGATGACAGCTTCTGTCCCATATACTAAGGCAAAATGAGTTTCTCCAGTGGGTTTCCTCTTGGTTATTCTGTATTTCCAGAGAACGCTAGGGAGCTGACCCCCACTATCCTTTTGCTAACTGATCGAGCCTCCTCCTTAGACCTTGCAATATTGTCTTGTTCGAAGCCTCTGCTTGTCCATTACCTTAGAGATACCTTGGGGTGGAAAACTCTATCTTGATTCCATGCTCGGAACAATAGTCCCTGACCACTTGGCAGTTAAACTGAGGCTCATTGTCTGTTATAATCGTTTGTGGGATCCCGAACCTGCATATGATAAATTTCCAAATAAAGTTCTTTACCTCTGTTCCTCTTATTTTCGATAGAGCTGCAACTTCGATCAACTTGGAATGGTAATGAGTAGCGACAATGAGGTACTTCTTCTGTCCACCCCCAGCTCCAGTTAGGAACTCCCCCATTTGGAAATAGCGTATGGGACTAAAACCGGGTGCAGATCTTTTGGGTGTAGGGGTTGTTGAGAGGCATGTCTCTAACAGGCCTCACAAGCACTGGCATATTCCATGTAATCGTTCTTCATCGTAGGCCAATAATATCCCTCAGTTAAGCATCTGACGACAAGATTCCTACCCCCAATGTGCATGTCACATATCCCAGAGTGGAGCTCCTGCATGATAGTTCTAACATGGGTGGGGTGCACTGCCAGCTGGTCTGGTCCACTGAATGACCGCGTATACAACTTCTCATCTCTAATGTTGTACCTTATTGCCTGTCAGATAGCCCTTCTTACCTCTACACGCCCCTCTGGTAGGGTGCCCATCTCTATGTAATCTGTTATCTCATCCATCCAGGAGAGGTCTAGTTTTACTGGCATTACGTTCACAACTTCCTCCCTGTTTGTACTTAGCTTGGGTAGATGCTCTACAGGAATCGTCCTTCTGAGCTGGTAATCGATGTTGGAGACCAGATTTGCCAAAGCGTTGACATGTGTTTTTTTAGACTTGAGGAGCTATGTGATGGAAAACTCTTCGAATTTGGTGACCAGTTCCTTTGCCAGTCTGAGGTATGTTTCCATGGATGTGTGGTGGGCTGCATATTCCCCTAGCATCTAGTTTGCAATCAGTTGCGAGTCATAGAACATCTTGATCTTTTTCACGTTTAGCTCTCGAGCCAGCCTTAGTCCTGCTAGGAGTGTCTCGTACTCAGCTCCGTTGTTTTTGGCCTTCCATCCTAAGGTTAGGGCATGTTCCATGATCGTTCCATCTCGCATCTTCAGCACTAATCCTGCTCCAGCACCCTTGTCCTTCAACGATCTGTCTGTGTATAACATCTAGTGATCGACCCCCAGTACGTCTCTTTCCTCGTCTCTCTCTCTCTTCTTTCATGCACCTCTGGTTCTAGCATTGTAAACTCGGCTAGGAAATCTGTCAAAGCTTGCCATTTCATTGTTGTTCAAGGCCGGTACTCGATATCGTGTTGTGCCAACTCAATAGCCCACTTGGTCATCCTGCTTGAGGAATCTGGGGTATGCAAGATCATTCTCAGTGGATACTCGGTCATAACGACTATCTAGAATGATTGAAAGTACAATCGGAGCTTTCGTGATGACGTAACCAGGGCTAGTGTCAACCTTTCCAGCTTGGGTAGCGAGTCTCTGGGTCGAGGAGAGCTTTAGATAGGTAGTATACGGGTAGCTGTCCCTCAGTATCTTCTCAAACCAGAGCTCTACTTACTGCTACATCCGAGACTACCAAATACAAATATATATCCTCCCCCAACACAGGTTTGCTCAGGATAGGGGAAGACAAGGTAGTGCTTAAGAGCTTGGAATGCCTTTTCACACTCCTCTATCCATAGCTCCCCCATGGTTCTTTTGAGTGCTTCAAAGAATGGCTTGCACTTATCGATCGATCTGGAAAGGAACCTACTTAAAGCTGCCAATTTCCTGTTCAATCTTTGGATTTCTTTAACCGTAGTTAGGGGCTTCATTTTAACCTGGTCTAGGTTCACCTCTATCCCACGCTGTGTTACTAAGTACCCTAAGAACTTTCCAGACCCTACTCCAAATGTGCACTTCTCAGGATTTAACTTCATCCCATGCAGCCGTAGAAGGTTGAAGCATCCCTTTAAATCTGCCACGTGGTCCTACTTATTCCTGCTCTTTACTAACATGTCATCCACGTACACCTCCATCGTATCCCTAATCAAGGGTTTAAACACCTTGTACACTAGTCTCTGGTACGTTGCTCCTGCATTCTTTAATCCAAAGGGCATCACCTCGTAGGCATAAACTCCCTTCTCAGTCACAAATAATGTCTTTGCTACATCGTCCTCTACGATCTTGATCTGGTTGTAGCCATTGTAAGCATCCATGAAGCTTAGGAGCTCGTGACCCGCAGTAGAGTCTACCAGTTGATCGATCATGGGCAGGGGAAAGCCTTGATTAGGGCTCGCCTTATTGAGGTTTGTGAAGTTGACGCTAACCCTGGGTTTCCCATTCTTCTTCTTGACAAGAACCACGTTAGAGAGACATTTAGAGTGTGGAACTTCCTTGAAAACCCTGCTGCGAGCAGCTTTTCCTCCTCATGTTACTTTCTGCAGCAAAGGTTCTTTTCCTCTGTGCTACGGGTTTCGCCTTTGGGTCCACATGAAGCTCGTGCTCAATCGCTTTCTTGTCACTCCCTGGCATATCCCGTGTCGACCATGCAAACATGTCCTTGTACTCTTTTAGTAGGTCCACCAAGTTCCTGCACTCGGCTCCGCTCAGCCCTGACCTGATCCTTACAGATCAATCAGGTCGTTCTCGATCGAATGCACGAGGACCACATCTTCCTCTGCCTTCTCCTTGAAAGGCAACTTTTGGCAGTCTAGCTCTATGTCTAGCTCGTCGATCGTATCCTCTCGACCACAATCTTGTGATTACTATGCAGGCAAAGTTGGGGCAGCAGTGCCCCCAGCTTCGCCTAGTGTTTCCTTATTCTTGTCTCTGGTAGCCAACACCATGCATAATCTGGCAGCATCACTATCCCCTTTGACGATGACGGGGCTCTCTAGTGTTAGATATTTTAGGGCCTAGTGGTAGGTCAACACTACCGCCCTCATCTTGTGGAGCCACGGTCTTCCCAAGATTGCATTGTGGGGGGATGGGCATCGACCACAATAAACCAGGCCGTTGGGTTGGTGAGGGGTGTCCTAACTTAGAGGGTAATGACCCCTAGGTTCCTCACCCTTGATCCTTCAAATCCCATTAGGGTCGTGCGGTGGTCCTGGATTGCGCCCATCAAGCCTATTCTTTCCACAACATCCTTGAATATAATGTTCACAGCAGCTCTGTTGTCAACCAAGACCCTAGTGGCTGTCATGTGGGCCATTCTGATATCAATGATCAAGGCATCGTCGTGGTCGTCCTCCTCCTCCGGAAAGTCTACGTCTGAAAACTCAAGTTGGTTGGTTCTCGTACAAGCCTTGAGCTCGCCCCCGGCTCTGAGCCTCTTCAATTCATACTCCTTCTCCTTTAGAGTTTCCCCCAGGTCTCCTACCTCAGCCATAATACAATTCAAGATGGGGAAGACAGTGTCCTCGGGGTACTCAGAGGCCTGGAGGATACAGTTTAGCACAAGGTACTCCTCCTTTTGGCCCTTGCGACTTTAACGAATCTTCAAGCTTTTTCATGTACTTCTCTGTCAGGGTTTCCGAACAGTACCCCTGGTCTACCAGCTCTTCGAAGTGTCACTTGATGATGCCACAATCAACTGTTTTGTGCCTGTTGGCCTTGTGGTAAGCACAGAAGTCCTTAGAGTCGTTCTTGTTGGCCATCGGAAGTGGCCTTTTGAGCCATGGATCGTTCTTGATGTGGTATAGTATGGTTGAAATTGGGATTGTCGTGGGAGGAACAAACAGCTTTCCCCCTTGGCCGGCTGCCACCTGCCCTGAGGTCTTTCTCTTATTGTCATAGTTGTTCCTTCCCTGGTTTGTGCTACTACCAGTCGCATTTCTCTTCGTGCTGGTTCTACCCCCAGATGCCTTCTCTATTGGGGAGTCTCTGTTGCTATAGGCCCTCATGTCCTCTACCCGAGCATAGTCCAGGGCCTCATGGTAGACAATGGACAAGTCATTGGTCTTCTTCCTGATCAATTTACTAGCTAGTTTCGAGTCAATGTCTAACCCATTGATGAATGTTGTGGCAATTACAATATCGTCCTTGCAGCCAACCGTCACGTACTCCTTCCCGAACCTCATGACCTAGTCTCTCAGGCCCTATCCTCGTTTCATCTTGAGGGATATGAGATAGGTCACATCCTTCATTCCATCAGCGTTACTCTCGTATCTTTTGAAGAAAGTCACTTTCAGACTTTTCCAATCCTCGATCGATCCTGGGGGGAGCGTTTCGTACCACTGCAGGGCGTGGTCCTTCAAGCTTGCCTAGAACATCTTGCACATCCAAGAATCATTCGATTGGCTAGTGGCCATGGCTGACTAGTAGTTTCTTACATGCTAGTATATGTTTGAGTCTTTCGAGTACCTGTCGAACTTGAGGTGACTCCACTTCTTAGGTGGCTCTGCATCCTAGATAAACTAAGCCAGAGGATTTTAGGACATTCTTCGAGCCCTCTTCTCTACCTCTGATTCCTTCTTGGATATACCCTCATTCCTCAGCTTCTCAGTTTCTTGGTTGGTCCAGATATTGTGGGCATATTGTGTCTCTATGAATTCCTCCATCATTCCCCTAAGGGCTGCGACCCTGGAGGTTTCCACGTTCGTTGCCTCCCCTTATTGGTTGTCCTACACGGATGCCGAGACTTTCTGTTCCGTTTGTACTGGTGGATCTGGTGTGACTAGCCATTGCTTCTTCTGAAGCTCTACCAAGTTCAGCAAAGTAGCCTGCATGACAACCACGGTGCCTGCTAGCTCGTTCGTGCTCCTAGTGGCCTCATCCAAACTTTTGTAGCACAACTATATCGATCCTCAGATTTGTGTATCGTTCCTCAGCCCGATAGAGGTCATGATCAACCTTAGCCCTCCATCCCCTGGCTCTTTTGTTCTCCTAGTCTGATCTTCTTCTTCACTTATGTGCGCCTCGTCTGCAAGGTTTCGTGGCAAAACCTGATGCGAGAAGGTGCTCCCATGCTTCCACGCCCCAGTGTCGGGGGTGATCTAATTACTTCCATGTCTTTCCGTTCACGAGAGTTAGCCTAGGGTTCTGCTCTCAATGAAAGCACCAATTTGGAGAGCAGGTTTGTCTCCCTCTAGCTTGAACCTTCGTGAATCTGCAAAACCAGTCAGTGCACAGTGTGGCACCATGCTTAGACCATGTGAAGCTTAAGTAAGAACTTATCCTCATAATTGTATAATGATTAGGGCAGAGTTACGTTGTTAGAGATCATGTATGAACGGTCTATATATAGAGATCGTGCTAAGTCTAAGCATAGTCATTATCAAACCAGACTACTTTTTATTAGGAAAGGAGTAACCCATTAAAGAATGAATCTCCATATCCAGAGCCAATCAAATCTTATGATTACAACAAGCCCTTTGGCATAATCCTCTCGGATACACTTTAAATCTTACCTTATTTCTCTCAGATTCTGTCAATCTCCCGAGACCCGACCGTATAATCTCTCGTGGTCAAATTACCTAGCTCCCTGAGGTCCGATTTTACCTTGGAATTATCATGCCACCGAATAATCAAGAAACCTCTACAACGTTCCAGATGCTTCCAGAAACCTCTCGATAATTCATTCTCTAACCGGAGCCCTAATCGTCCAAGCCCAGGCCTATTTCTGGCCTCCTCGGACCTTATCCAGATTCGGATTACCCAAGCCCATCTTCCCCTAGCTCGGGTGGCCAAAACCAAATCCCACAACCTGCATCCAGTGTTAATGTTGGAGATAGTCCTACCCTAGATTCTTCTACTCCAACTGAACTGCCAGAAAGCTATGCACCCAAGTGGAAGAACTCGAGTGTGGTGTGGGATCACTTCACTGTTATGAAAAATTTGGATGGCACGAAGATGGCAAAACCGAAGGTCAAGTGTAAGCACTATCTGCAGACCTACTTCTACAACACCAAGGGAAATGGCATATCTTCGACGAAGCATCACTTGTTATACTAATGTAAGAAGAGTCCTCTCCTTGTTGCTAATAAGAAACAAACAAAATTTGGTTTGTGATAATGAGAAAAATGGGGGAAAGTTGATTATTAGGGCTTTTGATCCTGAACTGTCTAGGTATTATTGTGCTAGGATGATCATTAGGGATGAACTGCCTTTTAGCTTTGTTGAGGGACAAGGGTTCATTGATTTTATAAAATCTGTTCAACCACAGTTTAAGAAGATATCTCGTAAGACAATTGCTAGAGAAATTTGGGATATTTATCAATCAAAGAGGAATAAGATACAGAACATCCTAGCCACTTTTGGGCAACGAGTGTCTTTGACTACCGATACTTGGACTTCCATACAGAACATTAACTATATAGTTCTCACAACCCACTATTAATGATGAGTGGATTTTGCACAAGCAAATCTTAAATTTTTGTGTGATACCTAATCATAAGGGGAAGACAATAGGTCAACCGGTAGAAACATGTTTAATAGGGTGGGGAATTGAGAGAGTCTTCACTGTTGTGGTGGATAATGCATCTTTAAACCAAGTAGCTATAGATTACATGAAAGAAAAAATAGGGAATTGGAAAGAGTTGGTTATGGGGAGAGAATTTCTACATATGAGGTTTTGCTGCCACATCCTTAACTTAATTTGTTAAGGATTGAATGGAAGAGCTTGACTCCTCAATTGATGAGATTCGAAACTGTGTGAAGTATATAAGATCATCTCCGGCTAGATTGGATAAGTTTAGGAAATCTGTAGCATAAGAGAAAATTGATCACAAAGGTGGGATAGTTCCTCTAGATGTTTGTACTAGATGGAATTTAGCTTACTTTATGTTGGACATAGCTATCAAGTACAAAAAAGCTTTTGCTAGGTTGGAGGATGAGGATTCACAGTTTGATGCCTATTTTGCTGACCAAGTTGGAGGGAAGACCTTCTCGTACTGCTGATTGCGAGAAGGTTGCAAGGCTTGTCAAGTTTTTAAAGATTTTTTACGATGCAACACTCAAGTTTAGTGGTACAAGTGAGGTGACTTCAAACCTGCCTTTGCTTTGGATGTGCACCATCCTTGTACAGTTGGACAAGTGATTAAAGGTAAACTAAATTATTATTTCATGATTTTACAACTTTTTAAGTTTTCTGCTGGTAAGTATGCATTCTAATTGCTCTGAGTCATGTTTTATAAGGTGGTGATGTACTTATGGTTGAGATTGCAATTACAATGAAGTTAAAGTTTGATAAATATTGGGGAAAGCTTAAAGAGATGAACAAAATCCTTTTGGTGGTTGTTTTGTTTGATCCCAGGTACTTGATATATGACTTGTTGTATGTGAGTGTTACTTGTTAAATATGTCACTTGCATGACTTGTGTTGTTTAAATGAGTGGTGTTGAATTAGATTTGTTGTTATTTTTTAAATATATTTTTGTTGTTGTTGCTGTTTTTATAGGTATAAGATGTTGTACATGGAGTACTTTTATCTGAAATTTTAGCAAGAGGAGAAGCAGGTTAAGAAAATGATTGTTGACCTTAAGGACACCTTTCTTAAGCTCTATGCGGAGTACATGGTGAATGATCCCAATGCAGCATAAGAATCTCTATCGGCGACCTAGCCAAGGTTTGATGGTGCCAACGCAACAATGATTGCAGAAGATAGCCACGCTGCAAGCATGAATGAGTTTATGAGGCTTAGAAAGGAGAAATACATTGTAGAGATCAAGAACGAAGTCGATAAATACCTGTTGGAGGCGTCAGAGGATCCTTCCCACTCAAATTTCTCATTGTTGGGTTTATGGAAAGAAAATGATGGGAGATACCATATTCTATCACAAATTGCAAGGGATGACTTTGGTGTACCTACATCAACAGTGGTATCCGAGAGTGCATTATTGCTTGAGAAAAGGATTCTGGATCCCTTTAGGTCATCATTGACCCCCAAAATGGTGGAGGCTCTGGTTTGTTCAAGTGACTGGTTGAGGGCTACATCAAAGCCACTCTTCAATGAACTAGTGAGAAATGAAATGGAGCAGTACACTGAGTTGGAGAAATTGACTGCATGTAACTTACAATTTATCTCATTCCAAACTTTCAGTTGTTGTTTGTTCATGTTGACTTGGGATTTTTTTTTAAGAAAAATTTGTGATCTTTACAATAGATTCTACCATCACTTGCTTGGAGATAGCTGATGAGTGAAGAAAGCTTGGACAATGAAGGCTGGCTGCTGTTTGAAAGCTGCTATGAATTCTGTGATTTTATGATAAAAGGCTGCTTGGGAGTGCTTGCTGCCATTTTCTCATTTTATTTTGTTCACTGGCACTTTATGTTTTAACTTATTATTATGGTCTGTAAAACTAAACTATGTGTGTGTTGCTTGCTGCTTGGGTACTTGGATTTCTAAATTTGAGTATTTGGACTTTTGAATGTTTGATTTGTGATGATGCTTGTGATAGATATGCTTGAATGTAGGTTTTGATTTGCTTGAAAATCTGTAAATGGAGAGCCAAAGATTGAGCCCAGATATTTGGGCATTAAAGTAAATCTGTGTTTGTGCTATTTTTTTTATAAGATCTGAGTTTGGGCTTTAAAATATAAGAAATTTGTTATTGGGCTTTAACCGAAACCGAACCGAAATTCGGCCCAATTTTGGTTTGGGCCTCAAACCGATCTGAACTGATGCATGCCCAGGCCTAGGAGCAAGATGTTGAGTGCATGGTTGGTCAGTGCTTACAAGAAATGATGGATGCCCTCTAGCAGTGCCGCTAGGTACGCCAAGACCCCCATGAGCGCTCTCATAGGCAAGACACTCTTAGCGGTAGCTGAGAAAATGTCATTCACATACATGTTCAGCTAGTCAACCCGCTCATGCATGACTCCCCACCACTCCCAACTAGGCTCATTGATGCCCCGGACGCCAGTGCTCTCATTCTTGCCCGCCTGGCAGAATTAGAAGTTGAAGTGCGCCAAGGACGAATCACCCAGCCGACAAGCACTGATATCGTCTATACACCTCGTACTATCTCATTTTTTAGAATAATCACGTGGATAGGTCATGGCCGCCACGCCAAATCTTAGAAGCACTCATGCTACTCTAGCAGGGGTGATCCCAGTATCCACGTGGACATTTTCCTCTCCGCCAGTCCACCATGATGATCACTATTTGTTCTTGGAAACTTTGACAGGCGAAGCGCTCAATTGGTTCTTTGAGCTCCCAACTGATTCCATTGACTCGTTTTCTAACTTTATAGACACTTTCCTCAAGCGTTACAGGCTTCAAGGCCGCTACGACGCTACTGATGCCTTATTTGCTATCCGTCAGTCAGAACAAAAAATGCTCTCTACCTACATTGATAGATTCTGAACAACCACTCAACACTATTGCAATTTATACAAGAGGCTCACTCTGACTACACTTACCCAAGGCTTGACGTTAACCCCATTCAAGGAAAAAGTTGTCAAGCGTAAGCACTTATCCTACAATTAGGTAGTGGACATGGTTGTTGAGAAGGCACAAATCCTCGCGTTACTCTACGGTACTAAGCCTCTCCCTTATAAGGAAACGGCCCAAACAGAACCCATTCCTCCTCCTGCCAAAGATTACCTACTCTCATGGGCGGAGGTACGTTTAGGTGAGCCCAAGTTTTGGCCACCCCTGAGTTTTGTATACATACCTTTTTAGTTTCAATTAACCATTAGGTACAAGTTTGGTTTGGTAGAAAAATCTTTTGATATGTGCCTACTTGGTCTCAAGTTCAACTCATCAACCCAACAAAATACCATCTTCCTACAATATCATCCTAGGCAGGCTCACCATCCAAAAATTAAATATCATCCTCACAACCACATGCACTACCTTCGATTTCCAACAAACTTTGGCACTTGCTTCGTTATGGGCTATAATTTTGTAGAGCATCTGTTAACCCTCACAAAGGTGAGGTAGCAATGGAGGAAATATTGGCTATTAAGGATAAGAGTGTCAGTCATGAGGCGTATGACAACCCTCGTGATTGGAGTCAACGTTATTCGCCCAATGGATGATAACAACTCCCTAGTCACAATCAAGCTAAACTTTGAACGCCTTGAATGCATAGTAAAGATAGACACATAACTTAATCCAATGGTTACCAAGGAGCTCACCCAAATTCTCATCGAGTACCAAGCGGTGTTCGCCTAGTCATATGCTAACTTGCTGGGTATATCTATTGATCTCATCTCCCACATGCTCAACATTGATCCTACCTCAAGACATGCCAAGCAGAAGCGCCAGGCATGCGACAACAAGCAGAGGTGGATCACTTACTGAAAATAAGCTTCATTCGCTAGGTCAATTATCCTAAGTGAATCTCCAACACCGTTATGGTGAAAAAGAGTGATGGCAGTTGACAGATGTGTAGTGACTACACCAATCTCAACAAGGCTAGCCCAAAGGATAGCTTCCCAATACTGTGTACTGATCAGCTAGTAGACACTACAACAAGTTATAAGCTCTTGTCCATTATGGACACTTACTCATGATACAACCAAATCCTCAGTGTTGGCTATCTGAATGGTCTTTTTTGTTTACTTTCTTCAGTGTTGACTGATCTTATGTAAAAGCTCACCACATGTGATACTGATCATTGCCCAGCAAATCAGCCACACTAAATTCTCCTTCGTCGTTGTCAATAACAAACCTCTCCATCAACCTCGCGGTGGTACGCATCGAAGTCGAGGACGGTGGTGATGTTGGTTAGCGCCAGGAGGTAGAGATTCCACTTCAGCTTCGATGAGAGCTTCACCAGAAAGAGAGAGAGCGTACGGGATTGAGCCGTGGATGTGACTAGGACCAACGTTAGGATGACGCCGACGACGATGAAGGTGAGGTTTTCAAGATATCACAACGGCTTGAACTTGGGACTGATATTGCGTCTCTCTCTCTCTCTCTCTCTCTCTCTCTCTCTCTCTCTCTCTCTCTCTCTCTCTCTCTCTCTCTCTGAAATAGACCAATCTCTGATCTAGTCCTCGACAACACGAGACAGAGACTACATAAAATTTTGAAGGAAGTGATTTTCTTGGGAAGGATTTGATTCCATGTTCTGATGGCATCATAAGCTCAGTCAAAGTATTTTAGCGACAACGGTATCCCAATGATCGAAGGAAGTGATTTTCTTGGGAAGATTTGATTCCATGTCCTGATGGCATCATAAGCTCAATCAAAGTTTATTAAAGTTGAAAGATCGATGAATGATAATTTTCCATGTGTCAAGGTTGTAAAAATTTTATTGGGTGAATAGTCTTAGGGTGCATAGTAGCATGATTCTCCAGAATTATCCCCTCTATAATAGAGAATTTTTAAAGAAATTGACAAATTGACGAACTGAGGTCATCTCCACTCTGAGGGGCTATATTTGATTATGGGGTATAATTTAGGCCCTCAAAAATTTATTAAATAAATAGTGAGGGCTATATTTTGTGTTACCTTCAACCCGTAAGGGCTATAATTTTAATTTTTATATTATTTTATTAATTCAAAATTTTAAACTTATATATATTAATGAAATCTTATGAATATTATATATATTACTTAGACTACATGTGTTATTTTTATAGAATTTTTTTATTTCTAATGAATTCGAAATCTTATGAATATATATAATCTCTATTAATTAATGTAGAGGGCCTTACGGCAGTTACTAAAGGTAGAACATAGGTAATCCCGTAAAATACCTCTTATCTGATATAAATCTATCAACTCAAAATCAAACAACCCGAGGATAAAAACGGGAAGAAAAATCTGAAAATCTGAAAATTTGATAATCAAACCGTCCGATATAATTTGCAACACTGACTCATCTCCACTCTCTCCTCATTCTCTGCTTCGATCGCCCATGCAAGTTATTTGTCTCTTTGATTTCTGATCTCATTCTTCCTTCTCTTCTTCCACAACACATCTCACCCTCCGCCCAATTTGTTTTCAATCGGTCCCTAATTTTTTTTGTTTTGTTTTTTGGTTCCAGAGTCGGCAGTTTCTGGTGCTTTGGTTCCGGTGTGGGCGTCGTCGAGGTTGTGCGAAGGGCAGAAGCGGGTTCCGGCTCGCTGGTATACAAAGTACTGATATTGCCGCCAGAAAAGTGTTGTTTGACCGGGCAGATTACTGTTGACATTTCCATATATTCCTACAACTTTATAAAAGTAGAGTTGTAAAGTAAGTAAATACCATTCTTGACTCATTAAATTTTCACCTACTTTCTCCTTTTTTCGATTCCCTCCATTCGTACTTGCTTTCGTGTGTAATCGTCTCTCCCTCCATCTCTCTTTGTTCTTCGATTCTTCGTACCCAAACTAAACCAAAATGCATCTCCTTTGTCCTTGAGCCCCTTCTCATCAAACCACACTCTCTTATTGTCTCTTAAAATTTGTTTTGTGACTTCCTTCTGTCTGGTTAAGACTAATTGGTTCGGTTTGGAGTTGTTGATTGCACAACAACAATGGGGTTCGTGTTTTCGAACTTCAGGGATTGTTTGGTGCTTGCTTTTGGCGTTCTGGCTTTGATTTGCTTCACTGGGATTGATTCTCACGCTCAACTGCTCCCTCTGCAAGAAGGTAATCATAAGTTCATTAATTTTTTTTTCATTTTCGCTCCAAAGTATGGAACTTTTTTCTGGGTTCTTTTGAGGATTTGTGGTTGAGTATAATGTGGGCATAATTGCTTTGTTTCTGCTCTGTTTTGCTATCTGGGTTCCATTACAAATTTATTATCTCTTCAACATTTGCAAACTGGTATCTTTTTCTTCCAATTCTCTCTTTTCTCATACTCTGCCTAAAACATAACCCTATTTAGCAGAATAATTGTAACAAACTAGATTGAAGAAATTGACATTAATGAGAATCAACCCGTTTATGATTAAAACAATAGACTGTTAAATTTCAAGCTTATGGTAATTCTCAGTTCTTATTTATCTCCAACATAGCTTGCGTGTGAATGAAATTCATAGCCTTGGTTCTGATATCTTAATATTAGCGAGTGATGTCGTTTTCGTCTGCCCTCTGTACCGTTTTGGATTTTAAAGTTAGATAGAGCATTTTTTTTCCTTCTCAAAAAGAGGGTAAGATAGAACATTAGAGCATCTCCAACAGCTCTTGTAAAAACACAAGAATTGCTATTTTATTGAAAAAATACATCTTTTTGGCTCCAACAGCTCTTGTAAACTGTCTTGTATTCTATAGAAAATGCATAAAGAGGAGAGAGAATCCCTATATCTATAGAAAACTCAAAATTTGTATAACCATCTAAAAATCTCTAAAATTTATTGCTCACCTACACAATTCAACCTTCTCTCTTCAAAATATGAACAAAAACACATTAATTTTTGTCTCTCTCCTACAATTTAATGACTTGATTTGAGAAATATCTCTATACTCATTAAATTATAGAGATTAGCATTTATTTTTTAAGAATAGAATAGAAGAGCTGTTGGAGTTGACCCCAAACAATTATACAAATTTTGTGTTTTAATCTTGTATAATAGAGATTTTATACAAGAGCTGTTGGAGATGCTCTTAATAGTATTTTCAAATTCTTATTTAGGTCTAATAATTGATAATTAGATCTATCAGAACTGGTCAACATGTTAGCAAATATATTGCATAGTGATTGGTGCCACTGCTAGGAAAGATGTTGGGTCAATGCATCAAAATAATTGTGTATAGTGGTCCTGATATATCTATCCACAGGGCAACAGATTTGATTCATTTGCATTACTTATTTTTTTATATAGGAATAGCGTGTTCTAACCAGAAAACAAATGGGTAGGTTGAGGAGTTATGAGTAGTCCAAGACTCCAACTCTCCAAGTTGTGGATCTATTATGGATTCTGTTTGGTTTGTCTGCTAGAATCAATAAATGATATGCTGTGTAGACGTGGATTTACAGACCAGTTTTTCTTTAGTATAAAGTTTCTATTCGTGTGTTTTTTGTTCTATTTTCATATGCACTGACACTGTATTTATTATCAGTGATTGATTATTTTTTACATAGAGTTGACTTAATATGCAGTAGGCTAATATTATTTTACAAATTTTAACATCAATCATTGGTAGTTCTTCTCACATCTCAATTAGATCTGTGTTCGAATAATAGATATCTCAATTAGATCAGTCTTCGAATAATAGAGATAGGCCTGAAAGTGCACAATAATATCTGTCATGAGCAATGGACTTGGGCAATTAAGTGAAGACGATATAATTGCACACTTTTAAGTATGCCACCGATAAATCGCACGCGTGAGCGCAACGCATTTCGCACGCGCATATGCGCGTGCAGGAAGGCTAGTATGGGAGAAAGGAATAAGAGGGAAAATATGAGGAACAATAAATGGTAATTAAGAGAGGTGTATTTATTGAAGAAAAAAATTATTTTGTATTTAATTTAGTTGTTGAAAATGTTACCGTTGATACTTATACTGATGTTTTAATTGCATTGAATTTGTTATATTCATTGATGATTTATTTAACGAATAAATTATTATTAATATTGTATACCGATACCGATACCGGCATAGAAACGGCAAAGAGGAGGAGTATCGCGTATCGGATACCGATACCGGTACGATACGCGTCGGATACGCCGGGATACGTTTGAATACGGTATCGATTTTTGGATACATATTGGATACGTACGTATCCGCCTTGCCTCGGTCGCCTTGCCGTTCATCGATCAAAAGTCGCCGCTTCACAGACCGACCAAACATGCCAGCTCGATCAAAACTTAGTCCCCAGGCGACGCATCGACCTTCCAGAAACAAACCAAGCGAACTCAGTCGCTCCTCCCGTCCCGGAAGACCCTCAGATCCAACACATCTGCCCGCGACCCGAACATCTTCAATCTCGCCCGCGTTGGTTTTAGCCCACCATGGAAGCCATGCTTGGAGTACACAGCCTCCCACCACGACGCGGCATCGGATTCTAGGCGCGAGCTGAACTGGCTGAGCTGCTACACGATCGATCAGGCGGAATTGTACAGGGCCAGGAGCGGTGCAAGGGGTATTTTGGTAGGGAGAGAGAAAGATTCGTTGGAGAGGGATCTTGTGAGCGGTGCTGAAAAAGTTTTGAGATCGGGAAGGAAGAGGAAGACGAGAGGGTATTGGTATTGTAGAGAGATTAAGAGTATGAAGTTGGTAAAAAATATATAAAAAAACCATGTAATGGGACACTGTAGCATACTGCTGGTTTTTGCTCAGTGGTGTGCTGAGATACCAACACATCGGCAGGTAGAGTTGAGTCGTGACCAGGCTAGCTAAACACTAACAAACAAAGACAAGGACACAAGCACACGCTATCACGTCTCAAAGTACACTAATTACCATCCGAACTCAGCTTGGAGGACAAATAGCTATCAAAACCACAACCAAAATGAGCTCAATGTACTAATACATACAGGAAAACCACCATCCGGTCCAAATCAATTTACAAATTTGATCAAAACAATATTCTTGTCCTTCTCCGATGGCAATGTCCAATCTGATTTAGTTCTAACAAATTACACCAACCCCAGAAACATTCATAAATCTCAACACCCAACAACTATCGATATGGAGTTGGCTAAACTAACAAAGCAAACCTCAACTTTAAAGCAACCCATTCCCATTTTCAATAATTGTCGATCAAATTTTCTTGATTCAACAACTAAACAAAATCTTAATGTAAGCTTGGGTAGAACATAATAATAACAAAGCGAAAAAGCACATAATCTAATGAAGTTCGTATTCACTTGTCTAATCAGTTAAACATTATTCACCTTGGAGATAAGAAATCTAGGGTTTTTTTTTATGCCGATCTCTAATGCGCAGAGCCAATTGTTTAAGAGAAAGGAAATTACTCACAGAGCGACTGCGAGACTCGACGATTGTGCTCTCCCGACGCCTCCTCGGGCAGTGACTTTTATGCAGCAGTACGCCGTCGTTTAGACTCAGGACTCACGACTCACGATATAGGGTCCTCATTTCAGGCGCCAGGCTTTATATAGCCTAAAACGAAAATCTATAAAACAACAGAGCTATACTAAAAATTGATAAAATAATCCGAATCAAGAGCTGAGCTATATATGACCATTGATTATATTTTTGTGAGACTATAATTATATTTAAACACTAAAAAAATTAATATTTCTTATGGTTAATTTTAATTTTAATTAGTATCTATGTCAATTTAAATGTTATGACGATATTATTTAATTTATTTATTTATTTTAATTTTTAACTCCAATGATAATCACAATATTTTTGTAAAATAATATAATCAAAATAATAAATATATCATGTGTAATACTTTAAAAATATTAGAAATATATTTTTAAAATTTCAGTAAATGTAATATATGCAACAGTAATATAATAAATAAATATAAATAATATAATATTTTAAAATATTAATAATAATTTATTCGTTAAATAAATCATCAATGAATATAACAAATTCAATGCAATTAAAACATCAGTATAAGTATCAACGGTAACATTTTCAACAACTAAATTAAATACAAAATAATTTTTTTCTTCAATAAATACACCTCTCTTAATTACCATTTATTGTTCCTCATATTCCTTTCTCCCATATTATATATATTCATAAGATTTCATTAGAAATAAAAAAATTCTATAAAAATAACACATGTAGTCTAAGTAATATATATAATATTCATAAGATTTCATTAATATATATAAGTTTAAAAATTTGAATTAATAAAATAATATAAAAATTAAAATTATAGCCCTTACGGGTTGAAGGTAGCACAAAATATAGCCCTCACTATTTATTTAATAAATTTTTGAGGGCCTAAATTATACCCCATGATCAAATATAGCCCCTCAGAGTGGAGATGACCTCAGTTCGTCAATTTGTCAATTTCTTTAAAAATTCTCTATTATAGAGGGGATAATTCTGGAGAATCATGCTACTATGCACCCTAAGACTATTCACCCAATAAAATTTTTACAACCTTGACACGTGGAAAATTATCATTCGTCGATCTTTCAACTTTAATAAACTTTGATTGAGCTTATGATGCCATCAGGACATGGAATCAAATCATTCCCAAGAAAATCACTTCCTTCGATCATTGGGATACCGTTGTCGCTAAAATACTTTGACTGAGCTTATGATGCCATAAGAACATGGAATCAAATCCTTCCCAAGAAAATCACTTCCTTCAAAATTTTATGTAGTCTCTGTCTCGTGCTGTCGAGGGTCCATCGACTGTCGAGGACTGGATCAGAGATTGGTCTATTTCAGAGAGAGAGAGAGAGAGAGACGCAATATCAGTCCCAAGTTCAAGCCGTTGTGACAGCTTGAAAACCTCACCTTCATCGTCGTCGGCGTCATCCTAACGTTGGGCCTAGTCACATCCACGGCTCAATCCCGTACGCTCTCTCTCTTTCTGGTGAAGCTCTCATCGAAGCCGAAGTGGAATCTCTACCTCCTGGCGCTAACCAACATCACCACCGTCCTCGACTTCGATGCGTACCACCGCGAGGTTGATGGAGAGGTTTGTTGTTGACAACGGCGAAGGAGAATTTTGTGTGGCTGATTTGCTGGGCAATGATCAGTATCACATGTGGTGAGCTTTTACATAAGCTCGGTCAACACTGAAGAAAGTAAACAAAAAAGACCATTCAGATAGCCAACACTGAGGATTTGGTTGTATCATGAGTAAGTGTCCATAATGGACAAGAGCTTATAACTTGTTGTAGTGTCTACTAGCTGATTAGTACACAGTAGTGGGAAGGCTATCCTTTGGGCTAGCCTTGTTGAGATTGGTGTAGTCACCACACATCTGTCAACTGCCATCACTCTTTTTCACCATAACGGTGTTGGAGATTCACTTAGGATAATTGACCTAGCGAATGAAGCTTATTTTCAGTAAGTGATCCACCTCTGCTTGTTGTCGCATGCCTGGCGCTTCTGCTTGGCATGTCTTGAGGTAGGATCAATGTTGAGCATGTGGGAGATGAGATCAATAGATATACCCAGCAAGTTAGCATATGACTAGGCGAACACCGCTTGGTACTCGATGAGAATTTGGGTGAGCTCCTTGGTAACCATTGGATTAAGTTATGTGTCTATCTTTACTATGCATTCAAGGCGTTCAAAGTTTAGCTTGATTGTGACTAGGGAGTTGTTATCATCCATTGGGCGAATAACGTTGACTCCAATAACGAGGGTTGTCATACGCCTCATGACTGACACTCTTATCCTTAATAGCCAATATTTCCTCGATTGCTACCTCACCTTTGTGAGGGTTAACAGATGCTCTACAAAATTATAGCCCATAACGAAGCAAGTGCCAAAGTTTGTTGGAAATCGAAGGTAGTGCATGTGGTTGCGAGGATGATATTTAATTTTTGGATGGTGAGCCTGCCTAGGATGATATTGTAGGAAGATGGTATTTTGTTGGGTTGATGAGTTGAACTTGAGACCAAGTAGGCACATATCAAAAGATTTTTCTACCAAACCAAACTTGTACCTAATGGTTAAATGAAACTAAAAAGGTATGTATACAAAACTCAAGGGTGGCCAAAACTTGGGCTCACCTAAACGTACCTCCGCCTATGAGAGTAGGTAATCTTTGGCAGGAGGAGGAATGGGTTATGGTTGGGCCGTTTCCTTATAAGGGAGAGGCTTGGTACCGTAGAGTAACGCGAGGATTTGTGCCTTCTCAACAACCATGTCCACTACCTCATTGTAGGATAAGTACTTACGCTTGACAACTTTTTCCTTGATTGGGGTTAATGTCAAGCCTTGGGTAAGTGTAGTCAGAGTGAGCCTCTTGCCTAAATTGCAATAGTGTTGAGTGATTGTTCAGAATCTATCAATGTAGGTAGAGAGCATTTTGTGTTCCGACTGACGGATAGCAAATAAGGCATCAATAGCGTCGTAGCGGCCTTGAAGCCTGTAACGCTTGAGGAAAGTGTCTATAAAGTTAGAAAACGAGTCAATGGAATCAGTTGGGAGCTCAAAGAACCAATTGAGCGCTTCGCCTGTCAAAGTTTCCAAGAACAAATAGTGATCATCATGGTGGACTGGCGGAGAGGAAAATGTCCACATGGATATTGGGATCACCCCTGCTAGAGTAGCATGAGTGCTTCTAAGATTTGGCGTGGCGGCCATGACCTATCCACGTGATTATTCTAAAAAATGAGATAGTACGAGGTGTATAGACGATATCAGTGCTTGCCGGTTGGGTGATTCGTCCTTGGCGCACTTCAACTTCTAATTCTGCCAGGCGGGCAAGAATGAGAGCACTGGCGTCCGGGGCATCAATGAGCCTAGTTGGGAGTGGTGGGGAGTCATGCATGAGCGGGTTGACTAGCTGAACATGTATGTGAATGACATTTTCTCAGCTACCGCTAAGAGTGTCTTGCCTATGAGAGCGCTCATGGGGGTCTTGGCGTACCTAGCGGCACTGCTAGAGGGCATCCATCGTTTCTTGTAAGCACTGACCAACCATGCACCCAACATCTTGCTCCTAGGCCTGGGCATGCATCAGTTCAGATCGGTTTGAGGCCCAAACCAAAATTGGTCCGAATTTCGGTTCGGTTTCGGTTAAAGCCCAATAACAAATTTCTCATATTTTAAAGCCCAAACTCAGATCTTATAAAAAAATAGCACAAACACAGATTTACTTTAATGCCCAAATATCTGGGCTCAATCTTGGGCTCTCCATTTACAGATTTTCAAGCAAATCAAAACCTACATTCAAGCATATCTATCACAACCATCATCACAAATCAAACATTCAAAAGTCCAAATACTCAAATTTAGAAATCCAAGTACCCAAGCAGCAAGCAACACACACATAGTTTAGTTTTACAGACCATAATAATAAGTTAAAACATAAAGTGCCAGTGAACAAAATAAAATGAGAAAATGGCAGCAAGCACTCCCAAGCAGCATTTTATCATAAAATCACAGAATTCATAGCAGCCTTCAAACAGCAGCTAGCCTTCATTGTCCAAGCTTTCTTCACTCATCAGCTATCTCCAAGCAAGTGATGGTAGAATCTATTGTAAAGATCACAAATTTGTCTTAAAAAAAAATCCCAAGTCAACATGAACAAACAACAACTGAAAGTTTGGAATGAGAAAAATTGTAAGTTACCTGCAGTCAATTTCTTCAACTCAGTGTACTGCTCCATTTCATTTCTCACTAGTTCATTGAAGAGTGGCTTTGATGTAGCCCTCAACCAGTCACTTGAACAAACCAGAGCCTCCACCATTTTGGGGGTCAATGATGACCTAAAGGGATCCAGAATCCTTTTCTCAAGCAATAATGCACTCTCGGATACCACTGTTGATGTAGGTACACCAAAGTCATCCCTTGCAATTTGTGATAGAATATGGTATCTCCCATCATTTTCTTTCCATAAACCCAACAATGAGAAATTTGAGTGGGAAGGATCCTCTGACGCCTCCAACAGGTATTTATCGACTTCGTTCTTGATCTCTACAATGTATTTCTCCTTTCTAAGCCTCATAAACTCATTCATGCTTGCAGCTTGGCTATCTTCTGCAATCATTGTTGCATTGGCACCATCAAACCTTGGCTGGGTCGCCGATAGAGATTCTTGTGCTGCATTGGGATCATTCACCATGTACTACGCATAGAGCTTAAGAAAGGTGTCCTTAAGGTCAACAATCATTTTCTTAACCTGCTTCTCCTCTTGCTAAAATTTCAGATAAAAGTACTCCATGTACAACATCTTATACCTATATAAACAGCAACAACAACAAAAATATATTTAAAAAAATAACAACAAATCTAATTCAACACCACTCATTTAAACAACACAAGTCATGCAAGTGACATATTTAACAAGTAACACTCACATACAACAAGTCATATATCAAGTACCTGGGATCAAACAAAACAACCACCAAAAGGATTTTGTTCATCTCTTTAAGCTTTCCCCAATATTTATCAAACTTTAACTTCATTATAATTGCAATCTCAACCATAAGTACATCACCACCTTGTAAAACATGACTCAGAGCAATTAGAATGCATACTTACCAGCAGAAAACTTAAAAAGTTGTAAAATCATGAAATAATAATTTAGTTTACCTTTAATCACTTGTCCAACTGTACAAGGATGGTGCACATCCAAAGCAAAGGCTGGTTTGAAGTCACCTCACTTGTACCACTAAACTTGAGTGTTGCATCGTAAAAAATCTTTAAAAACTTGACAAGCCTTGCAACCTTCTCGCAATCAGCAGTACGAGAAGGTCTTCCCTCCAACTTGGTCAGCAAAATAGGCATCAAACTGTGAATCCTCATCCTCCAACCTAGCAAAAGCTTTTTTGTACTTGATAGCTATGTCCAACATAAAGTAAGCTAAATTCCATCTAGTACAAACATCTAGAGGAACTATCCCACCTTTGTGATCAATTTTCTCTTATGCTACAGATTTCCTAAACTTATCCAATCTAGCCGGAGATGATCTTATATACTTCACACAGTTTCGAATCTCATCAATTGAGGAGTCAAGCTCTTCCATTCAATCCTTAACAAATTAAGTTAAGGATGTGGCAGCAAAACCTCATATATAGAAATTCTCTCCCCATAACCAACTCTTTCCAATTCCCTATTTTTTCTTTCATGTAATCTATAGCTACTTGGTTTAAAGATGCATTATCCACCACAACAGTGAAGACTCTCTCAATTCCCCACCCTATTAAACATGTTTCTACCGGTTGACCTATTGTCTTCCCCTTATGATTAGGTATCACACAAAAATTTAAGATTTGCTTGTGCAAAATCCACTCATCATTAATAGTGGGTTGTGAGAACTATATAGTTAATGTTCTGTATGGAAGTCCAAGTATCGGTAGTCAAAGACACTCGTTGCCCAAAAGTGGCTAGGATGTTCTGTATCTTATTCCTCTTTGATTGATAAATATCCCAAATTTCTCTAGCAATTGTCTTACGAGATATCTTCTTAAACTGTGGTTGAACAGATTTTATAAAATCAATGAACCCTTGTCCCTCAACAAAGCTAAAAGGCAGTTCATCCCTAATGATCATCCTAGCACAATAATATCTAGACAGTTCAGGATCAAAAGCCCTAATAATCAACTTTCCCCCATTTTTCTCATTATCACAAACCAAATTTTGTTTGTTTCTTATTAGCAACAAGGAGAGGACTCTTCTTACATTAGTATAACAAGTGATGCTTCGTCGAAGATATGCCATTTCCCTTGTCCTATATGTCGATGGAGGCAGTTTGGAGGCAGTTTGGAGGCGGTAGGATGGTGTAACCTTCTTCTTGTATGGCGTCTTGAGTCTTTGGAGAGGGAGTAGTGTTTAGGCTGAGCTTAGGCGTCTAGAATGAGTGATGAATGAGAATGAAACCGAGCCCTCTTATTTATAAGTGAAGAAGTCCAACTTTCCTCTCCAAACTAGGGATTCCTAGTTTACCCGGGTAGAAATGCCAGCTGGAAACAGCCTGTCTTGAAACGTCTTTTCCGGGAGTTCTAGAGCTTATAAAATTATGATTTTGGACTCGTTGGAAAGCTTATTCAGAGAGCTATAAAATCCATATAAGGAACGCCATATTTGGAGTTGATTTACGACTTCGGTGGCCTCTTAAAGTTATAGGTCTGTTATGAGATCTTCTTTCCTTATTCCACTCTAGATATTTCTTTCTTGATTTCCAAGGAAATATACTCCTTGCCGAAATTCTTCAATATATTCAAGATGTTTGGTCTTCAAATGTGGCAAGTATGATTTCAATATTTCGGCCATGACTTCTTTCCATAAATGCTTGCCGACTTGATCTTTCCTGGTCCACGTAGGAGAAATGTATTCGTTCTTCATTTGGGAAACCATTTGTGCGTACCATTTTAGTAACTTTTACGAATACCATTTCTCAATCATTTTGCGCGTCTCGAATATTTCGCCACGTCATTCCTAGTTGATTTAGGAAACTTCATTTTTCAGCTCCGCGAAACTTTCCGAGTTGTCGAACCATTTGCATTCCTAACCCGAGTAGGAATCCTAGTCAAAGTAGGAAATACCATTTTTCCTAAGTGAATTAGGAAACCTCCAATTGTTGCGTTTTAAGCTCCATTTCACCTTTTTTATTGCACTCCTTTATTCAAAACCTAAAAACAACAAAGTAAGTAAGAAATGATAGTACTAAGGTCAAAACAAAGCTAAATGTAAAGAGAAAGACGTTAAGAATCAAGCATAAAATGCGTAGATCAAATTCCCCCACACTTAGACTTTGCTAGTCCCTAGCAAATACTAAATAAAAGAAAGACTAAAATTATAAAACCAACGTTAGAGCTAGCCTCCACGTTGAACAAATTCCATGGACTCAAAAATAAAAACAACTTCTAAGCCCTTAGCAAAATTTGTCTCAGAAATTTTCTTAAATATATGGCGATGGAGTCACAAGATTTCATAGTGAAAAGTTCAACAATTTTCGAGAGATAAGAGAAATATGATCATGTCATGAACAAGTAGGACTTGGAGTAAACGATGGTGAAGTTAAAGCTATGCATATTTCGAAAAAGTTTAAATCAATCTCACATGGATGCTCTCATCATATTTTCACTCAAGAAAAGAGGTTCACTCAAAATGTATATGCATTGCATCGAAATACCTCATAATTACTTGCACAAATGAACCAAACCATATGCTTACTCATGCAACTTACTCAACCAATTGAAGGCTACTCATCTTAAGGATCATAAAGGACTTTAGAAAGGTTGTAATGGGGCTAAGGCTAAGGCATTCGAAATTTAGATAAGTGGTGGTGTAAAAACGTTCCAAAGACTTAGTTTAGCACTTAAAACTTCTTGAATTCGTGGCTCATCCTCTCCACACACTTCCTTGTTGTGTCAAACTTCAAGATCGGGGGCCAATTTTCATCTTTTTGGGCCCTAACTTCATTCTAAACTTTACTCGTCCAAAACTTTTACACTTAGAACTTTTGCCGGAGAGCTTTTACACATTTTTTTTTTCTTTTCTTTCTTTTCTTTTGCTCTCGATTTTTTTTTTCTCTTTCTTTTTTGTATTTTCGGCAATCATCTTTTGGACAAGTCTTCCCTTCTTTTGTATTCTTTCATCACTTTTTTTTCGCCACTTCTTTATGCTAGCTTCGAAACCTCTTCACCAAGTCTTTGAATAAGGGTTGGAAACTCTACACTAGGCTAAGTGTTTAGATATGTATGTGGTAAATGAAAGAAAAGGCTTAACGTAGGCACAAATGGGGTAATCTAGGGGTGTCGCAACTCGTGCGCACAATGGGACACAAGGCCATTTGGTTTAAGTGGTGGTAACCTAATTTGCCTTTAATCATATCCAAAATCAGAGCATATATCAACTTAAAAGCGTTGTAAATCTACATGAGTAAGTTCTAGTAATCTCTAGTTCATTAAAATCTATGGCAAGTAATTAGATGAAACATGTTTTGTTTTTGAAAACCATATGCACGAAATTCACTCTCAAATGAAGTAATGTAGGCTCAAAAACTCACTTTTAGGTTTGTATGATTTAAAACTTATTCTAACATGCGAAATCTGTACCATGTTTAATCAAACCATATCCACTACATGTTATGACAATCAAAATATCTCACTTATCACAAGAAATCAGTTTTGTGTTTATTCACCGCCATATGTATTCTTTTCCGTCAATTTTCATCATAGACTAGCTAAGGGCATCCTAAAAATGAAAAAGACTCTTTAAAAACCCTAAGTTAAATAGAAAGACACAAAATAATAATTTTTTTTAGGGCATCATCCGCCGGAAAGTTCCATTGTCCGCCCGGTTTTAACAATTTATGACTCAAATAAGGTTGTAAACCCCTCCCCCACACTTAAAGTCTACATTGTCCTCAATGTATTTAAGGGAATCATAGAATTTCGTATGGAGGGAGAGATCCACGAAAATTTTTAGCTAAGGAAAGTAAATAAACAATGAAAAAAAAAAAATAAGGGAGGGGAGAACAAATCCTTGGCGATTTCCTCCATTGGGTTGCCTCCCAACAAGCGCTTGTTTTTTAACGTCTTACAGCCTAGACGTGAAACTTCTTCATTCATTTGATGTGGCCGGTTCAAATAGAGATTCTTCTTCCACTATTTCCTCCTTGAAGGCTGAGTGATAAGGCTTTAATCGGTGACCATTGACTTTGAATTCGTTCCCGGTTGTTGGACTCCTGATGTTTATAGCTCCATGGGGAAAAACTTCGGTGACAATGAAAGGTCCAACCCACCTAGAGCGTAGCTTTCCTGGAAAAATTCTAAGGCGAGAGTTAAAGAGCAATACTTGTTGGCCGATTAGGAATTCCTTTTTCCGGATCCTCTTGTCATGGAACGCCTTAGTTTTCTCCTTGTAAATCCATGCGTTGTCAAAAGCATCGTTCCGGATTTCTTCGAGTTCACACAACTGCAATTTCCGATGTATTCCAGCCTCGTCACGATCCATGTTGAATTTCTTAATAGCCACCATGCCTTGTGCTCTAGCTCCACCAATTTCTCTTCTTGTGTTGTCTCCAATGAAGATGAGATGATAACCGGTAATGTTTCGTTGTCGCCCAAGTATGCATACTTAAGATGGGCCGGTAACACCTTTAATTCTAACTCCGGAGCTTGGACAATCGAGGGAATCAACGAGTTAGTGCCATAAATGATAGGAATCGGTGGAGAATGACTTACAACTCGTGGTGCTTGGTTTAGTGCCATGGCCATCTCACGAATTCGGGGTTCCAAAGTCTCGATCAAAGAATCAATAAGGGCTTCATCCCCGAGTCGAGTCAGCCCCGCTCCCTCCTGTATGGCCATGTCGAGTTCTTCTTCTCTCAAAGTGTCCAAGTGTAGTTGTGCCATGTCTTCAACAATGTCAATCGAGCACACATCCCCCACACTTGACGTTGGGACCTTCATTGCATCGAGAATATTGAACTCGATTCTTTCTCCATCGATTTCCATGGAGAATGTGCCTTCGAACACATCAATCTTCGTTCTAGCCGTCCTCATGAAGGGTTGCCCAAGCAACAATGGCGTGGTATTCAATGAACTCTCCTCGTCAACGATGTAAAAATCGGCGGGAAATATCAAGTTGTTGACACGGACTAGAACATCCTCCACATATCCTCGTGGATACTTATGCGAACGATCGGCTAATTGGATGATGACGTTATCATGCTTGAGCTCGCCTAACTCCATAGAAGCATAAAGATAATATGGCATAACGTTGATTGAAGCTCCTAAGTCAAGCATGACATCTTCGAAATTCTTGTCACCAATTATGCATGGAACGAAAAAAACTCCCCGGATCTTTTAGCTTTGGGGGTAGCTGACGTTGCAAGACCGCTGAAACGGTCGCATTCACCTTCACAACCTCCTTCGCCCGTGTTTGCCTCCGTTGAGTGCATAACTCTTTTAAAAACTTAGCATATATCGGCACTTGCTTGATGCACTCGATGAGGGGTAGATTGACTTGCACCTTCCGGAAGATGTCTAAGATTTCTTCGTATTATTCATCCTTCCTTGGTTTTGACAACCTATGTGGAAAATGTGCACGAGCAAACGGGGCATTAGTATTAACAAAATTTGAAGGATTAGAGTTAATACCTTTCGTTGGGGATGGTTGAGATGGAGATGGTGCCTTAGTAATCTCGGCTTCCTTTGTGGAAAACAAAAAAGAAAGGAAGAAAACACACACAAAAATACTTGAAAAACACACGATACATAAAAACACATAGAAACATAACAAAGTACACGTTATATATAATATAGATTGTAGGAATGGATGTAATGCTTATATATATATATGCAACGTCTAGAATGTACACGAAATGCATGAAATGAACTATAAACACATGTACACACGTTTTCTGCAAAGTTAGACATATATACAATGCAAGACTTATAAACAAGTTAAGATACACACATATGTACACGGAAATTATGCAAGTACAACATTAATCACGTGGGATGCATTATGTAACACACTTAGAAGAAATTTAAATGCACACATAAAAGATCCTACGTGAATAAATGGTATGAATGCATAAGAGAAAACGTTAGAAACCTGCAGAAAACACACAAAGTTACGTGCTAAATACATGATGCAACGTGACCATACGTTTGGCCTCATGTCCCTAACTTCACTTAGGTTAGGGTACCCGGTGATGAAATCCGAGCATCACAAAGCCGCCGGTAGGTTATGCAAGCTAATGCAACGTGGTTAGTTTTTTACAAGTTTTAATGCACATGAAATTTACAAGTAATATGCACAAGTATTTTGTTCATTGATGTTCGCCTTCAATTTAAAGAGAATACGTTCGTTTAGCCTTTAGGTCTTTCATTGGACGTGCGACCCGCGCGATAAAATGTACATTCTCAATCAATCGGCCTTGGTTCAATCGAAAAACATGGCCAGTTGGGGATAGAGATAACGCGAGAGGCAGGACTAATTTCGACGATGCATCCCGAGGCTTACCGATCATGGAAAGTAGATTTAGTCCTTGTCTTCTTTGGGCAACTTTAATAAGCTTGGCCAGTTGGCAAGAGAGACCACGAGAGGTAGGACCGATTTGAGATCTCGGATCCAAAACCCGTCATAGAAACCGTCACCTTCTAGACACCAAGTTACCAAAGATTTCTTACTAAAAGACAAGTATTCATCCACTCACCGGATCATTGGTATATACTCCATTGATGCAAGTCTTTCTTAGATCCAGAACCTGTCACCAGTCATAACCCGTTTCTAGACACCATGTCCGACATTCAGCCAAAATTTCGAGAAAGACATTCCCTCAAGTTCTTGTAGACTCCGTCCTCAACCTCATGTCTATAACTTCACTTAGGTTATGGTGTACGGTGATGAAATCCACACATCATGAGGGGTTAAGGAGATAAACAAGAAAAAGATGCGCCATCTATTCCAATGAGTGAGACTTAATCGCCCAAACTTGCGTACTCAATGTAAATCGAAGACTTCCTTTAATATGTACCTATTTACATGGCTGCAAAAACAAAAAAGTTAGAATGGAACGTATTATGAACATGTATAAAAATTTTCGACACTTTACATATATATATATATACACACTTATTTACACATATTCACATATTTACAAGCATAAACATACAATTCTTTACAATCCCCGGCAACGGCGCCAAAATTGATACGCGAATTTGCAACCATTAAATTAACACTTAACAATCAACAAAAACGCGTAAGCAATTAAAACCCTTTGGTGTAGATGTAGCATTGGTAAATAGGGTATCGTTCTTAACCGGGGATTGAGGGTGCATGCATATTTACGCTATGGTTAAAAAGGGAGGTTTGAAAAAGGTTGTTTTGTACTCTACGAAAATAAACACTAAAACATGGCATAGCAAACATATCGAGAAATCCTAGGTTCTAACATGCTTCACTCATAGACAAGTAGAAAACAAATAAGAACAAAGAATCCTAAACATGCTTACTAGACCGAAAATAAACCTAAGCTATTATTTACATGTGATCGAATCATCTAAACTTACCCTTACTCCTTCGTAACCTGCAATCAAACAATGTCAATCGAAATCCTAACTTCTTAATTTCACATAACACATGTTTACACTTAATTCTCGTGCTCGGGATTGCCCTATACACATACCATTGATCTAGACTCGGGATTGCCCTATATCTAAGCCAAAGCAATACGATTTGATAAACATGCATCATAGAACTTAAAGAAACTAGAACACATGGAAGACAATTGAAATCAAAACAAGTGCAGAAAACCGAAATACTAACACCATTCCTTAAACACAAGAGTTCATACAAAAAGGGGTTACAATGTAAAGAGAAGTCGAGTTACACATTTAGTTCCTTGGGATTGCCCTATGGAGTTGGAGGTGTAGCCGACTCTACTTTGGTGGAGGAGACACTCGGGATTGCCCTATATGTCGATGGAGGCAGTTTGGAGGCGGTAGGATGGTGTAACCTTCTTCTTGTATGGCGTCTTGAGTCTTTGGAGAGGGAGTAGTGTTTAGGCTGAGCTTAGGCGTCTAGAATGAGTGATGAATGAGAATGAAACCGAGCCCTCTTATTTATAGGTGAAGAAGTCCAACTTTCCTCTCCAAACTAGGGATTCCTAGTTTACCCGGGTAGAAATGCCAGCTGGAAACAGCCTGTCTTGAAACGTCTCTTCCGGGAGTTCTAGAGCTCAAAAAATTATGATTTTGGACTCGTTGGAAAGCTTATTCAGAGAGCTATAAAATCCATATAAGGAACGCCATATTTGGAGTTGATTTGCGACTTCGGTGGCCTCTTGAAGTTACAGGTCTGTTCTGAGATCTTCTTTCCTTATTCCACTCTAGATATTTCTTTCTTGATTTCCAAGGAAATATACTCCTTGCCGAAATTCTTCAATATATTCAAGATGTTTGGTCTTCAAATGTGGCAAGTATGATCTCAATATTTCGGCCATGACTTCTTTCCATAAATGCTTGCCGACTTGATCTTTCCTGGTCCACGTAGGAGAAATGTATTCGTTCTTCATTTGGGAAACCATTTGTGCGTACCATTTTAGTAACTTTTACGAATACCATTTCTCAATCATTTTGCGCGTCTCGAATATTTCGCCACGTCATTCCTAGTTGATTTAGGAAACTTCATTTTTCAGCTCCGCGAAACTTTCCGAGTTGTCGAACCATTTGCATTCCTAACCCGAGTAGGGATCATAGTCAAAGTAGGAAATACCATTTTTCCTAAGTGAATTAGGAAACCTCCAATTGCTGCGTTTTAAGCTCCATTTCACCTCTTTTATTGCACTCCTTTATTCAAAACCTAAAAACAACAAAGTAAGTAAGAAATGATAGTACTAAGGTCAAAACAAAGCTAAATGTAAAGAGAAAGACGTTAAGAATCAAGCATAAAATGCGTAGATCATAGGTCTGCAGATAGTGCTTACACTTGACCTTCGGTTTTGCCATCTTCGTGCCATCCAAATTTTTCATAACAGTGAAGTGATCCCACACCACACTCGAGTTCTTCCACTTGGGTGCATAGCTTTCTAGCAGTTCAGTTGGAGTAGAAGAATCTAGGGTAGGACTATCTCCAACATTAACACTGGATGCAGGTTGTGGGATTTGGTTTTGGCCACCCGAGCTTGGGGAAGATGGGCTTGGGTAATCCGAATCTGGATAAGGTCCGAGGAGGCCAGAAATAGGCCTGGGCTTGGACGATTAGGGCTCCGGTTAGAGAATGAATTATCGAGAGGTTTCTGGAAGCATCTGGAACGTTGTAGAGGTTTCTTGATTATTCGGTGGCATGATAATTCCAAGGTAAAATCGGACCTCAGGGAGCTAGGTAATTTGACCACGAGAGATTATACGGTCGGGTCTCGGGAGATTGATAGAATCTGAGAGAAATAAGGTAAGATTTAAAGTGTATCCGAGAGGATTATGCTAAAGGGCTTGTGGTAATCATAAGATTTGATTGGCTCTGGATATGGAGATTCATTCTTTAATGGGTTACTCCTTTCCTAATAAAAAGTAGTCTGGTTTGATAATGACTATGCTTAGACTTAGCACGATCTCTATATATAGACCGTTCATACATGATCTCTAACAACGTAACTCTGCCCTAATCATTATACAATTATGAGGATAAGTTCTTACTTAAGCTTCACATGGTCTAAGCATGGTGCTACACTGTGCACTGACTGGTTTTGCAGATTCACGAAGGTTCAAGCTAGAGGGAGACAAACCTGCTCTCCAAATTGGTGCTTTCATTGAGAGCAGAACCCTAGGCTAACTCTCGTGAACGGAAATACATGGAAGACAACACCAACACGAACAACCAGCATGAGAAGGACACAACCCTTTCTGTGGAAGATAATTAGATCACCCCCGACACTGGGGCGTGGAAGCATGGGAGCACCTTCTCGCATCAGGTTTTGCCACGAAACCTTGCAGACGAGGCGCACATAAGCGAAGAAGAAGATCATACTAGGAGAACAAAAGAGCCAGGGGATGGAGGGCTAAGGTTGATCATGACCTCTATTGGGCTGAGGAACGATACACAAATCTGAGGATTGATATAGCTGTGTTACAAAAGTTTATGGACGAGGCCACTAGGAGCACGAACGAGCTAGCGGGCATCGTGGTTGTCATGCAGGCTACTTTGCTGAACTTGGTAGAGCTTCAGAAGAAGCAATGGCTAGTCACACCAGATCCGCCAGTACAAACGGAACATAAACACTACCAGAAAAGGAGACATCACCGGCGACCTGCCGTCGCCGGCCTTGTCTATTTTTTTCGCCGGAATTGACATTTCCGGCGACCAGTCGCCGGCAATGTTGTCGCCGGAGATTCCCCGCCGGTGTTAACATTGCCGGCGACGGGAAACGGCGTCGCCGGCAATGGCAGCGCCGCCGTGGCCGGAATGTGAGACATTGCCGGCGACTGAGGTCCATGTCGCCGGCAATGTCAGGAAAAATTTTGAAAAAAAAATGCTGTTCTGGATTGGGCCCAATTCCAGAACCTGCATTGAAAGACATAAACCGCACAATCATACAAGTTCAACAGTACACATAAATGTCCAACGTACAGTACAAATAGCAACGACGATACGAAAATTAACTACAACTACAGGTCATGGTCGCGGAACTTGCGGGTGTTGGTCGAAGTAATCCATGTACTCATTTGAATTCCGGTGGCTACCCTGGTCTTGCTCTGGCGATGAGTGGTGCGGTGGTGGTGGTGGTGGATAACTAGGGAACACAGGGAACTGGTGCGGTTGTGGTGGTGGTGGAGGTGGGGCTAACGGTTGTCCGGTAGTCTGAGCCTCGTACATCGTCTGCATCCATGTGTACATCTGTTCCTGACTCTGGACCACTCGTTGGTACTCGGCATCTCTCATTGAGACCTGCCAGACCAAGTTTTGGTACTCGGCATCTCTGATTGCCTGCTGCCTCTTTTGGTCCTCCAACTCCCTCAGCGTCCTCTGAAGCTCCGCTACGACGTTACGACTAGAAGTTGAACGTCTTGACCCGGTAGAGTATTCAGAAGTGGTTTTCAATACTCCTTCGCCGGCCGAGCCCATTCCCCTACAGTAGTAGGTATTCTGTCCGGTCCCGCACGCTCTTGCCATGATCTGAGCCGCTATCGGGCGATCAAGCGGATCGATCTGAGAGGCATATTGGGTAACTTCTTCCTCGGAGCAGTCAGGATGGTTAGACCGAGCTATACTCATGGTCACTTCTGCGGTCTCCTCCTCCACTCTCGCCTAATTGAAAAGCGAAAATGAATAACGTATTAGCTAACAAAATCTATTAATATCGAAAAATAGTTTTATTAACACATGGAGAGGCGAAAGACTTACCACTTCTTCAGGGCACTGCGGATAGAACTTCTGATGAATATACACCAACGGGTTCACTTCTTGTTGTTGCTGCGCCTTAGTCGACCAACCCATGTAGTTGAGTGAACCTGCATGATGGGCCCTGGTGTTTTTCAATCTATTCGCCCGGTTCGTGTTCGAAATCGCCTTATTTGATAAACATATGGAAAAAAATTAGTAACTAACTATTTCAATCTGATACGATACATTAGGCTTGTAAGATATATTCAGGATGCATACCCGAGCTTTGGGGTGCTCGAAGTGGGCTATCAGCCACTGCCACTCGTACTCCCTAAACCGGAATTCGCTAGGGGTAGAACCTCGGCCTAGCTCCTTGTATACAGTGTAATGGGAAGAAAGCTCGTTCTTCCACTCTTTATACCTATATTAAAACAAGGAAAAAAAGTTAGAGATATTAAAACCCAAGATAAACAAAAATCTAACTCGATATATATTCAAATAAGTCGAAGCACATCACCTCATATGTAGTTGACGCTCTACCCACGTGTGAATAAGAACTTCATCCACGTCAAACCACACCTGCAATATGTATTCATAAAAGGTAAAATTATATATTTATTCGGACTTAATTAATAAATGTAAAATTTTGGTAATGAAAATACGATTTTACTCACACTCAGGTTGTTATGCACTTGCATCTTCACGTAGATAGGCACAGATTCCCAATCTGGCCAAAGCATTGGGACCTTGTCCCGCACGATCGCACCGGCCATGCTGACATATTTGCGCGTGGTGTCGAATGCCTCGATCACCTCACCATCCTCATTGGCCCTTATGGGCGTTTTCCTTCCCCCGGTGGCCTGCTCAAGTCTCTTCCCGGTGCAGGTGCCTCTAGCCCCTTTCTGTTTTCCAGTCTCATTAACGAAATTGCCTAATAATCCAATGTCAACAAATTCATATCATTAATTGAACCTATCTGAACAATTCTTAAGTAATAATTAAGTAATCAATCTGATGTTAAATAAAATTTACCTGCATCGTCCGTTTGTTGGTTGGTGCATCTCACACTCCAAAGATACACGGGGTCGAACGGACGGAAGTTATACGCTTCCTCCACGGTCAGGAACTCCAGCCGTCCTTGAACATAAAGAGGCATCCCCCTCTCATCGAATTCAGGGATGACAGGAATCTCCTCGGGTAGGAAGAGACCGGACAGCGGAGATAGACGTGGCCTGGACGATGAGGCGCCAGCACCACCATCTGCCTGAGATGATTCCCGTGAAACGGGAGTAGGCATCGGGCGAATATGGGGCATTCGGATTGATGGAGTTTTTGATGCCCCCGTTGACTGTCGCTCGTCTGAGGGTCTGCTGACGGAGGGACGTCTGCTGACGGAGGGACGTCTGCTGACAGAGGCTCGACGCTCGACTTCCGGTTGCACGGCTCTTGATCATGCAGCTTCCTCCTCTTCTCGCGCCTGTAGCAAGGCTCTCGTGCGACCACTCATCATCGGACCACTGGGCGTGTTGCTAACTGCGGGTGAGGAGGAAGCTTGACTACTGTTCCCTCCACTATTTCGGGAACCTCTCCGAAGCCAATTAGCCGCAAAATTACCTCCTGGACACCGTAATAGTCATGGATTTGGTTCTATAACAAATCGGAAACGGAACTGTTTGGAACAGGAACCATTTGTAACCGGAACTGTTTGTAACCGGAACCGTTTGTAACATACCGGTTCCGGTTCCAAACAGTTCCGGTTTCAAAACGGTTCCGGTTCCAAACAGTTCCGGTTACAAATTTAACGGTTCCAAACAGTTCCGATTCCGAGTTTTCACCTTAATTTATACGATAAATATACAACTATATCACCTTAATCCGATTTTTCACCTATTATACGTTAAATTAACAACAAGGTCACCTAACTTAACGGTGCTATTCATACATCATTTCCGGCTTTAAACTTTTCACATATATATACATCTATTCTACACTTTGTATACATCATGCATCTTAATTTCACCTAATTTTCACACATATATATATACATTCCATATAAATTAATTAAATTTTCACAAGCCCACATCACATATATTTCTCCTACACCCCACAATTATCCACAATAATTGACCACAATGTTCACACATAGCACCATAATTAATTTACACAAATTAAACCACATATATACAAAATTTACACATATATATACACCACATATTAATCCAAATTAAACCACATATATACATAATTTACACATATAGTCATACATCACATATTCATCCATATTAAACCACATATAATTTTCACATATATACATCACTTAATTTACACATATATACACATACACATACACATTCCATATACAAATTTCTTTTAATCACCCTAATTTGTTTTCCTACCACCCTAATTAATTTACAAATATATACACATACACATACCAAAAATTAATTAAAAATTGAGAGAGAGAGAGGGAGAGAGAGAGGATCGGACCTGCCATGGATTTCCACCTACAATGTATTTTCCGATCGGTGGAGGAGAGGAGGGGAGGAGGGGAGGAGGAGATTTTCCGATCGGTGGAGAGGAGGAGAGGGAGAGGAGGAGAGCTAGTTCGGGGGAGGAGGAGGAGGAGAGGGAGAGGAGGAGAGGAAGAGGAGGAGGAGGAGGTGAGAGCGCTTCGGGGTCGGTGGAGAGGGAGATCGGAGGAGGAGGTGAGGGAGAGGAGGAGGAGGAGAGGGAGAGGAGGAGGAAGCTCGGGTTCGAGCTTTCTATCCACAAAACATTGCCGGCGACACCATAATAGTTCGTTGGTAATGACATTACCAACGACTTCAACTCGTTGGTAATGACATTACCAACGAGTTATAAGCAACTCGTTGGTAATGTCATTACCAACGACGAGTTAACTCGTTGGTAATGTCATTACCAACGAGTTGCTTATAACTTGTTGGTAATGTCATTGTTTCCCGAAGAATTATATATATTCGACATTTTTCGTCTACGATTTCCGGCTACTAATTCCGACTACAATTTTCAGACAACGATTTCCGACAACAATTTTTCGACTACATTTTCCGGCTACAATTTTTCGACTACAATCCGTACATTTTCCGGCTACAATTTTCCGGCTACAATTTTCCGACTACGATTTCCGGCTACTAATTCCGACAACATCATTAACGTACTAAGGATGATAATCGTAATCATCGTCATCACTTGAGTCTGACTCGGTTTCATAGGTAACCTCTGGCAATATGTGCCTCTCCTCGTCCTCTGAATCAGCGTCAACTTCATTAGGATTAACATCGAGAAGTTCTGCTCCAGGAATTCGAACCACACTCCCAGATCTCACATTATTAAGGTGAATCGTAGATGATTCCGGAATGTCAAAAGCGTTCGGCTCTTGGTATGCAGTAACTTCCTCGTCATCTGCGGTCTCACCAAGTGTGGCAGCACTGTATATGTTTCGTTGAGCAACATGGTTTACCACCTTCCACGGGACTTTGTTAAGAAGATCGTCGAGGTAAAACACTTGTTTTACTGATGAGGCAAGAACGAAAGGGTCTTCTTCATACCAGGTAGTAGCAGTATTCACCGAAAAAGTTCCGTGCTGATCGGTCCTTGTGTTCTCCGGGCTAGTATCAAACAATCTACACTTGAAAAAGTGCACTTTCATGCGGTTCCCATAAATTAGTTCAACAACTGAATGAAGGACACCATAATAGTCAACGCCATCCTGCCCACCATGGACCATCACCCCACAATTCTGTGTTTTGAGTCGGTCGTCTCGATTTTCACATATAAATTTAACGCCATTGACCTGACACATCGAGTAAACTTTTGAAGCTATCGGTTTCATCGCTAGGACCCTCAATTCGTTTGACCACTCTGGGTAACCATCATCTGCTATATGGTTCATCTGAAAACGATAACAAACCACACAATAAATTATGAACATAGAAACCACAAAACAGTTATTGTACGTACACACATGCTATATAAGGAAAATGGCAAGATAAAAAAAGACATATACACATATACCCTTACCCATGGACCAAAGTAGTTTGCAAACGTCCTGTTGTGGTAATCAACATCGCCGGCAATAGCAGGGCAGTGAAGATGATAGTTTTTCCAATATTGTACTTCTTCACAGTTAATCAGCACCGACCAGTGGGCTATGACTACCTCATTTTCATCCAACTTGTACGACTTTGGCAAGCTTCCCTGTACTACAACGTCATTGGAGATGATAGAAAGTTTGAACTGAGGTTCATCTATCGGCATCTGTTGTTGGGGGTCCTCAAGCGCTCCCAAATACACTTTGGTGTACGTTACACACTCGTGCGCAACATATGCTTCAGCGATACACCCTTCAGGTGCATATTTATTCTTCACATAGTCCTTGTAGGCTCCCAATTATCTACAAGTTAACTTGTGCATGTTAAAAGGGGTACGTAAAAATAAAACTTTACATATAAAAACAGAGGCAAACCAAATGTACCTTTCCATGCGATACATCCAAGTGTAGTGTACGGGACCGGTAAGCAACAATTGTTCGGGAAGATGGATCGTTAGGTGAGGCATGATGTCGAAAAAATTTGGCGGAAATATCCTCTCAAGCTTGCACATGATAAAAATGATGTCATCTTGCATCTCCCTAAGATCTGATTTTTTAACTTCCCTGGTGCATAACTTCTGAAAGAATCTTGACAAGGCCACCAACGGCTCCACCACCTCCTTGGGCAGGTACCCTCGAATGAAAATAGGGAAAAGGCGTTGAAGTAGTACATGGCAGTCATGACTCTTTAATCCGTACATCTTATTGTCCCGGTAGTTAACACACCTGCTTATATTTCCTGCATAGCCATAAGGACACCTGTATATATATAGCCGAAGCCATAGGCAACAATTATATTTCTCGCATATCACCATAGTCCGGTAAAAATTTAACGGTTACCAATTTCTGTACTGCATAGTTATATATAAGAATATATACCTGACATTACTCAGCCACCAAAAAATTTCATGCTTATGCTTCGGCTTGACGGTGTAAGGAGCTTGCGGCATTTTTCTCTTACCATCTCTTAACCACAAATGTTTCCGCAGTCCCATAGCTTTCAGATCAATACGTGCCTTAGGGATGTCTTTTGTTTTCCCCTCCAAGTTAAGAACTGTGCCCACCACACTTTCACACACATTCTTCTCTATATGCATGACATCTAGGTAGTGTCTGATAGGCAAGCTGGGCCAGTAGGGGAGTTCCCAGAATATGCTCTTGTGTGTCCAAAACTTATACCTTTCGGGCTTGTCTGGAATTGATGCCACTATGTCAGGATGATTGCTCAGCTGGCCAAAATCATATTCATTCAACACTTCCAAAATTTCTACCCCTGTCCATCGCCTTGGTGCCACACCTGTTTCCACAGTCCCATCAAACGCGTCTGGATCCTGCCTAAATGGGTGATCATATGGAAGCCAACAACGGTGACGCATCTGAACAATTTTACTGCAATGAGGACTGCAACAATCAACCGTCATGCACTCTGAATAAGCCCTGTAACCCCTGGTAACGTTGCCCGACAACATACCGCGGGCAGGAAAATCACTGATGGTGCCAACAAGCATGGCATGCATCTGGAACATCTCGTTTTTGAACCTATCGTAAGTGGGGTGGCCACACTCACTCAGGTACTTAAGCTCCTCAATCAAAGGCCTCAAATACACATCGAGACACTTGCCTGGATAACCCGGGCCCGGAATTAACAGAGTCAGCATATTGTATTCCTTCTTCATGCACATCCATGGTGGAAGGTTGTACGGTACCAAAATAACTGGCCATATACTGTATTGAAGACTCATGTTGCCAAAAGGGTTGAATCCGTCAGATGAGAGCCCTAGCCAAACATTTCGGACCTCTGCTGCAAAATGATCAAACTCCCTGACCATGTGCTTCCAAGCCTCTCCGTCGGAAGGGTGTATAAGGGTGTCATCGTCAGGCAAGTTCCTCTCAGCCCACCATCTCATTGCCTCGGCCGTGAAAGCACACATGAACAACCGCTCCAGCCTATCAATAAGCAGGAAATATCGAAGTATCTTCACAGCTTTCTTGTTGCCTGCAGGAGTCAACTTATACCTTTCTGTAAAACATACCGGGCATGCTTCAAGGTCTTTGAGATCTTTTCCCCAGAAGAGAATACAATCATATCTGCATGCATGGATTTTGATGTAGGAAAGCCCAAGATCTTTCAGGATATGTCGCACCTTATGATGAGTGGTAGGAAGACGATGACCGGGTGGCAGTAGCGAAGCAGTCCACTTCAACCAAGAATCAACAGCTTTGACTGACATTTTGTTCTCCATTTTTAGCTGCATCACTCCCATCACACTTTCAAGAACAGTCTTACTACAACCGTCGTACAACGGAGTCTGTTGCAGTGCAATCAGGTTGTTGTACTTGTCCATACCGCTTGTGTTGACATGAGCTCCAGGTAATGGCTCGACTGGCTCGATATGGGGAAACCCTCAACGACGGGAGGGACATTTGGTGCTTCATCAGCAAATACACCGCTCTCACGAGGAAACATATCATTGATTAACATCGCTGTTGGATCATAGGATGAACTACCACTCTCAGCAAAATCTCCATGATCATAGCGTGGACTGGCCCTCTCACCAAATTGTCCATGATCATGCGGCCCCGCTAACGATGTTTCACCGTGATAAATCCAACAAGTGTACTTATCCCAAAACCCGTATTTACTCAGGTGCCTCTGGACTTTATCAATGGGAAAACGAAATCGATCGCTGAAACACTTGCATTCTTTACACGGGCAATAATGAAGTGTAGTGTCTCCATAATTAGCCTTCACAAAATCCACAAAACTCCTAATTCCCTCGTGATATCTAACATCCCATCTTTCGAGGCTCATCCAACTCTTGTCCATCCTGAAAATTCTAACAATGCATACGTATTAATTATATATATATATACACACATTCACTACTAATAATCGACACGATATCTCAATTCAACTCTAATTAAATCAACACATGCATGCATATATATATATATATATCGATCTAATCTCTAAATTCGTTTCAGTACTCGATGATGGTATTCTTCTTTTTTCAATTCAATACGTATTTGACTAGGTAGAAGGCTATGTTAAGCCTTGCTCCGATAACACTAAGATAATACCAGTCGTTGATTCAGACACAAGATAAGATTAACTACAAGCAGTTTTCTCGTTTCGGTGACATCAACAACATTTCATATATATCTCACGAATTGGATTTGATCAACACACACACATATATATACATACACATATACATATATATACACGTACCTATATATATAGCTTCCGAGTTATCGAGGATTCGACGCGCGCCTTAATTTTGACAATATATATACCGAAGGATCGATTTCAGACCGTACGTTTTTCTTCTTTCGATTTCTCTGGATTTTTTCATATCGAAATGAATGAATGATCGAGCTACTGCAATTTCCATCTAATATAAGAGACATTGTCGGCGACGGAGTTAGTCGCCGGAAATGAAGACATTACCGGCGACTTTACGCCGTAAAGTCACCGGAGATGTTTGAAAACATTGCCGGCGACACCAACCGTTGCCGGCAATGTTTTCAAACATGTCCGGTGAGTTTTCGGAGACATTACCGGCGACGGTTTAAGTCGCCGGTAATGTTGAACATTACCGGCGACTTTTCCGGTCGCCGGCCTTGTCTCCGGTGATCTCGCCGGTAATGGGCAAAAATGTTGTAGTGAAAGTCTCGGCATCCGTGTAGGACAACCAATAAGGGGAGGCAACGAACGTGGAAACCTCCAGGGTCGCAACCCTTAGGGGAATGATGGAGGAATTCATAGAGACACAATATGCCCACAATATCTAGACCAACCAAGAAACTGAGAAGTTGAGGAATGAGGGTATATCCAAGAAGGAATCAGAGGTAGAGAAAAGGGCTCAAAGAATGTCCTAAAACCCTCTGGCTTAGTTCATCTAGGATGCAGAGCCACCTAAGAAGTGGAGTCACCTCAAGTTCTACAGGTACTCGAAAGACTCAAACCTATACTAGCATGTAAGAAACTACTAGTCAGCCATGGCCACTAGCCAATCGAATGATGCTTGGATGTGCAAGATGTTCTAGGCAAGCTTGAAGGACCACGCCCTGCAGTGGTACGAAACGCCCCCCCCCCCCCCCCAAGGATTGATCGAGGATTGGAAAAGTCTGAAAGTGACTTTCTTCAAAAGATACGAGAGTAACGCTGATGGAATGAAGGATGTGACCTATCTCATATCCCTCAAGATGAAACGAGGATAGAGCCTGAGAGACTAGGTCATGAGGTTCGGGAAGGAGTACGTAACGGTTGGCTGCAAGGACGATATTGTAATAGCCACAACATTCATCAATGGGTTAGACATGGACTCGAAACTAGCTAGTAAATTGATCAGGAAGAAGACCAATGACTTGTTCATTGTCTACCATGAGGCCCTAGACTACGCTCGGGTAGAGGACACGAGGGCCTATAGCAACAGAGACTCCCCAATAGAGAAGGCATCTGGGGGTAGAACCAGCACGAAGAGAAATGCGACTGGTAGTAGCACAAACCAGGGAAGGAACAACTATGACAATAAGAGAAAGACCTCAGGGCAGGTGGCAGCCGGCCAAGGGGGAAAGCTGTTTGTTCCTCCCACGACAATCCCAATTTCAACCATACTATACCACATCAAGAACGATCCATGGCTCAAAAGGCCACTTCCGATGGCCAACAAGAACGACTCTAAGGACTTCTGTGCTTACCACAAGGCCAACAGGCACAAAACAGTTGATTGTGGCATCATCAAGTGACACTTCAAAGAGCTGGTAGACCAGGGGTACTGTTCGGAAACCCTGACAGAGAAGTACATGAAAACGCTTGAAGATTCGTTAAAGTCGCAAGGGCCAAAAGGAGGAGTACCCTGTGCTAAACTGTATCCTCCAGGCCTCTGAGTACCCCGAGGACACTGTCTTCCCCATCTTGAATTGCATTATGGCTGAGGTAGGAGACCTGGGGGAAACTTGATAGTTGCATATTTATTCAACGTTTATGTGCTTAACCGAACCTTATATTTAGCTCTTTTGTTATGTATTTAAGTAATTTAACATTATTATTTATTCTTAGGTATTTTGGAGATAAATGAAGAAAAAGGGCTTAAATATATCCTGGCGAGGAAATCTGGAGGATGCAGTCTTAGCGAAGGAGAGAGAAGCCCTTATGCAAATTGGTTTGGCGAGCACGTGGGAATATATATATATATATATATATATAATGGAAGTTGACTTGTGCTTGGACTTGAAGACTAAGGTTCGATGGGCTAGTGAAGTTTGATGGGCTGGCGAAGTTGCTAGCGAGGAGAAGAAAAGGAGGAGTCCTATTATAATAATGAGATTATGAATATTGGGCTGGATTTTGGAGTCTTGCACGTGGTTTGCTAGCTAGGTTAATTAACCTAGCTAGTCTGGAACATATAAATAGCTAAGAAGAGAACGTACGCAGGGGGAGGACGGACGGAGACCATTCTATAATTTTCTCTTTTCTTTTTAGACTAGAATTGTATGGCTTCCATGAGGAGCTAAACTCCATTGTTAAGGGGCTGTTTTGAAGCCCCGTTCATGATATCTAGATTGCTTATGCACTTTAACTAAGTTTTGTTTTTGTTATTTGAATGAGGTTTCTTTGTTATTTATACGGTGATGATTCTTGATTATGTATGCTTTGAGTGCACGCTTAGTATGCATGTTTAGGAATCTAATTCTAAGAAAATTGATGGCTGTTGGTGATTATTACCTTCCTCAAGTTTCAATAGTAGAACCCATACATGCTTGGTATAAGAAACCCTAGGTCTAGTAAGACACGACCGTAGTGTACTTATGAAGCCTTGTAGATTCTCAAACCCTTTCTAAATCTTAATGCTTTTCTCTTAGTAAATTCGAGTCCGTGACTTCGGGTTCTTTGAGGGATAGACAATATTGATAAGCAGACCTTCAATGTTGTAAACATAAGGATCGGGTAATAGGTTGTGTTCACAACTCGGGGCCTTCCTGGGAATCTTTCATTCATAACAATTACATTATTTAGTTAAGCATTTGTTGTGTAGATGGAGTGACGGTGGTGGATAACACTTCCCTTAACCCATTTTATCATTGATTGTCAGTTTTACTTATACTCTGTTTTCTGTTTCAGTTTAGTACTCTGTTTTGCACAATTTTGTTCGCTAATCAAGCGAACTCCGATTGCATCGAAATTTCGGATCGAAGTTCGATAGGGTGTCTTTAGTGTCCAGTATTAATTTCGTAATTTTAGGTTGAGTATAGATATTTTAATTAATTACGTTAGTGTCCTGTGGTCGAGTCTGTCAGATTTCTGACTTTCGCGTCTGTTTGTAGTTTAGAGTATTGAGTCTCATCTTTCCCTGTGGATTGACCCCTATACTATTGTACTGCATTGACAAGCATATTAAGTTCATTATAGGGTAATTTTGAGGGTGGTAAAACACCGATAAAATTTTGGCGCCGTTGCCGGGGAGAGATCTAGTCTTTATATTCTAACGTGTCTTTTGTTTTTGTTTTGTTTTGTTTTGTTTCATTTCTTTTGTAGTGTACGTGTCTCTTGTGTGCAGGTACTTAGTGCATGCATACTCGTAGGTCAAGGAGAACTGAGCCTTTATTGCTTGATTTAGAGGTTGAGCGCTCAGCTAAGCAAAACCGGAAGCAGAAGAGGCGAGCAGAACTGGAGGTTGGAAACACGAGTGACACAGTTTCAGAACCTGAGATTGAGGTGGAAACAAGTTCAGATTCAGAAGAAGTTCCTCAATCTCCACCACAAAGAGCAGCAATGGGAGAACAACCAAGAACGTTGATGAATTCTTTTGTACCTAGTGCTCAAGGGAATTCATCACCAATAGTGTTGCCGGCTCTTGGGACATATTCAGTACCTCCTGCATTACTTTCTGCCCTACCTCATTATAGGGGGGTATTTTCAGAGGACCCTCAGCAACATTTGGCTGAGATTGAAGCTTTAGCATCAACACAAAACTTACAAAATGTTGAATCTAATGTGTTGAAACTAATTTTATTTCCTTTTTCTGTGAAGGAAGGAGCGAAGATGTGGTTCAATTCTTTGGCTCTTAGGTCTATACAGTCTTGGGATGAGATGAAGGTAACATTCATGAAAGAATATTTCTCAGCCCGGAAGACTAAGCAGTTGAAGAAGGAGATTAATAGCTTCATACAAAAAGATGGTGACATGCTTCATGAGGCATAGAGTCATTTCAAGGAGCTGTTGAGGAAATGCCCACATCATGGGTATGATCTAGAGGACAGGATGACTTTCTTTTATGAAGGTCTGGAGCCAGCCAACAAGACAAGAGTGGATTCCGCTTGTGGAGGTATGTTTATGTACCAAACAGGTCAGCAAGCTCATGATACCATAGAGAAATTGGCTGAGAACACCAAACAGTTCTATACAAGAGAGAGAACGTTGGCGAGCAAGAAACAACAAGCGGTGTTTGAGGTTGCCACCAACCCAGACATGGACAAGAGAATGAAAGCAATAGAGAAGAAGTTGGAGTCCATTTCTACTGCCATCAAGAGCCAAACGACATCATCATCATCTGTTTCTCAGGTATGTTCTGTTTGCTCTATGTCGGATCACACTAATGAATCTTGTCCTTTTATTCCTAAAGAAGAGCAGGTGAATTTTGTGCAACAACGAACATCAAGAAATGATCCATTCTCAAACACATACAATCCGGGGTGGAGGAATCATCCAAATTTCAGCTATGGAAACACAAACAATGTGCTGAACCCACCCACCGGATTCAAGGTAAGACCTGAATATCAGCAGGTACAACAGCCGGTTGCAGCTCCAGCTCCTGATCATATCATGGCAGCAATATTGGCTAGGCTAGAGGGGATTGAGATGCACAACAAGAACTCTAGCAAGGCATTCGAGCTTATGGAGAAGCAGCTGAACAGCTTGCAGCAACAGGTGTCAACAAGAGAACAAGGTACTCTTCCAAGCAATGTGGTTCCTTTGTAGTTTAGAGTATTGAGTCTCATCTTTCCCTGTGGATTGACCCCTATACTATTGTACTGCATTGACAAGCATATTAAGTTCATTATAGGGTAATTTTGAGGGTGGTAAAACACCGATCAAAACTCTAAAGGAGAAGGAGTATGAATTGAAGAGGCTCAGAGTCGGGGGCGAGCTCAAGGCTTGTACGAGAACCAACCAGCTTGAGTTTTCAGACGCAGACTTTCCGGAGGAGGAGGACGACCACGAAGATGCCTTGATCATTGACATCAGAATGGCCCACATGACAGCCACTAGGGTCTTGGTTGACAACGGAGCTGCTGCGAACGTTATATTCAAGGATGTTGTGGAAAGAATGGCCTTGATGGGCGCAATCCAGGACCACCGCACGACCCTAATGGGATTTGAAGGATCAAGGGTGAGGAACCTAGGGGTCATTACCCTCTAAGTTAGGACACCCCTCACCAACCCAACGACCTGGTTTGTTGTGGTCGATGCCCATCCCCCCACAATGCAATCTTGGGAAGACCGTGGCTCTACAAGATGAGGGCGGTAGTGTTGACCTACCACTAGGCCCTAAAATATCTAACACTAGAAAGCCCCATCATCATCAAAGGGGATAGCGATGCTGCCAGATTATGCATGGTGTTGGCTACCAGAGACAAGAATAAGGAAACACTGGGCGAAGCTGGGGGCACTGCTGCCCCAGCTTTGCCTGCATAGTAATAACAAGATTGTGGTCGAGAGGATACGATCGACGAGCTAGACATAGAGGTAGACTACCAAAAGTTGCCTTTCAAGGAGAAGGCAGAGGAAGATGTGGTCCTCGTGACCTGATTGATGTGCAAGGATCAGGTCAGGGCTGAGCGGAGCCGAGTGCAGGAACTTGGTGGACCTACTAAAAGAGTACAAGGACATGTTTGCATGGTCGACACGGGATATGCCAGGGAGTGACAAGAAAGTGATTGAGCACCAGCTTCATGTGGACCCAAAGGCGAAACCCGTAGCACAGAGGAAAAGAACCTTTGCTGCAGAAAGTAACATGAGGAGGAAAAGCTGCTCGCAGCAGGGTTTTCAAGGAAGTTCCACACTCTAAATGTCTCTCTAATGTGGTTCTTGTCAAGAAGAAGAATGGGAAACCCAGGGTTAGCATCAACTTCACAAACCTCAATAAGGCGTGCCCCAATCATGGCTTTCCCCTGCCCATGATCGATCAACTGGTAGACTCTACTGCGGGTCACGAGCTCCTAAGCTTCATGGTTCATGGATGCTTACAATGGCTACAACCAGATCAAGATCGTAGAGGACGATGTAGCAAAGACATTATTTGTGACTGAGAATGGAGTTTATGCCTACGGGGTGATGCCCTTTGGATTAAAGAATGCAGGAGCAACGTACCAGAGACTAGTGTACAAGGTGTTTAAACCCTTGATTGGGGATACGATGGAGGTGTACGTGGATGACATGTTAGTAAAGAGCAGGAATAAGTAGGACCACGTGGCAGATTTAAAGGGATGCTTCAACCTTCTACGGCTGCATGGGATGAAGTTAAATCCTGAGAAGTGCACATTTGGAGTAGGGTCTGGAAAGTTCTTAGGGTACTTAGTAACACAGCGTGGGATAGAGGTGAACCTAGACCAGGTAGCAGTGATAATTAAAATGAAGCCCCCAACCACGGTTAAAGAAATCCAAAGCTTGAACAGGAAATTGGCAGCTTTAAGTAGGTTCCTTTCCAGATCGATCGATAAGTGCAAGCCATTCTTTGAAGCACTCAAAAGAACCATGGGGGAGCTATGGATAGAGGAGTGTGAAAAGGCATTCCAAGCTCTTAAGCACTACCTTGTCTTCCCCTATCCTGAGCAAGCCTGTGTTGGGGGAGGATATATATTTGTATTTGGTAGTCTCGGATGTAGCAGTAAGTAGAGCTCTGGTTTGAGAAGATACTGAGGGACAGCTACCCGTATACTACCTATCTAAAGCTCTCCTCGACCCAGAGACTCGCTACCCAAGCTGGAAAGGTTGACACTAGCCCTGGTTACGTCATCACGAAAGCTCCGATTGTACTTTCAATCATTCTAGATAGTCGTTATGACCGAGTATCCACTGAGAATGATCTTACATACCCCAGATTCCTCAAGCAGGATGACCAAGTGGGCTATTGAGTTGGCACAACACGATATCGAGTACTGGCCTTGAACAACAATGAAATGGCAAGCTTTGACAGATTTCCTAGCCGAGTTTACAATGCTAGAACCAGAGGTGCATGAAAGAAGAGAGAGAGAGACGAGGAAAGAGACGTACTGGGGGTCGATCACTGGATGTTATACACAGACAGATCGTTGAAGGACAAGGGTGCTGGAGCAGGATTAGTGCTGGAGCAGGATTAGTGCTGAAGATGCGAGATGGAACGATCATGGAACATGCCCTAACCTTAGGATGGAAGGCCAAAAACAACGGAGCTGAGTACGAGACACTCCTAGCAGGACTAAGGCTGGTTCGAGAGCTGAACGTGAAAAAGATCAAGATGTTCTATGACTCGCAACTGATTGCAAACTAGATGCTAGGGGAATATGCAGCCCACCACACATCCATGGAAACATACCTCAGACTGGCAAAGGAACTGGTTACCAAATTCGAAGAGTTTTCCATCACATAGCTCCTCAAGTCTAAAAAAACACATGTCAACGCTTTGGCAAATCTGGTCTCCAACATCGATTACCAGCTCAAAAGGACGATTCCTGTAGAGCATCTACCCAAGCTAAGTACAAACAGGGAGGAAGTTGTGAACGTAATGCCAGTACAACTAGACCTCTCCTGGATGGATGAGATAACAGATTACATAGAGATGGGCACCCTACCAGAGGGGCGTGTAGAGGTAAGAAGAGCTATCTGACAGGCAATAAGGTACAACATTAGAGATGAGAAGTTGTATACGCGGTCATTCAGTGGACCAGACCAGCTGGCAGTGCACCCCACCCATGTTAGAACTATCATGCAGGAGCTCCACTCTGGGATATGTGACATGCACATTGGGGGTAGGAATCTTGTCGTCAAATGCTTAACTGAGGGATATTATTGGCCTACGATGAAGAACGATTACATGGAATATGCCAGTGCTTGTGAGGCCTGTTAGAGACATGCCTCTCAACAACCCCTGCACCCAGAAGAGCTGCACCCGTTTTAGTCCCATACGCTATTGCCAAATGGGGGAGTTCCTAACTGGAGCTGGGGGTGGACAGAAGAAGTACCTCATTGTCGCTACTCATTACCATTCCAAGTTGATCGAAGTTGCAGCTCTATCGAAAATAAGAGGAACAGAGGTAAAGAACTTTATTTGGAAATTTATCATATGCAGGTTCGGGATCCCACAAACGATTATAACAGACAATGAGCCTCAGTTTAACTGCCAAGTAGTCAGGGACTATTGTTCCGAGCATGGAATCAAGATAGAGTTTTCCACCCCAAGGTATCCCTAAGGTAATGGACAATCAGAGGCTTCGAACAAGACAATATTGCAAGATCTAAGGAGGAGACTCGATCAGTTAGCAAAAGGATAGTGGGGGTCTCAGCTCCCTAGCGTTCTCTGGAAATACAGAATAACCAAGAGGAAACCCACTGGAGAAACTCATTTTGCCTTAGTATATGGGAGAGAAGCTGTCATCCCATTAATCACAAGATCCCTAACTTCAAGCTGGCAGAACAAACAGTAGAGAGTAATACAGAAAGCCTGAGGCACGACTTGGATTTACTAGAGGAACGAAGGGAACAAGCTCAAATCAGAGTGACCTCCTACCTGGGTCGAATAAAACTCTTATCGATCAACTCCTACAGTTGAACCTATAACTCCTTCAACTCTATTAGGGCCATTCGATATGGTGCCTGAGAAATAAGACCAGTACTTGGAAGTAACTCGATGGTAAAATCAATCTCTCTCACTGGAGGAAAATCAGGAAAGTCCTCAGGAAAAACATATGAATACTCACAAACCACTGGAATATCCTTGATACTCGGTGCACAAACTTTTCTATTGATCACATGTGCCAAGTATGCCTCACAGCCTTTCTTTAACATCTTTTTCGCTTTCATAGACAAAATCATACAAAAAGTGGAGAAGTATTCCTTTTGCCGTAAAATAAGATTTTTGGCATACCTAGACTTCTAAATACTACCTCCTTTTTATGACAATCGAAGACTGCCCAATGAGCCTCTAAGAAGTCCATCCCCAGAATTATATCAAAATCTACAATGTTTAACAACATCAAATCCGCGGCTAACCCATAACCTCCTATGAAATCTCATAGTCCCTATACACCCATCCGACACACACAATCTCATCGGTTGGATATAACACTCACCACATAACCGAAAGTGGAGAGACGGGTATAGTGTCCAAAGATGCCAATCTATACGACATAAAAGAATGTGTAGCCCTCGAGTCTAATAAAGTAAAGACTAGATCACCAAAAATATATAACGTACTGATAATAACCTATGGGGAAGCTCTGACCTCTTATAGGGTCATGGCATGCACTTGGGCATCACTAGCTGATCGTCAACACTGATTGCGATTCTGCTGATTCGCTTGTCCTGTGGGCTGCGCTGGCCGAACTCCAGAAGTGGTACCCTGATCTCCATATGAACTCTGGGCGGCTGAACTACAAAAAGTTCCCAACTGTGAATACTCCTTGGCAAAGTGATAACATATGATGGTGCCCCACTGACACGAACTGAAATGTCACTTGTTAAAAATGTTACACAATGGAAAATCTCTCGGTACAGTTGGTGTGTCATATAAGCGTCAAGGGTAACTTGACCTACTAGAACTCCCACTTGATTGTTGCCTCTGAGGTTGATTCCTCCTCCATCTCTAGCTCCTACTCTGACCAGATGTGCCAGCAGGAAATCTATAAGGTCTACTGCCAGAAGAAGAGGCTAGGCCCGATGTACCTGAACTCAATCTCTTTGAAGGACCCTGGATGGGTCTACTTTCCTTGAAGCGGCAAGACTGGAACTGCATTTATCTCTCCCTTTCCACATCCTCGCCTCTGATTGCTACACTAACTTACTCATCAAAATTATCCCGAGGCATAGTTGTGATAGTCCACTTAATGTTCAGCTTCAGACCCAGCTCAAACCTCCTGCATTTAGATTCCTCACTTGCCACCATATCACACGTAAATCGAGACAAACGAGTAAATTTATCTCGATGCTCAAGCACTGACATACTGCCTTGCCTCAGGCTGGTAAACTCTTCATATTTCCATTGCTGAGTAACCTGATTGAAATATCGGCGCATGAACAATTCTCTGAATGTAGGCCATTGGGTGTTAACAGGAACCCTCTCAATACTAGCCCACCAAAAGTAAGCCTGTGACTCAAGTAAACCAATAGCTGCCACTGTCATCTGCTCTAGAGTGAAGTGAAGTCGTTCACATACTCGCTCCAACTTGACTATCCATGCCTCACATATTTCAGGATCTATGGAACCAGAAAAAATGGTTACTCCAGCTATTCTTGCCCTTGCTACAAGATCAAAATGCTCCTCTAAATGTAAACTTGCATAAGCAAGTCACACGTCCGCTGATCCTCATCACGATCCTCAGCCCTATTAACGCAGGGTCCATGTCTAGGAGGCATCTCCTATGGATAAAAAAACACATTAGTGAACAAAACACGAAGGATACAGTCACTAAACCTTAAATATTTAAAAACACACAACACCATGAGCATTGATGGGGATCCACCGGCCGGTCGGGCCATCGCTCCGGAAGTGCTGTGTATACCTAAATGTCCTTAGTAACACAACTGCGGAAGTTTACAGAACCTATAACCTAATGCTCTGATACCAACCGAAAGGACCCGATCCTGATTTAGTTGCCTAAACCAGAATTAAGCCCTAACGACACCCGAATTTACAAAAAATTTGCTGAAGATTCTGCTAAAATCAAGAAACTCGAAAACCTGGAAGGAAAATACATTTCTAAAATGTCCAAAAAAAACAAACCGTGGGCACCAAATCCCAATAAGATTTCTTAAATCAAACAAACATTGAATCCACTAGAAATATAAATTGTTTATAGAAGGGGATAAGAAATCCGAAGACGGAATGAAAAATACAACACAACGGAAGTAAACTCTATACAGTATTCAGAGCGACTTCTAATTTACATTATATACAGAACTAGCAGGTCAAGCTAGGAATCTACTAGATGAGTACAGTGACACGAACTCTATGCCTCCGTCGTTGACGTGCAATCATAGGATACAAACTACAAACTGGGCGAAGGAAACCGAAAAACCTAGGGAAAGGCATAGAAAATACTAAAACTGTTAGAGTAAGTGGACGAAAATAATATTTCACTTTAAACTGAAAACTATAAATAATATGTCTTTCTTTATAGATGTACATAAAAATGATGCAAGTCCAAAAATAAACAAGTCCAAGTCAGTTGTTTGTCCTAACCCTCCTGGGTACTGTGTAATGTGTGGAGGCAGTAACTTGAGTACATTTTTCTCACAGTTACAAGAATCCCCAGGTCAGGTGTTTGTCCTTACCCTCCTGGGTACTATGTAAATCACTGGTCAGGAGTTTGTCCTATCCCTCCCGGAGCATCTCAGGGATTAGCCGAAAAGCCAGTGCATCAATGCAACAACTATGACTATGCTCTGTGTAAAACAAATCATATATTCCTCCATGTAAATGTATAACCGTAAATGCATATTAATAAAATGCATAACCATAAAATGCATAATCATAGACTCACACATCAACACTGTAAATAAAGTGTCCACTCACAGTACAAAGCTAACTCCGTGGTCCGGCGAAAGTCACATCGCCAAAATCTCGATCACGGTCTCCTGAATAAATAACATATTCATTTAATATTGGAAGTCGATAAAATGTGCAAAAATCAACTCAGAAACTATCCCAGAAACCCCCCGGTCAATTTTTGATTTTTGCCTCGTCGAAGCCTCTCCATAGATGGCGGCGAGTGGCCGTCACGAGCTTCCACAAGTGGCGGTGCGTGAGCCACACGCGCCTCCATTGGCGGCAGCTCCGATGGGAGCATTGAATACAGCAATCTAAAACTCTCATCAAGCCCAACAACATTTCCCAAAGAGCTAACACCATCCGACCAGCACCGTGGCCGAAAAATGACCCGAAAGCCACGGTCCAAACATTCGGCCCGATATGCCATTGCCACCGTGATGCCACCTCGGTCCAAATGGACCACTTAGAAAGCATTACGAGGTTGAGGGGAGTCGAAACCCCCAACCCTCGGCCTCCAACACTCGCCAGAACGCCGTTACCGACGATGGTGATTCCAAGTCCTAAAACTCGATTCGGGTTCAATCCTAATCACCTCTAAAATCACAATTGAACCCACCAAAATACTCAAGAGATCAAGGACTTGGATTTCATACTTATAACATCACTAGAGGTGGTCAGAATAGCCGGGTCAGGTCGGGTCTTGTCGCCTGCAATATGAGTCAACCGGTTTATGTATTTTTTCCAGTATTTTATGCTTTTCTACATATTTTCACCATAAATATTGTATTTATACCCCTAAGCACCTGATCATATCAATGGATGAGGTTTGATCTGATCAAGATCCAACGGTTCAGATTAAGCTGACCTAAAATAAATATTTTTAAATATTTTCTTCACGCAGACTTCCAAAATTCATTAAAAAAATAGCTTGCTTATCCAAAAAATTCTCCTAAAATTCATGCGCACTTGAAACAAAATACTTTACCACTTCTGTAAAGAAAATAAAGTCTAATTCTCGCTCGGTAAAAAAGTCGTTAACAAACCATACGATACGATTAATTAACGATAATTCTAATTCGTGTTGATTTATGCGTAATTTTTTGTTTGGGTTATTACATAATGAGTAGAAAATGTTGTCAATAAACCCAATATGATAATACGATAATAACGATATAAGATACAACTTGTTCTTCGTCGTTCGCACCGACACTAGTCACCACTACCCACCCAGTAAGATAATGAAGCCTAAATGTATTATTAACCTCACGAATATGCATTCTGCGTTTTTATGAATCCAACGATATATAACATGACTAGTTTTAGAATCTTTTTCTAGTCAGACGTGTCACTACAGATGGTGGCGGCACCGCGTGCAATCCATCTGCCACCATCGGTGACCACCGCTGGCGGTAGAGATTAAACCATGAATCTCTTCCTCTCATATAACTCATCATTATGTTCAACTATACTAACTCCTAATTATGGCCAAAACCTCTTCAGCCGAAAATCCAATTCCAGATGCAGCGTCCTCGTCGAGCCACTATGGGGCTCGAGACAGGCCACGTTCAACTCGCCTTGACGATGGGAGCAAAAGCCCCCAACTCGCCTCGTCGGCCGAAACCACTAGGACTGTCGACCATGGTAGCATCTGATTTGACTTAACGGAGATCAAATTCGATCTCCCCAAATCAGCTTGCAAACATTCAATTTCACACATTTTCACAATCAACACGTCGCAAGGAATCGAATCGTCGCCGGAGATGATGAACTCGCCCAAACCCTAGAAATTTCCCTCTTTTGATTCTCTCATTTTGGCTATCTAACACCAGAATTAACGCCAAATGGAGGTAGGAGACAATGAGACAAACAAATCCCGACTGAAATTGCGGCCTATGGTGGACGGCCGGAGTCTCGCCGCCTACGAGCAGTGCTACGGCTATTTGGGTCGCAAGAGAGAGGGTCAACGCGGTCAAAGCTCAATATTCCCAAAATGGTAAGTCTTCCCTTTAGCAAATATGAACACACGCATATATACTCACGTATTTCAGTTTTTGTAAATCCTGTCAAAACTTCTGTTGACCATAACTTTCTTGTAGTAACTCCGATTATGACATTCTACGTGTCTACAAATTCATCTCGACAAATTTTACGACTTTCACCTGAAGTCAACCTCATTTGTCAATTCAATAAAAAGTCAACCCGACACCTCTCAATATTTACTAACTATAAAAATCTTTTATCACGCCCAATAATTCAAAATCAAAATATCCCAAAATATTTCTAATTTTACAAAAAAAAAACAGGATATCACAACCATTCAGTGCCATAACACATCCATAATCGATCATTTTACTATACAACCACATTGCTAATTCAAATCATTCATGTCACACATACAGTCCGTAGAATCTATATTTCTACTTGCTCGTGTATGATATCAAAATAACATTAGATTCAATTGGTGGTGCATAATGAAATAGCTTTAGACCCTTATCCATAACTTTAATTATGACTCAAGAGGGTTCAATATGTGTGAATTCTCAAAAGTAGCGGAAGAAGCGCGAGTGGTAAAAGACGATTCGTGGTTCAATGGGAATAGTACAATGGCTTTGAGCCTCTAACAGAGATTGATGAGCTACATGACCAAATAAATATCACGTTCACCTCAATACTTATATCGATTAAGGTGCTAGGGTTGCCACCGACTTTGGTGATTTTTGAGACCGTGCGAATGGTTGGTGCAACGCTTGGAGTGATGCTGATATGGTTTACTATAAACCTTTAGATCGATATACAATTAAAAATCAAGGGATAATATACAAAGGTCATCTTCTATATATATCGTCAATTTGTTATAATTTAGTTTCGCTCTAGTTTAGGCTTCTGATGGGTTCATTGAGAGCTTTTGAGTGGTCATCTTTTATAGTCGATTATTTACACTAAAGTGAATTTATGTTAAGTTTTGTAAACTAGCGAATTTTTTACGCATCAATCAAATGAAAGCAAAATTTTTAGCCAATTTTCTCTAGCAAAAGTGCTCTCCACATTTCAATTTTTTTGAAATAAAACAATAATTAGATGGTAACATAGGTAACAAAACTAGCTAGTTTTAAATTTATAGTAGCGAATTGACAACAGATTGAATTATGCCATCAAAATTTATGTTTTAGACACTAATTAAAGTGATAATTACGATAGCAAATTGAATTAAGCCAACAAAAAGTTTGTTTTGATCAAAACAAATATGAAATAATGATTATGAATTAAGGAATAGAGAGAAACAAAATAAACCATATATGATAGTACATATATACTTTTATCATCAGATCATGGACTAAATCAACCAAAACTTTATTGACTTAATCAAAACTACTAATTAACTAATGCCTTATACATATACAGATATATCGTATATATGTAAACTCAAATTTTTTATTTGACGTACAACTGTTAGTCCAAGAAAAATAACAAGACATACGACATGACTATATATCATAGAAGATTACTGAGCATAATATATATATATATATATCTAATTGAACATGTGATCATTTGGTTTGAGGGGGGAGAAGCTGCAATGGTCTATGCATTCTTGTTGTATCACACTGCATTGTTCAACACAGGGATGTGCTTGCTTACAAAATTTGATGCACTGGACACAAGTATCCTTGCAACGCTTTATGCAATCTTGGTCCACCCTTTCCAAATGTTGTCCATGAACAAATGTTGTCGGCCATACTACCAACAACACTGCAGCGGTCACCAGAACAAGGATGGAAATCACACTCCTCATGTTGTGCAAGCTAGAACTACGACTAATCGAGAGCTAGTAATACCCTTGTTGCTTGATCGAACAAGATCGTGTTTAGTGTACCAGGCGAATCACTGGAGAATTAGGGAAAATATTTCTAGTTATATAGCAAGCAGAGGTCATGATAAAATTGAATCAATTTTTCTTAAAAAAGAAAATAATTAGCTAATTTTTAACTAGTCAAATTTATTTATTAGTCACATTTGTTTGTTTGAATTTTCATCTAAATTGACTAAAGATGTAATGACTTTTAAAGAAAAAATCGAATAACAAAAATTGGTGTTATGATGATTTGCATCCTTAATTAACTTTCTGTTTAATTGAGACTGCTATCAGGTTATTACACTAAAGGGTAGTGCTTGAATGTGTTTAACGCTTTATCAACTCAGTCAACTTAAGTAGAGATAAGTGATTGAATGTATGTCAAGCTTTATCAACTCAGTCAACTAAAGTTAAGATTTCCTACTATACCATGTTTGATTAGGCATTTCAGATTATTTCCTTAAATAAATCACCTCATAGATAATATTATGTCATCATGAAATAAAATTTTGTTTCTCATGATCGAGATAGAAGGTTTGTAGCATTTTTCAATTAAGAATTGATGAAATTGAAATAAGAAAAAATATAATAGTGTTGATATAGTTGGACCGGCCACTTAGATTTAAATGATTGCATCAGCATGTTACAACTTACAAGTGAGTTCATTTTTATTGGTCGTCTTCTTATAGAAGTCGTAGTATACGCGAGAAGACTTCGTAGACCCATAGACCGTTGATAACGAAGTTACGATGATAAGGTTATGGTCAATGAATATTGTGTCAAAAATATTGTTTTTACGTTTTCATAAATCTGAGGGCATAAAATGGAGTCATTGGGGCTCTAGCCGGTGGGACTGCGCCATTTGGCCATATCTAGTCATCCCATTGGCCAGACTCCTTTTGCCTCGTCATTTCTCAAGTATGACATAGTACAATTTTTGTGATTGAGGTTGAGAGAGAGAGAGAGAGAGAGAGAGAGAGAGAGATTTTTCTAGAAGTCGAAGAAAATCGCTCCCGTCATTTATAAATGGTGAAATTTGATTGTTGGCTACTAAAAGATTTTCGCGTTACAAAAATTAATGCATTCATTCAGTCATAATTGAAGTATAGAAAATGTCAAAGGTTTTTTCATTTAATTCAGTAACTTATTCTAGTAATATGAAAGGCTAGGCCAAAGGTCTCTTTACTTGATTAGGTATTAGGTAACTTATTCGAAAAATACGAAAGTTGTTTGTACGGCAATGCGTAAACACTCAATTATGCACACTTAGCGCCCGAAAGTCAAGGTTAATGAGAAGAAATTAGGAAAGCTTCAAAGAATGTTCAAACACCTATATAAAAAGGTATCTACCACAGGATTAAGGTACACACTTCTACATCCCTAATTCATGTTTTACTCTTTCTTATCTTCGTTCATCCCACTTCAGTCACTTACTTAGGCATTGGAGTGTTAAAGGTGAGCCAACCCCGTCTTCCCTTTCAACGTCGTTTGCTTTCTGTGTAGCAAGTGGATAAGTGAAAGACCCCATGATCTAGCCCGAGGATTATTCCCGCTTACAATATCCCCTATTTCCATCAAAGATCCTAGACAATTTGGCAGAAACCTATTTCGATTTTACCACCACATTTCCAAAAAGCCTATTTCCCCTAGATATGATTCAAGCCGAGGATAATAACTTCTTCAAATCTTCTGGTCCTTGCCTCCGAGGGCCAAATGGTGATCCCCTACCACCTCCATCACCAAATACTTTAGCCAGCATCACTACATCAGGCTTTGATATCAATGTCCAGCTTCTCAATGAAATGGAGCTCGCCTGAAAGGAGTAAGTAGGTCTGGGCATAAAACCGATTTGGGGTTCAAAATGACCGAATTTTAACTGAATCAAATCGAACCGATATGAAAAGGAAAGAAAAGTGTACATAATCGAACCGAACCGAAATAAATCGGTTGGAAAGCAGTTTCAGACAAGTTCAAAACGACCGGCTGGTTTGGGGTTCAAAACAACTAGTTTCAAATAGACGGACATATTTATTTTAATATGAGTTTAATATTATTTTTTAATATATTACTTATTTTTAATTGGCTATCAAATTCTATTGGGCCAAAAATACAAAATAATGAAAATATGGGCTTTTGAACCCATACCCAAAAATGTCAGTGTCTCAAACCCTATTCTACTTGTATATAAACATCCTAAAGTGAATGACTGCACTCTCTCAAAAAACCTAAGCTACTCACTTCAAGAGACAAGAGTGCCGCTCTTCCTCATTTCCTCACTAAATTGTTCCCCATTTCTCCAGAATTTTTTTTTAACCCCAAAAATCTATATGATCTAGCTCTAGTCACTCTCGTTTGAGTCGTTTCTAAGCCTCTCTCACTCTTTCATTCACCGATTTCATCATTTTGATAACATTCGATGAGTTACTTTCTAAGTCCAATCACCAATTTCAAACTAGTGAAGCTACTGTGACTCTACCTTTTCTAATGTTTGGGATTTTATTGAAAGTGATTGCAGCTGTGTTTTGTTTTAATTAGATTTGTGATACTTTTGATAGTGTTTTAATTTTGATTTGAAATGTTTGTTGCAGATAATGGATGGTTTGGAATCCAAATCTGGGAATCCAACACCTATTGGAACTGAGATGGACTTAAGCGCATGGAACAACGATGCAACACCTATGTGAGAGCAGGTTTGTCTCCCTCTAGGTTGAACCTTCATGAACTTGCAAAACCAGTCAGAGCACGGTGTGGCACCGTGCTTAGACCCTCCGAAACTTAAGTCAGAATATATCCTCAAAATTGTATAATGATTAGGGCAGAGTTACGTTACCTGAGACCATGTATGGATGGTCTATATATAGAGATCGTGCTAGGTGTAAGCATAGTTCTTATCAAACCAGACTACTTTTTATTAGGAAAGGAGGAACCCATTAAGGAATGGATCTCCATATCCAGGGCCAATCAAATTTTATGATTACCACATGCCCTTTGGCATAATCCCCTCATATACACTTTAAATCTTACCTTATTCCTCTCAGAATCTATCAATCCCCCGAGGCTCGACCGTATAGTCCCTCGTGGTCAGATTGCTTAGCTCTCTGAGGTCCGATCTTACCTATGGATTGTCATGCCATCGAACAATCTAGAACCTCTAAAACGTTCCAGATGCTTCCAGAAACTCCTCGATAATTCATTCTCTAACCGGAGCCCTAATCATCCAAGCCCAGGCCCATTTCTGGCCTCCTCATACCTCATCCAGATTCGAATTACCCAAGCCTATCTTCCCCTAGCTCGGGTGGCCAAAACTGACTCCCACAAATATACCCACAGTAGTGTGAGGTTCGACACGTGTTGGCCTCCCGTTGCTATCGTCTAAGCTTCACCATTCCAGATTTCGAAAAACTTTCCAACTTTTCCATCTTGTCGAGCGCGAAATCTCAAGCATGTGCCTCCACTATGCCGCCTTCATCATGACTCATCCGTCATACTCTCTTGTCAGCATTCACGTCTCTCCCCAACTGTCACGACCATTTCCGTTCTCGCCTCATTTCGAACCCAATCACATTCCTCGAAATCTGAAACCATCTATCTCTTCAAACGGTTATCCATCTTCACTTCATATCTCTTCACAATATATAAATCAAAATATTTGTTCCCCTTCATTTTTTACGCTCTCTATTCCACCGAACCTAGAAAGCCTCTTTGCAACCTCAAAGTTCCAAGCTTTGACTTTCCTGAAAACCCAGAAACTTCCTATACCTAGAAAACAACAATGGCTGCCAACAACTCATCCTCCTCGATTCCAGATGAGATCATCAATCACACTCTGATCCATCTTCAAGACTCGGACAATGTTGACCTATACGATGTCAACAAACCCATTATTATCGCTATTCCATTAGCGCGACCCCAACTGACCGTCGTCGCTTCATCCACTGTCGAACCTTGTCGTGGATCTCCTCCAAAGGCTACTCAGAGCCCTTATTTTCTCATCACCTTCAAAGTGGGGGAGGTTGAAGTCGCCCAACCCCCTGTTCTGTAGGTCAAGGCTGATCCTAACACTATGTAGACTCAACCCTACATCGCCAAGGTTGCTTCAAATAAGGCTCGTGAAGAGCTCCATCCCTCGGTTTTGAAGGTCAACTTCGTCGAGGCCCTTGCCTCTTTTATTTAGTATTTCCACCAGGGGGACAATGAAATTTTTTGGTTTCCTCTCATCCAAGACAAAGCGAGAGTATCAGAGCTTGAGAAAGCTCATGGTTTGGGCTTGCTCATCCACCCTTTTCAGATCGTCTACGAGCTTACCTTTCCGATCTCGGCCTTTATCTGCGTTGCTCTGAAGTTTTATGGTGTCGCCATAGAGCAGTGGTGCCTAGACAGCTTTTGTTGTTTGGCTTCCTTTGACCAGCTCAACAGGTGGTTTGACTACCGCATGGGTCTGCCGGAGTTCAGGCTCCTCTTTCAGGCCAAGCCCACTCCGGTCAGCCAGTTCTATCTTTCTCAATGAATCATGTACGTCAAAGATTTGTTGTTGATCAATCCTCCCACTCCCCCAAGGACTGGAAGAAGACCCTCGTCCTCATATTTAGGGATTGGGAAAAGCTTGGTCAGGAATCTGGCTTCAAGGTCCCCACCACCGTCAACCGCATCTCTAAGCTGCCCGAGGAGCTGACCAGAGCAGTCGACTTCTGCTGCGACCTTGTGGACGACGCCTTCTCCATTCCTCTCAAGTACCACAATTGTCGGTGGCTATGGAGAAAGGAACGCCTCAGCCTTGGAGGTCTAGAGGGAATCGAGCCCCTCCAGCATAAGAATCGCAAAGAATTGACTGAGGTCCCTCGAGCCCCTCAGGTCCATAAGAAAGGAGCCTCCACCCCCAAGCCCCTACACGTCCAGGCTTTAACCGAGCATGGGGAGGTCTCCAAGCCCAAGAAGAGGAAGTTGATAAATACCACCAAGCTCGCCAAGGGCAAGACCCAAGCTTCGACCCAAATAGAGGAGCCCAAAAAGGTCCATTAATTGGTTTCCCCGTGCTGCTACTACTACTGCTACTACTACCATCCCTGTTGCTGCTGCGAACTTCCCTCCTTCTCTTGGAGATCTTCCACCTCGGTCTCCTCCTCACAAGAGGATGAGGTATGCTGCTTCTGCAGACTCACAGCCCTTCCTGTTCGAGCTGGGGTCCTCTAAGCCTGCGGGCTTTTCTCTTGGTAGGCTTATTCTCCTTCGTGCTTTGTCTTTAAGATAATGCTTACATTCTGTGTTATCTTGAATGAATTGCAATTCCGATACATCTTTGTTGCTTGTGTTGTATTTGCTGAACATATGTGAATTGTTATGTTGTTGTTTGTACAGGTCCCCTTCGGGAGTTGATTGAGGGTGTTGCCTCTAATCTCCCTAGGGTCTACTTCAAGAAGAGCCAGCCTGGCCATGGCTACATCGTCCAGCCTCATCGTGATCTTGCCGAGGAGGAAATTGAGGACCTAAGTGAAGGTGTTGTGCTCTCTTATGTGGAGAAGCACATCCCTTCACAATTCTTCTCCGGCCTAGCCCGTGCTGATATCCCTTGCACCTCCTTGACCTCAATGATGCTCGACCAGGACACCAAGGACCTTAGGTCCGTGGAAGTCGAGGACTTGATCTGAATGTCCTGGACCTCCCTATACCGGGTAACCTTTCCTTCCCAACCTGGACTATCTTTTGGTGTTATCTTGTTTACTTTCTTGCATCTGACTTAACGAAATATTATTTTTTTGCTATAGTCTTTCGTCACCCTCACTGCCACCCTCGGGTGCCTTCATGCCAATGCCCGTATGGTCAACAAGAAGGCTATGGAGGTGAAGCAGAATGCCAAGGAATCTGCCTCTAAGGTGAAGGAGCTGGAGGCCAAGATTCATAAGGTCGGGGACGTCCAGTCCCATATCTGTTGTATCATTAACCAGAAGGAGAGGGCCCTCGAGGAAGAGCACTCCTTTCATGATGGCGAGGTGAAGGCCCTTAGGTCCGAGCTTGGGAGGGCTCAGGGAGAGGTAAAGAAAGTGGCCAAGGGAGCTAAGGCCAAGCTCAAGGAAGCTTTGGATGCCAAGGACCGAGAGTGCGATGACCGTCTATCTTCACTGAAAGAAGCTTATGGGCTCCAACTCGAGTCTCAACGAGTAGATTGGGAGCAGGAACACAATGAGCTTATTTGTGCCTATAACCCTTCAGCCGCCTTCGAAACCGAGTGTAAGTGAAGCCCCCTGTCTTTTTAAAAGGGGTGTGTCCATGTAATAGTGCTGGACCCTTTTCTTGAACAATTTTATCTTTCTTATCTTATGTAGCTTTTGCTGATCTTGGCCTGGGCCTTAGCTCAGATAACTCATATGCCAAGAGTAAATATGAACATCGTACTTAGTTTATCGTGCTTATTTTATCGTACTTAGCTTATCGAATTTAGCTTTTTCGTGCATTTCTTTCATACCTTTCACTTTTATATTAGAGTTTATGGGATATGCCTCTGAGTGCCTGTGGCCTCCGTGTGACTCTTGGATCCCCAATTTTTCAAGCTAATGCTCTCGGGAGAGGCTTAAGGAGATCCTTGATAACTTTAAGGTCTCTTGGGAGGGGCTCGCGGTTTTGAGACTGCCTCCCTAGTAGGGGGTGTGTATGCTTATCCCCAGGTCTATACAAAGACCATCGTACTTCAGGCCCTTCCCACGACCAAGTCCCTTGCTCTTGAAGCACCCTGCTTTCGTAGGACCTCCGACGTTATCACAAAGACCACGTCAGGATTGTCCTCTAGTTTGGATCCTACCAAGGGGACTCGTCTGTAGTGTCTTGTTGGGATCTGTAAAACTCTCAATAAATCAACTTTGGCTTATCCCTAGGGTGTCATTAGATGTAAACGCTTGGAGACTTAGAACGCCCAAAGTGCCAGAATATGGCCAAGTCACCCCTGGGGTGTTTGTATTAATTTGACCACGTATATTTTAATCTCGTAAAATCTGACCCTGAGGCCTTTACTAACCCAAGATTACTATGAGCCCTTGTGAGATTTTTCTCTGAATGTTTTGATCTATCCATGGGTGCCTTTCTCAATGCCCTAACTTTCCCCCCCCCCTCAGGGTGTCTTGTCTTTGGAAGGACTGGCTTAGCTCACAGAGTAAAGATCATTCCCATAGGAACCAACGTCATCTGCCCCACTCGGACTCGTTGTCTTTCTTGGGCTTTAAGCTCCTCCTTAATCGTATACATTGAACCACAAAGTTGTTTAGATAGTTCCTTTATTTTGTAAAGACAAAACAAGAAATCGAATACAAGGCACAATGAAAAGCGTAGTTACTAAAAATAGAAGGTTTTATTGAATGATCGTATACATCATACAATGTCTATCATATGAGCAAGGAAGTATCTGACACGCCTCGTTAAACCTGTCAACTTGTAAACCAATCATGACAAAAACTAAGCTGGTTAGGAAGAGTACATGATCCTTCTAGACGCTTGCTAGCTTCTTGCTCCAGGTCTGCAGCTCTGCTCTGAGCGGTGCTCCTTCAAGTAAAGAGCATTCCACCGTTTGTCCAGCAAGGCTCCAGTTCTTGAGTTTTCCAGCTCGTACGACCCATCGTAGCCCTCTCCAACAATTCTGTAAGGTCCCTCCTAGTTTTCCCCCAATTTTCCCTCCCCTGGGACCTTGGTATTTTCGAACACTTTGCGTAAAACCAAGGTGCCTAGGAAGAAAGCTCTCGTACTGTTCGTGAGGAAGAATGATGGTTCAATGAGGTTGTGCATTGATTATCAGAAATTGAATCAAGTCACGGTGAAGAATAAGTATCATTTACCGTGGATTGATGATTTATTCAATCAACTAAAAGGAGCTACAATTTTCTTGAAGATTGATCTCAGATCGGGATATCATTAGCTTCAGATTTGAGAATCATATGTTTCTAAGACAGCCTTTCGATCAGGCTATGGGTATTATGAATTTCTTGTTATGCCTTTTGGCTTGACAAATGCCCCAACCGCTTTTATGGACCTCATGAGTCGAGTCTTCAGGTGATACTTGGATAAGTTTGTCATTGTATTTATCGATGACATCTTAATATATTCCAAGGATGAGAAGCAATACCGGAAGGATCTACATGCTGCATGTTTTGCAAACTTTGCTGGATTCTAAGTTGTATGCAAAGTTTATCAAGTGTGAATTTTGGCTGGATAATGTGAAATTTCTGGGTCATGTGATTTCAGCTGAGGGAGTTAGTGTTGATCCAGATAAAATTGAAGCGGTGTTGAATTGGAGCCGACCCACCAGTGTAACTAAGATAAGAAGTTTCTTGGGTTTAACAGGTTATTATCGTCGTTTTGTACAAGACTTTTTGCGGATTGCCACTCTGCTTACCTGATTAACGAAGAATGGGGCCGGGGTCAAATTTGACTGGTTTGATGCCTGTGAAGAGAGTTATCTGACGTTGAAAAAAAAATTGACCACAGCACCAGTGTTGACATTGCCTAAAAAAAGTGGGAAATATGTTATTTATAGTGACGCTTCAAAATTGGGCCTAGGCTATGTCCTAATGCAGCATGGCAAGGTCGTTACGTATGGTTTCAGATAATTGAAACTCTATGAAGTTAATTATCTCACATGTGATCTTGAGCTTGCTGCCATTGTGTTGGCACTGAAGAGTTAAAGGCACTCCTTGTATGGAGCGCAGTGTAAGATTTATATTGATCACAACAGTCTCACTTATCTGTGTACTCAACCAGATCTGAACATGAGGCAACAAAGATGGATGGAGTTAATTAATGATTATGACTGTACTTTCGAGTACCATCCAGGGAAAGATAATGTTGTGGTTGATGCTCTTAGTAGGAAATCTGGAGCTTCTCTATTTCATGTACGTGTCATAAAGGTATCGATATTAGCTGAGTTGCGAGCTACGGGAGCAGAACTGGAATGGAAAGATGATGGAGCATTGTTAGCTAGTTTTCAAGTCCAACCAGTGTTGTTTGATTAGGTGCGAGAGACCCAGGATGTTGATTCCTATCTGTTGAGGAAAAAGAATATGATTCAGAATGGCGAATCAACAGAGTTTCAACTAAGGAATGACAATACTTTAATGTTCAGAGGAAGACTGTGTGTTCCTAGGAATGACAAACTGAAGAAGGAAATACTTGATAAAGCTCATTGTTCAGCCTATGTTATGCATCCAGGAAGTACAAAAATATTTCGTACACTTAAAGCTTACTACTGGTGGAGTAACATAAAAAGAGAAATAGTAATGTACGTGAGCAAGTACCTTATTTGTCAATAGGTGAAAGTAGAGCGGCAGAAACCTGCTGGAATGTTGCAACCATTAGAGATTCCGATTTGGAAGTGGCAGCATATTACCATGGACTTTGTATATCAGCTACCTCATACTTCTAGTGGTAATACTGGCATTTGGGCAATTGTAGACCGCCTTGAGAAATCGTCTAATTTCCTAGCTCTTCCAGGAAAACTCTCTGTGAGTAATTTAGCAAAGTTATATATGGTGGAGATTGTAAGGTTGCACGGAGTGCCTGTGTCTATAGTTTCTGATTTGGATACTCAGCTCATATTGGAATTTTGGCAAGCTTTGCAAAAGGCGTTGGGAACCAGATTATATTTTAGTACACCCTTTCACCCTCAGACTGATGGTCAATCAAAGAGAACCACACAGACTTTGGAGGATATGTTGCGATCCTGTGTTCTACTGTTCAAAGGAAATTAGGATCAACAACTTCATCTGATTGAATTTGCTTACAACAATAGTTATCAGGCTAGCATCGAGATGGCTCTATATGAAGCTTTATATGGAAAATAATGTCGAACTCTGTTATGTTGGAGTGAAGAAGGGGAAAAGTGGCTTATTGGTCCTGACATAGTGAAGGATACCGCTGAGGAAATTCCAATTATTCAAGACAGGTTGAAAGCTACATAAGATCGACAAAAGAGTTATGCTGATATAAGGAGAAAAGATCTCGAGTTTGAGGTTGGTGATTGGGTATTTTTGAAATTATCTCCTTGAAAAGGTGTTGTGCATTTCAGGAAGCGTGGATAACTTCGTCAGTGCTATATCGGTCCGTATGAGGTTATTGGACTAGTGGGTGCATTGGCGTATAGGTTAGCACTACCTTCTGAGATGGTCAGAGTACATGATGTGTTCCATGTGTCTCTGTTGTGAAAATACATTTATGATCCATCTCATGTTCTAACACCTTATCAGCTCCCTATATGGGAGAATTTGACTTTTGTGGAAGAGCCAATCGAGATTCTTGATCGGAGAGTCCAGGAACTACGTCACAAGACCATTCCACTTGTGAAGGTATTCTGGAGGAACCATGCAGTTGATGAGGCCTCTTGGGAATCTGAGTAGCATTTGCGAGAGCAATATCCCTATCTCTTTGATTAGCAGGTATATAAATTTCAAGGGCGAATTTTCATTAGGGGGGTAGATTGTAACAACCCGAACAAAAAATTATGTATAAATCGACACGAATTAGATTTATCGTTAATTAATCGTATTGTATGGTTTGTTAACAATTTTTTCACCGAGCGAGAATTACACTTTATTTTCATCACTGAAGTCGTAGAGTATTTTGTTTCGGAATTTTCAGAAAATTTTTCAGATAGGAGAGCAATATTTTTTAAAAAAAATTTTTGGAAGTTTGCGTGACAAAAATATTTAACAGTATTTATTTTAGGTCTGAACCATTGGATCTTGATCAGATCAAACCTTAGCCGTTGATCTGATCAAATGCTTGGGGGTATAAATATGGTATTTACGGTAAAAATACATAGAAAATAATAAAATATAGGAAAAAATATAGAAACCAGACCACCCGTATTACAGGTGACGTGACCCGACCCGACCTGGCTATTCCGGCCACCTCCGGACACATTATAGGTGGGTTCAAGTTTTAGGGCTTGGAATTGCCGTAGTCGGTGATGGTGTTCCAACGAGTGTTGGAGGCTGAGGGTTTGGGGTTTTGACTCCCCTCAACGTTTGATGCTTTTTGGGTGGTCCGTTTGGACCGAGGTGGCGTCACGACAAGGGCTTATCGGTCCGAATGTTTGGACCATAGCTTTCGGGCCGTTTTCTAGCCATGTTGGTGGTCAGATGGTGTTGGCCATTTGGGCAATGTTGTTGGGCCTAGTGAGAGGTTTCGATTGCTGTATTGAATGCTCCCATCGGAGCTGTCGCCCAAGGAGGAGCGTGTGGTTCATGCGCCGCTGTCCACGGTGAGGCTCCGGCGAGGCAAAAATTCAAAATTGACTAGGGGGTTTATGGGATAGTTTATGAGTTGATTTTTGCACGTTTTATCGAATTCTAGTATTAAAAGAATTTGTTATTTATTCAGGAGACCGTGATCGAGATTTTGGCGAGGAGACTTCCGCCGGACCACGGAGCTAGCTTTGTACTGTGAGTGGACACTTTATTTTCATTGTTGATTTGCGAGTCTATGATTATGCTTTTTGCGGTTATGCATTTTATTAGTATGCATTTACGGTTATGCATTTGCATGGAGGCACATATGATTTGCTTTACACAGAGCATAGTCACAGTTGTTGCATCGATGCAGCTGGCTTCTCGACTGATCCCCGACACGCTCCTTGAGGGATAGGATAAACTTCTTATCCGTGATTTACACAGTACCCAGGAGGGTAAGGACAAACACCTGACCTGAGAATTCTTGTAACTTTGTGGAAAATGTACTCAAGTTTATGCCTCTAACATTACACAGTACCCAGGTGGGTTAGGACAAACACCTGACATGGGCTTTTTTATTTTTAGACTCATATTATTTTTATGTACATCTATAGTGAAAGACATATTATTTATAATTTTTAGTTTAAAGTGAAATCTTATTTTCGTTTACTCACTCTAACATTTTTATTATTTTATATACATTTCCCTGAGCTTTTTGGTTTCCTCCGCCCAGTTTGCGGTTTGTATCTTGTGATTGCACGTCGACGATGGAGACATAGAGTTCGTGTCACTGTACTCATCTAGTAGGTTCCTAGATTGACCTGCTAGTCCTGTATATTATGTAAATTAGAAGTCGCTTTGAATACTGTGTAGAGTTTACTTCTATTGTGTTGTATTTTCATGAAGTCTTCAGATTTCTTATCCCCTTCTGCAAACAATTTATATTTCTAGTGGATTCAGTGTTTGTCCGATTTGAGAAATCCTGTTGGAATTTGGTGCCCGTGGTTTATTTTTGTGGACATTTTAGTAGTGTGTTTTCCTTGCAGGTTTTTGAGTTTCTTAATTTTAGTAGAATCTCTGCCAAATTTTTTGTAAATTCGGGTGTCGTTAGGGCTTAATTCTGATTTAGGCAACTAATTCGAGATTGGGTCCTTTCATGTTATGTTGATGTAAATTGGGAGATTGAGTAATTATTAGCATTATTCAATAATTTACCATTTTAACAATTTTGAACAAGGGTCGAGTCGTCACAATGGTGGAGGTATCAGTTCATTCAAGTAGTTGCTTGTATAGTTCTCTGTAACATTTTTGTATCATTTCTGGCATTTAACTAGTCTGATCCTATCGCCGCGATCGAACACATAAATGGAAAAACCATTGACATTTTCTATACTTCAATTATGATTGAATTCAGGATGAATCCATTAATTTTTGTGACGCGAAAAGTTTTTAGTGTATTCCTCCATTTATAAAGGACGAGAGCGGTTTTCTTCAAATCCTAGACATCTCTCTCTCTCTCTCTCTCTCTCTCTCAGAGAAAGTTGAACTAATTAATGCGGGTATAACTTAAAAAAAAACATACCCACTTATACCCTTATATTTACAAAAACATATTAAATGTTTTTGACACAATATTCATTGACCATAACTTTATCATCGTAATTCCCTTATCGGAGGTTTATGAGTCTATGAAGTCTTCTCGGCGTATACTACAACTTCTATCAGAAGACGACTAACAAAAATGAACTCACTTGTAAGTTGTAACATGATGATGCAATCGTCTAAATCCAGGAGGTCCAACTATATCAACACTATTGTATTTTCTCTTATTTCAATTTCATCAATTGTTGAAAAATACTACAAACCTTCAATCTCATGTGAAACATAATTTTGTTTCAAGATGTCAACATATTAACTAGGAGGTGATTTATTTAAGAAAATAATCTGAAATGCTTAATCAAACATGGTATAATAGGAAACCTTAACAATAGTTGACTGAGTTCATAAAGATTTACATACATTGAATCACTAATCTCTACTTAAGTTGATTGAGTTGATAAAGCTTTACACACATTCAAGCTCTATGTTTAGTGTAAAAACTTGTTTAAACTCAATTATAGAGAAAGTCAATTAAGAGTGCAAATCATCATTACATAGATTTCCGTTATTCGAGTTTTTCTTTAAAAGTCACTATATGTTTAGTCAATTTAGATGAAAATTCAAACAAATAAACAACTTTGACGGGTAAAAATTTGGTAATTCTTTTCTTTTTTAACAATTGATTGAACTTTATCATGACCTTTGATTTCTATATAACTAGAAATATTTCCCCTAATTCTCCAGTGATTCTTTTGGTAAACTAAACATGATCTTGTTCGATCAAGCAACAAAGGTATTACTAGATCTCGATTAGTCGTAGTTCTAGCTTGTACAATATGAGGAGTGTGATTTTCATCCTTGTTCTGGTGACCATTGCAGCGTTGTTGGTAGAATGGCCTACAACATTTGTTCATGGACAACATTTAGAAAGGGTGGACTAAGATTGCATCAAGCGCTGGAAGGATACTTGTGTCCAGTGCATCAAATTTTATAAGCAAGTGCATCCCTGTGTTGAACAATGCAGTGTGATACAACAAGAATGCATAGATCATTGCAGCTTCTCCCCCCTCCAACCAAATGATCATATGTTCAATTAAATATATATATATATATTATGCTCAGTAATCTTCTATGATATATAGTCATGTCGTACGTCTTGTTATTTTTCTTGGACTAGATGTTATACGCCAAATACAAATATAATTTTACATTTATATAGTATATCTGTTTATGTATAAGGCATCAGTTAATTAATAGTTTCGATTAAGTTAATAAAATTTTGGTTGATTTAGTCTATGTCCTGATTATAAAATTATATATGTACTCTCATATATGATTTATTTTGTTTCTCTCTATTCCTCAATTCATTATCATTATTTAATGTTTGTTTTGATCAAAATAACCTTTTTGTTCGTTTAATTCAATTTGCTATCATAATTATCACTTTAATTAGTGTCTAAAACACAAACTTAGATGGCATAATTCATGTAATAAACCTTATCAGCATCACTCCAAGTGTTGCACCAACCATTCGCACGGTCTCAAGCATTACCAATGTTGGTGGAATTCCTAGCACCTAATCGGTATAAGTATTGACATGATCGTGATATTTGTTTGATCTTGTAGCTCATCAATCTTCATTAAAGGCTCACAGTGACTCTACCCGTCCCAGATACCTAACGTCACCTGATAAAATCCATGCGTGATCCACATAGGGATAGCTCACACCGCAAATGCGGCAGCCAACCTAACATGAGTTACCCAAACATGAGCTAATCGAATTGTACATACTATCAATCTCGATTATCTAACTTATCAAATTCCATATAAGAAAATCCTGGTAATTTTACCCTTTCAACTCGATAAAAATAGGAACCCGATGATACAACTCATCAGACTAAACATATGAAAATCTCAATGATCCAACTCATCGGTTGGAGGTGCCGATGTTCAAACACATTGAGGTTCTGATAATCTAACACATCGAGATTCTGATGTTCCAATGCATCAAACTAGTCACTTGGAGGCTAGGCCAAGTGACTAATTACATGTATGCATACACATAAGAAAATATAATAATAATCTGAAATGGAAGAAAAGAATTTTAGATTTTTGGTTTCAGGATGAATTCATTCATTTTTGTTACACAAAAATCTTATAGTAGCCAACAATCAAATTCATCCATTTATAAATGACGGGAGCAGTTTTCTTCGAATCCTAGACATCTCTCTCTCTCTCTCTCTCTCTCTCTCTCTCTCTCTCTAGAATCAAGCCCTAACGACTGACCCTAACCTACGAGTTTCTGTGAAAATTTTGACATAACTTCGCTTGTAAAAGAAGCACCCAAAATCCAGCAGGGAAAATTGACACTCCATAGATAAACCCACAAACAATACTGTGGACCACCAATGTCTATCTGGATTTCTCAACATAAGACTGGAATCAAACCTGATACATTATTCATAAATTGAAAACATACATCTAGTATATACTGATTCACATACAAAGAAATTCAACTCGACTACTACACGAGTGACAACCTAATCACAAGAGTCTCACTAAGACAATACTACTGAACCAGTATCTAGAGTGACTTCAATAACATAAGAGACATACTGACAGTGAGTTGGAACCTACTGCTGAAGGAATTGACTGGTAGACTCGACGCCCTCGATGACATCCAACACCCTTATGATACACACTACAATCTGGGCATCGATAAACCGAAGGCCCCAAGGAAAGACAAATAAAACGTTAAAACGTTAACGTGAGTGGACAAAAATAATAAAATAATCTGTATAAATCGTTAAACTGTAATTTCATGTCTTTCCGCAATTTTCTGTGAAATAACTCGAGTTCAAAATAAATAACTGATATTCAATAGAGGGATAGTCGTTCTGAGCCTCTCACCCCGTATGATTATCAATAGAAAACAAAAAATAAAATAAATGTGACGGTATCGTTCCCAGGCCACCCAACCTGAGTCGATCTGAGTCAAATGAGGCCACCTAACCTCCCCTGACTAAACTATCCGGTGATCAGCCAAATAGCTAGAGCATTGACGCAACTAATCGAACCAACACAAATAAACCTCCAAAAATAACGCTTAAAAAAATATACTGAAAAGCGTAGTAAAATAACTGAACTCCTTACGACTGTGAAAATAAAGGTCCATTTATCTGAAACGCCCGCTAACTTAATATCTAATCATCGGGTTCATACTGAATACCTAAGATCGTGAGCAAAATTTGCTCAAACCCAAGTCTCGAAAGATGTATCTGACGAATGTCTCGAAAGCTCTTACTTGAACAAGAGCAAAATTTTGTGAGAATTTATGTGAGCAAATTTTGCTTGAGCTCTTGCTTGAACAAGAGCAAAATTTTGCTTGAGCAAGCAATTTGTGGTGGACTCCACCATTTGCTTGAGCAAATTTTGCTCACCGGTGCGGATGCTCTCAAACAAGACATATATTGTGTCCTAAAATTTGCTTGAGCTCTTACTTGAGCAAGACCAAAATTTTGCTTGAGCAAAGCTTTTGTGGTGGAGTCCACCATTTGCTTGAGCAAGATTTGCTCACCGGTGCGTGCGGATGCTCTTAGCATCTACTTAAATCTTAGATGTCAACTTCTCAATTTTACTATTTCAAATTTGTTGTCCATCACTTATAATTTTATATTATTTTGTACATAAATATAAGGCCCCATTTTTTTTCCTTTTCACCTAGGGTTCCTTTAAACTCAGTGTCGGCCCTGTCGTTTATCAAAATTTTGGATTTGATCTGCTAAAATAAGGAAAATGTATAGAAGAAAGAGTAATCTGCTTAATTGATTTATGTGAAAATTACAACATATATATCAATACATACAACTCTATCTAGAATCTCAATAAGGTAGGAAATATGTAGTTACATGTCTAAACTAGAATTAAGCTAAGACCTTGTTGATAATTATTCTAATTATCTTTTCCTTTATGACTCCCCCTCAAGTTGGAGTGTATGTTTACTACACCCAACTTGGATAGAAGATGGACAAATTGCTTCATGGTCAATTGTTTCGTAAAGATGTCTGCCGGCTGGTCATTGGTCCCAATGTGTAGCATTTTAAACAAACCTTGCTCCACCTTCTCTCTCACAACATGACAATCTATTTCAATGTACTTTGTCCTTTCATGATAAACTGGGTTGGTGGCAATATGGATGGCCGCCCGGTTATCACAAAACATTTTAATTGGTGAACGTTGACAAACTTGCAAATCATGCAATAAACTCGTAATCCAAGTTACCTCACATGTTGCCGAAGCCATTGATCTATACTCCGCTTCTGCGCTTGACCGTGACACCGTCATCTGCTTCTTGGACTTCCATGAGACCGGTGAATTTCCAAGGAAAACAAAATCCAGTAGTAGAACGTCGTGTGTCTTTGCACCTTGCCCAATCGGCATCACAATACACGGATAAGTTTAATTCTCCAGAAGATGGTAATAATATGCCTTGCCCAGGTGTGGCCTTGAGGTATCTCAATGTTCTATGGGCTGCCTCGAGATGTGGGAGGCGTGGATTAGCCATGTATTGACTCAAGATGTGAACGGCATATGTCAGATCAGGACGTGTGATGGTCAGATAGACCAACCGTCCCACAAGTCTTCTATATTGGCCGGGGTTGGATAGCAGCTCCCCCTCGCCTTGTGTAAGCTGGATGCTTTCCTCAAAGGGCACTCTTGCCGGCTTTGAGCCCAGGAAGCCCGAATCTTCTAGCACATCAAGTGCATACTTTCATTGAGAGAGAACAATCCCCTTTTGTGATCGAGCAACTTCTATACCCAAAAAGAACTTAAGCAAACCAAGATCTTTAAGCTTAAAATGGCTCGCAAGAAACTCTTTGGTAGTGTTGATGGTGTTCAAATCATTTCCAGCAACAATAATGTCATCAACATAAACAAGCAAAACGGTAAAAGTACCTTGATGACTACGAACGAAAAGAGAGTAATCAGACCATGATTGCTTGAACCCTCCTTTCCGAAGTGTCGCGGATAACTTGAGAAACCATTGTCAAGAAGCTTGTTTTAGGCCGTATAATGACTTGTGGAGTTTACAAACTCGAGTCTCCCCCTTATGGCCAAAACCTGGTGGAAGTTGCATGTAGACGACCTCATAGAGATCACCATTCAAGAAAGCGTTGTTGACATCCAATTGATGGAGATGCCAACCTTGAAGAGCAGAGAGGCTAAGGAGAAGCCGAACCGTGGTGAGCTTAGCAACCGGAGCAAAAGTCTCTTGATAATCCAAACCTGCTACTTGGCTATAGCCCTTGGCAACAAGTCGGGTCTTATTGCGTTCAACAGAGCCGTCCAGATTTCTTTTGATCTTGTAGACCCACCTACAACTGGTGGCTTACTTCTTCAGTGGAAGTTGTACCAAGGACTAAGTGTGGTTATCTTGGAGGGCCCATACTTCAGCATTCATTGCGTCGACCCAGGAGGGGCTTGAGGTAGGGAGATGACCCCTTGAGGTTGGGAGGCCGAGATGGCCTCACGGTGGTGGATTTTTCCGGAGAAAGTTTTCCGGCCGGTTTGGGTTTCGTGGCTTTCGAGCTATTTTTCGGCCATGGTGGTGGCTGGATGGTGGTGACCCCTTTGGGAAAGATTCTTGGCTTGAGGAGGAGAACATTTTGGGGCCTTGGACGCCGGGAAATTCCTCCGGTTGACAGAGCGCCGCCGCCGACGGCGGCGGTCAACGACGGAGCTCCGGCGATCCGTTGACTTTTTGGTTTTCAACGAGTTTTATGTCGTTTTGCTCGTAATCACGCCCCGATCATCGCCTTGAGGTTTTCGAGTCGATTTGGATGCCGGATATTTAGTCGAGGGTTTATGTAGAGATTTTGGGAGTTTACGTCGATTATTTTGTATCGAGTTATATGTTTTCGGAAATGGTTGGTTTCCGAGGTGTGGTACAGTGTGCTGAAGTGTGATTTTGATCAGTTATATTTTGTGATTATTCAGGAGATCGAGATCGTACGTTGGACGAGGGATCTTCCGCTGGATTTCGTGATTAGCGCGTGTGCGCGCTATGCTCATCTGTGAGTGGACCTTTTTATTATCATTGTCGTAGCGAGTTCTTGATTTCCGTATTTATTTACGATACGATGTTGAGATTATTTATTGCTTTTGGAGGTATTATTTTATATTTTATATGGTGATGGCATTACTTAGCATTGATGCATTGGCTACACGGCTGATCACCGGTAGTCAGATCCAGGGTTGAGAGATTCCCCTGATGTGCCCACTAGGCTTGAGCGATTCGCCTGACCGTCGGGCTTGAGAGATTCGCCTAATACCTCCATTCATTTTATGAACTCGCTTTGCTTTGTTTTATGATATATATAAATGGTGAAAAGCATATGATTATTTTCATCCACTCACTCTAACGATTTTATTTGCCTTTCCCCTGGCCTTTTCGATTTCCGTGCCCAGTTTGCAGTTCGGATTCTGGTGTCTCACGTCGTGGTCGGAGGCTTAGTGTTCGAGCTACCTTTCTTTTCCAGTAGGTTTCTTGTTTTGCCTACTATTGTATATTTTTGTATATATACACTAGAGGTCACTCTGATACACTATTGATATGTTTTCTTATGTTTTTCCTCGGATTTCTATAAAGTACAGTTTTGATTACTATTTTACTTTATTGTTATGATATTGAGAAATCCGGATGGGAATGGTACCCACGGTTTGGCTTTTGTGGCATAGGATGAAGTGTGTTTCGGGTGCAGGTTAATAGCAATTCCGCATTATCGTGAAACTCTGCCGAAACTTTTGTTGTTTTTGCAAGTTCATGTTTTTCAAAAGGGGTTTGATTCCCGTTTAGGAAACTAAATCGGGGTTGGGTCCTTTCAGTTTCATCATATCCCTCTTGGAATAACCAAAACTCTTTCTAATTCTATTTAAACGGAAGCTACTTTGTTTAGTTTCACAAATAAAAACCATCATCGAGGCCAGTTTACGGGTATAGTTACCCAAATACTGGATTGTCAAGGGCAGGCCTATGCCTTGACAGTTCTAGGTAAAGAGTGTATTCATTTGGGGCCTATGACTGAGCAAGGCCAGCCACCATAGCCCGGAATGAGGGATTGTCTCTCTTCTATATTTCCTGCATAAGACTTATCACAAGCACTCTCAACCCCATCACCAGATTTTGTTCCTTCATCGGAGATAATAACTGAGGTTTGTTCGGCTGGACCAACGTCCCCCAGCTCCACGCTTGGCTCCCTATTCAAATCTAAGAAAGTCTGACGTCGCTTATAAACCTTCAGAGATGTTGACGGCTTCAGAACCTTTGATCGATAAACTAAGATGCTTCTAACAATAAGATTTGCCACTCTAACCTGTCGAAGCTCGCAAATTAAACCCTTAGGGACCGTGATTGCAGTGGCAATGGAAAACAGCTTGGGCTCCCTAGTCTCCCCCACCTAGGTGCGATCGTAGGAGAGATGCTTTTGATTGAATGATTTGCAAAAATTTGGAACCCTCAGAGAAGATGACCAACTCACAAGCTGTGGTTCACCCCTAATCCCGTCGGAGTAATTTAGGTCTCTATCAAGCTCTCCACTATCCTTGCAGCCCCAAAAAGTATTTTCTGAATAATAGGAAGGAGAGAAATCAACCAAAGCATTGCTAGCATCAATCCTAGAAAGTGGTGCCACCTAGTCTAGGCCTTCTTCTAGCAACTTTAGGCTAATGCTAGGATCCTAACCAAAAGAAATGTGCTCACTAATAGGGCTCTGGGAGTGGACCGAAGATAAACCCAATTGGGAATTATCATGTAGCTCTTGAGAAAAAGACCCAAAAACAGAATGGGACAAAAGATCAGAGGAGGAGACAGGCCCAGAAGTCTGAAAAATTTCTATGACGATTGGCCCTGGTCTTGCGATGCTTTCCCCCAGAACTTGTAAGGATAGATTGTGTTTGTCGACTGTTTGAAACCCTCATCCAAACCGCTAGTCAGCCCCCTATTCTCTGACATTTTCTTTTTTCCCGTAGCCTTGGGACTCAAACTCAACCACGGCTGAGTAGAATAAGCAATAGGGCTTGAGTGGGAAGTACACTTCTGGAAAAAAAAAAGTAGACAAAGAATCAATACGATAATGGGAAGTACCTCCAAGAGTTCGAGAAGACTCTACCGAGGGACCCCCAAGATTTCCAAAAGGCAATCCACGAAGATCTTCTCCCAAACTGAACTGACCACCCTTCACATCGCCGCCATCAAAGGCCATCGTACTGAAAAAAGACCTTGCAGATAACCCCTTAGGATTTTGTGAGAGAACTTGCGGTGAAGTCCCCAAATTGAAACAATCCAATTTCCACCTCAACCTGAGGCCCCATGGGCAAATTTGAATTTCTGAGATACGGCCAAGGAATTCCAAGCTAAAGGAGTCATAGTGGAGGACCAAGAAGAGGTGGACCAATATTCACATAGCTGGAAGAATTCTGATCAAGATTATAGAGTCATAGTGGAGGACCAGACTCATCCATGCAACTTTCCACAGGGTTAGATGGGGGCCTGCTACATTTCACAATACGTTTCATAGCTGGTCATTTGGCATAACATCCACAATCAGAGCCCCAAGTAGGACCATGGATTTGTCTGGATCATCCAAATGGAGTGAGTCCTCCAACAGGTCGGCTAGATAATCATGAGTACCACGGGAAGACACAGCTTCAGAATGAGACTACCAACTTGGGTAGAGTAAAACATATCAGATAATCTAAGAAATTAGAGAAATGAGACTCTTCTTACCACAATAGACTAGCTTCAGTTGACTCGTTTCATGGAGATTGAGTTTGCTCCAGAAACACCTCTGTTTCTAATCATTGCAACCTAACCCAACCAAACCGAAATCAAACCCCACCCTCGCATTCGTCTCCCTCACAAACCATCTCACTCACTCTCTCTCAAATAACAACCAACAATGGCAGTCTCTCTCACCATCTCACGCCTCCTCACCGCCCTCAGATCCTTCTTTGTCCCCTCCACCACCACCACTGCCTCCACATCCACCGCTTCTCTCCTCTCCTCAAAATTCTCCTTTGCCCCCTTCACCCTCAAACACCAAACCTCCCACCCAAAACCCCTCTGCTTCTTCTCCTCCTCCTCCATCGTTAAGCCCATATTCGCCTCCATTTCTGTCGGCGATAAGCTCCCCGAGTCCACTCTCTCCTAAACGTCTAGATTGTCAGCTTTTCCAAGCTGACGAAGTCCAAGAAAGCCATCCTCTTCGTTTGGGGTTTTGGGTTTTAGGGGTTAAAAGGCGGATTTGGGTGGGGGAAGGTGAGAAGGAATAGGAGAAAGAGTAGGAGGGAGTGGATAGTTGTTGTGTGAAGATGAAGATAGCTCCATGGCTGGTTTTGGGTGTTAATGGGTACGCTTTCGTCATGAAGGAATGGAAGGAGAGTATGGTTTTGAGCTCGGTTTTGGGTGTTAATGGCCGGGTATGCTTCCATGGCTGGTTTTGAGCTCAATTTGAAGGATAAGCCACTTGGTGTTGAAGTTCGCCATGGAATTGAACTATCCCGACAAATAGAAATAAAAAGGATAAAAAAAAAGATACGTTGATGTCCATTATACTCCTCAAGCTGAAGTTAAAAATATACCAGGTCAGCACACAGACAGTTTGTAAACAAAAAAGTTGACGTAGATATCACATTCATAGAGGTTTGAGTGTTCAGGTACCATTTTGATAGTTTTGAAAGTTCAGGTACCATATTCACATGTCCGTGAGAGTTCAAGTACCTCTCATGCATTTTTTCCTAAACTAAATTACTACGAAATCTTAACAAGGTGAACTGTTCGAATAAAGACTTAGCAGTTTATGTTGCTTTTCTGTTTTGTTTTTTTCTTTTACTATTTTTTTGTGTGTTTCATTCTCTTTTAATAACACTTACACAAAAAGACTTGTGTTACTGTTACATATTTTAACTTTTATGGTCTTTTTTATTAGAGTTAAAACTTTTAATCTTATACAATTTATAAAATAATATATTAAATGGGACATATATTAATATATGTTTTAGTTTAATTGAGAATTTGTCCAAAAAAAACTATATGGGAAGCTAAATTTCAGAGTGGTCATCAGCCCCCTTGTCTTATATTAGGTCCGCCAGTGCATGGTAGAAGAGACACCAAATGTTTTCTTATAATGGAATTAAATGGTGACACTCATACTTCTACCGTGACTCAAACACAAGACTTAATTGCCTACCTGGTGACAATAAACAGAAGTTGTTAGAGAATCTACAGCTTTGAAATGGAAAAGGTTGGAAATTTCATTCTAATATTCAGATGTCTTTTACAAAGAAATTGGAAACTACATCGATTGAGCGCATTTGGGCCTTATATGGGTCGCATAACCATCATGGGCCAGGATACAAGTATAAGTTTGGCATGGATTCTTAACGTGAAGGTTCTGGGTCATTCCAAAGAATTGACGTATAAACATTTATTGAATTCAAAACAGAAAAGGACACAAGCAAGGCCGAAAAATAAAAAAAATAAAAAACTCACAGTCAAATCAGTTCGTCGATCTCAGGACAAAAAAACGACGAAGAGACTTCCGAGCTCCGCCTTTGCGCTTCTTGGCCGTCAGATCTTCAAACTATTTCTTGAGGTCGCGATTAATCTGGGGCAGTTTCTTGCCAACGACGGATACGTGTTGTTGGTGTTGAGAGTTATCTTCTCTTGAGAAGTCTTTACAATCCTTAATGCACTTGGAGAGCTCCTGCTTATAATTCTCTAGTTCCTCGATAGAGAAACGTAAACTGCCGATACGCTCTTCTATTTCTTCTATATAGTTTGTCTGTAGCTCCCTCAAGTCGTCGAGCCTGGATTTGGTGTTTTTGAGCTCCAAAGTGAAATGAACTTTGGTTTTTATCAGTGTGTCAACGTGCTCGTTCAGCTCCTTAAACATTTCCTTGGCGGTTTGCTCCTCATGAGGTTGGTCGAAGACGCCACCGATGCGTTTGATCAGCGCCTCCGCAGGTTTGTTGTGTATTATTTTCCCGATCAGTGCCTCTCCAGGTTTGTTGTGCATGATTGTACTGAGGTGGCCTATCATAGTCGCCGCCACGCCGTGACCGGTCCCTTCGTGTGGGTTGGGTTTATGGCCTAGGAGTACATCGAGCTGCTCCTTGAGAGATGCATCCATTTCATCAAGGTTTTTGGTGAACCTGGACTCTTTCAGAGAGTTGGATTCCGCAGAGAAATTCTTACAAAGCCCTATGTGGTCCTTGAGTTTCTTCCGAAATTCTCCGACTTCCTTGGTTGAGAGACGAAATTTTAAGTTTTCGATTGTTGCCTTCAGTTCTCTAACCACCGGTTGTAATTGGTCGAGTCTGATTTTGATGATCTTGAGCTCCTGAGTGAAACTACGCTTGTGCTTGATAAGACTGTTTACACTGTTTATTAACTTCTCCAGATCATCCTCTGCCAGCTTAAGCATCACATGTGCATACGCAGCCATTCTTGATTGATTTGCTAGCTCAATCACTAACCACAGTCGAGTTCAAGTGAAAGAAACAGATAGGTATATAGGAAAATGGATCAAAGTTAAAGAAACCTCAAACCTCCGATCCACAGTCGAATTAGCTAGGTGCAGCTCAATTCAATCTTAATTATATACCCAAGTGAAAGAAAACCTAGACGTGCGTACTGTTTCTACCGAATTACGCGCGGGGGCGTAAAGGGGCAGAAGCAACAAGAATAAGCTTCCTCATTTCCTTCCTTCGTGCGGTGGACCTCCTCTCCTTGATGCGTCCAAACGGTGGGGCTGTTCGGATGGGCGGGCTCTCTCTCTCTTCCCTTCGTACGTGCAGGCTCTCCTTGCGGGCGCTTCCTTCTCCCCTCGGGCGCTCGGGTGCAACTGTTAGAAGAATACAACAATGAAACAGGCAGTCAGGGGTCAAGACGGGGTGACCCGCCTTCAACGCTCCGATGCCTAAGTCAGAATATGTATTGGATATAACAGTCAAGCGAACGTGCGAGAAGTGTGGTATGGGTCGTGTGAGTTGGTGAGATTGAATCAGAGTGTATACTGCTGGGTTTCAATGGAGTGATCTTACCTGTAATAAATACCTGATATATATAGGTGGTTGAGTTTGGAACCTGGTGGTGTTCTTCGATGTGGGACTGGTGGTTCCTGCTGGTGTGTGATCCGCATGTTTGGGTGCGCCCCCCACGGGCGCGTGCGCGCCCGGAGGGGGTGGGTCTGGTGAGTGAAGTTGGAGCCTCCTTGGTGGTCTTGCATGTGGTGTGGTAGGTGTTGCTAATCTGCTTAAGTGGATAAGTATGTTAATCGTACAACTAATGATGCAATACTAACAAGTCCCCCAATTCCCCAAGTCAAAGAGAACTTTCTTGACTGGGGAGTTGAAAAAGGGTGTGCGATTAACAAGAATACTTATCCGGTTGAGCAGCGGTCATGATCCTGTGACCCCCCAAGTCCCCCAACTCTCCGGTCAAGAAAGGGCTCGCATGACGGAGCGGGACCTGGGTGTCCGAGTGTGTACCTGTTCGTTCGGTGGTGTACCTGTTCGTTCGGTGGTGTACCTGTTCGTGCGGTGGTGTACCTGTTCCTGTTCTGGGCCCGGCATCCCAACTGAGCTTGCTAGTTAGGACCCGCGCGCCCGGATGGGATCGTTCTTGCAAATATTCGTAAGTACAACATATATGCAGATATGTAAGTATGCGGGGTATGATATGAATGTTTGGTATGATGTATGAATGTATGGTATGATGTATGTGTATGCAAATGTTTTTCGTAACACCGGCATTGGGATGGCGCGGTGCACCGCGTACATCAACGGGGATGCCGTTCCGTACGGTATAGTGTCAACGGAGGGATCAAGACCGCGACCTATAAGTAACGTGCTACGGAGGGGACGGACCGCATGCCCGTGCCGTTCTTCGACTTAGCACCCCCAGAGAGAGGGTCGAACCCCATGCCTCCGTTATGACAGTCGGTTTGCTTTTCGCGACGGAGGGACGTACCGCATGCCCGCGCTCATCAATCCCAGAACGCACAAGGAGGGGTCGGTCCGCACGCCCTTGGCGCTCTGAGTCGGGGTCGAATGTTAACGTTGCGCTCACACGGAGGGGAAACACCCCACGCCCGTGCCGCCCATCGACTTAGCACGCCCAGAGAGGAGTTGGCCCCATGCCTCTGTCATGACAGCCGGCTTGCTCTTCGATCATGTAACGGTGCGCCCACGGAGGGGGCGGACCCCATGCCCGTGCCGCCCATCGGTCTCAGCGCGCGCTCAGAGAGGGGGCGTGCCCCATGCCTCTGCCGCCTGATCCGGCTTGCTAATGCGTGCGCGTACGTAGAGGAAGAACCCCATCCCGTATGGCGCAGCTCTTCACTCGGGGCACGGCCAAAAGGGAATTCAGGCGTTAGCCCTCTTTCGGGGCGCCCGAGCGGGAATTGTACTTACCTGATGGTGGTGTGCGAGCGCTTGGTCGTGTGGGTGGTGCGTGCGCTAGTGGAGATGCGTGGTGTCGTGTCGTGTTGTCCTTGCCTTGGGGTTGGTGGTGTTCTGATGAGACATTTGGAGGTGACATTCCTTTTGACTGCTCTTGGGGAACTGGTGTAATAAATGCTAACCGTCGCATTTAATGCTAGCGTGCCCTTGCATTTAATGCTGATGTTGTGATGATTACTCGGAGGGGAGACGTCACGCGCGTGGGAGCGTGGGAATGGGGCATGGGCGCCACGTGGCGGTCCATGGGAGACCGTGCTAGGGTTTGAAAATCGAGGCGGGAAGCTGAAGAGTTGGCGCGGTTACTCAGGAGGGTAAGTAAACCGCCCTGGACACGTGTCATGATCCGAGGGTGGACACGCGAAAAACGGACGACTGGCGTTCGTTCGCGTATCCCGTCCGAGTAATATAAATAGGGTTCCCCTGCCGTTGTTTTTCTTCACCACTCTCACAATTGACCAAAACTCTGCCGGAATTTCTCTGCGGTCTGCACTTGCCTGAGCTCTTCTCTGTGTTGGTGTTCGTTGTTGCCGGAATCTCTGCTCGACGTGAAAATTTTAGCCCGCAAACCAAAAAAAATCTGGTGAGGCTCTCATCCCTGGTGTGTTGTTGATTGTGCATCTGTGTTGTGTTTTTTTCTGTGTTTTTCTGGGTGTTTGAATTCGGGGGTAGGCCGTGTTCTTGGGTGGGGGGTGTTTTGATCTGTTTGTGGGTGGTTCTCTGTGGGTTTTGGTGTTTCTGTGTGGGGAGGGTTTTTGGCTAAGTGTTGGTCGTGCGCTTGTCTATAGGATGGAGCCAATTGAGATACCGAGCGATCAGTCACGCGAGCGGATCTACATTCGGGGTTTAGGGTGGATTAGTTGTGGGTCGGGCGGGTCGAGTACGTCCAGTACGTCCAGTATGTCCTCGGATGAGTCTGTTTTGAGTGTCCCGCCACTGCAATGCATTTTGCCTGACACCTCTCCTGTGCAGCCAATGGAATCTAGGCAAGCGTTCGAGACTGTGGGGTTGGGGAGCTCGTCTGGGTCGTCGGGCGGGCAGTCGGGCGAACAATCGGGCGGATCGACTCACTGGGGTGAAGAGAGGTCGGAAGGGGGAGATTCACTTCCTCAACCTGCGGCGGGTGGACCTGTCCACTGGGCGTTCCCCGATGGCACGCCCGTCCAGGAGCCCGAACGTGCGCCAACCGCCTCGGAGTTGGACAGGTGGGCGAGAGATTACCATATCCCCGGCTCTGTGAAGTTGCGGGCACCTGGGAGAGGCCAAAAGTTTACTCGCCCGCCGTCCGGTCATGTATGTTTGAGCGAGTATCACCTGAAGGCAGGGATTAAGTTGCCGCTGCACCCGTTTTTCCAGTATATGCTGGCGCTGTTGAATATCACGCTGGGTCAGTGCGGGCCCACTCTCACCCACACGCTCGTGGCTATGTTCAATGTATTCCGGAAGAGCGGACTGGACCATCCCACGCGGGCGGATTTTCTTCATTTTTCCGGTCTGTGCTACTCGACGCGCAAGAGGGACTGGGGGACCGTCACCGTGGAGCCGAGCGTGACGTGGTGGCTGTCGGATCCGCCCAGTTCTGCGACCAACTGGCGTACGATCAGTTGCCTGGTGGGCGGTAACTGGGAGTTGGGCTCCTTCTCGGATGTGTATGTTGCGAACGCCCACCTGATTGATCGAGTCCCCCAAGCCTTCCAGCCTCTTGATATGAATGAGTACCCGATGACGCCTGCGGAAGAGGCCCGGGTCAACCGTTTGAAGTTTGTCTTTGACCCAGCGCCCGAGGCGAAGTCCTTTTACGCCGCCTGTCATTGGGATATGATCGAGGAGACGCGCCTCGCCAGGCGGCCGCGTACGTGTGCCTGTAGTTCGTTTGTCTAGGAGTAGAGTAGAATTTGACCAACTGTTATTGCTGTTACTAACCTTTCGCTTGTTGTGTGCTGCAGTTAAGAAGATGACTGGCAAGAACGCTTCTGTTAGTGACGTGGCCAAGCGCCGTATGGCCGACCTTCGAGATGCTGGGGCGAAGGTGCGGATGGTGGTGGTGGATGGGCAAGGTGGTCTGGCGCTGGGGGACACTGAGCAGCCCAAGCTCCCCCCTCCTCCCGTGAGTGATTATGCTCCTGCTACCCTGGCGGGTGCTCGCCGCCCACCGTCAGGCCAAGCTGGCCGATCGAAGGCGCAGGAAAAGGCAGATCGTGCCGAACGGCAAAGGGAGAAGCGCCAGGATAACCGTGATATGCGCCGACAGGACCGAGACGACACGCGGGATGCAGCTCGCGCGTCCAAGGCAGGTGGGCGATCCTCCTCGTCGCCCCAACCGTCCGAGCGTCCTGCTACAAGGTCCCGAGCGGCCGAACGTTCGCCCAGCCCACCCGGTGGGCCTCCTGAGAAGCGTCCGCGTACAGATAACCCGTCTGTCAAAGTGTCTGCTGCTCGGCCTGATGACCCGTTCACCTGCTACACTCCGTTGGCAAGGTCCCTTGAGGTGGCCATGAAGGCCGTGGATGTGATGGCGCCAGAGGTGGCCGCGGGTAACAAGGATGACATGGATACGGCCTATAATCTCTGCATGGCGCTGCAGCGCAAGATGTATTTGGCACGCGAGCGCTTCGCCAACAGGCGCTGTGCGGAGAAAGCCCAGGCGGAGATACTCAGGCTCACCAATGCTTGTAAGAAGGCTGAGCAGCTGGCGAATGAGCGGGGGGCACAGGCGGAGATACTCAAGGCCGAACGTGACTCAGCTCTTGCCACCCTTGAAGAGGAGAAAGCTGTGGCGGGCAATAGGGTGGCGGAGGTGGAGTCCCGCCTGATGGCCGAGGCGCAAGCCCAAGTTCGGCAGGCGCAGGAGGAGGCGCGGGTGTCGGCGGTTGCTGGTTTCAAGAATTCTGCGGAGTTCAAGGAGTTGGTGGACGCCGAGGCCAAGGTTCAGGTTGCCCAATTTCAAGATATGGCGCGGCCTTTCCTGAAGACGGACGAATTGAATGCCTGGTTGGCGGAGCAGGGGGTGCTGCCGAGCGGAGGTGATGGTGCGGGGGCAGGCGGCGCGAAGTAGAGCAGCTGTTTCTTTTCCTTTGCTTTGTAGTAGAGTAGATCTTTTGCTTTTCTTTCTTTTGTGATCGGGCCTTTGTGCTCTGGATTGTACGCCAGTAGTTTTTTGGTTCTGGCGAGATGAATGAACTTTTCCTTTTTCGTCTGCTTGTGTGCCTTGTGCTTTTTTGCTGTTTTGGAACTTTGTTTGCCATTTTTTTTTGTAACTTGTACGGGCGCGTGCTTCCTCATTATGTCTCTGAGTAGCCTATCCCCAGTCCCCCGAGTGTGTAGGCGGGCGGGGTAAGGACAAACGCAACAGTGTTTATACTCAGATGAAAAATACATGGTAAGACTTAATGAAGGTACTTCCTCAAGTTTTGGATGTTCCACGGGTGACGTAGTCATTGACCTTGTATGTCCCTAAGGTAGAAAGTTCTGTCGCTTATTACCTCGTCAACGACGTACGGGCCTTCCCACAATGGGCGAAGTGCCTTCACCTTCTGTTGGATTGCCTTCATTACCCAGTCCCCTAGTTGGATTGGGCGAGCCCGTACACGCTGGTTGTATAACCGGGCGATCCTCTGCTTGTTGGCGGCGTTGTGCAGGTGTGCCATATCTCTGCGTTCCTCTAGCAGATCGTTGTTGAGTCTTAGCCCCTCGCCGTTCGTGCGCGGGTCGTACCCCTCGATCCGTGGGCTCTGATGGGTGATTTCCAGGGGTAGCACGGCCTCCGTTCCGAACGTTAGGCTGAACGGGGTCTCGCCTGTAGCTGCGTTGGCTGTCGTTCGGATGGACCACAGAATTTCTGGGATGATATCGGGCCAGCGTCCGTAACCTGCATCCCCGGGTTCGATGTCTTCTATCTTCCTTTTGATGCCGGACTTGATGATTTTGTTTGCTGCCTCCACCTGTCCGTTTGTCTGGGGGTGCGCGGGTGATGCGAAGATGAGGTCCGTCCCCTGGCGTTTGCAGAAGTCTATTAGTCTGGGGTTGTTGAATTGTGGCCCGTTATCCGTGATGATGCTGATCGGCGTCCCATATCGACAGAAGAGGAAGCGCCAGAGGAAACGTTCCACCTTCTCCGTGGTGATCTTTGCCATGGGCTGGGCCTCGATGAATTTCGTGTGGTAGTCGATGATGACGATCAGGTACCTGTATTGCCCTTTCGATTTTGGGAGCTCTCCGATCAGGTCCAGTCCCCACTGTGCGAACGGAATGGGCGACAGGAGGATGGATAAGGGGACGGCGGGCGCATGGTGGTGATGTACATGGAGCTGGCACTGGTGACACTTGCTCGTCAGTGCCGTGGCGTCTGCGTGGATGGTGGGCCACCAGAATCCGTGCCGAAGGGCCTTGTGTGCGATCGACCTGGCGCCCGCATGATGGCCGCACGTGCCCGAGTGGATCTCTTTCAAGATTGAGCCGCCTCTTGTCGGAGTGACGCACTTGAGGCTTGCCCAGGTCCTGCCCCGTCGGTAGAGTGTCCCGTCCCGCATGCTGAAGTTGGCCGCCCGTGCGACGATGGTCATGGCCGCCTTCCGGTCTTCCGGTAGTTCTCCCCTGGCCTTATAGGCGATGAGCTCGTCCATGTAACTACGCTCGTGCGGCCCGATTGCCAGGACCTGCTCTGCTTCTGAGATGCTTGGTCGTCGCAGCACTTCGACGATACGTTGCCCTGGCCCTGTGTGTACGGGCGCCGTGGCCAACCGGGCCAATTTGTCTGCCTTTGCGTTGAATCCTCGGCGTATGTGGTTGATGTTGACGTACTTGAATCCTTTGATTAGCGCCTGGACGTGCTTTAAGTAGGCGATCATGGATTCCTCCTTTGCCTGAAATTCCCCTCCGACCTGGCTCACCACTAACTGTGAGTCGCTGAAGATGTTGAGGTCGGGCGCCTCCGAATTTTTGGCCAGTTGCAGGCCTGCGATGAGCGCCTCGTACTCGGCCTCGTTGTTCGTTGCCTTGAATTCGAACTTGAGGGCGTACTCTGCGTTCACCCCTCCTGGCCCGGTTAGGATTATACCGGCGCCGCTCACCTTCTTCGTGCAGGATCCGTCGACGTAGAGGTTCCACTCCGACAATGGTCGCTCCATGACCTCCGGTTTGTCGGACGCCTCTACCGCCGGATCGCTGGGCGCTTGAGCGGGCGCCCCCTCTGCCTCCGTATACTCGGCGATGAAGTCTGCCACGGCCTACCCCTTGATTGCTGTGCGGGGTTTGTACTCGAGGTCGAATTCACTAAGCTCGACGGCCCATTTCGCCAGGCGACCGCTGTGGTCGGGCGATTGGAGTATCTGGCGCAAGGGCGTGTTGGTGAGGATGTGGATGCTATGCGCCTGGAAGTATGGCCTCAATCGTCAGGCGGCGGTTACGAGCGCGAGCGCCATCTTCTCGATTGTCGGATATCGCATCTCGGCGCCCGTCATGCCCTTCCCTGAGAAGAAGACGGGCAGCTCTGTACAGTCCTCCCTGCGGACGAGGGCAGAACTGACGGCGGTGAGGGAAGCGGCTAAGTAAAGGTACAGAATTTCCCCTCGGACGGGCCTGGAGAGGAGCGGAATGGACGCCAGGTACTCTTTGATCTGAAGGAAAGATTCCTCACACTCGGGTGTCCATACGACCTCGCGCTTGTTCGTGGTTCTCAAGGCTTTGAAGAACGGAGCGCACCTGTCTGAGTAGCGTGAGATGAAACGGTTTAGGGACGCGAGCTTTCCTGTGAGGCTTTGCAGGTCCACTCTCTTGACGGGCGGCTTCATGTCGATGATTGCTTTGACTTTGGCTGGCGCGGCTTCGATCCCTCGCTGGCTGACAATATACCCCAGGAATTTGCTATTGGTGACTCCGAAGGTGCACTTGGCGGGGTTCAGCCTCATGCCATTCTTGATGAGGACGTCGAGCACAGTCCCCAAGTTCTGGACGTGGTCGACCGCCTGGACGCTCTTCACTAGTATGTCGTCCACGTATACGTCCACGATGTTGCCGATGAGGCCATGGAACATTGTGTTCATGAGCCTCTGGTACGTGGAGCCGGCGTTCTTCAGCCCGAAGGGCATGACAACGTAGCAATAAAGGCCTTTGTCCGTGACAAACGTCGTCGCCTCCTGGTCTGCGGGGTCCATGAAGATCTGGTTATAGCCCGAGTAAGCATCCATCAATGATAGGAGCTCGTGCCCTGCCGTCGCGTCCACCAATTGATCGATCCTTGGCAGTGGGAAGCTGTCCTTCGGGCACGCCTTGTTGAGATTACTGTAGTCGATGCACATCCTCCATTTCTTGTTGCTCTTCTGCACCATCACCGCGTTGGAAATCCACTCGGGATAATCCACCTTCCGGATAAACCCGATGCCCAGCAGTCGGTCCACCTCCTCGTGCATGGCCGCGTAGTGTTCTGCTTTGTACGCCCGTCGCTTCTGCTTTACTACTCGGGCGCTGGCGCTGATGCTTAGTCGATGGGATATGATATTCGTGCTGATCCCGGGCATGTCCTTGTACGACCAGGCGAACACCTCCTGCTTCTCTTTTAACAGCGCGACCAGTCGTTCGGCTATCGCGGGGGCCAATGACGCCCCGATATGGACCGTCCTCTCCGGGCGTTCGGAGGATAGTTGGATCGTTCTCAGCTCCTCGCGTTCGGGGACGGGTGATACGGCCATCAGCCCGTCACGGGGATCGTCGGGTATTTCTGATCCTGGCGCGGGTTCTAGGGCGAGGACCTCATGCCCGCTACGAGGCTCCGCTGTCTCCCCGCCACTGTATCCTCGGACATGTCCGACTCCATGCTCGGTCGGGAATCGCCCCAAGAGCATGTATGTTTCGATGATCATTCTCAGCCTGCAAATTCCTGGCCTCCCGAGTATGGCGTTGTAGGGGGAGGGGGTGTCCATGATGATGAAGTCTGCCCGGATTTCGCTGTGTGGGGAATCGGGCGTGCCAACCTCGACCTGTAGGTTGTCGCTCCCGATAGGATACGAGGTCTCGCCCGTGAAGCTGGCGATGCATTCATGATCCCGCGTCATCTTCCGTGCGGGCCTTCCGAGCGCCTTGTACGCGTTTAAGTAGATTATGTTGACAGACGCTCCATTGTCGACCAGCACCCTCTTCACAAGGAATTGGCCGATGATTGCGTCGATTACGAATGGTAGGGTGCCGTCGCCTGGATTCTCTTCTTCATCCTCATTTGCGAAGCTGATGATGGGTGCTCCCCTTCTCCCCTCCTTGGGTGCTTTCCGTGCTCCGATCGTCAATACTTCTCTGCCCGTGTGGTTGGGTGATGGCGCCCTCTCCTTGCGCTTGCCCCCGGATATCGTGTTGATAGTCCCGCGGGTCCGGGCGCCCGTCTGTCGCTGGCGTCCCCCCGTCCTGGGGCGACCGTTCTTCTTCATATCTTTGAGGGCCCTTATAAGCAGTGGACAATTGTTCGTGTGATGGGCGGCGGCGTTGTGGTACTCGCACCAAATGCTCGGGATTCGGCCGACCGGAGCCATCGCCGCCGTTACGCCGCTCGGCTGGGGGAGCTGGTGCCAATGCAGGTGGAGGAGTTGCTCGGGCGTTTGTTCATTGATTGTAAGGACCTCCTGTCCTGTCGGTCGGCGGACGTCCTGCTGCGCCGGTTCCTCCGCCCGGTGGCTGCGGAAAAAGGGCCTCTGACTGCTCTGTCCTGGCGCGTCCTGGTACCTCTTGTATCCTCTGGCCGGAGTCCCTCCGCCGTTCGAGAGCCGTCGAGGCTGAGGGTTCTCCTCTGGCCCGTTGGTGCTGGACTCGGAGGCGGACCCGTACTCTCGTGTCTCCACCAGCGCCTTCTGCACAACCAGGTCCATGATCTCGTCGTAGTCGAGATGCTCCTTCCTCACAAGTTTCTCTACGAATGGGGTGGCGAGCAGATTGTCCATCAGGGCGACCTTGGCCACTCGCTTGTCAAGGTCCATGCATGTGCTTGCGAGCGTCCTCCATCGATTGATGTAGCTTGACAAGCTTTCGTCCGTCCCCTGGCGGACCTTGAGGAGGATGCCCGTGGTGTTGTACTTCCCCTGGAGTCGATAGCGCTTCTGGAAACTCTCCGCCAGCTCGAGGAACGAGTGGATGGATCCTGGCAGGATCTCGTAGAACCAGCTCCGTGCCTCCTCCGCCAGTGTTTCCTGAAACAGGAAACACAAGGTTGGGTCCGAATACCGGGTTCCGTCCGTGGTGGACCGAAACTCGTCCACGTGCGCCCGTGGATCCCCGCTCCCGTCGAACCGAGCAATCTTCGTTATCTTCGCGTGGGGGTCCCTTCCCCTCTCCAGTATGTGCGCCGAGAACGGGCTGACCCGAGGGGCGAACGTCCCGCCCTGACCGGCCAGCTTGTCCTTGCGCAAGCGTGAGACTTCCTCTGCCAGCTCCTCCATCCTCTGCAGGATCAGAACGTTGTTTGTCGGGGGCGTCGACTCCTCCGCAGGTGAGGGCGCTCGGGCGTTGTTTCTGGCGAACATATATCGCTCCTCACTGGTGGTCTCCTGGGTTCCTTCGTGCTGCTCCACCTGCTGGTTAATGAGTGCCTCCAGTCGTTCCTCCATCCTCCGGCGGATTTGGCGCTCCTCTGCTCTTTCGAGCGCTGCCTCCCGCAATTCCTGGATCATGCTGCTGATGCGTCCGTCCTCGTCGTTCCTGTCGACCGCCTGTGCATTCCGCTCCCGTGAGTCTGGCGGAGTCTCTCCCTCGGGTGTGTTGTTGCCGATAGTCGCCGGGTTGAACATGTGGACCTTTGGTTTCGGTGGTGTTTATACGAGGTTTGCAATTTGTAAGTTTCCCACAGACGGCGCCAGATGTTTCTACCGAATTACGCGCGGGGGCGTAAAGGGGCAGAAGCAACAAGAATAAGCTTCCTCCTTTCCTTCCTTCGTGCGGTGGACCTCCTCTCCTTGATGCGTCCGAACGGTGGGGCTGTTCGGATGGGCGGGCTCTCTCTCTCTCTTCCCTTCGTAGGTGCAGGCTCTCCTTGCGGGCGCTTCCTTCTCCCCTCGGGCGCTCGGGTGCAACTGTTAGAAGAATACAACAATGAAACAGGCGGTCAGGGGTCAACACGGGGTGGCCCGCCTTCAACGCTCTGATGCCTAAGTCAGAATATGTATTGGATATAACAGTCAAGCGAACGTGCGAGAAGTGTGGTATGGGTCGTGTGAGTTGGTGAGATTGAATCAGAGTGTATACTGCTGGGTTTCAATGGAGTGATCTTACCTGTAATAAATACCTGATATATATAGGTGGTTGAGTTTGGAACCTGGTGGTGTTCTTCGATGTGGGACTGGTGGTTCCTGCTGGTGTGTGATCTGCATGTTTGGGTGCGCCCCCCACGGGCGCGTGCGCGCCCGGAGGGGGTGGGTCTGGTGAGTGAAGTTGGAGCCTCCTTGGTGGTCTTGCATGTGGTGTGGTAGGTGTTGCTAATCTGCTTAAGTGGATAAGTATGTTAATCGTACAACTAATGATGCAATACTAACACGTACTACATATAGTTGCCTGGGGCTTACTGTGTATTGATTTAATTTCTATCTTTTTGTTACAGTTCTTCGAAATTTCCTATATATGCTCGATCGAAATGATTAGTACTGCGCGCTTTAGGTCTTAGGTGGCCGGTATACATTAAGAAAAGAAGACTCCTACATGAGAACAAGGACTCGACCTGTGGTCTACGATTATAATAAATAGAATAGTTAAGGTCTGGTACGTATTAACTAATTAATGCTGCAATCGAACTACCTAAAGATTGGAGTTTTGTATGTGTTACTCGTATGTCTAATACAAAATACTAATCGCTTTTGGTGGCTCGTACATGTATTAGTTTAGCTCACATACAGCTAATCCGCGTTGTTCGATCGGCCATGAAGACAAAGGAAATTGGTTGGCGTACGATTGCTCTTTTCTTGGCTACGCGCACCGGCGCACGGCGCGCAATATATAACATTTAAATCATAAAAGTTCCATAATATACGTTCATGAATGTAAAGCGTGTATATTTCTATTGAAAATCTATATATTTCTATTGAAAATCTATAGTACTCCGGGGTATAAATTTTTTCCAGTTTTGGAACGTTGGATAACTTCTGCGGTCCCTAATTTTGAAAAAATGAAGTGATCTAACACTCCAAAAGTTTTGGTACTCCGGAGTACTGTAGAACACCCCGATTTCTATTCCCCTTATTGTGATCGTACGTATTACAATGAGAATTATGTGAAGGAATGAATCGAAAATTAGTTAGACGTATCAACTGTTATGACTTAATTGACCACAAGAGTCGAGAGGCATTGTACTAGCTCCAATTCGATCGGTAGGTTCTGACTTCTGACGAGTTGTATATCACTTGGAACGAGGAAATTTTGGATCCGGATCCTCTCCTAATGGAGAGGGACGACCTAACATTTACCTAATTTGGCCATGTTCGTCCATGCTTGTACAAATGCCCGGCTCGAATTCTAAAATTGGTTGAGTGTGCGACAATCATCCGCACCCTTATCTTATCAGGTGGGAGAGTGCCTTTAGTCTTGTATAGATATATGGGGTCAATATAACTTGGCTTGGCGGGCGCTATCGGAAGTAGCTCAAAAAAGGCTCTAACGGTGCGTGGCTTAGACAGAGTTTTGACCCGCTTATCTTTCGAGGTAAGATGTGCGGTAGCCAGTCGGGCTATTGCATCAGCCTTTGCATTCTGGGCACGAGGGACAAGTGTGATCGTATATGAATTTCCCAAGCAGAAATTTGGTCAGTGCCAGGTAATAACTCATCTGCCCATCCTTAGCTTCAAAGTCCCCTTTTACTTCGTTCACCACCAACTGTGAATCACTAAATATGATGATATCCCGAGCGTCTTAATGATGGGCGAGTTGTAATCCTGCAATAAGAGCTTTATAATCTACTTCATTGTTCAAGGCTGGGAAATTGAACCGTAACGCGTATTCCACATGGGCGCCCCCTAGGCCATTGAGGATCCAGCGTTGCTTTCTTGCAAGTTCTTAGATCTATCCATGTATAATTCCGATCCCATTTGGACTTCTGAGCGGTGGGGATGTCTATGCTTTTACCATCTTTGTCGACGACCTACTTGGTGGGTTCAAGATCAATACATTCATCAATGAAGTTAGCGGCCGCCTGACCCTTGAGAGCGGTTCAGGGTTTGTACTCGACGTTGAACTCACTGGGCTCAATGGCCGATTTTCTTAGGAACCCGTTATGGTATGGTGACTGAAGAATTTTCTGAAGCGATAAGGTAGTAAGTACGTGGATGTTGTGAGCCTGAAAATATGGACGTAGTCTTCTGCCAGCTATGATGAGCGCTAGGGTGACCTTTTCAAGAGTGGGGTATCGAGCCTCGACGTCCGTCATACCTTTTCCGACATAGAATACTGGGAGTTCCGTATCACTCTCTCTTCTGATGAGGGCAGAGTTGACGACTGTTGTAGAAGTAGCTAGATATAAGAATAATATTTTCCCCTTCACTGGGCGAGACAACGTAGGGATTGATGCCAGATACTGCTTGATTTTGATGAAGGCGGCTTCACATTCTAGAGTCCATCACAACTCGCTCTTGTGGGTTAAGCGAAACGCTTTGAAGAACGGCTCACATTTATCTGAGTAACGTGATATGAAGCAATTTAATGATGCCAGCTTGCCAGTCAGACTTTGTAGTTCTTTTTTATTGGACGGTGCGTTCATGTCCATAATTTCTTTTATCTTGGCCAGATTCACATCGATCCCCCTTTGGCTTACCACATAGCTTAAAGTTTTACTGGCTGTTACACCAAATGTGTATTTGGCCAGAATTAAGTGAACCCCCCTAGCCAATAAAACTTGAAACACTATATAGAGATTGGCAACATGTCCCTGAGCAGTTATACTTTTGACTAATATGTCGTCTACATAAATTTCGACGATGTTCCCGTCCACTTATTCCATGATGAAATTCATGAACCTTTGGTATGTGGAGAAAGCATTTTTTTAATCCGAACGACATGACATTATAACAATATAACCCCTTATTAGTAGGTAAACGTGGTGGTCTCCTGGTAGTCCGGGTGCATCTTTATCTGATTATATCCTGAGTATGCCTCCATCATTAACAGCAGCTCATAACTGGTTGTGGCATCAACCAATTGATCGATGCGGGGTAGTAAGAAGCTATCCTTTGGAAATGCTCCTGTACTGTTTGTGCGAAAAAAAGATGGTTCTATGCGGTTGTGTATCGATTACCGGAAACTGAATCAGGTCACTGTGAAGAACAAGTATCCGTTGTCGCGGATTGACGATTTGTTTGATCAGCTCAAGGGAGCTTCAGTCTTTTCGAAGATTGATCTCAGGTCTGGATACCATCAGTTGAGGATCAGAGAGTCAGATGTGGCCAGGACAGCTTTCAGATCACGGTATGGGCATTACGAGTTCTTGGTTATGCCATTTGGTTTGACCAATGCCCCCGCAGCTTTTATGGACTTGATGAACCGGGTGTTCAGACGGTTTTTGGACAAGTTTGTGATCGTGTTCATCGATGACATCCTGATTTATTCCAGGAGTGTGGGACAGCACAAGAAGTATTTGCGAGCTGTTTTACGGACTATGCGGGATAATCAGTTGTTTGCAAAGTTCAGCAAGTGTGAGTTTTGATTGGATAGCGTGAATTTTTTGGGTCACGTGATATCAGCTGAGGGAGTCAGCGTGGATCTTGACAAGATTGAAGCCGTGTTGAATTGGAGTAGACCTACCACCGTACTAGAGATTAGGAGTTTCTTGGGTTAGGCAGGTTACTATCTGCGTTTTGTGCAGAATTTTTTAGGGATTGCCACTCCACTTACCAGATTGACGAAGAAAGGCATCAAGTTCGAGTGGTCCGATGCATGTGAGGAGAGTTACTTGCTTCTGAAGGAAAAGTTGACTACTGCACCGGTTCTGACTTTACCTGACGATAGTGGAGAGTTCGTGGTTTACAGTGATGCATCGAAGTCGAGACTCGTAACACAAAACAGCAGCCAAGGGATGTGGAGCACCGGAGGGGACCGTGTTGGACGAGGGAGATGACGAAGCCGAGCGGGAAGGAAGGGTTGTTTCAATGTGGAATTGCTCAAGTACGGTTAGTGTACGAGCGGCGCGGCTTTGGCAGCGACGGAGGAGCTGGAGGAGGTGAGACAGAGGCAATATGTGGTGGTGAGGGAAGGGAATCAGAAGTTATCAAAGTTGGAGTAATGGGGAGATTAGTGTGAACTGGAGTTTGTGAAGGGAATTGAAGACGTGAGGAAGTCAAATTCTCGGCATGGAACATTTTCTCTGGATTGGTGGCATGGGTGTGTGAAGGAATGGGGGCCGAATCAGGAAGGTTCTCAGACACGGGATGATGACACACACGATTTGTGGACACGGGAGTAGCATGTTTAGTGGCAGCGGAAGTTTGGGAGTTAATGGAGTCCAGAGCAAGAATATTCTCCAAGTCATTAGGATTTGACGTGTGATTAGGAGAAGATGATGCGGTGTAATTATGAGAAGATGATGGAGGAGAATTATGAGGAGATGATGGAATATTTGAATTGAGGGGAGGTGATGATAAAGGAATGTCAACTCCGGGATTGGAAAGGCTTAATGCAGATTGATTGGGTTTGGAAAAATCAAAAATAAGATTTGAAAAATCATGATACAAATTAGGAGATTCTGCATGTGCCCGGATTTGTGGAGAGGTGGTGGACCAAATCCTAGGATCTAGGACTTTATTTTTGAATGGAAAAACATCTTCAAAAAATACTACATCTCTAGAGACATATGATTTTAAATACTCAAGATTCAAAACTCGATATCCTTTTTGACCGTGAGGATAGCCTATGAAAACACACTCCACTGATCGAGGTTCAAATTTCCTTGGTTTAATTGCATGAGTTGACACAAAACATTTACAACCAAAAACACAAAAGTGGTCGTAATTTGGGATTTTATTAAATAATTTTTCAAAAGGTGTCATATTTTTGAGCAATGGTGTTGGTGTGCGATTAATGAGGTAAGTGGCCGTTAGAATGGCATCACCCCAGAATTCGCGTGGTAAATGAGCTTGGAACAAGAGTGCTCGAGCTACATTTAAAAAATGTCGGTGTTTGCATTCTGCAATACCATTTTGCTGTGGTGTATTTACACAACTGGTCTGATGTAAAATGCCTTTTTGCGTATAAAAAGTGACGCAGTGAAATTCGGGCCCATTATCACTACGTACAATTTTCACCCTTTTGTTAAATTGAGTTTCAACAAAGATAATGAAATTCAGAAGAAGTGACTGTGCCTCGGATTTTTGACACATGAGATAAACCCAAGTTGTATGTGAATAATCATCAACAATAGTTAAGAAATACTTTGCTCCAGAAAATGAGGGAACGTGATATCCACCCCATATGTCTACATGAATTAAATCGAAAATGCAAAAACTTTTGGAAACACTTAAAGAAAAAGGAGTCCTAGTTTGCTTTGCTAAGGGACAGACTTGACACTGGATCCCATCACATGGTTTATGGTGCAGAACAGGGGAAAGGGATGATACTTTGGTGGAGGGATGTCCAAGCCTCTGGTGCCACGACATGGCTTGTGAACTTGTGAGTGCATTACACCGTCATGTCGTTGGCACATTGAGACAATACAACCCTAGCTTTACTTTCAGCTCCCGTCCCAATCATCTTCCCCGTTCGAAGGTCCTAGACAAGATAAATTCTTCGAATGAATATAGTGAGATAAAATGTATCCAAGGCCAATTTACTAACAGAAATCAAGTTCAAGTAAAATTGTGGGACACATAAAACTTTGTATAACACAAAATCTTTCGAAAACTTCACTAGGCTGACGTTTGTAACGAGGAGAGTTGCACCATTGGGCAGTCGCACATTGTAACCGAACACAGGCTGAGAAGAGGTGAGTAATTCCAAGGCACACACGATGTGGTTTGATGCCCCACTATCAAATAACCAAAGTCCATCATTATGTTTAGTTGATAAAGCATTAAGCTTACCAGACATATGCTCCAATTTTGGAATTGAGCCAACAAAATTGGCCGAAGGAGTGGCCAGCATATCTAACAAACGGTTGTCGTCTGATCCATCAAGGTTTGCACCCTTGAATTTGCTCAGGATGCCAAGAATGTGATCATATTCTTTGGAAGAAAGTGAGGAGGGTTGTGAGAAATCTCCATTGGGGGTATTGCTAATGGCATTAGCCTTGGCCGACCCACTACTCCCACCTTGCTCTTGGTGTCGCTTCTTTGTGTGACAATATTCAACCGAGTGGCATTTGCCGTTACAATAGCTACATGTAATGTGAGCTCGACAAAATTTACTAGAGTGATTTGTAAGATTACATTTTTCACAATACCTTCCTCCTTGCTCAAGTTGTCCAGTTGACTTGTTCATCCTCTCCGGATTGTTCTTCCTTCCAACCGTCTTTGTCGCAAAGGCAGAAGCTTCCACGATTCCACCTCCTTGTTTGGAAGCCGTGATCTTCCCTTGCTTCTCTTGTCTCAAAACAATGGCGTAGGCCCTTCTTAGAGAGGGTAGAGGATCGATCTCAGTGATGTTGTTGCGCGTTTGTGCAAAACCCTCGTTCAAGCCCATTAGAAACTTGATTGTCTTTTGTCTTTCCAAGAAACTAGTCACCCCCTTTGCCGCTTCACACTTACATACAAAAGAGGTATCACACTTACAAACTGGTAGAGTTGCAAGAACATCTTTCTCATCCCAAAGTGCCTTGAGTTGAGCATAGTAAGCCCCTACGCTTAATGATCCTTGTTCACATTGATGAATCGCGGTCTCGACTTGATACAAGGAAAGAGAATCGGTTTGTGTGAACCGTTCTTTGAGTTCAAGCCAAATAGCCGCGCATATTTTAGACGCACAACACTGGTCTTCATTGGCTTTGTCATAGAACTGGTGAGCCAACCTTTGACCAAAGTGTTGCATCTCTGCCATTGTTGCCTTTGTTCTCCTTCTTCCTCCGGTTTCTTCAAGGTTCCATCGATGAAGCCTAATTTGTTCTTCACTTCGAGTGCATCAACTATAGCTTCTTGCCACGCTTGATAGTTGTCTTCTTCAAGAAGTCCTGGCACTAGTATGGTGCCTGGTTGATTAGCATGGTTGAGGTATAATTCATGGTTTGGGCTCTCCCATGGTGCAGGTGTTCTTGGAGTCGGAATGGCGATTTGCTTTTCCTTCTCCTCTGTTGTAGATCCGCCTGCCATGAGGTATTGGTAATTTATTTTTGTGGTGGTGTGGTTTTAGGTCTCAAGAGCGAAGTTGCTCTGATACCATAAAGAAAATGTATAGAAGAAAGAGTAATGTGCTTAATTGATTTACGTGAAGATTACAACATATATATATCAATACATACAACTCTATCTAGAATCTCAATAAGGTAGGAAATATGTAGTTACATGTCTAAACTAGAATTAAGCTAAGACGTTATTGATAATTATTCTAATTATCTTTTCCTTTATGATAAAATGATCAATCCATCAATCTGTGTTGTGTTCAAGCTCAAGTTTCCGAAAGGCATTTGAATTACTGCACAACAATCTGGTTTTAGAGTTTGTTTGTTTTTTTTTTTAATTTTTTTTATGGTGATCAGTTTAGAGTATGTTTAATTTGCTTGTGGCTTCTGTATGTTTTGCAAGTACAACAAGTTGTGTTATGCTTTTATGTGAATTTTTTTCCCCAATTCAGTAAATAATTTGGGAGCCTACTTACTATTCTAAAGTTGGAAATCCTTTGTCACTTTTTTTCTCACATATACTGTATCGTAGAATATTGTCATCCCACTGTTGAAAACTTGAAATTTCCATTTTCACTGTTAAAGCCTTTATTAAGGCGTACACTGCACTCAGCTATTTTCACTGTGAAAGCTATGAATCAGGCAAACATACATTAAGTTGAACACACATATAATTAAGCTTGTGTTTTTTCTTTTTCTTTTTTCTGTTCAGTTTATATATAAAACTTGCAGAAATAGTCTCCCCCTAGAAATGGGACCAAACAGACAAGTAACTAATTAATGCTCACTCAGCAGCAGTGTTCTAAAGGTCAGATTGGTCGGCCGACTGGTTGGTGAGTTTTGGAATCCAAACAGATTTTGACAAGTCGGTCGGAATATGGATATTGTTTTCTTGTTTAATTTTATCTAAGTACTTCTAATTTCTTTCATGTATGAATATTATTAAATTTAATTAAAAAATAATAAATTCGACTTATCCGACTAATCTTCGACTAATCGTTTTGTCCCTCGACTGATCTGACTCCGATTAACTACTTTTAGAACATTGCTCAGCAGTAAACTTACTAAACTTCAAATGATTTATAACAGATATGGGGATCTGATATGAACCAACTTATTCCACAGTCAACATAGAAGCATAACATTTGATTGGCCGGGTGGAGACTTGGATCACCATACCAAGCAGTAATCTACTTCTTTTTTTCCATAAATTGCTTCTACCAACTGTACAATGCAGCATAGTTTGAAAGAAAAATTCAGAATATCAGAAACTTTTGCAGTACCATTAAAGACTATTAAAGATACGGTAAAGTTACCGATGTTGAAAATATGTTAAATTACCTCTTGAATCTTAAGCAGACCCTCCTGCAAGATCTTATATTGGTCATTGATCCCTTTAGAGCATGAAATGCACCTGAGAAACTAGAAGTCTTATTTGTTAATTACAATGTCCAGCTAGGTTTTTGTGCAGTTCCTGAATGACTAATTGGTGAGTGGGGGAATAGATATCTTACAGTATTTTGTTGTTTCTCCCACTTGCCTTACAGAGCGAGACACATATATCTTTCATCCGAGAAACACCGATACTGTAATGTCAACTTTCTTTTGTTATTAATTCATGAAGAACTATAATTTATTAATCTTCTGTAGATGAAAAAACTGTAAAATCCTTACATGAATGGAAAAAACTGTATCAAAAGTAGAAGAAAAATAATTTTAGAAAATAGAAAAAGTAGGATGTATAGAATATGTTAAGCTAGCTTCCTTGATTTTATCCGCCAAATAATAGATATTGGAATAGTCCACTTCTTCCTCATTCCTACAAAAGTTTTAAAATATCAAAAAACAATTTTCAGATGTATATAGGAACAGAAAAATAATTAATAAGGTACTTAAACTATTATTGGAAAGCTATAAAATTACAGATGCATGCTGAGTTCTTCCATGGCATCTGCTGTTTGATCAAGGTACGGTAGTCAGTTATCATTGTTGTAAGAGATTGTGGATCATTTTCATTTTTGTAACACTTTCACTTTATCACTGTCCAGGTTGCCCTGCAACAGACGGATTGAATTGATATTAGAAATTAGGATAATATATATCACACATGATTATATTAATTTATCTTTCCCTTTCTTCTTTGGAAATGATAATGTACAGGGCTTAAGGAAATTAGCTGACCTTTTCTTGCAAGGATTGGACGAGTTCATTGAGCTCCAGCTTGAGATCTTTTCTGGCCATTGTCTTCTTCAGTTGAAAATGATCTAAATGACAAAAATATCGAAAGCGAAGGACTTAGTTACTAGATTTAATCAAGTGCAGTGCCTAGTAAATAAACTGGCTTCTTAAGGATTTTTATATCGTAGTTCACTGTTGTTTTTCATGCTTTGTATGACTGCTGAGTAGCATGAGCTTTTCATGTCTCTGGTTATTCACAAATTCACTGTGAGCTTCATTCATGGGATATTTGGACTTGGATGTATATATTCTTGGACTCATGTGGATACACCAATTGTAGTGTTCAATGAGAACTTTACCCCACTTCACATTCTGGAAGCACCAACCCTAAACCCTTGCTTGCTTGTATTGTCTGACACCTACTATTATCCATCTTTTTCTCAAAAGGGGTAGATTCCCCCATCATCATTTCTCTTATAACTTGATTTTGTTCCATTGCAACTAATTTGGACTACATTAATTGGAAAAATAGAAATCCAGAAAAGTTAGCAATGATGTGGCTAGAAATTTAGATCAGCCATGTCAAAAAATAATTTTTAAATTAGCCATGTCAAAAGTTTATGGATAAATGAGAAAAATATCCAGTTTAGACTTTCACTTTCCTAAAAAATCCACCATAAGTTTTCCATCCCAAAAAGTTTCATTATGTTTTTAAGTTTGTAATAGACCAGAATTTTTGTCATATTTATATTATTTGCTACTCTATCTCCCGCGTATTACATAACCCATGTGAGTTTTCTTTTACATATCTTTCTCTCTCTTAGTTTGAAAATCTCCGTCGCTGTGGTACTACTCGCCGTTGTCGTTTTCGCGTCTCGTCGAACTGTTCATTCTCTCTGTTGCATTCACAGTCTTCGTCAGCATTCATATTGTTCTTTGTAAGTAGGGAAATCTTTGTTCGAAAATCCTGAGTTTTTGTTTTTCTCTGCTCTAAGCAGTTTGCATGCTCATTTTCGTGGTTTGTATTTATGCTTTCTGTATTTTCGGTTGTTGATGTTTTTTTATGGTTTTCAGTTTGATTTTCGGTAATTTTTCACTTTTTTTTCATGATTTTTTGTAGAATGTATGTGATGTAGTGTGTTCAAAAGGCTATTTGTTTGTTGTATTAAATGTTGTTGTTGTTGTGTTTGTGATAGAAGCCATTTTTTCTGGATATCTTTTGAAGTATATGTTAGAGTATCTGTCTGTGTATCGATCTGTTGAATTATCTGTCTTGATATCCTTTCAATTTTTTTTGAAATGAATGTTGTTGTTGTTGACATTTGTCTAAGGTTTTCAGTTTGATTTTTGGTTGTTGTACTAGTTTGCTGCTGTTGTTATACTAGTTTAATTTTTAAGTATCTGTCTAGGTATCTAACTTTATGTGTGTTGATCATTTGCAGTTATTCTATATTTACTGGGGAAACACCGTAGAGCACACCAAGATTCAGACATTGAATCTGAAAGAAGATCTTCTAGGAAGAGATCAAAAAATTATGTTGATTCTTCAGAATCTGATGATCTTGCTTCTTCATCTTCATCTTCTTCCGAGGAGGACTAGGTCGTTTATAAAAAAAGGAGCAAGAGAAGAAGAGTGGCTTCCTCTTCATCTGGACCTGCTGTTTCCGATGATCGTCTTAATTATGAAGATTGCCAGGGAAGCTCTAAAGAAGGAAGAGCAGAAGAAGAAGGAGAAGAAAGAGATGAAAGAGGAGAAGAAGAAGAAGAAGAAGAAGAAGAAGAAGAAGAAGAAGAAGAAGAAGAAGAAGAAGAAGAAGAAGAAGAAGAAGAAGAAGAAGAAGAGTATTAAGAGGCAGGAAATTAAGGTCAAGGGTAAGAAGAAACTTGAGTCTTTTGAATCAACTTCTGATAGTGATCCAGAGAGTAAGAGTGATGACGAAGTAACTGTTGGACAACATGAGCAAGTAGTGGATGAGTTGGAAGTTGTTCAGGTGGTGGAACTGACCTAGAAGTGTCAGTTCCAGTGCTATTTGCACTTTTTTCCAGAAGTTCATTGTTAAAAATCGGAATAAAATCAACGATGATGTGAAGAAGAGGCTGAATGATACACCCTTCAATGAGATAATTCGTGCATTCATTGACGGTGATATTGATCAACGAGACTGTTTGAAGTCGGATGATTCTATTGCTGTTATGGCTGGCGCATACATGAAGGATAATAGGGAGTTTCAGTTCCATCCGACGCGTGTTCACCATATCACTTCTGTTTTTTTCGGATCTGTGTTGGGTTTGAGCACGATTGGAAAACCAATTCCATTGAACAATAAGACTGGGAAGATTACAGAGTGGCTACGTATGTCATTTGGGGGAAAGGCAATTAACAAGACCAATATCAACAGTATGTTGGAGAAAATAATTGGTAACAAGGATAGGGTTGACGACTGTGTTCGTCTTTTGGTTTTACTTCTTTTGGCCTCTGTTCTGCTGCCTAATTTCAAAGGAACTTTGGCTATTGGCTTTGCAAACTGCATGTCCAACATTAAAGGAATGAAGGATTATGCTCGGGCAATTGTTGTCTATAATGACCTGTTCAATGCATTGGATATTTATGCAAAGAACTTTGTTCCAGAAGTAGTCATAAAGAAGGAGGAAGCACAGAAGGTGAAGAAGGAGAAGGCAAAGAAGATAAAGGAGCAGCAGGTGGTGAATGATGATGATGATGATGAGAAAAAGTCTGATAGAAGCAATGCAATCAGTATTGGTGGTTGCACCATTATTATTCAGGTAAATTTTCTTGAGTATTGGTCTGTATTTCTGTTTGAGTATCTGTCTTTTTATCTATTCCTTATTGTTTCATTATTATTTTTTTGTATCAGTTTTATCTTGCTTCAATCCTTAACATTGTGAAACCAAGAGCTGGCAAGGAGGATTCAAAGATTGGCATGGTCAAGTACAGCCTCGGTGATATTATAGATCATTTTTGAAACATCAGAAGCTTGGAAATGCTAATGGTGAGTATCTAACTGTTGTTGTTAATAATTATCTTTTGGATAGCTGTCTTCTAGTTATGTCTAAATAGCTGTCTGTGTGTCTATCTAAATAGCTGTCTCTGTATCTGTCTAAATAGCTGTCTGGGTATCTATCTAAATATATGTCTGGATCTCTTTTTCATAGGCCAATTATTTTTTGCATTCGATGACCAAGAAAACTAAAGTTGATGGTGATATAGTTCTTGTCCTGGCAAGTATCAATGATATGGCTCAGGATGACTATGCCAAGTTTGAAGCCGAGTTGGGTGCCAAGGATGTTCAATTGAAGGAGAGTGAAGAACTTGGTGAGCAGTTGCAAGAAATTATCATGCAGAAGGATCAACAGATCTCAATTACGGATTCTCAATATGAGAAATTGCTGAAATTCAATGTAGTCCTTGGACATGTAGTTAGTGTTTTGAAGAAAGATTTCATTTATTTGGAGCAAGAAAATGCGAATTTGAAAGAAAATCAATATGCTTCCAATAATAAGGAACTTGTTAAGCTGCAAATGGAGCTTGTTGGTCAAAACAAGGATAAGGAATATGCTGAGTTTAGATTGGGAGTTGTGGAACGGGAGAATAAGTCTATGAACTGGGAGAATAAGTGTCTCAAGAATCAATTATCAACTACTAATGATTCTACGGATGTGATGACAATATTGAAGGCAGAGAATGTAGATGCCCAGAATAAACTTGCTGTAGCTGTGCAAGAGAAAAATGTGCTTGAGACAAGATTAATAGAGATGAAGGATGCTTTCGGAGAAAATATGATGTTGAAGAAGAAACTGAAGGAAGCACAATTGCAACTCAAGAAAGCTTAAGGGAAGATACAAATTGTTGTTGAAGAAAATAGTAAGTTGTAGAATCAAGTTGATAATGGTGCTGAAGCACTTAAATTGTCTCAAGTGGAGAATGAGGAGCTTCAGAGGAGATTGAATGCTTTGCAAAGTCAAAAGTAGGCGCTTGAGAAGGAAAAGAAAGAAGTTGAAGATGCAAAGTAGAAACTTGAGATCATCAATCAGCAGCTTGTTAAAGACAATCAGAAGATGACAAATGTTGCTGCATCTACAAAAGTACTAGCTGGTACCGATTCTGATATTTGAAAAGAATAGATCCTAATCATTTTATTTTGTATAATTTGCCTAATTTTAAGTAACAAAACACAAGCCCCTACTTTTTTTTGGGTGATTTTTCTTTGCAGAAAACTGAAATATCTATCAATCTGTCTTATTATCTGTCTATGTATCTATGTCTTTCTGGGTATCTATCTGAGTATTTGTCTGGGTATCTGTTTTGAATATTTGTGTTTTTTTTTTCTAGACATGTAGTGTATCTGTCTTTTGTAACTTTTGTCTTTCACTAAATCTTTTTTTCTTTTGTATCTCTGTTAGGGAATTTGTCGATAACAAAGAAGATCGAGTTCCCAACGGGTATATTCTGCACTATCTTTCAATATAAGGATTACCTCTTCTCCTAGTCTAGTGGCATTGCTCGTTACTACAGCTTTGTCTCTAGAGGTAGTGAAAACCTTGGCGACTCCTCCTCTTCCTGTTGGTGATTCATCTCCATCGTCAATTCGCACAGATTTGATTTCTAAGAAACTTCATGGGCCTGGTGTGAGACTCAACAGAGAAAACATTTATCTCTGCTCGTATGTTAAGAGTTTGAATGATAAGGCCAAGAAGCCCCTGAAGATGGACGAGATCTATTGGTGTGCACCCTATGATGAAGTCAATGGAAAGCTTCGGACTACAAGAGGGAACAAAAATGTTGACGTGGCGGAGGTAGTGCCGAGTGGAGAGTTTGTAATTATTGAAGTATTTTTACCTTTGATAGTAAAATATCTCAACAAGAAGAGGGGCCACCCGGGAAGTATCTGTGTGAGTTTGACTGATGAGCAGATGTAGGCCGTATCGTTTGTTGATTGTGATGTTTTCAGGTACTTGAGAGAGAGCTACTAGAGTGAGTTGGTGAGATACTGGACAAAAAATAAATGGTGAGTATCTGCTTGAGTATTTGTGTGTGCATCTGTTAGTTTATAGTAATGTTTCAGTTTTAATTGTGCTCCGCTGTTGTTTTGGACAGAGATATGTTTTGGAGTGGTATTTATTCTTTCCAGTTCTTCGACCGTGAAGATGTGGAGTGGATTATTGATGGCAAATGGATCTCAAACTCTGTTTTGGATTGCTACTCCACTATTCTTAGTGAATTAACGGATGATGTGGAAGATCAAAGTCCCTATGCTTTCCACACATTGGCTCATGTAATCCTTTTGTGTGTTTTTTTAGCTTTTGTGTGTTTAATTTTTGTGTGTTTCCACAGTGTATTTGTTTAGCCTATGCATAATTCTTTGTGTGTTGCTTTTGACAGATTTCTGGGTCAGAGCTAAAAATAAAGATGATGCACGAACGTCTTTTTGAGAAGCTTTTCAAGGTTTTGGGCATCAGTGGCAAGCTGTTGTTCCAGATCCTTTCCCATGGACATTTCCACCTTTTGGTTTTTAATAAAAATGTGCCATACTGGTGTCACTTTGACTCACTCAAAAAGAATATATTATAAGCCGATGAACAACCCGCACTTTCGAGAGGTACTAAGAACAGTAATGTTTATTCTCTCTTTCTTTTTTTTTCTTTTCCGGATGTTTAGTATTTACAGTTTACAGATAGGTTGACAAATTATTTATTGTAGTGATTCAGGTTCGTTTGGTGTCCATGTGGATGGATTTTGTGAGGGACATAACGGATGATATATTATCACTAAATGTTCGAATATTGGTAGATGACTCTCAGAGCACGAGCAAAGAACTGACTATGAGGGAAATCCTAATATTAGAAAATGAACGCAAAAGCATTCAGTGGGTCAAAGATCAGAAGTTGGATTTTGACAAAATTCCCGTGCAGTCCATCAACAACAGTCATTAACAACCTTTTAGCCTTGATTACGGAACTATTGTTCGCTACATCATGTATCATCTAGCTCTGGGAAAGGAAATAAAGCAAAATCTGAAAGGTGAGGATGTGGCTCGGTTCAAGTCCAGATTGTTAGAATCATTTATGGATCATGAGCTATCATGGGTATCAAAGAACAAAGTTGGAAGGAATGAATCAACTAATGTACAAGTGTATAACAGTAATCAGTGGGTATATTTTGTTGTAGTGATTATTTCTGTGGACATTATTGTAAGTTGTAGGGGTCTGTTTTGTGAGTACACATTTTGGAGAGCACTATGAATTTAATTATATGACTATCTGCTTGAGTATCTGCTTAAGTATCTATTTGAGTATTTGTTTGGGTATCTGTTTGCGTAATACTATATTTGTGTTGCTCTTGAATTTTTGAATAAGAGAACCAATGTGTTAAATCTATGAACTAAAGTGTTTGATTTGCACTCTGTGATTCATTTTACAACACAAAACCTACTCAAATTCGTGTGTATACTTGTTATTGAAATGCAGTAATCATAAACCAACCAATTGACAGATACTTAGACAACTACTTAGGCAGCAAATTAGACAGATACTCATTGTTGTTTAGAAACGACATGTTGTTTTCTGTCGCGTCTGTTCATTTTGATTAGAACACACGCGTGGCTCTCTCACGTGGTGTAATCTCGCACGTGGGTCTCTAAGAAAAACACATACACACACTCGTATGTTGCTGTTGGCTATGTTAATTTGGCATTCACACATGTTTAGGACTCTATAAAAAGGTCTTCAATGCTCACATCTTCCATATCTATATCAAAACTCTAAAGCAACAACTCTCCTAAAAATCATGGCTCCCAGTACTAGCAGATCATCTGGGCTTAACAGAGGAGCTTCATCCTCAGCTGTTGCTCTGTCTCAGTGTATCAACGTTAGTTCATCGACAAATCCAATTGACGTCCATATCAGATGGGCGAGGAATGGACTTGAGGAAAATAGACTTTCAAACGTCAAATTGCTCTAGATGATAGAAATGGCTCTCCAGAGGATTGACGAGGCCACAAAGAAGATTAACAAACCCACAGTGAAGATTGATAGGGTCACTAAGAAGATTAAAAATTTGACGACCCAGAACAGAATCAGTAGAGTAATCGGCTTAATTCACAAGTTAGTGCGAAATCACTGTTTTCCGATAATTGATTGATTTGCCGGTTTTGTTCGCGACTTAATTATTGGTCGAGAATTTGAGTTGAGTCTCTTCTCGAGAGTTATTGTACACGTGATTTCTAGTTCGTGGGCGGTTCCGGATTATTATTTCGACGACCGAGGAACATAATATGAATATTTGAAGTTGCAGAATTTCGTTGAGTATATCTGTTCGTATCGAGTTTATCCGAATCGTGATGGTTATTCGTTTTGGACCGTCGATCATCCCGAGACGCGAGTATAAATATCAGAAATAGTCGAAAAATTGTCGAAAACACTATTTCGGGAAGTTTGACCGCCGTTGACCCCGTTGATCGTTGACTTTTTCGGGCTGACCGGAGAACCGCCGCTATGACGAACTGCCATCATCGGAATTTGAGATTCCGGCCACCTCAGGCCTTGAGACTGGTATGGTTAGCTTCCTCTCTTCATTTGCAATGCAATGGAACTTGGTTTGACTTGAATTGATGTCGTTTTGAGCTAGAACGAACTCGAGAAACTATAGGTTTTTTGCCGGATTCGGGTGGCCGGCTTCGGTCACTTTTGAGGTCGGGTGTTTGGGGGGAAAGGTTCCTCTCAACCTCTAGTTGCTTTGGGTAAAAGGAATTGAGGGTTGGTTGCCGATTTGAAGCTCGCCGGAATTCCGCGTTAGTAGCGTTACTCTGCCGAAATTTGTATGGTTTTTGTTGGTTGGTGTTTTCAGAAGGGGTTTGATTCCGGTTTAGGAAACTAAATCGGGGTTGGGTCCTTTCAGCTTTGTATTAGAGCATTAGGTTGTCAGATTCTGTAGACTCTTGTAGTTGTGACGCTTATGGTATTTGAGTACGTACAACATGTCTGGAGCAATGACCCGACTGGCCAGCGGTACTCATCAATGCTTTGGGTGTTGTGTATATTCAAATATCTGAGGTCTCATGATTACGTTCCTTCTGCTTGTACCTAATGTTTGTCTTGTTTTAGTATGATGCCTCCTCGACGTGGTCCCCGTGTGAATCGGGAAGTGGATCCTGATGAGGATCGCCAGACGCACGACTTGCTGATGCAAGTGCTGCGTTTGGAAGAGCGTTTTGACCCTGTGGTCAAATCTCGTACTGTTGGTGCGACTGTCTTTTCAGGTTCAGCTGATCCAAAGATTTGTGAGGCATGGTTGGTTCAGGTTGAACACGTATGTGAGCGTCTGCAATTTACCCCTGAGCAGATGACAGTGGCAGCAGTTGGGTTACTTGAGTCAGATGCATACTTCTGGTGGGTTAGCACCGATAGAGTTCCAGTTGATACTCCGTGGACTTTGTTTCGGAATTTGTTTATGCGGAGATACTTCAACCAAGCTACCCAGCAGCGGAAGTATGAGGAGTTCACGAACTTGAGACAGGGCAGTATGTCTGTGCTTGAGTACCGGGACAGATTTACCCGCTTATCTCGGTTTGCTCGTGACATGGTGGCTACTGAGGAAGCCAAGTGCCGTAGATTTGAGCTAGGTTTGAACTTGAACATCAATGGGACTCTGACTACGATGCCTCGGAAGAACTTCGATGAGTTTGTTAGTGCAGCACTCTGAGGTGAGGATATCGAGAAGGAAAGGCAGATGAGATACCAGCCTAGACGGTTTGAGGAGGGTGGACCGAGTCAGGGGCCTTCCAAGAGGTTGAGTTCTGATACTTCCGGATCGGCATCATCCTCGGGTAGTGGACCATATCAACCACCAGTTAGTGCACTGAGACAGAGACAGAGATGGAGGAGAGATCGACCGCAGTGACCACAGTCTGGTGGGGGTTCTAGCGGTTCCAGTTATCCTCGGCGTACAGGAGGCACGTTTGCCGTACCGAGGGAGTATCCACTATGCAACTTCTGCAATAGGCATCATTATGGTCCTTATCAACGAGGCATTACTAGTTTTTTTCGTTGTGGCCAGGAGGGTCACTACGTGAGGGAGTGTCTTCAGCAGGTGGGTGTTGGTGGACAGGCGGCCCAGAGTTTCGGAGGAGAGAGAGGTGCCACGTCGGGGACTCGACCAGTTCAGTGTTCGGGCCAGGGAGGACAGCAGGGACATCCTCAGCGTGGACGACCAGCCGGGCAGGCCAGGGTTCATGCCATCACTTTGCGCGAGGAAGAGCTTCACCGGAGGTCATTATCGGTACGTTGCATATCTTTGGATATCCAGTACTTACATTGTTAGAGCCAGGTGCTACGCAGTCATTCATGTCATATAGACTATCATCTTTAGCTACTGTACCTGCGTCTCCACTTCCGGGGTTGTGGAGAGTGCTGTATCCGACCGGTGAGGTTGTGAGTATTGGCTGGGTGTACAGAGACTGTGAGATTTTTATTGGAGGCCAGGGCTTAGCCGCAGATTTGTTATTGCTGGATATCGTCAATTTTGATTTGATTTTGGGTATGGATTTCTTAGAGACACATTGGGCCATGTTCGATTGTCACAAGAAGGAGGTTACGTTTCAACGACCAAGCTTTCCGGAGATATTGTTTCACGGCGAGAAGAATACTTCATTGCCATGTGTGATTTCTGCAATGAAGGTGGATTAGATGATAAAGAAAGGCTATGTTGCTTATTTAGCTCATGTGGTGGATACTACGGCTACTATGTTGCACATGGGTGATATCGAGGTAGTTTATGAGTTTTTAGATGTGTTTCCAGAGGAGTTACCGGGTATACCTCTAGTTCGGGAGATCGATTTCACCATTGAGCTTCTACCGGGCACGGGACCCATATCTCAGGCACCGTATCGTATGGCGTCAGCGGAGTTGAAAGAGTTACAGATTCAACTCCAGGAGTTGCTGGAGAAGGGTTTCATACGACCCAGTGTATCGCCATGGGGTGCCCCGGTTTTGTTTGTGCGGAAGAAGGATGAATCCATGCGGTTGTGCATTGATTACCGGTAGCTGAATCAGGTCACTGTGAAGAACAAGTATCCGTTGCTGCGGATTGACGACTTGTTTGATCAGCTTAAGGGAGCTTCAGTCTTTTCGAAGATTGATCTCAGTTCTGGATATCACCAGTTGAGGATCCGAGAGTCGGATGTGGCCAGGACAGCTTTTAGATCGCGGTATGGGCATTACGAGTTCTTGGTGATGCCGTTTAGGTTGACCAACGCCCCCGCAGCCTTTATGGATTTGATGAACTGGGTGTTCAGAAGGTTTCTGGACAAGTTTGTGATCGTGTTCATCGACGACATCCTGATTTATTCCAGGAGTGTGGGCCAGCACAAGAAGCATTTACGAGCAGTTTTGCGGACTTTGCGGGATAATCAGTTGTTTGCGAAGTTCAGCAAGTGCGAGTTTTGGTTGGACAACGTGAAGTTTTTGGGGCACGTGATATCGGCTGAGGGAGTCAGCATAGATCCTGACAAGATCGAGGCCGTGCTGAATTGGAGTAGACCTACCACCGTACTAGAGATCAAGAGTTTCTTGGGCTTGGCAGGCTACTATCGGCGCTTCGTGCAGGATTTTTCTCGAATTGCTACTCCACTGACCAGATTAACGAAGAAAGGCGTCAAATTTGAGTGGTTCGATGCATGTGAGGAGAGTTACTTGCTCTTGAAAGAAAAGTTGACTACTGCACCGGTTTTGACCCTACCGGACGATAGCAGAGAGTTCGTGGTTTACAGTGATGCATTGAAGTTAGTACTTAGTTGTGTGCTGATGCAGCATGGCAGAGTTGTGGCCTACGGTTCCAGGCAGCTGAAACCACATGAGGTCAATTATCCGACGCATGATTTGGAGTTGGCTGCTATCGTATTAGCGTTGAAGAGTTGGAGACACTACTTGTACGGAGCTCAGTGTAAGATTTACACCGATCACAAGAGTCTCACCTACTTGCGGACGCAGCCGGACTTGAATATGAGGCAGCGCAGATGTATGGAGTTGATCAATGACTATGATTGCACTTTCGAGTACCATCCAGGGAAAGCTAATGTCGTTGTCGACGCACTCAGTCGGAAATATAGAGCTTCGTTGTTCCATGTATGTGTGGCCAGAGTTTCTATGTTAGCCGAGCTTCGGGCTACGGGTGCTGAGTTCGAGTGGGACGATGATGGAGCTTTGTTGGCTAATTTCCAAGTTCGACCAGTGTTGGTTGAATAGGTTTGGGAAGCTCAAGATTCAGATTCCTACCTGTTGGACAAGAAGACCATGATACAAAATGGTGTGCCAACAGAGTTTCGATTGAGTGATGATGGTATGTTGCTGTTCAGAGTTTCGATTGAGTGATGATGATTCCGTGACTTTCGAGGCAATTTTCGGCCACTGTGGTGGTTGGATGGTGGTGGTTCTTTCAGAAAAGTTGTTGGGCTTGGAGAGATGAGCATTTTTGGAAAGTTTGGCCGAGTTTGGACGTTGTCGCCACCACGCCGGCGTTGGTCTGCGGCGGTGGTCCGGTTTTTCGAGATTTTTATGTGTTTCCGACTCGTTTTCGCGCTCTGGACGCAGTCGTGAGGTTTTCAAGATGATTTGGGTGCCGGATTTTTAGTCGAGGGTTTATGAGGAGAGTTTTGGGAATTTCGTCGATTATTTTGTACCGCGTAATATATTTCTGGGAATGGTTGGTTTCCGAGGTGTGGTACAGTGTTGTGAATTGTGATTTTGATCAGATATATTTTATTATTATTCAGGGGATCGAGATCATGCTTCGGGCGAGGGATCTTCCGCCGGACCACATGATTAGCGCGAGTGCGCGTTTTGCTCACCTGTGAGTGGACAATTTCTTTTCACTGATTAGTCGCGAGTCTTTATTACACGTTTTACAAGCATGAGCATGCATATGAGATTATGATTTATATGAGCATGTGTTTTACGATTATGCATTTGCGAATACGCATCGACGAATATGCTTATACAATTATGTATTATGTATATGCATTTACATTATGCTTTATACACTTGTATAGAACTATTTATGATTTGGTTTACATAGAGTACAGTCATAGTATATATTGTTGTATCGATACACGTACTTGCATCCCAGCTGATCCCCGAGGATGTTTACCGTGGGAGGCTGTGACGCCTGACCTGAGGCCTTTACCGGGGGGGGGGGGGGGGGGGGGGGGGGGGGGGCAGGCCTCTGACCTGAGGCCTTTCTGGCTAGAATCACGTGTGGGTCTGGGATCCCGTGATTCCGACTATACTAGCGCGGATGTGTCAATGAGTGACCCCGCGGAGTTTTACGATGCATGCTCTGTACGCGTGAGGAGTTAAAGTCTCCGTCATATACTATATTATATTCACTCATTTTGACTCGCATATGTTTTTATAACATATATTGTTCGGCGAAAGACATCTATTTTCGTCCACTCACTCTAACGGTTTTCATGTCTTTCCCCTGGGCTTTTCGGTTTCCGTTCCCAGTTTGCAGTTCAGATTCTGGTGTCTCACGTCACGGTCGGAGGCTAGTTGTTCGAGCTACCTTTCTTTTCCAGTAGGTTTCTTGTTTTGCCTACTATTGTTTATTTTGTATATATACGCTAGAGGTCTCTCTGATACGTTACTTATACATGTTTTTATGTGATTTTCCCCGGATTTTCTATAAAGTACAGTTATGTTTACTGCTTTATGTTATTGATATGATATTGAGAAATCCGGATGGGATTGGTGCCCACGGTTTGGCTTTTGTGGCATAGGATGAAGTGTATTTTCAGGGTGCAGGTAAAGGCAAGTCCGCGTTAGTAGCGTTACTCTGCCGAAATTTTTATGGTTTTTGTTGGTTCGTGTTTTCAGAAGGGGTTTGATTCCAGTTTAGGAAACTAAATCGGAGTTGGTTCCTTTCAAAAAAAATGGAAATGAAGTTGGAAGATTTGTTACCCTAACTGATTTGGGTTTTATGTTGATTATCTTGTCTCAACTTGTTTTAGTTTTATTTTCTAGTTTCGTTTCATTTTCGTTGTGTATGCTAGGGAGGCCACCATCAAATCTAGTTTCTAGTGTTGTCCTGGTTTGGAGTCCTAGAACTTTCTTTTGTAATCATGTTTTTGGATTGATAACCATACTTTTCATTTGTTTGATGGATTGATCCAGTAGTGGGGTTGGTGTTTTGGTATTTTGAGAAGTTAAATATGCATTTGAGAATGTTAAACGGTATGTTTTGGGATAAGGAGAAGATAGAAGTTGACAATCTGAAACGGTTTGAAATGCTTATTTATGCACGATTCAAATTCTCTTTTGTATGTTCGTATTCTCTTATCCTTCTGATGTAATACCTATTTATGGAGAAATGAAATAGAAACACGGACAAGGTGTGTACAAGTTAACTGGCTGGACATTGATCTCATTCCCTATGATTCCATAATGTAACGTCTAACACATCCTGATGTGGTCATTCCAAGTTTAGTAAAGGAGTGTAAACGTTGTGGCCAATGTGGCTTATGTGTAGTTCTTTCGTAGGTGGAATGTTTCCATGAGTTTATGTATAACAATAAATAAGTAATCCACCCTTTTTTTTTCCTGAAAATAGTTTTGGTTGATCTCTTTTTTATTCTCTGTAAGCAGTAGTGTAATCATATGACTAGCTGTTTGAGTATCTGTTTTTAATACTTTTTGTTTTATCTGAAAATTTGAATGAGTGAATCAATGTATAAAGCATTTTGAAATGAAATGTTTTGTTTTTGCACTATAATATGCATTTACAACAAAAAACAAACTTAAATCCAGGTGTAACGCAGTTCATGAAATAGAAGACAACTACTTAGACAGCTACCCATGGGAGCTTAGGAACAACATGTCATTTTTTGTCGCGTCTGTTCATTTTGATTAGAAGGCACGCGTGGCTCCCGCACGTGTCCTATTCTTGAGGACCGTCTCCTCAGTCTCTCTATAAAAAGGAAAGTCTTCCCCAAAACGTTGTCACTTTCTCTCAACACATTGCTTTGAAAACCCTAACCCTAAACGAAACCCCAATCTTATCTCCCAGAAAAATCTCACAACAAAACAGCAATGGTTCGTACTCCTCTAAGATCATCAAGGCACAACCGCTCTGGCGCTTCAACCTCAACCTCTGCCCCAAAGGAAGAGCCATCATCGCCGCCACGAACACCCACTATGACCAAAGAGTTTGACCATATAAAGGAGATTCTGAAGGTCAACTTTGAAACAAGTTTGTAAGGAATCCATCTTCTGGGATAGAGAGTTGACGTGATGATGAGGAAGATGGATAAGATTGAAGAGGCAACTGGGAAGATTGATGAGGCGATAGCGATGATCAAGGATGTGGAGGAGAAGATCGAATGGCTTACAAATATTGTGCTCAAGATGAAGGAAATGGAGGGGAACTGATGGATTTTTATGTGTTTATGTCTATGTTTTAGTATGTGCATATTAAAAGACTATCTGATTGAGTATTTGCGTGTGTATCTATCTGTGTAATACTATTTTGTGTTGCTCTTGAATTTTTGAATCAGAGAACCAATGTATTAAGCCTATGAACTAAAGTGTTTGATTTGCACTCTCTGATCCATTTTACAACACAAAACATACTCAAATTCATGTGTATACTTGTTATTGAAATGCAACAATCATACACCAACCAACTGAGAGATACTTAGATATCTACTTAGGTAGCAAATTAGACAGATACCCATTATTGTTCAGAAATGACATGTCATTTTCTATCCTGTCTATTCATTTTGAACCAACTGACAAATTCTTAGACATATACTCTCGCAGATACCTGAACAAATACTCTAACAGATACTTGAGCAGATAGGCTTTGAAAATGACATAATTGATGCTAAAATAGATTCATTGATAATCTGAAGAAAAAAAAATACAAAAGTAGAAATTATAAAAATACACAATAAACTAGAATTCTTCCTCTTCAAAGCTTCCTCTTCTGGCTGCTGCTTGGTCCATCAAATCCTGGCGGTGAAGGAGGCAGCATCTCGAAGATTTGGCGAAGAAGTTGAAGGATTACCTCATCATTCTCCTTGATGAGTTTATATTGTGCCTTAAGATCCTTGAGGCCATCCTCAAGGTCAGTCATCCTAGTGGATAACTGTTGTAGCATAGTTAGAGGTTGAGAAGTTTCTTCTTGATTGCGACGGAGGCAGCATTTGTTTTCCATGCCTTCCTAGACCATTTCTTCTATCATCTCTTCAACAGAGTCTTCTGGTTCCTTCTTTGATTTTTTGGACTTATTTTTCTTGGAGGTGTTGGCCATTTTTGGACTTGTGGTGAAGGAGTTATGTTCAATGCGTTTTTATTTATAAAGCGTGAAAGGTTGTGTTGAGTGAGTGGTTGCATCTTTTCTTTCTTGGATGAAGGGTTGCGTATTAATGTTGTTCAATGCGATTATGCACGCTAGTTGGGAGAAAAGAGAGAGAAAGTGGAAACGTCTTTTCGTAAAAAGAGAAGGAAAAAATGAAAAGACGCGGGAATAAACCGTTTGAGCAAGAAAAGACATAGTGTTTTGTTATCTATAAATAGGACTGGCTTCCCATATTCTCCATAACTTGTTTGTGTTTCATTATCAACTCCTTCTGCTGGATTCTAGTTCTTCTTTCTAAGTTTTTTATTAACAGACAATACTATGGCACCAAGGAAGAAAAACCCAAACAACTCAGACACATCTAGTCATTCAACAGACGTTGATTTTGATCCATTACAGTCCAAGTGCTCATCCTCTGAACAAACAATACTATGCCTCCAAGGAAGAAAAACCCAAACAACTCAGACACCTCTGAGCATTCAACAGACGTTGATTTTGATCCACCAAAGTCCAAGTCCTCATCATCATCCTCATCCTCTGAAGACTATGTATCTGGCCCTCCTCCCCCTGCTGCTAGACCTCCTATAGGTCTTGTTCCTGATTTCTCTCTTTAACCATTGGTGAAGAAGATGAGTCATATGAAGCGTCATATGGATACGAGGAAGAAGGAAATAGATTTGGTCCTTACCGAATGGGACCAGATGCTTAATTTTCTTATGGGCATCACATCTCGTTTTTCACCAGGTTTTAGAGGGGGAAGCAGCAAGAAGGCCAAGATGTGAAGCATTTGATTTTTCTTGTGTTTGTTATTAGTGGTTGTTTTTTGTTGTTTGTAATTGAACTTATATTATTAATGAAGTTTTTGTTTCTGTATCTTTGTTTTTCATTTCATGTTTTTGGCAATGGATTTGATGAATGAATGTGTGTATGAAGTGATTGAAATCATCAGCCAAGTCCAAATAGCTACTCAAACAGCTACGTAGACAGATACTCAGATAGATACTCAGACAGGTATCATTGAATTTTATTGAATCAATGCAGTAACCTATGCAATAAAATCTTAAAATCCTTGTTTTCCCCTTCTTTACCATGCAGTATAAAACACAAAAACAATAGACCCAAAAATAACCTCAATTTTGTGTGTGTATTTGCAACTAACAAGTTGCAGATCTGAAATTTGTATACAGATATCGAGACAAATACATAAACAGATATCTAGACAGATATTCAAACTTTTAGAAAATTATTCTGAGAACATCTTTAATAATCCACATAGACTTGTATGTGTCAATGGATAGGGTTGTTGCAGGTTCTTCTGGTGTGACAAGTTTGGTGACATCTCTAGCACTCTGTGGGCATTGTTTATTTTTCGCCCTTCTTCCTTATTCTTTTTTTCTTTGGTATCCTCGGCTGTTTCGTTGTTAATGGAGGCCTGACGTCTGGTCCATATTGTGACAAGTCCTGAACCGATTTCTCAATGCTTGCCATTGGATTGAGTGTGAATGAGTAGGCTTGTCCGTAATACTGAACTTTGTACAAGTTTTCCACATAATTGTAAGGTTCTTTTCCTATCTCTCGAATGACAACAGGGGCATAGGCGCGGGGAAATCTTACCAATTGCCACTGTACACATGAGCAGGTCCATGTCTCCATGTTGACTGTACTACTGTATTTGTCAGCGTGAGCTTCGTAGACAAGACCATTGTAGTTCATCACTCTCCAATGCCTTCCTATATTAAGTGTCTCAATTAGCTTTCCTTCCATCCTCGGTCCCATTATAATGTGCCATCTTTCATATTCTTCTTTCTTGCTTGCAATCTTTTCCATCACCTTTCTCTTGGAACACAAAAGGAATTTAACAGTACAATTTATAGATATCCTAGAAATAATAGAATGAATCTGGTTGTAATGTAACAGTAAACAAATATCCAGACAGCTACTCAGTCAGCTATCCAAACAGATAGCTAGACAGCTACTCATGAAATAATAGAATGAATCATGTTGTAATTGATGACCTGATTTCATCAGTAAGATAAAAGACAGGTAGTGTACGTAGATGTACTATCCAATTGTTGAAGCACTTCGAGATGTTGTTTTCATTTCGCCATACCTATCTCTTCTGAAGAATGCAACACACCATGTTTTCTTTGGGAGATCTTTGAAGAATTTTGTTATCTCTGTGTATCCACCTTCTAGCTTAACTGGTTAAAAAGGAACTCATATTGCCTTTCACTTCTAGCATATGCACATTGCATGAAGAGTTTAGAAATTCTATCTTTCAAGTGCTCTATGTAGTTGTCTTTGATGTTAGCAACCACGTGCTGAAAACTGTAGCCGTTCTCATCATCGGGGAACACTTCTGGAAGACAACTCATGATTCCATTACCACGGCTTGAGAGGAATATTATTTTTCTCCAAGTATTAGTTTCCTGGTTTATGCCGTGTTTATCTAGCTCATCTCTTAGGTTCATTAAGAACCACCTCTAGTTGCTGTCATTTTCGACATCAACTATGGAAAATGCAATTGGATAGAGTCCCGAACAATAGCTAAAAATGTGAGGTTCCTAGTTGTATAGTAAGTACTGAAGTGTAGTTTATAAACAAAAAAATAGATATACAGATAGATACCCAGTCAGCTACCCAGACAGCTATCCAGACAGCTACTCATATAGTCCTATCTTTTATATGTCTACATTACCTTGATCTATATGTTTTGCAGAGGCCCCCATGATCTGTCCGTTGTATTTATTTTTTAGGAAACTTGCATCAACAAAAATCATTGGTCTGCAATATCCTTGCATGCAAGCACAAAATGACAAGAAAATGTGTTGAAACCTTTGTGTTTCCAAATGAATATCAACAACTTTTGAGCCAGGACTAGCTTTCATTAATTTGTCTTGGAATTAGAGAAGGTTTGTGTAGGTTTCAGCTTCGTTTCCATGCAGTGAATCATTGCTAATTTCCTGCCATACCACACCATCTTGTAAGGGACTTTCAGGCCAAAACTCTCTCTGATTTCTATCTTTAAGGTCTTGGCTCCCTTATTAGGATCAACGTGCAATTTGTCCTTAACAATTGAGCAGAGTGTTGAATAAATGATAAATTTTCAAGTATAGAAAACAATTGACACAAAATTAATGAAGAACTCTTTAGACATATATTTTTATAGCTAGTGATTATGCTCCTGCTACCCTGGCGGGTGCTCGCCGCCCACCGTCAGGCCAAGCTGGCCGATCGAAGGCGCAGGAAAAGGCAGATCGTGCCGAACGGCAAAGGGAGAAGCGCCAGGATAACCGTGATATGCGCCGACAGGACCGAGACGACACGCGGGATGCAGCTCGCGCGTCCAAGGCAGGTGGGCGATCCTCCTCGTCGCCCCAACCGTCCGAGCGTCCTGCTACAAGGTCCCGAGCGGCCGAACGTTCGCCCAGCCCACCCGGTGGGCCTCCTGAGAAGCGTCCGCGTACAGATAACCCGTCTGTCAAAGTGTCTGCTGCTCGGCCTGATGACCCGTTCACCTGCTACACTCCGTTGGCAAGGTCCCTTGAGGTGGCCATGAAGGCCGTGGATGTGATGGCGCCAGAGGTGGCCGCGGGTAACAAGGATGACATGGATACGGCCTATAATCTCTGCATGGCGCTGCAGCGCAAGATGTATTTGGCACGCGAGCGCTTCGCCAACAGGCGCTGTGCGGAGAAAGCCCAGGCGGAGATACTCAGGCTCACCAATGCTTGTAAGAAGGCTGAGCAGCTGGCGAATGAGCGGGGGGCACAGGCGGAGATACTCAAGGCCGAACGTGACTCAGCTCTTGCCACCCTTGAAGAGGAGAAAGCTGTAGCGGGCAATAGGGTGGCGGAGGTGGAGTCCCGCCTGATGGCCGAGGCGCAAGCCCAAGTTCGGCAGGCGCAGGAGGAGGCGCGGGTGTCGGCGGTTGCTGGTTTCAAGAATTCTGCGGAGTTCAAGGAGTTGGTGGACGCCGAGGCCGAGGTTCAGGTTGCCCAATTTCAAGATATGGCGCGGCCTTTCCTGAAGACGGACGAATTGAATGCCTGGTTGGCGGAGCAGGGGGTGCTGCCGAGCGGAGGTGATGGTGCGGGGGCAGGCGGCGCGAAGTAGAGCAGCTGTTTCTTTTCCTTTGCTTTGTAGTAGAGTAGATCTTTTGCTTTTCTTTCTTTTGTGATCGGGCCTTTGTGCTCTGGATTGTACGCCAGTAGTTTTTTGGTTCTGGCGAGATGAATGAACTTTTCCTTTTTCGTCTGCTTGTGTGCCTTGTGCTTTTTTGCTGTTTTGGAACTTTGTTTGCCATTTTTTTTTTGTAACTTGTACGGGCGCGTGCTTCCTCATTATGTCTCTGAGTAGCCTATCCCCAGTCCCCCGAGTGTGTAGGCGGGCGGGGTAAGGACAAACGCAACAGTGTTTATACTCAGATGAAAAATACATGGTAAGACTTAATGAAGGTACTTCCTCAAGTGTTGGATGTTCCACGGGTGACGTAGTCATTGACCCTGTATGTCCCTAAGGTAGAAAGTTCTGTCGCTTATTACCTCGTCAACGACGTACGGGCCTTCCCACAATGGGCGAAGTGCCTTCACCTTCTGTTGGATTGCCTTCATTACCCAGTCCCCTAGTTGGATTGGGCGAGCCCGTACACGCTGGTTGTATAACCGGGCGATCCTCTGCTTGTTGGCGGCGTTGTGCAGGTGTGCCATATCTCTGCGTTCCTCTAGCAGATCGTTGTTGAGTCTTAGCCCCTCGCCGTTCGTGCGCGGGTCGTACCCCTCGATCCGTGGGCTCTGATGGGTGATTTCCAGGGGTAGCACGGCCTCCGTTCCGAACGTTAGGCTGAACGGGGTCTCGCCTGTAGCTGCGTTGGCTGTCGTTCGGATGGACCACAGAATTTCTGGGATGATATCGGGCCAGCGTCCGTAACCTGCATCCCCGGGTTCGATGTCTTCTATCTTCCTTTTGATGCCGGACTTGATGATTTTGTTTGCTGCCTCCACCTGTCCGTTTGTCTGGGGGTGCGCGGGTGATGCGAAGATGAGGTCCGTCCCCTGGCGTTTGCAGAAGTCTATTAGTCTGGGGTTGTTGAATTGTGGCCCGTTATCCGTGATGATGCTGATCGGCGTCCCATATCGACAGAAGAGGAAGCGCCAGAGGAAACGTTCCACCTTCTCCGTGGTGATCTTTGCCATGGGCTGGGCCTCGATGAATTTCGTGTGGTAGTCGATGATGACGATCAGGTACCTGTATTGCCCTTTCGATTTTGGGAGCTCTCCGATCAGGTCCAGTCCCCACTGTGCGAACGGAATGGGCGACAGGAGGATGGATAAGGGGACGGCGGGCGCATGGTGGTGATGTACATGGAGCTGGCACTGGTGACACTTGCTCGTCAGTGCCGTGGCGTCTGCGTGGATGGTGGGCCACCAGAATCCGTGCCGAAGGGCCTTGTGTGCGATCGACCTGGCGCCCGCATGATGGCCACACGTGCCCGAGTGGATCTCTTTCAAGATTGAGCCGCCTCTTGTCGGAGTGACGCACTTGAGGCTTGCCCAGGTCCTGCCCCGTCGGTAGAGTGTCCCGTCCCGCATGCTGAAGTTGGCCGCCCGTGCGACGATGGTCATGGCCGCCTTCCGGTCTTCCGGTAGTTCTCCCCTGGCCTTATAGGCGATGAGCTCGTCCATGTAACTACGCTCGTGCGGCCCGATTGCCAGGACCTGCTCTGCTTCTGAGATGCTTGGTCGTCGCAGCACTTCGACGATACGTTGCCCTGGCCCTGTGTGTACGGGCGCCGTGGCCAACCGGGCCAATTTGTCTGCCTTTGCGTTGAATCCTCGGCGTATGTGGTTGATGTTGACGTACTTGAATCCTTTGATTAGCGCCTGGACGTGCTTTAAGTAGGTGATCATGGATTCCTCCTTTGCCTGAAATTCCCCTCCGACCTGGCTCACCACTAACTGTGAGTCGCTGAAGATGTTGAGGTCGGGCGCCTCCGAATTTTTGGCCAGTTGCAGGCCTGCGATGAGCGCCTCGTACTCGGCCTCGTTGTTCGTTGCCTTGAATTCGAACTTGAGGGCGTACTCTGCGTTCACCCCTCCTGGCCCGGTTAGGATTATACCGGCGCCGCTCACCTTCTTCGTGCAGGATCCGTCGACGTAGAGGTTCCACTCCGACAATGGTCGCTCCATGACCTCCGGTTTGTCGGACGCCTCTACCGCCGGATCGCTGGGCGCTTGAGCGGGCGCCCCCTCTGCCTCCGTATACTCGGCGATGAAGTCTGCCACGGCCTACCCCTTGATTGCTGTGCGGGGTTTGTACTCGAGGTCGAATTCACTAAGCTCGACGGCCCATTTCGCCAGGCGACCGCTGTGGTCGGGCGATTGGAGTATCTGGCGCAAGGGCGTGTTGGTGAGGATGTGGATGCTATGCGCCTGGAAGTATGGCCTCAATCGTCAGGCGGCGGTTACGAGCGCGAGCGCCATCTTCTCGATTGTCGGATATCGCATCTCGGCGCCCGTCATGCCCTTCCCTGAGAAGAAGACGGGCAGCTCTGTACAGTCCTCCCTGCGGACGAGGGCAGAACTGACGGCGGTGAGGGAAGCGGCTAAGTAAAGGTACAGAATTTCCCCTCGGACGGGCCTGGAGAGGAGCGGAATGGACGCCAGGTACTCTTTGATCTGAAGGAAAGATTCCTCACACTCGGGTGTCCATACGACCTCGCGCTTGTTCGTGGTTCTCAAGGCTTTGAAGAACGGAGCGCACCTGTCTGAGTAGCGTGAGATGAAACGGTTTAGGGACGCGAGCTTTCCTGTGAGGCTTTGCAGGTCCACTCTCTTGACGGGCGGCTTCATGTCGATGATTGCTTTGACTTTGGCTGGCGCGGCTTCGATCCCTCGCTGGCTGACAATATACCCCAGGAATTTGCTATTGGTGACTCCGAAGGTGCACTTGGCGGGGTTCAGCCTCATGCCATTCTTGATGAGGACGTCGAGCACAGTCCCCAAGTTCTGGACGTGGTCGACCGCCTGGACGCTCTTCACTAGTATGTCGTCCACGTATACATCCACGATGTTGCCGATGAGGCCATGGAACATTGTGTTCATGAGCCTCTGGTACGTGGAGCCGGCGTTCTTCAGCCCGAAGGGCATGACAACGTAGCAATAAAGGCCTTTGTCCGTGACAAACGTCGTCGCCTCCTGGTCTGCGGGGTCCATGAAGATCTGGTTATAGCCCGAGTAAGCATCCATCAATGATAGGAGCTCGTGCCCTGCCGTCGCGTCCACCAATTGATCGATCCTTGGCAGTGGGAAGCTGTCCTTCGGGCACGCCTTGTTGAGATTACTGTAGTCGATGCACATCCTCCATTTCTTGTTGCTCTTCTGCACCATCACCGCGTTGGAAATCCACTCGGGATAATCCACCTTCCGGATAAACCCGATGCCCAGCAGTCGGTCCACCTCCTCGTGCATGGCCGCGTAGTGTTCTGCTTTGTACGCCCGTCGCTTCTGCTTTACTACTCGGGCGCTGGCGCTGATGCTTAGTCGATGGGATATGATATTCGTGCTGATCCCGGGCATGTCCTTGTACGACCAGGCGAACACCTCCTGCTTCTCTTTTAACAGCGCGACCAGTCGTTCGGCTATCGCGGGGGCCAATGACGCCCCGATATGGACCGTCCTCTCCGGGCGTTCGGAGGATAGTTGGATCGTTCTCAGCTCCTCGCGTTCGGGGACGGGTGATACGGCCATCAGCCCGTCACGGGGATCGTCGGGTATTTCTGATCCTGGCGCGGGTTCTAGGGCGAGGACCTCATGCCCGCTACGAGGCTCCGCTGTCTCCCCGCCACTGTATCCTCGGACATGTCCGACTCCATGCTCGGTCGGGAATCGCCCCAAGAGCATGTATGTTTCGATGATCATTCTCAGCCTGCAAATTCCTGGCCTCCCGAGTATGGCGTTGTAGGGGGAGGGGGTGTCCATGATGATGAAGTCTGCCCGGATTTCGCTGTGTGGGGAATCGGGCGTGCCAACCTCGACCTGTAGGTTGTCGCTCCCGATAGGATACGAGGTCTCGCCCGTGAAGCTGGCGATGCATTCATGATCCCGCGTCATCTTCCGTGCGGGCCTTCCGAGCGCCTTGTACGCGTTTAAGTAGATTATGTTGACAGACGCTCCATTGTCGACCAGCACCCTCTTCACAAGGAATTGGCCGATGATTGCGTCGATTACGAATGGTAGGGTGCCGTCGCCTGGATTCTCTTCTTCATCCTCATTTGCGAAGCTGATGATGGGTGCTCCCCTTCTCCCCTCCTTGGGTGCTTTCCGTGCTCCGATCGTCAATACTTCTCTGCCCGTGTGGTTGGGTGATGGCGCCCTCTCCTTGCGCTTGCCCCCGGATATCGTGTTGATAGTCCCGCGGGTCCGGGCGCCCGTCTGTCGCTGGCGTCCCCCCGTCCTGGGGCGACCGTTCTTCTTCATATCTTTGAGGGCCCTTATAAGCAGTGGACAATTGTTCGTGTGATGGGCGGCGGCGTTGTGGTACTCGCACCAAATGCTCGGGATTCGGCCGACCGGAGCCATCGCCGCCGTTACGCCGCTCGGCTGGGGGAGCTGGTGCCAATGCAGGTGGAGGAGTTGCTCGGGCGTTTGTTCATTGATTGTAAGGACCTCCTGTCCTGTCGGTCGGCGGACGTCCTGCTGCGCCGGTTCCTCCGCCCGGTGGCTGCGGAAAAAGGGCCTCTGACTGCTCTGTCCTGGCGCGTCCTGGTACCTCTTGTATCCTCTGGCCGGAGTCCCTCCGCCGTTCGAGAGCCGTCGAGGCTGAGGGTTCTCCTCTGGCCCGTTGGTGCTGGACTCGGAGGCGGACCCGTACTCTCGTGTCTCCACCAGCGCCTTCTGCACAACCAGGTCCATGATCTCGTCGTAGTCGAGATGCTCCTTCCTCACAAGTTTCTCTACGAATGGGGTGGCGAGCAGATTGTCCATCAGGGCGACCTTGGCCACTCGCTTGTCAAGGTCCATGCATGTGCTTGCGAGCGTCCTCCATCGATTGATGTAGCTTGACAAGCTTTCGTCCGTCCCCTGGCGGACCTTGAGGAGGATGCCCGTGGTGTTGTACTTCCCCTGGAGTCGATAGCGCTTCTGGAAACTCTCCGCCAGCTCGAGGAACGAGTGGATGGATCCTGGCAGGATCTCGTAGAACCAGCTCCGTGCCTCCTCCGCCAGTGTTTCCTGAAACAGGAAACACAAGGTTGGGTCCGAATACCGGGTTCCGTCCGTGGTGGACCGAAACTCGTCCACGTGCGCCCGTGGATCCCCGCTCCCGTCGAACCGAGCAATCTTCGTTATCTTCGCGTGGGGGTCCCTTCCCCTCTCCAGTATGTGCGCCGAGAACGGGCTGACCCGAGGGGCGAACGTCCCGCCCTGACCGGCCAGCTTGTCCTTGCGCAAGCGTGAGACTTCCTCTGCCAGCTCCTCCATCCTCTGCAGGATCAGAACGTTGTTTGTCGGGGGCGTCGACTCCTCCGCAGGTGAGGGCGCTCGGGCGTTGTTTCTGGCGAACATATATCGCTCCTCACTGGTGGTCTCCTGGGTTCCTTCGTGCTGCTCCACCTGCTGGTTAATGAGTGCCTCCAGTCGTTCCTCCATCCTCCGGCGGATTTGGCGCTCCTCTGCTCTTTCGAGCGCTGCCTCCCGCAATTCCTGGATCATGCTGCTGATGCGTCCGTCCTCGTCGTTCCTGTCGACCGCCTGTGCATTCCGCTCCCGTGAGTCTGGCGGAGTCTCTCCCTCGGGTGTGTTGTTGCCGATAGTCGCCGGGTTGAACATGTGGACCTTTGGTTTCGGTGGTGTTTATACGAGGTTTGCAATTTGTAAGTTTCCCACAGACGGCGCCAGATGTTTCTACCGAATTACGCGCGGGGGCGTAAAGGGGCAGAAGCAACAAGAATAAGCTTCCTCCTTTCCTTCCTTCGTGCGGTGGACCTCCTCTCCTTGATGCGTCCGAACGGTGGGGCTGTTCGGATGGGCGGGCTCTCTCTCTCTTCCCTTCGTAGGTGCAGGCTCTCCTTGCGGGCGCTTCCTTCTCCCCTCGGGCGCTCGGGTGCAACTGTTAGAAGAATACAACAATGAAACAGGCGGTCAGGGGTCAACACGGGGTGGCCCGCCTTCAACGCTCTGATGCCTAAGTCAGAATATGTATTGGATATAACAGTCAAGCGAACGTGCGAGAAGTGTGGTATGGGTCGTGTGAGTTGGTGAGATTGAATCAGAGTGTATACTGCTGGGTTTCAATGGAGTGATCTTACCTGTAATAAATACCTGATATATATAGGTGGTTGAGTTTGGAACCTGGTGGTGTTCTTCGATGTGGGACTGGTGGTTCCTGCTGGTGTGTGATCTGCATGTTTGGGTGCGCCCCCCAAACATGTTTGGGTGGGTCTGGTGAGTGAAGTTGGAGCCTCCTTGGTGGTCTTGCATGTGGTGTGGTAGGTGTTGCTAATCTGCTTAAGTGGATAAGTATGTTAATCGTACAACTAATGATGCAATACTAACACGTACTACATATAGTTGCCTGGGGCTTACTGTGTATTGATTTAATTTCTATCTTTTTGTTACAGTTCTTCGAAATTTCCTATATATGCTCGATCGAAATGATTAGTACTGCGCGCTTTAGGTCTTAGGTGGCCGGTATACATTAAGAAAAGAAGACTCCTACATGAGAACAAGGACTCGACCTGTGGTCTACGATTATAATAAATAGAATAGTTAAGGTCTGGTACGTATTAACTAATTAATGCTGCAATCGAACTACCTAAAGATTGGAGTTTTGTATGTGTTACTCGTATGTCTAATACAAAATACTAATCGCTTTTGGTGGCTCGTACATGTATTAGTTTAGCTCACATACAGCTAATCCGCGTTGTTCGATCGGCCATGAAGACAAAGGAAATTGGTTGGCGTACGATTGCTCTTTTCTTGGCTACGCGCACCGGCGCACGGCGCGCAATATATAACATTTAAATCATAAAAGTTCCATAATATACGTTCATGAATGTAAAGCGTGTATATTTCTATTGAAAATCTATATATTTCTATTGAAAATCTATAGTACTCCGGGGTATAAATTTTTTCCAGTTTTGGAACGTTGGATAACTTCTGCGGTCCCTAATTTTGAAAAAATGAAGTGATCTAACACTCCAAAAGTTTTGGTACTCCGGAGTACTGTAGAACACCCCGATTTCTATTCCCCTTATTGTGATCGTACGTATTACAATGAGAATTATGTGAAGGAATGAATCGAAAATTAGTTAGACGTATCAACTGTTATGACTTAATTGACCACAAGAGTCGAGAGGCATTGTACTAGCTCCAATTCGATCGGTAGGTTCTGACTTCTGACGAGTTGTATATCACTTGGAACGAGGAAATTTTGGATCCGGATCCTCTCCTAATGGAGAGGGACGACCTAACATTTACCTAATTTGGCCATGTTCGTCCATGCTTGTACAAATGCCCGGCTCGAATTCTAAAATTGGTTGAGTGTGCGACAATCATCCGCACCCTTATCTTATCAGGTGGGAGAGTGCCTTTAGTCTTGTATAGATATATGGGGTCAATATAACTTGGCTTGGCGGGCGCTATCGGAAGTAGCTCAAAAAAGGCTCTAACGGTGCGTGGCTTAGACAGAGTTTTGACCCGCTTATCTTTCGAGGTAAGATGTGCGGTAGCCAGTCGGGCTATTGCATCAGCCTTTGCATTCTGGGCACGAGGGACAAGTGTGATCGTATATGAATTTCCCAAGCAGAAATTTGGTCAGTGCCAGGTAATAACTCATCTGCCCATCCTTAGCTTCAAAGTCCCCTTTTACTTCGTTCACCACCAACTGTGAATCACTAAATATGATGATATCCCGAGCGTCTTAATGATGGGCGAGTTGTAATCCTGCAATAAGAGCTTTATAATCTACTTCATTGTTCAAGGCTGGGAAATTGAACCGTAACGCGTATTCCACATGGGCGCCCCCTAGGCCATTGAGGATCCAGCGTTGCTTTCTTGCAAGTTCTTAGATCTATCCATGTATAATTCCGATCCCATTTGGACTTCTGAGCGGTGGGGATGTCTATGCTTTTACCATCTTTGTCGACGACCTACTTGGTGGGTTCAAGATCAATACATTCATCAATGAAGTTAGCGGCCGCCTGACCCTTGAGAGCGGTTCAGGGTTTGTACTCGACGTTGAACTCACTGGGCTCAATGGCCGATTTTCTTAGGAACCCGTTATGGTATGGTGACTGAAGAATTTTCTGAAGCGATAAGGTAGTAAGTACGTGGATGTTGTGAGCCTGAAAATATGGACGTAGTCTTCTGCCAGCTATGATGAGCGCTAGGGTGACCTTTTCAAGAGTGGGGTATCGAGCCTCGACGTCCGTCATACCTTTTCCGACATAGAATACTGGGAGTTCCGTATCACTCTCTCTTCTGATGAGGGCAGAGTTGACGACTGTTGTAGAAGTAGCTAGATATAAGAATAATATTTTCCCCTTCACTGGGCGAGACAACGTAGGGATTGATGCCAGATACTGCTTGATTTTGATGAAGGCGGCTTCACATTCTAGAGTCCATCACAACTCGCTCTTGTGGGTTAAGCGAAACGCTTTGAAGAACGGCTCACATTTATCTGAGTAACGTGATATGAAGCAATTTAATGATGCCAGCTTGCCAGTCAGACTTTGTAGTTCTTTTTTATTGGACGGTGCGTTCATGTCCATAATTTCTTTTATCTTGGCCAGATTCACATCGATCCCCCTTTGGCTTACCACATAGCTTAAAGTTTTACTGGCTGTTACACCAAATGTGTATTTGGCCAGAATTAAGTGAACCCCCCTAGCCAATAAAACTTGAAACACTATATAGAGATTGGCAACATGTCCCTGAGCAGTTATACTTTTGACTAATATGTCGTCTACATAAATTTCGACGATGTTCCCGTCCACTTATTCCATGATGAAATTCATGAACCTTTGGTATGTGGAGAAAGCATTTTTTAATCCGAACGACATGACATTATAACAATATAACCCCTTATTAGTAGGTAAACGTGGTGGTCTCCTGGTAGTCCGGGTGCATCTTTATCTGATTATATCCTGAGTATGCCTCCATCATTAACAGCAGCTCATAACTGGTTGTGGCATCAACCAATTGATCGATGCGGGGTAGTAAGAAGCTATCCTTTGGAAATGCTCCTGTACTGTTTGTGCGAAAAAAAGATGGTTCTATGCGGTTGTGTATCGATTACCGGAAACTGAATCAGGTCACTGTGAAGAACAAGTATCCGTTGTCGCGGATTGACGATTTGTTTGATCAGCTCAAGGGAGCTTCAGTCTTTTCGAAGATTGATCTCAGGTCTGGATACCATCAGTTGAGGATCAGAGAGTCAGATGTGGCCAGGACAGCTTTCAGATCACGGTATGGGCATTACGAGTTCTTGGTTATGCCATTTGGTTTGACCAATGCCCCCGCAGCTTTTATGGACTTGATGAACCGGGTGTTCAGACGGTTTTTGGACAAGTTTGTGATCGTGTTCATCGATGACATCCTGATTTATTCCAGGAGTGTGGGACAGCACAAGAAGTATTTGCGAGCTGTTTTACGGACTATGCGGGATAATCAGTTGTTTGCAAAGTTCAGCAAGTGTGAGTTTTGATTGGATAGCGTGAATTTTTTGGGTCACGTGATATCAGCTGAGGGAGTCAGCGTGGATCTTGACAAGATTGAAGCCGTGTTGAATTGGAGTAGACCTACCACCGTACTAGAGATTAGGAGTTTCTTGGGTTAGGCAGGTTACTATCTGCGTTTTGTGCAGAATTTTTTAGGGATTGCCACTCCACTTACCAGATTGACGAAGAAAGGCATCAAGTTCGAGTGGTCCGATGCATGTGAGGAGAGTTACTTGCTTCTGAAGGAAAAGTTGACTACTGCACCGGTTCTGACTTTACCTGACGATAGTGGAGAGTTCGTGGTTTACAGTGATGCATCGAAGTCGAGACTCGTAACACAAAACAGCAGCCAAGGGATGTGGAGCACCGGAGGGGACCGTGTTGGACGAGGGAGATGACGAAGCCGAGCGGGAAGGAAGGGTTGTTTCAATGTGGAATTGCTCAAGTACGGTTAGTGTACGAGCGGCGCGGCTTTGGCAGCGACGGAGGAGCTGGAGGAGGTGAGACAGAGGCAATATGTGGTGGTGAGGGAAGGGAATCAGAAGTTATCAAAGTTGGAGTAATGGGGAGATTAGTGTGAACTGGAGTTTGTGAAGGGAATTGAAGACGTGAGGAAGTCAAATTCTCGGCATGGAACATTTTCTCTGGATTGGTGGCATGGGTGTGTGAAGGAATGGGGGCCGAATCAGGAAGGTTCTCAGACACGGGATGATGACACACACGATTTGTGGACACGGGAGTAGCATGTTTAGTGGCAGCGGAAGTTTGGGAGTTAATGGAGTCCAGAGCAAGAATATTCTCCAAGTCATTAGGATTTGACGTGTGATTAGGAGAAGATGATGCGGTGTAATTATGAGAAGATGATGGAGGAGAATTATGAGGAGATGATGGAATATTTGAATTGAGGGGAGGTGATGATAAAGGAATGTCAACTCCGGGATTGGAAAGGCTTAATGCAGATTGATTGGGTTTGGAAAAATCAAAAATAAGATTTGAAAAATCATGATACAAATTAGGAGATTCTGCATGTGCCCGGATTTGTGGAGAGGTGGTGGACCAAATCCTAGGATCTAGGACTTTATTTTTGAATGGAAAAACATCTTCAAAAAATACTACATCTCTAGAGACATATGATTTTAAATACTCAAGATTCAAAACTCGATATCCTTTTTGACCGTGAGGATAGCCTATGAAAACACACTCCACTGATCGAGGTTCAAATTTCCTTGGTTTAATTGCATGAGTTGACACAAAACATTTACAACCAAAAACACAAAAGTGGTCGTAATTTGGGATTTTATTAAATAATTTTTCAAAAGGTGTCATATTTTTGAGCAATGGTGTTGGTGTGCGATTAATGAGGTAAGTGGCCGTTAGAATGGCATCACCCCAGAATTCGCGTGGTAAATGAGCTTGGAACAAGAGTGCTCGAGCTACATTTAAAAAATGTCGGTGTTTGCATTCTGCAATACCATTTTGCTGTGGTGTATTTACACAACTGGTCTGATGTAAAATGCCTTTTTGCGTATAAAAAGTGACGCAGTGAAATTCGGGCCCATTATCACTACGTACAATTTTCACCCTTTTGTTAAATTGAGTTTCAACAAAGATAATGAAATTCAGAAGAAGTGACTGTGCCTCGGATTTTTGACACATGAGATAAACCCAAGTTGTATGTGAATAATCATCAACAATAGTTAAGAAATACTTTGCTCCAGAAAATGAGGGAACGTGATATCCACCCCATATGTCTACATGAATTAAATCGAAAATGCAAAAACTTTTGGAAACACTTAAAGAAAAAGGAGTCCTAGTTTGCTTTGCTAAGGGACAGACTTGACACTGGATCCCATCACATGGTTTATGGTGCAGAACAGGGGAAAGGGATGATACTTTGGTGGAGGGATGTCCAAGCCTCTGGTGCCACGACATGGCTTGTGAACTTGTGAGTGCATTACACCGTCATGTCGTTGGCACATTGAGACAATACAACCCTAGCTTTACTTTCAGCTCCCGTCCCAATCATCTTCCCCGTTCGAAGGTCCTAGACAAGATAAATTCTTCGAATGAATATAGTGAGATAAAATGTATCCAAGGCCAATTTACTAACAGAAATCAAGTTCAAGTAAAATTGTGGGACACATAAAACTTTGTATAACACAAAATCTTTCGAAAACTTCACTAGGCTGACGTTTGTAACGAGGAGAGTTGCACCATTGGGCAGTCGCACATTGTAACCGAACACAGGCTGAGAAGAGGTGAGTAATTCCAAGGCACACACGATGTGGTTTGATGCCCCACTATCAAATAACCAAAGTCCATCATTATGTTTAGTTGATAAAGCATTAAGCTTACCAGACATATGCTCCAATTTTGGAATTGAGCCAACAAAATTGGCCGAAGGAGTGGCCAGCATATCTAACAAACGGTTGTCGTCTGATCCATCAAGGTTTGCACCCTTGAATTTGCTCAGGATGCCAAGAATGTGATCATATTCTTTGGAAGAAAGTGAGGAGGGTTGTGAGAAATCTCCATTGGGGGTATTGCTAATGGCATTAGCCTTGGCCGACCCACTACTCCCACCTTGCTCTTGGTGTCGCTTCTTTGTGTGACAATATTCAACCGAGTGGCATTTGCCGTTACAATAGCTACATGTAATGTGAGCTCGACAAAATTTACTAGAGTGATTTGTAAGATTACATTTTTCACAATACCTTCCTCCTTGCTCAAGTTGTCCAGTTGACTTGTTCATCCTCTCCGGATTGTTCTTCCTTCCAACCGTCTTTGTCGCAAAGGCAGAAGCTTCCACGATTCCACCTCCTTGTTTGGAAGCCGTGATCTTCCCTTGCTTCTCTTGTCTCAAAACAATGGCGTAGGCCCTTCTTAGAGAGGGTAGAGGATCGATCTCAGTGATGTTGTTGCGCGTTTGTGCAAAACCCTCGTTCAAGCCCATTAGAAACTTGATTGTCTTTTGTCTTTCCAAGAAACTAGTCACCCCCTTTGCCGCTTCACACTTACATACAAAAGAGGTATCACACTTACAAACTGGTAGAGTTGCAAGAACATCTTTCTCATCCCAAAGTGCCTTGAGTTGAGCATAGTAAGCCCCTACGCTTAATGATCCTTGTTCACATTGATGAATCGCGGTCTCGACTTGATACAAGGAAAGAGAATCGGTTTGTGTGAACCGTTCTTTGAGTTCAAGCCAAATAGCCGCGCATATTTTAGACGCACAACACTGGTCTTCATTGGCTTTGTCATAGAACTGGTGAGCCAACCTTTGACCAAAGTGTTGCATCTCTGCCATTGTTGCCTTTGTTCTCCTTCTTCCTCCGGTTTCTTCAAGGTTCCATCGATGAAGCCTAATTTGTTCTTCACTTCGAGTGCATCAACTATAGCTTCTTGCCACGCTTGATAGTTGTCTTCTTCAAGAAGTCCTGGCACTAGTATGGTGCCTGGTTGATTAGCATGGTTGAGGTATAATTCATGGTTTGGGCTCTCCCATGGTGCAGGTGTTCTTGGAGTCGGAATGGCGATTTGCTTTTCCTTCTCCTCTGTTGTAGATCCGCCTGCCATGAGGTATTGGTAATTTATTTTTGTGGTGGTGTGGTTTTAGGTCTCAAGAGCGAAGTTGCTCTGATACCATAAAGAAAATGTATAGAAGAAAGAGTAATGTGCTTAATTGATTTACGTGAAGATTACAACATATATATATCAATACATACAACTCTATCTAGAATCTCAATAAGGTAGGAAATATGTAGTTACATGTCTAAACTAGAATTAAGCTAAGACGTTATTGATAATTATTCTAATTATCTTTTCCTTTATGATAAAATGATCAATCCATCAATCTGTGTTGTGTTCAAGCTCAAGTTTCCGAAAGGCATTTGAATTACTGCACAACAATCTGGTTTTAGAGTTTGTTTGTTTTTTTTTTTAATTTTTTTTATGGTGATCAGTTTAGAGTATGTTTAATTTGCTTGTGGCTTCTGTATGTTTTGCAAGTACAACAAGTTGTGTTATGCTTTTATGTGAATTTTTTTCCCCAATTCAGTAAATAATTTGGGAGCCTACTTACTATTCTAAAGTTGGAAATCCTTTGTCACTTTTTTTCTCACATATACTGTATCGTAGAATATTGTCATCCCACTGTTGAAAACTTGAAATTTCCATTTTCACTGTTAAAGCCTTTATTAAGGCGTACACTGCACTCAGCTATTTTCACTGTGAAAGCTATGAATCAGGCAAACATACATTAAGTTGAACACACATATAATTAAGCTTGTGTTTTTTCTTTTTCTTTTTTCTGTTCAGTTTATATATAAAACTTGCAGAAATAGTCTCCCCCTAGAAATGGGACCAAACAGACAAGTAACTAATTAATGCTCACTCAGCAGCAGTGTTCTAAAGGTCAGATTGGTCGGCCGACTGGTTGGTGAGTTTTGGAATCCAAACAGATTTTGACAAGTCGGTCGGAATATGGATATTGTTTTCTTGTTTAATTTTATCTAAGTACTTCTAATTTCTTTCATGTATGAATATTATTAAATTTAATTAAAAAATAATAAATTCGACTTATCCGACTAATCTTCGACTAATCGTTTTGTCCCTCGACTGATCTGACTCCGATTAACTACTTTTAGAACATTGCTCAGCAGTAAACTTACTAAACTTCAAATGATTTATAACAGATATGGGGATCTGATATGAACCAACTTATTCCACAGTCAACATAGAAGCATAACATTTGATTGGCCGGGTGGAGACTTGGATCACCATACCAAGCAGTAATCTACTTCTTTTTTTCCATAAATTGCTTCTACCAACTGTACAATGCAGCATAGTTTGAAAGAAAAATTCAGAATATCAGAAACTTTTGCAGTACCATTAAAGACTATTAAAGATACGGTAAAGTTACCGATGTTGAAAATATGTTAAATTACCTCTTGAATCTTAAGCAGACCCTCCTGCAAGATCTTATATTGGTCATTGATCCCTTTAGAGCATGAAATGCACCTGAGAAACTAGAAGTCTTATTTGTTAATTACAATGTCCAGCTAGGTTTTTGTGCAGTTCCTGAATGACTAATTGGTGAGTGGGGGAATAGATATCTTACAGTATTTTGTTGTTTCTCCCACTTGCCTTACAGAGCGAGACACATATATCTTTCATCCGAGAAACACCGATACTGTAATGTCAACTTTCTTTTGTTATTAATTCATGAAGAACTATAATTTATTAATCTTCTGTAGATGAAAAAACTGTAAAATCCTTACATGAATGGAAAAAACTGTATCAAAAGTAGAAGAAAAATAATTTTAGAAAATAGAAAAAGTAGGATGTATAGAATATGTTAAGCTAGCTTCCTTGATTTTATCCGCCAAATAATAGATATTGGAATAGTCCACTTCTTCCTCATTCCTACAAAAGTTTTAAAATATCAAAAAACAATTTTCAGATGTATATAGGAACAGAAAAATAATTAATAAGGTACTTAAACTATTATTGGAAAGCTATAAAATTACAGATGCATGCTGAGTTCTTCCATGGCATCTGCTGTTTGATCAAGGTACGGTAGTCAGTTATCATTGTTGTAAGAGATTGTGGATCATTTTCATTTTTGTAACACTTTCACTTTATCACTGTCCAGGTTGCCCTGCAACAGACGGATTGAATTGATATTAGAAATTAGGATAATATATATCACACATGATTATATTAATTTATCTTTCCCTTTCTTCTTTGGAAATGATAATGTACAGGGCTTAAGGAAATTAGCTGACCTTTTCTTGCAAGGATTGGACGAGTTCATTGAGCTCCAGCTTGAGATCTTTTCTGGCCATTGTCTTCTTCAGTTGAAAATGATCTAAATGACAAAAATATCGAAAGCGAAGGACTTAGTTACTAGATTTAATCAAGTGCAGTGCCTAGTAAATAAACTGGCTTCTTAAGGATTTTTATATCGTAGTTCACTGTTGTTTTTCATGCTTTGTATGACTGCTGAGTAGCATGAGCTTTTCATGTCTCTGGTTATTCACAAATTCACTGTGAGCTTCATTCATGGGATATTTGGACTTGGATGTATATATTCTTGGACTCATGTGGATACACCAATTGTAGTGTTCAATGAGAACTTTACCCCACTTCACATTCTGGAAGCACCAACCCTAAACCCTTGCTTGCTTGTATTGTCTGACACCTACTATTATCCATCTTTTTCTCAAAAGGGGTAGATTCCCCCATCATCATTTCTCTTATAACTTGATTTTGTTCCATTGCAACTAATTTGGACTACATTAATTGGAAAAATAGAAATCCAGAAAAGTTAGCAATGATGTGGCTAGAAATTTAGATCAGCCATGTCAAAAAATAATTTTTAAATTAGCCATGTCAAAAGTTTATGGATAAATGAGAAAAATATCCAGTTTAGACTTTCACTTTCCTAAAAAATCCACCATAAGTTTTCCATCCCAAAAAGTTTCATTATGTTTTTAAGTTTGTAATAGACCAGAATTTTTGTCATATTTATATTATTTGCTACTCTATCTCCCGCGTATTACATAACCCATGTGAGTTTTCTTTTACATATCTTTCTCTCTCTTAGTTTGAAAATCTCCGTCGCTGTGGTACTACTCGCCGTTGTCGTTTTCGCGTCTCGTCGAACTGTTCATTCTCTCTGTTGCATTCACAGTCTTCGTCAGCATTCATATTGTTCTTTGTAAGTAGGGAAATCTTTGTTCGAAAATCCTGAGTTTTTGTTTTTCTCTGCTCTAAGCAGTTTGCATGCTCATTTTCGTGGTTTGTATTTATGCTTTCTGTATTTTCGGTTGTTGATGTTTTTTTATGGTTTTCAGTTTGATTTTCGGTAATTTTTCACTTTTTTTTCATGATTTTTTGTAGAATGTATGTGATGTAGTGTGTTCAAAAGGCTATTTGTTTGTTGTATTAAATGTTGTTGTTGTTGTGTTTGTGATAGAAGCCATTTTTTCTGGATATCTTTTGAAGTATATGTTAGAGTATCTGTCTGTGTATCGATCTGTTGAATTATCTGTCTTGATATCCTTTCAATTTTTTTTGAAATGAATGTTGTTGTTGTTGACATTTGTCTAAGGTTTTCAGTTTGATTTTTGGTTGTTGTACTAGTTTGCTGCTGTTGTTATACTAGTTTAATTTTTAAGTATCTGTCTAGGTATCTAACTTTATGTGTGTTGATCATTTGCAGTTATTCTATATTTACTGGGGAAACACCGTAGAGCACACCAAGATTCAGACATTGAATCTGAAAGAAGATCTTCTAGGAAGAGATCAAAAAATTATGTTGATTCTTCAGAATCTGATGATCTTGCTTCTTCATCTTCATCTTCTTCCGAGGAGGACTAGGTCGTTTATAAAAAAAGGAGCAAGAGAAGAAGAGTGGCTTCCTCTTCATCTGGACCTGCTGTTTCCGATGATCGTCTTAATTATGAAGATTGCCAGGGAAGCTCTAAAGAAGGAAGAGCAGAAGAAGAAGGAGAAGAAAGAGATGAAAGAGGAGAAGAAGAAGAAGAAGAAGAAGAAGAAGAAGAAGAAGAGTATTAAGAGGCAGGAAATTAAGGTCAAGGGTAAGAAGAAACTTGAGTCTTTTGAATCAACTTCTGATAGTGATCCAGAGAGTAAGAGTGATGACGAAGTAACTGTTGGACAACATGAGCAAGTAGTGGATGAGTTGGAAGTTGTTCAGGTGGTGGAACTGACCTAGAAGTGTCAGTTCCAGTGCTATTTGCACTTTTTTCCAGAAGTTCATTGTTAAAAATCGGAATAAAATCAACGATGATGTGAAGAAGAGGCTGAATGATACACCCTTCAATGAGATAATTCGTGCATTCATTGACGGTGATATTGATCAACGAGACTGTTTGAAGTCGGATGATTCTATTGCTGTTATGGCTGGCGCATACATGAAGGATAATAGGGAGTTTCAGTTCCATCCGACGCGTGTTCACCATATCACTTCTGTTTTTTTCGGATCTGTGTTGGGTTTGAGCACGATTGGAAAACCAATTCCATTGAACAATAAGACTGGGAAGATTACAGAGTGGCTACGTATGTCATTTGGGGGAAAGGCAATTAACAAGACCAATATCAACAGTATGTTGGAGAAAATAATTGGTAACAAGGATAGGGTTGACGACTGTGTTCGTCTTTTGGTTTTACTTCTTTTGGCCTCTGTTCTGCTGCCTAATTTCAAAGGAACTTTGGCTATTGGCTTTGCAAACTGCATGTCCAACATTAAAGGAATGAAGGATTATGCTCGGGCAATTGTTGTCTATAATTACCTGTTCAATGCATTGGATATTTATGCAAAGAACTTTGTTCCAGAAGTAGTCATAAAGAAGGAGGAAGCACAGAAGGTGAAGAAGGAGAAGGCAAAGAAGATAAAGGAGCAGCAGGTGGTGAATGATGATGATGATGATGAGAAAAAGTCTGATAGAAGCAATGCAATCAGTATTGGTGGTTGCACCATTATTATTCAGGTAAATTTTCTTGAGTATTGGTCTGTATTTCTGTTTGAGTATCTGTCTTTTTATCTATTCCTTATTGTTTCATTATTATTTTTTTGTATCAGTTTTATCTTGCTTCAATCCTTAACATTGTGAAACCAAGAGCTGGCAAGGAGGATTCAAAGATTGGCATGGTCAAGTACAGCCTCGGTGATATTATAGATCATTTTTGAAACATCAGAAGCTTGGAAATGCTAATGGTGAGTATCTAACTGTTGTTGTTAATAATTATCTTTTGGATAGCTGTCTTCTAGTTATGTCTAAATAGCTGTCTGTGTGTCTATCTAAATAGCTGTCTCTGTATCTGTCTAAATAGCTGTCTGGGTATCTATCTAAATATATGTCTGGATCTCTTTTTCATAGGCCAATTATTTTTTGCATTCGATGACCAAGAAAACTAAAGTTGATGGTGATATAGTTCTTGTCCTGGCAAGTATCAATGATATGGCTCAGGATGACTATGCCAAGTTTGAAGCCGAGTTGGGTGCCAAGGATGTTCAATTGAAGGAGAGTGAAGAACTTGGTGAGCAGTTGCAAGAAATTATCATGCAGAAGGATCAACAGATCTCAATTACGGATTCTCAATATGAGAAATTGCTGAAATTCAATGTAGTCCTTGGACATGTAGTTAGTGTTTTGAAGAAAGATTTCATTTATTTGGAGCAAGAAAATGCGAATTTGAAAGAAAATCAATATGCTTCCAATAATAAGGAACTTGTTAAGCTGCAAATGGAGCTTGTTGGTCAAAACAAGGATAAGGAATATGCTGAGTTTAGATTGGGAGTTGTGGAACGGGAGAATAAGTCTATGAACTGGGAGAATAAGTGTCTCAAGAATCAATTATCAACTACTAATGATTCTACGGATGTGATGACAATATTGAAGGCAGAGAATGTAGATGCCCAGAATAAACTTGCTGTAGCTGTGCAAGAGAAAAATGTGCTTGAGACAAGATTAATAGAGATGAAGGATGCTTTCGGAGAAAATATGATGTTGAAGAAGAAACTGAAGGAAGCACAATTGCAACTCAAGAAAGCTTAAGGGAAGATACAAATTGTTGTTGAAGAAAATAGTAAGTTGTAGAATCAAGTTGATAATGGTGCTGAAGCACTTAAATTGTCTCAAGTGGAGAATGAGGAGCTTCAGAGGAGATTGAATGCTTTGCAAAGTCAAAAGTAGGCGCTTGAGAAGGAAAAGAAAGAAGTTGAAGATGCAAAGTAGAAACTTGAGATCATCAATCAGCAGCTTGTTAAAGACAATCAGAAGATGACAAATGTTGCTGCATCTACAAAAGTACTAGCTGGTACCGATTCTGATATTTGAAAAGAATAGATCCTAATCATTTTATTTTGTATAATTTGCCTAATTTTAAGTAACAAAACACAAGCCCCTACTTTTTTTTGGGTGATTTTTCTTTGCAGAAAACTGAAATATCTATCAATCTGTCTTATTATCTGTCTATGTATCTATGTCTTTCTGGGTATCTATCTGAGTATTTGTCTGGGTATCTGTTTTGAATATTTGTGTTTTTTTTTCTAGACATGTAGTGTATCTGTCTTTTGTAACTTTTGTCTTTCACTAAATCTTTTTTTCTTTTGTATCTCTGTTAGGGAATTTGTCGATAACAAAGAAGATCGAGTTCCCAACGGGTATATTCTGCACTATCTTTCAATATAAGGATTACCTCTTCTCCTAGTCTAGTGGCATTGCTCGTTACTACAGCTTTGTCTCTAGAGGTAGTGAAAACCTTGGCGACTCCTCCTCTTCCTGTTGGTGATTCATCTCCATCGTCAATTCGCACAGATTTGATTTCTAAGAAACTTCATGGGCCTGGTGTGAGACTCAACAGAGAAAACATTTATCTCTGCTCGTATGTTAAGAGTTTGAATGATAAGGCCAAGAAGCCCCTGAAGATGGACGAGATCTATTGGTGTGCACCCTATGATGAAGTCAATGGAAAGCTTCGGACTACAAGAGGGAACAAAAATGTTGACGTGGCGGAGGTAGTGCCGAGTGGAGAGTTTGTAATTATTGAAGTATTTTTACCTTTGATAGTAAAATATCTCAACAAGAAGAGGGGCCACCCGGGAAGTATCTGTGTGAGTTTGACTGATGAGCAGATGTAGGCCGTATCGTTTGTTGATTGTGATGTTTTCAGGTACTTGAGAGAGAGCTACTAGAGTGAGTTGGTGAGATACTGGACAAAAAATAAATGGTGAGTATCTGCTTGAGTATTTGTGTGTGCATCTGTTAGTTTATAGTAATGTTTCAGTTTTAATTGTGCTCCGCTGTTGTTTTGGACAGAGATATGTTTTGGAGTGGTATTTATTCTTTCCAGTTCTTCGACCGTGAAGATGTGGAGTGGATTATTGATGGCAAATGGATCTCAAACTCTGTTTTGGATTGCTACTCCACTATTCTTAGTGAATTAACGGATGATGTGGAAGATCAAAGTCCCTATGCTTTCCACACATTGGCTCATGTAATCCTTTTGTGTGTTTTTTTAGCTTTTGTGTGTTTAATTTTTGTGTGTTTCCACAGTGTATTTGTTTAGCCTATGCATAATTCTTTGTGTGTTGCTTTTGACAGATTTCTGGGTCAGAGCTAAAAATAAAGATGATGCACGAACGTCTTTTTGAGAAGCTTTTCAAGGTTTTGGGCATCAGTGGCAAGCTGTTGTTCCAGATCCTTTCCCATGGACATTTCCACCTTTTGGTTTTTAATAAAAATGTGCCATACTGGTGTCACTTTGACTCACTCAAAAAGAATATATTATAAGCCGATGAACAACCCGCACTTTCGAGAGGTACTAAGAACAGTAATGTTTATTCTCTCTTTCTTTTTTTTTCTTTTCCGGATGTTTAGTATTTACAGTTTACAGATAGGTTGACAAATTATTTATTGTAGTGATTCAGGTTCGTTTGGTGTCCATGTGGATGGATTTTGTGAGGGACATAACGGATGATATATTATCACTAAATGTTCGAATATTGGTAGATGACTCTCAGAGCACGAGCAAAGAACTGACTATGAGGGAAATCCTAATATTAGAAAATGAACGCAAAAGCATTCAGTGGGTCAAAGATCAGAAGTTGGATTTTGACAAAATTCCCGTGCAGTCCATCAACAACAGTCATTAACAACCTTTTAGCCTTGATTACGGAACTATTGTTCGCTACATCATGTATCATCTAGCTCTGGGAAAGGAAATAAAGCAAAATCTGAAAGGTGAGGATGTGGCTCGGTTCAAGTCCAGATTGTTAGAATCATTTATGGATCATGAGCTATCATGGGTATCAAAGAACAAAGTTGGAAGGAATGAATCAACTAATGTACAAGTGTATAACAGTAATCAGTGGGTATATTTTGTTGTAGTGATTATTTCTGTGGACATTATTGTAAGTTGTAGGGGTCTGTTTTGTGAGTACACATTTTGGAGAGCACTATGAATTTAATTATATGACTATCTGCTTGAGTATCTGCTTGAGTATCTATTTGAGTATTTGTTTGGGTATCTGTTTGCGTAATACTATATTTGTGTTGCTCTTGAATTTTTGAATAAGAGAACCAATGTGTTAAATCTATGAACTAAAGTGTTTGATTTGCACTCTGTGATTCATTTTACAACACAAAACCTACTCAAATTCGTGTGTATACTTGTTATTGAAATGCAGTAATCATAAACCAACCAATTGACAGATACTTAGACAACTACTTAGGCAGCAAATTAGACAGATACTCATTGTTGTTTAGAAACGACATGTTGTTTTCTGTCGCGTCTGTTCATTTTGATTAGAACACACGCGTGGCTCTCTCACGTGGTGTAATCTCGCACGTGGGTCTCTAAGAAAAACACATACACACACTCGTATGTTGCTGTTGGCTATGTTAATTTGGCATTCACACATGTTTAGGACTCTATAAAAAGGTCTTCAATGCTCACATCTTCCATATCTATATCAAAACTCTAAAGCAACAACTCTCCTAAAAATCATGGCTCCCAGTACTAGCATATCATCTGGGCTTAACAGAGGAGCTTCATCCTCAGCTGTTGCTCTGTCTCAGTGTATCAACGTTAGTTCATCGACAAATCCAATTGACGTCCATATCAGATGGGCGAGGAATGGACTTGAGGAAAATAGACTTTCAAACGTCAAATTGCTCTAGATGATAGAAATGGCTCTCCAGAGGATTGACGAGGCCACAAAGAAGATTAACAAACCCACAGTGAAGATTGATAGGGTCACTAAGAAGATTAAAAATTTGACGACCCAGAACAGAATCAGTAGAGTAATCGGCTTAATTCACAAGTTAGTGCGAAATCACTGTTTTCCGATAATTGATTGATTTGCCGGTTTTGTTCGCGACTTAATTATTGGTCGAGAATTTGAGTTGAGTCTCTTCTCGAGAGTTATTGTACACGTGATTTCTAGTTCGTGGGCGGTTCCGGATTATTATTTCGACGACCGAGGAACATAATATGAATATTTGAAGTTGCAGAATTTCGTTGAGTATATCCGTTCGTATCGAGTTTATCCAAATCGTGATGGTTATTCGTTTTGGACCGTCGATCATCCCGAGACGCGAGTATAAATATCAGAAATAGTCGAAAAATTGTCGAAAACACTATTTCGGGAAGTTTGACCGCCGTTGACCCCGTTGATCGTTGACTTTTTCGGGCTGACCGGAGAACCGCCGCTATGACGAACTGCCATCATCGGAATTTGAGATTCCGGCCACCTCAGGCCTTGAGACTGGTATGGTTAGCTTCCTCTCTTCATTTGCAATGCAATGGAACTTGGTTTGACTTGAATTGATGTCGTTTTGAGCTAGAACGAACTCGAGAAACTATAGGTTTTTTGCCGGATTCGGGTGGCCGGCTTCGGTCACTTTTGAGGTCGGGTGTTTGGGGGGAAAGGTTCCCCTCAACCTCTAGTTGCTTTGGGTAAAAGGAATTGAGGGTTGGTTGCCGATTTGAAGCTCGCCGGAATTCCGCGTTAGTAGCGTTACTCTGCCGAAATTTGTATGGTTTTTGTTGGTTGGTGTTTTCAGAAGGGGTTTGATTCCGGTTTAGGAAACTAAATCGGGGTTGGGTCCTTTCAGCTTTGTATTAGAGCATTAGGTTGTCAGATTCTGTAGACTCTTGTAGTTGTGACGCTTATGGTATTTGAGTACGTACAACATGTCTGGAGCAATGACCCGACTGGCCAGCGGTACTCATCAATGCTTTGGGTGTTGTGTATATTCAAATATCTGAGGTCTCATGATTACGTTCCTTCTGCTTGTACCTAATGTTTGTCTTGTTTTAGTATGATGCCTCCTCGACGTGGTCCCCGTGTGAATCGGGAAGTGGATCCTGATGAGGATCGCCAGACGCACGACTTGCTGATGCAAGTGCTGCGTTTGGAAGAGCGTTTTGACCCTGTGGTCAAATCTCGTACTGTTGGTGCGACTGTCTTTTCAGGTTCAGCTGATCCAAAGATTTGTGAGGCATGGTTGGTTCAGGTTGAACACGTATGTGAGCGTCTGCAATTTACCCCTGAGCAGATGACAGTGGCAGCAGTTGGGTTACTTGAGTCAGATGCATACTTCTGGTGGGTTAGCACCGATAGAGTTCCAGTTGATACTCCGTGGACTTTGTTTCGGAATTTGTTTATGCGGAGATACTTCAACCAAGCTACCCAGCAGCGGAAGTATGAGGAGTTCACGAACTTGAGACAGGGCAGTATGTCTGTGCTTGAGTACCGGGACAGATTTACCCGCTTATCTCGGTTTGCTCGTGACATGGTGGCTACTGAGGAAGCCAAGTGCCGTAGATTTGAGCTAGGTTTGAACTTGAACATCAATGGGACTCTGACTACGATGCCTCGGAAGAACTTCGATGAGTTTGTTAGTGCAGCACTCTGAGGTGAGGATATCGAGAAGGAAAGGCAGATGAGATACCAGCCTAGACGGTTTGAGGAGGGTGGACCGAGTCAGGGGCCTTCCAAGAGGTTGAGTTCTGATACTTCCGGATCGGCATCATCCTCGGGTAGTGGACCATATCAACCACCAGTTAGTGCACTGAGACAGAGACAGAGATGGAGGAGAGATCGACCGCAGTGACCACAGTCTGGTGGGGGTTCTAGCGGTTCCAGTTATCCTCGGCGTACAGGAGGCACGTTTGCCGTACCGAGGGAGTATCCACTATGCAACTTCTGCAATAGGCATCATTATGGTCCTTATCAACGAGGCATTACTAGTTGTTTTCGTTGTGGCCAGGAGGGTCACTACGTGAGGGAGTGTCTTCAGCAGGTGGGTGTTGGTGGACAGGCGGCCCAGAGTTTCGGAGGAGAGAGAGGTGCCACGTCGGGGACTCGACCAGTTCAGTGTTCGGGCCAGGGAGGACAGCAGGGACATCCTCAGCGTGGACGACCAGCCGGGCAGGCCAGGGTTCATGCCATCACTTTGCGCGAGGAAGAGCTTCACCGGAGGTCATTATCGGTACGTTGCATATCTTTGGATATCCAGTACTTACATTGTTAGAGCCAGGTGCTACGCAGTCATTCATGTCATATAGACTATCATCTTTAGCTACTGTACCTGCGTCTCCACTTCTGGGGTTGTGGAGAGTGCTGTATCCGACCGGTGAGGTTGTGAGTATTGGCTGGGTGTACAGAGACTGTGAGATTTTTATTGGAGGCCAGGGCTTAGCCGCAGATTTGTTATTGCTGGATATCGTCGATTTTGATTTGATTTTGGGTATGGATTTCTTAGAGACACATTGGGCCATGTTCGATTGTCACAAGAAGGAGGTTACGTTTCAACGACCAAGCTTTACGGAGATATTGTTTCACGGCGAGAAGAATACTTCATTGCCATGTGTGATTTCTGCAATGAAGGTGGATTAGATGATAAAGAAAGGCTATGTTGCTTATTTAGCTCATGTGGTGGATACTACGGCTACTATGTTGGACATGGGTGATATCGAGGTAGTTTATGAGTTTTTAGATGTGTTTCCAGAGGAGTTACCGGGTATACCTCCAGTTCGGGAGATCGATTTCACCATTGAGCTTCTACCGGGCACGGGACCCATATCTCAGGCACCGTATCGTATGGCGTCAGCGGAGTTGAAAGAGTTACAGATTCAACTCCAGGAGTTGCTGGAGAAGGGTTTCATACGACCCAGTGTATCGCCATGGGGTGCCCCGGTTTTGTTTGTGCGGAAGAAGGATGAATCCATGCGGTTGTGCATTGATTACCGGTAGCTGAATCAGGTCACTGTGAAGAACAAGTATCCGTTGCTGCGGATTGACGACTTGTTTGATCAGCTTAAGGGAGCTTCAGTCTTTTCGAAGATTGATCTCAGTTCTGGATATCACCAGTTGAGGATCCGAGAGTCGGATGTGGCCAGGACAGCTTTTAGATCGCGGTATGGGCATTACGAGTTCTTGGTGATGCCGTTTAGGTTGACCAACGCCCCCGCAGCCTTTATGGATTTGATGAACTGGGTGTTCAGAAGGTTTCTGGACAAGTTTGTGATCATGTTCATCGACGACATCCTGATTTATTCCAGGAGTGTGGGCCAGCACAAGAAGCATTTACGAGCAGTTTTGCGGACTTTGCGGGATAATCAGTTGTTTGCGAAGTTCAGCAAGTGCGAGTTTTGGTTGGACAACGTGAAGTTTTTGGGGCACGTGATATCGGCTGAGGGAGTCAGCATAGATCCTGACAAGATCGAGGCCGTGCTGAATTGGAGTAGACCTACCACCGTACTAGAGATCAAGAGTTTCTTGGGCTTGGCAGGCTACTATCGGCGCTTCGTGCAGGATTTTTCTCGAATTGCTACTCCACTGACCAGATTAACGAAGAAAGGCGTCAAATTTGAGTGGTTCGATGCATGTGAGGAGAGTTACTTGCTCTTGAAAGAAAAGTTGACTACTGCACCGGTTTTGACCCTACCGGACGATAGCGGAGAGTTCGTGGTTTACAGTGATGCATTGAAGTTAGTACTTAGTTGTGTGCTGATGCAGCATGGCAGAGTTGTGGCCTACGGTTCCAGGCAGCTGAAACCACATGAGGTCAATTATCCGACGCATGATTTGGAGTTGGCTGCTATCGTATTAGCGTTGAAGAGTTGGAGACACTACTTGTACGGAGCTCAGTGTAAGATTTACACCGATCACAAGAGTCTCACCTACTTGCGGACGCAGCCGGACTTGAATATGAGGCAGCGCAGATGTATGGAGTTGATCAATGACTATGATTGCACTTTCGAGTACCATCCAGGGAAAGCTAATGTCGTTGTCGACGCACTCAGTCGGAAATATAGAGCTTCGTTGTTCCATGTATGTGTGGCCAGAGTTTCTATGTTAGCCGAGCTTCGGGCTACGGGTGCTGAGTTCGAGTGGGACGATGATGGAGCTTTGTTGGCTAATTTCCAAGTTCGACCAGTGTTGGTTGAATAGGTTTGGGAAGCTCAAGATTCAGATTCCTACCTGTTGGACAAGAAGACCATGATACAAAATGGTGTACCAACAGAGTTTCGATTGAGTGATGATGGTATGTTGCTGTTCAGAGTTTCGATTGAGTGATGATGATTCCGTGACTTTCGAGGCAATTTTCGGCCACTGTGGTGGTTGGATGGTGGTGGTCCTTTCAGAAAAGTTGTTGGGCTTGGAGAGATGAGCATTTTTGGAAAGTTTGGCCGAGTTTGGACGTTGTCGCCACCACGCCGGCGTTGGTCTGCGGCGGTGGTCCGGTTTTTCGAGATTTTTATGTGTTTCCGACTCGTTTTCGCGCTCTGGACGCAGTCGTGAGGTTTTCAAGATGATTTGGGTGCCGGATTTTTAGTCGAGGGTTTATGAGGAGAGTTTTGGGAATTTCGTCGATTATTTTGTACCGCGTAATATATTTCTGGGAATGGTTGGTTTCCGAGGTGTGGTACAGTGTTGTGAATTGTGATTTTGATCAGATATATTTTATTATTATTCAGGGGATCGAGATCATGCTTCGGGCGAGGGATCTTCCGCCGGACCACATGATTAGCGCGAGTGCGCGTTTTGCTCACCTGTGAGTGGACAATTTCTTTTCACTGATTAGTCGCGAGTCTTTATTACACGTTTTACAAGCATGAGCATGCATATGAGATTATGATTTATATGAGCATGTGTTTTACGATTATGCATTTGCGAATACGCATCGACGAATATGCTTATACAATTATGTATTATGTATATGCATTTACATTATGCTTTATACACTTGTATAGAACTATTTATGATTTGGTTTACATAGAGTACAGTCATAGTATATATTGTTGTATCGATACACGTACTTGCATCCCAGCTGATCCCCGAGGATGTTTACCGTGGGAGGCTGTGACGCCTGACCTGAGGCCTTTACCGGGGGGGGGGGGGGAGGGGGCAGGCCTCTGACCTGAGGCCTTTCTGGCTAGAATCACGTGTGGGTCTGGGATCCCGTGATTCCGACTATACTAGCGCGGATGTGTCAATGAGTGACCCCGCGGAGTTTTACGATGCATGCTCTGTACGCGTGAGGAGTTAAAGTCTCCGTCATATACTATATTATATTCACTCATTTTGACTCGCATATGTTTTTATAACATATATTGTTCGGCGAAAGACATCTATTTTCGTCCACTCACTCTAACGGTTTTCATGTCTTTCCCCTGGGCTTTTCGGTTTCCGTTCCCAGTTTGCAGTTCAGATTCTGGTGTCTCACGTCACGGTCGGAGGCTAGTTGTTCGAGCTACCTTTCTTTTCCAGTAGGTTTCTTGTTTTGCCTACTATTGTTTATTTTGTATATATACGCTAGAGGTCTCTCTGATACGTTACTTATACATGTTTTTATGTGATTTTCCCCGGATTTTCTATAAAGTACAGTTATGTTTACTGCTTTATGTTATTGATATGATATTGAGAAATCCGGATGGGATTGGTGCCCACGGTTTGGCTTTTGTGGCATAGGATGAAGTGTATTTTCAGGGTGCAGGTAAAGGCAAGTCCGCGTTAGTAGCGTTACTCTGCCGAAATTTTTATGGTTTTTGTTGGTTCGTGTTTTCAGAAGGGGTTTGATTCCAGTTTAGGAAACTAAATCGGAGTTGGTTCCTTTCAAAAAAAATGGAAATGAAGTTGGAAGATTTGTTACCCTAACTGATTTGGGTTTTATGTTGATTATCTTGTCTCAACTTGTTTTAGTTTTATTTTCTAGTTTCGTTTCATTTTCGTTGTGTATGCTAGGGAGGCCACCATCAAATCTAGTTTCTAGTGTTGTCCTGGTTTGGAGTCCTAGAACTTTCTTTTGTAATCATGTTTTTGGATTGATAACCATACTTTTCATTTGTTTGATGGATTGATCCAGTAGTGGGGTTGGTGTTTTGGTATTTTGAGAAGTTAAATATGCATTTGAGAATGTTAAACGGTATGTTTTGGGATAAGGAGAAGATAGAAGTTGACAATCTGAAACGGTTTGAAATGCTTATTTATGCACGATTCAAATTCTCTTTTGTATGTTCGTATTCTCTTATCCTTCTGATGTAATACCTATTTATGGAGAAATGAAATAGAAACACGGACAAGGTGTGTACAAGTTAACTGGCTGGACATTGATCTCATTCCCTATGATTCCATAATGTAACGTCTAACACATCCTGATGTGGTCATTCCAAGTTTAGTAAAGGAGTGTAAACGTTGTGGCCAATGTGGCTTATGTGTAGTTCTTTCGTAGGTGGAATGTTTCCATGAGTTTATGTATAACAATAAATAAGTAATCCACCCTTTTTTTTTCCTGAAAATAGTTTTGGTTGATCTCTTTTTTATTCTCTGTAAGCAGTAGTGTAATCATATGACTAGCTGTTTGAGTATCTGTTTTTAATACTTTTTGTTTTATCTGAAAATTTGAATGAGTGAATCAATGTATAAAGCATTTTGAAATGAAATGTTTTGTTTTTGCACTATAATATGCATTTACAACAAAAAACAAACTTAAATCCAGGTGTAACGCAGTTCATGAAATAGAAGACAACTACTTAGACAGCTACCCATGGGAGCTTAGGAACAACATGTCATTTTTTGTCGCGTCTGTTCATTTTGATTAGAAGGCACGCGTGGCTCCCGCACGTGTCCTATTCTTGAGGACCGTCTCCTCAGTCTCTCTATAAAAAGGAAAGTCTTCCCCAAAACGTTGTCACTTTCTCTCAACACATTGCTTTGAAAACCCTAACCCTAAACGAAACCCCAATCTTATCTCCCAGAAAAATCTCACAACAAAACAGCAATGGTTCGTACTCCTCTAAGATCATCAAGGCACAACCGCTCTGGCGCTTCAACCTCAACCTCTGCCCCAAAGGAAGAGCCATCATCGCCGCCACGAACACCCACTATGACCAAAGAGTTTGACCATATAAAGGAGATTCTGAAGGTCAACTTTGAAACAAGTTTGTAAGGAATCCATCTTCTGGGATAGAGAGTTGACGTGATGATGAGGAAGATGGATAAGATTGAAGAGGCAACTGGGAAGATTGATGAGGCGATAGCGATGATCAAGGATGTGGAGGAGAAGATCGAATGGCTTACAAATATTGTGCTCAAGATGAAGGAAATGGAGGGGAACTGATGGATTTTTATGTGTTTATGTCTATGTTTTAGTATGTGCATATTAAAAGACTATCTGATTGAGTATTTGCGTGTGTATCTATCTGTGTAATACTATTTTGTGTTGCTCTTGAATTTTTGAATCAGAGAACCAATGTATTAAGCCTATGAACTAAAGTGTTTGATTTGCACTCTCTGATCCATTTTACAACACAAAACATACTCAAATTCATGTGTATACTTGTTATTGAAATGCAACAATCATACACCAACCAACTGAGAGATACTTAGATATCTACTTAGGTAGCAAATTAGACAGATACCCATTATTGTTCAGAAATGACATGTCATTTTCTATCCTGTCTATTCATTTTGAACCAACTGACAAATTCTTAGACATATACTCTCGCAGATACCTGAACAAATACTCTAACAGATACTTGAGCAGATAGGCTTTGAAAATGACATAATTGATGCTAAAATAGATTCATTGATAATCTGAAGAAAAAAAAATACAAAAGTAGAAATTATAAAAATACACAATAAACTAGAATTCTTCCTCTTCAAAGCTTCCTCTTCTGGCTGCTGCTTGGTCCATCAAATCCTGGCGGTGAAGGAGGCAGCATCTCGAAGATTTGGCGAAGAAGTTGAAGGATTACCTCATCATTCTCCTTGATGAGTTTATATTGTGCCTTAAGATCCTTGAGGCCATCCTCAAGGTCAGTCATCCTAGTGGATAACTGTTGTAGCATAGTTAGAGGTTGAGAAGTTTCTTCTTGATTGCGACGGAGGCAGCATTTGTTTTCCATGCCTTCCTAGACCATTTCTTCTATCATCTCTTCAACAGAGTCTTATGGTTCCTTCTTTGATTTTTTGGACTTATTTTTCTTGGAGGTGTTGGCCATTTTTGGACTTGTGGTGAAGGAGTTATGTTCAATGCGTTTTTATTTATAAAGCGTGAAAGGTTGTGTTGAGTGAGTGGTTGCGTCTTTTCTTTCTTGGATGAAGGGTTGCGTATTAATGTTGTTCAATGCGATTATGCACGCTAGTTGGGAGAAAAGAGAGAGAAAGTGGAAACGTCTTTTCGTAAAAAGAGAAGGAAAAAATGAAAAGACGCGGGAATAAACCGTTTGAGCAAGAAAAGACATAGTGTTTTGTTATCTATAAATAGGACTGGCTTCCCATATTCTCCATAACTTGTTTGTGTTTCATTATCAACTCCTTCTGCTGGATTCTAGTTCTTCTTTCTAAGTTTTTTATTAACAGACAATACTATGGCACCAAGGAAGAAAAACCCAAACAACTCAGACACATCTAGTCATTCAACAGACGTTGATTTTGATCCATTACAGTCCAAGTGCTCATCCTCTGAACAAACAATACTATGCCTCCAAGGAAGAAAAACCCAAACAACTCAGACACCTCTGAGCATTCAACAGACGTTGATTTTGATCCACCAAAGTCCAAGTCCTCATCATCATCCTCATCCTCTGAAGACTATGTATCTGGCCCTCCTCCCCCTGCTGCTAGACCTCCTATAGGTCTTGTTCCTGATTTCTCTCTTTAACCTTTGGTGAAGAAGATGAGTCATATGAAGCGTCATATGGATACGAGGAAGAAGGAAATAGATTTGGTCCTTACCGAATGGGACCAGATGCTTAATTTTCTTATGGGCATCACATCTCATTTTTCACCAGGTTTTAGAGGGGGAAGCAGCAAGAAGGCCAAGATGTGAAGCATTTGATTTTTCTTGTGTTTGTTATTAGTGGTTGTTTTTTGTTGTTTGTAATTGAACTTATATTATTAATGAAGTTTTTGTTTCTGTATCTTTGTTTTTCATTTCATGTTTTTGGCAATGGATTTGATGAATGAATGTGTGTATGAAGTGATTGAAATCATCAGCCAAGTCCAAATAGCTACTCAAACAGCTACGTAGACAGATACTCAGATAGATACTCAGACAGGTATCATTGAATTTTATTGAATCAATGCAGTAACCTATGCAATAAAATCTTAAAATCCTTGTTTTCCCCTTCTTTACCATGCAGTATAAAACACAAAAACAATAGACCCAAAAATAACCTCAATTTTGTGTGTGTATTTGCAACTAACAAGTTGCAGATCTGAAATTTGTATACAGATATCGAGACAAATACTTAAACAGATATCCAGACAGATATTCAAACTTTTAGAAAATTATTCTGAGAACATCTTTAATAATCCACATAGACTTGTATGTGTCAATGGATAGGGTTGTTGCAGGTTCTTCTGGTGTGACAAGTTTGGTGACATCTCTAGCACTCTGTGGGCATTGTTTATTTTTCGCCCTTCTTCCTTATTCTTTTTTTCTTTGGTATCCTCGGCTGTTTCGTTGTTAATGGAGGCCTGACGTCTGGTCCATATTGTGACAAGTCCTGAACCGATTTCTCAATGCTTGCCATTGGATTGAGTGTGAATGAGTAGGCTTGTCCGTAATACTGAACTTTGTACAAGTTTTCCACATAATTGTAAGGTTCTTTTCCTATCTCTCGAATGACAACAGGGGCATAGGCGCGGGGAAATCTTACCAATTGCCACTGTACACATGAGCAGGTCCATGTCTCCATGTTGACTGTACTACTGTATTTGTCAGCATGAGCTTCGTAGACAAGACCATTGTAGTTCATCACTCTCCAATGCCTTCCTATATTAAGTGTCTCAATTAGCTTTCCTTCCATCCTCGGTCCCATTATAATGTGCCATCTTTCATATTCTTCTTTCTTGCTTGCAATCTTTTCCATCACCTTTCTCTTGGAACACAAAAGGAATTTAACAGTACAATTTATAGATATCCTAGAAATAATAGAATGAATCTGGTTGTAATGTAACAGTAAACAAATATCCAGACAGCTACTCAGTCAGCTATCCAAACAGATAGCTAGACAGCTACTCATGAAATAATAGAATGAATCATGTTGTAATGGATGACCTGATTTCATCAGTAAGATAAAAGACAGGTAGTGTACGTAGATGTACTATCCAATTGTTGAAGCACTTCGAGATGTTGTTTTCATTTCGCCATACCTATCTCTTCTGAAGAATGCAACACACCATGTTTTCTTTGGGAGATCTTTGAAGAATTTTGTTATCTCTGTGTATCCACCTTCTAGCTTAACTGGTTAAAAAGGAACTCATATTGCCTTTCACTTCTAGCATATGCACATTGCATTAAGAGTTTAGAAATTCTATCTTTCAAGTGCTCTATGTAGTTGTCTTTGATGTTAGCAACCACGTGCTGAAAACTGTAGCCGTTCTCATCATCGGGGAACACTTCTGGAAGACAACTCATGATTCCATTACCACGGCTTGAGAGGAATATTATTTTTCTCCAAGTATTAGTTTCCTGGTTTATGCCGTGTTTATCTAGCTCATCTCTTAGGTTCATTAAGAACCACCTCTAGTTGCTGTCATTTTCGACATCAACTATGGAAAATGCAATTGGATAGAGTCCCGAACAATAGCTAAAAATGTGAGGTTCCTAGTTGTATAGTAAGTACTGAAGTGTAGTTTATAAACAAAAAAATAGATATACAGATAGATACCCAGTCAGCTACCCAGACAGCTATCCAGACAGCTACTCATATAGTCCTATCTTTTATATGTCTACATTACCTTGATCTATATGTTTTGCAGAGGCCCCCATGATCTGTCCGTTGTATTTATTTTTTAGGAAACTTGCATCAACAAAAATCATTGGTCTGCAATATCCTTGCATGCAAGCACAAAATGACAAGAAAATGTGTTGAAACCTTTGTGTTTCCAAATGAATATCAACAACTTTTGAGCCAGGACTAGCTTTCATTAATTTGTCTTGGAATTAGAGAAGGTTTGTGTAGGTTTCAGCTTCGTTTCCATGCAGTGAATCATTGCTAATTTCCTGCCATACCACACCATCTTGTAAGGGACTTTCAGGCCAAAACTCTCTCTGATTTCTATCTTTAAGGTCTTGGCTCCCTTATTAGGATCAACGTGCAATTTGTCCTTAACAATTGAGCAGAGTGTTGAATAAATGATAAATTTTCAAGTATAGAAAACAATTGACACAAAATTAATGAAGAACTCTTTAGACATATATTTTTATAGCTAGTGATGTTAGAAAAATGTCCCATACCTGACAATAGAAGACCTCATCATCTCATTGGTTTTTTCAGACTTTTTCTTTGCATGTATGTTTGTTGCTGATTTCAGTGATGTAAAATGATCCATTCGCCTAGTATAGTCTTGCCTTCACAAACCATTTACATTTATCATGCCCTTTGTATCTACAATGTACACTTACGCGTATGAGCTCATTCTTCTCATATGTAAACTTGAATCCACTTTCAAATGGGTACTTTATGAGTTTCAGACTGAATTCAGTGACACCGCCTAATAATTTTTGCCCTTTTTCTTGGATCAGTTTAGTATATGGTTTTAAGTAATCCTTTGTCTCCTCTTCTTGAAAGCATCTAAAATCAACATTAGTAACATTATTTATTTCCATGTAGCCATCCATCTGCATATCCAGCCCTGAGTTTTCATTTAGCGTGCTACTACAAACCGCTGATTGGTTGGAATTGATATTTTCTATTTGCTGGAAAGAGGAATTGTATACATGTGTAGCGTGACATTATATGAAACAGATACTCAAACAGATACATAAACAGATATTCAAATGAGTTTTGGATGTTCTACCTCATTCAGGTCAATGATTCTGATCTCAATATATTTTGAATAGAGTTTTTGTAGAGAAAGCATCATCAAAATCACATCACGATCAGTTTCCAGGAAAATGTGTTCATCTTCTGGTGGGATACAGTATTTATATGTCAAGATTGAGTTGTCGAGTGATTTGGATCATTGACGGACAATATCCACTATGTCAGTAAATGTGATATCAGTACTTAAAATATCCATCACAATTTCTCGTCCGTAAATATATTGCACGACGATTGGAGATAAAGTTGTTGCCATTAAATATACAGCAGAGAAAATATTAAAAAGTTGTTAAAGAGTTGAAGAAACGTATGTAAATGCTTTGGTTAACTATCAGAATAAATAGAGAAACATATACTTAGACAGATACTCTAACAAATACTTAGACCGATACATTAACAGATACTCTGATAGATACTCAGACAGATACCTAGACAGATATTTAAACACATCTTCAGAACCAAAATCATATCCATACCAAATTAAGTAGATTTCGATCTCGCAATGTTTATAGTTTGAGGAGCAAAGTAATCAATACTATCATGAAATAGATTAATACAACTACGAACTGAAAATATTTCATGCAAAAACAGAATGAAATTGAATATACAACAAAACTTAACATATGAAATCATCGATAATGAGTTAGAAAGAGATAGAGAGAGAGGGGTAGCATTGAAACTTATAGCGCTAGAAATTTTCAATTTCGTACGACGTTTAGATTTTTCGTTCCGGCGAGATTGTCAAGAGAGACAGATAGAGAGAGCGAGGGAGGGAGAATGCTGGAGAGAGAGAGAGAGAGAGAGAGAGAGAGAGAGAGAGAGAGAGAGAGAGAGAGAGAGAGAGAGAGAGAGAGAGAGAGAGAGTGAGAGAGAGAGAGAGAGAATTAAAGAGGACAATTAGAATTAAAAATAGGGAAGAAAGGCAAAATCGGTAGAAAAAATAGGTTTTATAACTTTTTAGATTTTTTTGGAGAAAATGACATCAGCTGGGTTTTTTTTTTTGGAAAAAAAAAGGTGTCATAAATTGGGCATTTTTTTACCTTGGTGTCATAAGTTTTTTTTTTTTTAGAATTCTTATATGTTTTTGGGTTTTAAAGTAATTTTCCCAAAGTTTATTATTAGATTTTTTAATTATTATCTATATGAGGGACATTTTATGATTTACTACTATCAAAGTCGTAAATAAGGACATCCAGTATGAAATTTGGAGTATGGAGGAAACAGACATCACAAAAATGAGCAATACATACATAAAATACAATGTGGTTAATGCGGATCGAACACTTGACCTTCATATATTTATTATTGGATATTCATTATTATCAAACATAAAAAAAATTATTCGAATAAAAACACAAATATCAAGATATAGATGTTATAATTACTCAGGTTCTATCAAGTGCGAAACTTTGAACTGAAACTTCGGTGTGAAGTTTTATTTTACGCAAAATCGATAAAATAATTTGAAGATTGAAACCACCCATCATTTAGATACACATGCAAGGACCATGCTTGTAAAAGTTCAGCTCAATCAGAGTTGTTTTGACCATTTAATCACCACATTCAAGTTTTGAGCTAAATCGGAGAATCTGTGTGCATTGCTAAACAATGACGATCAAATGGTCAAAACATTTCCGATTGAACTGAAATTTTGCAAGCACGATGCTTGCATGGGTATTTAAAAGGTGAGTAGTTTCAATTTTTGAATTTTTTTGTCGATTTTGTGTAAAATGAAACTTCATACTGAAATTTTAGTACGAAGTTTCACACTTGATAGGAACTGTAATATTACTTAATTAAGTATTACAAAACTGATTATATTCAAAATTAAATTCGGGATATAGATATATAGGGGAGGTGATATTGATTTCAATTCAATCGTTCCATAATTGAATCGAGTCATGTCATAGATTTTAATAATCTCTTGGTGAATTTCCTTTAATTTTTTTAATGAGTGTCATTTTGCTTGTAATTCCCATGTATCATTTGAAAAGTTAAACTTTAGCAAAAAATAAAAATAAAAAAAATTTGAAAAGTCCCACATTCCTAATGAATTGCCTGTATTTGAGGAGTGTCATTTGACACCCTAAATAGTATATAGCTACACCCCTGAAAGTTCGTGTAAGCATTTGTAAGGTAACAGCATTTCATGCACTTTATTACCTAGAACATTGAATATTCCTGAACCAACACTTGGCCCACAAGTTTTAACCTGCTTTGTAGGGAACCAGTAAACTAGCTAGGATAGTTAACTAGTTCCTGGGATGTATACCAATCCCATGTTAACTAGTTCCGGTTGAAATTCTCTGAGCATCCTCCTTATCAAGCCAGTAGGATCTTCAGAATGGTCGACGTATATGGTCAACATGCCAAAAAAGAAAAATGCTAGTCCTGAAGAAAGAAAGAGAGAAAGAAAACATTCAGTGAAAAACAAGCATTTTACAGCAATTTTAGCATCACCTATTACCAAACTTGTAAAGCCAGCACTTGATTTGCTAACTATGGATTTCAAAAGTTTAACAATGCCATGAAATCCATCTACTTGATTAGGTTTGATGTTCCCAAATCTGAGTAAAGGGAACTAGATATGATATGTATGGTCTTTACAAGAATCTATGTCAAGTTCCAAAAGGAAAGCAACTCGAAGCTAGCTATCTGGCATTAAACCTCTGATCAAACCCAAGAGCTCCTTTCGCATGGCAGCTACAGCTGATGGAGTCACCTGTTCCTTCACAGTAGAGAACCACATATTATGTCCATCTTTCTCTTCACTTCCATACCAGTTGCAGATAATCTTTGCAATGGCCAACACATACATGCCACAATCATAACCATTTACTTGAAGTGGTGAATCAGTATGCTCCTGATAAATGGGATTAGCAGCTGAACTGGAGACACTCATAAATTTCTTAACAACATTATAAAGTCGTTTGGCGGGACTTTTATTCACCCCTCCACTGCTATCGTGATGAACAAATGTGTTACTGCTCCTCTCATATGCAAGTAGGCTCCAGTGAGACCCACCTTCAGCTTCGCTCACATCATCATTGTCGTTGACAGGAAAGATTATAAGCTTCTTATCAGGCAAATGAAGAGGGTCTAGGAACTCTTTTACACTTTCAACTGGGCAATTCATCATCCAAAATGTAATTGAAGGAGGAACAAGTAAGATATCCTCAGAGCATGATGCAAGATAACTGAAATAGAACTCAATGATCCGATCATTGAGATAATACCGGCCACTGAGGATATCCAAGTCTGATCGTCTTAACACCACATCTTTGTAGCTGAGAATCTTTTCATCAGGATTAGTTTTTGACATTTGGTAAGATAGTGATGATGTATTCCTGTCAACAAACATCAAAACCCTGTATCAGAAGTAGCTAGATTAAAGTAATACAAAACAATGAAATAAGTCATTGAAGTCATAACCTAGGTTGCACTGAAACGGATACGGAAACGGGGATACGAAACGATACGATACGCCGAAACGGCAAAATCCAAAAATTCAAGGATACGATACGAATAGGATACGAAAATCAAATTATTCATTACAAATTCAAATATAGTTAAAATAATAATAATAATAATAATAATAATAATAATAAGCATGTAATTAAAGTTTATGTCATTGTAGCTTCATGTAAAGACAATAGACATCTTAGGCATTTTCCAAATCAATTTCTTCATCTTCATCTTCATCAACATTAAAGATCATCGCTTTCAAGTCTGGTTCATCGAGAGAAAGTTGAGCAATCTCCAGAACACCAACATTAAAAACCCAACCGAATCATTTGAACCGAAATGAATAAAACATCATCATTTTACAAGTGTGAATCAAGTTTGATGTTGTAAAAAACTGGGAAAAATAATCGAACCAAACCGAACCGAACCACTCGGTTTTTTGTAAAAAAATCAGGAAAACCGAATCGAACCAAACCGATTAAATAATACAATTCGATTTTCGGTTCAGCCTAATAACCGAACCGTTTGTACCGATTAACAGTCCTACACACATATGTTGTTTGCAAGCCAACACACATAAATTACAATTGAGTCTAGCGTTTTTATAAAATATAATATATTATTTTCTTACCCTAATTTCTCTTCCCATGGGAAAGAAACAAAAATTACTTTGATTTCTGGTAACAAAATGAGACGAAAGAAATTTTAGGACAAGTCAATTGCAGACCAAAAATTGAAGACCAAGCCAGGTGCTAGGTAGTTTGAAAACGACAAGTCAATTGTCACCACCAAGAGTCATAGAATATATGATATATAATTGCAATTTACCAGTGCAATGCACTTACGGTGGATCTAGTCTAAATATGCCTTATTACTCCGTACTTGCATTATTTGAGAGGGTCGGAAGCTTCCTTCAGCTCCTGGTACTACAATGAAATTCATACACATTGATCTACCCGTACCCAACCCATTCTTGATTCATCTACCCATTGATCAGTTTCTACCCAACCCATTCATCTACCCGTCCAACCCATTCTTGATTCATCTACCTCAGCTCCTTCCTCCTTCTCTCTCCTCTCCCCATCTCCCTCCCGCAAACCAAACCTCGCCTCTCTCCACTCCCCAAACCACTCCTTCCACTCCTCCACGCGCCCCCTCCGCTACTCCTCCGCCGTTCTGACTCCGAGCTGCGCCGTTATCGAGAAGGAGACGCCGGAGACCGAGAAGCCGGACACTTTCCTCCGCGAGTCGTCGTCGTCGGGATCCGTTCGCGCGCGGTTTGAGAAGATGATAAGGGAGGCCCAGGACACCGTGTGCGACGCGATCGCGGCCTCGGACGGCGGAGGAAGGTTTAAAGAGGACGTGTGGTCGAGACCGGGAGGCGGCAGGGGGATCAGTAGGGTGTTGCAGGACGGCGCCGTTTTCGAGAAGGCTGGGTTTTTTTAAGATACGTACGTATCTAATACGTATCCAAACGTATTTGGCCGTATCTGACGCGTATCGTACCGGTATCGGTATCCGATACGCGATACTCCTCCTCTTTGCCGTTTCTATGCTTCTTAGGTTGTCAGTGTAGTGAGTCAGTTTAAGCATAAGACCAAAGATTATTGTGCCTTTCACAAAAGAAAGGGGCATAAGACCAGAGATTGTGAAGCTCTACTAGCGCACTTGCAAAACTTCAAGAGAAAGAGTTATCTTGGGAATATGTGGAAGTCATATACAGGAAAAAGCATGAGCCTCGACTTTGAGGGAATACCGTGGCATTAATAAGGGAGGATTGCAAATACTAGAAAAGAAAGTGCCCCAATCACCGGATGGAGATGGTCTTCCTAGTCCCCCACTAATGAATGATTACCCAATATTGTACACCATTCAACTAGTGCTAGAATCCTCAGGGACAAGAGAACCCTCTCATCCATGACCAGAAATCTCGAGGGCAGCATACCAGAAAGGAGACCTAGGAGAGGCCTCGGGGGAGACCTTGAGAAACGCAAGTTCCGAGTAGCAGGTAGCAAGAGGGGGGCAAAAACAAAGCGTAGGGGAATCCGCTTGACCAAGAACTAGAGCCCCAAGGTTTCCTTGACATCTGACTTCAGAGATTGTTGAAAGCTAGAGGAAAAAGAGCTGAAGACCATGTATGCCCTTGTAAGCTGTAGGAGAAAACTCCTCCAACTTAGTTAACAGAGAAAATTGTAGTAGAAGTATTGCATGTGCCAAGAACTTAGAGTTTTGACAAATAAAAGTGGGTTGGTACTCTTCCTAACTAGTTCGACAGAGCGGAGGAGGAGGTCCAGGAAAGAGCGGGTTGACAAGTTGGGTTGATATCTGGATGATTGGAGGTTCCTTGGAGGTTTGGACGTAATGCTCAGCTAATCCTTGCTCAGAGCAATTGTGGCGCATAGTGTTTAAGGTGTTTTGAAGCTCTTGGCTGGCTAAGCGTTCCATGTCACGCTTGTGACGAATAAGCTCAAGCTCTCCGTGTAGACGGGCGGAGCTATCTTCGGTTGCCTTCTTGAAGACATCTGGAGTGGGTAGGGATGAACTGGTTGGTATGTTACCGTTCAGGCCGCCCAGGCGTTGAGCGGCGAGAGTTTCAACGCTGAAATCAATTGCCTGCTCTATAGTTGTGGAGATCGGACAAGCTTTTTGCTGATGCGAGGGAAAAAGAACCCGTAGACGGGGCCAAATATTTTAGTCAAATTACGGGCAAAATATTGATGAAACATGAGGTGTGATGTAGATGATTTCAGACCAAGGAGGTTACTCACTCGTTTTGATTTGGCTCTTAAGAGGGAGACAAGGCGTTAGAAGTGAAGACAGGTGATCCGTCTTCAACACTCTGATGCTTAAGTACTAAAAGTAAATGATAGAAAAGAAAATAAAGAGTATGATTGGGATAGGGGATACAACTTAACTTAATCCAATAATAATTAGTTACATTTATACTTATTGCTAAATGCATTCTCTACTGGTTTTCGATGTGGGACTCAATCCCCTTATGCTCAGATCTTTTCGTGTGTTTCTAGTTGTCACGTGTGTACGAAGTGATAAGGTGAAAGCTTATGCTAACAAAACCAGAATCGTAAAGGCAACTTTCCCATCTAAGGTTTCAAATGAAACCACAATTCAAACACAGTTATAGCTTAATAACCCCAATTTATCAGACTCAAGAGAGAAACCATATCATTATCACTACTCCAAAATACATATGTAGAAGACTTGATTCAAAGGCAACCAAAACTTTAGAACTCTAAATCATTGAAATTCCCTAAAAATATGCTGAAGATCAAAGTCAATCGCAAATATATGCAGAAGATTAAATCCATAGAGACGTTTGTGTTGCTTTGCCGATCAAGAAAACATTAAAAAATTTACAAAGAGTATCGAGAGATACCGTTGCATTAGTTAATAGATTTGAAATCCACATCGGAGTTCTTCTCTGCGTCTCCTCGATCCTCTGTAGTAGCCAAGGTTGCGATAAAAAATTCAGAATTCATCTGTGCCGTTGTGTTGGCAACAAATATGAGAGAGAGAAGCTGCCGACTCTTTTGTGACGTTGTGGAAACATAGTCGGCGAAGAAATGTTGATTTTTGGCAAAAAGCTCAGAAGCTTGCTTGGATAATGGGCTGGGCTGGATCTGCTGGGCCTGGGTCGAGTAGGGGAAAAGAAAAATAGTCCTTTAAGGTGTCACACCATAACTAGACAACCGGAAAGTCATCTATACTGTAGAAGTAATCTAACGGCTTTAGAAATGGGAGTTTTGTAGACGATCTTATCTATAGCCAGTGGCGAGTGTCGGCAAAGATTTACATTATAAGATCGTCTACAAAGCTCAGGAAGTAAACCCACAGTTGAACCGGGAAGGCATCGTCCTTCTGCTGTTGTTCGAAACAGAGCAGAAAAGAGTAGTTGGATGGCAACCGCATTCTGTAGTCTCAACGTGGTCGGCTCTGGTCTCACTAAGCTAAACGACTACCGCCGCCTCATAGGCCTGAAGCAAACACTCCTCAAAAGGCAACTCTTACTTCTCTTTCAATCTCCTTTGCTTTTCATTTGGGGAGTTGTTCCTTCATTCTCAACTCTGCTCTCTCAGGTGTGATCTAGACCCCATCAAAAATTTGTGTGGTTTGTCTCGTAATGCTCTACATAGTTTCCCCAGGCGAGAAATAAAGTTGACGCAGTGTCAGCATCGCGTACAGGCCGACAATTTGGATGAGGAGAATACGCAAGAGAATAATACTTCTAAGGCAACCCTGATATGGAGGGCAGTCAAGTTACCCATATATTTTGTTGCATTCATCCCCCTCACTGTGAGTTCGTCGTGATTTGTGATGGGCACTTGGCCCTCTTACTGCATTCTTTGGCTTACTGTTTATGCATTTTGTTATATCTTTGTATGCAGGTAGGTAGCGCAGCTGCTTATTTGGAGTCGGGCATGTTTTCGCCTAGGCGTTATTTCTTGCTGTTGGTTTCTTCTGTTCTTATCATCACATGGCTTAACTTAAGGTCTAGTAACAATGATTTAGTATGTACTCCAAACAGATAGCTTTGTTAAATTTTTGTGCTGGAGACTTGAAACTGTCCTCTCGCATGAATAGTTAACTACTTAACTTAAACTTAGGATTTGGATTATTTTGGTTGATGCCTTCTTAAGTGTTTTTATTATTCGGTAAAATTTACATTGGATTTTTCCCTTCTTAGATTTCATTTCTTGGAACCCTATATTTTGAAGACAGAAATGTAGTCACTTCTTTCTTTCTGGGCTCATACAACTTCTTTATACTTCTATTTGCAGCAATGATGTGTATGATTTCGATACAGGAGCAGATAAGAACAAGGAAGAATCAGTTGTAAATCTGGTCGGCAGGTAGGATTCATTCTTCTCATTTAGCTATCTAGGCTTTACTTAGTGTCTTAACTTTATCATCTCCATCATCAATTACCAATATAACTTTGTCATGTGTATTCCTAATATAGTTTTCTCATGTGTATTGTAAGCCGTACAGGCACTCTGGTTACTGCCTACACTCTACTTGTGCTTGGTTTCATGGGGCTTACTTGGGTATCCCATGAGGCAGGAAATATGCGTGCAATTTTATTACTTGCGTCTGCAATCATGTTGGGTTATATATATCAGGTAATTTTTTCCAACATAAAGTACATCATATGCTCTTTAATACTATTTTCTAGTCTCTACTAGATCATATGTTCTTTAGAATATTCCGTAATCATATATTACTTAATCATATGTCTTTATAGTATCCCCTAATCCTTATGTAGTCTTTTGTGGGAGTTTCTTCCGGCCGATGGCACATGCATTCATTTTGGTTTATCCTTATCACCAACAAACAACTCTTTGTTGGAAAGTATTATGGTAAATATTGTTTTGTAATTAGGATTAAAGTTGTATAGATGTGATAGGAATGTAAATATTCTTTCTTATTAGGAAATCAATTGTACATCTTTATTAACCCTAAATTGGGATGAATGAAATCAACAAATTATCCCTGAACCAAAATTCTACTTAGTATCACAGCCGAATTCCTGGAATTTGAAAAATCTTGAATTGAATTGAAACCCTGAATTATCACCACTAAATTATTTCTTCCGCTGCACTTGAAATCCCTGAATTGAAACCTTTGAAGTTGAACCTGAATTCTTGAAATTGAAAACCCGTAAATCCCGAAGTATACTCTTGAAATCTTGAATCTTGAAAAACCTTATTGTTTGAAACATGAAGATATCTCGTGGATCATCAATTGCCTCTATTCATATAGTTGAATCAGGGGTGAAGAGTAATGCATTATTCCTCTCCGCATTATCTTCGACTGCTACTTGGATCATTGATATTGGTGCAACTGATCACATGACGAATACCTCCAGTCTGGTACAAACTATTAATTCATCCCCTCAACATGTTATGCCTACTCCTGATGGTTCTCTATCTTCTGTTATTGGTGAAGGTTCTGTCAAGATATCTGATAATCTGTCAGTTGACTCTGTTCTTATTGTTCCCTCTCTTGTCTATAACCTTCTATCTATTAGTCAGATAACTGCAGCGCATAGATGTTCTGTCACTTTCTATTCAGATTTTTGTATCTTTCAGGATCTTGTGATTAGACAAATTCTTAATTATGGTGTTCGAATGGGGAAATTATATTATCTTGATTTGACAAGCGGTGGAGCACAACAATTGAAATCATCGAGACAGGCGAATAATACCATCAGTTTGGATAAAGCTAAGGAGGATGTGTGGTTATGGCACCGTCGTCTGGGTCATTTGAATTTTTAATATCTACAGAAGCTTCAACCTCAACTTTTTTCACGTGTGAATACCTTAGAATTTCAGTGTGAAACATGTGAATTTGCCAAGAGTCACCATAGTACTTATTCGCCAAGTTTATTCAAATGTTCTGTCTCTCTTATGAAAATTCACTCTGATGTTTGGGGTCCTACACAAGTTCCTACCTGCTCTGGCTTTAGGTATTTTGTTACTTTTATTAATGAATGTATTAGGATGACTTGGGTATTCTTGATAAAGCACAAGAATGAAGTGTATTTCAGATTCACCAAATTTCATGTGATGGTGGCAACCCAATATCAACAGCAAATTTGGGTATTTCAACGGAAGTATGTGCTTGATCTTCTTGCTGAAACATGAATGTTGGATTATAAACTTGCTAAGACTTATTGAGATGAACCACAAGCTGGAGTTGTGTCCTGGACAGGTTCCAACAAACAAAGGCAGATATCAAAGATTAGTAGGGAGGTTAATCTATTTGTCACATACTCTTCCTGATATTGCGTATGCTGTGAGAGTTGTTAGTCAGTTCATGCATGATCCTAGTGAAGAGCATATGGAAGCTGTGATGCGAATACTCACGTACTTGAAGTTTTCACATGAAAAAAGTCTATTGTTTTTCAAGGATTGTGGGTTTGGTGTCACAGGATATTCTGATCCATATTGGGCTGGTGACAAAACAAATAGGACGTCTACATCTAGGTACTTCACATTTATTTGAGGAAATTTAATAACTTGGCGCAGTAAGAAGCAGAATGTGATTGCCCGTTCTAGTGCTGAAGCTGAATACCGAGGAATGATAAATAGAGTGTGTGAATTGCTTTGGATTCGAAATGTATTGAAGGAGTTAGGATTCAAGCTCCATAAAGCCATAGACTTACATTGTGACAATACCGCTGCAGTTAAAATTGTTTATAATCCTGTACAGCATGATCGAACTAAGCATGTAGAGATTGATCGACATTTCATTAGGGATCACCGTAATATGAGGAATATACGTTTCCCTTTTATAACGTTTGAAGAGCAGTTGGTGGATGTACTCACTAAAGGGTTGTCACACCAGCATTTGCTGGATGGATTAACAAGTTGGGCATGATTGACTTCTATGCACCAACTTGAGGAGGAGTGTTGGAAAGTATTATGGGAAATGTTGTTTTGTAATTAAGATTAAAGTTGTATAGATGTGATATGAATGTAAATATTCTTTCCTATTAAGAAACCAATTATGCATCTTTATTAACTTCAAATTGGGATGAATGAAATCAACGAATTAATCCCTGAACCAAAATTCTACTCTTCACTTATCTGATGTGGGATTCAAAATGGTTCTTCTCTGAGCCACTCTGTTTCAAAACTATGCAAACACATGTTTTTACATCTGTTTGTGTGCTGAGTTTCAGTGCCCACCGTTTCGATTAAGTTACCAAGGGTTGGGCGAACCATTGTGCTTTGCAGCATTTGGTCCATATGCCACTACAGCCTTTTATTTACTGCAGGGCAGTTGCAGGTAAATAATCTGATTCAAATAGTTTTCTTCTCTCTTTTGTATTCATAGATGGTAAATATTGGTATCTGGTTTTGACAGTGGAACATACCTTCCTGTCACTGGTTCAATTCTTCCTGCATCACTCCTTGTTGGCATTACAACAGCTTTAATCCTGTTCTGTAGTCATTTTCATCAGGTAAATTTCCTTTTTATGTTTGAAATTTGTGGTGTCTCCCTATTTCTTTTCTTTATTTTATGTTGATGGCATTACCTGATGTAATGTCCCTGCAACTCAGGTTGAAGAAGATAGGGCCGTAACAAAACTCTCCCCTCTGGTATATACACTACAGTGATCCCTGAATTTGATCCCTAGGGTAATGCAGCACAACTCTCATTATACTATTTGTACTTTGTTGTTATACAGGTTAGGCTTGGCAGCAAAAGAGGATCAGCAGTAGTGAAATCGGCAATTATAGGAATCTATATTTTGGCTGTTGCTTTTGGTTTGAGTGGGACTCTTCCTCTTACTTGTCTTGTGAGTTATACATATGTGTTTGTCTACTATGCGTGTTGTTGGTATATACTGAGTTGAGATGCCTTTGTTATTTCGGCCTAGCAGTTTCTGTTGTGTACTGTATCTTAATATTAAGTTTATTCATGATTTCTTTACAGATTTTCTGTGCCTTCACCTTGCCAGTGGCAAGACTGGTTGTTAGCTATGTTCAGGAAAACCATAATGTGAGTATTAACATTGTTTTCAAACAATCTTCAATAATAAATCATATAAATTGCCTTACTATGATTGAAATTGCATCTGATACTGTTTTGAATTGAATGTTTTTAGTATTTGTGTATTCCATGGTCCACTAAAATTTGACCTATATTTATCTGAATTGCTTCTTTTCATGTTTCAAATGTGCCGTTAGGTCTTTCTCTTACTGCATATATAAATTATTTTTATCATCACACAGTTTATTCACCAATTCAAATCGTTGATTTTTAAGTTTCCCCTTCCATAAGTTGGTCTGCAAGTTTATAGAACTTGCATACATGGCTCCTGAGAGACACTTCCATGCAATATTTAAATACCACAAGTATACTAGCTTTTATTTTTCTTACAAGAATATAACTTTTTCAGGACAAACACAAAATATTCATGGCGAAGTATTACTGTGTGAGATTGCATTCTTTGTTTGGGGCTGCATTAGCTGCTGGACTAGTAGTAGCAAGAATAGACCCTAAGATAAGTATTCCAAGGTTTTCTTTTTTATAAAGTTGTGCTATCTGATGAATCTCTAGAGAAAGGGATGCATGATTTGAAATCTTATGAGTGGCTCTCGGCAACTGTTCGTGTTCATATTCAAGCTATCCTAGTTTTTGCTTTTTCTTCGATAAAATCTCCTTGATCTTACTGCAGTCCTGATGTTTTATTTGTTAGTATTGTCACTCACATTATGTGCAGTAAACTATAGCCAATTGTATAATATATGTTCTGATGTCCAAAACAGTAGTGTTGATCTTTTATAATCCAACAATATGTGGATTTTATCATTTTCATTTGACGTTGGTAAAGCTCAAATATTATATTTTTTCATCACTGCTATTTACCAACCTTTTGTTTAAATGATGGATGTCATGTACCATGACGTTGGCTCAATTTGCATATTGATGGTCAGTCAGTTCTAAACTGAACACCTTGCAGCCTCCGGTTTAATTTCTGGAACTGAAGAAGGTACTTTGTTGCTACGGCAACAATGAATGGCTCCGTTGATGTTATTGTGTTGCTGAAACCATGAGCTTGAGAGATGGGACACGGAAAGATGTTAGTGGGTCTAGGGATTCTAAGACTAATAATCTTACGGCTCTTATGTGGAAATCGGCTTGGATCGAGATGTTAGTTGGATTTCTGTTGGCCACAGGTGGTTCACAATGTTCTCTCATGATTCTCCCCTAGTAAAGAAGCACCGAGTATTGCCGAGACACTCTCTGTGAGCCATCCATTTGATTTGTATGGTTGAGGTTCAAATGTTGCTTTTTTCCTCACTTACACCTAACCATCCAGAGAAAGGCCTCTCTCATCTCTCTTGTTTCTCTCCCAACACTTTTTGATAAGATGAAGAACATCAGCTATAGTAGTGAAGAAATATGGCTGCCTAAGATAAGCGATTTTTCCAATTCAGGTAGGATGATAAACGAAAAAGCTTAACTAAAACTTGCTTGCTTTAGACTCAAAATAACATTTTGTCTGGGACGATTCTTGCAGCCTGCTTATTAAGCCTAGTCGAGAAGAAAATCAGATTATCTCGCTGTATCCCTTGTTGAGGAAGAAAAAATGAAATCTAGCGAATTTGGAATTAAAAATCCTTCAAGGATTTAGGTTTCTTATTCTTTTTAACAAGAGATAAGCTTGAGTGATTACTATAAATAGAGGGTCTATGATCAAATCAAAAGACACATCTGAACTAATACGCAAATTAGTTCTCAGCAAACAAGCATTCTCTCATGAGAAGCAATAGACAACGGCGAAAGACATCTCTCAACTCATATGCAAATTAGCTCTCAGCAAACAAGCATTTTCTCACGAGAAGCAATTGACAGTGGCGAACTTAGAATTTTCACCAGATAAGAGGTGACAAATTCGACAGTTTACTCTTGTCAGACAAAGGCAATCAAAGGAAGATCCATCAGATAGGGCGTGAAGGTTCCCGCAGTTTACAAAGTCACCACATACTAGTGTTTTCAACACTCGGCAAGAAGATTGTCCTGCTTTGTACCAGATAGGGTGTACGAAGTATTGATTTTCGTGGATGATCAGAAAGACACGGAACCTAAGTCCTTAAACACTTCGGTAGAAAGAACTCATCAAGCGATGTTTGTGCTCTCCTCGTTCCAATCGCTTGTAAAGAGGCAAGATCAACGATGCTATGCACATCAACATTGCAGTGAAATGCCAAGCATGCAACATAAAAGAGATGGTTTGTGATTCCCCAATCACTCCCAATTCACCTGCTGGGGAAATCGAGCCAAACATTTTGGCATGCCCAGTGGGACAGGGTTTAGTGTCTCACCACAACGATAGGTGATCCTTACCGCAAGGATTGTCCTAGTTGTACTAAGCACTAGTCACTAGAGTTTCGAGAGCATAACTCGGTGCATTGTCGTAGGTTAACAGACGTAGAAGTCTAAGCAAGGCTCGGTGTCACACAAGCAACAATGACTTTCAAACCAAAGATGGCAGCGGAAATCGAGGCACTCGAGCACGCAGTGTACAAGGAGTATATGATCCAGCGAGACCAGCATCTCGATGGATAGTTGGGGGAAGTGATGAAGAAGATTATGGCTAATGAAGAAACCGTCGAGGTTTTGTAGCAAGGTCGAAAACATGCGAAGTGGTCTAGAGGAAGACTGGAAAGGGTTTCAGAAGCAATTTGACACACTTACTTTAGGCTAGAATAACTTGGTAGCAGATGTGGCCTCTCTCAGCGAGCAAGTGCAGAAGAGTCTCAAAAGCATCAACGAGTCCATCACTACATTAACAAAGAGTGAGGACTTAGACAGAAAAAATCCTACAAAGGAGTCTCCGCTACCGGAAGAGTGGGAGAAGACGGTCCTCAACCACATTGAGCAAACGATGCCTGAGGAGCCAAAACTGCCGAGCGGTTATACTTAACCTTTTTCATAAGATGAAAATTGGGAATGGACAAAGAGTTATAAATCAATCAACTTCACTTGTTTCAACGGTCATAGAACTGAGATTGCAGCGATCCACATGGCTCGTTTCAAACTTCAGTGTAGGGCGTGGGGAGAGAAAGACGGACTCATGCTCAGAGCTTTCAGTTTCTCTCTCTTTGGGTCAACTCTAGTATGGTATACAGGTTTGCGACCCCACTTAGTCCCAGACTGGCCATCTATAGAGAGACTGTTCGCTGATCATTTTGGAGGACTCGAACCGGAGGTCGAGATCTCAACACTATGCCAAAATGACACAACAACCTTCTGAGTCACCGGTGACTTACTTACATCGGTTCAGAGCTGAATACAATAAGTGTAAGACATCCTTGACAATGGTTGAAATTGTAGACATCGCCATTAGAGGGCTTGAAGATTGATTGCATAGCAAGTTCGAGGGCATTAAAGTTGCCTCCTTGAATGACCTGATTGATGCAGTGTCCAAAGCCCATGCTACTTTTTAGGAGAGAGACAATAAGCAGAATGCATAAAAGGCTAGGGAACATATGCTCCAAAGGCCTTATATGTTCTGGAGGGGCATAAATCAGTGTCAGCAGTCTACCTGGAGGAGTCAAAAGTAAAGTTTTTGATCCAGAGGTGGCAGATGTTTTAGGCTTAGACCTGGCAACACAGAAGATGGTGAAGTCTAAGAAGGTGAAACTTAATAAAGGGCCAGTCACGATATCAACTAGTACCGTCACTAAGCCAGAATTTGAAACATATACATATGATGCTAACCTGACACACAAAATCGTTGATGACTTGATTGAAAAGAAGCTGATAAAGTCTGACTTTAGGACGTCCCCAACTGCGGAGCAGCATAAAGGAATGAAATGCAGCAAGTTTCACAACATGTAGGACTACACAACCATGGAATGCGTCAAGTTGAAGGATGTCATCCAAAGATGGATCAATGATGGAAAGCTTGCTATTGAGCCAGCACCCAGATTGGCCTTGGTCGACGTCTAAGTCTGTGCCAATCAGACCGTGGGTATGCTGGACTTAAACATGGAAGGGTCCTAAAAGTGAGAGGATAATGAAACTCAGCCGCAGGTCAGGGGGATAAAAGAGCAACGATATACCTTTCGCGAAGACAAGGCTTCTGAGGCTCTAGAGGACCTTATCGTAGCAGGAATAGCCGAGGTGTCGTTTGGCCTACAACCGGATCCTCAGGTGGGTAAAGACAAGCCGTATTGTAGGTTTCACCGTGCATGGACTCATGCTAAAAAGTAGTGCATAGGTTTGCAGCGGTAGATCCAACAGTGGATCGACGAAGTGCAAATTCCCCTCCTGGATGTCGATACAAGGGTTACACCCACCAACGAAGGAAGTTTCCTTGTCAAAATGATAAGACAAAGAGACGAATGATGGTAGATCTCACTACATCAGGAAGGGTCAAAGCAGCGACTGACTAGAACAAAACAAGCTCTAAAGGCAAGGAAAATTTAGAGTTACCAGAAGCAGCACCAGTTGTACTGTGCACCAAATGCAAGGTTGAGTGTGGTTTAAAGATGACCTACGACGAATTCATAAAGGAAATGAAAGCTGCTCCAAGCGTCACGTCACGTCCAGAAAACTACCAACTTTCCAGCCCAATAGAGATGTCTCCTCCTCTCTGAGATTGTAACGTCTTCAAAAGGATAAGAGCAGCGGAGAAGTACATGAAGCCAGTTGCGAGCAAGGTAGGGACATCTAAGCAGGTTACCAGACCTTATATACCGCCGACGTCTCGGTCCGTCATTAAAGAAGACTTATGGTACGTCAAGGAAGGGGGAAAGACAACAGAAATAACCCCAACCAGGAAAGGAAAGATGCAGAGACAATATGGTGCAATGAAGAGGACGTTAGAAGGATTGGATAAGGGCTTCATTAGTCCTGACCAACTGGTTGAAACCCCGGAACAGATCCAGCGAAGGATGAACAGGCTATCCGCTAACACGGTGATAACTTTCGATAGAAACTCCACCAGGAATAGTGGGTTCTCCCGAATCAGTAAACCTAAACCACCGGAGGTTCAAAAGGCTTCAAAGAAGCCCCGAAGGTCTGAAAAGAAAACAAAGCCTTTGGCCCTGGAGAGATTGCAAAGCAGTCCAAAATGAGAGACAATCCATGTCAAGGCTAAGGAGAACAAAGTCCTTCAGTGGTGTCTAAAGCCATTGGTGGTTGAGGAGCAGAAGAACCTTATGGAGGCCTCCATTGTAAGCCTCGAGGCAAGGGAAGCTGCATCGACGACACCTACATCAGTAGAGGTAATAGGAGTGAAGCAAACAATGGAAATTACTGCCGCAACAGAACGAACCCCTGAGGTTCCCATAGTGGAGGAAGATCTTATCCCAACAGAAGCGGCGAGATCGGTTGATCATGAGATGACCGAGGACTTATCACCGATAAGGATGGATGATGACTTGAAAGGGGACAAGCAACTCGTCGATTATGATGACGAGTATAACATTGAACATATGGAAAGGAAGAGGCTAATTAACCTATTACATGAGTACAAAGACTGTTTCGTTGAGAAGTACGAAGACATGCCAGGTTTGTCACCAGACTTGGTATGTCACATGTTGCCAATTTTTCCAGGAAAGAGACCAATACAACAGGAGATGCGTAGGATGAACACTAAGAGAGCAATACTCATAAAAGATGAGGTACAAAAGATGCTTAAGTTAGGCATCATTCTTGTAACCAAATACAACGAGTGGTTATCTAACATAGTACAAGTTCGAAAGAAGAATGGGAAGATAAGGGTCTGTGTTGACTATAGAGACCTTAACAATGCAACTCCAAAAAATGCATATCCCATGCCAGTAGCGGATGTGCATGTGGATTCAGTGGCTCGACATGAAATGCTTTTGTTCATAGATGGCACAACAAGGTATCACCAAATCCTCGTGGCTGAGGAAGATAGACACGAAATAGCTTTTCAATGCCCAGGCTTTGCAGAGGTCTTTGAATACGTGCTCGGATTGAAGAACTTCAAAGCAACTTAGAGCCATGCACTTCATTTTCCATGGCCTTTTGGGTAAGTCCATGGAAGTTTACATCGATAATGTAGTAGTTAAGTACAAAAAGAGAGCAGATCATGTCTAGGACCTTCGCCAAGTATTCAAACGGATGAAAAAGCATAAGCTTGAGATGAATCCAGCCAAATGCATTTTTGGAGTACAAGCGGGAGACTATCTGGGGTTCCTAGTTCATCAGTGAGGGATAGAAGTTCCAAATAACAAAAAAGAAGCAGTGATCAATGCTTCACCACCAAAGAACAAGAAGGTGCCTCAGCGGTTGCTAGGCAAGGTCAATTTTTTACGACGGTTCATTGGCAACGCTTCAGGAAAAACTCAACATTTCTCACCGCTTCTTAAATTCCAAGGTTAGAAGGTATGGGAGTTTATTCACCAAGAGGCTGTCGATGCTATTAAGCATTATCTTACCAACCTACTAGTCTTGGTACCTCCAAGGCCTGGAGTGCCCCTTAAACTTTACATATCAGCAATAAACACTTCAATCGGCAGCCTACTAGCATAGGATGACAAAGGTGGAGCGAGCGATCTTTTACCTCAGCTGTATGTTAACAGACTGCAAGACTAGATACTCACCAGTGGAAAAGTTTTATTTGGCTTTGTACTTTTTAGGGTGCAAGCAAAGACACTACATGCTTTCATTCACCATGTATATCATCGCTCAAACGGATCTAGTCTAATAGATGCTTTCACGACCTATTCTTAGAGGGCGTCTTGGTAAATGGATACTAACTTTGTCAGAATTTCTGATGCATTATGTACTGTAGAAGATAGTTAAGGGTCAAGCAGTGGTCGACTTTTTTCCGCTTCACCAAATGCTCGAAACACCAGAGTTCAAAGAGTTAGATCTTTCTTGAGCTTCGGCAGCCCCGTGGCAGTTATAATTTGATGGTTCTAGTACCAGCACGCTTGCAGGAACAGGCATCGCCCTGATCAACCTCGAGGGTGAAACCGTTGCCTATTCTTTCCGCTTAGACTTTCATTGCACTAACAATGTCACAGAATATGAAGATTTTATCATCGTCTTAGAGTTGTTGCTTAACTTAAAAGTGACCGACGTGCACATCATGGGAGATTCTCTATTGGTCATTCGACAGTTGGAAGCCACATTCAGAACATGGGTGATCTTGGAGCTGTATGTGAGATGAGATAGTGAGTTACTAGACCTATTCACATAGGTCTCTTTAGAGCACATCCCTAGAGAACATAACCACGCAAAAAATGAGTTAGGTCAGTTAGCCACGGGAATTAGTCTGAAGGATGGAGTTAGAGAACGCATCCTAAAGGTGAAGCGCCGTACTTTACCGTGAGTCTTGGTCCGTAAAGAGGAAAAAGATGAATGGTATGTAGCTGCATTGGATCATATTGATAAGGATTTGAGACAACTGTTGATCACATACTTAAAGGATCTTAGTACAACTATAGATAACAGACTCAGTTCTTAGGTCTCAACCACGTGCTCAGAAACGATGAGTTTCTTAGACGGGGAGGTAATGGAGTTTATTTGCTCTATTTATATGGCAAGGAAGCTAAGAAGTTGCTACGAGAGGTTCATTTAGGGGTCTATGCCCAAGATGTGTTGGGTACTAAGAAAACATGGATATTAATGGACAACTATTCTCAAGGACTGCATCTCGTTTGCTAAGGGGTGCGAGGATTTCCAAGCCCATGGACCAAAAAGTCATATTCCAAATATTCCAATGCAGCTGATTATCAAACCATGGCCATCTCGTGGATGGTCATTGGATCTGATCAGAATGATTCATCCTCATTCCTCGATGAATCACAAGTTCATCATAGTGGTAGCAGATTTCTTTACCAAGTGGGTTGAAGCCAAAACATTGAAAGTGGCTTTAACGGTGGCTATTAGACAGTACCTATACGAGGATATCATCTATAGGTTTGGGATTTCGGAGTGCTTCGTCTCAGAAAGGGGGGCATCATTTATATCCGGAGAGGTTGAGGAGCTAATGAGAGATTTCGATATCCAATTCTTACATTCTTCACCTTACTATGCCAAATTCAACGGGCAGGTGGAAGCAAGCAATAAATTCATCTTCCACATTTTGAAGCGGATGCTCACTGATAATCCTTAACTCTGGCATGAAGAACTTTTCAGCACGCTGTGGGAGCTAATGAGAGATTGAGGAGCTAATGAGAGATTTCGATATCCAATTCTTACGTTCTTCACCTTACTATGCCAAATTCAACGGGCAGGTGGAAGCAAGCAATAAATTCATCTTCCACATTTTGAAGCGGGTGCTCACTGATAATCCTTAACTCTGGCATAAAGAACTTTTCAGCACGCTGTGGGTGGGCATATCGAATATAGAAGAGAAGTCTGACTACTACTACCCCGTCTGCCCTCATGTTTGGGCATGATGATGTCCTTCCTTTGGAAATAAATTTCCAATCGGTGTGGGTCATGGATCAACATAACCTCATTAAAGAAGATTATTTCCAAGCAATGTGGCAAGAGCAAGAAGACTTGGACGAACTGTAACGACCCAAACCTAAATTAGTGGGTTAATTATCATTAGTCGCGCTAATTAATGAGTTATTCTTAGTATGAACAGTGATTTATGTAGGAATATCAATGTTAAATCCTCGAAATCGATCACACCGCAAGGGTTATTGGAATTGAAGAAATATGGTATATCGACAGTCTTACGGTGAATTTTCAAGTAGCGATTATGACATTATGTTCTCACCACGTTGACTTTTCGTGATGTAAATTTTCAGGATGAAATTTTTATTAGGGGGGTAGATTGTAACGACCCGAACCTAAATTAATGGGTTAATCATCGTTATCTTCGCTAATTAACGAGCTAAGCATCATGCGTTACGTTTATGGAGATTCGTCATGACTAAAAATTGACTTTTTATAAATTATGAATTTGGGCTCGTTTCCTTCACGAGAATTGTAGAGGGAATTATTTCAAGTTTGTCAATACTTTTAATACATATTTCAGAGATCTGAGCTAATTTCTACGAATTTTAGAAGTTTATGGTCAAAAATAAGTAAATGAGAAATTTATCACAAGTTGAATTTGATGGACCACTAGCTTTTCACTACATTTGATCTGGGCCGTCCATCTATTTTGGATTAAGTGAGATAAAATATCGATCTAGGTAAACTCCAGTTACTTTCTTTGTCCCTCCCTCTCGCGACCCGACTCGGCTTGTTCTCCTCGCCGGCGACCGAGAGTGACGTCAACGCCGACCAACGATTCTTCCCATCATCTTTTAAAAAAATTAAAGCTCATCATCCCCTCAATAAATTCCAGGCCTCAAATCAACCATGCAAGGCGTTATGGAGTGGAAATCGATGAGATATCTTGGCGAGTTACTATAGCTATCGGCGACCCAGCTTTGACCGGAGTCGGTCGACAAAAGCTTGGGGCTTTTAAAGCCCACTGTCCCAGAAGCCATGTGGGACTAGCCTCACATCACTATTTGGCTGGAGGACATCGGACGCACGACGTTGATTTTCGCTGAGTTCCCAAAGTTCTTGAGGTAAATTCCGGCCAAATTCTTCCGATTTGGACTTTGTGGCTTTGATAAGAAATGTTTGGCTTGGAAAGATCTTTAAAATGATGTGTCTTCAAAATGCCTATGGCAGCATGTGAGGCCCACACGCTGTTGTGCAAGGCAGAGCTCCGGTGATTTGAACCATAAACACTTCATGAGAAGTTTTCTGTGATGATTCAAAGTATTTTTCAAGTAGTTTCGAATCAATTTTCTAACATTTCATCTATGCACAGGAATCAAGGCGACACAACACGCCGACTTAATCGTTTGTCCCTTGTCGAGTCAAAATGAAAGCTTGGTAGCGTACGAATTATGAACTACAAGGTCTGAATTGTGTCGTTACTCAAGTTGTGCGAGGATGGGTTCTGTAGCGTGACTTAGTTATCTAAAATAATGTAAGTTTCCAATCAAATACTACATCTCAGTTTCCTTTATTCATAGTAGTTGTTTGGTTGAACATTTATTAATCGACGTAGACGTACGGGTTTCTTTAGGATCACCGGATATACTTTTCATGTTAGAATATCAACATGCTAGCTAATTACTGGCGATCCAGGTGAGTGAACATTTTATTTTCACTGTCGTAGCGAGTAGTTATTATTTTTACTTACTTGCATGCAAGTGTTTCAGTTTCAGTTTTCAGTTTTAGTTTCTATTGTTTAGGCTTATGTGCATATCATCATTCATTGCATCGATGCATTAGCTACTCGATTCTCGAGGGCTCCAGGATGGGTTAGATGCCTTGACCTAGAATTTACATTTTAGCTTCTCGATTCTCGAGGGCTCTAAGATAGGTTAGAGACCTTGACCTGTCATTTACATTTTTAGCTACTTGATTCACGAGGCCTCCAGGATGGGTTAGAGGCCCCGACTTGACACTTATATTTCCGCTACTCGTTTCTCGAGGGCTTCAGGATGGGTTAGAGGCCCTGACCTGGCACTATCTTGCACATAGAGTATCGTCTCAGATTAGAGGTCCTTAGACAATGCCTCCACAACACTTACACACACAGAGTTCACTGTAGACTCGCTATATTTTTATATTGTCATTATTTTGGAGAAAGACATAAATTCTTTGGTTTACGTTATTTCAAGATTACGGTTTTTATGTTCTTCGTGCCTTTCCCTGGGCTTTTGGTTTCAACTGCCCAAATTGCAGGGTGTTGGCTGAGGACAGATGCACATGCATATCGAGGCATAACAGTATCCGCCATAGGATCCGAGGTTAGTCCTACAAGTTAGCATTTAGTCAGCTTAGGTAGTTTTGAGAGTAACGACTTCAGTATCATATCATGCTTCATTTGACTTACAAACATGTATTATTATTTGTTTTATTAATGAGTTTCTAGTGAATTGTAGTTCTGAGACCAAAAGCTTCAGTTAAATATTCTAGATATTACGTGTTGAACTTAGGTTAGCAGTGTCATTAGGGTTTAATCTCGGTTTAGGCAACTAAATTGGGGTTGGGTCCTTTCATGAACAGCGACTTGAGGCTCTCAACAGTTTGCTCACTGAAAAGCAGCAAGTTTCTCGCTCTTACGATAGGCGAAAGAATCCCATCAACGAGCCGATTTAAGAGTATGACAATCCACCCGACCAAGGGACTTAGTTTTCTTGTGTTCGTGGACAACCCACATTAGAGGGTCCTTTTTGTGATTGCTCATGTGGCAAAACATGGGGGCATCAATATACTATAATGACCAATACCTGTGGCCAAAATAATTTTGTACTCCAAAAGTGTTTAGCAAAATACCAGTCAGTGGTCATTAATTTTCCTCGCTTAATAAATACTACATACATGGACTGTATTAGAGTCTAGTTTTACATAATATAGTAGACTCACTACTGAGGCCCAATTAAAGCACCTATGTCTAACACCTAAGCGGTCTTCGCGGGGGATGCAGGTGGCTCCAAAGAAGCCTGCTCAGTGGGACTCACAAGCATGTCTATTATCAAGTCCTTAGCGACTTCAAAGCTTTCCTCACTCTTGACAAAGATATTTCCCGCCACAGGAAGTCGGTTGGGAAGATAGGCGGAATCCATTAGCCAGGTGTGGTGGAAATCTCTGCTGGATTAACAAGGCATCTTCAATCACGTCGCTTGGGTCTCATTTCAAGGCCTAGGGGGCCATGTTTTGACTCAAAATAACATTTTGTTTGGGCCAATTCCCGCGGCCCGCTTAATAAACCTAGTTTTGGAAGAAAATTAGATAATCTCGTTGTATTCCTTGTTGAGCAAGGAAAAATGAAATCTAGCAAATCCAGTATTCAAAATCCTTCAAGGATATAGATTTCTTACTCATTTGTACAAGAGATTTGCTTGAGCGATCACTACAAATAAAGGGTCCATGACCAGATCAAAAGACACCTCTCAACTAATACGTAAAATTTCTCTCAGCAAACAAACCTTGTCACACGAGAAACAATCGACAACGACGAATTTAGAATTTTCACCAGAAAGGGCGTGACAAATTCGATAATTTACTCTTGTCACACGACGACGATCAAAGGAAGATTCACTAGATAGGGCGTGAAGGTTCTGCTGGTTTATGAAGTCACCACATACCAGTGTTTTCAACACTCGCGAAGAAGATTGTTTTGCTTTGTACCAGATAGGGTGTACGAAGTATTGATTTTTGTGGCTCAACAGCGAGACACGATAATTAAGTCCTAAAACACTTAGGCAAAACGAACTCTTGGGGCGAGGTTTGTGCTCTCCTCGTTTCAATCATAAAGAAACAAGATCAACGGCACTACGTACATCAACATTCTACGTTCGGCAGTAGCACGCCAAGCATGCAACGTAGCTTTTGATTCCTCAATCACTCCTAATTCACCTATTGGGCAAATGCTCGGTGATTGAATTCTCGGAGAGGATCTGAGTCTGTTCCTAGAGTTGGTGGGCTGCCTTCCCCAATTCAAATACCTACGACCAAGAAAAAAATATTAAGGTCAGCTGACTATCATTCCACCTAAAATTTTTGACACCCTAATAGAAAACCGACACGTGTTTGTTTCAATAATCGACTTAACGCCGTGATTAGTTATTTAGTCTTCTTGCTCTTCTTCATCGTTAATCAACATCATTCTGCAAACCAGTGCATACTGGTTCTTCCATTAATCATTATAATAGTTTTTTAAATAAAAAGATTACATCTTCAATTTGATTCTATTACATATATCTTTTGTAAAGAACGATTCAATAATGACTCTTTACCCCGCCATAATACTTATACTCGAAGTACAATGATACTCTTTGGGTTTTCTATCTTTACCCATATGCCCAGATCACTTAATACTATCAATAATCCAAAAATTCTTTAGTTCTCTGATTATCAATATTCAGCTGACTCAGCAACTTTTCGATGACCTGATGGTTCCCTTCCATTCCCTTTCCCATGGCCCCCTCTATTTTTTATCCTTCATTTAAAAAGTAAGCCATTCTTGCTTGGAACCCAATGAAAAATAACAAGATAAATGAATTTGGGCACCAACATTTTGCTCTGGGCACCATGGCACAAAGCTCCGCATAAACCCGCTGCAATCCGAAATCCAAAGTTTAAAATCTTGACCTCTTCTAGCGAGAGAATAACAACAGAGACGGAGGCTCATCTCCGTCGACAAACCTGCCTCCTCCACCGCCGATGTTAGCCCAACCTTGTCATTGTTCGATGCAGAAATTTTCCTCGGGAGAGACCTTTCCCGCGAAGCAGTCTCTTTTATCTCGGATGTCTTAACCGCGTGAACCGGTCTATCCTGCTCGTGCTTCGTATGCTGGCGTGCCACCGTTCTTCAACGGAATTTGGACTGATTACAGCCGCCTGACTTCTTATGTAAGCGATTAGAACAGGGAGAGCACCAACCCTGCTCGAATAGGTTCTTTTTGCCTAGAAACCTAGGACTTTGATATGTGTACCTCTCTGCCAAATCCAGAAATCGATACTCCCACGTCTTTCGTGCAGAGCAGAGCAATCTCTCGACGAAGTGTTGAGAACACTCGCTTCCTTTGAGTATCCAAGCTCCCAACTTACAAGTGAGCCGCTCTTCAACCTTCAGGTTGCAATTGCTTCCTTGGAGTCGTAAATACCTTCACTCGATAGGTGAACAGCACTCAGACCTTCTGGTTGCAAGGTAGATAGGAATCTCGAGGACGAGATAACCGTCTAGGTTTGTTTGCGTATAGCAAGGATGTTTGATTGAATGTTCGGGTGTCTCTACATAAGATCCTTGCATTCCTTATATACTCGCTTACTAATCAGTCATTGATTCTATTTCTAACTCTTTTGCTCTTGTAATCTTGTCTGAATCTCATACCAGCATACGTGTTATACCACTCATAGGTATTCTAATTCCACCATAACTTTTCTAAGAGTTCTGCAATAATCAACCAGTTATGATAGAAACTGAGCCGCGTGAAACCAGCTCGATAAGACACAGTTCTAATAGAACTCTACGTCTTCTTCTAGCGAAGCTCGCTAGACACTTTATAACTTAACTCCCTCGATAGGAATTAACAACACAATAGACCGCTCGCTGGACCTCGGTTATCCAGGCCCAAAGTAAATATTTTATTTAGGCCCAAACAGTCATCTCTCTCCTTCCTTCCCTTGACTTCGACATATTAGAATTCATAGATTCCCTCGATCGACCAACTCGTCGTCGTCTTGAGGTTCAACATTTGCGTCTTGATGTTTCATTTCTCGATATGCAGCCTGTCAGAGCTCATCGCGCGGGACGATGCCGTTTCGTCCTTGTGGGAGTTTATTTTCTTTTTTTTTTGATGTTTATTTAGGTTCTAGAGTTTGGGGGGGTATGGGGTTTAAGGTTTCAGGCTAGGGCTGTGATTTGTCGTTTTGTAATATGTTTAAAAACTTGACTTAAATCTAACTATAAAATAATTTTACTAATTTTAGCATAATAAAAAGTTAAAAACATAAATGAATAACAAGTCTTTTAAAAAAATATAGACGGCCCATATTAAGTCTACTATTTTCAAGTGGTCAGATTTTATCAAATAATATGTGCAGAGACTTTTTGACAATGGATATTGTTCAATTTCCGAAGGGAGGAATAATGAAAATCAATTTTTTTGTCAAGATTTTTGACAAAGTGAGGTAGATTCAAAGCCCACAAGAATGTGTGTATAAAATTTTGTTTCGAATTATTTTTTATGGAATGGCTATATTCGTTTTAGTTGTAAGGGTAATGGGGTTACAACGATTGGATGCACGGATCGATGTCGTATCTAAGTCAAAAAAATTAAATTTTTTACATTGGTATGTTCGGTTTGGTAAAATAATTTTTCATTTGCGATTCGAGAAATTTTGATAAATGTCCAATTTAAAGCCTCTAAATGGTTTTTACCCAACTTTAGAAACTAATTAAAAAATAACCATTTATTAAAATAAAATGACTCTAATACCCTCTCTTTTAATGTGTTTCATAAATTCAGTCATTTGTAAACAAAGAAGAAATCCCAACATTTAAGTACATTTTTCCCAACAACTAGTGGCGGAGGGCGGAGGGCAGAGGGAGTACATGCCGAGTGGAGACAGTTGCCCCCGCTGACAATTTGAGAATTATACCCACTCCCACCGATTCAAAGCAAATATGTATATATTGGTATGTTTAGTTGTTTTTTCCGATACATATTTGTATGTTTGGTTGTTACTTGACCTCATCTCTACCCGCATAAAACAATTAAACCAAGAATGAGGCTTATCAGCTACACCAGAATCGGGAAGCATAAACCTGTTATACTTTGTAGCATGTACATTCGGTAGAGATAAAAGAAAACATACTAGATAGCTTGCTAGTGGATCCATGATGGTGTGTAGTTGTAGTTAAGAGGATTGGGGTTCATACTTTGCTATATTGGTGAACGAGGCTAAATGTGTTATGTGAATTCTGGGTTAGAGTATATAAGGAGTTCAGTTGAGAATGACAATGCCATAAATGGATTTGTGTGAGGTGCAACGGGTTGGGATTGGGACTTGATCGGAGAGAATGGCGAAGGAGGCAAGTGTTCGTGTGAGAAAACAGAAAAAGGGTATTAGAGTCTTTGTATCCCAATGTATGAGTAGTTTTCAGTTGTTTGTAGTAGTTGGGTAAAAACCATTTTATAGGCAGGAATTTGCACATTTATCAAAATTTCTCTTGAGATTTAGTATCACAAAGCATTTTCATGTAACTAACAACTAAAGTAAACAACATTAATATTCATATGGTGACTTTGTAACATATGAGAAACTAAAACAGTCTAAAGAAAAATGAGTACATACTCATATATCCATCTAGTTGTAATATGTATTGTGTGAAATAAATTAGCTTTCTCGAAGTTCGTTTAGATACTGGTCAATTAGGTCAAACTTTATTTAGGATTTACTTACATACCCATTTATATATTTTGTTCATTCTCCTATGGGAGGAGTACCTAAGTTGATTTTTTTTGTCAAATATTTTGACATGGTTAGGTAAATAAGAACCTCACGAGAATGTGTGTATAAATCTTGGTCACAAATAATTTTTTACAGAGTGACTATTGTTAGAACTCGACCCTGATTTAGCAGGCTGAGCCGGGATTAGACCCTAACGACGCTACTAATTAAGGTGTTTAATAAAAAGTATAAGAACTTCTCAACACTGAATTTCATAAATCACAAAAGTCAATTAATGTATAACCCATACTATGCTCTTAAAGGATAAAATAAATTGCTGACACTAGAGCGACTAGACACTTCTAACACAGCTAACCTAATTAGCTACTACTCAAAGGATCAACAGTGGATCCTGTCGAAGGAATCTATTATGCCTCAAACTCCGTACGCGCCCAACCTCCACTTAAAATCTGCAATCTTGGCATTTGAAACAAAAGGGCCCAGGGAAGGACATTCCAAAAACAAAAACTGTTAGAGTGGACAAAACAATATAACGTAAGAAAATGTGTAATGATAAAAGTTATGTCCTTCCACTGAAATTCCTGTGAAAAACTGTATGTCAGTGATGTAAAAGCCCATGTTGCACTGAACAAATAAATAAAACCAACAACTGGCTTTGAAAACAAAAAAACTGACGAAAAATTGAAATCCAGTTGATTATGGTAAATCTATTATGGTAAAGCCACAGGGACCCAACATCAAGAGTCGTCCAATGTCAGCTAGAAGCCTAGTGTGACACACTAAAACATCTGGGATAACTATGAGATCAAGCTTGGACTGGAGTAACTGATGGTGTACCTAGGGAGGCGGTGATAAGGTGGTCTAGCTAGTGCCTGTCACCTATTGTCGTCTAGAGTCTAGCTAGCCTAGACAACATAAGTAACTCGATGATCAGTCGAGTAACTCATATGCGCATACGTAAATGATCTGAACTGAGCCTCCAGGGTAACAACCATAAGTGACATAAACTGAAATACTGTAAACTGAGATCTATCTGAGCTGGATGCTTAACTGAAGGCGTCAACCACTGAGACATATTTGAACATGACGCAAATATGAACGCGTCATATGCTAGAACAAACTATAATCAAAATTGGACTAGCTAGACTAAAATCGTGAAAACATGGGCACTAAAGAGATTTAATATTTATAACCAAGCTGAATTGAAAGCAACATGCATAAAGAGTTAGTTGAACTAAAATCATAAATCATAAATGCTAAATTATGTAGAAACCAAGCTAAGGTAAACTGATTACTTGCAACGCAAAGAACTAGTTGAACTGAAAACTAAATTCTAATAACTTGAACGTAACTGATTGAAATTGCGAACGTAATCGCTAAAACAAGGTAAATTAGACAAATATTTCAGGTTAATACTGTCGCATTAGGAACTGTAAAAAGCTAGGGTCCACTCACCTGAATCGCCTGAAGAATTATAATCAATCCACTAGCTCGCAAATCATACTCGGCCCTCCTGAGGTCAAATAAAAAATCTCGATTAATTAATGGAAGTTCTATCATGCAACTAAATGGATAATGTAATTCAAGACAGAATGTTGATCAGAAACCCACATTACAATTTCGATAACGGGAGACGCTACCCCAAACTCCTAGTATAGATGAACCCTAAGCACGATCATAGTAGTCATGCCTTACAAACTAAATTCAACTAAAGATGAGCTTCAAATCTTGTGTAGGAGCCGAAACATTACCAAATATGTCAAATGACATGAAACTACGCAAAATTGGCTACGTAAAGGTTTAGTAAACTTCCCGTGAAAATTTTGGTTTCTTGTCGCCGGAGCTCTGCCGCGCCAGTGGTACGCGCTGTCGAAATCCATTTACCTCTGATTCTTGCAATCGACATATCAATGAAAAACTCAAAGCAAGCTTAACAATTCCTTCAACTACACCTAAACATGAAAATGCTTGAAATCATCGAAATCTACCTTTGAAAACTGGATATTATGTCAGATTCTGACATCGTCCATTCGCTGTTCTCCAGCCAAGATAGGCCACGGGATTGGTGGCGTTCACCTTCTGTAAGGACAAGGGTGAAAACACATATGGTCTTGTCGGCAATAACTAGCCAAAACATCGCCGTCGGCGACGAGGCCGAACCGAGAAGGTTGAGAAACTTCTCGGCCTCGATTCTCCCTCGAGCAGTGATGTATGGCAGTTTTGAGGGCAGGGGAAGGTCGAGGAGGAGAAGAGGAACCGATTCTAGGTACTAAAGAGAGCCACGGTGGTCAGATGACGAGGATCCGGGTTGCGTAAATAAAGTTTTACCCATCCGGGTAGAAATTTGAAATTTATACCCCAAGGTTGATATAAATCAATGGTCTAGAATCAACAACTATCAAATCTGAAGGCCGAGATTTAACCTCGATTAATTTATTTTGAAATTTTAATTTTAAGCTACAAGAACTTCAAAAATTCATAAAAATTCACTCAGACCTCCGAAATCCAAATAAAAATACGCACGAATTTGCGATAAAATCCTCTACAATTTCTGTGAAGAAAATGAGTCCAAAAAAGTCAAGACGAATCTTGATAAACTTTCGATAACCATAACATATTCATCGTAATTCCAATTGTTACGCTTGACGTGGTCTCGAACTCATCTTGGCGAACTCTATGACTTCTTTGAAGAAACTGAAACCAAAATTGTAACTTATAAATATCAATTTTTAAATCACGACTATCGACAAATCCTCGATAAACGTTATATATGTTGATTAGCTCGATAATTACACGACTAATGAGTATTAAGTCGCTAATTTGAGTTCGGGTCGTTACAATCTACCCTCCTAATAAAAAACTTACCCTCAAAATTTACACAATTGCAAGTCATCCCATTACTAAGATTCTGTACCTTTGCAAGGTCCCAGACGCACAATGCTTCCTCAACTACACTAACTACAGGGGTGCGATTCCCGCAAGGATTTAAACTGATTTCATGAACTACCTCAACACCTCGAGCAAAGCATGCCCTGACATGCTACAACACCACAAATATCCCTTTAAGTCACTCACGAACTGCTGAAAGCAAAAAATTTAATTTAGAAATTGCTGATGGGACACTAAAGTCGCTCAAATGAAAATCCTAGACTCTAGAACGGGAATCACGAAGTTTTATGCTTCCTACCCTACTGCTTTTGTCAATGAATAGAATAAAAGAAATGTGAAATGCAACTAACAACACAACTGTAACGACCCGAACCGAAAATTACGCACAAATCGGTAAGAATTAGGTTTATCGCGAATTAGTCGAATCGTGTGATTTATTTATGACAAGGCGGTTTAACACCTCTCAAAGATACCCTATTCACAACCTGGATATATCAATGTAGTAAGATAAATAGGGGTTATCAAACTCGAGGAATTGGTGAAACTAAATCCTAACACACTACTATGTTGACAGACTCGACTACAGAACACTAATGGTTATCGAACCTAAGCTAGACAGACTCAAATGCAGCGAAATTTTGACACAATGAACTAGACACAGTGGTGGACTACCACACAAAATTTGAGGGTATTCGGAGTTGATTTGGTTACCGAAATAAATCGGCTAAGCTACAGCTAATGCTGAAAATAAACGCTGAAAGTAAATATGCTAATGAATGCAAATGGGTTTAAACTATATGATTAAAGAGTTAAGAGGAATGCAATCCACCACCGTCATTCCATCTATCTAACACATACTTAATCTAATGCACATATCCAATGAATGAAAGTTCCCAGGAAGAGTTGATCGTTACAACCACATCCTATTACCTAATCTTTATGCCTATGCAGGTTTGTCATGGACCTCCCCTACATCTATCCCTCTATTGAACCCATAGTCATGGACCCCAAGGTTTACAAAGAAGAAAGCATTAAGTTCAAGAAAAGGTTTGAGAAGCTACAAGGGTTCACAAGTAATGGGCGTGTCTTGCTAGACCTATGGATTTCAATCTCCCGCCGGTAAAATCGGTGTATCACTATAGAGAATCCGGTGGAAGAAATTATCTTCAGTCGCCCGTATCTCATGAAACTAGAACCCTAGCATGCATACTAAGTTGTGCACTAAAGCAAATTAACATACAAGAATTCATACGGTGATCATTCAGAGAAAGAAACCTCATTCATAAAATATGCAAAACTAGATTAAAGTGTATGTATTAAAAAGACTTCATGTACGGGGCTTCAAGCAGCCCCTTAACAAAGGAAAATTAGCTACTCATAGTCATAAATAAAAACATCAAAGAGTTCATAAAAGATAGACAAAAGATGTAGAAAGAAGAACTCTTAGCGACGTCGAGATCGCAAGCATGCAGTTTGGTTCTCCTTTCTCTTCTGTTTCTTCTGTTCGTCCGTGCTTGCCGTGAGCCTCCCTTCTCCTCTTTTTTTCCTTCCTCTCAAAACTCTCCGTTTCTGTTCTTCTGTTCGTCCGTACCCTTCTTTTCTGAAAACTCTTTTCTTTTAAAAACTCTCTTCTGTCTCTCCGTACGTATCCTTCTCTTAATTGATCTCCCAATCCCACATGGACTCCTCTTCTAGTTAATCACGTCCCTTGCCTTTCCAAGCTAAGTTAATTAACTTAGCTCCTCCTCACGTGTTAGCTCCTGATCCATAAAGAAAATAGATTCCACTTTATTTGTTAGCCCAATTTCTCTCCTTGTTGACTTAGGAAAGTCCAATAAATCATCTTTTTCTCATTATTCCCCATAAACCTATAAAACAAATAAACAATATTAAAATGCTGAAAACATAACAAAAGAAACTAAATATAAGGTAAAATTAGACAGAGAAACGTTGCATAATTATGCACCTATCAATTTACGACTTTTTCACCGAGTAAGAATTAGACGTTATTTTCTTCTCAAAAGTCATAGAATATTTTATTTCAAGCTCGTAGAAATTTTTACGGCGAACTATTTTTTATGATTTTTGGAATTCTACATGAGGAAAATATTAAAAAGTAATTTTTTATGTCAGATTGTTCTTGACCGTTGGATCTTGATCAGATCAAATTGAAGCCGTTGATCTGATCAGCTGGTTGGGGTATAAGTAGGGGTAATTTTATTTTTATAAAAAAAAATAGGGAATCAAAACTGAAAAGTAATTGGGCTCGGTCTATTTCCAGGCAACGACTTGATATCGAACCCGCTAGAAAATGCCACCGTCGTCGGCATTCTTGCTATGATTTTGAAGCTCTCCACTTCCTCTTTTGATCCATTTATGTATTATTGGATTTTGGGTTGTTTTATGGTGCAAATCATTGAGGTAAACCTATCGGATTTCAGGTTTAATCGACGGCGGTGCTCTAACCGTTTTGCTGCGACAGGGTGCAGTGGAATCGGTTGGGTTTGACCCCAAGGGTCGAACCCCTATGGTTTGGACGGCCCAAGAGGAACGAAGGCGTCCAATGTGACCAAAAATAATTTCTTGCGATTTTCGGGCTGTGAGCTTTCGGGACATTTTGCGGCCAAAACGGCGGCGAGTTAGGGGTAGGTCCAGTTGGAAAAGTTGTAGGGCTTATTGAGATCTTTCCAACTATGGGTCGAATGCTCCTAATCGAGTTGTTGCCACCAGAGGCGCGTGTGACTCACGAGCTACCGCCTGTGTTGGTGTGTGAGGGCCACGCGCCGTCGTCCACGGCGAGGCTCCGGCAATGCAAAAATTCAAAATTGACTGGGGGGTTTCAGGGGTAGTATCTGAGTTGATTTTGCACTGTTTTACGAAATTCGATATTAATTGACTATATGATTTATTCAGGAGACCATGATCGAGATTTGGCGAGGGAACTTCTGCTGGACCACAAAGCTAATTGTGTACTGTGAGTGGACACTTTATTTTCACTGTTATTTTGTGAGTGTATAGTTATACTTTTTTTAGTCATGCATTATTACAGTTATGCATTTGTATGGAGGCACATATAATTTTGTTTTACATATTGCATAATCACAGTTGTTGCATCGATGCACTGACTTCTCGACTGATCCCTGAGACGCTTCGGGAGGACCAAGGACCTGACTCGAGGATTTACACAGTACCCAGGAGGGCCAGGAGCCTGACCTTTGCAGTCTTAGGGGTTGAGGTCATTTGACCCAAGTCACAACCTCCCCATATCACATAGTACTCAGTAGTCCCATGATTCTGACCTGGATTTTTACATTTTTAAACTTGCATCATTTCTAATATATTTTATAGTGAGGCATAATAATTATATTTTCCAGTTTAAAACGAAACATTTTTTTCGTCCACTCACACTAATAGTTTTATTATTTTATATGCCTTTCCTTCGAGCTTTTGATTTCCTATTGCCTAGTTTTTCAGTTTCTATCCTGTGGTTGAACGTCATCGTTGGAGGTCTAGAGTTCAAGTCACACTTCTGTTCTAGTAGGTTCCTAGTTTAGTTGGCTAGTTCTGTGTATTATGTAAATTAGAAGTCGCTTTGAATACTATGTTTAGGTTGCTTCCGTTTGTGTTGTATTTCTAAATAATCATTGGTTTCCTTGTAACCTTTTGAATTCAGTACATTTGTTGTTTGTACAGTAGTCGGTTGATTTAAAAAATCCGGATGGGAATTGGTGCCCCACAGTTTATTTTTGTTGACTATTTTAGAAGAGTGATTTCTTTGCAGGTTTTGGATTTCTAGAATTTAAGGGAAACTATGGAATTTTTTTTTTGTAGGTTTTGTTGTCATTAGATCCTAATTCCAGTTTAGGCAACTAAATCGGGGCAGGCTACTTTCAAGAACATTATCCCATAAAAATATACAACTAAAAATGCTTAACACTAGAAGTCGAAATTGTATTTACAAACTCGAGAAGTGACTGCACTCTATGACTTCTTTGAAGAAAATGAATCAAAAATCGTAACTTATAAAATATCAATTTTTAAATCACGACTATCAAAAAATCCTCGCTAAACGTGATATATGTTGATTAGCTTGATAATTACACGACTAATGAGAATTAAGTCACTAATTTGAGTTTGGGTCGTCACAACTATTGACGGTTTAGTTGTAAGGGTATTAGGGTCACAATGGTTGAACGCAGGGATCGAGGTTGAATTCAAGTAAAAAAAAATTATTTTTTATAACATACTTAGATTATTCCGATTATCACATCCTACGGTTGATGTTATAAAATTAATTTTCTTTTGTGATTCACTAGAGTGCGGGTGTGGATGGACCGAAATATGAATTTGTAAAGTTGTTACCAACAATTTAGTTTCATGTGTATTTCTGGTCAAGGTTGATCACGGAGATAATGAAAGCATATATATATATATATATATTTACCATGTCCTTATTATTTCTTTTTGAAGACGTCCAATGGTCAAATTTGCCGAATATCATTTCCTCCACTTTGTTCATATGTATAATTTTCCTTGTAACCATGATTCTAGACAACATTAGTAAGAATACAAAGATTTTGTGTGATTAAAGTGTAAATCAATGAATTTGGTGTTACCCATGTATTTAACACTTATCTGTAAATAAATTAACCCTATACGCTTATAATTTTTTAAGGGGAGCCTAATCACCCGGAGATAAATATCTCAAATCGTTTACATATGTTGATACACAAACAATAATGAAAACATATAATTTTTTTTTACCATACCTATATTTTTGCATGATTACATTTAACGGTCAAATTTGTCGAATTCCATTTCCATCAACTTGATCATTTTAAAATGTATACTTTTCTATATACAATTAGTAGGTATACAAGGATTCTAAGAAATTGAAATCTCTAAGTTAAAAGACTTGATGTTAAAGTACGGGGATATATTCATGAAATTTTCCAGGCATCATAATTCTAATCAAGCTATGCATTTTTATTTTTTAATAATTTTTTTTATTTTGAAAGTTTGGGAAATAACAAAATTTATTTTAATAGCTACTTGGCTAGTGTAGTGACTATGTCGACTGAACACTACTCTCTCTCTCTCTCTCCTCTTAAAATCCCAATCCCAGCACATCTCCGACAACCCCCTGCAATGGCAATCCTCCGGTGAAAATCATCGACAAGTGGGGCAATGCGTCGATCCTGAGTTGGAGCACAAGCCAACTATCTCCAATTAAGACCCGTTGGCCAGTGAACGAAGACGAGTGGGGTCAGAGCTTGAGCGGAGAACACATATAATAGAGGATGCAGTGAAACAATGCTTGAAAGGACATTAATTTTAAATTAACTAGTAATCTAAGATCACGCCCCAATAATAAGTCTTAAACTACGAATTTCTGTAATTTTTTTCACATAAATCCTTCTATGAAGTGGACTACCAGAAACCTACAAGAAATCCACACTTCGAATTTCCCACAAACAATAATGTGGACCACCGATGTCTATCTAAATTTCTGAATAAAGTGAGGAAAGTAAAGTAATTAAATTGCTGAAATAATAATACGAAACTGAAAACTCATAATCCAACAATACTAACAATTCACTACCAATACCAAAAAATATTTACAACATTAGTGTTCAGAGCAAGTTCTAAGAACAAAATAAAACATATAAAAATACACTGCTAGTAGCCGAAACCTATAGGAAGGTATGATAACCCGGTGGACTCAAAACCTCTTGAGATCCAAAATCCAGCTCAGGAGAAGCACTGCAAACTGGGCACGAAAAACTAAAAGGCCTAGGGAAAGGCAGATAAAGACATAAAAACGTCAGCGTGAATGAACAAAAAGTCATAATCAGTGTAAAACAATAAAATATTATATTTGTGTCTTTCCGCTAATTTCTGGGAAATACAGCCAGTTCAAAAATAAATAAACTAAATGCAATGGAGGTGGCCGTTCAGGGTTCCTGACCCGATACAACTATAAAAAGAAAATACAGGAGATGAGAGCGTCTAGGGTGTTATCAGACTTGAGACGAATCAGGGTCGGGCAGAGATTCTGACTCGGTCCGACTAGCTATTCAATTATCAGCTGAATAGCTAGAGCATCAATGCAACTAAATAAACCATCACAAACAAAACTCCAAATAAATGCTCGGAAAAACATATCGTAAAGCGTAATGCATAAAAAACCATGAACTCGCTATCAACTATGAAAATAAAGGTGTCCACTCACCGTACTACGTCGGGATATTTATAAAGTCGTAACCTGCTAATCGACGCAATAATCATCCGACACGGTCCGCTAACTTGTAATCCTGAAAACACAATTATAATTAATTTCTATTCGTTGATATTGAATAACCAAGCTCGTAATCCTACGAGCAAAAATGTTGAAAAACTCGCATTCTCGAATAACGTAATTTTTGACTAAAATGCACTTTATCAAATTATGAATTCAGTTCTTTGCATTCCTTCACCATAACTAACTTTTAGAGTCGCAACATAAATCTCAAATATCAAGCGACTTGAATTTAAATCGATCGATAGTTGGATCGTCCATGTATAATATCGTGAAATCAACACGTCTAAATTATTCAAGTCAAGATTCAAACAAGAATCTCACAATTGTGTTCGTCACGAAATTACGAGCGAAACGACAAAAAAATTTGTCGAAAACTTCACCTTACCGGAGAGCTGCCGTGCATGGCGGCGCGTGGGGCACGCACCACCGCTGGTGGCGGCCAAAATCCACCGGTTCCAAATCAAGAAACTTACATATCAAAATGTTCATCTCAACAAGCCCAAATACATTGTAGTACACCACAACATCAAAATCAAACTGAAAATTAACGAAATCCACCGTTGAAGTTCAAAACCCTTGCAGAAATCATTTTCTTCGATCGCCGTTGTCCGGCCATGGCAGGGTCAGAGACCCATTGCAATCGCTCCACCTCTTCCAGGGTTTCAAAACCCCTCTGGGTTCGATGTCCAAAGCTGCCGTTAGGGCCGCCACCGTTGCCAAGAAATGTAACCTGAAATCGGCCAACTTCACCGCCTCGATTCGTCTTCCTCTGGTCACCAACGCTGGTGATGCACCAACCAAACAAAAGAGGAGATCGATCCCAACAATTCCCGACTAATTTCACGGCCAAATGTGGCCGAAAATAGTCGCGTTGTCCCCGTCGCCTCCGACAGTGATTCCAGGTCGGGGAAACTCGTTCAACGTGGGGTCAACCCAGTTGCTAAATAAGGAAAAATCTGACTTTCCCATGATTTTACGACAAAACGTGTTCCGATATTTTCATTAAATTGTCGCTAACAATAACTTTTTTGTCGTAACTCCGATTTCAACACTTGACGTGGCCACAAACTCGTATCGATAAACTCTACAACCTTATATAAAGAAATTTCTCAAAAAAATATAATCGATAAATTCTTGATAAATCGCCAGCGAAAGTTACCAACTATAAAAACTAATTACCATCGACGATTAACGTAATTAATTAACGACTAATCACATAACTTCCGATTATGGTATAATAATGTTCCGAGTCGTAATAAAGGTTGATGACATGCTCTACGAGACTGAGTTGGGCTACCGGGTTAGGTCTAAGGTAAGAGCCGTAGTGGTGTAGTTAGAGAACCAGTTGGAGGTGGCCATGCAATTTAATTTTGCTACGCAATTAAATGGGTTTTGTTCAATTATGGACTTATACTTGGCAGTACTTGCTGGGAATTAACACTACTAACTTTTGAAGTGTCATGAAAATAATTATTTTTTTTTTCGTTGAACAAATTGTGGAAGCTATTGTCCCTTTTCAAAACTTTCGTGAAAGCTTTGAAAAGTTCGAAAGTTAGATTTTCAAACCGATTCACCTATTATGCTGGTGAGTAGAATCACGTGGATGTAATGCGATTATCATATGACCCACCAAATTATTTCTAGTTTCCATATTCAGAGTACTAAAGGCGTTTCCTGAAGAATCAAGACGAAGCATTTTTCCTCGAATCGCACACCATCACCCAAAATAGCAGATTGCAAAACAAATAGAAATTAGGATTTCCCGGTTGAAAAGATTTCTTTCCCAAACCAATTGATTTCATGGATTAATACAGTAATACCACTTTGCTTCTCGACTGCAGGTCATTAAGCAGGAACTTTTTACTTTTGGTAAAAACGAGAATGCATGGGGACACAGTCCAATTTTTGGATTATTGAATAATTATTTTCACCTTACTAACACTTACATAAACCTCCGTATTATAGGGTAGGGATGATCTTTAAAAGTTTATTTACAACTAGTAGTACAAAATTTCAACTTGATGAACAACAAAATAGTATATCTATAACAAAATTATGACAAATTTTTGTATCATTTACAAATAATTGAACAAAATTACAATAACGATTTGTTCTGAAATTTGTAAAAATGTACTTAATTATTGAAATACTTACAAAAAGCTAAATGTAAAATATGCAAAAATTGTTTCATTTTTTCCAACAATTACAATAAAACTATTGAATAAAATTTAGGTTGTTTCTACCTCCTTACCATAGAATTTCCCCGTATTATAACTTAAAATTACAATTTTTGTTGTTTCTACACCTTACAAGTACAATACACTCAAATCATCTTGGTTGAATTACGTGTATGCGTGGCTTGGTCTAGTTGTTATTCAATTTTCATCAAACCATTATTGTCATCGTTATTAATAAGGAGGTTTAAGAATTGAATCGTTCGCCGAAATTTTGAAAAATAATAGGATAATATTTGACAATGCCTTGACGAATTGAGATGGTACAATATTTATCTATGTTGTGACGAGCAATAGTATAATATTTGTCAAGGTTTTGATGAACACGAGGGTAGATTTGTTTGCCCAAGCTAGCTAGTTTATTAGGTAGTGAATGATTTGTTCGTCAAACTCTTAACAAACATCTGATATTTTGCACCTAACTACTACATGCGAGTGTAGTAATATGTTATTTGTCTATTCCTGACAAACATGAGTAAGTTAATTATTTGTTAATATACTACGAACAATATGTAAAAATGAACTTGGTTTTTGAATATAGAATTCGAACGTTTGCTGGTGACGTCAGCAAACGCATTTTGAAAATTCAAACTACAGATCACAATAACTAAGTGATTGATCTGATCCTATAACTTAAAACGGTTTCAGGCAGTTTGAGGCTTTGATGGAAGTAACTGCCTGTCACCAATTGATCTATAAATACAAACATTGGTCCCAATTGATCCTCACCCGGTTTTCTCTCGAGTTCCATCTACTCTGACTGATTCAGGAGGAATCAAGTGAAGAACTAATGGAGAATCACACCACCAGTAAGTGTTTCAATATTGTATCATGCAAGTCTTAGCATCAGATTAACATAAAAACTGGAGAATGCAAGAAACGGCCTTTAACCACGAATAAGTCGTAGTTGGTTCTGGAAAATGAAGAACAGGATGAACTCGTACGACATGTCGTACGGAACCATACTTCAGCAATTCTGATTTTAAGCAAATAATTCTAACAGTGGTATCAGAGCCTCTTATTTTGTGATTATTGGCTGTGTGCAAGGCACTTATAATCATGCATTTCATATCTTAAAATTCCACATTCAATATTAAAATGTATGATTCCTTGTTATACTTAATTGCATACTTAAGCAATTTTGTGTTATGATCAAATTGATAGTCTAATTTGTGGTGTGATTGCCAAAGCAAACATATAATGATTAGAATTAAGCCAATTCAACATAATACATTGTTTATACTGTCTACTGCAATATTGAGTATGCCAAAGCAAACTTAATAAAATGAGTAAACACAGTATAGAACACTTAAGATAGTATGAGTTAAAACCCATATGAACTATATTTCCAAAGAAACAAATAGTTTCATACGTTTGCTTGTCTATATATATATGCATTGACATAATTAAGTTATCATATGTGGTTGATCAGTATTTCCAAAGAAATCAGAATCTTATAATATGATATTGTGATGTCATACAGATGCAAACTGTATTTATATTGATTTCTTAAGGGACCTATTGGTATCATGTCTGATGTAAATCAGATACTTACTGAACCTTATTTTGAAATTCAGATGTGCACTTTCCCATGAGTATTAGTCAAGTGGAGTTGCTGAATGGCTCTAACTACAGAAAGTGGAAAAGTGATATAGAACTTAACTTAGGGATCCTTGATTATGATCATGTGCTCACTGAAGACCCTCCTGAAGAACTCCCTAATAATGCCAGTAGGGAGAGAAAAGAAGCATTTGACAAATGGCACAAACACAACAAGATGGCCCTGATTTGCATAAAGAAAAGCATGACTGAAAGTGTAAGAGGTGGAATTCCTGACTCAAATCTGGCCAAAACATTCTACAACTCAGTTGCAGACAAGTTCAAGAGGTCAGACAAGGCTCAAACTGGCACACTCATGAACAAACTGATTAAGATGGAATTTTCAGGAAAAGGGAGTGTGAGGGAGTACATACTGAATGGATCAGACACTGCTGGTAAGTTGAAAGATCTGAACATGAAGATTGAAGAACCTTTTCTGGTCCACATGTTGCTGAATTCTCTGCCTGAAGAATACTCACAACTGAAAACACTGTACAAGACACAGAAGGAAAGCTGGAGTATTAATGATCTGATCTCTTATTGTGTTGAGGTTGAGGAAGAAGGGAAGAAAACAAGAAAAGATCCTGCAATTGAAGTGAACCTGTTTAAGAAGGAAAAAGAGAAGGAGAAAGAAAAAGAGAAACTTCCTTACTAAAAGAGGTTCAAGTACAATAAGCATCAAAAAGGTGAATCTTCCAACTCCAAAACTTCAGTTAAAACTGATAACACTAAGTTTAAGTCTGCCAAAACTTCAGACAGCAAGAAAAGCTGTTTTTTCTGCAACAAAACTGGACATTTTAAGAAGGAATGTGATGGTTTTAAAGCTTGGTTGAAAAAGAAAGGTACTTTTCTTGCAAATTCTATTTTTAATTTCAGTACAGATTCAGAAATTTCCAATAACTCTTGGTGGTTTGATACTGGTTCACTAATTCATATTATTAATTCATTGCAGGGATTGTCAGAGATAACAATCCCAAGGAGGAATGAGACTAAAGTGTGTACTGGTAATGGCCAAAGAGTTGCTATAAAGGCTATTGGAAATGTAAAACTATGTTTTTCAAAAGACTTTGTATTAGTACTAAATAATGTCTACTGTATTCCTAGTATTAAAAAGAATCTGATATCAGGTTCTGAATTTGTAAAAGATAATGCTTATACATTCTATAGTAATAATAAAACTATGTGTTATTATTATAAATCAAAAATATTTGGTACTGCAACGATTGTTGATGGATATTGGCTTGTAAACTGTGAAAACATTAAGAACAAGCAAAACTGTACTGAAATTCAAAACTCAGTTTTTAAAAGGTCCTTCAACCAAGTGTTTTCTTTGAACTTAGATTCAAATAAAAGGAGAAAACTTAGTTCTGAAAAATCTGCTATATTATGGCATCAACGTCTGCGACACATTTCAAAAGAAAGACTCAAAAGTTTAGTGAAACAGGACATATTACCAGAACTGAGTTTTCAAGGACTTGAAAACTGCATTGATTGTGCTAAAGGGAAAATGACCATGTTAAGAAGGTTCAGTGCCAAAAGGAGTGAGTCTCTATTGGAATTAATTCACACTGATATATGTGGTCCATTTCCAGTAGAGTCAATCTGTGGTAATAGTTATTTTATAGCATTCATTGATGATTTCTCCAGATATTGTCACCTGTTTCTCATAGCAGAAAAATCTCAATCACTTGAAGTTTTTAAAACTTTTCAAACTGAAGTTGAAAGGCAGACTGGTAAGCTTATAAAATGTGTTAGATCAGACCGAGGAGGAGAATTCTATGGCAGGTATTCAGAAAAGGGACAGCACAAGGGACCTTTTGCCATATATTTGGAAGAATGTGGGATCACTGCTCAATATACCACTCCATACAATCCACAACAAAATGGTGTTTGTGAAAGAAGAAATAGAACATTAATGAGCATGGTGAGAAGTATGATTTCAAGGTCTGGATTGCCTACATATCTGTGGAGTGAAGCATTGAAAACAGCAAACTATTTGAGCAACAGAACACCAAGCAAGTCAGTGAGTGGAACTCCCTATGAGCTATGGACTGGAAGAAAACCAAGTCTGAATCATATTCATACTTGGGGATGCATGGCAGAAATAAGAGATCACTCACCTGATATCAACAAATTGGACCCTAAATCCATCAGTGGTTTTTTTCATTGGCTATTGTGAAAAGTCCAAGGGATACAGGTTTTATTGCAAAAACAGAAGCAACAGAATAATGGAGAGCCATAAAGAAGTCTTTTATGAAGACAAATTCAATGAAGTTATTGTGACCAATACTGTTCCTACAAGTGGGAGAGTGAGTGAAATGGAAACGTGGTTTGTTTATCCAAACACTGAAGTTCACCCACAAATCAGTGCTCCTGAAATAGAAGTACAGAATGAAAAACAAGTTCAGAATGAGGTCAACAATGAACACATTGCTGAACTCAATGAACCTGCAGAACCTCCCTTGAGAAGATCAATTAGAGACAGAAGACCAACACTTACAGGTGATTACTATACCTTTGTAATGGAAGACAATGAAGAAGCATATGATGATGATGATGATGATCCTGCAAATGTGAAAACAGCAATGAAGTCCCCAAAATGCCATGAATGGGAAAAAGCAATGCAAGAAGAGATTAACAGTATGATGAAAAACAAAGTCTGGGAATTGGTACAAAAACCTGCTGCAGCCAAACCAATTGGATGCAAATGGATTTTTAAAACAAAGAATAATGCAAAAGGAGAGATTGAGAGATACAAAGCCAGACTAGTTGCAAAGGGCTATACACAAAAGGAAGGTGTTGATTATTCAGAAACTTTTTCTCCTGTCTCAACTAAAGATGCACTGAGAGTCATAATGGCATTAACAGCTCACTTCAACTTGGAACTACATCAAATGGATGTGAAAACTGCATTTCTCAATGGAGATTTGCAGGAAGACATATACATGATCCAGCCTGAAGGGTTTGTAGAAGACTGTGATTTGGTCTGCAAACTTAACAGGTCAATATATGGCCTGAAACAAGCTTCCAGGCAATGGTATTTCAAGTTTGATGAAGTGATTACTCAATTTGGTTTTCAAGAAAATAAATTAGATGAATGCATCTACATGAAGACCAGTGGGAGAGAATTTATTATTCTGGTCTTGTATGTAGATGACATACTTCTTGCAAGCAGCAGCATAAAGCTTCTAAATTCTACCAAAACTTTTCTAAAGCATAGTTTTGATATGAAAGACATGGGGGAAGCACAGTTTGTTCTTGGTATTGAAATTCTCAGAGACAGAAATGCAGGAACACTTGGTTTATCACAAAAATCATACATTCAGAAAGTTCTTAAACGTTTTGGCATGGAAAATTGCAAAGCTGGTGATAGTCCAATGTCTAAAGGAGATAGACTTCATAAAGGTCAGTACCCCACATCTATGATTGACAAGAAGAAAATGGGGAACATGCCTTATGCAAGATTAATTGGAAGCCTGATGTATGCACAAGTCTGCACAAGACCTGACATTGCATTTTGTGTTAGCATCCTATCAAGATTTCAATCCAATGCTGGATATGCTCACTGGATAGCTGGGAAGAAAGCACTGAGATACTTGAAAAAGACTGAAGATTATGTGCTTACTTATAGAAGAATGGACAATGAAGACCTGGAGTTAAATGCTTACACAGATGCCTCTTACAAATCAGACATTGATGACTTAAAATCAACATCTGGATACGTTTTTATGATGGCAGGAGGAGCAGTCTCATGGAAGTCAGTAAAACAATCCTTGACAGCAACTTCAACTTTCCAAGCAGAATACATAGCAATTTATGAAGCCTCAAGTCAAGCAATCTGGCTAAAGAATTTCATTTCCAGACTACAATTGGTTGAATCAGTGGAAAAACCAATAAAACTGTATTGTGACAATTCAGCAGCAGTTTTCTTTTCAAAGAACAACAAGAGATCTTCTGGAAGCAAATGCATAGATGTGAAGTATTTTTCAGTTAGAGAAAATGTTCATTCTGGAGACATAGAAGTTATTAAGATAGGAACAAAAGAGCAGCTTGCAGACCCATTTACTAAGCCTCTTTCTGTCACAGAGTTCACAAAACATGTGAAGAAGATGGGCATGTCTTCTGGTTTAGATTCAGATACTTATTAAATTCCATCAAGTATAAATATGGTGTGAAAAACTATTGTACAGTAGTTAATTACTGAAATACATTTTTAAGTATCTATGTGATAATCTCAGATGTTATATCAAACATAAAATTATCCGAAGAGCTCAATTCATGTTCTATTACTCATTATGATCGATATTACAGAAGAGTATTAAGGAAGTTATAAAGTTCATGTGATCAAATACTTGCTGCACTGTAACATTGCTAGTATTGATGTTTTTCCAAAATGTCAAATACACAATGTTCTTGCAATCAAGATTGGATTGACAGAACTGATCAAATATTGATTAAAGGTATACAAATTAAGTCTTTCAAAATTAAGAATTCTGAAATTACAGGAAAACACAAGTTCAGTGGGAGATTGTAAAAATGAACTTGGTTTTTGAATATAAAATTCGAACGTTTGCTGGTGACGTCAGCAAACGCATTTTGAAAATTCAAACTACATATCACAATAACTAAGTGATTGATCTGATCCTATAACTTAAAACGGTTTCAGGCAGTTTGAGGCTTTGATGGAAGTAACTGCCTGTCACCAATTGATCTATAAATACAAACATTGGTCCCAATTGATCCTCACCCGGTTCTCTCTCGAGTTCCATCTACTCTGACTGATTCAGGAGGAATCAAGTGAAGAACTAATGGAGAATCACACCACCAGTAAGTGTTTCAATATTGTATCATGCAAGTCTTAGCATCAGATTAACATAAAAACTGGAGAATGCAAGAAACGGCCTTTAACCACGAATAAGTCGCAGTTGGTTCTGGAAAATGAAGAACAGGATGAACTCGTACGACATGTCGTACGGAACCATACTTCAGCAATTCTGATTTTAAGCAAATAATTCTAACACAATAGTGATTGCACTAGCTATCGCAACCTCTTTGCCGTCTTATTTCTTCATGGCCCTTTTTTTTTTCTGCGACTAGTTATATGAGACAAAAATGGGGTGAGAATAAGCTTTGTGGTGTAAATCGCTACATGCCACAGACGTGATTTCCCCGTGTTCTTTAGAAAATACCTTACGAGAGTGTCTCTCTTGCAAATTAAGTAGAAGGTTTCTCTTGCAAAGCAAGTCGTTCTCTCTTGAGAAAATAACTTACAGCTTTGGGTTTTCCGTTTCTCTCTTTAATTGTGCTTTCTGCATCTCTGCCCTTTCATTGGAAATTTAATGAGTTTAGAGAAGATGAAGCCCTTCATTCTTTTAAAACAGCACACAATTATTTGGGCAGGCATAAATTATCCTGTACTTTAAACTGAGGCTGCTCAAGATCTTTTTAACCTTATAATGGGATTTCGGAAGATTGTGATCATCAGGAAGCAACTTACATATTTGGTCCTGAATTTCGTCAAATGCACTGACTGATATTTTGTTCTTCACTTTTATCTGCATTTTCTTCATAACATACTGCAACACATTCTCTCAACATCCAGGGTACATCGGGGTCTGGGCTTCAAGTAGCATCATGTTGTACTTATCCATCTCAATAGTGTCAGTGGCCAAGCTAGCAACGGAGAATGTGTCATCATACTCATGAGTGGTAACCTAACCTCCCTCTTCATATTAGAAATAAGAAATAAATAACCTTATATCAAAACTTGTTCTTGTCACAAAAAAAGGATACTACATTAAACCGAAAACAAAATACAAAGGGGTCATGTTACACTTTTGATTCCATGAAATCGCACTGCAAATCTTGATGTAGCAGCTTCTTTGATGGATGGAAGACACAAATATCCAAGACCAAATTGAGCCAAAAACATTTGTGGATGACGGAGGGATTTTTGAGGTGGGGCTTGATGGTGTTTCGGCCTTGGCAGGAACACTTTGACTTTTGATGCAAGGAGATGAATTAGGGTAGAGCTTTGGCTATTAGAATGTGTGATGATTCAATTTAAGGCATGTGAAAGGACCCGACTCCGATTTAGTTGCCTAAACCGAAATTAAACCCCTTCGAAAACATGACCTTAAAAAAAATTTCGCCAGAATTTACTTTGAAATACGTGAGCCAAAATTAGAACCTGCAAAGAGAATCACACTTTGAATATTCCTCAAAAACCAAACCGTGGGGCTCCGTTCCCCATCCAGATTTCTCAACATCATATATATAATAAACCACAAGGTTTACAAGAAATCCAGAAAACATTCAGGAGTAAACTCAACTGAAAACATAACATAAGTATTCAGAGCAACGCCTATACATATCATATACCACCAGTAGGTCAAACTGAGAACCTACACGAACTGAAGTGTGACTTAAACTCTACGCCTCCACCGTCGACATGCAACCCCAGAACTCAAACTGTAATCTGGGCAAAGGAAAACGAAAAGCCCAGGGGATGGCAAATAAAATCGTTAGAATGAGTGGATGAAAATAATAATATGCATTTCCCAACATATAAGTATATATGCTCATAAAAGCATAATGCGAGTCAATGCACATGAAGTATATATGCCCATAAAAGCATAATGCGAGTCAATGCACATGAAAATTCCGACTAGGTACATATTCCCTGATCTATAAAGATGCACATAAAATCATGCGAGGTCACTCATGGACTCCTCCGCATAGTACAGTCTAATCACGGGATCCCAGACCCCATCGTGATTATAAGTCTGAAAGACCTCGGGTAAGGATATCTGTCCCCCCCAAAGCATCTCGGGGATCAGCCGAGAAGCCAAAGCATCGATGCTACCTCTATATCTGAGACTGTACTCTGTGTAAGCCAAATCATAAATACTTTCCATGCACATGCATAATCATAAAATACATACTTGTATGTGCATAATTGTAAATGCATACTAATACAATGCATAATCGTAAAGTGTATAATCATAAATGCATAACGTAAATGCATAATCAGAACTCGCAAATCAACTATGAAAATAAAGTGTCCACTCACAGTACGAACCTAACTCTGAGGTCTGGCGGAAGATCCCTCGCCAAACACTCGATCACGATCACCTGAATAATAGGGATACGATCAATACATATTGAAACACAACATACGAAGTTAATACGCCAAGAACCCCGCGTTGTCGAAAGACGTATCACTCGAAATATCGACAAGGATAACAAAATTTCCAAAATACACCCAAATAACCCTCGTCCCAACTTAACACACCCAAATCAGCTCAAAAACCTCACGACTAGGATCGGAGCGCGATTACGAGCAAAACATTATAAAAATGTCCAAAAATCCCAAAAAGTCAACCCTCGCCAGAGCTCCGCCGTTGCCCGCCGCCGCCGCCGGCCCCGCCGGCTCGGTGCCAACAGTGACCAAATCCAGCGACCCATACCTCAAAATCTTCCTCTCCTCAAACCCAACACTTTTTCTCAAAGTCACAACATCATCCAACCACCACTGTGGTCGAAAAATAGCTCAAAATCCACGGCCTCCATTGATTCCGGTGAGATTCCGGCGAGCTCCAAACGCCACCCAATCCTAAAATCTCATCACCCAAAAGCATCTATGGGTTGAGGGGAGCAAAACCCCCAACCCCAACGACCTCAAAACTGGCCGGAAACTACCACCCGAATCCGGTAAGTTCCAAGAACTTCACCAAGTTCGATCACCCTCAAATCTCCACCAATTCCACTCAAATCAAGTTCAAATCAATAGGAAATCACAAGAGGAAGCTAACCATACCAAGCTTTTGGCCTGAGGTGGCTGGAAAATCCGGGTCGGACGGCAACAAGCTCGCGGGTCATGGTGGAGCTCCAATCAACGAGGGTCAAAGTTGGTCAAACTGGTCAAACAGCCCAAATGCGTGATTTTCTGACTTTGTACGACTATTCGATATTTAAACGTCGCAAACCGACCAAACCAACGATTCTGATAACTTAAACCCAATCGAATAAGTACGACTTACTCGACGACAATTTCAAATATTCATTTCATATTCCCGATTATCCGAAAAATCCTCCGAAACCTCCTACAAGCTCGAAATCAAATCCTCTACCATTTTCGCGAAGGAACTCAAACCAAATTCTTGTCCGATAAATTAGTCGTTAACAAATCACATATGTACAATCAGCTCGCGATAATCACATGTCGTGCCGATAATCACATAACTCAAAGTTCGGGTCGTTACAACATGGCCCTTGCTTATATAGAGTTTTGAAACCTTGTCTTATGTAAATAAGGATTGCCAACCCGGTTCTTGATCACTTCTTGCACAGTTTCACAAAAACGGAGATTTCGAGAGTTCTAGAGCTCCAAATCAGGTAACTTTTGATCTTAAATTGAATAGGATGTCAAGATATTTTTAATGACATATCATTCACATTTTTATGAGTATAGAGTCGTTCTGGGTTATCTAATGAAGTTCCAGATCGAATCTTAATTTTCTTCCTTTCCCACCAAGTAACTTGAGAAAACTTGATTTGCTTTGTCTTCATATCTCTAACCGAATTGATCCACTTGGGCTCACTTTTGGGCTGTATTTAGGCTGGCCTTATCTTCATTAATGGGCCTCACAGATTTCTTAATGGGCCGACCCATCTTTGATTGTCCAAAACAAAAAATCCTCCCTTAGTGCGTTTTTCACCTCTTTTCGATCCCTTTTTTTCATTTCCTTTGTTAAAAATCTAAAAAAGAAGAAAGTAAAACTAAAAAATACTAAAGTCAAAAAACAAAGCTAAATCTAAAGAGAAAGTCGTTAAGAATTGAGCATAAAATGCGTATATCAATCGACGACTTCAACATCCGCACTCGTCAGTCAGTAGTTTCGATGACGAGTTACCTTTTTGACCTTTAGAGGGAGAGGTATGCATCACAGTTTGGGCCTTAAGTAATATTGTGAACTCTTTGTTTCTATCGCGCACCTCATGTTTGTCTGCATTCAGCGGAGGTACCAGTACGTCGGGTACCGCACCACCATGATTGCACGTCACGCATCTTCTTTTAGGTGTTCAATTTCTTTTTCGACGCGTTTGTAGAAAACAAGAAGGTTGTAACCATCTGCATTGCTTCTTAGTCTTATGACGGCAACCTAAGCAGCACTGTGTATAAACTATTGGGACTATGTTAATTTGGTACCAGTAGTTTGTATAATTATCGTTCCATAACATCGACTCAGATGTTAGTCGAGATTGAGGTTGACCTCTCAGGAATTTATCGTATCAACGTAGTCGTGTGGATCAAGGGAATGGTAAAGGTCTACCCTTAGTATTTCACATGATGTTTTGCTATTTTTTCTTGAGAATCCTTAGTATGTCATATGTGGACTCTTGATTCTCTTTCGAGTGCGAGAGTTTGAGTACTTGCATTTGTTCCAATTTCCTCCCTATTGCATAAGGTTTATTCTAAGCTATTTTTATATATATCATTCAACAACAAATAGGAGATACATGGCAAGTTAGGGAGCTTGCTTCTTTGTTCCAACGTAGTGGCTCTTGAGTTGCGATGCAACATTTCATAGCTATATAATTGATTTTTCTCCTTAGTTAATTGAATATCTACAAACCTTTTTCTAATGCTAGTTTTTTTTTTCCTACATTCGTGATCTATTTTGGCGATGTGAGTCATGGGCATGAGTACATGAGATGTTTGTAATTTCAGCAACAAATAGGAGATATATGGCAAGTTAGGGATCGAGCTTGCTTCTTTGTTCCTATGTAGTGGCTCTTGAGTTGCGATGCAACATTTTATAGCTATATAATTGATTTTTCTCCTTAGTGAATTGAATATCAACAAACCTTTTTGTAATCCTAGTTTTTTTGTGCCTACATTCGTGATCTGTTTGGCGACGTGAGTCATGGGCATGAGTACATGAGGTGTTTGTAATTTCAGCGATTTAAACGCCTTCAACTTGTAGGGTTACGGGTAATGTGCTTCCTTCTTGAAATCGGAGCTAGTAGAAGTCGCTCTGAATATTGTTTGTATTATGTTACTTCCAGTGGTGTTCATGTAAATAGTTGAGTCAGCTACTCTTGTTGTAGTTAAGTTACTTTCATTTGTATTCAGAACCAATACCTTGTATATATATGCTTCTAAATTCCTGAGTTAAGTTTTGATGTTGTTTATGACTAATGTTGAGTTTGTAGTTAAGTTACTTTCATTTGTATTCAGAACCAATACCTTGTATATATGCTTCTAAATTCCTGAGTTGAGTTTTGATGTTGGTTATTACTTATGTTGAGAAATCCGGATGGACATCGGTGGTCTACGGTTTGTTTGTGGGATTTAGTCTCTGAACAGTTATCTTCATGCAGGTTTTTGGTAGTCTCAGTTTCAGGGGAGATTACGTCAAAATTTTCGTAGAATTTCCTAAATTATGGTTAGCCGTTAAGGCTTAATCATAGCTTACTAGCTAAACTAGGGTTGGGTCCTTTCAGCTTTGTATCAATACACATGGTCGCAGATTCTATAGACTCTTTGGTCATGTCAGTACATGCATTTGATAGTGTACAACACAGCCGGGAGGATGGCTTGACCGGCCAGCGGATTCCCATTACTCCAAGTGTTGTGTATTGTTGGATGGCTAGAGTCTCTTAGTTAAGCTTGTTTGTGATAATCTATTTTTGGACTCGTAGGTCATTATACCTCGACTATCAGCCCAACAGGATGATACGTAGTCCTTGGCTCAGCAGATGCGTGAGTTAATTTCACTTATGATGCGAGGACCATGAGAGGATCGCGAGGATCTAAATACTAGGGCTAAGAAGGATGGAGCCATTCCTTTTACTGGCTCCTATGACCCTGAGACTAGTGACAACTGACATGTTGAAATCAGACGAGTTTATGATCGTTTGCGTCCCCAGTTGACTTCTGAGCAAAGGAACAAGGTAGCTGTAGTTCTTCTGCTAGGCTATGCATATCGTTGTTGGTAAGGGACTATGAGGAATGAAGTCATCACTCCGTGGGCAGAGTTCATAGAATTGTTCATGAGTCGCTTCTTCAGCGAAGCATCAGAGCAGCAGAAGTATGAGGAGTTTATGAATCTTCGGCTGGTAGATATGTCTGTGATGGAGAAATTTTCAGTGAGCAAGCTAACTATATTGTATATGCAGACAATCGTGAAGATTCATAGTGTACCTGTGTCCATTATCTAAGATTGATATCCTAACCTTACTTCACAATTCTGGAGAGCATTATAGGAGGCTTTAGGAACCAAGTTACGATTCAGTGTGACCCTTCACTACCAGACTGATTGTCATTCTGAGAGAACTATTCAAACGCTTAAGGATATGCTGAGATCCTATGTGTTACAGTTTCCGGGGAAATTGAATAAGTATTTACACTTGCTGAAATTCGCGTACAATGATAGTTTTCACTCTAGCATTGGGATGCCACCATATGAAGCTTTGTACGGAAAACAGTGTCGGACTCCCTTGTGCCAGAGAGAAGTAGGAGAAAGGAGCCTCATTAGTCTAGACATAATACAGAAGACGACAGAAAATGTGCAGATCATTTGAGACAGAATGAATATTGCTCAAGATAAACAAGAGAGTTATGCGGACGTCAAACGAAGAGATCTTGAGTTTGAAGTGGGAGACTGGGTATTTTTGAAGTTGTCTCATGGAAATGGGTGATGCATTTTGGGAAATGCGGTAAACTTCAACCCCATTACATCGAGCCTTATAAGATTATTGAACGTGTAGGTGCTGTGGCTTATCGTTCAGAGTTACCCTCAGAGTCAACGTGAGTTAATGATGTATTCCATGTGTCCATGTTACAGAAGTAGATTCCCAATCTCTCTCATGTCATCGTGCCTCAACAAATTCCGCTACTAGAGAACTTGGTCTATATTGAGAAACTAGTGGAGATTTTTGACCATAGAGCACTACCACATTTCTTCCCATTCTCGACGACTTAAAGTCGTCGGCCTTTCATAATAAATCGTCGGTGATCATCATAACCGATGACATGTCGCTGGAAACCAGCCGTCGGTGGAAGTATCACCAACGAGATACTGATGATATCGTTGGTAATACCTTGGCAGTATCACCGACGATATATCATCGTCGGCAATGAAAAAAAGCATCACCGATGACGTAACTCGTCGGTGATGAAGCTCCGCCAGGGTCAACATGTTTAACCGCCCCATTTATGGCCGACGATTTATTGAAGAATATCGTCGGCTATAACCAAGCAACTCGCAGGAAATGTTGGATTATTGCCGACGAGTTAGGGTCTTGTCGTCGGCTATACCCGGTGACATTTTACAAAAAACTGCAGGTTCTGGATTGGGCCAAATTCCAGAAACTGCAGTGAACAAACAACAACAATACAAAAATAAAATACAACTACACTAAGAGTCGACAAAAATACACCTCCACCGATGCATGTTTATGGAACACTGGGGAACACAGGCATCGGTGGAGGTGTGGGGACCAGGTGTCCGGTAGTCTGGCACTCATACATCGTCTGCATCCATGTCAAAATTTTTGCCTGCTGCTCGACCATAACTCGGTGTTGCTCGACCATCGTCCGGTGCTCGGCCTCTCTGGCTGCCTGCTGCTCGGTTAATTACCACATCTCCTCCACCACCCTCCTTTGCTCCTCCAACACCCTCTGCATCCTCTGGAGCTCCACTGCTAGGTTAGAGTTCCTAGAAGAAGTTCTTGACCCCCTAGAGTATTCCGAAGTGTCCTTCAATACCCCTTTGCCCACCGAGCCCATTATCCTGCAGTAGTGGATATTCCTCCCAGTCCCGCACGCTTTTGCCATGATCTGAGCCATTATAGGGCGATCAAGCGTATCGATCTGAGAGGCATACTGGGTCACTTCCTCCTCCGAGCAGTCAGGATGGTCCTTTCGAGCTATATTCATGGTGACATCTGTGATCGCATCCTCCACTCTCACCTAATTGAAAATGGAATATGAATAACGTATTATTAAACAAAATAAATTAATAGAGAAAAATAGTTTTATTAACACATGCATATGTGAACTACTTAATGAGGCCAAAGACTTACCGCTTCTTCAGGGCACTGCGGATAGAACTTCTGAAGAACAAACACCAACGGGGTGACTTCTTGTTGTTTCTGCGCCCTACGCAACCAACCCAAATAGTTGAGTGAACCTGCATGATGAGACTTGGTGTTTTTCAATCTGTTCTCGCTGTTCGTCTTGGAAATCGCCTTGTTGGATAAACATATGTCAAAAAATTAGTAACTAACTATTTCAATGTGATACGATACATTAGGGTTGTAAAATATATTCAGAATGCATACCTTCACTTTGGGGTGCTCGAAGTGGGCTACCAGCCACAGCTACTCGTACTCCCTAAACCGGAGTTCGCTAGGGGTAGCACCTCGGCCTAGATCCTTGTACTTTGTGTAGTGTTTTGAAAGCTCGTTCTTCCACTCTTTATACCTATATTAACACCAGAAACAAATGTTAGATATATTAAAACACTTGATAAAAAAAATCTAACTCGATATATACTCAAATAATATGTAGTTGACGCTCTGCCCACGTCTCAATAAGGCATTCATCCACGTCAAACCACAGCTGCAAGATGGATATATAAATGGTAAAATTATATATTTCTTCGGACTTAATTAATAAATGTAAAATTTACGTAATGAAAATACGATTTAACTCATAGTCAGTGCATTATGCACTTGCAACTTCACGTAGCGAGGCACAGCACCCCAATCTGGCCACAGCATTGGGACCTTGTCCCGCACGACGGCCCCGGACATGCTCGCATACTTTCGCGTGGTGTTTTCTTTCTCGATCACCTCATCACGCTCATTGGCCTTAATGATCGTTTTCTTTCCCCCGATGGCCTGCTCAAGATTCTTCCCGGTTACGGGGTCTCTAGTCTTTCGTTTTCCATTGGCATTAACGAGATTTCCTAATAATACAATGTCAAAAAATTGAAATTATTAATTGACACTATTTATAGTCTTAAGTAGTAATTAAGTAATCAATCTTGTTAAATAAAATTTACCTGCATCGTCCGTTTGCTGGTTCATGCACCTCGCACTCCAAAGATACACAGGGTCGAACGGCTTGAACGCATACGCTTCCTCCACGGTCAGGAACTCCAGCTGTCCTTCAATAAAAATAACCCTCCCCCTAGCATCGAATTGAGGGATGACAGGAATCTTGTCGGGCACGAAGAGACCGGACGGCGGAGATAGACGAGGCCTGGACGATGAGACGTCTGCACCATCTGCCTCAGATGATTGCTGTGCAAGTGGAGTAGGCACCGGGCATATAGGGGGCATTCAGATCGAGGGAGTTTCTGATGCGCCCGTTGAGGGTCGCTCGCCTGAGTGTCTGCTGCCTGAGAGTCGAGGCTGGACTGAGGGTTGTAAGGATTCGAATCGTGCAGCTTCCTCCTGTTCTCGCGCACGTAGCAAAACTTGTGTGCGAACATTCATAATAGGGCCGCTGCGCATGTTGCTGATTGCGGATGAGGATGCTTGACTACTGCTCCCTCCACTGGATCTAGTCGCTTTTCGTTTGTTGGCCTCATGCCAATTTACCGCAAAACCTCCTGCACATCCAACAATTAAACAGAACAGCAACAATTCAACAACTACATCCGTGACAACAACAATAACAAAACAACATGTTGATAGCAAAAAATTTGCTTATATATATACATCAAGTTTATGCAAAAATAAATTGCCAACTAATTAAACTAGCAGATAGATGCCAAAAATATATTCTATATGCCAAAAATAAATTCTACATGCCAAAAATATACTATAAAATATATTCTACATGCCAAAAATTTACACCAAAATATATTCTACAAGCCAAAAATATATTCTAACCAATTCTTAATTAACCAACACAAAAATATCATTACCAAAATATATTCTACATACACAAAATTATATTCTAGCTACATCTCACAACTCTATCAACGATATTTAATTAACAGAAAATATATTCACCATACTATATTCTACAAAATATATTCTACACAAAAATATATTCTACAAATATATTCTTAATTATACCAACACAAAAGAATATACACCAAAATATATTCTACATACACAAAAATGTATTCTACATCTCACAACTCCATCAACGATATTTAATTAACCAAAAATATATTCACAAAATATATTCTACAAAATATATTCTACACAAAAATATCCTACACAAAATCATATTCTACACAAAATATTTTCTACAAAATATTTTCTACACAAAAAATTATACCAACACCAACTTAATTAAAATGCCTACACAATAATTAGGAGAATTTCATGTAAAATTGAAGATGATAAAATCGAATTGAGAGAGAGAGAGAGGAGACCAGTCATTCTGCGTCAGTGAGAGAGAGGGCGGCGACGGTGCTCGATTTTCGGCGGCCGGAGGGAGAGGAGGGGTGAATTTATGATTTGGGGTTTTTTAGGGGAGAGGAGATTTGGGGGTTTTTTTGGGGGAGAGGCGAGAGGGGAGGAGGGGAGGGGGCTGTTCTCGTCGGGGAGAGGCAAGAGTGAAAGGACCCAACCCCGGTTTAGTTGCCTAAACCGGAATCAAACCCCTTCGAAAACACGAACCAACAAAAACTGTATAAATTTTGGCAGAGTTTCGTTACTAACATAGAATTACCATTACCTGCACGCGGAAAATACACTTCATCCTATGCCACAAAAATCAAACCGTGGGCACCAATCCCATCCGGATTTCTCAATATATCAACAGTAAAGTAAAACAATAAATATATCACTACTTTACTGAAATCCGGTGTAAAATCGTATTAACATATACATTAGAATACTCAGAGCGATCTCTAATGTATAATCATATAAATATACCACAGTAGGTAGAACAATAAACCTACTGGAAGAAACAAGGTAGCTCGAGTACTATGCCTCCGACCATGACGTGCGACACCAGAATCCAAACTGCAAACTGGGCACGGAAACCGAAAAGCCCAAGGGAAAGACATAAAAACTGTTAGAGTGAGTGGACGAAAATAAATGTCTTTCACCTAGTAATATATGTTATAAAACATATGCGAGTCGAAATATAAGTAAATCAAATCAAATAGTATACGAGGAGACGATGACTCCAACTCGTAAACAGAGCATGCATAAAGAAAATCTCACAGTCAGAACCACGGGGTCCCTAGCCCACACGTGATTCAGAACCACAGGGTCCCTAGCCCACACGTGATTCCAACCGGTAAACATCCTCGGGGATCAGCCGGGATGCGGTGTATCGATACAACAACGTAACTGAAACTGTACTCTATGAAAATCAAATCATAAACAGTTCGATGCAAATGCATGAAACAACATATAAGTGTATGTATACTCGTATACGCATATCCGTATGTGTATAATCGTAAAACACATGCTCATGTAATCCGAAATCTCATACGCATGCTCAAGTTCATAGAACGTATATAAAGACTCGCAAATAATCCGTGATAAGAAATTGTCCACTCACAGACTAGCGTAACGCAGTTCGCGTTAACCCGTGATCCGGCGGAAAGTCCCTCGCCAAACAAACGATCACGAACCCCTGAATAATCACAAAATCCATTTCTCAAAATCATAATTCGACAATTCAACACAAATCACGAGAAACCACCGTTCTCGGAAACACGTAATTCAATGTCGACGAATCGTCGAAAATCCAATATTCACACCTCAATACCTCGCTATACTTTCGGACGCTCAATTCGAAAAACGAACCTCCCCACTGCGATCAGGGCACGATTTCGAGTGAAATGACATGCAACTTGTCGAAAACTCCAAAAAGTCAAAGTTGACCACCGTTGACCACCGCCAACGGCGGCGGCGCCACCAACCGTGAAATTTCTCGGCGGAGCAACCTCTATTCCACTCAAAATCATCCACTGAGAAACTTTCTCAACTGTATCAAAGGCCAATTCACACTCTAACTAGCTCAATTGCAAGCAAAACCGAATTGTTCCCAACATTTCAATTCCAAAATTCTCCATGTACAAATCGAATTAGAACTCCATACTTACATGGTTAGAATCATGGTGAGGAGAGCTTCAAAGCCCACTACTTGATTAAGCTCAACATGGCCGGAATTAAACAACCTGAATTCCTCCAAAAACCACCAATTTTGGCCGGAAAATTCTCTCTCCACAAGCGGCCTCGCCATGAGAGGTGATCGGAATTGAGATCGGGAGACCGAGACGAAGAGAAAGGGACCAAAACCAAGCTCAAAGGTGGCCGGAATGTCCCTCGCCGCCGGCGAGCCGTACGGCGTCGCGCCACCCCCTTTCCACTGCCTTTGACCGAGTCAACCATTTAATGACCAACAGTTGACTTACCTGATATGGAAACCCCACTATTTAAACCTTCCCAAAAAGGAAAACTCCAAAAAATACATTTCGGCAAACTTTAAACATCCGTAACTCTCGCGTCGTAACTCTAATTCCAATAATTCTCGCGGCAACAAACTCGACTCGACATGTTCTTCAATTATCACCCGAAGTCAAACACATCGACTAATCGGATAAAAAGTCAACTGTTCAAACCAACACATATTTAAACCGACTAAATAATCAACAATCGGAAATATTCACAACTTAATCCTCGCAACTCAGAATAATGCTCCAGAAGTTCCCACGAGCTCGAAATTAAATTTTCAACAACTTCCGTGAAGAAGCCGAAACCAAATTCTCGTCCGGTAATTTAGTCGTTAAGAACATCACCAATTTAATCCGATTCCGTCGAAACTTCAAATATTCATAACTTATTCCTCGGTCGTCCAAATAACGATCCAGAACCACCCACAAACTCGAAATCACATGTACAACGACTCTCGAGAAGAGACCCAGCTCCTATTCTCGGCCAATAATTAAGTCGTTAACAAACCTGGCGATTCAAATAACTGTCGTAAATCCGCGACTACGCGATAACCTCATGAACTAAACTTATTACACTGCTGATTCTGTTCTGGGTCGTCACAAAGAGAGCAGGGAGGGGTGATTTCGGGCTACGTCGGCGGCGAGAGGCGGAGGGGGGCGATTCTAGGGTTTCAAAGTTTTGGAAAAATGAGTCCCTGCCTCGTCGGGCTGGGATATAAGGCCTGGATTATTGCCAACGAGTTTCTTATTAACTTGTCAGTAATAGTATTTCCGACGAGTTTCTTACTAACTCGTCGGTTATATTGTGATTCTCAAATTTCTTCAACAAATAATGCCATTATCAAAGGCTTTGTGTTCATTTTCCCTCAGACGTACGGACATCTTAGCTTCGTCATCTTCTTTCAAGTCTAATATAGTATAAACACTGATGTGGCTGATCGATATGACGTTGGCCAAATTTTTGTAATTTACGAAGCTGTGCGAGTTCTTCTATTTCGGTGATAGTATTTCCGACAAGTTTCTTACTAACTCATCGATCATAACAAACATACATGCACGTTTATATATACTAAAATACGTACATCATTAACGTACTAAGGATGATAATCATAATCATCTTCATCACTTGAGTCTGGCTCAGTTTCATAGGTAACCTCTGGCAATATGTGTCGCTCCTCGTCATCTGAATCATCGTCTACTTCATTTGGATTAACATCAAGAAGTTCTGCTCTAGTAATTCGAACCACACTCCCCGATCTCACATTATTAAGGTGAATCGTAGAGGATTCCGAAATGTCAAAAGCGTTCGGCTCTTGGTATGCAGTAACTTCTTCATCATCTGCGGTCTCACCAAGTGTGGCAGCACTGTATATGTTTCTATGAGCAACATGGTTAACCACCTTCCACGGGACTTTGCTCATAAGATCGTCAAGGTAAAACACTTGTTTTACTGATGTGGCAAGAACGAAAGGGTTTTCTTTATACCAGCTTGTAGCAGTATTCACCGAAAATATTCCGTACTGATCGGTCCTTGTGTTCTTCGGGCTAGTATCAAACCATCTACACTTGAACAAGTGCACTTTCGTGCGATTCCCATAAATTAGTTCAACAACTGAATGAAGGACACCGTAATAGTCAACGCCATCTTTCCCACTATGGACCATCACCCCACAATTCTGTGTTTTCAGTCGGTCGTCTCTATTTGCACATATAAATTTCACGCCATTGACCTGACACATCGAATAAACTTTTGAAGCTATCGGGTTTCATCGCCAAGAGCCTCAATTCGTTTGACCACTCTGGGTAACCATCATTTGCTACATGGTTCATCTGAAAAAGATAAGAAACCACACAAGAAATTATGAACATAGAAAAAGAAAACCACGTACACACATGCTATATAAGGATATAATATATATATATATATACACACATATACCCTTACCCATTGACCAAAGTAGTTTGCAAACGTCCTGTTGTGGTAATCAACATTTCCGGGAATAGCAGGGCAGTGAAGATGATAGTTTTTCCAATATTGTATTTCTGGAAAGTTAATCAGTACCGACCAGTGGGCAATGGCTACCTCATTTCCATCCAACTTGTACGACTTTGGCAAGCTTCCATGTACTACCACGTCATTAGAGATGATAGAAAGGTTGAACTGGGGTTCATCTATCGGCATCTGTTGTTGGGGGTCCTCCAGCGCTCCCAAATACAAGTTGGTGTACGTTACACACTCGTGCGCAAGATATGCTTCAGCGATACACCCTTCAGGTGCAAATTTATTCTTCACATAGTCCTTGTAGTCTCCCAATTGTCTACAAGTTAACAAGTGCATGTTATGATACTTAAAAAATAAGAATTTACATATAAAAACAGAGGCAAACACAAATGTATGAATCATTTGTACCTTTCTATGGGATACATCCAAGTGTAGTGTACCGGACCGGTAAGCAACAATTGTTCGAGAAGATGGATCATCAGGTGAGGCATGATGTCGAAAAAATTTGGGGGAAATATCCTCTCAAGCTTGCACATGATAAAAATGATGTCATTTTGCATCTCCCTGAGGTCTGATTTTTTAACTTCTCTGGTGAATAACTTCTGAAAGAATCTTGACAAGGCCACCAACGGCTCCACCACGTCTTTGGGCAGGTACCCTCGAATGAAAACAGGAAAAAGCCATTGAAGCAGTACATGGCAGTCATGACTCTTTAATCCATACATCTTATTGTCTCGGAAGTTAACACACTTGCTTATATTTCCTGCATAGCCATAATGATACCTGCATATATAGCCATAAGCAACAATTATATTAATTTCCTGCATAGCCATAAGAATACCTGACATTACTCATCCACCCAAAAATTTCATGCTTCTGGTTCGGCTTGACAGTGTATGGAGCTTGGGGCATTTTTTTTCTTACCATCTCTCAACCACAAATGTTTCCGCAGTCTTATAGCTTTCAGATCAATGTGTGCCTTAGGGACGTCTTTTGTTTTTCCCTCCCAATTCAGAACTGTGCCCACCACACTTTCACACACATTCTTCTCTATGTGCATGACATCTAGGTAGTGTATGATAGGCAACCTGGGCCAGTACGGGAGTTCCCAGAATATGCTCTTGTGTGTCCAAAACTTATACCTTTCGGGCTTGTCTGGAATTGACGACACTATCTCAGGATGATTGCTCAGCTGGTCAAAATCATATTCATTCAGCACTTCCAAAATTTCATCCCATATCCATCGCCTGGGTGGCACACCCGTTTTCACAGTCCCATCAAAAGCGTCTTGATCCTGCCTAAATGGGTGATCATCTGGAAGCCAACAACGATGACGCATCTGAATAATTTTCCTACAATGAAGACTGCAACAATCAACAGTCATGCACTCTGAACAAGCCCTGTGACCCCTGGTAACGTTGCCCGACAACATACCGTGGGCAGGAAAATCACTGATGGTGCCAACAAGCATGACATGCATCTGGAACATCTCATTTTTGAACCTATCGTAAGTGGGGTGGCCACACTCACTCAGGTACTTAATCTCCTCAATCAAAGGCCTCAAATACACATCGAGTTTTCTGGATAACTCGGGCCTGGAATTAGCAGAGCGAGCATATTGTATTCCTTCTTCATGCACATCCATGGTGGAAGGTTGTACGATACCAAAATAACTGACCATATATTGTATTGAAGACTCATGTTGCCAAAAGGGTTGAATCCGTCAGATGAGAGCCCTAGCCAAACATTTCGGACCTCTGCTACAAAATGATCAAACTCCCTGACCATGTGCTTCCAAGCCTCTCCGTCGGCAGGGTGTATAAGGGTGTCATCGTCAGGCAAAATTCCTCTCAGCCCACCATCTCATAGCTTCGGCCGTGAAAGCACACATGAATAACCGCTCCAGCCTATTAATCAGCGGGAAATATCGAAGTATCTTCACAGCTTTCTTGTTGCCTGCAGGAGTCAACTTATACCTTTCTGTAAAACATACCTGGCAGACATCAAGGTCTTCAAGATCTTTCCCCCAGATGAGAATACAATCATATCTGCATGCATGGATTTTGATGTAGGAAAGCCCAAGATCTTTCAGGATATGTCGCACCTTATGATGAGTGGTAGGAAGGCGATGACCGGGTGGCAGTAGCGAAGCAGTCCACTTCAGCCAAGAATCAACAGCTTTGACAGTCATTTTGTTCTCCATTTTGGCTCGACTGGCTCAATATGGGGGGAAACCCTCAACGACGGGAGGGACATTTGGTGCTTGATCAGCAAATACACCGCTCTCATGAGGAAACATATCATTGATCAATATCGTTGTTGGATCATAGGATGGACTAGCCCTCTCAGCAAATTGTCCATGATCATGCGGACCCGCTAACGATGTTTCACCGTGATAAATCCAACAAATGTACTTACCCTAAAACCCGTATTTACTCAGGTGCTTCTGGACTTTATCAATGGGAAAACGAAATCGATCGCTGCGACACTTACATTCTTTACATGGGCAATAATGAAGTGTAGTGTCTCCACAATTAGCCTTCACAAAATCCACAAAACTCCTAATTCCATGGTGATATCTCACATCCCATCTTTCAAGGCTCATTTAACTCTTGTCCATCCTGAAAATTCTAACAGTACTATATATTTATGTATATACATTCACTACTAATTAATTAAAAAATCATCATTATATGCATCTATATATATATATATCATTAAACTAGCTACACTAATTTAATTAATTATTCAGCTATATATCTCCCTAAACAAAAGTTGACCCATCCATATAAAAATATATATATATACCAACAATTCTCAATTACAAATTTACACGTATATATATACATATTAACAATTAATCACAAAATAAATTTATACATATATATATATACACAAGCATATTTTCATCGAAATCATCTCAAATCAACTCAAAATCAACAGTCAATCACTCAAAATCAATAATATATTAACTTTATTTGCATATCAAACCATTAATCTCAACTCTAAATCAACACACATATACATCCACATATATATATGCATATATATACGTACCTACCTATATAGCTTCACGAGCGGGTTTTGGACGCCTTTTGACAATACCCAACGATTTCAGAGCGTTTTCCTTCTTTCTCACCGAATTTTTGTAAAATGAATGAGCTGCTACAGAGTAGATCTAATATAAGCGTTATAGCCGACGATTCATTAACTCGTCGGCTATAGACAGATTATCTCGTCGGTATTCCGGCCAAACCATCCTCGGCCATACTAAACATTATAGCCGACGACGAGAATGTGAATGCCGACGAGTCGTCGGCTATAATATCATAGCCGACGATGAGGAAAAAAATGGTCGGCGAGTGAGAGTTTCATTGGTGATACTTCTTATAGCCGACGATATAGGATTTCGTCGGCCTTTCTTTTCTTCATTTCATGGGCAATGGGAAGAATTGTGGTAGTGGAGAGTAGGTTCCTTGGAACAAGATTATTCCTTTAGTGAAAGTATTGTGAAGGAATCATGCAATATAAGAAGCCACTTGGGAACTAGAGCAGGGCATGAGGGAGAAGTACCCTCACCATTTCTAGCAGGTATGTAAATTTCGATGACGAAATGTTTGTAAAGCGGGTAGATTATGACAACCCGAACCGAAATTACACACTTATTGAATTGTATTAAGTTTTATTGTAGATTTGTAGCACTACCGAGGTTGTTAACAACTGTTTCACTGGACGATAATTTGATTTGACTTTCTTAACGAAACTTGTAGAGTATTTTATTTTGAGCTTGAAGAAATTTTTGGGGAATTTTTTGGATAAGCGAGCTAATTTTTATGTTTATCGGAATTCGGCGCAAGAAATAAATAAAAAGGAAATAATTTTTAGCCGGTTTAATGTCGACCATTTGATCGCGATGAGATTGAAGTTGGGTCGTCAATCTAGTTAGAGGTTTACGAGTATAAATAGGTGACTTTGGATTTTTTTTTCAGAAAAAAAAAGATATATACCATCGGTTTAACCTGCTTCTTCCTCCGCTGACCCAAAACAGTCGACCCAACCTGACTCGTCGTTTTTGGCCACCTCCAGCGACAAAACAGGTTGAAAAACGAAACTCTTTTCTTCTTTGGTTGCTATGTGGTCAGTTTTGGGTGTTTGCAGGTATTTTGGGCTACCCGGCTCGGATTTAACACGTGGAGTCGTTGTCGGCGGCTGCGGCGCTCCGATTGGAGGTCGAGAGTTGAGGGAAATTGAACCTCTCCTCCCCCTGAGTCATTCTGGATAGGTCACGAGGTCTGACAAGGCTCCACGATAGAGCTTCAATTTCAGGGTGTTCGGTCGGCGGCCAGAGCCGGTTGATTTTGGTCAATTTTTCGACAAATTAAGAATTGGATCATGTGAGTTTAGGGGTATTGTTTGGCGTGGGGAGAGGTGCATTTTGATGGCCGGATCGCCGTCATTGGTGGCGGTAGCCAGAGTTAGGTTTCTGACATGTTTGCACTAATTTCATCCAAACATCATCGAATAAGACTTTAGGCCAGTTAAAAAAGTGGTTGGCCTCGTTCAGAGCTTTCCAGCGAGGGGTCGAACGTCCCCGTCAGAGCACCTTTGCCGGAGGCACGTGAAACCCACGCACCGCTGCCTTTGGAGGCGAATGAAGACCATGCTCCGTCAACCACAGCGGAGCTCCGACGAGGTAGATTATAGGATTTATTGATGGGGTTTCCGGGGTTGTGTTTAGAGCGTATTTCCATAGTTTTAATGTTTTGATATTATGTGATCATTATGGACAGGACATCCCAACTTATGACAAGTTCACTAACACGATGCTCACGATAAGAGTAGTCGTCATGTGGACAATCAACGATTTTCCTTCATATAGGATGTTGGCATCTTGCACGACCAGAGGATACAATGGTTGCCCTGTCTATTTAGACGACGTCAACTCCAGTTGGCATGCGAGGAAGGTATGTTACCTTGGTCACCGTAGATGGCTTCCTCATGATCACCCATGGTGACAAGATGAGGCTCATTTCGAAGGGATGGTAGAGAATAACCCTAAACCCCGACAATGCTCTGGCGAAGATATTTTAGAAATGTTGAACAACTTCTATTTCGGTGTTTTGACCAACGAAAAAGAAGTGAAGAAACTCAATCCATACCCTCCACATGATCTCAACTATTGGCATGACAAGAGTATTTTATTTGAACTACCTTACTGGTCCAAGTTGAAACTCTTGAACAACCTTGGTGTCATACAAATAGAAAAGAATGTGTGTGACAACATGGTGCGAACAATTCTGGGTATTAACTTGAAGACTAAAGATACTCCCAAAGAGCGAAAAGATCTGAAATCTATGAATTTACGCCCTCACTTATGGTTGAGGAGGGATAGAAGATGAGTGTACAACAAAATGCCAGATGCACCGACACAGAGGGATTTTGTATTTAGCTGATTTACAAGTGTTCGTTATCCATCTACGTATGCAGCAAATATTGCAGGAGCAGTTGACGAGGCACAACACAGGTTCATTAGTCTAAAGACTCATGACTATCACGTAATGCTGCAACGTCTGATTCCAGTGGTAATTCGACCATATTTGCCTCGTGACGTCGTCCAACCAATAGTAGCATTGTATAGATGGTGGCAGAAGTTATGCGCCAGAGAGTTGAAAAAGTCAGATGCCCTTAAACTGCAATACGAAATAGTGCATATCCTTTGCAAACAAAAGAAGATTTTTTCCCCTGCTTTCTTTGACATCATGATTCACCTCATGATCCACCCACCCAAACACCCATTTTTGGTCTAGTCCACTACACTTGGATGTATCCTCAAAAAAGGTACGTACAATTTTTTATAACAGTTGTTCATCATTTGCATTTCTTTTTTTTTTCTACTATTCTTCACATTATTAATTCTATGATATTTTAGACAACTTGGATAGTATAAAGGATTTGTGAAAAATAAATAGACCCCGGATGACTCCATAGCAGAGACATACCTAATGCATAAGTATGTTACCTACTACAATAGGTACCTAGATGATCCAGTCTAGGCCAATCCAAATGTCTGCCACAATCTTTCAGTCATTATAAATATTGTGCGACCATTTCGAGGAGTATTAAATGAAAGATTAACTAGAGGAGAACTTGTCGAAGCGCATTAGGTACTGTTATGAGACTGTGACGAGGTCGGCCGTTACATGAAGGAATAAAGGGCATACATTTAGACAGTCAAACCGGACAAAAGTCCTGCCTTGGTTGAAAAGGTGCTTAAGAAGAAGTTTCCCAATTATTTCCTCCAATGGATACGTATGTTTAATTACTTTAAAACTCATTCTCACATAGTAGGTATGTGATTACGCTTTTTTTTTAATTTGAAAAATCCATATGGAAATATGCTAGGTGCCAACAGACTGGATGGGAATACATGCCCATGGTAAATTGGAATGGCATTTGGTGTTTGTTCATGCAAAATATTTTGCCTTAGTTTGTGCATGCAGGTTTTTGGTTTCCTTTATTTTTGGGGGAAACTATATCAAATATTTGGTAGAAATGAAATATTTATATATTCAGGCTCATTTTTGCAGATGAATGACCTACAAAAATCTGATAACCACAAAGGGGTGGTGGTCGTGGGAAAAGCACTTGTTGGCCCATAAGCCGGTTAAGCACTATATTTACCCCGGCTATTTGTGAACGGTATAAAGTTTCATTCATTGGCCCGAGATGAAAGAAGATGCACAAAAAACAGTGAGATCGCAGTTGGGGAAGGTGATGTTGTTTATTATAGAGTTCTTGAACATGTTGTTGAGCTGCTATATGGGAATGATATCAATGTTTTTCAGTTCAAGTGCAAATGGTTCAAGTGTACCAAGGAAGATATGGGGCTTTTATCAATCGATACAAACTCAATCTAGTATGAGGATGAGTCATTCGCTCTTGCCACCTTAGTTAGGCAGGTGTTCTATCTGGATGATCCAAAAGCTGGTGAAGACTGAAAAATAGTAAATCATATGTATCATCGAGGAGTATGGAGTGCCACGACACTTGAAGGGACATTAGCGACAGATATTGAAGCGCATAAAGATGATGCATATCAAGAGCCTAATACTTCTGTCATCCCCGACATAATGGAACTGGTTCGACATAACGAACGCTTACCTCTGATTGATGGCACCACGGATCTTACTCCAGAGGAGATTAGAGAGTTAGCGTGAAATGCCCTAGAAGTCGAGGAGTCGGAGGATGACGATGACGGCGTCGGATACAATTCAGATGATGTAGAGTATGATTATGAGAAGAAACTAGAAGATAGTGAGAAGGATGATTCAGGTGATGATGATTTTGAGGATGAAGATTGATATGAGTCCGAATTACTATTTATATTAGAAACTAATTAATTGAAATCACTATATATATGTAAAGAGGTTTATATTTTTGAGTTAAATGGTGTATTTGATAATTTGTGTACGTACCTGTAAAGAGCCAGATGAATAAAATATTCTTCGAGGTCAGCAAGCCTATAGCGAAAGACGGTGAGTGCACCACTGTAACATTCCCAACAAGTGTTGGTATGTAGGAATGTGGTTGGGTTATATATATGTGTGTATTTATGGGTATTAACTAATTTGGTTTTATGGTATTTCTCGATAATCACTGCGCTAAGGAGAACCGGAAGTCTACAGAGGGATCAGAGGAGGTATCAAAATAGGCTTTTGATTTCGAATTCTAAAAGAATATGAATCAAAAGAACTAGTACGAATAAGGTAATATGGTTATGATTGAAATAAAATTATGTTTGGAATTGGAAAAAAATGAAAAGTAAATAAATTAAAATGAATCTTGGCCGACGAAAATGGATTATATTGTCGTCTAAGGTACACTTAGACGACGAAAATATTTATTTCTTTGGCTAAGTAGCACTACCTAGACGACGCTAGCTAAAAATGTCTTTGTCGTCTAGCTGAACCCTAACACTAATCCCTTTACCCTAAACCCTAATACTTGTTTCGTCGCCTAAGACTAATTTTTTGGCGGTTTAGTGTTTTGCGCCAAATTTTTTGGGAAACATTTAAAAACGACTTAGGTGACGAAAGTTGTTCATTTCGTCGCCTAAGTGAATTGATATATCCCCAAATTGGATCGAATTAGATCCAGTTTTCTCACATTTCCTCTCTCGATATCTCTCCCTACCTAAACCCTAAATCCTCCAAAATGCAGCTGCCCAACGCCGGATTCTCTCTCTCTCCTCGCACCGCCGGTTTCACTCTCCTCTCCTCTGCTCTACCGTGGCCTCTCTCTCCTATCCTCTCCTAGCTACCGCCGCTCTCTCCTCTCCTCTCCTCTCCTCTCCTCTCCTCGCCACCGCCGCCAGCCGAATTCTCTACTCTCCCCCGGTCTCCTCTCTTCGTCGGTATACTCTCTCTCTCCTCTCCTCTCCTCTCCTCTCCTCTCCATTTATATATATATATATATATATCTATCTATATATATTTGGTAACATATATATATATTAGATTAAATATATATGGATTAATATATTATATGTCGATTAATTTGGGTAAATTGATGTGATATATATTGATTAATTTGGGTATATTATATTAATGTATATAAATTTTGATAAATTGGATAAATTTGGCTATATTTGGATAAATTGGAAAAATATTCTCAAATTTGGATAAATTTGGCTATATTTGCGAACTTTTGATTTCTGGATAAATTTGGATATATTTTTCAAATTTAGATATATTTGATGAAATTTGGATTAATTATTGCGCCAATGAAAAGGCGCACAGCTGCAGAGAAGGAGGTCGAACGCGAAGCCATTGTGCAAGTTATGGGTTGGAGGCAGGTTTCGGAGGACACCGTTTTGAATTATCCGTAACAATCTTTGGTTCCGGCGACTGGCCAAATCCTTCATGCTCTACGTGAGGAGGCCTCATGCTTTATGGATGAGATACACGGGGCCCGATTGTCTGTGGTGTAAGAAGGTCCGGATGAGTCGGTCAATGACTCGATTGTTTACAGCACCTGGCTCAAGGTCAAAAGGCAGCCATCAGACCCGCTTCGAAAAAGGAATCGAGGACTTGGAAAGGGTGCCAAAAGCGAGCACACAAATAAGTTGACGTGGAAGCAGATCGAGGTGCCGTACAACGAGTTTACCCGCGGCCCTCAGACCGCGCAACTTGGAAGTCTGACCTCGCACACCATCGTCTCAATCATACGAAACAACATCTGTTTGGTTACTCCTTCGTGGAACAAGCTAGCCCGACCCGAAAAGTGGAGGGTGTACCGCGAACTGTCGATAATATTATTTGATATTATTTATTTTTATAAGTAATTACAAAATATAAATGCATAATTTCTAGAATTTTAATTTGTTATTTTTGTTTCTAGATACATTTTGAAATCTCCGGCTCAGCGGAGATTATGGAGGATATAGAGGAGACGACTGCTCGCATTTACAAGGACTGGAAGTACGACCTCCACAAGTACTACTAGCAACACGGCGCCTCGCCTACCCCTCTAGAGCTCCGGAACGACAGGGAAGAGGAGTGGCAATGGTTGGTCAGACACTTTTAGTCCGCCAAGTATAAGGTTCGCCTTCATTTTCTTTAATGTAATGAAAATTTCATAATGTATTATTTTTAATCATTATTTAATTATCTTTGTTGTGTAATAGACAAGGTCGAAAGCGAACAAGGCAAATCGGGACAAGAAGAACAAACACCATAGTTCGGGCTCGCGAAGATTCATTTACATCACGAATGAGCACAAAGATTCGGGTTTGAAGCATTGCTTCCTTGATGCCAGCGTGCAAGCTTATAAGAAGCCCGGGGTCGTCAATGAAGCGAGTCAACTTGAGGTAAGAAACTCATCTTTCCAAAATCAATTGAATTTACTCGTACTTTCAAACCATATCGAAATTTAGTATAATGCTAATTACATTTGTAAGAACTTGAATTATGATTAGGATATGAATTAGTTAGGTTGTGCTATTGAAATATAATTTTGAACTTGAATTAGGTATAGTTATGCTTTAGTTTAGTTGGTTGAATTATAATTTTCAACTTGAGAAATTTGGATGGGAATCGGTGCCCACGGTATAATTGTGTTGTTAAAATTGGTTATTCGAAGTATAATCTTACTTGCAGGATTTTTAGTTTTCTCCAATTTTAGGGGAAACTATGCCAAATTTGTTTTAGAAATTAATGATTATGTATTCTTCACATGATTAATTTCAAAAGAGGTTGATACAGCTGGCCAGGGAGGAATTGGCGGCGACCCAGCTAGCCAACCCAAAGATGACACCTGAATAGGTGCCTCCTCTGTCGATGCAGAGTCAGATCGCTATTGCCAACACTACCACATATTGACTCATTGCCGGCGACTTTTAAGTCGCCGGCAATGTTTTTTAACATTACCAACGATTTTTTAACATTGCTGGCGACTTAAGTCGCCGGTAATGTCTTTTTTTTTTTTTTTAACATTACCGGCGACATAAATGTATGTCGCCGGCAATGTCTCGATGGTAATGACATTGCCGGCGACATACATTTATGTCGCCGGTAATGTAAAAAAAAAAAAAAAGACATTGCCGGCGACATAAATGAAGTCGCCGGCAATGTTTTTTTTTTTTTTACATTACCATCGAGACATTGCCGGCGACATACATTTATGTCGCCGGTAATGTTAAAAAAAAAACATTACCGGCGACTTAAGTCGCCGGCAATGTTAAAAAATCGTTGGTAATGTTAAAAAACATTGCCGGCGACTTAAAAGTCGCCGGCAATGAGTCAATATGTGGTAGTGCAATGCTGTTTACGACCGCTGACCTAGAAAGGAGGTTCGTGGGCTTGGACAGACGGTGCAGAGAGATTTCTCCGAGTCATTCTCCGAGTCATCTGCATCGTTGACTCGTCGCAGTATGGACGATTCCGAGGGGCTCCAAGCCGCCCTTCAACGGGATCAATTGGCACAGGAGTCGGCCGATCGTGCAATTGGGAACATTCAAGGTCGCTGGAGGCACGGTTTGAAGCTCACAACCGTAAGATGACCGCCTTCTACGATGCCTGCAGGCAAATGGGGTTGCCCGTTTCTGATCTTGATGACGAGTGTTTTCTCAACCCCCCCCCCCCCCCCAAACCCAGAATTGGCGGCGTGATTCGTACTCCTGATTTAGTTTAGTAGTTAGTTTTGTTATTTTATTATTATTTCTATCGATGTACGTACACTTTTTATATTTAATGAATATTTTACTAATTTAATTAATAGACTATTAATTTTTTTAATAGACTATTATATATTTTTAATTTAATTTAATTTATTATTGAGAAAGAAAAAAAATTAAAATTCAACTTGGGCGACGAAACATCTTGGTTCATTGTCCTAGTGAATCACTTAAGCGACGAAACAAAGATTTTGTCGCCTAAGTGGTTAGACTTACACGACGACGGACACTTCGTCATATGAGTGTATCCACTAAGGGGAATCATCGTCTAAGTCTTAGTATTTTGACGACGACTGTAGGTATTCGTCGCCTAATTGGCGTGTTAGATGACGAACACTGTCGTCGATTAGAGGGGGAATATTATTTCGAAGTCTAAGTACTTAGGCAACGACATTTGGTACGTCGCCTAAGTACTTAGGGTACGATTATTAGGAGACAAAAGTTTTGTCTCCTAAGTACCTAGCCGACGAAAAACACCACTTAGGCGACGAAATTGCTTCGTCGCCTAAGTGAGTTTTTTTGCAAATGTATACACGTTTCGTCGTCTGTGTGAAATTTTTTTTTTAAATATTTGATAATCATTTTTTCCACCAACATTTGGGATAAAAATTTAAACACTTAAGCCATGAAAATACATAGTTTCGTCGCTTAAGTAAATTTTATTTTGTTTTTTTTTTAAATATCTGAAAATTAATTTTTACCGCCAAAATTTTGACAAAAATTTTAAATACTTAGACAACGAATCTTTTAAGTTTCGTCGTCTAAGTTAAAATTTTAGCATTTTTTTAGCAAAATTTTTTGCTAAAAATTCAAATCAATTAGGCGACGTTATTTTAGGTTTCCTCGTCTATGTTAAAAAATTTGGCGTTTTTTTTGTCCGTAAAAAATTCAAATCACTTAGGCAACGAAACTCTTGAGTTTCGTCGTCTAAGTTAAGAAAGTTTGTGGTGTTTTTGAAAATTTAAAACACTTAGACAACGGAATCTAATTATTTCGTTGCCCAAGTGTAAAAAGTTGGTGGGTTTTTTTTCGTCAAATCACTTAGGGGACGAAACTTGTTGGGTTCGTCGCCTAAGTCATTGGCTATAAAACACAATTCATCCACCATTTTTCACAATCTCTCTATCTTACCCAAAATTCTCTCTCTCTCTCTCTCTCTCTCTCTCTCTCTCTCTCTCTCTTCAATCAAACCTTTATCACGACCACCACCTCGGTACTACTACCCACCACCACCTCGACACCCCCACACTACACACCACCACCACCACCACCACCATACACCACCACCACACCACACATAACCACCACGGCACCACCACCATATAGGCACAACTACCGTACCACACACCACCATCACCACACAAAACACGGCCACCACCACCGCCGCCACCTCCAAAACCACCATTAAATTTTTTATTTATTACAAATTTTTTTATAAATAATAATTAACATATAATGAATTAATTAGCATTTACTGAATTTTTCATTTATTTTTTATAAAAAAATCCAACTCCTAGACGACGAAAAACCTAAAGTTTCGTCGTTTAAGTGGTTTATCTTAGACGACGAATTGTTGCATTTGTCGTGAAGTGTTCACTAAAACGATGAAAGATTTCGTCGTTTTTTCAGAAAACTTCGTCATCTAAAAACTTTGATGACGAAACAAAAAAATTTTATCGTCTAAGTACTTAGAGTACGACACTTAGAAGAAAAACCTTGGGCGACGATAATGGCCACTTAGAGTACGAAATTACTTTGTCGCCTAAGTGAGTTTTTCTGGTAGTGTTCGTGCGTTCCTCTTTGTTCTTCTCGAAGACTAATTTATCATCGATATATACGACACAAAAGTATGCAACTTGTTTGAATATGTTGTCCATTTTTCTCTGAAAAATGAATGGAGCTTGTTTCAGCCCAAAAGACATTACTAGCTATTTGTAGTGTCCCTGTTGAGTTCTGAAGGCAGTAAGGGGAATGTATCCGGATGCATTCTGCCTTTTCAGAATCCTGATTTTGCATCAAACTTTGAGAACACTTTGCCTCCTCTGAGCCTGTTGATTATCACTCTTTCTTGTTGTTCGAGAGATTTATACCCTTAAGCTTTTGACTATTGATTAGTCTAAGGCTAAGTCAATTTCTCTTAACCGCAAGTATACGAGGTCAAGTTATAGCATTTATAAGAAGTCGAGTGTCGAACCCACGATGATTGACCACTATAACTTCTTAGCTTGACTCGATAGGCACTCAAATTACGGATTAACTAGACACTAAACTCGACACTAAAACTAAAGTAAAATGTGGAAATGTGTATCTCACACTACTAAGTCCTTTGGAGACCTAGCATTGTAATGGGTGATTTAGACTATGATGAGTGATTATCATAAAGTTTATTGATTTATTATACTAAGACATAGAAACTACAATAGCAAACGAATTCAATAAAAAGAAGAATGGTTGACTAGGGAAATCCCCGCTAACCATATGATGCTCAAATAATGTGTCGGTTTAGGAAGGTGGACTATTAAAGTCTGTTTCACACAAGTTGATGTCCAAATTGTGACCTTTTGAGTCATGTTTGGTTTTGAAACCAAGTTCCTAGGTCATTTTGGACTCTCGACGACTTGAGCCCAACATTGAAGTATTTAGTAAATTGGGATCAAGACCTAAGCCATTTTGGGCTTACATCTTAACCGTATGTCATGTGAGTGAAGTTGACAAGCATACAATGTGATACATATGGAAGATTCCCCTTCCCGAACTCCTTTTGGAGGACTCAGGAGATAGTCTAAGTGAAACTCCAAATTCGCACCATTTTGAGTTACGAATTGAAATACCCAACTAATAGCCACAATAACTTCTCGATTCAATGTGTTTACTAAAGTCCCTCAAGTCTATTGAGACTCAAGGATGCTCTAGTTCTTGCTTAGTGCTAAGGAAACGAAAGCTTAAGGTAAACCCTCTTGAAATAGACCATGGTCATTGTTACATGCTCATCTAGCCTTAAATGAGTAGCTAATTCAAATAAGGTCCCATTTTTAGTCTCTTCATATATATATTTTAGCTAGGGTCAACACACATGTATAGATGAAACAAATCATGAAGCTCAAGCATAAAAACATCCACAAAAAAATAGTAATCAAAGGACCCAACCCTAGATTAACTTGATATCTAGGATTACGCCCTAACGACAAAACTTAAACTACGGATTTCTGTAAATTTTTCGATATATTTCCTCTATGAAGTGGACTATCAAAAATCTGCAAGAAAATCACACTTCGGATTTCCCACAAACAATACCGTGGACCACCGATGTCCATCAGAATTTCTCAATCAAGTGCGGAAAGTAATTTATTTAAAATGCTAGAATAATAATACAGGAACTGAAAACTTATAAACAAGCAATACTAACAATTTATAATGAGCACTGAAAAACATTTATAACACTAGTGTCCAGAGCGACTTCTAGGAGCAGAATATGAAAATACACTGCTAGTGGGCCGAAACCTATAGAAAGGTATGATAACCCGGTGGACTCAAGGTTTCAGAGGATCAAAATTTAGCTAAGGAGAAGCACAACAACCTTGGCATGGAAAACAAAAAAGCTCTGGGAAAGGAATTCAAAACAAAAAAACGTTAGAGTGAGTGGACAAAAATAACGTAAACTATGTAAAACGATAAATCCGTAATAACATGCTTTTTCACTAATTTCTATAAATATAAAGCGAGTTCAAATATAATGAACTGAAATAAAATATGGACTTAGGTGCTCAGGGCGTTTTTCCTAACCTGGAGCGTCTCCAAGACTGTAAATAAAAAGGTGATGGGATCGTCTAGGGGGTTTGTCCTATCCCGAGACTATCTAGGTCGGCAGGGAGTTTATCCTAACCCAGTCTGACCCGACTAGTCAGTGATCAGCCAACTAGTGAAAGCATTGATGCTGAAAATAAAACCATCACAAACATACCTCGAAACTCGAGTGTAATAAAATACAGGAGACTATAAATCTGTGTAAACATGAACTCGCAGCAACTGTGAAAATAAATAAATGTCCACTCACCGTACAATGCCGGGATACTCATAAAGCCGTAACCTGCTAATCAGCGCAATAATCATATGACATGGTCCGCTAACTCGTTATCTTGAAAACACAATTATAATTAATATCTACTCGTCGATATTAAATAACTAAGCTCGTAATCCAACGAGCAAAAATGTTAAGAATCTCACATTCTCGAATAACGTATTTAATCAAATTCTGAATTAAATTTCTTGCAATCCTTCATTTTAAATCAATTTTAGAGTCGCAACCTAAATCTCAAATATCGAGCGACTCGCACTTGAATCGATAGCCAGATTGTCTGTTAATAATATCAAAAAATAAATTAATTATTGTCTGATAAATACACATCAAAATTCATCAAGTCCAGATCAATTCAAGAATCTCACCATTGTGTTCGTCACAAAATTACGAGCGGAACGACATAAAATTTTGCCGAAAATCCAACCTCGCCAGAACTCCGCCGTGAACGGCGGCGCATGGGCCCACGCACCACTGCTGGTGGTGGCTGGAATCCCATCGGCTCCAAATTGAGCAACCTACACATTAAAACGTTCATCTCAACAATCACGACAACATTGTAGTACAATACAACTGAAAGGACCCAACCCCGATTTAGCACCCTAAATCGGAATCGAACCCCTTCGAAAACACGAACCAACAAAAATTTTCCGAAATTTGGGCAGAGTTTCGTTACTAGCGTGGAATTACCATTACCTGCACGCGTAAAATACACTCCATCCTATGCCACAAAAATCAAACCGTGGGCACCAATCCCATCCGGATTTCTCAATAACTCAACAATAAAGTAAACAATACATATAATATTACTTTACTGAAATCCGGGTTTAAAATCGTATAACATATTCATCAGAGAACTCAGAGCGACCTCTAATACATAACCATATAAGTATACCACAGTAGGTAGAACAATAAACCTACTGGAAGAAATAAGACCGCTCGAGTACTATGCCTCCAACCATGACGTGCGACACCAGAGTCCGAACTGCAAACTGGGCACGGAAACCGAAAAGCCCAGGTGAAAGACAATAAACACGTTAGAGTGAGTGGACGAAAATAAATGTCTTTCACCAGTTTATAAATATGTTTAAAATCACATATGCGAGTCCGGGTAAATAAAAATAACATAGTACACGAGGTAAAACTCATACTCCTCCAGTGTACTGAGCATGCAAGTAAAATCTCACGGGGTCACTCATGGACTCCTCCGTGCTAGTACAGTCTGAACCACGGAGTCTCTCTGACTTCCACGTGATTCTAAGCCAGAAATGGCTTCGGTTCCAGGGAATACGCCCCTCACCGGTCTGGTTGGGGAATCGCCCCTCCAGGCAGCCCTCCGTCGGGGATCAGCCGACGAGGCAAGGTGTATCGATACAACAACAACATAACCAAGACTGTACTCTGTGTAAACCAAATCATAAACATTTCGATGCAAATGCATGAAACAGCATATTTATGTATGTATACTCGTATACGTATATCCGTATAAGTATAATCGTATAATCATAAACACATGCTCATATAATCATAATCTCGTATGAAATCTCATGCTCGTAAAACCATAATCATGTTGCATGCTCAAGTTCATAAAACACATAAAAGACTCGCAAGATTTCCGTGAAAAGAAATTGTCCACTCACAGACTGGCGTAACGCGATTCGCGTTAACCCGTGATCCGGCGGAAAGTCCATCGCCAAACAAACGATCACGAACACCTGAATAATCATAATATCCAATTCTCACAAACATAATTCGGCAATTCAAAACAAATCTCGAGAAACCATCGTTCTCGGAAACACGTAATCCGATCACGACAAACTGTCGGAAATCCGGAAATCATACCACAATACCTCACTGTAATTTCGGACGCTCAACTCGAAAAACAAACCTCCCCACTGCGATCGGGGCGCGATTTCGAGTCAAATGACATGCAATTTGTCGAAAACTAGAAAAAGTCAAACTGGACCGCCGTTGACCGCCGCGTTGACCGCCGCCCACGGCGGCGCCGCCACTGACCGGAAGATTTCTCGGCGGAGCAACCTTTATTCCACTCAAAATCGTCCACTGAGCAACTTTCAAAACTGCACCGAAGTCCAATTCAAACTCTAACTCATCCAATTTCACGAAAAACCGAATTGTACACAAATTTTCCAATCCAAAATTCTCCATGTATACATTGAATTGAAACACGAAACTTACAGGGGAGCATCAAGGGGATGAGAGCTACAAAGCCCACCCCAAAGTTCAGCTCGAATCGACCCGAATCAAGTAACCCGATTTCATCAAAAACCCTTGAATTTTGGCCGGAAAATTCATCCTCTCCGGTGAGTCTCACCGAGCATGGTGGCCGGGGATAGCTTCGGGACAGCAAGACGAAGACATTGGGACAAGAACCAAGCCGTGAGGTGGCCGAATGAAGCTCGCCGCCGGCGAAGCCTTACGGCGTCGGCCTCCACCTCCACAGCTCGGTCAAACCGAGTTGACCGAGTCAAAGCCAAAAATGCCATGTGTTGACTTGCCATAATAGGAAACTCCACTATTTAAAGACTTACCAAATATGGAAACTTCCAAAAATACATTTCGGCAAACTTAAAACCTCCGTAACTCTCGCGTCGTAACTCCGATTCCGATAATTCTCGCGGCCACGAACTCGTCTCGACATACTCTTCGTTTATCACCCAAAGTCAAACACATCGACCAATCGGATAAAAAGTCAACCCTTCAAAGCAACACACATTAAATTGACTAAATAATCAACAAACGGCAAAATTCGCAACTAATTCCTCGTAACTCCAAATCATGCTCTGGAAGTTCCCACGAATTCGAAATTAAATTCTGAACAACTTCCGTGAAGAAACCGAACCCAAATTCTCGTTCGGTAATTTAGTCGTTAAGTAACCCACCATTTAAATCTGAACTTCAAATATTCATAACTAATTCCTCGGTCGTCCAAATAACGATCCGGAACCGCCCACGAACTCGTAATCACACATACAACGACTCTCGAGAAGAGACCCAGCTCCAATTCTCGGCCAATAATTAAGTCGTTAATAAACTCGACGATTCCAATAACCGTCGGACAACTGCGACTATGCCGTAATTCATCGATCAAGCTGAACATACTGCTGAATCTGGTCCGGGTCGTCACAAATCCACCCCCCTTAGAAAAATTTCGACCTCGAAATTTCCAAGTCTGCCAACTCAAAGGTAGGAGCACTGCCTCTGTATACTGCTCAACTGCTCAGTGGCTACATCAACTGAATAACTCTAGCAACTGACTCCACAATAGGAGATAGCTCTGTGCTGAAATCTCTGTACCCACAAATTACAAATCTGAACTGGCTCCACACAAGCGCCAAGTGTTCCTACATAAGGAACAAACAGGGTACACAACACATAGCAAACCTGAAACATAGTTCCGCCACGCGGAACACAACACACAAAGCCAACACTATAGGCGATGCCGAACTATACGGCATAACACAAACTCGCCTATGGCCACATATGGATCAAAACATCAAGGCAAATCATAACACGACCTGCTCATACCAACGAAACTCAAGCATCGAACTCAAACAATTATCGACCCATTTTCGCTAATCTGGCAGTCTGTGGTAACACACTCCACAAAATCGGAAACAAATATCAACTCAAATTCAAACCAAACTCACTCCAACACAATGAAGTACAACATCGTTCCTCAAAACGACGTCAAACAATATCAAAATCACAGTGGACAACAACCTGGTATTGCAAGCAACCTCGAACAGCTGAAACTGCTGGTCCCGAATCCTCCGGAACTGCAATACCGTGGTCCACAACATGCCTTCCAAAGTCTGAATAGTCCTCAAAGATCGTCCGCCAATCCGAGGATAAGATCCGGTACTAATTCGTAATCTGGTCCCCAATGCTCGCTGCAAAACTTGCCAACACACAGTCGTAATTGATTATCTCAATCAGCGAACTGGGACACAGGCGCACCATGGAATGGACAATCTCCGTCAAGCACGGCTATACCAACCTGCTACTGAAATCATCTCCGAAAGTACAAGGAAACACACTAAGTTCATCAAACGATCCACAATGGCCAAACAACTGGTACCACAAACCAAACTGTACACATACACACACAATCACAGCAACAATCGCCATGTCAAACCGGAAATCTCAAATGGCTAACACATCTCGGCACGTCTCTGCCTCCTAGCCATCACCAGTCAACAAAAGTGGCAAATGTACACACAAACCACTACATTCTTCTTCATGCTGCATCACGAGTAGACAACTCAAAGTATCTAATACACTTCCGCATCACTAGCGCTAAACACACGTAAAATCATGAGCCTCAGCATCATCACACACTAACTCAGCTTCCGTAGCGCACAACTCGGCTAACACGGAAACTCGAGCCACACACACATGAAACACTGAATCTCCGACTCTCGACTAAATGTATCAGCAACAACATCCCAGACGGATGGTCAAAGTACAACTACTAGCCTTTCTTGAACAAACTCAAAGGTGCAGCCCTTGTCGTGAGTCGACCCCATCCATCTACACTGCCTCAAGCCCAAATCTGGCCGAGAATGCAAGTGGATGAAACTCAGTGGTCAGTGTACATCCTACACCGCGCTGCACGCCATAGTAGTAGCGTCTCGAACTCACTGATGCTAACACAAAGACAGCTACACCCAAATCATACACAGGATACATATCTACACAAAGTTCCACTGCCTAGAATCATGAGCCACCGCTCTGCTACACAGCATCAAAGCATAACCAAATCCAAACCTCAACGCAACACCATAACCCACGAACTCGTCGCGGTCGTCAGGTAAGGTCAAAACCGAAGCAACGGTCAACCATCCTGCAGGAGTAAGTAACTCTTCTCGTGTGCATCGAACTACTCGAACTTGACGCCTTCTTCGTCAATCCGGAAAGTAGGGTGGCAATCCGGGTAAATCCTGCACCAGCCTTCGGTACAAGTCTGCCAAACCCAAGAGACTCCCGATCTCTGGTACAATAGTAGGGCAATCCCAAATCAAGACGACTTCTAACTGGTCAGGATCCACGCCAACTCCCTCGGATAGCATCACGCGGCTCAAAATCTTCACGCTAATCAGCCCCAACTCACACTGGCTGAACTTACAACAGCTAATCGTCTCGTGAAGTCCACAAAACCGCTCGCAACTACTCCAGGTACAGGTCCACACTCTCGGAGTACATCAGGACATTGCCAACGAACATGACCGCAACTCGTCCAGAAACCGTCTGAACACATGGTCCATCACGTCCACACGATCTACGGAGGTATTGGTAAACCAATAAAGTGATCAAGAACTCCAGATGCATACACCGAGATCTGAAAGCTAACATAGTCACATCTGACTCATCAAACCTCAACTGATGGTATCCGGACCCGAAATCAATCCTCGAAAAGACTGAAGCTCTCGGAAGCTGATCAAACCACTCGTCAATCCGAAGCGAAGGATACTTGCTCTCCTCTGAAGCGAATCAGGCTTCCGGTAATCGATGCACCACCACGTTGAATCATCTAACATCCGTACAAGCAATGCAAGTGCACACCACGTAAATACACGAGGTCGCATGAAATCTCCTGAAACCTCATCCAGCAACTCCTGGAGTCGAAACACTAGCTCCCTCAGCTCCGCTGGCTCCGAACGACAAGACGTTGGTAAAATGAGTCCAGCGCCTGGTACAAACTCAACAATGTAGTCGGTCTCCCGAACTGGAGGAACACCTGGTAACTCCTCCAAAGTACGCCTGGAAACTCGAGAACCACCTCAATATCACCAATGTCGGACACAGCAACCACAGTATCCACAACATGAGCTAAGCAAACCACACAACTCGTCTCCATCATCCGCGCGACCATCACCAAGAAACAGCATCTCGGGAAATCTGGTCGTCTAAACACAACCTCCATCTCGAGGTACACAAACACAACCAAAATGCATCGTCAGTAAGTTCATACTCACAAACATACCAAAACCACAATGTCCAGCCATAACAGATCTACGGCTAACACATAACCTCCATCAAGGATCTCGCGATCTCTGGATGGATACAACACTCTCCAAAACCTCGGAAGTGGAGATACAGGTACAATAGCCACGGATATCAAACAACAGCAACCTCGGAGAAAAGTCTGTCCTCAAACAAGGTCATGGCACGAACTCCAACATGCCCAACTAGTCGCCCACGTCAATTGCGACTTCAGAATGGCTCATCAAAAGGACACACTGATCAGATTGCAGGAACAACATGAGGATCTCCCTGTAAACTCTGAGCCGTCAAACCGCTACATAGCTGGCTGAGGCGTTCCCTCGCAACGTGACCCTCCTGGCCATCGAAACAGCAACTGAAAGTGCTCCACGAACACAAGTCACCGTAACACCTGCTGCGAGAAAGGATCACCAATGTCACCCAAACTCATGCCACAGGAGCAAGTCCGCTACTCTGCGATCTCCGCCATCGTCAAACGGATTAGCAGAGGATCCTCATCATAACCGAAAAGACCATAGCCTGATGAAGTCACTGATCCCGAAGTGTCGGAACTCAACCTCATCAAAACTCGACTAAGTCCACTTCCCTCAAACCATCACATCAAAAACCGCATACAACATTCCTTCGCAATAGCCTCGCTACTGAGTGCAGCACACTAAGCTCCTCATGGTTGTCTCGAGGCACATCAATCAGACTCTCTCTGATGCTCAGGTTCAAACTCATCTCGAACCTCGTGCTCTGCTTCCTCTGAAGCCACATAACTCGTGCAGACAGAAACAAACATGTGGACAATGCATCTCTGCCTCAGGTGGGTAAACACTCCACAAACAATTGCTGGATAGCCTGATAAAACCATTACCGTATAAACAACACCCTGAATGTAGGCCATGGAGTCACAACTGGGACTCGCACAACATCAGCCCACAAATACACAATCTGACTCAGGCAAACATCACTGCCATAAATCTCAGCTCTGAGGCAACATGTAGGCTCTCACACACACAACCAGGCAACCCGTGCCACACAGTTCACTGAACTCTGAATACTCATCCAAATCCACAATTTACTGACAAATCACGCGTCGATTGATCCTCAACAGGATCCACAACCGTACCGACACGGAAAGCACGTCAGGAGGCATCCTAATGAATAAAACATCGTTCACAACAAGTGGAACGTAATCATGAAACCGCAGATATTTGAGGACACACAACACCCGAAGTATTGATGAGTACCGCTGGCCAGTCGGGTCATCACTCCAGTCATGCTGTATCAACTCAAATACCCTAAGTAAACACGACTACAGAAGTCTACAGAACCTATAACCTAATGCTCTGATACCAAGCTGAAAGGACCCAACCCCGATTTAGCACCCTAAATCGGAATCGAACCCCTTCGAAAACACGAACCAACAAAAATTTTCCGAAATTTGGGCAGAGTTTCGTTACTAGCGTGGAATTACCATTACCTGCACGCGTAAAATACACTCCATCCTATGCCACAAAAATCAAACCGTGGGCACCAATCCCATCCGGATTTCTCAATAACTCAACAATAAAGTAAACAATACATATAATATTACTTTACTGAAATCCGGGTTTAAAATCGTATAACATATTCATCAGAGAACTCAGAGCGACCTCTAATACATAACCATATAAGTATACCACAGTAGGTAGAACAATAAACCTACTGGAAGAAATAAGACCGCTCGAGTACTATGCCTCCAACCATGACGTGCGACACCAGAGTCCGAACTGCAAACTGGGCACGGAAACCGAAAAGCCCAGGTGAAAGACAATAAACACGTTAGAGTGAGTGGACGAAAATAAATGTCTTTCACCAGTTTATAAATATGTTTAAAATCACATATGCGAGTCCGGGTAAATAAAAATAACATAGTACACGAGGTAAAACTCATACTCCTCCAGTGTACTGAGCATGCAAGTAAAATCTCACGGGGTCACTCATGGACTCCTCCGTGCTAGTACAGTCTGAACCACGGAGTCTCTCTGACTTCCACGTGATTCTAAGCCAGAAATGGCTTCGGTTCCAGGGAATACGCCCCTCACCGGTCTGGTTGGGGAATCGCCCCTCCAGGCGGCCCTCCGTCGGGGATCAGCCGACGAGGCAAGGTGTATCGATACAACAACAACATAACCAAGACTGTACTCTGTGTAAACCAAATCATAAACATTTCGATGCAAATGCATGAAACAGCATATTTATGTATGTATACTCGTATACGTATATCCGTATAAGTATAATCGTATAATCATAAACACATGCTCATATAATCATAATCTCGTATGAAATCTCATGCTCGTAAAACCATAATCATGTTGCATGCTCAAGTTCATAAAACACATAAAAGACTCGCAAGATTTCCGTGAAAAGAAATTGTCCACTCACAGACTGGCGTAACGCGATTCGCGTTAACCCGTGATCCGGCGGAAAGTCCATCGCCAAACAAACGATCACGAACACCTGAATAATCATAATATCCAATTCTCACAAACATAATTCGGCAATTCAAAACAAATCTCGAGAAACCATCGTTCTCGGAAACACGTAATCCGATCACGACAAACTGTCGGAAATCCGGAAATCATACCACAATACCTCACTGTAATTTCGGACGCTCAACTCGAAAAACAAACCTCCCCACTGCGATCGGGGCGCGATTTCGAGTCAAATGACATGCAATTTGTCGAAAACTAGAAAAAGTCAAACTGGACCGCCGTTGACCGCCGCGTTGACCGCCGCCCACGGCGGCGCCGCCACTGACCGGAAGATTTCTCGGCGGAGCAACCTTCATTCCACTCAAAATCGTCCACTGAGCAACTTTCAAAACTGCACCGAAGTCCAATTCAAACTCTAACTCATCCAATTTCACGAAAAACCGAATTGTACACAAATTTTCCAATCCAAAATTCTCCATGTATACATTGAATTGAAACACGAAACTTACAGGGGAGCATCAAGGGGATGAGAGCTACAAAGCCCACCCCAAAGTTCAGCTCGAATCGACCCGAATCAAGTAACCCGATTTCATCAAAAACCCTTGAATTTTGGCCGGAAAATTCATCCTCTCCGGTGAGTCTCACCGAGCATGGTGGCCGGGGATAGCTTCGGGACAGCAAGACGAAGACATTGGGACAAGAACCAAGCCGTGAGGTGGCCGGATGAAGCTCGCCGCCGGCGAAGCCTTACGGCGTCGGCCTCCACCTCCACAGCTCGGTCAAACCGAGTTGACCGAGTCAAAGCCAAAAATGCCATGTGTTGACTTGCCATAATAGGAAACTCCACTATTTAAAGACTTACCAAATATGGAAACTTCCAAAAATACATTTCGGCAAACTTAAAACCTCCGTAACTCTCGCGTCGTAACTCCGATTCCGATAATTCTCGCGGCCACGAACTCGTCTCGACATACTCTTCGTTTATCACCCAAAGTCAAACACATCGACCAATCGGATAAAAAGTCAACCCTTCAAAGCAACACACATTAAATTGACTAAATAATCAACAAACGGCAAAATTCGCAACTAATTCCTCGTAACTCCAAATCATGCTCTGGAAGTTCCCACGAATTCGAAATTAAATTCTGAACAACTTCCGTGAAGAAACCGAACCCAAATTCTCGTTCGGTAATTTAGTCGTTAAGTAACCCACCATTTAAATCTGAACTTCAAATATTCATAACTAATTCCTCGGTCGTCCAAATAACGATCCGGAACCGCCCACGAACTCGTAATCACACATACAACGACTCTCGAGAAGAGACCCAACTCCAATTCTCGGCCAATAATTAAGTCGTTAATAAACTCGACGATTCCAATAACCGTCGGACAACTGCGACTATGCCGTAATTCATCGATCAAGCTGAACATACTGCTGAATCTGGTCCGGGTCGTCACAACAACATCAAAATCAAACCGAAAATTAATGAAATTCATCGTCAAAATCACAAACCCTCGCCGGAAAACATTTTCTACAATTGTCGTCGTCCAGCTACGACAAGGTCCTAGACGTGTCGTGTGTAACGCCGTCGTGGGTGCCCCCACCTTCGCCGAGCAAAACCGTCTGGAATCAGCCAACTTCTTTTCCGCGAATCTACTTTCTCCGGTCACCAACCTCGGTGATGTTACCACCAAACGATAGAGGGGCCCAAGCCCAACAAAACCGAACACATTTCTCGGCCAAAGGTGGCAGGCCAAAAGCTCAGCGCCAATGAGAAATCGACGGCGAAAATGGGTCGGGAGAGGGAGGGTCAACGCGGGGTCAACCCGGTTACGAAAAGGGGAAACTTTTTTTCCTTCCCAAAATAAAAACCCCTATTTATACCCACGATTTTGCGATAAAACATTTTTCGATATTTTCGTAAAATTTTCGTTGACCATAACTTCTTCGTCATAACTCCGATTTCAACACTTGACGTGTGAAAGGACCCAACCCCGATTTAGCACTCTAAATCGGAATCGAACCCCTTCGAAAACACGAACCAACAAAAACTTTTCGAAATTTGGGCAGAGTTTCGTTACTAGCGTGGAATTACCATTACCTGCACGCGTAAAATACACTCCATCCTATGCCACAAAAATCAAACCGTGGGCACCAATCCCATCCGGATTTCTCAATATATCAACAGTAAAGTAAATCAATAAATATATATATACTTTACTGAAATCCGGTATAAAATCGTATAACATATTCAACAGAAACTCAGAGCGACCTCTAATACATAATCATATAAGTATACCACAGTAGGTAGAACAATGAACCTACTGGAAGCAACAAGGTAGCTCGAGTACTATGCCTCCGACCACGACGTGCGACACCAGAGCCTGAACTGCAAACTGGGCACGGAAACCGAAAAGCCCAGGTGAAAGACAATAAACACGTTAGAGTGAGTGGACGAAAATAAATGTCTTTCACCAGTTATAATATATGTTATAAAAACATATGCGAGTCCAGGTAAATAAAAACAACATAGTACACGAGGTAAAACTCACACTCCTCCAGTGTACAGAGCATGCAAGTAAAAATCCCACGGGGTCGCTCATGGACACACACCGTGCTAGTACAGTCCGAATCACGGGATCCCAGACCCACACGTGATTCTAAGCCAGAAAGGCCTCGGTTCCGGGGATACGCCCATCGCCGGTCAGATCGGGGTAACGCCCCGCCTGGGATGCCTACCATCGGGGATCAGCCGAGAGGCTAAGTGTATCGATACAACAACGTAACCAAGACTGTACTCTGTGTAAACCAAATCATAAACATTTTGATGCAAATGCATGAAACAGCATATAAGTGTATGTATACTCGTATACGTATATTCGTATAAGTATAATCGTATAATCGTAAAACACATGCTCATGTAGTCCGAAATCTCATATGCATGCTCAAGTTCATAAAACACATAAAAGACTCGCAAGAATTCCGTGAAAAGAAATTGTCCACTCACAGACTGGCGTAACGCGTATCGCGTTAACCCGTGATCCGGCGGAATACCCCTCGCCAAACGAATGATCACGAACCCTGAATATACACAATGTCCAATATTCAAAGTCATAATCCGACAATTCGAATCAAACCACAAGAAACCACAGTTCTCGGAAATACACAATTCGAATACGACGAATCGTCGAAAATCCATATATACCACCTCAATACCTCGTTTTACGTTCGGACGCTCAACTCGAAAAACGAACCTCCCCACTACGTTCGGAGCGCGATTTCGAGTCAAACGACATGCGACTTGCCGAAAGTCAAAAAGTCAACCAGTTGACCGTTGACCGCCGTCCACGGCGGCGCCACTGTTGACCGGAGAATTTCACGGCGGAGCCACCCCTATTCCACTCAAAATCACCCACTGAGCAACTTTGTCAACTACAACAAAGGCCAATTATCACTCTAACACATCCAATTTCAATGAAACCCGAATTGTACACAAATTTTCCAATCCAAAATTCTCCAAATTCAAGCAAAATTAGAGCTTCAAATTCACACAGTAGCTTCAAGAGGATGAGAGCAACAAAGCCCACCCAAAATTTCAGTTCAAATCGTCCAAAAACATAGAACCCGAAATACCTCAATTTCTTCCCGTTTTGGCCGGAATATTCCTCTCTCTCCGGCGAGCTAGGCCGTGCGTGGTGGCCGGGGTTCGAATGAGGGCAGCTAGGCGAGTTGATAGCCTCCTATCCCGAAGCCGGAAACGGCCGGAATCCAAGCACCACCGTGGAAGCCGTCGCCACCCACGTGAAAACCTCCTCCACCGAGTTGACTCGGTCAACTCGGTCAAACCCCAAAATAGAAAGTCTCTCCCTTAACTTGCCCAGAATAGCAGGTTGCTATATATAGCCTTTCCCAAAACGGAAACTTCATGTTTATCCATTTCGACGAACTTTAAACTCCCGTAATTTTCTCGTCGTAACTCCGATTCCGATAATTCTCGCGGCCACAAACTCGTCTCGACATAATCTTCCATAATCACCCAAAGTCAAACACATTGGCCATACGGATAAAAAGTCAACCCTTGAAAGTAACACACATTAAATTAACTAAATAATCAACAAACGGCAAAATTCGCAACTAATTCCTCGTAACTCCAAATCATGCTCCGGAAGTTCACACGAGCTCAAAATTAAATTCCGAACAACTTCCGTGAAGAAGTCGAACCCAAATTCTAGTCCGATAATTTAGTCGCGAGCAAACCTGCCAGTTAAATCCGTTTCCGTCGAAACTTCAAATATTCATAACTAATTCCTCGGTCGTCCAAATAACGATCCGGAACCGCCCACGAACTCGTAATCACACGTACAACGACTCTTGAGAAGAGACCCAGCTCCAATTCTCGGCCAATAATTTAGTCGTTAACGAGCCTGGCGATTCAATAACTGTCGAACAACTCTGCGACTACACACAAACTCATCAATCAAGCTGATCATACTGCTGATTCTGGTCCGGGTCGTCACAAATCCACCCCCCTTAGAAAAATTTCGACCTCGAAATTTCCAAGTCTGCTGGCTAAAAGTAGGAGCACCACCTCTGCATACTGCTCAACTGCTCAGTGGTAACGTCAACTGAACGACTCTGGTAACCGTCTCCACAATAGGAGATAATTCTGTGCCAGAATCCCTGTACCCTCAAATCACAAATCTGAACTGGCCCACATAATCGCCAAGTGTTCCTACATAAGGAACAGACAGGGTACACAATGCGAAATCAATTTGAAATACAGTTCCGCCACACGGAACACAACTCGCACAAAAGCCAATGCTATAGGCAATGCCGAACCACACGGCATAACACAACCTCGCCTATGACCACATATGGATCAAAACAACATGGCAAATCACAACTCCAACTACACACATCAACACAGCACAACATCGAACTTAGGCAATTATCATCCTGTTTCCGCTGATCTGACAGTCTGTGATAATCCACTAACTCAGAATCAAACATCAACTCAAACTCAGCCAAACTCACTCCAACACAGTGGAGTACAACAACATTTCTCAAAACGACATCACGCAGCATCAGAATCATAGTGGTCCACAAACTGGTACAACAAGCAGACTCAAACAAGTGAAACTGCTGGTCCCGAATCCTTCGGAACTGCAATATCGAAATACACAACATGCCCTCCAAGGCCTGAATAGTTCTCGAAGATCACTCGCCAATCCGAGGATAAGATCCGGTACTAACTCGTAATCTGGTCCCCAATGCTCGCTGCAAAACTTGCCAACACACAGTTGTAGCCAATTGTCTTGATCAGCGAACCGGGACACGGGTACACCACGAAAATGACCAATCTCCGTCAAATACGGCTATACCAGCCTGCCACTGAAATCATCACCGAAAATACAAGGAAAAGTACCAAGTTCGTCAAATGGTCCACAATGGTCAAACAACTGGTACCACAAACCAAAGTGCATACAAGCATACACAAACACAGCAGTAATCACCACGTTAAACCGAAAATCTCAAATGGCTAACACATCTCGGCACGTCTCTGCCTCCTAGCCATCGCCAGTCGACAAATGTGACATCTACACACACAAGCTGCTACATTGCTCTTCATGTTGCGTCACGAGTAGTAAACTCAAAGTATCTGACACTTCTCCGTACCACTAGCGCCAAATGCGCGTAAAACAATGAGCTTCACATCATCATACTCAAACTCAGCTCTCGTAGCCCACAACTCGGCTAACACAGAAATTTGAGCCACACACACACAAAACAATGAAACTCCTGACTCTCGACTGAATGCATCAGCAACAGCATCATCCCAAACGGATGGTCAAAGTACAACCACTAGCCTTTTTCGAACAAACTCAAAGGTGGAGCCATAGTCGATAGTCGACTCCCTCCATCTACACTGCCTCAAGCCCAAATCTGGCCGAAAATGCAAGTGGATGAAACTCAGTGGTCAGTGTACATCCTACACCACGCTGCATGCCATAGCAGTAGAGTCTCAAACTCTCTGATGCTAACACAAGAACAGCAACACTCAATATCATACACTGGATACGTAGCTACATAAAATTCCACCGCCTGGAATCATGAGCCACTGCCCTGCTATACAGCATCAAAGCATAACCCAACCAAATCTCGATGCATCGCCATAACCCACGAACTCGTCACGATCGTCAGGTAAGGTCAAAGCCGCAGTAACGGTCACCAACCTGCAGGAGTAAGCAACTCTCCTCGCGTGCATCGAACCACATGAACCTGACGCCTTCTTCGTCAATCCGGAAAGTAGAGTAGCAATCCGGGAAAATCCTACACAAAGCCGTCGGTAAAAGCTTGCCAAACCCAAGAGACCCCTGATCTCTGGTACAATAATAGGGCAACTCCAAATCCACAGGGCTTCGAACCGGTCAGGATCCACGCCGACTCCCTCGGCTAGCATCACATAGCCCAACATCTTCACGCTAATCGACCAAAACTCACATTGGCTGAACTTACAACAGCTAATCGTCTCGTGAAGTCCACAAAACCGCTTGCGACTGCTCCAGGTACTGGTCCACACTCTCGGAGTACATCAGGATGTCACCAACGAACATGACCGCAACTCGTCCAGAAACCGTCTGAACACCTGGTTCACCAAGTCCACACGATTTACGGAGCATTGGTCAACCAACAACGTGACCAAGAACTCCTGATGCCCGCACTGAGATCCGAAAGCCAACAAAGCCACATCTGACTCACCAAACCACAACTGATGGTATCCGGTCCCGAAATCAATCTTCGACAAGACCGAAGCTCTCACAAGCTGATCAAACCAATCGTCAATCCAAAGCGGAGGATACTCACTCTCCTCTGTAGCAAATCAGGTTTCCAGTAGTCAATGCACCACCTCGTCGAATCATCCAACATCCGTATAAACAATGCAAGAGCACACCACGCAAACACACGAGGTCACATGAAATCTCCTGTACCCTCCTCCAGCAACTCCTGGAGTCGAAACAATAGCTCCATCAGCTCCGCTATCTCCGAATGACAAGATGCCGGTAAAATAAGTCCGGCGCCTGGTACAAGCTCAATGGTGTAGTCAGTCTTCCGAACTGGAGGAACACCAGGTAACTCCTCCAAAACACACCTGGAAACTCGGAAACCACCTCAATGTCACCAATGTCAAGTACAACAATCATAGTATCCACAACATGTGCTAGGCAAACAACATAACTCGTCTCCACCATCCGCTCGACCATCACCGCGAAACAGTATCTCGGAGAAATCTGGTCGTCGAAACACAACCTCCTTCTCGAGGTACTCGAACACAGTCAATTGCATCGTCAGTAAGTCCATACTCACAATCACACCAAAACCACAATATCCAGCTATAACAGATCCGCGGCTAACCCATATCCTCCAACAAGGATCTCGCAACCTCCGGATGGATACAACACTCTCCAAGACCTCGGAAGTGGAGATGCAGGTACAATCGCCATGGACATCAAGCAACAGTAACCTCGGAGAACAGTCTGTCCTCAAACAAGGTCATGGCACAAACTCCAACATGCCCAACTAGTCGCCCACGTCAATTACGACTTCAGAATGGCTCGTCAAAAGGATACACTGATCAGATTGCAGGAACAACATGAGGATCTCCCTGTAAACTCTGAGCCGTCAAACCGCTACAACAGCTGGCTGAGGCGCTCCCTCGTAACGTGACCCTCCTGGCCACCGAAACAGCAATTAAAAGTGCTCCTCGAACACATATCACCGCAACACCTGCTGCGTGAAAGGGTCACCAATGATCGCCCAAACTCATGCCACAGGAGCAAGTCCGCTACACTGTGATCTCCGCCATCGTCAAACGGATCCTGATCTGAAGGCCCTCAACAATATCGAAGAAACCATAACCTGATGAAGTCACTAATCTCAAGGTGTCGGAACTCAACCTCATCACAACATCTCGACTAAGTTCACTTCCCTCAAACCATCGCATCGAAAACCACATACAACATTCCTTCGCAATAGCCTCGCCCCTGAGTGCAGCACACTAAGCTCCTCATGGTTGTCTCGAGGCACATCAATCAGACTCTCTCTCTGATACTCAGGTTCAAACTCATCTCGAACCTCGTGCATAGCTCCCTCTGAAGCCACATAACTCGTGCAAACCGAAATAACATAGAAACAATGCATCTCTGCCTCAGGTGGGTAAGCACTCCACATTCGATTGCTGGATAGCCTGATAACACCATCACTGTCTACACAACACTCTGAATGTAGGCCATGGAGTCACAACCGGAACTCACACAATATCAGCCCACAAATTACAACAAACTGAATCAGGCACACATCCCTGCCATAAATCTCAGCTCTGAGGCAACATATAGACGCTCATATACACATCCCCAGGCAAACCGTGCCACACAAATCTCTGCACTCTGAATACTCATCCAAACCCTCTGTTCACTGGAAAATCGCGCGTCGATTGATCCTCAACAGGATCCACAACCGAAACGACACGGAAAGCACGTCAGGAGGCATCCTAATGAATACAATATCGTTCACAACAAGTGGAACGTAATCATGGAACTTCAAATATTTGAAAGCATACAACACCCGGAATTTGATGATTATCCGCCGGCCGGTCGGTTCACCATTCCAGACATGCTGTACATTCTCAAATATCCTTAATAAACACGACTACAGAAGTCTACAGAACCTATAACCTAATGCTCTGATACCAAGTTGAAAGGACCCAACCCCGATTTAGCACTCTAAATCGGAATCGAACCCCTTCGAAAACACGAACCAACAAAAACTTTTCGAAATTTGGGCAGAGTTTCGTTACTAGCGTGGAATTACCATTACCTGCACGCGTAAAATACACTCCATCCTATGCCACAAAAATCAAACCGTGGGCACCAATCCCATCCGGATTTCTCAATATATCAACAGTAAAGTAAATCAATAAATATATATATACTTTACTGAAATCCGGTATAAAATCGTATAACATATTCAACAGAAACTCAGAGCGACCTCTAATACATAATCATATAAGTATACCACAGTAGGTAGAACAATGAACCTACTGGAAGCAACAAGGTAGCTCGAGTACTATGCCTCCGACCACGACGTGCGACACCAGAGCCTGAACTGCAAACTGGGCACGGAAACCGAAAAGCCCAGGTGAAAGACAATAAACACGTTAGAGTGAGTGGACGAAAATAAATGTCTTTCACCAGTTATAATATATGTTATAAAAACATATGCGAGTCCAGGTAAATAAAAACAACATAGTACACGAGGTAAAACTCACACTCCTCCAGTGTACAGAGCATGCAAGTAAAAATCCCACGGGGTCGCTCATGGACACACACCGTGCTAGTACAGTCCGAATCACGGGATCCCAGACCCACACGTGATTCTAAGCCAGAAAGGCCTCGGTTCCGGGGATACGCCCATCGCCGGTCAGATCGGGGTAACGCCCCGCCTGGGATGCCTACCATCGGGGATCAGCCGAGAGGCTAAGTGTATCGATACAACAACGTAACCAAGACTGTACTCTGTGTAAACCAAATCATAAACATTTTGATGCAAATGCATGAAACAGCATATAAGTGTATGTATACTCGTATACGTATATTCGTATAAGTATAATCGTATAATCGTAAAACACATGCTCATGTAGTCCGAAATCTCATATGCATGCTCAAGTTCATAAAACACATAAAAGACTCGCAAGAATTCCGTGAAAAGAAATTGTCCACTCACAGACTGGCGTAACGCGTATCGCGTTAACCCGTGATCCGGCGGAATACCCCTCGCCAAACGAATGATCACGAACCCTGAATATACACAATGTCCAATATTCAAAGTCATAATCCGACAATTCGAATCAAACCACAAGAAACCACAGTTCTCGGAAATACACAATTCGAATACGACGAATCGTCGAAAATCCATATATACCACCTCAATACCTCGTTTTACGTTCGGACGCTCAACTCGAAAAACGAACCTCCCCACTACGTTCGGAGCGCGATTTCGAGTCAAACGACATGCGACTTGCCGAAAGTCAAAAAGTCAACCAGTTGACCGTTGACCGCCGTCCACGGCGGCGCCACTGTTGACCGGAGAATTTCACGGCGGAGCCACCCCTATTCCACTCAAAATCACCCACTGAGCAACTTTGTCAACTACAACAAAGGCCAATTATCACTCTAACACATCCAATTTCAATGAAACCCGAATTGTACACAAATTTTCCAATCCAAAATTCTCCAAATTCAAGCAAAATTAGAGCTTCAAATTCACACAGTAGCTTCAAGAGGATGAGAGCAACAAAGCCCACCCAAAATTTCAGTTCAAATCGTCCAAAAACATAGAACCCGAAATACCTCAATTTCTTCCCGTTTTGGCCGGAATATTCCTCTCTCTCCGGCGAGCTAGGCCGTGCGTGGTGGCCGGGGTTCGAACGAGGGCAGCTAGGCGAGTTGATAGCCTCCTATCCCGAAGCCGGAAACGGCCGGAATCCAAGCACCACCGTGGAAGCCGTCGCCACCCACGTGAAAACCTCCTCCACCGAGTTGACTCGGTCAACTCGGTCAAACCCCAAAATAGAAAGTCTCTCCCTTGCCCAGAATAGCAGGTTGCTATATATAGCCTTTCCCAAAACGGAAACTTCATGTTTATCCATTTCGACGAACTTTAAACTCCCGTAATTTTCTCGTCGTAACTCTGATTCCGATAATTCTCGCGGCCACAAACTCGTCTCGACATAATCTTCCATAATCACCCGAAGTCAAACACATTGGCCATACGGATAAAAAGTCAACCCTTGAAAGTAACACACATTAAATTAACTAAATAATCAACAAACGGCAAAATTCGCAACTAATTCCTCGTAACTCCAAATCATGCTCCAGAAGTTCACACGAGCTCAAAATTAAATTCCGAACAACTTCCGTGAAGAAGCCAAACCCAAATTCTCGTCCGATAATTTAGTCGCGAGCAAATCTGCCAGTTAAATCCGTTTCCGTCGAAACTTCAAATATTCATAACTAATTCCTCGGTCGTCCAAATAACGATCCGGAACCGCCCACGAACTCGTAATCACACGTACAACGACTCTCGAGAAGAGACCCAGCTCCAATTCTCGACCAATAATTTAGTCGTTAACGAGCCTGGCGATTCAATAACTGTCGAACAACTCTGCGACTACACACAAACTCATCAATCAAGCTGATCATACTGCTGATTCTGGTCCGGGTCGTCACAACGTGGCCACGAACTCGTATCATCAAAGTCTACAACTTAATCCTAAGAAATTTCTTGAAAAACCGAATTCGATAAAATCTTGACGAAACACTAGCGAAAGTTACCGACGATAAAAACTAATTATCATCAATGATTAACGTAATTATTTAGCGACTAACCATATAAGTCCCGATTATCGTGTAATGATATTTCGGGTCGTAACAATCTAACCTCACTACAAGAGTTTCGCCCTTGAAATTTACACATAAACGTACAACAAAAGAATTTGCAAACTACTAATCCAACCAACGACTTCAAGCTCAAAAGAACAACTGCAACTAACAGAATGATCCACAAACTTGTTACTAAACCAACATCTCATCAACATGTCATGCTCATTAAATTTGAAGTCACAATAACCGCTCCAAAAAAATCTGCCACCAGGAGCGACAAAATTCCAATTCAATAATGTGCATACTTAAAATCTTTCGATATTCACACCAAAACTAAAAGCAAAATTTACCCACAAACTCTAACTCTATTAGCCAGACTTACCCGAAGATTTCCTGACTAAGGTTCCACCAAGGTAACAACATCGGTAGTGGTGCAGTTCCAACATAGGAAGTGGCACACAAATCACCATCAGAACCCTGCACCCATAAGGTGGATACTAAAACCACCAAAACAACAAATAGGGGACCCAACAAACCTGCTTAGAATCACAACAAATATGGGTACAAGGCCGATCCGCAGTCTGAACAAATATCAATGCATAACTAGAACCTCCGTATTGCTCGATCATTTTCGGAGCTCAAATACTCGAATTGAAAACTAAGCGTCTAACAACTTAAACCTCAACGATTTACTTATATGGCTTGCACAACCACATAGCTACTACTGGCACGAGCCAATAGACCCAAAGAAATTAGATATAGGCCACCAATACATATACACGTAAACTGACAATAACAGCCCATTGAAAATAATATTGGGATGCCAAATTATCATCAAATTATCGTCCCAAAAATGAATAGTAAAATTTTTGCACTCCTTCACGCTATACTACCGTAGATATTATAATTCTTCTGACACCGGATCATTAACTCATAAAAATTAATCAGAAGTTCAGAGTTGTGTGAAATCCAAGAAACGCGACAGTTCCCAATAACGTGCAACGTTAGAACTCTAGATTTATAAAGCTGGAAGAAATAAATTAAATCATCATCCCCAAGTATAACCCTCGTGTGTAAAATACTCATATACTTTTGCAGATGATAAACACTGAGTTATCAATAGGGTGCTCCAAATCATGTCTAGGAGAAGTCTAGAAATCATGCAACATACAAATTTCAAATCATACACATCTGGTACTAATTGCCAGGTATACCTATAACGCTCGTAGACTCATATCTAACATCGAGCTGGAACGATTTAATCTATGCGGCATAACATACACACCACCGGTCCATTGTGAATATAATATCTTTTCCTCCGCGAACTCATGCGATTAATAACTAGAAGAAATACATTTCCAGGCTAGGGCGAGAAGCGAAAAGTATCCTTTCACGAGCGAATGTGTTCATGAAAATAAAATGAACATAAACAATATAAGAAACAACAAAAGTGAAAACATTTTAGGTTAACAAAACTGAATTACTAGAATTCCTCAAAGAATGAATGAGTTTCACAGAAGGAATATCAAGATTAAATAAATCATCGACCCCTGGTAATTGACATTTGTTCTTTCCCAAAACTTGGTTTAGTTTCCAATAAGAGATGTGTAACCTCATTGAACCATCCTTCACATTCGCAAATAATATTGGGGCTCCACACGATAAAATTTTGGGATGGACAAAATTCTCGTCAATCAATTCCTGATGTTTAGTCTACCACTCTCGTAACTCAGCTGGAGCCAACCAATAAGATACTTGAGTTATAGGATATGTACTCGATAATAACTCAACAACAAAATCTCTCCCGAACTGTAGGTAAACCTTATAACTTACGGAAAACAACACTCTAACTACTTCAATCAAATCAGTACAGGAAGTAGGAACACAAATTTTCACGATATGTGCTATTTATGTAGTACATCCCTCCCGCAACAACAACACAGCCTTCATGGTTGAACCCAGGCACAAAATAACACGTTTACCTCACTAGAAAACAAAATCTCAAGCAAACTGAACTCCGAAACACCACTTCTCAATAACCGTTTACCAACGCCTGATGATGGCTCAAGAAGTTCATGCGTAAGATCAAATTAAATTCTATTATATCCAGAAGTGTTAGATCGGTTGACAAACCAAAACCTCCAAACATTACATTTCATCTTCGTAAAATAATTTAACTAACATCACCTCAGAAGAGGTGTCCCTCTATGGACATTCCCACGCAAAGAGGTACACCTAACAACAACGATAACATAGTGATATCCCCAACGACACTGCCAATAAAGATATTTATGAAAAATTTACATAAAAGAGAGTCTCTGGGTGCTGGGAATACAAATCTAGATCCACCGGTACTCATTCTAAACTATTGTCTCTGGCGTCGACACCTCATCCATCTCAAAAATAACTCGAACGATAGGCACTAAGAGCTGAGGTATGAGATCTCATGCTAGAAGGTGATGTGGAACCAATTATACTGTAACCTCTACTCGTTGAATATCTCTGGCGGGGTCCACCTACCTCGAATGATGAACTAATACTCCACAAAAATTGAGGTGAAATCTCCCATTAAACTGCAGCACATACACATTCATCAAATTCCATGTATGGCGCGCTTGCCATAAATAAAGAAATTACAGGTCACAAGCCTTACTCAGATCCCAAGTAATCCTCTCTCACTATTCCAACAGAACAGAATGCAAATCAGAACAAGCAATAAAAGTAGTCCCGATACACCATAGCCGACAAATTTCCTCACCACAGATTCACGAACTCTACATGCTTCCTCTCCGCATCCGCCTTATTGGAAAGAGACACCTCCAAAAATCATTGATCTTGGCCCGCAAGGTAGCAACATTTTGCCTCTCGGTGCTCATCCACCAATGATAGGCATGGTCTTGTAGTAGGCCGACAACTAATTTTATCCTTTACTCAGGTGTCAGCTGAGGACGTATATGGTCCCATTCTCGACCATTCTCGATAAGCCAAATCTTACACACCACCAGGTCGTGAGAACCAGAGAAAAGGCACAACACCTACCTTATTGGCCCGATTAACAAGATCGTTGCGGTCCTCCCGTGGCGCTGATATCATGCGTGCGAATAGCTCACGCATCTGTTGGGCCAAAGACTGCACCTTATCCTTAGGAGCTGGTTGTTGAGGCATAATAATCTATGAGTCCACCACTACTAATTAGGCCACAAAACCATACCAAGAAAACTTGCTCAACTAGAAGACTCTAGACACTTAACAATGCACAACACTTGGAGGTGATGGGGATCCACCGGCCGATCGGGCCACCCCTCCAAGGAGTGTTGTACACTATCAAATGTCGGAATTGATCTGACCAAAGAAGTCTATAGAATCTGGGACTTAATGCTCCGATACCAACTGAAAAGACCCAACCCTAGATTAACTAGTAATTTAGGATCACGCCCTAACGACAAGACTTAAACTTCGGATTTCTCTAAAAAATTTGACATAATTCCTCTGCAAGAAAATCACACTTCAGATTTCCCACAAACAATATTGTGGATCACCGATGTCCATTCGAATTTCTCAATAAAGTGAGAAAAGTAAATAATTTAAAATGCTGGAATAATAATACAGGAACTGAAAATTTATAAACCAGTAATACTAACAATTCAAAATCAGTACTAAAAAATATTTATAACACTAGAGTCCAGAACGACTTCTAGAAGAAGAATAAAACATATAAAAATACACTATTATTGGGCCGAAACCTACATAAAGGTATGATAACCCGGTGGACTCAAAGCCTCAAGGGATAAAAATTCAGCTTAGGAGAAGCACTGCAATCTAGGCATGGAAAATCGAAAAGCCCACGAAAGGCATTTAAAACATAAAATGTTAGAGTGAGTGGACAAAAATAACGTAAACTACCTAAAACGATAAATCTGTAATAGCTTGCTTTTTCGCTAATTTTTGTAAAAATAAAGCAAGTTCAAATATAATAAACTAAAATAAAATATGGAGGTGGGTGCTCAGGGTGTTTGTCCTAACCCGGAGCGTCTCCAAGACTGTAAATAAAAAGGTTATGAGATCGTCTAGGGGGTTTGTGCTATCCCGAGACACTCTGAGTCGGCAGGACGTTTGTCCTAACCTGATCTGACCTGACTAGTCAGTGATCAGCCAACTAGTCAAAGCAGCGATGCTAAAAATAGAAACCATCTCATACATACCTCCACACTCAACTATAATAAAATACAGGAGACTGTAAATCTGTGTAAATATGAACTTGCAGCAACTGTGAAAATAAATAAATGTCCACTAACCGTATAATGTCGGGATATTCATAAAGCCGTAACTTGCTAATCAGCGCAATAATCATAGGACACGGCCCACTAACTCGTAATCCTGAAAACACGATTATAATTAATATCTCCTCGTCGATGTTGAATAACTAAGTTTGTAATCCGACGAGCAGAAATGTCAAGAATCTCGCATTCTTGAATAACGTATTTAATCAAATTCCGAATTTAATTCCTTACATTCCTTCATTTTAAATAAATTTTAGAGTCGCAACTTAAATCTCAAACATCGAGCGACTCGCACTTGAATCGATTATCAGATCGTCCGTTAATAATATCATAAAATTAATTAATTCTTGTCTGATTAAATACACGTCAAAATTCATCAAGTCCAAATCCATTCAAGAATCTTACCATTGCGTTCGTCACAAAATTATGAGCGGAACAACATAAAATTTTGTCAAAAATCCAACTTCACCGGAGCTCTGCCGCGCACGGTGGCATATGGTGCCACGCACCATAGCCGTCAGCGGCCGAAATCCCACCGGCTCCAAATTGAGCAACCTACACATCAAAACGTTCATCTAAACAAGCCCAACAACATTGTAGTACAACTCAACATCAAAATCAAACTGAAAATTAACGAAATCCACCGTTGAAATTACAAACCCTCGCCGGAAAACATTTTTTCCGATCATCGTCGTCTGGCCATGGCAGGGTCTGATACGTGTGCGTTCGACTCATCTCCTCCTGAACTTCAAATTCCCCTTAACTTCAACGTCCAACGCCGCCGTGGGTGCCGCCACCACTGCCGAGCAAAACTGCTCGGAATTGGCCAACTTCTCCTCCACGAATCTCATTTCTCCGGTCACCAACATCGGTGATGTTACCACCAAACGATAGAGGGCCCCAAGCCGAACAAAACCCGACACATTTCTCGGTCAAAGATGGCCGGCCGAAAGCTCACCACCGATGAGAAACCGACTGCGAAAATGGGTCGAGAGTGGGAGGGTCAACGCGGGGTCAACCCAGTTTCCAAAACGGGAAACTATTTTCCCTTCCTAAATAGAAACCCCTATTTATACCCACGATTTTGCGATGAAACATTTTCCGATATTTTAGTAAAATTTTCGCTGACCATAACTTCTTCGTCATAATTCTGATTTCAACATTTGACGTTGCCACGAACTTGTATCAACAAAGTTGAACACTTAATCCTAACAAATTTCTTGGAAAAACAAAATCGATAAAATATGAGGAAACGCCAACAAAAGTTGCCAACGGTAAAAACTAATTACCATCAACGCTTAACGTAATTAATTAGCGATCACATAAGTTTCGATTATCGTATAATGATATTGCAGGTCGTAACAAGTAATCTCATTCACAACACAACTTCACACAACATACACTAAAAACATAAACCATATATAGATCATGACACCATTTGTTCACATCACATGGCTAGGGTTCAAACCCTAGCCTCCCAAATGGGACTACTCACTACACATAGCTACAATTGAGTCTAGATGTATAGATGAGAGTCAATAGGTATAAGAAATAATTGAAGAGTCTCTTAACCAAAGCCTCCAAGCTCTTCAAATCCTTTCTTCACTTCTTGGCTCCTTTCTTGCTCACTGGCTCCACAAAATTGATAAACCCACATGAGGCTAAGGTGAAGAGGGTGAAGATGAGAGTATGGTTGTGGTGATGGAGGTTTTTAGGCCTTTTGGTGGTGCTAGAGTGAGTTTTAGAGGTGGAGGAGAGAGCTAGAGGGTTTGGGTATGGATGATGGCTATGGAGAGGGACTAAAACTATGAGAAATGAAAAAGTGAAGTGTGATATATGTGAAGGGAGAGAGAAGCTCGACCAAGATAAGCTAAGGGAGATATTTTTTGTGTTTGAAATTCAAAATTGATGCTTAGACATGATCCAAAAATTTAGGCTTTATGTGGTCCAAGAGATGTGACTCACCCCAAGTCATGTAACTTGTATGTGCAACTTGACTTGGCTCTTTCTATTGACCGGCGAAGACTTGTTGTAGTTGACCGTTGACTGGCAGGAGTTGGTCGTTGACTTTTCGTCCTTTTTTCAATTTTGCTCTATCTTCTCCAAAGGCTTAGGAAACTTGCTCGACTTCTCCAAAAAGTTATTAGATTCCATCTCTTAAAGAGTTTCCATGCCAATCTCTCATTTCCTAGCATAACAAGGAAACATAATAAAAATAATGCTTTATTGATAAAAGACAAGCAATAAACATGATGTTAGAGACATAATTAGCACATAATTATGGACCTAACAAATTATCTCACACTTAGACTTTGCTTGTCCCCAAGCAAATAAAGAAGAAATGAAAGTAAGCTAAGTTAGACTCAAAGTACAAAAAAAATTACAAGACTAAACACAAAAGCATGTAAGAATCTGAAATGATGAATATTTTCTCTCAAAGAGCCACGGCTAATGGATTGAACTTTTCTTAAGCACAATTAGAATATGCAATCAATGCATATCTAATACGCCAAGCATGCTACATATAAAACCAAATGCATGCATTGAGATGTATTCAAACTAACATGTTCCTAACCATCTAACTCACAAGAAATCACTCAATGCACTCAAGTATTTAGAGGGTTAGTAAAGCACTCAAAAATCAAATTGATCACATGTTTTTCATACCCTTGCTCTTCATCCAATTACTCCAACTATTCCACATATAAGAGTTTCAAATTAAGAGGACTTTTATTTAGGTTGTAATGGGGTTTAAGGAAGGCAGGTTTAATCGAAAGAAATGGATAAGACAATCAAATACCAAGCAACCTAGCAAGCAATTCTCAAGTTGAAGTACCTCTAAACTACTCATAGGTGATACTATTTCCCTTTTTCAAATCAAACTACTTTCCAAATCACTTATTCTTTATGTACAACACACACTATTTTTGTGAAACTTTTTCTATTTTCTATTTTCTTTCATTTATTTTCTTTGGTATCGTTTTTTCATTTTTTTTTTGACTACTCAACAACTCAATAAACAAATGACCACCAAATACCTCATCCACCTCACACTTATCTCTTGATATTCTTTTCAATAAGCACAGCACTACAACACTACTACAGAAAAGGCTTCACACGACGGCTCAGGAGAGTCATCTGAAGACCAATTTGATCGTCGTCTATCGAGCAGTCGTTTGATTCAGACGACGGGTAAATCACCAAAGCAACCGTTATATACCGATCATAGGAACGACGACTAAAATGACACACTACGGGTGGCATCCACACATGCGCATCAAAGCTTTGCATGACATACATTTAGACGACGGACAACCGTCTTGTCATAGTATATCGGGCGATGGATAACAGTCTTCTGATGGTATATCATACGACAGTTACATATTATATAACCATCGTCTTATACTGATTCAGTCGACAATTGCATACTATATGAGGGTCGTTTGATTTGTATTCGGTAGATAGAATTTTTATGCTTTGCAATGACCACAAGAATAGTGTATTTAGGACAAATTTCAAAATGAACTGTATTTCTTGCTTTCATATGTACTACACAAACAAAGTAGCATATCATAATAAACAATAGAAATGATACATCAATATATCAATATACAACATAGTATCGGTTTAATTATATAAAGAAAGCGTACTTCAAACATAGAGTGATAAAAGTTAATTGCTTAGCTAGAAGAGTACACAGTAGTAGGGTATCCTGCCATTAAGAAAACAACAGAACACCACCGAGATCGTCTACCTCCACTATTTGTATTCCGATTGGTTCTCTCAATGAACCTCCTCCTCTTCCTCCAGGGTGAAGTCATTCTTTTAAAGGTCTTTCTGATCTCCTTCGGAGTCTTCCACTTGATCATGTCCACAACAGTCTTGACAGGACCCAACACAAGATTAACTAATAATCTAGGATGATGCCATAACGACAAAACTTAAACTACGGATTTTTGTAAATTTTTTTACATAGTTTCCTCTACAAAGTGGACTACCAGAAAACTGCAAGAAAATCACACTTCAGATTTCTCACAAACAATACTGTGGACCACCGATGTCCATCCGAATTTCTCAATAAAGTGCGGAAAGTAAATTAATTAAAATGTTGGAATAATAATACAGAAACTAAAAATTTATAAACTAGCAATACTAACAATTTACAACCAACACTGAAAACAAAAACATTTATAACAGTAGTGTCTAAGGCGACTTCTAGGAGTAGAATAAAACATAAGAAAATACACTGCAAATGGGCCGAAACCAACTGGAAGGTATGATAATCATATGGAATCATAGTCTCAGGGGGATCAAAATTTAGCTCAGGAGAAGCACTGCAACCTGTGCACGGAAAACCGAAAGGTCTAGGGAAATGCAGATAAAAACAAAAAAAATGTTAGAGTGAGTGGACAAAAATAACATAAACTACGTAAAACTATAAAAACTCATATATCATGCCTTTACGCTTTTTTCGTAAAATAATGCGAGTTTGAAATCATAAAACTGAAATACAAATAGAGGTGATTGCCTAGGTCACTCTACCTGAGTCGACTGTCAGTAAGAGAAATGTCAGTGATGGGTCAGACGAGGTGTTTGTCCTAACCTCCCCTGATCCGTCAATCGAGGTGTTCATCATAACCTCCCCTAACTGGACTATCCGGTGATCAGCCGAATAGTCAGTGCATCGATGCAACTAACTAATGCCATCACAATATACACCTCCAAATAAATGCTTTAAAAACATACCGTAAAGTGTAAAACATAAAAGTATGAACTCGCAAACGATTGTGAAAAAGAAAGGTCCACTCACTGTACAATGCCGGGATATTCATAAAGCCGTAACCCGCTAATCAAAGCAATAATCATCCGACGCGACCTGCTAACTCGTAATCCTGAAACCACGATTATAATTAATATCTACTCGTCAATATTGAATAGCTAAGCTCGTAATCCAACACGCAAAATGTTGAGAATCACGCATTCTCGAATAATGTCTTTTTAGACTAATTACGAACTTAATCAAATTCCGAATTCAATTCCTTGCATTCCTTCAATATAAATCAATTTTATACTCGCAATATAAAACTCAAACATCGAGCGACTCAAATTAAAATCGATAGTCGGATCGTCCGTTAATCATATTGTGAAATCAATTCATTATTATCCCATTAAATACACGTCTAAATTAATCAAGTCCAGATCTATTCAAGAATCTCACCGTTGTGTTCGTTACGAAATTACAAGCAGAACGATATAAAATTTTGCCGAAAATTCCACATCGCCGCAGCTCCGCCATACATGGTGGCGTGTGCTGCCACGCACCACCGCCGGCAGCGGCCGGAATTCCATTGGCACCAAATCGAGAAACCTTCACATCAAATGGTCCATCTCAAAAAGACCAACAACGTTAAAGAAAAACACAACATCAAAATCAAACCAGAAAACCTATAAATTACCGAAAAACCGAAATCCCAACAGAAAATTCATTTCCTCCGTCAGTCAGCTTCTGGCTACGGAAAGGGCCGAGACATGTCCCGTTCAACTTGTCTCCTCCTTGGCTTCAAAACTCCCTTAACCTCGACATCTAACGTTGCCGCAAACGCCACCACCGTCACAGTGAAAATCAACCAAAACTGGCCAATTTTACTATCTCGATTCGCCTTCATCCGGCCACCAACGTCAGTGATGCAGCCACCAAACAAAAAAGATAACCGAGCCCAACAATTCCAGACCAATTTCAGGACCAAAGGTGTCCGGAAATCGCCGTGTCGTCGCCGTTGCCTCCAGCGGCGATTTTGGCCGTTGGAGACCGAGTCAACGCGAGTCAATTCGGTTTTCAAAAATGGAAACTTTTGACTTTCCAAATAAATTTCTCAGAAAACATAGTCGATTAAATCTCAACAAAACGCCAGCAAAAGTTACCAATGATAAAGACTAATTACCATTGACGATTAACGTAATTAATTAGCGACTAACCACATAAGTTCTGATTATCGTATAATGAAGTTTCGAATCGTAACAATCTACCCCGCTCCCCTTACAACAATTTTGCCCTCGAAATTTACACATAAATGTACAACGGAAGAATTTCTAAATTACTGTTCCAGCCAACGACTTCAAGCTCGTAAGAATAATCGCAACTAACCGAATGATCCAAAAAGTTGTTATTAAACTAACATCTCATCAACATGTCATGCTCATAAAATTTAAAGTCACAATAACCACTCCAAATAAATTTGATATCATGAGCGACATAATTCAAATTCAATAATGTGCATACTTAAAAGCTTCTAGTATCTATGCCAAAACTAATGGCCAAATATACCAACATACTCTAACTCTAACGGCCAAACTTACCCGAAGATTTCCTGACTAAGGTCCCACTAAAGTAACTACATAGGTAGTGGTGTGGTTCCAACATAGAAGTGACACCCAAATCGCCATCAAAACCGAGCACCGAAAACTAACTGAGATGTCCAATCACAGACATTCACCCATAAGGTGGATACTAAACCACCAAAATCACCAACTGGGAACCAAACAAACCAGTTTGGAATCAAAACAAATATGGGTACAAGGCCAATCCGCAATGAACTTCCAACTTTATATCGTTTTCAAAATTGTTTACAGAAAATTGGGCATAGTCTCCTCTAAAACGTTAGGAACCCAAAATTATATAACGAAAGTATTCCAATAATCTCAACTCAAGAATATAAACTAGGTGCCACATTCCGATTGTAGCGACCCGAACCGTGGAATGTGCACATAATGGTCTGAGCCGTGATTATTGTGAATTAATCGTACTCGCGGGTTTGTTAACGACTAAATTATCGGACAAGAATTTGGTTTGAGTTCCTTCATGAGAATTGCAGAGGATTTAATTTTGAGATCGTGGAAATTTTTGGAGAATTTTTCGGATAAGTGAGCAATGTTTTATCGAGTTTTGAAGTTGGTTGGTGAATGTGGATTTAATCGTAACCGTCCGATTTGGATCAGATTGAATTATAGCCATTGATTTGAATACATATGTGTACTATATAAATACGATATAAATACAAGATGTAAAGGGAAACTTTCCATTTTGGGAAATTTGGTTTGACCCACGGGTCAAAACTGACCAGTTTGGGGTCATGAGCTTCTCGGCGTCGATGTGCCTTATTCCAGAATCTTTTGACTATGGTTTCTTCATGAAAGTTGTTGGGCTTGAGCTCCTATCTTTTCTGATAGGTGGATCACTCAGTTTGGTTGCCGGATGAAGAAGATATGACGTGTTAAAGTTTGGGGAATTTCGGCAGTAATCGGTGGTGGACGGAGGTGGCTCGGATGGCGGCGATGGGGGTTGAGGTTATGGGGGTTTTGTAGCCTATAGTAACATGAGTTTAACCCAAGTGGTTTCAGCCCTTCTGTTCCCGGTGGTAACCAATCGGAGAAATTGAACTCCGGCGAGGTTTTCGAACTTCACATTGAGTTTTGGACCTTTTCCGGTTAAAATTGGCCTTAGCATTGAACTACAAAGTTATTGGAAATGTTGAGATCTTCAAATTGATGTACAAGTCGACATTTTCTGGGTTGGTGGAAATTTCGACGGCCGGCGCCGGCGGATCTCCAGCGAGATGGAATTTTCGAAAAGGTTTATGTCGTTTCGCTTGTTTTCGCATGCCGAATGTAATGGTGAGGTTTTTGAGCTAAGTTGAGTGTTCTAACTTGTGATGAGGGTTTTTTGGGTATATTTTGAGAATTTTGCTATCCTCGTCGATATTTCGAGCGATACGTCTTTCGAGAACGTGGGGTTTTTGACGTATTAGCCCCGTATTTTGTGTTTCACTATGTATTGATCATATCCCTATTATTCAGGTGAACGTGATCGAGTGTTTGGCGAGGGATCTTCCGCCAGACCTCAGAGTTTGCTTTGTATTGTGAGTGGACATTTTATTTTCATTGTTAAATTGGGAGTCTTGATTTATACATTTTATGAGTATATATTTATGATTATGCATTTACATTATGCATTTATGATTATGTACTTTACGATTATGTAATTGCATGGAAAGGATTTATGATTTGGTTTACACAGAGTACAGTCTCAGATATAGAGGTATGCATCGATACTTTAACTTCTCGGCTGATCCCCGAGATGCTCCGGGGGGACAGATATCCTGACCCGAGGTCTTTCAGACTTATATTAATCACGTGTGGGTCTGGGATCCCGTGATTAGATTGTATTATACGGAGGAGTCCATGAGTGACCTTGCAGGATTTTACGTGCATATTTATGGATCAGGGAAAATGTACCTGGTCGAGATTTTCATGTGCATTGACTCGCATTATGCTTTTATGAGCATATATTTGGAAAAGACATATTATTTTTTTTTGTCCACTCACTCTAACGATTTCATTTGTCTTCCCCTGGGCTTTTCGGTTTCCTTTGCCCAGTTTGCAGTTTGAATTCTGGGGTTGCACGTCGACGGTGGAGGCGTAGAGTTCAGGTCACACTTCAGTTCGTGTAGGTTCCTTGTTCGACCTACTAGTTGTATATGATGTATATAGGCGTCGCTCTGAATACTTATGTTATGTTTTCAGTTTAATTTACTCCTTAATGATTTCTGGATTTCTTGTAAACCTTGTGGTTTATTATATATGATGTTGAGAAATCCGGATGGGGAACAGAGCCCCACGGTTTGGCTTTTGTGGAAATTTCGAAGTGTATTTCTTTGCAGGTTCTAATATTGGTTCACGTGTTTTAAAGTAAACTCTGGCAAAAAGAATTTTAAAGTCATGTTTTCGAAGAGGTTTGATTTCGGTTTAGGCAACTAAATTGGAGTCGGGTCCTTTCAGTTGGTATCAGAGCATTAGGTTTTAGGTTCTGTTGATTCTTGTAGTTGTGTTACTAAGGGTATTTGAGAATGTACAGCATATCATGAGTGATGACCCGATTGCAGTGGATAATCATCAATGCTCTAGAGTGTTGTATGCTTTCAAATATTTGAAGTTTCATGATTACATTCCTTATGTGGTGGGACTTATGTCCTTTCATCTTTAGGATGCCTCCTCGACGTGGAGTCTGTGCTAATGGGGCTGGGGATCATATTAAGGATCAACGTACGCATGACTTGCTTATGCGAGTGTTGCGTTTGGAACACCGTTTTGACCTTATGGTCAACGCTAGGACAGCTGGAGCAACTATCTTTTCTGGCTCCTCTGATCCTGAAATATGTGAAGCTTGGTTAGTCCTGATGGAGTATGTTTGTGAGCGCCTGCATTTTACTCCTGAACATAAAACTGTAGTAGCAATGGGTTTGCTTGAGTCAGATGCGTCGATATTTCAATCTAGCTACTCAGCAGCGGAAATATGAAGAGTTTACCAACCTGAAGCAGGGAAATATGTCAGTGTTTGAGTATCGGGATAAGTTCCCCCGTTTGTCTCGGTTTGCACCTGATATGGTGGCATCATAGGAAGCAAAGTGCAGGAGGTTTGAGTTGGGTTTGAATTTGAATATCAAGAGGACTTTGACCACTATGCCTCGAGATAACTTTGATAAGTTTGTTAGTGCTGCACTCAGAGGTGAGGACATCGAGAGGGAGAGATAGATGCGGTTTCAGACGCGTCGATTTGAAGAGGGTGGACCTAGCCAGGGTGCTTTGAAGAGGTTGAGTTCATGTATTTCTGGATCAGCATCATCTTCTGGTAGTGGACCTTATAGATATCCTACTAGCACTACTAGGCAGAGTCAGAGATGGAGGAGGAGTCGACCGCAGAGGCAGCAGTCGAGTGGGAGTTCCAATGGATCGAGTTATCCTCGACCAATCTTCAGCACATCAGCTGCACCAAGGGATATTCCATTATGTAAGCTTTGTAATAAGCGACATCATGGTTCATGTTACTGGGGTACTATGAATTATTACCATTGTGGCCAGGAGGGTCACTTTGTGAGAGAGTGTCCTCTGCTTGGCACTTTTAGAGGTGTTACGGATCAGACTGTTGGTCGAGATTAGGGTACTGCTTCTAGTGATCATGCAACACAGCCTTTTGGATAGGGTGGTCAGCAGAATCGTAGTTAGCGTGGATGACCAGCTGGACAGGCTCGAGTTTATGCTATATCTCTATGTGAGGCAGAGCTTCCCCAGAGGTTATCATCGATTTGATGCTGCTGGATATTGTGGATTTTAATGTGATTTTGGGCATGAATTTGTTGGAGAACAATTAGGTTGTTCTTGATTGTCACAAGGAGGTTGTTTTCAGGAGTCCAGGCATGCCAGAAATCTTATTCCGTGGTGAAAAGAATACTTCTTTGCCTTGTTTGCTTTCAACAATGAAGGCTGAGCAGATGATGAGGAAGGGTTGTGTGGCTTACCTAGCACATGTGATCAATACGAGTGTTCGTGTACCAGTCATTAGTGATATTGCGGTGGTTTGTGAGTATTCAGATGTGTTTCCCGAAGACTTACCCGGTGTTCCTCCAGTCAGGGAGATTGATTCACCATCGAGTTACTTCCAGGTATCGGATCTATTTCGCAGACACCCTATCGTATGGCACCCGCAGAGTTGAGGGAGTTGCATATTCAACTTCAGGAATTGATTGAGAAAGGCTTCATTCGACCTAGTGTTTCACCTTGGGGTGCTCCAGTGTTGTTTGTGAGGAAGAAGGATGGTTCGATAAGGTTATGCATTGATTATCGGAAGTTGAATCAGGTTACGGTGAAGAACAAGTATCCACTCCCACGGATTGATGATTTGTTCGATCAGCTGAAAGGAGCTCCAGTTTTCTCAAAGATTGATCTCAAGTCTAGGTACTATCAGCTACAGATTCAAGAGTTCGATGTGGACAAGATGGCATTTCGGTCACGCTATGGGCACTATGAATTCCTTGTTATGCCGTTTGGGTTGACCAATGCGCCAGCTGCTTTCATGGATCTGATGAATCGGATTTTCAGACGTTATCTGGACAAGTTTGTCATTGTGTTCATCGACGACATCCTAATCTATTCCAGGAGTGTGGGGTAGCACAAAAAACATTTGCATGCAGTTTTGCAGACTTTGCGAGACGCGCAGTTATACGCCAAGTTTAGCAAGTGTGAGTTTTGGTTAGACAGTGTAAAGCTTTTGGGTCACGTGATATCCGCTGAGGGAGTCAGCATGGATCCTGATAAGATTGATGCAGTGTTGAATTGGAGTAGACCTACCAATGTGGCAGAGATACAGAGTTTCTTGGGCTTAGCAGGCTATTATCGCCGATTCATACAGGACTTTTCATAGATAACGACACCGCTTATTCGTTTGACGAAGAAAGGAGTCAAGTTTGAATGGTCTGATGCTTGTGAGGAAAGCTACTTGATTTTGAAGGAGAGGTTGACTACTGCACCAGTGTTGACTTTACCTGACGATAGCGGTGAGTATGTTGTGTACAGTGATGCTTCGAAGCTAGGTCTGGGTTATGTTTTGATGCAGCATGGAAATGTGGTGGCATATGGTTATAGACAATTGAAACCTCACGAAGTTAACTATCCTACTCATGATCTGGAGTTAGCTGCCATTGTGTTAGCATTGAAGTGTTGGAGACACTACTTGTACGGAGCATAGTGCAAGATTTACACCGATCACAAAAGTCTACCTACTTGCATACACAGCCAGATTCGAACATGAAGCAACGAAGATGGATGGAACTGATTAATGATTATAACTGCACTTTCGAGTATCATCGAGGAAAGGCTAACGTGGTTACTGATGCTCTTAGTCGGAAGCATGATGCTTCTCTCTTCCATGTACGTGTTGCTAGAGTGTCACTCTTGACAGAGTTGCGAGCAACGGGAGCAGAGTTGGAGTGGAATGAAAATGGAGCATTGTTAGCCATTTGGGGCCGTGAGCTTCTCGGCGTCGATGTGTCTTATTCCAGCATCTTTTGGCCATGGTTCCTTCATGAAAGTTGTTGGGCTTGAGCTCCTCTTTCTTTTGATAGGCGGATCACTCAATTTAGTAGCCGGATGAAGAAGATATGATGTGTTAAATTTGGGGAATTATGGCGGTAATCGGCGTTGGATGGAGGCGGCTCGAACGACGGCGATGGGGGTTGAGGTTATGGGGGTTTTGTATCCCATGGAGAGGTGAGTTTAACCCAAGTGGTTTCAGCCCTTGCCGTGCCCGGTGGTGGCCGATCGGAGAAATTGAATTCCGGTGAGGTTTTCAAATTTTACGGTGAGTTTTGGACTTTTTCCAGTTAAAATTGGCCTTAGCATTGAACTACAAAGTTATTGGAAATGTTGAGATTTTCAAACTGATGTATAGGTCGACATTTTCTTGGTTGGTGGAAATTTCAGCGGCGGCGGCCCTACACACCGTCGTCCGCGGCGGATCTCTGGCGAGATGGAATTTTCGAAAAGTTTTATGTCGTTTCGCTTGTTTTCGCGTGCCGAACGCAATGGTGAGGTTTTTGAGTTGAGTTGAGTGTTTTAACTTAGGACGAGGGTTGTTTGGGTGTATTTTGAGAATTTTGCTATCCTCGTCAATATTTCGAGCGATACGTCTTTCGAGAACGCGGGGTTCTTGACGTATTAGCTCCGTATGTTGTATTTCAGTATGTTTTGATTGTATCCCTACTATTCAGGTAATTGTGATCGAGTGTTTGGCGAGGGATCTTCCGCCGGACCTCAGAGTTAGCTTCGTACTGTGAGTGGACATTTTATTTTCATTATTGAATTGCGAGTCTTGATTTATACATTTTATGAGTATATATTTATGATTATGCATTTACGTTATGCATTTATGATTATGCACTTTACGATTATGCATGTGCATGGAAATGATTTTATGATTTGGTTTACACAGAGTACAGTCTCGGATATAGAGGTATGCATCGATGCTTTAGCTTCTCGGTTGATCCCCGAGATGCTCCGAGAGGGACAGATATCCTGACCCGAGGTCTTTCAGACTTATATTAATCACGTGTGGTTCTGGGATTCCTTGATTAGATTGTACTATGCGGAGGAGTCCATGAGTGACCCCGCAGGATTTTACGTGCATATTTATGGATCAGGAAAAATGTACCTGGTCTGGATTTTCATGTGCATTGACTCGCATTATGCTTTTATGAGCATATATTTGGGAAAGACATATTATTATTTTCGTTCACTCACTCTAACGATTTCATTTATCTTCCCCTGGGCTTTTCGGTTTCCTTTGCCCAGTTTGTAGTTTAAATTCCGGGGTTGCACGTCATTGGTGGAAGCGTAGAGTTCAGGTCACACTTCAGTTCGTGTAGGTTTCTTGTTTGACCTACTAGTTGTATATGATGTATATAGGCGTCGCTCTGAATACTTATGTTATGTTTTCATTTGAGTTTACTCCTGAATGATTTCTGGATTTCTTGTAAACCTTATGGTTTATTATATATGATGTTGTGAAATCAGGATGGAGAACAGAGCCCCACGGTTTGGCTTTTATGGAATATTCGAAGTGTGTTTTCTTTGCAGGTTCTAATATTGGTTCACGTATTTTAAAGTAAACTCTGGCAAAAATATTTTTAATGTCATATTTTCGAAGGGGTTTGATTTCGGTTTAGGCAACTAAATCTGAGTCGGGTCCTTTCACTGATCAGATTACTTACAAATTAACAGAGTTATACACCAAACATAAATCACTACTAACTGACTGAATTCACGAATTATAATGATTATACAAACCATGAATCTCCACAATTCATCACTCCCAAAAGTATACTACCTTAACAAATATCCATATAACCATAAAGAGGCTCAAATAAAAACATCTGTAGTAAGCCTCAAATAAATCCAAACCATAGGCAAGAATGAGGAAGTTAAACCGACATCGCAATTTACTACAAATTAGAGATATAAACTCGGCATTTCATCTGAATTTCTTTGTTGCCACTATTAAGTCATTAATATCTAATATTTCTGCAAACTGAACAAATATTAAAGCGTAACCCAAACCTCAACATACACTTGATCATTCCTGGGGCTCAAATACTCAAATTGAAAACTAAGCGTCTATAAAACTGCACATCAATGATTCACCCATATGGCTCGCACAAGAACATAACTACTAATGACACGAGTCAACAGACTTTAAGAAATTTAGCATAGGCCACCGATACATATATATGTATGGCGACACAATCAGCCTATTGAAAATAATATAATATTGGAACGTCAATCCCATACCAAAGTATCATCTGTTGAATAATTGAATTGTTGCAACCTTCCATATTATACCATCGTACGTAATATAATTCCTTTGACACCGGATCAACAACTTAATAAAATTAATCAAAAGATTAAAGTACTGTGAAATGCAAGAGATGCGACAGTTCTCGATAACTTGCAGCGTTAGAAATTTGAATATTATAAAGATGGAAGAAATAAATTAAACCATCATCACCAAGCATAACCCTAGTTGAAATTCACGCTCGTGGATAAAATCCTCATATACTTTTGCATGTGATAAACATTGAATTATTAATAGGATGCTCCAAATCACGTCGAGTAGAAATCTGAAAATCATACAACATACAAATTTCAAATCATACTCATTTGCTTCTAACCTCCACGTACACCTGTAATGCTCGTAAACCCATATCTTACATTGAGCTGGAACGATTTAATCAATGCAGCATAACATACACCTCACCGGTTCAATGTTAATACCATATATTTTCCTCTGCGAATGCATATGATTAATAACTAGAAGAAATACATTTCCAGGTTGGTGGCACAAAACGAATGGTACCCTTCACAAGGGAATGTGTTCACGATATAAAATGAACACAAACAATATAAGAAATAGCAAAAGTGAAAATATTTTTAGGTTAACAAAACTGAATTACTAGAATTCCTAAAAGAATGAATGAGCTTCGAAGAAGGAATATCAAGATTAAATAAATCATTGATCCCTTGTAATTGATATTTGTTCTTTCCCAAAACTTGGTTTAGTTTCCAATATGCGATGTGTAACCTTGTTGAACCATCCTTCACATTCAAAAATTATATTGGAGCTCCTCACGATAAAATTCTGGAACGGATAAATTCTCATTGATCAATTCCCGATGTTGAGTCATCCACTCTCGCAACTCAGCTGGAGCCATACGGTAAGATATTTGAGTTATAGAATCGGTACCCGATAATAACTCAACAAAAAAATCTCTCCCGAACCGTATGTAGACCTGGTAACTTCTTGGGAAATATAACTGGATACACACTTACTACTTCAATCGAATCATTACAAGAAGTAGGGACACGAATTTTCACAACATGTGCCAATTATGTGGTACATCTCTCCTGTAACAACATTACAGCCATCACGGATGAACCAGTGCATAAAATAAAAAGTTTACCTCACCACAAAGTAAAATCTTAGGCAAACCGGACTCCAAAACACCACTTCTCAATAACCATCTACCAACTCCTGATGATGGCTCAAGAAGTTCACACCTAAGATCAACACAAATTCAATTATATCAAAACGTGTTAGATCGATAGACAAATCAAAACGTCTAAACATTACACTTCATCTCCATAAAATAATTTAACTTAGATCACCTCACCAGAGGGATAAATTTACTCACTACAATTTCGGAGAAAATGTGGTAGGTATGTTGACTATAGACTCTAGCCTCACTGCTAAAAATGAACGCGTAACCCACCAGGTCAAACAAAATATAACAACATAGTCGAAAACATTTAACGTTCAAATAATGAGCTCCAAAGATGCTCGGGGCTCCCGCAGAATCATTCGGTGAAGGCAACCCTGACCTGACAATCATGCCAATCGTCCTTCAGACCTTGGTCTTGGTATGCTAGTGGTCGGGGTGATAGTATAGGTCTAACTCCTAAAGTAATTCTCTAGTCGCCACTAGAACTTAGAGCTAAAAAAATGCACTAAAGGTGTCCCTCAATGGACATTTCCTCACAAAGAGGTCCACCTGACCACAGCTGTAACATACTGATATCCCTAACAGGCACTGCCCATAATGCTATTTATGGAAAATGTTACATAAAAGAGAATCTCTGGGCTCTGGAGAAATAAATTCAGACCGATCAGAATTCACCCAAAACTCTTGTCTCAGGCGTCGACTCCTCCTCTATTGCGGAAAACAACACGAATGATGGGCAGTAGGAGCTGAGGTATGAAATCTCTTGCCAAAAGATGATGTGGAACTAAAAGTGTTGTAACCTCCACCCAAAAAAATATCCCTGGTGAGGTCCACCTTACTCAATTCGTCGAATAACACCCTGAAAAAATTGAGGTCAAATCTCACATTAAACCGCAGCACAGACACATTCATAAAAGTCCTTGTATGGCGCGTTCCCTATAAACGAAGGAATTACAGGTCACAAGCCTTGCTCAGACCTCTAGCATTTCTCCCTCACTGCTCCGACAGAACATAATGCAAATCGGAACGGGCAATAAAAGCAGTTCCGATCGAACAAAGCTGACAAATTTTCTCGCCGCAGATTTACGAACTATACGTGCTTCCTCTCCTCATCCACCTTACTAGAAAGCGACACCTCTAAACATCGTTGATCTTGGCTGACAAGGTAGAAACTTCCTATACCTCTCAGTGCTCATCCACCAATGATAGGAATGGTCTTGCAGTAGGCCGACAACTAACATTATACTCGGCTCAGGTGTCAGCTGAGGACACATACGGTCACAAACACACCCAATTTCGATAAACTAGTTCTCACACACCACCAGGTCGTGAGAACAAGGGAAAGGCACAACACCTGCCTTATTGGCCTAAGTAACAAGATCGTCACGGTCCTCCCGTGGCCCTGGCATCATGCGTGCGAATAACTCATGCATCTGTTGGGCCAATGACTGCGCCTCATCCTGAAGAGCTGGTTGTCGAGGCATAATGATCTATGAGTCCATCGCTACTAATTAGGCCACAAAACCAGACCAAGAAAACTAGCTCAACTAAAAGACTCTGAACAATTACCAATGCACAACACTTGGAGGTAATGGGGATCCGCCGACAGGTCGGGCCACCCCTCCCGGGAGTCTTGTACACTATCAAATGTCTAAACTGATCTAACCAAGGAAGTCTATAGAATCTGTAACCTAATGCTCTCATACCAACGGAAAGGACCCAACCCTAAATTAACTAGTAATCTAGGATCACGCCCTAACGAAAAAACTTAAACTACGGATTTCTGTAAAAATTTTGACATAATTTCCTCTACGAAGTGGACTACCAGAAACTTGCAAGAAAATCACACTTCGGATTTCCCACAAACAATACCGTGGACCACCGATTGTGACGACCCGAACCAAAATCAGATGTGTGTTTGGCACGATTCTCGAGATTTGAGTTTAGTCGCAGTTTTGCGATATTATGTGGTTTGTCGATTCGATTCGCGACTTTGTTTTCGGTCGAGAATTTGGGTTGAGTGTCTTCACGGAAAATGTAGAGTACGTGATTTCGAGTTCGTGGGTGGTTTAGGAAGATTTTTCCGATAGCCGAGGAATAGTTTATGATTATTTGAAGTTTCGGGTTCGACGAGTTTATCCGTTTATTTTGAGCTTATCCGAATCATTTCGTATTTTCATTTCGGACCGTCGATCGACCCGAGGGACGAGTATAAATATCGAAAAGTCGAAAAATAGTCGAGAGTTAGTCGAAAACTTCATTTGGGCGTTGACCAAACTGGAAATTGTGTTGACTTTCCATATTTGGAAAGTGAACTTTCGGACCGAATAGGAAAGTTTCCCAAACGGGAAGTTGATTTCCGGCGACCGGATTCCGGCCACCTTGGACTTCGAGGAAGGTATGGTTAGATTCCTTGCATGATTTCGAGTTGAATGATGTATAGTATGATGAGAATTGTTGAGGTTTTTGTGGAACCCGATTTGGGTAACCTTGCCGGAATTCGGCCTTAATGGTGGAGGGCTTTCCGGTGAGAGTTGGAGGCCGAGGGGTGAGGGCTTCACCTCGCCTTGCCCCAAGGAAGCTTCCTATGTGTTTTGTTTGGTGATTGGTGGAGTTTTCCGGTGAACCCGAATGGGTTGCCGGAGTTGGAAATTCCGATCGGATTCTTGTCGGTTGAGGTAGTTCGGCTTGGAATTGGTTGGTGAGGTAGAAGGGAATCTTGCTCGCCTTGATGAGATCTAGAGAACTGGAGAGTTTGGCCGTGTAATTCCACCGTTGACGGCGCGCCGCCGCCGGCGGCGGCGGTCAACGGCGGTCAACGGTGGTCAGAAAGTCAACTTTTCAGATTTCGATGTAATTAGTGTCATTTTTCTCGTAATCACGCCCTGATTATCGTACGGAGGTTTTCGTATTGATTTGGTTAGCCGATTTTCAGTCGAGATTTCGAGTGGGGATTTCGGGATTTCCGTAATTCATTTTGCACTGCATTTCGTATTTCCGGGAACGGTTGGTTTCCGTGCATCAGTACAGTGTTGTGGATTACGATATTGATCAGTTGTGTTTTATGAATATATTCAGGGGATCGAGATCGAGATCTGGATCGTGATCATGCTTCGGGCGAGGGGACTTCCGCCGGACCACGAGTTTAGCGCGAGTTCGCGCTAGCTGATCTGTGAGTGGACAAGTTTCTATTTTCACTGTTGATTTGCGAGTTCATGGAATTTATGATTTCCGTATTTATTATATACGATGATTGATATATATGTTATTTTCGGAGGTATTGTTATTTGTTATTGTGATTGGCATTTATTGCATCGATGCTACCAGAGTTGAGAGATTCCTCTGCCCCAGAGTTGAGAGATTCCTCTGAAGCAGGGTTGAGAGATTCCCCTGAGTGCCGCCGGGGTTGAGAGATTCCCCTGGCCTATCACAGTCGGGTTTGAGCGATTCACCCGACGTCGGGCTTGAGAGATCTGCCCGACAACCTCCTTGTATAAATGTGTTGTGTTCCGAACTCGCATTATTTATATTGATTGTATATATATAACTGGTGAAAGGCATATGTTTATTTTCGTCCACTCACTCTAACGTTTTTAATTGCCTTTCCCCTGGGCTTTTCGGTTTCCGTGCCCAGTTTGCAGTTTGGATACTGGTGTTCACGTCGCGGTTTGGAGGCTAGTGATCAGAGTCACCTGTGTTTTCCAGTAGGTTTCAGTTTCGCCTACTGATGTACATGTTATATATATTTTATACTAGAGGTTGCTCTGATACATTCTGATACTTGTTTATACGGATTTTCTCGGATATACATATATATAGTACAGTATGTTTACTGTTGTTGATTATATTGATGTTGAGAAATCCGGATGGGATTGGTGCCCACGGTTTGATTTTTGTGGCATAGGATGGAGTGTATTTTACGCGTGCAGGTTAAGGTAATTCCACGCTAGTAACGAAACTCTGCCCAAATTTCGGAAAATTTGTGTTGGTTCGTATTTTCGAAGGGGTTCGATTCCGGTTTAGGTAGCTAAATCGGGGTTGGGTCCTTTCACCGATATCCATCCGGATTTCTCAATAAAGTGCGAAAAGTAAATTAATTAAAATGCTGGAATAATAATACAAAAACTGAAAATTTATAAACAAGCAATACTAAAAATTTACAACCAGCACTGAAAAAATTTATTTATAACACTAGTGTCCAAGGCGACTTCTAGAGAAAAATAAAACATAAGAAAATACACTGCTAATGGGCCAAAACCTATTGGAAGGTATGATAATCTTGTGGACTCATAGCCTCAGGGGGATCAAAATCCAGCTCAGGAGAAGCACTGCAACCTATGCATGGAAAACCGAAAGGCCCAGGGAAAGGCAGATAAAAACAAAAAAAATGTTAGAGTGAGTGGACAAAAATAACGTAAACTACATAAAATTATAAAACTTGTATATCATGCCTTTTCGCTATTTTTCGTAAAATAATGCGAGTTCGAAATCATAAAAATGAAATACAAATGGAGGTGGTTGCCCAGGTCACTCTACCTGATTTGACTGTCAATAAGAAAATGTCAATGATGGGTCAGACGAGGTTTTTGTCCTAACCTCCCCTGACTGGACTATCCAGTGATCAGCCGAATAGTCAGTGCATCGATGCAACTAACTAATGCCATCACAATATAAACCTTCAAATAAACGCTTTAAAAACATACCGCAAAGCGTAAAGCATAAAAGTATGAACTCGCAAACAACTGTGAAATGAAAGTTCCACTCACCGTACAATGTCGGGATATTCATAAAGCTGTAACTTGCTAATCAACGCAATAATCATCCGACGCGGCCCGCTAACTCGTAATCCTGAAACCATGATTATAATTAATATCTACTCGTCGATATTGAATAGCTAAGCTCGTAATCCTACACGCAAAATGTTGAGAATCACGCATTCTTGAATAATGTATTTTCTGACTAATTACGAACTTAATCAAATTCCGAATTCAATTCCTTGCATTCCTTCAATGTAAATCAATTTTATACTCACAATATAAAACTCAAACATCGAGCGACTCGAATTAAAATCAATAGTCGGATCGTTCGTTAGTAATATCGTGAAATCCATTAATTATTATCCAATTAATTACACGTCTAAATTAATCAAGTCCAGATCCATTCAAGAATCTTACCATTGCGTTTGTCATAATATTACGAGCGAAATGACATTAAATTTTGCCAAAAATTCCACATCGCCGGCAGCGGCCGGAATCCCATCGGCACAAAATCGAGCAACCTGCACATCAAATAGTTCATCTCAACGACCCCAATAAAATTCAAGAAGAACACAACATCAAAATCAAACCGAAAAACCTATAAATCGCCAGAAAACCGAAATCCCACCAGAAACTTCATTTTCTCCATCCGCCGGCTTTTGGCCACGGCAAGGGCTAAGACATGTCCCATTCAACTTATCTCCTCCTGGGCTTCAAAAGCCATTTAACCTTGAATCCAACGCAGCCGCAAACGCCGCTACCGTCGTCGTGAAAATACACCTGAAACCGGCCAACTTCACCGCCTCGATTCGCCTTAGTATATTGGAAATGTAATAGTCGTAAATGGACAAGTATAAAAAGAATTTCTATTTTGGGAAATTATATTAAGGAAAGTCGTAGAGTTTATCGAGACGAGTTCGTAACCGCGTCAAGAGTTAAAATCAGAGTTACGATGAAGAAGTTATGGTCAGCGAAAGTTTTATACGATTTTACGAAATCGATTAGTCGTAATTCGCATATATAAATAGGACTTTCCAAAAATAGAAAGTCAGACTTTCCATTTTGGGTCAACCAACGTTGACCCGCGTTGACCAAGCTTGTCGACCAAAAATTGCCGACGAATTGCTTACGGCGGTGTAGAGCCGTCCGGCCACCATAAGAGCCGATTCCGATAAGAATCGAACCACCTCCTCTCCCTCTTTCTTTTTTTGGCTTTATATCCGGCGATGGAGGATTGTGGAGGATAAATTGACGGTGATAAATTTTAGGGATTTCGGCATTTCTGGTCGCTGTCGCCGGAGACACCTCCAGCGATGATTGAGGTATATTTCGAATCCTTGTGATGTGTGGAATGTATTGGGTGTTGAGATTCTGGGTTTGTGGGTATGATTGAGGTGAATCGACGTGATTTCCGAATGGAAATCACCATCAGATCGCCGACGATGGTGGCAGTGGTTAATGGCGACGATAGGCCCCAAGGGTTTGGTGGTTTTGTAGCCCACCCTCGTGGGAGTCTAACCCGACCGTCCTCGAGCTACGACGTGGCTCGTTGGTGCCAACATCAGGATTTGTAATTTTTTGGCCAATTAGGTTTCGGGCCAGTTTTGGACCGGTTGCCAGCCGAATTGGCCGTGACCATAGTTGAACAGGTTATTGAGCTTGTTGAGAGGAAGGGTTTAGTGTTCGGTTCGTCGAAAAGTCACCGACGGAGGTTGTTCACGGCGGCGCTTCAGCGAAGGAATTTTTGATGCAAATTTTATGTCGTTTTACTCATAATCACATATTCATCGCAATGATGAGATTATTGAATGGATTTGGACATGGTTAGTTAAAACGTGTGATTAATCGGACATTAATTAAACATTTCTACAATTTTATTGTTCATTCGAATTGAATGTTGATTCTACCTTAAGTCGCACAATTTTTAAGGAATGTTTTGTAACTTCCAAAGAGAATTAAGGACACAAATTAGTATTGGAATTAAACTGGTAAGAGTTCGGAAAGCACATTATTTGAGAATGTGATGTTCTCGACGGTATTGCTCGTTAGGTGAACGAGATTAGTTATTCAATATTATTCTTGACGATTAGTTGTTAAATATGAATTGTTGTTTTAGGACGATGTATTAGCAGCCAGTGGCAGATGTATAGAAATGTCGACTAACAGGCTTTGACTTGGTGGAAATCATGACACAGTACTGTGAGTGGATATTTTTATTTTCACAGTTGTTTAGCGAGTCTATTTATTATTTATATTCAGCTCAGTTTTTAGTTTCAGTTTTGAAGGCTAGATATAAACATACATTCAGTATTTGCATTGATGCATTGGTTACTCGGCTGATCTCTGAGTGGCTCCAGAGAAGGATCAACACTTTCCCCATGGCATTCACGTCATCCTTGTGTTAGGAGTCACCAAACGACTTTAGGTGGCTAGAGGTTCTGAGATTCTCGCCACCCATTCCACTAGCACATGATACTTGAGAAGGGTTAGGAGTCCCCCTCGACGTATCTCTTATATTATTTTTATAGTATTCTTGACTCGCTACCACTTTTAGTAATTTTATTTACGGAATTCATATTGTAGATTTTATGTTACATATCTTGGATTTATTTTTGTCCACTCACTTGACAGTTTTATTATTTTATGTGTCTTTCCCTGGGCTTTTCGATTTAAATTGCCCAGTTTGCAGAGTTCGTTTGAGGTCGAGTGCGCACACAAATTGAGGTATAGTGGTATATACCATAGTATTTGAGGTAGATCCTATGAGTTAGTATTCTCATCAATGTAGTTAGTTTAGAATGTCTAGCTGCTCTAATGATGCAAACAGTTTATAATTGCTATTTATAGCTTTCAGTTGATATAAAAAAGAAATAGTCCCTTCATTATGGCTTTTGAGTTTTAGATCTCCAGTTTGATTATTGTGTAATTTTAATAGACACTTGGATTAGTAGAGTCATTAGGGTCTAACTCTGGTTTAGGCAACTAAATCGGGGTCGGGTCCTTCAGTTGGTATCAGAGCATTAAGTTATAGATTATGTAGACTGTACTTGGTTTCTTCCGTTGTCGTGTTCTATTATGCTCAACACATCCAGAGTGATGGCTTGACTGCAGCAGATCCCTATTGAATACTCGCGGTGTTAAACGTCGTCGAATACGTGACGAATGTGACCGAGTATGAACTTCAACCTGTAAGTCAGTGTGCCTTTGTCGCCATGCCTTGCGTGCACTAACCTCGATCAAATTTATGGAAGGGTTCAGGTATTTCTCCACGTTAAGCAGAACGTGATGAACCAATTAGAAATAATTAAGTTCTTAAGGAATATAAGTTCAATGAGGAGTTAACTATTGGATCGGTTTCCTCGCATTATTTGGGTTGTATAGTGAACTCCTTGTATTCACTGCTCACCTCTTGCTTGTGTCCATTTTGCGATGGTAACAGCCGGATACTTCACCACCATGGTTCTACACCATGTGTTTTCATTCAAGTTTCTGTGTTCTTTTTCGACGCGTGCATAGAGAACCTGGAGATATTGATCATCTACGTTGTTTCTTAGTTTTATGATTGAAACCTGAGAAGTACTACACACTTGCTATCGAGTCTATTGAGTGCACTATGAGAATTCAGTAATAGTAGTGTGTCTAGTTTTTGACTTGTAACATCGACTTGAATGTTAGTCGAGATATGAGGTTGCTCTCTGGGAAACATACAATATTTAGTAATCTTATAATCGTTTTCCCTCAGTTATGTGGTATCAGCAATCTTCTTTCCTGTGCTCGTTTCGTCTTTTCCTTCATTCCAGATTTGTTTGGGCGATGTGAGTCATGGGTATTATTACTGTAGTAAACAAGGTGTTTATGATGATAACTATGGGAAGTAAGGTTTTCTTAGAAATGGACTTAACGACCGGATTGCCTCGATGGACATACTTCAGACTTCGGAGTCATTAACCCTCGACTTGATGATTTCAGTGATTTCAGTAATTTCTGTAGCTTTAACATGAAGTTCTTTGCGTTAATGTGTTTTCTGTCCCATCAGAAAAATATGTAGTGCCATAGTCATGGATGATGCGAATAGAGGGTTAAAGGTGGTGCTAGAGTGAGTTTTAGAGGTGGAGGAGAGAACTAGAGATTTTGGGTATGAATGAGGGCTAAGGAAATAGACTAAAACTATGAGAAATGAAAAAGTGAAGTGTGATATATGTGAGGGGAGAGGGGAGCTCGACCAAGATAAGCTAAGGAAGATATTTTTGGTGTTTGAAATTCAAAATTGATGTTTAGACATGATCCACAAATTTAGGTTTTAAGTGGTCCAAGAGGTGTGACTCACCCCAACCCATGTGACTTGCATGTGCATCTATCTTCTCAAAATATCCCCTTTGTGGGCTTGAACTCTTGGGCCTTTGCCCAACTTGACTTGACTCTTGCCATTGACCAGTGAAGATTTGTCGTAGTTCACTGATGACCGGTGGAGTTGATCGTTGACCGACCGGAGTTGGTTGTTGACTTTTTATCCTTTTCTCAGTTTTACCCCATCTTCTCCAAAGGCTTAGGAAACTTGCTCGGCTTCTCCAAAAAGTGATTAGATTCTATCTCTTAAAGCATTACCATGCAATTCCTCATTTCCTAGCATAACAAGGAAACATAATAAAAGCGATACTTTGTTGATAAAAGACAAGCAATAATCATGATGTTAGGGACATAATTAACACATAATTATGGATCTAACACTTTTGCTATTTGATAACTGTATTTTACGGTTTTCTTATTGACATCTCTATAGTCTATCACTATTCTTGATTTTCCATGGACTTCTTCCACATGATTTCTTACATAGAATGTTGGAGTGTGATGAAGACTATTTGATAGTCTTATCAACCCCTTTTCCAAAAGATCAGCTATGTCTTTCCTGGGTTCTTTCCGATATTCTTCCTTGTGAGGGATTGCTTTTACATGATAGATAGAATTCATGTCATGTAGCTTGAGCTCACAAATCACTGGGTCTTTTTCCTAGAATTTCAGAGGATTGATGTCAATATTTTGTTTTAACATCTCCTTGATCTCTTCAAGGCTATGCATCTTTTGTTTCTTAAGCTTAGCATTGAAGTGCTTGAGATTATACTCTTGTATGAAGGAAGTTTTAGCTATGAATTCATCATCTTCTTTTCCGTCCTCTGACGATTCTTCTATATGCAACTCTGCTTGTTGCTTGTATTGCAATATCTTTTCATATTTTGGTGTATATCCACCACTATTCTGCTGCGACCTCTGATATTTCTTTGTAAATTCTGGACCAACAACACTATTTTCTTGTTTCAGTCGCTCTGTCCAGAAGATCTTGTCATTCTTTTTAAAGCCTAGTAAGTTCACTTCTAGCTTCTGGATGAATGTTTGTTGTAGGAGAAAATCATTGTCAATCACTATATCTGAGTCTTGGCTGTCTGATTGCCAAAGTTCTTTAATTACAAAGGTACCTCCTCCAATCGAGATTTGAATCTTTTTGGCAACTGTATTCTTGAAGATTTTTCTTCCTTCTGCAGTTTTCCTAATTGCACATCTTTTTAGATTATTAATCCAGAGTTCTTTAGGTATAGCCAACTTTTTTGCTAAGCTGAAGGTAAAACCATTATCTACATAGGCATGTAGATGATACTTCTTGTATCCTGGAAATTTCAATCCAATTTTCATGTAGTTGCTGAACTTACTCGTTGAAGCAGATGCTGCCGTGCACAAATTCTATTTCGAAGAACCTTCTTCTTCTATTAATTTTGTGAAAGGACTACATCGTTCTTCTTCACAAGCTAGGCTTTCTACAAATACTAGTTTTGCAGGTGGCATGAGTTCACGATGTACTTTGTTGTCACTTCTAACTATGGAACTTAAATGATTGTATATGTTCTTTGCTTTTCAGAGGAAAGATGATGAACAAAAATGAAGAAAACAAAGGAAAAACCAGGAAGGGAAAAAAGGAACAAGCAAATGCCAATGAGGGAGAAGAGAAACTGTATTTCTGCTGGAATCTGCAAATGGAATAATCTTTGGCTGATATATTTAGGGAAGAACGTCAACAAGGAAATAAAGGTGATGGTGGATGGAAGGTTTGTTGAATATGATATTGCAGCAGCTATATTATCTGCACAATTCGCTTTAGAAGTAACTGTAGATAATATTAGAAATCGTGTCAAAACATGGAAAAAAGTTTATGCAATTGTGAGTGATATATTAAGCCAAAGCGGATTTAATTGGGATGAAGTTGTGACAACCCAAACCAAAATCTATGTATTAATCAGTACGGAATTGAATTATCGCAAATTAATCGCGTAATTGGGTTTGTTAACGACTATTTCACCAGGCAAGAATTTGTGTTGATTTCCTTCACGAGAATTGTAGAGTATTTAATTTCGAATTGTGGGAATTTTTGAGGAATTTTTTGGATAAGGGAGCAATGTTTTATCGAGTTTTGAAATCGGTTGGTGAATATATATAAAAGTATTATTTTTATTGTTCATTTAATCGTGACCGTCCGATCTTGATCAGATTGAACCGTAGCCGTTGATTTGAATTGTATGTGTACGGGTATATATACGGTATAAATATGAGACAAATTTAGAAAGTTTCCATTTTGGGATTTCTGTCCCATTGACCGAGTTGACCGCGGGTCAAATTGACCTATTTTGGCTGAAATCTTCTCGCATCCTTTGGTTGTGAGTACTTGATGAAAGTTGTTGGGCTTGAGCTCCTCTTCAAGTTGAAAGGTGGATCGTCCCCGTTGGTGGCCGGAGGAGGAAGAAACAACACAATGAAGATGGGAGTTTTCTGGCGAATTTCGCCGGCGACGGAGGTGGCGGAGACGGCGGCGATGTAGGTGGACTTGTTGGGGGGTTTTGTAGCCCTTGAGATGGTGAGTCTATCCCAAGTGGTCTCAGCCCTTGCCGTGGCGTGGCCGATCGGAGAAATTGATTTCCGGCAAGGTTTTTGAACTTCACGGTGAGTTTTGGACATTTTTCGATTAAAATTGGGCTTAGCATTGAACTACAAAGTTGTTGGAAATGTTGAGATCTTCAAATCCATGTATAGGTCGAAGATTTCTGGGCCAGTTGGAATTCTGGGGGCCAGTGGCGGCGGCGGCGGCATATGGCACGGAGGAGCTCCAGCGAGGTGGATTTTCGATAAAGTTTTATGTCGTTTCACTCGTTTTCGCGTGCCGAACGCAATGGTGAGGTTTTTGGGTCAAGTTGAGTGTTTTATTTTGGGACGAGGGGCGTTTGGAAATTTTGTTATCCTCGTCGATATTTTGAGCGATACGCTTTTTGAGAACGCGAGGTTCTTGACGTATTTGCTCCGTATGTTGAAAGTCAGTATTTATTGATCGTATCCCTGTTATTCAGGTGATCGTGATCGAGTGTTTGACGAGGGATCTTCCGCCAGACCTCAGAGTTAGCTTCGTATTGTGAGTGGACATTTTATTTTCACAGTTGATTTGCAAGTCTTGATTTATGCATTTATGATTATGCATTTACGTTAAGCATTTATGTTATGCATTTATGATTATGTATTTTACGATTATGCATTTGTATGGAAACAAATATGATTTGATTTACACATAGTACAGTCTCAGTAGTGGTTGTATCGATACACATGGCTTATCTGCTGATCCCCGAGGTCTTTCTGACTTATAATCATGTGTGGGTCTGAGATCCTGGGATTAGATTGTACTATTGCCGAGGAGTCTATGAGAGACCCCGCGGTTTTACGATGCATGCATGTTGATCAGGGAATACGTACCTGATCCAGATTTTCATATACATTGACTCGAATTTGTTTTATGAGCATGTATGTATATATATATATGGTGAAAAAAGACATTTTATTTTCGTCCACTCACTCTAACGATTTTAATTGTCTTTCCCTGGGCTTTTCGCTTTCCTTTGCTCAGTTTGCAGTTTGAATTCTGTTGTCGCACGTCGCGGTTGGAGGCGTAGAATTCGAGCTACCTTTCTTTTCTAGTAGGTTTCTAGTTTGGCCTACTATTTGTATATATGTATATAGAGGTCACTCTGAATATGAGTTATCTTTTCAAATGTTTGTCCGAATTTATGTATCAGATATGATTTATTTTATGTATTACGTTATGTTTTTGAGAAATTCGGATGGGCTATGGCGCCCACGGTTTGGCTTTTGTGGATATATGGAGAAGTATGTTTTCTGCTGTAGGTTATATGGTATCGTGCATTATAGAGTAAACTCTGTCAAAATAGTTTTTTGAAAGGTCACATTTTTAGAAGGGGTTTGATTCCAGTTTAGGCAGCTAAATCAGGGTCGGGTCCTTTCAGAAGCAGCAAAGATGATCATTTTAGACTTTGAGCATGAATGACAAGAGTATGTTCAGGTAATGTCAAAGTGTGTTTAATTGTCTTATGAATTTATTTTGGTTTATGGTATTCATACTTGTGATTGATGTACTCTTTTTTTGTCTTGGAAAATAGAAACGAAATTGATCAGGTGCCTGTATAATTAAGTCTAACATTTGGTTATGTCAAGTTGATATTATCCCGGCCAAGTTTCCAGAGTAGCTAGAGCTATTTTTTTTTATAAGTTCTTTGACTTTTTTCATTACTCCTGCTTGCTTTCTATTTGAATATGTAACTAAAGTTTATGTTTGCAGTCACACAAAGAAGCTAAAAGCTATTGGTTCAAAGTAATTCCAAATTGGGATGATATAGTTGATTTGTGTGGCAAAGAAAGAGCTACTGGACAAGGTGCAAAAACTGGTTTTGAAGCTATCAATGTGATGACTCCATACCATAATAATTTATGGACTTGGATGGTGACCCTCAAGGTTTGGATAATTTTCCCACTTTTGATGAAGTAATGGGTACACAGAATAATGAAAATTCAAATGCATCTTATTATGTTGTTCCTCCTTCAAAGAGAGCGAAAATGAGTATAAAAGATATTCTTGCAACTTTAGTGGCAAAGCTGGCTGCACCCTTTCATGAGTTTTGCTCTTCAAAGTCTGAAGTTGATGCCATCGAGGTGTATGTTGAAATAAACGCAATACCGGATCTCAATTGAGACAAAAATCTCAAAGGATATGCATGGTTGATTGAGAATGTGAAACTTTTATCTTGCTGAAGGCCCTCCCTCTTGAATTGAAGAAAGATATGGTGCTAATTATTCTATCATCTAAGGAGTAAACTATTTTATCTAGACTAAATAATTGGAATAGTTTCCATAGACAATTACTTTTTGCTTAGTATTGGTTTCCATAAACATTTAAATTCTGCTTAGTATTGGGGTTTCGGGTTTGTCCTCCCAATGGTTGTTCTTATGTTTGTTTTGTTTCAATCCAGCTCTTTGATGAATGTATTTAGTTTTAGAGAAACATGCATTTTTTTTTTAGCTTGTTTCTTGATTATAGATGTCACTGTATTTGTTTTGATTAAGATCTAGCTTTGATAGGTGATATGTTTTATTTGGTTGTGTTGGCTTCTTCTTTTGTATACTCTCTAGTCTTTGTTATATTTTATAAATTCGTAGCTAATCATCCAAACAGTCAAAATTATGTTTCTCGTCATTTAAGGAATTCTACATATATCTTATCCAAACTCTGAGATTTAAAACTTCTAGAAATATGAATAAGATAATTATAAATTGTGGATTTTAGAAATTCTATGAAATTTAAAAGTGCTCCACATCCAAACACACCCCAAGAGCATCTGCGTTGGGGGGAACTTCCTGGGAATCAGAATTCCTCCTCGGGACCTAGCCCTTAAATCGGAATTCCTCCGCGAAAGTAATTTGCAACAGTGCAAATTCGGGCCGATGACCGACCGTTGACGGAGAAGAGTTCCTCTCCGGCATCCGACAATCAACATTGCGAGCGGAATCAAGCTCTGGCGGATCCCACCCACGCGGGTAACGCCAGGGCGCGTAGTTTTTTTTGGCGTGTGTAATACACACATCCTAAAACTGTATTTTTTTCACCATTCAGTAACCAACCAATGAAAGCCTGTCACATGGCCGGGCTGTCTACCAACTTGTTTCCAATGGATATATGGTTCTGGGCCCTCCATTTCGTACCCAAATTTTGATTGGACAGCTCTGATTCAAATACAACGGCTTCTTTTTTAATAACGGCCTGATTCTTCCAACAACTCTAAAAAAATCCCAAAAAATCCGAAAAAATCCGAAAAATTGCAAATAAATCCTTGATATTTTTCTATAAATAATACCTTCATTTTCCTAAAACCTTACACCAATTTGTGCACAACAAATTATCATCCTCCCCACTCTCTTCCCTCTCACTCTCTCAATCCTTTTCGTTTTTGCTACAGCTACCATGACCGCATCAGTGACGAAGGAATTAGCAATTGCAACAGCTTGCTGGCGTTATTTTCGCCTCCTCCTAGAAGACTCTTCATAATTGAAAGGAAACATCTTAGTGAAGAGGGATGTGAAGAATAGTTTGAAGATATGTGTTTATGGGTGTAGAATATCAAGTGACTTGTAGATGCTGTGAGGTTTTAAGGAGCCATAGACAATGTTTTTATAGCAAAATTTAAATAATCTGATGTTCGAAGATGAATAAACGTGTCACATCTTTATTGGTAGGAAATCTTACCAGAAATTTTCATCCAATAATTTAGCCGACAACGACACGTGGATGTGACATGTGTCGCACAATGACTTATCAGAAATCTTACCAAAAATCTTTATCAATAATTTAGCCGAAAACTACACGTGGATGTGACACGTGTCCTAAATTGATTGGTAGGAAATCTTACCGAAAATCTTCATCAATAATTTAAATAACAACATCGTGTGGAAGTGACACGTGTCACATTATGACTCGTCGAAATCTTATCGAAAATTTGGTTCAATAATTTAGACGATAATGATACTTGTCGGTTAGTTATTTGATGAATATATTATTAACAATTAAATAAAATAATTTCTTATAATTAATAAATAGTAATATAAATTATTATTTATTATACTGCTGCTTAAAAATCATGAAAATCATGAATAAAACATCATATTTGATGAATAATGACAGAAATTCTTGGGCAATCAAATTTACGGATGCGGATGCTCGAAGAGAAGAGATAAATAGATATAAGGATTTGTTAATCCGACCGAGTGTGTGCGAAATGGAGTCAGTTCTGAAGGCGCGCACATCGGCCACACTAGCTCTACTGACTCGCCGACTTTGCAAGAGCTTTGTGAGTCCACCCCTCGCTCGAAGGCTCACTTATGGCTTGTCTCCTCATCCGCTGACGACGACGATACGCCTACGACGTCGTCTGCAGTGCGTTTCCAGAAACCACGCCTCCTCATTTTCTTCCGGCGGTGGAAACGGCGGCGAGAGTGGTGGAAGCGGCGGTGATGATGGAGGTGGTGGTTCCGACAGTGGCGGCGATGCCAAGTCCGAGGTCGTCGCTTCTGGCGGCGACGAGGTCTCGGCCGTCCCCAGTGACGTCATCATTCTTGACGTCGGAGTAAGTGCTCTCTCTCTCGGTTTCTCGCGTCACTTGGTTTTGTTTCAACAATTGAATTTGTTTAATTTTGCTTTTCCAACAGGGTATGACGTGCGGTGGTTGCGCAGCTAGTGTCAAGCGAATTCTAGAGAATCAAGTAAGTTAGTTCTTCCATTTGAATAGATTTGATGCCTAAACATAGACTAAGATTCTTTTTTATTTATATTTTATTTTATGGCAGCCACATGTGGCTTCTGCTAGTGTTAATCTTACCACCGAGGTCGCAATTGTCTGGCCAGTCTCTGAAGCCAAGCTTACACCCAACTGGCAAGTGCAGTTAGGAGAGACACTTGCAAAGCATTTGACCAATTGTGGTTTCAATTCCAGCATTCGCGGTAAACATTTCAAAATTCTTTACTCTCAACTGGGGCTGCTAAAATCAGACTTTAGATATCATATATATACTGCAAATTTCAATAGGTTTATTTCTTTCTTTGAAAGATGTTCGTGTTGTCACAAAATCATATCATCCGTTCACTGCATTGGGGTTCAGTTCACGTAACAGAGAATTTTTCGGGGGACTTATGCATTGTGAATTATACACAGTTAGAAATCATGAGTTCAGCAATTGAGTTTAGTAAATGTTGAAATTCACTTGTCCCTGGGTTCCTTAATACGGTTACTTGTGTGAGCAGCACAGTTACCACAAAAGTACCAACCGACTGCCACGGACACATAATATTAATCGAGTCTAACTAAAGGCTCTGTCTTATTTTGCTATATTGAGAACACAACACACTCTTTTGATTTTAAAACAAAATAATATATGGAAGGTTGTTGAAGTTTTTCTAGAATCCGACTTCAGTCCGAGTATAAAAAGGTCCACAATCAGACTTCAGATAATGGCTGAAAAGGTATAATGACAGATCTCTGCTTGTTGAAGTTTAAAACTACAGTAGTTTTGACTTGTTTAATTGCAAATTTTGAAATGCGTTCAGTGAAATTTAATGGTGATTGCTCTGAACTTCTAATTTTGGCTGTCTGTGGTGAAGTAGCCAATTTCTAAATTGGGTATGCTTGTTTGGTAGCTTCATCTCTAGACATATGGTTTCCGTTTCGATTCAGCCCATCAAACTTCTGGATTGCAAGAGTTTCACATTCAGTCAAATGTACAACCATATCTTGCGTGCAATTCTAAATTTATATAGTTTCCTTAGTTTCAATTCTTTTCTAAATTCATCTAAATTCCCAGATCCTTTTATTTGTGCTACGTCAACAAACATTTCTAGTGAGTAAAAACAGTTTATTTGGTCCGTTGAGTATGCAAGATCAACTTGTATATAGTTATCAATAGTAGTTGTATATCTATTCTGGTTGTGCCCAGATAGCAACTCAGTATTTAAAATCAGAGTATATAAATCATATGTATAGGGTTCTTAATTGACATATGTGAAGCATGCTGGGTTAAATGGCAGGTCAGGGAGCTAGCCGAGGAGATATATCATAGAACTTGAAAACAGTTCTTCCCAGGATTGACCATAACTATTTATGGTATGTCCTCGTATCATTGGAATTTTCAATGATGTGTATATGAAAAAAATGTTTTACTTTTCCACTCCACTTTCGTAGATGTAAAACTAGGGGGTCAAAAATTATTATTGATAAAACTTGCTTGTTTCTTTAGGTAGTTTCAACAAGATGGTGGATTGGTTTGAGGGCATTTCTATGGCCGCACCCATATCTTTTGAAGAATTACTGTTCCACTTCCAGTCTGAGATTGGAGATCTCTTTGTACTCATTAAAAATCTAGGGACTCATACGATCAATAAGTCTGTTGTATTTTATAGTTGACAGTCGTACTCATTGTTTGTTCATATGGGCATATCGACGTTGGAATATACTTTCTTGTGGAGACAATCAAAGATATAGCTAAACCTATAGAACCTAAGAAACAAGATAAGAAAAGTATTCTATGCCCAATCAACTTCAAGATTGGGCTCATAACTGATTAACTTCTCAACCTCCAAGCTCAAGTTGCCAATCCCAATTTCTGCAACTTCAAGCTTGAGTTCATAACTGATTTACTTCTCAAGCTCCAATCTCCAAGCTTTGTGTTGAGTCACACCTAAGATTTTACTTCAGTCTCAAATTGGGTTCCTTTGATGCTTGCTCGGTTTTGACTGCACAGTTTATGTAACTTAATAAACGATGATATCCGTGCCTACTTTACTACAGCTCTCATTATCATAGCTTTCCTCTTCAACTTATTGACTTGGATCGCTACTATGTTGGGGAATTAGATTACAGAACATGTTATTGAATGGAGAAAAGCAAGGGGGTTAGGTAGGTTTCATTCATTTCCCCATTGTGTGCAAAATTGCTTGCATCAATGGGAGTTTGTTGGCCTTGTAACGGCAATTCATCTCGATGATAATCCCATGAGAATGGAAAACAAAATTAGGTCCATCTTGGCGACCAACAGCTCACTCTGCTCTCTTTTTGCTGTACACATTGACTTTCATGTTCTGAAATTTCAAATTTGTAAGCTTCACAGTTCTGTTTTGGTTTGAGAGATGATTGATACCCTCATTTTGCTATTTGCTTTTTGTATTGTGCATTTCTGTTGGTTTTTATTGATCATCAAGCTCGAACTAAGTAATTTTTTTTAGCACCACCAGGTCTTCTTTTTCTCCTTCAGCATTATCTTATATTAACCATTAGTGAACCATAAACTTTTCTGATTTATTGTTCAGTTCAATAAGTGACTTTTGGCCTATTGATGCATTTCCGTTTTCATTTGTGTTGGAAAGTTCATATGATGATTATTATCGCCTTAAGAAGTAATGCCTTTTAGACGTATGCTGAAGTACATTTTATATTTTGGTTATGGTCAATAAGTTGTAACTTTCTCTAAAACATGTCTTTTGTATGCTTTATTATCTCAACAATCAACCCACATGCTATAACACTTTTTTTCGCAATCGTGCGAGTTATTGAAGAATATGATATCTTTGTGTAATTCATTCACTTTCTATAACTTTTCCTAAACCTTGTCTGACTCAATCTATCTGCTTTAGATCATAGAAAGCATTCCTCGGGCCCTATAAGCAGTCCTGATTAGAAGTTTAATACATCCTGTTCAACAGAAAGGCGGGTATTCCTCGCCCATTTCAGACAAACTTATTTACAAACCTCCCAAGGGGCTAATAGTTTTCATTTTCCATCAAATGGAAAATCTTTTTTACTACATTGATCCCTATCCCTCTCGAGGGGTATTTTAGTAATAGATCTGTCGGAAATGTTATTTGGTAAAAAAAAAAACATTTGGTTGGGTTTTGTTTTGTGTTATCGTGATGCAGATGAGTTTGTCATAAAATTATATCTTTTTGTAATCACTGAAGTCAAATTAGGAAATTCTTGTGTTGTCCATGGCCAGTCTAACCCCATTTTCAACCCATTTTCTTTTTTGTTTGTTTGTTTTTATTTTTTTATTTTTTAAATTTCTTGTGAACTGATCTCTGTAATGTCTGGAGTGTGGACTGATTGGTTATTCCTTGTTTATGCAGATTCTGGAAGAAGTAGTTTTCTGAAAATATTTGAAAGGAAAATGGAAGAGAAGCGGAAACGCCTGAAAGAAAGTGGTAGACATCTTCAAGTAGTGAGCACAGTAGTTTTACTAGTTCGATTTAAACTACCATTTGGTTATGTCAATTTGGGCTATGTCATCATACTTTAATTGGTGTTTCCTGCTCCATTCTAAACTACTTCAAAGATGTAGCTTCAGCTCTATTTTAAACTGCTTCAGAGCTTACATGCATGTATGCTGCATCTGATTTTGTTTTTGTTTTTTCTGGTGTCAGGTCATGAACTTGCTTTCTCTTGGGCTCTATGTGCTGTCTGCCTAGTTGGTCATCTTTCTCATATCTTTGGAGTTAAGGCTTCTTGGATTCATTTATTGCATTCAACAGGATTTCATCTATCCCTCTCTTTATTCACATTGCTTGGTCCTGGTCGTCGACTTATCTTGGATGGTTTGAAGAGCCTTGTCAAAGGGACACCAAACATGAACACCTTAGTAGGTCTTGGGGCTTTATCTTCATTTACAGTCAGCACATTAGCTGCCTGTATACCAAAGCTGGTTGGTGCAATACTCGTCTTTGTTATGGACCTTGCCTCCTTTTTAAAGTTCTTATATTATTATTGTTTTGTTATTAATTTTTAGTATTTTTATTTTCTTAAGCTGAAAGAACAAATGGTATTCTCTGTCATTACAATGATGATAGACAGTTGTTTACATTTTAAGTCTGCCTCTGAGGATGTAATTGTTGACAGATAACCTGTGTTTCAATCCCTCTTCCCTCTTTGATAAAAGAAAAAGAAAAAAGACTTGCATTTACATGTGGTTATCTCCAATATCTGGAGGATGACTGATACATAGCATCAGGGATTCAACTTGGGTTCTCCTGCTCTGATTCCATTTTATAATTTATATCTTTTCTACCTTTCTGTATTTCTTGAGCATTGGGATGTGGGTCAGACGATATCATATGTTTTGTAATTTTCTATTCATCTGTTGACATGTTTGTATGCCAAGACAACTACAATATGTTATAACTTGTCATTGCTATAAAGGTTACGTGAGTGAGCTTAATATTCACAATTATCTACAAATATGATATGCTTTTGGGAGCCATGGATTCTGTTTGCAGTAGATTAACTTGTCTCTGTTTAGATTGCATTTTGTTTATCTTTTTATATTTCGTAGTTGTATGTTTCTTTATTCATAATTTTTACACTCGTATCTTTGAGTCTGAAAAAGAGTTGACTCTAGGTTTTTGAAAAGTCCCCTAAGAGGGGGTTGCTGAACTAAGACAGATATCTAGGAACAACTCTTCGTGCGTGTTGGTTATTTAGTCTTGTTCAATGGAAGCTTGTGGATGCAGGGATGGAAGACTTTCTTTGAGGAACCAATAATGTTGATAGCGTTTGTCTTGCTGGGGAGGAATCTTGAGCAAAGAGCTAAAATCAAAGCAACCAGTGATATGACTGAGCTTCTCAGTATTTTACCTGCAAAAGCTCGTCTTCTGGTCAATGATGGTGTAAAAGAGTTGGAAACAGTGGTTGAAGTTCCATCTAACAGTCTCAGTGTTGGAGATCAAGTAGTTGTACTACCTGGAGTACGTAAACTATTCTCATCTTTTTTTTTATTAGATCTTAGTACCTTCCCTCCAGAGTTCAGACCTCTTTCTTTCAATTTCTTTTCTGGGTATAATAACTTCAGAGTTCAGACTTGTGCAGTACAAATCAATTGTATTCCGTGTCTTGTTATGTCTTGATTAGAATACGAGTTTTTCTGGTTTTAATACATTTCTCCCATTGCATTAGGACCGTATTCCAGTGGACGGAATCGTGAAAGCTGGTAGAAGTACCATTGATGAGTCCAGTTTTACTGGAGAGCCAATGCCTGTGACCAAACTACCTGGGGTACATATATGCTACTGACAATGACATTTTTCCCAGTTTTTATTATTAATATGATTTACTTATTATATTGGGGTATATTTTGTTCAAGCTAGAGTCAAGTTGCAGCTGGAAGCATAAATCTCAACGGAAGTCTTACGATTGTAGTGCAGAGACCAGGTGGTGAAACTGCCATGGCAGACATTGTTCGCTTAGTAGAAGAAGCACAAAATAGTGAAGCCCCAGTGCAGCGCCTGGCTGACAAGGTCACCCATTCTTTCTTAGAGTATTTGGATATACTATTTCCACACTGGTGGTGTGCATATGAACTTCTAATCTATATATGATGTGAAAACTTTGTTTTGGTAAACATTCGAAAACCCAAAAATGTCCTTCCTTCAATAGCGTAAGGAAATAAATTGATCTAATATGAAAAAGGAAATAAATGGAAAATATTAAAAACAAGGCCCCACATTTATTTCCTTCCTATTTTTTTCATTTTTCAAGGACATGGTGCATTTTGACCATCATAATTAAATAAGAATGGCGGTTGTTATGTACCAGAAGCACTGCTATCCATATTTATGCCTTGGGAAGAATTTTTATTTTCTCGTGTCAAGCAAAGGATCTCTGTAGGAAGTATAAAATATAATACAGCAGCTTCCTAGTGTACAGGTTAATGTAAGGTGTTTTTACGAAATGGCTGAATCGACGTTCTGGTTGGTTTTCTTGACCAGGTTTCTGGGCATTTTACATACGGAGTGATGGGACTCTCTGCAGCTACATTTTTGTTCTGGAGTTTAATCGGTGGACGTATGTTACCTGCTGTTCTTCATGGAGGAAATTCAGTTTCTTTAGCATTGCAACTGTCTTGCTGTGTTCTGGTAAGCAATAAGAATTTCTGTCCTGAATCCAAAATACTCCTAGTACTTCTTTGATAAACTAATATAAGCATCATATCCAATGCCACTTGATAATGGGTGAAGGCTCTTTTATACATTTAGGTATGATTATATGTTTTAATGTTGATAAACTTGCATTCTGAACACCGACTCCTCAAGTTGGGAGAATTTTTAAGCCAAACAGTGACCCACTTATATTTTGGGACATAGGCCACATGTGTCCTTTGACGCATTCATGTGTGGTAACCTGCTCTCTAACCATGACACCACCATTATTGGTGTGTGGCCATCTGATATTACTCCCAAAGAAGGGGAGTCAAGGGTTTGGATCACCAAAAGTCGATTTCAGAATGCAATGGGTAACCTGCTCTGTAACCGTAACACCACTACTACTGCTGTAGTGGCCATCTGATATTACTCCCAAAGAAGGGTTCACAGGTTTGAATCACCAAAACTAGATTTCAGAATGCAATGGGTAGAGATGCCGATACTCTTAGAGGGTACTTTTGTAATTTGTGTAAACCTCGGGGGCTAATGGCAATAAGCCTTGTTGTTTTCATTAATTACAATCTATATGCTGTGGTATTGCCTTCAAAGTTTAAAGCAGCCAAACTTTTAAACACTTCTTTCAAGAGCATTTTTGTTTAAATATTTTTAAATTTTAATATTTGGGATGTAATAAGGAACCATGGGATATATGGATACATATAAATCCCTTCCTGATTTGAGAATCTTACTAGCTCCATAATTTATCTTGATTTTTTTTCCCCATTTCTACAACTTTCATCTTTCTGTAGTTTGTGTCTTCTTTCCCTGTGATAAACGTTTTTTTTCTGAGTGCAGGTTGTTGCTTGTCCATGTGCCCTTGGGCTAGCTACACCTACAGCTGTGCTGGTAACCTCCTTGTGACACTATCTATGTATTTTGTCCATTCAAAACTTTTCATTCTCATTAGAGCACCTGAACGTTCATGGAAAGGTATATAAACTTCAACTCCATAAATTATTAGCCATCTTACCTTTGCCGAAACAAGTACCGTTTGCACAATAGAGCAAGAGACCCTGTTGAGATCTCTCGAGTCAACACTTCAGAACTACATGATCTACACTCTTCCCCTGCAATTTACAGAAGACATACTAATGGGGAGAAAAGTACGAATGTGGTCTTCTGTAAGCCCAATGTCTTGCGCTTTGGTGGTACAATAGACCTTCATATAAAATCACAGGAAAGGAAGCTAAGATATTCTTGCTCAAATTCTATACCAAGATTGAGAGATAAAGTTCCAGAGGGTGGGTTTAGGGTTCCAACTTCTATTTCCACATATTTACTTTACAGACATCCAATGCGAGTCTTCAGTGATACCAGTCAGTTAAGTGTCTTTTAATAACCAAAAGTTCAGCTTACAGGCACTTTTGGAATAGCTAAGATATTGTTGAGTTACGAAATCTTGACAATCTGTGGATTCTGGGAAAATATGGGTTCAGCGATCACTCTTCCTCTCACACATTTTCCTAAAATCTCACTTTTCTATCATTAATGCTCACCAACTCAAACCAAAGGTTGAACTGACTAGTTCAGAGAAATTATCCTTTGACTTGTAGTATACTGTTTACTATTCCACCCATTTATCTCATAGACATACTTGATACTTACTACGGCATGCTTAAAAGACCATTTGATTAGTTCTCTTTCTAACTTCAAGACCCCTTTTCCAAAAAACCACTCTTCTCTATGATATTCCCAATCTTTTTCCCTACATCTAGACACCACTTCCCATGTAACTAGATTGATGTTTCTTCCATGTCCAACTCCCTCACATGCATTTTTCCTCATCAGCTTTAATCTCACACTTGATGGAATAAGGACAGATATTAGTAGGAAGATTGCCAACGAGGGCTTGTTGGTTTAATCTGCCTCCCATTGAGCTCTGTTAAGAAGTCAGCCTTGTCCAACCTCCAATCAAAATGTTTGAAAAACCAGTAAATGAAAAAAAATCTACAAAAATATAATCTTAATGTGTTGCAAGATATGCGTAGGTTTATTTGTTATGATGAAAACCTTTAGAAGTGGCACACATAGTAGGTTTATTTGTAATGAAGGTAATGGTTTCACACTCTAACGAAACATATTCCCATATTCCTATCATTGCTTGTTTCACGTATATTTTGAAGTAGACTTAGAACATGTCTTTTTTTGTCATATCAAGGTGGTACACCCATCTGAAAATATACACTTTTCGTGCTAAATAATTTTCAGTTTGTTGTGTTATATCTAATTTATCTTCACTGTCAAGTGATTTCAGGTTGGAACTTCATTAGGAGCCAAAAGAGGACTGCTTTTGCGTGGTGGAAATATTTTAGAGAAATTTTCAATGGTGAACACTGTAGTATTTGATAAAACGGGGACACTGACAATGGGCAAGCCAGTTGTGACAAAGATCTTGACTACTAAACATGCAGAAGTTACTGGCTTAGAGTTGAGTAATGACAATAAATTTCATTCATACATGATCGGCTCAGTCCTTAACTAATTCTTTAATTTCCAACGTTTTTAATATATTTCCAAATTCGAATCAAACTTAGGCAACTCTTTGCCTAAGTTTCTTCATATGGATTATTCGTCTAGCATGCCTCTAAGCAATAATTGTATCAGTGTATTTCATCCCTTAACCCTCTATTATTGCTTGATTCTAATCTAGCATTATGTGTTAATAAATATTTTTTGTAGTGGCCCAGTCATTTCTGTTCACGTGAATATAGTATCTTTTTCATCTGTTTAATTTTAGTGAGTTTTAAGAGTCCAGATAACTCTTGAGAGCTTGAAGTTTTTCATTTCTGACTGAAACTGTCCAAGGTACAAGAGGGTCTAAATACTTGTCGTTTAGTTGGGTATACAGTTTGCAATTACTATCGATCTGTTTGTAGTTTGGGAGTCTAGGGAGTCCAAGTAAATATTGAGGGCTTGAAGTTCTTTTTTTTCCTCACTGAAGCTGTGCAAGGTATAGGTGGGTTCATTCACTCATCATTGTGCTGGATATACAAGCTCTTATTATAACTACTTTTAAGATAAATATTATCCATACCCAAGAGATAACTTTTAGTCATTCTGTAATCTGCATTTTTCATACTATGTTTTTCAGAAATATAGATCACCAAAGGTGAAAAAAGAAAACAAGATTATAATACTTTTTTCTCATGTTTCTTTAATCTATTTATTATTATTATTTACTTCTGTTAACAGAGAAAAAGTAAATACTTGGTCAGAGGCTGAGGTTTTGAAGTTTGCTGCTGGAGTGGAATCAAACACAATTCATCCTGTTGGGAAAGCTATAGTGGAAGCTGCTCAGGCTGTTAATTGTCAGAATATAAAGGTATTCTCGTTACATATTCAAAACAATGTTGCAACTTAGTACTTGGGTGATTTATGCTGGTGTTTTAGTATTTGTATTTCATTGACCGTGCATGCATCTCTATCGTGCTCTTATATTAAACAAAGGCCTTCATTTCAGGTCAAAGATGGAACATTTATGGAAGAACCTGGCTCTGGTGCTGTAGCAATTGTTGAAAATAAAAAGGTTTCTGTTGGGACTTTGGACTGGGTTCGAAGGTAATTCACATTGGGACCCTTATAAATTAAAATTTAAGCATTTGCATGATTGTATGTTGCACTGATCCTTATTTGACTACTTGACTCCACTTAAATCTGCACATTGCCATACGTGATAACTTTCTCTTCTTCTTGTCCTCTAGAATCTTTGCTTTGCAGACAGAATCCTAATAATGATCCTTATTCCTCGAAAAACCCTGCTTTCAACCACCTCCTGTGCCTCATCAGACCATGTGCCCTCTTCAGTTATCCTTCCAATCTCTTGCTACTGCATTAGCTTATCATATCTGCAATACTGCAACATTATAAACTCATTTCGTAAACCACTTATCTCATTAGACCATAGTAGCCCTTTATCCCTTCTGATCAATTGTGACCCTATCGGCCCTGCAATACTGCAAAGTTATGAACTCACCTTTCAAGCCAACATCATCATCTCTATCACATCAAATCACATAGAATTTCATCGCTCGGAAAAAAATTTCCTTACAGAAACAAAAACTTAGGTGGTCTCTCCACTGTTCATCATGTCATCAGAACTCCGGAATCCTTTATCTTATATTTTCTGTTATTGATGCAGGCATGGAGTAAAAAAAAACCCTTTTGAAGAACTGGAGTCTCATAAGAGTCAATCTATTGTGTATGTTGCCATTGATAGTACTCTTGCTGGTCTCATTTATTTTGAGGATCAGATAAGGGATGATGCTAGAGAAGTTGTTAAATCCTTATCTAGTCAAGGGATTACTGTATACATGCTATCTGGAGACAAAAGAGAAAATGCGGAGTACGTTGCATCTGAAGTCGGTATTCCAAAAGACCAGGTCTGATGTTTTTATGACTTATTTTTCCAAACAAAATCTTTCCATGTCTACAAACTGTTACTGTTAAGATTTGACAATAGAAGCTAGACGTTATGTATCTGTCTACCGACTCTACCCTAACTAGAGTTCAGAAAATCAGCTATATTGAAAATCAATTGGTATATCGTTGTATTCAATTTTTTCTTTTCTTTTTAATGCTTCGTTTTCTTAGGCCCGTTGCAGCTTTCCTGTGCAAAGGGTTTTTGGTGACTTCTTGCCCCTCTATAATTTGTTGCCTTCACTTAGAAAGTTCATTTTTAGCTAAATAGTTCCAATTTTATAAGCATAAATAAATGATTTTAGCCCTTACTAAAAAGAATCTGATGACATAGAAAGTGATCCTTGGCTGTTATTTGGGGTGTTGTGTTATATTATTTTAGCCAAAAAAAAAACCGGTAGTACTAACTAATTTCTATGTTATTCCTGTAATTTTTGTGATATTAAGTTATTCTAGTAGAAGTCAAATAAAAAACATGTACGCACAACAAAAAATTGGTGTGAAACTGTACCCTGTTTGGTTTTATAAAGTTCTAGTTGTGTTCTGATTACATGGTTTATAGTTGGACATGACTAGAGAGAGCATTCCATTATTTAATGGAGGACTAGCATGAAACTTGCAATGAATATATAATTGGCCTGTTTAAATTAGTTTTATAGAAAAAAACACCCTTTTACACTTTGGTGACCGACTATTTACTGCTCTTTTATAGCCTTAATTTCATACAAAGAGCTCTACGTGTAAGTGGGATCTGTAGTGACTACCAACCCCCGATTCTCTGAACAATAGGAAGATTCTTGGTGTCCAATAAAAGATCATGAATTATTTATTAAGTTGTTTGAATTTTACTTGCAGTCAGACATTCTATCCAAATAGCATTTACAAACAGCTGAAGAATCAAAAACTTTTGCACTACAAGTATCAAATGTAATATTATGCTGTGTTTGCAGGTGTTATCTGGTGTTAAACCGAGAGAAAAGAAAAGGTTCATAACTGAACTTCAAAATGATCAAATTGTTGCCATGGTTGGTGATGGAATCAATGATGCTGCAGCCTTAGCTTCATCCCATGTTGGAATTGCCATGGGTGGTGGTGTTGGAGCTGCTAGTGAGGTGTCTTCGATTGTTCTTTTGGGAAATAGACTTTCGCAGGTACATATTCGTAACTAAAAGAAGTATATAACTTTTTCACAGTAAATAACTTTTTGCAATTAGAAACCTAGCTTGTTTTGTGTGTCTTCATATCATGATGTTACAAGCTTATCTTTAACAATTAATTCCCCTCGGAAGCTTTTCTTTATATCAAATAATCACAATTCTTATCTATGATCCTCCTTGGAACAGTTGCTTGATGCTTTGGAGTTGAGCAGGCTAACCATGAAGACAGTGAAGCAAAATCTTTGGTGGGCTTTTGCTTACAACATTGTAAGTTACTTCTTTTGGTCTTCAGTTTTCATCTCTGTTAAATTAGTTAATCACATATGAAAGCTATACCATTCCATTATCTGAAGGTTGGTTTTGTGTTCCTTATTGGAGGTTTCGTATATTATCTGTCACTAGGCTTGTTATGGTGGCTAACTTTTATAACCTATTGGAGTTATTTTAAGCATAGAGGCTTATCTACAATCTTTAACTCAGTTTCTTATATTGAGGAGAACGAGAGTTGACAGATGGAGCAGATGATAGAGTATACATCTAGGATATATAGAACCCAAAGTAGTATCCTATTGGATTAGATCTGAAACGAGGTGTTCTTGTCAAACTCTATCCTTTTTCCATAGTGCAGTGATTATACTCTGAATGTAGCCAGGACTTTGCTGAGCTACGTAACTTTGTGCTTTGGTTTTATTGTCATATTGGAAAGTGTTTCAAGGAACACGCCTCTATCATGTGGGAGGAGCTGTGTAGTTAGGCATTGTGTAAATTGCCTCGTGCCTGTCTATTATTGGTGTTTGATATTTGAGAGTTTCAACTCTAGAAGCGTTTATTTATTTATATGTAAGACCACAAAACTAACTAGAAGGATGGTTTTATGGTGAAGGCTTAGGACATCCTTGTCTAGATTTAAATGTGATGGGAACAAATGGAAGAGGAGAGCATCTAATCCATCTGTATATATCATGATGTTGATGAGAGAAAAGAATGGATCAGTGCTCATCTCTTGAGTGACTAAATTGATATTTCATAAACTTGAGTGACGAAAATGTCGAATAAGTCAAAGCTACAGTGACCAAAACTGATTTTTTCTTAATACTTACGTGTCTTTCAGCCCCAGTACCTAATGTCTTTCTTACAGGTTGGACTTCCGATTGCTGCTGGAGTATTACTGCCCGTAACTGGGACCATGCTGACTCCGTCAATAGCTGGAGCACTGATGGGCCTGAGTTCTGTGGGGGTTATGGCAAATTCATTGTTCCTGAGGTACAAGTTTTCATTTAAGCAGGAGCAAAGATATAAAAGGCCAACAGCCACCAAAACTAACAGAGCTTCCAATATTAATTTGGACCGGAGTTTAGAGAAAAAGAATTCCAATTCCGATGCAAGATGGAAAGGAACATGATCTAACCCACAAAAGTAATCGCATTGTCTACGGTAGATGGAGAGAGGCTAGCTAATCAGTTATGAACCGAAGTCTTGAAGATGCTGTCTTTCGGGAAGATACTGTTCCCGTACAGTATCATCAAGTCATATACACAGATTTTTAAAACAAAACAAATGGCAAGGCGTAAAAGCACATGGGGTAAACTGGTCAATGTCGGCTGTAGATTGGATCATATGGTGCAACTGCAAACTGCAGTGTAGTATATTGTAATTTTCTCTCCAGATTATGTTAGGCATGGTTTATTAATTGTATTTGTGTGAAGTTGAATACACTCGAGGAATGCTGACAGTTCAATATATTTACTGTTTTGAAATAACAAGATTTAGACCCAAAAAAGAGAAATAACAGAAGACATGGAGGCATGGGACATGTAGCAGAACTGTAAATGCTGAAGTTCTTATACTCTATTGACACATTTATTTAGGCCCCGGCATAAAACTGATTTGGGGTTGAAACCGACCCAAAAAAATGGTTCGAAAAGTCAAACGGAATTGACAGATGGTGAGAAAACGTGCAACACTGAACAGATTGAGTACATTCGGTCAAGTTAAGTTTCGATTTTAAACGTAGAATCGACCGTTTCAAAACCGATTGGCCACTTCTTAAGATATGTTTATATTTGTTTTTTAATAATATACTAGCCTTCCTGCACGCACATATGCGTGTGTGAAAAGCGTCGCGCTCGCGCGTGCGACTTATCGGTGACATATTTTAAAATGTGCAATTATATCGTCTTCACTTAATTGCCCAATTCCATTGCTCACGACAGATACTATCGTGCACTTTCAGGCCTATCTCTATTATTTGAATACTGATATAATTGAGATCTCCATTATTCGAACACAGATCTAATTGAGATGTGAGAAGAATTACCAATGATTGATGATAAAATTTGTAAAATAATATTAGCCTACTTCATATTAAGTCAACACTATGTAAAAAATAATCAATCACTGATAATAAATGCAGTGTCAGTGCATATGAAAATAGAACAAAAAACACACGAATAGAAACTATAAAAAAAATAGCAAAAGTTTTAACTATGTTGACGTCGATATGTCCAATGAAGTCCAACCACATTAATCATCATGTAGAACGACTTGTCACTCCAACTATAAATAAAATATAGGAGAGTTAAAACAAATGAATAAATATATGGTCACATATATGTATATGTTGAACACGAATGCGTTACGTAATTACCTGATCAATTTGTCCCAAATTTTTATGTTTTTTGTAGAACTGTAAAAAATATAAAATAACTTTTAGTAATTTTCAAATAAATTTATGTTGATCATCAATACTTATGTCTCATATAAGTAAAAAGCTATAAGACCTTATATAAGAAGCTATTTCGTTGGCGATGACATCGTGACCTAGTAACAATATTTGCAGCTGTTAAATTCAAAAAGAAAAATCATAAATTGTAACATATCTCAGATAATATATGGCATATATACCTTAAGTGCAAAACTTTTCTCCATGTTAGTGTGACTTCAGATAACGGTTTTGTTGTCATCAACTCTCTCCGTGCCATTTTATAGCGCCAACTAATGATAATATTCAAAATTTACAGTTAAGTTGAGAACATAACTTAGAATATAACAAAAACAAAAGTGCTCAAAGGTCCATATTGTTCATGACAATGGTACGCCTGAAAGTGCACGATAGTATATGAGAGTTGCAATAAACTTGGACAATGATACATTGACGATATAATTGCACACTCTTGACTATTACACTGATAAGTCGCACGCGGAAGCGCGACGCATTTCACACGCGCATATGCGCGTGTAGGAAGGCTAGTGAACAATAAATGCAGTTATTTGATAGTTGAATGCCCGAGTAGCCCGACTTGAGGAATAAAAGTTCATTCCAAGAGTGAATGCTAAGCTCTTGTCAATATGAATTCATGCATGAAAGGGGTAATTAAATAACATCTCTAAAATACAATATCTGGCAACACATGGTAGTCATCACTTTGAACTACTTTGAATACAAACTTTTCATTCCTACTGTTGGAGAAGTGTGATTACTTTGGTAACTCAGTACTCACAAAAGGTTTTTCAACCAATTTCTTGGTTGTTGAAACTGTAAGAAGAGAAACTGTCTTCCTCATGCGCAAGTCAAAGATCTTCCTCTTACCCAGAAAAGGATCTGACTTTGCAATCAATAACGGAGCTAAGTCCTACCTGATGCAATTAGAGAATCTGTTACTGATCGAGCTCTCGTGTTGCAGTCCAACGTCCCTACCACCTACAAATGAACGACTCGAGACACAAAGAATTAAACATAGATATCAAAGCATACTTTATCAACCTAAACCAAGAAATTTAATAGAAAAACACTTCCAAAAAGACTAATATTGAAACAGAAAGGCAAAGAATCAAACCACACATATATTCCCACCGACCCAAACCACACAGAACCTATGATACAACTTCATCATCACAGTAACATGATCCCAACACCCAGTTCTACCAATACTCTCACTGCTACTTCCATACACTTCAAAAATAACAGAAAGCTTAACTCATACAACTTCAAGAGCCCCCAACACCACAATAAGGTTAAATCATTTCGAAAAGTAATACATATCCAACAAACCCAATTTCTCAGTTATCATCATTAGCAACATTACATTAAGTTTATAGATTATTACAGCAACAAACTAACCCAAAAAGCACAACACTTTACATACCTGAAAAATCAATGACAAAAGAAAAATACTGAATCCAATTTTCAACATACAATCCAAATTTAAAGATCAGCTAACAAATCTATAAATATTCGGCTCAACCCTTTATTATGAAACATACAACTTTTCTACGTCAGCAAAACCTTCAAGAAATTGGGCCCAGAAACACTGAAACAGTACCCAACTCGCAGCTTTAATCATAAAAACTCCAATACTTACACAATTCAATTCCAAAAAGCCTTAAAAAAACATATTCTAAAGGTACCCAAATGATCACAAAACTCATATTATTTTCCATAAACCTATTTGTTGCTCTTGAAATGGTGCCAGCGACCAAACATAGAATAATTCTCTCGAGTCCTCATTTCATATCCAATCATCGTATGATGTGCCTGCAAGGCTCAAAAGAAAAGACACATATATTCCCACCGACTCAAACCACACAGAACCTATGATACTTGAACTTCATCATCACAGTAAGAAATAATGACTCACATTTACAGAAGCATATCCATAAGGCATATTCACAACTAAGCAAAAGAAAGAACAGTGCAAGAGCCTCACTGTTTAAAGAGAAACTTTTGTTCACAACACCCAGTTCTACCAATACTCTCACTGCTACTTCCATTCACTTCAAAAATAATAGAAAGCTTAACTCATACAACTTCAAGAGCCCCCAACACCACAATAAGGTTCAATCATTTCGAAAAGCAATACAGATCCAACAAACCCAATTTCTCAGTTATCATCATTAACAACATTACATTAAGTTTATAGATTATTACAGCAACAAACTAACCCAAAAAGCATATCACTTTATATACTTGAAAAATCAATGACAGAAGAAAAATACTGAATCCAATTTTCAATGTACAATCCAAATTTAAAGATCAGCTAACAAATCTATGCATATTCAGCTCAATCCTTTATCGGGTCTCACCTTACAATGTGATTAGTAAACCTATTCGTTGCTCTTGAAATGGTGCCAGTGGCTTTCCTGCACCTATTCTCGGCAAAGGCAATTGGGTACCGACCATTTGGGTACTTTTAATCCCTTGGAGTGAAAAAGTACCATCTTTTAAAACCAAAATTCATCTTGCCCTGCAAAATCAGAACCATACCCAAAGTTCAGAACATCAACAAATATCAACTATTACCTACTCCATCACTGCAATCATTTCGCAAGCATGCATTGGTTCTCCTGTTGTTGCTGAAAGTTCAGCGGCCTCCTGAATAGCATGATGTGTGGCTCAGGGCGATGAACTACATAGTGGACCCAACAACTGCTCTGCTAAACCCCAATAGCACGCCACTCATTCTAAAAACACAATGTAAGGAAAATGAGGAGTCATACTTAAATCAACAGTCTACATTTTTCAGAAGATGTCAGAATCTAAAGAAGCAATGTAACAAACAGACAATTAACACCAAAAAAAGAAGCAAATTACCATTGAAGCATAAACCCAGTTCAATATCTAATTAGGGTTTGTACTACACTTAAACATAAAGCCCAATCAAATGGGTACAAAATTCTCAGATGATAAGGATAACAAAAAAATTACAGGACCCAATCCAAAATATACATATTAAAAAAATAAATTCTAGAAATTCACCTCAGAAAGAAGCCGATTCTTCGGGAGTAGCTTTGACACTTCTGGAGGAAGAACCACATGCCTACAGTACCAACACTCGACCATTAAGAAATTAGGTTCACTTTTCAAAACAAAAACGGAATCAAAAGAACCCGAAACAAAATCGAAATTGAGCGTTACCTGTACTCGTAAGTATCATCGAAGTACTTCTCACGTATGATAGGACATACCATAAACTCATCTATACTGATACTAACAGGAAGCTTAGAAAAAGCATTAACAGTTGACACCCAAAACAATCATAGCCCACTCCACAACTGGTAATAAACAGAACTTAACAGGTCAAACTTCTCAGAATAAACAAAACAACAATAACCCGAATTCCACAAAAAGAAAGAAAAAGAAAACAGTGGTCCTTATTTCCAGTAAACTTCTCGGAATAAACAAAACAAACAACCCAAAGTCCAAAACAAAAAGAAAAACTAAACAGTGGTCCTTATTTCCAGTTTTTATCAATGTTTATGCTAATTTCAAACTAAACAGTGGTACTTAACAGGTCAAACTTCTCAGAAAAACAAAACAACAACAGCCCAAAGTTCGAAATAGAAAGAAAAACAAAAAACAGTGGTAACATGCGAGATTTTTAGTCATGGAATTAAATGGTCCTTATTTCCAGTAAACTTCTTGGAATAAACAAAACAACAACAACCCAAAGTCCAAAACAGAAAGAAAAACTAAACAGTGGTCCTTATTTCCACAACACAATGGTTACACAGAAACAAAAAGTTCACAGGAACACCATAGAGACTTCCGACTTGATTAGATTCTTGACATTACACAGAAACAAAAAGCTCTAAGGAATCCAAAACCAAATTAAGCTTTTCAATTACAGAAAGCAAACAGAGCAGAAGTGACATAAAGAGCGAGAGTTTGCGTACCAGCAAAGGCGAAGCACCAGTCCTTCTTTCGTCTTCAACCCAATCGCAATCGAACCCACCTGTAATTCAAAATTTAATAAGACTTGCAACGGAGAGGTTTACCTCAGAAAAAGAAATACTTGAAACGGTGGGGTTTACCATGCAAAAATAAATTGACGGCTCCTATTTTCGACTGAGAAACCTATTTGTAGAAGTGCATCTTGGTTTACCTCAAACTTTGTAACCATTTAGGAGTGCATCTGTTTACTGAAATTTGAAATAGAACATGACTGTTCGCAACCTGAAATGGAATAGGACTGTTTGTCAAACACACTCAAACACTTGCTGTACAGGATACTTAACCAAACAAACTTCAATGGAAAAACAATGGGTTCGCCACTAAGAAGTTGAAACTCACTAAACCAACAGATGCACTACTAAACTCAGTTGTATTAATAATACAAATCAATCAGTGAATGAACCAAGTTGGAAGTCACAGATAAAATTAACACATTCGAGTAAATTAACAGAATTTCTAAAATTAACACATCGACAAAATTAACACATTCGAGTAAGTCACAGACCTGAACCAAGTCGGAAGTCTTGGGATTAGTCACCTTCAAGGCCGAGCAAGGCGGTGACGGCGAGGACGAAGACCGCTGGATTGGGATTGGGATTGGGAGTCATGGGTTGGAGAGCGAGGAGATCGACTGACTTGAACTCCGGGAGCCACGGCTTGAAGGAAGGGACCTGGCGATGACGGCGAGGGACTTGAACTCCAGGAGCCACGGCTTGGAGGAGAGGGGCCTGGAGAGGACGGCGGCTGTTGAGCCTGTTGGGTCGGGTCAGCCCGTCGAGGGAGACTGTTGTGCCGAACCCGGTTCAGAAAACCAAAGGGATTTCGACAGTGACTAATAGTAGATACAGAAGTCCAATACATACCAGAATCTGAACCGATCTCTGGCTCTAAATCGATCCATTTTGGCCCTCTTCATCCTATTAAAGTTACACATAGAAAAGAAAAAAAAATCAACTTTGCTATAAAAACGAAAGCTTTATGAATCTGGGTGTTGTAAAAATTCGAACTTTGATTCAAATAGATGTGAGAAGGAGTTTGGGAGTTGGGTTTGAATTTGAGTTGTTTTGAAGGTCAGTGGACAACAACAACGGCTTTTAAAAACGGAAAGCAAAGCTAAGCAAATTTGGTTTGAAAAAGATTGAAGCTTTGGGGAAAGGTTTGAGATGCTCTTTCTCTCTGGTTTAAAAACGGAAATGAATGGAGGAATAAAATAAGTGACTGGGGTTCGACCTGTTAATAAACACTCAACTCTACTGTCAGTTTACATCTTTACCCTAGTGTATCTTTTTTCGGGAACTATGGAGTTATATAAACCAAAGGGTACAAAATAACATTTTGAATGTTCTACCATTAACTGTTCCATCAACTGCCCTAAGCCCCCTTGCTTTAATTAATAGAGATTAATAATAAGGAAAATAAATAAAAAAAACCATTTTTTGGGATCCCTTTCCAAAAAACCTAAAATATTTTTCCTTGTTAAGAAAACCCAGCACTTTTTTCTAAAAAAAACCCAAAAACTCGAATCAATTCTAAAAAAAGTCGAGTCTTTTTCAAAATTTCTATTCCAAATTTGCCCCTGGGTGGGGGAGCCTCGGACGATTTTTCTGAAGTCTCTTTCTCTCTCGCTTTCTCGACGAGATATCAAATTCGTTACTCGCCTTCGCCAACACCGATCCTCCAACGAAGATCAGAGCACTGATCTCCTCCGGCCTTGCTCCGCATCCACCTCGGCAACCCCGACGCTGAAGCCGGAGGAGACCAACTGGATCATTGCTTAAAGAAAATCCGCCGGCATCTCTCTCTCTATCTCTGACTCCATTTAATCGTTTAGAGCGGTGATCAATAGCGAGAGTGAAAATATAATTATATGTTAATTTGACTCACCAATAAATAGATTCAAGAATTCTGGTTATTGGGTTTAGCTTACCTTTTAAGAGAGGTCCTCTGATCGAGAAGAAATCAATGAACAATAGCAATGAAATTCATTTCAATTCAATTCACACAGAGAAAAAAGTCCTTCACATATGGGCATACTCAAAGCTCTTTGATCTATAGGAAAGACATAAATTATTAATAATTGACCAATTAAAGTATAGTAAATGACAACAAAATCTAAACTATAAAAATAATATAAAAAAACACATAGCAACACCAAATGGAATATGAAAGCTTTAGTTTGATCAATTCACACAAAATAGATAATACCCAAATAAGGTAATAGACCAACCTCCAAGTTTTTTTTCTTTTTCCCAGACATGAGGGATCTGTAAATCGAGGTCGAGCTCCTGAGGCTCAAATGAAATTAGTCCACTGATATTCATCCGGCCTGCAAGTAAATATCTAATTACCTAAGTTATATAAGAAACATACTACATAAAAAAAACGCTCTCTGATCATCTTCCGTTTTTTACCTGTTCCGTGAATGTATGCTAAAAGAAATAGAGACTTGATCTTCTGATCAAATGATGACGCCATTTAGCACCCTCTAATAAGACAAAGTTTGAGATAACACTTCCCTGTGTCCTGTGAAAGCATTTTAACGTCACTATTCATAAACCAAATCTGGACCTTGTGGACTCTAAGAAGATGGATTGGTTTTTGTAATCTTACTATTAGTCTCTTGCAAGTATCTTGGATGCAGATAGTTTCGTTAGAGCTTTCTGCAACGGCAGGATCATCATCATAGAGCAATCTCCTAGTAAAAGAGAAAACTTCATGTTATTTTATTTTCTTCAGAAGTACTTTAAATATGATAATTTCTACTTTTGTTTGTCTAGAAATTACACTGGATTTCAATCATAAGTTCTTATGAATCATATTAATCTCCTAAATAATAATCATATTCAAATCAAAAGCATGACCATGGTTTAACCAATCGAACCCAAACTCAAGAGTCATGGCATAAAATCTATAATTGAATAAAAATTGTAACAGAATAAATACTATATGTGCAAAGAAATTTCACGAAGGAACTCAGCACTAAAACCATAAAACTCATAACTGAAATAAATTAGTAATAGAATAACCACCTTTTAATTACCCCAAATCGAAACCCAGCAACCAAACCACTTGGACCCCATGATTCAAAACATCAATTGATCAAGTCCTAACTCTGCAACGAATAAAAAGCTTCATTCACACCTAAGTCAACGAAAAACCAATTTAACGATGAAAATATAAGAATTAATACCTAAATTTGACAAACGTGATACAATTGGAATCGTCATCGCTGCCGCCTCCAGTGCTCAAACCACCATTTTGCATATTCATTCTTGACCAGTCCAACTCAAAATGGTGTGGTCAAATTAATAAACAAATCAAAATAAGACAAAACTGTTATAGAAACTAAAAAACGAACAACCATAATCGTCAAACTCATCGATGACTGGATGAAAGCAGTCATGTTACCACTGGCGATGACGGTCTATCACTTTTTTGAAAGAGAGAGAACCGATAGAGAGGTGTGATTGAAGTTGAAGACTAAGATGATGACGAAGAAGAAGATATAAAGGAAGAAGAAGATTGCAGCTTGACGATTGCAGCTCGAGGAAGAAGAAGTAGAAGTAGAAGAAGAGGAGGAAGAGGAAGACTGCAACTCAAGGAAGAAGAAGATGGTTGAAGCTTGAGGAAGAAGATGACTATGACTCGAGGAAGAAGAAGAGGCTTGGACTGCAAAAGAAGCAGGGAGAAAGATTCGCCGGTGAAAAAGAGGATAGAAAAAAGATGAAGGAGAGGAAAGAGAATTTGCAGCCACCCATGTGTGTAGCTCCTACAACGGTGAAATGAAGTGGCACGAGGAAAAGTTGTGAACAAAGAGTGAAACAATGAGGGCGATGAAAAAACCGAACTTTCCCTGCACAGTGTATTTATTGAATCTAACATATAAACTTAATTTAATTAATGAAAATATTTTGTATATATATTTTATCTAATTATGTCTTATATATTTTGTAAAATATCTTTGTACACTTCATTTTTCGTATAATTATTTGGTATGTCACCACTATTATTTATCATGGTTTTAAGACCTTTTTTTGATGTAACTCTCGATAACGCAACATACAATTGTCTGTGAGTAAAGATTGGGTCCGGCAAATATATTCCAACTTGGTTTAACGACTATCCTTGACTTTTGGTTATTGTCATTTCATAGCAAGGTCTCACAGAAAATTGACACCTTTCAAATGTGAATGGCCATTTCATATCATCCGGGATTAGCACGATTTTTGGAATAAAACCTTTTTCTCCAATGTTGGTTCCTGTCAATATTTTTGCTTCTATAAGTTTATGAAATAAATTCGTTATGATGAATCTTGTCCCATTATACAACCTCGTATTTGATTTAAATTTCTTAATAACATAATAGGCATACCAATTATCAAAATAAGTTCATGTGTAGGCAATCCATTGAAATCAAGTTTATTTAAAAGTTCTATAGGATATAAAGCGTGACTATTATCATTGGTTCTTGAGTTGTACGAAATTGAGTCAGAACTATAATATGTCTTTTTATTGCTTGGTAACAAATTAATTGCATAATTATTTATTTCATAAAGAGTTTCATTTCTTGGCGTGACAATAGCGTGTTCTCTTAAATAATTAGTATTATTGTATTTACTATCAAAATTTGGATAAGTAGATGTAAAAATCAATTTTATAGGATCAATTGTTGGATTAAAAAGTAAATCTTTAGGAATATCAATCTGTTGGAAAACTTGATTGTAATGGACCTTCTCCAATTTGTACCATCCACTCTGCAAAAAATTTAGTTTCTTCTTTTTCAATGCTTGTTAAACCAACTATTGATAATCTCATGTTTTATGTTAAACGAAATACTTTAAGTGAACGCCACAGATATAATTATTTAATGAAGCTTCAATAATTTATTCTTTACTCACTACCAACATAAGTACTATGGCCGACGAAAAGAGGGAAAACAGGCCGACGAGTTTTTCTACCGTCGGCTATATTGTACTTTAGCCGACGGTACAAAACCGTTGTCGATAAAAAAAACTATAGCCGACGACCGATTTGGCAAAAGATCGACGATATGGTCAACTATAGCTGACGACTGTTTTTTCTGTCGTCGGCTATAGTTCCTTATCTAAACAGATCGGGCAGCAGCTCAACCATTCAAAAAATTGGTTGGGTGTTGTTGGTAGCTGTCCAAAATAAGTTCGTGAAGTTATTTCCCGCTATGTAGGTACGTATATATATGAATTTTGTAGATTGAGTTAATTTAATTAGATGAAAATATATATGTATAAATTTTGGAGAATGAGTTGATTTAATTAGATGAAAATATATATGTATGTGTGTTTATATGTTAATTATTGATAGCTAGTATGCATATATATATATGTGTGTGTGTGTGTGTGTGTGTAACTTTGTAATTACGTAGCTAGCTAGCTAGTAGATAATCGAATTAAAGATGTATATATATATATAAATTAAGTTGAAATTTTCAGGATGGACATGAGTTGGATTTTTCTTCCAAGATGGGATCGAAATCATAAAATTGGAATGAAGAGTTTTGTGAAATATTTGAAAGATAATTCTAATGTGAATGATATTCATTATTGCCCGTGTAAACACTGTCAGTGTCAAAGCGATATGTATCGTTTTACCATTGATACAGTATGGGAACACCTGAAGAAAAACAGGTTTTGGGATAAGTACACGTGTTGGATTTATCATGGTGAAACATCATCAGCGAGTCAGCATGATCATGGGCAATATCCTTAGATGGCCAGTACATCCAATGATCCAACAACGAGGTTGACCAACGATGTATTTCCTTATTAGAGCGGTGTATTAGCTCAAGCACCAGATCATGATCCCGCCGTTGGGGGCTTCCCTCATATTGAGCCAGTCCAGCAATTACTTACAGCTGTCAACACTACCGGTATGGACAAGTATAACAACCTGATTGCATTGCAACAAACCCCGTTCTACAATGGGTGTAATAAGACTGTTCTTGAAAGTGTCATGGGAGTAATGAAGCTTAAAGTGGGGAACAAAATGCGTGTCAAGGCTATTGATGATTGGCTAAAGTGGATTGGTTCGATGCTGCCCCCCAGCCATCGTCTTCCTACCCCTTATTGTAAGGTGCCACATATCCTGAAACATCTTGGCATTTCCTACATCAAAATCCATGCATGTAGATATGATTACGTTCTCTTCTGGGGTGAAAATTCTTACGGGAATGATCTTGAGGGCATTGATGCTTGCTCGGTATGTCACACGGAAAGGTATAAGCGGATGAGGAGGCTTTCAAACATTTCGACAGCGAATTTGGAGACTTGGCCGTAGAGGTTCGAAATGTTAGACTCGGACTATCTACAGACGGATTCAATCTTTCGGGTAGTAATAACTCTGCCGTCAGCACTTGGCCAGTTATTCTAATGCTGTACAACCTGCCTCCGTGGATGTGCATGAACAAGGAATTTAATTTCCTTACTATGCTAATTTTAGGTGCTAAATCTCCGGGGAAGTGCTTAGATGTCTACCTCAGACCTTTGATCGACGAGTTGAAACTGTTATGAAAAAATGAAGTCCCAACTTATGACAAATTCACTGACACGATGTTTATGATGGGGGCAGGTGTAATGTGGACGATCAGTGATTTTCCATCGTATGGGATGTTGGTAGCCCGTAGTAAGAAAGGATACAATGGATGTTCTATATGTTTGGACGATGTGAACTCTAGTTGGCACATGGGGAAGGTGTGTTACCTGGGTCACCGTAGATGGCTTCTTGGCGATCACCTGTGGTGACAGGATGAAGCTCATTTCGACGGGACGGTAGAGAATAATCCTAAACCCCGTAGTTGGTCTGGCGAAGAGATTTTAGAGAGGTTGAACTATTTCGACTTTGGTTTGTTGACCAATGACAAAGATGTACAGAAATGCAATCCAATACCTCCACATGATCTCAGCTATTGGCATCACAAGAGTATATTCTTTGAACTCCCTTACTGGTCGAAGTTGAAGCTGAGGAACAACTTGGATGCGATGCACATAGAAAAGAATGTGTGCGACAGCGTGGTGGGAACAATTCTCGGTATTAAGTTGAAGACTAAAGATACTCTCAAATCGTGCAAAGATCTTGAATCTATGAACCTACGTCGTCTTTTGTGGTTGAGGAGGGATAAGAGAGGAGTGTACAACAAGATGCCAGTTGCACCTTACACAGTGAAGCCGACACTTAGAGGTTATGTATTTCACTGGTTTAAGAGCATTTGTTATCCGGCTACGTATGCAGCTACTATAATTGGAGCACTGGACGAGGTGCAACACAAGTTTGTTGGTCTAAAGACACATGACTATCACGTTATGCTGCAACGTCTGATTCCAGTGGTAATTCGGCCACATTTGCCTCCTAACATCGTAGAACCAATAGTGCCATTGTGCAGATGGTGGCAGAGACTATGCGCCAGATAGTTAAAAACGTCAGATGTGGTAGAACTGCAACAACAAATTGTGCGCATCATTTACAAATGAGAGAGGATTTTTCCCCCTGCTTTCTTTGACATCATGATTCACCTAATGATCCACCTGCCCGAGTAGGTGCTCATTTCTGGTCTAGTCCAATACACTTGGATCTATCCTCAAGAAAGGTACGTACAACATGATGAGGATTACGTACAATTTCTTTGACGTAATGATGCATGATTAATTATATATATTATGAGGAGGAGTATGTACAATTATTAATTCTGTACTTAATTTAATAATTAACTTATTTATTTAAACTTTTTCGCATAATTAAATTCAAAATAATTAAAGAGCGAGGTCTCTTTGACAGATGAAAATACAAATTAAAATTAATTAGTTAATCCGTATGATCAAGAATCACATTTTCCCTAACATTACAAGAAAACAACACTTAGACCACGGAAACGTAATTGTTCCGTGGTCCAAGTGCCACTTGGACGACGGAGACTTCTCCGTGGTCCAAGTACCACCTGGACGACGGAGAATACCATATCCGTCGTCCAGGTGATCACCTGGACCTCGGAGTCTTCTCCGTTCTCCAGATAATCACCTGGACCTCAGAGTATTCTCCGAGGTCCAGGTGATCACCAGGACGACGGATATTGTATTCTCCGTCGTCCAGGTGATCACCTGGACCTCGGAGTCTTCTCCGTCCTCCAGGTGATCACCTGGACGACGGAGATGGTATTCTCCGTCGTCCAGGTGGTCATCTGGACAACGGACCGACACGCCGTCGTCCGAGTACGTAACGTACTTCCACTTAGACGACGTACCGACACCTCCGTCGTCTAAGTGAAGCATTATATAAGCCCGATGCCAAACTGAATTCATTCCATCCGATCCTCGATCTCTTCATTCCATTTGAAGAAGAATTGAAGGAGAAGGGAGAAGGAGAAGGGAGAAGGCCGAGAAGATCGAATCAGGATCGATAATGGATCTCCGCTGACTAGCTAGCTAGCTTAATTAACATACAGATATCGAGAAGGCCAGCAGGTACGTACGCAGTTAAAATTTGCTTAATTAATATAATATATATTTAGTGAAAACATACGTACATACATGCAAGGATGTTAGCTATATATATATATACACACAGATCGATTAAATTACGTACGTACGTAATTTATGGATCGATGTAGATCGAGTACGTATAATTAAGCGTAAATTAATGGACTAATATATATATATATATGTAATAATTAATTAATTATAATATTTTGTAGCAGTATGGACAAGAGTTGGATGAAGTTGAAGAATAGATGTGATGTCCAGTATATGGATGGAATTAGCGAATTTGTGAATTTTGCGATTGAACATGGTCAGGGAAAGAAACATTTCGGGTGTCCGTGCCAGAAATGTCTTAATTGTCAGTATGCGGAGGTTAATGTTATGGTGCAACACCTGTACGAAAATGGTATGATGTGGAGTTACACTACATGGAGCGAGCATGGTGAATGGTCATTACACTCCGGGGACGAACCAAAATATAAACCCTAAGGCCAATTCGGGGTTTAGAACTTGGACGACGGAGAATGGTCATTATCCGTCGTCCAGGTACACACTAGGACGACAGATATAGTCATTCTCCGTCGTCCAAGTTCACAAACCCTAAACCCTAAACAGTAAGGCCCTAACCTCTGAATTCAGGGTCTATACACCTGGACGACGGAGAACGTCATTCTCCGTCGTCCAGGTTAGCACCTGGACGACGGAGAACTTCATATCCGTCGTTGAGGTGATTACCTGAACGACAGAAACACTCATATCCGTCGTCCAGGTGCAGATATCGTAATTTTTTCTAAGACAACGACCATCTAGACCTTCTTCCAATGCATATTCTTTTCATCAATACTTTAGAGTAAACAATTCTTGGTGTGTGAGCTTCGACGGTTCGAAAATCGGAGTTGCGAAATGCCTTGTATCCACGTTTCCGGTTTGTGAAATTATCGGTTTTGCGGTTGACTGTGCCGATCAAACCCTTCCCGAACTTATTATTTTATGGTCCTTTGAAGACAATTATATATTATGTTACAACGAACATATCCAACGGTTGTTTTGTCCAAATTCAATTTCGTTAATACTCTGTTGCAAATGAGCCTCTACTCATGAACACTTAAGTCGTAAGGATTAGTCGATACTTAACAACTTTCAAAACGAAAATCTATTCGTCGGTTCAAATTTAACTGTTCATATATACGATGCGTTCATCGATACTGGACGACTATTTCACTCCAATGACAGATCGCTAAATTCCTAGCGAATTAATTTTAAACTTGTTTTTAACGTAAATTTCACCTGGACGACGGAGAATGACGTTCTCCGTCGTCCAGGTGAACACCCGGACGACGGAGAATGACAAGTTCCGTCGTCCAGGTTCAATTTACCATGGCGGTTCGCTTTTTTTAAAAAAAAATTTTCAATGAATTTTTGACTTGGATGACGGAGAATGGCGTTCTCCGTCGTCCAGGTGTTCACCCGCACGACGGAGAACGTCATTCTCCGTCGTCCAAGTCAAAAAACATGGCGGTTCGATTTACCGCCTCAATTTTCGGTGCCGCTTGAATTTCCACTTAGACGACGGAGAATCAATTCTCCGTCGTCTAAGTCCAAATTTATGGCGGGTGAAACGTCCCGCCCATTAATTACGCGCCGCTTCGAAAAAATTTAACCCTTCACTTAGACGACGGAAACCACCGTTTCCGTCGTCCAAGTGAACTTAGACGACGGAGAATAGTGCTCCGTCGTCTAAGTGAAACTCTATAAATAGCCCGCGGCTCATCTTCTTTTCCTCATCCCATACAACATTCTCTCCTCTCCTCTCTCTCTCTCTCTCTCTCACTCCGGCGATCCTCCTCCGGCGACGCTCCGACGACATTTTTTCCGGCGTGATTCCTCCTCTCCGACGACTCAACTCCGGCGATATTCCCGAAAACTCCGATTCGGTAAATTTCTATTTTTTCCTTATTAAAATAATTTTCATTTAATTAATTAATTAAATTCTAAATATAATTAATTAGTAGAATTTAATTTAATAATTAGTTTTAAATATTTAATAAATGATTAATTATTGTTATTAATTAATTAAATCATAATTATTGTTATTAATACTAATTAAATGAATAATTGTAAATTTATTGTTATTAATTAAATATTTAGATTAATTATTGTTATTAATTAAATAAATGATTAATTATTGTTATTAATTAATTAAATGGTTAATTATTGTTATTAATAATAATTAGATGAATAATTGTAATTACTTGATTAATAAATTATTGCATGTAATTAAAAATTATTAATTAATATTTACGTGTATTTTCTAGTAAATTAATTAGTAGTACGTGTTCGATTTAAATTTAGTACATAGGCTTGGTTTATTAAGTCGCACTCTTTGGAATAGATGGCGCCTCTTTTCCTAGCTTATCTCCTTAACCCCTCGTGATGTGTGGATTTCATCACTGCACACCATAACCTAAGTGAAGTTATGGACACGAGGTTGAGGGCGGAGTTTGCAAAGGACTTGAGGGAGTGTAAATTTTCGAAAAATTGGCCGAATGTCGGAAATGGTGTCTAGAAACGGGTTATGACTGGTGACAGGATTTGGACTAAAAAAGACTTTTGTCGAAATTAGTCCTGCCTCTCGCGTTCTCTCTATCCCTAACTGGCCATGTTTTTCGATTTAACCAAGGCTGATTAATTGAAAATTTACACTTTATCGCGCGGGTCGCACGTCCATTGAACGACCGAAAAAGCCAAGCTAGTGTACTCTATTTAAATCTTAACCGTACTTAATTAGCGTAAATTTTGCACTCGTAACTATTATGGTAAGTAGGTATTTTAACAATGTACTCCTAGGTTGAAATGGCTCCATCCGGCAAGAAGAAAGCGAAACAGGAGGCAGAAGATGCCATGCTCCGAATGTTGGCGGCCCAAGTCGGTTGGGTTCAACAGGAGGGCAACGACGCTCTCAATCCGAACGGATCATCTAGTTCGTCCGTAGTGCCCTCTGGGGAAATTCCCGCTCCTCCATTCATCGAGAGCGGTGATGACGTCGACCCCTTCCAATCTCCGATGCCCGGTACCCATTCAACGGGCAGTACTCAGGCGTCCTCGACCGCCGAATCAATCATGTACAGCGCCCGCCGTAGGCAAAGGAGGGCCCCCACTGACCCGAAACTGAAAAGGACTCGGGGTCTCGTTAAAGGGGGCAAAGCGGAGCGTATTTGCAAGGCGACCGGGAAAAAGATCGAGTTGCCCTACGACGAATTCACCGGTGGCCCTCCCACAGCTAAGCTAGCAAGTCTCTCGGCGCATAGCATAGGGTCAATCGTCCGTAACCGGGTTCGTCTCACTGCCCCTACTTGGAAGGAGGCGCCGGATCATGAGAAGGCGAAAGTCTTTAAAGATCTTTCGGTACGTAATACGTCCAATTTAGTTATTATATAATATTGTTAATATTAGTTAAAATTTCATAATATATTAAATTATAATTTTCTATTTATTTTTGATAGGAACAATTTGAGGTGGATCCGACACCGGCCATGTTGAGGCATATCAACCAAACCGCCAACGCCATCTACAAAGATTGGAAGTACAGGCTCCATCAGTACTTCCAAAATGTCGGTCCCGTGCCTCCCCCCGTAGAGCTGCGTGGGGATAGAGAAAATGAGTGGGAGTGGTTGTGTAACCACTTTGCCGATGACTCCTTTAAGGTGTTAATTTACTTTTTTTATTTCAATTAAAATAATTGAATTATTTAAATTTTAGTTATTAATTTTTTAATGATTTAATTATGTTGTGTAACAGAAATTCTCCGGTGTCAACAAAGCCAACCGGGGGAAGAAGGAGAAACATCATACTACCGGCGCCAAGCAGTTCATTCAAATAGCCAAGGAGCACAAGGATAAGGGCTCCAAACACCCTTATCTTGATGCAAGCATAAGCGCGTACGTGACGCCTGGGCTCGATAATGAAGCCAGTCAATGCGGCGTAAGTGATATATATATATGTGCTTTTAATTATAGTAATTATTATTTAAAAATTATTTCATTATAATAAATTAATTATTCTTTTGTAGGCAAGGGTGATAGAGCGTGCGCATGAAGAGTTGGCTAACACTCAGCTTGCGTTCCCAGATGTGCCGCCGGAAGACCTGCCTCATCTATCCTTAGAGAGCCAAATTGCAATCGCGGATGAGGTCTACGGTCGTAGAGCTGGTAAGGAGGTTAGGCACTTTGGGCCTAGGGTGGTACGAGATTTGTCGACGGCCTCCGACTCATCATCTACGGGAGGTTCGGGCCAGCGGAGAAGGACTACGGCTGCGGCCGTCGAAGCAGCCATTCAAGAGGCTCGACTGGCACGAGAGGAGAATCGACTGGCACGAGAGGAGAATCAACTGACACGAGCGGAGAATAAGTCAATGCGGCGAAGACTTGACGAATAATAAGCACAAATAGCCCAACTCATCGCCCTCATGAACCAAAATCGAGAAGTATGTCAACCTCCTCCGAACCCATACCCCGACGATAACGACCCGGCTGGAGGCGGAGGACCCGGCGGCGCATCTGCTCCTCCAGTGTATTAGCTAGCTAGTTAATTATCGCGTTTTTTTTATTTCCGAGTTCCGAATAATATTATATAATTTTTATGGGTTTTTAATTTGGATGTGTATGTACAAATTAATTAATTATTTAATTAATACATTAATTAATATTAAAAATTTAGTTTAATTAATTAATTTCGACTATTTTTCATTATTTAAATTAAAATAATAATAAATTAAATTAATAATATTTAATTTCAATTTTATTTTTTTAAAATTAAATAGTCACTTGGACGACGGAGATTATGTTCTCCGTCGTCCAGGTTCACAAACCCTAAACCTAACCCCTAACCCCTAAACCCTAAACCCTGCCATTCTCCGTGGCCCACGTGTTCACCTGGACGACGGAGAATGAGCTTTCCCGTCGTCCAGGTGAACACCTGGGCCACGGAGAAGCTAGCATTCTCCGTGGCCCATGTATGAACCTGAACGACGGAAAAGTTCATTCTCCGTCGTCCAGGTGAACACGTGGGCCACGGAGAAACTAGCAATGTCCGTGGCCCATGTAGTCACTTGGACGACGGATAATTAGAGTTTCCGTCGTCCAGGTGCATACATGGGCCACGGATAATGTCCGCGGTCCAAGTGAACTTGGACGACAGAGAACTAATTCTCCGTCGTCCAGGTTCTTGGACGACAGCACTTGGAGCACGGACCTTGGACGACGGAGATTTCGTCGTCCAAGTACTTAGACGACGGAAAACTTCACCTAGACGACGGAAATTGTCCGTGGTCTAGGTGCAGTTTTCTTGTAGTGTAAACCCTAAAACCTAGATGACAGAACAACTTTTCGTAGTCCATACCAAAGTAAACACAATAGTAATTATATAATCTTTATCCTAAAAATTTATCTTGGACAACGCAAAAAGGTCATACCGTCGTCTAAGTAAACCTTAAATCCTAAGGCGCTTAACCCTAAACCCTAAAATAATTACTTAGACGACACAAAGAAACGTTTGCATCGTCTAAGTATGAACTTAGACGACGGACGACAAAAATGTTTCATTGTGTCGTCTAAGTTCTTAGTTGGACGACGCAAACGTGTCATTGCATTGTCTAAGTTAAAATTTTGTACTTACACATTTAAGACACCGACCATGTAGGCCATGTCCCAATGCATATTCTTTTCGTCGAGACCATAGAGTAAACAATTCTTGGAGTTTGAGCGTCGATGGTTCCAAAATTGGACTTACGGATTTTCGTGTATCCACGTTTCCGGTTAATAAAAATTTTGGTTTTGCGGTTGACTGTTCTGATGAAACCCTTAACGAACTTACTATTTACTGAAAATTATTTTACTTATATATTGTCTAATGGTGAATGTATCCAATGGTTGTTTTGGCCAAATTCAATTTAGTTAATATTGATGTGCAATTAGCCTATACTTAATAACACTTAAGTTATACACATTAGAAGATACTTAACAAGTTTAATATGTAAATTTATTCGTTGTCTTAAATCCCACTTTTTATATATACGATTCTTTAATTGATATTTTACGACAATTTCATTCGAATGACAGATCGGAAACTTCCTTACGAATTATTTTTAAAAATTAGTTTTACGGAAATTATACCTAGACGACGGAGATTCCTTCTCCGTCGTCCAAGTGCTCACCTGGACGACAAAGATGTCCATCTCCGTCGCCCAGGTTTAAATTTTAGGCGGTCCAAATTTCATCGCCTTTTTTTTGGGAACGGTTCAAAATTTGACCTGGACGACAGAGATGGCCTTCTCCATTGTCTAAGTCCAAATTTTGAACCGTTCCCAAAAAAATATGGCGATCAACTCCCACCCGCCAATTAATTTGGTGGCATTTCAAAAAAATATGTCGGTTTACTTAAATGACGAAAATTGGTGTTTCAGTCGTTTATGTGCACCTAAACGACGGAAAATCACCCTCTGTCGTCTAAGTGAAATAGTATCATTGCCCATTTCTAGGAAATATCGATCATTCCCTCAATTCCTCCTCAAAAATCCTCTCTCTCTCTCTCTCTCTCAAACTCGATCCGGCCTCCCACCGCCTCCCTCCGACGTCTCCCACCCTTCGTCGCCTCTCTCCTCCTCCACCATCGTTCACTCCCTCCACAACGTACGTCGAGCATCCTCGCTCCCTCCCTCCGCCTCCACCTCCCACCATCACCGCCACCAGCCGCCCAATCTCATCGCTGCCCATCTCCACCGCCAGTAAGTTTTTAATTTTTTTACAAACGTATGTATTTTAAATTTGAATTTAGGTATAATACATTTATTTAGGTATAAATATAGTGTATTTTTGTTTAATAATAAATTGGTAAATTAGTATAAATAATAAATTGGTAAATCTTATTGTAAATTATTAATTATTGTAAATTAGTAATTATTGGTAAATTAGTATGAATTTTATTGTAATTATGGTAAATTATTAATTATGGTAATTTATTGTAAATTATTGTACTTAGTATGAATTATGGTAAATTATGGTAATTAGTATGAATTTAATTATTTGTACTATTATTTTAATTAATAGTAATATTATTTGTAATAGTATGAATTTAATTATTTGTAACATTATTTTAATTATTGTAAATTAGTATGAATTTAATTATAAATAGTAAATATTATAAATTGGTTAATATTAATAAATGATAAATATCAAAAATAGTTTTACAAATGAAAAATATTAAAAATAGTAAATGTTGTGGTAAATATGAAAAATATAGAAAAAAATAATTAGTATATTGTTATAAATAATAAATGGTAAAGTAGTTATAATTAATGGTAAAATAAGTTTAATATTTGATTTTTACAATTCCTAAGTTAAAATGGCCTCGTGGGTTAAAAAAAAGGAGCAAAAAGAGGCGGAAGATGCTGAACTCCGACGCTTTGCAGAGCAAGTGGGTTGACATAGCCAGGATGACAACGTCATGTCTCCTCCGGACCCTCAGGTTATCCCTCGGCAGAGGCGACTGAGAAAATTCTTGATACCCCAGCTATACAGATTGATGATGATAACACCCCTTCCGGCCCATCATCGATGTCTGAAAGTGCGCAGGAGTTGGCCTCCTCTGAGTCTAGCTAGTCTCTCATCACACAATATCGGGACAATTATTAGCAACAATGTTCGTATGGTTGCGCCTACCTGGAAGGAGTTGCCGGACTTGAAGAAGGAGATAGTGTTTAAAGAACTCTTGGTACGTAATAAAATTTTAAATTCATTTTTTAATAACCAATAAAAATCGTAATTTCATAATATATACAATTATAATTTTTTATTCTTTTCTTGTAGGAACAATATGCGGTGGATGACACACTAGAGATGCCTAGGCACATCAACACCACCGCCATCGCCATCTACCTTGATTGGAAGTACAGACTTCACAAGTATTACCAACAATTCGGCCGCTCGCCTACTTCCGTAGAGCTGCATGGGGATAGGGAAGATGAGTGGGAGTGGTTTGTCAACCTTTTCGAAGAAATTTTTTATCGGATACGTATTTTTTTTTTTAAATTGACAAAATTAATTTTTTTTTTTGTCATTTATTAATTTTTTAATGATTTATGTTGTCGAACAGACGCAATCGAATGTAAATAAGGCCAATCAGGAGAAGAAGGATAAACATCATACCTCCGGCACCAAGGAGATGATACAAATTGCCAAGGAGCAGAGAGATAAGGGCTCCAAACACCCTTATTTGGATACTAGCGTCACAGCTTACGTGACGCCTGGATTCGACAATGAAGTGAGTCAAATCGGCGTAACTGCCGTATATATTTCTTCTCAATAATAGTAATTATTATTTATTATTTATTAAACTGTCGTACAAATTTATAATTATTTAATTTTTATTATTATTTTCAGGTAAGGTTGGTAGAACGGGCACAAGAGGAATTGGCCAACATGCAGCTTGCACACCCGAATTTGCCGCCGGAAGACCTGCCTCCTCTATCGAGGGAGAGCCAAATTGCAATCGCCGACGAGGTATACGGTCGTCGAGCTGGCAAAGAGGTTAGGGGGTTGGGACGCAAGGTGCAGCGAGATTTTTCTTCTGACTCCTCTATGGCACGCTCGACGAGGACAAGTGCTCAGGATGCGGTGGTCCAAGCAGCCCTTCAGGAGGCTCGACTCGCACGGGTGGAAACGCTATCTATGCTTCAGAGGCTTGATGAGCAACAAGTGCAGATTGCCCACCTCATCGCCCTCATGAAAAACTAGGTTCAACAAGATTGTGATCCTGCTCCGACCCCACTCCCCGACGACGACGACATGGCTGGAGGTGGGGGATTCGGCGGCGCGTCTACTCTTGCTGTATTTTAGTAGTTTGTACGTAGTTTAGGATATATCGTATTTTCCAAACGATTTTGATGTACGTACAATTTTTAATTATTTAAATTAAATTTAATATTTAAATTAATTTATTAATCTTTTACTTTAAATTTAAATTTGAATTAAAAAAATTAAAAGAAAATATGTATTCACTTAGACTACGAAATTATATACGCTTTTGTAATTTAAGTCCTCACTTAGACTAAAAAAATCATATATACTTTCATAGTCTAAGTGATGACATAGACTACAAAACATATACACATACGTGATCTAAGTGATCGCTTAGACCACACACACAATATTTGCGTCGTCCAAGTTTAACTTAGACCACGCAATAACTGCATAATCTAAGTTGTACTTGGACGACGCAAATAACATTTGCGTTGTCTCATCATAACTTGGATGACGGGCCATTTGCGTGATCCAAGTGACCTCCTAGATGATGGAACGTACCATTTCCGTAATCCAAGTGCTTAGACTACGGCACTTGGACGACGGAGATTCCGTAGTCTAAGTACTTAGACTACGGAAACTCTAACTTAGACGACGAAAGTGGTATGTGGTTTAAGTGAGTTTTTCTTGTAGTGATACCAACTATATCTTATGACTAATATAGTGTATGTAAAAGAAATGAACATGCCTCAGCAAAATTATCTATTCAGGCAGAATGTACTACTGTAGTCTAGTGAAAACACTACTTGTGACTACTATAGACACTAGTTGGGAAAATTATTTGTTCAAGTAGAATGTACTATTGTAGACTGGTGAATATACTACTTGTGAGTAATATAAACACTAGTTAGCTGCTGATGACTTTGGTACATGTCAATCTGTTGTGTCTTTCTTTTTCACAACAACAACCACATTTGATTGGCCTCGACGTCTTCTCACCTTCAATGGAAGACTTCATGCAAGTATCCTTTGGATGACTGGATGTGATTCTAGTCAACGGAGTCTTCACAATGGGCGGTTTATTAAGAGCATCATGGTAAAACTTCTCAATGTTTGGTATTAGCTGAATACCATACTTATAGGTAGCCCTGTAACTTCCAACCTTATAAATGTTTTTGATGTAAGAGTAAATAGGCTCAATACCGGCATGTTGTATAGCAGCAAGTGCATGGGGACAGGAAAAAGAATCGATATGCCAATGTCGGCAACTGCAAGTGTATGCCCCCAGATCAACCACCACATACTTTAATGCCTGGACTTCATACACCATCTCAATCAACCTTTAAACCGTCCAGTGCCTCCCCACATTCATCCTAGCCTTCAAAGTCTCCTCCATTTTAGGACATAAGATAGAGGTCCAAGTTTCTGATTTCATCTTCCTTTCAGGCATGTTCACCATCAAGTTCTGTCTTAAACCATCAAGCATCTCACAAATAGGAAGACGACACAATTCACGTGTCCAACTATTGAAAGATTTAGCCACGCTGTTGAAAATTTCTCCATATCTATCACCTTTGAAGAAGGCGTTACACCACTTCTCCAAAACTAGCGTTCTCAAGAAGTTTCTCATAAGATCTTGGCCTAAAATCAACAACTTCCGAAGGTTGAATTCATAACCAACAACTATTGGAGAGTATGCCACAGTCATGAAATTATGTATGATGGTTTTCACATCATAAATGCTCATTTTCTTCTCATAAAGTTTTTCCACATTCCTTTTCAAGTGATAGTAATAGTAGGAATGAGAAGAGTCGGGGAATACCGTAGCCAAAGCATCCAATAACCCTTCATGTTGATTCATGAAGAAAGTAATGGTCCTTCCTTGTGGCGACAAAATAATGTAGAGATGATCGAAAAACCACTTCCAATTGGCTTTATTTTCAGAATCCACAACAACAAAAGCAAAAGGGTAGAATTCTGCAAATTGTTAATAGATAGAGTTAGAGCACTTGGATAATTATGCTATCATATAGAAAACACTACAACAGTTTGTTGAAAGTATTAGTGTTGTTTTCAGAAAGTACTACTCTAGTTATTGGACAGTACTATTGTACTGGGACTTGATGCATTCTAAATAAAACTTTGTTGAAAGTACTACTATAGTTTTAAGAAAGTACTACTCTAGTTGTTGGACAATACTACTCTACTGGAACTTGATCCATTCTAACTAAAACTTTGTTGAAAGTACTACTATACTTTTAAGAAAGTACTACTCTAGTTGTTGGATAGTACTACTGTTACTAGTTTTACACACTATCAAGAAACGGAAAAACGAACATTGGTTCCCGTTCTTTCCAAAGGCACAAAGCATGTATCTCTTATACTTTCCTTTGAGATGAGCAGCATCAACAAACAAAATAGGTACGCATGACATGAACCCCTTAATATAGCCACTAAAACATAAGAAGAAGCGTTCGAAACGTCTAGTTAGCGGATTCACCTCCAAGATGCAATGAGAACCAGGGTTTGTAGCCAACACCTGCTCATGATACCACGAGAACTAAGAGTAGGAGTCACCTTTGTTGCCCCATACATAATGTGAAACCACCTCTTTTGCATACCAAGTTTTGCGATAGGACAAATGCAAGCCATAAGAATTTTGCAATGTTAACATGATTTCTTTCGACTTTATAGAAGGATTGGACTTCAACTCAGAACAAACAATGGACTTGATGGCATGAGAACCAAGATGTTTACTCTTTTGGTCACGAATACCAGCAATACATATATGAGTGTTATTGAGCTCTCGGATGATACAAATTTATTTGCCTTACATCTTAGAGCACAAACTTTACAAGGACTACCACCTTCCTTATGAGAACATTGTGCAACAATTCTATCATTGTGATTTGTGAAGTGCTTGAAGGTAAAACCATACTCAAATGCATAACGATTCAACTTCTCCCTAAACTCGATAACACCACCTTCAAACTTCTGATTGACATGGCTGATATAACATGTCCATTCATTCGTCAAGTAAAGAATCTGAGCTTCTAGCCTACAACAACCCAAATAGTCATTTGTATCAAGCAATTAATTCGAAGATGATGACATGCAAGTCAGAGAAGAAGAAGCGTCATCAGAATAGGATATGCCAGAATGCACAAGAGTACCCGAACTACTCTGCCCACAAGCCCTAGCAACAATATCCATAGAGGCTACCTCAAGTTCGATCATGATCTTCATTATCAACTTCAAGTCCCTATCGCAAGATATCATGCAATTCGGATAGCGTGAAAATGAGAAACCAAGAGTGAATGAATCTGGTCTTAAGCCAGAAAAACGTGATGACACTTCCATCACCACCTCAATGAAAGTTTTAGTAGGTGTAAGATCGAACATGATCGTATGGTTGTTGTAGGTGCACTTCGCATACAAATCCAAATTCATGGATACCAATCTGAAAATCAAACAAAAAATGCTAACAGAACAGAAGTAGTATCCTTAATAGTCATCAGTAGTGCACTCACTCAACATTAATAGTACTATCAAGTCCAAACGCACACAGAACATACACACATAATAGCTAACTAGTGTCTTCAATAGGATGCAGTAGTGTATTCACTCAACACTAATAGTACTATCAAGTCAAAACACATAGAACACACATAACAACTAACTAGTGTCTTCAATGGGATGCAGTAGTGTTTTCACTCAACAGAGGTAGTACTCACAATCTGTAACATCTTATAATTTATACGAAATATCAAAACACACAAATTAGCCATATCAATCATACACAAACACATAAATCACAAGAGAAAACATACAATAATATCACTACAATGCGCCATACATAATTCAAAGTACCAAAATCAAAATCAAAAAACCGAAATTCGAAATCGGTGTGCGTTTAGGAAATCCTTTATCACAACTCAAACAACAGCATCAATCAAACAACACAAAGCACAAAACATCTACAAAAAGGAAGAATCAAAGCCTTACCCAAGCTTATCTCGCTGTAATCTTCTGATTCGCCGGAATCTTCTACTCATAGAGCATATTTGGCATGCTCTCCAGTCTGCCTCTCTCTCTCTCACACACACACAAACACAAAAAGCTAATGTGGAGAGAATCGAGCTAAATGAGCTCTATTTCGCTCTAGCACAGCTCTCTCCCTCTCTCTCTCTAAAAGCTGCCGTTATGGAGTTTGAATTCAAACTAAACAGCTCTATTTATAAAAGAGGGAAATTTTGGAAACTCAAATATATTAGGGAAGGGGATAATGACCTTATGTGTGTAAAAAATTTATAATGACCATATGTGTGTAAAAAATTTATAATGACCTTATGTATGAAATATGATCTCTAATTGACCTTATATGTAATTTCAAGCAAAATCAATTTGCTTAATGCATGCCATACAAAATTAATTTTAATGGTTCCGTACAAAATGTAGTTGATCTATTGAGCAAGCATCCAATAGATGCCGAGCAAGAAAGACTAATCCTCAAAAAGCTCAAATCATTCAATGGCGTCCAATGAAGATGTGATGTCCGTTAAGCCTAATGTAAGATGCCAATTCAGATTACTGCACATTCTCTTATAGCTTATGAAAGGACCCAACCCCGATTTAGCTCCCTAAACCGGAATCGAACCCCTCCGAAAACACGAACCAACAAAAACTTTTCGAAATTTGGGCAGAGTTTCGTTACTAACGTGGAATTACCATTACCTGCACGCGGAAAATACACTTCATCCTATGCCACAAAAAGCAAACCGTGGGCGCCAATCCCATCCGGATTTCTCAATATATTAACAGTAAAGTAAAGTAGTAAATATATATACACTTTACTGAAATCCAGTGTAAAATCGTATGACGTATTCAATAGGAAGCTCAGAGCGACATCTAATACATAATCGTATACGCATACCACAGTAGGTAGAACAATAAACCTACTGGATGAAACAAAGTAGCTCGAGCACTATGCCTCCGACCACGACGTGCGACACCAGAGCCTGAACTGCAAACTGGGCACGGAAACCGAAAAGCCCAGGTGAAAGACAATAAACACGTTAGAGTGAGTGGACGAAAATAAATGTCTTTCACCAGTAATATATACGTATAAAATCATATGCGAGTCAAATGCACATAAAATTAAATGGTACACGAGGGAGACTCTAACTCCTCACGCGTACAGAGCATGCAACGTAAAACATATCGCGGAGACTCTCGTGGGCTTCCACGCGATAGCACAGTCTGAATCACGGGATCCCAGACCCACACGTGATTCCTAGCCAGAAAGGCCTCGGGTCAGGATATCTGTCCCCCCCCGGAGCGTACTCGGGGATCAGCCGAGAAGCCAATGTGTATCGATACCACAACATATACTGAGACTGTACTCTGTGTAAACCAAATCATAAATATTTTCTATGCACATGCTTAAAACATAATATGTACGTATATGTATATATTCGTATACGTATATTCGTATATGCATAATCGTAAACACATGCTCGTAAAATCATAATCAATCCGCATGCTCAAGTTCGTAAATCATTTATAAAAGACTCGCAATCATTCCGTGAAAATAAATGTCCACTCACAGACTGGCGTAACGCGTATCGCGTTAACCCGTGATCCGGCGGAAAGTCCCTCGCCAAAACAACGATCACGAACCCCTGAATATTCACAATGTCCCATATTCAAAATCATAATCCGACAATACAAATCAAACCACGAGAAACCACCTTTCTCGGAAACAGATAATTCAAAGTCGACGAATCGTCGAAAATCCGTATATACCACTTCAATACCTCGCTTTACGTTCGGACGCTCAACTCGAAAAACGAACCTCCCCACTGCGATCGGGGCGCGATTTCGAGTCAAATGACATGCAACTTGCCGGAAGTCAAAAAGTCAACTCTGACCGTTGACCGCCGCGTTGACCGCCGCCTACGGCGGCGCCACCGCCGACCGGAGAATTTCAAGGCGGAGCCACCCCTATTCCACTCCAAATCGTCCACTGAGCAACTTTGTCAACTGCACCGAAGTCCAATTCTTACTCTAACACATCCAATTTCATGATAAACCGAATTGTACACAAATTTTCCAATCCAAAATTCTCCAAACTCAAGCAAAATTAAAGCTTCAAACTTACATGGTAGCTTCAAGAGGATGAGAGCTACAAAGCCCACTAAAAAATTTAGCTCGAATCGGTTCAAATCACCAAACCCGAATACCTCAATTTTCCTTGTATTTTGGCCGGAAATATCTCCTAATACCGGCCACCTCGCCGTGAAAGGCGACCGGAAGTGGAACCGTGAGGCCGAGGCGCACCCAACGGGTCCTCCCCCGTGGCCGTAGACGGCCGGACAACCTCGCCGCCGACAACCCACCGTGGCCACCGTCGAGCATCTCACCTCCTCCATCGGTCAAACAAGTCAAACCAAGTCAAAAATTCATTTCAGCTTTGACTTTCCCAAAGGAGTAAGTCCTCTATTTAAGGCTTTCCCAATTTAGAAACTCATAATTATCCATTTCGGCAAACTTTAAATACCCATAACTTTCGCGTCGCAACTCCGATTCCAATAATTCTCGCGGCCACGAACTCGACTCAACATAATCTTCCATAACCACCCGAAGTCAAACACATAAGACAAACGGATAAAAAGTCAACCATAACAAGCATCACACATTAAATCGACTAAACAATCCACAAACGAAAATAATCACAACTAAATCTTCGTAACCCAAAATCATACTCCGGAAGTTCCCACAAACTCAAAATTAAATTCCAAACAACTTCCGTGAAGAAACCGAAACCAAATTCCGATCCGATAATTTAGTCGTTAAGTGGCCCACCATTTAAATCTGAACTTCAAATATTCATAATTAATTCCTCGGTCGTCCAAATAACAATCCGGAACCGCCCACGAACTCGTAATCACACGTACAACGACTCTTGAGAAGAGACCCAGCACCAATTCTCGGCCAATCATTTAGTCGTTAACAAAACTGGCGGTTTCAACACTGTCGTATCTCTGCGACTATGCGACCTAACTGCTGATTCTGTTTCGGGTCGTCACAAATCCACCCCCCTTAGAAAAATTTCGACCTCGAAATTTCTGATTCTGCCGACTACAAGGTAGGAGCACTGCCTCTGCATACTGCTCAACTCACCAACGGCAATCTCAACTGAACAACTCTGATCACAAACTCCACAATAGAAGATAATTCCGTGCTGGAATCCCTGTACCCTCAAATCACAAATCTGGACTGGCTCACACAATCGCCAAGTGTTCCTACATAAGGAACAGATAGGGCACACAACACAAAGCAAAACTGAAACATAGTTCCGCCACACGGAACACATCACACATAAAAGCCAACACTATAGGCGATGCCGAACCACACGGCATAACACAAACTCGCCTATGGCCACACACGGATCAAAATAACATAGCAAATCTCAACTCAATCTGCACACATCCACATAACTCAAACATCATATCAACATAGCACAAACATCGAACTTGGGCAATAATCAACCCATTTCCGCTAATCTGACAATCTGTGGTAATACATTCCTCAAAATCAGAATCAAACATCAACTCAAACTCAAACCAAACTCGCTCTAGCACAATGGAGTACAACCTCGTCCTCAAAACGACATCATGCAACGTCAAAACCATAGTGGTCCACAAATTGGTACTACATGCAATCTCGAACCGCTGAAACTGCTGGTTCCGAATCCTTCGGAACGGTAATACCAAGGTCCACAGCATGCCCTCCAAGGCCTGAATAGTCCTCAAAGATCGCTCGTCAATCCGAGGACAAAGACCAGTACTAGCTCGTAATTTGGTCTCCAATGCTCGCTGCAAAGCTCACCAACACTTAGTCGTAGCTGATCACCTCGATCGGCGAACTGGGACACAGGTACACCACGTAGATGGACAACCTCCATCAAACACAGCTATACCAGCCAACCACTGGAATCATCTCCGAAAGTACAAGGAACTGTACTGAGTTCGTCAAATGATCCACAAAGGCCCGGCAACTGGTATCACAACCAAAGTGTACACATACACACACAATCACAGCAGCAACCGTCACGTCTAACCGGAAATCTCAAATGGCTAACACATCTCGGCAAGTTTCTGCCTCCTAGCCATCGCCAGTCGACGAATGTGGCATCAGCACACACAAGCTGCGCTCGCACAAGCTGCTATATCGTTCTTCAAGTTGTGTCACGAGTAGTAACTCGAAATATCAGACACATCTCTGTACCATTAGCGTCAAATGCGCGCAAAACCACGAGCCTCAACACCATCATACTCAAACTCAGCTCTCGTAGCCCATAACTCGGCTAACACGGAAACTCGAGCCACACATACCCACATGCAATACTGAAACTCCTAACTCTCGACTGAATACATCACAACAACAACATCATCCCAAACGGATGGTCAAAGTACAACCACTAGCCTTCCTCGAACAAGTTCAAATGTGCAGCTATAATCAATAATCGACTCCCTCCATCTACACCGCCTCAAGCCCAAATCTGGCTGAAAATGCAAGTGGATGAAACTCAGTGGTCAGTGTACATCCTACACCACGCTGCATGCCATAGCAGTAGAGTCTCGAACTCTCTGATGCTAACACAAAGACAGCTACACCCAAATCATACATAGGATATGTAGCTACACACAAAGTTCCACTGCCTGGAATCATGAGCCACCGCTCTACTACACAGCATCAAAGCATAACCAAATCCAAACCTCGATGCATCGCCATAACCCACGAACTCATCGTGATCGTCAGGTAAGGTCAAAACCGAAACAACGATGAACCATTCTGCAAGAGTAAGCAACTCTCCTCGCAGGCATCGAACCACTCGAACTTGGCGCCTTCTTCGTCAGTCCGGGAAGTAGAGTGGCAATCCGGAAATATCCCGCACAAGCCGTCAGTGATAGCCAGCCAAACCCAAGAGACTCCCGATCTCTGGTACAATAGTAGGGCAATCCCCAAATCGACACGGCCTCTAACTGGTCAGGATCCACCCCGACTCCCTCGGCTAGCATCACACAGCCCAACATCTTCACGTTAATCGGCCAAAACTCACACTGGCCGAACTTCGCAAATAACTAATCACCTCGCGAAGTCTGCAAAATCGCTCGCAATTGCATCAGGTACTGGTCCACACTCATTGAGTACATCAGGATGTCACCAACGAACATGACCGCAACTCGTCCAAAAACCGTCTGAACACCTGGTCCACCAAGTCCACACGATTTACGGAGCATCGGTCAACCCAACAGCGTGACCAAGAACTCATGAAGTCCGCACCGAGATCCGAAAGCCAACATAACCACATCTGCCTCATCAAACCTCCACTGATGGTATCCGGATCCGAAATCAATCCTCAAAAAGACTGAAGCTCCCTTGAGCTGATCAAACCAATCGTCAATCTGAAGCGAAGGATACTCGCTCTCCTCTGAAGCAAATCGAGCTTCGGTAGTCAATGCACCATCTCGTCGAACCACCCAACGTCCGTACACACAATGCAAAAGCACACCACGCAAATATGCGGGGTCGTACGAAGTCTCCTGAAACCTCCTCCAGCAACTTCTGGAGTCGAAACTGTAGCTCCATCAGCTCCGCTGGCTCCGAACGACTAGACGTCGGTAAAATGAGTCCAGCGCCTGGTACAAGCTCGATAGTGTAGTCAGTCTCCCGAACTGGAGGAACACCTGGTAACTCCTCCGGAATACACCTAGAAACTCGGGAACCACTTCAATGTCACCAATGTCAGGTATAGCACTCATAGTATCCACAACATGAGCTAAGAAAACCACATAACTCGTCTCCACCATCCGCTCGACCATCACCACGAAACAGCATCTCGGGGAAATCTGGTCGTCGAAACACAACCTCCTTCTCGAGGTACTCGAACACAGCCAAATGCGTTATCAGTAAGTCTATACTCACAATCACCCTAAAACCACAATGTCCAGCTATAACAGATCCGCGGCTAACCCATATCCTCCAACAAGGATCTCGCAACCTCCGGATGGATACAACACTCTCCAAGACCTCGGAAGTGGAGATGCAGGTACAATCGCCATGGACATCAAGCAACAGTAACCTCGGAGAAAAGTCTGTCCTCAAACAAGGTCATGGCACGAACTCCAACATGCCCAACTAGTCGTCCACGTCAATTGCGACTTCAGAATGGCTCGTCAAAAGGATACACTGATCAGATTGCAGGAACAACATCATGATCTCCTCGTGAACTCTGAGCTGTCAAACCGCTAAAACAGCTGACTGAGGGCGCTCCCTCGTAACGTGACCCTCCTGGCCACCACAATAGCAACGGAAAGTGCTCCACAACACACGTCACCGCAACACCTGCTGCGTGAAAGGATCACCAACGATCACTCGAACTCATGCCACAGGAGCAAGTCCGCTACTCTGTGATCTCCGCCATCGTCAAACGAATTCTCTGCTTGATCTGATGGCCCACAACACAATCGATAAGGCCACAGCCTGATGAAGTCACTGATCCCGAAGTGTCGGAACTCAACCTCATCAAAATCTCTACTAAGTCCACTTCCCTCAAACCATCACATCAAAAACCGCGTACACATTTCCCTCACAATAGCCTCGCCACTGAGTATAGCACACTAAGCTCCTCATGGATGTCTCGAGGCACATCAATCAGACTCCCTCTGATACTCAGGTTCAAACTCATCTCGAACCTCGTGCATAGCTCCCTCTGAAGCCACATAACTCGTGCAAACAGGAACTAACATGTGAACAATGCATCTCTGCCTCAGGTGGGTAAACACTCCACAATCAATTGCTGGATAGCCTGATAACCAATACCATATACACAACACCCTGAATGTAGGCCATGGAGTCGCAACCGGAACTCACACATTAACAGCCCACCAAAAACAATAATCTGAATCAGGCAACATCACTACTACAGATCTCAGCTCTGAGGCAACATATAGACGCTCATACACACATCCCCAGGAAAACCGTGCCACACAAATCTCTGAACTCTGAATACTCATCCAAACCCGCAGTTCACTGGCAAATCACGCGTCGATTTATCCTCATCAGGATCCACAACCGAAACGACACGGAAAGCACGTCAGGAGGCATCCTAATGAATAAGACATCGTTCACAACGAGTGGAACGTAATCATGGAACTTCAAATATTTGAAAGCATACAACACCCGGAATTTGATGATTATCCGCCGGCCGGTCGGGTCACCATTCCAGACATGCTGTACATTCTCAAATATCCTTGGTAAACACGACTACAGAAGTCTACAGAATCTGACAACCTAATGCTCTGATACCAAGCTGAAAGGACCCAACCCCGATTTAGCTCCCTAAACCGGAATCGAACCCCTCCGAAAACACGAACCAACAAAAACTTTTCGAAATTTGGGCAGAGTTTCGTTACTAACGTGGAATTACCATTACCTGCACGCGGAAAATACACTTCATCCTATGCCACAAAAAGCAAACCGTGGGCGCCAATCCCATCCGGATTTCTCAATATATTAACAGTAAAGTAAAGTAGTAAATATATATACACTTTACTGAAATCCAGTGTAAAATCGTATGACGTATTCAATAGGAAGCTCAGAGTGACATCTAATACATAATCGTATACGCATACCACAGTAGGTAGAACAATAAACCTACTGGATGAAACAAAGTAGCTCGAGCACTATGCCTCCGACCACGACGTGCGACACCAGAGCCTGAACTGCAAACTGGGCACGGAAACCGAAAAGCCCAGGTGAAAGACAATAAACACGTTAGAGTGAGTGGACGAAAATAAATGTCTTTCACCAGTAATATATACGTATAAAATCATATGCGAGTCAAATGCACATAAAATTAAATGGTACACGAGGGAGACTCTAACTCCTCACGCGTACAGAGCATGCAACGTAAAACATATCGCGGAGACTCTCGTGGGCTTCCACGCGATAGCACAGTCTGAATCACGGGATCCCAGACCCACACGTGATTCCTAGCCAGAAAGGCCTCGGGTCAGGATATCTGTCCCCCCCGGAGCGTACTCGGGGATCAGCCGAGAAGCCAATGTGTATCGATACCACAACATATACTGAGACTGTACTCTGTGTAAACCAAATCATAAATATTTTCTATGCACATGCTTAAAACATAATATGTACGTATATGTATATATTCGTATACGTATATTCGTATATGCATAATCGTAAACACATGCTCGTAAAATCATAATCAATCCGCATGCTCAAGTTCGTAAATCATTTATAAAAGACTCGCAATCATTCCGTGAAAATAAATGTCCACTCACAGACTGGCGTAACGCGTATCGCGTTAACCCGTGATCCGGCGGAAAGTCCCTCGCCAAAACAACGATCACGAACCCCTGAATATTCACAATGTCCCATATTCAAAATCATAATCCGACAATACAAATCAAACCACGAGAAACCACCTTTCTCGGAAACAGATAATTCAAAGTCGACGAATCGTCGAAAATCCGTATATACCACTTCAATACCTCGCTTTACGTTCGGACGCTCAACTCGAAAAATGAACCTCCCCACTGCGATCGGGGCGCGATTTCGAGTCAAATGACATGCAACTTGCCGGAAGTCAAAAAGTCAACTCTGACCGTTGACCGCCGCGTTGACCGCCGCCTACGGCGGCGCCACCGCCGACCGGAGAATTTCAAGGCGGAGCCACCCCTATTCCACTCCAAATCGTCCACTGAGCAACTTTGTCAACTGCACCGAAGTCCAATTCTTACTCTAACACATCCAATTTCATGATAAACCGAATTGTACACAAATTTTCCAATCCAAAATTCTCCAAACTCAAGCAAAATTAAAGCTTCAAACTTACATGGTAGCTTCAAGAGGATGAGAGCTACAAAGCCCACTAAAAAATTTAGCTCGAATCGGTTCAAATCACCAAACCCGAATACCTCAATTTTCCTTGTATTTTGGCCGGAAATATCTCCTAATACCGGCCACCTCGCCGTGAAAGGCGACCGGAAGTGGAACCGTGAGGCCGAGGCGCACCCAACGGGTCCTCCCCCGTGGCTGTAGACGGCCGGACAACCTCGCCGCCGACAACCCACCGTGGCCACCGTCGAGCATCTCACCTCCTCCATCGGTCAAACAAGTCAAACCAAGTCAAAAATTCATTTCAGCTTTGACTTTCCCAAAGGAGTAAGTCCTCTATTTAAGGCTTTCCCAATTTAGAAACTCATAATTATCCATTTCGGCAAACTTTAAATACCCATAACTTTCGCGTCGCAACTCCGATTCCAATAATTCTCGCGGCCACGAACTCGACTCAACATAATCTTCCATAACCACCCGAAGTCAAACACATAAGACAAACGGATAAAAAGTCAACCATAACAAGCATCACACATTAAATCGACTAAACAATCCACAAACGAAAATAATCACAACTAAATCTTCGTAACCCAAAATCATACTCCGGAAGTTCCCACAAACTCAAAATTAAATTCCAAACAACTTCCGTGAAGAAACCGAAACCAAATTCCGATCCGATAATTTAGTCGTTAAGTGGCCCACCATTTAAATCTGAACTTCAAATATTCATAATTAATTCCTCGGTCGTCCAAATAACAATCCGGAACCGCCCACGAACTCGTAATCACACGTACAACGACTCTTGAGAAGAGACCCAGCACCAATTCTCGGCCAATCATTTAGTCGTTAACAAAACTGGCGGTTTCAACACTGTCGTATCTCTGCGACTATGCGACCTAACTGCTGATTCTGTTTCGGGTCGTCACAGCTTAATCCTAGTTGAGTTTACAACCCTAATGTAACTGAAAGTCTGACTTTTGTTTAGAATTTATGGTGACATCTTATGTAATTAAAACGTCCTATATAAATATATATGTGTTGTAAACATGTGAATGTCTACATTATTTGCCTTGTAGTAATTACAATATTTAGTAGCTAGGTAGATATTGTAATAGCTTACTCTCTAAACCAAAGACTTAGCTTACTCTATAACTCATATGCTTAATTTACTCCCTAATCTATAGGCTTTGCTTATTCTCTAAGTAGTAGTTTTTACTTGGTCTCTAAGCAATAAGCTTTGCTTAGTCTCTAAGTCATAACTACTTGTTGATGAAGTTACCTCTCCCTATATAAAAGGATCTTTGAGGATGCAAATAAGATACGAACTCCCTGATCACTTCTCCTATCTCTTACATTATGTGTATTACTTGAAACAAGCTATTTTGCTTCTCATTTTGTAGTACATTATCAATAAGAAAGTCTTGTAGCTAAGCTTCTAAAGATACGAAAGTCACATTGCATAAATTACTTGTTTCTCACTTCATATGACCTCTAGAAATTCAAAGTGATTGAAGTTTCATCGATCATCGACTAAGTACATGAACCACTGTAAGTTTTTCAATTGATCATTTTCATGCTAAATTTTGCAAAGTATTTTATAAACTTGAAGCATACTCCACCATTAGAACCCGAAGTTTCTAAATGTGTAGATTCAAACTTGAAGTTTCAAATTCATTATTACAATACATGCCACCCTCGAACTTGAACTTTTGATTGAACAAGTATTGATCATTTTCTTGTTAAGAACCTTGTTTGGGCCCAAAATAAATAAAACTATTTATTTTAGATTTTGGGTTGAGAATCAACGGGCCGGCATCTGCAGCTCAAGAATGTTGTGAATCTAGGAATCACAGTTGCGTGCGACCTCTGGCATCTCGGAGATTTCCCTCAACAAATCCTTGCCAATGCTTCCCTTCATCTGACCTTGATCCTTACTGCTCCACCCTACATGTAATAGAAGCTTGCTGGAGGTGAGTTGGAGCATGAGGAGGTTTAGAGTAGTGGTCTTCAGGGATGGCGTCAGTAAGGACTAGCCGTTGCCGTTTCCTACTAATTCTCAAAAGCTTCGGAACTAGCACTCAATCGGTGGACCTAAGCTTAGGTACTTCCACCTAAGACATGTTTGAGCTTGGGTACTTCTACCTAATGGATCTCAAAAGAGAAGAAAATCTGGGGGAAATTCCTTGGGGAAAAGATGGATAAGGCTAAACATATTTTACATGATTTCCTTCTAAAAGACTCGGTGTGTTTCTGTGAATAAGATGGTAGAGGCACCAAGGTATTTATAGAGGCATAACCCTAGGGGCTTCAACGTTCGATGGAAGAATCGTTGGATCAATTCAATGGGACGATTAAGGAGGCTCAATGCTCTGATTCGCGTATCTTTTATAAGCTGAAGTTTTCACCGCTTCAAGAAAAGAGAGTTATGAGGCATTTACGTCAGATAGCTATTAGGACTCGGCATGATTTTTGGAGGCACGAAATTAAATTAGGGTGATAGAAGCTTGTAGAGAAATCAAATCAAAGCTTTCTAGATGGGCCAGAATATTAAATTGACTTAGATAAATGAGGTTACAAAATATATTAAAAGCCCAATGCTGGGGGTCGGTCCACAGGAAGTATGAAAATTCTAAAGGGTATTAGTAACAAAGCAGCTCAGTTCTCGCAGGGCAGTCTTGAGCGGTTGACCACTTAGCTGCAGCATTGGCTACGACGGCGCGAGTACTCTTCACACTGTGTAAGGTGGCCTTTCCAGTTTCATGGATGTTGAAAGCTTCTTTTTATTTCTTGTTGAACTTTCCCTCCAGCTCCATAAGTTCGGCCTGGAGATAAGCAATGTGGGCTCTTTTGTCCTAGATGCTCTGCCACTCAGCATGGTAGCTTCCTCCCAACGAGGCGAGATTGTCCTGCTGCTTCTTCCATCTGCGATTCTTTTCCTTGGGATTGGAAATAGCTTGTTCTTGCTCATCTTTTGCAGAATGCATGAGACCTAGCAATTCTGAAAGTTGGTGGATTAGCTCTTCCATCTTCTTAAGAGTTTGAGGATCAACAGAATCTTTAGCAAGAAGAGCTATCTGTATATTATCTATAATTGCTTTTCTTACTCCCTCATCTTTAAGATTCAAGATCCAGATGTCATGTAGATATACGATAACTTCTTACACTTCAGGAAGTTCCAGTTCTGGAAAGACCAGTTCTGTGTAAACTTGAGAAGCTTCCTTTAAGGTCCTAGCCATGGTACCACGAGCTCCAGAAGGTCCAACAGTAAGAACAAGTAAAATCGGAAGTGCAACGAGGGGGACACTTTTTCCATCACAGCTGCGAATCGTGTTGGTAAACTGGCCAAGCATTAGACTCCTTGTAGCAAGAGAAGCTTCCTCTGTACCTGGGTCTTAGTGTGAAAGTACCTGCACGAGGAGGTGTTAAGACCAAATAATTTATCACGATCAAAAGCCGAGCATTGTGAAGTAAGAGAGACAAACCTGAGATAGTTGTGGGGTGTTTGATTGATTCTCATTCAAAGAGAAAGATATCAAATATTTGGAGTTTCTGTAGCAGTGTTGGAGTCTTAAATAAGTTGGAGTCAAGAGAAGGAGAGAAAGTATTGATCGTAGGGTTCTAAAAGTGTCCTAGATTAAAGCGTCTTGTTATCAAGCCTAAATGAAAATCTTCATAGAGAAAGCTTTTATTATCTCCACTGTGTGGCCATCCTCTCTGGCCATAAGATTCGTGGGAAGGACAGGAGTGTGTCCAGAATCAACGGTTTGTTCGAAGCCATCTTCGTGCCTCAGCTTCCACTACTTCATCCGATTGAGAGGGAGCGGGCTCTCGTTATGACATAACAACAGTAGCTGGCTGTACGACCTATAATAGTAGTTAGGTAATTATTCTAAATTAACTTCAGAGGACTAAAATAGATTTCAAGAGAATGTACCATAGAGGCAGCAGTAACTTTAGGTGGAGAAGGAGCAACATCATTCTCAACCTCGTTTTCCAGAGTTTTCTCACCATGGCCCGTTGCATATACTTCATGGCTAGTTATATACTTGTTGAATCACCAATTGATCTGCTCGAAGTTAGGACCAGGCTTCATCTTCACCATCCTGATTAGAAGGTCCCACGTCTCGGGGCTGTACAAATGCTTCATAGTGGGGACTTGCAGCTTCCATGGGGGAGAATAGAGGAGGAAGAAGAACATGTTGTGTACTCGTGCCTTTATTCCTTGCGACCAGGATGTCCAAGGGATCCTCTTCACTAGTAGAAGGAGTGACGAAAGAAGGGGAAGTTCTACTCAACTCCCATTCAGCCTGCTCCTCAGAAAATCTTCTATGCTGGCACGGCGATGAGAGCGACGGGCCTTATTTTACAATTAAAATGGGGCAATAAGCAAAAAGGGTTTATACGAATCAAAAGCCAAAGTTGTTAATATTAGCTTACCAGTGGCACCTGTTCAGAAGAGTCTCCATCTTCGCTGGTCCAGCCTTCTTGAATTGGAGAACTAGGAATGACTCGAGTACCTTTCTTCACAGTAGTCTTAGTAGTGGCTCTGGCAGCAGGCTTCGCAGCATTACTAGCAGCAAGGAGCTTATTGCGTTTGGAAGTAGAGGCTGGAGACGCACTTTGTTCCCTATTCTTCATTTTCCTATCCTTACTACTCCCACCTTGGGCCCCCGAAGTGCCCATGGCTCGTTTGTCTACTGTGAGCTTGAAGAAGGGGAGAAAGGAGTTAGGATTTTTTTTTTCGAAATACCTCGTACTTGTCCTTCTTTCAAATATGGCCATAATTCCTGTCATTCCACTATAAATAATCTCCAACGGCAGTATAGATAACGCAAAAAGTACACCCTCGGAGTTGCTCGATGTTCACTAGAGGGAAGGTGGGAACGATATAGTGCTTCAAAGTACTTACAATAGGCTTATCAAAGGGAATGGCATACCCAGTGTAAGGCCAAACTGCCAGGCAAAATTTTTAGGGGCGTATAGCTCAATCAAAACTACTGAACCAGGGATCAGAATATCAAAACAGAACGCACACTAGATAAACACGTCCCTCACTGCAGTATCCTGAGTGCAAGAAACTACAAAACCTGTCAATAACTCAGGAGGAAAATTGCGAGTCACTACCAACTCCGCCATCTCCTTTGGGAATTGCCTCAGGTTCCAGAAGTGGCTGAAACATTTAAAATAGTTCAGAGACTTAGCTTCTCCAACACGAATAAGAGTTCTGCCCAGAAGTTCACCCTGCTAAAAGTCTTGAAAGTAGACCTGCAACCACATGTACAAAATCCAAACAGGTCTAGTGAACTTATGCCTGAAAAAGTTCAACGAAATCCACCCAAGCTGTGATGACCCGAACCAGAATTGGTATGGTAATCGGTTTAATCCGCGAGTTTTGTGAGTAATCGAGCATTATCGTAATTAATCGAATTGGCGGTTTTGATCACGACTTAAATATTGGACATGAATTTGATTTGGGTTTGTTTGTGGAAAATGTAGAGAATTTGATTTCGAGTTCGTGAGAATTTTCAGAGGATTTTTCAGATAATCGAGGAATATAAAAAGAATATTTGAAATGATCGCCGAGTTAGTCGTGTTTATCCGTTCGAGTTTGAGTTATCCGAATTGTGGATAGAGCCGAATCGCGACGTATAAATAGCCAAATAGTCGTAAAATTATCGAAAAATTACATTTTGGGCCGTTTGACTTGTGTTGACCGAGTTGGACCCGTTTGACCCACGTTGACCGTGTGGGTGTGTTGACCCAATTTGAAACTCGCCGGCGGACATGCCGTTTTCGGCCACTTCCGGCCACGATTTTGGTAGGTAAGGCTTCCCCTTGTGATTTGTAGTTGTTTAGAACTTGATTTGAGGAGAATTGATCACGAATTGAGGGAGAACGAGAAGCTTGAAATTGTGGGAAATCGAGGTCGACGGACGGTGGTGCTCCGGCCACGGTGGTGGCCGAAGACTAGGGAGAATTGCTCGTGGGGCCACGGCGATGCCTTTGGGAGTAGCCTTGAGGGCCGCCGTGCGCCGTGGACGGAGTTCCGACGGAGTACAAGGTCGCTGGCCGGTTTGAGATTTTGTGATTTTCGAGCTGATTTTTGGCAGTTCACGGCGGAATTGGTGGTTGGTACAGTTGAGAGATGTGTTGGGCTCGAGGAGGAGAAGAAAACTGGGCTTTCCTCGCTGGGAAATCTCTCCGGTGACAGCGTGCCGCCGCCGCCGGCGGTGGAGCTCCGGCGAGGCGTTGACTTTTTGAAATTTGACAAGTTTTATACCGTTTTGCTCGTAATCGCGCCCCGATCATCGCCTTGAGGTTTTCAAGATGATTTGGATACCGGATTATAAGTCGAGGGTTTATGTGGAGAATTTGGGGGTTTTCGTCGATTATTTTGTATCCGAGTTATATGTTTCCGGAAATGGTCTGTTTCCGAGGTGTGGTACAGAGTAATGAATTGTGATTTTGATCAGTTATATTTTGTGATTATTCAAGGGATCAAGATCGTACGTTGGGCGAGGGATCTTCCGCCGGATCTCGTGATTAGCGTGTTTACGCGCTGTGCTATCTGTGAGTGGACATTTATTTACACTGTCGTAGCGAGTTCTTGATTTCAGTATTTATTTCCAGTATAGTATTGAGATTATTTATTGTTTTGGAGGTATTGTTTTATATTTTATGGTGATGGCATTTATTTAGCATCGATGCATTGGCTACTCGGCTGATCACCGGTAGTCCAGTTCCAGGGTTGAGAGATTCCCTTGATGTGCCCACTAGGCTTGAGAGATTCGCCTAGTCTATCACCGTCAGGCTTGAGAGATTCGCCTGACCGTCGGGCTTGAGAGATTCGCCTGACACCTCCATTTATTATAAGAACTCGCATTGTTTTTATATTATATAAATGGTGAAAGGCATATGATTGTTTTCGTCCACTCACTTTAACGATTTTATTTGCCTTTCCTCTGGGCTTTTCGGTTTCCATGCCCAGTTTGCAGTTCGGATTCTGGTGTCACACGTCGCAGTTGAAGGCTTAGTGTTCGAGCTACCTTTCTTTTCAAGTAGGTTTCTTGTTTAGCCTATTGTTGTATATTTATGTATATATACACTAGAGGTCGCTCTGATTACTCTAATGTTATACTTTCATATGATTTTTCCCCGGATTTCTGTAAAGTACAGTTTTGCTTATTACTTTACATTATTGTTATGATATTGAGAAATCCGGATGGGATTGGTGCTCACGGTTTGGCTTTTGTGGCATAGGATCGATGAAGTGTGTTTTTCGGGTGCAGGTTAATGGTTATTCCACGTTATAGTGAAATTCTGCCGAAATTTCTATGATTTTTGCACGTTCGTATTTTCAAAAGGGGTTTGATTCCGGTTTAGGAAACTAAATCGGGGTTGGGTCCTTTCAGCTTGGTATCAGAGCATTGGGTTTTAGGTTCTGTAGACTTCTGTAGCTGTGATACTAAGGATATTTGAGTATGTATAGCATGTCTAAGTGATGACCCGACTGGCCAGCGGTTACTCATCAATGCTTCGGGTGTTGTATATGTTCAAATGTCTGAAGTTTCATGATTACGTTCCTTGTGCTTGTGACTAATGCTTTTCTCTTATCATTAAGATGCCTCCTAGACGTGGTCCCCATGTCAATAGGGATGTGGATCCTGATGAGGATCGCCAGACACATGACTTGCTTATGCGAGTATTAGGTTTGGAGGAGCATTTTGACCCTGTGGTCAAAGCTCGAACTGCTGGAGCGACTGTTTTCTCGAGTTCAGTTGATCTAGAGATTTGTGAAGCATGGTTGGTTTAGGTTGAACGAATTTGTGAGCGTCTGCGTTTCACTCCTGAGCAGATGACAGTGGCAGCAGTTGGTTTACTTGAGTCTGATGCGTACTTCTGGTGGGTTAGCACTGATAGAGTTCTGGTTGATACTCCATGGATACTGTTCAGGGATTTGTTTATGTGAAGGTATTTCAACCAGGCTACACAGCAACGGAAGTATGAGGAGTTCACCAACTTGAGACATGACAACATGTCAGTACTTGAGTACCGGGACAGATTTACTCGCTTATCTCGGTTTGCTCGTGACATGGTGGCTACAGAGGAAGCCAAGTGCCGAAGATTTGAGTTGGGCTTGAACCTGAACATCAAGGGGACACTGACTATGATGCCTCGAAACAACTTGGACGAGTTTGTGAGTGCTGCACTTCAAGGCGAGGATATCGAGAAGGAAAGACAGATGAGATTCCAGTCTCGACGATTTGAGGAGGGTGGACCGAGTCAGGGACCTTCCAAGAGGCTGAGTTCTGACACTTCCGGATTGGCATCATCATCTGGCAGTGGACCATATAGACCACCAGGTAGTTCAGCTAGACTGAGACATAGATGAAGGAGGGATCGACCACAGAGACCACAGTCCAGTGGGGTTTCTAGCGGATCCAGCTATCTTCGACGTACCGGTGGCACTTTTGTTATACTGAGGGAGTATCCACTATGCAACTTCTGCAACAGGCATCATTATGGTATGTGTCAGCGAGGCACTACCAGTTGCTATCGATGTGGCCAGGAGGGTCACTTTGTGAATGAGTGTCTCCGGCAGGTGGGTGTTGGTGGACAGGCAGCTCAGAGTTCTGGAGGAGAGCGAGGTACCACTTCTGGGGCTCGACCAGTACAGTCTTCTGGCCAGGGCGGACAGCAAAGTCACCCTCAGCGTGGACGACCAGCCGGGCAGGCCAGGGTTCATGCCATGTCATTGCGTGAGGGCAGAGCTTCACCAGAGGTTGTTATTGGTACGTTAAATGTTTTTGGCTATCCAGTACTTACTTTGCTAGATCAAGGTGCTACGCATTCATTCATATCATATAGATTGTCATCTTTAGCTACTATGCCTGCATCTCCACTTCCGGGGTTGTGGAGAGTGTTGTATTCATCTGGTGAGGTTGTGAGTATTGGTTGGGTTTATAGGGATTGTGAGATCTTTGTTGGAGGTTATAGTTTAGCCGCGGATTTGTTATTACTGGATATCGTCGACTTTGATGTGATTTTGGGTATGGACTTCTTGGAGACACATTGGGCTATGTTCGATTATCACAAGAAGGAAGTTGTGTTTCGACGTCCAGGTTTTCCAGAGATACTGTTTCACGGTGAGAAGAATACTTCATTGCCATGTGTGATTTCAGCGATGAAGGCCGAGCGGATGATGAAGAAAGGTTGTGTTGCATATTTAGCTCATGTTGTGGATACTACGGCTGCTGTACCAGACATTGGTGAGATTAAGGTTGTTTATGATTTTCCAGATGTGTTTCCGGAGGAATCACCAGGTGTTCCTCCAGTTCGGGAAATCGATTTCACCATTGAGCTTTTACTAGGCACTGGACCCATATCACAGGCACCTTATCATATGGCGCCAGCGGAGTTGAAGGAGTTAAAGGTCCAACTTCAAGAGTTGCTGGAGAAAGGTTTCATACGACCCAGTGTATCACCGTAGGGTGCTCCTGTACTGTTTGTGCGGAAGAAGGATGGTTCCATGCGGTTGTGTATTGATTACCGGAAGCTGAATCAGGTCATTATGAAGAACAAGTATCCGTTGCTGTGGATTGATGACTTGTTTGATCAGCTCAAGGGAGCTTCAGTCTTTTCGAAGATTGATCTCAGGTCTGGATACCATCAGTTGAGGATTAGAGAGTCTGATGTGGCCATGACAGCTTTCAGATAGCGGTATGGGCATTATGAGTTCTTGGTTATGCCGTTTGGGTTGACCAATGCCCCCGCAGCTTTCATGGACTTGATGAACCAGGTGTTTAGGCGATTCCTAGAAAAGTTTGTGATCGTGTTCATCGACGACATCCTGATTTACTCCAAGAGTGTGGGCCAGCATAAGAAGCATTTGCGAGCTGTTTTGCGGACTTTGCGAGATATTAAGCTGTTTGCAAAGTTCAGCAAGTGTGAGTTTTGGTTGGATAACTGTTTTTGGGTCATGTGATATTAGCTGAGGGAGTCAGCGTGGATCTTGACAAGATTGAAGCCGTGTTGAATTGGAGTATACCTACCGCCGTACCAGAGATCAGGAGTTTCTTGGGTTTGGCAGGTTACTATCGGCGCTTTGTGCAGGATTTTTCACAGATTTCCACTCCACTTACTAGATTGACGAAGAAAGGCGTCAAGTTCGAGTGGTCTGATGCATGTGAGGAGAGTTACTTGCTCTTGAAGGAGAAGTTGACCACTGCACTAGTTCTGACTTTACCTGACGACAATGGAGAGTTTGTCGTTTACAACGATGCATCAAAGTTGGGACTTGGTTGTGTTTTAATGCAGAATGGCAGAGTGATGGCCTACGGTTGCAATCAGCTGAAACCACATGAAGTCAATTATCCTACCCATGATTTGGAATTGGCTACTATTGTATTAGCCTTGAAGAGTTGGAGACACTACCTATACGGAGGTCAGTGCATGATAAACACATATCACAAGAGTCTCACATATTTGCGCACGCAGCCAGACTTGAATATGAGACAGCGCAAATGGATGGAGTTGATCAATGATTATGATTGCACCTTTGAGTCTCATCCAAGGAAGACTAATGTTGTTGCTGATGCACTCAGTTAGAAATATGGAGCTTCATTGTTTCATGTGTGTGTGGCCAGAGTTTCCATGTTAGCCGAGTTACGGGCTACGGGAGCTGAGTTTGAGTGGGACGATGATAGAGCCGTGTTGGCTAGCTTCCAGGTTCGACCGGTATTGGTTGATCAGGTTCGGGAAGCTCAGGATGTGGATTCCTATCTGTTGGACAAGAAGACCATGATTCGGAATGGTGTGCCAACAGAGTTCCGGTTTAGTGATGATGATACATTGCTATTCAGAGGCAGATTATATGTACCTAGAGACGAGGGTTTGAAGAAAGAGAGTTTAGACGAAACTCATTGTTCGACATATGCGATGCATCCTGGCGGTACGAAGATGTTTCGTACACTTCGAGCTTATTACTGGTGGTGAAATATGAAGAGGGAGATTGCCGCATATGTGAGCAGATGTCTTATTTGTTAGCAGGTTAAAGCAGAGAGGCAGAAGCCTGCGGGAAAGTTACAGCCCTTGGAAATTCCGGTTTGGAAGTGGGAGCACATTACTATGGATTTCGTGTATCAGTTACCACGTACTTCGGCTGGTAATACTGGTATTTGGGTTATCGTAGACCGTTTGATGAAATCCAATCATTTCCTTACACTTCCGGGGAAGATTTCAGTGGGCAGATTGGCAAAACTATATTTGGTGGAGATCGTTCGTCTGCATGGTGTGCCTGTATCCATTGTTTCTTACCGAGACAGTCAGTTTACTTCAGAGTTCTGGCAGGAATTGCAGTGGGTACTAGATTACATTTCAGTACAGGTTATCATCCTCAGACTGATGGGCAGTCTAAGAGGACTATTCAGACCCTCGAGGATATGTTGCGGTCTTGTGTTTTGCAGTTTAAAAGAAATTGGGACCAGCAACTGCATTTGATTGAGTTTCCTTACAACAACAGTTATCAGGCCAGTATTAATATGGCACCGTATGAGGGTATATACGGGAGACAGTGCCGCACTCCATTGTCTTGGAGTGAGGTAGGCGAGCGATGGCTTATTGGCCCTGATCTGGTGAAGAGCACCATGGAGGATATTCAGATTATCTGGGACAGACTGAAGATTGCCCAGGATCTCCAGAAAATTTATGCGGACGTGAGAAGAAAGAGTCTCGAGTTCGAGGTGGACGATTGGGTCTTCCTGAAACTGTCTCCTTGGAGGGGAGTTGTGCGTTTCGGGAAACGTGGCAAGCTTCGACCACGGTATATCAGTCCATATGAGATTACAGAGAGAGTTGGTGTCGTGGCTTACAGATTAGAGTTGCCTTATGAGATGGCTCGAGTACACGATGTTTTTTTTGTCTCGATGTTGCGGAAATACATTCCAGATCCATCACATGTGTTAGCACCACATCAGCTTCCTATCCAGAAAGATTTGACATATGTGGAGGAGCCAGTACATATTCTCGATCGGCGTGAGCAGGAGTTGAGGCACCGAGTAATACCGCTTGTGAAGGTCTTATGGCAGAATCATTTAGTTGAGGAAGCCACCTGAGAGACCGAGCAGCGTATGCAGGAGCAGTATCCTCATCTGTTCACCTAGCAGGTACGTAAATTTCGAGGTCGAAATTTTTCTAAGGGGGGTAGATTTGTGACAACCCGAACCAGAATTGGTATGGTAATCGGCTTAATCCATGAGTTTTGCGAGTAATCGAGCATTATCGTAATTAATCGAATTGGGGGTTTTGATCACGACTTAATTTTCGGACACGAATTTGATTTGGGTTTGTTCGTGGAAAATGTAGAGAATTTGATTTCGAGTCCGTGGGAACTTTCTGAGGATTTTTCGGATAACTGAGGAATATAAAAAGAATATTTGAAATTATCACCGAGTTAGTCGTGTTTATCCGTTCGAGTTTGAGTTATCCGAATTGTGGATAGAGTCGAATCGCGACGTATAAATAGTTGAATAGCAGTAAAATTATCGAAAAGTTACATTTTGGGCCGTTTGACTTGTGTTGACTGAGTTGGACCCGTTTGACCCGCGTTAACCGTGTGGGTGTGTTGACCTGGTTTGAAACTCGCTGGCGGACTTGCTGTTTCCGGCCACTTCCGGCCACGATTTTGGTAGGTAAGGCTTCCCCTTGTGATTTATAGTTGTTTAGAACTTGATTTGAGGAGAATTGATCACGAATTGAGGGAGAACGAGAAGATTGAAGTTGTGGGAAATCGGGGTCGACGGACGGTGGTGGTCTGGCCACGGTGCTGGCCAGAGACTAGGGGGAATTGCTCGCGGGGCCACGGCGATGCCTTTGGGAGTAGCCTCGAGGGCCGCCGTGCGCCGTGGACGGAGTTCCGACGGAGAACAGGGTCGCCTGCCGGTTTGAGATTTTGTGATTTTCGAGCCGATTTCTAGCAGTTCACGGCGGAATTGGTGGTTGGTACAGTTGAGAGATGTGTTGGGCTCGAGGAGGAGAAGAAAACTGGGCTTTCCTCGCCGGGAAATCTCTCCGGTGACAGCGCACCGCTGGCGGCGGCGACGGTCAACGGCGAAGCTCCGGCGAGGCGTTGACTTTTTGAAATTTGACAAGTTTTATACCGTTTTGCTCGTAATCGCGCCCTGATCATCGCCTTGAGGTTTTCAAGATGATTTGGATACCGAATTATATGTCGAGGGTTCATGTGGAGAATTTGGGGGTTTTTGTCGATTATTTTGTATCCGAGTTATATGTTTCCGGAAATGGTCGGTTTCTGAGGTGTGGTACAGAGTATTGAATTGTGGTTTTTATCAGTTATATTTTGTGATTATTCAGGGGATCGAGATCGTACGTTGGGCGAGGGATCTTCCGCCGGATCTCGTGATTAGCGCATTTGCGCGCTGTGCTATCTGTGAGTGGACATTTATATACACTGTCGTAGCGAGTTCTTGATTTCAGTATTTATTTTCAGTACAGTATTGAGATTATTTATTGTTTTGGAGGTATTGTTTTATATTTTACGGTGATGGCATTTATTTAGCATGCATCGATGCATTGGCTACTCGGCTGATCACCGGTAGTCCAGTTCCAGGGTTGAGAGATTCCCCTGATGTGCCCACTAGGCTTGAGAGATTCGCTTAGTCTATGACCGTCGGGCTTGAGAGATTCACCTGACCGTCGGGCTTGAGAGATTCGCCTGACACCTACATTTATTCTAAGAACTCGCATTGTTTTTATATTATATAAATGGTGAAAGGCATATGATTATTTTCGTCCACTCACTCTAACGATTTTATTTGTTTTTCCCTGGGCTTTTCGGTTTTCGTGCCCAATTTGCAGTTCGGATTCTGGTGTCACACGTCGCAGTTGAAAGCTTAGTGTTCGAGCTACCTTTCTTTTCCAGTAGGTTTCTTGTTTAGTCTACTGTTGTGTATTTATGTATATATGCACTAGAGGTCGCTCTGATTACTCTAATGTTATACTTTCATATGATTTTTCCCCTGATTTCTGTAAATTACAGTTTTGCTGATTACTTTACATTATTGTTATGATATTGAGAAATCCGGATGGGATTGGTGCCCACGGTTTGGTTTTTGTGGCATAGGATGAAGTGTGTTATGATCCTTGTACCATTGGACTTCATCCTCCTTAGTGCTCGGCCACTTGCACAACTTCACTTCTGGATCCTTGCCATCCCACTGAATGGGTGCAGTGTCTTTAGCACGATCGACAAGCAGGGACCATCGCACATCCCAACCAAGGGATGAAGAGGCCTTAGAAGTTCTAGTGGTTGGACCTAATATGAGTGCATCGCCTTTACTTATCTAAAGCTTTTCGTACAGAATATCTTGGTCACGGTGAAGGAGTTGCTGCACATGATCACAAAACTTGACGACATCCTCTTTAGAGGCCTCTGGGCAAAACTTTTTATAGGGCGCCATTGTTGTAAAGAGTATGAAGAAGAAGAAATAAATAGACAGAAATGGCGGCGAGGTTTAGGATGAGGAAATTTAGAAAAGAAGTTTTGTGAGTAAAGAAAGAGAGTGCGAGGCCAAAGGTTTAAAGTTTAGGCATGACTTTGCAAGGAGACGCACTCGAGTAGCCTAAGCAAGGCTAGTGAACCGTTGCATAGAAGAGTGACACGTCACATCGGCATAAACGACCTCTTCGATTGCCTGGGAGTTAATCTTAAGGTCTGGGGGGGGGGGGGGGGGCAATGTTTGGGCCCCAAATCGAAAAAGAGTCAAACAAATATTTTTTTTTCCTGATTCATATTGTTTCCTTTAGCGATACAGAAGGGTAGGAAATCAAACTATATAAATAGGCAAATCAGAAAAGATTTGGGTACCTCTACACACATACACAAGTTTGTGCACAAGCAAATTCTACTCTTTCAGCAAATAAACAACCAGCGAAAGCAAGCTTAGACTCTGGTTCACCAGATAGAGGGAGGAGATTCAAAGGTTCACTCTTACTACAACCAACGATGATAGCTATCAAAGAAGTCTTGTTCACCCGACAGAGCGTGGAGATTTTGATGGTTTATAAAGTCACCCTAAAGTGTTCTCAACACTCGCCCTTAAGATTGCTCTGTTTTATACTCACACAGTATGTAAAGTATCGATCCTTTGTGGCTCAGTGAAGAGACACAAAATGTAAGTCTTGAAATAACTTAGGCAAGTAGAACTCCACGAGCGAGGTTGCTGCTCTCCTCGCTCTAATCGCTTGCAAGGAAGCAAAGATAACGCGACGCAGTACACAACTACATTCTGCCATTGGCAATGGCACGCCAAGCACGAGCACTAAGATAGAGAACAAAGATGATTGGAGAAATCAAGCCAAACAAACTTGAAGTTCTAACATGTTAAGAATTTGACATAATTCATCTTCAGCTTTTAAAGCAAGATGGAAAAGTTGACAAAGTTGGACTTCGTCACACTTGATATTTTTGGCAAAAACTACATATCTTGGGTGTTAGATGCCGAAATTGAGCTCTAGGCGACTGACCTTGGAGATACTATTAAGAAAGTAAATCAGGTGTCCCAGCAAGATCGCACCAAGGATAATCTTCCTTCGTCATCCCATCCATGAAGGATTAAAAGATGAGTATCTTATTATTAAAGAACCATTCGAGCTTTGGAAAGCCTTAGCTGAGAGGTATGCTCATCAAAAGAATGTGATCCTTCCTAGAGCTCGCTATGAATGGACCCATTTGCGGCTCCAAGATTTCAAAACAGTAAGGGAATATAACTCGACCCTTTTCAATATGAGCTCTCTAATGAAATTATGTGGTGAGCACATAAGTGAGAAAATGCTCCTAGTGAAAACATTCTCTATTTTTCATGCCTTGAACATGCTCAAGCAGTAGCAATATCGAGAGTGTGGTTTTAAGAAGAATTCAGAGTTAATCTCTCGTCTTCTTAGAGTTGAGCAAAATAATGAGTTCTTAATGAAAAATCATCAATCCCTTAACAAGAGCACAACCATTTCCTGAAATTAACGCTACATAGTTTGGCTAAACTGCTAATGGGCATGGAGGAAGAAATAATAATGGTTCCGGCCCTGGTCCTCGACGTGGTCGTGGACATCATGATAATCAAGCCCACACGAGATATAATCAATTTTTAAGGCCAATGAACAATGCCAGAATTAACAAAAGAAATAATCAGATGAATAGAGCCCCTGCAACTAATAATAATAGTTGTCACATATGTAGTGGAACAGACTATTGGACTCGTACATATCATACTCCCAAATATTTTGTTGATCTCTATAAAGCTTCAACGTAAGCAATCATCGTGTGTCGAGTGGAGGCTCATTTTCTAAGGATTTTGGTAGTCAGGCACGATGACTAGACTCAAGACGTGTTTTGTCAATTACATTCACGATGATTACATGTTCTTTGCTTCTCCTTGTTTTGCCAATTTCTAGACAAATTCCAACGCTATAATGGAATGCCCACACAAACTGACACAAAATATATTTGTGAGTGTATATCTATATATACCTATAATCGATATCTGCATAACGTCTATAAAATTTTGTGTATGTGATCTTACTCAGTATATCGCACATCCGCAATTCTATTTGTCCCTGCATTATTTATCGAGATGTGTATATTCAAGAGGCCATAATATTTATTAAGTACAAAATATCAAGGGTCCTGATCTCCAAACAATATCAAGGTTGTTGATCTCCAAACAACATCAACGTCTTACCAGTGTTTTCAATTTTTGACTTTTTAGGGAAACGTACAGGCTTGTACAACAGTCTTACCACTATACAGGCAAACATACAGTCCTAAATTGTTCAAATACTTGTACATTGGAGGAAAATATATCTTCCCTTCACTTCCATCGAGCAAAAACACGACCTCGTTTCTGCTCAATCCGCAGCTGAAATAAACCATCACTGTTGTAGATACAAGGCATTTCTGGAAGTAAAAAAATAGAGACATGACTCTGTTTTCCTTCTTTTATTTTCTTCATTTTTGATCCCATAGTGAACACCAGAGTAACACATGTGGAATAAAACCATTTAAAGTTATAGGTAACATACCTGATCATTCTCTAACAATGCCCTCCAGTTGCGCATCTCACCAAGTGCTTTTGCAACACGGTAACAAAGTGCAATGCGATAATTCAGATCCCCAAGCCAAATGACTCGACTACACCAGGAAAATAAATTAGCACTAGAACATCAGTTTCTTGAAGAAATAAAATATTACATCCAAATTGCAAGTAAAAACAAGTTGTACAAAAATGAATTATATGAATAGCACATAAATAACTATCCAGATACTGAACGAAAAATTTCTTACTCATGATCTAGTATAGTCTGAGGAGAGTTTTCATCTCCTATTCCATTAACCCTTACTTATTGGAGATGAAAATAGGTACTCCTTGATGTTTAGGTGATGCGTAATGTTTGAAGATGAAAGGTTCACAAGGGAAATATTAGCTATGTACTCAAGCAAATAGTAGCACGTCTCTCATTTCCAGTAGTAAACTAACTAGTCAAATATTCAAATCGTATCAATCCAAAATTAAATCCCTCTATCACACAACTTAAATTGCACAAATTCATACCAACGAACATTTAAAATCGATTAATACCAGATAAATCGTAACCCTAGATCTAACAAAAACACAACAGAACACAAATCATAAAAAAATAGGGGTAGATCTTGAGTGTTCACGAGGTGGAGGCTGAGGTTGTGCTACGGTGCAACGGACATGAGTGTAGCGGTCATCGCGCAAATCTGCTCAAGAGAAGGGCGACGTTGAGGTGAGCCCGTGTTGACCAGGCACACCGAGGGGAGCAGCAAGCTGTGAGCTATGTTTTCTTACCATTGATAGCGGTGAGCGACGAAGTGATACCGGCGAGGAGCGAGATGAGACAGGCGAGGAGCGAGGTGAGAGCCGTGAGCAGTGACGTAAGAGCTGTGAGCAGCGAGGAGAGAGACGAGGTGAAACCGACCTCGTTAGACCAACAACTAGCACCGTCAATCAGATCGGCGAGCGACAAGGTCTCGCAGTGAGAGAGGTGAAGTGAGGCAAGCTGTAAAATATCGAGGAGTGAGAGAGATGAAGTGAGAGTTAGGGCAACTCTGACCAAGTGTTTGGACAAATTATGTTTGAGCACGTGCATATGGCAAATTAGGTTCCCGCATTCTACAATTTTTAACTCAGTAATTTTCGCCTTTTTTTTTTCAATTTTAAGAACAGACTATAGACATTAGTTGAGCATGTAAAGCGATGTTTAAAAATCATAAAGACATCGTTTTTTCACATTCTGATATCCAAATAACAATTTTTTCTGACCGATGTCTCTAGACCGATGTCTCTAGACCGATGTCTATGACCATTTTTCTTGTAATGGTATGATATGATATGTTTATGCTATGCACGCAGGCACTATGATATAATTTTATGTTTTAGGCACGCTGAGTCTATGTATGTTGCATCGATGCATCGACTGATCACCTAGTACGCTCCCAGCGGGCCACGACAAACTACTGACCCGTGATTACATTATGCACGCCTCCACAAACTTATGTTATAAATGTTTTAATTAGACGTGCCATGTTTTTTTTATATGATTATGGTGAAAGGCATAAAATAACGTTTTTTGATTTCTTAAAAAAATTTACTTTTCATACACTCACTATAACGATTTTATGTTCTTTATGACTTTCCCCTAGGCCCTTCGGTTTCAATCCACCCAGGTTGTAGATTTTTTGTCGAGGTTGGTTGCGCACGGAGATTGAAGAATAGCAGTATCCACCGTAGGATCCATGATGATCCTACAGATTAGTATTTCAGTTATCATAGTTAAATTAGACACTACCAGCATTTTCACTATAGCCGACGACATTATAAAAAATAAGCCGACGACATTTTAAATCATCGGCTATAGTAGATTATGGTCGACGACCACACCAAAAATCGTCGGCTATAGTACTATAGCCAACGACTTTTGAACAAAAATCGTCGGCTATACTTTTTTTGACGTTTTTTTGCCGACAATACCAAAAATCGTCGGCTATACTATAGCCGACGACTTGATAAAAAAAATCGTCGGCTATAGTCCTGTAGGCTAAAAAGCGTCGGCAAAAGTATAGCCGACGATTTTTTGTGTTGTCGTCGGCTATAGTCTACTATAGCCGACTATTTAAAATGTCGTCGGCCTATTTGTTTTAATGTCGTCGGCTATAGTGAAAATGTTGGTAGTGAGAAGTCTAGTTGCTATGATGTCGTAATTAATTAACAATTTCTATTCTTGGACGTGACTTGTCATCAGAATGAGTTTTTCTAATTTATTGCTTTGGATTTTTGGTTAGTCGCTTCAATTTTCGAATAGTATGAGTATAACCTATGTTAGTATGGTCGTTAGGGCCTAATCCTAGTTTAGGGAACTGAATCGGGGTTCCAAACTTCAAAAGAAAATTTTGGTTGTTGCAGACTAGTTTTTGGCTTTGTTGTGTACTAAAAAGTTGTTGGGCTTGCATTGATCTTCAATTTGATATGTAAGTCGAGTGAATCAGAGTTGGTAGGGTCGGTTGCCATGCGTGGGCCCCATGCACCATTGTGCACGGTTGAACTCCGACGATCAAAAAGTTAATATTTTCACGGGAAGTTCCCTAAGCCTGTTCCTAATCATTTTTGAGTAGTTTTTGTGTCGTTATGCATGAATATTGATACTTTGAATTTATGATTAGGAATCGAAGTGGCTCGACACGCCGACTCGATCGTTCATCGCGTTTCGAGTCAAATTGTAAGTTCGGTGGGATATGAACGGTGAGGCATGATTGTAACAACCCGAACCGGAAATGGTATGTTTATCGGCTTGATTTGCGAGTTTCACGAATAGTCGCGATTTTGTCGTAATTGATCAATATGGCGGGCTTGTTAACGACTAAATTATCGGGCAAGAATTTGTGACGACCCGGAACAGAATCAGCAGTGTAATCAGCTTAATCCACGAGCTTGCGCGTAATCGCAGTTTTTCGTAAATTAATTGAATTGCCGGCTATGATCACGACTTAATTATTGGCCGAGAATTTGAGTTGAGTCTCTTCTCGAGAGTTGTTGTACGAGTGATTTCGAGTTCGTGGGCGGTTCCAGATTATTATTTCGACGACCGAGGAATATAATATGAATATTTAAAATTTCGGAATATTGTCGAGTTTATCCGTTCGTGTTCGACTCTATCCGAATTGTGATTGTGATCCGTTTTGGACCGTTGATAGACCTGAACCGTAAATGGAATGATTATCGACTTGATTTGCGAGTTTCGCGATTTGTCGTGATTTCGACGTAATCTGCTAATATGGCGGCTTCGTTAGCGACCAAATTATCGGACGAGAATTTGATTTGGGATTCTTCATGAAAGTTGTAGAGAAATTAATTTCGAGCTCGTGGGAACTTCCGGAGGATTATTCCGAGTTACGAGGATTAAGTTATGAATATTTTCGGCCGTTGATCGTTTAATCGGATAAGCTTGTGATGAATTGACCCGTTGAAGTTTTATCGGATTTGTTGAAGTTGGTTGACTTCAGGTGGAAATTGAAGAATTTGTCGAGATAAGTTTGTTGACACGAGAATTGTTGAAAACGAAATTACGACGTGAAAGTTACGTTTGTTCGAAGTTTGTCGTAAAGTTAATTTTGGTAGTTTCCGAAATTGGAAAGTATTTAAAGTGGGTTTCTTCTTTGGGAAAGTCAACTGGGCATTAATGTGTGTTGACCGAGTCAACTCGGGGGGGGGGGGGCGAGGAGGTGTGACGGCGGGAGGCTCGGCTCGCCGGGGGTGAGCTGACATTCGACCACTTCAGGCCTCGGGGTATACCCCCTCCGACTCGCCTCGACATCCCCGAAGTATTCCCGGCCACCATCGACGGCGAGGACGCCGGAAGAGGAAGAATTTCTGGTCGAAACTTTGAAGATTTTGGGGGTTTTGGGTTGACATTTTTTCGACCAAATCGAGAGGCATAAAGCACTGGGCTTTGAAGCCCTCATCACCACGAAGCTACCTATGTAAGTATGGCGTTCCAATTCTTCTTGTACATGGAGAATCGAACGATTGAAAGTTTGGTGAGATTTCGGTTTTGCTTGAAATTGGACTAGTTAGAGTTAGAATTGGACTTTGGTGTAGTTATGGAAGTTGTTTGTTGGATGATTTTGTGTGGAATAGGTGTTGGTTCGCCAGAAAAATTCTTGGTTGGCGTCGTGCCGCCACCGCCGGCGGTGCTTCAGCCAGAGTTGACTTTTGGGGTTTTCGACGAGTTATATATATGTCGTTTCGCTCGGAATCGCGCCCTGATCGCAATGGTGAGGTTTGTTTTTCGAATTGAGCATTGGAAATTATAGCGAGGTTTTGTGGTGTGATTATCGGATTTTCACGATTTCGTTGTTATTGAATTATACGTTTCCGGGAACGGTTGTTTCTCGTGATATGATTTGAGGTGTCGAGTTATGAATTTGAGTAGTGGATTTTATGATTATCCAGGGATTCGTGATCATTTTTTTGGCGATGGATTTTCCCCCGGATCACGGGATTAACGCGTATTGCTTTACGCTCACCTGTGAGTGGACATTTCTTTTCACGATTGACTGCGAGTCTTTTATATACGTTTTACGAGCATGAGCATGCAGTTATGATCATGATTTATATGAGCATGTGTTTTACGATTATGAATTTACGAATATGCGTTTACGAATATACATACATTTACATTATGTTTTATGCATGTGCATGGAAATTATTTGTGATTTGGTTTACACAGAGTACAGTCTCAGTAGACAGGGTTGTATCGATACACATAGCTTCTCGGCTGATCCCCGAGTACGCTCCGGGGGGGGGGGGGGGGGGACAGATATCCTGACCCGAGGCCTTTCTGGTTTGGAATCACGTGTGGGTCTGGGATCCCGTGATTCAGATTGTACTAGCGCGAGTGAGTCCATGAGTGATCTCGCGGTATTTATGATGCATGCTCTGTACACGTGAGGAGTTAGAGTCTCCCTTATGTACCATTTGATTTTTATTCATTTAGACTCGCATATGTTTTTATAACATATATTATTCAGCGAAAGACATTTATTTTCGTCCACTCACTCTAACGGTTTTCATGTCTTTCCCCTGGGCTTTTTGGTTTCTGTGCCTAGTTTACAGTTCGGACTCTGGTGTCGCACGTTGTGGTTGGAGGCATAGTGTTCGAGCTACCTTGTTTCTTCGTGTAGGTTTCTTGTTCTACCTGCTGTGATATATTTATACAATTGTATATTAGAGGTCGCTCTGAGCATTCTGATGTATACTTTTATACGATTTTTCCTCGGATTTCTGTAAAGAATAGTTTTATTGATTACTTTACTTTACTGTTATGATATTAAGAAATCCGGATGGGATTGGTGCCCACGGTTTGATTTTTGTGGCATAGGATGATGTGTATTTTCCGGGTGCAGGTTATGGCAATTCCGCGTCAGTAGCGTTACTCTGCCGAAATTTTGATGGTTTTTGTTGGTTCATGTTTTCAGAAGGGGTTTGATTCCGGTTTAGGAAACTAAATCGGGGTTGGGTCCTTTCAAATTTGATTTGAACTCCTTCACGGAAGTTGTAGAGAATTTAATTTCGAGTTTGTGGGAACTTCCGGAGGATTATTTCGAGTTACGAGGAATAAGTTATGAATATTTTCGACCGTAGGATTTTGTCGTATTTATCCGTTTAGTTTCTATACGTGTACGGTATAAATACGGGTGAAGACGTGACGAATTAGGAAACTTTCTAATTTTGGAAATCTGGCCCGTTGACCATGTTGACCCGTGGGTCAAAACTGACCCATTCTAGGCCGAGTTTTGTTTGGCTTCGATGTGCCTTATTCTGGCGTCTTTTGGCCGACGTTCCTTCATGAAAGTTGTTGGGCTTGAGCTCCTATTTCTGTTGAAACGTCATTCACTCAATTTGGTTGCCGGATGAAGAAGTTATGGCTTGTAAAAGTTCTAGAATTTTGGGTGAGTTATCCGGGGAAATCGCCGGCGACGGAGGCAGCGGTGGCGGCCGAGATGGAGGTCGACTTGTTAAGGGTTTTGTAGCTCTTGGGGAGAGGAAGCTTTTAGAAGTGATCTTGCACCTTGCCGTGGCCGGAGGAGGGATATCGGAGTTAATGAATTCCGGCGAGGGTTTTCGACTTCAAGGTGAGATTTGGACCTTTTCCGGTCGAAATTGGGCTTAATTTTGAACTAGACAGTTGTTGGAAATGTCGAGATCTTCAAATCCATGTGTAGGTTGAAATTTTCTGGGCCGAAGGAATTTTCCGGCGGCAGTTTTCCGGCCGAGGTATTTTTCGACAAGTTTTATGTCGTTTTGCTCGGAATCGCGCACCGATCACAGTGGTGAGGTTTATATTTTGAATTGAGCATCGGAAATTATAGCGAGGTTTTATAGTGTGTTTATTGGATTTTTGACGATTTCGTCGATATTTCGAGTTATATGTTTCCGGGAATGGTTGGATCTCGAGATGTGGTTCAGGGTTTTGAAATGTGATTTTGAATAGTGGTATTTATGATTATTCAGGGGATCGTGATCGATCGTTTGGCGAGGGATTTTCCGCCGGATCACATGATTAACGCGTTTTGCGTCGTGCTTATCTGTGAGTGGACATTTATTTACACTGTCGTAGCAAGTTCTTGATTTCAGTATTTATTTCCAGTACAGTATTGAGATTATTTATTGTTTTGGAGGTATTGTTTTATGTTTTATTGGTGATGGCATTTACTTAGCATCGATGCATTGGCTACTCGGCTGATCACCGGTAGTCCAGTTCCAGGGTTGAGAGATTCCCCTGTTGTGCCCACTAGGCTTGAGAGATTCGCCTAGTCTATCACCGTCGGGCTTGAGAGATTCGCCTGACACCTCCATTTATTTTAAGAACTCGCTTTGTATTTATGCTATATAAATGGTGAAAGGCATATGATTATTTTCGTCCACTCACTCTAACGATTTTATTTGCCTTTCCTCTGGGCTTTTCAATTTTCTTGCCCAGTTTGCAGTTCGAATTCTTGTGTCGCACATCGCAGTCGGAGGCTTAGTATTCGAGCTATATTTCTTTTATGGTAGGTTCTTAGTTTGGCCTACTATTTGTATATATGTACATACTAGAGGTCGCTCTGAATACACTGTTGTTATATTTTCATATGATTTTCCCGAATTTCTGTAAAGTTACAGTTTTGTTTATTACTTTACATTATGATATGTATTTGAGAAATCCAGATGGGATTGGTGCCCACGGTTTGGCTTTTGTGGCATAGGATGAAGTGTGTTTTCGGGTTCAGGTTAATGGCAATTCTGCGATTTAGTGAAACTCTGCCGAAATTTCTATGGTTTTTTGAAAGTTCGTGTTTTCAGAAGGGGCTTGATTCTGATTTAGGAAACTAAATCGGGGTTGGGTCATTTCAGCTTGGTATCAGAGCATTAGGTTTTAGGTTCTGTAGACTTCTGTAGTCATGTTTATTAAGGATATTTGAGAATGTACAGCATGTCTGGAGCGATGACCCGACCGGCCGGCGGATACTCATCAATGCTCTGGGTGTTGTATGCTTTCAAATGTTTAAAGTTCCATGATTACGTTCTGTTTGTTGTGAATAATTTCTTATTCATTAGGATGCCTCCTTGACGTGCTTTTCGTGTCAGTAAGGTTGTGGATCCTGTTGAGGATCAGTCGACGCGCGACTTGATAAATGAGTTGTGGGTTTGGATGAGCATTCTGGATTCAGAGATATGTGTGACATGGTTTGCCCGGTTGTGCGTGTATGGGTGCCTACATATTGCTTCATAGCAGAGAATTGTGGTAGCTGATGGTGTGCTTGAGTTAGATCATTGTATTTGGTGGGTTGGTATTGTGTGAGTTCCTGTTGCGACTCCGCGACCTACATCTAGGGTATTGTTTATACGGTAATGGTTCAATCAGGCTACCTAACAACGGAAATATGGAGTGTTTACCAACCTGAGGTAGGGATGTATTGTTCACATGTTTGTCCCAGTTTGCACGTGTTATGTGGCTTCAGAGGAAGCAATGCACGAGGTTCGAGATGAGTTTGAACCTGAGCATCAAAGGGATTTTGACTGTTATGCCTCGAGACAACTGTGAGGAGTTTGATGTGCTGCGCTCATAGGCAAGGACATTGAGAAGGAAAGGCATATGCGGTTTTAGACATGTCAGTTCGGGGAAGGTGAACTTAGTCGAGGTACTTTGATTAGGTTGAGTCCAGGCAACTTGGGATCAGTTTCTTCATCAGGCTATGGCCTTTTCGATTATGTTGAGGGTCATTTGGACAAGGCAGAAGATCCGTTTGGTGAAGAAGGAGATCACAGAGTAGTGGACTAGTTCTTGTGGCATGATTCAGGGTGGTCGTTGGTGATCCTTCCACACAGCAGGAGTTTCCATTGTGCAACTTTTACAGTCACTACAAGAAAAACGCACCTAGACCGCCGAGCGTTTCCGTCGTCTAGGTGCATTTTTTCGTTGTCTAAGTACTTAGACGACGAAACCCCCGTCCTCCTAGTTCTGTGCTCCAAGTGCTGTCGTCCAAGCACTTGGATGACGAAGAATGTGAACTCCGCGGTCCAAGTGAAACTTAGACCGCGGAGATTGTCTGCGGTCCAAGTAAGCACTTGGACGACGAAGAATTGATTTCCGTCGTCCAAGTTCTTACTTGGACCGCGGAGAAAGATGAAATTCTCCGCGGTCTAGGTTCCTACTTAGATCACGGAGAATTGATTTCCGTGGTCCAAGTGAAAACTTAGACCGCGGAGAAAGCCCAAAAACTCCGCGGTCTAAGTTCTCACTTGGACCACGGAAATCAATTCTCCGAGGTCTAAGTGGTTATTTAATTTTTTTAAATTAAATTTTAAATTTTTGTAAAATATTAATAATTTAATTTAAAAACTCCAATCTCATTTAAATAATTAAAAATGTTAAAATTAATTAAATAAAATAAATTTATAATTACTTAATTAAATAATAAAAATTAATTTGTACATACATGAAATAAAATATAAATTAAAATATTGTTCAGAATCGAGAAAAAACGATATAATAAACTACACAAATTAACTACTAAAATATTGGAGCAGCAGATGCGCCGCCGAGTCCCCCGCCTCCAACCGGGTCGTCGTCGTCGGGGTATGGGTTCGGAGGAGGTTGACACTATCATCGAGCTTGATTTTCCATGAGGGCGACGAGTTGGGCTATCTGCGCTTCTTGCTGATCAAGCCTTTGATGCATAGATAGATTTTCCTCCCGTGCGAGTCGAGTCTCTTGAATGGCTGCTTGGATGGCCGCAGCCTTAGTACTTTTCCTCCCCTAACCTCCCGTAGATGATGAGTCGGAGGTCGACAAATCTCGGAACACCTTAGGTCCCATCCCCCTAACCTCCCTTCCAGCTCTACGACTGTATACCTCATCGGCGATTGCAATTTGGCTCTCCATCGATAGAGGAAGCAGGTCTTCGAGCGGCAAATCTGGGTATGCAAGCTGAGTGTTGGCCAATTCCTCCTGCGCACGTTCTACCAACCTTGCCTAAAAAAGAATAATTAAAAATTATAATTAAATCTCTATTAATTAAGGCAGAGGAGCTTATGACAGTTGGAGAGGTAGAACATTCATAATTACTTTTTTTGCCCTTCATTTATCAAATCCTATTTTCTCTCTATCTCTCACATCCACGTATCTATGTAATTGTTTTTATCGTTTTAGTTTTCCCCAGTTTTATGGTGGAACTGATGACTCCAGTAATAAAAAAAGTAGCAACAAAGTAACTGCAACATTTAATTAGTTTTTTATCCATGTGAAAGGGAAAAAAAAACTATTTCATCAAATCAAACATAGAGCGAGACATAGCCAGTTTTAATATCAAAATCCTAGAAAACCGTAAAGAGCAAAAAAGAAAGAAAAAAAAACAGTTGGTTTTTGGGGTCTCGATAATCTCTCGGATCCTTTACATTGAGTTTGCTTGAATCTGAACAAATCAAATCAGCGGTTGCGAAAGTGGCGGCAACGATGGCGTCGTCGAAGTTGGCAGCCACGACCAAATTGGATCTGCCACGCGATTCCTCTATATGTTCCCTCTCCTCTCTCATCGTCGACCAGTCCATCACCATGGACGACCTCCTCAAGAACATCTACTCCCAATCTCCTCCGCCGCCGCAAATCGACTGAGGAGGAGCCTCTTCTGCCGCCGCCGCGCCCGGTTAGACCGTGGAGGAAGTCTGGAAGGAAATCGTCGCCTGCGGAGGAGGCGGAGGTGACGAGGCTGCGGTGGATATTGAGGTGGATCAAGTGCCTGGTGAAGGAGGAAGTCTAGAGGAAATGACGTTGGAGGACTTCCTTACAAGGGCGGGGGCTGTGAGAGAGGAGAACGTCAGTGTGGCGGTGGCGGGGACGATTGAGCGAAAGAACAAGAGGTTTAAAAAGGTATGTTTTGTGCTGCTTCATGTGTGCTAACTTAAACTGTGAATCTTTTGCATAATATCAGTAAAACACAGTTTTACTTCTGCTTCAGTGACAACGTCTCAGCTAAAATATATTGAAAAAACCTGTACAGAAAAATCTTCCGTGTGAACTTTAAATGAGGAGCTTTGTAAGTCTGCCAACATGATTGTCTAAATCACGTAATTCTAGAAAGCTGTAGAATATATAAGTGACATGAATGACAATGTTAAGATGATCAATACGGTACCTGTACGTTGTTAAATATTAATGCATGTATTTATTTGGAATGGATGATCAAGTAAAGCCATTAGGATGATAAACAAATAACAAAACAGAATATGATCAGCACAAGTGAATGTGGCACATCCCTACTAAAACAAAAATCGACAATAAGCGAATTGTCAGAGCATCTCCAACAATGTCACTTAAAATTTTTCTATTTTGTTCCAAAATGTAGCTCAAACCTATTTTAGCTAAGCATTTGTAAAAATTTACTCCAACAATATTACTCATAATTTAGCTAAATATGAATAAATACTTTGTTTTGATTGGTTAATAAAAATAATTAACATTTATTAACTTAGAAATTGATTACATTTACAACCTTTTAGGAAACAATTAATTACAATGTTGACTTTTACATCCCCTAAAATTCAAGCTTTAGGTATGGGGATAGGGGATGAAAACATAAAATATAGGGAATTCCTAAAATAGCTAATGTGATAGGGGATCTCTTGGAGCTGATTTTAAAGCAAAAATCTCATATTATAGATAAAATTGACTTTTAGGGGATTTGCTAGAGTTGCTCTCAGTATCTATATTACTTTGTAGTTTGTACGTAATATAGTGAAAAGCTAGAATCATCTAAACGTAAATCTAGCAATGATATTAAAGCAAGCATTTAGCATGAAAGATATTTAAGGAATCATTATTGTCAACAGTTTGTCAATAACCGTAAATTTTTTAAATTTACTGTGGGATATAAGTTATGATCATTAACCGCATATATCGTGATTTTATCCACTACGACATCTAGCAAGTATATTTCCACAATACAATATGGTTATTGTACGTTATAAGCTTGACCTTTTAATGGTAGTTTTGGGGGAGTTAGATGGTAGAACATTGTAGATGCCAAATTTGTCCTTTTAATTTCCTAAGTAAACTGCCATTAAAGTATTCTACAGTTTGGGATAAAAGTGTAAAACACAATACAAAAAGAGGAATTTAATGTTCACGGTGGTTTTGGGGGAGAAACAGTTTTATCATAATTTTCGTGATCGGTAGAAGCAACTCCGCACAGCGACTTCGATCAACTGGGACGCAAAATCGCCATGGATCACATGCTCTTACTTGGGAGTTAGATCGAAGTAAGTATGCCCATGCTCTTATTGTCTTATTTGTTTAATTATTCTTTGATCTATCTAAATAGGTAAGAGTGTAAGACCGACTTTTCGTTGCGAGTTTTAGAGATGATCTTCTACCACCCCCAGTTGAATATAAAGAGAAGCAACAAAGACACGAAGAGGAGATACTTTGGGACTGAACTTATGATGTTCGTGCACTTACAAGTGAGCCCTTATGATCATATACATCAACATCTATAAAGTGGGAGGCCTTCAACTTACAATTAACCACCAAGGACCATCAACTCTGTATCCTCTCTGACAGGTGAATCAACTCGGTATCTCTCTGTACCCATATCAGACCCACAACCAAAATTGACTTTGTGATTGATGGGTAAGAATGATTGATTCAGTTTACTTTAATCAATTTGTGGATTAGTTTGTTTTCTGATGCGAATCATACATGTTCTTGAGGTGTTTAGTTTTCTGATTTGTTTTTCCCTTTGTTTCAAAAGTACTGATTTAAAAGGATATGTAAGTTTGCCACCGATTATTTAGTTTCCATCAAATGATATGATCCTTTGTTTCTCTTTATTCTTCGTTTTATTTACAAAGTGGGAGAAGAAGTGCGAGTCTTTGAAGAGTGAAGCTGTATCTGGAGGAGCGATGCTGGGACCTTCAAATGATGTCCATCATACACTTGAATATGGAATTTTAGATACTTATGGAAATAATAGTAGTTCAAGTTTTTCAAATGGTGTTATGCCTTTACTATATCATACAAAAAAGTATCAGGTATCCCATTCAGGAGTTCCTCAAGTTTCAAATGTTGGAAGCTTTTCTCAAGATGTTACGGGCTCTTCTTCCATTAGTTCAAATGGTTTAACAGGTATGCATGTTCTGTTTATAGGATGTTATTATTTTGTTTATGCATATATTTGGGTCATGTGGCTGGAGGTTAGGTAATTACCATATGATGAAGAATTGTCTTCAGTTTTATTATCTGTTGTGCACTTATTTTGTAACTCAGGATGTACCCAACGTTCTCTTATATCTAATGGTATTGAAGGCTCAGCAGATGACCATTTCACTAATGAAAGGGTAAGTTTGGTTATTTACTTAAAGAACCCTCAGATTCTTATGGTTTTTTATATATAATGGATAACAGTAATATGTTTGATGCAAAAGAGCAAGGTGTATTGGCATGGACAAATCGCAATGGGACAGAGCGGTGCTGAAGGTATTAGTGCTGGGTTTGTTCTATGTTCTAGACTTCTATTAAGTTGTTCATGATGTTCACATCTTTGGACAATAAGCCAACTCTTTTATTGATTGTTGAAAAACTTAGATATACATATCAGGATGACTTGGCACAGGAAGTTGGTAAAGTTCTGTTTTAATGAATACTAGCCTTCCTGCATGCGCATATGCGCATGCGAAAGGCGTTGCGCTCGTGCGTGCGACTTATCAGTGACATACTCAAGAGTATGCAATTATATCTTCACTTAATTGCCCAAGTCCATTGCAGCTTACAGATACTATCGTGCACTTTCAGGCTTATCTCTATTATTCGAACACTGATCTAATAATAGAGATCTCAATTAGATCAGTGTTCGAATAATAGAGATAAGTCTTAAAGTGCACGATAGTATCTGTAAGCTGCAATGGACTTGGGCAATTAAGTGAAGATGATATAATTGCATACTCTTGAGTATGCCACCGATAAGTCGTACGCGCGAGCGTAACGCGTTATGCGCGTGCAGGAATGCTAGTAATAATTAAATAATAACTACTATAATTAAAAGCACATATATATATATCACTTACGCCGTATTGACTAGCTTCATTCTCGAGCCCAGGCGTCACGTACGCACTTATGCTAGCATCGAGATAAGGGTGTTTGGAGCCCTTATCCCTGTTCTCCTTGGCTATTTGAATCACTTGCTTGGCGCCGGAGGTATGGTGTTTGTCCTTCTTCCCCCGGTTGGTTTTGCTGATTTCGGAGAATTTCTGTTGGACAACATAAATTATTAAAAAATTAATGAGTAACTAAAATAAAAATAATTCAATTCTTTTAATTTAAATAAAAAAAGTAAACACCTTATATTCTTCATCTTGGAAGTGGTTACACAACCACTTCCACTCATCTTCCCTATCCCCACGCAGCTTTACGGGGGTAGACACGGGGCCGATATTGTCGAAGTACACATGAAGCTTGTACTTCCAATCACGGTAGATGGAGTTGGCGGTTTGGTTGATATGCCTAAGCATCGCCGGTGTGGGATCCATCTCATATTGTTCCTATCAGAAATAAATAGAAAATTATAATCGTATATATTATGAAATTATAATTTTTATTGGTTATTAGAAAATAAATTTAAAATTGTACGTATTACGTACTGAAAGTTCTTTAAAGAGTTTCGCCTTCACTACAAGAAAATGAGTCATCACCGGCGAGATTCCGGCCAACAAGGCCGGCGACCGGAAAAGTCGCCGGTAATGTCCATCATTACCGGCGACTTACTCCGTCGCCGGTAATGTTGCCGGAATCTCGCCGGTAATGTGGCCTAGACATTGCCGGCGACTCCAACCGTCGCCGGCAATGTCTAGGCACACATTACCGGCGAGATTCCGGCCGGAAAATCGCCGGTAATGTGCCCTAGACATTACCGGCGACTCCAACCGTCGCCGGCAATGTCTAGGGCACATTACCGGCGATTTTCCGGCCGGAATCTCGCCGGAAATGTGCCCTAGACATTGCCGGCGACGGTTGGAGTCGCCGGTAATGTCTAGGGCACATTTCCGGCGAGATTCCGGCGTAAAGTCGCCGGTAATGTGTTCATTTCCGGCGACTTACTCCGTCGCCGGCAATGTGTCTTATATTAGATGCCGGATCGGGCAGCTCGATCATTCAATCATTTTGAGCGAAAAAAATCAAGAGAAATCGAAAGAAGGAAAACGTACGCTCTGAAATCGATCATTATTCGGTATATTGTCAAAATTAAGGCGGGCGTCGAAAACTCGATCAGTCGGGAAGCTATTTATATAGGTACGTAGGTGTATATATACGTATATGTGGTATATATATATGTGTGTGTGTGTGTGTGTTGATCAAATCCAATTCGTGAGATATATATATATATATATATATATATGAAATGTTGTTGATGTACGGTCACCGAAACGAGAAAACAGCTTGTAGTTAATCTTGTGTCTGAATCAATGACTGGTATTATCGTATTGTTATCGGAGCCAGACTTAACAGAGATTAGATCGATATATCATTGAGTACTATCATCGAGTACTGAATACGTACTATCATCGAGTACTGAATCGAATTCAGAGATTAGATCGATATATATACATATGCATGTGTTGATTTAATTAGAGTTGAATTGAGAGATCACGTCGATTATTAGTAGTGAATGTGTGTGTATATATATAATTAATACGTAAAATTGTTAGAATTTTCAGGATGGACAAGAGTTGGATGAGCCTCGAAAGATGGGATGTCAGATATCACGAGGGAATTAGGAGTTTTGTGGATTTTGTGAAGGCTAATTGTGGAGACACTACACTTCATTATTGCCCGTGTAAAGAATGTAAGTGTTTCAGCGATCGATTTCGATTTCCCATTGATAAAGTGCAGAGGCACCTGAGTAAATACGGGTTTTGGGATAAGTACACTTGTTGGATTTATCACGGTGAAACATCGGTAGCGGGTCCGCATGATCATGGACAATTTGGTGAGAGGGCCAGTCCACGCTATGATTATGGACATTTTGCTGAGAGGGGCAGTTCATCCTATGATCCAACATCGATGTTAATCAATGATATGTTTCCTCACGAGAGCGGTGTATTTGCTGATGAAGCACCAAATGTCCCTCCCGTCGTTGAGGGTTTCCCCCATATCGAGCCAGTCGAACCATTACCTGGAGGTCATGCCAACACAAGCGGTATGGACAAGTACAACAACCTGATTGCATTGCAACAGACTCCGTTGTACGACGGTTGTAGTAAGACTGTTCTTGAAAGTGTGATGGGAGTGATGCAGCTAAAAATGGAGAACAAAATGTCTGTCAAAGCTGTTGATTCTTGGTTGAAGTGGACTGCTTCGCTACTGCCACCCGGTCATCGTCTTCCTACCACTCATCATAAGGTGCGACATATCCTGAAAGATCTTGGGCTTTCCTACATCAAAATCCATGCATGCAGATATGATTGTATTCTCTTCTGGGGAAAAGATCTCGAAGACCTTGAAGCCTGCCCGGTATGTTTTACAGAAAGGTATAAGTTGACTCCTGCAGGCAACAAGAAAGCTGTGAAGATACTTCGATATTTCCCGCTTATTGATAGGCTGGAGCGGTTGTTCATGTGTGCTTTCACGGCCGAGGCAATGAGATGGTGGGCTGAGAGGAACTTGCCTGACGATGACACCCTTATACACCCTTCCGACGGAGAGGCTTGGAAGCACATGGTCAGGGAGTTTGATCATTTTGCAGCAGAGGTCCGAAATGTTTGGCTAGGGCTCTCATCTGACGGATTCAACCCTTTTGGCAACATGAGTCTTCAATACAGTATATGGCCAGTTATTTTGGTACCGTACAACCTTCCACCATGGATGTGCATGAAGAAGGAATACAATATGCTCACTCTGTTAATTCCGGGCCCGGGTTATCCAGGAAAGTGTCTCGATGTGTATTTGAGGCCTTTGATTGAGGAGCTTAAGTACCTGAGTGAGTGTGGCCACCCCACTTACGATAGGTTCAAAAAGGAGATGTTCCAGATGCATGCCATGCTTGTTGGCACCATCAGTGATTTTCCTGCCCGCGGTATGTTGTCGGGCAACGTTACCAGGGGTTACAGGGCTTGTTCAGAGTGCATGACGGTTGATTGTTGCAGTCCTCATTGCAGTAAAATTGTCTCGATGCGTCACCGTTGTTGGCTTCCATATGATCACCCATTTAGGCAGGATCCAGACGCGTTTGATGGGACTGTTGAAACTGGTGTGGCACCCAGGCGATGGACAGGGGACGAAATTTTGGAAGTGTTGAATGAATACGATTTTGGCCAGCTGAGCAATCATCCTGACATAGTGGCGTCAATTCCAGAAAAGCCCGAAAGGTATAAGTTTTGGACACACAAGAGCATATTCTGGGAACTCTCCTACTGGCCCAGGTTGCCTATCAGACATTACCTAGATGTCATGCACATAGAGAAGAATGTGTGTGAAAGTGTGGTGGGCACAGTTCTTAACTTGGAGGGGAAAACAAAAGACATCCCTAAGGCACGCATTGATCTTAAAGCAATGGGTGTGCGGAAACATTTGTGGTTAAGAGATGGTAAGAGAAAAATGCCGCAAGCTCCGTACACCGTAAAGCCGAAGCATAAGCATGAAATTTTTCGGTGGCTGAGTAATGTCAGGTATATATTCGATCTTATGGCTATGTATGAATTTGTCCTTAAATTTTTAGCGGAGTATATATGGTTATATGCGAGAAATATAATTGGTCCATATATATGGCTTCATCTATATATATATGCAGGTATCCTTATGGCTATGCAGGAAATATAAGCAGGTGTGTTAACTTCCGGGACAATAAGATGTACGGATTAAAGAGTCATGACTGCCATGTACTGCTTCAACGCCTTTTCCCTATTTTCATTCGAGGGTACATGCCCAAAGAGGTGGTGGAGCCGTTGGTGGCCTTGTCAAGATTCTTTCAGAAGTTATGCACCAGGGAAGTTAAAAAAGCAGACCTCAGGGAGATGCAAGATGACATCATTTTTATCATGTGCAAGCTTGAGAGGATATTTCCCCCAAATTTTTTCGACATAATGCCGCACCTGATGATCCATCTTCCCGAACAATTGTTGCTTACCGGTCCCGTACACTACACTTGGATGTATCCCATGGAAAGGTACAAATGATTCATAAATTTGGTTTGCCTATGGTTTTTATATGTAATGACTTCTGGTTAAGTAAGTTAACATGTACTTGTTAACTTGTAGACAATTGGGAGCCTACAAGGACTATGTGAAGAATAAATATGCACCTGAAGGGTGTATCGCTGAAGCATATCTTGCGCACGAGTGTGTAACGTACACCAAAGTGTACCTCGAAAATGTAGAGGACCCCCAACAACATATGCCGATAGATGAACCCCAGTTCAACCTTTCTATCATCTCCAGTGACGTGGTAGTACAGGGAAGCTTGCCAAAGTCGTACAAGTTGGATGGAAATGAGGTAGCCATTGCCCACTGGTCGGTACTGATTAACTGTCAAGAAGTACAATATTGGAAAAACTATCATCTTCACTGCCCTGCTATTGCCGGAAATGTTGATTACCACAACAAGACGTTTGCAAACTACTTTGGTCAATGGGTAAGTATATGTGTATATGTCTATTTTTATATATATATCCTTACATAGCATGTATGTATGTACGTGCTTTTGTGGTTTCAAGATGACATAATTTCTTCTGTACGTATTAATATATGGACGTTTTCAGATGAACCATGTAGCAGATGATGGTTGCCCAGAGTGGTCAAACGAATTGAGGGTCCTGGCGATGAAACCGATAGCTTCAAAAGTTTACTCGATGTGTCAGGTCAATGGCGTGAAATTTATATGTGAAAATCGAGACGACCGACTGAAAACACAGAATTGTGGGGTGATGGTCCATGGTGGGCAGGATGGCGTTGACTATTACGGTGTCCTTCATTCAGTTGTTGAACTAATTTATGGGAACCGCATGAAAGTGCACTTGTTCAAATGTAGATGGTTTGATACTAGCCCGGAGAACACAAGGACCGATCAGTACGGAACATTTTCGGTGAATACTGCTACTACCTGGTATGAAGATGACCCTTTCGTTCTTGCCTCATCAGTAAAACAAGTGTTTTACCTGGACGATCTTCTTAACAAAGTCCCGTGGAAGGTGGTTAACCATGTTGCTCATAGAAACATATACAGTGCTGCCACACTTGGTGATACCGCAGATGATGAGGAAGTTACTGCATACCAAGAGCCGAACGCTTTTGACATTCCGGAATCATCTACGATTCGCCTTAATAATGTGAGATCTGGGAGTGTGGTTCGAATTACTGGAGCAGAACTTCTCGATGTTAATCTATATGAAGTTGACGCTGATTCAGATGACGAGGAGCGGCACATATTGCCAGAGGTTACCTATGAAACCGAGTCAGACTCAAGTGATGAAGATGATTACGATTATCATCCTTAGTACGTTGGAAATTGTAGTCGGAAAATGTGCATAGCTGGAAATGGTACGTACGTATACGGAAAATGTAGTCGTTAATCGTACGTATACGAAAATTGATAATCGAAAATGTAGTCGAAAAATGTAGTCGTTAATCGTACGTATACGGAAATTGATAATCGAAATTGTAGTCGGAAAATGTAGCCGGATATCGTAGACGGAAAATGTAGTCGTTAATCGTACGTATACGGAAATCATTAATCGTACGTATACGGAAATCATAGTCGTTAATCGTACGTATACGGAAATCGTAGTCGTTAATCGTACGTATACGGAAATCATTAATCGTTAATCGGACGTATACGGAAAATGTAGTCGTTAATCGGACGTATACGGAAAATGTAGTCGTTAATCGTACGTATACGGAAATCATTAATCGAAAATGTAGACGGAAAATGTAGTCATTAATCGTACGTATACGGAAATTGATAATCGAAATTGTAGTCGGAAAATGTAGTCGTTAATCGTACGTATACGGAAAATGTAGTCGTTAATCGGACGTATACGGAAAATGTAGTCGTTAATCGTACGTATACGGAAATCATTAATCGAAAATGTAGACGGAAAATGTAGTCATTAATCGTACGTATACGGAAATTGATAATCGAAATTGTAGTCGGAAAATGTAGCCGGATATCGTAGACGGAAAATGTAGTCGTTAATCGGACGTATACGGAAAATGTAGTCGTTAATCATACGTATACGGAAATCGTAGTCGTTAATCGTAGTCGTTAATCGTACGTATACGGAAAATGTAGTCGTTAATCGGACGTATACGGAAAATGTAGTCGTTAATCGGACGTATACGGAAAATGTAGTCGTTAATCGTACGTATACGGAAATCATTAATCGAAAATGTAGACGGAAAATGTAGTCATTAATCGTACGGATACGGAAATTGATAATCGAAAATGTAGTCGGAAAATGTAGCCGGAAATCGTAGACGGAAAATGTTGTCGGATATTCTTCGGGAAATAATGACATTACCAACGAGTTGACTCGTCGTTGGTAATGACATTACCAACGAGTTATAAGCAACTCGTTGGTAATGACATTACCCACGAGTTAACTCGTCGTTGGTAATGTCATTACCAACGAGTTGCTTATAACTCGTTGGTAATGTCATTACCAACGAGTTAACTCGTTGGTAATGTCATTACCAACGAGTTGAAGTCGTTGGTAATGACATTACCAACGAGTTATAAGCAACTCGCCGGTAATGTCTTCTGGTTTGTGATTTTATCCAGCCCGAGCCTTTCATTTCTCCTCCTCTCCCTCTCCTCCTCCTCTCCCTCTCCTCTCCCTCTCCTCCTCCCAAATCGGTCCGGTGAGTGTCCTCCTCCTCCTCTCCCACTCCTCCTCCTTATCCTCTACTCCTCCTCTCCCTCTCCTCCTCTCCACCGATCCCCTCTCCTCTCCTCCTCCGAAAATCTCCTCCTCCCCTCCTCCCCTCCTCCCCTCCTCTCCTCCCCTCACCATTGTAGGTGGAAGAAAATGGCAGGTCCGATCCTCTCTCTCTCCCTCTCTCTCTCTCTCTCAATTTTTAATTATTTTTTTGCATGTGTATGTGTATGTGTATGTGTATGTGTATGTGTATGTGTAAATTAATTAGGGTGCTAAGTTGGAAATTAGGGTGATAAGATCTAAATTAGCATGTATGTATATATGTGATGTATATATATATTTAGGTATGTGAATATGAAGTGATGTATATATATATGTGAAAATTATGTATAAATGTGGTTTGGATGAATATGTGATGTATATATATATACGGAAATTAAACCTAATTAAGATGCATGATATATATATGTGTGAAAAATGTGGAAAATTAATTAGGGTTTGTGATTTGGATGAATATGTGATGGATAAATTTAATTAAGATGCATGATGTATATATATATACACATCGAATATGTATAGTCGTTAATTTAGGTGATATAGTTGTTAATTAATCGTATAAATGAAGGTGGAAATCGGGATCGGGACGGTTTGGAACCGGAACGGTTTGGAACCGGAACGGTTTGGAACCGGAACGGTTTGGAACCGGAACTTATTGTAACTGGAACCGTTATGTTACAAACGGTTCCGGTTACAAACAGTTCCGGTTTCAAACGGTTCCGGTTCCACACCGTTCCGGTTCCGATTTGTTATAGAACCGGAACGGTGTGGAACCGAAACTGTTTGTAACCGGAACCGTTATGTTACAAACGGTTCCGGTTACAAACAGTTCCGGTTTCAAACGGTTCCGATTCCACACCGTTCCGGTTCCGATTTGTTATAGAACCGGAACGGTTTGGAACCGGAACTGTTTGTAACCGGAACCGTTATGTTACAAACGGTTCCGGTTACAAACAGTTTCGGTTTCAAACGGTTCCGGTTCCACACCGTTCAAACGGTTCCGATTTGTTATTGAACCGAATCCATGACTATTACGATGTCCAGGAGGTTTTGCGGCTAATTGGCTTCGGAGAGGTTCCCGAAATAGTGGAGGGAACAGTAGTCAAGCTTCCTCCTCGGCCGCAGTTAGCAACACGCCCAGTGGGCCAATGATGACTGCTCGCACGAGAGCCTTGCTAGAGGCGCGAGCTGAGGAGGAAGCTGCACGATCAAGAGCCGTCGAACCGGAATTCGAGGCTCGAGCCTCAGTCTCTAGACGCTCAATCAGCAGACGTCCCTCCGGTGGCAGAGCCTCAGACGAGCGACAGTCAACGGGGGCATCAGAAACTCCCTCAATCCGAATGCCCCATATTCGGATGGTGCCTACTCCCGTTTCACGGGAATCATCTGAGGCACATGGTGGTGCTGGCGCCTCATCGTCCAGGCCTCGTCTATCTCCGCCGTCCGGTCTCTTCCTACCCGACGAGATTCCTGTCATCCCTGAATTCGATGATAGGGGGATGCCTGTTTATATTGAAGGACGGCCGGATTTCCTGACCGTGGAGGAAGCGTATAACTTCCTCCCGTTCGACCCCGTGTATCTTTGGAGTGTGAGGTGCACCAACCAACAAACGGACGATGCAGGTAAATTTTATTTAACATCAGATTGATTACTTAATTATTACTTAAGACTTGCGATTGGTTCAATTAATGATATCAATTTGTTGACATTGTTTTATTAGGCAATTTCGTTAATGGGACTGGAAAACGGAAAGGGGCTAGAGGCACCTGCACCGGGAAGAGACTTGAGCAGGCCACCGGCGGAAGGAAAACGCCCATAAGGGCCAATGAGGATGGCGAGGTGATCGAGGCATTCGACACCACGCGCAAATATGTCAGCATGGCCGGTGCGATCGTGCGGGACAAGGTCCCAATGCTTTGGCCAGATTGGGAATCTGTGCCTATCTACGTGAAGATGCAAGTGCATAATGCACTCAGTGTGAGTAAAATCGTATTTTCATTACGTAAATTTACATTTATTAATTAAGTCCACTTAAATATATAATTTTACCTTTTATATATTCATATTGCAGGTGTGGTTTGACGTGGATGAAGTTCTTATTCACACGTGGGTAGAGCGTCAACTACATAATCGGTGATGTGCTTCCACTTATTTGAATATATATCGAGTTAGATTTTTGTTTATCAACTGTTTTAATATCTCTAACTTTTTTTCCTTGTTTTAATATAGGTATAAAGAGTGGAAGAACGAGCTTTCTTCCCATTACACTGTATACAAGGAGCTAGGCCGAGGTTCTACTCCTAGCGAATTCCGGTTTAGGGAGTACGAGTGGCTGTGGCTGATAGCCCACTTCGAGCACCCCAAAGCTCAGGTATGCATCCTTAATATATCTTACAAGCCTAATGTATCGTATCAGATTGAAATAGTTAGTTACTAATTTTTTTCCATATGTTTATCAAACAAGGCGATTTCGAAGACGAACCGGGCGAATAGATTGAAAAACACCAGGGCCCATCATGCAGGTTCACTCAACTACATGGGTTGGTCGACTAAGGCGCAGCAACAACAAGAAGTGAACCCCTTGGTGTATATTCATCAGAAGTTCTATCCGCAATGCCCTGAAGAAGCGGTAAGTCTTTCGCCTCTCCATGTGTTAATAAAACTATTTTTCGATATTAATAGATGTTGTTAGTTAATACGTTGTTCATTTTCGCTTTTCAATTAGGCGAGAGTGGAGGAGGCGACGACAGAAGTGACCATGAGTATAGCTCGGACTAACCATCCTGACTGCTCCGAGGAAGAAGTCACCCAGTATGCCTCTCAGATCGATCCGCTTGATCCCCCGATAGCGGCTCAGATCATGGCAAAAGCGTGCGGGACTGGAAAGAATACCTACTACTGTAGGGGAATGGGCTCGGCGGGCGAAGGAGTATTGAAAACCACTTCACAATACTCTACCGGGTCAAGAAGTTCAACTTCTAGTCGTAACCTCGCAGCGGAGCTTCATAGGACGCAGAGGGAGTTGGAGGAGCAAAAGAGGCAGATGGCCGAGTACCAAATGCAGCAGACACAGGTGCAGGCTCAGATGTACACATGGATGCGGACGATGTACGAGGCTCAGACTACCGGACAACCGTTCCCCACACCTCCCCCAGACCCGGTCCCTCCGTTCCCTAGCTATCCACCACCACCACCGCACCAGTCAACGCCAGAGCAAGACCAAGGTAGCCACCGGAATTCAAATGAGTACTTTGATTACTTCGACCCTGACCCGCAAGTTCCTCGACCCTGACCTGTAGTTGTAGTTAATTTTCGTATCGTCGTTGCTATTTGTACTGTACGTTGGACATTTATGTGTACTGTTGAACTTGTATGATTGTACGGTTTATGTCTTTCAATGCAGGTTCTGGAATTGGGCCCAATCCAGAACCGCGTTTTTTTTTCAAAATTTTTTCTGACATTGCCGGCGACATGGACCTCAGTCGCCGGCAATGTCACAAATTTCGGCCACGGCGGCGGAACCATTGCCGGCGACTCAAGTCGCCGGTGATGTCTCCGACATTGCCGGCGACTCAAGTCGCCGGTAATGTCGGAGACATTGCCGGCGACTTGAGTCGCCGGTAATGTCTCCGACATTGCCGGCGACACCGTTTCCCGTCGCCGGCAATGTTAACACCGGCGGGAGATTTCCGGCGACGTCATTGCCGGCGACTCGTCGCCGGGAATGACATTTCCGGCGAAAAAAATAGACAAGGCCGGCGACCTCCCGTCGCCGGTAATGTCTCCTTTTCTTGTAGTGCTTCTCTTCATCCGGCAACTCCTTCCAAGTGGGGGCAGTCATACGAACCCGGCTACGAAGGATTGACCCTATGCTATGCGCCGAGAGACTAGCTAGCTGAGCTGTGGGAGGGCCACCGGTGAATTCGTCGTACGACAAGTCAATCTTTCTCCCGGTCGCCTTTAAAATTTTCTCTAATTTGCCGCCTTTGATGAGACCGCGAGTCCTTTTCGGTTCCGGGTCAGTTGGGGCCCTCCTGAGCTTGCGCCGGGCACTATAGAGGATAGATTCAGAGGTCGAGGATGCTTGAGTACTTCCTGTTGAACTGGGCGTCCGACTGGAATAGGCATCGTCATCACCGGTCGAGATAACTAGGGCAGCGAGAATTTCCCCAGTGGGCGCTGTCGACGAACCAACTGAAGGGTCCAGAGAGAGCGCGTCGTTGCCCTGCTGTAATTCCCAACCGACTTGCTCCGCCAAGCGTCGGAGCATAGCATCTTCGGCCTCCTGTTGGGCTTTTTTCTTTCCCGACGGAGCCATTTAAACCTAGGAGTACGTTGTTAAAATACCTGATTACCATAATAATTATATTAAAAAATTTACGGTAATTACACCTTAGTATTGAGTGTGCCTAAGATTTAAATAGAGTACACTAGCTTGGTATTTGGGTCGTTCAATGGAAGTGCGACTCGCGCGATAAATATAAACTTTCAATTAATCAGCCTTGGTTCAATCGAAAAACATGGCCAGTTAGGGATAGAGATAACGCGAGAGGCATGACTAATTTTGACAAAACACCCCGAGGCTAACCAAATCAATGGTATATACTCTATTGGTGTCATTTTCTTAGATCCAAAACCTTTCACCAGTCATAATCCGTTTCTAGACACCATGTCTGACATTCAACCCATCTTTCGAAAATTTACACTCCCTCAAGTCCTTTGCAAACTCCGCCCTCAACCTCGTATCCATAACTTCACTTAGGTTATGATGTGCGGTGATGAAATCCACCCATCACGAGGGGTTAAGGAGATAAGGTAGGAAACGAGGCGCCATCTATTCCAAAGAGTGCGACTTAATAAACCAAACTAATTATGTACTAAATTTAAATCAAAGACTACCAATTTACTACAAAATTCTCATAATTATCAATTAATAATTTTTAATTACATGCAATAATAATCACCACTTATACTATTAATTAAAATAATAAATAATTATTATTTATCATGCATTTAATAATAATTATTCATTTACCAATATAATTAATTATTATTAACAATAATAATTATTACTATTAATTAATATTAACTAATAATTATTTATTTATTAATAATTATTATTACCAATAATTAGTTATCATTACCAATAATAATTATTACTAATAATTATTATTACTAATTAATTAAGCAATTTAAAAATTAAATAATTACTTAAATAATAATAATGTTAATTAAAAAATATAATTATTACCTCGCCGGAATGTCGCCGGAGTAGAGAGTCGCCGGAGAGAGGGAAGGTCGCCAGAATTTTGGTCGCCGGAGGAGGAAGGCCGGGGGTTTTGAGAGAGAGTGAGAGGAGAGGAGAGGAGAGGAGGAAATGAGATGGGATGAGGAAAAGAGAGGATGAACAGTGGTATATATAGGCGTTGACTTTGACGACGGAAAAGAGCGTTTTCGTCGTCTAAGTATACCGTTTCAAATTTTTGAAACGGCGCTCAATTAATTGGCAGGGCGGTTTCAACCGCCTTAAATTCCGGCGCCATTCCAGATGTTGACTTAGACGATGGAGAATAGATTCTCCGTCATCTAAGTCAACTTTCGAAACGGCGCAAAAAATTTAGGCGATACAATCAACCGCCAAGGGTTTTGAACCTGGACGACAGAGATGGTCAATCTGTGTGGTCCAAGTTAAATTTACGTAAAAAATAAATTTAAAATTAATTCGCAAGGAATTTGCCGATCTGTCATTCGAATGAAATAGTCGTAAAATATTGATTAACGCATAGTATATATAAACAATTAAATTTGAAACGTCGAATAATTTTACGTCTTTAAACTTGTTAAGTATCTACTAATCTTTATGACTTAAGTGTTATTAAGTATAGACTCATTTGCATATCGATATTAACGAAATTGAATTTGGACAAAACAACCGTTGGATACATTCGCCGTAACATAATATATAGTTAGAAACATTTTCAAATAATAATAAGTTCGTGAAGGGTTTCATCGGTACAGTCAATCGCAAAACTGAGATTTTGACAAACCGGAAACGTGGATACAAGACATTTCGTAACTCCAATTTTGGAACCGTCGAAGCTCACACACCAAGAATTGTTTACTCTATAGTCTTGACGAAAAGAATATGCATTGGGAGATGGTCTAGATGGTCGTTGTCTTAGATAAAATTACGAAATCTGAACTTGGACGACGCAAATTAGCTACTCCGTCATCCAAGTGAGTACCTGAACGACGGAGAATGAGTTTTCCTTCGTCCAAGTACGAACCTGGACCATGGAGAAGCTCATCTCCGTCGTCCAAGTAAAAAACTCTGAATTTAGGGGTTAGGGCCAAACTACTTAGGGTTTAGGGTTTACTTCACTTGGACAACGCAAAATGGAGTCTCCGTAGTCCAGGTGTCTCCGTTCAATTCTTCTGATTCAATTCGATCGAAAAAATCATCGATCCGATCCAATCCGCTCCTCGATCGATCCGATTCGATTCGATCCGGATCGATTAATTAATATATTAATTAAATTTAATTTACTTACGCCAGTCGATCCTATCCGAGCATGGACGCGTGTAATTAATTAAGTACAAAAATAATAGTTTTACATACGTACTCCTCCTTATAATATTATATTAATTATTGATCGATGATGCATCATATATTACAATAATTACAATAATTAATTACCAATTAATAATCCTCGTCGTAATATTGTACTCTTTGTCATAATGGTCATCATCCTCATCCTCGTTATCCGATTGCTCATCCTCCTCATCATACTCAACATCGTCCGATGAATAACCTGAGTCCTCGTCCTCGTCCTTATCATGCACGTCTTCTTCATCTACCTCATTAATTGCCTCAATAATCTCATCTTCAGTTAGATCTATACAACCATCAGGCATGGGTAACCGTTCACCATCTTGAACCAGGTCCATTATATCGGAGCGGATGACAGAAATATTAGGTTCTTGATAGGTAGGAATGTCTCTTTCTGGTTCAGTAGCATCTTCAGTCGTCGGTGTCCCTTCAATTGTCTCTGTATTCCATATTCCTCGATGAGAGATATGGTTCACTATTTTCCACCCTTCACCAACTTTCGGATCGTCGAGATAGAACACCTGCCTAACTAAGGTGGCGAGAGCGAAAGGCTCATCCTCATACCAGCTTGAGTTTATATCGACTGATAAAAGTCTCAAGTCTTCCTTTGTACGCTTGAACCATCTGCACTTGAATAGGCAAACGTTGACATCATTCCCGTAACATAGCTGAACCACATATACAATAGCCCCTTAATATAGATCATTGTCTTTCCCAACCGCTATCCAACTGTTTTGTGTTCTTCTTCCTTCATCTCGGGCCAATGAATGGAACTTTACACCATTCACAAAACATCTGGGATAAATATAGTGTTTAATCGGCTTCCCTGCTAGCAAGTGCTTTGGCCAGGACCACCACCCCCCCCCCGTGGTTTTCGGATTTTTGTAGATTAATCATCTGCGAAAATAGGAAAATTTAAGGGTTTACTTTCTACAAACATGATCGATATGTATATAAATTACTAAATAGCTAGACATACGTACGTACCCATTGGAAGAAATAATCAGGGAACTTTTTCTTAACCATTTTCTCAATCCACGCCGAATTCTTGTCTGGATTTGACGCCTGAAGCCTCTCCCTGTAAGACATCATGTACGACTCAACTTCTTCACAGTCTCGCAACACTACCCAATGTGCCTCAATAAGTTCTTCCCGTGTTAACGATTCCTTTAATACTCTTCTAAACGGTCGAACGACATTGGTGATGACAGAAAGATTGATGCGGGCACTGGGATCGGAGGCAGTGGGAGGTGGTGGATCTTTGATGTACCTGTTGCAGTAAATAACACACTTATGCATTAAGTATGTCTCAGCTATGGAGCCATCAGGGGCCGACCTGTTTTTGAGGAATCCTTTATACTGTCCAAGGTGTCTACAAAATCAAACGTACAATAAGAATAAGTACATATAGCTAGCTAGTAATCTCCAGTGGAACAAATTATGAATCGAATCACCTGTATAATTAATATAGTTGTATGTACCTTTCTTGAGGATACATCCAAGTGTACTGGACCGGACCAGAAATGAGCACCTGCTCGGGCAGGTGGATCATTAGGTGAATCATGATGTCAAAGAAAGCAGGGGGAAAAATCCTCTCTAGTTTGCAAATGATGTGCACAATTTGTTATTGTAGTTCTATCACATCTGACTTCTTTAATTCTCTGGCGCATAACCTCTGCCACCATCTGTACAATGCCACTATTGGTTCTACGACGTCACGAGGTAAATATGTGAAAGGACCGAACCCCGATTTAGTTTCCTAAACCGGAATCAAACCCCTTCTGAAAGCACGAACCAACAAAAACCATAAAAATTTTGGCAGAGTAACGCTACTAACGCGGAATTACCATTACCTGCACCGGAAAATAACACTTCATCCTATGCCACAAAAATCAAACCGTGGGCACCAATCCCATCCGGATTTCTCAATATCATAACGGTAATGTAAAGTAGTCAATAAAACTATACTTTACAGAAATCCGGGGAAAAATCGTATAAAAATATAACATAAGAATGATCAGAGCGACTTCTAGTATATATATACAAATAGTAGGCCAAACTAAGAACCTACCATAAAAGGAACATCGCTCGAATACTATGCCTCCGACCACGACGTGCGACACCAGAATCTGAACTGCAAACTGAGCACGGAAATCGAAAAACTCAGGGGAAAGACATGAAAACCGTTAGAGTGAGTGGACGAAAATAAATGTTTTTCGCCGAATAATATATATTATAAAAACATATGCGAGTCTAAATGCATAAAAATTAAATGGTACACGACGGAGACTCTAACTCCTCACGCGTACAGAGCATGCATCATAAATACCGCGGGGTCACTCATGGACTCCCTCGTGCTAGTACAGTCTGAATCACGGGATCCCAGACCCACACGTGATTCCAAGCCAGAAAGGCCTCGGGTCAGGATATCTGTCCCCCCCCCCCCCCCGGAGCGTACTCGGGGATCAGCCGAGAAGCCATGTGTATCGATACAACCCTGTTTACTGAGACTGTACTCTGTGTAAACCAAATCACAAATACTTTCCATGCACATGCATAAAACATAATGTAAATGTATGTATGTTCATAGATGCATATTCGTAAATTCATAATCATAAAAACACATGCTCATATAAATCATGATATAACTGCATGCTCATGCTCGTAAAACGTATATAAAAGACTCGCAGTCAATCCGTGAAAAGAAATGTCCACTCACAGGTGAGCGTAATGCAATACGCGTTAATCCCGTGATCCGGCGGAAAATCCCTCGCCATACGAACGATCACGAACCCCTGAATAATCATAAAATCCATTGCTCAAAATTATAACTCGAATCCTCAAATCATATCACGAGAAACAACCGTTCTCGGAAACATATAATCCAAAAACGACGAACTCGTTAAAATCCGATAATCATACTACAAAACCTCGCTATAATTTCCGATGCTTAATTCGAAAAACAAACCTCACCACTGCGATCGGGGCGCGATTCCGAGTGAAACGACATATAACTCGTCGAAAACCCCAAAAAGTCAACTTTGACCGGAGCACCGCCGGCGGCGGCGGCACGACTCCCACCGTGAGATTTTCCGGCAAACCAACACCTATTCCACTCAGAATCATCCAACAAACAACTTCCATAACTACACCAAAGTCCAATTCTAACTCTAACTAGTCCAATTTCATGCAAAACCGAATTCTCACACAAACTTCAATCGATCGATTCTCCAAATACAAGAAGAATTGGAACACCATACTTACATAGGTAGATTCGTGGTGATGAGGTCTTCAAAGCCTAGTGCTTCAAGCCACTCAATTTGGCCGGAAAAATGTCAACCCAAAACCCCCAAAATCTTCAATTTTTCGACCGGAAATTCCTCATCCTCTGGCGTCCTCGCCGTCGATGGTGGCCGAAAGCATAACGAGGATGTCGAGGCGAGTTGAACAAGTCCATGCCCGAGGCCTGAGGTGGCCGGACGGCAGCCCACCGCCGGCGAGTCGAGCCCCCACCGTCGCACCTCTCCTCCTCCGAGTTGACTCGGTCAACACAATCAATGCATAGTTTGACTTTCCCAAAGAAATAACCCAGTTTAAATACTTTCCCTTTTTAGAAACTTCCAAATATACTTTTCGATAAACTTCGAACAAACGTAACTTTCGTATAATAATTCCGTTTTCAACAATTCTCGCGTCTACAAACTTATCTCGACAAATTCTTCAATTTCCACCCGAAGTCAAACAATTACGACCAATCCGATAAAAAGTCAACAAGTCAATTCATCACAAGCTTATCCGATTAAACGATCAACGGTCTAAAATATTCACAACTTATTCCTCATAACTCGGAAAAATCCTCCGGAAGTTCCCACGAGCTCGAAATAAAATTATCTACAACTTTCACGAAGGATCTGAAATCAAATTCTCACCCGATAATTTAGTCGCCAACAAAGCCACCATATTAACATATTACGTCGAAATCACGACAAATCGTGAAACTCGCAAATCAAGTCGATAATCATTCCATTTAAGGTTCGGGTCGATCAACGGTCCAAAACGGATCATAATCACAATTCGGATAGACTCGAATACGAACTGATAAACTCGACGATATTCCAAAATTTCAAATATTCATAATATATTTCTCGGTCGTCGAAATAATAATCCGGAACCGCCCACGAACTCGAAATCATGCGTACCACAACTTTCGAGAAGAGACTCAACTCAAATTCTCGGCCAATAATTTAGTCGTGATCAAAGCTGGCGATTCAATCAATTATCAAAAATCTGCGATTACGCGTAACCTCATGGATTAAGCTGATTACACTACTGATTCTGTTCCGGGTCGTCACAAATCTACCCCCCTTAAAAAAATTTCGACCTCGAAATTTCCAAGTCTGCCAACTGAAAAGTAGGAATACTGCCTCTGTATACAGTTCAACTCCTAAGTGGTAACTTCGACTGAATAACTCTGTCAATGAAAAATGTCTCTATACCCACAAATCTCGAATCTGAACTGGCTCCTCCACAAACTGTCAATGACTTGTGTTTTTGGGATTGTTGGAGCACTTGGTTGAAAAGCAAGCCTATGGAAAACATTTGAATAACACGATTATTTTTTTAATGCAAACACAAACCCTCAAACACTTGTGTGCATTGAGTGATATCTAGTGAGTTTGATAGTTTAGAGACATGTTAGTTCAAATACATCTCATTGTGATGCATTTGGCTTAGCATATAGCATAACCATTTCGGCTTATTACATATGCATTGATTTCATGTTTCAAAAGTGTTGCTAAAAAGAATTTCAATCAATCTAGCCATGGTTCTTTGAGGAAAATCGATCCTCAATTCGGAATACTTACATGCCTTGTGTGATTTTATGCTTTGAGTCTAGTTTAGCTTAATTCTTTTCTTCTTTATTTGCTTGAGGACAAGCAAATTTTAAGTGTGAGGTAGTTTGTTAGGTCCATAATTGTATTCTAATTATATTCGTAACTTCATGCTTATTACTTATCTTCTTTGAATAAAGCATCGTTCTTATAATGTTTCTTGTTTATGCTAGAAAATTGGGAGTTCGCACGGAAATGCTCTTAAACATGGAAATTAATCACTTTTTGGAAAATCCGAGCACAATTCCAAAGTCACAAGAGCATTTGAAGCAACTTTGGAAAAATGACGAAAAGTGGTTGTCGGAAGTCATCGGAAGCTGCTGGAAAATCGCAGGATTTACCCATGGCCAATCGAACTATCAAGCATGGCCCAAAAGCTCTAAGCTAGGCCCAAGGGAAGACCTAAACCACCTTGATGGGAACCCTAACTGATTTGGTTAGGTGACACACAATTTGAATTTTGGCTCTTTTAGGCATGGTTTGGACTCTAGCTAGAAACCAAGAAAAGGGATCACAAGTTGTGGCCCTTGGATTAAACTTCATGGCCACTCGAGCACATCCAAGGGCTCACAAAATATCCCACTTTCTCTCCCAAAACCTCCCTTGGTCGAGCTCCCCTTAGAAATCACACATACAGCATATCTCATTTTTCATGTTTTTCTTAGTGTTTGCTCTAGAGATTGCCCTCATCCATTCCCTAACTGCTTAGCTCTCTCCTCTACTTAAACACCTCCTACATCACTACCAAAAATCCTAGTAACCTCCATCACCACCATCATATTATCATCTCCACCCTCCTCACCCTAGCCTAAGGTGGGTTCATCATATTTGTGAAGACAAAAAGCAAAAAGGGAGCAAGAAGTGAAGAAGTGCTTGAAGAACTTGAAGGTTTTGCTTAAGGGACTCTTCAGTTATTTCTTTCACCTATTGATCTCTCTTTATGTATCTAGACTCTATTTTCATTGTATGTAGTGAGTAATCCCATTTCTAACCCTAGCCGTTTGATGTACACAAATAATGGACTGATTTATGTATGGCCTATATTTTTATATATGTTGAGTGAAACATGTGTTTGTGAATAAAATTACTATGTGTTTGTGGTTGTTTATGTGTTTGAGCTTCATATATGGTTTTTATTATGCATGTGTTGACCTTAACTAAGTTGATGTATGCATTAAAGAACTAAAAATGGGACCTTTGTTGAATTAGTTACTCACCTAAGGCTAGATGAACATGTAAACATGATTAAGGTCTATTCCAAGAGGGTTTACCTTAAGGTTTGGTTTCCTTAGCACAAAACAAGGACTAGACTCTCTTGAGTCAAAATAGACTGATGGAACTTTAGTCAAGCACACATTGAATTGAGAGGTTATTGTGGCTATTAGTTGGGTCTTTCGATTCATAACTCAAAAAGTGAGGATTGGGAGATTAACTTAGACTTTCTCCTGGATCTTCCAATAGAGGTTTGGGAAGAGGAACCTTCCACAAGTATCACATAGTACACTTGTTTGCTTCACTCATGTGATATACAGTCAAGATGTAAACCCGAAATTGTTTAGGTCTTGGTCCCGGTTCACCAAATATTTCAAAGTTGGGCTTAAGTCGTCTAGAGTCCGAAATGGCTTAGGAGCTTAAGTTCAAAACCAAACGTGACTCAAAAGGTTACGATTTGGACATCCACTTGTGTGAAACGGACTTTAATTACATACATAAATTTGGACATTATTTGAGCATCAAGTCGTTAGTGGAGATTTCCCTAGCCAACCTTCTTCCTGTATTGTGAATTTGTTTGTTAGTTAATCTCTTTGATTTAATCTATAATCAATCAATCAACTTGGATAATCACTTCGTAATCAAATCACTCCTTGCAATGCTAAGTTTCCAAAGGACTTAATAATTTGAGATACACTTCCACATTATATTTTAGTTTAGTGTCAATATTAGTGCCTGGTTTTAACCGTGATCTAAGTGCATTATCATTCAAACAAAGGAGTTCAAGTGGCTAATTCTTGTGAGTTCGAAACTCGACTTCTATAAATACTATAATTGGACCCCGTATACTTACGGGTGGAAATAACTCTTCATACTTATGCGCTAGATAATAGTAAAGTGTGCAGGGGTAACTTTTCCAACATTGTGCAAGTCGAATATTAATGACTCTAGAAGCAGCTCTGGTCATGTGGGTGCTGGATCACAATGGAAACTGAGTATTTGGATTTCAAATTAATCTTGGCAGAAGAGAGATTCTTGAGGCTGAAACTTGGGGCCTTCATTATTGTGTGAAACTAATTATTGTGAGGAGGATCAGAATGGTTAAGATTGAATCTGACTCGACAATTCTTGTGAACCTGGTCAATTCAGGTGATATCCTTTCCCATCCTCTCGGCTTTTCTAATTAAAGGCTGCTTGAATGATCTGTAGGGTTTGCATCATTTTTTGATATCTCATATGGTGAGGGAAAGAAATATGGCAGTTGACTATTTAGCTAAGAGTACATTTTGAATGAGCTAGGTCTGATTATCTTTTTGGAGCCCCATATTCATGCATTGAAGGCGTATTTGGATGACATTGATGGAGTCCCTTTTTCCATACGTGTTAGGAGTTCTGTTATGAGCTAGGCTTTTTTTAGGTCCTTTGAAGCCCACTAACAATAATTGTGTTACAGTGCAACTGAGCCTGTAGCCAACTATCCCAATCAAGTAAATGTGGCAGTAATATGTAATATGGGGAGACATGTTAATAGCCGCCCACACTTCACTAGCATACTTGCAGTTTCTAAAGAGATGCTTGAGACTCTCATCACCAATATTACAACATTGACAGATAACAAAATTGCACAGCCTTCTTCTCATTCTTTGCACATTAATCAGAATTTTCTTATGAAAAATGGGTCACAAGAAAGTCTTCAATTTAAGAGAGTATTATTAATACTTAGATTGCTCTTTATTGAATTTTTTTTCTTTCTAAAACCTAAATTATGTAGAAAAATATAAGAAATGTTAAGTATCATATGCTATTAGACATAGAACTCAATTTGATACTTGAACCTATACTGTATATACTGTATATCAAAGCTGGCTCAGAGATTGTCAAGTATTACTTAATGTTCTAAATAACATGATGGACTTCAAGGTTCTAAATAACATGCAGTTTTTTAGGCGAATTCAATGCCAATCCAAGGCGGTTTCTTATAAATATATATATTTCTATATGAAGCATTATAAATAATAATTAAATCATATATAAAGTGTTAAACACAACAGTATATATTTATGCCTTTTAGGACAAAGTTATAAATTAACAATTAAAAACAAAAATCTCTAGCGAATACTCCTAGAAGCCCCCCAAGACCACCCGCCCACTCAAACTCTTGTATTGGCCGATTATAGCTAGGCAAGTCGGAAAGGTAAGAAGAAAATCAGCCAAAATTAGTTAAATTACCGATCAACTAGAATAACGTATCGAAATTATCTATTTTATAAAGAAGCGCACATTTTTGTATGTTAAGCAATGTTGGTGCTTTACGATGGACTAGTTGATTGCAGGCTAATCTTCATTGTAGGGTGGTTATGCAGAATGATGTGCGGTGTAGTGTGACTTGTTTCTTACAATCTGTTGACATATTTGGAAGTGGCGGAATAAGCATCTTTTTGAACCTAATTTTTGCATACCTACTTCCTATAGTAACGTAATTTGGAGAGCTATGGAAGAGTGGTTTAAGGCTCAAAATTCTCCTACATTGAAACAGTACTACAATTCTCACTTTTCTTGGCAGAAACTTGTAGCTTCTTGTGTGAAATTAAATGTTGATGGCTCTAAGAATGGTTCCGGTAGAATTGGGGCTGGTGGAGTTGTGAGAGATAATATAGGGAATTGGATCTATGGTTTTCAATGTAGCCTTGGTCTGGGAGAAGTCTTAACTGCTGAGTCTGGGGGTCTTTACTATGGTCTAATTATTTTGAAGAGGTTGTAGATTCAAGAAGTTGTTGTCGAATCGGATTGTGCCGTTTTGGTCAATTTAATTCTACAGAATGATACTGAACATCACCCCTTAGGCTCCTTAATTTCTGGATGTGTAAATTTGATGCAGTCATTTGATCAAATTATTTTATCTCATGTCTATTATGAGAGTAATATGACTGTTGATGCCCTTGCAAAGAAGAGTGTGGAGCATGCGATTGGTTTGGTGAAGTTCAATACTCCTCCTTTCCATGTTTTGAAGTGTTATTTTGAAGACATGGATGGTCATGAGTTTCTCAGAAGAGTTAAAAGTGACACTTTGAGCTAGTTTTGTGGTTTTCTTCTTTTGACCGCGAATGTAACCAAGAAAAGAAGAAGCGCGCATTTCTTTTTGGTTTACAAGGAGGCCTAAAACAGACCAAAGCAGAAAAAGTAAAAATCAAGACTAGGCCACAACAGGCCCAACTATAGTACACTTATAGATCGACGGACGATTCCTAGATCATGTAGAAAAGCTTCAACAGCCGAAGCGCGCATTTCTGATTAGGCGAAGAAAAGTAATATTCCAGTTCAGAATTAATATGTATCATCAAATAGGGAATAAAGGAAGGGAATAATGGGAAAAAGCATCTTTGTCTGCAAGTTCATCTGCACTTAATTAAGCTCTCTTTCTGTATTGCTTTTCTGCTTCTATTATGCTCACCAAGCTGCTTTAGCCCTTTAATCAACTTTATCTTGTTTGCTTTGCTTTCTATTAATTCTGCTGCAGCAGAAAGAGAAGGGCTGCGCACTTGCAACTAAATTACAAGATTGCACTGGGTAATGTATGCTGCAGTCGGTCAGTCACAACCACAGGGAAGGTAGCTAGCTAGCTAGAGACTATATCAAAGGGCAATCTGGGCTGATCATTATGCATTTGACAATTTTAGAGAAAAACAAAAAAATTAAAACTGATAAAGAATCTGGGAAAGTGAACTTGCACCATGTCACAACGATTTTCAGGTCTAAAAGACTCTCTTTGTCCTCTGAACTGGGCCATCTGTGCACCTCTTTCCAGAAATATGAAACTTTGACAACTATGCTAGTCTTTTATTTATGTACATTTTCCTAAGTGCCATTTCTTTACACAGAGAAATACTTCACCATGACTCTTCCCTCCAAACACCTCACAATACTTGTTCCCCATCAAAATCTTGAATCATTATTCTATATACCACTGACCAAAAAGGCAATGTCAAGCTGGTAGTGGTGGAATAGATTCCCGAACTGTTAAGTCTCAGAAGTGAGAATTTAGCATGTAGATTAGATTGTTTGAAACCAGCTTAGCTAGCAGAACTCATCCTCCAATTACTGGAATTTCTACTTTGGGAACCAGATTCTCCACTCTGCTACCATAAGGCTGTCAATAAGACCAGAAAAGTTAAAAATGCGGTTGCGAATTTGCTACTGTTACAAGAATCCTTGTATTGAACATATAAACTAGCACAAGTTTTAGATATAGTGAACATTATTGAAAATCCCTACCAGCATTGAATTTCTTGTATGTTAGAGCCTTAGAGGTGAGAGGAATCTTAGCATCTATGTTTGAAATGGAGTACATATATCTTCTGCAGCATATATTTCTTAATTATTACTGATAGTATGATTTTTTTGTTCAGGTACAAGTCTGCTGCGTGCTGCAGTGATAGTATGATTTCTTAATTACTTTCATTGTTTTCAAGCTGGAAGTTCTGTTGCTCTAAAGTTTGTAACGTAATTGGTGACATTCCCACTAAGCACACACAAGAGATTAATTACAGAAGAGTTCTTGAAGGGCTTTGTTCCAGAGGAGAAGTATCAAGCATTGCAACAATGAAATCACAAGCTGGCCCTAATCCCCAGGAAGAGTACAAGCTGAAGGATACGAAACCCCAGCTTGGGGAACGATGGCCTCATGGAGGAGTGCGCGGTGGAGGAGGGTGGATTAGCAGTGACAGAGCTACGAGCACTTATGACCTTGTTGAGCAGCAGTATTATCTCTATGTGAGAGTTGTCAAAGCCAAAGATCTTCCAACAAACCCTGTAACCGGAAGCTGTGACCCTTACATAGAAGTGAAACTTGGAAATTACAAAGGGAAAACTCAGCACTTCGAGAAGAAAACAAACCCCGAATGGAAACAGGTGTTTGCATTTTCAAAAGATAAGATTCAATCCTCCATACTTGAAGTTTATGTCAGAGAGAAAGACATGGTAGCAAGAGATGACTATGTAGGGAAGGTGGTGTTCGACATGAATGAAGTACCTACTAGAGTTCCACCGGATAGCCCTTTGGCGCCACAGTGGTACAGATTAGAAGACCGGAGAGGTGATGCTAAAGTCAGAGGAGAGGTTATGCTTGCTGTTTGGATGGGCACACAAGCTGATGAAGCATTCCCAGAAGCATGGCACTCTGATGCTGCTTCAGTTCATGGAGAAGGAGTTTTCAGTATTCGGTCCAAAGTGTACGTTTCACCAAAGCTTTGGTATCTTAGAGTTAACGTAATTGAAGCGCAAGATGTGGAGACACATGACAAGAGCCAACCACCACAGGCTTTTGTGAAGGCTCATGTTGGAAACCAGACACTCAAAACAAAGATTTGTCCAGCCAAGACCCCCAATCCAATGTGGAACGAAGATTTGATCTTTGTTGCAGCAGAGCCTTTCGAAGAACTGCTTGTACTTACAGTTGAAAATAAAGTCAGCTCGTCTAAAGAAGAACAAGTGGGGAAAATAAGCCTGCCACTGAGCATGTTCGAAAGGCGCTTAGATCACAGGCCAGTCCATTCTCGCTGGTTCAACCTCGAAAAATTTGGTTTTGGTCAATTGGAGGGAGACAAGAGACATGAGCTCAAGTTTTCAACCAGACTCCATCTAAGGGTCTGCCTTGAGGGTGCTTACCATGTGCTAGATGAATCGACATTGTACATAAGCGACGTGAGGCCTACTGCTCGACAGCTGTGGAAGCAGCCTATTGGGATTCTTGAAGTGGGGATCTTAAGTGCTCATGGGCTTCTTCCAATGAAGACCAAGGATGGTAAAGCAACAACTGATGCTTACTGTGTAGCCAAGTATGGACAGAAGTGGGTGAGGACTAGGACAGTCATCCAAAGCTTCAGTCCAAAATGGAATGAGCAATACACATGGGAGGTCTACGACCCTTGCACAGTGATCACACTGGGAGTTTTCGACAACTGCCACCTAGGTGGAAACGAGAAACCAACTTCCGGTAGTGGAGCTAAAAATGACTCAAGAATAGGCAAGGTAAGAATCCGGCTATCCACTCTTGAAATGGATCGGATTTATACCAACTCTTATCCACTTCTTGTTCTACACTCATCCGGATTGAAGAAGATGGGGGAGCTACAGCTAGCGGTAAGGTTTACCTGTCTCTCGTTGGCTAACATAATTTACCTCTACGGTCATCCCTTGCTTCCCAAAATGCATTACCTGCATCCATTCACTGTAAACCAGTTAGACAGTCTAAGGTATCAAGCAATGAACATTGTGGCAGTCAGACTCGGCAGAGCTGAACCGCCACTACGAAAAGAGGTTGTCGAGTATATGCTTGATGTAGACTCCCATATGTGGAGCATGAGAAGAAGCAAAGCCAACTTCTTCAGAATTGTCTCACTCTTCTCTGGCCTAATCTCCATGAGCAGGTGGCTTGGCGAAGTTCGTCACTGGAAAAATCCAATCACTACAGTCTTAGTTCATGTTCTGTTTTTCCTACTGATCTGCTACCCTGAGTTGATCCTCCCAACCATCTTCCTCTACATGTTTCTCATCGGAATATGGAACTTCCGTTTCCGCCCAAGAGTTCCACCTCACATGGATACTAAACTCTCGTGGGCAGAAGCTGTACACCCTGACGAAATGGATGAAGAGTTCGACACCTTTCCCACATCCAAGGCACAGGACGTGGTGCGAATGCGGTATGACAGACTAAGAAGCGTGGCGGGAAGAATTCAAACGGTGGTTGGAGACATTGCAACTCAGGGGGAGAGATTCCAGGCAGTGCTCAGTTGGAGAGACCCAAGAGCAAGCAGTTTGTTTGTATTTCTGTGCCTAATCATTACTGTGGTGCTCTATGTGACACCCTTCAAGATGCTTGCTCTCGTTTCGGGCATAGTTTGGCTACGCCATCCTAGATTCAGGAGCAAGTTACCTTCCGTGCCCAGCAATTTTTTCAGAAGACTACCGTCTCGTGCTGACGGTATGCTCTGAGAATCACAACGAAATAGCAACAATGAAGGTAGTCCTAAATTGACTTTTTTTTTATCTGTTTAACGTTATTTACTTTGTTTGGGTTCAGATTCACATTTAGAGTTCCTAAAGCAATGCAACAATAGTGTGTTCTGTAATTCGAGGGTGTCCAGCTATGTTTTGATATCAAGTTATGAACAAAAGAACTTGGGAAGAGCTTCCCGCCTTCCCTAAAGTAATTACTGTATATCGTCTACTGTAATTTTAGATATAAAGTGGTAACAACCAAAACAAGGAAAAGCAGAATCAAATCAAATTGGAAATAGCTCATAGGACAAAATTTGAATGTGAATGTAAACAGGAAATACAACCACTGATGACATACAGACACAATTACAGATGTAGCTTGTATCCTAAGTAATAACTGAACTATCTAAAAGACAAGCTAATGAGACTTCATGTGGACCTAAGAGAAAATTTGGCAGCTAAGTTTGTCTTCAAATCACAGAAAGCCTGAATGGACATTATCAACAAACCATTTACAACCTTCTGATTATCTTTCTCATCGTGCGAGATGACATTATTTTCCTTCAATTTATTGTTGGGGAAACATTTGTAAATATATTTATAACCTTCTGATTATCTTTCTTTTCGTGCGAGATGACATTATTTTCCTGCAATTTATTGTTGGGGAAACATTTGTAAATATATTTATAACCTTCTGATTATCTTTCTTTTCGTGCGAGATGACATTATTTTCCTGCAATTTATTGTTGGGGAAACATTTGTAAATATAGTTTGACAAAAGTGTAGGCAGTAATGAGCATTAGACTTGAGATTACTTCCCAATTGTAATCTTGATCGTAATTGAACAACGACAAACGTGGCATATACAGCTCGTATGGTACGGATATTATCTCAACTTAACCACTCTTTAAGGTGTTGGATTTTATCCACAAAAAACCTCCGATATTGTCCCAAGTTAATCACTTTTAAGGTATTGTGGATAACGTGAGATTACTTCCGAATTGTAATCTTGATCGTAGTTGAATAGCAACATGCAGTCCGTACAGGAGTATGTAGTCGTTATTGTATGGATATTGTCTCAACTTAACCACCTTTAAAGTGTTGACTTTTATTCACAAAAAGTTTCCGATATTGTCCCAACTTAACCACCTTTAAAGTGATGATGTTTATCCACAAAAATCCTCGATACAATTTGGAATAGTCCAACCACATTTAAGTTATATTTAATATTGTCATGTTTCGATGTGGGATCTCCAATCCAACATGCCCCTTACGTGCAACCGAAGTACGAGGTTAGCACGTTAAACCAAGTCCAAAATTCACATCGAAATCTTGGTTATACATTTCGCTATAGCCAACGTAACAGTTTTTAGAAGGCCCAATTAAATCTGCGGGAGCCAACACAACAATTTTTCGAAGGCCCAATTCAATTCGAGCCCACTGGGCTCAGGGCGTGATTGGAAAATACCCACTCTGATACCAAGTTGAACAGCGACAAGTGTGTCACATGGAGTCTGTATTGTACCGATATTGCCAATTGTCCCAACTTAACTACCTTTAAAGTGTTGAGTTTTATCCCCAAATGCCTTAGTACAATTAAAAATAGTCCAAGAACATTAATATTGTCATATTTCGATGTGGTCCAATCCAACAATCGTAATATAGCTACTTGCAAAAGAGGAGAAGAACATCATATCTTAACACAGTTGAAAAACAAATAACACTGGCGATGGAAACCTATTATAGAAATGAAGTGCCAAATGCCAATAGAATTTATAGAACTTCTCTTTAACATATCATCTATTAGAATTGTAAGCCATGACACACTTATTAAAGTTATGAGTTATTTTCATAACTTGAAATCCATAAACAGTGACAACACACAATTATAGACTTCTTTAGGAAATTCTAAAAGGAAATAATTCATTCCTAAGATCTGAACTTTCGCCGATGTATCAATATGATGCCCGAAATTAAAAAACTATCAAAGTGATGGCCAAACTCTCAAAACTACATTTACGTGATTCCTAGAACCATTTTCCATCACAACACCGTCTATAATGATGACGTTGCATTTTTTTTTTCAAAAACAGAGAGAGAAAGACTTTAATACCCTTACAATTTTTATAAATATTTTTTTTTTAAATTTCCAATACTTTTCTTTTTTGTTTTATTTTTATATTTTTTTTTCTCTTTGATAATTTTAGAGTTTGGGCATCACTTTGATAGTTTTAAACTCGAGCATCATATTGACGACTCGACGAAATATCAAACCCTGAGAGTGGCTTTTTTCCTGGCAGTTCTTCTCCATCTCTCACTCGTCGTTGAGCTCTCCGGAGACGAACCACCCAAAATATTATCAATTAAATAACTCATTACTCTTTATTTATTTTTTCAATTTTCAATATTCTTTTTTCTTTTTTCAATTATCTCTTTTTCCCTCTCTCTCAATTTGTAAAACCAAATGAGAGTTTAATAAATAATAAATATTAAATATTAATTACGTTAATTGAGAGAAAATATATACGACACTTAAACCTGTTTGACTCGCTTCATTTTCGAGCCCAGGCGTCACATAAGCGGTGACACTGGCACCCAGATAAGAGTGTTTGGAGTCCTTATCTATATGCTCCTTGGTGATTTGTATCATCTGCTTGGAGCTAGAGGTATGATGTTTGTCTTTCTTCTCCCGATTGGCCTTGTTTGCGTCCGATTTCGTCTGTTCAACAACACAAAAGATTAAAAAACTAATAAATGACTAAAAAATAAATTATTTAATTTCGTCAATTTAAATATAAAAAAAAGACGAACCCGATACGATTCTTCTTTGAAGTAGTTGACCAACCACTCACACTCATCTTCCCTTCCCCACGCAGCTCTACAGGGGTAGGCGAGCGACCGAATTGGAGGTAGTACTTGTGAAATTTGTACTTCCAATCACAATAGATGGCGTTGGTGGTGGTGTTGATGTACCTAAGCATCCCCAGTGTGTCATCCACATCATAGTGCACCTACAAAAAAAGAATAAGAAATTAAAAAATGTATATATTATGAAATTACAATTTTTATTGATTATTAAAAAATAAATTTAAAATTGTATTTTGGAGAGTTCTCTAAACACCTTCCCCTTCTCTAAGTCTGGAAACTCCTTCCAGCTGGACGCAAGCATACGGATGTTGTTGCGAATAATTGTTCTGATGATGTGTGATGAGAGACTATCTAGCTGCAAGGTAGGAGGGCTACCGGTGAAATCGTCGTATAGCAACTAAATCTCTTGCCCCGTCGCCTTGGACAAGTTCTCAGATTTTCCGCCATTTCCGAGTCCTCTGGTCCTTTTGTGACAACCCGAACTGGAAATAGTATGTTTATCGGCTTAATTTGCGAGTTTCGTGATTAGTCGCGATTTTGTCGAAATTAGTTGATATGGCGCGCTTGTTAACGACTAAATTATCGGGTCAGAATTTGATTTGAGTTCCTTCACGAAAGTTGTAGAGAATTTAATTTCCAGTTCGTGGGAATTTCCGGAGGATGATTTCGAGTTACGTGGAATAAGTTATGAATATTTTCGGCCATTAGATTTAGTCGTGTTTTTATCCGTTTGGTTTCAATACGATTTGGACAATATGTGTACGGTATAAATACGGCATGAATACGTCAGATTTTGGAAACTTTCCATTTTGGGAAACTGGGTCGTTGACCGCGTTGACCACGGTCAAAACTGACCCATTTCAGGCCGAGCTTTTGTTACCTTCGATGTGCCTTATTCCGGCATCATTTAGCCGTGGTGACTTCATGAAAGTTGTTGGGCTTGAGCTCCTCTTTCTTTTGATAGGTCATTCACCCAATTTGGTTGCCAGATGAAGAAGTTATGACGTTTTGAAGTTTGTGAATTTTCGACAAGATTCGGCGGCGACGGAGGCGGCGGTGGCGGCCGAGTTGGAGGTCGACCCTATAGGGGTTTTGAAGCCTATGGAGAGGTGAGTTGAACTCAAGTGGTGTTGCACCTTGCCGTGGACGGTAGTGGCCGATCGGAGTTAATGAATTCCGGCGAGGGTTTTCGACTTCAAAGTTAGTTTTGGAGGTTTTCCGGTCAAAATTGGGCTTAGCATTGAACTACAAAGTTGTTGAAAATGTCGAGATCTTCAAATCCATGTGTAGGTTGCAAATTTTTGGGCCGATGAAATTTTTCGGCAGCGGTGGCAGCGGAGGCGGCCTGGCGGGCCACCGTGCGCGGCGGTTTTCTAGACGAGGTGATTTTCGACAAGTTTTATGTCGTTTTGCTCGGCATCGCTGACCGATCGCATTGGTGAGGTTTATATTTTGAATTGAGCATCAGAATTTGTGGCGAGGTTTTATAGTGTGTTTATTGGATTTTTGGCGATTTCGTCGATATTCAAGTTATATGTTTTCGGGAATGGTTGATTCTCAAGGTGTGGTTCAGGGTTTTGAATTATGATTTTGAACAGTGGTATTTATGATTATTCAGGAGATCGTGATCGTTCGTTTGGCGAGGGATTTTCCGCCGGATCACAGGATTAACGCGTTTTACGTTGTGCTAGCCTGTGAGTGGACATATTTCTTTTCACTGATTGGTTGCGAGTCTTTATTATACATTTTACGAGTATGAGCATGCGTATGAGATTATGATTTATACGAGCATGTGCTTTACGATTATGCATTTACGAATACGCATCGACGAATATGATTTTATAATTATGTATTATGAATATGCATTTATATTATGCTTTATACACTTGCATGAAACTATTTATGATTTGGTTTACACAGAGTACAACCTCAGTGTCTTTGGTTGTATCGATACACTTAGCATCCCGGCTGATCCCCGAGGATGTTTACGGGGGGGGGGGGGGGGGGGGGGACTGTTACCCTGTGCCGAGGTATTTTTTGGGTGGGAACAGATACCCTGACCTTAGGCCTTTCTGGCTAGAATCACGTGTGAGTTTGGGATCCCGTGATTCGGACTGTACTAGCGCGGATGTGTCCATGAGTGACCCCGCGGAATTTTCGATGCATGCTCTGTACGTGTGAGGAGTTAGAGTCTCCCTCGTGTACCATTTAATTTTCATGCTTTTAGACTCGCGTATGTTTTTATAAACATATATATGCATTCGGCAAAAGACATTTGTTTTCGTCCACCCACTCTAACAGTTTATATGTCTTTCCCTGGGCTCTTCATTTTCTTTGCCCAGTTTGCAGTTTGAATTCGGGTGTCGCACATCGTAGTTGGAGGCTTAGTATTCGAGCCACTTTTTATTTCTCAGTAGGTTTCTAGTTTGGCCTACTATTTGTATATATGTATATATTAGAGGTCGCTCTGAGTACTGTTTATGTTTATATTTTCCAATGATTTTCCTGGATTTCTGTAAAGCTACAGTTGCATTTATTGCTTTACATTATGATATGTTTTTGAGAAATCCGGATGGGATTGGATCCCACGGTTTGGCTTTTGTGGTATAGGATGAAGTGTATTTTCGAGTGCAGGTTAATGACAACTGCGCGTTATAGAGGAAACTCTGTCGAAATTTTCGGTTTTTGAAAGTTCACGTTTTTTTAGGAAGGGTTTGATTCCAGTTTAGGAAACTAAATCGGGGTTGGGTCCTTTCACCTTTTTGGTTGAGAGTCTGATGGGGTCATACTGACCTTACACCACGCGCTGTAAAGAATAGACTCGGAGGCTGAAAGGACCTAACTCTGATTTAGTTGCCTAAACCGAAATCAAACCCCTTTGAAAACATGACCTTAAATTTTTTTTGCCAGAGTTTACATTGAAATACGTGAGCCAAAATTAGAACCTGCAAAGAGAATCATACTTCGAATATTCCACAAAAGCTAAACCATGGGGCTTCTTTCCCCATATGAATTTCTCAACATCATATATAATAATAAACCACAAGGTTTATAAGAAATTCAGAAAAAATTTAGGAGTAAACTCAACTAAAAACATAATATAAGTATTCAGAGCGACGCATATACACATCATATACAACCAGTAGGTCAAACAAAGAACCTACTCGAACTGAAGTGTGACCTGAACTCTACGCATCCACCTTCGACGTGCAACCCTAGAACTCAAACTGCAAACTGGGCAAAAGAAACCGAAAAGTACAGGAGAAGGCAAATGAAATCGTTAGAGTGAGTGGACGAAAATAATAATATGCCTTTCACTAATTTAAACATGAAATCATGATGCGAGTCTAAAATCATCAAACACAGGTAAAGTGGTTGTTATAACCTTCCTCGATACCGAATAAAATGTGAAGGTCGTAACTTGAGTACATTTTCCTCAAAGTTACAATCATGCTCAACCAGGTAAGGGGCTTGTCATAACCTTCTTAGGAGCCATATAATCACGGGTCAGGCGTTTGTCATAACCTTCCCGGAGCATCTCGGGGATCAGCCGAGAAGCCAATGCATCCATACATCCATAATCCATGTAAAACAAATCATATATGTGCCTCCAAGTAAAAAAATACATAATCATAATTGCATACTCGTAAAATGCATAACATAAAATGCATAATCAAGACTCGCAAATTGACAGTGAAAATCAAAGTGTCTACTCACAGTACGAAGCTAACTTTGAGGTCCAGCGGAAGATCCCTCGCCAAACACTCGATCAAGATTACCTGAATAATAGGGATACGATCGATATATAACAAAACACAACACACAGAGCTAATACGTCAAGAACCTCACGTTCTCGAAAGACGTATCGCTCGAAATATCGACGAGGATAGCAAAATTCCCAAATTACACCCAAATAACTCTCGTCCCAAATTAGAAAACTCAAATCAACTCAAAAACCTCACCATTGAGTTCTCGCCAGAGATCCGCCGCACACGGCGGTGAGTGGGGACGCAGCCGCCGGAATTTCCACCAACCCAGAAATCTTCAACCTATACTTCAGTTTGAAGATCTCGACATTTTCAACAACTTTTCAGTTCAAAACTAAACCCAATTTGAACTGGAAAAGATCCAGAACTCACCGTGAATTTCGAAAACCTCGCCAGAATTCCCATACTTTGATCGGCCACCACCAGCCACGGCAAGGGCTGAAACCACTTGGGATAAACTCACCATTTCAAGGGATTCAAAACCCCCATAACCTCGACCCTCATCACCACCGTCTCCGCCACCTCCATCACCGGCGAAATTCGCGGGACAACCCCCAACTTCACCGCGTCGTATCTTCTTCATCTGGCAACCAAAATGAGTGATCCACCTATCAAATTGAAGAAGAGCTCAAGCCCAACAACTTTCATCAAGGAAGCGTGGCCAAAGGATGCCAGAATAGAGCACACCGCCGGCAAGAAAATTTCAGCCAAAATGGGTCAATTTGACCCACAGTCAACTCGGTCAACGGGCCAGAAATCCCAAAATGGAAACTTTCCCAATTTATCTCGTATTAATACCGTATATATACCGTACACATACATGCCCAAATCAACGGTTCAAAACAAATCTGATCAAGTGAAAGTACCTGACTCCGATTTAGTTGCCTAAATCGAAATCAAACCCCTTCTGAAAAACACGAACTTTCAAAAACCATAGAAATTTCAGCAGAGTTTCACTATATCGCGAAGTTACCATTACCCTGCACCCGAAAAATACACTTCATCCTATGCCACAAAAGCCAAACCATGGGCACCAATCCCATCCGGATTTCTTGAAAACATATCATAGTATTAAACAATAACCAAAACTGTAACTTTACAGAAATCCAGGAAAATCATATGAAAATATAAACATCAGAGTATTCAGAGCGACCTCTAGTATATACATAAATATACAACAATTGGCCAAACTAGAAACCTACTGGGAAGGAAAAGTAGCTCGAATACTAAGCCTTCAACCTTGACGTGCGACACCAGAATCCGAACTGCAAACTGGGCATTGAAAACAAAGAGCCCAGGGAAAGACATAAACCGTTAGAGTGAGTGGACGAAAATAAATGACTTTCGCCGAATAATGTATGTTATAAAAACATATGCGAGTCTAAATTAATGCATGAAAATCAAATGGTACACGAGGGAGACTCTAACTCCTCAAGCGTACAGGGCATGCATCGAAAACCCTACGGTGTCACTCATGGACACATCCACGCTAGTACAGTCTGAATCACGGGATCCCAGACCGTCGCGTGATTCCAGCCAGAAAGGCCTCAGGTCAGGGTATCTGCCCCCCCCCGGTAAACATCATCGGGGATCAGCCGGGATGCTAAGTGTATCGATACAACAGTATATACTGTGACTGTACTCTGTATAAACCAAATCATAAATAGTTTATATGCAAATGTATAAAGCATATTGTAAATGCATAGTCATAATACATAATTATATAAGCATATTCGTCAATGCATATTCGTAAATACTTAATCGTAAAATTCATGCTCGATTAAATCATAATCACATACGCATGCTCAAGCTCATAAAACGTATAATAAAGACTCGCAACCAATCAGTGAAAAGAAATGTGTCCACTCACAGATAAGCACAGTGCGTAAATGCGCTAATCCCGAGATCCGGCGGAAGATCCTTCGCCAAGCGTACGATCTCGATCTCCTGAATAATCATAAAATATCACTGATCAAAATCACAATTCAATACTCTGAATCACACCTCGGAAACCAACCATTTCCGGAAATATATGATTCGGATATCAAGAAAATTGTCGAAAATCCCATAAATACTCCATAAATCCCTCGACACAAAATCCACCACTCAAATCAATTCGAAAACCTCAAGACGACGATCGGGGCGTGATTACGAGTAAAACGACATAAAGCACCACGGCCCAATATCGCAGGAAAACTTTTCCGGCCGATTCCGACGCCGTCACTCCACCAAAACCTCCCAAACCAAGGGGGTTTCCATCCTTGGCTCGAACCCAGTCCAAAGCAGCCCAAAAACCCACCGGAACACCGCTGGAAAACCTCCCTCCGTTAAATCCGATTCCGTTCACTTTCCTCCTCAAAATTCTCCAACCAAACCATCACCAAAACACACCATACATACATCATATGAAAGTCCACAAGACAAGCTTCAAAACCATACCTCACACTACAACATTTGGAGACATTGCCGGCGACTTTTAAGTCGCCGGCAATGTCTTTAGACATTACCGGCGATTTTCGCCGGAAAATCGCCGGTAATGTCTTTTTTTTTTTTTTTTTTTTAACATTACCGGCGATTTTTGTCGCCGGTAATGTCCGTCGCCGGCAATCCCTCGATGGTAATGTAAAAAAAAAAAAAAAAAAAGACATTACCGGCGACTTTATTTATGTCGCCGGTAATGTCTTTTTTTTTTTTTTTTTTTTTACATTACCGGCGACATGAATTTATGTCGCCGGCAATGTCTTTAGCTTCGAGACATTACCGGCGACATAAATTCATGTCGCCGGCAATGTAAAAAAAAAAAAAAAAAAAATTACATTACCGGCGACTTAAGTCGCCGGTAATGTCCAAAAATCGCCGGCCTTGTTTTTGGACATTACCGGCGACTTAAAAGTCGCCGGCAATGTGTAAAAATGTTGTAGTGTCAAACTCCGGCAACCGTGCCGTTTTCCGTCGGCTACAACGACGGCGAGTCACGGACTCACTGAGTCAACACGGGTTGACTCGGTCAACTCGGCCAGAACGGGTCAACTCAATCAAACAGTCCATTTTCAAACTTTTTCGATAACTTTATGACTATTTGGCTATTCATACGTCGCGAACCGACTCTATCCGCAATTCGGATAACTCAAAATCAAACGGATAAACATGACTAACTCGACGAAAATTTTAAATATTCATTTTATATTCCTCGATTATCCGAAAAATCCTCGGAAAGCTCCTACGAACTCGAAATCAGATTCTCTACATTTTCCACGAACAAGCCCAAACTAAATTCGTGTCCGATAATTAAGTCATGAACAAAGCCACATATCTGATTAATTACGACTAACCACAATTATACGTATAACCCGCGAATCAAGCCGATTAATATACCAATTTCGGTTCGGGTTGTCACAAATATACCCCCGTTACAAAAATTTTGACCTCGAAATTTACGTACCTGCTAACTGAACAGATGAGGATACTGCTCTTGCATATGCTGCTCGGTCTCCCAAGTGGCTTCCTCAATTGAATGATTCTGCCATAAGACCTTCACAAGCGGAATAATTCTGTGCCTCAACTCTTGTACACGTCGATCGAGAATCTGCACTGACTCTTCCACATAAGTCAAATCTTCTCGAATAGGAAGCTGATATAGTGCTAAAAATGTGATGGATTCGGAATATACTTCTGCAACATCGATACATGGAAGACATCGTGCACTCTAGCCATCTCTGCGGGTAACTCCAACCTATATGCCACAACACCAACCCTCTCGGTGATCTCATAAGGACCGATATACCGTGGCCGAAGCTTGCCACGCTTCCCGAAATGAACTACTCATCTCCAAGGAGACAATTTCAGGAAAACCCAATCGCCCACCTCGAATGCAAGATTCTTCCTTCTGTCGATCTTGGGCAATCTTCAATCTGTCTCGAATAATCTGAATATCCTCAGTGGTGCTCTTCACCAAATTAGGACCAATGAGTCAACGTTCACCCACCTCACTCCAACACAATGGAGTACGACACTGCTTCCCGTATAAAGCCTCATAAGGTGCCATATCGATGCTGGCCTGATAACTGTTATTATAAGCAAACTCGATCAAATGAAGCTGTTGATCCCAATTCCCTCTAAACTACAATACACATGACCGCAACATGTCCTCAAGGTTCTGAATGGTCCTCTCAGACTGCCCATAAGTCTGAGGATGGAAAGCTGTACTGAAATGTAGTCTGGTCCCCATAGCTCGCTGCAATGCCTGCAAAAACTCTGAAGTGAACTGACTATCTCGGTCAGAAACGATGGACACAGGCACACCATGCAAATGAACAATCTCATCTAAATACAACTTTGCTAATCTGCCCACTGAAATCTTCCCTGGAAATGCAAGGAAATGAGCTGATTTCGTCAAACGGTCCACAATGACCTAAATACCAGTGTTACCAGCGGAAGTAGGTGGTAACTGATAAACGAAATCCATAGTGATATGCTCCCACTTCCAAACTGGAATCTCTAAAGGTTGTAGCTTTCCCGCAGGTTTCTGTCTCTCTGCCTTCACTTGCTGACAAAGGAGGCATCTATTCACATACGCTGCAATTTCCCTCTTCATATTCCGCCACCAATAGTAGGCTCTAAGTGTGCGAAACATCTTCATACCGCCTGGATGCATACCGTAAGCAGAACAATGGGATTCATCCAAGATCTCTTTCTTCAAGCCCTCGTCTCTAGGTACACAAAGTCTACCTCTGAACAACAATGTACCGTCACTACTCAGCTGAAACTCTGTTGGCACACCATTCCGAATCATGGTCTTCTTGTCCAACAGATAGGGATCCACATCCTGAGCTTCACGGACCTGATCAATCAATACTGGTCAAGGCTACATCATAGTCCCACACTAACTCAGCTCTCGTAGCTCATAACTCTGCTAACATGGAAACTCTGGCCACACACAAATGAAACAATGAAGCTCCAGATTTCCAACTGAGTGCATCAGCAACGACATTAGCCTTCCCTGGATGATACTCAAAGGTCCAATCATAGTCATTGATCAAATCCATCCATCTGCGCTGTCTCATATTCAGATCTGGTTGCGTGCGCAAATAAGTGAGACTCTTGTGATATGTATATATCTTGTACTGAGCTCCGTACAAGTAGTGTCTCCAACTCTTCAAGGCTAATACAATGGCAACCAACTCCAAATTATGCGTAGGGTAATTGACTTCATATGGTTTCAACTGCCTGGAACCATAAGCTACCACTCTGCCATGCTGCATCAAGACACAACCAAGACCCAATTTCGATGCATCGATGTAAACCACTTGAACTTGACGCCTTTCTTTGTCAATCTGGTAAGTGGAGTGGCAATCCTTAAAAAATCATGCACAAAGCACTGATAGTACCCTGCCAAACCCAAGAAACTCCTGATCTCTGGTACAGTGGTAGGTCTACTCCAATTCAATACAGCTTTAATATTGTCAGGATCCACGCTGACTCCCTCAGCATATATCACGTGACCCAAAAACTTCACGTTGTTCAACCAAAACTCACACTTGTTGAACTTCGCAAACAACTGATTATCTCGCAAAGTCCGCAAAACAGCTCGTAAATGTTTCTTGTGCTGGCCCACACTCCAGGAGTAAATCAGAATGTCGTCAATGAATACGATCACAAACTTGTCTAGGAATCACCTGAACACCCTATTCATCAAATCCATGAAAGCTGCAGGGGCATTAGTCAATCCAAACAGCATAACCAAGAACTCATAATGTCCGTACCGTGATCTGAAAGCTGTCCTGGGCACATCTGACTATCTGATCCTCAACTGATGGTATCCAACCTTGAGATCAATCTTTAAAAAGACTGAAGCTCCCTTGAGTTGGTCAAACAAATCGTTAATCAGCGGTAACGGATACTTGTTCTTCACGGTGACCTGATTCAGCTTCCGGTAATCAATGCATAACCACATGCAACCATCCTTCTCCCTCACAAACAATACAAGAGCACCCCATAGTGATACATTGGGTCGTATGAAACCTTTCTCTAGAAACTCTTGAAGTTGAATTTGTAACTCTTTAAATTCTGCTGGCGCCATACGATAAGGTGCCTGAGATATAGATCCAGTGCCTGGTAAAAGCTCAATAGTGAAATCAATTTCTCGAACTGGAGGAACGCCTGGTAACTCCTCCGAAAATACATCTGGAAACTCAGAAACAACCTCAATGTCACCAATGTCTGGTACCGCAGCCTTTGTATCCATAACATGAGCTAAGTATGCAACACAACCCTTTTTCATCAACCGCTCGGCCTTCATCGCTAAAATCACACATGGCAGGGTAGTATTCTTCTCACCGCAAAACAATATCTCCGGAAAAACGGGACGTCGAAACACCACCTCCTTCTTGTGAAAGTCGAACATAGCCCAATGTGTCTCCAAGAAGTCCATACCCAAAGTCACATCAAAATCGACAATGTCTAACAACATCAAATCTGCGGCTAAACCCTAACCTCCCACAAAGATCTCACAATCTCTATACACCCAACCAATACTCACAACCTCACCGGACAGATACAACACTCTCCACAACCCCGAAAGTGGAGATGCATGCATGGTAGCTAAATATGACAATCTAAATGATATGAATGAATGCGTAGCACCTGGATCTAGCAAAGTAAGTACTAGATAGCCAAAAACATGCAACGTACCAATAACAACCTCTGGTGAAGCTCTGCCCTCACGCAATGACATGGCATGAACCCTGGCCTGTCCAGCTGGTCGTCCACGCTGATGGTGACCCTGCTGTCTAGATGACTGTACTGGTCGATCTCTAGAAGTAGTACCTCGATCTCCTCCTGAACTCTGAGATGCATGTCCACCAACACCAGTAGACTGGAAGCATTCCCTCGCAAAGTGACCATTCTGGCCACAACGATAACAAATGGTAGTGCCTCGCTGACAAGGACCAAAGTGATGCCTGTTGCAGAAATTGCACAATAGATACTCCCTCGGTACGACAAAAGTGCCACCAGTACGTCCAGGATAGCTGGATCCGCTAGAACTCCCACTAGACTGGGGTCTCTGTGGCCGGCCTCCTCCATCTCTGTCTCTATCTAGTCGTACTAGCTGATTATCTATATGGTCCACTGCCAGATGATGATGCCGATCCGGAAGTACCTGAACTCAGCCTCTTTGAAGGTCCCTGACTCGGTTCACCCTCCTCAAATCGTCGAGACTGGAATCACATTTTCCTTTCCTTCTCTATATCCTTGCCTCGGAGTGCAGCACTCACAAACTCATCAAAGTTATTCTGAGGCATCGTAGTCAATGTTCCCTTGATGTTCAGGTTCAAGCCTAACTCAAATCTCTGGCACTTGGCTTCCTCTGAGGCCACCATGTCGCGAGCAAATCGAGACAAACGAGTAAATATGTCCCGGTACTCATGTACTGATATGCTACCCTGTCTCAAGTTGGTGAACTCCTCATACTTCCGCTGCTGTGTAGCCTGGTTGAAATACCTCCACATAAACAAATCTCTGAACAATGTCCATGGAGTATCAACCGGAACTCTATCAATGCTAACCCACCAGAAGTATGCATCAGACTCAAGTAAACCAACCGCTGCCGCTGTCATCTACTTAGGAGTGAAACGCAGACGCTCACAAACTCGTTCAACCTGAACCAACCAAGCCTCACATATCTCTGGATCAGCTGAACCCGAGAAAACAATTGCTCCAGCAGTTCGAGCTTTGACCACAGGGTCAAAACGCTCCTCCAAATGCAATACTCGCATAAGCAAGTCATGCGTCTGGCAAACCTCATCAGAATCCACATCCCTATTGACACGGGAACCACATCTAGGAGGCATCCTAATGATAAGAGAAAAAAACATTAGTCACAAGGCACAAGGAACGTAATCATGAAACTTCAAATATTTGAAAACATACAACACCCGAAGCATTGATGAGTAACCGCTGGCCAGTCGGGTCATCGCTCCAGACATGTTGTACATTCTCAAATACCCTTAGCCTCACAACTACAGAAGTGTACAGAACCTAAAACCTAATGCTCTGATACCAAGCTCAAAGGACTCGACCCTGATTCAGTTGCCTAAATCGAAATCAAATTACTTCTGAAAACACGATCGAACTTTCAAAAACCATAGAAATTTCGACAGAGTTTCACTATATCGCGAAGTTACCATTACCCTGCACCCAAAAATTACACTTCATCCTATGCCACAAAAGCCAAACCGTGGGCACCAATCCCATCCGGATTTCTCAAATACATATCATAGTATTAAGCAATAAACAAAACTGTAACTTTACAGAAATCCAGGAAAATCATATGAAAATATAAAAATCAGAGTATTCAGAGCGACCTCTAGTATATACATAAATATACAACAATTGGCCAAACTAGAAACCTACTGGGAAGGAAAAGTAGCTCGAATACTAAGCCTCCAACCTTAACGTGCGACACCAAAATCCGAACTGCAAACTGGGCATTGAAAAAAAAGAGCCCAGGGAAAGACATATAAACCGTTAGAGTGAGTGGACGAAAATAAATGACTTTCGCCGAATAATGTATGTTATAAAAACATATGCGAGTCTAAATGCATGAAAAACAAATGGTCACTACAAGAAAAACGGACTTAGACCATGGAGAATTTTCGTCGTCTAAGTGACGTTTTCCGTCGTCTAAGTACTTAGACGACGGAATCTCCGTCGTCCAAGGTCCGTGCTCCAAGTTCTGTCGTCCAAGTCCACTTGGACCGCGGACGTTCTCCGTGGCCCAGGTAAACACCTGGACGATGGAGATTTAGTTCTCCGTCGTCCAAGTTCACTTGGACCGCGGACATTCTCCGAGGCCCAGGTAAACACCTGGACGACGTAGAACTACATCTCCGTCATCCAAGTGTTTACCTGGGCCACGGAGATTGATACGTTCTCGGTGGCCCAGGTAGTCACTTGGACGACGGAGATGTAGTTCTCCGTCGTCCAGGTGTTTACCTGGGCCTCGGAGAACGTATCAATCTCCGTGGCCCAGGTAGTCACTTGGACGATGGAGAACTAAATCTCCGTCGTCCAAGTGACTACCTGGGCCACGGAGAACGTATCAATCACCGTGGCCCAGGTACTCACTTGGACGACAGAGATTTAGTTCTCCGTCGGCCAAGTGACTTTTCATTTAAAAAAAAATTGTAATTAAATATTATTAATTTAATTTATTATTAATTGAATTTAAATAATGAAAAATGCTTAAATTAATTAAATAAACTAAATTTTTAATATTACTTAATTATTAAATAATTAAAATTAATTTGTACATACATGAATATTCGAAAAAACCCACAAATTAAAAATTAAAATATTGTTCGGAATGCGGAAAGAAACGAGATAATAAACTACTAGCTAGCTAATACACTGGAGGAGCAGATGCGCCGCCGAGTCCTCCGCCTCCAGCCGGGTCGTCGTCGTCGCGGTATGGGTTCGGAGGAGGTTGACATACTTCTCGATTTTGTTGCATGAGGGCGATGAGTTGGGCTATTTGTGCTTGTTGCTCATCAAGTCTTTGCCGCATTGACTCATTCTCCGCTCGTGTCAATTGATTCTCCTCTCGTGCCAGTCGAGCCTCTTGAATGGCTGCTTCGACGGCCGCAGCCGTAGTCCTTCTCCGCTGGCCCGAACCTCCCGTAGATGATGAGTCGGAGGCCGTCGACAAATCTCGTACCACCCTAGGCCCAAAGTGCCTAACCTCCTTGCCAGCTCTACGACCGTAGACCTCATCCGCGATTGCAATTTGGCTCTCTATGGATAGAGGAGGCAGGTCTTCCGGCGGCACATCTGGGAACGCAAGCTGAGTGTTAGCCAACTCTTCCTGCGCACGCTCTATCACCCTTGCCTACAAGCACATAATTAATTTATTATAATGAAATAATATTTAAATAATAATTACTATAATTAAAAGCACATATATATATATATCACTTACGCCACATTGACTCGCTTCATTATCGAGCCCAGGCGTCACGTACGCGCTTATGCTTACGTCAAGATAAGGGTGTTTGGAGCCTTTATCCTTGTGCTCCTTGGCTATTTGAATGAACTGCTTGGCGCCGGTAGTATGGTGTTTGTCCTTCTTCCCCTGGTTGGCTTTGTTGACACCGGAGAATTTCTGTTACACAACATAATTAAATCATTAAAAAATTAATAAGTAACTAAAATTTAAATAATTCAATTATCTTAATTGAAATAAAAAAAGTAAATTAACACCTTAAAGGAGTCATCGGCAAAGTGGTTACACAACCACTCCCACTCATCTTCTCTATCCCCACGCAGCTCTACAGGGGTAGGCGAGGGACCGTAAGTTTGGAAGTACTGATGGAGTCTGTACTTCCAATCTTTGTAGATGGAGTTGGCGGTTTGGTTGATATGCCTCAACATCGCCGGTGTCGGATCCACCGCAAATTGTTCCTATAAAAAATAAATAGAAAATTATAATCGTATATATTATGAAATTATAACTAATATTAACAATATTATATAATTAATAACTAAAATTGGACGTATTACGTACCGAAAGATCTTTAAAGACTTTCGCCTTCTCATTATCCGGCGCCTCCTTACAAGTAGGGGCAGTGAGATGAACCCAGCTACGGACGATTGACCCTATGCTATGCGCCGAGAGACTTGCTAGCTGAGCTGTGGGAGGGCCACCGGTGAATTCGTCGTAGGGCAAGTCGATCTTTTTCCCGGTCGCCTTGCAAATTTTCTCCGCTTTGCCCCCTTTAACGAGACCCCGAGTCCTTTTCGGTTCCGGGTCAGTGGGGGCCCTCCTTTGCTTACGGCGGGCGCTGTACATGATAGATTCAGCGGTCGAGGACGCCTGAGTACTTGCCGTTGAACCGGTACCGGGCGTCGGAGTTGAAAAAGGGTCGACCTCATCACCGCCGGAGATAAATGGGGCAGACGGAATTTCCCCAGATGAAGGGTCCGGATTGAAGGCGTCGTTGCCCTCCTGTTGAACCCAACCAACTTGGTCTGCCAACATTCGGAGCATGGCATCTTCTGCCTCCTGTTGCGCTTTCTTCTTGCCGGATGGAGCCATTTCAACCCTAGGAGTACGTTGTTAAAATACCTACTTACCATAATAATTACGAGTGCAAAATTTACGCTAATTAAGTACGGTTAAGATTTAAATAGAGTACACTAGCTTGGCTTTTTCGGTCGTTCAATGGACGTGCGACCCGCGCGATAAAGTGTAAATTTTCAATTAATCAGCCTTGGTTAAATCGAAAAACATGGCCAGTTAGGGATAGAGATAACGCGAGAGGCAGGACTAATTTCGACAAAACACCTATTGGTGTCGTCTTTCTTAGATCCAAAACCTGTCACCAGTCATAACCCGTTTCTAGACACCATGTCCGACATTCGGCCAATTTTTCGAAAATTTACACTCCCTCATGTACTTTGCAAACTCCGCCCTCAACCTCGTGTCCATAACTTCACTTAGGTTATGGTGTGCGGTGATGAAATCCACACATCACGAGGGGTTAAGGAAATAAGCTAGGAAAAGAGGCGCCATCTATTCCAAAGAGTGCGACTTAATAAACCAAGCCTATGTAATAAATTTAAATCGAAGACGTACTACCATGCAATTTACTAGAAAATACACGTAATTATCAATTAATTAAAACAATAAATAATGACAATAATGAATTATTATTTATCATGCATTTAATAATAATTATTCATTTACCAATATAATTAATTATTATTAACAATTATTATTATTACTATTATTTAATTTTAACTAATAATTATTCATTACCAAATAATTAACAACTAATAATGATTACTAAATAATAATAATAACAACAAAATAATTATTATAATTACAACTATTTATTATTTAAAACTAATAAATTAAAACTATTTAGAAATTAAATAATTATTTAAATAAAAAAAATGTTAAAGAGTTAAAAAAATAGAATTATTACCTCGTCGGAATTTCGCCGGAATATCGGAAGAGTAGAGTCGTCGGAGAGGGGGAACCACGCCGGAAATTTGGTCGTCGGAGCGTCACCGGAGGAGGATCTCCGGAGGAGAGGAGAGGAGAGGAGATGGAATGAGAAAAGGTGGGGGTGAGCAGTTCTATATATAGAGTTTCACTTAGACGACGGAGCACTATTCTCCGTCGTCTAAGTTCACTTGGATGACGGAAACAGTGTTTTCCGTCGTCTAAGTGAAGAGTTAAAATTTTATGAAGCGGCGCGTAATTAATGGGCGGGACGTTTCACCCGCCATAAATTTGGACTTAGACGACGGAGAATTGATTCGCCGTCGTCTAAGTGGAAATTCAAGCGGCGCCGAAAATTGAGGCGGTAAATCGAACCGCCATGATTTTCAACTTGGACGACGGAGAATGACGCTCTCCGTCGTACAAGTGTTAATGTGGACGACGGAAAACGTCATTCTCCGTCATCCAAGTGAAATATTCATTGTAAAAAAAAATTAAAAAAAAACGAACCGCCATGGTAAATTGAACCTGGACGACGGAGAACGTCATTCTCCGCCATCCAAGTGGAATTTACGTTAAAAAAAATTTTAAAATTAAGTCGCTAGGAATTTAGCGATCTGTCATTCGAGGGAAATAATCGACCAATATCGATGAACGCATCGTATATATGAACAGTTAAATTTGAACCGACGAATAATTTTTCGTGTTGAAAGTTGTTAAGTATCGACTAATCTTTACAACTTAAGTGTTCATGAGTAGAGGCTCATTTGCAGCAGAGTATTAACGAAATTGAATTTGGACAAAACAACCGTTGGATATGTTCGTCGTAACATAATATATAATTGTCTTCAAAGGACCATAAAATAATAAGTTCGGGAATGGTTTCATCGGCACAGTCAACCGTAAAACCGAGAATTTCACAAATCGGAAACGTGGATACAAGGCATTTCGCAACTCCGATTTTCGAACCGTCGGAGCTCACACACCAAGAATTGTTTACTCTAAAGTCTTGACGAAAAGAATATGCATTAGAAGAAGGTCTAGATGGTCGTTGTCTTAGAAAAAATTACGATATCTGCACCTGGACGACGGAGATGAGCGTTTCTGTCGTCCAGGTAATCACCTGGACGACGGATATGTTCTTATCCGTCGTCTAGGTGATTACCTGGACGACGGAAATGCTCATCTCCGTCGTCCAGGTTTATAGACCCTGAATTCAGGGGTTAGGGCCTTACTGTTTAGGGTTTAGGGTTTGTTCACTTGGACGACGGAGAATGACCAACTCCGTCGTCCTAGTATGTACCTGGACGACGGAGAATTAACATCTCCGTCGTCCAGGTGTAAAAACCCTGAATTCAGGGGTTAGGCCCTTAGGGTTTAGGGTTTAGGTCGTCCATGGTCATTTGTGTGTCCGTTCAATTATTTTGAATGAAAAAAAAATTAAATAAATGATCGATCGATCCGATTTGCTAGATTTAGGGTCGAGGATTTAGGGAGATAGCCAAAATACCCAAAGGCGACAACCTGCAATTAATTTCTCCGTTGTCCAAGATATATAATTCGGATTAATTAATTAATTTAATTTAGTTTACGTACGTCGGTCGATCCGATATATCTGATCGAGCATGGACGCGTACGTGTAATTAATTAATTAAGTACACAAAGTCGAAGATATACGTACGTACATATATATATATACATTCTCCTCCTTATAATATTTATATTAATTATTGATCGATGATGCATCGATTATATATTACAATAATTACATAAATTAATTACCAATTAATTTTTCTCGTCTTAGTTAAGTAGTCATCATCATAATCCTCATCATCCTCGTCGCCGGTATCCGATTGCTCATCCTCCTCATCGTACTCAACATCGTCCGATGAATAACCTGAGTCCTCGTCCGCGTCCTCTTCCTGCTCGTCTTCTTCATCTACTTCATCGATAATCTCATCTTCAGTTAGATCTGTACAACCATCAGGTATGGGTAACCGTTCATCATCTTGAACCAGGTCCATTATATCGGAGCGGATGACGGAAATATTAGGCTCTTGATAGGCAGAAATGTCTCTTTCTGGTTCAGCAGCATCTTCAGTCGTCGCCGGTGTCCCTTCAATTGTCTCTGTATTCCATATTCCTCGATGAGAGATATGGTTCACTATTTTTCACTCTTCACCGGCTTTCGGATCGTCGAGATAGAACACCTGCCGAACTAAGGTGGCGAGAGCGAAAGGCTCATCCTCATACCAGCTAGAGTTTGTATCGACTGATAATAGTCCCAGGTCTTCCTTTGTACGCTTGAACCATCTGCACTTGAATAGGAAAACGTTGACATCAATCCCGTAACATAGCTGAACCACATATACAATAGCCCCGTAATATAGATCATTGTCTTTCCCAACCGCTACCCCACTGTTTTGTGTTCTTCTTCCTTCGTCTCGGGCCAATGAATGGAACTTTACACCGATCACAAAACATCCGGGATAAATATAGTGTTTAACCGGCTTCCCTGCTAGCAAGTGCTTTGGCCATGACCACCACCCCCCGTGGTTTTCAGATTTTTGCAGATCAATCATCTGCGAAAAAGGGCAAATTAATATAAGGGTTTAATTTGGACTTTCTCCAAACATGATCGATATGTACGTATATAAATTACTAATTAAATACCGAGACGTACGTACGTACCCATTGGAAGAAATAATCGGGAAACTTCTTCTTAACCATTTTCTCAATCCACGCCGAACTCTTGTTTTGATTTAACGCCTGAAGCCTCTCCCTGTATGACATCATGTACGGCTCAACTTCATCACAGTCTCGCAACACTACCCAATGTGCCTCAATAAGTTCTTCCCGTGTTAACGATTCCTTTAATACTCCTCTAAACGGTCGAACGACATTGGTGACGACAGAAAGATTGATGCGGGCACTGGGATCGGAGGCAGTGGGAGGTGGTGGATCTTTGAGGTACCTGTTGCAGTAAGTAACACACTCATGCATTAGGTATGTCTCTGCTATGGAGCCATCCGGGGCCGACCTGTTTTTGACGAATGACTTATACTGTCCAAGCTGTCTACAAAATCAAACGTACAATAAGAATAAGTACATATAGCTACCTAGTAATCTCCAGTGGAACAAATTAATTAGTTGTACGTACCTTTCTTGAGGATACATCCAAGTGTACTGGACTGGACCAGAAATGAGCACCTGCTCGGGCAGGTGGATCATTAGGTGAATCATGATGTCAAATAAAGCAGGGGGAAAAATCCTATCTAGTTTGCAAATGATGTGCACAATTTGTTGTTGCAATTCCACCACATCTGACTTCTTTAATTCTCTGGCGCATAACCTCTGCCACCACCTGCACAATGCCACAAATGGTTCTACGACGTCACGAGGCAAGTATGGTCGCATTACCACTGGAATCAGACGTTGCAGCATAACGTGATAGTCATGTGTCTTTAGACCAACAAACTTGTGTTGCACCTAGTCCACTGCTCCAGTTATAGTAGCTGCATACGTAGCCGGATAACGAACGCCCTTAAACCAGTGAAATACAGAACGTCTAAGCGTCTGCTTCACTGTGTAAGGTGCAGCTGGCATCTTGTTGTACACTCCTTTCCTATCCCTCCTGAATCACAAGGGACGACGTAGATTCATTGATTCCAAATCTTTGCGCGCTTTGGGAGTATCTTTAGTCTTGAACTTAATACCGAAAATTGTTCCCACCACGCTGTCGCACACATTCTTTTCTATGTGCATCGCATCCAAGTTGTTCCTCAGCTTCAACTTCGACCAGTAAGGGAGTTCAAAGAATATACTCTTGTGATCCCAATAGCTGAGATCATGTAGAGGAATTGGATTGCATTTCTTTACATCCGCGTCATTGCTCAACACACCAAAGTCGAAATAGCTCAACCTCTCTAAAATCTCTTCGCCCGACCAACTACGGGGTTTAGGATTGTTCTCTACCGTCCCGTCGAAATGAGCTTCATCCTGTCGCCACGGGTGGTCATGAGGAAGCCATCTACGGTGACCCAAGTAACACACCTTCCCCGCGTGCCAACTAGAGTTCACGTCGTCCAAACATATAGGACATCTATTATATCCTTTTGTCCTGCAGGCTGCCAACATCCCATACGCTGGAAAATCGCTGATCGTCCACATTACGGCAGCCCTCATCGTGAACATCGTGTCAGTGAATTTGTCATAAGTTGGGACTCCATTTTCCCACAACAGTTTCAGCTCGTCGATCAAAGGTCTGAGGTAGACATCTAAGCACTTCCCTGGAGATTTAGGACCTGGAATTAGTACAGTAAGGAAATTAAATTCCTTGTTCATGCACATCTACGTAGGCAAGTTGTACGGCATCAGAATAACTGGCCAAGTGCTGACGGCGGAGCTATTACTTCCCCAAGGATTGAATCCTTCTGTAGATAGGCCGAGTCTAACATTTCTAACCTCTGCAGCAAAGTCTCCAAATTCTCTGTCGAAATGTTTGAAACCCTCCCCATCCGCGGCGTGTCGCAGGACATCGTCATCTATTCACTTTTCTGCGTACCATCGCATCGCCTCTGCTGTGTGTAGAGACATGTACAGGCGCTGCAATCTGGGAATCAAGGGAAAATATCGAACAACTTTCACAGGAATTCTCTTTTTCGAACTCTTCCTATTCACCTAGAATCTGCACTGACCACATACGGGACAATAGTCCAAATCTTTATACTCTTTGTAAAATAGCATACGAGGCTGCTCAAGATATTTCTAACCTTATAATGAGATTTAGGAAGATTGTGATCATCAGGAAGCAACTTACATATTTGCTCCTGAATTTCGTCAAAAGCACTCACTGACATTTTGTGCTTCACTTTTATCTTCATTTGCTCCATCACATACTGCAACACATTCTCTCGACATCCAGGGAACACCGGGGTCTGCACTTCAAGTAGCATCCGGTTGTACTTATCCATCTCACTGGTGTCAGTGGCCAAGCTAGCATCGGGGAATGTGTCATCATGCTCATTAGTGGTACTGTAACCTCCGTCTTGGTGTTGGTGTCCACCATGACTACATCCCGGAAACGCATCATGGACCAAATCTGCAGTTGGGTTGCAAGCTGGGGGTCCGGCACCACTCCCGCTGGATGAGGCACCATGGTAACTGTACCCTGAGCTGAAGTCTGCTGCGCTGAACTCTACTGCTTCACCATGCTCGCTCCATGTAGTGTAACTCCACATCATACCATTTTCGTACAGGTGTTGCACCATAAAATTAACCTCCGCATACTGACAATTAAGACATTTCTGACACGGACACCTGAAACGTTTCTTTCCCTGACCATGTTCTATCGCAAAATTCACAAATTCACTAATTCCATCCATATACCGGACATCACATCTATTCTTCAACTTCATCCAACCTTGTCCATACTGCTACAAAATATTATAATTAATTAATTATTACATATATATATATTAGTCCATTAATTTACGCTTAATTATACGTACTCGATCTACATCGATCCATCAATTACGTACGTACGTAATTTAATCTGTATATATATAGCTAACATCCATGCATGTATGTACGTACGTTTTCACTAAATATATATTAATTAAGCAAATTTTAACTGCGTACGTACCTGTTGGCCTTCTCGATATCTGTTAATTAAGCTAGCTAGCTAGTCAGCGGAGATCCCTTATCCTGATCCTTCTCGGCCTTCTAGCTCCCTTCTCCTTCTCCTTCTCCCTTCTCCTTCAATTCTTCTTCGAATGGAATGAAGAGATCGATCGAGGATCGGATGGAATGAAGAGAGTTTGGCATCGGGCTTATATAATGCTTCACTTAGACGACGGAGGTGTCGGTACGTCGTCTAAGTGGAAGTTACTCGGACGACGGCGTGTTGGTCCGTTTTCTAGGTGATCACCTGGAGGACGGAGAAGACTCCGAGGTCCAGGTTATCACCTGGAGGACGGAAAAGACTACGAGGTCCAGGTGATCACCTGGACGACGGATAATACCTTCTCCGTCGTCCAGGTGGTACTTGGACGACGGAGACTTCTCTGTCGTCCAAGTCTCACTTGGACCGCGGAACAATTACGTTTCCGTGGTCTAAGTGCTGTTTTCTTGTAGTGCGTACACGAATGAGACTGTAACTCCTCACGCGTACAGGGCATGCATCGAAAACCACGCGGGGTCACTCATGGACACATCTGCGCTAGTACAGTCTGAATCACGGGATCCCAGACCCTCGCGTGATTCTAGCCAGAAAAGCCTCAGGTCAGGGTATCTACCGCACCCCCCCCCCCCCCCCCCCCGATAAAGACCTCGGGTCAGGCTCACAGTACCCCCCGGTAAACATCGATACAACAATATATACTGTCACTGTACTCTGTATAAACCAAATCATAAATAGTTTCTATGCAAATGTATAAAGCATAATGTAAATGCATAATCATAATACATAATTATATAAGCATATTCGTCAATGCATATTCGTAAATACATACTCATAAAACACATGCTCGAATAAATCATAATCACATACAAATGCTCAAGCTCGTAAAACGTATAATAAAGACTCGCAACCAATCAGTGAAAAGAAATGTGTCCACTCAAAGACAAGCACAGCGCGTAAACGCGCTAATCCAGAGATCTGGCGGAAGATCCCTTGCCAAGCGTACGATCTCGAACTCCTGAATAATCACAAAATATTACTAATCAAAATTACAATTTAATACTCTGAACCACACCTCAGAAACCAACCATTTCCGGAAATATATAACTCGGATATCAAGAAAATCGTCGAAAATCCCATAAATACTCCATAAATCCCTCGACACAAAATCCACCACTCAAATCAATTCGAAAACCTCAAGACAACGATCGGGGCGCGATTACGAGTAAAACGGTATAAAACATGACAAAATCCAAAAAGTCAACGCATCGCCGGAGCTCCGCTGTTGACCTCCACCGCCGCCGCGCCGTCACTAGCGAGATTTTCTGGCGACCAAGACCTCTGGTGCTTCCTCTCCTAAATCCAAAGCCAAAACTCTTCTATACCTAAACCCAAATCAGCCGGCAACCTCACCAAAACCACCCCGAAAGCACCACGGCCCAAAATCGCCGGAAAAATTTTTCGGCCGATTTCGGCGCCGTCACTCCACCAAAACATCCCAAACCAAGGGGGTTTCCATCCTTGGCTCGAACCCTATCCAAACCAGCCCAAAAACCCACCGGAACACCACCGGAAAACCTCCCTCCGTTAAACCCGATTCCGTTCACTTTCCTCCTCAAAATTCTCCTACCAAACCATCACCAAAACACACCATACATACATCATATGAAAGCCCACAAGACAAGCTTCAAAACCACACCTCAAACTCCGGCAACCGTGCCATTTTCCGGCGGCCACCACGACGGCGAGTCACGGACTCACTGAGTCAACACGGGTTGACTCGGTCAACTCGACCAGAATGGGTCAACTCGGTCAAACAGTATATTTTTGAACTTTTTCGATAACTTTAAGACTATTCGGGTATTTATACGTCGCGAAATGACTCTATCCGCAATTCAAATAACTCAAACTCAAACGGGTAAACACGACTATCTCGACGAAAATTTTAAATATTCATTTTATATTCCTCGATTATCCGAAAAATTCTCTGAAAGATTCTCTACATTTTCCACGAACAAACCCAAACCAAATTCGTGTCCGATAATTAAGTAATGAACAAAGCCACAAATCCGATTAATTACGACTAACCACAATTATACGTATAACCCGCGAATCAAGTCGATTAATATACCAATTCCGGTTCGGGTTGTCACATCAAGATCGGAAGGTCACGATTAAATCAACAATAAAAATAACACTTTTATATATTTTCACTAGCCGACTTCAAAACTCGATAAAACATTGCTCGCTTATCCGAAAAATTCTCCAAAAATTCCCACGATCTCGAAATTAAATCCTCTACAATTCCCGCGAATGAATTCAAACCAAATTCTTGCCCGATAATATAGTCGTGAACAAACCCACGAGTACGATTAATTTAGAATAATCACGGCTCGGACCAATATGTGCATATTCCACGGTTCGGGTCGTTACAGATCTACCCCCCTAAAAAAAATTTCGTCCTCGAAGTTCACATACCGGCTAGGAGAATGAAACGACTTCTCAGACAAACTGTTCTGACTGTTACGTGACTACATTTACTGCATAATTTCTGTACCAACATAAACACTGATATTAACAGAATATTCCTGTTCCAGAGAATCTACTCTTGACATTTAAGAACATCAAACGGTTCCACAACCTGAACTGAACTGTCTGCAATAGAAATTTTCATAAAATGCTTAATGAAGTGGTATCTGGATATTCAAATGCAAACTATAATCATAGGCGAATTCCGCCCAAATGCTGATACTTCATAAGAAATTGTAATACACATAATCTTAGCATACCACAATAATCTGAGTAGTTCTCACGAACTGACACACCGCCTGGGATGAAAACTATGTTAACCTGCAACTAATATACAACACTGCCATTTATTTACTTTAGAATGCTCAACCAAATCGAGCAACGAGCCTCATCAGAATTCTTCTGTTTTCGACTAATCTTTAACTGATACACATAATCTTCCTTTATATAACAACAATCTCAACTCATATCTGCAAGAAATCAAGCAATTCACCAACATACAATTTACTACAGAAAGATCACAACTCTGGAGTTCACGAACTCGATAAGAAGAAAACTGATCGAATCGGAAATTAATAACAAAACCTCTGGCTCAATAACTGTGATATAAAAGAAAATACTTCTAATACACATCTCTAACTGAAGTAGTATTTGCGATTCCTGAATACGCAATAGTGTAACACCAAATTTCTAGCTAAATATATCAGTAATAAAATCGAATTCTTTTCTTCACAATAAAATCAGTAGCGCCATAATATGTGAAAAGTCTAACACAAATCGGCGATAAAAACTAACTAACCACAGAAAGCTCTAAATAACTGTCACATTAATAAGTTTACTTCAAATCAATACATCTTCAATCTTATCCGGGTCCATACTGATATACCCTGCTGGTAACACATAGCCCACAAATTTAACCGTGAAAATCCTGTATCAATCAGCAGTTGCAACGAGCTCAAACCCAAAAAGCTTCTAATTTACTACACTCACTGATCTGCTTTGGTTTAACACTTCTTCAATCTTATCTGGGTCAACACCACATGCTTTACTAATAATATATTGCCGGGAAATCTGCTACTATACATCTCTAAAAATAAACTATATATCGGTAATGCAGTCGATAACGGATTCACCTGAATATACTCAGTACACACGATTCATTATACTCATAAAGCAATAAATGCGTTTAGTAAAACAAACTACATCACCCGAAATTTACATCGACTGAAACATGATCGAAATCAAATTTAAACAATACTGAAACTCCTTTCAAATTATCTAACCAATCATCACAACGAACGGTGGATAATTGCTCTTCACAATAATTCATTACAGCTACCGATAGACATCGTACAATCATATGGAATCATCTGGTACAACGCCTACGCAATGAGACATATACCTGGAAAAGCTCATACATTTCAACAATTGCCCGTAATGGAGGAAGAGCTAATAATTTTTCAAAATAAACATCAAGATATTCCCTGACTACTACAATCTCTTCAAGATTAGAAGGGAAATACAAGTATTCTCATCGTATGCTAAATATGAAGTACACCATTACACAATATTCCGCTGCTTCACAGCGACGATCACTGATAGAGATATTCCACCATTCCCAAAAGCTATATAATGCTATCGACTCGACTAGTCTGTCTGATCCTCACAATCTCTAATCCTGCTAACTTATTACCTGGGTGACGATACGGCTCTAACCTCTGAAGTGGCTCCCTGAATCACCACAAGCACTAACAAACTAATCAAAGTTATCTTGAGGCATAGTGGTCAAAGTCCCCTTGATATTCAGATTCAAACCCAACTTGAATCTTCTACACTTTGCTTCTTGTGATTCCACAATATGACGCGCAAAGCGTGACAAACGGGTAAACTTATCCCGATACTCAAGCACTACCATATTCCCCTGCCTCAGGTTGGTAAACTCCCATATTTTGGTTGTTGAGTAGCCTGATTGAAATATCAACGCATGAACATCTCTTTGAACATCGACCAAGGAGAATCAATAGGAACTCTGTCTGTACCAATCCACCAAAAGTAGGCATCTGACTCAAGCAAACCCACGGCTGCTACAGTTTTTGTTTAGGAGTAAAATGCAAGCGCTCACAAACACGCTCAACCTGAACCACTCAAGCTTCACACACCTCATGCTTAGGGGAACCAGAGAAAGTAGTTGCTCCCGCAGTCCTAGCCTTAGCCACTGGGTCAATACACTCTACCAAACACAATACTCGCATAAGCAAGTCACGCGTACGTTAATCCTCATCAAGATCCCCAGTCCGTTCAGCACGGACTCTACGTCGAGGAGGCATCCTAAGGATGAAATGAACGTAATCATGAAAGTTCAGACATTTGAAAGCATACAACACTCTAGAGCATTAATGATATGATTGTCTGTTGACCGGGTCTCAAATACCCTTAGTAACACAACTACAGAAGTCTACAGAACCTAAAACCTAATGCTCTGATACCAACTGAAAGGACCCGATTCCAATTTAGTTGCCTAAACCGAAATCAAACCCCTTCGAAAACATGACCTTAAATTTTTTTTGCCAGAGTTTACTTTGAAATACGTGAGCCAAAATTAGAACCTGCAAAGAGAATCACACTTCGAATATTCTACAAAAGCCAAACCGTGGGGCTCTGTTCCCCATCCGGATTCAACGGTTTAAAACAAATCTGATCAAGATCAGACGGTCACTATTAAATCAACAATAAAAATAACACTTTTATATATTTTAACCAACCGACTTCAAAACTCGATAAAACATTGCTCGCTTATCTGAAAAATTCTCCAAAAATTCCGACGATCTCGAAATTAAATCATCTACAATTCCCGCGAAGGAACTCAAACCAAATTCTTGCCCGATAATTTAGTCGTGAACAAACCCACGAGTACGATTAATTCATAATAATCACGGCTCGGACCAATATGTGCACATTCCACAGTTCGGCAGTTCCCAAAATAAATAGAGGTGAAATTTGGACCGCTCAAAATTTTGGACTTAGACGACGGAGGAGGCCGTTTCCGTCATCCAAGTGCTCACCTGAACGATGGAAACGGTCTCCTCCATCGTCTAAGTAAGTTTCGGCGGTTCCCAAATAAATGGCGGTGGAATTTGGACCATTTAAATTTTGGACCGATCAAATTTTGGACTTAGATGATGGAGGAGGCCGTTTCCATCGTCCAGGTGCTTACTTGGACAACGAAAATGGCCTCCTCCTTCGTCGTCTTAGTAAAATTTCTCTAAAATATTATTTAAAAATAATTTATAATGAAGTTTTCGACCTAAAGAATATTTTTGTCGTAAAATACCGGCTAAAGAATCGTATATATAAAAATTAGGATTTAAGACGACGAATTAATTTACCTCTTCAAACTTTTTAAGTATCTACTAATGTGTATAACTTAAGTGTTATTATGTATAGGCTCACTCCACATCAATATTAACAAAATTAAATTTGGACAAAACAACTGTTGGATATATTCATAATCAGAAAATATATAAGTAGAATAATTTTCAGTAAATAGTAAGTTCGTTAAGGGTTTCATTGGCACAGTCAACCATAAAACCGAAAATTTAACAAATAAGAAACATGAAAACATGAATACACGAAAATCCGTAACTCCTATTTTGGAACCGTCAACGCTCACTCTCCAAGAATTGTTTACTCTATGCTCTCGAATAAAAGAATATGCATTAGGACATGATCTACATGGTCGTTCTCTTAGAGGTGAAATTACCATAACATGACTTAGACTACGAAATGTTCACATTTTCGTCGTCGAAGTCATTACTTGGACAACGAAAACATGCCATTTCGTCGTCTAAGGTAAAGGGTTTAGGGTTTAGGGTTTAGGTTTTAGGTTTTATATAATTTTGTTTACTTAGACGACGAAAATTCATTCCGTCGTCTAGGTTTTAGGGTTTAAGGAATATGTGACACTTGGTCGTCCGGATTCCGTCGTCTAAGATCTTCACCTTTTACCGGTCGAAGCGACCTCTTTAATTAATTTGAATTTAATTATACAAAAAAGTTCAGAATTATAATTATTTAATTGATTAATTATTGTACTCTTCGTTGAAAACAAATTCAGAATAATTGTACTCCTCGTCTTAATATAATTAATCATCATTACCTCAAAAAATTTAATTAAAATGATTAATTACTAATTAATATCCGTCGTCGTTATATTGTACTCCTCGTCATAATCGTCGTCATCATCATTCTCTTCAGCACTATTATCTGGTTGCTCCTCTTCATCATCATACTAAACATCGTCCGACGAATATCCTGAGAGGTCGTCGTCATCCTGCTCCTTATCTTCACTGCCATCATTCTCTAGATCTATAATCTCATCTTGAGTTAGATCCATAGAGTCATCAGACATGGGTAAGCGTTCACCAGCTTGAACCATTTCCATTATGTTAGAGCGGATGACAGAAATATTAGGCTCTTGATATGCAGTGATGTCTCTTTGCGGTTTAGCATTTTCAGTCACCGACGTCCCTTCAATTGTAGTCGTATTCCATATTCCTCGATGAGAGATATGGTTTACTATTTTTCACCCTTCACCAGCTTTCGGATCATCAAGATAGAACACTTGCGTAACTAAGGTGGCAAGAGCGAAAGGCTTATCCTCATACATGCTTGAATTTGTATCGACTGATAAAAGGCCCAGGTCTTCCTTTGTACGCTTGTACCATTTGCACTTGAATAGGAAAATGTTGACATCATTCCCATAACATAGCTGAAGGACATATACAAGAGCCCCGTAATATATATCATCGTCTTCCACAACCGCGACCCCATTGTTTTTTGTTCTTCTTCCTTCATCCGGGGTAAATATAGTGTTTAACCGGCTTCCCTGCTAGCAAGTGTTTTGGCCAAGACCACCACCCTCCGTGGTTATCGGATTTTTGTAGATTAATCATCTGTAAAAATATGAAGAATATATAATTAAAGGGTTTAATTTCTACAAACATGTATATAATTAAATAAGTAAACATACGTACCCATTGGAGGAAATAATTTGGGAACTTCATCTTAACCACTTTTTCAAACCAGGGCGAAAACCTCCAAGGCCAACCTATTTTTCATGAATCATTTATACTGTCTAAGTTGTCAACAAAATCAAACGTTCAATTAATAATAGTAGAATAGGTACATATAGTAATTTCGACTGGAACAAATAATAGATCGGAAAACCTGTATAATTAGTTAGTTGTACGTACATTTCTTGGGGATATATCCAAGTGTACTGGACCGAACAAGAAATGAGCACCTACTCGAGTAGGTGGATCATTAGGTGAATCGTGATGTTAAAGAAAGTAGGGAGAAAAATTCTCTCTAATTTGGAAATGATGTGAACAGTTTGTTGTTGTAATTCCACCATATCTGACTTCTTTAACTCTCTTCCTCATAACCTCTGCCACCATCTGCACAATGCCACTATTGGTTCTATGACATAACAAGGCAAATATGGTCGGATTACCACTGTAATTAGACGTTGCAGCATAACGTGATAGTCATGTGTCTTTAGACCAACAAACTTGTGTTGCACCTCGTCCACTACTCTAATTATAGTAGCTGCATACGTAGCCGGATAACGAACACTCTTAAACCAATGCAATACAAAACCTCTAAGTGTTGGCTTCACTGTGTAAGGTGCATCTGGCATCTTGTTGTACACTTCTCTTATATCCCTCCTCAACCACAAGCGACGATGTAGATTCATAGATTCTAGATCTTTGTGTGCTTTAGGAGTATCTTTAGTCTTGAATTTAATCCTGAGAATTGTTCCCACCAGGCTGTTGCACACATTCTTTTCTATGTGCATCACATCCAAGTTGTTCCTCAGCTTTAAATTTGATCAGTAAGGGAGTTCAAAGAATATACTCTTATGATGCCAATAGCTGAGATCCTGTGGAGGTATTAGATTGAGTTTCTTTACATCCGGCCTTGTCATTGGTCAACACACCAAAATTGAAGTAGTTCAACCTTTCTAAAATCTCTTCGCCAGACCAACGACAGGGTTTAGGATTATTCTCTACCGTCCCTTCGAAATGAGTTTCATCCTGTCACCACGTCTTGAGTCTCAATATCATCATATTGATTTTGTTTGTAGTAACTCATCTATTAACAAAAGGAAACATTAAAATCAGAAACATAAACTGGTGCAAACCATCTGAGCTATAATCTTAAGAACACCGAAGTTCAAGTGAATCCATGAAAATGAGATGCAACAAGTGTGGTTTATGTCTATATGAAATGGTTTATAGATTCAATGCTATATGTTCGTATAAGATTCAAATCCTGAACCTTATTCACTAACATCACAAAGGCTATATATTCATATAGGATTTAAACCCTGAACCTCATTGCAGTTCTAATCGACTCCATCTTGGCAAGGATGCGAGAGGATCGGAGTTGATGTGGTTTACTCATAGTACAAACTCTTTAGTTTTGACTGCCCAATTCCCAAATACTCAATATTGATAGGAATCCTCTTTGATCAATGGCTTTGATCAACTTATCTAAGACTGGATGCAGTCAAAGAAAAGAAATAACTTTAATGTAAATAATAACTACAAAGAAATAATTTAAAATTCAATATCAATATGCTCATGGCATTTGAAAAAAAATACTAAATAGAATTCATTTATTCATTCATTATCTCATAAAAAAAATATTTCATTACAAACATAACGGAAAGAATATAAAGAAAACATAAATTCTTGTATCGAAAAACATAACGGAAAGAATATAAAGAAAACATAAATTCTTGTATCGAAAAAGAAAACAAATTTGTAAAGAAATATTAATTAAGAAAATACCATCATTCCATTGGCTCGTCCACGTTCTGCTCGTCGACATCCATTGACCCGTCAACTAAGACACTTTTTATATCTGTTCTTCCTATACCATCATTAATAAAATTCAATCTACCACATTTTGATTATCATAAGGCTTAGGTTCAATGTATGTACCCATATCAAACAAATATCATGGTCGAGTTCGGATCACTGTGTGCCAATTGGAATCTGTTGGGTCCTCGATATAGATAAATTGTAGTGCTTGTGATGCAAGAAGAAGAGTGTCTGGCTTTGAAGTAGACGTTCAAAGTTTACCAAGATGAAGACATATTTACCCGTTTTGATGCTCCTGTTATGAGCTCTGTTATCAGCCCAATCACAATCAAATAATAAGACTTCCCGATCAAGATGATAGTCTAACTCAATGATGTCTATTAATATGCCATAGTAGTCTTACACACCATCTCTTGGTCTCATATCTCGCGCGCTAGCATAGCTATTCACTGCAGCTTTAACAAACACACCACAATTTTGAGTATTTGATTTTTTGTCAATAGATTTGACAAAAAACCAAAACCCATTCATGGCATATTTGGTGTAACGCCTTGCAATAAAACTTGGTCCTAGAGACAAAGCTCAAATATCAGGATGGACGTCTTCTCGTCGTTGCACTTTTTTCTCTATCCGTGTCATAAGCATATTTGTCATAACAATAAGTAAAGTAACACACGCAAAAATTAGGTTCAGCATAACAAATGACTTACCACTTTTTGAATATATTCATGAAATGTTTGACTTGCTTGTCTTTCGGCTTCCAATATAGTCATGCGTCTAGGCCTATATTGTCGTGTTTTGGCCACAATCCCTAACAAAATCACAAACTGTTAGCTCAATCAATAATGTATAATGAAATATAATGAGGCATCTCTAGATAGACTAGACCTTACTTTAGGTATTGATCAATATCAGAAGAATTCACCAATACATGACTATGTGCATGTAGCCGTTCTTCAGATGTAAGTTGAAATTTATGTCCACGTTGTATTGACCTTCCTTTTTGACATATATTGATAAACTTTCGCGAGGAACAATCCAAGGGTCGACAGCATTTCATCCGATCCTTGTTCTTTTTTACTCAACTCCATCTGACAAATACATGGTACAAAAGGAAAGGCACTCTTCAACTATGTATCCCTTAGAAATACTTGGCTCTGGTCGACGAAAATTATGCACATATTTTTTTAAATCATGTAAGTACTTAAATGTAATAAATATGCATTAGGACGTAAAGTACCAGAACATAAAATATAAATAATAATGTTATAATATATAAATACAGGTTAGGCAATATATACTTCAATAATTTATATCATTACAATATTAGTTATATAAGTATATACTTATGTAATCGAACGCATGACTCATGTCTGAAATAAAAGCTAAATAACATATGCATTACTTGAAAATATAACAGACTAATGGATGGAAAAAAAAATCAATTTCACTCTAATATAGTAAAGAAAGTATGTGATAAACATGATAAGCATAAAGAGATATAAACATAATAAATATTACCTCTCGATCAAATACATCCATCGAAACTGGACTGGTCCTGCAATTGCTGCTTCATCCACCAAGTGTATCAGAAGGTGTACCATTGTGTCAAAAAATGATGGAGGCATTAACATCTCTAACTTGCAAAGCGTTTCAGCAATCTACTTTGACAAATCCCTAAAGTAATCTACTGTTCCAACCTTTGTACATAATTGTCTGAGAAAGGCACTGAGCTCTAATAACACCTTGGCTAAGTTTGTGTTCACCAAGTGACGAATTGCGACCAAAAGTAGATATTACATAATAATATGGAGGTCATGAGTCTTGGGGTGAACCAATTTTTTTTCTTTAACTCTGACACATTTACGAATATTCGATGAAAATCTATTTGAAACTCGAGTCAATTTAAGGCATTTGACATAATAATGTCTTCTTAGCAATGGATAACATGAATTTTCTTGGAGGTTACAATGATCGAGCACCATGTGGTTTGGGAAGGAGTGAATGTTTAATATTCATGTCTACCATGTCTTTGCAAGCTTCCAAGCTATCTTTAGTCTTATCTTTAATTCATAGCAAAGACCTAATGATACTGTCTGCCACATTCTTCTCATTTCTCAACATGCATGACATCCATATTTTGACGGAGTAATAAGTTCTTCCAATAAGGTAACTCAAAGAAAATACTTTTCTTTCTCCACGATCGAATGTACCTCGTGTTATCATTATTTTCTACTCATTTTCGTTTACGACTGAATTCACCACTTCCTCCTGTTTCATTGAACCTCAATGCATTAACCTCCCTCAAGCAATCTACACCAGCTTTTGCTTAGGGTGGTCTATGAAACTCCGTCAACCTATTAAATTTTGTGTACCATGTCCTGAATATATGATCATCCGACAACCACTTGAGATGTCTCATGTAGACCTCTTTCTTCCTGTGATGCAACCTTATGGAATCAGTGGCGTCACCACAAGCTGGAAAAGATTTATATCACCTTGTGCTATATCCAGATAACATAGCATATGCAACAAAGTCATTTATAGTCCATAATACTGCAACCCTCATTTGAAAAACCTCTTTCTTGAATGCGTCGTAAGTAGGAATTCCTACTGCCCATAATGTTTCAATTCTTCTATCTGAGGTTGAAGGTACACATCGATGTTTTTTCCAAGAGACTTAGGGTTAGTTATAAGCAACGTTAACATCATGTACGGTTTTTTCATGCATAACCAATGAGGAAGGTTATAAACAATAGTGATAACAGGCCATGTATCGTAGGTTCCATCTTTGAAAGGGTTGAATCCATCACTAGCAATACACACGTGAACATTTCGAGCTTCGAATGCAAAACTAGGGTCAACTTTGTCTAATTCTACCCAAGCAAGAGAATCTGCAAGATGGTGTAGAACTCCATCTTTTGGTCTCTTTTCAGAATGTCAAACCATAAATTCAAAGGTGTGACGAAACATAAACAACATTTAATGTCTTGGATCTAACGGAAAATAATACATAACTTTTGTAGGTATCTTTTTACCAGTACTGGATGATGTCGCATTATTACCTTCACTTGATGTCTCATCTTTGTAATGGCTAGTATCACATATATGACAAACTGTATTAGAAGTATGGTCTTTCCAATACAACATTCCATTTTTAGGACATGCATCGATTTTTTCTGGTATGTGAGACCGAGACTTCTTATAAACTTTTTTGTCAGGTAAAAAGATTTTGGAAGAGTCTCTCTTTTGTTGGCAAGTGTGTCTTCAATAATTTTAACAACTCTATTAAAGACACATTTGCCAACTGTACATTGCTTTTATCTTATACAACTTTATCAAAAAATCAAACATCTTTTTTCCCGCACCAGGATACAACTCACTATCAGCATCTTCTAACAAACGGTAGAATTTTTCTACATCAAGACTATGACCATGAGGTAATGATGGACCTTTAGTATGCATAGTTGCTTCCATATTGTCATCTTCATCATTGTAAACACCAAATGTATCTTGTAACATATCTTGGATATTAGAATCTGATCCGAGTTCTAGCAAATTTGAATTTAATTAAGGCTCTAAAGTCTCTGCAATATTATCTGCTACATCTGGTAAAGGCTCGTCGTGTTCGCTCCAAGGTAAGTTGGCATATTTTGGTCACATACCATCCACTTCAAGGTGTTGATCAACAATATGAGGTAATTTGTAGTAAATATTGCGACACTTCTTACACGGACACTTGATCATACCATTGAAAGAAGCATACTCTAAACAATATTTGAAAAAAGCATGCAACCCTTCTCTATACTCGTGGTTGTTTCTGTCTAAAAATATCCATTCTTCTACTTTGCTCAAAGTAGTTGTTCAACTATAATATACACGAATACTCGATCTAATATAAACAGTTTTCAGCCATATACTTTGAGACCACCATACCTTGCATAGAATATGTATCCATATTGGATACTGAAACCTAAGTCATATATGATTAATTACTCATATGCCTAGGTATTTAAATACGCATGATCTTAATAATTTATTTTAATATTATAAAAGATGAAAATACATGTTCCATGCATTTATTTCGTGGTAATTAAAAATTGGATTACATATATATATGAAAAAGAGAAAATACAAAATAAATACCAAACCAGTGGGTAATATTAATAGAGTTTGATACCGAAAATAATCGTGAAATTTCTTTCCGTACGTATTTGATACTGAAATCGTAGCCAATAACTATCCTAATAGATCGATACATAATTAATGGATGCGTATCTAATGCTTATTAATTAGATACACTTATCAATTTGTATTTGATTGTACATGTATTTTTTAATATTACTAAATTTTATAATAAATATACCAGAAAATTAGGAGAAGATTTAGCTAGAGCAATAGAGACTCACGTTAGTATCTACCATATTAATTGTTTTCCTTTATTAATCTATTTGTATTTATGTATAAACTTCTGTCCCTAATGTTTTCTAAAATCTCCTTTCAAAAAAAAATTATTTTCTAAATCTTGAATTTAAATTTATTCTTAAATTTTGGTACAGTCATCTGTATCCTTAAATTAAGGAGTATAGAATAAATTAAAGAGTGCCCTTTATTATATCAAACGCCTATAAGGGTTTTTCTAATAGTGAACGAGTGCATGCATGCATACATGTGCTAGCTCCTCCATCTCCTTCATCAACAATATATGATTTGATCATGTATAAGTTGCACTTTCTAAGAGCATCTCCAACAACTACTCTATAATGGAAATTTCCATCATTTTTAAAGAAAACTACCTACGTTTTGCTCCAACAGTAAGGATGCCAATGGGTAGGGTAGTGTACGAATATCAAAATATTGTACTCATACCAGAGTTCGTATTTGATACATGTACCCAACTTGATACCCGTAATATTATATTGGGTATTACCCATCCTTGTATCTATTGAATACTAGGGTATTCGTACACATCATTTACCCATAAAACAAATGTTAACAAATAAAAAATTATTATAAATAAATCAATCAATCCAAAAAATATAAATTAATTTCGTACAATAATTTTTTAAATACTAGTAACATAAGTCTAACTTATTTAAAATGTATAGCAAAAATAAATAAACTAGGGTACAAAGTAAATAAATGATTATTAGACATAATATTAATTCTATAATAAATAAATATGTAATATTTTTATATTTAATATTTTTATTGGTGGGTATATGTACGAATATTGAAATACTTTATCCGCCCATACCCGTTCTAAAAAATTGGGTACTTGCATCCGTATTTGTTACCCGTTTTAACCCATAATTGTCCTCCGTTAGGGTCGAATATCCGATGGATACCCTACCTGATGTAAGGACAGAGCTAGAATTTTATAGTGAGGCAGGGCTAAATTATTTTTTCAAATAAGTTTACTAATGGTTTACGAGCTAGATGTACAAATTTAGGGGGGAGGGGGCGGTGTTTAAGTTTCAAAATTTGAAATTGTACACTAAAAATTAAGCTACAAATAATGATTTTTAAAAATTTAAGAGGGATTGTAGCCCGTATATAGATACGCCTTTGACTCGATGGGTATCATTGTCATCCCTATCCAACAAGCACTCTAAATCATTCTCTATAATAGAGAAAGTAGGTAGAAAGAGAAACAAAAAATTCATATCTATAGAAAAATTAAAAATTCTAAAATTATGAAAAACTCTAAACTTTAATGCTTAGCATTTAAACTTCACACTTTTTTCAATTCTCTCTCCTTGCTCATTCCCTCTCTTAATTATAAATAAAAATAAATATTTTTTTTAATATTCAGTTGATAGATACATTAAATTATAGAGGGAGACATTAAATTATTGATAAAAATATATAGTAACTGCTGGAGTTGGAGGCTGTATAACACACACACAGATATATATATATATATATATATATGTAATTCATTGTATATACTGCCTCATATCTTTTCTTTATGAGTTTAGAATTTCTCTGCGATGCACAACTGATGTTTTCTTTTCTCTATGAGAGATTAATTCCCTCAACCTTTTGACTATTAATTAGTCTAAGGCTAAGTGAATTTCTCTTAGCCACAAGTATACAAGGTCAAGTTATAGTATTTGTAAGGAAGTCGAGTGTCGAATCCACTAGGATTGGCCACTTAAACTCTTCAGCTTGACTCGATTATACACTTGAATTCACGGATTAACTAGACACAAGATATAACACTAAAACTAAAGCAAGATGTGAAAGTATATCTCACAAGACTAAGTCATTCGGAGACTTAGTATTGCAAGGGATGATTGAATTACGATGAATGGTTAAACGAAAGGTTCATTGAATGTTTACTACTAACTAATTAAGTGAAAACATAAAGTAAAAATAAAATAAAATATAAATGTTTGGTCGGCTAGAGATGCCGCCACTAGTCAATTCAATGTACCAACAATGTCCAAGTTATGAGTTTAGTCTGATTCACACGTGTTTGTCCAATTCGTGATCCTTTTGAGTCACCATCGGTTGTGAACAGAATCTCCTAGGCCATTAGCGCACTAGAAGTGTTTCGATCCAACATTCAAGTATAAAACAAACTGAAACTATAATGCAACTCAATTACGAATCATATCCTAATTATACCACATGCCTAATGAGTTCAATATATGTTCACTTATGATGAATGTGAATGACTTTCCTTCCTAAGTCCCTATTAGAGGACATGAAAGTATGTTCTAATGACTTTCCTAATCCACACATTTTAAAGCATGAATTAGAAAAAGTAACAATTAGCTACAAAGCTCCTTCGAGTAAATGTAAGCTTGACCGAAGCTCCCCAAGTCATTTGGACTTTAGGAAGACTTTGGTCCATTCTCAACTCCTATGAAAACCAAACCTTAAGCCCATATTCTCCAATGCAACCTAAGTCATGTTTACATGCTTGTCTTCCTTAGGTGAGTTACTAGTTCACTTAGGTTCATTTTTAGCTTCCTTAAACATATCTCAACATAGTCATGGCTAAGACATGAATATGAAAATATTGAATTAAGCCCTAACTAGAAAATATACCACAATCAAATCACAAGCTATCAAACTCATTCACAATTTCATAACTCAAAATGTAGTTGTATGAAAATGAGGTGAGTTCTCTATGTGTGTGAGGGTAAGCTCGACCCTATAGGGTTGAGGGAGATATTTTGGGTGCAAATAATTCAAATTCAAGCTTAGACATGATCAACATTTTTAGGCTTTAAGTGGTGGTCCTAAGATGACTCACCCATGTCATGTGAGTTGCATAAGCATGTCTCCACACCAAAATATCTTCTCATGTGAACTCTTGTGGGCTTGGGCCTTAAAGTCTTTGGTCATCGTATCTTGACCATGACATGGTCTAATGAAGACTCATCGGAGTTGACCGTTGACTGGCGGTTAACTTTTTGTCTTCTTCCCGATTTTGGGCATTCTTCTCCAAATGCTTAGAAAACTTACTTAGCTTCTTCAAAAAGTGGTTAATCTCCATATTTAAGCTTGTTTCCATAAAAACTCACCATTTCCTAGCATGACAAGGAAATCTATCTAAAATGACGCTTTATTCCAAGAAGGCAAGCATTAAGCATAAGGTTAGGCACATAATTAGAATGTAATTATGGACCTAACAAACTAGTTCACATTTAAACTTTGCTTATCCTCAAGCGAACTAAGAAGAAGAAAAAATGAAACTAAGCTAAACTTTAAGCACAAAAACACACAAGACATGTAAATGTCCCAAATGGATGATTGATTTCTCTCAATGAACCATGGCTAGATGGATTGAAGTACTTTTGAGCAACACTTTAAAGCATGAAATCAATGCATATGTAATAAGCTGAAATGGTTATGCAATATGCTAAGCCAAATGCATCACAATGAGATGTATTCAAATTAACATGTTTCATAACCATCAAACTCACTAGATATCACTCAATCCACACAAGTGTTTGAGTGTTAATGTTTGCACTCATGAATCGCATCAATCACAAATTCTCCATAAGCTCGATTTTCAACCAAATGCTCAAACAATCCAAAAGCACAAGCATTTCAAATCAAGAGGACTTTTATTCGGGTTTTAGCGGGGCTTAAGGAAGGGGTTTAATGAAAGAAGAGTATAGAAATTCGAGAACCAAGCAACCTAGTAAGTAATTCACATGTCAAAGTTCCTAACAAAACATCTAGGTGCCATTAACTTCCTTTTTTTACACAAAGTTACTTTCCAAAACTCTTATTCTTTATGTACAACTTATACTCTTTTTGTGAAACTTTTTTTTTCTCTATATTTTTTTTCCTTTCTTTGATACTCTTTTCTCATTTCTTTTCTTTTTGAACAAACACAACACAAATAAACATCACAACAACCTCCTCCACCTCACATTTAAGCTTTTGCTAAACTTCACAATAGGTACAAGCTCTAAGCACATCCTAATAGGACTTCATTGTCCTTTGCTTGATTGCCTAATTAAGGGTAGAAGTAAGAATTTAGGCTTGGTAAAGATTTGTGGTGTTCAAGAATTAAAAGGCTAAATAATATAAGGCTGAAATTGGCTCACTAAAGGATATATGCATCATAGGGTTCAAAAACAATTTGCCCATGATGGTAATCCTAATGCCTCTATCATTTTTGAAAATAACTCATGATTTAGAAAATGTTTTGCACGGTTTAAAGCAAGTTCTAGATTACACTATGATTGATCGATGTCACATATGAAGGAATAAGTGCATAATATAGCTATGTATGTACAATAAGGCTCAAAAATCTCACATGGGCACAAATAGCTTCGAAAACATATCAATCCTTCTTTTTCTCATGTGAACTCATTTTGAATGACATATGCATTTTTCAAACCGATTAAACATGCATTGTTTTCTCTTTTTAAACATGCCCAAAATTATGAAATCTACTTGCCATTAGTTTAATATCATCATTGAGAGTGGTTATTGGGACACAAAATGTGACGACCCGGAACAGAATCAACAGTTAAGTTGCATAGTCGCAGAGTTACGACAGTGTTGAAACCGTCAGCTTTCTTAACGACTAAATTATTGGCCGAGAATTGGAGCTGGGTCTCTTCTCGAGAGTCGTTGTACGTGTGATTATGAGTTTGTGGGCGCTTCCGGATTGTTATTTGGACGACTGAGGAATTAGTTATGAGTATTTGAAGTTTCGACGGAAATGGATTTAAATGACAGGTTTGTTCGCGACTAAATTATCGGTCAAGAATTTGGTTTCGACTTCTTCATGGAAGTTGTTCAGAATTTAATTTCGAGTTTGTGGGAACTTCCGGAGCATGACTTTGAGTTACGGAGTTTAAGTTGTGATTATTTCTGTTTGTGGATTGTTTAGTCGAATTAAATGTGTGTTTGGTTGAACAGTTGACTTTTTATCTGTTTGGCCGATGTGTTTGACTTCGGGTGATTATTGAAGATCATGTCGAGACGAGTTTGTGGCCGCGAGAATTATCGGAATCGGAATCACGACGAGAAAGTTACGGGTGTTCAAAGTTCGTCGAAATGGATAATTATGAGTTTCCGTTTTGGGAAAGCTTTAAATAGTAACCTGCCTAAAAGGGAAAGTCAAAACTGAAATTATTGAGGTTGACCATGGTTGACTCGGTTTGACCGAGCTGTGGAGAGGTGGTGCGACGCCGTATGGCTCGCCGGCGGCATGGGATGTTCCGGCCACCCCACGGCGTGGGGGTGGTCTTGTTCTCTTCGTCTCGAGGTCATGAGCTCATCCCCGGCCTTATTTTCCGGCGTGGCTCACCGGAGTGAGTGGAAAATCCGGCCAAAATTCAAGAGAAACTTGGTGATTCGGGTTGCTCAATTTAGACTGATTCGAGCTGAATTTTTGGTTGGGCTTTGTAGCTCTCCTCACCTACATGCTACACTGTAAGTTTGGTGATCTAATTTTGCTTGTGTATGGAGAATTTTGGGATTGAAATTTGTGTACCAATTCGGTTTATCATGAAATTGGATGAGTTAGAGTGAGAATTGGCCTTTGGTGCAGTTATGGAAGTTGCTCAGTGCTTGATTTTGAGTGGAATAGGTGCATCTCCGCCGTGAAATTCTCCGGTCGGTGGCGGCGCCGCCGTGGGCGGCGGTCAACGGTCAAAGTTTGACTTTTTGGACTTTCGACAAATTGCATGTCATTTGACTCGAAATCGCGCCCCAATCGCAGTGGGGAGGTTCGTTTTTCGAGTAGAGCGTCTGAAAGTATAGCGAGGTATTGAGGTGTGATTTCCGGATTTCTGACAGTTTGACGTGATCAGATTATGTGTTTCCGAGAACGGTGGGTTCTCGTGATTTGTTTTGAATAGTCGAATTATGATATTGAGAAATGGTTATTGTGATTATTCAGGGGTTCGTGATCGTTGTTTTGGCGAGGGACTTTCCGCCGGATCACGGGTTAACGCAATACGCGTTACGCTAGTCTGTGAGTAGACATTTATTTTCACGGATTGATTACGAGTCTTTTATAAATGATTTACGAACTTGAGCATGCGGAATGATTATGATTTTACGAGCATGTGTTTACGATTATGCATATACGAATATACGTATACGAGTATACATGTATATATATTATGTTTTAAGCATGTGCATAGAAAAGATTTATGATTTGGTTTACACAGAGTACAGTCTCAGTATATGTTGTGGTATCGATACACATTGTCTTCTCGGCTGATCCCCGAGTACGCTCCGGGAAGGACAGATATCCTGATCCAAGGCCTTTCTGGCTAGGATCACGTGTGGGTCTGGGATCCCGTGATTCAGACTGTGCTATCGCGTGGAAGCCCACGGGAGTCTCCGCGATATGTTTTACGTTGCATGCTCTGTACGTGAGTGGTAGTCAGCGTCTCCTCACGTACCATTTGATTTTCATGCATTTGACTCGCATATGATTTTATACGTATATATTACTTGGTGAAAGACATTTATTTTCGTCCACTCACTCTAACGTGTTTCATGTCTTTCCCCTGGGCTTTTCGGTTTCCGTGCCCAGTTTGCAGTTCAGGCTCTGGTGTCGCACGTCGTGGTCAGAGGCATTGTGCTCGAGCTACCTTGTTTCTTCCAGTAGGTTTATTGTTCTACCTACTGTGGTATATTGATATGTTTATACACTAAAGGTCGCTCTGAGTAATCTGTTGTTTATGCTATACGATTTTACTCCGGATTTCAGTAAAGTATAGATATATGTACTACTTTACATTATTGTTGATATATTGAGAAATCCGGATAGGATTGGTGCCCACGGTTTGCTTTTTGTGGCATAGAATGAAGTGTATTTTCCACGTGCAGGTAATGGTAATTCCACGTTAGTAGCGAAACTCTGCCAAAATTTCAACGGTTTTTGTTGGTTCGTGTTTTCGAAGGGGTTTGATTCCGGTTTAGGCAACTAAATCAGGGTTGGGTCCTTTCACAAAATATACCAAAACACACATATTTTTGTATTACATTTTCTCACTTTTTTCAACTTTTATGAATTTTCCGGATAAGAAATGATAATGACTTAACCCCCTGCCTCACACTTTAGAACCAAATTTTCCTCAATTTGCGTAAAGCCACCACTACAAGAAAACTGCACCTAGACCACGGACCATTTCCATCGTCTAGGTGCAGTTTTCCGTCGTCTAAGTACTTAGACGACGGAATCTCCGTCGTCCAAGGTCCGTGCTCCAAGTGCTGTCGTCCAAGAACCTGGACGACGGAGAATTAGTTCTCCGTCGTCCAAGTTCACTTGGACCGCGGACAATCTCCGTGGCCCATGTATGCACCTGGACGACGGAGAACTAATTCTCCGTCGTCCAGGTGCTCACCTGGCCCACGGAGATTGCTAGCTTCTCCGTGGCCCAGGTGTTCACCTGGACGACGGAGAATTAGTTCTCCGTCATCCAGGTCCATACATGGGCCACGGAGAAGCTAACAATCTCCGTGGCCCAGGTGTTCACTTGGACGACGGAGAACTAATTCTCCGTCGTCCAAGTGAACACCTGGGCTTAGTTCTCCGTCGTCCAAGTGAACACCTGGGCCACGGAGAATGGCAGGGTTTAGGGTTTAGGGGTTAGGGGTTGGGGTTTAGGGGTTAGGGTTTAGGGTTTATGGTTTGGGCACCTGGACGACGGAGAACATAATCTCCGTCGTCCAAGTGCCTATTTAATTAAAAAAAATTAAATTGTAAATAAATATTATTAATTTAATTTAAATAATGAAAAATAGTCCAAATTAATTAAATAAACTAAATTTTTAATATTAATTAATGTATTAAATAATTAATTAATTTGTACATACACATCCAAAAAACCCATAAAAATTATATAATATTGTTCGGAATTCGGAAATAAAGAAACGCGATAATTAACTAGCTAGCTAAAACACTGGAGGAGCAGATGCGCCGCCGTGTCCCCCGCCTCCAGCCGGGTCGTCGTCGTCGCGGTATGGGTTCGGAGGAGGTTGACATTCACGTCGATCTTGTTGCATGAGGGCGATGAGTTGGGCTATTTGTGCTTGTTGCTCGTCAAGTCTTTGCCGCATGGATGGATTCTCCTCTCGTGCCAGTCGATTCTCCTCTCGTGCCAGTCGAGCCTCTTGAATGGCTGCTTCGACGGCCGCAGCCTGAGTCCTTCTCCGCTGGCCCGAACCTCCCGTAGATGATGAGTCGGAGGTGGTCGACAAATCTCGTACCACCCTAGGCCCGAAGTGCCTAACCTCCTTGCCAGCTCTACGACCGTAGACCTCATCCGCGATTGCAATTTGGCTCTCTAAGGATAGAGGAGGCAGGTCTTCCGGCGGCACATCTGGGAACGCAAGCTGAGTGTTAGCCAACTCTTCCTGCGCACGCTCTATCACCCTTGCCTACAAAAGAATAATTAATTTATTATAATGAAATAATATTTAAATAATAATTACTATAATTAATTACATACGCTGCATTGACTCGCTTTATTATCGAGCCCAGGCGTCACGTACGCGCTTATGCTTGCATCAAGATAAAGGTGTTTGGAGCCCTTATCCTTGTGCTCCTTGGCTATTTGAATGAACTGCTTGGCGCCGGTAGTATGGTGTTTGTCCTTCTTCCCCCGTTTGGCTTTGTTGACACCGGAGAATTTCTGTTACACAACATAATTAAATTATTAAAAAATTAATAAGTAACTAAAATTTAAATAATTCAATTATTTTAATTGAAATAAAAAAAGTAAATTAACACCTTAAATTCTTCATCGGCAAAGTGGTTACACAACCACTGCCACTCATCTTCTCTATCCCCAAGCAGCTCTACGGGGGGAGGCGCAGGACCGTGAGTTTGGAAGTACTGATGGAGCCTATACTTCCAATCTTTGTAGATGGAGTTGGCGGTTTGGTTGATATGCCTCAACATGGCCGGAACAAAATAAAATAATAATAACTAAATTGGACATATTACGTACCGAAAGTTCATTAAAGACTTTCTCCTTCTCATCATCCGGCACCTCCCTCCAAGTAGGGGCAGTGAGACGAACCCGGCTACGAACGATTAACCCTATGCTATGCGCCGAGAGACTTGCTAGCTTAGCTGTGGGAGGGCCACCGGTGAATTCGTCGTAGGACAAGTCGATCTTTTTCCCGGTCGCCTTGCAAATTTTCTCCGCTTTGCCCCCTTTAACGAGACCGCGAGTCCTTTTCGGTTCCGGGTCAGTGGGGGCCCTCCTTTGCCTACGCCGGGCGCTGAACATGATAGATTCGGCGGTCGAGGACGCCTGAGTACTTGACGTTGAATAGGTACCGGGCGCCGGAGATGAAAAGGGGTCGACGTCATCACCGCTCGAGATGAATGGGGGAGCGGGAATTTCACCATAAGGCGCTTGCGACGGACCAGATGAAGGGTCCGAATTGAGGGCGTCGTTGCCCTCCGGTAATTCCCAACCGACTTGGTCCGCCAAGCGGCGGAGCATGGCATCTTCTGCCTCCTGTTAGGCTTTCTTCTTGCCAGATGGAGCCATTTAAACCTAGGAGTACGTTGTTAAAATACCTACTTACCATAATAATTACAACTAAAAAATTTACGCTAATTAAGTACGGTTAAGATTTAAATAGAGTATACTAGCTTGGCTTTTTCGGTCGTTCAATGGACGTGCGAACCGCGCGATAAAGTGTAAATTTTCAATTAATCAGCCTTGGTTAAATCGAAAAACATGGCCAGTTAGGGATAGAGATAACGCGAGAGGCAGGACTAATTTCGACAAAACACCTATTGGTTTCGTCTTTCTTAGATCCAAAACCTGTCACCAGTCGTAACCCGTTTCTAGACACCATGTCCGACATTCGGCAAATTTTTCGAAAATTTACACTCCCTCAAGTCCTTTGCAAACTCCGCCCTCAACCTCGTGTCCATAACTTCACTTAGGTTATGGTGTGCGGTGATGAAATCCACACATCACGAGGGGTTAAGAAGATAAGCTAGGAAAAGAGGCGCCATCTATTCCAAAGAGTGCGACTTAATAAACTAAGCCTATGTACTAAATTTAAACCGAACACGTACTACCATGCAATTTACTAGAAAATACACGTAATTATCAATTAATTAAAACAATAAATAATAACAATAATGAATTATTATTTATCATGCACTTAATAATAATTATTCATTTACCAATATAATTAATTATTATTTACAATTATTATTATTACTATTATTTAATTTTAACTAATAATTATTCATTACCAAATAATTAACAACTAATAATGATTACTAAATAATAATATTAACCACAAAATAATTATTATAATTACAACTATTTATTATTTAAAACTAATAAATTAAAACTATTTAGAAATTAAATAATTAATTAAATTAAAAAATGTTAAAGAGTTAAAAAATAGAATTATTACCTCGTCGAAATTTCCCCGGAATATCGGAAGAGTAGAGTCGTCGGAGAGGGGGAACCACGCCGGAAATTTGGTCGTCAGAGCGTCGCCGGAGGAGGATGGCCGGAGGAGAAGAGAGGAGAGGTTTGGAGATGGAATGAGAAAAGGAGGGGGTGAGCAGTCCTATATATAGAGTTTCACTTAGACGACGGAGCACTAATTTCCGTCGTCTAAGTGCACTTGGACGACGGAAACAGTGTTTTCCGTCGTCTAAGTGAAGAGTTAAAAATTTTCGAAGAGGCGCGTAATTAATGGGAGGGACGTTTCACCCGCCATAAATTTGGACTTAGACGATGGAGAATTGATTCTCCGTCGTCTAAGTGAAATTTCAAGCGGCGCCGAAAATTGAGGCGGTAAATCGAACCGCCATGATTTTCGACTTGGACGACGGAGAATGACGTTCTCCGTCGTCCAGGTGAACACCTGGACGACAGAGAACGATATCTCCGTCGTCCAAGTTAAATATTCATTGAAAAAAAAAAATCGAACCGCGATGGTAAATTGAACCTGGACGACGGATCTTGTCATTCTCCGTCGTCCAGGTTCAATTTACGTTAAAAAATATTTGTAAATTAATTCGCTAGGAATTTAGCGATCTGTTATTCGAGTGAAATAGTCGTCCAATATCGATGAACGCATCGTATATATGAACAGTTAAATTTGAACAGACGAATAATTTTTCGTTTTGAAAGTTGTTAAGTATCGACTAATCCTTACGACTTAAAGTGTTCATGAGTAGAGACTCATTTGCAGCAGAGTATTAACGAAATTGAATTTGGACAACACAACCGTTGGATATGTTCCTCGTAACATAATATATAATTGTCTTCAAAGGACCATAAAATAATAAGTTCGGGAATGGTTTCATCGGCACAGTCAACCGCAAAACCGAGAATTTCACAAACCGGAAACGTGGATACAAGGCATTTCGCAACTCCGATTTTCGAACCGTCGAAGCTCACACAGCAAGAATTGTTTACTCTAAAGTCTTGACGAAAAGAATATGCATTGGAAGAAGGTCTAGATGGTCGTTGTCTTAGAAAAAATTAATTTTTTGTCTTCTTCCTGTTTAGGAAACTTGCTTGGCATCTTAAAAAAGCAGTTAATCGGGTATCTTTAAGCTCATTTCCATGAAAACTCAACATTTTCTAGCATGACAAGGAAACATATGAAAGGACCCGATCCCGATTTAGTTGCCTAAACTGAAATCAAACCCCTTATGAAAACATGAACTTTCAAAAATCATAGAAATTTTGGCATAGTTACACTATATCGCGTAATTACCATTAACCTGTAGCGAAAAATACACTTCATCCTATGCCACAAAAGCTAAACCGTGGGCACCAATCCCATCTGGATTTCTCAAAAACATATCATAACGTAAAGCAATACATAAAACGGTAGCTTTACAGAAATCCGAGAAAATCATGTGAAAATATAAACACAATAGTATTCAGAGCAACCTCTACTATATACCTATATACCCAACAGTAGGCCAAATTAGAAACTACTGAGAAAGAAAAAGTGGCTCGAACACTAAGCCTCCAACCTCGACTTGCGACACCTAAATCCAAACTGCAAACTGGGTATTCAAAACAAAGAGCCCAGGGAAAGACATATAAACTGTTAGAGTGAGTGGACGAAAATAAATATCTTTCGCCAAATAACTATATATGTTTATAAAACATATACGAGTCTAGATGCATAAAAATCATATGGTACACGAGGGAGACTCTAACTCCTCACGCGTACAGAGCATGCATCGGAAATCCCGCGGAGTCACTCATGGATACATCCGCGCTAGTATAGTCTAAATCACGGGATCTCTGATCCTCATGTGATTCTAGCCAGAATGGGCCTCGGGTCAGGGTATCTGCTCCCCCCTGATAAAGATCTCGGGTCAGGATAATATTCCCCCCTGGTAAACATCCTCAGGGATCAGCTGGGATGCTAAGTGTATCGATACAACTACTACTGAGACTGTACTCTGTGTAAACCAAATCATAAAGGTTTCCATGCAAATGCATAAACCGTAATGTAAAAGCATACTCGTAATGCATAATTATAAAATCATATTCGTAAATGCATAATCATAAAACACATGCTCGTATAGTTCGTAATCATAACTGCATGCTCATGCTTGTAAAACGTATCTAAAAGACTCGCAACCAACAGTGAAAAGAAATGTCCACTCACAAACAAGCACAACGCGAAAACGCGCTAATCTCATGATCTGGCGGAAGTTCCCTCGCCAACCGTACAATGACGATCTCCTGAATAATCACAAATACCACTGATCAAAATTACAATTCAAAACTCTGAACCACACCTCGGAAACCAACCATTTCCGGAAACATATAACTCGAATAACAACGAAATCGTCGAAAATCCCATAAATATTCTACTTATCCCTCGACACAAAATCGACCACCCAAATCAACTCAATAACCTCAAGACTACGCTCGGGACGCGATTACGAGCAAAACGGTATAAAACTTCCCAAAAATCCCCAAAAAGTCAACCTCGCTCGAGCTCTGCCGTTGAACGCCGCTGTCAGCGGCGGCGCGGCATCAACGGTGGCCAAATCCGGTGAAAATTTCCATATCACATCTACTCCTCAAGCCCAACAATTTTTTTTTCTACACTAACCTCCAATTCGAAACACACCGGCCGGAATCAAGCTCGAAAATTCAAACCTTCATTAATTCCGGTGACCTATTCCGGCGAGCTTCAAACGGCCTCCAATTCTAAAATTCTTTCACCCAAAAGCATCTATGGGTTGAGGAGAGCAAAACCCCCAACCCTATAGGCCCCAAAAGTGGCCGGAATTGCCCACCTGATTCCGGCAAAAACCCATTATTTAACTGAATCGGTTCTCCTTCAAAACTCAACCAAATCAACTCAAACCAAGTTCAAAACAATAGGAAATCACGAGATGAAGCTAACTATACCAAGCTTGAGGTCTGAAGTGGCCGGAATCAAAAAGTCGATCGGTGGTCAATGGCGGTGCCAAAATCCTTCGGTCAACGCGGGTCAAACTTGGTCAACGGTCCAATTGTGGTCAACTCAGCCCAAATGTGACTTTTCGAAAATTTTACGACTATTTCGATATTTATACTCACGACTAAAACGATCAACGGTCGAAAACGGATCGAAACCAAACGGATAAACACGATTAAATCCAACGATCAGAAATATTCATAACATATTCATCAGACCTCGAAAAAATCCTTGGAAAACTCCTACGAGCTTGAAATCATAAACTCTACAACTCTTGCGAAGGAACTTATGTAAAATTCTTACCCGATAATTTAGTCGCAAACAAGACGGCCAAATCGATTAATTACGACAAACTACGATTATAAGTGCATCTCGCGAATTAAGCCGATTAACTACCATTTCCGGTTCGGATTGTCACATTTTACTTTTGGAGGAGCGTTTTCACCTTGTGGTTAACGCTAGGATAGCTGGAGCAACTACCTTTTCTGGCTCCTTTGATCGTGAAATATGTGAGACTTGGTTAGTCCAGATGGAGCGTGTTTGTGAACGCCTACATTTTACTCCTGAGCAGAGGACTGTGGCTACTGTTGGGTTATTAGACTCAGATGCTTATTTCTGGTGGGTTAGCACCGAGAGAGTTCATATTGATACTCTATGGCCTACATTCAGATATTTGTTTATGCGTCGATATTTCAACCAAGCCACCTAGCAGAGGAAATATGAAGAGTTTACCAATCTGAGGCAGGGGAATATGTCAGTGCTTGAGTATCAAGATAAGTTTACTCATTTTGCTCTTGATATGGTGGCATCTGAGGAAGCAAAGTGCAAAAGGTTTGAGTGGGCCTGAATATGAATATCAAGGGAACTTTGACCAACATGCCTCGGGACAATTTTGATGACTTTGTTAGTATTTCACTCAGGGGCGACGACATTAAGAGGGAGTGGCAGATGCGGTTTCAGTCTCGCCCTTTTGAGGAGGGTGGACTCAGCCAGGGTCCCGTGAAGAGGATGAGTTCTGGTACTTCGAGTTCAGCATCTTCTTCAGGTGGTAGCACTTTCAGATATCCACGCGGTTCAACGAGCCAGAGCGGGAGTCAGAGATGGAGAAGGAATCGACCTCAGAGGCAACCCCAGAGTGGGAGTTCCAATGGATCGAGTTATTCACGACGTGTATATGATATACTAGCTGCACCCAGAGACTATCCATTATGCAACGTTTGTAATAGGCGGCATTATGGTTCGTGTTTTCGAGGCACCACCAGTTGTTACCGTTGTGTCATGGAGGGTCACTTTGCGAGGGAATGTCCGCAGGGTGGTACTTTTGGCGGTGTTGCAGCTCAGGGCAGCGGTCATAGTCAGGGTACTGCTTCTGGTGATCGTGCAACACAGTCTTCTGGACAAGATGGTCAGCAGAACTGCACACAGTGTGGACGACCAACTGGACAAGCTCGAGTTCATACCATGAATCTGCATGAGGGCAGAGCTTCCCCTGAGGTTATCATCGGTACGTTGTACATTTTTGGTCATCCAGTTCTTACTTTACTAGATCCAGGAGCTACGCATTCATTCATGTCATATAGATTAACATCATTGGCACCTACATCTCAACTCCCTAGTATGTGGCGAGTGTTGTATCCATCCAGCGAGGTAGTGTGTGTCGAGTGGCTGTATCGGGATTGTGAGATATTTATAAGAGGTTATGGGTTAGCCGCAGATTTGATGCTGCTGGATATTGTGGATTTTGATGTGATTTTGGGCATGGATTTCTTGGAGAACCATTGGGCTATTTTTGACTGTCACAAGAAAGAGGTTGTTTTCAGGACACCTGGTGTACCAAAAATTTTATTTCTTGGTGAAAAGAATACTTCTTTACCTTGTCTGATTTCGGCAATGAAGGCTGAGCGGATGTTGAAAAAGGGTTGTATGGCATATCTAGCACATGTGATTGATACAGAGGTTCGTGTACCAGACATTAGGGATATATTGGTGGTTTATGAGTATCCGGTTGTATTTCCTGAGGATTTACCTAGTGTTTCTCCAGTCAGGGAGATCGACTTTACTATCGAGTTACTTCCAGGTACTAGACCTATTTCGCAGACACCCTATCGTATGGCACCAGCAAAGTTGAGCAAGCTGCAGATTCAACTTCAAGAATTGATTGAAAAAGGCTTCATTCAACCTAGTGTTTCACCTTGGGGTGCTCCAGTGTTGTTTGTGAGGAAGAATGATGGTTCGATGAGGCTATGTATTGACTATCGATAATTGAATCAGGTTACAGTGAAGAACAAGTATCCGCCTCCACGGATTGATGATTTGTTCGATCAGTTAAAGAGAGCTTCAGTCTTTTCGAAGATTGATCTCAGGTCTGGGTACCATCAGCTACGAATTCGGAAGTCTGATGTTGCTAAGACGACGTTTCGGTCACGCTATAGGCATTATGAGTTCCTTGTTCTGCCTTTTGGGTTGACCAATGCGCCAGCTGCTTTCATGGACTTGATGAATCGGATTTTCAGGCGTTATCTGAACAAGTTTGTCATTGTATTCATCGATGATATCTTGATATATTCTAGGAGTGTGGGGCAACACAAGAAGCATTTGCATGCCAATTTGCAGACTTTGCGAGACGCTCAGTTGTATGCCAAGTTTAGCAAGTGTGAGTTTTGGTTGAACAATGTGAAGTTTTTGGGTCACGTGATATCAGTGTAGGGAATCAGCGTGGATCCAGATAAGATTGAAGCAATGTTGAATTGAAGCAGATCGACCTATAAATGTGACAGAAATACGAAGTTTCTTGGGTTTAGCAGGTTACTATCGCCGATTTTGGCATTTAATCCAAATGTGAGAGAATTGAATTCACTTCAAATCTTTCCTTTCTTAGAAAAACAGGAAGTTAGACCTAAATGACAATAATAAATAAGATAATTTCACATTAGAGAAATAATTTTAGGTCTCAATAAAATCATGATATATAGGCCTCAAATTTTATATGTGATATACATTGCATCAATGTCTTGCCACGTTGTATGCACCTCAGATTGCTAAAAGGCAATCATACCCTATATATTTAATAGTTATTATTTTTTCTGTATTCCTTTACGTACTAATTAACTCTACAAGAAATGTAATTAATACATAACCGATTTTGATGATTATACCATTAATTTTGTTTTAGTCGATCCAATATAAACACAATTGAGCAAATTTTATGCAAGATTACAACAATTAATTCAGTAATAAACTAGAGAACTTTCCGATGTTAATCCGTTCGACTCCATTTTACTTTGCCGTTGTATAAGACTATAAGCAATTAAGTCATTGATGGAGACTGAGCCTAGATGCTTAGCAACAATAATCTTCCGATCGGAGGTTCCTTCACTTTTCATTTGCCTCATCAAGTGCAAACTCTAGATAACCCTAGAGAAGAAAATCCAGTTATACATAAACCTGGGTTCGAAAAAAGGACACACTAATAGCAACACCAGTACGTGGTGATTCAAAGCTTTGTGTGAGATATCGAATACCACAGTTTAATTCGAATTTATTAAAAACAAAAAATTGTTTGGGATCACTTGATTGAAGTAGAACTGAGAATCTTCCATTGATGAGGAAACTGTATACGAAGTTTTTGCTGAAAATTTGTATAGGGAGGAGAACAAGAAGATGTTAGGTTCTTGTTTTCAATTAAGCCTAATTTATAAATTTAATCAAACATATAAAAGGTTAAAGGATAAGATTGATTTTGTAAGTTAACGTTAGATATTTATAATGAATTTACAAAATAAATTTTATTTAAATTACTTGTCATGGCATGTCATTTTGAGGCCTACACCTCATGATCCCATTGAAACCCCCTAACATTGTCCTTTCACATTATTGTTAACCATAGGTTTAGCTTTGATTAAACGATGGAATAATTGTCACCTAATTTATAAACAATTCCGTCGGTTAATAATCATTCCATCGCTTAACAAAGAATTAATAAAATAAATTAAATAAATTGATTAAAAATAATATAATATTAATTTTAAATATACACGATTTCTTTCGATAATTGAATATTGATTTTAGGATTTCGATCGATAATATAATATTAATTTTAAATATTCGATTCCTATACGATTTCGATCGATGATATAATATAATATAAATACAGTAGAAAAGAGACGTCCCGATCGAAAACTAGATAATGTACATGCAAATGTTAGCTAGCTACACAAGTGGTGTGGGTCCTCCGAGCCCGCTATCACCATCATTCGGACGTGACTGCTGAGATGGCGTAGTGAAAGTCGGCGTAGAGGAAGTAGGCATATGACTGGCCCTCATCTTCTAAAACTGCAACCGCATCTCCGCCTGCATCTCTGCTCATAGACGCGCCTCGATATCTCGAGCCCGCGCGTCGGCGTCGGCCTGCATCGCGGCTAGATGCGCCTCTGAGTCTCTAGCCTGGTTCTCAAGCTCGCGGATTCGTGCATCTAATTGCTCCTAGACCTCTTGGATTCGCGCCTCAACACCTTCAGATCAAGCGCGCGACTTGGACGTTGACGTGATAGTCAACTCTCGAACACCTGCATGTCCGAGACCTCAAATCTATATACCATATCGAACTTCGAGCACCTTCGGAACATCACAGTCTGTGTGGGCACATCCAAAGGCCTGAGCTGCTCACGTGGAGTGTCCGAATTTTCTGCAGCTTTCTCAGCAAACTGCTCCTCGGCCAACTGCATCAACGTCTCCTACAATAAGATAAACGATTGAAAATTAATAAAAAAAAACAAACTACTATGATCGATAATTCTACCAAAAATTTGACTTAATTTCTCCTAAAATATAAGGCTACCAAAAACCTGAAAACACATAAAAATTTAACCAATATAGCACAAGAAATATTCCACATTCTCAATATAACAACATATCACCACACAACAATTTTTATGAACTACAAGTTTAGATAATATATAAATTTCATCCGGTCACCATCTACTCTAACCTATGTGCATACCGGGAAGATGCTTCTCAGGTTTTCTCGCATAAACATTCACAGAAAATAGTAAACGTCCGTTAATTTTGAACTTAGTGGTCACTTACCAGATTCGCAGTCGCCTTCATGTTCTCGGGATGGACATACACATCTCGGTACGTGTCGTTGAAGGGCACAAAGGAACCCTCCGCCATATCTTTTGCCATCAAGTAACTGATTGGAGTTGACCCGGAGTGGTGGTTCGCATTCTTCTTATCTCGGTTCTTCACGTTCACCTCTGACATTACCTGTTAAAAAAATTATTATATTTGAAATTCCACAAATTTTCGCAAAATTTCGCTAATAACCAAATACTAAATATTATATTCAAAATTTTGCAAATTTTCGCATATTTCGCAAATTTCTGCCAATTTCCACAAAATTTTCCAAATATCAAAAAATAAATATTATATTCGAAATTAAGTAAATTTCCAAAAAATTTCGAAATTTTTTGCAAATGTCCGCAAATAACTAAAAAATAAATATTACATTCGAAAAAGACATTACCACAAATTTGGGGCTTCGAAAGTGCGCCACCAACCACTTTCATTGATCTTCTCTATGCGCAAACTCGAAAGGGGTCGGTTCCTCCCTGCGCATTTGATAGAGCACATGGCAGACACTCTTCCACTCCCGATAACGTTTCGTCGTTTTCTTGTCGATGTATTTGAACATCTCTGTGGTGTTTAGATAATGGAAGTGGAGCTAAAAAAATGTAATTGATGTTAAATCTATATAATATATGTTAATTATTCAATTTCAATGTCAAACATAAATCCGTTGAAATACGCTTACCGAGAGAGCGTCGTAAACATTTTCCCGCTTGATCTCAGGGAGGTCCTTTCAGGCCGGCGCATCATCTCTACCTTCTTACATATAGTGCCTCCGATGTTATGGACGATCAAGTTGTTAATCTCCTTCGTCTTAGGGCCCTACTGGAAGAAATCATAAGGGACCGCAATCTTTTGTTTTATCACCTACTTTTGTCCCCTTGCACAGCCCTCGTGTGCATTTGGGGGCAGGTCCTACAAAAAAAAATTAAAATTCATTAGTAATTACCATTTATCATAATAATGAAGAAAATGAACATATTACGTTAAATTAAAGACGTACCCATAGTGCTTTTTCCCTTGCGACGAGCACTTAACCGTGCTATAACTTCGTTCGCCTCGGGGTCATCTTCTATTCAGGTCGACGCGGGCAGAATAGTGATAGGAGGACCTGGCGACGATACATCGCCGGGTCAACACCTCTTGCCTTCTCACACCGCAAACTAAATGCTGCATGCCATCCTATCAATCTCCAGTTGTGTCAACCGAGATGTCCCTCCTAGCGCCATCTCTACCAACTGTCATAACAGTAACCAATTCAAATAAAAATCACAAAGATTCAAATAACCAATTAAAAAAATATCCTAAATCAACCAATAACCAAAAAATTAACAAAAATCACCAAGATTCATTAAAATTCCTCAAAAATCACCAAAATCATTAAAAATCACCAAAATTTCCAAAAAAAATATATATTATCCAAATTATCCAAAAAATTACAAATTAACCAAATAATCCAAAAAAAATAACAAATCCTCTCCAAGTTAATTGCAAAAAATTTAACAAATTATGCAACAAAATAACAAATTAACCAAATTAAAATATATATAAATAACAACCTAACAAATCAACTTATATATAATTATATCAATTAATAATCCAATAATCACAAAATCTAATAACCCAATATTCAACCTATAATCCAAAATTAATCCAATATAACCTATTTCGATCAAAAATCACATAAATCACCAAAATTACCTAAATTAACCAAAATTCACCCTAATTCACCGTAATTCCAATATAATTTACCAAACACAAATTCACCAAAATTCCATATAATTAATCATTAAACATTAACCAAAAACATTAACTAAAATTAAATCAATAACCATAACCAAATAAGCGTATCATTAACAATAATCAATAACTGATTCATCAATTAATTCATCATTAACCAAACCAGAAAAAATAAATAAAAATTCAAAAAATTCAAAATCGTACCTTAAGTTAATGGCGGCCAGAGGAGGTTTGGAGCAGGGCTCAGCGGCGGAGGTTTGGACCAGTGGCTTGGTGACGGACTAGGTGAGCATAGGAGGCTTGGCGGAAGCCCTAGGCGACGGTGTGGCTCGGCGGCGGAAAATAGAGGAGAAAGAAGTCGCTTAAATCTCCGTACGGCGAAAGTGAGCTAGAGGGAGGAAGGCGGCCTCGCGTGGAGGAGGGAGAGGTTGAGGAGGAGCGACGGAGTCTGGGTGTCAGAAATTGGGACAGAGACCAACGAGAGCAACAGTGATCGAGAGCGACGGCTGATCGAATCAAATGATCTGATTATCCCAAATTGGGGATTATATCGATCTACTATAGGCCGACAGAAATATTGCGTCTCCTAAGAAACAAATTCCATTGCCTAAGAATTCTCAAAATATCACAAAAAATAAGGCGCAAAAATGTGCCGCCATAATTTTTTGTCCTGGCAGATAAAAAATTCCTATTTCCATCACTTATGGGGTTTTAAATATTCCCAAAAAAGTGGCGCAAAAAATGCTGTCAAATATTTTTTGTCCTGGCCAACCGAAATAGGAACTTTTCATCTTGTAATGTGTTCTAAGGCAACAAAACTGTACTATTTTCATATAATTATTGTGTTGAAATGAATGGGAAAAAATGATATTTTTGCCAAAAACTCCCTATCGAGTTCTACTTAATTATCCCATGCATGCAATGTGAAGATTGTGCATATTTATAACAAACCATTAATTTTGGATGTAAAAAGAAAAAACAAAAGTAATTAATAAATATCGGTACCTTGGTAATTATCCCATCCATGCAATGTCCAAAACTACCAAATGCAGTGATCGAATCATAACGTGGCTTGGTTTTTGATCACTTGCAAATATCATATTCAATCATAGGTCGTACATAATTAATTAAATCGGATGAATTCGAATTTCAATCCGGACCGAAGACACTATACACTCAGGAATGGTTCCCTATGTCCTTGAGGAAAAAAGTATGCATTTTAAAAAGATACGTCGTCATTTTTTGGAAGAGTGGCAGTCAACGCTTGATAAGCAGAAGATTTTTTTTTTCCGTTGGCTAAGACCTGTTTAGGCAACAGAGTTTTTGTAATTGCATTGCCTAACAATACATGGTTTAGGGGTTTAGGGTTAATGAAAGTGTTTTAGGTTAAGTATAGGATTGAGGGTTTCATGTTAGCCAACGGAATATTGACAATTTCGTTGCTAAAGAAGACAAGGTTTAGGGGTTGGTGTATGTGGTTTAGATGTAGGTTTTAAGGTCTAGGTTTTCTGCAAGACAACAGATATGAAAATTATGTTTCCGTACTACTTGGTTACTAGACGAAAGTGATTAATCCGTCAGTTAACTATGTGGTAAGCAAACAGAATTTGAAGCATCCGTCTGCTAAGTGTTGCGTTAGATTTTGGATGGAGTTTTGGTATTTCGCTGCATCTTTCCTGCTTGTAACTGTTCCTGTGTAAAATAATCATAATCATTCATATAAATTCAAATTGCGATCGATAAATAATTCAAATTAAATTATGTAGAATTATTACAAATCCAAATAAATTATGCGTATGATACATTATTCACTTTCATAATCTTTGTCCTCCTCATCATCCTCATCCTCTGAGTCTTCATCCTCCTCATATTCATCTTCCTCAGCTTCCTCTTCATCCTTGTCATCAGTGTGGTCATTAATGTATTCTAGTTCTTCGAGTTTAGTCGAGTTAAGAGGCCTTGTCTGGAGTTGGGTAGTTCTTGGATCTTCGTTCAGGTGTAAAAGAGTCGTTTATGGGACAGTAGCAATATCAGGCTTTTGATATGGATTGCTGACATCATTCCTGTCATGCACTTCTGTTTCAAACAACCCCTCAAGTGTTGTTATGTTCCAAATATTACAATGACACAAATAGTTAACTACTTTCCAACCACCCCCCTCCTTCGGGTCATCAAGATAGAACACATGCTTAGCTAATGTGGCAAGAGTGAATGGCTCATCATCGTACCAGCTTGTGTTACCATTTATCGATAACAAGCTAAGATCCTTCTTTGTACTTGAAAGGACCCAACCCCGATTCAGTTGCCTAAACGGGAATCGAACCCATTCTTAAAACACGAACCAACAAAAATCGTTCAAAATTTCGGAAGAGTAACGTTACTAATGCGGAATTGCATAAACCTGCACCCTGAAAATAACACTTCGTCTTATGCCACAAAAGCCAAACCGTGGGCACCAATCCCATCCGGATTTCTCAACATCATATCATAAACAATAAACAGTAAACATACTGTAATATGTATATATATCCGAGAAAATCCGTATAAACATGTATCAGAATGTATCAGAGCGACCTCTAGTGAAAATATATACAATATACACATCAGTAGGCGAAACAAGAACCTACTAGAAAACACAGGTAGCTCGGATAACTAGCCTCCAACCGCGACGTGAAATATCAGAACCTGAATTGCAAACTGGGCACGGAAACCGAAAAGCCCAGAGGAAAGACATGAAACTGTTAGAGTGAGTGGACGAAAATAAATGTCTTGCACCGAATAATATATATGTTATAAAAACATATGCGAGTCTAAATGTATAAATAAATAAATGGTACACGAGGGAGGCTCTAACTCCTCACGCGTACAGAGCATGCATCATAAAAATTGCGGAATCACTTATGGACTACAACGCGATAGCACAGTTTGAATCACGGGATCCCAGACCCACACGTGATTCCTAGCCAGAAAGGCCTCGGGTCAGGATATCTGTCCCCCCCGGAGCGTACTCGGGGATCAGCCGAGAAGCCAATGTGTATCGATGCAACAACATATACTGAGACTGTACTCTGTGTAAACCAAATCATAAATCTTTTCCATGCACATGCATAAAACATAATATGTATGTATGTATACTCTTATACGTATATTTGTATATGCATAATCGTAAATCACATGCTCATAAAAATCATGATCAAACTGCATGCTCAAGTTCGTAAATCATATATGAAAGACTCGCAATCAATCCGTGAAAAGAAATGTTCACTCAGAGACAAGCGTAACGCGCACTCGCGCTAATCTCGTGGCCCGACGGAAGATCCCTCGCCTGAAGCACGATCTCAATCTCGATCTCCTGAATTCACAAAACATAACTGATCAAAACCATAGCTCATAAATCTGAACTTAACCACGGAAACCAACCGTTCCCGGAAACATATTAAACTATACAAAATAACCGACTGAATTTCCGAAATCTCCACTCGAAACCTTCGACTGAATATCCAATACCCAAATCACTACGAAAACCTCAAGGCGATACTCAGGGCGCGATTACGAGAAAAACGACATTAAAAACGTCAAAAACCAAAAAGTCAACCCCTCGCCAGAGCATCGCCGTTGACTGCAGCCGCCGCCGCGGGCGCGCCGTCAACGGTGGAATTCGACAGCGAGAATCTCCAGAACTCAAGGTCTCATCAAGCCAAACCACTTCTTCAACTACCACAAGGGCCAAATCAGACCGGAACCCCTCCAATTCACCTGAAAATCAAACGGAACCCATTTTCCGGCAACCCAATCGGGTTCGACTAAAATCACCTCCTCAGATCAAATAAAACACAGGGGAAGCATCACCAGGGTGTGGGGAGTCGAAACCCCAACATCCCCACCTCCAAAACTCACCGGAGCACCACCCCCCAACTCCGGCGAACTCCGGTGACCTAGCCCGATTCGGGTTCTACCAAATCTCAACCAATTTTCATCAAATCAATTACAAAACGAATAAGGAACTCAAGGTGAAGCTATTCATACCCTCAGCGAGGTCGGAGGTGGCCAGAATATGCAGGTCGGACGACGAAGCCAAAACGGGAAACTTTCCACTTCGGGTCAACGGTCAAGTTTCCAATTTTGGAAAGTCAACGTCAGTCAATGCCAAACAGTGTTTTTACGACTATTTCCGATATTTATACTCGCGCCTCGGGTCGATCGACGATTCAAAATGGAGAACCATCACGATTCAGATAAACACGAAACAATCGGATAAACTCGTCGAAAACTGAAACTTCAAATAATCTTATTATATTCTTCGGTTATCGGAAAAATCATCCGGAACCGCCCACGAGCTCGAAATCACGTACTCTACAACTTCCATGAAGAAACTCAACTCAAATTCTCTGCCGAAAATATAGTCCCGAATAGAATCGACAAACCACACTAATATCGTAAAAACCGCGACTACGCCCAAACTCGTGAATCGTGCTGAATACACTACTAATTCTGGTACTACTAATTCTGGTTCGGGTCGTCACAAATCTACCCCCCTTAAAAAAATTTCGACCTCGAAATTTACGTACCTGTCAAGTGAACAGATGAGGATACTTCTCCCGCATACGCTGCTCAGTCTCCCAGGTGGCCTCCTCAACTGAGTGGTTCTGCCACAAGACCTTTACTAGCGGGATCACACGGTGCCTCAACTCCTGCTCATGACGATCGAGAATCTGCACAGGTTCCTCCACGTACGTCAAATCCTCTCTGATCGGCAACTGCTGTGGGGCTAACACATGTGAAGGATCTGAGATGTACTTCTGCAACATCGAAACATGGAAGACATCATGAACACGAGCCATCTCAGCTGGCAACTCAAGTCTATAAGCAACAGCTCCAACCCTCTCTGTAATCTCATACGGACCAATGTACCGTGGTCGAAGCTTGCCACACTTCCCGAAACGCACAACTCCCCTCCACGGAGATAGTTTCAGGAAGACCCAATCGCCTACCTCAAACTCGAGGCTCTTCCTCCTCATGTCCGCATAACTCTTCTGGCAATCCTGGGCGATCTTCAATCTATCCCGGATAATCTGAACATCCTCCATAGTGCTCTTTACCAAATCAGGGCCAATAAGCCATCGCTCGCCCACCTTACTCTAACACAATGGAGTGCGACACTGCTTCCCGTACAGGGTCTCGTATGGTGCCATCTCAATACTGGCCTGATAACTGTTGTTGTAGGCGAACTCTATCAAATGTAGCTGCTGGTCCCAATTCCCGCGGAACTGCAACACACAAGACCGTAACATATCCTCAAGTGTCTGGATAGTCTGCTCAGACTGCCCATCAGTCTGAGGATGAAAAGCTGTACTAAATCGCAACTTCATGCCCAAGGCTCGCTGCAACGCCTGCCAAAACTCAGATGTGAACTGACTATCTCGGTCAGAAACAATCGATACAGGTACACCGTGCAAGCGAACAATCTCAGATAAGTACAACTTGGCCAATCTACCCACTGATATCTTCCCTGGAAGTGCAAGAAAGTGAGCGGATTTCGTCAGTCGATCCACAATAACCCAAATGCCAGTGTTACCAGCCGAAGTACGCGGCAACTGATAGACGAAATCCATCGTAATGTGCTCCCACTTCCAAACTGGAATCTCAAGTGGCTATAGTTTCCCCGCAGGTTTCTGCCTTTCCGCTTTAACCTGCTGACAGATCAAACATCGACTCACGTACGTGGCAATCTCCCGCTTCATGTTGCGCCACCAGTAATACGCTCGAAGTGTACGAAACATCTTTGTACCTCCGGGATACATCGCATACGCTGAACTATGAGCCTCATCTAGATTCTCCTTCTTCATATTCTCGTCTCTGGGCACTCATAACCTGCCTCTGAACAACAATGTACCGTCGTCGCTCAATCAAAACTTTGTAGGCACACCGTTCCGTATCATGGTCTTCTTGCCAAACAAGTAAGAATCGGAATCCTGAGCCTCTCGTACATGATCAACCAACACAGGTCGAACCTGAAAACTGGCCAACAAAGCTCCCTCATCATCCCACTCGAACTCGACACCCGTAGCCCGAATCTCGGCTAACATCGATACTCTGGCCACACACATATGAAATAACAAGGCTCCAGACTTCCGGCTAAGTGCATCAGCTACAACATTGGCTTTTCCTGGATGGTACTCGAAAGTGCAATCGTAATCATTGATCAACTCCATCCACCGGCGTTGCCTCATGTTCAGATCCGGCTGCGTCTGCAAGTAAGTAAGACTTTTGTGGTCGGTGTAGATCTTACACTGAGCTCCATACAAGTAATGTCTCCAACTCTTCAACGCTAACACAATAGCAGCAAGCTCCAAATCATGCGTCGGATAGTTGACCTCATGTGGTTTCAGCTTCCTGGAACCGTAGGCCACAACTCTACCATGTTGCATCAACACACAGCCAAGCCCCAACTTCGACGCATCACTGTACACTACGAACTCACCACTATCGTCTGGCAATGTCAAAACCGGTGCAGTAGTCAATCTCTCCTTCAGGAGCAAATAACTCTCCTCGCACGCATCCGACCACTCAAACTTGACGCCCTTCTTCGTCAATTTGGTCAGTGGCGTAGCAATCCGAGAGAAATCCTGTACAAACCATCGGTAATAGCCTGCTAACCCCAAGAAACTCTGGATCTCCGGTACAGTAGTAGGTCTACTCAAATTCAGCACGGCCTCGATCTTGTCAGGATCAACACTGACTCCCTCAGCCGATATCACGTGGCCCTGAAACTTCACACTATCCAACTAAAACTCGCACTTGCTAAACTTCGCGAATAACTGATGATCCCGCAAAGTCCGTAACACTGGTCGCAAATGCTTTTTGTGCTCGCCCACACTCCTGGAATAGATCAAAATATTGTCAATGAACACAATCACGAACTTGTCCAGGAACCGTCTGAACACCCGATTCATCAAGTCCATGAAAGCTGCGGGGGCGTTGATCAACCCAAACGGCATAACCAAGAACTCGTAATGCCCATACCGCGACCTGAAAGCTGTCTTGGCCACATCAGAATCTCGGATCCTCAACTGGTGATATCTGGATCGAAGGTCAATCTTCAAAAAGACTGATGCTCCCTTGAGCTGATCAAACAAATCATCAATCCGCGTAAACGGATACTTGTTCTTTATGGTAACCTGATTCAGCTTCCGGTAGTCGATGCACAAACGCATAGATCCATCCTTCTTCCGCATAAATAACACCGGAGCAACCCATGGAGAAACACTTGGTCAAATGAAACCCTTATCTAGCAACTCCTGGAGCTGAATCTGCAACTCTTTCAACTCCGCAGACGCCATACGATACGGTGTCTGGGAAATAGGTCCCGTGCTTGGTAATAACTCAATAGTGAAATCAATCTCCCGCACACGGGGTATACTAGGTAATTCTGCTGGAAACACATCCGGAAACTCAGAAACAACCTCAATACTATCAAGGTCCGGCACTGCAGCCGTAGTGTCCACAACATGAGCCAAGTAAGCAACACAACCCTTCTTCATCAACCGATCCGCCCTCATCGCGGAAATCAAACACGGTAGTGAAGTGTTCTTCTCGCCGCGAAACAGTATCTCGGGTAACCCTGGTCGTCGAAACGCGACCTCCTTCTTGTGACAGTCAAACATAGCCCAGTGTGTCTCCAAGAAGTCCATACCCAAGATCAAATCAAAGTCCACAATATCAAGCAATAACAAATCTGCGGCTAATCCATGACCACCAATAAACACCTCACAGTCTCTGTATACCCAACCGATGCTCACAACCTCACCTGACGGATACAACACTCTCCACAACCCCGGAAGTGGAGATGCAGGTACCGTAGCTAATGATGATAGTCTAAATGATATGAATGAATGTGTGGCACCTGGATCTAACAATGCAAGTACTGGAATACCAAAAACATGTAACGTACCGATAACGACCTCCGGTGAAGCTCTGCCATCTCGTAGAGTCATGGCATGAACTCTCGCCTGTCCGGCTGGTCGTCCTCGCTGAGGCTGTCCCTGCTGCCTACCCTGGCCCGCAAACTGTGCTGGTCGCGCTCCCGAAGTGACACCTCACTTGTACCAAACAACTGAGGGCACTCCCTCGAATAGTGACCCACCTGGCCACAACGATAACAAGTGATGGTACCCCGCTGACATGGACCAACATGATACCTATTGCACATATAACACAATGGGTACTCCCTTGGTGTAGCAAAGGTGCCAGAAGGTCGTCGAGGGTAACTGGAACCGCTGGAATCCCTACTAGCCTATGGTCGCTGCGGTCGATCTCTCCTCCATCTCTGCCTCTGCCTAGGTACACTAGCTGGTGGTCGATAAGATCCACCGCCTGAGGATGAAGCTGAACCGGATGTATCAGAACTCTGCCTCTTTGAAGGCCCCTGACTCGGTCCACCCTCCTCAAACCGTCTCGGCTGGTACCTCTGCTGCCTTCCCTCTCTATGTCCTCACCTCGGAGTGCTGCACTGACAAACTCATCAAAATTGTTCCGAGGCATCGTAGTCAGAGTCCCCTTGATATTCAAGTTCAATCCCAGCTCAAACCTATGACACTTGGCTTCCTTAGTAGCCACCATATCACGCGCAAAACGAGATAAGCGGGTAAACCTGTCCCGATACTCAAGCATAGACAAACTGCCCTACCTCAAGTTCGTAAACTCCTCATACTTGCGCTGCTGGGTTGCCTGATTAAAGTACCTCCGCATAAACAAATCACGGAACAAAGTCCACGGAGTATCAACTGGAACTCTGTCGGTGCTAACCCACCAAAAGTATGCATCACCCTCAAGTAATCTGACTGCTGCCACTGTCATCTGCTCAGGGGTAAATCGCAGACGCTCACAAACACGTTCAACCTGAACCAACCATGCCTCACATATCTCTGGATCAGCTGAACCCGAAAACACAGTAGCACCAGCAGTACGAGCTTTGACCACAGGGTTAAAACGCTCTTCCAAACACAGCACTCACATCAGCAAGTCGTGTGTCTGGTGATCCTCATCCGGATCCACTTCCTGATCAACACGGGGACCACGTCGAGGAGGCATCCAACTGATACAAGACAAGAATTAGGCACAAAAAGAAAGAACGTAATCATGAAACCGCAGATATTTGAGAACACACAACACCCGAAGTATTGATGAGTACCGCTGGCCAGTCGGGTCATCACTCCAGTCATGCTGTACAAACTCAAATACCCTAACCGTCACAAATACAAGAGTCTACAGAATCTGACAACCTAATGCTCTGATACCAAGCTGAAAAGACCCAACCCCGATTCAGTTGCCTAAACTGGAATCGAACCCCTTCTGAAAACACGAACCAACAAAAATCGTTCAAAATTTTGGAAGAGTAACGTTACTAATGCGGAATTGCATAAACCTGTACCCTGAAAATAACACTTCGTCCTATGTCACAAAAGCCAAACCGTGGGCACCAATCCCATCCGGATTTCTCAACATCATATCATAAACAGTAAACAGTAAACATACTGTAATATGTATATATATCCGAGAAAATCCGTATAAACATGTATCCGAATGTATCAGAGCAACCTCTAGTGAAAATATATACAATATACACATCAGTAGGCGAAACAAGAACCTACTGGAAAACACAGGTAGCTCGGATCACTAGCCTCCAACCGCGACGTGAAATATTAGAACCTGAACTGCAAACTGGGCACGGAAACCGAAAAGCCCAGGGGAAAGACATGAAACTGTTAGAGTGAGTGGATGAAAATAAATGTCTTTCACCGAATAATATATATGTTATAAAAACATATGCGAGTCTAAATGTATAAATAAAGAAATGGTACACGAGGGAGACTCTAACTCCTCACGCGTACGTACACGAGGGAGACTCTAACTCCTCACGCGTACAGAGCATGCATCATAAAAATCGCGGAATCACTCATGGACTACCACGCGATGGCACAATCTGAATCACGGGATCCCAGACCCACACGTGATTCCTAGCCAGAAAGGCCTTGGGTCAGGATATCTGTCCCCCCCGGGGCGTACTCGGGGATCAGCCGAGAAGCCAATGTGTATCGATACAACAACATATACTGAGACTGTACTCTGTGTAAACCAAATCATAAATCTTTTCCATGCACATGCATAAAACATAATATGTATGTATGTATACTCGTATACGTATATTCGTATATACATAATCGTAAATCACATGCTCATAAAAATCATGATCAAACTGCATGCTCAAGTTCGTAAATCATATATGAAAGACTCGCAATCAATCCATGAAAAGAAATGTCCACTCACAGACAAGCGTAACGCACACTCGCGCTAATCTCGTGGCCCGGCGGAAGATCCCTCGCCTGAAGCACGATCTCGATCTCGATCTCCTGAATTCACAAAACATAACTGATCAAAACCATAGCTCATAACTCTTAACTTAACCACGAAAACCAACTGTTCCCGGAAACATATTAAACTGTACAAAATAACCGACTGAATTTCCGAAATCTCCACTCGAAACCTTCGACTGAAAATCTGATACCCAAATCACTACGAAAACCTCAAGGCGATACTCAGGGCACGATTACGAGAAAAACGACATTAAAAACGTCGAAAACCAAAAAGTCAACCCCTCGCCGGAGCACCGCCGTTGACCGCCGCCGTCGGCGGCGGGGCGCCGTCAACGGTGGAATTCCACGGCGAGAATCTCCAGAACTCAAGGTCTCATCAAGCCAAACCACTTCTTCAACTACCACAAGGGCCAAATCAGACCGGAACCCCTCCAATTCACCTGAAAATCAAACGGAACCCATTTTCCAGCAACCCAATCGGGTTCGACTAAAATCACCTCCTCAGATCAAATAAAACACAGGGGAAGCATCACCAGGGTGTGGGGAGTCGAAACCCCAACATCCCCACCTCCAAAACTCGCCGAAGAACCACCCCTTAACTCCGGCGAACTCCGGTGACGTAACCCGATTCAGGTTCTACCAAATCTCAACCAATTTTCATCAAATCAATTACAAAACGAATAAGGAACTCAAGGTGAAGCTATTCATACCCTCAGCGAGGTCGGAGGTGGCCGGAATATGCAGGTCGGACGGCGAAGCCAAAACGGGAAACTTTCAACTTCGGGTCAACGGTCAAGTTTCCAATTTTGGAAAGTCAACGTCAGTCAATGCCAAACAGTGTTTTTACGACAATTTTACGACTATTTCCGATATTTATACTCGCTCCTCTGTTCGATCGACGATTCAAAATGGATAACCATCACGATTCGGATAAACACGAAACAATCGGATAAACTCGTCAAAAACTGAAACTTCAAATAATCATATTATATTCCTTGGTTATCGGAAAAATCATCCTGAACCGCCCACGAGTTCAAAATCACGTACTCTACAACTTCCGTGAAGAAACTCAACTCAAATTCTCAGCCGAAAATATAGTCGCGAATAGAATCGACAAACCACACAAATATCGTAAAAATCGCGACTACGCCCAAACTCGTGAATCGTGCCGAATACACTACTAGTTCTGGTTCGGGTCGTCACAGTACTATTTCACATATTTGGGTTAGTGTTGAACCATTTACATTTGAAAAGCACGACAGGCATTCCATTTGCATATATTACCTTGACGACATTGAAAACAACCTCATAGTATAAATCATCTTTTTCTCCTACTGAGATCCCAAAATCTTGTGTTCTTTTGCCTTCACCCCTGGCTAATGTCCGAAAATTTACCCCATTTACATCGTATGCAAAATAAATCTCATTTTTTTGGGCTTGTTGGCCAAATTGTGCAGGACTATTGTGTACCAACCGCGGTAGTCAATTCTTTGTAGGCTCATCATCTGCAAAATTATGAATATAAGCCAGGTACGACAAGCAATATTCTGATTCCATATATAATATATAATTTACGTAATCACACATACTCATCCTTCGAAATAATTTGGAAATACCTGCTTTTGTTGTTGTTTCAACTGTTCATGAGTAAGTCTCGGAGCTTCTTTGTGAAGTACATCAAAATATGAAAGCATGAATTGATTGACCTTGGTACAGTCTCGCAACACAACCCAGTGTGTCTCAATGAGTTATTCTCTGCTTAATCTTTTTGAACTCTTGTGTACAGGTCTGAAGGCTCGTACAACATCTGTGACAACAGAAAGATTGAAAAGATCAAATGTATTGGAGGAGTCAGAAGGAGGTGGCTCGACGGAGTCTTTGAGATACAAGTTGCAGAAGGTCAAACACTCATGTTTAATATACTTTTCTGCTATAAAACCTTCCGGGTAAGGAGCTTGAGGTATTTGTTTCATCCCTTCTCTCAACCATAAATATTTTCCTATACCCATTCTTTTCAGATCAATGCATGCCTTAGGACCGTCTTTAGTTTTCCCCTCCCAATTTAGCACTGTACCCACCTCACTTTCGCATACATTCTTCTTTAAGTGCATGATAACTAGGTAGTGTATGATTGACAACTTAGACCAGTACAGAAATTCCCAGAATATGCATTTGTGTGTCCAGAATTTATACTTGTCAGGTTTGTCAGGTATTGTCGCCACTATATCAGGATAATTGCTGAGCTGCTTTAAATCGTATTCATTTAGCACTTCCAAAATTTCATCCTCTGTCCATCTCCTGGGTTACACATCAGTTTCTACAGTCTCATCAAATGCCTGGTCATTCTCCCGCCATGGGTGATCAAGTCCAAGCAAACAACAGTGACGCATCTACACAATCTTCTTGCAATAAAGTCTACTGCATTCAATAGTCATACACTCTGGACAAGCCCCTGTATCCCCTGGTAACGTTGCCCGACAACATTCCGCGGGTAGGAAAATCACTAATGGTGCCAACAAGCATGGCATGCCTCTGGAACATCTCTTTTGTGTACTTGTCATAAGTGGGATGACCAACGTTACTTAGGTACTTAAGCTCCTGGATAACCCAGTCCTGGAATTAACATAGTCAGCATATTGTATTCCTTCTTAATGCACATCCATAGAGGAAAGTTGTACGGTACTAAAATAACTGACCATAGATTGTATTGATGACTCATGTTGCCAACAGGGTTGAATCCATCACATGAGAGCCCGAGCCTCACATTTCGGACCTTTAACGAAAAATGAGAAAACTCCCTAACCATGTGCTTCCAAGTCACTTTGTCAGCAGGGTGTATAAGGGTATCATCGTCAGGCAAATCCCTTTCAGCGTGCCATCTCATAGCTTTGACCGTGTGTGCAGACATGAACAATCATTCCAACCTATCAATTAGCGAAAAATACCGAAGTACCTTCACAGCTTTCTTATTCCCTGCTGGAGTCAACTTTTACCTATCCGTGTGACATACCAGACACACATCAAGGTTTTCAAGATCATTTTCTTCATCATTTTCACCCCAGAAGATAACACAATCATATTTGCATGCATGAATTTTGATGTAGGTAAGGCCAAGATGCTTCAGGATATGTCACACCTTACGATGAGTTGTAGGAAGGTGATGACTGGGGGCAGCATCGGAGTAGTCAATTCTAGATAATCATAAATAGCTTTGACACTCAATTTGTTCTCCACTTTGACATTTATTACTCTCATGACACTTTCAAGAACAGTCTTATTACACCCGTTGCACAATGAGGTCTATTGGAAGACAATCAGCTTATTGTACTTGTCAATACTGGCAGTGTTGATAACTCTAGATAATTGTTGGACCAGCTTAATAGAAGGGAAATTCTCAACGGCAAAAGGGATATCTTGTGCTTAAGTAAATACACCGCTCTCATAAAGAAACACATCGTTGATCAACCTCGTTGTTGGATCATTAGATGTACTGGCCATTTCAGGAAATTGCCCATGATCATGCTGACCCGCTAATGATGTTTTACCGTGATAAATCCAACATGTGTACTTATCCCAAAATCTGTTTTTCTTCAGGTGCTCCCATACTATATCAATGGAAAAACTATACAAATCGCTGGGACGCTGACATTTCGTACACGGGCAATAATGAATTGTATTCCCATTAGCATTAGCCATCACATGTTCCACAAAACTTCACATTCCAATGTCATATCTTCGATCCCATTTTAGAAGGCAAATCCAACTTTTGTCCATCCTAAAAATTCCAACTGTGTATATATATATATATACATGCACAAATTAAAAATTCATCATTATATCTTTATATATCAATCTTTAAACGTACTACAAATTTGTGACGACCCAAAACAGAATCAGTACAGTAATCGGCTTAATCCACGAGTTTACGAGTAATTACAGTTTTCCGCAAATGCATTGAATTGGTGGTTTTGATCACGACTTAATTATCGGGCGAAAATTTGAGTTGAGTCTCTTCTCGAGAGTTGTAGTTCGCGTGATTTCAAGCTCGTGGACGGTTCCGGATAATTATTTTGACGACTGAGGAATATGTTATGAATATTTGAAATCGTGGAGTTTAATCGTGTTTATCTGTTTGTATTTGAGTTATCCGAAACGTGGATGTGATCCCTTTTGGATCGTCGATCGTATCGAGCTGCGAGTATAAATATCAGAAATAGTCGAAAAATTGTCGAAAAGTACTGTTTGGAAGTTTGACCGACGTTGACCGAGATTGGAGGCGTTGACTCGTGTTGACCGAGGAGGAAAATTGCACCGTCGTTTGACTCGCCGGTGACCTTTCGTTTCCGGCCACCTCTGGCTCCGATTTGGGTATGAATCGATTCCTCTCTTGATTTGCAACTGTTTAGAACTTGGATTTGTGTAAATTGGTGTCGATTTGAGGGAGAACAGAGTGTTTGAAGTTCGTAGTTTTCTGGCCGGAATCGGCTTCGTTTGGGGGCGGCGCTCCGGTGACTTTCCGGTGAGGTCATTGGATGGAATCAATTGGGTTTTTCTCTAGGATGACTTCCCCTTTGGTTTTGAGGGACGAGGTGGCGTGACGGCGCCGGAATCGGCCGGGAAAGTTTTCCGGCGATTCTCGACCGTGATTTTTCGAGCTGATTTTGGGCTACTTGCCATTCGTTTAAGCCTTTGGTGTAGTTGAAAGATGTGTTGGGCTCGAGGAGGAGAAGCTACGGTGAGCTTGGCCGCCGGGAAATTCCTCCGTTTGACGGCGCGCCGCTGCCGGCGGCGGAGCTCCGGCGACCCGTTGATTTTTTAGAATTTGATGATTTTTATGTCATTTTGCTCGTAATCGCGCCCCGATCATCGCCTTGAGGTTTTCGAGTTGATTTGGATGCCATATTTTTAGTCGAGGGTTTATGTGGAGATTTCGGGAGTTTACGTCAATTATTTTGTATCGAGTTATATGTTTCCGGAAATGGTTGGTTTCCGAGGTGTGGTATAGTGTGATGAACTGTGATTTTGATCAGTTATATTTTGTGATTATTCAGGGGATCAAGATCGTACGTTGGGCGAGGGATCTTCCGCCGGATCTCGTGATTAGCGCGTGTGCGCGCTGTGCTCTATAGTGAGTGAACCCTTTTTATTTCACTGTCGTAGCGAGTTCATGATTTCCGTATTTATTTACGATACGATGTTGAGATTATTTATTGTTTTTGGACGTATTGTTTTATATTTTATATGGTGATGGCATTTACTTAGCATCGATACATTGGCTACTCGGCTTATCACCGGTAGTTAGATCTAGGGTTGAGAGATTCCCCTGATGTGCCCATTAGGCTTGAGAGATTCGCCTAGTCTATCACTGTCGGGTTCGAAAGATTCGCCTGACCATCGGCCTTGAGAGATTTGCCTGACACCTCCATTTATTTTTCTAACTTGCTTTGTTTTATGATATATGTAAACAGTGAAAGACATATGATTATTTTCGTCCACTCACTCTAACTATTTTATTGCCTTTCCCCTGGGCTTTTCGGTTTCCGTGTCCAGTTTGCAGTTCGGATTCTGGTGTCTCACGTCGCAGTCGGAGGCTTAGCGTTCGAGCTACTTTTCTTTTCCAGTAGGTTTCTTGTTTTGCCTACTGTTGTATATTTTTGTATATATACACTAGAGGTCGCTCTGATACACTATTGATATATTTTCGTATGATTTTCCCTAGATTTCTGTAAAGTACAGTTTTGATTACTACTTTACTTTATTATTAAGCTATTGAGAAATCCGGATGGGATTGGTGCCCACGGTTTGGCTTTTGTGGCATAGGATGAAGTGTGTTTTCGGGTGCAGGTTAATGGCAATTCCGCGTTAGTAACGAAACTCTGCCGAAATTTTCATGGTTTTTGCAAGTTCGTGTTTTGAGAAGGGGTTTGATTCCGGTTTAGGAAACTAAATCGGGGTTGAGTCCTTTCAAAATTACATTAATTTTTCTACTCCTTATATAATTATAAATTAACACACACACACACATATATATATATGCATACTATATATGAACAATTAACATAACATTATATATATATATATTCATTGAATTCAACTCAAAGTCAACACAACTTAACTCAAAATCAATAATCAACACATATATTTACATACCTATATATATAGCGGGATATAGCTTCACGAACTCATGTTGGATAGTTTTCGACAACGCCCAACGATTTGAGAGCGTTTTGTGTACTTCTCACCGATTTTTTTTGAATGATTGAGCTGCTGCCTAGATATGTAATAAAGTACTATAGCCGACAACATTATGCGGTTGGCTATAGTTCAAAAAGTCGTCAGCTATAGTCGAAACTATAGTCGACGACTTTCCCTTGACAAACGCCGACGACTATAGTTTTTGTCATCAGCTATAGTATTATAGCCGACGATCATTGTTGTTGTCGGCTATACTATACTATAGCCGATGACAAAAAAATTCAACGGCCTATTTTTCTCAAAGTCGTCGGCTATACTACTTATTATGGTAATGCGTTGACTTTGATTGTTGACTTAGTTGAAGGTCAATTGATACTCAATTTAACGTCTACAACTGCAGATTCTAACTTAACTCGACTAAACCTCAACACAACAATTCAAAAAAATCAACGTTTCGCGGAAAACATATGAACATAACGAAACATATTCACAATCAAAAACAACAACAGATTCGATAAAACACATCCGATAACACACGATAACAAGAAATTATAAGCCGAACATTTCGTCGAACACATTGTGTGCACTCCTCAAGTCAGCAATTTCAAACAGCCGAAAAAAGAAAGAGCAAATCAAACAAAGATCAAAACTATTCAATCATTTAGACATGCATCGGAGACCAAATCCAAGTTTGAACACCACTCCATTAATTAATTGAACTACTGATGTAAAATCAAACGTAAGAACTTAAGCCAAACCACGTATTATTAGCCTAATTTCTTAATGAGAATACGACATTTTATTTCTCTCTATGCAGCTAGCTAGAGATTATATATTAATTTGGTGATTGATAATCGTTTTGTTTGCAAGCTAGATGTACGTTTTGGATTCAAACAAGAAAAAAACCGACTCTGAGAAAGAAAGAATGCAAGCAATCGAGAATCATGCATGAGAGAGAAAGCTTTGGCTGACGAACGTAATTTTAAAAAGAAAATATACGAAATCAGGTAAAATTGTCTAGTGGGAAAACTTCTCTTAAAGTTAAAATTTCTCAAGCTTTTATTGGTCATTTGGGAATTTTTTTTCTAAAATTAGGGTTGATAGGACACTACCAGCATTTTCACTATAGCCGACGAAAAAAAAAACCGACAAGATTTTTTGTCGTCGGCTATAGTGGATAATTTCCACTATAGCCGACGACAAATTAACAAAAAATCGTCGGTTATACTATAGCCGACGAAAAATGGGCAAAAATATCGTTGGCTATAGTATAGCCGACGCACTATAGCCGACGATTTTTAAGGGTCGTCGGCTAAAGTCGCTGGCTAAAACTTGTCGATGATAGCTGTAGTAAAAAATCATTTTCCAGATCGTAACGGCCAAACACTACAAGAAAAGAGGACTTAGACGACGGAACAGTATTAGTTCCGTCGTCTAAGTTACACTTAGACCTCGGAGATTTCTCCGTGGTCCAAGTCACACTTAGACGACGGAGATGTAATTCTCCGTCGTCTAAGTGTTACTTGGACCACGGAGAAATCTCCGAGGTCCAAGTAACACTTAGACGACGGAGATGTAATTCTCCGTCGTCTAGGTAAGAACCTGGACCTCGGAGACTTCTCCGTGGTCCAGGTTATCACCTGGACGACGGAGAATTACATCTCCGTCGTCTAAGTGTTACTTGGACCTCGGAGATTTCTCCGTGGTCCAAGTAACACTTAGACGACGGAGATGTAATTCTCCGTCGTCTAAGTGTGACTTGGACCACGGAGAAGTGATCACCTGGACAACGGACCGACACGTCGTGGTGTAAGTTCCACTTAAACGACGTACCGACACCTCCGTCGTCTAAGTGAAGCATTATATATATAGGCCATGCCAAACTCTCTTAGCTTCGATCATTCCATTATATTTTCTCCCGTGGGGAATTTTTGAGATCGAAGGAGAAGGAGAAGGCCGGATTAGGCTAGGCCGGGGCTAGAAATTAATTAAAGGATCGGATCTCCGGTGTTCGATCACTAGCTAGCTTAATTAACTGCAGATATCGAGAAGGCCAGCAGGTACGTACGTAGGCAGTTAAAATTTGCATGATTAAATATATATATATTTAGGGAAACCGTACGTGCATGCGTACATACATGCATGAATGTTAATTAGCTATATATACAGATTAAATTACGTACGTAATTTGATGGATCGATGTAGATCGAGTACGTATAATTAATGGTAAATTAATGGACTAATATATATATATGTAATAATTATTTTTTTTTGCATATTTTGTAGCAGTATGGACAAGAGTTGGATGAAGTTAAAGAATAGATGTGATGTCCGGTATATGGATGGAATTAGCGAATTTGTGAATTTTGCGATAGAACATGGTCATGGAAAGAAGCGTTTCAGGTGTCCGTGCCAGAAATGTCTTAATTGTCAGTATGCGGAGGTTAATGTTATGGTGCAACACCTGTACGAAAATGGTATGATGTGGAGTTACACTACATGGAGCGAGCATGGTGAAGCAGTAGAGTTCAGCGCAGCAGACTTCAGCTCAGGGTACAGTTACCATGGTGCCTCATCCAGCGGCAGTGGTGCCGGACCCCCAGCTTGCAATCCAACTGTAGATTTGGTCCATGATGCGTTTCCGGGATTTAGTCATAGTGGACACCAACACCAAGACGGAGGTTACAGTACCACTCATGAGCATGATGACACATTCCCCGCTGCTAGCTTGGCCACTGACACCAGTGAGATGGATAAGTACAACCGGATGCTACTTGAAGCGCAGACCCCGGTGTTCCCTGGATGTCGAGAGAATGTGTTGCAATATGTGATGGAGCAAATGAAGATAAAAGTGAAGCACAAAATGTCAGTCAGTGCTTTTGACGAAATTCAGGAGCAAATATGTAAGTTGCTTCCTGATGATCACAATCTTCCTAAATCTCATTATAAGGTTAGAAATATCTTGAGCAGCCTCGGCCTAAAGTACAGGATAATTGACGCATGTCCGAATGATTGTGTGCTATTTTACAAAGAGTATAAAGATTTGGACTATTGTCCCGTATGTGGCCAGTGCAGATTCCAGGTGAATAGGAAGAGTTCGAAAAAGAGAATTCCTGTGAAAGTTGTTCGATATTTTCCCTTGATTCCCAGATTGCAGCGCCTGTACATGTCTCTACACACAGCAGAGGCGATGCGATGGTACGCAGAAAAGCGAATAGATGACGATGTCCTGCGACACGCCGCGGATGGGGAGGGTTTCAAACATTTCGACAGAGAATTCGGAAACTTTGCTGCAGAGGTTAGAAATGTTAGACTCGGCCTATCTACAGACGGATTCAATCCTTGGGGAAGTAATAGCTCCGCCGTAAGCACTTGGCCAGTAATTCTGATGCCGTACAACCTGCCTCCGTGGATGTGCATGAACAAGGAATTTAATTTCCTTACTGTACTAATTCCAGGTCCTAAATCTCCAGGGAAGTGCTTAGATGTCTACCTCAGACCTTTGATCGACGAGCTGAAACTGTTGTGGGAAAATGGAGTCCCAACTTATGACAAATTCACTGACACGATGTTCACGATGAGGGCTGCCGTAATGTGGACGATCAGCGATTTTCCAGCGTATAGGATGTTGGCAGCGTGCAGGACAAAAGGATATAATGGATGTCCTATATGTTTGGACGACGTGAACTCTAGTTGGCACGCAGGGAAGGTGTGTTACTTGGGTCACCGTAGATGGCTCCCTCACGACCACCCTTGGCGACAGGATGAAGCTCATTTCGACGGGACGGTAGAGAACAATCCTAAACCCCGTAGTTGGTCGGGCGAAGAGATTTTAGAGAGGTTGAGCTATTTCGACTTTGGTGTGTTGACTAACGACGCGGATGTAAAGAAATGCAATCCAATTCCTCCACATGATCTGAGCTATTGGGATCACAAGAGTATATTCTTTGAACTCCCTTACTGGTCGAAGTTGAAGCTGAGGAACAACTTGGACGCGATGCACATAGAAAAGAATGTGTGCGACAGCGTGGTGGGAACAATTCTCGGTATTAAGTTCAAGACTAAAGATACTCCCAAAGCGCGCAAAGATTTGGAATCAATGAATCTACGTCGTCCCTTGTGGTTGAGGAGGGATAGGAAAGGAGTGTACAACAAGATGCCAGCTGCACCGTACACAGTGAAGCCGACACTTAGACGTTCTGTATTTCACTGGTTTAAGGGCGTTCGTTATCCGGCCACGTATGCAGCTACTATAACTGGAGCAGTGGACGAGGTGCAACACAAGTTTGTTGGTCTAAAGACACATGACTATCACGTTATGCTGCAACGTCTGATTCCAGTGGTAATTCGACCATATTTGCCTCGCGACGTCGTAGAACCAATAGTGGCATTGTGCAGATGGTGGCAGAGGTTATGCGCCAGAGAATTAAAGAAGTCAGATGTCGTGGAATTGCAACAACAAATTGTGCACATCATTTGCAAACTAGAGAGGATTTTTCCTCCTGCTTTCTTCGACATAATGATTCACCTAATGATCCACCTGCCCGAGCAGGTTCTCATTTCTGGTCCGGTCCAGTACACTTGGATGTATCCTCAAGAAAGGTACGTACAACTAATTAATTATACAGGTTTTTCGATTCATAATTTGTTCCACTGGAGATTACTAGCTAGCTATATGCATGTACTTATTTTTATTGTACGTTTGATTAATTTTGTAGACAGCTTGGACAGTATAAGTCATTCGTCAAAAACAGGTCGGCTCCGGATGGCTCCATAGCAGAGACATACCTAATGCATGAGTGCGTTACTTACTGCAACAGGTACCTCAAAGATCCACCACCTCCAACTGCCTCCGATCCCAGTGCCCGCATCAATCTTTCTGTCGTCACCAATGTCGTCCGACCGTTTAGAGGAGTATTAAAGGAAACGTTAACACAGGAAGAACTTATTGAGGCACATTGGGTAGTGTTACGAGACTGTGACGAAGTTGAGCCGTACATGATGTCATACAGGGAGAGGCTTCAGGCGTTATATCCAGACAAGAGTTCGGCGTGGATTGAGAAAATGGTTAAGAAAAAGTTCCCCGATTATTTCTTCCAATGGGTACGTATTTAGTGATTTATATACATATTGAGATCATGCATGTTTAATTTGTAGAAAGTAAACCCTTACATTTTTCCATTTTCGCAGATGATTGATCTGCAAAAATCCGAAAACCACGGGGGGTGGTGGTCTTGGCCAAAGCACTTGCTAGCAGGGAAGCCGATTAAACACTATATTTATCCGGGATGTTTTGTGAACGGTGTGAAGTTCCATTCATTGGCGCGAGATGAAGGAAGAAGAACACAAAACAGTGGGATAGCGGTTGGGAAAGACCCTGATCTATATTACGGAATGATCGTATATGTCGTTCAGCTATGTTACGGGAATGATGTCAACGTTTTCCTATTCAAGTGCAGATGGTTCAAGCGTACAAAGGAAGACCTGGGACTTTTATCAGTCGATACAAACTCAAGCTGGTATGAGGATGAGCCTTTCGCTCTCGCCACCTTAGTTAGGCAGGTGTTCTATCTCGACGATCCGAAAGCTGGTGACGGGTGGAAAATAGTGAACCAGATCTCTCATCGAGGAGTTTGGAATACAGAGACAATTGAAGGGACACCGGCGACGACTGAAGATGCTGCTGAACCAGACAGAGACATTCCTGCCTATCAAGAGCCTAATATTTCTGTCATCCGCTCCGACATAATGGACCTGGTTCAAGACGGTGAACGGTTACCCATGCCTGATGGTTGTACAGATCTAACTGAAGAAGAGATCATTGAGGTAGATGAAGAAGACGTGCAGGATGAGGACGATGACGACGACTCTGGTTATTCCTCGGACGATGTTGAGTACGATGAGGAGGATGAGCAATCGGATAACGGTGATGATGATGATGACGATTATGACGAAGAGTACGGTCACACGACGAGGATCATTACTTGGTAAACCCTAATTTATTATTGTAATATATATATGATCGATCGATGCATCGTAAAAAGGTGAAAGATTTCTATTATGTCGAGACTTTAAGATTCCTCGTCCAGCTTTGGTTGGTTTTATTGTTTTTAAATACTATTTATGTATAAATTGGATTAATTATGGGTCCCTATATATGATTATATATATTGACTTGTGATAGTATTATTGAGAGCACAAATATTGTAGTATATATATATAAAAGTTGTTTGTACCTGGACTAACATCGATCTCCGCCAGCTTAACTTCCTCAGATTTTAAGTCGACTTCTCTCTGTTTCAATTGAATGTCTTTGGACTGTTTTTCTAGTCCCGGCCCCTCTCTTTGCTTTCAACTTCATCGGTGTATTCTCTGATCTTATTAAAAGTAAGCTGAAGCTGCTCTACATTTCGCTCACGCAGCCCTTCAAACCCTAAACCCTAAACCTAAGGACCCCTAACCGAGAACGGAGAAATTAATTGCAGATTCACCTTTGGCGCCAAATCTCAATCTCATATAAAACCCTAGCTAAATCTTGGACCCTAAATCTAGCAGTTCGGATCGATCGATCAATTTTTTAATTATATTTTTGAATCAGAATAATTGAACGCACACACAAATGACCGGGGACGACCTAAACCGTAAACCCTAAGGCCCTAACCCCTGAATTCGGGGTTTTTACACTTGGACGACGGAGACAGGCATTATCCGTCGTCTAGGTACACACTTGGACGACGGAGAATGACTGTCTCCGTCGTCCAAGTGACAAACCCTATACCCTAAACCCTAAGGACCCCTAACCCCTGAATTCAGGGTATATTCACCTGGACGACGGATACGACATTCTCCGTCGTCCAAGTACACACCTGGACGACGGATATTAGCGTCTCCGTCGTCCAGGTGTCTACTTGGACGACGGAGAATGTCGTATCCGTCGTCCAGGTGTAAATTTCGTAATTTTTTCTAAGACAACGACCATCTAGACCATCTTCGAATGCGTATTCTTTTCGTCAAGACTTTAGAGTAGTATATTCTTGGTGTGTGAGCTTCGACGGTTCGAAAATCGGAGTTGCGAAATGTCCTGTATCCACGTTTCCGGTTTGTGAAATTCTCGGTTTTGCGGTTGACTGTGCCGATGAAACCCTTCCCGAACTTATTATTTCCTGGTCCTTTATAGTAATTATATATTATGTTACGACGAACATATCCAACGGTTGTTTTGTCCAAATTCAATTTCGTTAGTACTCTGCTGCAAATCAGCAACTACTCATGAACACTAAAGTCTTAAAGATTAGTCGATACTTAACAACTTTCAAAACGTAAAATTATTCGGCGGTTCAAATTTATCTGTTTATATATACGATGCGTTCATCGATATTGTACGACTATTTCACTCGAATGACAGATCGCTAAATTCCTAGCGAATTAATTTAAATATTTTTTTTGCATAATTTGAACCTAGACGACGGATACGGTCATTTTCCGTCGTCCAAGTGTTCACCTGGACGACGGAAAATTACCGTATCCGTCGTCTAGGTTCAAATTACCATGGCGGTTCGAATAATTTTTTATTATTTTTTCGATGTAAATATTGACTTGGACGACGGATATGTCGTTTTCCGTCGTCCAAGTGTTCACTTGGACGACGAAAAACTACATATCCGTCGTCCAAGTCGAAATAACATGGCGGTTCGATTTGCCGCCTCAATTTTCGGCACCGCTTGAAATTCCACTTAGACGACGGAAAACACTGTCTCCGTCGTCTAAGTCAACATTTATGGCGGTGAAACGGCCCGCCCATTTATTTGGCGCCGGTTCGAAAAAATTTGACCCTTCACTTAGACGACGGAAAACACTGTTTCCGTCGTCTAAGTGCACTTAGACGACGGAGAATAGTGCTCCGTCGTCTAAGTGAAACTCTATATAAGGAGGAGCACCCCCCCTCATTTTCTCATCATTCCATCTCCTCCTCTATACTCGATCTCCTCTCCTCTCTCTCTCACTCCGGCGATCCTCCTCCGGCGACGCTCCGACGACCAATTTTCCGGCGTGGTTCCCCCTCTCCGACGACTCTACTCTTCCAATATTCCGGCGAAATTCCGACGAGGTAATAATTCGAAATTTTAACTCTTTAAAATTTTTTTTATTTGTTTAATTATTTAAATTCTAAATACTTTTAATTTATTAGTTTTAAATAATAAATAGTTGTAATTATAATAATTATTTTCTTGTTATTATTATTATTTAGTAATCATTATTAGTTGTTAATTATTTGGTAATGAATAATTATTAGTTAAAATTAAATAATAGTAATAATAATAATTGATTATATTGGTAAATGAATAATTATTATTAAATGCATGATAAATAATAATTAATTGATAATTATATGTATTTTCTAGTAAATTGCATGGTAGTACGTGTTCGATTTAAATTTAGTACATAGGCTTGGTGTAATTAAGTCGCACTCTTTGGAATAGATGGCGCCTCTTTTCCTTGCTTATCTCCTTAACCCCTCGTGATGTGTGGATTTCATCACCGCACACCATAACCTAAGTGAAGTTATGGACACGAGGTTGAGGGCGGAGTTTGCAAAGGACTTGAGGGAGTGTAAATTTTCGAAAAATTGGCCGAATGTCGGACATGGTGTCTAGAAACGGGTTATGACTGGTGACAGGATTTGGACTAAGAAAGACTTTTGTCGAAATTAGTCCTGCCTCTCGCGTTATCTCTATCCCTAACTGGCCATGTTTTTCGATTTAACCAAGGCTGATTAATTGAAAATTTACACTTTATCGCGCGGGTCGCACGTCCATTGAACGACCGAAAATGCCAAGCTAGTGTACTCTATTTAAATCTTAAACGTACTTAATTAATTAGCGTAAATTCTCCGTCGTTGTAATTATTATGGTAAGTAGGTATTTTAACACCGTACGTACTCTTAGGTTTAAATGGCTCCGCCAAAGATCACATCCGGGAAGAAGAAAGCCCAACAGGAGTCAGAAGATGAGATGCTCCAAATGTTGGCGGCCCAAGTCGGTTGGGTTCAACCGCAGGTAGACGCCCTCAATCCGGGGCCTTCTGGGGAAATTCCCTCTGCCCCATTTCTCTCAAGCGGTGATGACGTCGACCCCTTTTCAACTCCGACGCCCGGTACCGCTTCAACGGGAAGTACTCAGGCGTCTTCGACGGCCGAGTCTATCATGTACAGCGTCCGCCGTAAGCAAAGGAGGGCCCCCACTGACCCCCAACCGAAAAAGACTCGGGGTCTCGTTAAAGGTGGAAAGGCGGAGAAAATTTGCAAGGCGACCGGGAGCAAGATCGCCTTGCCGTACGACGAATTCACCGGTGGCCCTCCCACACCTCAGCTAGCAAGTCTCTCGGCTCATAGCATTGGGTCGATTGTTCGTAACCGGGTTCGTATCACTGCCCCTACTTGGAGGGAGGTGCCGGATTCGGAGAAGGCGAAAGTCTTTAAGGATCTTTCGGTACGTAATACGTACAATTTTAGTTATTATATACTATTTTTAATATTAGTTATATATAATTTTATAATATATACGATTATAATTTCCAATTTATTTCTGATAGGAACAATTTGCGGTGGATCCGGATCCGGCGATGTTGAGGCATATCAACCAAACCGCCAACAACATCTTCAAAGATTGGAAGTACAGGCTCCATCAGTACTTCCGAATTAACGGTCCCGTGCCTCCCCCCGAAGAGCTGCGTGGGGATAGAGAAGATGAGTGGGAGTGGTTGTGTAACCACTTTGCCGATGAGCAATTTCAGGTGTTAATTTACTTTTTTTATTTCAATTAAGATAATTGAATACTCTAAATTTTAGTTACTTATAAATTTTTTAATGATTTCATTATGTTGTGTAACAGAAATTCTCCGGTGTCAACAAAGCCAACCGGGGGAAGAAGGACAAGCACCATACTTCCGGCGCCAAGCAACTCATTCAAATTGCCAAGGAGCACAGGGATAAGGGCTCCAAACACCCTTATCTCGATGCAAGCGTAAGCGCGTACGTGACGCCTGGGCTCGATAATGAAGCGAGTCAACGCGGCGTAAGTCATATATATATATATATGTGTGTGCGCTAATAATTATAGTAATTATTATTTAAATATTATTTCATTATAATAAATTTATTATTCTTTTGTAGGCAAGAGTGATAGAGCGTGCGCAGGAAGAATTGGCTAACACTCAGCTTGCGTTCCCAGATGTGCCGCTAGAAGACCTGCCTCCTCTATCTGTGGAGAGCCAAATAGCAATTGCGGATGAGGTCTACGGTCGTAGAGCTGGCAAGGAGGTTAGGCACTTCGGGCCTAAGGTGGTTCGAGATTTGTCGACCTCTGAGTCATCATCTACGGGAGGTTCGGGGCGGCGGAGAAGTTCTCAAGCTGCGGCAGCCTATGAAGAGGCTCGAATCGCACGGGAGGAGAATATTGCCATGCGCCAAAGAATGGACCAGCAAGACGAGCGAATAGCCCAACTCATCGCCCTTATGCAACAAGCTCAAAGACAATGTCAACCTCCTCCGAACCCATTCCCCGACGACGACGACCCGGCTGGAGGCGGAGGACGTGGCGGCGCATCTGCTCCTCCAGTGTTTTAGCTAGCTAGTAGTTCATTATTTCGTTTCTTAATTTCCGCATTACGAACAATATTTTCATTTTTAATTATAGGTTTTTTCGATTATGTATGTACAAATTAATTTTAATTATTTTATTAATTTAGTGTATTTAATTAATTTAATTAATTTTTTTTCAATTAATATTAATAATATTTTTGAATTTAATTTTTTTTTTAAATTAATTTTTCACTTAGACGACGGAGACTAATGTCTCCGTCGTCTAAGTCCCTACATGGGCCACGGAGAAGCTAACAATCTCCGTGGCCCAGGTGGTGACTTAGACGACGGAGACATTAATCTCCGTCGTCTAGGTAACCACCTGGGCCACGGAGAAGCTAACAATCTCCGTGGCCCATGTCGGGACTTAGACGACGGAGATTAATGTCTCCGTCGTCTAAGTCACCACCTGGGCCACGGAGATTGTTAGCTTCTCCGTGGCCCAGGTGGTTACCTAGACGACGGAGACATTAATCTCCGTCGTCTAAGTCACCACCTGGGCCACGGAGAAGCTAACAATCTCCGTGGCCCAGGTGGTGACTTAGACGACGGAGATTAATGTCTCCGTCGTCTAGGTAACCACCTGGGCCACGGACGTTCTCCGCGGTCCAAGTGAACTTGGACGACGGAGATTAAATTCTCCGTCGTCTAAGTACTTAGACGACAGCACTTGGAGCACGTACCTTGGACGACGGATTTTCCGTCGTCCAAGTACTTAGACGACGGAGATAGGCACTTAGACGACGGAAATTCTCCGTCGTCTAAGTCACTTTTTCTTGTAGTGAAAGCTATAGCTACTATAGCTGTAGCTAGCTGTAGTAAGTTAATTATACCAAGCTAGTCATCGATCAGATCGATCGTAACGGCCAAAGCACACCTCCCATGGCCACGTCCAGCAGCAAAGGTCTCCATCTCAAACATCATCACCACCAGCAGCAGCAGCGAACTACCTCCTCCTCCTTCTCCCCAAAGCTCTCCATCTACATCCTCGCAGTCTGCGTCACCCTCTTCGTCACTTTCCACATTCAGTCCCTCGAAACCCTAAACCCCGACTCCTCCTCCGACTCCTCCTCTTCGCTCCCCAGTTGGTCCCTCAATCTCATGCGCCAGTGGCAGAGAGCCATCAACACCACCACCGCAGCCGCCGCAGCCGAGGATGTCACCGATTCCTCTGAGCTCATCATCAGCGCACTCAAAGACAAACTCCGCCAGTCAGTCACGTTCCTCCCGCTCAAGGACTTACGTTACGCACAATCCGCACATGTGGGCCACACATGGTTCATGAGCTCCATGTACGACTCCACTGACGAACCAGGCGAGGTTCAATACCAGCGCTTCCCTTCAAACTCTTCCAACGGCAGACTTCTCTGCCTCAAGGGCCGCGACAATCACGACGGCTCCTGGAACTCGTATGCGCTCGCGTGGCCCGACGCCCTCCCTTACAACGCAACCCTAATGCCCCGCCTCACCTTCGTGTCCTACAACCACTACAACTACCACAACATATGGCACGGCCTCTCCGCCATCATGCCCTTCGTGGCGTGGCACAAGAAGAACTACTACGCCGCCCCGGATCGGTGGGTCCTGTACCACTGGGGGGAGATTAGGTCCGAGATGGGATTGTGGCCCTCTACTCTCGTAGAGGCCACTTTTGGAGCGCCGCCCTACGTGGAAATGTTCGATGGTGTCGAGGAAGGGAGGGCGGTTTGTTTCGAAGACGCTGTGGTGATGAGGCATAATGAAGGTGGCATGTCTAGGGATCAGAGGATGGGGGTTTATGATCTCATAAGGTGCAAGGCTAGGGCTTACTGTAATGTGAGCGAGATTGTTGGGCGGAGAAAGATGATTGGAATGACATTGCTCATGAGGACGGGTCTGAGATCGTTTAAAAACGAGAGTGCGGTGGTTGGGATCTTTCAGAAAGAGTGTGCTAAGGTCGACGGATGCCGTTTGATGGTGGCTCACTCCAATAACGTCTCTTTCTGTGACCAGGTTCGTCTTAATTATCCCAATATTGTCCTTAAGCTTCCACCAACTAATTATTTTGTTTTCGTTTGTTTAGTGAAGAAAAGACGATACATACAATATGTTGGGCATTGTGCATATGATATAGGGACTAATGCATTACGAGTGGCTAGAACATATTTTAAGTTAAGAGTTAGAATTAGAGTACGTCGGGGCTAGCTAGAGTACATAATAAGGGAAGAGCATATGATCGAACTGCAAAAGACATGATCTAATTAATTATCAAGAAGAATCCAGGGCATGAAAAGGGGGATTATAGCCTTATTATATACTCAGACGGCAGAAGGACGTACGTACTTTGATTAGTTACGGAATTTAGATAATAAATACGTACGATCGACTTTACTAATTCTCAGACCCAATTGGTTAACGTATATGTAAATATATATATATACTCCTAGCTCCATTTTGAAGAAAAAAAAACGGAGTGTATTTTCGATTTTCATAAGGTTAACAAAGTTGTTCGACCATTAAAATCATTCATCGTGTAGATTATTGTTCAACAATCTTGCTTACAAAAAACAGCCGATTCGTCATGCATTTGATTGTCACATTCAACTTTCAAACTATATCGGATGAATTATATATATAACTCAAATATTCAATGTGTCGATCAAACGGTCAAATCATCTTCAATTGGGTAGATTTTTTGTAACCAAGAACCTTGAACACATTAAATTGTTACAATGGTCGAACAACTTTGTTATTTTGTGAAACCAAAACTTCGCTCTATTTTTACAAAGTAAAGCTTCGCTCCGGATAGGATCTATATATAATATATATAAATATATATTGTATATTAAAGAAAACCTTTGTCCTCCGATCGAAAATAAGAAATTAAGGAGTTTTTCACATACTCAAGGTAGGGGTTTTTACCCTCTACCTAAATTTCTCTAGGAGCAACGTAGATCTGCTACTTCTCTCTCCATCCGGTTCTGGCCCGGCTGGGGCTGGTCGTTGACTTGGCTTCTACTTGTGGTTATTGCTGGATGAGGAACCATTCTCTAGTAGTCCTTGGTGTGGGGTTTGATGTCTTAGGCACTTGCTAGTTTTCCTTCTCAAGTCTTTTGTGTTGCGGAGGCGAGCAAGGAGGGCAAGTAGCCACGATTGATAGTTGTCACGATTTTTTTGTGATGCTTTGTTGTGGTTGGGAGGGTTTCTTTTTGCACTGGTTTTGAGTTGGTGTTTGGTGGGTGGCATGCTGCTGTGGATTGAAAACTCAGGTGACGGTCCCTAACCCGACGGAAGATAAGGGTTTTAGTCCGCATTTTGGGGTGGTGGGTGGCTAGTATTTGAAGCGGGAGGCTTATGCGTTTACTCAGGAGGTGAATGTGCTAGCTAGTGGTGGTGTTATCGTATTTGCATCTGTTTTAGATTGCGTGAATCAATGGTCTAGGTATATATACCTACCATTTTAGAGTGCTCGGATATATGCCTTTTTCTTTTCTCATATTTTTTTGAGATCTTCTTAAGACATAAGTAAGCTCAACATATGTTGAACTTAGCAAATGTAAAAAGTAGCTAGTAACACTACAAGAAAAATGCACTTAGACCACGGAAACTTCTCCGCGGTCTAAGTGAACACTTAGACGACGGAGAAGTCGTTTTCCGTCGTCTAAGTGACACTTACCACATATTGACACATTGCCGGCGACTTAAAGTCGCCGGCAATGTTTTTGGACATTACCGGCGATTTTTGCCGGAAAAATCGCCGGTAATGCCTTTTTTTTTTTTTTTTTACATTACCGGCGATTTTTGTCGCCGGTAATGTCCGTCGCCGGCAATGTCTCGATGGTAATGTAAAAAAAAAAAAAAAGACATTACCGGCGACTTCATTTATGTCGCCGGTAATGTCTTTTTTTTTTTTTTTTACATTACCATCGAGACATTGCCGGCGACGGACATTACCGGCGACAAAAATCGCCGGTAATGTAAAAAAAAAAAAAAAGACATTACCGGCGATTTTTCCGGCAAAAATCGCCGGTAATGTCCAAAAACATTGCCGGCGACTTTAAGTCGCCGGCAATGTGTCAATATGTGGTAGCTTAGACGACGGAAAAAGACTTCTCCGTCGTCTAAGTGAAATTTCAAAAATTTAAAAATTTCACTTAGACCGCGGAGAAAGTTTCCGCGGTCTAAGTACTTTAACCCAACCCTAAGGCCCTATCCCCTAAACCATGTTTTTACTTAGACGATGGAAATGTGCATTTCCGTCGTCCAAGTAAGAACTTAGACGACGGAAATGTGCATTTCCGTCGTCTAAGTGAAAATTTCGTAATTTCACCTAAGACAACGACCATCTAGACCATGTCCCAATGCATATTCTTTTCATCGAGACCATAGAGTAAACAATGCTTGGAGTGTGAGCGTCGACGATTTTAAAATAGGACTTACGGATTTTCGTGTATCCAGGTTTCCGGTTTGTAAAAATTTTGGATTTGCGGTTAACTGTGCCGATGAAACCCTGAACGAACTCAGTATTTAGTGGAAATTATTCTACTTATATATGGTGTTATGGTGAGTATATCCAACGGTCGTTTTTTCTAAATTCAATTTCGTTAATATCAATGTGCAATGAACCTATACGTACCGACACTTAAGTTATACATAGTAGTAGATACTTAACAAGTTTGAATACGTAAATTAATTCATCGTCTTAAATTCTTACTTTTTATATATACGATTCTTTAATCGATATTTTACGACAATTCCATTCAAATTACAGGTCCAAAAATTCATTACAAATTATTTTTAAAAAATAATTTTACGGAATTTTCACTTAGACCACGAAGATGACCATCTCCGTCGTCTAAGTGAATTTTTTAAATTTTAAATTTTTAAAAAAAAAATTGAAAAAATATTTTTTAAAATTAAAAATTTAAAAATTCACTTAGACCACGGAGATGACCATCTCCGTGGTCTAAGTGAATTTTAAAATTTTTAATTTTTTAAAAAAAAAAAAAAAAATTTAAAAATCCACTTGGACCACCGAGATGGTCATCTCCGTGGTCTAAGTGAATTTTTAAATTTTTAATTTTTTTTAAAAAAATAAAAAAATAATTTTAATTAAAAAAATTCGCTTAGACGACGGAAATACTCATCTACGTCGTCTAAGTGAAATTTTTAATTTTTAATTTCTGGCGGTGTTTTTCCCACTAAAAATTTGGCAAAAATTTAAATCCACTTAGACGACGGAAATTTGTCATCTCCGTCGTCTAAGTCAAAATAATTGGCGGTATTCTTTTCCCGCTAAAATTTTGGCAAAAATTTAAATCACTTGGACGACGGAAATACTGATTTTCCGTCGTCTAAGTGAAAAATTGGCGGTATTGTTTGAAAATTTAAAGCACTTAGACGACGGAAATACTGATTTTCCGTCGTCTAAGTGTTTTAAAACTCTATAAATTCATCATTTTCTCAATCTCTCCCTCTCCCTCTCTCCCTCTCCATCTCTCCCCCCCCCCCCAATCAAACCACCCACCATATATCATCACCATCACCATCCACTATCATCATCACCACCACCACCGTCGCCGCCACCACCGACATCACCACCGTTGCCGCCATCACCGGCATCACCACCGTCGCTGCCACCACCACACACCACCACCACCTACAACGTCGCCTCCACCACCACCACACACCACTAGCTACCACCTACATTGTCACCTCTACCACCGACCTCCACATTCCGGCCAACACCACCGGCGCCGCCACCACCACCGCCGCCTATAATTAGTTTAGTTTTAGCTTAATTTTGTTTATTTAGGCTAGATTAATTTACTTTATTATATTATGAATTTTGTATTCATTGTATTTAAATCCATAATAATTTAAATTATTTATTCATTATGAATTTTGTACGTATTATATGTTATTAATAATTAATATTCAATAAATTTTGCAATATTATGAATATTGATATACAAAAAATTAAATAAAAAATTCATTAAATGCTAATTATTAAATTATTAATTAGCATTTCATGAATTTTTCATTTAATTTTTTTTTACAAAATCACCACTTAGACGACGGAGATTGTCATCTCCGTCGTCCAAGTGAATTTTTAAATTTTAATTTTTTTTTAAAAAAATAATTTTATTTTGTGTTAAAAAATCTAAAAATTCACTTAGACGACGGAGATTGTTATCTCTGTCGTCTAAGTGAACACTTAGACCCCGGAAAATGTCCGCGGTCTAAGTCTCACTTAGACGACGGAATTCTCCATCTCCGTCGTCCAAGTGCTTGGACGACAGCACTTGGAGCACAGAGCTTGGACGACGGAGATTCCGTCGTCTAAGTACTTAGACGACGGAAAATTGCACCTAGACGACGGAAATCGTCCGTGGTCTAGGTGCATTTTTCTTGTAGTGTAATATGTTCTCCTATGTTTTGGCGAGCTCAACATACGTCCGATTTTTTCCAGTTGTCTTAAGAAAAGAGAGTTTCTCCTATTTTTTCAAGATCCTGATAGGTAATGTTGGTGTCGGTTGCAACTTTTTTCGATTGTGTGAATTATTGATTTATGTATAATTACCATAATCGAGTGCTTAGGGGTATGCCTTTCTCTCTTTCATTTTTTTCAAAATCTTCTTAAGACGTAAGTAAGCTCAACATATATTGTGCTTATTGAATGTAAAAAATAGTGCTAGCATCTGGTTTAGCCAGCCAGCTCTATTTATACTATTTACACTAACTTCAATCGAATTCTAGTAATATGTCTGGTTCTCCAGGTGTGGGAAAAAAAGATATAATATTATTTTAAAGATATAAATAGAACAGGATAAGAGTGAAATGCTTTAAAAAAATATTTGATGTATAACTACAATAACGAAATATGACTATAATCACGAATAGAAAAATATTCAGTAAGATGAAAATGCGGAGTATTTATGATGAGTTTTCATCAAGTCTATTTGGGTTAATCTGATTGAGATCGATGGAGGAAAATGGATGGATTGATGCAAGTAATATGGGCGATGGTTGAATTAGTACGTTCAGAAGTCCAAACCAGTTAATATTCCCAGATTATGGTTTAATTAGTAAAAACACAAACCACAACCACTTTACTTATTCAATGCACCCACATTTTGGTGTGCCACAACTTCGGTGCAGAAAGATATGATTTTGATATTTAACCCACATTTGATAATTGCAAAATAATTTAAGAATATCAAATTTTAATGTAATAATCAATATCTTAGTTGCGGTGGAGACCGAGAAGCAATTAATTAGAGCATTTTCATTCTTTTGTCTTCTAAACCCTAAAGCTGAGGGAAAAAAAAAGTGAGTGCAGGGTTGATAATTTAGTTATTTATATACTATTAGGGTTTATGGTTAGGTTGATCCTGCTCCCATTTTCAAACAAAAAAGGGTTAGAAATTAGAACTTGATATAAATAGAAATGCATAAATTCAATTAAATTAACCAATGAAATATAGAGAAGAAGTAATAAACATTAAATTATATATAAAAATAATAAAAAGTAGTGTGGTGTGGTATGTTCTGGTTGTTTAGTTACTCAACCCACAATCATGCACCATGTTTTAATCGATAGCGGTGTGGTTCATCCATGAATAAATAACACACATCATTCTGTACGCTTTTCATAGTTCTTACTTGTAAAGCAGTTTTGCCCAAGTCTAGATACAAGATAGACGATAAATGCATCGATCCTAGAGAGATGCAAAAGAACATTTGGGCCTATTTTATTATTTTTTTTGTTGGGTTACTGGTTTGGTAAGATATCAAGTTGGTTTATGTGCTAACTGAGTGTTGTTCAATATGTAATCATGTATTTAGGTGAGGCTAATGAGCATGACAGATATTTTGATATCTCCACACGGTGCTCAGTTAACAAACCTGTTTTTCATGGACCGAAATGGAAGTGTGATGGAGTTCTTCCCAAAAGGGTGGCTAAAGTTAGCTGGAGTAGGCCAATTTGTTTTTCACTGGATGGCCAGTTGGTCAGGTATGAGACACCACGGCGCATGGCGAGACCCTGATGGGGAGCTCTGCCAGTATGGTGAAGACGATCGCCGCTGCATGTCCCTTTACAAGAATGGAAAAATTGGATTTAATGAAACATATTTTTCTGAATGGAGTAGAAATACAATTAATGAAGTTAAGAAAATGAAGAAGGAAGAAGCATCCAAGGATTCTGTTTCAAGTTCGAAGAATTGTGTTTCTATTTAAATATATTAGTTTCCTTGTCACACAAATCGATTTGTGATCAAGGTAGCTAAATATAAACCATCTATATCCTTCATGAAAAATATTCGCTAATATTAACTTCACTCTCCTTATTCTTCTTATACTCTTCAAAATTATTAATTTATTTCGAAGAAAAAAAGCCTTTAGGATTACCACTAGACGATAATTATAAAATAGTCGAAACAGATGCATCATCATTAGGATGGACAGAATTATCAAAAAAAGAGTAAAAATTTAGCAAAATCAGAAGAACGTACAAATATGTCGATATGCTTCTAATAACTTTAATAACATACAATTTAGATTACCAACAACATATTTAGAAATATTAGAAATAAAAATTCCCTTGAATCATTTTATATATTTTTGGATAATAAAGTTATTACTATTAGAACATATTGTTAAAATATGGTATCACATTATAATAAAATTACTATTAACAGGCAAACAATTCATAGTTGAGTCAATTTCATTGATTATATATTACCCTTCTCGAGTATCTTGTGCTAGTGGAGGCGGCGGCGAGAATCTCATAACCACTAGCCACCTAAAGTCATCCGACAGAAGTCCCCTCGCCAAAATCTCGATCACGGTCTCCTGAATAAATAACATATTCATTTAATACTAAAATTTGATAAAACATGCGAAAATCAACTCAGGAACTATCCCGGAAACCCCCGGTCAATTTTGGATTTTTGCCTCGTCGGAGCCTCACCATGGAAGGCGGCGTGTGACACTCACGTGCCTCTAGTGCAAACTGCTCCGATGGGAGTGTTTGAAACCTCATTAGAAAGATCTCAATAAGGGAATCAATTCTTCTAACTGGCTCAACCCCCAATTTTGTTGGAATCAGCTCGCAATCGCCTCGGAAGCCGGCGGGCTGGAAAACTCTAAAAACCTATCCAACGTCGTAGCGCCGACATCGAGCCTTCACGGAGCTCAAGGGTGGTTGCAAACAATGCAGGAGGAGGAGGAGGGATTCAAAATCCCCAACTCTCGACATCCCAAACCGGCTAGAGCACTGTCGACCACGGTGGTCGAAATCCGGCGAGAGAAACCTTGTCGATTCACTAAACCACCTCACCTACAATCTAAAATATCCCTAAAAACACAACAAGCACATCAGGAGCTTCAATTTCATACCTAGAGTGTCGAAATTGGTGGTCGGCCGACGAAGATTTTTCCGGGTCAAGCGAACGGGTCGGTCAGGTCGAAAACGGGCCACCGCCTGGAAAAACGGGGCAAGCCCGATCTGATTTTTCTGATTTTCTCTTCTTCTTTTTTCAAAAAAATCCCCAATTTATACCCCAAAGCTCCTGATCAGATCAACGGGGCATATTTGATCTAATTAAGAACCAACGGTCCAGATCAAACCGCCTCAATTATATAACTTTTTAATATTTTCTTTATGCAAACTTCTAAAAATCAAATTCTTGCTCTACGAGTTTGAAATAAAATACTCTACGACTTTTGTGAAGAAATAAAGTCTAATTCTTGCTCTGTGAAAAAGTCGTTAACAAACCACACGATACGATTAATTCGTGATAAATTTAATTCTAGCCGATTTGTGGGTAATTTTTTGTTTGGGTTTTGTTACAATCTATCCCCCAATAAAATTTCCGTCATCGAAATTTACATACCTGCTAATAGAAGAGATAAGGGTATTGTTCTCGCATCTGCTGCTCTGGTTCCCAAGTGGCCTCCTCAACTGCATGGTTTCTCCATGATACCTTCATAAGTGGAATTAATGGTCTTGTGACGTAGTTCCTATACTCTCTGATGAAGAATCTGGACTGACTCTTCCACATACGTCAAATCCTTCCGTATAGGGAGCTGATAAGGTGTAAGAACATGCGATGGATCAGAAATATACTTCCGCAACATAGATACATGGAACACATCATGCACCCTGGCCATTTCAGAAAGTAGTGCCAACCTATACGCCATTTCACTCACTCGTCCAATAATCTCATATGGGCTGATATAACGTGGGCAGAGTTTGCCACTTTTTCCGAAACACACAACACCTTTCCATTGAGATAAATTCAAAAACACCCAATCACCAACCTCAAACTCGAGGTCTTTTCTCCGTACATCAACATAACTCTTTTGTCAGTCTTATGTAGCTTTCAACCTGTCTTGAATGACTTAAATGTCCTTTGTTGTGTCTTTCACCATGTCACGACCAATAAGCCATTTTTTCCCTACTTCACTCCAACGCAACGGAGTTCAACATTGTTTTCCATATAAAGCTTCATATGGAGCCATCCCGATGCTAGCCTGGTAACTGTTGTTGTAAGCAAATTCTATCAGATAAAGTTGTTGATCCCAATTTCCTTTAAACTGTAAACACAAGACGGCAACATATCTTCCAAAGTCTGAATGGTTTTCTCCGATTGGCCATCAATCTAAGGGTGGAAGGCTATACTAAAATGTAATTTGGTGCCCAACGCCTTTTGCAAAGCTCGCCAAAATTCTGATGTGAACTAAGGATCTTGATCAGAAACTATAGACATAGGCATTCCTTGCAACCTTACAATCTCTGCCAGATATAACTTTGCTAATTTACTCACAGAGAGTTTTCCTGGAAGAGCTAGGAAATGAGATGATTTCATAAGGCGGTCCACAATTACTCAAATCCCAATATTACCATTAGACATACGAGGTAGCTGATATACAAAGTCCATGGTAATATGCTCCCACTTCCAAACCGGAATCTCTAATGGTTACAATTTTTCAGCAGATTTCTGCCGCTCTACCTTCACCTGTTGACAAATAAGGCACTTGTTCACATACATTGATATTTCTCTCTTCATGTTATGCCACCAGTAATAAGCCTTAAGTGTTTGAAACATTTTCGTACTGCCTGGATGCATGACATTAGCTGAACAATGAGCTTCATCAAGTATTTCCTTCTTTAACTCATCGTTCCTAGGAATTACACACAGTCTTCCTCTGTACATTAAAGTATCGTCATTCCTTAGTAGAAACTCTGTTGGTTCGCCATTCTGAATCATATTCTTTTTACTCAACAGATAGGGACCTGCATCCTGGGTCTCTTGCACCTGGTCAAACAATATAGGTCGGACTTGAAAATTGGTTAATAGTGTTCCATCATCTCTCCATTCTAGTTTCACTTCCGTAGCTCACAACTTAGCTAACACTGATACTCTTGCAACACGTACATGAAATAGAGAGGCTTCAGATTTCTTACTAAGAGCATCAACCACAACATTAGCTTTTCCTGGATGGTACTCGAAAGTACAGTCATAATCATTATTTCACTCCATCCATCTTCGTTGCCTCATGTTCAGATTTGAGTACATAGGTAAGTAAGACTCTTGTGATCAGTATAAATCTTTCACTACGCTCTATATAAGTAGTACCTCCAACTCTTTAGTGCCAACACAATGGCAGCAAGCTCAAGATCATGTGTGGGATAATTAACTTCATGGGGCTTCAATCGTTTGAAACCATATGCAACAACCTTGCCATGCTGCACCAAAACACAACCTAGGCCCAATTTCGAAGCGTCGCTATAAATAAAATATTCCCTACTTTCGTCAGACATTGTCAACACTAGTGCCATGGTCAACTCTTCCTTCAACGTCAGATAACTCTCTTCATAGGCATCAGACCATTCAAATTTGACCCCTTCTTCGTCAATCGAGTAAGATAATAGCCCACTAAACCCAAGAAACTTCTTCTCTCAGTTACACTTGTAGGTCTAGTCCAATTCAACATCGCTTCGATTTTATCTGGATTAACACTAACTCCCTCTGCTGAAATGACATAACCCAAAAATTTCACATTATCCAGCCAAAATTCATACTTGCTAAACTTTGCATACAACTGAGAATCTCGCAAAGTTTGCAAACCAACACGTAGATGCTTCCGGTGTTGCTTCACATCCTTGAAATATATTAAGATGTCATCGATAAATACAATGACACACTTATCCAAGTATATCTCCTGAAGACTCAATTCATGAGGTCCATAAAAGTGGCTAGGGCATTTGTTAAGCCAAAAGGCATAACAAGAAAATCATAATGCCTATAGCGTGATCGAAATGCCATTTTAGGAACATCTGACTCCCTAATATGAAGTTGATGGTATCTTGACTTGAGATCAATCTTCGAGAAAATTGTAGCTCCTTTTAGTTGATCGAACAAATCATCAATTCGCGGTAAAGGATACTTATTCTTCACCGTGACTTGATTCAACTTCCGATAATCAATGCACAGTGTCAAAGAACCATCATTCTTCCTAACAAACAACACTGGAGCACCCCAAGGTGAAACAATGGGTCGAATGAAGCCCTTATCAATCAGCTTCTGCAGTTGAACCTGTAACTCCTTCAACTCTGCTGGGGTCATTGGATATGGTGCTTTGGAAATAGGACTAGTACCTGGAAGTAAGTCAATGGTAAAATCAATCTCCCTCACTGGAGGAAGACTAGATAATTCCTTAGGAAAAGTATCTAGATACTCACAAACTACGGAAATGTCTCCGATATTAGGCAAACACACCACCTTGTTGATTACATGAGCCAAATACGCTACACAACCATTCCTTAACATCTTTTTCGCTTTCACTGCCCAAATCATACAAGGTGAAGAAGTATTCCTTTCGCCGCAAAATAAGATTTCTGGCATTTCTAGACTTCTAAAGACTACCTCCTTTTTTTGACAATCAAAGACTACCCAATGAGCCTCTGAGAAGTCCATCCCCAGAATTACAAAAAAATCTACAATTCTAACAACATCAAATCTACTCCTAACCCATAACCTCCTACGAAAATCTCATAGTCCCTATACACTTATCTGACACTCACAACCTCACGGAATGGATATAACACTCGCCACATTCCCGGAAGTGGAGAGGCAGGTATAGTGGCCAAAGATGTCAATCTACACGACATAAAAGAATGCGTAGCCCCTGGGTCTAGTCAAGTAAGGACTGGATAACCAAAAACATATAACCTACTTATAATAACCTCTGGAGAAGCTCTACTCTCTCACAGGGTCATGGCATGAACTCAGGTATGCCCAGCTGGTCGTCCACATTGACTACGGTTCTACTGATTTGCTTGCTCTGTGGATTGCGCTGGCCAAACTCCATAAGTGGTACCCTGATCTCCACCTGAACTCTGGGTTACTGTACCACCATAAGTGCCCATCTGCGGACATTCCCTAGCAAAATGACACTCCTAGCGACAAATAAAACAATCTCTGATGCCCTACTGACACTGACCCAAATGGTGTCGATTACATATCCTACACAGTGGAAACTTCCGTTACATAGAAGGGTTGTAACGACGACCACTATGACTAGAACCACTAGAACTAGCTCCATTGCTCTATCTTTGTGATTAGTTTCTTCTCCAATCTAGTCTTCTACTTTGGCCAGATGTACCAGCAGGAAATCTATAAGATCCACTGCCAAAAGAAGAGGCTGAGCCCGATGTAACTGAACTTAATCTCTTTGAAGGACCCTGGCATGGTCCATCTTCCTCAAAGCGGCGAGACTGAAACTGCAGCTGTCTCTCCCTTTCCACATCCTCGCCTCTGATTGCTGCACTAACAAACTCATCAAAATTATCTCAAGGCATAGCTGTCAATGTCTTCTTGATTTCCTGATTCAGACCCAGCTCAAACTTCCTCCATTTGGATTCTTCACTCGATACCATATCATGCGTAAATTGAGACAAACGAGTAAATTTATCTCGATACTCAAGCACAGAAATACTGCCTTGCCTCAGGATGGTAAACTCTTCATATTTCCATTGCTGGGTAGCCTGATTGAAATATCAGTGCATGAAGAATTCTTTGAATGTAGACCATGGGGTGTCAATAGGAGCCCTCTCAGTACTAGCCCACCAAAAGTAAGCTTGTGACTCAAGTAAACCAAGGGCTGCTACAATCCTCCACTCAGGAGTGTAGTGAAGTCGTTCGCATACTCATTCCAACTGAACTATCCATGCCTCATATGTTTCACAATCTGTGGAACTAGAAAAAGTGGTTGCTCTAGCTGTTCTTGCCCTTGCTACACGATCAAAACGCTCATTTAACTATAAAACTTGCATAAGCAAGTCTCACGCTCGCTGATCCTCATCACAATCCTAAGCCCTATTAACGCGGGCTCGACGTCTAGGGGGCATCTCTTAAGGAGGAGAAAACACATTACTAAAAAAATACAAAAGATACAGTTATGAAACCTTAAACATTTAAAAACACACAACACCTTCAGCATTTATGGGGATCCACCGGCCAGTCGGGCCATGGCTCCAAAAATGCATTGTATTCCTAAATGTCCTTAGTAACACAACTGTGAAAATCTACAAAACCTATAACCGAATTCTCTGATACCAACTGAAAGGACCATATTTTGATTTAGTTGCCTAAACCGAAATTAAGCCCTAACGACAACCGAATTTACAAAAATTTTGCCAGAATTTCCATTGAGATTCAAGAAACTCAAAAAACCTACAAAGAAAACACACTTCTAAAATATCCACAAAAACAAACCGTGGGCATCAAATCCCATCCGGATTTCTCAAATCAAACAAACACTGAATCCATTAGAAATATAAACTGTTTACATAAGGTGATAAGAAATCGGAAGACTGAATGGGAAAATATAACACAACGGAAGTAAAATCTATACAGTAGTTAGAGTGACTTCTAATTTACATAAGACACATGACTAGTAGGTTAAGCTAGGAACCTACTAGATGAGTACAATGACACAAACTCTATGCCTCCGTCATTGGCATGCAATCTCAGGGTATAAACTGCAAACTGAGAGGAGGAAACCGAAAAACCCAGGGAAAGACATAAAATAATAAAACTTTTAGAGTGAGTGGGCAAAAATAAATCTAATATATATAAAATAAAATCTACAATATGCCTTTCCGAGAATAATGTTTATAAAACTGGTAGCGAGTGAAGAATATAGTAAAAAAATTGTAAGAGATACGTCGAGGGTTACTCCTGACCCTTCTCGAGTATCATGTGCTAGTGGAAGCCGTGGCAAGAATCTCATAACCTCTAGCCACCTAAAGTCATCCGGTGACTCCAGACACAAAGATGACGTAAATTTCAGGGGGGAAGTGCTGATCCTTCCCTGGAGCCACTCGGGGATCAGCTAAGTAACCAATGCGCCGATGCAAATACTGAATGTATGTATATATCTAGCTTCCAAAGCTGAAGCTGAAACTGAAATCTAAGCTAAATATAAATAATAAATAGACTCACTAATCAACTATGAAAATAAAAGTGTCCACACACAGTACACAGCTAGCTCCATGGTTCGACGGAAGTCCCCACACCAAAATCTTGATCACGGTCTCCTGAATAAATAACATATTCATTTAATACTAGAATTCGATAAAACATGCAAAAATCAACTCAAGAACTATCCCATAAACCCCTCGGTCAATTTTAGATTTTTGCCTCGTCGGAGCCCTGCCATGGAAAGCGCGTGGCACTCACGCACTTCCACAGGCGGCGGTGCATGAGTCCCACGCGCCTCCGGTGTAAATTGCTTCAATGGGAATGTTTGACACCTCGTTAGAAAGATCTCAACGAGGGCATCAATTCTTCTAACCGGCTGAACTCCCAATTTGAAATGACCCAACACCGATTTAGTTTCCTAAACCGGAATCAAACACCTTCTAAAAAAGTGAACCTTTAGAAACCATAGAAATTTCGGCAGAGTGTCACTATAACACGAAGTTACCATTAACCTGCACCCAAAAATACACTTCATCCTATGCCACAAAAGCCAAACCGTGGGCACCAATCCCATCCGGATTTCTCAAAAACATATCATAATGTAAAACAATAAACAAAACTGTAATTTTACAGTGAATCCGGGAAAATCATATGAAAATATAAACGTCAGAGTATTCAAAGCGACCTCTAGTATATACATAACTATACAACAGTAGGCCAAACTAGAAACCTACTGAGAAGGAAAAGTAGCTCGATTACTAAACCTCCAACCTTGACGTGCGACACCAGAATCCGAACTGCAAACTGGGCATTGAAAACAAAGAGCTCAGGGAAAGACATATAAACCGTTAGAGTGAGTGGACAAAAATAAATGTCTTTCGCCGAATAATATATGTTATAAAAACATATGCGAGTCTAAATGCATGAAAATAATATAGTTCATGAGGGAGACATTAACTCTTCACGCATACATAGCATGCATCGAATATCCCGTGGGGTCACTCATGGACACATCCATGCTAGTACAGTTCGAATCACGGGATCCCAGGCCCACACGTGATCTTAGCCAGGAAGGCCTCAAGTAAGGGTATTTGTTCCCACCCAAAAAATACCTCGGCATAGGGTAACAATCCCCCCCGGTAAACATCCTCGGGGATCACCCGAGATGCTAAGTGTATCGATACAATCATATATACTACGACTGTACTCTGTGTAAACCAAATCATAAATAGTTTCCATGCAAATGTATAAAGCATAATGTAAATGCATATTCGTAATATATAATTATAAAGGCATATTCGTTGATGCATATTCGTAAATGAATAATCGTAAAACACATGCTCGTATAAATCATAATCACATATGCAGGCTCATGCTCGTAAAATATATAATAAAGACTCGCAACCAATCAGTGAAAAGAAATGTGTCCACTCACAGACAAGCACAACGCGCAAACGCGCTAATCCCGAGATCCGGCAGAAGATCCCTCGCCAAGCGTACGATCTCGATCCTCTGAATAATCACAAAATATCACTGATCAAAATCACAATTCAATATTCTGAACCACACCTTGGAAACCAACCATTTCCAGAAATATATAACTCGGATATCAAGAAAATCGTTGAAAATCCCCTAAATACTCCACATATTCCTCGACATAAAATCCACCACTCAATTCAATTTCAAAACCTCAAGACGACGATCGGGGCGCGATTACGAGTAAAACGACATAAAACTTTTCAAAATCCAAAAAGTCAACGCATCGCCAGAACTCCGCCGTTGACCGTCGCCGCCGCCGGCGGCGTGGCGTCAACGACGACATTTTCCGGCGGGAAAATCCCATAATTCAACTCCTCCTCCAGCCCAACACTTTCTTCTTCTTCACCTTCCTCCAATTCCGCCAATATCCATCGGAATTTCGCATGAAAACGTCTTGAAATCCTAACCGGCGCTACTGCCACCGGAACTCCAACCACGGCGCACGGCGGCTCACAAGACCACTCCCGAAAGCTTCGCCGTGGTCCACACAACATTTCCCCCCAAACTCCGGCCTCCACCGTGGCCGAAGCACCGCCGTTCGTCGCCCCCAAAAATTCTCCATTTCTCATACCAAATTTCATCCCAAAACCTCCACCATACATCACACAAAGTACATCAAATGAAAGCATAGGTCCTAAGCTTCATTCCCTTACCTTTGTTTCTGGCAACCATGCCGTTTTCCGGCGGCCACAACGACGGCGAGTCACGGACTCACTGAGTCAACGCGGGTTGACTCGGTTAACTCGGCCAGAACGGGTCAACTCTGGTCCCCGAAGCTCGCTGCAATGCCTGCCAAAACTCTAAAGTGAACAGACTATCTCGGTCAGAAACAATAGACACAGGCACACCATGCAAACGAACTATCTCAGCCAAATACAGCTTCGCTAATCTCCCACTGAAATCTTTCCTGGAAGTGCAAGGAAATGAGCTGATTTCGTCAAACGGTCCACAATAACCCAAATACCAGTGTTACCAGCAGAAGTACGCAGTAACTGATAAACGAAATCCATAGTGATATGCTCGCACTTCTAAACTAGAATCTCTAAAGGCTGTAGCTTTCCCGCAGGTTTTCGTTTCTCTGCCTTCACTTGCTAACAAATGAGGCATCTGCTCACATACGCTGCAATTTCCCTCTTCAAATTCTTCCTCCAATAGTAGGTTCTAAGTGTGTGAAACATCTTCGTACCTCCTGGATGCATAGCGTAAGCAGAACAATGGGCTTCATCTGAGATTTCCTTCTTCAAGCCCTCGTCTCTGGGTACATAAAGTCAACCTCTGAACAGCAATCTACAATCATTACTCAGCTGAAACTTTGTTGGCACACCATTCCGAATCATGATCTTCTTATCCAACAGATAGGAATCCGCATCCTGAGCTTCACGGACCTGATCAACTAATATCGGTCAAACCTGGAAGCTAGCCAACAAGGCTCCATCATCATCCCACTCTAACTCAGCTCCCGTAGCTCGTAATGTGACGACCCGGATCAGAATCAGCAGTATGATCAGCTTGATTGATGAGCTTGCACGTAGTCGCAGAGTTGCGACAGTTGTTTTAATCGCCGAAACTTGTTAACGACTTAATTATTGGCCGAGAATTGGAGTTGGGTCTCTTATCGAGAATCGTTCTATGTGTGATTTTGAGTTCGTGGGGGTTCCGGATCGTTATTTGGACGACCGAGGAATTAATTATGAATATTTGAAGTTTCGACAGAAACGTGTTTAAATGGCAGGTTTGTTAGCGACTAAATTACCGGACGAGAATTTGGTTTCGGTTTCTTCACGGAAGTTGTTCAGAATTTAATGTCGAGCTGGTGGGAACTTCCAGAGCATGATTTTGAGTTACGAAGATTTAGTTGTGATTATTTCCGATTGTGGATTGTTAGTCGATTAAATATGGGCTTGGTTGAATGGTTGACTTTTTATCCGATTGGCCGATGTGTTTGACTTCGGGTGATTAGTGAAGAATATGTCGAGACAAGTTTGTGACCGCGAGAATTATCGGAATCGGAGTTACGACGTGAAAGTTACGCGTGTTTAAAGTTCGTCGAAATGGATAATTACGAAGTTTCCTAATCGGGAAAGCTATAAATAGTAACTTGCTCCTTTGGGAAAGTCAAAGAATACCATTAAATGAGTCAACTCGGTGGGAGGAGGAGGAGGCTGACGTGCTCCACGGCGGTGATGTCGCCGTCCGGCCACCACGGAACTCGGCTCCGGTCCCGTTCACCTCGCCCTGACGTCCCGAGTCCCTTTCCGGCCACCCTTCACGGCGAGGGTGGCGGTGGAGAGGAGGAATTCCGATCAAAAAAGGGGAGAATTTGAGTGATTTCGGGTTCATGGTTTTTGGCCGAATTGAGCTGAAATTTTTAGTGGGCTTTGAAGCTCTCCTCACCTACATGCTACCCTGTAAGTTTGGTGATCTAATTTTGCTTGAGCATGGAGAATTTTGGATTTGAAATTTTGTGTACAATTCGATTTATCATGAATTTGGATGAGTTAGAGTGAGAATTGGCCTTTGTTGTAGTTGACAAAGTTGCTCATTGGGTGATTTTGCATGGAATGGTGGTTTCTCCGCCGGACAATTATCCGTTTGGTGGTGGTGCCGCCGTGGGCGGCGGTCAACGCGGCGGTCAACGGTCAACGGCGGTCAAACTTTGACATTTTGGGATTTTCGACAAGTTGCATGTCATTTCACTCGAAATCGCGCCCCGATCGCAGTGGGGAGGTTTGTTTTTCGAGTTGAGCGTCCGAAATTACAGCGAGGTATTGTGGTATGATTTCCGGATTTCCGACAGTTTGTTGTGATCGGATTACGTGTTTCCGAGAACGGTGGTTTCTCGTGATTTGTTTTGAATTGTCGAATTATGTTTGTGAGAATTGGACATTGTGAATATTCAGGTGTTCGTGATCGTTTGTTTGGCGAGGGACTTTCCGCCGGATCACGGGTTAACGCGATACGCGTTACGCTAGTCTGTGAGTGGACAAGTTTATATTTTCACAGTTGATTTGCGAGTTCGTGGATTTTATGATTTTCCGTATTTAAATTATACGATGTTGAGATATATGTTGTTTTCGGAGGTATTGTTATATGTTTATTGGTGATGGCATTTAATACATCGATGTACCAGAGTTGAGAGATTCCTCTGGACCAGAGTTGAGAGGTCCTCTGGGCGGGGTTGAGTGGTCCCCTGCTTGCCGCCGGGGTTGAGAGGTCCCCTGGCCTATCACTGTCAGGTTTGAGCGATTCACCTGACGTCGGGTTTGAGAGGTTGCCCAACAACCTCCGTATATATTTATATGTGTTGTGTTTTCCGAACTCGCACTGTTTTATATTGAGTATGTGTATAAACTGGTGAAAGGCATATGTTATTTTCGTCCACTCACTCTAACCTTTTTTATTTGCCTTTCCCCTAGACTTTTCGGATTCCATGCCCAGTTTGCAGTTCGGACTCTGGTGTCGCATGTCGTGGTCGGAGGCATAGTACTCGAGCTACCTTGTTTCTTCCAGTAGGTTTATTGTTCTACCTACTGTGGTATACATATATGTTTATACGATAGAGGTCGCTCTGAGGAATCTGTTGTTATGTTATACGATTTTACTCCGGATTTCAGTAAAGTACGTATATATTTATTGTATTACTTTACTGTTGATATATTGAGAAATACGGATGGGATTGGTGCCCACGGTTTTCTTTTTGTGGCATAGGATGAAGTGTATTTTCCGCGTGCAGGTAATGGTAATTCTACATTAGTAGCGAAACTCTGCCAAAATTTCTACGGTTTTTGTTGGTTCGCGTTTTCGAAGGGGTTTGATTTCGGTTTAGGCAACTAAATCGGGGTTGGGTCTTTTCAGCTTGGTATCAGAGCATTAGGTTGTTAGATTCTGTAGACTCTTGTAGTTGTGACGCTTAGGGTATTTGAGTTGATACAGCATGACTGGAGTGATGACCCGACTGGCCAGCGGTACTCATCAATACTTCGGGTGTTGTGTATTCTCAAATATCTGCGGTTTCATGATTACGTTCCACTTGTTGTGAACGATGTTTTATTCATTAGGATGCCTCCTGACGTGCTTTCCGTGTCGTTCGGTTGTGGATCCTATTAAGGATCAGTCGACGTGCGATTTGCCAGAGAATTGTGGATTTGGATGAGTATTCAGAGTTCAGAAAATTGTGTGGCATGGTTTGCCTGGTTATGTGTGTATGGGCGTTTACATGTTGCCACAGAGCTGAGAATTGTGGCAGTTGATGTTTGCCTGAGTCAGATCAGTGTATTTGGTGGGCTGTTATTATGTGAGTACCGGTTGCGACTCCATGGCCTACATTCAGGGTGATGTTTACACGGTAATGGTTTTATCAGACTATCCAGCGATCGAATGTGGAGTGGTTACCCACCTGGGGCAGAGATGCATTATCCACATGTTTGTTTCTGGTTGCACGTGTTATGTGGCTTCAGAGGAAGCAGTGCACGAGGTTCGAGATGAGTTTGAACCTGAGCATCAGAGGGATTTTGATTGTTGTGCCTCGAGACATCCGTGAGGAGCTTAGTGTGCTGCACTCAGTGGCGAGGCTATTGAGAAGGGAAGTTGTACGCGGTTTTCGATGTGATGGTTTGAGGAAAGTGGACTTAGTCGAGGTTTTGATGAGGTTGAGTTCCGACACCTCGAGATCAGTGACTTCATCAGGTTGTGACCTTTTCGATATTGCTGAGGGTCATCAGATCAAGAAGAGGATTCGTTTGGCAATGGCGGAGATCACAGAGTAGCGGACTTGCTCCTGTAGCATGAGTTTGGGCGATCGTTGGTGATCCTTTCACGCAGCAGGTGTTGCGGTGAATTGTGTTCGTGGAGCACTTTCAGGTGCTGTTTCGGTGGCCAGGAGGGTCACGTTGCGAGGGAGCGCCCTTAGCCAGCTGTGTTAGCGGTTCGACAGCTCAGAGTTCACGAGGAGGTCATGATGCTATTCCTGAAGTTTGACCAATGTACCCTTTTGATGAGTTATTCAGCAAGTCGCAATTGACGTGGGCAGCTAGTTGGGCATGTTGGAGTTCGTGCCACGACCTTGTTGAGGACAGACTTTTCTCCGAGGTTACTGTTGCTTGATATCCATGGCTATGGTACCTGCATCTCCACTTCCGAGGTTTTGGAGAGTGTTACATCCATCCGGAGGTTGCGAGATCCTTGTTGGAGGTTATGTGTTAGCTGTGGATCTGCTATAACTGGACATCGTGGTTTTGGTGTGATTGTGAGTACGGACTTACTGACGACGCATTTGGCTGTGTTCAAGTACCTCGAGAAGGAGGTTGTGTTTCGACGACCAGATTTCCCCGAGATACTGTTTCTTGGTGATGGTCGAGCGGATGATGGAGATGGATTGTGTTGCTTGCTTAGCCTATGATGTGGATACTACGGTTGCTGTGCCCGACATTGTTGATGTTGAGGTGGTTCCCGAGTTCCAGGTGTGTTTCGGAGGAGTTACCAGGTGTTCCTCCAGTTCGGGAGACCGACTACACCATTGAGCTTGTACCGGGCGCTGGACTCATTTTACCGACATCTTGTCGTTCGGAGCCAGCGGAGCTGATGGAGCTATAGTTTCGACTCCAGCAGTTGCTGGAGGAGGATTCAAGAGATTTCATGCGACCCCGCGTATTTGCGTGGTGTGTTCTTGCATTGTGTGTATGGATGTTGGATGGTTCGACGAGATGGTGCACTGAATATCGAAGCCTAATTTGTTTCAGAGGAGAGTGAGTATCCTCCGCTTCGGATTGATGACTGGTTTGATCAGCTTGCGAGAGCTTCAGTTTTACCGAAGATTGATTTCGGGACCGGATACCATCAGTTGAGGTTTGATGAGACAGATGTGGTTTGTACAGCTTTCGGATCTCAGTGCGGGCATCAGGAGTTCTTGGTCACGCTGTTTGGTTGACCAATGCCCTCGTAGATCTTGTGGACTTGATGGACCATGTGTTTAGACGATTCTGGACGAGTTGCGGTCATGTTCGTTGGCGACGTCCTGATTTACTCCAGGATGTGGACCAGCACCTGAAGCAGTTGCGAGCGGTTTCGCGGACTTTGCGAGACGACCAGGTGTTTGCGAAGTTCAGCCAGTGTGAGTTTTGACTGATTAGTGTGAAGATTATAGACTGAGTGATGTTATCCGAGGGAGTTGGCGTGGATCCTGATCAGATAGAAGCCGTATTGATTTGGGGATTGCCCTACTATTGTACCAGAGATCGAGAGTCTCTTGGGTTTGGGCAGGCTATTACTGACGGCTTGTGCGGGATTTTCCTGGGTTGCCACTCTACTGTCCGGATTGTCAAGGAAGATATCAAGTTCGAGTGGTTCGATGCACGCGAGGAGAGTTACTTACTCCTGCAGGATGGTTGACCATTGTTTCGGTTTTGACATTACCTGACGATCGTGATGAGTTCGTGGGTTATGGCGATGCATCGAGGTTTGGATTTGGTTATGTTTTGATATTGTGTAGCGGAGCGGTGGCTCCTGGTTTCAGGCAGTGGAAACCTTATGAAGCTACGTATCCTGTGTATGGTTTTGGGTGTAGCTGTCATTGTGTTAGCATCAGAGAGCTTCAGTCACTACTGCTACGGCGTGCAGCGCAGTGTAGGATGTACACTGATCATTTGAGTTTCATCCACTTGCATTTTCGGCCAGATTTGGGCTTGAGGCAGTGTAGATGTATGGGATTGACTAACGACTGTGGTTGTACCTTTGAGTTTATTCGAGAAAGGCTAGTAGTTGTACTTTGACCATCCGTCTGGGATGTTGTTGTTGTTGATGCATTCAGTTGAAAGTCGGGAGCTTCTGTGTTTCGTGTGGGTGTGGCTCGAGGTTCCGTGTTAGCCGAGTCGGAAGCTGAGTTAGTGTGTGATGATGTTGAGGCTCGAGGTTTCACGCGCATTTGGCTTTAGTGATGCGGAGTTGTGTCTGATACTCCAAGTTTATTACTCGTGACGCAACATGAAGAGCAATGTAGCAGCTTATGTGTATAGACGCCACATTTGTCGACTGGCGATGGCTAGGAGGCAGAGATTTGCCGAGATGTGTCAACCATTTGAGATTTCCAGTTAGACGTGGCCATTGTGGATTATTGACAAATTCAGTACATTTCCTTGTACTTTCGGAGATGATTCAGTGGCAGGCTGGCATAGCTGTGTTTGACGGAGGTTGTCCATCTACGTGGTGTACCTGTGTCCCAGTTTGTTGGTCGAGATAATCAGCTGCGACTGTGTGTTGGCAAGCTTTGCAGCGAGCGTTGGGGACCAGATTACGAGTTAGTACCGGATCTTATCCTCAGATTGGCGAGCGATCTTTGAGGACTATTCAAACTTTGGAGGGCATATTGTGGACCTCGGTATTGCAGTTCCGGAGGATTTGGGACCAGCAGTTTCACTTGTTCGAGATTGCATGCAGTACCGGTCTGTTGACTACTATGATTTTGATGTTGCATGATGTCGTTTTGAGGACGATGTTGTACTCTATTGTGCTGGAGCGAGTTTGGTTTGAGTTTGAGTTGATGTTTGATTCTGATTTTGTGGAATGTGTTACCACAGACTGTCAGATTAGCGGAAATGGGTTGATTGTTGCTCGAGTTCGATGTTTGGGCTATGTTGATATGAGTGTGTGAGTTATATTCATGTGTGTAAACTGAGTTGTAATTTTCCATGTGGTTTGATCCGTATGTGGTCATAGGCGAGTTTGTGTTGTGCCGTATAGTTCGGTATCGCCCATAGTGTTGGTTTTTATGTGTGTTGTGTTCCGTGTGACGGAACTATGTTTCCGGTTTGTTACGTGTTGTGTACCCTATTTGTTCCTTATGCAGGAACACTTGGCGATTGTGTTGAGCCAGTTCAGATTTGAGATTTGGGGGTACAGGAATCCAGCATGGAGCTATCTCCTGTTGTGGAATTTGTTATCAGAGTTGTCTAGTTGACGTAGCCACTGGAGAGTCGTTCAGTTAAGGTTGTCACTGGGCAGTTGAGCAGTATGCAGAGGCAGTGCTCCTATGTTTAGCCGACAGACTTAGAAATTTCGAGGTCGAAATTTTTTAAGGGGGGTGGATTTGTGACGACCCGGATCAGAATCAGCAGTATGATCAGCTTGATCGATGAGCTTGCACGTAGTCGCAGAGTTGCGACAGTTGTTTTAATCGCCGAAACTTGTTAACGACTTAATTATTGGCCAAGAATTGGAGCTGGGTCTCTTATCGAGAGTCGTTCTATGTGTGATTTTGAGTTCGTGAGCGGTTCCGGATCGTTATTTGGACGACCGAGGAATTAATTATGAATATTTGAAGTTTCGACAGAAACGGGTTTAAATGGCAGGTTTGTTAGCGACTAAATTACCGGACGCGAATTTGGTTTCGGTTTCTTCACAGAAGTTGTTCAGAATTTAATGTCGAGCTGGTGGGAACTTCCAGAGCATGATTTTGAGTTACGAAGATTTAGTTGTGATTATTTCCGATTGTGGATTGTTAGTCGATTAAATATGGGCTTGGTTGAATGGTTGACTTTTTATCCGATTGGCCGATGTGTTTGACTTTGGGTGATTAGTGAAGAATATGTCGAGACAAGTTTGTGACCGCGAGAATTATCGGAATCGGAGTTACGACGTGAAAGTTACGCGTGTTTAAAGTTCGTCGAAATGGATAATTACGAAGTTTCCTAATCGGGAAAGCTATAAATAGTAACTTGCTCCTTTGGGAAAGTCAAAGAATACCATTAAATGAGTCAACTCGGTGGGAGGAGGAGGAGGCCGACGTGCTCCACGGAGGTGATGTCGCCGTCCAGCCACTACGGAGCTCGGCTCCGGTCCCGTTCACCTCGCCCTGACGTCCCGAGTCCCTTTCCGGCCACCCTTCACGGCGAGGGTGGCGGTGGAGAGGAGGAATTCCGATCAAAAAAGGGGAGAATTTGAGTGATTTCGGGTTCATGGTTTTTGGCCGAATTGAGCTGAAATTTTTAGTGGGCTTTGAAGCTCTCCTCACCTACATGCTACCCTGTAAGTTTGGTGATCTAATTTTGCTTGAGCATGGAGAATTTTGGATTTGAAATTTTGTGTACAATTCGGTTTATCATGAATTTGGATGAGTTAGAGTGAGAATTGGCCTTTGTTGTAGTTGACAAAGTTGCTCATTGGGTGATTTTGCATGGAATGGTGGTTTCTCCGCCGGACAATTCTCCGTTTGGTGGCGCCGCTGCCGTGTGATCGGATTACGTGTTTCCGAGAACGGTGGTTTCTCGTGATTTGTTTTGAATTGTCGAATTATGTTTGTGAGAATTGGACATTGTGAATATTCAGGTGTTCGTGATCGTTTGTTTGGCGAGGGACTTTCCGCCGGATCACGGGTTAACGCGATACGCGTTACGCTAGTCTGTGAGTGGACAAGTTTATATTTTCATAGTTGATTTGCGAGTTCGTGGATTTTATGATTTTCCGTATTTAAATTATACGATGTTGAGATATATGTTGTTTTCGGAGGTATTGTTATATGTTTATTGGTGATGGCATTTAATACATCGATGTACCAGAGTTGAGAGATTCCTCTGGACCAGAGTTGAGAGGTCCTCTGGGCGGGGTTGAGTGGTCCCCTGCGTGCCGCCGGGGTTGAGAGGTCCCCTGGCCTATCACTGTCAGGTTTGAGCGATTCACCTGACGTCGGGTTTGAGAGGTCGACCGACAACCTCCGTATATATTTATATGTGTTGTGTTTTCCGAACTCGCACTGTTTTATATTGAGTATGTGTATAAACTGGTGAAAGGCATATGTTATTTTCGTCCACTCACTCTAACGTTTTTTATTTGCCTTTCCCCTGGGCTTTTCGGTTTCCGTGCCCAGTTTGCAGTTCGGACTCTGGTGTCGCACGTCGTGGTCGGAGGCATAGTACTCGAGCTACCTTGTTTCTTCCAGTAGGTTTATTGTTCTACCTACTGTGGTATACATATATGTTTATACGATAGAGGTCGCTCTGAGGAATCTGTTGTTATGTTATACGATTTTACTCCGGATTTCAGTAAAGTACGTATATATTTATTGTATTACTTTACTGTTGATATATTGAAAAATCCGGATGGGATTGGTGCCCACGGTTTGCTTTTAGTGGCATAGGATGAAGTGTATTTTTCGCGTGCAGGTAATGGTAATTCTACGTTAGTAGCGAAACTCTGCCAAAATTTCTACGGTTTTTGTTGGTTCGCGTTTTCGAAGGGGTTTGATTCCGGTTTAGGCAACTAAATCGGGGTTGGGTCTTTTCACGTAACTCTGCTAACATGGAAACTCTGGCCACACACACATGAAACAATGAAGCTCCAGATTTCCGACTGAGTGCATCAGCAACAACATTAGCTTTCCCTGGATGATACTCAAAGGTGCAATCATAGTCATTGATCAACTCCATCCATCTGCGCTATCTCATATTCAGATCTGGCTGAGTTCGTAAATAAGTGAGACTCTTGTGATCTGTATATATCTTACACTGAGCTCCATAAAAGTAGTGTCTTCAACTCTTCAAAGCTAATACAATGGCGGCTAACTCCAAATCATGCGTAGGATAATTGACTTCGTGTGATTTCAACTGCCTGGAACAGTAAGCCACCACTCTGCCATGCTGCATCAAGACACAACCAAGACCCGATTTCGATGCATCACTGTAAACCACAAACTCTCCACTGTTGTCAGGTAGAGTCAGAACCGATGCAGTAGTCAACTTCTCCTTTAAGAGCAAGTAACTCTCCTCATAAGCATCGGACCACTCGAACTTGGCGCCTTTCTTCGTCAATCTAGTAAGTGGAGTGGTAATCCGTGAAAAATCCTGCACAAAGTTCCGATAGTAACCTGCCAAACCCAAGAAACTCCTAATCTCTGGTACGGTGGTATGTCTACTCCAATTCAATACGACTTCAATCTTGTCGGGATCCATGCTGACTCCTTCAGCAGATATCACGTGACCTAAAAACTTCACGCTGTTCCGCCAAAACTCACACTTGTTTAACTTCTCAAACAACTGATTATCTCGCAAAGTCCACAAAACAACTCGCAAATCTTTCTTGGGCTGGCCCACACTTCTGGAGTAAATCAAAATGTCGTCGATGAACACGATCAAAAACTTGTCCAGGAATCGCCTGAACACCCTGTTCATCAAATCCATGAAAGCTGCAGGGGCATTGGTCAACCCAAACAGCATAACCGAGAACTCATAATGCCCGTACCGTGATTTGAAAGCTGTTCTGGGCACATCTGACTCTCTGATCCTCAACTGATGGTATCCAGACCTGAGATCAGTCTTCGAAAAGATTGAAGCTCCCTTGAGCTGATCAAACAAATCATCAATCCGCGGCAACGGATATTTGTTCTTCACGGAGACCTGATTCAGCTTCTGGTAATTAATACACAACCGCATGGAACCATCCTTTTTCCTCACAAATAATATAGGAGCACCCCACGGTGATACACTGGGTCGTATGAAACCTTTCTCTAGAAACTCTTGAAGTTAATTCTGTAACCCCCTTCAACTCCACTGGCGCCATATGATAAGGTGCCTGAGTTATAGGTCCAGTGCCTGGTAAAAGCTCAATGGTGAAATCAATTTCTCAGACTAGAAAAACGCCTGGTAACTCCTCCGAAAATACATCTGGAAACTCAGAGACAACCTTAATGTCACCAATGTCTGGTACAGCAGCCTTTGTATCCACAACATGAGCTAAGTATGCAACACAACCCTTCTTCATCATCTGTTCAGCCTTCATCGCTGAAATCACACATGGCAGGGAAGTATTCTTCTTACCGCGAAACAATAGCTCTGAGAAACCTGGACGTCGAAACACCACTTCCTTCTTGTGACAGTCGAACATAGCCCAATGCGTCTCCAAGAAGTCCATACCCAAAATCTCATCAAAATCGACAATATCCAGCAATAACAAATCTGCGGCTAAACCATAACCTCCAACAAAGATCTCACAATCTCTATACACCCAACCAATACTCACAACCTCACCGGATGGATACAACACTCTCCACAACCCTGGAAGTGCAGATGCAGGTATAGTAGCTAAAGATAATAATCTAAATGATATGAATGAATGCGTAGCACCTGCATCTAGCAAAGCAAGTACTGGATAGTCAAAAACATGTAACGTACCAATAACAACTTCTGGTGAAGCTCTGCCCTCACGCAATGACATGGCATAAAACCTGGCTTGTCTAGCTGGTCGTCCACGCTAATGGTGACCCTGCTGTTCGTCCTGTCCAAAAGACTGTACCGGTCGTGCTCTAGATGAGGTACCTCGATCTCCTCCTGCACTCTGAGTTGCCTGTCCACCAACACCAGTAGACTGGAAAAATTCCCTCGCAAAGTGACCATCCTGGCCACAACGGTAACAAATGGTAGGGCCTCGCTGACAAAGACTAAAGTGATGCCTATTATAGAGATTGCACAATGTATACTCCCTCGGTACAGTAAAAGTGCCCCCAGTACACCATGGAAAGCTGGATCCGCTAGAACTCCCACTGGACTGTGGTCTCTGTGGCCGATTCCTCCATCTCTGTCTCTGTCTAGCTGAACTAGGAGGATATCTATAGGGTCCACTGCTAGATGATGATGCCGATCCGGAAGTGTCTGAACTCAATCTCTTGGAAGGTCCCTGACTCAGTCCACCCTCCTCAAATCATCGAGACTGGAATCTCATCTGACTTTCCTTCTCTATATCCTCGCCTCGGAGTGCAACACTCACAAACTCATCAAAGTTGTTCCGAGGCATCGTAGTCAATGTTCCCTTGATGTTCAGGTTCAAGCCCAACTCAAATCTCCAACACATGGCTTCCTCTGAGGCCACCATGTCGCAAGTAAATCGAGACAAATGAGTAAATGTATCCCGGTACTCAAGTACTGACATACTACCCTGTCTCAAGCTGGTGAACTCCTCATACTTCCGCTGCTGTGTAGCCTGGTTGAAATACCTCTGCGTAAACAAATCTCTGAACAATGTCCATGGAGTATCGACCGGAACTCTATCAGTGCTAACCCACCAGAAGTATGCATGCACTACAAGAAAAGGAATCATTACCGGCGAGATTCCGGCCAACAAGGCCGGCGACCGGAAAAGTCGCCGGTAATGTCCATCATTACCGGCGACTTACCCCGTCGCCGGTAATGTCGCCGGAATCTCGCCGGTAATGTTGCAAAACATTACCGGCGACTCCAACCGTCGCCGGCAATGTCTAGGCACACATTTCCGGCGAAATTCCGGCCGGAAAATCGCCGGAAATGTGTGCCTAGACATTGCCGGCGACGGTTGGAGTCGCCAGTAATGTTTTGCAACATTACCGGCGAGATTCCGGCGTAAAGTCGCCGGTAATGTCTTCATTTCCGGCGACTTACTCCGTCGCCGGCAATGTGTCTTATATTAGATGCCGGATGGGGCAGCTCGATCATTCAATCATTTTGAGCGAAAAAAATCCAGAGAAATCGAAAGAAGGAAAACGTACGCTCTGAAATCGATCATTCGGTATATTGTCAAAATTAAGGCGCGCGTCGAAAACTCGATCACTCGGGAAGCTATATATATAGGTACGTAGGTATATATATACGTATATGTGGTATATATATATATGTGTGTGTGTGTTGATCAAATCCAATTCGTGAGATATATATGAAATGTTGTTGATGTACGGTCACCGAAACGAGAAAACAGGTTGTAGTTAATCTTGTGTCTGAATCAATGACTGGTATTATCGTATTGTTATCGGAGCCAGGCTTAACAGAGCCTCCTCCTACCCAGTCAAATACGTTTTGAATTGAAAAAAGGAGAATACTATCATCGAGTACTGAATCGAATTCAGAGATTAGATCGATATATATACATATGCATGCATGTGTTGATTTAATTAGAGTTGAATTGAGAGATCACGTCGATTATTAGTAGTGAATGTGTGTATATATATATAACTAATACGTAAAATTGTTAGAATTTTCAGGATGGACAAGGGTTGGATGAGCCTCGAAAGATGGGATGTCAGATATCACCAGGGAATTAGGAGTTTTGTGGATTTTGTGAAGGCTAATTGTGGAGACACTATACTTCATTATTGCCCGTGTAAAGAATGTAAGTGTTTCAGCGATCGATTTCGATTTCCCATTGATAAAGTCCAGAGGCACCTGAGTAAATACGGGTTTTGGGATAAGTACACTTGTTGGATTTATCACGGTGAAACATCGGTAGCGGGTCCGCATGATCATGGACAATTTGGTGAGAGGGCCAGTCCACGCTATGATCATGGAGATTTTGCTGAGAGGGGCAGTTCATCCTATGATCCAACATCGATGTTAATCAATGATATGTTTCCTCATGAGAGCGGTGTATTTGCTGATGAAGCACCAAATGTCCCTCCCGTCGTTGAGGGTTTCCCCCATATCGAGCCAGTCGAACCATTACCTGGAGGTCATGTCAACACAAGCGGTATGGACAAGTACAACAACCTGATTGCATTGCAACAGACTCCGTTGTACGACGGTTGTAGTAAGACTGTTCTTGAAAGTGTGATGGGAGTGATGCAGCTCAAAATGGAGAACAAAATGTCTGTCAAAGCTGTTGATTCTTGGTTGAAGTGGACTGCTTCGGTACTGCCACCCGGTCATCGTCTTCCTACCACTCATCATAAGGTGCGACATATCCTGAAAGATCTTGGGCTTTCCTACATCAAAATCCATGCATGCAGATATGATTGTATTCTCTTCTGGGGAAAAGATCTCGAAGACCTTGAAGCCTGCCCGGTATGTTTTACAGAAAGGTATAAGTTGACTCCTGCAGGCAACAAGAAAGCTGTGAAGATACTTCGATATTTCCCGCTTATTGATAGGCTGGAGCGGTTGTTCATGTGTGCTTTCACGGCCGAGGCAATGAGATGGTGGGCTGAGAGGAACTTGCCTGACGATGACACCCTTATACACCCTTCCGACGGAGAGGCTTGGAAGCACATGGTCAGGGAGTTTGATCATTTTGCAGCAGAGGTCCGAAATGTTTGGCTAGGGCTCTCATCTGACGGATTCAACCCTTTTGGCAACATGAGTCTTCAATACAGTATATGGCCAGTTATTTTGGTACCGTACAACCTTCCACCATGGATGTGCATGAAGAAGGAATACAATATGCTCACTCTGTTAATTCCGGGCCTGGGTTATCCAGGAAAGTGTCTCGATGTGTATTTGAGGCCTTTGATTGAGGAGCTTAAGTACCTGAGTGAGTGTGGCCACCCCACTTACGATAGGTTCAAAAAGGAGATGTTCCAGATGCATGCCATGCTTGTTGGCACCATCAGTGATTTTCCTGCCCGCGGTATGTTGTCGGGCAACGTTACCAGGGGTTACAGGGCTTGTTCAGAGTGCATGACGGTTGATTGTTGCAGTCCTCATTGCAGTAAAATTGTTCAGATGCGTCACCGTTGTTGGCTTCCATATGATCACCCATTTAGGCAGGATCCAGACGCGTTTGATGGGATTGTGGAAACATGTGTGGCACCCAGGCGATGGACAGGGGAAGAAATTTTGGAAGTGTTGAATGAATACGATTTTGGCCAGCTGAGCAATCATCCTGACATAGTGGCGTCAATTCCAGACAAGCCCGAAAGGTATAAGTTTTGGACACACAAGAGCATATTCTGGGAACTCTCCTACTGGCCCAGGTTGCCTATCAGACATTACCTAGATGTCATGCACATAGAGAAGAATGTGTGTGAAAGTGTGGTGGGCACAGTTCTTAACTTGGAGGGGAAAACAAAAGACATCCCTAAGGCACGCATTGATTTGAAAGCAATGGGTGTGCGGAAACATTTGTGGTTAAGAGATGGTAAGAGAAAAATGCCGCAAGCTCCGTACACCGTAAAGCCGAAGCATAAGCATGAAATTTTTCGGTGGCTGAGTAATGTCAGGTATATATTCTTATGGCTATGTAGGAATTTGGCCTTAAATTTTTAGCGGAGTATATATGGTTATATGCGAGAAATATAATTGGTCCATATATATGGCTTTATCTATATATATGCAGGTATCCTTATGGCTATGCAGGAAATATAAGCAGGTGTGTTAACTTCCGGGACAATAAGATGTACGGATTAAAGAGTCATCACTGCCATGTACTGCTTCAACGCCTTTTCCCTATTTTCATTCGAGGGTACATGCCCAAAGAGGTGGTGGAGCCGTTGGTGGCCTTGTCAAGATTCTTTCAGAAGTTATGCACCAGGGAAGTTAAAAAAGCAGACCTGAGGGAGATGCAAGATGACATCATTTTTATCATGTGCAAGCTTGAGAGGATATTTCCCCCAAATTTTTTCGACATAATGCCGCACCTGATGATCCATCTTCCCGAACAATTGTTGCTTACCGGTCCCGTACACTACACTTGGATGTATCCCATGGAAAGGTACAAATGATTCATAAATTTGGTTTGCCTATGTTTTTATATGTAAATTCTTGTGGTTAAGTAAGTTAACATGTACTTGTTAACTTGTAGACAATTGGGAGCCTACAAGGACTATGTGAAGAATAAATATGCACCTGAAGGGTGTATCGCTGAAGCATATCTTGCGCACGAGTGTGTAACGTACACCAAAGTGTACCTCGAAAATGTAGAGGACCCCCAACAACATATGCCGATAGATGAACCCCAGTTCAACCTTTCTATCATCTCCAGTGACGTGGTAGTACAGGGAAGCTTGCCAAAGTCGTACAAGTTGGATGGAAATGAGGTAGCCATTGCCCACTGGTGATTAACTGTCAAGAAGTACAATATTGGAAAAACTATCATCTTCACTGCCCTGCTATTGCCGGAAATGTTGATTACCACAACAAGACATTTGCAAACTACTTTGGTCAATGGGTAAGTATATGTGTATATGTATATTTTTATATATATCCTTATATAGCATGTACGTATGTACGTGGTTTTGTGGTTTCAAGATGACATAATTTCTTCTGTACGTATTAATATATGGACGTTTTCAGATGAACCATGTAGCAAATGATGGTTGCCCAGAGTGGTCAAACGAATTGAGGGTCCTGGCGATGAAACCGATTGCTTCAAAAGTTTACTCGATGTGTCAGGTCAATGGCGTGAAATTTATATGTGAAAATCGAGACGACCGACTGAAAACACAGAATTGTGGGGTGATGGTCCATGGTGGGCAGGATGGCATTGACTATTACGGTGTCCTTCATTCAGTTGTTGAACTAATTTATGGGAACCGCATGAAAGTGCACTTGTTCAAGTGTAGATGGTTTGATACTAGCCCGGAGAACACAAGGACCGATCAGTACGGAACATTTTCAGTGAATACTGCTACTACCTGGTATGAAGATGACCCTTTCGTTCTTGCCTCATCAGTAAAACAAGTGTTTTACCTGGACGATCTTCTTAACAAAGTCCCGTGGAAGGTGGTTAACCATGTTGCTCATAGAAACATATACAGTGCTGCCACACTTGGTGATACCGCAGATGATGAGGAAGTTACTGCATACCAAGAGCCAAACGCTTTTGACATTCCGGAATCATCTACGATTCGCCTTAATAATGTGAGATCTGGGAGTGTGGTTCGAATTACTGGAGCAGAACTTCTCGATGTTAATCCATATGAAGTTGACGCTGATTCAGATGACGAGGAGCGGCACATATTGCCAGAGGTTACCTATGAAACCGAGTCAGACTCAAGTGATGAAGATGATTACGATTATCATCCTTAGTACGTTGGAAATTGTAGTCCGAAATTGGAACCGTAGTCGGCAAATGTACGTAGTAAAATGTACGTAGTAAAATGTTTAAGGAAATTGTAGTCGGAAAATGTACTCAGAAATTGTATGTAGTCGGAACTGGAACCGTTGTCGGAAATTGAACGTAGTCGGAAATTGAACGTAGTCGGAAATCGGAAATTGAACGTAGTCGGAAATCGGAACCGTAGTCGGAAATTGAACGTAGTCGGAAATCGGAACCGTAGTCGGAAATTGAACGTAGTCGGAAATCGGAACCGTAGTCGGAAATTATACGTAGTCGGAAATTATGTAGTCGGAAAATGGTCGATCGGATAATAGTCGACAAATAATGACATTACCAACGAGTTAGCAACTCGTGGGTAATGTCATTACCAACGAGTTGCTTATCAACTTGTTGGTAATGTCATTACCAACGAGTCAAGTCGTTGGTAATGTCATTACCCACGACGTTGACCTACCTCGCCGGCAATGGTGGCGGTATAGGCAGCTCGAGCTCGATCTCCTCCTCCCCATTTCTCTTCGGCCTATTTCTCTTCTCTCTTCCCTCTTCCCTCCCTAAACCCGAAATTCTCACCTCTCCCCTCTCCTCAATCCTCTCTTCTCTCTTCCCTCTCCCCTCTCTTCCTCTCCTCCCCTCTCTCCTCCCCTCTCTCCTCCTCCCCTCCTCCTCTTCCTCCTCCCCTCACCTCCGTCGCCGGCACGGTATAGCTCGAGCTCCACCATGCCAGGTTTGAGCTCTCTCTCTCCCTCTCTCTCTCCCTCTCTCTCTCTCTAATTCCACAATATTTTTTGTGTGTATTTTAATTAATTAATTTGTGATAATTGTGGGATGTATATATGTATGCACGTGGACATTATTTGTAAAATATAATTAAGGTATGTATGAAAATTGTGGGAAAAAAATGTGGATAATTGTGGGGTGAAGGAGCAATATATGTGATGTATATATGTGAAAAATTAATTAATATATATGGAATGTATATATATACGTATGTTTGAAAAATGTGGAAAATTAATTAGCTAGGGTGAATTGGATTAATATGTGATGTATATATATATGTGTGAATTAAGGTGAAATTAAGATGCATGATCGATGTATACAAAGTGTATATTTGATGTATATATGTGTAAAAAGTTTAAAGCCGGAAATGATGTATGTATATATGTTAAGTTAGGTGATATAGTTGTTAATTTAACGTATAATAGCATGTATGTATTGGAACCATAACAAATCGGAACCGGAACGGTTTGAAACCGGAACTGTTTATAACCGGAACCGAGTTGTTTTCAAACGGTTCCGGTTTCAAACGGTTCCGGTTCGAAACCGTTCCGGTTCCGATTTGTTATAGAACCGAATCGGTTTTGAATCGGAACTGTTTGTAACCGGAACCGTTATGTTACAAACGGTTCCGGTTACAAACAGTTCCGGTTTCAAACGGTTCCGGTTACAAACAGTTCCGGTTTCAAACGGTTCCGGTTCCAAACCATTTCGGTTCTGATTTGTTATAGAACCGAAACGGTTTGGAACCGGAACCGTTTCGAACCGGAACTGTTTGTAACCGGAACCGTTTGTAATATAACGGTTCAAGGTTCAAACGGTTCCTGTTCCAAACCGTTCCGGTTCCAACCCGTTCCGGTTCCGATTTGTTATAGAACCCCAGTTTCCATGACTATTACGGTGTCCATGCCAGGAGGTTTTGCGGCTAATTGGCTTCGGAGAGGTTCCCAAAATAGTGGAGGGAACAGTAGTCAAGCTTCCTCCTCGCCCGCAGTTAGCAACACGCCCAGTGGGCCAATGATGAGTGCTCGCACGAGAGCCTTGCTAGAGGCGCGAGCTGAGGAGGAAGCTGCACGATCAAGAGCCGTGCAACCGGAAGTTGAGCCTCGAGCCTCAGTCTCCAGACGCTCAATCAGCAGACGTCCCTCCTGTGGCAGAGCCTCAGAAGAGCGACAGTCAACGGGGGCATCAGAAACTCCCTCAATCCGAATGCCCCATATTCGCCCGGTGCCTACTCCCGTTTCACGGGAATCATCTGAGACACATGGTGGTGCTGGCGCCTCATCGTCCAGGCCTCGTCTATCTCCGCCGTCCGGTCTCTTCCTACCCGACGAGATTCCTGTCATCCCTGAATTCGATGATAGGGGGATGCCTGTTTATATTGAAGGACGGCCGGAGTTCCTGAGCGTGGAGGAAGCGTATAACTTCCTCCCGTTTGACCCCGTGTATCTTTGGAGTGTGAGGTGCACCAACCAACAAACGGACGATGCAAGTAAATTTTATTTAACATCAGATTGATTACTTAATTATTACTTAAGACTTGTGATAGGTTCAATTAATGATATCAATTTGTTGACATTTATTAGGCAATTTCGTTAATGGGACTGGAAAACGGAAAGGGGCTAGAGGCACCTGCACCGGGAAGAGACTTGAGCAGGCCACCGGCGGAAGGAAAACGCCCATAAGGGCCAATGAGGATGGCGAGGTGATCGAGGCATTCGACACCACGCGCAAATATGTCAGCATGGCCGGTGCGATCGTGCGGGACAAGGTCCCAATGCTTTGGCCAGATTGGGAATCTGTGCCTATCTACGTGAAGATGCAAGTGCATAATGCACTCAGTGTGAGTAAAATCGTATTTTCATTACGTAAATTTTACATTTATTAATGAAGTCCGAATAAATATATAATTTTACCTTTTATATATTCATATTGCAGGTGTGGTTTGACGTGGATGAAGTTCTTATTCACACGTGGGTAGAGCGTCAACTACATATGAGGTGATGTGCTTCGACTTATTTGAATATATATCGAGTTAGATTTTTGTTTATCAAGTGTTTTAATATCTCTAACTTTTTTTCCTTGTTTTAATATAGGTATAAAGAGTGGAAGAACGAGCTTTCTTCCCATTACACTGTATACAAGGAGCTAGGCCGAGGTTCCACCCCTAGCGAATTCCGGTTTAGGGAGTACGAGTGGCTGTGGCTGATAGCCCACTTCGAGCACCCCAAAGCTCAGGTATGCATCCTTAATATATCTTTCAAGCATAATGTATCGTATCAGATTGAAATAGTTAGTTACTAATTTTTTTTCATATGTTTATCAAACAAGGCGATTTCAAAGACGAACCGGGCGAATAGATTGAAAAACACCAGGGCCCATCATGCAGGTTCACTCAACTACATGGGTTGGTCGACTAAGGCGCAGCAACAACAAGAGTTGAACCCGTTGGTGTATATTCATCAGAAGTTCTACCCGCAGTGCCCTGAAGAAGCGGTAAGTCTTTCACCTCTCCATGTGTTAATAAAACTATTTTTCAAGATGGAAATAGATTTTGTTAGCTAATACGTTGTTCATTTTCCCTTTTCAATTAGTCGAGAGTGGAGGAGGCGACCGCAGAAGTGACCATGAGTATAGCTCGGACTAACCATCATGACTGCTCCGAGGAAGAAGTCACCCAGTATGCCTCTCAGATCGATCCGCTTGATCCTCCGATAGCGGCTCGGATCATGGCAAAAGCGTGCGGGACTGGAAAGAATACCTACTACTGTAGGGGAATGGGCACGGCGGGCGAAGGACTATTGAAGAACACTTCAGAATACTCTACCGGGTCAAGAAGTTCAACTTCTAGTCGTAACCTCGCGGCGGAGCTTCATAGGACGCAGAGGGAGTTGGAGGAGCAAAAGAGGCAGATGGCCGAGTACCAAATGCAGCAGACACAGGTGCAGGCTCAGATGTACACATGGATGCGGACGATGTACGAGGCTCAGACTACCGGACAACCCTTCCCCACACCTCCCCCGGTCCCTCATATCCCTACCTATCCACCACCACCACCGCACCAGTCAACGCCAGAGCAAGACCAAGGTAGCCACCGGAATTCAAATGAGTACATGGATTACTTCAACCCTGATGACCCGCAAGTTCCTGGACCTGACCTGTAGTTGTAGTTAATTTTTTTATTATCGTTGCTATTTGTAGTGTACGTTGGACATTTATGTTGAACTTGTATGACTGTCTTTGCTATGTGTACTGTTGAACTTGTATGATTGTACGGTTTATCCGGTTCAATGCAGGTTATGGAATTGGGCCCAATCCAGAACCGCGTTTTTTTTTCAAAATTTTTCCCCACATTGCCGGCGACATGGACTCGAGTCGCCGGCAATGTCTCACATTCCGGCCACGGCGGCGCTGCCATTGCCGGCGACGGCGTTTCCCGTCGCCGGCAATGTCAACACCAGCGGGGGATCTCCGGCGACGTCATTGCCGGCGACAAGTCGCCGGTAATGTCAATTCCGGCGAAAAAAAAAGACAAGGCCGGCGACGGAAAGTCGCCGGTAATGTCTCCATTTCTGGTAGTGGCATCAAACTCAAGTAAACCAGCCGCTGCCACTGTCATCTGCTCAGGAGTGAAACGCACACGCTCACAAACTCGTTCAACCTGAACCAACCAAGCCTCACATATCTATGGATTAGCTGAACCCGAGAAAACAGTCGCTCTAGTAGTTCGAGCTTTGACCACAAGGTCAAAACGCTCCTTCAAACACAATACTCGCATAAGCAAGTCATGCGTCTGGCGATCCTCATCAGGATCCACATCCCTATTAACATGGGAACCACGTCTAGGAGGCATCCTAATGATAAGAGAAAAGCATTAGTCACGAAGCACAAGGAACTTAATCATGAAACTTCAGACATTTGAAAACATACAACACCCGAAGCATTGATGAGTAACCGCTGGCCAGTCGGGTCATCGCTCTAGACATGTTGTACATTCTCAAATACCATTAGCATCACAACTACAGAAGTCTACAGAACCTAAAACCTAATGCTCTGATACCAAGCTGAAAGGACACAACCCTGATTTAGTTTCCTAAACTGGAATCAAACCCCTTCTAAAAACGTGAACCTTCAAAAATCATAGAAATTTCGGCTAAGTTTCACTATAATGCGAAGTTACCATCAACCTACACCCAAAAATACACTTCATCCTATGCCACAAAAACCAAACCGTGGGCACCAATCCCATCCGGATTTCTCAAAAACATATCATAATGTAAAGCAATAAACAAAACTGTAACTTTACAGAAATCTGAGAAAATCATATGAAAATATAAACATCAGAGTATTCAGAGCAACCTCTAGTATATACATAAATATACAACAGTAGGACAAACTAGAAACCTACTGAGAAGGAAAAGTAGCTCGAATACTAAGCCTCCAACCTTGACGTGCGATACCAGAATCCGAACTGTAAACTGGGCATTGAAAACAAGGAGCCCAGGGAAAGACATATAAACTGTTAGAGTGAGTGGACGAAAATAAATGTCTTTCGCCGAATAATATATGTTATAAAAACATATGCGAGTCTAAATGCATGAAAATAATATAGTTCACGAGGGAGACTTTAACTCCTCACACGTACAGAGCATGCATCGAAAATCCCGCGGGGTCACTTATGGACACATCCGTGCTAGTACAGTCTAAATCACGAGATCCCAGACCCACACGTGATCCTAGCCAGAAAGGCCTCAGGTCAGAGTATCTGTTCCCACCCGGAAAATACCTCGGCACAGGGTAACAGTCCCCCCCCCCCCCCCCCGGGTAAACATCATCGGGGATCAGCCGAGATGCTAAGTGTATCGATACAATCATATATAATGAGATTGTATTCTGTGTAAACCAAATCATAAATAGTTTCCATGCAAATGTTTAAAGCATAATGTAAATGCATATTCGTAATATATAAATATAAAGGCATATTCGTAAATGTATAATCGTAAAACACATGCTCGTATAAATCATAATCATATATGCATGCTCATGCTCGTAAAATGTATAATAAATACTCACAACCAATCAGTGAAAAGAAATGTGTCCACTAGACAAGCACAGCGCGCAAACGCGCTAATCATGAGATCCGGCGGAAGATCCCTCGGTAAGCGTACGATCTCGATCCCTTGAATAATCACAAAATATCACTGATCAAAATCACAATTCAATACTATGAACCACACCTCGGAAACCAACTATTTTCAGAAATATATAACTCGGATATCAAGAAAATCGTCGAAAATCCCCTAAATACTCCTCATATTCCTCGACATAAAATCCACCACTCAAATCAATTCAAAAACCTCAAGATGAAGATCGGCGCACGATTACGAGTAAAACGACATAAAACTTTCCAAAATCCAAAAAGTCAACGCATTGCCGGAACTCCTCTGTTGACCGCCACCGCCGGTAGCAGCGCGGCGTCAACGAAGACATTTTCCGGCGGGGAAAGCCCAGAATTCAACTCCTCCTCGAGCCCAACACTTTCATCTTCTTCACCTTCCTCCAATTCCGCCGATATCCACCGGAATTTCGCATGAAAACTTCTTGAAACCCAAACCGGCCGGCGATCGATCTGCCACCGGAACTCGGACCACGGCGCACAACGGCTCACAAGACCACTCCCAAAAGCTTGGCCGTGGTCCACACAACATTTCCCCCAAACCCCGGCCTCCACTGTAGCCGGAGCACTGTCGTCCGTCGCCCCCAAAAATCCTCCATTTCGTTTACAAAATTTCATCCCAAAACCTCCACCATACATCATACAAAGTACATCAAATGAAAGCATAGGTCCTATGCTTCATTCCCTTACCTTTGTTTTCGGCAACTGTGCTGTTTTCCGGCGGCCACAACGACGGTGAGTCATGGACTCACTGAGTCAACACGGGTTGACTCGGTCAACTCGGCGAGAACGGGTCAACTCAGTCAAACAACCCATTTTAGAACTTTTCCGATAACTTTACGACTATTCGGCTATTTATATGTCGTGAATCAACTCTATCCGCGATTCGGATAACTCAAACTCAAACGGATAAACACGACTAACTCGACGATAATTTTAAATATTCTTTTTATATTCCTCGATTATCCGAAAAATCCTCGATCGGAAAGCTCCTACGAACTCGAAATCAAAGTCTCTACATTTCCCACGAACAAACCCAAACCAAATTCGTGCCCAAAAATTAAGTCATGAACAAGGCCGCATAACCGATTAATTACGACTAACCACAATTATTCGTGAAACTCACGGATTAAGCCGATTAATAAACCAATTCCGGTTCGGGTTGTCACACAATTTGGTCGGAATCGGCCCGAAATCACCCTGAAATTCGGCGGCCTGAAAAACCCTAAAAACCTCTCCGACGTCGCAGCGCCGCTGTCGAGCCTCCACGGAGATTGAGGATTGTCGTAAATGATGCAGGAGGAGGAGGGATTCAAAATCCCTAACTCCTGACATCCCAGACCGGCTAGAGCACCATCGACCACAGTGGTCGAAATCTGGCGAGAGAAACCTCGTCGATTCACTCAACCATCTCACCTACAATCCAAAATATCCCCAAAAACACAACAAGCACTTCAAGAGCTTCAATTTCATACCTAGGGCGTCAAAATTGGTTGTCGGTCAGTAAAGATTCTGGAGGGTCAAGCAAACGGGTCGGGTCGAAAACAAGTGTCCAGGAAAAACAGGTAAAGGCCGTTCTGATTTTTTTCTGATTTTTTTTTTTCAAAAAAATCCCCAATTTATACCCAAATCTTCTGATAAGATGAACGATACATATTTCATCTGATAAGAAACCAACGGTCCAGATCAAACCGCCTCAATTAAATTATTTTTTAATATTTTCTTCACGTAGGCTTCCAAAAATTATAAAAAAAATAGCTCGCTTATCCAAAAAATTTCTCAAAAATTCCTACGAGCTCGAAATAAAATATTGTACGACTTTTGTGAAGAAAATAAAGTCTAATTATCGCTAGTTGAAAAAGTTGTTAACAAACTACACGATACGATTAATTCGCGATAAACTTAATTCGTGTCGATTTGTGAGTAATTTTTTGTTCAGGTTGTTACATCGATGCTTAAGGCGGATCTCCTCCATAAGTTTCACTGATCATGGTGGCGACGGTTTTGCGGTTACGAATCTGTCAGGGTTTGCGATTTTCATCTCCACCAATTTAAATTTTAAAAGATAGCAGTTGCTGAATTTGAAATTCACCGCTCTCTTTTCTTCGCCCCTATCCTTCCTTCCATACAACTCCCTTAACTGCTGAGTTGATTTCATATCACAACATTTTATTGTGCATTGACGGAGCAGACATCAAGCAAAATCTTTCAACCATAAGAAACAGAAAGGGAAAAGAAAAATGGGCATTGTTCTCCATCATCTCAGAGTTGCTGCAACTGTAATACTGTTCTTAGAGTACTGTAATGTGATTAAGCACTCCGGACACGAATATAGTAAGTGTTCTCTGCAAAGAAGGTGCGAATACTTTTGGTGATCCTTTTGCTATAAGCCTTGCTTATATCCTTCAAGAACTGGAGACTGCAACACTGGCGCACAAGAGCTATATGACTACTGAGGCCTTTGCTTATGGCCATGCTTCTTGCAACCCGAACGAGACGAGCTCAGACTGCCATACTTGTCTTTGTGCATCCAAAGACTCCAAGAAGAAGTTTGGATTGTCCTCAGCTAATTCATTTCTTCTTCACCAATTAGCTTATCCACGTGTGATCATCATTCAGTACGGTTTACTCCAAACATCATTGTTGTTTACTGCAAACAGGCCTAAACGCATAATTCTATGATATTTGGATGTGTCCACCACTCCACCAATCCATCACTGATCACCAGAAGTTTTGATGAAATCCAAATCACATGGATTGATCATGCTAAGGCAAATTATTTGGAAGAATTGTCAAAAAATGTTCCCAGAGACGGGCAATTATAATGAGCTTCTGTCAAGGACAGCCTTAATTGGAGTCCAGAGTGTGCTTGCCACTTTCATGACGAGAGTGAGCATATGGTTGATAGATTCATGGGTCTTATTGGTTTCTTCACAGCCACCATGGTGATAAACTGTCCGTGTTTCCACGGCCGAGAGCGAAAACAACTTTTTCGGTGTGCATAGATTAACAATGTTAATGACTGTTCTTCTTCCAATAAAGCACAAGATTTCAATCAGTTGGGGCTGCAAGGCTTTTGGTTTTTGTCTGACAATGATTCAAGTTAAGAGAAGATAGTTGTTTTGTTTCTAGGAAAAGTCACAAACCATGCATATGGGTGATAATATGGCCGTTCTCGTACGTGAAGTGGTCACAAGTTTTTCTTCAGTTTTGCTGTTTGGTTAAACCTGGAGCAGTGGAGCTACATACACCAACTACATGGAGTTCTTTTAGTTTGATGAAGACTCTTTAACTGGAATTAAGTTTCTTGATGTAAACTCACGAAGTGTTATGGACTTCTTATGTTTCTCACGCTCCTCCTCAGCACATTCCTTCAAATTTGTCTCTTCCTCTTGGACTTCATTGAGCATTGGTCCTTGAAATTCTTTGTAATCTGGCTTCTTGTACAATGGTTTTGCTCTCGGAATTCCACACATAAATTGGTTCTTTGGAGGATCGAAGTTGCAACCTGTTAGTATTGCATCATTAGTTGTACGATTAAACATACTTATCCACTTAAGCAGGTTAGCAACACCTACCGGACCACCCGCAAGACCACCAGGGAGGCTTCAACTTCACTCACCAGACCGACCCCACCCGAGTGCACATGCGCCCGTGGGGCGCACGCCCGAATGTGCAGATCACACACCAGCAAGTGCACCAGTCCCACATCGAAGAACACAAGTGAGCTCCAAACCCAACCACCTATATAGGTAAGGCATTTACTACAGGTAAGGACATTCCATCTCACATATATTCATTCAATCCCACCCCATTCGTTCCATCTTAATGAATCACACTAATTCACTCATTCACAACCAATTCACTCGACCAGAACACTACTCGCACGTTCGCTTGACTGTTATATCCAATACATCATCTGACTTAGGCATCGGAGCGTTGAAGGCGGGCCATCCCGTCTCGACCCCTGACCGCCCGTTTCATTGTTGTATTCTTCTAACAGCTGCACCTGAATGCCCGAGGGAAAGAGGAAGCGCCCGACAGGAGAACCCACCGCCCGAAAGAAGGAGCCCGCATGCACGAAGAAGGAGAGAGCGCCCGTCCATCCGAAAAGCCCCAGCGTTCGGACGCACCAGGAGGAGGAAGAGGAAGTGTATTCGTGTTGCTTCTGCCCCGTTACGCCCCCGCGCGTAATTCAGTAGAAACATCTGGCGCCGTCTGTGGGACGCTTACAAATTGCAAACCTCGTATAAACACCACTACCCAAAAGACATGTGTTCCATCTGCTGCTGCTAAGGTCGACCCGATCACGCACGATCATCCCGATTCCGCACGATCATTCCTAGCAACATCTTGGCACCCGTCACTCCAAGAGATAAGTATTCTTGATTTCACACCACTCTTATGCTGAAAGTATATTCGTACTCCACCCGCACGACCGTTCCGAGGCCTATTCTTGGCGGACTCCGAACAGCAAGACCCGTTCGGGAGTCGCGCGCAAGCGGCTCGGATCCATTCATGCATCATGTACAAGACCGTTCCGAATCCCTGACGGCTCCGAACAGCAACATTCGTTCGGAAGCCCGTTGCATGCGGCTCGGATCCATTCAAGCATCATGTACAAGTCCGTTCCGAATCCCTGGCGGCTCCGGATAGCAAGATTCGTTCGGAAGCCTGTTGCATGCGGCTCGGAACCATCCATGCATCATTCGTAAGACCGTTCCGAGGCTTAACGGCTCCAAACAGCAAGATTCATTTGGGAGTTGGGGTCAGCGCTCGGAACCATTCATGCATCATTCGCAAGGCCATATTCGCTCGTTCGTATAGCACGATCATGCAAGTCAGGCATAATACGCAATACTCGTCAGGTACCCGATTTGGCGCGCAGGTGTGCAGGTACACGATTGGCGCGCAGGTGTGCAGGTACATGATTGGCCCGCAGGTGTGCAAGTACACGATTGGTGCGCGAGCGCACAGATACACGATCAGGCGCGGGCGCACAGGTACACGATCAGGCGCGGGCGCACAGGTACACGATCATGCGCGGACGCACAGGTACACGATCATGCGCGGGCGCACAGGTACGCGATCATGCGTACATGCGCACGGTCGGGCGCACAGGATCACGCACCACTGCTCAACCGGATAAGTATTTTGTTTAATTGTACGGACCCTTTTTCAACTCCCCAGTCAAGAAAGTTCTCTTTGACTTGGGGACTTGGGGGACTTGTTAGTATTGCATCATTAGTTGTACGATTAAACATACTTATCCACTTAAGCAGGTTAGCAACACCTACCGGACCACCCGCAAGACCACCAGGGAGGCTTCAACTTCACTCACCAGACCGACCTCACCCGAGCGCACACGCACCCGTGGGGCGCACGCCCGAATGTGCAGATCACACACCAGCAAGTGCACCAGTCCAACATCGAATAACACAAGTGAGCTCCAAACCCAACCACCTATATAGGTAAGGCATTTACTACAGGTAAGGACATTCCATCTCACATATATTCATTCAATCCCACCCCATTCGTTCCATCTTAACGAATCACACAAATTCACTCATTCACAACCAATTCACTCGACCAGAACACTACTCGCACGTTTGCTTGACTGTTATATCCAATACATCATCTGACTTAGGCATCGGAGCATTGAAGGCGGGCCACCCCGTCTCGACCCCTGACCGCCCGTTTCATTGTTGTATTCTTCTAACAGCTGCACCCGAACGCCCGAGGGAAAGAGGAAGCGCCCGACAGGAGAACCCACCGCCCGAAAGAAGGAGCCCGCACGCACGAAGAAGGAGAGAGCGCCCGTCCATCCGAACAGCCCCAGCGTTCGGACGCACCAGGAGGAGGAAGAGGAAGTGTATTCGTGTTGCTTCTGCCCCGTTACGCCCCCACGCGTAATTCGGTAGAAACACAACCCAAAGTATTTGTAGCTGCTGTTGGATTACAAGCTTTCTACTATGTCTCTGGTCACCTTCTCATATTTATTGAGATAGATGCCCGGTATAGAAAGCTTTATGGAAGCGAAACCTTCTTTCGCTTTCTACTCATCAGTAATTTGTATTTATATTCTTAGAATATTTTAAGAAATGTAATCAGGTAGCGCAAATTTTTGTTAGGAAGACGTTTTTGTATCCTGCATTTTTTTTTTGTAATTAAGTCACAATGCCATACTACAATACTTGTTACTGATATACATATCTCAATTGTGTTAATACAATTTCGTTGTTTTCTAAAAAAAAATAATTGACATTTGATAGATAAATAATCTCCTTTTGCAAGTTTTGTAGAGGTGATCTTTAATTAATATTAGTGAAGATGATTGGTCTTAATTATATAATCACAAACCAAAAAGTATATAAATTATAGAGTTTGGACGAAGTTCATACAAACCAGCATACCTCATTGTTCTAGCATGGAGATTTTGGCTTGGTACAGCTGAGGTCTGAACCATGGTGCGCCTCAATCAACACTTCAACGTTTTCTTCTCGAAGACCAAAATTGAGGACATGGAATTTTGGGAACCTTGCGTTCGAAGATGGGAATTTTCAGTGGCTAGACCATGGCCAGCATAGAGCCGTTAGGTGGCCAAGCCAATCCCAACCCAATCACTCAACGGATGTGGAGGTCCGTTAGGTGGTGTTGCTCTTTTCGAAGTGGTCCTATCATGTTGATGTGGAGGTTCGTTGAGTGATTGGGTTGGGATTGGCTTAGCATCTCATTAGTTTCAATGGGCATCCTACCATGATGGAACGCCACCAACCTAAGACCTTATCTGGCGGCTCAGTGATGAATTGTCGCTTGCTTATGTGTTGGTGGGTGATCTTAATGAGCTATTGAATTTGGTAGAGGAAGAGGGTGGAACATCTCATTGGGAGAGGCAGAAGATGTAGAGTTTATGGGATCCCATTTTACCTTCTATTGATGTCATCTTTGAAGACGCCTCAATAGAGCAATGACGATTGTTGGTAGAGAAATTATTCCACTATAATCTTAGTTATGGAATTACTGAAGGTAAATGTTGTAATCTCACTAAACCATAAGTATACAGTGTCCAAGTAATATAATTTGTAAGGAAGTCGAGTGTCGAATCCACGAAGATTGACAACTCTAATTCCAAAGCTTGATTCAATTAGCTCTTTGATTATGTTATAACACAAACACACAATGCAACAAAAATAAAACACACAATGGAGGTGAATCTTATGCCAGTAAACCCTTTAGAGATTTAGCATCATAAGGTAAAATTATTATGATTGGTTGATTAAATGATTACACTAACTTAAGACACTACTAATGTAAGACTCAAATGCAAGATAAACAAGTGGCTGGTTAGAGATGTCGCCACTAGCCAAATCGATGCTCAAACAAGGCCCAAGTTCATGATTTAGAGTTGTTTAGTCTGATTGACATACAATTATCCAAATTGTGACCTTGTGAGTCACGTTTAGTTTTGAACAGAAACTTCTAGGCCAATGGGATCTAGAAGGTTTCTGGCCCAACGATTAAACACAAGGCAAACTGATATTAGGGTCTAAACTTTTAGCACTCAAACCTCTAACCGTATGCAATGCGTAACAATTTCAATTCCCTAACATGTAAGGATTGTGTAAGGCTTCCCTTCCCGAGCCTCAATTGGAGGACTTGAGAGTGCGGTCAAGGGGTTCTCCCGCTTCGTATCTATTGGAATACAAACCAGAAGAACCAACTGATGATGATTGCTAGTCAATGTGAGCTTGAACGAAACTCCTCTAGTCTATTGGGACTAAAGAAGACTTCAGTTCTTGCACTAGGAAACAAAACCTTTAAATTCAACCTATAAGATTAAACCTAGGTCATGTTCACATGCTCAAGTTTATCTAAGTGAGTGTCTAATTCACCAAAGTGCTATTTGTAGTTCCTCTAATATATCACAACTTAGGCGAGGTCATAACATGCTCAAGAAAATAATAAATCAAGCCCAAAGATATGAACATACCACAAACACATCACATACAAACAAAATTTGTCCATAGCATTTGATACCCAAAACAAACTCAATTTCATAAAACCAAATAATCATTGTTCTACATCAAATTGGCTAGGGTTTGATCATTAGCCTTCCATACACAAACTACTCACTATCCATATACAAAATAGTGTTTAGATACAAGAATAGAAGTTAAGAGAGTGAGAAAAAACCGAAGGGTGTCCAAGCCAATCTTCACCAAACTAGTAGCCTTCACCCATGACTTTTTAAGCTTTTAACTCCACTTCTTAAGCTCCACTTGCATCTAGCACTTGAAGAGGAGGAAAGGAAAATCTCTATGACTCAAAGTAGACAAGAGAAAGAGGGATTATTTTTGACTTTTTCAAGCACTAGGGAATCACCCAAACGTTAGAGACAAACATGAGAAGAGGAAAAGATGGATGATGGTGAGGGAGAGGGAGAGGGAGAGGAAAGAGGTTTGGACTCTTTGAGGAGAGGCTTAGTCTCTTGAGTTCTAGATGGTTAAAATATAAAAGATAAATCTAGCTTCTCTCTAGAGAACTCAACTAAGAACCCTCGACAGAAGCTAGAGAGAAAACTAGAGAGATAAGAGTTATCAAAACTAGGAAATGTACAAAATAAAGTGTGGTATGTGTGTGGATGATGGAGAGCTCGAATTTGGGCAAATGATGGACCAAATTACATCCCTTAGTTGATAAAAAAAATGAGGAGTTGGAAAATTTAAAGGTTGGCTTTGAACAAAGGTTGGAAAATTTGTGTGATTTTGTCATTTTCTCAAAGTTGCTCTATATTTTCTCGTGACTCCGGAAATATATATTATTCTCCAATAAGTGTGTAATTATTCTTCTTTAATGCATTTCTGAGTCAAACCTTGATTTCCTAGCAATAATGCGAAACGTCATAAGAACGATGTTTTATTCATAAAAAAAGAAACAATAAGCATGAAATTAGGAACATAATTAGAACATAATTATGGACCTAAAAATTAAGCTACCTCGCACTTAAACTTTGCTTGTCCTCAAACAAACAAAAAATAAATGAAAACAAACTAAGCTAGACTCAAAGCACAAAAGAAACAAGATCACACGTACATAAGCATGTAAGTGTCCCAAATTGATGATCAATTTTGCTCAGAGAACCATGGCCAATAGATTGGACGTCTCTTGAGCAAAATTTTAAAATATGAAATCAACGCATATGTAATAAGCCAAAATAGTCATGCCACATGCCAAGCTAAATGCATCACAATGAGATGTATTCAAACAAACATGTTTCTAACCATCAAACTCACAACATATCACTCAATGCACACAAGTGTTTAATGGTTAGTGTTTGCACTCAAAACTCGCATTAATAACATGTTCTTTATAAGCTTAATTATCAAAAATTACTCCATAATTCATAAACACAAGCATTTCAAATCAACAGGACTTTTGTAATGGTTGTAATACACTACCGGAACAATTACTATGACTGACGACTTGGTGTCGTCGGTCTGTTTGGGATCCTCGTCGGTCATAGTAATATCCGACGATGTGTCGTCGGATATAGTAGTGTCTGTAATAGACCGTCGGTCATACTATATCCGACGACCAGTTAGGGTTACCGTTGGAAAAAGTATAAACTATATCCGACGACTAATTTGCGTCGGTCATAGTTTTAAACTATAACCGACGACATCATCGTCGGATATAGTTTTCTCCATGGTCAAAATGGTTGACTCTGGAGAAAACTATATCCGACGATATTGACACATGTCGTCGGATATAGTGGAAAAATTTAAATTTTTTTTGCAGGTTTTGGGTTTCATCCCAAAACCTGCATTCACAAAAAATCACACGCTATCTATATATTGTTCAAATTGAAAATCAACAACCATTGAAACTAGAGTACGTAGTAAATAAATTAATTAATAAAAAACCGAAATAGTTCAAATCTATATACATATGCGTAGTAAATAATGAAAATAAAAATGAAACCAATAATTGTTCAAATGTAGGGGGGTCCTGGTCCTAAGTCTATGTGGTCAAACGGGTCGTCATAAGTAGGTTGGTCCTGGTCTAGCTGTGGCTGAGGCTGCGGGTGAGGCTGAAGCTGAGGCTGCGGCTGAGGCTGAGGCTGTGGCTGTGGCTCATCGAATATGGGCGGGGGAGGTATCTGGATTCCAGATGCTTGCAACTGTGCATAACAGTGCTGCATCCATGTCCCCATTTGCTGCTGCTGTTCGTCCAACCGATTCTGCTTTGCAGCTTGCGCTTGCTCCAGCTCCTCTATCCGACGTCGTTGAGCTTCTATCTCAATTGATTGCCTATGAAGCCGGTCGTTTACCTCATTAGTCCTCGAAGATGATGATGATGATCCCGATCCGCGAGAGAATTCAGGGGTCTGCTTCAGCAGCCCTTGACCCCATTTTCCGGAACCCCTGCAGTAGAATGTGTTCTTCCCTTGAGGGATCGCAGTTGACGTAATCCTGGCCCTGACGATCGGATCAAATCGATCAATCTGATCAATCGGGAGTTCCGCATCGGGGGTGTCGGGATAGAGCTCTCTCGCCACTTGAGTCAACACCTCCGGAATCGCCTCCTGAATTCTCGCCTAATTGACAAAGAACAATAAAATATTAATTAAAAAAACAATCTAAATAAATAAGAAATAAGTTTATTTTGTTATAAGTACACTTACAGCATATTCGGGATTCTGCGGATACGCGTGCTGCATCGTATAGACAAGGGGATCATCTTCTGGGTGGTTGGCCGCCTCCTCGATCCAACCCGAGTATGATCTGGTACCGGCATGATGATTTGTTGTGTTTTTGGCCCGGTTCCTTGCGTTGATTTCAGAAAGAGCCTGCGCGATTAAGTCAACATAAAAAAACACTCATTAGCCAAATAATTTACGGGAAGTACGATAAAACCAAAATTAAATCGATTGAAGGTTGCGTACCTTCAATCGAGGGTTGTTGAAGTGAACCACAAGCCATCGCCACTCGTACTCCCTATAACGAAACTCGCTAGGGGTACCCTTACGATCGTCCCCGTACTTTTTCCAATGCTTCTTCAGCTCGGCCTTCCACTCCTTATACCTATATATACCCATAAAATCAAGCGTTAGTAACTAACAACATTGTATGAACATAATCAAAAGAAACGAAAAAATTGAAACAAATGGTCGGGCAGACCTGCTCCCATGCACTTCATCCGCCCACGTGGGTCTAATGTCTTCATCCACGCGGAACCACCTCTGCAATGCATATATTTATATATATATATATATATCAATAATATTAAAAATTTATTATTGAAAATTTTCATAATGAATATACAATTCAACTCACCGACAACGCATTATTCAGCTGATGTTTGACGGCTTGTGGCACTGAATTCCAATCTTCCCACAACATTGGGACTCTATCCCATATGAGGCTGCCCGCCATCCCCGCGTACTTTCGAGTGACCTTTCCCTCGATCACCTGCCCTCTATACCCGGTCGGAATCATAAGTTGGCCACCACCGCTAGCCTGAATGGCTTCGTCCAGTAACTTGCCGACGACGAGGCCTCTGGTTCTCTTCGGTTTGGCACCGGGCACGATCTCGCCTATCACATATATATGTAGACGATTTTGTAAACATCAACACCTAATTGAATTTAAATATTAGGGAGTAAAAAGATATCACGAATTAATATTTACCTGATTCGTCGGTGCGTTGTCCCGGAATCCTTGCACTCCAGAGAGGTGCCGGGAAGGGTATATACGCATATGCCTGCTCCGGGGTAATGAACCCTAGCTGTCCCGGAATAGGCATCCCGTCGGAATCGACGTGAGGTATCGTCGGGATTTCCAATGGTAAGAATAATGTAGGCGGCGGGCACAGTCGCATCATCGCCGAGGACTGAGTAGATCCACCAGCCTCCTCGGAAGAATGAGGAGCTGTCTGGTGGATGACGGGGGAACCCTCCTCGCGATGAATGTCCGGCATTCGGACCGAGGATTGAGTCGCACTATCCGTTTCCGGCGTGCGACTGACCTGCTGAACCCTCCTCACGCCTGAGGATCGAGCAGGCTCGAGCTGCTGCTGCTGAGGTTGTCCCTCACCCATCAGCCGACGGTGTCGAGAGGTCAGCGGAACACTGTAAGTGTTGGGGACACTGGTGGATCCTGATGCGGACCGACTTCCGGTGCCATCAGGATCCCCAGCTCCCGAGCCCTCATCCCCACGTCCCGATCTCCCTCTCCCTCTGGACCTCCCCCTCGAAGTACTCGACCCGGCCCCTCGGGAAGGTCCGCAATTAAACCATTGCATCGTTGCTATAAAATTATTAAAATTAAAAAAAATTCCTAATTCATCTAAATATCAATAATCCAATATATATTCAATATATAAATATTCCACAAAAATCAACAATATATAATTCCATAAAACTTCCAATACATATATAATTAATCCAATTCAATAATTTAACTATATATATATATCAATAATTTCAATAATCCAAATAATCCAAACTCATGCTAATATAACCTAAAATTCCATATAATCCACATATAATCCATATAATCCTATCCATGTAATCCAAATAATCCATATAAAATAATCCATATAATCCAAATAATCCATCCTTTCCACATATAATCCAATCCACATATAACCTAAAATTTCCGAGTACATCCCAATATATATCAATTCATGAATAAAATTCAAAACAATCGAAATTTAATTATAACCTAAAATTCCATAAATTATAATCCTAATTTAACCTAAAATTAGGATATAATCCAAATTTTATTATAACCTAACAATTTAACCTAAAATTTAACCTAATTTAACCTAAAATATAATCCAAATATAACCTAAATTATAATCCTAATTTAACCTAATTTAACCTAAATTATAATCCAAATTTAACTAAAAATATAATCCTAATTTAACATAAAAAAAATATATAATCCAATTGAATTTAACCTAAAACTTCCTAATTCCTAATTATATATATAACTCAATATATGCATAATCCCCACAAAATCCACAACTATATCAATACATGCATCCACATTTACAATCAACACATTCCACAACGTAAAATCCAACCGAAATCAAAAAATTCAAAAAATTGAAATTAATTAGGGATTTCAAACCTGTTTTTTCACTAATCGACGAGGATTTTGCTTGAGGATCGATGGAATAGCTTGGTGACCTTCGATTGCTTCCTTCCAACACTTAAACTGCCCTGAAAATCGAGAGGAGGCGAGAGGAGCTGATAGTTTGGGTTTGGGGCAGTTTCGTTTCTGCCCCAAATCGTACCCAGATACGATATAAAGCCAAACTATATCCGACGAGTTAAGTGATCTCGTCGGATATAGTTGAACCCAAACTATAACCGACGATATTTCATATGAATATCATCGGATATAGTTTGGGTTCAACTATATCCGACGAGAGATCATATGCAATTCGTCGGATATAGTTGGTCTATTTATTTTTCATTTATGCCGGCCGGTAAACTAATTAAATGTGTAGTGTTTTAATATATATATTTATTAATAGTTAATTAATACGAAATTATTAATACTTAATACGAAATTAGTAAATTAAGCAAAATTATTTAATAATACGATCGATCGATATTAATTATTAATCGATCCGTTGTATTTTTTTCCCGATCGATCGACACCATTTAAAGTCGATCGATAATATGATCGAATAAAATTCATTTTACATTGCACGTTCTAAGTCATACCATCTACATACATATAAATTATACACTAATTAATTAAGGCGCATAATCAGAATCATCGCTTGAGTCTGACTCTGTTTCCGAGTTAATTTCAGGTAATATGTGTATGTCCTCGTCACTTGAGTCTTCATTCTCTTCATTTTGATTAACATCAAGAAGATTCGGTTGAGGAATTCGTACCACACTGCCCTGTCTCACATTATTAAGGCGAATTGTTGAGGTTTCAGGAATACCAGTTGCGTTCGGCTCTTGGTATGCACTGACTTCTTCATTATCCGAGGTCACAGTACCAAGGGTGGAGGCACTGTATATGTTTCGTGGAAGAACATGGTTAACCACTTTCCACGCGCCTTTATGCACAAGATCATCAAGATAGAACAATTGTTTCACCGCCGTGGCCAACACAAACGGATCATCTTCATACCAGCTTGTGGCAGTATTCACCGAAAAAATCTCGTATTGATCGGTCCTTGTGTTCTGAGGGTCGGTATCAAACCATCTACACTTAAACAAGTGCACGGTCATGCCTTCCCCATATATTAATTCGACAACTGAATGGAGAACACCGTAATAGTCAACTCCATTCTGCCCACCATGCACCATTACCCCAGAATTCTGTGTTTTTCGTCTGACATCTCTATGTTCACAAATAAATAGCACACCATTTACCTTACACATAGGATAAACTCTGGAAGTTACCGGTTTCTGCGCCAAGAGCCTCAATTCGTGTGACCACTGAGGGATACCATCATCTTGTACATGATTCATCTGAAAATAATCATTTATTAAGTACGTATAAATAGGATGCGAGACATGCACTTAACATCGATCATATACAGGTCAATTTAAGTATCAACTTACCCAGTTGCCAAAATAGTTTGCGAACGTCTTGTTGTGGTACTCAACATCACCGGAAATAGCAGGGCAGTAAAGGTGCAAATTTTTCCAATATTGAACTTCTGGACAGTTAATCAATACCGACCAATGGGCAATGACGAGCTCATAAGGTTCCAACTTGTACGAGTTGGGCAACTTTCCAGAAACTTCAACATCATCGGAGATGATCGAAAGGTTGAACTGCCCTCCATCTATAGGAATATGTTGTGGAGGGTCCTCCAACGCTCCCAAATACAACTTGGTGTACGTTACGCACTCATGCGCAATATATGCTTCAGCGATACACCCTTCGGGTGCAGATTTGTTCATCACATAGTCTTTGTAGTCCCCCAATTGTCTGTAAATGGGTAATTACAGATCGAGCATGTTATGCTTATTGCAACAATATATAAGTGAATAAATAATATTAAAGATCGACATATATATAGCCAGATTCAGAGATGCATTACGTACCTTTCCATAGGATACATCCATGTGTAGTGTACTGGACCAGTAAGCAACAATTGTTCCGGAAGATGGAGCATCAGGTGAGGCATGATGTCGAAAAAGTTTGGAGGAAATATCCTTTCGAATTTGCACATGATAAAAATGATGTCCTGTTGCATTTCCAACAAGTCCGATTTCTTCACTTCTCTCGTGCATAACTTCTGAAAGAATCTTGACAAAGCCACTAACGGCTCCACCACCTCTTTGGGCAGGTACCCTCGAATGAAAACAGGGAAGAGGCGTTGGAGCAGTATATGACAGTCATGACTCTTTAGTTCGTACATCTTGTTGTCTTTGAAGTTAACACATCGACTTATATTTCCGGCATAGCCTGAAGGATACCTGACATTACCCATCCAACCAAAGATTTAACTCTTCTGGGCAGGCTTCACGGTATAAGGAGCTTGTGGCATTTTTTTCTTCCCATCTCTCAACCACAAATGTTTTCGCAGTCCCATCCTTTTAAGATCAATGCGTGCCTTCGGGCCGCCTTTAGTTTTTCCCTCCCAATTCAACACTGTGCCGACCACACTCTCGCACACATTTTTCTATATGTGCATGACATCTAAGTAGTGTCTGATCAGCAACTTGGACCAATAAGGAAGTTCCCAAAAAATACTTTTGTGTGTCCAAAATTTATACCTGTCGGGTTTGTCAGGTATTGACGCCACTATCTGCGGATGATTGCTTAGCTGCCCAAAATCGTATTCATTTAGCACTTCTAAGATTTCATCCCCCGTCCATCTCCTCGGCTGCTCACCTGTTTCCACAGTCCCATCAAATGCCTCCATATCCTCCCGAAATGGGTGATCATGTGGAAGCCAACAACGATGTCGCATATGTACAATCTTCCTGCAATGAGGTCTGCAACACTCAACTGTCATGCACTCTGGACAAGCCCTGTATCCCCTGGTAACGTTGCCCGACAACATCCCGCGTGCAGGAAAATCGCTAATGGTGCCAACAAGCATGGCATGCATCTGGAACATCTCATTTTTGAACTTGTCATAAGTGGGATGACCATGCTCACTCAAGTACTTAAGCTCCTCAATCAAGGGTCTCAGATACACATCGAGACACTTTCCTGGATAACCCGGCCCTGGAATGATCATAGTGAGCATATTGTATTCTTTCTTCATGCACATCCATGGAGGAAGGTTGTACGGTACCAAAATAAATGGCCATATACTGTATTGAAGACTCATGTTCCCAAAAGGGTTGAATCCGTCAGATGAAAGCCCCAGCCAAACATTTCGAACCTCTGATGCAAAATAAGAAAACTCATTCACCATGTGCTTCCAAGCGTCTCCGTCAGCAGGGTGTATAAGCGTATCACCGTCGGGCAAATTCCACTCGGCCCACCATCTCATAGCTTCAGCCGTGTGTGCAGACATGAACAACCGTTCTAGCCTATCTATCAGGGGAAAATACCGAAGTATCTTCAAAGCTTTCTTGTTTCCGGCAGGAGTCAACTTATACCTATCTGTACCACATACCGGGCATTCATCAAAGGATTCAAGATCATTCCCATAAGCATCTTCACCCCATAAGAGAACAAAATCATATCTACAAGCATGGATTTTGATGTAGGAAAGGCCAAGATGTTTAAGGATCTGTCGCACCTTACGATGAGTGGTAGGAAAACGATGACCGGGGGGCAACAACGAACCAGACCACTTCAGCCAATCATTAACAGCCTTCACACTCATTTTGTTCTCCACTTTCATCTTCATTACTCCCATAACACTTTCCAGAACAGTCTTATTACACCCGTTGTACAACGGGGTCTGTTGGAAGGCAATGAGGTTGTTGTACTTGTCCATACCAGCAGTGTTGACAGCTGTAGGTAATTGCTGGACTGGCTCAATATGAGGGAAGTCTCCAACGGCGGGAGGGATATCGATATCCGGTGCTTGAGCAAATATACCGCTCTCATGAGGAAACATATCGTTGATCAACCTTGTTGTTGGATCATTGAATGTACTGCCACTCTCAAAAAATTGTCCGTGATCATGTTGGCCAACTGTTGAGCTCTCACCGTGATAAATCCAACATGTGTACTTATCCCAAAACCCGTTTTTCTTCAAGTGCTCCAATACTTTATCGATGTGAAAACGATATCGCTCGCTGCGACACTGACATTTCGTACACGGACAATAATGAATTGTCATCCCTCCACAATTAACCTTCACATATTCTACAAAACTTCTAATTCCACGGTGATATCTTACATCCCATCTTGGAAGACATATCCAACTCTTGTCCATCCTCAAAATTATAACTGCATGCATGTATATATACCCATGATCTTATTAATTCAAATTTCATAGCTACATATAAATATTTATTATTTTAATTCCCATAATTTTAATATATATATATATACACACACACGTACACCCTAACTATATATATATATAATCGATCAAAAAAATCTAAATATATATATATAATTGCTATATATATTCACAATAATCAAATTAAAATTAACAACAATTAATATATATATATATTTACGATCAATCACGCATACGTAATCAAAATCAACCATCGATCAATTACTCGATCAAACTCAAGAGTCAATTAATTAATTAACTCGATCGATCGATCCATCTATTAATTCAACAAATTAATTAAGCAATACGTACATGCATGCACAACACATATATATATATTAATTAAGAACGTACCTAGCTAGCTAGCTAGCTATATATAATGCGCACGAATCATCACGAACTCATTCTCGACATCACCCAAAGATCGATTTCAGAGCATTTGTTGAAAAAATGGAAAGTTTTTTGAATGACAGATCGAGCTGCTGCCCAGATCTGAAATAAGAAACTATAACCGACGAAATGAAAAAATCGTTGGTTATAGTCCAAAAATTTCGTCGGACATAGTCCATAACTATGACCGACGAGATTCCGGCGACTATAACCGACGACATGATAATCTCGTCGGTCATAAAACTATAACCGACGAGATAATCCTGTCGTCGGTTATAGTTAACTATAACCGACGAGATCCCTTCTCGTCGGTCTGTTTTCCGGCAGCTCGTCGGATATAGTGGTTCTGCTGGTAGTGATAGGGCTAAGGCTAAGGCATTCAGAGTACGAATATGTGGTGGTAAAGAATGTTAATTTCTAAGACTATGCTATAGAACTAATACTTGCCAATATTGCACTTCACCTCTCTAACATGTAATTATGATCCTTCTTAGGTCCATAATTATATGGTAATTATGTCCGTAACTTCATGCTTATTGCTTGTTTTTTATGAATACAGCATCATTTTTATAACGTTTACTTTTTATGCTAGGAAATTGAGAGTTGGCATTGCGATGCTCTTGAAGATGGTAGTTAATCACTTTTTGGAGAAGTTGAGCACATTTATGAAGTCACGAGAGAATTTTGAGCAACTTTGGAAAAAAAATAAAAAGTAGTTGCCGAAAGTTCTCGAAAGCTGAAAATCGCGGGATTTGTCCATGTCCATCCAGACAAGTAAGGCCCCAATACTTTGAGCTAGGCCCAGGGGAAGCCCAAACCACCTAGGATACAAACCCTAGCTTATTTGAAAGAGGAGTCATACATTTGAAATTTGGGAGTATTAGGCAATGTTTGGACTTTAGCCTAAAAGCCTAAAAAAGGGGATCATAATTTGTAGCCTCTAGATCAAACTTCATGGCCACTCTAGCACATATAAGGACTCACAAAACACCTCATTTTCTCCCTTATATCCCATCTTGGTCGAGCTCCTCATGAACCATACAAACAACACACTTCATTTTACATCTTTTTGATAGTTTTTGCATCTAGAAATAGCCCTCACTCTCTCCTTAACCCTCTAGCACCCTACTTCACCTCAAACACCGTATATACCACCACCAAATTAGCCCATTAAGGTGGAGCTACCTTGATTCCATTGAAGTTCCTCTCCCTTTCCTCCTCATCCTCACTTGATTGTAAATTCCACTTTGTGCAATCAAGCTTTTCCTTCTCTTATCTCTCTCTTAGGGTTTGGTGAGATTTCTAGAGCTCAAATATGTGACAAGTAATCTCTCTTATCCTTTGCCTATTGGGGTCCTAGAGGTCTTCCTTACCGCATCTACAAGCTTGGGTGCATTTTGAGCAAAAAAGGTGAAACTAGAAGCACAAGAGAGAACTTGAAGAAGCTTGGCTTGCTTTGGAGAGAGTCTTGGGTTATTTATTCACCTTATTCACTCTCTTCAATTATTCAAACTTATTTCTAAGTATGCGTAGTGAGTAGTACCTCTATGGGAGGCTAGGGGTCAAACCCTAGCCATTTGATGTAAACAATGATGTTTGATTTGTGGTTATAAGAATGTTTTGAGTGTTCTATGCTATTGGATGAGTTTATTGTGTGTGTAATTTAACTATGCTTGAGATTATTGATTAGTTTCACCTATGCATGTCTTAGCTTTAGCTAAGTAAGGATTTGCTTAAAGGAACTAGGAAATGACTTTTAAGGGAATTAAGCATTCACTTAGGAAATAGATGAGCATACAACATGACTTAGACTTAAAAGTTTAAGCTTAGGATGTGATTCACTTGTGCTTGAGCATGAATCAGGACACTCTTGAAGTCTAAATGACATATTGATTTTCGGTTAAGCTTATAATGAACCGAGAGACTTTGTAACTAGTGATGATTCTCTCGACTTATGCAAGTTGCAAGGATTCATTAGAAGCCATTTGCAAGCACTTCAATAGAGGCTTGGAAATGGAAGCCATCCATAATTTTCACATGCGTTTGCAACCAAACTCATTATGTGTGAAACACATTAAGAGTCTAGCACCAAAAGTCTAGCTCCTAATCCTAGTTTATTTTGTGCTTCATGAATGGACCAAAACCTTCTAGAATCCCAAAAGACCTAAGGGTTTTGGCCCATAAGCAAGCATGACGTGAAAGAGCTTGATTTGGACAATGAGTGGATTCGTTCTTATGATTCAAAAGACATTAAAATTATTTGAGCATCAAATGCTTAACATTATTTGAGCATGAAATGGTTAACGGGGGGGGGGGGGATCCTTAGCCAACCATTATTCTTTCTTGAATTTGTGATCATGTATATTAGTAGTAAACAATCAATAAACATTTTGTTTAATCACTCATATTAGTCTAATCATCCATTACGATGTTGAGTCTCCAAAGGATTTGACGTTATAAGATACATTTCCATCTTTTGTGTTTTTTTTGTTGAATCATTTGTTTGTGTATCATGCATATAAAGGACTTAACAAAAAAAAAACTATGAAATCGGATTAGTTAATCTTCATGGGTTCAACACTCGACTTCTATACAAATTATATTACTTGACCCCGTATATTTGCAGGTAAGGGAAATGCACTTAGCCTTAGACTAATTCATAGTAAAAAATTTGGGGGTATAGATCTCTTCATAAGTTTTTGACGCTGTTGTCGGGGATTGAGTTCAATTTTGATTTCTTAGCTTTGGTTAGCCTTCGATTGCGGAGAATTCGAATATTTCGTGTGACATTTGTTTCTTAGCTTTGTAGTTTTTATTTAATTTTCCATTTAGGACTTTGTTTTGATTGTCTTTGATCTATTGAATGCTTTGGTAGCTACTTTGGATAGAAACTTGTGCTAGACTTGTGCTTCTAACCTTTTTATAGAGCATTCTTCTCGACCCATCGAATGTTGTCTAAGCTTGGATTTGACCGGTCAAGGAATACCTTCTACCCATCAAGAATTTGCTGTGCTTGAAGGTTGTTTCACTTGTCTCTTATTCATTTATTTTGAGGTATTTACATTCTTGAGAGCTTATCTAAAGTAGTGTCTTTATTTTGGTATTATAGTTAGAGAGTTTAGATATAGAAAACTTACTTCCCTCTACACCCTAGATCATTAGGACCTTATTTTGTGATTTCGGTATAATGGATAACATACGCCTTTACCTCGATTTAGTTCTTTGTCCATTTGATAGTGAACTCCACTATGCCACGTACTGAAATCACATTCGAACTCTTAGTGTGCTCATTGATGTTTCCTTGAAGGGGACGCTAAAGAAGTACCATGGAAGGGCCTCGAATCTTTAAGTACTTTAAGGGTTTGGAGGACTAATTTTAAGTGGTTTCTTAGTGTGTTTTTCATTTTTATGTGCTTCCATAATTCGAATCTTCACTACAAGAAAACAACACTTAGACCACGGAAACGTAATTGTTCCGTGGTCCAAGTGACACTTGGACGGCGGAAAAGGCTCCGTGGTCCAAGTAAAACCTGGACGACGGAGAATACCATCTCCGTCGTCCAAGTGATCACCTGGACCTCGGAGAATTTTCCGTCGTCCAGGTTATCACATGGACGACGGAGACGGTATTCTCCGTCGTCCAGGTGATAACTTGGACCTCGGAGTATTCTCCGAGGTCCAGGTGATCACCTGGACGACGGAGATGACGACGGAGATTGTATTCTCCGTCGTCCGGGTTATGACCTGGACCTCGGATTCTTCTCCGAGGTCCAGGTGATCACCTAGACGACGGAGATGGTATTCTCCGTCGTCCAGGAGATCACCTGGACAACGGACCGACACGCCGTCGTCCGAGTACGTAACATACTTCCACTTAGACGACGTACCGACACCTCCGTCGTCTAAGTGAAGCATTATATATAAGCCCGATGCCAAACTGAATTCATTCCATTTGAAGGAGAGATAGAAGGGATCAGAAGGAGAAGGGAGCTAGCTAGAAAGCCGAGAAGAATCAGGATCGATAAGGCCAGGGATCTTCGCTGACTAGCTAGGTAGCTTAATTAACGTACAAATATCGAGAAGGCCAACAGGTACGTACGCAGTTAAAATTTGCTTAATTAATATATATTTAGTGAAAACGTACGTACATATATATACGACATGCAAGGATGTTAATTAGCTATATATATATATATACAGATCGATTAAATTACGTACGTATGTAATTGATGGATCGATGTAGATCGAGTACGTATAATTAATTAAGCGTAAATTAATGGACTAATATATATATATATGTAATAATTAATTAATTATAATATTTTGTAGCAGTATGGACAAGAGTTGGATGAAGTTGAAGAATAGATGTGATGTCCGGTATATGGATGGAATTAGCGAATTTGTGAATTTTGCGATAGAACATGGTCAGGGAAAGAAACGTTTCAGGTGTCCGTGTCAGAAATGTCTTAATTCTCAGTATGCGGAGGTTAATGTTATGGTGCAACACCTGTACGAAAATGGTATGATGTGGAGTTACACTACATGGAGCGAGCATGGTGAAGCAGTAGAGTTCAGCGCAGCAGACTTCAGCTCAGGGTACAGTTACCATGGTGCCTCATCCAGCGGCAGTGGTGCCGGACCCCCAGCTTGCAACCCAACTGCAGATTTGGTCCATGATGCGTTTCCGGGATGTAGTCATGGTGGACACCAACACCAAGACGGAGGTTACAGTACCACTAATGAGCATGATGACACATTCCCCGCAGCTAGCTTGGCCACTGACACCAGTGAGATGGAAAAGTACAACCGGATGCTACTTGAAGCGCAGCCCCGGTGTTCCCTGGATGTCGAGAGAATGTGTTGCAATATGTGATGGAGAAAATGAAGATAAAAGTGAAGCACAAAATGTCAGTGAGTGCTTTTGACGAAATTCAGGAGCAAATATGTAAGTTGCTTCCTGATGATCACAATCTTCCTAAATCTCATTATAAGGTTAGAAATATCTTGAGCAGCCTCGGCCTAAAGTACAGGATTATTGACGCATGTCCGAATGATTGTGTGCTATTTTACAAAGAGTATAAAGAGTTGGATTATTGTCCCGTATGTGGCCAGTGCAGATTCCAGTTGAATAGGAAGAGTTTGAAAAAGAGAATTCCTGTGAAAGTTGTTCGATATTTTCCCTTGATTCCCAGATTGCAGCGCCTGTACATGTCTCTACACACAGCAGAGGCGATGCGATGGTACGCAGAAAAGCGAATAGATGATGATGTCCTGCGACACGTCGCGGATGGGGAGGGTTTCAAACATTTCGACAGAGAATTTGGAGACTTTGCTTCAGAGGTTAGAAATGTTAGACTCGGCCTATCTACAGACGGATTCAATCCTTGGGGAAGTAATAGCTTCGCCGTCAGCACTTGGCCAATTATTCTGATGCCATACAACTTGCCTCCGTGGATGTGCATGAACAAGGAATTTAATTTCCTTACCGTACTAATTCCAGGTCCTAAATCTCCATCGAAGTGCTTAGATGTCTACCTCAGACCTTTGATCGAAGAGCTGAAACTGTTGTGGGAAAATGGAGTCCCAACTTACGACAAATTCACTGACACGATGTTCACGATGAGGGCTGCCTTAATGTGGACGATCAGCGATTTTCCAGCTTATGGGATGTTGGCAGCCTGCAGGACAAAAGGATATAATGGATGTCCTATATGCTTGGACGACGTGAACTCTAGTTGGCACGCGGGGAAGGTGTGTTACTTGGGTCACCGTAGATGGCTTCCTCACGACCACCCGTGGCGACAGGATAAAGCTCATTTCGACGGTACGGTAGAGAACAATCCTAAACCCCGTAGTTGGTCGGGCGAAGAGATTTTAGAGAGGTTGAGCTATTTCGACTTTGGTGTGTTGACCAATGACGCGGATGTAAAGAAATGCAATCCAATTCCTCCACATGATCTGAGCTATTGGGATCACAAGAGTATATTCTTTGAACTCCCTTACTGGTCGAAGTTGAAGCTGAGGAACAACTTGGACGCGATGCACATAGAAAAGAATGTGTGCGACAGCGTGGTAGGAACAATTCTCGGTATTAAGTTCAAGACTAAAGATACTCCCAAAGCGCGCAAAGATCTGGAATCAATGAATCTACGTCGTCCCTTGTGGTTGAGGAGGGATAGGAAAGGAGTGTACAACAAGATGCCAGATGCACCTTACACAGTGAAGCCGACGCTTAGACGTTCTGTATTTCACTGGTTTAAGGGCGTTCATTATCCAGCTACGTATGCAGCTACTATAATTGGAGCAGTGGACGAGGTGCAACACAAGTTTGTTGGTCTAAAGACACATGACTATCACGTTATGCTGCAACGTCTGATTCTAGTGGTAATTCGACCATACTTGCCTCGGGACGTCGTAGAACCAATAGTGGCATTGTGCAGGTGGTGGCAGAGGTTATGCGCCAGAGAATTAAAGAAGTCAGATGTGGTGGAATTGCAACAACAAATTGTGCACATCATTTGCAAACTAGAGAGGATTTTCCCCCCTGCTTTCTTTGACATCATGATTCACCTAATGATCCACCTGCCCGAGCAGGTGCTCATTTCTAGTCCGGTCCAGTACACTTGGATGTATCATCAAGAAAGGTACGTACAACTAATTAATTAATTTGTTCCACTGGAGATTATATATATACTAGCTAGCTATATGTACTTATGTAATGTGTACGTTTGATTTTGTAGACAACTTGGACCGTATAAGTCATTCGTCAAAAACAGGTCGGCCCCGGATGGCTCCATAGCAGAGACATACCTAATGCATGAGTGTGTTACTTACTGCAACAGGTACCTCAAAGATCCACCCCCTCCCACTGCCTCCGATCGCAGTGCCCGCATCAATCTTTCTGTCGTCACCAATGTCGTCCGACCGTTTAGAGGAGTATTAAAGGAATCGTTAACACGGGAAGAACTTATTGAGGCACATTGGGTAGTGTTGCGAGACTGTGACGAAGTTGAGCCGTACATGATGTCATACAGGGAGAGGCTTCAGGCGTTAAATCAAAACAAGAGTTCGGTGTGGATTGAGAAAATGGTTAAGAAGAAGTTTCCCGATTATTTCTTCCAATGGGTACGTACGTACGTCTCGGTATTAACTATTTAAATACAAGTAAACCCTTATATTAATTTGCCCTTTTTCGCAGATGATTGATCTGTAAAAATCTGAAAACCACGGGGGGTGGTCATGGCCAAAGCACTTTCTAGCAGGGAAGCCGGTTAAACACTAAATTTATCCCGAATGTTTTGTGAACGGTGTAAAGTTCCATTCACTAGCCCGAGACGAAGGAAGAAGAACACAAAACATTGGGGTAGCGGTTGGGAAAGACAATGATCTATATTACGGGGCTATTGTATATGTGGTTCAGCTATGTTACGGGAATGATGTCAACGTTTTCCTATTCAAGTGCAGATAGTTCAAGCGTACAAAGGAAGACCTGGGACTATTATCAGTCGATACAAACTCTAGCTGGTATGAGGATGAGCCTTTCGCTCTCGCCACCTTAGTTCGGCAGGTGTTCTATCTCGACGATCCGAAAGCCGGTGAAGGGTGGAAAATAGTGAACCATATCTCTCACCGCGGAATATGGAATACAGAGACAATTGAAGGGACACCGGTGACGACTGAAGATGCTGCTGAACCAGAAAGAGACAATCCTGCCTATCAAGAGCCTAATATTTCTGTCATCCGCTCCGATATAATGGACCTGGTTCAAGATGGTGAACGGTTACCCATGCCTGATGGTTGTACAGATCTAACTGAAGATGAGATTATCGATGAGGTAGATGAAGAAGACGAGCAGGAAGAGGACGCGGACGAGGACGAGGACTCAGGTTATTCGTCGGACGATGTTGAGTACGATGACGAGGATGAGCCGTCATCTAACGGGGATGAGGACGATGATGATTATGACGAAGAGTACGGTCATACGACGAGGGAGATTAATTGGTAATTAATTATTGTAATTATTGTAATATATATATGATCCCCCGCCATTTTCGATTCACCTTTGGCGCCACGCCAAATCTCAATCTCATATAAAACCCTAAATCCTGGACCCTAAATCTAGCAGATCGGATCGATCAATCAATTTTTTAATTATATTTTTGAATCAGAATAATTGAACGGACACACAAATGACCGGGGACGACCTAAACCGTAAACCCTAAGGCCCTAACCCCTGAATTCGGGTTTTAGAACTTGGACGACGGAGAATGGTCATTATCCGTCGTCCAAGTACACACTAGGACGACGGAGTTGGTCATTCTCCGTCGTCCAAGTTCACAAAGCCTAAACCCTAAACCCTAAGGACCTAACCCCTGAATTCAGGGTCTATACACCTGGACGACGGAGAACGCTCATATCCGTCGTCTAGGTGAAGATATCGTAATTTTTTCTTTGACAACAATCATCTAGACCTTCTTCCAATGCATATTCTTTTCATCAAGACTTTAGAGTAAACAATTCTTGGTGTGTGAGCTTCGACGGTTCGAAAATCAGAGTTGCGAAATGTCTTGTATCCACGTTTCCGGTTTGTGAAATTATCGGTTTTGCGGTTGACTGTGCCGATCAAACCATTGCCGAACTTATTATTTTATGCTCCTTTGAAGACAATTATATATTATGTTACGACGAACATATCCAACGGTTGTTTTGTCCAAATTCAATTTCGTTAATACTCTGCTGCAAATGAGCTTCTACTCATGAACACTTAAGTCGTAAAGATTAGTCGATACTTAACATGTTTCAAGACGTAAAATTAATCGTCGGTTCAAATTTAACTGTTCATATATACGATGCGTTCATCGATATTGTACGACTATTTCACTCGAATGACAAATCGCTAAATTCCTAGCGAATTATTTTTTAAATTTTTTTTTACGTAATTTGAACCTGGACGACGGAGATGGTCATTTTCCGTCGTCCAGGTGTTAACCTGGACGACGGAGAATGACCATCTCCGTCGTCCAGGTTCAAAAACCATGGCGGTTCAAATTTATTTTTGTTTATTTTTTTCATGTAATTTTCACTTGGACGACGGAAACTGACCATCTCCGTCGTCCAAGTCCAATTTTTATGGCTGTTCAATTTACCGCTTCCGTTTTTGGGACCGCTTGAATTTTCACTTAGACGACGGAGAATTCATTCTCCGTCGTCTAACTCCAAAATTATGGCGGTTCAGAACGTCCCGCCGATTAATTGGCGCCGCTTGAATTTTTTTGAAACCTCCACCTAGACGACGGAAAACACTATTTCCGTCGTCCAAGTGAACTTAGACGACGGAGAATAGTGCTCCGTCGTCTAGGTGAAACTCTATAAATAGAGTTGCACGGCTCCCTCATTTTCTCATCATTCCATCTCCTCCTCTCCTCTCATCCTCTCCTCTCCTCTCCTCTCCTCCGGCGACGCTCCGACGACATTTTTTCCGGCGTGATTCCTCCTCTCCGACGACTCAACTCCGGCGATATTCCCGAAAACTCCGATTCGATAAATTTCTATTTTTCCCTTATTAAAATAATTTTCATTTATTTAATTAATTAAATTCTAAATATAATTAATTAGTAGAATTTAATTGATTAATTAGTTTAAATATTTAATAAATGATTAATTATTGTTATTAATTAATTAAATCATAATTATTGTAATTATTGTAATTATTTATTATTAATTAGTTGCATGATTAAATGAATTGATTATTAAATTTATTAAATGAATAAATTATTATTCATAATTTATTAAATGAATCATTTTTTTATTAAATGCATGATAAATAAATATAAATTATTGCATCTAATTAAAAATTATTAATTAATATTTACGTGTATTTTCTAGTAAATTAATTAGTAGTACGTGTTCGATTTAAATTTAGTACATAGGCTTGGTAATTATTAAGTCGCACTCTTTGGAATAGATGGCGCCTCTTTTCCTTGCTTATCTCCTTAACCCCTCGTGATGTGTGGATTTCATCACCGCACACCATAACCTAAGTGAAGTTATGGACACGAGGTTGAGGGCGGAGTTTGCAAAGGACTTGAGGGAGTGTAAATTTTCGAAAAATTGGCCGAATGTCGGACATGGTGTCTAGAAACGGGTTATGACTGGTGACAGAATTTGGACTAAGAAAGACTTTTGTCGAAATTAGTCCTGCCTCTCGCATTATCTCTATCCCTAACTGGCCATGTTTTTCTATTTAACCAAGGCTGATTAATTGAAAATTTACACTTTATCGCGCGGGTCGCACGTCCATTGAACGACCAAAAATGCCAAGCTAGTGTACTCTATTTAAATCTTAAACGTACTTAATTAATTAGCGTAAATTTTTAAGTTGTAATTATTATGGTTAGTAGGTATTTTAACACCGTACTCTTAGGTTTAAATGACTCCGCCAAAGACGACATCCGGCAAGAAGAAAGCCCAACAGGAGGCAGAAGATGCCATGCTCCGAATGTTGGCGGCCCAAGTCGGTTGGGTTCAACAGGAGGGCAACGACGCTCTCAATCCGGACGGATCATCTGGTCCGTCTGTAGCGCCCTCTGGGGAAATTCCCGCTCCTCCATTCATCGAGAGCGGTGATGACGTCGACCCCTTCCAATCTCCGACGCCCGGTACCCATTCAACGGGCAGTACTCAGGCGTCCTCGACCGCCGAATCAATCATGTACAGCGCCCGCCGTAGGGAAAAGAGGGCCCCCACTGACCCGGAACCGAAAAGGACTCGGGGTCTCGTTAAAGGGGGCAAAGCGGAGCGTATTTGCAAGGTGACCGGTAAAAAGATCGACTTGCCGTATGACGAATTCATCGGTGGCCCTCCCACAGCTCAGCTAGCAAGTCTCTCGGCCCATGGGATAGGGTCAATCATCCGTAACCGGGTTCGTATCACTGCCCCTACTTAGAAGGAGGCGCCGGATCATGAGAAGGCGAAAGTCTTCAAAGATCTTTCGGTACGTAATACGTCCAATTTAGTTATTATATAATATTGTTAATATTAGTTAAAATTTCATAATATATACGATTATAATTTTCTATTTATTTTTTATAGGAACAATTTGACGTGGATCCGACACCGGCCATGTTGAGGCATATCAACCAAACCGCCAACTCCATCTACAAAGATTGGAAGCACAGGCTCCATAAGTACTTCCAAGATGTCGGTCCCGTGCCTCCCCCGGTAGAGCTGCAAGAGGAGAGAGAAGATGAGTGGGAGTGGTTGTGTAACCACTTTGCCGACGACTCCTTTATGGTGTTAATTTATTTATTTTATTTCAATTAAGATAATTGAATTATTTAAATTGTAGTTATTAGTTTTTTAATGATTTAATTGTGTTGTGTAACAGAAATTCTCCGGTGTCAACAAAGCCAACCGGGGGAAGAAGGAGAAACACCATACTACCGACGCCAAGCAGTTCATTCAAATAGCCAAGGAGCACAAGGATAAGGGCTCCAAACACCCTTATCTTGATGCAAGCGTAAGCGCGTACGTGACGCCAGGGCTCGATAATGAAGCGAGTCAATGCGGCGTAAGTGATATATTAAATTTATGTGCTTTTAATTATAGTAATTATTATTTAAATATGATTTCATTATAATAAATTAATTATTCTTTTGTATGCAAGGGTGATAGAGCGTGCGCATGAAGAGTTGGCTAACACTCAGCTTGCGTTCCCAGATGTGCCGCCGGAAGACCTGCCTCCTCTATCCTTAGATAGCCAAATTGCAATCGCGGATGAGGTCTACGGTCGTAGAGATGGCAAAGAGGTTAGGCACTTTGGGCCTAGGGTGGTACGAGATTTGTCGACGACCTCCGGCTCATCATCTACGGGAGGTTCGGGGCAGCGGAGAAGTAGTCAGGCAGCGGCCGTCGAAGCAGCCATTCAAGAGGCTCGACTGACACGAGAGGAGAATGAGTCAATGCGGCAAAGACTTGACGAACAACAAGCACAAATAGCCCAACTCATCGCGCTCATGCATGAACCAAAATCGAGAAACATGTCAACCTCCTCCGAACCCATACCCCGACGACAACGACCCGGCTGGAGGCGTAGGACTCGGCGGCGCATCTGCTCCTCCAGTGTATTAGCTAGCTAGTTAATTATCGCGTTTCTTTATTTCCGAGTTCCGAACAATATTTTATAATTTTTATTGGTTTTTAATTTGGATGTGTATGTAAAGATTAATTAATTAATTATTTAATACATTAATTAATATTAAAAATTTAGTTTAATTAATTAATTTCAACAATTTTTCATTATTTAAATTAAATTAATAATAAATTAATTTAATAATAATTAATTTCGATTTATTTTTTTTAAAAATTAAATAGTCACTTGAACGACGGAGATTATGTTCTCCGTCGTCCAGGTGCACATACCCTAACCCTAAACCCCTAACCCCTAACCCCTAACCCCTAACCCCTAAACCCTAAACCCTAAACCCTGCCATTCTCCGTGGCCCACGTGTTCACCTGGACGACGGAGAATTAGTTTTTCCGTCGTCCAGGTGAACACCTGGGCCACGGAGATGTCTAGCTTCTCCGTGGCCCATGTATGCACCTGGACGACGGAAAAACTAATTCTCCGTCGTCCAGGTAAACACGTGGGCCACGGATCGGAGAAGCTAGAAATCTCCGTGGCCCAGGTGTTCACCTGGACGACGGAGAATTAGTGTTTCCGTCGTCCAGGTGCATACATGGGCCACAGATAATGTCCGCGGTCCAAGTGAACTTGGACGACGGAGAACTAATTCTCCGTCGTCCAGGTTCTTGGACGACAGCACTTGGAGCACGGACCTTGGACGACGGAGATTCCGTCGTCCAAGTACTTAGACGACGGAAAACAGCACTTAAACGACGGAAATTTTCCGTGGTCTAGGTGCAGTTTTCTTGTAGTGCTTCATATTCCATCTTCAAGCTCGCCATCCATTTAGTGGAGATCTAGTTTGGGTTACGAAAAAGTGGCTCCGAGTAAAGCGGGTTTGAGTAGTAATAGTGAAGAAGAGGCTTGTATTTCATTGTTTAGGGTAGAGAACTGAGAAGCACTTGGGAATTTGTTTGACATAGTTGTAGAGGCTAGACCCAAAGATCCATTACTTGGAGCTCGTGTCTTTCATATTGAGTTAGATCGGCCAATTGAGCAAGAGGTTGAGCCTATAGTACAAGAGAAACTTGCCATGAAGGAAGAAGTAAATGAAGGAAGACAATTGAGGGAATGTGCCTTACTGTGATGACTCGAACCGAGATTACGCATTTATTGAGATGAATTAAGGTTTATCGCTAATTACTTGTATTAGTGAGTTTGTTAATGACTTTTTCTCCAAAATAGAATTTGATTTGACTTCCTTAATGGAAGTTGTAGAGAATTTAATTTTGACCTCGTAAGAATTTTCGCATAATTTTTCGGATACGTGAGCTAGTTTTTATGTTTATCTGAAGTTGGTGCGAGAAATAAATTAAAAGAAATGATTTTTAGTTGGTTAATTCTCGACCGCTCGATCGTGATTAGATTGATTTTGAGCCATTTATTTGGTAAGGTGCTTAGGGGTATATAAGGAGAATTTTGGGAAAAATCAGAAAATCAGGAAAAACACCCGTTCGGCCTTGACCTGTATCTTCGGCGACGACCCAAATTTTGACCAACCAAAAAAAACCAAGGTTGCCAACGATTTTGGTATGGTTTTAAGCTCTTGGTATCCTCTTTCTATTCCAGTGTTTGTTGTTAAATTTGGTTGTGTGTGGCGTGCGAATTGACGAGGTGAACTCGTCAGATTTCGGGGCGACAGACAACAGTGCTCCGGTTAGTATTGTCGTCGAGGGTTGAGGGTTTATGTAGCCCTCACCCTCCTACGTCATTTTCCACCAGCCTCGAGCTTCGAGGAGGCTCGACGGTGGCGATACAATGGCAGGGGTAATTTTGGGGTTTTTAGGGCCGACGACATTTGAACATTATTTCGGCCAATTTACGTCGAATCGGTGTAGGGTGTAGTTGGAATATGATTGGGCTCGTGGAGAGCAAGAGTTTGAGGTATTTGGCACTGTCGTTGGTGGTGGTTTTCGACGATGAAGATGCCGTATGTGATGACAATTTAGGCCTTAACTCCCAATGGCAGAGAAAGCAGCTTTTAGAAAGAGGTATAATGTGGTTTCTTGGGATGATTTCACAACGGAAGCTTGTATGGAGGTTAGAGCACCAGACCATGGAAAAGGCTCTTTGCAAAGAGAGAATCTCACCCTACTCTACCGAGTCTTTTGGTTGTTCGTCAAGCACAACGTGAAACCTCATCTCCACAATAGTGAGATCACCAAGAAGGGGTATCAAACCATGTCTACCATGATGAGTGAGGTAGGGAAAGTTGAGTTTGGGAAACTCATCTATGATCTCATCATTAGACGCGTTAAAGGTAGAGGGGCTTTAGTTTTTCCATGTCTCATCATACACCTATGACGATCTAGTCTAGTTAGTGGGATTCCGGTGAACTGGCCTAAGTTGTCGCTCCCTCATGGCATACTCAATGATGTCATATTGCCTAAGAGTCTTGGGGCGACCACCCGACTTCCCTGTACTCATGCCCAAGGTCCTCCAAAAGGGATGACCCAGGAAATGCATGCTTTTTTTAGGGATATTTTGGGGAGATGCGGATCAACCATACGGAGGTGATGCACATGATGGGTGCACTACGTGATCGTATGAGCACCCTTGAGTTACACTACTCCGAAGGCAATGTCGGCCCTTCAACAATGAGAAATGAAGACATAGCCATGATGATGTGGTTGATGATGAGATGGATGGATAAAGACTTTAGTGTTTTATTATTTTTCTTTAGCTTATTTGATGTAGTGTTTATCTAACCCTTTATTTTGAGACTTTGTAGGGATGATTTGACTTACTTTCTATGCTTTGAATCTTTGTAGTGATGTGTGTCCTTGTCGAGATTATGTGATTATGTGATGCTTTAATGATGATTTGGATGAGCATTTTACCACTTTCTTTGTGTATAACTTATGTGTTTGTTGTGTTTGATGTGTGTGTTGTTAATGTGACGGAGTTTTGAAACCTAGGGACAAGGAATTTAAGCAGAAGAATAGCAGCAAATTGGCCATACTTTGCAGGCTCCAAATTTTGGCAATTCTCAACGAGTCGAGAGTTCTCCTCGAACAGTCAATTGTCATCTACGGGCTGGAATTGACACTTTCTTGACCCGTCGAGTCATATCCCTTGACCCATTGACTGCTGTCTAGATCATTGCTCGACCTATTGAGATAATTGCTCGATCCATCGAGGAATACCCTGCCATAATTGACTTTTGGAGACCAAGGAGCTTGATGCTTTGAGGCATGAATCATATAGCAATACCGTGAGGCTGAACCAAGTCCGAGAGTACCTGTGGTGACCCAATTGTAATCCATATGCACCCTTAGATGGTGAGGCCTAACTTGGCTTTTTGGTTTACGTATTTACGCATATGGAGTTTGGAGACGGGCGACAAAGGGTTTGTATCCTCTTTCTCTTGTCTCTCTTATTTCCGTGATTTATATGGATATGTTCATAAATAATGCTTAAGTATCCTTAGTGTCTTGTTTGGAGTCATGTAGAGTGTGGTAGTCTAGTGTAATACATGTGAGCTACTAGGAACATAATACATATCTAAGTTTTTGTATATTCATTGCTAAAGTGTTTAATGTTCTAAATTTAAGGTCCCCTCATCTTATATGCTTGATTACATTGTCGTTTTCCTTTGAAATATGATTAGTATGCATGCTTCATTACTTCTTAGAGACTATATGACCCTTTAAGTGTGAATGCATGCTAGTTGTTATGCTTAGGAGAATATGTGTTAGCGGAATAAATGTGAAGTGATGATGCTTATGTCCCTCTTGTGCACTTGTGTGTGATGTATGTCTTGATAGAAATTGAGGACAATTTGGTTTTAAAGTGTGAGGTAGTAGGTTAAGTCATATCACTCCATATCCTAAAATCCATAAAAATTTGAAAAATTTGAGAAAATGCAATACAAAAATATGTGTGTTTTAGTGTGTCTGTGTCATAATAATGGTTCTCGATGATAAAATTGAATTTATGGCTAGTGGATTGTATGATTTTAAGCATATGTGAAAAAGAAGAAGGAAACAATGCATTTTTAATCGGTTGAATAGCCTATGTCTCTCATAATATGTGCATTTAAGAAAAAGAAGGATTATATTGTTTCAAAGCTATCATTGCCTATATGAGATTTTGAGCTGAATTGTGCATGACTAGCTTATTCAATGCACCCATTCTTTCATGTGTGATATCAATTGGTTATGTGTCATCTAGAACTTGTTTTAAACCATGCAAAGCGTTTTTTGAAAACATGAGTAGTTTTCAAAGATGATAGAGGCATTAGGATTGCCACCATGGCCAAATATCTTTTGAACCTATGATGCATATATAATTTAGTGAGCCAATTTGAGCCTTTTTAATACTTAGATTTTTCTTTCATGAACATCACAAATACCTACTTACCTTAAACACTTATCCTACCCCCTCACTCGGCAAACTAGCAAGCGATGATGAATTCCTATTAGGATGCGGGTTTAGTGTTGTGCTTATTGCAAAGAATGTCAAGAGATAAGTGTAAGGTGGAGGAAATCTTGTGTTGGTTATTTGCTTATTTAGTTGTTTAGTAGTCAAAGAAAAGAAAAGAAAAATGAAAAAAGAGTACCAAAGAAAAACAAAGAGAAAAAAAACAGAAAAGAATTCTACATAAAGAGTTGTGTTTGAAAAAAATAAAGAAAGAACAAAAATAGTGTGTGTTGTACATAAAGAATAAGTGTTTTGTGAACTAGTTTGATTTGAAAAGGGAAATAGTAGCACCTAGAAGTAGTTTAGAGGAACTTTAACATGTGAATTGCTTGCTAGGTTGCTTACTCTTTGATTATCCTATGCCTTTCTTTCATTGAACCTCCTTCCTTAAAGCCTCATTACAACCTAAATAAAATTCTTCTTGATTTGAAACTCTTATGTGTGGGATTGTTGGAGTATTTGATTGAAAATCAATCTAATGGAAAACACATGAACAATTTAATTTTTGAGTGCAAACACTGACTCTTTAAACACTTGAGTGCATTGAGTGATAACTTGTGAGTTAGATGGTTATGAACATGTTGGTTTGAATACATCTCATTGCATGAATTGGTTTGAAATGTAGCATGTTTGGCTTATTAGAAATACATTGATTTCATATCCTAATTGCGCTTAAGAGAAGTTTAATCCATTAGTCATGGTTCTCTGAGAGAAAATATTCACCAGTCAAGACACTTACACACTTTTGTGTTTAGTCTTGTAAGTTTTTTGTGCTTGGAGTCTAGCTTAGTTTGCTTTATTCTTCTATATTGCTTAAGCACAAAGAAAGATTAAGTGTGAGGTAGTTTATTAAGTCCATAATTATGTGCTAATTATGTCCCTGACTTCATGCTTATTGCTTGTCTTTTATGAATAAAACATCATTTTTATAATGTTTCCTTTTTATGCTAAGAAATTAGGAGTTGGCATACAAACACTCTTGAAGATAGTAATTAATCACTTTTTAGTGAAGCCGAGCACATTTTCGAAGTCACGATAGAATTTGGAGCAACTTTGAGAAAATGACAAAAAGTAGCAGCTAGAAGTTTTCGGAAGCTGCCGGAAAATCACTGAATATGTCCATGGCCAGCCATAGCACCAAGTAAGGCCCAAACACTTTGAGAAAGGCCCAAGGGAAGCCCAAACCACCTAGGATATGAACCCTAGCTGATTTAAAAAGGGGAGTCACATATTGAATTTTTGAAGTATTAGGCAAGGTTTGGACTTTAGTCTAAAAGCCAAGAAATGTGGATCTCAATTTGTAGACTTTAGATAAAACTTCATTGCCACTGCAGCACATCTAAGAACTCACAAAACACCTCATTTTCTCCTCCTTATCCCTTCTTGGTTTAGCTCCCTATCATCCACTATCATAACACATCTCATTCCTTAAGTCTTTAGATCTCTCCTTCACCTCAGACACCTTCTCTACCACTACCAAATCCCTAATGTTCTGATACTAACTGAAAGAACCCAACCCCTATTTAGTTGACTAAACCGAAACTAGGCCCTAACAACACCATAACTTACAAAAAATTTGCCAGAGTTTACTCTATAAAACGTACAAACCAAAAACCTGCAAGAAGATTACACTTTAGAGATAAATTTTCAGACACACCGTGGACCTCCAATGTCCAACCGGATTTCTCAAAATCCACATATAAAACTAAACTCAAGGTTTACAAGAAATCCAGAAAATATTCAGGAGTATAACTCAAACTGAACAACACTACACAATTATTCAAAGCGACTTATAATTACAAAATATACAAGACTAGCAGGTTACATTAGGAACCTACTAGAAGGAAAGTGTGATTTGAACTCTAGGCCTCCTGCGATGACATGCAACCACGGGAAAGATACAACAATCTGGGCGGCAAAAATCGAAAAGCTCAGAGAAAAGCATATAAATAATAAAGACGTTAGAGTGAGTGGACATAAATCATAATATACCGCATAAATAAATCCAACATGCTTTTCACAATAAATGCACATAAAATCATGCGAGTCAAACAAACAAGCTCAGGTCAAGTGCTCATAAAGACGTAACTCTCCTGGGTACTCTATGTGTGGAGGCAATAACTTGAGTACATTTTCCTCAAAGTTACAACACGCTCGGGTCAAGTGCTCGCAAAGACGTAACTCTCCCGGGTACTGTGAATCACGGGTCAGGTGCTCATATAGACGTAACTCTCCTGGAGCATCTCGGGGATCAGCCGAGAGGCCATAGCATCAATACATCCATATATCTATACTCAGTGTAAAAACAAATCACATGTGCCTCCAAACCAATGTATGCAAACTCGTAAATGCATAATCGTAAAGCATACTTATAGACTCGCAAATCCACTGAGAAAATCAAAGTGTCCACTCACAGATAACAGCTAGCCTTGAAGCCCGGCGGAAGATCCCTTGCTAAACACTCGATCACAATCACCTGAAGAACACAAATACGATCAATACATATTTGATTTCAACATATGGAGCAAATACGTCAAGAACCCCGCGTTCTCGAAAAGTGTGTCGCACGAAATATCGACAAGGATAACAAAATTCCCAAAATACACCCAAACAACCCTCGTCTCAAATTAACACACTCAATTTAAGTCGAAAAACTCACAACTACGTCTGGGGTGCAATTACAAGCAAAACGACATAAAAATCTCCAAAAACCTCAAAAATCAACCCCTCGCCGGAACTCCGCAGTTGACCATTGCCGCCGGAGGTGGCGCGGCGCCAACTGTGAACAAATCCGGTGGACCATACCTCAAAATGTTCCTCTCCTCAAGTCCAACCAAACCCCCAAAACCACAAGTCCAAACAACCACCACCGTGGCCGGAATTTCCCTCAAAATTCTAAGGCTGAAACCAATTCCGGCAATCCCCACGGGCTACCCCAAAACCTCCTCATTGTCCCTAATTAATCACCCAGAAAGCTTCAAGGGGTTGAGGGGAACCAAACCCCCCTCACCCGCGACCCCAAAACTTGCTAGAAACCGCCCCCCGTCACCAAGTTCGAACTCCCTCAAAACACAACCAATTCATCCAAAATCAAGCATAAACCAATAGAGAATCACAAGAGGATTCTAACCATACCAAGGACGTGGCCGGAGATGGCCGAAAAAACCGGGTCCGACGGCGGCAACGAAACAAGCATGGTGGAGCTCCGGTCAACCCGAGTCAATGCGGTCAAAGCTGGTCAAATCTGGTCAAACGGCCGAAATGTGTGATTTTTTCGATTTTAAAGACTATTCGATATTTATATGTCGCGAACCGACCAAACCAACACTGGATCACTCCAACACAATCGGATAAGTACGACTAACTCGACGACAATTTCAAATATTAATTTTATATTCTCCGATTATCCGAAAAATCCTCCCAAACCTCCTACGAGCTCAAAATCAAATCCTCTACAATTTCCGCGAAGAAACTCAAACCAAATTATTGTCTGATAATTTAGTCGTTAACAAACCACATATGTGCAATCAACTTGCGATAATCACATATCGTTCCGATAATCATATACTCAAAGTTCGGGTCGTTACAAATCTACCCCCCTAACAAAAATTTCATCCTCGAAATTTACATACCTGCTAACTGAAGAGATAGGGATACTGCTCTCGCATATGTTACTCGGTCTCCCATGTAGCCTCTTCCATTAAATGGTTCCGTCATAAAACTTTCACAAGAGGAATAGTTCTGTGCCGCAACTCCTGGACCTTCCAATCGAGATTTCGGACTGGTTCTTCCACATAAGTCAAATCCTCCCGAATAGGAAGCAGATGGATTTAAAATATATTTCCGCAACATAGACACATGGAACACATCATGTGCTCTGACCATCTCAGAAGGTAATGCCAATCTGTACGCCACAGCACCAACTCGCTCAATGATCTCATCTAGGCCAACATAACGCGTACGAAGTTTACCGCGCTTCCCGAAACAAACAACACCCTTCCAAGGAGAAAGTTTCAGGAAAACCCAATCACCAACCTCAAACTCAAGATCTTTCCGTCTCACATCAGCATAACTCTTCTGTCGTTCCTGTGCAGCCTTCAATCTGTCCCAAATAACTTGAACATCTTCCGTGGTGCTTTTCACCAAATCAAGACCAAGAAGCCATTTCTCTCCAACTTCACTCCAACATAATGGAGTTCGACACTGTTTGCCATACAAAGCTTCATAAGGTGTCATACCAATGCTAGCCTGATAGCTGTTATTATACGCAAACTCAATCAAATGAAGTTGTTGATCGCAATTCCCTTTGAACTGCAATACACAAGATTGTAACATATCCTCCAGAGTCTGAATAGTCCTCTCTGACTGACCATCTGTCTGAGGATGAAAAGCTGTGCTGAAGTGTAGTCTAGTCTCCAATGCTCTCTATAATGCCTGCCAAAATTCTGAAGTAAATTGACTATCCCGATCATAAACTATGGACACAGGCACACCATGTAATCTCACAACCTCTCTCAGGTAACGCTTCGCCAATCTACTAACAGAAAGCTTTCCTTGAAGTGCAAGAAAATGAGCTGATTTCGTAAGGCGATCCACGATCACCCAAATACCAGTATTACCACTTGACGTACGAGGTAATTGATACACAAAATCCATAGTGATATGCTCCCATTTCAATACTGGAATCTCCAAAGGTTATAGTTTACCGGTAGGCTTCTGACGTTCTGCCTTCACTTGCTGACAAATCAGGCATCTGCTCACATACATTGCTATTTCCCGCGTCATGTTACGCCACCAATAATGAGCTTTAAGTGCCCAAAACATCTTCGTACTACCAAGATGCATAGCATACGCTGAACAATGAGCTTCATCAAGTATTTCCTTCTTCAAATCATCATGTCTAGGCACATATAATCTTCCGCTGAACATCAAAGTGCCATCATTCCTCATCCGAAATTTTGTTGGTACACTATTCTGAATCAAATTCTTCTTGCTCAGCAGATAGGCATCCGAATCTTGAGCTTCACAAACTTGATCAAGTAATACCGGACGAACTTGAAAATTGGCTAATAATGCTCAATCTTCATTCCATTCCAACTCTGCTTCCGTTGCGCGCAATTCAGTCAAAAGTGACATTCTTGCTACATGTATATGGAAAGGAGAAGCACCATACTTCTGACTAAGGGCATCAACAACCACATTAGCTTTTCCTGGATGATACTCAAAAGTTCAGTCATAATCATTAATCAGCTCCATCCATCTCTGCTGTCTCATATTCAATTCTGGCTACGTGCGCAAGTAAGTAAGACTCTTGTGATCGGTGTAAATCTTGCACTACACTTCGTACAAGTAGTGTCTCCAACTCTTCAATGCTAACACAATGTCAGCTAACTCCAGATCATGAGTAGGATAGTTAACTTCATGAGGTTTCAACTGTCTAGAACCATATGCCACCATCTTACCATGCTGCATCAAAACATAACCCAGACCTAACTTCGAAGCATTACTGTACTCACCAGTATTGTCAGGTAAATTCAACACTAGTGCAATAGTCAACCTTTCCTTCAAAGTCAAGAAGCTTTCCTCACAAGCATCAGACCACTCACACTCGATTCCTTTTTTTGTCAAACGAGTAAGCGGTGTCGCAATTCATGAAAAATCTAGCACAAATTGGCGATAGTAACCTGCTAAACCCAAGAAACTTCGTATCTCTATCACATTTGTAGGTCTGCTCCAAATCAACACTGCTTCAATTTTATCTGGATCCATGCTGACTCCCTCAGCTGATATCACGTGACCCAAAAACTTCACATTATTCAACAAAAACTCACACTTGCTAAACTTGGCATACAACTGAGCGTCTCGCAAAGTCTGCAAAATGGCATGAAAATGCATCTTTTGTTGCCCCACAATCCTGGAATATATCAAGATATCATCGATGAATACAATGATTAACTTGTCCATATAACGCCTGAAAATCTGATTCATCAAGTCCATAAAAGCAGCTGGCGCATTGGTCAACCCAAAAGGCATAACAAGGAATTCATAATGTCCATAGCGTGACCGAAACGCCGTCTTATGAACATTAGACTCTCGAATCCGTAGCTGATGGTACCCAGACCTGAGATCAATCTTCAAAAAGACTGAAGCTCCCTTCAACTGATTGAACAAATCATCAATCCGTGGAAGCGGATACTTGATCTTCACTGTAACCTGATTCAATTTTCGATAGTCAATGCATAGCCTCATTGAACCATCCTTCTTCCACAAAAACAACACTGGAGCACCCCAAGGTGAAACACTAGGTCGAATGAAGCCTTTTTCAATAAATTCTTGAAGTAGAATCTACAACTCCCTCACCTCCGCTAGTGCCATACGATAGGGTGTCTACGAAATAGGTCCAGTACCTGGAAGTAACTCAATAGTGAAGTCAATCTTCTTGACTGGAGGAAGACCAGGTAAATCCTCAAGAGATACATCCGGATACTCACCAACCACCGATATTTCCCCAATGTCTGGTACACGAACCTCTGTATCAATCACGTGTGCTAGATACGCCACATAACCCTTTTTCATCATCTGCTCAGCCTTCATTGTCGAAATTAGACAAGGTAAAGAAGTATTCTTTTCACCTCGAAATTAAATTTCCGGTACACCTGGACTCCTGAAAACAACATTTTTCTTGTGACAGTCAAAAACAGCCCAATGGTTCTCCAAGAAATCTATGCCCAAAATCACATCAAAATCCACAATATCCAGCAGCATCAAATCCACGGCTAACTAATAACCTCCTATAAAAATCTCACAACCCTGATACACCCACTCGACACACACTACCTCGCCGGATGGATATAACACTCGCCGCAAACTAAAGAGTGGAGATGCACGTATAGCAGCCGATGATGCTAGTCTATATGACATGAATGAATGCGTAGCTCCTGGATCTAGTAAAGTAAGAACTGGATGACCAAAAATGTACAACGTACCGATGATAACCTCAGGAGAAGCTCTGCCATCTCCCAGGGACATGGCATGAACTCGAGGTTGACCAGTTGGTCATCCACGCTGACTACGGTTCTACTGACCATTATGTCCAGAAGACTGTGTTGCACGATCACCAGAAGCAGTGCCCTAACCATGGTCGCTGCCCTGAGTTGCAACACCCCCAAAAGTACCACCATGCGGACATTCCCTCGCAACGTGACCCTCCTAACCACAACGGTAACAACTGGTGGTGCCTCGATAACATGAACCATAATGTCGCCTATTACAAGTGTTGCACAATGGATAGTCTCTGGGTGCAGTTGGTAGATGATATGCATGTCGTGAATAACTCGATCCACTGGAACTCCTACTCTGGGGTTGCCTCTGAGGTCGATTCCTCATCCATCTCTGACTCCCACTCTGGCACAATGAACTACGAGGATATCTAAAAGTGCTACCACTTGGAGAAGATGCTCATCCTCTTCGCAGGACCCTAGCTGGGTCCACCCTCCTCAAAGCGGCGAGACTGAAACCGCATCTGCCTCTCTTTTTCAATGTCCTCGCCCCTGAGTGCAGCACTAACAAAGTCATCAAAATTGTCCCGAGGCATGGTGGTCAAAGTTCCCTTGATATTCAGATTCAGATCCAACTCAAACTTTCTACACTTTGCTTCCTCTGATGCCACCATATCACGTGTAAAACGAGACAAACGGGTAAACTTATCCCGATACTCAAGCACTGACATATTTCCCTGCCTCAGATTGGTAAACACTTCATATTTCCTTTGCTGGGTGGCCTGGTTGAAATATCGATGCATAAACAAATCTCTGAATGTAGGCTATGGAGTATCAATAGGAACTCTCTTGGTGCTAACCCACCAGAAATAAGCATCTGAGTCCAATTACCCAACAGCAGCCACAGTCCTCTGCTCAGGAGTAAAATGTAGGTGTTCACAAACATGCTTCATCTGGACTAACCAAGCCTCATATATTTCAGGATCAGAAGAGCCAGAAAAGGTAGTTGCTCCAGCTATCCTAGCGTTGACCACTAGGTCCAAACGTAACACTCGCATAACCAAGTTGTGCGTACGCTGATCCTCAATAGGATCCCCATCCCCGTTAGCATGGGTTCCACGTTGGGGAGGCATCTTAAAGATGAAAGGACATTAGTCACACAACATAAGGAATGTAATCATGAAACTTCAGACATTTGAAAGCATACAACACTCTAGAGCATTGATGATTATCTGCTGGCCAGTCGGGTCATCACTCCTGATATGCTATACATTCTCAAATACCCTTAGTAACACAACTATAAGAGTCTACAGAACCTCAAACCAAATGCTCTGATACCAACTGAAAGAACCCAACCCCGGTTTAGTTGTCTAAACCGAAATTAGGCCCTAACAACACCATAACTTACAAAAATGCTGCCAGAGTTTACTTTATAAAATGTACAAACCAAAAACCTGCAAGAAGATTACACTTCACAGATAAATTTTCAGACACACCGTGGACCTCCAATGTCCAACCGGATTTCTCAAAATCCACATATAAAACTAAACTCAAGGTTTACAAGAAATCAAGAAAATATTCAAAAGTATAACTCAAACTGAATAACACTACACAAGTATTCAGAGTGACCTCTAATTAAAAAATATACAAGACTAGCAGGTTTCATCAGGAACCTACTAGAAGGAAAGTGTGATTTGAACTCTAGGCCTCCTGCGTTGACGTGCAACCACGGGAAAAATACTGCAATCTGGGCGGTGAAAACCGAAAAACCCAGAGAAAAGCATATAAATAATAAAACCGTTAGAGTGAGTGGATGTAAATCATAATATGCCGCATAAATAAATCCAACATGCTTTTCACAATAAATGCACATAAAATCATGCGAGTCAAACAAACAAACCCAGGTCAAGCGCTCATAAAGACGTAACTCTCCTAGGTACTGTGTGTGTGGAGACAGTAACTCGAGTACATTTTCCTCAAAGTTACAACACGCCCGGGTTAAGTGCTCATAAAGACGTAACTCTCCCGGGTACTATGAATCACGGGTCAGGTGCTCATATAGACGTAAACCTCCCATAGCATCTCAGGGATCAGGCGAGAGGCCATAGCATCGATGCATCCATATATCCGTACTCAGTGTAAAAACAAATCGCATGTGCCTCCAAAACAATGTATGCTCATAAAATGCATAATCATAAATGCATAATCGTAAAGCATACTCATAGACTGGCAAATCTACTAAGAAAATCAAAGTGTCCACTCACAGATAACAGCTAGCCCTGAGGACCGGCGGAAGATCCCTCGCCAAACACTCGATCACGATCACTTGAATAATAGGGATACGATCAATACATATTCGATTTCAACATACGGAGCAAATATGTCAAGAACCCCGCGTTCTCAAAAAGCGTATCGCTCGAAATATCGACGAGGATAAGAAAATTCCTAAAATACAGCCAAACAACCCTCGTCCCAAATTAACAAACTCAATTCAACTCGAAAACCTAACAACTACGTTCGGGGCGCGATTACGAGCAAAACGACATAAAAATCTCCGAAAACCTCAAAAGTCAACCCCTCGCCAGAGCCCCGCTGTTGACCACCGCCTCCAGCGGTGGCGCGGCGCCAACGATGACCAACTTCGATGAACCATACCTCAAAATTTTCCTCTCCTCAAGCCCAACTAAACCCCCAAAACCATAAGTCCAAACAACCAGCACCGTGGCCGGAATTTCCCTCGAAATTCCAAGGCTGAAACCAATTCCGGCAACCCCCACGGGCTACCCCAAAACCTCTTCCTTGTCCCTAATTAATCGCCCAGAAAACTTCAAGGGGTTGAGGGGAACCAAACCCCCCTCACCCGCCACCCCAAAACTCGCCGGAAACTGCCCCCCCCCCCCGTCACCGACAAAATCCTCGAACTCCCTCAAAACACAACTAATTCATCCCAAATCAAGCATAAACCATTAGAGAATCACAAGAGGATTCTAACCTTACCAAGGACGTGACCGGAGATGGCCGAAAAAATAGGGTCAGACGACGACAACGAAAAGGGCACGGTGGAGCTCCGGTCAACCCGAGTCAACGCGGTCAAAGCTGGTCAAATGGCCCAAATGTGTGATTTTTCCAATTTTTACGACTATTCGATATTTATATGTCGCGAACCGACCAAACCAACGGCACGGATAACTCCAACACAATCGGATAAGTACGACTAACTCGACGAACATTTCAAATATTCATTTTATATTCTCTGATTTTCAAAAAAAATCTCCCGAAACCTCCTACAAGCTCAAAATCAAACCCTCTACAATTTCCATGAAGGAACTCAAACCAAATTCTTGTCCGATAATTAAATCGTTAACAAACCACATATGTGCAAACAACTCACGATAATCACATGTCGTGCCGATAATCATATACTCAAAGTTCGGGTCGTTACATCTTATTTATTAGTTTCACCTATGCATGTCATAGCTTTGGCTATGTTAGGATTTGCATAAATGGACTAGGAAATGACTCCTAAGGGAACTTGTCATTCACTTAGGAAATAGATGAGCATGGAATATGACTTAGGCTTAGACTTAAAAGGTTAAGCTTATGGTGTGGTTTCCTTATACTTGAGTATGAATCGGAACACTTTTGAGGTCCAAATGACATAAGGGTTTTCGGTTAAACTTACGATATACCGATAGGCTTTGTAGCTAGTTTTGATTCTTTCGACTTGTAACCCAAAATGTGCAAGTTGAGAGGATTCACTAGAACCCATTTCCAAGCCATCCATAATCTTCACATGTGTTTGTAAGCAAACTCATTACGCGTGAAATACATTAGGAGTCTAGCACCAAAATTCTAGCTCTTAATCTTGGTTTACTTTGTACTTCATGAATGGACCAAAACCTTCTAGAATCCCAAAAAGCTAGGAGTTTCGGCCCATAACCAAGTATGACCCGAGAGAGCTTGATTTGGACAATAAAAGGATTCGTTCTTATGATCCAAAAGATATTTGAGCATGTAAACCAGACTAAACAACCTATGACCTAAAGTTGGACATTGTTTGAACATCAAATAATTAATAGGGGCATCCCTAGCCAACCATTATTCTTTCTTAAATTTGTGATCATCTATATTTGCAAACTTCCACTAGCAGTAAACAATCAATCAACCTTTCAATTAATCAATCATTTTAGTCTAATCATCCCTTCCTTGTGATGTTGAATCTCCAAAGGACTTCACATTGTAAGATACATTTCTATCTTTTGTGTTTATATGTTGCATCAATTGTTTGTTTATCACACATATAAAGAGTTGGAAAGAATATTTCTATTGTAATTAGAATTAACTTCTGTAGATATGATAGGATTGTGTAAATATCTTTTTATTTTGGGAAACCACTTGTAAAGCTATATTAACCCCAAAATTGGGATGAATGAAATCATTGAATTCTCCCTGAAATATTTTTCTACTTGGCATCAGAGCCAAATTTCTGGAATATGAAAACCCTTAATTGAATTGAAAACCCTGCATCACCACCAAAAATTTTCCGCTGCACCTGAATCTGCACTTGTATTTTGAATACTTGAAGAGATGGAGAATGAACAAAACATATTTTCTGAAGATGAAGGAGCAATCGTCAACAATAGAGGAGCAGTCGTCCAACCCATCTATAATCACTACAACAACACCATCCAAGACAACTCTACTTTCTTCACCGATGACCTCTTAACTAAATGAAACTATTCTAGTTGGTCTAGTTTCATGAAGATCTGTATTGAGGGACGCAACAAGCTTGATATCCTCACCTAAAATCCACCTGATGTTTCCTCCATAGCATACAAATTATGGGCCACTGATAATGACAAAGTGAAGTGTTGGCTTGTTGAAAATATGTCCCCTGGATTAAGGAATCAGCACCTCTGGTTGTCCACAGCTAAAGAAATCTGGAATGCCTTGTACAAGACATACTATGATGAATTAGATAAAATTCGAATTTTTGAGCCTCATCACATATGTTATACAATGAATTTGAATGGGAGACCTCATTCAACATACTAAAATGAACTTGTGGAATGGTTGGATGAGATGGATCAACGCATGACACACTCTCAAGACGATGTTGATAGAGTTGTGAATGAATCCTCATGTATGACTCGCCAACGAGTCTACATGTTTCTGATAGGACTTGATGCTGAATTTAGTCAAGTGTGAAAAACTCATGAGGAAAGAACAAAAGTTGGATCTTGAGCAGACATATGCTCATGTAAGGTGATTTCAAAGCAACTAAGTTGCGCTCTCTACAACTCCATCTGAAGCATTTGTCATGGCCACCTCTACTTCGCCACCTAGTTCTACCAAAGCTGCAAATTCTCAGCTACGCCAGGGTCCTCCTCCTAGCTTCTCTGGTCTTCCTCGTTATGGTGGAAAGCCTCCAGCCAAATTCCCTAATCTCATATATACTCATTATAAGCAGGTTGGTCATACAAAAGAGTAGTGCTATGAACTCGTTTGGTATCCTGAATGGTGGGACTTCTCCCGAAAGTCATGCAAGAACATCTCCAAAGCAACTATAACCCCCACAACATCATTTGAACAACAACAGTCTACACTCACCGTTGAAACAAGTAAGGGGGTAAGGCATCTTCTCTCACCACATTATCTACAGATAGATCTTGGATATTTGATACTGGTGCAACTGATCATATGACAAATAACCCTAGTGTTGTTGATACCTTTAAAACTTCTCTTGAACATGTTGTCTTTACTGCTGATGGTTCTCCTTCTCCTGTTTGTGGTGAAGGATCTGTGCAACTCTCTAATGAATTAACTCTTGATTCTGTCCTTGTTGTTCCCTTTCTAGCATATAACTTATTATTTGTGAATCAAATCATGAAATCCCTCTCTTGCTCTATAACCTTTTATCTCGATTTTTGTATTTTTTAGGACATTCTGACAAGCATGACTCTTGGTTATGGTGTTAGTAGGAGGAAATTGTACTACCTAGAGTTGACAAGCAGTTGAAACAAGAAAACAGTACCAGTAGTATGAATAAAGCCAAAGAAACAGTGTGGTTATGGCATCGCCGCTTAGGCCATTTGAATTTTGGATATCTTAGGAAGTTACAACCTTAGTTGTTTTCAGTTATTGAAGAGTCAGATTTCGAGTGTGATATTTTTGAACTGGCCAAGAGCCATCATATTACTTATTCTCCATGTTTGAATAAAGGTTCATTCAGTTCATTTCATGAAAATTCATTCTGATGTTTGGGGTCCAGTAAGAATTTCTTCTCGTTCTGGCTATCGTTACTTTGTGCGTTTTATTGATGAATGCACCTGAATGATATGGGTCTCCTTGATGAAGTGTAAAAGTGAAGTATTTGCTAGATTTACTGAATTTCACAAGATGGTGGCAACCTAGTACCAGCAGCAAATCCAGGTACTTCATTTTGACAATGATGGAGAATATGTGAACGGTTAGATGTCACCATACTTAGGCACTCATGGGATTAGCCACCAGATATCCATTACCTATACTCCTTAAAATAATGGATTAGCTGAAAGAAAGAACCGACAGTTGATGGAAGTTGTTCGTGCTTCATTATTTGGAATGAATGTCCCTCACAATCTATGGCGAGAACCTGTGTGTTCTGCTGCATACTAAATCAATTGCACACCTTCTCGTGTGATTGAGTTTCAGAATCCTTATCTAAAGTTGCATCAATTGTTGAATGTGTCATCTTTGCCAAATCTGGAGCCAACAGTTTTTGAGTGTACTGCGTACGTTTAGATTAACAAAAAATTCTGGGGGAAGCTTGATCCTTGTGCTATGAAGTGTGTCTTTGTTGGATATGCTGAGTTTCAAAAAGGTTACCGCTGTTATGATCCAGTTTTGAACAAGATGCATGTTTCTCTGAATGTCTCTTTTCGTGCATCTGAATCTTATTACTCAAGGGGAGTTTAAGAGTCTTCCTTTCAGGGGGAAAGAAGTATACGTGAAGGAAATCCTTTGAATTTGGAAGAATTTGAAGAATTGGAGAGATTGGATAGGAGAGTTGAAGCTGGAAATCGAGTGGAATCTGTAGGAGCCCAGTTCGACCGGTCGAACACAATCCTCGACAATTCGAACAATGGAACCGAAACTAGAAGAATGGGACCAAAATGGAACATAATGCTTCATTTGACTTGTCGAGACACTATTCTGAATCAAAATCTTCTTGCTCAGTAGATAGGCATCTGAATCTTGAGCCTCACGGACTCGATCAAGTAATACCGGACGGACTTGGAAATAGGCCAACAATGCTCCATCATCATTCCACTCCAACTCTGCTCCCGTTGCTCGTAACTTTGTCAAAAGTGACACTCTAGCAACCCGTACATGGAAGAGATAAGCACTATGTTTCCGATTGAGAGCATCAGCAACCACATTAGCTTTCCCTGGATGATACTCGAAAGTGCAGTGGTAATCATTAATCAGCTCCATCTATCTCCGTTGCCTCATGTCAAATCCGGATGTGTACGCAAATAGGTAAAACTCTTATGATCTGTGTAGATCTTGCACTGTGCCCCGTACAAATAATGTCTTCAACTCTTCAATGCTAATACAATGGCAGCTAACTGCAGATCATGAGTAGGATAGTTAACTTCATGTGGTTTCAACTGTCTCGAACCATAAGCCACCACCTTCCCATGCTGCATCAAAACACAACCCAGGCCTAGCTTCGAAGCATCACTGTACACCATAAACTCTCCGCTATCGTCAGGTAGGGTCAACACCGGTGCAGTAGTCAACTTTTCCTTCAAAGTCAAGTAGCTTTCCTTGCAAGCATCTGACCATTCAAACTTGACCCCTTTCTTCGTCAAACGAGTAAGCGGTGTCGCTATCTGCAAAAAATCCTGCACTAATCGGCGGTAATAGCTTTCTAAGCCCAAGAAACTCCATATCTCTACCACGTTAGTCGGTATGCTCCAATTTAACACAGCATCAATCTTATCTGGATCCACACTGACTCCCTCAGCTGATATCACGTGGCCCAAAAACTTTACAGTGTCAAGCCAAAATTCACATTTACTAAACTTGGCGTACAACTGAGCGTCTTGTAAAGTCTGTAAAACTGCATGCAAATGCTTCTTGTGCTGCCCCACACTTCTGGAACAGATCAGGATGTCGTCGATGAACACAATGACGAACTTGTCCAGATAACGTCTGAAAATCCGATTCATCAGGTCCATGAAAGCAGCTGGTGCATTGGTCAACCCAAATGGCATAACAAGGAACTCATAGTGCCCATAACGTGACCGAAACGCCGTCTTGTCCATATCGGACTCCCGGATCCGCAACTAATGGTATCCAGACCTAAGATCAATCTTCGAGAAGACTGAAGCTCCGTTCAGCTGATCGAACAAATCATCAATCAGTGGAAACAGATACTTGTTCTTCACCGTAACCTGATTCAATTTCCGATAATCAATGCATAGTCTCATCGAACCATCCTTCTTCCTTACAAACAATATTGGAGCACCCCAAGGTGAAACACTAGGTCGAATGAAGCCTTTCTCAATCAATTCCTGAAGTTGACTCTGCAACTCCCTCAACTCCGCAGGTGCTCTATGGTAGGGTGTCTGTGAAATAGGTCCGGTACCTGGAAGTAACTCGATACTGAAATCAATCTTCCTGACTGGAGGAACACCGGGTAAGTCATCGGGAAACACATCTGGATACTCACAAACCACCATAATATCACTAATATCTGACACACGAACACTCGTATCAACCACATGTGCAAGGTAAGTCTCAGAACCCTTCCTCATCATCTGATCAGCCTTCATTGTTGAAATCAAACAAGGCAAAGTAGTATTCTTTTCACCCCGAAACAAGATTCCCGACATGCCTGGACTCCTGAATATAACCTCCTTCTTATGACAGTCAAGAACAGCTCAATGGTTCTCCAAGAAATCCATACCCAAAATCACATCAAAATCCACGATATCCAGCAACATCAAATCCGCGGCTAACCCATAACCTCCAATAAAAATCTCACAATCTATATACCCACCCGACACACACTACCTCGCCAGATAGATACAATACTCGCCACATACTAGGGAGTGGAGATACAGGTATAGTAGCCAATGTTGCTAATCTATATGACATGAATGAATGCGTAGCCCTTGGATCAAGTAAAGTAAGAACTGGATGACCAAAAATATACAACATACCGATGATAACCTCTGCAGAAGCTCTGTCCTCCCGTAGAGACATGGCATGAACTCGAGCCTATCCTGCTGGTCGTCCACGCTGGCCATGATTCTGCTAACCACCCTGTCCAAAAGGTTGTGTTGCATGATCACCAGAAGTAGTACCCTGATCTCGTCTAGTACCCTGATCCGCAACACCAACAAAAGTGCTAAAAGCTGAGGACACTCCCTCGCAAAGTGACCCACCTGGACACAACGGTAACAAGTAGAGGTGCCAAACTGACACTGACCAAAGTGATATATGTGACAATTGTTGCACAATGGAGACTCCCTCGGTGTAGCTGGTGTGCCAAAGGAAGGTCGAGGATAACTCGATCCACTGGAACTCCCACTCGACTGCTACCTCTGCGGTCGATTCCTCCTCCATCTATAACCCTACCTAGGAGTGCTAGCAGGATGTCTGTATAGTCTACTACCCGAAGATGATGCTAATCCAGAAATACCTGAACTCAACTTCTTCGAAGCACCCGGGCTAGGTCCACCCTCTTCAAAGCGACGCGTCTGAAACGGCATCTGTCTCTCCCTCTCGATATCCACACTTCTGAGTACAGCACTAACAAACACATTAAAGTTATCTCGAGGCATAGTGGTCAAAGTCCCCTTGATATTCAGATTCAGACCCAACTCAAACCTCCTGCACTTGGCTTCCTCTGATGCCACCATATCACGTGCAAACCGAGACAAACGAGTGAACTTATCCCGATACTCAAGCACTGACATACTTCCCAGTTTCAGATTGGTAAACTCCTCATATTTCCGCTGCTGAGTAGTTGGGTTAAAATACCGACGAATGAACATTCTTTAAACATCGGCCAAGGAGTATCAATAGGAACCCTATCTGTACCAACCCACTAGAAGTAAGCATCTAACTCAAGCAAACCCGCTGCTCCTACTGTTTTCTATTCAGGAGTGAAATGCAGACGCTCACAAACATGCTCAACCTGAACCACCCAAGCTTCACACACTTTAGGATCAGGGGAACCAGAGAAAACAGTTGCTCCCGCTGTCCTGGCCTTAGCCACTGGATCAATACGTTCCTCCAAACGCAATACTCGCATAAGCAAGTCACGCGTACGTTGATCCTCATCAGGATCCCCAGTCCGTTCAGCACGGACTCCACGTCGAGGAGGCATCCTAAGGATAACAGATATTAGTCACAAGACAGAAATGATGTAATCATGAAACTTCAAACGTTTTAAAGCATACAACACTCTAGAGCATTGATGATTATCCGCCGGCCGGTCGGGTCTTCGCTCTGGAAATGCTGTACTTTCTCAAATGTCCTTAGTAACACAACTACAAGAGTCTACAGAACCTGAAACCTAATGCTCTGATACCAACTACAAGGACTCGACTACGATTTAGTTGCCTAAACCGAAATCAAACCCCTTCGAAAACACGACCTTAAAAAAATATTTTCCAGAGTTTACTTTGAAACAAGACATACCATTATTAAAACCTACAAAGCAACAGACTTCAAATATTCCACAAAAGCCAAACCGTGGGGCTCTGTTCCCCATCTGGATTTCTCAACAACATATATAATAAACTCAAAGGTTTACAAGAAATCCAGAATCATTCAGGAGTATACTCAACTGAAAATAAACATGAGTATTCAGAGCGACGCATATATACATAATTTACAACGAGTAGGTTACTACAGAAACTGAAGGGTGATCCGAACTCTATGCCTCCACAATCGACGCGCAACACTGGAACCCAAACTACAAACTAGGCAACAGAAACTGAAAAGCCCAGGGGAAGACAAATGAAATCGTTAGAGTGAGTGGACGAAAATAATAATATGTCTTTCCCAAATAAATGCTCATAAAAGCATAATGCGAGTCAATGCATATGAAAATCCCGACCAGGTACATTTTCCCTGATCCATAAATATGCACGTAAAATCCTGCAGGGTCACTCATGGACTCCTCCACATAGTACAGTCTAATCACGGGATCCCAGACCCACACGTGATTAACATAAGTCAGAAAGACCTCAGGTCAGGATATCTGTCCCCCCCCCCCCCCCCCCGGGGTATCTCGGGGATCAGCCGAGAAGCTAAAGCATCAATGCATTCCTCTATATCCGAGACCGTACTCTGTGTAAACCAAATCACAAATCATTTCCATGCACATGCATAATCGTAAAGTGCATAAACATAAATGCGTAACGTAAAGGCATAATCAATAATGTATATGAATAATCGTAAATGTATAATCATAAAATGTAAAAATCCAGACTCGCAAATCCAACTGTGAAAATAAAATGTCCACTGACTGTACGCGGCTAACTCTGAGGTCTGGCGGAAGATCCTTCGCGAAACGCTCGATCCTGATCACCTGAATAACAGGGATACGATCAATATATATTGAAACTCAACATACGGAGCTAATATGCCGAGAACCCCGCATTCTCGAAAGACGTATCGCTCAGAATATCGACGAGGATAACAAAAATCTCAAAATAAACCCAATAAACCCTCGTCCCAAAATCGAGTGCCCAAATCAATGTAAAAACCTCAAGACTACGATCGGGACGCGATTACGAGCAAAACGATATAAAATCCTCCAAAATCCAAAAAGTCAACCCTTCGTCGGAGCTCCGCCATTGACCGCTGCCGCCAGCGGTGGCTCGGCGTCAACAGTGAGATTTTCTGGTGACCAAGACCCCCAAAGTTTCCTTTCCCAAGGCCGAGCATCTTTTCCTTCTACACCATTACCCAAATCGGCCGGCAACCAACCCAAAAACTCCTCGAAAGTCCACGGCCCGAAATCGCCGAAAAACTTCTCCGGCCGATTCCGGCGCCATCGCACCACCACGACCCTCCAAACCTTACGGGTTCCCTTCCCCAGCTCAAACCCAACACAATCCACCCCAAATCCCCACCGGATACCCGCCGGAAAACTCTCCCCCGATAACCCCGATTCCGTTGACCTTCTCTTCCAAAATTCTCCAACCAAATCAATACCAAATAACACAATACATACATTAATGGAAAGTCCAAGGGAAGAGCTTCAAATCCTTACCTTAAATGCCGGCAACCGTGCCGTTTTCCTGCGACAAACTCGACGGCGAGTCACGGACTCAGCGGGTCAACACGGGTTTGACTCGGTCAACTCGGTCCAAAGCTGGTCAACTCTGGTCAACAGCCCAATTTCAACTTTTTTGACAACTTTACGACTATTTTGCTATTTATACGTCGCGAACCGACCCTATCCACGACTCGAATAACTCAAACTCAAACTCAAACGGATTAGTACGACTAACTCGACGATAATTTCAAATATTCATTTTATATTCCCCGATTATCCAAAAAATATTCTGAAACCTCGTACGAACTCGAAATCAAATCCTCTATAATTTTCGCGAAAGAACTCAAACCAAATTCGTGTCTGATAATTAAGTGGTGAACAAGGCCGCTAAACTGATTAATTACGACTAACTGCGTCTAATCATGAAATGTGCAAACCAAGACGATTAACATACCATTTCCGATTCGGGTCGTTACAGTAATAGAATTGCTTTCTAAACGTAAGTCTCAGGTTGGGTTGTTATCTTCCCTTCTTGAGTTAAGGATCTCGAATCTGATATTTACTGATGATTGTCTTTTGTTTGGGAAAGTTACAACCACTACTGCCTCACATTTCAAGAATATTCATGTAACTTTCTCTACAGCATTAGGACAATGAATCAATTTTCATAAGTCTATCATCTATTTTTCTACTAATATTTATGGAATTATAAAAAATGATATTGGAAATATTCTTGAGGTTACTCACAGGAAGAATATAGGTAAGTATCTTGGTATTAATAATATTGTATTTTGGAAAGACCATGTTAATGCAACAGGCCTCTTCTAGAAAATTCAGTAGAAACTTGCCGGTTGGAAAGGTAACACATTGTCTCGGGGACGGAGACTTACTTTGCTTAAAGCTAAAATTTCAGGTCTACCTAATCACATTTTATTTTGTTTTAAGTGTCTTGCAAAAATTCTTAATAGAATGAGGCTAGAAATTTCTTTTGGGGTTCTAATCAAGCACCCTCCTATTGCTTGGAATACAATTTGTTCTCGGAAAAATGCATAAATGGTGTCTAGACTTTCACTGTCAAGATAGTTTGGTACCTGGATTTTCATATTCAACAATTTTTGTATGTAGACTTTGATTTCCTTGACATCTGGGCATCTCTCGTCACTTTTTCGTTGATTTTAATGACGTAACACGTTACTTCATCAATTTGGTGTTGAAAATACCAAAATGCCTTTATACCTATTTGTTCCAGCCAAGAAACAAATCTTGCCAGCAATTTTGCGACCAAATTTTCTTTCCCACTCATTCACTCTCTGATTTCTTTTCGTTTAAAACCCCAAAAATGTAGTAATTAACTCTTATCTCTAAAACTAGTCGAATCCAAAAAACCTTATAATGGAAACACAATTTGTGGACAAATTGTAATTATCAAGTAATGAAGTTGTGTTGCTTTGTGAGTTAATGTGATCAGAATAAAGATTAGAAATTGAAGAAAAGAATATAGACTAGTCTAATATGTGCAATGTATACTTGGTTATGATCATAACAGTGACCAAGATAAATTGAACTCTATATATAAATACTAAACATAACACCATCACTTCATCACACAATCTAAACATTCTCCACCTTTCTACAATCCTCAGTGCTCTCTCTCCTTCGCAATCAAATCATATTGATAGTAGGCATCTTGAATTGAAGTGTTTAGGGTTCGAAAGAGTTAGAAGAATTGATTTTGGCGTGGAATTGTTTTGTCGATCGAGAGTTTAAGCCAAATAGGTTTGAGTGCATATGCAATGACTTTATTATCCTTCAATTTTAAAAAACACACAGGACACGTCCTCGCCTGAACATAAATTTTTCGGAGAAGTGAAGAGAGGTACCCCGATGACAACGAAATCAAAGTCTAGGTACTAAATTGTTGACTTTGAAAGTCCAAATACTGAATTGTCTCGACAATTAATGAAAGTCTAGACACCATTTAAATATTTTTTTTCTTTTATTCTCCAAAACATAGTGGTGGTCTTGGAATAAACTTGTTGGGGTTTTTAATTAGGCTGCTCTGGCCAAACTAGGTTGAAAAATCCTTAAGAAACCCTCAAATTTATGAGTAATAATTGTAACTAAAAAATATTTGAAGAATGACTTGTTTTTTTAAAGCCAAGAATAAAATTAGTGTTTGGAAAGGAATTTTAGACTTCATACATATTCTTACTCTAAGTCTACATTGAATTGTAGGGGATGACACCCAAATTAATTTTTTGATCTATAAATGGTGTCATCCTTTCCTTTTATTTAATTTTGTTCCTGATAATTTGAAAGATTCTCTTGACGTACTTATCTTTTGCTGTTGACAAGGTTATTCTTCAAGGCAACATGGATCTTATTGCTATTGCTCATTTTCTTCATGTAAAAATTGCCAATGCTATTAGAGCTATGCATTTGCCTATCTATTCAACTTCAAATAAGTTTGGTTTAAAAGGTAATGGTAAATTTGTTGGATTGGAGATCCCACATAAAAATATAACAATATTAAATATAATTTAAATGTAGGTGGACTATTCCTAATTGTATCAGACATTTTGTGGATAAAACCCAACACCTTAAATGTGCTTAAGTTGAGATAATATCGGTATAATACGGACTCCATGTGTCACACTTGTTGCTGTTCAACTTGATATCAGAGCGGGTTATTTCCAATCATGTTCCGAGTCCAATGGGCTCGAATTGAATTGGGACTTCAAAAAATTGTTGTGTTGGCTTCCGCTGACTTAATTGGGCCTTCAAAAAATTGTTGCGTTGGCTCCAACGAAATGTATAACGAAGATTTCGATGTGTATTTTGGACTTGGTTTCACGTGCTAACCTCGTACTTCAGTTGCACGTGAAGGGGTGTGTTGAATTGGAAATCCCACATCAAAATATGACAATATTAAATATAACTTAAATGTGGTTGGACTATTCCTAATTGTACCGAGGCATTTTATGGATAAAACTCAACACCTTAAAGATGGTTAAGTTGGGAGAATATCGATACAATACGGAGTCCATGTGCCACGCTTGTTGTTGTTCAACAAAATTCTCTATTAAGTTTGCTTCTAATATTCAAATGTCCTCTTGTAATTTAAACGCTTATTCAGACTTGCTCACTCTAATGTGGAAAATTCGTATTCCTCCAAAAGTTAAACTTTTAGTTGGCTCCTTATATTATAAAGGTTAAAAGCCAGAGATCGATCACATTATATTTCCTCTCAAATTCCTGACATATGTGTTATCTGCCAGCAGCATACTGAATTATTGGCTCATCTTTTAAAAGATTGTCCATATACACAAGCTATTTGGAATTTATGTACTATTCAATTGAATCTTTTAAGCTGGAATGACTCCTTTATTTCTTGGTTGGATTATATAAGAACTACTCAAAAAGATGCTAAGATTTTACTATAAAAGTTATTTTCTCATTGCTACTCTATTTGGAATTCTCGAAATGGCCTAATTTTTAGGCAGCAACGGTCTCAGCCTGCTGGGGTTGTCTTTGAAGCTGTTGGGCTTCTTAATAACTATCATAAAGCTAATCCTTTATTTTCACAGTAAACATTAAATGGAAGCCTCCTGAGCCAGGACACTTGAAGCTTGATTTTGGTGTCATCAATGGGAGAACTAGCTAGTGCTCCTTGGAGGATGACTACACTAGTCCAAAATATCCTTCAGCTGCAATCTCTTTTGTTAGTTTTGCACCTGTGTTTAGAGATGCTAACTTCTTAGTTGATGGGTTAGCAGATAAGGGACGTGAGATTTCAGATAGTAGAACTCGGTCTTATTCTCTCCTTGCTCATGTACTTCTTACCATCGAGTTTGATCTTGTTGGAGAAGGATGTGACCGTTAAAATTTTGTGATAATTTTGTTTTACCAATCGAAATAAAGAACCGCTTTCATTCTTGAAAAGGTTTCCAAAGTAATTAATCGCCATCGTTCACTAATTATGTGCTACATATTATACATACTCCTTTCTCTTTCAGACCACAAGTCTGAACATGGACCCAACTTTAAATGCCTTTGGCTGAGCTTGGCCTCTACTTCACAATGGGGAACAATCCATCTCTTGTGGTGAATGCTCATAAGACGTCATAGTCGATTTGTGTTACATATTCAACATACGAGGTTACTGCTCGCGCTCAAGGGCAGTTTTGCAAAGTCTCCCCTCAACATAATTATTTGTTGAAATTATTTGTCAATCTTTATGCACATTGATCCATCAAAAATTTAGATTATGTTCTATTTTTCTGGTTGATATGCCTGTTTGGGATGGATTTTTAAAGTAATTTTCGCTATTAGCACTTTCGGGAGGAAGTACTTCCAAGAGAAAGTACCTCCCATGTGCTTCCTACAAAACTACTTTGAAAGCTTATAAGTGATTCTCTAAACTTTCTCAAAAAAATTTTAAGTATAAAACACTCTATAATTTTTAAAAGTACTTTTATATGTTTGGAAGTGATTTCAAAAGTTATACCAAACAGATCAATATTGATCTGCACAATGTATCAATATCTACTCTTCTGATACCTCTCATCAACATAACTATTATATTTCTTGACTTTTGAAGACTTCTCCATAACCAAATCATTAACCTCATCAAATCATTCAGTTCATATTCTCCTAAAATTCTCTTGCGGGCTTGTTTCCTCACAGCAGTAATTACTTCTCAAAGTTGAGATTATGTAGTGTACTTCATGCATTTACGTATGAAATCAAATGTTAAAAGTGGAATATTCAGCCGTGGCATATAACTATTCATTTATTACAACCAACATAACATTGGAGAAACCAAAAAGTAAGACTAAAGCAAAATCTTTTAACAAAGTTTTATACAAAGATATGTATCTACTGTGGTATCAATTTCAATTTGTCTAACAAACCACTATGGTGTTTGGTTTTCTGAACACTATAGATTAAAACTGAACTCAGAAGTAAAAGGAGCAGCTTCGTCAGTGGGTCAAGCAAAGTTGAATGCATACAATCACAGGGTAGATCAGAGACCATGTCTAACAAAGACGTTTACTCACCGTATCTGGATCACTAATCACTTCATTCCATTCCCTTGGACTCACATACTTCCTAACCTTTTCAGTAGGTGATACAGCAGGCATGCCAAGAGTGAGAATCTGCATAAACATGTGCAATGAGAATGCTTACCACCACCTCACAACAAAGAATAACAAAATGTATTCCACAACTGAAGTTTCTATATCGAATAACACATACCTCCTTCAACCTGACCTTTACATGATCCCATCTAAAGGGTGCATCTTCCCCTGCTGTCAGAGGAGAGCTGCTACTATGTCCATGATGAATCGCCTCCTCTTTAGGACTCACTGGTGATTCGAGTCATCTTAGCCCTTGTAAACGGCTATGGCTTTGTATGAACTCAAAGACTTTCTCCACCGATTCTCGTGTACTACATATGCTGCCATTCATCCCTTTTGGTGCAAGTATGATATCGCCTGAAACGCGATGTACATGATCAGCTTAGTGAGCAACAGAACAGTAGACCACATTAGCCTTCCAAGTACAAAACATACACAAATAACATGTACCCTATTCAACATTTTCAAAATCTATACACTACACCAACAAAATCAACAAAGAAGTAACCTTTATAAAAAAACTAAATCCTCCCACAAAAAAATCTAAGTTCATCATTTGCTCAACAAATTCAGACTAAGCAATTCACAACCCAACAGTGCATCAAGTTCCAAACTTTGAATCACTAAGTTCTTGATGAAAAAAATTGGGTTACCAAATCCTTGCAGAGCTAATAGAGAGTAGGAATTGTCAAATTGACTGCGTCAGTTGGCATAGTATGAAGTATAAGACTGATGTGGTCATTTTCTATCAAGTATCATTCATACATAATAAACATTCACTATCTCCATCTAGCCAAGTCCAAGTCTTCGGCCTCAACCACCAATGACCAAACCGGCCTCATGACCAATTTGTTCTTCTACCCCTCAGAAACATAAATCTCTATGCTTTTGCACACTTAACCAATATTTCTCAGAAGTTTAGATCTTTACTCATAATCCATTAGTCCTAGAAAAATTCGACCACAGTTCTCTTAGTAGTTTCACCTCTAATCACATAATGCCTCCTAATCAGCCCACTCAAACAAAGCACAAAATCAAAAGACTCAAGCTTTAACATGAACTATGTCATCAATCATACTTTTATTTCTATACTAAACCACATAATCATAAAGTAAAAAAAAAAGCCCAAAACAGAGGTATCGAGACCATAGCGAAGAACTGTACTATTTTTCTTATAGCAAAACAAAAAGCACCCACACAATTAGTCATTGTAAGAAAATTGATGTATTTGAGTCTACCATGTACTTACTCTTGTACAATAATTCCTTCAAAATCATATAGGTTTATAAACTTGTATAACACAGACTTCTCCAAACCAATTTCAAAGGTGAAATAATATTCTGTAGACAATATTCCAATCGAATTTGGCAAACTGTAAGGTATTCAACAATACCCTTTTCAATTACGTATAAACTATGTGACTTGAATTGAATTCAAACAGTAATAGGCAGATTGCAGGCCAAGCCATACATTTCAAAAAATTAGTTAAATGAAGAATGATTATGACTTACAAATGGAGAGATCACACAAATTAGGGATACTAAACTTCTTTACAACCTACAAAACATTAGATCAAACTACTTCAAATAACATCTTGTGAAGGTACAACATTTAAAGATGGTATAAACCAAGACTTGGCTAACCCAAATTTTTGAGCCACTTCAAGCCATCAAAATGAGTAGAAAGTCCAGTTCGACATTGACACTACAAGAAAAACGCACCTAGACCGCGGACCATTTCCATCGTCTAGGTGCGCATTTTCGTCGTTTAAGTACCTAGATGACGAAATCTCTGTGGTCTAGGGTACGTTTTCCAAGTGTCGTCGTCCAAGTACTTGGACGACGGAAAACTACATTTCCGTCGTCCAAGTCGCCTCCTAGACAGCGGACTATTTCTGTCGTCCAAGTACCACTTGGACGACGCAAGCATCATTTGTGTCGTCCAAATGGTACTTGGACGACGAAAATAGTCCGCGGTCTAACTGCCACTCGGACGACGCAATAATTCCGTCATCCAAGTACCACTTAGACTAGGGGATTATTGCGTGGTCTGAGTGATCACTTAGACCACGCAAAAACTCTGTAGTCTAAGTGGTCACTTAGACAACGGATCAATATATTTTCCGTAGTCTAAGTGAAAACTTAGACCACAGATCCATTTATTTTCCGTAGTCTAAGTGCTCACTTAGACCACGCATATGAATATGTTCCATAGTCTAAGTGAATATTTTTTTAAATTAAAATTTGAATTTAAAGTAAAATATTAATAAATTAATTAAAATATTATTTTTTTACTTAAATAATTAAAATTTGTACATACATCAAATTAAATCATTCGGAATTGAAAATACGATATCATGTTCTACATATCTAGAATATAAACTACTAAAATACAGAAGAAGCAAACACGACGCCGAGTTCCCGGCCTCCAGCTGTGTCGTCGTCGTCGAGGTATGGGTTCGGAGAAGGTGGACACTGTTGTCGAGCCTAGTTTTGCATGAGGGCGATGAGCTGGGCTATCTGCGCGTGTTTCTCATCAAGCCTCAAACGCATAGATTGTGTTTCCTCCCGTGTGAGTCGAGCCTCCTGAAGGGCTGCTTGGACCAACGCATCCCGTAGATGAGTCAGAAGATAAATCTCGCTGCACCTTACGTCCCATCCCTCTAACCTCCTCGCCAGCTCGACGACCGTATACCTCATCGGCGATTGCAATTTGGCTCCTATCGATAGAGGAGGCAGGTCTTTTGGCGGCAAATTCGGGTATGCGAGCTACGTGTTGGCCAATTCCTCCTGCGCCCGTTCTACCAACCTCGCCTGAAAATAATAATAATTAAATAATTATAAATTTGTACGACAGTTTAATAAATAATAACTAAATAATAATTACGTTAATTAAGAAGAAATATATATGACACTTAATTGTCGTATTGACTCGCTTCATTGTCGAGCCCAAGCGTCACGTAAGCACTGACACTAGCATCCAGATAAGGGTGTTTGGAACCCTTATCTCTGTGCTCCTTGGAAATTTGGATCATCTGCTTGGAGCCGGAGGTATGATGTTTGTCATTCTTCTCCCAGTTGGTCTTGTTGATTTTCAAGAATTTCTGTTGGATAACAAAAATTATTAAAAAATTAAAAAATAACTAAAAAAATAATAATTCAATTTCGTCAATTTAAATATAAAAAAAATCACCCGATATTCTTTTGCTTCGAAGTGGGTGACCAACCATTCTCACTCATCTTCCCTATCCCCACGCAACTCTACGGGGGTAGGCACTCGGCCGATATCTTCATAATACTTTATGAAGTTTGTACTTCCAATCATGGTAGATGGCGTTGGCGGTGCTGTTGATGTGCCTAAACATCTCCGATGTGGAATCCACCTCGTATTGTTCCTATACGAAAAGAATAAAAAATTATAATCGTAGATATTATGAAATTATGATTTTTATTGGTTATTAGAAAATAAATTTAAAATTGTACGTATTATGTACTGAAAGTTCTTTAAACACTTTCCCCTTCTCTTCGGCTTGCAACTCCTTCCAGGTAGGCACAATCATACGAACCTTGTTGTGAATGATTGACCCGATGTTGTGTGACGAGAGACTAGCTTGATGAGAGGTGGGAGGGCCATCGGTGAAATTTTCGTACGGCAACTGGATCTTTTGCTCAATCGCCTTGAACAACTTCTCAGATTTTTCGCCTTTTACGAGTCCTCGAAACCTTTTGGGTTGAGGGTCTGTCGGAGCCCTCCTGACCTTGCGGCACGCACTATAGAGGATAGACTCGAAAGAGGCCGACGACGCCTGAGCACTTTCTGACATCAATGTCGGACCGGAATGGGTGTCATCACCATCAGTCCAGATAGTTGGGGCATCGGGAATTTCTCCAGTCGCAGCTGCCAAAGGACCAGCTGAAGAGTCTGGAGGAGGCACGACGTTATCCTTCTCGAGCTGCCAACCGACTGGCTCTGCGAAGAGTCAGAGTTGAGCATCTTCGGCCTCTTTTTGGGCATTTTTCTTACCATACGGAGCCATTTAATTAACCTAGGACTTGTAAAAATATAATTACCATAAAAATTATATATAATAATTTACCATAATTACAATAATTAATTATTTACTATAATTACAATAATTACCATAATTTACCAATTATTGTTTTTAATAATTCAATAATTTACCATAATTACTAAATAAGGTACAATTATCAATTTATTATTTTTAATAATTCAATAATTTACCATAATTATAACAAATTTACAATAATTACAAATTATACTATAAATAATAATTACCAATTATAATTACAACGATAATTACAATAATAATTATAATTTTCAATAATTACAATAATAATTATGATTTATAATAACTACAATACAATAATTAATTACTAAATAACCATAATTATCATAATTTACAATAATTCCAAAAATTTACTATAATAATTACAAATTTTCCAATTATTATTACCAATTTACCAATTAATACTAATTTATTATTTTTATTAATTAATTTACCTATTTACTAATTTAGTATTCAACCCAAATTAAAAATATAATTATGTTAAAACTTTAAAAAATTACTGGAGAAAGGAGTTGCGGGAGAGCGGAGTCGACGGAGGGAGGGAGTTGCCGGAATGTCGCCTGATTTTTGAGAGAGAGTGAGAGAGAGAGAGAGAGGAGAGGAGAGGATGATTGAGAAATGGAGGAAAAAAGGATCGGCCAATTCCTTTATATAGAGTTTTACCTAGACGACGGAGAGAACCGTTTCAATTTTTGGAACCAGCACCTATTAAATTTTGCGGGTGAGAGTTAACCGCCTTAATTTTGGGGAGCGTTTCGAATTTCACTTAGGCGACAGAAATAGGCATCTCCGTCGTACAGGTGAAATTTGAACCGTTCCCCGAAAAATTGGTAGCGGAAATTAAACCGCCAACTTTTTCATCCTAAACGAGGGAGATATACCATCTCCTTCGCCCAAGTGGTCACCTGGACGACAGAGATAGTCTGTTTCCATCGTCCAAGTGGTCACCTGGACGACGGAGATGGTCTATGTCCGTGGTCCAGGTGAAATTTCAGTAAAATTAATTTTTAAAAATAATTCGCAAGGAAGTTTCCGATTTGTCATTTGAATAAAATAGTCGTAAAATATCGATTAAAGAATCGTATATATAAACAATTGAATTTAAGACGACGAATAATCTTACGTCTTTAAACTTGTTAATTATCTACTAATCTGTATAACTTAAGTGTTATTAAGTATAGGCTCATTGCATATCGATATTAATGAAATTGAATTTGGACAAAACAACTGTTGGATACATTCGCCATAAGACAATATATAAATAGAATAATTTTCACAAAATAGTAAGTTCGTTCAGGGTTTCATCGGCACAGTCAACTGCAAAACCAAAATTTTTACAAGCCAGAAACGTGGATACACGAAAATCCGTAAGTCCTATTTTGGAACCGTCAACGCTCACACTCCAAGAATTATTTACTCTATGGTCTCGATGAACATAATATGCATTGGGACATGGTCCAGATGGTCGTTGTCTTAAATGAAATTATGAAATTTTTACTTAAACGACGTAAAGACACATTTGCGTCGTCCAAGTAAGCACTTAAACGACGCAAAGACACGTTTGCATCGTCCAAGTACGTGTATTTGCGTCGTCTAAGTGAAAATTTCGTAATTTAGGGTTAAGACTTTAGGGTTTAGGGTATACTTAGACGACGGTTTGACATTTTTGCGTCGTCTAAGTGCTATTTTTAGGATTTAGGGTTTTATATATGTATAATTAATTATTATTGTGTTTAATTACCTTAGTATGGACCCATGTTTGGGTTTCGTGAAAATATGATTCTCGATCGATCCAATCCTCCGGATTAATTAATTAATTTTAATTTTCGTCAGTCGAAGCGATCACGCTATTTAATTAATTATTAAATTAATTAAGAACAAAATTAATAGTTGTACATACTCCTACTCATAATATATATAATTAATCGATCATGCATCATTACAATAATTAATTACCAATTAATATTTCTCGTCGTTATATTGTACTCTTCGTCATAATCGTCGTCATCATCATCCCTGTTATCCGATTGCTCCTCCTCATCATCATCATACTCAACATCGTCTGACGAATATCCTGAGTCCTCGTCCTCATCCTCATCATGTGCCTCTTCAATAATATCATCTTCAGTTAGATCCGTACAACCATCAGGCATGGGTAAGCGTTCACTAACTTGAACCAGGTCAATTACGTCAGAGCGGATGACAGAAATATTAGGCTCTTTATAGGCAGGAATGTCTTTTTCTGGTTCATCAGCATCTTCAGTCGTCGATGTCCCTTCAGTTGTCGTACTATTCCATATTCCTCGATGAGAGATATGGTTCACTATTTTTCACCTTTCACCAGCTTTCGGATCATCGAGATAGAACACCTACCTAACTGAGGTGGCGAGAGCGAAACGCTCATCCTCATACCAGCTTGAGTTTGTATCGACTGATAAAAGTCTCAGGTGTTCCTTTGTACGCTTGAACCATTTGCACTTAAATAGGAAAACGTTGACATCATTCTCGTAACATAGCTGAACGACATATACAATAGCCCCGTAATATAGATCATTGTCTTTCCCAACCGCTACCCCACTGTCTTGTGTTCTTCTTCCTTCATCTCGAGCCAATGAATGAAACTTTACACCATTCACAAAACATCCGAGGTAAATATAGTGTTTAATCGGCTTCCCTGCTAGCAAGTGCTTTGGCCAAGACCACCACCCCCCGTGGTTTTTGGATTTTTGTAGATCAATCATCTTGGAAAATGGGAAATATATATATAATTAAAGTGTTTGCTTTCTACAAACATGTATATAAACTAAATAATTAAACATATGTACGTACCCATTAGAAGAAATAATCGGGGAACTTCTTCTTAACCATTTTCTCAAACCACGTCAAACGCTTGTCCGGGTTTAACGCTTGAAGCCTCTCCCTGTACCCAATCATGTACGGCTCAACTTCTTCACAGTCTCGCAACACTACCCAATGTGCCTCAATAAGTTCTTCTCATGTTAACGATTCTTTGAATACTCCTTTAAACGATCGTATGACATTTGTGACGACAGAAAGATTGATGCGGGCACTGGGATCTCGGGCGGTGGGAGATGGTGGATCTTTGAGGTACCTGTTGTTGTAAGTAACACACTCATGCATTAGGTACGTCTCTGCTATGGAGCCATCTGGGGCCAACCTATTTTTTACGAATCTTTTATATTGTCCAAGCTGTGTACAAAATCAAACGTTCAATTAAATCATTGTAGTATAAGTACATATAGCTAGTAATCTCCAGTGGAACAAATAAGGGATCGAAAAATCTATATAATTAATTAATTGTATGTACCTTTCTTGAGGATACATCAAAGTGTACTGGACCGGACCGGAAATGAGCACCTGCTTGGGCAGGTGGATCATTATGTGAATCATGATATCAAAGAAAGCAGGGGGAAAATCCTCTCTAGTTTGCAAATGATATACACAATTTGTTGATGCAGTTCCACCACATCTGACTTCTTTAATTCTCTGGTGCATAACCTTTGCCACCATGTGCATAATGCCACTATTGGTTCTACGACGTCACGAGGCGAATATGACCGAATTACGACTGGAATCAGATGTTACAGCATAACGTGATAGTCATATATCTTTAGACCAACAAACTTGTGTTACACCTCGTTCACTGCTCCTATTATAGTAGCTACATACGGAGCCGGATAACGAATGCTCTTAAACCAATGAAATACAGAACGTCTAAGTGTCGACTTCACTGTGTAAGGTGCAGCTAGCATCTTGTTGTACACTCCTCTCCTATGCCTCCTTAACCACAAGGGACGACATAGATTCATAGATTCCAGATCTTTGCGCGCTTTGGAAGTATCTTTGGTCTTGAACTTAATACCGAGAATTGTTGCCACAACACTGTCGCACACATTCTTTTCTATGTGCATCGTGTCCAAGTTGTTCCTCAGGTTTAACTTCGACCAGTAAGGGAGTTCAAAGAATATACTCTTGTGATGTTAATAGTTGAGATCACTTGGAGGTATTGGATTGCATTTCTTTACATCCTTGTCATTGGTCAACACACCAAAGTCGAAATACTCAACCTCTCTAAAATCTCTTTGCCCGACCAACTACGGGGTTTAGGATTATTCTCTACCGTCCTGTCAAAATGAGCTTCATCCTGTCGCCACGGGTGGTCGTAAGGAAGCCATCTACGGTGACCCAAGTAACACACCTTCCCCGCGTACCAACTAGAGTTCACGTCGTCCAAACATAGAGGACATCCATTATATCCTTTCGTCCTGCAGGCTGCCAACATCCTATACGCTGGAAAATCGTTGATCGTCCACATTACGGTAGCCCTCATCATGAACATTGTGTCAGTGAATTTGTCATAAGTTGGGACTCCATTTTCCCACAACAGTTTCAGCTCGTCGATCAAAGATCTGAGATAGACATCTAAGTACTTCCTTGGAGATTTAGGACCTGACATTAGCAGAATAAGGAAATTAAATTCCTTATTCATGCACATCCACGGAGGCAAGTTGTACGACTTTAGAATAACTGGCCAACTGCTGACGGCAGAGCTATTACTACCCCAAGGATTGAATCCGTCTGTAGATAGTCCAAGTCTAACATGTCTAACCTCTGCGGCAAAGTCTCCAAATTTGCTGTCGAAATGTTTGAAAGCCTCTCTATCCACGGCGTGTCTCAGCAGATCGTCATCTATTCGCTTTTCTGCGTACCATCGCATCGCCTCTGCTATATATAGAGACATGTACAGATGCTGCAATCTGGGAATCAATAGAAAATATCGAAAAACCTTTACAGGAATTTTTTTTTCCGAACTCTTCCTATTCTGCTCATATCTACGCTGGCCACATACGGGACAATAGTTCAAATCTTTATACTCTTTGTAAAATAACACACAATCATTTGGACATGCGTCAATTATCTTGTACTTTAGGCCGAGGCTGCTCAAGCTATTTCTAACGTTATAATTGGATTTAGGAAGATTGTGATCATCATGAAGCAACTTACATATTTGCTCCTGAATTTCGTCAAAAGCATTGACTGACATTTTGTGCTTCACTTTTATCTTCATTTGCTCCATCACATATTGCAACACATTCTCTCGACATCCAGGGGACACTAGGGTCTGCGCTTCAAGTAGCATCCTATTGTACTTATCCATCTCACTAGTGTCAGTGGCCAAGCTAGCAGCGGGGAATGTGTCATCATGCTCATTAGTGGTATTGTAACCTCCCTCTTGGTGTTGGTATCCACCATGAATAAATCCCGGAAACGCATCATTAACCAAATATGTAGTTGGGTTGCAAGCAGGGGGGCGACACCACTTCCGCTGGATGAGGCACCCTGGTAACTGTACCCTGAGCTGAAGTCTACTGAGCTGAAGTGTACTGCTTCACCATGCTCGCTCCATTTGTGTAACTCCACATCATACCATTTTCGTACAGGTGTTGCACCATAACATTAACCTCCACATATTGACAGTTAAGACATTTTTTAGACGGACACCTGAAACGCTTCTTTCCCTGACCATATTTTATCGCAAAATTCACAAATTCGCTAATTTCATCCATATACCGGACATCACTTCTATTCCGCTACTTCATCCAACTCTTGTCCATACTTCTACGAAATTTAATAATTAATTATCATATTAGTCAACTACTATATATATATACAGATTTTCAAGTACTTATTAAACTATTATATATATACACAAATTTTCAACTACCTTAATTAAAATAAATTATTAATTAATTACCTTCAATAATTACCTTTATTAATTATTGGTGAATATATGTACTCTACATCAATTACTTTAATATGTCTAACATGCATGCATGCATGTTTTAACTAAATATTAACCAAAGTTTTAAACATCCATGCATATATACGTACTACGTACTGGTCTATATTAATTAACTAATATATATATCATCAATTACCTAACTTAATTAAAAATATATATTAGACGTACTAATTATCAATCCAATAAATCAAACATACAATTAATTATATATATAAACGTTAATGGTGTTAGGAAATTAAATACGTACGTACGTACCTAGCCTTCTCTGATATATGGCGAATCGATGGTTGGAGCCGGAGATATATATATATATATATATATACACACACACACACACACACATATAGAGCTAGCTAGTTTGCATGCATGTACGCCTGAGGAGAGTCTGAGGGAGAGAGAGAATGATCGATATATATGAGGATGAAGTTGAGACGAGCGAGCGGAGAGGAAGAGAGTTCGGCATGGACATTATATAATGCTTCACTTAGACGACGGAACTAGGTACTTTCCATCGTCCAAGTGGCCACTCAGACCACGGCGTGTCAGTCTGTCGTCCAAGTGGCCACTTGGACGACAGAAAGACTTTTTCCGTCATCTAAGTGTGACTTAGACCATGGAACCTTACGGTTCCGTGGTCTAGGTACATTTTTCTTGTAGTGTGATCCTTCAAAAACAACAAACATGCAATTAGAACTTAGATAAAGAAAAAATTGCATCTAAAATTTGCTGAACCCATGGTCAACTTCAACTTGAACATAGATTTATTTACTTGCACAAACTTAATCGTCAGTACCTAATCCTTATATAATACAAAAATTTGAGCTCTGGAAAGAGAGCCCGTGCGCGAGGTACGAGGATTGAGATTACTCAATGTGAGATAGAGATCAAACTGAATTTGCAAATATTTATTGATGTTGACAACAGTGATGGAATTAAGTTTTCATCATATATATACACACAATAACTAAATACAAAATAATTGAAAGTTAGAAATTGAACTCAATCAACAGTACAGTTCTACATGAAGTTCCTTTGATCACTCTCATTGAAGTTGTTTCAAAATTCGTTGTCTCATATGAGAGTTAGTTAAAAAGAGGTGAGTCAAGAGTTGAGGATTAAAACTCGAGCAACTAAGCATAATAAAATAAAATCCCATTTGGTAGAATCCCTATCAGAGACAAAAGTCATCAATGAAAAAAGATAGAACATAGCCAAAAAATAATTAAGCAATCAACAATAGAACAAACTATAGTATATTATTCTAGTAGACCTAGGGTTTAATCGATTCATACCAAACAAAGAAAACCCAGAGAAGAGAATAGACCAACCTTCAGGTCTACCCTTTTCTTTAAGGCTCCTCTTGTTGGCCAAAAGCATGGCAAAAACCAAATCAGAATAGAACACCAGGGTATACTGAACTACTCATATCAAGGAACATAAAGTTGGTTAGTAATTTATAAAATAATGCAATTTCATTAACCAACATCACAATTATCACTACGAGAAAAAGCAACTTAGATGATGAAACAGTGAAGGTTTCGTCGTCTAAGTAGAATTTAGACGACGCCAATAAATTGTGTCGTCTTAAATATTTTTTCGTCGTTTAAGTCACACTTAGACGATGGAAATGACTCTTTTTCGTCTAAGTGAGGGATGAGATGACACATCGACACGTCGTCGTCTATGTGACTACTTAGACGACGCAGCATCGGTGCCTCATCTCATCCCTCACTTGGATGACGAAAAATGCACACAGTATGACGTCTAAGTAGTCACTTAGATGAAAAATAATCATTTTCGTTGTCTAAGTAAACCAAATTATATATTGTGCCAGATTTTTTTCCTCTTCGCTTGCTCATTCTCATTCTCATTCTCTCTCGATCATACTCTCCTCACAGGTATAACTAGCTAGCACTATATATATATATATATTTGGCCCCGACCATCGATTCGCCATATATCAGTGAAGGCTAGGTATGTACGTAGTTAATTTTTGACAATTTTAACGTTTATATATATAATTAATTGTACGTTTGATTGATTGCATTGTTAGTACGTCTAATATTTATAATTATGTTAGATAATTGATTGATATATATATATATATTAGTTAATTAACTAGTATGCATGGATAATTAAATTTTTTGTTAATATTTAGTTAAAACGTACATGCCTGTTAAATATATTAAAGGAATTGATGTATAGTATATTCACTGTTAATTAATAAAGGTAATTAATATATATTTTAATCAATTATACGTTAATAAGGTAGTTGAAAATTTGTACATATAATAGTTTAATAATTACTTGAAAATATGTATATATAGCAGTTGACTAATATGATAATTATTAAATTTTGTAGAAGTATGGACAAGAGTTGGATAAAGTTGCAGAATAGAAGTGATATCCAGCAAATGGATGGAATCAGAGAATTTGTGAATTTTGCGATAGAACATGGTCAGGGAAAGAAGCGTTTCAGGTGTCCGTGAAAAAGATGTCTTAACTATCAGTATGTGGAGGTTAATGTTATGATGCAACACCTATACGAAAATGGTATGATGTGGAGTTACACTACGTGGAGCGAGCATGGTGAAGCTGAAAGGACCCAACCCCGATTCAGTTGCCCAAATCGGAATCGAACCCCTTCTGAAAATACGAACCAACAAAAACCATTCAAAATTTCGGCAGAGTTTCGTTACTAACGTGGAATTGCATAAACCTGCACCCTGAAAATAACACTTTGTCCTATGCCACAAAAGCCAAACCGTGGGCACCAATCCCATCCGGATTTCTCAATATCATCATAATTAACAAACAGTAAACATATTGTAATATATATAATATATATCCGAGAAAATCCGTATAAAACACGTATCAGGATGTATGAGAGCGACCTCTAGTGTAAATATATACAATACACACAATATATACATCAGTAGGCGAAACAAGAACCTACTGGAAAACACAGGTAGCTCGGATCACTAGCCTCCAACCGCGACGTGAAATACCAGAACCTGAACTGCAAACTGGGCACGGAAACCGAAAAGCCCAGGGGAAAGACATGAAAATCATTAGAGTGAGTGGACGAAAATAAATGTCTTTCACCGGTTGATATATATGTTAAAATAACATATGCAAGTCCAGGTAAATAGAAATAACAAAGTACACGAGGTAAACTCATACTCCTCCAACGTACTGAGCATGCAAGTAAAAATCCCACGGGGTCACTCATGGACACGTCCGTGCTAGTACAGTCTGAATCAGGGGATCCCAGACCCACACGTGATTCTAGCCAGAAAGGCCTAAGGTCAGAGGTCTGCCTCCCCCCGATAAAGGCCTCGGGTCAGGAGTCATAGCCTCCCCCGGTACACATCCTCGGGGATCAACCGGGATGCGAGTGTATCGATACAATAACATATACTAATATTGTACTCTGTGTAAACCAAATCGTAAATAGTTCGATGCAAATGCGTAAAGCAATATATGAATGCATATACGTAATGTATAATGATATAAGCATAATCGTCTAACACATGCTCATATAAATCGTAATCTCATACGCATGCTCAAGTTCGTAAAACATGTATAAAGACTCGCAATCATTCTGTGAAAAGAAATTGTCCACTCACAGACTCGCGTAACGCGCACTCGCGCTAATCTCGTGGTCCGGCGGAAGATCCCTCGCCCGAAGCACAATCACGATCTCGATCCCCTGAATATTCATAAAACATAACTGATCAAAAACATAACCCACAACTCTGTAGTTAACCACAGAAACCAACCGTTCCCAGAAATATACAATGCAGTATAAAATGATTAACGAAATTCCCGAAATCTCCACTCGAAACCCTCGACTGAAAATTCACTACCCAAATCAATCCGAAAACCTCTGGACTATAATCAGGGCGCGATTACGAGAAAAACGACATTAAAAACATCGAAAACCAAAAAGTCAACCCCTCGCCGGAGCTCCGCCGTTGACCGCCGCCGCCGATGGTGGCGCGCCGTCAACGGTGGAATTTCACGGCGAGACTCTCCAGATCACAAGATCTTTCCAAGCCTAAACCTTTCCTCTTCTACCACGAAGTCCAAATCTCACCGGAACTAGGCCAAATCACCTCGAAACAGATCAGAATTTCCAACTCCGGTGACCTATTCGGGACTCTCCAAAACCTCCACCAAACTCAAAATAAACCACCCAGGGAGATTCACCTAGGCTAGGGGAACTGAAACCCCATCATCTCCACCCTCATAATTCACCGGAGCACCACCTCCCAACTCCGGCGAACTCCGGCATCACAACCCGATTCAGGTTCCACAAAATCTCCATCAATTCCCATAAAACCAAATACCAAACAACTCGAAATCACATGGGGAAGCGAATCATACCTTTCACTTGGCCGGAGGTGGCCGGAATATGAAAATCGGCCGGCAAAACCAAACGGGAAACTTTCTCCCCTCGGGTCAACGGTCAACTTTCCCAATTTGGAAAGTCAAAGCTCAGTCAACGTCAAACAGTGTTTTGCGATTATTTTATGACTATTTCCGATATTTACACTCACGCCTCGGGTCGATCGACGATTCGAAATGGATAACCATCACGATTCGGATAAACACGAAACAATCGAATAAACTCGTCGAAAACTGAAACTTCAAATAATCACATTATATTCCTCGGTTATCAGAAAAATCATCTGGAACCGCCCACGAGCTCAAAATCACGTACTCTACAATTTTTGTGAAGACATTCAACTCAAATTCTCGGCCAAAATATAGTCGCGAATAGAATCGACAAACCACACATATATCGTAAAACTGCGACTAAGCATAATCTCGTAAATCGTGCCGAATACACAACTGACTCTGGTTCGGGTCGTCACAGAAGCTGTAGATTTCAGCTCAGGGTACAGTTACCATGGTGTCTCATCCAGGGGTAGTGGTGTCGGCCCCCCTGCTTAGAATCCAACTGCCGATTTGGTCCATGATGTATTTCCAGAATTTAGTCATGGTGGACACAAACACCAAGAGGGAGGTTAAAATACCACTCATGTGCATGATGAGACATTCTTTGCTATTAGCTTGGCCAGTAACACTATTGAGATGGATAAGTACAACATAATGCTACTTGAAGCCCAGACACCGTTGTACACTGGATATCGAGAGAATGTGTTGCAATATGTGATGAAGCGAATGGAGATAAAAGTGACAAACAAAATGTCAGTTAGTGATTTTGATGAAATTAAGGACCAAATATGTAAGTTGCTTCTTGATGATCACAATCTTCCTAAATCCCATTATAAGGTTAGAAATATCTTGAGCAGCCTCAGCCTAAAGTACAGGATAACTGATGCATGTCCAAATGATTATGTGTTGTTTTACAAAGAGTATGAAAATTTAGACTATTGTCCCGTATGTGGCCAGTGCAGATATGAGTAGAATAAGAAGAGTTTGAAAAAAAAAATTCCTGTGAAGGTTCTTCGATATTTTCCATTGATTCCCAGATTATAGCGTCTGTACATGTCTCTATACATAGCAGAGGCGATGCGATGGTACGCAGAAAAGCGAATAGATGACGATGTGCTGAGACACGCAGTGGATGTGGAGACTTTCAAACATTTCGACAACGAATTTGCAGCAAAGGTTCGAAATGTTAGACTCGGACTATCTACAGATGGATTCAATTCTTGGGGTAGTAATAGCTCTGCTGTCAGCACTTGACCAGTTATTCTGATGCCGTACAACCTGCTTCCATAGATGTGCATGAACAAGGAATTTAATTCCTTATTCTGCTAATTCCATGTCCAAAATCTCTGGAAAAGTGCTTAGATGTCTACCTCAGACCTTTGATCGACGAGCTGAAATTGTTGTTGGAAAATGGAGTCCCAACTTATGACAAATTCACTGACACGATGTTCCTGATAAGGGCAGCCATAATGTGGACGATCTGTGATTTTCCGGCGTATGAGATGTTGGCAGCCTGCAGGACGAAAGGATACAATGAATGTCTTATATGTTTGGATGATGTGAACTCTAGTTGGCACGCGGGGAATGTGTGTTACCTGGGTCCACTATAAGAAAAACTCACCTAGACCGCGGACATTTTCCGTCGTCTAGGTGAGATTTTCCGTCGTCTAAGCACTTGGACGACGGAACCTCCGTGGAGTATGTTCCGTACTCCAAGTGTTGTCGTCTAAGTACTTGGATGACGGAGACGGAGAATTCCGCGGTCCAAGTGCATACTTGGACCACGGAGTTTTTGGACTTCCTCCGCGGTCTAAGTTCTCACTTAGACCACGGAGAGTTGATCTCTATGGTCCAAGTGAGAACTTAGACCGCGGAGTTTTTGGGATTTTTCCGCGGTCTAAGTACACACTTAGACCACGTAGAATTGAACTATGTGGTCTAAGTGATTATTTAATTTTTTTAAATTAAATTTTAATTTGTAGTAAAATATTAGTAATTTAATTAAAATACTCCAATCTCATTTAAATAATTAAATATGTATACATTAATTAAATATAATAAATTGTTAATTACTTAAATAATAAAAAATAATTTGTACATACATGAAATTAAATATCGTTCGGAGTCGGAAAAAAACTATATAATAAAATACACAAACTACTAAAATACTGGAGGAGCAGATGCGCCGCCGAGTCCCCCGCCTCCAGCCGGGTCATCGTCGTCGGGGTATAGGTTCAGAGGAGGTTGACACTGTTGTCGAGCCTGATTTTGCATGAGGGCAACGAGTTGGGCTATCTGCACTTCTTGCTGATCAAGCCTTTGACGCATAGATTGATTTTCCTCCCGTGCGAGTCGAGCCTCTTCAAAGGCTGCTTGGACGGTCGTAGCCAGAGTACTTTTCCTTGCCGAACCTCCCGAAGATGAGTCGGAGGACAAATCTTGAATCACCTTAGGCCCCATCCCCCTAATCTCCTTTCCAGCTCTACGACCGTATACCTCATCGGCGATTGCAATTTGGCTCTCCATCAATAGAGGATGCAGGTCTTCGGGCGGCAAATCCGAGTGTGCAAGCTGAGTGTTAGCCAATTCCTCATGGGCCCGTTCTACCAACCTTGCCTAAAAAATAATACTAAAAATAAAATAATTATAAATTTGTACAAAAATTTAATAAATATTAACTATGCTAATTAAAAATACATATATATCACTTACACCGTATTGACTCGCTTCATTCTCGAGCTCAGGCGTCACGTACGCGCTTATGCTAGCATCGAGATAAGGGTGTTTGGAGCCCTTATCCCTGTGCTCCTTGGCTATTTGAATCACTTGCTTGGCATCGGAGGTATGATGTTTGTCCTTCTTCCCCTGGTTGGTCTTGTTGATTTCGGAGAATTTCTGTTGGACAACATAAATCATTAAAAAATTAATGAGTAACTAAAATAAAAATAATTCAAGTCTCTTAATTTAAATAAAAATGTAAACACCTTATATTCTTCATCTTGGAAGTGGTTACACAACCACTGCCACTCATCTTCTCTATCCCCACGCAGCTCTACGGGGGTAGGCACGGGGCCGATATTGTTATAATACACATGAACCTTGTACTTCCAATCACGGTAGATGGAGTTTGCGGTTTGGTTGATATGCCTAAGCATCGTCGGTGTGGGATCCACCTCATATTGTGAAAGGACCCAACCCCGATTTAGTTTCCTAAACCGGAATCAAACCCCTTCTGAAAACACGAACCAATAAAAACCATAGAAATTTCGGCAGAGTTTCGTTACTAACGCAGAATTACCATTACCTGCACTCGGAAAATACACTTCATCATATGCTACAAAAATCAAACCGTGGGCACCAATCCCATCCGGATTTCTCAATATATCAACAGTAATGTAAAGTAATAAATATAACTACACTTTACAGAAATCCGGGGAAAACCATATGAAAATATATCAGAATACTCAGAGCGACTTCTAGTATAGATATACAAATAGTAGGCCAAACTAAGAACCTACCATAAAAGAAACATTGCTCGAATACTATGTCTCCGACCACGATGTGCGACACCAGAGTCCGAACTGCAAACTGGGCACGGAAACCGAAAAGCCCAGGGGAAAGGCAAGTAAAATGTTAGAGTGAGTGGACGAAAATAAACATATGCCTTTCACCAGTTTCATATACATAATCAATATAAAACAATGCGAGTTCGGAAAGTATATATGGAGGTTGCCAGGCGAATCTCTCAAGCCCGACGGTCAGGTGAATCGCTCAAACCCGACGGTGATAGTGCCAGGGGAATCTCTCAACCCCGGCGGCATACATGGGAATCTCTCAACCCTGCCCAGAGGAATCTCTCAACTCTGGCGGACTACCGGTGATCAGCCGAGTAGCCGAAGCATCGATGCAGTAATGCCATCACCAATAAACATAAAATAATACCTCCGAAAATAACATATATCTCAACATCGTATAAAGTAAATACAGAAATTCACGAAAAATCACGAACTCGCAAACAACTGTGAAAATATAAAAATGTCCACTAACAGGTGAGCGTAACGCGATACGCGTTAATCTCGTGATCCAGCGGAAAATCTCTCGCCAAACGAACGATCACGAACCCCTGAATAATCATAAAATCCATTCCTCAAAATTATATCTCGATACCTCAAATCAAATCACGAGAAACAACCATTCTCGGAAACACATAATTCAAATACGACGAATTGTCGAAAATCCGATAATCACATCTCAAAACCTCGCTATAATTTCCGATGCTCAGATCGAAAAACAAACATCACCACTGCGATCGGGGCGCGATTCCGAGTGAAATGACATGCAACTTGTCGAAAACCCAGAAAAGTCAACCTTGACCACCGTTGACCACCGCCGGCAGCGGCAGCGCCACCCAAACTTGAAATTTCGCAGCGGAGCAACAACTATTCCACTCAAAATCATCCAACAAACAACTTCCATAACTACACCAAAGTCCAATTTTCACTCTAACTAGTTCAATTTCAAGCAAAACCGAATTCAAACCAAACTTTCAATCCATGAATTCTCCAAGCATAAGCAAAATTGAAACACCAAACTTACATGGTAGCTTCTTGGTTATGAGAGCTTCAAAGCCCAGTACTTTTTGTAGCTCAAATAGGCCGGAAAAAGTTCAACCAAAAACCCCCAAAAATCACAAACTTTGGCCGGAAAATTCTCCCTCCTCCGGCGTCCTCGCCGTGAACGGCGACCGGCACGAGGACGAGGACATCACGGCGAGTCGATTGAGCCCTTGGCCAAGGCCGGAGATGGCCGCACGGCATCTTGCCGCCGACGAGACGTGCACCGTCGCACCACCCACTTCTCCCCCGCGTTGACCGGTCAACACACTTAAATGCCAGATTTTTGACTTTCCCAGACAGGAAACCTCCATATATATCTTCTATTTTTGGAAACTTCCAATACACATTTCGACAAACTTCAAATACTCGTAACTTTCGCGTCGTAAATCCGATTTCGATAATTCTCGCGGCAACAAACTCAACTCAACATATTCTTCAATTTCAACCCGAAGTCAAACACTTCGATAAATCCGATAAAAAGTCAACGGTTCAAACCATCACATGCTTAACCGACTAAATAATCAACAGTTGAAAATATTCGTAACTTAATCCTCGTAACTCGGAATAATCCTTCGGAAGTTCCCACAAGCTCGAAATTAAATTCTCTACATCTTTCGTGAAGAATCTGAAATCAAATTCTCGTCCGGTAATTTAGTCGCTACCGAAGCCGCCATATTAACCCGATTATACCAAAATTTCAAATATTCATATTTTATTCATCGGTCGTCCAAATAATGATCCGAAACCGCCCACGAACTCGAAATCACACGTACAACGACTCTCGAGAAGAGACTCAGCTCAAATTCTCGGCCAATAATTTAGTCGTGATCAAGTCTGGCGATTCAATTATCTATTGGAAATCTGCGATTACGCATAACCTCATGGACTAAGCTGATTACACTGTTAATTCTGTTCCGGGTCATCACAAATCCACCCCCCTTAAAAAAATTTCGACCTCGAAATTTCCAAGTCTACCGACTAAAAGTAGGAGCACTGCCTTTGCATACAGCTCAACTCTCTAGTGGCTACGTCAACTGAACAACTCTGTCAATGGAAAATATCTCTGTACCCTCAAATCTCGAATCTGAACTGGCTCTTCACAATTGCCAAGTCTTCCTGCACAAGGAACTGATAGGGTACAAAACATGCAACGATTCTTAAATGTAGTTCCATCACACGGAACACAACACACACAAAAGCCAACGCTATAGGCAATGCCGAACTATACGGCACAACACAAACTCGCCTATGATCACATACGGATCAAAATAACGTGGCAAATCACAACTCAGCCTACTCACATCAACATAACTCAAACATCGAACTCGGGCAATTATTAACCTGTTTCCGCTAATCCGAAAGTCTGTGGTAACACACTTCACAAAATCAGAATCAAACGTCAACTCAAATCAAACTCGCTCCAGCACAAAGGAGCACAACATCGTTCCTCAAAACGACGCAATGTCAGAATCATAGTGGTCTACAAACTAGTACTGCAAGCAATCTCGAACAGTTGAAACTGCTGATCCCAAATCCCTCGGAACTGCAATACACAAGACCACAACATGCACTCCAAGGTCTGAATAGTCCTCAAAGATCACCCGCCAATCTGAGGAAAAGAAACTGTACTAAACTGTAATCTGGTCCCCAATGCTCTCTGCAACGCTTGCCAACATTCAGTTGTAACTGATTATCTCGATCAGCAGTCTGGAACACAGGTACACCATGAAAATGGACAACCTCCGCCAAACACAGCTATGCCAGCCTGCCACCGAAATCTTTTCCGAAAGTACAAGGAAAAGAACTAAGTTCATCAAATGGTCCACAATGGCCTGACAACTGGTACCACCAAACCGAAGTGCGTACTGGTACGCAAAACCACAGCAACAAGCTCCAACTTCTAATCGGAAATCTCCAATAGCTGTAACTCTTCGGCAAGTCTCCGCCTCCTAGCCATCACCTGCCGAAAAATGTGGCATCTGCACACACAAGCTGCTACACTCTTCTACAGGTTGCGTCACGAGTAGTATACTCGAAGTATCAGATACATCTCCGCACCACACTACTAGTGCCTAACGCACGCAAAACAATGAGCTTCAACATCATCACACTCAAACTCAGCTACCATAGCTCGCAACTCGGCTAACATGGAAACTCGAGCCACACACACATGAAACACTGAAGCTCCCGACTTCCGACTAAATGCATCAGCAACAACAATAGCCTCTCTCGATTAAACTCAAATGTGCAGCCATAATCGTTAATCGAGCCCATCCATCTACGTCGCCTCAAGCTCAAGTCTGGCGGAAAATGCAAGTAGATGAAACTCAAGTAATCAGTGTACGTCCTACACTGCGCTGCACGCCATAGCAGTAGTGTCTTGAACTCTCTGATGCTAACATAAAGATAGCTACACCCAAATCATACATAGGATACGTAGCTTCATAAAGTTTCCACTGTCTGAACCCATGAGCCACCGCTCTGCAATGCTGCATCAAAGCATAACCAAATCCAAATCTTGATGCATCGCCATAAACCACGAACTCACCATGATCGTCAGGTAACATCAAAACTGAAACAATGGTCAACCATCCTTCAGGAGTAAGAAACTCTCCTCGCGTGCATCGAACCACTCGAACTTGGCGCCTTCTTCGTCAATCCGGAAAGTGAAGTGGCAATCCGAGAAAATCCTGTACAAACCGTCGGTAGTAGCCTGCCAAACCCAAGAGACCCCTGATCTCTGGTACAATGGTAAGTCAACCCCAAATCAACACGGCTTTAATCTGGTCAAGATCCACGCCGAATCTCTCGGATAACATCACACAGCCCAAAATCCTCACTCTAATCAACCAAAATTCACACTGGCTGAACTTCACAAACAGCTGATCATCACGCGAAATCCACAAAACCGCTCGCAATTGCTTCAGGTGTTGACCCACACTCCTGGAGTAAATCAGGATATTGCCGACGAACACGACCGCAAACTTGTCCAGAAACCGTCTGAACACCTGGTCCATCAAGTCCGTAAAAACTACGAGGGCATTGGTCAACCAAACGGCGTGACCAAGAACTCCTGATGCCCGCACCGATATCTGAAAGCTGTCCAAACCACATCTGACTCATCGATCCTCAACTGATGGTATTCACACCCGAAATCAATCTTCGAAAAGACTGAAGCTCTCACGAGCTGATCAAACAGTTCGTCAATCTGAAGTGGAGGATACTTGCTCTCCTCTGAAGCCTGATTCAGCTTCCGGTAGTCGATGTACCACCTCATCGAACCAACCATCTTCCGCACAAACAATGCAAGAGTACACCACGATGATACGCTGGGTCGTACAAAATCTCCTCCAGCAACTCTCGAAGTTAAATATGTAGCTCCATCAGCTCCGCTGGTACCGAACGACAAAATTGCCGGTAATATGAGTCCAGTGCCCGGTAAAAGCTCAATGGTGTAGTCAGTCTCCCGAACTGGAGGAATACCTGGTAACTCCTCCGGAACACACCTGGAAACTCGGGAACCACCTCAATGTCACCAATGTCGGGCACAGCAACCATAGTATCCATAACATAAGCTAAGCAACAACATAACCCGTTTCCACCATCTGCTCGACCATCACCGCGAAACAGTATCTCAGGGAAATCTGGTCGTCGAAACACAACCACATTCTCGTGACCACCAAACATAGCCCAAATGTGTCACCAAGAAGTCCATACTCATATATATATTGTCTTATGATGAATGTATCTAACGGTTGTTTTTTCCAAATTAAATTTTGTTAATATTGATGTGCAGTGAGTCTATACTTAATAACACTTAAGTTTGTACACATTAGTAGATACTTAACAAGTTTGAAGACGTAAATTAATTCGTCGTCTTAAATCCCACTTTTTATGTATACTATTCTTTAATATTTTACGACAAAAAAAATCGAATGACAGATCGAAAACTTCCTTACGAATTATTTTTAAATATTATTTTTAGAGAAATTGTACTTAGACAACGAAGGAGGAGGACTTTCCGTCGTCCAGGTGAGCACTTAGACGACGAACATGGCCAACTCCGTCGTCTAAGTCGAAATTTTAAGCGGTCCAAATTTCACCGCTATTTATTTTAGGAACCGCTCAAAATTTGAACTTAGATGACGGAAGCTGAGTTTACGTCGTCTAAGTCATCACTTGGATGATGGAAAGGTCTCCTCCGTCGTTTAAGTTCAAATTTTGAACGGTTCCAAAATAAATGGCGGTCAATTTCCACCCGCCAATTAATTCGAGAAACCTGAGATTCACTTAGACGACGAAAATATGAGTTTACATCATCTAAGTGGACACTTGGACGACGTAAAATCAGCTGTCGTCATCTAAGTGAGGCGGGTTTCACTTAGACGATGTAAAATCACATACCATCGTCTAAGTGAAATAGTATAATTCCAGATTCTGGACAGTTTTTATCGCTTACTCGATCTCTCACACACCATTCTCTCTCTCTCTCTCTCTCTCTCTCTCTCTCTCTCTCTCTCTCTCTCTCTCTCTCTCTCTCTCTCTCTCTCTCTCTCTCTCTCTCTCTCTCTCTCTCTCTCTCTCTCTCTCTCTCTCTCAAACTCTGACTCCGGCAACACCTCACATCTCCCACCAGCGACACTCACTGGCCGGCCTCCACCTCCTTCGCCGCCTCCCACCTTCTCCACCGTTGGCCTCCTCCCTCCCTCCAACTCGTACGTCCTCCTTACACCCTCCCTCCACCGTACGGCCTCCTCCTTCCACCTCCGACGCCTCCCACCACCGCCCCTCCACAGTCGGTAAATTTTTATTTCTTTAAGTACATATGTATTTATAATTTTTTTAATATGTATTTAGGTATAGTACTACGTATTTAGGTATAATACAGTGTATTATGTTTAATTATAAATTGGTAAATTGGGTAAATTGGTAAAAATTATAAATTGGTAATTATTGTAAATTAGTAAAAACAATAAATTGGTAAATATTTTGTAAATTAAGTAAATATTGTAAATTGGTAATTATTGTAAATTAGTAAATATTAAAAAATGGTAAAAATAATAAATTGCTTAATATATCTCTATTAATTAAGGCAATAGGCTTTATGACAGTTGAGGAGGTAGAACTTTCATATTTCCTTAAATTACCCTTCATCGATTAATCTATTCAACCCTTAAATATAATTGAAATGGGGTAAAACAGTATGAAAAGAAATAGAGAGAAGTTGACAGAAGATATAACGACAGGTACTACACACGGTCAAAGATTCACAAGATATTACGGTTTCTTTTCTCTAACCCAGCCGCTTCTCTCCGATCTGTAAACATTACTCTACACAGAGGAAATTGAAAAGAGTTTGAAAGTAAGAAGGCCTAAAGCCTACGCCTATCCGTTTCAGTTTGCTTTATGGTGTTTAGACACAAAGAAGATCTCAAGAAGAAGAAGTAGAAGATTTTGAATCGATGGAAGGCGCCCAATCTGCTCAATCTGGTACTATATCTCTTTACTACTGTGATTTGTAGTTGTGATTATGATTTTGATATTTGCGAAAACAATGTTTTGAAAATTTTGTGGGGTTTCGATTTCAGGGAAACTTCTTCGCCGACCGCCTCGGCGTCCACCGCCTCATATACCGAAGCCGAATCGTCCACCACGTCAAGACCGGCCTCATCGACCAAGCCCTCCACGTGCTCGACGAAATGACTCAATCAACCTCCCGCGTCTTCAGCCTCGACTACAATCGCTTCATCGGCGTCTTAGTCAAACACTCGCGCTACGACCTCGCCGAGCATTACTACTACGAGATGGCCCCACAAGGTTTCTCTTTAACCCCATTCACATATTCCAGGTTCATTTCTGGGCTCTGTAATATTGAGAACTTTACTCTAATCGAGAAGCTGCTACGAGATATGGATAGACTTGGTTGTGTCCCCGACATTTGGGCTTTTAATATTTACTTGAATCTTTTGTGCCAAGAGAATATGATACATTATGCTTTGGAGGTTTTCGATAGGATGGTTGAGAAAGGGAGACACCCGGATGTTGTTTCGTATACTATAGTTATCCACGCGCTGTGTAAAGATGGGAGGTTCGATAATGCGGTTGAGGTTTGGGGTAGTATGGTTTCGAGAGGGTTTAAGCCCGATGAAGATATTGATGTGGAAGAGGATCCGAAACAGATCATATGCGGCGGCGCGTGTGATTCGAATGGGGGCGACGACGGCGCGTTGAAGGAAGGACAAGGCAGCTGCTCGAACGGCGTGGTGGTCGATGACGTGGACGATTCTCCTCCGCAAGAAGACTGTAACTGTACCACAACAACGAGGACGATGGACCGAATTCGCAACACCAATATCGAGCCTTACTACTATCTCAAGTACAGGAGGAGGAGAGATGATGATCAGTCTGTGTTGACTTACAAGAGAAGAAGAGGAAGCAGCAACATTGTTGTTGTCGATAGGTGTAAGTGTTTGAGCTCTGTGGATGATGGTTTTGATTCTCCTGTGTTGACATATAAGAGGAGGAGCCACGGTGTCGATTTTGATTTCCCTCTGTTGACATATAAGAGGAACAGTGTTGATCCTTGCTATTTGTTTACGTATAAGAGGAGGAGTAGGAGCTTTGATATTGATAATTCTGTGGTGTTGACATACAAGAGGAGGAGACCCGAAAACGATAATGTGTGTTTTATGGTTCAGCTCGAGGGTTGTTGCTGAAGTGATGATACAGTTTCAGAGGTAGGATAGAACATTATCACTGAATTTCACGTCCCTGAAAAGTTATGAATTGGTTTTGCAGAATGTTTCTCCAGCTCACGCACCTAACATTGTGGTATATGTTGATGCCATAACAATTGTCTCTGCGGAGGCTACAAAAGGTGGTCAGGCCGGATCATTACCAATTGTATGTATTGAAGCTGGAAATGACCACAGTTTACCAAATTTAGCACTGAGGTTGTTGTTATGTCTTTGTGTCTTATTTGAATATTCATCTTTGTTACCTGAGTTTCTCCTGAGATTGTAATTTGATGTTCACAAGCAAGGGAGTTCGTTCTCTTTGGAATCCCCAGCTTATATCTTCACTTCATCTCATTAGAACTTCATGTGACAGGAGAGGTGAAGAGCATTCTTTTATTCTCAAACCAGCAACAACATTGTGGAAGAATCCCAAGACTGGTGGTGATAGAAGCACTCAACAATCACTACCTCCAGCTGGCAATGCAGCGTCAAATTCATGTCTAGCATTGAAGACTGTTGAAGGAAAAAAGACTGCTTCAACTGCTGATCAGTATGCAATTATGGTGTCTTATCGGTGCAACTACACTGGTAATTTTATTCCTCTTAGTTTTCCATACATAGAGAATCTAAGTATGTTGTTTCTGATTTTGATTCTTTTATGTATGTATGCAGAGTCACGATTGTTTTTTAAGCAGCCAACAAGTTGGCGACCGCGTATATCAAGGGATCTCATGATATCTGTTGCATCTGACATGTCTGGACAATATATTGGCAATATATGTGTGTCTGGACAATATATTGGCAATATATGTGTGGATAAGGAGTATGTAAACTATCTATGTAGTTCTTTTGTTCCTTTACAAGGGAACAAGATGCCCTAACTGAAGATATCACCCATGGAGAGCTTAACCAGCCCATTCATATTCCTCAGGTCCTTTTTTAGATTTTCTTTCTTTAATTTTAGGTGCATTTTGTGTCAAGATGAGAATTTGAATACTGGTATTCTGTTGTTTCTTGGTGATTTCGTGAAAGTTTTGATCTTTTTGCACACTAGATCCATTAATCACTCCTGTAAGCTCTTCCTCATCAGCTTTTCGCACCTAACAACATTTAGAATTCAATCAAGGTTAGTCACAATCATACATAGATACAGTGAGTAAAAAGCAATCAGAAAAAAGGACATACCTTTGTTCAAGAATCAGTGACAGCAACACAAAAGGACATACATAGATCAGAAAAAAGGACATACCAGTTACTCTTTCTTTACATACAGATCCTCTTTCTTTAAGTCTTTGCACACAAGGGTGTGATAAAGCAGCTCACACTGTATGCACTCCATCCCGGGACTGATACCACTCCTTGAGGAACAATGAGAGGAGTATAATTTGAAGGACCTAATTTACAAACTGGTATGTCTTTAAAGGACCTAAAGACTAGCCTTAATTAATAAGAATGACTGGTATTAAAGACTAGCCTTAATTAATAGGTCCTTTATGTCTAGCTCAAAAGATGGTAAAAGTAGAAGGGTGTTGATTTCAGAAGTCTTACATGCTTAATTATATTAATGAAGAGCAAGATTTCTTTTGTAAGAATGAACTCTTTAGATAGCGTGCATACAAATTCTTACAACTTGAATAATGTGTTTGATGTTAGGATATTATGCCTCTGGTTGGTGTGCTGCTATTTAGATCTACGTTAACAGGTAGAACCCATAATCTTGCAAGCATGTAAAGTATCCTGTATATGTCTAATAATCTTTTACGTCCTAGCACTGTTGGCAAAAGCACCTGGTGGGGTGGATTCTGCATCAGTAACTATTATAGTGGCTGGATTCATAGACCCACCTTTTTTACCCAGATTATCGGTAATTTAGGCATGAACCAGAGTTAATGTGAAAAAAATGCTCAGTAAAATGTACTTTAGGATTTGTTCTGATTCAGCATTGTGATACTCAACAATATAGGTACTCCGATGCTCAACAATATATATACTATAAAACGATTTTGTTGTACTCCATATATGGCTTAATGACGGTGGCCACCGAAACGGTGGCATACTTAAATCTGATGTGTCATGTGGAAGAGGCCAATATCTTATCTTATAAGATATGTACGGGTAGTAATCAAAAATGTTATGTCCCAACAATGAATATGTGGAGCTTCTTTTAAATCTGATGTGTCATGTGGAAGAGGCCAGTATCTTATAAGATATCTCGATTACTTTGGACATTTAAATTTGTCTTTTTCTTTGGGTGATTCTTTCTATAGTTATTTTATAGAAAATTTATTCAAACAAAAAAATTTGAAAAACGAAAAAAAAATACTAATTGTAGAGTTACATATGATTCACTCTCAATAATTCACCGATAATTTGCACGCGCAGCGCGACGCTATTCTGTGCGCGTGCAAATTATCAATGATTGATTATTTTTTTACATAGTGTTGACTTAATATGAAGTAGGCTAATATTATTTTGTGAAATTTATCATCAATCATTGGTAATTCTTCTCACATCTCAATTAGATATGTGTTCGAATAATAGAGATCTCAATTAGATCAGTATTCGAATAATAGAGATAGGCCTGAAAGTGCACGATAGTCTCTGTCATGAGCAATGGACTTAATCAATTAAGTGAAAACGATATAATTGCACACTTTTAAGTATGCCACCGATAAATCGCACGCGCGAGCGCGACGCCTTTCGCACGCGCATATGCGCGTGCAGGAAGGCTAGTTATAAATTAAGTAAATATTATAAATTAGTACATTTTGTAAATTGGTCAAAACCATAAATTGGTAATTATTATAAATTGGTGAATATTGTAATAGGGTAAAAATAATAAATTGATAAAAATGGTAAAAATAGACAAATTGAAGGTAAATATTAAAAATGATAAAAATAAAAAATACTAAATATGAAAAAAAGGTAAATAGAAACATGATAAAACCAAATAGTAAATAATAAAAATTGTAAATTGTTAAAAAAGATAAAAATTACAAATAGTAAATATTAAAAATTGGTTAATATTAAAAATTGATAAATATTAAAAATGGTAAATATTAAAAATGGAAAATATTAAAAATAGTAAATTTTGTGGTAAATATGAAAAAGAATAAATATTATAAATTGTTAAGAATAGTAAATGGTAAAGTAGTTATAATTAATGGTAAAATAGGTTTAGTAGTTAATTTTTACAACTTTTAGGTTAAAATGGCCCTATGAAGTAAAAAGAAGGCACAAAAAGAGGCCGAAGATGCTCAGCTTCGACGCTTCGTAGAGCAAGTGGGTTGGTAGACCTTGGAGGACAAGGTCGCAGCTCCTCCGGACCCTTCAACTGGTCCCTCAGCTGCGGCGACTGGAAAAATTCCTAATTCCCCATAAATGACGATAACACCCCTTTCGGCCGATCATCGATGTCAGAAGTTGCCCAGGAGTCGGTCTCTGAGTCTATTCTCTACAGAGCGCAGCGCAAGGTTAGGAGGGCCCTGTTAGACCCTCAATCATAAAGGACCCGAAGACTCGAAAATGGGAGAAAATCGGAGAAGTTGTTCAAGGCGACTGGGCAAAAGATCCAGTTGTCATATGACAATTTCACCGATGGCCCTCCCACCTCGCAGCTAGCTAGTCTCTCATTGCACAGCATTGGAGCAATTATTCGCAATAAGATTCGTAAGGTTGCGGCTGGCTAGAAGGAGTTGCCAGACTTGGAGAAGGGGAAAGTGTTTAAAGAACTCGGTAATACAATTTTAAATTAATTTTTTAATAACCAATAAAAATCGTAATTTCATAATATATACGATTTTAATTTTTTTTTGTAGATACTTAGGCACATCAACACCACTGCCAACACCATTTACCGTGATTGGAAGCACAGACTTCACAAGTATTACCTCCAACTCGGTCGCTCGCCTACCCCCGTAGAGCTGCGTGGGGATAGGGAAGATGAGTGGGAGTGGTTGGTCAACCACTTCGAAGAAGAATTGTATCGGGTTCGTCTTTTTTTATTTAAATTGATTAATTTATTTTTTAGTCATTGATTAGTTTTTTAATGATTTATGTTGTCGAACAGACGAAATCAAACGTAAACAAGGCCAATCGGGAGAAAAAGGAAAAACATCATACCTCCGGCTCCAAGCAAATGATACAAATCGCCAAGGAGCATAAAGATAAGGGCTCCAAACATCCTTATCTGGATGCTAGCGTCACCGCTTACGTGATGCCTGAGCTCGACAATGAAGCGAGTCAAAGCGGCGTAAGTGTCGTATATATTTCTTCTCAATTAACGTAATTATTATTTATTATTTATTAAACCCTCGTACAAATTTATAATTATTTAAATTTTATTATTATTTTTAGGCGAGCTTGGTAGAACTGGCGCAGCAGGAATTGGCTAACACGCAGCTTGTATACTCGAATATGCCGCCGGAAGACCTGCCTCCGCTATCGAGGGAGAGCCAAATTGCAATCGCCAATGAGGTATACGGTCATCGATCTGGCAAGGTGGTTAAAGGGTTGGGACACAAGGTACAACGAGATTTATCTTCTGACTCATCTACGGCACGCTCAGTGAGGACAAATGCTCAGGATACGGCAGTCCAAGCAGCCTTTGAGGAGGCTCGACTCGCATGGGCAGAAACGTTATCTATGCGTCAGAGGCTGATGAGCAACAAGTGCTGATAGCCAACCTCCTTGCCCTCATGCAAAACAGGGTTCAACAAGATTGTTGTCCTGCTCTGACCACACACCCTGATGACGACAACATGGCTGGAGGCGGGGGACTCGGTGGCGCGTCTACTCCTGCCGTATTTACTTAGTCTGTACGTAGTTTTTAATATTTCATTTTTTTCGAATGATATCAATGTACGTACAATTTTAATTATTTTAATATTTAAATTAAATTTATTAATTTAATTAATTTAATAATATTTTACTTTAAATTCAAATTTTAAGGAAAAAATTTGTAAAACTAAATTAAATTCACTTAGACTACAAAACCATATATACAAATACTCTAAGTCATCACTTAGACTACAAAATAGTTTTGTGGTCTAAGTCATCACTTAAACTACGTAATAATTTCGTACTCTAAGTTGTACTTGGACGACGTAATGATATATTTCTATCGTCTAAGTACTTAGACTACGGCACTTGAATGACGGACTTTAGACGACGGAGATTCCGTAGTGTAAGTACTTAGACGACGGAAACTCAAACCTAGACGATAGAATAGCTTCGTTGTCTAAGTGAGTTTTTATTGTAGTGTATTATTGAGCTTCCATACGAAAAGCAGGAGTTCTAATTTGGTAGTAGTGTCTTTTAGTACTGAATAAACATTAAAATAGGTAATTAAGTGAAAAGAATTAGTTGAGATACAGTAGTGTATATAGGCAGCATGTGATTGTTTTCTTTATGAGAATGGAACAAAAGTTTCATAGAAACGCAACTAACCTGTACAACATAATATCCATATTGATCTTGAGCCAAAGTGTAAACAGCATGCAAAATCTCATCCATGATTATCTGTTGTGTTTTAGGGTTGTGGTAGTACTCCAAAATTCTCTGTTAATAAAAAGTACTCATTTAGAATCACAAAGTGACAATGATGTTCACTTCCATTCATGAATAACAGACATTTACACGTCAAGATGACTAAGAAACAGTTTACCTGTATGACACGACATCCATATGGATGAGTTGACAATGTCACAACTTGATCATAAAAAGTTGAAACAACAAACTGGATGGAATCTTTAGGTATACATTGAATACACTTATGGATGACATGGTTCCCCTTTTAATCATGAACACAACGCATAATATGACCATCCAGTTCGGCGACCATCTGAGTCTACTGGTCCAGATCCACAACTTCTATAACCTGATGAGTTAAAACAAAGATATATCAAAGATCAAACCCAATTTTCATGGTGATCCCGTGTATAATGAATTTTTTTTTTGTATAACAGAGTACAACAACAACAAAATTAAAGTTTCATTCGACATATTTTTGGGTAAAATAACGTAGAAATCACTTGTTATATACAAAGAACCCCAATACCATATGCTGAAGATACCAATATGGCATGCAACTGACTGACAATACCTTCTGGAAAACTCGGCAGCCATACATGTGAGGCGAAATCGTGCTCGAAAAACTGAACAGTAGAAACTCAGAGGGAAGATGAACAACGCATCAACGTGAACCACACATCGGCAAAGGAACGCAGCATTGTGAGACAGAACGAATATTCGCAACGTGAATAGTAAAGATCCGTCTCACAATTGATGTGTTGTAAATATACTATTCAAATTTCAAATATAACAATGCTGCTCTTTTGTTACTCTTCATTGTCTGTCACTGTTCACACCATTATACTATTTATTTTACTGTGCAAAGTATGCGAAGTGCTAAACTCACTCTCTCTCTCTCTCTCATTCTTTTGCCGTGTCCGCCATTTTAGTCTATCTCTCTCTCTCTCTCTCTCTCTCTCTCGCATCGCTCTCCTCTTACTCTCGCATCACTCTCTCTCAATCGATCAGATCCTCCCAATCTCTCTCAATCAGTCTCTTTCTCTCTCTCACGTGGTTCAGGTTAGTTCCTTTTCTTTTTTCTGGGAATTATGCTCACCTTCTTTCTTTGATTTGTTATGACCCCTTGGAATGAGTTAAAGAATTGGGCTGTTTAGATCATTATCAATTGAAATTCTCCTTTATTGTGATATGAGGAAGTGTGTCATTGTTGTTTTTGCTTCCTTCAGTCCTACATCTTTTTGCCTTCTCCGATCTTCATTCAATTTCTCCAGGGAATTCGACGGTAAGTTACTTTTTGTGGTTGAATTTTTAATTTGTACAATCAAATTGAATGGAGTAAGGTTATATAGGTGTCAGAGTTTAATTTTACCAGCTCATCATTTATGATCAGTGGGTGTGGGTCAATATCAAATATGCAGTTGTGATGTTTGGTTTGTTGTGTTCTTATGTCTCAGTTTTTTGTGTGCTGATTTCTTTGCAGAGGAAGATGTCAAGAATTCTCTATTCGTGAAGAGGCACAAGAGGTATCTATAGAGATTCTCATCCAGCTCAATTACAGTAAAAATTGTCTTCTGTTATTCAAAGTCAATTTAGTTATGTTTAGTTATATTGGAAGTATCATTGGTTGTTTCGTTTGGGTATTGATGTATAGTCTATAGATCCTGTTTCGTAGGATATAACATGGCAGTGTAGGTATGTTAAAGTCTCACTTAGTTTAGGAGGTTCTTCGATTTATGGAGCGCTATTATTGTTGAACAAGTAATTGTTGAAAGATTGTTGCAAAGTCAAATTATTGTTTTTTTGCTTAATGGACACTATTTCGTGCTAAAAGATTGAATTTAAATTCAAAATTCTAGCTATTTCCCTAGAGAGGATGAAGATATATAAGAAGTGATCCTCTCTTTTTGGATCTTACTAGATGATGGGTTGTGTTGTATTGTTGGTACAACTCAAGCAATTGGATTGTGTTGAAACATTGTAATGCGTGTTAGTACTCTTTTTTTTTGTTTATCGATGGTTATGAACTACAAGTCTGTGATGCATCTTCTGCATTGGCTCACTATCTCAGACGGGATTTAGTGGTTTCACATCATCATGCTCTGTCTATTATGTTGTCAACCTGGGTTATCTTTCTTAATTTCTATAGTAAATGATGTATGATATATGTTAAGGGTTATTTAAAGAAGTTCATACTCCTGACTTGCATGCGTTTTAGATGTATTGTCAACCTGGGTTGTGTTGTAATGCTGTTACTGCTTAAGCAGATTGAATGTGTTGAAACATTATAATGGATGTTAGTGATTTTGTTTTTATTAATGGTTATTAATTGCAAGTCTGTAACACATTTTTTGTCTCGACTCTTTATCTATGAGGGGATTTAGTGGTTTCACATTTTCATGCTCTGACGAGTTGTATTGTTATTCTAGATTATCTTTCTTCAGTTCAATAATATTTAATGTATGATAAAGGATAGTACGTAGTGCTATTCTTTCCACGTAGTTCAGTCTAGGTAGTGCATTCTTTCCATATCTGGATTGGGTAATGCATTCATTCCAAACTGATTACTTAACTGCTCTTCTGATTTGTCGGACAATGTCTCTAGCTTTATTCAACAAGCATCAGTTTTTATTTTTGGCATAGGATATGTGAAGTGGTGGATCAAAGTTTTCTAGCTATGTATGAATTTCTATTTTTTTGAAATATGTGAGGTTTCGGGTATAAAATCCATTTTCCACAAAATAGCTCTATAACAAAATGGATTTTATTCTCCTAGATGAAAAATAGATTTTTTAATATTTTTTTTATATGAAAGCCAATGATGGTTATTGGAAGTGATTTGCTGATCGCTTGACTTCTGGAGGTGCTATTGGTGCTTCTTCTCTTCTTTTAGTCTACTCTTTAGACTGTGCACTACTTCGATTGTTTAACATCCAAAGTTGTCAAGATCAAATGTCTATATGTACCATGTCATGCAAATGTGGAATGTCATATAGATATTGACATGTACAGAAAAATGAAGATCAAGAAAAATGTAAGGAGATGAGTGAAGGGACTAGAGAACCAAATCAAAATTCTAATTAATATTTGGTCAATATTTGTTTTATTAAGTTTGTATCTTTGACAACTAATAGAATAAATTTTAAGTAAGTATATGTATTTAAAAGTTTAAATAATTATATCAACGCGTCTCGCGAGCAGACTTTCGATCTAGCTACATACAAAATGCATATCACTTTGAAGTTTCGTTTCATTCACATGGAACTTTCATCCAGCAGGTGGCCGAGGTATCTAAGAAGTTACCGTCAGTGCTGGGCCCCGCCTGCAAAGCCAATAGACACAGCATCACCATTTTCTTGAAGCGCAAGCCCAATATCTGAAAAACAAAATGTCAAGCCAAACCTGAGCTCTGGTTTCGGTTCGATCAGGCGTTTGATCCGACCCGAGTTGTTTACAGACGGACTTTGGGCCTCCCTTGTTCTGACCCGACCCGGCTTGGTCAGTGTTGTGAGTAAGTCGAGTGATACACTAAATTGGACAAGGTTAAGAGGTAGAGGTTGAGGTCGAGGTCGAGGTCGAGGTCGCGGTCGATAACGAATCTATCGTCTATGGCGTCGCGATCGCTTTTCAGCACTCTCAGACGGTAAGCAACCTGTTTAAGTTCATAGATCAAAATAGTTGATAATTACACTGAATGAATTGTAAGGTGGTCTAAGATTGCTGCAACTTCCTCAGATTAAATCCTGTGAGAATTGATTCCAATATATTCTTATTCCTATTAAAATGCAGTGCGAGCCGTGGACCCAGTATCTCAAGATTGTTCTCTTCAGGTGCTCTGAGTGAATTTGTCCACGATTCTCAGGAAAGTGCCGACGACCTGAAGACCAGAATCAACAGGGTGAGGCTGCCTAAGCGAAGCGTCACCAATGTTCTTGAGAAATGGGTCTATGAAGGTAACCAGATTACCATTGCGGAGCTGCGCCAGATCTCTAAGGACCTCAGAAGGTCTCAACGTCATAAGCACGCTCTCGAGGTGAGGATATATCTTCTCTTTTACTATGTTTGATGTTTGATACTGTATAGGGTAATCCATTTTCTACTACTGTAATGTAATGATTTCTGCTGGAGAATTGTTAGAAGATATTTTGAAGAGCAAAACCGTATGAATAGGATTTCTGATGAAGTATTGAACAACTATTTTGAATTTAACTTCAACTTACAAAAGTCAATTTAGGTTTTAAACAGTGTTGAAAGTTTAAATGGCTTAATTCAAGTGTCATTGCCATTGCAGTAAAAACTGGATGTCAATATAACAACCATCTCCATGCTAGTTTATGTAATCTTAGGAAGAAGAATTTGAGGATAATCTGTTGCTTAACTGTGTCAATTGGGACAATTTATGTTCCTAGGGAAGATACAAACAAAACTAATACATAACTATGTACTGCATATGATCCTTTTCTAGTGAGTTTCCCAAATTATAAGGTCTACGATAATATTTTTGCATAGGCAATAATGACTTTTGGCCTCAATGGGAATTGATTGGTTAGGTTTGGTGAAGTTTCTGCTGGATGTTGTAGGATTTCATTTCTTCTTTTTAAAGGATAAATTTCCACATCAATATTTGATAAAGAACTTTACAGGATGTCATTGTATTGAGAGGTACTGCCTTATAAAGGGATTAGTAACTGCTTTGGGCTGCGTTTTTTGTGAGGGGGTGCTAACATAATAGTACAACTCAGCGTCTTTGTCGTTTTAGCCTTCTTAGCTTGCCTTATCTACGGTTCCCAAAAGGAGTACTCAAGCTTAAACTGATTCATCCACTCTTTCTCCAAAGTACGCGCGTGGATTTTTATTTTTTTTCTCTTCTATTCCATTCCAAAACCTGGTTTTGGGAACCAACACTCCAGATCAAGATGAGATTTATTTAAAGAATTGAACTCGTGGAAATTTACTTAGATTTTTTTATTTCAAAAAATTATTAATTATGAAGGAGAGAAACAAGAGATAAAGATGTAAAAGCATAGGATCTATAGAGCACCGATTGTGAGTCTTTGAACTTTGACAAAACGCAAGCCCTGGATGATGGCTTTGGATGTGTTAGATCCAATACACCAATTGTGAATGTCTTCCATTTTCTCTCATTCTGTTCTTCATTCCTCAGCAAACCCAGATAAATTAAGGCTTTTCGGTTTACATTTTTTCTTCTTATTTCTATTGTTTTTCAGTCTAGTTCTGCTGCACGCCAAATTCTAGTTTAGTCGGGTCCTTTGTCTCAGGTAATCCTTGGTAAAAAAACAACCCATGGTAATCTTTTGTAGCATATGAGTTGTTATCATGGTCCACTGACTCCACTCTGTTCTCTGTTCTGTTTTCTTTTTCTTTTTGCTTTGTTTTATATAATTTAGTTTTAAGGTTTGCATTTTTCCAAGGTTGGAAAAATCTGGAGCAGATGTTTTCGTTTCTATATATCTAAGAATGACATGGCAATACCAAACGAAACAGCTGAATGAAGGAAATGTTGACATTGATCAGTCTCTTTGACTTGGCTAGGTTTTAATTTGGGTTTTAAAATGTGCAGGAGTTTCCTTTATCCACTTATTCTTTGTGGTGCAAACTGGAAAATGAATTTCCTTTTTATTTGGTTCTTTTTTGGCTTTTTAGAGTTCTCTTTTGCAGAAGAAAAGTAAGATTAAAGTTGGGGAGCAGTACGTCAAATAAAAATATATGTAGTCATAGTATGTACCTTTCACGTTTGTGTTCAATCTTAGTTTACTAAAGTTCATTGAAAACTGCACAAGCTTGCAGGTGTCCGAGTGGATGATTGCTCATAATAAATCTGAGTTACTGGATTCAGACTTTGCAGTCCGCATTGTGTTAATGACAAAAGTTTTTGGTATAGATGCTGCAGAACGTTATTTTGAAGGTCTACCTCATACTGCAAAAACCAATGAGACGTATACAGCACTTCTCCACTCCTATGCTGGGGCAAAATTAACTGATAAGGCTGAGGATCTCTACAAGACAATAAAGGATTCTAAGTTGCCCCTCAGTGCCCTTACATACAATGAAATGATGACTATGTACATGTCAGTTGGGCAAGTGGAGAAGGTCTCTTTACTTGTTGAAGAACTAAGACGGCAGAAGGTGGCACCAGATATCTTTAGTTACAATCTATGGATAAGTTCATGTGCTGCAATGCTAAAGATTGATCAAGTTATATGGATACTAGATGAAATGAGATCTGATCCTGGTTTTGCTGAAAGTTGGGATAGGTACATTAATCTCGCCAATCTCTATATCAACCTTGGTGGATATAAGAATGTGGACTCTAGCTCGCTGGTTGAAACTGAGAAAGGCATCACTCAAAGCGAATGGATTACATACGACTTCCTCATTATTCTGCATGCTGGTTTAGGAAATAAAGATAGAATCGATCAGATATGGAAATCCTTGCTAATGACGAAACAAAAGATGACAAGTAGAAATTACGTGTGCGCTATTTGCTCATATGTAATGCTTGGCCAGTTGAAAGAAGTGGAAGATATTATTGATCAGTGGAAGCTTTCAACCAATGCAGAGTTTGTTGCTTCTGCCTCTAGGAGGGTATGGATTGCCTTCTCAAACATTGGGTTGACTGAAAAGGCCCATGATTTGCACACATGTCTTGTGCAGAAGAACTTTGTTCCTTCCAGTTCAATAGAGTAAGGGGATAATTAGTTTATACGAGACTATGGAACTAGACTAGCCAGCCAGTTTTATGGAGTCTAGACAAATTCTGAAGAGGAAAAATAAAACTATTCTTTGCTGAAACTGCATTTTATTTTTTGTTATCTATACTATTATTAAGAGAAGAGGGGTTGCTTCCCTTATTTTGCCACTTTTTTCAATTATACCCTTTTTATCTTATTTCATTTTAATAACCGAAGGGTATTGCAATAATTCACACAAAAGTAAAGAAAAAGGAAAATTATAAAAATAGAAAAAAAAAACTGGAAAAAACTCCACGATTAGTTTTACATTTTTGTTTGAAGGGTTCTCCACATTTTCTTCTCTTTTTTTCAGGATTTTTTTTATAACTGTGTTGAAAGTTTTTTCTTTTGATATTTTTTTTCTTTCACTACACATGCACAGCATGTATACATGGACTAGTTATCTTTCAATTCATTTCGTCTCAATTACACATGTACAAATAATTGAATGGCAGATATAGAAGAGAAAATAAATACTGATTCAAAAGAAAAGGAGTTTTAAGGAGTGCGCTTAACGCGCGGCGATTTCTCAAGCTTATCGTTGCGATACTCGTTCTTCCATTGGGCAACGTCCGTACCACCGATTGACTTTTTTCTAGCGCCATTGGCGCACTAGTGGCTTTTCTGACAATGTTTGTCTTCTCCGCCCTTTCGAAGGGAAGTGACGGAGGGGATGCTGAGGCTCTTGTGCAACGTAAATGTATTCGTACTGATGTAGATCTTAGGAGAGTCAGTTTTGGCCACCTTGAGCTAGGGAAAAATAGGCTTGATGGGTCTAATCTCAGATGAGGTCCGATAAGGCAAATAATGGGTCTGGGCTTGGACAGTTATGGTTTTTATTAAAGATCGAATTATCTAGAGATTTCTGGAAGTATTTGCAACGTTGTAGAAGCTTTTGGAATGTTCGATGGCATGACAATCTCAAGGTAAGATCAGACATCGAGGGGCTGTACGATCGGACCTTGGGGGATTATATGGTCGGACCTCAGGGGATTATATGTAAGATTTGTACGAATCCTAGAGGGATTACGCCAAAGGGCCTATGGTAATCATGAGACATGATTGGTCCTGGATATAGAGATCCATTCCTTAATGGATTCCTCCTCTCGGAAAGTAAAGTAGTCTGCCTCGATAAGGACTATGTTTAGGCCTAATACGATCTTTATATATAGACCATCCCGGTATGGTCGAAGGTAACATTATTCTGCCTTAATTACACTTTAATTATTGAGATAAGTTCTGACTTAAGCATCGGAGGGTCTAAGCACGGTACAATACCGTGCTCCGAATTTTTTTACAGTATCACGAGGATCCAAGCTAGAGGGGAGACGAAATCTGCTCGAGGACTGTTAGTGCTTTCAATGAGAGAAAAACCCTAGGCTAACTCTCGTGAACGGAAGGACATTGAAATATGTAGTACATTAAACCAAATTCAATTGCATAACTCAAAACATAGTTGTACATCAAATTGTCTAGGGCTTAAGGAAACTACTCACTAAGCATAATGTAAAGCAAGTTTAGATACATAATTGAAGAGATAGAGAGATGTAGAGATAACCCAAGAACTCTCAATCAAGCTAAGTTATCCTTGGTCTTCAAGCTCCATCTTCTAGGCTCCCAAATGCATCCAACTTGAGGTAGAGGGGAGAAAAGAGGGGAAAAAAACTTAATTGCACAAAGGAGGGTGTACAATGAAGTGAGGGAGATGACGAAAGGGAGAGGGACCTTAAGGGGAGCAAGATAGCTCCACCTTAAGGGGCTGATTTGGTGGTGATGGAGAGGGTGTTTGAGGTGGAGGAGAGAGCTAAAGGGATAGGGAAGTTTCGGAGCTATAAATGAGGTGAGATATTTGTGTGATTTATTTTGGGAACCGCTCAAAATTTTACCTGGACGACGGAGTTGGCCATCTCCGTCATCTAAGTTAAAATTTTGAACTGTTCCCAAAAAATATGGCAGTCAACTTTCACTCGCCAATTAATTGGGGGAGAAATCGATATTGACTTAGGCGACAGAAATAAGATTTTTCGTCGTCTAAGTGCACACTTGGACGACACAACATCAGTTTCCGTCGTCACACGGAAAATAGACTTTCGTCGTCTAAGTGAAACTGTATAATTGCAGTTTCCGGGCGGTTTCGATCGATCACTTCTCTCACCATTCTCTCTCTCTCTCTCTCTCTCTCTCTCTCTCTCTCTCTCTCTCTCTCTCTCTCTCTCAAACTCAGGCGCCCTCACGTCTCCCTCCGGCAACTCCTACTGGCCGGCCTCCACCTCCTCCGCCGCCTCCCACCTCGGGCCTCCACCTCCTCCACCATACGGCACTCTCCTCCCTCCCTCCACCACGTACGACGTCTCCTCCCTCCCTAGCTCCACCACCGGTCGACCTCCTCCCTCTCTCCACCTCCGATGCTTCCCACTGCCCCTCCACCGCCAGCAAACCAAATATATTTTTTTACGTACGTAGGTATTTAGAATTTCTTTTTAACATGTATTTAAGTATAATATGATGTATTGTGTATAATTGTAAATTGGATAAATTGGATAAATTAGTAAATATTATAAAATTATTATAAATTAGTAAATATTGTAAAATGGTAAAACTAATATATTTGTAAATATTTTTTAAATTAAGTAAATACTGTAAATTGTTTATTTATTGTACATTGTTAATTATTGTAAATTAGTAAATATTAAAAAATGGTAAAAATAATAAATTGGTAAATATTTTGTAAATTAAGTAAATTGGTAATTATTGTAAATTCATAAATTTTGTAAAATGGTAAAAATAATAAATTGCTACATATATATATAAATTATAATTTGGTAAGTATTATAAATTGGTGAATATTGTAAATAGGGTAAAAATAATAAATTGATAAAAATGGTAAAAATATACAAATTGAAGGTAAATATTAAAAATGATAAAATTTAAAAATACTAAATATGAAAAAAATGGTAAAATAGAAACATGATAAAACCAAATAGTAAATAATAAAAAATATAATTTTTTTAAAAAGATAAAAATTAAAAATAGTAAATATTAAAAATTGGTTAATATTAAAAAATGTCAAGTATCAAAAATGGCAAATTTTACAAATGAAAAATATTAAAAATAACAAATTTTGTGGTAAATATGAAAAAGAATAAATATATAGTAAAAATTGTTAAAAATAGTAAATGGTAAAATGGTTATAATTAATAGTAAAATAGATTTAATAATTAATTTTTACAATCCCTAGGTTAAAATTGCCCCATGGAGTAAACAGAAGGCACAAAATGAGGCGGAAGATACTCAACTCCGATGCTTCACAGAGCAAGTGGGTTGGCAGAGCTTGGAGGACAACATTGCGCCTCCTCCGGACCCTTCAGCTGGGTCTCTCGGCTGCAACGACACGGGAAATTCCTAATGCCCTAGATATACAGACCGATGACGATAACACCTATTCTGACCTATCAACAATGTCAGAGAGAACCCCGAAATCGACCTCCGAGTCTATTTTCTATAGCGCGTGGCGTAAGGTCAGGAGGGCCCCTCAGACTCTTAACCAAAAAGGACACGAGGATTCGAAAAGGGCAAAAAATTCGAGAAGTTGTTCAAGGCGACAGAGCAAAAGATCCAGTTGTCGTACCACAATTTCACCGATGACCATCCCACCTCGCAGCTACCTAGTCTCTCATCGCATAGCATCGGGGCAATTATTCGCAACAAGATTCGTATGGTTGCGCCTAGCTGGAAGGAGTTGTCGGACTTGGAGAAGCGGAAGGTGTTTGAAGAACTCACGGTACGTAATACAATTTTAAATTTATTTTTTAATAACCAATAAAAATCGTAATTTCATCGTATATACGATTATAATTTTTTTTTGTAAGAACAATATGCGGTAGATGGCACACCGGAGATGCTTAGGCACATCAACACCACCGCCAACACCATCTACTATGATTGGAATTACAGACTTCACAAGTATTACCTCCAATTCGGCAGCTCGCCTACCCCCGTAGAGCTGCGTGGGGATAAGAGAGATGAGTGGGAGTGGTTGGTCAACCAGTTCGAAGAAAAATTGTATCGCGTTTGTCTTTTTTTATTTAAATTGACGAAATTGAATAATTTATTTTTTAGTCATTTATTAGTTTTTTAATGATTTATGTTGTCGAAACAGACGCAATTGAACGTAAATAAGACCAATCGGGAGAAGAAAGAGAAACATCGTACCTCCGGCTCCAAGCAGATGATACAAATTTCCAAGGAGCACAGAGATAAGGGCTCCAAACACCCTGATCTGGATGCTAGCGTCACCGCTTACGTGACGTCTAGGCTCGACAATGAAGCGAGTCAAAGTGGCATAAGTGTCATATATATTTCTTCTCAATTAACGAAATTATTATTTATTATTTATTAAACTCTTGTACAAATTTATAATTATTTAATTTTTATTATTATTTTCAGGCGAGGTTGGTAGAACTGGCACAGCAGGAATTGGCCAACACGCAGCTTGCACACCCAGATTTGCTGCCGGAAGACCTACCTCCTCTATCAAGGGAGAGCTAAATTGTAATTGCCGATGAGGTATACAGTCATCGAACTGGCAAAGAGTTTAGGGGGTTGGGATGCAAGGTGCAGCGAGATTTATTTTCTGACTCATCTATAGCACGCTCAACGAGGAAAAATGTTCGGGATGCGGCGGTCCAAGCATCCCTTGAGGAGGCTCGACTCGCACGGGCGGAAACGCTATCTATGCGTCAAAAGTTTGATGAGCAACAAGTGCAGATAGCCAACCTTCTCGCCCTCATGCAAAACTAGGTTCAACAAGATTGTCGTCTTGCTCCGACCTCACACCTCGACGACGACGACATGGCTGGAGACGGGGGACTCGGCAGCGCGTCTACTCCTGCAGTATTTTAGAAGTTTGTATGTAGTTTTTAATATTTTATTTTTTCGAACGATGGATATCGATGTACGTACAATTTTTAATTATTTTATTATTTAAATTAATTTTAGTATTTAAATTAATTTATTAATATTTTACTTTAAATTCAAATTTTAATTAAAAAAATTTAATTTTCTTTATTCACTTAGACTACAAAATTATATATACATACGTGGTCTAAGTCATCACTTAGACTACGAAATAGTTTCGTGGTCTAAGTCATCACTTAGACCACGCAATAATTCCGTAGTCTGAGTTGTACTGGGACGACGCAATAATTCCGTAGTCTAAGTTGTACTTGGACGACGCAAATAACATATGCGTCGTCTAATTCTCACTTGGACGACAGACCATTTGCGTCGTCTAAGACATCACTTGGATGACATAACGGACCATTTTCGTCGTCTAAGTGCTTAGATTACGACACTTGAACGACAGACTTTAGATGACAGAGATTCCATGGTCTAAGTACTTAGACGACGGAAACTCTAACCTAGACGACGGAATAGCTTCATGGTCTAAGTGAGTTTGTCCATACTTCTACGAAATTTAATAATTATCATATTAATCAACTATATATACATATTTTCAAGTAATTATTAAATTATTATTTATACATATTTTCAACTACTTTATTAACTTATAATTAATTAAAATATTTATTAATTACCTTTATTAATTAGCAGTGAATATACTCTACATCAATTATTTATTCTAACATGCATGCATGTACGTTTTAACTAAATATTAATCAAATTTTTAAACATCCATGCATACTAATTAATTAACTAATATATATATCGATCAATTATCTAGCTTAATTATAAATATTAGATGTACTAACAATGCAGTCAATCAAACGTACAATTAATTATATATAAAAATGCTAAGGTTGTCAGAAATTAACTACGTACGTACCTAGCCTTCATCGATATGGAGAATCGATGGTCAGAGCCGGAGATAGTGTCGGTTGTACGTGTGAGGAGAGAGAGTGAGATGATTGAGAGAGAACTAGTTACTTTTTTAATTGATGAGGAGAGACTGATCGAGAGAGAATGAGAATGAGAATGAGAATGCGAATGCGAATGCAAATGAGATGGCCCGAGTGAAGAGGAAAAGAATCTGGCACAATATATAATTGTATTTACTTAGACGATGGAACGAACGATTTTTGTCGTCTAAGTAACTACTTAGACGACGATGCGTCGGTGCGTCGACTAAGTAGTCACTTAAACGATGGACTATGTGTAATTACTTAGACGACGAAGTGTCAGTGCGTCGTCTACGTCCTCACTTGGATGTCATAGCGTCATTTTCATCGTCTAAATAGTTCCTTAGACGACGGAAAAATATTTAAGATGGCGTAATTTATTTACATCGTCTAAGTTGCTTTTTCTCGTAGTGATCAAACCAACCTTAAGAAATAAAAATTGCATCAACAGAGAACAATGTATACCTCATCTGCTTCTCTAGTATAAAGCTTATCCAATGGAAGAAAAAAGATGCAGGTGCTTCACCCAACAATAGAAGGCATCTATTGTACTAATTCAACCAAAACTAGATAATCTATATGCACCTTAATCATGTCAAACATACTATTATGAAGCAGATGTATTTGAACTGCTCATTGAATGATCAAGCCACCTAAAAGAAATTTTAGGCAAATAGTTGAAAATCATAGCAATAGGAAATGATGAATAGAAAATAGAATGACTATGCTAACAATATAGTACAGTTGCAAAACCAAGCTAATTTCATAAAAGATGAACTGTATTTCTCACAATCACAATTCCTAACACGACCACAATTGAGCTTGAATCTCCTCAAAAACCAAAATTCAATCCCAATTACATTGAATTGTTACTCACCTAACTGAAATTGATGGCATTTCCGATTGGCCCACGATCTAAACCGTTATCGACGACGACTGCAATCTAGATTCTGAGGGACCTCTTCAAAATCTAGATTTCTGAGTGATAAGAGGCCTGTGAAAAATTCCCTAAATCCTATATTGCAAGCCAAGAAGAGAGGAAAATGTAAGTGATAAATGTGAATTTAACACAAGCAAGCAGAAGGAATCTCTATTGAAAACGAAAAATGTTGATATTACCTTGTTTTTGATAATCACCCAACAATTTGTTTTTTTTATTATGCAAGTCCTTAACTACCTCAATCCCCATCGACTTTGCGGTTCCAATAATCTACTTGCAGATCAACTCGAGAGGCATGTACTGGTAGTACGGATCCGACTACTTCACTTTCGCGATCTCGTACACGTGTCTCACCATCCGCTCCCAGATTCTACCCCGACCGCCTTCTTCAGGTACCACATCACCGACGACGAGTTCACCGTGAACTCGAAGGTGTTGTCCTTGAAAGCCCTGATCGTCACCACCATTGGCTGATTCAACATCCGCCTTAGAGTACTTCCTGATTCACCATCTGCCTCCATTCGTTGTCTTTGTTTGCAGTTCCCCAGCAATACTCTCCAGCTGCTTCAGCTTCAAAAGAGCCTCTTCCAGGTCAATCAATTATGAGCAATGAAAGGCGGAGAGAAAAACATAGTAAGGGAGAAAAAGTAGAAGACAGAGAGAGAGAAGAGTCTATCCAAAACAATGGAGAGGTTGAGAACAATGACACGAAGAGAGATGCCGAAACTCTTAAACTATAAAAGGAAAAAATAGAAAAAATAAAATAAAAAGAAAAAAATTGGAACTTTAAAAAAAATGGTAAGGGTTTTAAAGTATTTTTCCCTCTGTTTTTGAAAAAAAAAATTCATGTCAACGTTATAGACGATGGTGTGACGGAAAATGGCTCTAGGCATCACAGAAATGTTGTTTTGAGAGTTTGAGCATCACTTCTATAGTTTTTGAAGTTTGAGCATCATATTGATACATTAACAAAAGTTCAGACCATGGGGGTGTCTTTTTCCCATTTTAAAATGATGCATCGGTAAGTCTAACCTCTTTCCGTGCCTCCAAAAATTCCACCTCGCCCTTGTTTTTATTTTCTCTAGTCCTTTGCAAAATACTTGTCATCTGATAGGTCAACCTTGGTGGAATGCCAATCACATAAGACTGATTCACACGGTTTAAAGGAATGCCATTAATTTTGAATGGCCCTACAATGATTGCAGACATTCCATATAGCAACACAAATTAACTAGGAGGACAAAACTTGGGTCCAAACTCAATTGGATGCCAAGGTCCAAACTACTCCTATTTATACAAATTTTATTTTATAATTTTATAATTGAGACACCTATCTTATAGACCATAAATTAAATATTAACTCACCCAAAAATTAATCAAAATGAAGATCGTCTATTTATTTTGTAAAATTTAATAAGAAAACGATCTCCGATTTAATCAAATTTTTGAATACATGATCATTACGAGGTAAATTATATGTTAGGTGATTTCGATTATAAAATTAGCATTCAAAATTTGTAAAAATGTGAATAGTTTGGACCTTGGTATCTTATTGAGTTTGAACCCAAGTTTTGTCGTAAATAGGAGACACCTTAAAAACAATAAGTTACAGTCTAATTCTTATTCTCACCTCATTCTTCTCTGATATAACTAGTCGCAAAAAAAAACATTTGATTTAAAAAAAAATCAAACCCTGCGAAGAAATATCGATGTCAGCGAAGAAGCTAAAATAACAAATGCATTTACTGTGTTCCTTAAAATATTAACAAATAACATACTCTTGTTTGTCAAGAGATAAACAAATGACAAATTACTATTTGTCATAACATAAACGAAAAAAAATAAAAAAAACTACATTTAAGGACACTTTGGAGGAGGCAAATATACAAATACGGACAGTTGATTCAGGTGCTAACACATGCCAATAACCATATTACTAATTTACCCTCCTATGTATACTAAAAACCAACACACAATTCATTTCTCACAACTCTCTCTCCCTGCAAAAACCATAGTTGTAGACGAAAAATTTAGTGTTGTCTCTCATCTCCTCACACTGCCACATGTCATCATCGATGTCGTCTAACTGCGTCTTTTACCACCGTAGCACCTGGCTCGGCCTCCTTTCCTCTGGCCTCAAACAGTAGCAGCCCTTAGAAGCCTTGTGCACCTCCTTCAAGCCTCCCTCCTGCGTCGAAAATTTCGGTCTCGGCTCTCTGCCGTGTACTGATCTACGCATTTTATGTTTGATTATTAATGTAATTCTGTCTACATTTTGCTATGCTATGAGCTTAGTGAATACGTTTCTAACTTACTTTATATTTTTAGGTAGAAGAATAATGGAGGATGGACAAAATGAGCAAAATGAAATGGATACCAAATGGTGCAAATGAGGAAGAAGACATTTCTCTTGTGCAAACCAGGAAAGAGCAATATTGCCGAAATTATGGAGATCCTTGGAGCCGAAGTCATGGAAGATATTTGAAGATTATTTGTACCTGATTTTAAGGCCAAAATATGTTTAAATATATGGTATATTCGGTCAAGGAAGATTGGAGAATAAAGAATGCAAGATTTGAAGATATCAAGATTTCCTACTCCTTGTAAAAGAAGAAAATTTGGGCTGCCAGGTCACCCAACTTCAAAAGGGCACTGAATATGCAAATCAACTTCAAATTTAATGATTAGATATTTTATTTGAGAAACCTTGAATTCTTCTTTCCAAAGAATCAAGAATTATAATTTTATGAGGTCTACAGCTCCGAAAAAACGCGTTTGAAGACAGACTGTTAGATTTGCCCGAGTACATAAGGAAAGTCATGTTTTGGTAGATTAAACCCTAATCTTCTTCTATAAGAGCATATGCACCTATGAAATTGGAGAGGAAGTCCTATTTTGAGGAATTCCTCACCCATTTGAGGAACAGGGGCCTCGCTAAGTCATGTTAGACTTAGGTTTTCTGTTGAGCCTACATTCGTTATATATAACAACGTGTTTATTATGATTCTTTATTTCGTCGCGATTCAAAATTGACATTTTTTTAAGTTATGATTTTTGACTCATTTTCATCACGAAAGTTATAGAAGACATTAATATGAACTCGTCCGTATTTTTATTGAATATTTCAAAAGTCTGAGCTATTTATTATGATTTTTTGAAGTTTCAGAGTAAATAGTTTATTTAAAATATTACAAATGATCAATATTTCTCAGTCGTCGGATGGCTTAGATCCGTCACGTGTCGACGCGCTATTCGCCCGTCCTTTTTTTTTTACTTTTTAATCGGCGCGTGTATTACACGCGCCTGGTAGAAAAAAAATTGACGTCAGCTTGGCGTCACCCACGTGAGTGGGGCCCACCAGGCGGACGACCTCTCACTCTTCCTCTCCGGAGAATGCCAGCGAGGACGTCCCTTGCGTCAACGTCCGGTCTCCCTCCGTTTTTCCCCCCGCTGTACCAAACGAGCTCGCCGGACGTCCTGAAAATGGCGGGGTCCACGCCGGACATCCTGAAAATGACAGGGCCCACGCCGGACGTCCCAGAATCTCGGCACCGCTGCAGCTGCTCTGAAAGCAAGGGCTCGGCTCATTCATCATCATCTCTCATTCTTAAAGCCAAAACTCAGCCAAAAACACTTCCTCTCCTTAAAAATACCAAAGTTCTCAAGAAGGCAGCCATCCTCCTCACAAGCCGTCTCCACCATCCTCTAAAGGCCATAGGCATAGCTTGAAAATTCCAAGGTGTCTCCTCCTCCATCCGTTGAAAAGTATGCACATGGCTTAGTCTAGGGCAATTTCCTGATCAAAAAGTGTAACCATGTCCTCTTCTCTTTACTTTTTCTTGTATGAATTTCTGGTTATTATGGATTGGTTTAAAGAAATATTTCAGTTTTATAACTTACATAGATTTCAATAAAACTTCCATGTGTTCTAGTATTTTAGTCTTCAATATGCATGTGTATCTATGCTTAATGCTTTGATTTAGATACAGGGCAATTCTTAGTTTTGATCAATGAGTGTATAGGGCAATTCCCGAGCATGAAATTACTATATGCATGTGTTTTGTAGAACTAAACTGTTAGAATTTCGTTGGTATTATTTTATATGCATGTTATGAGTGAGTAAGGTGAAAAGAATGAGTTGATCATATAAATATGTTAGATTTAGGTTTATTTTTGGTTAGAAGACATGTTTAGGATTCTATGTTCTTGTTTGTTTTGCTTGTCTATGAGTTGAAGCATGATAGAACTTAGGATTTCTCGATGTGTTTTCTGCCATGTTTTGTATTTATATTTCGTAGATTAATAACCAAACATTCAAACCCCCCATACCCTTTATTTTATGTTTACAAACGTTGTCATGCATTAGTACCCTCAATTCCCGATTAAGAACGATCCCTATTTATCAATGCTACATCTACAAAGAAGGGTTTTAAATTGCATACGTGTGAACTATGTGTTGAGTGTCTACTTTTTGATGCATGTTTTACTCTTATCACATAAGTAGCACTGCATAAATCCAAGGCAAACCCACAGATTAGGCTCATATCTAGATCATCTCAAACTCATGCTCATTGTCACCAATCAGCAATGTGTCAAGGTCACGGAAAGTTCTAGCATCGTCTCGACACACGTCTCCGACTGTAGCACGTCATCTCACATGCCTGACTCCACCTCTGGATCGACAGCATTAGCTTATGCATTACAACTCATCATTGGCTTTGATGTAGAACAAGAACAATGGCAGAGTGTTTTATGCTCAAAAATGGAGAAAAGTTGGGAAAAAAGATTGGTACTGGAAGAAATTGGAAGGTGAGCACCTTGAAGAAGTTTTTGTTTTTATTTTCAGTAGCACTTCTTCCAGTATCAGTGATATACGCATTTTATGCTCGTTTCTTAACGCATTTCCCTTTACGTTTAGCTGTGTTATTATCTTAGTTTTTATGTTTTCCTTATTTAATTTGTTATTTTGAAGATATCATCGGTGGAGATGAATAACGGCGCAATTCGGAGGAATTTCGGCGATTTTGCGATTTTTGCGATTTTGGACAACCGGGAATGGGCTGGCCCAAAAAGCATTTTTTGGGCCCATTTCTCAAAGTTTGTTTTGGCCCAAAAACCAGCCCAAGCCCATTAATTTTGGCATGGAAGCAACTTGGGGAAGAGGAAAAGTCAAAGTTATCAAGCTTGGTGACAAGGCTTAGTGACTAAGCTTGTGATCATCACAAAAGATGACTAAGTGTGTGACTTGCCATGGTGACTCTTGCTTAGGGTTTACAAATGGTGACTTGCCATGGTGACTCTTTCTTTTTGATGATCACACTTGGTGACTAAGGGAGTGACTTGCCATGGTGATTATTACTTGCATTTAATGAAAGAGGCAAGGTGGAAGAGAGAAGAGCAACATCCCTTGCCTATAAAAGCCAAGGAGGCAGCCATAAAACAGATCATCTCTCATTTTACAAGCCAAAGCTCTACACAAATACTCCTCCTCCATAAACACTTCAAGGTTCTCTTCCAAAGCCGAAGCATCCATCCATCATCCAAAGCCGAAGCATCCATCCTCCATCCTTCATAATACGCTAAGTCCCTTGTGAAGGAAAGTCATCTCCACGAAGATCATCTAGCATTCAAGACAAAAAGTGTAACCATGATCTTCACTTTCATATCTTTTGCTTTGTATTTGAATCTTTTGATGTATTGGAATACTTTGATGTATTTAATGAAGAACAAGTTTAGATTTGTGTTATATGTTCTTAAACCTTTATGTAAATTGCATGTGTTTATGATTTCTAGCCTTTTATGCATGGTTGATATAATCTTAAAGCTTCGAAAGCATGTGGTAGATAATACGCTAAGTCCCTCTCTTTCGCATGTTTCGATGATCATATGTTGTTTAGGATGTTTATACGCTAAGTTGCATTCCTACTCAAATATCAAGCATGTATATTTAGTTGGAAGTTATGAATTTCGTAACTTACAAAAGCTTTGATGCATGAAAAAGGGTAAGGTTAATATTATGAGTGATCAATTGTAATTAGTAGTGTAACTTCTTATTTTTAGTAAGCATAATTAGACTTTAAGGTTTCTTGATTGTTAAACTTGTCTATGAGTAAAACATGTTAGAAGTCTAAGAGTTTTGTTGTGTTTGCATGTTTTGTACTTTAATTTCATAGATTAATCAACCAATTTCCAATCCCCCCAAACCTTTAAATTTCTGCATAAACGAAACCATGCATGCGCCCTTAATTCCCCGGATAAAGAACGATCCCTACTCGCCAATATTATAATGACAAAAGAAGGGTTTTAAATTGCAATGCGCGTAATCTGTGTTTTTAAGGTCTACTGTGTGTTAACGTTAAACGCATGTATTGCACGTATCAATTTTTGGCGCCGTTGCCTCGGAATTAAAATGTTTTTGTATGATTTCGTTGTACATATGTAATTAAATGCATGTCTATAATTTTCGAAATGCATACTTGTTTATACTTAAAGAATTTTACATACATGTTTACAATGCATACTTTTACTTATACGAATTTAGTTATACTTAGTATTTACACTTGCATAATTTATTTTCATGTTAAAGGATAGTCTTTGATTTAATTTGAGTACTAGCACTTAGTTATTAAATAAATCTCTATGGAATAGGTGGTGCCTCTTTTGTTTGTCTATCTCCTTAACCCTTCATGAAGTGTGGATTTCATCACCACACGCCATAACCTAAGTGAAGTTATGGGCATGAGGTTGTGGGCGGAGTTTACAAACATTTGAGATTGTATACTATCTTGTGATTTCGAGTAATAATTGGTCATGATGTCTAGAAGGGTTATGAATGGTGACTGGTTTTGAACTAAGAAAACAGAAGACCATTGGAGTATATACTCTTACGAGTAAGCCTCGGGGTGTTTCTAAGAACAACAATGGAGTATATACTCTTACGAGTTAGCCTCAGGTTGTTCCCAGAAATTAGTTCTCACCTCTTGCGTTATATCTATCCCAACTGGTCATTTCCAACAATTACGAGAATTAACGATAGTTGGTATACATTTTCGCGCGGGCCGCACGGACAAGAGATTTACTCAATAACTAAATCGTGTATTCCTTTTAAATCTTAGGCGCAATCAAAACGTAGACGTACTTAAATTGATTTACATTGAGTACGAGTATTGATTTTTAAGTTTCGTTCTTCGGAAATAGGGAGGTGCCTCTTTTTCTGGTTTATCTCCTTAACCCCTCGTGAAGTGTGGATTTCATCACCACACGCCATAACCTAAGTGAAGTTATGGGCACGAGGTTGTGGGCGGAGTTTACTAAGGACTTGAGATTGTATACTATTTCAAAAATTTGGCTGATTGTTGGATATGGTGAGCGGGTTTATGATTGGTGCCGGGTTTCGGATCTAAGCAATAAAACACCATTGGAGTATATACCGTAACTGGTTAGCCTCGGGGTGTCTCTAGGAACAACATTGGAGTATATACTCTTACGAGTAAGCCTCGGGTTGTTCTAAATATTAGTCCTTACCTCTCGCGTTATCTCTATTCCTACTTGCCATTTCTAAACGTAACTAAGCTGAATTAGCGAGAGTCAGTATACATTTGCGCACGAGCCGCACGTCCAAGAAATTTACTAAAAGATTATTTCGTGTACTCCCTGTAAATCATAAGTGCATACGAATACAGATAAATACGAACTAAATAAATACGACATAATCCTTTAAACAGATGGTATATCGGATTAAGCATGCTTAGACCTCTTGGAATCAGACTTCATCTTCGGATGAACGAGACCCATTGCACAGTCGAGAGCCTCTGCACCACGTACCATCGGAGCCAAAGGAAATAAATAATACTTAGTCAAATTTGTGTGTTTCCTTTTTGCATTAAAATCTGTAAAGGACTAACAAACGTTACATTTAGCTTGCATAACCTCTCTAAAGCTTTATGATACTCGGATTTCACTACCGAGTACCCTAACCTAAGTGAAGTTAGGGGCATAAGACCGAAGAAGAGGTCATTCTTTGCATTCATATTTTAAACACGTAACTCGTGTGTTTTCTGCAGGTTCTAACGTTTTCTCTTATACATTCACTCCATCTTTCACGTAGGATTGTTGTTTGATGCATTTTACTGAAAAAAAAATGTGTGGTGCATAAATTCAATGTGAATTATTGTTTGCTTGCATTTGAACCATGTTTATATATGTTCTAACTAAATTCTTAGGTTTAGCATTGTATAGTGTTAATTTGCAGAAAACATGTGTCTTAGTTTATTACATTCATGTGCATAGCCCCTAAAATCAATTAAATCATTTGCATTACTTAGTAAATTACATTTAGTGTCTTAAATATCATAAATCTTGTTTGTTTTAGTAGTTTTTAAGTATTTGTAAGTGTTTATAGTCTGTTTTGATAGTTTTACTATTTTTATTTTTATTTATTTTGCTTTGTTTTCTAAATATGCTTTACGTTTTTGATTAGTATTCCTATATTCATTTCATATTTTTTTGATACTGACACTTGGTCTTTGGTGGATGCTCAGGCTAATGAATGTCCGATCGGAATCCTGGACCATCTAGAACAAAGTTTGAGGAAATCGCAGAGAGAATAGCGAGACTTAAAGCTCAAACAGACATCCTGGATTATCCCATCATCGAGGAAGTTTCCGAGTCTTCACATTCATCAACCGACAATAGTTCAGCCTCATCAACTGATCATAATTCAGAGGCGGAAGCACAAGAAGTCAACATGGCCAATGCAGGACAGTCTCTTCGTCAGCGCACCTGCTCAACAGAATGGAGCAGCGGGCCTTCAAGCATTGCTTTTCCACCACCGGGGGAAAACATGAAAGAAGTCGAGCTGAAGAGTGGTTTCCTCCACCGACTACCCATTTTTCACGGACTTTCCAATGAAGATCCGAACAAGCATCTCAAACAATTCCAATTTGTTTGTAACAGCATGAAGCCATCCGATGCTGATACGGAGCTCTTCAAGCTGAAGGCATTCCCATTCACCCTAGTCGACAGGGCCGAGTCTTGGCTTATGGAACTACCGCCGAACCATATTACCTCATGGAAGCAACTTGCGGATATGTTCCTAGCAAAGTACTTCCCGGCCTCAAAGATCACCGTCTTGAGAAAGCAAATCACTGGCATCACACAGAAACCGGACGAGACCTTCGGCCAATATTACGACCGATTCAAGGTTTTGTGTGCCACTTGCCCATCGCATGGATTTTCCGAGACCAATCTCATGAATTACTTTTACGATGGTCTCAAGCCGATCGATAGGGAATTGCTAGATGCAGCAGCTACCGGTGCATTCATGGACTTAACCGAAATCGAAGCCAGAACTCTTCTTGAGAATCGGGCGAATAATGATGCACAATATGGAATGTCCAACAGACGAGCAGTCGGTGAAGCGAGTTCTAAACCCGACGCGGACGAAAAATACGACAAACTAGCTCATATGCTAGAGAAAGTTTTAGAGCTCGAAACGACAAGAGCCAAAGCAACTCGTGGGCCTGTTTGTGGCATATGTCAAGTACAAGGTCACCATAATGACCAATGCCCTCAAGCGCCAGAGCAAGCTAGCGAAATGGAGCAAGCTAACGCCATCGGCGGATATCAAGGAGGCCAACGGTACAACAACTACAACAATTTTGGCAACCGAGATCATCCAGGTTTTAGATGGAGCAGAAACGAGGGAACTTTGAACCCTCCAGCACCTCAACAAAGCTACCAACGCCCTCCATTTCAACCAAGGCCACCGATGCAGCATGGTTCGTCATCTCAATCCTTCACCAACCCGGATTACGACAAGATGTTGTCGCAACTTTCGGCCTCAACACAGGTTCTCCTCGACGGACAATCGAAGACAAAGGAGACACTGGACTCACATGCAAGGCCGCGACATCACTGAAGTGAAGAAGCAACTTGGCCAACTTGTTGATTTCATGGGCCAAATCAAAGAAACCGGTCGGCTTCCACCTCAACCCACTCCTAATCAAAGAAACGTGAATGTTATTGTCACAAGGAGTGGGAAGATACTTGAAGAACCAAAGACCAAGCGATCTCATCTCGATGAAGTCACCATTGAGGACATAACCAACGAAGAGGAAGATGAGATCGATCCGGCAGCTCAAGAAGCCGAGAAGAAGAAGGTGACTCCTATTGTCACCAAGGCACAATCCCCTCCACAACCCACCTCAATCAAAGGTAAAAGCCATATTCCTTCAAATACGGTTATTACTAATTCTCCGTTTGCTGTTGCACCTTTCCCTAGCAGATTATTAAAATCAAAGAAGAAGGATGCCCAATATGAAGATATCTTGGACATCTTCCGAAAGGTGCAAGTGAATTTGCCCTTGATCGAGTGCATAAAACAAGTACCAATATACGCGAAGTTTCTCAAAGAATTATGCACACAGAGGAGGCAAACTCGAGAGAAGGAGGTTGTGAAGGTGAACGCAACCGTTTCGGCGGTTTTGCAGCGTTGGCTACCCCCAAAACTGAAGGACCCAGGGAGTTTTGCAGTTCCCTGCGTAATCGGTGACAACCACTTCGAAGACGTGATGCTTGATCTCGGCGCCTCCATCAACGTCATGCCTTACTATCTTTATGAATCGATGGAGCTTGGAGATCTCAAGAAAGATGGTGTTGTCATCCAATTAGCCAATCGCACACACAAGTATCCGAGGGGATACGTAGAAGACGTACTCGTGCAAGTCAACAACTTAATATTCCCAGCCGATTTCTATATAGTTGACATGGAAGAGAGTCCACTGAACACCACGCCGCTGCTGCTTGGGCGACCTTTCATGCGGACTGCGAGAACGAAGATCGATGTGTTTCAAGGCACTTTCTCCATGGAGATTGATGGAGAAAGAATCGAGTTCAACATCCTGGACGGGATGAAGTTTCCAATGTCAAGCGTGGCTGCCATTTCGACATACGATCCCGTGGATACCTTAGCACAATGCCACCTCGACACCATCAATGTAGATGAACTCGACATGGCCATCCAACTCGAGGAAGACACCCTTCTCGAGGCCTTGCTAGAGCTGACGCCTCGAATTCAAGATATGGCCATGGCCCTAAATGCCGCACCACGAAAAGTAAGTTTTTCTCCCCCTTTACCAATTACTTTTGGTACTAATAAAATTGTTCCTTCCATCGTAGAAGCTCCAGTTTTAGAACTCAAGCTACTACCGGACCATTTGAAGTATGCGTACTTGGGCGAGAATGAAACTTTACCGGTCATTATTTCGTCCGCGCTAGAAGAGGAGCAGGAGGAGAAGCTCGTGAGTGTGCTCAAGAGGTACAAAACTGCAATAGGCTGGACGCTTGCGGACATCAAGGGAATAAATCCAGCAACCTGTGTGCATAGGATTTTCCTTGAAGAAGGCACCAAGCCTACGCGGGAAGCGCAACGTCGGCTCCACCCTCCGATGATGGAGGTGGTAAAAAAGGAGGTAATTAAACTCATGGACTGTGGAGTTATTTACCCTATTTCTGATAGCCGTTGGGTTTCCCCTGTACAGGTAGTACCCAAGAAATCAGGAATCACCGTCGTCGAGAATCTGGAAAATGAACTTGTGCCACAAAGGACGATCACTGGACACCGAGTGTGCATTGATTACCGGAGGTTCAACGCCGCAACCCGCAAGGATCATTTTCCATTACCATTCATCGACCAAATGCTGGAAAGATTAGTCGGCCATGCATTTTATTGTTTTCTCGACGGATACTCCGGCTACAACCAAATTAGCATTGCGGAGGAAGATCAAGAAAAGACAACGTTCACATGCCTTTTCGGAACGTTTGCATACCACCGAATGCCATTTGGACTGTGTAATGCATCAGGTACATTTCAACGTTGCATGCTCTCAATTTTCTCCGAGTACATTGAAAAAATTATTGAAGTATTCATTGAAACAATTTAGAAACTATTTTACAAAGATGCGTTGAAACGAACTTGGTGCTTAATTGGGAGAAGTGCCATTTCATGGTTACGCAAGGGATCGTGTTAGGTCATATTATTTCTGAAAAAGGGTTAGAAGTTGATAAATCTAAAGTAGATCTTGTGCGTCACTTACCCTCTCCAACTTCGGTTAGAGAGATTCGTTCTTTTCTTGGACACGCAGGATTTTATCGTAGGTTTATCAAAGACTTTTCCCACATCTCGCGCCCGTTGTGTAAATTACTGCAAAAGGAGACCCCGTTCGTATTTGATGAAGAATGCAACGCTGCCTTCAACAAGTTGAAGGAACTTCTCACGAGCGCTCCTATTTTAAGCAGCCCTGATTGGTCTCTGCCATTTGAACTCATGTGCGACGCCTCGGATTATGCCGTAGGAGCCGTTTTGGGTCAGCGGAAGGACAAGAAACCCTACGTAATTTATTACGCCTCTCGGACGCTTGATGAAGCTCAAAGAAATTATACTACAACCGAGAAGGAGTTTCTTGCAGTGGTTTTTGCTTTAGATAAATTTCGGTCTTATTTACTTCAAACTAAAGTAACTGTGTATACTGATCATGCAACTTTGAAGTACCTAATGCTGAAAAAGGACGCAAAACCACGGCTTATCAGATGGATACTTCTACTCCAAGAATTCAACGTCGAAATCAAGGATAAGAAGGGAGTAGAAAATGTTGTCGCTGACCACCTATCACGCTTGATCGATGAGAATGAGGCTGTCGAAATTGAGGAAACTTTTCCGGATGAAAAACTCTTCGGAATTGAGGTAACTGTTTAAGAAACTCCATGGTATGCAGATATCGTAAATTACTTAGTTACCGGTGAGTTTCCGTCTACCATGCATAAATTTCAACGTGACAAACTTAAGCATAATGCTAGAACCTTTATCTGGGATGAGCCTTATTTATGGAAACAATGCTCTGATTTAGTACGTAATTAGGAGATGTATCCCGGATAGTGAATTTAAGCCTATTCTAGACTTTTGTCACAATGAAGCATGTGGGGGACATTTTGGTTCAAGGAGGACAACCCTTAAGATTTTAGATTGCGGTTTCTTTTGGCCTAGTTTATTTCGCGATGCTCATGCATATTGTGCTGCATGTGATAAGTGCCAGAGATTCAGTAATTTAGGGCCTAGAGATGAAATGCCACAACACTACATATTTAATGTCGAAATTTTTTGATGTGTGGGGTATTGATTTTATGGGACCATTTCCTCCCTCCAATGGTTTTACTTATATCTTACTCGCAGTAGATTATGTTTCTAAATGGGTGGAGGCAAAGGCCACCCGTACTAATGATTCGCGAGTTGTTGCAGATTTCCTACGAACTAACATTTTCAGTAGATTTGGAATGCCACGCGTTCTAATTAGCGATGGAGGAAGTCACTTTTGCAACCGCACGGTGGAAGCACTGATGAGGAAGTATGGCGTAAAACACAAGGTTTCCGCACCATACCACCCTCAAACAAATGGAATGGCTGAAGTTTCCAACCGTGAGATCAAGAAGATTTTGGAGCGAACCGTCCGCCCAAACCGGAAAGATTGGAGTCAATGCTTAGATGATGCATTATGGGCTTACAGGACTGCCTACAAGACCCCCATTGGTATGTCACCTTTCCGATTAATTTATGGGAAGACGTGCCATCTTCCGGTTGAATTGGAGCACAAGGCATGGTGGGCCGTGAAGAAATTCAACATCGATCGAGATGCAGCAGGTTTGCATCGGAAGCTACAACTTTGTGAACTTGAAGAAATCAGAAATGATGCTTTCGACAATGCGTGGATTTACAAAGAGAAGACGAAAAAGATCCATGATCAGATGATTCGCGGGAAGAGTTTTGAAGTTGGGCAGAAAGTATTGCTTTTCAATTCAAGACTTAAGCTCTTTCCGGGAAAGCTTCGCTCTCGATGGATGGGGCCATTCATAGTTTCTCAAGTTCTGCCTCATGGAGCAGTTCTCATTAGATCTATCGACAAAGGCAGTGAGTTCAAAGTAAATGGCCATCGCTTGAAGCCCTATTTTGAGGCATTTGCGGAGCATACCGTGGAGGAGATGCAACTCCAAGAACCGGCCATTTCAAAAACAAAATGATGCATCACGTCCAAAGCTAACGACGTAAAATGAGCGCTCATTGGGAGGCAACCCAATAGGGAGACAACAGATTTGTTTTCTTCTCCCCTTTTAATTAATTTAATGGCTTTTTGCGTATTAAAATTAAAATTTTCGTAGATCCTATACTCCATTTTTAATTCTATACTTCTACTTTAGTACATTGAGGGCAATGTAGAGTTTAAGTGTGGGGGAAGGGTTTACAATTTAATTGTGTCTAAATTAGTGTTTTTCAGAGTCTTTAGGATGCCCTTAACTAGTCAATGATGAAATTGGACCGATACGAACACATATGGCGTATGAATCACATGCATCGAATTCTTGTGCTAATTGAGATATTCTATATGTTTTTAACATGTAGTAGATATGAATTGCAAAGCATGGTACAGAAATCGCATGCTTGAATAAGTTTTTAATCATATGAACCCTATGTGAGCTTTTGAGCTATCTGTTCTTTATTCGAGTGAATATACATCCATTTCGTAGCTACTAGCTTATATATGCCTCATTTGATTGCTTGCCATAGATTTTAATGAACTAGAGAATGCTAGAACTTACTCATGTCAATTTGCAAAGCTTTTAAGTTGATACATACTTTGATTTTGGAAATGATTAAAGGCATTTAGGATTTTCCACCACTTCGCCAAATATCCATGTATCCCATTTGTACGCATGAGTTGCGACACCCCTAGATAAACCAATTGAGCCCACGTTAAGCTTTTCTTTCATCACCATATGTACCTAAACACTTACCCTAGTGTAGAATATCCTTACCTTGGTTCCAGAAACTTGGTGAGATTTTTTCGAAACTAGCACATAATATGATGGTTTGGTAAGAAAGATTGAAAGAGTTAATGTGAGTAAGGGGAAAGACTTGTCCAATTAACTTAAAAAGTATGAGATTGCCAAAAAGAAAAGAAAAAAATTATATTTGAGAGAATGAAAAGAAAAAAAAAATTATATATATCTCTCATGGCAATGTGTTGTGTTCTAAGTATAAACCCTTTGGATTAATGTCCCCCTTATTTGCGGATTTGGAGATTACGACAAATTGAAGGCCCAAAAATAGAACAAATATGGCCTTTGTCCTGTCCGAAAAGCTCAAAGGGTAGTTTAGATTGAAGTATACATGGTAACATTCGAGTGGAGATGGAGGACGAATTTGGTGCTAGACTAAGTCGTTGGAATGTTTTTATCACCACATATCTAAATTTCGAATGCCTTAGCCTTAACCCCATTACAACCTCACTAAAAGTCCTTTATGATCCTTAAAATGAGTAGCTTTCAATTAGTAGAGTAAGTTGCATGAGTAAGCTTATGGTTTTGGTTCATTTGTGCAAGTAATTAACTCCATTCATGAGGTTTTCGTTTAAATTTATATACACTTTAAGTGAACCCTTTTTCATGAGTGAAAAATATGATGAGTGCATCCTTGTGAGTTGATTAAACCTTTATTCAAAGCATGCACATCTATAAACATAACCACTGTTTTCTCTATGTCTTACTTGTTCATTACATAATTATATCGCAATTATCTCTTGAATTCGTTGAGCATACAAAGTTGAAAATCATGTGAGACATCGCCATATATTTATGAAAATTCTGAGACAAATTTTAGCTAAGGGCTTAGTTATGTTCTTTCCTTTTTTTTTTTTAAATTCGTAGAAGAGTCTTAGTTTAACTTAGTGTTTGCTAAGGGACTAGCAAAGTCTAAGTGTGGGGGAATTTGATATACGCATTTTATGCTCGTTTCTTAACGCATTTCCCTTTACGTTTAGCTGTGTTATTATCTTAGTTTTTATGTTTTCCTTATTTAATTTGTTATTTTGAAGATATCATCGGTGGAGATGAATAACGGCGCAATTCGGAGGAATTTCGGCGATTTTGCGATTTTTGCGATTTTGGACAACCGGGAATGGGCTGGCCCAAAAAGCATTTTTTGGGCCCATTTCTCAAAGTTTGTTTTGGCCCAAAAACCAGCCCAAGCCCATTAATTTTGGCATGGAAGCAACTTGGGGAAGAGGAAAAGTCAAAGTTATCAAGCTTGGTGATAAGGCTTAGTGACTAAGCTTGTGATCATCACAAAAGATGACTAAGTGTGTGACTTGCCATGGTGACTCTTGCTTAGGGTTCACAAATGGTGACTTGCCATGGTGACTCTTGCTTTTTGATGATCACACTTGGTGACTAAGGGAGTGACTTGCCATGGTGATTATTACTTGCATTTAATGAAAGAGGCAAGGTGGAAGAGAGAAGAGCAACATCCCTTGCCTATAAAAGCCAAGGAGGCAGCCATAAAACAGATCATCTCTCATTTTACAAGCCAAAGCTCTACACAAATACTCCTCCTCCATAAACACTTCAAGGTTCTCATCCAAAGCCGAAGCATCCATCCATCATCCAAAGCCGAAGCATCCATCCTCCATCCTTCACAATACGCTAAGTCCCTTGTGAAGGAAAGTCATCTCCACGAAGATCATCTAGCATTCAAGACAAAAAGTGTAACCATGATCTTCACTTTCATATCTTTTGCTTTGTATTTGAATCTTTTGATGTATTGGAATACTTTGATGTATTTAATGAAGAACAAGTTTAGATTTGTGTTATATGTTCTTAAACCTTTATGTAAATTATATGTGTTTATGATTTCTAGCCTTTTATGCATGGTTGATATAATCTTAAAGCTTCGAAAGCATGTGGTAGATAATACGCTAAGTCCCTCTCTTTCGCATGTTTCGATGATCATATGTTGTTTAGGATGTTTATACGCTAAGTTGCATTCCTACTCAAATATCAAGCATGTATATTTAGTTGGAAGTTATGAATTTCGTAACTTACAAAAGCTTTGATGCATGAAAAAGGGTAAGGTTAATATTATGAGTGATCAATTGTAATTAGTAGTGTAACTTCTTATTTTTAGTAAGCATAATTAGACTTTAAGGTTTCTTGATTGTTAAACTTGTCTATGAGTAAAACATGTTAGAAGTCTAAGAGTTTTTGTTGTGTTTGCATGTTTTGTACTTTAATTTCATAGATTAATCAACCAATTTCCAATCCCCCCAAACCTTTAAATTTCTGCATAAACGAAACCATGCATGCGCCCTTAATTCCCCGGATAAAGAACGATCCCTACTCGCCAATATTATAATGACAAAAGAAGAGTTTTAAATTGCAATGCGCGTAATCTGTGTTTTTAAGGTCTACTGTGTGTTAACGTTAAACGCATGTATTGCACGTATCAATCAGTTGCTCTAGTTGGCTGTTTAGTTGTTATTTTTTTCAGTGGCAGCATGTTTTGAGTAGTAGTTGCATATTGATTTGGTGTTTTTGTGTTGCAATTTTTATTCAGTATCAGGTTCTTATTGTTTGGTTAATATAGATATGTGGGTCGTGGTGCAGCGGCATGTTGCTTGTTTTTGTGCTACAATTTTTTTTAGTATCAGATTGGATCATCATTTTTTTCAATACCAGTGTCACTGATATATCTTCTATTTGTTCTTCATTCTTTGCATGTTAGCAAATTCATCAAAGAGGTGTTTGAGATTTTCACTGAAGATAATACCTTTATAGTGCATCTCACCGAGATAACTTGCTCTTGCAATTGGTGGCAATTCCGTTGCTTCCCTTGTTCACATGTTATTCATGCAATTCAGAAAGCATGAAGACTTGTGTATATGTATATTGGAGATTACTGGAAGACAAAATTTTACAAGCAGGTACATGAACTTGCTATCTAGCCAGTTCCAGATTTGGATAAACTGTCCCCTGAAAGTTTTGGAGATGGTGCTCTAAAACCTCATATTACGAGAAAATCCCTGCAAGGCCAAGGACTAGAAGAAAGAAGTCATTTGGTTAATTTTCAAGGCTCGTTACTTGCGGTCGGTGTCATCAAGTCGACCACCAAAATGCTCAGTCATGTAATGTCTCTATCAATTAGACAAACTCCTGATTTGTTTGATGCCTCCTATTTGTTTTATATGCTTATAAGAATATTCTATGGCTATATTGGATTTTTCTGCTAACAGACTTCATTGTTTGCTGCTATATTAGAAGTAGTATGGGTATCTGGTTATACATGATAGGTTATATAATGGATAATGTTTACTTTTGTGAGATAATGATACTTTTTTGTAATGATTCAGTAGACTATGTAGCAGTGTTTTACAAGTGTTTATGAGTTAGGGTCGCGGTGCAAAGGCACACTGCTGAATATAAAAAAATGTGTTCTTCTTGTTACCAACAGTGTTGCTTAGTGTCAGACTTTGTTTAATATCAAACTTTTTGTTAGTCTATTTTTTCAATTACAGCTTTAGTTTTTCAGTAGTAGTTTATGAGCAAAACATTAGCAAAGTAGAGCTTTTTATTTTGATTAAGTGATTAAACGAAAAAGATTTGATCGTGGTGCAACGGCACACTGCTAGTTTTTTGAAGATTTTAGCTGGTTTCTTTTTTTAGTGCCAGTTCATAAGCAGAACACTTTGATTAAGCGCTAACAAACTAGTGCTTTTTTTTAGTAGCAATCCCAAATTTTTCAATAGCAGTGCATTATTTTTAAGTAGCATTGCTTAAGTACTTAAAATAATCATTTCTGAAAAAGAAAAACAACATTCGTTCTATAAACTTAATCATAAAAACCACAAATTTAATCATAAAAATTGTCAGTAGCACTTGGAGCTATTAAAATCTACAACATTCAGTTTCCTAAATATTAATAATTATATAACCAATTACTTAATATAAAAACCACCAATAGTACTTGGAGCTGTTAAAGTCGACAATGTTAGTACATAACCGATTAGTACATATAACAATGCTTTCCAAGTCTCATTCCATATGTTTTCAGCCCATGAACTTTCTTAGTAGTCCATAAAATCTATGATCATGCTTGCGCGGTAGTTATACACATCAGCTTTCAACTATTTTTTTGGGATTGGCTCGCCCTTTGACAACTTCTCTATAAAGCACAAAAAAAATTTCATAATTACCCATGCAATAACAAAAATATAGTGGCATTCTTAGTTTTTCAATTTCTGCATATCTAAATTAATTTAGTAGCATCTGAATCACATCAATCCATAGATGAAAGTTTTTTCAATATCATTTTATTTTCACTCGGGATCAGTGGCTTTCGTCAAGGACTCCAAGTTGTCATCGCCTTCCATTTTTTGTCTCTTTGTTGTCTTTTCTTTCATTGGCATAACTTTGCTCTTTCGTAGCTCATCTTGTGTAACATACACCGCCATGTTGCTTGTATTTCTGATTGCTCTACTTTCAAGATTGTATATTGGTAAAGTAACAATACCAATATGCATGAATTAGCATTAGAAAACACAGTAATCGGTTTTAATTTTTTTATTTTGGTGGTTTTTGTTTTACCTGAATGTTATCTATGTCTATATTCCTTAGCTTTTTCCATAGATTATTGAGATCCCACTTCACGAATGCAGTTTCCTTCAAAAAGTTCCCTTTTTGTGGAGCAACCAAGTTGGTGCTGTCACAAAGCCAGAACTGCATTGGAACAATATAAGATAAACAAACATGTTTCTTCAATATATATGTTCAAGTAGAAACAGTTGTTTTTTTTATCTATTCTATTTTTTTAGTTATTTTAGTAACAGTACTCACCGGTATTAGAAGAGTACACCCACTTAGACTTTTATTTTTTTCCACTAAGCAACTTATTAAGTACTTATGCACTTCATATATGTAATTGTACATCCCCATATTGTCTAAATCATCAACTCGCTTCACATAGCACCATGATAAGTATGATCTGGAATTGGCAAAAAGAAATGTGCAAAAGAGAAACAATATTATTATCATTGTTACATCCTCCCCCCAATCCTTATTTTTCTTCTGCCTTGAAATGATTAACCTCAATTGATATGAAATGATTTGCTTTCTCACTCGGTTATGATTTCCAAAATATCTATCTACAAACCTACTTCCAATTGGTTTGGAAAAATCAGTACTGCTTATTGGCACCGGCAGTTCTGATGACATTGAAACATCAAAACAAAAGTATCAAGTATTCAATAGCAGTTGAGATATTTAGTTTCAACTCTAGAAGTTATTAAAACAAAAACATAAGAAAAAAAATGACATGCTCCATGTGTTTTCTATGCCTAAAATATTGACCACGTCTTTAGCTCTTAATTGGCACATTTCTTTACCGATATTGAACATTTGTTGGGTTTTGTCAAAACTGTCAACAAGTTTTTCCATCATATAAGAATCACATTTGTGTTGTTTTAAACCCATATGCCCTCCAATAAAGACTCTAAAAATGTTCATGAATGATGTTTTGAATAATCTTTTTTTCAATGCTTTACATGCATCTTTGTCTGTTTCTAAATCATCTGTAACAAGGATGATTAATTTTTCCATTGCAAATGTGTTGCATCTGTATTGCAGTCTCGAATCAGATTTTGTTGTAGTCATATTAGCCTAACCTACTTACACAATCATCTTTTCAGTATTATCCATTCAAATACAATATTAAATTCGCAAAACTCAGTAACATAGCAACATTTTCAAGTGTCAACCATTCATAAACAATAAAACATTACGGTATCAAGTGAGTGCAGAGATATATAATAACAGTGAAACTATGAAGTATTAACCATTGAAACTGGAAAATAAACACAGTACCACTCTATCAAACACACATAGTAGCAGGCACTCACACAACAAATCTATTCAATGAACTTGGTAGCATTCATTCAAACACAAAAATAAAATCTGAAAAAACTTAGGGCAGTAACAAGCATTTCAGTCACCTATAGATTTCAACAACCTCAAAACTGAACATGCAAATCCCAATCGATTCTCAAACACAACCAAGAAGAAAAACACAGTATCATTCTTATTTTAGGCTCTAAACGATAACGAATGCACTCAAAAACATAGTACCAACAAAGAATCAACAAAAAAAAATATCAATGCCCTGATACTACAACAACACAACTCAGTAGCAGGTCAAGTGATTATTTGGGGAAAAAACTGTGACGACCCGAATCAAAATTAGTATGTTAATCGGCTTGGTTTGCATATTTTACGAGTAATCACTGTTTGTCGTAATTGAGCAGTTTTAGCGGTTTTATTCACGACTAATTTATCGGGTGAGAATTTGGTATGAGTTTCTTCACGAGAGTTGTAGTATGCATGCTTTCGAGTTCGTAGGCAGTTTCGGATAATTGTTTCGATAACCGAGGAATATGTTATGAATATTTGAAGTCGCATGATTTAGTCGTGTTTATCCGTTTGAGTTTGAGTTATCCGAAACGTGGATGTGATTCGATTTGAACTGTCGATCGTATCGAACCGTGAGTATAAATATCGGAATAGTCGTAAAATTGTCGAAAATCACTGTTTTGGGAAGTTTGACCGACGTTTGACCGTTGACTGACCGTTGACCGAGTCCATTTCGCACCACCGTTTGACTCACCGTGGACTTTCCGTTTCCAGCCACCTCCGTCCTTGATTTTGGTATGGCTAACTTCCTCTCTTGATTTTCTATGGTTTAGAACTTGGTTTGGTGTGATTTGATGAGGTATGGGAGGAGTTTGAGCTCCGGTATGCCGTGGGTTTTCGCCGCCTTCGGGGGCGGCGCTCCGGCGACTTTTGGGGCCAGGGTGGTGGGGAGAAAGGTTTCCCTCATCCTTGAGATGCTTTTGGGTGAAACAATTTTGGGTTTGGTTGAGGTTTGAAGCTCGCCGGAATCAATGGTACTCGTGAGGTTTCGGGCTCTATTCCGGCCGGTGGGCTTGGAATTGGAGCTTGATGTAGAAGGGAAAATTGTTGGGCTTGAGGAGTACTTGTGATCTGGAAATTTTGGCTGGAATCCGCCACTGTTGACGCTGCGCCGCCGCCGATGGCGGCGCTCCGGCGAAGGGTTGATTTTTTGGATTTTTGTCAAGTTTTATGCCGTTTTGCTCGTAATTGCACCCCGATCGTAGCTTTGAGGTTTTCGAGTTGATTTGAGTAGCGGATTTTAAGTCGAGGGTTTATGTGGAGTATTTGGGGTTTCCGATGAGTTTTTCTGTTATTCGAGTTATATATTTTCGGGAATTGTTAGTTTCCGAGGTGTGGTTCAGAGTATTGAATTGTGATTTTGATCAGTGATATTTTTTGATTATTCAGGGGATCGAGATCGTACGTTGGGCGAGGGATCTTCCGCCGAATCTCGGGATTAGCGCATTTGCACGCTGTGCTTGTCTGTGAGTGGACACATTTCCTTTCACTGATTGGTTGCGAGTCCTTATTATACGTTTTACGAGCATGGGCATGCATATGCGATTATGATTTATTCGAGCATGTGTTTTACGATTATGCATCGACAAATATGCTTATATAATTATATATTATGAATACGCATTTACATTATGCTTAATACATTTGCATGAACTATTTATGATTTGGTTTACACAAAGTACAGTCACAGTATATATTGTTGTATCGATACACTTGCATCCCGGCTGATCCCCAATGATGTTTACTGGGGGAGGCTGTGACCCCTGACCCGAGGCCTTTACCGAGGGCGGGAGAGACCTTTGACCTGAGGCCTTTCTGGCTTGAATCACGTGTGGGTCTGGGATCCCGTGATTCGGACAGTACTAGCGCGGATGTGTCCATGAGTGACCCCGCGGAATTTTACGATGCATGCTCTGTACGCGTGAGGAGTTAGAGTCTCCCTCGTGTACTATATCATTTTCATTCATTTAGACTCGCATATGTTTTATAACATATATTATTAGGCGAACGAAATTTATTTTTGTCCACTCACTCTAATGGTTTATATATCTTTCCCTAGGTTCTTTGTTTTCAATGCCTAGTTTGCAGTTCGAATTCTGGTGTCGCACGTCGTAGTCGGAGGCTTAGTGTTCGAGCTACTTTTTTTTTCCAGTAGGTTTCTTGTTTAGCCTACTGTTGTGTATTTATGTATATATATTAGAAGTCGCTCTGAATACTCTGATGTTATATTTTCATATGATTTTCCCGGATTTCTGTAAAGTACAGTTTTGCTTATTACTTTACATTATTGATATGATTTTGAGAAATCCGGATGGGATTGGTGCCCACGGTTTGGCTTTTGCGACATATGATGAAATGTGTTTTCGGGTGCAGGTTAATGGTAATTCCGCGATATAGTGAAACTCTGCCAAAATTTCTATGGTTTTTGAAAGTTCGTGTTTTCAGAAGGGGGTTGATTCCGGCTTAGGAAACTAAATCGGGGTTGGGTCCTTTCAAAAACAACCAAAACTCTAACTCATTAATCAGAAACATAGTACCACCTAAAAATAAAGCCCAATCTCTGAATATATATTGATTTCAGCAACCTCAAAATTGAACATGCAAAGTCTAATCAATTCTCAAATATAACAAAAAGAATAACACATTCACGGTCTCAATCGTTGACTTCTTGAAGCTCTTCATCGCGAAATTAAACAAGATTATCTCAAAATTCACAAAAAATAATAATTTTCAACATAAACAATCGTAGTAGCAGTGCTTATCTTTGTAGTGAGTGACGAAGAATGTGTTTGAAGTGATTGAAGAGACACAAAGCAACCATGATACTTCGATTGAGAAGGTGAGTCGTGATTTGAGAGAGGTTTTGGTGAAAACATATCACTGATTGAGAATTTGGATTTTGGAGTAGCAATGGAGTTTTTTACAGTATCAGTGCGAGATATTTGAGAGAGGAAACAGAATGGCGTGACTGAATTTGAGGGTCCAGGGGTAAAATCATCTTTTTTGGCTGTTTAATGAACTGGGCATGGCTGATACTACGTTTGAGTTTCATGTCCAGTCCTTGGTTATCTAAATAATGTTGTGGTTATGTTATATGTATTTGTGATACTTAGCTTGTCATTCTATGTCTTTTTCTTTAAAAAAATCATATGTTTGTTAAGAATCTGACGAATGAAACATTCACTATCAAACGACTCTACACTCGCGTTCAACAAGATCTTGACAAATATTGTACTATTTTTTGTCAAAACACGGACGAATATCATTTCAACCTTTGTCAATACATTGTCAAATTTTCTCCTACGATTTTTTGACGAAGAATCCAATTTTTAAATATCACTCGTTGATAACGACGATAAGTTAATTAGTCTTCAACAAAATTGAAAAATGACTTGCCCAAGTTCTTTCATGCGTGCATGCAATTTAACCAGTATGATTTGAGTGTAATATATTTGTTGGGGTGTAAAAGTAATAGAAATTTAGAATACAGACATTTATGTAAATTTAAAAAGAATAAAATAGTAATTCAATAATTTAAATGATATGGGGTGATGGAGGAGAATAAAGTTTCGGGTGTAAATAGCCTTAATGTTTACATATACCAAAGGCTAATATATTGGTCTCTCTCCCAGGGTACTTGCTCAAACCGTTAATCGAATTTGAGTTTTTTTTTGTCTTTCTTGGACTTTCGCTTTTGGTGCCATCTAAGAGCATCTCCAACAATGTCACTTAAAATTTTCCTATTTTATTCCAAAATATAGCTCAAACCTATTTTAGCTAAGCATTTGTAAAAATTTACTCCAACAATATTACTCATAATTTAGCTAAATATGAATAAATACTTTATTTTGATTGGTTAATAAAAATAATTAACATTTATTAATTTAGAAATTGATTACATTTACAACTTTTTAGGAAACAATTAATTACAATGTTGACTGTTACATCACCTAAAATTCAAGATTTAGGTATGGGGATAGGGGATGAAAACATGAAATATAGGGAATCCCTAAAATAGCTAATGTGATAGGGGATCTCTTGGAGCTGATTTTAAAGCAAAAACCTCATATTATAGATAAAATTGACTTTTAGAGGATCTGCTGGAGTTGCTCTAATGACTGCACTACTACTATCCTAGATATGTATCTATTTTTAAAGAGTATTTATGATGAATGGAAATTCAAAATAAGTCAATCATTACATCCTTGTTTTATTATAAAAACTTATCATTTTAGTATCTCATATTCAAATTCCAATTTCATGTTAGTAATTGCCGATACCAATCGTGATGATGAATGACGCATTTGTAAGGTATCAATCGTGAGAATTACTCATTTTTTTAATAATATATATATTTTAAAGTAGAGAAAATGCTAAAGGCACCTCTATATTAGACATAAGTAACCTTTTGGATTGTACAAGACGCAATACATATGCTGATACACAAATGGCAAAGACTTAAACAAATGCTTTCACTATTGTATGTAAAGACTCAAATAAATGAAAATTTTGATATTGGTCTTATTTCTTCATTTCTTATTAGATGTAGTCTTGCCAAATTTTTCATTTTAATTTATGGCCTTTGATTAATTATTTTATCTCTAGTTAAAGAAATGAAATAATTTGAATTCCACAAATTATTAAATTTTTTTCTGTATTCTGATTTCAAATTTAAATCAACACACTTTAAGTCATTGACAATTTTGAAAATGTATAAAATCAAATAAAATTAAAACAAAAAGTACAAGAACATCAAGTCAACCTAAACATAAGGTATACCTGGAAAACTTCGGTACTGCGTATACCTAAACATAATTAAGATAAATTTGACTTCTATCTAAAAGAAAGGTAAATGATATTGCTTCATGAAGTACACTCAAAAAACTTACTATTATATATGTAAAAGAAAGATAAAAGAGACATATCTCTACAAGAAAGATAAATGAGACTTATATCTAAAAGAAAGGTAAACAATACTACTAATTATACCAGTTCTGAGGTATATATACATGAAAAACTTGAATGTAGGTATAAATTTCATGACTCTAATATAGGTTTTTTTTTTATATTATCGTACTTAAAATAAAAGTAAAATCTAAAATATAAGCTATAATGGATGTCTAAAATAAAGATCAAAGATATTATTTATGTCTAATTTAAAGAAAAATGAATCATTCATGAAGAAAAAAAAGAAAAGATTTTCAAAATGTATACCTCTAGAGTAGAAAATGAAAAGATAAAAAAACTTACACCGTACCTTGATAAGTAGAAGAACACAAGTCATTCTAAGTACAAGAACATAAAAGATTAAAAAAATAAAAATAAAGAAAGCTACAACATACCTTGGTAAGTAGAAGAAAAACAAGAAGACGAAGAAAAAGAAGGGTGATAGAAGAACCAATGGGAAACATAATTATAGATGGATCAATTTGCATTGGGTTTCACATTTGAACAAAGGAATTTAATTTTGCCAAAAAAAGAAGAAAGAAATGTATTTATGTGTTGATTAAGAATAATGAATTGTTACCAGATTTTTTTCAATGAATAAAATAATTAAGATTGATTAATAGTCAACAACCTTAATGTTACAACCCGAACCGGAAATGGTATGTTAATTGGCTTGATTTAAGAGTTTCATGATTAGTCGCGGTTTTGTCGTAATTGGTCAATATGGCGGGTTTGTTCACGACTTAATTATCGGACACGAATTTGGTTTGAGTTTCTTCGTGGAAATTGTAGAGGACTTGATTTCAAGTTCGTAGGAGGTTTCAAAGGATTTTTCGGATAATCGGAGAATATAAAATGAATATTTGAAATTATCGTCGAGTTAGTCGTACTTATTCGCTTGGGTTTGAGTTATCTTAATCGTGAATTTGGTCGGTTCGTGACGTATAAATATCAAATTAGTCGTGGAATTGTCGAAAAGTCACATTTGGGCCGAGTTGACCTGTTTGACCGAGCCAGACCCAAGTTGACCGAGTCACCCGAATTGACTTGCCAGAGTTGACAACTCGCCGTCGAGTTGCTTGCCGAAAACGGCACGGTTACCGGAAAGAAAGGTAGGGATTTGAAGCTCTCCTCTAGGACTATTGATTGATGTATTCATTGTGTTGATTTTGTTGGAGTAATGTGGAGGTGAAGTTGGACGGAATCGGTGGGTTTGGGGGGAGGTTTTCCGGCGAGTTTTCGATGGTCTTTTGGGGTACGTGGAATAGGTTGGGCTTGAATTGGGGATGGAAACTCTTGAGTTTGGGAGGATGAGGTGGCTCCACGATGGAGTATTTCACCGGCAAAGTTTTCTGGCCGATTTGAACTCAATGGGTTTCGAGGCAATTTCTGGCCACGGTGGTGGTTGGTTGGTGGTGGTCCTTTGAGGAAAGATGTTGGGTTTGATGAATGGAAGTTTTTGAGGTATGGGTCGCCGGAGAATGTCACCGTTGATGCCGCCGCGGCGGCGACGGCGGTCAATGGCGGAGCTCCGGCAAAGTTGACTTTTTGAGACTTTTGGAGATTTTTATACCGTTTTGCTCGTAATCGCGTCCCGATCGTAGTCGTGAGGTTTTTGAGTTGATTTGAGTATTTTATTTTGGGATGAGGGTTGTTTGGGTGTATTTTGAGAATTTTGTTATCCTCGTCGATATTTCAAGCGGTACGTCTTTCGAGATCGCAGGGTTCTTGACTTATTAGCTCCGTATGTTGTGTTTCAATATGTATTGATCGTATCCATGTTATTCAGGTGATCGGGATCGAGTGTTTGGCGAGGGATCTTTAGCCGGACCTCAGAGTTAGCTTCGTACTCTGAGTGGACATTTTATTTTCACAGTTGAATTGCGAGTCTTGATTTATACATTTTATGAGTATATATTTATGATTATGCATTTAAGTTATGCATTTATGCTTATGCACTTTATGATTATGCATGTGCATGGAAATGATTTATGATTTGGTTTACACAGAATACAGTCTCAGATATAGAGGTATGCATCGATGCTTTAGCTTCTCGGCTGATCCCTGAGATGCTCCAGGAGGGGGACAGATATTCTGACCCGAGGTCTTTTAGACTTATTAATCACGAGGGGGTCTGGGATCCCGTGATTAGACTGTACTATGCAGAGGAGTCCATGAGTGACCTCGCAAGGTTTTATGTGCATATTTATGGATCAGGGAAAATGTACCTAGTCAGAAATTTCATATGTATTAACTCGCATTATGCTTTTATGAGCATATATTTGGGAAATACATATTATTATTTTTGTCCACTCACTCTAACAATTTTATTTGTCTTCCCCTGGGTTTTTCGGTTTCCTTTGCCCAGTTTGCAGTTTGAATTCCAGGGTTGCATGTCGGCGGTGGAGGCGTAGAGTTCAGGTCACACTTCAATTCGAGTAGGTTCCTTGTTCGACCTACTAGTTGTATATGATGTATATAGGCATCGCTTTGAGTACTTATGTTGTGTTTTCAGTTGAGTTTACTCCTGAATGTTTCTGGATTTCTTGTAAATCTTTTGGTTTATTATATATATGTTGTTGAGAAATCCGGATAGGGAACGGAGCCCCACGGTTTGGCTTTTGTGGAATATTCGAAGTGTGTTTCTTTGTAGGTTTTAATATTGGTTCACGTGTTTCAAAGTAAACTCTGAAATTTTTTTTTAAGGTCATGTTTTCGAAGGAGTTTGGTTTCGGTTTAGGCAACTAAATCGGAGTCGGGTCATTTCACTTAATTTTAGATATTATCACAGAATTTAATAAGGACAAATATGGAATGTAAAAATACAAAATCTATGTGTCACCAGAGTTATATGACCGCGATTGGAAAAAAAAAAGTCCCAGAACTACAGTTAAAATGTAGAATGAAAATAGGACTTAAAATCAATTTAGAAGAGGTAGTATATCATAGTTTGTCAAAATTTTGATGACAAAGCATATCATGATTCGTTAGGATTTTGACATGTTTTTTTCCCTCACTAAATCTAACCTAAAAGACGACTCTTTCACCAAGAATTGGGGTGCGAGTAAACATAACCGCAGTGGCTCAAGTTAGGCCCATAATTATGTATGTTTCAATTATGTTCTGAACTTCATGTTTAATGCATACTTTTAGTTAATAAAACACTGTTTTAAGAAATCAAGCATAGGCCCGGAAATGTACTACATGAAAAATCCAAAGACTTCCTGGAGATGGCGGAAAAATTTTTGAAGTCATGAGAGAAAATGAAAACTTCTACAAAAGGACAAAATAGCTTCACCAGAAGACGCTGGAAGTTACCTGGAGTTTGCCGGAATCCACCATGACCGAATGGGCCACCTAGGCCTCATCATTTGGCATGCGGGCCTCAGAGGCCCGTGGAGGCCTGAGAAGTCCAGCTCGATCGGGTCCAAAAAAAAGCATGCAATAGGCTCGACCCGTGGGGCAATGGGCCGAACTTGGGCTTAATGTCTCAAACCCGGCCCGACCCATAAGAAGCCCGCTCGGGCCGGCCCGAAGGACCGTCTTATATTTTAATTTCTTATATTAATATGGATTATAATTTATACTTGTATAAAAAAATTACAATAAGATAAGGAAACAAGGCTATAATTTCTTTACTAGTTCAATCTTCTTTTTATATAAGGAAACAAAGCTGTAAAAAATTTACAATTAGATAAAGAAACAAGGATGCAATAAGATAAAGAAATAATACTACAACATAACACAAGATCCTTACTACCACTAATTACTAGTTCAGTCTTCTCTATATATGTAGTCACTCTTTAAAGTGAGAACAAGCTCTAGTATTTGTTTTTCTTCTTACTGCACTCTTCTTATCTACTTAGATAGTTGAATTTGCTTTTAGATTCACAGTTTGACTACTTGGCCTTTATAAATAAATTTCCTTTTACAAAAGAAAATTTTTATTCATTGTTTTGAAAATTCTATATGATTTTTGAGTTGATATTTGGGTATTGATCTATTTGGGAACTTGTTTTTATGTTGAAAACAATTAGGCCCGGCCTGATCCAAAAATTATAGAGATATTCGACTCAGTCTGCAAGGCAGAATTCCATGGGTTGAGCTTGGACTTCACAATTATGCTTAAAGCCCGGCGCGGTCTGGCCCGACTGCCTGCAAGGCCCGACCCACAAAGGCTCGGCTCGGCCCTTTGACGACCCCTAGGGCCACCTTGGTCAGACCAGTCACTTTGAGTCCAGCTCAAGGGAGGCACAACCCACTTCTATATCTAAGCCAATCTGATTTGAGATGAGGAGAAAGAAAATATACCACATGATAACACACATTTCAGACTTTAGCCATCCAAAGACTAAAAATGTGGATCATGGTTCTCCTTTTTAGAAACTAGCCTTTGGATCACCCACCACTTTTTTTCCTATCATTTAAGGGATCATGCTAGAATGCACCCAAAGGTTAAACACCTCAGAGGCTAATTTTACATTTTGACATGTGGCATGATCTCATTCATTTATATTTTCAACATTTAATAAGGTTGACTAAGCTTATAACTGAGCTTATCATAAGCTCAATACACGTGATCCTCTCTTTGCCCAATTAGCCGAGAAACACCATCGCTGCCAGGATTATCGTCTCCGCCAACCATGAAAAGAAAGAGAGAGAGAGAGAGAGAGAGAGAGAGAGAGAGAGAGAGAGAGAGAGAGGGGCATACATAAGAGAGTCGATCAAGTGTGTACGTATAATCGAGTGGTTTTTGTAGGTCAGAAGATTTTATGGAAAAATTGTTCTTTCCCATCTCTCTTTCTTCTGTCTTAGATCTGAACCAGCCCACTCTGCTTCCTTCTCTCTACAGATTTCATCATTATTAGCATTATAGTGAGATTGGAGGGCTTGATCGGCCTAGTCAACCAAATCCAGCAAGCCTGCACCACCCTCGGCTACGATGGCAGCAAGGAAATGTCTCTCAAGCAGTAGAAGACAGACCGACCACTGTTTTTAATTTTCAAAACCATGTATGTACATCTTTACTTAAACTTGTGTCTTATACTTCAATCTTCACTTGTTCAATTACTTCAAGGAGTAGTAATCAACTAATCATCAACGTTTGTGCTCACTTTCGATGAAGGCAATTGAGGAGCAAATTGAAGCCATTGACCAAAAAATCTTTCCCAAGCTTCACTATGGACGTGAATTGTTCTGCATATATGGCAAGCTTAGTCTATAGGTGTATATGGGTTGCTTGATTTGGAGGAAGGCGAAGGGAAAACGAAGTGAAGAGATGAGCTTTTTGTTGGACGACGGCGATAATCCCAGCGACAAAGTTGTTTCATGGCTAATAATTTTCTGGAAAAAGAGGAGAATCACATGTATAGAATTTATCATAAGCTCAGTCAACATAAAAAAATCTTGAAATTTTTAAGCAATCATAGCTTGACACATGTCACATTTAGAAATTAAACTTGGAGCGTGCTTAGAATTGTGATGCATAGCAGAATTTTCCTCATCTAAGAGCTAGAAATTGCTCTATCTCTCTCCCCAAATTAAGGCTCTACACCCCTAAGAGAAGAACAAGCTTTCATTTGTAAAATTACTGAAAGGACCTAACCTTGATTTAGTTGCCTAAAACATGCAAATAATCACACTTCTAAAATAGTCCCAAAAAATAAACCATTGGGCATTGATTCCCATCCGGAGTTCTCAAATCAACCAACTACTATACAAATAACAAATGTACTGATTTCAAAATGTTACAAGGAATCCGGTGGTTATTTAGAAATACAACACGGACGGAAGCAAATTAAACATAGTATTCAGAGCAACTTCTAATTTACATAATATACAGAACTAACAGGCTAAACTAGGAACCTACTAGAAGAGGAGTGTGACTCGAACTCTAGGCCTTTGATAATGACGTGCAACCATAGGATAGAAACTGCAAACTGAGCAATAGGAAACCAAAAAGACCAAGTAAAGACATATAAAATAATGAAACTGTTAGTGGACAAAAATAATGTTTTGTTTTAAACTAGAAAATATAATTATTATACTTTTCATTATAAAATATACAAGAAATGATGTGAGTATAAAAATATAAACGTCCAGGTCAGATTCCTGGGACTAATGAGTACTATGTGATGTGTGGAGGCTGTCACTTGGGTCAAACTACCTCAAGCCCTAAGACTGACCAGATCAAGTTCCTGGCCATTCTAGGTATTATGTAAATCCTTGGGTCAGGTTTGTGGCTCTCTGGGTGCGTCTCAGGGATCAACAGTGCATCGATGCAACAACTGTGACTATGCTATGTGTAAAACAAAATCATATGTGCCTCCATGCAAATACATAATTGTAATAATGCATAACTGAAAAATGCATAACTATAAATGCATAATTGTAAATGCATAACTATAGACTCACAAAACAACAGTGAAAATAAAGTGTCCACTCATAGTACACAGCTAGCTCTGTGGTCTGGCGGAAATTTTCTCGCCAAAATCTCGATCACGGTCTTCTTAATACCGAATTTCGATAAACAGTGCGAAAATGATTTCTTAGTTGTTTAGATGACACATACTATGTAATCCTTAGTTGTTTAGATGTTTAATTAGTTGTCTGTATGTTAATGCCACAAATATGTAGTTTTGATATGTAGTTTATCTTTTGTGTCCTTTACACAAATTTGATTTCTTGATTAATTCATATGAATCAAATAAAATAAATGACAGTTTTCCAATATAAGGAGTTCCCCTCAACGTATCTCTTATATTGTTTTTACAATATTCTTGACTCGCTACCAGTTTCAGAAACATTATTCTCGGAAAGGCATATTGTAGATTTTATTTTTTATATATTGGATTTATTTTCATCCACTCACTCCAATAATTTTATTATTTTATATGCCTTTCCCTAGGCTTTTCGGTTTCCTCTTCCCAGTTTGCAGTTTATATCCAGAAATTGCACGTCAGCGACAGAGACATAGAGTTTGTGTCGCTGTACTCATCTAGTAGGTTCCTAGCTTAACCTGCTAGTTCTATGTATTATATAAATTAGAATTCGCTCTGAAAACTGTATAAAGTTTACTTCTTTTGTGTTGTATTTTCCCATTCAGTCTTCGGATTGCTTATCACTTTCTGTAAACAGTTTATATTTCTAGTGGATTCAGCGTTTGGTTGATTTGAAAAATTCGGATGGGATTTGGTGTCCACAGTTTATTTTTGTGGACATTTTAGAAGTGTGTTTTCTTTGCAGGTTTTTGGGTTTCTTGAATTTCAGTGGAAACTCTTGCAAATTTTTTGTAAATTCGGTGGTTGTTAGAGCTTAATTCCGATTTAGGCAACTAAATCGGGATCGGGAGCTTTCAATCAAAGGCTGAATTGCCCAAATATGAGATCGAACACGCTGCTAATAAATTTGTGACTCTAAGATAGTCAGATCGGAACACTTTGTTGCTTCGCCAGCTCTGACTACACCAACGGCGCATGAATCAACTGATGATGGTGTTGTGTCGACCACTCGTTCAATACCAAGAGTCTTAAGGATCGATTCACCCTCAAAGTTTTGTGCCATTTACGTTCTGAGGACATATATCTGAATCATACGCAAGGAACTCAGACCTTGATCCACACTGCAAACCTTTATTATAAGAGTAACAAATGGTCAGAGGCCTTCATGAAAAAACAGAGAAAATTGAAATGAAAACAATCACATAAAATATTGCAAGTTTGCAACGGAGAGAGGACGTGAGGAAACCCCATGAACTATGTCAGTCCAAGACGAAAGATCAAACAAAATAAATAACTCCTAAAGGAAAAGTCAGACAAATAACTGCCTTGGAAAACCAGGCAAAATCTCTTAATAATGAAGGGAAGAGATAAAAAAAATGTCTCAAGGGAACAAAGAAACTTCTATTCCGGCATGGAATAACCATGAAATAGAGATCAGACATCGAAAAGAGAAACTCCAACGGCCTGTTATAACAGACCATCAAATTTGTCAATTGAATGAAGGGCATTAGAGAGAATGTGGAGTTGAGGGATAAGATTCGGGTGATGTCTGGACCCAGAGAAGGGGTAGGCAACACATAGGATTTTGGAGGGAGATAGCGACACTGTGAAGTTGTATCAGGAGGCCAGGGAGCTTGTAAGAGGAAGAAAGTTGTCGCTAAAGGACCAAGACCTAGAACGGGCATTCTAACAGGTGGTGTTTATCAACTGGAACACGCTAGGTGTGTTGGGTCCTAGAAAATTCAAGGTCCAGGGCGAAGAATAAAATCGGGCCCTTTACATAATAACAAAAATTCTTGACTTGTTTAATTCAATAAAATAAAATATGGTTTGATTACTATCGCCTTGAGTTCTTGTTTGCATTTTCTACTAGTAGAAAATGATGGTGTGATTGATCTACATAATACGAGTAGGCAAAAATTAATAAAATGTCACCAGAAAAAGCATATTGATATAGTAACAGAAACAAGTACTAAGAAATATCATCGAAACTTTATCTTCTCATGCATTTTCCTAAAACCATCAATTGACATAACTTTAAACAATTCACATGTCTACGAATATCAATATGACTCAATATACCTATGGATCTAGAATTCTAGATAGAGTATATAAGTTTATAAATTGTTACAGATATTGATAAATTTATAAATTGTGCAGCAAAGGACAATTAATTTTAAATGCATATGAGTTTAGGACTACCGATAAACACAAGGACACACATTGATGATCATGAATAAAGAAAGATTGAAAATAACATAGAATAAAGACAAATTGATAAACTGACAACTGCTAAGCAATGTTAGAGCTCAAATGTAAAAAGAGACCAAAATTTCAGCTTATAATAATAATCAACCAAGGAGATCCAATCTAAAAAGGATTAGTACGTTATCTAAGCTCAATAAACTTGTCCATGTTAATCTAGAATTAGAAGAATACAGTCAAATAAATCGACAAATTCAAGAAGGTTGAGAGTACTCACCCAACAGTCAACTAAATATCAGTATTGAGTGAAAGAACGAGTATGTTGAATTGAATGCCAAAAATCCAAACAAGGAGATTGAGAGTTAGAGAAACTAAAAATATAAGGGAACGGCATATATTGGGATTTAGGCATTCAATTCAACTTGAGATATTTGAATTTATGGAGAGATTTTTGAAGAAGGTTAATCGTCTTCTCCTTAAATGAATATGGGTATTGTGCTTCACGATTATGATTATACTTGAATTTTGGCATAGAGAATTGAGAGAAGAGAGAAGGATTGAAGAAAATTGGGATTATTGTGACTTGAGGCGAGAAAGCAAGTCGTGAAGAGAAAGAATAGCTATATATTTTTTTCACATGCGAAAATTTAAAAAAATTGGGCCCCTTAAAATTTTGGGCCCTGGACCTGTGCCCTGCCTGCCCTACCCTACCCCACCCTACCCTACCCTAGGACCGGGCCTGGGGATGAGACTTTGTCCACGGCACGGACGAGGCAGATGGATGATCCGGGGGCATCATCAACCATGTAGAGAATGTGTCTACCTAACTAAGGAGTGGTACACCTCAAGTTTGATAATTACTCATGCTAATCTAGTTTGTTAGTCTAGGATTATTTTGTGACTCAAGTATTTATCTAGTATAGAGGTATTATAGGATTTTTCTTTGTTGAGCCGAGTAATCCGGTGGAGTTCTGTATTCCTAACACATTTTTCTGAGTGAATATAAATTGATCACCTTCTGGAAAAAAACAGCCCATTTATTTTACAAAATCTAGTGAGCAAACAATATTAAGTGGTACATGATATACTAAGTGATCTAATTATTAAATCACAAATCAAAAGATATAAAACCCATAGTTATTTAGACAGTATTTGTGAGTTTGGATGAGAGTTTTTTCCATCATAATTTGTAGCCAGAATACTACCAAAATCGCACATATACAGTATCACAATGCACTACAAGAAAAAATATCCATAAAGGACTCTACAATAGTCCTAAAAGACATTTAAGTGAGTCATTTTCTATCCCAGTGTCATGGTAGATATCTATAAAGATACTTAAAAAAATGTGTCCTCCTTTCTATAAGATGACTCATTTTTAGTGTCTTAAAAACTACAAATATGGTGTCCTTAAGAACCAAAGTCTTAAAAGTTACAATTTTAGTGTCCTTTAAGATAATAGATAACACATATTGTATCCTAAAAGCTGCATTATTGGTGTCCTTAAATACATAAGAGGATACTTTGTGTGTCATTAAACTACAATATTGGTGCCCTTAAACACATTAACACATTAGAAGACACATAAACTGCATTCCAATATCATTTAATATGTGTCCTCTAATAAAAAAGTGGACAAAGAGAACACATAAAATGCTTCAAGATAAAAGTGAACTACAATATGTATTACTTATATAAATGTATACATCACAGTTTAAAGGATGCCAGATGCACTACCACTAGTAGTTGCTTAGGATGTGTGGTTCTTAATTAATCATCTACTTGATCAACATGACGAAATACATAAGCAAATTAATGACTACATGGTCAGCTTCCAAATTTTGATGTGATATGCATCAATTGCTTTGTCTTTCCTTGACCTATTACAACGTCGTAAACAACATAACCTACAAATCCACAATCGAGTTGCAAATCAACCTTCATTGATGTCAATTCTATATCTTGTACACTTTCTAATGCACGCACTTTAGAACATGCGACATAGTTTTTTCCAAAACTCAACAGTATGACTCGTCCGGCGGCCCAACGTTGGTGTTGGCCATATGACCTCGCCAGTGTACAGCGGGTGTAGTTGGACAGGCTATGATGTCCCGTAGGGATTGGAGGCCATGTCTTTGCGGTGTTATTGAATCGATGCAGTGGGGCGGTGTGGTATCGAATTTGATTGATTTTCACCAACCAAGCAGTAGTATTGGTCGACGGTGGCGCTGGCTGGCCGTGGCGATGACCATGATTCATGCATTGATTCCAGCTATGACGTCCATGGAGGATTTGAGCAGATCTGTTTTGCTTGGTTTCACAGAATCGCGGTCTCGATTTGGGAAAGCGAGGTCAGTTTGGGATCGACCCAATCTGACCCGGATATGGCGGGATTGGTGGTGGTCTTGTGGTGTTGTTTGCGGTCAGTTGACGACTTGCGTCGACAACCGTCTGTAGGTGTGCGGTTGTAAAGTCCCGAACCAAATGAAACATGTTTAGTGATGCGCATTGGTTTTACCGTGTGTTAGTCGTAATTTATGGGTCATTAAGCGATTTTCTTTTTTCCTTGGGAACTAAACTTCACCTTCTTCAGATGATTTATAGGATATTTTATTTCGACGTTGTAGAAATTTTTGGAGAATTTATCGGATAATTAAAGCAGTTGTTATAAATTTAGAAGTTTATCAAGGAGTTATAATTAAATAAATTAATCTTAATCAGGAATTATTGTGGCCGTAAGATATTTTCACTATTTAATCGTGGCTGTCGATTGAATTTTGAGGAGGGAGTATAAATAGCTTAGGGGTTGGAAACCCTAATCAGAATTGAGCTGTGATTGACTCGGTTTGGGCTAACACCCATGTGGCTGACCCGACCCAATCCATCACCTGACCCACTGGTAAAGTCGTTGTCCGGCCACCACTTTTGTTGATCAAGGTATGGTTTTGGAAGCTCTCTTCATGCTGGTTATGTTGGTGGTGTTATTTTTGGTACGCAGGTTTTCCGGAGAAAGACCCGATGCGTTTTCTCTCCACGGGGTACTTCCATCGGGTTCGGCGGTGCTCCGGTGAAATCGGTAGTCGGGGTTAGGGGTTTTTGGTAGTTTAGGTGATAAGGAAGCTTTTCTGACTTGTCTTGTGCCACGACGAAGTCTTCCGACGCTGGAATCGGGCTTGATTCCGGCCATGTGAGTTGAATTTTGGGTTTGGGTCTTTGAAGTTAATGGTTGGGTTGTCCGAGAGGAAGGTTTTTAGGTATAAATCGCCGCCGATTATGGTGGTCGGCGGTGGCCGAAACCACCGTCTGTGGCAGCTCGATCATTGTCATCGCCACCGAATCTGTCTCCGATGAAGAATAAAAAATTTTAGGGGAGGTTAAGAGGAAACTAATCACGTTGGTTTCGGGCTCGCCGGAAAAGTCACCGGAGGTGGCGCGTGGGTCCACGACAGAGCACCGGCGAAGCAGAAACTCAAGAATGTTTTGGGTAGTTTTCAGCTAGTTTTGAACCTTTATTGATGTTGATGTTAAATCCTTCCTATTTTTGACTCAGGAAATCACAATCAAGAGTTCAATGAAGGGAACTCCGCTGCATCACGAGACTAGCCGTAATCTTTGGGTGGAATTTCGTTTTTCACTGATGTAGCGAGTCTAGATGTTTGTACTTATGATTTCATTTATGTTAAGTTACTATGATGCTTATGGTTACGCATTTATGACATGATACATTTTATGCTTATGAGTATGCTAGTATGATATCACAAAATTGCATGAGCTATGATTATGTATGGAGGCACTGTATATTTTATGATTTTTATGCACGACAGGGATATGATAATGCATTGGCCACTCGGCTGATCACCGAGTGGGTGCCGGGAAGGGCCAAGAACACCTTACTTGATAACTTGTCTGAGAGGGCCAAGAATAACTTCCGTTGACTTTGTTTTTATGTCTTTCCTCCACACACACGCTTGCATTGTTTTTATTTAGACTCACTTGTTTTTGGTTTATTTATTTTCGAAGAAAGGCAAATGATTTTTCTTATGTTTATACGAGATTTCTTTTTATCCAATCACTTTAACAATTTTTCTGTTATTTGTGCATTTTCCCTGGGTTTTTCAGTTTCTCGTTGCCCAGTTTGCAGTTGTGCACCTGCGTCGGAGGCCTAGGATTCGTGTGACCGTTCTTCCCTAGTAGGTTACTGGCTAACCTACTAGTCTTGTAAAATAGAATGCTCTGAGTACCATGAGTCTTTTGTTTTTGCTGTTGTATTTTTATGAATTCTAGAAACTTATGTGTCATGTTGTAAACCTTATGGGATATTCATGTGGTTACTTATAGAAGTTACATGAGATATTTATGTTAGTTGAGAATCCGGAGGGAACTGGTGGCCATGGTTTATTTGTGGTATATATGTTGAGATGTTTGAAGTGCAAAATGTTTATGCAGGAAATTCGGTAGATTTACATTTTATGGGAAGATTATGTCAAGTTTTCTGTAGAATTCTCTAAATGTACGTATTAAGAGTCATGACCTAATCTCAAATTAGTATTAGAGTCTAATTTGGGGTTGGGTCTTTACAGCGGTAGTCTAGTTGCAGCGGCATATTTGTGTGAGAATTTCTCATAGTGTTTGATGCACATCTACTTCATTGCTATTGATAGGAGTTGGACCTTGGGCTTAACCTTTGGTCTAAGTTGTTATCGCTTAGTTAGCTATGTTTATTTTGAAGCTTGTATAGCTTCCATTTCACCACTGTGTGATTTTGTACCCTTTGTGGTCTTGTTGGCTTTATCCAAATCGGGAGGACTCTGTTCCTCATTTACTTTCATGTGTTCTTCACATTGTCAAACAATCTCATATGTTTCCAATTCAAATATCAAACAGCCCCACAACAATCCACTTCTTTCTATTCCCAACCTCGATGAAATGAGAGGATTGATTGAGGATGCTTATGGTTGCAAGTTGAAAGTAACTTTGTTTGGCAAAGTCACTTATCATAGTAACTTCTCTTGGTGTTTGATGCACATCTACTTCATTGCTATTGATAGGAGTTGGACCTTGGGCTTAATCTTTGGTCTAAGTTGTTATCGCTTAGTTAGCTATGTTTATTTTGAAGCTTGTATAGCTTCCATTTCACCACTGTGTAATTTTGTACCCTTTGTGGTCTTGATGGCTTTGTCCAGATCGGGAGGGCTCTGTTCCTCATTTACTTTCATGTGTTCTTCGCATTGTCAAACAATCTCATATGTTTCCGATTCAAATATCAAACAGCCCCACAACAATCCACTTCTTTCTATCCCCAACCTCGATGAAATGAGAGGATTGACTGAGGATGCTTATGGTTGCAAGTTGAAAGTAACTTTGTTAGGCAAAGTCACTTATCCTAGCGATTATGGGTGCTCACGCATGCGTTTTATACCCCCCATTATCCATAGTTATGGTTTCTGTTCTTGTTTCTGTTATATGTTCGGGATCTTGGATCTTGAGCAGCAATCATAGATAGGTCTAGGTCTCGGTGGTGGAGAGAGTATTGTTTATTTGGGAATTGTTAATATTTTGAGTTGTATATTGGGACTCGTTTGGTATCGGTCTCTTGGAATATATTCCTAGTATTTGGCTTCTATCACTACCAGAATAACAGGTATAGGCAACGATTTCAAATCGTTGCCTATAGTCCAAAATTCGTTGCCTATAGTTATAGGCAACGAATTTTCGTTGCCTATACTTTCGTTGCCTATAGTTCGTTGACTATACTATAGGCAACGAAATCAATAACCAATTCGTTGCCTATAGTTCGGGGTTTAGGGGTTAGGGTTTTCAACAATAGGCAACGACCCCAGCTTAATTCGTTGCCTATAGTTTCACTATAGGCAACGACTTCTTCGTTGCCTAAACCCTAAACAGGATGTCACCTTTCAAACTATAGGCAACGACGTCGTTGCCTATACTTTTGAATTTCGTTGCCTATACTTTTGAATTTCGTTGCCTATAGTTTGAATTTTTGCATTTCTGGCAAACTATAGGCAACGAAATTGGTCCATTTCGTTGCCTATAGTGTGTGGAATTTTTAAAAAAAATACTTGATTCTGGATTGGGCCCAATTCCAGAATCTGCAACATTTACAACATTTACATGAGTTCAAACCACAACAGCGTACACATTTCAACCGAAATCAAAAACTAGCTACGTGCTACTGATCAAAGTTAACAGAATTGAGGAAGTCCTCGTGTGAACCCTCCTGGTGCTGCTGGTCGTCATCCCCATAAAACTGATGAAGCTGCGGCTGCTGGTCACCCCCGTAAAACTGATGCTGCGGCGGCGGAGGCGGCGGCTGCTCGGCACCCGTCCAAAACTGATGCTGCTGCGGCGGCTGCTGGTGGTCCCCATATAACGGCGGCTGCTGGTGACCCCCAAAATACTGCGGCTGTGTTGTAGGCGTGAACAGATTTGGCTGAGTCTGTGGGTGCGGGTGCGAAGCCTCCCGAGGTTGCTGAGATTGAAAGAATGCCCACATTTGGTCGTGCTGCTCCTTCTCACGGGCTCTTTCCTGCTCCATGGCTTCCCTGGCACGCCTCATCTCCTCCAACTCCTCCTGCTGCCTCCGAATCTCCTCCTGCTGCCTCTGAATCTGCTCTTGTAGGCCGGACGACCTAGAACTGCTGGACCCGCTGGAGAATTCTGGAGTCATCTTCAAGACTCCATTTCCTCTGTAACCCATCCCCTTGGCCCAAAACTTGTTCTTTCCAACGGGAATCGCATCTGACACGCACCTCGCCGCATTAATGGGCGTCATGTGGTCAACCTGAGATGCATACTGGGTCACCTCTTCCTCCGTGCACCCCTGATGCAGCTCTCGAGCTACTTTAGCACGCACCTTTGGGATCGACTCAACCAATCTCTCCTAATAGACAATGCAAAATCGGTGACGCATTAATAATTGAGTAAAATACAAGAATTAATTAAACATGAGATGTATCAAATATGGACAAATATTTATTAGATACTTACAACATATTCAGGGTTGTTCGGATACCCATGTCGGATGGAATACACGAGAGGATCAGTCTCTGGTTCCAACCTTGCCCCACGTCGAGTCCATCTCTCATACGTTCGGGAACCGCAATGATGTGGGTTCACGTTCTGCGCTCGGTTTTTAGCATTTTGTTTCGAAATGTGCTTGTAGAAAAAGAAAATGTGCACAATTATTAGCCAATTATATATATAGCATAAATTAGAGAATATCCTCGCAACATTAATTTTTTTGATTAAAATCCAACCCATTTATTTTTCACATATTTAGTCCTCGGACCTAGAATTGTTTCCTTTAATTTCTAGGTTTTTTCATGTTATTCTGCAGGGAAATAATTTAATCTTTGTTATTTTTTGTTTTAATTTCTAGCATCTCAATCACTAATACAGTTCACTATCTTTACTTCGTATAAACAATGTAAATTGTATAATTTAATTTACCTACACAATATATTAGAGATTTACCTACATATTAAATTAATAACATAGATAGAGATTTACCTACTACCTCTTGCGTATATAAAATAATATATCATAAAATGTAGGTAAATTAATAATAATAATAATATTAGTTTAGATTTAGGTACGCAACATAATTCATGTGCATACCACAAGTTTGGGATGCTTCCAGTGGGCTATAAGCCAGTTCCACTCGTACTCCCGGTATCTGAACTCACTTGGAGTGCCATTTCGGCCTTTATCTATGTTCTCCTCCCAGAACTTCTTCAAGTGAGACTTCCACTCTCGATACCTATATTGATGCAACAAAAATATCATATAACCAACACTTTATATTCACAAATCTAACGTATTCACAAATCATATAAGGATACTTAGCCTTATATAAATCCAAAATCACATCACCTAGACGTGAGCTTTCGTTCACACCACCCCCCGGGCTCCTTCAGCCGATCGTCAATAATAAACCATTGCTGCAATACACGTATACATAATTAGCCTCATAAATATGTATGTTTGGTGCCTTACAATAATATATAAGAACGTCTATTTTTATGACAAATTAATGTAAATTTAACTCACCGACAGTGCATTATGCACTCGGGCCTTCACTTCAGCATCAACTGAACCCCACGAATCCCACAACATCGGGACGAAATCACGTATGACAAATCCTGCTTGGCTAGCATACATCCCTTTGTCAGAATACTCGATAGCCTCCCCATCATCTTCATAATCAATATGAGCCCGATTGTCACCGACTCGATCTTCAATACCCTTCCCGGTTGTGGTACCTCTGCTCTGTTTAGCTTTAGGGTTGACGACGGTGCCTAAGACACGGTACAAAAGAAGGAAATTAAGAAATAGAACCTAATTTAATGTACTGTATCTAGTAAATGAACATAAACTTACCATTCTCGTAAGTGAGCTGACCCTTAACCCTCACACTCAACAGAGGTTGAGAGAACGGCTCATATGTGTATGCTTCCTCAGGCGTCGTGAACGGGTCCTCATCATAGACGGCCACGTTGTTAGGGTCGAGCTGAGGTATCTTCGGAATAACCGTAGGGAAGAACAAGTCCCTTGGCGGGCATAAGTGCACAGAATCCGTGCGGGATGCACTGCCGGATGGCCCAGCTGATCCGGAATCAGGTTGTGGCGTCGCCGCATTGGGAGGAAGAGGTGGCATACGCGGTGGGTCCTGCTGCGAACGCCCAAATAGTACCCTCGTACTATTTGGGCGTTCGCCGCTGACTGAGTGACGACCGGATTCCGTGGTGGAGTTTCGGCTGCTGTTGCGGGAGGGTCGTTCATGAGACACCGAGTGACGTGGACCTTGGGGATCCTGGGATGTGGCAAGAAGTTGGAGATGACGATTGGAATGTACATAGACGGTCTCAAGACTGTCCGGTACGGTGCTTCCAGAACTCCCACCAACGGACCTAGACCCACTCCTGGGTCCTTGAGGGTTCAACCCGGAGGACATTTGAGGTGTCGCTCCTTGAGGTGACGAGGAGGAAGCTCCTTTTTGTTTCCCACTTTTCCCGGGAATCAATCTTTTGAACACGGACATTTTTATTAATGTCTGCAACAAAATAACATAATGAATACCTTACAATTGAGGCAACAATAACCTAAATTTAAATTTTGTCTAACTAAAATGAACAACCCAAACTAACAATCACACTTATTCCCGGCCAATTCTAATTACCTAAACTAAATAACCAAACTAAAATCACACTTAATTATTCCCAATTCTAATTATTCCCAATTCTAATTACATAAACTAAATATATATAATCCTAATCCACAATATAATCCACAATATAATCCACAATATAATCATAATCCACAATCCACAATATAATCCACAATATAATCCTAATCCACAATCCACAATATAATCCTAATCCACAATATAATCCACAATATAATCCACAATATATATAATCCTAATCCACAATCCACAATATAATCCTACTCCACAATATAATCCACAATATAATCCTCTAATCCACAATATAATCCTACTAAAATCAATCTAACAAACAACCCAACACAAATCCAACACAACCTAACCTAAATCACAACACAAATCCATCTAAAATCAACCCAACAAACAACCCAACACAAATCCAACTAAAATCACGTTGTTTATTCAAGTAAGGAGAGAGGGAGAATGTGAACCGTACTTTTCGGGTTGCGGAGAGGGCAGAAATCCGGCGAGGTTTGCGGAGAGAATGCTAGTTGCGGCGGAGCTGTTCGCGAGCTGGAAATATATTCCAGGACTATAGGCAACGAAATGGTGGCATCGTTGCCTATAGTATAGGCAACGAGGAGGACTTATAGGCAACGAATTTTTCGTTGCATATACATTAGGCAACGAAATCAAGACTATAGGCAACGAGGTGTATCGTTGCGTATACTTTAGGCAACGAAATGCACCCTAAAGGCAACGAAGTGTGTCGTTGCTTATACTATAGGCAACGAAATTTTCGTTGCCTATACTATAGGCAACGAAATGCATAACAAAAGCAACGAAATCCATGATAAAGGCAACGACATCAATGTTAACTGCAACGAAATCAATGTTAAAGGCAACGAAATCAATGTTAAAGGCAACGAACTTCAATTTATAAGCAACGAAATTCACATGTTTTCCACAACATACATGAAAATAACCGTTAAACTAATCCATCAAATTACACAAGTAAACTTCGATTCGATCAACACATATATACATTTAGGAGTTAATCAACTGAATACAAGCTCGAAGACTATACTCAATTACATCTCTAACTAAGGCTGATAATCAGAATCATCGCTAGAGTCTGACGCAGTTTGATAGTTGAAGTCTGGTAATAGGTGTCGCTCCTCGTCCTCGTCACTCGAGTCTTCATCAAAGTCATTTGGATTAACATTTAGAAGTGCTGCTCCAGAATTTTGAACCACAATACCAGGTCGAACATTATAATGGCGAATTGTATCGGATTTCGGAATGTCAATTCCATTTCCCTCTTGGTATGCTGCAACTTCTTCGTCATCTTCATTTTCACCAAGTGTGGCAGCATTGTACACATTCCTAGCTTGCACATGGTTTACTACTTTCCAGGGGGGTCTGTTCATAAGATCGTCAAGGTAAAACACTTGTTTGACCGATGTGGCAAGAACGAAAGGATCCTCCTCATACCAACTTGTGGCAGTATTCACGGAAATGTATCCATATTGATCGATGCGAACGTTCTCCGGACGAGTATCAAACCATCTGCACTTAAACAAGTAAACTTTCATGCGCTCACCATACATGAGTTCAACCACTGAATGGAGTACCCCGTAGTAGTCAGGGTCGTTATCCCCACCATGCACCATTACCCCACAATTCTGTGTCTTCACCCTATTGTCTCTTTCTTGACACATAAATTTCACGTCATTGACCCTACACATCGCGTAAACTTTTGATGATATAGGTTTCATAGCCAAGAGCCTCAATGCGTGTGACCATTGTGGGTAACCATCATCTTCTACATAGTTCATCTGAAATAAATAACCGTCAACATTAGATACGACATTTCATATAAATAACCGTCACAATTTGCTTTTACACGTCATATATATTATGACTAAATGAATATATACTCACCCATGTGCCAAAAAAATTTGCAAAGGTCCGATTGTGGTACGCAACATCCCCGCGAACCTCTGGACTTCCAAGGTGTGTGTCTTTCCAATATTTAACTTCTTTACAATTAATGAGTACACACCAGTGTGCAATGTCTAACTCATATGGTGTCAACTCCCACTCCCCGTGCAACCTACTCTGTGGATAAACATCATTAGAGACTACAGAAAGGTTGAACTGGGGTTCATCTACCGACATATTCGAATGTGGGTCCTCAAGCGCTCCCAAAAACAGTTTGACGTACGTTACGCACTCGTTCGCAAGATATGCTTCGGCGATACACCCTTCAGGTGCAGATGTATTATGTACATACCCTTTGTACTCTCCCAGTTGTCTACAATGATGAAAACAGCTTGTTATTATTGTTGTACGTAGAACAAGAATAAATTAATATATAAAGACTTAATTAGCAAACATCATACAAATGCGGGGTATATACCTCTCCATTGGATACATCCAAGTGTAGTGAACGGGACCGGTGAGCATCAATTGCTCGGGAAGATGCATCATCAAGTGAGGCATGATGTCGAAGAAATTTGGGGGGAAAATCCTCTCCAACTTGCACATGATAAAAATGATGTCCTTTCGCATTTCTTCGAGGTCTGACATTTTCACTTCTCTGGTGCATAACTTTTGAAAGAACCTTGACAGCGCCACTAACGGCTCTACCACCTCATCATCAAAGTACCCTCGAATCATAATAGGGAAGAGGCGTTGAAGTAGTACATGGCAGTCATGACTCTTTAATCCATAAATCTTATTGTCCCTGTAGTTAACACACCGACTTATATTTCCAGCAAACCCATAAGGATACTGGACGTTAGCCATCCACACAAAAATTTCATGCTTCTCGTCACGCGTGACCGTGTAAGGAGCTTGGGGCATCTTTCTCCCCTTCTTTTTCAACCACAGATGTTCCCGCAGTTTCATTTTTTCCAAATCAACGCGAGCTTTAGGGCCATCTTTGGTTTTACCTTGCCAATTTAGAACGGTGCCCACCACACTTTCACACACATTCTTCTCTATGTGCATGACATCTAGATAGTTCCTGATAGGCAACATCCGCCAGTACGGGAGTTCCCAGAAGATGCTCTTGTGTGTCCAGAACTTATACCTGTCGGGTATCTTCGGTATAGTCGCAACAACCTCAGGATGATTGCTCAATGGCCCAAAATTATACTCATTCAGGACTTCTAAGATTTCATCTCCAGTCCATCCCATGGGTTGCAGACCTTCTTCTACAGTGCCGTCAAAATCCTGGGCGTCCTGGCGAAATGGGTGATGTCGTGGAAGCCAACATCGGTGACGCATATGGACAATCTTCGAGCAATGAGCTTGTCCAAACATGGCAGTCATGCACTCTGGACAGGCCCTGTACCCCTTGGTTGGGTTTCCCGACAACATCCCTCGACCTGGAAAATCACTGATTGTGCCCACAAGCATAGCACGCATTCGGAACATCTCATTTTTAAACCTGTCGTAAGTGGGATGACCAACTGTACTCAACTGCTGAAGCTCTATAATCAATGGCCTCATGTACACATCCAAACACTTTCCTGGATAACCCGGCCCTGGAATCAACAGAGTCAGCATATTATATTCTTTCTTCATGCACATCCACGGAGGAAGGTTGTACGGTACCAATATAACGGGCCATATGCTGTACTTCTGACTCATGTTGCCGAAGGGGTTGAATCCGTCAGTCGATAGCCCCAGCCAAACATTTCGGACTTCAGCTGCAAAATCAGAAAACACATTCACCAGGTGCTTCCAAGCCTGACCATCAGCAGGGTGTCTAAGGATATCATCGTCAGGCAAAGTCCTCTCAGCCCACCATCTCATAGCTTTCGCCGTGAATGCACACATGAACAACCTTTCCAGCCTATCAATAAGTGGGAAATACCGAAGTATCTTCACTGCTTTCTTGTTTCCTGCAGGAGTGTACTTCCACCTTTCCGTACCACACACCGGACAGTATTCAAGCTTCGATAGATCCTTCCCGTCATCGTCTACACCCCAAAAGAGAACGCAATCATACATGCATGCGTGAATCTTGGTGTACGAAAGTCCAAGATCTTTGAGGACATGTCGTATCTTACGATGAGTGGGGGGAAGACGATGACCGGGGGGCAGCAGATCACCAGTCAACTGAAGCCACCTATCGACCGCTGCCACGGTGCTCTTGGTCTCCACTTTTAGCTGCATCACTGCCATCACACTTTCAAGGACTGTCTTAGGACATCCGTGGTACAACGGAGTTTGATGCATCTGAATCAGGTTGTGGTACTTGTCCATACCACGTGTGTTGACATAAACTCTAGGTAATGGCTGGACTGGCTCAATGTGAGGAAAATTCTCAACTTCTGGAGGAACATATACGGGCGCTTCAGAATCATATACACCGCTCTCATGAGGAAACATATCGTCGATGAACCTCCTGGTGGGATCATAATTGGATGACCTCGCAGTATCAGCAAATTGTCCATGATCATGCGGATCGGCTGCTGCTGATGCTTCACCGTGATAAATCCAACGGGTGTACTTATTCCAAAATCCGTTTCTATGAAGGTGTCGCTCAACTGTAGCAATGGGACAACGATTGCCGCGACACCGACATTGTTTACATGGACAATAATGCACTGGCAACTCTCCACAATTAGCCGCCACAAATTCCAGAAATCTCCTAATTCCCTGCCCATATCTTGCATCAGTTCTATCCAGCCTCATCCAACTCTTGTCCATCCTGAAATGTACTGCCGATTCCAAAACGTTTCAGATTTTTCCACCGATTTTGATTTGAATAGCTGCTGGCTAGATCTGATATAATACTAATTATAGGCAACGAAATAGTAATTCGTTGCCTATACTTATTTTTCGTTGCCTATTAACTATAGGCAACGATTTTTTCGTTGCCTATAACCAAACTTTAGGCAACGAAAACTATAGGCAACGATTTTTTTCGTTGCCTATAAAATGGACTTTAGGCAACGATTTTTTTACTATAGGCAAAGATGTCGTTGCCTATAGTTTACAATAGGCAACGAAAATCCATTTCGTTGCCTATTGTAAACTATAGGCAACGAAATTCCCCCCTCGTTGCGCGTTGTTTTCCATTTCGTTGCCTAAAGTGCTTATGTTGGTAGTGTATGGCAACTTCACTGACGTTTATTGTGCAACAGTCATTGGTTATGCAACTCATCGGTGGCCAAGACAGTAGTAGTTTAAATTTAGGATACTTTCTTTTAGTATTTAGGATTGCGTTTTTTGCCCTGACCCTTGTGGTGGTTTAGATTAAGTTGTTGGGGCTCTTTCATTGGGTTATTCCCAATGATTTATCAATGAAGTTCAGAGCTTTGTTTCCAAAAACACCTTCATTGATTACATTCCAAGTAACATGGGTAATTATGAGCTCGGCTTGAGGCAAAAGAGGCATGAACTTAGCAAATGATACAAAGAAGAAATGTTGCATGATAGAGCATTGGTAAACAACAATAGGGTACCTGTAGTACATGCTGAATTCATTGAACCAGCTTATATCATAGCATTAGGAGGCAGAATGGCCAGTCTTGGATATTTATGTACCAACCTTCAATATTACCAAAGCCCCACCTACATGAAGGATAAGTGAATGCTAAAATGAATGATTGCGACTTAGGTATAGAAACAGAAACTTAATCAAGCTATCTACACTATTTGCAAACCCATAAAGAATTGGAGAAAAGCTTACATTTATTCATGCAGTTGAGCATGATCATTCTGCAAACAGATGGATACAACTAGAGAGGCATTGGCTTATATGCACATATAAACAGATGGATACAAAGATTTATCTCTGACTTCACATCAAAAGCAATTAGTTAACTGAGACAACTAAGTAGGAAATTATACCTACATACACATGTCACCATATTAACTGAAGCTAAAGTATAGAAGATCAAGTTCTCCAGAGATAAAACGAAGTATAGAAGACCTGGAATGTAACCCATAAGGTTGCACAACATACCTCGTTATCTGTTCCATGCCCAAGTTTCCCATACTGTGGAAGACCTGCAGTTTTGGAAATCAAGATACAACATATTTCAGCCAGTAATTCATACTCAATTGAGAACTAACTATGAAAGCAAATAATCAACGAGTAAAGAAAATTCATTCCATCACCATACAGTATAGAAGCTCCTTCAACAGAAGATAACCAAACAGTAAAGTCAGTAGTCACCTCCACAGACAGTAGATTTAACCACAGACACTTGACAATGAACAGGGGATGCCTCACACTATACAGAAAACATAGGAAATATGTAATCCCCAAAGCTGTTAGTTATACAACTATACACTCACCCTTGGAATAAAAATGTCAAGTAAATTTAAGTGAAATAAAAATAAACCTCATCTCATTAGATTATGATCGCAAATTTCATATCATTTCATCAAACCAACTTCATAAAAGAACCTACCATTTTTTACAGAACCAGAACCCATCTGATCATGCTTATTTCAGACAAAGGCCAGAGAATGCCCATCCTCCGTAAACACTACTGTAATGACTCCCTGAGCTCCAACAATTTTGGACCTTCGACACATTAACATCAAAACCTTTTAACAATGTGATTGAATTATCTCAGTGCACAATTATATGGAATCAATGACTCCATTATACTAAGCCCAACATAAAAGCATCTATTTCTAATGCATCATTTACATTTTATCAGAAAAAGAGTTTCAAGCTTCGAAATGTCAATAGTACATTAGGTGAAAGTATCATGAAATCCAAACTAATCAGGCACTAATTTTGAACTCAAACTGATCCGAAAAATCAACAATAAATTAGGTGAAGGAATCACCATATCCAAACTAATCACAAAAACTAGTCACACACTAATTTTGAACTCAAACTAATCAATCCTGAGAGAACAGTAGCATTCTCACTCAAACAGTCAAACTATAAAATCCAAGGAGGAATCAATTGCATCACACAAACTACTCATATGGAAAAATTATCAAAACAGGTCAAGATATGCACCAAACGAACCGTACCGAACTGATTTTTCTTCTCTATATACTTGCAAGTTCCACTACATACTTAACCTGGAAAGTGTTAGTATTGCATCATTAGTTGTACGATTAACATACTTATCCACTTAAGCAGATTAGCGACACCTACCCGACCACACGAAGGACCACCAAGGAGGCTCCAACTTCACTCACCAGACCGGCCCCATCCGAGCGCGCACGCGCCCGGTGGGCGCTCGCCCGAACATGCGGATCACACACCAGCAAGGGCACCAGTCCCACATCGAAGAACACAAGTGAGCTCCAAACTCAACCACCTATATAGGTAAGACATTTACTACAGGTAAGGACATTCCAACTCATTCACTCCATTAGATCCCATTCGGACTAATTCACCAACTCACTCGCTCGCACGTTCGCTTGACTGTTATATCCAATACATCTTCTGACTTAGGCATCGGAGCGTTGAAGGCGGGCCACCCCGTCTTGACCCCTGACCGCCTGTTTCATTGTTGTATTCTTCTAACAGCTGCACCTGAACGCCCGAGAGGAAGAGAGGAAGCGCCCGACAGGAGAACCCACCGCCCGAAGGAAGGACCCCGCACGCACGAAGGAAGAAGAGGGGAGCACGCCCGTCCATCCGAGCAGCCCCAGCGCTCGGACGCACCGGGAGGAGAAGGAAGCCCCATCGCACGACGAAGGAAGGAAGGAAGAGGAAGCTCATTCGTGTTGCTTCTGCCCCTTTACGCCCCCGCGCGTAATTCGGTAGAAACATCTGGCGCCGTCTGTGGGAAACTTACAAATTGCAAACCTCGTATAAACACCACCGAAATCAAAGGTCCACATGCTCAACCCGGTGACTAACGGCAGCAACACGCCCGATAGGGAGACTCCGCCGGACTCACAGGAGCGGAATGTACAGGCGACCAACAGGAACGACGGTGACGGGCGCATCAACGGCATGGTCCAGGAATTGCGGGAGGCAGCGCTCGAGAGAGCAGAGGAGCGCCGGATCCGCCGAAGGATGGAAGAACGACTGGAAGCGCTCATTAGCCAGCGGATGGAGCAGCACGAAGAAACCCAGGAGACCGCCAGCGAAGAGCGACATCCGTTCACCAGGACCAACGCCTGAGCGCCCTCACCTGTGGAGGAGTCGACACCCCCGACGAACAACGATCTGATCCTGCAGAGGATGGAGGAGCTGGCGGAAGAAGTCTAGCGCTTGCGTAAGGACAAGCTGGCCGGTCAGGGCGGGACGTTCGCCCCCCGGGTCAGCCCGTTTTCGGCGCACGTACTGGAGAGGGGGAGGGACCCCCACGCGAAGATAACGAAGATCGCTCGATTCGATGGGAGCGGGGATCCACGGGCGCACGTGGACGAGTTTCGGTCCACCACGGACGGGACCCGATATTCAGACCTAACCTTGTGTTTCCTGTTCCAGGAAACGCTGGTGGAGGAGGCACGGAGCTGGTTCTACGAGATCCCGCCAGGATCCATCCACTCATTCCTCGAGCTGGCGGAGAGTTTCCAGAAGCGCTATCGGCTCCAGGGGAAGTACAACACCACGGGCATCCTCCTCAAGGTCCGCCAGGGGATGGACGAGATCCTGTCGAGCTACATCAACCGGTGGAGGACGCTCGCAAGCACATGCAGGGACCTTGACAAGCGAGTGGCCAAGGTAGCTCTGATGGACAATCTGCTCGCCACCCCATTCGTAGAGAAACTTGTGAGAAAGGAGCATCTCGACTACGACGAGATTATGGACCTGATTGTGCAGAAGGCGTTGGTGGAGACGCGAGTGTACGGATCCGCCTCCGAACCCAGCTCCAGCAGACCTGAGGTGACAGGTGACCAACCGCAACAGCTGGCGGGCAACGAAAGGCCAACCGGGGGATTCAAGAGGAACCGGGACACATACAGGCAGAACTACCAGATGCCCTTCTTCCGCGGATATCAGGGCAACAACTACAACCAGGCGCAGGGTGCCCGTTTTCCGCCAGCCCTACGCTACCGGCCTGCGTTGCAGGAGGTCTTCACAATCGACGGGCAGTCACCCGAGCACCTACTCCGCCTGCATCGACACCGAATACCACCCCCGAACAACATGACGAAGGCGGGAGTTCCAACTGGCCAACTCCCGGACGTATGGTGCGAGTTCCACAACGCCGCCACCCACCATACCAACAGCTGCATTATGCTGAAAAAAGGCCCTCGAAGACATGAAGGACGAGAGGACAACCCCTCCCAGGGCGGGAGGACAGCAGCGCCAGGCGAACGCCAGGACTCGCGGGACTATCAACACAATATCCGGGGGCAAGCGCAAGAAGAGAACGTCATCGCCCGACCGCTCAAGCAGGGATGTGCTGGCGATCGGGGCAGGGAGAGCGCCCAAGGAAGGAAGGAAGGCGACGCCCACCATCAGCTTCACAACAAAAGACGAAGAAGAAAATCCGAGGGACAGCACCCTACCGTTCGTGATCGACGCGATCATCGACCAATTCCTTGTAAAGAGGGTGCTAGTTGACAACGGGGCGTCCGTAAGCATAATCTACTTTGACGCATACACGGCGCTCGGCCGACCCGCCAGCAAGATGACGCAGGATCATGAGTGCATCGCCAGCTTCACGGGCGAGACCTCGTATCCCATCGGGAGCGACAGCCTGCGGGTCGAGATTGGAGCGCCCGATTCCCCGCACAGCGAGATCCGAACAGACTTCATCATCATGGACACCCCCTCCCCCTACAACGCCATACTCGGGAGGCCAGGGATCTGCAAACTAAAATTGATCATCGCAGGGCACCTGCTCTTGGGAAGATTCCCGACCGAGCGTGGGATCGGGCACGTCCGGGGATACAATCATGAGAAAACCACGGAGACCCAGGGCAGGCAGGAGGTTCTTGCCTTAGGGCCCACGGATCGGGAGGTGCGATCCACACGCGAGCGGCGCAGAAACGCACCTCGGGTAACCTACTGAGGGCGAGGAAACGGACCGCCCGATCATCCAGACCAGCGCATCTAACGGAAGAACACCCTGCCCACGAAACGTCCCAACATTTGGGGAAGTACTATGTCACTTACTATATTGATCGTATTGTACCTTTTGTACTCTTTCCGTTAGTTTATATTTGCGCGTTTATTCGTCCTTGACCCGCCCGCCCATGTACTCGGGGGACTGGGGGACTGGGGATAGGCCATCGTTAAGTATAACATTCTGCCCTATACGATCGCGCGGGTAGTTCAAAAGATGCCAAAAAAAAAACACAAGGCACACAAGCGGGAAGTCAAGAAATTTCATTCAGTTGTCCAAGAATTACAAAACCTACTATTGCAAAAGGAACAGGAAAAACCAAAGCTACTCTACTCCACCCCTGTATCCACATCCAACTCCTCCCCCTCATCCGATGACGCCGCCACCTCAGCTTCCGCCTGCTCGCCCGGATCCATCCGCCTGACCACCGGGTCCAGCTCTGCCTCGGCCGGTTCTCTGGAAGGCCCCGCAGCTCTCTCGACTTCAGACTCCAGTAACGCCTCCCGGGCGGCTGCTTCAGCACGCTCGCGCTTTAGCACGCCACGCAGACATTCCACCTCGTCCATGGCCCTGTCTCGCTCAATCTTGGCCAGAGCTTCATAGGCAGCAGCTTCTTCCACCCGGGTGTTCGCCTCGTCCGCACGAGCGACGTACCGACGCGCCAGGTCATTTGCTTTGTCCGCCCTGGCCACCAACCCATCCACCACCCTCCGATGCTCCAGCGCGTCCGCCCTGAGGCGTGCAAGTTCCGCAATCTCCCGCGAGCGGTAGCGGAAGACCTGCTGCATCCGACGGGTGCACGAACCAAACACCGCATCCAGCCCATCAGAAGGGGCATCCTCCACCGGCGGCAGCTGGGCCGCGAGCGCAGCAGCATCATCCGCCGACTGGCGCACCACATCCACAACATCATCGCCCGACCCAGAAACGGGGCCGGGAGGGGAATCTTCCGTCCGCGCCCGCTTTCGCGCCCGTTTCACACCTTTCCCGTGCGGGGGAGACTTTGGCGCATCCAAGCCCAGAGGAGGAGGATCTGGAAAGCAAGAGTATTGTGGAGGACTTGGAGTTCGACTTGGGACAATCGCCCGACTTGGAGAGGGAAGCACGAAGACCGCACGGCTCGACGGCGACAGCGCAAGGACAACCTCCCGCCTGTTCGCATCGCCACCCCGCACGACCAGCTGTTGCTCACGTTCTGCCTCAACCTGCGTCTCGGCTCCAGCAACATCACCTGCCGGCAGGAGAGGAACATCCGCTTGTGGCACTTGGACAGGTAGAGAAGGGACACCCACATCCCCCACTGGCGGCGCACGTTCGGCATTACCCACCACACCAGGCGGACCACCGCCATCGTCCGCCACCCCGAGGGCCTTCGCCCCAACACTCCGCAGTCTGAGCATTCGACGCCTGGCCACTTCATCCATCTTCTTCGCTACAAGCGCACGCGCAGAAAGGTTAGCAAACAGATACAACACTTTGCAAAATTTCATTCCTACTTGTTAGACACTACTGGCATCGCCTACTGGCACGCCCGCGCCCGTTGGGCACTCGCCCATACCATGCGCACGCACACGGACTGGGGGACTCCCACCCATCAGGCATACGCCAGGGCACATTGAGCGCACGGACGCAGGAGGCCACACTTAGCAACAGACAGAGAAAAAACACCAGAACCACCAAAACCCACCAAATGTCACCCAAATTAGATCCAACCCACCCCACCTCAAGAACAAGCCCTGTTCTTGAGAAAAACAAACGAAAAACCCAGCAAAACCCAAAACAGCCCAGAAACAACACAAAAAACCAGCGAGGGACAAACAAACATCAGGGATGAGGGCCTCACCAGCTTGAGACGGTACGACTGGGTATAACCGACGGGCACGTATTCCGGCAACGGAGGACACAAACGCAGAAAATCTCGAGGAGGCAGATTGCAAGTGGTTTCGACAGAGTTTCTTGTAGGTCATGAAAGTGGTAGAACAGGCAAACCATACCCCTATTTATACTAATCGACCGACGTCAGCCAGCCAACGCCAGCCGTCCATTCTCTCGTGCCCACCGTCGGATTGGGACACGTGGCACAGCCCGGTTCACTTGCTCTTCTCAATAACTGTGCCAGCCCATCATCTTCCCGCCTTAAATTCAACCCTAGCACGGCCTCCAACGGTTCAACACGTGGCACCCATGCACCACTCCCACGCGCCCACGCGCGTATCGCCTGCCCTTCAGACAATCATGACGACAGCAGCATTAAACACAACGGCCAGCATTCATCACAGCGGTTCCCAAGGGAAGATCAAAAGGAATGTCACACCAACCGTCTCACCACCAGCACACCACCAAAATCCAAGGCAAGTTACACCACCCGCACGACCGGTAGAAACAGATCACCAGCGCACACCCAAATCAAGGTAAACACCACCATGCGCACCCAATAAAGAACTGGCAATACGGTTTACGCGGTAACAGGCATGGCGCGTTAAACTAGACGGGCGCCACTGGCGTTGGGTTCTCCCCGCACACACTGGCTCGGCCCTGGCAGGTTGCAGGCGCCAAGGCTAAATAGGCGACGGGTGTGGGGTACGTCCCCTCCGTACGCACAAAAGCAGGTTGCCTATACGAAAGGGCAAGGGGCTCGTCCTCCCCTTGCAGTCCCTGGAACCAACGGGCGACGAATGTGGGATACGTCCCCTCCGTTCGCACAAGTGCAGGTCGGCTTAAGCGCCAGAGGCATGAGGTCCGCCCTCTCTCTGGGTGTCCCAATCAATCGATGGGCGGCAACAGGCATGGGGTCCGTCCCCTCTCTTGCGCGCGCCAAGGGTGGCACGGGCGTAGGGTTCTTCCCCTCCGTTCGCCAGCTCATCCCACACCAGAGGCATGAGGTTCGCCCTCTCTCTAGGCATTCCACAAATCGATGGGCGGCAACAGGCATGGGGTCCGTCCCCTCTCTTGCGCGCGCCAAGGGTGGCACGGGCGTGGGGTTCTTCCCCTCCGTACGCCGCCATATTCCAACGCAGAGGCATGGGGTTCATCCCCTCTCTGGAAGTTCCACAGCTCGATGGGCGCCACGGGCGTGGGGTTCTTCCCCTCCGTGCGGCGGCTCATTCCTAGCAGAGGCATGGGATACGTCCCCTCTCCTGACGAAACAACATCGGTTTACGCGACAACAGGCATGGGGTTCGTCCCCTCTTTGCGCGCTAAGCACGATAGGCGACCACGGGCGTGGGGTTCTTCCCCTCCGTACGCCTACCTAAGACCTGGTAGGGATGTGAGGTCCGTCCCCCCCCCTATAGGCCACGGACACGACGCGGGTGTGGGGTGCGCCCCTCCTCGACGATCGCAAAATACAAGCCGAATTAGCGGGGCTAAGCTCGATGGGCGGCATGGGTGTGGGGTTCTTCCCCTCCGTGTGCGTAACGTTAACGATCGATTCTCCGACTCGGGTTCCGGCTGGGGGGTGTGGGGTCCGTCCTCTCCTCCTAAGGGCCCGAGACCGATGAGCGTAGACCGGGTGTGAGGTCCGCCCTCTCCGGGCGCGAAATCTTCCCCGGTTAGGCAGCAGAGGCATCTGCGCGCGCTAAGGCCGAAGAGCGGCACGAGTACATGATCGTGGGCGCTGCAACACTTGTAGGTCGCGGTTCTGATCGCCCCGTTGACGCTACAACGTGCGCGACGGCATCCCCGTTGACGTACGGCGTGCGCAGTGTATCCCATAACTGGTGTACGGACAACATTTTTTGCATACACACACCTCATGCCATACATTCACGCATCATACCATACATATATCTCTATATATCTATATACCTATTTGCCCATATGTTTGTATATCTGTTACACCATGAATGTCACCAAAAACCCACCTCATCTAGGCGCGCGGCTCCCAAGACATATATAGCAAGTCGTGCTTGGAGGCCGTGCCCGTAGGTACACCAAGCGCACAAACACACCACTCCACGGGCGCACGGGTCCTAAACTAGCAAGATCAGTTTGGACGCCGGACCCAGCATACCAACAGGTACACCACCGAATGAACAGGTACACGCTCGGACACCTAGGTCCCTCCCCGTCATGCGAGCCCTTCCTTGACCGGGGAGTTGGGGGACTTGGGGGGTCACAGGATCATGACCACTGCTCAACCGGATAAATATTCTTGTTAATCGCACACCCTTTTTCAACTCCCCAGTCAAGAAAGTTCTCTTTGACTTGGGGACTTGGGGGACTTGTTAGTATTGCATCATTAGTTGTACGATTAACATACTTATCCACTTAAGCAGATTAGCGACACCTACCCGACCACATGAATGACCACCAAGGAGGCTCCAACTTCACTCACCAGACCGGCCCCATCCGAGCGCGCACGCGCCCGGTGGGCGCTCGCCCGAACATGCGGATCACACACCAGCAAGGGCACCAGTCCCACATCGAAGAACACAAGTGAGCTCCAAACTCAACCACCTATATAGGTAAGACATTTACTACAGGTAAGGACATTCCAACTCATTCACTCCATTAGATCCCATTCGGACTAATTCACCAACTCACTCGCTCGCACGTTCGCTTGACTGTTATATCCAATACATCTTCTGACTTAGGCATCGGAGCGTTGAAGGCGGGCCACCCCGTCTTGACCCCTGACCGCCTGTTTCATTGTTGTATTCTTCTAACAGCTGCACCCGAACGCCCGAGAGGAAGAGAGGAAGCGCCCGACAGGAGAACCCACCGCCCGAAGGAAGGACCCCGCACGCACGAAGGAAGAAGAGGGGAGCACGCCCGTCCATCCGAGCAGCCCCAGCGCTCGGACGCACCGGGAGGAGAAGGAAGCCCCATCGCACGACGAAGGAAGGAAGGAAGAGGAAGCTCATTCGTGTTGCTTCTGCCCCTTTACGCCCCCGCGCGTAATTCGGTAGAAACAGAAAGTACTTAAACCCAAGATTACACAGGTAGCTACATAAAAAACTACAGAGGTTACTGTAATAAAAAAACACAGATACAATGTAGTTACGCCACGACATTAGTAGCATATATTACCTGACCACCAATATCAGAGTCACGACCGAGCTCCATGCTCTCCCCCGGTATAAGACCATGAAGACTGCAATTGCAATTTTTATATTTAAAATAAGTTAGAAATAAAAATATAAAAAAAAATACTATCATCCTAGATGTACAATGCAACAACAAGAAGCCGAAGCTTAGTTCACAGCTTATCAATACAATATACAGCTTCTTCCCTTCTGCAGATTAATAAACATCTCTATTGCATCGGTCAAATCCTCGGCAGTCTTCCCCTGAAACTATCACTGTGAGTCGATACATCAGTCACCACATCTCCATTCTCCCCAGAGGCGGAACTAGGAATTCATGTTAGGAGAGGCCTAAAAAAATTGTAATATATACACATGTTTTATATGTATAATTTTGCACTTATATGTCTAATTAGAGAGAAAAAAATTATGAAATCTACAATAAAATAAGACATATTTTGTTAAACGTATAAAAAAAATTGATAAGCAACTAAGATAAACATTATTTGTGCATACTGTACATCATAGTGATCATACAAAGAAACTAAAAGAACTTAATTCAAAAAACAAAAATGTTAAACACATTACAGTTAAGTGGTCATCTAGCCTGAAATATACGCTGAAATATATTGAAATATACACTGACATATGTCTTAATTTGTAATAATTAGTTTTTTGTGTGAAAACATACACTGAAATATGTCTTAATTTGTAATAATAATAATTAAACTAAATTAATCATTTACTAATTAACATATAATTTTTTTCTGTTTGAAAAATTGAGGGGGGGCCTAGCCCCTTCATGCCTCCGCCCTTGCTTCTCCCCCTCGAATAAGTGCTCCGACATATCAACAGTCACTTCTCTTCAGCCTCTTTCTCTTTTGAGTAGATGCTTAGTCATCCTCTAAGCTTTCTTTTCCTCAAGCTGCACAACCACACCGCGTTACAAGACAACTCCAAAAATTGAAGCAAAAAAAAATTACCTGTGCTTCTCTCTATTGTACTATTTCAATTCATCAAAACCAACAGCAATTCTAGTTAATTCACTAGAGTAACTAAGAACTCAAATCAATCTACTATCCTCATTTGCTGAAATTAAACAATTCTACTATCACACAGACGATTGCACATGCAAAAAACAAGAGCTATCTATAAAAATAATTCTACCAAATCCGCCAGCAGAGATTCTCCAATCTAGTATTCCTCTCCTACGGACTTCTCGTCGCGGTGGCCTGAAATCACTACACACAAAAAACACCACCGCCATCTAAACTTCTGGAATAAGGATGTATTTGGGAATTTATTTCGAAAAAAGAGGCGTATTTTGGCCAGGATTGGAGGGATCCAGAAAGCTTGTGATAGAGCTGTGAATTCTTTTTTGATTGAGTTAGAAGCTTCATTGATTAAAGAGTATGATGCTATTCTTGTTCAGGATAATTTATTTTAGAAGCAGAAATCTAGAGATAAATGGTTGCAGGATGGGAGTTAAACACTAGATTTTTTCACATGACTACCATTGCGAGAAGAAAAAAGAATAAGGTGGAGAGGTTATTTGATGAGCATGGAAATTGGTTCACTGATAGTGGTAACATGAAGAATATTGAAATGAATTTTTTTCAACAGTTGTTTGATCTGCCTGTGGTGGAGGATATAAGGGTTATCATTCCATGGTTATTTCCTAGTTTGAGTAGTGGTGAGTTGAGAAGCATGGAAAGACATATGTCTGAATTGAAAATTAAGAATGTTGTGTTCTCAATTAGAGGACTTAAAGCTCCTGGTTTTGATGGGTTTCCTACTATCTTCCATCAGAAACACCGGGAGCTTTGCTATTCTAATGTGATTAAAATGGTGCAAGAAGTTTTTAGTAGCTCTAATATTCCTGTTGGTCTCAATCATACTATAATTGTATTAATTCCTAAAATTGACCTCAGCATATGGTGGACTTTAGGCATATAAGTTTGTGCATTACACTCTATAAGGTGATATACAAGCTGGTAGTGGCAAGACTTATGCCAATTATGCAAAAAAAAAAATCATTAGTCCTAATCAAGTGAGCTTCATTCCAGGCAGAAAGATTTGTGATAATATTATGGTTGCTCAGGAAATGCTGCATAAGTTTAAGAACTCCAGTGGAAAGTAGGGATTTTTTTGCATGGAAGGTGAATTTATCTAAGGCCTATGATAGGCTTAGTTGGAGTTTTATTGAAAAAGTTCTATATGAGATACAATTGCCTGCTGCTTTTGTATAAGCTGCATTACTAGCACCAGTTTTCAGATTTCTTTAAATGGATTAACTGATTCTTTTAAGGCTAAGAGAGACATCAAACAAGGGAACCCCTCTCTCCATACATTTTTGTCTTGTGCATGGAGAAATTATCTCATCTCATCAATTCTACAATTGAGATTGGTAGCTGGAAGCCTCTGAAAGCTACAACTTCTAGGCCTTTTATATCCCATTTATTTTTTGCAAATGATTTAATGTTGTTTGGTGAAGCCTCTTCTCAGCAAGGTTATATTATTAAGATTTGCTTGGATCTGTTTTGTTCATTATTTGGACAAATGGTGAGTTATGAGAAATCCTTGCTTTTCTGTTCTCCTAACACACCCAGGAATCTTGTTGCTAAGCTCAGTGCCACTTGTGGATCCCCCTTTACCTACTGATTTAGGGAAGTATCTGGGTATGCATTCGATTCATTCTAAGGTAACTAAAGCCACATATTCTAATTTGGTTGATAAGGTGTAAATGAGGCTTGCTAGCTGGAAATGCAAGACATTGAGTATGGTTAGACGATTGACCCTAATTCAATCTATAACTGTTGTTATTCCTATTTACTCTATGAGTACAACTAAGCTTCCAATTTTTCTATGTGATGAGCTTGATAAGATCAACAGGAACTTTCTTTGGGGAGATAGTGAAGCTAAGAAGAAAATTCATCTAGTTAACTGGGATGATGTTTTCCGGCCAAAGAGTTATGGTGGATTGGAAATAAAGAAGACTGCTTCGATGAACCAAGTTTTGCTTGCCAAGGTTGGGTGGAGACTTGGAAAGAAGGATGTTGGCTTATGGGCTAAGGTTTATTACAGAAAATATTTTAAAAAGCAGCAGTTATGGTCAAGTGATTTTTTCTCTAAAGGTGACTGTTCTAGTACTTGGAGAAGTATCTGTTTTGGTTCTGAATTAGTAAGAAATGGGCTTAAATGGAGAATTGGTGATGGGGTACTGTTAAATTCTGGACTGATTGGTGGGTTGGTAATAAATGTCTATATCCTATTGCTCTAGTTGAGGATAATATTAATATATGTGAATTCTACTGCTAGTGAGTTCTGGATTGATGGAGAGTGGAATATTGACATGCTTAAGTCTGTGTTGCCTAATGAAAAGATTATGGAGATTCTCAAACTTCTTCCAGATCATGAGGGGAGTGCAAGTGATTCTCAGATTTGGGGCCTATCTTCAAATGGTAAATTCAATGTCAAGTCTGCTTATCTGGCAAGATTTAATTATACTACTGTTATGGATGCTAAGTGAAGCATATATTGTTTGGAAGCTTAAAATTCCCCCAATGTAGAAGACCTTTCTCTGGTCTATGCTTCATAAAAAAATGTTGACTAACTTGCAGAGGAAAAGGAGGAGGTTAACTAGTGATGACATCTATGAGGTGTGTAAAAGCAGTGTGGAATCTCAACTCCATTTATTCAGATATTGTATCGCTGCAAAAGAGGTATGGAAGGAGTTTCAAATGCCTAATGCTATAAAAAAATCTTTTGGCCTTGACTGGGATGGTTGGATTCTTGCTCAACTAACATGTAAGAGTGTTTGCCAAAATTCCATGTTGTGGTGTGAGATATTTGTTACCATTTATTGGTATATCTGGAAATGGAGGAACAAAAAAATATTTGATGCCAGTTTTTATATGCTCTTTGAGCCTAGAAGTGTTATTAGTAATTCTATCAATGAATGGAAGTCAGCTCAGAATATGAAGGTGGTACATGACACTCAGTAGTATACAAACACCACTTTGGTGTGGCAGAAGCCTGAGCATGGGTTTGTGAAGTTAAATGTGGATGAGACCAGGACTAGCAGTGAAAGTATTAGAGCTGCAGGACTAATTAGGGGTGATACGGGGGAATGATTAATTGGTTTCCAACGTAATATTGGATATGGCTCAGTTACTAAAGCTGAGATGTGGGGCTTGATACATGGTTTGAAGATTGCTATGAATCATAAGTTTACAAGAATGGTTGTGGAATCTAATTCTGCAGTTCTTGTCCAACTCATTACTGGTGAAAATGATGTTGATCACCCTCTTGGTTCCTATTTGGGACATTGTCATGCTTTGCTACAACATTTTGATGAATTTCATGTCAAGCACATATCCAGGGAGTGTAACCTGGTGGCGGACAGCCTTGTCAAAGCAAGTGTGAATCATGAGATCGGGTTAATCACGTTTGATAGTCCTCCTACTCATGTCATGGGGAATTATGTTGAAGACTGTGCTGGTTTTTCCAGAAAAAGGAGAGTTATTTTTGACAAGGGATCTACAGCGTAGTTGTATCTTTTTTTTCTGGGCCTTTTTAAGGCTTCCTTTTCACACAAAAAAAAACATCACCGCCAGAAAAATCTCAGCAAACTGAATCTTCCAAAAGCTAAATCGCGAGAGAGAGAAAGAGAGAGAGAGAGAGAGAGAGAGAGAGAGAGAACCTCGAGAATTGTGAAGCAGTGAAGCCGAGAGCGGCGTGCGCGACTAGTAGGACGGCGTAGCAGAGGGGACCAGTGGCCAAGGTGTAGCGAACCGAGACTGAGGCGCGTCAAGAAGCAGCGACGATGGAGGCATGGTGGCGCTAGGCTCGGTCGTCGTCGGAGAATAAGCGAGAGTCAGAGAGAGACGGCTAAGATTGTTGCTAGTGTGAGACCGAGAGAGTGAGTGCAAAAATGCGAGCATTGTCCAATGGAAAAGACGTAAATTTGTTGAAAATTGAAGCTGTTTTGAAAGTGTTTTTTCTGTTCGGAAGGGGTTTGTGCAAAACTGTTTGTGTTTTAATAGCTTTATAAAAGAGATATACACTGAAATTAAAGAGTTCTCAAATTTGATGGTGTCCTTATAGAGAATTAATGACACTTAAAAATTAGGGGAAATTATTTAAAAACACAAAAAGAGATAAGTTTTCTAAAAAAGAACAACTTATGACACCAAGGTAAAAAAGACCCAACTTATGACATATTTTTTTTCTAAAAAAACTTAGCTGACATTATTTTCTCTCAAAAAGGCCCAATAAGTTATAAAACCTTTTTTTTAATTATGTCCCTCCTTTTTTGCCGGGAAAGTAAATCTCTCTCTCTTTCTCTACAATCTCTCTCTCCCTCTCTCTCTTTTAGAAATAGCCGCAACAAAAACTTTGTCCGATCTCGACGTCGTATGAAATTTCAAGGTTTGTAATTTTTAAATATCTATCTATTTATCTCACTGATTCACTATCTCTCGTCATCTCTGTACAAAAATTGATGAATTTCATATGTTCAATTCTGTTGTACATCCAATTTTCACTATGTTTTCCTATATGATAGACGATTTCAATTGTTGTTGCACGAATTTGTTTCCGTTCGTTGTTGTATTAATCGATTTCATGATAGTATTTATTACTTTGCTACTCAAACTATATGCATTGCGATATAGAAATCTATTTAATTACGTTTGGATCTGATTTTGGTTTTAAAAAATACGTTTTAGTATATGTTAGAGTATCTGTCTGGGTATCTGTCAATGTATATGTATGAGTATCTGTCAACCTATTTGTCTGAGTATCTGTCAATGTATCTGTCTGAGTATCTGTAACTCTATTTATTCTATTAAAAGTATCAGAGCTTACTGTCAGTTAACCAAAGTATTTACATGAGTTTCTACAACTCTTTTGTACGTATGTTCAATGGAAACAACACCTTCTCCAATCATTGTGAAATATATTCATGGTCGAGAAGGTGTGATGGATATTTTGAGTGGTGATATCACATTTGATGACATTGTGGATATTGTTTGTCAAAAGATTCAAAACACTCAACAACTCAGTCTTGACGTACAAATACTGTATCCCACCAGAGGATGAACACATTTTCCTCGAAACTGACCGTGATGTGTTTTTGATTATGCTTTCTATCCAAAGACTCAATTCAAAATATATTGAGATCATAATCACTGACCTGAATGAGGTAGAATATCCAAAAACTCATTTGAATATCTACTGCAATATTATGTCAAACTAAAACATGTATACATTTCCTCTTCCCAACAAGCAGCAAACATCAGTTCCAAGCAATCGGTAGTTTGTAGCAGTCATAATGAAAACTTAAGCCAGGATGTGCAAATGGATGGTTGCTTGGAAATATGTAATGTTGCAGACGTTGGTTTTGGATGCTTTCGAGAAGAGGAGACAAATGGTTACTTGACAAAACCATGGGATAAACTTATACAAGAAAAAGGGCATAAATTCTTAGGCGGGGTAACTGAGTTCAGGTTGAAACTCAGAAAGTACTCAATCGAAAGTAGATTCAAGTTTACATATGAGAAGAATGAGCCCACACGCGTAAGGGTACATTGTAGATACAAAGGGGCGCGATAAATGCAACTGGTTTGTGAAGGCAAGACTATTCCGTGCGAATAGATCATTTTACGTCCCTGAAATAAACAATAATCATACATGCAAAGAAAAAATCCAGAAATAGACCAGTGAGATTATGAGATCTTCTATTGTCAAGTACGATACGTTTTTCTAACATCACTGGCTAGCTACTTCTCCAAAAACTGGTGTCTAGAGATATTTTTTTCTATACTTGAAACTTATCATTTATTCAATACTCAGCTCAATCATTAAGGACAAACTGCGCGCTGACCCTAACAAGGGAGCCAAGGCCTTACAGACAGAAATAAGAGAGAGTTTTGGCCTGAAAGTCCCTTAAAAGATGGTGTGGTATGGAAAGGAATTGGCAATGAACTCACTGCATGGAAACGAAGCAAAATCATACACAAACCTTTTTTGGTTCCAAAACAAATTTATGAAGACAAATCGTTGCTCCAGAGTTATTGTAGATATTGATCCGGAAACACAAAGGTTTCACCACCTTTTTATGTCATTTATTGCCTACATGCAAGGATTCAAATACTGCATACCCATGATTTTTGTTGATGCAAGTTTCCTCAAGAACAAATACAAAGGACAGATCATGAGGGCCTCTGCAAAACATGCAGTTCAAGGTAATGCAGACAATTGAAAGGATAGGACTATATGAGTATTTGTCTGAATAACTGTCTGGGTATCTGTCTATATTTATCTGGGTATCTATCTGTTTTTCCTTTTATAAACTACATTTAAGTACTTTCTGTTCAACTTGATAGGAACCTTAGCTTTTTATTTCTTTTCGATTCATTTCAGAACTCTATCAAATTGCATTTGCAATAGTCGATGCCGAAAATGACAGCAACTAGAGGTGGTTCTTGGTGAACCTAAGAGATGAGATAGTCAAACACAGCATAAATCAGGAGACTAATAATTGGAGGAAAATAACATTCCTCTCTGATCATCATAATGGAATTATAAGTTATCTTCCATAGATGTTCCCTAATGATGAGTATGGCTACTATTTTTGGCACTTGGTTGCTAAACTCAAAGACAACTACAGAGGACACTCCAAGGATAAAATTTATGAACTCTTCATGCAATGTGCATATGCCAGAAATGAGAGGTAATATGAGTTCCTTTTTAATCAGCTTAAGTTAGAAGGAGGATATGCAGAGATAACGGAATTCTTCAAGGATCTCCCAAAAGAAAAATGTTGTGCTCCATTCTTCGGAAGAGATAAGTATGGCGAAATGACAAACAACATCTCAGAGTGCTTTAACAGCTGGATAGTACATCTCCGTGCATTGTCTGTCTTCTACCTTGCAAACGAAATCAGGTCATCCATTACAATCTGATTAATTCAAAGGGTTATTTCCAAGATATTTATATAAAAAAATGCACTGTTTCTGAAAAAATATATCATGGGTATCTGTCTGAGTAGCTGACTGAGTATCTGTCTTGGTATCTATTTTTTGGTTACATTACAACCATTTACAAAAACCTTATTCATTTTGTTATCTCTAGGATAATGCACTGTTTAATTCCTTCTTTTTTCTTTTCTTTTCTATTACTACTATCACAGGAGAAAGGTGATGGAAAGGATGGCAAACAAAAGACATGAATCGGTACAATGGCACATTTGTAATGGGACCCAGAATGGAAGGAAAGCTCAATGAAACACTTAAAAAGGGCAGGCATTGGAGAGTGATGCATTCCAATGGTTTTGTCTACGAAGTTCAAGCTAACAAATATAGCAGTGCAGTCAACATGGACCTGCTCATGTGGACAGTGACAGTTGCTGAAGTTTCCCTGTGCCCATGCCCTAGTTGTCATTCAAGAGAAAGGACTGAATATTTACGATTACGTGGATAAATTGTACAAAGTTTAGTATTACAAGCAAGCCTACTCATTCACACTCAATCCAGTGCCAAACATTGAGAAATCCATTCAGGACATGTCACAAAACGGACCAGACGTCAGGCCTCCACTAACAAAGAAACAACCAAGAAGACCAAAAAAGAAGAGAATGAAGAAGGGAGAAAAAGATATAATGCTAACATAATGTTCAAGATGTCACCACACCAGTCACAACAGGAGAACCTGCAGCAACCCTATCGATTGAAAACATAAATGTCTGTGTGGTTTATTGAAGATGTTATCAGAATAATTATCCAAAAGTTTGAATATTTGACTGGATATCTGTCAAAGTATCTACATAAGTATCTGTCTGGATATCTGTATAAGAATTTCATATCTGCAAGTTGTTACTTGCAAAATACAAACATAAAATTGAGGTTGTTTTCGGGTCTCCTGATTTTTTGTTGTTGTTTTGTTTCATACTGCATGGTAAAAGAAAGGGGGAAAGAGAGATTTTAAGATTTTATTGCATCAGTTACTGCAATGATTCAATAAAATTTAATGATAGCTATCTGAGAATCTGTCTGGGTATCTGTCTCTGTAGCTATTTGAGAATCTGTTTTGACTTGGATTATGATTCAATCATTTCATACACACATTCATTCATCCAAGATCATTGCAAAGAAAAACATAAAATGAAGAACAGAAGATAAAGAAACATAAACTTCATTAATTAAATAGGATATTGATTGAATTACAAACATCAAAACACACAACAACTAATAACAAAATGGGGACAAAATCTAATGCTTCACATCTTGGCCTTCTTCCTGCTTCTCCCTGCAAAACCTGGTGGAAGACGAGATGCAATGCCAATAAGAAAATCAAGCATCTGGTCATATTCAGCAAGGACCAGGTCCATATCTTCCTTCATCGTCTCCACTCGACGCTTCATACAACCCATTTTCTTCACAAAAAGTTGAAGAGGGACATCAGGTACAACACTTTCAGGAGGTCAATCAGCACGAGGAGGAAAAGGGCCTGATACAGAGTCTTTAGAGGAGGAAGAGGAGGAGGATTTGGACTTTGATGGATCAAAATCTTCATCGGTTGAATGGCCAGAAGTGTCTGAGTTGTATGGGTTCTTCTTCCTTGGCGCCATAGTTTTTTCTAATGATAAAAACTTAAAGAGAAGTACAAGAACTCAAGCAGAAGGAGTTGGTAATGAAACACAAACACGTTATGGAGAATGTGGGAAGCTAGTACTATTTATAGAGAACAAACCAAAAATTCTTTTATGGTTGAAGCGGTTTATTCCCGCATCTTTTTAATTTTCTTTCTCTTTTTAAGACAAGACGCTTCATATCTCAATCTCTCTCTCTCTCCCTTCTCTTTTTACAACAAAACTATTCCTTTCTCGTTGTTTCTCCCAACAAGCGTGTATAACGGCATTGAAAAATATTCAGGGACATTAATACGCAACCTTTCATTTAAAAAAAAGAGACTCAACGACTCCATTAACACAATCTTTCGCTCTCTATAAATAAAAGATGCACTGAACATAACTCATTCACCAAACAAAAATATTTCTATTCACTCCTCCTTTCCTTCTGTTCAAAAGATAAAATGGCCAACACCTCCAAGAACTCTTTTGAAGAGATGATCAAAGAAATTGTCCGGGATGGCAAGGAAGCCACACACCGCCGCTGTCTCACTCAAGAAGAAACTTCTCCACCTCCAAATATGCTGCAACAGTTATCCAATGAGATGACTAACCTTGAGGATGACCTCAAGGATCTAAAGGAAAAGCAGAAACTATTCAAGGAGAATGATGAAGCCATCCTTGAACTTCTTCATCAAATCTTAAAGGTGTTGCCTCCCCCACGATCAGGATTTGATGGAGCAAGCACCAGCAAGAAGAGGAAGCTTTGAAGATGAATCATTGCAGATTATTATGTATTCTTATAATTTCTACGATTGTATTTTTTTCCATATTATCAATGAATCTATTTTAATTTAGAGAATGAATAGTGTTGTTTAAAGAATGAATCTATATTGTTCTGTCATTTTCAAAGCTTATTTTCTCAAGTATCTGTGAGAGTATCTGTTCAGGTCTCTGTGAGAGTATCTGCTCTTGTACCTGTCATTCAAAATCAACACACGACAGAAAACGACGTGTCATTTTATGAACAAAAATGGGTATCTGTCTAATTCGCTGCCTAAGTAGCTGTCTAAGTATCTATCTTTAAGATTGGTTTATGACAGATGGATTTCAATACCAAGTATATAAACAGAATTTAGTAAGTTTCTCTTGTAAAATGGATCAGATAGTGCAAATCAAACACTTTAGTTCATTGGCTTAAGACATTAGTTCTCTGATTCAAACATTCAAGAGAAACACAAACATATACCCAAATAGATATTCAAGCAGATACTCATGTAAGCAGATACTCATGTATATACGCAAAAAGGGATCAACATTCCATTAAAAAAAGGTCAATACAAAAAGTTCTTCCCATTGACTTCCAACTAAAACATCAATTACAAACAACACAAAAACTATACATTTTCTGGTAAGCCAAATGGATCCCAAATCTCTAAACACCGAAATCTAACTACTACACTACTACTTACACAGAATAAACTAAATATGGATTAGTTATTTATTGTTATACATAAACTGATGGAACCATTCAACCTCCGAAAGAACTACACATAAGCTACATTGGCCACAACGTTTGCACTCCTTCACTAAACTTGGAATGAAAACATCCGGATTTGTCAGATGTTGCATTATGGAATCATAAGGAATGGGATCAATGTCCAACCCATTCACTCGTACACACCTTGCATGTGATTCTATTTCATTCCTACAGTATGGCAGAATCAAAGAGGCCTGTTTTGATGACAGCCATTCATTTATTAAGGAGGGTAGAAGACTGTACTTTAGATCTTCGGAGCTGCCCATAATCATCAACATGTATGACATGTATTCTGAAGTGTAATGTCGGAGGATTTTGTTGATCGTTGTAGCTTCATCAATCAATATACGCGTCTGCAGTGTGCTTCCCTGCTGAAACAAATTATGCATTCTGTTTCGATACAGTGTTTCCCGTGTTCTAAATTGCCATGATAGATTCAAGAACAATACCTCTGTGTCAAACTCCCAATATGTTCTATCCAAATCCCATATATTTGTAGCAGGAACATACCTTTTCCAGGTAGGGGCGTAAATGGATGTATCTACAGCCGATAATACATCCCTGGGACCAGCCAAATCCCTGAATTTCCTGCAAATTGACATCAAAACATAAATTACGACATGACATTGCACACCAAATGACTTAGTACGGACGGCAAGAATCATTATATATTGCCAAATCACATCGGGTAGTTCCTTCCACGGTTCCTCCATAATTTTGGTGTTCATTTGGAGTAGAACAGGCAACGATGACTCTCCATTTGGGGAACAAGATGAGGTTGAAGGGCCGGAGTAGTTGTGCCTTGATGATCTTCGAGGATTACGACCCATTGAATGATTTTTTCGTTGTGAGGATTTTCTGGGAGATAAGATTGGGGGTTTGGTTTAGGATTAGGGTTTTCAGAAGAAAAAAAAAGTGTTTAGAGAAATTGACGGGGATTGGGGAGATATTTTCCTATTTATACAGAGGCTAAGAAAAAGGTTGGTCCTCGAGAATACAACACGTGGGGGAGCTACACGTGCGTGTATCTGTGAGAATATCTTTTGTGAGAGTATCTTTTGAGGTATCTGTGAGAGTATCTATTCTTGTACCTGTCATTGAAAATGAATAGGTGCGACTGAAAACGACATGTCGTTTTATGAACAAAAATGGGTAAGTAACTGTCTAAGTAGCTATCTAAGTAGCTGTCTTGAAAAACATAAGTGTCATCTAAGTATCTGTCTTGAAGCATGGTCATCAATCAACTCCACTGGATCAATCCAATCAAACAAATGAAAAGCATGGCCATCAATCAAAAAAATGATTACAAAAAGAAAGTTCTAGCACTCCAAACCAGAACAACACTTGAAACCATATTTGATGGTGACCTCCCTAGAATACATAACTTAACACTTTAGTTCTCTGATTCAAACATTCAAGAGCAAACACAGAAGACGTATTATGCAGACAGTTGTCCAAACAAATATTAAAGCAGATACTCATGCATACACACAAAAAGAGATCAAGGTATCAACAAAGGTCATTAAAAAATGGTCTTACTCCAAAAACATCCATAACTAACCATAACAAATGGACATTTTGGAGTAGACAAAATGGATCCCAAATCTCTAAAATACCCAAACCTAACTAAAAAGGACCCAACCGCTACAACCCATCAATCTTCATTCCCAGCCCTGAGCTTAAGCACAATATTTGTAAGCGCCTCGACCTTGAGCTCCACATCCTCCACGATCGACAGACCCTCTTCAACCATCCTAGCTATCACATCGATCTGCTCCATCTTCCTGACCAACCCATTTACTTTCCATGCAAGACAACAGAGCTGTTGTAGACATGCTTCAAAGTTGACCTGCATAATATCTCTTGAGTGCTGAAACTCTTCGGACATAGTGGAGGATGCCCATAGAGGAGATGGCAGCACCTTTTCCACTGGGAAAGGGGTTGAGGACGAAGGGCCCGAGCGAGATATTGATTTTGGGTTTTGATTTGTGGTGAGAGAATGAATTTTCTAGGAGAGAAATTGTGATCTCGTTTAGGGTTAGGGTTTTCAGAGAAATGCGTTGAGAGAAAGTGACGATGAGGTTTGTGGCTTTTTATAGAGGCACCGAGAAGACGCTTCTAGAGAATAAGACACGACCAGAGACACACGTGCATACTGATGGCCTAAGTCAAGATAGAAAAAAACCACGTACATGTCGTTTATAAATCACCATGGGTATCTGTTTAGATAGTTGTCTGGGTATCTGCCTAAGTATTTGTCTTTAAGGTTGGTTGGTTTATGAACTGCTACATTTCTATACCAAGTATACACAAAGATTTGAGTTGGTTCTATGTTGTAAATTGGATCAAAGTGTGCAAAAACAAACATTTCATTTCAAAAAGGCTTTATACATTGAATCTCTTTTTCTGTAAAACTCAAGAACAACACAGATAGTATTACGCAGACAGATATTCAAGCAGATACACAAACAGATACTCAAAAGAGATATTCATATAATTACATAATGATCACTACAAACAAAACAGATACCCTAACAGATACTGTGTGTTAGAGACAGAAACCCGTGGGGGAGAAACACGTGTTAGAGATAGAAACCCAAAACAGATAAACAAAAAGATATCCAAACAGATACTTAACACAGATACTCGAAAAGAGAGAGAGAGAGAGAGAGAGAGAGAGAGAGAGAGAGAGAAAGAGAGAGGTATATGATTACATCCATACTACTCTGATTACAAACTAACAACATTGTTCACAGAATGGTCACTACAAAAAAAAATATACACACTGATTACTGTCCTATTATTAGATACTTCCTTGTCTTACACATCTTCCTGAACTAGTCCTTCTTCTTGATCTGGTTCATTCTATAAATTAACTTCCATTTTTCTTCTTTAATACCCATGACCGATCATGATTCATAAACGATTCTAACAATCTGGCCTTGAAGTAGCAACTTCATCATTATTCAGGTTTTGCTTTATTTGCTTGCCCGGAGCTATATTGTACATGAGGTAACAAACAACAATTCCGCAATCAAGGCCAGAAGGTTGTTGAGGACTGTTGCTGATGGAGAACACCGAAATTTTGAAAAAAAATCAATCTTTTGATCTTTGACCCACTGAATGCTTTTTTGTTCGTTCTCTAATAAAAGGATTTCTCTTATCTTCAGTACCTTGTCTGTGTTGTTGTCATCTGCAAGCATTCTAACATTCTGTGATAACATATCCTCACTCATATCCCTCACATAATCCATTCACATGGACACCAAACGAACCTGCATCAAAACAGTAAACAATCTGTCAACACATCTGCAAATTGTCAATAATAAACATCCCGAAAAGAAAAAGAAAATAAAAGAAGAAAGACAGAACAAACATTACTGTTTTTAGTGCCTCCTGAAAGTGCTGGTTGTCCATCGGCTTATATTTCCTTTTGAGTGAGTCATAATAATACCAGCACGGAACACTTTTATCAAAGAACAACAGGTGGAAATGTCCATGGGAAAGGATTAGAAACATCAGCTTGCCAAAGATGCCAAAAACCTTGAACAACCTCTCAAAAAGACGTTCATGCATCATCTTTACTTTCAAAGTAGACACAGATACTTGTCAAAAGCAGCACACACAAAATTACACATAAAAATCTTAACAAAAAAAAGACACTCTAAAAAGACACACACAAATTAAAAACACAGAGATGCTAAAAAAATAACATAAGGAATACATAAGTCAATGTGTGGAAAGCATAGGGACTTTGATCTCCCAAATCATCCCTAAATTCACCAAGAATTCGAGACCTCTTGACAATTAATAATACACTCCAAATCTTCACGGTTGAAGAACTCTAAAGACTGAGTACCAGTCTAAAACTCCTCTCTGTCCAAAACAAACGGAGAGAACAATTAAAACCTGAAAACATTACTATAAACAAACAGATACCCAAAAAGATACACTAACAGATACTCACTTGTTTTTCTCAGTTTCTGTCCAGTACATCACCAAATCAGTCTGGTAGCTCTCTCTCAAGTACTGGAAAACATCACGTTGATGAAACCGTGATGATATTCTTCTGCTTATCAGTCAAACTCACACGTATTCTTTTTGGCTCGCCCATATTCTTCTTGTCCGATTTCACTATCAATGATGAAGATAATTCTTTAATCGTAAACTCTCCACTGGGCACTAGGTCAACGTTTTTGCTCTCGGCTCTTGTCTGGGGCTTTTCCATGCCTTCAATATCGCAAGGACGCCAATAGATCTCCTCCCTCTTCAAAGGCTTCCTGGACTTATCATTTGAACTCTTAACATACGAATAGAGATAAATGTTTTCTCTGTTGAGTCTCACACCAGGGCCAGGAATTTCCTTGTGAATCAAATCCGTGCGAGGGACTAACGGAAGAAGAGGAGGAGGAGGAGTCACCAGGCTATCAACCACATCTAGAGAAACAACTGTAGTAACAGGAGAAGGAGGAGGGGTAATCCCTATACTGAAAGTTGGTGTAGACTCTACCCGTTGGACACTCTTCTTCGTTTGCAACAAATTCCCTAACAAAGATACAAAAAAAGAAGAAAAAAAGGATTCACTTCAATGAAAGTTACAAAAAGATAGAACAAAAAAAATCAAAAAACAGATACCCAGACATATACACATATATAGACAGATACATAGATAGATACTTAGACAGATGCCCACAAAAAAAAGATGTATATTAGGCGAATTATACAAAAATAAAATGACTGAGATCTATTGTCATCAAATGTTAGAATCAGTACCAGGTAGTGATTTTTTAAATGCGGCAACATGCTTCATCAACTTCTCATTCTGTTCAACAAGCTGCTGATTGAAGAACTCAAGTGTCTGCTTTGCATCTTCAACTTGTATCTTTTCCTTCTCAAGATCATCCTTTTATCTTTGCAAGGCATCCAGTCTCCTCCAAAGATCCTCATTTTCTGCTTGAGAGGATTTAAGTGCTTCAGCACCATCTTCAACTTGCTTTTTCAATTTGCTATTTTCTTCAGCAAAAACTGTATCTTCCCTTGAACAGCAAGTTGAACTTGTGCTTCATCGAGTTACTTCTTCAACGACAAAATCTCTCCCTCGACAGCTTCAGCTTTAGCAGCTACATCTTCAACTTGCTTCTTCAATTTAGTATTTTCTACATAAGCACTTTGTATCTTCCCTTGAGCTTCCTTCAGTTGACGTTATGCTTCAACGAGCATCTTTCTCAAATCCATAACCTGTGAAGCAAAATTTCTCGCACCAGATTGACCAACATCCTTCGCCTCTTCTAATATGTTCTCAAGCACGGACTTCTCCTCAAGGGATGCTGCAAGTTTGGTCTCAACATCCAGCAGTTTCTTCTCAGCAGCTTCAGTACCATCCTTCATCTCTTTAAATCTCTTCTCAGCAACATCTTTCTCTGCCATCACTACTGCCATCACATCCGTGGCATCATCAGTATTTGATACTTGTTTCTTAAGAGAATTAATCTGGTTTACCAGAGACAATTTCTCCATATTCATAGACTTAATCTCCCGTTCCTTCTTTTCCTTTCAAACTCATAGTATTCCTTATCATTCTTGAGAGAATTCAAATCTTTCTTCAAAAAATCAATGACAAGCAAAAGAGCTTCTTTGGATTTCTGCAATTTTTTAATCTCCGCATTCATCTCCAGGTTACGATCTTGCAAATGGGAGCCAAATTCTTCACTTTCCTTTAACTGCAAATCCATCTCCTTAATAGTTCCTTGCAACTTCTCAGCAAGCTCTTGACTATCTTTCACCTCAACTTCCTTGGTACGCAACTCGGCTTCAAAATTTGCATAGTCATTGTTGGCCATATCATTGATAGTTTGCAGAACAGGGACTATGTCATCATTAGCCATATCATTCATACTTTCCAGGACAGGAACTATGTCATCAACTTTAGTATCAGCTTTAATTTTCTTCGTCCTCGAATTCAAAAAATATCTGGTCTGTGAAAAAGAGATCCAGACAACTAGTTAGACAAATACCAAGAAAGATACCTAAACAGCTATTTAGACAGATACCCAGAATGATACCCAGAACAACAAACAATAGTTAGATACTCACCATCAGCATTTCCAAGCTTTTGATATTTCGAAAATGACCCATAATATCACGGAGACAGAATGCTCCTTCCATTTTCTTGGTTTGACAATATCAAGGATTGAAGCAAGATAAAACTGATACAAAAAACAACAATGAAAACAAAAATAAGGGACAAATACTCAGAAAGATACTTAGACAGATACTCAAGCAGATACTCAAGAAAATTTACCGGAATAATAAGGCTGCAGGCACCAACATTAATCGCATTACTTCTATCACTTTTTATCACACTCATCCTCATCATCATCATTATCCGCCTTCACTAACTTCATTTTCCCAGCTGCCTTCTTCTCCTTCAGCTTCTTTGATTCCTCCTTCTTCATGGCTACTTGTGGAACAAAGTTCTTTGCATAAGTGTCAAATGCATCGAATAGCTTGTCGAGTACAATAGTTGCCCATGAAAACTGCTTCATTAGTTCAATGCTGGTCACGCATTTTTTCAAAACCAACAGCCAAAGTTCCTTTTCGAATTAGGCAGGAGAACACAGGCCATAAGAAGCAACACCAACAGAATAACACATTCGTCAACCATCTCATTCTTACCAAATGTTCCCTTCAACAAAGTGCAGATATGGCCCTTGCTGATTGCCTTGCCCCCAAACAAGTTAAGCAGCCACCCTGAAATCTTCACATTCTTGTCATTTAATGGAATTGGATTTCCTTCTGTGCTCAAACCCAACAGAGATGCAACATAATCAGGAGTGATATGGTGAACACGAGAAGGATAGAAATGAAACTTCTTGTTCTTCGTCTTGTATGCGTCAGCCATAACAGCAATTACATCATTCGACTTAAAGCAGTCACGTCGATCAATATCACAGTCAATGAATGCTCGGAGTAGATCATTGAACTGGTCTCCTTCAACCTATCACCGTCAATGAAATTATAGAAATACAGCAAATAACACCAGAATAGACACTTCTAGTTCCGTTCCACCACCTAAACAACTTCAGGATCTTCCACTACTCGTTGTCGTTGTCTAACAGGTACCGGAATTGACATATCATCATTACTATCTGTCTGTAAATCTAAATCAAAAGTTGATTCACTTTCTTCTTCAGACTCCAATTTCTTCTTTTCCTTTCCCTTGATCTCCTCCTTATTCATAACCTTGCTTTTCTTCATCATTGTATTCTTCTTCTTCCTCTTCTCCTTCTCCTTCTTCTTCTGCTTTTCCTGCTTTAAACTTTCCCTAACCATCTTGGCAACATGATCTTTAATCATAGCAAACTGATCATCGGGAATAACAGAACGAGATGAAAAGGAAGCCAATCTTCTTCCCCTGTTCCTTTTGTCTCTTTTTGAATCATTTTCCCTTAAAATAGTTTGCTCTTCCTCGGAAGAAAAAGAAATAGAAGATGAAGACGAAGGCACATCAGATTCCGATGATTGAGCATATTGTTTTATTCTCTTCCTAGATGATCTAGGAATTCTAGGACTTTTTTCATCTTCGCTATCTGAATCTTGCACTGCTCTATTGCGTTTCTCCATTGATTATAGAAAAACTGCAAATGATCAACACACATGTAGTTAGACAAAAATTAAAAACAGATATCCAAAAATAGTTAGATAAACAGATACCCAGACAGATACCAAGACAGATACTTACAGACATCCAAACAGATACCCAAGACAAAAATACCCAAATAGATACCCAGACCATATACAACAAACGCAACCGCAGGAAACTAGTACAACAAACAAAAAATGTCAACAACAACAACATTTCAGAAACGTGAAATTGATACACAGACAGATACCTAGATAGATACCTAGACAGATACCCAGACATATACACATACATACAGATACTTAGATATATCTAGACAAAAGCGTTCAAACACAAACACAACAACAAACAGCAACTACTACAACAAACAAAAAACATTCACAACACATTACATCACATACATTCTACAAAAACATCATGAGAAAAAAGTGAAAAATCACCGAAAATCAACAACAACAACAACCGAAAATACAGAAAGAAACAAGAAAAGGACCATGGAAACAGCTTAGAACAGAGAAAAACAAAAACTTAGGGTTTCAGAACGAAGATTTCACTACTTACAGAAAATAATATGAACTCCGATGAAAACTGAGAGAACAAACAGAACAACAAGACGTGAAAATAACGGCGGCGAGAAGTCACACGACGGCGAACACAACGGAGGCGATTTTCAAACGATGAGACACAAAAACGAAGAGAGAGAAAAATATGTAAAATGAAAACTGACGTGAATTATGTACTAAGCAGAAAATAGATAGTGACAAATTATATAAAAATGACAAAAATAAAGATTTGTTACATACTTAAAAACAAAATGAATTTTTTTTGGATAAAAAACATATGCTGAATTTTTTAAGAAATAGAGTTTAAAAATACGCATTTCTTTCATTTTCCGTAAAAATTAATTATGTATCCCTATACCTCAAAAGATGAGTTTTTTTCAGTAGTGATGGAGGCGGAAAAGGGTCACTTGGTCAGCAATTATATAAAGCACGTAACTTCAATCTCATATCCTACCTATACAGGTTGTTTGAATGCAATCCCGAGAATATTTTTTCAATGTCAAATCAAGTGGAATGGTGTCATTATAAATCACATTCACACAAACCTTGAAATCATAACTAAATTACACATGCAAATGCACAACGACAAAATTTGAGGCATGGAAGATCACCAAAAGGGTACAAAACTTCAGGTCTGTGAGATGCTTCAAGGTGTGATGCATCCAAACTGCCAACAATCAATGACATCACTGAAATCCCAGAAACTGGTGATTATATAAGCTGCAGTGATGGACAGAGCGCCGCATTAAGGACTTTTGTAACGCCACCAGTGGCCTACGTCTTATCTAGTCTCAATGGTCTCATGTGTTATAAAGGTCAAATTTTCTTTATTTTGATCACAAAATTGGTCCTCAAACCATATATGTCATGCCAACCTGCATTAGATGTGAATGAGGCACACTCAAATTTGCAATCCCCCTCCTACAGTTTTTCCTCAAGAAGGCATAGAAGTAGTTTATGATTAACTTCTTAATAAACCAGGACTCTTTCCTGGCCCTAATATCCCCATGGCCCAGAAGGTACACAACCCCAGATTCTTTTGCCTTGCGAATAAAAGATAGATCCCTCTCAATACTCTGATCAGCATCAGAAGCTGCTGGGTCGGTAGGAGGCATTGACTTCACCTCCTCGGATGTGCTTGCTTCACAGATTGGCTTGCTCGACTCCCTGTACTCAGCCAGAAGAGGAACGCCAAGTGAGTACACACTTCCATTGGGAGCTATTAGAACCCTTGAGCAAGACGACTCTTCAGAATCTGTGTCCCCATCATCTCCATCACTCTCCAATGACCGCTCCTGAGCCTCCCGACGAATAAATTTTTCAAGGCTCTCAATTAGTAACTGCTCGAATGTCTGGTGACTTTCTTTACGGACATCCTTGTAGCCATACCTATTGAAGTATTAACATTAGACATCTAATCAAATCATCAGAAGTAAAAACCACAAGGAAAAGATCTTTAAGTATGAACATCAACAGTTTCTCCCCACATCCAGAGGGATATTACTTTTTATTGAGTTAAAGTCATTTGCTCATGTTATTAAGGTTCAGCAATACATTAAGGACATCCATAGAAAAGAGTAATTAGAGAATGAACAACATTTACACCTTATCGCATTGCTGGAAACATTTATATATATATAATATCAGAAGAGGAGGGTAGATAAGTGGTGTGGCCTTCATATTGTTTAACCTCTTACTTTTCTTCTGCTAATTAGTTTTTCCTTGGTACATAAATTTGGTACATCATTTAATATATCAATTGAGGTGCACGATTTGGAAACTTCAAATAGAAGGAAGTACTCCCATCACAAATAAACTAAAGAAGGAAAATCTGGAAAGGAGTCACCAAAGGCCAGCATATTACTCTCAAAAGCACAAATGGAAAATAGCATGTTACCTGGCAATGCAACGAAATATGTGGTAGCTTTTTGGGCAAACACGCCTAAATAGGAACCTTTCACTTTGAGGCACTACAGGAACTGGTACATATTTTATACACACAAAGATAACCATTGAGTGGACTGCAGGAAGTGTAGTTAGAAAATGGCCAAAAATAGCTGGTATACCCTTCACTAGCTCATTGTAAAGTAAGCCAATGCCAGGAGCTCTGATGGTCCCGAGATTAGGACCCAATTCCCTCATCAAGTCCATTGACAGCTTCTGCTTTACTTCAGTTTCATACTTCAGCTTGCTCCCATAGTTCCATATAAACATAATAAAGAACATGATTATAGCAAAGACCAAAATTATCCAACTTCCATCTCCCACACTCCACAGAACAGATGAGAAAAATGTCAATTCCAACCCCAAGAAAATAACTAAGAAACTCAGCACGATGATAATGTTTATCTGCCATATAAGAAGCATAACAATTGTTACTAAAATGGTCGTCATCATCATCACTCCTAGCTCAGCAATTCCTGTAGTAAAAGAGGATCATTATAAAATTAAAAATTAAAAATCGGGTGTGCAAATTAATTTCAGCAGATAGATACAGGAAAGAATAAGTGATATAAATGGTTAAAGTATATGCTGAAATGTGTACAAGTATATGACATTAGTGAATCAAACAAAGGAAGGTTAATCTTTTAGATGGTTTGTCATTAGTGAATGTAGTATATCCCAGACAAAGCTTCCAGTTACGTAGATTTGATGCTAGTTGTGGATAAATAAAATGTTAATAGACAAAGCTTCAAACAAGTAAATTTTAGCACTAGGACAGAACTTGTTTTGAACATAGGAATGTCATTAAAAATGTCAACATGTAAATAATATGATGAAACATTTCATTTCGTCAGGCTTTAAATTTTTTTGATGAAAGCGCCAAAGTATGTTTGTGATCTTTGTTGAAAGGTTCTAATTATGTGTAAATTTCCGAGGTGGCATGTCATCCACTTGCGCAAAACAGAATGTGCAGAATGGCAGAATAGAAGATAATTACTTGCAAGTTACAGCTAGCCGAGGGCACATAAACAATTATAACTTTGGGAACGGGACCATCACAAAAAATGATGAGGGTAATTGGAATGGTGAAACAAATCAAAAATAACTAAACAAACCCAGACACGGACACAGTGGAGTTAGAATGGTAAAGAAAGATTAGCACAAAGGAAGTGTAAAAAGTTTTAGAGAAGAAACTAAATTAGGGAATAATTTTAAATTAAATTAGACCAAGGGCCATTCTTTACAATGACATAAAGCACATCACAAACTTTTATTTTGAAAGTACCAATTTTTTTGTTAGTGTAAGCCAAAAGAATGAGGGGTGAATAAAAACGATAAGAATATGGAATACTTTTTGCGCCATTAATGAAGCATTTCACAACTCCACTTATTAGAGGAATGTGAAGGGAACTACAAGATAGTCAGGAGTAGTAATAGGTGACGGGATGCAAAACACTTAATCCTATTCCACACAAAATTGAACAATTACAACTTGTTATGCAAATTCTCTTGAGTAATAATATGTTACTTAGATCACAAAATGAAGAGCAAGGCCTAAACTAAATCAAAATCAGATTAAATATTTTGAAGCATAATGCGTTTTACCATATGCATTTCCAATCTCAGTGATGCTTGAAATAGTGCAGATAGACACCAGGCAAACCACCAGCAAAAACCAATTTACAACGGGTATATAAATTTGCCCCATAAATTTCCGGGAGGTATGTATGATTTTCAGGCGAGGGAAACATCCGAGTGCCATTGATTGTTTAATGCAGGAAAATGTGGCTGTTGTCATAGCACGACTAGCAATCAATGCGGCAATATTAGCAACGAGGAACACAGGCCAAAAAGCACCATCTGCAGCCAAAGACATCACAAGAATTAATGTTTCTTAGATATGCATGCAATAATTCATTCCAAATTACAAACAACAAATGATCTGAGAAAAACACATATCCTTGCTAACTCATTTCAACATAAACCTAAAACATCTGAGCACCAACGAATGAAACAAAAAATAACACCTCAAACTACTCACAGTAATAAACCAGTGGATCTTACTTGGAATTGAAGAAAAGAAAGCTTGTTCAGCAGCACTGGGATTTTCCATAAGGTATGCAGCTTGGCCCAAATAACCCAACATAAGGCAAGGTAAAACGAGGCATACAAATGTCAGCTGTAAGGAACAAGGACCCAGTATTAGAGCTGCAAAAGAAAGCAACTAATTCTGATGTATTGTTAAAAGAGTCTTGATTCTTTTACCTGGACTGATCGCACAGAAAAGTAGCAAAGATCTGCAAACATTGCTTCAGAACCTGAAACATCAAAAATGTCATCAGTGACAAATAGGTGATGATATATATATTTTAGAGAAACATCTTTTTTATTGAATAAACAAAATGCATAGAAAAAGGTGGAAAAGAAGTTCTGCCTTTCTATAAGTAGCCACTTCACAGTGCACAAAACGCGATCAACACTATTACACATAGGCGACTATATTACACAAAGGTTTCTAACTTATCTTAAAATAGAGGCAAACTTGAACATATAACAGAACAGTATTTTAGCACTTGGGAATAATACATTACACTCCATTCATCATTCTTTGTGCTCTACTCATAATTTTAAATGTTATTCTAATGATTTGCAACAGTCTTTACAATTTGTGGAAACAAGAGCGAGGCTGCAGACCACAATTTCTGCATTGCAGGTTCACAGTCCAGAAATTGGACTAATGAAATTGATGGTCCAGAAATGTAGTTGTGATGTAATGGCTTATTTAAAAAATTCTACTTGATCAAGTGCAATGGTGTCATTATAAATCAGAAAAAATATAGTAATAACCTTTTGATTGTTTGTGGGAAATGTAGTTGCACTATTTTAAACAGCATTTAAGATTTGAGTCATAGCAGCATACTTCACAATGAACACATATAGTAATAACCATGCACTGTTAAATATTCATGAGACAACAATTGTTACCTGTTGCGCAAAGGAGACAACCCCCAAGAGAATACCAGGCCTTAGTTGAGTTCCTTTTAAAGAAGTAATATATGTGAACAGGATTGAATGCCTTCAAGACACTGCTGTCATATTGAACAATATTGTAGATACCAATACCCGCAAGGGAACAAAACCATATGAACAAAGCAGGGCCTACAACAAGTCCCACTTTACTTGTCCCAAATTTCTGTACACTGAACAAGATTATAAGACAGGCAACTGAAATCATAACCACTTGATCTGCAGCACCAACAGAGAACAAATGACATCAACTTCAGTATCCCTTTAAGAACTAAAACATAGTAATCCCTTGAAAAACAATAAATGAAAAGGCCCAGAAATCAATGTAGATCATACCAAAAAATACCTTGCTTAATTGCGTCTACTCCAATCTTCAAGCCGCCGACGGCTGAAACTACCGACATTGCAGGCGTAACAACCCCATCCGCTATGACCATAGAGGTACCAGCAAGCACTAACATTAGAAGAAGCTTCTTGAGAGTGAGTGAAGCCTCAAGCCTTTCTTTTATTTTCAATGATCTCTCAAGTTCAGGAGACGGCACCTTGAGCCTGAAGCTTGATATGCGCGCGTCCGATGGAAGCTGATTCGGAAGAAGACTGACCTTAGCATGTCGACAGATCAACGAATACAATGCAAATGTACCACCTGATCAATTCACAAACACACTACACTTACAAATTCTTCTCATAAGATAGTACAGACATTATTAGATATGGGGGCATAAGATACATACATACCTTCGCCGTCATCATTAGCCCAAAGAACAATAAGAACATACTTGAGCAAAGGGATCAAGATCAACGTGTAGAGGACTAGAGAAGCAGCGCCGAGAACATCTTCGTTACCATTAATAGGAGCTTTGCTGAACATAACACTGAAGGTATATAGTGGACTGGTTCCGACATCGCCGAATACAACACCAAGAGTCTGGAAGGCAATTACTAGTTTCCTTCCCAGACTGAAATCCTCATATTCATTTCTGTGAGCGCCAGGGACATCGAGAGCTTCAACATCGAACGAATCAATGCGAGGCCCAGTGCGAATTAGCCTCTGCTCGCCATTATCGTCGTCTTCGTCGTCCTCAGAGTCCATCACGATCCGCTGGCGGACATCTTTTGCTTCTGCCTCGTCTTCGTCGTCTATCTCCGACTCTTCCTCCTCGTCTTGAAACACCCAACGAGACTCGACGGAGTCCATGGATCCGCCGCCGCTCAAGGAATTGCTTTCCTCCTCACCCATCTAGCATTCACTGTGATTGTGAATGTGATTGTGATTGAGATTCATTCTCGAGCACCAACTCAATTACAGACAGACTGGACGTCTTTTAGGGCTTTTGCCAAAACAACTGTAAAAACACTACAATTATTATATGAAAGGGCATACAAGTAATTTCCTATATTTTCATACGTTATTATCATTTTCATTATAATTTTCATTTATTTTCAAATGTTCAAGTTGCAAAATTTCAACAAAGGTGGGGTGCATACGCAAGGATCACCCCACCTTAGGTCATCTATTATCAAATGTTCAAGTTGCAAAGTTTCAACAAAGGTCGGGTACATACGCAAGGGATCACCCCACCTTAGGAGCCTTGGTCAATCCTTCGAGTGAGTAGTTAAGAATGTTACTTTTCATCAATTTCAGAAAATAGTTTTCTTTATTCTTTCGGATTTGTTGGTTGTACTTTGTGTTTTGCCAAAGTGTTGGTAAAATTCTTAATTAGTGTTGTTAGGACCTAGTTCCAATTTAGGCTTCTAAATCGGGGTCGAGTCTTTTCAACTTTTATCTTCTTATTCGACTCTAGCCACTTTTCTAGAACTTACGTTCGAATAGCCTCTTTTGGTTGTCCCAAGCACGGTGTAAATGCGCAGCGTGCCAAAACCGAGTGCGCGGTTGTCGTTGATGTTTGTTTTTTATAATCCCAACTAACCTGAATTCTTCTATAGCGATGTAGAACACAGAGAGTGTCAACCCTGTAGCTAGGCTGTTATTTTACTTGATGATAAAACACTTTTTTGATGGTATTCTCTTAGTCGATACTCTAGGGGGATTCTAGTAGCCTTACTTAATTTGGTTCTTGTTATACACTCGAATGGATTCGAGAGGGTCTTGTGCGAACTCCTCAACGAATCCCAGATTTCGAACAATAGACTTCCAGGAAACGGTTCTCGATCAGGCAGAGTAGTGACGGATCAGTTGGATAGATTTGCTCCAACATATAGAAGAATTTTGATGAAAATAAAAATATATCTTCATTGACTATGTGAAGTCAAAAGATAACATAGCGGATCTGTTGACCAAAGGGTTAAACAGAGAATTAGTTGATAAATCATCTAGAGGAATGTGACTAAACCACATGAGTAAATAAAGTCTTTACAGTGGAAACTCAACTTAGATGACTAGAGATCCCAAGATTTAGGTTCAATATGGACAACTAAATTGTAGACTATGCCAGATCACTGTGGGGATCTTCCCCATGTTCATTCCTATGATGAAAACAGTGATGCTCGTAAGGAATGAGGTTAAGCTAAAAGTTTTTGATGATTCTTATGCATTGGTAATCCGAGCAGAGTAATGCAGGTTACTCTTAATTAAGAAATCACATATGTTATGGAGAAGTTGGGCCACTTTTAAGTAAGGGTAGGCACGGGATGGGTCGGGTCCTTTTTTTTTTGTCCCTTTCCCTATTTCGAATGGGACTGGATGTGGTATTTTAAAACTACGAGATGGGACGGGTCCAATTTCGGGCCCAAATTAAAATGAACATTTATTAAAGTATTTAACAACAAAAATTCAAATGCTACGAGACGTGACGAACCAAATTTCGGGTTCAATATATGATAAAAATAGTTTGATAAGACTTAGAAGTCCACAATTACACAAAGTAATATCATTTTACTTAATGTTTAATTAAAAGAAGTAAAACGACAAACAATTTCATTTCATGTTTAATTGATACATTTAATTCATATTACAAGTAGCGTAATACTTTGATCGTTATATGGTAATTTTATTTTTTGTTAATAATGTTAATTGTTTGATAATTTAATATGTCAACTTTTTATAAAAAAAAATGATAAAATAAAAATATATATATTATGCGGGACGGGACGGGTCTATCGAGATTTCAAAATCAAGACTTGATCCGTCCCTTTAAAATTGGACGAGTCAAAACGGGACAGAATAGTGAATTTTTTTTTTCGCATCCCGTCCCGATCGGGTCGGGTTTGGGATTTGCGAGATTTGTGCCCACCCCTACTTTTAAGGGAATTATTTATGGCACAATTCTTGTTAAGCTTTACAGAACCAGGTGCGTGTCCAGGGCCAAAACGGATAGAATAGTGAGAACTACAACTATTATGAAGATACCTGTGTGAGGTATGCCATCGTGCAGACAAATGGCGAACAGCTCAAATACATTGTGTCTGTTGTTTAGTTACTAAAGTAAGCATACTTTTAAAAGAGAATGTTCAAAGGGCTAACTACATATCCTATGCTAGTTTTCAACCGCAGACTCTATCACCAACTCTATCAAGTCTTTGGTAATCAATTTTATTCATGTGGAGAATTGTTGAAAATGTGACGACCCGAACTAGAATCAGTAGTGTAATCAGCACGATTCATGAGTTAGCGTATAATCGCGGTTTATCGTTATGTGTGTGGTTTGTCGGTTTAGTTAGCGACTTGATTATCGGCCGAGAATTTGAATTGAGTTTCTTCTCGGGAGTTGTAGAGCACGTGATTTCGAGTTCGTGGGAGGTTCCGGATGATTTTTCCGATAACCGAGGAATATAATATGATTATTTGAAGTTTCGGTTTATCGACGAGTTTATCAGATCGTTTCGTATTTATCCGAATCGTAATGGTTATCCGTTTTGGACAGTTGATCGTCTCGAGACGCGAGTATAAATATCGAAAATAGTCGAGAACACTGTTTGAGGCGTTGACCAGCGTTGACTTTCCATTTTGGGCAGTTTGACCCGTTGACCCGTGAAGGAGAGTTTGACCCGTTTGAATTTCGCCGGCCGACCCGGATTTTCCGGCCACCTCCGGCCACGTTGAGGGTACAGATCGCTTCCTCTTGAGCTCCTCTATTGTTTTGTGTTTGAATTTATGAGAATTGGTTAGGTTTTGATTGAGTCCGATTCGGGTTGTGTTGCCGGAATTCGCCGGTGACGGGAGGTGGTCCTCTGGCGAGCTACGGTGGTGGGGAAGTGGGGGTTTCAACTCCCCTTGCCCCTGTGATGCTCCCCATAAGGTTGAATTTGATTGAAGTTGAGGTTTTGGGAGAACCCGAGGTGGTTGCCGGAGTTGAACTCCGATCTAGTTTCGAGCTGTTTTGGAGAGGTTCCGGTTACAATTGGGTCTTATGGTAGTTGGAAATTGTGTTGGGCTTGAGGAGATCTTGATAACTAGAGCTTCCTCGCCGGAGAAACTCTTCGTTGACTGCGCGCCGCCGGCGGCGGCGGCGGTCAACGGCAGCGCTCCGGCGAGAAAGTTGACTTTTTAGTTTTCAATGATTTTAGTGTCATTTTTCTCGTAATCGCACCCCGATTATCGCCTTGAGGTTTTCGAGTTGATTTGGGTATCAGATTTTCAGTCGAGGATTTCGTGAGATGGTTTCGGGAATTCAGTTGATTATTTTATACAGTTTTATATGTTTCCGGGAACGGTTGGTTTCCGTGGTTAAGTACAAAGTTGTGGGCTATGGTTTTGATCAGATGTGTTTTATGATTATTCAGGGAATCGAGATCGTGCTTCGGGCGAGGGATCTTCCGCCGGGCCACGAGATTAGCGCGAGTGCGCGTTTCGCTCACCTGTGAGTGGACAATTTCTTTTCACTGATAATCGCGAGTCTTTATACACGTTTTACGAGCATGGGCATGCATACGAGATTATGTTTTATATGAGCATGTGTTATACGATTATGCATATACCATTATACATTACGTATATACATTTAAATATTGCTTTATGCATTTGCATCGAACTATTTATGATTTGGTTTACACATAGTACAGTCTCAGTATATGTTGTTGTATCGATACACTTGCATCTCGGCTGATCCCCGATGGATGCCTACCAGGAGGGGCAGTACCCCGACCTGACCGGCGAGGAGCAGTACCCCGGAACCGAGGCCTTTCTGGCTAGAATCACGTGTGGGTTTGGGATCCCGTGATTCGGATTGTACTAGCACGGATGTGTCCATGAGCGACCCCGTGGGATTTTCCATGCATGCTCTGTACGCGAGTTGGAGTCAGCGTCTCCTCGTGTACCATTTGATTTTTATGCATTTAGACTCACATATGTTTTTATAACATATATCATCTGGCGAAAGACATTTATTTTCGTCCACTCACTCTAACAGTTTATATGTCTTTCCCCTGGGCTTTTCGGTTTTCGTGCCCAGTTTGCAGTTCAGGTTCTGGTGTCTCACGTCGCAGTTGGAGGCTAGTGATTCGAGCTACCTGTGTTTTCTAGTAGGTTCTTGTTTCGCCTGCTGATGTATATATTTACACTAGAGGTCGCTCTGATACATTCTGATACATGTTTTATACGGTTTTACCCGAATATACTATATATTACAGTATGTTTACTGTTTATTATTAATGTTATGATATTGAGAAATCCGGATGGGATTGGTGCCCACGGTTTGGCTTTTGTGGCATAGGATGAAGTGTTATTTTCCGGGTGCAGGTAATGGCAATTCCGCGTTAGTAGCGTTACTCTGCCGAAATTTTAATGGTTTTTGTTGGTTCACATTTTCAGAAGGGGTCTGATTCCGGTTTAGGCAACTGAATCGGGGTTAGGTATTTTCAGCTTGGTATCAGAGCATTAGGTTGTCAGATTCTGTAGACTCTTGTAGTTGTGACGCTTAGGGTATTTGAGTTTGTACAGCAAGACTGGAGTGATGACCCGACTGGCCAGCGGTACTCATCAATACTTCGGGTGTTGTGTGTTCTCAAATATTTGCGGTCTCATGATTACGTTCTTTCTGCTTGTACCTAATGCTTGTCTTATATCAGTAGGATGCCTCCTCGACGTGGTCCCCGAGTTGATCGGGAAGCGGATCCTGATGAGGATCGCCAGATGCACGACTTGTTGATGCGAGTGCTGCGTTTAGAAGAGCGTTTTGACCCTGTGGTCAAAGCTCGTACTGCTGGTGCGACTATATTTTCGGGTTCAGCTGATCCAGAGATATGTGAGGCATGGGTGGTTCAGGTTGAACATGTATGTGAGCGTCTGCGGTTTACTCCTGAGCAGATGACAGTGGCAGCAGTTGGATTACTTGAGTCTGATGCATATTTCTGGTGGGTTAGCACTGACAGAGTTCTAGTTGATACTCCGTGGACTTTGTTCCGTGATTTGTTTATGCGGAGGTATTTCAACCAGGCGACCCAGCAGCGCAAGTATGAAGAGTTCACGAACTTGAGACAGGGCAGTATGTCTGTGCTTGAGTACTGGGACAGGTTTACCCGCTTATCTCGTTTTGCGCGTGACATGGTGGCTACTGAGGAAGCCAAGTACCGCAGGTTTGAGCTGGGTTTGAATTTGAACATCAAGGGGACTCTGACTACGATGCCTCGGAACAACTTTGATGAGTTTATCAGTGCAGCACTCCGAGGTGAGGATATTGAGAAGGAGAGGCAGCAGATGTACTAGCCTAGACGGTTTGAGGAGGGTGGACCGAGTCAGGGGCCTTCAAAGAGGCAGAGTTCTAATACTTCTGGTTCGGCTTCATCCTCGGGTAGTGGACCATATAGACCACTAGCTAGTGTACCGAGACAGAGACCGAGATGGAGGAGAGATCGACCGCAGCGACCACAGGTTAGTGGGGGTTCCAGCGGTTCTAGTTATCCTCGGCGTACTGGTGGCACGTTTCCGGTACCGAGGGAGTATCCATTGTGCAACTTGTGCAATAGGTATCATCTTGGTTCATGTCAGCGAGGCACCCTCAACTATTATCATTGTGGCCAGGTGGGTCACTATGCGAGGGCGTGTCCTCAGTTGGTTGGTGTTGGTGATCGGGCAGCCCAGAGTTCCAGAGGAGAGCGAGGTGCCACTTCGGGAGCTCGAACAGTACAGTATGCGGGCCAGGACAGACAACAAGGACAGCCTCAGCGTGGACGACCAGCCGGGCAGGCGAGGGTTCATGCTATGACTCTACGAGAGGGCAGAGCTTCACCGGAGGTCGTTATCGGTACGTTGCATATATTTGGTATTCCAGTACTTACATTGTTAGATCCAGGTGCCATGCATTCATTCATGTCATTTAGACTATCATCATTAGCTACGGTACATGCATCTCCACTTCCGGGGTTGTGGAGAGTGTTATATCCGTCAGGTGAGACTGTGAGATTTTTATTGGAAGCCATGGTTTAGCCGCGGATTTGTTGTTGCTTGATATCGTTGATTTTGATCTGATCTTGGGTATGGACTTCTTGGAGACGCATTGGGCCATGTTTGACTGTCACAAGAAGGAGGTCGCGTTTCGACGACCAGGCTTTCCCGAGATATTGTTTCGCGGCGAGAAGAATACTTCACTACCGTGTTTAATTTAAGCGATGAGGGCGGATCGGTTGATGAAGAAAGGTTGTGTTGCTTATTTAGCCCATGTTGTGGACACTACAGCAGTTGTGCCAGATCTTGGTAGTATTGAAGTTGTTTCTGAGTTCCCGGATGTGTTTCCAGCAGAGTTACCGGGCATACCTCCCGTGCGGGGGATTGACTTCACTATTGAGCTGTTACCGGGTACAGGACCGATTTCACAGACACCATATCGTATGGCGCCAGTGGAGTTGAAAGAGTTGCAGGTTCAGCTCCAAGAGTTGCTGGAGAAGGGTTTTATTCGACCCAGTTTTTCACCATGGGGTGCCCCGGTTTTGTTTGTACAGAAGAAAGATGGATCCATGCGGTTGTGCATCGACTACCGGAAGCTAAATCAGGTTACAGTGAAGAACAAGTATCCGTTACCGCAGATTGATGATTTGTTCGATCAGCTTAAGGGAGCATCGGTCTTTTCGAAGATTGACCTTCGATCCGGATATCATCAGTTGAGGATTCGAGACTCTGATGTGGCCAAGACAGCTTTCAGGTCGCGGTATGGGCATTACGAGTTCTTAGTTATGCCGTTTGGGTTGACTAATGCCCCCGCAGCTTTCATGGACTTGATGAATCGGGTGTTCATACGGTTTTTAGACAAGTTCGTGATTGTGTTCATCGATGATATTTTGATATACTCCAGGAGTGTGGGCCAGCATAAGAAGCATTTGCGAGCGGTGTTGCGGACTTTGCGGGACCATCAGTTGTTTGCGAAGTTTAGCAAGTGCGAGTTTTGGCTGGATAGTGTGAAGTTTCTGGGCCACGTGATATCAGCAGAGGGAGTCAGTGTTGATCCTGACAAGATCGAGGCCGTGCTGAATTGGAGTAGACCGACCACTGTACCGGAGATCCGGAGTTTCTTGGGTTTGGCAGGCTATTACCGGCGGTTTGTACAAGATTTCTCTTGGATTGCTACCCCACTGACCAGATTGACGAAGAAGGGCGTCAAGTTTGAGTGGTCCGATGCATGTGAGGAGAGTTATTTGCTCCTGAAGGAGAAGTTGACTACTACACCAGTTCTGACATTGCCAGACGACAGCAGTGAGTTTGTAGTTTATAGTGATGCGTCGAAGTTGGGGCTTGGCTGTGTGTTGATGCAGCATGGTAGAGTTGTAGCCTACGGTTCTAGGCAGCTGAAACCACATGAGGTCAACTATCCGACGTCGCATGATTTGGAGTTAGCCGCTATTGTGTTAGCATTAAAGAGTTGGAGACATTACCTGTATGGAGCCCAGTGTAAGATCTACACCGACCACAAAAGTCTTACCTACTTGCGGACGCAGCCAGATCTAAACATGAGGCAACGCCGGTGGATGGAGTTGATTAACGACTACGACTGTACTTTCGAGTATCACCCAGGGAAGGCCAATGTTGTGGCTGATGCACTTAGTCGGAAATCTGGAGCTTCGTTGTTCCATGTGTGTGTGGCTAGAGTGTCGATGTTGGCCGAGCTTCGGACTACGGGTGCCGAGTTTGAATGGGATGATGAGGGAGTTTTGTTGGCCAGTTTTTAGGTTCGACCCGTATTGGTTGATCAGGTACGAGAGGCTCAGGATTCAGATTCCTACTTGTTGGGCAAGAAGACCATGATACGGAATGGTGTACCTATAGAGTTCCGATTGAGCGACGATGGTACGTTGTTGTTCAGAGGCAGGTTGTGTGTGCCCAGAGACGGGAGCCTGAAGAAGGAGATTCTGGATGAGGCTCACAGTTCTGCATATGCGATGCATCCCGGAGGTACGAAGATGTTCGGTACACTTCGAGCGTATTACTGGTGGCGCAACATGAAGCGGGAGATTGCCGCATATGTGAGACGATGTTTGATCTGTCAGCAGGTTAAAGCGGAGAGGCAGAAACCTGCAGGAAAGTTACAGCCACTGGAGATTCCGGTTTGGAAGTAAGAGCACATTACCGTGGATTTCGTTTATCAGTTGCCGCGTACTTCGGCTGGCAACACTGGTATTTGGGTTATTGTGGATCGACTGACGAAATCCGCTCATTTTCTCGCACTTCCGGGGAAGATATCAGTGGGCAGATTGGCCAAGCTGTATTTATCAGAGATTGTTCGGCTGCACGGTGTACCTGTGTCTATTGTTTCTGACCGAGATAGTCAGTTTACTTCTGAGTTTTGGCAGGCCTTGCAACGAGCCATGGGCACGAAGTTGCGATTTAGTACAGCTTTTCATCCTCAGACTGACGGGCAGTCTGAGCGGACTATACAGACACTTGAGGATATGTTGCAGTCATGCGTGTTACAGTTTCGCAGGAATCGGGACCAGCAACTACATTTGATAGAGTTCGCCTACAATAACAGTTATCAGGCCAGTATCGAGATGGCACCGTATGAGGCCCTATATGGGAAGCAGTGTCGCACTCTGTTGTGTTGGAGTGAGGTGGGCGAGCGATGGCTTATTGGCCCTGATCTGGTGAAGAGCACCATGGAGGACGTCCAGATTATCCGGGACAGATTAAAGATCGCCCAGGATCGTCAGAAGAGTTATGCGAACGTGAGGAGGAAGAGCCTCGAGTTTGATGTAGGTGACTGGGTATTCCTGAAACTATCTCCGTGGAGGAGAGTTGTGCGTTTCGAGAAATGTGGCAAGCTTCGACCTCGATACATTGGTCCGTATGAGATCATCGAGAGGGTTGGAGCTGTTGCTTACAGACTTGAGTTGCCAGCTGAGATGGCTCGCGTTCATGATGTTTTCCACGTTTCAATGTTGCGGAAGTATATTTCAGATCCTTCTCATGTGTTAGCCCCACAGCAGTTACCGACCCGAGAGGATTTGACGTACGTGGAGGAGCCTGTGCAGATTCTCGATCGTCGTGAGCAGGAGTTGAGGCACCGTGTGATCCCGCTAGTAAAGGTCTTGTGGCAGAATCACTCGGTTGAGGAGGCCACCTGGGAGACTGAGCAGCGTATGCGGGAGCAGTATCCTCATTTGTTCACCTGATAGGTATGTAAATTTAGAGGTCGAATTTTTTTTAAGGGGGGTAGATTTGTGACGACCCGAACCAGAATCAGTAGTGTAATCAGCACGATTCATGAGTTAGAGTATAATCGCGATTTATCGTTATGTGTGTGGTTTGTCGGTTTAGTTCGCAACTTGATTATCGGCCGAGAATTTGAATTGAGTTTCTTCTTAGGAGTTGTAGAGCACGTGATTTCGAATTCGTGGGAGGTTCCGGATGATTTTTCCGATAACCGAGGAATATAATATGATTATTTGAAGTTTCGGTTTATCGACGAGTTTATCCGTTTGTTTCGTATTTATCCGAATCGTAATGGTTATCCGTTTTGAACTGTTGATCGTCCCGAGACGCGAGTATAAATATCGAAAATAGTCAACAAATTGTCGAAAACACTGTCTGAGGCGTTGACCAGCGTTGACTTTCCATTTTTGGCAGTTTGACCCGTTGACCCGTGAAGGAGAGTTTGACCCGTTTGAATTTCGCCGGCCGACCCGGATTTTCCGGCCACCTTCGGCCACGTTGAGGGTACAGATCGCTTCCTCTTGAGCTCCTCTATTGTTTTGTGTTTGAATTTATGAGAATTGATTAGGTTTTGATTGAGTCCGATTCGGGTTGTGTTGCCGGAATTCGCCGGTGACGGGAGGTGGTCCTCCGGCGAGCTACGGTGGCGGGGAAGTGGGGGTTTTGACTCCCCTTGCCCCTGTGATGCTCCCCATAAGGTTGAATTTGGTTGAGGTTGAGGTTTTGGGAGAACCCGAGGTGGTTGTCGGAGTTGAACTCCGATCTGGTTTCGAGCTGTTTTGGAGAGGTTCCGGTTAGAATTGGGTCTTATGGTAGTTGGAAATTGTGTTGGGCTTAAGGAGATCTTGAGAACTGGAGCTTCCTTGCCGGAGAAACTCTTCGTTGACGGTGCGCCGCCGCCGGCGGCGGCAGTCAACATCGGCGCTCCGGCGAGAAAGTTGACTTTTTAGTTTTCGATGATTTTAGTGTCATTTTTCTCGTAATCGCGCCCCGATTATCGCCTTGAGGTTTTCGAGTTGATTTGGATATCAGATTTTCAGTCGAGGGTTTCGTGAGATGGTTTCGGGAATTCAGTTGATTATTTTATACAGTTTTATATGTTTCCGGGAACGGTTGGTTTCCATGGTTAAGTACAGAGTTGTGGGCTATGGTTTTGATCAGATGTGTTTTATGATTATTCAGGGGATCGAGATCGTGCTTCGGGCGTGGGATTTTCTGCCGGGCCACGATATTAGCGCGAGTGCGCGTTTCGCTCACCTGTGAGTGGACAATTTCTTTTCACTGATAATCGCGAGTCTTTATACACGTTTTACGAGCATGGGCATGCATACGAGATTATGTTTTATATGAGCATGTGTTATACGATTATGCATATACCATTATACATTACGTATATACATTTAAATATTGCTTTATGCATTTGCATCGAACTATTTATGATTTGGTTTACACAGAGTACAGTCTCAGTATATGTTGTTGTATCGATACACTTGCATCTCAGCTGATCCCCGATGGATGCCTACCAGGAGGGGCAGTACCCCGACCTGACCGGCGAGGGGCAGTACCCCGGAACCGAGGCCTTTCTGGCTAGAATCACGTGTGGGTCTGGGATCCCGTGATTTAGACTGTACTAGCATGGATGTGTCCATGAGCGACCCCGTGGGATTTTCCATGCATGCTCTGTACGCGAGTTGGAGTCAGCGTCTCCTCGTGTACCATTTGATTTTCATGCATTTAGACTCGCATATGTTTTTATAACATATATCATCTGGCGAAAGACATTTATTTTCGTTTACTCACTATAACGGTTTATATGTCTTTTCCCTGGGCTTTTCGGTTTCCGTGCCCAGTTTGCAGTTCAGGTTCTGGTGTCTCACGTCGCGGTTGGAGGCTAGTGATTCGAGCTACCTGTGTTTTCCAGTAGGTTCTTGTTTCGCCTGCTGATGTATATATTGTATATATTTACACTAGAGGTCGCTCTGATACATTCTGATACATGTTTTATACGGTTTTACCCGGATATACTATATATTACAGTATGTTTACTGTTTATTATAAATGTTATGATATTGAGAAATCCGGATGGGATTGGTGCCCACGGTTTGACTTTTGTGGCATAGGATGAAGTGTTATTTTCCGGGTGCAGGTAATGGCAATTCCGCGTTAGTAGCGTTACTCTGCCAAAATTTTAATGGTTTTTGTTGGTTCACGTTTTCAGAAGGGGTCTGATTCCGGTTTAGGCAACTGAATCGGGGTTGGGTCCTTTGAAAAAATAGATGTTTAAACTATTTTAATTAACCATTTTGAGACAATTAAATTAATAAATTTATTTGTTTAAATGGTTAAAGGGGTGAATGAGAAATTTTCACCCAAAGATGGCTAGATGGCAACTTGAAACGGAAGAAAATGAGTTTTTCTTATTCTTGGAATAGTTACTTAATTGAATGGAAAAACCTTTGACCTTTCATATACTTCGGTTATAATTGAATTAAGGATGAAGCCATTAAATTTTATAATGAGAAAACCTTTCGATAGCCAGCAATCAAATTCCTCCATCAATAAGTAGCAACATTTTCCTCCTAATTCTACACTCAATCAGAAAAAAAAACATCTTCTACTCTCAAAGTCTCCTTTCAAAGAGTTCTAGTTGAGTTCTAGTTTCGGTGATGGAGAAAGGTGTTCTCCAATTTGTCTAGGAGTTGTTGTGTAACGCAAACAAAAAACTTAAGTAGTCATTGTATCCTAGGAGATGTATGCCAAGCAAGCCTAGTGCACCAGAGTAAGCGGCGTAAAAGTTTTTAAGGAAACCGTGTGATACATGTGACTCGACTTTCCTTCCTACTCAGATTATCATCATCAAGCCGTCAGTAACAAGTTCATAATTTCATGAATTTTGTTCTTGAAATTTTGTTTAATCTAGTTAATTAAATTAATTAGTATTTTTGAGATTTGATCAATATTACTAAATATTTCCTACAAGTGCATCTCCACGGTTAAAGCACAATGAGCTGTAGGAGGACGAAGGCGCTGTCGAGGTGGGCTAGGAGGTTGACGATGCAGCACTGGCTCAGGGCACGGTAAGTTAGGGCTGGGAGTGCAGAGGCGATAAGGCTGACCTGTTCCTGTTAGAGGCGTCGCCGATGAGAGACGTGCGACACGAGAGTGATAGGCATAGTTGGTGAGTCGCAAGGTGCGCAAAACTAGATCTGAGTGTGACAAGGTGGAGGTAAGGGTGAGCTAGACTCAAGACGACTCGCGGAAGCGCTAAGGGCGGGGTGATTTACGGTAGTCGATCGATTGAGTCTGCCGATATCGAAGTCAATTTCGAGGTTTCCGAGTCGTCCGAGGTTGAGGTGGGCAGAGGAGCTACAACAACTCACGGCTAGGGAGGAGGAGGTCGAGAGGCTGTGAAGCCACGACAACGAGGTTAGAGGCCGAGCTCCCTTCCATTTCTACTGTGCAGTCGCAGTTGATCTGGAGAGCAGAAAAAGAGGGTGGACGAGTTATTTTTTTTTGAGAAATAAGTTAATGAATTTTTTAAGTATCATTTTAGGTTTTAACTATTTATAGGAAGTTATTTTTGTCTTTTCATGTTGTTTAATGAACTAGATCATTGCTGCTACATTTGGATTTTAAGCCCACATCTTTGTTTTTTTAGTTGCATTGCAAATTTTTACTTCTTCTTTTTTTAAATTCAATTCATCCAGAAATCAATTTTATGAAGAATTGAGCTCCTGACCTCTCAGCCTAGAGCTCGGCAATGGCCGAACCGGACCGGACTTTTCCAAAAATTTGAAGCCCACGGAGTTTCTGGGACTCCAGGCCGGGCCGAGCTCTTTTTGTATAAAATAAAAAAATTAGAAATTAATAGTATTTAACTATCAAATATATCAACACTTATATACACTGAATAATGTATAAGCCTAAACAAATTGATAATTAGTATATGAATGAATGATATTAAGGTAAATTAGAGAGTTTAAAGGTTTATATTGATAAAATAATGTATAATATATACAATTGATGGGCTAGACAGGCTTAGCCCTATGGGCCAGACCAGGCAGGCCTCGACAAGCCTTGATAGGCAGAGCTTTTTTTGGCCAATGGACTTTGGCACCTCGACCTGAGCCTAACTCTATGTGCATATGGCCGGGCATTTTTCGGCCTATATTCGGGCGGGGCTTGGGCTTTTCGAGCCTCGAACAACCCACAAATTTTTTGTGCCTATGGACCAAATGGTGACCTCTATCTCAGCCTATGAGAGTAATATCAGGGTGGCTAGCCATTCCACTACCACCAATTGGTTATTGATATTTACCTTAACCTTATATGTTTTTTTCTATTACATTTTTTTATCACTACCAGAATAATGACTATAGCCGACGACCAAAAGTTGTCGACCTGTTAGAAGAAGTCGTCAGCAACAGTCAACCCCGAGGACACTTCGTTGGCTTTAGCCTGGTCGGAAGAAGGTCGTCGGTGAAAGTATAGCTAACGAATATTGTGGTCGTCGCCGGCTATAGTTTAGACTATACTCGACGACAAAAAATTCGTCGCCATTATGTTCAAACTTTTGCCGACGATAATGTTGTGGGCAAAACCTTCCCCAGTTGTCAAAATGGTTGACCCGAATAAGACTATAGCCGACGAGTTACAAATCATTTCGTCGACTATAGTATTTGAACATCGTCGGCTATAGTATGCTAATCGTCGGCCATAGTATGAAACTTTAATTTTTACTAAACACTTTAGCCGACAAGTGGGACTAATGTCGTTGGCTATAGTTAGTGATTTCTGGAAAAAAATGCAGATTCTGGATTTCTCTTCCCAGAACCTGCAATTGCACAATTTTATTTACACAATAGCCAACAACACATATTCACCAACAAACAGATCCTCACCAACAAAACACATCTTCACTCACCTTAGACATACATTAAGGGTTATCCAAATGTATGTGATCAAAAACATAGACGTTACTACTGGGAACTTGCAGATCCTTCTGCTGTTGTGGAGCAGGATAAGGGAACGGAGGCGGGGCCGAGACCGGGATCGAGATTCAAGAAGCCTAAAGCTGTGTAGTCCAATCCTGAAACTAGGAAGACAACGTAGTCTGCTTGGCTAATCTCGCCCATTCCATCTCCTCAATCCGTCTCCGAGTCTCTTCCATCTCCCTCTGATGCTCTATCGCATGCCTATGAAGCTGTTCTTGTAGCTGAGAAGCCCTGGAAGTTCCTAACTTGCATGAGAATTTAGGAATGTTCTTCAAGACCCTGTCGTCCTTCCATCATAGACCTCTGCAGTAGTAGGTTCTCCCTCGTGGTGGGAAAACGTGAGCCATGATCCTCGCCGCTACCATCGGGTCAAATTGATCAATCTGAGAGATGGCTCAGGGAAGGTCCTTATCCTGGGTCTCAGATCATTGCTCTCTCACGATCTGAGTCAATACCTCCGGAGTCACCTCCTGCACTCTCGCCTAATTGACAAGAAAAAAAAATAACATATTAGTAAACATACGTAAAAAAAATTAGAGAAAATACATATATAAGAAAATATGTTAATTAAGTTATAAGGACATAAGACTTACAATAGCTTCGGGCACTGAGGATACGCTTTCTCTAACGTATACTCCAACCGGAGGGACTACAAGGTGGTTGGCAGCCTCCTCCATCCAACCCGCAAAGGATCTAGAACCGGCATGATGGTTCTTCATGTTTTTGTCCCGGTTCGCCGTGTTTATTGCAGAAATGGCCTTGTTGGATAAACATATATATATATAAAATATTAATTAGGAAACTATTTTCGATAAATACAATACAAGTAAACACATATATGATGTTGCATACCTCAAATTTTGGGTTGTTGAAGTGGGCTAGAAGCTAGTGCCACTCGTATACTCTATACATAAACTCTCTAGGGGTACCCCCACGGAGGTTGTCGTGGTTCTTCCAGTGCTTTTTGAGCTCACTTTTCCACTCTTTGTACCTATATTAATGCAACAAAAATGTTATAAATTGACAATACATGATCAACAAAATATAACTCGATATAAAAAATATAACTCGGATCCCATCACTTTTTTCCTTGCATGTCATTTGCCCACGTGCATTTGAGCTCATTCGGTACAATAAACCACACCCGCAAATGTATGTATAAATGATAATATTTGTATATTTATTCGAACTTAATTAATGAGGGTAGACATACATAATGAATATATAATTAACTCACCGACCTTGCATTATTCACCATGTCCTTCACATATTGTGGCACGATGGATCAGTCTGCCCACAGAATTAGGACTCTGTCACGTATGATTCTTCATACTTGAATGGAGTACTTGCGTGCATTCTTTTCCAAAGTTATCGATCCATCTTGCCCGGTCTCTATAACCACTTTCCCATTATCGCTGACCGTCCTCTCAAGTAGCTTACCGGTGACGGAGTCTCTAGTCTTTTTTTCGTTGCCTCCGACGTCTGTTTCGGCTAAGACAAGGTAAAAAGATTAAAATATAAGCACCCAATTTAATATACAAATTATTAATAAGTTTGAAATTAAATAACCAACGTTGTTAATATTTACCCGATTCGGACGTCGATGTTTTTGATACCCTCGCACTATATAGAGGTGTATCAAACGGCACATAGACGTATGCTTATTCCGGGGTAGTGAAACAAAGCTGTCCATAAAGGGAAAAGGTGAGGCGATGGACCACGTACCCCCGCCGAGAAACTACCTGAAGCACCAGCCCCAGCCTCAGAGGAATGCAGAAACTGAGCCATAGAGGGAAAAGGCTCCGATCGGTGAATGTGTGGCATACAAACACCCAAAGGAACGAGACATGTTGAGTCGACCGGTGAAGGCCTGGATGGGCCGTCTTCGTTCTAGAGCTGTCTCGTGCTGGCGGGTCAGCGGGCCACTACATCCTGCTGCATCGTCTGCTGAAGCAGTTGAAGATGTCGAGAGCTCCTAGGGCCGTTAATCCTGTTGCTGATAGAGGCGTATGAGGAACTATTGCCGCTAGACCCGTTTCCATTCTTAGATCCATTTGAATTCTTCCGACTTAGCCAATTCATGATTCCTAAACTAAAAACCACCCATGAATCACAATACATTCACAAAATTACAAAATTAACAAATTCACAAAATTCACAGACCTCAATCAAATCCGATAACTATACACAAAAATTCACAAAATCACAAATCATAAAAAATCACAAATTCAAAAATTCACAATCTTCACATCACAACTACTCCTTAATTACAAATTAACTCACATACATATATATATTGTGTATATAATAATTGCACATACCATAATTAACACAAATCACAAATTATTTACATACAAATCACATACCATATATCCATATATGCAAATTCATCCATATATATTGTTGAGAGAGAGAGATTGCGGGAGGCATGGTCTGGGCAGAGAAAGACGACCGGAGGCCATCGACGAAGCCGAGAGAGAGAGAGAGAGAGAGAGAGAGAGAGAGAGAGAGAGAGGCGGCGGCAGGTGTTCTGGGCGAGCAGCGGCAGCGGTTTAGGATTTTGAGGGTTTGAGTGTAAGAGAGAGGCGCGGTCTGTGTCGTTCTGGGGTATATAAACCCGAAAACTATAGCCGACAACTTAAAGTGGTCATCGGTTATAATATAGACCGACGATCTTCATGTATAATATCGTCGGCTATACTATAGTCAATGATTGTGACACGTGTCATCGACTACAGTAACTATAGCTGATGACATCAGTCAAATGTCGTCGGGTATAGTGTGAACTTTTTTTGAAAAATTAGGCTCATGTAAAAACACGTTTCCCACAATTACCTGTTTAACTAATTAAAGAACATAATCTAATCAAAATAGCTATTTTTAGAAGTGTGAAAATACTTAACAAAAACATATTCATGACCAACAAACACGTTTAACACAAATTCATGTTTAACTACGGCTCATAATCAGAATCATCACTTGAGTCTTCCTCAGTGTCCGAGCTAATTTCTGGTAATATGTGCCGCTCCTCATCATCGGAGTCTTCGTTGTCTTCATTAGGATTAACATCAATAAGACTTACATTTGCTCAAGGAAGTCAAACCACATTAGCCGTTCTCACATTAGTAAAGCGAATTGTAGAGGATTTAAGAATACCAATTACGTTCGGCTCTTGGTATCAAGTAACTTCTTCATTATCTGCAGCCTCACCAAGTGTAGCAATATTGTATATGTTTCTAAGAACAACATGGTTGACTACTTTCCATGCGCCTCTATGCACAAGATCATCAAGATAAGACACTTTTATTATCGCTATGGAAAAAACAAAGGGTCATCTTTATACCAGCTTGTAGCAGTATTCACCAAAAATATTCCATACTGATCGGTCCTTGTGTTCTCCGAGTTAATATCAAACCATCTACACTTAAACAAGTGCACTATCATTCCTTCCCTATAAATGAGTTCAACCACTAAATGGAGAACATCGTAATAGTCAATGTCATCCGCCCACCATGCACCATTACCCCAGAATTCTGTGTTCTCCGTCTGTCGTCTTTATGTTTACATATAAATCGCATGCCATTGAACCTATACATTAGATAAACTCTTGAAGTCATCGGCTTCATTGCCGAAAGCCTCAATTTGTATGACTAGTGTGGGTCACCATCACATTGTACATGGTTCATATGAAAAAAAAAATCGCAACCATTAACTTTAAATATGAACATTGAAATTAATTTATATATATTGAAGTAAATATATATATATATATAGATGTACCCAGCCGCCAAAATAGTTTGCAAACTTCCTATTGTGGTACTCAAGATCATCGGCAACCGCAGAGCAGTAAAGATGGATGTTTTTCTAGTATTGAAATTCTAGACAGTTAATCAATACCCACCAGTGGGCAATGACTAGCTCATATGATTCCAACTGGTACGACTTTGGCAACTGTCCATATACTTCAACATCATTGGAGAGGAAAAAAAAGATTGAATTGTGGTTTATCTACCAGCATATGTTGTGGAGGGTCCTCCAACGCTCTCAAATACAACTTGGTGTACGTTAGGCATTCATGCACAATATATGCTTTAGCTATACCCCTTCAGGTGCGGATTTATTAGCCACATAGTTTTTGTAGTCTTTCAGCTGTCTATCAAATTTCAAAGTGCATGTGATGATTATAGAAAAAAATAATTATATAAAAACAGACTAAAAATTCATATGTTGAATTGTACGTACCTTTCCATGGGATACATCCAAGTGTAGTGTACTGGACCAGTAAGCAACAATTGTTCAAGAAGATGAATCATTGTTCGAAAGATTTATACCCCCACACTTAGTAAGCTATTGGCTAACTCATAAGTGCAAGAATGATCTTCACCTGCAAGTATACGGGGACAAGTAATAGTATAGAAAAGTAAATCGAGTATCGAACCCACGAGGATTAAGCACTTAGATTCCTTAGCTTGGAGTGAAAAGCACAAAGATTACGACTCAGTAGACAATACTTGACACTAAAAGAAAATAAAATATGAAGTGTATTTCACACTACCAAGTCCTTTGGAGACTTAGCATTGCGAGGGATGATGCAATTACGGTGCGTGATTATATGGGTTGATTGGTTGATTAACTAACTAAATAAAGTGAAAACATAAAGTAAACCAAATCAAAGGAAATATTTGGTCGGCTAGAGACATCGCCACTACCCAACTCAATGTACCAACAATATCCAAGTTATGAGTTTAGTTTGGTTCACATGCGCTTGTCCAACTTGTGAATATTCCGAATCACCATTGGTTGTAAACCGAATCTCCTGGGCCATTAGGGCACTAGAAGTGTTCGACCTAACATTCAAATATAAAGCAAACTGAAACTATAATGCAACTCAATTGTGAATCGTATCCTAATCATACCACATGCCTAATGAGTTCAATATGTGTTCACTTATGATAAATGTTAATGACTTTCCTTCGTAAGTCCCTATTAGAGATTATAGAAGTAGGTTCTAATGAATTTCCTAATCCATACCATTTAGAACATGAATTAGAAGAAGTAACGAGTACCTACAAAGTCTCTTCGAGTCAATGTAAGCTCGACCGAAGCTCCTTGAATCATTTGGACTTCAAGAAAGCTTTGGTCTATGCTCAAGCCCAATGAAAACCAAACCTTAAGCTTATCCTCTTAAGTGTAGACCTAAGTTATGTTTACATGCTTATCTTCCTTAGGTGAGTGACTAATTCACTTAGGTTCATTTTTAGTTTCTTTAAACACATCTCAACTTATTCATGGCCAAGACATGAATATGAAAACATTGAATCAAGCCCAAATATGCAAACATACCACAATGACATCACAAGCTGTCAAAATCATTCACAACATGTAATAAACTAAACCAAATTCAAATCCATAACTCAAAACTTAGGTGTATATACATCAAATTGGCTAGGGCTAAGTCCTAACCTTCCAAAAGATAACTACTCACTACCCATAGCTAAGATAGAGTATAGGTACATAAATTAGAGACAAATAGGAGAAGAGATAACCAAAGAGTCCCAAAAGTTCCAAGCTCTTCAAACTCTCCTTCCCTTCTTGCTCTAAAAATGCTTATATGCTCCAAGAACTTGAGTCACCTACCTTAGACTTAGGAGAAGATGGTGTAAATGGAAGTATGGTGGTGGTGATAGAGGTTTTCAAACCTTTTGGTGGTGTTAATGGGTGTTTGAGAGGTGGAGGAGATGACTGTTGGGTATAGATATGGATGGAGGCTATTTCTAGAGACTAAAACTATGAAAAACTATGAAATAAGGTGAGTTGTGTGTGGCCGTTGTGGGGAGCTCGACCCCTATAGCTTTGGATGGGACATTTTGACATCAAATAATTCAAAATTAAATCAAGATATGATCCACAATTTTAGGGAGTTGTTGGTTGTCCAAAGATGACTCACCAGCAACATGTGAGTGGCACATGACTCTTCAAAATATCTTCTCCAATTGGGCTTGCGGGCTTGGACTTGAAGTCTTGGTCCTTGACACATTCCGGCAAGGGGTCGCAGGAGTTGGCCACCGGAATTGACCGTTGATCGGCCGTAGTTGACTTTGACCGGTGGTTGACTTTTCGTCTTTTTCTCGGTTTTGCTCATTCTTCTCCAAATGCTTAAGAAACTTGCTTGGCTTCTTTAAAAAGTGATTAATCTCCATCTTTTAGCTCGTTTCCTCGCAAATTCTCCATTTCCTAGCATGACAAGGAAACGTATTAAAAACAATGCTTTATTCATAGAAAACAAACTATAAGCATAAAGTTATGAGCGTAATAGGCACATAATTATGGTCCTAACAATCATCAGGTGAAGGATGATGTCAAAATAATTTGGGGGAAATATCCTCTCAAATGTGCACATGATAAAATGATGTCCTCTTTCATTGCCCTCTGGTCTGATTTTTTCACTTCTCTAGTGCATAACTTCTGAAAGAATCTTGACAACGCTACTAACTGTTCCACCACTTGAAGGGGCATGTATGATCAAATGAAAATAAGGAAGAGACATTGAAGCAGTATATGGAAGTTATGACTCTTTAATCCGTACATCTTATTGTCCTAGAAATTAACACACCGACCGATATTTCCTACATAGCCTGAAAGATACCTAACATTACCCATCCACCTAAAAATTTCATTCTTCTAGTTAGGCTTGACGGTGTAAGGAGCTTGAGGAATTTTTTTCTTCCCTTCTCCAAACCATAAATGTTTTCGTATACCCATTCTTTTCAAATCAACGCGTGCATTAAGGTCGTCTTTAGTTTTCCCCTTTCAATTCAGCACTGTGCCCACCCTACTTTCGCACACATTCTTCCCTATGTGCATGACATCTAGGTAGTGCCTGATCGACAAGTTGGACCGGTACGGGAGTTCCCAGAATATGCTTTTGTGTTTTCAAAATTTATACCTGTCAAGTCTGTCAGGTATTGCCACCACTATATCAGGATGATTGCTGTGCTGTCCAAAATCGTATTTAGTCAGTACTTCCAAAATTTTATCCCCTGTCTATCTCCTGGGTTGCATATCAGTTTCTACAGTTCCATCAAATTCTTGGTCATCCTCCCACCAAAGGTGATCAAGTCTAAGCCAACAACGATGACACATCTGCACAATCTTCCTGCAATGAAGTTTGTCGCAATCAACAGTCATGCACTCTGGCCAAGCCATGTATCCCCTGGTAACGTTGCTTGACAACATCCCATTGGCAGAAAAATCACTGATGGTGCCGACAAGCATGGCATGCATCTAGAATATCTCATTTTTGTACTTGTCATAAGTGGGATGGCCAACATTACTCAGGTACTTAAGCTCATCAATCAAGGGTCTCAAATACATATCGAGACACTTTCCTGGATAACCTGGCCCTAAAATTAACATAGCCACCATATTATATTCCTTCTTCATGCACATCCATGGAGGAAGGTTGTACGGTACCAAAATAATTGGCCATATATTGTATTCAAGACTCATGTTGTCAAAAGCGTTGAATCCATCAGATGAGAGCCCGAGCCAAACATTTCAGACCTCTAATGCAAAATGAGAAAACTCCCTAACCATGTGCTTTCAAGACTCTCCGTCAGCAGGGTGTATAAGGGTATCATCGTCAAGCAAATCCCTCTCAGCGTGTCATCTCATAGCTTTGGCTTTGTGTGCGGACATGAACAACCGTTCCAGCCTATCAATCAGCGGGAAATACTGAAGTACCTTCACTACTTTCTTATTCCCTGCAAAAGTTAACTTATACCTAATCGTGTGACATACCGGACATGCATCAAGGTTTTCAAGATCATTCTCTTCAGCATCTTCACCCTAGAAGAGAACGCAATCATATCTACATGCATGGATTTTGATATAGGTAAGGTTAAGATGTTTCAAAATATGTTGCACCTTACAATGAGTAGTAGGAAGGGGATGCCCAGGGGGCAGCATCGAAGCAGTTAACGATACATAATCATCAACTGCCTTGACACTTAATTTGTTCTCCACTTTGACCTTCATTAATTCCATGACACTTTCAAGAACAGTCTTATTACACCTATTGTACAACTGGGTGGAAGGCAATCAACTTGTTGTACTTGTCAATACCGACAGAGTTGACAACTTTAGGTAATTACTGGACTGGCTCAATAAGAGGGAAACCCTCAATGGCAAGAGGGATATCTTGTGCTTGAGCAAATACACCGCTCTCATAAAGAAACACATCGTTGATCAACCTTGTTGTTGGATCATTGGATGTACTGGCCGTCTCAGGAAATTTCCCATGATCATGCTGACCCACTGATGATGTTTCACCGTGATAAATCCAACATGTCTACTTATCCCAAAATCCGTTTTTATTCAGGTGCTCCTCTACTCTATCAATGGAAAAATGATACAAATAGCTGTGACACTGACATTTCGTGCACAGAGAATAATGAATTATTTTTCCGTTAGCATTAGCCTTCACATATTCTACAAAACTGTACATTCCAATGCCATATCTCCGATCTCATTTTGGAAGGCAAATCCAGCTCTTGCCCATCCTAAAAATTCCAACTGTGTATATACATATATCAACAATTAACATATACATGAACCAATTAAAAATTCATCATTATATCTATATATTAATTTTTAAACTACAAATTACATTAATTCTTCTACTCCTTAATTACAAATTAACACACATATATATATATATGCATACTATATATCAACAATTAAAATATAATTATATATATTTTCATTGAATTCAACTCAATCAAATCAACTCAACTCAAAATTAATTCAAAATCAACAATCAACTAAAAATCAACAATCAAGACACGTATATATACGTACTTATATATATGTAGCGGGATATAGCTTCACGAACTCATTTTGGACAGCTTCCGACAACACCCAACGATTTGAGAGCGTTTTGTGTTTTTCTCACCGATTTTTTTTTTGAATGATTGAGTTGCTGCCCAGATCTATAACAAATAACTATATATAGCCGACGACTTAGTAATGTCGTCGGCTACAGTTAAATATGTCGTCGGCTTTAGTCGAAACTATAACTGACAATTTTTCCTTCATAAACACCGATGACTTTTTTTTCATCGTCGACTATAGTACTATAGGCGACGACCGAAAACTATAGCCGACAAATCACTTCTGTCGTCAACTATATATACTATAGTATAGCAGACGACATAAAAAGTTGTCGGCCTATTTTTCGTCATGTCGTCGACTATAATACTTATTCTAGGTGTATAAAGCCTGAAGTGAAATCCTTGTAAACTATCACATTTTCAATAGGCTAGGCTTAATTGCCAAAATGTTACCTTAAGATTCACTCTAGTGCCAATTTTCTACCCTACAATTTTTTTTCTGCTGATTTGCTACCCTGAATTTCTAATTAGCCTGTTTGCTATCCATAATCAAATTCTATTAACTTTTCCATCTAGATATTAAAATATGCTTAACACATGAGGGCATTTTGTCTTTTTATTGTCTTTCTCTCTCTCTAGCAACCTCCTCTTCTTCTCTTCATCTTCGTTGTCTGTGGATCAACCAAATCCCAGCTCAAATTCTCTTCTTCCATCCTCCACCTTCAACTCATGCACCATATAAAAGTACCTACATAAGAAGCACTACCTATAGTCAACCTCATCAATCACTTCATTTCCTTATCAAATTCTCAATCTTGGTATTCATCCAACAAATATCAATTCCCAATTTCAATAGTTCTCCAGATCATCTGTGTTTCGAACCGGAACATCATTATACGATAACCAGAACTTATGTTGTTATTCGCTAATTAATTACGTTACTTGTCGATGGTAATTAGTTTTTACCGTCGGTAACTTTTGCTGGCGTTTCTTCAAGATTTTATCAATTTTGTTTTTCAAGAAATTTCTTTGGATAAATTTGTAGAGTTTGTTGGTACGAGTTTGTTGCCACATCAAGTGTTGAAATCAGAGTTACAATGAGGAAGTTATGGTCAGCAAAAATTTTACGAAAATATCGGATAACGTTTTATCGCAAAATCACGGGTATAAATAGAGGTTTTTAAAACGGGAAGAGTAGAAGTTTCCTTTTTGGGAAGAATGGGTTGACCGGGGTTTGACCACCTTCCCCTGACCCGTGTTCGCCGTCAGTTTCTCGCCGGGGGTGAGCCTCCGGCCGGTCACCTTTGGCCGTGAAAATGGTCGGGTTTTGTTGGGCTTGGGCCCTTCTACAGTTTGGTATATCTATGACGTTGGTGGCCGGAGGAGGGAGAATCGAGGTCGAGAAAGTGGCGATTTCCGGGACGGTGGCAGCGTTTGCGACGGTTTTAGACGTCGAGGTTAAGGAGGTTTTGAAGCCCAGGATGAAACTAGTTGAACGCGACATGTCTCGGCCCTTGCCATGGCCTGAAGCCGGTGGACGGAGGAGATGAATTCTCTAGCAGGATTTCTGTTTTTCGACGATTGGAGGTTTTCCGGTTTGATTTTGATGCTATATTCTTCTTGAATGTTGTTAGGGTTGTTGAGATGAACAATTTGATGTGCAGGTTGCACAATTTGGTGCCAAAGGAATGTCGGCGATGGTGATGCGTGCCCCCATGCGCCGCTGTGCGCAGCAGAGCTCCGGCGAGGTGGAATTTTGGATAATAATTTCATGATGAATGCAATGGTGAGATTCTTGAATGGATCTAAACTTGACTAAATTAGACGTGTGTTTAATCGGATAATAATAAATTAATTTTACGATAATATTCGCGGAGGATCCGCCTATAGATTCAAATTTGAGTCGCGTGATGTTTGAGATTTATGTTGCAACTCTAAAATTGATTTAAAAAGTGAAGGAATGCAATTAATTGAATTCGGAATTTGATTAAGTTTGTAATTAGTCAGAAAATATGTTATTCGAGAATGTGAGATTCTCGACATTATTGCTCGTCGGATTATGAGCCTACCTATTTATTATGAATATCAACAAGTAGATATTAATTATAATCGTGGTTCTAGGATTACTAGTTAGCGGGCCATTTTGGATGATTATTGCATCGATTAGCAGGTTACGACTTTATGAATATCTTGACTTTGTACGGTGAGTGGACGTTTATTTATTTTCGTAGTTGGTGCGAGTTCATATTTACGCAGATTTACAGTCTCCTGTATTTTATTACAATCAAGTTTGGAGGTATGTTTGTGTTGCTTTTATTTTCAGCATCAATGCTTTGATTAATCGGCTGATCACTGACTAGTCGAGTCAGACCGGGTTAGGACAAACACCCTGCCGACCCAGATTGTCTCGGAATAGGACAAACCCCCTAGACGATCCATCACCTTTTTGTTTACAGTCTTGGAGATGCTCTGGGTTAGGACAAACATCTTGAGCTCCCACCTCCATATTTTATTTCAGTTTATTATATTTGAACTCGATTTATTTTACAGAAATGAGTGAAAATGCATGTTATTACAGATTTATCGTTTTACATAGTTAACATTATTTTTGTCCACTCACTCTAAATTTTTATATTTTAAATGACTTTCCCTGGATCTTTCGGTTTTCCATGCCCAGGTTGTAGTACTTCTCCTAAGCTGGATTTTGATCGCCTGAGGTTTTGAGTCCATCGGGTTAACATACATTTTTGTAGGTTTTGGCGCACTAGCAGTGTACTATCATATGTTTTATTCTGCTCCTAGAAGTTGTTCTGGACACTAGTGTTATAAATATTTTTCAGTGCTCGTGACGAATTGTTAGTATTGCTAGTATATGAATTTTAAGTTCATGTATTATTACTCCAACATTTTAAATAATTTACTTTCTGCACTTTATTGAGAAATCTGGATGGACATCCGTGGTTCATGGTATTGTTTGTGGGAAATCCAAAGTGTGATTTTCTTACAGGTTTCTTGTAGTTTACTTCGTAGAGGAATTATGTTAATTTTTTTTTACAGAAATCTGTAGTTTAAGTCTTATCGTTAGGGCATGATCCTAGATTACTAGTTAATCTAGGGTTGGGTCCTTTCAGTTGGTATCAGAACATTAGGTTACAGATTCTGTAGACTTCATTAGTCAGATCAGTTCGAACATTTGATAGTGTACAACACTCCCGGGAGGGGTAGCCCGACCGGCTGGCGGATCTCCATCACCTCCAAGTGTTGTGCATTGTTAAGTGTTCAGAGTCTTCTAGTTGAGCCAGTTTTCTTGGTCTGGTTTTGTCAGCTAATTAGTAGTGGCAGACTAGTAGATTATTATGCTTCGACAACCATCTCTTCGCAGGATGAGCTGTATTCATTGGCGCAGCGGATGCGTGAGCTATTCGCACGCATGATATCAGCGTCATGGGAGGACCGTGATGATCTTGTTAATCAGACCAATAAGGCAGGTGCTGTGCCTTTCCCTTGTTCTCACGACCTGGTGGTGTGTGAGAATTGTCTTATTGATATTGGTGGAGTTTGCAACCGTATGCGTTCTTAGCTAACACTTGAGCATAGGACAAAGTTAGTTGTCAACCTACTGCAGGATCATGCCTATCATTGGTGGAGGAGCACCAAGAGGCAGGAAGTTGCAACCTTGTGGGCCAAGATCATTGATTTTTGGTGGTGTCACTTTCCAGTAAGGTGGATGAGGAGAGGAAGCATGTAGAGTTCGTGAATCTGCGTTGAGGAAATTTGTCAGCTATGGTGTATCGGGATTGCTTTTCTTGCCCGTTCCGATTTGCATTATGTTATGCCGAAACGGTGAGGGAGAAATGCCGGAGGTCTGAGCAAGGCTTGTGACCTGTAATTTCTTCATTTATTGCAAGCGTGCCATATATGGACTTCGATGAATGTGTCTGTGCTGCGGTTTAATGTGAGATTTGACCTCAATTTTTTTGCGGGGTATTATTCAACAATTTGAGTAAGGTGGACCTTGTTAGGAAATTCTTTGGGTAGAGGTTACAGCATAATTGGTTCCACATCATCTTCTAGCAAGAGATTTCATACCTCAGTTCCTAGTGCCCATCGTTCGAGTTTTAGGTGAATTCTGATGGATCTGGATTTAATTCTCCAACAGCCAAAGATTCTCTTTTATGTAACATTTTGAAAGGACCCAACCCCGATTTAGCTCCCTAAATCGGAATCAAACCCTTTCGAAAACACGAACCAACAAAAACTTTTCGAAATTTGGGCAGAGTTTCGTTACTAGCGTGGAATTACCTTAACCTGCACGCTGAAAATATACTTCATCCTATGCCACAAAAAGCAAACCGTGGGCACCAATCCCATCCGAATTTCTCAATATCTCAACAGTAAAGTAAACAATACAAAATATAGTACTTTACTGAAATCCGGGTTTAAAAATCGTATAACATATACAACAGGAAACTCAGAGCGACTTCTAATACATAACCATATATGTATACCACAGTAGGTAGAACAATAACCTACTGGAAGAAACAAAGTAGCTCGAGCACTATGCCTCCGACCACGACGTGCGACACCAGAGTCCGAACTGCAAACTGGGCACGGAAACCGAAAAGCCCAGGGGAAAGGCAAATAAAATGTTAGAGTGAGTGGACGAAAATAAACATATGCCTTTCACCAGTTTATAAACATATTCAATATAAATCAGTGCGAGTTCGGAAACACAACAACACAACACATATATATATGGAGGTTGTCGGGCGAATCTCTCAAGCCCGACGTCAGGTGAATCGCTCAAACCTGACGGTGAAAGGCCAGGGGAATCTCTCAACCCCGGCGGCACTCAGGGGAATCTCTCAACCCTGCTTCAGAGGAATCTCTCAGCTCTGGGCCAGAGGAATCTCTCAACTCTGGTAGCATCGATGCTATAAATGCCATCACCCATAAACACATAAAAACATACCTCTGAAAATAACATATATCTCAATCATCGTATAATTTAAATACGGAAATCAATAAATCCACGAACTCGCAAAATCAACAGTGTAAATAGAAACTTGTCCACTCACACGCTTGCGTAACGCGTATCGCGTTAACCCGTGATCCGGCGGAAAGTCTATCGCCAAACAAACGATCACGAACACCTGAATAATCACAATATCCAATTCTCACAAACATAATTCGACAATTCAAAACAAATCTCGAGAAACCATCGTTCTCGGAAACACGTAATCCGATCACGACAAACTGTCGGAAATCCGGAAATCATACCACAATACCTCACTGTAATTTCGGACGCTCAACTCGAAAAACAAACCTCCCCACTGCGATCGGGGCGCGATTTCGAGTGAAATGACATGCAACTCGTCGAAAGTCCCAAAAAGTCAAAGTTTGACCGTCGTTGACCGTTGACCGCCACCCACGGCGGCGCCGCTGCCGGACGGAGAATTTCAAGGCGGAGCAACCACCATTCCATGCAAAATCACCCACTGAGCAACTTTGTCAACTACAACAAAGGCCAATTCTCACTCTAACTCATCCAATTTCAAGCAAAACCGAAATGAAACACAAAATTCAAACCCAAAATTCTCCATGCTCAAATCAAATTAGAACACCATGTTTATATGGTTAGAATCCTTGAGAGAAAATCTACAAAGCCCAGTACATCTTGAAGTTCAATTCGGTTGAAAACGATAAACCCGATTACCTCAAAATTTCCCCAACTTCAAGCCGAAAAAACTACCCCCTCCGGTGAGCCACGCCGTGCGTGGTGGCCAAAGATGAGACCGGGACAGCAAGACGAATTGAAAGGGACAAACGCCGTGGCCAACGGTGGCCGGACGGAGCGCCACCGCCGGCGAGCCCGTGGCTCCGTCGCCCTCCACCATTTCAGCCCGCGTTGACCAAGTCAACGCCAGTCAACATTAAATGCCACAATTTGACTTTCCAAATCAGGTAAGCCCACTATTTATACTTTCCCAAAAAGGAAACTTCATACTTATCCATTTCGACGAACTTCAAACGCGCGTAACTTTCTCGTCGTATATCCGATTCTGATAAATCTCACGGCCACAAACTCGTCTCGACGTACTCTTCAATAATCACCCAAAGTCAAACACATCGGCCAAACGGATAAAAAGTCAACCGTTCATACCAACACATATTAAATCGACAAAATAGCCAACAATCGGAAATATTTGCAACTAAATCTTCGTAACTCCAAATCATGCTCCGGAAGTTCCCACGAACTCGAAATTAAATTCTGAACAACTTCCGTGAAGAAGCCGAAACCAAATTCTCATCCGGTAATTTAGTCGCGAGCAAACCTGCCAATTAAATCTGTTTCCGTCGAAACTTCAAATATTCATAACTAATTCCTCGATCGTCCAAATAACGATCCGGAACCGCCCACGAACTCGTAATCATACGTACAACGACTCTCGAGAAGAGACCCAGCTTCAATTCTCGGCCAATAATTAAGTCGTTAACGAGTTCGGCGATTCAAACAGCTGTCGTAAACCTGCGACTACGCAGTAACTCACGTACATAGCTAATCATACTGGTGATTCTGGTCCGGGTCGTCACACATTTTCCATAAATATAGTTATGGGCAGTGCCCGTTGGGGATATTAGTATGTTACCGCTATAATCAGGTGGACGTCTTTGCGAGGGAATGCCCATAGAAGGACACCTCTGGTGCATTTCTAGCTCTAAGTTCTAGTGGCAACCAGAGAATTACTTTGGGAGTCAGACCTACGCCATCATCCTAACCACCAGCATACCAGGACCGAGGTCAGGAGGATGACTGATAGGATTGTCAGGTTAGGCTCGCCTTCACCGAATTATTCTACGGGAGCCCCGAGCATTTTTGGAGGTCATTATTTGTACGTTGAATATTTTGTTTGACCCATATGGGTGAAATGTTCCTTTATACCGGTAAGGTGGGCATCCATAGTCAATGTACCTATCACATCCGTTTCGAAATTATGGCTAGTAAATTTATCCCTCTGACGAGGTGATTCTAGTTGGATTAGTTTATAGAGATTGCAGTGTATGTTCAAAGGTTTTAGTTTATAGAAATTGCAGTTTATAGAGTTGGTTATGGTCGGCTGAGCGTACCCGACAAGTGGCTCATGTCTGGCAAACCTTGACGTGAAGGGTCAGGACCCGTAGAGCCGGGCGTAGATGTCTGGCTACTGTTGGAAAACAAAAGTTGCCTCGTGCTTTATGGTCATTGGGGTCGGCCACATCATCATGCATAGGCGTGTCCTGGGTGCCTTTAAGCAGTTGTCGGCGACGATTGTTGTACGGGTTGCCGTAAAGGCTGGTGAGGCCGATCGTTCGAGCCGGACCCACAATTGTCACCGCTGGACCCATTTTCTCGATTCTTAGATGTCGGCTTCTTTTTTCTACTCGAAAACAAATGCATGATTCCTAAAATTCACAATAATCACAATCACAATAATTACGTTGACCATAATCACAATCTCATAACCTACTAACAATTCATAATTTCACAATCATAATAATTTTGATCCATAATTTCACAAATTCATCAAACAATAACCTAAAACACAATCTTCCAATGCAAATGACAAACCCATAACCTAATCACAATCTCATAACTCAATCACAATAATCACAATCACATAACCTAATCACAATTCATAATTTCACAATTCCTACTTTCACAATCACAATAATACAACACATAATTTCACTAACCTAATCACCTAAATCATAATAACAATAACAATAACAATCACAATCACAACCACAACCACAATCACAATCACAATCACAATCACAATCACAATCACAATCACAATCACAATCACAATCACAATCACAATCACAATCACAATCACAATCACAATCACAATCACAATCACAATCACAATCACATTCACAATCACAAACTCATCGAGAGAGAGAGAGAGAGAGAGAGAGAGAGAGAGAGAGAGAGAGAGAGAGAGAGAGTTACTGAACTATGCAGAGAGAGGAGGTGGAGGGGTGGCTTAGGCGGCGGCGGCAGAGGCGGCTCTGGCGGGTTGTTTCCCGAGAGGAGAGAGAATTTTTGATTTTTGGAGTTTGGGGTTTTTTTGGTTTAGGAGGAGGAGAGGAGAGGGAGTTCGGGTTTAGGGGTTAGAAATGGGGATTTTGAGGGAGATGGGCTAAAATGGGGAGGGCGGCGGCGACTTGGGAGAGAGGAGAGAGATTTTGAGGGAGGAGGAGAGAAATGGCTCGGGCTCGGGCCATTGTGGGGTTAAAGTATAGGGTATACCCGACGACTTAAAATATCTCTTGTCGGGTATACTATACCCAACGACGTGTCGTATGAACATCGTCGAGTATAGTATTCTGACAAGAAATGTCAAAAATAGTCAGGTATACCCTGAATTTTTTTTGGAAAATTTGCCTCGGTCATTTGAAAACACAATTCACCAAAAACTTGTTTAAGTAATTTTGGATCATCACCCTTCAACAGACATGTAAATTTAACAAACACGTAAATTTTGATAATCACAAACACGTAAATACAACACATAATCATTTTTAACTAATCAAGGCGCATAATCAGAATCGTCGCTTGAGTCTGATTCAGTGTCCGTGTTAATTTCTGGTAATATGTGCTGCTCCTCTTCACTAGATTCTTCGTTGTCTTTATTTGGACTGACATCACTAAGTTCTACTCGAGGAAGTCGAACCACACTACCCAGACTCACATTGTTAAGACGAATTGTCGAGGAATTTGAAATATTAATTGCGTTTGGCTCTTGGTATGCAGTGTAGCAGCACCGTATATATTTCTCGGAACAGCATGGTTAACTACTTTCCACGCGCCTTTGTGTACAAGATCATCAAGATAAAACACTTGTTTTACCGCCGTGGCAAAAATAAAAGGGTCATCTTTATACCATGTTATAACAGTATTCACCGAAAATGTTCCGTAGTCATTGGTCTTTGTGTTCTGATGGCTAGTATCAAACCATCTACACTTAAACAAGTGCAATATCATGCATTCCTCATAAATTAGTTCAACCACTGAATAGAGAACGCCGTAATAGTCAATACCATTATGTTGACAATGCACCATTACACTAGAGTCTTGTGTTTTCTGTCTCGCGTCTCTATGTGCACATATAAATTGTACGCCATTGACCTTACACATCGGATACACTCTTGAACTTATCGGTTTTATCGTCAAAAACTTCAATTCGTGTGACCATTTTGGGTTACCATCATACTCTACGTGGTTCATTTGAAGCAATAATAATCGACATGTTAGATGACAAACGTAATGATATTAAATTATAAATATCGATAAGTATATATATAGACGTACCGAGCCACCAAAATAGTTTGCAAACCCCCTATTGTGGTACTCAAGATCATAGCCAACCTGAAGACAGTATAGATGGAATTTTTCTAGTCTTGCACTTCAGGACAGTTAAGCAATACCCACCAGTGGGCAATGACTAGCTCATATTATTTCAACTGGTACAACTTTGGCAAATTTCCACCAACTTCAACATCATATGAGAGGATAGAAAGTTTGAAATGTGGTTCATCTACCAGCATATGTTGTGGAGGGGTCCTCTAATGTTCCTAAATATAACTTGGTGTATGTTACGCACCCGTGTGCAAGATATGCTTCAGCTATACATCCTTCAGGTGCAGATTTATTAGCCAAATAGTTTTTGTAGTCTCCTAGTTGTTTATCAAGTTTAAAAGTGCATATAATGATTATTTCCATATAATGTTTAAAAAAATTAGAGCCAAATTCAGATGTTGAATCGTACGTACCTTTCCATAGGATACATCCAAGTGTTGTATACCGGACCAGTAAACAACAATTGTTCGAGAAGATGGATTATCAGGTGAGGCATGATATCAAAAATATTTGGGGGAAATATCCTCTCAAATTTGCACATGATAAAAATGATGTCCTGCTGCATTTCTCCCAGGTCTGATTTTTTTTCACTTCTCTAGTTCATAACTTCTGAAAGAATATTGACAACGCCACTAACGGCTCCACCGCCTCTTTCGGCAGGTACCCTCGAATGAAAACAGGGAAGAGGTGTTAAAGTAGTATATGGCAGTCATGACTCTTTAATCCATACATCTTATTGTCTCAGAAGTTAACACACCAGCCTATATTGCCTGCATAGTCTGAAGGATACCTGACATTACCTATCCACCTACAAAATTCATTCTTCTGGTCAGGCTTGAAGTTGTAAGGAGCTTGAGGAGTTTTTTCTTCCATTCTCTCAACCACAAATGTTTCCGCAAATCCATTCTTTTCAGATCAATGCGTGCCTTAGAGCCGTCTTTAGTTTTCCTCTCCCAATTTAGCACCGTGCCCACCACACTTTCGCACACATTCTTCTCTATGTGCATGACATCTAGGTAGTACCTGATCGGCAACTTCAGCCAGTATGGGAGTTCCCAGAATATTCTTTTGAGTGTCCAGAATTTATACCTGTCGGGTTTGTCAGGTATTGATGTCACTATTTCAGGATGATTGCTCAGCTGCCCAAAATCGTAATCATTTAGCATTTTCAAAATTACATCCCCCGTCCATCTTCTGGGTTGCACACCCGTTTCTACAGTCCATCAAAAGCCTCGGGATCCTACCGCCATGGGTGATCATGTGGAAGCCAACAATAGTGACACATCTGGACAATCTTCCTGCAATGAGGTCTGCAGCACTCAACAATCATGCATTATGAACAAGCCCTGTATCCCCTGGTAACGTTGCTCGACAACATCCCACGGGCAGGAAAATCACTAGTGGTGCCAACAACCATGGAATGCATCTGGAACATCTGGTTTTTGTACTTGTCATAAGTGCGACGACCAAATTCACTCAAGTACTTAAGCTCCTCAATCAAGGATCTTAAATACACATCGAGACACTTTCCTAAATAACCCGGCCTTGGAATTAATAGAGTGAGCATATTGTATTCCTTCTTCATGCAAATCCATGGAGGAAGGTTGTACGGTACCAAAATAACTAGCCATATACTGTATTGACGACTCATGTTGCCAAAAGGGTTGAATCCGTCAGATGAGAGCCCCAGCCAAACATTTCGGACATCTGATGCAAAATGAGAAAATTCCTTGACCATGTACTTCCAAGCATTTCCGTCAGCATGGTGTATAAGGGTATCATCGTCAGGAAAATTCCTCTCGCCCACAATCTCATAGCTTCGGCCTTGTGTGCACATATGAACAACCGTTCCAGCCTAGCAATCAGCAGAAAATACTGAAGTATCTTCACAGCTTTCTTTTTCCCTATAGGAGTTAACATATACCTATCCGTACCACATACTGGGCAGGCATCAAGGCATTCAAGATCATTCCCGCTAGCATCTTCACCCCAGAAGAGAACACAATCATATCTGCATGCATGGATTTTCATGTAGGAAAGGCCAAGATATTTCAAGATATATCGCATCTTACGATGAGTGGTAGGAAAACGATGGGGGGGGGGGAGTGGTGCAGCATCGAAGCAGTCCACTTCAGACAATCATCATCAACTACCTTGACACAAATTTTGTTCTCCACTTTCAGCTTCATTACTCCCATGACATTTTCAAGAACAGTCTTATTACACCCGCTGTACAATGGGGTCTGTTGGAATGCAATCAAGTTGTTGTACTTGTCCATACCGATAGTGTTGACAACTGTAGGTAATTGCTAGACTAGCTCAATATCAGGGAAACCCCCAACGATGGGATCATTATCTACTGCTTTAGCTAATACACCGCTCTCATAAGGAAACACAACCTTGTTGTTGGATCATTGGATGTACTGGTCATCTGAGAATATTGCCTGTGATCATGCTGACCTGTAGAAGATGTTTCACCGTGATAAATCTAACACGTGTACTTATCCTAAAACCCATTTTTCTTCAGGTGCTCCTATACTGTATCAATGGTAAAACGATATATATCGCTCCAACACTGACAACGTTTACACGGGCAATAATGAATATCATTCACATTAGAATTAGCCTTCACATATTGCACAAAAGTTTTCATTCCAATTTTATAATTTCGATCCCATCTTGGATGCAAAATCCAACTCTTGCCCATCCTGAAAATTTTAACTTAATTTTTTTATATATATATATATACGTCTTTAATTCGATCATCTACTAACTAGCTAGCTACGTAATTACAAAGTTACACACACACACATGCATACTAGCTATATATCAACAATTAACATATATATATATATACACAAATACATATATATTTTCATCTAATTAAATAAACTCAATCTCCAAAATATATACATATATATTTTCATCTAATTAAATCAACTCAATCTCCAAAATTCATATATATATAACACATAAATCAACTCGATCTCCAAAATTTATACATATATATTTTCATCTAATTAAATCAACTCCTCAATCTCCAAAATTTTACATGCATATATATTTTTATCTATTTAAATCAACTTAATCTTCCAAATTCATCTATATATATAACACACATAAATCAATTAACTCAATCTCCAAAATTTATACAAATATATTTTCATCTAATTAAATCAACTCAATCTACAAAATTCATATATATACGTACCTATATAGCGAGAAATAACTTCACGAACTTATTTTGGACCTCTACCAAAAACACTCACAGTTTGAGAGCGTTTTGAGTTTTTCTCCTCCAATTTTTTTTGAATTCTTGAGCTGCTGCCCGATCTATTTAGATAAGGAACTATAGCTAACGATATAAAAATGGGTCGTTGGCTATAGTTTATCAGATCGTCAGTGTTTGGAAAAAGCAGTCGTCGGCTATTCTAAAACTATACCCGACGATGCAATTTAACTATACCCGACGGTTCATTTATGTACCATCGGGTATAGTCTTCTTTACCGACAACGGTTTGTATTGTCAGCTAAATGGCACTATACCTGATGGTTGGAACTGTTGTCGGGCTATTTTTTCTATTTTCATCGGGTATAGTACATATGCTGGTAGTGTGGTTTGGGTTTATTTGAGACTTACTACGAATATTTTCTTTTGAGCCTCTTTATGGTTATATTGATATTTATTAAGGTAGTATGTTCTTGGGAGTTATATATGGTGGAGATATATGGTTTGGTGATCAATATGATTCATGAAATCAGATAAATATTAGTGATTTATATTCTTGTACGTTATAGTTATGTTGACTTATGAGGAATCCAGACGGGATGTGGAGCCCACGGTTTATATTCTTGAGTTGAGATTATTTGAATACTTTCGTTATGCAAGTTTTGGGTTTCTTAAGTTTTAAAGGAGACTATGCCTAATTTTCTGTAGGAAATCTTGAAAACGGTATAAGGTTGGAAGTTCATTGCAGATCAGCCTTGTACCCATATTTGTTGTGATTCTAAACTAGTCTGTTGGGTTCTCTGTTTGTGATTTTGGTTGTTTTAGTATCCACCTTATGAGTAAGTGTCTATGATTGGAAATCTTAGTCAGTTTCCCATGCAGAGTTCTGTTTGCGATTCGTGTGCCACTTCTGTGTTGGAACCGTACTACTACCCATGTAGTTATCTTTATGGGACTTTGGTCTATGCATTTTTTGGTGAGTCTAGCCGATTATGCTTGAGTAAGTTAGTAGAATTTACCATTAGTGTTGCCATGGATATCAGAAGCTTTTAAGTATGAACATTATTGAATTTGAATTATGTCACTCCTGGTATCAGATTTATTTGGAGTTGTTACTGTGACTTCAAAATTTAATGAGCGTGACATGTTGATGAGATGCTAATAACAAGTTTGGGGATCACTCTGTTAGTTGCGATTATTCTTATGAGTTTGACGTCACTAACTGGAACATTTATGTGTAAATTTTGAGGGCGAAATTTTTGTAAGGGGTTTAGATTCTTATAACCCGAAACATCATTATACGATAATTGAAACTTATGTGGTTAGTAGCTAATTAATTACGTTAATCATGAATGGTAATTAGTTTTTACCATCGATAACTTTCGCTGGCGTTCCCTCAAAATTTTATCTATTTTGTTTTTCAAGAAATTTCTTAGGATAAAGTTGTAGAGTTTGTTGATACGAGTTCGTGGTCACGTCAAGGGTTGAAATCGGAGTTACGATGAGGAAGTTATGGTCAACGAAAATTTTACGAAAATATCGGATTGGAAAACTTTTTAACTCAAAATCGCGAGTCTAAATAAAGGTTTCTAACATGGGAAGGGCAGAAGTTTCCTTTTTGGGAAGAATGGGTTGCCTAGAGTTTGACCACCTTCCTTCGACCCATGTTCGCCGTCGGTTTCTCATCGGCGATGAGCCTTCGGCCGGCCACCTTTGGCCATAAAATTGGTCGGGTTTTGTTAGGGTTGGCCCCTCTACCTTTTGGTGGAAATATCTCCAACGTTGGTGGCCGGAGGAGGGAAAATCGAGGCCGAGAAAGTGGCAATTTCCTTGTTGATTTTCATGGTGACGGTGACGGTGTTTGCAGCGGTTTTAGACTTTGAGGGTTAAGAGGGTTTTGAAGCCCAGGAAGAGACTAGTTGAACGTGACATGTCTCGGTACTTACTGTGGCTGGAAGCCAATGGATGGAGGAGATGAATTTTCAGGCAGAATTTTGATTTTCCAGCGATTTGGAGGTTTTCGGTTTGATTATGATGTTTGTTTTATTCTTGAATGTTGTTGGGCTTGTTGAGATAAAAAATTTGATGTGCAGGTTGCTCGATTTGGTGCCGATGAGATTCTGGCAGCCGGCGGCGGAGCTCCGGCGAGTTGGAATTTTCGGAAAATTTTTATGTCGTTCCACTTGTATTTTCATAACGAACGTAATGGTGAGATTCTTGGATAGATCTGAACTTGATTAATTTAGACATGCATTTAATCGGATAGTAATTAATTGATGTTAGGATAATATCCACAGAGGATCCGACTATCGATTCAAATTTGAGTCGCTTGAGGTTTGAGATTTATGTTGCAACTCTAAAATTTATTTAAAGTGAAGGAATGCAAGGAACTGAATTTGGAATTTGATTAAGTTTGTAATTAGTTGAAAAATATGTTATTCGAGAATGTGAGATTCTCGACATTATTGATCGTCGGATTACGAGTCTAGCTATTTATTATGAATATCGACGAGTAGATATTAATTATAATCGTGGTTTTAGGATTACAAGTTAGCGGGCCGTTTTGGATGATTATTGCGGCGATTAGTAGGTTACGACTTTATGAATATCCCGGCATTGTACGGTGAGTGGACGTTTATTTATTTTCACAGTTGCTGCGAGTTCATATTTACACAGATTTACAGTCTCGTGTGTTTTATTACAGTCGAGTTTGGAATGTATGTGATGGTTTTATTTTCAGTATCGATATGGATGCTTTGACTAGTCGGGTCAGATCGGGTTAGGACAAATGCTCTACCGACCCAGATTGTCTCTGGATAGAACAAACCCCCTAAACAATCCCATCACCATTTTGTTTACAGTCTTGGAGACGCTCCGGGTTAGGACAAACACCCTGAGCGCCCACCTGCATATTTTATTTCAGTTTATTATATTTGAACTTGCTTTATTTTACAGAAATTAGCGGAAAGACATGTTATTACAGATTTATCGTTTTATGTAGTTTACATAATTTTTGTCCCCTCACTCTAATGTTTTATATTTTAAATGTCTTTCCCTGGGTCTTTCGGTTTTCTGTGACCAGGTTACAGTGCTTCTCCTGAGCTGGATTTTGATTCCCTGAGGTTTTGAGTCGACCGGGTTAACATACCTTTCTACAGATTTTGGCGCACTAGCAGTGTATTTTCATATGTTCTATTATGCTCCTAGAAATCGCTCTTGACACTAGTGTTATAAAATATTTTTCAGTGTTGGTTATGATTTGTTAGTATTGCTGGTTTATGAATTTTCATTTCCTGTATTAGTATTCCAGCATTTTAAATAATTTACTTTTCGCACTTTATTGAGAAATCCGGATGGACATCGGCGGTCCACGGTATTATTTGTGGGAAATCTGAAGTGTGATTTTCTTGCATGTTTTTGGTAGTCCAATTCGTAGAGGAATTATATCAAATTTTTTATAGAAATCCGTAGTTTAAGTTTTGCTACTAGGACGTGATCTTAGATTACTAATTAATTTAGGATTAAGTCTTATCAATCCGGTTCCCTCTATATAAGTATTTATACTACTCTGTGTTGGCGAACTTGGGTGGGGTTTCATACCTTCTCAAATCGCTACCACTACTATTCAAATACTCAATCTCCTATTATTAAATTATCATATTTAATGGTGTTACGAACCCTGGTTACCTTGATCACGCGTTGAGTTAGTGGTTAATTTAGTAGACGTTGCTGTGTCATTACCTTATGCAATAGTCTAATGGTCTTTTGTATGTTAGTTTGCTCTCAATAGTCGTTTGACGCGTGTAAGTTGCACATGGGTGCCTTTTGTTGCTATTTACTGTTGTAATCGGCCTGAGGATCGTGAGGAGAGTTAATCGAATAGTGTTTGCATTTCCTTTTCCTTAGTTTCTTGCTCTCTTTCTAGCTTCTGATTTTAAGTGCCTATAAGTGGTATTCAGAGCCTTTTCGTTCCAATGGGACCTGACCGCAAACCGGTGTTTACAATGTTTGAAGAAGGAGACCATGTGAAGTGGCTCTATAAAGAAAACCTATTCTTTGATTTGTACCAGATTTCGGAAGAGAGGAAGATGGTAATTGGTTTGATGCACCTTACTGAGTTAGCTGCGGATGTGTGGTTCATGTTTCGTCATTAATTTCCAAATACATGGCAGGGTTTGATAGACCTTTTGATGCGTGAATTTGGCCCTAATGACCAAGCCGGGAACCAAGCTACTTTGGCCAGAATGGTTCAGCTTGAAACAATGGGGGAGTATCGCAACCAGTTCACTAGGTCGTCGAGGCGAGTTACAGGTTTCCCAAACCATTTGCTAGTTGCTTGTTTCATTGTGGGGCTTAAGCAAGAGATCAGGGTGGATGTGAAAAACCAGCATCTTCAAACTTTGTACGAGGCCTGTGAGCGAGCTCGTAGGTTTGAGGCAAGGAATCAAGCTTAAAGGGTGATACATAGAGCTGCTACGTCATACAGGAATGAAATTGCAGGGAACCCTTTGAAACGGGGCAGTACAAACCCTAATGCAAATCCTAGTGCTAGTAGTAATCGCCCTCAACCAAGAGCCACGAGAGTCCAGCCAGTAAATAGGCTCGGTAACACGCTGGGTAGTGGAGTTCGTCTCACACAAGCTAGACGTGCTCGCAAACAGTGTTTCTTTTTTGATGAGATATTCAAACCAAGGCACTCTTGTAGACGTCATGCACAAGACTTGTTCATTGAGGCAGCCACGGAGGTTGAGCAAGAAGCGACTGTTCCAGAAGAACAAGGACAAGAGTTGGTTGTGGAGGAGAAAAGTGCATCAGATGGGGAGGAACCATTGATACAATTAAATGTCATGGAAAGTGAAGCCAGAAGAGAAACCATGCAGCTCAAGGGGCAGCTCGCCAAGAAGATGGTGCATGTGTTAGTTGACTCTGGAGCTTCACACTGCTTTATCCACCCTTCAGTGCTCAAAAGTTCAGAGTTGTTACTACACACTACCAAACCTTTGGCCGTAAGGGTTGCAAATGGGAAGATAGTGTACGCTAAAGGCTCAGTCATTATAACCATTAGGTTCCAAGATTATGAACACAGAGGAGAGTTCCATGTCTTGCCCATACCTAGTTATGAAATGCTACTGGGAACATCGTACGTGGCTACGTACTCTTGGAAATACTTGTTGAAATATTTGTTGGAACTTCGAAACAATGAAAAATTTGAAAATGAAGTTCATGGCAGGAGAGAAGGAGCACTACCTACAAGGAGAGAATTCAGTGGAAACAATGATGGTATCATGTCAAACAATGATTGAGATATTAAAGAAGTAAAAAGAAGCAGTATTGGTGACTCTCCAGCCAGTACAAGGACCAGAGAAACAAAATGTGGTTGACATCAAGATCCAGCAGCTTGTGGACGAGTACAGCGAGTTGTTTAGTACACCGCAGGGTCTGCCACCGGATACATGGCACAATCATCGCATAGAGTTGCTTCCAAATGCCACACCATTGAATACAAGACCGTACTCCTGTCCTTACTTCCAAAAAGAAGAGACAGAGAAGATCATTAACGAGCTGTTGAAGGCAGGGGTTATAAGAGCATCCGCACCCATGAAATGCAGAGGAAGTCCTATTTTGAGGAATTCCTCACCCATTTGAGGAATTCCTCTTCAATAGGAAGTCTTATTCCTGTTTTTCGTGCAGTGGTGCTAAAAATAGGACTTCCTATTACTATTCATTATTATTTAAAATTTTAATTTTTTTATTTTCGGGTAATATTTTCAACCAATTTCCAAGTAATAGGAAGTCCTATTTAGACGCGCGTTAATATGCTTTGAATCAATTTTGTATGCCGGTAGCATATGGGGGTCTCGCTGACCGGTCAACGAGTCGGGGTCCAGGGGCGACACGCCCTGGTGGGGGCTCGGGGGCAACGCCCCCGGAGTTAAATGTAATCCGAGTCATGTTGGACTTAGGTTTTTTGTTGAGCATACATTCGTTATAACAACGTGTTTATTATGATTCTTTATTTCGTCGCGATTCAAAAATGACATTTTTTTAAGTTATGATTTTTAACTCATTTTCTTCACGAAAGTTATAGAGGACATTAATATGAACTTGTCAGTATTTTTATTGAATTTTTCGGAAGTCCGAGCTATTTATTATGATTTTTTTAAGTTTTAGAGTAAATAATTTATTTAAAATAGTTTTAGGAGCTGCCACGTGTCTCGTTCCGATTCGTCCGTAATTCAGTAATTTTTTTTACCGGGCACGTGTATTACACGCGCTGGATTTAAAAAAAGTTTCCCGCCTGACGTCAGCCACGTGAGTGGTGACGTCAGGAGGACTTCCTCTCCCGGTTCCTCAAATCGGAAGCCCGAGAGGAATTCCTCTCGGTGGCCGTCCGGTCAACGCCCCTCCTCCCCCCGCTGCAGCTGCTCTAAGGTTGAGTGTAAGTCCTTATTCTTCACCAGTGATACTTGTAAAGAAGAAGGATGGATCTTGGCATATGTATGTGGATTATCGAACACTTAACGTCATTATGGTGAAGGATAAGTATCTTATTCCTATAGTGGATGAGCTCATTGCTGACACTCATGGAGCGGTTTATTACATGAAATTGGATTTGAGGTCGGGGTATCATCAAGTGAGGATGCATTCGGATGACATTACAAAGACGGCATTTCACACACATAATGGCCACAACGAGTTTGTAGTCATGCCATTTGGTCTTACCAATGCTCCCTCAACCTTCCAATCCATGAACTCTCCACGATGAAGTAGTAGAACAGATAAAATTCTCGTCGATCAATTCCTAATGTTGAGTCTGCCACTCTCGCAACTCAGCCGAAGCTATCCGATAGGATACTTGAGTTATATAATTGATACCCACTAATAACTTAACAATAAAATCTCTCCCGAACCGTATGTAGACTTGGTAACTCACGAAAAATAACATTGTTACTATTTCAATCGAATCAGCACAGGAAGTAAGGACACGAATTGTCATGACATGTACCAAGTATGCGGTACATCCATCCGCAACATCATCACAGCCTTCATGGCCAAACCCAAACACAAAATAACACGTTTACCTCACCACAGAGCAAAATCTCTGGCAAACTGTACTCCGAAACACCACTTCTCAATAACCGTCTACCAACGCCTGTTGATGACTCAAGAAGTCTATGCCTAAGATCACAACAAATTCTATTATATCCAGAAGTATTAATTAGATCGGTAGACAAAACAAAACCTCCAAACATTACACTTCATCTCCGTAAAATAATTTAACTAACATCACCTCACCAGAGAAATAAATTTTCTCACCACAATACAGGAGAAAATGTGGTAGGTAAGTTGACCACAGACGCTAGCCTTATCACTATAAAAGAATGTGTCACCCTCTGGGTCAACGAAATATACACGACAAAATCAAAAACATTCAACTTTCAAAGAATGATCTCTAAAGATGCTTGAGGCTTCAGCAGAATCATCCGATGAAGGCGAACCTGACCTGACAATCCTAGCAGTTGACTTTCTGACCTTGGTCCTAGTATGCTGGTGATCGGAATGATGGCGTATGTCTGATTCCTGAAGTAGTTCTCTGGTCGTCATCAGAACTTAAACCTAGAAATCCACTAGAGGTGTCCCTCAAAAGACATTCCCACGTAGAGAGGTCTACCTGACTATAATGATAACATACTGATATCTCTAACGAGCACTGCCCATATGTTATTTATGGAAAATATCACATAAAAAGGAATCTCTGGGTGCTGGGGAAATAAATCCAGATCCACCGGTACTCATTCTAAACTCCCATTTCTGGGGTCGAGTCCTCCTCCATCACTAAAAACAACTCGAAGGAAGGGCATTAGGAGCTGAGGTATCAAATATCTTACCAGAGGATTAAGTGGACCTAAAGGTGTTGTAACATCCACCCAAAGAATATCTCTAGCAAGGTCCACCCTACCTAAATCGTCGAAGAACACCCTATAAAATTTTAGGTCAAATCTCACATTAAACCACAGCACAGACATATTTATCGAAGTCCGTGTATGGTGTGCTCGCCATAAATGAAGAAATTACATGTCACGAGCCTTGCTCAGACCTCCAGCATTTCTCCCTCACTGTTCTGACAGAATAGAATACAAATTAGAACGACAATAAAAGCAGTCCCGATACACCATAGCTGACAAATTTCCTCGTCCCAGATTCACGAACTCTATGAGCTAGTTGTCGAGGCACACTAATCTATAAGTCTACCACAACTAATTAGGCCAAAAAACTAGACCAAGAAAACTGGCTCAACTAGAAGAATCTGAACACTTAACAATGTACAACACTAAGAGGTGATGGGGATTCATTGGCCAGTCGGGCCATCCCTCCCGAGAGTGTTGTGATATACGCATTTTATGCCCGTTTCTTAACGCATTTCCCTTTTCGTTTAGCTATGTTATTATCTTAGTTTTTACGTTTTCCTTATTTAAATTGTTATTTTGAAGATCTTTACGGTGGAGATTAATAACGACGCAATTCGGAGGAATTTCGGCGATTTTGCGATTTTTGCGATTTTGGACCTCCGAAAATGGGCCGGACCAAAAAGCAAATTATGGGCCGATTTCTCAACTCTTGTTTCGGCCCATTATCAAGCCCATGACCATTCAATTCTGCTAGGATTCACTTTGGGGAAGAGGAAAAGTCAACAATATCAAGCTTTGTGACTCATTTTAGTGACTAAGCTTTGTGATCATCACAAATGATGACTTGCCATGGTGACTTGCATGGTGACTCTTGCTTAGGGTTCATAAATGATGATCACAAATGGTGACTTGCCTTGGTGACTAAGGCTTGCATTAAATGGAGGGAGGCAAGGTGGAAGAGAGAAGGCAACATCCCTTGCCTATATAAGAGAGGAGGCAGCCATAAAACAGATCCATCACTTAAATTACTAGCCAAAGCTCTACACAAATACTCTTCCACCATAAACACTTCAAGGTTTCTCAAGCAAAGCCGAAGCACATCTCCTCCATCCAAGCCGAAGCAATCCTCCTCCATCCAACACAATACGCTAAGTCCCTTGTGAAGGAAATCCATCTCCACCGTAGATCATCAAGCATTCAAGACAAAAAGTGTAACCATGATCTTCACTTTCATTTCTTTTGCTTTGTATTTGAACCTTTTGATGTATTGGAATACATTTATGTATCAAATGAAGAACAAGTTTAGATTTGTGTTTTATGTGTTTAAACCGATTCATAAGTTGCATGTGTTTATGATTTCTAGCCTTTTATGCATGTTCGATACAATCTTAAAGCTTCGTAAGCATGTGTTAGAAAATACGCTAAGTCCCTCTCTTTCGCATGTTTCGATGATCGTATGTTGTTTAGGATGTTTATACGCTAAGTTGCATTCCTACTCAATTATTAAGCATGTGTATTTAGTTAGAAGTTATGAATTTCGTAACTTACAAAAAGGTTTGATGCATGAAAAGGGTAGGCTAATAAGATGAGATGATCACATGTAATTAGTAGTGTAACTTCTTATTTTTAGCAAGCATAATTAGACTTTAAGTTTCTTGATTGTTGAAACTTGTCTATGAGTAAAACATGTTAGATGCCTAAGAGTTTTAGTTGTGTTTGCATGTTTTTGTACTTTAATTTCGTAGATTAAACAATCAACTTCCAATCCCCCCAACATTTATATTTCCGCTTATTAACGAAACCATGCATGCGCCCTTAATTCCCCGGCAACGGCGCCAAAAATTGATACGCGCAAAACATGCATTCACGTTAACTTAAAAACACAGATTACGCGCATTGCAATTTAAACCCTTCTTTTGTCATTTGTAATATTGGCGAGTAGGGCCGTCTTGAGAAAGCAAATCACTGGCATCACACAGAAATTGGACGAGACCTTCGGCCAATATTACGACCGATTCAAGGTTTTGTGTGCCACTTGCCCATCGCATGGATTTTCCGAGACCAATCTCATGAATTACTTTTACGATGGTCTCAAGCCGATCGATAGGGAATTGCTAGATGCAGCAGCTACAGGTGCATTCATGGACTTAACCGAAATCGAAGCCAGAACTCTCCTTGAAAATCGGGCGAATAATGATGCACAATACGGAATGTCAAACAGACGAGCAGTCGGTGAAGCGAGTTCTACAACCGACGCGGACGAAAAATACGACAAACTAGCTCATATGCTAGAGAAGGTTTTAGATCTCGAGACGACAAGAGCCAGGGCAACTCAACGGCCTGTTTGCGGCATATGTCAATCACAAGGTCACCACAATGACCAATGCCCTCAAGCGCCAGAGCAGGCAAGCGAGCCGGAGCACGCTAACGCCATCGGCGGATATCAGGGAGGACAACGGTATAACAATTACAACAACTATGTCAACCGTGATCATCCGGGGTTTAGATGGAGCAGCAACGAGGGAACTTTGAACCCTCCAGCACCTCAACAAAGCTACCAACGCCCTCCATTTCAACCAAGGCCACCGATGCAGCAGGGTTCGTCTTCGCAATCCTTCACCAATCCGGATTACGACAAGATGTTGTCGCAACTTTCGGCCTCCACTCAAGTTCTCCTCGACGGACAATCGAAGACAAAGGAAACACTTGACTCACATGGCCGCGACATCACTGAAGTGAAGAAGCAACTCGGCCAACTTGTTGATTTCATGGGCCAAATCAAAGAAACCGGTCGGCTTCCACCTCAAACCACTCCTAATCAAAGAAACGTGAATGCTATAATCACAAGGAGTGGGAAGACACTTGAAGAGCCAAAGACCAAGCGATCTCATCTTGATGAAGTCACCATCGAGGACATCACCAACGAAGAAGAAGATGAGATCGATCCGGCAATTCAAGAGGCCGAGAAAAAGAAGGTGACGCCTAATGTCACCAAGGCACAATCACCTCCACATCCTACCCCAATCAAAGGTAAAAACCATGTTCCTTCAAATACGGTTATTACTAATTCTCCGTTTGCTGTTGCACCTTTCCCTAGCAGATTGTCAAAATCAAAGAAGAAGGATGCCCAATATGAAGATATTTTGGACATCTTCCGAAAGGTGCAAGTGAATTTGCCCTTGATCGAGTGCATAAAACAGGTGCCGATATACGCAAAGTTTCTGAAAGAATTATGCACACAGAGGAGGCAAACTCGAGAGAAGGAGGTTGTGAAGGTGAACGCAACCGTTTCGGCGGTTTTGCAGCGTCGGCTACCCCCAAAACTGAAGGACCCAGGGAGCTTTGCAGTTCCTTGCGTAATCGGTGACAACCACTTCAAAGACGTGATGCTTGATCTCGGAGCTTCCATCAACGTCATGCCTTACTATCTTTTCGAATCGATGGAGCTTGGAGATCTCAAGCAAGATGGTGTTGTCATCCAATTAGCCGATCGCACACACAAGTATCCGAGGGGATACGTAGAAGACGTTCTCGTGCAAGTCAACAACTTGATATTCCCAGCCGATTTCTATATAGTTGACATGGAAGAGAGTCCACTGAACACCACGCCACTGCTGCTTGGGCGACCTTTCATGCGGACTGCGAGAACGAAGATTGATGTGTTTCAAGGCACTTTCTCCATGGAGATTGATGGAGAAAGAATCGAGTTCAACATCCTGGACGGGATGAAGTTTCCAATGTCGAGCGTAGCTGCCATTTTGACATACGATCCCGTGGATACCTTAGCACAAGGCTACCTCGACACCATCAATGAGGATGAACTCGACATGGCCATTCAACTTGGGCATGACGGCCTTCTCGAGGCCTTACTAGAGCTTGAACCTCGTATTCAAGACATGGCCATGGCCCTAAATGCGGCACCACGAAAAGTAAGCTTTTCTCCTCCTTTACCAATTACTTTTGGTACTAATAAAATGGTTCCTTCCATCGTAGAAGCTCCAGTTTTAGAACTCAAGCTACTACCGGACCATCTGAAGTATGCGTACTTAGGCGAGAATGAAACTTTACCGGTCATTATTTCGTCCGCGCTAGAAGAGGAACAGGAGGAGAAGCTCGTGAGTATGCTCAAACGGTACAAACCCGCAATAGGCTGGACACTTGCGGACATCAAGGGAATAAATCCAGCAACATGTGTGCATAGGATTTTCCTTGAAGAAGGCACCAAGCCTACGCGGGAAGCACAACGTCGGCTCCACCCTCCGATGATGGAGGTGGTAAAAAAGGAGGTAATTAAACTCATGGACTGTGGAGTTATTTACCCTATTTCTGATAGCCGTTGGGTTTCCCCAGTGCAGGTAGTACCTAAGAAATCGGGAATTACCGTCGTCGAGAATCTGGAAAATGAACTTGTGCCACAACGCACGATCACTGGACACCGAGTGTGCATTGATTACCGGAAGCTCAACGCCGCAACCCGCAAGGATCATTTTCCCTTACCATTCATCGACCAAATGCTGGAAAGATTAGCCGGCCATGCATTTTATTGTTTTCTCGACGGATACTCCGGCTACAACCAAATTAGCATTGCGGAGGAAGATCAAGAAAAGACAACGTTCACATGCCCTTTCGGAACGTTTGCATATCGCCGAATGCCATTTGGACTGTGTAATGCACCAGGTACATTTCAACGTTGCATGCTCTCAATTTTCTCCGAATACATTGAAAAAATTATTGAAGTATTCATGGACGACTTTAGTGTATTTGGGAGTGATTTTGATGCATGCTTAAACAATTTAGAAACAATTTTACAAAGATGCGTTGAAACGAATTTGGTGCTTAATTGGGAGAAGTGCCATTTCATGGTTACGCAAGGGATCGTGTTAGGTCATATTATTTCTGAAAAAGGGTTAGAAGTTGATAAATCTAAAGTAGATCTTGTGCGTCACTTACCCTCTCCAACTTCGGTTAGAGAGATTCGTTCATTTCTTGGACACGCAGGATTTTATCGTAGGTTTATCAAAGACTTTTCCCACATCTCGCGCCCGTTGTGTAAATTGCTGCAAAAGGAGACCCCGTTCGTATTTGACGAGGAATGCAATGCTGCCTTCAACAAGTTGAAGGAACTTCTTACAAGCGCTCCTATTTTATGCAGCCCTGATTGGTCTCTGCCATTTGAACTCATGTGCGACGCCTCGGATTATGCCGTAGGAGCCGTCTTGGGTCAGCGGAAGGACAAGAAGCCTTGCGTAATCTATTACGCCTCTCGGACGCTTGATGAAGCGCACAGAAATTATACCACAACCGAGAAGGAGTTTCTTGCAGTGGTTTTTGCTTTAGATAAATTTCGGTCTTATTTACTTCAAACTAAAGTAACTGTGTATACTGATCATGCAGCTTTGAAGTATCTAATGCTAAAGAAGGACGCAAAACCACGGCTTATAAGATGGATACTTCTACTCCAAGAATTCAACGTCGAAATCAAGGATAAGAAGGGAGTAGAAAATGTTGTCGCTGACCACCTATCACGCTTGATCGGTGAGAATGAGGCTGTTGAAATTGAGGACACTTTTCCGGATGAAAAACTCTTCGGAATTGAGGTAACTGTTCCGGAAACTCCATGGTATGCAGATATCGTAAATTACTTAGTTACCGGTGAGTTTCCATCTACCATGCATAAATTTCAACGTGACAAACTTAAGCATAATGCTAGAACCTTTATCTGGGATGAGCCTTATTTATGGAAACAATGCTCCGATTTAGTAATTAGGAGATGTATCCCGGATAGTGAATTTAAGCCTATTTTAGACTTTTGTCACAATGAAGCATGTGGGGGACATTTTGGTTCAAGGAGGACAGCCCTTAAGATTTTAGATTGCGGTTTCTTTTGGCCAAGTTTATTTCGCGATGCTCATGCATATTGTGCTGCATGTGATAAGTGCCAGAGATTCGGTAATTTAGGACCTAGAGATCAGATGCCACAACACTACATATTTAATGTCGAGATTTTTGATGTGTGGGGTATTGATTTTATGGGACCATTTCCTCCCTCCAATGGTTGTACTTATATCTTACTCGCAGTAGATTATGTTTCTAAATGGGTGGAGGCAAAGGCCACCCGTACTAATGATTCGCGAGTTGTTGCAGATTTCCTACGAACTAACATTTTCAGTAGATTTGGAATGCCACGCGTTCTAATCAGCGATGGAGGAAGTCACTTTTGCAACCGCACGGTGGAAGCACTAATGAGGAAGTATGGCGTAAAACACAAGGTTTCCACACCATACCACCCTCAAACAAATGGAATGGCTGAAGTTTCCAACCGTGAGATCAAGAAGATTTTGGAGCGAACCGTCCGCCCAAACCGGAAAGATTGGAGTCAATGCTTAGACGATGCATTGTGGGCTTACAGGACTGCCTACAAGACCCCCATTGGTATGTCACCTTTCCGATTAATTTATGGGAAGGCGTGCCATCTTCCTGTTGAATTGGAGCACAAGGCATGGTGGGCCGTGAAGAAATTCAACATCGATCGAGATACCGCAGGCTTGCATCGGAAGCTACAACTATGTGAACTAGAAGAAATCAGAAATGATGCTTTCGACAATGCGTGGATTTACAAAGAGAAGACGAAAAAGATCCACGATCAGATGATTCGCGGGAAGAGTTTTGAACCTGGGCAGAAAGTATTGCTTTTCAATTCAAGACTTAAGCTCTTTCCGGGAAAGCTTCGCTCTCGATGGATGGGTCCATTCATAGTTTCTCAAGTTCTACCTCATGGAGCAGTTCTCATTCGATCTATCGACAAAGGCAGTGAGTTCAAAGTAAATGGCCATCGCTTGAAGCCATATTTTGAGGCATTTGCGGAGCACACCGTGGAGGAGATGCAACTCCAAGAACCGGCCATTTCAAAAACAAAATGATGCATCACGTCCAAAGCCAACGACGTAAAACGAGCGCTCATTGGGAGGCAACCCAATAGGGAGACAACAGATTTGTTTTCTTCTCCCCTTTTAATTCATTTAATGGCTTTTTTTTTTCGTATTAAAATTAAAATTTTCGTAGATCCTATACTCCATTTTTAATTCTATACTTCTACTTTAGTACATTGAGGGCAATGTAGAGTTTAAGTGTGGGGGAAGGGTTTACAATTTAATTGTGTCTAAATTAGTGTTTTTCAGAGTCTTTAGGACGCCCTTAACTAGTCGATGATGAAATTTGACCAATACGAACACATATGGCGTATGAATCACATGCATCAAATTCTTGTGCTAATTGAGATATTCTTTATGTTTTTAACATGTAGTAGATATGAATTGCAAAACATGGTACAGAAAATCGCATGCTTGAATAAGTTTTTTTAATCATATGAACCCTATGTGAGCTTTTGAGCTATCTGTTCTTTATTCGAGTGAATATACATCCATTTCGTAGCTACTAGCTTATATATGCCTCATTTGATTGCTTGCCATAGATTTTAATGAACTAGAGAATACTAGAACTTACTCATGTCAATTTGCAAAGCTTTTAAGTTGATACATACTTTGATTTTGGAAATGATTAAAGGCATTTAGGATTTTCCACCACATTGCCATATATCCATGTATCCCAGTTGTACGCACAAGTTGCGACACCCCTAGATAAACCAATTGAGCCCACGTTAAGCTTTTCTTTCATCACCATATATACCTAAACACTTACCCTAGTATAGAATATCCTTACCCTTGTTCCGGAAACTTGGTGAGAATTTTTCGAAACTAGCACATAAGATTATGGTTGGTAGGAAAGATTAAAAGAGTTAATGTGAGTAAGGGGAAAGACTTGTCCAAATAGCTTAAAAAGTATGAGATTGCCAAAAAGAAAAGAAAAAATTATATTTGAGAGAATGAAAAGAAAAAAAAATTATTATCTCTCATGGCAATATGTTGTTTTCTAAAGTAGAAACCAATTGGATTAACGTCCCCCTTATTTTGCGGATTTGGAGATTACGACAAATTGAAGGCCCAAAAATAGAACAAAACATGGCCTTTGTCCTGTCCGAAAAGCTCAAAGGGTAGCTTAGATTGAAGTATACATGGTAACTTTCGAGTGGAAATGGAGGACGAATTTGGTGCTAGACTAAGTCGTTGGAACGTTTTTATCACCACATATCTAAAAATCGAATGCCTTAGCCTTAACCCCATTGCAACCTCACTAAAAGTCCTTTATGATCCTTAAAATGAGTAGCTTTCAATTAGTAGAGTAAGTTGCATGAGTAAGCTTATGGTTTTGGTTCATTTGTGCAAGTAATTAACTTCATTCATGTGGTTTTTATTTCAATTCATATACACCTTAAGTAAACCCTTATCATGAGTGAAAAATATGATGAGTGCATCCTTGTGAGTTGATTAAACCTTTATTCAAAGCATGCACAGCTATAACATAACCATTGTTTTCTCTATGTCTTACTTGTTCATTACATAAATTATATCGCAATTATCTCTTGAATTCGTTGAGCATACACGTTGAAATTCATGTGAGCCATCGCCATATACTTATGCAAATTCTGAGACAAATTTTAGCTAAGGGCTTAGTTATGTTCTTTCCTTTGTTTTAAATTCTTAGGGAGTCTTAGTTTAACTTAGTGTTTGCTAAGGGACTAGCAAAGTCTAAGTGTGGGGGAATTTGATATACGCATTTTATGCCCGTTTCTTAACGCATTTCCCTTTTCGTTTAGCTATGTTATTATCTTAGTTTTTACGTTTTCCTTATTTAAATTGTTATTTTGAAGATCTTTACGGTGGAGATTAATAACGACGCAATTCGGAGGAATTTCGGCGATTTTGCGATTTTTGCGATTTTGGACCTCCGAAAATGGGCCGGACCAAAAAGCAAATTATGGGCCGATTTCTCAACTCTTGTTTCGGCCCATTATCAAGCCCATGACCATTCAATTCTGCTAGGATTCACTTTGGGGAAGAGGAAAAGTCAACAATATCAAGCTTTGTGACTCATTTTAGTGACTAAGCTTTGTGATCATCACAAATGATGACTTGCCATGGTGACTTGCATGGTGACTCTTGCTTAGGGTTCATAAATGATGATCACAAATGGTGACTTGCCTTGGTGACTAAGGCTTGCATTAAATGGAGGGAGGCAAGGTGGAAGAGAGAAGGCAACATCCCTTGCCTATATAAGAGAGGAGGCAGCCATAAAACAGATCCATCACTTAAATTACTAGCCAAAGCTCTACACAAATACTCTTCCACCATAAACACTTCAAGGTTTCTCAAGCAAAGCCGAAGCACATCTCCTCCATCCAAGCCGAAGCAATCCTCCTCCATCCAACACAATACGCTAAGTCCCTTGTGAAGGAAATCCATCTCCACCGTAGATCATCAAGCATTCAAGACAAAACGTGTAACCATGATCTTCACTTTCATTTCTTTTGCTTTGTATTTGAACCTTTTGATGTATTGGAATACATTTATGTATCAAATGAAGAACAAGTTTAGATTTGTGTTTTATGTGTTTAAACCGATTCATAAGTTGCATGTGTTTATGATTTCTAGCCTTTTATGCATGTTCGATACAATCTTAAAGCTTCGTAAGCATGTGTTAGAAAATACGCTAAGTCCCTCTCTTTCGCATGTTTCGATGATCGTATGTTGTTTAGGATGTTTATACGCTAAGTTGCATTCCTACTCAATTATTAAGCATGTGTATTTAGTTAGAAGTTATGAATTTCGTAACTTACAAAAAGGTTTGATGCATGAAAAGGGTAGGCTAATAAGATGAGATGATCACATGTAATTAGTAGTGTAACTTCTTATTTTTAGCAAGCATAATTAGACTTTAAGTTTCTTGATTGTTGAAACTTGTCTATGAGTAAAACATGTTAGATGCCTAAGAGTTTTAGTTGTGTTTGCATGTTTTTGTACTTTAATTTCGTAGATTAAACAATCAACTTCCAATCCCCCCAACATTTATATTTCCGCTTATTAACGAAACCATGCATGCGCCCTTAATTCCCCGGATAAAGAACGATCCCTACTCGCCAATATTACAAATGACAAAAGAAGGGTTTAAATTGCAATGCGCGTAATCTGTGTTTTTAAGTTAACGTGAATGCATGTTTTGCGCGTATCATGTTGTACACTATTAAATGTCCAAACCGAACTAACCATGGAAGTCTACAAAGTTTGTAACCTAATGCTTTGATACCAACTAAAAGGACCCAACCCTAGATTAACGACAAGACTTAACTACGGATTTCTGTAAATTTTTTGACATAATTTCTTCTACGAAGTGGATTACTAGAAACCTTCAAGAATATTCACACTTCGAATTGACCATGGTAGACCACCGATGTTCATCCGGATTTCTCAATAAAGTGCGGAAAGTAAATTAATTAAAATGCTGAAATAATAATACAGAAACTGAAAATTCATAGTTCTCCGGTAAAAAAATTCTATTTTGGGTAACCGAGTTGACCCTGCGTTGACCCCTTTCCTTGCAGTGAGGTTCTCACCTACGGTGAGCCTCTGGCTGGCCACCTCCGGCTGTAGGATTGGTGGCAAACTGTTGGGTTATATCTCCTCTATTGATTGGTGGCAATATCTTCGGCATTGGTGATTGGTGGAAGATGATTTGAGGCCAAGAAGTGGCAGTTCCGGGTTGTTTTTGACAGCGATGGTGGTTGTGCACATGACAAAGATGGAGGTCATGACCGTGGGGGTTTTGAAGCACAGGCGATGACGAGTTGAATGTGATGCGTCTCGGACTCAGCCGTTGCCGGACGCCGGTGAAGAAAGGAAGTGAATTCCGGCAAGGGTTTGAAACGGATAATTTCATTATTTTCTAGTTTTATTTTTGTTTTGAGTTGTACTACAATGTTGTTGGGCTTGTTGAGATGAACATTTTGATGTGTAGGTTGCTCGATTTGGAGCAGGTGAGATTTTGGCTGCCGCGGCAGAGCTCTGGCGAGGTTGGAATTTTTGGCAAAATTTTATGTCGTTCCACTTGTAATTTTGTGCCGAATGCAATGGTGAGGTTCTTGAATGGATCTGGATTTGATTAATTTAGACATATTTTTAATCAGATAATAATTAATTAATTTTATGCTATTATTAACGGACGATCCGATTATCAATTTAAATTTGAGTCTCTCGATGTTTGAGATTTATGTTGCGACTCTAAAATTGATTCATAGTGAATGAATACAAGTTTGTAGTCATGCCATTTGGTCTTACCAACGCTCCCTCAACTTTTCAATCCATGATGAATGAGGTACTTCGTGAATTTTCAAGAGACTTTGTACTAGTTTTCTTTGATGAATATTAATTTATAGCCCTATTATGGAAGGTCACTAGGTTGATTTGAGGAAAGTGTTTGAAAAATTACAAGAGCAACAATTGAAAGTCAAGTTAAACAAGTGTTCTTTCGGTGCTACTCAAGTGGAGTATCTTGGGCATATATTATCTCATCAAAAGGAGTTGTCGTGGATCCGAAGAAGATTCGATGCATCAAGGAATGGAAGCAATCTAAAACCCTTAAAGGGCTAAGAGGGTTTTTAGGTTTGGCCGGTTACTATCAGAAGTTTGTCAAGAACTTTTGAAATGACCCAACCCTAGATTAAGTAGTAATCTAGGATCACGTCCTACTGACAAGACTTAACTGTGGATTTCTGTAAAAGTTTTGACATAATTTCTTATACGAAGTGGATTACCAGAAACCTGCAAGAAAATTCACACTTCGGATTTCCCACAAACAATACCGTGGACCACCGATGTCCATCTAGATTTCTCAATAAAGTGCGGAAAGTAAATTAATTCAAATGCTACAATAATAATACAAAAACTGAAAATTCATAATCTAGAAGTATTAAGAATTTACTACCAACACTGAAAAATATTTACAACCCTAGTGTTCAGAGCGACTTCTAGGAGCCGAATAAAACAAATGAAAATACACGGCTAGTGGCCGAAATCTACAGGAAGGTATGATGACCTGATCGACTTAAGCCTCTGAAGATCCAAAATTCAGGTCAGGTGAAGCACTGCAATCTGGGCACGGAAAACTGAAAAACCTAGGGAAAGACATTTAAAAATATAAAACATTAGAGCTAGTGAGTGGACAAAAATAATGTAAACTACGTAAAACAATAAATATGTAATTATATACTTTTTCGCTAATTTCTATAAAATAAAGCGAGTTCAAATATAATAAACTGATATAAAATATGAAGGTGGGTGCTCAAGGTGTTTGTCCTAACCCAGAGCGTCTCCAAGACTGTAAATAAAAAGGTGATGGGATTGTCTAGGGGCTTTGTCCTATCCCGAGACAATCTGGGTCGGCAGGGCGATTATCCTAACCTGATCTGACCCGACTAGTTAGTGATCAACTGACTAGTCAAAGCATCGATGCTGAAAATAAAATCATGACAAAAATACCTCCAAACTCGACTATAATAAAATACAGAAGAATGTAAATCTGCGTAAATATGAACTCGCAGCAACTGTAAAAAAAAAAAACATCCACTCACTTTACAATAACGGGATATTCATAAAGTCGTAACCTGCTAATCGACGCAATAATCATCCGACACGGCCCGCTAACTCATAATCCTAAAAATACGATTATAATTAATATCTACTTGTCAATATTGAATAACTAAGCTCATAATTCTATGAGAAAAAGTTTTGAGAAACTCGCTGAAAGGACCCAACCCCGATTTAGCATCCTAAATCGGAATCAAACCCCTTCAAAAACATGAACCAACAAAAACTTTTCAAAATTTGGGCAGAGTTTCGTTACTAACGTTGAATTACCATAACCTGCACGCGGAAAATAACACTTCGTCCTATGCCACAAAAAGCAAACCGTGGGCACCAATCCCATCCGGATTTCTCAACATCAATATAATCAACAACAGTAAATAAACTGTACTATGTATATATGTATATCTGTGAAAATCCGCACAACATGTATCAGAATGTATCAGAGCGACCTCTAAAGTAAAACATATACAATATGTACATCAGTAGGCGAAACAAGAACCTACTGGAAAACACAAGTGACTCTGATCACTAGCCTCCAAACCACGACGTGAAACACCAAACCTGAACTGCAAACTGGGCACGGAAACCGAAAAGCCCAGGGGAAAGACAATAAACACGTTAGAGTGAGTGGACGAAAATAAATGTCTTTCACCGAGTATATATGTTATAAAAACATATGCGAGTCCAGGTAAATAAAAACATAACATAGTACACGAGGTAAAACTCATAATCCTCCAATGTACTGAGCATGCAAGTATAAATCCCACGGGGTCACTCATGGACACACACCGTGCTAGTACAGTCCGAATCACGAGGTCCTTAGTCCCCGTGACTCTAAGCCAGAAATGGCCTCGGTTCCGGGGAAACGCCCCTCACCGGTCAGGTCGGGATAACGACGTCCCTCCTGGCGGCCTACCATCGGGGATCAGCCGAGAGGCAAAGTGTATCGATACAACAACGTAACCAAGATTGTACTCGGTGAAAACCAAATCACAAATATCTCGATGCGAATGCATGAAATATATATATATATATAAGTGTATGCATATTCGTATACGTAGATCCGTATAATCATATTCGCATAATCGTAAACACATGCTTATATAAATATAATCTCGTATGAAATCTCATGCTGCATGCTCAAGTTCATAAATCACATAAAAGACTCGCAAGATTTCCGTGAAAAGAAATTGTCCACTCACAGACTCTCGAAACGCGCGCAAGCGCTACACTCGTGGTCCGGCGGAAGATCCCTCGCCTGAAACACGATCACGATCCAGATCTCGCTCACGATCTCCTGAATATTCACAAAACATAACCGATCAAAATCGAAGTCCACAACACTGTACGGATGCACGGAAACCAACCGTTCCCGAAAATACAAAATGCGGTGCAAAATGAATTACAGAAATCCCGAAATCCCAACTCGAAACCTCGACTGAAAATCGGCTACTCAAATCAACCCGAAAACCTACGTACGATAACCAGGGCGTGATTACGAGAAAAATGACATTGAAAACGTCGAAATTTGAAAATTTGACTTTTCCTCCGCCGTTGACCGCCGCCGCCGGCGGCGGCGCGCCGTCAACGGTGGAATTTCACGGCCAACTTCTCCAGTTTTCAAGGTCTCCTCAAGGCGAGCAAGACTCCCTTCTACCCTAAAGTCCAATTCCAAGCGCAACCTGTCCAATTAAACTAAAACAGTTCGGAATCCATACTTTCCGGTGACCCAACCGGTGACTTCCCAAAACTCAACCTCAAGCCATAACAAACACATGGGGAGACACACCAAGGCAAGGGGAGTCTAACCCCCCTAACCACCGCCACCCAAACTCGCCGGAAAACGACCGACGAGCCACGACGGTTTCCACGAAACCGACCCGATTCGGGTCCGGGTATATCATGATCATTTCCCACAAATTCACACACCATCACACACGAAATCAAGAGAGGAAGCTCACAGTACCTTTCAATCAACCAAAGGTGGCCGGAATATGGTGATCGGACGGCAACCGAATCGGGAAACTCTCCCCCTCAAGTCAACGTGGTCAAACTTTCCAAAATGGGCAAGTCAACATTTGGTCAACCGAAAACAATGTTTTACGACTAATTCTCGACTATTTCGCTATTTATACTCGTCCCTCGGGTCGATCAACGGTCCGAAATGAAAATACGAAATAATTCGGATAAGCTCGAAACCATCGGATAAACTCGTTGGAACCCGAAACTTCAAATAATCATAAAATATTCCTCGGTTATCGGAAAAATCTTCCGAAACCACCCACGAACTCAAAATCACGTACTCTACCATTTCCGTGAAGACACTCATCCCAAATTCTCGACTGAAAACATAGTCGCGAAACGGATCGACAAACCACACAATATCGCAAAACTGCGACTAAAACCAAATCTCGAGAATCGTGCCAAACACACATCTGATTCTGGTTCGGGTCGTCACAAATCTACCCCCCTTAAAGAAATTTCGACCTCGAAATTTACGTACCTGCTATGTGAACAGATGAGGATACTGCTCCCGCATACGCTGCTCGGTCTCCCAGGTGGCCTCCTCAACTGAGTGGTTCTGCCACAAGACCTTCACCAGCGGAATCACACGGTGCCTCAGCTCCTGCTCACGTCGATCAAGAATCTGTACTGGCTCCTCAACATACGATAAGTCCTCTCTAATCGGCAACTGCTGTGGGGCTATCACATGTGAAGGATCTGAGATGTACTTCCGCAACATCGAAACATGGAAGACATCATGCACACGAGCCATCTCTGTCGGTAACTCAAGTCTGTAAGCAACAGCTCCAACCCTCTCCGTAATCTCATACGGACCAATGTACCGCGGTCGAAGCTTGCCACGCTTCCCGAAACGCACAACTCCCCTCCACGGAGATAGTTTCAGGAAGACCCAATCACCAACCTCGAACTCTAAACTCTTCCTCCTCACATCCGCGTAACTCTTCTGCCGATCCTGGGTAATCTTCAGTCGATCTCGAATAATTTGAATGTCCTCCATCGTGGTTTTCACCAAATCAGGACCAATGAGCCAACGCTCGCCCACCTCACTCCAACACAATGGAGTGCGACACTGCTTCCCGTACAGAGCCTCGTACGGTGCCATCTCAATACTGGCCTGATAGCTGTTGTTGTAGGCAAACTCGATCAAGTGCAACTGCTGATCCCAGTTTCCATGAAACTGCAATACACACGATCTCAGCATATCCTCAAGAGTCTGAATGGTCCGCTCGGACTGCCCGTCAGTCTGAGGATGAAAAGCTGTACTAAACCGTAGTCTCGTACCCAACGCTCGCTGTAAAGCCTGCCAAAACTCAGAAGTGAACTGACTATCACGGTCAGAAACAATCGACACAGGCACACCATGCAAGCGAACAATCTCGGATAAGTACAACTTGGCCAATCTGCCCACTGAAATCTTCCCTGGAAGTGCAAGAAAGTGTGCGGATTTCGTCAATCGATCAACGATAACCCAAATGCCAGTGTTGCCCGCCAAAGTACGCGGCAATTGATTGACGAAATCCATCGTAATATGCTCCCACTTCCAAACTGGAATCTCAAGTGGCTGTAGTTTCCCTGCAGGTTTCTGCCTCTCCGCCTTCACCTGCTGACAAATCAAACACCGACTCACGTACGCGGCAATTTCCCGCTTCATGTTGCGCCACCAATAGTACGCTCGAAGTGTACGAAACATCTTCGTACCTCCGGGATGCATCGCATACGCTGAACTGTGGGCCTCGTCCAGAATCTCCTTCTTTAAGTCCTCGTCTCTGGGTACACATAATCTGCCTATGAACAACAACGTACTGTCGTCGTTCAATCGAAACTCTGTAGGCACACCATTCCGAATCATGGTCTTCTTGCTTAGCAAGTAAGGATCTGAATCCTGTGCCTCCCGTACCTGATCAACCAATACGGGTCGTACCTGAAAGCTAGCCAACAAGGCTCCATCATCATCATAACCAAACACAGCACCCGTAGCCCGTAGCTCGGCTAACATCGATACTCTGGCCACACACATGTGAAACAATGAGGCTCCCGATTTCCGACTAAGTGCATCTGCCACAACATTGGCCTTCCCTGGATGGTACTCAAACGTACAATCATAATCATTGATCAACTCCATCCATCGGCGCTGCCTCATGTTCAGATCTGGTTGTGTCCGCAAGTAAGTGAGACTCTTGTGGTCAGTGAAGATCTTACACTGAGCACCATACAGATAATGTCTCCAACTCTTCAAAGCTAATACAATAGCGGCTAACTCCAAATCATGCGTCGGATAGTTGACCTCGTGCGGTTTCAGCTGTCTGGAACCATATGCCACAACTCTACCATGTTGCATCAACACACAGCCAAGGCCCAACTTCGACGCGTCGCTATACACAACATACTCACCACTGTCATCTGGCAATGTCAGAACCGGTGCGGTAGTCAATCTCTCCTTCAGGAGCAAGTAACTCTCCTCGCACGCATCAGACCACTCAAACTTGACGCCCTTCTTCGTCAATCTGGTCAGTGGTGTAGCTATCCGGGAGAAATCCTGTACAAACCGTCGATAATAGCCTGCTAACCCCAAGAAACTCCGGATCTCCGGCACAGTAGTGGGTCGACTCCAACTCAGCACGGCCTCGATCTTGTCAGGATCAACACTAACTCCCTCGGCCGAAATCACGTGGCCCAGAAATTTCACACTATCCAACCAAAACTCACACTTGCTAAACTTCGCGAATAGCTGATGGTCCCGCAAAGTCCGTAACACCACTCGCAAGTGCTTCCTGTGCTGACCCACACTCCTCGAGTATATCAAAATGTCATCAATGAACACAATCACGAACTTGTCCAGGAATCGACGAAACACCCGATTCATCAAGTCCATGAAAGCTGCGGGGGCGTTGGTTAACCCAAACGGCATAACCAGAAACTCATAGTGCCCATACCGCGTCCTGAATGCTGTCCTGGCAACATCTGAATCTCGGATCCTCAACTGGTGATATCCGGATCGAAGATCAATCTTCGAAAAGACTGCTGCTCCCTTCAGCTGATCAAACAAGTCGTCAATCCGTGGCAACGGATACTTGTTCCTCACCGTAACCTGATTCAGCTTCCGATAGTCGATGCACAAACGCATGGACCCATCCTTCTTCCGCACAAACAACACTGGAGCACCCCACGGAGAAACACTCGGTCGAATGAATCCCTTCTCTAACAACTCCTGAAGCTGAATCTGCAACTCCCTCAACTCTGTAGGCGCCATCCGGTATGGTGTCTGGGAAATCGGTCCAGTGCCCGGCAATAACTTAATGGTAAAATCAATCTCCCGCACAGGGGGTATACCAGGTAACTCTGCTAGAAACACATCCGGAAACTCAGATACAACCTCAATACTACCAAGATCCGGCACTGCAGCTGTAGTGTCTACAACATGGGCTAAGTAAGCAACACAACCCTTCTTCATCAGCCGATCCGCCCTCATCGCGGAAATCAAACACGGTAGGGAAGTGTTCTTCTCGCCACGAAACAGTATCTCAGGTAACCCGGGTCGTCGAAACGCGACCTCCTTCCTGTGGCAATCAAACATGGCCCAGTGCGACTCCAAAAAGTCCATACCCAATATCAAATCAAAATCCACAATATCTAGCAACAACAGATCAGCGGCTAAACCATGGCCATCAACAAACACCTCACAGTCTCGGTAAACCCAACTGATGCTCACAACCTCACCTGACGGATACAACACTCTCCACAACCCCGGAAGTGGAGATGCAGGTACCGTAGCCAATGATGACAGTCTATATGATATGAATGAATGTGTGGCACCTGGATCTAAAAATGCAACTACTGGAATACCAAAAACATGTAACGTACCGATAACGACCTCCGGTGATGCTCTGCCCTCACGCATAGTCATAGCATGAACTCTCGCTTGTCCGGCTAGTCGTCCTCGCTGAGCCTGACCCTGCTGCCTGCCTTGGCCTGCAAACTGTACTGGTCGAGCTCCCGAAGTGGTACCTCGCTCAACTCCGGAACTCTGGGCCGCCTGTCCACCAGTACCATACGACTGAGGACACTCTCTCGAATAGTGACCCACCTGGCCACAGCTATAACAAATAACAGTGCTCCGCTGACATACACCAAGATGACGCTTTTTGCAGAAGCTACACAAGGGATACTCCCGCGGTACAACAAAAGTGCCACCTGTACGTCGAGGATAACTAGAACCGCTAGAACTCCCACTAGCCTGTGGTCGCTGCGGTCGATCTCTCCTCCATCCCGGTCTCCGTCTAGATACACTAGCTGGTGGTCGATATGATCCACCACCTGAGGATGAAGCTGAACCAGAAGTATCAGAACTCAGCCTCTTCGAAGGCCCCTGACTCGGTCCACCTTCCTCGAATCGCCTCGGCTGGTACCTCTGCTGTCTCTCCTGCTCAATATCCTCACCTCGGAGAGCTGCACTGACAAACTCATCAAAGTTGTTCCTCGGCATCGTAGTCAACGTCGCCTTGATGTTCAGATTCAATCCCAGCTCAAACCTACGACATTTGGCTTCCTCTGTAGCCACCATATCCCGCGCAAAACGAGACAATCGAGTAAACCGATCCCGATACTCAAGTACAGACAAACTGCCCTGCCTCAAGTTTGTAAACTCCTCGTACTTGCGCTGCTGGGTAGCCTGATTAAAATACCTCCGCATAAACAAATCACGAAACAATGTCCACGGAGTATCCACAGGAACTCTGTCAGTGCTGACCCACCAAAAGTATGCATCACCCTCAAGTAAACCAACTGCGGCTACTGACATCTGCTCAGGTGTAAACTGCAGACGCTCACAAACATGCTCAATCTGAACCAGCCATGCCTCGCATATCTCTGGATCAACTGAACCCGAAAACACAGTAGCACCCGCAGTGCGAGCCTTGACCACAGGGTCAAAACGCTCTTCCAAACGCAGCACTCGCATCAGCAAGTCGCGCGTTCGGCGATCCTCATCAGGATCATCATCCCGATCAACACGGGGACCACGTCAAGGAGGCATCCTACTGATACAAGACAAGCATTAGGCACAAGCAGAAAGAACATAATCATGAAACCGCAGATATTTGAGGACATACAACACCCGAAGTATTGATGAGTACCGCTGGCCAGTCGGGTCATCACTCCAGTCATGCTGTATCAACTCAAACACCCTAAGCGTCACAACTACAACAGTCTACAGAATCTGACAACCTAATGCTCTGATACCAAACTGAAAGGACCCAACCCCGATTTAGCATCCTAAATCGGAATCAAACCCCTTCAAAAACATGAACCAACAAAAACTTTTCAAAATTTGGGCAGAGTTTCGTTACTAACGTTAAATTACCATAACCTGCACGCGGAAAATAACACTTCGTCCTATGCCACAAAAAGCAAACCGTGGGCACCAATCCCATCCGGATTTCTCAACATCAATATAATCAACAACAGTAAATAAACTGTATTATGTATATATGTATATCTGTGAAAATCCGCACAACATGTATCAGAATGTATCAGAGCGACCTCTAAAGTAAAACATATACAATATGTACATCAGTAGGCGAAACAAGAACCTACTGGAAAACACAAGTGACTCTGATCACTAGCCTCCAAACCACGACGTGAAACACCAAACCTGAACTGCAAACTGGGCACGGAAACCGAAAAGCCCAGGGGAAAGACAATAAACACGTTAGAGTGAGTGGACGAAAATAAATGTCTTTCACCGAGTATATATGTTATAAAAACATATGCGAGTCCAGGTAAATAAAAACATAACATAGTACACGAGGTAAAACTCATAATCCTCCAATGTACTGAGCATGCAAGTATAAATCCCACGGGGTCACTCATGGACACACACCGTGCTAGTACAGTCCGAATCACGAGGTCCTTAGTCCCCGTGACTCTAAGCCAGAAATGGCCTCGGTTCCGGGGAAACGCCCCTCACCGGTCAGGTCGGGATAACGACGTCCCTCCTGGCGGCCTACCATCGGGGATCAGCCGAGAGGCAAAGTGTATCGATACAACAACGTAACCAAGACTGTACTCTGTGAAAACCAAATCACAAATATCTCGATGCGAATGCATGAAATATATATATATAAGTGTATGCATATTCGTATACGTAGATCCGTATAATCATATTCGCATAATCGTAAACACATGCTTATATAAATATAATCTCGTATGAAATCTCATGCTGCATGCTCAAGTTCATAAATCACATAAAAGACTCGCAAGATTTCCGTGAAAAGAAATTGTCCACTCACAGACTCTCGAAACGCGCGCAAGCGCTACACTCGTGGTCCGGCGGAAGATCCCTCGCCTGAAACACGATCACAATCCAGATCTCGCTCACGATCTCCTGAATATTCACAAAACATAACCGATCAAAATCGAAGTCCACAACACTGTACGGATGCACGGAAACCAACCGTTCCCGAAAATACAAAATGCGGTGCAAAATGAATTACAGAAATCCCGAAATCCCAACTCGAAACCTCGACTAAAAATCGGCTACTCAAATCAACCCGAAAACCTCCGTACGATAACCAGGGCGTGATTACGAGAAAAATGACATTAAAAACGTCGAAATCTGAAAATTTGACTTTTCCTCCGCCGTTGACCGCCGCCGCCGCCGGCGGCGCGCCGTCAACGGTGGAATTTCACGGCCAACTTCTCCAGTTTTCAAGGTCTCGTCAAGGCGAGCAAGACTCCCTTCTACCCCAAAGTCCAATTCCAAGCGCAACCTGTCCAATTAAACTAAAACAGTTCGGAATCCATACTTTCCGGTAACCCAACCGGTGACTTCCCAAAACTCAACCTCAAGCCATAACAAACACATGGGGAGACACACCAAGGCAAGGGGAGTCTAACCCCCCTAACCACCGCCACCCAAACTCGCCGGAAAACGACCGACGAGCCACGACGGTTTCCACGAAACCGACCCGATTCGGGTTCGGGTATATCATGATCATTTCCCACAAATTCACACACCATCACACACGAAATCAAGAGAGGAAGCTCACAGTACCTTTCAATCAACCAAAGGTGGCCGGAATATGGTGATCGGACGGCAACCGAATCGGGAAACTCTCCCCCTCAAGTCAACGTGGTCAAACTTTCCAAAATGGGCAAGTCAACATTTGGTCAACCGAAAACAATGTTTTACGACTAATTCTCGACTATTTCGCTATTTATACTCGTCCCTCGGGTCGATCAACGGTCCGAAATGAAAATACGAAATAATTCGGATAAGCTCGAAACCATCGGATAAACTCGTCGGAACCCGAAACTTCAAATAATCATAAAATATTCCTCGGTTATCGAAAAAATCTTCCGAAACCACCCACGAACTCAAAATCACGTACTCTACCATTTCCGTGAAGACACTCATCCCAAATTCTCGACTGAAAACATAGTCGCGAAACGGATCGACAAACCACACAATATCGCAAAACTGCGACTAAAACCAAATCTCGAGAATCGTGCCAAACACACATCTGATTCTGGTTCGGGTCGTCACACTCGCATTCTCAAATAACGTATTTTCTGACAAAAAATGAACTTAATCAAATTCCAAATTCAATTCCTTGCATTCCTTCACTATAACTAAACTTTAGAGTTGCAACATAATCTCCAATGCGAGCGAATCGAATTTAAATCAATAGTCGGATCGTCCGTTAATACATGAAATCAATTATTTATTATCCCATTAAATCACGTCTTAATTAATCAAGTCCAGATCCATTGCATTTGACACAGAATTACGAGCGAAACAACATAAAATTTTGCAGAAAATTCAACATCGCCAGAGTTCTGCGGCGCATCGGCCACGCACTACCACCAGCGATGGCCATAATTCCCATCGGCACCAAATTAGGCAACCTGCATACCAAAATGTTCAGCTCAACAAGCCGAACAACATTTATGAAGGACACGATATCAAAATTAGGCCAAAAATAAACGAAATCACTAGAAAACCAAAAACCCAACAAGAAATTCATAACCTCCGATCTTCGGAATTTGTCCAGGGCTAGGGCCGAGATGTGTCGCATTCAACTCGTCTCGCCCGGGGCTTCAAAACACTCATGGGTTTGACATCCAACGCCGCCGTGAGCGTAACCGTTGTCGTCGAGAAGTTTAACCCGAAACCAGCCGATTTCATCACTGTCTCGATTCTCCTTCCTCTGGCCACCAACGTCGGAGGTACATCCACCAAATGAAAGAGTGGAAACCCAACATTTTTCACCAAAAATCACGGCCGGAGGTGGCCGGAAATAGCCGTGCCGTCGTCGTCGCCTTCCGTGGCGATTCCGGGTCGGGGAACTCAGTCAATGCCGAGTCAACCTGATTTTCAAATATGGAAACTTCTGACTTTCCCAAAATGGAAGCCCATATTTATACCCCCAATTTTGCGACAAAACGTTTTCCGATATTCCGTAAAATTTTCACTGACCATAATTTCTTCGTCGTAACTCTGATTTCAACACTTGACGTGGCCACGAACTCGTATCAACAAACTCTACAACTTTATCTAAAGAAATTTCTTGAAAGATATCATCGATAAATTGCCAATGAAAGTTACCAATGGTAAAAACTAATTACCATCGACGATTAACGTAGTTAATTAGCAACTAACCTCATAAGTTCCAATGATCGTGTAATCTTGTTCTGATAAATTTCCAACGAAAGTTACCAATGGTAAAAACTAATTACCATCGATGATTAACGTAATTAATTAGCAACTAACCTTATAAGTTTTAATTATCGTGTAATCTTATTCCGGGTCGTAACAACTTTGGCCTCATAGCCAAGCCATTGACCAACTTTTTGAGAAAAGATAGCTTCAAGTTGAATGAGAAGGCAGTAAAGGCCTTTGAGAAACTAAAGAAAGCTCTAGTCACTACACCAGTGCTAGCTCTTTAGAATTTCTCAAAAGAGTTTGTGTTGTGATGCATCAGATCAAGGAATATGGGTTTCCCTTACACATGAGAACCATCCCGTGGCGTTCATGAGTAAGGCCTTGAGTCAAAAACACATATTTTACTCTGTGTATGACAAGGAGTTGCTTATTGTGGTGAGTGCGATAAGCCATTGGAGAGCCTACCTTCTAGGGAATCTCTTCACCATTGTGACGGATCACCGCACCATCGAATGTCTCCTCAAGCAAAGACTTACCACATCGGATCAACAAAAATGGTTGGTCAAGCTTATGGGTTACTCCACCAAGTATAGGTCGGGGAAGATGAACATGGTGGCAGACACTTTGTCCAGGCAAGCTGAACTTCTAGTAGCTACTGGTCTCTCCTTTCCAATTTACTCTATCACCCAAGAAGTGCTACAAGCATGTATTCAGGACTCGGAGGCTGAGAGCATTAAAGCACAAGTCCTAAAAAGACGGGGTACTAACAAAAGGTACACAATTGTTAATGGAAATATATGCTATAGGGACAGGATGTTTGTCCCAACTCAAGGGGATTTGAGGAAGAAATTGATAGAAAAATACCATGATGGTAACTTTGCTTGGCCTACGATGAAGAAAGAAGTGCGTCGGTACGTGGTAGAATGTGATACTTGTCAGAGGCATCACTATAAAACTACTTTTCCTTCAAGTGTGAACCAAACACAATCCCTGAGAATGTGTGGCTTGACATTTCATTGGATTTCATAGAGGGGTTGCCCAAGTTAGAGGGAAAGTCCATCATATTGGTAGTGGTAGATTGTTTCTCAAAATATGCTCACTTCCTTCCCCTTTCACACCCTTACTCGGCAAAGACGGTGGCTGAGTAGTTCATACAAGGCATATTTCGCCTTCATGGCCTGCCGAAGACCATTATTTCGGACAGGGCTCCAAGTTTCCTCAGTGACTTTTGGGATGCCTTCTTCAAGGACTAGAGAGCTTCTTTGAGTAAAAGCACAGTGTACCTGTTACAACCTGGAATAATATCACACAATAATCAGATCATATGCAGTTAGTTGCTAATTAATTACGTTAATCATCGGTGGTAATTAGTCTTTACCATCGATAATTTTTACTGGCATTTCTTCGAGATTTTATCGACTATATTTTTTGAGAAATTTCTTTGGACAAAGTCGTAGAGTTTGTCGAAACAAATTCGTGGCCACGTCAAGTACTGAAATCGGAGATATGACGAAGAAGTTATGGTCAACGAAAATTTTATGAAAAATATCGGAAAACGCATTACCATAAAATTGCGACTATATATAAGGGTTTCCATTTGGGAAAGTCAACCTCTCTCTCGACCCGTTTCCTCGCCTTGAGGTTCTCACCGGTGGCAAGCCTCTGGTCGGCCACCTCCGGCCATGGGATTGGTGGCAATATGTCCAACATTGGTCATTGGCGGAGGACGGTTAGAGTCCGAGAAGTGCAGGTTCCAGATTGTTTTCGATGACGATGGTGGCTGTGCACAGGGCGACGATGGAGCTCGTGACCATGGGGGTTTTGAAGCCCAGGTGACGACGAGTTGAATGCAATACGTCTCAGACTCAGCCATGGCTGGACGCCATTGAACAAAGGAAGCGAATTTCGGAGACGATTTGAAACTTCAACGGTTGATTTCGTTATTTTCCTGTTTTATTTTTGTTTTGAGTTGTACTACAATTTTGTTGGACCTGTTGAGATGAACATTTTGATGTGTAGGTTGCTCAATTTAGAGCAGGTGGGATCCCGGCCGCCGCAGTGCGCGGCGAAACTCCCGCGAAGTTGGAATTTTCGCAAAATTTTATGTTGTTCCACTCGTAATTTTGTGCCAAACGCAATGGTGAGGTTCTAGAATAGATCTGGACTTGATTAATTTAGACGTGTGTTTAATCGGATAATATATAATAAACTAATTTTACGTTATTATTAACGAACGATCTGATTATCGATTTTAATTCGAGTCGCTCGATGTTTGAGATATATGTTGCGACTCTAAAATTGATTTACAATGAAGGAATGCGAGGAATTGAATTCGGAATTTTATTAAGTTCGTAATTAGTCAGAAAATATGTTATTCGAGAATGCAAGATTCTTAGCATTATTGCTCCTCGGATTACGAGCTTAGCTATTCATTATGAATATTGAAGATTAGTTATTAATTATAATCGTGGTTTCAGGATTACGAGTTAGCGGGCCGTATCGGATGATTATTGCCCCGATTGGCAAGTTTTGGCTTTATGAATATCTGGGCATAGTACTGTGAGTTGACGTTTATTTATTTTTACAGTTGTTGCGATTTCGTATTTATGAAGATTTGTAGTCTCCTGTATTTTTTATAGTCGAGTTTGGAGGTATGTTTGTGATAGTTTTATTTTCAGGATTGATGTTTTGACTAGTCGGCTGATCAGTGACTAGTTGGGTAAGACCGGGTTAGGACAAACACCCTGCCGACTCAGATCGTCTCCGGTTAGGACAAACACCATAGACGATCCCATCACCTTGTATTTATAGTCATGGAGTCGCTTCGGGTTAGGACAAACCCCCTGAGTGCCGACCTCTATATTTTATTCAGTTTATTATTTTGAACTCGCATAATTTCACATAAATCAACGGAAAGGCACATATAGAATATTTTACACTGATTTTAAGTCTTTTTTGTCCACTCACACTGACGTTTTTATGTTTTTATCTGCCTTTCCCTCTGCCTTTCGGTCTTGCCCAGGTTGCAATGCTTCTCCTGAGCTAGATTTTGATCCTTATTGACTTCCAGTCTACTAGATTATCATACCTTTATGTAGGTTTTAGCTCACTAGTAGTGTATTTTAATTTGTTTTATTCTACTGCTCGAAGTCGCTCTAAACACTAGTGTTATAAACATTTTTCAATGTTGGTTGTGAATTGGTAGTATTGCTGGATTATGAGTTTTCAGTTCCTGTATTATTGTTCCAGCATTTTAATTAATTTACTTTCCGCACTTTATTGAGAAATCCGGATGGACATCGATGGTCCATGGTATTTTTTTTGGAAAATCTGAAGTTTGATTTTCTTGCAGATTTCTGGTAATCCACTTTGTAGAGGAAACTATGTCAATTTTTTTTACAGAAATTCGTAGTTTAAGTCTTGTCGTTAGGGCGTGATCCTACATTACTAGTTAATCTAGAGTTGGGTCCTTTCAGTACCACTAACAGACGGATGGACAAACCGAAAACTTGAATCGGTCATTGGAGCAGTATTTACGCTGTGTGATTGCAGATCACCCGAAAGATTGGGTGAAGGCTTTACCATGGGCAGAGTGATGGTATAACACCAATTACCACTCTGTCATTGGCATGACTCCTTTTCCGGACATTTATGGTTACAAACCTCCAAGGATTAACTCTACAACCCCGGTTCAATGGCAGTGCATGAGGTTGACAAGGAGCTAAGGGCAAGAGACAAGTTGCTAGCTGACTTAAAGAGGAATTTGTCCAAAGCACAAGAGAGAATAAAGTTCTTTTATGACAAAAGGCATACTGAGAGGTCTTTCAATGTTGGTGACTTTGTGTATTTGATGTTACAACAGTACAAGCAACACTCAGTAGAAGAGAGACTGGTTCACAAGTTTGTTGCCAAGTACTACGGCCCATTTGAGGTGATTGAGAAGATAGGGACCGTAGCTTACAAGTTGAGGCTACCTACAAGTGCTCGAATTCATCCTGTATTTCACGTCTCATTACTTAAGAAAAAGATTGGCTTAAGTTCAGTTTCAAGTACTCATTTCGCACCTTCAGTTAATCTTATTAATCCACGATGGTATTCACCTGCAATCCTTAATCGTATATTGGTGAAATACAAGGGAGAAGCTTCTGTTAAATGGCTGATCCATTGGCATGGTACAAATGAAGAGGACGCGACGTGGGAGTATGCTAAAGAGATCAAAAAGAGGTACCCAAATTTCAAGTTCTAAGCTTGAGGACAAGCTTTGTTTGGAGGAGGATGGATTGTTAGGAACCTTGTTATCTTGATCACGGGTTGAGGTAGTGGTTAAGTTAGTAGACGTTGCTGTGTCGTTACCTTATGCATGGCTATAGTCCAATGGTCTTTTGTATGTTAGTTTGATTGAGGCGTGTAAGTTGCACATGGGTGCCTTTTGTTGCTATTTACTATTGTAATCGACCTGGGGATCGTGAGGAGAGTTAATCGAACAGTATTTGCATTTCCTTTTCCTTAGTTGCTTGCTCTCTTTCTAGATTCTGGTTTTGAGTGCCTTACAAATAACATCGGCCAAACTAGCTTTCTATCTCGAGAGATAATCTCCGCCATCGACTTTCAGACAGTGCTTTTGATGTCGTCGATCCCTGCCTCACCAACTCCATCCACTGACACCGACGTCGACGCCGACCTCGACGTGTGATGCCACCTCCTGAGTAACTAGCGTTTCCTGTAAAAATGAACTTGGTTTTTATTCAGAATTCGAACGTTTGCAAGTGACGTCAGCAAACAGAATTTGAAAATTCAATTATCAGATCAAAATGACGCAGTCATTGATCTGATCCGATTTCGGTCGGATCCTATAACTTAAAACGGTTACAAGCAGTTTGAAACTTTGATGGAAGTAACTGCTTATCACCAATTGATCTATAAATACAAACATTGGTCCCAATTGATACTCACCCAGTTCTCTCTCGAGTTCCATCTGCTCTGGCCGATCAAGGAGGAATCAAGTGAAGAACTAATGGAGAATCACACCACCAGTAAGTGTTTCAATGTTGCATCATGTAAGTCTTGACATTAGATTAGCACAAAACTGAAGAATAAAAGAAACAGCCTTTAACTACGAATAAGTCGTAGTTGGTTCTGGGATTATGAAGAACATGATGAACTCGTACAACATGTCGTACAAATGATAAAACCAGAAAAACAAAATAAAGATTTCTATGTTGCATTAAATCTACAGATTCTAACAGTGGTATCAGAGCAACTTATTTTGTGGTTATTGGCTGTGTGCAAGGCACATATAATCATGCATTTCATATCTTAAATTCCGCATTCAATATTGAAATGTTTGATGCCTTGTTATGCTTAAATACAGTACTTAAGCATTTTTTGTGTTATGATCAAATTGATAGTCTAAATTGTAGTGTGATTGCCAAAGCAAACATATAACAATTAGAATAAAGCCAATTCAACATAATACATCGTTTATGCTGTCTACTGCAATTTTGAGTATGCTAAAGCAAACTTAATGAAATGAGTAACACAGTATAAAACATTCAAGATAGTATGAGTTAAAACCTATATGAACTATATTTCCAAAGAAACAAATAGTTTCATACGTTTGCTTGTCTATATATATGCATTGACATGATTAAGTTATCATATATGGTTGATCAATATTTCCAAAGAAGTCAGAATCTTATTACATGATATTATGATGTCATACAGATGCAAATTTGTATTTATATTGATATCTTAAGGGACCTATTAGTATCATATCTGATGTAAATCAGATACTTACTAAACCTTATTTTGAAATTCAAATATGCACTTTCCCATGAGTATTAGTCAAGTGGAGTTGTTGAATGGCTCTAACTACAGAAAGTGGAAAAGTGACATAGAACTCAACTTGGGGATCCTTGATTATGATCATGTCCTCATTGAAGACCCTCCTGAAGAACTTCCTAATAATGCCAGTAGGGAGAGAAAAGAAGCATTTGACAAATGGCACAAGCACAACAAGATAGCCCTGATATGCATCAAGAAAAGCATGACTGAAAGTGTAAGAGGTGGAATTCCTGACTTAAATCTGGCCAAAACATTCTACAACTCAGTTGCAGACAAGTTCAAAAGGTCAGACAAGGCTCAAACTGGCACACTCATGAGCAAACTGATTAAGATGGAGTTTTCAGGAAAAGGGAGTGTGAGGGAGTACATACTAAATGGATCAGACACTGCTGGAAAGTTAAAAGATCTGAACATGAAGATTGAAGAACCTTTTCTGGTCCACATGTTGCTGAATTCTCTGCCTGAAGAATACTCACAACTGAAAACACTATACAAGACACAAAAGGAAAGCTGGGGCATCAATGATCTGATCTCTTATTGTGTTGAGGTTGAAGAAGAAGGGAAGAAAACCAGAAAAGATCCTGCAATTGAAGTGAACCTGGTTAAGAAGGAAAAGGAAAAGGAGAAAGAAAAGGAGAAACTTCCTTACAAAAAGAGGTTCAAGAACAGCAAGCATCAAAAAGGTGAATCTTCCAACTCCAAAACTTCAGTTAAAACTGATAACACTAAGTTTAAATCTGCCAAGACTTCAGACAACAAGAAAAGCTGTTTTTTCTGCAACAAAACTGGACATTTTAAGAAGGAATGTGATGGTTTTAAAGCTTGGTTGAAAAAGAAAGGTACTTTTCTTGCAAAATCTATTTTAATTTTAGTACAAATTCAGAAATTTCCAATAACTCTTGGTGGTTTGATACTGGTTCACCAATTCATATTATTAATTCATTGCAGGGATTGTCAAAGATAACAATCCCAAGGAGACCATGAAACTAAAGTGTGTACTGGTAATGGCCAAAGAGTTGCTGTGAAGGCTATTGGAAGTGTGAAACTATGTTTTTCAAATGACTTTGTATTAGTACTAAATAATGTCTACTGTATTCCTAGTATTAATTAGAATCTAATATCAGGTTCTGAATTTGTAAAAGATAATGCTTATACATTCTCTAGTAATAATAAAACTATGTGTTATTATTATAAATCACAAGTGTTTGGTACTGCATCTATTGTTGATGGTTATTGGCTTGTAAATTGTGAAAATATTAAGAACAACCAAAACTGTACTGAAATTCAAAACTCAGTTTTTAAAAGGTCCTTCAACCAAGTGTTTTCTTTAAACTTAGATTCAAACAAAAGAAGAAAACTTAGTTCTGAAAACTCTGCTATATTATGGCATCAACGTTTGGGACATATCTCAAAAGAAAGACTCAAGAGTTTAGTGAAACAGGACATATTACTAGAACTAAATTTTCAAGGACTTGAAAATTGCATTGATTGTGCTAAAGGGATAATGACCATGTTAAGAAGGTTCAATGCCAAAAGGAGTGAATCTCTATTGGAATTAATTCACACTGATATATGTGGTCCATTTCCAGTAGAGTCAATCTGTGGTAATAGTTACTTTATAACATTCATTGATGATTTCTCAAGATATTGTCACCTGTTTCTCATTGCAGAAAAATCTCAATCTCTTGAAGTTTTTAAAACTTTTCAAACTAAAGTTGAAAGGCAGACTGGTAAACTTATAAAGTGTGTTAGATCAGACCGAGGAGGAGAATTCTATGGCAAGTATTCAGAAAAGGGTCAACACAAGGGCCCTTTTTCCCAATATTTGGAAGAATGTGGGATCACTGCTCAATATACCACTCCATACAATCCACAACAAAATGGTGTCTGTGAAAGAAGAAATAGAACCTTGATGAGCATGGTGAGAAGTATGATTTCGAGGTCTGGATTGCCTACCTATCTGTGGAGTGAAGCATTGAAAACAGCCAACTATTTGAGCAACAGAATACCAAGTAAATCAGTGACTGGAACTCCCTATGAGCTGTGGACTGGAAGAAAACCAAGTCTGAATCATATTCATACTTGGGGATGCATGGCAGAAATTAGAGATCACTCACCTGATATCAACAAATTGGATCCTAAATCCATCAGTGGTTTTTTCATTGGCTATTGTGAAAAATCCAAGGGATACAGGTTTTACTGCAAAAACAGAAGCAACAGAATAATGGAGAGCCATAAAGCAGTCTTTTATGAAGACAAATTTAATGAAGTTATTGTGCACAATGCTGTTCCTGCAAGTGGGGGAGTGAGTGAAATGGAAACATGGTTTGTTTATCCAAACACTGAAGTTCACCCACAAATCCATGCTCCTGAAATTGAAGACCAGAATGATACAAGGCATGAACAAGTTCAGAATGAAGTCAACAATGAACACATTGCAGACATCAATGAACCTGCAGAACCTCCCTTGAGAAGATCAATTAGAGATAGAAGACCAGCACTTACAGGTGATTACTATACTTTTGTAATGGAAGACAATGAGGAAGTGTATGATGATGAAGATGATCCTGCAAATGTCAAGACAGCAATGAAGTCTCCAAAATGCCATGAATGGGAAAAGGCAATGCAAGAGGAGATTAACAGTATGATGAAGAACAAAGTCTGGGAATTAGTACCAAAACCTGCTGCAGCCAAACCAATTGGATGCAAATGGATTTTTAAAACAAAGAAGAATGCAAGAGGAGAGATTGAAAGATACAAAGCCAGATTAGTTGCAAAGGGTTATACACAGAAGGAAGGTATTGATTATTCAGAAACCTTTTCTCCTGTCTCAACTAAAGATGCATTGAGAGTAATAATGGCCTTGACTGCTCACTTCAACTTGGAACTACACCAAATGGATGTGAAAACTGCATTTCTCAATGGAGATTTGCAGGAAGACATATACATGATCCAGCCTGAAGGGTTTGTAGAAGACTGTGATTTGGTCTGCAAACTTAAAAGGTCAATCTATGGCCTGAAACAAGCTTCCAGGCAATGGTATTTCAAGTTTGATGAAGTTATTACTCAGTTTGGTTTTCAGGAAAATAAATTAGATGAGTGCATCTACATGAAGACCAGTGGGAGAGAATTTATTATTCTGGTCTTGTATGTAGATGACATACTTCTTGCAAGCAGCAGCATAAAGCTTCTGAATTCTACCAAAACCTTCTTAAAGCATAGTTTTGATATGAAAGACATGGGAGAAGCACATTTTGTTCTTGGTATTGAAATTCTCAGAGACAGAAATGCAAGAATACTTGGTTTATCACAAAAATCATACATTCAGAAAGTTCTCAAACGTTTTGGCATGGAAAATTGCAAAGCTAGTGATAGTCCAATGTCTAAAGGAGATAGACTTCATAAAGGTCAGTGCCCTACATCTATGATTGACAAGAAGAAAATGGAGAACATGCTTTATGCAAGATTAATTGGAAGCCTGATGTATGCTCAAGTCTGCACAAGACCTGACATTGCATTTTGTGTTAGCATCTTATCAAGATTTCAATCCAATGCTGGACATGCTCACTGGATAGCTGGGAAGAAAGCACTGAGATACTTGAAAAAGACTGAAGATTATGTGCTTACTTACAGAAGAATGGAAAATGAAGACCTGGAGTTAAATGCTTACACAGATGCCTCTTACAAATCAGACCTTGATGACTTAAAATCAACATCTGGATACATTTTTATGATGGCAGGAGGAGCAGTCTCATGGAAATCAGTGAAACAATCCTTGACAGCAACTTCAACTTTTCAAGCAGAATACATAGCAATTTATGAAGCCTCAAGTCAAGCAATCTGGTTAAAGAATTTCATTTCCAGACTACAATTGGTTGAATCAGTGGAAAAACCAATAAAACTGTATTGTGACAATTCAGCAGCAGTTTTCTTTTCAAAGAACAACAAGAGATCTTCTGGAAGAAAATGCATAGATGTGAAGTACTTTTCAGTCAGAGAGAATGTTCATTCTGGTGACATAGAAGTTATAAAGATAGGAACAAAGGAGCAGCTTGCATACCCGTTTACAAAGCCTCTTTCTGTCACAGAATTCACAAAACATGTGAAGAAGATGGGCATGTCTTCTGGTTTAGATTCAGATGCTTATTAGAATTCCATCAAGTATAAGGAATAATATGGTGTACTATTGTACAGTAGTTATTTGCTGAAATACATTCTTAAGTATCTATGTGATAATCTCAGATGTTATATCAAACATAAATTATCCAAAGAGCTCAATTTAAAGTTAGAATCATGTTCTATTACTCATTATGATCGATATTACAGAAGAGTATTAAGAAAGTTATAAAGTTCATGTGATCAAATACTTGCTGCACTGTAACATTGCAAGTATTGATGTTTTTCCAAAATGTCAAATACACAATGTTCTTGCAATCAAGATTGGATTGACAGAACTGATCAAATATTGATTAAAGGTATACAACTTAAGTCTTTCAAAATTAAGAATTCTGAAATTACAGGAAAACACAAGTTCAGTGGGAGATTGTAAAAATGAACTTGGTTTTTATTCAGAATTCGAACGTTTGTAAGTGACGTCAGCAAACAGAATTTGAAAATTCAATTATCAGATCTAAATGACGCAGTCATTGATCTGATCCGATTTCGGTCTGATCCTATAACTTAAAACGGTTACAAGCAGTTTGAAACTTTGATGGAAGTAACTGCTTATCACCAATTGATCTATAAATACAAACATTGGTCCCAATTGATACTCACCCGGTTCTCTCTCGAGTTCCATCTGCTCTGGCCGATCAAGGAGGAATCAAGTGAAGAACTAATGGAGAATCACACCACCAGTAAGTGTTTCAATGTTGCATCATGTAAGTCTTGACATTAGATTAGCACAAAACTGAAGAATAAAAGAAATAGCCTTTAACTACGAATAAGTCGTAGTTGATTCTGAGATTATGAAGAACATGATGAACTCGTACGACATGTCGTACAAATGATAAAACCAGAAAAACAAAATAAAAATTTCTATGTTGCATTAAATCTACAGATTCTAACATTTCCTTCTTCAGCCCGAGGCCGAGTGCTTACCTCTTGAGTATGGGGTGCCGTGGTATTCAGCTTCAGTTGAGTGGGGGCAGTCTTCATCGGAGGAGGGATCATGGTCGTCCACTAGATGAACTTAAAGAAATTCACGAGGGAAGAGGTTTACTGATCTAATATGACAAAAGTACACTCACGTGCAGGTCATGTGCCAACATTTGTATGAAAAAGTTCAGAAGTTGATGATGGATAGCAATTCGACTAATTAGAAATCCTATGATAGCACATAGGCAGAAAAAATTTGTAAGGTAGCAAATCAACACCAGAGTGAATCCTTGGCAGCATTTTGGCATTAAGCCTTATCAATAAATTAACACAGTTATCAAAAATAAGCAATTTAGTTCAAGTCAGACGTGTAATTCCAAAAAGACGTTTCACTATTGTTCTGCTACGGCATATTTCAAATAAACTAAATAGGAGTACAAAACCATAGCACATGAAAACAACCAAAGCAAGGAGAACATCATTTGTCAATTCCAGGAGACATGCTATGATCATAAGAAGCTATTGTGGTATCTCCAATCTCAGTTGAATCTAGACTTTGCGCACTTGAATATTGTGAGTGGACTGGAGCCGCCAAATGGGCTGTCTACCACTCTGAACGAGTGCAACTTCTTCTCCTGCCTTAACCATTCCTTGTTTCTGTACAGAAGATACGAAAAATATTAATAATGTTGTGTGAATCAATCAAAAGGTTGACAGGAACTTTAGATGTTCGACATTGTTAATTTCAGCAAAGGCCTTAAATAAAAGTAAAAGAGAGTCAAGATTGACAATTGCCCATATAATCCTTACCTGCAGCACAGTCAAGGCATCAGTGAAGCTCTTCTCTGCATCAGCTGCAAACTCCATGTATATAGGACACACACCTTCATACAGGGCCAGTCTCTGTTGTATCCTCTTACTGCATGGTCATAAAAGTACACGTAGCATAACTATTTAAATTGTCAAATTCATATTCCTAATTTCTATAGCTTACAGCTATCATGAGCAAGGTCTTTGTATCCAGTAACAAGATACTCACTCATTTGTAAAAGCAAATATTGTCCCTGAAGGACGATAATGGCTCAATAGAATAGCCATGAAACCAGTTCTTGTGAACACAACGATTGATGTTCCAAGAGTATTGGACATCATGGTAGCATGGTAAGCAAACATCTCACTCATATGATTCTACAAAGAAAAGGAAGTCTAGTCAGTATCCATTTATGACAATTAGATGGAGCAAAACATTTCCCAAATGTTAAGATGGGAGGATACTGCAGATGGATAATTGAATGACGATATATACGTTCACTAACCTTGAAAGCCTTGCCAAGATTGGCTGGCATTTTGCCAGCTACAACAGTTGCTTCTGTCCGAAGTGCAACGGTGTGCATAACTTTCACAGCCTTCAATGGATACCTGCATAAATATAAAGCCAATGACTGTATTCAGTATCCTACGGTCAACATTACACTACAATCCAAAAATAGTTTCACTAACCATGCCAACTTACTTTCCATGAGCAGTTTCTCCAGAAAGCATAACTGCATCAGCACCCTCTCGGACAGCAATGGCAATGTCTGATACCTCAGCTCTGGTTGGGGTTGGGTGAACAATCATGCTTTCGAGCATATTTGTTGCAACAATAACAGCCTTCCCCATGCTACGGCATATCCTGATAATCTCTTCCTGCATTTTGAGATTAAGGTGTTAAGGTTGTGACAATCTATATAGCCGCTTACAGCTATTTTCAACCATGTTTGTTTGCTCTCTTTTTTTCATATATGTTTGTTGTAAACTACCTGCAAAAGTGGGACCTCTTCAACAGGGAGTTCTGCACCAAGATCTCCTCTTGCAACCATTGCCTAAAGAAGACGTGCATGTGTTAGTGTAATCAGGCAATTTGAAGTGTCTTCTTTATGCTATGTGCCAAACTTTTAGTTTTGCTCAAAGCAGGTTCTATATGTCAGAGAGATCGATCAAAATCTATTAGTCGAATATTGATTGTTAGCAAACGGATAATCAGGACGAGATGTTGGAAATTGTTAATTGCGGACAAAGCTTATAGTCATTAGTTCAGAAAATTACCCCATCAGATGCTGTGATAATGGAATGCAAGTTTGGGATCGAGTCTGCACTTTCAATTTTTACAATAACATGTATATCCACATTGGAGCCTGCAATATCAAGTATTTGTTAAAATTAAGTAAAGCACATTGTACTCAAAAATTCATTTCTTGAATGTAAGATAATAATATTGGAATAGTTACATTGCAGATAGTTCTTCAATTCATATACAACTTGTGCATCTTTGACAAATGAAACTGCATAGAAATCAACTCCATTGTCTACTCCAAATTTGATATCTTCCCAATCTTTCTCTGCAACAAATCGGTATAGAAAAATTAAGTCTGTCCAGACATAGCCTTCAAACTCTTAATAAAAGGAAAGAAACAAAAATAGAAAGAGATGACAGGTATTTTAGGAAGTTAGGAACCAAACCAGTGATGGAGGGTAGTGTTGCACTTTTCCCTCGCACATTCAAATGCCGCCTAGACTTGAGTTCTCCTCCATCAACAACTTCACATTTCACTGAATCTGCTGTCTTGGATTTGACAAAAAACGACATCATACCACCTACAGAACATGTCAGGAGTCACAAATTCAGGATGAATACAAATAATCCTGAAACCCAAATTATTAAGAGGGAACTATGATTATGCATACCATCAACCAGAAGCATGTCACCCTCTTCTACATCATTAACAAAATCATCGTAGTTGACACTAACACAATCTGCTGTTCCAACCCCTCTCTGAATTGTAAAAGTAAACTCTTGCCCCGGGGCCAAATTAATCGGCTGCGGCAGGTCACCACTCCTAACCTCAGGACCCTGACACACACGACAACCGGAGGAGAAATGAAAAGATACTTAGTTTGCTTGGAATATGAATATAACATAACAAAGAAAAGAAAAGAGTAAATTGAGCTGACCTTGGTATCAAGCATGATTGCAATGACATTGTCTTTGGACTGCGCATTGTATTCCTTAACCAAGTCGATAACCTTCTGATGAGAGGCGTGATCTCCATGGGACATGTTGAGTCGGGCGACATTCATACCGGCCTCAGCCAGCTTCCATATCATTTCGCGAGTGTCGGTTGAAGGACCAATGGTGCACACAATCTTGGTCTTGCGCCTCACTGTCGGCTTCGACCACATTACCCCAACCACTGCCGAACTAGTACTGTATTGCTCCTCTATCTAACACCCCCGACGGAGCATAGTAAGCTATACATACATTCAAAACATTCATTCAGTTAAAGTAAACTCAACTCCAACAGTCCAACTCACCTTGGGTAAGTCCTCAGGAGACACCGGAACGACCTCCTCGGCCTGTAGCGACCGCACCGCAGCGATCTCAGACCTCCTTCTGCTGCTGCCGCTAAACACTTTCCGGCAGGGATTCTTAGCGAAGACTGTGTAAGCGAAGCTCGGAGGCTTGAGCTTATCGGAGGTTCGGGATCCAGCGCCGCCGGGGCACAGGATGAAGCTCTGAATCGCTTGCATAGCCATTCTCTCTTTTTCTTATTTGTTTGGAGTGTTTCTGAAAGAGAGTAAGAATGTAGTAGAGGAGGGAGAAATGAGAGGGAGGGGGAGTTAAACGAGCGAAATGAGTTGGACAAGTCGCCGGCGGAAGTTCTGAGGTTTTTCGCTTTGGTCGTATCGAAGGGAGATGACTTGTTGTTTGCAATCAAAGAGATTTTTGGGCCCCGTGGCCTGGGTGGGGACAACTTCGAGGGTTTTGGTTTCAAAAGACCGGAGGAGCATTTAGTCATTTACTGTCTCACACGAGGTAAATAGTTTTTTATTTTTGGCAGAATAAGGTAAATGGACGTTAGATTTTTGGGGAAAATATTTAAAAACCTAAAAATACATTTAGTTTCCAAAAAAACAAAATTTATTACACCATGGTAAAAAATACCTAATTTATGACCCACATTTTAAAAAAAAAAATCAATTGACATCATTTTCTCTAAAAAAATTTAAAAAGTTATAAAACACAATTTTTACATTTCGATTTTACCTCTGAAGAAAGGGTTGCTAGTTCGTCGGTTCATCCTCTTCCATTTTAGTCTCTCTATATCTCTTCTGACCTTCTCTCTCTTCATCAACTGTCTCTCTCCTAAATCTCAACTCGGTTTCGAAACGATCACAATCATCTGAATTTCATCAAAATATACAACTAATTTGAAACTATCGTGCACCAATTCTTGTAATTACCTGGCGAAAACGACTAAATTTTATAGAAACAAACTAGAAATTTCAACAAAAACATGAAATCAAATTCTGATTAGTACGAGTCAAAGAGGGAATTTTGATTACCAGAAGAAGCGAGTCCTAGTCGGCAATCTCGGCCTTGTTCGATCGCTTTGCAACAACCTGAGGAAGATGAAGACGAAGCAGAAGTGAGATGAGAGAGAGAGAGAGAGAGAGAGAGAGAGGTATGGCATTTTTTGTAAATAGTTCAAGTATCATGGTCTTGTTCTATGTATATAATAGAATGAGTTTTTTTAGGATTAAAAAGTTATGGTGGGTTTTTGAGGAAAGACAAAGTCCAAACTAAATTTATTTATTTATTTGTCTATTAATTTTTTTGAATTTAATTACGTATGTAATTAAATTATTCCGGACTACCTTGTTTGCATATTGCATTAATTAATTATTTAATTGTTTAGCAGAGTGCATGTATTTTTTGATTAATTATATATATATGATTAAATATGTTATATTAATTAGTTGAAAAGTTATATATAATATGTAAATGCATATTAATGTGTTAATATTATAGTATATTAGCATTACCACATAACTTCTCATTGCTAACGACTTAGAGAAACAAAGGCCGACGATTTTTGAAGTCGTCGGCTATAGTGTACTATAGCCGACGATTTGTTGCAAAAATCGTCGGTTATACTCTATAGTCAACGATTTATAGCCTACAAGGGTTTTATACTATAGCCGACGACTTCGTAAAAATCGTCGGCTATAGTCCTGTTGGCTATAATGCGTTGGCAATAAGTATAGCCGACGATTTTGTTGCAAAAATCGTCGGCTATAGTACACTATAGCCGACGACTTCAAAAATCGCCGGCCTTTGTTTCTCTAAGTCGTCGACAATGAGAAGTTATGTGGCAATGTAGATTAATTAGTTAAAAAATTATATAATATGATAATTTTGCGCAGAAATATGAACAAGAGTTAGATACAGTTGGTGAATAGAAGTGATGAGAGATATATGGACAGAATCAGAGAGTTTATGTTGTTTGCGATACAACATGCTCAAGGAAAGAAGCGTTACAGGTGTCTGTGCAAAAAATGTCAAATCGATTTATGGAGATTAATGTTATGTCTCAACACTTGCATGACCACGGTATGATTTAGAGTTACACTACATGGAGTAAACACGGTGAACTAGTAAACTTTAGCTCAGGACAAGACTGAACGCAGGGTACAATTACCAGGGTGCCCCATCCAGCGGTAGTGGATTTGGTCCATGATGCTTTTCCAGAATTTTAGTCATGGTAGACGCCAACACGAAGATGGAGGTTATGATACTCCTAATTATGATATAGCCCCTGCAGCCTTGGCCACTGACACTACTGAGATGGATAAGTAAAACATTATGCTACTTAAAACCCAGACCCCGGTGCACTCTGAATGTCCAGAGAATGTGTGTGATATGTAATAGAGGAAATTCACATAAAAGTGAAGAACAAAATGTCACACTGTGTTTTTGACAAAATGTAGGGCATATATATAAATTGCTTCCTGATTGTCACAAACTTCCCAAAAACTCATTATAAGGTTTGAAAGATCTTGAGCAGCCATGGCCTAAAGTACAAGACAATTCACGCGTGCAGAAACGATTGTGTGCTATTTTACAAAAAGTATGCACATTTGGACTACTGTCATGTATGCAACAAGCCCAGATATTTACACTTTAATAGAAGGAGTTTAAATAAGCAAATTCTTGAGAAGGTGCTTCACTATTTTCCATTGATCCCAAGATTGCGGTATTTGTACATGTCTCTATACACAATAGAGGTGATGAGATGATACGTAAAATAGAGAATAGATGATGATGTTCTCAGACACATGGTAAATGGGGAGACTTTTAAAGATTTTGACAGAAATTTTTCAGAATTTATAGCAGAGGTTCGAGATATTAAACTCGGATGACAAGACTCGCCCCAGATTACCATAGAAATTCAGGGTAAGTCTTGCGAGACCCATATTAGAGTATTTAGTACTGTTTAATCAGTACCAGATACTTTAGCACGAGCAACTTGAATTTCAACTAAGAACCTACACTGAGAAGATGGAAGCTGTGGACTATCATGCCTCGAAATCTGGACGATCAAGACTTCAGCCGACTAACCTGCAATCTGGGCAATTCAAAACTAAGGGCACAAGGAAAGACATAAAAATATAAAACGTTAGAGTGAGTGGACAAAAAACATAAACTGTGTAAATCTGAAAAACTTTAATTGTATGCCTTTTCGCTAATTTCTGAGGAATAGTGCGAGTTCAAATATTATAAACTAAACTACAAATGGAGATAGTCATTCAGGGTGTTTTTCCTAACCCGGAATGACTGTATAGATGAAAAATATAGGTGATGGGAGCGTCTAGGGTGTTTGTCCTAACTCGAGATGATCTTGGTCGGGCAGGGTGTTTATCCTATCCTGGTCTGATCGACTATCTGGTGATCAGCTGAATAGTCAAAGTATCGATGCAACTAAATAAACCATCACAAGCCAAACCTCCAAAACATAAAGTCTGTAAAGCATAATTATAAACGTAAAGAATAATTAATGAACTCGCAATCGACAATGAAAATAAAAGTCAACTCACAGTACTATGTCGTAATTTCCATCAAGCCAAAGCACGTTAGTTAATGCTACTATGCATCCGTCACTAGTTGCTAACATGTTTTAGTCGATGTAAATTTCGAGTGATGCAGTTTGTTTTAATGAACGTATCTGTTGCTATATGAGTATATTGAATCATGTGTACTGAGTATATTCAGATGAATCCGTTATCGACTACATTGCAGATATATTGTTTATTTCCAGAGATGTATAGTAGCAAGTGAGATATCAGATTCATTATCAATGGCCTTGTGAGAACTCTAGCTGTATACCAGATTTAGTAAGTATAGGTTCTGATTGTGGTGCAAGATTTCTCGGCAATGTATTATTAATTAAGTATGTTAGTGTTGACCCAGATAAGATTGAAGTGGTGTTGAATCAAAGCAGATCAGTGAGCGTAGTAAATATAAGAAGCCTTCTGGGTTTGAGCTGGTTGCAATTGCCGGTTGATACAGGATTTTCACGTAAGCTTCCGTGGTAAAGAGTTAAGTTTAATTGATCAGAAACTGGAAAAAAAATTTAGTTGTATTTCAGGTTCAGTGAGTACGAGCTTTTTAAGTTAACAGTGTTAAACTAGTAAACCATGTGTTATCAGCAGGGTATGTCAGTGCAAAATCGGATAAGGTTGAAGATGTGTCGATCTGGAGTAAACTTATTAACGTGGCAGTTATTCAGAGCTTTCTGTGTTTAGCTTGTTTTTATCGCCGATTTGTGTTAGACTTTTCATATATTACGGCGCTATTGACCTCATTGTTGAGAAGAGAATTCGATTTAAATAGTCTTGATGTAACACGATAGTTCGAAGAAGAAAAAAGATGATTTCAGTTTCAGTACAGACCTTGTTGTGGTTAGCAGAAAAGTTAATTTGTAGCTGATGTATTTAGTTAGAAATCTGGTGTTACATTATTGCATATTCTGGAATCGCGTATACTACTTTAGTCAGAGATGCGTGTTAGAAGTGTTTTCTTTTATATCACAGTTATTGAGCCAGATGTTTTGTTATTAATTCATGATTCTATCTTCTTATCGAGTTCGTGAACTCCAGAATATTGATCTTTCTTTAGTAAATTGTATGATGGTGAATCGCCTGATTTTTTGCAGATATAAAGGTAGATTCGGTGTAACAGTTAAAGATTAGTCGAAAACAGAAGATTTCCGGTGAGGCTTGTTGCTCGATTCGGTTGGGCATTCTAATGTATATAAAATGTATCGAACCTTGAAGTAGTTTTATGAGTAGCCGAACTTACAACCGAAAATTACCATCTACGTAAGTCAATGTACCATTTGTCAACCAGTTAATGTAGAACGTCAGGAATTTTCAGACTTGTAGCAGCATGTGAGAGGTGGAAGCATATTATTATAGTTTGTTTATAACTTTCACGTATAGTCAAGAACATACCGACATTCAGCTATTTACGAATTGTCTTATGAAGATTTCTCAATTTAGTTCAATCGCATAAAAATTCTTTTGTGAACAAGTTGGCTCAGTTATTATGCAGAAGTAAATAAATGGCAGTGTTGTATATCAGTTGCGGATTAACATAGTTTTCATCTCTGGTGGCGTATCAGTTCGTGAGAACCTACTCAGATTGTTGTGGTATGCTAAGATTATGTATATTACAGTTTCTTATGAAGTGTCAGCATTTGGGCGGAATTCGTCTACGATTACAGTTTTCACTTGAATATCAAGATACCACTTTATAAAGTATTTTATGGTAAGTCAGGTAGTATATGGCTATGCTGATATAAAAGTTAGTAAGGATATGAGCATTATGGTTTATCGTTTGAGAAGTATTATCAGGGCTGGTATATTTATATAATGTATTTCACATATCATGAATATGGATGTATATTTCTAATCGTCTCATATTAGCGTGCCTTGGAAAATTTCAGTTGCAGACAGTTTCAGTTTCAGTTCAGTTCAGGTTATGGAACCGTTGGATATTCGTAACCATCGACAGTAGATTCTCTGGAACAGGAATATTCTGTTAGTGTCAGTGTTTGTGTTGGTACAGAAATCAAACACTAAATGTGATCACGTAGCAGTCAGAACAGTTTGTGTGAGCAGTATCTTCGTTTTTCTAGCAGGCATGTAAATTTCGTGGACAAAATTTTTGTAAGGTGGGTAGATTGTGACAACCTGAACTGTAATCATACAGTTATCGATTTCTGTTACGCGTTATCGCACATTAGTCTCGTAATTAGGTATGTTAACGACTTTTTCACCGGGCGAGAATTTATGTTGACTTCCTTCACGAGAATTGTAGAGTATTTAATTCCGAGCTGTGAGAATTTTCGGGGAATTTTTTGGATAAGCGAGCAATGTTTTATCAAGTTTTGAAGTCGGTTGATAAATATATATAAAAGTGTTATTTTTATTGTTGATTTAATCGTGACCGTCCGATTTTGATCAGATTTGTTTTGAACCGTTAATTTGGGCTGGTATGTGTACGATATGAATATGGTATAAATACGAGACAATAAAGGAAAGTTTTCATTTTGGAGATGTTGGGTTTGACCTGCGTTGACCACGAGTCAAACCGACCCGTTTTGGCCACGAAATGGTTGCCGGTGGTGAGCTCAATTCCGGCCACCTTTGGCCGTGAATCCATAATGAGAAATGTTGCGCTTGAGCTCCTCTTCAAGTTGAGAGGTGGATCGTCGAGATTAGTGGGTGGAGGAGGAAGAACAGACGCAATGAAAATGGCCGGTGGCGGTACTATTTCGGCGGCATTGGTAGTGGCTCAAGACGGTGGCGATGAGGAGAAAATTGATGGGGGTTTTGAAGCCGAAGGAGAGAACAACCTATTTGGACCGGTCTTGGCCCTTGCCATGGCCGGTGGTGGTCGAAAGGAGGAATGATTTCGACGAGGTTTTTGAAGTTCACGGTGAGTTTTGCACATTTTTCGTTTAAAATTGGGCTTAGCTTTAAACTGGAAAGTTATTGGAAATGTTGAAATCTTCAAATTGATATATAGGCCGAAGAATTCTGGGTCGGTGGGATTCTGGCAGTCGGTGGCGGAGCTCTAGCGAGGTGGACGCAATGCCGAACGCAATGGTGAGGTTTATAATCGGATTTGAGTTTGTTAAATTTGGGCAAGTATTTAATCGGACAATTATCAGTTTAATTCACGACAATATTAAAGGACGCTTTGAATATTCGTATAATTGCGAGTTGTTTGATATTCGGGATTGGCTTGGTTTGCGACTCTTAAAAGTAAGGGATTACAGGGAATTGAATTCAGAATTTGGTTGAGTCTGTAATTAAACAGGAAATTACGTTATTCGAGTATATGAGATTCTTGATGTTATTATTCACCAGATTACGATCTTTGCTATTCAATATGAACCCGATGATCAAATATTATTTTCATCGTGGTTACAGGATATTGAGTTAGCGGTCGTATCAGATGAATAATCATGCCGATCGACAGGATTGCAGCTTTATGTTTATCCCGGTAATCTGTGAGTGGGCATCTTTATTTTTCACAGTCGTAGAGAGTTCTTATTTTATCAGCATGCTCTACAGTTTATTTTAGAGCTTTTTAATTACACTTTCCAGTATATTTTATTTTAAGCATTATTGTTGGAGGTTTATCTGTGATGGTTTGATTAAGTGCATCGATGCTCTAGCTATTCAGCCGATCACTGGATAGATTAGTCAGAGGAGGTTAGGTGGCCTTATCTGACTCATATCGACTCAAGGTAGGTGGTCTGGGAACGATCCCGTCACATTTATTTTATTTGTGTTTTTCTATAGATGGTCATACCGGGTGAGAGGCTCAGAACGACTATCCCTCTATTTCATATCAGTTATTTATTTTGAACTCGCATTATTTCCAGAAAATAGTGGAAAGACATGAAATTACAGTTTAACGATTTATACAGATTATTATTAGCTTTTTTCCACTCACGCTAACATTTTTACGTTTTATTTGTCTTTCCCTGGGCCATTATGTTTGTCGTTGCCCAAATTTCAGTGTGTATCATGAGGGTACTGGATGTCGTCGAGGGCGTCGAGTTCACCATTTCACCAGTCAATTCCTTCAGCAGTAGGTTCTAGCTCACTGTCAGTATGTCTCTTGTGTTATTGAAGTCACATTGGACACTAGTTCTGTAGTATTGTCTTAGTGAGACTCTTGTGAATAGGTTGTCACTCGTATAGTTGTCGAGTTGAGCTTCTTTGTATGTGAATCCGTACTTACTGGAAGTATGTTTTCGAATTCTAATTAATGTATCAAGTTTAAATTCCAGTTTTATGTTGAGAAATCCGGATGTACATCTGTGGTCCACGGTATTGTTTGTGGGTTTATCTGCGGAGTGTCAGTTTTCCTTGCAGGTTTTTGGGTGCCTCATTTTTATGGGAAGTTATGTCGAAATTTTCATAGAAATTCGTAGATTAGGGTCAGTCGTTAGGGCTTAATTCTAGATTACTAGTTAATCTAGGGTCGGGTCCTCTCATTTTGGCTCCTCCCCAACTTATCTCCAAGAACCTTACGCATTTTGTAGGCATAATGAAAGGACTCGATCTCGATTAAGCTGTCTAAACCGGAATTTGACCCTAATGACTCTCTTAACTTTAATTTTACCTACTAATTGAAAATCGAAGTGGAGATCCATAACTAAAATGCCACAAATCAAAGAAATTATCCACATATTAGTTCACTACTAAACATATGGAAGACAGACAACTGTTTTCGACATCAGAGCAGCTAGACATTTTAAACTAGCTATGCAAACTAAAATACTAAGTTGCAGAATCAACCTTGAATCCTATAGTGGATATTGCTATGCCATAAAGTGTGTTCGCGCCCAACCTCAGCCGAAACTCTGCAATCTAGGCAGTTGGAAATGAAAGGCCCAGGGAAAGACATAGAAAATATGAAAACCGTTAGAGTGAGTAGACGAAAAGTATCTTAAGAAAAATGAAAGATGTAACTATGTTTCCTTTCACCGAGCATGTATCAAAAAAATAATAGCGATTTTAAAATCATAAGTGTGTGGAGGCGATGGTTAGAGTCAAGCGTCCTCAAGCCACTCAAGAACGTCTCGGGTCAAGCGTTTGTAATGGCCCTCCCAGAGCGTCTCAAGGATCAGCCGAGAAGCCAATGAATCATGCAAAATAACATAGACATGATGTACTTAAACATAAACATTTTTTTTTGAATTTAATTACGTACGTAATAATGTACGGTGACGGAGTACTCAGGTGAAATATTTCAGCGACCTTGTTTGCATATTGAATTAATTAATCATTTAATTGTTAAGCTAATTGCATTTATTTGTTGATTAATTATATATATGATTAAATATGTTAGATTAATTGGTTGAAAAGTTATATATAATAAATGCACATTAATGTGTTAATATTATAGTATATTAGATTAATTAGTTAAAAAATTATATAATATAATAATTAATTTATGCAGAAATATGAACAAGAGTTAGATATAGTTGAGGAATAGAAGTGATGAGAGATATATGGACAAAATCAGAGAGTTTATGTTGTTTGCGATACAACATGGTCAAAGAAAGAAGCGTTACAAGTGTCCGTGCATAAAATATCTTAACCATTGGTTTATGGAGATTAATGTTATGTCTCAACACTTGCATGACCACGATATGATTTGAAGTTACACTACATGGAGTAAACACGGTGAAGTAGTAGACTTTAGCTCAAGATCAAATTTCAGCTCATAGTACAGTTACCAGGGTGCCTCATCCAGCGATAGTGGTGCCCCTTCTTGTAACCCCTCTGTGGATTTGGTCCATGATGCTTTTCTAGAATTTTAGTCATGGTAGAAACCAACATGAAGAGGGAGGTTATCATACTCCTGATTATGACACAATCCCTGCGGCCTTGGCCACTGAAACTACTGAGATGGATAAGTAAAACATGATGTTACTTAAAGCCCAGACCCCGGTGCACCCTGGATGTCCAGAGAATGTGTTGCGATATGTAATAAAGGAAATTCAGATAACAGTGAAGAACAAAATGTCAGACCGTAGTTTTTGACGAAATGCAAGAGCATATATGTAAGTTGCTTCCTGATCATCACAAACTTCCCAAAACCCATTATAAGGTTAGAAAGATCTAGAGAAATCTCGGCCTAAAGTACAAGAAAATTCATGTGTGCAGAAATGATTGTAGGCTAAAATAATCAAGAGCATCTAGGGGATCAGCCGAGAACCCAATGCATCAAGGCAACATAACATAGACATGATGTGCATAAAACATAAACATATGTGCCTTTGTACATACGCATAATCATAAAACTACATCGTAATAGAGTTGCATAAATAAAATTATCTACATATATATAGACTCACAAACGACAATGTAAAACAAAGTGTCCACTCACCTGGATCGCCAGAAAAGTAGTTGTCGATCCACTAACCCGAAAGTCTTACTCGGTGCTCCTAAGGCCAAAATAGTAACCTATTAATAATATTACTAATGTCCGACTAGAGTATAATAAGAAAAACAAGACAAAATGTCCATCGAAAACTCACATTCTATTAACGATAACCATGCGTAGCTACCCTTACTGCTTAATGTATGTAACAAATCACGCATCGACCCCATTTATCGTGCCGTACTACCGAAGCACCATGTCAACTGGGCCTCGATTCGACACTTGATAAACAATCGTGTCAAAGTATCCAGTCACTTCAATTCCTGTACATAAGCTCCATGCCGAAAACCACCATCCCTAAAGGCTAGGGTTTGTCACGCCGTTCGGCCTTTTAACTCGAAATCCCGAAGTACATAAACTTTGAGAGGTGGAGGCTGAGATTATGGGGGTTTAGAAGAGATTGACACCAAGATCGACACCAAGATCGTCCAATTTAATGGTCGTTCGCTGGCGTGGTGTCTCCGACCAGTTTCTTTGAGGAGATAGAGGAGAGAGACACAGGGTAGAAGAGAGAAGAGAAGTTGACCGAAAATGGGAAAACTTTGACTTTCTGTTTGTGGTAAGTCTCATATATACATGCATAATTATCGAAATAGTAAATCTTGATAAAGTTTCGATGACCATAATTTTCTGATCGAAACACCAATTCTAACACTTGACAAATTCGTCTTGACTAAATTTACAACTTTCTTCAATAAAATTTATTGAAAACTTAAACAGTTAGATTCTGATCGAAATGTCGTAGATAATTACTGATGGTAATAAGAATTACCTTCCTCGATTAACTTGTCGAAATATGATTAACTCTTTAATCTGGGTTCCAGTCGTTACACATAATCTCACTCACTGAAGTGAAAATATTTATAATTTCTCCCAAAGACATGGCACTAGAAGTGTCCACAAGAATGTTCCGATCAATCCCAAACTATCTCTTCACTTTGTGCGGTGAATATATCACCAAAGTCTACTAAAGAGAGTCATCGTATGAAGAAATTTGTTGAATAATCGTTTGATCATACATGTCCACGTAATCATGAACATAGTAGAGCAAAGGAGAAGGCTGAAAGGACCCAACCCCGATTTAGCTCCCTAAACCGGAATCGAATCCCTTCGAAAACACGAACCAACAAAAACCGTAGAAATTTTGGCAGAGTTTCCTTACTAACGTGGAATTACCATTACCTGCACGCGGAAAATACACTTCATCCTATGCCACAAAAATCAAACCGTGGGCACCAATCCCATCCGGATTTCTCAATATATCAACAGTAAAGTAAAACAATAAATATATCTATACTTTACTGAAATCCGGAGTAAAATCGTATAACATATACAACAGATTTCTCAGAGCGATCTCTAATGTATAAACATATAAGTATACCACAGTAGGTAGAACAATAAACCTACTGGAAGAAACAAGGTAGCTAGAGCACTATGCCTCCGACCACGACGTGCGACACCAGAGGCTGAACTGCAAACTGGGCACGGAAACCGAAAAGCCCAGGGGAAAGACATGAAAACCGTTAGAGTGGGTGGACGAAAATAAATGTCTTTCAACACATAATATATATGTTATAAAAACATATGCGAGTCAAATGAATAAATATAATAAAATACCCGAGGTAAACTCATACTCCTCCAGCGTACAGAGCATGCAAGTAAAAATCCCACGGGCCCACTCATGGACACGTCCGTGCTAGTACAGTCCGAATCACGGGATCCCAGACTCACACGTGATTCGAGCCAGAAAGGCCTCAGGTCAAGGTATCTGTTTCCACCCGGAACTACATCGGCACAAGAAACAGACATCTGTACCCACCCGGAACTACATCGGCACAAGGTACAGAAACCAGTACCCACCCGGAACTACATCGGCACAAGGTACGGTACCCCTCCTGATAAGCACCCTCGGTGATCAGCCGGGATGCGTGTATATCGATACAACAACATGAACTACGACTGTACTCTGTGTAAATCAAATCACCAATAATCCAATGCAAATACAATAAACAGCATATGAATGCATATACGTTCTAATATCGTATAACACATGCTCATAATAATCACAATCTCGTAAACATGCTCAACATCGAAAATCATATAAAAGACTCGCAAGATTTCCGTGAAAAGAAATTGTCCACTCACAGACTAGCGTAACGCAGTTCGCGTTAACCCGTGATCCGGCGGAAAGTCCCTCGCCAAATGAACGATCACGAACCCCTGAATATTCACAAAGTCCATTTCTCAAAATCATAACTCGACAATTCAAATCAAATCACGAGAAACCACTGTTCTCAGAAACACATAATCCGAATACGACGAATCGTCGAAAATCCGATATGTACATCTCAATACCTCGCTATACTTTCGGACGCTCAACTCGAAAAACGAACCTCCCAACTGCGATCGGGGCGCGATTTCGAGTGAAATGACATGCAACTTGTCGAAAACCCCAAAAAGTCAAACTTTGACCGTCGTTGACCGTTGACCGTCGCGTTGACCGCCGCCCACGGCGGCGCCACCACCAAACTGAAAATTTTCTGGCGGAGCAACCCCTATTCCACTCAAAATCATCCACTGAGCAACTTTGTCAACTGCAACAAAGGCCAATTCAATCTCTAACTAGCTCAATTTCATGATAAACCGAATTGGTACCAAATTTTCCAATCCAAAATTCTCCATCCACAAATCAAATTAGGACTCCATACTTACATGGTAGCTTGTAGGTGAGGAGAGCTACAAAACCCAGTCCATTTTGTAGTTCAATTCCACAGGAATCATGAAACCCGAATAGCCTCAATTTCTTCAAACTTTTGGCCGGTTTTTCTTCTCTTTCCGGCGAGCCACGCCGTGAGAGGTGGTCGGATTCCACAAGAGGCAGCAAGGCCGAGTCGAACGAGCCAAAGCCCGTGCCCGGAGGTGGCCGGAATACTCCACGTCGCCGGTGAGCCGTGGCCACCGCCGTGAGCTCTCCTCCTCCAAGTTTGACCGAGTCAACTCATTTAATTCCCAACTTTGACTTTCCCTTTTTGGCAATCCCACTATTTATAGCCTTTCCCAAAGAGGAAACCCCCATAAATACATTTCGCGACAAACTTTAAACTCCCGTAACTTCCGCGTCGTAATTCCGATTCCGATAATTCTCGCGGCAACAAACTCGATTCAACATGTTCTTTAATTATCACCCGAAGTCAAACACATCGACCAAACGGATAAAAAGTCAACTGTTCAACCCAAACACAACTTATCCGATTAAATAATCAACAAACAGAAATATTCACAACATAATCTTCGTAACTCAGAATAATGCTCCGAAAGTTCCCACGAGCTCGAAATTAAATTCTCAACAACTTCCGTGAAGAGGCCGAGACCAAATTCTCGACCGGTAATTTAGTCGTTAAAAGAGCCACCAATTAAACTCGTTTCCGTCAAAACTTCAATTATTCATTACTTATTCCTCGGTCGTCCAAATAACGATCCGGAACCGCATTCGAACTCGAAATCACACGTACAACGACTCTCGAGAAGAGACCCAACTCCAATTCTCGGACAATAATTAAGTCGTTAACAAATCCGACAATCCAAACAACTGTCGGAAACCTGCGACAACACGCGAGCTCGTAGATTAATCTGATTCCACTGCTGATTCTGTTCTGGGTCGTCACAAAGGCTGACCATAAACTTACTCGACATTATCCAAAATTCAAAATCTCTCTTCTTGGCCTTTTTTTCAAACCACTGACAGCTTAAAGAAGCATTTTGATATTGAAGTGATCATGTTATCGTGGAGGGAAGGCTGTAACTCATAGGCACCGTAAGGAATTATAACAGGGTTTTCAAATCGTTCTAGTAAGACCACTTGGAGGAACACGTTGGACACCAAAGCATCAACCGTATAATGACCAACACTCTCATGCTCGTCGGTAGATATATGATCAAGCATCAAATAAAAATGACCATGGAATATTTGAGCCAACATGAGTGTGATGTCATAGGCTACCACCACAACAGAGGAAAGGAGCCGCTACTTCACCTTCTTGTGAGGGGTATTCAAAAATAATAAACCTACTCAGCCAATACGCAAACAAGGCATCTAATCTTCAAATAGAATCGTAGCCCTTCCCATGATTAAAGTTAATCCCATCATATTCTTGAAAAGTGTCGTCTCTAATTGGAAAATTTAAACTTTTAATAGCAACTCCATGCACGCCTCTGAAATTCCTCCAACCTCTCTTTCTAATCAGCATCTAATACCATGTCAAAATTGTCATTCCCTCAAAGGATTGGGAGTCTCATAATATTTTGGACGTCTTCCAAAGTGGGACTAAATAAAAGGACCCGACTCCGATTTAGTTGCCTAAACCGAAATCAAACCCCTTCGAAAACATGACATTAACAAAATTTCGCCCGAGTTTACTTTAAAATATGTTAGCCAAAATTAAAACCTGCAAAGAGAATCACATTTCGAATATTCCACAAAAGCCAAACCGTGGGGATTTCTCAACATCATATATAACAAACTAAGAATACAAGAAATCCAGAAAAACATTCAAGAGTAAACTCAACTGAAAAAATAACATAAGTATTCAGAGAGACGCCTATACACAACATATACAACTAGTAGGTCGAACTGAGAACTTACACGAACTGAAGTGTGACTTGAACTCTACGCCTCCACCGTCGACGTGCAACCCCGGAATTCAAACTGCAAACTAGGAAAAAGAAACCGAAAAGCCCAGGGGAAGGCAAATGAAATCGTTAGAGTGAGTGGGCGAAAATAATAATATGTTTTTCTCAACATATAAGTATATAGGCTCATAAAAGCATAATGTGAGTCAATGCACATGAAAATCTCGACAGGGTACATTTTCCCTGATCCATAAAGATGCACATAAAGCATGCGGGTCGGGGTCACTCACGGACTCCTCCGCATAGTACCGTCTAATCACGGGATCCCAGACCCCCTCGTGATTATAAGTCTGAAAGACCTCAGGTCAAGATATCTGTCATTCCCGGAGTATTTCGAGGATCAGTCGAGAAGCCAAAGCATAGATGCTACATCTATATCTGAGACTGTACTCTGTTTAAACCAAATCATAAATACTTTCCATGCACATGCATAATCGTAAAATACATAATCATAAAATACATACTTGTATATGCATAATTGTAAATGCATACTAATACAATGCATAATCGTAAAGTGTATAATCATAAATACATAAAGTAAATGCATATTTTGGACTTGCAAATCAACTGTGAAAATAAAGTGTCCACTCACAGTATGAAGTTAACTCTGAGGTCCGGCGGAAGATCCATCGCCAAACACTCGATCACGATCACCTGAATAACATGGATACAATCAATACATATTGAAACACAACATACAGAGCTAGTACGTCAAGAACCCTGCATTCTCGAAAAACGTATCGCTCGAAATATCAATGAGGATAGCAAAATACCCAAAATACATCCAAACAACCCTCGTCCTAAAATAGAACACTCAGTTTAACTCAAAAACCTCACCATTGCGTTTGGCACGCGAAAACAAGTAAAACGACATAAAACTTGCCAAAAATCTCATATCGCCGAAGCTTCACCGCGCACAACGAGTCTTGGGGCCGCCGCCGCCGGTCGCCGGAAAATTCACCAACCCAGAAATCTTTGACCTATAGATCAGTTTGAAGATCTCGACATTTCCAACAACTTTGTAGTTTAAAGCTAAACTCAATTTTAATTGAAAAAGGTCCAAAATTCACCGTGAAGTTCGAAAACCTAGCCGGAATTCAATTTCTCCAATCGGCCAGCACCGGACACGGCAAGGGCCGTGAACACTTGGGATAGACTCACCATCCCAAGGGCTACAAAACCCCTACAAGGTCGATCTCATCGCCGCCGTCTCCGCCACCTCCGTCGCCGACGAAATTCGCCGAAAAATCTCCAACTTCACCGCGTCGTATCTTCTTCATCCGACAACCAAAATGAGTGATCCACCTATCAAAAGAAAGAAGAGCTCAAACCCAACAACTTCCATGAAGGAACCACAGCCAAAGGAGGCCGGAATCAAGCACACCGACGCCGAGAAGCTCACAGCCCAAATGGATTAGTTTTGACCCGTGGGTCAACGCGGGTCAATGGTTAAAATCCCAAAAATGGAAAGTTTCCAAAATTGCCTCGTATTTATATCATATATATACCGTACACATACATGCCCAAATAAAAACGGTTCAAAACAAATCTGATCAAGATAGGACGGTCACGATTAAATCAACAATAAAAATAACACTTTTATATATTTACCCAACCAACTTCAAAACTCGATAAAACATTGCTCGCTTATCCGAAAAATTCCCTGAAAATTCTCACGATCTCGAAATTAAATCCTCTACAATTCCAGCGAAGGAACTCAAACCAAATTCTAACCCGATATTAGTCATGAACAAACCCACGAGTACGATTAATTCACAATAATCACGGCTCAGACCAATATGTACACATTCCACAATTCGGGTCGTTACACTAAACTCTCCCATGAGCAAACAAGTATGTGTGTCCTGACTCCATCTATGCACTACATGATAAAGATGAAGCTCATCCTTAAAGATATCACAAGAACTGTTGATGAAGGGAGAAGTCATCATCCTTTATCACGTCTTTAATTAGATACCTAAATTGACCATCCATCTGGTGCCACTGAAGGAGCACGAATGTATATGGGAACTGTAGGAAAATCTCTAAGCTCAATACAGAGTCTAGAGATAGTTTTTGGTAAAATAAGGCTCCCTGACTCCATATCATCTTCACATCTCACTGCAGCGACATAAACTATCAGACCATCTTTTACGAAAAATTGGTGATCCAGAAGTTGGATAGGTTCGTGTTGCTTTGCCATTATTTATCACAGGTGCAAACTACTTGCAAACCAAAAAAGCATAGGGGTAAGGCAATGTAACAACTACTAAAGTACATGACTCAAACATCATGCCCATTGACAAAAATAACAAACGAACATCGAGCTATGACATAAACACACTAAGACTCATCACCAAAGTACTAGAAGCCAAGCCATGCTACTCGAGGAAAACAATAATACATGCCAATAATGCACATTCTCATTTCCTTAAAAATTATGGAGAGAAACAAAGAGATAACCTAAACAAACAAACAAAAAAAGATTCGCCAAAAGCCAACAAACAGGCAATGAACCAAGCATATTATTCATACACACTTTTGCTTCTAATAAGAATAGGTGAGAGACAGTAAATCCAATCCAAACACATAAACTCAAACACAACGCAAACTATGAATCATCCAAAGCTAATAAAATGCCAAGCAAAGGAAATACAATAAAATTAGCCTCAAGCATTGTTTTATTCCACAATGTACAAAACTTCACTGTGTTCCCTACAACAAATCAAGGTTCAGTAAATCAAACACGACACAAACTATGACACCACCATATCTTGGAAAATTGAAAATCAATGTTCAGTAAATCCAGTTCATACAATAAGAAGTTGTTCAATATAGAATCTTATTTGCTTAACTCAAATCCATATCCACGGTACTTAAACTAGGCTTTATACATATGAGAGAGAGAGAGAGAGAGAGAAGAAGTAGAAGAAGAAAACAAGATCAAGCATAAGGAACACATGCTGTCTCTCTTATGAACAAAACAAAAATAGAGCAAAAGAGAAAATGAAGAAGAAGAACGCGCAGGAGGGCATATCATCAGTCCTTTATCTCATATTAATCAAGATCGATCAAAGCCTAATATGTCTTTCGTCGACCCAATTGTTCAAACGGGTCTCTTCCAATGGTGATGAAGATATCAATAGGAGGATTGTTAGCAGAACACATGCAATAAGAAAAATAACAAGAGATGCTTGATTACTCCCATAATCAATAAACAAACAAGCACATACCCATGATCAATTTCATCACAAATCCTATTAGGAGAAAGTATCGATGACAACAAGAGAGATGATTAACCTTTAGGTTTTAGAATCTGGGAGATTATGAAGCCAATCTATCTCCCCCTTTTTTTTCCTCACATCGAGGCTCGCACGAGAAACTCTCCTCAGGGATTTGTAGTAAAATTGGAAGTAACACTTGACAAATCGAAGAGAGTCGCAATAGAAAGTGAGAAGAAAAAAGAAACGTCTCTGGATCACCCACTTCCGATTCAAGCACTCCTCTAAAACCCCTCCTATGTCATCTCCCTTGTGAGAAGTGATCTTGGTGAAATTTATGATCCGTTTATGCAACTTCCAATCACTATCCAAGAAATGGGCCGTGACTACCATGTAGTTGATATTTTGGATCGAGGTCCAAGTATCAGTTGTGATACTTACCCTTTGATCACATATGACACTCTTTATCTTAGTCTTCTCCAATATAAACAAATCCCAAACAAGAAGTGCAACTTTCTTCCTATTTGGAATCTTAAACCGAGGTTGGGCCTCCTTCATCATCTCTACAAACCCCGCCCCTTCAACCACCCTAAACGGCATCTCATCTCTAACAACAAATTCCACAACCTTAGCTTCAAGCTTTTTTTGATTAAAGTCACATCTGTGCAATTTAAGAGTATAAATTGATGGGAAAAGATGTTAAATTATCAGAAACTTTTGGTTCACCTTTTGAATTTGGTGTTTGTTGAGCAAAGACTTTACTTACATCCCATATTTCAAACCAGCAAGCATGCATATACAGGTAATAAGGGAAAAAGCAGCTTCCAAAATTCAAATCGACCCAAAAAGGGTAATGCGATCAAACCAAGAGAGGAAGACACACATCAGAATTCCAACACTCAAGATGATACTGCAATCAGAGAAAATCAAACAAAACAAAAGAAAGAGGGATTGTCTTGCTGCAGAGATAAAGGAAAGGAGCTATGTACCATGAGCGACGTGAGGTTTTGGTACTAAGGTTGGTACTCAGGTTTTGGTTTCCCAGAAGTCGCCGCCGCCGATTTGCAGAGAGCCGATGAAGGAGAGCTACGGCTGGGAAATTTTTGAGAAGAAATCAACGGAGAAGAAGAAGAAAACTGAATTGATTGAAGAAGAAATCGACTGAATCTGGATGAGAAAGAGTGGCTGAGATTGACTTGTAATCTCAATCCTACGGCTGAGATTATGGAAGGGTATTTATGTCGGGTCGGGTCGGGACATTGTCGGGTTTCAATATTCAACCCCGATCCCGGTCCCGTTTTGTGTCGGGTCGGGACAAAACCCGAAATGTCGGGTCGGGTTTTTTCGGGTCGGGTAAAAGTCGGGTCGGGTGCGGGTCGGGCAGCGGGTCGGGTCGGGATTTCGGGGATTTTTCCCACCCCTAATTTAAGTGCTAGAAGCTGCCCCATCTCTCTCCTTAAATTCGAGCTCCACACTCGGTAGAGAAAAAAAGATTTCATTTGGGAAGTTTTCACTTTGTCACTAGTTTTGAGAGCTTTCCCTTCTCACTAGAATTAGAAATAGTTCCCTCACGGCAAGCTCAAGGAAGAGCCGAACTGTAAGGTTGCTCCACCACCACAAAGAGCCCCTCACGACCTACCTCCTCCCTAGCTAGCTTGTCGTGAGGCCCTTCTTTTCTCTCCATCTTTTCGATGCAAACAAGGAGCAAGGAAGTGAAAATTTAAAGCCATGGAGTGAAAGCATGGATATTCACATTAGTTGTTTTAGGAAAATTTAGACATATATTGAATTATGACTAAGTAATGAGAATCATTCAGATATTACTATATCATGTAATCAATAAACAGTATATACATGTTTGTTGGTATTAGGAATCTATCCTTAATAATAGATATGATCTCACTTCTTTCCTTTATTACGACTGAGTACAATAAGGAAACCTTTATGGGCAAGGACTTATTGGAACTCCCTATATATGTGAGCATTGGTTCATGTTTTCTATACGCGTAAGCATTCAGAACCTATTCCCATCAAGGTGCTTAAAGATATAGAGAACAGAAGACCGAAGCTATTACAATGGCCATATCGATTAACGCTGCAGGTAATCTTCTAAACACTACAGTTATATGTCGAGTGTGTTTACATGTACTGATTGAACTACAGACTTAAGCTTTCAATTGGTATCAGAGCTTTTGGCTCGAGAATCATACATGTAGATCAATTTAGAAAAATCGACACAAAAAAGAAGAAGAGAGGCTAACAGTAACAGGTCAACCATTCTGGCTAACCCATTCAGAACAACCCATATATATATATATACACTTGGGACTGTGAGTTGCGTGACCCAGCCCATGACCCGTTTAGTTTATCAAACTGGTCCAAGTCATATATTGACTGACCGTTGAGGATAGAGTTTGAAAAACCTGGGTTTTTTCATTGAAGGCTGAGGAAGAACACGCTCGGGTTCGTATCATGAACTCGCAAGGATTCAATCCTTTGGGCTCACTGAATCAGGTATGTTTAGGAAATGCATAGAGAACCTAGAGCATATCCCGGTGTGCACATAGGTTAGGATAGAATTGGGATTGTGCCTTGATTGACCGGATGGAACTTACGTTTCTGTTAATTGCTGTGTGTTCTTGATTGAATGAATGAATTGTTATGCTGCATATTGTGTGAATTCCGCTAACAGTGCAGCGCTGTGAGCAGAGGCTAAGGTATGTTAATTGCATGATTTTTGAGTGATTGATCTGCTCTAAACAAACTCTGTTGAATCTGTAGAATTCTTCTGAAATGGACAGATTGATTGGTTCGAGTAATCAAGTTTAACAACTTAAAAAACCATGATCCATGAATTTTACAGCAAGGAACACGTTTTTCTCATACAGTTTTAGTAGAAGGACATTACAATCAAACTCTGAATTTCTAAAACAACTGTAACAGTATATTGCACATAGCAAAACTTTTCCACGTTTTTTTTGGAGATTCATTCAGCATCAAAGAGTTTTGAAAACTTGTGTTACTGAGTTTAAAAATATGTACATTTTGTCTTCCATAGAAGTGTTGGTACATGGTTTTAGAGTCAGTACAGCTGCACACATAATTTTTAATCTCATATTTGGATATGATAGGAGTTCTTCTTCTGCCATTAGGTGATGATTTCTCCTCTTATATAACGTGAGCTTAACAGTTGTGGTGTGTGGATACAGAATTCAGTGTGTTTAATCTATTATTATATAAGTGTAGTTAGACATGTGTTTTGGGAATATATTTGTGTTGAAACATGTTTTGTTTGACTTGTATGAAATCTTCATTCAGTAATCACAGGATTTTCATAAACAAAAAAAACCTTGAAGATACCTACAGTAGACAAGAACTAATTAAGTTTTCCCCTTGATTTGCTCCTTAGGTGTCCAAGTTGTCACTCTCAACCAAATTGAACTGTTGACTGGTTCCAATTATAAAATCCTGGAGAAGACAAGTTGATATGTACTTCTCACTCAACAATGACCTCGATAGTTGCCTTATAGATCCCATTCCTGATCATGTGGAAGCAGATGATAGAGAAACCAATAAGGCAGGATGGGATTATCAGCAAAGCTGGTTTAGGAAGAACAGCACATGCAGAAATATCATTAGGGCCACCATGACAGAAACCATAGCTGGAACCATCCCTGAGTTAGAGTATGCTTATGATCTTCTGGAATTTATTCATGAAAAATTCAAGAAGACTGATAAGTCTGAAGCTGCCATCCTATCAAATCAACTCAATTCCCTTAAGTATAACAGAGTTGGGGGAGTCAGAGACCACATTCTCAAGATAGAAAACATCACACTTAAGATGAAGAGACTGAACATGAGTCTCCCTGATGAATATGTGGTACATACTGCACTCCATTCTCTTCCTCAAAGCTTCAGTCAACTTAAGACAAGCTACAACACGCAGAAGGATAAATGGGATCTGAATGATCTCATTGTTATAGCTACTGAGGAAGAAAATAGGATTAAGGCAGATGATCCAGGCTATGGGGTTATACAACCAGCAAAGGAAGCAACTCACTACAAGAAAACAGCACTTAGACCACGGAAACGTAATTGTTCCGTGGTCCAAGTGACACTTGGACGACGGAAAAGACTTCGTGGTCCAAGTACGACCTGGACGACGGAGAATACAATCTCCATCGTTCAGGTGATCACCTGGACCTCGAAGTCTTTTCCGTCCTCCAGGTGATCACCTGGATGACGGAGATTGTATTTTCCGTCGTCCAGGGGATAACCTGGACCTCGGAGTCTTCTCCGTCCTTCAGGTGATCACCTGGACGATGGAGATGGTATTCTCCGTCGTCCAGGTGATCACCTGGACAACGGACCGACACGCCGTCGTCCGAGTACGTAACGTACTTCCACTTAGACGACGTACCGACACCTCCGTCGTCTAAGTGAAGCATTATATATATATAAGCCCGATGCCAAACACTGAATTCATTCCATTTGAAGAAGAATGGAAGGAGAAGGGAGAAGGAGAAGGGAGCTAGCTAGAAGGCCGATCGCGAGAAGAATCCAGATCCGGATCGATAAGGGATCTCCGCTGACTAGATAGCTAGCTTAATTAACGTACAGATATCGAGAAGGCCAACAGGTACGTACGCAGTTAAAATTTGCTTAATTAATTAATATATATTTAGTGAAAACGTACGTACATACATGCAAGGATGTTAGTTATATATATATATGTACAGATCGATTAAATTACGTACGTAATTGATGGATCGATGTAGATCGAGTACGTATAATTAAGCGTAAATTAATGGACTAATATATATATATGTAATATATAATTAATTAATTATAATATTTTGTAGCAGTATGGACAAGAGTTGGATGAAGTTGAAGAATAGATGTGATGTCCGGTATATGGATGGAATTAGCGAATTTGTGAATTTTGCGATAGAACATGGTCAGGGAAAGAAACGTTTCAGGTGTCCGTGTCAGAAATGTCTTAATTGTCAGTATGCGGAGGTTAATGTTATGGTGCAACACCTGTACGAAAATGGTATGATGTGGAGTTACACTACATGGAGCGAGCATGGTGAAGCAGTAGAGTTCAGCGCAGCAGACTTCAGCTCAGGGTACAGTTACCATGGTGCCTCATCCAGCGGCAGTGGTGCATGACCCACAGCTTGCAACCCAACTGCAGATTTGGTCCATGATGCGTTTCCGGGATGTAGTCATGGTGGAAACCAACACCAAGACGGAGGTTACAGTACCACTAATGAGCATGATGACACATTCCCCGCAGCTAGCTTGGCCACTGACACCAGTGAGATGGAAAAGTACAACCGGATGCTACTTGAAGCGCAGACCCCGGTGTTCCCTGGATGTCGAGAGAATATGTTGCAATATGTGATGGAGCAAATGAAGATAAAAGTGAAGCACAAAATGTCAGTGAGTGCTTTTGACGAAATTCAGGAGCAAATATGTAAGTTGCTTCCTGATGATCACAATCTTCCTAAATCTCATTATAAGGTTAGAAATATCTTGAGCAGCCTCGGCCTAAAGTACAGGATAATTGACGCATGTCCGAATGATTGTGTGCTATTTTACAAAGAGTATAAAGAGTTGGACTATTGTCCCGTATGTGGCCAGTGCAGATTCCAGTTGAATAGGAAGAGTTCGAAAAAGAGAATTCCTGTGAAAGTTGTTCGATATTTTCCCTTGATTCCCAGATTGCAGCGCCTGTACATGTCGCTACACACAGCAGAGGCGATGCGATGGTAAGCAGAAAAGCGAATAGATGACGATGTCCTGCGACACGCCGCGGATGGGGAGGGTTTCAAACATTTTGACAAAGAATTTGGAGACTTTGCTTCAGAAGTTAGAAATGTTAGACTCAGCCTATCTACAGACGGATTCAATCCTTGGGGAAGTAATAGCTCCGCCGTCAGCACTTGGCCAGTTATTCTGATGCCGTACAACTTGCCTCCGTGGATGTGCATGAACAAGGAATTTAATTTCCTTACCGTACTAATTCCAGGTCCTAAATCTCCATCGAAGTGCTTAGATGTCTACCTCAGACCTTTGATCGACGAGCTGAAACTGTTGTGGGAAAATGGAGTCCCAACTTATGACAAATTCACTGACACGATATTCACGATGAAGGCTGCCGTAATGTGGACGATCAGCGATTTTCCAGCTTATGGGATGTTGGCAGCCTGCAGGACAAAAGGATATAATGGATGTCCTATATGTTTGGACGACGTGAACTCTAGTTGGCACGCGGGGAAGGTGTGTTACTTGGGTCACCGTAGATGGCTTCCTCACGACCACCCGTGGCGACAGGATGAAGCAATGACGCGGTACGGTAGAGAACAATCCTAAACCCCGTAGTTGGTCGGGCGAAGAGATTTTAGAGAGGGTGAGCTATTTCGACTTTAGTGTGTTGAGCAATGACGCGGATGTAAAGAAATGCAATCCAATTCCTCCACATGATCTGAGCTATTGGGATCACAAGAGTATATTCTTTGAACTCCCTTACTGGTCGAAGTTGAAGCTGAGGAACAACTTGGACGCGATGCACATAGAAAAGAATGTGTGCGACAGCGTGGTGGGAACAATTCTCGGTATTAAGTTCAAGACTAAAGATACTCCCAAAGCGCGGAAAGATTTGGAATCAATGAATCTACGTCGCCCCTTGTGGTTGAGGAGGGATAGGAAATGAGTGTACAACAAGATGCCAGATGCACCTTACACAGTGAAGCCGACGCTTAGACGTTCTGTATTTCACTGGTTTAAGGGCGTTCGTTATCCGGCTACGTCTGCAGCTACTATAACTGGATAAGTGGACGAGGTACAACACAAGTTTGTTGGTCTAAAGACACATGACTATCACGTTATGCTGCAACGTCTGATTCCAGTGGTAATTCGACCATACTTGCCTCGGGACGTCGTAGAACCAATAGTGGCATTGTGCAGGTGGTGGCAGAGGTTATGCGCCAGAGAATTAAAGAAGTCAGATGTGGTGGAATTGCAACAACAAATTGTGCACATCATTTGCAAACTAGAGAGGATTTTTCCCCCTGCTTTCTTTGACATCATGATTCACCTAATGATCCACCTGCCCGAGCAGGTGCTAATTTCTGGTCCGGTCCAGTACACTTGGACGTATCCTCAAGAAAGGTACGTACATCTACTTAATTAATTTGTTCCACTGGAGATTATATATATACTAGCTAGCTATATGTACTTATTGTTATTGTACGTTTGATTTTGTAGACAGCTTGGACAGTATAAGTCATTCGTCAAAAACAGGTCGGCCCCGGATGGCTCCATAGTAGAGACATACCTAATGCATGAGTGCGTTACTTACTACAACAGGTACCTCAAAGATCCACCACCTCCCACTGCCTCCGATCGCAGTGCCCGCATCAATCTTTCTGTCGTCACCAATGTCGTCCGACCGTTTAAAGAAGTATTAAAGGAATCGTTAACACGGGAAGAACTTATTGAGGCACATTGGGTAGTGTTACGAGACTGTGACGAAGTTGAGCCGTACATGATGTCATACAGGGAGAGGCTTCAGGCGTTAAATCAAAACAAGAGTTCGGCGTGGATTGAGAAAATGGTTAAGAAGTTTCCCGATTATTTCTTCCATTGGGTACGTACGTACGTCTCGGTATTAATTATTTAAATACATATATGTTTGTAGAAAGTAAACCCTTATATTAATTTGCCCTTTTTCGCAGATGATTGATCTGCAAAAATCTGAAAACCACGTAGGGTGGTGGTCATGGCCAAAGCACTTGCTAGCAGGGAAGCCGGTTAAACACTATATTTATCCAGGATGTTTTGTGAACGGTGTAAAGTTCTATTCATTGGCCCGAGACGAAGGAATAAGAACACAAAACAGTGGGGTCGCGGTTGGGAAAGACAATGATCTATATTACGGGGCTATTGTATATGTGGTTCAGCTATGTTACGGGAATGATGTCAACGTTTTCCTATTCAAGTGCAGATGGTTCAAGCGTACAAAGGAAGACCTGGGACTATTATCAGTCGATACAAACTCTAGCTGGTATGAGGATGAGCCTTTTGCTCTCGCCACCTTAGTTCGGCAGGTGTTCTATCTCGACGATCCGAAAGCCGGTGAAGGGTGGAAAATAGTGAACCATATCTCTCACCGAGGAATATGGAATACAGAGACAATTGAAGGGACACCGGCGACGACTGAAGATGCTGCTGAACCAGAAAGAGACATTCCTGCCTATCAAGAGCCTAATATTTCTGTCATCCGCTCCGATATAATGGACCTGGTTCAAGATGGTGAACGGTTACCCATGCCTGATGGTTGTACAGATCTAACTGAAGATGAGATTATCGATGAGGTAGATGAAGAAGACGAGCAGGAAGAGGATGCAGACGAGGACGAGGACTCAGGTTATTCGTCGGACGATGTTGAGTACGATGATGAGGATGAGCCGTCGTCTAACGGGGATGAGGACGATGATGATTATGACGAAGAGTACGGTCATACGACGAGGGAGATTAATTGGTAATTAATTATTGTAATTATTGTAATATATATATGATCGATGCGTCTTTAAGGTAATTAATTAATCCGAATTATATATCCTGGACAACGGAGATATGAGATATTCCGTCCACGTTTATATTAGGTCCCCCGCCACACCTTTGGCGCCCCGCCAAATCTCAATCTCATATAAAACCCTAAATCCTGGACCCTAAATCTAGCAGATCGGATCGATCGATAAATTTTTTAATTATATTCTTGAATCAGAATAATTGAACGGACACACAAATGACCGGGGACGACCTAAACCGTAAACCCTAAGGCTCTAACCCCTGAATTCGGGGTTTAGAACTTGGACGACGGAGAATGGTCATTATCCGTCGTCCAAGTACACACTAGGACAACGAAGATGGTAATTCTCCGTCGTCCAAGTTCACAAAACCTAAACCCTAAACAGTAAGGCCCTAACCCCTGAATTCAGGGTCTATACACCTGGACGACGGATAACGTCATTCTACGTCGTCCAGGTAATCACCTGGACGACGGAAACGCTCATATCCGTCGTCCAGGTGCAGATATCGTAATTTTTTCTAAGACAACGACCATCTAGACCTGCTTCCAAGGCATATTCTTTTCATCAAGACTTTAGATTAAACAATTCTTGGTGTGTGAGCTTCGACGGTTCGAAAATCGGAGTTGCGAAATGCCTTGTATCCACGTTTCCGGTTTGTGAAATTATCGGTTTTGCAGTTGACTGAGCCGATCAAACCCTTCCCGAACTTATTATTTTATGGTCCTTTGAAGACAATTATATATTATGTTATGACGAACATATCCAACGGTTTTTTTGTCCAAATTCAATTTCGTTAATACTCTGTTGCAAATGAGCCTCTACTCATGAACACTTAAGTCGTAAGGATTAGTCGATACTTAACAACTTTCAAAACGAAAATCTATTCGTCGGTTCAAATTTAACTGTTCATATATACGATGCGTTCATCGATATTGGACGACTATTTCACTCCAATGACAGATCGCTAAATTCGTAGCGAATTAATTTTAAACTTTTTTTTAACGTAAATTGAACCTGGACAACGGAGAATGACGTTCTCCGTCGTCCAGGTGAAAACCATGGCGGTTCGTTTTACCGCCTCAACTTTTTTACCATGGCGGTTCGATTATTTTTTTATTTTATTTTCAATGAATTTTTCACCTGGACGACGGACCTGGACGACGGAAAACGTCAATCTCCGTCGTCCAAGTCGAAAATCATGGCGGTTCGTTTTACCGCTTCAATTTTCGGCGCCGCTTGAATTTCCACTTAGACGACGGAGAATCAATTCTCCGTCGTCTAAGTCCAAATTTATGGCGGGTGAAACGTCTCGCCCATTAATTACGCGCCGCTTCGAAAATATTTAACCCTTTACCTGGACGATGGAAAACACTGTTTCCGTCGTCCAAGTGCACTTAGACGACGGAGAATAGTGCTCCGTCATCTAAGTGAAACTCTATAAATAGCCCGCGGCTCATCTTCTTTTTCTCATCCCTTACAACTTTCTCTCCTCTCCTCTCTCTCTCTCTCTCATTCCGGCGATTCTCCTCCGGCGACGCTCCGACGACATTTTTTCCGGCGTGGTTCCTCCTCTCCGGCGATATTCCCGAAAACTCCGATTCGGTAAATTTTTATTTTTCCCTTATTAAAATAATTTTCATTTAATTAATTAATTAATTAAATTCTAAATATAATTAATTAGTAGAATTTAATTTATTAATTAGTTTTAAATATTTCCTAAATGATTAATTATTGTTATTAATTAATTATTGTTATTAATACTAATTAAATGAATAATTGTAAATTTATTGTTATTAATTATATTTAGATTAATTATTGTTATTAATTAAATAAATGATTAAATATTGTTATTAATTAATTAAATGGTAAATTATTGTTATTAATAATAATTAAATGAATAATTGTAATTACTTGATAATTTATGAAATGAATAAATTTATTATTGTAATTATTTATTATTAGTTGCATGATTAAATAAATTTATTATTAAATTTATTATTAGTACGTGTTCGATTTAAATTTAGTACATAGGCTTGGTTTATTAAGTCGCACTCTTTGGAATAGATGGCGCCTCTTTTCCTAGCTTATCTCCTTAACCCCTCGTGATGTGTGGATTTCATCACCGCACACCATAACCTAAGTGAAGTTATGGACACGAGGTTGAGGGCGGAGTTTGCAAAGGACTTGAGGGAGTGTAAATTTTCGAAAAATTGTCCGAATGTCGGACATGGTGTCTAGAAACGGGTTATGACTGGTGACAGGATTTGGACTAAGAAAGACTTTTGTCGAAATTAGTCCTGCCTCTCGCGTTATCTCTATCCCTAACTGGCCATGTTTTTCGATTTAACCAAGGCTGATTAATTGAAAATTTACACTTTATCGCGCGGGTCGCACGTCCATTGAACGACCGAAAAAGCCAAGCTAGTGTACTCTATTTAAATCTTAACCGTACTTAATTAGCGTAAATTTTGCACTCGTAATTATTATTGTAAGTATGTATTTTAACAATGTACTCCTAGGTTGAAATGGCTCCATCCGGCAAAAAGAAAGCGCAACAGGAGGCAGAAGATGCCATGCTCCGAATGTTGGCGGCCCAAGTCGGTTGGGTTCAACAAGAGGGCAACGACGCCCTCAATCCGGACTGATCATTTGGTCCGTCCGTAGCGCCATCTGGGGAAATTCCCGCTCCCCCATTCATCGAGAGCGGTGATGACGTCGACCCCTTCCAAACTCCGACGCCCGGTACCGGTTCAACCGGAAGTACTCAGGCGTCCTCGACCGCCGAATCAATCATGTACAGCGCCCGCCGTAGGCAAAGGAGGACCCCCACTGACCCGGAACTGAAAAGGACTTGGGGTCTCGTTAAAGGTGGCAAAGCGGAGCGTATTTGCAAGGCGATCGGGAAAAAGATCGAGTTGCCCTACGACGAATTCACCGGTGGCCTCCCACAGCTAAGCTAGCAAGTCTCTCGGCGCATAGCATAGGGTCAATCGTCCGTAACCGAGTTCGTCTCACTGCCCCTACTTGGAAGGAGGCGCCGGATCATGAGAAGGCGAAAGTCTTCAAAGATCTTTCGGTACGTAATACGTCCAATTTAGTTATTATATAATATTGTTAATATTAGTTAAAATTTCATAATATATACGATTATAATTTTCTATTCATTTTTGATAGGAACAATTTGAGGTGGATCCGACACCGGCCATGTTGAGGCATATCATCCAAACCGCCAACGCCATCTACAAAGATTGGAAGTACAGGCTCCATCAGTACTTCCAATCTGTCGGTCCCGTGCCTCCCCCCGTAGAGCTGCGTGGGGATAGAGAAGATGAGTGGGAGTGGTTGTGTAACCACTTTGCCGATGACTCCTTTAAGGTGTTAATTTACTTTTTTGATTTCAATTAAGATAATTGAATTATTTAAATTGTAGTTATTAATTTTTTAATGATTTAATTATTTTGTGTAACAGAAATTCTCCGGTGTCAACAAGGCCAACCGGGGGAAGAAGGAGAAATACCATACTACCGGCGCCAAGCAGTTCATTCAAATAGCCAAGGAGCACAAGGATAAGGGCTCCAAACACCCTTATCTTGATGCAAGCGTAAGCGCGTACGTGACGCCTGGGCTCGATAATGAAGCGAGTCAATGCGGCGTAAGTGATATATTAATTATGTGCTTTTAATTATAGTAATTATTATTTAAATATGATTTCATTATAATAAATTAATTATTCTTTTGTAGGCAAGGGTGATAGAGCGTGCAAATGAAGAGTTGGCTAACACTCAGCTTGCGTTCCCAGATGTGCCGCCGGAAGACCTGCCTCTTCTATCCTTAGAGAGCCAAATTGCAATTGCGGATGAGGTCTACGGTCGTAGAGCTGGCAAGGAGGTTAGGCACTTTGGGCCTAGGGTGGTACGAGATTTGTCGACGACCTCCGGCTCGTCATCTACGGGAGGTTCGGGGCAGCGGAGAAGGAGTCAGGCAGCGGCCGTCGAAGCAGCCATTCAAGAGGCTCGACTGGCACGAGAGGAGAATGAGTCAATGCGGCAAAGACTTGACGAACAACAAGCACAAATAGCCCAACTCATCGCGCTCATGAACCAAAATCGAGAAGTATGTCAACCTCCTCCGAACCCATACCCCGACGACAACGGCCCGACTGGAGGCGGAGGACCCGGCGGCGTATCTGCTCCTCCAGTGTATTAGCTAGCTGGTTAATTATCGCGTTTCTTTATTTCCGAGTTCCGAACAATATTTTAGAATTTTTATGGGTTTTTAATTTGGATGTGTATGTACAGATTAATTAATTATTTATTTAATACATTAATTAATATTAAAAATTTAGTTTAATTAATTAATTTCGACTATTTTTCATTATTTATATTAAACTAATAATAAATTAATTTAATAATATTTAATTTCGATTTATTTTTTTTTTTTTAAAATTAAATAGTCACTTGGACGACGGAGATTATGTTCTCCGTCGTCCAGGTGCAAAACCCTAACCCTAAACCCCTAACCCCCAACCCCTAACCCCTAACCCCTAATCCCTAAACCCTAAACCCTAAACCCTGCCATTCTCCGTGGCCCACGTGTTCACCTGGACGACGGAGAATTAGTGTTTCTGTCGTCCAGGTGAACACTTGGGCCACGGAGATTGCTAGCTTCTCCGTGGCCCATGTATGCACCTGGACGACGGAAACACTAATTCTCCGTCGTCCAAGTGAACATGTGGGCCACGGAGAAACGAGCAATGTCCGTGGCCCATGTATTCACCTGGACGACGGAGAATTAGTGTTTCCGTCGTCCAGATGCATACATGGGCCACGGATAATGTCCGCGGTCCAAGTGAACTTGGACGACGGAGAACTAATTCTCCGTCGTCCAGGTGCTTGGACGACAGCACTTGGAGCACGGACCTTGGACGACGGAGATTCCGTCGTCCAAGTACTTAGACGACGGAAAACGTCACCTAGACGACGGAAATGGTCCGTGGTCTAGGTGCAGTTTTCTTGTAGTGACTGTCAACATGGTGGGTAAAAACAAGTGGAAAAAGAAACTTAACACCAAGAAAACCACCAATTTTAAGAATTCAGTGAATACAGCAAGACAATCTAGTAACCAACCCTTCAAGTTCAAATGCTATTTCTGCAAGAAACCAGGACATGTTAAGAAGGATTGTTCAGGGTTCAAAGCCTGGATGATCAAGAAGGGTAAGTGTCCTATAAAACCTATCTGTTTCCCATCTCTTTTCTTTTTAGAAGTAGACTTGATAAATGTAGAACCAAATACCTTTTGGCTTGATTCAGTATCTCCCTTACATATAGTAAATTCCTTGCAGGGCTTCATAAAGAAGAGGAAACCAAGAACTGAGGAAACACATATCAGAGTTGGCAATGGCATGAGAGTTTCTGTCAAAGCTATAGGCTGCCTTAGTCTAGATTTGGGATTAGGAAATTTTCTTTTCCTGGACAACGTTTATTATGTACCCTCAATGAAGAGAAATTTAATCTCTTGGGATCTTTTGATTGAACATGGATGTAGTTTTCAGTATGATTTTAATGGAATAAAGTTTTTCAAAAATTCATTATATATTGGTTCAGCTATACGTTTGAATGGCCATCTACAGATCAAATGTAAGGTCTACAGTAGATCTGTGTTTGCCATTGAGCAACCAACAGAAACTGCAAACACTTCAGATTCAAACATTAGTATAGGCATCAAAAGAACCTTATTTAATGAAAAGTCTGCATCCCTGTGGCATAGGAGACTATGCCATATATCCAAAGAGAGATTAAAAACACTCAGCAAAAACAAAATGTTGCCAGAATTAGATTTTTCTGATCTATCTGATTGTGTGGAATGCTGTAAAGGAAAAATGACTAACAAATCATGCAAGGGTGCATACAAGTCCAACAGTTTATTAGAACTGATCCACACTGATATTTGTGGACCATTCAGAACTCAAACCATATGTGGAAACATCTACTTCATTACATTCATAGATGATTTCTCACGGTTTTGCCATATTCATTTAATGTCAGAAAAATCTCAATCTTTAGATGCCTTCAAAATCTTCAAAACTGAGGTAGAATTACAACTTGAGAAGAAGATTAAGGTAGTGAGATCTGACAGGGGTGGGGAATTTTATGGAAAATATACTGAAAGTGGTCAACACATGGGACCATTTGCCTTATTTCTTCAAGAACAATGCATTACAGCACAGTATACAACTCCCTACACACCCCAACAGAATGGAGTGGCAGAAAGGAAGAATAGAACTCTTCTAGGTATGGTTAGGAGCATGATGTGGACATCTGGTTTACCTAGGTTTCTGTGGGGAGAAGCCTTAAGGACTGCAAATTACATTTGCAATAGAGCACCTAGTAAATCAGTTGTGAAAACTCCTTATGAACTGTGGCATGGTAAATAACCAAGCCTGCATCACATGCATGTTTGGGGTTGTAAAGCTGAGGCTAGACTGTACAATCCTAACTTAGGAAAACTTGACACCAAGTCTGTTAGTTGTAATTTTATAGGCTACTGTGACAAATCTAAAGGGTATAAACTTTATTCTGGAAAACATTCTCCTAGAATTTTTGAAACTCATCAAGTCAAATTTTAGGAGAAGCAACCTGCAACACAGATTTTGTTGATCTTTCAACAGAATTTGAGAAAGTTGAAGGAGACCCTGAACAACCACAGAACCTACAAAATATATTTGTTCTACCATTAATTTCAGGTGACACTACAATATCTAAAGATGTATCTGATGATACTGGTATAAGGGAAGAAACAAATAGAGAACCTACAATTCAATGCCAAACTGAAATCTTAAAACCTGTACAGCCTCAGAATAATTCAAAAATTGCTGTATCTACAGAAAATTCAGAAACTCTAGCTTCTCAACCTGATTCAATCCCTGAACCTAGAAGGTCAACAAGGGAAAGAATTCCTACCTATGGAACTAAGAGTGATTATCTTGTGTTTTCTCAAGAAATTGAGCATGCATTAGATGAGGACACTGATCCTGTCACTTTTAATGAAGCCATAAACAGTGAAGACTCAATAAAATGGCATGAAGCCATGGATGTAGAAATTGAGTCAATGAAGAACAATGAAGTATGGGACTTGGTTGAAGCTAGTGATAAACAGAAACCAATAGGCTGCAAGTGGGTTTTTAAGACAAAAAGAGACTCTAAGGGAAACATTGACAGATTTAAAGCAAGATTGGTGGCTAAAGGGTTTACACAGAAAGAGGGAATTGACTTCACAGAAACCTTTTCTCCTGTATCAACTAAGGATTCATTTAGAATAATCACGGCATTAGTAGCTCATTTTGATATGGAGTTACATCAAATGGATGTCAAAACAGCTTTTCTAAATGGTGAACTAGAAGAAACAATTTTCATGAAACAACCTGAAGGTTTCTTGGTTAAAGGAAAGGAGAACATGGTCTGTAGACTTAAGAAGTCAATCTATGGATTGAAACAGGCCACTAGACAGTGGTACAGAAAATTTGATTCAGTTATATCAACCTTTGGATTTACAGAAAACATTGTAGATGAATGTGTTTATCTTAAAACAGTGGGAAATGGTTTCATTTTCTTAATACTGTATGTTGATGATATCCTTTTGGCAAGCAGCAATATGAAATTGCTCAAAGATACAAAAATATTTCTGTCAAAACACTTTGACATGAAAGATTTGGGGGAAGCATCTTTTGTCTTAGGGATTGAGATAAAACGAGACAGAAAACAAGGTTTATTAGGTCTGTCACCAGCAGGATACATTTCCAAAGTTCTCAAAAGATTTGGAATGGAATCCTGTGCTCCAGGAGAAGTTCCAATGTCCAAAGGTGATAAACTAACCAAAAACAAGTCATTCTTGTCTGAAGCACAGAGAGAAAACATGCAGTCAAAGCCTTATGCTAGGTTAGTTGGAAGTCTAATGTATGCTCAGGTATGCACTAGGCCAGACTTAGCATTTTCAGTAGGTATACTCTTTAGGTTTCAAAGCAGTCCAAAAATACAGCACTGGAATGCAGGAAAGAAGGTACTTAGATACCTTCAGAGGACAAAAAACCACATGCTTGTTTACAGAAAAGTTAAAACTCTAAGTTTAGAAGGATATACAGATTCTGATTTTGCTGGAAATTATCCAACCTCCAGTAAATCCACTTGTGGATATGTTTTGCTAGCTGGTGGTGCAGTGGCATGGAAAACAGCAAAACAATCTCTCACAGCAACTTCAACAATGCAAGCAGAAGTGATTGCTCTTTATGAAGGTGTTTGTGAAGGATTGTGGATCAGAAATTTTCTAAGGGAAACCAAAGTGCTGATCCAGTTCATTCCTGAGCTGTTAATCCTATACTGTGATAATGAGGTAGCTGTTTTCTTCTGTAAAAACAGCAAAAGATCAATTCATTCAAAACATATTGATCTGAAATACTACAGCATGAAGAAGAGAGTCAAAGACGGTGAGATTCAGATCATGAACATTGACACAGCTCATCAACTAGTAGACCCTTTTACAAAACCTTTAGCTGTTGGTATTTTCAAAGAACATTGTAGAAACATGGGAGTACTGGATATCCTGGATTCATGAGTTTAGTGGGAGTAATCGAGAGTTAGCTAGAATTAGCATCAGATTGCAGATATAGTTCTTGTAATTTTATTTTCTGTATTGTTCTTGTAAAACTTGATTCTTGCTATCAATAATATGAAGAATTTCATTTCAGTTTCTGTTGCAACAGTGTGAATCATGATCAAGTTTTCATTAATTCAGATGGATGGTTATATGCAGAGTTGTTCTGCATATATGTATACATATGTATATAGCTGCCCTTGAGTAGAGAGACACGATTCCATCAGTATTTTTCAATTATGTGTCTTGTGTTTTGGAGTTTTCAGTGTAAAACCATTAAGTGGACTTTGAGATTTTATGACAAATGCAGATCAGATTGATGTATATATACATAGTTATTAGCTCAATCAATCATATCTAAGTTCATGTGTTCTGTGAGGTTCTTTACAGTGGTCCTTAAACAGCAAGTGTTGTTGCACTTGTGAAGTTTTTGTATTCTATAATGTGTTGAACAGATGACAGAACTGGTTTTAGATTTTCAGCAAAATCAGTGATTTATGCATGCCTTCATTTCATTGCTTAGTAGAAGAAAATTCAGTTGCCAATAACATAACAAATGTGTTGTCCAGTGGGAGATTGAAAGCATGGACATTCACATTAGTTGTTTTAGGCAAATTTAGACATATATTGAATTATAACTAAGCAATGAGAATCATTGAGATATTGCTATATCATGTAATCAGTAAACAGTATATACATGTTTGTTGGTATTAGGAATCTATCCTTAATAATAGATATGATCTCACTTCTTTCCTTTATTACGACTGAGTATAATAAGGAAATCTTTATGGGTAAGGACTTATTGGAACTCCCTATATATATGATCATTGGTCCCTGTTTTCTATACGCGTAAGCATTCAGAACCTATTCCCATCAAGGTGCTTAAAGATATAGAGAACAGAAGACCGAAGCTATTACAATGGCCATATCGATTAACGCTGCAGGTAATCTTCTAAACACTACAGTTATATGTCGAGTGTGTTTACATGTACTGATTGAACAACAAACTTAAGCTTTCATGGAGTTTTCTCTTGCTAGTGGCTTGGCTTAGACCTTGGGATTGTATCTCTCCACTTTACCTTTTTACTTGTTTTGTACTTAACAATTTATGTATTGATGAATTATGTTATAAGTAGTTTACTTTGTGTAGCTAATTTCTCATATGTGTGAGATGTATTCTTATATGCTTGAGCTTGATGTTATGGTTTGGATGCATGTTTTAAGATTAGTCACCTTGAGCATATTAAAGAACGTAAAATGAATCTTTCATGAGTTAGATTCTTTATTAGAAAGATAGATGAGCATATAGGAATTATAGTTTGAAGGTCCAAAAGACTTCAAGCCACATTGGAACCTGATGTGTGCCCTTAAGATGGTTGTGACTCCCTTGACACCCAAAAGGTTCAAGAGGGTCATGACACTGGCTTGTGCTCTGAAAGACCTAAGTTAGTTAGTTAGCTTCCATGTGAATCTTGCTCCAAAAGACAAGGTTTGTGTGGGAGACTAAGAACACATTCTTGGTTGCTCCAAAAGACAACTGAAAAGGGAACCTTCCACAACACAAAATCATATGAGAGACTTCCACATTTGGATGCGTAGGATCAATTAGAGGTGATGGGGATCCGCCGGTCGGTCGGGCAACCCCTCCTGGGAGTGTTGTACACTATCAAATATCCGAACTGATCTGACCAAGAAAGTCTAAGGAATTTGTAACCTGATGCTCTTATACCAACTGAAAGGACTCAAACCTAGATTAACTAGTAATATAGGATCACGCCCTAACGACAAGACCTAAACTACGGATTTCTGTAAAAAAAAAATTCTCTATGAAGTGGACTACCAGAAACCTGCAAGAAAATTCATACTTCGGATTTTCCACAAACAATACCGTGGACCACCGATGTCCATTCTGATTTCTCAATAAAGTGCGGAAAGTAATTTAATTAAAATGTGGGAATAATAATACGGAACTGAAAACTCATAATATAGCATTACTAACAATTCACTACCAATACTGAAAAAATATTTTACAACACTAGTGTTCAGAGCGACTTTTAGGAGCAGAATAAAAACATAAGAAAATACACTGCTAGTGGCTGAAATCTACAGGAAGGTATGATAACCCGGTGAACTCAAACCCTCAGGAGATCTAAAATCCAACTCAGAAGAAGCACTACAATCTGGGCACAAAAAACCGAAAGGCCCTGGGAAAGGAAGATAAAAACATAAAAACGTTAACGTGAGTGGACAAAAAGTCATAAAAAGTGTAAAACAAAAATAGTGTATCTGCGTCTTTCCGCTGATTACTGAGAAATACATCAAGTTCAAAGAAACTGTAAACTGAAAATAATGGATACACTCGCCCAGGCCACCTAACCTGAGTTGGATAGCTGTAAGAAAATGAATAAAATAAATGTGACGGGATCATTCTCAGACCACCTAACCTGAGTCGATTTGGGTCAGACGAGGCCACCTAACCTCTATTAACTAAACTATCCAGTGATCAGCTGAACAGCTAAAACATCGATGCAATAAAATAAACCATCACAATAAACCTCCAAATTTAAAAGATCTAAAAATTAAACTGTAGAACACGCTGTATAAAATAAGAACTCGCTACAACTGTGAAAATAAAGGTCCACTCACCTTACTATGTCGGGATATCCATAAAGCTGTAACCAGTTGATCGGGACAATAATTATTTGACATGGCCCGCTAACCCGTAATCCTAAAACCATAATTATAAATAATATTTACTTGTCCATATTGAATAGCTAAGCTCGTAATCCTACGAGTAATAATGTCAAGAATCTCGCATTCTCAAAATATGCATTTTTCGACTAAAAATGTCTTAATCAAATTTTGAATTCAGTTCCTTGCATTCCTTCACTTAAATCGATAGTCGGATCGTCCGTTAAAAATTATCGTGAAATCAATTAATTATTATCCGATTAAATACACCTCTAAATTAATCAAATGAAGATCCAGACAAGAACCTCACCATTGCGTTTGTCATGAAATTATGAGTGGAACGACATCAAATTTTGTCCAAAATTTCACCTTACCGGAGCTCCACCGTACACAGGGGCGCGCCACTGCTGCCGGTGGCTGGAATCCCACCGACTCCAAATAGAGCAACCTACATATCAAAACTTTCATCTCAAAAAGCCTAACAACCTTGTAGTATAACACAACATCAAAAACAAACCCGAAAGGCATAAAATTGCCGGAAAACCAAAAACCTACCGGTAATTTCAATTTGTCCGATCGCTGCCGTCCGGCTACGGCAAGGGCCGAGACGTGTCACATTCGACTCATCTCGCCCGGGGCTTCAAAACCCCTCTAACCTCGACGTCAAACGCCGCTGTGAGCACCACTACCGTTGCCGAGAAATTCAACCCCAAAACTGACAAACTTCCTCCGTCGCGAATCTCCTTCCTCCGACCACCAATGCCGGTGATGCTACCACCAAAAAATAGAGGGGCCCAAGCCCAACAAAACCCGACACATTTCACGTCCAAAGGTTGGCCGCCCGAAAGCTCACCGCCAAAGTGGAACCGACGTCGAAAACAATGCCGAGAAGGTGGTCAACATGGAGTCAACCCGGTTGCAAAAAATAGAAACTTCCTACTTTCTCAAAATTGAAACCCGTATTTATACCTGCGATTTTGTGATAAACGTTTTCCAAAATTTTCGTAAAATTTTCGCTGACCAAAACTTCTTCGTCGTAACTACGATTTCAACACTTGATGTGACCACAAACTCGTATCAACAAACTCTATGACTTTATCCAAGGAAATTTCTCAAAAAAGATATCGATAAATCGCCAGTGAAAGTTACCAACAGTAAAAACGAATTATCATCAACGATTAACGTAATTAATTAGCAACTAACCGCATAAGTTTTGATTATCGCGTAATATTGTTCTTAGTCGTAACAAGGAAGGATCCAACCCTAGATTAACTAGTAATCTAGGATCATGCCCTAACGACAAAGCTTAAACTACAGATTTCTGTAAATTTTTTGACATAGTTTCCTTTATGAGGTGGACTACCAGAAACCTGCAAGAAAATCACACTTCAGATTTCCCACAAACAATACCATGGACCACCGATGTCCAACCAGATTTATGAATAAAGTGTGGAAAGTAAATTAATTAAAATACTAGAACTGAAAACTCATAATCCAGCAATACTAACAATTCACTACCAACACAAAAAAATATTTGCAACACTAGTATTTAGAGCGACTTCTAGGAGTATAATAAAACATATGAAAATACACTACATAAATGTATGATAATTCAGTGGACTCAAAGCCTATGGGGATAAAAATCCAGCTCAGGAGAAACACTGCAACCTGGGCACGGAAAACTGAAAGGCCCAGGGAAAGGCAGATAAAAACATAAAAACGTTAGCATGAGTAGACAAAAACTCACAATCAGTGTAAAAAAACAAAATATTCTATTTGTGCCTTGCGAGTTCAACAATTATAAAACTATAAAAATCATGGAAATAGTCAGACGAAGACTCTTGACTTCCCCTGACTGGTAGGTATGATGAATAGAACAATGGGCTAAACGAGGTATTCTACGAGCAATAATGTCGAGAATCTCGCATTCTCGATTAACGTATTTTTGACTAAATACAAACTTAATCAAATTCCGAATTCAGTTCCATGCATTACTTCACTGTAAATCAATTTTAGAGTCGCAACATAAATCTCATACATTGAGCAACTCGAATTTAAATCTATAGTCTGATCGTCTGTTAATAATATTGTGAAATCAATGAATTATTATATGATTAAACACACGTCTAAATTAATCCGCACCTTTGCATTCGACACAAAATTATGAGCGAAACGACAAATTTTTTTTCTTCTGAAAATCCAGCATCGCCGGAGCTCCGCCATGCACAGCGGCACGTAGGGCCACGCACAACCTCTGGCGGTGGCTGTAATTCCCATCGGCACCAAATCAAGCAACATACATACCAAAATGTTCGTCTCAACAAGCCCAACAACATTCATGAAGAACACAACATCAAAATCAAACCGGAAAACCTCCAAATCGCCGGAAAACTAAAAACTCACCGAAAAAATCAATTCGGTCAATCGTCGCCGTCCAGCCACGGAAAGGGCAGAGACGTGTCATGTTTCTCTCATCTTAGGCTTCAAAACCTCACTAGCTTCGATGTATAACACCACCGCAAACACCACCACCGATGCCGTGCAAATCAACCCGAAATTGGCCAAAGTTCTCTGCTTCGATTCTCCTTCCTTTGGCCACCAATGCCTGAGATGCACCCACCAATTGATAGAAGAGCTTGAACCCAACCGTTTTCCACCAATATCATGGCTGGAGGTGGCTGGTCGGAGGCCCACTGTTGCTGAGAACCTCGCGGGGAGAAAACCACTCCGAAGGGGAAGGTCAACGAGGGGTCAACCTGGCTTTCCCAAAAAGGAAACTCTGACCTTCCCAAAATATAAAGTTGTATTTATACATGCGATCTTGCGATAAAATATTTTCTGATACTTTGGTAAAATTTTCGCTAACCATAACTTATTCGTTGCAACTCCGATTTCAACACTTGACATGGCCACAAACTCGTATCGACAAACTCTACAACTTTATCCAAAGAAATTTCTTGAAAAACTAAATCAATAAAATCTCGACGAAATGCCATCAAAAGTTATCGACGGTAAAGACTAATTATCATCGACGATTAACGTAATAAATTAGCGACGAATGACATAAGTTATGATTATCGTATAATGATGTTCCAGGTCGTAAAAATCTACCCCCCCAACAAAAATTTCACCCTTGAAATTAACACATAAACATATATTGGAAGAATTTTCACAATTATATATTGTTTCAGCCAGCGACTTCAAGCTCATAAGAATAACCGTAGCTAACAGAATGATTCAAAAATTTGTTACTAAACTAAGATTTCATCAACATGTCACACTCATTAAATTTGAAGTCATAATAACCACTCCAAATAAATTTGATACCAGAAGTGACATAATCCAAATTCAATAATGTGCATACTTTAAACCGTCTGATATCCAGGCCAAAACTAATGGCCTAATTTACCAATATACTCTAACTCTCTTGGCCAGACTTACCCGAAGATTTCCTGACCAAGGTCCCACCAAGGTAACCATATGGATAGTAGTGCGGTTCCAACACAGAAGTGGCACACAAATTGACATCAGAATCCAGCATCGAAAAATGACTGAGATGTCCAACCACAGACACTTACCGAAAAGGTGGATATTAAAACCACCAAGATAACAAACAAGGGACCCAACAAACCTATTTAAAATCATAACCAACATGGGTGATTGGTCGATCCGCAACGAACTCAAAATCATATATTGTTCTTGAAATTACTTACAGAAAATTGGGGATAGCCTCCTCTAAAACTTAAGAGACCCAAAAACTGTATAACGAAAGTATTCCAATAAAAACTGTCGGTTCCACATTCTGTTCGGATTACTTACAAATGAACAGAACGATACACAAACATAAATTACTACTACCTGACTGAATTCACGAATCATAATGATTACACAAACTATGAATCTCCACAACTCATCACTCCCAAAAGCATACTACCTTAACAAATATCCATATAACCATAAAGAGACTAAAAAGAAAACATCCGTAGTAAGCCTCAAATAAACCCAAACTATGGGTAAGAACGAGGGAGTCAAACTGACATCGCAAGTTATTACGAATTTGGATATAAAAATTCGGCATTCAATCTAAAGTTCCTAAATAGTCGCCACTATTAAATCAATAATATCCAATATTTCCCCAGTTTGAACAAATATCAATGCTTAACCTGAACCTTAACAATCACTCGATCATTTTCGAAGCTCAAGTACTCAAGCTTGAAAACTAACTGTCCTCACAGCTTCACCTCAATGATGCACCTATATGGCTCACTCAAGAACATAACTACTGCTGACAGAAGCCAATAAATCCTAAGAAATTAGACATAGGCCACCAATACATATACATGTATGAGGACACAATCAGTCCATTGAAAATAATGTAATATTGGGACGTCAATCTCATACCAAAGTATCATCTCGATTAAATAATCAAATTGGTGCAACCTTCCATATTGTACCATCGTAGATATTATAATTGCTCTTACACTGATTCATCAACTCATAAAAATTAATCAGAAGGTTAGAGTACTGCGGAATCCAAGAAACGTGACAGTTCCCGATAACATGCAGCGTTAGAACTCCGAATTTTATAAAGCTGGGAGAAATAACTTAAATCATTGTCGCCAAGCATAACCCTGGTCGGAATTTGCGCTCGTGTATAAAATCCTCATATACTTTTGCGCGTGATAAACGCTGAGTTATCAATAGGATGCTCCAAATTACGCCTAGGAGAAATGCGAAAATCAAGCAACATACAAATTTCAAATCATACTCATGTGCTACTTGTCTCCACGTACACCTGTAACGCTCATAAACCTATATCTGACATCGATATGAAACGATTTAATCTATGCAACATAACATACACCCCACCGGTCCAATGTTAATATATACAATATATTTTCCTTTGTGAACTCATGTGATTAATAACTAGAAGAAATACATTTCCAGGTTGGTGGCACGAAATGAACACAATTAATGCAATAAAAGCACAAGTTAAAACATTTTAGGTTAACCGAACTGAATTACTGGAATACCTCAAAGAATGAATGAGTTTCGAAGAAATATCAAGATTAAGTAAATCATCGATCCACGACAATGGGTAATTGTTCTTCACCGTATCCTGGTTCAATTTCAGGTAGGTGATACGTAACATCATTTAACCATCCTTCACATTCACAAAATAATATTGGGGCTCCACACGATAAAATTCTGGGATAGATAAAATTCTCATCGATCAATTCCTGAAGTAGAGTATGCCACTCTCGCAACTCAGCTGGAGCCATCTGATAGAATACTTGAGTTATAGGATTGGTTGTGACGACTCGAACCAGAATCAGTAGAGTAATCAGTACGATTCACAAGATTATGCGTAATCGCGATTAGTCGTTAATTGTAGGATTTGTCGGATTACTTCGCGACTTAAATATCGGCTGAGAATTTGAATTGAGTTTCTTCACGGAAGTTGTAGAGTATGTGATTTCGAGCTCGTGGGCGGTTCCGGATGATTTCTCCGATAACCGAGGAATATAATATGATTATTTGAAGTTTCGGTTTATCGACGAGTTTATCCGTTCGTTTCGTATTTATCCGAATCATAATGGTTATCCGTTTTGGACCGTTGATCGTCTCGAGACGCGAGTATAAATATCGGAAATAGTCGTAAAATTGTCGAAAACACTGTTTGAGGTTTGACCAGGCGTTAACTTTCCATTTTGGTACTGTTGACCGTTGACCGAGGAGGAAAACTTTCCCATTTGATTTTCGCCGGCCGACTTGGATTTTCCGGCCACCTCCGGCCACGTGAAGGGTATAATTCTCTTTCTCTTGAGTTCTAGAGTTGTTTGGTAATTGGAATTATGTGATTTGGTTGTGAATTGCTTGAGTTTGAACCGGGTCAGTTTTGGGATTTTCGCTGGTGACGGGATGTGGTGCTCCGGCGAGCCACAGTGGCGGGGGTGAGGGGGGTTCGACTCCCCTTGCTCCAGTGAAGCTTACTATGTGCTTGAATTAGTATGAGGTTGGGTTTTGGGTCGAACCCATGGGGTTGCCGGAGTTTATCTCCGATCCGGTTTCGAGCTGTTTTGGAGAGTTTCTGGTTTGAATTGGGTGTTGTCATAGTTGAAGAAAAGGTTAGGCTTGAGGTGATCTTGAGAACTGGAGCTTCCTCGCCAGAGAAACTTTCCGTTGAGAAAGTTGACTTTTCAGTTTTCGATGATTTTAATGTCATTTTTCTCGTAATCGCGCCCCGATCGTCGCCTTGAGGTTTTTGAATTGATTTGGGTATCGGATTTTCAGTCGAAGAATTCGAGTGGAGATTTCGGAAATTCAGTCGATTATTTTATACAATTTTATATGTTTCCGGGAACGGTTGGTTTCCATGGTTAAGTACAGTGTTGTGGGCTATGGTTTTGATCAGATGTGTTTATGATTATTCAAGGGATCGAGATTGTGCTTCAAGCGAGGGATCTTCCGCTGGACCACGAGATTAGTGTGAGTGCGCGCTTGCTGATATGTGAGTGGACATTTTTATATTTTCACAGTTGATTGCGAGTTCGTGATTTTTCGTGATTTTTCGTATTTACTTTATACGATGTTGAGATATATGTTATTTTCGGAGGTATTATTTTATATTTATTGGTGATGGCATTACTGCATCGATGTTTCGGCTACTCGGCTGATCACCGGTAGTCCGCCAGAGTTGAGAGATTCCTCTGGACCAGAGTTGAGAGATTCCTCTGGGCAGGGTTGAGAGATTCCCCTGGCCTATCACCGTCGGGTTTGAGCGATTCGCCTAACCGTCGGGCTTGAGAGATTCGCCTGACAACCTCCATATACATACTTTCCGAACTCGCATTGTTTTACATTGATTATGTATACAACTGGTGAAAGGCATATGTTTATTTTCGTCCACTCACTCTAACGTTTTTATTTGCCTTTCCCCTGGGCTTTTCGGTTTCCGTGCCCAGTTTGCAGTTCGGATTCTGGTGTCTCACGTCGCGGTTGGAGGCTAGTGATTCGAGCTACCTGTGTTTTCCAGTAGGTTCTTGTTTCACCTACTGATGTATATATTGTATATATTTACACTAGAGGTCGCTCTGATACATTCTGATACATGTTTTATACGGATTTTCTCGGATATATTATATATTACAGTATGTTTACTGTTTATTGTTATTGAAATGATATTGAGAAATCCAGATGGGATTGGTGCCCACGGTTTGGCTTTTGTGGCATAGGATGAAGTGTTATTTTCTGGGTGCAGGTAATGGCAATTTCGCGTTAGTAACGTTACTTTGCCGAAATTTTAATGGTTTTTGTTGGTTCACGTTTTCAGAAGGGGTTCGATTCCGGTTTAGGCAACTAAATCGGGGTTGGGTCCTTTCATTGGTACCCGATAATAACTCAACAATAAAATCACACCCGAATAGTCGGTAGACCTGGTAACTCACGAAAAATACATCCGGATACACACTAACTATTTCAATCGAATCAGTACAAGAAGTAGGGGCACAAATTTTCACGACATGTGCCAATTATGCGGTACATCTCTCCCACAACAACATCACAACCATCACGGCCGAACCCATGCACGAAATAACACGTTTACCTCTTCACAAAGAAAAATCTCAGGCAAACCAGACTCCTCAACACAATCCCTTACCAATGACAGTCTACTAATGCCTGATAATAGCTCAAGAAGTCCCTACCCTAGATTAAAAAAAATTCTATTATATCCAGAAGTGTTATATCAATAGCAAACCAAAACCTCCAAACATTACACGTCATGTCCATAAAATAATTTAACTAACATCGCCTCACCAAAGGGATAAATTTACTCACTACAATTCCGGAGAAGATGTGGTAGGTACGTTGACTATGGGCGCTAGCCTTACCGCTATAAAAGAACGTGTCACTGACCGGGTCAGACAAAATATATACAACATAGCCAAAAATATTTAACGTACAAATAATGATCTCTAAAGATGCTCGGGGCTCTCGTAGAATCATTCGGTGAAGGTGAACTTGACCAGACAATCCTGTCAGTTATCCTCCTGACCTCGGTCCTTGTATGCTGGTGGTCAAGGTGATAGCGTAAGTCTGATTCCCGAAGTAGAACTTAGAGCTAGAAATGCACCAAAGTTGTCCCTCAATGGACATTCCCTCGCAAAGAGGTCTACCTGATCACAATGGTAAGATACTGATATTTCCAACGAGCACTACCCATAACGATATTTATGGAAAATGTTACTTTAAAGTGAATCTCTGGGCACTAGGGAAATAAATCTTGATCCACAAGAATTGACCCAAAACTATCGTCTCTTACGTCACCTCCTACTCCATCAGGGAAAGCAACTCGAACGTAAATTTTCTTTCTATAACATAACCCACATCCCCATGGAGAAAAACACAAAAGTGGATGCCCTAGCAAGGTTGGCAACGATACCGGTGCAAGGGAGAAAACCATGGTGGAGACACTGGTGAAACCTAACATTTCCAAGAATTTCTTATAAGTATTTACACTGGTGTTATCCGCTCCACCTTCGGCAAAGGACTGGAGGAAGAAGTTGATCGAGTACATACTCAACGGAATGTTGCCAACAGACTGAGTCAAGGAAATTTGGAGAGCAGCATTCTACAGCATACATGAAGGCAAGTTGTACATAAAAAGAGACCATGAACAAAAACTTTGACCATTTGTTGAAGCAAACTCGGAATGAAGGCTATGTAAATCAAATTTTGGAGACTAGTGTGGAACAAACTTTCATCATTTGTAAGAGTGTGATGCATGAGACTCCATATTGCCTTCATCAAGGAGTCTATCTAGAGATTATTGAGGAGTGCAAACACATATCATTGGGTGCACAAAGGAGTAATCTAGGTTAGCATACCAATCCTATTTTCTCATGGGGTAAGCTTAGATAAGCCAACCATTGTGGTCAAGAAAATTGTCAAGATTTTAACCATGGAGCCACCGAAGTTACAAGGACTAGTTGAGAGTATGTTAATGCTATGGGAGGCAACTCTTGCCAACCATAAGCATCTCTCGCTCGAATACCATAACAAGCTCTGATGCAACTAGTACTTCCACCTTGAAGGAAATTGTCAAAGTCTAACTTGGAGGTATTGATGACAAAGCTATTTTCATAACATGAATTGCTTCTTCAAAGAAAATTAGAAGCTCAACGAGCAGAGGACAAGAAGATGTACTTGGATATCTTCAAGTGCTTAATGAATAAGAATAAGGAGATCCAAAATGAGAACTAATATGCACTTCGTAAGATGGAGAAACAACCAAGTCAATTTGCAAAGGCACTGTGAGAACCCGACCAAGATTTAGTTGCCTAAACTGATATTAAGCCCTAATAACCATTAGCAACTAAACATGCTAATCAAAAGAAAAACTGAAGGGGAAATCTATAATTCTAAGCGAAAGAATTATAATTTCGAGAAATTAATTTCAAGAACAAATCATAACAGAAGACCGATTGCTCGAATTTCTACGGCATATACTGCTATGCTTCGATCCGCGTGAGCGCCCGACCTCGTTTGAGACTTTGCAACCTGGGCATAGCAAACCGAAGGGCTTAGAGAAAGGCATATAAAACGAGAAAACTATTAGAGTGAGTGGACGAAAATAAAATATTCGTAAGAAATCATAAAACTTACTCTATGCCTTTCCACCATAATCATTTAGTAAAAATATAGTGAGTCAATGTAAAAAAATATATATCATAAGTGTGGAGCCGTGAACCTGCATGATCTCAGGTCTGGTGCTTGTCCGAATTGTCTCGGAGCACCTCGGTGATCAGCTAAGATGCCAGATGCATCGATGCAACATAAATAAACATGCGTGCTTGAAATCTTAAAATCATATAATATGAGCCTCCGTGCATAAACATAAGCATATCATATCATATCATATCATAGTATATCACTACAAGAAAACAACACTTAGACAACGGAAACGTAATTTTTCCGTGGTCTAAGTGACACTTGGACAACGGAGACGGGATTCTCCGTCGTCCAGGTGATCACCTGGAGGACGGAGAAGACTCCGAGGTCTAGGTGTCCACCTGGACGACGGAGACGGTATTCTCCGTCGTCCAGGTGATCACCTGGACCTCGGAGTCTTCTCTGTCCTCCAGGTGATCACCTGGACGACAGAGAATACCGTCTCCGTCGTCCAGGTGGACACCTGGACCTCGGAGTCTTCTCCGTCCTCCAGGTGATCACCTGGACGACGGAGAATACCATCACCGTCGTCCAGGTGATCACCTGGACAACGGACCGACACACCGTCGTCCGAGTAATTTCCACTTAGACGACGTACCAACACCTCCGTCGTCTAAGTGAAGCATTATATAACCCGATGCCAAACTCTCTTCATTCCATCCGATCCTCGATCAATTAATTCATCAATATATTCCATTCGAAGAAGAATTGAAGGAGAAGAAGAATGAGAAGGGAGAAGGCCGAGAAGGATCAGGATCAGGGATCTCCGCTGACTAGCTAGCTAGCTTAATTAACTGATATCGAGAAGGCCAGCAGGTACGTACGCAGTTAAAATTTGCTTAATATATATTTAGTGAAAACGTACGTACATACATGCATGGATGTTAGCTATATATACAGATTAAATTACGTATGTACGTAATTGATGGATCGATGTAGATCGAGTACGTATAATTAAGCGTAAATTAATGGACTAATATATATATATATGTAATAATTAATTAATTATAATATTTTGTAGCTGTATGGACAAGAGTTGGATGAAGTTGAAGAATAGATGTGATGTCCGGTATATGGATGGAATTAGCGAATTTGTGAATTTTGAGATAGAACATGGTCAGGGAAAGAAACGTTTCAGGTGTCCGTGCCAGAAATGTCTTAATTGTCAGTATGCGGAGGTTAATGTTATGGTGCAACACCTATACGAAAATGGTATGATGTGGAGTTACACTACATGGAGCGAGCATGGTGAAGCAGTAGAGTTCAGCGCAGCAGACTTCAGCTCAGGGTACAGTTACCATGGTGCCTCATCCAGCGGGAGTGGTGCCAGACCCCCAGTTTTCAACCCAACTGCAGATTTGGTCCATGATGCGTTTCCGGGATGTAGTCATGGTGGACACCAACACCAAGACGGAGGTTACAGTACCACTAATGAGCATGATGACACATTCCCCGATGCTAGCTTGGCCACTGACACCAGTGAGATGGATAAGTACAACCGGATGCTACTTGAAGCGCAGACCCCGGTGTTCCCTGGATGTCGAGAGAATGTGTTGCAATATGTGATGGAGCAAATGAAGATAAAAGTGAAGCACAAAATGTCAGTGAGTGCTTTTGTCGAAATTCAGGAGCAAATATGTAAGTTGCTTCCTGATGATCACAATCTTCCTAAATCTTATTATAAGGTTAGAAATATCTTGAGCAGCATCGGCCTAAAGTACAGGATAATTGACGCATGTCCGAATGATTATGTGCTATTTTACAAAGAGTATAAAGATTTTGACTATTGTCCCGTATGTGGCCAGTGCAGATTCCAGCTGAATAGGAAGAGTTCGAAAAAGAGAATTCCTGTGAAAGTTGTTCGTTATTTTCCCTTGATTCCCAGATTGCAGCGCCTGTACATGTCTCTACACACAGCAGAGGCGATGCGATGGTACGCAGAAAAGCGAATAGATGACGATGTCCTGCGACACGCCGCGGATGGGGAGGGTTTCAAACATTTCAACAGAGAATTTGGAGTCTTTGCTTCAGAGGTTAGAAATATTAGACTCGGCCTATCTACAGACGGATTCAATCCTTGGGGAAGTAATAGCTCCGCCGTCAGCACTTGGCCAGTTATTCTGATGCCGTACAACTTGCCTCCGTGGATGTGCATGAACAAGGAATTTAATTTCCTTACTGTACTAATTCCAGGTCCTAAATCTCCAGGGAAGTGCTTAGATGTCTACCTCAGACCTTTGATCGACGAGCTGAAACTGTTTTGGGAAAATGGAGTCCCAACTTATGACAAATTCACTGACACGATGTTCACGATGAGGGCTGTCGTAATGTGGACGATCAGCGATTTTCCAGCTTATGGGATGTTGGCAGCCTGCAGGACAAAAGGATATAATGGATGTCCTATATGTTTGGACGACGTGAACTCTAGTTGGCACGCGGGGAAGGTGTGTTACTTGGGTCACCGTAGATGGCTTCCTCACGACCACCCGTGGCGACAGGATGAAGCTCATTTCGACGGGACGGTAGAGAACAATCCTAAACCCCGTAGTTGGTCGGGCGAAGAGATTTTAGAGAGGTTGAGCTATTTCGACTTTGGTGTGTTGAGCAATGACGCGGATGTAAAGAAATGCAATCCAATTCCTCCACATGATCTGAGCTATTGGGATCACAAGAGTATATTCTTTGAAATCCCTTACTGGTCGAATTTGAAGCTGAGGAACAACTTGGACGCGATGCACATAGAAAAGAATGTGTGCGACAGCATGGTGGGAACAATTCTCGGTATTAAGTTCAAGACTAAAGATACTCCCAAAGCGCGCAAAGATTTGGAATCAATGAATCTACGTCGTCCCTTGTGGTTGAGGAGGGATAGGAAAGGAATGTACAACAAGATGCCAGCTGCACCTTACACAGTGAAGCCGACGCTTAGACGTTATGTATTTCACTGGTTTAAGGGCGTTCGTTATCCTGCTACGTATGCAGCTACTATAACTAGAGCAGTGGATGAGGTGCAACACAAGTTTGTTGGTCTAAAGACACATGACTATCACGTTATGCTGCAACGTCTGATTCCAGTGGTAATTCGACCATACTTGCCTCGGGACGTCGTAGAACCAGGTGGTGGCAGATGTTATGCGCCTGAGAATTAAAGAAGTCAGATGTGGTGGAATTGCAACAACAAATTGTGCACATCATTTGCAAACTAGAGAGGATTTTCCCCCTGCTTTCTTTGACATCATGATTCACCTAATGATCCACCTGCTCGAGCAGGTGCTCATTTCTAGTCCGGTCCAGTACACTTGGATGTATCCTCAAGAAATGTACGTACAACTAATTAATTTGTTCCACTGGAGATTATATACTAGCTAGCTATATGTACTTATTCTTATTGTACGTTTGATTTTGTAGACAGCTTGGACAGTATAAGTCATTCGTCAAAAACAGGTCGGCCCCGGATGGCTCCATAGCAGAGATATACCTAATGCATGAGTGTGTTACTTACTGCAACAGGTACCTCAAAGATCCACCACCTCCCACTGCCTCCGATCGCAGTGCCCGCATCAATCTTTCTGTCGTCACCAATGTCGTCCGACCGTTTAGAAGAGCATTAAAGGAATTGTTAACACGGGAAGAACTTATTGAGGCACATTGGGTAGTGTTGCGAGACTGTGATGAAGTTGAGCCGTACATGATGTCATACAGGGAGAGGCTTCAGGCGCTAAATCAATGGGTACGTACGTACGTCTCGGTATTTAATTAGTAATTTATATACATATCGATCATGTTTGTAGAAAGTAAACCCTTATATTAATTTGCTCTTTTTTGCAGATGATTGATCTGCAAAAATCTGAAAACCACGGCGGGTGGTGGTCATGGCCAAAGCACTTGCTAGCAGGGAAGCCGGTTAAACACTATATTTATCCCGGATGTTTTGTGAACGGTGTAAAGTTCCATTCATTGGCCTGAGACGAAGGAAGAAGAACACAAAATAGTGGGGTAGCGGTTGGGAGAGACAATGATCTATATTACGGGGCTATTGTATATGTGGTTCAGCTATGTTACGGGAATGATGTCAACGTTTTCCTATTCAAGTGCAGATGGTTCAAGCGTACAAAGGAAGACCTGGGACTATTATCAGTCGATACAAACTCAAGCTGGTATGAGGATGAGCCTTTCGCTCTCGCCACCTTAGTTCGGCAGGTGTTCTATCTCGACTATCCGAAAGCCGGTGAAGGGTGGAAAATAGTGAAGCATATCTCTCATCGAGGAATATGGAATACATAGACAATTGAAGGGACACCGGCGACGACTGAAGATGCTGCTGAACCAGAAAGAGACATTCCTGCCTATCAAGAGCCTAATATTTCTGTCATCCGCTCCGATATAATGGACCTGGTTCAAGATGATGAACGGTTACCCATGCCTGATGGTTGTACAGATCTAACTGAAGATGAGATTATCGATGAGGTAGATGAAGAAGATGAGCAGGAAGAGGACGCGGACGAGGACTCAGGTTATTCATCGGACGATGTTGAGTACGATGAAGAGGATGAGCAATCGGATACCAGCGACGAGGATGATGAGGATTATGATGATGACTACTTAACTAAGACGAGAAAAATTAATTGGTAATTAATTTATGTAATTATTGTAATATATAATTGATGCATCATCGATCAATAATTAATATAAATATTATAAGGAGGAGAATGTATATATATATGTACGTACGTATATCTTCGACTTTGTGTACTTAATTAATTAATTACACACGTCCATGCTCGATCAGATATATCGGATCGACCGACGTACGTAAACTAAATTAAATTAATTAATTAATCCGAATTATATATCCTGGACAACGGAGAAATTAATTGCAGGTTGTCGCCTTTGGGTATTTTGGCTATCTCCCTAAATCCTCGACCCTAAATCTAGCAAATCGGATCGATCGATCATTTATTTAATTTTTTTTTGATTCAAAATAATTGAACGGACACACAAATGACCCTGGACGACATAAACCCTAAACCCTAAGGGCCTAACCCCTGAATTTAGGGTTTTTACACCTAGACGACGGAGATGGTAATTCTCCATCGTCCAGGTACACACTAGGACGACGGATATGGTCATTCTTCGTCGTCCAAGTGAACAAACCCTAAACCCTAAGCAGTAAGGCCCTAACCCCTGAATTCAGGGTCTATACACCTGGACGACGGAGATGAGATATTCAATCGTCCAGGTTAGCACCTGGACGACGGATAACTTCATATCCGTCGTCCAGGTGATTACCTGGATGACGGAAACGCTCATATCCGTCGTCCAGGTGCAGATATTGTAATTTTTTCTAAGACAACGACCATCTAGACCTTCTTCCAATGCATATTCTTTTCGTCAAGACTTTAGAGTAAACAATTCTTGGTGTGTGAGCTTCGACGGTTCGAAAATCGGAGTTGCGAAATGCCTTGTATCCATGTTTCCGGTTTGTGAAATTCTCGGTTTTGCGGTTGACTGTGCCGATGAAACCCTTCCCGAACTTATTATTTTATGGTCCTTTGAAGACAATTATATATTATGTTACGACGAACATATCCAACGGTTGTTTTGTCCAAATTCAATTTCGTTAATACTCTGCTGTAAATGAGCCTTTACTCATGAACACTTAAGTCGTAAGGATTAGTCCATAGTTAACAAGTTTCAAAACGAAAAATTATTCGTCGGTTCAAATTTAACTGTTCATATATACGATGCGTTCATCGATATTGGACGACTATTTCACTCGAATGACAGATCGCTAAATTCCTAGCGAATTAATTTTAAAATTTTTTTAACGTAAATTTAACCTGGACGACGGAGAATGACGTTCTCCGTCGTCCTGGTGAACACCTGGACGACAGAGAATGACAAGATCCGTCGTCCAGGTTCAATTTACCATGGCGGTTCGATTTTTTTTTAATTTTTTTTTCAATGAATATTTCGACTTGGACGACGGAGATGTAGTTTTCCGTCGTGCAGGTGTTCACCTGGACGACGGAGTACTACATCTCCGTCGTCCAAGTCGAAAAGCATGGCGGTTCGATTTACCGCTTCAATTTTCGGCGCCGCTTGAATTTCCACTTAGACGACGGAGAATCAATTCTCCGTCGTCTAAGCCCAAATTTATGGCGGGTGAAACGTCCCGCCCATTAATTACGCGCCGCTTCGAAATTTTTTAACCCTTCACTTAGCCGACGGAAAACACTGTTTCCGTCGTCCAAGTGCACTTAGACGACGAAAATTAGTGCTCCGTCGTCTAAGTGAACGCCTATAAATAGAACGGCACCCCCTTCTTTTCTCATTCCATCTCCTCTCCTCTCCTCTCCTCTCCTCCGGCGAGTTTTCTCCTCCGGCGACGCTCCGACGACAATTTTTCCGGCGTGGTTCCTCCTCTCCGACGACTCAACTCCGGCTATATTCCCGATTACTCCGGTGAGGTAAATTTCTATTTCTTACCTTATTAAAATTATTTCCATTTAATTAATTAATTTCTACATATAATTTATTAATTAGTTTTCAATATTTCATTATTGTAATTATAATAAATTTTAGTGGTTAATTATTGTAACTAATAATTAATTAAATGCATAATTGTAATTAGTTGATAATTAATTAAATGAATAAATTTATTATTGTAAATATTTATTATTAGTTGATAATTAAATGAATAAATTTATTATTGTTATTAGTTCATAATTAATTAGTTGATAAATAATAATTTATTATTGTCATTATTTATTGTTTTACTTACTTGATAATTACGTGTATTTTCTAGTAAATTGCATGGTAGTACGTTTTCGATTTAAATTTAGTACATAGGCTTAGTTTATTAAGTCGCACTCTTTGGAATAGATGGCGCCTCTTTTCCTAGCTTATCTCCTTAACCCCTCGTTATGTGTGGATTTCATCACCGCACACCATAACCTAAGTGAAGTTATGGACACGAGGTTGAGGGCGGAGTTTGCAAAGGACTTGAGGGAGTGTAAATTTTTGAAAAATTGGCCGAATGTCGGACATGGTGTCTAGAAACGGGTTATGACCGGTGACAGGTTTTGGATCTAAGAAAGACGACACCAATAGGTGTTTTGTCGAAATTAGTCCTGCCTCTCGCGTTATCTCTATCCCTAACTGGCCATGTCTTTCGATTTAACCAAGGCTGATTATTTGAAAATTTACACTTTATCGCGCGGGTCGCACATCCATTGAACGACTGAAAAAGCCAAGCTAGTGTACTCTATTTAAATCTTAACCGTACTTAATTAGCGTAAATTTTGCACTTGTAATTATTATGGTAAGTCGGTATTTTAACAACGTACTCCTAGGTTTAAATGGCTCCATCCGGCAAGAAGAAAGCCCAACAGGAGGCAGAAGATGCCATGCTCCGAATGTTGGCGGACCAAGTCGGTTGGGTTCAACAGGAGGGCAACGACGCCCTTAATCCGGACCCTTCATCTTGTTCGGAAGCGGCGCCTCTTGGGGAAATTACCTCTGCCCCATTTATCTCCGGCGGTGATGACGTTGACCCTTTTTCAACTCCGACGCCCGGTACCGGTTCAACGGTAAGTACTCAGGCGTCCACGACCGCTGAATCTATCATGTACAGCGCCCGCCGTAAGCAAAGGAAGGCCCCCACTAACCCGGAACCGAAAAGGACTCGGGGTCTCGTTAAAGGGGGCAAAGCGGAGAAAATTTGCAAGGCGACCAGGAAAAAGATCGTCTTGCCCTACGACGAATTCATCGATGGCCCTCCCACAACTCAGCTAGCAAGTCTCTCGGCGCATAGCATATGGTCAATCGTCCGTAGCCGGGTTCGTCTCACTGCCCCTACTTGGAAGGAGGCGCTGGATAATGAGAAGGCGAAAGTCTTTAAAGATCTTTCGGTACGTAATACGTCCAATTTTAGTTATTATATAATATTGTTAATATTAGTTATAATTTCATAATATGTACGATTATAATTTTCTATTTATTTTTGATAGGAACAATTTGCAGTGGATCCGACACCGGCGATGTTGAGGCATATCAACCAAACCGCCAACTCCATCTACAAAGATTGGAAGTACAGGCTCCATCAGTACTTCCAAACTTACGGTCCCTCACCTCCCCTTGTAGAGCTGCGTGGGGATAGAGAAGATGAGTGGGAGTGGTTGTGTAACCACTTTGCCGATGACTCCTTTAAGGTGTTAATTTACTTTTTTTATTTCAATTAAGATAATTGAATTATTTAAATTTTAGTTATTAATTTTTTAATGATTTAATTATTTTGTGTAACAGAAATTCTCCGGTGTCAACAAAGCCAACTGTGGGAAGAAGGACAAACACCATACTACCGGCGCCAAGTAGTTCATTCAAATAGCCAAGGAGCACAAGGATAAGGGCTCCAAACACCCTTATCTTGATGCAAGCATAAGCGCGTACGTGACGCCTGGGCTCGATAATGAAGCGAGTCAATGCGGCGTAAGTGATATATATATGTGCTTTTAATTATAGTAATTATTATTTAAATATTATTTCATTATAATAAATTAATTATTCTTTTGTAGGCAAGGGTGATAGAGCGTGCGCAGGAAGAGTTGGCTAACACTTAGCTTGCGTTCCCAGATGTGCCGCCGGAAGACCTGCCTCCTCTGTCCTTAGAGAGCTAAATTGTAATCGCGGATGAGGTCTACGGTCGTAGAGCTGGCAAGGAGGTTAGGCACTTTGGGCCTAGGGTCGTACGAGATTTGTCGACGGCCTCCGACACATCATGTACGGGAGGTTCGGGCCAGCGGAGAAGGACTCAGGCTGCGGCCGTCGAAGCAGCCATTCAAGAGGCTCGACTGGCACGAGAGGAGAATCGACTGGCACGAGAGGAGAATCGACAGACACGAGCGGAGAATGAGTCAATGCGGCAAAGAATTGATGAGCAACAAGCACAAATAGCCCAACTCATCGCCCTCATGCAACAATCTCGAGAAGTATGTCAACCTCCTCCGAACCCATACCGCGACGACGACGACCCGGCTGGAGGCGGGGGACGCGGCGGTGCATGCATCTGCTCCTCCAGTGTGTTAATTAGCTTATAGTTTTTTAATTATCTCGTTTCTTTCCGCATTCCGAACAATATTTTTATTTTTATGGGTTTTTTGAATGTGTATGTACAAATTAATTTTAATTATTTAATAATTAAGTAATATTAAATTAATTAGTTTATTTAATTAATTTTATCATTTTTCATTACTTAAATTCAATTATTAATAAATTAAATTAATAATATTTAATTACAATTTTTTTTGAAATTAAAAAACACTTGGACGACGGAGAACTTAATCTCCGTCGTCCAGGTGATTACATGGGCCACGGAGAACGTAACAATCTCCGTGGCCCATGTAATCACCTGGACGACGGAGATTAAGTTCTCCGTCGTCCAGGTGATTACATGGGCCACGGAGATTGTCCGCGGTCCAAGTGAACTTGGACGACGGAGACCTTAATCTCCGTCGTCTAAGTTCCTGGACGGTAGCACTTGGAGCACGTACCTTGGACGACGGAATCATTGGACGACGGAGATTCCGTCGTCTAAGAACTTAGACGACGGAGAAACTCACTTAGATGACGGAAACTCTCCGTCGTCTAAGTTCTGTTTTCTTGTAGTGTATATATTCGTAAATGGAACCATAAGCATAAAAATAGACTCGTTAGCGACAGTGAAAAATAAAAGTGTCTACTCACCTGGTTAGCCTGAAACATAATTGGCCACCTATTAAGCTTGAAGATCTTATTCGACATTCCTAAAATAAAATGAGAGCCTAACATAAATTAATGCTCCATGCTACGATCATATGACTAAAGTGACAAAGGAATCAAAACAAAATGTCCATCGGCATTTCAAAATTCAAAAGGAATGAAATTGCAAGGAGCTACGTACCCCTGTCCTTGTGACATTAACCCCGAGCTTGATCAAAATCATCATGTCTCAAAAACAGAGTACGTTTGGAGGTGAGCCTCGACTTGACATACTTTGTGCGATAGCGTGGAATGTCGAGTCGGCCCGAATCCTAAAAATGGCCAAAAACATTACTAGAATGGTCAAATCACACAAATATACGCGAAAATCAATTAGAAAGGGCTTAAGAAACCTTCCGCAAATAGATGACTTCCTGGTCGCAGGAGCTCCGCCGTGCGCGGAGGCGCATGAGCCCCATGGGCCACCACGTACAGGCGGTGGCCACGCACTACCGGAGGTCGTCCGTCTCCAATTCCTGCATATGATACATCATCTTAAAGCTCTCAACAAGTACAACACATTGTCAAACTACAACAGATAAAGAAAAGGACTAGAAGTGGTCGAAATTTACCCTGAAATTTAGTGAATCTCGTCGGAATTTGCCCAAGTCCGGTCGGCCACGCAAGGCCATGATGCGACCCAAGATGAGTCGTGCTTGACTCTTGGAAGCAAGTGCTTCAAAATCCCCATGGTTACACCACCCAACGTCAGCTGCAACACCGACGTCGCCGCCATTCAAAACCCATGGGATATCTCCCCCTCAAATCACTGGAGTCAGGCTATGCATGCTGGATTTGAATGGGTAGAAAGAGAGGGCATGATGAGAAGGCTCGATTCCGACAAGTTTGAATGCCCATGGCGGCCGGCCGGAGAAATTCCATCTTACCCAGGTAGGTTTTGGGTATTTATACCCTAAGGTAAGATTGGAATCAACATCAGAGACTGATCCATTGATGATCTAACGGTCAAACAATATTGACCAATGGTAGATTTCAAAATAATCACTTAATTACTTCAAATTTCTAAAATGCATAAAAAATAGCTCAGATATCCAAAAAATCCAATAAAAATATGCACGAGCTCACAATAATATCCTTTACAATTTCCGTGAAGAAAATAAGTCTAAAATCATAACTTATAAAAAGCCAATTTTTAGTCGTGATGAATCTCTATAAACATGACGTGTGATGCTTAACTCGTTAATTAATGCGATTAAAAATGATTAGCTCATTAATTTAGGTTCGGGTTGTTACAGGCACATCAAGTTCAATAAGGCGGAAGCACCAATGAATTCTCATATTGCACCATAAAGGATCAAAAGCATCAAGTTAAAGTGGTGAATGTGATAGTGTAATTCGAGTAGTGCTTCACGAACTATGATGATACCCCCTTGGTAGAAAGTGATTGTGAAAGTGATGATGAAGAGGACCTAGACAGACCGGGTGTATCTAGGATACCTCCTGGATTTGAGAATGAAGCCAAGGGGAAGCATGATGGTATCAAGACCCAAGCCAAGACTAAGATTAAACTGAATGCACTTGAGCTCTTACCTTTTCCTTAAGCAAATACTAAAGAAAGACCACAAGCGATGATGGATCGGAAAGCAAAAGTTTTCAAGATATTAAAAGAGTCTCCATCGATTACGACACTACATGTCTATAGTGTTGATGTTGCGGGAAGAAAAGCCAAGGATGATGAATGTGCAAGGAAGCTGGACAAGGAAAATGGCCATAAAAAGAAGAAGAAATTGAAGTTGGACAAGCTTGAAAAGCTGAAACTAGTAGTTGAGAGCAGTTACTTTGAAGAGTCTTCATCTGTTGAGAAGTGCACAATACAAGTTGCTTGAGTTATCTCCTCACAGAGTCGTCCATTTGATGAATTTGAATAACAGGAGAACTTTCAAGCTCCATGAGACACAAATTGAAGCTTTCAAGCTAAACAGAAAATAGAATGCGGAGGTCTATCACTTTAAGGACCCAACCATAGAACTTTAAATTTGCAACTTTTATCACCGACCATGTTAAAATCATGAAACTTGAACCCAGAATGGTAGGACACCATTGGTTTGGCTAGAAGAATAAGTGTGAGGTATAAGGAGCATTAAGGATGAAAAATGCAGCATTATGGTCATGAGCTTGGAGCTTAGTTTCTATGAATTTTCAAAGGGTCAAAGATTCCTCTCGACCCGTCGAGAGGAGCTCTCTGGATGGGTCAACCAATAATTTTTGACCCATCGAAGGTCCTTCTAGATCTGCCGATTGCACACAACTGTCCAGTCTAGGTTACTTTTTTGACCCGTCGAGGGAATCTTGCTACCTGTCGTGGAGTGTCCTGCCAAAGTTGACTTTTGAAGACCAAGAGCTTGGGGCTTTGAGGCATGGAGCATAGAGTAATTCCTTAAGGCCAAAATAAGTCTTACAGCATCGTTTGAGGATTATGACCAAGCCTATGAAACCTTGGATGGTGAGGCCTAACTTGGCCTTCATAGGTTTAGATTTTCATGTATATGGAGCTTAGCGATGATCTACAAAGCGTTTGCATTTCTTGCTCATCTCTTTACTTTTCTAGCATGATATGTGAATATAATTGAGTAGACATCTTCCAAGGGTTGTTAGCCTTGTAATGTTTTGATGGCTCACTCTTGTTCCATAAGAGAGCGACGTATTCATCATTAGTGTATTGGTTTGAATCTTTGTTAGCTTATGGTGATCTTGTATGATACATAATAAAATTCTTGATGCTGAACATGATGCCTGTCTAAGTTTTCAGTTATTCCATGACAAGGTGTTTAAAGTTCTACGTGTGAAGTTCCCTCATTTTATATATTTGATTACATTGTGGTTTTCCTTTGAAATATAATTAGTGTGCATGCCCTCATTGTAGTTGATAGGACTCTAATAGGTTCATTAAATCTTAGAGACTATATGACCCCTTATGTGTGAATCCATGCTAGTTATTATGCCTAGGAGTTCATATGCTAGCGGAATAAAATGTGATATGATGATGCCTATGTTATCTCTTTTACACTTTAGTCTACTATGTAGCTAGATGCAAATTGAGGACAATTTCGTTTTAAAGTATGAGGTAGTAGGCTTAGTTATTATCACTCCTTATCCTCAAAATCCATAAAAAATTTGAAAAATTTGAGAAAATGCAATGCAAAAGTATGTTTGTTTTGGTGTGTTTGTGTCCTAGTAATGGTTTCCGATGTTGAAATTGAGCTAATGGCTAGTGGATTGCATGATTTTAAACATGTGTAAAAAAGTGAAAACAATGCATTTATGTTACGACCCGGAACATCATTATACGATAATCGAAATTTATGTGGTTAGTCGCTAATTTATCACTTTAATCGTCGATGGTAATTAGTCTTTACCGTCGGTAACTTTCGCTGGCATTTTGTCAAGATTTTATGGATTTTGTTTTTCGAGAAATTTCTTTGAATAAAGTTGTATAGTTGGTTGATACTAGTTCGTGACCACATCAAGTGTTGAAATCAGAGTTACGACAAAAAAGTTATGGTCAACGAAAATTTTACAAAGTATCAAAAAATGTTTTATCGCTAAATTGTGGGTATAAATACGGGTTTCTAGTTTGGGAAGGTCAGAGTTTCCTATTTGAGAAGGTCGGGTTGACCTCGCGTTGACCTTCCCCTCCCGAGTGGTTTTCTCGTTGTGAGGTGGGTGCATTTCCGGCGTTGGTGGTCGGAGGAAGGAGAATCGAGGCGAAGAACTTTGGCCGATTCCAGTCGATTTTTCTCGGTGATGGTGGTAGTGCTCTCGACGGCATTTGACGTCGTACCCTGGGGGGTTTTAAGGCCTCGATGAAACAAACCGATTGGGACTGGTCTCGGGCCCTGCTGTGGCTGACGCCAGCGATCGAGTGAATTGATTTTTTTCGGTGGGTTTTTGTTTTCTGGCAGATTGGAGGCTTTTCTATTAGTATTTTATGTCGTGTTCCTTATGAATGTTGTTGGGCTTGTTGAGATGAACATTTTGGTATGCAGGTTGCTTGATTTAGTGCCATTAGGAATTTCGGCCGTCGTGAACGGAAGAGCTCTGGCGAGGTTGGATTTTCGGAAAATTTTTATGTCATTCCGCTCGTAATTTCGTGCTGAATGCAATGGTGAGGTTATTGAATGCATCTGGACTTGATTAATTTAGACGTGTGTTTAATCGGATAATAATTAATTGATTTCTTGATATTATTAATGGACAATCCGACTATCGATTTAAATTCGAGTAGTTCGATGTTTGAGATTTTTGTTGTGACTTTAAAATTGATTTACAGTGAAGGAATGCAAGGAATTGAATTCAGAATTTGGTTAAATTCATATTTAGTTTGAAAATACGAGTTTAGCTATTCAATATCGGAAGTAGATATTAAATATAATCATATTTTCAAGATTACGAGTTAGTGGGCCATTGTTAGGTCCATAATTACATTCTAATTATGTGCCTAACCTTATGCTTAATGCTTGCCATCTTGGAATAAACCATCGTTTTTAATACATTTCCTTGTTTTGCTAGAAAATGTGGAGTTGGCTCGAAAATGCATTAAAGATGAAAAATTAGACACTTTTTGGAGAAGACATATACATTTCTGAGATCACAAGAGAATTCAGAGAAACTTTGGGAAAATGACTATGGTCGGCCGAACCACTATTGCAGGCCTAATCACATGGAGTCCAGCCCAATGGAAGCCCAATCAACACATGATGTCACTTATTTAGGACTTTAACCTCACAAAGCCTAAATAAGTGGATCATGGTCTCCTTAATTCAAAGCTAACATTTAGATCTTCCATCCCACCATTTTCCTATCATCTATGAGTGGAAATTAGCCTTCCTACTCAGCCTAAATTCGAGCTCCCTTTCCCCACACAAATATCTCCCTTCACCTTTTCATTTTCCATAGTTTTACACTCTCTCTAGACTCCTTATCCTTATCCCAACCCTCTAGCACTCTCTTCTACCTCTTCTCCTCCTTTTCCAGGCCAAAACACCTCCATAACCACAAACATTAGAGACGTAGCTCTTTCCTCTCTTGGGTAGAGCCAAACCTCTTCACCACCACACCATCACTTTGGTCTATTTTAGGTGTTCCTACTCTCATCTTTGCCTCTAGGGTTTCATTTGGTCTTTAGAGTCCAAAGGAGTGGGAGGTAATCCCTCTTTCCCTTAGCTCCTTGGAATCCTAAGGACTACCCTTACCTCCTCTTGAAGACTTGGTGCTAGCTTGGAGTGAAGAAGCGGAGTTAGAAGCCTTGGAGTCATTTGGTGGAGTTTTGGCTAATGGGACTCTTGGTTATTTCTTTCTTCTTGTTGTTTTGAGCATGTATCTAGTCTTGTATTTCATTATGCCTAGTGAGTAGTTACCTTTTTCCTTAGCCAATTTGATGTACATACAACTATGTTTTGGATTATGGATTTGAATTTGGTTTAGTTTACTACATGTTGTGAATGAGTTTGATAGCTTGTGATGTGATTGTGGTATGTTTGCATATTTGCGCTTGATTCAATGTTTTCATACTCATGTCTTAGCCATAAGTTAAGATATGTTTAAGGAAGCTCAAAATGAACCTAAGTGAATTAGTCACTCACCTAAGGAAGATAAGCATGTAAACATGACTTAGGTTGCATTTGAGAAGATAAGCTTAAGGTTTGGTTTTCATTGGGCTTGAACATGGACCGAAGCCTTCTTAAAGTCTAAATGACTCAAGAAGCTTCGATCAAGCTTACATCGACTCGAAGGGGCTTTGTAGCTAATCGTTACTTCTTCTATTCATGTTCTAAAATGTGTGGATTAGGAAAGTCATTAGAACATACTTTCATGTCCTCTAATAGGAACTTAGGAAGGAAAGTTATTCACATTCATCATAAGTGAACACATATTGAACTCATTAGGCATGTGGTATGATCATGATACAATTTGTAATTAAGTTGTATTCTAGTTTCGGTTTTCTTTATATTTGAATGTTTGACCGGAACACTTCTAGTGCCCTAATGGCCTTGAAGATTCGGTTCACAACCAATGGTCACTCGAAAAGATCACAAATTTGGACAATCACGTGTGAATCTAATTAAACTCATAACTTGGATATATATTGTTAGTACATTAAGTTGGCTAGTAGTGATATCTCTAGCCGACCAAACATTTACATTTTATTTTGCTCTCACTTTATGTTTTCACTTAATTTAGTTAGTAGTAAGCATTCAACCAACCTTTCATTTAACCACTCATCGTAAATGAATCACCCCTCACAATGCCAAGTCTCTAAAGGACTTGGTAGTGTGAGATACACACATGCATCCACATTTTACTTTTCATTTAGTGTCTAGTTGTGTTCATAGGTTAAGCATTCATCATTGTGAGTTCAGGGGTTATAGTGACTAATCTCCGTGGGTTCGAAACTCAACTACCTTAGAAATACTATAACTTGCCCCGTATACTTGTGGGTGAAGAATTCTCTGCATTTATGAGTTAATTAATAGTTCATAAGTGTGAGGGGTACAAAATTTTTGAACTTTTGGTGCCGTTGCCGAGAATTAGGCGCATCTTAATTCCTTAGCTTTGAATAGCCTTGATTGCGGTAAAACTGGATATTTTGTTTGATAATTGCGTCTTAGCTTTATAACTTTCTTCATTTTATCATCTAAGACTTTGTTTTAATTATATTTGATCCTTTGAATACTTTGGTTGATAGCTTAGAGGTGAATTTGTGCTAGAAGTTTTTTGCAGGGCTGATTTTCGACCCGTTGAGCCTTATTCTCGACCCGTCGAAAATTGGGTTGGAGGAAAACAATAGTGTTCATTCGACCCGTCGAGTGAATTCTCGACCCATCGAATTTGTTTCTATGCTTGAAGGTTGTTTCACTTATCTCTACATCTTTTACTTTGATTTATTTACATTCTTGGGAGCATATCTAAGTAGTGTCTTTATTTTACGTATAGTAGTTAGTGTGCCTAGATTTAGCAAACTTAATTTCTGCTACACCCTAGATTCTTAGGACTTTATTTGGTGTGTCTAGTATATTAGATCACACACGCCTTTACCTCTGTTCACCTTGGTGTCCATAGCACAGTGAATGCCACTGTGCCACGTACTGGATTCCCATTCGAACTCTTAGAGTGCTAATTGATGTTTCCTCGAAGGGAGGTGTCAAAGAAGCACTATGGAAGGCCCTTAAGGCTTTGAGTACATTAAGAGTTTGGAGGACTAATATCTATTAGTTGCTTAGTGTGTTTTTAGGTGTCATGCCTTCGAATCCTCTTTTCGAGGAAGAATTCATCATGGATAAGGACATCATTGAAGCAAGACCTTTGAGGGATAGTGCTTTACCATCTTTGACAAGGCACACCGATTGCATTGTTCTTCAACTGTTAGCAGGCGAATCCTTGGAGATCAAATCTAGTTTTCTCCTTACCAATCTTCATAGGATATCCACATTTCAATCCCTATTCTCACTTGTTGGAGTTTGAGGAAGCATGTACAAGGTTCAACATCCGAGCCAATTGAAGCTTTGAGTATTTCCTTCAACTTTGTGGGATAAGGCAAAGACGTGGTTCAACGAGCTTTCTCCTAAGTCGATTTACTCATGGGAGACGTTGTGACGCAAATTCATCACCAACTATTTTCCACCGGGGAAGATCAATGACCGAAGGAAAAGGTTGATGACATTTTGTGAGGAAGATGGGAAGTTGTTCTATAAGACATGGGAGCATTTTAAGGAGCTTGAGTTTGGGTGCCCTAACCATGGTCAAACCCAAGACATGTTATTGTCTCTCTTCTACCAAGGATTGTGCATAGAGACAAGAAGGAAGGTCGACAATGCAAGTGGTGGAGATTTCATGGACAAAACCGCTGAGGAGGCATATGTTCTACTTAAAAAGATTAGCGTGGTTAAAGAAAATGGTGAAGTAGAAGTTCCCCAATTATTTCTTCCAATGGGCACGTATGTTTACTTATTTAGTTTATATACATGTTTGTAGAAAGTAAACCCTTTAATTATATGTATTTCCCATTTTCCCAGATGATTGATCTAATAAAATATGAAACCAACGGGGGGTGGTGGTCCTGGCCAGAGCACTTGCTAGCAGAGAAGCCGATTAAACATTATATTTACCCCGGATGTTTTATGAACGGTGTAAAGTTTCATTCTTTGGCCCAAGATGAAGGAAGAAGAACACAAAACAGTGGGGTAACGGTTGGGAAAGACAATGATCTATATTACGGGGCTCTTGTATATGTCGTTAAGCTATGTTACGAGAATGATGTCAACATTTTCCTATTCAAGTGCAAATGGTTCAAGCATACCAAGGAAGATATGAGACTTTTATCAGTCGATACAAACTCAAAATGGTATGAGGATGAGTCATTCACTCTTGCCACCTTAGTTAGGCAGGTGTTCTATCTAGATGATCTGAAAGCTGGTGAAGGCTGGAAAATAGTAAATCATATGTCATACCGAGGAATATGGAGTGCAACTACACTTGATGGGACGTCGGCGACTAATGTTGAAGCACATAGAGATAATGCATATCAAGAGCCTAATACTGCAATCATTCCCGACGTAATGGAACTGCTTCGGCATAACGAACGCTTACCCCCTATTGATGGCACCACAGATCTTACTACAGAGGAGATTAGAGAATTAGCGCAGAATGTCCTAGAAGTCGAGAAGCCTGAGGACGACGATGATGTCAGATACAATTCAGACGATGTAGAGTATGATTATGAGGAGCAATTAGATGATAGTGAGGATGATGATGAGGATGACGATGAAGATTGATATGAGGTTGGATTAGTACGTAGTTAATTATTATATCAGATGAATAAATTAAATTAATTAATTAATTATAGACCAGCCTATAAAATTATGAATCAGGAGAACGAAAATGGAATTGGAAAGGCCAGATAGTGATGCTTGAAATAAAATTACATTTGAAATTGGAAAAAAAAATTAAGTAAATAAAATTTACTCTTGGCCGATGAAAATACACTATTTCATCGTCTAAGGTTCACTTAGACGACGAAAACATGCATTTCGTCGTCTAGGTGACCATAACCTTAAACCCTAATAGTAATCCCTTAACCCTAAACTCCAAAACCTTACGCGACAAACCTACACAGTTCGTTGTCTAAGTGAGTACTTAGGTGACGAAACGAATGGATTGGTCGCCTAAGTGGGTACTTAGGAGACGAATTCACTTGTTTCGTCGCCTAAGCCCACTTTGTTGGGTGGTTCATTTTTTCTGCCCAATTTTTTGGGTCCCATTTAAAAACTAGCTACTTAGGCGATAAAAATTAATTTTTTCGTCGCCTAAGTTGATTGATATATCCCAAAAACTGGATCGGCTTCGAACCAATTTTTTTCATCTCTCTCTCTCTCTCTCTCTTTCTCTCTCTCCCCTCTGCCACCGCCTCTTCTCTCCCCCATCGATCTCGATCCTCCCGAGGTATATCTCTCCTCTCCTCTCCCGTATATATATATATACATGAATTATATTAATATATATGATATATATAGGAATTAGATTAATATATATCAATCTATTAGTATATTATATAAATTATATGTATATACATTTGATATAAAAAATGGTTTAATTATATATATAGTAGATTTGGATTAATATATTATATGTGAATTAATTTGGGTATATTGTATTTGAAAAATAATTTGTGAATTAATATATTAGATGTGTATGTATTTGGATTAATTTAAGTATATTTGGATATATTAGATGTTAATTAATTTGGGTATATTGTATTTGGATTAATTTAATTGGATTTGAGTATATATATTGTGATTGATATATTAAATTTGGGTATATTTTGATTAATATATTATATGTGAATTAATTTAGGTATATTGTATTTGGATTAATTTAATTGGATATACGTAATATATTTTGATTAATTTGGGTATAATGATATATATTGTAACGATCCGAACTTTGAGCATATGATTATCGGCACGAATCGTGGTTATCGTAAGTTGATTATATATATATATAGTTTGTTAACATCTAAATTATCGGGTAAGAGTTTGGTTTGAGTTCCTTCGTAGAAATTGTTGAGGATTTGATTTCGAGCTCGTGGAAATTTTCGGGGAATTTTTCGGTTAAGCGAGCAATGTTTTATCAAGTTTTGAAGTCGGTTGGTGAATGCTAATTTAATCATGACCGTCCGATTTTGATCAGATTGAATTATAACCGTAGATTTGGGGCTAGTATGTTTACGGTATAAATACGAGGCAATTTTGGAAACTTTCCATTTTTGAATTTTGACCGTTGACCCGCATTGACCCACAGGTCAAAACTGACCCGTTTGGGCCGTGAGCTTCTCGGCGTCGGTGTGCTTTATTCCGAAAACATTTGGCCATGGTTCCTTCATGGAAGTTGTTGGGCTTTGTCTTCTCTTCGATTTGGTAGGTGGATCATCATGATTGGTGGCCAGAGGAGGGAGATTCGACGGAAAGAAAATCGGAGTTTTTCGGCCGGAATTGGCAGTGGACGGAGGTGGCGGAGATAGAGGCGATGAGGCTTGAGGTTATGGGAGTTTCGTTGCCCATGGAGAGGTGAGTTGAACCCAAGTGGTTTTAGCCCTTGCCGTGGCCGGTGGTGGCCGATCGGAGTAAGTGATTCCATCGAGGTTTTCGAACTACACGGTGAGTTTTGGACCTTTTCTGGTTAAAATTGGGCTTAGCATTGAACTACAAAGTTGTTGAAAATGTTGAGATATTAAAATCCATGTCTAGGAAGAAAATTTCTGGGTTCGTGGAATTCCGGTGGCCGGTAACGGGGGCGGCTCCACGCACCGCCGTGCGCGGCGAAACTCCGGTGAGGTGGAATTTTGGAAAAGTTTTATGTCGTTTCGCTCAATTTCGCGTGCCGAACGCAATGGTGAGATTTTTGAGTATATTTGGGTGTTGTAGTTTGCGACGAGGGTTGTTTGGGTGTATTTTGGAAATTTTGTTATCCTCATCGATATTTCGAGTGATTTGAGAACACGGGGTTCTTGACGTATTAGCTCCATATGTTGTGATTCTATATGTATTGATCGTATCCCTGTTATTCAGGTGATTGTGATCGAGTGTTTGGCGAGGGATCTTCCGCCGGACCTCAGAATTAGCCTCATACTGTGAGTAGACACTTTGATTTTCACTGTCGATTTGCGAGTCTTGATTATACATTTTATGTCATGCATTTTACGAGTATGCAATTATGATTATGCATTTACGATTATGACATTAAAATCATCGAAATCTGAAAAGTCAACACTCTCGCAGGAGCGCCGCCGTTGACCGCCGCCGCCGGCGGTGGCACGCCGTCAACGGAGAGTTCCTCCGGCGAGGAAGCTCCAGATTTCAAGATCACATCAAGGCTAACCTTTTCCTCAACTACCATACAACCCAATTCTCACCGGAATCACCTCGAAACAGCTCGAAACCCAAACGGAGCTAAACTCCGGCAACCATATCGGGTTCACCAAAAACCTCATCCTCAACCCAAATTAAACACAGGGGAAGCTTCACCAGGGCAAGGGGAGTCGAAACCCCCACTTCCCCGCCACCGTAGCTCGCCGAAAAGCCACCCACCGTCACCGGCGAATTCCGGCAAACCGACCCGATTCGTTCCCACTCAATACATCATCAAATCTCACAATTCCAAACTCAAATCAACTTAGAAACTCAAGAGGAAGAGATTCATACCCTTCACGTGGCCGGAGGTGGCCGGAAAATCTAAGTCGGCCGGCGAAAACCAAATGGGAAAGTTTCCTCTTCGGTCAACGGTCAACAGCCCTAAAATGGAAAGTCAACGCCCTGGTCAAACTTCAAACAGTGTTTTCGACAATTTTACGACTATTTCCGATATTTATACTCGCGTCTCGGGACGATCAACAGTTCAAAACGAATAACCAAAACGATTCGGATAAACACGAAACAAACGGATAAACTCGTCGATAAACCAAAACTTCAAATAATCGTATTATATTCCTCGGTTATCAGAAAAATCATCTGAAACCGCCCACGAGCTCGAAATCACGTGCTCTACAACTTCCGTGAAGAAACTCAATTCAAATTCTTAGCCAATATTTAAGTCGCGAGCTAATCCAGCAAACCACTCTATTAACGATTAATCGCGATTTTACGCAAACTCATGAATTGTGCCGATTACACTACTGATTCTGGTTCGGGTCGTCACATTGCGTTCTATTTTGGGGTAAAGAAGCTTACAGGAATGATCTTGAGGGCATTGATGTCTGCCCGGTATGTCGCACGGATAGGTATAAGTTAACTCTTGCAGGGAATAAGAAAGTTGTGAAGATACTTCGGTATTTCTTGCTGATTAATAGACTGGAATGGTTATTCATGTGTGCATACACGACTGAAGCTATGAGATGGTGGGCTGAGAGGAATTTTCCTGACGATGATACCTTTATACACATTGCTGGCGGAGAGGCTTGGAAGCACATGGTCAGGGAGTTTTCTCATTTTACATCAGAGGTCTGAAATGTTTGGCTGGGGCTCTCATCTGAAGGATTCAACCCTTTTGGCAACATAAGTCTTCAATACAGTATATGACCAGTTATTTTGGTACCTTACAACCTTCCTCTATGGATGTGTATGAAGAAGGAATACAATATGCTCACTCTGTTAATTTCAGGGCCGGGTTATCCAGGAAAGTGTCTCGATGTGTATTTGAGACCCTTGATTGATGAGCTTAATTACCTGAGTGAATTTGGCCATCCCGCTTATAACAAGTACAAAAACCAGATGTTCCAGATGCATGCCATGGTTGTTGGTACCATGAGTGATTTTCTTGTCCACATGATGTTGTCGGGCAACGTTACCAGGGATACAGGGCTTGTTCAAAGGGCATGACTGTTGAGTGCTTCAGACCTCATTACATGAAGATTGTCCAGATGCGTCATTGTTATTGGTTTCCACATGATCAGCCATGACGGCAGGATCCTGAGGCATTTGATGAGACTGTAAAAATGGGTGTGCAACCCAGGAGATGGTCGGGGGATGAAATTTTCGAAGTGCTGAATGAATACGATTTCGGGCAGCTGAGCAATCATCCTGAAATAGTGGCGTCAATACCTGACAAACCCGACAGGTATAAATTCTGAACACACAAAAGTATATTCTAGGAACTCCCGTACTGGCCCAAGTTGCCGATCCGGAACTACCTAGATGTCATGCACATAGAGAAGAATGTGTGCGAAATTGTGGTGGGCACAGTGCTGAATTGATAGGGGAAAACTAAAGGCGACCCTAAAGCACGCATTGATCTGAAAAGAATGAACTTGCAGAAACGTTTGTGGTTGTGAGTAGGGAAGAAAAAAATCCCTCAAGCTCCTTACATCTTCAAGCCTGACCAGAAGAATGAAATTTTTAGGTGGATGGGTAATGTCATGTATCCTTCAAACTACAAAGGAAATATAGGCCGGTATGTTAACTTTTGGGAGAATAAGATGTACGGATTAAAGAGTCATGACTACCATATACTGCTTTAATGCCTCTTCTCTATTTTCATTTGAGGGTACCTATCGAAAGAGGTGATGAAACCGTAAGTGGTGTTGTCAAGATTCTTTCAGAAGTTATGCACTAGAGAAATGAAAAAAAATCAGACCTGGGAAAAATGCAATAGGACATCATTTTTATCATGTGCAAATTTGAGAGGATATTTCCCCCAAATATTTTTGATATCATGCCTCATCTGATGAAAGGACCCAACCCCGATTTAGTTTCCTAAACCGGAATCGTACCCCTTCTAAAAACCCGAATTTGCAAAAACCATAGAAATTTCGGCAAAGTTTCACTATATCGTGGAATTACCATTAACCTGCACCCGAAAACACACTTCATCCTATGCCACAAAAGCCAAACCGTGGGCACCAATCCCATCCGGATTTCTCAATATCATAACATAATGTAAAGTAATAAACAAAAGCTGTAACTTTACAGAAATCCGGGGAAAATCATATGAAAAATATGAACATCAGAGTAATCAGAGCGACATCTAGTATATATATACATAAATATACCACAGTAGGCTAAACAAGAAACCTACTGAAAAAGAAAGGTGGCTCGAACATTAAGCCTCCGACTGCGACGTGCGACACCAGAATCCGAACTGCAAACTGGGCATTGAAAACAAAAAGCCCAGGGAAAGACATATAAACTGTTAGAGTGAGTGGGCAAAAATAAATGTCTTTCGCTGAATAATATATGTTATAAAAAAACATATGCGAGTAAAAATGAATGAATATGATATAGTACACGAGGTGAACTCAAACTCCTCACGCGTACAGAGCATGAATAGAAAATCTCACGGGGTCACTCATAGACACATCCGCACTAGTACAGTCTGAATCACGGGATCCCAGACCCACACGTGATTCAAGCCAGAAAGGCCTCAGGTCAGAGTATTTGTTCCCACCCGGAAATACATCGGCACAAGGAACAGAAATATGTACCCACTCGGAAATACATCGGCACAAGGTACAGTTCCCCCTGGTAGACATCCTCGGGGATCAGCCGGGATGCAAGTGTATCGATACAACCACATATACTAAGACTGTACTATGTGTAAATCAAATCATAAATAGTTTCATGCATACGTATAAAGTATAATGTAAATGCATAATCGTAAAGCAAACGCGCTAATCCCGAGATCCGGCCGAAGATCCCTTGCCCAACGTACGATCTCGATCCCCTGAATAATCATAAAATATAACTAATCAAAATCACAATTCATTACTCTGTACCACACATTGGAAACCAACAATTTTCGGAAACATATAACTCGGATACAAAATAATAGTCGAAAATTCCCAAATACTCCACATAAACCCTCGACTTAAAATCTAGTATCCAAATCAACTTGAAAAGCTCAAGGAGATGATCGAGATGCGATTACGAGCAAAATGGCATAAAACTTGTCAAAATTCAAAAAGTCAACGCCTCGCCGGAGCTCCGCCGTTGACCGTCGTCGCCGCCGCCGGCACGGCGTCAACCATGATGGATTCCGACCAAACTTTCCAGATCACAAGTACTCCTCAAGTGCAACACATCCCTCTTCTACCAAGACCCAATTCCAAGCCCACCGGCCGGAAATCACCTCGAAACCCACGAAATCCATGGATTCCGGTGAGTTTTCCAGCGAGCTTCAAACCTCAACCAATTACAAAATTGCTTTACCCAAAAGCATCAAGGGGTTGAGAGGAACCTTTCCCCCCACAACCCTGACCCCAAATGTCGCCAGAGCACCTCACCTGATTCCAGCGAACACCACGAACTTCACCGAATTCGTTCTCCTCCAAATCTCAACCAATTCAACTCAAATCAATTACAAAACAATAGGAAATCATGAGAGGAAGCTAACCATACCAACGATTTGGTATAAGGTGGCCGGAAACGGAAAATCGATCGGTGGTCAAACAGTGGTGCGGTTCTCCTCCGGTCAACGTGAGTCAACGGTTCATTTTTGGTCAAACGACGGTCAAACGACGGTCAAACTTCCCAAAGCAGTGATTTTCGACAATTTTCTGACTATTCTGATATTTATACTCGCGGCTCGATACGATTGATGGTCCAAATCGAATCACATCCATGATTCGGATAACTCCAACTCAAACGGATAAACACGACGAAATCACGCGATTTCAAATATTCATAACATATTCCTCAGTTATTGAAACAATTATCCGAAACCGCCCAAGAACTCGAAATCACACATACTACAATTCTCGTGAAGAGACTCATACCAAATTCTCGACCGATAAATTAGTCGTGAATAAAGCCGCAAAACTACTCAATTACGACGACTGTGATTACTCATAAAACTCGCGGATTAGTCGATTAACATACTACTTCTGATTCGGGTCATCACATCTGATGATCCATCTTCCCGAACAATTGTTTCTTACCGGTCCAGTACACTACACTTGGATGTATCATATGGAAAGGTACGTGCGATTTAACATCTGAATTTGGCTCTAATTTTTTTTAACATTATTTGGAAACAATCATGATATGCACTTTTAAACTTGATAGACAACTGGGGGACTACAAAATAATATGGCTAATAAATCTGCACGAGTGCGTAACATACACCAAGTTGTGTTGAGGAGCGTTGGAGGACCCTCCACAACATATGCCGGTAGATGAACCATAGTTCAAACTTTCTATCCTCCCATATGATGTTGAAGTTGGTGGAAATTTGCCAAAGTCGTACCAGTTGGAACAATATGAGCTAGTTATTGCCTATTGGTGGGTATTGATTGACTGTCTGGAAGTGCAATACTGCAAAACTTTCATCTATATTGTCGTCAGGTTGGCGGTGATCTTGAGTTCCACAATAGGGAGTTTGCAAACTATTTTGGCAGCTGGGTACGTCTATATTTATACTTATTGATATTTATAGTTTAATATCATGACGTTTTTCATCTAACATGATAGTTATTATTGCTTCAGATGAACAACGTAGAGTATGATGGTAACCCAAATTGGTCACACAAATTGAGGCTTTTGGCAATGAAACCGATAACTTCAAGTGTGTATCTGATGTGTATGGTCAATGGCGTGCAATTTATATGTGCACATAGAGACACGAGACGAAAAACACATAACTCTGGGGTAATGGTGCGTGGTCAACAGAATGATATTGACTATTACGGCGTTCTCCATTTAATGGTTGAACTAATTTATGGAGAAAGCATGAAAGTGCACTTGTTTAAGTGTAGATGGTTTGATACTAGCCCTCAGAACACAAGGACTAATGACTACAAAATATTTTCAGTGAATACTGCTACAATATGATATGAAAATGACCCTTTTATTTTTGCCACAACGGTAAAATAAGTGTTTTATCTTGATGATCTTGTGCACAAAAGCGCGTGAAAAGTAGTTAACCATGTTGTTCCTAGAAATATATACAGTGTTGCTATACTTGGTGAAGCCGCAGAGAATGAAGAAGTTACTGCATACCAAGAGCCGAACGCAATTAATATTTCAGATTCCTCGACAATTCGCCTTAACAATGTGAGTTTGAATAGTGTGGTTCGACTTCCTCAAGCAGAACTTATTGATGTCAATCCAAATAAAGACAACGAAGACTCCGGTGAAGACGAACGACACATATTACCAGAAATTAACACGGAGACCGAATCAGACTCAAGCGATGATTCTGATTATGTGCCTTGATTAGTTAAAAATGAATGTGTTAAATTTATGTGTTTGTTGAAGGGTGATGATCTAAATTTATGTGTTTGTTGAAGAGTGATGATCCAAAATTATTTAAACAGGTTTTTGTGTGAATTGTGTTTTCAAATGATCGAGAGTAATTTTTCAAAATATTTTCAGGGTATACTCGACTATTTTTACCATTTCTTGTCGGGTATGGTATACCCGACAATAATTCATTTAAGTCGTCAGCTATCCTAAACAATTATAACGCAAAAATGACCCGAGCCCGAGCCATTTCTCTCCTAAACCCTCAAAATCTCCCAAGCCGCCGCCGCATTGATTCGATCGCCGCCACCCGGATTCGATCACCCTAACCCCTAAATCCGACCTCCCTCTCCTCTCCTCCTCCTAAACATTTAAAAACCCCAAACTCCAAAAACCCAACCTTACTCTCCTCTCTGCCTCTACCTGCCGCGCCTCTGCCACCCGGCCACCTCCTCTCTCTCCTTTCCATAAATTTTAGTAACACTCTCTCTCTTTCTCCCCCTCCCCTCTGTCTCTCTCTCTCTCTCTCTCTCTCTCTCTCTCTCTCTCTCAATTAACCTACTGTGATTAGGCAGTGATTGTAAATTATGTGATTGTGATTGTGATTGTGATTTATGTGATTGTGATTGTGACTGTGATTTAGGTGATTGTAATTTAGGTAATTAGGTTTGTGAAATTATGGATCGAAAGTGATTAGGTTAATAGGTTATGGAATTGTGATTAGGTTATGGGATTGTGAAATTCTGTGATTGATAACGGATGTGTTAATAGGTTATGGAATTGTGATTAGGTTATGAGATTGTGTTGATTAGGTTATGTGATTGTGATTATTGTGATTGTAATTATTGTGATTAGGTTATGGGATTGTGATTTGGTTATTGGACTGTGTTTTAGGTTATTGTTTGATGAATTTATTGATGTTGAAGATGCTCAAATTATGTGAATTTTAGGAATCATGCATTTATTTTCGGGTAGAGGAAATAAGGCAACATCTAAGAATCGAGAAAACGGGTCCAGCGGCGACAATTGCGGGTCCGACTCGAACAACCGGCCTCAGTAGCCTTACGGCGGCCAGTACAACAATCGTCATCGACAACAACTGAGAGGCACCCAGGAGACGCATGTGCATGATGATGTGGCTGACTCCCAATGACCACAGAGCTTTAGGCAGCTTTTGTTCTTCAACATTAGCCAGACCTCTATGCCCGGCTCTACGGGTTCTGACCCTTCACGTAACCGTATGCCAGACATAAGCCACGTGTGAGGTACGCCTAGCTATACTAGTCTTGCTCCTTCGAGTCCTCATATTCTAGAAATGAACCGGTTAGAGCCAACTCCAGGTCCTCTCGGTCATGCTGGTGGTTCAGGGACATCGTTGTCCGGACAACAAGGAGGTGTGTTCCCTTCTCATCTCTATTTTCCCTCGCAGAGCGTACCTGCCCTACCAGATGTCGATGACGCAAGAAACCCTATACCAACTATCGATGACAAGGGAAACCTTATTCACATCCACTCGAAGGAAGCATACGTCTTTCAGCCATGTGATACACCTCTGAAAAGTGCAAGGATAGCAAACACATCGATGTCAGAATCATCGGGTAAATAGTAAATATATGCATTATTTAATTTCAAACTTTCCAATAATTTGTATATTAAATTAGGTGATCCTATTTTAACTTTTTTTACTTTGTCTTATGCGATAGACATCGGAGAGGAGAATAATGTGAGGACCAGAGGCCCTATTGTGGGGAAGTGTTGGAAGAATTAATACCCTCTAAAAGTTAATGAATTATTAGCTAACTCCTAAGTATAAGAATGGTCTTCGCCCGCAAGTGTACAGGGACAAGTAATAGTATAGAAAAGAAATTGAGTGTCGAACCCACGAGGATTAAGCACTTAGATTCCTTAGCTTGGAAATGAAAGTACAATGATTACGACTCACTAGACATTACACTACTTGACACTAAAGGAAATAAAGGAAAGATGGAAGTGAATCTTACACTACTAAATCCTTTGGAGACTTAGAATTGTAAGGGGTGGTTAAGTTATGTGAGTGATTAAACGAAATTTGATTGTTTGATTGATTGTTTACACTAAATACGGAGCGAAATAACACAAATTCCAGATAAACCAAGTAGGTCGGCTAGGGGAGTTTCTCTAACCACATGATGCATCAAACAATGTCCCGGTTTATGTATAGATTAAGTCCGTTCACACAAAGTATTGTCCAAATCGTGACCTTGTCAGTCACCACTACCACATATTTAAGTCGCCGGCCTTTCTTTTTAAATCGCCGATAATACTCTCGCCGAAAATTAGGCGTCGGTGATAGTATTACCGGAGACATGTAGTGCTGGTCGCCGGTGATACTCTTGAAGTATCACCAGCGACTAATGTCGCCGACAATAGTGTTGGAATTGCCGGCGACTTGAGTCGCCGGCAATTCCTCTACCGGCAATAGTGTAGACATTGCCGGCGACTTTGGGTCGCCGCCATGGCCGGAAAGTGAAGGTATTGCCGGTGAGATTGGTCAAACTCACCGGCAATACCCGGTGAAATTTTACAAAAAAAAATTTGTTCCGGATTGGACCCAATTCCAGAACCTGCACTGAAAAACAGAAACCGTACAAATACAAGTTCAACAGTACAAACATAATTGTCCAACGTACAGTACAAACAGCAACAATACGAAAATAAACTACAACTATACTAAGGGTTGAAGAAATCCATGTTGACGTAATCATTTGAACTCTGGTGGCTACCCTGGTCTTGCTGTGGCGGTGACGGCTGCGGTGGTGGAACACTGTGGAACACAGGGATCGGGGGAGGTGTGAGGAGCGGTTGTCTGGTAGTCTGGCACGCGTACATCATCTGCATCCATGTGAACATGGATGTCTACTGCTTGACCATAATTCGGTGTTGGTCGACCATCGTCCGGTGCTCGGCATCTCTGGCTGCCTGTTGCTCGGCTAATCGCCGCATCTCCTCCATCGCCCTCCTTTGCTCCTCCAACTCCCTCTGCGTCCTCTGAGCTCCGCTGCTAGGTTAGAGTTCCTAGAAGAAGCTTTTGACCCGCTAGAGTATTCCGAAGTGTTCTTCAATACTCCTTCCCCCGCCGAGCCCATTCCCCTGTAGTAGTGGATATTCTTCCTAGTCCCGCATGCTTTAGCCATGATCTGAGCCATTATAGGGCGATCAAGCGTATCAATGTGAGAGGCATACTGGGTCACTTCTTCCTCCGAGCAGTCAGGATGGTCGTTTCGAGCTATATTCATGGTGACCTCCGTGATTGCATCCTCCAGTCTCACATAATTGAAAAGCGAATATGAATAACGTATTATTAAACAAAATAAATTAATAGAGAAAAATAGTTTTATTAACACATGCATATAGCTACTCGATCATATGTGAACTACAAAATAATGAGGCGAAAGACTTACCGCTTCTTCAGGGCACTGTGGATAGAACTTCTGATGAACAAACACCAACGGGTTGACTTCTTGTTAGTTCTGCGCCTTACCCGACCAACCCAAATAGTTGAGTGAACCTGCATGATGGGCCTTAGTGTTTTTCAATCTGTTCTCCATGTTCGTCTTGGAAATCGCCTTGTTTGATAAACATATGTAAAAAAATTATTAACTAACTATTTCAATGTGATACGATACATTAGGGTTGTAAAATATATTCAGGATGCATACCTTCACTTTGGGGTGCTCGAAGTGGGCTACCAGCCACAGCCACTCGTACACCCTAAACCGGAATTCGCTAGGGGTAAAACCTCGGCCTAGATCCTTGTACTGTGTGTGATGTTTTGAAAGCTTGTTCTTCCACTCTTTATACCTATATTAACACCAGAAAAAAAAAGTTAGAGATATTAAAACACTTGATAAACAAAAATCTAACTCGATATATACTCAAATAACTCGAATCACATCACCTGATATGTAGTTGACACTCTACCCACGTGTGAATAAGGCATTCATCCACGTCAAACCACAGCTGCAAGATGAATATATAAATGGTAAAATTATATATTTATTCGGACTTAATTAATAAATGTAAAATTTACGTAATGAAAATACGATTTAACTCACACTCAGTGCATTATGCACTTGCATCTTCACGTAGCGAGGCACAGATCCCAAATCTGGCCACAGCATTGGGACCTTGTCCCGCACGACGGCCCCGGCCATGCTGGCATACTTTCGTGTGGTGTCAAATGTCTCGATCACCTCACCATGCTCATTTGCCCTAATGAGTGTTTTCCTTCCCCCGGTGGCCTGCTCAAGATTCTTCCCGGTGCAGGGGCCTCTAGTCTTTCGTTTTCCTTTGTCATTAACGATATTGCCTAATAATACAATCTCAAACAATTGAAATTATAAATTGACACTATTTATAGTCTTAATTAAGTAATAATTAAGTAATCAATCTTGTTAAATAAAATTTACCTGCATCGTCCGTTTGCTGGTCTTTGCACCTCGCACTCCAAAGATACACGGGGTCAAATGGGATGAAGTTGTACGCTTCCTCCACGCTCAGGAACTCCGGTCGTCCTTCAATATAAATAGTCCTTCCCCTATCATCGAATTCAGGGATCACAGGAATCTCGTCGGGCACGAAGAGACCGGACGGCGGAGATAGACGAGGCCTGGACGATGAGGCGTCTGCAGCATCTGCCTCAGATGATTCCCGTGAAACGGGAGTAGGCACCGGGCCAATAGGGAGCATTCGGATGGAGGGCGTTTCTGATGCGGTCGTTGAGTGTCGCTCCCTTGACTGTCTACTGACTGAGGGTTGCACGGATCTAGATCGTTCAGCTTCCTCATCTTCTCGCGCACGTAGCAAAATTTGTGTGCGAGCATTCATAATTGGGCCGCTGCGTGTGTTGCTGACTGCGGCTGAAGAGCCTTGACTACTGCTCCCTCCACTGGATCTAGTCCCTCTCCGTTTCATGCCTCCAAGCCAATTTTGTCTGCAAAACCTCCTGGCACATCCAACAATTTCATAGAACAGCCAAATAAATATTATATATGCCAAAAATAACCAAGCATAAATATCCTATACGTACACAAAATATCCTACATATCATTACCGAAATATCAATTAACCAAGCATAACATTACCAATATTATTATAAAAAATATCAATTAAGCAAATCACCAAAAATATCATTACGAATATAATTATCAAAATATCAATTAAATATTACCCAAATGCTTATTTAACCAATTAATTAAGTTAACAAATAGATTCTACTAATTAACTTATCAAAAATACAATATAATTATCAAATATATCAATTAATCCAAATCACTCTAATTTGCCCATCAAAAAAATAATTTAACCTAGCTAAATATTTTCTGCATATATACATACATACACACATACCAATATAATTATCAAAAATTAAAACATCACCCAAAACTTAATTAACCAAGTTAATTAAAATGCATGCATACAAATATAATTAAAATGCATATAAATATATATATTTATACATAATTATAAAAACAAAAATTGAGAGAGAGAGAGAGAGAGAGAGAGAGAGAGAGAGATAGATAGATAGATAGAGAGAGCTAGGGGACCTGTCATCAAAAGAATTCGAATTCCGGCGGAGAGGAGGGGAGGAGGTAGAGGAGATTTGGGGTTTTTTAATTGGGGTATTTTTGTGTGGAGAGGGGAGAGGGGAGAGGGGAGGTGAGATTTGAGGAGAGGAAGAGAGGGAGGCGAGGTGAGGAAATGAGGGAGATTTTTTAGGGTTTAGGGAAGAAGTGAGGGGCTGCCCTCGATTTTCTGGCATTTAAAGGACTATTACCGGCGAGTTGCTTACTAACTCATCGGTAATAGTATTGCCAACGAGTTGATACCTCGTTGGTAATAGTATTACCAACGAGTTGATCAACTCGTGGGTAATACTATTACCAACGAGTTGCAACTCGTTGGTAATACTATCACCCACGAGTTACTCGTTGGTAATACTATCACCCACGAGTTACTCGTTGGTAATACTATCACCCACGAGTTACTCGTCGGTGATAGTGATTCCCAAGAATTTTCGACTATAAATACGACTATAAATACGACTATAATTTACGACTATAATTTACGACTATAATTTCTGACTATAATTTACGACTATAATTTACGACTATAATTTACGACTATAATTTCCGACTATAATTTACGACTATAAATACGTACATACACGTGTATACAACAAACATACATGCACGTTTATATATACTAAAATACGTACATCATTAACGTACTAAGGATGATAATCATAATCATCTTCATCACTTGAGTCTGACTCGGTTTCATAGGTAACCTCTGGCAATATGTGCCGCTCCTCGTCATCTGAATCAGCGTCTACTTCATTTGGATTAACATCGAGAAGTTATGCTCTAGTAATTCGAACCACACTCCCAGATCTCACATTATTAAGGCGAATCGTAGATGATTCCGGAATGTCAAAAGAGTTCGGCTCTTGGTATGCAGTAACTTCTTCATCCTCTGCGGTCTCATCAAGTGTGGCAGCACTGTATATGTTTCTACGAGCAACATGGTTAACCACATTCCACGGGACTTTGTTCAGAATATCGTCAAGGTAAAACACTTGTTTTACTGATGTGGCAAGAACGAAAGGGTCTTCTTTATACCAGCTTGTAACAGTATTCACCGAAAATATTCCGTATTGATCAGTCCTTGTGTTCTCCGGGCTAGTATCAAACCATCTACACTTGAACAAGTGCACTTTCATGCGGTTCCCATAAATTAGTTCAACAACTGAATGAAGGACACCGTAATAGTCAACGCCATCCTGCCCACTATGGACCATCACCCCACAATTCTGTGTTTTCAGTCAGTCGTCTCTATTTTCACATATAAATTTCACGCCATTGACTTGACACATCGAGTAAACTTTTGAAGCTATCGGTTTCATCGCCAAGACCCTCAATTCGTTTGACCACTCTGGGTAACCATCATTTGCTACAAGGTTCATCTGAAAAAGATAAGAAACCACGTACACCATAAATTATGAACATAGAAAAAGAAAACCAACACACATGCTATATAAGGATATAAAAAATATATATATACACATATACCCTTACCCATTGACTAAAGTAGTTTGCAAACGTCTTGTTGTGGTAATCAACATTTTCGGCAATAGCCGGGCAGTGAAGATGATAGAAAGATGATAGTTTTCCAATATTGAACTTCTGGACAGTTAATCAGTACCGACCAGTGGGCAATGGTTACCTCATTTCCATCCAACTTGTACGACTTTGGCAAGCTTCCATGTACTACCACGTCATTGGAGATGATAGAAAGGTTGAACTGGGGTTCATCTATCGGCATATGTTGTTGGGGGTCCTCCAGCGCTCCCAAATACAAGTTGGTGTACGTTACACACTCGTGCGCAAGATATGCTTCAGTAATACACCCTTCAGGTGCAGATTTATTCTTCACATAATCCTTGTAGGCTCCCAATTGTCTACAACTTAACAAGTGCATGTTATGATACTTCAAAAATAAGAATTTACATATAAAAACAGAGGCAAACACAAATGTATGAATCATTTATGCCTTTCCATGGGATACATCCACCACCTCTTTGGGCAGGTACCCTCGAATGAAAATAGGGAAAAGGAGTTGAAGCAGTACATGGCAGTCATGACTCTTTAATCCGTACATCTTATTGTCCCGGAAGTTAACACACCTGCTTATATTTCCTGCATAGCCATAAGGATACCTGTATATATAGCCATAAGCAAAAATTATAATTCTTGCATATAACCATATATAAGTAAAAATTATATTAATTTCCTAAATGGGTGAAAGAATATATACCTGACATTACTCAGCCACCCAAAAATTTCATGTTTCTGCTTCGGCTTGACGGTGTAAGGAGTTTGAGGCATTTTTTTCTTACCATCTCTTAACCACAAATGTTTCCGAAGTCCCATAGCTTTCAGATCAATGCGTGCCTTAGGGATGTCTTTTGTTTTCCCCTCCAAATTAAGAACTGTGTCCATCACACTTTCACACACATTCTTCTCTATGTGCATGACATCTAGGTAGTGTCTGATAGGCAACTTGGGCCAATAGGGGAGTTCCCATAATATGCTCTTGTGTGTCCAAAACTTATACCTTTCGGGCTTGTCTGGAATTGACGCCACTATGTCAGGATGATTGCTCAGCTGGCCAAAATCATATTCATTCAACACTTCCAAAATTTCTTCCCTTGTCCATCGCCTAGGTGCCACACCTGTTTCCATAGTCCCATCAAAAGCGTCTTGATCCTGCCTAAATGGGTGATCAGATGGAAGCTAACAACGGTGACGCATTTGAACAATTTTACTGCAATGAGGACTGCAACAATCAACAATCATACACTCTGAATAAGCCCTGTAACCCCTGGTAACGTTGCCCAACAACATACCGCGGGCAGGAAAATCACGGATGGTGCCAACAAGCATGGCATGCATCTGGAACATCTCATTTTTGAACCTATCGTAAGTGGGGTGGCCAGACTCACTCAAGTACATAAGCTCCTCAATCAAAAGCCTCAAATACACATCGAGACACTTTCCTGGATAACCCGGGCCCGGAATTAACAGAGTGAGCATATTGTATTCCTTCTTCATGCACATCCATGGTGGAAGGTTGTACGGTACCAAAATAACTGGCCATATACTGTATTGAAGACTCATGTTGCCAAAAGGGTTGAATCCATCAGATGAGAGCCCTAGCCAAACATTTCGGACCTCTGCTGCAAAATGATCAAACTCTCTGACCATGTGCTTCCAAGCCTCTCCGTCGGAAGGGTGTATAAGGGTGTTATCGTCAGGAAAATTCCTCTCAGCCCATCATCTCATAGCTTCGGCCGTGAAAGCACACATGAACAACCGCTCCAGCCTATCAATAAGCGGGAAATATCGAAGTATCTTCACCGCTTTCTTGTTGCCTGCAGGAGTCAACTTATACCTTTCTGTAAAACATACCGGGCAGGCTTCAAGGTCTTCAAGATCTTTTCCCCAGAAGAGAATACAATCATATCTGCATGCATGGATTTTGATGTAGGAAAGCCCAAGATCTTTCAGGATATGTCGCACCTTATGATGAGTGGTAGGAAGACGATGACCGGGTGGCAGTAGCGAAGCAATCCACTTCAGACAAGAATCAACAGCTTTGACAGACATTTTGTTCTCCATTTTGAGCTGCATCACTCCCATGACACTTTCAAGAACAGTCTTACTACAACCGTCGTACAACGGAGTCTGTTGCAATGCAATTAGGTTGTTGTACTTGTCTATACCGCTTGTGTTGACATGAGCTCCAGGTAATGGCTCGACTGGCTCAATATCGGGGAAACCCTGCATGACGGGAGGGACATTTGGTGCTTGATCAGCAAATACACCGCTCTCATGAGGAAACATATCATTGATTAACATCGATGTTTGATCATAGGATGGACTAGTCCTCTCAGAAAAATGTCCATGATCATAGGATGGACTGGGCCTCTCACCAAATTGTCCATGATCATGCGGACCCGCTAACGATGTTTCACTGTGATAAATCCAACAAGTGTACTTATCCCAAAACCCGTATTTACTCAGGTGCTTCTGGACTTTATCAACGGGAAAACGAAATCGATCGCTACGACACTTACATTCTTTACACGGGCAATAATGAAGTGTAGTGTCTCCACAATTAGCCTTCACAAAATCCACAAAACTCCTAATTCCATGGTGATATCTCACATCCCATCTTTCGAGGCTCATCCAACTCTTGTCCATCCTGAAAATTCTAACATTACGTACTATAAATATATATATATACACATTCACTACTAATTAATTAATAAATCATCATTAATTACATTCGAATTCATCTGATTAATTAACAAAAGTTGACCCATGCATGCATATAAAATATATATATATATATACCAACAATTCACAATTACAAATTAACATGCATGTATATATATAGACATATTAACAATTAATATTCACAAAATAATTTTATATACATACATATATATATACACAAATTCACATATTTTCATCGAAATAATTTCAAATCAACTCAAAATCAACAGTTAATCACTCGAAATCAAAAATATATCCACTCTATTTGCATATCAAACCAATAATCGATATCTCAACTCTAAATCAACACATGAATGCATGCATGCATATATATATCGATCTAATTAAATCAACAAACATATAAATACATACGTACGTACCTATATATAGCTATGTATATAGCTTCCCGAGCGGGTTTTCGACGCCTTTTGACAATACCCAAGGATTTCAGAGCGTTTTCCTTCTTTCGATTTCACCAGATTTTTGTATATCTAAATGAATGAGCTGATGCGATCTAGATCTAATATAAGAGTTATTGTCGGCGATTCATTAAATCGTCGGCAATGGAGTTATTTCCGGTGATATTCCGGCCAAAAAATCGCCGGAAATGGTGGGAACTTATTGCCGGCAACATTCTCCGTCGCCGGCAATAATTTTGACCATTTCCGGCGATTTTTGGCAATTATTGCCGACGATGATGCATCTCACCGGCAATGCTCATTATTGCCGGCGACGGAGCTTGTCGCCGGCCTTTTTTTTCCCTTGTCGCCAGCAATGATGCAAAATGTGGTAGTGCACGATTGGTTTTGAACTCAAATTCCTAGGTCACCTCGGATACTAGAAGACTTAAGCACTACATTAAAGTGTTTGGTGAATCGAGATCAAGACAAGTCATTACAAGTTTAGACCTCAACCGTATATCACGTTATGAAGCTAACAAGTAAATCGTGTGATAGATGTGAAAAGGTTCCCCTTTCGAATATCGATTGGAGAATCCGAGAGGACGTCCGATTGAATCCCTCAACTCGTACCTAATAAGGTACGAGCCAAGAGATTCTACGAGGTTCCACAATAACCCTTTTAATCAATGTGTGCTTGACTAGAGTCCCTCGAGTCTAAAGAGACTCAAGAGGCTCTAATCCATGCTAAGTGTTAGAGAACCAAATCTTTAGATAAATCTCATAGATAATACCCTAATCATGTTCACATGCTCATCTATCCTTAAGTGAGTAGCTAATTCATTTAAGGGTCATTTTTAAGTCCTTTAAGACATACATCAACCTAGCTAGAGTCAATATATGCATATAAGAAATTATACAACAAGCTCAAGCATAGAAACATATCACAATCTCACAATAAACTCGTTCACAACTTAAATCTTCATAACATACACTAAAATCATGAAATATACATAATCCAAGACATGTTCATCACATCACATGGCAAGGGTTCTAACCCTAGCCTCCCAAAATCTACTACTCACTACCCATAACAAGTATAGAGCTTAGATACATGATTGAAAGACAAAATAGGATGAGAAATAACCAAGAGTCCCCAAAAGCTCCAAGGTCTTCTAGCTATTTTTTCCTCCTTGCTCCAACTTTGCTTCAAAGTTCCTTGATGTTGAGTCACCCACCTAAGTCTAGAGAGATGGTGGTGTAGTGGAATGTATTATGGTGGTGATAGAGATTTCTAGGCCTTAGATGGTGATTATATGTGTGTTTTGGTAGAGGAGATGGCTATTTCCAATGGGTATGGATGGAGAGGGTTTCTAGAGAGCTAAGACTTGAGAAATCTAAAAAATGAAGTATGTTCTATGTAGGCCAAGGGGAGCTCGAATTTGGGCTGAATGGGGAGGCAAATTGAAAGGACCCAACCCCGATTTAGTTTCCTAAACCGGAATCAAACCCGTTCTAAAAACACGAACCAACAAACACTACCACATTTTTAACCATTACCAATGAAACGAAAACTAAGGCCGACGATTTTTTCAAATCGTCGGCCTTAGTTTTCGTTTAGGTGGTAATGGTTAAAAATGTGGTAGTGAAAAACTATAAAAAATTTCGGCAGAGTAACGCTACTAATGCAGAATTGCCATTAACCTGCACCCGGAAAATACACTTCATCCTATGCCATAAAAGCCACACCGTGGGCACCAATCCCATCTGGATTTCTCAATATCATAACAATAGTAATAAATAGTAAACATAACTGTATAATATAGAAAATCTGGGAAAAACCACATAAAACATGTATCGGTATCGTATCAGAGCGACCTTTAATGTATACATACAAAATATACAACAGTAGGCGAAACAATGAACCTACTGGAAAAGACAGATAGCTCGAAAAACTAGCCTCCTACCGCGACGTGAGACACCAGAATCCGAACTGCAAACTGGGCACGGAAACCGAAAACCACAGGGGAAAGGCAAATAAAAACGTTAGAGTGAGTGGACGAAAATAAACATATGCCTTTCACCAATTTCATATACATAATCAATGTAAAACAATGCGAGTTCGGAAATATATATGGAGGTGCCAGGCGAATCTCTCAAGCCCGACGGTCAGGCGAATCGCTCAAGCCCAACGGTGATAGGCTAGGGGAATCTCTCAAACTCAGCGGCACAACAGGGGAATCTTTCAACCCTGCCCAGAGGAATCTCTCAACTCTGGTCAGACTACCGGTGATCAGCCGAGTAGCCGAAGCATCGATGCAAGTATGCCATCACCATAAAACATAAAATAATACCTCCGAAAATAATACATAATCTCAACATCGTATATAAATAAATACGGAAAATCACGAACTCGCAACGACTATGAAAATATAAAAGTGTCCACTCACAGGTGAGCAAAGCGCGCACTCGCGCTAATCACATGATACGGCGGAAGATCCCTCGCCCGAAGCACGATCTCAATCCTCTGAATAATCATAAAATATAACTGATCAAAATCAAGGCTCACAACACTGTACCACACCTCGGAAACCAACCGTTCTCGGAAACGTATAACTGATACAAAAATAATTAACGAAATTCCCGAAATCTCCACTCAAACCCTCGACTGAAAATCCAGTACCCAAATCAACTCGAAAACCTCAAGGCAACGATCGGGGCACGAATACGAGTAAAACGACATATAACTCGACACATTTCCAAAAAGTCAAGAGTCGCCGAAGCTCCCACTAGGTTCACCTCCTCAAACCAAGCAACTTTCCCAACTGAGGCAAGGACCAATTCCGGCGAGATTGGCCGAAAATAAGATCGAAACCCATGGATCCCTCCACTGCCGGCAGCCCCTGTTTCTCCGTCGATCTCGGTCCACGGCGCACGGCGGCCCTCGAGGCTACTCCCAAAGGCTTTGCCGTGGCCCCACGGTCAAAACCCCTCCATCCCCGGCCACCACAGTGGCCGGAGCGCCACCGTCCACAAAACCCAAAATCGGCCGGAATTCTACCGATTTCAAATCAACATTTCTCCCTCAATTCTCAACCAAATCAAGAAATTCCAAGTTCTAAACTGCTCAGAATCACGAGGAGAACATTTTACCTTCCAAAGTAGTGGCCTGAAATGGCCGGAATCGGCCAGTTCGCCGGAGAAATCCAAACGGTCTGAAATGCACCGCGGGTCAACGGTGGTCAACGTCTCCAACTCGGTCAATGCCGGTCAAACTTCACGAACAATGATTTTCGACAATTTTCGACTATTTCCGATATTTATACTCGCGTCTCGGGATGATCGACGGTCCAAAACGGATAACCATTACGATTCGGATAAACTCGACGATATTCCGAAACTTCAAATATTCATATTATATTCCTCGGTCGTCGAAATAATAATCCGAAACCGCCTACGAACTCGAAATCACGTGTACAAAAACTCTCGAGAAGAGACTCAACTCAAATTCTCGACCGATAATTAAGTCCCGATCAAAACCAACAAATCACACAATTATCGAAAAACTGCAATTACGCGCTAACTCATGAATTAAGCCGTTTACTCAACTGATTCTGGTTCGGGTCATCACAAGTCTACCCCCCTAAAAAAAATTTCGACCTCAAAATTTATGTACCTGTCAGTTGAACAGATGAGGATACTGCTCCCGCATACGCTGCTCAGTCTCCCAGGTGGCTTCCTCAATCGAGTGATTCTGCCACAAGTCCTTCACCAGCGGTATAACACGGTGCCTCAACTCCTGCTCACGCCGATCGAGAATCTGTACCGGCTCCTCCACATATGTTAAATCCTCTCGGATCGGTAGCTGATGTGGCGCTAACACACGTGTCGGATCTGGGATGTACTTCCGCAACATCGAAACATGGAAAACATCATGAACACGAGCCATAACAACTGGCAACTCAAGTCTGTAAGCCACAGCTCCAACCCTCTCGGTGATCACGTACGGACCAATGTACCGTGGTTGAAGCTTGCCACGCTTCCCGAAACGCACAACTTCCCTCCACAGAGATAGTTTCAGGAAGACCCAATCGCCCACATCGAACTCGAGACTCTTTCTCCTCATGTCCGCATAACTCTTCTGGCAATCCTGGGTAATCTTCAATCTGTCCCGGATAATCTGGACGTCCTCCATGGTGCTATTCACCAGATCATGGCCAATAAGCCATCGCTCGCCCACCTCACTCCAACACAACGGTGTGCGGCACTGCCTCCCGTACAGGGCCTCGTACGGTGCCATCTCGATACTAGCCTGATAGCTGTTGTTGTAGGCGAACTCTATCAAATGCAGTTGCTGGTCCCAATTTCCACGAAATTGCAACACATAAGACCGCAACATATCCTCAAGAGTCTGTATAGTCTGCTCAGACTGCCCGTCAGTCTGACGATGAAAAGCTGTACTGAAATGCAACCTCGTGCCCATGGCTCGCTGTAATGCCTGCCAGAACTCAGAGGTAAACTGACAGTCTCGGTCAGAAACAATAGATACATGCACACCGTGCAGTCAAACAATCTCCGATAAATACAGCTTGGCCAATCTGCCCACTGATATCTTCCCCGGAAGTGCGAGAAAATGAGCGAATTTCGTCAGTCGATCCATAATGACCCCAAATACCAGTGTTGCCAGACGAAGTACGCGGCAACTGATAAACGAAATCCATGGTAATGTGCTCCCACTTCCAAACCGGAATCTCCGGTGGCTGCAGTTTTCCCGCAGGCTTCTGCCTCTCCGCTTTAACCTGCTGACAGATCAAAGATCGACTCACATATGCGGCAATCTCCCGCTTCATATTGCGCCACCAGTAATACGCTCGAAGTGTACGAAACATCTTTGTACCTCCAGGATGCATCGCAATCGCCGAACAATGAGCCTCGTCTAAAATCTCCCTCTTCAGACTCTCGTCTCGGGGTACGCACAACCTGCCTCTGAAAAGCAACGTACCATCATCACTCAACCGAAACTCTATTGGCACACCATTTCGTATCATGGTCTTCTTGCCCAACAGGTAGGAATCTGAATCCTGAGCTTCCCGAACCTGATCAACCAACACGGGTCGAACCTGAAAACTGGCTAACAAAGCTCCCTCGTCATCCGACTCGAACTCGGCTCCCGTAGCCCGAAGCTCGGCTAACATAGATACTCTAGCCACACACACATGGAACAACGAAGCTCTGGATTTCCGACTGAGTGCATCGGCAACAACATTGGCCTTCCCTGGATGGTACTCGAAAGTGCAATTGTAGTAGTTGATCAACTCCATCCATCTGCGTTGCCTCATATTCAAGTCTGGCTGCGTCTACAGATAGGTGAGACTGTTGTAATCGGTGTAAATCTTGCACTAAGCTTCGTACAAGTAATGTCTCCAATTCTTCAACGCTAACACAATAGCGGCCAACTCCAAATCATGGGTCAGATAGTTGACTTCGTGTGATTTCAGCTGCCTGGAACCGTAGGCCACAACTCTGCCATGCTGCATCAGCACACAACCAAGTCCCATCTTCGATGCATCACTGTAAACCACGAACTCACCGTTGTCGTCTGGTAAAGTCAAAACCGGTGCAGTAGTCAACTTTTTCTTCATGAGCAAGTAACTCTCCTCACATGCATCGGACCACTCGAACTTGACGCATTTCTTCGTCAATCTGGTCAGTGGAGTAGCGATCCGAGAAAAATCCTGTACAAAGAGCCGGTAGTAGCCTGCCAAATCCAAGAAACTCCGAATCTCTGGTACGGTGGTAGGTCTACTCCAATTCAACACGGCCTCGATCTTGTCAGGATCTACGCTGACTCCCTCAGCCGATATCACGTAGCCAAGAAACTTCACACTGTCCAACCAAAACTCGCACTTGCTGAACTTCACAAACAACTGATTATCCCGCAAAGTTCGCAACACTGCTCGCAAATGCTTCTTGTGCTGGCCCACACTCCTGGAATAGATCAAGATATCATCGATGAACACGATCACAAACTTGTCCAGAAATCGTCTGAACACCCGGTTCATAAAGGCTGCAGGGGCGTTGGTCAATCCAAACGGTATAACCAAGAACTCGTAGTGCCCATACCGCGATCTGAAAGCTGTCCTGGCCACATCCGACTCTCGGATCCTCAACTGGTGACATCCGGACCTGAGATCAATCTTCGAAAAGACTGAAGCTCCCTTGAGCTGATCAAATAAGTCATCAATCCGAGGCAACGGATACTTGTTCTTCACAGTGACCTGATTCAGCTTCCGATAATCGATGCACAACCGCATAGATCCATCATTCGTCCGCACAAATAAAACTGGAGCACCCCACGGCGAAACACTGGGTCGAATGAAACCCTTCTCCAGCAACTCCTGAAGTTGAACCTGTAGCTCTTTCAACTCTGCTGGCGCTATACGATATGGTGCCTGAGATATGGGTCCTGTACCCGGTAATAGCTCAATAGTGAAATCAATCTCCCGAACTGGAGGTATACCCGGTAACTCCTCCAGAAACACATCCGGAAACTCGAAAACTACCTCGATATCACTGATGTCTGGCACAGTAGCCGTGGTGTCCACAACATGAGCTAAGTAAGCAACACAGCCCTTCTTCATCATCTGATCCGCCTTCATCGTGGAAATCACACATGGTAATGAAGTGTTCTTTTCACCACGAAATAATATCTCCGGAAAGCCTGGTCGTCGAAACGCAACTTCCTTCTTGTGATAGTCAAGCATGGCCCAATGTGTCTCCAAGAAGTCCATACCCAAAATCAGATCAAAGTTGACGATATCCAACAACAATAAATCTGCGGCTAAACCATGGCCTCCAATAAAAATCTCACAGTCTCTGTACACCTAGCCAATACTCACCACCTCACCGGACGGATACAACATTCCCCACAACCCCAGAAGTGGAGACGCACGTACAGTAGCTAAAGATGATAGTCTATACGACATAAATGAATGTGTAGCACCTAGATCTAACAATGTAATTACTGGATAACCAAAAACATGCAACGTACTGATAACAACCTCTGGTGAAGCTCTGCCCTCGCGCAAAGTCATGGCATAAACCCTGGCCTACCCGGCTTGTCGTCCACGCTGAGGCTATCCCTGCTGTCCGCCCTGGCCCGCAAACTATACTGGGCGAGCCCCCGAAGTGGCACCTCGCTCTCCTCCGGAACTCTGGGCCGCCTGTCCACCAGCACCATCAAGCTGGAAACACTCCCTCGCATAGTGACCCACCTGGCCACAACGAAAACAAGTTACAGGGCCTCGCTGACATGGACCAACATGGTGCATGCTGCAGAGACTACACAACGGGTACTCATTCGGTACGGCAAAAGAGCCACCGGTACGTCGAGGATAACTGGAACCGCTAGAACCCCCACTAGACTGTGGTCGCTGCGGTCGATCTTTCCTTCATCTTTGTCTCTGTCTGAGTGCACTAACTGGTGGTCGATATGGTCCGCTGCCCGAGGATGAAGCTGAACCGGAAGTATCAGAACTCTGCCTCTTGGAAGGCCCCTGACTCGGTCCGCCCTCCTCAAACCGTCTAGGCTGGTATCTCAACTGCCTTTCCTTCTCGATATCCTCACCTCGGAGTGCTGCACTGACAAACTCATCGAAGTTGTTCCGAGGCATCGTACTCAGAGTCCCCTTGATGTTCAAGTTCAAACCCAGCTCAAATCTGTGGCACTTGGCTTCTTCAGTAGCCACCATGTCACGGGCAAAACGAGATAAGCGGGTAAACCTGTCCCGGTACTCAAGCACAGACAAACTGCCCTGTCTCAAATTCATAAATTCCTCATTCACTACCACATAATGACTCATTGCCGGCGACTTTTAAGTCGCCGGCAATGTTTTTTAACATTACCAACGATTTTTTAACATTGCCGGCGACTTAAGTCGCCGGTAATGTCTTTTTTTTTTTAGACATTGCCGGCGACATAAATGTATGTCGCCGGCAATGTCTCGATGGTAATGACATTGCCGGCGACTTAATTTATGTCGCCGGTAATGTCTTTTTTGTTTTTTTTTTTACATTACCGGCGACAAAAATGTATGTCGCCGGCAATGTCTTTTCCGGCAAGACATTACCGGCGACTTACATTTATGTCGCCGGTAATGTTAAAAAAAAAAAAATAAAAGACATTACCGGCGATTTTTCCGGCAAAAATCGCCGGTAATGTCCAAAAACATTGCCGGCGACATAAAAGTCGCCGGCAATGGGAAGAAATGTTGTAGTGTATACTTTCGCTGCTGGGTAGCCTGATTGAAGTATCTCCGCATAAACAAATCTCGAAACAAAGTCCACGGAGTATCAACTGGTACCCGATCAGTGCTAACCCACCAGAAGTATGCATCTGACTCAAGTAATCCGACTGCTACCACTGTCATCTGCTCAGGGGTAAAACGCAGACGCTCACATACGCGTTCAACCTGAACCAACCATACCTCACACATCTCTGGATCAGCTGAACCCGAAAAGATAGTCGCACCAGCAGTACGAGCTTTGACCACAGGGTCAAAACGCTCCTCCAAACGCAACACTTGCATCAGCAAGTCGTGCGTCTGGTGATCCACATCAGGATCCACTTCCCGATCAACACAGGGACCACGCCAAAGAGGCATCCTACTGATACAAGACAAGCATTAGGTACAAGCAGAAGGAACGTAATCATGAGACCTCAGATATTTGAGAACACACAACACCCGAAGTATTGATGAGTACCGCTGGCCAGTCGGGTCATCACTCTAGACATGCTGTACAAACTCAAATACCATAAGCGTCACAACTATAAGAGTTTACAGAATCTAACAACCTAATGCTCTGATACCAACCTGAAAGGACCCAACCCCAATTTAGTTTCCTAAATCGGAATCAAACCCCTTCTGAAAATACGAACCAACAAAAACCATAAAAAATTTCGGCAGAGTAACGCTACTAACGCGGAATTGCCATTAACCTGCACCCGGAAAATACACTTTATCCTATGCCACAAAAGCCAAACCGTGGGCACCAATCCTATCCGGATTTCTCAATATCATAACAATAGCAATAAATAGTTTACATAACTGTATAATATAGAAAATCTGGGAAAAACCACATAAAACATGTATCGGTATCGTATCAGAGCGACCTCCAGTGTATACATACAAAATATACAATAATAGGCGAAACAAGGAACATACTGGAAAAGACAGGTAGCTCAAATAACTAGCCTCCGACCATGATCTGAGACACCAGAATCCGAACTGCAAACTGGGCACGGAAACCGAAAAGCCCAAGGGAAAGGCAAATAAGCGGAAATCTAAAGGTTTGGGGGGATTGGAAATTGGTTAATTAATCTACGAAATTAAAGTACAAAACATGCAAACACAACAAGAACTCCTAGACTTCTAACATGTTTTACACATAGACAAGTTTAACAATCAAGAAACCTCAAAGTCTAATTATGCTTACTAAAAATAAGAAGCTACACTACTAATTACAAGTGATCATCTCATCTTATTAACCTTACTCTTTTTCATGCCTCAATACTCTAAGTAAGCTACGAAATTTATAACTTCCAACTAAATATACATGCTTGATATTTGAGTAGGAATGCAACTTAGCGTCTAAACACCCTAAACAAAGTACGATCATCGAAACATGCGAAAGAGAGGGACTTAGCGTATTATCTAACACATGCTTTCGAAGCTTTAAGATTGTATCAAACATGCATAAAAGGCTTGAAATCATAAACACATGCAATTTATGAAAAGGCTTAAGAACATATAACTCAAATCCAAACGTGTTCTTCATTAAATACATCAAGGTGATCCAATACAAAGAAAAAGACAAGAAATTGAAGATCATGGTTACACTTTTTTTCTTGAATGCTTGATGACTTCTTGAAGGTGGTTCTCATTCACAAGGGACTTAGCGTATTGTGAATGATCGATGGCTTCGGAGGATGGATTGCTTCAGCTTGTAAAGGACCTTTGAAGTGTTTATGGAGGAGAGGTATTTCTGTAGAGCTTTGGCTTGTAAAAATGGGAGATGATCTATATTATGGCTGGCCTCCCTCTTATATATATATAGGCAAAGGAATTGCCTACCTCTCTCTTCCACCTTGCCTCTTCATTAAATGCACCCTTAGTCACCATGGCAAGTCACACCCTTAGTCACCCTTTGTGATGATCACAAGCTTAGTCACCAAGCCTAGTCACCCTTTGTGATGATCACAAGCTTAGTCACCAAGCCTAGTCAGAAAGCTTGCCAAACTTGACTTTTCCTCTTCACCAAGTGGCTTGCTTATAGAATTTAATAGGCTTGGGCTGGCTTTTGGGCCGAAACAAACTTTGAGAAATGGGCCCACAAAATGCTTTTTGGGCCGGCCCATTCCCGGTGGTCCGAAATCGCAAAAATCGCAAAATCGCCGAAATACCTCCGAATTGCGCCGTTATTCATCTCCACCGTAAATAACCTCAAAATAACAAACTAAATAAGAAAAACATAAAAACTAAGATTATAACATAGCTAAACGTAAAGGGAAATGCGTTAAGAATCGAGCATAAAATGCGTATATCATGCACTTTGTTATTCTTATTTACATGGACTCGCATATGTTATTTTAACATATATATCAACTGGTGAAAGACATTTATTTTCGTCTACTCACTCTAACGGTTTTCATGTCTTTCCTCTGGGCTTTTCGGTTTCCGTGCCCAATTTGCAGTTCAGGTACTGGTGTTTCACGTCGCGGTTGAAGGCTAGTGATCTGAGCTACCCGTATTTTCCAGTAGGTTCTTGTTTCGCCTACTGATGTATATATATTGTATATATTTACTCTAGAGGTCGCTCTGATACATTCTGATACTTGTTTATACGGATTTTCTCGGATATAGTATATATATATTACAATATGTTTATGAAAGGACCCAACCCCGATTTAGCACCCTAAACCGGAATCGAACCCCTTCGAAAACATGAACCAACAAAAACTTTTCGAAATTTGGGCAGAGATTCGTTACTAGCGTGGAATTACCAATACCTGCACGCGGAAAATACACTCCATCCTATGCCACAAAAAGCAAACCGTGGGCACCAATCCCATCCGGATTTCTCAATATCTCAATAGTAAAGTAAACAATACATATAATAGTACTTTACTGAAATCCGGTGTGAAAATCGTATAACATATTCAACAGAAACTCAGAGCGACCTCTAATACATAATCATATAAGTATACCACAGTAGGTAGAACAATGAACCTACTGGAAGCAACAAGGTAGCTCGAGTACTATGCCTCCGACCACGACGTGCGACACCAGAGTCCGAACTGCAAACTGGGCACGGAAACCGAAAAGCCCAGGGGAAAGGCAATTAAAAACGTTAGAGTGAGTGGACGAAAATAACATATGCCTTTCACCAATTTATACACATACTCAATATAAAACAGTGCGAGTTCGGAAAACACAACAACACAACACATATATATATGGAGGTTGTCGGGCGAATCTCTCAAGCCCGACGTCAGGTGAATCGCTCAAACCTGACGGTGAAAGGCCAGGGGAATCTCTCGACCCCGGCGGCACTCAGGGGAATCTCTCAACCTTGCTTCAGAGGAATCTCTCAACTCTGGGCCAGAGGAATCTCTCAACTCTGGTAGCATCGATGCTATAAATGCCATCACCCATAAACACATAACAACACCTCCGAAAATAACATATATCTCAATCATCGTATAATTTAAATACGGAAATCAATAAATCCACGAACTCGCAAAATCAACAGTGAAAATAGAAACTTGTCCACTCACACGCTTGCGTAACGCGGTTCGCGTTAACCCGTGATCCGGCGGAAAGTCCCTCGCCAAAACAACGATCACGAACACCTGAATATTCACAAAATCCATATCTCAAGCTCATAACTCGACAATACAAATCAAACCACGAGAAACCACCGTTCTCGGAAACAGATAATTCAAAGTCGACTAATCGTCGAAAATCCGTTTATACCACTTCAATACCTCGCTTTACGTTCGGACGCTCAACTCGAAAAACGAACCTCCCCACTGCGATCGGGGCGCGATTTCGAGTCAAATGACATGCGACTTGTCGAAAGTCAAAAAGTCAACTCTGACCGTTGACCGCCGCCGTTGATCGCCGTCCACGGCGGCGCTGCTGTTGACCGGAGAGTTTCACGGCGGAGCCACCCCTATTCCACTCAAAATCACCCACTGAGCAACTTTGTCAACTGCACCAAGGGCCAATTCTCACTCTAACATGGTCAATTTCAAGCAAAACCGAATTGGTTCACAAATTTCAATCCCAAAATTCTCAATCCACAAATCAAATTAGAACACAATGTTTATATGGTTAGAATCACCTTGAAGAGAGCTACAAAACCCAGTATCTCTTGAAATTCAACTCTACCCGAATCGAAAACCACCATTAACCCAAAATTTCACAAACTTTGGCTCACTATTTCTCTCTCCATCGTGCACCATGCCGGAAAACATGACCGGGGCTAGACTCGTGACCTCGAGACGAAGAGAACAAGACCGGAGGCAAGCCGTGGGATGCCGGAAAACTCCTCACCGCCGGCGAGCCAAAGTCACCGTCGAACTCTCTCTCCTCACCACGGTCAAACATGGTCAAACCAGGTCAACACTTCCAATTAAAGTCTTTGAATTTCCCTTTTAGGCAGGTCACTATTTATAGCTTTCCCGAATAGGAAACTCATAATTATCCATTTCGACGAACTTCAAACCCACGTAACTTTCTCGTTGTATATCCGATTCCGATAATTCTCGCGGCCACGAACTCGACTCGACATAATCTTCCAACATCACCCAAAGTCAAACATATCGGCCAACCGAATAAAAAGTCAACCCTTGAAAGTAACACACATTAAATTGACTAAATAATCAACAAACGGCAAAATTTGCAACTAATTCCTCGTAACTCCAAATCATGTTCCGGAAGTTCACACGAGCTCGAAATTAAATTCTGAACAACTTGCGTGAAGAAGACGAAACCAAATTCTCGTCCGGTAATTTAGTCGCGAGCAAACCTGCCAGTTAAATCCGTTTCCGTCGAAACTTCAAATATTCATAATTAATTCCTCGGTCGTCCAAATAACGATCCGGAACCGCCCACGAACTCGCGATCACACGTACAACGACTCTCGAGAAGAGACTCAGCTCCAATTCTCGGCCAATAATTTAGTCGTTAACGAGTTCGGCGATTCAAACAGCTATCATAAACCTGCGACTACGCAGTAACTCCTGTACATAGCTGATCATACTGGTGATTCTGGTCCGGGTCGTCACAAATCCACCCCCCTTAGAAAAATTTCGACCTCGAAATTTCCGAGTCTGCCGACAAAAGTAGGAGCACTGCCTCTGCATACTGCTCAACTCTCCAGCGACAACGTCGACTGAACAACTCTGATCACAAACTCCACAATAGGAGATAACTCCGTGCTGGAATCCCTGTACCCTCAAATCTCGAATCTGAACTGACTCCACATAATCGCCAAGTGTTCCCGCATAAGGAACATGTAGGGTACACAACATGTAACAACCCTGAAACATAGCTCCGCCACATGGAACACAACATAACTCACACGCCAAAAGTCAACACTATAGGCGATGCCGAACTATACTGCACAACACAAAATCGCCAATGACGACAACTGGATCAAAACAATATGACAAAGCACAACTCAGTTTACACACATCAACATAACTCACACACTCATAACAGCATAGCTCAACATCGTACTCGCGCAATAATCAACCCATTTCCGCTAATCTGACAATCTGTGGTAACACATTCCACAAAATCAGAATCAAACATCAACTCAACTCAAATCAAACTAAACTCACTCCAGCACAATGAAGTACAACATCGTCCACAAACGACAACATGCATCATCAAAAACCATAGTGGTCCACAAACTGGTACTGCAAGCAATCTCGAACAGCTGAAACTGCTGGTCCTGAATCCTCCGGAACTGCAATACCGAGGTCCACAATATGCTCTCCAAGGCCTGAATAGTCCTCCAAGATCGCTCACCAATCTGAGGATAAGAACCGATACTAACTTGTAATCTGGTCCCCAATGCTCGCTGCAAAGCTCACCAACACTTAGTCGTAGTTGATCACCTCGATCGGCGAACTGGGACACAGGTACACCACGTAGATGGACAACCTCCATCAAACACAGCTATACCAGCCAACCACTGGAATCATCTCCGAAAGTACAAGGAAATGTACTGAGTTCGTCAAATGATCCACAAAGGCCTAACAACTGGTATCACAAACCAAAGTGCATACAAACACACACACTCACAGCAACAAACGCCACATTTAACCGAAAAGATCAAATGGCTGACACATCTCGGCAAATCTCTGCCTCCTAGCCATCACCAGTCGACAAATGTGGCATCTGCACAAACAAGCCGTTACATTCTTCTACAAGTTGCATCACGAGTAGACAACTCGGAGTATCTGACACATCTCCGCACCACTAGCGCCAATTGTGCGTGAAACCACGAGCCTCATCATCATCACACTCGTACTCAACTTCCATAGCTCGTAACTCGGCTAATACGGAAACTCGAGCCACACACACATGAAACACTGAAGCTCCTGGTTTTCGACTGAATGCATCAACAACAACATCATCCCAGACGGATGGTCAGAGTGCAACCTCAAGCCTTCTCGAATAAACTTCAAATGTGCAGCCATAATCAATAGTCAACTCCCTCCATCTACACTGCCTCAAGCCCAAATCTGGCCGAAAATACAAGTGGATGAAAGTCAATGGTCGGTGTACATCCTACACCGTTTCCGTCGAAACTTCAAATATTCATAATTAATTCCTCGGTCGTCCAAATAACGATCCGGAACCGCCCACGAACTCGCGATCACACGTACAACGACTCTCGAGAAGAGACTCAGCTCCAATTCTCGGCCAATAATTTAGTCGTTAACGAGTTCGGCGATTCAAACAGCTATCATAAACCTGCGACTACGCAGTAACTCCTGTACATAGCTGATCATACTGGTGATTCTGGTCCGGGTCGTCACAGTTTACTGTTTATTGATTATGATTTGATGTTGAGAAATCCGGATGGGATTGGTGCCCAGGGTTTGGCTTTTGTGGCATAGGATGAAGTGTTATTTTTAGGGTGCATGTTAATGCAATTCCACGTTAATAACGTTACTCTGCCGAAATTTTGAATGGTTTTTGTTGGTTCGTGTTTTCAGAAGAGGTTCGATTCCGGTTTAGGCAACTGGATCGGGGTTGGGTCCTTTTAAAAGCACACATATTTTTGTATTACAATTTCTCACATTTTTTAATTTTTATGGATTTTCCGGATAAGGAGTGATAATGACTTAGCCGCCTACCTCACACTTTAGAACCAAATTGTCCGCAATTTGCATAAAACCACATAATAACCAAAAGTGTAAACAAGATAGCAAGGCATCAGCATTTCACAAAATTATTCACCTAACACATGTTTTCCTAGGCATAATAATTAACATGCATTCACACTTTAAAGGGTCATATAGTCTCTAAGAAGTAACGAAGCTATTAGAGTCCTATCAACCACGATGGGGACATGCATACTAATCACATTTCAAAGGAAAATGACATTGTAATCTAGCATAAAACATGAGGAGATCTCACACTTACACAAGACTACCACTTTCTATGTGACTCTAAACAATACATTAATGATGAATAGATCGCTCCCTCATCGAACAAGAGTGAGTCATAAAGACATTGCAAGGCTAAAAACCCTTGGAAGATATCTACTCTTGGAGATGAGAGTTAAACCTAAGCATCCTAACATAGCATCATTCTCAAATATATTCTCATAAGTGCTAGAAAGTAGAGAAAGAGTAAGGAAGAAAGAAAGTGCAAACGCTTTGTAGACTGCCTCCGAACTCTAAATGTATGTCTATGTTAACCCACGAAGGACAAGTTAGGTGAAAGGACCCAACCCCGATTTAGCTCCCTAAACCGGAATTGAACCCCTTCGAAAACACGAACCACCAAAAAAATTTCGAAATTTGGGCAGAGTTTCGTTACTAGCGTGGAATTACCATTACCTGCACGCGTAAACACACTCCATCCTATGCCACAAAAAGCAAACCGTGGGCACCAATCCCATCCGGATTTCTCAATATATCAACAGTAAAGTAAACAATACGTATAATAGTACTTTACTGAAATCCGGGTTTAAAATCGTATAACATATTCAACAGAAACTCAGAGCGACCTCTAATACATAAACATATATGAATACCACAGTAGGCAGAACAATGAACCTACTGGAAGCAACAAGGTAGCTTGAGTACTATGCCTCCGACCACGACGTGCGACACCAGAGCCTGAACTGCAAACTGGGCACGGAAACCGAAAAGCCCAGGTGAAAGACAATAAACACGTTAGAGTGAGTGGACGAAAATAAATGTCTTTCACCAGTTATATATATATATGAATAAAATCATATGCGAGTCAAATGCATGAAAATCAAATAAAACGTGAGGAGACTCTAGCTACCACTCACGTACTGAGCATGCCACGTAAAACATATCGCGGAGACTCTCGTGGGCTTCCACGCGATAGCACAGTCTGAATCACGGGATCCCAGACCCACACGTGATTCTAGCTAGAAAGGCCTCGGGTCAGGATATCTGTCCTTCCCGGAGCGTACTCGGGGATCAGCCGAGAAGCCAATGTGTATCGATACCACAACATATACTGAGACTGTACTCTGTGTAAACCAAATCATAAATCTTTTCTATGCACATGCTTTAAACATAATATGTACGTATGAACAGATATTCGTATACGTATATTCGTATAAGCATAATCGTAAAACACATGCTCGTAAAATAATAATCAATCCGCATGCTCAAGTTCATAAATCATTTATAAAAGACTCGCAATCGTTTCCGTGAAAAGAAATTGTCCACTCACAGACTGGCGTAACGCGTATCGCGTTAACCCGATCCGGCGGAATGTCCCTCGCCAAACGAACGATCACGAACACCTGAATATTCACAAAATCCAATTCTCACAAACATAATTCGACAATACAAGTCAAATCACGAGAAACCACCGTTCTCGGAAACATACGACTCAAAGTCGACGAATCGTCGAAAATCCTTATATAACACCTCAATACCTCGCTTTACGTTCGGACGCTCAACTCGAAAAACGAACCTCCCCACTGCGATCGGGGCGCGATTTCGAGTCAAATGACATGCAACTTGTCGAAAGTCCGAAAAAGTCAAACTTTGACCGTTGACCGCCGTTGACCGCCGTCCACGGCGGCGCCACTGTTGACCGGAAGAATTCACGGCGGAGAAACCCCTATTCCATGCAAAACCATCCACTGAGCAATTTTGTCAACTACAACAAAGGCCAATTCTCACTCTAACTAGGTCAATTTCATGTAAAACCGAATTATCTCACAAATTTCAATCTCAAAATTCTCCACACTCAAATCGAATTAGAACACCATGTTTATATGGTTAGAATCACAATGAAGAGGGCTACAAAACCCAATACCTCTTGAAGTTCAATTCGGCCGAAATCTCCAAACCCGAATCAACCCAAAATTCACCAATTTCTCGCCGGAATTTTTCCCTCCTCCGTCAGCCACGCCGTGCGTGGTGGCCGGGGGTAGGTTCGGGAGGCCAAGGCGCACCGACCGCCACCTTCCCCGTGGCCGGAGATGGCCGATCGGCAACGCACCGTCGCCACCGTACACCACCGTCGCGAGTCCCTTCCAAGGCCGAGTTGACTCGGTCAACTCACCAGTCAAAGAAATAAATAGTAAGGTTGACTTCCCCTTAATGGCAGGTTACTATTTATACTCTTTCCCAAAATGGAAACTCAAACTTATCCATTTCGATAAACTTCAAACACGCGTAACTTCCTCGTCGTAATTCCAATTCCGATAAATCTCGCGGCCACAAACTCGTCTCGACATATTCTTCCAATATCACCCGAAGTCAAACACATCGGCCAAACAGATAAAAAGTCAACCCTTCAACCAAACACATATTTAATCGACTAAACAAACAACAAACGGAAATATTCACAATTAAATCTTCGTAATTCAAAATCATGCTCCGGAAGTTCCTGCGAACTCGAAATTAAATTCTGAACAACTTCTGTGAAGAAGCCGAAACCAAATTCTCGACCGATAATTTAGTCGCGAACAAACCTGCTATTTAAATCCGTTTCCATCGAAACTTCGAATATTCATAACTAATTCCTCGGTCGTCCAAATAACGATCCGAAAACGTCCACGAGCTCGAAATCACCTGTATTACAACTCTCGAGCAGAGACCCAGCTCAAATTCTCGGCCAATAATCAAGTCGTTAACAACTCTGGCGAGCAAATCCGTTATCGGAAAACCACGTCAATACACTAACTCGCGAATTGAGCTGATTCCACTACTGATTCTGTTCTGGGTCGTCACAAATCCACCCCCCTTAGAAAAATTTCGACCTCGAAATTTTCGAGTCTGCCGACTACAAGGTAGGAGCACTGCCTCTGCATACTGCTCAACTCACCAACGGCAATCTCAAATAACAACTCTGATCACAAACTCCACAATAGGAGACATTTCCGTGCTGGAATCCCTGTACCCTCAAATCAGAAATCTGAATTGGCTCACACAATCGCCAAGTGTTCCCGCATAAGGAACAGATAGGGTACACAATACACAACAAACCTGAAACACAGTTCCACCATATGGAACACAACACACGTAAAAGCCAACGCTATAGGTGATGCCGAACTATACGGCACAACACAAACTCGCCTATGTTCATACATGGATCAAAACAACATGGCCAACCAATTCAGTCCACACACATCCACCTAACTCAAACATCATATCAACATAGCACAAACATCGAACTCGGGCAATAATCAACTCATTTCCGCTAATCTGACAATCTGTGGTAACACATTCCACAAAATCAGAATCAAACATCAACTCAAACTCAGCCAAACTCACTCCAACACAGTGGGGTACAACATCGTTCCTCAAAACGACATCATGCAACATCAAAATCACAATGATCAACAACTGGTACTGCAAGCAAGTTCGAACAGCTGAAACTGCTGGTCCCGAACCCTCCGGAACTGCAATACCGAGGTCCACAACATGCCCTCCAAGGTCTGAATAGTCCTCAAAGATCGCTCATCAATCTGAGGATAAGAACCGATACTAGCTTGTAATCTGGTCCACAATGCTCGCGGCAAAACTTGCTAACACACAGTCGTAGCTGATAACCTCGACCAGCAAACTAGAACATAGGCACATCACGAAATGGACAACCTCCGTCCAACACGGCTATGCCAGCCTGCCACTGAAATCATCACCGAGAGTACAAGGAAATGTACCAAGTTCATTAAAAGGTCCACAAAGGCCTGAAAACTGGTACCACAAACCAAAGTGTACACATACACACACAATCACAGTGACAATCGCCACGTCTAACCGGAAATCTCAAATGGCTGACACTTCTCGGCAAGTCTCTGCCTCCAAGCCATCGCCAGTCGACAAATGTGGCATCTGCACACACAAGCTGCTATATTGCTCTTCATATTGCATCATGAGTAGTAAACTCGAAGTATCTGATACATCTCCGCATCACTAGCGCCTAATGCGCGTGAAACCTCGAGCCTCAACAACATCACACACTAACTCAGCTTTCGTAGCACGCAACTCGGCTAACACGGAAACTCGAACCATACACACACATGAAACACTGAAGCTCCTGACTCTCGACTGAATGCATCAGCAACAACATCATCCCAGACGGATGATCAATGCACAACCTCTAGCCTTTCCCGTACAAGCTCAAAGGTGCAGCCCTAGTCGTGAGTCGACCTCATCCATCTACACTGCCTCAGGTCCAAATCTGGCTGAAAATGCAAGTGGATGAAACTCAAATGATCAGTGTACGTCCTACACTGAGCTGCACGCCATAACAGTAGTGTCTCAAACTTTCCGATACTAACATAAGGCAGCTACACCCAAATAATACACAGGATACGTAGCTACATAAGGTTTCCGCTGCCCGAAACCATGAGCCACCGTTCTGCTACACAGCATCAAAGCACAACCAAATCCAAACCTCGATGCATCGCCGTAACTCATGACCACGAACTCACCACGATCGTCAGATAAGGTCAAAACCGAAACAACGGTCAACCATCCTGCAGGAGTAAGTAACTCTCCTCGCGTGCATCGAACTACTCGAACTTGACGCCTTCTTCGTCAACCTGGAAAGTAGAGTGGCAATCCGGGAAAATCCTGCACAGGCCGTCGGTAATAGCCTGCCAAACCCAAGAGACCTCTGATCTCTGGTACAATGGTAGGGCAAACTTCGAATCATCACAGCTTCAATCTGGTCAGGATCCACGCCAACTCCCTCGGACAACATCACGTGACCCAAAATCTTCGTGCTAATCAGCCAAAACTCACACTGGCTGGACTTCACAAACACCTGGTCGTCTCGCAAAGTCCGCGAAACCACCCGCTAATGCTTCAGGTGTTGGCCCACACTCTTGGAGTACATCAGGATGTTGCCAACGAACAAGACCGCAACTCGTCCAGAAACCGTCTGAACACCTGGTCTATCAAGTCCACACTAAATACGGGGCATTGGTCCACCAAATAGCGTGACCAAAAACTCCTGATGCCCGCACTGAGATCCGAAAGCCAACAAAGCCACATCTGACTCACCGAACCACAACTGATGGTATCCGGTCCCGAAATCAACCTTCGAAAAGACTGAAGCTCTCACGAGCTAAACAACCCAATCGTCAATCCGAAGCGGAGGATACTCACTCTCCTCTGAAACGAATCAGGCTTCCGGTAGTCAATGCACCACCACGTCGAACCCTCTATAGTCCGCACAAACAATGCAAGAGCACACCATGCAAATACGCGGGATCGCACGAAGTCTCCTGAAACCTCATCCAGCAACTCCTGGAGTCGAAACTGTAGCTCCATCAGCTCCGCTGGCTCCGAACGACAAAACGTCGGTAAAATGAGCCCAACGCCTGGTACAAGCTCAATAATGTAGTCAGTCTCCCGAACTGGAGGAACACCTGGTAACTTCTCCGGAATACACCTGGAAACTCGGGAACCACCTCAATGTCACCAACGTCGGGTACAGCAACCATAGTATCCATAATATGAGCTAAGATAACAACACAACCCATTTCTACCATCCGCTCGACCATCACCACGAAACAGCATCTCGGGAAAATCTGGTCGTCGAATCACAACCTCCTCCTCGAGGCACTCGAACATCGCCAATTGCGTCGTCAGTAAGTCCATACTCACAAACACACCCATAGCCACGATGTCCAGCTAGAACAAATCCGCGGCTAAACCATATCCTCCAACAAGGATCTCGCAACCTCCGGATGGATACAACACTCTTCAAAACCTCGGAAGTGGAGATGCAGGTACAATAGCCATGGATATCAAGCAACAGTAACCTCGGAGAAAAGTCTGTCCTCAAACAAGGTCATAGCACGAACTCTAACATGCCCAACTAGCCGCCCACGTCAATTACGACTTTCTGAATGGCTCGTCTAGAAATCTGGGTTGATCAAACTCCAGAAACAACATCATGATTTCCTCGTAAACTCCGAGCTGTTGAACCGCTAACACAGCTGGCTGAGGGCGCTCCCTCGTAACGTGATCCTCCTGGTCACCACAATGGCAACTGAGAGTGCTCCACAAATACACGTCACCGCAACACCCGCTGCGTGAAAGGATCACCAATGATCGCCCAAACTCATGCCACAGGAGCAAGTCCACTACACTGTGATCTCCGTCATCGTCAAACGGATTCTATGCTTGATCTGATGGCCCACAACATAATCAAAAGACCACAGCCTGATGAAGTCACTGATCCCGAAGTGTCGGAACTCAACCTCATCAAATCTCGACTAAGTCCACTTTCCTCAAACCATCACATCGGAAACCGCGTACAACTTTCCTTCTCAAAAGCCTCGACACTGAGTGCAACACACTAAGCTCCTCACGGCAACCTCGAGGCATATCAATCAGACTCTCTCTGATACTCAGGTTCAAACTCATCTCGAACCTCATGCATAGCTCCCTCTAAAGCCACATAACTCGTGCAAACAGGAACTAACATGTGAACAATGCATCTCTGCCTCTGGTGGGTAAACACTCCACAATCAATTGCTGGATAGCCTGATAACCAATACCATATACACAACACCCTGAATGTAGGCCATGGAGTCGCAACCAGAACTCACACAATAACAGCCCACCAAACACAATAATCTGAATCAGGCAAATATCACTGCCACAATCTCAGCTCTGAGGCAACACATAGACGCTCATATACACATCCCCAGGCAAACCGTGCCACACAATTCTATGAACTCTGAATACTCATCTAAATCCATTGTTCACTGGCAAATCACGCGTCGTTTGATCCTCAACAGGATCCACAACCGAAACGACACGGAAAGCACGTCAGGAGGCATCCTAATGAATACAACATCGCTCACAACAAGTGGAACGTAATCATGGAACTTCAAATATTTGAAAGTATACAACACCCGGAATTTGATGATTATCCGCCGGCCGGTCGGGTCACCATTCCAGACATGCTGTACATTCTCAAATATCCTTAGTAAACACGACTACAGAAGTCTACAGAACCTACAACCTAATGCTCTGATACCAAGCTGAAAGGACCCAACCCCGATTTAGCTCCCTAAACCGGAATTGAACCCCTTCGAAAACACGAACCAACAAAAATTTTCCGAAATTTGGGCAGAGTTTCGTTACTAGCGTGGAATTACCATTACCTGCACGCGTAAACACACTCCATCCTATGCCACAAAAAGCAAACCGTGGGCACCAATCCCATCCGGATTTCTCAATATATCAACAGTAAAGTAAACAATACGTATAATAGTACTTTACTGAAATCCGGGTTTAAAATCGTATAACATATTCAACAGAAACTCAGAGCGACCTCTAATACATAAACATATATGAATACCACAGTAGGCAGAACAATGAACCTACTGGAAGCAACAAGGTAGCTTGAGTACTATGCCTCCGACCACGACGTGCAACACCAGAGCCTGAACTGCAAACTGGGCACGGAAACCGAAAAGCCCAGGTGAAAGACAATAAACACGTTAGAGTGAGTGGACGAAAATAAATGTCTTTCACCAGTTATATATATATATATGAATAAAATCATATGCGAGTCAAATGCATGAAAATCAAATAAAACGTGAGGAGACTCTAGCTACCACTCACGTACTGAGCATGCCACGTAAAACATATCGCGGAGACTCTCGTGGGCTTCCACGCGATAGCACAGTCTGAATCACAGGATCCCAGACCCACACGTGATTCTAGCCAGAAAGGCCTCGGGTCAGGATATCTGTCCTTCCCGGAGCGTACTCGGGGATCAGCCGAGAAGCCAATGTGTATCGATACCACAACATATACTGAGACTGTACTCTGTGTAAACCAAATCATAAATCTTTTCTATGCACATGCTTTAAACATAATATGTATGTATGAACATATATTCGTATACGTATATTCGTATAAGCATAATCGTAAAACACATGCTCGTAAAATCATAATCAATCTGCATGCTCAAGTTCATAAATCATTTATAAAAGACTCGCAATCGTTTCCGTGAAAAGAAATTGTCCACTCACAGACTGGCGTAACGCGTATCGCGTTAACCCGATCCGGCGGAATGTCCCTCGCCAAACGAACGATCACGAACACCTGAATATTCACAAAATCCAATTCTCACAAACATAATTCGACAATACAAGTCAAATCACGAGAAACCACCGTTCTCGGAAACATACGACTCAAAGTCGACGAATCGTCGAAAATCCTTATATAACACCTCAATACCTCGCTTTACGTTCGGACGCTCAACTCGAAAAATGAACCTCCCCACTGCGATCGGGGCGCGATTTCGAGTCAAATGACATGCAACTTGTCGAAAGTCCGAAAAAGTCAAACTTTGACCGTTGACCACCGTTGACCGCCGTCCACGGCGGCGCCACTGTTGACCGGAAGAATTCATGGCGGAGAAACCCCTATTCCATGCAAAACCACCCACTGAGCAATTTTGTCAACTACAACAAAGGCCAATTCTCACTCTAACTAGGTCAATTTCATGTAAAACCGAATTATCTCACAAATTTCAATCTCAAAATTATCCACACTCAAATCGAATTAGAACACCATGTTTATATGGTTAGAATCACAATGAAGAGGGCTACAAAACCCAGTACCTCTTGAAGTTCAATTCGGCCGAAATCTCCAAACCCGAATCAACCCAAAATTCACCAATTTCTCGCCGGAATTTTTCCCTCCTCCGTCAGCCACGCCGTGCGTGGTGGCCGGGGGTAGGTTCGGGAGGCCAAGGCGCACCGACCGCCACCTTCCCCGTGGCCGGAGATGGCCGATCGGCAACGCACCGTCGCCACCGTACACCACCGTCGCGAGTCCCTTCCAAGGCCGAGTTGACTCGGTCAACTCACCAGTCAAAGAAATAAATAGTAAGGTTGACTTCCCCTTAATGGCAGGTTACTATTTATACTCTTTCCCAAAATGGAAACTCAAACTTATCCATTTCGATAAACTTCAAACACGCGTAACTTCCTCGTCGTAATTCCAATTCCGATAAATCTCGCGGCCACAAACTCATCTCGACATATTCTTCCAATATCACCCGAAGTCAAACACATCGGCCAAACAGATAAAAAGTCAACCCTTCAACCAAACACATATTTAATCGACTAAACAAACAACAAACGGAAATATTCACAATTAAATCTTCGTAATTCAAAATCATGCTCCGGAAGTTCCTGCGAACTCGAAATTAAATTCTGAACAACTTCTGTGAAGAAGCCGAAACCAAATTCTCGACCGATAATTTAGTCGCAAACAAACCTGCTATTTAAATCCGTTTCCATCGAAACTTCGAATATTCATAACTAATTCCTCGGTCGTCCAAATAACGATCCGGAAACGCCCACGAGCTCGAAATCACGTGTATTACGACTCTCGAGAAGAGACCCAGCTCAAATTCTCGGCCAATAATCAAGTCGTTAACAACTCTGGCGAGCAAATCCGTTATCGGAAAACCATGTCAATACACTAACTCGCGAATTGAGCTGATTCCACTACTGATTTTGGTCTGGGTCGTCACATTAGGTCTCGCCATCTAGAGGTGATATGAGTGAAGAGAGGACCGGTAATCAGCGCCCTTACATTGAAATATATAGCATTGGAAAGCCCAAGGGTGCATATGAGCAAAGCCATGGCATGAGGACTCTACAATGGGCAAAAAATTTGATTTATTTTTTTTAGAAATGGTCTTCGATGGGTCGAATGGTAATTTTAAACCATCGAAGCGATGCTACAGGTTTGTTATACCAGGGAATTTTCGATGGGTCGAAGAAAATATTCGATCCATTGAAGCAATCCCTCAGATTTGTCTTGTATGCAGCACTTTGGTGGATCAAAGGGAATGAACAATCCTGCCTCAATCCATCGAAGTTAGGTCTCAGATTGAACATGAAAAAAGTGCAAAATCACACACATTGATCACAACACCTAACCATCTCCTACCATAAACTTCATAGGTTCAATTCTATCAGCTAAACACACAAACATGCATAAACAAGCAACAAAATGCAAGTGAGGTAAAAGATTAGAAATGCTCCCCCTTGAAGACCAACGATATTGTCTCCCAAATCATCATCAATCACCAACATGCGAGACCAAAATTGGTCTTGCCTTCCTTGCTAGGCATCATGATTTGGCTTCTAAGTTCATATGCAACAATGAGATGGCCCATCTTGCCTTGTGCTCAATTTTGACTGGTAGATGACAAGCTTTCCTGTAGACAAGCTAGTAGGGAAACATACCAATGGGAGTCTTGAAGGTAGTACAGTATGCCCATAGCACGTTATCAAGCTTTTGACTCCAATCCTTGCGGTGAGCGCTCACGGTCTTCTCAAGAATATGCTTGATTTCTCGATTACTAATCTCCACTTGCCCACTAGTTTGAGGATGATATGTCGTGGCGACCTTATGGAATACTCCATACATGTGCAAGAGGGTCTTGAGCTTGGCGTTGACAAAATAAGAACCCCCATTACTAATTATGGCTTGAGGGGTCCCATGTATTGTGAAGATGGCACTTTTAAGAAACTTCATCACCACCTTCTCGTCATTAGTTGGACACGCCACAGCTTTTACCAACTTTGATACGTAGTCCACCGCGACAAGTATATAGAGCATCTCATTCGACTTTGAGAAAGGACCAACGAAGTCAATCCCCCATACGTCAAAGATTTCGGTCTCCATAATAGTTTTCAAAGGCATTTAATTTGGTCCCTCTTGGTGATCTCGCCTACCATTTGGCATCAGTCACAACTCTTTATGAAGGCATATGCATCCCGGAATAGGTTCGGCCACCACAAACAGGATTGCAAGACCTTGTATGCCGTCTTGGAAGGTCCATGATGACCCCTGCATGCGATCTCATGACAAAAGGAAAAGACACTATGCATTTCTTCATGAGGTACACACCTCTGCAAGATGCCATCACGACCCTCCTTATAGAGATAAGGGTTATCCCAAATGAACTCCCTACTTATCCTTCTTAGGTGTTTCCATTGATCACGTGTGAAGTGTATGGGGATGTAGGTGCCTTGACTCGATAGGTAGTTGGCGATGTCAATGAACCATGGATAGGAAGAAGTGGTAAGAACCTCTTGGACTTGAAATAATTGCTCATTGGGAAAGTCTTCATTCAATGCATCGTCATCTTCCTCAATTTGGAGCCTTGAAAGATGATCTGCTACCAAGTGTTGCTTTCCGGGTTTATCCACAATTTCCAAGTCGAATTCTTGAAGTAGTACCCAACGGAATAACCTCGCTCTCGACTCCACCTTAGTGAAAAGGTACTTCAGTGTTGCATGATCAGTATAGACTATCACCTTGGATCCCACTATGTAGCTTCTAAATTTCTCAACGGAGAACATGATAGCAAGCATCTCTTTCTCCATAGTTGTATAGTTATTTTGGGCCGGGTTAAACGCACAGGAGGCATATTGTATTACCCGTTACACGTTATCTCTCCTTTGGTCGAGAACCGATCCTATAGTGCATCACACATAATCTTGAATGGTAGACTCCAATCGGGCTTCATGATCACCGGGGCCGAAGTAAGCGCCTTCTTAAGTGTCTCAAATGCTTCCTCAAGTGGTAGAGTGATGAAATAGTACACATCCTTAGCGAGCATATCCATGACTGGCTTTGAAATCTTGCTAAAGTCCTTTATGAATCTCTGGTAGAAACCTGCATGCCCAAGGAAACTTCGGACCTCTTTGACGTTGATGGGAATAGGCAACTTCTCTATCACTTCAATCTTGGCTTTATCAACCTTGATCCCCCTCTTGGATAAACAATGGCCGAGAACGATGCCTTCTCTCAATATAAAATGGCATTTCTCCTAATTTGAGGACCAAGTCTTTCTCCGTACATCTCGTCAGTACTTGATCAAGATTATCAAATGAATTTCCGAATAGAGAGAAATCATCCATAAATACCGCAACGAACTCACCAATCATGACGACAAAGATGGATTGCATACACCGTTGAAAGGTTACAGGAGCATTGCATAAGCCGAATGGCATCCTCCAAAAAGAAAAGATGCCTAGAGGACACGTGAAGGCCGTCTTCTCTTGGTGCTTGGGATTAATTGCAATTTGGTTGTATCCTCTATAGCCATCCAAGAAGAAATAATATTCATGACCGGCTAGTCTCTATAGCATTTGATCGATGAACGACAATGGAAAATGATCCTTGTGTGTTGCTGCGTTCAACTTCCGGTAATCGATGCAAAATCTGCAAATATTAACAATCCTGGAGGGAATAAGCTCACCTTGAGCGTTAGGTACTACGGTGAGACCCCTTTTCTTCGGCACCACTTGTGTTGGGGAGATCCACGGGCTATCCGAAATAGCATAAATAATTTCATTCGCTTGTAGCTTCAAAACCTCCTTCTTGACTTGTAATGACCCGAACCGAAAATGGTATGTTAATTGGCTTGATTTGCGCATTTCACGATTAGTCGCAGTTAGTCGTAATTGGTCGATATGGCGGGTTTGTTCACGACTTAATTATCGGACACGAATTTGGTTTGAGTTCCTTCACGGAAATTGTAGAGGATTTAATTTCAAGTTTGTAGGAGGTTTCAGAGGATTTTTCGGATAATCAAATAATATAAAATGAATATTTAGAATTATCCGTTTGGGTTTGAGTTTTCCGAATCGTCAATTTGGTCGGTTCGCGACGTTTAAATATCGAAATAGTCATAGAATTGTCAAAAAGTTTTATTTGGGCTGAGTTGACCAATTTTGGACCGAGTTGACTAAGTCACCGAGTTGACCAGCCGAGTGAGTTAACTAGAATACGGCACGGTTTTCGGAAAGGAAGGTAGGGAAATGATCCCCTTGATCTAAGCTTTCTATTCATGTATATATTGTGATGATTTGAGATGGTTTGGGTGGTGAATCATGGAGGTGAAGTTGGACGGAATCGGTGTGAATGGGGGAAGGTTTTCTGGTGGTTTTCCGGTGTGGTTTTGAGGTGGATTAGGTTGGGCTTGAGCTTGGGATGGAAACCCTTGAGTTTGGGAGGACGAGGTGGCTCCACGGTGGAGTATTTCATCGGCGAAGTGGTTAGGCCAGTTTGAATTCCATGGCTTTCGAGCTCGATTCCAGCCACGGTGGTGGTTGGATGAGGTGGTGACTTTGAGGAAAAGTGTTGGGTTTGAAGAGAGGAAGATTTTGAGGTACGGGTCGCCGAAGAATGTCACCGTTGACGCCGCGTCGGCGGCTGTCAACGGCGGAGCTCCGGCGAAGTTGACTTTTTGGGACTTTTGGAGATTTTTATACCATTTTGCTCGTAATCGCGTCCCGGTCGTAGTCGTAAGGTTTTTGAGTTGATTTCAATATTCTATTTTGGGACGAGGGTTGTTTGAGTGTATTTTGGGAATTTTGTTATCCTCGTCGATATTTCGAGCGTTATGTATTAGCTCCGTATGTTGTGTTTCAATATGTATTGATCGTATTAGCTCCGTATGTTGTGTTTCAATATGTATTGATCGTATCCCTATTATTCAGGTGATCGAGATCGAGTGTTTGGAGAGGAATCTTTCGCCGGACCTCAGAGTTAGCCTCGTACTATGAGTGGACACTTTATTTTCACTGTCGATTTGCGAGTCTTAATTATGCATTTACGTTAGCATTTTATGAGTATGAAATTATGATTATGCATTTATGATTATGTATTTTACTTGGAGGCATATGCATGATTTGTTTTACATGGATTATGGATCTATGGATGCATCGATGCATGGCTTCTCAGCTGATCCCCGAGATGCTCCGGGGGGTTATGAAAAACGCCTGACCCATGATCATATGGCTCCCAGGAAGGTTATGACAAACCAATTACCTTGGTTGAGCATGATTGTAACTTTGAGAAAAATGTACTCGAGTTACGACCTCCACATTTTATACGGTATCCAGGAAGGTTATGACAACCATCTTACCTGTGATTGATGATTTTAGACTCGCATCATGATTTCATATTTATATTGGTGGAAGTCATATTATTATTTTCGTCCACTCACTCTAACGATTGCATTTGTCTTCCCCTGGGCTTTTTGGTTTCCTTTGCCCAGTTTGCAGTTTGAATTTCGGGGTTGCACGTCGACGATGGAGATGTAGAGTTCAGGTCACACTTCAGTTCCAGTAGGTTCTTTGTTCGACCTACTGATTGTATATGATGTATATATGCGTCGCTCTGAATACTTGTGTTTTGTTTTCAGTTGAGTTTACTCCTGAATGTTTTCTGGATTTCTTGTAAACCTTCACTACCGGAAAAAACACTATCCGACGAGATATGGAAAACTATAACCGACGAGATAAAAATCTCGTCGGTTATAGTGGAAAAATAATTTTTTTTTTTAATTTTTTTTAGAAATCTCGTCGGTGATAGTACTATAACCGACGAGAATGGGTAAAAATCTCGTCGGTTATAGTATTACCGACCGACTTTAGCCTGCTGACTATAACCGACGATAGTGTTTTTTCCGGATCAATATAACGATCTCGTCGGTTATAGTCAGCAGGCTAAAGTCGGTCGGTAATACTATAACCGACGAGATTTTTACCCATTCTCGTCGGTTATAGTACTATCACCGACGAGATTTCTAAAAAAAATTAAAAAAAAATTATTTTTCCACTATAACCGACGAGATTTTTATCTCGTCGGTTATAGTTTTCCATATCTCGTCGGATATAGTGTTTTTTCCGGTAGTGCTTGTGGTTTATTATATATATGATGTTGAGAAATCCGAATGGGGAACGGAGCCCCACGGTTTGGCTTTTGTGGAATATTCGAAGTGTGTTTCTTTGCAGGTTCTAATATTGGTTCACGTATTTCAAAGTAAACTCTGGAGAAAAAAATTTTAAGGTCATGTTTTCGAGGGGGTTTGATTTTGGTTTAGGCAACTAAATCGAAGTCGGGTCCTTTCATGACTACCACTTGCATATTCAGATTTAATCTCCTTTGAGGTTGCCTAACCGGCTTAACATCCATAGCGGTGTATATGGTGGTCGCAAATGGTTCGACTTATCTCTTTTATGTCACTCAACGACCACCTGATAGCCTTCTCGTTCCTCCTTAATACCTCTAGCTATATACCCTCTTGTCTCTCATCGAGCAAATATGATATTATCACCTGTTTCTTGTTCGGTGCCTCCAAGAACACATACTTCAACGTTTCCAGGAATTGCTTAAGCTCCAAGTTTGGTATAATTTGTCCTTGTTGAATGGTAAGCATAGTGTCATGTACATTGATCCGGTTCACCGTATTCGGAGATAATTACCCTCTAGTGCTCTAGACCCCAAACCGGTGAAAGGAAGAGGTTTATAGGAGATCCTCGGCCCATAGATATTTTGAGACGTCATAATGCAATTCAAAGCCGTATGGCCATCAATAGTACACCTCAAGAAGCACACATCATATGGCACCACTAAAGCCGCATCTACCTCTTTTTCGGGAGTACCTTCCATGTAGATTTAAGTAGAGAGATAATCAATTTCTTCTTCTAATTCCTCTTCAATCACCTGAACCATGAAAGCTTGGAGTTTGGGGATGGGACCATTATCGTAGAAGATCTTGAAGGTTTCCATCTTGTCAAAGACTTCCATTGTAAGCACACCACCTTTGACATCAATCTTAATGCCCGTCCTGGCCATAAAAGCTCTCCCAAAGATGATGGGAAGATCCTCAAACCCCCTCGGCTCTTCCATGTCCAAGATAACAAAGTCGGCCGGGACAACAAGCTCACCAATCATCGCTAACACATCCTCCATAATGCCTCTTGGATGGACAACACTTCTGTCGGTAAGTTGCAATGACATGCTTACCAACTTTATCTTCCCCAATCCTATATCTTTGTAAACCGAGTATGGCATCAAGGTTATAGAAGTACCAAGGTCCATCAACGAGCTTGGAAAATGCTTAGTGTCAATGGTGCACTGAATGGTAAAGCTACCCGGATCCGAGAGCTTCTTGGGTACTTTGCGTTAGATGATGGTCAATACCGTGGCATTGAGCTTGACCTTCTCGCTTTTTTCCTCTCCTTGGAGTTTGTTCTTCAATCTACAGTTAGTGCACAAATCCTTCAATAACTTGGAGTACATGGGGATGGTTTGGATGGCGTCAAGAAGGGGAATATTGATCTCAACCTTCTTAAAGACATCCAAACACTCCTTGGTCTTCTGATCCAAGTTCACTTGTGCCCTCTCTTTGTTCTTCACTTGAGAAAAGGGCAAACATGCCTCCACATCACTTTGACTATTTTTGGACTCTCCCATAGAAGATCTCTGCTTGCTACCTTCGATGGGTCGAAGCTCCTTTTCGACCCATCGAGAATTTTCAGTAGTTGCACCTAAGGCTTTGCTTTGATGAGTCGAATATGTTTCTCGACCCATCGAAGAAATTTCGTCCTGCAGACCCCGGGGTTTCCTTTGATAGGTCGAAGGGTTTCTCGACCCATCGAAGGAATTATGCAATTTTCTCCATTCTCCTTCAAGGTTGACTCGGAATGCTCTCATTTGTTCTCCCTACCTTCTTGCCCCTTTCCGGAATGTCCAAGATGACTCAAACCAGTCTTGGACCCCACATTATCAATCTCCTCTTCATCATCTTCATTATCTGACGTGTCTACATCCTCAAAAGGAATAATCTCAGTTCTATCATTGAACTGCACCATTCTATCTTTGCTTAAAGTACTAAATCCACACCGCGAGGTTAATCGTGACACCAAAGGTGTGTCATCTTCTTCTTCATCATCACTCTCTACTATTGGAGCATCACCATAATTGTCGAACTCCCTTTCGAATCTCAATACTGCTTTCACAACGTTGACTTGATGCTTAGGATTCTTCTCCGTAGTATAGGGAAACTCGTGAGCTTTACCTTCCCGTTGGGTTTGGTTTTCCTAGCTTAGCCAATTGGCACACTTGCATCTCAAGCTTGTGGATGACACTTTAAATCTCATTGTGAAGAGCTTGATTCTCACTCTTCATAGTCATAAAGATGTCAAGATACAACTTCTTATCCTCTTCTTGGTTCTTGACAAGCTTGGCAAGCAAATCCTCCGTTGTGGACTTAGGTGCCTTCAATTAAAGTTGAGGAGTAGGTGCTTGAATCATTGGTGGTTGTTGTTGTTGAGTTTTAGGCATAAACGGTGCTCTCACTTGGTAAGTATTACCATTCGAGGCATTTACAAATCCTCCACTAGGCCTTGGTGCAAATCCGGGAGCTCCTTGATAAGTAGACACTCCCTTGTTTCCACTTCCCAAAGCACCATAACTACCTTGACCTCCACTTAGATTATTAAACCCTTTATTTGGTCTTTGAAAACCACCTTGATATCCTCCCATTTTCCTTGGTGATCCTCCTTGACTACCTTGCCATTGACTACCCCAAGAGAAATCCCGGGTTGTAGGAGTTGGCATAAGGATCATTCTTTTAAGGTTGTTCATGGAAGACCCCCTTGCACTCTTCAATAATCTCCGGATAATCCTCTTGGTGAGGACATTGTAAGGTTTCGTGTACCGTACTCTCGCAAATCATACAAGTAACTGGCTCCACACTTATTTCCGATACTTGATTGACTTGCCCACCACTTTGGTTTTGTCTGATCAATAAGTCGAACTTCTTGTCCAAGGATTCCTCGAGATTCTTAATGGCGTCTTCTTGAATAGGATTTCCCTTCACTTTGAGATACCACCCCAGCTAGCTTGTGTAGCTTCTCTCATAGAGTCTGTCGGCTTCTTCACATGAGGCATAATTGTGATGACCCGAACCAAAATCAGTAATGTAGTCGGCACGATTCACGAGTTAGCGTATAGTCGTAGTTTTACGATATATGTGTAGTTTGCCGATTTGATTCACGACTTGATTTTAGGCCGGGAATTTGAATTGAGTTTCTTCACGAAAGTTGTAGAGTACATGATTTCGAGCTCGAGGGCGGTTCCGGATGATTTTTCCGATAACCGAGGAATATAATATGATTATTCGAAGTTTCAGTTTTCGACGAGTTTATCCGTTTATTTCGTGTTTATCCGAATCGTTTTGATTATTCATTTTGGGCCGTCAATTGACCCGAGGCGCGAGTATAAATATCGGGAATAGTCATAAAATCGTCAAAAATCACTGTTTGACGTTGACCAGAGTTGACTTTCCAAAAATGGAAGCTGTTGACCGTTGACCGAAGAGGGAAGTTTCCCGTTTGAGCTTCGCCGTCCGACTTCCATTTTTCGGCCACCTCCGACCTCGTTGAGGGTATGAATCGCTTCCTCTCATGATTTTAAGTTGATTGGTGTTTGATTTTGTGGAAATTGATGAGGTTTAGAGGGAACCCGACCTCGTTTAGGTTACCGGAGTTCACCGGAGTTGGGTGAGGGTGTTCCGGCGAGTTTTGGAGGTGGGGATGTTGGGGTTTCAACTCCCCACACCTTGGTGATGCTTTCCCTGTGGTTAGTTTTAGACGAGGTGGTGATTTTAGGAAGACCCGATTGGGATGCCGGAAACTGGATTCTGATCTGTTTCGAGTAGTTTTTGGATGGGTTCTGTTTTAATTTAGGCTTTCTGTCAGTGGAGGAAAAGGCTAGGCTTGAGTTGAGCTTCATTTTTGGAGCTTCCTCGCCGTTGAATTCCACCGTTGACGGCGCGCCGCCGCCGCCGGCGGCGGTCAACGGCGGAGATCCGGCGAGGGGTTGACTTTTCAGATTTCGGTGTTTTTAATGTCGTTTTTCTCGTAATCGCGCCCTGATTATCGCCTAGAGGTTTTCGTATTGATTTGGGTATCGGATTTTCAGTCGAAGGTTTCGAGTGGAGATTTCGGAAATTCAGTCGTTTGGTTTATACTGTTTAATATGTTTCCGGGAACAGTTGGTTTCCGTGGTTAAGTACAGAGTTGTGGGATAAGGTTTTGATCAATTGTGTTTTATGAATATTCAAGGGATCGAGATCGAGACCGTGCTTCGGGCGAGGGATCTTCCGCCGGGCTACGAGATTAGCGCGAGAGCGCGCTTGCTGATCTGTGAGTGGACAATTTCTTTTCACGGATTGATTGCGAGTCTCTTATATACGTTTTACGAACTTGAGCATGCATTCGAGATTATGTTTTACATGAGAATGTGTTATACGATTATGCATATGCATATACCAGTATATGTTACGTATTTGCATTCATATGTTGCTTTATGCATTTGCATCGATCTATTTATGATTTGGTTTACACAGAGTACAGTCTCAGTTCACGTTTTTGTATCGATACACTTGCCTCTCAGCTGATCCCCGATTGAGGCCTACCAGGAGGGGCAGTACCCCGACCTGACCGGAGAGGGGCAATACCCCGGAACCGAGGCCTTTCTGGCTAGAATCACGTGTGGGTCTGGGATCCCGTGGTTCAGACTGTACTAGCACGGATGTGTCCATAAGCGACCCCGTGAGATTTTCCATGCATGCTCAGTACGCGAGTTGGAGTCAGCGTCTCCTCGTGTACTTCTTGATTTATTTATATGTTGACTCGCATATGTTTTATAACATATATTATCTGGCGAAAGACATTTATTTTCGTCCACTCACTCTAACAGTTTTCATGTCTTTCCCATGGGCTTTTCAGTTTCCATGCCCAGTTTGCAGTTCAGGTTCTGGTGTTTCACGTCGCGGTTGGAGGCTAGTGATCTGAGCTACCTGTGTTTTCCAGTAGATTCTTGTTTCGCCTACTGATGTGTATATTGTATATATTTACACTAGGGGTCGCTCTGATACATTCTGATGCGTGTTTTATACGGATTTTCTCGGATATATATTATATATATTACAGTATGTTACTGTTTATTGATTATGATATGATGTTGAGAAATCCGGATGGGATTGATGCCCACGGTTTGGTTTTTGTGGCATAGGACGAAGTGTTATTTTCAGGGTGCAGGTTTATACAATTCCACATTAGTAACGTTACTGTGCCGAAATTTTGAATGATTTTTGTTGGTTCATGTTTTCAGAAGGGGTTCGATTCCAATTTAGGCAACTGAATCGGGGTTGGGTCCTTTCATTAATATCCCATAACGCTGAGCGCTCCGCCAATTTCTCCAATAAGATGTGGGCTTACTCCGCGGTCTTGTCCATGAAGTCACCACCACATACGTTGTCCAACTTCCTTCTAGTCTCCGTGTTAAGCCCTTGATAGAATAAATACATTAGCATATCTTGAGATTGCCCATGGTTGGGACAACCAACTCTAGGTCTTTGAACCTCTCCCAAGCTTCACAAAACAACTCTCCATCTTCTTCTCGGAAGGTCATCAAGCTTATCCTCCTCTCATTGATCTTCCCCGGTAGGAAGTATTTTTTAATGAACTTTCTTTCGAGTGCCTCCCATGAATTGATGGAGTTGGGAGGAAGCTTATTAAGCCATTCATTTTCCTTATCACGCAAACTTGTTGGAAAGACCCTCAACCTCAATTGACTCAGGTCCATGTTGCGGATATTTAGCCGGGCACACGCCTCCTCGAACTCTAATAGGTGAGAGTAATGATCCGAATTGGCATGGCCAAGGAACAATGGTAGAGTTTGTAAGAAAATTGGCATGATTTCGAACGATTTGCCCACCAACGGTTAGAGGACAATGAATCTGGTATGTGCTGCCAAAGAGGGAAGAGCACACTCCCTCAATGATCTTCCTTCATAGATTCCACCGTCTCCCATAGCTATTTTTTCTACGGCAGGTACACTTTCTCCTTCGAATGAGGAGTCTTCTTCGTGTTCACTAGCTTCTTCGGAAGATTTCGGATCAACTTCGATTGTGTACACAGCTTCTAGAGCAAGATCAAACAAATTTCCAAGTGCTTCCCGATTACTTACCTCAACACCGGTACACCAACCCTTTATTCACTACTTGTACTAGCTCCCTCTCTTGTAGGAGCTACGTTGTCGAAACCAAATTAATCTTCCACAAAACGGGTGACAAACTTGAAGATGGAGTGTGTATACGTGTGTGACAAAAGGGCATAAACCTAAAAACACACTAGGCAACTAATAGATATTAGGCCTAAACTCTCAAAGTACTCGAAGCCTTGAGGGTCTTCCATGGTGCTTCTATGACACCCCCCTCAAGGAAACATCAATCAACACTCTAAGTGTTTAATTGGGATTCTGGTATGTGGCGCAGTGGCATTCACTGTGCTATAGACACCTAGGTGAACCGAGGTAAAGTCTTGCGTGACCCAATATACAAAAATTGCCGAATAAAGTCCTAAGAATCTAGGGTGTAGCAAAAATTAATTTTGCTAAATCTAGACACACACTAGTTACAATACGTAAAAATAAGACTCAATTAACATGTGCTTCAAAGGGATATATATAAGTAAGGAAAGGGATGAAAGATCAAGTGAAACAACCTCAAGAATCTGCTCAGATTCGATGGATCGAAACATATACCTTTGATGGATCGAAACATATACCTTTGATGGATCGAAGCAATCTCCCGGGTTTCACTGACTGAAGAACTTTCGATGGATAAAAAATACTCTTCAATGGATCGAAGAAGCTCTTCAGACTTTCGATGCAGCCTAAATTCGATGGATCGAAAGATAATTTCGATTGATCAAAATGTGTCTTACAACCAAGGTTAGAGCACAATTCCTAACACCCTTTTACCCCAACAAACCTACCAAAGTATTATTATGAAGCAAAGATAAGCAAAATAAGATTATAAGTGATAAATTGAAAGAAATCAAAAGCAAAACAAGCAAGCATCAAGCAATAATGTCTGGATGATCCGCAATCAAAGGCTAACCGGCGAAGGAATTAAGATAAACTTAATCTCCACCAACGGCGCCAAAAACTTGTTGGAAGAATTAATACCCTCTAAAACTTAATGACTTATTAGCTAACTCATAAGTATAAGAATGGTCTTCACCCGTAAGTGTACGGGGACAAGTAATAGTATAGAAAGGAAATCGAGTATCGAACCCACGAGGATTATAAACTTAGATTCCTTAGCTAAAAAATGAAAGCACAAAGATTATGACTGACTAGACACTACACTACTTGACACTAAATGAAATAAAGGAAAGATGGAAGTGAATCTTACACTACTAAATCCTTTGGAGACATATCATTGTAAGGGGTGGTTAAGTTACGGTATATGATTAAACGAAGGCTGATTGTTTGATTGATTGTTTACACTGAGTACTGAACGAAATAACACAAATTCCAAATAAACCAAGTAGGTCGGCTAGGAGAGTTCCGCTAACCATACGATGCATCAAACAATGTCCTAGTTTATGTAATGATTAAGTCCGTTCACACAAAATATTGTCCAAATCGTGACCTTGTGAGTCACGATTGGTTTTGAACTCAAATTCCTAGGTCACCTCATACACTACAAGACTTAAGCCCTACATTGAAGTGTTTGGTGAATCGAGATCAAGACATAAGTCATTACGGGCATATACCTCAACCGTATGTCATGTTGTAAAGCTAACAAGTAAATCGTGTGATAGATGTGGAAAGGTTCCCTTCTCGAATATCAATCGGAGAATCTGAGAGGACGTCTGATTGAATCCCTCAACTCGTACCTAATAAGTTATGAGCCAAGAGATTCTACGAGGTGCCACAATAACCTTTTTAATCAATGTGTGCTTGACTAGAGTCCCTCAAGTCTAAAGAGACTCAAGAGGCTCTAATCCATGTTAAGTGATAGGGAACCAAATCTTAAGATAAATCTCATAGATAATACCCTAATCATGTTCACATGCTCATCTATCCTTAAGTGAGTAGCTAATTCATTCAAGGGTCATTTTAAGTCCTTTAACACATACATCAACCTAGCTAGAGTGAACATATGCATATAAGAAATTATACAATAAGCTCTAGCATATAAGCATATCACAATCACACAATAAACTTGTTCACAACTCAAATCTTCATAACATACACTAAAACCATCAAATATACATAATCCAAGACATGTTCATCACATTGCCTGGCTAGGGTTAGAACCCTAGCCTCCCAAAATCTACTACTCACTACCCATAACAAGTATAGATCTTAGATACATGATTGAAAGACAAAATAGGATGAGAAATAACTAAGAGTCCCCAAAAGCTCCAAGGTCTTCTAGCTATTCTTTCTTCATTGCTCCAACTTTTCTCCAAAGCTCCTTGATGTTGAGTCACCCACCTAAGACTAGAGAGATGGTGGTGTAGTGGAAGGTATTGTGATGGTGATGGAGATTTCTAGGCCTTAGATGGTGATTATCACTACAAGAAAAATGCACCTAGACCACGGACCATTTCCGTCGTCTAGGTGCAGTTTTCCGTCGTCTAAGTACTTAGACGACGGAAGCTCCGTCGTCCAAGCTCCGTTCTCCAAGTGCTGTCGTCCAAGCACTTGGACGACGGAGATGGAGAATTCCATCGTCTAAGTGATACTTAGACCGCAGACATTCTCCGGGGTCTAAGTTTTCAATTAGACGACGGAGAATGAATTCTCCGTCGTCTAAGTGAAAACTTAGACCGCGGAGAATGTCCGCGGTCTAAGTGCTCGCTTGGACCGCGCAAAATTTTCCGCGGTCTAAGTGAACACTTAGACCGCGGAAAACGTACATCTCCGCGGTCTAAGTTTTCACTTAGACGACGGAGAATTCATTCTCCGTCGTCTAAGTGTTCACTTAGACGACGGAAATCGTCCATCTCTGTCGTCTAAGTGGTGATTTTGTAAAAAAAAAAAAAATGAAAAATTCATGAAATGCTAATTAATAATTAGAATTTAATGAATTTTTTATTTAATTTTTTGTATATCAATATTCATAATATTGCAAAATTTATTGAATATTAATTATTAATAATATATAATACGTACAAAATTCATAATGAATAAATAATTTAAATTATTATGGATTTAAATACAATAAATACAAAATTAATAATATAATATATAAAATAAATTAATCTAGCCTAAATAAACTAAATAAACCTAAAACTAAACTAATTATAGGCGGTGGTGGTGGTGGCGGCGCCGGTGGTGTTGGCCGGAATGTGGAGGCCGTTGGTGGAGGTGACAATGTAGGCGGTAGCTAGTGGTGTGTGGTGGTGGTGGAGGCGACGTTGTAGGTGGTGGTGGTGTGTGGTGGTGGCAGCAACGGTGGTGATGCCGGTGATGGCAGCGATAGTGGTGATGTCGGTGGTGGCGGCGACGGTGGTGGTGGTGATGATGATGGTGGATGGTGATGGTGATGATATATGGTGGGTGGTTTGATTGGGGGGAGGGAGAGATGGAGAGGGAGAGAGGGAGAGGGAGAGGGAGAGGGAGGGGGAAAATGAAGAGAGATTGAGAAAATGATGAATTTAAAGAGTTTTAAAGCACTTAGACGACGGAAATTCAGTATTTCCCTCGTCTAAGTGCTTTAAATTTTCAAAAAATACCGCCAATTTTTCACTTAGACGACGGAAAATCAGTATTTCCGTCATCTAAGTGATTTAAATTTTTGAAAAAATTTTAGCGGGAAAAGAATACCGCCAATTATTTTCACTTAAATTTTTGCCAAATTTTTAGTGGGAAAAACACCGCCAGAAATTAAAAATTTTAAAATTCACTTAGACGACGGAAATACTCATCTCCGTCGTCTAAGTAAATTTTTTTAATTTTTTATTTTAAAAAATAATTTTTTTATTTTTTAAAAAAAATTAAAAATTAAAAAATTCACTTAGACGACGGAAATACTCATCTCCGTCGTCTAAGTGAATTTTTAAATTTTTAATTTTTTTAAAAAAAATAAAAAAATTAATTTACGGAATTTTCACCTAGACCGCGGAGATGACAATCTCAATCGTCCAAGTGAACACCTGGAAGACGGAGATGGTCATCTCCGTCGTCTAGGTGAAAATTTCGTAAAATTATTTTTTAAAAATAATTTGTAATGAATTTTTGGACCTGTAATTTGAATGGAATTGTCGTAAAATATCGATCAAAGAATTGTATATATAAAAAGTGGGATTTAAGACGATGAATTAATTTACGTATTCAAACTTGTTAAGTATCTACTAATATGTATAACTTAAGTGTCGATACGTATAGGCTCATTGCACATCGATATTAACGAAATTGAATTTGGAAAAAACGACCGTTGGATATACTCACCATAACACCATATATAAGTAGAATAATTTCCACTAAATACTGAGTTCGTTCAGGGTTTCATCGGCACAGTTAACCGCAAATCCAAAATTTTTACAAACCGGAAACCTGGATACACGAAAATCAGTAACTCCTATTATAAAACCGTCGACGCTCACACTCTAAGCATTGTTTACTCTATGGTCTCGACGAAAAGAATATGCATTGGGACATGGTCTAGATGGTCGTTGTCTTAGGTGAAATTACGAAATTTTCACTTAGACGATGGAAATGCACATTTCCGTCGTCTAAGTTCTTACTTGGACGACGGAAATGCACATTTCCATCGTCTAAGTGAAAACATGGTTTAGGGGAAAGGTCCTTAGGGTTTAAGGTTAAAGTACTTAGACGACGGAGATGTCTTTTTCCGTCGTCTAAGTGAAAACTTAGACCGCGGAAACTTTCTCCGCGGTCTAATTAAGTGAAATTTTTAAATTTTTGAAATTTCACTTAGACGACGGAGATGCTTTTTTCCGTCGTCTAAGTGACACTTAGACCACGGAAATTTTCTCCGAGGTCTAAGTTTCACTTAGACGACGGAAAAAGACATCTCCGTCGTCTAAGTGTTCACTTAGACCGCGGAGAAGTTTCCGCGGTCTAAGTGTTACTTAGACGACGGAACCTTTAAGGTTCCGTTGTCTAAGTGCATTTTTCTTGTAGTGTATATGTATGTTTTGGTGAAGGAGATGGCTATTTCCAATGGGTATGGATGTCGAGAGTTTCTAGAGAGTTAAAACTTGAGAAATCTGAAAAATGAAGTATGTTCTATGTGGGTGCCAAGGGGAGCTCGAAGTTGGGCTGAATGGGGAGGAAAATATGGACCCTTGGATGATAGAAAATGGTGAGATGGAAGATCTAAAGGTTAACTTTTAATTAGGGAGACCATGATCCACATTTTTAAGCCTTGGAAGGCTAAGCTCCAAATTAGTGACATCATGCGGTCCAACTTCTTCTTTTTCTCTCCAAATCAGATTGGTAAGCATAGATGGGCTCAATGGGCCTCCATTGGGCTGGACTCCATGTGATTAGGCCGGCCGGCTGTGGAAAATTTCGGTGGCCTCCGGTGATGCTATTTCGTCATTTTCTCAACGTTGCTCCAAATTCTCTCTTGACCTCGGAAATGTATACGTCTTCTCCAATAAGTATCTAATTCTTCATATTTAATACATTTCGGAGACAACTCCACATTTACTAGAAAGAACAAGAAACATCATAAGAATAATATTTTATTTATAGAAAATAAGCTATAAGCATAAAGTTAGGAGCGTAACAGGCACATAATTAAGGTCCTAACAGGAAGCAACTTTAGAAGGACATCAAGGCCTACGGGCCACTGGTCATAGAGATCGACGAGCAAGGATCGGTGAGAGAGGGAAACATTTGTAGGATTTACTCCGGCATGGTTGGAAGCATTATCCGGGACAAAGTCCCTGTTCTGTGGTCAGAGTGATACTCAGTCTCTCAGTCCGTGAATGACCAAGTGAACAATGGGATGTTGGTGAGTTAGATATTCATTGTGTATGTCTACTTATATTAATTAATTCTTTTAAAATATAAATAGATTAACATAAAAAAATGGGACATTGCATGTATGGTTCAATGTTCGGGAGGAACTTAAATCCACCTGGGCAAATGAGGTTAAAAAAAGAAAGCGACGGGAGTTATATAATATATATTTAGATATTAGATGGATCATGTAATGTGTTTCTAACATTTGTGTCGCATATATAGGTATAAAGCGTCGAAGAATGAACTTTGTAAGTTCTGGAAGAATAATAACACTCTCACCGTTCGGGTACTCCTATGGAGTTCATGCTTAGGAAGTACGAGTGGAAGTGGCTTCTAATCCACTTCAAAGCCCCACGATTTGAGGTATATATTTAACATCATATGTATTAACTTGTGGATAATTTGACATTGATAGTTTCTAAATCAATTTTTTTAATATATATTTATGAAACAAGGCCATTTCCTTCATAAATGCGAGGAACCGAGCAAAGAACACAGACAACCATCGTGCCGGTTCTAGACCTTATACGTCTTATAGGGAGGAGGTAGTGACCCAACATCCTGAAGAAAACCCATTCGTGTGGATGTATGAAAAAAACCATCATCAGTCCCACGAACAAGCTGTAAGTATTATGCCCTTACAACTTTACAAATTGCTTACATATGTATTTACCCTAACTTTTTTTTAATGTATGTTTACTAATATGTTATTTTTTTTTCATTGTCAATTAGGTTCATTTAAGGGAAACAATTGAGGAGGTGTTGACTCAGATTGCGAGGGAGAGAAACCTTAATATCTCGAATGATGAGCTTCCCCATGCCATATCTCAGATCGATCAATCTTATTGAAGGGTTGGGGCGAGGATCATGGGAAACACTTTCCCACCACAAAGGAGCAATTACTATTGCAAGGGTTTAGGACGGCAAGGCGATGAGATATTGAAGAACACGCCTGATTTTCAATACAAATCAGGATCTTTCAAGACCTAGCTAGAGGAGCAACTTCGTAGGCACACTCAGGAGTATCAGAGCAAGATAAAAGACACTCAGCGACGGATGACCCAGCAGATGAAGGAGATGCATCAATAGATGGCTCGACAGCAGGCTGAGGAGTAAGCTTAGATGTGAGCTGAAATGGCTAGGAATTTTGCAGGCTTGAGCTCAACCCTTCAAGCGCAAGAAATAAATGTCTCAACCCAAGGTTGGACTCCATGGACTCCATCTAACCAGCACCCTCACGATGCCCCACATGAGCAACAAGATTCGCCCGGTGATGGTGGTAATGACCCATCTTATCTCATCAACTTTGACTTTGGCAACATTTAGTTTATATGCATATGTGTTTCAAAATTATAAGCTAAATTTTTACAAGTTTGTGTTTAGTGTTGATTGTGAAGCTGTTATGCGTTGTTGGACATTGGGGAAATGAAAATATATATTTGTTGGCTATTTTGAAATTGCAAATTCTGGGAATGGTAAATCCAGAATCTGCAAAAAAAAATTTAGAAAGTTGCATACTATAGCCGACGACATGTACCAAAGTCATCGGCTATAGTCTAAAATTCTTGACGATTGCCAAAACTATACCCAACGGGTTGATTATCTATAACTGACTGGTTGAAAAACTATACCCGACGGTTGGAAAATCTCATCATCGGCTATAGTATCCTTCGGTCAACAATATTGACCGGACCAGGAAGGTTTACCCGACGACATTCCATTCGAAAGTCGTCAGTTATTGTTTGTAACTATACCCGACAACTTTTAGTCGTCGTCTATAGTTTGAACCTATAGCTGACAAGGTGCACAAAAATTTGTCGGCTATAGTATAGCCAACAACCTTTTCTCGACGACACTATAGCCGACGACATGTTGTCTGCCATACTATAGCCGATGACTTTTGGCTAACAGGCAGTTGACTTCATGTCGTCGGCTATAGTACTTATGCTGGTAGTGATTGCATTTTGAAGAAATTGAATTATGATTAGTGCATGTTTTAGTTAGGTTGTACTATTGGAATATGATTTTGAACTTAAATTTGGTTATGCTTTAGTTTAGTTGGTTAAATTGTGATTTTCAACATGAGAAATCTGGATGAGAATCGATGCCCACGGTGTAATTGTGTTGTTATAATTGGTTATTCGAAGTGTAATCTTGCATGTAGGAAATTATGCCAAATTTTTCTTAGAAACTAATATTATATTTATATATTCTTCACTTGATTAATTCCAGGAGAGGTTGATACAAATGGCCGGGTAGGAATTGGCCGCGTCCCGGCTGGCCAACCCAAAGATGACGCCTAAACAAGTGCCTCCCCTGTCGATGGAGAGTCAGATCGATATTGTCGATGCTGTTGATGGTCGCCGACCTGGAAAGGAGGTTTGTAAGCTTGGACGGAGAGTGTAGAGAGATTTGTCTGCTTCATCCACTTCGTCAACTCTTCGCGGTAAAGAGGATACCGAGGCACTTCGAGCCGACCTTAGATTGGCACAGGAGTCGGCCAATCATGCCTAAGAGCATTCGAGGTTGGTAGAGGTGCGGTTTGTCGCTCACAGCCTTAAGATGGCCGCCTTCTACGAAGCATGCTGGAAAATGGAATTGCCCGTTCCTAATTTTGATGACAAGAATGGTCTCCCACCCCCGGCCCCACTTCTGGCCCCAGCGACGATGATCCGAGCGGCGGCGGGGGAATTAGCAACATGTATAATCCTGGTTTAGTTTCGTAGTTTTTCTTCATTATTTTATTGTTATTTCTTTCGATGTACGTATATTTTATATATTTTAAATTTATTTTATAATTCAAAGAAAAAATACAAATTAAAAAAGAAATCAACTTGAGCGACGAACACTCTTCGTTTCGTCGTCCAAGTGAATTACTTAGACGACGAACCATTCGTCATCTAAGTGTACACTTAGATGAAGAATGGTTTCGTCGCCTAAGTGGTCATACCTACACGACAACAAACAAGTTGTCGTATAGATGCGTCACTTAGACAACGACCAATTATCGTCGTCTAAGTGCTCTCACTTAAACGACGAAATCAAGTCGTCGTTTAAGAGGCAACACTTAGACAAAGACTCAAGTTGTTCATCGCCTAAGATGATTCTTAGACGATGATCACTATCGCCGTTTAGAGGAAGATTGGTTCAACGCCTAAGTTCTTAGACGACAAACCGTCTTGCGTCGCCTAACTACTTCTTAGGTGATGAAATTTTTTTGTTTCGTCACCTAAGTACTTGGGTTACGATTGTTACGTGACAAACTTTAGATGACGAAATCTCCGTCGCCTAAGTACCTGGCCGACTAAAAACACCACTTAGGTGACGAAAATGCTTCATCGCCTAAGTGTATTTTTCTGGTAGTGAAACCTATGGAAAATATTTGATTGACATGATTATTTTTGAGTGCAAACACTAACCCTCAAACACTTGTATGAATTGAGTGATATGTAGTGAGTTTCATAGCTTAGAGGCATGTTAATTTGAATACATCTTATTGTGATGCATTTGGCTTGGCATATAGTATAACCATTTCGGCTTATTATATACGCATTGATTTCATGCTCTCAAGTGTTGCTCAAAAGTAGTTTAATCCATTTAGCCTTGGTTCTTTGAGAGAAATCAATCATCCCTTTAGGACATTTACATGCCATGTGCGTTTTTGTGCTTAGAGTCTAGCTTAGTTTCATTCTTTTCTTTTTAGTTTGCTTGAGGAAAAGCAAAGTTTAAGTGTGAGGTAGTTTGTTAGGTTCATAATTACGTTCTAATTATGTGCCTAACCTTATGATAAATGCTTGCCTTCTTGGAATAAAGCATCATTTTTAATACATTTCCTTGTTTTGCTAGGAAATGTGGAGTTGGCTCGAAAATGCATTAAAGATGAAGAATTAAACACTTACTGGAGAAGACGTATATATTTCCGAGGTCACGAGAGAATTTTCGGCAACTTTAGGAAAATGAAAAAATAGCATAACCGGAAGTTGCCGAAATTCACCATGGCCAGCCAGACCACTATTGCCAGCTCAATCACATGGAGTCCGGCCCAATGGAGGCCTCATCAACACACTGACCACATGATATCACTTATATAGGACTTTAGCTTTACAAAGCCTAAATAAGTTGATCATAGTCTCCCTAATTCAAATCTAACCTTAGATCTTCCATCTCACAATGGAGAAGACGTATATATTTCCGAGGTCACGAGAGAATTTTCAGCAACTTTAGGAAAATGAAAAAATAGCATAACCGGAAGTTGCCCGGAAGTTGCCGAAATTCACTATGGCCAGCCAGACCACTATTGCTAGCTCAATCACATGGAGTCCGGCCCAATGGAGGCCTAATCAACACACTGACCACATGATATCACTTATATAGGACTTTAGCTTTACAAAGCCTAAATAAGTTTATCATAGTCTCCCTAATTCAAATCTAACCTTAGATCTTCCATCTCACAATTTTTCTATCATCTAAGGGTGCAAATTGGTCTTCCTACTCGGCCCAAATTCGAGCTCCCCTCTCCCTACACATATATCTCCCTTCATTTTTTTCATTTTCCATAGTTTTACACTCTCTCTAGACCCCTTATCCTTATCCCAACCCTCTAGCACTCTCTTCTACCTCTTCTCCTCCCTTTCTTGGCCAAAGCACCTCCATAACCATAACCATTAGAGGCCTAGCTTTTTCCTCTCTTGGGTAGAGCCGAACCTCTCCACACCACACCATCACTTTGGCCTATTTTGGGTGTTCCTCCTCTCATATTTGTCTCTAGGGTTTGGTTTGATTTGGTCTTTAGAGTCCAAAGGAGTGGGAAGTAATCCATCTTCCCCTTAGCTCCTTAGAATCCTAAGGACTACCCTTACCTCCTCTTGAAGACTTGCTGCTATCTTGGAGTGAAGAAGTGGAGTTAGAAGCCTTGGAGTCATTTGGTGGAGCTTTGGCTAAGACGACTCTTGGTTATTTCTTTCCTCTTCTTGTTTTGAGCATGTATCTAGTCTTGTTTTTCATTATGCTTAGTGAGTAGTTGCCTTTGGAGCCCTAACCAATTTGATGTACATATAACTATGTTTTGAGTTATGGATTTGAATTTGGTTTAGTTTACCACTTGTTGTTAATGATTTTGATAGCTTGTGAAGTGATTGTGGTCTGTTTACATGTTTGGCCTTGATTCAATGTTTTCATACTTATGTCTTAGCCATAAATAAGTTGAGATATGTTTAAGGAAGCTAAAAATAAACCTAAATAAAGTAGTTACTCACCTAAGGAAGATAAACATGTAAACATGACTTAGGTTGCATTTAAGAAGATAGGCTTAAGGTTTGGTTTTCATTGGGCTTGAGCATGGATCGAAGCCTTCTTGAAGTCCAAATTACTCGAGGAGCTTCGGTCAAGCTTACATTGATTTGAAAGGGCTTTGTAGCTAATCGTTACTTCTTCTATTCATGTTCTAAAAGATGTCGATTAGGAAATTCATTAGAACATACTTTCATGTCCTCTAATAGGGACTTAGGAAGGAAAGCCATTCACATTCATCATAAGTGAACACATATTGAACTCATTAGGCATGTGGTATGATCAGGATACGATTTGTAATTAAGTTGCATTCTAGTTTTGGTTTTCTTTATATTTGAATGTTGGACCGGAACACTTCTAGTGTCCTAATGACCTAGGAGATTTGGTTCACAACCAATGGTGACTCAAAAAGATCACGAATTGGACAATCACGTGTGAATCAGACTACTCATAACTTGGATATATATTGTTGGTACATTGAGTTGGCTAGTAGCGAAATCTCTAGCTGTGACGATCCGGAACAGAATCAGTAGTGTAGTCAGCTTAATTTGTGAGTTAGCGCATAATCGCAGTTCTCCGATAATTGATTGAATCGCCAAACTTGATCACGACTTAATTATTGGCGAAGAATTTGAGTGGAGTCTCTTCTCGAGAGTTGTTGTACGCGTGATTTCGAGTTCGTGGGTAGTTCCGGATTATTATTTCGACGATCGAGGAATATAATATGAATATTTGAAATTTTGGAATATCGTCGAGTTTATCCGTTCGTATTCGAGTCTATCCGAATCATGATTGTGATCCGTTTTGGACCATTGATCGACCCGAACCGTAAATGGAATGATTATCGACTTGATTTGAGAGTTTCGCGATTAGTCGTGATTTCGACGTAATCGGTTAATATGGCGGCTTCGTTAGCGACTAAATTATCGGACAACAATTTGATTTCAGATTCTTCATGGAAGTTGTAGAGAATTTAATTTCGAGCTCGTGGGAACTTTCGCAGGATTTTTCCGAGTTACGAGGATTAAGTTATGAATATTTTCGACCGTTGATCGTTTTATCGGATTAGCTTGTGTTGAATTGAGCCGTTGACTTTTTATCGGATTTGTCAAAGTTGTTTGACTTCAGGTGGAAATTGAAGAATTTGTCGAGATAAGTTTGTTGACACAAGAATTATTGAAAACGGAATTACGACGCGAAAGTTACATTTGATCGAAGTTTGTCGTAAAATAAATTTGGAAGTTTCCAAAAATGGAAAGTATTTATGGTGGGTTTCTTGTTTGGGAAGGTCAACTGGAGCATTGGGGGAGTTGACCGAGTCAACTCGGGGAGAGGAAGGTGCGACGGCGGGGAGGTTCGGCTCACCGACGGTGAGCTGCCATCTGGTCACCTCTGACCTCGAGGTATACCTCTATCAACTCGCCTCGGCGTCCCCAACTTTTTCCCAGCCACCATCGACGGCAAGGATGCCGGAAAAGGGAGGATTTTCCGGCCTAAAGTTGGAAGAAATTGGGGGTTTCGGGTCGACATCTTTCCGGCCAAATCGAGCGGCGTAAAGCACTGGGCTTTGAAGCCCTCATCACCACGAAGCTACCTATGTATGTATGGCATTTCAATTCCACTTGTACATGGAGAATCGATCAATTGAAGTTTTTGTGAGAATTCGGTTTTGTATGTAATTGGACTAGTTAGAGTTAGAATTGGACTTTGGTATAGTTATGGAAGTTGTTTGTTGGTTGATTTTGTGTGGAATAGGTGTTGGTTCGCCGGAAAATTTCTTGGTTGGCGTCGCGCCGCCGCCGCCGCCGGCGGCGGCGGCGGTCAATGGCGGAGCTCCGGCGAGGGTTAACTTTTGGGGTTTTTGAAGAGTTATATGTCGTTTCGCTCGGAATCGCGCTCTGATCGCAGTGGCGAGGTTTGTTTTTCTAATTGAGCATCGGAAATTACAGTGAGGTTTTGTGGTGTGATTATCGGATTTTCACGATTTTGTCGTTATTGAATTATATGTTTCCGGGAACGGTTGTTTCTCGTGATATGATTTGAGGTTTCGAGTTATGATTTTGAGCAGTGGATTTTATGATTATCCAGGGGTTCCTGATCATTCGTTTGGCGAGGGATTTTCCGCCGGATCAGGGGATTAACACGTATCGCGTTACGCTCATCAGTGAGTGGACAATTTTTTTCACTGATTAGTCGCGAGTCTTTAATACACGTTTTTACGAGCATGAGCATGCATATGAGATTATGATTTACATGAGCATGTGTTATACGATTATACATTTGCAAATACACATCGACTATTATGTTTTATACACTTGCATAGAACTATTTATGATTTGGTTTACACAGAGTACAGTCACAATATATATTGTTGTATCGATACACTTGCATCCCGGCTGATCCCCGAGGATGTTTACCGGGGGAGGCTGTGACCCCTGACCCGAGGCCTTTACCGGGGAGGGGGGGTGACCTCTGACCTGAGGCCTTTCTGGCTAGATTCACGTGTGGGTCTGGGATCCCGTGATTCCGACTGTACTAGCGCGGACGTGTCCATGAGTGACCCCGCAGAGTTTTACGCTGCATGCTCCGTACGCGTGAGGAATTTGAGTCTCCTTCGTATACTATGTTATATTCACTTATTTAGACTCGCATATGTTTTTATAACATATATTGTTCGACGAAAGACATTTATTTTCGTCCACTCACTCTAACGGTTTTCATGTCTTTCCCCTAGGCTTTTCGATTTTCGTGCCCAGTTTATAGTTCGGACTCTGGTATCGCACGTCGTGATCGGAGGCATAGTATTCAAGCGATGTTTCTTTGATGGTAGGTTCTTAGTTTGGCCTACTATTTGTATATATATATTAGAAGTCGCTCTGAGTATTCTTATGTTATATTTTTATACGATTTTTCCCCGGATTTTTATTGACTACTTTACTTTACTATTATGATATTAAGAAATCCGGATGGGATTGGTGCCCACGGTTTGATTTTTGTGGCATAGGATGAAGTGTTATTTTTCGGGTGCAGGTAATGGCAATTCTGCGTTAGTAGCGTTACTCTACCGAAATTTTTATGGTTTTTGTTGGTTCGTGTTTTCAGAAGGGGTTTGATTCCGGTTTAGGAAAGTAAATCGGGGTTGGGTCCTTTCACTAACCGACTAAACACTACTAGAAAAAGGGTCATAGAAATCGGTTCTGGACCGATGTCTAAACATTTCCAAGCTGATGTCTAGGTGGACGATGTCTATTGTAAAAGAAAAAAAGACATCGCGGTTGACCAACTAATGTCTATTACCATATAAGACATCAGTTATATTTTCAAAACTAATGTCTATTATGTGATTTAACATCGGTTCCAATTACAAAATTGAAGTCTGTTAATCTTAGACAACGGTCCTTAAAAAAAGACAAAGATTTGTCTTACAAAACCGATGTCTTTGTTAATTGTAGACATCAGACCTTTTGTAATAATCTGATGTGTAACTGTGTTATTAACATCAGTTGATTGATGTATAATCTTCCTCTTGATAGTAATCTCACGCATAATAGAAACAAGAATAGGCACAAATGTATAAACTACTAGAATACTTTCATTTCAAACCAAAATATTAGGTACATGATGTATCATTACAATGAAAACCACAATCTACACTACATTAACTCAAAATATTCATGTAAAACCCAAAGAATAGCTCTAAAATCTAAGGTGAAAACTAAGCAATCCACCTCTACACTTTAGCTTTGATAAATTCTTTGGGCTTTGGCTTCACAACAGTTTATTCTGCAAAGTGTTCGGTGCTTCAGCCCTTTTAGTCACATGTTCAGTTTTTCTGTTGGAATCAAAGGTCAGGCCTAGATCACCTACAAATGATATCCAATTTTAATGATATACACGTTTAAGCACACACTCTATAGTAAGAATTTATGTATGAAATACACAGACAACCAAGTCGTATCCTGTGTGCACTTCTAAATTAGTTTAAAAGGCAGAACTTTGTAACACTATAACTACCTAGCTACATTAATAAAACATGTATCCTCTTTGACACAAGTACTTACCTATAAGACCGAAAGTGTAAGGGACGTCTGGTCAAACTGGTGGAGTAACAAACCAGAACTACCTCTTGTTGTGGCCAATCCCAACCTCGTAGTAATATTTGGTATTGTACTGCACAAACATTCAGATGATTTGATGATAGTATATCTAAACAATTTTTAGCCTCATTCACCATTTCAATCACCAAACTCCAAAACCTGGCCCTGGTGTATGTATTTCATCATATTCCACAAACCAAGCACTTGAAAATAAAATAATAAGCAACACCAAAAGTAAGCAGATCAAACTTAATTACCTTTAAATTTCTGATTGTTGCATGGTGAATGTAAGGAGAGCTGTAATTGTAGAACTTATAGGTGTAGAATTTACCATCAGCTAGTCTTTTTCTTGCTATTTGCGCTCCAGTAATGCACTTTGCTTGATCCTAGCTCATCTACTATAACCTATGACACAATCACTGCCTTTCCCAGCTGGTCTCCTTGTGTAATATGAACCTTAAAAGCAAAAGCAAAACCATAAAAGCTACAGATTCAACAATACAACTCCGTTAAGGTGACAATCAATGAAAACTGGAAATGACAAGCTGATAAATTTGGAATTTGTATGTTCTCCAGAAAACATAGGAATAGCAACTTTACGAAAATTTGAGCATCAAATATATGTTCAATACACATATTTACACTGTTCATATAAAAAATGGTATGACTACTGATGTTCAATTAGCTAACTTCATCAACGCTTGCATCACTTTTGTAATGTTTGCATTTGTCACTTTGAAGACTTCAACCCCAAAACCATGACACAATCAACTCCTGAGTAGGTGTTTATCGAGATTAAATCTGGAATTTTACATGATTTTTCAACAAAAATTACAGAACTGGTGGGAAACAATCTTTTCAGCATAAGTGTCGTCTTAATTCCAAAGTTCTAGAAAAATGTCTAAAGCTAATTTAAGTATGCAAAAGAACACTAACTCTGATTTAGGTAGATGCTTGTTGAACTTCTCCAAATTTTTGAATGAAATTATACAATATCATCTATAAGACCCTCTTCATTATAGATGAAGATAGGAAAGTTCACTGATTATAAGTATGAATAAGAGTAAATGATCTGATATAGGTAAAGATATTCTAAACTTTGAAAGACATACTCACTCTCTATAATAGTCTTATCATATTTTCCGCAAATAATATGTTTAACTAAGAGGCATCTAGACATTCCTTACATGCATAAAACAAACATGTACCAAGTGAAGTTTCATATTTCACCAAAGTTATTAATTTAATAAATGACAAGAAAGACCTAGGATTGACTATAGATAGATGAAGAAAAACTGACACATTTTATAAACAAGAGTCGTCAAACGAAAGAATATCTTTACCATGCGTTGTTGAAGCGTGGTCCCTTGCTCAACTGCAATAGCTTGTGTTGCTGGTGGCAGACCATGATGCACCAGCTTCTGAGGAAGAGAAGGGAGAGTTGACAAACCCATGTACACCTCTAAGGTCAAATCAGGGTCAGCTGCATTCTCTGCCATAAATAAAGGTTCTGTTCCTCCCTTTCTGGAGTGCCCAGTCAGAAACTTGACACTATTTACGCCACCTTTATGAGTTAATGGAATCCCCAGCTCCGCCGCTATCCCCGAAGCAGTAGTGATACCTAGAAAGTAAATCACAAGTCTCCATCACATGATCCTTCGAGCTCTGAATCCATATATAGTAGCTTCATCAAACATCACCATACATTACAACCTATTCATCACCATAAAGATTATTGAGGTGTGTGTTTTACCTGAGTTATACTAGGGTAGCCAGCAGCCTTGCCCACATAGAGAAGCCTAGCATCAGAAGAAACAAACTCTAAGACATCCAATATATACACACACACACCACAAAACCCAACTCAGAAGATTTGGATGCCACTCATAAATATATGCACATACACTATCTAATTCCCTCCTAACCAAGAATATCCCATTTGGATCGCCACCCCACTCTTCTAGCACAACCAATAGATTGCCTACTGGGTTCAACCATGAACGAGGAACATGGTACCTGAAGTCATTAACAGATAACCAATTTGTCATATACTCTTATTAAGCATAAACATAGGTCCAAATTAGGTCATTGTTAACTTACCATCTTTGGGAAGCCTCCCCATAGTTACTTAAGCATTTCTTCTTATTAAATGTTCCGGTGTAATTACATTGGCTACAACAACCAAATGCCTTATAAGCAGGCCAATGGCGTCCAATACTTCTCCCATTTATCCAAACTCGACCCTTTCTGAGAAAAAAAATCAATAACAATATGTTAGTGGGGAGAAATATTTACAAAATTAGAGCTATTAGACACACTGTTGGCAGTTGCCTACTAAAGTACTAATACTTATGTTTGAGAACAAGATGAGGGTGACACCTCAACTTATAAATACAGGTATACCTAAATAAGTTTATATAGTGAATGACTATATGTACCACATAAGTCTATATATCACATTTCACTTTATGTCGTCCATGCTTTCATTGCATAGTATGTCATATAATTGGAGCGATGTCTTGAAGTAGCATAGCCCAAACACTAAACATAATTGTAATGTTGCCTACCTGCAAGTTCGCCATTGATGAACACATGCAAAGCATGACCAGCTGATAACACTGTGAGTAAAGGATAGCTTCCACTTCTCAAAAAGTCTTCACTGAAAATAGAAATGGATGTGTCATATAAATCAGTCAAGGGTGTTTCCCTTGGGACAAGATTCATGGAGAAGACCGGTAGAGATACATTACTCACTCTGTCATGTACCACAAATAATCAGTGGCATCTCTAGTGGTATTTATCTGCTCTAACAATCCAGTAGTTATGAATGAAGTGTCACTCAACTCTGTCATGGAGAGGACGCTCAACTTAATGACTCCAAAAGAGAATGCAGATGCACGAGTCACCTAAATTGAATTACATAATTCAAATCAAATGGTTAAATCGATTAATACCAGATAGAGTAACATAGATCTAAAAAAAATGCAACATATATCAACGGAATCCGAAACAAAATCATTAACTAGAATCATAGATCAAACCCTAATCCAAGCCAAACTTTTGAGATGAGAGAAAGGGCGAGAGAGTGAGTGGAACCATACCTTTTCTCTGGGTCGATGATGACGAAGAAGATCTATAGGGCTCATGGAGGTTTCAAGTGTTGGCAAGGTACAAGATCTGTCGAACAGCCGTGTTGGATGATTATTGCGCCGATTAGCAGGTTATGGCTTTATTAATATCCCGACATTGTACAAGTGGATCTTTATTTTCGCAGTAGTAGCGAGTTCTTATTTTATACAGCATGCTCTACAATTTTATTTTAAAGCTTTTAAATTTGTAGGTTTATTGTGACGGTTTATTTTATTGCATCGATGCTTTAGCTATTCGACTGATCACCGGATAGTTTAATTAGGGGATGTTAGATGGCCTCGTCTGACCCAGATTGAATCAGATTAGGTGGCATGGGGACGATCTCATCATCTTTATTTTTCTTACAGCTATCCGACTCTGGTTAGGTGGCCTTGGCGAGCGCCTTCATTGTTTTCAGTTTACAGGTTTTGAACTTGCTGTATTTCTCAGAAACCCGCGGAAAGGCACACATAGAAAATTTTATTGTTTTACACTGATTGTGAGTTTTTGTCCACTCACGCTAACGTTTTAATGTTTTTATCTGCCTTTCCCTAGGCCTTTCAGTTTTCCGTGCCCAGGTTGTAATGCTTCTCCTGAGCTGAATTTTGATCCCCAGAGGCTTTGAGTCCACCGGGTTGTCATACCTTTTTGTAGGTTTCGGCCCAATAATAGTGTACTTTCATATGTTTTATTCTACTCCTAGAAGTCGCTCTAAACACTAGTGTTGTAAATATTTTTCAGTGTTGGTGGTGAATTGTTAGTATTGCTGGATTATGAGTTTTCAGTTCCTGTATTATTGTTCTAGCATTTTGATTAATTTACTGACCGCACTTTATTAAGAAAACTGGATGTACATCGGTGGTCCACGGTATTGTTTGTGGGAAATCCAAAGTGTGATTTTCTTGTAGGTTTCTTGTAGCCCACTTAATAGAGGAAACTATGTCCAAAAAAATTACAGAAATTCGTAGTTTAAGTCTTGTCGTTAGGGCGTGATCCTAGATTACTTGTTAATCTAGGGTTGAGTCCTTTCAGTTGGTATCAGAGCATTAGGTCACAGATTCTGTAGACTTCCTTGGTCAGATCAGTTCGGGCATTTGATGGTGTACAACACTCCCAGGAGGGGTGGCCCGACCGGCCGACGGATCCCCATCACCTCCAAGCGTTATGCATTGTTAAGTGTTCAAAGTCTTCTAGTTGAGCCTGTTTTTTTCGTCTGATTTTGTGGGCTAATCGTTAGTGGTGGACTCGTAGATCAGTATGTCTTGACAACCAACTCCTCAGGATGAGGCGCAGTCATTGGCCCAACAAATGTGTGAGCTACTTGCACGCATGATGTCAGCGCCATGGGAGGATCGTGACGATCTTTTTACTCGGGCCAAGAAGGCAGGTGCTATGCCTTTCATTGGTTCTCACGACCTAGAGATGTGTCAGAACTGGCTTATCGAGATTGGTCAAGTTTGCGACCGAATGCATCCTCATCTAACACCTGTGCAGAGGACAAGGTTAGTTGTCCATGCTTATCGTTGGTGGATAAGGACCGAGAAGCAATAAGTTGCTACCTTGTGGGCCAAGATCAACAATTTTTAGAGATGTCGCTTTCCAGTAAGGCGGATGAGGAGAGGAAGCATGTAGAGTTTGTGAATCTGTGGTGAGGAATTGTTAGCTATGGTGTATCGGGACTGCTTTTATTGCCCGTTCCGATTTGCATTCTGTTCTGTCAGAACAGTGAAGGAGAAATGATGGAGGTCTGAGCAATTCAAGGCTTGTGACCTGTAATTCCTTCATTTATGGCAAGCGTGCCATACACAGAATTCGATGAATGTGTCTTTGTTACGGTTTAATGTGAGATTTGACCTTAATTTTTGCGGTGTTATTCGACTAATTGAATAAGGTGGATCTCACCAGGGATATTCTTTGAGTGGAGGTTACAATACTTTCGGTTCCACATCATCTTCTGGTACGGACTTTCAAACCTCAGCTCCTAGTGCCCATCGTTCGAGTTATTTTTTCGTGATGGAAGAGGAGCCGATGCCAGAGATGAGAGTTTTTGGTAATTTCCAGTGTGTATGGATTTATTTCCCCAGTGCCTAAAGATTCTCTTTTATGTAACATTTTCTATAAATATCGTTATGGGAAGTATATGTTGGGGATATCAGTATGTTACTATTGTGGTCAGGTGGACCTCTTTGCGAGGGAATATCCATAGAGGGACACCTCTAGTGCATTTCTAGCTCTAAGTTCTTGTGGCGACCAGAGAATTACTTCGGGAGTCAGACCTACGCCATCACCCCGACCACCAGCATACCAGGATCGAGGTCAGGGGGATGACTGGCAGGATTGTCAGGTCAGGCTCGCCTTCACCGGATGATTCTGCGGGAGCCCCAAGCATCTTTGGAAGTCATTACTTGTACGTTGAATGTTTTCGACTATGTTGTTTATATTTTGTTTGACCCGGTGGGTGACTCGTTCTTTTATAGTTGTAAGGCTAGCATCCAAAGTCAACAGACCTACCACATCTTCTCCGAAATTGTGGTGAGTAAATTTATCCCTCTGGTGAGGTGATGTTAGTTAAATTATTTTACGGAGATGAAGTGTAATGTTTGGAGGTTTTGGTTTGACTACCGATATAACACTTTTGGATATAATAGAATTTGTTTTGATCTTGGGTAGGGACTTCTTAAGCCATTATCAGGCATTGGTAGACTGTCATTGAAAGGACCCAACCCCGATTTAGCTCTCTAAACCGGAATCGAACCCCTTCGAAAACACGAACCAACAAAAAACTTTTCGAAATTTGGGCAGAGTTTTGCTACTAACGTAGGATTACCTTAACCTGCACGCGGAAAATACACTTCATCCTATGCCACAAAAAGCAAACCGTGGGCACCAATCCCATCCGGATTTCTCAATATATCAACAGTAAAGTAAAGTAGTAAATATATATGCACTTTACTGAAATCCAGTGTAAAATCGTATAACGTATTCAATAGGAAGCTCAGAGCGACATCTAATACATAATCGTATACGTATACCACAGTAGGTAGAACAATAAACCTACTGGACGAAACAAAGTAGCTCGAGCACTATGCCTCCGACCACGACGTGCGACACCAGAGCCTGAACTGCAAACTGGGCACGGAAACCGAAAAACCCAGGGGAAAGACAATAAACACGTTAGAGTGAGTGGACGAAAATAAATGTCTTTCACCAGTTTATAAATATGTTTAAAATCACATATGCGAGTCCGGGTAAATAAAAATAACATAGTACACGAGGTAAAACTCATACTCCTCCAGTGTACTGAGCATGCAAGTAAAATCTCACGGGGTCACTCATGGACACACACCGTGCTAGTACAGTCAGAATCACGGGATCCCAGACCCACACGTGATTCTAGCCAGAAATGGCCTCGGATCCGGGGATACGCCCCTCACCGGTCTGGTTGGGGAAACGCCCCTCCAGGCGGCCTACCATCGGGGATCAACCGAGAGGCAAAGTGTATCGATACAACAACGTAACCACAACTGTACTCTGTGTAAACCAAATCATAAACAGCTCGATGCAAATGCATGAAACAGCATATAAATGTATATATATATATACTCGTATACGTATATTCGTATATGTATAATCGTATATTCGTAAAACACATGCTCATGTAATCCGTAATCTCAATACGCATGCTCAAGTTCATAAATCATATAAAAGACTCGCAAGATTTTCCGTGAAAAGAAATGTCCACTCACAGACTGGCGTAACGCGTATCGCGTTAACCCGTGATCCGGCGGAATGCCCCTCGCCAAACGAAAGATCACGAACCCTGAATATTCACAATGTCCAATATTCAAAATCATAATCCGACAATACAAATCAAACCACGAGAAACCACCGTTCTCGGAAACAGATAATTCAAAGTCGACGAATCGACGAAAATCCGTATATACCACCTCAATACCTCGCTTTACGTTCGGACGCTCAACTCGAAAAACGAACCTCCCCACTGCGATCGGAGCGCGATTTCGAGTCAAATGACATGCAATTCATCGAAAACCACGCCGGGCGAAAAGTCGCCGCCGCCGCCGCCGCCGGAAAACTCCAATCTGCCCAGAAAAATACATGGCATACATGGTTTCAAAGATCTCGACGAGCCCAACAACTTTCCAGTTATAGGTTAAGGCCAATTCTCACTCTAACTAGCTCAATTTCATGCAAAACCGAATTGTTCCACAAATTTCAATCTCAAAATTCTCCAAGCTCAAGCAAAATTAGAGCACCAAACTTACAGGGTAGCATGTAGGTGAGGAGAGCTTCAAAGCCCACTAAGAATTTTAGCTCGAATCGGTCCCAAACATGGAACCCGAATCACAAAGTTTTTCCTCCATTTTTGGCCGGATTTCTCTCACTCTCCGGCGAGCCTTGCCGTGAAAGGAGGCCGGATTCACCATCACGGGACCAAGACGCATCGAATGGGACCAACCCCATCCCACGGGGTGGCCGGAATCCTTCACCACCATGGAAGCCGTGAGCTACCACCGTGAGCTTCTCTCCCTTGCCTAAACTGGTCGGTCAACCCACTTCAACCCAGGTTTGACTTTCCCAAAGGGGAAAGTCACAATAAATACTCATTTAAAACTTTCCCAATTTGGAAACTCATAATTATCCAATTCGACAAACTTTGAATACTCATAACTTTTCCGTCGTAATTCCGATTCCAATAATTCTCGCGGCCACAAACTCGTCTCGATGTACTCTTCAATAATCACTCAAAGTCAAACACATCAGCCAAACGGATAAAAAGTCAACCCTCGAACCAACACACATTTAAATCGACTAGTTAATCAACAAACGGAAAAATTCGCAACTAATTCCTCGTAACTCCAAATCATGCTCCGGAAGTTCCCACGAACTCGAAATTAAATTCTGAACAACTTTTGTGAAGAAGCCGAGACCAAATTATCATCCGGTAATTTAGTCGCGAACAAACCCGCCATTTAAATCCGTTTCCGTCGAAACTTCAAATATTCATAACTAATTCCTCGGTCGTCCAAATAATGAACCGGAACCGCCAACGAAATCGTAATCACATGTACAACGACTCTCGAGAAGAGACTCAGCTCAAATTCTTGGCCAATAATTAAGTCGTTAACAATCCCTGGCGGTTCAAACCCTGTCGTCAATCTGCGGCTACGCAGTAACTCACGAATCAAGCTGATCATACTGCTGATTCTGGTCCGGGTCGTCACAGTCATCGGAAAGGGGTTGTGTTGAGGAGTCCAGTTTTCCTGAGATTTTTCTTTGTTGTGAGGTAAATGTAACGACGCGAACCGGAAATGGTATATTAATTGGCTTGAGTTGCACATTTCACGATTAGTCGTACTTAGTCGTAATTAATCGATCTGGCGTTTTTGTTCACGACTTAATTACCGGACACGAATTTGGTTTGGGTTCCTTCGCGAAAATTGTAAAGGATTTGATTCCGAGTTCGTAGGAGGTTTCAGAAGATTTTTCGGATAATCGGGGAATATATAATGAATATTTGGAATTATCGTCGAGTTAGTCGTACTTATCCGTTTGGGTTTGAGTTATCCGAATCGTGAATTTGGTCGGTTCGCGACGTATAAATAGCGGAATAGTCGTAAAGTTGTCAAAAATTTGGAATTGGCTGTTGACCAGCGTTGACCGAGCCAGGAACCGAGTTGACCGAGTTAACCAAGTTGACCAAGTCAACCGAGTTGACCTGCCGAGTCATTGAACTCGCCGTCGCAATTTTCACCGGAAAACGACACGGTTGCCGAAGATTAAGGTAGGGATTTGAAGCTCTTCCCTTAGGCTTTTGATTAATGTATATATTATGAAGTTTGGAAGTGATTTGGTTGGTTAAAGTTGGATGTGAAATTGGCCGGAATCAGGGTTACTGGGGGAAGGTTTTCCGGTGGCTTTTCTGATGGGGATTTTGGGTGGAAACGGTTGGGTTTGAGTTGGGGATGAAACTCCTTGAGTTTGGGAGGACGAGGTGGCCTCACAGTGGTGAATTTCACCGGAAAAATTTTTCGGCCGATTTGAGATTTATGGGCTATTGAGGCGGTTTTCGGCCACGGTGGTAGTCGTTTGGGAAAAGGCGTTGGGCTTGAGGAGAGGAAGGTTTTGGGGTCTTGGTCGCCGGAGAATTTCACTGTTGACGCCGCGCCGCCGCCGCCAGCGGCAGTCAACGGCGGAGCTCCGGCTAATGGTTGACTTTTTAAAATTTTGGGGAGTTTTACACCGTTTTGCTCGTAATCACGCACCGATCGTAGTCTTGAGGTTTTTGAGTTAGTTTGGGCACTCAATTTTGGGACGAGGGTTTATTGGGTATATTTTGAGGATTTTGTTATCCTCGTCGATATTTCGAGCGATACGTCTTTCGAGAACGCGGGGTTCTCGGCATATTAGCTCTGTATGTTGTGTTTCAATATATATTGATCGTATCCCTGTTATTCAGGTGATCGGGATCGAACGTTTGGCGAGGAATCTTCCGCCGGACCTCAGAGTTAGCCGCGTACTGTGAGTGCACATTTTATTTTCACAGTTGAATTGTGAGTCTGGATTTATACATTTTATGAGTATACATTTATGATTATGCATATACATTTATGATTATGCATTTACGTTATGCATTTAGGTTTATGCACTTTACGATTATGCATGTTCATGGAAAGGATTTATGATGATTTGGTTTATACAGAGTACAGTCTCGGATATAGAGGAATGCATCGATGCTTTGGCTTCTCGGCTGATCCCCGAGATGCTCCGGGGGGGGGGACAGATATCCTGACCCGAGGTCTTTCAGACTTATATTAATCACGTATGGGTCAGGGATCCCGTGATTAGACTGTACTATGAGGAGGAGTCCATGAGTGACCCCGCAGGATTATACGTGCATATTTATGGATCAGGGAAAATGTACCTAGTCGGGATTTTCATATGCATTGACTCGCATTATGCTTTTATGAGCATTTATTTGGGAAAGACATGTTATTATTTTCGTCCACTCACTCTAACGATTTCATTTGTCTTCCCCTAGGCTTTTTGGTTTCCTTTGCCCAGTTTGCAGTTTAGGTTCCAGTGTTATGCGTCGACTGTGGAGGCATAGAGTTCGGATCACCCTTCAGTTTCTGTAGGTTTCTTGTTTGACCTACTCGTTGTAAATGTTGTATATAGACGTCTCTCTGAATGCTTATGTTGTGTTTTCAGTCGAGTATACTCCTGAATGATTCTGGATTTCTTGTAAACCTTTAAGTTTATTATATATGTTGTTGAGAAATCCGGATGGGGAACGGAGCCCCACGGTTTGGCTTTTGTGGAATATTCGAAGTGTGTTTCTTTACAGGTTCTAATAATGGTTCATGTGTTTTCAAAGTAAACTATGGCAAAAAAAATTGAAGGTCGTGTTTTCGAATGGGGGTTTGATTTCAGTTTAGGCAACTAAATCGGGGTCGGGTCCTTTCAGTAAAAATGTTATTTTGTGCTTGGGTTCGGCCGTGATGGCTATGATGTTGTTGTGTGAAAGATGTACCACATAATTGGCACATGTCGTAAAAATTCGTATCCCTACTTCCTGTACTGATTTGATTGAAGTAGTTAGTATGTATCCGGATGTATTTTCTGTGAGTTACCAAGTCTACCTACGGTTTGGGGAGATTTATTGTTGAGTTATTATCGATACCGAACCTATAACCCAAGTATCCTATCGGATGGTTCCAGCTGAGTTGTGAGAGTGGCAGACTCTACTTCAAGAATTCTTGCAATTTGCTCTTCAGTCAGGGATTCTTGCAATTTGCTCTTCGATCTATACCATATCCAATTTTTATATGGCATTTGCTTTGGTAAGATATTTAGGTTCCTAAATCAATTAGGTGTTTAGACCATGTTTATTTCAGTGTCATGTAAAAGAGGGTGATTAGGATTAGGCAGCATGACAGCAACAAAGAGGTGAGGCTCGGGCTCAGGCTCAAAAAATTGGATTCCGACAAGAGGTTGCTCGAGTTTTGGTTTTGGTTTTGGAGTTGAGAGAGAGAGAGAGAGAGAGAGAAAGAGAGAGAGAGAGGTTATATTTATGTTTTAATCTCATCCGTCCATTTTCATAAAAACCATATCTGATGGCTGAGAGCATTCCGCACATTGCGGATGGTAAGGATGTAATTATTTTGATAATCTCTCATTTGATTTCAACAATTTAAACTGTTGATGTTATAGATATCCCTTTAAGGAGTAGACTTACAAAATTTCAACCAATTTGGTTATCGTTTGGTCATCCAAAATGGTGAAACATTACGAACATATAAGGATCATCGGATAAATACTGATGATATATAAATGGCGAAGCAAATTGCCAAACGATTTCTGATTGGACTCAAATTTTGTAGGTGACTTAGTTCAAGTAGTATCTATAGCATGAGTAGTCTTGATTGTCAAGATTTGATGTTTAAGTAAGGTAAAACAGAAAAATCCGTACTGTGTAAATGTCCTTAGCTGAAAAGGACTATGTATATATATAATCGGTCCCTATCCAGAGTGGAGCTCCAATTTTCACAAGATTAGCAAGGTTTGACAATTGAAACCACTCATTCTTTAGATTACTATTAGACGATTATGCTTACAAAAAATTAGGTCAATCAGAGATGATTTGGCCATTTGATCATCGCATTCAACTTTTGATGAATACAGTTCATTTGATATAGCTTAAACTTGTAATGCGATGATCAAATAGTCAAATCATCTCCGATTGGGCTGATTTTTTGTAAGCATGGTCGTTTAATAGTAATCTAAAGAATGAGTGGTTTCAATTGTCAAACAACTTTGTCAATCTTGTGAAAATCAGAGCTTCGCTCCCTTTTTTCAAAGTGGAGCTCCGCTCTAAATAGGGACTGTATATATAATATTATATATATATATCCTATCAAGTGTCGAAGCTTCGCACTGAAACTTCATTGTGAAGTTCCATTTTACTCAAAATTGATAAAATAATTCGATCATTAGAATCGCTCATCTTTTAGATATCTATGGATGGATCGTGCTTGCAAAATTTCAGCTCAATCGGAGATTGTTTAGCCATTTGATCACCGCATTCAAATTTTGAGCTAAATCGGACAATATGTGTGTATTGTTAAACAATGTGACGATCAAATGGTTACAACATCTCTAATTGAGTTGAAATCAAGCGAAATCAAGCAAGATCCTTTCATAGGTATTCATAAGATGAGCATTCCAATGATCAAATTATTTTGTCGATTTTGAGTAAAATGAAACTTCACACTGAAGTTTTAGTGTGAAGCTTCGCACTTGATATGTATGTATGTATGTATGTATGTATGTATGTATGTATGTATGTATCAAATGCAAAGATAGCAATGATACTTCACATTTGAAGACATGACACCAGGATAAAATGCTAAATAGTTTTCCTCTGTGAAAAACTATAAGATGCATATGCAAAATTTACATGAAGCCATCAGATCATCTTGGTTCTTCATCTTGTTCTTCAACACAATTCTTCACATATCCATGATGTGTTTTGTTCAAAAAGAGGATTGTCAACATAGTTTATACCTATATGTTAAAAATAACAAACAAAAAATTTGTAGTCCAAGTTTCAGTTTTATGTTTAAAACAAGTTTAACCGTTGGGTCACGGGGTCACAGTCGCTGGGGCTTTAGGGCAATATGTCGGGGATGTGTCATTCACTTTTATGGTTGTTTTCATCTGTTTGATTACGATCAATTAGGGGTGGGATTCGGGCGGTTTGGTTCGGTTTTTGCTAAAAACCATAACCAAACCGTAATATTTTTTTCGGTTCGGTTTTTCAATTTTTTTAAAAAAAACCGTGACTATTCGGTTCAGTTTGGTTCGGTTTTTTCTTTCGGATTTTTTCGGTTTCTTTCGGTTTTTTACATAATGTATAAAAAACAACTTTTGAATAAATAACTAAAAAATTGTCTATAAAATTTTTTTTTTGAGTTGTCTAACATTTTAATTAGATTCTATGAGAGAAATTGAGAAGAATTGTGCATAAAGAAATTAGGATTTTAGAAGTTTAAGGTTTTTGTTTTGCATATATTTATATAATATATTACAAAATTTCTAAAATGATATCTATTTATACATACTTCGGTTTTTCGGTTCGGTTCGGTTTTTATAAATTAAAAACCATAACCGAACCAAATATTTCGGTTATTTTCGGTTTCGGTTTTTTTTTGTTTGGTTTTTTTCGGATATGGTTTTTTTCGGTCGCGGCTCGGTTTGGATCGGTTTTTTTTTCGGTTTTCGGTTCGAATGTCCCACCCCTACGGTCAATGTCAGAACTTTATTTTATATTAGTTAATACTTTATTATTTATTTTTAATAAAATTTAAGAAATAGTTATTTAATTTAATAAAATTAAAAGAATATTTGAACAATATTTTGATGATTAATTGGAAAAAAAAATTAAATGATCCATTATTTAAAGGTGCACGTTTCAACGAAGTCAAGAGAAAAATGCCATAACTTACCGAGGGGAGTTCTTGCTCAGGCAAAAAAAAATATGGGTGAAAATTTCTTTTTTGAGATTTTCTACTTTTTGAGGCTGAATAGATGCCGCAACATACTAGAATGGATGGGTGAAGTTAGATACTTAGTATCTAACTGAAGGCAAAGAAATCAGATGAGCATTTATAAGCTGACAGTATTTTCAGGTTTACATATAACTTGATTATAATGTTTCTTTCATTCTATTAGTTCATGCTTTTTGACACAGTTTGAAGGCAAAAGGCCAAAAGCAATTACATACAATGTGATGGGATGCACAAAAGGACCTTGATACATGTAACATAACGCTTAAACATCGTACTTGATATAAAATCCATCAGGTTTCTGTTTCTACAAAAGGATTAAAATAAAGGCTAACCGACAGTTTCTGTACTAGAGCAACCCAAGCATTAGTGGAAAACACCACCGCATGCATGCTCATGTGTCTAGCTACGAGAAGAAGAAAACCCCTAAATCCTAATCTACATGGTACTGGAGGGAACACCATGCATCGGGGGAAAAAGTAATGGCGGATGCATGCCTCTGTGTCCAACAAAAGACACTAACTAAACACCGATTGAGAATCACGCATATTTCAGTCTTTACACAGCCTTGTCTAACATAGGTTCAGGCGATGAACTTGCATCCTTTGCAATTCTGCTCATTTCGTTCAGTTCTTTAGCACCTTCACTACCAGAGTGTACTTTTGGACTCTCTTCCTTGGACAAGGTTATAGCCTCAGGTGTGATTTGCGTAGAGTCAATACCCGCCTTTGCTTCTTCCTTCAACTCGCCAGCATATATATCACCTTTGTTATCCTTCAATCTGTAAATTTCCTCGGATTCATCATTCCGCAGTTGCTCTTTACTTGCAGGCTCATCTAGTGTAGAACCATCTGCAGCTTTACTGCCGCATTTCATAAACTCAATGGTGGGCAAACCATCTGAGACTCCAGTTCTAGATATCCTTCAAAAGAGTTAGTTGAGGACGAATAATAGCAAATGACATGACAGCATGTAAACTACCCGTCGCTTGACAAAAGATGTCAAAGTAGACGGAGGGGTGTATACATACAACTAACCTCTTCGAGGATAAACCAGCATTTGCTTGCTCAGATGACTCTGAATTTGCTTTTAGCTTCTTCTTCTGTGGTCTGATAGATATGAACAATCAACAAATAAATGTAAAGCATAATTATACCTGGTAAAAGCCAGAGTGGAAGAAGAGCAATTGAAATATTAACCATTTAATTTCAAGAACAGTGATTATAAGCTATATTGCGTGTTTACTGTTTCATTAAATGACAATTTTGTGTTGCTATTAGATACATTACAAAGCTACTGCATCGATCCTTTGGTTTATATTATAAAGCTATTACAAAGCAAAGATCCTTGTCCACTTAGTCGTGCAAACCCAGAAAATCACACAGAAGGGCTAGTCCAGATTCCAGAACAAAAGTATACATCTGGTTGATATGTACCGTGCATTAATCAAACTCAGATAACACTTGAATAATAGTACTTACATGTCAGAACCATCAGCCTTCGGCATATCGTTCTTTTGGCCCAATTGTAGACACGGCTAATTATCAATAAATAACATCTTTCAGGATATGTAAATTGATCAAATGAAGAAAAATGAAAATTTGAACTAAAGAATACACATACTTCTGGTGAACCACCTCCAGTCAGTTGCCATCGTTGCTTTCGAAGGTTTAGATGTTCTTCCTCCCCATCAGTATACAGCACCTGCACAAGAGGAAATCAAAGAAGAACATATCTAAACAAAGGTAGAAAAAACAATTGTGCAGTTGATACACTGAGAGAATCATGCTAGGTGATTGACAGGCCGACCCTGAGGGTGCTCGGTGAGCCAACAGCATATTGCTCAGATGTACACAGATTTTCACATACGATTAATAACACAGATTTTCTCCTGATGAAAACCTTTATTTTAAATAATTAAATAAATAAAACCTTAGCTCTAAGGGGTGATCTAGTTTGAGTTCATGCTACTATAAAAAGACCAAGAAGATCCTGGGTCAGAGGCCCAAGGACATATAATACTTGGACATTTTCACTCCAGCAATATCAAGTTTTTAGAAATTTTGCGATTGAGATGACCAGACGCATGAAAAGAAGAAAAGGCAGGCAGATCAAAAAGTCAACTTACCCGGTGTTTCTTTCTAACACCATCGTAGAAAATAACAACGCCTTCATAAAACCTGCAGAGTAAGAAATCCCATATGAGAAACAAACATATTTGAAATTTTACTGATGTTTAGTGGGTACATATAGAAGATATGAACCACTGGCTTTTCGAATATGGCGGCTCAGCCCAAGTACACAAGAACTTAGTGTAGCTTATAAACCCATATTTTTTTTACAGAAAAGTCTGCTTCAGGTAAGAACCAGTTGTTGATCATTACATCAAACCTCCTCATAATAAATTACCACTGTATCAGAAAAAAAAAATGCCAGGACAAAATCTTATAGATTTGCTAGTTTAATTTATAGTTAAACGTGCCCCACAATGCTATAACCACAACTACGGAGGTGGTGGCCACTTGCAACTAATCTAAACAGAACAAAACACCTTCACTAGTTCCACTCAGATCATCCAGGGGTCTGGAAAAAACCTTGTAAGAGTTTACTAAATAATGACCTTGGAATGCTTATAGCTAGCACAGACAGCTAAAATTTACGAAGGCGAAAATCAAATAATTTGAGATGAACATTGTACTTTATAATCAGTTCTGAACAACTCACTTTCTGTCCTGCGGCCACCATACTTTAATTCCTTTGCCAACTATTCGATCATCAGGTTCTCGCATTGGATTATCCTGAATTTGCAGGGGCCAAAAAAAACACGCCCAGAGTTAATTATATATAACAGGTAGGCCGTAGGTCCATAGATAAAAGATAATGTGTGAATTAAGAGTTTAGAAGGCAGAACAGACATACATATAATACTTGAAGCAAGTTCTTAAAATAGAAAGAAGAAAAAATAAAGGTAGTGAGGTGATAATTTAGATTACTAACAACCAAAAGAAACATACACACACACAAATATTGCAGGTTGCATAATGCCCAATTACATGAAGGAGAAAGGGTAAACCTTGTATACATAAAGTAAAGCACAACTACAGCTTAATTACGAAGTAAACAGAACAAGCAGCATTTTGTTGACATTTTTACATGTATGCCCATGTTTGGGAAAATATGCCACGGATTTTTTATGTTCAAATATGTCAGCTCCTTAAGATAATATTTCACCAATATCATCTATTGATAACAACAAGAGGGAAGTGTAAGAAGTTTGAAGCACTCGAAGATTCCCAAGATCAGAATGTATGCCTCGGATATAAATCCAATGCGGCTCATTAAATATTACAATTCCACTTACAACCCCATAGAGACTTGGTTTACATCACTGTTTATAAACATGTAAATGCGTACAAAGGGGTAATTTCAATCTTCTAAGATATGCAAAGATCTGGTCCAGTAATTTCAGAATCTTCATTACGGCACAGAATTATCAATAAGTTGCCTTAACTTATCTCAAAACTCCCCAGTTTACGAACTTTTACTGAATTGTATATTTTATGATATAATCTAGTTCATTTCCACTGATTCTTATCTATGGAACCTTGCTTATAAGGAATGCAACAGATTCAAATGAAAATAGAAGGACAAAAATCAGGGACAAGTGGACAACTAATTATGTTCCTGGCTAGTGCTTTATATGTAACATAAGCCATATTTCCAGTATTTACTGATTACTTTTATTCATGACATATAGCTCCAACTCCAAAGTACCAATTTTCCAAAAGACAATGGTCGATTTGAATGATCACAGAAAAGAAACCAATAATGAAGACATATTTTTACTGATAAGGGCAACTGTTCCATAGATGAGTGAGACACCAAATTGTAACTTGCCATACTAGCTGAGGTAATTCGACTTTTACCTCTTCCTTTATAACGGAACGCTTCCTCTTGCGTACACTCTTGGGGGATCCTTCCACTTTCGTCTCCGACTTTGAAATTTTCTGCAAAAGTGGAAAGCTGGCAGATAAGATAATGCAGAAAAGCAACAGGCAAAATAAAAACTACTGACAGGTTTCTACATAAAACTTATGATCAGCAGTAAAGTACTTTGCTACGAGATACTTCAGTCCTCACTTTCCTATAAGTATCATCCCGCCTACTCTTCATAGTTGATTGATCATTGATACTCTCAATTCTATACTGTAAAGCTGACTCCTGTGGTTTTTCTTTGAAATCACATTGAACTGGAGACTCCTGCTTCCCTTCTACATGTTCAGAGGGATGAGTGGTTCCCTGATTCATTTTGGGGGCAAATTTTCTTGGGCGCCCTCTTGGTTTTGGTTCACTCACATTTCCGATTTCAACCTTATGAACAGCTAGCTTATCATTGATAGTCCCAGTTTCCAGATTCAAAGCTGACTGTTGTGACTTGTCCTCAGGATCACATGGAAATGCAGAATCTTTCTCTGAGTGCACATGTACAGAAGCAATAATGGTCTCATTAATTGTTTTTGCAGAAGATTTTCTGGGGCGTCCCCGTGATTTTACTTTTATGGGACTCGTCTCCTTGGGATTGGTCGTCAATGAATCCATTGCTTGCGGAGTTTTCTTCTCAGCCTGACCACTCAGAGTTTCTCCCTTTGCGGGATTAGCTTCCAGATTATCTACAGCTACTTGTTTCTTAGGTCGGCCCCTTTTGGGTTGGCTTTTATGATGCTGGCTATTTTTTAGAAATGAAGGGGATGATCCTATGCCCCCTTCAGTTTTAAGTTGAGAACTTTGTGACTCATTTACTTTTTGAAGAGTCAATGGCTCAGTCACTTCCTGAAGTGCAGATGGCTCCATCACTTCATGAAATGCCGATGGCTCAGTCACTTCATGAAATGCCGATGGCTCCTGAAGTGCAGATGGTTCAGTCACCTCCCGAGGTGCAGATGGCTCAGCCACATCTTGAAGTGTTGACTCAGTCACTTCTTGAAGTGTAGTTGGCTCAGTCACTTCTTGAAGTGTCGATGCCTCAGTCACTTCTTGAAGTGTCGATGCCTCAGTCACTTCTTGAAGTGTTGATGCCTCATTTTCTTTTAGTAGTGTTGATGGCAAAGTGGATGACAGTCCAATCTTCCTGTTGCCAGTTGATTTTGGAGACTTTTTCTCAGACTGCATCCAATGATTATCGTAGCCTTCCTCTGGATTCATCAAAGAATTTGGCTTCCGGCCTCTCTTTTTTGGAGCTGAATTTGGCTCACTTTCTGACCTTTCCTCGGAATTCACTAAAGAACTTGGCCTTTTGCCTTTCTTTTTTGTAGACAAATGTGGCTCATTTACTGTTTTCACAGCCTTTAAAGAGACTGAATTTTTGGGTTCAGCATTATCTCTTGAAATAACATTCTTGGAATGTTTACTAAGATGGCACCGCTGTAATGTTTCAGAAGATCTTTCCTGCACAACATTAGGTTCATCACTAGTGGGAGCAGCCACAGATTTGTCAACTTCTGTCGGACAAGCAGCACTAAGGGTAATTCTTTCTGTCACCTGGGTAATAGAGGAAAACTTTATTCAAACGAATGTATATAAACAAAAAGAGAAAGTTTAAACAGGCAAATTTATTTAAAGTCCTTTTTAGCAGCTAGGCTTTATTTCTTGGATAATCACAGTGCAGTCAGCTGGAACTTTAAATCTATTATGCAAATTAGATGTGCGACCATGAATACAAGGACACAAGCATACACAGACAGATGTCAAAAAAAATAACATGCATATTTCCTCTGGAATTATACCTGGGATACCATGTACTTTAAGATAGGTAATGCTTTCCAATATCTCCAATAATTTCCAGAAGAAGATAGAATAACTAGGTAGACAGGAGAGAATGCTATTATTTCATGCAGGGATGATTTGAATCATTATAACTGCTCATTATCCATGCAGGGCTTAATACTAGTTGTCCCTTAACTGTCATGCTGTTTTAATTGAATCTGAGGTTTTCCCACTGGCCTATATCCCTTTGTTGTAAACCTTGGTTTCTGGTAACCATGTCGAATCTCCTTTCTTAATTCTTTTACATTGTCATGAACACAATATCCCCAGCGTGTGAAAAGAATTGGATATAGCCTGGATTCAAATGGCTTTCAAGTTCAAATGCATATGTACGTGTCACGTCTTATTAGTAAAGATAAAATGACAAAAATGAAACAAAAAAAACTTTAACAGGAGAAGTAGAGCTTCCAATTGTAAAAAAAATCCATATGCGAATCACAAAAAAAAAAGATGAAAAGAAATTCCTTATGCATGTACACTAAGCTTACTAAACTTCTCTCTACATATGCAAATGAACTATTATAAACAAAATCACACGCTTAACATACCGGATTCTTCTCAAAATCTTTGACATGATTAAGTTTGTGGCTATCGGCTCCCTTTTGGCATATAGAAGCAACAATATAAGCATAATCGTCCAAACAAGTACCCATGGACTTCACTGCCTCCATGAGGTAAGGTTTAAGCTTAGTTGAACAGTTATCAAGAACAGTCTCGCCCAATTTCCAAGAGAAGGGTGAAAGTTTCTGAACCAATGAATAAGATGGGGTTATTCTAAAAATAAAAAATAAATAAACAGAATATTTATCAAAAGCTAGTAAAATAACAACAAAGACTGAAGGATTATATTATATTATTACCTGATTTTCTTTTTTGACACTAGATAAAAGAATCTTAAGAAGATCCAAGGGAATTTCTTCGCTTTCATGAATTTCTTCAAAAACCATGGTCATAATAGTTTCCATAGTTGTAAAGATAGCATGCGGATGATCGGCCCTAAAAAAAAGATAAGAGCATCAGATATTAATTTTTGCAAGTTTAATAAAATCATAGAATTAAATTCTCTTTTGATAAGAAATAACATCAACAGAGAGCCGGAAAGTTTGAAGTACAGGAAAGGTGTCCACTGAGTAACTAACAAACTTCGCAACTATAGAAAATATTTGAAAAAGAAAAATAAAGAACAAAGAAAAATAAAAGTAAAACACTGAACAGAGGACACCCGAAATTGAAGCACAACAACTCTCTAATCCAGAAATCTTCATAAACTTTACCCCACAAGTGATATATCTCCTCACCCCAAGCTATGCAAAATATTATCTTAGCCTTTCCGTCCACAGGATCCAAAAGATGACAATCATAGCATAACCTCTTAACACCATATCTATGTCCTTTTTTACAAAGAATTTAGACCTATTCTCCCCTTCCATGTGAAATCAATATAGAAGGCAACAACTGAAGAAAAATATATATTTAAAATTACAGTTGCAGCCTACTATCACCCACAGAAGACTTCTGTTTTGCTTTACTAATAAGTGTGATCCTCAGCATGTATTGCATGACAAGATTTGACATTAAAGGAGAGGCCGCGACCCTATCAAAAATCTATAGCTCCGTAAAACAGATGCAAACAAGTCCATTACAGGTAGGAATAGTGGAACAGTATGGTTACACGTTATTCTGAGATAAATAGAAAGTAAATAGTATCCCATACTTCCAAATCAGAGTACCAGATAATATTACAGAAGCATATGCAGTGTTCGTTATTTAGTTTCATAATGTAAAGGTTAATAAAAGGAACCTTCAGGTGTCAAAGATCCAAGTAATCAGTAGTTACATCTCAGATTTCATCCACCATATTAAATCTCTTACCGGATTATATTAAGAAACCACTGAAACATCTCGAGAATCAATGCATAACAGTCGAGGTCTAGCATCATCACTATTGACCTGACCTTCACAGTGATTTTTAGAATGGAAACTGCCTTTGTGTAAGAACGAGTAGACAGATGTGACAAATGTTCGAGAGCTGATACAGTCAGCTGAAAGATTTCCTGCAGAAACGATGAGGAAAATGAACTGCTGGCGCCCATAATTATAAGTAAAACTACATATTTATGAATGTTATAAAACTTCCAAATGACATCAAGCATTATTTCAGAATTTCCTAGATCTCAGAAAGGATATATACCTTCATTAGTTCATCATTGTATGGAGCTTCTGGAGCCGTTATTCTTGTAATCTCAGAAATGCAAGATGCAACAGAAACCTTGACATCCTTGTCAGAATGTCGTAACAGTTTATTTGAAATTAACGCCGTCATAGTGGGTAGAAGTGCATCTTGTAAGGCTGTAGATGGTGCTTGGCGCACATCTGACAACAAATCCTCAACTTCCTAAAAAATTGAAACAAGAAGTTTGTTCTTTTATTCCTTAAAAGCTATAAAGGAACAAAAAGAAAAACATGCTATGGTATATCTCAGAGTTCAATCAGCAGAAGAGTCACACTGAGATTGTTGAGATAAACTAAGAAGAGAGACCAACATGTAATTGTCATAAACAGATTTATGCATATCATCAAGAAACAACAATCTATCTTGTTTAGTTATGTGAAAAAACTAGGAGGCAAAAGTGATGATTCATCACCAATGTGTCATGCAAAAACAGCCTTGGCTAAAATCCAGAAAATCGTTTACCCAACTCACACCAGCAACCATTGGGGCAAACCATCACGGCTAAAAACACAAAACCATACGTGCCAGTACAAAAAAAAAATCCAGATAATCATTTGCAGACTACACAAGCAAAACAGGATTTAATAATGAAAAATAGAACTTTTGACATGAGACTTACAAAAATCTTTATAGCAATTGCTTGCTCATTTATCTATCTTACTTGGAGGGCTCAGTAGCTACGACCTAGAAATGTATTCAACACTTCAGAAACTTGGGCATTCCATTTACGCGCACCCAAATAAAAACACTCTTATAATCAGAAACAGTAATACCTCATCTAGCATTCAAAAACGATAAACAGCCACAATCGATTTGACAGGTACGCGGAAAGAACTCAAAATGCAATAACCTCTAACATAAAGAAGCACAACACTGAGTACAAAAGGGACACATCAATATGCACAAAACCCTTAAAAAGACCGAAACAACAATAAAGAAGCAAACAATTGGTAACAAAATGATGATCAACCCAGTTCAAGTCAACAATTCAGAACACCAACAGTTGAAGAATTCAAGAAAACCATAATCGAAGCTACAGAGACAACCTCAGCCAACAGAATAAGACAAGGCGAAAGGAAATTACATCAAGAAGCTTAAGAAGCTCATCAGTATCGGAAGGAGGGTTAAGGAGTGAATGCCCTGCGTCCTTAAGCCGCTCTTCAAGCTCTTTTCGGGGTGAAGACATTCTGGGAACTCAATAAAAAATGGGCAGTTTCGTATTCTGACCAAATTTATGGGTCTTGCTTCAAAACTATCCAACTTCAACATTACAAGAAAAATGACCTCTAAAACCATAGCCAAAACCAGACCAAAGCCACAGAGTCCCACATGCCGAATCCGCCCTTGCCTACTTCTATCTCAGTCTGATGGACAGCGGCGGCGGCGGCGCGAGGTGGAGATTTGGACACCGGTGCTACTCAATGGAGCGGGTCGAGAGAAAGAGGAGAGAGAGAGAGAGTGAATGACTGAATGAGTGGGTGAATGAATGGAGGGTTTTACATATGGGTCAATCCCATGGAGCTCAAAAACATTGTCCTAAAAGTTACTCAAATTATAAAAGTTACCCAAATGTCGTTTTATTCAACACATTCACAGAAAGATTGAAAATATAGCTTTAGTAGCGGCGGTTCAGGCTGAACAGCCTAAAATGGAGACAAAAAAACAGGGGTCTACCAGCAAAAAACGAGAAGTATTTTCATCTGACGGTGACCTACTAATTAAAAATTGACATGTGGCACTGATGTCTTCGTTAGCAACTAGAAGGTTTTGGTCGTCTACTTAGCATTAGGTCTGAGTTTTTGCAGAAGGAAAGAAGACGAACGACGCCGTTTAAGCAGAGAGCTCTTGCATTATTAGTTGTATAACTTGTATTGTGTTGGAGGCGTGAGTCTCGTCTAATAATTGAGGGATTTTGAGCGTCAGGGAATTCTCTTCCTCCTTTGAGCCTTTCTCCATTGATGCAAATTGCAGATTCTGTTTCAAAATGAAAATATGGGTTGATTTTATTTATTTTTTTAGATCTTGCTCTCCATGTAAAATTGAAGGTTTGATAAGTAGTTTGCTGGGTTGATTTATCCATTGCCACAACAACGATTGATATACATAAATTTGTATATATCATATTGTTCTTCAAGTTCCTGAGTTGTTCTATAATGATTTGTTGTTTGTTTTCAATTTGATTAGTTTGTTGTGTGTTTCAATATGTTATTCGATAGCAATTTATATTAATCAATCATTGACCATAGCTACTGGGTTTGGGTTGTTGTCATGCTAGGAAAGGAAGAAATTTGCATACAGCAAAACGGAGGAGTAGACGGCAAAAAATTTAGTTGCTGACGAAGACATCAGTACCATGTGTCGATTTTTAATTAGCGGGTCAAATATTTGATGTGGACTGACTATCATAAAAATATTTCTCAGCAAAAAATAGGCCCGCCTTTGTTGGTGGTGTTAAAACAAGTTATTCACCCATTAAAGCCTTTGATATGGTACCTCTATATTGGGTAAATAGTATTTTTATGATCTCGGTTAGTAGCATATGTTTTCGAAGAACTAATTACACTAATATGTAATTAAACGGTAGTCTTTTGATAGTAGTTAACTTACGTTATGTTGAGAGTAGTCTTATGTTTGTGTGATAGTGGTTTCACGCTTGGTCGATAGTAGCGTTACGTTGTGATAATAGCTTTGTATTTGTTCGGTGGTAGCTTTATATTCTCGTGCTAGTAATTTTGTAGCTAGTACGATTAGTCGACTAATCGTTGTAGTATAATAGAGCATAAAACTATATATTGTCGACTCATAAAGATATTATTGGTAGTCGATAATATATAGAGCATAAAACTATAAATGCTAGTCGATAATATATAGTTTTATGCTCTATTTTCGGTAATTTTACAATTAGTCAAGAGTATCTTTATGCTTGGTTGATTTTAGCTTATCCCGTGATAATAGGTTTGTTGTTATTTATTTTTTTGTTTATTTTTTTATAAAAAAAAAATAAAAAATTTAATACATCCGGAAATATGTTTTATCTGGAATTGAACACCTAACAACTCGGCCTATAAGAGTAATATCAAGGTAACCAACCACTGCACTACCAACAGGTGATAAAATGTTTGTTGTTTTGTAATAGTTTTGTTGTACAGTGATGATGCATTTTTTGTTTGGTGATAGTAATTTGTGCTAAATTGCGAAGAAACTAGCGAGGAAAAAAATATTGCAAGCTAATATTATTATTTTTTAAGGATAACGCGTGAGACACCAGTTCTCACTTAAAAGAAAATGTAGACACAAATATAACCATGACAGCCCACTGAATGGCAACGTACGAAAGAAGCCATAATCTAGACAACCTAAGCAACCGAAATTACCTAACCTGCCCAAATATTTGCATGTTAGCAATAAGTACCAATACCAGTAACTAATGACGTATCGGAACATGGGGCGATAAACAATACCTTCTCCATGTCCAACTCTTTACAGAAAATAAAAAATGAAAGCCACTCAAGAGAGAAGCCCATTTTACTCCAAACTACAATGCCCGGATCCCAAAGTTGAATTCAAATCATTCCCGAAGACCAGCCTAGCCAAGCAGCCAACAATCCAAGCTTTACTGACAGCCAAAAAGCCCAAGTCATGCACAATCCACCAACCTAGGTCAAACTCCATGTTGTAGACCAAAGACTAGGCCCAAAAACATGAAGCCCATGAGAGGCAATACACCTTCCAGACCTAAACAACCCTCGCACGCCACTGATCATCATCGACCAAAAGACCAACAAGGGCCATTGACCTACAGCCCATAATCGGTACATTGACTCGCCCCAAACGAAGCTGATCAACGCAATCCCAAGATGACAATCCGATTACGGCTCTGACAACGGTCATCGGCTCCGACCACTCCACTGTCGCAAGTTTGCGGTGACCAATCCCAACCAAAATCCATACTCTTCGAAACTTCATAAGGTTACACCTCCTCCAATATAACTCCAAAGGTCAGAGACCTTCCAAAAACCTCAGAAACAACATAAACAATGAAGAAGAGATCTTCATACGCGCTCTGCCAGGCCGAATTGGTTCGCTCACCGAGCACTGCCACAAATGACCATCATCGATGCTCTCCACCATGGATAACCAAGAGGTAGATGACGATCCAAAGATCTGGGCACACAATGAAGCAAACTTATGGTAGCAACTGAAATTGATAGGAAGAACAATGAATGCTGCACTTGTACCTGACACCGGAGAAGGAACTGTTGGTTGATCCTGACGAGAAGGACATGATCTGATACTGAGGCAGCCCAGACCACACCTCCTCCAAAAGCTGAACCCTAGTAGATATGAGGCGACCATTCTTAAGAAAACAAGATTTAGTTTTAAAATATTAATTTGATGCTTAGTTTTAGTGTATCAATTTTTTGCAGAATGATGTTGTTTAGTGTAATGTTGAAGATAAAATAGGGTATAGGTCATACTTGTCTAGTTGTCTAATACTACTAAACAAGTTACCAACTAATTTTCTAAAGATATATAATATTGTTAAGAATAACTTTGGGAGAAAAAATAAAGGCATAATCATTCATACTATAAAAACGCCTAAAACATTTTTTTATGCTATAAATTGGCTTTTTGGACATTAAAATCCTATTTTGCTGAATTTTGGACTTCTTTTCTTAAAATTAAGGGGAAAGGAAAGAAAAAAAACTCATATTTTACCACCCTTTTTCCTCAAAAATTCATCATAAGTTTTCAATTCCAAAAAAATTATGTTTTTTTATTTTTTAAGTATGTAATAGACCAGCGTTTTCATCATATTTACATTATTTGTCACTCTCTTTGTCTCACCTACTACCTTACGCGTTTTCACTGTTGGTTTCAGATTTCACTCATTTTCTCTCTGCGTTTCAAAATCTTTGTCGTCGCCGTTGAGTTCGTTCTCTCTGTTGCCATCTCCATCTTCGTCGTCATCTCCTTTTGTTGTTATCGTTCTACATAAGTAATCTCTGTTCGAAAACCCTTGGTTCTTCATTTTTGTTGTTTCTAAGCAATTTGCATGTTCATTTTCGTGATTCATATCTACGCATTTTGAATTTTGAAATGTTGTTGTTGTTGTTGATATTTGTTTCTAGGGTTTTCAGTTTGAGTTTCGATGTTTTTGCAACTTTTTTCATGATTTTTTTGCAGATGTTATGTGATGTAGTTTGTTCGAATGGCTTTTTGGTTGTTGTTGTTGTGTTTGTGATAGAAGCCTTTTTTTAATTATGTGATTAAGTATCTGTCTGAATATTTGTTTAAGTATCTGTTTACAACATTTTGCTTACATGATTTTTAGTATGTTATGCCTCTAACTATTGGCTATCTGTTTTGAATATATGTCTAACTATCTGCGTGTTTATCATTTGTAGTTATTCTATATTTATTGGTGAAACACAAGAGCACACTCCCAGATTCAGACAGTGAATCTCTTAGAAGGCATAAAAGATCACCTAGGAAGAGAGTAAAGTACGTTCAATCTTCTGAGTCTGACGGGCTGGCTTCTTCGGAGGAGGAGGAGGATAAGCAGTTTATTTTGAAAAAAAAAGGAACAATGGAAGAAAAGTGGCTTCCTCTTCATTTGGTCCTTTTGTTTCAAAAGATTGTATTGTTTAGATTATTAGGGAAACTCTAAAGAAGGAAGAAGAAGAAGAAGACGACAACGACGACGACTAAGGGTGTCAAGAAGTATGAGATCAAGGGCAGGGCCAAGAAGATAGTGGAGTCTTCTGAATCAATGTCTGATGGAGATTCAGAGACTAAGACTGACGCGGAAGTAGCTGTAAAACAACAACAAGGAGAGGAGAAGTTAGCTGAATAGCGAATTGTTCCGGTGGAACGCACATGGAAGTGTCAGTTCCATTGCTCGTTATACAACTTGTTAAGGAGATTTATCCCTCAACCTTTTGACTATGAATTAGTCTAAGGCTAAGTGCATTTTCCTTACCCGCAAGTATACAGGATCAAGTAATATAATTTGTATAGAAGTCGAGTGTCGAACCCATGAGGATTGACTAACCCGATTTCATAGCTTTTTTTTATTAAGTCTTTTAGATGCGTCAAACACAAACAAGTGATACGACAAAGAAACAAAAAATATGGAAGTGCAAATCTCACAGCGCTAAACCCTTTGGAGGTTTACCATTGCAAGGGATAATTAAACTACGGTGAGTGATTTAACGAAATGTTGATTGGTTGATTACTACTAAATTACTAATGCAAAGATGGAAAATAGGAAGGATCACGAATTCAAGATAAAATGATGGTTGACCAGGGATGCCCCCGTTAATCATTTGATGCTCAAACAATATCCAATTTTAAGTCATGAGTTATTTCGTCCGGTTTACATGCTCAAATGGCTTTCATTGTCCAAATCAAGCCCTCTCGGGTCATGCTTGGTTATGGGCTGAAACTTTTAGGCCTTATGGGATTCTAAAAGGTTTTTGTCCATTAATAAAGCAAAAAGTAAAGCAAGGTTAGGAGCTAGACTTTTGGTGGTAGGCTCCTAATATATTTCATGAGTAATGAGTTTGGTTGCAAATACATGTGAGGATTATGGATGGCTTCCCTTCCCAAGCCTCTTTTGGAGCACTTGGGAATAAGTTCTAATGAATGCTCTATACTCGTACATTTTGGGTTACGAGTCGAAAAAATCAACACTAGCTACAAAGCTTCTCGGTCTATTGTAAGCTTAACCGAAAATCCCCAAGTCACTTGGACCTTAAGAGTGTATCAATTCATGCTCAAGCACAAGGAAACCAAATCATAAGCTTAATCTTTTAGGTCTAAGCCTAAATCATGTTATATGCTCATCTTTACCTACGTGAGTAGCTAATTTCCTTAGATGTCATTTCTTAGTTCCTTAGAAAACAAATCTTAACTTAGCTAGAGCTAAGACATACATAAATGAAACTAATCAATAAGCTCAAGCATAATAACATGCCACAATCACATCACACACATAAAAAACTCATCCAATAGCATAGAACACTCAAAATATTCTCATAAACACAAATTAAACATCATTGTTTACATCAAATGGCTAGGGTTCGACCCCTAGACTCCTATAAGGGAACTACTCACACATCATAACTAAAAATAAGTTTGAATACATAATTAGACTAAATATAGTGAAGGAATAACCCAATACTCTTCCTAAACAAAGCCAAGCTTCTTCAACTCCTCTCTTGTGCTTCTAGCTTCACCTTTTTTGCTCCAAATACACCCAAGCTTGTAGAGAAAGTAAATGAGACCTCTAAGACCCTAAGAAGCAAAGCAGAAGAGGAATTACTTCTCATCTCTTTGAGCTTTAGGAATCTCACCAAACTCTAGGATAGAGAGATGAGGAAAATCTTGATTGCACAAAAAGGGATGTACAATCAAGTGAGGAGAAGGAGGAAATAGAGAGAGACCTCAAGGAAAGTAAGGTAGCTTCACCTTAATGGGCTGATTTGGTGGTGGTAGAGAGGATGTTTTAGGTGAAGGAGAGAACTAAATGGGTAGAGAGTGAGTGAAGGTTATCTCTATATGCAAAAACTATAAAAAGATGTCAAATGAGATGTGTTGTTTTGGTGTATAAAGGGGATCTTGACCAAGATGGGATAAGGATACGAAAATGAGGTGTTTTGTGAGTCCTTAAACGTGTTAGAGTGGCCATGAAGTTTGATCTAATGGCTACAAATTGTGACCCCCTTTTCTTAACTTCTAGGCTAAAGTCCAAACATTGTCTAATGCTTCCAAAATTCAAATATGTGCCTCCCCTAATCAAATCAGCTAGGTTTTATATCTAGGTAGTTTGGACTTCACTTGGTCCTAGCATAAAGTGTTTGGGCCTTACTTGGTGATCCGGCTAGTCATAGACAAATCCGACGATTTTCAGGCAGCTTCTGATGACTTCCAGCGACCACTTTAGTCATTTTTCCAAAGTTGCTCCAAATTCTCTTGTGACTTCAGAAAGTTATTAATTACCATCTTTAAGAGCGTTTATGAGTTAATTCCCAATTTCCTAGTATAAACAAGAAACGTTATGAAATTGCTTTGTTTATAAGAGACAAGCAATAAGCTTGGAGTTAAGGACATAATTAGCACATAATTATAGGCCTAACAAACTACCTCACACTTAGACTTTGTTTGTCCTCCAGCAAACATAGATCTTTGAAGTGCTCCCAAGCTTCACAAAAGAGTTCACCCTCTTCTTCCCGGCAAGTCATTAAACTCTTTATTCGCTCATTAATCTTGCCCATGGGGAAATGTTTAGTAATAAACTTCCATTGTAAGTCATCCCAAGAGCAGATTGAGTTGGGTGGGAGCTTGTTAAGCCACTCCTTGGCCTTGTCCCTCAAGCTTGAGGGGAACACCCGTGGCCTCAATTGTCCTGCATCCATGTTTCATATATTCAACCCAGCATAAGCCTCCTCAAACTCAAAAAGATGTGAATAAGGGTCAGAGTTAGCATGGCCCAATAAAATGGGGAGACTTTGGAGGAAACTCGGTTTAATCTTAAATGATTCCTCCACCAAGGGTTGTAACACAATGCACCCGGTATGTGCCGCCAAAGAAGGTAAGGCACATTCCCTCAATGGTCTTCCTTCATATACTTCGTCCTCCATGAAAAGTTGCTCTTGTACAATAGGCTCAACCTCTTGCTCAAGTGGCGGATCCAACTCAATATGAAAGACACAAGCTCCAACTAATGGATTCTCGCGTCTAACCTCTATAGATAGGTCAAACAAATTCTACCTTCAACAATGGAATACTACTCTTTTCTTCACTACTACTACTCGAACCTGCTTTACTCGGAGCCACTTTTTCGAAATCCAAATTAAATCTCCACAGAACGGATGGCGAGCTCCAAGATGAAGTGTGTAGATTTGAATGATTGAAGGGCATAAACACACTAAGCAACCACTTGATGTTAGGCCTCCAAACCCTTAAAGTACTCAAATCCTTGAGGGCCTTTCACGATACTTCTCCGCCCAATTCTCAACGAGTTAAGAAGAATTCTCAATGAGTTGAGCAGAATGCCCTGCGAAAAGGTTAGAAGCATAAGTCTAGCACAAGTTCCTACAAGCTCTTGTTAGTTCACTTGTAGTTATGGGGTTTAGTGGAAGTAAGTGAACTAGTGTTTTTTTTATGTATCTCTCATTCTTCGGAGGACATGAAGAGGTTCTCGCTATTGTTTATGTCATTACAAGTCAGTTTTTATGAACATAAATGGGTATTTCTATTGGGTAAGATGAGGGCATTATGAGAATTTAGTGCCAGTAGTTGTTCAATTATCAATTACTGATGTTGACTCAGATGTTAATCAAACACACGAGGATGCTTTTGGTGAAGATTTTTATTGATGTTGTTGAGCAAGTTAGAAAGATTATACACGTCGACCCATAACATTTCACACGTTTCACGATTTTCTTCAAAAACCCTTAGTGTGTCATATACAACATCTTAGTTTGTGTTCAAACACGAAGCTAAGTACCCGCATTCATCCCAGTTTTATGATTATGCATGTTTTTTAAGGTCTATTCAAGCTACCGAAAAATCTCGTTTAATGTGAAAGGGAAGATACATGGCAAGTTAAGAAAACTTGCTTCTTAATATCAGTGTCGAGACTTAGAGGAGTTATATAACATTTAGCAATCTTATAATAGTTTTTACTTCAGTTATATATGTATCAATGAATCCCTTCCCAGTACTTATTTCGTCTGTTCCTACATTCGTTACTGGTTTTCCGATATGAGTCATGGGCATGAGTACTAGTGTAGACAAGGTGTTTGTGATGAAAACTACAAGAAGTAAGGTTTCCTTGGGAATGAAATTAGTTATCAGGTTTTCCTCACTGTATATACTTCTGGGTCATTAATCCTTGAGTTGGTGATTATTGCACCTTCAACATGTTATAGCTGCGGGTTAAGCTGTTTCCTTTTTTGTTGGGAACTGTTGTCCCATAATGATGGATAATACGTTTGATCTTCTGATAGTTTTGGAATCATGTGTTTCACTGAGAGTACATTGTCTTGAGCCACATATGTATTCTTTGGCTCCACTCTTACTGTTTCGACTTGACCCGACTATCTGACCCGGTACAATTTTTTTTCTATCAGCCACCATTGTTGGCGTTTAAGGTAACGTCCTAAAATTTTCTATCTCCTGATTTCTTTTCCATTTGGTTTGTTGTTGTGGGTACTAGACAGAGTGAATCGAACAAATTTTTCTCCGGGGAGCACTACCGCCTTATTCTTTGGTGCTCCGACAAGTTATGGACATTATAAGTAAGGCTAACTATTTTCTAGTATTGTATGCAACCGGATTTGAATAACCAAGTTATGCAACAAATGTAGTAGTTTCTTAGGTATGTACCCTTAGTTAGCTCAACTTTGTGAAATCCTTGTCTTTTATTGCAGATTTTGTCAGTAGCTTAGAACTTTATATTTGCATCACGAATCATGAGGATTTCAGCGTGATATACTATTGTAGTGAGTCCATCTTATTTCATTTCAGGAGTTCAATCAATTTATTTGACTTTATTGTATAGAATGGGTACATAGTAGTCGATTTGCATCGTTCTTTATCTAACCACATCAAGAAGTTTTATAAGACCAACAATGTAGTTGCTTTGACTTTTTGTAAATTTTAATCTACTGTCGACGATTTAAGTTCATCAATCCACATGTGAGTTAACCTATTCAGTTTTGTTTTCCAAGAAAATGACTCTTAGATTTGGACGCCAACTTCTTTCGTCATAGGAGTTAGTCATTACTTGTTTTATACCGCTAACATTCTCCTCACTTGTAGGATGTCACAAGCGTGGAACAACTAGACTGAGATTATAATTTCTTCAGTTCAGTTAGGAATCATAAGAATTCACTAAAGATAATGCGTTTACGTGCGGGCCTTAGTTGTGCATTCTACATTCCTTAAAGAGAAATTTTGAAAACGTGGTAATCTTTAAGAAAAAGGATTGTTTACGAGTACGCTTAAGAGCAGATCTAGTACCGTATTAATTGTTTCAGATTGAGGTACTTGAGTTGTGCAAATAGTCACAGTGTGTTCTGGGACTCAACCTATTCATCATAGCCAGATGCATAGCTTGTCAGGATTACTCAGACCTTAGATGAGATACAAAATCTTATCATTAATTGATTTTTGTAAGGAATTTTTCCATTCCGTGGATGTCACATCATTTGGTTCATTTGGTTAGATATAGTTGGATAAGCACCAGTGTTAATGGAATCATGAATATCTTATAATAGTACAATGAGGGAAGTTGTAGTAATTCAGTTAATCAATCTGATAATAGGTCTGGGCCAATATTAGTAGGCATACATTTATGTGCAAGCAGAGGCTTATGTCTATTGTTAAATGAATCTTTCAGTGTTGGACAGTAATATATACTTTTATATATGAGCTCTCTCTATGTAAACTATTGATGCTCAGTTATGGGTGGGATGTTCTCTGTGCAAATTCTAGTATATGAGTCATAAAACTGGTGTTAATGAGTTACGAGAGTCAAGGTACGCACTGACATTATTTTTTCAATACTGATAAATGTATAGTTAACATGATTATTCAGACTTTGGAGTCCGCTTATAGTTTTAGGCATATTTGAGGTAAATCTTAGTGATTTCTTATGAGCCTTGTTGCATTATAGTTATTAACTTTGATATTTAAGTTAGTCCACTTAGTTTATCGAACGGGTGTTATATGAATTATGGAGATATTTGGTTTTGCGATCTTTGTCATTCATAAATTCGGATGAGTATTAGTAATTTATGTTCTTTGCGTTATTCATTTGGATTAGGCAAAATACGAATGGGATTCGGTACCCATGGTTTATTTTTGGGATCTAGTTATTCGAAGTTTTCTCCTTATGCAGGTTTTTAGGTTTCCTCAAGTTTGGGGGGAAACTATACCAAATTTTTAGTAGAATTTTCTGGAATACGAGAATTAAGTGGGTTCAGAACTTTCCTTGAGGTCGGTCAGATGCCCACTTACGTTATGGCTTTAGATTGGTCAGTCTGGGTATTTAGTTTGTTATCTTTGTGACCATAAGGGTAGCTTTTATGTGAGAGTGTATGTGGAGGGACACATATGGTAGGCTTGCGGTGCAGGGTTCAAGTGGTGATCAAGAGCCACATCATGAGTTAGAGCCGCATCGCCATCTAGAAAGCACGCATATTTTGATCGCAACATCATTAATAGAACTTGTCAATAGTGTTGACATAGGTACCAGTTTTTATCAGGTGTTTATGTTATGGAGTTTGCATCAAGACCCTTTTCATATATCACGCTTATAGTGCGTAGTTGATTGAGAATCTCGAGCAGAAGAACAAGACTTTATAATAAGATGATAGCAAGGTCAAAGTATTACGGATAATCCTCTCAGTTGTGGACATTACTCGAGAGATGAAAGAACTCATGTGGGAGTAGTACCCATAAGTGCTTTACTAGTATGTGCGTAAATTTTGAGGACAAAATTTTCTTGGGGAGTGGGAGGGGGGTGTAGATTGTAACATCCCGTCCCGAGAATTTTCATTTTATGATTTATTTAAGGTTAAACGAGAAAGGTAGTTAGTTTTTACCATCAGCAATTATCGATGGCCTTCCAATCAGAATTTTATTGATAAATTTTTTCGAGAAATTTCTTTGGGTAAATCATAGAGTTTATCGAGACGAGTTCGTGGCCACATCAAGTTTTAAAGTCGGAGTTATGATGAAAAAGTTATGGTCAGCGAAAGTTTTGTACAATTTTACGAATTTAAATTAGTCATAACTTGCATGTATATATAAGACTTACCAGAAAGAGAAAGTCAAAAGCTTTCTATTTTCAGTCAACCTCATTTCTCTCTCCTTTGTCCCACACACTCTCTCTCTTTCTCTTCCCGTCAGCTTCGTCCACCGAGGTGCCAAAATGACCATAACGACCTCCTGCATCTTTTAGTTGTTGTTTTAGTTGGAAATTATAAAAGATTGTTCAAAAATCTTGGAAACCCTAGAATTTGGGGTCGTTTCTTTCTCGGCCAAATCAACTGATGAGAAGCACTCGGATTTGAGCCTCTCATCACCACGAAGCTAACCATATGTAGATGTCTCTCCAATTCCAACCGAGGAGGGAGAATCGATGATTTAAAATTTTTGGTGTTTTTGGCTTGAAAATCAAATTTGGTGAGTTATAGTTAGAATTGGACTTTCATGTAGTTGAGTAAGTCTTTATTGGGTTGATTTTGCATAGGTTGGTTTTCGGGTTGCCGAAAAAAGTCATTGGTGCCACCTGTGGTGTTTCAGGGCAGCGCATCCGGCAGTGGAATTTTGGCAGAAATTTTATACCATTTTGCTCGTAATTGCATACCAATTGTAATGAAGAGGTTATTGAATTGTTTTGGACATAGTTGATTACAACGTGTGTTTAATCAAATAGTAATTAAATGACTTTAAGATAGTAGTGAAGGGTTGAGTTGAACGCCGATTTGATCTCCAGTCGCGTAACATACGATGAATGTGTTGCAACTTTAAAAAAGATTTAAGATTTAGAAAATGGAATTAGATTAAAACTTTTCATTTTTTCAGAAAGCATGTTATTCGAGAATGAGATGTTCTCGACTGTAATGCTCGTTGGTAAATGAGGTTAGTTATTTGATACGATTTTCGACGATTAGTTATTAAATAATAATCATTGTTTCAGGACAACATGTTAGCAGCCAGTGACAAACGTATAGAAACCCCAACTGACAAGCTTTAACTTGATGGAAATCACGACCCAATACTATGTGTGGACGTTTATTTTCACTGTTCAATTGCGAGTTTAGTTATTACACAGTATAATTATGATTTTGCATTATAAACTTTTATGTTTTGGAGGTTTGATTTGTGATGGCCATATTAGTTGCGTCGATGCTCTAACTATTTAACTTATCACTGGATAGTTCGGTAAGGGGAGGTTAGGACAAACACCTTGTCTGACCCTGAATCGTCTAAGGTTAGGACAAACACCTTGGACGATCCCATCACCTTTGTTATTTTATTTATTGTCGACTTTTGTTAGGGCAAACACCTGGACGACCACCTCCACATTCTTTTAGTTTTACGATATTTTAAACGCGCATCACTTTTATCAGAAACGGTGGAAAAGCTTAAAGTTACAGTTTTCTAAAGTTTTACGCATATTGTACGATTATAATTTTTGTCCACTCACTCTAATGTTTTATATTTTTATGCCTTTCCCTGAGCCCTATATTTTAAATTGCTCAGTTTGCAGGTTAGCCAGCTAAAGTCGTGATAGTTCAGAGTATGAGGCATGACAGTCCACAACTTTTATTTTCTCAGTGTAGGTACTCAGTTGAAGTTCTGAGTTGCTCGTGCTAGGTTAGCTGGTACTGTTTAGGCAGTGCTAAAGACCCTAATACAGGTTCCGCATAACTTATCCTAGATTACTATTGTAATCTGGGGTGGGTCTTGTTAATGGCTAACAAGAAGAAGGAGATGGTAGTGACCACATCTCTGACTCGGTGGGCCCGATTGAATCCCTCATCTCCCTCAATTTTTGCTCAGGAACAGGAGTCTCCTTCTTGTTCCCCAAACTCTACTCCAAGCCGTACATAAGATTCCATTCAAAATCGGCTAAGTCAATTAGAGTATCGCATCATGGAGCGAATCGTTTTCTTGGGGGAAAACTTGAATCATTGTTTTTATTCGATGGAGGAACATATTCATTCCTTTCGACAGAAATTGGATAAGCTTTATGTCTACCTCCAGAATGTTGGAGTAGGGTAAGGTGGGGGTGCAGTTCAAGCTGGTTGTGTAGGGTAGGATGCGGTGAAGGTTGTAGATTAGGGTTTATGTTTGGGGTTTTTGATTTTAGGGTTTGGTGTTCAGTGATTGGGATCTATTTTGCTTACTCCAAACCATCTATTTTGTTTGGTGGTTTATGGATGCTTTGGAGAAATACTTTTTGTCTTATGGAGGAATTTTGATCCATTTTGTGTGGCATAAGTTGTTGCTTTTTGTAATGGGCTATCTGTTTGAGTATTTGTCTGTGTAATACATTAGACAGCTCTGGAATTTTGAATGAGAGAATCTATGTATTCAGCCTATGAACTAAAATGTTTGTTTTTGCACTCTCTAATGCATTTTATAACACAAAAACAACTCAAAAGTCGGGTGTATAGTTGGTATTGAAACACAGTTCATAAACTAAAGACAGCTCTCCAAACAGCTATTTAGACAGCTCTCTAGACCGCTATCCATGATAGGCCAGAAATGACATGTCGTTTTCTGTCGTGTCTGTTCATTTTACTGATCCGTCATCTATTTGTCTCTTTTGTATGATGGCACTAATGACACATAAGGAACAATATGAAACATTCCTTAAGTTAGGGAAATTTTTGAATCAAATGATAGATACATGAATAGATACTTGATCAGATATATTGATAGATAATTAGGTATAGACTTTGAAAATGATAGAATTGATGGGCAGAAATCAAACACAACCATTCATTCTTTAAAGTAAGATAGGTTCATTGATAATAGGAAACATAATACAATAATAGAAATGATAAAAATTAAAAAGTACATAAAAACTACAAAAACAAATATAGAATTATAATCTTGTAGTTTTTCAATGCTTCCTCTACTTGCTGCTGCTCGCTCCTTCGAATCTTAGCATTGTAGGAGGCATAATCTCAAAGATTTGGCAAAGTAGTTGAATGATTGTCTCATCCTTCTTCTGGATGAGTTTATGCTTTTTCTTGAGGTCGTCCAGGCGATCCTCAAGGTTAGTTATCCTAATGGATAATTGTTGGAGCATAGGTGTAGGTGCAGCAGTTTTTTGTTAACGGCAACAACGACGACATTCGTTTTTCTTGAGTATAAGCCAAATAGGGTGAAGAAGAATATTTTTGTTATGTGAATAAGTTATGTTCTGTGCATCTTTATTTATAGAGAGTGAAAGGTTGCGTTGAGGGAGTAGTTGTGTCTTTTATTTTTGGTTGAAGAGTTGTGTATTAATGTCAACTGTGCGGTTATGCACGCATGTTGGGAGAAACAACGAGAAAGAAAGAGTTTTTTCTTAAAAAGAGAAGAACAGAATCAGAGAGAGAGAGAGAGAGAGAGAGAGAGAGAGAGAGAGAGAGAGAGAGAGAGAGAGAGAGAGAGAGAGAGAGAGAGAGAGAGAGAGAGAGAGAGAGAGAGAGAGAGAGAGATAGCGTCTTATCGTAAAAAGAGAAGGAAAAATGAAAAGACGCGGGAGAAAATCGTTTCAGCCAGATGCAACATAGTGTTTCGTTCTCTATAAATAGGACTGGATTTCCAGATGCAACATAGTGTTTTGTTCTCTATAAATATGATTAGATTCCCATATTCTCCATAACTTGTTTGTATTTCATTATCAACTGCAACTCTTTCTGCTTGAGTTCTTCTTCTTCTCTAAGTGTTTTATCAATAGACAAAACAATGGCCTTAAGAAAGAAGAACCCAAACAACTTAGACACCTATGGTCATTCAACAGATGAGGATTTTGATCCGTCCAAGTCCAAGTCCAAATCCTCCTCATCGCCCTCCTCTGAAGACTACTTCTGGCCATCCTCCTCATATTGTTGCTCGACCTCCTGTAGGTCTTATTTCTAATGGCCCACTTCAACATTTAATCAAGAAGATGAGTTGTATGAAACGTCGGATGGAGACGATGAAGCAGGATATGGACTTGATCCTTGCTAAACAGGAACGAATGTTTGATTGGCTTAATGGAATTATATCTCGTTTGCCATCAGGTTTTGAAGAGGGAAGTAGCAAGGAGACAAAGATGTGAAGAAGATGATTTTCATTTGTTTTTTAGATTGAACTTTCTGTTTGTTTTTAGTTGATGTTTTTTGTTGTTGTTTGTAATTGAATCAGTAACGTTAATTAAGCTTATGTTTCTGTATCTTTCATTTATTTTTGTTCTTCATTTTCATGTTTTACAATGGACTTGATGAATGAATGTGGTATATATGAAGTCATTGAATGATACAGCATCATCAGTCAGGTCTAGCCAGATATCCAAACAGATTTACAGACAGTTACACAGACATTTATCCCTAAATTTAGTGAATCAATGTATTAACCTATGCAATAAAATGTATTATTTCTGTATCTTTGATTTATTTTTGTTCTTCATTTTATGTTTTGCAATGGACTTAATTAATGAATGTGGTATGTATGAAGTCATTGATTGATACAACATCATCAGCCAGATCTAGTCAGATATCCAAATAGATCCACAGACAGCTATCCATGAATTTAGTGAATCAATGTATTAACCTATGCAATAAAATGTTTGTTCTTGCCCTTCTTTATGATGCAGTATAAAACACAAAAATAAGGGACCTAAAAAACAACCTCAAATTTGTTTTTGTATTGCAAGTAACAAGTCGCAGATCTGAAATTCATATACACAGATATCCAGACAGATACTCAGTCATCTAGATCAACAAATATTCAAACTTTTAGAAAATTATTATGACAACATTTTTTATAATACACACAGACGTGTATTTTTCAATCGATAAGGTTGTTGTAGGTTCTTCTATTGTGACCAGCTTGGTGACATCTTGAGCATTTTGTCAGCATTGTTTGTTTTTCGCCCCTGTTCTTCATCCTCTTTTTCTTTGGTCTTCCCGGTTGCTTCTTTATTAATGAAGGCTTGAGGTCATATTGTGACATGTCCTGAAGCGATTTCTCAATGTTTTCCACTGGATTGATTATGAAGGAGTAGGCTTGTTTGTAATATGGAACTTTGTACAAGTTGTCCACGTAATCGTAAGGATCTTTTCCTATGCCTTGAATGACAACAAGGGCATAGGCGCACGAAATTATGAGCAAGGTTGCACTATTGTATTTTTCAGCCTAAACTTCGTAGACAAGACCATTGGAGTTCATCACTCTCCAATGACTTCATATATTAAGTGTTTCAATGAGTTTTCCTTCCATCCTCGGTCCCATTATAGTGTGTCATTTTTTCAGATTCTTCTTTTTTTCTTGCAATCATTTCCATCACCTTTCTCATAGAAAAGTAGTAATGGAAAGAAGGAATGAAACAGTACAGCCTACAAATATCCTATAAATAATAGAATGAAACAGGGTGTAATGGATAACCTGATTTCATCAGTAAGATAGAAGACAGGCATTGCGTGGAGATGTAGTATCCAACTGTTGAAGTACTCTGAGATGTTATGTTACACCCCAAAACAATATCACGCGATAATCAGAACATATGCGGTTAGTCGCTAATTAATTACGTTAATCGTCGATGGTAATTAGTCTTTACCGTTGATAACTTTCGTTGACATTTTGTCGAGATTTTATCGACTATATTTTTCGACAATTTTTTTTGTGACCACGTCAAGTGTTGAAATCGGAATTGCGACGAGGAAATTTTGGTTAGTGAAAATTTTACGAAAATATCATAAAACACATTACCGTAAAATCACGACTATATATAGGGGTTTCCATTTTGGGAAAGTCTGACATTTCCATATATGGCAACTGGGTTGACCCGCGTTGACCCTGTCTCTCTCGACCCATTTCTCGCTGTGACGCTCTCACCGGCGGTGAGCCTCCAGTAGGCCACCTCCGACCGTGGGACTGGTGGTAAAATGTTGGGTTCCATCTCCTCTATTGTTTGGTGACAATATCTCCAGCATTGGTAACCGGTGGAGGACGTATCGAAGCCGAGAAGGTGGCAGATTCCAGGTTGATTTCGACGGCGACGGTGGCGAAGCACATGGAAGCGATTATAGGTCGTGACAATAAGGGTTTGGAAGCCCAAATGACCACGAATCTATTAGGACAGGTCTCGGACCCTGCCATCGCCGGACGGCGACGAACGGATGAAGAGAATTCCGGCGAGGGGTTTGAAACTTCATCAGTTGGTTTCGTTATTTTACGGTTTGATTTTGGTTTTGAGTTGTACTACAATGTTGTTGGGCTTGTTGAGATGAATGTTTTGATGTGTAGGTTGCTCAATTTGGAGCTGATGGGATTCTGGCCGCCGCCAGCGGTGGTGCATGGCCCCACCCTCCGTCGAGGTTAGAATTTTTGGCAAAATTTTATGTCGTTTAGCTCGTAATTTCATGCCAAATGCAATGGTGAGGTTCTTGAACGGGTCTGGACTTGATTAATTTAGACATTTGTTTAATCGGATAATAATTAATTGATTTTACGATAATGTTAAAGGACGATCCGACTATTGATTTAAATTTGAGTCGCTTGATGTTTGAGATTTATGTTGTGACTCTAAAATTGATTTACAGTGAAGGACTGCAATGAATTGAATTCAGAATTTGATTAAGTTCATATTTAGTCAAAAAATACGTTATTCGAGAATGTGAGATTCTCGACATTATTGCTTGTCGAATTACGAGCCTAGCTATTCATTATGAATATCGACGATTAGATATTAGTTAGAATCGTGGTTTCAGGATTTCGAGTTAGCGAGCCATGTCGGATGATTAGTATGCTGATTAGTAGGTTTCGATTTTATGAATATCCTCGTATTGTACGGTGAGTGGACCTTTATTTTCGCAATTGTAGTGAGTTCTTATTTTATACAGCATGCTCTAAAGTTTTATTTTAGAGCTTTTAAATTTGGAGGTTTATTATGATGGTTTATTTTATTGCATCGATGGTTTAGCTATTTGGCTTATCACATGATAGTTTAGTTAGGGGAGGTTAGGTGGCCTTGTCTGACCCAGATCGACTCAGGTTAGGTGGCCTGGGGACGATCTCGTCACATTTATTTTTCTTACAGCTATCCGACTCAGGTTAGGTGGCCTGGGTCAGCGCCTCCATTGTTTTCAGTTTATAGTTTTTAAACTCGCTGTATTTCTCGAAAATTAGCGAAAAGGCACATTTAGAATATTTTATTGTTTTACACTGATTGTGAGTTTTTGTTCACTCACGCTAATATTTTTATGTTTTCATCTGCCTTTCCCTGAATCTTTTGGTTTTTCGTGCCCAGGTTGCAGTGCTTCTCCTGAGCTGGATTTTGATTCCCAAAGGCTTTGAGTCCACTAGATTATCATACCTTTCTGTAGGTTTTGGCCCACTAGCAGTGTATTTTCATATGTTTTATTCTACTCCTAGAAGTCGCTCTGAACACTAGTATTGTAAATATTTTTCAGTGCTAGTTGTGAATTGTTAGTATTGCTGGATTATGAGTTTTCAGTTCATGTATTATTGTTTCAGCATTTTAATTAATTTACTTTCTGCTCTTTATTGAGAAATTTTGATGGACATCGGTGGTCTACGGTATTGATTGTGGGAAATCCGAAGTGTGATTTTCTTGCAGGTTTATGGTAATCCACTTCGTAGAGGAAACTATGTCAAATTTTTACGGAAATCCATGATTTAAGTCTTGTCATTTGGGAGTGATCCTAGATTACTAGTTAATCTAAGGTTGGGTCCTTTCATGTTATTTGTCATTTTTCGATACCTATCTCTTACAAAGAATGCATCACACAATTTTTCCTTTGGGAGATCCTTTAAGAATTCATTGATGGGTCCATATCCACCTTCTAGCTTCATCTGATTAAGAAGGAACTCAAATTTTCTTTCACTTCTTCATATGCACATTATATGAAGTTGTCAAAAAATTTATCCTTCAAGGTTCGCAACCAAGTGCCGAAAACAGTAGTCATGCTAACCATTGGGAAACACCTCTGGAAGAGAATTTATAATTTCATTATGACGATCTAAGAGGAATGTTATTTTCCTTTGAGTATGTAACAACCTGAACCTTGATTACTCTGCTAATCCTTGCAACGAGCTTATTAGCGTGTCGATCCAGCTTTGGCGCGAGTGCAACATGAGTTTTTACATCACTCGCATATTGTTTTTCACAGAAAATACAGTGGAAGGACATAACATTAGTTTACACGTTTTCTTACTTTAAACTATTTTTGTCTACTCACTCTAAAAATTTTATGTTTTGAAATGTCCTTCCCTGGACCATTTAGTTTCAAATGCCCAAGTTACAGGGTTTCAGTGGAGGTCGGGCGTGCACAGAGTTTGAGATATAGCAGTTTCCTTCAGTAGAATCTACAGTTGATTCTCTGAGTAGTAACTAGTTAGGTTAGCTGTTTTACTAGTGCTTAGTCGCTCTGATGTCAAAACTTTATTATATTTTTAAGAGCTTAGTTTTGGTTATAAATTAAATGATTTTGCGACTTGAGAAATTCAGTGTTTTGATTTTCTTATAATTATTAGTAAATACTTCAATTAGTAGCGTCGTTAGGGCCTAATCCCGATTTAGCCAGTTAAATCGGGGTCGGGTTCTCACAGAGTATTAGTTTTCTGGTTGATGTTATGTCTATCTATATCATCTCTTAAGTTCATTAAGAACCACCTTCTGTTGCTGTCATTTTCGGCATCAATTATCGCAAAGGTAATTGAATACAGTCCTCGAAAGAACAAAAGAAGTAAGGATCCTAATTGTATAGTGAGTAGTGAAATGCAGTTTATAAATGAAAAACAGATATCCAGAAAGTCACCCAAACAGCTATCTAGACAGTTATCCATGAACTCATATCTTTAAATGTCTACATTACCTTGATCTGCATCTTTTGCAGAGGCCCCCAAGATATGTCATTTGTATTTATTCTTTAGGAAACTTGTATCAACAAATACCATAGGTCTACAATATAGGAATCCTTGCATGCAAGCACCAAATGACACAAAAGGTGCCGAAACATTTGTGTTTTCGGATGAACATCGACAACATTGAGCCAGGATTTGTTTTCATTAATTCATCTCGAAACCAGAGAAGATTTGTGTGTGATTCGGCTTCTTTTTCATGCAGTGAATTCATTGCTAATTTCTTGCCATACCACATCATCTTATAAGGGACTTTCAGACCTAAACTCTCTCTGATTTCTGTCGGTAAGGCCTTGGCTCCTTTAATAGGATCAATACATAGTTTCTCCTTAACGATTGAGCTGAGTATTGAAGAAATAGTAAGTTTCAACTATAGAAAATAATTGACATAAAGGAAGAATTCTTTAGACAGATTTTTCAACTGCTAGTTATGTTAGAAAAAGGTCTTATACCAGACAATAGAAGATCTCATCATCTCACTGGTTTGTTTTTGGAACTTCTCTTTGCATGTATGCTTATTGTTGATTTCAGTGATGTAAAATGATCCATTTGCCCGATATAGTTTTGCTTTCAAAGACCATTCACATTTATCGCTCCCTTTGTATTTGCAATGTACAGTTACGCGTGTCAGATCATTCTTCACATATGTAAACTTGAGTACACATTCAATTGAGTACTTTATGAGTTTCAGCATGAATTCAGTCACACCACCTAAGTATTTCTGCCCCTTTTCTTGTATAATTTTTTTCCCATGGTTTTGTCATGTAATCCTTTGTCTCATCTTCTCGAAAGCATCCAAAACCAATGTCAGCAACATTATTAATTTCCATGTAGCCATCCATCTGTACATCCTGCCCTGAGTTTTCATTCTGCATACTACAAACTGATTGGTTGGAACTAACATTTGCAGTTTGCTTGAAAGAGGAAATGCATACATGTTTTGCCTGACAAAATATGCAAACAGATATGCAAGCTGACATACAAAGAAATATTCAAATGATTTTTGGATGTGTTACCTCATTCAGGTCAGTGACTCTGATATCAATATATTTTGAATTGAGCATTTGGAGAGAAAGTATCATCAAAAACACGTCACGGTTAGTTTTCAGAAAAAATGTGTTCATTCTCTGGTGAAATATAGTACTTGTACGTCAAGTTTGAGTTGTTCAGTGATTTGAATCTTTGACAGAGAGTATCCACAATGTCGGTAAGTGTGATATCAGCACTTAAAATATTCATCACACCTTGTCGACTAGGGATATATTTCACAATGATTGGAGATGGTGTTGTTGCCATTGAATGTACTGCAGAAAAACATTAAAAAGTCGATAAATAGTTGAAGAAACGCATGTAACAGCTTTGGTTAACTAACAGTTAGTTTTGATATTTCCAACAGATTGGTTATCATAACAAATAGACAAATAGATAGCTAGATATACTCTAACAGATATCCAAACAGATCTTCAGAACCAAAATCATATCCAAACCTAATTGATGAGCAAATTGATTAAGCTAATCAATACTTTCATGAAATCGAGTAATACAACTACGAACGAAAATAGTTTCGTTCAATATCAATTCAAATCATTTATCATATACAAAAACATATTGAAATTGGATGCACAACAAAATTCAACATATGAAATCATCAATTGTGTCCAATAAATTTCTATATAGAGATCGCGAGAGAGAGAGAGAGAGAGAGAGAGAGAGAGAGAGAGAGAGAGAGAGAGAGAGAGAGAGAGAGAGAGAGAGAGAGAGAGAGAGAGAGAGAGCATGATTCATTATTTCCCGGTAAAAACTGAGGAGGGAAGAGAGAGATGTTACACAGATGTCTCTTAACAACGGCAATAATTGAAATTAAGAAATGAAGGGCAAAACCGGAAGGTGAAATTTATGTTTTATAAGTTTTTGGGCCTTTACGGAGAATATGATGTAAGCTGGGTTTTTTTGAAAAAATAGGGGTCATAAGTTAGGTCTTTTTTTGGAAACCAAATGTGCTTTTGGGCTTTTAAATAATTTTTCCTAAAATTAAGTGACTTTAGCAAAAAAATGCTCCAAATAAAACTTTTGGAGAATTTCCCTTTTACATATGTAATATTTATTTAATTTTTTAATTTATATAAAATATTAGAGGATAAAGATGTCATTTCATCGTGTTCAATTTGCTAGATCTCTGCTATTTTCATTTTAGGGAAGGAAAATTTTATTTGCACATCCCTATTTATTGAATACACACCCCCATTTTTTGGTAAAATTTAAATTCCTCAATTGACCCTGAAAAAAGAAGAAGCAAACACAGTGAATTCTTATTTTGTTAGGTGGCATTCGCAGGTTCAAAAGAACTCATGAGAGCTTTCTGAATCAAACAAGTGAAACTTTGAAACAACCATAGAGAGACTATTCTCTAAATTTGGAACTTTGGAAGTAGAATTCTTAGTTCAAAGGTGCCAAATCATCCAAATTCCAAACTCGAGTTCTAGAATAACAATCAACAAAAGTGTGATAACTAATAAAACGAACTTGCGAGACAAAGAGATGGAGAATCATAAGCATAACAATTGCAGCTCTTTAAACCTTCGTAATAACTTATTGCTTAAATTTGCTTTAGGAATTGATTCATGAAAACTTGGAGAGAATTATGGTTTCATTCTGATCAGGCTTATTGGAATTCTTTCGGGTTAATATCAATAACCCACTTGCTGATAAAGGAATTCTAATCACCAAATACTTTTAATTTGTTTGTGTGGCTACACATCCCTTAAAACGGACTACAATTGGATTTGCATTGCAAAAATGAGAGAGGGAGGTTCAGAGAGAAAAGGGTAAAAGAGACCAAATGAGGAAAAAATTGGCAAAAATAATAATTGGGTGTGTGTATTTAGTAATTAGAGATGTGCGAATAAAATCTCCCTTTAGAAAATTTTCCCACGCGCCCCTTTTTGGGAGATCTGTTCCCACTAGCCTAAATAAGCTTGTATAATTCTCACCCGCTCAACTCTCTTAAGAGAGTCATTCCCACTAACCTATATTTTCCCTTTCTTCTATTCTTTCATTCCAAAATTACCCCTAAAACTTGCACAGTACTTTCTCTCTCTATCTCTCTCTCTCTCTAGCGACGACAATTGGAGCCTACAAGCTCCGACCACGCCTAAGGACCAGTAAGGACAAGAAAGCAGGCACTGGCCTCTATGGTTTGGATCTGATGATTTGGAACTCTAGCTCCAGTTGAGTCTTTCGGGTCCTTGATAGCGAGCTTCTTATTAAATGGGTCGTATGGTGACGGGAGGGACGACGACAATGATGACTTGTCGTTTGATTGGCGGTGGTTGTGGGTTTGGGATCATTGTTGTCGTTGAAGGGGAGAGAGAAGTTCATGAGAGTGTTGCTGCGTTTGGTGGTGAGTTCGGAGGAAATGAAGTCAGAGAAAGAGCTCTTCTTATTGCACACTAAGTGTTCGACGAAATGCTTGACTCGGATGTTTTGATCATTTTCTTGTATCTTTTTGGCATTGTTTATTTGCATATTTTGGATGAATTTGTTTTGTTCGTGTTACAAAAGAAATTGAACTAGGGGAGTAGAGTTGGTAATTGTTATGTTATGATTGTTGTGTACTATATTTTTTGAGAACATGAAGAGTGTACACTACATGCTCGACAAAATGACTAACTCAAGCACCGTGTTGTAAATTATTAAGATTGATGGGTATGCAAAATTACCCAAGCTGGAAGAAGTAAGGATGAGCATATTCCGTTACCCAAGCTTTCCTGGAATTTGACATGAATATGACATAATGTTTATATATGAGCTTATTGTCAGAAAATAAATGTTCGTTGATGTAGAACTGAAATTCAACTGACACTCAGATGAACCTCATCTGACATCTAGATGAACCTCGATTGATACCCATATGAACCTAGAAACCACATTTGACATTCAGATGAACCTCATTTGACACCCAGTAGAAGAAGTTTAACTGACACTCAGTGAACCTCGACTGACACCTAAATGAACCTAAGAACCTCATCTAATACCCAGATGAACTCCATCTGACACTCAGGTAAGGGCACCTAGTAGAAGAAGGTCAACTGACCCCCTAATGATCTCATCTAACTCTCATATGAGCATCAGCCGACACTTAAACTAACCTGTAGTATAGAGACTTTGACGGTCAATAGTCAAAGTCAACGGTCAAGGTCAACAGAATTCGATCACGGTTGCCAAAATTTGGTCATCATTCGCCGGACTCTGGCTGCCAGTCAAGGGTCATAGTCAACAATCAACGTCTTCAGAGTTTAGTTAATGGTCATTAAAGAAGATGAGAGAGTTATGACATGGAATAATTCATAAATTAAACTAAAGGTAATTTTGTCATATTAGGCTAGTGGGAATTAAAATTTTGTTGTTAGGCTAGTTTGAATTAAAATTATTATATTAGGGCTAGTGGGTAAAAGGCCTTTGTTTTAAACTTATGCCTATATTCTTGGGAGGTTCTCGGGTGAACTGGGTTCACCGTGAACCCAGCACAAACTCAGCACAAAAATCACCCACCTCCTGCTATGCCCAGCACATATCCCCCCTTTTATGAGCAAATCAAATTGAATTGAGGGTGAACTGGGTTCACCCCAGCCGTACTGCATATTCTTGGTTATCAAAATAAGATGCAGCAAAGTTTGGTTTTTTGTATATAGTAAATCTATGTCATTGTATGTTTTCATTAAAGAAAAATCCATGAATAATCTCCATTTTTTTATAAGGTCAATTCTCTATTCTTAAAAGATCTAGGTTTTCCCTTCAAAAATAATAATACTCTAAGTTTATCTTCTCCCCTCGTGTGACAAGGATTTGTGCACCGTTCTAGACAACATAACAACATTTCGGACCTAACCAGATTTCGCTTTAAATTTTGGATAGACTTTGTGGACCCATAATCCGATAACTCATGACAATTTAGTTAATCAAGATGCCACACCAGAATAAATAAGTCAAAGGAAATAATAGTGCCTTAATGTTTTGGAAGTAACATGAGTATTAGAAATTAAAATGAAACTTAAAATGTGTAATACAAAGTCGCAACACTAACTATAGCCAACTCAGAGACTTTATTGAAATTGTCTCACGAAATAACCGGTATCCCAAATGAGAAAAAAGAACGACAAGGAAGAAGACAACAACATAACCCATATATGGAATATATGACATCCAACATGTAATTCTTGTTTCAAAACTCATTGAAATATTGGGAAACAAAGTAAATATATATACTGCAAGTAATCATTAGTTTATTTAAACAAGGCAATGTATACATGTATAGTAAGTTATGTAACACTGCAACTTTACCATTGTTGGCCTTGTAAAGTGAACCCGTACAAAATTACAAACAGTTATCCCATCAATTAAAATGGAATGACAAGGTCTTGTTTAAGTAACGAAACTTGCGTCATAGCTATCTGAGTTAACTTATCTGACCGAGCTGGCTGTATAGGAATAATAAAAAATTAATAAATATCTATATATGTTGAAGCCACATCAATAATAATTAATATACCTACTGATGAGGAGTTGCCATTGGCACCCTGATATTTACGGACCACACTATAATTAATATACCTACTGAGATGTGGTGCAATAATTAATACAATATTTTTCATGTGTACTTTAAATGTACTTTTGCACGAAAATGTAATAGAGGGCCGCGGTTTGTAAAAAAGGAACCAAACACTTGCTTCATTTTCCTTTTCAGTTTCTTTATATTTCTTTTTTTTTATCATTAGAGGCTTGATTTTGTAATTAACACAAAACCAATAAATTTATAATCGATAGCTGTCATTTCATTATTCTATTAATTGAATTGAAAACAGCTTTACAAAATAGTTATAAGGTTAGGATTTGTACGGAAACAAGCATAAATTGGAGTGCAAAAATACGTCATCTTTATTCATAGAGAATGACCCCTATATATAAGAGAGTCATAGATACATAATTAATTCCAATAAGAAATGATATTTACACAATAAGGAAACAGAATCCAATATGTAATCTAAATCCTATTCTCTATGAGATACGTTATCCAGATATGGTAGAAAATATCGCACCAAATATGAACATATCTTAATACTCCCCCTTGTGATGTCCGAACGTAACTCGACGTTGCTTCTAGATATTAGATGCTCCCTGGCGCTTTGTAGTTGCCTCACTAAAAATCATCGTCAAGCCAAAAATCATTGCAGAAATAAAACGGTTCTCAAACGAAGTAAAACTATGAGCAACATGCCTAACATGTCGATAAACGACCATGACCCACAATATGAAATTTTTCACATTGAGGTGTGACACATGATGATGCCTCATCAAAACCTTGTCAAGGAAGAAAAAACCCTTTGGGATAAAAACAACATTGGTAGGAAAAAGAGTACAACGTGTTCTTCACATTCATTAGACATGACGTGGCATACTTCAAGTCCTCCTTGAAGCGAACATCTCCTCTTGATTTAACAAACCTTAGGATGTTCGTTGCTGACGCAACCAGAATACGCCCATGATTTGTAAATGTCACGCGAATGTGGCATATTTTCTAGCAATCTTATACTAAGTCACAATATAATGAAACCAATCTTATGTTTGTAAAGATGCTACCCACATTCCATAAAACCATAAGCATAGGCTTCTTAATACGTTTAACTTAATAGGATATTCTTGACGAGCAATCTCACTAAATTTAGTAAACTTAGTGATTAGGATTACAGGAGTAACAGAGTAAACTCTATCTTAGCAAACGTTCATCACATATTCAAACAATATAGGTGATGAGAGACGGGCCATCTGTGGGGTTTCCTCAGACATGGCGACGGTTGGAGTCCAATCGATAACCTAGATGATCCAAAGATCTAGTTTCTGAAGCTTCTTTGGTTCTTCTATCTAAAGGTAAGGCAAATGTAAATCAATAGTAAGTCATTTTATACCAAGTATCGAAAGACAAACTATGATCCCAACAATTGAGTTGGTATATAACATAATTGAGTGTACAAATTTACGAGATACGTAGTCAAGTAAATCAACTTAAAATGCAGTAGCGTACTTAGTAAATGCAATAAGTTGAGATAGCTTTTATATGAATGTAGCTCTTTGTTGACATAGTCAAGTGAAGATGATCTATTAAGATCAACATTCTGAATGATCTACAAGAACTCTACAAAGTTGTAGACCTATGAGACAAAGCTCAATTTGGTTCGGCATTCGAGCACTAAGGCATAGACAAGGTTAAGTCCTCATGTTTAGATTATTCATCTCGGAGATAAGAATCTCTAAAACTTGTTAATATCAATCAAGGTGTATGGAATATTATACCTTCATCTTCTCAAATAATCACTGAGACGATTACCACTTCCCCCCAGATATCCATAATCCGTAGAGTGAAAGCTTAATACGTATGTATAGTAAGGTTCCAAGCTTTGGAGTTACTTGATCAGGGCATCTGAATACTGCCAGGGATGTTCATATGAATTATTGTATCTAGATCCTTATAGATAAACGATAACCACGTAATTAACAATTTTCTAGAACACTACTAACTTTTAAAGTAGCTAAATAAGATAACAGCTTGAGTAAGGTATCCAAACTGAATATGATATTCATACGATATGCCATATCATATTGTGTAGACGATTCAAATATGTAATGAGAAATCTTAAGTGACAAGAAGAGCTAAGCTACTTACTCTCGTAATGTTTCCTAATAAATATACCTTTTTTTAAGGATTCATTATAGGAGGTGAAGGCGGTATCTTCCATAAACCTTTCTTAGTGTGAGTGAATATCAAATTCAACTTGAATCGAATTTCTATTGTGACCATTCTAGCTTCAAAGTCTGATCATTATCGACTGAGCTATATACTTTGTTTATTCCCTTGATCAACATCGTGTAAGTCTGTAGTAGGTTGCGCATCACCGTACAATAATTTCACTATTCATCAATATTCCAATGCACATGCATGTGAACTAACAATGGTCAACGTTCTCATGGATGAGTCTCCACTTTCATGAAAACATCCAGAACAATTGAGTGGAATTTTGAAGTGTTAATCAATTACCATTTACTTTTGGAATCTTCCCTTTAATTGGAAAGAAATAACAAAGATAATGCGTACTCCCTCCATTCTTAGGTGTACTAGGCGAGACGTATGGCCAACCTAACCTATGAATGCCAAAGATCACGGTGGCGCTTCAACTACATTATTTAATGGAATATAGTATTCCTAACTCCAACTAGGGTGGCGTCGGGTACATGTGTCTTTTCTATTCTAGGCTTAGTATGTGAGATCGAGTCACTAGTGCATTTAAGCGTTGAACATACTTAGATTCAAAGTCTGAACTTTTAGGATTGGATAAGGCGGAGTGGGGAAGGGCTAGGACAATTCCATATCGTTTCCTCTGAACTATGTTCATATCTCCCCCTAAATGGTGGAAGACTGTCTCATCAAAGTGACTAAACGTATACGACTAAGATCTCGCCTAGAAAAGCAAGAATATTGTGGGTGATGGATGAATGTTCATATCCATCATGGACATGAGAGGTTGGTACTAGGGTATCCCACATCATGTGAAATAGAGACAAAGTTGGAATAATATGTCTATGTTTGAAAAAATCGTAGAAAAGTGTGCACAAAAGCTTAGCGATTTCCTTCAGAATTATTGTTCGAATGCAATAAAATTTTGCAGACACGAGTTGGAGACATATATTAACTCCTCTGTAAATTTTTAAAAAAAATTAGGTCTGTAGCTATGCCAAATAGTTTGCATAAAAACATATAGAAAATAGTTCCAAAAAACATTTACTTACGCGAGTCATCAAAAATATTTCGATGTAAACTGTTTCAAAATCATCAATAGTACAAAAGATCCTTTAATTAGAGAGTTACTCTCACAATCAAATAATTTGAAACTACGAATTTAGCGTAAGTGTTAGTAGATAACAAATTAACAGTGTAACCAAATATTGTTGCATGAACCAGAAAACAGTCAATATGATACGGTCTTTTGGCTTCTACAAAATATTGTTTAAATAGTTCTTATAAAAGAAACGATTAACTCTACCTGAGACAAAGAATTATATGGTATTAGTGTTAGTAATTGGAAAACCAAACTTCCAATAATGATTAATCTAGAAAATGGGATTGTACGTACAAAAGACACGCACGTTGAAATTATGCACCTATACACGTATGACATGTATGCCAAATCAGCACTGGCTCAAACCAAAAAAAATCTACTCGGCGACATTTTACGGCTCATCTCAGAGTCGGCTAGGCTCGGAGTCCAACTCGGCTCAGATGCGAGGCGCGGTCGGGACCCTGGTTTGCTGGAAACGGGTCCGATCGATTTTGTTTTGAATGAGGACGTTCCGGCGTGGTGAGACAGTGGACGTCGTCGATTCACAATGAGTGGCGGGGGACCATCATTGATGATTCTACTGTGAGTCCGGTGGTCACGCAGGTGGAGCACGGTGATCAAGACCGATCTGTGCACATCGATCGGCAGCCGAGACTGTCACAATTTTCATGGAAGTCGCTGTTGGTCCTTTTTCTTGGTCGGGGTCGTGGGTTCGTCGGCGTGACGCGTTGCGTTCGCAGCCGTGGTGGAGGCCGATCGTCTCAATATATTGGAGGTGGCAGCATGAACCCGTGACGGTTCGAGTCGAATCGATCTTGATTCCCTTGGACCTAAACCCTAATCTACTGCAGGAGCATGGTGAAGGATGGTGCCGAAGTCGTTGGAGAGCATGTCGCCAGAGGTGGACTCAGGTACCCAGAATACTTTTCTGGGGTGCCTTTGGGCAATTTCAGGAAATTTTCAGAGACTTGGATGCAAATTCTGAGTCTCTGAAACTTTTAAGATTCAGTCCCTGGTATTTCATTTTTTCAAACTTTCTCTAGAAATTTGAGATAATTAGGTGTTCGGAGTAAAAAACGTCACAGTGATGGATTTCTTAAAATTTGAAAAACTTATTCCCATAGGCAATGTAATTTCAAAACTAGAAACACATTAATTAGTTTATGTAAACACATTGTTACACTACAAGAAAAACGTACCTAGACCACAGACTATTTCCGTGGTCTAGGTTAGATATTCCGTAGTCTAAGTACTTAGACTACGGAATCTCCGTCGTCTTTGGTCCATCGTCCAAGTTCCAACGACGACACTTGGACGACGGAAATGGTCCGTTCCGTCGTCTAGGAGGTGACTTGGAAGACGCACAATCTATATCGTCCAAGTTACACTTAGACGACGTAAATATTATATGCGTCGTCCAAGTGATCACTTAGACTAGGGAATTGTTGCGTGGTCTAAGTAATCACTTAAACCATGCAATAACTCCGTAGTCTAAGTGATCACTTAGACCACGTATGTGTGTATATTCCGTAGTCTAAGTGATAACTTAGACTACGAAGCATATATGGTTTCGTAGTCTAAGTGAAGACTTAGACTACAAAAGCGTATATACTTTGTAGTCTAAGTGAATATTTGTTTATTTTTAATTAAAATTTGAATTTAAAGTAAAATATTAATAAATTAATTAAAATACTAAATTATCATTTAAATAATTAAAATTTGTACGTACATCAAATTAAATCGTTCGAAAAATACGATATCATAAACTACATGCAAACTACTAAAATACAGAATGAGCAGACACGCCACCGAGTCCCCCGCCTCCAGCCGTGTCGTTTTCGTCGGGGTATGGATTCGGAGGAGTTGACACTGTTGTTGAACTTAGTTTTGCATGAGGGCGATAAGGTGGGCTATCTGCACTTGGTTGTCATCAAGCCTCTGACGCATAGATAGCGTTTCTTGATGCATAGACAGCGTTTCCTCCCGTGCGAGTCAAGCCTCCTCAAGGGCTGCTTGGACCGACGCATCCTGAGCACCTTTCCACGTTGAACGTCCCGTAGATGAGTCAGAAGACAAATCTCGCTGCACCTTGCGTCCCAACTCTCTAATCTCCTTGCCAGCTCGACGACCATATACCTCATCAGCGATTGCAATTTGGCTCACCATCGATAGAGGAGGCAGGTTTTCCGGCGGCAAATCCGAGTGTGCAAGCTACGTGTTGGCCAATTCCTCCTGCACCTGTTCTACCAACCTCACCTTAAAATAATAATAAAAATTAAATAATTATAAATTTGTACGATGACAGTTTAATAAATAATAATTACGTTAATTAAGAAGAAATATATACAACACTTACACCGTATTGACTCGCTTCATTGTCGAGCCCAGACGTCACGTAAGCGGTGACGCTAGCATCCAGATAAGGGTGTTTGAAACCCTTATCTATGTACTCCTTGGCGATTTGGATCATCTGCTTGGAGCCGGAGGTATGATGTTTGCCCTTCTTCTCCCAGTTGGCCTTGTTGATGTTCGAGGTTTTTTGTTGGACAACATAAATCATTAAAAAATTAATAAATAACTAAAAAAATAATAATTCAATTTTGTCAATTTAAATAAAAAAGTACGAACCTGATAAAAATCTTCTTCGAAGTGGTTGAGCAACCACTCCCACTCATCTTCCCTATCCCCATGCAGCTCTACGGGGTAGGCGAGCAGCCGAATTCTTCGTAATACTTGTGAAGTTTGTACTTCCAATCACGGTAGGTGGCGTTGGCGGTGGTGTTGATGTGCCTAAGCATCTCCGGTGTGCCATCCACCGCATATTGTTCCTACAAGAAAAGAATAAAAAATTTTAATCGTATATATTATGAAATTACGATTTTTATTGATTATTAAAAAATAAATTTAAAATTATATTACGTACCGAAATTTCTTTTAACTCTTTTCCCTTCTCCTTATCCGGCAACTCCTTCCAGGTAGGCGCAACCATACGAACCTTGTTGCGAAGAACCTTTTAGCGTTAGTAAGTACCAGAATCAACTATAGTGCACTATAGGGTACTCAGATCTAGTACCGTATTAATTATTTCAGATTGAGGTACTTGAGTTTTGCAAATATTCACAGTGAGTTCTAGGACTCAACCTATTCATCGTAGCCAGATGCATAGCTTGTCAGGATTACTCAGACCTTATATGAGATACAAAATCTTATCATTGATATTTGTAAGGAATTTTTCCATTCCTTGGACGTCTCATCATTCTTTTCATTTGGTTTGTTATAGTTGGATAAGCACCAGTGTTAATGGAATCATGAATATCTTATATTAGTACAATGAGGGAAGTTGTAGTAATTCAGTTAATCAATCTGATAATAGGACTGGGCCAATTAGTAGGCATACATTTATGTGCAAACGGAGGCTTATGTCTATTGCTCAATGAATCTTTCAGTGTTGGACATTAATATATACTTTTATATATGAGCTCTCTCTATGTAAATTATTGATGCTCAGTTATGGGTGCGATGTTCGCTGTGCAAATTGTAGTATGTGAGTCATAAAACTGGTGTTACTAAGTTATGAGAGTCAAGTTTCGCACCGACATTATTTTTTCAATACTGATAAATGTGTAGTTAACACGATTATTCAGACTTTGGAGTTTGCTCATAGTTTTGGGCATATTTGAGGTAAATCTTAGTGATTTCTTATGAGCCTTGCTACATTATAGTTATTAATTTTGATATTTAAGTTAGTCCACTTAGTTTATCGAACAAGTGTTATATGAATTATGGAGATATTTGGTTTTGCGATCTTTGTCGTTCATAAATTCGGATGAGTATTAGTAATTTATGTTCTTTGCGTTGTTCGTTTGGATTATGCGAAATACGGATGGGATTCGGTGCCCATGGTTTTTTTTTGGGATTTTTTTATTCGAAGTTTTCTCCTTATGCAGGTTTTTAGGTTTCCTTAAGTTTTGGGGGAAACTATACCAAATTTTTAGTAGAATTTTCAGGAATAAGAGAATTAAGTAGGTTGAGAAATTTCCTTGTGGTCGGTCAGATGCCCACTTACGTTATGGCTTTAGATTGGTCAGTCTGGGTATTCAGTTTGTTATCTTTGTGACCATGAGGGTAACTTTTATGTGAGAGTGTCTGTGGAGGGATACCTATGGTAGGCTTGCGGTGCAAGGTTCAAGTGGTGATCAAGAGCCACATCATGAGTTAGATCCGCATCGCCATCTAGAAAGCATGCATATTTTGATCGCAACATCATTAATAGAACTTGTCAATAGTGTTGACATAGGTACCAGCTGTTATCAGGTGTTTATGTTATGAAGTTTGCATCAAGACCCTTTTCATATATCACGCTTATAGTGTGTAGTTGATTGAGAATCTTGAGCAAAATAATAAGACTTTATAATAAGATGATAGCATGGTCAAAGTATTACGGATAATCCTCTCAGTTGTGGACATTACTCGAGAGCTGAAAGAACTCATGTGGGAGTAGTACCCGTAAGTGCTTTACTAGTATGTGCGTAAATTTTGAGGACAAAATTTTCTTGGGGAGTGGGAGGGGGGGGGGGTGTAGATTGTAACATCCCGTTCCGAGAATTTTCATTTTATGATTTATTTAAGGTTAAACGAGAAAGGTAGTTAGTTTTTACCATCGACAATTATCGATGGCCTTCCAATCAGAATTTTATTAATAAATTTTTTCGAGAAATTTCTTTGGGGAAATGATAGAGTTTATCGAGACGAGTTCGTGGCCACATCAAGTTTTAAAGTTGGAGTTATGATGAAATAGTTATGGTCAGCGAAAGTTTTGTACAATTTTACGAATTTAAATTTGTCGCAACTTGCATGTATATATAAGACTTACCAGAAGAGAAAGTCAAAAACTTTCTACTTTCAGTCAATCTCATTTCTCTCTCCTCTGTCCCACGCCCTCTCTCTCTTTCTCTTCCCATCAGCTTTGTCCACCGAGGTGCCAAAATGACCACAATGACCTCCTGCATCTTTTAGTTGTTGTTTCAGTTGGAAATTATAAAAGATTGTTCGAAAATCTTGGAAACCCTAGAATTTGGGGTCGTTTCTTTCTCGGCCAAATCAACCGACGAGAAGCACTCGGATTTGAGCCTCTCATCACCACGAAGCTAACCATATGTAGATGTCTCTCCAATTCCAACCGAGGAGGGAGAATTGACGATTTAAAAATTTTGGTGTTTTTGGCTTGAAAATCAAATTTGGTGAGTTATAGTTTGAATTGGACTTTCATGTAGTTGAGTAAGTCTTTATTGGGTTGATTTTGCACAGGTTGGTTTTCGGGTTGCCGGAAAAAGTCATTGGTGCCACCTGTGGTGGTTCACGGTGGTGCATCCGACAGTGGAATTTTGGCAGAAATTTTATACCATTTTGCTCGTAATTGCGTACCAATTGTAATGAAGAGGCCATTGAATTGTTTTGGACATAGTTGATTACAACGTGTGTTTAATCGAATAGTAATTAAATGACTTTAAGATAGTAGTGAATGGTTGAGTTGAACGCCAATTCGATCTCCAGTCGCGTAACGTACGATGAATGTGTTGCAACTTTAAAAAAGATTTAAGATTTAGAAAATGGAATTAGATTAAACCTTTTCATTTGTTCAGAAAGCATGTTATTCGAGAATGAGATGTTCTCGACTGTAATGCTCGTTGGTAAATGAGGTTAGTTATTTGATACGATTTTCGACGATTAGTTATTAAATAATAATCATTGTTTCAGGACAACATGTTAGCAGCCAGTGACAGACGTAAAGAAACCCCAACTAACAAGCTTTAACTTGATGGAAATCACGACCCAATACTATGTGTGGACGTTTATTTTCACTGTTCAATTGCGAATTCAGTTATTACACAGTATAATTATGATTTTGCATTATAAACTTTTATGTTTTGGAGGTTTGATTTGTGATGGTCATATTAGTTGCGTCGATCCTCTAACTATTTAACTTATCACTGGATAGTTCGGTAATGGGAGGTTAGGACAAACACCTCGTCTGACCCTGAATTGTCTAAGGTTAGGACAAACACCTTGGACGATCTCATCACCTTTGTTATTTTATTTATTGTCGACTCATGTTAGAGCAAACACCTAGACGACCACCTCCACATTATTTTAGTTTTACGATATTTTAAACGCGCATCACTTTTATCAGAAACGGTGGAAAAGCTTAAAGTTACAGTTTTCTACAGTTTTACGCATATTGTACGATGTTTTGAACGAGGACGTTCCGGCGTGGTGAGACAGTGGACATCGTTGATTCACTATGAGTGGCGGGGGACCTTCGTTGATGATTCTAGTGCGAGTTCGGTGGTCGCGCAGGTGGAGCACGGTGATCAAGATTGATCTGTGCACATCGATCGACAGCCGAGACTGTCGCAATTTTCGCGGCGGTCACCGTTGGTCCTTTCTCTTGGTCGGGGTCGTGGGTTCGTTGGCGCGACACGTTGCATTCGCAGCCGTGGTGGAGGCCGACCGTCTCAATCAATCGGAGGCGGCAGCGTGCACCCGTGACGGTTCAGGTCAAATCGATCTTGATTCCCTTGGACCTAAACCCTAATCTGCTGCAGGAGCATGTCGGAGGATGGTGCCGAAGTCACAGTGATGGATTTCTTAAAATTTGAAAAACTTATTCCCGTAGGCAATGTAATTTCAAAACTAGAAACACATCAGTTTATGTAAACACATTGTTACACTACAAGAAAAAACAGACCATTTCCATGGTCTAGATTAGATATTCCGTAGTCTAAGTACTTAGACTACGGAATCTCCGTCGTCTTTGGTCTGTCGTCCAAGTTCCAACGACGACACTTGGACGACGGAAATGGTCCGTTCCGTCGTCCAGGAGGTGACTTGGACAACGCACAATCTCCGTCATCCAAGTTACACTTAGACGACGTAAATATTATATGCGTCGTCCAAGTAATCACTTAGACTAAGGAATTGTTGCGTGGTCTAATTGATCACTTAGACCATGCAACAACTCCGTAGTCTAAGTGATCACTTAGACCACGTATGTGTGTATATTCCGTAGTTTAAGTGATAACTTAGACTACGAAGCATATATGGTTTCGTAGTCTAAGTAAAGACTTAGACTACAAAAGCGTATATACTTTGTAGTCTAAGTGAATATTTATTTAATTTTTAATTAAAATTTGAATTTAAAGTAAAATATTAATAAATTAATTAAAATACTAAATTTTCATTTAAATAATTAAAATTTGTACGTACATCAAATGAAATCGTTCAAAAAATACGATATCATAAACTATATGCAAACTACTAAAGTACAGAAGGAGCAGACGCGCCACCGAGTCCCCCGCCTCCAGTCTTCGTCGAGGTATGGGTTCGGAGGAGTTGACACTGTTGTTGAACTTAGTTTTGCATGAGGGCGATGAGGTGGGCTATCTGCACTTGTTGGTCATCAAGCCTATGACGCATAGATAGCGTTTCCTCCCGTGCAAGTCGTGCCTCCTCAAGGGCTGTTAGGACCGACGCATCCCGAGCACCTTTCCACGCCGAACGTCCCGTAAATGAGTCAGAAGACAAATCTCGTTGCACCTTGCGTCCCAACTCCCTAATCTCCTTGCCAGCTCGACGACCATATACCTCATCAGCGATTGCAATTTGGCTCTCCATCGATAGAGGATGCAGGTCTTCCGGCGGCAAATCCGAGTGTGCAAGCTACGTGTTGGACAATTCTTCCTGCACCTGTTCTACCAACCTCGCCTGAAAATAATAATAAAAATTAAATAATTATAAATTTGTACGACGACAGTTTAGTAAATAATAATTACGTTAATTAAGAAGAAATATATACAGCACTTACACCGTATTGACTCGCTTCATTGTCGAGCCCAGACGTCACGTAAGCGGTGACGCTAGCATCCAGATAAGGGTGTTTGAAGCCCTTATCTCTATGCTCCTTGGCGATTTGGATCATCTGCTTGGAGCCGGAGGGATGATGTTTGCCCTTTTTTCTCCCGGTTGGCCTTGTTGATGTTCGAGGTTTTCTGTTGGACAACATAAATCATTAAAAAATTAATAAATAAGTAAAAAATAATAATTCAATTTTTTCAATTTAAATAAAAAAGTACGAACCCAATAAAAATCTTCTTTGAAGTGGTTGACCAACCACTCCCACTCATCTTCCCTATCCCCATGCAGCTCTACGGGGTAGGCGAGCAGCCGAATTCTTCGTAATACTTGTGAAGTTTATACTTCCAATCACGGTAGATGGCGTTGGCGGTGGTGTTGATGTGCCTAAACATCTCCGGTGTGTCATACACTGTATATTGTTCCTCCAAGAAAAGAATAAAAAAATTTAATCGTATATATTATGAAATTACGATTTTTATTCTTTATTAAAAAATAAATTTAAAATTATATTACGAATCCAAAGTTCTTTAAACAATTTCTCCTTTTCCTCGTCCGGCAACTCCTTCCAGGTAGGCGCAACCATACGAACCTTGTTGCAAAAGACTGCCCTGATGCTATGCGAGGAGAGACTAACTAGCTGAGAGGTGGGAGGGCCATCGGTGAAATTGTCGTACGGTAAATGGATCTTTTGCCCGGTAGCCTTGAACATCTTTTTGAATTTTCCGCCCTTTCCGAGTCCTCGAGTGCTTTTCGATTGAGGGTCTGACGGGGCCCTCCTGGCCTTGCGCCGCACGCTGTAGAGCATAGACTCAGAGGAAGCCGACTCCTGAGCTCTTTTTGGCATCGGTGTTCACCGGAAGGGATGTCATCATCATCGGTCCATATAGCTGGGGCATCAGAAATTTCCGCAGTCGCCGCTGCCGAAGGACCAGCTGAAGGGTCCGGTGGAGGCGCGACGTAGTCCTCCTCGTACTGCCAACTGACTTGCTCTGCGAAGCATCAGAGTTTAGCATCTTCAGCCTCTTTTTGGGCATTTTTTTACCCCATAGGGCCATTTTAACCTAAAAGTTGTAAAAATATAATTACCACAATTATAATATAATTACCATAATTAATAATTACTATAATTAATAATTTACCATAATTAATAATTTTAATTATTACAATAATTACATAATTCCCAATTTATTATTTTCATGTATTACTAATTTACTAATTTACCATAATAACAATAATTAATAATTTACCATGATTACAATAATTACCATAATTACCAATTTATTATTTTTAATAATTCAATAATTTGCCATAATTACAATAATTACAATAATTACCAATTTACGATAATTACTAAATTATCATATTTATCATAATTTACCATAATTACAAAAATTTACTATAATTACCAATAATTATTAATTTATTATTTGTACTAATTTACCAATTTATTAATTTATTTATACTAAAACGTTGACACCATTCCCGTAACATAGCTGAACAACATTGTCTTTCCCAACTGCTGCCCCATTATTTTATGTTCTTCTTCCTTCATCTCGAGCCAATGAATGAAACTTTACACCGTTCACAAAACATCCGGGGTAAATATAGTATTTAATCGGGTTCTCTGCTGGCAAGTGTTTTGGCCAAGACTACCACCCCCTGTAGTTTTCATATTTTTGTAGATCAATCATCTGAGAAAATGAGAAATATATATAGATATAATTAAAGGGTTTACTTTCTACAAACATGTATATAAACTAAATAAGTAAACATACGTACCCATTGGAAGAAATAATCAGGGAACTTCTTCTTAACCATTTTCTCAAACCACGCCAAACTCTTGTCCGAATTTCACGCCTGAAGCCTCTCCTTGTACCCAATCATGTACGGCTTAACTTCGTCACAATCTCGCAACACTACCTAATGTGCCTCAATAAGTTCTTCTCGTGTTAACAATTCCTTTAATACTCCTCTAAATGGTCGTATGACATTTGTGACAACAGAAAGATTGATGCAGACACTGGGATCAGAGGCGGTGGGAGGTGGAAAAATCATCTCTTGTTTGCAAATGATGTGCACAATTTGATGTTGCGGTTCCACCACACCTGACTTCTTTAATTCTCTGTCGCATAACCTCTGCCACCATGTGCACAATGCCACTATTGGTTCTACGACGTCACGAGGCAAATATGGCCGAATTACCACTAAAATCAGACGTTGCAGCATAACGTGATAGTCATGTGTCTTTAGACCAACAAACTTGTGTTGCACTTCGTCCATTGCTCCAATTATAGTAGCTGCATATGTAGCCGGATAACGAACGCTCTTAAACCAGTAAAATACATAACCTCTAAGTGCCGGCTTCCATGTGTAAGGTGCAGCTGACATCTTGTTGTGCACTCCTCTCCTATCTCTCATCAACTACAAGGGACGATGTAGATTCATAGATTCTAGATCTTTGCACACTTTGGGAGTATCTTTAGTCTTGAACTTAATACCGAGAATTGTTCCCACCACACTGTCGCACACATTCTTTTCTATGTGCATTGTGTCCAAGTTGTTCCTTTGTTTCAACTTCGACCAGTAAGGGAGTTCAAGAATATAGTCTTGTGATGCCAATAGCTGAGATCATGTGGAGGTATTGGATTGCATTTCTGTACATCTTTGTCATTGGTCAACACACCAAAGTCGAAATAGCTCAACCTTTCTAAAATCTCTTCGCCTGACCAACTATAGGGTTTAGGATTATTCTCTACCGTCCCGTCGAAATGAGCTTCATCCTGTCGTCACGGGTGGTTATGAGGAAGCCATCTACGGTGACCCAAGTAACACACCTTCCCCGTGTGCCAACTAGAGTTCACGTCATCCAAACATATAGGACATCCATTGTATCTTTTCGTCCTGCAGACTGCCAACATCCCGTACGCTGGAAAATTGTTAATCGTCCACATTATGGTAGCCCTCATCATGAACATCGTGTCAGTGAATTTGTCATAAGTTGAGACTCCATTTTTCCACAATAGTTTCAGCTCGTCGATCAAAGGTTTGAGGTAGACATCTAAGCACTTCCCCGGAGATTTAGGATCTGGAATTAGCAGAGTAAGGAAATTAAATTCCTTGTTCATGCACATCCACGAAGGCAAGTTGTACAACATCAGAATAACTGGCCAAGTGTTGATGGCAGAGCTATTACTACCCCAAGGATTGAATCCGTCTGTAGATAGTCCGAGTCTAATATTTCTAATCTCTGTGACAAAGTCTCCAAATTCGCTGTCGAAATGTTTGAAAGCCTCCCCATCCGCGGCGTGTCTCAACACATCGTCATCTATTCACTTTTTTGCGTACCTTCGCATCGCCTCTACTATGTATAGAGATATGTATAGACACTGCAATCTTGAAATCAATGGAATCGAAGAACCTTCACAGGAATTTTCACTAAGAAGTCATAATGCAATTCAAAGCCGCATGCCCCTCAACTGTAAACAGTAACAAACACTCCTCATGCCCCACTATCAATGCCGCATCAACCTCTACATCGGATCTACTTTCCACATACTCTTGTTGGAGATATCTTCTAATTCCTTACCAAGCTCCCTTTCAATAATCTCAACCATAAATGGTTGCAACGCAGGAATATGACTTGCATCATGCAAGATCCTGAATGTTTCGGTCTTCTCAAAGACCTCCATGGTGAGCACACCTCCCTTGACATCTATCTTCGTGTCGGTCGTAGCCATGAATGATCTCCCAAAGATGACAGGAAGATCTTCATATCCATTTGGCTCTTCCATATCAAGGAACACAAAATTCCCCGGTATCACTAGTGTACCTATGGTCACCAATACATCCTCTACGACACCCCTTGGATATACCACACTTTTATCGGCTAGTTGGAGAGACATACTCATTTGTGTAATCTTCCCCAATCCAATGTTCTTGTACACGGAGTAAGACATCAAATTAATCGAAGCTCCAAGGTCCATCAATGATTTAGGGAAGTACCTATTTCCAAAGGTGCAAGGAACCGTAAAACTTTTCGGATTTGCCAACTTCTTTAGAACCTTCCTTTGCAAGATTCCCAAGACCGTAGCATTGAGCTTAATCCTCTCGGATCATTTCACTTCCTCTTGAAACCTGTTCTTATACGTTCGGTTTGAGCATAGGTCTTTCAAGAACTTAGAGTACATAAAAATAGTTTGAATCGCATCAAGAAGAGTATATTGATTTCAACCTTCTTAAAGACATCCAAAGATTCCTTGGTCTTTTGATCCAAGTTAGCATAAGCTCTCTCCTTGTTCTTCACTTGAGGAAAAGGTAATCATACATCTTCATTATGTTCAGCCCTTTCAGAATGCCCCTTTGAATTTTTTTGAAGCTTCTCTTCAATGGGTCAAGAGGTTTTCTTGACCGGTCGAACGTTGGTATCCTGCGGATCTGAGGACTTCCTTCGATGGGTCGAGGAATTGTCTCGAACCATCAAATCCTGGGCAACTTTTCTTCTTCCATTCTTCTTCAAATCAATCCCGGAATGCTCTTTATCCATGTCGACACCTTCTAACCCTTTTTCAGCACTTCTATGGCAACTCAAACCCTTTTTGGAACCCATTTTCTCAACCCCAAACTTGTCTTCTTCATCATCCAACTCATCGACATCCTCATACGAGATCAAAGCAGACTTCTTTTGAAATCGTACAACCTTGTCTCTAATTGTGGTTTCCTTTTGAAGTCCAGAATGGTTCTTAGACACAAATGGTGTGTTTAAGTCATCTTCATCATCACTCTCCACAATAGGAGCTTGTTCAAGAGATTTATCCCCCTAACCTTTCAACTATTGCTTTAGTTTTAGTGTCATGTCTTGTGTCTAACTCGACCATTTCATCTTCATCATCAAACCTTAAGCTGTTTCCCTCTTCTGCAGATGTCTCCACCCGATTTTCCTCCGACACAGCGTCTGTGGTGATTACCACCGGCCCTTTCTGAATGATCTCACCCGGAACGGGCATCTCTTAGGCTATCTTACCCTCTTTGAATCCGCCCCCCTTTTTCTCTTGCACTTTCTTGGCCCGCAATGAAAGGACCCAGCCCCGATTTAGCTTCCTAAATCGGAATCAAACCCCTTCGAAAACACGAACCAACAAAAACTTTTCGAAATTTGGGCAGAGTTTCGTTACTAACGTGGAATTACCTTAACCTGCACGCGGAAAATACACTTCATCCTATGCCACAAAAAGCAAACCGTGGGCACCAACCCCATCCGGATTTCTCAATATATCAACAGTAAAGTAAAGTAGTAAATATATATGCACTTTACTGAAATCCTGTGTAAAATCGTATAGCATATTCAACAGGAAGCTCAGAGCGACTTCTAATACATAATCATATACGTATACCACAGTAGGTAGAACAATAAACCTACTGGAAGAAACAAAGTAGCTCGAGCACTATGCCTCCGACCACGACGTGCGACACCAGAGCCTGAACTGCAAACTGGGCACGGAAACCGAAAAGCCCAGGGGAAAGACAATAAACACGTTAGAGTGAGTGGACGAAAATAAATGTCTTTCACCAGTTAATATATATGTTATAAAAACATATGCGAGTTCAGGTAAATAAAAACATAACATAGTACACGAGGTAAAATTCATACTCCTCCAGTGTACTGAGCATGCAAGTATAAATCCCACGGGGTCACTCATGGACACACACCGTGCTAGTACAGTCCGAATCACGAGGTCCTTGGTCCCCGTGATTCTAAGCCAGAAATGGCCTCGGTTCCGGGGAAACGCCCCTCACCGGTCAGGTCGGGATGACGACGTCCCTCCTGGATGGCCTACCATCGGGGATCAGCCGAGAGGCAATGTGTATCGATACAACAACGTAACCAAGACTGTACTCTGTGAAAACCAAATCATAAACAGTTCGATGCAAATGCATGAAACAATATAAAAGTGTATGCATATTCGTATACGTATATCCGTATAAACATATTCGTATAATCGTAAACACATGCTTATATAATCATAATCTCGTATGAAATCTCATGCTCGTAAAACCATAATCATGCTGCATGCTCAAGATCATAAATCACATAAAAGACTCGCAAGATTTCCGTGAAAAGAAATTGTCCACTCACAGACTGGCGTAACGCGTATCGCGTTAACCCGTGATCCGGCGGAATGTCCCTCGCCAATCAAACGATCACGAACACCTGAACAATCACAATGTCCAATACTCAAAGTCATAATCCGACAATTCAAATCAAATCACGAGAAACCATCGTTCTCGGAAACACACAATTCGAATACGACGAATCGTCGAAAATCCATATATAGCACCTCAATACCTCGCTTTACGTTCGGACGCTCAACTCGAAAAACGAACCTCTCCACTTCGATCGGGGCACGATTTCGAGTCAAATGACATGCAATTCATCGAAAACCATGCCGGGCGAAAAGTCGCCGCCGCCGCCGCCGGCGCCACCGCCGTCGCCGCTGCCACAGTCGCCGGAAAACTCCAATCTGCCCAGAAAAATACATGGTTTCAAAGATCTCGACGAGCCCAACAACTTTCCAGTTATAGGTTAAGGCCATTTCTCACTCTATCTAGCTCAATTTCATGAAAAACCGAATTGTTCCACAAATTTCAATCTCAAAATTCTCCACACACAAATCGAATTAGAACACCATGTTTATATGGTTAGAATCACAATGAAGAGGGCTACAAAACCCAGTACCTCTTGAGGTTCAACTCGGCCCGAAACGAAAGTCACCATTAACACCAAAAACCTTGAACTTTGGTTCCAAATATCCCTCTCCACCGTGAAGCTTGCCGGAAAGTGAGGCCGGGAACAAGATAAGGGAAGCTAGGCGAGTTGATTGGTGTATGGTATAGGCCGTGGGGTGGCCGGAAAAATTCCACCGCCGGTGAGCACCGTACGGCGTCAAACTCTTCTCCTCCACCATGGTCAACCCGAGTTGACCAGGTCAACTCCCAATCTGGAAAGTCTTCCCCTTGCCCAAAATAGCAGGTTACTATATATAGCCTTCCCCAAAACGGAAACTTCATGTTTATCCATTTCGACGAACTTCAAACGCGCGTAACTTTCTCGTCGTAATTCCGATTCCGATAATTCTCACGGCCACAAACTCGTCTCGACATATTCTTCAATAATCACTCGAAGTCAAACACATCGGCCAATCGGATAAAAAGTCAACCCTTCGAACCAACACATAATTAAATTAACCAAACAATCAACAATCGGCAAAATTCGCAACTAATTCCTCGTAACTCCAAATCATGCTCCGGAAGTTCCCACGAACTCGAAATTAAATTCTGAGCAACTTCCGTGAAGAAGCCGAAACCAAATTCTCGACCGGTAATTTAGTCGTTAAGTAGCCCACCATTTAAATCTGAACTTCAATTATTCATAACTAATTCTTCGGTCGTCCAAATAACGATCCGGAACCGCCCACGAACTCGTAATCACACATACAACGACTCTCGAGAAGAGACCCAGCTCCAATTCTCGGCCAATAATTTAGTCGTTAAGAACTCTAGCGATTCCAATATCTGTCGAAAATCCGCAACTGCGCTGTAACTCACGAATCAAGCTGATTATACTTCTGATTCTGGTCCGGGTCATCACAAATCCACCCCCCTTAGAAAAATTTCGACCTCGAAATTTCCGAGTCTGCCGACAAAAGTAGGAGCACTGCCTCTGCATACTGTTCAACTGCCTAGTGGCTACATCAACTGAACAACTCTGGCAACTGACTCCACAATAGGAGATAGCTCTGTGCTGGAATTTCTGTACTCACAAATCACAAATCTGAACTGGCTCCACACAATAGCCAAGTGTTCCTGCATAAGGAACATGTAGGGTACACAACATGTAGCAACCCTGAAACACAGTTCCGCCACGCGGAACACAACACACAAAGCCAACACTATAGGTGATGCCAAACCATACGGCATAACACAAACACGCCTATGGCCACATATGGATCAAAACACCAAGGCAAATCACAACACAACCTGCTCATACCAACGAAACTCAAGCATCGAACTCAAACAATTATCAACCCATTTCCGCTAATCTGACAGTCTGTGGTAGCACATTCCACAAAATCGGAAACAAACATCAACTCAAATTCAAACCAAACTCACTCCAACACAATGGAGTACAACAACATACCTCAACTTAACATCAAACAACCTCAAAACCATAGTGGTCCACAAACTGGTACTGCAAGCAAACTCAAATCGCCGAAACTGCTGGTTCCGAATCCTCCGGAACGGTAATACCAAGGTCCACAGCATGCCCTCCAAGGCCTGAATAGTCCTCAAAGATCGCTCGTCAATCCGAGGACAAGGACCGGTACTAGCTCGTAATTTGGTCTCCAATGCTCGCTGCAAAGCTCACCAACACTTAGTCGTAGCTGATCACCTCGATCGGCGAACTGGGACACAGGTACACCACGTAGATGGACAACCTCCATCAAACACAGCTATACCAGCCAACCACTGGAATCATCTCCGAAAGTACAAGGAACTGTACTGAGTTCGTCAAATGATCCACAAAGGCCCGGCAACTGGTATCACAACCAAAGTGTACACATACACACACAATCACAGCAGCAACCGTCACGTCTAACCGGAAATCTCAAATGGCTAACACATCTCGGCAAGTTTCTGCCTCCTAGCCATCGCCAGTCGACGAATGTGGCATCAGCACACACAAGCTGCTACATTGCTCTTCATGTTGCGTCACGAGTAATAAAATCGAAGTATCTGACACTTCTCAGCGTCACTAGCGCCAAACACGCGCAAAATCACGAGCCTCAACACCGTCATACTCAAACTCAGCTCTCGTAGTCCACACTTGGCTAACACGGAAACTCGAGCCACACATACACACATGCAGTACTGAAATTCCCAACTTTCAACTGAATGCATCAGCAACAATATCCCAGACGGATGGTCAAAGTACAACCACTAGCCTTTTCTGAACAAGCTCAAAGGTGCAGCCATAATCGATAGTCGACTCCCTCCATCTACACTGCCTCAAGCCCAAATCTGGCCGAAAATGCAAGTGGATGAAACTCAGTGGTCAATGTACATCCTACACCACGCTGCACGCCATAGCAATAGTATCTCCAACTCTCTGGTGCTAACACAAGGGAAGCTACACCCAAATCATACATAGGATACGTAGCTACACAAAGTTCCACTGCCTGGAATCATGAGCCACCGCTCTGCTACACAGCATCAAACACAACCAAATTCAAACCTCGATGCATCGCCATAACCCACGAACTCGTCGTAGTCGTCAGGTAAGGACAAAACCGAAGCAACGGTCAACCATCCTGCAGGAGTAAGTAACTCTCCTCGCGTGCATCGAACCACTCGAACTTGACACCTTTTCGTCAATCCGGAAAGTAGAGTGGCAATCCAGAAAAATCCTGCACAAGCCTTCAGTAATAGCCTGCCAAACCCAAGAGACTCCCGATCTCTGGTACAATAGTAGGGCAATCCCCAAATCGACACGACCTCTAACTGGTCAAGATCCATGCCGACTCCCTCGGCTAGCATCACATAACTCAAAATCTTCACGCTAATCGGCCAAAACTCACACTGGCTGAACTTCACAAACAGCTGACCATCTTACGAAGTCCGCAAAACCACTCATAATTGTCTCAGGTGCTGGCCCACACTCTCGGAGTACATCAGGAAATTGCCAACGTACAAGACCGCAAACTCGTCTAGAAACCGTCTGAACACATGGTCCATCAAGTCCACACGATCTACGGAGGCATTGGTCAACCAATAAAGTGACCAAGAACTCCAGATGCATACACCGAGATCCGAAAGCTAACATAGTCACATCTGACTCATCAAACCTCAACTGAGGGTATCCGGACCCGAAATCAATCTTCAACAAGACTGAAACTCTCGCAAGCTGATTCAACCACTCGTCAATCCGAAGCGGAGGATACTCATTCTCCTCTGAAGCGAATCAGGCTTCGGTAGTCAATGCACCATCTCGTCGAACCAACCAACATCCGTACACACAATGCAAAAGTACACCACGCAAATACACTAGGTCACATGAAATCTCCTGAAACCTCCTCCAGCAACTCCTGGAGTCGAAACTGTAGCTCCATCAGCTTCGCTGGCTCAGAACGACAAGGTGTCGGTAAAATGAGTTACATGGACGAGGGCTTAGTCCCATCCCAGTGATTTAGAGAAATCAGTGAGCGGCAGTCCCGTTCACCTTCCCAAGAGTATGTGATCTTCTTTAAGCATTGTTTTTCTTCTTAACAACGAGGGAATCTTTGCTTAACTACAAATCGATATAGGTAGATTAGCAAAAACATGAGAACTACAATGGCCATGAATTTATCTTATGCATCATTTGTATTATGTTTCTCTCGCTTGAAATCCTAAAGGAACTCATCGGATGTTCACTCTGACCTCCCAGCTTACGGCCGCCTCAAATTCCCATTCCCCGCCTACCAGTACGGCCCCTCATCTCCAAATTGGCGCAAACGTGGGCATGTCATTAAAAAACCCGTCTCTAGCGCTTCCATTTCACTACTAGTAACATATTGGATGAAACCTAAAGAGTAAGAGAAATATAATCTCCTTATCTTTAGCAAAGTCCATTTCACATCCGAACGATGAGAATGGTGAGAGTTTAGAAACATCAATCAAAGATCTACAACTAAACAAACCAGGAGATATGTAAATATCTACGCACCATAAGAACCCATATCTACGCACATTAGGTGTGCTAGACACATACTTATCCCTCATAAGGACCCATAGCTGGTATGTAAATATGCAATGGATACACCACTTCGCATGGCCTCCAAATATGAACCCAGAATTTAGGCATTACTATGGTTAACACTAGGAAACTTAAGCCTTGGGCAGGCCGTCGGTGGCACCTTCATTGGTTGCGTTTCAACCTTATGTGGTAGACAAGCTGTATCTTATATGGTGACCTATATTTGGAACCGATCGTTGGTCAAGGATCCAGATGTTAGAGCTAAGTCGAATTGATTGTCAGATATCCGTAGTGATTACGACATGTCAATCTAATGTTGTTTCGATCATGAGGTCTGAACTCATGATAAGAAAGAAAGTTCTCTTTGTAAGTAGTCACAGTAACACAATCCACGAGTTTTTTTATCCGAATCCAACTCAAGTTGGTGCATAATTTCAAACTTCGCTGATAACGAGACAATCCAAGTCAATGGCCAAGTAGTGCAACGTACTAAAGCTAGACTTCTCTTCTATTGTGTCTATATGTTTCAAAGATGAACTTCACTAGACACGAAGCAAGTTCAAGATAAACAATGATTACAATAGGTGCTACAAAAGGCTACACATGGGTAACAACCTGTAGACCGGTCGAGGCAAGACTCAGCTGGTTCGGCACTTTCTCCGCTTCTGCGATACCGAGTAGTAAGTTGCAACCATGTACGTTCTTGGAAGTAAACTCTCTATCAGAAAAACTTGATATGCATGTGAACATGGCATGCATCAATATGATGCCATACTTACTCTTATCAAGTAGTCACTTGTGAACAGATTTACCAATTCCGTCTATCAAAGTCAGATCTGCATATGATGAGTCATATATGGTTCAAAGTGTATATCATGTGGCCAACGTTGGAAACCACATGTGGTGCCAACATGTAGGCCGTCAATGCTCTCGCAAGAGCCATACTTGAATCAGACTTCTCAACTCCCAAGACCATTCTCAATCCCGTAAGAATGTCTCAATCAAAGAGGCAACAATGCTACTAACATTTTCTTGAAGATACCATTAACTGCCAAATGGTGAATTGCTTCTCTATAAAGGACGTCTTTGAGAGGCCTTTTGGCTGACAAGAAGAGACTCCTTGACTCTTTCAAAGTTTGATATCGCATCTGGAACATTGGAGAAACCATACCCAAATTATCCTACGATATTGAACTTCACCAAAGTTTCCTTGATGAATTTCCATTTCGATTTTAAAATGATGTACCTCTCAGGTAAACTTCTTGTTCAGATAATCACGAGTACCATCTCCCATACGTGGCCACGTAATTAACTTAATTATCTCAGATAAACCGCTAATAACCTAGTGGAAACGAGTCGTGTATCATCTTCACAAGTCATGCACTAAAGCCCCACTTATTTTAGCATTACCATGTCGTTGCCTTCAAAGCACTGGTTTCGGCCGTGAGACACTTGAGGTCACGATGGGGCCGCCTAGCTCCCCTAGGTCGGTGCCGGTTAGGTTTTCATTCTTCATGGATATGTAATTGCACTTAGTAGCGTGGTAAGTATGAAAGGAATCATCGATGTCACCAATGAATTTCAGCTTCGAACACTGAGATTCAAGGATTATAATGAGACAAAGTGGGTTTTGATCACAACAATGCCTAACATTTTCATGAAAGAACTCTGTTCCTATCTCCCCATAAACAATGAAAGACTGGCTCATTATGATGACTTTCGAATGATTCGATCTCATCGTGCAACACATAGTGTGGATGGTTATTCTACTTTAGACCGGGATCTGTCACTCTTACCAGGACTGCCGACTCTATTTCAACTACCAATGATAAGGTGGAGATTTTTCCTTATCATCAATGTCTTGGAATGCCTTATCTTCAACCCTTTTATATTCAAGAGCATTGTACTCATTTAAAACCCTTTTGCCACTATAATTATGGATTTAGAAAATCCAATAATTAGTTTGGTACTTGGTACCTCGAAATAGTCTATGAAACCACGGGTTTAGCGTGTTGGTCTGTGGATGGTTGCTCAACAGACGACAAATGTTTGCCCCTTGAATTAGATATATTAAATGTTTTGTATTTAATAGTCCGCATATCTAATCCTCCACTTAGGTTGTACTTACAAGAAATGTCGAACTCGTAATCCGGGAATAAATTCCATGATTAAAAGCTCTGATGTAAACAAGTGCACTAAAATCAAATTACAAAGATTAGGACTCTTTGTACATGTACAAAAGTACATAATACGAATTTTTCGGAAATGGTGTCGGTCCCACATGGAAACATGGACAAATGATATGGTGCTACGTCAGCAGACGATGCTGATGTGTTGCCACATCATCATAAGCTCAGCTCAAAAAGGGATCTGGGCTGGGTTTGGATTTTAGACATGGGTTAGGCCCAAAATTGATTGCGTTGAATTTAGACTTGGGCTTGGGTCCGGATTCACTGGGCCTGGTCGGGTTTGACCCGTGGGCCACAGATCTCAGATCCGATTTGTGTTTCTCGATGGGGCCGCCCTGCCATGGACGGAAGACCGTACTACGGTGCGTTTCCCTGCGAGGAAGAGGTGGAGGAGGAGCAAGGGATGAGCGGAGGCCGACAACGGAGGAGATTGGTCGAGATCTCTCACCATTACAGTGTAATCGACGACGAAAAATCTTGATCAAATTCGATTCAGATTTTGATCGGATTCTCTGATTTAGGTTCATCATAGGTCATATCCGAGCCGGCGAGGAGCGCCGCTCGGTATGCGGTAGAGAACCAAGGCTAATTTGGCCGTAAACGGAGAAGGATTGTCGAAGGAGATCGGGCCCGATTTCGGTCGATTCACTTCGATCAAATTCTCCCCCGATTCCGTCCAAAAGGACAATTAGGTGATAGAGATGGTGGAGGAGGTTGGTTCCAAGGCTGAGAGACGCCAATTCCATCCAATTTTGGTCGGTTTCCGTCATCGAAAATCTTCGAATTCCTGGATCAGACTTTGGTCCGTTTTTGGGTTCTGAAATTTTTACCGAATTGCCCTTCACTCTTTCTTCTAATTACCAGAATGCTCTCAGTCATCTGAGATTACCATTCTCCCCTTTGACGAATCTGAATTCCAACAGCTTTGATTTTCGCGAAAAAAGTGCAAGTTTTGTCGATGTTTCCAGAATTCAAACTTTTCATGAATATCACTAAGTGTTTGGTTAATTTACCTTAAGCTTCTCGTAACTCGGCTAAAACACTTGTGTTTTGATTACATATTCCATATAATAGAGTTTTGCTTGTTTTGATTAAGTTTTTCAACTTCTACAAGTGTACATAAAATTCATATGAATCATATTAATCTGATAAAGCAAACACATTCATTAATTCATACAAAATAAATTTGTTTATTGAATTGAATTGCGATTACATAAATTTTGTAAAGTCTTAGCCAACGGCTAAGAAAGCTTATTACAAAATATGAGTGATGCAACACTCTTATTCCTAGAGACTTGAACATAAATAATTTTATAGTAAATTATCTTTCTTCTTTTGTTGGCATGAATGGTCTCCCACGTTGAGGGAGGGCACTCCCACGGGTAGGAGTGACGTCTCTCCTCATAGCTTTATTGACATGGTGTTCTATGAAATAACCGAGCACATAGGACTTGTCACAGGAGGCGATTTCGAGGGTATCTTTGAAACTAGAGGTCTATTCTTCGTTGAGTCGACGAGATACCTCATGTGTGATAAGAGAGTTCATCTACTCATGGAAATCGAGGTTGCCCCTTTCCAAGCTTGCTCACAGTGATCTTTGGAGGACACCCAGGTTTAGTGAGAGAGTAGAGATTGTCTTTTCTACTTTCTCATGATCGGGCACCCTGATACCCAATCTTTGGAAGTCTACACAGATTGTAGTAAGGTTAGAAAAATAAGTGTGAGGGCGTGAATATGCATCAAACCTTAGTGCTTACCATCTTTTGAGTCCATCACTCTTTCGAGCTTCTATGCTCCAGTCGAAGTGGTCATGAAGTATTGTTGTAATAACCCGAATCAAAATATCATGCTTAGCGTCTCGTAATTTGCGTTATCACATATTCGTCTAAATTAAAGGTTTATTAATGACTTTTATTTCCGTCGCGATTTGGATTTAACTTCCTTCACGAGAGTTGTAGAGATTTTTATTTCGAGCTCGTGGGAATTTACGGTGCATTTTTTGGATACCCGACTATTTTAATGAATTTTTGAAGTTTAGCACGAGTAAAATTAAAAGGGAATTTATTTAGGGCATTTTGATCTCAACTGTCGATTTTGGCCAAGATCAAATATGGGCCATCGAATTAAGGAGGTGCTTAGGGTATAAATAGGAAAAAAAATTGGCCAAAAATCAACCCAAAACAGATCGGGCTCAACCCGTTAAGCCAGGTGAGACCCGGATTCTCGACTCATCAACCCGTGACCCGACCCGATGGAAAACAATGTTGGCCGGACACCTTTGATGGCGTTTCAGGTATTGTTCCAAAGCCCATCTCTCATGGATTATTTTGCTGGGGTTTTTGTTGTGATTGGTGGTATTTTTGGTAGAACCCGTTTCGGGTTGAATCGGTGTGGGTTGTAGCCGGCGGCGGCGGAGATCCGGAGAGGTTTAGAGGTCGGGTATTTAGAGGTTTTGATGCTTGAGCTGTGGGGAGTATTTCTTTATAGGTCTCGTGGTCCGGCGAGACTCCAAGGCGAAGTTTCGACGATGAGGAGTTCGACCGGCGATTTTGGGCTGCCGGGTTTCTATGTTATTGGTGGCTTATAGCCATCGAATTGGAGAGTGTTGTAGTTAGAAATTATGTTGGGTTTGGCGCGGGCTATCAAGTGATGTATGTGGCACCGCCGACGAGGGATCTTGGCCAGTCATGGCAGTTTGGAGCTTATTGAAGTTGAATTAATCTCCGGCGAAGAAGGCTAAGTTGTAGGGGAGTTCGAGAGGAACCTGACCATGTGATATTTGGGGTCGCCAAAAAAGTCGTCGGAGGTGGCACGTGATGACCACGCGCTGCTGTCCACAGCGGAGCTCCGACAACGCCGAAACGCAATTTTACGAATTGGGTTTTTGGGGTTATTTTCAAGCTATTTTCACTATTTGATACTTGCTATTGAACGATTTCTTGTGAAAAAGAATTTACAATCACGACTTTGGCGAAGGAGCTTCTACTAGACAACAAGACTAGCCGTGTACTGTGAGTTTACACCTTTCTTTTCACAGTCATTATGTGTGTCTTGATTTATTATGATTAAGTTATTCCAGTTTTCTGTTCATTATATACGAAGGCTATATATATATAGGCTATACATATGTATTTTCAGTTTTCAGTTATGTTGGAGGTTATTATTTTTAGTCAATTTGTTCGCATCGATACGTCGGTTACTCGACTGATCCCCGAGTAGCTTCGAGTTGGGCCACGATAAACTCCCCCACCCCTCCCCCGACACTTGATCATCTTTGGGCCACGACAAGAACCCCAGATGATCATGGATTGTCCTTGGGCCATGTCAAACTCCCTGGACAACTCAAAGTGGCAAGAGGTCGGAGTACTCTAGTCACTGCCTCTATTAGTCTTTTATCATCTTTGGGATATGCTTAACTCCCCAGACGATTTGTATTGTTGTTTACGGACTCACATAGTATTTTAAACTAGTGGAAAGGCATGCTAAGTTGCTTTCACGTACAGTTTTCTTCTATAAACAATTATTACTTTTCGTCCACTCACTTTAACAGTTTTCATGTTTTCTATTTCCTTTCCCTCGGCCTTTCGGTTTATGTTGCCCAGTTTGCAGTATCTATTTAGAGGTTGCTAGTTCACATCAAAGTCTTAGAGATCGAGTCATCTGCCATCTTCATTAGGCTTCTAGTTTAGCCTACTAGCTATTTTATATGTAAATTAGAAGTCCCTCTGATTTTCATGTTTTGTTTCCGCTGTATGTCGAAAGTCTTAACCCAGTACCTTTTGTGTACTTTTACCGTATTTGAGTTTAGTTATGATGTAATTACTTTGGTTTATCAAGTGAAAGCATTATTTTGTTTAATTTAATTGTATTGAAAAATCTGGATGGGATTAGGCACCCACGGTTTGTTTTTGTGGACTATTTTAGAATTGTGATTTCTTTGTAGGTTTTGGGTTTCTTTAATTTTTTGGGAAACTCTGGCAAATTTTTTGTAGATTCTATTGTCGTTAGGGCCTAATTCTAGTTTAGGCAACTAAATCGTGGTCATATATTTTTAGTTAATATCAGAGCATTATGTTATAGGTTCTGTAGACTTTCGCAGTTGTGTCACTTGAGACATTTGGGAATGTACAGAACTTCCAGAGCGATGGCCCAAACAGCCGGCAGATCTCCATCAATGCTCACGGTGTTGTGTGTTTTTAAATGTTTGAGGTCTCATAACTGCATCATTGGTGTCTTTGTGAATTGATGTGTTTTTCATTAATAGGAATGCCTCCTCAACGTGGAGTCCGCGTTAATAGGGCTAAGGATAATGAGGATCAACGAACGCGAGACTTGCTAGCGCGAGCTTTGCGTATATAGGAACGTTTTGACCTTGTAGTAAAGGCAAAGAAAGCTAGAGTAGCCGTATTCCCTGGGTACACTGATCCTGAAGCATGTCAGGCCTAGATAGTTCAGATTAAGCGAGTAAGTGATCGCTTGTGCTTGACCCCAGAGCAGTGGGCTGTGGCAACTGTAGAATTACTCATGAGTGATGCTTATTTCTGGTGGGATGACACTAGGATACTTGCTATTGACACTCATGACCTTTATTCAAGGAACTGTTTATGCATCGATACTTCAATCAAGCAACTAAGCAACGGAAATACGAGGAGTTCACAAATCTGAGGCAGGGGAAAATGTCAGTTTTTGAGTATCGAGACAAGTTCACCCGCATGTCTCGATTTGTGCATGGTATGGTTGCAACTGAAGAAGCCAAATGCAGAAGGTTTGAGTAGGGCTTAAATCTGAACATCAAGGGGACCTTAACAACTATGCCTCAAAATAACTTCGATGAGTTTGTTAGCGCAGTTATTAAAGGTTAAGATGTTGAGAGAGAAAAGGGAAGGTAGTTTCAAGCACATCACTTTAATAAAGGTAAAGCTAGTCAAGGTTCTTCAAAGCGGATTAGTTCAGATACTTCGGGATCGGAATCCCCTACGGCAGATAAATCTTTTAGTTTTTCGTTGGGTAGTTATCAGCAGAGTGGACGATAGGAGAAGAGGCGAACTCGAGGTCAGAGGCAGCAATCTAGTGCTAGCTCGAGTGGATCAATTCACAGTGCTCATCAATATCACCAACCATTGCCAAGAGACCACCCGTTATGTGGGAATTGTAATAAACATCATGCCAGCCAATGTCGTCACAGTACTACAGTATGTTACCATTGTGGCAAGGAGGTCATTACATTAAGTTTGTCCGCAGAAGTACACTTCTGATTAAGGAGATATTTCTGGTGCAGGAGTATCACAAAATGTTGAACAACAAGGTACAAGTCAGAGGGGGCGACCTGCTACGTAATCTCATATGCATGCCATGACTTTTAGGAATGACAGATCATACCTAGAGGATACTCCTAGTACGTGAAAATTCTTCAGTCTTTTAGTTTCTCACTTACTAAATCTAGGGGCAACGCATTACCCTAAGTCGATTACGTTAGTTTGTCAACTGATGAATCCTCTTTTCCTTTAGGGGGAGGGAGCAGGTACATGATGCAGCGGATGAACTTTTGAGGATGAAATCTTTATTAGGGGGGTAGATTGTAAAAACCCGAACCAAAATATCATCCTTAGCATCTCATAATTTGCGTTATCACGTATTCGTCTAAATTAATGGCTTATTAACGATATTTTTTCCATCATGATTTAGATTTAACTTCCTTCATGAGAGTTATAGAGAATTTTATTTCGAGCTCATGAAAATTTAAGGTGTATTTTTGGGATCCCCAAGCTATTTTTTATGAATTTTTGAAGTTGAGCACGAGTAAAATAAAAAGGAAAATTATTTTGGGGCGATTTGATCTCAACCGTCGATTTTGGCTAAGATCAAATATGGGCCAACAGATTAAGGAGGTGCTTGGGGTATAAATGGGAAATTTTTTGGGCCAAAAATCAACCCATAACAGATCGGGCTCGACCCGTTAAGCCAGGTGACACCCGGATTATCGACCCATCGACCTGTGACCCGACCTGTCAGAAAACTACGTCGGCCGACCACCTTTGATAGCATTTAAGGTATGGTTCGAAAGCCCATCTCTCATGGATTGTTTTGCTATGGTTTTTTTGTGATTGGTGGAGTTTTTGGAGGAACACGATTCGGTTAAAATTGGTGTGGGTTGTAACCGGTGGCGGCGGAGATTCGGCAAGGTTTAGAGGTCGGGTATTAAGAGGTTTTGATGCTTGAGATATAAGGAGTATTTATGGATTGGTCTCGTGGTCCGTCGAGACTCCACGTCGGAGTTTCGACGAGGAGGAGTTCGGCCAAAAATTTTGGGCCACTAGGTTTCAATGTTCGTGGCTTATCGCCGCCAAATTGGAGAGTACGTGTTATAGTTAGAAGTTATGTTGGGTTTAACATGGGCTATCGATTGATTTATGTGGCGTCGCCATTTATGGTGGTCGGTTGCTAGGGATCTAGGCCTGTCACGATAGTTTAGAGCTTATCGGCGTCGAATTGATCTCCGACAAAGAAGGATAAGTTGTAGGAGAGTTCAAGAGGAACCTAACCATTTGAGATTTGGGGTCTCCGAAAAATTCGTTGGAGGTGGCGCATGACAGCCACACGCCGCCGTCCACGGTGGAGCTCCGGCAAGGCTGTTTGGCCCATAATTACTTGCCTATTATGCTCCTAACTTTATTCTTATAGCTTGTTTTCTATGAATAAAGCATTGTTCTTATGATGTTTTTTGTTGTTGCTAGGAAATGTGGCGTTGGCTCGAGAATGCATCAAATATGAAGAATTAGATACTTAATGGAGAAGACGTATACATTTCTGAGGTCACGAAAGAATTTAAAGAAACTTTGGGAAAAGGACGATATAGCTTCACCAGAAGTTGCCCAGAACCCGTTGGAATTTGCCACAGCCGGCCGACCCTTCTTGGCCAGCCCAATCATATGGAGTCCAACCTAATTGAGGCTCATTCAACCCGTTTATGCTTACTAATCTGATATGGAGAGAAAGAGAAGAAGTTGGACCACATTATATCACTAATTTAGAGTTTAACCTTCCATAGCCTAAAATAGTGGATCATAGCCTCCCTAATTCAAAGCTAATCCTTAGATCTTCCACCTCCTCTTTTATTATCATCATCCTAGGCTTGAAATGGAGCCTCCCAACTCAGCCAAATTCAAGATCCCCTCTTCCCAACTCACACAACTCACTTCATTTTAAAATTTCCCATAGTTACACTCTCTCTAGCTCCCTTATCCATACCCAAACCAAATAGCTATCTCTTCCACCTCAAAAACTCACTCTAGCACCACCTAAAGGCCTAGAAACCTCCATCACCACCACCATACTTTCATCTCCACCATCTCATCCTAGCCTAAGGTGGGTACATCACTTTTGAGGAGCTTAGAAGCATCTTTTGAGCAAGAAGTGAAGAAAGAGCTTGGAGCTTTTGGGACTCGTCGGTTATTTATTATACTATTTATCTCTAATCCATGTATCTAGATTCTATCTTAGCTATGTGTAGTGAGTAGTCTATTCGGGAGGCTAGGGTTAGAACCCTAGCCATATGATGAACAGATGATGCCTTAGATTATGTATGATTTATGATTTTAGTGTATGTTATGTGATTGTATGTTGTGAATGAGCAATTGTGTGTTTGTGGATGTTTATTGTGCTTGAACTTTATGTCTAGTTTCACTTATGCATGTGTTGACCCTAGCTAAGTTAATGTATGCTTAAAGAGACTAAAAATGGACCTTAATTGAATTAGCTACTCACTTAAGGCTAGATGAGCATGTAAACATGATTAGGGTATTTTCTAAGAGTTTTACCTTGAGACTTGGTTGTCTTAACTCCTAGCATGGACCAAAGCCCCTTTGAGTCTCAATATACTTGAGGGACTCTAGTCAAGCACACATTAAATCCAAAAGGTTATTATGGCTATTAGTAGATTCTCTTGACTCGTAACCCAATAGGTGCAGGTTGGAGGAATCACGTAGATTTTCTCTCGGATTCTCCAATAGAGATTCTAGAAAGGGAACCTTCCATATATATCACACGATAGGCTTGTCTACTTCACAAAGTGACATACAATTGAGATGCAAGTCCAAAATGGCTTGGGTCTTGGTTTCGATTCACAAAATACTTCAATGTTGGGCTCAAGTCATCTAGAGTTTAAAATGACCTAGGAACTTGGGTTCAAAACCAAACGTGACCCAAAAGGTCACGATTTGGACATTAATTAACTTGTGTGAATGGACTTTAATCCATTACATCAACCGGGACATTGTTTGATGCATTATATGGTTAGTAGGGATTTCCTTAGTCGACCATTTTTCCCTTATATTGAATTTGTGTTATCTTAGCTTTCACATTTTAGTGTAATCAAATCAACCGTTCAATTTTGTTAACCACTCATAATAATTTCACCATTCCTCGCCATGCTAAGTCTCCAAAGGACTTAGCGGTGTGAGATTCATTTCCACATTTTATTTTAGCCTTTGTGTTGAGTCGTGTCTAGTTAGTCGTAGTATTTGTGCTAAACATTGTGAGCTAAGGAGTCTAAGTGCTTAATCCGCGTGGGTACGACACTCGACTTCATACATTTATACTAAAACTTGACCTCGTGCACTTGCGAGTGAAGAACTCTCTGTACTTATGAGTTAGTCAATAGTTCATAAGTTTAAGGGGTACAAAACCTTCAACAAGTTTTTTGCGTCCGAAAGGACCCAACCCCGATTTAGTTTCCTATACCGGAATCAAACCCCTTCTGAAAATACGAACCAACAAAAACCACAAAAATTTCGGCAGAGTTCCGTTACTAACGCGGAATTGCCATTAACCTGCACCCGAAAAACACACTTCATCCTATGCCACAAAAGCCAAACCGTGGGCACCAATCCCATCCGGATTTCTCAATATCATAACAATAAAGTATAGCAGTAATCAAAACTGTACTTTACAAAAAATCCGGGAAAACTCACATAAAAATATATCAGTAGTGTATCAGAGCGACCTCTAGTGTATATATACAAAATATACAAAAGTAGAAAAAACAAGAAACCTACTGGAAAAGAAAGGTAGCTTGAACGCTAAGCCTCCAACCGTGACGTGAGACACCAGAATCCGAACTGCAAACTGGGCACGGAAACCGAAAAGCCCAGGAGAAAGGCAAATAAAATCATTAGAGTGAGTGGACGAAAACAATCATATGCCTTTCACCATTTACATATACATAAAACAATGCAAAGCGAGTTCGGAAAATAAATAGAGGTGCCAGGCGAATCTCTCAAGCCCAACGGTCAGGCAAATCTCTCAAGCCCAAAGGTGATAGGCTAGGCGAATCTCTCAAGCCTAGCGGCATATCAGGGGAATCTCTCAACCCTGCTCAGGGGAATCTCTCAACCCTGGATCTGACTACCGGTGATCAGCCGAGTAGCCAATGCATCGATGCTAAGTAAATGCCACCACCATATGAAATATAAAACAATACCTCCAAAAACAATAAATAATCTCAACATCGTACTGGAAACAAATACGGAAATCAAGAACTCGCTACAACAATGTAAATAAAAATGTCCACTCACAGATAAGCATAACGCAATACGCGTTAATCCAGTGATCCAGCAAAAAATCCCTCGCCAAACGAATGATCACGAACCCCTGAATAATCATAAATTCCACTGCTCAAAATCATAATTCAAAACCTTGAACCACATCTCGAGAATCAACCATTTCCGGAAACATATAACTCAATATCGACGAAATCGTCAAAAATAAATATAACTCAATATCGACGAAATCATATGCCTTTCACCATATAAAATATAAAAAAATACCTCCAAAAGCAATAAATACTCTCAACATCGTATATAAATAAATACGAAAATCACGAACTCGCTACGACAGTGAAAATAGAAAAGTCCACTCACAGGTGAGCACAGCGCGCACACGTGTTAATCACGAGATCTGACGGAAGATTCCTCGCCCAACTTACAATCTCAATCCCCTGAATAATCACAAAATATAACTGATCAAAATCATAGTTCATCACACTATACCACACCTCGGAAACCAACGGTTCCCGGAAACATATAACGCGGTACAAAATAATCGACGAAAACTCCCGAAATCTCCACACAAACCCTCGACTAAAAATCTAGCTTCCAAATCAACTCGAAAACCTCAAGGCAATGATCATGGCGCGATTACGAGCAAAACGACATATAACTCGACAAATTTCAAAAAGTCAATGGGTCGCCGGAGCTCTGCCGTTGACCACCGGCGACGCGCCGTCAACCGGAGAGATTTTCCGGCGGCCAAGCTCATAGAAGCTTATCCTCATCAAGCCCATCGCATCTCTCAACTACAACAAAGGCCAAATCGGACTACAAGGAGCTCAAAATCAGCTCGAAAAATCACGGCCAAGAATCGCCAGAAAACTTTCCCGGCCGATTCTGGCGCCGTCACGCCACCTCGTCCCTCGAAACCAAAGGGGAAATCATCCTTGAGCAAAACCCAACTGATTCCACCAAAAATCCTCACCGGAAAGCCACCAGAGGGCCGCCCCTAAACGAGGCCGATTCCGGCCAGAAAACCCAAACTTCAATCCACTCGTTCTACCTCAAATCGGCATCAAATCAAGAAATTCCAAGTTCTAAACAACTACAAATCAAGAGAGGAATCAAAATATACCAATATCAAGGCCGGAGGTGGCCGGAATCGTCAAACCCGACGGCGGCAGTGCGTTTCGCACGGTGGAGACTCTGGTCAACGAAAAGTCAACGGTCAACTCACAAGGTCAACGCCGGTCAAATTTCCAACAGTGTTTTTGAAAAAATTTCGACTATTTCCGATATTTATACTCGCGACTCGGAACGATCAACGGTCCAAAACGGAACACATCCACGTTTCGGATAACTCAATCCAAACGGATAAACTCGACGAAATTCCGCGATTTCAAATATTCATAACATATTCCTCGATCGTCGAAATAATTATTCGAAACCGCCCACGAACTCGAAATCACGCGTACAACAACTCTCGAGAAGAGACTCAACTCAAATTCTTGCCCAATAATTAAGTCGTAATAAAAACCATCAATTTAATCAATTTACGGAAAACTGCGATTACGCGCAAACTCGTGAATTAAGTCGCGATCGATTACTATACTGATTCTAGTTCGGGTCGTCACAGCGTCGTTGTCGGGGATTAGGCTCATGTTAATTCCTTAGCTTCAAATAGCTTTGATTCCGGTAATACCAGACATTTTTCTTGATAATTGTTTCTTAGCTTCATACGTTTCTTCATTTTATCATCTAGGAATTTGTTTTGATTTTCTTTGATCCCTTGAATACTTTGGTTGATAGCTTTAAGGTGAATTTGCACTAGAATTTGTGTTACTAACCTTTTGCAGGGAAGTCAATTTGACCCATCGAGCCTCATTCTCGACCCATCGAAAACTGGTTCGGAGGGAGACAGGAGCGTGCATTTGAACCGTCGAGAACATTGCTCGACCCATCGAATTTGTCCTAAAATGCTCATGACCTGTCGAATTTGTTACTGTGCTTGAAAGTTGTTTCACTTATCTCTACCTCTTTTACCTTGAGTTATTTATATTCTTGGGAGCATATCTTAGTAGTGTCTTTATTTTATACATAGTAGTTAGTATTTCTAGATTTAGAAAACTTAATTTCCTCTACACCCTAGATTCTTAGGACTTTATTTGGCGATTCCGGTATATTGGGTCACACACGTCTTTACCTCGGTTCACCTTGGTGAAAGGACCCAACCCCGATTTAGCTTCCTAAATCGGAATCAAACCCCTTCGAAAACACGAACCAACAAAAATTTTTCGAAATTTGGGCAGAGTTTCGTTACTAGCGTGGAATTACCATTACCTGCACGCTGAAAATACACTTCATCCTATGCCACAAAAAGCAAACCGTGGGCACCAATCCCATCCGGATTTCTCAATATATCAACAGTAAAGTAAAGTAGTAAATATATAATCATAATCTCGTATGAAATCTCATGCTCGTAAAACCATAATCATGCTGCATGCTCAAGTTCATAAAACGTATATAAACGACTCGCAATCAATCCGTGAAAATAAATTGTCCACTCACAGACTGGCGTAACGCGTATCGCGTTAACCCGTGATCCGGCGGAATGTCCCTCGCCAAACAAACGATCACGAACCCCTGAATATCCACAATGTCCAATATTCAAAGTCATAATCCGACAATACAAATCAAACCACGAGAAACCACCGTTCTCGGAAATACACAATTCAAAGTCGACAAATCGTCGAAAATCCGTATATACCACCTCAATACCTCGCTTTATGTTCGGACGCTCAACTCGAAAAACGAACCTCCCCACTGCGTTCGGAGCGCGATTTCGAGTCAAACGACATGCAACTTGCCGAAAGTCAAAAAGTCAACCCGTTGACCGTTGACCGCCGTTGACCGCCGTCCACGGCGGCGCCACTGTTGACCGGAAAATTTCACGGCGGAGCCACCCCTATTCCACTCAAAATCACCCACTGAGCAACTTTGTCAACTGCACCGAAGTCCAATTCTCACTCTAACACATCCAATTTCAATGAAACCCGAATTGTACACAAATTTTCCAATCCAAAATTCTCCATGTATACATCGAATTGAAACACGAAACTTACAGGGAAGCATCAAGGGGATGAGAGCTTCAAAGCCCACTCAAAGTTGTAGCTCAATTCGGCCGAAATCGGAGTTCACCATTAAACCCAAAAATTTGCAAACTTGGCCGGATTTTTCTCTCTCTCCGGCGAGCCTCGCCGCAAACGGTGGCCGGCACCACCACGAGGGAACCACGCCGAGCATAACTAGCCCTAGGCCGAAGCCTAGGGTGGCCGGAATCGATCCACCACCGTGGAGCCACCATGAAGCCAACGTGAAATCTCACTCTCCACCGAGTTGACCGAGTCAACTCGGTCAACACCCAAACTGGAAAGTCTTCCCCTTGCCCAAAATAGCAGGTTACTATATATAGCCTTTCCCAAAACGGAAACTTCATGTTTATCCATTTCGACGAACTTCAAACGCGCATAACTTCTTCGTCGTAATTCCGATTCCGATAATTCTCGCGGCCATGAATTCGACTCGACATAATCTTTCATAATCACCCAAAGTCAAACACATCAACCAAACGGACAAAAAGTCAACCCTTTGAACCAACACACAATTAAATCAACCAAACAATCAACAATCGGCAAAATTCGCAACTAATTCCTCGTAACTCTAAATCATGCTCCGGAAGTTCCCACGAACTCGAAATTAAATTCTGAACAACTTCCATGAAGAAGCCGAAACCAAATTCTCGTCCGATAATTTAGTCGCGAACAAACCCGCCATTTAAATCCGTTTCCGTCGAAACTTCAAATATTCATAACTAATTCCTCGGTCGTCCAAATAACAATCCGGAACCGCCCACGAACTCGTAATCACACGTACAACGACTCTCGAGAAGAGACCCGGCTCCAATTCTCGGCCAAGAATTTAGTCGTTAACGAGTTCGACGCTTCAAACAGCTGTCGTAAACCTGCGACTACGCAGTAACTTACGTATACAGCTGATCATACTGCTGATTCTGGTCCGGGTCGTCACAAATCCACCCCCCTTAGAAAAATTTCGACCTCGAAATTTCCGAGTATGCCGACTACAAGGTAGGAGCACTGCCTCTGCATACTGCTCAACTCACCAACGGCAACCTCAACTGAACAACTCTGACAACCGTCTCCACAATAGGAGATAATTCCGTGTTGGAATCCCTGTACCCTCAAATCACAAATCTGAACTGGCTCACACAATCGCCAAGTGTTCCTACATAATGAACAGATAGGGTGCACAATAGATAGCAAACCCGAAACACAGTTCCGCCACACGGAACACAACACACATAAAAGCCAACACTATAGGCGATGTCGAACCACACGGCATAACACAACCTCGCATATGGCCACACACAGATCAAAATATCAAGGCAATCACAACTCAGTTCACACATCAATATATCTCACATATTCATATCAGCATAGCTCGAACATCGAACTCGGGCAATAACCAATCCATTTCCGCTAATCTGACAGTCTGTGGTAACACACTCCACAAAATCGGAAACAAACATTAACTCAAATTCAAACCAAACTCACTCCAACACAATGAAGTACAACATCGTTCCTCAAAACGACGTCAAACAATATCAAAATCACAGTGGACAACAACCTGGTACTGCAAGCAACCTCGAACAGCTGAAACTGCTGGTCCCGAATCCTCCGGAACTACAATACCAAGGTCCACAACATGCCCTCCAAGGCCTGAATAGTCCTCAAAGATCGCTCGCCAATCCGAGGATAAGAACTGGTACCAACTCGTAATCTGGTCCCCAATGCTTACTGCAAAGCTTGCCAACACTCCGTCGTAGCTGATTATCTCGATCAGCGGACTGGGACACAGATACACCACGTAAATAGCCAATCTTCGTCAAACATAGTTATGCCAGCCAACCACTGGAACCATCTCCGAAAGTACAAGGAACTGTACTGAGTACGTCAGACGACCTACAAAGGCCCAACAATTGGTATCACGAACCAAAGTGCAAACAACATACACAAACACAACAACAATCGCCACGTCTAATCGGAAATCTTCAATGGCTGACACTTCTCGGCAAGTCTCTGCCTCCTAGCCATCGCCAGTCGACGAATGTGGCATCAGCACACACAAGCTGCTACATTGCTCTTCATGTTGCGTCACGAGTAGTAAACTTGGAATATCAGGCACATCTCCGTACCACTGGTGCACATCGCACGCAAAACAATTAGCTTTAACATCTCACACTTGAACTCAGCTCCCATAGCTCGCAACTCGGCTAACACGGAAACTCGAGCCACACACACATGAAACACTGACGCTCCTGACTCTCGACTGAATGCATCAGCAACAACATCATCCCAGACGGATGATCAAAGTACAACCTCTAACCTTCCCCGAACAAACTCAAAGGTGCAGCCATAGTCGTTAATCGACTCCATCCATCGACACTGCCTCAAGCCCAAACCTGGCCGAAAATGCAAGTGGATGTAACTCAAGTGATCAGTGCACATCCTACACTGCGCTGTACGCCGTAGTAGTAGTGTCTCGAACTCTCTGATGCTAACATAAACATAGCTACTCCCAAATCATACACAGGATACGTAGCTACATAAGGTTTCCGCTGCCCGAAACCATGAGCCACCGTTCTGCTACACATCATCAAAGCACAACCAAATCCAAACCTCGATGCCTCGCCGTAACTCACGACCACGAACTCACCACGATCGTCAGGTAAGGTCAAAACCGAAACAACGGTCAATCATCTTGCAGGAGTAAGTAACTCTCCTCGCGTGCATCGAACCACTCGAACTTGACGCCTTCTTCGTCAATCCGGAAAGTGAAGTGGCAATTCAGGAAAATACTGTACAAGCCATCGGTAATAGCCTGCCAAACGCAAGAAACCCCTGATCTCTGGTACACGGGTAGGGCAACCCCAAACCAACACGGCTTCTAACTGGTCAGGAATCACGCCAACTTCCTCGGATAACGTCACACAACCCAAAATCTTCACACTAATCAACCAAAACTCACACTGGCTAAACCTCGCAAACACTTGGTCGTCTCGCAAAGTCCGCGAAACCACTCACAATTGCTTCAGGTGCTGGCCCACACTCCTGGAGTGAATAAGGATATTGTCGACGAACATGACCGCAACTCGTCCAGAATCACCTGAACATCTGGTCCATCGAGTCCACACGATCTACGGGGCATTGGTCAACCAAACACGTGACCAATAACTCGTAATGCCCGCACCACGATCTGAAAGCTAACGCAGCCACATCTGACTCATCAAACCTCAACTGATAATATCCAGTCCCGAAATCAATCCTCGACAAGACTGAAGCTCTCACAAGCTGATCAACCAATCGTCAATCCAAAGCGGAGGATACTCACTCTCCTCTGAAGCGAATCAGGCTTCGGTAGTCAATGCACCATCTCGTCGAACCAACCAACATCCGTACACATAATGCAAAAGTACACCACGCAAATACACTAGGTCACATGAAATCTCCTGAAACCTCCTCCAGCAACTCCTGGAGTCGGAACTATAGCTCCATCAGCTCCGCTGGCTCCAAACGACAAAATGCCGGTAAAATGAGTCCAGCGCCTGGTACAAGCTCAATGGTGTAGTCAGTCTCCCGAACTGGAGGAACACCTGGTAGCTCCTCCGGAATACATCTGGAAACTCGGAAACCATCTCAATGTCACCAATGTAGGGTACAACAACCATAGTATCCACAACATGGGCTAAACAAACCACACAACTTGTCTCCACCATCCGCTCGACCATCACCACGAAACAGTATCTCGGGGAAATCTGGTCGTCGAAACACAACCTCCTCATCGAGGCACTCGAACACAACCAAATGCGTCGTCAGTAAGTCCATACTCACAAACACACCAAAATCACAACATCCAGCTACAACAAATCCACGGCTAAACCATATCCTCCAACAAGGATCTCGTAACCTCCGGATGGATGCAACACTCTCCAAAACCTCGGAAGTGGAGATACAGACACAATCACCATGGACATCAAACAACAGTAACCTCGGAGAAAAGTCTGTCCTCAAACAAGGTCATGGCACGAACTCCAACATGCCCAACTAGTCGCCCACATCAATTGCGACTTGCTGAATAACTCGTCAAAATGGTACATTGATCAGACGGTAGGAACAACATGAGAGTCTCCTCGTAACTCTAAGCCGTCGAACTGCTAACACAGCTGACTGAGGGCACTCCCTCGTAACGTGACCCTTCTAGCCACCGAAACAGCAACTGAAAGTGCTCCTCGAACACAAATCACCGCAATACCTGCTGCGTGAAAGGATCGCCAATGATCACCCAAACTCATGCCACAGGAGCAAATCCGCTACTCTGTGATCTCCGCCTTCGCCAAACGGATCAGCAGAGGATCCTTAACATAATCGAAAAGGCCACAGTCTGATGACGTCACTGATCCCGAAGTGTCAGAACTCAACCTCATCAAAATCTCAACTAAGTCCACTTTCCTCAAACCATCACATCAAAAACCGTACACATCTTTCCCTCACAATAACCTCGCCACTGAGTGCAACACACTAAGCTCCTCACGGATATCTCGAGGCACATCAATCAGACTCTCTCTGATACTCAGGTTCAAACTCATCTCGAACCTCGTGCATAGCTCCCTCTGAAGACACATAACACGTGCAAACAAGAACAAACACGTGGACAATGCATCTCTGCCTCAGGTGGGTAAGCACTCCACATTCGAATGCTGGGTAGCCTGATAAACCATCACTGTATACACAACACCCTGAATGTAGGCCATGGAGTCACAACCGGAACTCACATAATACCAGCCCACAAAATACAACAATCTGACTCAGGCAAACATCTCTGCCACAACTCACCGCTCTGAGGCCACATATAGATGCCCATATACACATCCCCAGGTAAACCGTGCCACATAGTTCACTGAACTCTGAATACTCATCTGAATCCACTGTTCTCTGGCAATTCACGCGTCGAATGATCCTCAACAGGATCCACAACCGAAATGACACGGAAAGCACGTCAGGAGGCATCCTAATGAATACAATATCGTTCACAACAAGTGGAACGTAATCATGGAACTTCAAATATTTGAAAGCATACAACACCCGGAATTTGATGATTATCCGCCGGCCGGTCGGGTCACCATTCCAGACATGCTGTACACTCTCAAATATCCTTGGTAAACACGACTACAGAAGTCTACAGAACCTATAACCTAATGCTCTGATACCAAGCTGAAAGGACCCAACCCCGATTTAGCTTCCTAAATCGGAATCAAACCCCTTCGAAAACACGAACCAACAAAAACTTTTCGAAATTTGGGCAGAGTTTCGTTACTAGCGTGGAATTACCATTACCTGCACGCTGAAAATACACTTCATCCTATGCCACAAAAAGCAAACCGTGGGCACCAATCCCATCCGGATTTCTCAATATATCAACAGTAAAGTAAAGTAGTAAATATATAATCATAATATCGTATGAAATCTCATGCTCGTAAAACCATAATCATGCTGCATGCTCAAGTTCATAAAACGTATATAAACGACTCGCAATCAATCCGTGAAAATAAATTGTCCACTCACAGACTGGCGTAACGCGTATCGCGTTAACCCGTGATCTGGCGGAATGTCCCTCGCCAAACAAACGATCACGAACCCCTGAATATCCACAATGTCCAATATTCAAAGTCATAATCCGACAATACAAATCAAACCACGAGAAACCACCGTTCTCGGAAATACACAATTCAAAGTCGACAAATCGTCGAAAATCCGTATATACCACCTCAATACCTCGCTTTATGTTCGGACGCTCAACTCGAAAAACGAACCTCCCCACTGCGTTCGGAGCGCGATTTCGAGTCAAACGACATGCAACTTGCCGAAAGTCAAAAAGTCAACCCGTTGACCGTTGACCGCCGTTGACCGCCGTCCACGGCGGCGCCACTGTTGACCGGAAAATTTCACGGCGGAGCCACCCCTATTCCACTCAAAATCACCCACTGAGCAACTTTGTCAACTGCACCGAAGTCCAATTCTCACTCTAACACATCCAATTTCAATGAAACCCGAATTGTACACAAATTTTCCAATCCAAAATTCTCCATGTATACATCGAATTGAAACACGAAACTTACAGGGAAGCATCAAGGGGATGAGAGCTTCAAAGCCCACTCAAAGTTGTAGCTCAATTCGGCCGAAATCGGAGTTCACCATTAAACCCAAAAATTTGCAAACTTGGCCGGATTTTTCTCTCTCTCCGGCGAGCCTCGCCGCAAACGGTGGCCGGCACCACCACGAGGGAACCACGCCGAGCATAACTAGCCCTAGGCCGAAGCCTAGGGTGGCCGGAATCGATCCACCACCGTGGAGCCACCATGAAGCCAACGTGAAATCTCACTCTCCACCGAGTTGACCGAGTCAACTCGGTCAACACCCAAACTGGAAAGTCTTCCCCTTGCCCAAAATAGCAGGTTACTATATATAGCCTTTCCCAAAACGGAAACTTCATGTTTATCCATTTCGACAAACTTCAAACGCGCATAACTTCTTCGTCGTAATTCCGATTCCGATAATTCTCGCGGCCATGAATTCGACTCGACATAATCTTTCATAATCACCCAAAGTCAAACACATCAACCAAACGGACAAAAAGTCAACCCTTTGAACCAACACACAATTAAATCAACCAAATAATCAACAATCGGCAAAATTCGCAACTAATTCCTCGTAACTCTAAATCATGCTCCGGAAGTTCCCATGAACTCGAAATTAAATTCTGAACAACTTCCATGAAGAAGCCGAAACCAAATTCTCGTCCGATAATTTAGTCGCGAACAAACCCGCCATTTAAATCCGTTTTCGTCGAAACTTCAAATATTCATAACTAATTCCTCGGTCGTCCAAATAACAATCCGGAACCGCCCACGAACTCGTAATCACACGTACAACGACTCTCGAGAAGAGACCCGGCTCCAATTCTCGGCCAAGAATTTAGTCGTTAACGAGTTCGGCGCTTCAAACAGCTGTCGTAAACCTGCGACTACGCAGTAACTTACGTATACAGCTGATCATACTGCTGATTCTGGTCCGGGTCGTCACATCAGTGTCCATAGCACAGTGAATGCCACTACACCACGTACCAGAATCTCATTCAAACTCTTAGAGTGCTCATTGATGTTTCCTTGAGGGGGGTATCAAAGAAGCACCGTGGAAGGCCCTCAAGGCTTTGAGTACTTGGAGAGTTTGGAGGCCTAACATCAAGTGGTTTCTTAGTGTGGTTTTCAAGTTTATTCCCTTTCATCATCCGCATCTACACACGCCATCTTATGGGTCATCATCTGTTTTTTGGAAGACTAATTTAGGGTTTAACATCGTGGCTTCGTTAAGAGAAGGGTCAAGTACTAGTAGTGAAGAAGAATGTGGTATACCAGTGTTGAAAGTGAATAACCAAGAAGTACTTAGGAGTTTGTTTGATCTTGTCGTAGAGACACAACGCGAGGGGCACCTCGGGTATTTAGAATTCAAGTCGATCCTCAACTTGAGGAAGAAGAAGAGCTACCCCTTGAAAATCCACAATTTGAAGAGGAGGAGGAACCGCAAGTAGAGCAAATCACAATGGAGGATGAGGTAAATGAAGGGAGACCATTGAGGGAGTGTGCTCTTCCCTCTTTGGCGGCTCACATGGGGTGCATCGTGTTACAACCATTAGTGGGCGAGTCATTTGAGATCAAGCTGAGTTTCTTGCAAACTCTTCCATTGTTCCTTGGCAACGCCAATTCGGACCCTTACTTGCACTTATTAGAGTTCAAGGACGCACGTGCCGGCCTAAACATCCGCAATATAGACCCCGAACAATTGAGGTTGAGGGTCTTTCCATCGAGCTTGCGGGATAAAGCAAAAGATTGGCTCAACAAGCTCCCTCCTAACTCTATCAATTCATGGGAAGGCCTCCAACTCATCATTAAATACTTCCCTCCGGGCAAAATTAACGAAAGAAGGACAAGCTTAATGACCTTTCATGATGAGGATGTCAAGTTGTTTTGTGAAGCATGGGAGAGATTCAAGGACTTAGAGCTTGGTTGTCTGAACCACGGGCAATCTCAAGACATGCTTATGTCCCTTTTTTACCAAAGGCTAAGCATAGAAACGAAAAGAAAGGTCGACAATGCATGTGGTGGAGATTTCATGGACAAGACCGCGGAGGAACCCTATATCTTGCTTAAGAAGTTGACGGAAAGGTCAGCATTGTGGGATATCAAGACTAGTATAAAGAAGTTGGCAATATCAATGAGGGAGGCCACCCAAACCAATAGGGGTGGTATCTATGAACTCAAGGGATCCCATCAAAAAGAATATGCTATCAAGCGGCTTGAGGAATCAATGAATAGGAAGTTAGAACTCTTAATGAAGCAAAGAAGAAGTGGAGGCCAAGCCCACCAAGTGTCAAAAATTTGTATAGAGCTAGTCACTTGCTTAATATGCGAAAGCACAGTGCATGAGACTTTGAGTTGTCCTCATCAAGAGAATTATCCGGAAATTATCGAAGAGTGCAAGGGAGTCTTCTATGACCAACAAAAGAATAATCCATACTCCAACATCTATATTCCGGGATGGAGGAACCACCCTAACTTCTCATGGGGTGGTCCAAATCAAAGTCAAGGTAACCGAGGTCAATGTGGGTTGCCAAAGGCCAATGGTGGTTTCCAAGGACAAGGAGGAAGGTACAATGAAAGGGGAAACCATGGAAACTTTGGTGCTTCCGGAAATGGAAGTAAAGAATTCTCTAATTATCAAGGAGCTCCCGAATTCGCACAAAAAACTGTGGGGGGTTGGGGGGGAGGTTTCTAATTCCTCGGGTAGTAACCTTACCGACCACGAGCGCCATTTGTTCCACGAACTCAACAACAACCTTTGCTACAAGCGCCAATTCCTCTACCATAATTGGAGGCACCTAAGTCCAACATGGATGAGCTCTTGGCAAGGCTAGTGAAGGGCCATGACGACCTAACAAAGACTCAAGCTGAAGATAAAAAGGATTTTCTTGAAATCTTCATTAGTTTGAAAGGGGATAACCAAGCACTCCGAAATGAGAGCCAAAGCATTATTCACAAGTTGGAGATGCAAGTGTGCCAATTGCCTAAGGCATATCAAGACCAAGGGAATATCAAAGTCCATGAGTTTCCCTCCACCACCAAGAAGAATCCCAAACACCAAGTCAATTTAGTCAAGGCGGTGTTGAGATCCGGAAGGGGATTCGAGAATTATGATGATGCTCCTATTATGGAGAACGATGATAGAAACACCAATTGTGTATAAGAACCATGCCGGAGTTGAAGAGGCTACCACTAGTGGGGAAAAGGTTGTGAGATTTCAAGAGAATACCACTTCAATTCCGTATGAAAATGCTAGTGAGTCGAAGGATGAAGACGAAGGGCTTGAGGTTGAGCATGTATATTCAGAGAATGGAATGAGTCGACATGGGGCTGCTGGAAAGAGTCTAGAAGGAAGAGACATGGTTAGAGAGCATCCGGGGCATGAATTAAGGAAGGAACAAAGAGGAGGAGCTGCCTAGAATTCGACGGGTCGAGGATCCTATTCGAATGCACACTATTGTCTAGGATGGAACAACCTCTCTACCCGTTGAGAAGTCTACTCGACCGGTCGAGAAACAGGGGCAGGACAAGTCTAAGGGGCATTTCAAGAATGGTCGAAGTGAGGAAGAAGTATACCTACCCTTCCCCCAAGTGAAGAACAAGGAGAGGGCTCAAGTAAACTTGGATCGAAAGACTAAAGAGTGCTTGGATGTATTTAAGAAGGTAGAAATCAACATTCCTCTCTTTGAAGCCATCCAAATTATCCCAATGTACTCCAAGTTCTTGAAAGACCTATGCACCAACTGAAGGTATAAGAATAAGCTACAAAGGGAAGAACACGGATCTAAGAAAGTGAAGTTCAATGCCACGGTGTTGGCTATCATACAAAAGAAGGTGCCTAAAAAGTTAGCATATCCGGGAAGCTTTACCGTGCCATGTACCATCGGAATGAAATACTTTCCAAAGACCTTGATGGATCTTAGTGCTTCCATCAATTTGATGCCTTACTCGGTATACCAAGGGCTTGCCTTATGAAGAATCAAACCGGTGAGTATGTCACTACAACTTGCCGATCGAAGTGTGGTGCATCCGCGGGGTATAGTTGAAGATGTGTTAGTGGTGATTGGCGAACTAGTGATACCCGCCGATTTTGTGATACTTGACATGGAGGAACCTAGAGGACACAAAGATCTCCCAATCATCTTCGGAATGGCCTTCATGGCTACAGCCAAGATGAAAAGTGATGTGAAGGGCGGAGTACTCACTTTGGAGGTATTTGACAAAATTGAAACCTTCCAAATCTTCCATGATGCGGGTCCTATTCCCAAATTACAGGCATTTATGGTCAAAGTAATTGACACAGAGCTTCATCAAGAGTTAGATGATCTCTCCAACCAAATCTACATGGAGGGTAATCCCAAGGAAGAGGTGGATGCGGCATTAGTGGTTGGATATGAAGAATGTTTGTTTAGATCTACTATTGAGGGGCACGTGGCATTGAATTGCATAATGACTTCCCAAAACATCTACGGACCTAGGATCTCTCTCAAGCCACTTCCATTCACTGGTTTGGGGGCTAGAGCACGTGAAGGCAACCACTACTCCCAGAATACTATAGATCGGGTGAATGTTTATGACACATTTCTCACCATCCAAGAGGGGTCGATCCTCCCGGAGCTTGTGCTAAAACAAATATTGAACACTCTTAAATATGTGTTCTTGGACGAGAGGCGTGAGAAGCCTTTGATCATCTCATCTTTACTAGATGAGGGTTAAAAGGCTATATTTCTTGATGTGTTAAGAAGAAACAAGGAGGCAATTGGGTTGTCCTTAAGTGATATCAAAGGAATCAGCCCCACCATTTGTGAACATCACATCTACACTACCTTAGACACCAAGCCAAGTTGGCAACCTCAATGGCAGCTCCACCCGAATATGTAAGAGGTGGTAAAGAAGGAGGTGTTGAAACTTCAAGCCAATGGGATCATTTATGCCATATCAGATAGCCCATGGATCTCACCTACACAAGTGGTACCGAAGAAGGGGGGACTACTGTAGTGCCCAACGCTCAAGGGGAGTTGATAACATCAAGGACAGTCAATAGTTGGAGGTTTTTTATCAACTATCAGAAGCTTAATGTGGCTACCCATAAGGATCATTTCTCATTGCCATTTATCGACCAAATGCTTGAGAAGTTGACCGGGCATGATTACTATTGTTTCCTAGATGGGTATAACGGCTACAACCAAATTTCTATCAATTCAGAGCACCAAGAGAAGACGGCCTTCACATGCCCTCAATGGGTCTTTGCCTTACGTAGAATGCCTTTTGGTTTGTGTAATGCACCGGCTACTTTCCAACGTTGTATGCAAGCTATATTTTAGGGCATGATTGGTAAATTTGTCAAAGTATTTATGGATGATTTGTGACAACCCGAACCAAAAATGGAATATTTATCGACTTGATTTGCGAGTTTCGCGATTAGTCACGATTTTGTCGTAATTGGTTAATATGGCGGCCTCGTTAACGACTAAATTATCGGGCAAGAATTTGATTTGGGATCCTTCACGAAAGTTGTAGATAATTTAATTTCGAGCTCGTGGGAACTTCCGGAGGATTATTTCGAGTTACGAGGAATAAGTTATGAATATTTTCGGCCGTTGGATTTTGTCGTATTTATCCGTTTGGGTTTCGATACGTGTTCGATATAAATACGGACGAACACGTGACGATTTTGGAAAGTTTCCAAATTGGGTAACTGGGCGGTTGACCTGCGTTAGCCACGGGTCAAGGACGACCCGTTTTGGAGCCGTGGGTCTTTGCCGTCGTTGGGCCATTTTCCGGCCACGGTTGGCCGAGGTCTCTTGATGAAAAGTAATGGGCTCGTGCCCCTCTTCAATTTGGTAGGTGGATGGCCTTGTATGGTTGCCGGAGGAGAGAGTATCGTCACGGCAAAGATGGAGTTTTCCAGCGAGAAATCGGTGGCCTTGGGTGGCGGGGATGGCGGCCGAGATGGTGGTTGTCCTTTGAAGGGTTTTGTTAGCCTTTGGGAGAGGAAGCTTTTAGAAGTGATTTCAAGCCTTGCCGTGGCCGGACAGAGGAGATCAGAGGTGGTGAAATTCCGGTGAGGGTTTTGATTTTCAAGGTGAGATTTGGACCTTTTACGATCAAAATTGGGCTTAACTTTGAACTAGAAAGTTGTTGGAAATGTCGAGATCTTCAAATCCATGTGTAGGTCAATTTTTTCTAGACCGATGACATTTTTCGGCGATGGCGATTTTCCGGCCGAGGTATTTTTCGACAAGTTTTATGTCGTTTTGCTCGGAATCGCGCACCGATCGCAGTGGTGAGGTTTATATTTTGAATTGAGCATCGGAAATTATAGCGAGGTTTTATGGTGTGATTATTGGATTTTTGACGATTTCGTCGATATTGAGTTATATGTTTCCAGGAATGGTTGATTCTCGAGATGTGGTTCAAGGTTTTGATGTGACGACCCGAACCAGAATCAGATGTGTGTTTGGTACGATTCTCGAGATTTGGTTTTAGTCGCAGTTTTGCGATATTATGTGGTTTGCCGATTCGATTCGCGACTTTGTTTTTGGTCAAGAATTTGAGTTGGGTGTCTTCACGGAAGTTGTAGAGTACGTGATTTCGAGTTCGTGGGCGGTTTCGGAAGATTTTTCCGATAATCGAGGAATATTTTATGATTATTTGAAGTTTCAGGTTCCGACGAGTTTATCCGATTGTTTCGAGTTTATCCGAATTGTGATGGTTATCCATTTCGAATCGTCGTTTGACCCGAGGGACGAGTATAAATATCGAAAAGTCGAAAAATAGTCGTGAATTGTCGGAAACTTCATTGTGAACTTTGACCAAGCTTTGACTTTTGGTTGACTTTCCTATTTTGGAAAGTGGAAGAGCTGCCGAGAAGGGGAGGTTTCCCGAACGGGAAAGTGAATTCCGGCGACCGGATTACGGCAACGATTCACCTCGGGACAGGTATGGTTAGGTTCCTCCTTTGATTTCGAGCTTGATGGTATGTTGTTTGAGTGGATTTGATGTCGTTTGGGTGTAACCCGAAGTGGTTGATGTCGCCGGATTTCGCCGGAGACGGGAGGTGGTGCTCCGGCGAGATTTGAGGGGGGATTTGTTGGGGCTTTTGCTCCCTACACCTTGGGGAGGCTCTCGGGGTGGTTAGTTTTGGAAGGGAGAAGGTTTTGGGTCGAACCCGAGTTAGGATCCGATTTGAATGTTCGATCGGGTTTCATGAAGTTGAGGTGGTTCCGGGCTGAATTGGCCTTCGGGGTAGAAGGGAAACATGTTCGCCTTGATGAGACCTAGAGGACTGGAGAGTTTGGCCGTGGGATTCCTCCGTTGACGGCGCGCCGCCGCCGGCGGCGGCGGTCAACGGCGGTCAACGGTGGAGGAAAAGTCAACTTTTCAGATTTTGATGTAATTAGTGTCATTTTTCTCGTAATCGCGCCCTGGTTATCGTACGGAGGTTTTCGGGTTGATTTGGTTAGCCGATTTTCAGTCGAGATTTCGAGTTGGGATTTCGGGATTTCCGTAATTCATTTTGCACTGCATTTTGTATTTCCGGGAACGGTTGGTTTCCGTGCATCGGTACAGTGTTGTGGATCACGATATTGATCAGTTGTGTGTATATATGTTCAGGGGATCGAGATCGAGATTCGGATCGTGATCGTGCTTCGGGCGAGGGTACTTCCGCCGGACCACGTGTTTAGCGCGAGATCGCGCTAGCTGATCTGTGAGTGGACATTTTATTTTCACGGAAACGATTGCGAGTCTTTTCTATGATTTATGAACTTGAGCATGCGTATGAGTTTTCGGATTAAATGAGCATGTGTTTTACGATTATACGATTATACTTATACGATTATACGTATACGAGTATACATACACTTATATGCTGTTTCATGCATTTGCATCGAAATGTTTATGATTTGGTTTACACAGAGTACAGTCGTTATATGTTGTTGTATCGATACACTCGCATCCCGGCTGATCCCCGAGGATGTGTACCGGGGGAGGCTGTGACTCCTGACCCGTGACCTGTACCGGGGGGAGGCAGACCTCTGACCTGAGGCCTTTCTGGCTAGAATCGCGTGGAAGTCTGGGACTCCGTGATTCTGACTGTACTAGCACGGTGTGTGTCCATAAGTGACCCCGTGGAATTTATACTTGCATGCTCAGTACACTGGAGGAGTGTGAGTTTTACCTCGTGTACCATGTATTGTTTTTATTTACCTGGACTCGCATATGTTTTTATAACATATATACTCGGTGAAAGACATTTATTTTCGTCCACTCACTCTAACGTGTTTATTGTCTTTCCCCTGGGCTTTTCGGTTTCCGTGCCCAGTTTGCGGTTCAGGTTTGGTGTTTCACGTCGCGGTTTGGAGGCTAGTGATCAGAGTCACCTGTGTTTTCCAGTAGGTTTCAGTTTCACCTACTGATGTACATATTGTATATGTTTTACACTAGAGGTCGCTCTGATACATTCCGATACTTGTTTATACGGATTTTCTCAGATATACATATATATAGTTCAATATGTTACTGTTTGTTGATTATATTGATGTTGAGAAATCCGGATGGGATTGGTGCCCACGGTTTGATTTTTGTGGCATAGGACGAAGTGTTAATTTCCGCGTGCAGGTTATGGTAATTCCACGCTAGTAACGAAACTCTGCCGAAATTTCAGAAAATTTTTGTTGGTTCGTATTTTCGAAGGGGTTCGATTCCGGTTTAGGGAGCTAAATCGGGGTTGGGTCCTTTCAGCTTGGTATCAGAGCATTAGGTTGTCAGATTCTGTAGACTCTTGTAGTTGTGACGCTTAGGGTATTTGAGTTGATACAGCATGGCTGGAGTGATGACCCGACTGGCCAGCGGTACTCATCAATACTTCGGGTGTTGTGTGTCCTCAAATATCTGCGGTTTCATGATTACGTTCTTTCTGCTTGTGCCTAATGCTTGTCTTGTATCAGTAGGATGCCTCCTCGACGTGGTCCCCGTGTCGATCGGGATGATGATCCTGATGAGGATCGCCGAACGCGCGACTTGCTTATGCGAGTGTTGCGTTTGGAGGAGCGTTTTGACCCTGTGGTCAAGGCTCGTACTGCGGGTGCTACTGTGTTTTCGGGTTCAGTTGATCCAGAGATATGCGAGGCATGGTTGGTTCAGATTGAGCGTGTTTGTGAGCGTCTACAGTTTACACCTGAGCAGATGTCAGTAGCCGCAGTTGGTTTACTTGAGGGTGATGCATACTTTTGGTGGGTCAGTACTGACAGAGTTCCTGTGGATACTCCGTGGACATTGTTTCGTGATCTGTTTATGCGGAGATACTTCAATCAGGCTACCCAGCAGCGCAAGTACGAGGAGTTTACGAACTTGAGGCAGGGCAGTTTGTCTGTACTTGAGTATCGAGATCGGTTTACTCGTTTGTCTCGTTTTGCGCGGGATATGGTGGCTACAGAGGAAGCCAAGTGTCGCAGGTTTGAGCTGGGATTGAATCTGAGCATCAAGGCGACGCTGACTACGATGCCCCGGAACAACTTCGATGAGTTTGTTAGTGCTGCACTCCGAGGCGAGGATATAGAGCGGGAGAGACAGCAGAGGTACCAGCCCAGACGGTTTGAGGAGGGTGGACCGAGTCAGGGGCCTTCGAAGAGGCAGAGTTCTGATACTTCCGGTTCAGCTTCATCCTCAGGCGGGGGATCGTATCGACCACCAGCTAGTGTACCTAGACGGAGGCCGGGATGGAGGAGAGACAGACCACAGCGACCGCAGGCTAGTGCAGGTTCTAGCGGTTCTAGTTATCCTCGACGTACCGGTGGCACTTTTGCTGTACCGCGGGAGTACCCATTGTGTAATTTCTGCCACATGCATCACTTAGGACCGTGTCAGCGTAGTCCTGTCACTTGTTTCCGCTGTGGCCAGGTGGGTCACTATGCGAGGGAGTGTCCCCAGTTGTATGGTGGTGAAGGACAGGCAGCCCAGAGTTCCGGAGGTGAACGAGGTACCACTTCGGGAGCGCGACCAGCACAGTCTGCAGGCCAGGGCAGGCAGCAGGGTCAGGCTCAGCGAGGACGACCGGCCGGACAGGCGAGGGTTCATGATATGACTCTACGTGAGGGCAGAGCATCACCGGAGGTCGTTATCGGTACGTTACATGTTTTTGGTATTCCTGTAGTTGCATTGCTAGATCCAGGTGCCACACATTCATTCATATCATTTAGACTGTCATCATTGGCTACGGTACCTGCATCTCCACTTCCGGGGTTGTGGAGAGTGTTGTATCCGTCAGGAGAGGTTGTGAGCATCGGTTGGGTTTACCGAGATTGTGAGGTGTTTATTGATGGCCATGGTTTAGCCGCTGATCTGTTGTTGCTTGATATTGTGGATTTCGATCTGATATTGGGCATGGACTTTTTGGAGTCGCACTGGGCTATGTTTGATTGCCACAGGAAGGAGGTCGCGTTTCGACGACCAGGGTTACCCGAGATACTGTTTCGCGGCGAGAAGAACACTTCCCTACCGTGTTTGATTTCCGCGATGAGGGCGGATCGGCTGATGAAGAAGGGTTGTGTTGCTTACTTAGCCCATGTTGTGGATACTACAGCTGTAGTGCCAGACCTTGGTAGTATCGAGGTTGTATCGGAGTTTCCGGATGTATTTCCAGCAGAGTTACCTGGTATACCCCCTGTGCGGGAGATTGACTTTACTATTGAGTTGTTACCAGGTACTGGACCGATATCCCAGACACCATACCGGATGGCGCCTGCAGAGTTGAGGGAGTTACAGATTCAGCTTCAGGAGTTGTTAGAGAAGGGATTCATTCGACCGAGTGTTTCTCCGTGGGGTGCTCCAGTGTTGTTTGTGCGGAAGAAGGATGGGTCCATGCGTTTGTGCATCGACTATCGGAAGCTGAATCAGATTACAGTGAGGAACAAGTATCCGTTGCCACGGATTGACGACTTGTTTGATCAGCTGAAGGGAGCAGCAGTCTTTTCGAAGATTGATCTTCGATCCGGATATCATCAGTTGAGGATCCGGGATTCAGATGTTGCCAGGACAGCGTTCAGGACGCGGTATGGGCACTATGAGTTTTTGGTTATGCCGTTTGGGTTGACCAATGCCCCCGCAGCTTTCATGGACTTGATGAATCGGGTGTTTCGTCGATTCCTGGACAAGTTCGTGATTGTGTTCATTGATGACATTTTGATATACTCGAGGAGTATGGGCCAGCACAAGAAGCACTTGCGAGCGGTGTTGCGGACTTTGCGGGACCATCAGTTGTTCGCGAAGTTTAGCAAGTGTGAGTTCTGGTTGAATAGTGTGAAATTTCTGGGCCACGTGATTTCGGCTGAGGGAGTTAGTGTTGATCCTGACAAGATCGAGGCTGTGCTGAATTGGAGTAGACCCACTACTGTGCCAGAGATTCGGAGTTTCTTGGGTTTAGCGGGCTACTACCGACGATTTGTGCAGGATTTCTCCCGGATAGCTACACCACTGACCAGATTGACGAAGAAGGGCGTCAAGTTTGAGTGGTCTGATGCGTGCGAGGAGAGTTACTTGCTCCTGAAGGAGAGATTGACTACCGCACCGGTTCTGACATTGCCAGACGACAGTGGTGAGTATGTTGTGTACAGCGATGCGTCGAAGTTGGGCCTTGGCTGTGTGTTGATGCAGCATGGTAGAGTCGTGGCATATGGTTCCAGACAGCTGAAACCGCACGAGGTCAACTATCCGACGCATGATTTGGAGTTAGCCGCTATTGTGTTAGCGTTGAAGAGTTGGAGACATTACCTGTATGGTGCTCAGTGTAAGATTTTCACTGACCACAAGAGTCTCACCTACTTGCGGACACAGCCGGATCTAAACATGAGGCAGCGTCGATGGATGGAGTTGATCAACGATTACGATTGCACTTTCGAGTACCATCCGGGAAAGGCCAATGTTGTGGCAGATGCACTTAGCCGGAAATCGGGAGCCTCATTGTTTCATATGTGTGTGGCTAGAGTATCGATGTTAGCCGAGTTACGGGCTACGGGTGCTGTGTTTGACTATGATGATGATGGAGCCTTGTTGGCCAGCTTTCAGGTTCGACCTGTGTTGGTTGATCAGGTACGTGAAGCACAGGATTCAGATCCTTACTTGTTGAGCAAGAAGACCATGATTCAGAATGGTGTGCCTACAGAGTTCCGATTGAGCGACAACGGTACGTTGTTATTCAGAGGCAGATTATGTGTACCCAGGGACGAGGACTTGAAGAAGGAGATTCTGAACGAGGCCCACAGTTCAGCGTATGCGATGCATCCCGGAGGTACGAAGATGTTTCGTACACTTCGAGCGTACTATTGGTGGCGCAACATGAAGCGGGAAATTGCCACGTACGTGAGTCGGTGTTTGATTTGTCAGCAGGTGAAGGCGGAGAGGCAGAAACCTGCAGGGAAACTACAGCCACTTGAGATTCCAGTTTGGAAGTGGGAGCATATCACGATGGATTTCGTCTATCAGTTGCCACGTACTTCGGCGGGCAACACTGGCATTTGGGTTATCGTTGATCGATTGACGAAATCCGCACATTTTCTTGCACTTCCAGGGAAGGTTTCAGTGGGCAGATTAGCCAAGTTGTACTTATCAGAGATTGTTCGCTTGCACGGTGTGCCTGTATCCATTGTTTCTGACCGTGATAGTCAGTTCACTTCTGAGTTTTGGCAGGCGTTGCAGCGAGCGTTGGGCACGAGGTTGCGATTTAGTACAGCTTTTCATCCTCAGACTGACGGGCAGTCCGAGCGGACCATTCAGACTCTTGAGGATATGCTAAGATCATGTGTGTTGCAGTTTCGTGGAAACTGGGATCAGCAGTTACACTTGATTGAGTTCGCCTACAACAACAGCTATCAGGCCAGTATTGAGATGGCACCGTACGAGGCTCTGTACGGAAAGCAGTGTCGCACTCCATTATGTTGGAGTGAGGTGGGCGAGCGTTGGCTTATTGGTCCGGATTTGGTGAAAACCACGATGGAGGACATTCAAGTTATTCGGGATCGACTGAAGATTGCCCAGGATCGGCAGAAGAGTTACGCGGATGTGAGGAGGAAGAGCTTAGAGTTCGAGGTTGGTGATTGGGTCTTCCTGAAACTGTCTCCGTGGAGGGGAGTAGTGCGTTTCGGGAAGCGTGGCAAGCTTCGACCGCGGTACATTGGTCCGTATGAGATTACGGAGAGGGTTGGAGCTGTTGCTTACAGACTTGAGTTACCGGCTGAGATGGCTCGTGTGCATGATGTCTTCCATGTTTCGATGTTGCGGAAGTACATCTCAGATCCTTCACATGTGATAACCCCACAGCAGTTACCGATCAGAGAGGATTTATCGTATGTTGAGGAACCAGTGCAGATTCTCGATCGTCGTGAGCAGGAGTTGAGGCACCGCGTGATTCCGCTGGTGAAGGTCTTGTGGCAGAATCATTCAGTGGAGGAGGCCACTTGGGAGACCGAGCAGCGTATGCGGGAGCAGTATCCTCATCTGTTCACATGACAGGTACGTAAATTTCGAGGTCGAAATTTCTTTAAGGGGGGTAGATTTGTGACGACCCGAACCAGAATCAGATGTGTGTTTGGTACGATTCTCGAGATTTGGTTTTAGTCGCAGTTTTGCGATATTATGTGGTTTGCCGATTCGATTCGCGACTTTGTTTTTGGTCAAGAATTTGAGTTGGGTGTCTTCACGGAAGTTGTAGAGTACGTGATTTCGAGTTCGTGGGCGGTTTCGGAAGATTTTTCCGATAATCGAGGAATATTTTATGATTATTTGAAGTTTCAGGTTCCGACGAGTTTATCCGATTGTTTCGAGTTTATCCGAATTGTGATGGTTATCCATTTCGAATCGTCGTTTGACCCGAGGGACGAGTATAAATATCGAAAAGTCGAAAAATAGTCGTGAATTGTCGGAAACTTCATTGTGAACTTTGACCAAGCTTTGACTTTTGGTTGACTTTCCTATTTTGGAAAGTGGAAGAGCTGCCGAGAAGGGGAGGTTTCCCGAACGGGAAAGTGAATTCCGGCGACCGGATTACGGCAACGATTCACCTCGGGACAGGTATGGTTAGGTTCCTCCTTTGATTTCGAGCTTGATGGTATGTTGTTTGAGTGGATTTGATGTCGTTTGGGTGTAACCCGAAGTGGTTGATGTCGCCGGATTTCGCCGGAGACGGGAGGTGGTGCTCCGGCGAGATTTGAGGGGGGATTTGTTGGGGCTTTTGCTCCCTACACCTTGGGGAGGCTCTCGGGGTGGTTAGTTTTGGAAGGGAGAAGGTTTTGGGTCGAACCCGAGTTAGGATCCGATTTGAATGTTCGATCGGGTTTCATGAAGTTGAGGTGGTTCCGGGCTGAATTGGCCTTCGGGGTAGAAGGGAAACATGTTCGCCTTGATGAGACCTAGAGGACTGGAGAGTTTGGCCGTGGGATTCCTCCGTTGACGGCGCGCCGCCGCCGGCGGCGGCGGTCAACGGCGGTCAACGGTGGAGGAAAAGTCAACTTTTCAGATTTTGATGTAATTAGTGTCATTTTTCTCGTAATCGCGCCCTGGTTATCGTACGGAGGTTTTCGGGTTGATTTGGTTAGCCGATTTTCAGTCGAGATTTCGAGTTGGGATTTCGGGATTTCCGTAATTCATTTTGCACTGCATTTTGTATTTCCGGGAACGGTTGGTTTCCGTGCATCGGTACAGTGTTGTGGATCACGATATTGATCAGTTGTGTGTATATATGTTCAGGGGATCGAGATCGAGATTCGGATCGTGATCGTGCTTCGGGCGAGGGTACTTCCGCCGGACCACGTGTTTAGCGCGAGATCGCGCTAGCTGATCTGTGAGTGGACATTTTATTTTCACGGAAACGATTGCGAGTCTTTTCTATGATTTATGAACTTGAGCATGCGTATGAGTTTTCGGATTAAATGAGCATGTGTTTTACGATTATACGATTATACTTATACGATTATACGTATACGAGTATACATACACTTATATGCTGTTTCATGCATTTGCATCGAAATGTTTATGATTTGGTTTACACAGAGTACAGTCGTTATATGTTGTTGTATCGATACACTCGCATCCCGGCTGATCCCCGAGGATGTGTACCGGGGGAGGCTGTGACTCCTGACCCGTGACCTGTACCGGGGGGAGGCAGACCTCTGACCTGAGGCCTTTCTGGCTAGAATCGCGTGGAAGTCTGGGACTCCGTGATTCTGACTGTACTAGCACGGTGTGTGTCCATAAGTGACCCCGTGGAATTTATACTTGCATGCTCAGTACACTGGAGGAGTGTGAGTTTTACCTCGTGTACCATGTATTGTTTTTATTTACCTGGACTCGCATATGTTTTTATAACATATATACTCGGTGAAAGACATTTATTTTCGTCCACTCACTCTAACGTGTTTATTGTCTTTCCCCTGGGCTTTTCGGTTTCCGTGCCCAGTTTGCGGTTCAGGTTTGGTGTTTCACGTCGCGGTTTGGAGGCTAGTGATCAGAGTCACCTGTGTTTTCCAGTAGGTTTCAGTTTCACCTACTGATGTACATATTGTATATGTTTTACACTAGAGGTCGCTCTGATACATTCCGATACTTGTTTATACGGATTTTCTCAGATATACATATATATAGTTCAATATGTTACTGTTTGTTGATTATATTGATGTTGAGAAATCCGGATGGGATTGGTGCCCACGGTTTGATTTTTGTGGCATAGGACGAAGTGTTAATTTCCGCGTGCAGGTTATGGTAATTCCACGCTAGTAACGAAACTCTGCCGAAATTTCAGAAAATTTTTGTTGGTTCGTATTTTCGAAGGGGTTCGATTCCGGTTTAGGGAGCTAAATCGGGGTTGGGTCCTTTCATTTGAATTATGATTTTGAGCAGTAGAGTTTATGATTATTCAAGGGTTCGTGATCATTCGTTAGGCGAGGGATTTTCCGCCGGATCACTGGATTAACGCGTATTGCGTTATGCTTATCTGTGAGTGGACCTTTTTATTTACATTGTTGTAGTGAGTTCTTGATTTCCGTATTTGTTTCCAGTACGATGTTGAGATTATTTATTATTTTTGGAGGTATTGTTTTATATTTCATATGCTGATGGCATTTACTTAGCATCGATGCATTGGCTACTCGGCTGATCACCGGTAGTCCAGATCCAGGGTTGAGAGATTCCCCTGATGTGCCCACTAGGCTTGAGAGATTCGCCTAGTCTATCACCGTCGGGCTTGAGAGATTCGCCTGACCGCCGGGCTTGAGAGATTCGCCTGACACCTCCATTCATTTTATGAACTCGCTTTGTATTTATGCTATATAAATGGTGAAAGGCATATGATTATTTTCGTCCACTCACTCTAACAATTTTATTTGCCTTTCCCCTGGGCTTTTCGGTTTCCGTGCCCAGTTTGCAGTTCGGATTCTGGTGTCGCACGTCGCAGTCAGAGGCTTAGTATTCGAGCTATATTTCTTTTATGGTAGGTTATTAGTTTGGCCTACTATCACTACAAGAAAACAGCACTTAGACGACGGAAACAATAATTCTCCGTCGTCCAAGTGACACTTGGACCACGGAGTCTTCTCCGTCGTCTAAGTGTCACTTGGACGACGGAGAATACCATATCCGTCCTCCAGGTGACCACTTGGACGACGGAGAAGACTCCGAGGTCCAGGTGGCCACCTGGACGACGGAGAATACCATCTCCGTCGTCCAGGTGACCACCTGGACCTCGGAGTCTTCTCCGTCCTCCAGGTGACCACTTGGACGACGGAGATGGTATTCTCCGTCGTCCAGGTGGCCACCTGGACCTCGGAGTCTTCTCCGTCCTCCAGGTGACCACTTGGACGACGGAGATGGTATTATCCGTCGTCCAGGTGACCACCTGGACCTCGGAGTCTTCTCCGTCCTCCAGGTTACCACTTGGACGACGGATATGGTATTCTCCGTCGTCCAGGTGATTACCTGGAGGACGGACCGACACACCGTCGTCCGAGTTCACAAAACGTACTTCCACTTAGACGACGTACCGACACCTCCGTCGTCTAAATGAAGCATTATATAAGCCCACTGCCGGCCAAACTGATCAAATTCATTCCTAGCTAGCCTCGATCTCTTCATGATCGATTCCATTTGAAGAATAATTGAAGGAGAAGGGAGAAGGAGAAGCTAGCTAGGGAGCTCGAGCTAGCTAGGTAGCTTAAGCTAGCTAGGCCGAGAAGAATCAGGATCGATAAGGGATCTCCGCTGACTAGCTAGTTAGCTTAATTAACATAAAGATATCGAGAAGGACAGCAGGTACGTACGTACGCAGTTAAAATTTGCTTAATTAATATGTATTTAGTGAAAACGTACGTACATATATATATACATGCAAGGATGTTAGCTGATGTTAGCTATATATATATGTACAAATCGATTAAATTACGTACATACGTACGTAATTGATGGATCGATATGTAGATCGAGTACGTATAATTAAGCGTAAATTAATGGACAAATATATATATGTAATAATTAATTAAGTATAATATTTTGTAGCAGTATGGACAAGAGTTGGATGAAGTTGAAGAATAGATGTGATGTCCGGTATATGGATGGAATTAGCGAATTTGTGAATTTTGCGATAGAACATGGTCAGGGAAAGAAACGTTTCAGGTGTCCGTGTCAGAAATGTCTTAATTGTCAGTATGCGGAGGTTAATGTTATGGTGCAACACTTGTACGAAAATGGTATGATGTGGAGTTACACTACATGGAGCGAGCATGGTGAATATGTAGAGTTCAGCGCAGCAGACTTCAGCTCAGGGTACAGTTACCATGGTGCCTCATCCAGCGGCAGTGGTGCCGGACCCCCAGCTTGCAACCCAACTGCAGATTTGGTCCATGATGCGTTTCCAGGATGTAGTCATGGCGGACACCAACAACAAGACGGAGGTTACAGTACCACCAATGAGCATGATGACACATTCCCCGCAGCTAGCTTGGCCACTGACACAAGTGAGATGGAAAAGTACAACCGGATGCTACTTGAAGCGCAGACCCCGGTGTTCCCTGGATGTCGAGAGAATGTGTTGCAATATGTGATGGAGCAAATGAAGATAAAAGTGAAGCACAAAATGTCAGTGAGTGCTTTTGACGAAATTCAGGAGCAAATATGTAAGTTGCTTCCTGATGATCACAATCTTCCTAAATCTCATTATAAGGTTAGAAATATCCTGAGCAGCCTCGGCCTAAAGTACAGGATAATTGACGCATGTCCGAATGATTGTGTGCTATTTTACAAAGAGTATAAAGAGTTGGACTATTGTCCCGTATGTGGCCAGTGCAGATTCCAGTTGAATAGGAAGAGTTCGAAAAAGAGAATTCCTGTGAAAGTTGTTCGATATTTTCCCTTGATTCCCAGATTGCAGCGCCTGTACATGTCGCTACACACAGCAGAGGTGATGCGATGGTACGCAGAAAAGCGAATAGATGACGATGTCCTGCGACACGCCGCGGATGGGGAGGGTTTCAAACATTTCGACAGAGAATTTGGAGACTTTGCTTCAGAGGTTAGAAATGTTAGACTCGGCCTATCTACAGACGGATTCAATCCTTGGGGAAGTAATAGCTCCGCCGTCAGCACTTGGCCAGTTATTCTGATGCCATACAACTTGCCTCCGTGGATGTGCATGAACAAGGAATTTAATTTCCTTACCGTACTAATTCCAGGTCCTAAATCTCCATCGAAGTGCTTAGATGTCTACCTCAGACCTTTGATCGACGAGCTAAAACTGTTGTGGGAAAATGGAGTCCCAACTTATGACAAATTCACTGACACGATGTTCACGATGAGGGCTGCTGTAATGTGGACGATCAGCGATTTTCCAGCTTATGGGATGTTGGCAGCCTGCAGGACAAAAGGATATAATGGATGTCCTATATGTTTGGACGACGTGAACTCTAGTTGGCACGCGGGGAAGGTGTGTTACTTGGGTCACCGTAGATGGCTTCCTCACGACCACCTGTGGCGACAGGATGAAGCTCATTTCGACGGTACGGTAGAGAACAATCCTAAACCCCGTAGTTGGTCGGGCGAAGAGATTTTAGAGAGGTTGAGCTATTTCGACTTTGGTGTGTTGAGCAATGACGCGGATGTAAAGAAATGCAATCCAATTCCTCCACATGATCTGAGCTATTGGGATCACAAGAGTATATTCTTTGAACTCCCTTACTGGTCGAAGTTGAAGCTGAGGAACAACTTGGACGCGATGCACATAGAAAAGAATGTGTGCGACAGCGTGGTGGGAACAATTCTCGGTATTAAGTTCAAGACTAAAGATACTCCCAAAGCGCGCAAAGATTTGGAATCAATGAATCTACGTCGTCCCTTGTGGTTGAGGAGGGATAGGAAAGGAGTGTACAACAAGATGCCAGATGCACCTTACACAGTGAAGCCGACGCTTAGACGTTCTGTATTTCACTGGTTTAAGGGCGTTCGTTATCCGGCTACGTATGCAGCTACTATAACTGGAGCAGTGGACGAGGTGCAACACAAGTTTGTTGGTCTAAAGACACATGACTATCACGTTATGCTGCAACGTCTGATTCCAGTGGTAATTCGACCATACTTGCCTCGGGACGTCGTAGAACCAATAGTGGCATTGTGCAGGTGGTGGCAGAGGTTATGCGCCAGAGAATTAAAGAAGTCAGATGTGGTGGAATTGCAACAACAAATTGTGCACATCATTTGCAAACTAGAGAGGATTTTTCCCCCTGCTTTCTTTGACATCATGATTCACCTAATGATCCACCTGCCCGAGCAGGTGCTCATTTCTGGTCCGGTCCAGTACACTTGGATGTATCCTCAAGAAAGGTACGTACAACTAATTAATTAATTTGTTCCACTGGAGATTATATATATACTAGCCAGCTAGCTATATGTACTTATGTAATGTGTACGTTTGATTTTGTAGACAGCTTGGACAGTATAAGTCATTCGTCAAAAACAGGTCGGCCCCGGATGGCTCCATAGCAGAGACATACCTAATGCATGAGTGTGTTACTTACTGCAACAGGTACCTCAAAGATCCACCCCCTCCCAGTACTGCCTCCGATCGCAGTGCCCGCATCAATCTTTCTGTCGTCACCAATGTCGTCCGACCGTTTAGAGGAGTATTAAAAGAATCGTTAACACGGGAAGAACTTATTGAGGCACATTGGGTAGTGTTGCGAGACTGTGATGAAGTTGAGCCGTACATGATGTCATACAGGGAGAGGCTTCAGGCGTTAAATCAAAACAAGAGTTCGGCGTGGATTGAGAAAATGGTTAAGAAGAAGTTTCCTGATTATTTCTTCCAATGGGTACGTACGTACGACTCGGTATTAATTATTTAAATACATATTGCTCATGTTTGTAGAAAGTAAACCATTATATTAATTTGGCCTTTTTCGCAGATGATTGATCTGCAAAAATCTGATAACCACGGAGGGTGGTGGTCATGGCCAAAGCACTTGCTAGCAGGGAAGCCGGTTAAACACTATATTTATCCCGGATGTTTTGTGAACGGTGTAAAGTTCCATTCATTGGCCCGAGACGAAGGAAGAAGAACACAAAACAGTGGGGTAGCCGTTGGGAAAGACAATGATCTATATTACGGGGCTATTGTATACGTGGTTCAGCTATGTTACGGGAATGATGTCAACGTTTTCCTATTCAAGTGCAGATGGTTCAAGCGTACAAAGGAAGACCTGGGACTATTATCTGTCGATACAAACTCGCACTGGTATGAGGATGAGCCTTTCGCTCTCGCCACCTTAGTTCGGCAGGTGTTCTATCTCGACGATCCGAAAGCCGGTGAAGGGTGGAAAATAGTGAACCATATCTCTCACCGAGGAATATGGAATACAGAGACAATTGAAGGGACACCGGCGACGACTGAAGATGCTGCTGAACCAGAAAGAGACATTCCTGCCTATCAAGAGCCTAATATTTCTATGGTCCGCTCCGATATAATGGACCTGGTTCAAGATGGTGAACGGTTACCCATGCCTGATGGCTGTACAGATCTAACTGAAGATGAGATTATCCATGAGGTAGATGAAGAAGACGAGCAGGAAGAGGACGCGGACGAGGACTCAGGTTATTCGTCGGACGATGTTGAGTACGATGACGAGGATGAGCCGTCGACTAACGGGGATGAGGACGATGATGATTATGACGAAGAGTACGGTCATACGACGAGGGAGATTAATTGGTAATTAATTACTGTAATTATTGTAATATATATATATATGATCGATGCTGGTTTACGGTAAGAAATTAATCCGAATTATATATCCTGGACAACGGAGAAATTAATTGCAGATTAATTGGCGCCAAATCTCAATCTCATATAAAACCCTAGCTAAATCCTGTACCCTAAATCTAGCAGTTCGGATCGATCGATCAATTTTTTAATAATATTTTTGAATCAGAATAATTGAACGCACACACAAATGACCGGGGACGACCTAAACCGTAAACCCTAAGGCCCTAACCCCTGAATTCGGGGTTTTTACACCTGGACGACGGAGATGACGTTATCCGTCGTCCAGGTACACACTAGGACGACGGAGAATGACCGTTTCCGTCGTCCAGGTACACACTAGGACGACGGAGATGGTCATTTTCCGTCGTCCAAGTTCACAAACCCTAAACCCTAAACAGTAGGGCCCTAACCCTGAATTCAGGGTCTATACACCTGGACGACGGAGAATGACGTTCTCCGTCGTCCAGGTCAGAACCTGGACGACGGATAACTTCATATCCGTCGTCCAGGTGATTACCTGAACGACGGAAAGGGTCATTTCCGTCGTCCAGGTGCAGATATCGTGATTTTTTCTAAGACAACGACCATCTAGACCTTCTTCCAATGCAAAGTCTTTTCATCAAGACTTTAGAGTAAACAATTCTTGGTGTGTGAGCTTCGACGGTTTGAAAATCGGAGTTGCGAAATGCCTTGTATCCACGTTTCCGGTTTGTGAAATTATCGGTTTTGCGGTTGACTGTGCCGATCAAACCCTTCCCGAACTTATTATTTTATGGTCCTTTGAAGACAATTATATATTATGTTACGACGAACATATCCAACGGTTGTTTTGTCCAAATTCAATTTCGTTAATACTCTGCTGCAAATGAGCGTCTACTCATGAACACTTAAGTCGTAAAGATTAGTCGATACTTAACATGTTTCAATACGTAAAATTAATCGGCGGTTCAAATTTAACTGTTCATATATACGATGCGTTCATCGATATTGTACGACTATTTCACCCGAATGACAGATCGCTAAATTCCTAGCGAATTATTTTTAAAATTTTTTTTACGTAATTTGGACCTGGACGACGGAAAATGACCATCTCCGTCGTCCAGGTTCAAAATCATGGCGGTTCAAATAATTTTTTGTTTATTTTTTTCGTGTAATTTTCACTTGGACGACGGAAACTGACCATCTCCGTCGTCCAAGTCCAAAATTATGGCGGTTCAATTTACCGCTTCCGTTTTCGGTACCGCTTAAATTTTCACTTAGACGACGGAGAATTCATTCTCCGTCGTCTAAGTGCAAAATCATGGCGGTTCAAAACGTCCCGCCGATTAATTACGCGCCGATTGAAAATTTTTAAACCGCCACCTAGACGACGGAAAACACTATTTCCGTCGTGATTTCCGTCGTCCAGGTGGACTTAGACGACGGAGAATGGTGCTCCGTCGTCTAAGTGCAACTCTATAAATAGAGTTGCACCCCCCCTCATTTTCTCATCATTCCATCTCCTCCTCTCCCTCTCCTCTCCTCTCCTCCGGCGATCCTCCTCCGGCGACGCTCCGACGACATTTTTTCCGGCGTGGTTCAGCTATCCTCTCCGACGACTCAAGTCCGGCGAAATTCCCGTAAACTCCGCTTCGGTACATTTCTATTTTTCCCTTATTTAAATAATTTTCATTTTATTAATTAATTAAATTCTAAATATAATTAATTAGTAGAAATTAATTTAGTAATTAATTTTAAATATTTAATAAATGATTAATTGTTGTTATTTATTAATTAAATCATAATTATTGTTATTGTTTCCTAATTAAATGAATAATTGTAAATTTGTTGTTATTAAATAAATAAATAAATAATTATTTTTATTAATTAATTAAATAAATAATTATTGTTATTAATTAATTAAATGGTTAATTATTGCATGCTAAATGGAAAATAAATTATTGCATGTAATTACGTGTATTTTTTAGTAAATTAATTAGTAGTACGTGTTCGATTTAAATTTAGTACATAGGCTTGGTGTAATTAAGTCGCACTCTTTGGAATAGATGGCGCCTCTTTTCCTTGCTTATCTCCTTAACCCCTCGTGATGTGTGGATTTCATCACCGCACACCATAACCTAAGTGAAGTTATGGACACGAGGTTGAGGGCGGAGTTTGCAAAGGACTTGAGGGAGTGTAAATTTTCGAAAAATTGGCCGAATGTCGGACATGGTGTCTAGAAACGGGTTATGACTGGTGACAGGATTTGGACTAAGAAAGACTTTTGTCGAAATTAGTCCTGCCTCTCGCGTTATCTCTATCCCTAACTGGCCATGTTTTTCGATTTAACCAAGGCTGATTAATTGAAAATTTACACTTTATCGCGCGGGTCGCACGTCCATTGAACGACCGAAAATGCCAAGCTAGTGTACTCTATTTAAATCTTAAACGTACTTAATTAATTAGCGTAAATTTTTAAGTTGTAATTATTATGGTAAGTAGGTATTTTAACGCATCAATCTTAGGTTTAAATGGCTCCGCCAAAGACGACATCCGGCAAGAAGAAAGCCCAAGCAGAGGCAGAAGATGCCATGCTCCGCCGCTTGGCGGACCAAGTCGGTTGGGAATTACCACCGGAGGGCAACGACGCTCTCAATCCGGACGGATCATCTGGTCCGTCCGTAGCGCCCTCTGGGGAAATTCCCGCTCCCCCTTTCATCTCGAGCGGTGATGACGTCGACCTCTTTTCAACTCCGACGCCCGGTACCGGTTCAACGGCAAGTACTCAGGCGTCCTCGACCGCCGAATCAATCATGTACAGCGCCCGCCGTAGGCAAAGGAGGGCCCCCACTGACCCGGAACCGAAAAGGACTCGGGGTCTCGTTAAAGGGGGAAAAGCGGAGCGTATTTGCAAGGCGACCGGTAAAAAGATCGACTTGCCGTACGACGAATTCACCGGTGGCCCTCCCACAGCTCAGCTAGCAAGTCTTTCGGCGCATGGGATATGGTCAATCATCCGTAACCGGGTTCGTATCACTGCCCCTACTTGGAAGGAGGCGCCGGATCATGAGAAGGCGAAAGTCTTCAAAGATCTTTCGGTACGTAATACGTTCAATTTAGTTATTATATAATATTGTTAATCTCGGCCTAAAATTTCATAATATATACGATTATAATTTTCTATTTATTTTTCATAGGAACAATTTGACGTGGATCCGACACCGGCTATGTTGAGGCATATCAATCAAACCGCCAACTCCATCTACAAAGATTGGAAGTACAGGCTCCATAAGTACTTCAAAGATGTCGGTCCCGTGCCTCCCCCGGTAGAGCTGCAAGGGGAGAGAGAAGATGAGTGGGAGTGGTTGTGTAACCACTTTGCCGATGAACAATTTAAGGTATTAATTTAATTTTTTTATTTCAATTAAAATAATTGAATTATTTAAATTGTAGTTATTCATTTTTTAATGATTTAATTATGTTGTGTAACAGAAATTCTCCGGTGTCAACAAAGCCAACCGGGGGAAGAAGGAGAAACACCATACTACCGGCGCCAAGCAGTTCATTCAAATTGCCAAGGAGCACAAGGATAAGGGTTCCAAACACCCTTTTATTGATGCAAGCGTAAGCGCGTACGTGACGCCAGGACTCGATAATGAAGCGAGTCAATGCGGGGTAAGTGATATGCATGTATATATATATATGTGCTTTTAATTATAGTAATTATTATTTAAATATGATTACAAAATTATAATAAATTAATTATAATTTTGTAGGCAAGGGCGATAGAGCGTGCGCATGAAGAGTTGGCCAACACTCAGCTTGCGTTCCCAGATGTGCCGCCGGAAGACCTGCCTCCTCTATCCTTAGAGAGCCAAATTGCAATCGCGGATGAGGTCTACGGTCGTAGAGCTGGCAAGGAGGTTAGGCACTTTGGGCCTAGGGTGGTACGAGATTTGTCGACGACCTCCGGCTCATCATCTACGGGAGGTTCGAGGCAGCGGAGAATCAGTCAAGCTGCGGCCGTCGAAGCAGCCATTCAAGAGGTTCGACTGGCACGAGAGGAGAATCGACGGACACAAGAGCAGAATGAGTCAATGCGGCAAAGACTTGACGAACAACAAGCACAAATAGCCCAACTCATCGCGCTCATGAACCAAAATCGAGAAGTATGTCAACCTCCTCCGAACCCACACCCCGACGACAACGACCCGGCTGGAGGCGGAGGACTCGGCCCCGCATCTGCTCCTCCAGTGTATTAGCTAGCACGTAGTATATTATCTCGTTTCTTTCCGCATTCCGAACAATATTTTAATTTTTAATTTATGGGTTTTTTCGTATGTACAAATTAATTTACTTTGATTATTTAATAATTATATATATAAGTTATTAATTTTAATATTCAAAATTTAGTTTATTTATTTAATATTAGCATTTTTCATTATTTAAATTAAAATAATAATAAATTAAATTAATAATATTTAATTTCAATTTATTTTTTAAAAAAAATTAAATATTCACTTGGACGACGGAGATTATGTTCTCCGTCGTCCAGGTGCACAAACCCTAAACCTAACCCCTAAACCCTAACCCCTAACCCCTAAACCCTAAACCCTGTTGTTCTCCGTGGCCCAGGTGTTCACCTGGACGACGGAAACACTAAGTCTCCGTCGTCCAGGTGAACACCTGGGCCACGGATAATGTCCGAGGTCCAAGTTCACTTGGACGACGGAACCACTAAGTCTCTGTCGTCTAGGTGCTTGGACGACAGCACTTGGAGCACGGACCTTGGACGACGGAGTTTCCGTCGTCCAAGTACTTAGACGACGGAAAACTGCACTTAGACGACGGAAATGGTCCGTGGTCTAAGTGCAGTTTTCTTGTAGTGTATTTGTATATATGTATATACATGAGAAGTCGCTCTGATTATTCTACGGTTATACTTTCATGTGATTTTTCCCCGGATTTCTGTAAAGTACAGTTTTACTTATTACTTTACGTTATTGTTATGATATTGAGAAATCCGGATGGGATTGGTGCCCACGGTTTGGCTTTTGTGGCATAGGATAAAGTGTGTTTTCGGGTGCAGGTTAATGGCAATTCCACGTTATAGCGAAACTCTGCCGAAATTTTTATGGTTTTTGCAAGTTCGTGCTTTCAGAAGGGGTTTGATTCCGGTTTAGGAAACTAAATCGGGGTTGGGTCATTTCATGATTTCTCTTTGTTTGGGGACAGTTTTGATGAATGCCTCATCCACCTTGAGCTAGTATTGCAAAGATGTTGTGAGAAGGACTTAGTGCTAAATTGGGAGAAATGCCACTTTATGGTCAAGGAGGGAATTTATCTAGGCCATTGCATCTCTAAGAGAGGTATTGAAGTGGACAAGGCCAAGGTGGATGTGATTGAGAAGCTTCCCATTCCAACCAATGTCAAGGAGATTAGGAGATTCTTGGAGCATGCGGGGTTCTACCGCCAGTTCATAAAGGATTTTAGCAAAATAGCCAAGCCATTGACAGATATGCTAGCCAAAGAGGCACATTACTACATCACTCCGAAGATTGAGGAAGCCTTTAAGACCCTCGAAAGTGCTATAGTGTCGGCTCCGGTGATCATCAAACCGGATTGAAGCTTGCCCTTTGAGATCATGTGTAATGCAAGTGATTATTCCATGGGAAGGGTGCTTGTGCAACGAAGGGACAATGTGTTGGGAGTCATCCAATACGCTTCCAGCACATTCAATCTGCCACAAAAGAACTACACCACTACGGAGAAGGAGATGTTAGCCATTGTGTTTTCTCTTGACAAGTTCCGGAGTTACATTGTGGGTTCCAAAGTCATTGTGCATATGAACCATAGTGCTCTTAAGTGTCTCTTCACAAAAGCAGAGTCCAAGGCAAGGTTGTTGAGATGGGTTCTACTACTCCAAGAGTTCGACTTGAAAATTGTGGACAAGCCGGGGAGGCATAACTTAGTTGTGGATCACCTCTCATGCCTCCAACTCAAGGAAGAAGAGGGTGACTTGAATGATGAATTTTCGGATGAGCAACTATTTCATGTCAAGGAAGTGCTCACTACTTCAACTTATCCATGGTTTGCGAATATTGCAAACTTTCTCTCAAGCCATGGTACCTTCATACCCGCTCACTTGTCAAGTGACCAACGGAAGAGATTGAGGAGAATTAGCCGGGAGTTTATATGGGATGACCAATATTTGCACAAAGAGGGAAGAAATGAAATTCTAAGAAGATGTGTGCCTCATGAAGAGATGTTTAGTGTGCTCACTTTTTTCCATGCACTTGAATATGGTGGACATCATGGGCCTTCCAAGACCGCCTACAAGGTTCTACAAGCCGGGTTATGGTGGCCCACACTTTTTACAGATGCCCACTCCTTTGTGAAAACATGTAATCTGTGCCAAAGTGTTGGGAGGATCAATTCAAGGGATCAAATTCCATTGAAGATGATCATAGAGGCTGAAATCTTTGATGTTTAGGGTATTGACTTCATGGGGATTTTCCCTTATTCACATGGCATGTACTACATTTTAGTGGCGGTAGACTATGTCTTCAAGTGGGTGAAAGCTATAGCATGCCCAACCAATGATGGCAAGGTGGTGACCAAGTTCCTCAAGGTCGCCATCTTTACAAGGCATGGAACCCCAAAAGCCATTATAAGAGATGGAGGTTCTCACTTTATCAACCACAAGCTTAAAGCTCTCTTGAAAAGGTATAGGGTTGTTCACAAAGTAGCCAAACCATATCACCCCCAAACGAGGGGACAAGTGGAAATAAGCAACCGGGAACTCAAAAGTATCTTGCAGAAGACCTTGAGTGCCAATCGGAAAGATTGGAGTCAAAAGCTTGATGATGCACTTTGGGCATACCAGACCGCCTTCAGGACTCTCATAGGCATGTCACCCTTTTAACTTATCAATGGGAAATCATGTCACTTACCAGTGGAGCTTGAGCATAAAGCAAGATGGGCTATCAACACCTTGAACATGAACTTGGTGGCTAGTGGCGAGAAGAGGAAGCTTGAGATCATGGAGCTTGAAGAGTTGAGGCTAGAAGCCTATAAGAGTGCCCGAATTTACAAAGAGAAGAGGAAGAGGTACCATGACAATCGCTTGAGGCACAAGGAGCTTGTTGTGGGCAAAAATGTGCTCTTGTACAACTCTAGACTCTCCCTACATCTGGGGAAGCTAAGGTCTAGATGGAATGGTCCATTTAAGATTCTGAAGGTATTCCCTCATGGAGTGGTGACCTTGCGGAATTTCAGAGATGGAAGCACCTTCAAGGTGAATGGGCACTGGATCAAGTCATGGGAAGGAGTGCACCAAGCAACAATGTTGTGGAGGTGAAATTTGTGCATCTTCCACTCACGATGATGCATTAAAATTTCGCTCTCTTCCCCGACCTTGTCAAGGTCGTTAAACTTGAACATGTGATGGCCGAACACTATTGAGAAAGCTACAAGGAATAAAAGTGTGAGGTAGAGGTTGTGATCTTGTGACTGGGATGCCACTTTGAAGAAATTCAAGGATACCTAGCAAGGAAGGCAAGACCAAATTTGGTCTTGCATGTTGGTGATTGTTGGTGACTATGGATCCCATGTTTTGGTCTTCAAGGGGGAGCATTTCTAATCTCTTACTTCACTTTAAATTTCTATGCTCATTGATGTGTTTATGTGTTAGGAATCTTTGCTTTATGTGTGTCAAAATTGTGGTAGGATTGTGTGATGATTGTGTAGAATTTTTGGTTGAGAATTGGTGCATGTTTAGGATAAAAAAAACCTGAGAAATTTTCGACACGTCGAAGAATGATTGTTCTACTCCTTCGACCCGTCGAACAAGAACCATAGACAAGACAAAAGCAAACATTCGATGATTCGAGTCAATCCCTAAACCCGTCAAACATATGCACATGGAGAAATAGAAGCCAACATTCAACAGGTCGAGTCAATCCCTCCACCTGTCGAACATATGCACAGGGGGGAAAAGAATAAAACATTCGACGGGTCGAGCCCATTGTTCGACCCGTCGAAACTGGTATGGGACTGGTCTTGACCCCAAGTTGTCTTTTAAAATTTCCCCAATTCTCTCTTTTCTCTTGTCCTCTTCGCCTCTCTTCTCTTCTCCTCCAACACTCTCTTCTCTTCTTCGTCTCTCTCTCCCTATAAACAACTAACCTCCTAAATCACCCAAAATCTATCAAAATCTTTGAATTTTCGGCTTCTACTTGCCTGTGTGTGTTGATTGAAGTGATTGGACAAGGTTTTACACCATATGTTTTTTTTAGGTATGTTCTTCATGGACCTAGAATCCGAATTTGAATTTTTCTGTGATTAAGGTGTGATTCTGTGGTGTTTATGGTGTGTTATTGCTATATTCCTTGATTTACATGTATGGGTTATGTGATTTTAACTTCAAAAAGCATGAAATTGTTGAAATTGGACACACTAAGTTATGCATGAACCCTAATTCAAAAATTTTGGGATGAGCTTGTGCTTAGTATTAACTGAGTCAATGTATGCTTGAAATCATGATCTAGGACTAATGGGTAGTTGAATTATGAGATCAATTTTAGAAAAACTTATCAAAAAATTTTTTTGGTGAAATGTTACTATCCTTGACTTTTGGCCGAAATTATGATGCACGTTTGTGCGTGGTTGTTTGTTTTGTGTGTCTTTGTCATAATGTGGTTGTCTAGGTGATGATTGTTGAGGTTTTGGTTTGAAATCGAATAGCATTTCTTAATTAGACAAAATGTATGATGACTCTAACTTTGTGATTATGTTACTTTGTGTGATTATGTGTGACAATTTATGTGTATGTCAATATGAGTACTAAGATGTTTGTGTGAATAATGTGTTCTAGGTATCCACGTCTATCCATCACCATCATCTTCTTCATCATGGCATCAAAAAAGAAGAATGTGGCACAAGATCCTCCTTCCGACTTGACCTACCTCTCAAGAAGATGAATAAGGCGGGTAAGGAAATCTACCCCCTATTGAACAAGCTGCGCTCAATCCATGCCGAGAGGGATATAGATGAGAGGGGCACTAAATCTGAACTTCGGGCCCTCCTTGAGTTGGTGGAGCACCACAACATCTAATACCTTTCCGGAGGATTCTTTGGTTACGATGAGGCTACAGTTCGGGACTTTTATGCCACACTCACGGACCCCGTACGTGGTGGATGGTTACGAAGATCAGACCTTCAATTTCAAGGGGAAGCAGGTAGTCCTTAACCCACAAACCTTTGAGCGCCTTTTGTTTCTTCCACCCATCACCAATGAGGAAAGGACATCCTTTAGGGAGAGATTTGATGCGGTATCATGGGATAGTTTCGCATCGGAAGCTTGTGTGGGGCACGAAGTGCCGGTTTGTCCCAATGGTTCCTTCCATAGTGGGATCTTGACCCATTCTACCACGTGCTTTGGCTCTTCGTTAAGCATAACGTCCAACCTCAGCTCAAGAATAGCGAGATCACAAGGAAGAGTTACCAAGCATTGTCCATAATGATGAGCGATGTGGGGAAGGTGGAGTTCGGCAAGCTTATCTACGACTCCATCATTGGGTACACTAATGGAAAAGGGCCCCTCATATTTCCATGCACCATCACCACTGTTTGTCAATCGATTGGCGTTAAAGGGATTTCCAAGGACAAATATAAGTTACCGCCACCCCATGGTATCCTCAATGATAGCGTTATAGCTCGGAGCCTTAGCACTATCGCCCGTCTCCCCTCTTCACGCCAAGCCGATGGTACATCTTCATCTACTCACGCCCAAGGTCCACCTCGTGGCATGACTCCGGAGATGCATGCTTATTTTGAAGGATATTTTGGTATAATGAAAAACCAACATTCATCGGTCATGCAAGAACTGGGCAACCTCGGCGACCGAATGAGTGCCCTTGAACTTCATTATCATGGAAACAATACTGGGCCCTCGACCATAGGACAAGTGGCTATGGAGCAAGATGCTATGGAGAATGATGATGAGGATTGATAGGTGGATGGATGAAAGGATGAAGACTTAGTGCATTTATTTTCTCTTATTCCTGACTTTTGTGTGTTATATATGTTATCTAACCCGTTTATGGCACTTTGTCGGATTTGTTTTTATGGTTTGTCATTGCGATTGCACCCTTTTGGTTATTCTTGGTTGATGTCAATGGGATTACGCATTATGTTTGCATCTTTTATGGTCTCGCTTATCTTTGTGCACTTATATGATAAATTGATGCCTTCATGGATAATTTTGATGAGCATGTGACCACTTTCTTTGTATTTAGTTTGAGTTTTAGTTGTGTTTAATGTGTTACGTGTGAAGTGATTGGGTGAGACACGAAATGTGAAATTTTGGAACTTGGAGTTGGATGCATGGAGGCCAAACAATTGGAGTTCATAATCTGAGTTTCCTCAACGGGTCGAATATTCGGCTCAACCCGTCGAATGCACGCCCCTGTCAAATATCTGCCATCTCCTCGACGGGTCAAAAATTCGGCTCGACCCAATGAATGCAGACTCATGTCAAACGACTCCAATCTGCTCAACGAGTCAAAAATTCAGCTCGACCCGTCGAATGACCACCTCTGTCTGACAAGTGAAAATTTCCTCGACCCATCGAGGTGACCTCTCTACCCATCGAGGAACACCCTACAAGTGAATTTTGGACGACCAAGGAGCTTGCACCATTGAAGCTTGGATCATAATAGCAATACCATACGGTCAAATCAAATCCGATAGCACCAATGATGACTCATGATAGCAGGGCTCGGATAGCGAGACCTAACTTGGCCTTCGTTGGTTTACATGTTCGTGTCTATGGAGCTAGGGGCCGATCGACAAAGCGTTTGCACCCTTTTTATCCCTACTCTTTTTATTTTCTTTCTTTGCATGGACATGTTTAGGAATGATGCTTAGTGTCTATTTGAGTCGTGTTAGCATGTGGTAGTCTTTGTGTGATACATGTTGTGATACTCGTTACTATAACTTAAACGCTTTTCTAAGTGTTAAAGTCCTAAGTGTGAGGTCCCCTCGTGTTACATGCTAGATTACAATGTGGTTATCCTTTGAAATGTGATTAGTGTGCATTCCCCCATTATGGTTGATAGGACTCTAATAACTTCATTATTTCTTAGAGCCTATATGACCCTTTAAGTGTGAATGCATGTTAGTCACTACGCATAGGAGAACATGTGTTGGGCGAATAAATTTGTGAAATGATGATGCCCTTGCTATCTTGTGTACACTTTGTTTGTTATGTCTTAATGCAAATTAAGGACAATTTGATTCTAAAGTGTGAGGTAGATGGCTAAGTCGTATCACTCCTTACCCAAAATCCATAAAAATTGAAAATGTGAGAATGTAACACAAACATATGTGTGTTTTGGTATGTTTTGTGTCTCAATAACCACTCCCAATGATCAAATTAAAATAAATGGCTAGTAAATTGTATTATTTTGAGCATGTTTAAAAAGAAAAAACAATGCATGTTATTCGTTTGAAAAGTGCATATGTCATTCAAAATGAGTTCACATGAGAAAAAGAAGGATTGATATGTTTTCAAAGTTATCCATGCCCATGTGAGATTTTTGAGCCTTATTGTGCTTACATAGCTATATTATGCACTTATTCCTTCATGTGTGAAATCGATAAATCATAGTGTAATATAAAACTTTCTTTAAACCATGCAAAATATTTTTTAAATCATGAGTTATTTTCGAAAATGATAGAGACATTAGGATTACCACCATAACTAAATTACTTTTGAACCCTATGATGCATATATCATTTAGTGAGCCAAATTGAGCATTATATTATTTAGTCATTTAATTCTTGAACACCACAATCCTCACCAAGCTTAAACACTTACTCCTACCCTTAACTAGGCAATCGAGCAAGCGATAATGAAGTCCTTTTAGGATGTGCTTAAAGTTGTGCTTATTATGAAGTTTGACAAAAGCTTAAATGTGAGGTGGAGGAGGTTGTTGTGATGTTCATTAGTGTTGTGTTTTGTTAAAAAAAATAGAAAATAGAAAAGGGATCCACAAAAAGATGGTAGTGTATATAAGGAATAAGTATTTTGGGAAATAGTTTGTGTGAAAAAAAAGAAAGCTAGTAGCACCTAGAGTATATTTGGAACTTCAACATGTGAGTTGCATGCTAGGTTGTTTGGTTCTTGAACTTCTACACCCTTATTTTATTTAAACCCATTCCTTAAGCCTCGTTACAAACCGAATAAAAGTCCTCTTGATTTGAAATGCTTATGTTTTTGGATTGTTGGGGAATTTGATTGAAAATCGAGCTAATGAAGAACATGTGATTTATGTAATTTTTGAGTGCAAAAACTAACCCTCAAACACTAGTGTATATTGAGTGATATCTAGTGAGTTTGATGGTTAGGAAACATATTTAATTTGAATAGATCTCATTGTGATGCATTTGGCTTAACATAGTGCATAACCATTTCGGCTTATTACATATGCATTGATTTCATGTTTTAAAAGTGTTGCTCAAAAGTAGTTCAATTCATCTAGCCATAGTTCTTTGAGGAATATCAATCATTAAGTCGGAACACTTACATACTTATACATGCTTTATGTGTTTTTGTGCTTTGAGTCTAGCTTAGCTTATTTCTTTTCTTCTTAATTTGCTTGAGAACAAGCAAAGCTTAAGTGTGAGGTAGGTATTAGGACCATAATTATGTGCCTATTACGCTCCTAACTTTATGCTTATAACTTGTTTTCTATGAATAAAGCATTGTTCCTATGACATTTCCTGTTCTTGCTAGGAAATGTGGAGTTGGCTCAGAAATGCATTAAATATGAAGAATTAAGTACTTATTGGAGAAGACGTATATATTTTCGAGGTCATGAGAGAATTTGGAGCAACTTTGGGAAAAGGAAGAAATAGCTTCACCGGAAGTTGCCAAAAATCCAACGAAATTTTCCCCAGCTGGGCCGGCCCAATCACATGGAGTCCAACCCAATTGAAGACCATTCAACTTATTTATGCTTACTAATATGATATGGAGAGAAAGAGAAGAAGTTGGACCACATGATGTTACTAATTTGGAGTTTAGCCTTCTATAGCCTAAAATAGTGGATCATGGTCTGCCTAAGTCAAAGCTAACCCTTAGATCTTCCACCTCCTTCTAGGGCTGAAATGGAGCCTCTCAACTCAGCCAAATTCGAGCTCCCCTCTCCCCACTCACACAACTCACTTCATTTTCAGATTTTCCATAGTTTTACACTCTGTTCAGCTCCCTTATTCATACCCAAACCAAACAGTTATCTCCTCCACCTCAAAAACTCACTCTAGCACCACCTAAAGGCCTAGAAACCTCCATCACCACCCCATAATTTCATCTCCACCATCTCATCCTAGCCTAAGGTGGGTACATCACTTTTGATGAGCTTAGAAGAATCTTTGGAGCTAGAAGTGAAGAAGGAGCTTGAAGAGCTTGGAGCTTTTAGGACTCGTCGGTTATTTCTTATACTATTTTTCTTTAATCCATGTATTTGTACTCTATCTTAGCTATGTGTAGTGAGTAGTCTATGTGATGAACAGATGATGCCTTAGATTATGTATGATTTATAATTTTAGTTTATGTTATGTGATTTTATGTTGTGAATGAGCAATTGTGTGTTTGTGGATGTTTATTATGCTTGAACTTTATGTCTAGTTTTACTTATACACGTGTTAACCCTAGCTAAGTTAATGTATGCATAAAGAGACTAAAAATGGACCTTAATTGAATTAGCTACTCACTTAAGGCTAGATGAGCATGTAAATATGATTAAGGACGAAGCTTGAAATTTTCATGATTTGTGATGCAAATATAAAGTTCTAAGCCAGTAACACAATCCGCCATAAAAGACGAGGAGTTCGCAAAGCTAAGCTAACTAAGGGTACATACCTAAGAAACTACTACATTTGTCGCATAACTTGGTTATTCAATTCCGGTTGCATACCATACAGAAAAATATTTAGCCTTATTCATGACGCCCATAACCGGCCGAAGCACTAAGGAATAAGACGATAGTGCTCCCCGGAGAAAAATCTGTTCGATTCACTATGTCTGACTCACAACAACAAACCACAGAAAAAGGAATTAGAAGATAGAAATTTAAAGACGTTATCTTAAACGCCAATAGTGGTGGCCGACAGAAAAAGATGATAAAGGGTCAGATAGTCGAGTCAATTCGAAACGGCAACAGTGAAGCTAAAGAATATATATGTGGCTCAAGACAACGTACTCTTAGTAAAAACACATGATCCCAAAACTATTAGAAGATCACACGTATCATCCATCATTATTGAACAACACCACTTCCCAACGATAAAGGAAACAACTTAACCCACAGATCTAACATGTTAAAGACGCAAGAATCACCAACTAGAAGATTAATGACCCAAAAGTTTATACAGTGAGAATAACCTGATAACTAATTTCATTCTCAAGAAAACCTTACTTCCCGTAGTTTTTATCACACACCTTGTCTACATCAGTACTCATGCCCATGACTCATATTGGCAAACAAGTAACGAATGTAGGAACAGAAGAAACGTTTACTGGGAAGGGGTTCATTGATACACACATAACTAAAGAAAAAAAAACTATTATAAGACTGTTAAAAGTCATAAAGTTCATCTATAGCCTCGACACTGATACTAAGAAGTAAGTTTCCTCAACTCTCTATGTATCTCCTCTTTCTCGTTAAATGAGGTTTTTCGGTAGGTTGAATGGATCTTAAACGATTTTTTGAAAGTTGAGCAATCTTGAAGAAGTAGGAAGTTGCGGTGGAGCGTGTGTTGTGCAAGGAGGATCGCCGGAATCACAAAGGAGGAGCCGACGGTGGAGTAGATCGGCGATTATGTAGGAGGCCGGCAGTTATGTAAGAGGCTGTTTTAGAGGGGTTAGGGTTTTTTTTTCTGTGGTGATTGCTGTCTATCAACTCAAAGCGTGCTGATAATGTATTTGAGAGGAAAAATATGTAAATTGAAAATTGTAACTCTTTCATTGATAGAATGTCTTAAATATAAGTTGATACAATCTGTAACAATAATTGTTCCTATAAAATAGAGATTATCTAAATTTCTATGTAATCTAATCCATATCTAAATAAAACATCATACACACCAAAAATTATGAAAAATAAATCTTTACAGTGTACCGTTACTTTTTGTCATTGATGAACGAGTACGCGAGTATTAATGTAGGTTATGTAGCGGTATGGTTTTGGTGAAGGAACAGATTCATATTCGATTATCCCTGTTATTCGTGTAAACTTATCCAGGTGTCAACCCATTATCTCCTCAAGATATGAGGCCAAGAACATTCAAATTTGAGATAAAATCCACCCATCTCTACCGTCCACTCCCTCCGCCTCCGCCTCCGCCTCCGCAATCCCCACCGTCCATCCTCCATATCATCCCCAAACCAGCCAAAACCACTCCCCCACTCCTCTCAAACCCATCAATCAACTGAAAGAGTGAGAGAAGAGAGCCAGACATTCCATTTCAATCTGCAAATTCAGCAATGGCCACTCTCCAACAAACCCTAATCTCTCTCCAATCCAAAACCCCGCCGCCTCCTCCGCTCTCCTCCGCCCTCACCTCCAGGTCCACCGCCGTCTCCTTCTCCTCCACATTCGCCCCCCTCAACCTCAAGCTCTCCTCCTCCTCCCGCCGTGGCGGCGGAGGCGGAGCGTTGAGCGCGCGCATGAACGCCACGGCGGCGTCGAGCTACGCGGCGGCGCTGGCGGACGTAGCGGTGTCGAACAACACCCTGGAGACGACCGTGGCCGACGTGGAGAAGCTGGAGAAGCTCTTCGCGGACAAGTCGGTGTTCGACTTCTTCATCAACCCTACCATCGATTTGGAGAAGAAGCGCGAACTCCTCGATGAGATCTCCAGGTCGGCGACGCTGCAGCCGCACACGGTGAACTTCCTCAACATTCTTGTGGACGCCAAGAGAATCGATTTGGTGAGAGAGATTGTCAAGGAGTTCGAGACTGTTTATAATAGAATCACCGACACGGAGTTGGCCATAGTGAGCTCGGTGGTGAAGCTTGAGTCGCAGCACTTGGCGCAGATAGCGAAGCAGGTGCAGAAGCTCACTGGCTCCAAGAATGTGAGGATCAAATCGGAGATAGATCCCAGTTTGGTTGCCGGATTCACTGTTAGATATGGCGATTCGGGCTCTAAGCTTATTGATATGAGTGTCAAGAAGCAGCTCGAGGAGATTGCTGCGCAGCTCGATTTGGGTGACATCAAGCTCAATTTATAAAACTCCCTTGTTTATTCATGATCATCTTTTTTTCTTTTTGAACTTATTTATACTCTGGATCTTACTATTATATTTGTGATTAATTTTTTGGTATGCTGTGCATGTAATGGAAAAACCATGTTTGGTATATAAAGCATACTTTATTCCGGACATATTTTTTCTGAATACCCTTGGAGCATCCGCACCAACGGAGTCCCTCCTATTTGCCCAGGAGTTGCGGTTGGTCACTATTCAGTAAATAGGATGAGCAATACTTAATTTTTTGTAATAATACAAAAAATAGTATTTTTTATTATTATTCAATTATTCTAAGTATTTTGATTTTTTATTTCTTGGTAAGATTTTTAACAAATAACTACACGACATGTGTTATTATTGTTTAAATAATTGGATCACAATCCAGGTAAGATTTTTGACCAAAGACAAGACGACACGTTTGCATAGATGCAACAAATCCTATTGCGCATCATTTAGCGTTGAGGGACAAACGTAGGAATTCAACGTATTTCCATTACTCGAAACTTAAACGTATTACTAATTCTCTTGAAAAACTTTTACCTTGAATACAGATTGAGGTCAGCGCACACGAGACATAGCGAATGAGGTACAATGACTCACAGACTGGGTTAGTACTCGGTCACATTCATCATGTATTCAATGACGTTCAATACCTTGAGTATTCGATGAGGATTCGCTGGTCGGTCGAACCATCACTCGGGAGATGTTGAGCATAATCGAACACAAAAACAAATGCGGCCTAATACAGTCTATAGAACCTATAACCTAAAGCTCTGATACCAACTGAAAGAACCCGACCCCGACGCAGCTGCCTAAATCGAAGTTAGGCCTAATGACCATATTAACATAGTTGCTAAACATATTATTCAAAATAAAAAAGAGGATTCATAATTCAAAGCCATAACTCAAGAAAACTCTTACGATGTCAATTCTACAAACCAATATTCTTAAGTTACATAAACTGATTCCGATATCAACTCACAGGTACCCAATACTGAAAACATAATATTATATATGACATTAGAGCAACTAGACTTCTAACTAACTATAATAACTGAAATACTAACCTGTAGGATCATCCTTGGATCCTACAGTGGACAATGTTATGCCTTGAATTGCATGCGTGCCCGACCTCCATAGAAATTCTGCAACCTAGGCGATTGAAACCGAAAGACCCAAAGAAAAGACATATAAAAACATGAAAACCGTTAGCGTGAGTAGACAAAAAACAATAATCTTTTAGTAACATAAAACAATGTATTTATGCCTTTCTCAGAAATAAAGAACAATAAAACGCAGTGAGTTTAAGAAATAAAATAACATGTGTGTGGAGGCTGACTAGAGCGTGATTCCTCTAGCCATCGTATCGTACTCGTATTCTTAGTCTGATCTAGGAGCGTAAAGTGTCTCGCCGGAGGCCGCTCTCGATGGTCAGTGGGGTGACCTATGCATCGATGCATGAACATAGACATATCGTGTGTGAAAATCATAAAACAAACATAGGTGTCTCCATGCATAAATATAAACGTAATCATAAATCATTTCATAAGCTTATCGAAAATAAAAGTCATACACATAATCTTAGACTCGCAAGGATCAATGAAAAGCAAATTGTCCACTCACCTAGATAGCAAGAAAAGTAATCGTTGATCCACTAACTTGAAAAACGTACTTGGTGATCCTAAGCCAATCAAAGATCTAATTTAATTAATATAATTTTTTAATCTTACAACCAGAGTAGATAAGGAATCCGAGACGATTCGTATCTCAAATACTCACATTCCATCTCTTGATAGTAAAGCGCCGCTACTTTGCCACATCATGAAGTCACTCATATTTGTCGTGTCGTGACTTCCAAGCTCCATAGAAAGGTGAGTCTCGGCTCGACACGACGAAAGATCGTGTCAAAAGTGTCGAGTCGCATCTGAATCCTATACATACATCGAAACATAATGCAAGTTCCAAAAACCTATGAAACTACATAAGATTTATAGGAAATCAACTAAAGAAACATTTCATGAAGAAAAGGGTATTCTGGTCATCAGACCTCCACTGCGCACTACGGCGCGTGGGACGCACACGCCACCACAGTTGGTTGCCATGAAAGAACTTCTCTAATGTCTACAATTGATACACCAAAACAAAGATTATTTCAAGCCCAACACATCTTTGTATTATACCTAAGCCCAAATCAGAAACGGAAAACGTCGAAATTCACCTTGAAAAGTCGGAATACTTGCCGGAATTGGGCGACGTTCGTACGCCGTGCTCAGGATGAGGTGGGCTTTGTAGTTGGTGTCAATCGAACCCTGGAAGTGTGGGCTTCAAAACCCATAAGGTGGTGCCACCCGAATCAGGCTGAAACGCCTTCGTCAAAGGAGGCAAAAACCTTGAGTTTCCTCTGAACTTTATGGCTTTGAATCGTCCATGCTCGGCTATGCATGGTGGTTGGTAGGGCAGAGGGAGGCGGGGGACATTAAGGGCTTCAAATTTTGATCGGAGCGGTGTCCAGCGATGGCCGGACAATAAAGATTTGACCGGGTCATGTTTCCGGGTCGGGTCGGGTCACGCCGTCGATTCGCCATTCAGGTCATGCGATTTGGGTTCTACCCATCTAAGGTAGAAATTTCAAACTTATACTCAAGGTTAGTAAATTGATCAAATTTCCAGATTGAATTCATCAGAATTCTAAAGGCTAAAATTAAATGACTAACGGTAGATTTTCAAATAATCACATAAATACTCCAAACTTCTAAAATTTGTAACATTTAGCTCAGAGCTTCGAAAAATCCAATAAAAATATGCACGAGCTTAAAATAATATCCTCTACAGTTTCTATGAATAAAGCGAATCCAAAATTATGACCTATAAAATGTCGATAATTCGGTCGTGATGAATGACAAAACTTGATAAACATGACGTATGATGATTAGCTCATTAAATAAATATGACGAACAATGATTAACTCACTAATTTAGGTTTGAGTCATTACAATTGCACTAAATATATCTTTTAAGGTATGATTTTTCTGTCCAGCAACACCGTTCAATTATGGTGAATATGATGCAATTGTTTCATGTATGATCCCAAGTTGAGCATAAAATTCAGTAAATGATTATTCATACTCAACTCCTTGGTCACTTATAATGACCTTGATTGTCTTGTTGAGTTGATTCTCAACATTATTTTTACAGAGAAAAAACTTCTCTATAACCTCATCTTTGCTTTTCATTAGATACACATAGCAATATTTTGTGCTATTATCGATAAAAGTAATAAAATAATTATTACAATTTTTTGTTTGTTTTTCCTTTAAATCACATACGTCACTATGGATTAAATCAAGTGGTTCATTGTTTCTTTCAATGTTTTTAAAAGATGATTTCGTTAATTTTGTCTCAACACAAGTTTCACACTTATGCTTGGGACATTGGTAAATTTTTTAAGTTAACTAAACTTCACAGAGTATCATAATTAACATGTCTTTGCCTACCATACCATACGTTGGAAGACATAAAGGTGGAGGCGCTACCTTTATTCATATCATTGATCATGGTCATTATATTTCAATTTAAAGTTTGCACCACTTGGGGCTCTATTACCAACATACATTCTATGTTGAAAAAACTAGAATTTAACTTTGCTATGCCTCGACTCAGTTCTTAGGAACGTATAGTACGTTGTTTAGTTCATTTCTAGAGATCAACATTTGAACCTCCTTGTTTGACCACTGATAGTTCATCCAACTTTGCTTGGTTATACCTCCGCTCCTAGTCTTCCATCCCCCAATCATAATCTTTGACTGCTTCCATGCATTTTCACATCCTCCTTTTCAACCAAAGGACCTGATGTGACCTTCTTTCTCATTTGGTGTCTTTACACCTCCAGCTACCATTTCTAAAAATACACACAACAACGAGTTATTTTCCTAATCAGCAAATAATATCCGATATTATTTTTCTATTGATTATTTGGTAAAATTTATAAGAAATTCCTTATTCAATATCTCAATATTCAATTACTTGAATTCGGCATATAACCGAATCATAATGCTTCTATATACCAAGGAAACTTTCCATTATCCTTGAAAAGCTCTCATTAGAGTAAGTAGCTAATTAGTATTTTGTAGACAATGTTTCATGTTTCGCAGCACAACTTCAAAGGCAATCATTTCCTCAAGGCAGCCGTTTTCTGAAAGCAACATAATTTTTGTGTAGGCAACCAATTCCTTAAAGCATTAATCATTTAGGCAACCACTTCATTTAGGCAACCACGTTACTCAATATCACATATAAAAGTTCTTAAGATTGTAGAAAAATAATGTAATATTTAAATAAAATGGAAACTACTAATTAAATAATTAGTAAATGTATAATTAAATGCGAAGAAAATAAAATCTGAAAATTTTGAATTTATTACCCAAGTGGTTGATGTTGATGAACAATAAAAAAAGTTAAGTCACGTGTACCACAAAGCTTTCCTTAAGGAATTTTACGCCGCCCACAAGGTTGTATGGTGTTATTCTCCTAGGATAAAATAACTTCCGAGCTTTGTGGTTGGTTACACAAGAACTCCTCGATGAACAAGAAAGAACTTTTAATTTATCGTCGAATGAGAGAGAGAGAGAGAGAGAGAGAGAGAGAGAGAGAGAGAGAGAGAGAGAGAGAGAGAGAAGTGATCAGACGAGGAGATTGCTTTATGATGGTTTGAAGAATGAGCAGGAGGAGACCTCTATTAATACATGGAGGAATGAGGGAACAGATTCAGCCACTCCAAAGGTCTTCGGTTTGCAACAACTAATTAGCCAAATTTATTTCTGCAATACGTTTATAACAGAAGTAATTTGAAAAGCCAAAAGTTTTATAACCAAAAGGAATGTGAAAAACTCAAAAGTTAGTATTCCTGGATGCAAAAGGAAATTCATGTGGCACAACTCAAATCGAAGTGGCATTTGTGTCTACAAGAAGCGGGCGCACTCAAGTTTAATTCGAAAGCCAAGTTCTCTTCACTTGTTTACCCAAAGTATAGTGAAGTGAAATACAACTTAAAGATCATCACACTCTTAATTTTTTATATGTGGGACAAACTCTTTTTCTTATGTTTCAAATGGCCAACATTGGGTGATAATTTTCTATTCACCTCTTAATCAATTTAAATAAATGAAAAAATCATCTTGATGCACTCTTGTAAGAGAACACAAATCTATCATTTCCTTCTTGTATTAGTTCAGTGATATTAAGACTTCTAATCATAGAGTAATTTCTTTTCCATTGTTGTATCTGTAGAAAAATAATGTGATATTTAAATAAAATTAAAACTACTAATTAAATAATTAGTAAATATATAATTAAATGGGAAGAAAACAAAATCTGGAATTTTTGAATTTATTATCCAAGTGGTTGATGTTGATGAATGATGAACAAAGTTTAGTCACGTATGCCATACGATTTCCTTAAGAACTTTTACGCCACCCACAGACTTGTATGATGTTTGTTCTCCCAGGATAAAACAAGTTCCGAGCTTATTTGTGCTTGGTTGCACAAGAACTCCTCGACGAACTAGAAAGAACCTTTGTCTATCACCGCATTAGAGAGAAAAGTGATCAAAAGAGGAGATTGCTTTATAATGGTGTAAAGAATAAGGAGGAGGAGGCTTCTATTAATATACGGGGGAATGAGGAGGAACAACAATGTCGGCCACTCCAAAGGTCTTCGATTTGTTACAAATAACTAGCCAAATTTATTCCAGCAATTTATTACCAAAATTTATTCTGGCAATAAATTTGTAGCTAGAGTAATCTGAAAAGCCAAAGGTTTTGTAACCATAATAAATGTGGAAAGTCAAAAGCTAGTATTCTTGGATGCAAAAACAAATTCATGTGGCCCAACCCAAATCGGAGTGACATTTGTGTCTGTAAGAAGTAGGTGCACTCAAGTCCATTTCGTAAGCCATGTTCTCTTCACTTGATTACTCAAAGCATAGTGAAGTGGAATGCTACTTAAAGACCATCACACTCCTAGTTTTTCCCATCTAGGAGAAAGTCATTTTCTTATTTTTCAAGTGGCCACATTTGTGTGACAATATTTTATTCACCTCTTAATCAATTTAAACAAATAAATACATCTACTTGATGCATTCTTGTATGAGAACACAAATCCGTGTTTCTCTTCTATTAATATTAAGTATATCTCACTTAATTTTCATGTTTAAATTGTTCTAATAAAATGGTAGATTTCCACCATTTTTCCAATAGTATCCTGCTTTCACAAATTCCAAGTTTGCATCATGTAACTATGTAAAGCAACTTTCACTTTAAAGTGAGTTTCAAACATTTTTCTTCTTCGTCTTCTTACTCGATGGTTTTCCAATGTATTTATCCCTTCTACTTATAGACATCTTAATAAAAAGTACTGTTTTTGAAGATTATGACAACATCTAGTTCAATACCATATTGTCGACGTACCTCGTTAAAGGATCACGACAATCGTAGTTCTCCAAATTGAATTTGGATAATAGTTTTATTTGGAAACTTTTTTTGTTTTTGTTTTGAGGGACTGCATCTAGTATAAAGATTAGACTACCTACGTACCCCTTTAGAGGGATCAAGTCGTCTTAGTTCTATCTTCTGGTTGGACTGTCTTATCAGGTTTCCAATTTTGCAAACTTCATAGAACTTCTTCACGAGCTTCCCGCTTGTATAGAGGTAGACACAAATTTCTTTGGCATTGGATAATTCATATACCCCCTTGGTGAAGGTTTTAGTGATGATATACAGTCCTTCTTGTGTTAGCTCAAGCATGTCATTAGACCTTCTTTTTCTTCTTGTTCTGTCGAAGATGATCTACGGTTGATTTAAACATTTGAGTGAGTGGTTGAGCTTGTAGAAAGAGAGAGTGGTTGAGCTTGTACAAAGATAGAGTTGTTTGATGACCTTGTTTAGTGTCTCCCATTCATCTTCTGACCCATTTGAGTTCTCTGAATCTTCCCATATATCAAAACTTAGGGATGTAGTTAGCTCATACAAGTTTGATTTTTTAGATTTCCAGAACAAGGCATGTTAGGGTGTGTGTGGACAATCTTGATTTTGTTGTCTTCTTCAAGAGCAACCTGTATTGTATCTTCATGTAGTGAGACTTCTGATATGGTATTGCTTCAATCATATTAGTTGTTACAGTTTTACTCGTCGACGAATCAACCTGTATTTCATTGTTGTTTATCATGTCTTGGACTATGTCTTTGAAAAAGTAGCAGTCCTTCAAGGTGTGACCCGTCAATTCATGATATCAGCAGTATTTAGGGTCCTTGGTCTTATTAGCTTCTTCGGAATGTTTTGTTTTAAGTAATTTTAAAGTCTTTTGTTCAAGAATGAGTATTGGACTTGCTTTCTTTCTCTCAAAGTCATCCTCTATGGACGATCGTCCCTACCTCGGTTGGCTTTGTGGCAATCGTTTTTCTACTCAGTCTTGATAAAAGTTGCCATTGACTCAACATTTTCTTCAGTGGGCATTCTATTAACATTCTTCCTTTTGCTTGACTGAACTTTTGGGGCTAGTATCTTTTGACGAGCTATTTGTTTCTCCACATTGCCTACTTTAGACATTAAAGCATCAAAAGATCGTGATTCAGCTATGCCAACATATATTGCGATTTCTGGAAGAAGATTATTGGTGCACATTTGAACTAATGATTATTCTGAGAGTTTTTCAAGGCATTGGAGGTTAAGGTTTCTCCATCTTGCAATGAACTCATTTGTAGTTTCTCCCACCTTTTGTCTTGTATAAGCAAGGTCCATGATCGAGACTTTTTTCTTGGAACTAACAAACTGTGCAAGAAAGTGATTATAAAGCCTTCCTCGAGTTGGGTATATCTTGTGAACGCCACTCCTTTGAGTGATTAGACAAACTGTCTTATTAGCAAAGCATCTAACTGTGAGGTTTCCCCACATGCTGATTGGAAATGCGTTAAATGTTCTTGAGGAGAACTGTTGATTCAATCAAATCTGTCAGGGAGCGATTTTTGATACTTTTATGGAAATGGTATAGTATCATAATAGGCTGGATATGGCTTGCGATACCTGATTACTGGAGTGAACATATGAAAGGACTCAACCCCGATCGATTTAGTTTCTTAAACCGGAATCAAACCCCTTCTGAAAACACGAACCAACAAAGACCACAAAAATTTCGGCAGAGTAACGCTACTAACGCGGAATTTACATTAACCTACACCCGGAAAATATACTTCATCCTATGCCACAAAAGCCAAACCGTGGGTACCAATCCCATCCGGATTTCTCAATATCATAACAATAAAGTAAAGCAGTAAACGAAACTGTACTTTACAGAAATCCGGGAAAATCATAAGAAAATAGATCAGTAGTGTATCAGAGCGACCTCTAGTATATATATACAAAATATACAACAGCAGGCAAAACAAGAAACCTACTAGAAAAAAAAGGTAGCTCGAACGACTAGCCTCCGACCTCGACGTGAGACACTAGAATCCGAACTGCAAACTGGGCACGGAAACCGAAAAGTCCAGGGGAAAGGCAATAAAAACGTTAGAGTGAGTGAACGAAAATAAACATATGTCTTTCACCAATTTCATATACATAAAACAATGTAAAGCGAGTTCGGAAAATATATATGGAGGTGCCAGGCGAATCTCTCAAGCCCGACGGTGATAGGCTAGGGGAATCTCTCAACCCTAGCGACATAACACGGAAATCTCTCCACCCTGCCCAGGGGAATCTCTTAACCCTGCCCAGAGGAATCTCTCAACTCTGGGTCTGACTACCGGTGATCAGCTGAGTAGCCAAAGCATCGATGCAAGTAATGCCATCACCATATAAAATATAAAATAATACCTCCAAAAGTAATAAATAATCTCAACATGATATATAAACAAATACGAAAATCACGAACTCGCAACAACAGTGAAAATAGAAAAGTCCACTCACAGGTGAGCACAGCACGCACTCGCGCTAATCACGAGATCCGGCGGAAGATCCCTTGCCCAACGTACGATCTCGATCCCCTGAATAATCATAAAATATAACTGATCAAAATCATAGTTCATCACACCGTACCATACCTCGGAAACCAACCGTTCCCGGAAACATATAACGCGGTACAAAATAATCGACGAAATTCCTGAAACTCTCCACATAAACCCTCGACTAAAAATCCAGCTTCCAAATCAACTCAAAAACCTCAAGGCGATGATCGGGGCCCGAATACGAGCAAAACGACATAAAAATCATCAAATTCTAAAAAGTCAACGGGTCGCCGGAGCTCCGCCGTTGACTACCGCCGCCGCGCCGTCAAATGGAGAGATTTTCTGGCGGCCAAGCTCCCACAAGGTTCTTCTCAACGAGCCCATCTCTTTTCCCAACTGAGCCAAGGTCCAATTCCGGCCCCACTTGCCGAAAAACAGCTCGAAAGCCACGGAAAACTTCCACCGCCGGCGAAGCTATTCCTCCGTCGATCTCCGTCCACGGCACACGGCAGCCCTCGAGGCCACTCCCAAAGGCTCCGCTGTGGCCCCACGGTCAAAACCCCTCAATCCCCGGCCACCACCGTGGCCGGAGCACCACCGTCCACACAACCCTATTCCGGCCAAAAATCCCTAAATTTCAAATCACGATTTCTCCCTCAAATCGACAACAATTCAAGCAAAACCAAGTTCTAAACTATTTCAAATCACGAGGAGAATCTTTTACCTTCCAAGGTCGTGGCCTGAAACGGCCGGAAACGGCAAGTCCGCCGGTGGAATTCAAACGGTCCAAAATTCTCCACGGTCAACAGTGGTCAACGCCTCCAAACTCGGTCAACGCCGGTCAAACTTCCCGAACAGTATTTTTCGACAATTTCCCATATTTATACTCGCGGCTCGGAACGATCGACGGTCCAAAATGGATCACATCCACGTTTCGGATAACTCGTATACGAACGGATAAACTCGACGAAATTCTGCAATTTCAAATATTCATAACATATTCCTCGGTCATCAAAATAATTATCTGGAACCGCCCACAAACTCAAAATCACGCGTACAACAACTCTCGAGAAGAGACTCAACTCAAATTCTCGCTCGATAATTAAGTCGTGAAAAAAACCGCCAATTCAATTCATTTACGGAAAACTGTAATTACGTGCTAACTCGTGGATTAAGCCGATTACTAAAGTGATTCTGTTTCGGGTCATCACATCATAGTCGACTGAAAGACTTGGAATTGCTCTGCTATCATTGTTTTGATGTCATCTTATGAGATTGGGTCATTGTTATGTGAGATACGGCGTTTTTAGTATCCTTCTTTTGCTCGTATGCATCACCTTGCTTGTCTTTACCCTTCTCATTTGCCATAAGAGCTAAATGCAAAAATATAGTATATTTCAGCTTCTTTCTCCACCATTTTCTTAGCTACATCTGCTTCTAGGTAAGCACGGATTTTAGCTTTGGCTTCTTGTCTTCTAGCAACTTCGGCGTCAAATTCAACAAATCTCCTTTGTAACTCTCACAGTTTTTCTCTAGGACTTGGTGGCTAGTCATCATTACTTGTGCAATTTTGAGTTCTTTGTGATGGATGTATTGCTTGTTCTTGGACCCCCTTGGTCTTCTTCGGGCATGTATTTGTCTATGTAGAGCTCTAATAACTTCTATAATGATCTCATTAGGCTCTTGATTTGTTGAAGGGCTTGAGTTTGAAATTAAATCAAATTTGACTTCATGTTTGCGAGCCATTTGGTTCTTATCTTCACTGTTTGCGAATGTCACCATCACGCTCTCCTCTTTAGGTAGATAGACTCGAATAGTGTCAACCATAAAATGAGACATAAATTGGGATTTGGTAGCAACTGTAACCATTTCATCCATCGAAAAACATGCAGAGTGATTGATTTCCTCCAAATTGGCATGCACTATTTTGTTTTGAACAATTTTCTTCCTTTGAACTTTTGCAATTCTCTTCCGTTGATTTCTCAAAGCATTCTTGGAAGGTGTCTTGACAACATGAGTATGTTCTGCTTTTGTTATCGCTTTCTCCTTTTGTACTCCAAGTTGGTACCTCTTTGTGCTTTACGTGAAGTGAGTGTGTATAATCATGAAAGACATTTGATGACTGATGCATCCTTCATTATTGTCGGTTGAGAGTAAGTAGTGGAAGATGTTAGAGAGATTATTCCCCTCTCCTCAACTATGAACTAGTTAAGGTGTAGTTCAATTTCTCTACCCATAAGTATACGGGATCAAGTTTTAATATACATAAAGAAAGTTGAGTATCGAACCCACGAGGATTAACCACCTTAATTTCCTCGCTTGATTTGAATAAGTTCTTTAGATTACGGTCTAGACAAAAACACAATGTGATGCTAAAAAAATACAAAGATGGAGGTGCATCTCACAAAACTAATCCCTTTAGAGACTTAGCCTCGCAAGGATGGTCTAAGTATGATTGGTTGATTAGATGACACTAAACTAAAATAACAAGTAACTAGACACAAATGCAAGATAAAGAGATGATCGGCTAAAGATGTTGTCACTAGCCAACTCGATGCTCAAACAATGTCTAAATTCATGCTCTTGAGTTGTTTAGTCTGGTTCACATATAATTGTCCAAATCGTGACCTTGTGAGTCATGTTTGGTTTTGGACCGAAACTCCTAGTTCCCTAGAACATTTCTAGCCCAACAATTAACACAAAGTAAACCGAGATTGGGGTCCAAGCTTTTAACACTTAAACCTTTAACCGTATACAATGCATAATAAGTTTAATTTGCTATCATGTAAGAAATGTGTAAGGTTTCCCTTCCTAAGTTTCAATTAGAGGACTTGAGAGTAAAGTCTAATGGGTTCTCCCGATTTGTACCTATTGGAATATCAACCAAAAGAATTAACCGATAGCCACGATAATTTTTAGTCGATGTGGGTTTGACCGAAGCTCCTCGAGTATATTGAGACTAAAGAAGACTTCAGTTCTTGCACTAGGAAACCAAACCTTAAGTTTAACCTATTAAGTCTAAAACCTAAGTCATGTTCACATGCTCATCTTTACCTAAGTGATGTTTATTATTCCTTAAAACAGATCATAACTTAAGCAAGGCCATAACATGCTCAAGAAAACGATTCATCAAACCCAAACACATGCACATAACACATACACATCACATACAAATCAAACACATCCATAGCATTTCAAATCCATAAACAAACTTAATCACATTAATAAAAGCATCATTGTCCTACATCAAATGACTAAGGTTTGACCCCTAGCCTTCCATATGAAAACTACTCACTACCCATATACAAAATAGTATTTAGATACAAGAATAGAAGCTAAGAGAGTGAGAGATAACTGAAGGGTCCCCAAGCTAAGCTCCACCAAGCTAGTAAGCTTTGCCCAAAACACTTCAAGCTTTAACTTCACTCCTTGACTTAAGCTTAAGTCCAACACTTGAAGAGGAGGAAAGGGCAATCTCTAAAACTCAAAGAAGCCAAGGGGAAGAGGGATTACTTCCCACTTCTTCAAGCTCTAGAGAATCACCCAAACCTTGGAGGCAAAGATGAGAGGAGGAAAGGATGGATAATGATGAGGGAGAAAAAAGAGGTTTGGCTTCCTTGAGGCCGGAGAGGCTAGATCTCCTGAGTCTAGAGGGTTGGAAGAGAAAAGCTAAAGAGAAAAGAGGGGAGAAGGTGACCATATGGCAAGCTAGGGGAAAAGATATATTACCCTAAAAACAAAACAGAAAACCCCATAAGTTCTTAGCGCCGCACGAGAGAGAAAAAAGCCTTCACATTTCCTTCACTCGTCCGGCTCCCCTAGACCTCATCGATGGCGGCCACTGGCCTCGTCGACGCACTGGGTGTAGTCGGACGGGTCTACTCCTTGGCTCGGTGATGGTCATCTTGTGGAGTTCCAATAGGGTCCAAGTCATATCCAGTTGTTCATTAGATTTTAGAGGCGGCTGTCAACTTCGACTGGATGGAAGGGATTGGGCTTCTCCTGGTGGCTGCAGATCTCTTATTCTGGCCAAATGCAGTTTACGGTGAGATGCATTTTCGTAAGGCTTGGAGTTTGTTGGATCTTGGGTGCAACAACTCGGCTGAGATTTATTTGGGATTTCAATGGGTTTATCGGCCGTATGATGGAGATGGAGTACACTGAAGGGGTTCTGTCGAGGGTGGGAGGCAAAGCTGGTGGAGGGTTGTTGATCAGCGATGGGTGGTGGCTGTCGACAGAGTCTATGTTGGGCTGGATTGATTCTCTACCCTATAATAGGCTTCAGAGGTGTGCCTAGGTCAAAACCCCAAGGTCTGTTATGTTTTTTATGCTATTTTTTCTAACAAGTTCAATTTTAGTTTCTTATGTGTTTTGTGTGATAGTTTTGTCAAAAATAAACCAATCTCTTTATGAGATTGGCAGAAGTGGGTCTCGTCCCGGATTGTATACCTTATGTGCCTTGTCTGCTCTAGGTTAGGTTTTGCATTGGTTTGTCGCGTGGGCGCATCCTTCTAGAGGCAGGATGAGATGTAGTGCCGACAGAAGTTTCGTTTGGCAGCATAACTGGAAAGCTGTTCAAAGAGAATCAATACGTCGTCGTTATCGCGTTAACTTTCCGTTACTGTGTCACCATTCTTGTGAAGCAAATGGAGTAGTCAATGATGCACTCTTTGCTATTTGGTGCAGTTTAGGATACAATGTTTTAATTGAGTCTCCTTATAGTATTTCGGGTTGTTCTCTTCTTATGGGGTTTAGGCTTTATGTTCCCCCCTTGTATTCTACCATTTCATTAATCAAAGTTTAAGGGTAGCCGTAAGCCCTACTTCAAAAAAGAGAGGTTGTAAAAGTATTTACTTGACACAATCTCGCTTTATCTGATTGAAGGAAATAGAGTTTTATTATTTTGAGTTCCACCCATTCAAGATAAAAAGGAAATCTTTTAACTTCAACTCTTAAAGTTAAGAAAAAACTCTGTGATTCCAAACATGAAGTAAACGAATTTGAAAATGTGGGATTTTGGTATTTTGTAATTGTATCCGAAGGGTTTGACGATTACCTGTGTGTTAGAATCTGATCCCGATTTAGCAGTCTAAATCTAGACTAAGTCCTAACGAAGATACTAATTGAGGTGTTTACTAATAAATATATATAAAAAAATATCAATACTAAAATTTATAAGTCTCAAAAAAATCATTTAATCTATAACCAATAATATACTCATAAAGGGTAAATCAATTTCTTGACATCAGAGTGACTAAACAGCTCAAAAACATCTAAACTAACTAGCTACTACTCGTAGGATCAACTGTGGATCCTACCAAAGGAAACTATTATGCCTCGAACTCCGTGAGAGCCAGACCTCTGTTGATACTCTGCAACTTGGGCATTTGAAACCAACGGGCCTAGGGAAGGATATTTCAAGAGCATAAAACTGTCAGAGTGAATGGAGAAAACAATATAACATAAGAAAACGTATAAAAATAAAGTTATGTTCTTCCACCGAAATTTCTGTGAAAAACTGTATACGAGTGATGTAAACTCTCATATTGTACTCAACAAGTAAACGAAAACAACAACTGGCTTGAAGACAACAAAAACTGACGAAAAATTGAAATCTCACTGAAGAGTGCTAAATCTAAAAAACACTAAAGATTTGAAACTGAAATAAATTAATTATGATAAGGACCCAGGGACCTAACATCACGAGTCGTCAATGGCGGTTAGGAGCCTAGCATGCATGGAAACATGTGACTAACGTGACACAATAACACATCTGGAATAACTATGAGATCAAGCTGGCCCTCTAGTAACTGATAACTTAAACAATACGGGTGTACCTAGGGGAGGCGGTGAGAAAGAGGTGTAGCTAGCGCCTATCACTTAATGTCGTCTAAGGTCTAGCAAGCCTAGATGACATAAGTCACTCGATGATCAGTCGAGTGACTTGTATGCGCATACGTAACTGATCTGAACTGAGCCTCTAGGGTAATGGCTATAAGAGCTATAAACTGATCAAAATACTATAAACTAAGATCCATCTGAACTGGATGCTTAACTGAGGGCGTCATACACTGAGACATATCTGAACTAGATACTTAACTGCGTGCGTTGTAAGCTAAAACAAACTAAAATTAAAACAAACCATGTGGACTGATAAAGTAAAAGTGTAAAGAAGAATGAGTGATATTTGAACTAAAACCTTAATATGTCAATGTTGAAAAATAGATTGAACATAAACTCGAACTAGCTAACTAGGGGTGTAGAACAGTGAATGCTAAAGAGAATTGAAATTTAAACTAAACTAAACCGAAGACATTGAAAACGTAAAGAATTAGTCGAGCTGGAAACATAAACATTAATGACTCGAGCTAGCGTAACTGAATTATATAAACATACTAGCTAAAACTATATAGAATAGGTAAACATAATTCCGAAAATAAGACTCGCATATGCGACTATGAAAAATCAGAGTCCACTCACTAGGGTCACCCTACAAATAGTTCATTTAACAACTCGCAGCGACAGTCCCTGTGACGACCCGAATCAGAATTAGTACATTAATCGGCTTAATCTGCGAGTTTACGAGTAATCACTGTTTGTCGTAATTGAGCAGTTTTAGCGGCCTTACTCATGACTAAATTATCAGGCGAGATATTGAGATGAGTCTCTTCACGAGAATTGTAGAATGCGTGATTTCGAGTTCATGGGTGGTTTCGGATAATTGTTTCGATAACCGAGGAATATATTATGAATATTTGAAATCGCGTGATTTAGTCGTGTTTATCTTTTTGAGTTTGAGTTATCCGAAACGTGGATGTGATTCGATTTGTATCGTCGATCATATCGAGCCGTGAGTATAAATATCGAAATAGTCAGAAAATTTTTGAAAATCACTGTTTTGGAAGTTTGACCATCATTTGACCAAAAATAGACCGTTGACCCACGTTGACCGAGGAGGAAGAGCACCGCCGGTTGACTCGCCGAGGACTTTCCATTTTCGGCCACCTCCGGCTACAATTTGGGTATGGTTAGCTTCTCCTCTTGATTTCCTATGGTTTAGGACTTGGATTTGTGTGATTTGGTGAGATATAGGTGGAGAACAAACTCGGTGAATCCCGTGGATTTCGCCGTCGTCGAGGGCGGTGCTCCGGTGACATTGGGGTCGGGGATGTGGGGGGAAAGGTTCCCCTCATCCTTGTTATGCTTTTGGGTGAAGCAATTTTGTAATTGGTTGAGGTTTGAAGCTCGCCGGAATCAATGGATTCCGTGAGGTTTCGGGCTTTGAATTGGGTCTTGGTGTAGAAGAGAGATGTGTTGATATTGAGGAGTACTTGTGATTTGGAAAGTTTGGCCAGAATCCGTCACAGTTGACGCTGATGGCGACGGTCAACGGCGGAGCTCCAGCGAAGGGTTGATTTTTTTGGATTTTTGTCAAGTTTTATGCCGTTTTGCTCGTAATCGCGCCCTGATCATCGCCTTGAGGTTTTCGAGTTGATTTGGATATCGGATTTTAAGTCGAGAATTTATGTGGAGAATTTGGGGGTTTTCGACGATTATTTTGTATTCGAGTTATATGTTTCCGAAAATGGTTGGTTTTCGAGGTGTGGTACAGAGTAATGAATTGTGATTTTGATCAGTTATATTTTGTGATTATTCAGGGGATCGAGATCGTACATTGGGCGAGGGATCTTCCGCCGGATCTCGGGATTAGCGCGTTTGCGCGCTGTGCTTGTCTGTGAGTGGACACATTTCTTTTCACTGATTAGTTGTGAGTCCTTATTACACGTTTTACGAGCATGAGCATGCATATACGATTATGATTTATTCAAGCATGTGTTTTACGATTATGCATCGACGAATATGCTTATATAGTTATATATTACGAATACGCATTTATATTATGCTCAATACATTGCATGAACTATTTATGATTTGGTTTATACAGAGTACAGTCACAGTATATATTGTTATATCGATACACTTGCATCCTAGCTGATCCCCGAGGATGTTTACCAGGGGATCCCGTGATTCGGACTGTACTAGCGCGGACGTGTCCATGAGTGACCTCGCGGGATTTTATGATGCATGCTCTGTACGCGTGAGGAGTTAGAGTCTCCCTCGTGTACCATATCATTTTCATTCATTTAGATTCGCATATGTTTTTATAACATATATTATTCGGCGAAAGACATTTATTTTCGTCCACTCACTCTAACGGTTTATATGTCTTTCCCTGGGCTCTTTGTTTTCAAAGCCCAGTTTGCAGTTCAGATTCTGGTGTCGCACGTCGCAGTCGGAGGCTTAGTATTCGAGCCACTTTTCTGTTCCAGTAGGTTTCTTGTTTAGCTTACTGTGGTGTATTTATGTATATGTATACTAGAGGTCACTCTGAATACTCTGGTGTTCATATTTTTCATATGATTTTCCCGGATTTCTGTAAAGTTACAGCTTTTGTTTATTACTTTACATTGTGTTATGATATTGAGAAATCCGGACGGGATTGGTGCCCACGGTTTGGCTTTTTGGCATAGGATGAAGTGTGTTTTCGGGTGCAGATTAATGGTAATTCCGCGATATAATGAAACTCTGCCGAAATTTCTATGGTTTTTGCAAGTTCGTGTTTTCAGAAGGGGCTTGATTCCGGTTTAGGAAACTAAATCGGGGTTGGGTCCTTTCAGCTTGGTATCAGAGCATTAGGTTGCAGGTTCTGTAGACTTCTGTAGTTATGATACTAAAGATATTTGAGTATATGCAGCATGTTTGGAGTGATGATCCAACTGGCCAGCAGTTACTCATCAATGCTTCGGGTGTTGTGTATTCTCAAATGTATGAAGTTTCATGATTACGTTCCTTGTGGTTGTAACTAATGTTTTTCTCTTATCATTAGAATGCCTCCTAGACGTGGTCCCCGTGTTAATATGGATGTGGGTCCTGATGAGGATTGCCAGACGCATGACTTGCTTATGCGAGTATTGTGTTTGGAGGAGCGTTTTAACCCTGTGGTCAAAGCTCGAACTACTGGAGCGACTATTTTCTCGGGTTCAGCTGATCCAAAGATATGTAAGGCATGGTTGGTTCAGGTTGAACGAGTTTGTTAGCGTCTGCGTTTCACTCCTGAGCAGATGACAGTGGCAGCAGTTGGTTTACTTGAGTCTGATGCATACTTCTGGTGGGTTAGCACCGATAGAGTTCCTGTTGATACTCCATGGACATTGTTTAGGGATTTGTTTATGCGGAGGTACTTCAACCAGGCTACACAACAGAGGAAGTATGAGGAGTTCAGCAACTTGAGACAGGGTAGCATGTCATTACTTGAGTACCGGGACAGATTTACTCGCTTATCCCGATTTGCTCGTGACATGGTAGCTACAGAGGAAGCCAAGTGCCGGAGATTTGAGTTGGGCTTGAACCTGAACATCAAGGGGACACTGACTACGATGCCTCGGAACAACTTTGATGAGTTTGTGAGTGCTGCACTTCGAGGCGAGGATATCGAGAAGGAAAGACAGATGAGATTCCAGTCTCGACGATTTGAGGAGGGTGGACCGAGTCGGGACCTTCCAAGAGGCTGAGTTCAGGCACATCAGGATCGACATCATCCTCTGGAAGTGGACCATATAGACCATCGGGTAGTACAGCTAGACAGAGACAGAGATGGAGGAGGGATTGACCACAGAGACCACAGTCCAGTGGGGGTTCTAGCGGATCCAGCTATCCTCGACATACTGGTGGAACTTTTGCTATACCGAGGGAGTATCCATTGTAAAACTTCTGCAATAGGCATCATTATGGTCCTTGTCAGCGAGGCACTACCAGTTGCTATCGATGTGGCCAGGAGGGTCACTACGCGAGGGAATGTCTTCAGCCTGCTGGTGTTGGTGGTCAGGCTGCTCAGAGTTCAGGAGGAGAGCGAGGTACCACTTCTGGGGCTCGACTAGTACAGTCTTCTGGCCAGCGCAGACAACAGAGTCACCCTCAGCGTGGACGACCAGTCGGACAGGTCAGGGTTCATGTTATGTCATTGCGTGAGGGCAGAGCTTCACCGGAGGTTGTTATTGGTACGTTGCATGTTTTTGCCTATCCAGTACTTACTTTGCTAGATCCAGGTGCTACGCATTCATTCATATCATATAGATTGTCATCTTTATCTACTATGCCTGCATCTCACTTCTGGGGATATGGAGAGTGTTGTATCCATCCGGTGAGGTTGTGGGTATTGGTTGGGTGTATAGGGATTGTGAGATCTTTGTTGGAGGTTATGGTTTAGCCGCGGATTTGTTATTGGTGGATATCGTCGACTTTGATGTGATTTTGGGTATGGACTTCTTGGAGACACATTGGGCTATGTTCGATTGTCACAAGAAGAAGGTTGTATTTTGACGTCCAGGTTTTCCAGAGATACTGTTTCGTGGTGAGAAGAATACTTCATTGCCATGTGTGATTTCAGCGATGAAGGCCGAGCGGATGATGAAGAAGGGTTGTGTTGCATATTTAGCTCATATTGTGGATACTACGGCTGTTGTGCCAGACATTGGTGACATTGAGGTTGTTTATGAGTTTCCAGATGTGTTTCCGGAGGAATTACCAGGTGTTCCTCTAGTTTGAGAAATCGATTTCACCATTGAGCTTTTACCATGCACTGGACCCATATCACATGCACCTTATCGTATGGCGCCAACGGAGTTGAAGGAGCTACAGATTCAACTTCAAGAATTGCTGGGAAAAGGTTGCATACAACTCAGTGTATCACCGTGGGGTGCTCCTGTATTGTTTGTGCGGAAGAATGATGGTTCCATGCCGTTGTGTATTGATTACCAGAAGCTGAATCAACTCACCGTGAAGAACAAGTATCCGTTGCCACAGATTGATGACTTGTTTGATTAGCTCAAGGGAGCTTCAGTCTTTTCGAAGATTAATCTCAGGTCTGGATACCATCAGTTGAGGATCAGAGAGTCAGATGTGGCCAGGACAGCTTTCAGATCACGATATGGGCATTATGAGTTTTTGGTTATGCCGTTTGGGTTGACCAATGCCCCCGCAGGTTTCATGGACTTGATGAACTGGGTGTTTAGGTGATTCCTAGACAAGTTTGTGATCGTGTTCATCGACGACATCCTGATTTACTCCAGGAAGTGTGGGCCAGCACAAGAAGCAATTGCGAGCTGTTTTGCAGACTTTGCGAGATAATCAGCTATTTGCAAAGTTCAGTAAGTGTAGTTTTGGTTGAATAGCGGGAAATTTTTGGGTCACGTGATATTTGCAGATGGAGTTAGCGTGGAGGATCCTGACAAGATTGAAGCCGTGTTGAATTGGAGTAGACCTACTACTGTACCAGAGATCAGGAGTTTCTTGGGTTTGGCAGGTTATTATCGGCGTTTTGTGCAGGATTTTTCACGGATTGCCACTCCGCTTACCAGGTTGACAAAGAAAGGTGTCAAGTTCGAGTGGTCCAATGCATGTGAGGAGAGTTACTTACTCTTGAAGGACAAGTTAACTACTGCACCAGTTCTGACTTTACCTGACGACAGTGGAGAGTTTGTGGTTTACAGCGATGCATTGAAATTGGGACTTGGTTGTGTTTTGATGCAGCATGGTACAGTGGTGGCTTACGATTCCAGGCAGTTGAAGCCACATGAAGTCAACTATCCTATGCATGATTTGGAGTTGGCTGCCATTGTATTAGCCTTGAAGAGTTGGAGACACTACTTGTACGGAGCTCAATGCAAGATATACACAGATCATAAGAGTCTCACCTATTTGCGCACGCAACCAGACTTGAACATGAGACAGCGCAAATGGATGGAGTTGATCAATGACTATAATTGCACCTTTGAGTACCATCCAGGGAAGGCTAATGTCGTTGATGATGCACTCAGTCGGAAATTTGGAGCCTCATTGATTCTCGTGTGTGTGGCCAGAGTTTCCATGTTAGGAGAGCTACAGGCTATGAGAGCTGAATTCGAGTGGGATGATGATGGAGCCTTGTTGGCTAGCTTCCAGGTTCAACCGGTATTGGTTGATCAGATTCGTGAAGCTCAGGATGCAGATTCCTATCTGTTGGATAAGAAGACCTTGATTCGGAATGGTGTGCCAATAGAGTTTCGGTTGAGTGATGATTGTACATTACTATTCAGAGGCAGATTATGTGTACCCAAGGACGAGGGTTTGAAGAAAGAGATTTTAGATGAAGCTCATTGTTCTGCATACGCGATGCATCCAGGTGGTACGAAAATGTTTCGTACACTCAGAGCCTATTACTGGTGGCGAAATATGAAGAGGGAGATTGCTGCATATGTGAGCAGATGTCTTATTTGTCAGCCGGTTAAAGCAGAGAGACAGAAACCTGCGGGAAAGCTACAGCCCTTGGAGATTCCGGTTTGGAAGTGGGAGCACATCACCATGGATTTCGTGTATCAGTTGCCGCGTACTTCAGCTGGTAATACTGGTATTTGGGTTATTGTTGACTGATTAACGAAATCATCCCATTTCCTTGCACTTCCAGGGAAGATTTCTGTGGGCAGGTTAGCAAAGCTATATTTGGCGGAGATCGTTCGTTTGCATGGCGTGCATGTATCCATTGTTTCTGACCGAGACAGTCAGTTTACTTCAGAGTTCTGGCAGGCATTACAGCGAGCCTTGGGGACTAGATTGCATTTCAGTACAGCTTTCCATCCCCAAACTGATGGGCAGTCTGAGCGAACTATTCAGACACTCGAGGATATGTTACGGTCATGTGTATTGCAGTTTAGAGGAAATTGGGACCAGCAACTGCATTTGATCAAGTTTGCTTACAACTACAGCTATTAGGCCAGTATTGACATGGCACCGTATGAGGCCCTATACGGAAAACAGTGCCATACTCCATTGTGTTAGAGTGAGGTAGGTGAGCGATGGCTTATTGGTCCTGATTTGGTGAAGAGCACTACAGAGGATATTCAGATTATCCGAGACAGATTGAAGATTGCCCAAGATCGCCAAAAGAGTTATGCAGATGTGCGAAGAAATAGTCTCGAGTTCGAGATGGGCGATTGGGTCTTCCTAAAATTACTTCCTTGGTGAGGAGTTGTTCATTTCGGGAAGCGTGGCAAGCTTCGACCACGGTATATCGGTCTGTATGAGATTACAGAGAGAGTTGGTGTCGTGGCTTACAGGTTAGAGTTGCCTTCTTAGATGGCTCGAGTACAGGATGTTTTTCATGTCTCAATGTTGCAGAAATACATTCCAGATCCATCACATGTGTAAACACCATATCAGCTTCCTATCTGGGAAGATTTGACATATGTGGAGAAGCCAGTATAGATTCTCGATCGGCGTGAGCAGGAGTTGAGACACAGAGTCATTCCGCTTGTGAAGGTCTTATGGCAGAATCATTCAGTTGAGGAAGCCACCTGGGAGACTGAGCAGCGTATGCGGGAGCAATATCCTCATCTGTTGACCTAGCATGTACGTAAATTTCGAGGTCAAATTTTTTTTTAAGGGGGGTAAATTTGTGACGACTCGAATCAGAATTAGTACGTTAATCGGCTTAATCCGCGAGTTTACCAGTAATTATTGTTTGTCGTAATTGAGCAGTTTTAGCGGCCTTACTCACGACTAAATTATCAGGCGAGAATTTAAGTTGAGTCTCTTCACGAGAATTGTAGTATGCGTTATTTCGAGTTCGTGGGAGGTTTCAGATAATTGTTTCGATAACCGAGGAATATGTTATGAATATTTGAAATAGCGTGATTTAGTCGTGTTTATCCGTTTGAGTTTGAGTTATCTAAAACGTGGATGTGATTCGATTTGTACTGTCGATCGTATCGAGCCGCGAGTATAAATATCGAAATAGTCAAAAAATTGTCGAAAATCACTGTTTTGGAAGTTTGACCGTCGTTTGACCAAAAGTTGACCGTTGGCCGAGGAGGAAGAGCACCGCCGGTTGACTCGCCAAAGACTTTCCGTTTCCGGCCACCTCCGGCTACAATTTGGGTATGGTAAGCTTCTCCTCTTGATTTCCTATGGTTTAGGACTTGGATTTGTGTGATTTGGTGAGGTATAGGTGGAGAACGAACTCGATAAATCCCATGGATTTCGGGATTTCTGTAAAGTTATAGCTTTTGTTTATTACTTTACATTGTGTTATGATATTGAGAAATCCGGATGGGATTGATGCCCACGGTTTGGCTTTTGTGGCATAAGATGAAGTGTGTTTTTGGGTGCAGGTTAATGGTAATTCCGCGATATAGTGAAACTCTGCCGAAATTTCTATGGTTTTTGCAAGTTCGTGTTTTCAGAAGGGGCTTGATTCCAGTTTAGGAAACTAAATCGGGGTTGGGTCCTTTCAGTCCCACTCAAAGTCTCTCATGGAATACTGAAAGCCTATGAATTAACAAATAGTAAATTTAATGCTAAAGTCAAATGCCAAGCTCATCAAAGAAGAGTCGTCAAAAGACTCATATAACTTATTCATAAGTGGCGAATCCAAAAAACATTCCCATCCCCGATAAATCATGAATTCTATGAGTCACGCCTCGATCCTACTTGATGTGCCTTACTGCTCCATCTCCATAGAAACATGACCCTCGGCTCGACACACGACGACCAACCATGTAGATGTGTTGAATCACCTTGAATCCAAAACAAACGCACAAGCATTACAAAAATCCGTCGAAAGTACGAAATCACACGAAAAGTCATGGCAAACCAACCTAAGAGATTTTCTGTGAAGGAATTAGTTTCGGATCGTCGGAGCTTCGTCGTGTATAGTGGCCATGATTAACCTACACTGAATCGAATGATCCATACATCAAATTCAAGATCTCAACAAGCCACATAACATTGATCAAAGCCACAAGGTCTAATTATAGCCAAAAAGCATTAGATTTTACCTCAAAAGTTTCAGAATGTGACTGGAATCCGGCGATAATCTGAAATGACCCAACCCTAGCTTACTAGTAAACTAGATAGTTTAACTAGTAAGCTAGAATTAAATCCCAAAGATTAACTAATTCTGAGAAATTTTGTGAAAATTTTGACATAACTCCCTTTGAAAACTGGACAACCCAAAAACCTGCAGGAAGATAACACTCCACACATAATCCCACAGACACACCGTGTACTACCAACGTCCATCCAGATTTCACAACAAGTGCATAAACTAAAACCAGCAACTAAACTAAGAGATATTTAAAAATATATTGACAACTTGATGGTTCTGCATACAAAGGAAGTAGCTCTACGACTATAAAAGTAGTTGACTCAGCTATTTACAAAAACACTCAAATAACAAGAGCACTACTAAAGATAACATAGAAAATTGATATCCAGAGCGACCTCTATATACAAATTGATAATGAGCTAGTGCATACTGCTGACAGAAGACTGGTGGACTCGAAGTCTGCGACGACACCAAGCACACTCTCGGGAAATAAACTGCAGCCTGGGCAACAGAAACCGAAAAGCCCAGAGAAAGACATTAAAATATAAAACGTTAGTGTGAGTGAACAAAAATAACATAATCTGAATAAAACTGATTTAACATGCCTTTCCGTTAATTTCTGTGAAATAGTGCGAGTTCAAAATAAATAAACTAAAATGCAATGGAGGTGGTCGTTCAGGGCTCCTGACCTGGTACGACTATATAAACAGAAAATACAGGTGATGGGAGTGTCTAAGGTGTTATCGGAGATGAATCAGAGTCGGGCAGGGATCCTGACCTAGTCTGACTGGCTATGCAGTGATTAGCCGAATAGCTAGAGCATCAATGCAACTAAATAACCATCACAAATAAACCTCCAAATAAAGGCTCGGAAAAGCATACAGTAAAGGGTAATGCATAAAAACCATGAACTCGTTATCAACTGTGAAAATAAAGGTGTCAATTCACAAGTCACGACTACTGCTGGGGTCCAGCGGAATTTTCTTCGTTTCTAGGGTCACAGTCTCGATGTCTGGAAATACGGATCATACGATATCAAAATACGTAAATATCATGAAAATCGACCCTAAAAATAACCCCGAAAGTCCCCACGAAGAATCACGTAAACTACCTCGTCGTAGCACCGTCGTGGACGGTGGCACGTGGCCCTCACGCCCTCATGAATCACATAATTCTTTCCATATTTTCTCCTACCAAATTCCAATAGACATTAAAATTAGCTCGCTAATCTGAAAAATTCCCCGAAAATTGTCACAAGCACGAAATTAAATACTCTACAACTTTCGCAAAGAAAGTCACAACAAATTCTCGCCTGATGAAAAAGTCGTGAACAAACTCACTTATGTGACTAATTCACGATAAAGCTTAATACGTCACGATAAGCGCGTAATTTCGGTTCGGGTCATAACAATCCAACCTCTTTTACAAAAATTTCGCCCTTGAAATTTACATAATTGCTAGAAAATATGTGAATACTGCTCTCGCATATGCTGCTCTGGTTCCCACATGGCTTCTTCAACAACATTATTCCTCCACAAAATTTTCACTAGAGGAATGGTCTTGTTCTGGAGAACTTGCTCTCTACGATCAAGAATTTCCACTGGTTCCTCAATATAGACCAAGTCTTCATGTAGAGGAATTTTCTTAGGCATAATGACATGAGAGGGATTGGAAATGTACTTCCGTAACATATATACATGAAATACATCATGAACCCATGCCAATTCTGAGGGTAACTCCAAATGATAAGCCACTGTACCGACACACTTAATAATCTCATAGGGTCCGATGTAACGTGGTTGGAGTTTACCACGCCTTCCAAATTGCATCACCCATTTCCATGGAGACAGCTTAAGGAATACCCAATCACCAATTTATAATCAAGATCTTTATGCCTAACATAAGCGTAAATTTTTATCTATCTTGAGCGATCTTCAATCTGTCTCGAATAATCTGCACATTCTCTGTAGCCTCCTGAATAATGTCTGGACCAATGAGGCTCCTTTCTCCCACCTCACTCTAGCACAAAAAAGTCCAACATTGCTTCCCATATAAAGCTTCATATGGTGACATTCCAATGCTAAAGTGGAAACTATTATTATACGCAAACTCCATCAAATGCAGATACTTATTCCATTTCTCCAGAAATTGCAATACACAAGATCCCACATATCCTCCAGCGTCTGGATAGTTCTCTCACACTGACCATCTATTTGGGGATGAAAAGTTGTACTGAACCACAACTTGGTTCCCAAAACTTCCTGCAAAGCTCCCCAAAATCGTGAAGTGAAAAGAGAATCTCAATCCAAGATAATGGAAGCAGGAACACCATGCAACTTAACAATCTTCTGCATATATAACTGAGCCAATTTGATCACAAAAAGCTTTTCTGTAATAGGAATAAAATGTGCAAACTTCGTGAAGCGATCCACAACTACCTAGATACCAGTATGACCCTTAGATGAACGAGGTAGTTTGTACACAAAGTCAATACTCACATGCTCCCATTTCCAAACCGAAATCTCTAACAGTTGCATTAAGACTGAAGGTTTTTGCCACTCTACCTTCACCTGCTGGAAAATGAGACACTGACAAACATATGCCGCAATTTCCCTCTTCATATTAGGCCACCAGTAATACTCTCTGAGAGTGCGGTACATCTTTATGCTACAAGGATGCATAGCATAAGCTGAAAAATGAGCTTCATCAAGTATTTCCCGCTTCAACTCCTCATTATTTGGAACATAGAGTCTACCTTTGAACACAAGTAACCCATCTCTCCTTAAAGTGAAACTTGGTTGTCCACCATCATGCATTGTCTCCTTTAACCTCAAAAGTGAAGGATTAGAATCTTTGAATTCCCATACTTTATCAATAAGAATAGGTCAAATCTGCATACTGGCAAATAAAACTCCATCCTCATTCTCATCAGTGTACGTAGAACACTGCTCCAGTGGCTCACAATTCTGCAAGTAAGAGTACTCGAGCCATCTGAATATGAGACAAGAGAACTCCAAACTTTCGGCTGAGGGCATCAACAACAACATTTGCCTTTCCTGGGTGATATTCGAAGGTGCATTCATAATTATTTAACAACTCCATCCACCTTCTCTGCCTCAAGTTCAATTCTTGTTGTGTAAGGAGATACGTAAGACTCTTATGATCAGTGAAAATTCGACACCTGGCACCATACAAATAATGTCTCCAGATTTTTAACGTGAATATTACTGCTACCATCTCCAAATCATGAGTGGGGTAGTTCACCTCATGAGGTTTCAACTGTCGCTAACCATAAGCGACCACCCTTCCATGCTGCATCAAAACGCAACCCAAACCTAACTTAGAGGCATCACTGAACATAGTAAATTCCCCACTATCGTTTGGTAAAGTGAACACTGGGGCTGTAGTCAACCTTGTTTTCAGGGTCTGAAAACTCTCCTCACAAGCCTCCAACCATACAAACTTAACTCCTTTTCGTGTAAGTCTCGTAAGAGGTGTGACAATCCGTGAAAAGTCTTGCATGAATCGACGATAATAACCAGCTAGACCCAGAAAACTTCTAATATCTGGCACACTCACAGGTCTGCTCCAATTCAATATCGCTTCCACTTTGTCTGGATCAACACTAACTCCCTATGTGGAAATCACATGGCCAAGTAATTTAACATTATCCAACCAGAACTCACATTTGCTGAATTTGGCATATAATTGGGACTTCCTCAAAGTCTCCAGAACAACATGTAAATGACTTACATGATGCCTTGCATCCTTTGAATAAATCAAGATATCGTCAATAAATAGAATGATGAATCTATCAAAATAAGCCCAAAATACTCGATTCATTAATGCCATGAAGGTAGCAAGCGCATTCGTCAAACCGAATGGCATCACCCGTAACTCGTAATGACCATAGCGTGATTCGAACGCGGTTTTAGAAACATCAGACTCTCTAATCCGCAATTGATGGTATCCCGATCGAAGATCAATCTTAGAGAACACCGTAGCTCCCTTTAACTGATCAAACAAATCATTAATACGAGGAAGTGGATACTTGTTCTTCACTGTAACCTGGTTCAGTTTCCCATAGTCAACACATAACCTCATAGACCCATCCTTCTTTTTCACGAACAAAATTGGAGCTCCCCATGGTGAAACGCTCAGACGGATGAAGCCTTTATCAATCAGTTCCTGAAGCTAAACTTGTTACTCCTTTAATTTGGCTGGAGCCATACGGTACGGCACTTGAGCTATGGGACCAGTACCCGAAAGTAGCTCAATCGTGAAATCAATTTCCCTTTTTGGAGGGAGACCTGGAAATTCCTTAGGAAAGAAATCAGGGTATTCCCTGACCACATCAATCTCCTCCAGATTAGGTGTGGATACACAAGTATTCACGACATGCGCCAAATACGCGTACATCCTTTATGCAACATTTTCTCGGCCTTCACAGCTGAAATAAAACACTAAGAAAGCATATTTATTTCTCCACAGAATAAAATCTCAGGTAACCTTGGACTTCTAAACACCACCTCCTTTCGATGACAATCAACCAAAGCTTGGTGATTGCTCAGAAAGCCCATCCCCAAAATCAAATCAAAATCCACAACATTAAGAGGTATCAGGTCGGCAGACAACCCAAAACCACCAACTATAACACTACAACCTCTATAGACAATCCCAACAAAAACCTTCCCACCGGAGGGATATGTCACTCGCCACATCGCCGATAAGGGAGTGGCAGATACGTTAATTTTAGATGCTTATCTTATGGAGACAAAAGAATGTGTCGCCCCGTATCAATTAAAGTATAAACAACATAACCAAAAATATATAACGTACCGATAATCACCTTAGAAGCTACTCTGCTCTCCTGCAAGGTCATGTGGTAAAGTCGGGCCTGTCCAGTCGGTCGCCATCTCTGGCTTTGGTACTGATAAGCTGGCTGTCTAGGTGGTGGTGTCGCTCTAACCCTAGAAGTGGCTCCCTGATCACCACCAGAACTCTGCAGAAGTTCCACCTGAGGGGTCCCTCTGCGGTGATTCTTTCGCATAGTGACCCATTTGGCTACAGCGAAAACAACCCAAAGTCTCTAACTGACACTGCCCGATATGATGTTTATGACATTGATCATATAGAGGGAATTCTTGGGGTGAAGATGGAGTAAATCTAGTCCCACTAGATTCACTGGAACCAGTTTCAGAACCTTGCCTCTATGGTCGACTGCTTCTCAGCCATCTTTGAAAATGACCCGGACGTCGTGCACTAGGCGCAGGGGTGGAAGATCCCTCTCTAGAAGATGAAGTGGAAGTTCTTGGGCTTCCCCTCTTGGAAGGACCTTGACTAGGTTCACCTTCCTCAAATCGTCGTATCGGGCCCCGCTCATATCGAAGCATGTCCTCGCATCGGATTGTGGTACTCACAAACTCATCAAAATTGGTACGGGGTACACCAGATAAGGATGGAGCAATGTCTGACCACAAACCCTGCTCCAATTGCCAACACTTCTCCTTTACTAGCCTGACAGAGTTAGGTGCAAATCGGGCCAAACGAGTGAAACGACCCCAATATTCCATTACAGATAAGTCTCCCTGCCAAAGATTCATAAACTCCTCATACTTTTGTTGCTCAGATGCTTCACTGAAGAAGCGACTCATGAAAAATTCTGTGAACTCTGTCCACGGAGTGATGGCCTCATTCCTGTCAGTACTTTGCAACCAACGATAAGCATGATCCTGCAGCAGACCAGCAGCTACCTCAGTTCTCTGCTCAGAAGTCAACTAAGGATGCAGACGATCACAAAGTCATCCAATCTCCACAAGCCAATTTTCGCTTGTCTTAAGGTCATGAGAGCCAGCAAAAGGAACAACTCCAGCCTTTTTAGCCTTGGTGATTAGATCCCCACGATCTTCTCGTGGTGCTAGCATCATGCGTGAAATTAACTCACGCATTTGCTTAGCCAAAGACTGCGTATCATCCCGTTAAGCTGGTTGTCGAGCCATAGTGACCAACGAGTCCAAAAATAAATTAGCTCACTGGAAGAAGTCATAAGTGACTTGACTATGAGACTCTAGACATCAGACAATGCACAACACTTGGAGTAATGAAGATCTGCAGGAAGGTCGGGGCATCCTCACAGGAGTGTTGTAAATTCTCAAATACATGTACTGACACAACCAAAAGAGTACAGAATCTGTGACCTAGTGCTCTTATACCAACTAATAGGACCCAACCGTAGCTTACTAGTAAACCAGATAGTTTAGCTAGCAAGCTAGAATTAAATCCTAATGATTAACTAATTCTGAGAAATTCTGTGAAAATTTTGACATAACTCCCTTTGAAAATTGGATAACCCAAAAACCTGCAGGAAGATAATACTCCACACATAATCCCACAGACACACCGTGGACCACTAACGTCCATCCGAATTTCTCAACAAGTGACATAAACTAAAACTAGCAACTAAACTCAGAGATATTTAAAAACATATTGACAACTTGATGGTTCTGCATACAAAGGAAGTAGCTCTACAACTATAAAAGTAGCTGACTCAGCTATTTACAAAAACACTCAATTAACAAGAGCACTACTAAAGATAACATAGAAAATTGATATCCATAGTGAGCTCTATATACAAACTAACAGTCAGCTAGTACATACTGCTGACAGAAGACTGGTGGACTCGAAGTCTGCGACGACACCAAGCACACTCTCAAGAAATAAACTGCAGCATGGGCAACGAAAACCGAAAAGCCCAAGGAAATGCATTAAAATATAAAACATTAGCGTGAGTGGAAAAAAATAATATAATATGAATAAAACTGATGTAACATGCATTTCCGTTAATTTTTGTGCAATAATGCGAGTTCACAATAAATAAACTGAAATACAATGAAGGTGGTTGTTCAGGGCTCCTGACCTGGTATGACTATAAACATAAAATACAGGTGATGGGAGTGTCTAGGGTGTTGTCTGACCCGAGACGAATTAGGGTCGGGCAGGGATCCTGACCAGGTCTGACCGACTATTCAGTGATCAGCCGAATAGCTAGAGCATCGATGCAACTAAATAACCATCACAAATAAACCTCCAAATAAACGCTCGGAAAAACATACAGTAAATGGTAATGCATAAAAACCATGAACTCGTTATCAACTGTGAAAATAAAAGTGTTCACTCACAAGTCACGACTACTGCTGGGGTCCAGCAAAATTTCCTTCGCTTCTAGGGTCACGGTCTCGATATCCTGAAATACGGATTATACGATATCCAAATACGTAAATATCATGAAAATTGACCCTAAAAATAACCCCGAAAGTCCCTACGAAGAATCACGTAAACTTCCTCGTCAGAGCTCCGCCGTGGATGGCGGCGCATGGCTCTCACGTGCCTTCACATGCGACGGCATGTGGGTTACATGTGCCTCCGGTGAACCATCTCTGATGGGGGCGTTCAACCCTTCGTTGGAAATCTCTCCTCGAGCCCTACAACATTCATTACTGGACCGATGTCTAACTCACCGATGTTTGCCCAAAAAATGAGTAAACATACCAGAAATCACTTTCCGACGGCCACCACCAACGACAATGATTGACCCCTCAAAACACTCCTCTCAACGATCCCAATCATTTCCCTTAACCTACGCGCTCCAACTCACGACCACGTGGTCAGAAAATCAACGAAACCTAATCGGCCAAATTCGACCGTAAATCTCTCCGTTGTTGAAGCTCCTCCATGGAGCTTTGATGGACCAAACGGACCACCCAGATAGACTTAGGAGGTGAGGAGCAACCAAAACACCCTACCCTCGACCTCCCCCAACACATGTCGGAGCACCACCACTGACCGCAGCGATTCGACAATATAAAACCCGAATCGGGTAGCCATAAAACCTGCATAATTCCCAAAAAATATCCACAACAATCAATAGAGAAAGCTTCAAGCGAGAAAGCTTCAAGCTTCGATTCCCTACCTTTTCGTCACCGGAGGTGGCAAAAAAACGGCAATCCGATCGGGTCAAGTAATTCGGGTTGGTAGAGGTGAAAGCAGGTCGGGGTCGACGGGATTTTTCTAATTTTGTGAAAAAATAAATTAAAAAATTATCTATATATAATCCTAAGCAGCTAATTATCAGATCAACGACCCGTAATTGATCTGATCAAAATTCAACGGCTACGATTAAACCGACCTAAAATTTAATTCTTTTCATATTTTCTCCTACCAACTTCCGATAAACATTAAAATTAGCTCGCTAATCTGAAAAACTCCCCGAAAATTTTCATGAGCACGAAATTAAATACTCTATAACTTTCGTGAAGAAAGTCATAACAAATTCTCATCCGATGAAAAAATCGTTAACAAACTCACTTATGCGACTAATTCAAGATAAATCTTAATATGTCACAATAAACCTGTAATTTCGGTTCGGGTCGTAACAAATCGTTCGACGATCTCAAGACGATATGAGCCATGTGGTAAGTGTAATTGGTTGATAGAAGAGTGGGCTTTAAAACCTTTATGGTGCCGCCACTCAACTCCGGTCATGTCGACGCCGACCGAGGTAAAAACCACGAGTTTCGGTCGAAGTTCGTGGCTTCAAAATGCCCTCCAGTGGCGATACATGGTAGTTCCAAGGGCAGATGGAGGCAGGGTCGACAAGAGCTTCAATCCCTACCTGACCAGCGTTTAGCGGTGGCCAGACCACCAAGATTCGACCGGGTCACGAAACGGGTCGAATTTCGATTTTGGGTCTCGCAACTGGGTCGCATGAAAAGGGCTTTTACCCATCCCGATGGAATTTTGACGGCCAGATCTGATCTACAAAAGATCTGACGGCCAACATAATTTGACCACTGGTAGATTTTAAAATAATCACTTAATACTACAAACTTTAAAAATTGGTAACAATTAGCTCGGACCTTCAGAAATAAAATAAAAATGTGCACGAATTTGTAATAATTTTCTCAAATTTTTTTTGAAGAAATTGAATCCAAATTTATAACTTATAAAATGTCGAGTTTTAGATCGCGACGAATGACGAATCTTGATAACCACGTCAAAGCTATCTCGACTCATTAATAAGCTCGACGAATAATGGGGTGTTACAATATATACCCCTAAAGGGATCAAGTCACTTGTAGTTCAAAGAAAAATATGTGGGTGTTGACTTTCGATGAATGAATGATCCATCGAAAGATTCAGAATTTTGGCTTTTGCTAACTTTTTGGACGTATAGTAGACTTTTGTGGTCGTTTAGGTCCACTTGCAATGTGGTTACGAAAGTTTCATTTAAAAAGTGGTTGCGTTCAGAGTTTTACGTCTACACTATCTATATACCCTATAAAGGGATCAAATCATTGTAGTTCAGAGTTTTAGCATTAGTGTCTCGTTTTGCTGTGTGATTGATGTCTCCATTGTTTCTCCGCAACAGGTATGGCCAAAAGGATTGTTTTGCTTCTGACTTCGGCAACATCTTTGCTTCAAGCTTCAGGATGTCTTTGATTGGTTGTTGCTTTCGTTGTGCCGCTGGATCAAGGTTGATTTGATTCAGGCATTGGTGCTGTTATTGGAGCTGAATTGTGAAAGGAGTACCTTGAAACTGCAAGGCTGTAATTGAAGGGGTTGCTGCAATCTTGTAGGATTCAACTCCATAGCCTTCAAATTTCTCCTTTTTGTTGTTATTTGCTGCACACCTTTGTTCTAGAGAAGAGCTCCGGTATTTTATTTTGAAAAATATTGTCGTAGGTATTGTCTAGGACTAATTTATAGGGCTCCTTCAGTCCCTTATTTGTAGTTTCCAACCTCTAACTTTTCCTTATAGTTTCTACATATTTTGGAGGCGAGTTTTGGCACCTTTTCCCTCTATTTTCCAGTTCTCCCGTAAGTAAGCTTTTTCTCTAAATTTCACCAAAATTGAGTGTGATTTTCTGCATGTTTGGTTAACACAAAGAAATAACAGCAAACGTGTTTGATTTTTGGATTGTGATGAACACGATGGCCATTTAGGATTCTTTTTTTTTTTGGAGAATTTGATGAGGAAAAGATGTTTGTGGTATTGCTGATTTGAAACAAGAGTAAAATTCCTGGTTTTAGGCTTTAGCTGATGAACTAAAAAGCACCAAGCTTTGGTGTTTGAAAATATTTCAGAGAAGAGCATATTTGTGTTTTGATTGAGAAAGTGAACAAAGACCAAAAAGTATAAACGTTTAGTACATGATGAAGACTTTTCTCCTTTGAGACTATACGGTATGGCTCTTTCTAGTAACAAAACCTTCCTCAACAAAGCACTTTCACTTTCTCTCTGTTGTCTTTTCTCTCTGCTTCTAATTCTTCTATTTTATGTTTCTTCTTTATTTGCAGCAACATGTAAACTTTATTAACCTTCCCCAACAAAGCACTCACACTTTCTCTCTGTTCTCTTTTCTCTCTACTTCTCACTCTTCTATTTTATGTTTCTTCTTTATTTGCAGCAACATGTAAACTTTACTTTAGATTGTGGAATTGATTAGTAGCATGAACTTGATTTAACGACATTGTCTCCACCATTTAGTAAAAGTATTAGAATTTAGGCATTCCAATTTTTCTCTTGTACCACAAATAATCGTGTTAAACTTGTTTGTAGTCATGATTGCCATCTTTGATTGTCATTGCGTCATTTGTAATTGATCAGAGTATAAAAATACACGTCATTTCTATCATGTTTATAAAACATTAATTTTCTTTAAATCTCTTAAAACAAAAGAATAATTGTAATTCTTAAACCGAAGCCTTGTTCATGGCATGAGTAATTTTCAGCAATAAAGGCAACCAGTATAAGGGACACCGATAATTTTGAACAATAAAGACAATAAGTATAATTTTTTTTAGGTAGCAAGGGACATCCTTTATAAAGCAACAAGTCATCGCTTTCATGTTTTTAAAGGATCCAGATCCTCTCCTAACGAGAGAATCTAACCATCTACCTAACCCTTTAATCTAGATCGTCCATTCCATTTGTACGGTTAAGATGATTTCTCTTATTTTTTCTCTCTCACTCCAGACTTGCACAAACTCTTCTCTTTCGTCTCTGTCGTGCACAGTTCCTCTGTTGCTTATCTTCGACAACACCAAGAATGACTCTGATGATGACTTCATCTGCATCCAAAAGGATCCTTGGCTTTGAGTTGCTCCAATTTAATCTTATATTATGAATCAAAACCAGTGGCGCTATAGAGTTAAAATTAGATACTCATGTTTTATAAGGAGAATGAACTTATATCAATAATAGAAATCTATGAATCTGGATTTGTATTCAACAATAGAATTTGAAGAGAATAAACTTTCTCCCTTTAAGCAAGCAAACAATGTTCTTATAGTCTTTGAATAAAAACCCATCCCACTCAACAAGTTGCAACCATGTCTATAAACATATTAACAAAATCCACATAATAACAATTCTACACCATGCTAGAAATCATGGTGTTCCACAGTACCATATCCATCACAGTCATTTTTTCGAACACATTCGGTGCAACATCAACCTATGAAAACTTGAAGTAAAATTTTACCAAAATAGAGTCCATTTATAAACTCGACCCAACCCATCAATGATCGAATGTGCGTTTAGAAGAACCCTGATTCTCTCACTGTCAAAAAATTAAAGTGTGCCTATCTCCACAAATCATCCTTCGATTTCTTATCAGAAGGGATTCATTCTCGACCCAATCGGCATCGCAGTGAACGCTCTTGAAGCACTACCATTGCAATGATGGTCTAGGTCTCTCGTTAGGAGAGGATCCAGACCCGTTTTCAAAACACTAGTTACTTTAATTTCTTAAAACAAACTAATGATTGAAAAACAAAAGCTTTCTACATAGCACAAATAATTTTACACTACAAGTTCATCTTGAAATGCAACTCCGCATTTGTCATTTGTAGCTATTTGATATCATCGCCTTGATTTACTTTCTGATCGACGTCTTTATCATTTTGTTTTTATTGCAGGTAAGTTGATGGTTGTATCGCTTCAAGATTTGACCATATTTGATTTAGGCTTCAGTGCTGTCTTTGGTGCTTGTTTGTGCAACTGGATCAAGGCTGATTTGCTTTAGGCATTGGTGTCGTTATTGGAGCTGCATTGCAGAAGGAGGTTTCTGAAACTGCAGGGTTTGCAAGGTTGCTTTAAATCCTGGACAATGGCCTCTGATTTGCTTCCTTTTGTTATAGTTGCTTGCTGCAAATTTCAAGACAACCTTGGCTCCATTCTTCTTTTGTTTCGTAACTCCCCTGAAGGTATGGCCTTCACCTAAATTTCAACAAATTTGCTTGCATGCATATGTTGTTAGTGCAAAGAAAAATAACAAACGTATTTAATTTTAGATGGTGGTGAACGCAGGATGACCATTTGGGATTTTTTGGGAGATTTTGCTAAAATAAAGAATTTTGTGATGCTTTCTTTGTTCAAAGAATGGAAATTATGTTTGAGCTTGGGCCTTAGTCGATGACCAAAAGAAATTATGTTTTGGTGTTTGAAATTATTTCACAAGTGAAGCAAATTTGTATGAGAATGGGAACAAAGACAAGTAAAGAAGTAGATTTGTATGAGAAACTTGATGAAGACTCCTCTTTTCTGAAACTTCCAGGCTAGGTATTAATACTTTTACTATAATCTTTGCTCACAGAAAACTCTCTGAAAGTAAACTCTTCCTCTCTCCCTTCCTCTATGTGTATTCTCACCATTTGTTTCTCTTCTCCTTTTTTTAGCTTTCCCCTCTTACATATAGGACGTGAGCTAGCTCCACAGAATGAGGTTCTTGATATTTTTTTGAATCCAAAATCAACGATAAGGAGATAAAGATTCCTTCTGTTGCTGACTTGAACTGACTTGAATCAATCTCAGCTATTTTACTCGTTGGTTCAGTAAAAAACTACGCCTTTACTGCAAATTTTGTGGGAATACTTGGTCAAACACTATAGAGCATCTCCTATGGTATGGCCAAATTTTTCTGTCAAAATTGAATTTTGACATGTGACATGTAATTGACAGTTTTGTCAAAATTGAGCTCCAACCCATCTGTTAAACAACAAATATTAAAATATGTAATCATTCTCTTTGTTCTTCATTGCTCTTTATTAACCTGGGAAGCAATTGAAACCACTGCCCATCCTGCTTCTACAATCACTGCCCAACCAACATTCTCCCTCATATACACAATCCATGTCATCTCCACTAAGATCTCTCATAATCTCCTTCCTCTCATTCCATAACCATTCCTAATCCCCACTCTAACTTTCCAAGTTCAAGATTCACATGCTAGCAAGAATCCATATTCAAAAACAATAATTGAACACAACTAGTACCACTTTAATTCATCAGCAGCTTACCAAATCTTTAGTTTCAATTAGACACCGATCACAACCCCATTTCAGTTTTGAGGATATACCCAGACAATCTATTTCAATTCGATTCCAGTTCCACCGCCTCACTCCTCGCGACCACTTCAATCAGAGAAGAAAGAACAGTAGAAAGGGAAGAGAAAAAAAGTACGTGTTAAGAAACAAAAGAGAGAAGAACATGAGAGGCAATCCAATCTAGAGAGATGTTTTTCCATAGACGTATATTTGTTGGTTGAGATATTTTTGGGCTTCTGCTAACAGCTTGTAAATAGATTTGGCCCAAAATAATTGAATTGGGTGTGATTAGGCCATAATACATAGAAAAGGAATACATTGTTTCATATATCACATTTCTATTTTTCTTAAACATGTCTTGGTTATTTTCATATTGGTAATTTTTTTTACTGCCCAACAGTGTGCTACTTTATTGATCTTGATCATTTTTAATTGGAGATTATTCTTTGGCATTGTGATTATTTATTTTTGTACGAATCGTTGTGACATCATCTATTGGGTGAGATTTCTGCTGACACCCAGTTGAACATATTATCTAGAGATCTTGATGGTCAACGGTCAAAGTGGCCGAAATTCAGACATAAGTTAAAGTCAACAATCAATGGTCACATTCACTTGAGTTCAGATCAATGAAGATGATGAGAGACTAATGATATTGATTAATTCATTAATTAAATTGAGGTTATATTTATCATAAGGGGCTGAAATTGACACCTATTTTTTTGCACAAACTACACCCCACTTACTAATTTTTTTGTGAATTTTGAATACACTTTTAGGTGAAAAGATAGGTAAAAAGATGAAGAAAGAGAATGTAACTTGTACAAAAAAAGGTGTCAATTTCACCTCTCTTGCCACATGGTATTGTGTTTGATGAAAATTAAAATTCGTATTTCCGGGTCAATGAGAATAAACCAAACTTGTACTTTGATGAAAGAAAAAGAAAAAACAAATTAATTGGGCGAAATGATTATTGTGGACCGCACCTGAGGTAAGCTAGGGTGGGCCCCTACGTACTCGAGCCCAAGATTTGACTGGAAACGGGGTTTGCACACGGTGAAGTCCCTTTCCACGTCGTAGCGCCAAGGCGTTTTTGACTGCAACCCGGGCAGCGGTCAGCACCGTTCGGTCAGCACACACTCTCTCTCTCACTTGCACTCCTACTCACTCTCTTCTCGTCACTCTCTCTCTTTCGCTCACCGCACGCCTCAACAAAAGCGAGAACTCAATTAAAAATTAAAAACGCTAAAAGCGCAGGGAAAAGATAACAATCCGACGCAAAAACTCTCACAGACCCAGAGAGAGGAGAGAGAGAGAGAGCCAAGGGGCAAGTTTGGCGAAAAGGGTAGCGAAGAGAATACAATAATCCAAAATCAGTGATCTTTGAGTTGTTGTGGGTTGTGAGATCAGGGCTTTGGGGTTTTGGAGTGGGTGAAATTTTGTGGAGTGAGTTGTAAGTAATGGTGGGTTGAGAGAAATTGAGATTGTGGGGAGGGTGGGTATATGGGTGATGTACCATTTGGATCTGAGACACGTAAAAAGCACCTGAAAGAGAGAGAATGGAGTGCAGGTTTGGCAATTCACTTTGTCTCTGGTTGATCCTTGTGGCTCATCCCTTATGGATGCTAATGGTGCTTTCCAATATGGAAGGTCTGTCCCTGCTTCTTTATCTTCTGCCTCGTTTTGTTTTTCCATTCTTGCATGCTGGGTATTCAAAGCTTGGTCTTTAGCTTTGAGTCTCTTTATTTGTGGCTTCTTTTTATTTTGGTTTTAATTGCTATAACTTAACCTGGGACTTGTTATATGATTCTGTGAATACGACTTTTGTTGTCTGTATTAGTACTTAGTAGCTTAAACATCTATGTTTGTTTGTTTGTAAATTTGTATGTGACTCGATTAGACTTTGATTGTGATAGCTGCTGACCAAGTCAGTTGTTTAGTCTCAGCCTATGTATTTTAATATCATCTCTACCATGATCAAGTAAGTCTCCTAATAACTTGATTGCTTAACTTGGCAAACATATGTCTAAGATTTTAAAATGCAGCTTCTGTTTCTTTTGGATTGTGGTCTTTCGGTAGTTTGAGAGAGTATCTACTTCTAGAAACTCTAACTTTATGCTATTTTCAGTGTCCAAGGGTGTTGTCTGATGAGCAGTGTTTCTTTTGTTGTCTGATTAATGCTACTAACTAATTGGTTTTATTGTTTTCTTTCTGAAACAGGCGATGCGTTGCACAGTCTAAGGGCCAACTTACAGGACCCGAACAATGTCTTGCAGAGTTGGGATCCAACTCTTGTTAATCCATGTACTTGGTTTCATGTAACATGCAACAATGAAAACAGCGTTATTAGAGTGTATGTTGCTTCACTTTTGACATATTGTAAACTGCATGTCCTATCATAGCTGATATGCTCGTTTTATGAAAATCTTTTCTTGATACTTTTTTTATGTGCAATCCAGTGATCTTGGAAATGCTGCCTTGTCTGGTCAACTTGTTCCTCAGCTTGGCCTTCTTAAGAATTTACAGTATTTGTAAGTTATTTCATTTGGAACTTTAATGGACATTGTTTTATAACAGGATTCATACTGTTCATTGCATTAGTTGCTGTTTGTCTTTGTTGTCAGTCAGTCGGTCAATTCATTAGGTCAAGTGTCTTCGACATCTAATTACTAGGCATTATGAAGTTACCATCTACCTAGGCTGTGGCTTGAGTGATTTGTTGCAGCCCGTTGGTGTTGGATGAAGTATCCTTGGCCTTAGTAACCTTTATCCTTGACCTGCAATAGTAGTAGCTTCATTACAATCAAGGACATGGCTGTCCTTGTTAGGAAACTATGGTAGTGGAAGACTGCCATTAGTTGAATGTACAAATGGAGAATATCTCCTTGCACTGTGAATTATGTTGTTTTTTGAAGGCTGGGTTAGAGGACTCGGGGGATATTTCCCCATTTCCTTTCCATTTTTGTCACTAGGAAGACATGTTTAAGAAAATTGAAGTTTACGGGGGCTAATGAGTACCAGTTAATTATGACAATTAATATTAATCAACCCCAAGAAGGCTTGGGCTGATCAGTACCAATTAATTATGACAATGAATATTACCCAACCCCAAGAAGGCCTGAAAATGACAACTAGATTTAGCCTTGTATATGTTAAATTGAAATTGAGATGTGCCAGCATGTGAAGATTTCCTTTTTAATTTTGTTTTCTATCACTTTGCTATTTTTCAAGTGTGTCCATATTGATTACGAAGATGTTCTTAGAACATGTTCCTTCACTGTAGGATATTCTGTACTAAGTTTTCAGTAAAACATCATTTTTTGAATAATGAGATGCTGCATGATGATGTAATGGTAGTCATTTCTGTCTTCTTTGTCTACTGTGGTTTTGTTTTTGATCTTGTTTTTGTGCTTTCAATAAAATCAGTTTCTTCCCAAAAAGAAAATAATGGTAGTTATTTCTGTTTAATCACCTTTTTTTACACTTATCTATACATATTTGGTATTAAATATGCATTTGGTACTTTGTCACTTTATTTCACATGAAAATTATTGAAATTTGTTCTTTGGATTTCCTTATGGTCAATAACATCAATTTGCTGGCTTTTATTCTGTGTTTATTAACTTTTAAGACACATCTGTGAGCCTTGTTTTGTTGTGGGATATTACTTTGGTATGATGATGATCTTGACTAAATCTGAAGATAGTGGACGGATATCAGAATATTCAGACATCACTCATGAATAATTATCTTGGACTGTTATTTGGCTAAAGGTCTAGTTAGTTAATTTTGATGTTGAATATGTGTATAGCTTGATTACCTTTGGTATGGAAAAGCACAAGCGATCTAGCATATTATGATATTTTACCATGAGCCATCTTGTACCATTGCCAGTTGGTACTCAATCTTCTATTCTTACTGGTATTTCTAATGACAGGGAGCTCTACAGTAATAACATAACTGGACCAGTTCCTAGTGAATTGGGGAATCTAACCACCTTGGTGAGCTTGGATCTATATTTGAATAGTTTCACTGGTCAAATCCCTGATACCTTGGGGAAGCTGTCAAAACTGCGATTCCTGTGAGTCAACTTATCCTTTACATTGTTTTCTTAATTTAGTGATGTAGAGGCAGATGTCAACTAACAAGTTATAGCTTTTATAGCCCGAAAAAGGGAAACTAAATTGCTTTGTTTGCATTGAACATTACTATTGTATTAGATATCGATAAGTTTGATCAGATCTAATGGAAGAAAGGTAAAAAAGAGAATGCCTAATACCTTTAAATTCAACTGCATGTATGAAATTCACTGCTCGCTGTTACTCTGGGGATAATACAATTAGGTTGATAACTCTTAGAGAAATGTTAGAATGATAATGGAATTCAATGCACCTCATTGGTTTTAGTATAATCTCCGCTCACTACAATAAGAGTTTAAATCCAAGAATAATATTTGAATTACAGTTATCATGAGAAAGCTTAGCGGTGAAAGCCTGTTTTGTCAATGTCAATAACTAAAATTAATGTTGTGTGTTATCAAACATAGATCAAGTTTGGGGGGGTTACTACTTACTGCAAACATAATATGAGGATTAGAACTCTTTATAATATATATATATTTAATCTATTTATGATCGAGATATTTTTTCTTTAATGTCTTCCTTAACATGAAACTTTTGTGTAAGGATAGCCGGCTCAACAACAACAGCTTGGTGGGTGCCATTCCCATGTCATTGACTAATATCTCCTCACTTCAAGTATTGTGAGTGCTAATTTTATTTCAGTAGTACAGTTTTATCTCCTGTGTTTAGTAATTGTTCATTGCAAGAATCATATTTTAATACTTTGTTTTAAAATTTAGGGATTTGTCGAATAACCGCCTCTCAGGAGAAGTTCCAGACAACGGCTCCTTCTCGTTGTTTACTCCCATAAGGCATATTGTTAATACCTCAGTTTCTTGCCTTCATTCTTTCTGATTTTGACCATAACCTGAGTAACAGTTTTCTTTTATTATCAGTTTTGCCAACAACATGAATCTATGTGGCCCGGTAACAGGACGTCCCTGCCCAGGATCTCCTCCATTTTCTCCTCCTCCTCCTTTTGTTCAGTCACCCCCAATTTCAACACCAGGTGATCTTCCTACTGCTAATTTTCTGAAATCAATGAGGTTTTAGATGAGGTTTAATTACTGAGGTTATTGAGAACATGTTGTCACTTGGGGCATGGCCTCGTTCCACGTTTGTACTTCCAAAGTTGGCTTGGTTATTACTGTCAACTTCTTTGGTTCTGTCGTCATTGTGAAGTACTGTATATAAATCGTGGATGCTATTTTATGGTACAAGCCCTACAGAAATCATATAGCTATAGATATAAATTGTGCTATTTTATTTTAAGTTCTAATGATTAGTGAAGTTTTCTGCATGCTAATTATATAACATAAATCATATTTCTTTAATGGGCAGATTACTTCATTTTATAATGCCACTTTTCTAGTATTTCCGAAGTTGGAATGGACCTACATTACAATTTGCTAGAAATCTTTATATTGGGGCTATATGTTCTTTAAAAATGATATCCAATTCTTCATATGGTCACATTGTAGGGGGAAATAGTGCCACCGGGGCAATTGCTGGCGGTGTTGCTGCTGGTGCTGCTTTACTTTTCGCTGCCCCTGCAATTGCATTTGCATGGTGGCGCCGCAGAAAACCACAAGAATTTTTCTTTGATGTACCTGGTTAGTATTTGATTCAAACTCGCATTATTATCCTTTAGTAATTTTTTGTTATATTTATCAACTTCTCCTTGCAGCGGAGGAGGATCCTGAAGTACATCTAGGACAGCTTAAGAGGTTTTCGTTGCGAGAGTTGCAAGTTGCAACAGATAGTTTCAGTAATAAAAACATTTTGGGAAGAGGTGGATTTGGTAAGGTCTATAAAGGGCGCCTGGCAGATGGTTCTCTGGTTGCAGTGAAGAGACTGAAAGAAGAGCGTACACCTGGTGGGGAGTTGCAGTTTCAAACAGAAGTAGAGATGATCAGTATGGCTGTTCATCGAAATCTTCTTCGGTTACGTGGGTTTTGTATGACACCAACTGAACGGTTACTTGTTTATCCTTATATGGCCAATGGCAGTGTTGCTTCATGTTTAAGAGGTAGAACTTCATTTCATGTGTCACATTTAAATGGATACATGACTGCTCCAGTGAGGGAAGCATCTTTGTCTTATTGATTTTCTGCTTGTTTATTCTCTTTGTGGGTCCAGCAAGTCTTTTAACTGCCGTCTATTCGATATGCACTTGCAATTTTTAGAAAGATATACTTTTCTGGGTTCAAAGCGATTAACACCCTTTTATACTATCTTCCAGAACGCCCACCATCTCAACCACCTCTTGATTGGCCAACTCGGAAGCGAATTGCATTGGGGTCTGCGAGGGGTCTTTCTTATTTGCATGATCACTGTGACCCAAAGATCATTCACCGTGATGTGAAAGCTGCAAATATTTTGCTGGATGAGGAGTTTGAGGCTGTCGTTGGAGACTTTGGGTTGGCTAAACTTATGGACTACAAAGACACACACGTGACTACTGCTGTACGTGGAACAATTGGACATATAGCGCCAGAGTACCTCTCTACTGGGAAATCTTCTGAGAAAACTGATGTTTTTGGTTACGGTATCATGCTTTTGGAGCTTATAACTGGACAGAGGGCTTTTGATCTTGCTCGGCTGGCAAATGATGATGATGTCATGCTGCTTGATTGGGTAAGTTCTATTCTATTATTCCATTTCTTCATCAAATGGGCGCTATAGGCTTGTAGTACTATAAGAGGATATATAAGAATGCTATACTTTTTATAAGCTCTCGTCTTTGCTTATCCATTCTAATAAACATCGAGAGAACACAACGGAGAACTAGTATTGTGAAACATTCTGAAACCCATCACTCAAATTCATGTCTCTCGTGTATACCTTGCATAGTTGTGTACAAATTTTGTTGCTAAACTGAAAGTATGGAGGGAAAGTCATTTGCATTTCTTTTCCTTGTCTATCTAATATATTTAATACTATTTAACTCAGAAGACTACTGCATGATTACTGTTGATATGGCTGATGTTTTTATGTTGTACCACAAACTGTAGGATGAGGTCATGAAACTATGTTTTCGTTATGTTCTTTTTTGTTTTATTTCCATATAATGAATGTACAATATATTCAAGAGGTGCTTTCATTTTAGGTTTTTCCTATGAAGCAGATTCAACAAAAGATTTATACAGGCCGGGTGCTGTCAATATAATTTTTTCCTATTTATGTTACATATGTTACATGCTTTAATCCTCTATTGAACTTTTAAGAGAATAGTGATCAACAATTCAGTATCCATGGTTGGCCTCAGTTGTTAAGACAATGAAATATGTTATCCTTCAATATCTGATACCTGTTTACTGGCTTTTCTAGGTTAAAGGATTGCTGAAAGAGAAAAAGCTGGAAATGCTTGTGGATCCTGATCTCCAGAGGAATTATGTAGATGCTGAAGTGGAGCAATTGATTCAAGTTGCACTGCTCTGCACACAAGGCTCTCCGATGGAACGACCGAAGATGTCAGAAGTGGTGAGAATGCTTGAAGGTGATGGCTTGGCAGAGAGATGGGACGAGTGGCAAAAGATCGAAGTACTCCGCCAGGAAGTGGAGTTGGCCCCTCATCCAAACTCAGATTGGATTGTTGACTCAACCGAAAATTTGCATGCAGTTGAGTTATCTGGTCCAAGGTGACCTTGGCATGGCAGAAGTGGAAATGGGAGAATTATTTAACATATTTTTTCAACTATAATTTGTTTGTTCTCAGAAATACAATCGTTACTAATGTATCTTATTACTCCATTTCTGCATTTAATTTGTTACACGTGCATATATGAGTTGCTTTACCAATCTGCAATTTGTATAATTTGCTGCGGTTTAACAAGGGCGAACCTTCTTTTTTTGGTATCTTAGAAGCCGTGGCAGTACATTATCGTGTCACTCTCCATGTCTATGCAAGTGTTTTTTTCTTCTTCTCGGAAAACAGGCAAAGGATCTTGTTACATATCCAAATTAAAAATAAATAAATAAAAGAAATATGAAAAGGTCGAGGGCTTCTATGTTCATGAAGAGACATTTATGGTGGAGGGTACTAATGAAAATTTAGAGGGTTCTTCTTTAGCATATATGAGGAGAGATCGTTGGTTCATTCCATTATTTCATTGAAGAAAGATCATCTTACTCCAAGTAGAGAGTGAAGAGAGTGTTGTAGTTGTTAGAGCAACTGCAGCGGTAAGGGACGGCGAGGACATTCTCCGGCGGGGTCCGCCGTTTGAGGATGTCCGGCAACAGAACATGGTGCAGCGGGGGAATGGGAGGGTGACGATCCACAGTTGACGCGAGGGACGTCCTAGCCGGCGTCCTCCAGAGGGGAAGTCTGAGAGAACGTCCGCCTGGTGGGCCCCATGCACGTGGGTGACGCCAGGCTGACACGCTATTTTTTATTTTAACCCGGCGCGTGTACTACACGCGTGTAAAAAAGTTATAAAAAAAATGACGCGTCAATCGGAACGCGACACGTGGAACGCCCTGGGCTACTGACAGATCAACGGCTAAGTTGATCTGAGCCGTCCATTTCGAATGGATATAAGCCATCCGACGGCCCATATTTAAATGCAACGGCCACTTCGGCCTAAAATGAAAAAATGCAAAAAAAATGCAAAAAAATCTCCAAAAAATTACAAATGAGCCCCTACATTTTTTTCAATAAATACTACTTTCATTTCATTCATTTCTCACACCAAATTGTGCACAACAAATTCATTCTCTCCCTCTCTCCATCTCTCCTCTAAATCATATTTTTTTTTGTGGGAAAAAATGGCTACAAATTGGCTTCTTTCAGAAGATGTACAATTGTGCATCTCTTATTGTCGTTTTAGCGTTGATTCCATCACCGGAAATCGACAAAAGGTGGAAAATTTGTGGGAAAAGGTTTATGGCGATTTCAAGGAGAATTGGGAGATAGGTTATGGTGAATCGATGCCGGAAGCTAGGACTCAAAACGCATTATCCTCTCGTTTCGCAAAGTTGAAGCCGAATTTGAAAGTTTGGGGTAGTGCTCTTTCTTTCGCACGAAGGAATGCATCTTCCGGCTCCAACATACACGATGAGGTAATGTTTTTGATCTCTAATATTTTTTTTAGTTTTTACCATATTGTTTCAACTTATGTTGTCTAAAATTTATGAAATACATGTTATTTATTTCATGAATTACAAGTTATTTATTTCCTTTTATTAAATATAAGCTATGTCCATTTTATTTAATTTTCTTTAGGGCATGTTCTTTATGGATTACAAGCTATTTATTCCATATTATTATTATTATTATTATTATTATTATTATTATTTAGATGAGATGCGCTCAATCATTTTATGTGGCAAAAAAGAAGAAAGAGTTTAAAGACTTTGCTTGTTGGGAAGTGGTGAAGAATCATCCTTACTTCATCCATGTCGAGACTAGTACACCTTCGCCTTACTTATCATCTACTCCGTCTTACTCATCATCACATCCTGCAAGCTCAATGCCTCCCACCGTCAACTTGGAGGAGAATGATGCATTTGCCACACCAATGAGCAACCAAGCTCCCTCTTCTTCGGAGCGTCTTATGAGAGTGAAAGCGGCTAAGGCAGCGAAAAAAAGGGAAAAAGGGTATGATGCCTACAAATGAAAGAGCCGAGGCTTTGAATAGGATTGCGACAAATCAAGAATCTTATGATCGCAATCAAAAAGATAGTGATGCAATTGAGGTTTCCCTTATGCGAGAGCAAATCTCCCTTCAAAAGAAATACATCCAATTGAGGGCTTTGGCAGAGGAAACTCGGATTATGTCAATGGATACCGATAGCATGACTCCTAAATCCAAGAGGTATTTCACAAAGAGGAAAGCAAAAATCCTTTCTCAATTGGATGGGGTTGAAGAAGAAGCTAGCGAAGAAGGCTATTCTAATTGTTATCGCCTCCTTTTTCCAAACACTTAAATTACCCCCTTTACTTTTTCCAAGCACTTTAATTATTGTTTATGTAATTTAAATTTCTAAGCATTTAAATTATGTACTATGTAGTTTCCCTTTTACAGAAATAATATTGCACTTTCTTTATTTCCATCAAGTTCCCACACATTACAAAAATTGAAACACACATAATAGAAATACATAATTCAAACACTCAACAATGCAAACAAATAATTTAAACAACATATTTATAGTTGTTCGCCGGTCTCAAGAAACCAGTTGTGCTTAATTAAGTCCTTCTGAAGCTCTCCATGGATGTAAGCAGATTGAAGATCTACAAGACGGTCATTAAACCGTTGTTTATTTTGTCCATCTCTTCCAACCGGCTCGAAAGGAATCCAGTTCCCCCCTTCATCCACTGGCCCATCATAAGCTGTGAATGCGGTAGATGAGTTTTGGAGATCTTCTTCGTCGTTCTCCTCAAACTCATCCTCCACGAATTCCTCCTCAACGATCATGTTGTGCATTATGATGCACGCCAACATGATACTTTTTAACATCGAAAGGCAGTGACACCGAGTTGCATGACGAATTATTCCCCAACAAGCTTGTAAGATGCCAAAGCATCTCTCCACATCCTTGTGGTACGACTCTTTCTTCCTTACAAAAAGCTTTTGTGGAAGCTCTTGAGGATTCGAAATCATTTTGACAAACGAGGAGTACCTCGGATATATCCCGTCAGTAAAGTAATAAGTGTTACGGTATGTCATACCGTTCACTTTATAAGTCGCCGTCCGAAGATTGGTAGAGCACGTTGATATCATTTTGAGCTTCTGGTACCCCGAAGAAACTGTGCCAGATCCACGTGTCATATGAGGTCACTTCCTCTAAGATGATAGTTTGACCACCCTTCCTCCCTGAGTACACCCCAGACCAAGCAGTTGAGCAGTTCTTCCACTCCCAATGCATACAATCAATGTTTCCAATCATACTAGGAAATCCTTGATGTCTAGTCCTTCTTAAAAGTCGAGTGATGTCTGTCTGATCTGGAGCACGGAGGTAACGGGTACCATAAATCTCTACAACTTGGGTGCACCACTTCTGCATGCACTTCAGAGTTGTTGATTCCCCCATCCTTGTGATTTCGGCACACTGATCAGCAGCTGACCCGTATGCCAACATCTAAAGAGCACCTGTCATATTCTGGCTCTTTGATGCCAAAATGGGTCGTTGTAGCAGAGGTCCGTCATTATACGGTTGAATATATTTTGGCTCATTCGGAACCGCCAACGAAAGTTATGGTCGGTGAAGACTGAGCATTCGATGAAGTAATCTTCCATAAGATTTTGGCCCCTAGATTCCCTCATCCTTGGTTGATTTGCACTGCGGCGTGGTGGTGGTTCATCATCAAAAGCTGCATCGACTGCCACCGCGTCGATAACGAATTGATTGGCAATTTCTGCATTTCGCCGGCGTTGTTGTCGCCTCCTACTGAAAAAAGTACCGAAACCCATGAGATTAATCTTGATGAAACCAAAATGTGAAGAAGTATTTATAGAGGCTTAGATACGAGTAGAACTACAAGTGATGTGTAGTTGGTGTGAGTCTACCTCTCCCATAGCTCTTTCTTTTATAGCCATTTTGAATTACCAGATTTTTTTAGATAACAACACGTGTCGACCGTCGATTGGTTGAAAATATTATCGAAAATCTTACTGGATATCTTCATCAATAATTTTGCTGACACCGACACGTAGACATTACACGTGTTCCATTCTCATTGGTTTGTAATATTATCAGAAATCTTACCGAATATCTTCAATCAATAATTTTGCCGACACCGCCACGTAGACATGACACGTGTCTCCAAATTACTGGTCGAAAATCTTATTGGAAATCCGCTACTAATTATATGATCCGGAATGACACGTGTCTGCTAATTATTGGGTGAAAGTATTACTCGGATTTAAATGGAAAATATTTTAAATAAGAGAGAATAGTAATAGGAAGTCCTATTTTGGACACCGTTGCACGAAAAATAGGAATATGACTTCCTATTTTGAGGAATTCCTCAAATGGGTGAGGAATTCCTCAAAATAGGATTTCCTCTCCACTTTCATGGGTAAGGAATTTCTATTTGAGGAATTCCTCTCCAAAATCCTCGAATAGGAAGTCCTATTTTTGTTTTGCGTGCAGCGGTGCCCAAAATAGAACTTCCTATTACTATTCATTATTATTTAAAATTTTAATTTTTAATTTTTTGATAATCTTTTCAACCAATAACTAGCCAACACGTGTCATCCTGATACTTTTCATTATTTTCTGGAAAAAATAGACGTGTGTTAATATGCCTTTAATCAGGTTTGTATGTCGGTAGCATACGGGAGCTAAATGTAATCCGAGTCATGTTGGACTTAGGTTTTCTGTTGGGCCTATATTCATAATAACAACGTATTTATTATAATTCTTTATTTCATCGCGATTCAAAATTGACATTTTTTAAGTTATGATTTTTGACTCATTTTCTTCACAAAAGTTATAGAGGACATTAATATGAACTCATGCATATTTTTGTGAATATTTCAGAGGTCTGAGCTATTTATTATGATTTTTTGAAGTTTCAGAGTAAATAGTTTATTTAAAATACTACAAATGATCAATATTTCTCAGCCATCGGATTAAAATTTTGAATGAAAATGGACGGCCCAGATCAATCCAGCCGTTGGAGGCAGTGGACTGACAAGGAGGACACGTGTCAGTTGTTAATTGGTTTGTCAAAGTTTAAATAATTACCGTTTTACGACGCGTGTAAGTTAAAAAAAAATTAACATCGCTGTGATGTCACTCATGTGCTGGGTGATGTCACAAAGAACGTCCTGGAGCTCGATTGATTTCCGGACGCCGGCGAGGACGTCCTTGACGTCAACAATCGGTCGCTGCTCTAATCTCGCATCGCTGCATGCCGATTCTTCAGCGGACGTCCTATTTCAGCGGGCCCACGCCAGAATGTCCTGAAATTCGGTAAAAAATTCTCACCGCTGCATATGCTCTTAGGGAGAAAAACAAGTGTTTCCGAGAGTTTTTCATTCAAGTGGTGTTCTTGAAGTTGTGTCACTCTTGTATCCTTATCTTTGATAGTGGAGGTTGTTGTCGTTGTCCCGTGGACGTAGGCACCTTGTCAAATCACGTTATATCCGGTGTTCTTTATTCCTTACTATTTTATTTTCTTCCATATTTCTATTTTGTGGTTCGAGTTATTATTTACGTTCTACTATTTTACCCAACAATGGTATCAAAGAATTTGAGTTGTGTGTGTTAAAATGGAAGGCGCAATGAGTACGTACCATGGTTCGACTCAACCACTCAAATTAGATTACATGAAAGCCAAGAATGAAGGATATTCTCTATTGCAAGGATTTGTACGAGCCAATTGAAGAAGCGAAAGCCAAGCCAAAGACTATGAATGATGAAGATTAGAAGAAGTTGAATCGAAAGGCCATCGGTCACATTCGAGAATGGGTAGATGATAGTTTGTTCCACCATGTGTCCAACGAAAACGATGCTCATTCTCCTTGGTTGAAGTTGGAGTTGTTGTTCGAGCAAAAGACCGCCTCCAAGAAAGCCTTTCTTATTAAGGAGCTTGCCAACATGAAGTATCGAGACGACGTGAAGGTGACCGAACATCTCAACTACTTCCAAAGCATCATTAATCAATTGGCTACAATGGATATAAAGATAGATGCAAGAGTTGTTGCTTCTTGGTTCATTGCCGGATAGTTAAGAGACATTTGTGATCACTGTAAGTAACTTTTCTCCTAATAGATAATGTTAAAGATAACATGATGAATGAAGAAACAAGGAGAAGGTCATCAAGTTCCGACAGTAGCCAAGTATTTGTTGCCGAAAATAAAGGAATGAGCAAAAGTAGAGATCCCAACCGAGATCGTGGAAGGAGTGCTAGCCGTTCGAGGACAAGATTCAATGGAAAGTGTCATCATTGTGGTCTCTATGGACACATGAAGAGAAATTGCAACAAACTGAATAATGACAAGAAGGAAGGGAAAGATGGCTACACAAACCAGAAGGAGGAGGACATTACCAATACTATCACTGATGTGACTCATCAAGAATGTGAGTTTATTTGTCTTAATGATAAATGCCTATATGTCGATGAAGATAAAGGTGTTCAATGGATAGTTAATTTTGGAGCATCTTTCACTGTAATGGCGCACTTGTTATTTATCACATACAAAGTTGGAGACTTTGGAATAGTGAAGATGAGCAATGATAACTACTTAAAGATTTTAGGAATCAATGATGTTTTTTAGACCAATTTGGGCCACAAGTTTTGGTTGAAGGATATGAGACATGTTCCGGGTCTAAGTCTCAATCTAATGTCAACCAGTGTGCTTGACCGCCAAGGGTTTTATCATCATGGTAGTGATTGAAAGTGGAGGCTTACCAATGGATCACTAATAGTTGCAAGAGGGAAGATGTGTTGCACACTTTACAAGACATATGCCGAGATTCTCAATGGAGGTGAGCTAAACATAGTGGATGATTCGCAGAATCTATGACATAAGAGACTTGTCCACATGAGTGAGAAGGGATTGAAAATCCTGGCAAGAAGTTGTTGATCCATTATGAGAATGGTACCTCACTCGACTTTTGTGACTATTGTTTAATTGGTAAACAATACAAAGTTTGTTTTGCAAGCAATTTCACTAGAAAACAAAATATGTTCGACCTTGTGCATTCTGATGTATGTTGCCCGATAGAAGTTGAATCAGTTGGTCGTAATAAATATTTTGTTACTTATATCGATGATGCTTCACGGAATATTTGGGTTTATTTGTACATGTGAGTGACAAAAAGAAAGAATAGAATGAAATTCAGATTCGGGTACGCACCTACGAATGAAGGAATCGGGGCAATGTTTCCATAGATATGGATCATCCCATAAAATACTTGGCCTCCTTCACAAGATTCTCTCTTTGTGCTATAGTGTAGTCACTTGGAACCCGTTTAGACACTTGATAGTTGGCAATATTAGCATACCAAGGTTCCACATCTTGCACTGCCAACAATTGCTCATCGGGGAAGCTGTCACACAAAGGGAGGTGGTTCTCCTCTGCGTTGAAAGTATGTGCATGGTGGCTCAAGTGGTCAGCAACTACATTCTCAGTTCCCTTCTTATATTTGATCTCTACATCAAATTTTTGTAGCAGTGGCATCCACCTAATCAATCTTGGCTTGGCATCCTGGTTAGTCATAAGATATCTCAAAGCAGCATGGTTAGAGAAAATAATAACTTTAGTTCCTAGCAAGTAAGATCTAAATTTCTCTAAAACAAAGACAACAACCAAGAGTTCCTTTTCGGTGGTTGAATAGTTCAACTGTGCATCATTGAGAGTCTGGAAAGTATAGTAGATGACATGTGGAAACTTTGCTGGACGTTGGCCAACACAACTCCTACAACATAGTCATAGGCATCACACATGAGTTCAAACTGAAGGTTCCAATCCGTCGCTTGAATTATGGGTGCTGAGGTCAATAGATCCTTGAGTTTGTTAAATGCCGCCAAGAACTCATCAATAAAGTAGAAGGTCACATCTTTCTAGAGCAATGCACAAAGAGGATGGGCTATCTTGGAGAAATCATTGATAAACCTGCGATAAAACCTGCATGTCCAAGAAAAGAACGAATCTTCGTCACAAAAGTGGGAGGTGGCAATGTACGCACAATATCAACTTTAACTTTATCGACCTCTATTCATCTAGCATATATCACATGCCCTAGGACTATCCCTTGTTCAACTATAAAATGACTTTTCTTCCAATTAAGCAAAATGTTAGTTTTAGCACAACGTTCTAATATGAGAGACACATTGTGCAGACATAGATCATAAGAATCACCAAAACCAGAAAAGTCATCCACTAATACCTTAATAATTTTCTCACCATGTTTGAAAAGTTGCTCAACATGCATCGCCGAAATGTTGCGGGCGCATTGCATAATCCAAATGACATTCTTTTATACGCAAATGTGCCAAAAAGACATGTGAAAGTCGTCTTCTCTTTATCATCTTTATGGATGGAAATTTGATTGTAGCCAGAGTACCCATCCAAAAAGAAATAATATGGATGTCCTGCAAGACGCTCCAACATCTGGTCAATAAAGGGAAGAGGAAAGTGGTCTTTATGAATGGTAGCATTAAGCTTGCGATAGTCACTGCATACTCTCCACCTCGTTTGGACTCGTTAATGCACCATCACATTCTCATCATTCTTGACTATAGTGATGCCTAATCTTTTGGGAACGACCTACACAAGGCTCACCCATTTACTGTCAAATATAGGATAGATAATACCTGCATCAAGGAGTTTGATAACCTATTCATTATCCACCTCCATCATTGGTAGGTTGAATTGTCGTTGAGACTCTCTAGTAGTCTTAGATCCTTCTTCAAGGAATATTTGGTGAGTGCATATAGTAGGGCATATTCCCTTGATATCCGCAATGATCCAACCAATTGCACTCTTGTGCTCCCAAAGTACTGTGAGTACCTTCTCTTCCTGAAATTTAGAGAGCTTCAAGAAATAATGACGGGCAATGTGTGGCCCTCCCTATTGAATGCATACTTCAAATACTCTGCTAACGGTTTTAGCTCTAACTCAGGTGCCTTTATCAAGGAAGGAACAAGCTTGTTAGTGGTAACCAGTAATGGAAGATTTTTAAAATACTTACCTGTAAGCTATAACATGGATTCTAGGGAATCCACAATCTCATAGTACTCAAGGTTCATCACTAAATCTTGGGAATTTTGGACTTCCAGACCTATACAATGTTTGACCGATCGAAGGGTTGCTTCTGTCTCAACCATGTATGTTTTCTCGAAGGTCTAGGTTACCCTCGACGGATTGAAGAGACCTTTCTGTCTTGTTCTAGTACACTATTTCGAAGGGTCGAGCATTAGTCTCGACTGGTCGAACATGGAGAAGGGCTTCTAGTTCGTCAAGTTCTTGAGCAATCTAGGAACTATTGGAAAATTCGACGGGTCAAGGAAGTTTCTCGATGGGTCGAAGGGTCTGCTCTGGAATGTACACTTCAAGTGCTTTCTTCAAAGGATCATCCTCCAATGAATATTTCATGTATTCCTCCATAAAGTTATCAAACGTATCAATGGAAAAACAAGAATACACATCTTTGTCACCTGGATATTTCAGAGCCTCAAAAATATTGAAGTGAATCTTTTCCCCATCTACTTTCATGGATAGAGTTCCACTATAACAATCAATCTTGGTCCTTGCTAATCTTAAGAATAGACGACCAAGAATCAAAGGTAGTTTAAATGGAGAAGGCTCTGCTTCCATCTCTAGGAAAACGAAATCATCCGGAAAGATCAACGTACCAACTTGCACTAAAACATCCTCAACAAAACCTCTAGGATAACAGTTAGACCTATCAGCCATTAAAAATGGTAACTATGGGTTGCATGCACCTATATTCAATGTAACATAAACAAAATATGACATTAAGTTAATAAATGCACCAAAATCAAGTAAAGCTCCTGCAAAATTATTGTTACCAATTGTGCAAGGGACAGTGAATCATCCCGGATCCCCCATCTTAGGTGGTAGCTTTCTTTAAAGCACTGCAGACACCCTCTCACTTACCACCACAATCTCAATTCCGGTGAACTTCCTTTTTGATGTGCAAAGCTCTTTGAGGAACTTTGCATACTTTGAAATTTGCTTGATGACATCTAGCAATGGAATGTTCACATGGACTTTCTGGAATGTGTTCAAGATTTCTTGCTTCTCCGTGTCCTTTTTCTGCTTTTGCAACCTGCGAGGAAGAGGAACATGTGAAGTAACCAACAGAGAAGGGTTAGAAGTTACCTAGGCTAATTTCCAAGATTCTAAATTTTTCCTTCTAGGTGCTTCCTTTGACGCTGAATTTTCCCCAAGTGGCTCATATGGTATATCCTGCTCTATAACTGGTTCCTTACTCTCTTGAACATTTTTCTCGAGATCTGGAATAGTTTCTATGGTTCTCCCACTCCTCAATGATATGGCATTCACCTCAGGAATGCCTTTTGGGTTTGGAACTGTGCTGCTTGGAAGTTTCCCAGGCTCCCTTTGAGAGATTTGTGCTTGCATCTGACTCATTTGTCTCTCCAATAGCTCACTAGACTTAGTAGTACCATCTAATTTGTTGGCTAAGTTTGTTAATATAGTTAGAAGTACAGGGTCAATTATTGATGCAGTTGGAGCTGGTTGTTGAACTGGTCTTTGTTGGCCCTCAGGCCTAGGCCTAAGTGGAAATCCTGGAAGGGGTGTAGGATTTTGTACATTACTATTGCCTCCCCAACTAAAGTTTGGGTGATTCCTCCAGCCCAGATTATATGAGTTAGAGAATGGGTCATTCCTCTACCATTGTTGCACATAATTCACATGTTCTACTTTTGTAGCAAAAGGACATGTTTCCAAAGAGTGATCAATAAACTTACAGAGATAACATACTTGAGCTGGAGTAACCGAAGGTATAGTTTGGCTCTTGGTGGCATTGGGAATAGATCGAGTCCAACTTATTTTCCATAGCTTGCATCCTTTTCTCCATTCCTACATCTATAGATGCTTTAAATACGTTATGCTTTTGGCTAGCCAAAGTGCGCTCTCTAGTATGAAATTGCTTGAAATTTTCAGCTAACATTTCCATAGTGACTCGGGCTTCTTCTCCAGTCTGGCACATAAACATCCCTCCACTGGTTGAGTGCACCTTCAATTTATTTGCTGGATCCAACTTCTCATAGAAGAAAGTCATCCTATCCTCTAAGTCATACCCATAGTGTGGGCACTTTCTCAACAACTCCTTGAACTGAGCCTATGCTTCATGAAGCACGTCTCCATCTTTCTGCACAAAACTATGCATCTCTTTCTTTAATTGTTTGGTATGCTATCCAGAATAATATTCCTTCATGAAAGCAGTTCTCATCTTCGTCCATGAGCGAATAGATTGAGGAGCCAATGAATTGTACCAAGTGTTTGCTCAATCCTTCAATGAAAAAGGGAACAAGATAAGCAGCAACACGTACTCCTGGAGTTACACATTGAAGCTTCTGAGTCTTGGGAAACTCCTCAATGTTAGATAGATGTTGTTGTGGATCTTCAGACTATGACCCTCTAAAGTGAGGAATAATGGGGAAGGCTACCAAGAGTTAACACATGACATGCATCAACTTATAAGTTGGTCCTCAAAGTTGTAAAATGAATATTTTTCTTGTAATTTTAGTTCAATAGTAGTACTTACTTAATCAAAAATATTTTACAACTTTTTGGATAAAATTACAAGTTGAGATAATCATTTTACAACTTTGAGAACCAATTTATAAGTTAATGCATTTCTTGAGTTAAAACATACTAGAATTTCTGGAGGAAGGATTGCTAGTAGCAATGGTGGCACAGAGTAATTTGCCAAGTCAAGCAAAACAATAGCCAAAGAGACTCCTGAAATATCAGGTAGGAACACATCCTTTAACATCTTTGCATCTCCCATTGGTGGTGGTGCAAAATCTTCCTCTTTTGGATCAAAAATTAAGCTTGGTTCAGGTTCCGGTTCAGAACTTGCACCACCACCACTACCACATATTTACCCATTGCCGGCGATTTAAAAATCGCCGGTAATGTTTTTTTATCATTACCGGCGATTTTTGCCGGAAAAATCGCCGATAATGTATTTTTTTTAACATTACCGGCGACTTAAATGTAAGTCGCCGGCAATGTCCCGTCGGTAATGCAAAAAAAAAAAAAAAACATTGCCGGCGACACTAAATTTCCGTCGCCGGTAATGTTTAAAAAAAAGAAAAGACATTGCCGGCGACATACACTTTATGTCGCCGGCAATGTCTTTTTTTTTTTTTTAAACATTACCGGCGACGGAAATTTAGTGTCGCCGGCAATATTTTTTTTTTTTTGCATTACCGACGGGACATTGCCGGCGACTTACATTTAAGTCGCCGGTAATGTTAAAAAAAAAATACATTACCGGCGATTTTTCCGGCAAAAATCGCCGGTAATGATAAAAAACATTGCCGGCGATTTAATGGGTAAATATGTGGTAGTGCACTATTGCTTGCTTGCCTCCTTTGCTTTATGTTTAGTCTTTCTGATATTTCGATTTCAGGATTCAAAGGTATGAGAGGATCAACACTCCTAGAAAGTCTAGCCTACATACAAGAGTTCCTGCACACAAGTAGACGCCGTTAGACAAAAAAAAAAGATTAAAACAAAACCGAAAACAAAAGACACACTTTAACACTTAAGATTAATCAATCCCCGGCAACACGGCGCCAAAATTTGATAAGCTTTTTACACCACTAAAAAATATCTCTATTCTTATGCAATTTATATCAATGTAGTAGTATCATGGAAAATAAGGGTCATTACCCGCTGAAAATTGATGAAACTAATTATTAAAATGCAAACAAACACTGAGATGAGTTTTCTGGAAATCTCGACCTACAGACAAAAACCTAATTAATTATCTAACTTAGACTCAATAAAAATTATGAAATTAGAAAAAATCGCTGATAATGATAAAAAAACATTGCCGGCGATTTAAAAATCGCCGGCAATGGTTCAAAATGTGGTAGTGAAGAAAGAATTATGATCTAGAAAATGTGTGAGAATCTATAAAACTTCACAAGTACATTGAGGGCATGTCTTTCTAGATCTAGGGTTTATTTTAACCAAAAAACTTGGTTTCTATTACAAAGAGATAGAGAAAAATCATGAACAATCAACATGCATCAAACCCTCATAGAATTAGATCTCTAAATATGCATACTAAGCATGCACTCAAAGCATACAAGATAGAAATCATCAATGAAAAATCAACAAAGAATCCTCATCCAAAAACACAATGAAATTATGTCAAAGTGTATATATTATCTACACTTCATGTACGGGGCTTCAAAACAGCCCCTTAACAAAGTATTTAGCTACTCATAGTGTATGGAAATGAATAAAAACAATCCATGAGAAAAACTAATAGAAACGAAGAGGAGAATAATTGCTCTTGTCGCAGTCTCGACCCGTCGAACGTAGGCCGCAGGAACTCCTTTGGCTGGCTGCTCTTGCTTGCTCGTCTTTAGCTCAAGGAATTGCTGATTAGCCTTTCTAAAAACCCTAAAAAGAGTTTATATACTGATTTGGTTGAGCTAGACCTTGTCCATTCAGGTTTTATCTTCTTTTATTTGTAAATAGACACCACATCTTTATTTCTTTTAGCACCAGAAATTCTCCATTTAACTCCTTTTCTTTATTTTTTTCCACAAACCTAACAAAAGAAATAAAAATTAATAAATATACCAAAAACATAATAATAAAACTAAATATTAGGTTCAATTAAACACATATAAGTTGCATATTTATGCAACTATCAGGTTCCGAACTGATTCTCCCAAAGGCTTCTCCTGACTTTGATGCGCTACCCAAAGCCAAGGTGGCTCCACCAGTAATGGCAACTTCGGGGCCGATTGTGGAGATGGAGGTGGTGGCATCGACAATGGAGGTGGTGGCGGCCAATGGGGCCGGCGGTGCAGTTTTTGAGGCTGTGCATGCTAGCCACGTGGCAGCCATGCATGAGCCTCGAGTAGATCTTATGGGCCATGTGTCCAATATGCAAGACAACCCTCTTTTGGGGGGAGGTCCACTAACCTTTTCTGATTCTTTGTAGGTTCCTAGCTCGCCTAGTCGTGAAGTTTTACGGCCAGTAGGAGTGCCATCTGAAGCCTAATTGGGTGAAGCAGATGCCTCTAAGGCTTTGGTGTCTTATGTCAGATCGGACCAACGTCGTTCTTCCCGTCCGGCCCAAAGGACAGGCCTCCCTCATGCAGATGGGGCATCTTTACTGAAGAGAATAAGCTTCACCTGTGCAGATGGGGCATCTTCGCTGAAGAGGTTTGTTCGCGGAGAAACACCTCCACCAATGAATAGGGCAAGTGGAGGCTAGGTAGGAGATCACGGGCTCGAGTCCCCTCAGAAGAAGGTTGCTATGAATCTAGCGACATTCGCGAAGATAAAAGCAGACGAGCGTCGGGTGACTTTAATGTAGTTTGTGGTGCATAACTAGATAGAATGTGGGGCCCCTGATTTTTTTAGTCTTTATTCTATATCTATAACATTTAGCTGTGGTTGATGGGTACCAGATAGATCATGTAATAGTGTAAATTACTTTCAGGGAGTTTTTTTTATCGTGTCAGACACCGATGAACTATCTTGTAACTTACGATCTCTTAATTCTACAGCTTTACCTAAAAAAAATAGGTTCAAAAGGCTATGTGTGAATTGTTTATTTTTCATTAAATGCATTTGGGTTGTCTCTCCCAACCCAGTATATAGAAAAAAAAAAAGAAAAAAAGCCAGGTAACAACAAAATAAATTCCAAAATAAAAGAAATTAAAAAAAACAATATTCCAATTTAAGCCTACATTTAATTTTTTGAAATCTACAAAACAGAATCTGTTTCCCGCTTAGCAACAAATCCAGGAGAAACTTCAGATTCGGGTGCTTTCGTCTCTCACTCTGCAACTCCCATCAAGGTACTCAACTCTCATCGCCTTCATCAATAATTTCTTTTGTTTATCGTTTCAGTATTCCATTACTTTCTTAGCGAAGACCCCACAAATTTGTTTTCTAGGGTTTACATCTCGCCCAATTCTGGCGAATTTGGATAATCATTGAGTTATGACCTGTCGATCATACGCAATCACAATTAATCTGATCTGTGAATTGGGTTACTCTTTAATTCGATGGATTCGTGCATTGCTGGAATTTGTTTCTCAAATGCTTCTTTTGGGAACCCAATTGGGGGTTTAGGTTTTCATTTTATTTTCTTTTTGGTTTATCTGCGTTGAAGATTAAAACTTGATTATCAATCTAATCCGCATAAACATGTTCTCCAGTTAAGAACTATACTATAGTTTTTGGTTAGTTTTTCGTGTAAATCAGTTAGCTTTGCCTTCAGAATTTCATTTTGGATGGAACATGAGATCATACAACCAGTATGTTAATCGGTCCCCATTGACGGAAGTGAGTCTATTTCTGAAATCTAATCCTTACTTTTCAGTTGTGGTAGTACCTGAGATAGAGCAATGGTTTTTGCTAGTCTTACTCATGGATAGATCCCAAAGCTCGTGGGTAGCAATTTGCAAGGAAAAAGTGTCCAACAGTTCTTACATTAAAACTAATCACTTAGTTTGTAGATGTGGTACTGCACGAAACACATAACACTTGCGGAATCCTGGATCTTATAAACGTCAGTCAATCTGCGTTTTGCATCTCATTTTTGCATTGTTAGCATACCGGGCTTTCTCCCCCAACGGGAGAAGATAAAAAAAAAACAATCTCGATTTTTTGATGCATATAGTGATATATAGTGACTTGACATGTGTCATCATGTTTCAGATTTGTATTGCACCTTGGAAATCTTGAAGTAAGACGAATGGAGAACGTGTATAAAGAATTGGACATTGTCAAAGCAGAGATGGAGGGGCTTAAGGCTGAACTTCGGGTTGAGAAGGAGGTTTGTGAAACTTTGAAGAAATCTAACAGTCAGCAGGTGATCAAGTTCCAAGAAGCTAAGAAACAAGCTGAAGACCTAAATGTCAAGCTTGAGGAAATTGCTCAAGTAAGGCAAGTTTCTGAAAGCCTCCAAACTTGCTTGCATGAAAAAGAATCATCTCTTAGGCAGTTGACCTCTTTGTATGAGAAACTCCGAGCTGATCGTGAGCTGAAACTGAAAAAGCTGGAAGGAGAGAACAGAGAGTTGGCATTTGCCTTTGATGAGGTTTCAGAAAAAAACAAAGAACTTGAGCAGAATGCATGTGCTAGTAGTAGGAAAATTGAGGGCCTCAAGAGGTGCTTATTGACTACAGAAAAGAAGTATCTAGAGGCAGAGAAGAAAGCTGAAGCAGCCAAAGATCTGAGGCTGAGGGATGAGATGATAATCAAACTAGAGGAGGAGATTAGAAATGCTCAAGATCAATTGAAATGGAAGAAGGAACAATTTAAACATCTCGAAGAAGCACATAGAAGGCTCCAAGATCAATTCGCATCAAATAAAGAAGAGTGGGAGAGAAGCAAATCAGCCATGCTTGAAGAGATCTCTTTGTTGCAAACAAGCTTGGATTCCAAATCTCGTATTCTTGATGATGTCCGAAAGCGTTTAGTGATGTGCAATCAAGCTTTGGCACATGAAGAAAGTAGGAGGAAGTTTTTGGAGGTTGAAGTATCTGAATTCAAATCACGTTATGAGAATGTCTTTGCTCGGTGCCAAGAAGAAAGATCAAAATTTGAAAGCTTGACAGTTCAGAGGGATGAAGAGATTGAGAAGCTAAGGAACTCATTGGGAAAAAAACATACATCCACGAAAGAAATGGAAATTAGAATGGCTCACCTTGAGCAAGAAAATCAGGAATTAAGGGAATCTCTCAAAGAGCTGCAGGAATCTGAAATCAGAAATGCTGGGGCTTCTTCTCTCACAAAGCTGCAAAACAAGCTTAGAGGCTTGGAGCAGGTACATGGTAACTGTCCCAGAAATTTGAAACAAAAAGAATCTGAATGGAGTTCCCAATTAGCAGAGATGAAAGAAAATTTAAATGGGTATAACTCGAAGTTGAAGGGTAAAGAAAAACAAATACAGGAAAATCAGTTGGAGCTTGAGAGCTGCCATTCTATGATTGAGGTTTTAAGTGAAGAGATTTCAATAGTACTTGCTATCTTCAAATCAGAATTTTCGGAGGCTTTCTCCAAAAATTCTGATCCAAAAGCTGAAGTGGAGGCTTTCTCCAAAAAAGGGGATGACAACATCTCTGTACTTACTACCCAGTTGGAGATGAAGGACGGTGAATTGAGAAAAATTCTCCTCGAGCTTGAACAAGAACATGAGCATGTAAAGATCTTGATGAAGAGGGTAAGGTCTTTGGAACTTACTCAAATGAGGCAGAAAAACTTGGAGGAACAACTTCAACGACATCAACTTCACCTGGATGACCAATTTTTGCTTATGGAAGGTGAGAAGCGAGATATTTCTGAAACTTTGGAAAAGGTGAATCTTGAGTTGGCTGAGAAAGTTCGTGAATCAAGTCAATTAGAAGATGAACTAAAGAGCTGGAAGTCTATCACTGAAAGGTTGAAAATTTCCTGCGAAGAGAATCAAGAAACATGTGGACAAATGGAGAATTCACTTCTTCTACAAACTGAGAATGAGAAAACCCTTAAGCATGAAAGAGATAGCCTCCTCTCCACCATCAAAGTGCAGAATAACAAAATTGAAGTTTTGCAGCAACAGGTTGGTCTACTAGCAGCTTCAGTTGCAGCAAAGACTCGAGAAGTTGAAGCCTGCATACAAGACAAAGAGAACACTAAATTAAATGCAAAGTATAATGATTGCTGCAGAGAAGAGTTCCGCAAGGATATTGCTTGGCTGGAACAAGAGTGTTTGAGAAGAGAAATGGAAGCGGCCATTTTTGCAAGCTTTGATGCAGAGAAATGTGTTAAACAAGTTAAAGAGAGGCTTTTCAAGGTTATCAATGAGAAAGATCCAAACATACAAAGTCTAGAAAATTATGCAGTATCACTAGAGCAAGACATGACAAGTCTCATAACTTACTCCTTTTCTGAAGTTGTAGAAAATCTGGTTACAATTAATGCACTTACTGAAACTTTGAAGAAGTCTGAGCATATGTTAGAGTTGCAAACTGAAGAAAGGAACATGAAAGTTGGTGACTTGGAGAAAAAAGTAGCTAAATTGATACATCAGGAGGAAGCCTCGTTTTTTCTAAAACAACAGGTGAGGGACCTTGAATCATTGTTCGAAGCCAAGAAACTGGAAACTGATAAGCTGATGATGGAACAGAAGATTTTGGAAGGCATTGTCAAGCAGCTAGAGTCTGAAAAAACGATCCTCCTTCAAGACTCAAGAAAGCTATCAAAAGAAAGAGAGCATACTTTGCTCCATCTTGAAGAATTTTGTGATCGTATCAGTGAGCTTACTTATGAGGACACAGGAATGATGGATGTTTTAGAAACAATGCTTCAAGGATTTAAGGAAGAGGTTGGACCAGCAATGGGTTTGACGGTGGATGATTCACTCTATGATTATACTCAAGAGAATGAAAGCACTACAAGTTATGCGTCATCAAGAAAACTTGAAGCAAGTAGTGCTGGAAGATTACCACTTAAAGAGATGAATCATCAGGAGCAATGTTGAGGAGAAGAAAAACATGGTGAAAGGTAATTCCTTAAATCATGACTTGTTTTAAATCTCGTCAGTTCTTTTGTTGCCATTGCTGTTTTCATAAAAATAATCAAAAAGCTTAGTCATGACGATTATATGCTTATATGTGAGTCAGCCTCTCCCCTTTATATAGATGTTATGCTGATAATCTAATGGATATGAAACGTGTTGCGAGAGGTTTTACTTTGAGTGAATGCCTTTGTCAACTGTATCCTGGTATTTTTGAAGGGTTGAATGTTTCAAAGTGCAACCAGTCATTTTATTTGATAACTTTTTAACCTAAACGCTGTTAGGGACTGCTGTTCATATACCCAAAGTGCTTTTGGATTTTTTAAGAATAATACATTTGAAATAAGTGAAAAATGCATTTTGTGAGTGTTTGGTATTACTTTCAGAATGTCTAAAAGCGCTATTGAAATTAAAAGAAATATTCATAATAAATAGAGAAATATTCAAAAAAAATTTAAAATTTTTTTGTTGAGTTTCAGAAGCACTTGGAAGTGTTTTGAGAAGCATATGACAGGTGCTTCCTAATTTTAAAAGCACTTTGGAAATTCTCAGAAGTGCTTCTAGAGCTCTAGAAAGCAATCCCAAACAGGAGTCTAACAACACTTGAAGGTGGTTTTGAGAAGCACTTGATAGGTGCTTCCTGGTTAAATTATATTCTAGATTTTTATTACATAGCCGCTGGAATTTGTTGCGGATTGTACTTAAATAGCTTTTCTTGTGTGCAGTTGCCATAATAGGAAGATGTCAAAGCACTATCTATACACATTGATATTAGCAAGGGATTGAGAGCTGATCAAGATTGAACTAGTGGCAAGGGAAAGGCAATCAATAGTTTATGATGCTATTTTACAATGTATTATTGAGTTAGTACAGAGTGCAGCCATTTCGTTCTTTTCTGACAGAAAGAGCAACCCCAGTTATTCTGTAGCTTGGTTTGCATGAGTGATAGACAGAGTCCATTCATTCTAGCGTGAAGCAGTGTTCAGAATTCTCTTTCGCGACTATATCCAGTTTAATCCAGTGCGCAATGGTGAATTCAAAATGTACCATCGATTAAATATCCATTTTTACTTTTCCAGCTTTCAGATTTAGCTGACAATAGTAGACATGAGTTCATTTGACCTCATACAATAGAAGCAGCCAACGGGCACATAGTCCAGCAACAACCATTTAGCTTACTTCTCCATCTCTGGACTCTCTTGCTCTCCGGTAAAATTTCAGTTCCATTGGCATGTAGAAGTGTACACAGGATTAACTCATGAATGACATGAAATTTATAAGTGCACAATAAAACAACTCTATTACTAGGTGGATCTCAACAGATGAGCTGCAACTCTATTACTAGGTGTTTTGAGAAATGATGGGTGCCCTTGCCCCCTTAGATCCATTTACTTTTGCTGCTGGAACTAGATTGCTGCTCTTTGCCCTGCTATTTCACAGTAGTAGGTGCAATGCTGTAGTCTATGTGTATCAGCTTACTGCTTTATTAGCTTTTATTCTCTGTTTGTTTGTAAGTTAGATTGGGGAACTTTCTCCCTGATGTTTTATTAATGAAGCTGAATTATCCAAAAAAAAAAAACAATTCTTACGAATCTGTGACAAAAAAATAAAATAAAACTAATCCTCCATTTCAGTACATACAAACTGGTGTCAATCATGGTTGGTAACTTTAGTGCAACAAAATTGTAATGATCAATTGATAATGAGTATGCAGTTGTACAGATGACCCTTTAACAAAATGAGGGAACCATTGCAATAAGTTTCTAGTCTAAATAATAATTCCAAATCTAAGGAAAACTCATTTCTCCTCGTTCTCATTCTTCTCTGATGAATTTGAACTTTGGGAGAATTTTGTGCGCCATTTCTGCTTGTTCTTTTCAGATGTCTTCATATTTTCCGAGTATCGTGTAAGACCTTGCCTCAACGCTCCAACATTTACACCTTTACTGACTAAAATGCTTGTTACACCCATCCTTGATACCTGTATATACATCAATATTTTTTATAACACTTGACAAATTCAACTTTAGATAAACATCAGTAAACAAATTTAGGCGTATCATAGTACAAGTAAAGCATTGACACATCGTTTCTTACAATGGAGACTTTAGTATAACAGTTTCTGGCAATCTTTCTCAAACATTTTTTTATTGTCAGGCAACTGTCATAACTCATAACTGATGAGGGACCTTTCCGCACCACTTATATGAGGGGCACAAAATTGCTCTCCAGTAATATATGAACTGCTCTTTCTTAATCTTTTCTAAATGAGCTAAAGGGACAACACAAAAATTGATTTTGGTCAAGTGATATTAAACCTATATGCAGACATAATTAGTACTCCCAAATGCATATATGGGTATGGATCACTCATCAGTTCTCCCAAATGCATAGAGGTTTAAATGTAACTTTAGCACACACCTGTATAGATAATTTTGTTACAAACATCTTGGCTGCAATATTAAAATTTAAAAGTCTAATAGGTACTTAAACTAATTTCAAACAGTTTAACTTCATTTCTTGACTTCTAACTTTTTAGTACTTGTCGTGTATACGCGAAATGATCCTTTGGTCCATCAGTATTTGATTCACACTATTTCAATAGAGTATAGAAATAAAAGCTGACACCTAGGATGATACTAGATATCAATAATAATAACAATAGAAGAACAATACAAATACAAGAGTCGGTAAGGTATGATCCTCTTCCACCAATTAATAGCAATCACAATCTTACCGCTTGAATGTTCCTGTTCTCATCATCGAAGAAAAGCATTGAACTATATGGTACCCCAGTCCTTGTGTGAATTTTCTGAAAATGATCGGTCCTGTGCGTCCAACTCGGAAAGATCTCCTACACAATCAGATAATTAAGAATCACATTGTTTTCATCAACATTTAGAAACGGTGGTTTCACAGCGTACTACAAACCTGAGCAACACATTGATGCTTAATTTGTCCAGAAATGTATTTGCTATATCTGCAGTTGGTGACCTCGAAGCAATTGCAAGATCAATTCCTTTGTCTTTGAGTGCGTACAATATTCCTTTAGCATCAGGATACAATTTTGGCATTTCACGTTTAGAGCGACATTCACTGAACAGAAAGAAAAAAACACAGATCGAGTATAAATTTCTGCAAAATTACATTCACTTTTAGGGTTTGGTATCTACTAGTGTATGAAGAGCATAACAAAAAAGAAAGATTAAAAAACAAGTAATCGGTGCAGATGTGTTAGAGATAAAAGATATGAGAAGAAGAAGAAGAAGTAGAAGTACCAATAGAAAGGCCAAAGAGTATAATCAAGATCGAAGACGACAAATTTGGGAAGGACTTGGAACATATTCTCTCTCTCTCTACCAACGCCCCCCATTCTCGTTTCTACCAACTTCCGTCTAGGCCTCATCTCATTACTTGGCCTACGGGCCTCGAAGCCGGCGGAGACCCGTAAGAACCGGAAGTCCAAGTCCGGCTCGGCTTGCTGGACCAGACTTGAGTTTAGTGTCTCGAGTTCGACCCTGCCCGTAACAAGTCTGCCTGGTTCGGGCCGGCCTGAAATCTCATCTTATATTTTAATTTTTTAAATTTAATATTTGAATTATAAAAAAAAATTACGACTTTAATAAATAAATTCTTATTTGATAGTTGGATTTACTCTTAAATTTTCATTTTGCTACTTGAGTTTAATGAATAAAGAAAATATTTATTCATTATTTTGAAAATGCTATATAGTTTTTGAGGTGATGTTTGTGTATTGATCTAAGAGCATCTTTAATAATAGTCTTATTTTCTAGTCAAATTTATCACATAGCTAAATATAATCACCCTATTTTTAACTTTTGCTCCAATAGTTCTAGATATTTCTAAGTCAAATTAAAATAAATCACTATGAAGAAAGAAAAATATTAGAGGGAAAAATTTAACTCTTAGTTATTTTCTCTCTCTATTCTTACTAAATTTGATAAAAGATTTAACAAAAAACTATGTTTGACTTTAGTATTGGGTGTTGAGAAAATGCTATAAATTAGTCAAATTTTTGATTTTTTTTTTGTAACTAGTGAGTTTGACTTATTTTTTATGTAGAAAACAATTAAGTCCAGTCCGGCCCGTAAAACCCGGTTTCATGAGCCAGGCTTGGACTTTACATTTGTGCTTTAAGCCCAACACAGCCTGTTCCGTAATTATTATTTTTTTCAAAACCTTGGTCCGGCCCGACCCAAAGCCCGCAAGGCCCGGTCCGTTGACGAATCCTACTTCCGTCTAAGCACTCTTCAACATTATTTATGATTTTATTTCAATTTTTGCTAATTTTCGTCTTTGTTTATGTATTTTTTTTCTTTTCTGTAAAGGAAAATTACTCAAATTGATATTAAAGTTTGATCGAACTAGAGAAAAATGTAAGAATTTATTCAATTGAGATCAAATACAATGAAAATCTCAAAAAAAAAAATAGATCATATACAACGATGGTCACCCATGTTGCCTTCTCTGTAAGCATGTCTGATCCTCACAGTCCACCGATACCACATTATTAGGACCCGAAGTAGATAACAAGACACATTCGGGAAACCAATAAGGCCTCCACCGTCGAATCGTCTCCATTACCCTTGCAATGCGACGACTTAATTGTTTCATTGAGAGAAGACCATAACATCATTGATCTAATTTGTGGTGCAGTGTAAGGAGGATCAATATGCGAGTTCTCATTTATGACTAAAAAGTTATAATAAGAACTCCGTATATTAGTGTTCTGCACGTTATAAAATTAGGAAACGATTATTTTCAACCTATAATTTACTAAGTTTACCCTACATTTGTTATATTTATTGAAAGATTATATTACCCACATACTAAATTACAATAAAAGACTATACATAAAAATGGTTGACCTTAACAACCTTTATTCTTTAAAACTATATGATGGAGAGATAATACACTAATTAGGAGCATGAAATCGAGTATATCATATATTTTTCTTTATGTTTTATGGATTACATACATCCTGGGATAAGTAACAGATTTTTGTTTGGTAAGTGTCTGATGAAAATCTTGACTCCGTTTAGCAGACCCTTACTAAAATATGTGCTTATTTTCAGCAGGGTTCTGCTGAATTTGTTCAACTTTTTCAGTAGACCCTTATTAAAACACATGCTTTATTCAATATAAAGATGATTTCAGTAATACTCTACTGAAAATGGTAACTCTGTTCAGCGAACCTCTACTGAAGTTCGTCACCTTGTTTTGCTCGTTCTCAAATTTTCAAAGTAGTTTAGAAATAAAACTTAAAACCTTTTAACCGATTGGAATATTTTTGGTATGAAAAATAGTGAACTTAGAAAAGTTAATATAATTTGAAATTTAAAAAAGTGAAGATAAAATATTGGGTGAACTTAGTATATTGTAGGATAGAAATAGTCTCACCCTAAAACTATTATAATTTATTTCTCTTTTTTTTTCTGATTGTTTTGTATGTGTGAAAGTTTCTTCCGCCCCTATAGTTTCATGACCACCATCTCTGCTTGTTTTCCGCGCTCCGTCATTCCCTCGTAGTAGCTCTTCTGCTTATCCAGCAACCTGTCTTGCTCATGGCTTGATCACACTTCGCACCTATGGGGCTGTAAAGGAAGAGTTACTTTGTGCTCTTTGCTTTTGTTCCTTTGTAAAGGCCTACAGAGGTCTCTTACTTGTAACCGAAAAAGAAAAAAATAATTACTAACTCTAACTTTGTACTGACCCACAATATGGTATAGATTGGTTAATATTGCAGTATTCTACGAATTCATATGATAACAAACAGGGCCGGTTCTGAAAAAATTGGAAGCCCGAGATGAAAACTTAATCTGAGCCATTGACAAGAAAAAAATTAATAAATATTAGACAAAAAAAAAACTACAAACAACTCAAATATAGATTAGTATCAATATCGTAATATTGTATCCCTAAATAATTTTTTTTTCTGAGTTATTTAGCAATATGATAATAACAAATAAAAATGTCATTTGAAAAATAATAGTTACAAACAGATCAAATATACAAGAATACAAATAAACAATGAAGAGACAAAGAAAATTATCATTTCTCTACTAAATATTGCTAACTTGCTCAAATTAAAGCACCTAAAAGATAGATATTCTCAACATATTTCATTATCTTGTTCTTCTCCTTTTAAGTAAGTTAAAATGAGTTAGAACCTCATAGGAGTCATAAGCATTATATCAAGCACTTGGTGGACATCTTCGTTTCAACTCACGAGGAACCTAAAATATTTATAAGAAATTGAAGGAAAGAAAAAAAATTATTTCTTAATTGCACAAATTACAACAACAATATAACAATAGTGAGACTAATTAATCGAGTAAAAAATTGAACTCGTGAAATTACCTGATTTTGTACCAATAAAGTACCTGCACTTGTAGCCCATACACTTAACCGATTGAGAGATGATGTTAACTCAAAGGAATTGTTGACCTTATTTATATGGATAATGACAGATAAAAGAAAAAAATGATTGTGGGGAAGATGAATAATTTTCTTCATTTATTTGTAATGAGTATATGAATTATGTTCTCCATGATCGATGATAGAACTTGAAAAATTGGGAAGAGTGAATATTAAAAATGAAGAGAAGTTGAGAAACACAAAGAGGAAGTCGTTCGAAGTGTACTAAAAAAATTAACTTTTTCTTTTTATACGGAAAAAATAATTGAGCCCTGCGCAGACACCCTGCCTGCCCTCCCTCAAGGCCAGCCCTGATAACAAAACCCCCCACCTATTCCTATATACTGAGAATTGTTACTTTGGCCAATACTAGATTGCCCTTTGTAATGTTCCCTTGCGCAGAACTACTATTTACTGGATTATGATCACAATTCACAAATGCAACTCTCTCATGAGGCTTCTTGTACGCCTCCTTCCATATACAGGTGATATGAGCCTTAATCTTTTCCGGACTTGCCGTTCATCTGACTCGGATGCTTTATCATCACTACTCAATATCTCTATGTGATTGTTGTTTCCAGTAGCGTCAGCTTCTTGACTTGAAAACTGTTGGTTTGCTACATGGGATACGGAATTGTCATCTTGCATGTCACTTTCGTCTTCAGAGTCCTGTACAACACAAGCAGTGAGATCCCCAGTTACAGACGATTCAGATTTCTCTGTTTTCCTTGGATGGTTGGACACCTCAAGTTCCACAAGGGAGTCATAATCATCAATCCGTATCACTCCACAATTGTCAGATCCACCATCGATTTTCTCCTCACAATCCTGCACAACACAAGCAGTGCGGTCCACACTAGAAGACGATTCTGTTTTCCTTGAATCTGTGAACCCCTCAACGTCCACCAATGAGTCATCTTCATCTATCCCCAGCTCTGCATTCTCTGATTCACTACTAGAGGCATCAACAACTGAGTTCACATCAGTCTATCTCCAATATTCTTTGAGAGCCCATGGTCTCGAGAAGTATCCGAGGTGAGTAAATCAGGAGCAAATGCAGTGCCTTACCGACAAGCTTCAATGTCGACTGGAGAATCTGCCATCTTTTCCTCACTATCTCCATGTTCCTGTTTTCGAGCAGGATCCATGTTCCTGTTTTCGAGCAGGATAAAGTACATAAGGACACTGACGGATCCATGTACAGATGAGGGTGGACAGTTGTCCAATTTAAGATTTGAAGATTAATTTAAGTTTTATAGGTAGGTAGTATTAATTTGGAGTGAAAAAGACAAAAAAATTTGGGTGAAAAGGTAGGTAGTATTAATTTAAGTTGTTTTTGCTTATATTTTTTTTGTTTTACAATTTACTCTCCTCGGCTTCAAGTCTAAAGAATTAATTCGTGGACTATTAGTTATACGTCTTACACTCCTGTAACTTGTTGATAACCAATATATTAACCAACATCGATGGTTTCTTCTCCAAGTTCGACTATAACAATACTTTGATTATATTTAATCTTGCCAACTTGAATTATTTTGGGGAAAATAGCTAAAAAGGTCACTCAAGTATTACACGTTCTAAATTTTGTTTACTCATGTATGACAAATATCACTTTACTCACTATCGAATTACACTTTGATCACTCCGAACCGGAGAAATTGACGGCACCACTCCAATTTCGGACGAACTTGAGCTCAATCTGTGCGAAATCAACCCAACAACAATTTTCTCAACTACACATGTGTCTAATTCATCATGGAAGTTGTTAAATTAACTTTTGAAGTCAAGGACACCCAAAACTTCAAATCTTCGATCCTTCCTCTTCGAGTTGTATTGAAACTTGACCTTGGTATGAAAAAACTCACAAGGAAGGGAGCTACAATACCCAAAAGGTTTCTTTGGCCGATTATAACTCGAATTCAAAATCCCAAATTTTACAAAATTCGGAGTGATCAAAATGAGTAAAAGTGTAATTTGATAGTAAGTAAAGTGATATTTGTCATACACGAGTAAACAAAGTTTAGAACGTATCATACTCGAATAATTTTTTTAACCATTTTCTCATTTTTTTTCTTTCCACATCCACCAATGCATAAGGATTAGTTTCAACAATCGCAAAACTAAAGAGTCGGCAAAAGAATTGAACATATTATTTGCACTGTGCGGTTGAACGTTAAGACGATATGAAAAGCTGTTTAAGTTTAATTTCGAAAAGAATCATCTAGTATTATTTCATTACTTTTGCATTATGATATAATCCTGACATATGGTATCAATGATTAGTTTTGCCTCATATAAGTTTCCTAATCTAACCTCAACATTTTAGAATAGAAAATAGATTAGCAGGATGAAAACAGAAATACCAAACTACTTGCTTATAAAGTTTACAAAACCTAAAAAATGCGTCATATATATTACAGACATTATAGTGGTAGTAGAAGTCTAAGAGCGTTTGTGAAAAATAGAAATTACGTATATTTTAGACATTATAGCGGTAATAGAATTCAAATAGTGTTCTTAAAAGCAGAAAATAGTCGATTATCTAGCACACATAGAAGTTGCAAAACGTAGACATGCATTGAGTAGTGGTCTTGATCAGCAAAAAGACAACCTCTTTTGACATTGACAATGAGTCCTGTATATATGAGAGAAATAATTATTCTGAAGAAAGAGAGATATCATTAGGTTAAATGAAAATCCTATTAATGACTTACCCTATGCTTGTATCCATATTTACTGACAAATATGAGAGATTTGTTGATGGTGTATGGAGACAAATTTACTAATTGTTATGCATAACAATTATCTTACAAATCCAGAGTGAATATTTATCATATTTTCTACAAATTAATCTATCATTGAGGGTATTCACAGGATATTATCATATACCATGGATACATTAAAATGAATTTACAGATATAAGAGCACTAAATATTATGCATCAATGTTGTTTGATTCCATTTCATAAACCTTTGAGTTACAGTCACAATTTTTTATTCTAATTTTCTGCTTACACTCCCTCTCTTAATGTTTTTACAAAATATCTTGAGATCAGTAAATGTTTTGGATTCTTATATCAAAATGAATTACTTTTCAGTCATCTTTATAAGGATATAGGCAGAATTTTAATATTATTTTGAACATGGGCAATAGATCTCCATTTATGGAGAACTACATATACATAAAGTAGAGAGAGACTCGTAACTTTATAATGTAGCTAGCTAGCCAAAGGTGCTTATTCTATGTTTCAGACTCTCTTTCATTTCCCTCACATTTCTGATTACATATGCACATATCATAAACAAATTGTGTACCGTATAGATTCCAGTTAAAGGATGGCCCAATCCCATAATTTTCTCTGCAACCTGGGTGTATCCCATAGTTGGTCTTCGTCGCAGGCTGTCCTGCGGAAGTTCCTAAGGAGGTTTGGTTTATCCCATACCCTGTATTCATTGTTCCCTGTTTGCTGTACCTGTAAATAATAGAATACACGATTCAAATACATAAATGAAGTCTAAAAATTAACCTTATGAAAGTGGAATCAAATACATAATTAGTATAGCAATGGAGATTGATCGGATGTTCAGCTCTGTGGATTAGTCAAAAATGTCCTTGCACTACAAGAAAAATGCACTTAGACGACGGAGAGTTTCCGTCGTCTAAGTGCGTTTTTCCGTCGTCTAAGTACTTAGACGACAGAACCTCCGTCATCCAAGTTCCGTGCTCCATGTGCTGTCGTCCAAGCACTTAGACGACGGAGAATGTATCATGTACAGCTCTAGGTGTTCACTTGCCCTACGTTTTTCCGTAGTGCTGTCGTCCAAGTGAACACAGATCGCTTAGCTGTGGGAGGGCCACTGGTGAATTCGTTGTAGGGCAAGTCGATCGTTTTCCCGGTCGCCTTGCAAATTTTCTCCGCTTTGCCCCCTTTAACGAGACCCCGAGTCCTTTTCGGTTCCGGGTCAGTGGGGGCCCTCCTTTGCTTACGCCGGGCGCTGTACATGATAGATTCAGCGGTCGAGGACGCCTGAGTACTTGCCGTTGAACCGGTATCGGGCGTCGGAGTTGAAAAGGGGTCGACATCATCACCCCCCAAGATAAATGGGGCAGCGGGAATTTCCCCAGAAGGCGCTGCCTCCGGACCAGATGAAGGGTCCTGATTGAGGGCGTCGTTGCCCTCCTGTTGAACCCAACCGATTTGGTCCGCCAAGCGGCGGAGCATGGCATCTTCTGCCTACTGTTGGGCTTTTTTCTTGCCGGATGGAGCCATTTAAACCTAGGAGTACGTTGTTAAAATACCTACTTACCATAATAATTACAACTAAAAAATTTACGCTAATTAAGTACGGTTAAGATTTAAATAGAGTACACTAGCTTGGCTTTTTCGGTCGTTCAATGGACTTGCGACCCGCGCGATAAAGTGTAAATTTTTAATTAATCAGCCTTGGATCAATCGAAAAACATGGCCAGTTAGGGATAGAGATAACGCGAGAGGCAGGACTAATTTCGACAAAACGCCCCGAAGCTAACCAAACGAATGGTATATACTCTATTGGTGTCGTCTTTCTTAGATCCAAAACCTGTCACCAGTCATAACCCGTTTCTAGACACCATGTCCGACATTCGGCCAATTTTTCGAAAATTTACACTCCCTCAAGTCTTTTGCAAACTCGGCCATCAACCTCGTGTCCATAACTTCACTTAGGTTATGGTGTGCGGTGATGAAATCCACACATCACGAGGGGTTAAGGAGATAAGCTAGGAAAAGAGGCGTCATCTATTCCAAAGAGTGCGACTTAATAAACCAAGCCTATGTACTAAATTTAAATGAAAGACGTACTACCATGCAATTTACTAGAAAATTCACGTAATTATCAATTAATTAAAACAATAAATAATGACAATAATGAATTATTATTTATCATGCATGCATTTAATAATAATTATTCATTTACCAATATAATTAGTTATTATTAACAATAATTATTATTTACCAAATAACTATTATAATAACTAAATAATTAAATGATAACAACTAAATGATTATTATAATAATTATAATAATTATAATAACTAAATAATTACTAAATATTAATAAAACTAATTATTTAATTATATTTAGAAATTAATTAATTAAATAAAAATAATGTTAATAAGGTAAAAAATAGAAATTTACCTTGCGGGAATAATCGGGAATATCACCGGAGTTGAGTCGTCGGAGAGGAGGAACCACGCCGGAAATTTAGTCGTCGGAGCGTCGCCGGAGGAGAAAAATCGCCGGAGGAGAGGAGAGGAGGAGAGGAGAGGAGATGGAATGAGAAAAGGGGGAGGGGGTGCTGTTCTATATATAGGCTTTCACTTAGACGACGAAGCCCTATTTTCCGTCGTCTAAGTGCACTTGGACGACGGAAACGGGCTTTTCCGTCGTCTAAGTGAAGCGTTAAAATTTTTCGAAGCGGCGCATAATTAATGGGCGGGACGTTTCACCCGCCATAAATTTGAACTTAGACGACGGAGAATTGATTCTCCGTCGTCTAAGTGAAATTTCAAGCGGTGCCGAAAATTGAGACGGCACATTGAACCGCCATAATTTTCAACTTGGACGACGGAGATGGTCATTCTCCGTCGTCCAGGTGTTCACTTGGACGACGGAGAATGATCATCTCCGTCGTCCAAGTAAAATTTACATGAAAAAAAAATTAAAAATTAAAATGAACCGCCATGGTAATTTGAACCTGGACGACGAATTTGGTCATTCTCCGTCGTCCAGGTTCAAATTACGTAAAAAAAATTTAAAAATTAATTCGCTAGGAATTTAGCGATATGTCATTCGAGTGAAATAGTGGTACAATATCGATGAACGCATCGTATATATGAACAGTTAAATTTGAACCGACGAATAATTTTACGCCTTGAAAGTTGTTAAGTATCGACTAATCTTTATGACTTAAGTGTTCATGAGTATAGGCTCATTTGCAGCAGAGCATTAACGAAATTGAATTTGGACAAAACAACCGTTGGATATGTTCGTCGTAACATAATATATAATTACAATAAAGGACCAGAAAATAATAAGTTCGGGAAGGGTTTCATCGGCACAGTCAACCGCAAAACCGAGAATTTCACAAACCAGAAAAGTGGATACAAGACATTTCGCAACTCCGATTTTCGAACCGTCGAAGCTCACACACCAAGAATTGTTTACTCTAAAGTTTTGACGAAAAGAATATGCATTGGAAGAAGGTCTAGATGGTCGTTGTCTTAGAAAAAATTACGAAATCTGCACCTGGACGACAGAGATGAGCTTCTCCGTCGTCCAAGTGTACAAACCCTGAATTCAGGGGTTAGGGCCTTTGGGTTTAGGGTTTAGGTCGTCCCCGGTCATTTGTGTGTCCGTTCAATTATTCTGATTCAAGAATGTAATTAAAAAATGATCGATCGATCGGATTTGCTAGATTTAGGGTCGAGGATTTAGGGAGATAGCCAAAATACCCAAAAGGCGACAATCTGCAATTAATTTCTCCGTTGTCCAGGATATATAATTTGGATTAATTAATTAATTTAATTTAGTTTACGTACGTCGGTCGATCCGATCTGATCGAGCATGGATGCGTGTAATTAATTAATTAAGTACAAAAAGTCGAAGATATACGTACATATATACATTCTCCTCCTTATAATATTTATATTAATTATTGATCGATGATGCATCGATCATATATTACAATAATTACATAAATTAATTACCAATTAATTTTTCTCGTCTTAGTTAAGTAGTCATCATCATAATCGTCATCATCCTCGTCCCCGGTATCCGATTGCTCATCCTCCTTATCATACTCAACATCGTCCGACGAATAACCTGAGTCCTCGTCCGCGTCCTCATCCTGCTCGTCTTCTTCATCTTCTTCATTAATGGCATCGATAATCTCATGTTTAGTTAGATCTTTACAACCATCAGGCATGGGTAACCGTTCGCCATCTTGAACCAGGTCCATTATATCGGAGCAGATGACAGAAATATTAGGCTCTTGATAGGTAGGAATGTCTCTTTCTGGTTCAGCAGCATCTTCAGTCGTCGCCGATGTCCCTTCAATTGTCTCTGTATTCCATATTCCTCGATGAGAGATATGGTTAACTATTTTCCACCTTTCACCGGCTTTCGGATCGTCGAGATAGAACACCTGCCGAACTAAGGTGGCGAGAGCGAAAGGCTCATCCTCATACCAGCTTGAGTTTATATCGGCTGATAATAGTCCCAGGTCTTCCTTTGTACGCTTGAACCATCTGCACTTGAATAGGAAAACGTTGACATCATTCCCGTAACATAGCTGAACCACATATACAATAGCCCCGTAATATAGATCATTGTCTTTCCCAACCGCTACCCCACTGTTTTGTGTTCTTCTTCCTTCATCTCGGGCCAATGAATGGAAATTTACACCGTTCACAAAACATCCGGGATAAATATAGTGTTTAATTGGCTTCCCTGCTAGCAAGTGCTTTGGCCATGACCACCACCCCCCGTGGTTTTCAGATTTTTGCAGATCAATCATCTGCGAAAAAGGGCAAATTAATATAAGGGTTTACTTTCTACAAACATGATCGATATGTATATAAATTACTAATTAAATACCGAGATGTACGTACGTACCCATTGGAAGAAATAATCGGGAAACTTCTTCTTAACCATTTTCTCAATCCACGCCGAACTCTTGTTTTGATTTAACGCCTGAAGCCTCTCCTTGTATGACATCATGTACGGCTCAACTTCGTCACAGTCTCACAACACTACCCAATGTGCCTCAATAAGTTCTTCTCGTGTTAACGATTCCTTTAATACTCCTCTAAACGGTCGGACGACATTGGTGACGACAAAAAGATTGATGCGGGCACTGCGATCGGAGGCAGTGGGAGGTGGTGGATCTTTGAGGTACCTGTTGCAGTAAGTAACACACTCATGCATTAGGTATGTCTCTGCTATGGAGCCATCCGTGGCCGACCTGTTTTTGACGAATGACTTATACTGTCCAAGCTGTCTACAAAATCAAACGTACAATAAGAATAAGTACATATAGCTAGCTAGTAATCTCCAGTGGAACAAATTATGAATCGAAAAACCTGTATAATTAATTAGTTGTACGTACCTTTCTTGAGGATACATCCAAGTGTACTGGACCGGACCAGAAATGAGCACCTGCTCGGGTAGGTGGATCATTAGGTGAATCATTATGTCAAAGAAAGCAGGGGGAAAAATCCTCTCTAGTTTGCAAATGATGTGCACAATTTGTTGTTGCAATTCCACCACATCTAACTTCTTTAATTCTCTGGCGCATAACCTCTGCCACCATTTGCACAATGCCACTATTGGTTCTACGACGTCACGAGGCAAGTATGGTCAAATTACCACTGGAATCAGACGTTGCAGCATAACGTGATAGTCATATGTCTTTAGACCAACAAACTTGTGTTGCACCTCGTCTACTGCTCCAGTTATAGTAGCTGCATACGTAGCCGGATAACGAACGCCTTTAAACCAGTGAAATAATGAACGTCTAAGTGTCGGCTTCATTGTGTAAGGTGCAACTGACATCTTGTTGTACACTCATTTCATATCCCTTCTCAACCACAAGGGACGACGTAGATTCATTGATTCCAAATCTTTGCGCGCTTTAGGAGTATCTTTAGTCTTGAACTTAATACCGAGAATTGTTCCCACCACGCTGTCGCACACATTCTTTTTTATGTGCATCGCGTCCAAGTTGTTCCTCAGCTTCAACTTTGACCAGTAAGGGAGTTCAAAGAATATACTCTTGTGATCCCAATAGCTCAGATCATGTGGAGGAATTGGATTGCATTTCTTTACATCCGCGTCATTGGTCAACACACTAAAGTCGAAATAGTTCAACCTCTCTAAAATCTCTTCGCCCGACCAACTACGGGGTTTATGATTGTTCTCTACCGTCCCGTCGAAATGAGCTTCATCCTGTCGTCATGGGTGGTCGTGAGGAAGCCATCTACGGTGACCCAAGTAACACACCTTCCCCGCATGCCAACTAGAGTTCACGTCGTCCAAACATATAGGACATCCATTATATCCTTTTGTCCTGCAGGCTGCCAAGATCCCATACGTTGGAAAATCGCTGATCGTCCACATTACGGCAGCCCTCATCGTGAACATCGTGTCAGTGAATTTGTCATAAGTTAGGACTCCATTTTCCCACAACAGTTTCAGCTCGTCGATAAAAGGTCTGAGGTAGACATCTAAGCCACTTCCCTGGAGATTTAGGACCTGGAATTAGTATAGTAAGGAAATTAAATTCCTTGTTCATGCACATCCATAGAGGCAAGTTGTACGGCATCAGAATAACTGGCCAAGTGCTGACAGCGGAGCTATTACTTCCCCAAGGATTGAATCCGTCTGTAGATAGGCCGAGTCTAACATTTCTAACCTCTGCAGCAAAGTCTCCAAATTCTCTGTCGAAATGTTTGAAACCCTCCCCATCCGCGGCGTGTCGCAGGACATCGTCATCTATTCGCTTTTCTGCGTACCATCGCATCGCCTCTGCTGTGTGTAGAGACATGTACAGGCCCTGCAATATGAGAATCAAGGGAAAATATCGAACAACTTTCACAAGAATTCTCTTTTTCGAACTCTTCCAATTCACCTGGAATCTGCACTGGCCACATACGGGACAATAGTCCAAATCTTTATACTCTTTGTAAAATAGCACACAATCATTCAAACATGCATCAATTATCACTACCACATATGGAGACATTACCGGCGAGATCACCGGAGACATGGCCGGCGACCGGAAAAGTCGCCGGTAATGTTCATCATTACCGGCGACTTACTCCGTCGCCGGTAATGTCGCCAAAAAATCGCCGGTAATGTTTAAAAACATTACCGGCGACTCCAACCGTCGCCGGCAATGTCAAGCCGAACATTTCCGGCAATTTTCCGCTCAGAATTTCGCCGGAAATGTGTGGCTCGACATTCCCGGTGACGGTTGGAGTCGCCGGTAATGTTTAAAAACATTACCGGCGATTTTCCGGCGTAATGTCGCCGGTAATGTCTTTATTTCTGGCGACTTACTCCGTCACCGGCAATGTCTCTTATATTAGACGCAGATTGCTGCAGCTTGATCATTGATTCATTTTGATCGAAAAAAATCCAGAGAAATCGAAAGAAGGAAAACGTACACTCTGAAATCGATCCTTTGGTATATTGTCAAAATTAAGGCGCGCGTCGAAAACTCGATCACTCGGGAAGCTATATATATAGGTACGTGTATATATACGTATATGTGTATGTATATATATATGTGTGTGTGTTGATCAAATCCAATTCATGAGATATATATGAAATGTTGTTGATGTCACGGAAACGAGAAAACTGCTTGTAGTTAATCTTATCTTGTGTCTGAATCAACGACTGGTATTATCGTAGTGTTATCGGAGCCAGGCTTAACAAAGCCTCCTACCTAGTCAAATACGTTTTGAATTGAAAAAAGAAGAATACCATCATCGAGTACTGAATCGAATTCAGAGATTAGATCGATATATATATATATGCATGCATGTGTTGATTTAATTAGAGTTGAATTGAGATATGACGTCGATTATTAGTAGTGAATGTGTGTGTATATATATATAATTAATACGTAAAATTGTTAGAATTTTCAGGATGGATAAGAGTTGGATGAGTCTCGAAAGATGGGATGTCAGATATCACTAGGGAATTAGGAGTTTTGTGGATTTTGTGAAGACTAATTGTGGAGACACTACACTTCATTATTGCCCGTGTAAAGAATGTAAGTGTTTCAGCGATCGATTTCGTTTTCCCATTGATAAAGTCCAGAAGCACCTGAGTAAATACGGGTTTTGGGATAAGTACACTTGTTGGATTTATCACGGTGAAACATCGGTAGCGGGTCCGCATGATCATGGACAATTTGGTGAGAGGGCCAGTCCACGCTATGATTATGGACATTTTGCTGAGAGGGGCAGTTCATCCTATGATCCAACATCGATGTTAATCAATGATATGTTTCCTCATGAGAGCGGTGTATTTGCTGATGAAGCACCAAATGTCCCTCCCGTCGTTGAGGGTTTCCCCCATATCGAGCCAGTCGAACCATTACCTGGAGGTCATGCCAACACAAGCGGTATGGACAAGTACAACAACCTGATTGCATTGCAACAGACTCCGTTGTACGACGGTTGTAGTAAGACTGTTCTTGAAAGTCTGATGGGAGTGATGCAGCTAAAAATGGAGAACAAAATGTCTGTCAAAGCTGTTGATTCTTGGTTGAAGTGGACTGCTTCGCTACTGCCACCCGGTCATCGTCTTCCTACCACTCATCATAAGGTGCGACATATCCTGAAAGATCTTGGGCTTTCCTACATCAAAATCCATGCATGCAGATATGATTGTATTCTCTTCTGGGGAAAAGATCTCGAAGACCTTGAAGCCTGCCCGGTATGTTTTACAGAAAGGTATAAGTTGACTCCTGCAGGCAACAAGAAAGCTGTGAAGATACTTCGATATTTCCCGCTTATTGATAGGCTGGAGCGGTTGTTCATGTGTGCTTTCACGGCCGAGGCAATGAGATGGTGGGCTGAGAGGAACTTGCCTGACGATGACACCCTTATACACCCTTCCGACGGAGAGGCTTGGAAGCACATGGTCAGGGAGTTTGATCATTTTGCAGCAGAGGTCCGAAATGTTTGGCTAGGGCTCTCATCTGACGGATTCAACCTTTTTGGCAACATGAGTCTTCAATACAGTATATGGCCAGTTATTTTGGTACCGTACAACCTTCCACCATGGATGTGCATGAAGAAGGAATATAATATGCTGACTCTGTTAATTCCAGGCCCGGGTTATCCAGGAAAGTGTCTCGATGTGTATTTGAGGTCTTTGATTGAGGAGCTTAAGTACCTGAGTGAGTGTGGCCACCCCACTTACGATAGGTTCAAAAAGGAGATGTTCCAGATGCATGCGATGCTTGTTGGCACCATCAGTGATTTTCCTGCCCGCGGTATGTTGTCGGGCAACGTTACCAGGGGTTACAGGGCTTGTTCAGAGTGCATGACGGTTGATTGTTGCAGTCCTCATTGCAGTAAAATTGTTCAGATGCGTCACCGTTGTTGGCTTCCATATGATCACCCATTTAGGCAGGATCCAGACGCGTTTGATGGGACTGTGGAAACAGGTGTGGCACCAAGGCGATGGACAGGGGTAGAAATTTTGGAAGTGTTGAATGAATACGATTTTGGCCAGCTGAGCAATCATCCTGACATAGTGGCATCAATTCCAGACAAGCCCGAAAGGTATAAGTTTTGGACACACAAGAGCATATTCTGGGAACTCCCCTACTGGCCCAGGTTGCCTATCAGACATTACCTAGATGTCATACACATAGAGAAGAATGTGTGTGAAAGTGTGGTGGGCACAGTTCTTAACTTGGAGGGGAAAACAAAAGACATCCCTAAGGCACGTATTGATCTGAAAGCTATGGGACTGCGGAAACATTTGTGGTTAAGAGATGGTAAGAGAAAAATGTCGCAAGCTCCTTACACCGTCAAGCCGAAGCATAAGCATGAAATTTTTCGGTGGCTGAGTAATGTCAGGTATATATTCTTATATATGACTATGCAGTACGGAAATTGGTTTGCCTTAAATTTTTACCGGATTATGGTGATATGCGAGAAATATAATTGTTGCCTATGGCTATATATATATATATATATATATATATATGCAGGTATCCTTATGGCTATGCAGGAAATATAAGCAGGTGTGTTAACTACCGGAACAATAAGATGTACGGATTAAAGATTCATGACTGCCATGTACTGCTTCAACGCCTTTTCCCTATTTTCATTCGAGGGTACCTGCCCAAGGAGGTGGTGGAGCCGTTGGTGGCCTTGTCAAGATTCTTTCAGAAGTTATGCACCAGGGAAGTTAAAAAAATTAGATCTCAGGGAGATGCAAGATGACATCATTTTTATCATGTGCAAGCTTGAGAGGATATTTCCGCCAAATTTTTTCGACATCATGCCTCACCTAACGATCCATCTTCCCGAACAATTGTTGCTTACCGGTCCCGTACACTACACTTGGATGTATCCCATGGAAAGGTACATTTGGTTTGCCTCTGTTTTTATATGTAAAGTCTTATTTTTACCCCTTTTAACATGCACTTGTTAACTTGTAGACAATTGGGAGCCTACAAGGACTATGTGAAGAATAAATATGCACCTGAAGGGTGTATCGCTGAAGCATATATTGCGCACGAGTGTGTAACGTACACCAAAGTGTATTTGGGAGCGCTTGAGGACCCCCAACAACAGATGCCTATAGATGAACCTCAGTTCAAACTTTCTATCATCTCCAATGACGTTGTAGTACAGGGAAGCTTGCCAAAGTCGTACAAGTTGGATGAAAATGAGGTAGTCATTGCCCACTGGTCGGTACTGATTAACTGTGAAGAAGTACAATATTGGAAAAACTATCATCTTCACTGCCCTGCTATTGCCAGAAATGTTGATTACCACAACAGGACGTTTGCAAACTACTTTGGTCCATGGGTAAGGGTATATGTGTATATGTCTTTTTTTATCTTGCCATTTTCCTTATATAGCATGTGTGTATGTACGTGGTTTTATGGTTTCTATGTTCATAATTTATTGTGTGGTTTCTTATCGTTTTCAGATGAACCATGTAGCAGATGATGGTTCCCCAGAGTGGTCAAACGAATTGAGGGTCCTTGTGATGAAACCGATAGCTTCAAAAGTTTACTCGATGTGTCAGGTCAATGGCGTTAAATTTATATGTGAAAATCGAGACGACCGACTGAAAACACAGAATTGTGGGGTGATGGTCCATGGTGGGCAGGATGGCGTTGACTATTATGGTGTCCTTCATTCAGTTGTTGAACTAATTTATGGGAACCGCATGAAAATGCACTTGTTCAAGTGTAGATGGTTTGATACTAGCCCAGAGAACACAAGGACCGATCAGCACGGAACATTTTCGGTGAATACTGCTACTACCTGGTATGAAGAAGACCCTTTCGTTCTTGCCTCATCAGTAAAACAAGTGTTTTACCTGGACGATCTTCTTAACAAAGTCCCGTAGAAGGTGGTTAACCATGTTGCTCATAGAAACATATACAGTGCTGCCACACTTGGTGATACCGCAGATGATAAGGAAGTTACTGCATACCAAGAGCCGAACGCTTTTGACATTCCGGAATCATCTACGATTCGCCTTAATAATGTGAGATCTGGGAGTGTGGTTCGAATTACTGGAGCAGAACTTCTCGATGTTAATCCATATGAAGTTGACGCTGATTCAGATGACGAGGAGAGGCATATATTGCCAGAGGTTACCTATGAAACCGAGTCAGACTCAAGTGATGACGATGATTACGATTATCATCCTTAGTACGTTAATGATGTAGTCGGAAATTGTTGTCGGAAATATGATGTAGTCGGAAAATGTAGTCGTTAATCGTAGACGAAAATTATAGTCGTTAATCGTAGACGGAAATTGATAATCGAAATTGTAGTCGGAAAATATAGTCGGAAATAGTAGACGGAAATTGTAGTCGTTAATCGTAGACGGAAATTGATAATGGAAATTGTAGTCGGAAAATGTAGCCGGAAATTGTAGACGGAAAATGTTGTCGGATATTCTTCGGGAAATAATGACATAACCAACGAGTTATAAGCAACTCGTTGGTAATGACATTACCAACGAGTTAACTCGTCGTTGGTAATGTCATTACGAACGAGTTGCTTATAACTCGTTGGTAATGTCATTACCAACGAGTTGAAGTCGTTGGTAATGTCATTACCAACGAATTATAAGCAAGTCACCGGCAATGCTTTCTGGATAGAAACTGCCCATGTCGACCCCGAGCTGTATTTCTCCTTATCCTCTCCTCCTCCCCTCCTCCCCTCCTCTCCTCCTCCCAAATCGGTCCGGTAAGTTCAAACTAGCTCACCTCCTCCTCCTCCTCTCCCTCTCCTCCTCTCCACCGATCCGGAATCCTCTCCTCCTCCGAAAATCTCCTCCTCCCCTCCTCCCCTCCTCTCCTCCCCTCACCATTGTAGTCGGCAAAGCATTGTAGGTGGAAATCCATGGCAGGTCCGATCCTCTCTCTCTCTCTCATTTTTTAATTATTTTTGTGTATGTATATGTGTATGTGTATGTGTATGTGTATGTGTGTGTGTAAATTAATTAGGGTGCTAAGTTGGAAATTAGGGTGATAAGTTGTAAATTTATATGCAATGTATATATATATGTGATGTATATATATATTTAGGTATGTGAAAATTAAGTGACGTATATATATGTGAAAATTATGTATATATGTGGTTTGGATGAATATGTGATGTATATATATGTGGAAATTAAACCTAATTAAGATGCATGATGTATATATATGTGTGAAAAATGTGGAAAATTAATTAGGATTTGTGATTTGGATGAATATGTGAAAATTAAATTTAATTAAGATGCATGATGTATATATATATACATCGAAAATGTATATATGTTAATTTAGGTGATATAGTTGTTAATTAATCGTATAAATGAAGGTGGAAATCGGGATCGGAACGGTTTAGAACCAGAACGGTTTTAAACCGGAACCGCGCGGAACCGGAACCCTTTGGAACCGGAACTGTTTGTAACCGGAACCGTTATGTTACAAACGTTTCCGGTTACAAACAGTTCCGGTTTCTAACGGTTCCAGTTCCAAACCGTTCCGGTTCCGATTTGTTATAGAACTGTAACGGTTTGGAACCTAAACCGTTTGAAACCGGAACTGTTTGCAACCTTTCCCGTTATGTTACAAACGGTTTCGGTTACAAACAGTTCCGGTTACAAACAGTTCTGGTTTCTAACGGTTCCGGTTCCAAACCGTTCCAGTTCCGATTTGTTATTGAACCGAATCCATGACTATTACGATGTCCAGGAGGTTTTGCGGCTAATTGGCTTCGGAGAGGTTCCCGAAATAGTGGAGGAAACAGTAGTCAAGCTTCCTCCTCGCCCGCAGTTAGCAACACGCCCAGTGGGCCAATGATGACTGCTCACACGAGAGCCTTGCTAGAGGCGCGAGCTGAGGAGGAAGCTGCACGATCAAGAGCCGTGGAACCGGAAGTCGAGGCTCGAGCCTCAGTCTCCAAACGCTCAATCAGCAGACGTCCCTCCGGTGGCAGAGCCTCAGACGAGCGACAGTCAACGGGGGCATCATAAACTCCCTCAATCCGAATGCCCCATATTCGCCCGGTGCCTACTCCCATTTCATGGGAATCATCTGAGGCACATGGTGGTGCTGGCGCCTCATCGTCCAGGCCTCGTCTATCTCCGCCGTCCGGTCTCTTCCTACCCGACGAGATTCCTGTCATCCCTGAATTCGATGATAGGGGGATGCCTGTTTATGTTGAAGGACGGCCGGAGTTCCTGACCGTGGAGGAAGCGTATAACTTCCTCTCGTTCGACCCCATGTATCTTTGGAGTGTGAGGTGCACCAACCAACAAACGGACGATGCAGGTAAATTTTATTTAACATCAGATTGATTACTTAATTATTACTTAAGACTTGCGATAGGTTCAATTAATGATATCAATTTGTTGACATTGTATTATTAGGCAATTTCGTTAATGGGACTGGAAAACGGAAAGGGGTTAGAGGCACCTGCACCGGGAAGAGACTTGAGCAGGCCACCGGCGGAAGGAAAACGCCCATAAGGGCCAATGAGGATGGCGAGGTGATCGAGGCATTTGACACCACGCGCAAATATGTCAGCATGACCGGTGCGATCGTGCGGGACAAGGTCCCAATGCTTTGGCCAGATTGGGAATCTGTGCCTATCTACGTGAAGATGCAAGTGCATAATGCACTCAGTGTGAGTAAAATCGTATTTTCATTACGTAAATTTTACAATTATTAATTAAGTCTGAATAAATATATAATTTTACATTTTATATATTCATATTGCAGGTGTGGTTTGACGTGGATGAAGTTCTTATTCACACGTGGGTAGAGCGTAAACTACATATGAGGTGATGTGCTTCGACTTATTTGAATATATATCGAGTTAGATTTTTGTTTATCAAGTGTTTTAATATCTCTAACTTTTTTTCCTTGTTTTAATATAGGTATAAAGAGTGGAAGAACGAGCTTTCTTCCCATTACACTGTATACAAGGAGCTAGGCCGAGGTTCTACACCTAGCGAATTCCGGTTTAGGGAGTACGAGTGGCTGTGCCTGATAGCCCACTTCGATCACCCCAAAGCGAAGGTATGCATCCTTAATATATCTTACAAGCCTAATGTATCATATCAGATTGAAATAGTTAGTTACTAATTTTTTTCCATATGTTTATCAAACAAGGCGATTTCGAAGACGAACCAGGCGAATAGATTGAAAAACACCAGGGCCCATCATGCAGGTTCACTCAACTACATGGGTTGGTCGACTAAGGCGCATCAACAACAAGAAGTGAACCCCTTGGTGTATATTCATCGATCAGAAGTTCTATCCGCAGTGCCCTGACGAAGCGGTAAGTCTTTCGCCTCTCCATGTGTTAATAAAACTATTTTTCGATATTAATAGATTTTGTTAGTTAATACGTTGTTCATTTTCGCTTTTCAATTAGGCGAGAGTGGAGGAGGCGACCGCAGAAGTGACCATGAGTATAGCTCGGACTAACCATCCTGACTGCTCCGAGGAAGAAGTCACCCAGTATGCCTCTCAGATCGATCCGCTTGATCCCCCGATAGCGGCTCAGATCATGGCAAAAGCGTGCGGGACTGGAAAGAATACCTACTATTGTAGGGGAATGGGCTCGGCGGGCGAAGGAGTATTGAAAACCACTTCACAATACTCTACCGGGTCAAGAAGTTCAACTTCTAGTCGTAACCTCACAGCAGAGCTTCATAGGACGCAGAGGGAGTTAGAGGAGCAAAAGAGGCAGATGGCCGAGTACCAAAACATGGTCCAGCAGCAGACACAGATGCAGGCTCAGATGTACACATGGATGCGGACGATGTACGAGGCTCAGACTACCAGACAACCGTTCCCCACACCTCCCCCGGTCCCGGTCCCTCTGAAAGGACCCAACCCCGATTTAGCTCCCTAACCGGAATCGAACCCTTTCAAAAATACGAACCAACAAAAACTTTTCAAAATTTCGGCAGAGTTTCGTTACTAGCGTGGAATTACCATAACCTGCACGCGGAAATTAACACTTCGTCCTATGCCACAAAAATCAAACCGTGGGCACCAATCCCATCCGGATTTCTCAACATCAATATAATCAACAATAGTAAACATACTGTACTATATATATGTATATCCGAGAAAATCCGTATAAACAAGTATCAGAACGTATCAGAGCGACCTCTAGTATAAAATATATACAACATGTACATCAGTAGGTGAAACTGAAACCTACTGGAAAACACAGGTGACTCTGATCACTAGCCTCCAAACCGCGACGTGAAACACCAAACCTGAACTGCAAACTGGGCACGGAAACTGAAAAGCCCAGGGGAAAGACAATAAACACGTTAGAGTGAGTGGACGAAAATAAATGTCTTTCACCAAGTAATATATACATATAAAATCATATGCGAGTCATATGTATAAGTAAAGAAATGGTACACGAGGGAGACTCCAACTCCTCACGCGTCCGGGTACACGAGGGAGACTCCAACTCCTTACGCGTACAGAGCATGCAATATAAAATCGCGGAATCACTCATGGACTACCACGCGATAGCACAGTCTGAATCACGGGATCCCAGACCCACACGTGATTCCTAGCCAGAAAGGCCTCGGGTCAGGATATCTGTCCTTCCCGGAGCGTACTCGGGGATCAGCCGAGAAGCCAATGTGTATCGATACCACAACATATACTGAGACTGTACTCTGTGTAAACCAAATCATAAATCTTTTCTATGCACATGCTTAAAACATAATATGTACATATATGTATATATTCGTATACGTATATTCGTATAAACATAATCGTAAACACATGCTCGTAAAATCACAATCAATTCGCATGCTCAAGTTCGTAAATCATTCATAAAAGACTCGCAGTCAATCTGTGAAAAGAAATGTCCACTCACAGACTCTCGAAACGCGCACACGCGCTAAACTCGTGGTCCGGCGGAAGATCCCTCGCCAGAAGCACGCTCACGATCCAGATCTCGATCTCGATCTCCTGAATACATATACACATAACTGATCAATATCGTAATCCACAACACTGTACTGAAGCACGGAAACCAACCGTTCCCGGAAATACGAAATGCAGTACAAAATGAATTACGGAAATCCCGAAATCCCAACTCGAAACCTCGACTGAAAATCGGCTACTCAAATCAACCCGAAAACCTCCGTACGATAATCAGGGCGTGATTACGAGAAAAATGACATTAAAAACGTCGAAATCTGAAAATTTGACTTTTCCTCCGCCGTTGACCGCCGCCGCCGGCGGCGGCGCGCCGTCAACGGAGGAATCCCACGGCGGGAAGCTCCAGATCGGATCATTTCAACCTTGCGAACAACTTTTCCTTCTAGCTCTAAGCTCAATTCCAACTCTATCCCAACCAAAAACCATCAAACCCGAATAGAAACCCAAGTCGAATCCCAAATCGGGTTCCATCCAAAATCACACTTCCGATCAAATTAATCACACCTCGAGGTTCAGAGAAGCAAGGGGAGTCTTTCCCCCCTAACCCCCACCTCCAAACCTCGCCGGAGCCAAGCTCCCCATCACCGACGACGGACACAAAACCGACCCTCCTCGGGTCCAACCAAAACGTGATTAAAACTCAACAATTCACACACCAAACAATTCGAAATCACCTAAGGAAGCTAACTGTACCTTTCAATCAACCAACGGTGGCCGGAATACGGTGGTCGGACGGGCAACCGAATCGGGAAACTCTTCCCCTCAAGTCAACGTGGTCAAACTTTCCAAAATAGGAAAGTCAATGACTGGTCAAAGTAACTCCGTGTTTTTGCGACTATTTCTCGACTATTTTTCGACTTTTCGATATTTATACTCGTCCCTCGGGTCGATCAACGGTCCAAAATGAAAATACGAAATGATTCGGATAAACTCGAAACGATCGGATAAACTCGACGAAACCCGAAACTTCAAATAATCATAAAATATTCCTCGGTTATCGGAAAAATCTTCCGGAACCACCCACGAACTCGAAATCACGTACTCTACCATTTCCGTGAAGACACTCAACTCAAATTCTCGACCAAAAACAAAGTCGCGAAACGAATCGGCAAACCACATAATATCGCAAAACTGCGACAAAAACCAAACCTCGAGAATCGTACCAAACACACATCTGATTCTGGTTCGGGTCGTCACACCCTCCCTTCGCTAGCTATCCACCACCACCACCGCACCAGTCAATGCCAGAGAAAGACCAAGGTAGCCACCGGAATTCAAAAGAGTACATGGACTACTTCGACCCTGACCCGCAAGTTCCTCGACCCTGACCTGTAGTTGTAGTTGATTTTCGTATCGTCGTTGCTATTTGTACTGTACGTTGGACATTTATGTGTACTGTTGAACTTGTATGATTGTACGGTTTATGTCTTTCAATGCAGGTTCTGGAATTGGGCCCAATCCAGAACTGCGTTTTTTTTTCAAAATTTTTCCACACATTGCCGGTGACATGGACCTCAGTCGCCGGCAATGTCTCACATTCCGGCCACGGCGGCGCTGCCATTGCCGGCGACGCCGTTTCCCGTCGCCGGCAATGTTAACACCGGCGGGGAATTTTCGGCGAGGTCATTGCCGGCGACAAGTCGCCGGTAATGACAATTCCGGCGAAAAAAAAAGACAAGGCCGGCGACGGTAGGTCGCCGGTAATGTCTCCATTTCTGGTAGTGTATCCTGTACTTCAGGCCGAGGCTGCTCAAGATATTTCTAACCTTATAATGAGATTTAGGAAGATTGTGATTATCAGGAAGCAACTTACATATTTGCTCCTGAATTTCGTCAAAAGCACTCACTGACATTTTGTGCTTCACTTTTATCTTCATTTGCTCCATCACATATTGCAACACATTCTCTCGACATCCAGGGAACACCGGGGTCTGCGCTTCAAGTAGCATCCGGGTGTACTTATCCATCTCACTGGTGTCAGTGGCCAAGCTAGCAGCGGGGAATGTGTCATCATGCTCATTAGTGGTACTGTAACCTCCATCTTGGTGTTGGTGTCCACCATGACTACATCCCGGAAACGAATCATGGACCAAATCTGCAGTTGGGTTGCATTCTGGGGGTCCGGCACCACTGCCGCTGGATGAGGCACCATGGTAACTGTACCCTGAGCTGAAGTCTGCTGCGCTGAACTCTACTGCTTCACCATGCTCGCTCCATGTAGTGTAACTCCACATCATACCATTTTCGTACAGGTGTTGCACCATAACATTAACCTCCACATACTGACAATTAAGACATTTCTGGCACGGACACCTGAAACGCTTCTTTCCCTGACCATGTTCTATCGCAAAATTCACAAATTCGCTAACTCCATCCATGTACTGGACATCACATCTATTCTTCAACTTCATCCAACTCTTGTCCATACTGCTACAAAATATTATAATTAATTAATTATTACATATATATATTAGTCCATTAATTTACGCTTAATTATACATACTCGATCTACATCGATCCATCAATTACGTACGTAATTTAATCTGTATATATAGGCTAATGACATTTCATGTATGTACGTTTTCACTAAATATATATTAAGCAAATTTTAACTGCATACGTACCTGCTGGTCTGCTAGCTAGTCAGTGGAGATTCTGATCCTGATCCTTCTCCTTCTCCTTCTCCCTTCTCCTTCTTCTTCGATCTTTAAAATTTCCCACGGGACAGAGGATGGAATTGAATGAAGAGAGTTTGGCATCGGGCTTATATAATGCTTCACTTAGACGACGGAGGTGTCGGTACGTCGTCTAAGTGGAAGTTACTCGGACCACGGCGTGTCGGTCCGTTGTCCAGGTGATCACCTGGACAACGGAAAAGTCTCCGAGGTCCACGTGATCACCTGGATGACTGAGAATACCATCTCCGTCGTCCAGGTGGTACTTGGACGACGGAGAAGTCTCCGTCGTCTAAGTGTCACTTGGATCACGAAACAATTACGTTTCCGTGGTCTAAGTGCTGTTTTCTTGTAGTGTTGATTCCAATCAACAGTTTCTTGATATCGCTGATTTGGTTGATTTGGTCCAGTATAAGTGCGTTCTGTTCTGCGATCTTTCCATTTTGGTCCTCTAACAGTGCTTTCATGCTCTGGATGGCTTCATCCAGAATGTGGGCCGAACTTGGTCTATCTACCTTTCTTGGCCTTTTATGTTGGTCTTCTTCATGCTCTCTCCTATAATTGATTAGAAAGTGATATTAAAGAACAATATGCATACGATAGATATATACAGTTTAAGTAATATTCTTTGTATTAGCACTAAAGATAGCTAAACAGTTGTAATTAATAGGTTTGGTTATGTGCATTGTTTCCAGGTTCCTTGCCTGCTGTTTTTTCTCCATTTTGGGTTTCCCCTTTGTTTAGCTACTGCAGGGGGCTGTTGTTGGAAAGGGGTCTGCCAGAGATGGATCTTCCTGCAATGTCCTGGAATAAAAAGGAATATGTCATCAATAACTTATGATTAGAATTATAATTTTTCTAAGTTGATTGAAGTACCAAAATCCATTAGCAACCAATATTTCACGCATACAAAACGGGATTAGAATGTTATAATCGTAGACCCAAAATATCAGGTAGCACAATAAACTCCTTTGAAAATAATAAAAAGAATAACACCATATTTGAAAGCTAATGCAAAAGTGAAATAAAGTGCATAATCAGGTCAAGAAACTTTGCATGCAAAATGAAGACTAAATGAAAATCACATTCTAAATGAGGAAAAAAAGAGAGAGTGGATTGGCAAAAAAATAACAGCAAATGTTTCTAATTCATGCAATAGAAACACATATTGAACTCCTTCTTGCTTGGTTGGCATATAAACTTTGCTGCATCTGTCGGTTTTACCAAATAACAATCATGAATCTCCTTCTATCAATTTGAATGAGGTTTGATGTTGTATAACCTTAGAGTTATGTCAGTTGGGGTATTTATCGATGCATGTTTAGAATTCATTAGAAGTACCTAATTTCTGTAATGCCGATAGCGTACCATATGATTTTCAACCTAATCTTGCCACATCTTTTGTTATAAATTTGGCTGAGCTCCCATTGCATTGTGTGAATATTCATGCACCATAATGATCGGCCTTCGGTGATACAGCTTGAAGATTCGGCTGTTTTAGTTACTCTAACAAATGAGAATACAACATACTTAATAGGGCAGCTTGTATTCATTCTCATTATTCTTTATAAATAATCCTAATTATATATTTGTTCTTTTAAGTAGTTTAATATTCAAGCTAACATCGCAATAGAGGTATGAAAGTAGTTTAATATTCAAGCTAACATCACAATAGAGGTCATGCAGTTGTGACGACCCAAACCAGAATCTATTGTGTATTCGGCACGATTCTCGAGATTGAGGTTGGACACGGTTTTACGTAGTATATGTGGTTTGCCGATTCGATTCGCGACTATGTTTTCGGTCGAGAATTTGAGTTGAGTGTCTTCACGGAAATTGTAAAGTACGTGAATTCGAACTCGTGGGCAGTTCCAGAAGATTTTTCCGATAACCGAGGAATATTTTATGATTATTTGAAGTTTCGGTTTCCGACGAGTTTTTCCGATTGTTTCGAGCTTATCCGAATCATTTCGTATATTCATTTCGGACCGTCGATTGACCCGAGGCTCGAGTATAAATATCGAGAATAGTCGTAAAATTGTCGAAAAACACTGTTTGACGTTGACCAGAGTTGACTTTCTGTTTTTGGCAAGTTTGACCGTTGACCCGTGGAGAAAAACTTTCCGTTTTCGGCTTGCCGTCCAACGACCTATTTTCCGGCCACCTCCGATAAAGTGAAAGGTAGGGATCGCTTCCTCTCGTGATTTCGAGTTGGTTAGTGTTTGATTTCGTGAAAATTGATTGAGTTTTGGGTGAGTTCGAATCGGGCCGAATCGTCGGTTTTCGCCGGTGATGGTCACGGTGGTTCCGGCGAGATTTGGATGTGGGGTTGTTGGGGGTTTTGCTCCCCACACCTCGGTGCTTTCTGGTTAACTAGTTTGGGACGAGGAGGTGTTTAGAGGTGAACCCGATTAGGTTTTCCGGTGAGAATTTAGATTTGGGTTTGTGAGAAATTGGATGGGTTCTAGTGTGAATTGGTCTTCGTGGTAGTTGTGAAAATGGTTCGTATGGATGAGAACTTGAAATCTGGAAGTTTTGGCCGTGAAATTCCACCGTTGACGGCGCGCTGCCGGCGGCGGCGGAGGTCAACGGCGAAGCTCCGGCCAAAAGTTGACTTTTTGAATTTTGATGTAATTAGTGTCGTTTTTCTCGAAATCGCGCCCTGATTATCGTCTAGAGATTTTCGGGTTGATTTGGTTAGCCGATTTTCAGTCGAGATTTCGAGTGGGGATTTCGGAATTTCCGTTATTCATTTTATACCGCATTGCATATTTCCGGGAACGGTTGGTTTCCGTGATTCAGTACAGGGATGTGGACTATGTGTTTGATCAGTTATGTTTGTGAATGTTTAGGAGATCGAGATCGGGACCGTGATCGTGCTTCTGGCGAGGGATCTTCCGCCTGTCCTCGAGATTAGCGCGAGTGCGCGTTTTGCTCACCTGTGAGTGGACAATTTCTTTTCACGGAATTCTTGCGAGTCTTTTATTTGATTTACGAACTTGAGCATGCGTATGAGATTTCGGATTACATGAGCATATGTTTACGATTATACGATTATACTTATACGGATATACGTATACGAATATGCATACACTTTTATATTGTTTCTTGCATTTGCATCGAAATGTTTATGATTTGGTTTACACTAAGTACAGTCTTGGTGACGTTGTTGTATCGATACACTTGCCTCTCGGCTGATCCCCGATGGTAGGCTTTTACCAGGGGAGGCTGTGACTCCTGACCTGAGGTCTTTACTGGGGGGAGGCAGACCTTTGACCTGAGTCCATTTCTGGCTAGAATCACGTGTGGGTCTGGGATCCCGTGATTCTGACTGTACTAGCACGGAGGTGTCCATGAGTGACCCCGTGGGATTTTTACTTGCATGCTCAGTACACTGGAGGAGTGTGAGTTTTACCTCGTGTACTATGTTATTCTATTTACCGGGACTCGCATATGTTATTTTAAACATATATATCATCTGGTGAAAGACATTTATTTTCGTCCACTCACTCTAACGTGTTTTATGTCTTTCCCCTGGGCTTTTCGGTTTCCGTGCCCAGTTGCAGTTCAGGTTTTGGTGTTTTCACGTCGCGGTTTGGAGGCTAGTGATCAGAGTTACCTGTGCTTTCCAGTATGTTCTTGTTTCGCCTACTGATGTGTATATTGTATATATTTTACTCTAGCGGTCGCTCTGATACATTCTGATACTTGTTTACACGGATTTTCTTAGATATATATATATACTACAGTATTGTTTACATTTTATTATTCATATATTGATGTTGAGAAATCCGGATGGGATTGGTGCCCACGGTTTGGTTTTTGTGGCATAGGATGAAGTGTTATTTTCAGGGTGCAGGTTATGGCAATTCCACATTAATAACGAAACTCTGCCGAAATTTTGAAAAAGTTTTTGTTGGTTCGTATTTTCAGAAGGGGTTCGATTCCGGTTTAGGTAACTGAATCAGGATTGGGTCCTTTCAGCAGTGGACCTAGCTATCAGCATAACATTGAGCCCTCATTGTAGTGATCAAAGATTCCTGCCCATTTATTGTACCTACAGGTTAATCAAAACTTTGTTCAGAAAATTCACCCAAATACATTCTCATTCAAAGAGAACAAAGGAGTTATTTGATCAGTGCATGTAGGATAAGAAGTTATCAGAAATTGAAATCGGTCAAAAAAATCAAAATCTCACCAATGTGATTGGTATCATGTTCTTCTCGTTGATTCGGCAAAAGAAATATCGAAATCCAGACCCATTATCACCCTTCAGTTACCAAGCTCCACTTCTTCATCAACAACAAAACCAAATCAGCCAAGCCCATGAATATTCACCATCATTATCTACAAAGATTCAAACTTCAAAATAAAAATTACATAAAGTTTAAAACTTACGCCAAATGAGTATTTCTCTTCAATTTCAATTAGGAAAACAACAAAGCCCACATGAATACAATTATAATGTAACTCACTTTCCAACAAAATCTCAGCTACAAAATCCAATTAGTCAAATAGACTGATGAGTAAACCCTACAGTTAACAAAATCATCTTTTGAGTTCGTATTCAGAAACTCAAAATTCACTAGCTCAAATTAAATCAGCAAAATATATATATTAAAAACCAAAGTGGTAAGTTATTTACCTGTAAAATGAAAAGGTCAAGTTTTCAGGGACTTGAAAGATCAAAACTTTGTGATTGGAACCTTGTTCTTCTCGCCGATTCGGCAAAAGAAATATCGAAATTCAGTGGAAAATAAAAGGATGGCGGTCGGAGACGATCGAACTTGAAAAAGGAAGATTGGTAGAGTTTGAGATCTGTAGCAGTAGAGAAATTTACCCCCTTTTCTGATTGGGTTGGGTCAGATTGAAATCTTAGGAGAACAATGAGGTTGGGATAAGAATTTCTTAGAGAGAAGACTGAGATTATAGCCAAGAGTGAGGGGGAGAGAGAAGAGGATGGCTGTGATTGAAGCGAAGAGGCGAATAACGGAGAGAGGAAGGGATGAGGCTTAGGCTTTAATTGGGGTGGAGATACAAGCGCTATCACATCGCTACTGTCCACAATGGGTCTCTTAACATATAGTATTCGATAGTGTTGTTTATTACATGCATTGATATGAAGAAACAAAATATATAACTTTCAAAAGAAAAAAAAGTCAAATTAGGCTGAACCTTATCAAAAACTAATGCAAAATCAAGAACCCTCAAGTTCCTCGTCTATATATTTAATTGCAGTACGTTATCATAAAGCATTCCAAAATTTCAACAAATTGTGAAATTAATAATCTAAAATCAGTTTTCAAGTGGCATGTACCTGTTGAATATGAAGAGCCTGCTGAAGCCACTGCTCAGTGACCACATCATTCATCATTCATCTGAAAGCAACAATCAACATATCAACACACAATCACAAACATCACCTGTGATGACCCGAATCAGAATTAGTACGTTAATCGGCTTGGTTTGCATATTTTACGAGTAATCACTGTTTGTCGTAATTGAACAGTTTTAGCGGCCTTACTCATGACTAATTTATCAGACGAGAATTTGAGATGAGTCTCTTCACAAGAATTTTTGTATGCGTGATTTTGAGTTCGTAGGCGATTTCGGATAATTGTTTCGATAATCGAGGAATATGTTATGAATATTTGGAATCGCGTGATTTCGTCGTGTTTATCCGTTTGAGTTTGAGTTATCCAAAACGTGGTTGTGATTCAATTTGGATCGTCGATCGTATCGAACCGCAAGTATAAATATCGGAATAGTCATAAAATTTCGAAAATCACTGTTTTAGAAGTTTGACCGTCGTTTGACCACCGTTGACTGGCTGACCCGCGTTGACCGAGAAGGAAGGGCACCACCGTTTGACTCGCCGTGGACTTTTTGTTTCCGGACACCTCTGGCTACAATTTGGGTATGGTTAGAATCCTCTCTTGATTTCCTATGGTTTAGAACTTGGAATTGTGTGATTTGATGAGGTTTTGGGGGAGAACGAGCTCGAGGAAATTTAGGGATTTCGCCGGAATCGGGTATGGTGCTCCAGCGACATTTGAGGTCGGGGTTGTGGGGGGAAAGGTTCCTCTCAACCCCTTGATGCTTTTGGGTGGAAGGAATCTTGGTTTGGTCACCGTTTGGAGCTCGCCGGAAAACTCACCAGAATCCATGGAGTCCGTGGGTTTTGAGGTGAATTCCGGTCGGTGGGTTTGGAATTGGGGATTGGTGTAGAAGAGATATGTGTTGGGCTTGAGGAGTACTTATGATCTGGAAAGTTTGGCCGGTATCCGACATTATTGACGCCGCGCCACCACCGGAGGCAGCGCTCCGGCGAGGGTTGACTTTTTGGAATTTGACAAGTTTTATGTCGTTTTACTCGTAATCGCGCCCTGATCGTAGCCTTGAGGTTTTTGAGTTGATTTGGATACCGGATTTTAAGTCGAGGGTTTATGTGGAGTATTTGGGGGTTTTCGACGATTATTTTGTATCCGAGTTATATGTTTCCGAAAATGGTTGGTTTCCGAGGTGTGATACAGAGTAATGAATTGTGATTTTCATCAGTTATATTTTGTGATTATTCAGGGGATCGAGATCGTATGTTAGGCAAGGGATCTTCCGCCGGATCTCCGGATTAGCGCGTTTGCGCGCTGTGCTTATCTGTGAGTGGACATTTATTTACACTGTCGTAGCGAGTTCTTGATTTCAGTATTTATTTCAAGTACAGTATTGAGATTATTTATTGTTTTCGAGGTATTGCTTTATGTTTTATGGTGATGGCATTTACTTAGCATTGATGCATTGGCTACTCGGCTGATCACCGGTAGTCCAGTTCCAGGGTTGAGAGATTCCCGTGATGTGCCCACTAGGCTTGAGAGATTCGCCTAGTCTATCACCTTCGGGCTCGAGAGATTCGCCTGACCGTCGGGCTTGAGAGATTCGCCCGACACCTCCATTTATTTTAAGAACTTGCATTGTTTTTTTATGTTATATAAATGGTGAAAGGCATATGATTATTTTCATCCACTCACTCTAACGATTTTATTTGCCTTTCCCCTGGACTTTTTAGTTTCCGTGCCAATTTTGCAGTTCGGATTCTGGTGTCACACGTCGCAGTCGGAGGCTTAGTATTCGAGCTACATTTCTTTTCCAGTAGGTTTCTTGTTTAGCCTACTGTTGTGTATTTATGTATATATATATACATATATATATTTATATATACTAGAGGTCACTCTGAATACTTTGTTGTTATACTTTCATATGATTTTCCCCGGATTTTTGTAAAGTACATTTTTGCTTATTACTTTACTTTATGATATGATTTTGAGAAATCTGGATGGGATTGGTGCCCACGGTTTGGCTTTTGTGGCATAGGATGAAGTGTGTTTTCGGGTGCAGGTTAATGGTAATTCCACGATATAGTGAAACTCTGCCGAAATTTTTATGGTTTTTGCAAGTTTGTGTTTTCAGAAGGGGTTTGATTCTGGTTTAGGAAACTAAATCGGGGTTGGGTCCTTTCATCACCCTCACAAAAGACCACAAATGGATTGAGACCAATCAGTATATGACCTTTTCAACTCGAGAAGTAACCCTTTCAAGCCTATCCTTAGCATCTGGTGCTTTAGACTCTAACACATGAATATCGGGAAAAAAATAAGAGGGAGATCCCAAATGAAAAACAAAGAAACTAATAAGAGAGAGGTAGAGAGGTTTACTTTGATTATTACCTTGCTTTGATTGGGTTGGTGAGAGAGGTTAGTTAATGATGAAGTCGATCAAGCGGCGGCGACGTCGGAGATGAAATTCCTCCTTCACAGGTCGATCACTGCTAGAAACAATAAACTCACTTAGATCCAAATAAATTTAGACTCAAAAACCTTTAAATTGAATGATCCTCCATAATGTAGCAACATTCATAACTCTAAAAAATGGATGGTTAGCTATCAGATTTGTAGCAAAAAATCCTGGTACTTGCATATATCTCTCTAAACATGTATATATATTTTTTGAAGTACTTTAAACATGCATATATATTGACTAAAAGGAGCCTAACTAAGATGTAAGATACAGAAAATTGATGTATAATATCACCTGCAAGTATGTGGTTTTGGCATTGTCATATGGAGTGAAGAACGTGGGAACACCGGAAACAACTATGCTCCCTCCTCCGGCTACCATGCCTTCTTGTGACATTTCGCTGAAGTCCTCTTCCAACCTGGAGAAGCAATCAGAACGGAGTAATTAATATAATGTTCTCATATAAGATCTAGTATAGCTACAAAGGATTGTGTTCCTGATACTATAATCAACAACTCATTCTATTTCTCAGCTCAAGATAACTTAGTCTACATTCCCCCAGTGTAAAGCCAGATTTCGTAGATTGCAAGAATCCAAATGGAGCTAACATAGTTTAATTGAAGCTTCAATTCCCCATAAGAACTCATGTTTTCAAAATCAATGACTGCAGCAGTAACCTCGCATTGGCTGCAGCAGCGATAGATATTTCATCTCCCTTTTCTTTGGCAACCACAACAGTAGCTTCGTATGCTTTCCTAGCAGCTTCCATTTTACGCATGTGAGAAGATGTACGATGGTTATATACTTAATCCAAAAACTGATGAAGAAAATAAACAACAAAATCAATCGAAACACAGATGAAATCAATCCCACAAAATATATCATCAAGCTTGTTGTAACCAATCCAATTTGTCATGCAATAATCTCAAATCCTTAATTTTGAACAGTGGCATCAATCTATCAAACAAATAATCCAAGGTAGTTTCAATAGAGATAGGCATATCAAAAGCAAAAGCAAACGAAAACATACAATAAATCATCCACAATAAAGTGGGTCACAAATGGAACTACATGAATAAATTAGAGTACTTCGAGACCCAACAGCTGATACAAATGTTGGTCGATTACTTACAATGCATGCACACAGTGAAAGAGACATATAAGATGCTTGACATATCCTTATGCATCAAGAAATACCCATTTATGGTGAACCTGATAGAGATTATATGAAAGGACCCGACCTCGATTTAGTTTCCTAAACCAGAATCAGATCCCTTCTGAAAACATGCACTTTCAAAAATCATAGAAATTTTGGCAGAGTTTCACTATATCGCGTAGTTACCATTAACCTGCACCGGAAAATATACTTCATCCTATGCCACAAAAGCTAAACCGTGGGCACCAATCCCATCCGAATTTCTCAAAAACATATCATAACGTAAAGCAATAAACAAAACTGTAGCTTTACAGAAATCCGGGAAAATCAAATGGAAATATAAACATAATAGTATTCAGAGCGACCTCTAGTATGTACATATATACACAACAGTAGGCCAAACTAGAAACCTATTGAGAAATGAAAAGTAGCTCGAATACTAAGCCTCCAATCTCAACGTGCGACACCTGATTCTAAACTGGAATTTGGGCATTGAAAACAAAGAGCCCAGGGAAAGACATATACATTGTTAGAGTGAGTGGACGAAAATAAATGTCTTTCACCGAATAAATATATATGTTTATAAAACATATGTGAGTCTAGATGTATAAAAATCATATGGTATACGAGGGAGACTTTAACTCCTCACGCGTACAGAGCATGCATCGGAAATCCCGCGGGTCGTTCATGGACACATCCACGCTAGTACAGTCTAAATCACGGGATCCCTGATCCTCACGTGATTCCAGCCAGAAAGGGCCTTGGGTCAGGGTATCTGCTCCCTCCCGGTAAAGACCTCGGGTCAGGGTAACAGTCCCCCTCGATAAACATCCTCGGGGATCAGCCGGGATGCTAAGTGTATCGATACAACTACTACTGAGACTGTACTCAGTGTAAACCAAATCATAAAGGTTTCCATGCAAATGCATAAAGCGTAATGTAAAAGCATACTCGTAATGTATAATTATAAAGAATATTTGTAAATGCATAATCATAAAACACATGCTCATATAATTCATAATCATAACTGCATGCTCATGCTCGTAAAATGTATATAAAAGACTCGCAACCAACAGTGAAAAGAAATGTCCACTCACAGACAAGCACAATGCGAAAACGCGCTAATCCCGTGATCCGGAGGAAGATCCCTCGCCAACCGTATGATCCCGATCTCTTGAATAATCACAAATACCACTGATCAAAATCACAATTCAAAACCCTAAACCACACCTCGGAAACCAACCATTTCCGGAAACATATAACTCGAATAACAACGAAATCGTCAAAAATCCCATGAATACTCTACTTATCCCTCGACACAAAATCCACCACCCAAATCAACTCAATAACCTTAAGACTACGATCGAGGCATGATTATGAGTAAAACAGTATAAAACTTCCCAAAATTCCAAAAGATCAACTCGCCGGAGTTTCGCCGTTGACCGCCGCCGCGTCAACGGTGGCCAAATCCAGTGAAAATTTCCATATCACATGTACTCCTCAAGCCCAACAACTTTTCCTTATACACCAACCTCCAATTCGAAACCCACCAGCCAGAATCAAGCTCGAAAATTCAAACCTCCATTAATTCCAGTGACCTATTCCGGCGAGCTTCAAACGGCTTGCAATTCCAAAATTCTTTCACCCAAAAGCATCTATGGGTTGAGGGGAGCAAAACCCCATCGACCCCAAAAGTGGCCGGAAAAGCTCACCTGATTTCGGCAAAAATTTGAAACTTTATCAAGTCGGTTCTCCCTCAAAACTCAACCAAATCAAGTCAAACCAAGTTCAAAACAACAGGAAATCACGAAAGGAAGTTAACCATACCAAGCTTGAGGTCTGAAGTGGCCGGAATCGGAAAGTCGATCAGTGGTCAACGGCGGTGCCAAAATCCTTTGGTCATCGCGGGTCAAACTTGGTCAACGGTCCAATTTTGGTCAACTCGGCCCAAATGTGATTTTTCGACAATTTTACCACTATTTTGATATTTATACTCGTGACTAAAACGATCAACGGTCGAAAACGGATCGAATCCAAATGGATAAACACGATTAAATTCAACGGTCAAAAATATTCATAACATATTCATCGAACATCGAAAAAATCCTCGGAAAACTCCTACGAGCTCGAAATCATAAACTCTACAACTCTCTTGAAGGAACTTATGTCAAATTCTCGCTCGATAATTTAGTCGCAAACAAGACCGCCAAATCGATAAATTATAACAAACTACGATTATACGTGAATATCGCGAATTAAGCCGATTAACTACCATTTCCAGTTCGGGTTGTCACATTATATATATGTTATTTTGTATCTGTATAACAGATTTAGATATGGTGAACCTATTAATTTTATAAGATCTGTACAACAAAATAAATGTAAATACTTATGGAAACTAGTGAACGTATACAGCTATGGTGTTTTTGTATTTGTATAACAGCTGATGCAAAATCAGATACCACATCAATATTTCATCCACATTAATTACTTATAATGCCTGCATGTAAGGACCCATTCATGTACCTTGACTTTGAGGATACCCTAAACAGACTTTATTTCTCTAAGTATCTAAGTTTGATGACTTATTTTCTACACTCACTCCTCCCAATCATTCTGTTTAAAAATGCAAGATTGTAAGGAGTTCAATGGCCAACAAACACACGTGCAGAAACAAACACTTCCCAATAAATCGTTTATAATGTGCGAATAGTAAAACTGTAGCCTCAATAACCAGAAGCTTACAATAGATAGAAGAGGATCCCTAATAGATGGTAAGATATCATAATCTTCGGCACATGCAGATGAATCAGTTTTCACCAAACTTTCAAATAGGATCATAAATGATTTGATCTCTCCCTGCAAATAGTGTAGCTCTCCTTGGAGCTTCTCTACACTCTTGTTTGATGTGATAGCTTCCCACTGAAACTTCTCTAAAGCAGCTTGCTTGTTTGCAAACGTAATCTGTGAAACAGGACACACATCAAAATAGTTTTATTCACGAAAAGAACAGTGTGCACGTCTTATCGAAAACCTTAAAGTTATCTGTTTCCATTTCAAAATTGCAAAGATACCTTTATATCAGACAGTTGTTGCTGAGAGGCTCTGATTACAGAGTCCTTCTGTGTAGCCTCTAGCTTCATTTCATCAAGGCTTACTTGAACTTCATTCACTTGGCTCTTCACAACCTCCGCAGACTTCAAAAGTTCATCTTTATCCAATAATTTCCCCTGCAGTTCCTCCAACTGCGCCCGTAAGGCATCTAACTCTTCTTGATCCTTCTCCCCCCTCGAGCCAAAACTCAGAACGTTGTTTGCGTCCATATTACTCTCCTTCTTCTTCCATGCTGGAATCAACTGCCATACATTTCTGTTCGGCGCCTATTCAAATGTGTCAAATCCCTCAACCTATTAGTATATCCACAACCACATAGTAGAGTTTCCGCTACAGCACTTCAAAAAATAATTCCAAAATGGTGTCTCCCTTTATTGCCGCACAAAAATCTGCAACTTCTCTCACTGTTTATTGATAAATTTATGCACAGCAAGTTTTGATCTACTGATCGAAATGGTTTCCAGAAAAATAGCAACTATCAAATTTTCTATAGATTCAAATAGAAGAGCACTCCATCAAAGGAAAAAGGTATGTACTGGCCATTAGTAGAGCATATTATACAGCAAGAAATCAAAGTTCACACAAACAACAAAAGTTCAAATACAATGAGGTCTAACATTTAGTATACAAATGATCTAATTTTCCATAAAGCTTGATCATATCAAGCCCTTTAGTGCCTGCATAACAGTTAACTCGTAACAACACAGTTTCAGTCAAAAACACAAAAGTTATCAGTGAATTAAGAAGTACACAATAACTTGACATAAGAAAAACCTGTCTTCATCTTTGCCACTGAGAATCTACATGCAATCTGTAACCCTCCATGAACTTTTGAGAAAGTTTTTCCCCCTATCTTCGATTCTATTCATCCCCTTCTAACTTCAGCAGTCTACTTATTGCTCCATGTACAACCTTCATTGAAAATCTTAGTCATACAAAAAGCGATTGGGGTAAAATTCTGGCCTCTTAATCAATTTCTGTAAGCAGCAAACGAATCAAAGTGGAATGAAATGCAAGTAAATACATAAGTCTCAGGTTGAGCAGACAGATTGAAAACGGACATCCGAAAAAGCAATACACAAAAATTATATACCAATGGGGTACTGGCCAAAGATGAAGCTTTGCATACATATAGGAAATCCCATGAATAGGAAATGGAAGAAAAATAACTCAATCACACAAATCACACAAATCCCAGAAATTTCAAACATAATAACATGCCCAAATCAGGTATGTTATCTGATCATATAGAGCTTGTTCCCAAACATGCCTCTCATCTTCCTCCGCAACAAATCAAATTGAGAGACTGATTCCGAAAAGAAGAAACAAAAAGAGTTTACCTAAGATGGTTTTTGAGGTCGAGCCCAGCACCGTTGAGGTCGGAGCCGGCGATGGTCAACTTCTGGCACGATTGAGTTTCAGATGAGAGAGACCCAGATTGCAAGAGAGTGATTGGGTTTTAGATCACAAGATGCTTCCGCTAAAACCAAGCTCAACACCAAGTCGGTCATGTTCGGATTCAAACTAAAAGTTCGAGTGAGGCATCGAGGTTGAGGAAGTTGGTGGCTTTGAAGCAGTGATGATGAATCAGTATAGATGATGATTGATTAGTATAGGTACAAAGAATAGCACGGTCTCAGAAAAAATGAGGAAGAAAAGAGAAATAGAGGGATTAAGACAGTTTCACACGCCTCGCACGCTCAAGAACAGTGAACAGTGCAAGGTACAATAAGGACCACGGTTGTTATATAATAAATAAGTGAATCCATGGTGATTCTTGATTGGATAGTGCTCAACAATTTCTAGGCTAATTTGGGCACTAACAGAAAGTTTTACATCATCACTAATTCAGAGCATCTACATCTCGATATATAGAACGAGCAGAGGTGGGGGCCGCCTGAAATAGGACGTGCATGACGGAAAAAATGGTGCAATGGTGACTTTGGAGGCTGGCGACCGATGGTTGACCGAGCAGGCGAGCAGCAGCACGAGCAAACGGTGCTCGTCAGTGTGGACGTGCAATCTGGTGGATCCCACACACGTGGGTGATGCCAGATTAGGTGTTTTTTTTCTGTGGAAGTTTTTTTTTTTTATAGTGGCCTCATCAGCGAATAAGCTCTCGCCACATGGCCAGAGGCAGCTGTATTTCTCTCCCAACGGTCAGTGATTCTGGGCCGTCTATTTCAATTCTAAAATTAAATCTAATAGCTCAGATTCAAATATAACGTTCATTTTTAGTTTAGAACGGGCAAAAGCTTATTTTTTCCAAAAAAAAAAACTCTAAAAAATTGCTAAAAAATTCCAATCAAATTTACAAAAAATATCCTACAATTTTACTATAAATACTACTTCAATTTCACTCACCTCCCACACCAATTTGTGCACTACAAATTCATCATCCCCTCAATCTCTTCTCTCATTCCTTTGTGTTTTTTTTTTTTTGCAAAAAATGTGCATTTCTTATATGCGTATCAGCTTTGATCCTCTCACTGGCAACAAGCGAAATGTGGACAAATTTTGGGAAAAAGTGTATGCCGATTATATCCAAAATTGGGTGATTGGTCATGATGAATCAAGCAAGGAGAATAAGAGTCAAACCGCAATTTCATCTTGTTTTACTAAGTTGAAGCCAATTTTCAATCTTTGGGGTGATGCTCTTAGTTATACACGAAAGAATCCACCACCTCCACAAGATCAAGTAACTCCTTGTAATTTTTCCAGTTATATTTTTTTATTTATTTTATGAACTAAATGTTGTCATCTCCCTATATATATTCAATAAAATTTTGACATAGAAATTTGTTATTTTTTATAGTTAAGAAAAACTCAAATGTTGTTTATGTCGCAAACAAAGAAAGCGTTTTCAAAGTCTGAATGTTGGGAAGTGGTGAAGACTCATCCTTATTTTAAGGAAACTATAGCTACTACTCCACGTACTTACAACTACGAAGCTACTCCTACAGTTGGCGAAATACCTCCCACCGTTATTTTGAATGAGCATGAAGTGATTTCAACACCAATAAACAACCGTAAAGGTCCTTCGAGTTTTCCTAGACCACTAGGAGTGAAGGCGACAAAAGAAGCAAGAAAGAAGGGGAAAAAGAAATGACTCCTACAAATGAGCTACGAGATGAGGCTTTGAAAACTATTGTGGCCAATCAAGTCATTTGGCTCGCCGGACAAAAATCAAGTGAGGATAACAATTTTTCTTTACATAAAGCGCAACTCCTCCTTCAAGAGAAAGACTACAAATTGAGGGCCCAACAAGAAAAAACAAGGATCATGACAATGGATATGGAGAGAATGACCCCAAATTCAAAGAGTTATTTTATGAAGAGGAAAGCGGAAATCCTTAAGCAAGGAGAGTACAATGAAGAAGAAGATAGTGAGGGAACATTTTCAAATTGTTAGCGCCCACTTTTTCAATAGTTTGGTTTTCGTAATAAATCTAGGCTTGACTTGTCATTATGTAATTTAACTTTTCAAGAAATAAAATATTTTTTATTTATTTAGAGATGATATTAAATAACATTACATGAAATTCAAACACACATAATGCAAAAACATATAATTCAAACAACATATTTAGATACGTTCACCGGTTTCTAGAAACTAGTTGTGCTTCACTAAGTCCTTCTGAAGCTCTCCATGGATATAAGAAGATTGAAGATCGACAACATGGTCACGAAAATGTTGTTCATCTACTCCATCTCTTTCAACTGCCTCAAAAAGAATCCGATTACCTTGTTCATCCACTGACCCATCATAATTTGCGAAAGCACTTGATGGGTTTAGTAGATCTTCTTCTTCGTTCTTCTCAAATTCGTCCTCCTCAAAGTCTTTCTCAACTATCATGTTATGCATTATGATGCAAGCCAACATAATCATTTTTATTACCTCTGTGTAGTGAGACCAAACTGTATGATGAACCATTGCTCAACAAGATTGCAAGATGCCGAAGCACATCTCCACATCTTTGCGGTACTCTTGTTTCTTTGAGAACAACTTTTGTGGTAGAGTTTGATGATTGAAAACTGTTTTGACAAATGAGGAATACCTTGGATAAATTTTTTCAACTAGATAATAAGTGTTATGGTATGTCATATCATTGACTTTATAACTATGTTGCGGGCTTCTTCCGGCAATGAGCGAATCGAAGATATCTGATTGGTGGAGCACGTTGGCATCTGCTCTTTAATGCAAAAATTGGTCGTGGTTGCAGAGATCCGTCAGTATACAGTTGAATAAGTTCAAACTCATTCGGTACCTCCGACAAAATGCTTGCTCAATGAAGTAATCTTCCATCATGTTATGTCTCATTGGCACCCTCAACCTTTCTTCATTTGGACGGCGGCGAGGTGGTTCGTCATCGAACGCTGCAGCTACCATGACCGCGTGAATGACGAAGGCGTTAACAATTTCAGCATTTCACCGGCGTTGTTGTCGTCTCCTCGTGAAAAAATTGTTTAAACTAAAAGGATTCATCTTACTGATGTTGGAATGTGAAGAAATGTTTGAAGAAATTGCAAGTAATTTGTAAATGGTGTGAGAATATAAGCAGCCCGAGATGATTCTTTTATAGCCGATTATAGGTTATCTGATATTTGATGATAACGACACGTGTCACATTATGATTGGTCAAAAATCTCACCGGAAATCTTCATCTATTATTCAGACGACAGTGACACGTAAAAGGGACACGTGTTATCAAGTGATATATTGATCGAAAATCTTATCAAATTTTTTTGCTCCATTTAAACAATAACGATCTATAGGAGTGGCGTGTCATCTCATGGTTGGTCGAAAATCTTACCAAAAAATCTTATTGAATTATTCAAACGATAACAATACGTGTCATCTAACAATACGTGTCATCTAGATATTGGTTGAAAATATTACAAAGAAATATAAAAAAAATTAACATATAAAAGATAAATAATAATATGAGGTGCTATTTTTTGCACTGCTGCACAAAAAACAGGAACTACACCTCCTATTGGATGAATAGTGATGTCACCTCTTCAAATAGGAGGAGCAAGGGCAATTGTACCTCCTCAACTGGTGCATATGCTCTCAGGAGCTAGGCTCTTAAATGTGCTATAGCGCTACCTACTACCACCATTACTTCAAACAAACAACTCTAAAAAGCAAAAGAAAATCTAGATTTGTTTGTAAAAAACACAAGGAATTCCTGTATCGATGACACGGCACACCTAGTATCAATTATAGTCAGTTCTAGATAATTTGCATTAGCAGGCTAGGTGGAGAAGCTCCGAGAAATGTGTCTCTAATCCCATGTGCAAGCCACGGTCATACCCAAGATATGTTATTGTCTCTCTTCTACCAAGGATTATGTATGGAGAAGAGAAGGAAGGTTGACAATGCATGTGGAGGAGATTTCATGGACAAAAACCACGGAGGAGGCACATGTTCTACTTGAAAATAGGTCTGAACGGTCCTCCTTATAGGATTTCAAGCCCAATTTTCAAACATTGGCAATATCAATGAGAGAAACCACCCAAGCCAACAAAAAAAGTAGGTATGAAGTCAAGGGAGCCGCATATGTACAAGAGGATGCCATCACGCGACTTGAATAGACCATAAACAAGAAGTTTGACCTTTTGTTGAAGAAAACTTAGAATAAAGGTTATGTTAATCAAATTGCGGAGACTAGTGTGAAACCTTGCATGATTTGTAAGAGTGTGATGAATTTCCCACATCAAGGAGACCATCCAGAGACTATTGAGAAGAGAAAAAACATGTCATTAGGTGCACATAGGAGTAATCCGAGTTGGCATAACAATAATATTTTCTCATGAGATGATCCTATCCAAGCAAACCATTGTGGTCAAGCAAATGGTCAAGATTTTAAGCATGGAGCTAACAGAGTTACAAGGGCTAGTAGAGAGTATGTTAATGTTATGGGAGGTAACTCTTGCCAAAAACAAGCATCTTTCTCTCTAATACCACAATAAGCTCCGATCAACAAGCACCTCCACCTCGAGGGGAATTGTCAAAATCTAACTTGGAGGAGTTGATGACCAAGCTATTTTCACAACATGAGATGTTTCTTCAAAAAAAATTGGAAGCTCAACGAGCGGAGGACAAGAAGATGTAGTTGGATATCTTCAAGAACTTGATGGAAGAGAACAAGGACATCCGGAAGGGGAACTAATGTGCACTCTGGAAGATGGAGGAACTAAGGTGAAAGTGATGATGAGGATGGTTTAGACACATTGGGTGCACCTAGCATACCTCCCGAATTCGATAATGAAGCCAAGCGGAAGCATGAGGGTATCAAGACCCAAGCCGAAACTAAGGTGAAGCCGGATAACTTAAGTTCTTACCTTTTTCTCAAGCCAATGCTAAAGGAAGGAAGCAAGCTATCATGAGTCATCACGCAAAAGCCTTCAAGTTATTCAATGAAGCTCCTTCGATTCTGGCACTACAAGTCTATAATGTTGATGTTGTGGGAAGAAAGGCCAATGATGTTAAAGAAGTCAAGGCACCGAATAAGGGCAAGCACCGCGAAAAGAAGAAGAAATTGAAGCTCGACAAGCTTGAGAAACCGACATTGGTAGTTGGTAGCAAGGTCACCTTGAAGAGCCTTAATCTCTTGAGGAGTGCTAATTACAAGTTACTTGAGCTATGTCCTCAAGGAATCGTCCATTTGATGAATTTGAAGAATAGGAGAACATTCAAGCTCCATGAGACACAAATTGAGGCTTTTGAGCCAAACACAAAGTGGAATGTGGAGGTCTATGACTTTAAAGACCCAATCATGAAGGTTTGACCTACTCATCCCTTCATAAACCATGTTTACATCCTGCAACTACGACTTGGGATGGTCGAACACCATTGGCTATGATCGAGAATAAGTGTGAGGTTGGAGGAGCATTAGGTATGAATAATGGAGCATTGAGGTCATGAACTTGGAGTGTAATTTCTGGAAATTTTTGAAGGATCAAAGATTCCTCTTAACCCGTCGAGGGGAGCTCTCTAGAAGGGTCAGCCAATAATTTTTGACAAGTTGAAGGTTTCTCTCAACCCTTAGAATGCAAGCTACTATTCGGATTGTGCCATATTTTTGACCCATCGAGAGAAATCTCTCGACCGGTCAAAAATGTCCTATAAAAGTTGACTTGTATAGAGTTTGTGAAGACCAAATTCTTGGGGCTTTAATGAAAAGACCCGATCCCGATTTAGTTGCCTAAACCGAAATTAGGCCCTAACGATACCACAACTTACAAAAATTTAGCCAGAGTTTACTTTATAAAACATACAAACCAAAAACCTGCAAGAAGATTACACTTCATAGATAAATTCCTAGACACACCGTGGACCACCATTGTCCATCCGGATTTCTCAAAATCCACATATTTAACAAAACACAAGGTTTACAAGAAATCCATAAAGTATTCAGGAGTATAACTCAAACTGAACAACACTTCACAAGTATTTAGAGCGACTTCTAATTACAGAATATACAAGACTAGTAGGTTACATCAGGAACCTACTAGAAGGAAAATGTGATTCGAACTCTAGGCCTCCTGCGATGAGGTACAACCACGGGAAAGATACTGCAATCTAGGCGGCGAAAACCGAAAAGTCAAGAGAAAAGCATATAAATAATAAAATCGTTAGAGCGAATGGACGTAAATCATAATATGCCACATAAATAAATCCAACATGCTTTTCACAATAAATGCACATAAAATCATGCGAGTCAAAACAAACAAGCTCAGGTCAAGTGCTTATAAAGACTTAACTCTCCTGGGTATTGTGTGTGTGGAGGCAGTAACTTGAGTACATTTTCCTCAAAGTTACAACACACCCAGGTCAAGTGCTTATAAAGACGTAACTCTCCCAAGTACTGTGAATCACGGGTCAGGTGCTTATATAGACGTAACCCTTCCGGAGCATCTCGGGGATGAGCCGAGAGGCCATAGCATCGATGAATCCATATATCCATACTCAGTGTAAAAACAAATCACATGTGCCTCCAAATCAATGTATGCTCATAAAATTCATAATCATAAATGCATACTCGTAAATGCATAATCGTAAAGCATACTCATAGACTCACAAATCCAGTGTGGAAATCAAAGTATGAAAATCAACGCGGGATAAAATATCCACTCACAGATAATAGCTAGCCCTGAGACCCGGCGGAAGATCCCTCGCCAAAAAATTGATCACGATCACCTCAATAATAGGGATACGATCAATACATATTCAATTTCAACATACGGAACAAATACGTCAAGAATCTCGCGTTCTCGAAAAGCGTATCGCTCGAAATATCAACGAGGATAACAAAATTCCCAAAATACATCCAAAAAACTCTCGTTCCAAATTAAAACACTCAATTCAACTCGAAAACCTCACGACTACATCTCAGGGCACGATTACGAGCAAAAAGACATAAAAATCTCTGAAAACTACAAAAGTCAACCCCTCGCCAGAGCTCCGCCGTGGACTACCGCCGGTGGTGGGGGTGCGGCGCCAACGGTGACCAATTCTGGCGAACCATGCATCAAACTCTTCCTTTCCTCAAGCCCAACCAAACCCCCAAAACCACAACTCTAAACAACCACCACCGTGGTCAGAATTTCAATCGAAAGAGGAGGCCAAAACCTCCCCTCCGGCCACCATCATACACCCCCTTGTCCCAATTAAACAACCCACAAAAGTATCAAGGGGTTGAGGGAAACCTAACCCCCAACCAACCCGACGCCAAAACTCGCTAGAAATCGCCACTTGATTCCGGCGAAATCCACGAATTTCACCGAGTTTGAACTCCCTCAAAACACAACCAATTCATCCCAAATCAAGCATAAACCAATAGAGAATAACAAGAGGATTCTAACCATACCAAGGACGTGGTCGGAGATGGACGGAAAAACTGGGTCGGATGGCTGCAACGAAACGGGCACGGTGGAGCTCTGGTCAACCCGAGTCAATGCGGTCAAAGTTGGTCAAATCTGGTCAAACGGCCCAAATGTGTGATTTTTCAATTTTACGACTATTCGATATTTGTATGTCGCGAACCGACCAAACCAATAGCTCGGATAACTCCAACATAATCGGATAAGTATGACTAACTCGACTACAATTTCAAATATTCATTTTATATTCTCTAATTATCCGAAAAATCCTCTGAAACCTCCTACGAGCTCGAAATCAAATCCTCTACAATTTCCGCGAAGGAACTCAAACCAAATTCTTGTCCAATAATTTAGTCGTTAACAAACCATATATGTACAATCAACTTGCGATAATCACATGTCATGCCGATAATCATATACTCAAAGTTTGGGTCATTACATTTAATGCATGGAGCATAGTGCAATACCTTGAGGCCAAGACAAGTCCGAGAGCACCATTAGAGGATCATGATCAATCCGGATGCAACTTTGGATGACGAGGCCTCACTTGTAGACATCTTCCAAGGGTTGTTAGCCTTGTAATATCTTGATGGCTCACTCTTATTCGATGAGGAAGTGATCTATTCATCATTAGTGTATTATTTGGAGTCATGTAGAAGGTGGTAGTGTTGTCTAAGTTTGAGGTCCCCTCATGTAATATGCTAGATTACAACGTGGTTTTCTTTTGAAATGTAATTAGTATGCATACCCCCATTGTGGTTGATAAGGCTCTAATAAATTCATTACTTCTTAGAGACTATATAACCTCTTAAGTGTGAATGCATGCTAGTTGTTATACCTAGGAGAACATGTGTTAGGAGAATAAAATGTGAAATGATGATGCATATGTTGTCTTTTGTACACTTGTGTTTATTATGTGGCTTGATGAAAATTGAGCATAATTTGATTCTAAAGTGTGAGGCTAAGTCACTATCACTTCTTATCCGAAAAATCCAAAAATATACGTGTTTTGGTGTGTTTGTGTTCCAATAACAACTCCCGATGATGAGATTGTACTAATGGTTAGTAGATTGCATGATTTTTGAGTATGTTTGAAAAGAGAAAATAATGCATGTCTAATCGGTTTGAAAAATGCATATGTCATTCAAAATACTTTCACATCAAAAAAAGAAGGATTGACATGTTTTCAAAGCTATATATGCCCTGTGTGAGATTTTGAGCGTAATTATGCATGCATAGCTATGTTATGCACATTTTCTTTCATGTGTGACATCAATTAATCATTGTATAATCTAGAACTTGCTTAAAACCATGCAAAGCATTTTTTAAATCATGAGTTATTTAATGAACTATCAATCTTTCATTTATCCACTCATTGTAGTTCAACCTTCTCTTGTAATGCTAAGTCTCTAAATGACTTAGTCTTGTAAGATACACTTCTTGCTTTAGTTTTAGTGTCATGTCTTGTACGTGTCTAGTTAATCCGTGATTTAAAGTTATTAATCGAGTCAAGCTAAGGAGTTTAAGTGGTCAATCCTTGTAGGTTCGACACTCGACTTTCTTACAAAGTAGTATAACTTGACCCCATATACTTGCAGGTAGGGGAATTCTTTACACTTATGGGCTAGATAATAGTTCACAAAGTGTAGGGGTACAATTCTTACCAACAGCTTGGCATCAAGAAAACTGCATCTATGAATCAAGGAATGCTTGCTAAAATTGGATGGAGAATCTTTCAGAAGGATGAAGGACTATAGGCTAGCATTTATCATGCTAGGTATATCCTGCTGATTGCTCTAGCACATGGAAAGGTGTTGTTCATGGTGCTAAACTTCTGAAGAAGAAAAAAAGCTTGATATGGAGAATTGGAGATGGTGTCACTGTGAAATTTTGGGTGGATCATTTGCTTGGTTCATTTGCTTTGAGGGATTTGGCTCTGCCAAATGTTGTCATTAATGAAGAATTACTTGTGCATGAATACTGGGATGAGAATGGTTGGTTAGTTGGCTTCATGACTTCTTAGTTATAAATCTCCCTGATGATATTGTTCAAAAGGTGTTCTACATCCCTCTTGGATTCAATGGTGCAGGTTCGGATACATTGATATAGAGTCATACTTTAAATGGTAAATTCTCTGTGAAATCTTCTTATGCTTCTTTATTATGATAACATTGATGGTCAAAACCAATGGAAGAAGATCTAGGGCTTTAGGATCCCTCCAAGAGAAAAAATATTTTTGTGGACAAAGCTACACAAGAATTTATTAACTAATTGTCAGAGCGCCAAAAGGAATCTCACTAGTAATGCTGGTTGTGAAGTGTGTCAGAACTATAATGAAACTCTGATACATCTTTTCAGAGATTGTCCCCAAGCTCAGGTTGTTTGGAGCTCTATTCCTATTCCAGGTTCCATTAGGAGAACGTTCATTTTAGACTAGAGCAGTTGGATTAAGGCTCAGATTGTCTGCATTGTTTCAATCCAAGATATCAAATGGTGTGAACTCTTCAGTACTTGCTGTTGGTCATCTGAAAATGGCGTAACTAGAAAGTCTTTGATGCTGGATTTGTTATGCCAACTAATGCTGGTTCTATTATTCTCTGTTGCTAAGGAGTGGTATAATGCTCAAGCTAAATTGAAGTGTGGAGTTCCTTAGGACTATGAGCTGAGACACATGTGCTGGACCAAACTATATGTTGGAAGTTTCAAGATTAATGTGGATGGTTCTAGGAGAAGTTATGGTTTTATTGGAGCTAGTTGTGTTATTAGGGGCTGTGATGGCATGTGGATCAAAGGCTTTCAAGCTAAAATTGGTTTGGGTACTATTTTGGAAGCTGAGCTATATATGGAGTTTATGCCATGGTCTCAAGTTAGCTGTGGATTTGGGGTTACAAAATGTGTTAGTGGAATTGGATTTTGAGGTCTTTGTGCACCTTGTCAACAATGGTGATGCTTCTATTCATTCTTTTGGTGCTTTGATCCATAGTTGCAGGACTTTACTGAAGAAATTTAGAACCTCTTCTCTATGTCACATTTATCGTGAAGCTAATGCGATGGCTGATATGCTGGTTAAGCAGAGCCTAAATTACAAATAATTTGTAAAGTCTTAGCCAACGACCTAAGAAAACCAAAATAAAGAAGTGTCACAGCGCTCTTATTCCTAGAACAAGAACAATATGAACTAATAAATCCTCATACTCAGCAGTCTCCATGACAGTGTGGACTTTAGTGTCGTCTGGTTCATCTCCCTCCATGAAGAGTGTGTTTCGATCAGGTTCTTATAATTAGTATAGGCATCTGCAATAATCTTTGCAGTCCTACACTGTGGTTGCCAAAGCCCTTGCATATCACATCTAAAACATACATCACTTGAGCTTGGGGCTACTTGGATCTTGTGCTTGCCTTGAACTGGTGGTGGAGGAAGACCTGACGTGGGTGCGGCATCCTTCATTTTCCGCTTGCCCATTCTCTTCCCGTGATTGCCACCGTGGTTGGAGGTTTCCGTTGGTGCTGCTGCAGGCCTCTTTCCATTTTCCTTGCCATGGTACCAAGATTTTCCTTTAGGATTACTTCTCTTGGCAGTGGTAGCATGTGCTTCCTTAACTGGAACTTTCCCACAGGTCTAGCATTATAATTCTGAAGGAGAATCATGCTATTCTTCTCAACTTTGACCATCTTGGTCATCAGCAGAGAATACTGCGTGATGCGACTATCATCCACCTCGATCCAATAATTCTCGAAGAAGGTTTGCGATGTGAGAGGGAAAGTGGGCAAGGCCTTCTCGATCTTTGTGACATCATTGACATGCTCTCCACAAAAAAGGAACTCATAGCATATACGCATCAACTCCGACTTATAGCCATATACCGAGTCGAAGTTTGCGACTAGGAGATTTTGCCAACGATCACGAGACTCAGGGAGATTGGTCTCCCAAAGAGTGTTGAATTGCTCATTGAGTTGATTATAGTTCCTGTGGGTTCTCTTTATCTACATACCCTTCTTGCAGGTCATCATCGAGATGACGCACCACCAAACCTAGTGCTCAGCCCTCGAACATCAAGTTTGGTTTGGCTTGAGGAGTGTCCTCGTATTTTGAGCCCAAATGTGGAACCCTACGCTCGTAGCTTTGAGCGGTTGTAGTCCAGCTTGTTCAGGTTTGAGATCCTTAGCAAAAGGGAGAAAATTTAGTTCTAGATTCGGATATATAATTCGAACTCTATATAGGTCGATCCCTAGGAATTCCTTCCTATGTCAATTCCCCACCATAGGATTCTTTACAATGTGCAATTGAAGAAATCACAAACACGTAGAATAAGAGGTGTTTTAAACCCTGAAGAAAAGAATCGCAAAGCTGTGAGGACGGTGAAGAGACAACTTTCATAAGAAAAATTCACTTTTCGAATCGGACGGTGGTGGGCAGCTGTCGATCAAGATGGAGAGGAAAGAATTTTCTAAAATTAAGATTAGAGCTCATGTTTGATAACGCGTTGAAATATATCTTTTAAATTGAAAGTAAAACTGATATGTAGTGATAATCTACGTGTAGAATTACAAGGTATAAGATGTTTTCTATAGACCTCAAGTTAAATCCTATATAAAATGAATATCTATTACTTTATACACAAGTAAAAGAATATATGAGAAGATGAAAATCTAATCAGACGTGATATTTGGACATATTTTAACAGAATTATTAAATTTGGCTTAAATTTCTTTGAATATTTGGGCCTGAAGGGAAAACCAAAATCTGTCGACGGGGAGGGAGAGTGCGAAAACCGGAAATTCAAAAAAAAGAAAGGAGACTGATCACCTGATAGTGTGGTGCGGGTCCCAGTCATATTCGTCCCCATTCAGTCATTTACGCACGTACTCCTCAAAAAGAAATCAGCAATGTGAATTTAGACGATGAGATATCCGGAGTGCGAGTCCATGAGATTTCAAGCTCTTCGAATCCTAATGTAACGATTCCATACTCTTATTAGTTTGATTTTTTGTTTCAGGAATCCTTTTAATGTGTTTTACTCTATGAAAACTTGACCTCGAATTACTTATTTTCTATCTAGAGTCGGTGATTCATTTGTCAATTTCTACAGAACGAGCCAGTATGTAAAATTTCAGATGATGAGGATGCTCTTGACATGTGCTCTCCTTCAACGTCGATTCACACGTCTTCTGAGAAGGAAGGTCTGTTGTGGTTTTCTTATATTTTCTTTCTTTTCCACACAAAATTGGTGTGTTTCATTCGTCTGATCCTATATGTTTGCAATCATTGGCAAAATCAGAAATAGAAGAAGCATCAGAGACAGGTTGTAGCGGATGTGACAATGTAAGCACCAACACTACCTTTGTTATATATCGATCATGTACCCTTTAACTCACAAGACTTAATAGACTGTAGAATCGCGAAAAGCTCCTGAAGGATTAAGTAAAATGCTCCACTGTCCTCATAAGTGCCATCCTCAAAGTTTGGGTTTGCGGAACAAACAATTTATTATCATACTTAATTCATGTTTCATTTTACAAGATGATGCTTCTGGGGGTTGTTGATATTTTCACTTGTGTAAAGATAACACAGGGATATACGGCATTTATGGCTCTGAAATATTCTTTACAATTGTACCTCAACTGATTTATATAATATTTTGAATCAACAGCTTCATTTGAGATTTTGATTAGGAGTCCTCTATTTTTTTTTCCTAACCAACCTGTGGACTCTTGGTTATGAGTATCACCTTCTGTTTCTTCCAGACAAATTTGGGTCTACTATTTCTTTAGGGTCTTCTGCTTCTTCCCTAGCTTGTTTAACTTTGGTCTCACACCTAAGTGTAGAACGCTTACCGCAACTTGGCTTCCTTTGGTATATTCTTTTCTTTGCATGAGTAACTTGAACAGCCACCGGTATTGAAATGTGCACTAGCTGCCTTTGTTTCTTCAAGCTCCAAACGTGTTTAGAGTAGAAATTTCCTGCCTCTCGATGTAGCCTCAGTTATTTGAGGTGATTTCTTTTGGTCTATGTGGGTTTACATGGGAAGTTTGTCAGGAATTCAGTTATCTCTGTATTATCTACCTGCATAGCAGCAACAACCTACATGCCGGTGACTGTCTTATGAGTTGTGTCCAAACCCCAAGGTAGTTGTGTAGATCTCAAAGCCTTTTCTACTAGATAGTGTGTGTTGTAAAATATAGGATATTTAATAAGGTTGACTACATACCTGTTTATCCTATAAAGTTTTATATAATTTATTTGATAGCCTGCTTGGCTTCATGAATACCTGTTTTTCCTATTAAATTATATATAATTAATTTGATAACTCTCTTGGTGTAGGTTGAAACTGCTTTAGGAAATCTCCACATTGAATCAAAGTATTCTAGAAGAGCAGGAAGGGAAAATGAAACTTCAGGTTGGTCTATACTTGGATTAGTGTTGATGGAGCTATCTTCTCTTAGATTGTATATAGAATCATTTTTCTTTTTTCTACTTGAACTCCTTTTCTATAATCTCAGTTTGGATTCTCACCACTGGGGAAAGCAATGTCTTTGATACAATTGTCTGGTGTACACATTAATATTGAGAAATCATTATTCAAGTAGCAACTCCAGATTTATAGCAATGGGAGAGCTTATATATTACCAACTTTAGTCTATCTATGTAAGGGAAAAAATTTCTACTTGAAAAATCTCAAATTGTTTCATTACTCTAGATAGGCCTCTTTTGAATACAGAATTGCTGTGACTTAATTGCCAATATTTTTTTGGATTGCATCCTCATATATCAAATTACTGATTGTTTCTGGTTTATTGACCACTTATAATGGAACTTGGTTAATATTTTTTTTTAAATTGTTTTATTATATTTTCAGAATCTTAAGTGTCCTTACTATCGCCTGCAGGCACAAAACAATCAAGATGTGCAGATTTTGACCCTCATTTGTCCAAAAGACAGGGCGAAGATAAATCATCAGATGTCAGATATGGTGATACATGGAAATGTACTTTTCAGTGAGTTCTTTCTCTAGCTTGATGTGGACTTTATTTTGTTCAACTCATATTGCTCTTCTGTAAGTATGTAGGAGTCCATATATATATAGTTTTTCTTTTCTATTCAAAATGATTAATATAATCATATGCCCATTTCACGCTTGTGGTCTTTTAGCAGTGTTATGGCCGTTTTCTCAAGTTTTAGCTCATATGCCTAAACCCAAGCTCTCATATCGCTTCAAATGGACTATGAAGTGTGGGCTTGGTTCATCTTCATCTAGTCATTAGTTAGAATCCAAGCATTACATTCTTCGCACACCTATTACTACGGTTTTTGCAAGACTGATATTTCGCATATCATGGTGCTTAATGGCACTCAGTTTATGTCTTTTCAAGTAGAACCACAATTTTTTTTTCTGTTCTCCTAAATAGAAGAAGAAAAGTAGCACCATATTATGTCATTTGCTTCAACTAATATTTTACTTTGATTATATCTCAAAACTTAAAATTTTTGATTTATTATTTTATTGTAAGTTTTTATTCTTTTATTTACTCAATCTCACTCATTTTAGCTTCTTTTTTAATATGCATTGCTTGTTCATTGCAGTTCTGATAAGCCTTTTGAAGATGTTATCTATCCAAAAGGGGATCCTGATGCAGTTAGTATAAGTAAGAGAGATTTCGAGCTTCTTGAGCCGGAGACATTCATTAATGATACCATAATTGACTTTTATATTCAGTAAGTTTGGCCAGTCTCCTTTGGACTATATTGCATATCTAAAGCATTGCTTCATTTATTAGCAAACTTTCCAGGCTCCCATATTCATGTCGATCTTTCCATTGTTGACCAACAAAAGGTTATTTGTTCATATGACTCGTGTCTTGGTTATCGCCATCTCTTTTTTCTCCTGGATCCATTTTATATAGTTTAGTTCACACCAAAGGCTACAGAATAGTTATATTTTTATTTTTGATGGGCAACAGAATGTTGTTGGAGTTGAATTACCACTAGTGCCAACTAAAAAGACTAAAACAACAAGATAGTAGAAAAGACCAAAACAAAATTCAACCACAGGTTTCACATTCCACGACATAGTGGAGATAATTTGTCCAAAAACTGCAGTATCCAACTCTGATGACCATCAGTTACCTCAATCCTCAGTTACTATAAAATTTGCAAATAAAGTTCCCAGAGCTTTCTAATATCCTGTTTCCAATATGTCGTTATAGCTCACATGACCTGTCAATGTGAGCTATGAGTCCCTGATGGATTTTTATTTTTTCTTGAGGTAATCCACCTTTACCTATATCTTGTCAAATAAAATCATACGTGCACTTTTTTTTTTCTGATTGTAGATCCTGCTTTTTCTTGCTAGAATGATTTAAGAATTCTGATTCTCACTTATTGGCAGATATCTAAAAAGTAACATTCATCCTGAAGAAAAGCATAGATTTCACTTCTTCAATAGTTTTTCTTTCGGAAGCTTGCTGATCTGGACAAAGATCCATCATGTTCCTTTGAACGCCAGGCCTTTCAGTGCGTTAGTAAAAGTGAATCTCTTTGAAAAGGATTACATCTTCATTCCTGTTAACTACAGGTGATAAATTATCCTGCATTATGTTGTTGCAACTTGTTGCACTTGAGAATAGTCCGCTGAAACCACTTATGTGATATAAATCTTTTTGCACCTTGTACACAGGCTCCACTAGAGTTTGATTGTCATCTGTCATCCCGGTGAAGTGGCGAATTGTGAAGGCATGACATTTTTTAGATATTAGGGCTATGTGTACTGTTGTTATTTCCATCTTTGTTTATTCATTAACTACGATGATCCTTTGATTATCATTTACTCCATTATTTATCTTGCAGATGAGGGAGTTGAAAGCTTAATGAAGGTGCCATGCATGTTACATATGGATTCAATTAAAGGAAGCCACAGAGACGTGAAGAATCTTATTCAAAGGCAGCTTGATATCTGTGCTCTAGAACAGACCATATCTTTTCCTTCTCTTTAGTTTTGTACCTAGCTCATGTCATCTCTGAGACTATCCTGACTGTCGGCCTAATCCTTAATATTATCTTGAGATGAATGATATCTATCTGAAGAGTGGAAAGAAAGGCATGATGACATTGCAGAAGGTGATTCCTTGAGATTCTTACAATTGAGATTTTTCGAGCTGGAGGTAAATGCTTTTCTTTTTTAACATAATTACTGCAACACTTTAACAAATACTTTTTAATGAAATTCCCTTTTTGTTTGATTTATCTTTTTTTAAGGCTAGTAATATTGGTTGTCTCTAGCTTTCATTCACTTTTCATGTCCTACTTTTTATTTCACAATGGAGTTCTTCTTATGAAAGTATTGCATTATTGTTTTATTAACCTCTTTTTCCCTTTCTCTCTATATTGATACAGCTGCCACAGCAGGAAACTTTTTCTGATTGTGGACTTTTTTTGCTTCATTATGTGGAGTGTTTTATGAGGGAAGCTCCTATTAATTTTAGCTCCTATAAGATCAAGGAGCTCTCCAATTTTGTAAGTCATCCAATCTCTTTTCATCGTACTCTTAACTCAATATTTTAATAGATGTGTGTTTTGTGTCCACGACCTGGGGATGGGACTCTCTCTCGTAGTTCTACCTAGGCCTGGGACTTTGGAACTGGGAACCGCAAAACCAATTCGAATCGAATTGGAATCAGGCGATTCTGTTTGATTCCAAAATTTTAGAGTATATATTTTGTCAGGAACCAAATTGTATTCAAAAAGTTCGATTCGGTTCCGGTTTCTCGTTTTCATTTGACAAGGAACTGTCTAGAACCGTATATAGTCCATATTTTAACTAAATAATAGAATTATTTGTCATTATATCATTATATATGAAGGATTTGTTATTTTGTTTGTCATTCAAACCACTAAGTTGATGATCATAGGTCACATATTGGGTAAGTCATTTGTTATTTTGTTTATGTCATTCAGATGACTTATTTGGTGATCATTATATCATGGGTCAACCATTTTTTACGAAGTTGTATGATATTTTTATTTGTTTATGTCACTTAACACCAAAACTAAGAAGTATATTTGTATGTTAATGTTAATTAGTAAATGTATTATGATCAGTATAGACTTATATAAAGTAGAAACAATTATCACAGATTTTAGTTCGGTTCCAAATTGAGGAACCGTAGAACCGAATCGGTTTCTGAACCGGTTCGGTTCTAAATGATTTTGTCTTTCAAATATAAGGAACTGAACCGTATATACATCAAACGGTTCAGTTCTAGTTTATACGGTTCAGTTCTTGTTCCTGAAATTTATGGTCGGAACCGAACCGTTCCTATGCCTAGTTCTACCATCCTGTTTCTTTTTCCGCATTCTATTATGTTATCCTTGTAGGCATTATTATTCCATTAGCTTACTTAATTCTATGTCAGAGCTCCCTTGCACCTCTTGTTCTGTCATCCTGGTTTGTATACTTGTTTAATTTTTCCTTATCTCAGCTAAAGGGAAATTGGTTCCCTCCTGCTGAGGCTTCTCTCAAACACCGTTAGATTAAGAAGTTGATATATGATATCCTCGCTCAATCTCAGGAAGCTCATATGGATGATTGCATTCATTCACATTCTTCCCCTTAAGTACCCCAGTTTATACGGTTCAGTTTTTGTTCCTAAAATTTATGGTCAGAACCGAACCGTTCCTAGGCCTAGTTCTACCATCCTGTTTCTTTTTCCGCATCCTATTTTGTTATCCTTGTAGGCATTATTATTCCATTAGCTTGCTTAATTCTATGCCAAAGCTCCCTTGCACCTCCTGTTCTGTCATCATGGTTTGTATACTTGTTTAATTTTTCCTTATCTCAGCTAAAGGGAAATTGGTTCCCTCCTGCTGAGGCTTCTCTCAAACGCCGACAGATTAAGAAGTTGATATATGATATCCTTACTCAATCTCAGGAAGCTCATATGGATGATTGCATTCATTCACATTCTTCCCCTTAAGTACTCAAAAATATAGACAATAATGAAACTGCCGCCGTAGAGCATTTTGAAGAAACTAATTCAACACAAGTTACTCGTGGAAATTGTTTGAGTTCTGCTCAAGCTCCTTTAAACGCTCCCAAGTCTCGTAAAACAACTTTCCATCTTCCTCACAAAATATCATTAACCTTGTCATTCTCTCATTTATCTTCCCCGATGGAAAATACTTGGTGATGAACTTTTGTTACAAGCTCTGCCAAGAGTTGATAGAATTAGGAGGGAACTTGTTAAGCCACTCCTTGGCCTTGTCTCTTAGGCTTGAGGGGAACACCCGTAATCTCAATTGCCCGACATTCATGTTATGAATATTCAATCGATCACGTGCCTCTTTGAACTCCAAAAGGTGTAAATATGGATCCGAATTGGCATGGCCTAGAAAGATAGGGATAGTTTGCAAGAAGTTTGGTTTTATATAAAAAGATTCTTCCACCAACAGTTGCAACACAATACATTTGGTATGCGCCACCAAAGAGGGTAAGGCACACTCCCTCATGGCCTTCCTTCGTACACCTCGTCCTCCATAGTAATTAGATTTACTTCTTGAGGCTCTTCTTCTTCTTCTTCTTCCAGAACTAGAGGGTCTAACTCAATGTGGAAAGTACGAGGTCCAAGTGTTGGATTCTCACGCCTAACCTCCAAGGCTATATCAAATAAGCTACCAAGACCTCCCCAGTCTTGAACTCTCAGTAAGGTAATGTCGTTATCGTCTTCACTACCACTACTACATCTCACTATACTCGGAGCCACTTTATCAAAACCGTAATTAGTCTTCCAAAAATGGATGGTGTGCTAGAAGATGGCGTGCATGATTGTTGAAGGGGCATAAACATGAAAAACACACTAGCCAACCACTAGAAGTTAGGCCTCCAAACTCTTAAAGTACTCAAAGCCTTGAGGACCTTCCACGGTGCTTCTTCCCCTTAAGGAAACATCAATGAGCACTTCAAGAGTTCGAATGTGATTTGGTACGTGACACAGTGGCCATCAAGTGCAATGGTCACCGAGGCGAACCGTGATGTAGGCTTACGTGGTCCAAAATACCGAAATCACGAAATAAAGTCCTAAGAATTTAGGGTGTAGTGGAAATTAAGTTCACTAAATCTAGACACACTAACTACTAGGCTTGAAAGTAAGACAATACTTAGATATGCTTCCAAGAATTTAAATACACAAGGTAAAAGAGGTAGAGATAAGTGAAGCAATCTCAAGCAAAACAAACCCTTCGATGGGTCAAAGGAATAGGCTTCGATAGTTCGAAGCCGTGCCCCAGGTTCGAAAATGAAGGTTACACTTTGATGGATCGAGAAAAATTCTAGATGGATCGAAGGATGACCCCGAGTCTCCTCCTACAACAATGCTTCGATAGATCGAAAGGAATTCTCGACAGATCAAAATAATGTCCTACAAAAAGGTTAGAAACACAAATTCTAGCATAATTTTACCTCAAGGTATCTACCAAAGTATTTTAGAGATCAAAGACAAAGAAAACAAAGTCCTAAATGGAAAAATAAAGGAAAACTATAAAGCTAAGAAACAAATGTCATAAGAATGTCCGGATAATCCGCAATCAAAGGCTATATGAAGCTTAGAAATCAAAGTGAAATCAATCCCCAGCAACGACACCAAAAACTTGTTGGTAAGAATTGTATCCCTACACTTTGTGAAAAATTATCTAGCTCATAAGTGCAAAAAATTCTGCTACCCGCAAGTATACGGGGTCAAGTTATATTATTTTGTAAAGAAGTAGAGTGTCAAACCCACGATGATTGACCACTTAAACTCCTTAGCTTGACTCAATTAATCACTTTAAATTACGGATTAACTAGACACAAGACATGACACTAAAACTAAAGCAAGAAGTGTATCTTACAAGACTAAGTTCTTTAGAGACTTAGCATTGCAAGAGATGGTTGAACTACAATGAGTGGATAAACGAAAGATTGATTGATTGTTTACTACTAACTAAATTAAGTGAAAATATAAAGTAAGAGCAAAACAAAATGTAAATGTTTGGTCGGCTAGAGATGTCACCACTGACTAACTCAATGTACCAACAATGTCCAAGTTATAAGTTTAGTCTGATTCACCTGTGCTTGTCCAATTCGTGATTCTTTCGAGTCACCATTGGTGGTGAACCGAATCTTCTAGGCCATTAGGGCACTAGAAGTGTTCCGGTCCAACATTCAAATATAAAACAAACCGAAACTAGAATGCAACTCAATTACAAATAGTATCTTAATCATACTACATGCCTAATGAGTTCACTATGTGTTCACTTATGATGAATATGAATGACTTTCCTTCCAAAGTCCCTATTAGAGGACATGAAAGTAGGTTTTAATGACTTTCCTAATTCACATCTTTTAGAACATGACTTAGAAGAAGTAACGATTACCCAATGAAAACCAAACTTTAAGCCCATCTTCTCAAAAACAATCTAAGTCATATTTACAAAGTTGACAATCAACCTTACTCTAAACAAGAGAAGAATAACCTAATCAGTAACAAATACTACTCTTTAAATCAATGAAGCTCATATACATCTGGCTTATAAATAACTCAAATGATTTGCTAGAACCATAAAGAAAAGAGTTGCCACACCCATGAACACCCAATTGTGGTAGGTATGTCAACCCTAATGAAACTCGCAAAATTATAACCGGCATAAATAAGCCAAGATTCACATCTCCAGTACGATCGTAGGTATGAACCACCTGGATCCTAAACATTAACTCCTCCCGGATCCCAAATTCGAAACCTGAGCAGCTCCCTTAGAAGCTTTAAGTCCAGGCCTAATACATACATCCTAAAGACAACCCAAATCCGCATGTACCAAACCAAAGGTCCAGCCTTCTCATTCCTACGGGCTCAGTCCAGCCCAACATCCATGCCACCAAATCTGCCACGACGCAGCACCATCGAAACAGATTGCTGATGCCTGCCGGTCGATAAGGCAAACCCGAGCACCTCCTTCAAAGCCATCCCTAACTCCGAAACGGTACCACCCGATAACAGCTTCAACCATACTCGCTAGCAACTTTGGAAAAACACCAAATTGACCGATCATTGACTTACAGGATCTCTCGTAGCCTGCCACAACCCTCTCGTCTAAAAACCCTACCTCCATGTGAATCTGCTTCAAGTGATCAAGGGCAGGCCGCAAACCATGCCAACCAAGAACCGAATGGGTTTGCAACCCTCATATGCACTGTTCCAAACGAATCTCGCTAGAACTCAAGGGTGACCAGAATTTTGAGATATGGCCTGGTCACGAGATGTTCTGGGAGAGGTGCTGGCGAGGACCAGCGGTGCATAAACTTTGCGCCTAAGGACCGCCGCCAAAAGAGCACGTTTCATCAAATACGAGATTTAGATAAGATTGATAGTTTTATTTTTTTATCAAACCGGATAGCGATGGTGTTTTTTTCCTCTAATATTCCAAATCTATGAGATGCATCTATCCGGCCATAAGCAATCTCTCCTAAGTCAATTTGTTAGTGTTTTCTGTGGGATTCATCCATCATTATTAGGTTTTGCATACATATAGAGGTTGAACGGGCATGTATATCTTATCAATATGTTTTCAAATTTGTTGGTTCAACATATTTGTATTCATTCATCATCATCAGATACATGTCACGTTTTCAGTTTTGGTCTGAATATATATACTAGAAGTAGGCACACACCCCAGGTTGTGTATTTGTGCAACGAGAGAAGAAACTACAGTGCAAATTGCATGGTAGTTTCTTCTCTCTTTGATTTTTTTGTTGTTGTTGTGTTTTATTGTTATATCCTTGAATTTTTTTTCTTGGTTAGACATATATCACAGAAGGGCAATTTTAGGTATTATGAACTTTTGAGCATAGTAACTGTTAAAGGCCATTCTCTTTTAATTAATAGAGACAAGAGATAGCCTGGTCACGAAACATCCTTGGAGAGGCGTTGGCGAGGACCACCGGCGCATAATGTTTAGGGCTAGGGACCGCCGCTAAGAGAGCACGTAGAAACCCTACACCTTTCATCAAATACGACTTACATAATCTGAGATTTATACAAGATCGGTAGTTTTATTTGTTATCAAACCGAACAACGATGGTGTTTTTTTCCTTTAATATTCTAAATCTATGAGATGCATCAATCCGGCCATAAGTTATCCCCGCTGAGTCAATTTGCTAGTGTTTTATGTGGGATTCTCATGATTAGATTTCGCATACACATAGAGGTGGAACATGCATGTATATCTTATCTATATGTTTTAAAAACTGTTGGTTCAACCTATTTATATTCGTTCATCATCATTAGATGCATGTCACATTTTCAGTTTCGGTCTTAATATATATACTAGAGGTGGGCACACACCCTAGGGTGTGTATTTGTGCAAATCGCATGGTAGTTTCTTCTCTCATTGCGGTTTTTGTTATTGTTGTGTTTTACTTTTATATTCTTGATTTTTTTTTCTAGGTTAGACATATATCACCAAAAGGGAAATTTTAGGTATTATAAATGTTTGAGCTTAGTAACTGTTAAATGCCATTCTCTTTTAATAAATAGAAAGGAGAGATGGCCTGGTCGCGAGACGTCTTAGGAGAGGCGCTAGCGAGGACCACCAGAGCATAAAGTTTGCGGGTAGGGACTACTGCCAAACGAGCATGTAGAAATCCTATGCCTTTCATCGAATACGACTTACATAATCTGAGATTTATACAAGATCGGTAGTTTTATTTGTTATCAAACCGAACAACGATGGTGTTTTTTTCCTCAAATATTCCAAATCTATGAGAAATATCAATCCGACCATAAGCAATCCTCGTTGAGTCAATTCGTTAGTGATTTCTCTGGGATTCATCGATCATTATTAGGTTTTACATACATATAGAGGTTGAACATGTATGTATATCTTATCGATCAATATGTTTTAAAAACTGTTGGTTCAAAATATTTCTATTCGTTCATCGTCATCAGATGCATGTCACGTTTTCAGTTTTGGTCTTAATATATATACTTGAAGTGGGCACACACCCCAGGTTGTGTAAATCACACGGTAGTTTCTACTCTCTTTGCAATTTTTGTTGTAGTTGTGTTTTACTTTTATATCCCTGAATATTTTTTTTCTAGGTTAGACATATATCACAGAAAGGGCAATTTTAGGTATTATGAATGTTTGAGCTTAGTAATTGTTAAATGTCATTCTCTTTTAATTAATAGAGACAAGAGATAGTCTGGTCGCGAGACGTGCTGGGAGTGGCGCTGGCGAGGACCACCGGCGCATAAAGTTTGCGGCTACGGACCGCGGCCAAAAGAGCACGTAGAAACCCTACGCCTTTCATCGTATACGACTTACATAATCCGAGATTTATAAAAGATCGATAGTTTTATTTTTTATCAAACCAAATAACTATGGTATTTTTTCCTCTAATATTCCAAATCTATGAGATGCATCAATCCGGCCATAAGCAATCCTTGCTAAGTCAATTTGTTAGTGTTTTATGTGGGATTCATCGATCATTATTAGGTTTTTCATACATATAGAGGTTGAACATGCATGTATATCTTATCTATGTGTTTTAAAAATTGTTGGTTCAACATATTTCTATTCGGTCATCATCATCAGATGCAAGTCACGTTTTCTTTAGTTTTAAAAATTGTTGGTTCAACATACTTCATGAACTTAGTCACTGTTAAAGGTCATTCTCTTTTAATTAATACAGATATATGTATGCATGTGTATACTGCTGTATAATTACTTTGACGATTGATTGAACAAAAACCAAACAGATTTGGAGAAAGAAGTGAGGCTTTTGAAAAGAAAGGCAAGTATTCCAATGGCTGCAAATGGAGGAGACGAACCAGGACCTGTCGGAGAAGACTTGCAAAGTGAGATATGTGGCGAGAATCACAACACTGCTTACTGCATGCCACCACAACATCTTTCTATAAGGATGCAAGTTCTCAGAAGTAACTATTTGGCCGGTTAAGGAGGAGGACCCGGAGGTAAAGGATGACCTAGAGATGTGCTGGGTTTGTTTTGTATTTGACCACATTGTCAATGATTGTCCCAAGTTAAGGAAGAAGCCGCCACTGCCCCGCAGATGAACAATTGAAGAAGCTTTTCCTCTAATTAATTGAACAATGAACAGCCATATGATTTGAACAATATATTTACTTCCAGAAGTGCCATATGATGTATGCTAAGTGGCCAATGTGCATTTTCTTCTTTAATTTTCAAACTTCATATCTGCGATCTTGTTCGTATGGAAAGTATAGGTATTTGTGCCATTGAGAGATCTTTATACCTAACTCTGTATCACCATTTCATCTTGCTTCATCGTGGGAGTGTGATTCGTACGTGTAGAAAGCCTATTAGTCTAGGTACGTACGCAAATAATCATGCCTCAAGTACGTTATGCAAAGTTGAATTCATTTTCTTTTAAATAATTATGATACTCTGAAATTCTAATGTGTTTTCTTTTAATAAAAGTTAATAGTATGATATAAATTTTGATCAAGTGCTAAGCCACAGAGATCACGTTGCAATTCATCAATAGTTTTCTCTAATCAGAGGAGAGCGAATGCTGTCTGGATACACCATATCTTTGAGTCCAGGAATGTCGATGATCTTCTTGCCTAGTGTATCCGTCTCATCCTCGCCTAATTTGCTCATTAGTATTATATGATTGGACCAGTCCAATATCTCAGGCTAAAACATCTTCCAGTAAAATGATTGCCGAATCCAACCTGGTACCGTCAAGTAATAATCTCCTTGGCATGCACTGTCCACGATCGCTTCGGCGGCGTTCATAACACGAAGCACAGGCATTGCACTTATTTCAGCCTATACAGCATTCATGTACCTAACAGATGTTAAAGAATAATCGATTAAGCACATAAGCGCATGCATTATCCAATTACAGGGCAGAAGATACTTACATCTCTCAATTCTTGATCTAATACCAGTCGACCTTCTTTGTTCATAAACTTCCCTCGACTCATTTCCGATTCAACTAGCCCTGGAATCACATTTGTTATCCTTACTTGGTCCCCAATTTCAACTCTCAACGACTCGTAAAAGCTTAGCACTGCTGCTTTGGTAGCCTGAACCAAAAGTACTTACTATAAGGACTAGCTCGCTAGATAGAGATCAACACAAGAGATTGTGCAAACTTACACTATACATGCTTAGTCGTGGTACGAGTAACCATCCAGCAGCCGATGCGATGACCACGATCCTCCCTCGGCTTCTTTGAAGGTGCGGAATCGCAAAGTATGTGCCGTAAACTGAACCCCAAAAGTTTGTGTCCTGAAAAAGAAAGCTGATGAATATATATTTCTCGATTACAAATTAGTAATTAAGTAACACGTTCGTTGCTGGAACATGTAGATGAATGATGTGACTATTCTCATAAGATAAGAATAATGATCAACCACTGTTATTACGTACCATTGCTGGTGCTATGTTATTGATATCAGGAGTTTCTTCAAACATGCACACGGGGGTAACACCAACATCAGTAACAAGGTGATCCACCGCCAATTACAGTACGTTATTAGCATAGATATGATTAACATAAAGTACATTTACTATTTGTGCATGTAGAAACAAACTTAACAAAGTGCATAGTTTTCAATTTCCATTCCCTAGTTAATTACATGCATGTCACATGTGTTAAGACTACGAAAGATGATCGTATATATGATAGAAATGTAAATACAACATCCAAAGTGATTCACTGTTGCATCAACAAAGCGCTTACAAACTTCAACTTTGGAAGCATCTGTAGGGATGTCAAGAACATCTGGGGAGCCAACCGGCATAGCTCTGCTCGCTACATGTTAGAGACGGTGCTCTCTTCTCGCTACAAGAAGTAGAAGAGTTCCTCTTCTACTGTACTCATACGCCACATTCTTCAACAATCAACGTACAAGAACTTCAATCATTCTTAATAAAAAAGCTATATTAATTCAATAGATAAATATGAGATTGACTACCTCGCCTATTCCAGAGGATGCTCCGACGATGAGTATGACTTTTTCGGCCACGTCTTCATGAAACAGCAGCGGCTCTATGGTTGAGAGGAGAAAGCTTGAAAAACAGATAGGGTGGCAGAAAGAAGAGCACCGAGATGAGACCTATGGGAGGAACGACCAAGTTTAGTACTAAGTTGATGATATCCATGGCTCCTTTGTTTTGATTTCGATTGACCTGGATCGAGTAGAAGGTGTACGACAGTTTTGCCGCTTACATATTAATCTTTTATTAATTTGCGGGAGTCAAGAGAGTTTAACAACGTAGCAGGGCTGCGTGGAGAGAAGGGAGAACATGTATTCTTTGTTAGAGCACCCGCATCGGTGCCAGCACAAGTAGGACGAATCCGGTGGGCCACCTCAGCACGAGTAGACGGGATTTTGGTGTGTAACGGTGAGGTGCAGAGTAACGACCGATAGTTGACGAGAGAGAAAATGTAGCAGCTCGAGCAGCGATTGCTCGAGCAAGAGATTGTGCTCAAATAAGAGGTGCAAAGCTAAAAACTGGTGCAGGTGCTTTTAAAGAGCTAAAATTATTCTGTAAAACAGAACTGCAAGTGCACTGCGCGTAAAAATAAGGGTAAAAGAAGAATTCAATATTTTATTTATTATTTTTATCCAAAATTTTAACTTTTTGTTAGTTTTAAGTCAATAAAAATTATCACACAGACAGTACTAGTGCACTGCTGTATAAGGAATAGGTTCCGGTTATAGAGTAACATATATGTTCATGCAAAATGTAAAAATTATTCTAAATACGGCGGTGTAAGTGCATTACCTATATAAATATGCACACATGATGTCTAAGCCTTATGTTAGGCTATTAGGTAGTCACATGATTGTACTTTCATATTTGAAGTGTTATTACAAAAAACAGGGACTATAGCCGACGACCTAGAGTTAACGACTATAGTCAGACCAGTTGTCGGCTATAGTCATAGCTGATGATCGGCCGTCGGCCATACGGTCGACGGCAAAACTATGGCCGATGACCAGGAGGTGGGTCGTCAGGTATAGTCCTACCTATACCTGACGACTGGTCAACGGCCGGTGTTGACCGAAGGTGGACTATACCCGACAAGCAGAAGGTGAGTCGTCGGGTATAGGATTTAGTATAGCCGATGACCAAATTCCAAGTCGTCGACTATGGTATAAAATTTCAGAAAAAAAAATACCAAAAATGTACAATTCTAATCCCCGAACTTACAATTGCATAATATTCTTGATCGAAGTTGCAAAACACATTAGAAATTCACTAACAAATCACAAATTCACACATATTACACCTTAACCTATGGATGATCCAAATTGATGTTATTGAAAACATCGACATTACACTACAAGAAAAACTCACCTAGACGGCCGACCGTTTCCGTCGTCTAGGTGAGCTTTTCCGTCGTCTAAGTACTTAGACGACGGAACTTCTGTGGACTAGGTTACGTCCTCCAAGTACCTTCGTCCAGGTATTTAGACGATGGAAATGGAGGAGTGTGCGGTCTAAGTGCGACTTAGACTGCGGAAAAACTCCGCTGTCTAAGTGATCACTTAGACCACGGAGAATTGATCTCCGTCGTCCAAGTGAAACTTAGACCGCGGACTTTTTCCGTGGTCTAAGTCGCACTTAGACCACAGAGAATTGATCTCCGTGGTCTAAGTGATCACTTAGACCGTGGAGAAATGTTTCTCCGTGCATATGACAGTCGCCGTAGTCTAAGTGATTATTTAATTTTTTTTAAATTAAAATTTTAATTTAAAGTAAAATATTAATAATTTAATTAAAATACTAAATTCTCATTTAAATAATTAAATATTTATAAATTAATTAAAATAATAAATTGTTACTTAAATAATAAAAATTTGTTCGTACATTCATGAAATTAAATTGTTCGGAACCAGAAAAAACGATATGATAAACTACGAAGCTAGAATTCATGCAAACTACTAATATACTGGAGGAGCAGATGCGCTGCCGAGTCCCCCGCCTCTAGCTGGGTTGTCGTCGTCAGGGTATGAGTTTGGAGGAGGTTGACACTGTCGTCGAGCCTGATTTTCCATGAGGGTGACGAGTTGGGCTATATGCGCTTCTTGTTGATCAAGCCTTTAACGCATAGATTGATTTTCCTCCCATGTGAGTCGAGTCTCTTCAAAGGCTGCTTGGACGGCCGCAGCCTGAGTACTTTTCCTCGCCAAACATCCCGTAGATGAGTCGGAGGACAAATCTCGCTGGACCTTGCGTCCCATTCCCCTAACCTCCCTTCCAGCTCTACGACTGTATACCTCATCGGCGATTGCAATTTCGCTCTCCATCGATAGAGAAGGCAGGTCTTCCTGCGACAAATCCGGATGTGCAAGCTGAGTGTTGGCTAATTCCTCCTGCGCCTGTTCTACCAACCTCGCCTGAAAAAAATAATAAAAATTAAATAATTATAAATTTGTATGAAAATTTAATAAATAATAACTACGCTAATTAAAAACACATATATATCACTTACGCCGTATTGACTCGCTTCATTCTCGAGCCCAGACGTCACGTACGCGCTGATGCTAGCATCCAGATAAGGGTGTTTAGAGCCCTTATCTCTGTGCTCCTTAGCTATTTGAATCACTTGCGTGGAGCCGGAGGTATGATGTTTGTTCTTCTTCCCCCGGTTGGTCTTGTTGATGTTGGAGAATTTCTGTTGGACAACATAAATTATTAAAAAATTAAAAAATAACTAAAATAAAAATAATTTAATTCTCTTAATTTAAATAAAAAATAATCACCTTATATTCTTCTTCTTCGAAGTGGTTACACAACCACAACCACTCCCACTCATCTTCCCTATCCCCACGCAGCTCTACGGGGGTAGGCACGGGGCCGATATCGTCATAATACTTATGAAGTTTGTATTTCCAATCACGGTAGATGGCGTTGGCGGTTTGGTTGATGTGCCTAAGCATCTCCAGTGTGAGATCAACCTCATATTGTTCCTATAAGAAATAAATAGGAAATTATAATCGTATATATTATGAAATTACGATTTTTATTGGTTATTAGAAAATAAATTTAAAATTGTACGTATTACGTACCGAAAGTTCTTTAAACACTTTCGCCTTCTCTTCATCAGGCAACTCCTTCCAAGTAGGGGCAGTCATACGAACCCTTTTGCGAAATATTGACCCTATGTTGTGCGCTGAGAGACTAGTTAGCTGAGATGTGAGAGGGTCATCGGTGAATTTGTCGTACGGCAACTGGATTTTTTTCTCGGTCGCCTTGAACAATTTCTCAAATTTTCCTCCTTTGACGAGACCGCGAGTCCTTTTGGGTTGAGGGTCTGTCGGAGCCTTCCTGGCCTTATGCCGCGCGCTGTAGAGGATAGATTTAGAGGAGGCCGACGACGCCTGAGTACTTTCTGCCATGGACGTCGGACCGGAATGGGCGTCATCACCAGTCGGGATAGGTGGGGTAGCGGGAATTTCCCCAGTGAGCGTTGTCGAAGGACCAGCTAAAGGGTCCGGAGGAGATGTGTCGTTGTCCTCCTCTAAATCCCAACCGACTTTCTCTGTCAAGCGTCGGAGTAGAGCATCTTCGGCCTCCTTTTGGGCCTTTTTCTTTCCCGACGGGGCCATTTTAATTTAGGAGTTGTTAAATTATTATTACCATAACAATTATATAAAAAAATTTACGATAATTATTTACAAGTATTGAGTGTGCCTAAGATTTAAATAGAGTACACTAGCTTGGTGTTTGGATCGTTCAATAGATGTGCGACCCGCGCGATAAAGTATAAACTTTCAATCAATCAGCCTTGGTTCAATCGAAAAACATGGCCAGTTAGGGATAAAGATAATGCGAGAGGCATGACTAATTTCGACAAAACACCTCGAGGCTAACCAAATCAATGGTATATACTCTATTGGTGTTAGTCTTTCTTAGATCCAAAACCTGTCACCAGTCATAACCCATTTCTAGACACCATATCCGACATTCAGCCAATATTTCGAAAATTTACACTCCCTCAAGTCCTTTGCAAACTCCGTCATCAACCTCGTGTCCATAACTTCACTTAGGTTATGGTGTGCGGTGATGAAATCCACACATCACGAGGGGTTAAGGAGATAAGCTAGGAAATGAGGCGCCATCTATTCCAAAGAGTGCGACTTAATAAACCGCACTTATGTACTAAATTTAAATCAAAGACTACCAATTTGCTACAAAATTGTCATAATTACCAATTTATTATTTTTAATAATTCACTAATTACTTTACCATATTTACTATAAATTTACAATATTAATTACAACAATATTTACAAGTTATAATTACATGCAATAATAATTACCAATTATACTATTAATTAAAATAATATTTCATTACAATAATTAATTATTATTTACCATGCCTTCACAATAATAATTATTCATTTACTAACTAATATTAATTATTATTACCAATTATTACTAATATATTATTTTTACTAATTAATTTACCAATTTATTAGTTAAATGATAATTATGTTAAAAAATTAAATATTACCTAAAAGATAAGTCGCTGGAGGGAGGAGGGAGTCACCGGAAAGTCGCCGAAGTGGTGAGTCGCCGGAGAGAGGGAGACACCGAATTTTTGGTAGCCAGAGAGAGGAGGAGCCGGATTTTTGAGAGAGAGTGAGAGAGAGAGAGAGAGGAGAGGAGGATTGATTTGAGATGGGATGAGGAAAAGAGGATCAGCCACTGCCTTTATATACAGGTTCATTTAGACCGCGGAGCCCCTTTTTCCGTCGTCTAAATGCACTTGGACGACGGAAAAGGGTGTTTTCGTTGTCTAAGTGAATCGTTTCAAAATTTTGAAAAGGCGCCCAATTAATTTGGCGGGTGGGAGTTAACCGCCTTAATTTTAGGAACCTTTTCAAATTTGACTTAGACGACGGAGATAGGTTTCTCCGTCGTCTAAGTCAAATTTGAACCGTTTTCCCAAAAAATTGGCGGTGGTATTAAGCCGCCATGGTTCTTCAACCTAGATGACGGAGACACACATGGACAACGGAGATAGGTAACCTCCGTGGTCCAAGTGAAATTTACGTTAAATTAATTTTTTAAAATAATTCGAAAGGAAGTTGCCAATTTGTCATTCGAATGAAATACTCGTAAAATATCGATTAACACATCATATATATAAACAATTGAATTTGAGACGACGCATAATCTTACGATCTTTAAACTTGTTAAGTATCTACTAATCTTTATAACTTAAGTGTTATTAAGTATCGGCTCAGTGCATATCGATATTAACAAAATAGAATTTGGACAAAATAACCGTTGGATACATTCACCGTAAGACAATATATAATTAGAATAATTTTCAGAAAATAGTAAGTTCGTGAAGGGTTTCATCGGCACAATCAACCGTAAAACCGAAATTTTGACAAACCGCAAATGTGGATACATGAAAATTCGTAACTCCTATTTTGGAACCGTCGAAGCTCACACTCCAAGAATTGTTTACTCTATGGTCTTGACGAAAAGAATATGCATTGGGACATGGTCTAGATGGTCGTTGTCTTAGATAAAATTATGAAATCTTCACTTGGACGACGCAAACACACGTTTGCATCGTCCAAGTGAAAAATCCCTTAATTTAGGAGTTGGGGCCTTGGAGTTTAGGGTTTTGGGTTGGGGTATACTTAGACGACAGAAACACCCGTTTGCGTCGTCTAAGTACTATTTTTAGGATTTAGGGTTTTATAAATATATATAAGTATAATTTAGGGTTTAGTATTGTGTATAATTACCTTAGTATGGACTACGAAAAGTCATTTTTTCGTCCCCGTTTTAATAGTCGTGAAAATAATTAATTACCAATTAATGTGATTCGATCGATCAAATTATCGATCGATCCGATCCTTCGATCCAGATGGATTGATTAATCAACTAATTTTAATTTACGTCGGTCGAACCGACCACACTATGTAATTAATTAAGTACAAAATTAATAGTTGTACATATGTACGTACTCCTCCTCATAATATATATTAATTAATTGATCGATGAAGCATCATATATTACAATAATTAATTACTAATTAATATTCCTCGTTGTTATATTGTACTCTTTGTCATAATCGTCATCATCTTCATCTTCGTTATCCGATTGCTCCTCCTCCTCATCATACTCAACATCGTCCGACTAATAACCTGAGTCCTCGTCCTCGTCTTCATCATGCACGTCTTCTTCATCTACCTCATTAATTGCATCAATAATCTCATCTTCAGTTAGATCTGTACAACCATCAGGTATGGGTAAGCATTCACCATCTTGAACCGGGTCCATTATGTCGGAGCAGATGACAGAAATATTAGGCTCTTGATAGGCAGGAATGTCTCTTTCCGATTCAGCAGCATCTTCGGTCGCCGTGTCCCTTCAATTGTCGTAGTATTCCATATTCCTCGATGAGAGATATGGTTCACTATTTTTCACCCTTCACCAGCTTTTGGATCATCGAGATAGAACACCTGCCTAACTAAGGTGGCGAGAGCGAAAGACTCATCCTCATACTAGCTTGAGTTTGTATCGACTGATAAAAGTTTTAGCTCTTCCTTTGTACGCTTGAACCATTTGCACTAGAATAAGAAAACGTTGACATCATTCCCGTAACATAGCTGAACGACATATACAATAGCCCCGAAATATAGATCATTGTCTTTCTCAACCGCTACCCCACTGTTTTGTGTTCTTCTTCCTTCATCTCGGGCCAATGAATGGATGGAACTTTACACCGTTCACAAAACATCCGGGATAAATATAGTGTTTAATCGGCTTCCCTGCTAGCAAGTGCTTTGGCCAGGACCACCACCCCCCGTGGTTTTCGGATTTTTGTAGATCAATCATTTGCAAAAAAGGGAAAATTTAAGGGTTTACTTTCTACAAACATGATCAATATGTATATAAACTAAATACTGAGACATACGTTTGTACGTACCCATTTGAAGAAATAATCAGGGAACTTCTTCTCAACCATTTTCTCAAACCACGCCGAACTTTTGTCCGGATTTAATGCCTGAAGCCTCTCCCTGTATGACATCATGTACGGCTTAACTTCGTCATAGTCTCGCAACACTACCCAATGTGCCTCAATAAGTTCTTCCAATGTTAACGATTCATTTAATACTCCTCTAAACGGTCGTACGACATTTGTGACGACAGAAAGATTAATACGGGCACTGGAATCAAAGGCAGTGGGAGGTGGTGGATCTTTGAGGTACATGTTGCAGTAAGTAACACACTCATGCATTAGGTATATCTCGGCTATGGAGCCATCCGGGGCCGACCTGTTTTTGACGAATCTTTTATACTGTCCAAGCTGTCTACAAATTCAAACGTTCAATTAATACATTGTAGAATAAGTACATATAGCTAGTAATCTCCAGTGGAACAAATTATGAATCGAAAAACCTGTATAATTAATTAGTTGTACGTACATTTCTTGAGGATACATCCAAGTGTACTGGACCAGACCAGAAATGAGCACCTGTTCGGGCAGGTGGATCATTAGGTGAATCATGATGTCAAAGAAAGCAGAGGGAAAAATCCTCTCTAGTTTACAAATGATGTGCACAATTTGTTGTTGCAGTTCCACCACATCTGACCTCTTTAATTCTCTGGCGCATAACCTCTGCCACCATATGCACAATGCCACTATTGGTTCTCCGACGTCACGAGAAAAATATGGTTGAACTACCACTGGAATCAGACGTTGCAGCATAATGTGATAGTCATGTGTCTTTAAACCAACAAACTTATGTTGCACCTCGTCCACTACTCCAATTATAGTAACTGCATACGTAGCCAGATAACGAACGTTCTTAAACCAGTGAAATACATAACGTCTAAGTGTCGTCTTCACTGTGTAAGGTGCAGTTGTCATCTTGTTGTACACTCCTCTCATGTCCCTCCTCAACCACAAGGAATGATGTAAATTCATTGATTCCAGATCTTTGCGAGCTTTGAGAGTATCTTTAGTCTTGAACTTAATACCGAGAATTGTTCCCACCACGCTGTCGCACACATTCTTTTCTATGTGCATCGCGTCCAAGTTGTTTCTCAGCTTCAACTTCGACTAGTAAGGGAGTTCAAAGAATATACTCTGATGATGCCAATAACTGAGATCATGTAGAGGTATTGGATTGCATTTCTTTACATCTGCATCATTGGTCAACACACCAAAGTCGAAATAGCTCAACCTCTCTAAAATCTCTTCGCCCGACCAACTACGAGGTTTAGGATTGTTCTCTACCGTCCCGTCGAAATGAGGTTTATCCTGTCATCACAGGTGGTCGTGAGGAAGCCATCTACGATGACCCAAGTAACACACCTTCCCCGCGTGCCAACTAGAATTCACGTCGTCCAAACATATAGCACATCCATTATATCCTTTCGTCCTGTAGGCTGCCAACATCCCATACGCTGGAAAATCGCTGATCATCCATATTACGGTAGCCCTTATCGTGTCAGTGAATTTGTCATAAGTTGGGATTCCATTTTGCCATAATAGTTTCAGCTCATCGATCAAAGGTCTGAGGTAGACATCTAAGCACTTCCTCGGAGATTTAGGACCTGGAATTAGTAGAGTAAGTAAATTAAATTCCTTGTTCATGCATATCCACGGAGGCAAGTTGTAGGGCATCACAATAACTGGCCAAGTGCTGACGGCAGAGCTATTACTACCTCAAAGATTGAATCCGTCCGTAGATAGTCTGAGTCTAACATTTCTAACCTCTGCAGCAAAGTCTCCAAATTCTCTGTCGAAATATTTAAAACCCTCCCCATCCGCGACGTGTCTCAGGACATCGTCATCTATTTGCTTTTTTGCGTACCATCGCATCGCCTCTGCTGTGTATAGAGACATGTACAGGCACTGCAATCTGGGAATCAAGGGAAAATATCGATGAAATTTCACAAGAATTCTCTTTTTCGAACTCTTCCTATTCAGCTTATATCTGCACTGGTCATTTACGGGACAATAGTCCAAATCTTTATACTCTTTGTAAAACAGCACATAATCATTCGGACATGTGTCAATTATCTTGTACTTTAGGCCGAGGCTGCTCAAGATATTTCTAACCTTATAATGAGATTTAGGAAGATTGTGATCATCAGGAAGCAACTTACATATGTGCTCCTAAATTTCGTCAAAAACACTAACTTACATTTTGTGCTTCACTTTTATCTTCATTTGCTCCATCACATATTGCAACACATTCTCTCGACATCCAGGGTACACCGGGGTCTACGCTTCAAGTAGTATCTTGCTGTACTTATTCATCTCATTAGTGTCAGTGGCTAAGCTAGCAGCAGAGAATGTGTCATTATGCTCATGAGTGGTATTGTAACCTCCCTCTTGGTGTTAGTGTCCACCATGACTAAATCCCGGAAACGCATCATGAACCAAATCTGTAGTTGGGTTCCAAGCAGGGGGGCCGACACCACTGCCGTTGGATGAGGCATCATGGTAACTGTACCCTGAGTTGAAGTATGCTGAGCTGAAGCTTACTGTTTCACCATGCTCGCTCCACGTAGTGTAACTCCAGATCATACCATTTTCGTACAGATGTTGCACCATAACATTAACCTCCACATACTTACAATTAAAACATTTTTGGCACGGACACCTGAAACGCTTCTTTCCCTAACCATATTCTATCACAAAATTCACAAATTCACTAATTCCATCCATATACCGGACATCACTTCTATTCCGCAACTTCATCCAACTCTTGTCCATACTTCTACGAAATTTAATAATTAATTATCATATTAGTCAATTAACTATTAATTCTATATATATTTATACAAATTTTCAAGTAATTATAAAACTATTATATATATACACAAATTTTCAACTACCTTAATTAAATGAAATTATTAATTAATTACATTCAATAATTATCTTTATTAATTATTAGTGAATATACCTACGTACTCTATATCAATTACTTTAATCCGTGGTGGGAAAACCTCACCAATGATCCTCACTGCTACAAGCGGGTCAGATTGATCAATCTGAGAGATGGCCTGGGGGAGGTTCGCATCCTGGGTCTCAGACCATTGCTCTCTCACGATCTAAGTCAATACCTCTAGAGTCACCTCTTATACTCTCGCCTAATTGACAATGAGAAAAAATACATAAATTAGAACAGTAAACATACGTAAACTCATAATCTTCACATTGACTATGATTCATCTGAAGATAAAAACAGCAACCATTAACTTATAATCTTCACATTGATTTATGAATATATATATATATAACTATATCAATTTGAAACACGTACCCAGCCGCCAAAATAGTTTGTAAACTCCCTATTATGGTACTCAAGATCACCGACAACCGCACCGCAGTTTAGATGGATATTTTTCCAGTATTGAACTTCTAGACAATTTATAAATACCTACCAGTGGGTAATGATTAGCTCATATGGTTCTAACTTGTACGACTTTGGCAACAAACCATATACTTCAACTTCATTCGAGAGGATAGAAAGATTGAATTAGGGTTCATCTACTGGCATATGTCGTGGAGGGTCCTCCAACGCTCCCAAATACATCTTGGTGTACGTTACGCACTCGTGCGCAAGATATGCTTCAGCTATACACCCTTCACATGCGGATTTATTAGCCATATAACCTTTGTAGTCCCCCAGTTGTCTATCAAATTGTAAAGTGCATGTGAGGATTATGGAAATACATAATTATATTAAAGAATTTATCATATGTTGAATCGTACGTACCTTTTCATGGAATACATCCAAGTGTAGTATACTGAACCAGTAAGCAATAATTATTCGGGGAGATGGATCATCAGGTGAGGCATGATGTCAAAATTTTTTGGGGGAAATATCCTCTCAAATTTGCACATGATAGAAATGATGTCCTATTACATTTCCCTCAAATATGATTTTTTTTCACTTCTCTAGTGCATAATTTCTGAAAGAATCTTGACAACGCTACTAACGGCTCCACCACCTGACAGGGTAGGTATGATCGAATGAAAATAAGGAAGAGACGTTGAAGCAGCATATGACAGTCATGATTCTTTAATTTGTACATCTTATTGTCCTGGAAGTTAACACACCTCCCTATATTGCTTGCATAGCCTGAAGGATACCTAACATTACCCATCTACCTAAAAATGTCGTTCTTCTGGTCAGGCTTGACAGTGTAAGGAGCTTAAGGCATTAATTTATTCCTTTCTCTCAATCACTTTGATCTTCATTATTCCCATGACCATTTCAAGAACAATCTTGTTACATCCGTAATACAACGGCGTCTGTTGGAAGACAATAAGTTTGTTGTACTTGTCAATACCGACAGTGTTGACAGCTCTGGGTAATTGCTGGACTGGCTCAATAAAAATGAAGCCTTCAACGTCGGTAGGGATATCTTGTACTTGAGCATGTACACCGCTCTCAAAAGGAAACACATCGTTGAGCAACTTCGTTGTTGGATCATTGGATGTACTGGCCATCTCAAAAAAATTGCCCATGGTCATGCTGACCCGCTAATGATGTTTCACCATGATAAATTCAACATGTGTACTTATCCCAAAACCCATTTTTCTTTAGGTTCTCCCATACTATATCAATGGGAAAACGAACCAAATCGTTGCGACACTGACATTGCGTACACATGCAATAATGAATTGTATTCTCCTTCGCATTACACTTCACTTATTCCACAAAATTTCACATTCCAATGCCATATCTTCGATCCCATTTTGAAAGGAAAATCCAACTCTTGTCCATCCTCAAAATTCCTACTATATACACATAAATTAATATATACATGCACAAATTAAAAATTCAACATTATATCTATAAATCTCTTTATCCTACAAATTAATTACATTAATTCTTCTATTCTTAATTAATTACAAATTGACACACACACACACACATATATATATATACATAATTTCGATCATTCAATTCGATCAACTCAAAATCGATCAACTTAACCCAACTAAAAAACAACTCAATTCAAAATCAACATTAATCGATCACCTCAACATCAACAATATCAACACAAATTAACAATGTACTCAAATTAATTACATTAATTATTCTATATATATATTCTTAATTACAAATTAACACTCATATATACATATATATGTATATGAACAATTCACTCAAAATCAACTCAACTCAACTAAAGCACAACAAACAACTCAAAATCTTCACATTCATTCATATCTATACATACAGTCAACATTGATCAACTCTAAATTAATCAACAATATTATTAACACACACACATATATATACATAGCTATATATATGTATAGCAGGAGAGTATCACGAACTCTTTTTGAAAAGCTTCCGACGACACTGACGATTTAAGAGCGTTTTGGGATTTTTTGAAAAATTTGTTTTCAAATGGCTGAGCTGCTGCCTAGATCTGTTTAAATGGAACTATACCCGACGACTTCATTAAAGTCGTCAGGTATAGTATGGTCAAACTATACCCGACGACTTTATAGGTCGTTGGGTATAGTTTCATCACTATACCCGACGACTTCAGTGGTGGTCGTCGAGTATAGTTTTTTTGCCGATAACTTTAGCAGTCGTCGGGTATAGTTTTGACTATACCCAACGACACAAAACTATACCCGGCGACGTCATTGTGTCATCAGTTATAGGTGACTATACCCGACGACTATTCAAGTCATCGGCCTATTTTTTTCAAAGTCGTTGGGTATACTTCTTTTTCTGGTAGTGTGTTCCAGCATTTCAATTTTGGTTACTCGAATAGAATCTGCAGTGAATTAATGAAAATGAAACACCACACATGTTTTTAAGAAGAGTGAAGATTATAAGTTAGAGGGTTATAATATTTCTGATTTTGTAAAGAATTATCCAGTTTTAGTTATGTTTATGTGTGGATGTCTTTGTGTTTGCTATAGCTTTAAGAAATAATGCACGAAACACATACAACTATCTCTATTATACAGGCTGAAATAGCCATTTAAGAGAGTGTTTGTAGAGAACTTTGGATTCTAATGAATACCAAAACCTTGAGAAATATTGTTTCAGGTAAGCTTGATGATATATCTACTGTTGTTCTTGGAAAACAGTTTCAGAATTCAAAGCATAAAGATCTTCAGTTCCATAATGTGTGAGGGAGAGAGTGATTGTCTGCAAGTTGCAGTTATTTTAGTTGTTGAATTCAATGGGAGCAAACATTATGTTAGAAATTTTGATTCAGTTTTAAGTTCTTGATTCAGTATTTGTTTTGAGAAGTTATTCTCATATTCTGTAAACTTGACTATCGGATATCAATGATAATTGATGATTTTCAGATTTCATGTGTTGCAACTTTCAGTACGAGTCTGAAAGCTATTCATTTCTTTTGTAGTATGTCAAGTTTGATTTGATCAAGTGGATGTGATATGTAGCGTTTGTGTTGCATATGTATAGCCTTTACAGTTAACAAACACAAATCCACTGGTGTATAGATGTGTTTGTATTTTGGAGTTTTTGTTTAGAAAACCATTCAGTAGGACAAAGAGATATTTGACATAGGTTTTAAGTTGATATACACTGTCAATTGCTCCATATTTCATATTTGGAATTCAAGTGCATTACAGAAGCTATTGTAGTGGTTCTTAACGGGCAATTTTAGATAAAGTTGCTAATTTATGAGTTCTGCCATAGTGACTGTGATGTGACAGAATTGTGTTTTAGATTTCAAACATTAATATAATTCACGAGTTCCTTAAGTTACTATTTGACATTATAATATTGACTATGTTGCTGAACATAAGCGTTGTTGGTCATAGTAGGAGATTGTTAGAATATGACTCAACAATATCATATATTTAGTTATTCAAGTAACAAGTTAATAGCTAAGTCTTTTAGTAAGAATCGTATTAGGATTATTTATTTAGTACATGTATATCCATATATCAAATACATGAATAAAGTCCAACTGTAATCTTATATGAATCCCGTCCTTTAATATAAACATAATAGAATTAGATTTGGATTCTGTCATGGGTAAATACACAGTCAATTCTTATAAGTATGAGAGTTTGGCTCATGTTCTCGTGTTACGAAGAATTCAAAACCTACCTCATTAAATGTACTTAACGACATAAGAGAAGAGAAAATCATACTCATAATATCAACTACTACGATATATGTATTCAGTGATATAATCTATTAGTTTCTATGTGTTTGATTTTCGTCTTTCATTGTGTTTGTGTTTATGATGACTTGAACATATTCAATATGTGTGTTTCAGATGAGACTCTTTTGCATTTGTTTCATGATTGCAGCAGAGGCAAAGTTTTTTGGTTGAGCATTAAAAACCTAATTGTGTTTTGAAAATCTCTACATTAAGCTGGAATAATTGGTTTCATGCTCAGATTCAATGCCAGTGAAAGTGAAGGGTATCAGTTGGTCTGTTATTTTTATTAATTGTTGTTGGCACCAATAGAACTGGTGCAATAGACAGGTGTTTGATCATAGATTTATTTTGCCTCATGATATGGCTAAAATTTGTATGGATTCTGCTCATGAAAGGAAAACTGTTAGGCTTAATTAAGTGTCTTGGTACAAAAGCTCATGAGTGTTTTGTTTGCCTAGCAAAAGCGTCCTCCCTCTTAGTACAAGCTAAACATATACAGTTTTATTTTTAGAGTATGATTTCTATTCGAATGCTCTAAACTCAAACCCAGATTTAAAGATCAGTTGCCTATCTCTACCATAATAAGGCAAGACAACGTGGAGAAGTTTTGGGTCATCCGTCGTGTTAAAATTTAAAATGCTGAAATTACCAATAATGTAAAAAAATTGATCACAAATAAAATAGATTATATTGTAAATTCTTAATAAAAAAATTAGGGCAAGCACATGCTGTGCATGTATAACATTTTTGATCCTTTTTTTTGGGATAGATCATAAATGTGATTTAGTTTTAGTGGAGTAACTGCAATAAATAAATAAATTAACTCTTCCCTTTATCTATTACGGTTGCTTCTCTCTAATATTCATGGAAGCTTTTTTTCTATTTTTTTTTTTTACAATTCTTGTTGCTTCCTTTCTACTTTTTTGGGTAGTTGGGCAGTTTTTTGTTTTTTTTTTTCAATTTCAATTTATTGATTTACTTATACAATTACATTATTGACCCCAACTAATTAACTATTATTAAAGATTTTTAGTATTTTAAGGACTTTTTAGTAAAATAATTCTGTTTCAGTTGACAACACCCTCTTTATAAAAATAGGAAATTACACCAAAGGTCACTTAGAGGCCTTAGGTTACACATAAGGTCATTGTATAAGTTTTACACACATAAGGTCATTATACAATCCTTTAAAAAATTTAGTTTCTATTTTTGCCCCTGGTATATATAGATATCTACTAAATTCAAATTGAATTGAATTCAAAACAGGAGAAACTTCAAGAACGAAAGGAGGGAGAAGGGCGATCGTTCTAGAGAGAGCTTCTATGTTCTAGATCGAATCAGCTATGTGTGTTTGTGTTAGAGAGAGAGAGAGAGAGAGAGAGAGAGGAGCAGTTCCGGCGAATTTTTGGAGGAGAAGTTCTGGCGAATTTTGGGAGGAGAAGTTCCGGCGAATCGGAGGATTTCGGTGATAAAAGCTTGGGTAAGGTTTCCATTCTGCTCACCTGTAGATATTTTGTGCTTTGTTTTGTTTGATTGATGTGTTGTTTGATTCGATTAAACCGATTTCGAATTTCGGTTTTCCGATTTTGATTCTTCTACTTTGGATTATGTATGGCTAATTGTAGTGATATTATTTTATGTGTTCGTGTGTGATTGATGTGGCTAATTTGTGTGTTTTGATATTTCGTGTAAATTATGAGAAGTTACAGACTGTTAGTACTACATCTGTTGAGTGAGTACACTACTGCATCCCATTGAACACACTAGTTATCTGTGCTGTGTGTTCTGTGTGTGTTTTGAGTTGATAGTACTACCTCTGTTGAGTGAGAACACTACTGCATCCCATTGAGCACACTAGTTACATGTTTTGTGTGTTCTGTGTGTGTTCTGACTTGATAGTACTACTTCTGTTGATTGAATACACTACTTTATCCCATTGAACACTCTAGTCAGCTGTTCTGTGTGTCCGATTGAGTGAATACACTACTGATGTCTAGTAAGGATACTACTTCTTTCTTGTAAGTATTTTTTGTTTTGATTTGCAGATTGGGATCTATGGATTTTGATTTGTATGCAAAGTGCACCTACATCAACAAAACAATCATGTTTGATCTTACGCCTACTAAAACTTTCATTGATATGGTGATGAAAGTGTCATCGCGTTTTCCTGGCTTGAGACAGTATTCTTTCACTCTTGGTTTCTCATTGCCACGCTATCCGAATTGCATGATATCTTGCGATAGGGATTTGAAATTGATGATGAAGACCATGATCGAACTGGAGGTATCGTCTGTGGATATTATTGCTAGGGATTGTGGGCAGAGTAGTTCGGGTACTCTTGTGCATTCCGACATATCATCTTTTGATGATGCTTCTTCTTCTCTGACTTGCACGTCGTCCTCTCAATTCAAATAAATTGCTTGATGCAAATGATTATTTGCCTTGCTTTAGGCCAGAAGCTCTGATTCTTTACTTGACAAATGAATGGGCAAGTTATATCAGCCATGTCAATCAAAAGTTTGAAGGTGGTGTTGTCGAGTTTAGGGAGAAGCTGAATCGTTATGCATTCGAGTCTGGTTTTACCTTCAAGTACTTCAGAAATCACAAGGATAGAATTGTTGCACAATGTTCTCAGAATGAAGGCAACTGTCCCTGGAAAGTTCGTGCTCTAAGATGTAAGGCAAATAACTTTTTTGTCATCCGAGAGCTTAATAACACTCATACATGTACCGCTGGTATTCGTGACCAAAAGAGTAAGCATCTTGGTTCTCATGCCATCAAGTCCATTGTTTGTTCTAAGTTGAAGTCCAATCCTTATGTAAAGCCGAGAGAAATCATGTCAACATTGCAAACTTCTTATGGCTTGCATGTGTCCTATCACAAGGCTTGGTATGCAAGAGAGTTGGCTGCACGTTCTGTACGGGGCAACGAAGGTGACTCCTACTCTCAGTTGTCGTGGTATCGTGAGCAGGTGTTGGCTACCAACCCCGGTTCTCATTGCATCTCGGAGGTGAATCCGCTCACTAGACGTTTTGAACGCTTCTTCTTATGTTTTGGTGGCTGTATTAAGGGGTTCATGTCATGCATGCCTATTTTGTTTGTTGATGCTGCTCATCTCAAGGGCAAGTACAAGGGATACATGCTCTGTGCCACTGGAAAGAACGGGAACGAATGTTCGTTTTTCAGTTTCAGGGATAGTGTATAAAACTAGTAACAGTAGTACTGTCCAAAAACTAGAGTAGTATATTCTGTAAACTACAGTAGTACATGCATCAAAGTTTTAGTTAGCGTGCACCAAGTCCCAGTAGAGTAGTACTATCCAACTACTAGAGTAGTACATTCTGGAAACTACAGTAGTACATGAATCAAAGTTTTAGTTGGCATGCATCAAGTCCCAGTAGTGTAGTACTTTCGAACAACTAGAGTAGTACATTCTTAAAACTACAGTAGTACTTTCAACCAACTGTTGTAGTGTTTTCCATGTGATAGAAATAACTATCCAAGTGTTTTTTTTCTAACTCCATCTCTTAACAATTTGCAGAATTCTACCCTTTTGCATTTGCTGTTGTGGATTCTGAAAATAAAGCCAATTGGAAGTGGTTTTTCGATCATCTCTACACTATTTTGTCGCCACAAGGAAGGACCATTACTTTCTTCATGGATCGACATGAAGGGTTATTGGATGCTGTGGCTACGACATTCCCCGACTCTCCTAATTCCTACTGTTTCTATCACCTGAAAAAGAATGTGGAAAAGCTTTATGAGAAGAAAATGAGTGTTTATGATGTGGAAACCATCATTCATGATTTCATGACCGTGGCATACTCTCCAACAGTTGCTTGCTATGAATTCAACCTTTGGAAGTTGTTGATTTCTGGTCAAGATCTTATGAGGAACTTCTTGGGGTCACTGATTTTGGAGAAGTGGTGTAACGCCTTCTTCAAAGGTAATAGATATGGGGAAATGTCCAACAGCGTGGCTAAATCTTTCAATAATTGGACACGTGAATTGCGTCGTCTTCCTATTTTTGAGATGTTGGAGGGTTTGAGACAGAAATTGATGGTGATGATGGCTGAAGGAAGATGAGATCAGAAACTTGGACCTTTATGTTGTGTCCTAAAATGGAGGAGACTTTGAAGGCTAGGATGAATGTGGGGAAGCACTGGACAGTTCGAAGGTCTAGTGAGACGTTGTATGAAGTCCAGGCATTAAAGAATGTGGCGGTTGATCTCGGGGCATACAGTTGCAGTTGCCGACATTGGCAGATCGATTCTTTCCCCTGTCCCCATGCACTAGCTGCTATACAACATGCCGGTATTGAGTCCATTTACTCTTACATCGAGAATTTCTATGATGTTGGAAGTTACAGGACTGCCTACCAGTTTGGTATTCAGCCAATACCTAACATTGAGAAGTTTTACCATGATGCTCTGAATGAACCGGCCATTGTGAAGCCTCCGTTGACAAGAATCCCATCCGGTCGTCCAAAGGATACTCACATGAAGTCTTCCGTTGAAGGTGGGAAGGCGCCAAGGCCAATCAGATGTGGTCGTTGTGGCGAAAAAGGAAGACACAACAGATTGACGTGTACCAAAGTCATCAACAGCTAACTAGTGTCTATATTACTCACATGTAGTGTATTCAGCAATGTACAGTAGTACACTCGGCCTGAACAGAATAGGTGCTACCTTACCGTAATTTTTCCTTTGTGGGATTTTTTGTTTCAACATACTAATTCGAGTTTGTTGTTCTTCGGTTTTTGTGATTTTGTGTTAGTCAATTGTTCTTTGTATGCGGCAACAATTTGTGTGTGGAACCAACTACATTAGTACTATCCAACAATAATAGTAGTACACTCATCATACAACAAATGTAGCACATACTACTGATTACTCTAGTAAGCACTACTGTTTCAGAATAGAAAGTACTACTTCACGAAAATTTAGTGTACTAACACAACTGTTGTCCGTTGTAAGCACTACTCCAAAACATTCAGTGTACTACTTGAACACATGTGTAAGTACTACTGTTTCACAACCGAAAGTACTACTTCACAAAAATGTAGTGTATTACTAACACTACTGCAGTCTCTAGTAAGTACTACTAACAAATATCCTGGGTACTACTTAAACACAATGCAAGTACTACTATTCAGTAACGTCAGACCATAACAGAAGAATGTACTACATGAAGCCTAACAGAACAGAAAGAACATAAAGAACTAATTGGACTTTGCTTTGCTTCTTATGTTTCTTCTTGTAACTCGGTAATCATAAAGCGGGTCCTTTGTTGTAGTCTTCCTCTTCTTGGTCTTGACAGCTTTTATCATCGAAGGAGGTGACTTCTGCTTGTTTGTTTCAACCTTCTTACTCCACGACCTCAGTTGTCGTGTCGCTGCGAGGGCCATGCTATCATTTTTAAATTTTGATCTGATCTCATATGCATCTTCACTGCTGCCCTGCTTATCATCAAATTCAAAACAAACATAAAAATCAACTAGAGTAGTACATTCTGAAAACTATAGTATTACAGGCATGCACCAAGTCCCAGTAGAGTAGTACTATCCAACATCTAGAGTAGTACTATCTGAAAACTACAGTAGCACATGCAATAAACTGTTGTAATGTTTTTGCAGATTTTCTACCATTTTTGTATGCCAGGTTGTTGTGGATTCTGAAATTAAATCAGTAAATGCACTAATACACAACATACCAGGTTGATTTTTTCATCTTCGGCTTGTTCTTCACCTTCTTCTTCTTCTGCTTCTTCTTCTTCATCATTTTTTTCTTCATCTTCATCTTTTGCTTCTTCTTCTGCTGTTTCTTCTGCTTCTTCTTCCACTGCTTCTTCTTCTTCATCATCTTCTTCTTCAGCTTGTGTCTCTTCTTCTTCTGCTTCTTCCCCTTCCCCTTCTCCTGTTTCAGTTTCTTCTTCTTCTTCAGTTTCTTTCTCGTTCTGTAATCAGATTGGAAATAACACATTAAGCTTTCTGGAAATTGAAATAAGAGAAAAACACTTTATCAGAGAGAGTCAATGACCTCCTCTTATGCAGAGTTGTTTCCCTCCGAAAAAGGAACTTGAGAATCCATAAGCTTAATTTGGTCTAGCTCACGCTGAAACTCCTCGTTCCTCGATTGCAACGAAGCAATCTTGGTATATGCCTCTCCGAGCAGCTTGTAAGCTTCATCTCGTTCCTTCAAGGAGTTCTCTTGGGTGGTGGATGTCTTGCCTTTCATCTTCTACTTCATAATCTCCACTTTCTTGGCGCATTCCTCCTTTTCGCGTATGAACTTGTCGACCATTTGCATCCAGAATTGATTTTGCTCTGCCATCTTCACTTTCTGGTCTTCAAGTTTCGCGATCATGTTTTGAGTGTCGTCAACCTCCTTCTGTATTGGAGATGACTGTGATGCTGCCATATCTTGGAGAGAAGCGATGATTTCAACAAGGTTCTCCTGGGCTCTCTTCTCCCTCTCCATCAACTCTTCTCTGGATATTTCCTCCTTCACATTTAAATCACAAAGCACGAATTCATACAACAGAACACAGGAATCACTACTCTAGACAACAGTACATACTACTAGTGTTCAATGCACATACTACTGAATTCAAAACATTGATACTTACCCACATATTGAATGATGGAGCATCCATGCTCTCTTCAAAACGGTATAAGTTGTCGTCCCTCACCCGTACCTTCTCATTCTTGATCTGCATCTTTTCTCCTAGCTCCTCGTCAGAGAGCTTGCTTAACTGAGTGTGCAGCTTCATCAGCTTCCAGTGTGCAAATCTGACAGGATAACCCTTCCTTGATGCAACTCTTTCACAGATTCCTGTCCTTTCAGCAACCCATTACTGTTCCAGAAAAAAAAAATACACTATTAGAGACCACATCACATCACACAAGCACACTACTGTTCTAACATATATACTACTGCTGACCACACTTCATACTACTGTTGACCACACAATATACTACTCATGTCTACAAATACACTATTAGAGACCAATATAGATTTCTCCATTAAGATACACAACCAGGGAATAAGGGCGTACCATAATTAGTGGGAAACAACCAGAAAGAGAAGTCGGGTTTTCTTTTGATTTGTCTAGCCCTTTCTCCAGATAATTCAGAACCATCTTCGCCCAATTGTAATTATGAAGGCCATCTAAAGCTTGAGCCACATTGATTATGCTGCATGTGACTATGGAAGAGGAGTTTGCGAAGAAGAATGTGGACAACACATAAATAACCATCCAAATTACAGTGTTGTTGTCATTCTTCTTTCCGAGGGCAGCCATCTCGAGAGCCTTATCAAGTTTTGAAATCAGCATACAATCCTGAATCTTGTATCTTTGCAGGAAGCTTGAATCGCGTCTTCTCTCGGTCTTGGAATCCATATCATGGATCATGCCTGGAGCATCAAGACCAGAAACAAAACACAGGTAAATAACACTAAACTAGAAGAATCACTTAAAAGTCAAACGTACTAACACATTAAAGTAGAAGAATCATACCCTTAGCTGGAAGACTAAAGAGTTTTTCCACATCATCTATTGTGAGATGATGTTTCTTCCCACCGATCAAGAATGCTCTCTGTTCAACATCCCAAAATCGTGCTATTCTTGTGATATCATCAATTGATTTGTGGGAATCATCAGATGTCATCAAGCCTTGTGAAAACAACCATATGAAACTGCCAAATGATGTTTTTTGCAAGATCCTCACTGTTTTCGATGGCAATTTTGTATGCAGTTCAGCCATGATATTGTAGAAGCCTCTCAATGACGATCTTATTTGGACCTTGGGTTTTTTAGGGTCCTCCATTTGTGCATTTTCTGCAAAACAATAAGACAGACCATCAAAACACTACATACTACTTACATAAATTCTATATACTACACACAACATGTCTACACACTACTCACAGACAGCAGTACAAACTACTCAGGATAGCTATACAAACTAGTTCAGAGCAAACAACAAACTACTCAGGACAGCACTACAAACTACACACAACAGGTCTACACACCAATCACAGACAACAGTACAAACTAGTTCAGAGAAAACAACAAACTACTCAGGACAGCATTACACACTACACACAACAGGTCTACACACTACTCACAGACAACAGTACAAACTACTCTGGACAGCAGTACAAACTAGTTCAGAGCAAACAACAAACTACTCAGGACAACAGTACAAACTAGTTCAGAGCAAACAACAAACTACTCAGGACAACACTATAAACTACACACAACAGGTCTACACACTAATCACAGACAGTAGTACAAACTAGTTTAGAGAAAACAACAAACTACTCAGGACAACACTACACACTACACACAACAGGTCTACACACTACTCACAGACAGCAGTACAAACTACTCAGGACAGCAGTACAAACTAGTTTAGAGCAAACAACAAACTACTCAGGACAGCACTACAAACTACACACAATAGGTCTACACACTACTCACAGATAGCAGTACAAACTAGTTCAGAACAAACAACAAACTACTCAGGACAGCACTACACACTACACACAACAGGTCCACACACTACTCATAGACAACAGTACAAACTACTCACTAAATCCTTCACCTGCATGAGCTGCACTTTGTTGCTTGGGGGGACGCTTTTTACCAAGGCTAGGGTTTGAAGCTGGAGGAGCCATTGTTTTGAAGCTGCGGGGAGGGGGAGAGAATCTTAGTGTTAGAGAGAGAGAGAGAGAGAGAGAGAGAGAGAGAGAGAGAGAGAGAGAGAGAGAGAGAGAGAGAGAGAGAGAGAGAGAGAGAGAGAGAGAGAGAGCTGAAATTGAGGGAGGGACGCGGTGGCGTTTGTCTGTAGGGGTGGCGTCGGGCTCGTTGGTGTTCGGAAACCACAGGCTGGCGACGACAATCGAAGTGGAGATGGAGGATGGGCTACTATGACGGAATTCAAACTCGGAGGTCTGTGGAATGGGATCGGAATCAGAGAAGAGGAGAATGGAGCTCTGCTAGGGCTAGGGCACGTTTTTGAATTTTGTTTCGTTCTGATTTTGGTGTGAAGTAGAAGAGGGAAGACAGAAACGGCATTCAGCGTAAATTAATCAAACTTCAAGGTTTTTGTTTTATCAAATGGCCTTAGTTATGAAAGAAAAGTCATGTGACCTTATACGTAACTAATCTTACGTAACTGACCCTAGGTGTAATTTATCCAAAAACTTTTAAATATATTGATAAAAATTAATAAAATAAATATCACTGACTTCCTCTTTTTTTTTTTTCTTTCCCAACTTTCACACTGATCCGGGGGGGGGGGGGGGGGGTGGACAGGAACCAGATGGAGCACTTAATAGAGTCCGGGTGAGCGTAGAAAGCTAATTAAATCTAGACCACACGATTGTAATGGACGACCCATATAAACTCTCTCGGCAATACTCGGAGAGGATCCGAGTTACCTTCATATTGGGCCACGTCACCTAAATTGGGGTTTGTGTTATGAATTGGGAGGCAAGTCAGCCAACGTAGTTTTGCCGCCGACCCGACCCGTCTCGTCTCTCTTCTCTCTTGGTCTCTATAGCAACAAAAGGCCGCGGCGGAAGCAGCAGCCGCATAGAGAGAGAGAGAGATGGCATACCACGGAGGCAAGCTGAAGGCGACCTCCATCAATGGCGTCAAGATGTACAGCGTGGCTTCTCAGCAGCCCTCACTCGCTACTTGGCTCGACCCAAACAAGCGTCGTGCCCTTCGCAAGGACCAAAACTACATGCAGAGAGTGGACTTGATTCAAGAGTTGGGGTTTCAAACTGCAACCACTAAAATCAAGGTCACTCCAGACGGCGAGTTTCTAATTGCTTCAGGTATTTACCCTCCCCAAGTTAAAGTCTATGAGCTCAGGGAACTCGCTCTCAAGTTCGAAAGGCACTTGGACTCCGAGATTATCGATTTCGAGGTACTTTTTGTTATTCGATATTCTCTTCTCATTTTAGCTGCTAAATTTGTTTTATTAACTTTTGTTATTCATTTTAGGTCTTGGCTGATGATTATTCAAAGCTTGCGTTTCTATGTGCCGATCGTTTTGTTTATCTTCACGCCAAATATGGAAAACATTACAGTTTGCGCATTCCAAGGTTTGTCAATTAAGCCGAAGAACATTTATATGTTTTGTTTTAAATATTAGTTAAAGTTATGTTACACCAAATTATGACTGAAGCTTAATGTAGTTTAGTTTTTTCAAGTTTCTGTTCCAAATATGCTTGTACAATGCACAGACTGTAGTAATAATTTTTTTTTAATTTTTTTTTTATTGTACTCATGGAAACAGAATGGGTAGGGATATGGCATATGATTGTTGGTCTTGTGATTTGCTTTGTGCCGCCTCATCGTCAGAACTATACAGAATTAATTTGGAACAGGTTTCTTCTTAACTGTTCTTTTGAATTTTTGCTTCATTTCACTGGTCTCTCAATATTGATTCTGAGTGGGTTTGTAGGGGCGATTTCTAGCTTCCCTTAAGACGCAATCACCAGCACTAAATGTAGTTTCTCGAAGGTATATCTCGTTGGCCATTTAGGTTCTTCTTTGTATTCAGTTATTATCTGATTTACTGATCATAGGTATGGCTCGTATTCGTAATTTAAAAAAAAATAATATTTTATTAAAATTTCAGCAAGCTTCATGGTCTAATTGCTTGTGGTGGTGAGGATGGTGCTGTGGAGTGTTTTGATTTGAGAATGAAATCTTCAGTTGGTAGGATTAATGCTGTTGCACCAGCTGGTGACATAGACCAGGTAATAAAGTTTGTCTATAGTTTTGAGTTCATTCTAGTTTGTGCATGCCTTTTTATCTTCTTCTTTTTCCCTTTTAATAGTGATATAATCATTTTGACGAGAGCCTCTTATTTACTTTCTTGTCTTTCCTCTTTTGTCTCTCGACCTCATTCTTCTCTTTCCTATCAATTCTAACTTGGTCATCCTGAATGTGGGTACTTTGTTCACAGGAGGTCACAGCAGTACAGTTCGATGAAAAAACGGGTTTTTTAATGGCCGTTGGAAGCAGTGCAGGGAAGGTATGTCGATAATAGTTATTGTAGCTGTCCTACTATTGGAAAACGTTGTTAACCTTGCAATGTTAATTTAACTAAACTGCAACACATGAATTGGGGGATTCTCATTGTTGAACTCAGACAGTTATTAGATTTCTGTGTATCAAGCATATGAATGTTTGAGACGGTCTCTTGTATTTATATGAAAAATTGACGAGTTGTAAAAAAACTGAAGCGTTTGAGGGCTTTTAACCTAGTGACAACAAAGCATATGATTCCGATCATATCATAATAAATGGTTGTCAAGTTTTTCAACTTAATGCATCGAAAGATCTTGTTAGCAAGATGGTCTTCAGTGCATCATTTGATGTACAATATATGTGCATACATTAGATGGATGGACAATGTCAAGGGCAGCCTCATGGTTTTCCATGGGGTCTGGGGTTTGAACTCTTCTTGGTACCTACATAGCTGTTCGCTAGAGTTTCCTGCCTCCTAAAGATTGGAGAGTCGGACGGACTCCCCAATTTTGAGCCGGGGTCCATGCAGCTGGTTTTGGGTATCCACAAAAAAGAGGTGGAAAACTGGATACTTTAAATCAAATAGGCAAGATACTAAAAGTACCAATATCAGGTAGAATGGTTTACATAATAGGCTTCAGTTTGCCGAAGATAAACCATTCTGTTGCTTTTTGTGAAGACCCATGCGGTTATTACCATTTTTCGAGGATTGTCTTTGAATGTAGAAGCCATTTACTGCAGAACAGATGAGGATTAAGGATAGAAATTCCATGGGAAGCTTTGTGCTGTAAATTTAGGTGGAAATTAACAATTAGACGCTAACTCTGGATCATTGTCTTTGTGGGTTGGGTTTTGGAGAAGGCTTTGTGGAGTTGGATTTTCTCTTTGAGGGATGCCATTTTTCAACTTCGTCGCTGTGTTGGAAAACATGCTACTTGTCTTTCTTCAATTCCAGAGGAGTGGCTAAGAGATTAAATTTAATGATGAGAAAATTTCTTTGGGAAGGCGGTAAAGATTCTTTAACTAGTTGGATACTGTATCTCAAAGCAGAGAAAAGATAAAGCTGGGGATTGGTAATGGAGGTTGCCTTCAGAAAGCTCTAGTCTCCTTGGCACATTCACTAATTGTTATATAAGAAAAATGGGCTTAAGGATCATTGAAGGGATGCCAATGTGGTGGTTAGAGGCTGTAGTTATCATCCTTGGAATTTCCTGTGGTCATAATTTCCTTTCTCGTGGGGATTTCAGACATCAGTAGGTAATTTGTATGATGTCTTATTCTTTTGAGGGATGGCTTCAGATAACTATCTTTGTTTCCGAGACTATTATATTTGTCAACATATCGCAGCATAGCTTCTTGTGGTATGTCTACTTATGTTCAATTGGGACTTTGGTATGGGCTGAATGGAGTGGTGAAGATGAGGAAGCTCTCGTCTTTGCTATTGCTGTCTGGAGGTTCTCGCGTTTTTCTGTTCTAGAATTGTCTCTAGAAAATGTAATCAGAACCACATCAGCATATTGGAAACCTTCTTTCACGAAATGGATCTAATTTATGTTACTTGTGTTCTAGGTGGAGGTTCTCTTAGACTGTTGAGTGGTGAGGGTGCTGATTGGAAAACTTCACATGTTTATTTTTATCCATGGATCGGTTATCCACTGTTTAGTTGTTATATATTTTTTTTATCTTTATGCTTAGCGGTAAATTCTAGTATCGTCTGGAGAAAAAACAAACAAGGAAAACTGAAGAAGAAACTGACAAGAAAGACTTTCATAATGGAATAAAATTAGTGAACCTAGATAGTATAGGTGTTGATTGGCTATTCAGAAATGATAAAGGATGGAGGCCTGGAGCCATCAAATGCACTAGCTTTGATGTTAGAAACAACAATGACATAAAACTCAAAAATAAAAACAAAAACTCAAGTACATGCACTTTTGAATGCAAAATAGTTAATAGACTGAATAGTAGCAATAGGCACGTTGCTCTCCTTTGATGAGTAATATGATATCTTCTGTGCTAAGTGTATACTAACATGAATAACTTACGTCCATAATATACATTTGTGATACCAAAATGAATGGTTGGGATCATCAGTGAAACCATCTGTGATTGACGAGCCTTATCAGGAGCCATTTTTACCCAGATTAGACTTCTTTACTTTCCAATAATAATGAATTGCATATTCTTTGCATAAATGTAACTTCAAATGCATCGTCAAATCTGCAGGTGCTCATCTATGACTTGCGTTCTTCACATCCTATACAAGTAAAAGATCACATGTGAGTATATGTTCATATATGGCTTCTCGTGGTTCAGCATGGTCATTGGCTATTTATTTTTCTTTAATTTGTATACTTTAATGCTTGTTGAATAGGTATGGCAGCCCAATACTAGACATCAAGTGGCATCAAACTCTTAATTCTGAACGGCCAAAGTTAATAACCACTGACAGTCATGTTGTTAGGATATGGGACCCTGACACAGTAAGATCATATATAGTATATAGTTGAAAAATATATATTTCTAGAAAAATTGAGGTAGTTCCTGAAAAGTGTTTCTTGTATGTTTAAGTGTGAATTTTCTGTTGTTTTTTGGTTCCCTCAGGGTGAAGGAATGACCAGCATTGAGCCTACAGCTGGAAAAATCAATGATATATGTACATTCCCTGGCAGTGGGTTGATGTTATTGGCTCTTGACTGCAGCCAAATACCATCTTATTTCATACCAGAGCTCGGAACTGCTCCCAATTGGTGTTCTTACCTGCAAAACCTTACTGTGGGTCTTATATATTGCTTCCTTACATTGTTTCGGTTGTATCATTTATAAAATCTCCGCTAATAGTGGTACTGTTCATTTAATGTTTATACAGGAAGAGCTAGAGGAGGGTGCACAAACAACCATCTATGATAATTATAAGTTTTTGACAAAGGAAGACCTTGAGAGGTTGAATTTGACTAGCCTAATTGGGACCAACATGCTTAGAGCTTACATGCATGGGTTCTTTGTTCATTATGCAGTGTATAAAAAGGTCAGCTTAACTTCATCTATATATGATGAACATCTTTATAAAGGGTTTGTCAGCTGTGTGTGGAAACAAAATGATTTATTATCCCACTGTATGCTCTTCTGCTTGACATAGAAATTATAGTGCTGTATGAAAAATCCAAAAACATTTTTGGTATGAATATATGTGAGCAGAAAAATCCAAAAATATTTAGGGTATGAATATATGTGAGCAGACTAGTTGGACTTGTTTCTGACTTTTAAATACATGAGATTAATATAATTCTTATACCATTCAAATGCGTCTGGCAAGATCTATCAGTTGGTCGAATGTTAATCTTTTCTTTTCAGAATTGAGATTTCCCATCATTATTAATGCAATACTTTGGTCTATGTGATAAGTATGTTGCTTTATTATGTGGTGTGTACATTTTGGCAGGCAAAAGCTTTGGCAGAGCCTTTTGATTACCAGGAAATGATAGAAAAGCGAAACAGAGAGAAGATGGAGAAACAGTTTGCGGAACAGCGTATTACGGTTAGATATTTCCTGAAAATTCATCTTTAGTCATCTGCATTGGATATGAATATATGTTTAACTACACCGAGGAGAGAAAGGATGACATTCAAAGAGATCTCAGTACGAGATCAAAAAGGGTTCTTTGTTGCTTCTTGGGCACAAGTGAACTCTTAATTTCTGTTGTGGATAGTCCTCTTTAAACTACATGGACTCAACAATTCTGTTTTCTCAACATGTCATACAAGCTACATCTCATTGATACTCAGTTAATGAGATCTCACTCCAGAGTATATAATGCAATCACTGTACATCCTCTTCTTTACACATAGATGGTATATGAAGAAAATCTGGTATCTGATATAATTCATGTTCTGTTCCAGTTTTAGCTGCAGTGAACTATTTTTTTCTTTTCTTTTCTTTTATGAGAGTTGTCTTCAAAACCTGGAATCCTGCACCAAGCATTTCAATAAATTCAACTTTTATTCATTCCAGTCTCTGTGACCGGATAGTATAATCTTTCTTATATACTATACTTTTTATTTACTGCAGAAAAGGAAGAAATTGCCCATGGTCAACCGGAAATTAGCAGAGACCATATTGGAGAATGAAGAACCAGAAGATGTAACGAAAGTCGATGAAGACGAAACTAGAAAGCCATCCAAGAAAAAGAAGGCTCTACCAAGTGACATCTTCAAAGATGAGCGATTTTCAGCAATGTTCAAAAATAAGGTATCATAGTTTAAACATCTTGCTCCTTTGGGAGAGGATGAATATTCGATTAATAATTTGCTAATATGTGTTCTTTGTTCTGAGTCCACCTCTTCTGTTCCCCTCTGATGAAAAAAGGATCTGTTTGAATTAAGATGTTCGAAGTAGATTGGAATGGAGTGTTATTTGCTGTAGCATATTATAAACTACTATTGTCAGTGATCTACTTATCCATTTTTTATACCAGTTGGTGTGCCCTGTTGGTTCTCTGTACTGTGCTGAGTGCACTGCTGGGTTATCTATCTGTGATAGTTGATCGATAATTTTATGTTGATCCAATATTATTTAACCGAGTCTAACCTAGACTCCTAAAATTTTAGTTGATCCCATTTCTTTATAGTCAAAAGAGTTTCCCCATAACAATCCTCTTATAATTTGCTTCCAGGATTATCAAATTGATGAGTACTCGGAAGAGTATAAGGCCTTACACCCTGTATCTTCCAAGAAGCAACAATCCCTCATGGAGGAACACTTCAGACCTGCTATGGAGGATGAAGGTAGTGATTCTGATGCTTCTGGAACATATTCGTCATCAGAGGATGAACTTGATCATGAAAACAATAAAATGAAAAGGAAAGGACGAGCTCCAAGGTTAGTCACTGTGGCTATTCCTTTCTGAACCCTCATTCCTGCTTATTCTTTAGTAACTGACGTCAGTGACTTCTGTATTCCTGTGGAATACGGAGACCTTTCTTTTTGTTTATAACGAGTACAATCCTTTGTCATCTAAGAAATTATACTAAGCTGTCATTCATAGTAGTAGCAGTGAACTTAATACATCCCAAAATGATATGCCAGCAAGACAATGAATCCAGGTCACAGCTCCATCGCCATCTTAAGAATGATTTTTAAAGAGTAATCATAATCTCTGAAGAAACCATGCCAAAAACAAGCCCTCTTCAATAGTTGATCCACATCCTCTAATACCTTTCCATTCGCACCATCCAGAAAACAGCCAGCATACGACATTTCCCTTTAACATGCCCCTTGCCTCTAAAGAAATTATTGTTCTCACATTCTTGGGTATCAGTAGATGCTGTAGATCCCAGAGAATAAGAGATACAATATTCAAACCAAATTGTTTTTTACACATCAGAAGACACCGAGAAGGCTGTCTCCTTTGGGTCATGAAACAGTAGTTCATAGCTGTCCAGAAACTGCTTTGAGTAGGATTTACATGAAAAAACTCTTGATGCCTTCAATTTCCTAATTTTCTGACTGGCCTACAAAAAACCTGCCTTAAAAAAACATTCTGAGCATTATTATGTCATTCAACTCTCCCACATTCCGATCAATATGATTCTTGACCCAAAATTCAAAGACAATTGTTAAAATTTGAAAACAGCCAATGACTCGTTCACGTCTCTGTATGTGTCCCAAAAGTCAAAATGTCCCAGTGAACTTCTTCCCATATTTCTTTGCCTAAGCTTGTCATAAATTCCCACATCCTCTATGCTGTATGCTACAGATGATTTGGACTTCTTGAAAATATTACAAATGATTTGCACTTTATGAATATATTACAGGTTAAAGAAGTTCATTTTCCTCTGAAAAATCGGTATAATCAATTAATCAGATGATTTTGACTTTTCTAGTATATTACAGATGAAAGAAGCTCATTGTCCTCTGAGAAAATGCTTTATTTACTTAATCAGTCTATTGGATGCTGAGTTTAGTAGATGTAAAGTATGATGGTGATTTGTGTAATTTTCTCTAAGCAGTTTCTATGTAATACTTTGGATGTACATGAGTGCTTGGTCTTATCTCTTAAACGCTTGAAACATCTGGGTAAATTTTGAAAGTTACTGTACTGAACATCGTTCTTTCAAACTTTTAGATTGATTGAAGTCAAGGATGATCGACATGCAGAAGCATTCAGGACAGGTGAGTCACTTGCGTATGAGGAGGCGCTGCCAATGGGAGAGAGGGTAGCAGCTCTCAGAAATGATGAACGGGTTTCTACCCTCCCCAAGAATGTTAAACTGGGACCGGGAGGGTCCCGCGAGATTACCTTCAGATCCAGAAGCTCCTCAAAGTTTAAAGAGGATGATGATGAAGAAGCACCACGTGGAAAGAAAAGAGGGGTTCAGTCATTGGGGTTAAAACAAAATACTAGTGGATTTGGAGGGAGAGGAGGGAGAGGAGGGAGAGGTGGCCGGGGAGGTAGAGGTGGAAGAGGGCGTAGAGGGGGTAGAGGAGGAGGTAGAAGAGGCCGCGGTTAAATGTCGTCCACTTTATAAATGATCACTATGCTCTCAATCAGTGGTGTTCCATTCAATTTTGAATGATGGTGTGGTTGGTCTGTTTTTAAGTGTGGTCTTGCATCATTTTTGTTGTTCAGGTAGTAAGCTTAGGGACGTATACTTTATTCATGTCTATTACCTAAACAATTATCTTATTTACGTCTAAAGAATACTATAAAGTCAATTACGTAAGAGTATCTCTAACAACTATTGTAAACTAATAAAAAAATTCATTTTATAGAAAAAACACATATTTTCAGCTCCAACAGTTTTTGTAGGATCATCTGGGATCTTATAAGAATACTATAAAGTCAATTACCGGGGTTAGACCCTAATGATGATTAGAACCTAAACACATTAATCTATAAGGAAACTGAATTAGGAAAAACAAGGATTTGAACTTCATAAATCAGACAATTTAATTCACCGAAAGTAACTCATAAACCCACAAAAACTAATACTTAACATTGATTGTAACAGTAGAGTAGCTAGAGCCCTAATTTAACCATGACCACTGAGATACTAATATGTAGGATCATTTGGGATCCTATAGGGAATACCTCTATGCCTTGAACTTCATGCATGTCCGACCTCCAGATAAACTCTGCAACCTGGGCATTTGAAACCAAGGGGCATACAAAATAGGAAAACTATTAGAGTGAGTGGACGAAAATAAAGTCTTGTAAGAAAAATCTTAAAATATATATGTACGCACTTCACCAAAATCATATATTAAAAACGTAGCGAGTCTATTTAAAACATATCATAGTCGTGTGTAGAGGCGTGCATAACATAGTCATTTGGTTAGGTGTGTTCGGGTCCCACCAGGAGCGTACTTGGTGATCAGCCAATGCATCAATGCATTCAAACATAAACATGTATGCATGAAATCATAAGATCATATCATAAGCCTTCGTGTTGGTGGCCACAAGAGTAGGGTTGACAATCTCAACAGATTGGTAAGTTGTGAGGTTTTGGAAGTTGTGAGATGAGATTTGGTAGAAAGTGTCACACTTGTTGATTGTTTTGGAGAGATTAGCATAGGAGATGACAACACTGGAGTTGACAGTGTTGCAAGAACAAGTTATAGGAACAAAGAGAGGTTGGTCTTGGATCAGAGGTTGAGTTAGGGAAGAAATGTTGCTGGGATTTGAGATCATGAGGCGGCTGACTGAGAAGAGGTCAGCTATGGAAGCCAAGTCAAGAAAGTCAGGAGATGTGGCTCTGTAATAGACATAGGTTTGGCAAGGACTGATGGTCTCATTGGCTGAGCAGGTATAGCCTTCAGTAGTTGGATCTTGAGCTTGTGAAGGATGAAGACGAAGATGGAAGCTACTCAGGAAGAAGAGGAAGACAGAAAATACACACTTGGTTTTGGAGCTTCTTATTTTTTCTATGGCCTTGTGGTTGAGACAGAACTAACTACCTACCTGCGTATTTATATAGGGCAGCAGCAATGAAAGTAACTTGAAGCAACCAGTTTTCTCAAGATTGGGTGTCATAACTGCCTACATGATTATGTATTTAATTCTTTAGTCCTCCATTATCAACAATGGTTCACATCTCATAAATAGTCCAACTGCATACAATTTTTTTTCTTTCCATGATCCTCTGCGGCCAGTGACGGACTTAAAAATTTACTTGTGAGGAGACAAAATTAAAAGAAATACAAGAATTTGTGATTAGTGGGGGCAAATATTAATAAAAATATGTAATTAGTTGAAAATTTGTATAACAATTTCTAGCAAATTATATGTACTCAAAATTTTCAGTGGGGGCACCAGCCTCCCTGGGCACATATTGGATCCGCTAGTGTCTGCAGCCATTTCTGTTCAGAACGGGACTCACTGTTTGTATATCTTTTCAGTTTTCACCAAAACACAAATAAGAGAGGGGGTTGTAAATGTAGAAAATCTAAAAATTCACTTTTCCCAATTGTATTTACTTTGGAAGCAAGTAAATAGTACTGAGTAGTTGTAAATTTAAGTCACCTATGGGGCTATGGCCTCATTTAGCAACCAAAAATTAGAAGGTGGACGTAGTCAATAATTGTTATCAGATTACACTAATGTTTACTTACCTGGAATGAGAATAAAAAATAGAAGAATCATTCTCATTCTCTTTCATTTCAATGTTTATTTGCATATAAGAAAATTGGAATGGATGTGGGTTCCACCTCCTTATCACGAATAATTCCGAAATAAACTCGGAATTTGATTCCCAAGTGGGAAAGTGAGTTTGGGAATCATTCCTCCTGGAATTAACATTTGTATCAATAATACTCTTACATATATTGTTTTGTTTGGGGTATTTCAGTAATCAAACTAGTTTTGATTTCGATTTCTGTTATGATTTTAAATGATAAAAAAACAGCTCAGCAGAAATGACATATTCTCATTTTAATTTCTTCCGATTTTAATTCCAGTTGATTCCGATTCTTGGTACTTTTGATTTCAAGTAAGTAAATGTACCCGTAAAGGAGAACAGTTTCGGCCCTTAAAGCACCCAAGAAACTCAGCATGTAAAGGCTGACTGACTTGACTTACACAAAGGTTACAGTTTTGAGCACAGGGAAAATGGAACTTTGAAATATCTATTGCTTTGTGGGTTTTGTAGCTATTCCTAGTTGATAAAAGTTTGTAAGAACCTGTGAGAGAGCACATATGTATCATACAGTATGATTAAATTAGTAAAAAGTCTTGACACGAGTATCCAACTTTACCTTAGCGTATGAGAGAGGTCACCAACATAAGTCTCTCTCACAAAAGAACCAGATGGATATCTGTGTGTGGTAAGATCATCATTAAAGTCATCACTTGGCATATATAATCACCCAGTATTTGATCAAGTGTACGTCTCTAGATGATAGTCTTGCTCTCATGAACTCATACAATCTTGACTCTAATGACCAAGTGGGAAACAAAAGTCAAGGAAATTAAGATGAAAACACAGAACACGTTGTGAATCCATATACTGTATTTGGTCTAGAATCTAGGACACAAACCCATTAAAGCTCAACTGCGGATCGTCCATGATCTACCTGATGAAGGTAGCTAGTATCATAGGAAATACATCAAGGATCTAAGAAAGTCTTGGGTGTTAACATTTGGATTTGCTCGAACTAAATGGAGGTATCATAAAATGGAATCAGAGGCACTCATCTCAGAATCCATTGGTCTTAGAACAATAATGGCCTACTAAGTGATAAAGTCATTATGAGTGGACATTCAAATTCAACATAAACACACATACTTTTGATTAACAAATACAAGAGAACTAGAGTAGCTTTCATATGCATCATGACTTGAATTTTCGTTTTCAATCTTTTCATTACTTGAATCTTGAATTTGTTTTTATTTATCAGCAAAAATCAAAACATTCTTTTCCCTCAATATCTTGGTTCTTCATGGAGAGCAACTGACATAATCTAAGAGCTTCAATTTTTGAATGTAGTTCAACTTCTTCTTGATTGGTCAATGTTTCCACCTACATCATAGAATTTATCAGGGAGAATAATCCGAAAACATTCAGGGATGGGATTTAGCAATGACTTTGAAAATGCCACATGCATTCTACACACTAAGTGCAAACACTACCAAAAGTTTGCCAACATCTTCTTTTGTATTATATAACTGAAAACTTGACAAATCTTTCACAATACATATTGCAAATGACCATCATCACAATATTGTCATATTCATCCTACCAAAAACTAGCCAAATCTGAAAATGTTTAACTATTCAATTAGCATTTTTTTTTACTCTGACAAACTACATTTGTTTACAATAATTTAAATGACCACACAATTATGCATAGAATTGTGTAAAGAAAGGCTCATCTCCTAACTTTCTTATAGAAGAGAAGATAAATGGAATGGAATGGGCTCTGCAATCTCGATCATGAAAAGTCACAACATCTAATCTAATGCAATGAATTAATCTCTCTCTCTCTCTCTCTCTCTCTCTCTCTCTCTCTCTCTTCATCTGACAACAAGATGAGGAATTGAAGAAACAAAATTTTGTAATCCGACAACAACAGATATGTATCAAACTTATAGAACCAATGAGCATACAACAACAACAACAATAATAAATCCACCAGAATCAATCAATCAAAAGATGAGAGAGAGAGAGAGAGAGAGAGAGAGAGAGAGAGAGAGAGAGAGAGAGAGAGAGAGAGAGAGAGAGAGAGAGAGAGAGAGAGAGAGAGAGAGAGAGAGAGAGAAGCTGGAAAAATTGGGCATCTGGCTTTCCGTTCTCAACTGTCATTCTTTCCTTCCTTCCTTCCTTCACTTCCTTCCCTCCCGTTTTAATTTTTTTTTTCTTTTATTTTTTTTCTATGGAATTTTGTTTTGTTTTGTTTTCAGGGCTTAAGGCCCAATAGGCCCAAAATGTCCAAAGAAGAACCTAATATCAAAATCAAAATAGCCCAACCCAAAGCAAACTCATTCATCCCGGTAAGTAAACGTGAAGCTAGAAAACCAAACGGTTAAAATTTGAAATTGGCCGACTTCCATTTCAAATCAAAACAACAACGACACATCTCTCTCTCTCTCTCTCTCTCTCTCTCTCTCTCTCTCATATTTGCCCACAACGGCACAAAGGGAGTTTTGAATGGAAAGGCTTGGCTACTCTACAGAGGAGAGAGGAGAGGAGATGAGAGGCAAAGTGGGGCGATCGATCATGAAACGAAACCGAGATTTTGGTTTGCAAACGGTATCTCTCTCTCTCTCTCTCACTCTCTCGATGTGGGTTCTCTCTTTAGCAACGGTATCTCTCTCGATTCTCCTTCCCAAAATTCTGATGATTTAGGGTTTTTGAATTCGATATTTTTGGGGCTACTGAAAATTCAATCTTCTGCATTATCGTCGAGTTAGCCTTTTCGATCTATCTTTGAATGCTTTTTGATGAGTCGAGTCGAGTCAAGTTGCCTTTGATTTCATTGATGATGATTGTTGGTTTACTTGATAGAATTGAGTTGGCTTTTATGATTTTCTGGTTTCATTTGAGAAACCTTTTATGAAAATTTGGATCGTTTTGCCTTGGATGAATATCGGTTGACTTTGATGCCTTTTTTGATATTGGTTTCATTTGAAACCTTTGATGAATATGGATGGTTTTGATGATAGAATTCAATCTTCTGCATATCGTTGAGTTGCCCTCTGGTCCCTTTGATGATTCTGGTTCCCTCAACAATCATTGATGATTGTTGGTTTACTTGATAGAATTGGGTTGCCTTTGGATAAATCGGTTGGCTGCTATGATTTTCTGGTTTCATTTGAGAAACCTTTTATGAAAATCTGAAGTTTTGGATCGTTTCAGTGATTTTGATACAATTGAGTTGCCTTTGATGAATATCGGTTGACTTTGATGCCTTTCTGATATTGGTTTCATTTGAAACCTTTGATGAATATGGATGGTTTTGATGGAATTGAGTTGCCTTCGATGAATTGGTTACCTTTATGATTCTGGTTTCATTTGAAACCTTGGATGAATCCGGATTGTCACAATGTTTTCGATACATTGAGTTGGCTTGGAAAAGAAATCGGTTGCCTTACTGCCCCTCGAATATATGGTTTCATTTGAAACCTATAATGGTCCTGGATAGATTGGATGCTTCGATCAATTAGTTGCATTTGATGCTTTTATGGTTTCATTAGAAACCTTGGATGAATTTGGAGGGTCACAATGTTCTCGATACATTGAGTTGCCTGTAAACAGGAATTGGTTGCCTTACTGCCCCTTCCCGGATTCAATCTTCTGCATATATTTGGGATTTTTTCTGTGATTAAGGGTTACCAAGATTTGGTTGCCTTTAAATTCAATCTTCTGCTTATAGACCGGATGGATGCCTTCATGAATTATTTGAAACCTTTGATGAATCTGGATTGTCACAATGTTCTCAATACATTGAGGTTCCTTTGAAAAGAAATTGGTTGCCTTACTGCCAAGTCCGATCGATCGATGTGGGTTATACTTTAGCAATGGTATATCTCGATTCTCCTTTTCCCAAATTCTGATTCATGGTCTTCAACGAGCAATTGTTGCTGTTGAATTTGTTCTTCTGCATATTTTGTGGATTTAGTAGGGGGGCTACTCAGTTACTGAAATCAATGTTCTGCATAGTGATTGGGTTGCCCTTCAATATAATCAATGAATCTATCTATCTTTTTGCAACTGATAAACAGTGAACTAGTTGAGTTGCGTTTTTCATGAATCTGGTGGGTGGGTGGCGTGAGTGTGGGTGGCGTGGGTGTTGTATATAACTTCAGTTAGTTAGTTGCCTTTGATAAATTTGTTGGCTTAATTTGGTCCCTTTGATGATTCTGGTTCAGTTCCCTTTGATGTCTGTCATTCATGATAGATTGTTGGTTTCCTTGATACAATTGAGTTGCTTTGAATAAATTCGTCTGGTTTCTTATATGAGTCTGAAATTCTGGATCGTTTCAGTGATTTTGATGATAGAATTGAGTTGCCTTTCTGATTCTGGTTTCATTTGAAACCTTTAATCAATCTGGATGGTTTTGATTCTTTTGATACAATTGAGTCGCTTTCGATAAATCAGTTGCCTTTATGATTCTTGTTTCATTTTGATGAATCTGGATTGTCACAATGTTCTCGATACATTGAGTTGCTGTTGAAAAGAAATTGCTTGCTTTACTGCCCCTCTATATATGGTTTCATTTGAAACATATGATGATTTTGGATAGTTTGGTTGCTTCGACATATCGGTTGCATTTGATGCTTTTATGGTTTCATTCGAAACCTTAAATGAATTTGGATTGTTATGATTTCTTCGGTGGATTGAGTTGCCTTTGAAAAGAAATCGATTGCCTTACTGCCCCTCGAATATATGGTTTCTTTTGAAACCTATAATGGTCCTGGATAGATTGGATGCTTCGATCAATCAGTTGCATTTGATGCTTTTATGGTTTCATTAGAAACCTTGGATGAATTTGGAGGGTCACAATGTTCTCGATACATTGAGTTGCCTGTAAAAAGGAATTGGTTGCCTTACTGCCCCTTCGCTGATTCAATCTTCTGCATATTTTTGGGATTTTTTCTGTGATTAAGGGTTACCAAGATTTGGTTGCCTTTGAATTCAATCTTCTGCTTATAGACCGGTTGAATGCCTCCATGAATTATTCGGAACCTATAATGGTTCTGAGAGAGATTAGATTGTATGCTCTCTGAACTAATGGTCCTGCTCCAAATGTAGTCTTCCAAATCTCAAAATTCTGGCAGTTTGCAAGCACATTCCGTCTTTTGTGCATTTACTTTGGAGAGGTAACAATGATCTGGTCTGATCTGATCTCTCTATTCACTTCCCAAGTTCTTTAATGTTCTCTCGATTGGGAAATTAAAAGTGTATGACAAATGCCTCCCTGGATTCAATCATCTGCATATTTTTGGGATTTTTTCTCTGATTTAGTGTTACCAAGATTTGGTTGCCTTTGAATTCAATCTTCTGCTTATAGACTGGTTCCCTTTCATGCCTCCATGATTCTGGTTTCATTTGAAACCTTTAGATGAATCTGGATCATTTTGATACCTTCGATACATTCAGTTGCCTATGATCCTTGAAGTATACAATCTTATAATTAAGACATGCTCGCTAACACAGCCAAATGTAGGATTGGTCTGCTTCAGATGATACTTACTCGGATGTCTTGGTTATGTGGTTATATCACTGGTACCTCGTCATGACATTGGAACAATCTAACGTTCCGATTAGTTCTTTTCTTTACAGGACACATTTGGCTTGTTTATCTAGTTACCATTCTGATAATAAGATTATGGATTCTGAGCAGATGATAGGATTCTTCATTTTTACAGCTGTTCACCTATACAACAAGTAGCTCTTGAACAATGTGATATATGGGTAGACAAGTATGAGTATTGAGAGCCGAGCTTTCAGAAAGGAAATTTTGATAAGGTTAAAAACTAGTATGCAGAAAGGTCTATGTTTCAGATTAATTATGCCCTAAGATGGTTCAAGAAAATTGAACTGTTGCAGATTAATTATTGATGAACCTGCATACTTGGGATGCAGAGAACTCTTTCGTTCTTTAATGTAGCAAAACTCTTGCGTTTGACATGAAAAGCATTTCCTTATCGGCATTTTGTTTCTGCAGGCTAAAAATGGGAGATTGAAAGAGGATGATGCAAGGCGATACTTTCAGCAGCTCATTAAGGCCATGGATTACTTCATAGTAGAAGCATTTACCATAGAGATTTGAAGGTTTTAACTGGTTTCATATCTAAGTTCTGAATTTTCCTTACTTGTTGAGTGTGTTCAGGGTTAAAAGTTTGGTTTCAGTTTTGACCTACTTTAAGTGCATCTATAGATGATTGTTTAGAGGAATGTTAGGGATCTTGAGCAGGAATGTTAATGAGCGTATGATCTATGTAGTCTAGTACTGTTTCAGTTGGTCAGTTCAGCATTGTGCGTTCAGTGTGTTTCAGTGGGTGTAATGGACTCATCTATTTGAAGCATCATGCATGCTATGCATGTGAAGTAGATAGAAGATACTGTTTGATTAACTTACACAAAGGAAACCTAGACTGAGTGAAAATGAGTGGGTGGGTAGCAATTGTGATTATGTTACTTGTTTAGCCTTAGGATGTCAGTTCTCGAGTGACCTTGTTTAACGTAGAAGTGGCATTGTTGTCGTAGTAAGTAACAAGTCATAGCCAATTATCATTTCCATGGACTGATATGAGAATTTCATGATTTCTGTCAGATATGTTCTATGTACAGTAGGATCTGCTTACATCATGATTCAAATGCATCTTTTGCAGCCTGAGAATCTTCTTTTAGATACATATGGCGTTCTTAAAGTTTCAGGTTTTGTATTGAGTACATTTGAACAGCAAGTACAGGTGAGTAATTTCTTGTATGGTCTCTGTGTACGTTTGATCTTGTTGAGATTGGAGTTATACCTTAATCTTTTCAGCATATTATCTTCTGGAGTATTGCCTTGTTCTGTCTAAGCTTATATAAGAAAATGACTCATATGTATGAGATACTTACACAGTCACTATACTACTTTTTTGTTGCAGGAAGGTGGGCTGCTTCTACTGCCTGTGGGACTCCAAATATTGTTGCTCCCGAGGTATGGACTTCTGACTTAATAAGACTTCTGACTCATATTCTGATGTTTGGTCATGTGGGGTGATCCTCATTGTACTTATGGCTGGTTACCTGTCTTTTGATGTCACAAATCTTATAGCTCTTTACAGTACATATTACTAAGTTTTTGTTTCCACCTGTTCGAGAAAAAGGAGTCTCATATAACATAACTTTGCATGCTTCTGTGAATTTCAGATATGCAAATCTGAACTTTCAGGTCCATCATGGTTTTCATCTGGTGCAAAGAAACTGATACATGGTATACTTGATCCAAACCCTGTTACAATGAGCTTCGAAACCTTTATTTGTGGCAAAATTATTCCTTTAATCCTAGCTATATCATCCCCCGTATTATTGAAAATCTAATAGACCATATTTAGATGAACAGACAGCATACTGTGGCCCTTTGTTACTAAAAACTGGGTCTGAATTAGTGATCTTTTTTCATCTTATGCAGAGGATTACTATTTCGAAGTTCTCAGAAAATGAATGGTTTAGGAAAGATTGTATCCAGCACAGTTTCAAGAACACAAAGGCAAGACTCAGAACTCAGAAGTCGATTAATCTCTCTCTACCATATAATTTGTTGTCTTCCCTATCCAGAGAATTGTATGAACTTGATAGATTCTTGCTTTTTAAATCAGCTTTTTTCCTTACTTGTAGGAGAATCTTGTAACAGAAAGGAAAGATAAACCGACTTCGATGAATGCTTTTGAGCTTATTTGGAGGTCAAAGAGTTTGAACATAGAAAACTTATTTGAAAAGCAGATGGTATGTAGCATATATGTCCTTAATTTTTTTCTAGTGCTTATTATCTTTCTGATACCAAATGCTGCTCTTTGGTCATTTGGAATTCCATTTGCAAATGAAATCATGAGTAAGGTCTATGTACAGATTAATTATGCCCCAAGATGGTTCAAGAAAATTGCACTGTTGCAGATTAATTATTGATGAACCTATATACTTGGGATGCAGAAAACTCTTCCGTGCTTTAATGTAGCAAATGTCTTGCATTTGACATTGAAAGCATTTCCTTATCGGCATTTTGTTTCTGCAGGCTAAAAATGGGAAATTGAAAGAGGATGATGCAAGGCGATACTTTCAGCAGCTCATTAATGCGGTGGATTACTGTCATAGTAGAAGCGTTTACCATAGAGATTTGAAGGTTTCAACTGATTAAATACCTAAGTTCTGAATTTGCATTACTTGTCGTGTGTGTTCAGGGTTAAAAGTTTGGTCTCAGTTTTGACCCACTTTAAGTGCATCTTTTGCAGTATGAGAATCTTCTCTTAGAGTTTGTAGACATGTTGAGGTCTCAATCTATGATCTTGTTCTTGGTGACGTTATACCCCTTAACATCAGTGGTCAGGGATTTGTAATTTCCTGTATTTTTTCTGTCATTTGTTCTTCTAATGCTGTCCATTTTATTTATTTATAATTATATCTGATTTTATTCACAGGTGTCCACTGATGGTGTTTTAATCACTGGTCATTCGCTTACGCAATGAAGCTGTATAATAAGAGCCACCACCACCATGGCCATGATAACTCAGTCTCCAGCTCCAGCTGGTCAACAATGGCAAAGAGAGGAAGCACAAGATTCACCTTGTTGTTTTTCCGCTTCCTATCTCTCATTGCCTTTGGGCTCTTTGTCCCCGTCTTATCTCCCAAACTCAGAATGACTAGCGAAACCATCCAATGACCAAAAGAGTAAGTCTTTAACATTTTAATGACGCTTCAAATTTATTGGGAATTAAGAATTGAGTGCTGTTAAGTTCTGGGTCAGTTTGCTTTTCTTCAAATCAGTTGTTTGAGTTAAGTAATTTGAACTAGCTAGCTGTACAGTAGTAAAGAATTCAGCTTTGATCACTAAGTGTTTGGATAATGGGTTCTCTGACCCATGTGTAGTGAATCACATTCGACTATAGTTCAGTTAGCATATAGTTTAATTTTGAAAGTGAACTTTGTGAGTAATGTTTCAGCTACCCAAATTAATAGAGGGATGATAAGAATGATTTGTGGTTTGGTGACTAAACTGATGATCATTTTAGTAAATGATTTTTATGTGCCATTGATTCATTTAGTTCATTGGTGGTCGCTGTGCTGAGTCCAGATTATGCCAGAAGATTTGAGATTTCAGAAGACAGGTTTTGGAAAGATGGCCAGCATTTCTGGATCATAGGGGGTGACTTGCAATATTTCCGGGTTATTCCTGAGGTATACGTCCTCCTTTTTATTTATTTGATCTGTCCAAGTGTTTACAGGGATGAATGTATATATCATTGTTCATCAGTGTTACATGTTTCAAATTTTTTCTTCATAAAATTCAATGACTAAAAAAGAACTTAGTGAGTGGTGCTAGTCTTTTAAATTTCTTTGCTGAGAAGAATTACGATTTCTATATAGTGAATGCTTTTCGTATTGTTGTGGTCATGTGGCGGTACTGGGAAGATAGGCTATTGAGAGCAAAAGCATTGGGATTAAATACTATTCAAACATATGTTCCCTGGAACTTACATGAACCAACAACCGGTACTTTGAATTTTGAGGGTATTGTGGATTTGGTATCATATCTCAAACTTTGCCAGAAGCTGGGTTTATACCTTATGCTTCGACCAGGGCCATATATTTGTGGAGGTCAGTAGTGAGAACCTTCTCTATGACGTTTCCCTACTATGCTTAATTTCTTTTAATGGTGTCTGTTATTTAATTCGATTTGGTACTACTGGACTTATCTAATGTGGGGAGTTTCTGATACTCGGGTTCCAACTGGTGTTGCATACTTTTTATCCGTTAATTGTCGCTTAAGTAGTGGCGGTGGTGATGGTGATGGTGTAATAACTATTATTAAAATACTTGTATTGTAGAGTGGGATTTGGGTGGTTTCCCTGCCTGGTTACTTGCCATCAGGCCAGCTCTCAGGTTGAGATCATCTGACCCAGCTTTCCTCGAATCGGTACATGTTTGTTATGCACCGTCTTCTTTATAAATATATACCTGTCTACAAATGCAAGTTTTTGTTAAGAGGGATCATATATACTTGTATACTGGTGATAGGAAATCTTGAATTTCAATTAGGATAGGGCTGCAACCAGTGTTGGTGCTAGTCTTTTCAAAAGTAGTACTCTATAATTCCTGTCATTTATTTTTTTCTTAATATTGTATCTTCAGGTAACCAGTGTTGGGATTAGTACTGAATGGGGATTACTCATGGCTAGCATCTCAGAAGACACTGGTGAAGAAACACCATTGCAGGTATACAGCTGTTATATAAAATGTTTTTTTATTGGGGTACATAGGATGCTATATTGAACTATGTTATGTCTCTTATTAGGTGCGGTTGAATGGAGTTGCTACCTTTATTGGCGTTGTTGGAGTCTCTGTAGCCTTTCTTGTCCTGGTTGTGCTTCTGATCAGGTGAGTTTCTATCTTGGCCAACCTGAGGAGCTAGAGCTCTTCTTTTCTCACCCTCTCAGGTACTTTTCTGTGTACGTAAAAAGTTCTACACTTTATTGCTTCAAGTGAAATAGAAAAAGGCTGTGTTTTTCAACTTCTTATATTCACTTTGCAGCCCCGGAAGTTGTTTTTTTGAACCTAAAGGCGCTCATATATACCAGAAGTTGATGTGTTTTATAAAACATCAACACAGACAAAGAGGATATGATGAGGTGAGAAAGTTTACAGTTTTCAACATCCCCTCGTTAAAAATAATTTAAAAGAAATATATCCAACTGATCGGCTTCTTTCATTTGTTAGGTTATAACACCGAACATCTACAATTTACAACTCTGGGACAAATGTGGCCAAGCTGAAATGTACAAAGAGAAAATGTTTGCTTTGGAGGTAAGTTGAAATTATTGATACCATTTTGATTAATTATCAATGTTGAAGGATTCATATGTTGTAAAGTTATCTAACACTGCGAAATTAAGTACACATAGGATTAATAGATTAGTAAATATTAGCATAATTCTGGTATTGAGGATCACCTACATCTCTTCAGAGAGTGTATCCATGCAAAGAAGACTTGGATCAGAGGTCAATTTCTATGCGAATTGCTATCTCAAGATCTTTTGTGTTGGACTATTACGGATGGCTTCATGCTCAGTTACTACATTGTCGAAGTGTGATTAATGATGGAGCCTCCTGGTGTGATTAGTTTATTACCGTGTGTTGGTACATATGGGAGTGGAGATATAAACTTATCTTTGATCAAAATTTCCAGGTCCTGGGTGCTCCTAATACTGTTCTTGATAAAGCTAGTTCTGAGTGGTTAGTTGCTCAAATGGCTGTGAAGTCTCAATATAGTGTTAGCTATTGCACTAGTCCTCTGAGTTGGTCTAAAAACCTGCTGTTGGAAGAGTCAAATTGAATGTTGATGGTGCTTTGTCATCAACTAGGTTGAAAGCCCGCGTGCGAGGCGCGGTTATGTAATCACTAAAACAATATATATTCTGTATGAACTGAAAATCAAAATCAAAACTCATGCAAATATCAAATCATAAGAGAAACATAACATCAACCATAGTACAAACTGATTGAAAATCAAAGCTTTCAAAGAACATAAATTGATACATAGTCTCATCTGAAATTTAAGTTACGTAACTAAAAGTTGATACATTGAAAAACTGATATGAAGAGTCTGATTTGGAGTTCACACACAAAAAACATATTAGTGCCACCAAAAACTCCAATGCAGACTCTATGAAGTGTCATTGGATCACAAAAATGACAACTCAAACAATAAAAATTACTGGAATCACTTGCAACTGATTGAAGCTGAATCAATCTTTCTTTTTCTTTTGCTGGTCCCGCTTCTTGTAAACCTCCTGAAACTCCTCCTTTGTCGGTGGAGCTGCTGACGATGATTCTTCATCATCTGTTTGCCTATAGACAAAATTATTCAGGGTTAGTAACCATCACACTTTTTAATCAACGAACAACTTTAAGACGAAAACTTTTACAGCATATCCAAACTTCAGATTTTATGGTATTTACCTCTTGCTTTTTTTCTCCGACTCAGAAATGAACAATGTCCTTGCACAGGTTTCACTCGGCCGCTTCTTTTCATGAGGTGGGTGGGCTGGTGTAAGGACATTTGGATGCACAGATGGGGCTGGATTTCCAAGAATGCGTCGAACTACTAAGTCGCTTTTGAAGTTGACCTTGATCTCAAAGAGATAAACCTCTCCAAGTTTGTCTGTTATCTCAGGTGCCAAAGTCTGCTCAGTTGGATAAGACCTCCTACTAAGCAGTTCTTCGCAGGTGGCTCCAAACAACTCCTCAGCCTGCTTTCCCATGAGGACCAACCTCGCTTGGTCATCCTTATCTTCGATGATCATACCAACTCTATAACTGTATAAAAATGAAAAAATAACATAAGCAATTGGATTGGTATTGAAATGATGAGTTGAAACCAAAATAATCAAACACATCCCAGAACTAATTGGTTACTGTCGCTCTATTAGGTGAGCATATATAGTGCTTTTAAGGGGTCCAGAGTAGATGCTGTGCTACAACGACCAACAGATTTCTGATCAAAGTATTCGTTTCAGCTCAGCTAGTAGGAGCATAACCAACCAGTTAGTGGGGTTAATCAGTTTGTTTTTTGGGTCTGAAGGGGTTCATCAGTTGGATGCTGCTAAATGCTATATGACCCCACACCGACCTTAAATGAAGTAAGACCAATTATTAACATAACTCGACAACATATAAGCATAATAAGAGCAACAGTTACGAAGGAAAAAAAAGTTTATCAGCTTTCAATTATCAGTTGGTGAAACGAAACTAATTCAGCAACCCACATGTGTAAGATGATTACCAAAGCAATCATGTGAGAAGGGATATATGTAGGAATTCCATCATCGCTAATTGGGTCTATAAGCAAAATGTTGACTAAAAATTAACATAGCAAATAACCAATAGTATAAATCCATGTTTGATTTGCTTGCAGATATTTTTTTTTCATTGTTATTACTGGAATAAAAAAACTACACTATGTTTGAGAAGCTGCTTGTAGCAGTTTTGGACTGGGCAGCTCCTATACCACCACCCACTGTTTTCGGTGAATCTCACAATTCCAGCAAAGCAGCACACAGTTTTGTCCTGCAACATTTGGTTAATATGTTAGATGACAACTACTGTACAGTTTGTACACAAAAAAAACAAAAGTCATTCTCATCTAGTTGGAAAACTTACACTATATTCTTGAGGGTCAAGCGTATTCAACTCACTCACAGATTTCTATTCTTGAGAAACCTCTCCACTTGTCTGGTTGTAGGACGGAGTGCCATATAGCTTAACCTTGTCTCCTAGTCTCGAGAACCTACAAAGAGAGATTAGCATAATAAAAGAAAGTTCATTAATCACATTCATGCAAACAACATCAACTTTGAAATTCAAAACAGAATGAAGACATAAATAAAAACTGCTTAGCCAATTAAGTGTGACATGTATGTTATCACAGGAATTTCCTTCAAGCTTTCAACAACACAGTATACAGTATTGACAACCAAGTAAAGCTACGTGTACAGGAATGTCGATCACTAAAATCGACATTATTAATAGCATACTACATTATCATTGAATATACGTAGGTTGACCAGTGTAATAACGTAGCAGTCCTAAATATTTTAGGTGCAACCAGGTCTTTGCAAACAAACAAAATCGATTCAGGATTGCAGTTATCAGAAACAGTTAAGCGAAAGAGAAAGACTTGCCACTAACACAAATAAACACACACATCATCACAATTAAAAAGTTGACATGTATTTCCTGTTCTCTCTAACATTAACACAGTTTAAATCAATGATCTGGAACTGAAGGAGAAAAGAGTCCAGACAACCAAACTATACTCCAGCCATGGGATATCAGGAAAAGAAAGCAAACAGTGTTTCAGCAAATAAATTACACAATATATCCAGGTCTAGCTCCCAATACATCATAAAACCCAAAACATGCATACACTAAACATCATAAAACAATACAAAATCTCAAAGCTATTCTCTGATTTCTCTCCCAAGTACAATTTCGCAGCTCATTCAGTGAAGCTTCGCTGTTTCAGAGTCGCATTGAATAGAATATAAAAACCTCAAACTTCAAAACAACAACAAAAAAACTGATAAATCAGTAAAGGTACTTACTCAGTCTCAAAATCCTTAGTCTGTGGAGTTATTGCATTGAGTACAACACAGGTATGGCTAGAGTTAGAAGCGCCCATACGGCCTGTAGAAACGAACACTTAGTCGCAGGGAGAAAACTGAACTGACCAATGAAAGGGAAAATAGATGTATACCTTGATACTTGTTGAGTCTTAAGCTAGTGAAGATAGCAAGTGCCGGCGGAGGTAGGCTGAGCATGCTTTCCAGATTGAAAGTTCTTGCCATGTCGCCCCAGAGTGTTATTTTGAGCTCTTCTCTCCTGGACATTGAATTAACAATCTTTAAATTCTAGCACTACCCATGATTATCTTCTATTTTACTATATAAAGGACTTTCATTTAAATATCTCAGCCATCTGTAATCTGTTGTACTGCTGTGAAGTTCATCATTAACTAAATCAATACTTAACTATATATAATAGACTCTGTACATCCTTAAACATAGTACAGAAACAAAACCAAGTCTTCAACTTCAGCATTTAAAAATTGACTCTCTAATAAGATAGTATGATAAACTGAACTCATAAGCAAGTGCAAGTATATGTGTACAAGACAAAGGTTGCTTCATACAATTGTTCATATATAGTCTGTATAAGCATTGCTGTAATATATTAATATATTATTTCACATCTTGTTCCATACTGGTTAACCATATTAAAAGTCCCTCTAACAGCACAAATATCATACCAAAACAAAAACAGAAACAAAGATACACAAAGAACAGAAAGTTACTATCTTGAGCAATCCCAGATAACATAGATGAAGAAAAGGTCTGATCACAGTCAGAACATGCTTTTTCCCGTTAAATATAATCAAACCCAATAGTCCCAACTCAAAACCAAACCAAACACAACAATATCAAGAACCCAAAAATCTACATACTCAAAACTAATCACCATCAAAAAGCAAGAAAGTTTCAGACTTTTTAAATAGCTACGGAGTCTATGCAATATGATCAGGTCATGATCGACTGTATTGCATGGGTTATATATTTGAGCCAGGCAAACTCATGTGTATAATTATACATAGTTATGCTTTAAGATTGCTTACTCTTAATCTGGTACATAAGTAACATAGTATATAGGTATCACTTGTAGATTTAAAGTTCACAATAAACAGTACCTTAGATTTTCAATAATTATTTCCAGCTTAGTTTCTGTAGTCTTCTTGTTCTTGACAGGAGTCTCATGAGCAGGTTTAATTGACTTGACACAGCCATAGACATCTTCAATGGAAGCAAAAGAGTGTTAGTATGCTTTAAAAGGTTGAACACAGGTTTACTGATTTTAATAGTTTACTAATTTAAGATAAGACAATAAATAGTCAATGTTGCTTGCCTGTCAAAATGGTTTGCTGCTCAAATTCTCTTGCCAAGGCTTGAAACTCCATAAGTCGAAAGGAGTGTTTTGAAAACAATGGAATGACCTCCTCCACTTTGATGAACTCAGTTCTCTCTGTGAAATACAAAGCTGCTTCTGGAACAGCAACTCTATATTTTGCATAGTCTTTCCTTGCAGCAAACTTAAAGATATCATAGATCTCCCCTTCCTCCATTTTATATGGCATGTGAGGGAAGTGGTTCTCATCTATGATACCATGAATGGCATCTCCCTGTATTTATTTGGTGCAAAACATCAAACAGACCCTCAATCATTTGAATTATTGCTCAAATTAACTAAGCTCATATGAACTATGGACAGTGTTGTGAGAACTTACATTTTGGTCCACTAAAAGATAGTGCAAACCATCAAACAGGTCACTATTGAATTTCTGTGGCCTCCATATTCTAGATGCACAGACTCTTACGTTGAAGCTATGCTTAAATGCTTGTATGTCCTTGATCATTGTGATAGTCATGCTTGTTGAATCTGAAAAGGACAGGAAAAATGCATAAGCTGATAAGAAAATAGAAACACTCATTAACATGTTCAAATCTCTGATGATAACAAAATGGACAGAAAAATCATTGAAACACAAATAGAAAGTCCCAATCAGTGCATGAGTTGCAGTCAACTACAGCACAAAAACCTCCATCTATTTAAACACCCATATTCACATACAGATTACCCAACACATCAAATCCATAACTAAATACAGCAAGCTGCACAAAGCAGTTATACAGAACCTTATTTACATACAGATTACCGTGGATATGAGATCCATAACTAAACAAAGCAGGCTGCACAAACTACATCACACAAACCCATTAACTCTTATCACATACAGAACCTTAGCTGCAAAGTTATAATTTCGATTTTCTTGTTCTTGTCCAAAACCATCTGTCTATTCAATAAACCCAGAACAAAACATTGCAAGTAAATATGTGAGCTTATATAGAGGCCTCACTTACCCAGGCATCGTGATCTTCATGACATCATCGAGATGGGTAACCGGGAAAGGTGTGGTTGATTTTGCTTCACTGACTAACTTAGCCATGGTCAGTGTCGATTAGGTGAGAAATCGTGCTCTAGGGTATGGATTTACTGACTTAGTCAGTGACTAAGCCAGCGGCATGGCTGTGACAAACCGGAAACCCGGTAAAGCATCCGTCACTTCGAATGATTCAATCACTATTTGGTATGGCGATGAAGTTGGGCGTGATTTCTGTAATCTTTGATTTGACAATAGAAGAGATCCGTTTGGAGAGAGAGAGAGAGAGAGAGAGAGAGAGAGAGAGAGAGAGAGATGAAACAGAAGGAGAGAGGGAGGTGAATGATAGGTCAATTGGTTCAGCAAAAATGGGCTGAAAAGATTATGGGCTGGGTCTGTGGATCACTCAGCATGTAATTGTCAACTGGGCCCAAAGCACATTTTCGACAAAATGATGGGTTGGGTCGACTAAAATTATCGCAAGAAACATAGTCCAAATTGATCCGATTCTTTGTTCCATTTCTTGCGAGAATTTCTTTTGGCTCGTGGAAATTCTATTAGACTATTATGAATGTTATATCATGTATTCTGTAAAACATCTTTGTATACTATATTTTTTGTATAGTTATTTGGTATATCATCGCAATTAGTGATCTGAATTCTAAGACCTTTTTTTGACGTAACTCTAGATAACGCAACATATAATTGCCCATGAGTGAAAACAGGTTGTGACAAATATATTCCAACTTGATTTAACGATTGACCTTGGCTCTTCTTAATTGTCATCGCATAACATACTTTGATAGGAAATTGACGTCTTTTAAATGTGAATGGCCATTTTGTTTCATTCGCAGTAAGCACAATCCTTGGAATAAATACTTTTTCACCAACGTTATTACCAGTTAATATTTTTGATTCTATGAGTTTTTCGAATAATTTTGTGACGATTAATCTTGTTCCATTACATAAACCACATATTTGATTTAAATTTCTTAATAACATTATCGGCATACCGACTTTTAATATTAGTTCGTGTGTAGGCAATCCACTAAATTCAAGTTTATTTAAAAACTCAGTTGGATATAAAATATTAATATTATCACTGTTACCTGAATTAAAAAAAATCGTATCTGAACTGAAATATGTGGTTTTATCACCTGGTAATAAGCTAATGGCATATTTGTTGATGTCATGAACGGTTAAGTTTCGAGGTGTGACAATAGTACGCTCTTTTAAATATTCAGCATTATTGTAGTTAATGTTAAAGTTCGGATAAGTAGCCAAAAAAATAGATTCTATAGGATCTGTTGTTGAATTCGTAAGTAAATATTTAGGAATACTAATCCAAGATGTATCTTCATCGTTTGTGATATAATTTGATTGCAATTTACCTTCTCCAATTTGTAGCATCCAACTTGCAAAATCGACAATTTCTTTTTTTTCTTCATCCGATAAATCGGTTCTCGATAATCTCATGTTTTCAGTTAAACGGAATATTATTAGAGAATGCCACAAATACGAATTATTTAACGAAGCTTGAATAATCTGTTCTTTAGTTCCTCCTTGTATGACTGGTAAAATTTGTCTAAAATCTCCACCCAATAAAATGGGTTTACCCCGAAATGGTCTGTCAATTTTTCTTCGGAAGATGTTGATAAAATATCACGGAGTGCTCTATCCAATGCTTCAAAACAGTACTTATTACACATTGGAGCTTCATCCCATATAATTAGCTCTGCTTTTTGAAGTAAATTTCCAAGATGAGTGTTTTTAGTGATTGAACATATCGAAGTTTCTTTCAGTTCAAACGGTATTTTAAAACGTGAATGTGCTGTTCTCCCATTTGGAAGCAATAATGAAGCAATACCTGATGAGGCAACTGCCAAAACAATTTTTCCTTCTGATCTTAATTTTGCAATTATCGTATGCCACAAAAATGTCTTTCCAGTGCCTCCGCTTCCATAGACAAAAAATGATGTTGATTTTTTTTGTTCAACAACTTCAATTACGTTGTTGTATACAACTCTTTGACAACTATTTAATTTAGCGATAAGCTCAGAATGCTCATGCTTTAGTGCTTGACAATCGTAATCGAGTTCTTCTCTTATTAGTTTATTATTCAGTTCTAATATCTTTTGTGCATCTGGCATCGACAAATGATGATTTTTCAGCGAAGTCGCTGACATGTTGAATATTTTTTCAAGTTCATATAGAACACTATTTTTTAAGTCCTGTTCAGGGATTGTGAGATTAGGCATATTAAATTCTAATCGTATTTTGTGTAAAATATCATCAGACATATTTTGCCAATGTGCATCAAGTAAATATTGTGGGTTTGAGACATTACAAAAGAGGATAAGTGTAACAAACAGTTGGCGAATTTGGTGAGATGTTGCGGCAAAGGAAGATTCAGTCAGAGCACTATCCCATTCTTTATCGTCATCTAATAATCCAAATGCTAAACATGCTTCTCGATAAGTACTGTGTGTAATACCATGTACAGTTTTTATTGCATTGGAATTTAGACATCCTTTTTTAATATTTAATAGAATTCTCATGTAATATAATTTGCCTACCATTGGTGGTACATGTGCAATTCTGCCTATAGTTTGATAGCGTTTTCTTGGAGTCCACATTTTGCTTGATGTATCCCACACAAACTTTGTAGGAAATTCTGCATAAGTTAATTCAATTTCTTTTTTATAAGTAGCATTTGCATCAAACCAAGCAGTGAGCATTGTAGAGTCTATATTTGGATTATCCAAAACTTGTTCGAGTGATTTAGCTTCTTAAAAACAATATTTTGTTCTGAGGGAAAATGAATTTTTAAATATTGTACCGCAGGGTATCTAGAATGAATTGAAAATTCGAACAGTCTCCACACTGCTTCATGAGGAGTTAAATATCGGCAATTAAGGTAATTTTGGATTTCATCGTTTATATTATCATGAAACAAAACTCGAGCTCTATCAGGACCTTTATTTATGTATTTGAATAAATATTTAATAAGCATAGATTGAGAACATGATTCGACATTAATGGGAGCATTATACCTCAATAATAAATTATGATTGTATGGAACAACGAAATTGTTCCCAACATGAACTCCAGCTTTTGTTACAAATTTCGAATCATCGTCACGTCGTCGATATACAGGAGCTCTCATCGTTTCAAAAATAGTCTCATCATTATATGATTTTGGAAAATATTTTGTACATTTTCCCTCTCGCATGCAGGGAGATTTTGAATTTATTTGTCCGCAAGGACCATGAATACACTGAGTCACAATTTGAAATAGTTTTGGATTAATCTTTTCATCTGGGAGTTCTGCTGAGATAATGGAATCAACATCATTTGATGTATAACATTTGTAGGTTTTGTGAAGCCAAAATAAAATATGAGCATGTGGTAATTCTCGTTTTTGAAATTCCACCGTACAAACATGAGCATCGATTTTACCAAATGGCACTCCAGATTTAATATAAGTAACCATATCATCTAATTTTATTTTAAAAATTCTGCAAATTATATCTGGTCGGTCTTCTGGTTTGTATCCGGGTTTCTTTTTAAAATATCTAACTATCTCTGGCCATTTTATATTGCAAGTGAAAGTTATGAACAAATCTGGATTTCCATAATGTCTACAAATTGTCATTGCATCTTGATAATTATTGATCATATCTCTAGGACTTCCAGTATGAGAACTCGGAAGAACTATTCTTTGTCCTACATTGCAAGACTCCGTAGTTCCGGCTGAAACAGAAGAAACAAGTTCATTTCGTTTTTCAACTCTTAATTTGGCTTGGTTATTTCGAATATAGTCTAAACGGTTTTCTTCAACAGTTGCATAAGAATCGACTAAGTATTGTTGAAAAAGTCTTCCACCTTTTAACAAACTACTTTGGTCATGTTTCCTATCATGGAGTTGATGGCATATGTATTTAATCATTGTAAGTCTGATTTGTTTTTTCTCGTATTTTTCTGTTGTTCGTCGTAATGACATATCAACTCGAAATCCATCTTCACCATAAGGAAAAAGTAATGGGTACTGTAATGACATTAACTTTGGATGAATTTTGGAAATACGCTTTAAATGTCCATCATTTGATTCAACAACGATATCTCTATTGGAATTAAATTCTCCGATGTCACCAGCAATTAACCCGCCAATTTCAGAAGTAGTCAGTAGTTCATATTGTTTACCATCAGTTGATTGTCGATCAAGCACTGTCATGTTAAATGTAGGCAATGTACTATTTTCAAATTTGTTTCTGACAGTGCGAAATTTTGTAGTTAATTCATTTACTTCATCAAACATCTGAACTATTCCCTCCACAATGTTGGTTTTTATTTTTTGATTGAGATGATTCGGGTCAATAGCATTAATACGGTTGGATGTTTCATTTATAGTGTCATAGACATATAATTGAGCATATTTAGGACATTCTCCTGGAGGAGGTAATACAGAACCCATTAAATGATGCACCTGTCCACATATTTTAAAAACATAAGGAGCAGAGCCATTGTTTATACTCTTGTCAACTTTTGCACCCATCGAAGTAAAAGCAAACATTGAATTGTACACTCGAATATTTTCACGAAAGAGTATGCTTTCTCGACCATTAGTTGGATCTAAAAGATGCGCAAGAAATGTTGGTGGTGGATTAGATAATGGAAGTTTAACTTCTCCTTCATGACAACATGTTGTGTAAATTGAATTTCTTTTAACTTTTTTCTTGAGGGCTTTACCATGCCAAAAACAGGCTCCACAATCTTTGCATTCAAATGAATCATCACCAGAATCTTCATACTTGATAATCACATCTGTGATTACAAAAGTTAAAATTCAGTTACCCCTTTTGATGTATGTCTGAACGACAGGGAAGAAAAAAAAATATTACTGATCTTGATAATTTTTTTGATAGGATGCTTGACCAAATTGAGTTGAAGTAATAACTGGACCTAATATAAAAAATTACCCAATCTCATATTCAATGTTCAATTAAATCTTGCAATGAATAGGAAGCTCTATGACGGTAAAAAAAGGTTTGCTCAATGTACGCTACATGACTGTGCTTACTTGAGACTCTTTCATCAACACCATACATGCCAAGAAAATGAAGACTTTTTCGATTAATTCTTTTCTTCTTCGTACCTGGATTTGTTATAGTGCTGGCCTCAATTTGAATACAGCTCGATGGTGATGCTTCCTTATAGGGTGGTAACCCTTGGACAAAGTAGTCCGAGTTTGCAAAAAAAACTTGCCTTTTTGTTAAAGGCCCTATCAATCAAAGCAAATGTCATCAATTGGTAAACATTATCAACTATTGCAGTAAATAAAAAAAATAATCACGGTAAAATGATTTTTTCATTATATGCTACATGACAGTTTACCAGAAACTCTTTGGCCAACATCATACATGGCAACAGATTGAAGACTTTCTTGACGGGTTCTCTTCTTTTTCTTAGATGATTTTGATCTACTTGTACTCGCATTTTGGATGCAGTTTGATGTCAATGTTTCCTTGTGGATTGGCAACTCTTGGACAAAATTGTCCGAGTTTTCAAAGAAACCTTTCTTTTTCGTTAAAGACCCTATCAATGTAAACAAATCTTATCCTTGTCAAACATTTCATTATTTATTACATTGAACTACACATTTGATCATCACAACTTTATTTTTCATTGAGCACCTTATGCCCTACCTACCTAATTGACATTCACTAACATCATGCATGTCTAAATACTGTAGGTTTTCTTCGTAGGCCATGCTTTGCCTTCTCTCATCCGGCATTGGCTTTGAGCTATTTTTGAGAATGGATCTTGACCTCGTGGCTGAAATTTGGAAAATGAAACCATTTGAATTAGGCAGGTACAAAATTTGCTTAGTAAAGATGATCTTGACAAATTTAGTAATCAACATGCATTAATAATATACTATAATACTCAAGGCCAGAAACGACATTAGACCCTAATTTTTACACAAAAGCCCATATTCATTAATTGAAATATTAGATGAGATTAATTCATCTTAAATTGGGAAAAGATCTAGGAGACCTGGTCCTCACATTCACAGGCATTCGGTTCTCTACCGAAGAACTTCACAAAAGTGAAATGGTAGTAGCAGAGTTACACATAGAATATGATGGACAAATATAATGGGTCTGCATAGAAAAGAATTCTACTGACGACTACATATAGACATACATGGAGTGAGCTTAATTAAAAAAAGCAAACAGGCTATAGATGAGTCATCAGGTTTTTGGTTTTCAGCCAGAAACGCTGATGAAATTTCAGCAAGTTTTCATCAGAAAAGAATAATCACAAAACACAGAAACAATAACTCCATTAAAAATGATGAACGCAAACCAATCCATTACAGAGACTCATAGAAAATAACACTATACCATGATCTCTCATATGATAATCACAAAATTCACACAATAAAAATACCAAACAATAAACCAAAGAAAGGAAGATTATATAATAAAAATGTAACGATTAGGAGTAAGGTGTACAATTGACTACCATAGACCCAAAGCATAATCAAACACACCCAACACACCATTACGAAACCCCTTCCATATATCCATTCACAGCAAACAACCCATTCATAGAACCTTGTCAACCCGCAATCACAAAAAAAACACACACACAACTTATGCAAAACAGATGTAAACACAGTTCCAAAGCGATGATCTTTACATTAAATACATACCCGGTGATGAAAAAGCTGATGAATTTGAAAACTCAGATGCCTAATCCAATCCTTGCTAGAAAACAACATACAATTCGTTTAGAAAGGCAGAAGAAGCATATAACATAAGCTCAGCTTAAATCATAGAGATGCATTATCAGCCAACCGCGTACTTGTAAATTTTACATGCATAAACTAAACAGCATATATCATTTTAGAGCGGATGCGTTCAACCCCAGCTAAATTGACTCTCCAGTTGCTTTAACTCTTGCACGCCCAACACTGATAGCTATGCTCCAGCTAAGTTCCTATACATAAATTAAGAGTCGTGCTTACTGATCAATATAATATATGCGGAAACCATATACTGATAGCTAGATCGATTGATGCAGTTGCTCATCATATATATATGTAACCTACTTGTGCCTTATTTCTAGGTTCTGTATCGACCTTCTCAATTCCTCAGTTTCATTTAGAGAAGAATAACAAAACTCTATTCTTGCAAGATACAATAACTGATATTGGTTGTAGAGATCTGAAAATGACATCACAAAATATATACGTAAAAATTCAAGCAAACTGTACTTTTACAGTAGAATCTACAATAATGGCAGACAATACAGTAGCAAGCCATTCCCATCACCCGCCAGCAAAGGCTATACCCAACAAAAAAGAAATTTAATCAGCTTATAAGTTTCACTCGCTGGAAACACAAACTTTCAGCATCCTATACTCATATCCTAGACTGCAAACACATAAAAGGTCCAACAATAAAGGTCCAACAATTGAAACCAAAACAAAAATCAACAAAGCTTCTCAGAAAAGCAGAACTAAACATTTTCGATCTAAAAAAGCGTTCAATAGAGCAGCATACATAGCAGCTGGTACCCTAGATATGAACCTATCATGCATGTCATTATGTGAAGTTGAACTTATAAAAGTTGGTATTATGAGACATTCATCCACCACTCTATTGTAAGTACTGTTTTTTTATTGTTACATGTACTGTAAGTTCTTGAAATCCAAGTTTCTTTTTAGTCTTCTCTTTAAGTCAGTTCTGTAACCTCATTTTTTGCAAACTTTTCCCTTAGTGTCCTGTTTTATCAGTTGATGATAGGTTATTTGGTGGATTCCTGGCTCACGAATAACTTTACTCATATCCTTTTTCTTGTAGCAGTGTATGTGTTCTACCATAAGAAAATGTCAAAAGCTTCATATTCTTCTATAGAGTGCTACCTATTTGTATACCGACATGACGCACAAAGCTTAGCATTATATACTAAATTCAGCTGACTGTAATATTTAACATTTATGCCTTATGTTTCCAACAGGAATGCCATGCAAACTCATCAATCAAACCCTTCCCAAACAGTACTTTTACAGTAGAATCTACAATAATGGCAGACACTACAGTAGCAAGCCATTCCCATCACCTGCTAGCAAAGGCTATACTCAACCAAAAAGAAATTTAATCAGCTTATAAGTTTCACTCGCTAGAAACACAAACTTTTAGCATCCTATACTCATATCCTAGACTGCAAACACATAAAAGGTTCAACAATCGAAACCAAAACGAAAATCAACAAAGCTTCTCAGAAAATCAGAACAAAACATTTTTGATCTCAAAAAGCGTTCAATAGAGCAGCATACATAGTAGCTGGTACCTTAACATCTCAGTAAACATAAGTTTCCAACATGAATGCCATGCACACTCATCAATCAAACCCTTCTCAAACTCAATCCACGCAGTTGGGTGCTTGGATTCTATCAATTCATTAAATGATACCCTGAACATAATCAAATGTTCTATGTTAACCACATCATGACATTACAGTAAATCAGCCTATAGATTACCCTGACAAATGTTCAATGATGTTAACCACATCACAGCAAAAAAAAGAACTTAAACCACAGCAAAACCTCAGATATAGATCTGCTTAACAACTCTGGCATCAAAAACACAAAATTAGAAACAATTGAGGATATAACAATCCATGGAGATTATACAAAATAATTCAAAAGGGAATTGATCGAAAAACCATAAACCCCCGGCCAGGATCAACTTGAAGAACCCACAATTCAGATTGGATTCACAGAGGAGACAGAAGAAGAAGGGGAAAAAAAAGAGGGATTGTGATGAAAGCAATGAATTACCAGACCAAAAAATCAGATCAAACCACCGAATCCAATTTTGAATTTCGAAAATAGATCGCACCGGAATATCAACAAACAGAACCAAATCACGTCACAAACAAAGACCCATTTGGCAACCGGGAAAAGAAACCCAGAATTCTCTATTTTGCTCGAATCCCACGTCGGAAAACAAAAACAAACAAACAAACAAATCCCATTGCTGGCAACGTCTTCTACAGACAACTTTACTCCATGTTTTTTTATCACATTACTCTGATTCCAGTAAAAGAAAGAAAGCAACAACTTTGAACATTCAACTATATCTATGGAAATACGACACTAACAACACCTACATCCATAACTATGTTTGATTGAGCTTATTTATAACAACAAATAAACTTGAGCTAGCAGTCGATTTTCTCACGCATAAGAGGAACCAAATCCCACAATTCCCATATACATGGATTGCCTAAAGACTACATCTCTTGCTATTAAAATGAGAACATGAAATCAAAGCAACTGATACACACTACCCAGATACATATATCTAGGAAAAATTTCAAAACCTACCTCACTTGAGAATCCCGGTCAGTCAACAAATGGGTTCTTATGGGTCTGGGTTTAGGTCTCCTTTGGTGTGCCGAAAGCCAATATTGTGCTACCCTGGCCCTTGGTGGAGAGTGTTCAGATTCGCGGTCGAGATCGATGCGGTTAGCAGCGAACGGATGAGGATCGACGAAGATGAGAGCAGAAATACTATGAGAGAGAACAGAGAGAGAGGAGAGAGATGGAGGATTTCACTTTGGAGAGGAAAGGGCTTTGGAGAGGAGAGGGAGAGGGAGAATGGACGGACTATGGGAGAGAACAGAGAGAGAGGAGAGAGATCGAGGATTCAACTTTGCAGAGGAAATAGCCTTGGAGAGGAAAGGGAGAGGGAAATAGACGGGAAACCCCTTTGAACAGGGAAATGTACAATAACCCGCGAGGAATAGTGACTTGGGTGGGAGGAAGAATGTTATATAAGAAATTGGATATATTAGTGCAGGTGGAGTAATACGAAATTCCAGTGGTGATTGGATTACTAGGTATCGGATGAATATAGGCACTGGTAGTGTGTTTATATCATATATAAGTCAAGACTTTCTGTTGACAATGGTCTCCCTAATATTGATATTGAGTCGGATTCCGCAAGTTTGGTGCATTTGTTTAAGAGTGAGAGCTGCTCTACTCACCCTTTGTGGGCTCTATTATGGCTAGCTGCAAAGTTTTGCTGTTGAAGTTTGACTCATACACCTGAGTCACATCTAATATGGTTGCTTATGTTTTGGCAAAGAGAAGCTTAGACTTGGAGCATGGTCTTTTAGTTTAGAAAGAACCTCCTGATTTTGTTGTGGGGGATTTCCTTGATGAAATAGGAGATGTAGTTAGATTGCGCAGAACTGTTGTTGGGCCTGTAGTTAGGCCAACCTGATCTCCTGTTTGCTTCTTTTCTTGGTCTGGTTTCGACCTCCAAATGAAAGGCATCACATCTGACATGTGGCGTTTAAATAAAATGCATGACCAAACATGACGAAGAGAAAAAACATTATTTACTGTCATCAATCAGAAATAGTGAACTTTGTTGTATACTGAGGCTCGTGAGGTATCGGTGCAATTACAAACGATCTTGTCGTACTGCTCCTCTCAGCGACACGAGTTCGTATAATACAATTCCTCGCCTAATTACTTTGAATCCTCACGAGATATAAAACAGAATACATGAGACTGGGAAATTAAACGTGAAATGTAAAGTAGAAAAAGCCAAGCAAGACCCTTGAAACTTCCAGCTGAACAAGGTGAAAGTGGTTCGAAGATTACACCTAGCGACAAAATTTAGTTTACGCTTTTGATCCACCGATGTAGCTAATAATTTTACTAGCCAGACGACATAAAGCGACTTATGAGTTATTTATGGAATCAATTATCACCAACAATTTCGTAGAAATGTCCTTCCAATGATGACTTCATGTGATGGAATTTCTAGATCAAAAATTGGACATGAAGCATAAGGCTAGAAAATCTAATCAGAGATGAAAAACTGAAAATTGTAAGTGGCTGACAAGATAATGACATGGTACGGCATGAGAGAAAAGACATGAATTATTGCAATGAAATGAAGACATCGCGTGAGAAGACTTGTCCCGAAAATTACTCAGTCGCAACTCAAGAATATAGCATGCCCAAAAGATGGTGCGTAAGTCGTAACAAAATTTTCGTGATGTCCCCAATGTGCGGGACATACAACAAGAATTTACAAAAATTTCGGCATAATCTCCCCGCAATTTCCATTCCAACCAAAACCTGCAGAAAAATTTACAACTCATAAAGCAAAATTCCATCAAACATATAGTGCTCCAACGTTTTTCCTTTGAATTTCCAATGTTCCATAAGACCTAACGGTCAAACTAAGTACGTATCACATAGATGAAAACATAAGTACAACTTAATTTGACTTGACAAATGCCCACGTGGTCCATTGTATACATTCAAACTAATTAATTAGTCGTCACCAGAAAAGCTGACCGGTCCATCAAGTCCACAGCTACACCCAACCTAAGTTATCCGAGGACATTAGTATATATGAAACCTTGCACTCACCAAAATGATAACTCAATGTACCCCATATGTTGACACACATGAACCTTAGCTCCCGAAAAGGCGTAACTCGTCAATTTACTCTGTTTGAAACAAACCTCGTAACAAACGTGTCATACTAATTTTTGAGCCACACCCAATCGTGTCAAAACCTAAACGTAATTATCATAATGCCGGACATCATAGAGTAAACATGAAAATTTCCATATGTGTAGGGTCCTCGAAACTTAAAAGCACCGAAAAACTTCTGAGAAAATGTCATACCTTAGATGTTCGTGGATAGAAATTGAGGTCAGCGCATATAAGGCATAGCAAATAGGGTAGGCTGACTCACAGGCTAGGGTTGGTACTCGGTCACCTTCGCCACGTATTCGACGATGTTCAAGATCGTAAGTATTCGATGGGGATCAGCCGTGCGGTTGGGCCATCACTCCGGAAGTGTTGAGTGTAATCGAACACAAAAACTAAAGTGGCCTAGTATGGTCTACAGAACCTATAACCTAGAGCTCTGATACCAATTGTGAGGACCCAACCCCGATTTAACTTCCTAAACCGGGGTTAGACCCTAATGATCATTAGAACCTAAACAAGCTAATCTATAAGGAAACTGAAGGAGGAAAAAATAGGATTTGAACTTTATAAATGATACATGGATTTTACTAAGTATTAAATAAACACTTAACACTCAATAAAAATGCATAAGTAATTAAAACTCTTGTTTGTTGATGTAGCATTGGTAAATAGTTCTTAACCGGGGATTGGGGGTGTATGTGTGACTACGCTAGGTTTAAAATGGGGGGATTTAAAAGGTTTTTTTTTTTACTAATTCCTACGAAATTAAAGACAGGAAATGGTTAGTAAACGCATAGAGAAATTCTAGGTTCTAACATGCTTCACTCATAGACAAGTAGAAAACAAACAAGAACAAAGAACCCTAAACATGCTTACTAGACCAAAAATAAACACTAAACTACTATATACAAGTGATCAACTCTTTCCTTCATCCTTTGCCGTTTCATACCTAGACTCCCTAAGTGTCAACGAAATTCCTAACTCTAATTAAAACGCATACACATGCTTATAACTGAACAAGACAGCAACCAAATCATCTAGTTAACTTCCTAGTCCAATTTTATCTTTGTTATTAGTTCCTGAAACATGCTTAAAGAAGAACTAAATCGAGTATCTACTAAAAATAGTTTCAAGCATTAAGAACATATAAGCACGCACATGCATTCGAATCAAAGCTAAAAACACATGGAAGAAACTTAGAAGAATTTAGAAATATAAAGCTTTTTATCAAAACTTGTTCTCAAAATACAAACAAAGGAAATCCAAACAAAAACCGAAACAGAATACAAAGGGGTCATGTTACACTTTTAAACTCCGTAAAATCGCACCACAAATCCTCAAGTGTAGCTACTCCATTGTTGGTGACGAACCCAAGAATTCCCAGCCAAATCGAGCAAAGTCCTTCTTAAGGTGGAGGAGAGTGTTGGTGGGAGGCAGTTTGGTGGTGTTTCGTGTTTTAGAGGATGGCCGAGTGTTTGGAGTTTGAGGAGATGATCTTTGGAAAGCTTAGACGTCTAGAATGAGTGATATTTGAGAAGAGAGACGTCCTCTTGTATTTATAGGCAAGGAATGAATCTTTTCCTCTCCAAACTAGGGATTCCTAGTGTACCCGGGTAGAATTGACAGCCTGTGACAGCCTATCTTGAAACGTCTTTTTCGGGAGTTCTAGAGCTCAGAAAATTGTGATTTTGGATTCGTTGGAAAGATCAGCTCGAGAGCTTGAAGAAGACATATCTGATCACTATATTTGGAGTTGAATTGCAGATTCTGTGATCCGTTGAAGATTGATGAGCTGGCAGGCATATCTTCCTCTTCCTACTAGGAGTAGGGAAATCTTGATATTTCCATATCTTATATTTCTTGAGCTCCAAGTCATTTTGGCCAAACCTACCATATATTGTAAGATATTTTGATCTTCAAATAAGGCACTTTTGAGATATACTTAATACTTTTGATCCTCCATCTATTCGGTAATATCTCCTTGCTTGATTTTGCCCAAAATGCTTGCTGATTTTCAATCCACCATTTGAAATGTCTTCATTTTGCCTTGCGTCATTTTAGTAACTTGAGAAGACCATTTCGGATCCATATTTTGCTACGTCATTCCTAGTTGATTTAGGAAACTTCTCCACTTGGCTCATTTTATGCTCAAAATCACCTCCTTTATTGTACTTCTTTATTATAAACCTAAAAACAATAAAGTAAGTAAGAACTGAGAATACTAAGGTTAAAACAAAGTAAAATGTAGAGAGAAATGCATTAAGAATCTAGCATAAAATGTATTGATCAATAAATTAGACAATCTATTTCACTGAAAGTAACTCATAAACCAACAAAATCCAAAACTTAACATTGATTGTAAGAGCATCCGCACCCGTTTAGGACTTCCTATTTCGAGGAATTCCTATTTTCAGGACTTCTTGTTACTATTCAGCAAATAGGACTTCCTATTCAGTTTTTTTATGCAACAGTGCAACAAATAGGAATTCCTATTACTATTCATAATCATAAAATTAATTATTGATTAATTATTTGTAATATGTTTATCCAATAACTATGCGACACATGTCATTATCGTGTACATTATTGAACCAAATTTTCGATAAGATTTTCGACGACTCATATTGTGACACGTGTCACATCCACGTGTCACTGTCGGCTAAATTATTGATGAAGATTTCCGGTGAGATTTCTAACCAGTGATATGCCACACATGTCACATCCACGTGTCACTGTCGGCTAAATTATTGATGAAGATTTCCGATGAGATTTCCGACAAATGAGGATGTGACACGTGTATTCATCCTTCAACATCAGATTATCATAATTTTGCTATAAAATCATCATCTCTGGCTCCTAAAGATTGAAACCTCACAACACTCATAAGGGCGAGGCAACGGGGATTTCCTGGTATGATCGGAAGCATCGACTGCATGCACTGGGAATGGAAGAATTGCCCAACAGCATGGCAAGGGTTATACTCGGGGCAAAAAGCTCGTCCGACAATAATCTTAGAGGCGGTGGCCTCATATGACACGTGGATATGGCACAGCTTCTTTGGGACGCCTGGAGCACAAAATGATATTAATGTGCCCAACTCCTCTGATGTCTTCGATGAACTCCTTGTCGGAAGAAGCCCACAATCGACGTATAAAGTTCATGGTATGACTTACCACCATACTTATTATCTAGCTAATGGAATATATCCCAGGTATTCCTCGTTCGTCAAGACAATATCCAATCCGCAAGATCAACCACAGAAGCTATTCGCAAGGAAACAAGAGGCATATCGTAAAGATGTGGAGAAGTGCTTTGGCATCTTACAATCTCGTTGGGCTATCATTCGTCACTCAACCATGTGTCATCACAAATCGACATTAAAAATGATCATGTTGGTTTGCATCATAATGCATAACATGATTGTCGATGATGAATTTGTGGAAGACGATTTTGAGGAGAATGAGGAAGAAGATTTACAATACCCAGTGACTGCTTCCAGAGTATATGATAGGCCGGTGGATGAAAATGGTCATCGAATTCCATTTGAGCCAGTGGGAAGAGATCAACATCATCAACGGTTTAGCGACCGGCTCATCGATTTACAATCAGTTTATCTCCATGGTGAACTTCAAAAGGACTTAGTGAAGGACAACTGGTTTCTTGAAACCGGTGAACATCTCTAAGAGCATCTGTACCGTGGGAGCATCTGCATCTCTAAATAATGTGCGTGAGATATGTGTGTATGCAATTTGTGCGTTACCCTTTTGTATGTGTGTTTCCCTTTTATATGTGTGTTTCCCTTAATAATCAATGAATTTAAATTTGAAGCTCGATCTAAATAAATAAAGACATGAATTGAAATTACATGAATTAAAATTACATTAATAAAGACATGCCAATCATAGATTTATAATTAAAATAAACTAAACTAATCACTAAAATCAAGGTTGCGGGGACGATAACAATCGGTAAAGCTAGCATCGCCGACTTCTCCTTCATCGTCATCTACTTGCTGAAGGATCTCCGATTTCTGCTTCATGAAGTACTTCTTTGAATTTGGGGTCATAGCCTCGAAATTCATTGTCATGATTCTTGTTTCTTCTTCTCGTGCCCTTAATTTGTAGTTTTTCTCATCAAGTATTCGTTGATTTTCATCATTTGCCCTCGTCCAATCGGCAAACATTTTTTGATTAGCCGCAATGCTCTTCAAAGTCTCATCTCTAACTTCATTCGATGGTGTCATGGCCTTCTTTCCCCTTCTTTTTGCTTCCTTGGCCGCCTTCACTCCTTGAGGTCTAGGCGGGCTTGAGGTTCCTCCAAGGTTGATTTGTGATGTTGGCATCACTTCATCTTCATCCAAGTTGATGATAGGAGATACTTCATTAACGGTAGGTGTTTCTTCGAAGTATGAATTGTAAGAAGGTTGAGTGGTAGTTTCGATGACTCAAAAGGTAGGATGATTTTTGACCTCTTCCCAACACGCAAAGTGCGCAAACTCCTTCTTTTTTTCCCCACATAAAACGTTTGGGCTTTCCTTAACTACAAAAAAAATTACAAGTAACGACTTAATATTTCACATTATATATTTCCAAAAATTAATAAAATTTGAAAGGACCAACATAAATAAATCATTACCTCATCATGAAAATTTCCGCCGGATTCCGGATTCCTTCTTGCGTATGCGAGCGCTGCTTTCCATTGCGACAAGTTTGGCTTCAACTTAGCAAAACGAGATGCAAGTGCACTTTGTGACCTAGGTTCCGCCCTCGCTTCACCTTCACCCATCACCCAATTTTGTTGGTAATCGGTGTAAATTTTTTCCCACAATTTGTCGACCTTTTGTTTGTTGCCGGAGATAGGGCACACACTATGCCGACAATATGAAATGCATAATTGTACATCTTCGGACATGAGCCAATTGGTCGACATTTTTGTCAAAAAATGAAAGAGGATTGTAAGATAGCGAGAGAAGAGAAGGAGGAGGAAGATGCTAAGTGGTGCACAAATAGGTGTGAAATTTTTAGAAAATGAAGGTTGTGTTTATAGAAAAATAGTAGGGTTTTTTAGAAATTTTTTGGAATTTTTTTGAAATTTTAAGGAATTTTTTGGGAATTATTTTGGGATAGCCGTTTTGAAAATTCAGAAAAAATCAGGTTGCCGTTGCCTTTGAATTCTGGCCATTGAAATTTGGATTCAAAATGGACGGCCCAGATCGATCGGCCCGACAGGCTGACACGTGTCAGCCTGTGATTGGCTGATAAATTCTGTAAAAAAAAATTACTTTTTAACCACGAGTGTGGGCTCCGCCAGGGGGAGGTTCTCTCCGGCGAGCTGGAGACGGACGTCCTCGAGGACGTTCTCGTGGTCGCCATCCGGTCCACCCTCCCTCTTAGCCACGCTGTACGATCCCTTCACCGAGGACGTCCGATTTCCGGCGGGCCCGGCCTGAATTTGGGGAGGACGTCCTCCGTTTCCCTGCACAGTGCAGATGCTCTAACACCAGAGCATCTAGACACCTAATTTAACCATGACCTCTGAGATACTAATCTAGAGGATCCTCTAGGATCCTACAGGGAATACTGTTATGACTCGAACTTCATGCGTGTCCGACCTCTAGATAAACTCTGCAACCTGGGCATTGGAAACCAAATGGCTCAGGGGAAAGGCATATAATTCAGGAAAACTGTTAGAGTGAGCGGACGAAAATAAATTCTCGTAAGAAAAATCTTAAAATAGATATGTATGCCTTTCACCAAAATCATATATTAAAAACATAGCAAGCCTAATTAAAATATATCATAGTCATGTGTGAAGGCGTGCATAATATAGTCATCTGATCAAGTGTTGTCATGTCCCACTAGGAGCATACTTGGTGATGATTAGGGTTAGACCCTAATGATCATTAGAACATAAACACGCTAAGGAAACCGAAGGTGGAAAAAAAGAAAATTTGAACTTCATAAATTAGACAATCTATTTCACTGAAAGTAACTTATAAACCAACAAAAAACAAAAACTTAACATTGATTGTAATAGTAGAGCAGCTAGACTCCTAATTTAACCATGACCACTAAGATACTAATATGCAGGATCATCTGGGATCCTACAGGGAATACCGCTATGCCTCAAACTTCATGCACATCCGACCTCCAGATAAACTCTGCAATATAGGCATTGAAAACCAAAGGGCCTAGAAGAAAGGCATATAATACAGGAAAACCGTTAGAGTGAGTGGACGAAAATAACGTCTCGTAAGAAAATTCTTAAAAAATATATATGTATGTGATATGCGTAAAACATGCATCAAATATTAACACAAAGTAGACATTCAACACATAGTTCACACGTATGCAATTTAAAATCCTTCTTTGTAGATGTAGCATTGATAAGTAGGGATCGTTCTTGACCGGGGATTGAGGGTACTAAGCATGAAAACGTTTGTAAACATAAAATAAAAGATATGGGGGGTTTGAAAGTTTGGTTATTAATCTACGAAATATAAAGACTAAACATGACAGACAACACATAGAGAAACCCTAAGTTCTATCATTCTTCAACTCATAGACAAGCTAAACAAACAAGAACATAGAATCCTAAACATGCTTTCCAAACCAAAGATAAAATCTAAGACTAACATATATACAAGTGATCATTACATGCTGACAACCTAGCATATTTATCTTATTAATCCTAAGAGTCAACGAAATCTATAACTTCAATCAAAACACATACATATGCTTATATTGAACAAGACAGCAACCAAATCAAGCTAACTATCTAATCGAATTTTATCTTTGTTAGTTCGTGAAACATGCTCAAAGAAGAACCAAATCGAGTATCTACTAAAAATAGTTTCAAGCATTAAGAACATAAGCTAGCTATGCATTCAAATCAAAACTATAAACACATGGAAGAAACTAGTAAAAACACGAAATAAATAGCCTTATATCAAAACTTAGTCTTGTCATACAAAAGTAGAGAAAACTACACAAAAATGAAGAAGAAAAAATACAAAGGGGTCATGTTACACTTTTGATTCCGTGAAATCGCACCGCAAATCTTGATGTAGTAGATCCTTTGATGGAGGGAGGACACAAATATCCAAGGCCAAATCGAGCCAAGAACACTTGTGGATGTAGGAAAGTTATTTTGGAGGTGGTGCTTGGTGGTTTTTCAGATTTGGAAGGAGTTCTTCGACTTTTGGATTCAAGGAGGTGATTAGGGCAGAGCTTTGCCTATTAGAATGTATGATCATGATGTTCATGGCCGAACTCCTCTTTTTATAGGAAAATGATATGGTCTTTGCCTCTTCCTTCAAGGGAATGAAACCTCTTCCTGTTATCCTTCTACCTAGTTGCATAGCATTAGTCATTTCCTTAGTCACCAAAGATATTTCATCAACTTGCATCACCAAGTTGCATAGCCTTAGAAACCTAAGATATTTCATCAACTTCCATCACCAAGTTGCTTGCTTGATCATTTTGGACGAAATAATTGACGTAGAGCTTCCTTCTTGGCTGACTTGAACTTTAATAAATGGGCCCAATGAATTGCTTAATGGGCCGGTCCATCTCCATTGTCCAGAAACGTAAAAATCCTCTGAAGTGCACTTTTCACGGTTATTGACATTTTCAGCTCCATTTTTCTCATTTTGTCCATCCTCCTTTATTCTTCTACCTAAAAACATAAAATAAGTTAGAAACGTATTCACTAAGCTCATAGCATAGAAAAATATAGAGAGAATTATATTAATAATCAAGTATAAAATGCGTAGATCAGTATGCCTTTCACCAAAATCATATATTAAAAACATAGCGAGTCTAATTAAAACATATCATAGTCGTGTGTGGAGGCATGCATAACATAGTCATCTGGTCAAGTGTAGTCGTGTCCCATCAGGAGCGTACTTGGTGATCAGCCGAGCATGCAATGCATCGATGCATTCATACATAAACGTGCGAGTGTGAAATCGTAAAATCATATCATAAGCCTTCGTACATATCACATACGTATCATAAATCATATCGTTAATGCATAAGAAAATCATAAGCGTAAGAGAAATCTGAGCTTAAAATCTTGACTCGCTAATCAAAAGTGTAAAACAAATGTCCACTTAGCTGGATCACCAGCTGAAACGTAATTAGTTGACTTCTAACTCAAAGATCCTAGTCGACATTCCTAAGGAAAAACAAGAGCCTAACATTAATTAAGGACATATGTTACGAGCGTACGACTAAATTGAGAGTGGAAATCAAGATAAAATGTCTAACGGTACCTCACACATATATATTATGGTAATTGCATGCCGACACCCAAATTAGTTATATCAACAAATCCAAAATTTCTCTTGGTCATCATGCCTTGCAACAGAACTCTGCTGAAGGGGAGCCTTGACTGGTCACTTGTCGCACGATAGCATGAAAGTGTCGATTCGGCCTTAATCCTGAAAGTAGCCGATAACACCACTATAATTGTTGAATTACACAAAAGTACGTATAACTCGATTAAAAATGGGTTTAGGAACTTCCCGTGAAAATTTAGATTTTTAGGGTCGCTGGAGCTCCGCCGCCCACCCGCCACCACCAGTGTGGTCGGAATCCGACTTCCACACCAAAAGAATTAGCTCATTGAGCCCAACACATTTCATGTACATCATTGAGCCCAATTCCATCGAAAACTTGCCAGAAATTACCTCGAGATTTGGAAACCCTCATAGGAAATTAGGTCGATTGGTCGGCCACCAGAAGTGACAACGTGACCTAAAAATAGTCTCGTTCGACTCTTGGGAAGGTGGGCTTCAAAAGCTCCCAAGCATTGTGATGGTTCGATGTCGGTGGTGGCGCCGGCAGAGGAGTGCGAAAGTCTTCAGCTTTTCTAGTCAAAAATTGTCGCCAGTGGATGAGAGTTAGAGGTTGTAACGGTGAAGGATAAGATGAGGAGGTTGAGAGGAAAATTTTGAGCCCAAGATCGGCCTGAATGGTGGCCGGCCAATGAGACGGCGCTGGCGACAGTCTCAACAAAGGAGAGAGAGTCAGGGGAGTAGAAGAAGGGAAAATAGGAAGAAAAAAAACCCCCTATTTATAGTTTTTCCGAAATACTTCAAAAATTGGTAGAATTTAGCTCGAGTATCGGAAAAATTCAAATAAACATGTATGAGCTCGCAATAATATTCTCTCCAACCTCGATGAAGGAAGTGAGTCTAAAATTAGACTTTATAAAAAGATAATATTTGATTCTTGACTAATCTCGAGAAACATGACACAAGCTGCCACGTTAGATAATTAGTGCGATAACGATGATTAACACCCGAATTTGCGTTCAATCATTACAAGTGGAGCAAGGCTAGGGGTTTTGAAGCCCACAATGCCATGAGTCGAACTCGACCGGTTTTGGGTCACTTCACGATCGGTCGACTTGATTTTTCCGGTGAGGGTTCAGGATTTCAAAGGTGATTTTCGACGTTTTCCGGTTTTATTTTGACTTAGTATTGTGCATGAATGTTGTTGGGCTTGGAATGAGCTTTCATTTGATGTATTATTGCAGGCATCCATGATAATTGGATTTCGGCTGCCGCCGTGCGTGGCAAAGCTTTGGCGACCCCAAAGAGCTATTTTTCACGGGAAGTTTCGATAGTTCATTCGTACTAGTTTTTGAGTAATTTCATTTATGTATGTTTTGGATTTGGATGTTACTCAACACATTCGACGCGATCTTTCGTTGTGTGTCGAGTCAATGCCCATCTTTCCTTAGAGCTTGGGATCATAGCATGACGAATATGTTTGTTATCGCGATGTGGTAGAGTAGTGACACAAAGGGAATCAAAAATGGAAAGTGAGTATTTGTGATACAATTCGTATCAGATTCCTGGTATGCTCTAGTTGTACTCGATTAGAGTACTAAATTAATTTAACTAGACCTTTGATTGGTTTAGGAACGTTATGTGCGAATTATAAGCTTATGGACAAACTATTGGTTTTCCTATGATCCAGGTGAGTGGACACTTTATTTTCACTATTGATTTGCGAGTATGATTATGCATTTTATGATTATTCATTTTATGATTATGCACTTTACGATTATGCATTTTCATGGAGGCACACATGATTTGTTTTACACAGAGCATAGTACAGTTGATGCATTGATGCACTACCTTCTTGGCTGATCCCCGAGACGCTCTGAAAGGGATAGGACAAACATCTCCCATGATTTACACAGTACCCAGAAGGGTTAGGACAAACACCTGACTTGGGCATTCTTGTAACTTTGAGAAACACGTACCAAGTTACTACCCCCACACATTACATAGTACCCAGGAGGGTTAGGACAAACACCTGACTTGGGCTTGTTTATTTTTAGACTCGCATCATTTTTATGTACATTTATAGTGAAAGACATATTATTTATAGTTTTCAGTTTAAAGTGAAATATTATTTTCGTCTACTCACTCTAACAGTTGTATTATTTTATATGTCTTCCCTAGGCCTTTCGTTTTCAACCATCCAGGTTGTAAAGTTTTACCTGAGGTTGGATGTGCATGCAGTATTCCCTGTAGGATCCAAGGTTGATCATGCGAGTTAGTATTTTACTTTACAAAGTCAACTTAATTTGTCTAGCTGCTCTGATGTCGAAATTCGTTGTATATATTTTCATTTTAATAATGAACCTGTGACGACCCGGAACAGAATCAGTAGTGTAATCGGCTTAATCCACAAGCTTGCGCGTAATCACAGTTTTCTGTAAATTGATTGACTTGTCGGTTTTGATCACGACTTAATTATTGGCCGAGAATTTGAGTTGAGTCTCTTCTCGAGAGTTGTTGTACGCGTGATTTCGAGTTCGTGGGTGGTTCCGGATTATTATTTCGACGACCGAGGAATATAATATGAATAATTGAAATTTTGGAATATCGTCAAGTTTATCCGAATCGTGATTGTGATCCGTTTTGGACCGTCGATCGACCCGAACCAAAATTGGAATGGTTATCGACTTGATTTGTGAGTTTCACAATTAGTCGCGATTTCGACGTAATCGGTTAATATGGCGGCTTCGTTAGCGACTAAATTATCGGGCAAGAATTTGATTTGAGATACTTTGCGAAAGTTGTAGAGAATTTAATTTCGAGCTCGTGGGAACTTCCGGAGGATTATTCCGAGTTACGAGAAATAAGTTGTGAATATTTTTGGGCGTCGGATATTGTCGTATTTATCCGTTCGGGATTCGATACGCGTACGGTATAAATACGGAAGCGATACGTGACGATTTGGGAAAGTTTCCAAAAGAGGAAAGTTGGGTTGACCCACGTTGACCACGGGTCATGGGCGACCCGTTTGCACCGTTTTGGGCCGTGGACTTCGCGCCGCCGTGGAGGCCGATTTCAGCAACGGTTGGCCGAGGTCTCTTCATGGAAAATGTTGGGCTCGTTCTCCTCTTCAGTTTGGTAGTTGGATCACCCTCTATGGTGGCCGGAGGAGGAAGAATCGGCGCGATGAAGTTCGTGGTTTTCCGGCATGATTTCGGCCTCCGTGGGTGGCGGCGTTCCGGCCGAGTTGGTGGTGGCTCTTTGAAGGGTTTTGTTAGCCATGAGGAGAGGAAGCTATTAGAAGTGGTCTTGAGGGTTGCCTTGGCCGGAGGAAGGAGATCGGAGGGATTGAAATTTCGGTAAGGGTTTGTGACTTTGAGGTGAGTTTTGGAGGTTTTCCGGTCAAAATTGGCCTTAACTTTGAACTGGAAAGTTGTTGGAAATGTCGAGATCTTCAAATCCATGTGTAGGTTACATTTTTCTGGGCCTGTATGATTTTCCGGCGACGGGGCCGCCGCCGCCATCCGCGGCGGCGACTTTTCCGGCGATGTGTTTTTCGACGAGTTATATGTCGTTTCGGTCGGAATCGTGCACCGATCGCAGTGGTGAGGTTTGTTTTTCGAATTGAGCATCGGAAATTATAGTGAGATTTTGTGGTGTGATTATCGGATTTTGACGATTTCGTCGATATTGAATTATATGTTTCCGGGAACGGTTGTTTCTCGTGATGTGATTCGAGGTTTCAAGTTATGTTTTGAGCAGTGGATTTTATGATTATCCAGGGGATCGTGATCGTTCATTTGGCGAGTGATTTTTCACCGGATCACGGGATTAACGCGTATCGCGTTACGCTCATCTGTGAGTGGACTTTTATATTTTCACAGTCGTTGCGAGTTCGTGATTTTTCCGTATTTATTTATATACGATGTTGAGATTATTTATTATTTTCGGAGGTATTATTTTATATTTTTATGGTGATGGCATACTTGCATCGATGCTTCGGCTACTCGGCTGATCACCGGTAGTCTGACCAGAGTTGAGAGATTCCTCTGGGCAGGGTTGAGAGATTCCTCTGGGCAGGGTTGAGAGATTCCCTTGTTATGCCGCTGGGGTTGAGAGATTCCCCTGGCCTATCACCGTCAGGCTTGAGAGATTCGCCTGACCGTCAGGCTTGAGAGATTCGCCTGACCGTCAGGCTTGAGAGATTCGCCTGGCACCTCCATATATACTTTCCGAACTCGCTATACTTTAAATTATTTATTGTATATGAAATTGGTGAAAGGCATATGTTTATTTTCGTCCACTCACTCTAATGTTTTTATTTGCCTTTCCCTTGGGCTTTTCGATTTTCGTGCCCAGTTTGTAGTTCGGATTCTGGTGTCGTACGTCGCGATCGGAGGCATAGTATTCGAGTGATATTTCTTTTATGGTAGGTTCTTAGTTTGACCTACTATTTGTATATATATACTAGAAGTCGCTCTGAGCATTCTGGTATTATACTTTCATACGATTCTTCCCCGGATTTCTGTAAAGTATAGTTTTATTGATTATTTTACATTATTGTTATGATATTGAGAAATCCGGATGGGATTGGTGCCCACGGTTTGATTTTGTGGCATAGGATGAAGTGTATTTTCCGGGTGCAGGTTAATGGCAATTCCGTGTTAGTAGCGTTACTCTGCCGAAATTTTGATGGTTTTTGTTGGTTCATGTTTTCAGAAGGGGTTTGATTCTGGTTTAGGAAACTAAATCGGGGTTGGGTCCTTTCAGCTTGGTATCAGAGTATTAGGTTTTAGGTTCTGTAGTCGTGTTTACTAAGGATATTTGAGAATGTACAGCATGTCTGGAGCGATGACCCGACCGGCCGGCGAATACTCATCAATGCTCCGAGTGTTGTATGCTTTCAAATATTTGAAATTCCATGATTATGTCCAGTTTGTTGTGAATAATGTTCTGTTCATTAGGATGCCTCCTTGACGTGCTTTCCGTATCGGTACGGTTGTGGATCCTATTGAGGATCAGTCGACGCGCGACTTGACAGTGAGTTGTGGGTTTGGATGAGCATTTTGGATTCAGAGATATGTGTGGCATGGTTTGCCTGGTTGTGCGTATATGGGCGTCTACATGTTGCCTCAGAACAGAGAATTGTGACAATTAATGGTGTGCCTGCGTCTGATCATTGCATTTGGTGGGCTGGTATTGTGTGAGTTCATGTCGTGACTCTATGACCTACATTCGGGGTGTTGTTTATATGGTAATGGTTCAATCAGGCTACCTAACAACGGAAATATGGAGTGTTTACGCACCTAAGGCAGGGATGTATCGTTCACATGTTTGTCCCAGTTTGCACGAGTTATGCGGCTTCAGAGGAAGCAATGCACGAGGTTTGAAATGAGCTTGAACCTGAGCATCAAAGGGATTTTGACTGTTATGCCTTGAGACAACCGTGAGGAGCTTGATGTGCTGCACTCAGAGGCGAGGACATTAGGAAGGAAAGGTTTACGCGGTTTCCAACATAATGGTTTGAGGAAGGTGAACTTAGTCGAGATATTTTGATGAGGTTGAGTTCTGGCACCTCGGAATCAGTGACTTCATCAGGCTGTGGTCTTTTCGATTATGTTTAGGGTCATCAGATCAAAGTAGAGGATTTGTTTGGTGGTGGTGGAGATCACAGAGTAGCGGACTTATTCTTGTGGCATGAGTTTGGGTGATCGATTGTGATTCTTCCACACAGTAGGCGTCGTTGTGATTTGTGTCCAAGGAGCACTCTCAGTTGCTATTTTGGTGGCCAGAGGGTCACGTTGCGAGGAAACGTCCTCAGTCAGTTGTATTAGTGGTTTGGCAGCTCAGAGTTCAGGAGGAGGTCAAGATGCCATTTCTATAGTCTGACAAACGTAAACTTCTAGACGAGACAATCAGCAAAGTCGTAATCGACATGGACGACTAGTTGGGCATGCCAGAGTTCGTGCCACGACCCTGTGTGAGGATAGAGTTTCTTTGAGGTTACCGTTGCTTGATATCCATGGCTATTATGCATGCATCTCCACTTCCGGGGTTTTGGAGAGTGTTATATCCATCCGGAGAGATTGTGAGATCTTTGTTGGAGGTTATGGTTTAGCCACGGATTTGTTGTTGCTGGATATCGTCGATTTTGATGTGATTTTGGGTATAGACTTCTTGGCGACACATTGGGCTATGTTCGATTGTCACAAGAAGGAGGTTGTGTTTCGACAACCAGGATTCCCCGAGATATTGTTTCGCGGTGAGAAGAATATTTTATTGCCATGTGTGATTTCAGCAATGAAGGCCGAGCGGATGATGAAAAGGGGTGTGTAACATACTTAGCTCGTGTTGTGGATACTACGGCTACTATGCCAGACATTAGTGATATTGAGGTGGTTCCAGAGGTTCCAGGTGTATTTCCGGAGGAGTTATCGGGTATACCTCCAGTGCGGGAGATCGATTTCAACATTGAGCTTTTATCGGGCAACTGGACCCATATCACAGGCATCTTATCGTTTGGCGCCAGCGGAGTTGAAGGAGCTACTGATTCAACATCGAGAGTTGATGGAGGAGATTTCATACGACCCAGTGTATCACCGTGGGGTGCTCTTGTACTATTTGTGCGGAAGAAGGATGGTTTGACGAGGTTGTGCATCGACTATCGAAAGCTGAATCAGGCTTCAGAGAAGAGCAAGTATCCTCCACTTCGGACTGACGACTTATTTGATCAGCTCAAGGGAGCTTCAGTCTTTTCGAGGATCGATCTCAGCTCCGGATACCATCAGTTGTGGATCAGAGAGTCAGATGTGGCCAGGACAACTTTCAGGTCACGGTGCGGGCATTACGAGTTCTTGGTTATGCCGTTCGGGTTGACCAATGTCCCCACAGCCTTTACGGACTTGATGAACCGGGTGTTCAGACGATTTCTGGACAAGATTGTGATCGTGTTCATCGACAACATCTTGACTTACTCCAGGAGTGTGGGCCATCACAAGAAGTATTTGCGAGCGGTTTTACGGACTTTGCGAGATAATAAGCTGTTTCCGAAGTTTAACAAGTGTGAGTTTTGGTTGGTTAGCGTGAAATTTTTGGGTCACGTGATATTAGCTGAGGGAGTCAGCGTGGATCCTAATCAGATAGAGCCGTGTTGATTTGGAGTAGACCTACCATTGTACCAGAGATCAGGAGTTTCTTGGGTTTGACAGGCTACTATCGGCGCTTTGTGCAGAATTTTTCTTGGATTGCCACTTCACTTTCCGGATTGACGAAGAAAGGCGTCAAGTTCGAGTGGTCCGATGCGTGTGAGAAGAATTACTTACTCCTGAAGGAAAGATTGACCACTGCACCGGTTTTGATTTTACCTGGCGATCGTGGTGAGTTCGTGGTTTATAGCGATGCATCGAGATTTGGATTTGGTTATGCTTTGATGCAGCATAGCAGAGTGGTGGCTCGTGGTTCCAGGCAGTGGAAACTTTATGAAGCTACGTATCCTATGTATGATTTGAGAGTTGTTGTCTTTATGTTAGCATCGGAGAGTTCGAGACACTACTACTGTGGTGTGCAGCACAGTGTAGGATGTACACTGATCACTTGAGTTTCATTTACTTGCATATTCAGCCAGATTCGAGCTTGAGGGAGTGTAGATGTATGGGGTTGATTAACAACTATGGTTGCACATTTGAGTTTATCCAAGTAAGGCTAGTGGTTGTACTTTGACTATCTTTCTGGGGTGTTGTTGCTGATGCATTCAGTCTGAAATCGGGAGTTTCATTATTTCATGTGTGTGTGGCTCGAGTTTCCGTGTTAGCCGGGTTGCGAGCTACGAGAGCTGAGTTAGAGTGTGATGATGTTGAAGTTCATTATTTTGTGTACGTTATACATTAGTAGTGCATAGATGTATCAGATACTTCGAGTTTACTACTCGTGACGCAACATGAAGAGTAATATAGCAACTTATATGAGCAGATGCCACATTTGTCGGCAGGCGAGGGCAGAGAGGCAAAAACTTGCTGGGAAGTTACAGCCATTGAAGGTTTCCGATTAGAAGCTGGAGCTTGTCACTGTGGATTTTGTGTGTCGGTATGTACTTCAGTTAGTGGTACCAGTTGTCGGGTGTGGACCATTTGATGAACTTACTTCTTTTCCTTGTACTTTCAGAAAAGATTTCGGTGGCAGGCTAGCATAGCTGTATTTGGCGGAGGTTATCCATTTAGGTGAAGCGCCTGAGTCCCAGTTTGCTAATCGAGATAATCAGTTACAACAGAGTGTTGGCAAGCATTGCAGTGAGCATTAGGGACCAGATTACAGTTTAGTACAGTTTCTTATCCTCACATTTGTCCGCGATCTTGGAGGACTATTTAGACCTTGGAGGGCATGTTGTGGTCCTATGTATTGCAGTTCCGAGGGATTTGGGACTAGCAGTTTCATTTGTTCGAGATTGCTTGCAGGACCAGTTTGTAGACCTTCGGATTAGCATGAACAGATTGATAATTGCTCAAGTTCGACAGTGCAATTATGTTGATGTGAGCAGGTTGAATTATGTGTTTGCCACGTTGTTTTGGTCCGTATGTGATCATGGGGTGAATTTGTGTTGAGCCGTATAGTTTGGCATTACCTATAGCGTTGGCCTTTATGTGTGCTGTATTCCATGTGGTGGAACTACATTTCAGATTTGTTGCGTGTTTTGTACCCTATCAGTTCCTTATGCAGGAAGACTTGGCATTTGTGGAGGACCAAGTTCAGATTCGAGATTTGATGGTACAGAGATATTTTCCATTAACTGAGTCATTCAGTTGAGGTTGCCACTTGGGAGTTGAACTGTATGCAGAGGCAGTGTTCCCACTTTTCAGTTGGCAGGCTTAGAAATTTCAAGGTCAAAATTTTTTTAAGGGGCGTACATTTGTGACGACCCGGAACAGAATCAGTAGTGTAATCGGCTTAATCCACGAGTTTGCGCGTAATCACAGTTTTCCGTAAATTGATTGAATTGTCGGTTTTGATCACGACTTAATTATTGGCCGAGAATTTAAGTTGAGTCTCTTCTCGAGAGTTGTTGTACGCATGATTTCAAGTTCGTGGGCGGTTCCGGATTATTATTTCGACGACCGAGGAATATAATATGAATATTTGAAATTTCGGAATATCGTCGAGTTTATCCGTTCGTATTCAAGTTTATCCAAACTGTGATTGTGATCCGTTTTGTACCATTGATCGACCCGAACCGAAATTGGAATGGTTATCGACTTGATTTGTGAGTTTCGCAATTGGTCGCGATTTCGACGTAATCGGTTAATATGGCGCCTTCGTTAGCGACTAAATTATCGGGCAATAATTTGATTTGGGATCCTTCGCGAAAGTTGTAGAGAATTTAATTTCGAGCTCGTGGGAACTTCCAGAGGATTATTCCGAGTTACGAGGAATAAGTTGTGAATATTTTTGGGCGTCGGATATTGTCGTATTTATCTGTTTGAGATTCGATACGCATACGGTATAAATACGGAAGTGATATGTGACGATTTGGGAAAGTTTCCAAAAAGAGGAAAGTTGGGTTGACCCGCGTTAACCAGGAGTCATGGGCGACCCGTTTGCACCGTTTTGGGCCGTGGACTTCGCGCCGCCGTGGAGGCCGATTCCGGCCACGGTTGGCCGGGGTCACTTCATGGAAAAAGTTGGGCTCGTGCTCCTCTTCAATTTGGTAGTTGGATCACCCTCTATGGTGGCCGGAGGAGGAAGAATCGGCGCGATGAAGTTCGTGGTTTTCCGGCATGATTTCGGCCTCCGTGGGTGGCGGCGTTCCGGCCGAGTTGGTGGTGGCTCTTTGAGGGGTTTTGTTAGCCATGAGGAGAGGAAGCTATTGGAAGTGGTCTTGAGGGTTGCTGTGGCTGGAGGAAGGAGATCGGAGGGATTGAAATTCTAGTAAGGGTTTGTGACTTTGAGGTGAGTTTTAGAGGTTTTCCGGTCAAAATTGGCCTTAACTTTGAACTGGAAAGTTGTTGAAAATGTCGAGATCATCAAATCCATGTGTAGGTTGCATTTTTCTGGGCCGATATAATTTTCATATCTTGTAAACACATTTTGAGCTTTAAATCAGGCCAGGATGATCTTCAATTTGGGTCGGCCCAAATGCTTGACCCTTCCACCATCTTCTTTCCTAATCTGAGTAGGAAAAATGTCTTCTTCTTCATTTGCATAATTTGACATCATTTTCATTTTTCTTTTGGTTTCTAATTCTTGCACCATTTGGGAAACACATTTTAGTTTGGGGACCATTTCCCGGACCATTTCTTCTCTGAAATTAGGAATTTCCTCATTAGCACGTTTTGAGCTCATGTCTGTCTCCTTTATTCGTTTCCCTTTATTTTGACCTAAAAACACTAAAACAAGTTAGAAATAAAGATACTAAGCTCATAAGATAGCTAAATGTAGAGAGAAATATGTTAAGAATCAAGGATAAAATGCGTAGATTAAATTCTCCCACACTTGTACTTTTCTAGTCCCTTAGCAAATACTAAATAAAACAAAGAATCAAAATAAAGAAAACACACAAAACAAAAACATAAGAACTTAAAGACTCATATACTTGGACATTTTAACATTTCAAAGCCGCATATCATCATGTTAACATATTTAAAATGTTGGAAACACTAAGTAAACAAAACACATCTACGCCCTTAGCTAAAAATGCCTCACGAATTTTTCAAAGTGTATGGAGATGGAATCACAATTTTTCAAAATGAATACTCAATGAATTCAAGAGATAATAGAGATATGATCAAGTTATGAACAAATAAGACTTGGAAAAAACAATGGTGATGTTAAGTCTATGCATGTTTCGAACATGGCTTAAATTAATCTTACAATGATGCACATATCATGTTTTCACTCATGAAAAAGTTTTACTCAAACTATATATGAAATAAATCGAAATACCTCATGAATGAATTAATTACTTGCACAAATGAATTGAAACTATATGCTTGTTTATGCAACTTACTCCATAGATCAAAAGCTACTCATCTTAAGGATCATAAAGGACTTTTAAGGGTTCTAATGAGGTTGAGACTAAGACATTCAAAAATTTGGATATGTGGTGGTTAAAAACGTTCCAAAGACTTAGTCTATACACCAAAACTTCATCAATTCGAGCTTCATCTTCTCCAAAATGTCATATGTGTAAAACTTTAAGTACAGGGGCCGGATATCATCATGTTGGGCCTCAACTTCATTCTAAACTTCCTTTGGGCTTTGTAAATAGGACAAATGTCATATTTCTTGATTATTAGGGCATTCAATTCATAATAACCTTCAAATCTGCAAGTACGGGGAACATTAATCCAAAGTTTTACACTTACAACATATTTCCAGAGAGCTTTTAATCTTTTCTTTTCACTCATTTTTTTTTTATCTATTCTCAAAAATCTCACTCTTTTTCAAGATATTTAAACAAGTCTATCTACATACACACATCTTTTCCTTGAAATCAACATCTTCATGCCATCTCTATGTTGCTAGCTTCGAATTTCTTTCACCAAGTCTTTACAACAAGGGTAAGGGAACTCTACACTAGGCTAAGTGTTTAGACATGCATGACAATAGAAGAAAGGCTTAATGTGGACTCAAAATGGCTATCTAGAAGTGTCAAACTCGTGGGCACATGAGGGACACATGGTTATTTGGCTAAGTGGTGGAAAACCCTTAATGTCTTTAATTACATCTAAAATCAGAGTATGTATCGACTATAAACTTTGCAAATTGACATGAGCAATTTCTAGCATTTTTTAGTTCATTAAGAGTTATGGCAAGTAATCACTGAGGCATATGCATAGTTTTGAGACTAATCAGCAAAGATGCATGAAATTCACTCACAAAAGAAGTGTTTTAGGCTAAAAAATTCACTTAGGGCTCATATGATTCAAAAACTTATTCTAACATGCGGTTTTCTGTATCAAGTTTTTCAAACCATATCTACTACATGTCAAAATACTCAAAATACCTCTATTAGAAGTAGAATTTGGTTTAAGTGATATGCGATGCCATATGTACGTATTCTTTTCGGTCAAATTTCATCATAGACTAGGTAAGGGCATCCTAAGGACTCTTTAAAATACTAAAAGACTTAAAACACAAAACAAATGTGGATTTAGTTCTGATCTTCTTTGGGCAATCTCACTAAAATGGCTAGTTGGCGAGAGAGACCAAGAGAGATAGGAGTGATTTTCGAGCTTGTCTTTTCTCACATCCAAAACCTATCTTAGAAACCATCCCCTTCTAAACACCAAGTCACATAGCATATTCTTACCCAAAGACAAGTATTCGTCCACTACAAAAATTAAACTCTAGAAATACACAAATTAGATACTAATTAACACAAAAAGTTATTTTTAGGGCATCATCCCCCGAAAATTCTATTGTTCGCCCAAGTTTTTGCAATTTATGACTCAAATAAGTTGTAACTCTTTCCTCCACACTTAAACTCTACATTGTCCTTAATATATCAAATTTATATTAAAAGCATAGAATCAAGGATAGAGTATAGGATTTTACGAAAAACTAACTAATAAAGGAACAGCTACGAAAATAAAAGACAAAGGGAAGAGAAAGGAAATCTGGTTTGTACACTCTTCCATTAGGTTGCCTCCCAACAAGCGTTTGTTTTTTAATGTCTTACGGCTTAGACGTGATGCTTTTTCATGTGCTTGAAGTGGTTTGAACATCATCACTTTGGATGGCCGGTTCTTTAAGAGGGAGTTCTTCCACATTATGTTCCTGGAAAGCCTCATAGTACGGCTTCAAACGCTACCCATTTACTTTGAATAGTTTGTCAGTTTTCAAAGATTGAATCTCCATGGCTCCATGAGGGAAAACTTTGACAACAATATAAGGGGCAGTTCATCTTAAGCGTAGCATGCCTGGAAAGAGTCTAAGTCTCGAATGAAAAAGTAGAACTTTCTACCCCACTTAAAAACTCTTTCCCCGAATCATCTTGTCATGTATCCGGTTTGTTTTCTCCTTACAAATTCATCCATTATCGAAGGCATCATTCCGGATGTCTTCTAACTCATAAATCTATAATTAGCGGTGCAATCTTGCTTCATCTCGATCCATGTTGAACTTTTTTACCACCCACCATGCTTTGTGCTCTAGCTCTATCGGAAGATGACAAGTTTTTCCATAAACCAAACGATAAGGTGACATGCCTATAGGAGTTTTGTAGGCAGTCCTATAAACCCACAATGAATCATCCAAGCATTGGCTCCAATCTTTCCGATTTGGATGAACAGTTCTCTCCAAGATCTTCTTATCTCAAGGTTGGAAATTTTAGCCACTCCATTCGTTTGTGGATGATAAGGCGTAGAGATTTTTTGTTTGACGTCATACTTCCTCAACAAAGCTTCCACCCTCATAATGCAAAAATGACTTCCTTTATTGCTGATTAGAATGAGCGGCATTCCAAACCTTGTAAACATGTTAGCCTTTAAAAAATCTGTAACAATTAACTTGCAAATCATTAATCTGGGTGGCTTTTTCTTCAACCCATTTTGAAACATAATCCATAGCGAGTAAGATATAAGTAAAACCGTCAGATGGAGGAAAATATCCCATAAAATCTATGCCCTACAAATCAAATATTTCGACATTAAGATTGTAAAACTATGGCATTTGATCTCTAAGTCCTAAATTACTGGATATTTAACGCCTATCACATGTAGCACAATATTCATGAGAATTAAAAAATAAATTAGGACAAAAGGAACCGCAATCTAAAACCTTAAGGGTTGTTTACTTCGAACCCAAGTGTCCTCCATATGCTCCATTTCGACAAAACCCAACAATAGATGGAAACTCATTATCCAGAACACACCTTCTAATAACTAAGTCAGAATATTGTTTCCACAAATAAGGTTCATCCCAAATAAAAGTCCTAGCATTATTCTTAAGTTAATCACGTTGAGATCTAGGCAGGGAAGATGAAAACTCACCGGTAACTAAGTAATTAACAATATCTGTATACCATAGAGTTTCGAAAGCACTTACCTGAATTTCGAAGAGTTGTTCATCCGGAAATTTCTCCTTAATGGTCATGGCTTCCTTTTCATTCACCAACCGTGGCAAGTGATCAACCACCACATTTTCCACTCATTTCTTGTCCTTAATCTCGATATCAAACTCTCGGAGTAGAAGTATCCATCTAATGAGCCGTGGCTTCACCTCTTTCTTGGCCATCAAATACTTCAAAGCCGCATGATTAGTGTACATAATAACCTTGCATTGAAGTAAATATGACCGAAACTTGTCAAGGGCAAACACCACCGCGAGCAACTCCTTCTCAATTGTCGTATAGTTCATTTGAGTTTCATCAAGTGTCTAAGAGGCATAGTAAATGTCGTATGGCTTCTTGTATTTCCGCCGGCCTAAAACAACTCCCACAACATAGTCTGAGGCGTCACGCATCAACTGAAAGGGAAGAGACCAATCCGGAGCACAAAGAATAGAAGAACTCATGAAAAGTTCCTTCAGATTCTCAAAGGTAGCCTTGCATTCTTCATCAAACACGAATGGGGTATCCTTTTAGAGTAGCATACATAAAGGGCGAGAAATATGGGAGAAATCTTTGATAAACCTGAGATAGAAACCTGCATGACCAAGAAAATAATGAACCTCTCTAAATGAAGTGAGAGAGCATAAGTAGCGAACAAGATGTACTACAAGAAAAAAACTCACTTAGACCACGAAGTTATTCCATCATCTAGGTTCGAGTTTCTGTTGTCTAAGTACTTAGACTACAGAATCTCCATCGTCTAAAGTCCATCATTCAAGTGTCGTAGTCTAAGTACTTAGACGACGGAAATGGTCTGTTACGTCATCCAAGTGCGGTCTTAGACGACACAAATGGTTCATCGTCCAAGTACAGGTTAGACGACGCAAATAACATTTACGTCGTCCAAGTACAACTTAGAGTAAGAAATATTGCGCGGTCTAAGTGATTACTTAGACCACAAAACTATTTAATAGTCTAAGTGATGACTTAGACCACGTATGTATATATGATTTCGTAGTCTAAGTCATCACTTTGGCTACGAAAGCGTATATGATTTCGTAGTCTAAGTGAATAGAATTTTTTTTAATTAAAATTTGTATTTAAAGTAAAATATTATTAAATTAATTCAATTATAAATTTAATTTAAATATTAAAATAATTAAAAATTATACGTAAATCGATATCGTTCGGAAAAAATGAAATATTAAAACCTACATATAAACTAAGTAAATATGGCAGGAGTAGACGCGCCGCCGAATCCCCCGCCTCTAGCCATGTCATCGTCGTCGAGATGTGGGGTCGGAGCAGGACGACAATCTTGTTGAACCTTGTTTTCCATAAGGGCGAGGAGGTTGGCTATCTGCACTTATTGCTCATCAAGCCTCTGACGCATAGATAGCGTTTCCGCCCGTACGAGTCGAGCCTCCTCAAGGGCTACTTGGACCGCCGTGTCCCGAGCACTTGTCCTTGCCAAGCATGTCATAGATGAGTCAGAAGATAAATCTTGATGCACCTTGTCTCCCAACCCCGTAATCTCATTGCCCACTCGATGACCATATACCTCATTGGTGATTGTAATTTGGCTCTCCCTCGATAATGGAGGCAGGTTTTCCGGTGGCAAATCCGGGTGTGTAAGCTGCGTGTTGGCCAATTCCTGTTGCGCCAGTTCTACCAACATCGCCTGAAAATAATAATAAAAATTAAATAATTATAAATTCGTACCAGATTTTAATAAATAATAATTACGTTAATTGAGAAAAAATATATACGACACTTATGCCACTTTAACTCGCTTCATTGTCGAGCATAGGCGTCACGTAAGCAGTGATGCTAGCATCTACATAAGGGTGTTTGGAGCCCTTATATCTGTGCTCCCTGTCGATTTGTATCATCTGCTTGGAGCCGGAGGTATGATGTTTGTCCTTCTTCTTTCGATATGCCTTGTTTACGTCTAAATTGGAGTTAACACTTGTGAAGTCTATACTTCCAATCACGGTAGATGTTGTTGGCGGTGGTGTTGATGTGCCTAAGCATCTCCGGTATGTCATCCACAGCATATTGTTCCTACAAAAAAATAAAAAAATTATAATCGTATGTATATGAAATTACGATTTTTATTGGTTATTAAAAAATGAATTTAAAATTGTATTACCGAAAGTTCTTTAAATATCTTCCCCTTCTCAAAGTCCGGTGACTCCTTCCAGCTAGGCGCAACCATACGAATCTTGTTACAAATAATTGCCCCAATGTTGTACGATGAAGGACTAGCTAGCTGCGAGGTGGGAGGGTCATCGGTGAAATCATCGTACGACAACTGGATCTTTTGCCCGTTCACCTTGAATAACTTCTCGGATTTTCAACCATTTCCGAGTCCTCGGGTCCTTTTCGGTTAAGGGTCTGACGGGGCCTTCCTAACCTTGCGCCACGCGCTATAGAGAATAGACTCGGAGGACGACTCCTGGGCACCTTCTGACATCGATGATCAGTCGGAAGGGGTGTTATCGTCATCGCTCTGTATAATTGGGGTATTAGAAATTTTCTCAGTCGTCGGAGCCGAGGGACCAGCTGAAGAGTCCGAAGGAGGCGCGACGTTGTCCTCCAAGTTCTGCCAACCCACTTGCTCTGCGAAGGGTCAAAGCTGAGCATCTTCGGCCTCTTTTTGAGCTTTTTTACTCCATGTGGTCATTTAAACCTAGGAGTTGTAAAAATCAACTATTAAACCTATTTTACCATTAATTATAACTACTTTACCATTTACTATTTTAAACAATTTACAATATTTATTCTTTTTCATATTTACCACAAAATTTACTATTTTTAATTTTTTAATTTTTTTAATTTTTAATATTTACCAATTCATAATATTTGCTATTTGTAATTTGTAATTTTTACCTTTTTTAACAATTTACAATTTTTATTATTTACTATTTGGTTTTATCATGTTTCTATTTACCATTTTTTCATATTTAATATTTTTAATATTTTATTATTTTTAATATTTACCTTCATTTAGTATATTTTTACCATTTTTATCAATTTATTTTTTTTTACCCTATTTACAATAATTACCAATTTATAATTTTTACCAATTTCGAATATTCACTTAATTTTTAATATATTTATCAATTTATTTTTATTTTAGCAATTTAATATTTACTAATTTACAATAATTACCAATTTACAGAATATTTACTAATTTATTATTTTTACTAATTTACAATGTTTACCAATTTACCAATTTATAATTAAACACAAATACAGGGTATTATACCTAAATACGTAAAACTATTCCTAAATACATATTAAAAAGAAATTATAAATACATATGTACGTAAAAAAAACATTACCGGCGATGGGATTGGGCTGGCCAGTGGGAGGCGTCAGAGGTGGAGGGAGGGAGGAGGAGGAGGTGTAGGCCGGCCGGTGGGAGTCGTCAAAGGGAGACGTGAGGGCGCCGGAGCCGAAGAGAGAGAGAGAGAGAGAGAGAGAGAGAGAAGCTGGAAAAATTGGGCATCTGGCTTTCCGTTCTCAACTGTCATTCTTTCCTTCCTTCCTTCCTTCACTTCCTTCCCTCCCGTTTTAATTTTTTTTTTCTTTTATTTTTTTTTCTATGGAATTTTGTTTTGTTTTGTTTTCAGGGCTTAAGGCCCAATAGGCCCAAAATGTCCAAAGAAGAACCTAATATCAAAATCAAAATAGCCCAACCCAAAGCAAACTCATTCATCCCGGTAAGTAAACGTGAAGCTAGAAAACCAAACGGTTAAAATTTGAAATTGGCCGACTTCCATTTCAAATCAAAACAACAACGACACATCTCTCTCTCTCTCTCTCTCTCTCTCTCTCTCATATTTGCCCACAACGGCACAAAGGGAGTTTTGAATGGAAAGGCTTGAGGTGGAGGGAGGGAGGAGGAGGAGGTGTAGGCCGGCCGGTGGGAGTCGTCAAAGGGAGACGTGAGGGCGCCGGAGCCGAAGAGAGAGAGAGAGAGAGAGAGAGAGAGAGAGAGAGAGAGAGTGTGTGTGTGTGTGTGGTGTGAGAGGAGAAAGTGATCTCACCTAGATGACGGACCATCAGTCTTACGTCGTCTAAGTGAAACTAACCTCACCTAGACGACAAACCATAAGTTTTCGTCGTCCAAGTGTACACTTAGACGACGGAAACTCCAATTTTCGTCATCTAAGTCAATCTCGGTTTCTCCCCGATTAATTGGCGGGTGGAAGTTGACCACCAAATATTTTGGGAATTGTTTAAAAACAGTCTCGTTCGTCGTCTAAGTTCAAATTTTGAGCAGTTCCCAAAATAAATGGCGGTGAAATTTGGACCGCTAAAAATTCAACTTAGACGACGGAGGAGGCCGTTTCCGTCGTCCAAGTTCTCACCTGGACGACAGAAAGTCCTCCTCCTTCGTCGTCTAAGTACGATTTCTCTAAAACTAATGTTTAAAAATAATTCGTAAGGAAGTTTCCAATCTGTCATTCGAATGAAATTGTCGTAAAATATCAATTAAAGAATCATATATATAAAAAGTGGGATTTGAGACGACGAATTAATTTATGTCTTCAAACTTGTTAAGTATCTACTAATGTGTATAACTTAAGTGTTATTAAGTATAGGCTCACTACACATCAATATTAACGAAATTAAATTTTGACAAACTACCGTTGGATACATTCACCATAAGACAATATATAAGTAGAATAATTATAAGTAAATAGAAAGTTTGTTAAGGGTTTCATTAGCATAGTCAACCGTAAAACTGAATTTTTTACAAACCGGAAACGTGGATACACGAAATCTGTAACTCCTATTTTGGAATCGTCGATGCTCACACTCCAAGAATTATTTACTCTATGCTCTCGAAGAAAAGAATATGCATTGGGACATGGTCTATATGGCCGTTGACTTAGATGTGAAATTACGATAACATTATTTAGATGACGAAGTTGCCACATTTGCGTCGTATAAGTATTCACTTAGACGACGAAAACGTCTCATTGCATCATCTAAGTGAAAAGTTTAGGGTTAAGGCTTAGGATATAGAGTTTACTTAGACGACGGAATGACTCATTTGCGTCGTCTAAGAGAAAGGTTTAGGATTTAGGGTTATATGATTAATTGTGTTTACCTTGGACTACGAAAAGTCGTTCCGTCGTCTAGGTTTTAGGGTTTAGAGAAAATGTGACACTTGGTCAAACGAATTTTTGTATTTCCATCGAAGCGACATCGCTCTATAATTCATTTGAAGTTAATTATGAGAAAAAGTTAAGAGTTATAATTAATTAATTAGTTATTAAATTAAGTACATAATTAATTATTAGTTGTACATACTCCTCCTCATAATATAATTAATCATACATCATTACCTTAAAAACATCTAATTACAATAATTAATTACCAATTAATATTCATTGTCGTTACATTGTACTCTTTGTCATAATTGTCATTATCCTCTTCACCACTGTTATCCGATTGCTCCTCATCATCATCATCATATTCAACATCGTCCGACAAATATCCTGAGTCCTCGTTGTCATCCTGCGCCTTATCTTCATTGCCATCATTCTCTAGATATATAATCTCATCTTGAGTTAGATCCGTAGAGCCATTAGGCATGGGATTGCATTCACCAACTTGAACAATTTCCATTATATTGGAGCGGATGACAGAAATATTAGGCTCTTGATATGCAGTAATGTCTCTTTGCAGTTTAGCATATTCAGTCCTCGGCGTCCCTTCAGCTGTCGTGGTATTCCATATTTCTCGATGAGAGATATGGTTCACTATTTTCCACCATTCACCAGCTTTCGGATCATCAAGATAGAACACCTGCCTAACTAACACCCTCATACCAGCTTAAGTTTGGATCATCAAGATAGAACACCTGCCTAACTAACACCCTCATACCAGCTTAAGTTTGTATCAACTGATAAAAGGCCCAGGTCTTCCTTTGTACGCTTGAACCATTTGCACTTGAATAGGAAAACATTGGCATCATTCCCGTAACATAGCTAAACGACATATACAAGAGCCATGTAATATATATATCATTGTCTTTCCCAACCGCTATCTATCTGTTTTGTGTTCTTCTTCCTTCATCTCGGGCCAATGAATGAAACTTTACAGCATTCACAAAACATCCAGGGTAAATATAGTGTCTAATTGGCTTCCCTGCTAGCAAGTGCTTTGGCCAGGACCACCACCCCCCGTGGTTATAGGATTTTTGTAGATCAATCATCTCTGATACAAAGCTGAAAGGACCCAACCCCGATTTAGTTTCCTAAACCGAAATCAAATCCAATCTGAAAACACGAACCAACAAAAACCATCAAAATTTCGGCTGAGTAACGCTACTAACGCGGAATTGCCATTAACCTGCACCCGGAAAATACACTTCATCCTATGCCACAAAAGCCAAACCATGGGCACCAATCCCATCCGGATTTCTCGATATCATATCAATAAAGTAAAGCAGTAAACATAACTGTACTCTATAGAAAATCCGGGGAAAACCACATAAAAACATATATCAGTAGCGTATCAGAGCGACCTCTAGTGTATATATATACAAAATATACAACAATACGCAAAACAAGAAACCTACTGGAAAAGAAAGGTAGCTCGAACGACTAGCCTCCGACCGCGACGTGAGACACCAGAATCCGAACTGCAAAATGGGCACGGAAACCGAAAACCCAGGGGAAAAGCAATAAAAACGTTAGAGTGAGTGGACAAAAATAAACATATGCCTTTCACCATTTACATATACATAAAATCAATGCAAAGCGAGTTCGGAAAATATATATATATATATATGGAGGTGCCAGGCGAATCTCTCAAGCCCGACGGTTAGGCGAATCGCTCAATCCCGACGGTGATAGGATAGGGGAATCTCTTAACCCTAGCGGCATAACAGGGGAATCACTCAACCCTGCCCAGAGGAATCTCTCAACTCTGGGTCTGACTACCGGTGATCAGCCGAGTAGCCGAAGCATCGATGCAAGTAATGCCATCACCATAAAATATAAAATAGTACCTCCAAAAGTAATAAATAATAATAACATCGTATAAACAAATACGGAAATCACGAACTCGCAACGATAGTGAAAATATAAAAATCCACTCACAGGTGAGCAAACCGTGCACTCGTGCTAATCACGTGGTCCGGCGGAAGATCTCTCGCCCCAAGCACGATCTCGATCCCCTGAATAATCACCAAATATATCTGATCAAAATCACAATTCACAACACTGTACCACACCTCGGAAATCAACCATTCCCGGAAACATATAACACGGTAAAAAATAATCGACGAAATCTCCCGAAATCTCCATTCAAACCCTCGACTAAAAATCCAGTACCCAAATCAACACGAAAACCTCAAGGCGATGATCGGGGCACAAATACGAGTAAAATGACATTAAAATCATCAAATTCTAAAAATTTAACGGGTCGCCGGAGCTCCACTGTTGACCGCCGGCGCGCCGTCAACCGGAGAGATTTTCCGGCGGCCAAGCTCACCGAAGCTTCTCCTCAACGAGCCCAACACTTTTCTCAACTGAGGCTAGGTCCAATTCCGACCACACACGCCGGAAATCAGCTCGAAAGCCACGGGGAACATCCACCTCCGGCAAAGCTGTTCGTCGTCGATCCACCGCCTACGAAGCACGGCGGCCCTCGAGGCCACTCCCAAAGGCATCGCCGTGGCCCCACAGACAAAACCCCTCCATCCCCGGCCACCTCCATGGCTGGAGCGCCACCGCCAAGCCAACCCGAAACCGGCCGAAATTTCCCCAAATTTCAACTCCACATTTCTCCCTCAAATCGAAACTAAATCGAGAAATTCCAAGTGCTAAACAGCTTAGAATCACGAGGAGAATCATTTACTTTCCAAGGTCGTGGCCGGAAAAGGCCAGTCCGCCGGTGGAATTCAAACGGTCAGAAAATCCTCCACGGTCAACGCCTGTCAAACTTCCCGAACAGTGTTTTCGACTATTTCCGATATTTATACTCGCGACTCGGGACGATCGACGGTCCAAAATGGATCACAATCACGATTCGGATAAACTCGAATACGAACGGATAAACTCGACGAAACTCCGCGATTTCAAATATTCATAAGATATTCCTCGGTCGTCGAAATAATTATCCAGAACCACCCATCAACTCGAAATCACGTGTACAACAACTCTCGAGAAGAGACTCAACTCAAATTCTCGGCCGATAATTAAGTCATAATTAAAACTGACAATTCAATCAATTTACGGAAAACAGTGATTACGCACTAACTCATGGATTAAGCCGATTACTCTACTGATTCTGTTCTGGGTCGTCACAAATCTACCTCCCTTAAAAAAAATTTGACCTCGAAATTTATAAACTTGTCAGGTGAACACATGAGGGTACTGCTCCCGCATACACTGTTCAGTCTCCCTGGTGGCCTCCTCAACCGAGTGATTCTGCCACAAGAAATTCACCAGCGGTATAACACGGTGCCTCAACTCCTTCTCACGCCGATCGAGAATCTGTACCGACTCCTCCACATATGTCAAATCTTCTCGGATAGGTAGCTCATGTGGCACTAACACATGTGATGGATTTGGAATATACTTCCGCAACATCGAAACATGGAAAACATCGTGTACACGAGCCATCTCGGACGGCAACTCAAGTCTGTAAGCCACGGCACCAACTCTCTCGGTGATCTCGTACGGACAAATTTACCATGGTCGAAGCTTGCCACGCTTCCCGAAACGAAAAATTCCCCTCCACGGAGATAGTTTCAGGAAGACCTAATCGCCCACATCGAACTCGAGACTCTTTCTCCTCACGTCCGCATAACTCTTCTGGCGATCCTGGGCAAACTTCAATCTGTCCAGGATAATTTGGATGTCCTCCATAGTGCTCTTCACCAGATCAGGGCCAATAAGCCATCGCTCGCCCACCTCACTCCAACACAATGGAGTGCGGCAGTGCCTCCTGTATAGGGCCTCGTACGGTGCCATCTTAATACTGGCCTGATGGCTGTTGTTGTAGGCGAAATTAATCAAATGTAGTTGCTGGTCCCAATTTCCACGAAACTGCAAAACACAAGACCGCAACATATCCTCGAGAATCTGTATAGTTCGCTCAGTCTGCCCATCAGTATAAGGATGAAAAGGTGTACTGAAATGCAATCTGGTACCCATGGCTCGCTGCAATGCCCGCCAGAAATAGGAAGTAAACTGACTGTCTCGGTCAGAAACAATAGATACAGGCACACCGTGCAGTCGAACGATCTCCGACAAATACAGCTTTGCCAATCTGCCCACTGAAACCTTCCCCGGAAGTGCGAGAAAATGAGCGGATTTCGTCAATCGATCCACGATAACCCAAATACCCGTATTACTAGTTGAAGTACGCGGTAACTAATACACGAAACCCATGGTAATGTGCTCCCACTTCCAAATCGGAATCTCCAGGGGCTGTAACTTTCCCGCAGGCTTCTGCCTCTCCGCTTTAACTTGCTAACAAATCAAACATCGGCTCACATATGCGGCAATCTCCCGCTTCATTTTGCGCCACCAGTAATACGCTCGAAGTATACGAAACATCTTCGTACCTCCGGGATGCATGGCATACTCCGAATAGTGAGCCTCGTCTAAAATCTCTTTCTTCAGACTCTCGTCTCTGGGCACGCACAATCTGCCTCTGAATAGCAACGTATCGTCATCACTCAATCAAAACTTTGTTGGCACACCATTCCGAATCATGGTCTTCTTGTCCAACAGGTAGGAATCTGCATCTTGAGCTTCCCGAACCTGATTAACCAACACGAGTCGAACCTGAAAGCTGGCCAACAAAGCTCCATCATCGTCCCACTCGAACTCGGCATCCGTAGCCCGAAGCTCGGCTAACATAGAAACTCTGACCATACACACATGGAACAACAAAGCTCCTGATTTCCGACTGAGTGCATCGGCAACAACATTGGCCTTTCCGGGATGGTACTCGAAAGTGCAATCGTAGTCATTGATCAACTCCATCCATCTGCGCTGCCTCATATTCAAGTCTGGCTGCGTCCGCAGGTAAGTGGGACTCTTGTGATCGGTGTATATCTTGCACTAAGCTCCGTATAAGTAGTATCTCCAACTCTTCAACGCTAACACGATAGTGGCCAACTCCAAATCATGGGTCGGATAATTAACTTCATGTGGTTTCAGCTGCCTGGAACCGTAGGCCACAACTCTGCCATGCTGCATCAGCACACAACCAAGTCTCAACTTCGATGCATCACTGAAAACCACGAACTCACCACTGTCATCAGGTAAAGTCAGAACCGGTGCGGTAGTCAACTTTTCCTTCAAGAGAAAATAACTCTCCTCACATGCATCGGACCACTCGAACTTGACGCATTTCTTCGTCAATTTTGTAAGTGGAGTAGCAATCTGAGAAAAATCCTGTACAAAACGCCGATAGTAGCCTGCCAAACCCGAGAAACTCCTGATCTCTGGAACAGTGGTAGGTCTACCTCAATTCAACACGGCCTTAATCTTGTCAAGATCCACGCTGACTTCCTCAGCTGATATCACGTGACCCAGAAACTTCACACTGTCCAACCAAAACTCGAACTTGCTGAACTTCACAAACAACTGATTGTCCCGCAAAATCCGCAACACCGCTCGCAAATGCTTCTTGTGCTGGCCCACACTCCTGGAATAGATCAGGACGTCGTCGATGAACACGATCACAAACTTGTTCAGAAACCGTCTGAACACCCGATTCATCAAGTCCATAAAAGCTGCGAAGGCATTGGTCAACCCAAACGGCATAACCAAGAACTCGTAATGCCCATACCGCGATCTGAAAGCTGTCCTGGCCACATCTGACTCTCGGATTCTCAACTGATGATATCTGGACCTGAGATCGATCTTCGAAAAGAATGAAGCTCCCTTGAGCTGATCAAACAAGTCGTCAATCTGCGGCAACGGATACTTGTTCTTCACAGTGACCTGATTCAGCTTCCGGTAATCGATGCACAACCGCATGGATCTATCATTCTTCCGCACAAACAAAACCGGGGCACCCCACGGCGATACACTGGGTCGTATGAAACCCTTCTCCAGCAACTCCTGAAGTTGAATCTGTAATTCTTTCAACTTTGCTGGCGCCATACTATACGGTGCCTGAGATATGGGTCCAGTGCCCGGTTATAGCTCAATGGTTAGGGCTGTTAATCGGTACAAACGATTCGGTTATTAGGCCGAACCGAAAATCGAATCGTATTTTTTAATCGGTTCGGTTCGATTCGGTTTTCTTGATTTTTTTACAAAAAACCGAATGGTTCGGTTCAGTTCGGTTCGGTTTTTTTCCGGTTTTTTCGGTTTTTTTTCGGTTTTTTTTAATAAAAAAAACTTTCTAAAAAAAATACTATTTCTTTCTATTAGTTTCTAAAATTCGAAGATCTTCATTAGCTAATTTTTTCAATAACTTTGTGAAAGTGTGAAACATAATTTATGTCAAATCAAACTACAACAAATATAATTAATCACAAATCACACATTCAAAGTTTCAAACCATAGCAAATAGCCAAATGTTTACCGAAAGTTTATATCACAAATTCAAAGTTTCAAACATCAACAAACATAAACCAAAGTCCACACTCCATAGTCCAAGTTAAAACAATCTACAGTCCATCCAAATAAAAATACAATACAAATATCACATAAAAACACTTAATTGAATCCATTCTCAAACTATACTCAACTTATCCACCATTCTTACTTTCTCAGCTAGGGAGTTTTTCTTTGGCAACTTAGCATTCCTTTTCTTAAACCTACAAGAACCCCAATAATCATTGTTAAGTATCAAACTATGGCACATACCAAATACTACTTTCATATGGGACAAAGAGAGATATTCAACAACATACCCAACAACATCAAACTTGATTGACACTTGTAAAACGACGTCGTTTTATTCATTTCGGTTCAAACGATTCGGTTCGATTTTTTCGGTTTTTTTTTAGACGAAAACCGAAACAGAACCGAATTTTTCGGTTCGGTTCGGTTTTTTTGTTTTTTGGTTCGGTATTTGTTCGATTTCGGTTTTTTCGGTTACGGTTCATTTTCGGTTCGATATTTTTTCAGTTTTCGATTCAGTATTAACAGCCCTATCAACGGTGAAATCAATCTCCCGAACTGGAGGTATACCCGGTAACTCCTCCGGAAACACATCCGGAAACTCGAAAACAACCTCAATATCACCAACGTCCGGCACAGCAGCCGTAGTATCCACAACATGAGCTAAGTAGGCAACACAACCCTTCTTCATCATCCGGTCAGCCTTCATCCCGGAAATCACACATGGCAATGAAGTATTCTTCTCGCCGCGAAACAGTATCTCGGGAAAGCCTGGTCGTCGAAACGCAACCTACTTCTTGTGACAATCGAACATGGCCCAATGTGTCTCCAAGAAGTCCATACACAAAATCACGTCAAAATTGACGATATCCAGCAACAACAAATCCGCGGCTAAACCATGACCTCCAATAAAAATCCCACAGTCTCTGTACACCCAGCCAATATTCACAACCTCACCGGACAGATACAACACTCTCCACAACCCCGGAAGTGGAGATGCAGGTACAGTAGATAAAGATGATAGTCTATACGACATAAATGAATGCGTAGCACCTGGATCTAACAATGTAAGTACAGGATAAACGAAAACATGCAACGTACTGATAACAACCTTCGGTGAAGCTCTGCCCTCACACAACTACATGGCATGAACCCTGGCCTGCCTGACTAGTCGTCCACGCTGAGGGTGTCCCTGCTGTCCACCCTGGCCAAAAAACTGTACTGGTCGAGCCCCAGAGGTGGCACCTCGTTCTCCTCCGGAACTCTGGGCCGCCTGTCCACCAATACCATCAAGCTGGAAACACTCTCTCGCATAGTGACCCACCTGGCCACAACGAAAAACAAGTGACAGGGCCTCGCTGACATGGACCAACATGATGCCTGCTGCAGAGACTACACAATGGGTATTCCCTCAGTATGGTGAAAGTGCCACCGGTACGCCGATGATAACTGGAACCGCTAAAACCCCCACTAGACTGTGGTCACTGCGGTCGATCTCTCCTCCATCTCTGCCTTTGTCTCGGTGCACTAACTGGTGGTCGGTATGGTCCACTGCCCGAGGATGATGCCGATCCGGAAGTATCAAAACTCAGCCTCTTAGAAGGTCCCTGACTCGGTCCACCCTCCTCAAACCGTCGAGACTGGTATCTCATCAGCCTTTCCTTTTCGATATCCTCACCTCAGAGTGCTGCACTGACAAACTCATCGAAGTTGTTCTGAGGCATCATAGTCAGAGTCCCCTTGATGTTCAAGTTCAAACCCAGCTCAAATCTGCGGCACTTGGCTTCCTCAGTAGCCACCATGTCACGAGCAAACTGAGATAAGCGGGTGAATCTGTCCCGATACTCAAGCACAGACAAACTGCCCTGCCTCAAGTTCGTGAACTCCTCATACTTCCGCTGCTGTGTAGCTTGGTTGAAGTATCTCCGCATAAAAAAATCTCGGAACAAAGTCCACGGAATATCAACCAGAACTCTATCGGTGCTAACCCACCAAAAGTATGCATCTTACTCAAGTAAACCGATTGCTGCCACTATCATCTGCTCAGGGGTAAAACGCAGACGCTCATAAACTCATTCCACCTGAACCAACCATACCTCACACATCTCTGGATCAGCTGAACCCGAAAAGACAGTCGCACCAACAGTACGAGCTTTGAGCACAAGGTCAAAAAGCTCCTCCAAACGCAACACTCGCATTAGCAAGTCGTGCGTCTGGCGATCCTCATCAGGATCCACTTCCCGATTCACACGGGGACCACGTCGAGGAGGCATCCTACTGATACAAGACAAGCATTAAGTACAAGCAGAAGGAACGTAATCATGAGACCTCAGATATTTGAGAATACACAACACCCGAAGCATTGATGAGTACCGCTGGACAGTCGGGTCATCGCTCCAGACATACTGTACATACTCAAATACCCTAAGTGTCACAACTACAAGAGTCTACAAAATATGACAACCTAATGCTCTGATACCAAGTTGAAAGGACCCAACCCCGATTTAGTTTCCTAAACCGGAATCAAATCCCTTCTGAAAACATGAACCAACAAAAACCATCAAAATTTCGGCAGAGTAACGCTACTAACGCAGAATTGTCATTAACCTGCACCCGAAAAATACACTTCATCCTATGCCACAGAAGCCAAACCATGGGCATCAATCCCATCCAGATTTCTCAATATCATATCAATAAAGTAAAGCAGTAAACATAACTGTACTTTATAGAAAATCCGGGGAAAACCACATAAAAACATATATCAGTAGCATATCAGAGCGACCTCTAGTGTATATATATACAAAATATACAACAGTATGCAAAACAAGAAACCTACTGGAAAAGAAAGGTAGCTTGAACGACTAGCCTCCGACCGCGACATGAGACACCAGAATCCGAACTGCAAACTGGACACGGAAACCGAAAATCCCAAGGGAAAGGCAATAAAAACGTTAGAGTGAGTGGACGAAAATAAACATATGCCTTTCACCATTTACATATACATAAAATCAATGCAAAGCGAGTTCGGAAAATATATATATATAGAGGTGCCAGGCGAATCTTTCAAGCCCGACGGTCAAGCGAATCGCTCAAGCCCGACGGTGATAGGCTAGGGGAATCTCTCAACCCTAGCGGAATAACAGGAGAATCTCTCAACCCTGCCCAGGGAAATCTCTCAACCCTGTCAAGAGGAATCTCTCAACTCTGGGTCTGACTACCGGTGATCAGCCGAGTAGCCGAAGCATCGATGCAAGTAATGCCATCACCATAAAATATAAAGTAGTACCTCCAAAAGTAATAAATAATAATAACATCGTATATAAACAAATACGGAAATCACGAACTCGCAATGACAGTGAAAATATAACAGTTCACTCACACGTGAGCAAAGCGTGCACTCGCGCTAATCACGTGGTCCGGCGGAAGATCCCTCGCCCGAAGCACGATCTCGATCCCCTGAATAATCACAAAATATATATGATCAAAATCACAATTCACAACACTGTACCACACCTCGGAAATCAACCGTTCCCGGAAACATATAACGCAGTACAAAATAATCGACGAAATCTCCCAAAATCTCCACTCAAACCCTCGACTAAAAATCCAGTACCCAAATCAACACGAAAACCTCAAGGCGATGATCGGGGCGCGAATACGAGTAAAACGACATTAAAATCATCAAATTCTAAAAAGTCAACGGGTCGTCGGAGCTCCGACGTTGACCGCCACCACCGCCTGCGGCGCACCGTCAACCGGAGAGATTTTCCGGCGGCCAAGCTCACCGAAGGTTCTCCTCAACGAGCCCAACACTTTTCTCAACTGAGGCTAGGTCCAATTCCGGCCACACACGCCGGAAATCAGCTCGAAAGCCACGGGGAACATCCACCTCCGGCAAAGCTGTTCGCCTTCGATCCACCGCCTACGGAGCACGGCGGCCCTCGAGGCCACTCCCAAAGGCATTGCCGTGGCCCCACGGACAAAACCCCTCCATCCCCAGCCACCCCCGTGGCCGGAGCGCCACCGCCAAGCCAACCCGAAACCGGCCGGAATTTCCCCAAATTTCAACTCCACATTTCTCCCTCAAATCGAAATCAAATCGAGAAATTCCAAGTGCTAAACAGCTTAGAATCACGAGGAGAATCATTTACTTTCCAAGGTCATGGCCTGAAACTGCCGGAAACGGCCAGTCCGCTTGTGGAATTCAAAGGGTCCGAAAATCCTCCACGGTCAACGCCGATCAAACTTCCCGAACAATGTTTTCAAGCTCCACACCTTCACTTCTAGCTTGCTTTAACTCTTCAATAGGAGGAGTAGAAAACCTCAAAGACTCTGAGAAGCTAAGAAAAAGAGGGATTACTTCCCACTTCTTTGAGCTTTAGAGAATTACCTACACCTTGGAGGCAAATATGAGAAGAGGAATAGGAAAGAACTTGTCCAAGTATGGTGGTGGAGGAGTAGAGGTTCGGCCTCCTTTTGGTGGAGGAGGCTAGGTCTCTTTTTGGTGGTGGATTGGCCAAGCAAGAGGAGAGGAACAGGGTTTTTGAGTTTAGAGCTTTAGTGAGAGAAATAGGGAGAGCTAAAACTTGAAAATGTGAAAAATGAAATGTGTAATGTGTGGTGCGAGAGGGGAGCCCAAAAATATAAGGCCAGGGAGATTTTTTTTATTTGATTCAAATGTCAAATGTGAGACAATGTTAAGACATGATCCACCATTTTAGGGATAAATGTGGTCACATATGTGACTCACCTTGCATGGGCATGTCTTGTCCCTTCATCTGAATTGAATTTCATTTGCATTTGACCCCAAAATATCTTCCATGTGTGGTTGAAGTGTTGACCAAGACTTTGACTGACATTGACTTTTGTTGACCAGCGTTGACCATCAAGATCTTGGAATATACCGGCGAGTCTCCGGAGACCTTTTTCGTGTTCTAGCCAAAGTTGCTCCATCTTCTTTCATGACCCCAGAAATGTCTACACTGACAGGAATCGTCCCAGATTACCGTAATAATCCAGGATAAGACCAGCGGGACCCGCGCTAGGGTTTCTAGCACCGCCTGATCGGTACCAGCTACCTTAGCACAAATAACCATGAACTTCAATTTAGCACCTACACAGAGAAAAGAGAAGCTGTGGACTGTCATGTCTCACACCCTGGATGGTCATGACTTCAACTTGTGAACCTGCAATCTAAGAAATTTAAAACAAAGGACCTAGGAAAAGGCATATAAACAGAAAACGTTAGAGTGAGTGGACAAAAATAACATCATCTGCGTAAAATGATAAATCTGAATTATCATGCATTTTCGCTTATTTTCATGAAATAATGGGAGTTCAAAATCGTATAACTAAAATACAAATAGAGATGATCGCCCAAGCCACCTAACCTGAGTCGAATATCGGTATAAAAATATAGGTGATGGGTCAGACGAGGTGTTTGACCTAACCTCCCCTAACCGGACTATCCGGTGATCAGCTAAACAGTCAGTGCATCAATGAAACTAACTAATGTCATCAAAAAATAAACCTCCAAATTTAAATATAATGGTCTGAAATATACTGTAAAGTATACTGATAAAATATAATCAATGAACTCGTAAGCAACTGTGAAAAAAAAGGTCCACTCACAATACTGTGCTGTGATTCTCATCCAGCCAAAGCCTGTTAGTTGATGTTTCTAAACATCTGCTACTAGCTACTAATATATCATCATGAAACAACGATTATTATTTAACAACTAATTATCAAAAATCATAATATCGTAAAATAGTTTACAATGTCCAATTCAATAAATTTAACAGTTTAATAATATCGTAAAATAATATCGATAATATCGACAATCAATTCAACAGTTTAATAATATCGTAAATCGTTTAATTAATATCTGATTAACCACAAGTTTTAATTTGAAATTTTCAATTCAATTAAATAACCTCTTCATTACATTCGGTAAGTAATTACAAGCAAAATGATATAAAACTTTTGTCGAAATTCAGCTTCGCCGGAGCAGCGCCGTGAACTGGCACCGGCGACGGTGACTTTTCCCAATGACCCGAACACCAAATATTTCCTCTCAATAAGTACAAAAATTGGTTCAACTACGGTCACAGCCAATTCGGCCGGCAACTGGTCCAAAACCGATCTGAAACATAATTGGCCGAAAATTTTCAAATCTCGATTCCGACGTCGTCGAGTCACGTCAAAGCTAGAGGCCGGTCGAGTTAGAGTCTCATGAGGGTGGGCTACAAAAAACCTAACCCCCCGATGCCAAAAATAATTATTAACCACCGCCACCCATGGTGGCATTCGGCTGCGATTTTCGAACGAAAATCGAGTCGATTCACCGTCGAAACACCTGCAAATCTCATCCAAAATTATACCACAACAATCCATACAACAAGAGGAATCGAAACATACCCATATCGGCGACCAAGTCGGCCAGAAAATCATTGACGAAAAACCTAAGTTTTTACGACTTTTGTCCTTGAAATTTCGGCTTGCTCCAGTCGAATCGACATCATAGACTATAAGGGAATGAAAGAGAACGCCGAGCTGATCATTTCCATACCCGAAATGTCTAGCTTGGTGGCTGGACGACTGAGATTTGCCAGAGCCGAGCTCAGCAATGATTTCCACCGCCAGAGCCTCAAGCAACGCTAATCAACGCATTGTTGCCAGAAATGAAAAGTTTTTGACTTTCCATTTTGGAAAAGTCGTATTTATACTCGCGACTAACGAACTCCGTAAATCGTTAAAAACTTTCGCTAACCGTAACTCTGATTTTAACACTTGACATAGCCACGAACTCATCTCGATAAATTCTACGACTTTTCTGAAAGAAATACCTCGAAAAACTTAAATCGATAAATTTCTGACGAAACGCCAACAATAGTTACCGACGGTAAAAACTAATTACCATCGATGATTAACGTTTAATCAAAATAACAAGGTAAATCTCAGGTCGGGATGTTACATACACCTTCTCAAATAAGTGTGTAATTTCCGTTCTTTAATGTGTTTTTGAGTCAAACCATGATTTCCTAATAAAAATAGGAAACATCGTAAGAATAATGCTTTATTCATGAAAAACAAACAATAAGCGTAAAATTAGGGACATAATAAAAATACAATTATGAAACTAACACCAATCAGTTGTGGACAAGGGCCTCTATCCCGATTTTAGAGGTCCTTCTGGCATGTACAGACAACTCCTGCATCAAAAATGTGTGTGTGAAAGACTTGTCATATGTATTTTCCAACTTGCATGTGTGAGATCCCGGATAATGAATGTGGGTGTTGAGTGTGTGCTATGTGAGCAGGCGACTGAGACTGAGCTACATCTGTCTCGAGATTGCATGTGTATTGCATTGCTCACGAACTCTTTTACTTCTGGTGTTGGTTCGACAGCTAGATTTCCAGTCTTGGTTACAATCTTGTTCGTTGGTGTTCTGTCTCCCAAACACTTTGCTCATCTCATGGTATTTGTGTGGTTTCTATGGAAACCTCATAATGATAAGGTGTGGAATAAGGTGGAGTTTGTGGGCAATACGGTCATCAGCCATCTCAGACATAGATACGATATATCAGATTCTATCAAGTAAAACCTTCGCTCGAGAACTTCGGTATAAACTTACATTTTATGTGGGATTTACAACATAACTCAATCATTTAAATCATCTATCCCTAGATTTCTTTCAAAGCATTGTGTATGTGAAATTTCAACTTGATGAAAGATCGTCAATTTGCACAATAAACAAGATGTTTTTTAAATGCTATGTCAAAACCAAGGCATTGCTCATGCCGCAATCGGTAATCATGGGATGCTTCTTCGATGGATGCAGAAGATCATTATGAGACTCACTACGCTATCTCACAAAATTGTTTCCTCCACTGCAGGGACTACCACCACCACCATCTCGACCTGCACAACAACTGATTGGTGCACCCCATTACCATTCGAGGATTTAGACATAATTCAACTAAAGAAAATCCCCCCGACTGGTAGAAGCCAACATTATCTGCTACCACATGAACTACCAGCTTGTCGCACTACAACAAGCCAAAAACAAAACCTGGTAATTAGGTTTAGTGAGTAGCAAGGATAACAGCCTGCACCTGTGCACCACTCGACACCAGTATCTTTGCAATGCCAAATGACTTAACTGACGATGTCGTAGTTGCCGCCATCGCCCACTTGACCAGGAGCTAGTCGCAACTATCCACGCCGTGATCAAATAAACCACAGCCTCAACGTACTGCTCTCGCCCGTATTCAGGAACTTAACGTAAGTCCGCAATTGCCTCCGCAAATTCAAGACCGCTCTGAAACGTTGAACCTTATATTGCCGAGAACGTGTAAAGCAATCTGACCGCATGCAAGAACGTCCAAACTAAGTGCATATGTTCTTCATTGTCACCTCTGTGCGCTGCGACACCGAGAACCCCGACAACTTCCCCCTAGCTTCAGGTTCTATTATGATCGTCTCCCACGCTGTAACAGCACCATCATATTCTGCGAGAGAAATCACTGTCCAACGCCCATGCCATGGACAGTCATGAAGTTTAGGAAAGCAAAACAATGGTCGTCGTCTTTCGTGATTGTTAGGTCGTGCCAATCCTCCAAAGAGTCCAGGCTAACATCTCGTACGCATCTTCCTCCTTCACTGATGCCATTCGGCCACCCAAGTAGAAGAAACCCTCCCTTAGTGACCTCTCACCATTAACCGGTTGCAACAAGCTTCACTGCCAAGTCCTTCGCCATGACGGAGAATGGCAAACTCCAAATTGTACCATCAGCGTGCCACACTAGGTTAGAGTAAAAAGAGAGCATTTTTTCGGGTTTGGGATTGCTAGAAACACTTTTGAATTTACAGGAAAAAATCATTATAAATAGTAAAAAAATCAAAAAAATCAAAATGATTAAATTTCGAAAGCACTTGGAATTGATTTGAGAAATAAATAATAAGTATTTTGATTTAAAAGTGGTTTTGAAAAAATTTTAAAAGCGCTTATAGAGCTCTAAGAAGCAGTCTCAAAACAGGTCCTATGTTGCATCGACACAGCAAATCTCAAAAACCTTAAGTCTCGACACGGCAAATAATTAATATATTTATTAATTTCTAATATATAAAAATATGAAATAAATCCATTACATTACCAAATTAAAACCAAATTGAAGATCTAAATTCAATCCATAGGTCATAAAACATGAGAGCAACAAATAACAATTCAAGCCATTACAACAGATTGCATGCGCTACTTAATAAAATTCCTCACTAACAGCTCAGACTCCATTAATTCTCACAGCATGAGAGCAGATCAATCATTGAGACTTTAGGGAGAGGAAGCCTACACTGATGGTAGCCTATAATTTCTCATTTCTCATATTTTTCTGATTTACCTGTACCTAGAGAAACCCCCAACACTTGCTTTACTAGAAACTTTTTATCAGGATCCCCATTATTAGCATCTGTAGCACCCATCTAATATTAATTCACCAACAAGTATCCAAAAGTTCAGTGACTCAGAGCTCAGCAATCGTATGTAAAATAGGACTGCTGGTGGAAACTACCAAACCCCATATATATGTGATCAACTGTAAGTGTTATTAGTTCACGTTCCTAAACAAAATGTGTATGACTAAGTGAGGAGTTTAAGGTTACTCCTAAATTTCCATATTTACATTAATCTCTACAATATTGCACTGTCAAAATGAGAAGAAACTTAACCTACAAAATTGCGAAGATGAGATATGAACAACCTTGAACATTATGTAAGATGGGCTTCTAGCCTTGAAGCTTCAGTCGATTGAAGAACACCAAGAAATGATACTCAGGGGCCCAATAAACAAACCCAACAACAGGTCCTTTTATGTACTGCAAGATTTGAATAAATGTAAATCTCAATGACTACCCAATCTAGAGATGATAAAAAAGATACTATTTGAAATTGGAAAAGTGAGGAAACTAAATTAGCAAAAAAAAAAATTAAGACCTTTCCATCAAGAATGACAAGTTCACCATCAACCCATCGAGGTTTACGAAATCCTGACTCAGCAAGCCTCCCTTGTCCTTTATATCTAGCAACCTGAGTTTCCAAAAGAACAAAGGAGGCTCAATAAAACAAAACAAATAATACCCTGTCATGACCACTTATCAGAAAATTTTAACTCCAACAACTAAGCTTATACCACGCCGAACTCTTCTGGAATGATCCCTTTATGAGGGAGCTGATATCTTTTGCCAAGCTTTGCACGAAATGCCACCTGAAGAGACAAACTGATGAGACCTCAAGGTTTTAAGCTTTTGGCAGAATCTAAGCTTCTGGGAGAATCTAGGTAACTAGTTATTCTTTGCAAAGTTTAGTTTGAATTTTTTAATCTAAATTGCATGATTCAGAAAAAATAGAAAAACTCAAATAACTGCTAGCTAATCCCACATACATACCTCATCACTTTTATTTAAAATTTTCAGGAAGCTTATATAATTAGGTCATGATACCTACCTGCCCAGCCGGTACATAAGGATCCCCTGTAAGTTTTAAGGCTTCAACATATTCATAAAACTCGAGGTTTGAGGGCTCCTGTGTCCCACCATCTTCTTTCCATTGGCCAAATTTACGTCGCATGTGAATTACTTCTGAGGTGTAAAGCCCATGTGCACCAATGTATAGTCCTGATAGATAGAATAATGTAAGGGTGAACTTAACGGTAGGCATACAATAAAGCACCATTAAGCAGGGTAATGAACCACTACAATCAAATGTATACTTTGTATAGTTAATTAGTTATGTCAGCAAAGAGAAATATGATTTGATATGTATAAATAAATAGTCCCTAACCAGAGAAAAATTTCCGCTTTGAACATAGAGTTTCGTTTTCCACAAATTGATTAAATTAACTCAATGATCAAAACCACTCGTCGTCTTGTTTGACCATCTATTTGTTGGTTTACTAATAAATATAGTTCGTCAGCTAAAATGGCTAGATTATTTCCAATTGAGCTGATTCTTTAAGAGCATAATGCTAGGAAACTAATGAACCTAAACGATAAGTGGTTTCAATTATCAGGTTATTTCGTTATTTTGTTCAAAATCAGAGCTTCTGATAGGCTCATGGTAAGAACTAATACATATATACATAAACATCATTCTCAATGAGAAACAAGTTTACAATCTGGTCAAGGTGAAGAGCATAAGATGTCCACTTTAATAATAATAAACTGACAAGCTCTATAAACAAAATTACAAAATGAAAAACAAAAATCTCTTAAACTCCAACAAGCAGCCTTCCAGTGAAAAAGGTGTACAAAGTAACATATATCAGGTAAACCAAATATGGGTTATATATTTTTACTTCACTTTTTGTCCTATTTGATAGACATCTAACTAGCATGAACCAGAGAAGATTTAGCGACAGATAGTTCGATTAAGAATAGACTCACGACTACTAACTACATATGGAGATTTTGTTTGATACTGAAATCCTGCAATAAGTTGATGAATTGTAGCATGTTACACCACAGAATTGGCCTGTAGTTTTGTTTCCTTCGCATATGGAAGAAATTAAATGCAAGTTGAAAAATTACTGCTTGTAGTATGTTTTTCACAGTACAGAAAAAAATAAAAGTAGAAGCAAAGTTCAAAAAGAGGAAACAATTTGCAAATACCAGAACCACACATATTGCCATACTGAAAAAGAAGATAAAGAAGGCCTGATTTGAATGGAAAACAAAAATCGCATCGAATGAGCTAAACGGCAGGAATGAATTTCCTTGAACTATCACTTAGTGGAGACAGATGGGAGGTAAAACTTTTGGGAAGAGCATGGTTGATATTGGTAAGAAACTTCGGGCACATTTTCTCATATTATAGCATTTAAGAATAAGAAAAAACAAAATCTTCTACTAACTCACCATTTAATGGATCATGAGAAACCGGCACTTCAATGCGATTGAAAGTAGTAGATCCTGACAAGGGTTGATGATTATGAACCTGGCTTAGAGCATGATTTATCAACTCGCCAACATCTTTCAGTACCTAAGGGGTATAAAATAAGATTAGATATCCCGCAATTGGGGACAAAGCTAGATTCCTGTTATAAAGTGATATATAGGCCAACCTTCAATGGAAATTTTTCTTTTCCAATTAACTTGGCAAGATCAAACATAGTATTGTCAATGCTAGGTTGACCTCCAAGTTTAACTTTCTTATCTCCTGAGGCCGGTTCCTTGTCATCCAGTTCATTAGTATCTTTCTCAATAGTAAAGGAAAAGGATAAACATCCCTCATTCTCTATTTTCGCAGGGACTCTGAGCAAATTTTTTGTAGGAGGGATGTCAGATATTTTCTGCCCACGACCCCCAAAGACAAGTTTAACTGCAATTTCTTGTCTATCTGCATATTTATTAATTTCAGGATCTGCATCAAGTTCGATCACATCAATCTCTTCATCACCTTCAACCTTTTCTTCATCTTCATCCTCATCGTCAGCTTCCGAATCCTCCATTTCACTGTCTTTATCTTCATCATCTTCCTCAATGATCTGCTCAATCACTTTAGAAATTAAATCCCGATCTACCTTTCCTGATGTCACTTTCAAAACCTTGACCTTCACATTAGGAATCATATCCCTCAAGATACTCTGAAATCCAGCAAGTCCCTCAGAAAGATCCAATTCATCATCCATATCATCACCAGCTTCTGTATCGTCAGCAACCAATAGGTCAGTTTTTCCTTCAGCGAAATCTAAAGGATTCAAGGTGGCAGTTCTGTCCATTTCTTTGGTGCTAACTTGTGGAGAATCTGGAAATAATCCTCCCCTCTTTAAGTACACAGCCTGATCATTATAGCATTAATAAAATGTTAATGGCATTTACTTGCAGAATTCTGCTATGTAGACTATGGATAGGGAATTCCTAAAAAGCGGCTCAATATACATCAGTGCATGTGTGAATGACTTGCTTCGATCCATTTGCAAGAAATCGAGTTGTATCAAAAGTAAACAATGATTAGTTAACTAAAATGTAAAACTATATAAAAGTATAGGCTTGCAATCAAAATATGAAACGGATGTCAAACAAGAATTGATGATTAAATAGTTATTTAAAAACGTGGATGATGCATTCGGTGATTCATTACTTGTAACAAACTTCTTCTGGGAGATTATATTTGTATTACGTACAATGTTCTAAAAAACGTTAATCGGAGTCGGGTCGGTTGAGAGACAAAACGATTAGTCGGCGACTAGTCGGAGATTAGTCGAATAAGTCGGATTTGTTATTTTTTAATTAAATTTAATAATATCCATACAAATAAATGAAAGAATTAGAAGTACTTGGGTAAATTTAAACAAGAAAATAATATCAATACACATAAATCAAAGAAATAAAGTACTTGTGTGCCTAGATAATGTTTTCTCCATTTTTTTGGCTTATGCACTCTTTTTTTTATTAAGTATATGCACGTTTATAAAGAACAGATTAAAAAATTAATTAAAAAATTGACCGATTAGTCGGGTCAACCCGTCTTTGACCGACTTTTTGGCGTTGACCGACTTGCGAAAATCTGTTCAGATTCTAAAAATCACCGACTAGTCGAACCGACTTTTCCGTCTTTTCGAACACTGATTACGTAATATCTCTGCCGGGGAAAGTTGATACTGTGACCCAGTTTCTCTATAAATTATCAAAAACTTGAACAAGTAACTTCTGTAGTGGATTGGGTTCATTTTTTATGCCAGAGCTACATGTTTACTATTCATCAGCAAATAGAAGTATGTACAAAACCAGCAATGCCAGTCATTATGGATTGACCAGGAATAACTAATCTACTGATTTGGGAAGGGAAAAACTAAATAAATACAAAGATATCTACCAGAACCTTAAAACTGTTCATATTCATAGATATCTTCTTTGGTTGATGGTACCATTCAGTTTCTTACCAAAACAAACAAACTTCTAATTTAACATTCTGAAGGAGCTTTGCAATTTTCAGATTCAATAGTAACCATCGAACTTATAAGATCTTTGAACAGTACATGATCCAGTTCGCCAATCACTTCACTAGCATGTTCGCTACATTTGTTGTCAACAAAATGCAATGTGAAGCGTGTGGTGAAATTTTAATAAACTATATTAACCATTCAAATTTGTTTAACAAGAAAATGTTCGGATAATGCCAATCATGATTCAAATTATCGCAAACACAAAAATCTGTTATACATTAGATAAAAATACAAAACAACACATAAGGGAAAGCACCTGCTGTCTGTAGTCACCCTTCTTATTCACAGTTAAAAAAATCTCAAACAGTGGAACACCAGCTGCAGCTGTAGCGAGCTGCCTGGAAAAAAAAAGGAAATTCATGTAAAGATATCACTGGCAGAAAGAAAATGTATCATATAGAATGGCAATAACATACAAACTAACTGACATACAAAATAATCATCCCAATGTACACAATGGAGGACTGAAGGGATCTAAGAAAACCAAAAGTCAAACAGAACAGGAAATCTTCATACAAATATGATACTAATACTACAAAAGATTATATGTCCAACAACCAGTTCCTAAAGACTACCAAGTGAAACTGTCAGTTTATTTGTAATTGTAAACCAACAGTTTCTTTCTGCCAGCAATACTTCAGGGAGGGGTAAGATTTCAGATATACTGATGTATGAATAGGTTCTTCACATGTTCTTCCTTTACAATTAGTCGTAGTTTTGAAGTAAAAAGTGAATGTGGAAAATGAACAGAAATTAATCATAATTCTAAATCTCTAATATATTATCTGGGACACTTTCGTCAACCGGAAAGTAAGAACCAAAAGAATATGAGCCCTAGAAATAAAAGGAACCATCTATCAAATATAACTTGGAATTAATTTGTCAAACCAGAAAAGAAAATACAAGATTCAGTATTAATCTTAACCATCCCACAGGCCATGTTGAAAGAAATTCTATTGATAAGAAGTTGCATAGAGATTGACCGAATAATAATGATTTTTACAGAGAATTATCATTTTTACTTGGGTTATGGTACACCAGTTAAAAGTAACAGTTCATTTCATTTCTGATTCCCTACTTCTCACATGCGCGTTCCTGGCCTATGCCATATTATCAGATCTAGTGATTTCCCATCACACAATATCTGCTCCTGCGATATCAAATTCAGTAAATGACTCTCTGTTGGCAGAGCATAGATAAAAGCAGCTCAAACATACTAGAATGTAACATGGTTAAATAGTAGTAGAACATTGGCTATCAATCCACATACACACAAGGTTATGAATTCCTAAAGATAACGAAGGACAAAAAGATGCTGAAAATCTTTTATCACATTGGAATTATCCTAAGCTAATATACGCATTGTCTGTTTGCCTTTTGTATGCACCACACATTATTCAACAAGATCAAAAAACTCACCGGGGACTATAACTCCTTGCCACATATCGTCCATGCTCCGGAGTTACTCTTATAATTATGCCATGGGGATCCTTGTTATCTTTTGAGATGCCAGCCCACCAACCCACCTAAGAACACAAAAACGGAAAGACCACACACTTTAACGGCACAACTCCACAAATGAAACACTCTTAAATAATATGTATTATCATCTATTTATCACTCACCAATCCGGCACCAGCATTATCCCGGAAGAATGCTGCTTCCTGGTATCGCTCTTCTTGTATAGCTCTCTGAAAAAAGAAACTCATTTCATTTGCAATTTCGCATATTGCTGACACAAAAAGAGACAGTGAGATAAATGGATAGTTATCAAACATTGAGACGAGAAATGACTCTGGCGACAACGTCGTGTGTGGAGGCAGCAGCGATTGCAACCTTGAGCCTAGCAGCATCCTCGAAATCCTCCACATTCACAGCTTGGCCCAGTTGGGACTGTTGAGAAAACACACACACACATTTTTACATTCATTCATTAATATATGATGAGACAACAAATAGAAATATAGGAGGGAGGGACCTTGAGAAGGGAGACAAGGCGCTCTTGTTCGTCGACTTGGAGGAAATGCTGACGCCAGCGATCCCAATCCCAATCGTCAACATCGGGCGGTGAGGCGGTGACGTCGTTGGAATTATTAACCATGGAATCGAGTCGTTTGATAGCGTTTTTGACAAGGTCCTGGAGGGCGGAATCCCATCGCCACTGGACGGAGTCGGAGGATGAGTTGTTGTTCCGACACCGGCAGAGGGGAGGCGACAACGAGGAGGAGGATCTGTGAGGGGAAGAGTAGAATGGGGATTTTGGGGAGGAGTAGGATTTCTTTGGGTTGGAGGAGAAGGCGAGCTTGTGAGGGGATGGCGCCGGAGCAGACATGGAAGCCATTCGAGAGAGAGAGAGAGAGAGAGAGAGAGAGGGCGTGGTGCGGAGAGTTTATGTTGGAATTGTGGATGAGAGAGAGTGAGAGCCACACAAGCGTGTAGGACTAGGCACAATCCTACCCGAGCGACCAAAACCGACCGACCCGCCCATGTTTTTCAAGTCGGAAGTCGACCCGTTTTAGAGCGACAAAACCAAATCGGCTCAAGTGGACTGAAGTGAATCCATCCGGGCCGGTTGCGGGTTGGAGTTTACCACCAACCGAATGGAACCTGACCCGACCGATTCGGTCGGTGATCAGCAGAGCTGCAGATGCACTGATTAGGGCAATCAGGCTCATTCACTGCCTCAGCCCTCAGATTGATTGCTCATTTGCTCTCTCGATTCGACTCTCTGGTTTCTCTTCAAATTTATGTTAATCATTATTATACAGCGTCTCTCCCTCTTCATCACCATCAATTCTGCATTGATTCATTAATCCCTTCCATTTTCCAACCCAGGAAAATCCTAGTTTCAATCCATATAAATACTAAGAGATGAAACCCAAATTCTACAGTCTCAATTCAAGTTTCCAGCAGGCTATTCGGTGCATCTTACATATTCGATTCTGGGTTTTAAGAGGTATTCATGTTATTTATAGTCTGAATGGCTCAATTCGCTTCGAAGATTTGAAGTTTTGAACTAATTTTCTGATCATCTGTGTGGTATTGTCAGTTTGAATAGTGTCAATTTATTCATGATTTCATGTTTGTTTCTACAGAAAATGGAAGAGGCTTCGAATACAAGAACCAGACAAGAAGTTGTTCCTCATTCAGCAGCTGCAGTAACTCCAACTTCTCAAGCCAACATTGTTGTTCCAAATCTAGCTGCTCAAGCAAACCCTATTGATGCAAATCAAACTGCTCAAGCAAATCCAGCTACTAAGAGGAAGAACCAATCTGAAGTGTGGTTGTACTTCACAAAGCTACGAAATCCAGATGGTTCACTGGTTGTCCCTCACCAAGCAAAATGCAACTACTGAGACAGGGTTTACCACTGTGCCTTAAAGGGTGTTGGTACATCCTCTTTGATGACACACATGAAGGATCAATGCATCAAGTGTCCTGCATATCAGCATAGCAAGAAAATAAGGACCCTTTCCTTTGAGCATAATGAGGATGGAAATGTTAAACTGGTAAGCATCCAATTTGACAAAGATGTGAGTCGATCATATTGTATTAGAATGATTATCCATGATAAGCTGCCATTTAGTCATGTAGAAGGTCTAGGGTTCATTGATTTTATGAAGATGACACAACCAAAGTTTATTCCTCCATCTCGTAGAACTGTTGCTAGAGGTGTCATGACCCTTTATGAAGAGGAGAAACTTAGGATGAAGAACAGTTTAATAAATCGTAGGGTGTCTGTCACCACTGACACTTGGACTAGCATTCAGAATGTGAATTATATGGTACTTACTGCCCATTTCATTGATGATACCTGGAAGTTGCATAAGAGAATTTTAAGTTTTGTAGAAATTCTAGACCATAGGGGTAAGACAATTGGAAAATTATTGGAGAATTGTTTGAATGATTAGGGGGTTGAGAAGATCTTTACAATTGTGGTTGACAATGCAAGTCCAAATAAGATAGCAGTTGATTATATGAAGGAGCGGATTGGAAATTGGAAGCAGTTTGTCCAGAATGGTTCTTTTTTACATTTGAGGTGCTCATGTCATATTCTGAATTTGATTGTCAAAGAAGGGGTTGGAGTGGTTGGGTTCTTCAGTTGAGGCAATTAGGAACTGTGTTAAGTACATCAGATCTTCTCCTTCCAGATTGGACAAGTTTAGGAAGTGTGCCGCCATTGAAAAAATTGATCACAAGGGTGGAATTATTCCATTGGATGTTTGCACACGCTGGAATTCAATGTATATCATGCTAAAGGTTGACTGCTCTCCTTTTCTTACATTTCATATAGATTTTCCTACATCTGTTTATGACTTTATGTTATATCTTAGCCTTATTTATGTGTTTGATTCTAATGCTTTGTTTTGAATTTCATTGTCTTAGGTCGCTATGAAATACCAATGAGCTTTTGTGAGGTTAGAGGACGATGACTCCCAGTTTGAGGAATATTTCCAAGAGAAAAGTGGTAAAGAAAAGAGAGAAGGTCCTCCGAAAAATGATGATTGGGCTATGGCAGCAAGGGTAGTGAAGTTTCTAAATATTTTCTACAATGCTACATTAGCATTTAGTGGATCAAATATTGTGACATCAAATGAGCCACCTATTTGGGTGAATACCATTGTGCAAGAGTTGAATAGATGCATCAATGGTAATGATATTGTGTTGAAAGCAGTTGCAACTTCTATGAAGGAGAAATTTAATAAGTGAAAGGACCCAACCCCGATTTAGCTCCCTAAACCGGAATCAAACCCCTTCGAAAACACGAACCAACAAAAATCGTAGAAATTTTGGCAGAGTTTCGTTACTAACGTTGAATTACCATTACCTGCACGCGGAAAATACACTTCATCCTATGCCACAAAAAGCAAACCGTGGGCACCAATCCCATCCGGATTTCTCAATATATCAACAGTAATGTAAAATAATAAATATATCTTTACTTTACTAAAATCCGGAGTAAAATCGTACAACGTAAACAACAGATTACTCAGAGCGACCTCTAATGTAATAACATATAAGTATACCACAATAGGTAGAACAATAAACCTACTGGAAGAACACAAGGTAGCTCGAGCACTATGCCTCCGACCACGACGTGTGACACCAGAGCCTGAATTGCAAATTGGGCACGGAAACCGAAAAGCCCAGGGGAAAGACATGAAAACTGTTAGAGTGAGTGGACGAAAATAATGTCTTTCACCACATAATATATATGTTATAAAAACATATGCGAGTCGAAATATAAATAAATCAAATAGTATACGAGGAGACGCTGACTCCAACTCGTAAACAGAGCATGCAAGTAAAAATCCCACTGGGCCACTCATGGACACGTCCGTGCTAGTACAGTCCGAATCACGGGATCCCATACCCACACGTGATTCGAGCCAGAAAGGCCTCAGGTCAGGGTATCTGTTTCCACCCGGAACTACATCGGCACAAGAAACAGACATCTGTACCCACCCGGAACTACATCGGCACAAGGTACAGAAACCAGTACCCACCCGGAACTACATCGACACAAGGTACGGTACCCCTACTAGTAGGCACCCTTGGGGATCAGCCGGGATGCGTGTGTATCGATACAACAACATAACTACAACTGTACCCTGTGTAAACCAAATCATAACCAACTCGAGGCAAATGCAATAAACAACATATACGTAATATAATCGTTTAACACATGCTCATATAAATCACAATCTCGTAAGCATGCTCAAGTTCGTAAATCATATAAAAGACTCGCAAGAATTCCGTGAAAAGAAATTGTCCACTCACAGACTAGCGTAACACAGTTCGCGTTAACCCGTGATCCGGCGGAAAGTCCATCGCCAAACGAACGATCACAAACCCCTGAATATTCACAATAACCATTTCTCAAAATCATAATTCGACAATTCAAGACAAATCACGAGAAACCACCGTTCTCGGAAACACGAAATTCAATGTTGACGAATAGTTGAAAATCCGTATAACACACCTCAATACCTCGCTGTACTTTCGGTCGCTCAACTCGAAAAACGAACTTCTCCACTGCGATCGGGGCGCGATTTCGAGTCAAATGACATGCAACTTGTCGAAAACTCCAAAAAGTCAAACATAGTCAACTTCACTATTTCAGTCTTTGACTTTCCCAAAGGGGAAACTGCTATTTATAGACTTTCCCAATTAGGAAACCTCATAATTATCCATTTCGACGAACTTTAGACACACGTAACTTCCTCGTCGTAATTCCGATTCCGATAATTCTTGCGGCCACAAACTCATCTCGACATGTTCTTTAATAATCATCTGAAGTCAAACACCTCGACCAAACGGATAAAAAGTCAACTGTTCAAACCAACACATTTAAATCGACTAAACAATCAATAATCGGAAATATTCACAACTTAATCTTCGTAACTCAGAATAATGCTCTGGAAGTTCCCACGAACTCAAAATTAAATTCTGAACAACTTCCGTGAAGGAACCAAAACCAAATTCTCGACCGGTAATTTAGTCGTTAAATAGCTCGCCATTATAATCCAATTCCGTCGAAACTTCAAATATTCATAATTAATTCCTCGGTCGTCCAAATAACGATCCGGAACCGCCCACGAACTCGAAATCACGCGTACAACGACTCTCGAGAAGAGACCCAGCTCCAATTCTCGGCCAATAATTAAGTCGTTATCAAACCTAGCGGTTCAAATACTGTCGGAACTCTGCGACTACGCAGTAACTCACGTGTATAGCTGATCATACTGCTGATTCTGGTCCGGGTCGTCACATAAGTATTGGGGAAAATTAGAGGACATGAACAAGACTCTGCTCCTTGCCATGGTGCTTGATCCTAGGTACGTTTAGACTTACTACATGTGTAACAACCCAAATCAGAATGGTATGTTAATTGGCTTGATTCGCAAGTTTTACGATTAATCGCAGTTTGTCGTAATTAGTCGATATGGTGGATTTGTTTACGACTAAATTATTGGGTAAGAATTTGATATGAGTTCCTTCACGAGAGTTGTAGTGTACATGATTTCGAGCTCGTGGGAGTTTCCAAAGGATTATTTCGAGTTACATGGAATAAGTTATGAATATTTCCGGCCGTTGGATTTAGCCGTGTTTATCCGTTTGGTTTCGATTCATTTTAGACTGTTGATTGTCTTGGGTCGCACGTATAAATATCGGAATAGTCATAAAATTGTTGAAAATTCGCATTTGGGCAGTTTGACTGGCGTTTACCGCGTTGACTCGTGTTGACCAGAGCTCCACCGCAACAGCGAGCTGTCGCCGTCCGACCCGGCGTTTTCGGCCACCTCCAGCCACGATTTGGGTATGGTTAGAATCCTCTCGTAATTTCCTATTGGTCTAGACTTGATTTTGTGTAAATTGATTGAGTTTTGAGGGAGAGCGCGCTCGGCAAAGTTTAAGATTTTTGCCGCCGTCGGAGGCGGTGCTCCGGCGAAATTTGGGGTAGTTGGGGTTGGGGGTTTTGCTCCCCTCAACTCATAGATACTTTTGGGAGAAGGAATTTTAGGATTGGACGATGTTTGGTGCTCGCCGAAAACTCGCCGGAATCCATGGTGGCCGTGCGTTTCGGGCTGTTTTCCGGTCGGTGTGGTTGGAATTGGAGGAAGGTGATGAAGAGGAAGTTGTTGGGCTTGAGGAGAAGAAGAGTTCTGGATTTTCTCTAGAGAATTTCATCGTTGACGCCGCGGCGACGGAGCTCCGGCGAGGGTTGACTTTTTGGATTTTGGAGATTTTTATACTGTTTTGCTCATAATCGCGTCTCGGTCGTAGTCGTGAGGTTTTTGAGTTGATTTGAGCATTCTATTTTGGGACGGGGGTTAATTGGGTATATTTTGGAAATTTTGTTATCCTCGTCGATATTTCGAGCGATACGTCTTTCGAGGACGCGAGGTTCTCGACGTATTAGCTTCGTATGTTGTATTCCAATATATATTGATCGTATCCCTGTTATTCAGGTGATCGGGATCGAGTGTTTGGCGAGGGATCTTCCGTCGGACCTCAGAGTTAGCTCAGTACTGTGAGTGGACATTTTATTTTTACAATTGAATTGCAAGTCTTGATTTATGCATTTTATGAATATATGTTTATGATTAAGCATTTACGTATGCAGTTATAATTATGCACATATAAGTATACATTTTATAATTAAGCATATTACGATTATGCATGTGCATGGAAATGATTTATGATTTGGTTTACACAGACTATAGTCTTAGATATTGAGGTATGCATCGATGCTTTTGTTTCTCGGCTGATCCCCGAGATGCTCCGGGGGGGACAGATTGAAAGGACCCAACCCCGATTTAGCTCCCTAAATCGGAATCAAACCCCTTCGAAAACACGAACCAACAAAAACTTTTCGAAATTTGGGCAGAGTTTCGTTACTAGCGTGGAATTACCATTACCTGCACGCGGAAAATACACTTCATCCTATGCCACAAAAAGCAAACCGTGGGCACCAATCCCATCCGGATTTCTCAATATATCAACAGTAAAGTAAAGTAGTAAATATATATATGCACTTTACTGAAATCCAGTGTAAAATCGTATAACATATTCAATAGGAAGCTCAGAGCGACATCTAATACATAATCGTATACGCATACCACAGTAGGTAGAACAATAAACCTACTGGATGAAATAAAGTAGCTCGAGCACTATGCCTCCGACCACGACGTGCGACACCAGAACCTGAACTGCAAACTGGGCACGGAAACCGAAAAAACCCAGGAGAAAGACATGAAACACGTTAGAGTGAGTGGACGAAAATAAATGTCTTTCACCAAGTAATATATATGTTATAAAAACATATGCGAGTCCAAGTAAATAAAAACAACATAGTACACGAGGTAAAACTTACACTCCTCCAGTGTACAGAGCATGCAAGTAAAAATCCCACGGGGTCGCTCATGGACACACACCGTGCTAGTACAGTCCGAATCACGGGATCCCGGACCCACACGTGATTCTAAGCCAGAAAGGCCTCGGTTCCGGGGATACGCCCCTCGCCGGTCAGGTCGGGGTAACGCCCCGCCTGGGATGCCTACCATCGGGGATCAGCCGAGAGGCTAAGTGTATCGATACAACAACGTAACCAAGACTGTACTCTGTGTAAACCAAATCATAAACATTTCGATGCAAATGCATGAAACAGTATATAAGTGTATGTATACTCGTATACGTATATCGTATAATCGTAAAACACATGCTCATGTAATCAGAAATCTCATACGCATGCTCAAGTTCATAAATCATATAAAAGACTCGCAAGAATTCCGTGAAAAGAAATGTCCACTCACAGACTGGCGTAACGCGTATCGCGATAACCCGTGATCCGGCGGAATGTCCATCGCCAATCAAACGATCACGAACACCTGAACAATCACAATGTCCAATACTCAAAGTCATAATCCGACAATTCAAATCAAATCACGAGAAACCACCGTTCTCGGAAACACACAATTCGAATACGACGAATCGTCGAAAATCCATATATACCACCTCAATACCTCGCTTTACGTTCGGACGCTCAAATCGAAAAACGAACCTCCCCACTGCGATCGGGGCGCGATTTCGAGTCAAATGACATGCAACTTGCCGAAAGTCAAAAAGTCAACCCGTTGACCGTTGACCGCCGTTGACCGCCGCCCACGGCGGCGCCGCCACTGACCGGAAGATTTCTCGGCGGAGCAACCCCTATTCCATGCAAAACCACCCACTGAGCAACTTTGTCAACTGCACCGAAGTCCAATTCTCACTCTAACATGGTCAATTTCATGAAAAACCGAATGAACACACAAATTTCAATCCCAAAATTCTCCATGTACAAGATGAATTGGAACTCCAAACTTACATGGTAGCTTGCTAGTGATGAGAGCTTCAAAGCCCACTCCAAAATTCAGCTCGAATCGGCTCGAAACATCAAACCCGAAATCACTTAAAATCCCTTAACTTTGACCGGAAAAATCATCTACTTCCGGCGAGCCTCGCCGTGTGGGGTGACTAGGAACAGACTCGGGAGGCCGAGGCGCACCCTATGGGACAAGTCCCGAGCCAAGAGGTGGCCGGAAACGATCACCACCGTGGAACCACCGTGAGTCCCATCGGCCTCCACCTCTCACCCACCGAGTTGACTCGGTCAACTCGGTCAACACCCAAAATGGTAAGCTTTGACTTGCCCAGTATGGAAATTTCTATTTATAGTCATTCCCAAAAAGGAAACTTCATGTTTATCCAATTCGACGAACTTAAAACGCGCGTAACTTTCTCATCGTAATTCCGATTCCGATAATTCTCGCGGCCACAAATTCGTCTCGACATACTCTTCACTAACCACCCAAAGTCAAACAGATCGGCCAATTGGATAAAAAGTCAACCCTTCGAACCAACACACATTAAATCGACTAATCAATCAACAATCGTCAAAATTCGCAACTAATTCCTCGTAACTCCAAATCATGCTCCGGAAGTTCTCACGAACTCAAAATTAAATTCTGAACAACTTCCGTGAAGAAACCGAGACCAAATTCTCGTCCGGTAATTTAGTCGTTAAGTAGCCCACCATTTAAATCTGAACTTCAAATATTCATAACTAATTCCTCGGTCGTCCAAATTACGATCCGGAACCGCCCACGAACTCGAAATCACACGTACAACGACTCTCGAGAAGAGACCCAGCTCCAATTCTCGGACAATAATTAAGTCGTTAATAAACTCGGCGATTCCAATAACCGTCGGACAACTGCGACTTCACACAAACTCATCAATCAAGCTGATCATACTGCTGATTCTGGTCCGGGTCGTCACAAATCCACCCCCCCTTAGAAAAATTTCGACCTCGAAATTTCCAAGTCTGCCAACTCAAAGGTAGGAGCACTGCCTCTGTATACAGCTCAACTGCCCAGTGGCTACATCAACTGAATAACTCTAGCAACTGACTCCACAATAGGAGATAGCTCTGTGCTGAAATCTCTGTACCCACAAATCACAAATCTGAACTGGCTCCACACAAGCGCCAAGTGTTCCTACATAAGGAACAAACAGGGTACACAACACATAGCAAACCTGAAACATAGTTCCGCCACGCGGAACACAACACACAAAGCCAACACTATAGGCGATGCCGAACCATACGGCATAACACAAACTCGCCTATGGCCACATATGGATCAAAACATCAAGGCAAATCATAACACGACCTGCTCATACCAACGAAACTCAAGCATCGAACTCAAACAATTATCGACCCATTTCCTCTAATCTGACAGTCTGTGGTAACACACTCCACAAAATCGGAAACAAATATCAACTCAAATTCAAACCAAACTCACTCCAACACAATGAAGTACAACATCGTTCCTCAAAACGACGTCAAACAATATCAAAATCACAGTGGACAACAACCTGGTATTGCAAGCAACCTCGAACAGCTGAAACTGCTGGTCCCGAATCCTCCGGAACTGCAATACCGTGGTCCACAACATGCCCTCCAAGGTCTGAATAGTCCTCAAAGATCGTCCGCCAATCTGAGGATAAGATCCGGTACTAACTCGTAATCTGGTCCCTAATGCTCGCTGCAAAACTCGCCAACACACAGTCGTAATTGATTATCTCGGACAGCGAATCGGGACATAGGCACACCACGTGTATGGCCAACCTCTGTCAAACACAGCTATGTTAGTCTGCCACTGAAATCCTTTCCCGAAAGTTCAAGGAAAAGTACCAAGTCAGTCAAATGGTCCACAATGGCTTGACAACCAGTATCACAAATCAAAATGCACACAAACACACACAAGGTCACAGCGACAAACGCCACGTCCAACGGGAAATCTCGAATGGCTAACACATCTCGGCACGTCTCTGCCTCCTAGCCATCACCAGTCGACAAAAGTGGCAAATGTACACACAAACCGCTACATTCTTCTTCAGGCTGCATCACGAGTAGACAACTCGAAGTATCTGACACATCTCCGTGCCACTAGCGCCAACCGCGCACAAAATCATGAGCCTCAACACCATCATACTCGAACTCAGCTCTCGTAGCCCACAACTCGGCTAACATGGAAACTCGAGCCACACACACATGAAACACTGAAGCTCTTGACTCTCGACTGAATGCATCAGTAACAATATCCCAAACTAATGGTCAAAGTATAATCTCTAGCCTTTTCCGAACAAACTCAAAGGTGCAGCCATAGTCGTTAGTCGACCTCATCCATCTACACTGCCTCAAGCCCAAATCTGGCCGAAAATGCAAGTGGAGGAAACTCAAATGATCAGTGTACATCCTACACCTCACTGCACGCCATAGCTGTAGTGTCTCGAACTCTCTGATGCTAACACAAGAACAGCTACACCCAATATCATACACTGGATACGTAGCCCCATAAAGGTTCTACAACCTGAAACCATGAGCCACCACTCTGCTACACAGCATCAAAACGTAACCAAATCCAAACCTCGATGCATCGCCATAATCCACGAACTCGTCGTAGTCATCAGGTAGGGTCAAAACCGATGCAACGATCGATCATCCTGCAAGAGTCAGTAACTCTCCTTGCGTGCATCGAACCACTCGAACGTGATACCTTCTTGTCAATTTGGAAAATAGAGTGGCAATCCAGGAAAATCCTGCACAAGCCGTCGGTAATAGCCTGCCAAACTCAAGAGACTCCCGATCTCTGGTGCAATGGTAGGGCAAACTCCGAATCATCACGGCTTCGAACCGGTCAGGATCCACGCCGACTCCCTCGGCTAGTATCACATAGCCCAACATCTTCACGCTAATAGACCAAAACTCACACTGGCTGAACTTACAACAGCTAATCGTCTCGTGAAGTCCACAAAACCGCTCGCAACTGCTCCAGGTACTGGTCCACACTCTCGGAGTACATCAGGACATTGCCAACGAACATGACCGTAACTCGTCCAGAAACCGTCTGAACACATGGTCCATCACGTCCACACGATCTACGGGGCATTGGTCAACCAAATAGCGTGACCAAAAACTCCTGATGCCCGCACTGAGATCCGTAAGCCAACAAAGCCACATCTGACTCACCGAACCACAACTGATGGTATCTGGTCCCGAAATCAATCTCCGACAAGACTGGAGCTCTCACGAGCTGAACAACCCAATCGTCAATCCGAAACGGAGGATACTCACTCTCCTCAAAAACGAATCAGGCTTCCGGTAGTCAATGCACCACTACGTCGAACCATCCAACATCGGCAAAACAATGCAAGAGTACACCACGCAAATACGCGGGGTCACATGAAATCTCCTGAAACCTCCTCCAGCAACTCCTGGAGTCGAAACTGTAGCTCCATCAGCTCCGCTGGCTCCGAACGACAAAACATCGGTAAAATGGGTCTAGCGCCTGGTACAAGCTCGATTGTGCAGTCAGTCTCCCGAACTTGAGGAATACCTGGTAACTCCTCCGGTATACACCTGGAAAACTCGGGAACCACCTCAATGTCTTCAACATCGGGCACAGCAACCGTAGTATCCACAACATGAGCTAAGCAAACAACACAACTCGTCTCCACCATCCGCTCGACCATCACCACGAAACAGCATTTCGGGGAAATCTGGTCGTCGAAACACAACCTCCTTCTCGAGGTACTCGAACACAGCCAATTGCGTCGTCAGTAAGTCCATGCTCACAATCATACCAAAACCACAATGTCTAGCTATAACAGGTCCGCGGCTAACACATAACCTCCAACAAGGATCTCGCGACCTCCGGATGGATGCAACACTCTCCAAGACCTCGGAAGTGGAGATACAGACACAATCGCCATGGGCATCAAACAACAGTAACCTCGGAGAAAAGTCTGTCCTCAAACAAGGTCATGGCATGAACTCCAACATGCCCAACTAGTCGCCCACATCAATTGCGACTTGCTGAATAACTCGTCAAAAGGGTACATTGATCAGACGGTAGGAACAACATGAGAGTCTCCTCGTAACTCTGAGCCGTCGAACCGCTAACACAGCTGACTGAGGGCACTCCCTCGTAACGTGATCCTCCTGGCCACCACAATGGCAACAGAGAGTGTACCACAAACACAAGTCACCGCAACACCTGCTGCGTGAAAGCATCACCAACGATCGCCCAAACTCATGCCACAGGAGCAAATCCGCTACTCTGTGATCTCCGCCATCGCCAAATGGATCAGCAGAGGATCCTCAACATAACCGAAAAGGCCACAGTCTGATGAAGTCACTGATCCCGAAGTATCAGAACTCAATCTCTCACTACTGAATCCACTTTCCTCAAACCGTCACATCGAAAACCGTGTACATCTTTCCCTTACACTAGCCTCGCCACTGAGTGCAGCACACTAAGCTCCTCATGGTTGTCTCGAGGCACATCAATCAGACTCTCTCTCTGATACTCAGGTTCAAACTCATCTCGAACCTCGTGCATAGCTCCCTCTGAAGCCACATAACTCGTGCAGACAGGGACTAACATGTGAACAATGCATCTCTGCCCCAGGTGGGTAAACACTCCACATCAATTGCTGAATAGCCTGATAACACCATCACTGTTTACACAACACTCTGAATGTAGGCCATGGAGTCACAACCGGAACTCACACAATATCCGCCCACAAAATACAACAATCTGACTCAGGGACATCATCTGCCATAAATCTCATCTCTGAGGCAACATGTAGATGCTCATATACACATCCCCAGGTAAACCGTGCCACACAATTCTCTGAACTCTGAATATTCATCCGAATCCACTGTTCACTGGCAAATCACGCGTCGATTGATCCTCAATAGGATCCACAACCGAAACGACACGGAAAACACGTCAGGAGGCATCCTAATGAATAAAATATCGTTCACAACAAGTGGAACGTAATCATGGAACTTCAAATATTTGAAAGCATACAACACCCGGAATTTGATGATTATCCGCCGGCCGGTCGGGTCACCATTCCAGACATGCTGTACATTCTCAAATATCCTTAGTAAACACGACTACAGAAGTCTACAGAACCTATAACCTAATGCTCTGATACCAAGCTGAAAGGACCCAACCCCGATTTAGCTCCCTAAATCGGAATCAAACCCCTTCGAAAACACGAACCAACAAAAACTTTTCGAAATTTGGGCAGAGTTTCGTTACTAGCGTGGAATTACCATTACCTGCACGCGGAAAATACACTTCATCCTATGCCACAAAAAGCAAACCGTGGGCACCAATCCCATCCGGATTTCTCAATATATCAACAGTAAAGTAAAGTAGTAAATATATATATGCACTTTACTGAAATCCAGTGTAAAATCGTATAACATATTCAATAGGAAGCTCAGAGCGACATCTAATACATAATCGTATACGCATACCACAGTAGGTAGAACAATAAACCTACTGGATGAAATAAAGTAGCTCGAGCACTATGCCTCCGACCACGACGTGCGACACCAGAACCTGAACTGCAAACTGGGCACGGAAACCGAAAAAACCCAGGAGAAAGACATGAAACACGTTAGAGTGAGTGGACGAAAATAAATGTCTTTCACCAAGTAATATATATGTTATAAAAACATATGCGAGTCCAAGTAAATAAAAACAACATAGTACACGAGGTAAAACTTACACTCCTCCAGTGTACAGAGCATGCAAGTAAAAATCCCACGGGGTCGCTCATGGACACACACCGTGCTAGTACAGTCCGAATCACGGGATCCCGGACCCACACGTGATTCTAAGCCAGAAAGGCCTCGGTTCCGGGGATACGCCCCTCGCCGGTCAGGTCGGGGTAACGCCCCGCCTGGGATGCCTACCATCGGGGATCAGCCGAGAGGCTAAGTGTATCGATACAACAACGTAACCAAGACTGTACTCTGTGTAAACCAAATCATAAACATTTCGATGCAAATGCATGAAACAGTATATAAGTGTATGTATACTCGTATACGTATATCGTATAATCGTAAAACACATGCTCATGTAATCAGAAATCTCATACGCATGCTCAAGTTCATAAATCATATAAAAGACTCGCAAGAATTCCGTGAAAAGAAATGTCCACTCACAGACTGGCGTAACGCGTATCGCGATAACCCGTGATCCGGCGGAATGTCCATCGCCAATCAAACGATCACGAACACCTGAACAATCACAATGTCCAATACTCAAAGTCATAATCCGACAATTCAAATCAAATCACGAGAAACCACCGTTCTCGGAAACACACAATTCGAATACGACGAATCGTCGAAAATCCATATATACCACCTCAATACCTCGCTTTACGTTCGGACGCTCAAATCGAAAAACGAACCTCCCCACTGCGATCGGGGCGCGATTTCGAGTCAAATGACATGCAACTTGCCGAAAGTCAAAAAGTCAACCCGTTGACCGTTGACCGCCGTTGACCGCCGCCCACGGCGGCGCCGCCACTGACCGGAAGATTTCTCGGCGGAGCAACCCCTATTCCATGCAAAACCACCCACTGAGCAACTTTGTCAACTGCACCGAAGTCCAATTCTCACTCTAACATGGTCAATTTCATGAAAAACCGAATGAACACACAAATTTCAATCCCAAAATTCTCCATGTACAAGATGAATTGGAACTCCAAACTTACATGGTAGCTTGCTAGTGATGAGAGCTTCAAAGCCCACTCCAAAATTCAGCTCGAATCGGCTCGAAACATCAAACCCGAAATCACTTAAAATCCCTTAACTTTGACCGGAAAAATCATCTACTTCCGGCGAGCCTCGCCGTGTGGGGTGACTAGGAACAGACTCGGGAGGCCGAGGCGCACCCTATGGGACAAGTCCCGAGCCAAGAGGTGGCCGGAAACGATCACCACCGTGGAACCACCGTGAGTCCCATCGGCCTCCACCTCTCACCCACCGAGTTGACTCGGTCAACTCGGTCAACACCCAAAATGGTAAGCTTTGACTTGCCCAGTATGGAAATTTCTATTTATAGCCATTCCCAAAAAGGAAACTTCATGTTTATCCAATTCGACGAACTTAAAACGCGCGTAACTTTCTCATCGTAATTCCGATTCCGATAATTCTCGCGGCCACAAATTCGTCTCGACATACTCTTCACTAACCACCCAAAGTCAAACAGATCGGCCAATCGGATAAAAAGTCAACCCTTCGAACCAACACACATTAAATCGACTAATCAATCAACAATCGTCAAAATTCGCAACTAATTCCTCGTAACTCCAAATCATGCTCCGGAAGTTCTCACGAACTCAAAATTAAATTCTGAACAACTTCCGTGAAGAAGCCGAGACCAAATTCTCATCCGGTAATTTAGTCGTTAAGTAGCCCACCATTTAAATCTGAACTTCAAATATTCATAACTAATTCCTCGGTCGTCCAAATTACGATCCGGAACCGCCCACGAACTCGAAATCACACGTACAACGACTCTCAAGAAGAGACCCAGCTCCAATTCTCGGCCAATAATTAAGTCGTTAATAAACTCGGCGATTCCAATAACCGTCGGACAACTGCGACTTCACACAAACTCATCAATCAAGCTGATCATACTGCTGATTCTGGTCCGGGTCGTCACACAGATATTCTAACCCTAGGTCTTTCTGACTTATATTAATCACGTGTGGGTTTGGGATCCTGTGATTAGACTGTACTATGCGGAGGAGTCCATGAGTAACCCCACAGGATTTTACGTGCATATTTATGGATCAAGGAAAATGTACCTGATCAGGATTTTCTTATGCATTGACTTGCTTTATGCTTTTATGAGCATATATTTGGGAAAGACATATTATTATTTTCATCCACTCACTCCAATGATTTTATTTGTTTTCCCCTGAGCTTTTCGGTTTCCTTTGTCCAGTTTGCAGTTTGGGTTCCAGCGATGCACGTCGACTGCGGAGGCATAGAGTTCAGATCACACTTCAGTTTCTGTAGGTTTCTTGTTCTACCTACTTGATGTAAATGATGTATATAGGTGTCGCTCTGAATACTTATGTTTGTTTTCAGTTGAGTTTACTCCTGAATGTTTCTAGATTTCTTGTAAACCTTCTGTTTATTATATATATGTTGTTGAGAAATTCGGATGGGGAACGGAGCCCCACGGTTTGGCTTTTGTGGAATATTCGAAATGTGTTTTCTTTGCAAGTTCTAATAATAGTTCACGTACTTCTAAGTAAACTCTGGCAAAAAAAATTTAAGGTCATGTTCTCGAAGGGGTTTGATTTTGGTTTAGGCAACTAAATCGGAGTCGGGTCCTTTCAACATGGGACTTTCTCATTTCTGATCTGGTCTAATCTAATTTGGTCTAAACCTAATCTGGTCTAGGGTTAATCTGATCTTGTCTATACCTAATCTAGTCTAAACTTAATCTAGTCTAAACTTAATCTGGTCTATACCTAATCTGGTCTAATCTAATATGGTCTAAACCTAATCTGGTCTATACCTAATCTGGTTATAATGTTTAGTGTTTACAATGTTTATAATGTTTACAATATAGTATATCTGTAATCTGTTGAAGATGCATTTCACATTTTTTTTTGTGGTTATCAGGTACAAGATGGAGTATCTTCAATATTTTTTCTCAGCCATTGAAGAAGATGAGCAGAAGGTGGAACGAATGGAATCCCAAATCAAAGACTTGCTTATGCTTTTATACAATGAGTATGAGAAAGTTGATCACACTGCCAAAGAAGCTTTTGAGGCTGCAACTTGGTGCAATTCTACTTATTCTAGTGCTAACACAGTTGAATCAATAAGTCAAGACAATCATTTTGCAAATATAGAGAAATTTTTGGTGATGAGGCAAGAAAAGAATGTTGTTCAGATCAAGAATGATGTTGATAAATATATGAATGATGCTGCTGTAGATCCTAGAATCAAAAGGTTCAGTGTGCTGAATGGGTGGAAAGAGCATTCCAAGGGGTATCCAGTTTTGTCCGAAATTGCTAGGGATGTTCTTGTTGTACCTGCATCTACAGTGGCCTTAGAGAGTGCTTTCAGTGTTGGATCTAGAGTTGTAGATCCTTTTAGGGCATCATTGACCCCTAAAATGGTTCAAGCTTTGGTTTGCACATCTGATTGGTTGAAAGCTAGTGGATTTTCCTTCTTCAAAGACCCTTCCCAAGCTGAGCTTGAACTATATGATGATTGTGAGAATGTTGAGAAAGGTATAGTGTATTTTCCTTGTTGCTTTTCTGCTTCATTAGCTGTGTAGAAATTTACCTGCTTTATACTTACTGTTTTATCTTTATTTTGAAGGTGAACCTGAACCTGTTGCTGGCTAGATGACTGCATATAATGGCTGCTTTGCATTCTGCATACTATGCAGTGCAATAAGTGCATAGTCAAGTATGATGGTTCTTACTCTATTCTTTCATACTAAATTGAAAGAATGAAAATGTGAATGGTAGTAATAGTTGCATTAAAACTAAGAAACTGTGCAGCAAGAAGTATGAATGTATGAAACACAGTTCTTGTTTTGTTGTTGCAGTTGATTTTAGATTAAGAAATTTTTCCTGTAATATTGGTCATATTGAACTTGTCTCAATAAAATTCCTCGTGTACACATGAAAGGTTTATAACTAGGTCAATAGAGGCCCTGGGATGATCCCAGAATCAATATGTTGTTCTTATTTGAGCAAGAAGGGTTCTGTTGTTGTAGTTGATTTTGATTAAGCATGAAGTAGTGGGATATGTTGTTCTCATCAGATCAATTTGTGTTAGAAACTTATAATCTATAGTTCTTATTTGAAACTAGACTGAATGGTAGATGCATAGGACTTATGTTGGTTTATATGTTGGTATATGCAGAAAACTGGACTGAATGGTAGATTCATAAAACTTATGTTGGTTTATATGCTGGTATATGCATAAAACTGAACTGAATGGTAGATGCACTGATGGATTCTTTACTTACATTGTTTTGGAATTTTGATTGCTAATTTCAGGATGTACTAATGCAGTCTAAATAATAAAGATGGCAAGCTCTTCAGTCTTCACTGTAGAGGTGGTCAATGGGCAATGGATTTATGCCTTCATTGGAGTTTTTATTTTTACTTTCAGACTTCTAAATTTGAGACTGTTATTACCATGTAATGGAATTGGTTTATGAGTATTGGTTTATGATTTACTGGATTCAGTTTGACAGTTTCTTTTTCCATTTGAATGATTATGAATTTATGAGATTGTGTTGATGAGTTGATATGTTCTTGATGTTGTTATGCCTTGATGAGTTTACTTGTTGTGTTGATCTGTTTATGAAGTTGGTAGACTGCAATAAGTGCAATTTTATGAGATTGTGTTGATTTGGTGATGCTAGTTACCAGCTGGTATGTTGCTGAGGTTTTGTGTTAAGTTCCATTTTTTTTCTTAACTTTACATTTTTGGCCTAAACCGACTTCCTATGTCTGACCCGCAACCGACCCGACCCAAACCGAAATAATCGATAAGCCGAATTTTCGGCCCAAAAAAAGAAATAGTCAATTGCGGTTTAGATTTTTGGCAACCTGATGATGCGGGTCAGGTTACGGGTTGGGCCTCAAACCGAACTGCCCTGACCCGTGCCCAGTCCTGCAAGCGTATGTATGTACTATTTGTATTTGTGCGTTGGGAGAAACACAAGAGGTGATGATGATGTGTATGACGACAGTATGTGAATGTGTTATGTTGTGTCCAGGACACTGTAGCCTCCAATCCTCTACTGAACCCAAACTTGTTTTGTTTTGTGGTGACATACGCGGCCCAAAAATGCAAACTACAATAATTGCAATTTGATTGTCGTCGAGGTGGCACATCATATTTTACACTTCACACTTTCATAGTCGGGTCGGAAATGGGCCGAACCGGACTGGGTTGGACCGAGCTTAAACTAGCACTACACAACAAGAAAAATCAGGTTGACGTAAGTTGAGGAGTAATCTATCTACCTTTCAACTTGTAAAGTCGGAGTCTTCCTTATAGACTCGTTTATAAAAGCTTAAGTATTTGAGAAATGTCCTCTGGGTTTGGAGACTATTCTATGATTATGATTCTCGACTAAATGCTATTTTCATGTAACTCAACAATAGGTCAATTAGATGGTTAGGTTATTGTACGGGTCGTAGTAACATTTCAGACATAGTGTTATTAGCAGTTAAATGCTTCAGTTTGCGAAGACGATTACTAGGTGCTCGTCATCCTTAGTTACATTACGACGGTTATTATGATTAACAACGCAGTTGTGTCTAGTGGGTTTAATTCTAATGTTAGAAGTTTAGCATTTCAACGTTTACATTCTTGGGCAAGAAGATTTCAGGAAGTATAGAAGATTCGTGTTATTGTCTTGATTTTGGGAACATGTCATTTGAGCAACTTTGGTATCACTTTAACAATTATAATTTTGGGGTTTACATAGTTAGTAAATGATAGAAGCCTATATCAGATCAACATTATGTAATAGCACTGCAAGGCCGTATGTGGTATGATAAACTGTCTATGATGGAAAACCAGTGTTGTATCCTCGTAGTCAATCATTTTTTAGTGTTAGTGTTGTTGAGGAAGTATGGGTTATCAAAAGTCTTACGGTGATCTTTAGGCAACAATTGTGTTAGTGCATCCTCATCTTTAGAGATGTAAATTTTGAGGAAATTTTTTTTATTAGGATGGTAGATTGAAATGACCCGAACCTAAATTAATTTTTTAATCTTCATTAGTCGAGTTGATCCATGAGCTAAGCATCATATGTCACATTTATCGAGATTCGTCGTTCGTGGAGACCTAATTATCGATATTTTATAAGTTATGATTCTGGATTCACTTTCTTCATGGAAGTTATATAGGATATTATTGCGACTTCATGCATATTTTTATTTAATTTTTCGGAGGTACGAGTTAATTGTTATGAATTTCGGAAGTTTGTAGTAGAAAGAAATTATATTTGAAAATCTACCATTGGTTAAATTATTCGGACCATCTGATCAATCAGAGATATAATCTGGACCGTCGATTGATTTTAAACTTAGGGTATAAATTTCAAAATTTCTACCCGGATGGGTAGAACCCATTTCCACGACCCGAATACTAACCCGGACAACTAACCCGGCCGAAATTTCTCTGGCCGGCCACCTCAGATCGTCAGACCGGTCGAAATTGATTCCCTATTCCATCATTAACCTCCCCATCACCTTAACTTCAACATCCATCGACTATGGGGAGATAATCAAATAGAGGAAAATCGTAGGGTTTTCCCAGTTCGGCCTTCGCCAAAGACGAGGGCTTCGGTCAACTTCGACTACGAGACCACACAAGTTTTGAAGCCCGTCACTACAGGAGTTGTTTTCCACCGGTCTCAGGCTGTGCCGCAGTCCGATGAGGCCGATCGGCCATTTCTAATTTTAGCAAAATTTTGGGTTTTTCGAGGTAAATTCTGGCAGATTCCTTCGATTTTAGGTGCTGTGGCTTTGATAAAAAAATGTTGGGCCTATGAAGATCTATCATTTGGTGTATCGTTTGCAGAAATTGGAAAAGGTTTACTTCGACCGCCGCATGTGATGGTGCGTGGGACTCCACGCGCCGTTGTGCACGACGACCAGAAAGCTAAATTCTTCACGGGAAGTTCCTTTATCCGATCTGTGATGGTTTCTTGTGTAGCTTTATAGAATTCGATCGATTTTCGTAATGTTTGACCTCACACACAAGTTTCAAGGTGACTTGACATTCGCCAATGTCAATTGTCATATGTCGAGTCTAGGCTAACTTTATATGGAGCTTAAGCGATACGACATTTCACGAATGTTAGAAGCAAAGAGTAACAATTCACGAATGTTAGAAGCAAAGATATTTTTCGATCGACATTTCATCTTGGATTCCTTTATCCATTTTAGTTGCACGATCAAACTATTATTAATTGATTTAGATTTCGATTTGGCTTAGGAGCGCCAAGTATGACTTACGAGTCAGTTTATCGACGATTAACTTTATGGAAATCCATGTAAGTGGAAATTTGCTTTTCACTGATCCTTGTGAGGCTAAAATTATGTTTATGACTTTTATTTTCGATAAGCTTATGACATGATTTATGATTACATTTATGTTTATGCACGGAGGCACCTATTTTGTTATGCTTTACGATTTACGCACACGTTATGTATATGATAATACATAGGCCATCCGACTGATGACTGAGAGTGACCTCCACACTTCATATCCTAGAACCGGCTACGAGTATGGGTACGATATGATAGTTTCCACATATATGTTATTTTCTTTCTTGGACTCGCGGTGTTGTTATTATTCTTTATTTTTGGAGAAAGGCATAAGTACTTTGTTTTATATTACTGTAAGATTATTATTATTTTCGTCCACTCACTCTAACGGTTTCCTGTTTATATGTCTTTCCCCTAGGCCTTTCGGTTTTAATCGCCTAGGTTGCAGAGTTTCTTTAGAAGTCAGGCAAGAATGCAGTTTAAGGCATAACATTATCCACCGTTAGATCTGAGGATGATCCTACTGGTTAATATTCTAGTTATCATGGTATCTATGGAATGTCTAGTACTCTGATCTCGCCAAAGATGTTCTCCCTTTTAAGTTTATAGTTGTGAGTTGACATCAGCAAAAGTTTCATTGCCTTATGAGTTTAGAGTTTTGAAATTTCACTTCAATTTCTGAATAGTTTATATCGAACCTATGTTAGTATGGTCGTTAGGGCCTAATTCCAGTTTAGGCAACTAAATCGGGGTCAAGTCCTTTCAGTTGGTGAAAGGACCCAATCCCGATTTAGCTCCCTAAACCGGAATCAAACCCTTTCGAAAACACGAACCAACAAAAACCGTAGAAATTTTGGCAGAGTTTTGCTACTAACGTAGAATTATCATTACCTGCACGCGGAAAATACACTTCATCATATGCCACAAAAATCAAACCGTGGGCACCAATCCCATCCGGATTTCTCAATATATCAACAGTAAAGTAAAACAGTAAATATATCTATACTTTACTGAAATCCGGAGTAAAATCGTATAACATAAACAACAGATTTCTCAGAGCGACCTCTAATGTGTAAACATATAAGTATACCACAGTACGTAGAACAATAAACCTACTGGAAGAAATAAGGTAGCTCGAGTACTATGCCTCCAACCACGACGTACGACACCAGAGCCCGAACTGCAAACTGGACATGGAAACCGAAAAGCCCAGGGGAAAGACATGAAAATCGTTAGAGTGAGTGGACGAAAATAAAGGTCTTTCACCAGGTAATATATGTGTTTAAAATAACATATGCGAGTCCAAGTAAATAAAAACATAGTACACGAGGTAAAACTCACACTCCTCCAGTGTACTGAGCATGCAAGTAAAAATCTCACGGGGTCGCTCATGGACACTTTCGTGCTAGTACAGTTCGAATCACGGGGTCCTTAGTCCACGTGATTCTAAGCCAGAAATGGCCTCGGTTCCGGGGAAACGCCCCTCACCGGTCAGGTCGGGGTAACGACGCCCCTCCTGGCGGCTTACCATCGGGGATCAGCCGAGAGGCAAGTGTATCGATACAACAACGTAACTAAGACTGTACTCTGTGAAAACCAAATCATAAACAGTTCGATGCAAATGCATGAAACAATATATATACATATGCATATACGTACTGTATACCAGTATAGGCATAATCGTATAACACATGCTCATAATAAACATAATCTCGTATGAAATCTCATGCTCGTAAAACCATAATCATACTGCATGTTCAAGTTCATAAAACGTATATAAGAGACTCGCAATCAATCCGTGAAAATAAATTGTCCACTCACAGACTAGCGTAACGCGATATGCGTTAACCCGTGATCTGGCGGAAAATCCCTCGCCAAAGGAACGATCACGAACCCCTAAATAATCACAATAACCATTTCTCAAAACCATAACTCGACAATACAAGACAAATCACGAGAAACCACCATTCTCGGAAACATACGATTCAATTACAACGTACTGTCGGAAATCCGATATTCACACCTCAATACCTCGCTATGATTTCGGACGCTCAACTCGAAAAACGAACCTCCCCACTGCGATCGGGGCGCGATTTCGAGTGAAATGACATGCAACTTGTCGAAAATCCCAAAAAGTCAAAGTTTGACCGCCGTTGACCGTTGACCGCCGCCCACGGCGGCACCGCCGCCAAACTGAAAATCTTCCGGCGGAGCAACCTCTATTCCACTCAAAATCATCCACTGAGCAACTTTCACAACTGCAACAAAGGCCAATTCAATCTCTAACTCATCCAATTTCAAGCAAAACCGAATTGTTCCCAAAATTTCAAATCCAAAATTCTTCATCCACAAATAGAATTAGAATTCCATACTTACATGGTTAGAATCATGGTGAGGAGAGCTTCAAAGCCCACTACAAATTGTAGTTCAATTCGGCCAAAATCGAGCAACCCGAATTCACCAAGTTTTCACCATTTTCATGCCGGAAAATCTCTCTCTCCGGTGAGCTAGGCCGTGAAGGGAGGCCGGGAGTGGGTAGAGGACGTCAAGGCGCACCGATTGCCACTTCCCACATGGCCGGAGACGGCCGAACGGCAGCTCACCGTCGCCACCGTGAAGCACCGTCGCGTTTCTCCTTCTCCCACCGAGTTGACGCGGTCCACTCGGTCAACTCCCAAAATGGTAAGTTTTGACTTGCCCAAAACAGCAGGTTTCTATTTATAGCTTTCCCAAAATGGAAACCCCATAATTCACTTTTCGGCAAACTTCGAATATCCGTAACTTTTTCGTCGTAACTCCGATTCTGATAATTCTCGCAGTAACAAACTCGACTCGACATGCTCTACAATTATCACCCGAAGTCAAACACATCGACCAAACCGATAAAAAGTTAACCATTCAACCCAACACATATTTAAACCGACTAAACAATCAACAATCGGAAATATTCGCAACTAAATCTTCGTAACTCAAAATAATGCTCCGGAAGTTCCCACGAACTTGAAATTAAATTCTGAACAACTTCCGTGAAGAAGTCGAAACCAAATTCTCGTCCGGTAATTTAGTCGTTAAGGAATTCATCATTTAAATCCGTTTCCGTCGAAACTTCAAATAGTCATAAATTATTCTTCGGTCATCCAAATAACAATTCGGAACCGCCCAAGAACTCGAAATCACACGTAGAACGACTCTCGAGAAGAGACCCAGCTCCAATTCTAGGCCAATAATTAAGTCGTTAACAAACCTGGTGACTCAATCATCAGTCGGAAATCTGCGATTACGCAGTAACTCACGACTCAAGCTTATTATAATTCTGTTTCTGTTCTGGGTCATCACAAATCCACCCCCCTTAGAAAAATTTCGACCCCGAAATTTTCGAGTCTGCCGACTAAAGTAGGAGCACTGCCTCTGCATACTGCTCAACTTCCCAATGGTAACCTCAACTGCATGACACTGATAACAAACTCCACAATAGGAGATAACTCTGCGCTGAAATCCCTGTACCCTCAAATCTCAAATCTGAACTGGCTCCACACAATAGCCAAGTGTTCCTACATAAGGAACAGGTAGGGTACACAACATATAGCAAACCTGGAACATAGTTCCGCAACACAGAACACAACACACACAAAAGCCAATGCTATAGGCGATGCCGAACTATACAGCACAGTACAAACTCGCCTATGACCACATCTGGATCAAACAACGTGGCAAATCACTACACGACCTGCTCATACCAACAAAACTCAAACATCGAACTCAAGCAATTATCAACCCATTTCCGCTAATCTGACAGTCTGTGGTAACAAACCGAGGATAAGAACTGGTACCAAACCGTAATCTGGTCCCCAATGCTCGCTGTAAAGCTCGCCAACACTCTGTTATAGCTGATTACCTCGTCCAGCAAACTGGGACACAGGTGCACCGCGGGAATGACCAATCTCCGTCAAACACAGCTATGCCCGTCTGCCACTGAAATCGTCTCCGAAGGTACAAGGAACTGTAATGAGTTCGTCAAATGGTTCATAATGGCCTGACAACTGGTACCATAAACCAAAGTGCATACAAACACACACAATCACAGCGACAAACGCCACATCTAATCGGAAATCTCAAATGGTCGTAACTCTCCGGCAAGTCTTTATCTCCTAGCCATCGCCAGTCGACAAATGTGGCATCTGCACACACAAGCTGTTATATTGCTCTTCATGTTGCATCACGAGTAGTAAACTCGAAGATTCTGATACATCTCCGCACCACTAGCGCCAAATGCGTGTGAAACCTCGAGCCTCAACATCATCACACACTAACTCAGCTTCCGTAGCGCACACTCGGCTAATACGAAAACTCGAGCCACACTCATATGAAACACTGAAGCTCCCGATTCTCGACTGAATGCATCGGTAACAACATCCCAGATGGGTAATCAAAGTGCAACCACTAGCCTTTCTCAAACAAGCTCAAAGGTGCAGCCATCTACACTGTCTCAAGCTCAAATCTGGCCGAAAATGCAAGTGGATGAAACTCAAGTAATCAGTGCAGGTCCTACACCGCGCTGCACGCCATAGCTGTAGTGAAAGGACCCAACCCCGATTTAGTTGCCTAAACCGGAATCAAACCCTTCCGAAAACACGAACCAACAAAAAAATTTCAAAATTTCGGCAGAGTTTCGTTACTAGCGTGGAATTACCATTACCTGCACGCGGAAAATACACTTCATCCTATGCCACAAAAAGCAAACCGTGGGCACCAATCCCATCCAAATTTCTCAATATATCAACAGTAAAGTAAATAATACATATAATATATACTTTACTGAAATCCGGTATAAAATCGTATAACATATATATCACAGAAAGCTCAGAGCGACATCTAATACATAACCATATACGTATACCACAGTAGGTAGAACAATAAACTTACTGGATGAAACAAAGTAGCTCGAGCACTATGCCTCCGACCACGACGTGCGACACCAGAGCCTGAACTGCAAACTGGGCACGAAAACCGAAAAACCCAGGGGAAAGACAATAAACACGTTAGAGTGAGTGGACAAAAATAAATGTCTTTCACCAGTTGATATATATATATAAAATAACATATGCGAGTCCAAGTAAATAAAAACAATAACATAGTACACGAGGTAAAACTCATACTCCTCCAGTGTACTGAGAATGCAAGTAAAATCCCACGGGGTCACTCATGGACTCCTCCGTGCTAGTACAGTCTGAACCACGGAGTCCCTGACTACTATGTGATTCTAAGCCAGAAATGGCCTCGGTTCCGGGGAATACGCCCCTCACCGGTCTGGTTGGGGAAACGCCCATCCAGGCGGCCTTCCGTCGGGGATCAGCCGACGAGGCAAGGTGTATCGATACAACAACGTAACTGAGATTGTACTCTGTGTAAACCAAATCATAAACATTTCGATGCAAATGCATGAAACAACATATAAATGTATGTATACTCGTATACGTATATTCGTATAAGTATTACCGTATAACCGTAAAACACATGCTCATATTAAACATATTCTCGTATGAAATCTCATGCTCGTAAAACCATAATCATGCTACATGCTCAAGTTCATAAATCATATAAAAGACTCGCAAACAATCTGTGAAAAGAAATTGTCCACTCACAGACTGGCGTAACACATATCGCGTTAACCCGTGATCCGGCGGAAAGTCCCTCGCCAAACGAACGATCAGGAACACCTGAATATTCACAAAATCCATATCTCAAAATCATATCTCGACAATGCAAGACAAATCACGAGAAACCACCGTCCTCGGAAACTCGAAATTCAATGTCGACGAATCGTCGAAAATCCGTATATAACACCTCAATACCTCGCTTTACGTTCGGACGCTCAACTCGAAAAACGAACCTCCCCACTGCGATCGGGGCGCAATTTCGAGTCAAACGACATGCAACTTGTCGAAATTCCAAAAAGTCAAACTTTGACCGTTGACCGCCGTCCACGGCGGTGCCGCTGCCAGACGGAGAATTTCAAGGCGGAGCCACCCCTATTCCACTCCAAATCGTCCACTGAGCAACTTTGTCAACTGCACCGAAGTCCAATTTTCACTCTAACACATCCAATTTCATGACAAACCGAATTGTACACAAATTTTCAATCCCAAAATTCTCCAAACTCAAGCAAAATTAGAGCTTCAAACTTACATGGTAGCTTGTATATGAGGAGAGCTTCAAAGCCCACTAAAAATTGCAGCTCAATTCGGCCAAAATTAAGCAACCCGAATTCACCAAAAACTCCCCATTTTCAAGTCGGAATTCCTCCTTTTCCGGTGAGTTAGGCCGTAGAAGGAGGCCGGGGGTAGGTCGGGGAAGTCGAGGCGCACCATTTGCCACCTCCCCCGTGGCCGGAGACGGCCGGAAGGGCTTCGCCGCCGGCGAGCCGTGGAGGACCACCGCCACCGTCGCACAAGCTTGGTCAACCCGAGTTGACCAGGTCAACTCCCATGAATGCATGTCTGACTTTCCCCTTTTGGTAAGTTACTATTTATAGCTTCCCAAAATGGAAACTCCAAAAATTCAAATTTCGATAAACTTCAAACACGCGTAATTTCCTTGTCGTAATTCCGATTCCGATAATTCTCGCGGCCACAAACTCATCTCGACGTGTTCTTCCAATATCACTCGAAGTCAAACACATCGGCCAATTAGATAAAAAGTCAACCATTCAACCAAACACACATTTAAATCGACTAAACAAACGACAATCGGAAATAATCACAACTAAATCTTCGTAACTCAAAATCATGCTCCGGAAGTTCCCACGAACTGGAAATTGAATTCTGAACAACTTTTGTGAAGAAGCCGAAACCAAATTCTCGTCCGGTAATTTAGTCGCGAACAAACTTGCCATTTAAATCCGTTTCCGTCGAAACTTCAAATATTTATAACTAATTCCTCGGTCGTCCAAATAACGAACCGGAACCGCCCACGAACTCGAAATTACACGTACAACGACTCTCGAGAAGAGACCCAGCTCCAATTCTCGGCCAATAATTTAGTCGTTAAGAAGCTTCGGCGATTAAAACGACTGTCGCAACTCTGCGACTACGTGCAAGCTCATCAATCAAGCTGATTCCACTGCTACTTCTGGTCCGTGTCGTCATAGTAGTGTCTCCAACTTTCTGATGCTAACATAAGGACAGCTACACCCAAATCATACATAGAATACGTAGCTACATAAGGTTTCCACTGCCTGAAATCATGAGCCACCGCTCTGCTACCCATCATCAAAGTACAACCAAATCCAAACCTCGATGCATCGCCATAAACCATGAACTCATCACGATCATCAGGTAAGGTCAAAACCGAAACAACGGTCAACCATCATGCAGGAGTAAGTAACTCCCCTCGCGTGCATCGAACCACTCGAACTTGACGCCTTCTTCGTCAATTCGGAAAGTAGAGTGGCAATCCGGGAAAATCCTGCACAAAGCCGTCGGTAAAAGCCTGCTAAACCCAAGAGAAACTCCGGATCTCTGGTACAAGGGTAGGTCAACCCCAAATCAACACGGCTTCTAACTGGTCAGGATCCATACCAATTCCCCTGGATAACATCACACAGCCCAAAATCTTCACGCTAATCAGCCAAAACTCACATTGGCTGAACTTCGCAAATAACTGATCATCTCGCGAAGTCCACAAAGCCGCTCACAATTGAATCAGGTGCTGGCCCACAGTCCTGAAGTGAATCAGGATATTGTCAACGAACATGGCCGCAAACTAGTCCAGAAACCGTCTGAACATCTGGTCCATCAAGTCTACACGATCTACGGGACATTGGTCAACCAATGGCGTGACCAAGAACTCCTGATGCCCGCACCAAAATCCGAAAGCTGTCCAAACCACATCTGACTCATCAATCCTCAGCTGATAGTATCCGGACCCGAAATCAATCTTCGAAAAGACTGAAGCTCTCACAAGCTGATCAAACTAATCGTCAATCCGAAGAGGAGGATACTCACTCTCCTCTGAAGCAAATCAGGCTTCGGTAGTCAATGCACCATCTCGTCGAACCATCCAACATCAGTATAATAATGCAAGAGTACACCACGCAAACACGCGGGGTCATACAAAATCTCCTGAAACCTCCTCCAGCAACTCTTGGAGTCGAACCTATAGCTCCATCAGTTCTGCTGGCTCAGAACGACAAGACGTCGGTAAAATGAGTCCAGCCCCCGTACAAGCTCAATGGTGTAATCGGTCTCCCAAACTGGAGAAATATCCGGTAACTCCTCCGGAATACACCTGGAAACTCGGGAACCACCTCAATGTCACCAATGTCGGGCACAGCAACCGTAGTATCCATATCATAAGCTCAACAAACAACACAATCCGTCTCCATCATCCGCTCGACCATCACCGTGAAACACTATCTCGGGAAAGTCTGGTCGTCGAAACACAACCTCCTTCTCGAGGTGCTCGAACACAGCCCAATGCATCGTCAAAAGTCCATACTCAACATCATAACAAAACCAACGATGTCTAGCTATAACAGATCCGCAACTAAGCCATACCCTCCAACAAGGATCTCACAACCTCCGGATGGATACAACACTCTTCAAAGCCTCGAAAGTGAAGACGCAGGTACAATAGCCATGGATATCAAGCAACAGTAACCTCGGAGAAAAATCTATCCTCAAACAAGGTCATTGCACGAACTCCAACATGCCCAACTAGACGCCCACGTCAATTGCGACTTTCTGAATGGCTCGTCTAAAGATCTGGGTTGATCAAGCTCCAGAAGCAGCATCATGATTTCCTCGTAAACTCCGAGCTGTTGAACCGCTAACACCGCTGGCTGAGGGCACTCCCTCGTATCGTGACCCTCCTGGCCACCATAATGGCAACTGAAAGTGCTCCACGAACACAATTCACCGCAACACCTGCTGCGTGATAGGATCACCAACGATCGCTCGAACTCATGCCACAGGAGCAAGTCTGCTACTCTGTGATCTCCATCATCACCAAACGGATGCTCTGCTTAATCTGATGACCCTCAACATAATCGGAAAGGCCACAACCAGATGAAGTCACTGCTCCCGAGGTGCCTGAACTCAACCTCATCACATATCTCGTGCATAGCTCCTTCTGAAGCCACATACCACGTGCAAACAGGGACAAACATATGAACAGTGCATCTCTGCCTCAGGTGGGTAAACACTCCACATTCAACCGCTGAATAGCCTGATTAACCCATTACCGTATAAACAACACCCTGAATGTAGGCCATGGAGTCACATCCGGAACTCACACAATATCAGCCCACCAAATACAACAATCTGACTCAGGCACACATCAACTGTCTCAATTCTCAGCTCTGAGGCAACATGAAGACGCTCATATATATACAACCAGGCAAACCGTGCCTCACCATTCTCTAAACTCATAATACTCATCCAAACCCACAATTCACTGGCAAATCACGCGTCGATTGATCCTCAATAGGATCCACAACCGTACCGACACGGAATGCACGTCAGGAGGCATCCTAATGAATAAAACATCGTTCACAACAAGTGGAACATAATCATGGAACTTTAAATATTTGAAAGTATACAACACCCGGAATATTGATGATTATCCGCCGGCCGGTCGGTCACCATTCCAGACATGCTGTACATTCTCAAATATCCTTAGTAAACATGACTACAGAAATCTACAGAACCTATAACCTAATGCTCTGATACCAAGCTGAAAGGACCCAATCCCAATTTAGCTCCCTAAACCGGAATCAAACCCTTTCGAATACACGAACCAACAAAAACCGTAGAAATTTTGGCAGAGTTTCGCTACTAACGTAGAATTACCATTACCTGCACGCGGAAAACACTTCATCCTATGCCACAAAAATCAAACCGTGGGCACCAATCCCATCCGGATTTCTCAATATATCAACAGTAAAGTAAAACAGTAAATATATCTATACTTTACTGAAATCCGGAGTAAAATCGTATAACATAAACAACAGATTTCTCAGAGCGACCTCTAATGTGTAAACATATAAGTATACCACAGTAGGTAGAACAATAAACCTACTGGAAGAAATAAGGTAGCTCGAGTACTATGCCTCCGACCACGACATGCGACACCAGAGCCCGAACTGCAAACTGGGCACGGAAACCGAAAAGCCCAGGGGTAAGACATGAAAATCGTTAGAGTGAGTGGACGAAAATAAATGTCTTTCACCAGGTAATATATGTGTTTAAAATAACATATGCGAGTCCAAGTAAATAAAAACATAGTACACGAGGTAAAACTCACACTCCTCCAGTGTACTGAGCATGCAAGTAAAAATCTCACGGGGTCGCTCATGGACACTTCCGTGCTAATACAGTCCGAATCACGGGGTCCTTAGTCCACGTGATTCTAAGCCAGAAATGGCCTCGGTTCCGGGGAAACGCCCCTCACCGGTCAGGTCGGGGTAACGACGCCCCTCCTGGCGGCCTACCATCGGGGATCAGCCGAGAGGCAAGTGTATCGATACAACAACGTAACTAAGACTGTACTCTGTGAAAACCAAATCATAAACAGTTCGATGCAAATGCATGAAACAATATATATACATATGCATATACGTACTATATACTAGTATAGGCATAATCGTATAACACATGCTCATAATAAACATAATCTCGTATGAAATCTCATGCTCGTAAAACCATAATCATACTGCATGCTCAAGTTCATAAAACGTATATAAGAGACTCGCAATCAATCCGTGAAAATAAATTGTCCACTCACAGACTAGCGTAACGCGATATGCGTTAACCCATGATCCGGCGGAAAATCCCTCACCAAAGGAACGATCATGAACCCCTGAATAATCACAATAACCATTTCTCAAAACCATAACTCGACAATACAAGACAAATCACGAGAAACCACCATTCTCGGAAACATACGATTCAATTACAACGTATTGTCGGAAATCCGATATTCACACCTCAATACCTCGCTATGATTTCGGACGCTCAACTCGAAAAACGAACCTCTCCACTGCGATCGGGCCGCGATTTTGAGTGAAATGACATGCAACTTGTCGAAAATCCCAAAAAGTCAAAGTTTGACCGCCGTTGACCGTTGACCGCCGCCCACGGCGGCGCCGCCGCCAAACTGAAAATCTTCCGGCGGAGCAACCCCTATTCCACTCAAAATCATCCACTGAGCAACTTTCACAACTGCAACAAAGGCTAATTCAATCTCTAACTCATCCAATTTCAAGCAAAACCGAATTGTTCCCAAAATTTCAAATCCAAAATTCTTCATCCACAAATCGAATTAGAATTCCATACTTACATGATTAGAATCATGGTAAGGAGAGCTTCAAAGCCCACTACAAATTGTAGTTCAATTCGGCCAAAATCGAGCAACCCGAATTCACCAAGTTTTCACCATTTTCATGCCGGAAAATCTCTCTCTCCGGTGAGCTAGGCCGTGAAGGGAGGCCGGGAGTGGGTAGAGGACGTCAAGGTGCACCGATTGCCACCTCCCCCGTGGCCGGAGACGGCCGAACGGCAGCTCGCCGTCGCCACCGTGAAACACCGTCTCGTTTCTCCTTCTCCCACCGAGTTGACTCGGTCAACTCGGTCAACTCCCAAAATGGTAAGTTTTGACTTGCCCAAAATAGCAGGTTTCTATTTATAGCTTTCCCAAAATGGAAACCCCATAATTCACTTTTCGGCAAACTTCGAATATCCGTAACTTTCTCGTCGTAACTCCGATTCCGATAATTCTCGCGGTAACAAACTCGACTCGACATGCTATTCAATTATCACCCAAAGTCAAACACATCGACCAAATTGATAAAAAGTGAACCATTCAACCCAACACATATTTAAACCGACTAAACAATCAACAATCAGAAATATTCGCAACTAAACTTCGTAACTCAAAATAATGCTCCGGAAGTTCCCACGAACTCGAAATTAAATTCTGAACAACTTCCATGAAGAAGCCGAAACCAAAATCTTGTCCGGTAATTTAGTCGTTAAGGAATTCACCATTTAAATCTGTTTCCGTCGAAACTTCAAATAGTCATAACTTATTCCTCGGTCGTCCAAATAACGATCCGGAATTGCCCACGAACTTGAAATCACACGTAGAACGATTCTTGAGAAGAGACCCAGCTCCAATTCTTGGCCATTAATTAAGTCGTTAACAAACCTGGCGACTCAATCATCAGTCGGAAATCTGCGATTACGCAGTAACTCACGAATCAAGCTGATTATACTTCTGGTTCTGTTCTTGGTCGTCACAGTTGGTATCAGAACTTTAGTATATGTTCTGTAGACCGTAATATGCCACTTTCATTTTCGTGTTTGGTTACACTTAACATCTCTCGAGTGATGGCTCGACCGACTGACGAATCCCCATCGAATACTCAAGGTGTTGAATGTAGTCGAATACTTGGTGAATACGACCGAGTACTAACCCCGGCATATGAGTCATTATCGCTATGCCTCATGTGCATCTACCTCAATTTGTATCCCAAGTTAAAAGTTTTCTCAGAAGGTTAGTATTACTTTTAAGTTCCAAGTATTTATAATATGTTGAATCTTCACGCTTGTTTTTCCATGCTAAGTTAAGCGCAGTAGGATATGTGGCATATAAGCGAGCATATTTTAGTTGTTGAATACCATGTTCGATATCTGGCAAATGATGAATTACGCCTCCATGATAGATAAGAGTAAAATGTCTATTCACTCTCCTCATGTCAAAGGTTATTAGTATCACAACTAAAGATTTTCGAGTACATTCTTAATACCCTGGTTGGAATTTATGCCGATTATGGATGTAGAAACTCTTGCAAAGTTTTTGTTTCTTGGTATGACTTGCGATTCAATGTGGATTATGTGATTTAAGTATGAGAAATCCGATAGAGCAGCAGTGGCTCTCGGTTTGAAGTGCGAATCAACTTGCAGGTTTTGGTAGATCTTGAAATTACGAGGAGGTTATGCCAAATTTTGGTAAATTGTATAAGCCATGTCAGGTCACGTATGATGAGGAGCGTCATGGCAAGACTGTAAGTGATTAACGAATGCATCGATCCCTAAAGATTTGTGGTGTAGCGTCAAGCTAGTAAAATTACTAGCTATGTCGAAGAATCTTCTGCACAAATTCCTTCCGTTCACCGTGTTTAGTTTTACAGCTTCCGTAGTCATGTTCAGCTAAAAGCTTCAAGTATTTTGTTTAACTTTCTAGTTTTCCATTTTGTGTTCAACCTCCCAGCTTTGTGCTTTATGTTCAGTTACATCATGTGGATTGAAAAGTCGTTGGACGAGGAACTATCCAGATTATTCTGCAGATAGTTTGATTCTGTAGTACAAATCGCGTGATGAACGCTAAGATTGGTTGCACTATTATTGGAGACTATAGTCACTTGGGATTAGCCACCATATTATTTTGATGAAGGTGTTTCATTTCAGTTTGTTCCATTCAATTTCCATTTGTTATGTTCTGCTGATAAGTTATGCTTTGGATATATTGCATTCAAATCATCGATCATCAACTTTCCTAACTCATAATTTTATTGTTGGTGTAGATGTCAAGATTTATAGCACCGCATTATTACAACTACATTGAGACTCTAGAATAGCTTTGAGAATATCATACACAACTGTTTGGAGAAATTGTTAAGTATAGTTTCGGCTAATTTTGTTTTGTTTTGATTGATCTTATCTCCCTTCGTATCAGAAATTTCATTTTTTTTCAGTCCATCTTGTTACTTAACGTTTCTCGATTTTGTTCGCTGATATTGTTGTCTCTAGTCACAACCATTTCAGAATCCCATCATGAATGGTGGTTAGGGCCTAATTTCAAATAGTTTATATTGAACCCATGTTAGTATGGTCGTTAGAACCTAATTCTAGTTTAGGCAACTAAATCAGGATCAGGTCCTTTCAATCACATACTCTCCTTAAGACAATTGCACTGCCTCCACCAGTGCACAAGGCCTCCTTGACGTTTGTCTCCTATGATATAACGACTTTGAGCTTTTTGAGTTTGCACTACACAAAAACTCTTCCACGAACTAGAAAGTACATTCTCTATCATTAGAAGAAAGGGAGAGAGAGTTGATCAAAAGAGTAAGATCTCTTCTTTCTGATGGGATGTCAAAATGAGAAGAAAATTATTTCTTTATATGGGCTTTATTGGGGAACAAGACGCTTATTGTCGAGTTAATATCACAACCGTTTCTAGTCATTATACTCGTCATCAATTAATTGGCAGTTACAAGCTACTTGATTTACCGTCATTAGTGTTTATGATCGGTTACAAACAGTCCATTTGGTAAGCTTCAATTGAATATCATAACTAAGGTTTATGAGCGGTTACAAAACCGTTACAAACTATTTAGTTTGTCATTCAAGTGCATGCCATTACTAAGGTTTATGAGCAGTCATAAACAATTTAAATGGCAATTCGAAATTGTTTAGCTTGATTTGGGTGATAATTTCTCATTCACCCATTTAACTATTTGAACAAGTAAATATTTTAATTTAATTTCCTAAAAATGGTTGATAAAAATAGTGTTAAAACATCTATTTTTCCAACAATTCCCTTTATGAATGAAATTAACGACCAAAGACTCGATAGAATTAGTGATAGATTCTATAGTTAAAAACCTGCATAGGATAAGTAGGGGTTAACCCTTTGAACCTTCCCTTGTGAAAGTTTGCTTACTTTACTAGCTATGCAATAGACACAATGTCTTTGAACTGTTCATCATTTATGTAAACGATGGCATACCTCACACAAGTATCTTCTTGATACTTTCAGTTCTAACTATTGTGTCCATTTTGGCCCTGGATATGCGTCTGGTTCAATAAGAACTAAGAACTTAAAAAGAATTTCACCCTTAACAATTCCCTTAGAAGCAGACTCATTTCTCTCTTACATAGGTTATTTCTTAATTAAGAGTAACCCGCATTACTCCGCTCGGATTACCGAAGCATAAGAATCATTAAAAGCTTTTAGCTTAACCTTATTATCTACGGGCATCACTCTTTTCATAATAGGAATGGACATGGGAAGATCCCCACAGTGACCTGGCACAGTCTCTACAATTTAGTTGTCCCTTTTGAACTTAGATCTTGGGATCTCCAGTCCGCTAGGTTAGGTATCCATTGTAAAAACTTTATTAATGGCTTTAGTCTCATTCCCTAGATGTTTGAATAACTAATTAACTCTATGTTTTAACCCTTTGATCAACGGATCCGCTATGTTATCTTTTGATTTCACTGTGACGACCCGGAATAGATTGAACAGTGTCATCAGCTTGGTCCGTGAGATTATGAGTAATGGTAGATTTCCGATAATGGATTTACTCGCCAGGTTTGATAACGACTAAATTATTGGCCGAGAATTGGAGCTGGGTCTCTTCTCGAGAGTCGTTGTACGTGTAATTTCGAGTTCATGGGCGGTTCCGGATCGTTATTTGGACGACCAAGGAATAAATGATGAATATTTGAAGTTCGACGTAATCAGATTTAAATAGTGATGCTCTTAGCGACTAAATTACCGGACGAGAATTTGGTTTCGGCTTCTTCACGGAAGCTGTTGAGCATTTAATTTTGAGCTTGTGGGAACTTCCGGAGCATTATTCCGAGTTACGAAGATTAAGTTGTGAATATTTCTGACTGTTAATTATTTAGTCGATTAAAGTTTGTGTTTCGGTGAACAATTGACTTTTTATCTGATTTGTCTAAGTGTTTGACTTCGGGTGATAATTCAAGAATATGTCGAGTCGAGTTTGTTGCTGCGAGAATTATCGGAATCAGAATTACGACGCGAAAGTTGCGTGTATTTGAAGTTTGTCGCAAAAGATAATTACGAAGTTTCCATTTTGGGAAGGCCTATAAATAGAAGGTTGCTATTTCGGGCAAGTCAACAGTTGCCATTAATTGTGTTAACCGAGTTGACCGAGTCAACTCGGTGGAGAGAGAAGATGTGCGACGTGCTCGACGGTGCTCCACGGCGGTGATGGGATTCCGGCCACCTCCGGGCTCGACCCATACCCCGTTCGACTCGCCTAGTTCCCCTCATCTCAATTCCGGCCACCACTCATGGCATGGCTCACGGTGGAGAGAGAAACTTTGAACCAAAGTTTGGGATTTTTGGGGTTAATGGTGGTTTTCGATTCCGGCCGAGTTGAGCTCAAACAAGGACTGGGTTTTGTAGCCCTCATCTCCATGATTCTAACCATGTAAGTATGGAGTTCTAATTCGATTTGTGCTTGGAGAATTTTGGATTTGAAATTTTGGGAACAATTTGGTTTATCACGAAATTGGACTAGTTAGAGTGTGAATTGGCCTTTGTTGCAGTTGTGAAAGTTGCTCAGTGGGTGATTTTGCATGGAATAGGGGTTGCTCCACCGGGAAAAGTTCAAGTTGGTGGTGGCGCCGGCGGCGGTCAACGGTCAAACTTTGACTTTTGGAGTTTTCGACAAGTTGCATGTCATTTCACTCGAAATCGCGCCCCGATCGCAGTGGGGAGGTTCATTTTTCGAATTGAGCGTCCGAAAGTACAACGAGGTATTGAAGTGTAAATATCGGATTTTCGACGATTCGTCGACATTGAATTACGTGTTTTCGAGAACGGTGGTTTCTCGTGATTTGTTTTGAATTGTCGAGTTATGACTTTGAGTAATGAACTTTGTGATTATTCAGGGGTTCGTGATCGTTCTTTTGGCGAGGGACTTTTTGCCAGATCACGGGTTAACGTGAACTACGTTACGCTAGTCTGTGAGTGGACATTTCTTTTCACGGATTGATTGCGAATCTTTTATATACGTTTTACAAACTTGAGCATGCAGATTGATTATGATTTTACGAGCATGTGTTTTACGATTATGCATATACGAATATACGTATACGAATATACATATGTACATATTATGTTTTATGCATGTGCATGGAAAGGATTTATGATTTAGTTTACACAGAGTACAGTCTCAGTATATGTTGTGGTATCGATACACATTGGCTTCTCGGCTGATCCCCGAGTACGCTCTGGGGGGGGGACAGATATCCTGACCCGAGGCCTTTCTGGCTAGGAATCACGTGTGGGTCTGGGATCCCGTGATTCAGACTGTGCTATCGCGTGGTAGTCCACGAGAGACTCCGCGATATATTTACGTTGCATGCTCTGTACGTGGGTGGTAGTCAGCGTCTCTTCACGTACCATTTGATTTTCATGCATTTGACTCGCATATGATTTTATACGTATATATTACTTGGTGAAAGACATTTATTTTCGTCCACTCACTCTAACAGTTTTCATGTCTTTCCCCTGGGCTTTTCGGTTTCCGTGCCCAGTTTGCAGTTCGGATTCTGGTGTCGCACGTCATGGTCGGAGGCATAGTGCTCGAGCTACCTTGTTTCTTCCAGTATGTTTATTGTTCTACCTACTGTGGTTTACGTATATGATTATACAGTAGAGGTCGCTCTGAGTAATCTGTTGTATATATTATACGAGTGTACTCCGGATTTCAGTAAAGTATAGATATATTTACTACTTCACATTATTGTTGATATATTGAGAAATCCGGATGGGATTGGTTCCCACGGTTTGATTTTTGTGGCATAGGATGAAGTGTATTTTCCGCGTGCAGGTAATGGTAATTCCACGTTAGTAGCGAAACTCTGCCAAAATTTCTACAGTTTTTGTTGGTTCGTGTTTTCGAAAGGGTTTGATTCCGGTTTAGGGAGCTAAATCGGGGTTGGGTCCTTTCATTCACATAGTTAATGGAGATAATTTTAGTAGAGAATAGTTATCTAATAGTATTATGTCTTTGACGAATGTGTCTAGACTTACCATTGTACATTTTACTTAGTGTCTTGCTAATTGCATCGTAGTATATGCAAATTGCAATCACATGCTTGGTTCATTTTGGAATATCCTCTATGAATTGGCATAGCAATTTTGCTTCTTCCCCACATTTGTCTAGGACAACAAACTCAAATTCCATTAAGGATCTGGTTATAACAGTTTGTTTTAAAGATTTCCAATACACTTATGTACACCCTAGTGTATCCATTAGTAGATATTGAGTCTTTCATATCAAATATCCATTTTGCGTTGTTGTATCCTTCTAGGACAGTTGAATATCTCGTATAGTGCAGCCCATAAGTACGAGTATACCCTAAGTACTCTTGCAATTTCTTGCCAGTGTATTCCTCCAGGATTACTCGTGTATCTACTTAGCTTATTCACAGCATAAGAATCTTGCCATGTATAATTTGTTAAGTACTTTAGTCTTCCGATGACTCTAGAGTATTCTAACTAAGAAAAACTTTCTTGTTTATTCTTTGAAAGATGAAAAGTTATATCAATCAGTGTTCTGGCAACTCCAGAATTATCCTTGTCACATTTCTCAAGGATATTCTCCACGTAATATGTCTGATTTAATATTAGTCCTTTTAAAAAATTTGTGATGGTTTTCCAAAGATTGAAACACTTGCAATCCAACATAGTACGTGAACGACTTTGCTAGTAATTATAACTTCTATAATCATTTGGGTATCTCTTTTCACTCATAACTAGGTGAGAGATCGATGTAGGTAGGGTGAGGCTTGCTCAAGTACATTGTCATCGAAAATCTCATTTTCTAGACATTATAAGCTATTAAGGTGAGCCCTATTAGAAAATATAATCATAAAGACTACAAATTGAGTACTTTACAACTTTGTCTTATTTGACCATCTTATCATTGTTTCCAATGACAATCATATCATCATGTACATACATACAATGAGACATCCACTCTTCCTCTTGTTGGCATACACACACTTGTCATTCATTGAATTTAAAACAATTTGTGATCATAGTGTTCTCAAACATTGCATGCCACTATTTTACATACTTTCCCTTTTTTATTAAGAACCGAGAAACCCTCAGATTCTTCTATATATAGATTTTCTCTTCTATATCTCCATCCAAGAAAGCTATTTTCATATCAATCTAATGTACATCAAAATTTTCCAACACGACGATGGCAAGTACTATTCTGATAGAAGTAATTTTTAATGAGTTGATTTAATAGTGCATAAATTGTTATTCATGATATTGATCTGATTCGATACCATCGCAGAAAGAATAGTCTGCGAAGACGTCAACGAACTGAGAGGCGAGACAGATAAGGTGGAAGCAGAATTGGTCAAGACGAAAAAAATGCATTCATCAATTTCAGATATTGACTGCGAAAGCTTAATGTCGGTTTGATTAATATGCATTCCGAACAAAAACTTTAGTTCATAAAAGGATTGAATCCTTTACCTCTCAATGAAAAATTCCTTCATCTGGCTTATGTTCTTCATGTAGCATTCAGACCGAATAACTCTATGAAATTACGTCGATACTTCCACATATTATGGGTAACGTAGGAGACTTCTCTATTTTCCCCCGGGGGAATCCTTAGAATTATGATAAGCGCCCTGGAATTCCATTAAATTAGATCGGCTCGAGATTAAATCCATGTTCCTAAGTCAAGATGAAGCGAATACTAAAGTAAGAAGGAAGCGAAACCAAGCCGAGCCACTAGTGGAGTGGCGAAGGAGGCCTACTATACGTATACTGGATTAGTAACCGGTGAAAAAAAATATCACTAGAGAGTACGTGTCGAAACAACCCAGGCATTTTTTTGTCTATAGTCTTTAGTTACAAGTTTTTACTTGTATTTTTTCTATCGTCACATATGCTTTCATTTTTCTCTTGAAAATCCACTTGGAACTTAAAGTTTCATAACCGGGTGGGAGATCCACCAGTTCCTAAGTATGATTCCGCAAAGTCATAATTGTATTTATGTTTAGTGACTTCTTCCTAACAAGGTAAGTAAACACGGTAACTTTCCCTTAAGGATTTTCCAATCCTCTTCTCAGTTCTTTGATTCTGAAAGGTCCTTATTTATTATGCTTCATAAGAAAGCACAACATTGTTTATCACAAAATCATTTTTGTATTGATGACTTTTAACTTGTCTGTTACACGGATTCATTAAACAGTTATAAGTTATTAAATTATTCATCAACTAACCATTAAATGGTTATTCCAAACGTTTTGCATTTATGACTATTTAGCCGATTGTTACAAGATACTAATTTAGCTGTTAAACTCCATCACAAACAATAAGTTGGATAATTTACTCGAAAATACATCTTCAATGAACGATGCAATTTTCAGATTTCCTTATCATGTTTTGTGTTTATTTAATTTGCATACAAGAGATCGATAATTATTACAATTATGTGCATACCGAATGCAATTAATGGTTTCTACATATTTTCCCTTTTAGATAGAGGAATCTCCACCTTGACAAGACATCCTCACATTCTCAAGTAATTGTAGGATGACTTTCTGCATTTCCATAATTCATATAGAGTCGTTTGCTCAACAAACTTTCAATTTGTTGTTTGCATAAAATAAAGAAAATATATTTCTCTCATCTTTGATTTTGGCAAACATACATAACAATTTTGTGTTTAAACAAAATTGAAACTTCGTTTTAAATCCCTAAACGAATGACAACATCATTGAGCCTTGACTCATATCTTAGGAACATTAAATACATAATTTAGTTCCTATACATGGATCATTATTGGGACTTCATTTCTTGACCCTTGATCTTTCTGCCAGCTTGACTTGGTCACACCACAGCTCCATGTTTTCTATCCAGCTTTCATGTCTGGTCCGCCGTGTACGACGTCATCAGGTGTAAGATACTCATAGCTTGCATTGTTTTCATTTTGGAAGTCTATCGTTGCTCCATCCTTTAGATTGACTTCCTCATCATCGTCATTGATAATGATGACATCATGATTTAGTTTGGGCTGCAATGTCAGTTCATCATGACCCCCTGAACATGACTACCAATAACATGTATACTTAGGCAATGCCTTCCAAAAATGGGTATATCTTGCACATTAATTAATAAATAGTGCAAACATTGACCCACCATTGAGATTTTCTCATATCGTAATGTGTCACTCGAATGGACATTCTATTTAAGATTCTCCCCAATAGGCAACAACTTTGTGCATTGCTGCAGTTTCCACCTTTCAATGGTGAAGTGTTGAGTGTTAACTTGAAATTTAAGTTCTACCTGTAATTCCAAGATATTTGAAAGGACCCGATCTCAATTTAGTTGCCTAAATCGGAATTAAGCTTTAACGACACCTGAGTCTACAAAAATTTTACCAGAGTTTCTTCAAGAATCAAGAAACCCAAAAAAAAACCTGCAGAGAAAACACACTTCTAAAATGTCCACAAAAACAAACCGTGGGCACTAAATCCCATCCGGATTTCTCAAATCAGTCAAACACTGAATCCACTAGACATATGAACTGTATACAGAAGGTGCTAAGAAATTTGAAAACTACGTGGAAAATAAAGCATAACAGAGTCAAACTCTATATAGTATTCAGAACGACTTCTAATATACATATTATACAAGACTAGCAGGTTAAGCTAGGAACCTACTAGATGAGTACTGTAACACAAACTCTACGCCTCCGTCTCCGACGTGCAATCTAAGGATAACAACTGCAAACTGAGCGGAGGACACCGAATAGCCCAGGAAAGACATATAAAATAATAAAAACTGTTAGAGTGAGTGGACGAAATTAATATTTCACTTTTAACTGAAGCTGTAAATAATATGCCTTTCATAAATAATGTATATAAAAGTAATGCAAGTCTGAAAATAAACATCCAGGTACGCCTAGGTACTATAAAATATGCATAGACTCCGACTCGGGTCACCGACCTCAAGTCCTAATACTACCTATGTCAGGTTCCTGGCCTTCCTGGGTTCTCGATAAATCATTGGGTCAGGTCCCTGGCCCTCCCAGAGCATCTCGAGGATCAGGCGAGAGGCAGTGCATCGATGCAACTCTATGACTATGCTCAATGTAAACCAAATCATGCATATGCCACTAAATAAAAATTCATAACTATAAATGCATAACTGTATACTGTATATCTGATACATGCATAACTACTAATGCATATTGAAGACTCGCAAATAACAGTGAAAATAAAATGTCCACTCACAATACAAAGCTAGCTCTGTGGTCCAGCGGAAGTTCCCACGTCAAAATCTCGATCACGATCTCCTGAATAAATAACACAACCATTTAATACTGGAATTCGATAAAACATGCGAAAATTAACTTAAAACCTATCCTAGAAATTTCTTGAAAAAATTACGATCTTACCCTCACCGAAACTCCACCTCCGGCGACCAACTACGGCAAGGCCCAAATTTCACAGGTAGCGTCTCCACATGCTCCCCAACAATTTTTCCTTCTTCGCCGGAGGCCAAATCGGCCGGAAGACGACGAAATCGCCGTCACAATAGCCACCGCCGGCCACCGCCAACTACCACGGATGGCAGCAATTGACCCCTCAAACTCTTCCTCCTTCCAAGCCCAATCTATTTCCTAACTAGCCCAACCTCCAATTCTCACTGTGGCGGCCAAAAATCGGCCCGAAAGCCTCTGGATCGAAAACTAATTTCGATGCCGATTAGCCGCCATCGTGCCACCACAGCCCACGGGACTAGTCCCAAACGGTGCAAGAGGAGAAGGGCTACCAAACCCCTCCACCCTTGCCACCCATAAACCGTCGGAAAGCCGCCACCGACGGCGCCAGTCCAACCACTCCAAAATTTCCCAAAAAAACATCATGTATGCTCAAAATAAATTCACCAAGCCACTCATGGGCAAGAGAGGATGAATTTCCATACGTCAAACTCAAAATTTGGTGGTCGGACGGTCATTTTTCCGGCAGGTCACGAAACGGGTCGGTAAAACGGGTCGATCAACAGGTTAGCCAACAAATGGTCAACTCCCAGTCCAACTTTCTAAATTGGGTAAATCGACTATTTTCGAAAACTTGCTATATATAGTGGAAGCTCCTCAATTGATCAACAACTATTATTCTGCTAAATCGCGATCATCGGTCACTAATTAACCGATAAAAACAAATTTCCTTTTGATTGATCCGATACGAAAATTTCTGATAAACATCGCGATAGTTATCCGAAAACAAAAACTTCTAAAAATCATAACAAATAACTCAAAAATCCGAAAAATTCCCCAAAAAATTCCTACGTGCTCGAAATTAAATATTCTACAATTCTCATGAAGAAAATCAAGTCAAATTCTCGCTCGATGAGAAAGTCGTTAATAACTCACGCAATACAATTAATTCGCGATAATACTGTTTCGTACTGATTTATACATAAATTTTGGTTCGGGTTGTTACAATCTACCCCTCTAATAAAAATTTCGTCCTCAAAATTTACATATCTGTTAATCGAAGAGGTAGGGATACTGCTCTCGCATCTGCAACTCAGGTTCTCAAGTGGCCTCCTCAACTGCATGGTTCATCCACAAGACCTTCACAAGTGGAATGGTCTTGTGTCATAGTTCCTGGACTCTCCGATCAAGAATCTGAACTGGCTCTTCCACATAATTCAAATCCTCCCGTATAGGGAGCTGATAAGGTGTCAGAACATGAGATGGATCAAAAATGTATTTTCGTAGCATAGATACATGGAGCACATCATGTACCCTGGCCATCTCAGAAGGTAGTGCCAACTTATACGCCACTGCACCCACATGTTCAATAACTTCATACAGACTGATATTACGTACACGAAGTTTGCCACGTTTCCCGAAACGTACAACACCTTTCCAAGGAGATCATTTCAGAAATACCCAATCACCAACATCAAACTCAAGGTCCTTCCTCCTTACATCAGCATAACTCTTTTGTCGGTCTTGTGCAGCTTTCATCCTGTCTCAAATAATTTGAATGTCCTCAGCAGTGTCTTTCACTATATCAGGACCAATAAGCCACCTTTCTCCTACTTCATTCTAACACAACAGAGTTCGACATTGTTTTCCATATAAAGCTTCATATGGAGCCATTCCGATGCTGGCCTGATAACTATTGTTGTACGCAAATTCAATCAAATGAAGTTGCTGATCCTAATTTCCTTTGAACTGCAACACACAGGAACACAACATGTCCTCCAAAGTTTGAATGGTCCTCTTTGATTGGCCATCAGTCTGAGGGTGGAAAGCTGTACTAAAATGTAATCTGGTCCTCAACGCCTTTTTCAACGCTCGCTAAAATTCTAATGTGAACTTAATATCTCGATCGGAAACTATAGACACAGGCACTCCGTGCAACCTCACAACCTCCGCCATATATAACTTTGCTAATTTTCTCACAGAGATCTTTCCTGTGAGAGCTAGAAAATGGGATGATTTAGTAAGGCGATCAAAAATTACCCAAATGCCAGTATTACTATTGGTTGTACGAGGTAGTGATCTACGCATTTTATGCTTGATTATTAATGTCTTTCTCTCTATATTTAACTTTGTTTTGTGCTTAGTAAATATGTTTTTAACTTACTTTATGTTTGTAGGTAGAAATAAAGGAGGAATCCGTAAAGGAGGCAGAAATGAGCTCAAAACCTACTAAGGAGGAAGTTCCTAAAATGAGGAGGAAAGATGAAGAAGAATGGGCCACGATTTATAAAGAATGGATCAAAGATCACTAAGATGGGTCAAGACCATGCTCATGTGTCCAAGAATGTCCAAGATCATGTCAAGATTCACCCACAAAGAAGCCCAAAAGAAGAAAATGGATCAAAAGCTAGAAATCAGGAAATCTGCCTGTGCAGATCAGCCCACTTCAAAAGGCCACTGTGAACAGATCCGGATGAATCTAGACGCGATTAGCATATGGTTGGAAAGATCTAGAAGTCTAGTTTCCAACGCAACTGGAATCAAGCGATTTGGAGTCCCCGAACGAGAGAAATTCCTATTTTAGTGGAGAAGGGTCAGGTTACCCGGGTGGAGTAGTTAGACTTCTAAAAGGAGTCGAACTAGGCTTTGCTTGGCCTATATAAATGAGGGCTCGACTAGGGTTTCATTATCACACATCATAGATAGCAAAGCTCTGCCCAAAACACCTCCCAAGTCGTCCTAAGCCTAATCCCCTCCAAGGCCGAAGCTCCCTCCTCACGGATCAAGAATAATCGGCGCTCTTCGTCTTGTTCTTGAGAATCCATCCACTCGAGGCGTTGTTAGTGCTCTTCACAGACTCCAAAAGTGTAACCATAAACCTTCTATCTCATCTTTTGTCTTGTAAAGAATTCGGTTTACGACTTGTGATTTGTTTAATAAAGGCTATACGTTTTTACTTACTTATGTTATCTTCCATGTGTTCTTAGTTTTTGGTCTTTGACTTGTATGCATGCTTGTATGCTTAAAGCTTCTTAATGTGTTGGGTGATACGCTCTTCGTTCCTCCCTAGCATGTTTTGTATGAATCTTAGATAAATTAAGGTGTAGGCGCTCTTCGTCGCACTCTTAAAAGCATGTGTATAAATTACAGGTTGAAAGGTAAGAATTTCGTTGATATTGGGTAAGTGAAGCATGAAAACGGTGGAGGTAGACATGATGTGATGATCACATGTACATAGTAGAATTAGGTTTAAATTTCGTAGGTTATTAGTTAGACAAACCAAATCTCGCACCCCCATAAACAAACCTAGCATAGTTATGCATGCACCCTCAATCCCCGGTTAAGAACGATCCCTATTTACCAATGCTACATCTACTAAAAAGGGTTTTAATTGGCTCATTGTTGTTGAGTGTTAAGTGTTAATTTAGTACTTAATAATGGTGAGTATCAATTTTGGCGCCGTTGCCGGGGATTGAAAAGAATTGTGTGATTATGCTTGTACATTATGTTAATAGTTTTCTGTTTTTCGGAGCTGTGCACTGCCCGGTTTTGTGCAAATTATTTGACATAGCTAGAGGACTCAAAAAAAAAATCTGAAATTTTGCAGGAATGTTTGGTTTTGTGTCTAGTTGGTGCCTGAAAAATTTCAGCCCAGTCGACCAAGCCAATAATTCTAAAAAAATTCGACAAGCTGCTGTGCTCATGTTTGGCAGAATCTGGAATTGCATGTGTTTTTTTGTAAAGTTGTGAAATTTTGTTCATATATACTTGTAAATTTTCGAGATTTATACTAACACTTGTTCATATTGTTGTTTTTGCAGCCAATTAAACGTTAAGGGAAGTCTTCGATTTACATTGAGTACATGAGCTGGTTGATTAAGTCTCACTCTTTGGAATAGATGGCGCCTCTTTTTCTAGTTTATCTCCTTAACCCTTTGTATTTCATTCGAGATACAAGGTTGTGGGCGGAGTCTACTATGGACTTGAGGGAGTGTGTCATTCTCGAAATTTTGGCTGAACGTCGGACATGGTGTCTAGTTGGGTTATGACTGGTGACAGGTTTTGGATCTAAGAAAGAGAAACATCATTGGAGTAATATCCCTTGATCACGGTAGCCTCGGGGTGTTTTCTCGAAATTAGTCCTACCTCTCGCGTTATCTCTATCCCTACTGGCCATGTTTTTCGATTGATCAAAGGCCGATTGATTGAGAATGCATACTTTATCGCGCGGGTCGCACGTCCATTGAAAGATCTAAAGGCCAATTTCGTGTACTCTCTTTAAATCTTAGGCGCACTCAATTTGGACATGCTTGGACATAATACTATGTCGAAATTGTGTGTTTGTGCATATAAACTTGTAAAAGATTAATCACATATACTTGTTCATAAAATTTTCGAGACTTATCATTCTTCTGTTTTGTGAAAATTGTTTGACATAGCTGCAGGTGTCGGAAAAATCTGAAAATTTACGGAATATTGTATATATGTGTCTAGTTCTTGCTCATAAAATTTCGTTGCATTTTGACATGCTAATAATTCTATATAAATTTTTCTTGCAGCTGTGCTCATTTTATGCGATTTCTCACTTGTAACATGAATTTACTAACTTGTGCACATTCTTTTTGAGAGAGGTTCAACCACATCTTCGGTTGAAAATGTGGCACCTAGGGCCACAATGGCACATTCGTTTGAACAACTTGCCCCAACAAAAGGTAATGACCCTATTCCTTCAAATTTGGTTGTTGCTAATTCTACGTTTGCTCGTGAACTGTTTTCAGGTAGGTCTGACGAGTCCAACTTGGAGAAATTTCTTATGCCCTTGAGTGCATCAAACAAGTGCCAAAATATGAAAAAGTTATGCACAACAAGGAGGCAAACGCAAGAGAAGGAGGTTGTTTAGATGAACAAAACCGACGCGGTAATTATGGATGACTACCCCTAAATTGAAGGACCTAAACGTGGAGGAGATGCCCTCAAAATTCAGGCCATTCTTAGAGCAAAATTGAAGCATCACGTCTAGGCTGTAAGACTTTAAAAAACAAGCGCTTGTTGGGAGGCAACCCAATGGAGGAGTCTACAAACCAAATTTGCATTCTCTTCCCTCTCTTTTTAATTTTTGTCGTTGCTTTTTAATTTTCTTAGATAGAATTTTCGTAGATCTCTCTTTCATACTTGATTCTATACTTTACTTTGGTACATTGAGGACAATGTAGAGTTTAAGTGTGGGGGAAGGGGTTTACAACTTTATTGAGTCATAAAATTGAAAAATTGGGCGAACAATGGAACTTTCCGGCGGATGATGCCCTAAAAAAAAAAACATTTGAGTCATACTTAGTGTATTTTGAGTCTTTTTGTTTAACTTAGTGTTTTAAAGAGTCTTAGGATGCCCTTAGTTAGTCGATGATGAAAATGGACTGAATTTGAACATACATATGGCACTGCATTCATGATTTCTTGTGTTAATTGAGTTATTTTGAGTGTCATGACATGTAGTAGATATGGATAGTTAAACATGGTACAGATTTCGCATGTGAGAATAAGTTTAAGTCATATGAACCCTAAACGTGAGTTTTGAGCCTATACATTTCTTTTGAGTGAATTTTATGCATATTAGTCTCAAAACTATGCATGTGCATCATTTGGTTACTTGCCATAGATTTTAATGAACTAGAGATTACTAGAACTTACTCATGTCGAATTTGCAAAGCTTATAGTTGACATATACTCTGATTTTGGATATGATAAGAGGCACTTAGGTTTACCACCACTAGCCAAATTGCCATGAGTCCCTTATGTGCGCACGAGTTGCGACACCCTTAAATAAACCATTTGAGCCCACATTAAGCTTTCTTTCGTCACCCGTAATACCTAAACACTTTGCCTAGTGTAGGACTTCTTTACCCTATGTTCTGCAGACTTAGTGTGAAGTAATGTCGACAAGAGCCGAAGATGGAGATTTTTGGTGATGCTCCTTGATTGGTATAATGTGTGTATGGGGATAGACTTGTCCAAATAGCTTAAAAAGTGTGTTATTGCCAAAGGAATTCGAGAGAATGAAAAGAAAAAAAATTGTGATCTCTCATGGCAATGTGTTCTGATTTGTAAATGTTTGGATTAATGTTCCCCATACTTGTGAATTTGGAGTATGCTACGAATTGAAGGCCCAAAAAAATAAAGAAATATGGCCTTTGTCCTGTTCACAAAGCTCAATGGGAGTTTAGAATGAAGTTAGGGTCCAACAAAATGAAATTTGGCCCTTGTTTATAGAAGATTGACCATGGAGGCGTGGAAAAGATGAAGGAGTCTGGTTTTACAAAGTTTGTGATATTTCGACTAAGTCTTTGGAACGTTTTTAACCACCACTTATCTAAATTTTCGAATGCCTTAGCCTTGCCCCATTACAACCCTTCGAAAGTCCTTTTTGATCCTAAAGATGAGTAGCAGTTAATCTGTTGAGTAAGTTGCATGAGTAAGCATATGGTTTGGTTCATTTGTGCAAGTATTTCATTCATGAGGTTTTCAATTATTTCTATCCATTTTTGAGTGAAAATATGATGAGTGCATCCATGTGAGTTGATTTGAACTTTATTCGAAACATGCACAGCTTTAACATCACCATTGTTTACACCACGTCTTACTTGTTCATTGCATGAATCATATCTTGGTTATCATTTGAAGTTATGTAATTCCATTGCCATATACATTAAGAAATTTCTGAGACAAATTTTGACTAAGGGCTTAGTGTTGTTTTACTTAGTATCTCTTACGTTTTCAAACATGATAACATGAAAATTTGCGGCTTTGAAACATTGAGACTTCTAAGTGTTTTGTACATATAAGTGTGATGTTTTTCCCATTGTTATTTTTTTCCCTTTATTTTTCTTTTATCGAGTCCGTTGCTTTGATTTGTATTTGCTAGGGACTAGCAAAGTCTAAGTGTGGGGGAATTTGATCTACGCATTTTATGCTTGATTATTAATGTCTTTCTCTCTATATTTAACTTTGTTTTGTGCTTAGTAAATATGTTTTTAACTTACTTTATGTTTGTAGGTAGAAATAAAGAAGGAATCCGTAAAGGAGGCAGAAATGAGCTCAAAACCTACTAAGGAGGAAGTTCCTAAAATGAGGAGGAAAGATGAAGAAGAATGGGCCACGATTTATAAAGAATGGATCAAAGATCACTAAGATGGGTCAAGACCATGCTCATGTGTCCAAGAATGTCCAAGATCATGTCAAGATTCACCCACAAAGAAGCCCAAAAGAAGAAAATGGATCAAAAGCTAGAAATCAGGAAATCTGCCTGTGCAGATCAGCCCACTTCAAAAGGCCACTGTGAACAGATCCGGATGAATCTAGACGCGATTAGCATATGGTTGGAAAGATCTAGAAGTCTAGTTTCCAACGCAACTGGAATCAAGCGATTTGGAGTCCCCGAACGAGAGAAATTCCTATTTTAGTGGAGAAGGGTCAGGTTACCCGGGTGGAGTAGTTAGACTTCTAAAAGGAGTCGAACTAGGCTTTGCTTGGCCTATATAAATGAGGGCTCGACTAGGGTTTCATTATCACACATCATAGACAGCAAAGCTCTGCCCAAAACACCTCCCAAGTCGTCCTAAGCCTAATCCCCTCCAAGGCCGAAGCTCCCTCCTCACGGATCAAGAATAATCGGCGCTCTTCGTCTTGTTCTTGAGAATCCATCCACTCGAGGCGTTGTTAGTGCTCTTCACAGACTCCAAAAGTGTAACCATAAACCTTCTATCTCATCTTTTGTCTTGTAAAGAATTCGGTTTACGACTTGTGATTTGTTTAATAAAGGCTATACGTTTTTACTTACTTATGTTATCTTCCATGTGTTCTTAGTTTTTGGTCTTTGACTTGTATGCATGCTTGTATGCTTAAAGCTTCTTAATGTGTTGGGTGATACGCTCTTCGTTCCTCCCTAGCATGTTTTGTATGAATCTTAGATAAATTAAGGTGTAGGCGCTCTTCGTCGCACTCTTAAAAGCATGTGTATAAATTACAGGTTGAAAGGTAAGAATTTCGTTGATATTGGGTAAGTGAAGCATGAAAACGGTGGAGGTAGACATGATGTGATGATCACATGTACATAGTAGAATTAGGTTTAAATTTCGTAGGTTATTAGTTAGACAAACCAAATCTCGCACCCCCATAAACAAACCTAGCATAGTTATGCATGCACCCTCAATCCCCGGTTAAGAACGATCCCTATTTACCAATGCTACATCTACTAAAAAGGGTTTTAATTGGCTCATTGTGGTTGAGTGTTAAGTGTTAATTTAGTACTTAATAATGGTGAGTATCAGGTAGCTGATATCAAAGTCCATCGTAATATGCTCCCATTTCCAAACTGGAATCTCTAATGGTTGCAACCTTCCGGCAGGTTTCTGCCGCTTAGCCTTCACGTGTTGAAAAATAAGGCACTTGCTCACGTACATTGCTATTTCTCTTTTCATGTTACACCACCAGTAGTAAGCTCTAAGTGTCTGAAACATCTTTGTGCTGCCTGGATGCATAACATAGGCAGAACAATGGGCCTCATCAAGTATCTCCTTCTTTAGCTCGTCATTTCTAGAAACACATAGTCTTCCTCCGAACATTAAAGTACCGTCATTCCTTAGTCAAAACTTTTTTGGTTGGCCATTTAGAATCATATTCTTCTTACTCAACAGATAGGGATCCGCATCCTGAGTCTCTCGCACCTTATCAAACAATACTAGTCGGACATGAAAATTGGCTAATAGTGTTCCATCATCACACCATTCCAGTTCTGCTCATGTAGCTCGCAACTCAGTTAACATCGAAACTCGTGTGGCTCGTACATGAAATAAAGAGGCTCCAGATTTCCTACTAAGAGCATCCGCCACAACACTGGCCTTCCCTGGATGGTACTCGAAAGTACTATCGTAATCAATAATTAGCTCCATCCATCTTTATTGCCTCATGTTCAGATATGGTTGAGTACGTAGGTAAGTGAGACTCTTGTGATTAGTATAAATCTTACACTGCGCTCCATATAAGTAGTGCCTCCAACTCTTCAATGCTAACACAATGGCAGCAAGCTCCAGATTATGTGTGGGATAATTAACTTTGTGGGTTTTCAGTTGTCTGGAACCATGCACGACGACCTTGCTATGCTGCATCAAAACACAGCCCTGGCCCAATTTCGAAGCATCACTGTAAATAACATATTCCCCACTTTCGTCAGGCAATGTCAACACTTGTGCCGTGGTCAACTTTTCCTTCAATGTTAGGTAACTCTCTTCACAAGCATCAGACCACTCAAACTTGAACCCCTTCTTCGTTGATCGGGTAAGTAGAGTCGCAATCCGCGAGAACTTGTACAAAACGACGATAATAACCTGCTAAACCCAATAAACTTCTTATCTCAGCTACACTTGTAGATCTGCTCTAATTCAACACACTGCCTCGATTTTATCCGAATCAATGCTAACTCCCTTAGCTGAAATTATATGACCCAGAAATTTCACATTATCCAGCCAGAATTCACACTTGCTAAACTTGGCATACATCAGAGATTCCCGCAAGGTTTGTAAAACTGCATGTAAATGCTTTCGATGTTGCTTCACATCATTGGAATATATTAAGATGTCATCGATAAATACAATGACACCCTTATCCAAATATCACCTAAAGACTCGATTCATGAGGTCCATAAATACAGCTGGGGCATTTGTTAAGCCAAAAGGCATAACAAGAAACTCATAATGTCCATAGCTTGATCGAAAAGCCTTCTTAGAAATATCAGATTCTCGAATCTGAAGTTGGTGGTATCCAAATCTGAGATCAATCTTTTAGAAAACTGTTGCTCCTTTAAGTTGATCGAACAAATCATCAATCCGCGGTAAAGGATACTTATTCTTCACCGTAACTTGATTCAATTTCCAATAGTCGATGCACAACCTCATTGAACCATCATTCTTCCTCACGAACAACACTGGAGCATCCCAAGGTGAAACACTGGGTCGAATAAAATCCTTATGGATCAACTCCTACATTTGAACCTACATCTCCTTTAATTCTGCTGGAGCCATTCGATATAGTGCTTGAGAAATAGGACCAGTACCTGGAAGTAATTCAATAGTAAAATCAATCTCCGTCGCCGAAGAAAGACCAGGTAAGTCCTCTGGAAAGACATCTGGATACTTACAAACCACTGGAATATCCCTGATACTCGGCACATAAACATCAGTATTAATCATATGTGCCAAGTATGCCTCACAACCTTTCCTTAACATTTTTTCCGCTTTCATTGCCAAAATCATAAAAGGTGGACAAATATTTCTTTCACTGCGAAATAAGATTTCTGGCATACCTGGACTTCTAAAGACTATCTCCTTTTTATGACAATCAAAGACTGCCCAATAAGCCTCTAAGAAGTCCATCCCCAGAATTACATCAAAATCTACAATATCCAACAACATTAAATCTACGGCTAGCCCATGATCTTCTATGAATATTTCACAGTCCTTATATACTCATCCAACACACACAAGCTCATCGGACGGATATAATACTCGCCACATACCCGGAAGTGGAGAGGCAGGTATAGTGGACAAATATGTCAATTTATACGACATAAAAGAATGCATAGCCCCCGGGTCCAATAAAGTAAGGACTGGAAAATCAAAACATATAACGTACCGATGATAACGTCAGGGGAAGCTCTGCCCTCATGCAGGGTCGTGGCATGCACTCGGGCTTGCCCAACTGGTTGTGGTTCTGCTTATTTGCTTGTCTTATGGGCTGCGCTGGCCGAACTCCAGAAGTGGTACCGTGATCTCCACCAGAACTTTGGGTTGCTGAACCACCAAAAGTGGCTAACTGTGGACATTCCCTGGCAAAGTGACCCTTTTGGCCACAATGATAACAACCCTTGATGCCTTGCTAACACCGACCCAAATGATGCCTATTACAGGTATTGTACAATGGAAATTCTCTCGGTGCAGCTGGTGTAACATATGGGCATCGAGGGTAACTTGACCCACTAGAACTCCCACTTGATTGTTGCCTCTGAGGTTGATTCCTCCTCCATTTCTGGCTCCAACTCTGATCAGATGTGCCAGCAGGAAATGTATAAGGTACACTACCAAAAGAAGATACTGACCCCGAAGTACCTGAGATTACTTTCTTTCGAGGACCCTGGCTGGGTCCGCCCACCTCAAAGCGGCAAGATCGAAACTGCATTTATTTTTCTCCTTCCACATCCTCTCCTCTGATGGATACACTAACAAACTCATCAAAGTTATCCCGAGACATAGCTGTCAATGCTCCTTTGATGTTCAAATTCAAACCCAGCTCAAACCTTCTGCATTTGGCTTCTTCACTCACCACCATATCACGCGCAAATCGAGGCAACCAAGTAAATGTATCTCTATATTCAAGTACTGACATACTGCCTTGTCTTAGATTGGTGAACTCTTTATATTTCCGTTACTGAGTAGTTTGATTAAAATATCGACGCATGAACAATTCTCTGAAATGTAGGCCATGGTGTATCAACAGGAACCCTCTCAGTGCTGACCAACCAGAAGTAAGCATGTGACTCCAGTAACCCAACAGCTGCTATAGTCTTCTGCTCTGGAGTGAAGTGAAGTCATTCACATACTCGATCCAACTGAACTATCCATGCCTCACAAATTTCAAGATCTGTAGAACCGAAGAAAGTAGTTGCTCCAGCTGTTCTTGCCTTTGCTACAGGATCAAAATGCTCCTCTAATTGTAAAACTCGCATAAGCAAGTCACGCGTTTGTTGATCCTCATCACAATCCTCAGCCATATTAGCGGGGGCTCGACGTCTAGGAGGCAACTCCTGTGGATGAGAAAACACATTAATCCACAGACACGAAGGATACAGTAATGAAACCTTAACTATTTAAAAACACACAACACTGTAAGCATTGACGGGGATCCGCCGGCCGGTCGGGCCATCACTCCCGAAGTGCTGTGTATTCCTAAATGTCCTTAGTAACACAACTATAGAAGTCTAAAGAACCTATGACCTAATGCTCTGATACCAACTGAAAGGACCCGATCCCAATTTAGTTGCCTAAACCGGAACTAAGCCCTAACGACACTTGAGTCTACAAATATTTTGCCAGAGTTTCTTCAAGAATCAAGAAACCAAAAAAAAAAACCTGCAGGGAAAACACACTTCTAAAATGTCCACAAAAACAAACCGTGGGCACCAAATCCCATTCGGATTTCTCAAATCAGTCAAACACTAAATCCACTAGACATATGAACTGTATACAGAAGGTGCTAAGACATCCGAAAACTGTGTGAAAAATAAAACATAACACAGTCAAACTCTATACTGTATTCAGAACGACTTCTAATATACATATTATATAAGACTAGCAGGTTAAGATAGAAACCAGCTAGATAAGTACAGTAACACAAACTCTACGCCTTCGTCTTCGACATGCAATCTTAGGCAAACAACTGCAAACTGGGCCGAGGACACCGAATAGCCCAGGAAAGACATATAAAATAATAAAAACTGTTAGAGTGAGTGGACGAAATTAATATTTCACTTTTAACTGAAACTGTAAATAATATGCCTTTCATAAATAATGTATATAAAAGTAATGCAAGTCTGAAAACAAACATCCAGGTACGCCTGGATACTGTAAAATATGCATAGACTTCGACTCGGGTCACCCGACCTCAAGTCCAAATACGGCCCAGGTCAGGTTCCTGGCCTTCCTAGGTGCTCGATAAATCCTCGGGTCAGGTCCCTGGCCCCCCCGAAGCATCTCGGGGATCAGCCAAGAGGCAATGCATCGATGCAACTTTGTGACTATGCTCAATGTAAACCAAATCATGCATATGCCTCCAAATGAAAATTCATAACTATAAATGCATAACTCTATACTGTATATCTAATACATGCATAACTACCAATGCATACTGAAGATTCGCAAATAATAGTGAAAATAAAATGTCCACTCACAGTACAAAGCTAGCTCTGTGGTCCGACGGAAGTTCCCTCGCCAAAATCTCGATCACGATCTCCTGATTAAATAACACAAACATTTAATACTGGAATTTGATAAAAAGTGTGAAAATTAACTTAGAACCAATCCACGCGGAAATTTCTTGAAAAAAAATTATGATTTTACACTCTCCCTTCGATTTCCCATGCGTCTCGTCCGTGTCCCCCATGTTCAGCATACTCCCCTCTGCCATAACTCCACTTTGTTTCCCCCATCTTTTAAAATTCCATAACCACTGGGCATTTCCCCTCAATTCTCGCATAGTATATATGTCCCTTCCCCACTCTCCTTCTTCACCTCATCTATCTCGAACTCCTCTTCTACCAAAAGCAAATCAGATTTCCGACTTCCCTCAACCCAGAAATCGACTCTGATATTCACTCTCCACCATCTCAATCATGACCACCACTCGATCCAAGGCTTAAGCCAAGTCCGCCGATGACCCGATCCACGAGCCGACCGTCGAAGATCGCGTCCTCAGCAATGATGAGGTTACCGATGAAGAAGGGGATGATGTCGAATCTCTAGAAGATGAGAAGAAGCAGTGGGTTCCCGCCGAGAGCTAGCTCTCCCATCTGAGGTCTCACCTCAACACCCTGGGCAGTGTTCAAGTCTTCGCCATACACGACGGCGTAGATTTCATCTCCGATGAGGGAGTACCTACCGACTGCCTCATCCTCGCTCAGTTTCACCTTAAGTTCCTCATCTTTCCAGTGCATCCTACCATCTTCCTACTGCTTGTGGTGCTCGACCTGCATCCCATGCAGTTGAGCCCGAACTCGTTCGTCGTAATGTCGACGTGAATAAAGGTTCCCCTCGACATCAGGGACTTCCTCTTCCTCCACAAATACTCTCAGATCAAGTAGACCCGCCGTCGCTTCAATTTCTGGCCTCACCATAATCGGAAATGCTTTATGCAACACAACACCAATTACCGAGGGTGGGATTCCAGCCCAGTGATGATCAAAGGCAACTGGATGCCTGAAAGGACCAGACTCCGATTTAGTTGCCTAAACTGAAATCAATCCACTTTGAAAACACGGCCTTAAAAAAATTGCCAGAGTTTACTTTGAAATACGTGAACCATTATTAGAACCTGCAAAGAAACACACTTCGAATATTCCACAAAAGCCAAACCGTGGGGCTCCGTTCTCTATCCGGATTTCTCAACATCATATATATAATAAACCAAAGGTTTACAAGAAATCCAGAAACATTCAGGAGTAAACTCAACTGAAAACAAACATAAGTATTCAGAGCGACGCCTATATACATCATTTACTTCAAGTAGGTCGAACAAGAAACCTACAGAAACTGAAGTGTGATTCGAACTCTATGCCTCCACAGTCGACGCTCAACACTGGAACCCAAACTGCAAACTGGGCAAAAGAAACCGAAAAACCCAGGGGAAGACAAATAAAATCGCTAGAGTGAGTGGATGAAAATAATAATATGTCTTTCCCAAGTATATGCTCATAAAAGTATAAAGCGAGTCAATGCACATGAAAATCCCGACCATGTACATTTTCCCTGATCCATAAATATGCACGTAAAATCCTGTGGGGTCACTCATGGACTCCTCCGCATAGTACAGTCTAATCACGGGATCCCAGACCCACACCTGATTAATATAAGTCTGAAAGACCTCTGGTCAGGATATCTATCCCCCCCAGAGCATCTCGGGGATCAGCCGAGAAGCCAAAGCATCGATGTATACATCTATATCTGAGACTATACTCTGTGTAAACCAAATCATAAATCTTTTCCATGCACATGCATAATCGTAAAGTGCATAATCATAAATGTATAACGTAAATGCATAATCATAAATATATACTCATAAAATGTATAAATCAAGACTCGCAATTCAACTGTGAAAATAAAATGTCCACTCACAGTACGGAGCTAACTCTGAGGTTCGGCTGAAGATCCCTCGCCAAACATTGTATCACGATCACCTGAATAACAGGGATACGATCAATATATATTGAAACACAACATACGGAGCTAATACATCGAGAACCCCGCGTTCTCTAAAGACGTATCGCTCGAAATATCGACGAGGATAACAAAAATCTCAAAATATATCCAATTAACCCTCGTCCCAAATTAGAATACTCAAATCAACTCAAAAACCTCACAACTATGTTTGGGACGTGATTACGAGCAAAACGATATAAAAATCTCCAAAATCCCATAAAGTCAACCCTCGTCGGAGCTTCGTCGTTGACAGCCGCCGCCGCCGTCAGCGCAGCGTCAATGGTGACATTTTCTGGCGAAGAAAACCGAAATGCATAATCGTAAAGTTTCCTTAATTGTCACGTATTCATACCGTATTCCTTAATTTTGAAACCAAACAGATAAACACAACAAAACCCAACGGTCGAAAATATTCATAATTTATTCCACGTAACTCAAAATCATCCTCCGGAAACTCCCACGAACTCGAAATTAAATTCTCTACAACTCTCGTGAAAGAACTCATCACAAATTCTTGCCCGATTATTTAGTCCTTAACAAACCCGCCATAACAACCACTTATGACAAAACCACGACTAATCACGAAACTCGCAAATCAAGCCGATAAACATACCATTTCCGGTTCGGGTTGTCACAAATCTACCCCTTTTACAAAAATTTCGACCTCAAAATTTCCAAGCCTGCCAACTAAAAAGTAGGGACACCGCCTGTGCATACTGCTCAACCTCCCAAGTGACTACTTCAACTGAATGACTCTGCCATCAGACTTTCACAATAGGAAATATTTCTGTGTTGTAATCCTTGTACCCTCAAATCCATAAATGTCAAGTCTTCCTGTATAGGGAACTGATAGGGTGCTAAACATGCAATAAATCTGAAATGTAGTTCCACCGCATGGGATACAACTTACACATTGGCCAACGCTACAGGCAATGCCAAACTATACGTTACAACACTAACTCACGCCATGATCACATACGTACCAATATAACGTGGCAAAGTATACCACAACTTCCAAAACAAATCACACCTTTCCAAGGAAACCTTAGTCACCAACCTTGAACTCAATGACTTAACATACTCACATATGCATAACTTCTCTGTCGAACTCGAGCAATTATCAACTTGTCCTTGCTAATCTGAAGGTTTACAGTAGCGCATTTCATTAAAGCAGAACCAAAAGCCATCTCATTCATAACTCACTCCAACACAATGGAGGGCAATACTGTTTCTCATACATAACTTCATACAATGCCATAACAATACTGGTCTGCAAACGGATATTGCAAGCAATCTCGAACAAATGAAACTGTTGGTCCCAAATCCCTCTGAACTGCAATACACAGGACTACAACATGTCCTCCAAAGTCTGAATAGTCATCTCAGATTACCCACTAATCTGAGGATGAAAAACTGCACTAAACTGTAATTTGGTCCCCAATGCTCACTGCAATGCCTACCAAAACTCTGTTGTAACTGATTATCTCGATCAGTGACCCGGGACACAGGCACACCATGCAAATGGACAACCTCTGCCAAATACCACTCTGCCAGCCTGCCCATTAAAATCTTTCCTGGAAATACAAGGAAATGAACTGATTTCATCAAACAATCCACAATGACCCAATAACTAGTATTACCATCTGAAGTACGCGGTAACTGATACATGAAATCCATAGTGATATGCTCTCACTTCTAATCGGGAATCTCCAATGGCTGTAACTTCCCAGCAAGTTTCTGTCTCTTTGCCTTCACCTGCTGACAAATGAGGCATCTGCTCACTTAAGCTGCTATTTCCCTTTTCATATTGCGCCACGAGTAGTAAACTCTAAGTATCCGATACATCTTCATACCACTAGTGCATAACATGCGTAGAACAATGAGCTTTAATAAGCATCTCCCACTTCAATTCATCGACTCTGGGACCACATAGTCTCCTTCTGCGCGATAAAGTGCCAACATTCCTCAACTGATACTCTCTTGGAACACCATTCTGAATCGTTTTCTTCTTGTCCAACCAGTAGGAATCCGCATCCTGAGCCTCACAGACCTGATCAAGTAACACAGGTCGATCCTGGAACTAGCCAACAATGCTCCATCATCTCACTCTACCTCAGTTCCCGTAGCTCGCAACTCAGCTAACAATGAGATTCTTGCAACACGTACATAAAATATAAAAACTCCAAATTTTCGACTAAGTGCATCAGCAACAATACCCCTGAATGATATTCAAAGTGCAACCACATTAACCAACCCCATCCATCTACGCCGCCTCATGCTCAAATCTGGCTGAATACGCAAGTAGATGAAACTCAAGTGATCAGTGTGCATCCTACACTGCGCTGCACGCCATAGCAGTAGTGTCTCCAACTCTTCAATGCTAACACAAAGATAGCTACTCCCTAAATCGTACATAGGATACGTAACTTCATAAAGCTTCCACTGCCTAGAACCATATACCATCATATTGCCCTGCTGCCTCCCAACACGACCAAAATCTAGTTTCGAAACATCACTATACATAACATACTCCTCACTGACATCACATAATGGTGAACAATGGTGTAGTAATCAACATTTTCCTCTAACCACAACATGTAACTCTCATCACAGGTATCTGACCATTTCAAACTCAACCCTCTGATCGAAACTGATGATACTCAAATCTGAAATCAACATCCGAAAACTGAAGCTCCAATAAGCTGATCAAACAAGCCATCAATCCGAAGTGGAGGATACTTGCTCTTCTCTGAAACTTGATTCAGCTTCCAGTAGTCGATGCACAACCTCATCGAACCATCATTTATCCTCATAAAACATACTGGAACACCCCATGGTAAAACACTGAATCAAATGAAGTCTTCCTCAAACAATTCCTGAAGTTGAATCTACAACTCCCTCAACTCTGATAAATTCTCTTAAAAACATCTGGATACTCATAGATAACCTCAACATCACGAACATCAGGTACAACTGTGACGACCCAGAACAGAATCAGTGGAGTAATCGGCTTAATTCACGAGTTAGCGCGTAATCACTGGTTTCCGTATATTGGTTGATTTACCGGTTTTAATCACGACTTAATTATCGGCCAAGAATTTGAGTTGAGTCTCTTCTCAAGAGTTGTCGTACACGTGATTTCGAGTTCGTGGGCGGTTCCGAATGATTATTTCGACGACCGAGGAATATAATATGAATATTTGAAGTTTTGGAATCTCGTCGAGTTTATCCGTTCGTTTCGTGTTTATCCGAATCGTAATGGTTATCCATTTTGGACCGTAGATCGTCCCGAGACATGAATATAAATATTAGAAATAGTCAAAAATTGTCGAAACACACTGTTCGGGAAGTTTGACCGCTGTTGACCGTTGACCGTGGAGGAATTTTCGGACCGTTTGGATTCATCGGTAGACCTGCCGATTCCGGCCGTTTCAGTCCACAACTTTGGAAGGTAAAATGTTCTCCTCATGATTTTAAGCTGATTAGAGCTTGGAATTTCTTAATTAGGTTGAGAATTGAGGGAGAAATGTTGATTTGAAAACGGTGAAATTCCGGCCAGTTTTGGGTTTTGTGGACGGAGGTGCTCCGGCCACGGTGGTCGCCGGAGAGTTGGGGGTTTCTACTCGTGGGGCCACGGAGGTTCTTTTGGGTGTGGTCTCGTAGGCCGCCGTGCGCCGTGGACGGAGAACAGAGGAGATCGGAGATCGCCGGCAGTGGAGGAAACCCGTGCGTTTCGAGCTGATTTCCGGCCAATCCCGCCGGAATTGATCCTTGTCACAGTTGAGAGATGTATTGTACTCGTTGAGATGAAGCTTCGGTGAGCTTGGCCGTTGGAAAATCTCTCATGTTGACGGCGCGCCGCCGACGGCGCCCGGCGGAGCTCCGGCGACCGTTGACTTTTTTGGAAATGTGTCGAGTTATATGTCGTTTCACTCGTATTCGCGCCTCGATCATCGTCTTGAGGTTTTCAAGTTGATTTGAGTATCAAATTTTCAGTCGAGGGTTTTGAGTGGAGATTTCGGGAATTTCGTCGATTATTTTGCACTGTGTTATATATTTTCGGGAACGGTTGGTTTCCGGGGTGTGGTACAGTGTTGTGAATTGTGATTTTGATCAGATATATTTTATGATTATTCAGGGGATCGAGATTGTGCTTCTGGCGAGGGATCTTCCGCCGGACCACGTGATTAGCGCGAGTGTGCGCTTTACCTATCTATGAGTGGACACTTTTATATTTTCACAGTCGTTGCGAGTTCGTGATTTTGCGTATTTGTTTATATATGATGTTGAGATTATTTATTATTTTCGAAGGTATTATTTTATGTTTTATGGTGATGACATACTTGCATCGATGCTTCGGCTACTCGGCTGATCATCGGTAGTCTGACCAGAGTTGAGAGATTCCTCTGGGCAGGGTTGAGAGATTCCCCTATTATGCCGCCGGGGTTGAGAGATTCGCTTGGCCTATCACCGTCGGGCTTGAACGATTCGCCTGACCGTTAGGCTTGAGAGATTCGCCTGACACCTCCATATATACATTTTCCGAACTCGCTATACTTATTTATTGTATATGAAATTGGTGAAAGGCATATGTTTATTTTCGTCCACTCACTCTAACGTTTAATTGCCTTTCCCCTGGGCTTTTCGGTTTCCGTGCCCAGTTTGCAGTTCAGATTCTAGTGTCTTACGTCGCGGTCGGAGGCTAGTTGTTCGAGCTACCTGTCTTTTCCAGTAGGTTTCTTGTTTCGCCTACTGTTGAATATTTTGTATATATATACACTAGAGGTCACTCTGATATGATACTGATACATGTTTTATGTGGTTTTCCCTAATTTTCTATATTAAATAGTTATGTTTACTTTTTATTACTATTGTTATGATATTGAGAAATCCGGATGGGATTGGTGCCCACGGTTTTGCTTTTGTGGCATAAGATGAAGTGTATTTTCCGGGTGCAGGTTAATAGCAATTCCTTGTTAGTAGCGTTACTCTGCCAAAATTTTTAATGGTTTTTGTTGGATAGTGTTTTCAGAAGGGGATTGATTCCGGTTTAGGAAACTAAATCGGGGTTGGGTCCTTTCAGCTTGGTATCAGAGCATTAGGTTGTCAGATTATGTAGACTTTTGTAGTTATGACGCTTAGGGTATTTGAGTTTGTACAACATGTCTGGAGTGATGACCCGACTGGCCAGCGATACTCATCAATGCTTCGGGTGTTGTGTGTTCTCAAATATCTGAGGTCTGATGATTACGTTCCTTCTGCTTGTACCTAATGCTTGTTTTGTATCTGTAGGATGCCTCCTCGACGTGGTCCCCATGTTGATCGGGAAGTGGATCCTGATGAGGATCGCCAGACGCACGACTTGCTGATGCGAGTGTTGCGTTTGGAGGAGCGTTTTGACCCTGTGGTCAAAGCTCGTACTGCTGGTGCGACTGTCTTTTCGAGTTCAGCTGATCCAAAGATGTGTGAGGCATGGTTGGTTCAAGTTCAACGAGTTTATGAGCATCTGCGTTTTACCCCTGAGCAGATGATAGTGGCAGCAGTCGGTTTACTTGAGTCAGATGCATACTTCTGGTGGGTTAGCACCGATCGGGTACCAGTTGATACTCTGTGGACTTTGTTCCGAGATCTGTTTATGCGGAGATACTTTAACCAGGCTACCCAGCAGCGGAAGTATGAGGAGTTCACAAACTTGAGGCAGGGCAGTTTGTCTGTGCTTGAGTAGTGGGACAGGTTTACCCACTTATCTCGTTTTGCGCGTGACATGGTGGCTACTGAGGAAGCCAAGTGCTGCAGATTTGAGCTGGGTTTGAACTTGAACATCTAGGGGACTCTGACTACGATGCCTCGGAACAACTTCGATGAGTTTGTCAGTGCAGCACTCCGAGGTGAGGATATCGAGAAGGAAAGGCAGATGAGGTACCAGCCTAGATGGTTTGAGGAGGGCGGACCAAGTCAGGGGCTTTCCAAGAGGCAGAGTTCTGATACTTCCGGTTCGGCTTCATCCTCAGGCAGTAGACCATATCGACCACTAGCTGGTGCACCGAGACAGAGGCAGAGATGGAGTAGAGTGTGACGACCCGGACCAGAATCAGCAGAACGACCAGCTATGTACGTGAGTTACCGCGTAATTACTGGTATCCGACGGTTGTTTGGAATTGCCAAGCTTGTTAACGACTTAATTATTGGCCGAGAATTGGAGCTGGGTCTCTTCTCGAGAGTTGTTCTACATGTGATTATGAGTTCGTGGGCAGTTCCGGATCGTTATTTGGACGACCGAGGAATTAATTATGAATATTTGAAGTTCAGATTTAAATGGTGGGCTACTTAACGACTAAATTACCGGACGAGAATTTGGTTTCGGCTTCTTCACGGAAGTTGTTCAGAATTTAATTTCGAGTTCGTGGGAACTTCCGGAGCATGATTTGGAGTTACAAGGAATTAGTTGCGAATTTTTCCGTTTGTTGATTATTTAGTTGATTTAATGTGTGTTGCTTTGAAGGGTTGACTTTTTATCCGTTTGGCCGATATGTTTGACTTTGGGTGATTATTGAAGAGTACGTCGATACGAGTTTGTGGCCGTGAGAATTATCGGAATCGGATATACGACGAGAAAGTTACGCGCGTTTGAAGTTTGTCGAAAAGGATAAGTATGAGTTTCCATTTTGGGAAAGGCTATAAATAGAAACTTTCTGTTTTGGGGCAAGTCAACACTTACCATTTTGAGGTTTGACCGAGTTGACCGAGTCAACTCGGTGGGTGAAGAGAAACGCGACGGAGCTTCACGGTGGCGACGGCGAGCCGCTGTCCGGCCATCTCCGGCCACGGGGTTTGCTCCTCCCACCTCGCCTTGGCCTCCCGAGTCCGAATCCAACCACCTCTCACGGCATGGCTCGCCGGAAAGGGAAGAATTCCGATCAAAAGTTTGAGAGAAATTGGGGTTAATCGGGTTCCTCAAATTCGGCCGAATTGAACTTCAAAAGGTACTGGGTTTTGTAGCCCTCTTCATTGTGATTCTAACCATATAAACATGGTGTTCTAATTCGATTTGAGCTTGGAGAATTTTGGGATTGAAATTTGTGTGTTCATTCGGTTTTTCATGAAATTGACCATGTTAGAGTGAGAATTGGACTTCGGTGCAGTTGACAAAGTTGCTCAGTGGATGATTTTGAGTGGAACAAAGGTTGCTCCGCCGTGAAATTCTCCGGTCAACAGTGGCGCCGCCGTGGACGGCGGTCAACGGCGGCGGTCAACGGTCAGAGTTGACTTTTTGACTTTCGACAAGTCGCATGTCATTTGACTCGAAATCGCGCCCCGATCGCAGTGGGGAGGTTCATTTTTCGAGTTGAGCGTCCGAACGTAAAGTGAGGTATTGTGGTATACATATACGGATTTTCGACGATTCGTCGATTTTGGATTTCGTGTTTCCGAGAACGGTGGTTTCTCGTGGTTTGATTTGTATTGTCGGATTATGATTTTGAATATTGGACATTGTGAATATTCAGGGGTTCGCGATCGTTGTTTTGGCGATGGACTTTCCGCCGGATCACGGGTTAACGCGATACGCGTTACGCCAGTCTGTGAGTGGACATTTCTTTTCACGGATTGCTTGCGAGTCTTTTATAAATGATTTACGAACTTGAGCATGCGGATTGATTATGATTTTACGAGCATGTGTTTTACGATTATGCATATACGAATATACGTATACGAATATATTCATACGTACATATTATGTTTTAAGCATGTGCATAGAAAAGATTTATGATTTGGTTTACACAGAGTACAGTCTCAGTATATGTTGTGGTATCGATACACATTGGCTTCTCGGCTGATCCCCGAGTACGCTCCGGGGGGGACAGATATCCTGACCCGATGCCTTTCTGGCTAGGAATCACGTGTGGGTCTGGGATCCCGTGATTCAGACTGTGCTATCGCGTGGAAGCCCACCAGAGTCTCCGCGATATGTTTTACGTTGCATGCTCTGTACGTGAGTGGTAGTCAGCGTCTCCTCACGTACCATTTGATTTTCATGCATTTGACTCGCATATGATTTTATACGTATATATATTACTTGGTGAAAGACATTTATTTTCGTCCACTCACTCTAACGTGTTTATTGTCTTTCACCTGGGCTTTTCGGTTTCCGTGCCCAGTTTGCAGTTCAGGCTCTGGTGTCGCACGTCGTGGTCGGAGGCATAGTGTTCGAGCTACTTTGTTTCATCCAGTAGGTTTATTGTTCTACCTACTGTGGTATGCGTATACGATAATGTATTAGATGTCGCTCTGAGCTTCCTATTGAATACGTTATACGATTTTACACTGGTTTACAGAAAAGTGTATATATATTTACTACTTTACTTTACTATGATATATTGAGAAATCCGGTTGGGATTGGTGCCCACGGTTTGCCTTTTGTGGCATAGGATGAAGTGTATTTTCCGCGTGCAGGTAATGGTAATTCCGCGATAGTAACGAAACTCTGCCCAAATTTCGAAAAGTTTTTGTTGGTTCGTGTTTTCGAAGGGGTTCGATTCCGGTTTAGGGAGCTAAATCGGGGTTGTGTCCTTTCAGCTTGGTATCAGAGCATTAGGTTATAGGTTCTGTAGACTTCTGTAGTCGTGTTTACTAAGGGTATTTGAGAATGTACAGCATGTCTGGAATGGTGACCCGACCGGCCGGCGGATAATCATCAAATTCCGGGTGTTGTATGCTTTCAAATATTTGAAGTTCCATGATTACGTTCCACTTGTTGTGAACGATATTGTATTCATTAGGATGCCTCCTGACGTGCTTTCCGTGTCGTTTTGATTGTGGATCCTGTTGAGGATCATACGACGCGTGAATTGCTAGAGAACAGTGGATTCAGATGAGTATTCAGAGTTCAGAGAATTGTGTGGCACGGTTTGCTTGGGGATGTGTATATGAGTGTCTATATGTTGCCTCAGAGTTGAGATTTGTGGCAGTGATGTGTGCCTGAGTTAGTTTGTTGTGTTTGGTGGGCTGATATTGTGTGAGTTCCGGTTGCGACTCCATGGCCTACATTCAGAGTGTTGTTTATACAGTAAAGGTTTATCAGGCTACCCAGCAATCGAATGTGGAGTGTTTATCCACCTGAGGCAGAGATGCATTGTACACATGTTTGTCCTTATTTGCACGAGTTATGTGGCTTCAGAGGAAGCTATGCACGAGGTTCGAGATCAGTTTGAACCTGAGCATCAGAGAGATTCTGATTGATGTGCCTCGAGATATCCGTGAGGAGCTTGGTGTGCTGCACTCAGTGGCGAGGCTATCGAAAAGGAAAGATGTACACGGTTTTCGATGTGACGGTTTGAGGAAAGTGGATTCAGCAGTGAGATTTTGATGAGGTTGAGTTCCGATACTTCGGGATCAGTGACTTCATCAGGCTGTGGTCCTTTCGATTATGTTGAGGGTTCTCTGCTGATCCGTTTGGCGATGGCGGAGATCTCGGTGTAGCGGACTTGCTCCTGTGGCATGAGTTTGGGCGATCGTTGGTGATCCTTTCACGCAGCAGGTGTTGCGGTGTCTGGTACTCATGGTACACTTTCAGTTGCTGTTTCGGTGGCCAGGAGGGTCACGTTACGAGGAAGTGCCCTTAGCCAGCTGTGTTAGCGGTTCAACAGCTCGGAGTTTACGAGGAAATCATGATGCTATTTCTGGGGCTTGGTGAACTCAGATTTCTAGACGTGCCATTCAGCAAGTCGCATTTGACGCGGGCAGCTAGTTGGGCATGTTGGAGTTCGTGCCATGACCTTGTTGAGGACAGACTTTTCTCCGAGGTTGCTGTTGTTCAATATCCATGGCTATTGTACCTGTATCTCCACTTCCGAGGTCTTGGAGAGTGTTGCATCCATCCGGAGGTTGCGAGACCCTTGTTGGAGGTTATGACTTAGCCGCGGATATGTTATAGCTAGATATTGTGGTTTTGTTATGGTTGTGAGTATGGACTTACTGACGACGCATTTGGCGATGTTCGAGTGCCTCGAGGAGGAGGTTGTGTTTTGACGACCAGATTTCCCCGAGATGCTGTTTCGCGGTGATGGTCGAGCGGATGATGGAGACGGGTGGTGTTGTTTGATTAGCTCATGTTGTGGATACTACGATTGCTGTACCTGACATTGGCGACATTGAGGTGGTTCCCGAGTTTCCAGGTGTGTTCCGGAGGAGTTACCAAGTGTTCCTCCAGTTCGGGAGACTGACTACATCATTGAGCTTGTACCAGGCGCTGGACTCATTTTACCGACGTCTTGTCGTTCGGAATCAGCGGAGCTGATGGAGTTACAGTTTTGACTCCAGAAGTTGCTGGAGGAGGTTTCAGGAGATTTCATGCGACCCCGCGTATTTGCGTGGTGTGCTCTTGCATCAGTTGTGCGACTGTTTGTATGGTTCGATAAGGTGGCGCATTGACTACCGGAAGCTTGATTTGCTTCAGAGGAGAGTGAGTATCCTCCGCTTCAGATTGACGATTGGTTGATCAGCTTGCGAGAGCTTCAGTATTTTCGAGGATTGATTTTGGGTCCGGATACCATCAGTTGGGGACCGATGAGTCAGATGTGGTTTGGACAGCTTTCGGATCTCGGTGCGGGCATCAGGAGTTCTTGGTCACACTGTTTGGTTGACCAATGCCCCGTTGATTGTGTGGACTTGATGGACCAGGTGTTCAGACGGTTTCTGGACGAGTTGCGGTCATGTTCGTTGGCAATATCCTGATGTACTCCAGGAGTGTGAGCAGTACCTGAAGCAGTTGCAAGCGGTTTTGCGGACTTCGCAAGACGATCTGTTGTTTGCGAAGTTCAGCCAGTATGAGTTTTGGTTAATTAGTGTGAAGATTTTGGGTTGTGTGATGTTATTCGAGGGAGTTGACGTGGATCCTGACCAGTTTGAAGCCGTGTTGATTTGGGGTTGACCTACCTGTGTACCAGAGATCCAGAGTTTCTCTTGGGTTTGGCAGGCTATTACCGACGGCTTGTGCAGGATTTTTACGGATTGCCACTTCACTTTCCGGATTGACGAAAAGGTGTCAAGTCGAGTGGTTCGATGCACGCGAGGAGAGTTACTTCCTCATGCAGGATGGTTGACCGTTGCTTCGATTTTGACCTTACCTGACGATTGTGACGAGTTCGTGGGTTATGGCGATGCATCGAGATTTGGTTTGGGTTGTGCTTTGATGCTGTGTAGCAGAGCGGTGGCTCATGGTTACGGATAGTGGAAACCTTATGAGGCTACGTATCCGGAGTTTGATTCGGGTGTAGCTGTATTTGTGTTAGTATCAGAGAGTTTGAGACACTATAGTTATGACGTGCAGCGCAGTGTAGGATGTACACTGACCACTGAGTTTCATCCACTTGCATTTTCGGCCAGATTTGGGCTTGAGGCAGTGTAGATGGATGAGGTCGACTCACGGCTATGGCTACACTTTTGAGCTTGTGCAGGAAAGGCTAGAGGTTGTACTTTGACCATCCGTCTGGGATGTTGTTGTTGATGCATTCAGTCGAGAGTTAGGAGTTTCAGTATTGCATGTGTGTATGTGTGACTTGAGTTTCCGTGTTAGCCGAGTGTGGGCTACGAGAACTGAGTTTGAGTACGATGGTGTTGAGGTTCGTGATTTTGCGCATGTTTGGCACTAGTGATGCGGAGAAGTGTCAGATACTTCGAGTTTACTACTCGTGACGCAACATGAAGAGCAATGTAGCAGTTTGAGTGTGCATTTGCCACTTTTGTCGACTGGTGATGGCTAGGAGGCAGAGACTTGCCGAGATGTGTTAGCCATTTGAGGTTTCCGGTTATACGTGGTGATTGTTACTGTGATTGTGTGTGTTTGTATGCACTTTGGTTTGTGATACCAGTTGTTGGACCAGTGTGGACCATTTGACGAATTTAGTACGTTCCTTGTACTTCGGAGATGATTTCAGTGGCAGGCTATCATGGCTGTGTTTGATGGAGGTTGTCCACCTACGTGGTGTACCTGTGTCCCAGTTCGCCGATCGAGGTGATCAGCTATGACTAAGTGTTGGCGAGCTTTGCAGCGAGCATTAGGGACCAGATTACGAGTTAGTACCGGTCCTTGTCCTCGGATTGACGAGCGATCTTTGAGGACTATTCAGACCTTGGAGGGTATATTGTGGACCTCGGTATTGCAGTTCCGGAGGATTCGGGACCAGCAGTTTCAGCGGTTTGAGTTTGCTTGCAGTACTAGTTTGTGAACCACTGTGGTTTTGAGGTTGTTTGATGTTGATTTGAGGTATGTTGTTGTACTTCACTGTGCTGGAGCGAGTTTGGTTTGAGTTTGAGTTGATGTTTGATTCTGATTTTGTGGAGTGTGTTACCACAGACTGTTGGATTAGCGGAAATGAGTTGATTATTGCCGAGTTCGATGTTTGAGTTGTGTTGATACGAGTATGCTGAGTTGTGAATTGACACGTTGTTTTGATTTGTATGTGGCCATAGGCAAGTTTGTGTTATTCCGTATGGTTCGGCATCGCCTATAGTATTGGCTTTTATGTGTGTATGTATTCCGTGTGGCGGAACTGTGTTTCAGGTTTGTTATGTGTTGTGTACCCTATCTGTTCCTTATGTAGGAACACTTGGCTATTGTGTGGAGCCAGTTCAGATTTGTGATTTGTGCGTACAGGGATTTCAGCACGGAGCTATCTCCTATTGTGGAGTCAGTTGCCAGAGTTGTTTAGTTGATGTAGCCACTGAGCAGTTGAGCAGTATGCAGAGGCAGTGTTCCTACTTTTAGCCAGCAGACTTGGAAATTTCGAGGTCGAAATTTTTCTAAGGGGGTGGATTTGTGACGACCCGGACCAGAATCAGCAGAACGACCAGCTATGTACGTGAGTTACCGCGTAATTACTGGTATCCGACGGTTGTTTGGAATTGTCAAGCTTGTTAACGACTTAATTATTGGCCGAGAATTGGAGCTGGGTCTCTTATCGAGAGTTGTTCTACATGTGATTATGAGTTCGTGGGCGGTTCCGGATCGTTATTTGGACGACCGAGGAATTAATTATGAATATTTGAAGTTCAGATTTAAATGGTGGGCTACTTAACGACTAAATTACCGGACGAGAATTTGGTTTCGGCTTCTTCACGGAAGTTGTTCAGAATTTAATTTCGAGTTCGTGGGAACTTCCGGAGCATGATTTGAAGTTACGAGGAATTAGTTGCGAATTTTTCCGTTTGTTGATTATTTAGTTGATTTAATGTGTGTTGCTTTGAAGGGTTGACTTTTTATCCGTTTGGCCGATATGTTTGACTTTGGGTGATTATTGAAGAGTACGTCGATACGAGTTTGTGGCCGTGAGAATTATCGGAATCGGATATACGACGAGAAAGTTACGCGCGTTTGAAGTTTGTCGAAAAGGATAAGTATGAGTTTCCATTTTGGGAAAGGCTATAAATAGAAACTTTCTGTTTTGGGGCAAGTCAACACTTACCATTTTGAGGTTTGATCGAGTTGACCGAGTCAACTCGGTGGGTGAAGAGAAACGCGACGGAGCTTCACGGTGGCGACGGCGAGCCGCCGTCCGGCCATCTCCGGCCACGGGGTTTGCTCCTCCCACCTCGCCTTGGCCTCCCGAGTCCGAATCCAACCACCTCTCACGGCGTGGCTCGCCGGAAAGGGAAGAATTCCGATCAAAAGTTTGAGAGAAATTGGGGTTAATCGGGTTCCTCAAATTCGGCCGAATTGAACTTTAAAAGGTACTGGGTTTTGTAGCCCTCTTCATTGTGATTCTAACCATATAAACATGGTGTTCTAATTCGATTTGAGCTTGGAGAATTTTGGGATTGAAATTTGTGTGTTCATTCGGTTTTTCATGAAATTGACCATGTTAGAGTGAGAATTGGACTTCGGTGCAGTTGACAAAGTTGCTCAGTGGGTGATTTTGAGTGGAACAAAGGTTGCTCCGCCGTGAAATTCTCCGGTCAACAGTGGCGCCGCCGTGGACGGCGGTCAACGGCGGCGGTCAACGGTCAGAGTTGACTTTTTGACTTTCGACAAGTCGCATGTCATTTGACTCGAAATCGCGCCCCGATCGCAGTGGGGAGGTTCGTTTTTCGAGTTGAGCGTCCGAACGTAAAGTGAGGTATTGTGGTATACATATACGGATTTTCGACGATTCGTCGATTTTGGATTTCGTGTTTCCGAGAACGGTGGTTTCTCGTGGTTTGATTTGTATTGTCGGATTATGATTTTGAATATTGGACATTGTGAATATTCAGGGGTTCGCGATCGTTGTTTTGGCGATGGACTTTCCGCCGGATCACGGGTTAACGCGATACGCGTTACGCCAGTCTGTGAGTGGACATTTCTTTTCACGGATTGCTTGCGAGTCTTTTATAAATGATTTACGAACTTGAGCATGCGGATTGATTATGATTTTACGAGCATGTGTTTTACGATTATGCATATACGAATATACGTATACGAATATATTCATACGTACATATTATGTTTTAAGCATGTGCATAGAAAAGATTTATGATTTGGTTTACACAGAGTACAGTCTCAGTATATGTTGTGGTATCGATACACATTGGCTTCTCGGCTGATCCCCGAGTACGCTCCGGGGGGGGGGGGGACAGATATCCTGACCCGAGGCCTTTCTAGCTAGGAATCACGTGTGGGTCTGGGATCCCGTGATTCAGACTGTGCTATCGCGTGGAAGCCCACGAGAGTCTCCGCGATATGTTTTACGTTGCATGCTCTGTACGTGAGTGGTAGTCAGCGTCTCCTCACGTACCATTTGATTTTCATGCATTTGACTCGCATATGATTTTATACGTATATATATTACTTGGTGAAAGACATTTATTTTCGTCCACTCACTCTAACGTGTTTATTGTCTTTCACCTGGGCTTTTCGGTTTCCGTGCCCAGTATGCAGTTCAGGCTCTAGTGTTCGAGCTACTTTGTTTCATCCAGTAGGTTTATTGTTCTACCTACTGTGGTATGCGTATACGATAATGTATTAGATGTCGCTCTGAGCTTCCTATTGAATACGTTATACGATTTTACACTGGTTTACAGAAAAGTGTATATATATTTACTACTTTACTTTACTGTGATATATTGAGAAATCCGGTTGGGATTGGTGCCCACGGTTTGCTTTTTGTGGCATAGGATGAAGTGTATTTTTCGCGTGCAGGTAATGGTAATTCCGCGATAGTAACGAAACTCTGCCCAAATTTCGAAAAGTTTTTGTTGGTTCGTGTTTTCGAAGGGGTTCGATTCCGGTTTAGGGAGCTAAATCGGGGTTGGGTCCTTTCATAGAGATCGACCGCTGCGACCACAGTCTAGTGGAGGTTTTAGCGGTTCCAATTAACCTCGGCGTACCGGTGGCTCTTTTGCCGTACCGAGGGAGTACCCGTTGTGTAGTCTCTGCAGCAGGCACCATGTTGGTCCGTGTCAATGAGGCCCTATCATTTGTTTTCGTTGTGGCCAGGTGGGCCACTATGCGAGAGAGTGTTTCCAGCTTGATGGTGCTGGTAGACAGGCGGCCCAGAGTTCCGGAGGAGAGCGAGGTGCCACTTCGGGGGCTCGACCAGTACAGTTTTTGGGCCAGGGCGGACAATAGGGACAGCCTCAGCGTGGACGACCAGTTGGGCAGGCCAGGGTTCATGCCATGACTTTGCGAGAGGACAGAGCTTCACCGGAGGTTGTTATCGGTACATTGCATGTCTTTGGTATTCCAGTACTTACATTGTTAGATCCAGGTGCTACGCATTCATTCACGTCATATAAACTATCATCTTTAGCTACGGTACCTACGTCTCCACTTTCGGGGTTGTAGAGAGTGTTGTATCCGTCAGGTAAGATTGTGAGTATTGGCTAGGTATACAGGGATTATGAGATTTTTATTGGAGGCCATGGCTTAGCCGCGGATTTGTTGTTGCTTGATATCGTCGACTTTGACGTGATTTTGGGTATGGACTTCTTAGAGACACATTGGGACATGTTTGACTGTCACAAGAAGGAGGTTGTGTTTCGACGACCAGGACCAGGCTTTCCCGAGATATTATTTCGCAGCGAGAAGATCACTTCATTGCCATGTGTGATTTCCGCGATGAAGGCAGATCGGATGATGAAGAAGGGTTGTGTTGCTTATTTAGCTTATGTTGTGGACACCACGGTGGCTGTGCCGGATATCGGTGGTATTGAGGTTGTTTCTGAGTTTCCGGATGTGTTTCCGAAGGAGTTACCGGGTATATCTCCAGTTCAGGAGATTGATTTCACTATTGGGATATTACTGGGTACAGGACCCATATCTCAGGCACCGTATCGTATGGCGCCAGCGGAGTTGAAAGAGTTACAGGTTCAACTTCAGGAGTTGCTAGAGAAGGGTTTTAGTCGACCTAGTGTTTCGCCGTGAGGTGCCCCGGTTTTGTTTATACGGAAGAAGGACGGATCCATGCGATTGTGCATCGATTACCGGAAACTGAATCAGGTCACTGTAAAGAACAAGTATCCGTTGCTGCGGATTGACAACTTGTTTGATCAGCTCAAGGGAGCTTCAGTCTTTTCGAAGATTGATCTCAGGTCCGGATATCATCAGCTGAGGATCTGAGAGTCTGATGTGGCTAGGGCAGCTTTCAGATCGCGGTATGGGCATTACAAGTTCTTGGTTATGCCGTTTGGGTTGACCAACCCCCCCCCCCCCCCCCCCCCCCCCCCGCAACCTTTATGGACTTGATGAACCAGGTGTTCAGACAATTTCTGGACAAGTTCGTGATCGTGTTCATCGATGATATTTTGATCTATTCCAGGAGTGTGGGCCAGCACAAGAAGCATTTGCGAGCAGTGTTGCGGACTTTGTGGGATAATCAGTTGTTTGCGAAGTTCAGCAAGTGCGAGTTTTGGTTGGACAGTGTGAAGTTTCTAGGGCACGTGATATCGGCTGAGGGAGTCAACGTTGATCCTGACAAGATCGAGGCCGTGCTGAATTGGAGTAGACCTACCACCGTAGTTTCTTGGGTTTGGCAGGCTACTACTGGCGTTTTGTGTAGGATTTTTCTCGGATTGCTACTCTATCGACCAGATTGACGAAGAAATGCGTCAAGTTTGAGTGGTCCGATACATGTGAGGAAAGTTACTTACTCCTGAAGGAAAAGTTGACTACTGCACCGGTTCTGACTTTACCGGATGACAGCGGTGAGTTTGTGGTTTATAGAGATGCGTCGAAGTTGGGACTTGGTTATGTGCTGATGCAGTATGGCAGAGTTGTAGCCTACGGTTCCAGGCAACTGAAACCACACGAAGTCAGCTATCCGACCCATGATTTGGAGTTGGCTGCTATCGTATTAGCGTTGAAGAGTTGGAGACATTACTTGTACTGAACCCAGTGTAAGATTTACACCGATCACAAGAGTCTCACTTACTTACGGACGCATCCAGACTTGAACATGAGGCAGCGCAGGTGGATGGAGTTGATCAACGACTATGATTGCACTTTCGAGTACCATCCAGGAAAGGCCAATGTTGTTGCCGATGCACTCAGTTGGAAATCCGGAGCTTCGTTGTTCTATGTGTGTGTGGTCAAAGTGTCTGTGTTAGCCGAGCTTCGAGCTACGGGTGCCAAGTTCGAGTGGGATGATGAGGGAGCTTTGTTGTCCAGTTTCCAGGTTCGACCCGTGTTGGTTGATCAGGTTCGGGAAGCTCAGGATTCAGATTCCTACATATTGGACAAGAAGACCATGATACGGAATGGTGTGCCAACAGAGTTTCAGTTGAGTGATGATGGTACGTTGCTATTCAGAGGCAGATTGTGCATACCCAGAGACGAGAGTCTAAAGAAGGAGATTTTGGATGAGGCTCATTGTTCTGCGTATGCGATGCATCCCAGAGGTACGAAGATGTTTCGTACACTTCGAGCGTATTACTGGTGGCGCAACATGAAGCGGGAGATTGCCGCATATGTGAGCCGATATTTGATCTGTTAGCAGGTTATAGCGGAGAGGCAGAAGCCTGCGGGGAAATTGCAGCCACTGGAGATTCTGGTTTGGAAGTGGGAGCATATTACCATGGATTTCGTTTATCAGTTGTCACGTACTTCGGCTGGAAACACTGGTATTTGGGTTATTGTGGATCGACTGACGAAATCCGCTCATTTTCTCGCACTTCTAGGGAAGATTTCAGTGGGTAGATTGGCCAAGCTATATTTGTCAGAGATCGTTCTGAAAGGACCTAACCCCGATTTAGTTGCCTAAACCGGAATCGAACCCCTTCTGAAAACGTGAACCAACAAAAACCATCAAAATTTCGGCAGAGTTTCGTTACTAACGCAGAATTACCATTACCTGCACCCGGAAAATACACTTCATCCTATGCCACAAAAATCAAACCGTGGGCACCAATCCCATCCGGATTTCTCAATATATCAACAAAAATGTAAAGTAGTAAATATAACTATACTTTACAGAAATCCGTGGAAAATCGTATAAGAATATACATCAAAATATTCAGAGCGACTTCTAATATAAATATACAAATAGTAGGCCAAACTAAGAACCTACCATAAAAGAAACATCGCTCGAATACTATACCTCCGACCACGACGTGCGACACCAGAATCTGAACTGCAAACTGGGCACGGAAACCGAAAAGCCCAGGGGAAATACATGAAAACTGTTAGAGTGAGTAGACGAAAATAAATGTCTTTCGCCAATTAATATATGTTATAAAAACATATGCGAGTCCAGATGCATAAATAATCAAATAGTACACGAGGGAGACTCTAACTCCTCACGCGTACAGAGCATGCATAAAAATCCCACGGGGTCGCTCGTGGACACATCCGTGCTTGTACAGTCCGAATCGCGGGATCCCAGACCCACACGTGATTCCAGCCAGAAAGGCCTCAGGTCAGAGGTCTGCCTCCCCCCGGTAAAGGACTCGGGTCAGGAGTCACAGCCTCCCCCGGTACACATCCTCAGGGATCAGCCGGGATGTGAGTGTATCGATACAACAACATATATAAAGACTGTACTCTGTGTAAACCAAATCGTAAATAGTTCGATGCAAATGCATGAAACAATATATAAGTGCATATACGTAATATATATACTGGTATAGGCATAATCGTATAACACATGCTCATGTAAATCGAAATCTCGTATGCATGCTCAAGTTTGTAAAACGTGTAATAAGACTTGTAAACAATCCGTGAAAAGAAATTGTCCACTCACAGACTAGCGTAAAGCAGTTCGCGTTAATCCCGTGATCCGGCGGAAAATCTCTCGCCAAACGAACGATCACGAACCCCTGATTAATCACAAAATCTATTCCTCAAAATCATAATTCAGTACCTCGATTCAAATCACGAAAAACATCCATTCTCGGAAACACATAATTCAATTACGACGAATTGTCGAAAATCCGATAATCACATCACAACACCTCGCTATAATTTCGGACGCTCAATTCGAAAAACAAACCTCACCACTGCGATCGGGGCGCGATTTCGAGTGAAATGACATATAATTCGTCGAAAACTACGCCGGGCGAAAAGTCGCCGCCGCCGCCGTCGTCGCTGCCCCATCGCCGGAAAATCCATACCTGCCCAGAAAAATACATGGCATACATGGTTTTGAAGATCTTGACGATTCCAACAACTTTCCAGTTATAAGTTAAGGCCAATTTTGACCGGAAAACCTCCAAAAATCAACCCAAAGTTCCAAACCCTTACCGAAATTTCAATTCGACGGATCTCTCTCCTCCGGCCACGGCAACCTCTCAAACCACTTGCAATAGCTTCCTCTCATTGAGGCTAACAAAATCCCTCAAAGAGAAGCCACCATCTCGGCCTCCACGCCGCCACCCGAATCGATCAAAACTCGCCGGAATTTCCCCATTTTCGCCGCCACTTTTCTTCCTCCTCCGGCCACCATAGGAGGTGATCCACCTACCAATCCGAAGAGGAGCACGATGTCACGAGCTTAGTTTTTTGCTAGCACTCGTGCGGCCTTAGCACTCCCCTTATGCTAAGTCAGCCTAACTGTCGCCAACGCTGGGCTAGAACAACCGAAAGATCGAAGGGAGAAGAGCTTTGAAAGAAGAACTTGTATTGCTAAAGAAAGCTTTACAAAGGTGAGTTCCTAGAGTTCCTTACTCTTCTTCTCACTACTTCTTTCTAATCTTTCTATTCTACCTCAAATGGGAGGGGAGGTTCCCTTTTATAGTCTCCACCTCCAAGCCTATGTGTTTCTAGACTAATCTAGCACATATACAAATATAGGGAGTTCTAGACCTATCTAGACAACTCCAAGATGTCCCTTGACGCTTCTAGAGTTCTCCGGAGTGACCTTGACCCATGAGCCTCTCTAAGGTTCTAGAGAGTTCAAGACCCCTCTTGATGCTTCCTGAGTCTTCCGGAGACTTCCGCAACCTTCCGTAACCTTCTAAGGCCTTCCACAGCCTTCCGGCACCTTCTGGAGTGATCCGGGTGCCTCCGTACCATTCCGAACCCTTCCGGATGCTACCACGCTGTTCCAGACCCCTCCGGAACTGACCCCGCTATTCCGGACCTTTCCGGAACTGTCGCTGATGTTCTGCACCCTTCCAGCACCTTCCAGGCCCACCTGGGTGCCTCTGGCAGCTCCCCGGGTGCCCCTGGCAGCCCACCCGGTTGCCTCTGGCAGCCACCCGGGTGGCACCCGGCTGCCTTCTGTCGCGTCGGACAGCCCCCTGGCTGCTTTGGGCAGCCCTCGTATGTGTCTGGCAGCCCCCTCTGGGTGCCTCTAGCTGTCCTCGGAGGCTTCTAGGGTGCTCCAACCTTATCCTTGAGCCATGCTTCCCTCGCGAATGCTCAAGGCAACCCTTGAAATGTTGGCGGGGCGTGACATTCTCCCCCACCCGATCTCGCGATGCCCTCATCGCGGCTTCCCCATTGTAGCGTCGGATCTCGTCCTTGAATCGCCACAATACGTCATCGGACTCCCAGCTGGCTTTCGTATCGGGTATACCTCTCCACTTGATAAGGTACTCCCTGTGGCTTCGCCTCCCCAGGCGATAAGTGACTCTATCCGTGAGCACTTTGTCCACGACCTTTGTTATCACCCGATGCGTAGCTTCCTTAGCTGGCTCCTTCACGAGTTGTAATGCCGACAACACCTTCGCGCCTTGCTTGGTGACTTTTTTTGGCACTACACAAACCTTGTCGCCGTCCATGATAAACATGCTTTTGGCGAATGGTATCGGAATCGCCTTGACCCGATTATGGAACTCCATTCCCAAGATAACTTTGTAGTCATCCATGGGCACTATCGAGAAGTATAATTTCCCATGCCAAGCCCCCATGCTTGTCTTGACTCCTCGAACTCTCCCTAGAGTTGGCTGAGTTGGTGAATTGACCGCCTTCATGAAGTCTCCTCCATCGTTGCCCTGAAGTCTCCTCCATCGTTGCCCTTAAGTCCCAACCTTTGAGCCTCCTCAATGGAAATGAAGTTGTGGGATGCACCTGTGTCGATCATCGCCACCGTTGGCTTTCCCTTTATAGTGATGTCGACAAAGTGTAAGCCTTTACCTTCATCCGTAGGAGTGGATTCGATCACATTCAGCAGCTGTATAGCCCCCATACGTGCATCCTCGTGGCCACCCTTGGCCTCCATCTCACTTTGACGGGTCCCTAGAATTGCGCCCAACGCATTCTTCTTTGGGCAGTCCCTCGCCCAATGAGGACCGTCGCAAAGGAAACACCGGTTGTCATTGAGCTTCCCTGAGCTCCTCGTGTCCCTTTGCTTGCCCTTGTCCAATCTCCGTCCCGAGTGGTTGTTTTGCCGGAACTCGTCCCTGTGTGGGCCTCCGTTCCTCTCACGTAGGCCTCTGTCTCCCCCACCCTTGACATGAATACTCTCTTCCTCCCTCGGCTGGCTGCTAATCTCCTCTCGACTAGTGTAGTCGATTAGGCTTTCGGCCACAGCTATGGCGGTAGCAAGGTCTTGCACCCCACGTCGCCTTAACTCGGCCTTGGCCCATGCTTGGAGACCATCCATGAAATTAAAGAGAGCATCCTTGTCGGTCATATCGGGGATCTCAAGCACTAGATTGGTGAAATCCTTGACATACTCACCAATCGACCCCGAGTGCTTGAGCCTCCGCAATCGAGCTCTTGCCTCATCCTCGGCATTCTCGGGATAGAATTGCCTCTTAAGATCCTTCTTAAATTCATCAAAGGTAGAGATGGTGCACGTACCTTTTTCAATGTCTCCTCGCCTTCGCCTCCACCACAACATGGCTGTGTCGGTGAGGTAGAGAGCCGCTGCCCGAATCTTGGCATCCTCCTCGCTGATGCCTACGGCTCTGAAATATTGATCTAGCCCCCATAAGAAGTTGTCCACTTAACGAGCGTTGCGCGAACCTCCGAAACTGTTTAGCTTTGGCACCTCCACGTGCCTAGCCTCCCCCATACCACTGGTGCTTGTCCCCGTCGATGCCAATGCGCGCTTGCATAGGGTCAAGTCCCCATGCATCTCCTCCATGCATGCAAGCGTGATATTTAGCTCCATGCTGAAATCCATGTACCCACAAATCTCAAATCTAAACTGGCTCCACACAATTGCCAGGTGTTCTTGCATAAGGAACTGATAGGGTACACAACATACAATAAATCAGATATATAGTTCCACCATACTGAACACAACACACACAAAAGCCAACGCTATAGGCAATGCCGAACTATACGGCATAACACAAACTCGCCTATGATCACATACGGATCAAAATAACGTCACAATTTATAACTCAGCCTACACACACCAATCATAACTCAAACGTCGAACTCGGGCAAGTATCAACCTGTTTCCACTAATCTGAAAGTCTGTGGTAGCACATCCCACAAAATCAGGATCCAACGTCAGCTCAAACCAAACTCGCTCCAGCACAATGGAGTACAACATCGTTCCTCAAAACGACATCATGCAACGTCAAAATCATAGTGGTCTCCAAACTGGTACTGCAAGCAATCTCGAATGGCTGAAACTGCTGCTCCCAAATCCGTCGGAACTACAATACACGAGACCACAACATGTCCTCCAAGGTCTGAATAGTCCTCAAAGATCGCTCACCAATCTGAGGATAAGAACCGGTACTAACTTGTAATCTGGTCCCCAATGCTCACTACAACGCTTGCCAACACTCAGTTGTAACTGATTACCTCGATCAGCAATCTGGGACACAGGTACACCATGAAATGGACAATCTCCACCAAACTTAGCTATGTCAGCCTGCCATCGAAATCTATTCCGGAAAGTACAAGTAAACGTACCAAGTTCATCAAATGGTCCACAATGGCCTGACAACTGGTACCACAAACCGAAGTGCATACTGGCACATAAAACCATAGCGACAAACTCTAACTTCTAATCAGAAATCTCCAATAGCTGTAACTTCCTGGCAAGTCTCTGCCTCCTAGCCATCACCTGCCGACAAATGTGGCATCTGCACACACAAGCTACTACGTTCTTCTACAGGTTGCGTCACGAGTAGAAAACTCGAAATATCTTACGCATCTTCGCACCACTAGTGCATAACGCACACAACACAATGAGCTTCAACACCATCACACTCGAACTGAGCTTTCATAGCTCGCAACTTGGCTATCACGGAAACTCGAGCCACACACACATGAAACACTGAAGCTCTTGACTTTCGACTGAATGCATCAGCAACAACATCCCAGATGGATAGTCAATGTACAACCTCTAGCCTTTCTCGAATAAACTCAAATGTGCAGCCATAGTCGTTAGTCGACCCCATCCATCTACACTGCCTCAAGCTCAATTCTGGTCAAAAATGTAAGTAGATGAAATTCAAGTAATCAGTGTACATCCTACACCGCGCTGCACGCCGTAGCAGTAGTGTCTCCAATTCTTCGATGCTAACATAAGGACAGTTACACCCAAATCATACATAGGATACGTAGCTACATAAAGTTTCCACTGACTGAAACCATGAGCCATCGCTCTACCAAGCTGCATCATATCATAACCAAATCCAAAACTTGATGCACCACCGTAACCCACGAACTCACCTTGATCGTCAAGTAAGGTCAAAACAGAAGCAACGGTCAACCATCCCTCAGGAGTAAGTAACTCTCCTCGCGTGCATGGAACCACTCGAACTTGACGCCTTCTTCGTCAATCCGGAAAGTGAAGTGGTAATCAGGGAAAATCCTGCACAATGCACCGAAAGTAGCCTGCTAAACCCAAGAGACTCCCGATCTCTGGTACAATGGTAAGGTAATCCCCAAATCAACACGGCTTCTAACTGATCGGAATCCACACAGACTCCTTCAGCTAACATCACGTGACCTAAAATCTTCACTCAAATCAACCATAACTCACACTTACTGAACTTTGCCAACAACTGATCATCTCGTAAGGGCCGCAAAACCGCTCGCAATTGCTTCAGGTACTGGCCCACACTCCTGGGGTAAATCAGGATGTTGTCGACGAACACGACCGCAAACTCGTCCAGAACCGTTTGAACACCTGGTCCATCAAGTACGTAAAAGCTGCGGGGCATTGGTCAACCAAACAGCGTGACAAAGAACTCTTGATGCCCACACCAAGATCCAAAAGCTGTCCAAACCACATATGACTCATCGATCCTCAACTGATGGTATCCGGACTCGAATTCAATCTTCGAAAAGACTGAAGCTCTCGCAAGCTGATCAAACCAATCATCAATCCGAAGCGGAGGATACTCACTCTCCTTTGAAGCGAATCAGGCTTCCGGTAGTCATTGCACCACCTCGTCGAACTATCCAACATTCGCACAACTAATGCAAGAGCACACCAAGCAGGTACGCTGGGTCGCACGAAAACTCCTCCAACGACTCTTGAAGTTTAATCTGTAACTCCATCAGCTTCGCTGGCTCCGAACGACAATATGCCAGTAAAATGTGTCCAGCGCCCGGTACAAGCTCAATGGTGTAGTCGGTCTCCCCAACTGGAGGAATACCTGGTAACTCCTCCGAAACACACCTGGAAACTCAGGAACCACCTCAATGTCGCCAATGTCGGGCACAACAACCGAAGTATCCACAACATGAGCTAAGGAAAAAACACAACCCGTTTCCACCATCCGCTCGACCATCATCACTGAAATAACACATGGTGATAAAATATTCTTTTCACCGTGAAACAGTATCTCGGAAAAAGTCTGGTCGTCGAAACACAACCACCTTCTCGTGATACTCGAACACAGCCAAATGTGTCGCCAAAAGTCCATACTCAACATCGTAACAAAATCAACGATATCCAGCAATAACAACTCAGCGGCTAAGCCATATCCTCCAATAAGGATCTCATAACCTCCGGATGGATGCAACACTTTCCAAAACCTTGGAAGTGGAGATGCAGGTACAATAGCCATGGATATCAAGCAACAGTAACCTTGGAGAAACTCCATCCTCATACAAGGTCGTGGCACGAACTCCAGCATGCCCAACTAGTCGTCCACGTCAATTGTGACTTGTTGATTAACTCGTCAAAAAGGCTACATAGATCAAACTCCAAGAATAGCATCATGACCTCGTGAACTCTAAGCTGCCGAACCGCTAAAACAACTGGCTGAGGCGCTCCCTCGTAACGTGACCCTCCTACCCACCATAATGGCAACTGAAAGTGCTCCACGAACACAAGTCACAGCGACACCTGCTGTGAGGAAGGATCACCAACGATCGCCCACACTCATGCCACAGGAACAAGTCCACTACTCCGTGATCTCCACCATCACCAAACGGATCCTCTGCTTGATTTGATGACCCACATCATTATCGAAAAGGCCACAGCAGCCTGATGAAGTCACTGATTCCGAGGTGCCTGAACTCAACCTCATCAAAATCTCGACTAAGTCCACTTTCCTCAAACCAACACATCGGAAACCACGTACACCTTTCCTTTTCAATAGCCTCGCCTCTGAGTGCAGCACACTAAGCTCCTCACGGTTGTCTCGAGGCATATCAGTCAAGATCTCTCTGATGCTCAGGTTCAAACTCACCTCGTACCTCGTGCACCGCCTCCTCTGAAGCCACATAACTCGTGCACACAGGGACAAACATGTAAAAAATACATCTCTGCCTCAGGTGGGTAAACACTCCTCATTCGATTGCTGGGTAGCCTGATTAAACCATTACCGTATAAATAATACTTTGAAAGTAGGCAATGGAGTCGCAACAGGAACTCACACAATACCAGCCCACCAAATGCAACGATCTGACTCAGGCAAAACATCAACTACAACAATTCACTGCTCTGAGGCAACATGTAAACGCTCATACACGCACAACCAGGCAAACCGTGTCACACAATTCTCTGAATTCAGAATGCTCATCCAAACCCACAATTCACTGGCAAATCGCGCGTCGATTAATCCACAATAGGATCCACAATCGTACCGACACGGATAACACGCCAAGGAGGCATCCTAATGAATAAAACATCGTTCATAACAAGTAGAACATAATCATGGAACTTCAAATATTTGAAAGCATACAACACCCGAAGTATTGATGAGTATCCGCCAGCCGGTCGGGTCACCATTCCAGACATGTTGTACATTCTCAAATATCCTTAGTAAACACGACTACAGAAGTCTACAGAACCTATAACCTAATGCTCTGATACCAAGCTGAAAGGACCTAACCCCGATTAGTTGCCTAAACCGGAATCGAACCCCTTCTGAAAACGTGAACCAACAAAAACCATTAAAATTTCGGCAGAGTTTCGTTACTAATGCAGAATTACCATTACCTGCACCCGGAAAATACATTTCATCCTATGCCACAAAAATCAAACCATGGGCACCAATCCCATCCGGATTTCTCAATATATCAACAATAATGTAAAGTAGTAAATATAACTATACTTTACAGAAATCCGTGGAAAATCGTATAAGAATATACATCAAAATATTCAGAGCGACTTCTAATATAGATATACAAATAGTAGGCCAAACTAAGAACCTACCATAAAAGAAACATCGCTCGAATACTATGCCTCCGACCACGACGTGCGACACCAGAATCTGAACTGCAAACTGGGCACGGAAACCGAAAAGCCCAGGGGAAATACATGAAAACTGTTAGAGTGAGTAGACGGAAATAAATGTCTTTCGCCAATTAATATATGTTATAAAAACATATGCGAGTACAGATGCATAAATAATCAAATAGTACACGAGGGAGACTCTAACTCCTCACGCGTACAGAGCATGCATAAAAATCTCACGAGGTTGCTCGTGGACACATCCGTGCTTGTACAGTCCGAATCACGGGATCCCAGACCCACACGTGATTCCAGCCAGAAAGGCCTCAGGTCAGAGGTCTGCCTCCCCCTGGTAAAGGACTCGGGTCAGGAGTCACAGCCTCCCCCGGTACACATCCTCGGGGATCAATCGGGATGCGAGTATATCGATACAACAACATATATAAAGACTGTACTCTGTGTAAACCAAATCGTAAATAGTTTGATGCAAATGCATGAAACAATATATAAGTGCATATACGTAATATATATACTGGTATAGGCATAGTCGTATAACACATGCTCATGTAAATCGAAATCTCGTATGCATGCTCAAGTTCGTAAAACGTGTAATAAGACTCGCAAACAATCCGTGAAAAGAAATTGTCCACTCACAGACTAGCGTAAAGCAGTTCGCGTTAATCCCGTGATCTGGCGGAAAATCTCTCGCCAAACGAACGATCACGAACCCTTGATTAATCACAAAATCCATTCCTCAAAATCATAATTCAGTACCTCGAATCAAATCACGAGAAACATCCGTTCTCGGAAACACATAATTCAATTACGACGAATTGTCAAAAATCTGATAATCACATCACAACACCTCGCTATAATTTCGGATGCTCAATTCGAAAAACAAACCTCACCACTGCGATCGGGGTGCGATTTCGAGTGAAATGACATATAATTCGTCGAAAACTATGCCGGGCGAAAAGTCACCACCGCCGCCGTCGTCGCTGCCCCGTCCCCGGAAAATCCATACCAGCCCAGAAAAATACATGGCATACATGGTTTTGAAGATCTCGACGATTCCAACAACTTTCCAGTTATAAGTTAAGGCCAATTTTGACCGGAAAACCTCCAAAAATCAACCCAAAGTTCCAAACCCTTACCGGAATTTCAATTCGACGGATCTCTCCCCTCCGGCCACGGCAAACTCTCTAACCACTTGCAATAGCTTCCTCTCATTGAGGCTAACAAAATCCCTCAAATAGAAGCCACCATCTCGGCCTCCACGCCGCCACCCGAATCGAACAAAACTCACCGGAATTTCCCCATTTTCGCCGCCACTTTTCTTCCTCCTCCGGCCACCATAGGAGGTGATCCACCTACCAATCCGAAGAGGAGCACGAGCCCAACATATCTCGTGAAGAAACCATACCAAAATATGGCCAGAATCAGCCTCCACGATGAAGAAACCGATCAGCCCCAAATCAGCCCAAATGGGTCGACCCACCCAGTCAACCCAGCTTTCCCAATATGGCAGGTTTCCCAAACAGGAAACCTCCATATAAATATACCTTCTATTTTTGGAAACTTTCAATTACACATTTCGATAAACTTTAAATATCCGTAACTTCCGCGTCGTAAATCCGATTTCAATAATTCTCGCAGCAACAAACTCATCTCGACATAATCTTCAATTACCACCTGAAGTCAAATACATCGACCAAATCGATAAAAAGTCAACGGTTCAAACCAACACAAGCTAACCCGATTAAATAATCCACGATCGTAAATATTCGTAACTTAATCCTCACAACTCGGAAAAATCCTCCGAAAGTTCCCACAAGCTCGAAATTAAATTCTCTACATCTTCCGTGAAGAATCCGAAATCAAATTCTCGTCCAGTAATTTAGTCGCTAAGAAGGCTGTCATTTAAAACCGATTATGTTGAAACTTCAAATATTCATATTTTATTCCTTGGTCGTCCAAATAATGATCTAGAACTACCCACGAACTCGAAATCACCCGTACAACGACTCTCGAGAAGAGACTCAGCTCAAATTCTCGGCCAATAATTTAGTCGTGATCAAAGCTAGCGATTAAATTATCTGACAACAATCTGCGATTACGCATAACCTCATGGCTTAAGCTGATTACACTGTTAATTTTGTTCCAGGTCGTCACACGTTCGACTGCACGGTGTACCTGTATCCATTGTTTCAGACCGAGACAGTCAGTTTACTCCTGAGTTATGGCCGACATTGCAGCGAGCCATGGCCACCAGATTGCGCTTCAGTACAGTTTTTCATCCTCAGACTGACGGGCAGTCCGAGCGGACTATACAGACTCTTGAGGATATGTTGCGGTCTTGCGTTTTACAGTTTCGAGGAAATTGGGACCAGCAACTACATTTAATTGAGTTCGCCTACAACAACAGCTATCAGGCCAGTATCGAGATGGCATCGTATGAGGCCCTGTACGGGAGGCAGTGCCGCACTCCATTATGTTGGAGTGAGGTGGGCGAGCGATGGCTTATTGGCCCTGATCTGGTGAAGAGCACCATGGAGGACGTCCAGATTATCCGGGACAGATTGAAGATTGCCCAGGATCGCCAGAAGAGTTATGCGGACGTGAGGAGAAAGAGTCTCGAGTTTGATGTGGGCGATTGGGTCTTCCTGAAACTATCTCCGTGGAGAGGAGTTGTGCGTTTCAGGAAGCGTGGCAAGCTTCGACCACGGTACATTGGTCCGTACGAGATCACCGAGAGAGTGGGTGTCGTGGCTTACAGACTTGAGTTACTGACTGAGATGGCTCGTGTGAATGATGTTTTCCACGTTTTGATGTTGCGGAAGTATATTCTAGATCCATCGCATGTATTAGCGCCACAACAGCTACCGATCCGAGAGGATTTGACATATGTGGATGAGCTGGTACAGATTCTTGATCGTTGTCAGCAGGAGTTGAGGCACCGTGTTATACCGCTGGTGAAGGTCTTGTGGCAGAATCACTCGGTTGAGGAGGCCACCTGGGAGACTGAGCAGCGTATGCGGGAGCAGTATCATCATCTGTTCACTTGACAAGTACGTAAATTTCGAGGTCGAAATTTTTTTAAGGGGGGTTAGATTTGTGACGACGCGTAATTCACGAGTTAGCGCGTAATAGCTATTTTCCCTATATTGGTTGATTTACCGGTTTTAATCACGACTTAATTATCGGCCGAGAATTTGAGTTGAGTCTCATCTTGAGAGTTTTCGTACACGTGATTTCGAGTTCGTGGGCGGTTCCGGATGATTATTTCGACGACCGAGGAATATAATATGAATATTTGAAGTTTCGAAATCTCGTCGAGTTTTTCCGTTCACTTCGAGTTTATCCGAATCGTAATGGTTATCCGTTTTGGACCGTCGATCGTCCCGAGACGCAAGTATAAATATCGGAAATAGTCGAAAATTGTCGAAAAACACTGTTCGGATAGTTTGACCGGCGTTGACCGAGCTGTTGACCATTGACCGTGGAGGAATTTTCGGACCGTTTGGATTCTCCGGCGGACCTGCCGATTCCGGCCATTTCATGCCATGACTTTGGAAGGTAAAATGTTCTCCTCATGATTCTAAGCTGTTTAGAACTTGGAATTTCTTGATTTGGTTGAGAATTGAGGGAGAAATGTTGATTTGAAAACGGTGGAATTCCAGCCGGTTTTGGGTTTTGTGGACGGAGGTGCTCCGGCCACAGTGGTGGCCGGAGAGTTGGGGGTTTCTACTCGTGGGGGCACGACGGTTCTTTTAGGAGTGGTTTCGAAGGCCGCCGTGCACCGTGGACGGAGAATGGAGGAGATCGGAGATCACCGGCGGTGGAGGAAACCCGTGGGTTTCGAGCTGATTTTCGGCCAATCCCGCCGGAATTGATTATTGTCATAGTTGAGAGATGTATTGTACTCGTTGAGATGAAGTTTCAGCGAGCTTGGCAGCCGAAAAATCTCTCCGGTTGACGGCGCGCCGGCGCCGGCGGTCAACGGCAGAGCTCTGGCGGCCGTTGATTTTTTTGGAAATGTGTCGAGTTATATGTCGTTTCACTCGTATTCGCGCCCCGATCATCGCCTTCGAGTATCGGATTTTCAGTCGAGGGTTTTCAGTGGAGATTTCGGGAATTTCGTCGATTATTTTGCACTGTGTTATATATTCCCGAGAATGGTTGGTTTCCGAGGTGTGGTACAGTGTTGTGAATTGTGATTTTGATCGGATATATTTTATGATTATTCAGGGGATCGAGATCGTGATTCGGGTGAGGGATCTTCCGCCGGACCACGTGATTAGCGCGAGTGCGCGCTTTGCGTATCTGTGAGTTGACACTTTTATATTTTCACAGTCGTTGCGAGTTTGTGATTTTCCGTATTTGTTTATATATGATGTTGAGATTATTTATCATTTTCAGAGGTATTATTTTATGTTTTATGGTGATGGCATACTTGCATCGATGCTTCAGCTACTCGGCTGATCATCGGTAGTCTGACCAGAGTTGAGAGATTCCTCTGGGCAGGGTTGAGAGATTCCCCTGTTATGTCCCCGGGGTTGAGAGATTCACTTGGCCTATCACCGTCGGGCTTGAGCGATTCGCCTGACCATCGGGCTTGAGAGATTCGTCTGACACCTCCATATATACATTTTCCGAACTCGCTATACTTGTTTATTGTATATGAAAATAGTGAAAGGCATATGTTTATTTTCGTCCACTCACTCTAACGTTTAATTGCCTTTCCCCTGGGCTTTTCGGTTTTCGTGCCTAGTTTGCAGTTCGGATTCTAGTGTCTCACGTCGCTGTCGGAGGATAGTTGTTCGAGCTACCTGTCTTTCCAGTAGGTTTCTTGTTTCGCCTACTGTTATATATTTTGTATATATATACATTAGAGGTCACTCTGATACGATACTGATACATGTGTTATGTGGTTTTCCCGGATTTTCTATATTATACAGTTATGTTTACTGTTTATTACTATTGTTATGATATTGAGAAATCCGGATGGGATTGGTGCCCACGGTTTGGCTTTTGTGGCATAGGATGAAGTGTATTTTCCGGGTGCAGGTTAATGGCAATTCCGCGTTAGTAGCGTTACTCTGCCAAAAATTTTAATGGTTTTTGTTAGTTCGTGTTTTCAGAAGGGGTTTGATTCCGGTTTAGGAAACTAAATCGGGGTTGGGTCCTTTCAACAACAACCTCCACATCACGAACATGTGCCAAGTATGGCATACATCCTTACTTCATCATCAGCTCAGCCTCATTGCTGAAACCACACGTAGTAGAAAAGCATTTCTTTCACCTCTAAACAAGATCTTTTGGCACGACTGTACATCAAAGGACTACAACATTCTTGCAACGAACAACCACTCCGCAGCTAGTCAACAACCTCCTGCAAACCTCATAGTCTTGATACCCCACTTGACACACACAATCTCATCAAATGGATACAACATTCTCCACAAACCCAGAAGTGAAGATGCAAGCGTAATAGCCATGGATGTCAAGCAACGATAACCTCAGGGAAACTCTGCCCTCACACAGGGTCGTGGCATGAACTCTGGCATGTCCAACTAACCGTCCACGTTGATTGCGACTTTGTTGATTGACTTGTCTAGAAGTCTGCGTTGGTCAAACTCCAGAAATGGTATCTTGGCCTCCTCCTGAACTCTGAGCTGCAGAACCACTAAAATAGCTGACTGAGAACATTCCCTCGTAACATGACCATCCTGGCCACCACAATAAAAACTGAGAATGCCCCTCTGACACAAACTACAGTGACGCCTACTGTAAAGGTTGCACAATGGAAACTCCTGCTGTGTGGAAGGATAACCAACAACCACCCTGACTCATCCCACAGGAACTAGTCCCACTACTCTGTGATCTACTTCCTCTCCAAACGGGTCTTCTACCTTGTCCAAATGACCCTCAACATAATCGAAAAGACCACAGCCTGATGAAGCTACTGATCCCAAGGTGTCTGAACTAGTATTACGACTAAGTTCACCTTCTTCAAACCAACAAAGTTGAAACCATATCTGACTTTCCTTCTAATGTCCTCGCGTCTGAGTGCAGTACTAACAAACTCATCATGGTTGTCTCGAGGCATAACAGTCAAAATCTCTTTGATGCTCAGGTTCAAACTCACCTTGAACCTCCTGCATTGTTTCCTCTGAAGCCAGATAACACGTGCAAACTGGGACAAACATGTGAATAATACATCCCTGCTTAAGGTTGGTAAACACTCCATATTTCCGTTGTTGGGTAGCCTGATTGAACCATTACCATATAAACAATACCCTGAATGTAGGTCATGGAGTCTCAACAGGAACTCACACAATACCAACCCACCAAATGCAATGATCTGACTCAAGCAAACCATCAACTACCACAATCCTCTGTTCAAAAGCAACATATAGACGCCCATACACGTACAATCGGGCAAACCATGCCACATATATCTCTTAACCCAGAATGCTTATCCAAACCTACAACTCATTTATCAAGTCGTGCGTCGACTGATCCTCAACAGGATCCAAAACCCTACTGACACGGAAACCACGTAAAGGAGGCATCCTAATGAATAAGACATTATTCACCACAAACAAGACGTAATCATGGAACTTCAAACATTTGAAAGTATACAACACCAAGAGCATTGATGAGTATCCGTCGGTCGGTCGGGTCATCGCTCCAGACATGCTATACATTCTCAAATATCCTTAGTAAACACGACTACAAAAGTCTACAAAACCTAAAACCTAATGCTCTGATACCAAGCTGAAATGACCCAACCCCGATTTAGTTTCCTAAACTGGAATCAAACCCTTTCTAAAAACGTGAACTTTCAAAAACCGAAAACTTAGACAGAGTTTCTGTGACGACCCGAACCAGAATCAGATGTGTGTTTGGCACGATTCTCGAGATTTGATTATAGTCGCAGTTTTACGATATTGTGTAGTTTACCGTTTCGATTCGCGACTATGTTTTCAGTCGAGAATTTGAGTTGAGTGTCTTCACGGAAGTTGTAGAGTACGTGATTTCGAGTTCGTGGGCGGTTTCGGAAGATTTTTCCGATAATCGAGGAATATTTTGTGATTATTTGAAGTTTCAGGTTCCGACGAGTTTATCCGATTGTTTCGAGTTTATCCGAATTGTGATGGTTATCCATTTCGAATCGTCGTTTGACCCGAGGGACGAGTATAAATATCGAAAAGTCGAAAAATAGTCGTGAATTGTCGGAAACTTCATTGTGAACTTTGACCAAGCTTTGACTTTTGGTTGACTTTCCTATTTTGGAAAGTGGAAGAGCTGCCGAGAAGGGGAGGTTTCCCGAACGGGAAAGTGAACTCCGGCGACCGGATTCCGGCAACGATTCACCTCGGGACAGGTACGGTTTGATTCCTCTTGTGATTTCGAGTGTGTATGGCTTGAGTTTGAATGGTTTTAGACCCGTTTTGGTGGAGGCCGATTAGGGCCGAGTTTGATGAGTTTGCCGGCGACGGTGGTGGTAGCTCCGACGAGATTTGGAGGTGGGGATTAGGGGCATTCGACTCCCCTCATCTCTCTGAGTCTCGTGGTATGAATATTTGGGGTTGAGGATGAGTTTTGGGGGTGACCCGAATTGGTCACCGGTTTGTGTTCACCGATCGGGTTTTGGACAAATTGGAGAGGTTGTGTTTGAAATTGGCCTTCGGGGTAGAAGGGAAACATGTTCGCCTTGATGAGACCTAGAGGACTGGAGAGTTTGGCCGTGGGATTCCTCCGTTGACGGCGCGCCGCCGCCGGCGGCGGCGGTCAACGGCGGTCAACGGTGGAGGAAAAGTCAACTTTTCAGATTTCGATGTAATTAGTGTCATTTTTCTCGTAATCGCGCCCTGGTTATCGTACGGAGGTTTTCGGGTTGATTTGGTTAGCCGATTTTCAGTCGAGATTTCGAGTGGGGATTTCGGGATTTCCGTAATTCATTTTGCACCGCATTTTGTATTTTCGGGAACGGTTGGTTTCCGTGCATCCGTTCAGTGTTGTGGATTACGATTTTGATCAGTTATGTTTATATATATTCAGGAGATCGAGATCGAGATTTGGATCGTGATCGTGCTTCGGGCGAGGGTACTTCCGCCGGACCACGTGTTTAAAGCGAGTTTGCGCTAGCGGATCTGTGAGTGGACAATTTCTTTTCACGGAAACGATTGCGAGTCTTTTATATGATTTATGAACTTGAGCATGCGTATTGAGATTACGGATTACATAAGTATGTGTTTTTACGATATTACGATTATATTTAAACGGATATATGTTTATGAATATGCATACATTTTATATTGTTTCATGCATTTGCATCGAGTTGTTTGTGATTTGGTTTTCACAGAGTACAGTCTTGGTTACGTTGTTGTATCGATACACTTTGCCTCTCGGCTGATCCCCGATGGTAGGCCATCCAGGAGGGGCGTCGTTATCCCTACCTGACCGGTGAGGGGCGTTTCCCCGGAACCGAGGCCATTTCTGGCTTAGAGTCACGGGGACTAAGGACCTCGTGATTCGGACTGTACTAGCACGGTGTGTGTCCATGAGTGACCCCGTGGAATTTATACTTGCATGCTCAGTACACTGGAGGAGTGTGAGTTTTACCTCGTGTACCATGTTATGTTTTTATTTACCTGGACTCGCATATGTTTTTATAACATATATACTCGGTGAAAGACATTTATTTTCGTCCACTCACTCTAACGTGTTTATTGTCTTTCCCCTGGGCTTTTCGGTTTCCGTGCCCAGTTTGCAGTTCAAGTTTGGTGTTTCACGTCGCGGTTTGGAGGCTAGTGATCAGAGTCACCTGTGTTTTCCAGTAGGATTCAGTTTCACCTACTGATGTACATATTGTATATGTTTTACACTAGAGGTCGCTCTGATACATTCCGATACTTGTTTATACGGATTTTCTCAGATATACATATATATAGTTCAATATGTTACTGTTTGTTGGTTATATTGATGTTGAGAAATCCGGATGGGATTGGTGCCCACGGTTTGATTTTTGTGGCATAGGATGAAGTGTATTTTCCGCGTGCAGGTTAAGGTAATTCCACGCTAGTAACGAAACTCTGCCCAAATTTTGGAAAATTTTTGTTGGTTCGTGTTTTCGAAGGGGTTCGATTCCGGTTTAGGGTGTTAAATCGGGGTTGGGTCCTTTCAGTTTGGTATCAGAGCATTAGGTTGTCAGATTCTGTAGACTCTTGTAGTTGTGACGCTTTGGGTATTTGAGTTGATACATCATGACTGGAGTGATGACCCGACTGGCCAGCGGTACTCATCAATACTTCGGGTGTTGTATGTCCTCAAATATCTGCGGTTTCATGATTACGTTCTTTCTGCTTGTGCCTAATGCTTGTCTTGTATCAGTAGGATGCCTCCTCGACGTGGTCCCCGTGTTGATCGGGATGATGATCCTGATGAGGATCGCCGAACGCGCGACTTGCTTATGCGAGTGCTGCGTTTGGAAGAGCGTTTTGACCCTGTGGTCAAGGCTCGTACTGCGGGTGCTACTGTGTTTTCGGGTTCAGTTGATCCAGTGATATGCGAGGCATGGTTGGTTCAGATTGAGCGTGTTTGTGAGCGTCTGCAGTTTACACCTGAGCAGATGTCAGTAGCCGCAGTTGGTTTACTTGAGGGTGATGCTTACTTTTGGTGGGTCAGCACTGACAGAGTTCCTGTGGATACTCCGTGGACATTGTTTCGTGATCTGTTTATGCGGAGGTATTTTAATCAGGCTACCCAGCAGCGCAAGTACGAGGAGTTCACGAACTTGAGGCAGGGCAGTTTGTCTGTACTTGAGTATCGGGATCGGTTTACTCGTTTGTCTCGTTTTGCGCGGGATATGGTGGCTACAGAGGAAGCCAAGTGTCGTAGGTTTGAGCTGGGATTGAATCTGAACATCAAGGCGACGTTGACTACGATGCCGAGGAACAACTTTGATGAGTTTGTCAGTGCAGCTCTCCGAGGCGAGGATATTGAGCAGGAGAGACAGCAGAGGTACCAGCCGAGACGATTTGAGGAAGGTGGACCGAGTCAGGGGCCTTCGAAGAGGCTGAGTTCTGATACTTCCGGTTCAGCTTCATCCTCAGGTGGTGGATCTTATCGATCACCAGCTAATGTATCTAGACGGAGACCGGGATGGAGGAGAGATCGACCGCAGCGACCACAGGCTGGTGGGAGTTCTAGCGGTTCTAGTTATCCTCGACGTACAGGTGGCACTTTTGCTGTACCGCGGGAGTATCCCTTGTGTAGCTTCTGCAACAAGCGTCATCTTGGTGTATGTCAGCGGAGCACTGTTATTTGTTATAGCTGTGGCCAGGTGGGTCACTATTCGAGAGAGTGTCCTCAGTCGTATGGTACTGGGGGACAGGCGGCCCAGAGTTCCGGAGTTGAGCGAGGTGCCACTACGGGAGCTCGACCAGCACAGTCTGCAGGTCAGGGTAGACAGCAGGGACAACCCCAGCGAGGACGACCAGCCGGACAGGCGAGAGTTCATGCTATGACTATGCGTGAGGGCAGAGCATCACCGGAGGTCGTTATTGGTACGTTACATGTTTTTGGTATTCCTGTAGTTGCATTGCTAGATCCAGGTGCCACACACTCATTCATATCATTTAGACTATCGTCATTGGCTATGGTTCCTGCATCTCCACTTCCGGGGTTGTGGAGAGTGCTGTATCCGTCAGGTGAGGTGGTGAGCATCGGTTGGGTTTATCGGGATTGTGAGGTGTTTGTTGATGGCCATGGTTTAGCCGCAGATCTGTTACTGCTTGATATTGTGGATTTCGATATGATCTTGGGTATGGACTTCCTTGAGTCGCATTGGGCCATGTTCGACTGCCACAGGAAGGAGGTCGCGTTTCGACGACCAGGGTTACCCGAGATACTATTTCGCGGCGAGAAGAACACTTCCCTACCGTGTTTGATTTCCGCGATGAGGGCGGATCGGTTGATGAAGAAGGGTTGTGTTGCTTACTTAGCCCATGTTGTGGACACTACAGCTGCAGTGCCAGAGCTTGGTAGTATTGAGGTTGTGTCTGAGTTTCCGGATGTGTTTCCGGCGGAGTTACCTGGTATACCCCCTGTGCGGGAGATTGATTTTACCATTGAGTTATTGCCGGGTACTGGACCGATTTCCCAGACACCATACCGGATGGCGCCTGCAGAGTTGAGGGAGTTGCAAATTCAGCTTCAGGAGTTGTTAGAGAAGGGATTCATTCGACCGAGTGTTTCTCCGTGGGGTGCTCCAGTGTTGTTTGTGCGGAAGAAGGACGGGTCCATGCGTTTGTGCATCGACTACCGGAAGCTGAATCAGATTACAGTGAGGAACAAGTATCCGTTGCCACGGATTGACGACTTGTTCGATCAGTTGAAGGGAGCAGCAGTCTTTTCGAAGATTGACCTTCGATCCGGATATCATCAGTTGAGGATCCGGGATTCAGATGTTGCCAGGACAGCGTTCAGGACGCGGTATGGGCACTATGAGTTTTTGGTTATGCCGTTTGGGTTGACCAATGCCCCAGCAGCTTTCATGGACTTGATGAATCGGGTGTTTCGTCGATTCCTGGACAAGTTCGTGATTGTGTTCATTGATGACATTTTGATATACTCCAGGAGTGTGGGCCAGCACAGGAAGCACTTGCGAGTGGTGTTGCGGACTTTGCAGGACCATCAGTTGTTCGCGAAGTTTAGCAAGTGTGAGTTCTGGTTGGATAGTGTGAAATTTCTGGGCCACGTGATTTCGGCTGAGGGAGTTAGTGTTGATCCTGACAAGATCGAGGCTGTGCTGAATTGGAGTAGACCCACTACTGTGCCAGAGATTCGGAGTTTCTTGGGTTTAGCGGGCTACTACCGACGATTTGTGCAGGATTTCTCCCGGATAGCTACACCACTGACCAGATTGACGAAGAAGGGCGTCAAGTTTGAGTGGTCTGATGCGTGCGAGGAGAGTTACTTGCTCCTGAAGGAGAGATTGACTACCGCACCAGTTCTGACATTACCAGACGACAGTGGTGAGTATGTTGTGTACAGTGACGCGTCGAAGTTGGGCCTTGGCTGTGTGTTGATGCAGCATGGTAGAGTTGTGGCGTACGGTTCCAGACAGTTGAAACCGCACGAGGTCAACTATCCGACGCATGATTTGGAGTTAGCCGCTATTGTGTTAGCGTTGAAGAGTTGGAGACATTACCTGTACGGTGCTCAGTGTAAGATTTTCACTGACCACAAGAGTCTCACTTACTTGCGGACACAGCCGGATCTAAACATGAGGCAGCGCCGATGGATGGAGTTGATCAACGATTACGAGTGCACTTTCGAGTACCATCCAGGGAAGGCCAATGTTGTGGCAGATGCACTTAGCCGGAAATCGGGAGCCTCATTGTTTCATATGTGTGTGGCCAGAGTATCGATGTTAGCCGAGCTACGGGCTACGGGTGCTGTGTTTGGTTATGATGATGATGGAGCCTTGTTGGCTAGTTTTCAGGTACGACCCGTATTGGTTGATCAGGTACGGGAGGCACAGGATTCAGATCCTTACTTGCTGAGCAAGAAGACCATGATTCAGAATGGTGTGCCTACAGAGTTCCGATTGAGCGACAACGGTACGTTGTTATTCAGAGGCAGATTATGTGTACCCAGGGACGAGGACTTGAAGAAGGAGATTCTGGACGAGGCCCACAGTTCAGCGTATGCGATGCATCCCGGAGGTACGAAGATGTTTCGTACACTTCGAGCGTACTATTGGTGGCGCAACATGAAGCGGGAAATTGCCACGTACGTGAGTCGGTGTTTGATTTGTCAGCAGGTGAAGGCGGAGAGGCAGAAACCTGCAGGGAAACTACAGCCACTTGAGATTCCAGTTTGGAAGTGGGAGCATATCACGATGGATTTCGTCTATCAGTTGTCACGTACTTCAGCGGGCAACACTGGCATTTGGGTTATCGTTGATCGATTGACGAAATCCGCACATTTTCTTGCACTTCCAGGGAAGGTTTCAGTGGGCAGATTAGCCAAGTTGTACTTATCAGAGATTGTTCGCTTGCACGGTGTGCCTGTATCCATTGTTTCTGACCGTGATAGTCAGTTCACTTCTGAGTTTTGGCAGGCTTTACAGCGAGCGTTGGGCACGAAGTTGCGATTTAGTACAGCTTTTCATCCTCAGACTGACGGGCAGTCCGAGCGGACCATTCAGACTCTTGAGGATATGTTGAGATCGTGTGTGTTGCAGTTTCGAGGAAACTGGGATCAGCAGTTATATTTGATTGAGTTTGCCTACAACAACAGCTATCAGGCCAGTATTGAGATGGCACCGTACGAGGCTCTGTACGGGAAGCAGTGTCGCACTCCATTGTGTTGGAGTGAGGTGGGCGAGCGTTGGCTTATTGGTCCGGATTTGGTGAAAACCACGATGGAGGACATTCAAGTTATTCGGGATCGACTGAAGATTGCCCAGGATCGGCAGAAGAGTTACGCGGATGTGAGGAGGAAGAGCTTAGAGTTCGAGGTTGGTGATTGGGTCTTCCTGAAACTGTCTCCGTGGAGGGGAGTGGTGCGTTTCGGGAAGCGTGGCAAGCTTCGACCGCGGTATATTGGTCCGTATGAGATTACGGAGAGGGTTGGAGCTGTTGCTTACAGACTTGAGTTACCGGCTGAGATGGCTCGTGTGCATGATGTCTTCCATGTTTCGATGTTGCGGAAGTACATCTCAGATCCTTCACATGTGATAGCCCCACAGCAGTTGCCGATCAGGGAGGATTTATCGTATGTTGAGGAGCCAGTGCAGATTCTCGATCGTCGTGAGCAGGAGTTGAGACACCGTGTGATTCCGTTGGTGAAGGTCTTGTGGCAGAACCATTCGATTGAGGAGGCCACCTGGGAGACCGAGCAGCGTATGCGGGAGCAATATCCTCATCTGTTCACATGACAGGTACGTAAATTTCGAGGTCGAAATTTCTTTAAGGGGGGTAGATTTGTGACGACCCGAACCAGAATCAGATGTGTGTTTGGCACGATTCTCGAGATTTGATTATAGTCGCAGTTTTACGATATTGTGTAGTTTACCGTTTCGATTCGCGACTATGTTTTCAGTCGAGAATTTGAGTTGAGTGTCTTCACGGAAGTTGTAGAGTACGTGATTTCGAGTTCGTGGGCGGTTTCGGAAGATTTTTCCGATAATCGAGGAATATTTTGTGATTATTTGAAGTTTCAGGTTCCGACGAGTTTATCCGATTGTTTCGAGTTTATCCGAATTGTGATGGTTATCCATTTCGAATCGTCGTTTGACCCGAGGGACGAGTATAAATATCGAAAAGTCGAAAAATAGTCGTGAATTGTCGGAAACTTCATTGTGAACTTTGACCAAGCTTTGACTTTTGGTTGACTTTCCTATTTTGGAAAGTGGAAGAGCTGCCGAGAAGGGGAGGTTTCCCGAACGGGAAAGTGAACTCCGGCGACCGGATTCCGGCAACGATTCACCTCGGGACAGGTACGGTTTGATTCCTCTTGTGATTTCGAGTGTGTATGGCTTGAGTTTGAATGGTTTTAGACCCGTTTTGGTGGAGGCCGATTAGGGCCGAGTTTGATGAGTTTGCCGGCGACGGTGGTGGTAGCTCCGACGAGATTTGGAGGTGGGGATTAGGGGCATTCGACTCCCCTCATCTCTCTGAGTCTCGTGGTATGAATATTTGGGGTTGAGGATGAGTTTTGGGGGTGACCCGAATTGGTCACCGGTTTGTGTTCACCGATCGGGTTTTGGACAAATTGGAGAGGTTGTGTTTGAAATTGGCCTTCGGGGTAGAAGGGAAACATGTTCGCCTTGATGAGACCTAGAGGACTGGAGAGTTTGGCCGTGGGATTCCTCCGTTGACGGCGCGCCGCCGCCGGCGGCGGCGGTCAACGGCGGTCAACGGTGGAGGAAAAGTCAACTTTTCAGATTTCGATGTAATTAGTGTCATTTTTCTCGTAATCGCGCCCTGGTTATCGTACGGAGGTTTTCGGGTTGATTTGGTTAGCCGATTTTCAGTCGAGATTTCGAGTGGGGATTTCGGGATTTCCGTAATTCATTTTGCACCGCATTTTGTATTTTCGGGAACGGTTGGTTTCCGTGCATCCGTTCAGTGTTGTGGATTACGATTTTGATCAGTTATGTTTATATATATTCAGGAGATCGAGATCGAGATTTGGATCGTGATCGTGCTTCGGGCGAGGGTACTTCCGCCGGACCACGTGTTTAAAGCGAGTTTGCGCTAGCGGATCTGTGAGTGGACAATTTCTTTTCACGGAAACGATTGCGAGTCTTTTATATGATTTATGAACTTGAGCATGCGTATTGAGATTACGGATTACATAAGTATGTGTTTTTACGATATTACGATTATATTTAAACGGATATATGTTTATGAATATGCATACATTTTATATTGTTTCATGCATTTGCATCGAGTTGTTTGTGATTTGGTTTTCACAGAGTACAGTCTTGGTTACGTTGTTGTATCGATACACTTTGCCTCTCGGCTGATCCCCGATGGTAGGCCATCCAGGAGGGGCGTCGTTATCCCTACCTGACCGGTGAGGGGCGTTTCCCCGGAACCGAGGCCATTTCTGGCTTAGAGTCACGGGGACTAAGGACCTCGTGATTCGGACTGTACTAGCACGGTGTGTGTCCATGAGTGACCCCGTGGAATTTATACTTGCATGCTCAGTACACTGGAGGAGTGTGAGTTTTACCTCGTGTACCATGTTATGTTTTTATTTACCTGGACTCGCATATGTTTTTATAACATATATACTCGGTGAAAGACATTTATTTTCGTCCACTCACTCTAACGTGTTTATTGTCTTTCCCCTGGGCTTTTCGGTTTCCGTGCCCAGTTTGCAGTTCAAGTTTGGTGTTTCACGTCGCGGTTTGGAGGCTAGTGATCAGAGTCACCTGTGTTTTCCAGTAGGATTCAGTTTCACCTACTGATGTACATATTGTATATGTTTTACACTAGAGGTCGCTCTGATACATTCCGATACTTGTTTATACGGATTTTCTCAGATATACATATATATAGTTCAATATGTTACTGTTTGTTGGTTATATTGATGTTGAGAAATCCGGATGGGATTGGTGCCCACGGTTTGATTTTTGTGGCATAGGATGAAGTGTATTTTCCGCGTGCAGGTTAAGGTAATTCCACGCTAGTAACGAAACTCTGCCCAAATTTTGGAAAATTTTTGTTGGTTCGTGTTTTCGAAGGGGTTCGATTCCGGTTTAGGGTGTTAAATCGGGGTTGGGTCCTTTCAGTTTCCTCTATAACGCGCGGTTGTCATTAACCTGCAGTGGAAAATACACTTCATCCTATGCCACAAAAGCCAAACCGTGGGCTCCAATCTCATCCGGATTTCTCAAAAACATATCATAATATAAAGCAATAAACAAAACTGTACCTTTACAGAAATCTGGAAAAATCCTGTCAAAATATAAACATAATAGTACTCAGAGCGACCTCTAGTATATACATATATATACAACAGTAGGCCAAACTAGAAATCTACTGAGAAAGGAAAAGTGGCTCGAATACTATGCCTCCAACATCGATGTGCGACATCTGAATCCAAATTGCAAACTGGGCAAAGAAAACGAAGAGCCCAGGGAAAGACATATAAACTATTAGAGTGAGTGAACGAAAATAAATGTCTTTCGCCAAATAATATATATGTTATAAAACATATGCGAGGCTAGATGCATAAAATCAAATGGTACATGAGGGAGACTCTAACTCCTCACACGTACAGAGCATGCATCGGAAATCCCGCGGGGTCACTCATGGACATATCCGCGCTAGTACAGTTTGAATCACGGGATCCTTGATCCTCACGTGATTCCAACCAGAAAGGGCCTCGGGTCAGGGTATCTGCTCCACCCCCCCCCCCCCGGTAAACATCCTCGGGGATTAGCTGGGATGCTAAGTGTATCGATATAACTACTACTGATACTGTACTTTGTGTAAACCAAATCATAAAGGTTTCCATGCAAATGCATAAAGCGTAATGTAAAAGCATACTCGTAATGCATAATTATAAAAGCATATTCGTAATTGCATAATCATAAAACACATGCTCGTATAATTCATAATCATAACTGCATGCTCATGCTCGTAAAACGTATATAAAAGACTCGCAACCAACAGTGAAAAGAAATGTCCACTCACAGACTAACACAACGTAAAACGCATTAATCCTCTGATCCGGCGGAAGATCCCTCGCCAAACATACGATCATGATCTCCTGAATAATTATAAATACCACTGTTCAAAATCACATCTCCAAACCCTGAACCACATCTCAAGAACCAACCATTTCCGGAAACATATAACTCGAATATCGACGAAATCATCGAAAATCCAATAAACACACTATAAAACCTCGCCACAAATTCCGACGCTCAATTCAAAATATAAACCTCACCACTGCGATCGGTGCGCGATTCAGAGCAAAACGACATAAAACTTGTCGAAAACCACGTCGGACGGAACTCCGCCGCGCACAGCAGTATGCCGGGTCGTCGCCGCTGCCGGAAAACTCATCGGCCTAGAAAATTGCAACCTACACATGGATTTGAAGATCTCGACATTTCCAAAAATTTTGTAATTCAATGCGAAGCCCAATTTTAACAAGAAAACCTCCAAAACTCACCTTGAAGTCGAAAACCCTCGCCGGAATTCATTAACTCCGATCTGCCACCACCGGCAACGGCAAGGTGCAAGACCACTTCTAAAAGTTTCCTCTCCCCAAGGGCTACAAAAACCTCTAACAAGTCGACCCCCATCGTCGCCGTCTCCGCCACCTCTGTCGCCGGCGAAATTCGCCAGAATTCCCCAAACTTTAACAAGCCATAACTTCTTCATCCGGCAACCAAATTGAGTGATCCACCTATCAAAAGAAATAGGAGGTTGATCAACGCATTTTATGCTAGATTCTTAACGCATTTCTCTCTACATTTTACTTTGTTTTGACCTTAGTATTCTCAGTTCTTACTTACTTTATTGTTTTTAGGTTTACAATAAAGAAGTACAATAAATGAGGTGATTTGGAGCATAAAATGAGCTAAGTGGAGAAGTTTCCTAAATCAACTAGGAATGACGTAGCAAAATATGGATCCAAAATGGTCTTCTCAAGTTACTAAAATGACGCAAGGCAAAATGAAGACATTTCAAATGGTGGATCGAAAATCAGCAAGCATTTTGGGCAAAATCAAGCAAGGAGATATTACCGAATAGATGGAGGATCAAAAGTATTAAGTATATCTCAAAAGTGCCTTATTTAAAGATCAAAATATCCTACAATATATGGTAGGTTCGGCCAAAATAATTTGGAGCTCAAGAAATACAAGATATGGAAAGATCAAGATTTCCCTACTCCTAGTAGGAAGAGGAAGATATATCTGCCAGCTCATCAATCTTCAACGGATTACAGAATCTGTAATTCAACTCCAAATATAGTGATCATATATGTCTTCTTCAAGCCCTCGAGTTGATCTTTCTAACGAATCCAAAATCATAATTTTCTGAGCTATAGAACTCCAAGAAAAGACGCTTCAAGACAGGCTGGCAGATTTACCCGGGTACACTAGGAATCCTTAGTTTGGAGAGGAAAGTTGGAATTCTTCACCTATAAATACAAGAGCTTGGCCTCATTCTCAAGCATCACTTATTCTAGACGCCTAAGCTCAGCCTAAACACTACTTCCTCTCCAAAAACTCAAGACGTTCTCCACGAAGAAGTTTACACCATCTTTCCGCCACCAAACTGCCTCCACAACATATAGGGCAATCCCGAGTGTCACTTCCACCAAAGAGAGCTGTGTGCACTATAATTTCATAGGGAAATCCCCAGGAACTAAAAAGTGTAACTCGATTTCTCTTTATCTTGTAACTTCTCCTTGTATGAACTATTGTTTTTAAGGATTGGTTTTTAGTATTTCGGTTTTCTGCACTTGTTTTGATTTCAATTGTCTTCCATGTGTTCTAGTTTCTTAAATTTCTATGATGCATGCTTATCTAATCGTAATGCTTTGGCTTAGATATAAGGCAATCCCGAGTCTAAATCAATGGTATATGTATAGGGCAATCCCGAGCACTAAACTTAAGTATAAACATGTGTTATGTGAAGTTAAGAAGTTAGGATTTCGATTGACATTGTTTAATTTGCAGGTTGGGAATGAGCAAGGGTAAGCTAGATGAGTCGATCACATGTAAATAATAACTTAGGTTTATTTTCAGTCTAGTAAGCATGTTTAGGATTTCTTTGTTCTTGTTTGTTTTCTACTTGTCTATGAGTGAAGCATGTTAGAACCTAGGATTTCTCTATGCATTTACTAACTATTTCCTATCTTTAATTTCGTAGGAATTAGTAAAAAAATAACCTTTTAAATCCCCCCATTTTAAACCTAGCGTAGTCATGCATACACTCTCAATCCTCGGTTAAGAACGATACCCTATTTACCAATGTTACATCAACAAACAAGGGTTTTAATTGCTTATGCGTTTTTGTTGAGTGTTAAGTGTTTATTTAGTACTTAGTAAAAACCGTGTATCAGAGGTCAACCCCAACAACTTTGATGAAGGAACCACGGCGAAAAGATGCCGGAATAAGGCGCATCGAAGGCCACAAAGACTTGGCCAAAATGGGTCAACGGCCCAATTTTCCTAAATTGGAAAGTTTCCTTAATTGTCACGTATTCATACCATATTTATACTGTACACGTACCGTCCAAAACAAATCGAAACCAAACAGATAAACACGACAAAATCCAACAGCCGAAAATATTCATAACTTATTCCAAGTAACTCGAAATCATCCTCCGGAAACTCCCACAAACTTGAAATTAAATTCTCTACAACTCTCGTGAAAGAACTCATCACAAATTCTTGCCCGAAAATTTAGTCATTAACAAACCCATCATATAAACCACTTACGACAAAACCACGACTAATCACGAAACTCGCAAATCAAGCCGATAAACATACCATTTCTGGTTCGGGTTGTCACATAAAATGTATAAATCAAGACTCGCAATTCAACTGTGAAAATAAAATGTCCACTCACAGTACGGAGCTAACTCTGAGGTCTGGCGGAAGATCCCTCGCCAAACACTGGATCACGATCACGTGAATAACAGGGATACGATCAATATATATTGAAACACAACATATAGAGCTAATATGTCGAGAACCCCACGTTCTCGAAAGATGTATCGCTCGAAGTATCAACGAGGATAACAAAATTCTCATAATATATCCAATTAACCCTCGTCCCAAATTAGAATACTTAAATCAACTCAAAAACCTCACGACTATGATTGGGACGCGATTACAAGCAAAACGGTATAAAAATCTCCACAATCCCATAAAGTCAACCCTCGCTGGAGCTCCGTCATTGACCGCTTGCGGCAGCGCAGCGTCAACGATGACATTTTCCGGCAAAGAAAACCCATAACTCCTCTTCTCCTCAAGCCCAATAACTTCCTCTTCATCACCTTCCTCCAATTCCAATCACACCGGCCGGAAAACAGCTCGAAAGCCACGAACACCATGGATTCCGGCGAGATTCTGGGGAGCACCAAACGTCATCCAATCCTAAAATTTCTTCATCCAAAAGCATCTATAGGTTGAGGGGAGAAAAACCCTCAACCCCAACGACCCCAAAACAAGCTAGAAACCTCCACCCGAATCTAGTAAGTTCCAAGAACTTCACCGAGTTCAAAATTCCTCAAAACTCCATCAAATCCACCCAAACCAAGTTCAAAACAATATGAAATCACAAGAGGAAGCTAACCATACCAAGCTCTTGGCCAGAGGTGGCCGGAATCAGAAAGTCAGCCTGTGATCAAGATTGACTCCGGTGTGCAACGGTCAACGCGGGTCAACGGGTCAAAACTTGTCAAACGGCCCAAATGTGACTTTTTAATAATTTTACGACTATTCCGATATTTATACGCGCGACCAAAATGATCAACGGTCCATAACGAATCGAATCAAAACGGATAAACATGATTAAATCCAACAGCCAGAAATATTCATAACTTATTCCACGTTGCTCGAAATAATCCTCTGGAAACTTCCACGAACTCGAAATCACGCACACTACAACTCTCATGAAGAAACCCATACCAAATTCTCGTCCGATAATTTAGTCGTAAACAAACCCGCCATATCGACTAATTACGGCAAATTATGACTAATCGTGAAACTCGCAAATCAAGCCAATTAACATACAATTTCCGGCTCGGGTCATTACAATGCCCCCGGAGCTCAAGAACTTCCCCTTTGGCATCTCCAATATTTCTTCTTCGAGCATTTCTCATCGATAACTCAACCATGAATTTCTCTCAGCCTTGTGTGCTATCTCACTTTCTTGGAAAGATATGTGCCCTATTGGAAGTAGGATACTATTCACTCACATGCATGTTTTATCGGGATGAGATGTCACAATCTACCCCGCTTAAGAAAATTTCGTCCTTAAAATTTATGCACATGATGGTAAAGCACCAATAGGTACAACTCTAGTATGAGTTTGTTTGACTCTCAAGTAATAGCGACAGTTGAGAGGGGGTTATCCGTAATACCTTCACCATTTATCGCTTAATTATGAAGTCTTGTTCTCCTGATCGAGAGTTTCAGACAACTACTCACCATTAGCCTGGTACATGAAAGGGTCGCGATGCAACCTCCATAATATAAATAACTAAAACATTTGATATCCAAGCCTCTCTAACGGTAAATGCTAATAAAGTTGTCGGCATGACCGGTCAGTCTAGCCTTCAGTTGCGGTACAAATATGTCAGTTGTTTAGCTGATGGCGCGGCTCTACATCTTGAAGTGGCTTCTGATCACCACTTGAACACTACACCAAAAATTTACCAGCGGTGTTCCTTAACGGACACTCACACACAAAAGTGACCCACGTGACACAAAGGTAACAAACTGAAGACCCAGACTGACAATTCTAAAGCAATAACATAGGTGGTCATCTAACAAATCTCAAGGAACGTGTTAGCCCACTCAATTATCTTATTCCTGAAAATTCTATGGAAATTTGGCATAGTTTCCCCTAAAACTCAAGGAACCCAAAAACCTGCATAAGGAGAACACTTTGAATAACCAATGCCCAAAAGCAAACCATGGGAGGCAAATCCCATCCGGATTTCTCATCATCAAACTGAGCAGCACAATGATCATAAGTCCTTAATACTTAATAATCAAAAATCTTCCGTTCAGTACACTAACTAGACTAACTCAAATATCAAAATTAATTATCACAATGTAGCGAGGCACATAAGAAATCACAGAGATTTGCCTCAAATATTCCCAAAACTACGAGCGGACTCCAAAAAGTCAAACTGTAATCTCCAATCCCACTCTATTCTAGAGATAACAACTTGTATTTTCTCCAAGGTCTGACTAATAATATTAACTAAGCATCTATCAATGATGAAAAAAAATCTTAATGTCGGTGCGTAAATTGAGTCTCGAAACTCAAATCACCAGTCTCAAGACCCATATACCACAATTTGTATAACGAACATCGCACCCATAACTGAGCATCAATAGCTCAAACATATAAAGCTCACATAAAAACGTATCTCATAGTCCAATGCTAAAAGATTAATTGGAAAAATAGGCATAGGCTTCTGCTTACACAAAAATGTATGCCTAGTAATATTTGCCCACTCGAAGTGGTAAAACAATGAGGTGTTAATTTACTTACTCAGGCCAATTTTTGAATTGAATAACGGAATTGTTGCAAATTACCCTGTTGTACTACCATAAACATTCCTGATTCCTTTAACATTGGATGTTTAACCAACGATAACTAATCAGAGGATTAGACTACTGTAGAGTCCAAGGAACTGAACAATTCCTTACACAATCACTGATAAAATTTATATCCCATAGAAATAATCAACATCTTCGTCGCACATGAAATAATAACTGGTCGAAAGTTTGTGTTTCTATGTGTCATTCTCATAAATACTTACATGAGTGATGATCACTTATTTATCTGCATGATACTCCTACATCCAGTCTAGCAAGAACCCAGAGTTCTGCAATATACAATTAATCATGCCATACTTATATTTCTCTGATTCTCGCACATGCTTGCAAGATACACAAATTCTTGCTGACTCTCAAACTTAGTGGTTACTAGCTGTACTGGCATAGAACGTATAAATATGATCCAGAATTCTTGATGTTAATGTCTTCATCCTCGTGAACCACTGTGATTCACAACGGGGATAATTACATTTCTGAATTGATTACACATCACATGAAACACCTGTATAGAGGGAAATGTGTTCATGACAGAAAATGAACATGACCCATTCATAAAAATATTAAAGTATAGGAATTTAAGGTTAATCACGACTAACAAAACTGGGTTAGTAGAATCACAAGATAATGATTGACTCTCCATTGCTAATGTCAATATGAAACTCACCGTATGATGAGTTGACTACTGTGGGGTTTAATCAAGTGTATTATTGGATTGATTGTTCCATGCTGTTAATGACAAGACCCACCCCAAATTACCCCAGTAATCTAGAAATAAGTCTTGCGAGACTCGTGTTAAGGTCTCTACACTACAAGAAAAACTCACGTAGACCGCAGACCGTTTCCGTCGTCTAGGTGAGCATTTCCGTCGTCTAAGTACTTAGACGACGGAACTTCTGTGGACTAGGTTAAGTCCTCCAAGTACCGTCGTCCAGGTACTTAGACGACGAAACTGGAGGATTGCGCGGTCTAAGCGCTCACTTGGACCATGGAAAATTATTTCTCCGTCGTCCAAGTGGGACTTAGACCGCATAAAAAGTCCACGGTCTAAGTGTTCACTTAGACTACGGAGACAGTCAGATGTGTGGTCTAAGTGAACACTTAGACCACAGATATCCTACCAATGTCTGTCGTCTAAGTGAACACTTAGACCACGCATTCTGTAGTCTAAGTGATTATTTAATTTTTTTTAATTAAAATATTAATTTAAAGTAAAATATTAATAATTTAATTAAAATACTAAATTGTTACTTAAATAATAAAAATTTATACATACATGAAATTAAATCGTTCGAAATCGGAAAAAACAATATGATAAACTACATAGCTAGAATACATGCAAATTACTAAAATACTGGAGGAGCAGACGCGCCGCCGAGTCCCCGCCTCCAGCCATGTCGTCGTCGTCGGGGTATGGGTTCGGAGGAGGTTGGCACTGTTGTCGAGCCTGATTTTCCATAAGGGCAACGAGTTGGGCTATCTGTGCTTCTTGCTGATCAAGCCTCTGACGCATAGATTGATTTTCCTCCCGTGCGAGTCAAGCCTCTTCAAAGGCTGCTTGGACGGCCGCAGCCTGAGTATTTTTCCTCGCCGAACATCCCGTAGATGAGTCGAAGGACAAATCTCACTGGACCTTGCGTCCCATCCCCCTAGCCTCCTTACCAGCTCGACGACTGTATACCTCATTGGCAATTACAATTTGGCTTTCCATCGATAGGGGAAGCAGGTCTTCCGGCGGTAAATCTTGGTGTGTAAGCTGCGTGTTGGCCAATTCCTGCTGTGCCAATTCTACCAACCTCGCCTGAAAAAAATAATAAAAATTAAATAATTATAAATTTGTATGACAATTTAATAAATAATAATTAAATAATAACTACACTAATTATAAAGAAATATATAGCACTTACACCGTATTGACTCGCTTCATTCTCGAGCCTATGCGTCACGTACGCACTGGCGCTAGCATCCAGATAAGGGTGTTTGAATCCCTTATCTCTGTGCTCCTTGGCTATTTGGATCATCTGCTTGGAGCCGGAGGTATGATGTTTATCCTCCTTCCCCGGCTGGTCGTGTTGATGTTGGAGAATTTCTGTTGGACAACATGAATCATTAAAAAATTAATAACTAAAATGAAAATAATTTAATTTTCTTAATTTAAATAAAAAAATAATCGCCTTATATTATTCTCCTTGGAAGTAGTCACACAACCACTCTAACTCATCTTCCCTATCCCCACGCAGCTCTACGGGGGTTGGCACGGGGTCGATATCGTCATAATACTTATGAAGTTTGTACTTCCAATCATGGTAGATGGCGTTGGTTGATGTGCCTAAGTATCTCCGGTGTGGAATCCACCTCATATTGTTCCTATAAGAAATAAATAGAAAATTATAATCGTACATATTATGAAATTATGATTTTATTGATTATTAGAAAATATATTTAAAATTGTACGTATTACGTACCAAAATTTTTTTAAGCACTTTCGCCTTCTCTTCATCTGGCAACTCCTTCCAAGTAGGGGTAATCACACGAACCCTGTTGCAAAGGATTGACCCGATGCTGTGCACTGAGAGACTAGCTAGCTAAGATGTGGGAGCACCATCGGTGAATTCGTCGTAAGGCAACTGGATCTTTTGCCCGATCTCATTGAACAATTTCTCGAATTTTCCGCCTTTTACGAGACTGCGAGTCCTTTTGGGTTGAGGGTCTGTCGGGACCCTCCTGAGCTTGCGTCGCGCACTGTAAAGGATAGACTCAGAGAAGGCCGACGACGCCTGAGCACTTTCTGCCATGGGCATCGGACTGGAATGGACGTCATCATCACTGGTTGAGATAACTGGGGTAGTGGGAATTTCCCCAGTCGACGCTATCGAAGCACCAGCTGAAGGGTCCGGAGGAGGCGCGTCGTTGTCCTCCTCTAACTCCCAACCGACTTGATCTGCCAAGCATCGGAGTAAAGTATCTTCGGCCTCCTTTTGGGCCTTTTTCTTTTCCGACAGGGCCATTTTAACCTAGGAGTTGTTAAAATATTATTACCATAACAATTATATATAAAAATTTACGATAATTATTTACAAGTATTGAGTGCGCCTAAGATTTAAAGAGAGTACACTAGCTTGGTGTTTAGGTCGTTCAATGGACGTGCGACCCGCGCGATAAAGTATAAACTTTCAATTAATCAGCCTTGGTTCAATCGAAAAACATGGTTAGTTAGGGATAGAGATAACGTGAGAGGCATGACTAATTTCGACAAAACACCCCGAGGCTAACCAAAGCAATGGTATATACTCTATTGGTGTTAGTCTTTCTTAGATCCAAAACCTGTCACCAGTCATAACCCGTTTCTAGACACCATCTCCGACATTCAGCCAATCTTTTGAAAATTTACACTCCCTCACTACAAGAAAACAGCACTTAGACCATGGAAACGTAATTGTTCCGTGGTCCAAGTGACACTTGGACGACGGAGACTTTTCCGTCGTCCAAGTAACACCTGGACGACGGAGAATACCGTCTCCGTCATCCAGGTGATCACCTGGAGGACGGAGAAGACTCCGAGGTCCAGGTGTCCACCTGGACGACGGAGACGGTATTCTCCGTTGTCCAGGTGATCACCTGGACCTCGGTGTCTTCTCCGTCTTCCAGGTGATCACCTGGATGACGAAGAATACCGTCTCCGTCGTCCAGGTGGACACCTGGACCTTGGAGTCTTCTCCGTCCTTCAGGTGATCACTTGGACGACGGAGATGGTATTCTCCGTCGTCCAGGTGATCATCGGGAGGACGGACCGACACACCGTGGTCCGAGTACGTAACTTCCACTTAGACGACGTACCGACACCTCCGTCGTCTAAGTGAAGCATTATATAAGCCCGATGCCAAACTCTCTTCATTGAATTCCATCCGATCCTCAATTAATTAATTCATTCCATTCGAAGAAGAATTGAAGGAGAAGGAGAATGAGAAGGGAGAAGGCCGAGAAGGATTAGGATCAGGGATATCCGCTGACTAGCTAGCTAGCTTAATTAACTGATATCGAGAAGGCCAACAGGTACGTACGCAGTTAATTAAAATTTGCTTAATTAATATATATTTAGTGAAAACGTACGTACATATATATACATGCAAGGATGTTAGCTATATATATATGTACAGATCGATTAAATTACGTACGTATGTAATTGAAGGATCGATGTAGATCGAGTACGTATAATTAAGCGTAAATTAATGGACTAATATATATATGTAATAATTAATTAATTATAATATTTTGTAGCAGTATGGACAAGAGTTGGATGAAGTTGAAGAATAGATGTGATGTCCGGTATATGGATGGAATTAGCGAATTTGTGAATTTTGCGATAGAACATGGTCAGGGAAAGAAACGTTTCAGGTGTCCGTGTCAGAAATGTCTTAATTGTCAGTATGCGGAGGTTAATGTTATGGTGCAACACCTGTACGAAAATGGTATGATGTGGAGTTACACTACATGGAGCGAGCATGGTGAAGCAGTAGAGTTCAGCGCAGCAGACTTCAGCTCAGGGTACAGTTACCATGGTGCCTCATCCAGCAGCAGTGGTGCCGGACCCCCAGTTTGCAACACAACTGCAGATTAAGTCCATGATGCGTTTCCGGGATGTAGTCATGGTGGATACCAACACCAAGACGGAGGTTACAGTACCACTAATGAGCATGATGACACATTCCCCGCTGCTAGCTTCGCCACTGACACCAGTGAAATGGATAAGTACAACCGGATGCTACTTGAAGCGCAGACCCCGGTGTTCCCTGGATGTCGAGAGAATGTGTTGCAATATGTAATGGAGCAAATGAAGATAAAAGTGAAGCACAAAATGTCAGTGAGTGCTTTTGACGAAATTCAGGAGCAAATATGTAAGTTGCTTCCTGATGATCACAATCTTCCTAAATCTCATTATAAGGTTAGAAATATCTTGAGCAGCCTCGGCCTAAAGTACAGGATAATTGACGCATGTCCGAATGATTGTGTGCTATTTTACAAAGAGTATAAAGATTTGGACTATTGTCCCGTATGTGGCCAGTGCAGATTCCAGCTGAATAGGAAGAGTTCGAAAAAGAGAATTCCTGTGAAAGTTGTTAGATATTTTCCCTTGATTCCCAGATTGCAGCGCCTGTACATGTCTCTACACACAGCAGAGGCGATGCGATGGTACGCAGAAAAGCGAATAGATGACGATAACCTGCGACACGCCGCGGATGGGGAGGGTTTCAAACATTTCGACAGAGAATTTGGAGACTTTGCTTCAGAGGTTAGAAATGTTAGACTCGGCCTATCTACAGACGGATTCAATCCTTAGGGAAGTAATAGCTCTGCCGTCAGCACTTGGCCAGTTATTCTGATGCCGTACAACTTGCCTCCATGGATGTGCATGAACAAGGAATTTAATTTCCTTACCGTACTAATTCCAGGTCCTAAATCTCCAGGGAAGTGCTTAGATGTCTACCTCAGACCTTTGATCGACGAGCTGTAACTGTTGTGGGAAAATGGAGTCCCAACTTATGACAAATTCACTGACACGATGTTCACGATGAGGGCTGCCGTAATGTGGACGATCAGCGATTTTCCAGCTTATGGGATGTTGGCAGCCTGTAGGACAAAAGGATAAAATGGATGTCCTATATGTTTGGATGACGTGAACTCTAGTTGGCACGCGGGGAAGGTGTGTTACTTGGGTCACCGTTGATGGCTTCCTCACGACCACCCGTGGCGACAGGATGAAGCTCATTTCAACGGGACGGTAGAGAACAATCCTAAACCTCGTAGTTGGTCGGGCGAAGAGATTTTAGAGAGGTTGAGCTATTTCGACTTTGGTGTGTTGAGCAATGACGCGGATGTAAAGAAATGTAATCCAATTCCTCCACATGATCTGAGCTATTGGGATCACAAGAGTATATTCTTTGAACTCCCTTACTGGTCGAAGTTGAAGCTGAGGAACAACTTGGACGCGATGCACATAGAAAAGAATGTGTGCGACAGCGTGGTGGGAACAATTCTCGGTATTAAGTTCAAGACTAAAGATACTCCCAAAGCGCGCAAAGATTTGGAATCAATGAATCTACGTCGTCCCTTGTGGTTGAGGAGGGATAGGAAATGAGTGTACAACAAGATGCCAGCTGCACCTTACACAGTGAAGCTGACGCTTAGACGTTCTGTATTTCACTGGTTTAAAGGCGTTCGTTATCCGGCTACGTATGCAGCTACTATAACTAGAGCAGTGGACGAGGTGCAACACAAGTTTGTTGGTCTAAAGACACATGACTATCACGTTATATTGCAACGTCTGATTCCAGTGGTAATTCGACCATACTTGTCTCGGGACGTCGTAGAACCAATAGTGACATTGTGCAGGTGGTGGCAGAGGTTATGCGCCAGAGAATTAAAGAAGTCAGAGGTGGTGGAATTACAACAACAAATTGTGCACATCATTTGCAAACTAGAGAGGATTTTTCCCCCTGCTTTCTTTGACATCATGATTCACCTAATGATCCACCTGCCCGAGCAGGTGCTCATTTCTGGTCTGGTCCAGTACACTTGGATGTATCCTCAAGAAAGGTACGTACAACTAATTAATTTGTTCCACTGGAGATTATATACTAGCTAGCTATATGTACTTATTCTTATTGTACGTTTGATTTTGTAGACAGCTTGGACAGTATAAGTCATTCGTCAAAAACAGGTCGGCCCCGGATGGCTCCATAGCAGAGACATACCTAATACATGAGTATGTTACTTACTGCAACAGGTACCTCAAAGATCCACCACCTCCCACTGCCTCCGATCCCAGTGCCCGCATCAATCTTTCTGTCGTCACCAATGTCGTCCGACTGTTTAGAGGAGTATTAAAGGAATCGTTAACACAGGAAGAACTTATTGAGGCACATTGGGTAGTGTTGCGAGACTGTGACGAAGTTGAGCCGTACATGATGTCATACAGGGAAAGGCTTCAGGCGTTAAATCAAAACAAGAGTTCGGCGTGGATTGAGAAAATGGTCAAGAAGAAGTTTCCCGATTATTTCTTCCAATGGGTACGTACGTACGTCTCGGTATTTAATCAGTAATTTATATACGTGCATATCGATCATGTTTGGAGAAAGTAATTAAACCCTTATATTAATTTGCCCTTTTTCGCAGATGATTGATCTACAAAAATCTGAAAACCACGGGGGGTGGTGGTCATGGCCAAAGCACTTGCTAGCAGGGAAGCTGGTTAAACACTATATTTATCCCGGATGTTTTGTGAACGGTGTAAAGTTCCATTCATTGGCCCGAGACGAAGGAAGAAGAACACAAAACAGTGGGGTAGCGGTTGGGAAAGAATATGATCTATATTATGGGGCTATTGTATATGTGGTTCAGCTATGTTACGGGAATGATGTCAATGTTTTCCTATTCAAGTGCAGATGGTTCAAGCGTACAAAGGAAGACCTGGGACTATTATCAGTCGATACAAACTCTAGCTGGTATGAGGATGAGCCTTTCGCTCTCGCCACCTTAGTTCGGCAGGTGTTCTATCCCGACGATCCGAAAGCCGGTGAAGGGTGGAAAATAGTGAACCATATCTCTCATCGAGGAATATGGAATACAGAGACAATTGAAGGGACACCGGCGACGACTGAAGATGCTGCTGAACCAGAAAGAGACATTCATGCCTATCAAGAGCCTAATATTTCTGTCATCCGCTCCGATATAATGGACCTGGTTCAAGATGATGAATGGTTACCCATGCCTGATGGTTGTACATATCTAACTGAAGATGAGATTATCGATGAGGTAGATGAAGAAGACGAGCAGGAAGAGGACGCGGACGAGGACTCAGGTTATTCATCGGACGATGTTGAGTACGATGAGGAGGATGAGCAATCGGATACCGGCGACGAGGATGATGAGGATTATGATGATGACTACTTAACTAAGATGAGAAAAATTAATTGGTAATTAATTTATGTAATTATTGTAATATATAATTGATGCATCATCGATCAATAATTAATATAAATATTATAAGGAGGAGAATGTATATATATATGTACGTACGTATATCTTCGACTTTGTGTACTTAATATATAATCGATGAGATATTCCGTCGATGTTTATATTAGGTCCCCCGCCATTTTCACCTTTGGCGCCCCGCCAAATCTCAATCTCATATAAAACCCTAAATCCTGGACCCTAAATCTAGCAGATCGGATCGATCGATCAATTTTTGAATTATATTCTTGAATCAGAATAATTGAACGGACACACAAATGACCGGGGACGACCTAAACCCTAAACCCTAAGGCCCTAACCCCTGAATTCGGGGTTTAGAACTTGGACGACGGAGACGGTCATTCTCCGTCGTCCAAGTGCGTACCTGGACGACGGAGAATGACCTTCGCAGTCGTCCAAGTGTTAAACCCGATACCCTATACCCTAAGGACCCCTAACCCCTGAATTCAGGGTCTATGCACCTAGACGACGGATGAGCTAATATCCGTCGTCCAGATACACACTTGGACGACGGAGACTGCCATCTCCGTCGTCCAGGTGTAAATTTCGTAATTTTTTCTAAGACAACGACCATCTAGACCATCTTCCAATGCATATTCTTTTCGTCAAGACTTTAGAGTAAACAATTCTTTGTGTGTGAGCTTCAATGGTTCGAAAATCGGAGTTGCGAAATGCCTTGTATCCACGTTTTCGGTTTGATAAATTCTCGGTTTTGCGGTTGACTGTACCGATGAAACCCTTCCCGAACTTATTATTTTATGGTCCTTCGAAGACAATTATATATTATGTTACGACGAACATATCCAACGGTTGTTTTGTCCAAATTCAATTTCGTTAATACTCTGCTGCAAATGAGCCTCTACTCATGAACACTTAAGTCGTAAGGATTAGTCGATACTTGACAACTTTCAAAACGAAAAATTATTCGTTGGTTCAAATTTAACTGTTCATATATACGATGTGTTCATCGATATTGGACGACTATTTCACTCGAATGACAGATCGCTAAATTCCTAGCGAATTAATTTTAAAATTTTTTTTAACGTAAATTGAACCTGGACGACGGAGAATGACGTTCTCCGTCGTCCAGGTAAACACCCGGACGACGGAGACGGACAAGATCCGTCGTCCAGGTTCAATTTACCATGGAGGTTCGATTTTTTTTTTTTTTTTTCGATGAATATTTCACTTGGACGACGGAGAACTACATCTCCGTCGTCCAAGTCGTAAAATCATGGTGGTTCGATTTACCGCCTCAATTTTCGGCGCCGCTTGAATTTCCACTTAGACGACGGAGAATCAATTCTCCGTCGTCTAAGTCCAAATTTATGGCGGGTGAAACGTCCCGCCCATTAATTACGCGCCGCTTCGAAAAATTTTAACCCTTCACTTAGACGACGGAAAACACTGTTTCCGTCTTCCAAGTGCACTTAGACGATGGAGAATAGTGCTCCGTCGTCTAAGTGAAACTCTATAAATAGAACAGCACCCCCCCCTCATTTTCTCATTCCATCTCCTCTCCTCTCCTCCTCTCCTCTCCTCTCCTCTCCTCCGGCGACGCTCCGACGACAATTTTTCCGGCGTGGTTCCTCCTCTCCGACGACTCAACTCCGGCTATATTCCCGATTACTCCGGCGAGGTAAATTTCTATTTTTTTCCTTATTAAAATTATTTTCATTTAATTAATTAAATTCTAAATATAATTTATTAATTAGTTTTAAATATTTCATTATTGTAATTATAATAATTTTTAGTGGTTAATTATTGTAATTAATAATTAATTAGATGCATAAATGTAATTAGTTGATAATTAATTAAATGAATAAATTTATTATTGTAATTAATAAATAAATTTAACCAAGGTGGGTTATGACTGGTGACAGGATTTGGACTAAGAAAGACTTTTGTCGAAATTAGTCCTGCCTCTCGCGTTATCTCTATCCCTAACTGGCCATGTTTTTCGATTTAACCAAGGCTGATTAATTGAAAATTTACACTTTATCGCGCGGGTTGCACGTCCATTGAACGACCGAAAAAGCCAAGCTTGTGTACTCTATTTAAATCTTAACCGTACTTAATTAGCGTAAATTTTGCACTTGTAATTATTATGGTAAGTAGGTATTTTAACAACGTACTCCTAGGTTTAAATGGCTCCATCCGGCAAGAAGAAAGCGCAACAGGAGGCAGAAGATGCCATGCTCCGAATGTTGGCGGACCAAGTCGGTTGGGTTCAACAGGAGGGCAACGACACCCTCAATTCGGACCCTTCATCTGCTTCGGAGGTGGCGCCTATTGGGGAATTCCGTCTGCCCCATTTATCTCCGGCGGTGATGACGTCGACCCTTTTTCAACTCCGACGCCCGGTACCGGTTCAACGGGAAGTACTCAGGCGTCCTCGACCGCGGAATCAATCATGTACAGCGCCTGCCGTAAGCAAAGGAGGGCCCCCACTGACCCGGAACCGAAAAGGACTCGGGGGCTCGTTAAAGGGGGCAAGGCGGAGAAAATTTGCAAGGCGACCGGGAAAAAGATCGACTTGCCCTACGACGAATTCACCGGTGGCCCTTCCACAGCTCAGCTAGCAAGTCTCTCGGCGCATATCATAGGGTCTATCGTCCGTAACCGGGTTCGTCTCACTGCCCCTACTTGGAAGGAGGCGCCGGATAATGAGAAGGCGAAAGTCTTTAAAGATCTTTCGGTACGTAATACGTCCAATTTAGTTATTATATAATATTATTAATATTAGTTATAATTTCATAATATATACGATTATAATTTTCTATTTATTTTTGATAGGAACAATTTGCGGTGGATCCGACCCCGGCGATGTTGAGGCATATCAACCAAATCGCCAACTCCATCTACAAAGATTGGAAGTACAGGCTCCATCAGTACTTCCAAACTTACGGTCCCTCGCCTCCCCCCGTAGAGCTGCGTGGGGATAGAGAAGATGAGTGGGAGTGGTTGTGTAACCACTTTGCCGATGACTCCGTTAAGGTGTTAATTTACTTTTTTTATTTCAATTAAGATAATTGAATTATTTAAATTTTAGTTATTAATTTTTTAATGATTTAATTATGTTATGTAATAGAAATTCTCCGGTGTCAACAAAGCCAACCGGGGGAAGAAGGACAAACATCATACCACCGGCGCCAAGCAGTTCATTCAAATAGCCAAGGAGCACAAGGATAAGGGCTCCAAACACCCTTATCTTGATGCAAGCATAAGCGCGTACGTGACGCCTGGGCTTGATAATGAAGCGAGTCAATGCGGCGTAAGTGATATATATATATATGTGCGCTTTTAATTATAGTAATTATTATTTAAATATTATTTCATTATAATAAATTAATTATATGCTTGTAGGCAAGGGTGATAGAGCGTGCGCAGGAAGAGTTGGCTAACACTCAGCTTGCATTCCCAGATGTGCCGGTGGAAGACCTGCCTCCTCTATCCTTAGAGAGCCAAATTACAATCGCGGATGAGGTCTACGGTCGTAGAGCTGGCAAGGAGGTTAGGCACTTCGGACCTAAGGTGGTACGAGATTTGTCGACCTCCGACTCATCATCTACGGGAGGTTCGGGGCGGCGGAGAAGGACTCAGGCTGCGGCAGTCGAAGCAGCCATTCAAGAGGCTCGACTGGCAAAGACTTGACGAACAACAAGCACAAATAGCCCAACTCATCGCCCTCATGCAACAAAATCGAGAAGTATGTCAACCTCCTCCGAACCCACACCCCGACGACGACGACCCGGCTGAAGGTGGAGGACTCGGCCCCGCATCTGCTCCTCCAGTGTTTTAGCTAGCTAGTAGTTTATTATCTCGTTTCTTTCCGCATTCCGAACAATATTTTAATTTTTAATTTATGGGTTTTTTCGATTATTCATGTATGTACAAATTAATTTTAATTATTTAATAATTAAGTAATATTCAAAATTTAGTTTATTTAATTAATTTTAGCATTTTTCATTATTTAAATTCAATTAATAATAAATTAAATTAATAATATTTAATTACAATTTATTTTATTTTTAATTAAAAAGTCACCTGGACGACGGAGAACTAAATCCCTGTCGTCCAAGTGACTACCTGGGCCACGGAGAATGATACGTTCTCCGTCGTCCAGGTGGTTACCTGGGCCACGGAGAACGTCCGCGGTCCAAGTGAACTTGGACGACGGAGAACTAAATCTCTGTCGTCTAAGTGCTTGGACGACATCACTTGGAGCACGGACCTTGGACGACAGAGATTCCGTCGTCTAAGTACTTAGACGACGGAAAACGTCACTTAGACGACGGAAATGCTCCGTGGTCTAAGTCCGTTTTTCTTGTAGTGCCTCCAGTAATTTACAAACTCCGCCATCAACCTTGTGTCTATAACTTCACTTAGGTTATGGTGTGCGGAAATGAAATCCATACATCACGAGGGGTTAAGGAGATAAGCTAGGAAATGAGGCGCCATCTATTCCAAAGAGTGCGACTTAATAAACTAAACTTATGTACTAAATTTAAATCAAAGACTACCAATTTACTACAAAATTGTCATAATTACCAATTTATTATATTTAATAATTCACTAATTTACCATATATTTACTACAAATTTACAATATTACAACAATATTTACAAATTATAATTACATGCAATAATAATTACGAATTATAATATTTATTAAAATAATATTTAATTACAATAATTAATTATTAATTACCATGTCTTTACAATAATAATTATCATGCATTTACCAACTAATATTAATTATTATTACCAATTATTACTAACATATTATTTTTACTAATTAATTTAACAATTTACTAATTTATTAATTAAATTATAATTATGTTAAAAACTTAAAATATTACCTAAAAGATGAGTCGCCGGAGGGAGGATAGAGTCTCAGGAAAGTCACCGGAGGAGGGAGGCCGGATTTTTGTCGCCGGAGAGAGGGAGTCGCTGGATTTTTGGTCGCCGGAGAGTCGCCAGAGGAGGGAGACGGATTTTTGAGAGAGAGTGAGAGAGAGAGTAAGGACAGGGATGATTTGATTGAGAATGAGATGAGGAAAAAGGCTTGGCCTTGCTGCCTTTTTGAAAGGACCCAACCCCGATTCAGTTACCTAAACCGGAATCGAACCCCTTCTGAAAATACGAACCAACAAAAATTTTTCAAAATTTCGGCAGAGTTTCGTTACTAACGTGGAATTGCATAAACCTGCACCCTGTAAACAACACTTCGTCCTATGCCACAAAAACCAAACCGTGGGCACCACTCCCATCCGGATTTCTCAACATCAATATAATCAATAACAGTAACTGTACTGTAGTATAAATGTATATATCCGAGAAAATCCGTATAAACATGTATCAGAGCGACCTCTAGTGTAAAATATATACAACATATACATCAGTAGGCGAAACAAGAACCTAATGGAAAAACTCAGGTAACTCTAATCACTAGCCTCCAAACCGCGACGTGAAAACACCAAACCTGAACTGCAAACTGGGCATGGAAACCGAAAAGCCCAGGGGAAAGACAATAAACACGTTAGAGTGAGTGGACGAAAATAAATGTCTTTCACCAGTTATATATATATATATGTTATAAAACATATGCGAGTCGAATGTATAACATTTAAAGGGTACGCGAGGGAGACTCTAACTCCTCACGCGTCCGGGTATACGAGGGAGACTCTAACTCCTCACGAATACAAACACGAGGGAGACTCTAACTCCTCACGTGCACAGAGCATGTGTGTAATCACACGGGGCCACACGTGGATTCATAACAACATATAAACACAATCATATAACACATGCTCAATATAAACACAATCTCGTACAAAAACTCATACTCGTAAAACCATAATCATACAGCATGCTCAAGTTCATAAAACGTATATAAAAGACTCGCAAGAATTCCGTGAAAATAAACTGTCCACTCACAAACTCACGTAACGCGCACTCACTCTAATCTCGTGGTCCGGCGGAAGATCTCTCGCCTGAAGCACGATCACGATCTCGGTCTCCTGAATATTCATAAACACAACTGATCAAAATTATAATCCACAACCCTGTACTGATGCACGGAAACCAACTGTTCCCGGAAATATGAAATGCGGTACAAAATGAATAACGGAATTCCCGAAATCTCCACACGAAACCTCGACTGAAAATCGGCTAACCAAATCAATCCGAAAACCTCTGGACGATAATCAGGGCGTGATTATGAGAAAAACGACATTAAAAACACCAAAATCTAAAACGTCAACGGGTCGCCGGAGCTCCGGCGCGCCGTCAACCGGAGAGTTTTTCCGGCAACCGAGCTACCAAAATATTCTCCTCAACCAGGCGAGCAACTTTAATGAAGGAGCCACCACCATCCAACCACCACCGTGGCCGGAATCCAGCTCGAAAGCCACGGTGGTAAAAACTCCTCCGGCGAACTGTTCGCCTCCGTTCCTCCGTCCACGGCGCATGGCTGTCCTCCAAACCTGTCCCAAAAGGATCACCATGCCCCACTGACCAAAACCCCCTAACCCTCCGGCCACCACCGTGGCCGGAGCGCCACCGTCACCGAAACCCAAACCGGCCGAAAAACTCATCAACTTCTCACCGTGATTTCTCCCTCCAAACTCAACCAATTCACACAATTCCAAAGGCAAAACAGCATAGAATCACAAGAGGAACACTTTACCTTCAAAGGTCGAGGCCTAAAGTGGCCGGAATCGGCCAGTCCGATGATGGAATCCAAACGGCCTGTTTCTCCTCCTCGGTCAACGTCAGTCAACGTGGTCAACGGTCCTGTTTCGGTCAACTCGGCCCAAAATCAACTTTTCGACAATTTTACGACTATTTTCGATATTTATACTCGTCCCTCGGATCGATCGACGGTCCGAAACGAATATACGAAATGATTCAGATAAACTCGAAATAAACGGATAAACTCGTCGGAACCCGAAACTTCAAATAATCATAAAATATTCCTCGGTGATCGGAAAAATCTTCCGGAACCGCCCACGGGTTCGAAATCACGTACTCTACAATTTCCGTGAAGACACCCAACTCAAATTCTCGACTGAAAACAAAGTCGCAAATCGAATCGACACACCACATAATATCGTAAAACTGCGACTAAAACCAAATCTCGAGAATCGTGCCAAACACACATCTGATTCTGGTTCGGGTCGTCACACTTTTATAGAGTTTCACTTAGACCGTGGAGCCCGGTTTTCCGTCGTCTAAATGCACTTGGACAACGGAAACGGGTGTTTTCGTCGTGTAAGTGAACCGTTTCAAAATTTTCAACCGGCGCCCAATTAATTTGGCGGGTGGGAGTTAACCACCTTAATTTTGGGAAGCGTTTCAAATTTGGCTTAGACGACGGAGACGTCTCCGTCGTCTAAGTCAAATTTGAACCTTTTTCGCAAAAATAAGGCGGTGGTAATTGGACCGCCATGCTTCCTCAACCTAGCCGACGAAGATGGCCTATTTCCGTCATCCAAGTGGTCATCTGGACGACGAAGATGGTCAATCTCCGTGGTCCAAGTGAAATTTACGTAAAATTAATTTTTAAAAATAATTTGCAAGGAATGTGCCAATTTGTCATTCGAATGAAATAGTCATAAAATATTGATTAACGCATCGTATATATAAACAATTGAATTTGAGACGATGAATAATCTTACGTCTTTAAACTTGTTAAGTATCTTCTAATCTTTATAACTTAAGTGTTGTTATTAAGTATAGGCTCATTGCATATCGATATTAACGAAATTGAATTTGGACAAAACAACCGTTGGATACATTCATCATAAGACAATATATAATTAGAATAATTTTCAGAAAATAGTAAGTTCGTGAAGGGTTTCATCGGCACAGTCAACCGCAAAACCGAAATTTTGACAAACCGGAAACGTGGATACACGAAAATTCGTAACTCCTATTTTGGAACCGTCAAAGCTCACACTCCAAGATTTGTTTACTCTATGCTCCTGATGAAAAGAATATGCATTGAGAAATGATCTAGATGGTCGTTGTCTTAGATAAAATTACGAAATCTTAACTTAGACGATGCAAACAACTGTATGCGTCGTCTAAGTGCGTACTTTGATGATGCAAACACACGTTTGCGTCGTCCAAGTGAAAATTCCCTTAATTTAGGGTTGGGGCCTTAGGGTTTAGGGTTTGGGGTATACTTAGACGACGGGTTGACCATTTCGCGTCGTCTAAGTACTATTTTTAGGATTTAGGATTATATATAGAGGTATAATTAATTAGTATAGTGTTTAATTACCTTAGTATAGACTATGAAAAGTCATTTTTTTGTCCCCGTTTTAATAGTCGTGAAAACTAATTAATGTGATTCGATCGATCAAATTATCAATCGATCCGATCCTCCGGATGGATTAATTAATTAATTTTAATTTACGTTGGTCGAACCGACAATGCTATGTAATTAAATATTAAATTAATTAAGTACAAAATTAATAGTTGTACATACGTACTCCTCCTTATAATATATATATATATTAATTAATTGATCGATCATACATCATATATTACAATAATTACAATAATTAATTACCAATTAATATTCCTCGTCGTTATATTGTACTCTTCGTCATAATCGTCATCATCCTCATCCTCGTTATCCGATTGCTCCTCCTCTTCATCATACTCAACATCGTCAGACGAATAACCTGAGTTCTCGTCCTGGTCCTCATCATGAGCGTCTTCTTCATCTACTTCATTAATTGCATCAATAATCTCATCTTCAGTTAGATCGGTACAACCATTAGGCATGGCTAAGCATTCACCATCTTGAACCAGGTCCATTATGTCGGAGCGAATGACAGAAATATTAGGCTCTTAATAGGCAGGAATGTCTCTTTCTAGTTCAACAGCATCTTCAGTCGTCGGTGTCCCTTCAATTGTTGTAGTATTCCATATTCCTCGATGAGAGATATTGTTCACTATTTTCCACCATTCACCAGCTTTCGGATCATCGAGATAGAACACATGCCTAACTAAGGTGGCGAGAGCGAAAGACTCATCCTCATACCAGCTTGAGTTTGTATCGACTAATAAAAGTCTCAGGTCTTCCTTTATACGCTTGAACCATTTGCACTTGAATAGGAAAACGTTGACATCATTCCCGTAACATAGTTGAACGACATATACCATAGCCCCGTAATATAGATCATTGTCTTTCCCAACCGCTACCCTACTGTTTTGTGTTCTTCTTCCTTCATCTCGGACCAATGAATGGAACTTTACACAATTCACAAAATATCCGGGGTAAATATAGTGTTTAATCGGCTTCCCTGCTAGCAAGTGTTTTGGCCAGGACAACCACCCCCCGTGGTTTTCATATTTTTGTAGATCAATCAACTGCAAAAATGGGAAAATTAAAGGGTTTACTTTCTACAAACATGATCGATATGTATATAAATGATCTACGCATTTTATGCTTGATTATTAATGTCTTTCTCTCTGCATTTTGCTTTGTTATGAGCTTAGTAAATATGTTTCTAACTTATTTTATGTTTTTAGGTAGAAAATAAAGGTGGAACAATAAATGAGGCGTTTGGAGCTAAAAGCGTGCTAAGAAGGAGGTTCCTAATTCCGGAAAAGAAATTATGAAGACATTTCTCCTGCGCGGTCTAGGAAAGCATGTTCTTGCCGAATTCATGGAGGATACTTGGGCCAAAATTGTGGAGACCATTCCAAGATGATATGGATATGATTTAAAGCCCAAAATACGTGCAATTATATGGTATTTTCGGCTAAGGAAGAATTGGAGAGAAAGAAGCCCAAAAGAAGAAGATGGACCGAAAGTTAGAGATCTGGAAATCTGTCGATGCAGATCAGCCCAATTCAACAGGCCACCAAAATCAATTGAAAACTAATTTGAACACATGTGAGGCATTCTTAGAAAGATGTGGAAGTCTAGTTTCCAACACCACTAGAATCATGCCGTTAAAATGTGTAGATATTCAGAAATCCCGGATTTAGTGGGTACAGGTCATTCTGCCTAATAACCAACTTAAAATGGGCTCTGAAAGTGCGTCAGGAGAAATTTTGGCACAAATGATGCATAGCTGGAAAGCCCTGAAAGTCTATTTTCTAGTGCCGAAAGAATCACGGCATTTAAAATTGTTAAACGTCCGAAAAGTAGTTTTTAATACAGAAGGGTCAGATTTGACAGATTTCAGAAGGTGGGAAGTTTCCTAATCTTCTTCTATATAAAGGGGAGCTCGACTCTTTCATAAGAGATCTCAATTTACTAGCAAAAGCTCTGCCAAAACACTTTCCCTCTCCTCCCAAAGCTGAAGGTCTACAAGGATCTGCCTCCTCCATCGTCACAAATCGTCTCCATCACTGACGCAACTCGAAGGCAAATTCCTTGAGGGCTCTGTGCATCCATCTCCATTGAAGGGTCGTCGCATAACTCTAGTAGAGGGCAAATTTCCTTACAAAAAGTGTAACATGATTCCTTCTACTATTTCCTTGTATTTATCTTCGGTTTTTTATGGATTGGATGATTGTATTTTGGTTAAACACTCTTCGAATATGTTGTGTAATCTAACCTTGTGTTTATTTCTTTTAGCAAAGCATGTATGCTTAATGCATCAACTAATTCGAAGGAAAATTCCTTGTCAAGTTGATAGATATGTCATAGGGCAAATTCCCGAAGCATGAAAACGAATCACATGTGAGCTAAAGACTTAGATATTTTTAGGTTGCATATAATATGACTTAGTGTAAAGAGTTGAGTGAAAAATTGAGATGATCACATGTAAATAGTAGATTTAGGTTTTATCTTGTAGGAAAATTAGTAAAAACAAACCTTGCACCCCCATAAACCAAACCTAGCATAGTTATGCATGCACTCTCAATCCCCGGTTAAGAACGATCCCTACTTATCAATGCTACATCAACAAAGAAGGGTTTTAATTATATTCGTGTTTGATTAAGTATTTAATTAAATGCTTGAAAAGATGTGAATCAATTTTGGCGCCGTTGCCGGGGATTGTAAAGAATTGTGTGATTATGCTTGTAAATACATTTATAGTTTCTGTTTTCCGGAACTGTACACTGCCCAGTTTTTGTGTAAATTATTTGACATAGCTAGAGGACTCAAACAAATCTTAAAGTTTGCAAGAATGTTTGGTTATGTGTCTAGTTTGTGCCTAAAAAATTTCAGCCCAGTCGAGCGAGCCAATAATTCTAAAAAAATTCGACAAGCTGCTGTGTTCATGTTTGCCAGAATCTGGAATTGCATGTGTTCTTGTGAATATGTGAAATTGTACATTAAACCTACGAAATTTTTGTTCATATTTATACTAACACTTGTTCATATTGTATCTTTTGCAGCCATGTAATGTTAAAGGAAGCTTGCATTTGCATTGAGTACATGAGTTTGGTTGATTAAGTCGCACTCATTGTTGAATAGATGGCGCATCTTTTCCATGTTTATCTCCTTAACCCCTCGTGATGTATGGATTTCACCACCATACACCATAACCTAAGTGAAGTTATGGACATGAGGTTGAGGGTGGAGTCTACATTGGACTTGAGGGAGTTGTACATTTTCGAAAGTTTGGTTGAATGTCGGACATGGTGTCTAGAAACGGGTTATGACTGGTGACAGGATTTGGATCTAAGAAAGACTTGCAACATTGGAGTATATACCAAAGACTCGGTTGGTGGATGAATACTTATCTTTGAGTAAGAAATTCTCAACGCAATGGTGTCTAGAAGGTGACGGTTTCTATGACAGGTTTTGGATCCGAGATATCAAATCGGTCCTACCTCTCGTGGTCTCTCTCACTAACTGGCCATTTCGTTGAGTTTGCCCAAAGAAGATAAGGACTAAGTCTACTTGCCATAGTCGGTTAGCCTGGGTTGCTTTGTCGAAATTAGTCATGCCTCTCGCGTTATCTCTATTCCCAACTGGCCATGTTTATCGATTGAACCAAGACCATTCGATTGAAAGTGTACACTTTATCGCGCGGGTCGCACGTCCTTTGAACGACCTAAAGATCAAGCGAATGTACTCTCTTCAAATCTAAAGCACAACTCAATGAAATTGTACATTGCCAACGAAATTGTAAAGGCTTAACCACCCTGCATTTGTAGCTTGCATAACCCTCTGGCGGCTTTGTGATGTGTGGATTTCATCACCACACACCCTAACCTAAGTGAAGTTAGGGGCATGAGGCCAAGAGAGTGGTCACGTTTGCATCATAGAATTAGCACGTAACTCTTGTGTTTTCTGCAGGTTCTAACGTTTTCTCTTATGTATTCACTCCATCTTTCACTTAGGACTCTTGCTTGATGCACTTTGAATGAAAGTTTGAATGAATTCTTGCATGAATTTCGTCGATTATGGTGTGCTTGCATCTTTTGAGTGCCAAATATGTATATGACGTTTTTGACTTAGTAAATGATACAACTAACCCCTGAAGGATACATGTACAAATGTACATAACTTGTTTTTAGTGACTTGCATTCATTTTAGGATGACCTAGAACCTTTGCATTTCATCTAGTGTACAAAACCGTGGGAAGTGTATATAAACCAATAATCCAAACGTCATTTGTGAATATGTATGTAAATATGGTGTGTTTTGAATTCGTGTGACTTGTTTTTGTGTTTTGAGAAGCCCTTTTTGTGACTTCCAACGTTTTGATCAAGTATCTTGCATTGCTTGTGTATTCTTTTGATGTCGTTGTGGAGGAAATTTTTGAAGAAGATCCAGCTGCTGAAGAGCTAGAAAGAAAGAAGAAAGTGGCGCCACTTTTGCCACTACCATCACCATCACACTCTTCCCTAATCAAAGGTATTGACTCTACCCCTTCAAGTTTAGTTAATACTAATGCTTCGTTTGCGACCATCATAGTATCTCGGGTAACCCTGGTCATCGAAACGCGACCTCCTTCTTGTGACAATCAAACATGGCCCAGTGCGTCTCCAAGAAGTCCATACCCAAGATCAGATCAAAATCCACAATATCAAGCAACAACAAATCAGCGGCTAAACCATGGCCTCCAATAAACACCTCACAGTCTCTGTATACCCAACCGATACTCACAACCTCACCTGACGGATATAATACTCTCCACAACCCCGGAAGTGGAGATGCAGGTACCGTAGCTAATGATGACAGTCTATATGATATGAATGAATGTGTGGCACCTGGATCTAACAATGCAAGTACTGGAATACCAAAGACATGTAACGTACCGATAACGACCTCCGGTGAAGCTCTACCCTCACGTAGAGTCATAGCATGAACCCGCACCTGTCCGACTGATCGTCCACGCTGAGGCTGTCCCTGCTGTCTGCCCTGGCCCGCAAACTGCGCTGGTCGAGCTCCCGAAGTGGCACCTCGCTCTCCTCCGGAACTCTGGGCCGCCTGTCCACCAGTATCATCATACTGATAACACTCCCTCGCATAGTGACCCACCTGGCCACAGCGGAAACAAGTGACAGGATCTCGCTGGCATGGACCCACATGATGCTTGCTACAGAGACTACACAATGGGTACTCCCTCGGTACAGCAAAAGTGACACCAGTACGCCGAGGATAACTAGAACAGCTGGAACCCCCACTAGCCTGTGGTCGCTGCGGTCGATCTCTCCTCCATCTCGGCCTCTGTCTCGGTACACCAGCTGCTGGTCTATAGGATCCACCGCCCGAGGATGAAGCTAAACCGGAAGTATCAGAACTCTGCCTCTTTGAAGGCCCCTGACTCGGTCCACCCTCCTCAAACCGTCTCGGCTGGTACCTCTGCTGTCTCTCCTTCTCTATGTCCTCACCTCGGAGTGTTGCACTGACAAACTCATCAAAGTTGTTCCGAGGCATCGTAGTCAGAGTCCCCTTAATATTCAAGTTCAAACCCAGCTCGAACCTGCGACACTTGGCCTCCTCAGTAGCCACCATATCACGCACAAAACGAGATAAACGGGTAAACCTGTCCCGATACTCAAGTACAGAAAAACTGCCCTGCCTCAAGTTCGTAAACTCCTCATATTTGCGCTGCTGGGTAGCCTGATTAAAATACCTCCGCATAAACAAATCACAGAACAAAGTCCACGGAGTATCAACTGGAACTTTGTCGGTGCTAACCCACCAAAAGTATGCATCACCCTCAAGTAATCCGACTGCTACCACTGTCATCTGCTCAGGAGTAAACTGCAGACGCTCACATACACGTTCAACCTGAACCAACCATGCCTCACATATCTCTGGATCAACTGAACCCGAAAACACAGTAGCACCAGCAGTACGAGCCTTGACTACAGGGTCAAAACGCTCTTCCAAACGCAGCACTCGCATCAGCAAGTCGCACGTTTGGCGATCCTCATCAGAATCCGTTTCCCGATCAACACGGGGACCACGTTGAGGAGGCATCCTACTGATACAAGACAAGCATTAGGTACAAGCAGAAAGAACGTAATCATGAAACCGCAGATATTTGAGAACACACAACACCCGAAGTATCGATGAGTACCGCTGGCCAGTCGGGTCATCACTCCAGTCATGTTGTACAAACTCAAATACCCTAAGCGTCACAACTACAAAAGTCTACAGAATCTGACAACCTAATGCTCTGATACCAAGCTGAAAGGACCCAACCCCGATTCAGTTACCTAAACCGGAATTGAACCCCTTCTGAAAACTAGAACCAACAAAAATCATTCAAAATTTCGGCAGAGTTTCGTTACTAACGTGGAATTGCATACACCTGCACCCTGAAAATAACACTTCGTTCTATGCCACAAAAGCCAAACCGTGGGCACCAATCCCATCCGGATTTCACAACATCATATCATAATAAATAAACAGTAAACATACTGTAATATATATACTATATCCGAGAAAATCTGTATAAAACACGTATCAGAATGTATCAAAGCGACCTCTAGTATAAATATATACAATATACACATCAGTAGGTGAAACAAGAACCTACTGGAAAACACACGTGGCTCAGATCACTAGCCTCCAACCGCGACGTGAAACACCTAAATCCGAACTGCAAACTGGGCACGGAAACTGAAAAGCCCAGGGGAAAGGCAAGTAAAAACGTTAGAGTGAGTGGACGAAAATAAACATATGCCTTTCACCAATTTATACAACAATGTAAAAACAATGCGAGTTCGGAACACATATACATATGGAGGTTGTCGGGCGAATCTCTCAAGCCCGACGTCAGGTGAATCGCTCAACCCGACGGTGATAGGCCATGGGAATCTCTCAACCCCGGCAGCATACAGGGGAATCTCTCAACCCTGCCCAAAGGAATCTCTCAACTCTGGTCCAGAAGAATCTCTCAACTCTGGCGGACTACCGGTGATCAGCCGAGTAGCCGAAGCATCGATGCAGTAATGCCATCACCAATATAAATAAAATAATACCTCCAAAAATAACATATATCTTAACATCGTATAAAATAAATACGGAAAATCATGAAATCCATGAACTCGCAAATCAACTGTGAAAATATAAACTTGTCCACTCACAGATCAGCAAGCACGCACTCGCGCTAATCTCGTGGTCCAGCGGAAGATCCCTCGCCTGAAGAACGATCTCGATCTCGATCTCCTGAAAATTCATAAAACACAACTGATCAAAACATAGCCCACAACTCTGTACTAAACCACGGAAACCAACCGTTCCCGGAAATATACAATGCAGTACAAAATGATTAACGAAATTCCCGAAATCTCCACTCGAAACCCTCGACTGAAAATCCGCTTCCCAAATCAATCTGAAAACCTCTGGACGATAATCAGGGCGCGATTACGAGAAAAACGACATTAAAAACATCAAAAACCAAAAAGTCAACCCCTCGTCGGAGCATCGCCGTTGACCGCCACCGCCGGCGGCGGCGCACCGTCAACCGTGACTTCCTCCAGCGAGGAAGCTCCAGAACTGTAGCTCTCCTCAAGCCGAGTTACTTTCTCAACTACCTCAAGATCCAATTCTCATCGGAGCCATGTCAATTTCAGCCCGAAACACGAACGGAATTCCTCTCCAGCAACCTAATCGGGTTCCTCCTAAAACTCAACCTAAGCCCAAATTAAACACACCCTGAGCCACAGAGGGGCAAGGGGAGTCGAACCCCTCTAACCACCACCATCGTGGCTCGCCGAAAAGCGGAAAACCATCACCGGCGATATTCTTGAAACGGACCCAAATCGAACCCACTCAAAACCTCATCAATTCACAAAAATCCAAATACCAAACAACTCAAAATCATGAGAGGAAGCGATCCTTACCCTTTACAAGGTCGGAGGTGGCCGGAAAATGGAAGTCGGTCGGTGAAACCAAAACGGAAACTGTCATTCCTCGGTCAACGGTCAAGCTTTCCAAAATTGGAAAGTCAACGGTCCGGTCAAACTTCAACAGTGTTTTTCGACTATTTCTCGACTATTTCCAATATTTATACTCGCGCCTCGGGTCGATCGACGATTCGAAATGGATAACCATCACGATTCGGATAAACACGAAACAATCGGATAAACTCGTCGAAAACCGAAACTTCAAATAAACATATTATATTCCTCGGTTATCAGAAAAATCATCCGGAACCGCCCACGAGCTCGAAATCACGTACTCTACAACTTCCGTGAAGAAACTCAATCCAAATTATCTGCCGAAAATATAGTCGCGAATAGAATCCACAAACCACACATATATCGTAAAACTGCGACTAAAACCAATCTGTGAATCGTGCCAACTACATTACTGATTCTGGTTCGGGTCATTACAGTTGGGTCTCACCTGTGTAAGTTGTTCCTAAAAAGTCTGGAATCACTGTTGTGAAGAATGCGGAGAATGAGTTAGTGCCTCAACGAACTGTCACTGGACATAGAGTTTGCATCGATTATAGGAAGCTCAACGCCAGCACTCGAAATGATCACTTTCCTTTGCCATTCATTGATCAGATGCTTGAAAGATTGGCTGGACATTCATACTACTGCTTCCTTGATGGATATTCGGGCTACAACCAGATTAGCATTGCTAAGGAAGATCAAGAGAAAACAACGTTCACATGCCATTTTGGAACGTTTGCTTATCGACGCATGCCATTTGGACTCTGTAATGCCCCAGGTACGTTTCAATGTTGCATGCTCTCTATCTTTTCTGATTACATTGAGAAAATAATTGAAGTATTCATGGATGACTTTAGTGTTTTTAGAAGAGATTTCGATGCATGCTTGGAAAATTTAGAACTAATCTTGCAGAGATGCGTTGAAACGAACTTAGTGCTTAATTGGGAGAAGTGTCACTTCATGGTGACGCAAGGGATTTTTCTTGGACATATAGTGTCGAAAAAAGGGATTGAAGTTGATAAATCAAAAGTAGATCTTGTAAGGTACTTACCCTCTCCGACTTCGGTTAGAGAGATTGGTTCTTTTCTTGGACACGCAGGTTTCTACAGGAGGTTCATCAATGACTTTTCCCACATCTTACGTCCCTTGTGCAAGCTGCTTCAGAAGGACACTCCCTTTGTCTTTAATGAAGAATGTGGCATTGCATTTGAGAAGCTGAAGGAGTTGTTGACAAGTGCTCCCATTCTTTGTGCTCCGGATTGGTCTCAACCATTTGAACTCATGTGTGATGCATCGGATTACGCTGTTGGAGCTGTGTTGGGACAACAAAGAGACAAGAAGCCATACGCCATCTACTATGCTTCTAAGACACTCGATGATGCTCAAGCCAAGGCTCATACGTTGGATACTACTTCTACAAGAGTTTGATGTGGAAATTAAGGACAAAAAGGGAGTAGAAAACGTGGTAGCTGATCACCTCTCTAGGTTGATTGTTGAGAAGTCCAACGTTGAAATTGAAGAGACTTTTCCAGATGAGCAACTCTTCGGACTTCAGGTAAGTATCTCTGAAACTCCATGGTATGCGGATATTGTTAACTACTTAGTTACCGGTGAGTTTCCACCATCTATGCATAAGGCTCAACGTGATAAGCTCAAGAGTAATGCTAAGTCTTTTATTTGGGATGAACCTTACTTGTGGAAACAATGTGCGGACTTAGTAATAAGGAGGTGTGTTCCAGATAGTGAGTTTGCATATATTCTTAAGTTCTATCATAATGGTGCATGTGGAGGACACTTTGGTTCACGAAAAACAGCCCTAAAGGTTTTGTATTGTGGTTTCTTTTGGCCTAACCTATTTCGTGATTTGGTTCACGAAAAACAGCCCTAAAGGTTTTTTATTGTGGTTTCTTTTGGCCTAACCTATTTCGTGATTCTAATGATTTTTGTGCTAAGTGTGATAGGTGCCAACGATCTGGAAACCTTGGACCTCGAGATCAAATGCCACAACATTATGTCATTAATGTCGAAATTTTTGATGTCTGGGGCATTGATTTTATGGGACATTTCCCTTCCTCTAATGGTTACATGTACATTTTACTCGTGTTGATTATGTGTCGAAATTGGTGGAAGCAAAAGCCACCCGTAATAATGATTCGCGAGTTGTTGCAGATTTCCTCAAAACCAACATTTTCTCAAGATTTGGAATGCCGCGCGTTCTAATCAGCAATAGAGGGAGTCATTTTTGCAATAAGACAGTTGAGGCGTTGATGAGGAAGTATGGTGTCAATCACAGAGTTTCTACCCCCTATCATCCACAAACAAATGGCATGGCGGAGGTATCAAATCGAGAAATCAAGAAGATCTTGGAGCGTACTATCAAGCCAAACCGCAAGGACTGGAGCCAGTGCTTGGATGATGCTTTGTGGGCGTATAGAACAGCATACAAGACTCCTATAGGCATGTCACCCTATCGACTTGTTTATGGGAAGTCTTGTCATCTTCCAGTGGAGTTAGAGCACAAAGTTTGGTGGGCGGTGAAGAAATTCAACATGGACAAGGACGAAGCTGGATTACATCGAAAATTGCAGCTATGTGAGTTAGAAGAAATCCGGAATGATGCGTTTGACAATGCTTGGATCTACAAGGAGAAAACAAAGATGTTTCATGACAAGGTGATCCGAAGGAAGGAGTTCGAGATTGGTCAACAAGTTCTCTTATTCAACTCTCGTCTCAAGCTTTTTCCGGGAAAGTTACGCTCAAGATGGATCGGCCATTTCATTGTTATTGAAGTTTTCCCACATGGAGCTGTTTTAATCAAGAGTCCTATATCTGGCAATGAGTTCAAAGTGAATGGTCATCGTTTGAAGCCGTACTATGCACATTTCAAAGAAGAAGTCATTGACGAAACAAGGCTCAACGATCCACCTACTACCACCACATGAAGAATACATCACGTCTAGGCTGGAAGACGTTAAAAAAAAGCGCTTGTTGGGAGGCAACCCAATGGAGGAGTCTTCAACAGATTTGCATTCTTTTCCCTTATCACTTTTAATTTTCGTTACTTTTATATTTTTAGATAGATTTTCGTAAGTCCTAGCTTCCAAGCTTGAATTCTATGACTTTACTTTGGTACATTGAGGACAATGTAGAGTTTAAGTATGGGAGAAGGGGTTTACAACTTTATTGAGTCATAAAATTGAAAATCGGGCGGACAATAGAACTTTCTGGCGGATGATGCCCTAAAAAAAACTTTTGAGTCATACTTAGTGTATTTTTGAGTCTTTTTGTTTAACTTAGTATTTTAAAGAGTCTTAGGATGCCCTTAGTTAGTCAATGATGAAAATGAACAAAGAAAAGAACACATATGGCATTGGAAATTATTGAGAATGAATTCATGTGCTAATTGAGACATCTTTGAGTGTTATGACATGTAGTAGTTATGGTTTGCAAAACTTGGTACAGAAATTCGCATGTTAGAATAAAGTTTTGAATCATATGAGCCTTAAAGTGAGATTTTGAGCCTAAACACTACTTCTTTGAGAGTGAATTCGTGCATTACATATGATAGGTCTCAAAATCATTCATACACTCACTTGCCATAGATCTTAATGAACTAGAGAATGCTAGAACTTACTCATGTCGACTTGCAAAGCTTATAGTTGATACATACTCTGATTTTGGATGTGATTAAAGGCGCTTAGGTATTCCACCACTTTGCCAAATTGCCATGTGTCCCATTTTGTGCGCACGAGTTGCGACACCCCTAGATGAACCCATTTGAGCCTACATTAAGCCTTTCTTTCATTACTATATGAATCTAAATACTTAAACTTAGTGTAGATTATCCATACCCTTGTTCTAAAGACTTGGTGGGATTTTTGAAGCTAAAACAAAGAAGATGGCGTGAGAATCATGTAAGGGAATGTATGTATAGGGATAGACTTGTTCAAACAGCTTGTTAAAGTAGAAATTGTAGAAAATAAAGAAAAGAAAAGAAAAGATCAAAAGCTCTCCGGCAATAGGTTTTAAATGTACATTGTTTGAATTAATGTCCCCCATATTTGTGAGTTTGGAGTTTGTTTCGAAATGAAGGCCCAACAATGTAAAATTTGGCCTTTGTCCTGTTCACAAAGCTCAAGGGAAAGTTTAGAATGAAGATAGGGCCCAACACGATGAAATCCGGCCCTTGTACTTCAAAGTTATGCATGGTGACATTTTTTTTTGGTAAAGATGGGAGCTTAAAATTGATCAAGTTCTGGTGCTTTGGCTAAGTCTTTAGAATGTTCTTAATCACCACATATCTAAATTTCGAATGCCTTAACCTCAGCCCCATTACAACCCTTAAAAGTCATTTTTGATCCTTAAGATGAGTAGCCTTCAATCTGTGGAGTAAGTTGCATGAGTAAGCATATGGTTTTGGTTCATTTGAGCAAGTAATTCATTCAATTCATTGATTTAAACACTTTGAGTGAAACCTTTGCATGAGTGGAAATACGATGAGAGCATCCATGTGAGTTGATTTGAACTTCATTCGAAGCATGCACAAACTTAAACTCACCATTGTTTTCTCTATGTCTTACTTGTTCATAACATGATCATGTCTCTATTATCCATTGAATTCAAAGATCATTCATGCTTGACACATTGTGATTCCATCGCCATATACTTGAAAAAAAGAAGAAAAACTTCTGAGTCAGTTTTGACTAAGGGCTTAGTTTTGTGTACTTAGTATTTTCTTGCGTTTTCAAACATGAATACATGAGAATTTGCGGCTTTGAAACGAAGAAACATCTAAGTGTCCTGTGAAAATGTGTGTCACGTTTTTCCTTTAATTATTTTTCTTTTAACGAATCCATTGCTTTGATTTGTATTTGCTAGGGACTAGCAAAGTCTAAGTGTGAGAGAATTTGATCTACACATTTTATGCTTGATTATTAATGTCTTTCTCTCTGCATTTTGCTTTGTTATGAGCTTAGTAAATATGTTTCTAACTTATTTTATGTTTTTAGGTAGAAAATAAAGGTGGACCAATAAATGAGGCGTTTTGGAGCTAAAAGCGTGCTAAGGAGGAGGTTCCTAATTCCGGAAAAGAAATGATGAAGACATTTCTCCTGCGCGGTCTAGGAAAGCATGTTCTTGCCGAATTCATGGAGGATACTTGGGCCAAAATTGTGGAGACCATTCCAAGATGATATGGATATGATTTAAAGCCCAAAATGCATGCAATTATATGGTATTTTCGGCTAAGGAAGAATTGGAGAGAAAGAAGCCCAAAAGATGAAGATGGACTGAAAGTTAGAAATCCGGAAATCTGTCGATGCAGATCAGCCCAATTCAACAGGCCACCAAAATCAATAAAAAACTAATTTGGACATATGTGAGGCATGCTTAGAAAGATATGGAAGTCTAGTTTCCAACACCACTGGAATCATGCCGTTACAATGTGTAGATATTCATAAATCCTGGATTTAGTGGGTACAGGTCATTCTGCCTAATAACCAACTTAAAATGGGCGCTGAAAGCGCGTCAGGAGAAATTTTGGCACAAATGATGCATAGCTGGAAAGCCCTTAAAGTCTATTTTCTAGTGTCGAAAGAATCACGCCATTTAAAATTGTGAAACGTCCGAAAAGTAGTTTTTAATATAGAAGGGTTAGATTTGACAGATTTCAGAAGGTGGGAAGTTTCCTAATCTTCTTCTATATAAAGGGGAGCTTGACTCTTTCATAAGAGATCTCAATTTACTAGCAAAAGCTCTACCAAAACACTTTCCCTCTCCTCCCAAAGCCGAAGGTCTACAAGGATCCGCCTCCTCCATCGTCACAAATCGTCTCCATCACCGACGCAACTCGAAGGCAAATTCCTTGAGGGCTCTGTGCATCCATCTCCATTGAAGGGTCGTCGCATAACTCCTATAGAGGGCAAATTCCCTTACAAAAAGTGTAACATGATTCCTTCTACTATTTTCTTGTATTTATCTTCGGTTTTTGATGGATTGGATGATTGTATTTTGGTTAAACACTCTTCGAATATGTTGTGTAATCTAACCTTGTGTTTATTTCTTTTAGCAAAGCATGTATGCTTAATGCATCAACTAAGTTGAAGGCAAATTCCTTGTCAAGTTGATAGATATGTCGTAGGGCAAATTCCCGAAGCATGAAAACGAATCACATGTGAGCTAAAGACTTAGATATTTTTAGGTTGCATATAATATGACTTAGTGTAAAGAGTTGAGTGAAAAATTGAGATGATCACATGTAAATAGTAGATTTAGGTTTTATCTTGTAGGAAAATTAGTAAAAAAAAACCTTGCACCCCCATAAACCAAACCTAGCATAGTTATGCATGCACCCTCAATCCCCGGTTAAGAACGATCTCTACTTATCAATGCTACATCAACAAAGAAGGGTTTTAATTGTATTCGTGTTTGATTAAGTGTTCAATTAAATGCTTGAAAAGATGTGAATCAATAAAATAAATACCGAGACATACGTACGTACGTACCCATTGGAAGAAATAATCAGGGAACTTCTTCTTAACCATTTTCTCAAACCACGCCGAACTCTTGTCCGGATTTAACGCATGAAGCCTCTCCATGTATGACATCATGTACGGCTCAACTTCGTCACAGTCTTGTAACACTACCCATATGCCTTAATAAGTTCTTCCTGTGTTAACGATTCTTTTAATACTTCTCTAAACGATCGTACGACATTTCTGACAACATAAAAATTGATGCGAGCACTAGGATCGGAGGCAGTGGGAGGTGGTGGATTTTTGAGGTACATGTTGTAGTAAGTAACACACTCATGCATTAGGTATGGCTCAGCTATAGAGCCATCAGGGCTGACCTGTTTTTGACGAATCCTTTATACTGTCCAAGCTGTCTACAAAATCAAGCGTTTAATTAATACATTGTAGAATAAGAATAAGTACATATAGCTAGTAATCTCCAGTGGAAGAAATTATGAATCGAAAAACATGTATAATTAATTAGTTGTACGTACCTTTCTTGAGGATACATCTAAGTGTACTGGACCAGACCAGAAATGAGCACTGACTTGAGCAGGTTTTAGGTGAATCATGATGTCAAAGAAAGCAGGGGGAAAAATACTCTCTAGTTTGCAAATGATGTGCACAATTTGTTGTTGTAGTTCCTCCACATCTGACTTCTTTAATTCTCTGGCGCATAACCTCTGCCACCACCTGCACAATGCCACTATTGGTTCTACGACGTCACTAGGCAAATATGGTCCGATTACCACTGGAATCAGACGTTGCAGCATAACGTGATAGTCATGTGTCTTGAGACCAACAAACTTGTGTTGCACCTCATCCACTGCTCTAATTATAGTAGTTGCATACGTAGCCGGATAACGAACGCTCTTAAACCAGTGAAATACAGAACGTCTAAGTGTCGGCTTCACTGTGTAAGGTGCAGCGGGCATCTTGTTGTACACTATTCTCTTATCCTTCCTCAACCACAAGGGATGACGTAGATTCCAGATCTTTGCGCGCTTTAGGAGTATCTTTAGTCTTGAACTTAATACCAAGAATTGTTTCCACCACGCTGTCGCACACATTCTTTTCTATGTGTGCATTCCGTCCAAGTTGTTCCTCAACTTCAACTTCAACTTCGACCAGTAAGGGAGTTCAAAAAATATACTCTTGTAATGCCAATAGCTGAGATCATGTAGAGGTATTGGATTGCATTTCTTTACATCTGCGTCATTGGTCAACACACAAAAGTCGAAATAGCTTAACCTCTCTAAAATCTCTTTGCCCGACCAACTACGGGGTTTAAGATTGTTCTCTACCGTTTCGTCGAAATGAGCTTCATCCTATCGCCACGGGTGGTCGTGAGGAACCCATCTACGGTGACCCAAATAACACACCTTCCCCGCATGCCAACTAGAGTTCACATCATCCAAACATATAGGCATTATATCCTTTCGTCCTGCAGGCTGCCAACATCCCATACGATGGAAAATCGCTGACCGTCCATATTACAGTAGCCCTCATCATGAACATCGTGTCAGTGAATTTGTCATAAGTTGGGACTCCATTTTGCCACAACAGTTTCAGCTCGTCGATCAAAGGTTTGAGGTAGACATCTAAGCACTTCCTCGGAGATTTAGGACCTGGAATTAGTAGAGTAAGGAAATTAAATTTCTTGTTCATGCATATCCACGGAGGCAAGTTGTACGGCATCACAATAACTGGCCAAGTGCTGACGGCGGAGCTATTACTACCCCAAGGATTGAATCCGTCTGTAGATAGTCCGAGTCTAAAATTTCTAACCTCTGCGGCAAAGTTTCCAAATTCTCTGTCGAAATGTTTGAAAGCCTCCCCATCTGCGGCGTGTCTCAGGACGTCATCATCTATTTGATTTTCTTTGTACCATTGCATCGCCTTTGCTGTGTATAGAGACATGTACATGCGCTGCAATCTGGGATTCAAGGGAAAATATCAAAGAACTTTCACAGGAATTCTCTTTTTCGAACTCTTCGTATTCAGCTCATATCTGCACTAGCCACATACGAGAAAATAGTCTAAATCTTTATATTCTTTGTAAAACAGCACACAATCATTCGGACATACGTCAATTATCCTGTACTTTAGGCCGAGGCTGCTCAAGATATTTCTAACCTTATAATGGGATTTAGGAAGATTGTGATCATCAGGAAGAAATTTACATATTTGCTTCTGAATTTCGTCAAAAGCATTGACTGACATTTTGTGCTTCACTTTTATCTTTATTTGCTCCATCACATATTGCAACACATTCTCTCGACATCCAGGGTACACCGGGGTCTGGGCTTCAAGTAGCATCTTGTTATACTTATCCATCCCACTAGTGTCAATGGCCAAGCTAGCAGCGGAGAATGTGTCATCATGCTCATGAGTGGTATTGTAACCTCCCTCTTGGTGTTGGTGTCCACTATGACTAAATCCCGAAAACGCATCATGAACCAAATCTGCAGTTGAGTTCCAAGCAATGGGGGCGACACCACTGCCGCTGGATGAGGCACCATGGTAACTGTACCATGTGCTGAAGTCTATTGCTTCACCATGCTCGCTCCACGTAGTGTAACTCTACATCATATCATTTTCGTACAGGTGTTGCACCATAACATTAACCTCCACATACTGACACTTAAGACATTTTTGGCACGGACATCTAAAATGCTTCTTTCCTTGACCATATTCTATCGCAACATTCATAAATTCGCTAATTTCATCCATATACCGGACATCACTTCTATTCCGCAACTTCATCCAACTCACTATTAATGAAGCAAATTCAATGAAGCAACAACTAGTACCATAGAGAAGTGGCCATAAACCTCAGTGCTTAGTGTGAAATGACTTAGTCAAGAGATCGTAGGATACCAGCAAAGGAAGAAGGTGGATACTAGTTTTATTTCGATTCGAAAAAGTTTATGGATAATCTCAATAGTCAAGGTTGGTTTGAAATAAAAAAAGGATTCTTTTCCCGTATTTGTTGTATGAGGAATACGAGTCTGTTTTGTCCACTTTCTCCATCCCCCTCTATCAAAAAAAGGAGGGTGAGCTTGCTTCTTATTCCGGTGTTCGATCTCTTCCATCTCTGCCCCGCTTGTTGTCACTCGGGTTCAAGGGTTGCTTGGTCCAAATGGGATAAGAGAATTCCTACTTATAATTAATACTTAATAATTATAATTGAATTAAAGCAGCCGATCTCTGCATTTTTTTTTACGTTTCCTTTTCAGCTACCGAGACTAGAGGTTCTGAAAGAAACGAACCCCGACTGCTCGAAGCCCTAAATTTTCTAAAAAAGACTCGCCCACTTTCGTCTACTAAAGCATTTGGTAACGAGAGTAAATCCATTCCGAACGAATAATACGTGTTAACTCCCCGGGCCTTGGAGTCGATTTTTGGGAAGTATCATGATCATCTAATAAGAAGGGTTTCCATTTTTTCAAATGAACGATTTGAAGACCTATTGATTCTAATAACGGATTGCAGAGTTGATCATTCGGACCTTTCAATTCATATATGTGGATCTCGGACCTATGAATAGGGATATTCCCGAAACTCATAAAGAAAAACGGAAGTGAGAATTGTTTCAAGCAACTACAGAAGCGCCCCTTGTTTCAAAGAGAGGAGGACGGGTTATTCACATTTCATTTGATGGTCAGAGGCGAATTGAAAGCTAAGCAGTGGTAATTCTAAGGATTCCCCCGGGGAAAAATAGAGATGTCTCCTACGTTATCCATAATATGTGGAAGTATCGACGTAATTTCATAGAGTCATTCGGTCTGAATGCTACATGAAGAACATAAGCCAGATGAAGGAACGAGAAAACCTAGGATGTAGAAGATCATAACATGAGTTATTCGGCAGATTTTGATTCCTATATATACACTCATGTGGTACTTCTATATATGATATAAGAATTATACGATATATATATATAGGATCCATCTATATAGATATCATCTACATCCAGAAAGCCGCGGTCACCGTTGTCCACTTGACTTTTTCACCCTATGCAAATCGTGCCCCATTTTAACTCGAGCGGAAACAGCTGACCAAGAGACAAGACTCACCAGACTCCATTGCTCCTAAGGCTTCTAGAGAGTCTGACTAATGGCATACTTCTTCAGTCGAATGCTCCTGGGCAAAAAGGAAGATGACATAGACTATGCCGTTTATTCAAAAGATCCATTACAGCTTATGAAAGAGCAGCTTGGAGGCGTCATTGGCCCGGTTCGAAAATGAAATTTTTCTGCAAAAAATGACTTTATTGGAAAAAATCCCGGGAGCCGCTTCCCGGTGATATATACAGTTAGATCGATCCCACATTCGCAAGTGGAAGGCCTTGGCTTTAGCCTTCCTCAAGCAGTACAAGAATAACAGTGATATGGCCCCAGATCGCATGGATCTCCAAAACATGGGGGCCGAAGGCTAAGGCAAGGCATTACTTCGAAGAAGTAGTGCTTTCTTCTTTCAAACAGACTCTTTTAATATTCCCTCAAAGGCCTGAAAGATATATTATTTATAGATGTGGAAAATACAATACGTTGGATGCTAAGAATACGGTCTTTGAAGGACCCACGGGGAAGGGCTTAGAAGAGATTAGTGCTTTGGTTAACAGTATAAATTATCCCTCATAAGACCGAATTAATTAACAAGCCACCATAGTCAAAAAGTCTCTTTTTTGGGGGAAGTTTTCAAGCTAGTAATTATATATGAAACTATTACATATATATCTACACAAATTTTCAACTACCTTAATATGTTAAATTAAATTATTAATTAATTACCTTCAATAATTACCTTTATTAATTATTGGTGAATATATGTACTCGAACTACATCAATTAATTACGGAAATATGTCTAACATATATGTACGTTTTAACTAAATATTAACCAAATTTTTAAACATCCATGCATATATATACGTACTACGTACTGGTCAATATTAATTAACATATATATATAATCAATTACCTAACTTAGTTATAAATATATATTAGAACGTACTAATTATTAACAATGCAATCAATCAAACATACAATTAATTATATATATATATAAACGTTAAATGGTGTTGGGAAATTAACTATGTACGTACGTACCTAGCATTCTCCGATATATGGCGAATCGATGCTCGGATATAGTGCTAGTTAGCTAGAATTTTCATGCGCCATATACGTACGCGTGAGGATCGGAGAGTCTGATCGATCAAGAGAGAGAATTGAATGATCGATCGACATATATACGCATGGAGATGAAGTTGAGACGAGCGAGCGAAGAGGAAGAGAGTTCGGCATGGACATTATATAATGTTTCACTTAGACGACGGAGTGTTGGTACGTCGTCTAAGTTGCCACTTAAAGGACGGATTAGGCACTTTTCCATCGCCCAAGTGCTTACAAGGACGACGGAGAAAGAACCCGTCGTCCAAGTGGCCACTCAGACTACGGCGTGTCGGTCCGTTGTCCAAGTGGCCACTTGGACGACGGAAATAGTGTTTCCATCGTCCAAGGGACATTTGGACCGCGGATACATTCTCTGTCGTCTAAGTGCATTTTTCTTGTAGTGCTAGCATCGACTAGTCGGTATCACCTACCTTAGCACGAACAACCCAAAACCTTGTTGTGATCCTAAACTGAGAAAGCAGAAGCTGTGAACTATCATGCCTCGAACTCTGGATGGTCACAACTTCAACCTGCTATCCTGCAAACTGGGTAATTGAAAACAAAGAGCCCAGGGAAAGGCACAAAAATATAAAATATTAGGGTAAGTGGACAAAAATAAATATAGTACGATAAACATAAAAATTGAAGTAAAACTAAATATGGTGACTTTTCGCTGATTTCTATGAAATAATGAGAGTTCAAGTATTATAAACTGAATTGCAGATGGAGGTGGTCGCTCAGGAGTTTTTCCCTAACTTGAGTCAACAATCTGTAAAAAGAAATTGGATATGTTGGGCCTGACCTCTCCTGACTGGACTATCCAATGTTCAGCTGAATAATCAGTGCATCTATGCAACTAACAAATGTCATCACAAGAAAAATCTCCAAATTTAATCTATTCTAAAATACTGAAAATTGAACTCGCTACGACTGTGAAAATAAAAGGGTATACTCACAATACTGTGTCGTGATCTCGAATCATCTAAGCACATCTATCGGCGTCTCTATACATCGGCCATGGGTTGCTACCACGTCATCTTGAGACAACAATTATTATTAAAACACTACTCGCCGAAAATCAAATCGAATAACTAAGTTCTTCACAAATGAGCAATATCATCAAGAACATCGAATTTTCGAAAATCGTGCTTCCTGAATCAATACCGAGCTTTAATCAAATTCCCAAATCCTAATTTTCCAATTCTTGAATCCTCTTTTAAAGTCGTAACCAAAATCCTTAAATGTTACGTGACTCGAGGTCAAATTGACAAATGATTCAACCAATTATTAATATCGTAAAACGTTTAATTATTATCCGATTAACCATACGTCTTAACCAATTATGTGCAAATCAATTCAATAATCTCATCATTATAATCTGTACGTAATTACAAACGAAACGATATAAAATTTCTGCCAAAAATGTTATTGCCGGAGCTCCATCGTGAACCACTGTCGGCGGCGACGTTGCAGCAGTGCTGGTGACTTTTTCGGCGAACCGAAGCCCAGATTATAGAAAATCTACCCAAAAACAATATTCATTAAAGGACCAACCTCCAATTCCGACCAAATTGACCAGAATTGCCTTCGAAACTTTCCGGTCGGTAAATCCTTTCCGACGACCATTCTTCTCCGTCAAGCCACCATGTGGCTCAACGCATACCCTAATCGGATTAGGGTGACAAGGAAAAAAAATAACTCTATTACCCCGTCATCCAATTCATCGTTAGCCACCGCCCACGGCATCGACCTGAAAACCCTCGCCAAAATCTGATTTGATTTCACTAATTCTCATCGATTTATACCATCTTGCATCAAAACAAACTTACCAATACAATCTAGGATCAAACCCAATCCAATTATACCTGAAAAGTGACCAGAAACCTCTCCGGAGCCGTCGTCGGTTACCCCTTAAAACTGTGACCTTCACGACATTGATTCTCCTTCCTTCGCCACTCATCGCCACAAAGACACCCCAAAAACATGTAGACGAGGTTGAGGCAGTTCTTTTGACACTAGCTTTACAGGTTTTTGAGGCCTTCCAGTTGTTTGCCGGCGGTGAGGGTGATGGAGGGAGAGAGAGAATGAGAGGGAAGAAAGAAAAATAGGAGAGAGAAAAGAAGAAAAAGGAAATTACCAAGAATGAAAAAAATTGACTTTCCATTTATGGAAACTTTCTATTTATAGTCAAAATTTGCGACTAAATGTATCGTAACTTCATACAAAACTTTCGTTGACTATAACTTATTTCTCGTAACTCCGATTTAAACTCTCGATGTGGCCATGAACTTGTCTCGATAAACTCTGTGACTTTTCGCAAAGAACTTACTCGAAAAACATAATCGATGAAATTCTAATAAATACCATCGATAATTACCGACGGTAAAAATTAATTACTTTCAAGGATTACCATTAAATAAATCGAAAATAAAGAATGCTCGGAACGGGATGTCACAATTAATGATATTTAAAAGCAACAATCAACTCACATAATGAAAACACGTTAAAGTCGAAATCTAAGGTCATTTCTTGGAAAACAAAGCTGAATAAATAACTAACACGTGGGTGGATGAATTTAAATTGTAGCCAACAACTTAGAATTTAAAGTCGAGGTGGCAAAAATCATGATCTATCAAACTCCTTAACATAGTTAAATGAGGAACAATGTGATTCCACTGCTACCTTCCCGCTCTACACAATAACGTCAAGTAATCAGGTCAAGCACCTGCAACGAAGTCATTAGTATGCACTCATGACAGTTATAAGTTTTTTGGCTGGGGTTATTGCCAAACATGGTAAAATATGAAGTTCTGAACTAATGACACAATTCCGATAAGGAACAATGAGTTCTCATTACTGAGCTGACTAAGGGTGTTTACACAAGATGCAACAAAAATTAGCCGCCCTACTAGGTATAAAGTTATCACTGCAAACCATACCAGAAAATAGTTACTCTTAATCTCTTGATGTCCACGACCAGCCAAAGTACGAATGAACATGGCACCAATACCTCTGGCGATATATCCATTCATTTCCCTTTGACTGATAAGAGCATGTAGAAATCCAAACGAAACACGAATCATGATATGGAAGTTCCACCTTAAATGACAACAATGGTGACCGATTATAAAAGATAGTGTCAGGTCAAACAATCAAAGTAGGTGAGAGTGGCAAGAGTCGAGCCAAAGATTAAACATATGGCTCAAGAAAATATACTCACAATAAAACAAATGATCCCAAAAAATATCAAAGGATCAACTTGACCTCTACTATAAACTTCACCTTCAATTTCACGATTATGCCATAACCTTGAAACTCAATTCATCTCGTTCACAACTATGGGACTGCACTTTTCCGTGACTAATTAAGTGTGTGCAGTACTCGCAATTCAACATGCTCAAGCGGCAAGAATCACCACCTCGATGGACGATCACCTAAAGGTATACCCAACAAGGGCTACTCGATTATCAAAATTGTTGCCGAGAAAACTCTACTTCTTGAAGGTTCCACATAAGCACTACAGCTACATTGGTACTCATGCTCATGACTCCGACCAATAAAATAAAATAAACTCGAGAATAGAACAGAAGAAACGAGTACTGGGAACTGGTTTACTATAACCCAATTAAGTAATGAGGATCCGATGAATAATTGTGAAATAATACCTCGCTCCTCTAGAGCTTCAACACCAGTACTCAAAAAGCAAGCTCCCTTAATTAGCTACTTATCTCCACCTTCTCGTTGCAAGAGGCCTAAAAAAATAGTTCAAAAACACCTTAAGCCACGAGGAAACATCAAATTGAAGTGAACGTGAATACCCACTCTCGTACTAGAAGAAGAATGAAGAAAATGTATATGACACGCAAAAGATTCTTGTAAAACACAATAATACGTAGTGGGTTGGGTCAAAATATTGAATCTCTATGACCTACTTAACATTAACGACATCGAAAGCCCTTTCTGATAGTATCGTCAAGCACTCGACTAACACTTGAGTAAATCGATCCATAGGCACTGAATTCTCCTAGTGCCCTCGTTCTTGACTCAAGAAGAAGGTCATAGTGCTACTCGCCTGGCACTGCCCTACTGTGACATGTACGATGGCATCAATCTCTTCATAGTCCCCAACAATGGGAAAAATATCTAACTCAAGTTCATTTACCTTTACTAGTGTTGTCTATACATATGCAACCGACAAGCTAACACACAAAGGATGACGACATATCATACTATAACGGCTCATCAGCCAAGAATTGAGATCACTTAATCTCATAACAAGGTCTCTCAAATGACTTACACAAATTTTTTCAAGAATGGCTACAATTAATTCCCCCCGCAATACTACACTATGGGGAAACAAACCACAAGAGACCTTTATTAGTCATCCAATATGACTTTCAAATCCAACAGTTTGGAATGAATTATCGTCCTGATACCCATGACTACCCCGCAATCCAACAATGTCGCAGAAATCCTCAGAATATAATATAACAAAATATTCTGGAACTGTCTCGTATCCTACTGACAACCGGTTTTGCTGAAGTCGACGATCACATCCATGAGGCATGACATTAGAGGCAAAAGAAACTCACTATTATCTGACACACACCTAGAAGATTATCTCATACCATTAGTGGTCCAAATGCCCGAAGGCATACGATGAGATCCATTGCAGTCGGACCATCGCACACTAAGACCACTAATAATAATAAATAATCAACGGGATCTGAAAACCATGCTCTGATACCAATTGACAAAACCTAACCTGGATTATCGTAGTAATTCAGGATAAGTCTTGTGGGACTTGCATTAGAGTATCTAGCACCGCCAAATTGGTTCCAGCTACCCAAACACGAGCAACCCAAAACTTTAACTGAGAACCTACTCTTAGTAAACAGAAGCTACAATCTGTCATGCCTTGCACTCTATACGATCACGACTTCAACCGGCTAACCTGCAATCTGGGAAATTTAAAACAAAGAACCCAGGGAAAGGCATAAAACATAACACGTTAGAGTGAGTGGATAGATAAAACATAAACTAAGTAATCTGTAAAACTGCAATTGTCTGCCTTTCAACTACTTTCTGTGAAATTAAGCGAGTTCAGATGTAATAAATTGAAATGCAATTAAGGTGATCATTTAGAGTGTTTGTCCTAACCTAAAACGCTTGTATGTATGAAAAGTAAGGTGATGGGATCAACTAGGGCGTTTGTCCTAACCCGAGACAATCTGGGTCGGGCAGGGTGTTTTTTCTAACCCAGTCCGTCTGGCTATCCGGTGATCGGCAGAATAGCTAGGGCATCGATGCGACAAAATAAACCATCACAAAGTAAACCTCCAAATAAATGCTCTGAAAATATACTGTAAAGCGTAATGCATAAAATCATGAACTTGCTATAAACTGTGAAATGAAGGTCCACTCACAGTGTTGTGCTGTAATTTCCACCAAGCCAAAGCCTGTTTGTTAGCGTTTCTATACGTCTGTCACTGGCTACTAACATGTCGTCCTAAAACAACGATTATTATTTAATAACTAATCGTCGAAAGTCAAAATGAATAGCTAAGCTCGAGCATACAACACCCGGATGTCAGGGAGGCATCCTAATGAATAAAATATCGTTCACAACAAGTGGAACGTGATCATGGAACTGCAAATATTTGAAAGCATACAACACCCGGAATATTGATGATTATCCGCCGGCCGGTCGGGTCACCATTCCAGACATGTTGTACATTCTCAAATATCCTTAGTAAACACGACTACAGAAGTCTACAGAACATATAACCTAATGCTCTGATACCAAGCTGAAAGGACCCAACCCCGGTTTAGCTCCCTAAACCGGAATCAAACCCCTTCGAAAACACGAACCAACAAAAACCGTAGAAATTTTGGCAGAGTTTCGCTACTAACGTGGAATTACCATTACCTGCACGTGGAAAATACACTTCATCCTATGCCACAAAAAGCAAACCGTGGGCACCAATCCCATCCAGATTTCTCAATATATCAACAGTAAAGTAAAACAATAAATATATCTATACTTTACTGAAATCCGGTGTAAAAATCGTATAATATACGCAACAGAACACTCAGAGCGACCTCTAATGTAATATCATATAAGTATACCACAGTAGGTAGAACAATAAACCTACTGAAAGAAAACAAGGTAGCTCGAGCACTCCGACCACGACGTGCGACACTAGAGTCCGAACTGCAAACTGGGCACAGAAACCGAAAAGCCCAGGGGAAAGACATGAAAACTGTTAGAGTGAGTGGACGAAAATAAATGTCTTTCACCAAGTAATATATATTATAAAAACATATGCGAGTCGAAAGTATAAATAATCAAATGGTACACGAGGGAGACTCTAACTCCTCACGCGTTCGAGTACACGAGGGAGACTCTAACTACTCACGCATACGGAGCATGCATAAAAATCTCACGGGGCCACTCGTGGACACATCCGTGCTAGTACAGTCAGAATCACGGAGTCCCTGACTTCCACGTGATTCTAGCCAGAAATGGCCTCGATTCCGGGGAAACGCCCATCACCGGTCAGGTCGGGGTAACGACGCCCCTCCTGGTGGCCTACCATCGGGGATCAGCCGAGAGGCAAGTGTATCGATACAACAACGTAACTGCGACTGTACTCTGTGTAAATCAAATCATAAACAGTTCGATGCAAATGCATGAAACAACATATAAGTGTATGTATACTCGTATACAAATATCTGTATATGTATAATCGTAAAACACATGCTCATGTAATCCGAAATCTCATATGCATGCTCAAGTTCATAAAACGTATATCAAGACTCACAAATAATCCGTGAAAAGAAATGTCCACTCACAGACTAGCGTAACGCGTATCACGTTAACCCGTGATCCGGCGGAAATCCCTCGCCAAACGAACGATAACGAACTCCTGAATAATCACAATAACCATTTCTCACAATCATAATTCGACAATACAAATCAAACCACGAGAAACCACTGTTCTCGGAAACACATAATCCGAATACGACGAATCGTCGAAAATCCATATATAACACCTCAATACCTCGCTATACTTTCGGACGCTCAACTCGAAAAACGAACCTCCCCACTGCGATCGGGGCACGATTTCGAGTGAAATGACATGCAACTTGTCGAAAATCCAAAAAGTCAAACCGTTGACCGTTGACCACCGTCCACCGTGGCGTCGCCACTGACCGGAGAATTTCACGGCGGAGCAACTCCTATTCCATGCAAAATTACCCACTGAGCAACTTTGTCAACTACAACAAAGGCCAATTCTCACTCTAACTAGGTCAATTTCGTGATAAACCGAATTGGTACACAAATTTCAAATCCAAAATTCTCCTTCCACAAATCGAATTTAAGCTTCATACTTACATGGTTAGAATCCTTGAGAGGGGAGCTTCAAAGCCCACTACAAATTGTAGTTCAATTCGGCCAAAATCAAGCAACCCGAATTACCCAAAATTTCCCAAACTTTGGCCGGATTTTCTTCCACTTCCGGCGAGCCTCGCCGCACATGGTGGCTAGGAATGGACTTGGGACATCAAGACGAGTTGGATGGGACAAACGCCAAGCCGTGAGGTGGCCGGATAAGGCTCGCCGCCGGCGAAGCCGTGGCCACCGCCGTGGCCTTCATCTCCACCGTGTTGACCAGTCAACACGGTCAACACATTAATGCCTCTTTTTGACTTTCCACAAATGGCAACCTACTATTTATAGACTTACCAAATAAGGAAACTTTCCCAATTAATTTGCGACAAACTTCGAATACCCGTAACTTCCTCGTCGTAATTCCGATTCCGATAATTCTCGCGGCCACAAACTCGACTCGACATGTTCTTCAATAATCACCCGAAGTCAAAAACATTGACCAATCGGATAAAAAGTCAACCATTCAACCCAAACACACATTTAAATCGACTAAACAATCAATAATCGGAAATATTCGCAACTAAATCTTCGTGACTCAGAATAATGCTCCGGAAGTTCCCACAAAATCGAAATTAAATTCTGAACAATTTCCATGAAGGATCTAAAGCCAAATTCTCGTCCGATAATTTAGTCGCTAACAAACCTGCCATTATAATCCAATTCCGTCGAAACTTCAAATATTCATAATTAATTCCTCGGTCGTCCAAATAACGATCCGGAACCACCCACGAACTTGAAATCACATGTACAACGACTCTCGAGAAGAGACCCGGCTCCAATTCTCGGCCAATAATTAAGTCGTTAACGAGCCCGGCGATTCAATCAACTGTCAACAATCTGCGACTATGAGATTTCACTGCTGATTCTGTTCCGGGTCGTCACACAAATCTAGTGGGTCTCGTTTTACGCTATTTGCACCCAAAGATTTCCCTTTGTGCAATTGAAGTCACAAGCATCATCTCGGGCAGCGTTAGTTTGGGACTCCAGCTTGTTTCGGTTGTCGCCAGATGGATCACTTTGCTAGGGAGTGTCTGTAGAGGGACTCCTTAAGAGGATTTTTGGTGTAGAGTTCTGGTGGTGATCAGTGAACCACTTCCCGGGTTAGAGCCACACGGCCACCCAAACAACCAGCTTTTCAGAACTGGAGCCAGAGAGGGCGACCGGTTGGTCAGACTGGACAGACCCAACTACATCATATGACTCTTCAAAAGGGCAGGGCAACTCCAGAGGTGATCATCAGTACGTTATATGTTTTTGGTTATCCTGTTTATACTTTAAGTAATGACTATCATCAATAATTAACGTACATGCGATTTCCTTATCGGTGATATGGTGAGTGAATTAGACCTTTGGTGAGGTGGTTTTAGTTGTGTTAATTTATAGAGGTGATGGTGTTATGGTTGGAGGTTTTGGGTTGTTTGCCGACTTGATACCTCTTGATGTCACAGATTTCTATTTGATTTTGGGGATGGACTTTCTAAGCAATCACCAAGCTATGGTTTATTGTCATCAAAAATATGTGGTGTTTTGAAGTCTGGGTTTGCGAGAGATTTTATTTTGTGGAGAACGAAATGTTCTTTAGTCGTGCCTTATTTCAGCTGTGAAACTCGAGAAAATGCTACGAAAGGGGTGTATTTCCTATTTAGCGCATGTCGTGAACACTTGTATTTCCACCCCTAATCTGGAGGAGATTGTTGTGGTCAGGGAATACCCTGATGTTTTTTCTGAAGAATTATCGGGTCTTCCTCTAGAAAGGGAAATAGATTTCATGTTTGAGTTACTTTCGGGTACAGGTCCTATAACTCAGGCACCGTACCGTATGGCTTCACCTGAATTGAAAGAGATACTGGTTCAGCTTCAGGAATTGATTGATAAAGGTTTCATCCGTTCTAGTGTATCTTCGTGGGGAGCTCCAGTTTTATTTGTGAAGAAGAAGAATGGGTCTATGAGATTATGTGTTGACTATCGAAAACTGAACCAGGTTACTGTAAAGAACAAATATCCAATACCTTGTATTGATGATTTGTTTGATCAGTTGAAGGGAGCTACGATATTCTCCAAGACTGATCTTTGATCGGGATACCATCAGTTGAAGATTAGAGAATTAGCTGTCTTTAAGACCATGTTCCAATCATGCTACGGGCACTACCAGTTTCTTGTGATGTCATTCGGTTTGACGAATTCACCTGCTGCCTTCATGGCATTAATGAATCGAGTATTTTGGTCTTATCTTGATTAGTTCGTCATTGTATTTATTGGCGATATCCTAGGTTTACTCAAAGGGTGTGAGGCAACATGTGAGGTATCTACATATAGTTTTAGAGACATTGAAGCAATCTCAATTATACACCAAGTTCAGTAAATACGAGTTATGGTTGGATAATGTGAAATTTCTTGGTCATGTGATATCGACGGATGGTGTTAGTGTTGATACTGACAAGGTGAATGCGGTGTTGAATTGGAGTAGACCTGCAATTATGCCAGATATAAGAAGCTTTCTGGGTCTAGCAGGTTACTACCGTCAATTTGTGCAGGACTTTTTACGCATTCTAACACCTCTTATGAGACCTACGCAAAAAGGAGTTAAGTTTGAATGGTCAGAGGTTTGTGAGGAGAGTTTCCAGACTCTGAAGAAAAGGTTGACCACAGCACAAGTGTTGACGTTACCAGATGATAGTTTGGAGTTTACTGTTTTCACTTATGCCTCTAAGTTAGGTTTGGGTTGTGTGTTGATGCAACATGAAAGGGTGGTTGCGTATAGATCATGACAATTGAAACCTCATAAGATGAACTACGCCACTCATGATATGGAATTGGCAGCCATAGTTTTCGCGTTGAAAATTTGGAGACATTACTTATATGGTGCCAGATGTCAGATTTTCATCGATCATAAAAGTCTTACGTACCTTCTCATGCAGCTAGAACTGAACTTGAGATAAAGAAGGTGGATAAAGTTGATAAGTGATTATGAGTGCACCTTTGAGTATCACCCTGGAAAGGCGAATGTTGTTGCAAACGGCCTTAGCCTAAAGTTCGGAGTTTCCTTGTCTCATATTCAGATGGCTCAGGTACCAATGCTTACGGAGCTGCGAGCCACTAGAGCAGTGTTGTATACTGATGAGTGCAAGGAGGGAGTTTTATTTGCCAGTCTGCAGGTTCGACCCATTCTTATTGACCGAGTATGTGAATTGCATGATTTTGATCCTTCACTTTTGAAACTAAAGGGAACAGTGCATGACAGTGGATAATCAGATTTCACAGTAAGGAGAGATGGGTTACTGGAATTCAAGAGTAGATTCTGTGTTCCGAATAACGAGGAGTTGAAGCGGGAAATACTCAATGGGGCTAATTGTTCAGCTTATGCTATGCACCCTGGTAGCATGAAGATATACCGCAATCTCAGAGAATACTATTGGTGGCCTAATATGAAGTGGGAGGTAGCGACTTCTATGAGTCAATGACCTATTTGCCAACAGGTGAAGGCTGAACAACAGAAACCTTCAAGTTTGATGCAACGACTAGAGATTCCAGTTTGGAAATAGGAGCATGTCACTATGGATTTCGTATACAAACTACCTCGTACATCCAAAGGTCGTACAGGTGTTTGGCTGATTATGGATCACTTTACAAAGTATGCACATTTTATACAAGTCTCAGAGAAACTTTCAGTGAGAAAGCTAGCTATGTTGTATATGCAGAAGATCATGAAGCTACATGGTGTACCGGTATCCATTATATCAGATCGAGGTTCTTATTTTACTTCACAATTTTGGAGAGCTTTACAGAAGGCCTTGGGAACCAAGTTACGATTCAGTACGACCTTTCACCCCCAGACTGATGATTAATCTGAGAGAATTATCCAGACGCTTGAGGATATGTTGAGATCCTGTGTGTTACAGTTTCCAGAGAAATGGAATAAGTATCTGCACCTGATGGAGTTCGCGTATAATAGCAGTTTTCACTCTAGCACTGGATTGTCGCCATATAAAGCCTTATACAGGAAATAGTGTATGACTCCGCTGTGTAGGAGTGAAGTTGGAGAAAGCAGCCTCATTGGTCCAGACATAGTTCAGAAAATCACAGAGAATGTGAAGATCATTTTAGACAGGCTGAAGATCGCTCAAGATAGACAAAAGAGTTATGCAGATGTTAGACGAAAAGATCTTGAGTTTGAGGTGGGGGACTAGGTATTCTTGAAGGTGCCTCCATGGAAAGGTGATGCATTTACATTAGACCCTATGAGATTAAAGAGCATGTAGGTGTTGTAGCTTATTGTTTGGAGTTACCATCAGAGTTGGCACGAGTTCAAGATGTATTCCATGTTACGGAAGCACATTCCTAATCCCTCTCATGTCATTATGCCTCAGCAAATTTCGCTATGGGAGGACCTGGTTTATATTGAAGAACCAGTGGAGATTCTTGACCATAGAGAGCAGGTTCTCCGGAACAAGATCATTCCTTTAGTAAAAATATTGTAGAGGAATCATGCAATAGAAGAAGTCACCTGGGAACCAGAGCAGCATATGAGGGAGTAATACCCTCATCTTTTCTAGCAGGTATGTAAATTTTCAGGACGAAATTTTGTAAGGAGAGTAGATTATGACAACCAGAACCGAAATTACGTACTTATCGACTCATATTAAGATTTATCACAGATTAATCACACTATTCAGGTTGTTAACGACTTTTTCACTGGGCGAGAATTTAATTTGACTTTCTTCGCGAAAGATGTAGATTATTTAATTTCCAGCTCATAGGAATTTTTGAGAAATTTTTCGGATAAACGAACTAATTTTTATGTTTATCGGAAGTCGGGGCGAGAAATAAATAAAAAAGAAATGATTTTTAGTCGGTTTAATCTCGACCGTTCAATCACGATGAGATTAAATTTGGTTCATCGATATATCGAGGAGCTGAGGACTATAAATAGACATTTTTTGAAAATAAAATCAAACAGAAAAAAAATACTGTGTGAGTTTAACCCGTTTCACTCTCTGCCGACCTGTTTTGTTTGACCCAACCTAAACCGCCGTTTCCGGCCACCTCTTGCGACAAAACAGGTAGATAATTGAAGCTTGAACCTTTCTTGATTGTTTTGTGTGGATATTTTTGGGATTTGCAAGTGTTTGGAGGTCACCTGAATTAGGTTTATACTGTGGCAATCGTCACCAATGGTGGTGGTGCTTCGACATGTTTTTGGGGGTTTGGGGTAGGGGGATTTTAAAGTCCTTCCCCTTCTGAGTTTTTCTGGGTAGGTAGCGTGGTCCGTCAAAGCTCCACGGTGGAGCTTTGACACCTTGAAGTTTCCGGCCAATTTTAGGCCGTGGAGTTTCTAAGCGAATTCTGGCCATGTGAGGTGAAGTTGGAGCACATAAGGTTAGGGGTTTGGTTGGACTTGTCGAGAGGAACGTTTTCAGGGCCGGATCACTGTTGTTGGTGGCGGCCACCGAAAAAAGGTTTTTCGGTCTGTTTTAGGTCATTTTGGCAAAATGTTGTCCAATTGGACTCCGGCTCAGTTACAAAAGTGGTTGGCCTCGTTGAGAGCTTTCCAACGAGATATTAACCTCCGGCATCAAAGCACTTTGGCTGGAGGTTCGTGAAACTCATGCGCTGCCATCCATGGTGGATCTCTGGGGAGGGAGGTTATAGGATTTGGCGACAGGATTTTCGAGGTTTTTTTTAGAACGTATTTCCATAGTTTTACCTATTCTGATATTCTGTGATCCGTATGGACATGACACTGTGATCACGACCCTAGCAGTGAAGGGAATTCTGCTAGACCTCAGCAGTAGTCGCAGGCTTGTGAGTGGACTTTATTTTCACAGTCGATAGCGAGTTCACATTTGTATGCTTTAGGCTTTATGGTATGTTTTCAGAGCATTTATTTGGAGGTTTATTTTGTAATGGTTTTATTTAGTAGCATCGATGCTCTAGTTATTCGGTTGATCACCGAATAGCCGGTCGGACCGGGTTAAGATAAACATTCTGCCCAACCCAGATTGTCTCGGGTTAGGACAAACACCCTAGACGATCCCATCACCTTATTTTCATAAATACAGGCATTTCAGGTTAGGATAAACACCATGAACGACCACCTCCATTGCATTTTAGTTTATTAGATTTGAACTTGCATTATTTGACGGAAATCAGCGAAAAGGCATGATAGATCAGTTTTATTGATTTACGCTGATTATATTATTTTTTGTCCATTCACGCTAATGTTTTATATTTTAAAGTCTTTCCTTGGGCTTTTTGGTTTCCGTCACCCAGGCTGCAGTGTATATCCTAGAAGTGCTTTGTATCGTCGAAGGCTTTAAGTCCACCAATCATCTTGTCAACAGTATGTCTCAGCTCAACATTAACTCACGAACATCGTAATCAAAATGATGTACGAAAAGTAACCAAAAACATGCCACACGAGAATTAGGCAAGCACCAACACAGGTGAACTAAGGTAATGCTCGCCTAAACTTATTGTAGAACCTACCCTAGGGAAGCCCTATGGTCCTGCTCAGACTCCACTACCATTTCACCACTTCCTTTGCCTGTTGGAAGTGATGTAACAACATATGCTACTATCTCCGAGTCCGAGACCTCTTCCATAGCTAGGTGTCGCCCCGTGATACGCCTCTTATGCACCTTTGAACCAGAGACCACCGTTGTTGTGTCAACCGAACCATCCTCCTCAGACTTTGCCTTCGGCTTTTTCTTCGATTCTACTCAACTACCAGGGTTCCTTTTGAGTGGTGAGACACGAATCTTACCATACTTATCTGTCAGCGATGTAGTGAGAGCCTGAAGAAGTAGCTCATCCTCTTTTGGTGGCTTTGGCAATGGGAGACACGCTTGGTGGTGGTAAACCTTCACCGCCTTCACTGGAGCCGAGTCCTTGTCTTCCAGTCCTTTATGCTTGTTTCCCAACACTGGCCCAGTCTCCTCTGCAAATCGAACACCTGGGGTTGTCATCTCTGGTGTCTTAAATGAGAAAGCCCCCAATTGCCTTGCTAATTCCGCTGCATTGATACCTGAGAAGGACAATGTAAATTCTGGAGCCTTCATGGAGATTCCATCATGTCCCTATTCCAAATGGTGTCCTTCCTGGTCAAATTAGGAGAGCTAATAGCAAGGGACGTTGACTTTGCAGCTCCTACCCTGCCATTTTTGGTTCCTTTAGGGTTAGATAACCCCAGCTTCCCCATCACCTCCACCGCCGTGGACATGTCTGGCGGACCTTTGCAAACCTTATGCTCCAGCACCCCATAAGTTCGATAGAAACCAAAGACCCAATCATATCGAAATCGCACCATAAAAGTCACTACATCAAACTCAAAAACCTCCGGTGGATAACGGTCATGCCAAATAGAAGCTCGGATTTTCTTATCACCTTTGATGCCAGGATTCCGCCCAAAGTTGAAGCGATACAACCCACCGTCATCGAAGTTTATAACCTTGGTAGGATTCCGAACATCTCCACCCAAATTGGGAAGCATGTCAATTCAACTGTCTCCATCGCCCCGACTCCATCATACTCGTTGAGAACCGGATTCGACTTACCGTAAAACCACAGTCTGTCCATCAAAATCTTCTTCCATTCCTCCTCTTTGCCAAAGCAAAAAACATACTGCTCCCCTTCGTGGCAGATGGAGAGGTGGCGCTTGAGGTCTCATACCCTTGCAATAGTACCCTTGAAACTTTTTAGATCCACCTCCTTCTTCAACGAGAGGAGAACATAGGGTTTCACCTCCTTCTTTATAGTTCCCAACGTTAGTGACGTCGGATGATGTCTTTCCCTTCGATGAGACTGCAAAGGCAGCAACAAATCAGTGATTGGATCCATCTGACATGGCTGGTTGTTGCTACACAAGAGAACAAGGTTGAAAACCCAGAGGCTGCGCACATAGGGTTTCTAGAGAGAAAAGTTTTTTTTTTTTGCTCACCCAGAGCCCTAATAGCTTAAGTACAAGCAAACAGAATAAAAAAGAAATGCTACTCAGACCTAAACCACAAGTGTCAAAGGAAAAAAAAGGAAATCCCAAAAAAAAGTATATATCTCCACCATTGTCGTGTTGTATAATCTTAGACTACCGCACAATAAACACTAACTAGGTGATGCTCCGCGCCGTTGGCGCGGTTGAATGTGAAGATGGAAATAAGTATAAGGCGCAGGTAGTCATAACGGAGGAATCAGTAGTATGGTGTTGTTATATAATAGCTAAATACAGTATTGGCAAAATGATGCAATAACTAACATCCACATGAATAAATGGCTTTTGATCACAACATCAGCTTCTTTCATAACAAACTTAGGAAAAGCATGAAAGCAACAAACTCTCATGATAAGTGTCATGGTATAGGCATGAGTTGTTGGACTCTTGCTCGATCATTCATTAGAATACATAGAGTTGTTTAGTTAATACATTAGAGTACAGATTGGAAACATATCATGTCATTGTTTGATACATACATAGATCACATAACACACCATAGATTAGAAATTTAGCAGACATTGGAAAATGCATATTGAATGTTACTTAGGTAAGCACAAAAGTTTAAAGACTGTAACAGTTTTCCATACAAAATACAGTTTAGCTTCAACAAAAGGCAACGTCAAGTCTACTTTGTTCCAATCATCTTGGCATCTAATCCACCTGCAAGTTGAAGGGTGCAACTCATGAAAGCATTGAAGAAAATAATGTTTGATAAATCCATGTTGATAGCATTATGTAACAAACGGCGTAGTCTTAACAGAGAAGATAAAGTTTTGCGGTAAAACACTGCATTTCAGTATATTGATTTCGATATTAAAGCGCCATATTTTGGCATGTTGTGGTAAAATAGGAGCAACAACAAAACACCACAAAATGAAACAGTATTAATACCAGTTTTTAGCAGATTAGGAAAACTGTATAATCACATATAATGACTTGAAACAGATGATGGCGTATTTGCTTTTTGGAAAATTATGAATATGGCAAAAGCATATAATTAGCATTGATTAAAGTCAGCATCAAAAATGGAAATTAAGGTGGAATTGGATTTCAATCTACCTCATGGAACAGTTGGTTGGACCTCCTTGCTGCATATACAAATCAGTTAAATCCGAATCAATACAGAATAATCATTAGATTCGAAAGATATGATCATAAGATATGGAATAAGAAGACTCACAGTATTTCAATACCATTGCATCCTTCAAATATATCTTTCAATCCAGTCAAGAGTTTCAGCATTTGTTTTGTTTGGTTGACTTGCTCTATCAGCAGATCTCTTATGCCAGCAGTCATGACGTTGTTAGAATGCAATCTTTGTGAAATTGTTGCCAAATCATCTGGTGGACCATCTGGTCCTATGCGATTTGCAGTGTTCGTTGCTATTTCTTCCTCGGCAGGAGCAGAAGCTGGTGTAGATGAACGGCGCCAGCTGAATTTGACCTGTAATGGCTTCCTTTTTGTCCCCTTTGGATTGCCTCTTGGGCTCTTCTCAGCTGATATTTTTTTTGCTGGTTTTGTTGGTGTTGGCAGTTCATCATTTCTGCAGCTTTTCTTTTTTGTTTGCGAATTCTCTCCTGCTTCATGGTGGTTTTTCATGATTTGATCTTGTTCCCATAGTTTTCTGCAATAAGTGTATTTAGTGATAAGCATAAAAAGAATACAGAATGTTTTCTATCTTATATAGCAGACCTTTTCTCAGGGTTTCTGGGCTTCCCCAATAGCCAGCCTCCCTTGCTTTTTTTGCTTTCTTTAGAGGTGATGTCTACATCTTCCAATTCTATGCAAATGAATAGAAAAGGACATCAACCATAACGAACAGTGCTCAGTTAATTCACAGTTTAAAGAAAATTACCGAAATTTTTGTTTGCAAAAAAGTTTACCTTTTCTTTGGATTCTTAGTCACTCCCGGTGGTCGACCTCTCTTCTTCTTCTGCTTTTCTTCATGGCCAGCGCCTTTTTCTTCAGAGATAGCATGCTGGTCTTCCAATTCTCTACAGATTAAGAACAATAGGTATCAATTCATTAGAATGCATAGATTTTAATCAATTAATGGTGCCAAAAATTTAACCTTTTCGCAGCGTTTTTGTGGATTCTTGGTGGTCGGCCTCTCTTCTTTTTGTTGTCTTCCTCACGGCGAATGCCTTGTTTTTGCAGCTCCATGGCCTGTTCCATGCACCTGTTGAAGGAAATTAAAAAATTGACACTGTGATACATTTGTGCATTATGTTTGTTTGGTTGGAAAGAATTTAGTTTTGTACCTTGTGGTTCTTCGATCCCCATGAATAGCATCCTTCTTTTGTTTCCTAGTTTTCGACCTCAATGTGTTTGGTTTTCCCTTGGCAGTTTTTGGAATGTTTGTTTCACCAGTTATTTCCAATGAAGGCGAGGATGGAGCTGGGATATTTGCTGCAGTAGACGTTGCCTGTTGTGGAGAAAGAGGTGGAGTTGTGGCTGGCAAGATGTTGTTGATTTTGGAGGGGCTGATTGAGTCGAATGTGGAGGCATTGATGAAGAAGGAAGTGGTCCAGGGAGAGTTATGACCTGTACAGGGAATTCTAAAAATGTTCCGTCGTTTAGCAAGTAATAGTTTCTGCTCAAGTCTAGGACATTACCTGTCCATGTTAAGAAACAGCAGTATATTAGCTGTGATGTAGTGGAGAAACATCTTTAAATATAGGAGAGAGCAGTTTTCGTAGCTAGGCTTTGATTTAATGTTCAAAAGAAATACAAATTTGAGATCAACTGAGATTTAATACATCACATCTAGCAGTTAAAAAATGACACAGATTGGACATGAATATGAAAGCTTGCTGTTGGACCACCTGGATGTAATATTTTCAGAATCACAACATTTGTCCATATTGAAATAAACAAAAGTCGGATCATGTAATTAAATTGAGTGAGCATGTTTTTGTTCAATTTTTTAACCGACAGAATGAGGGAGCAAAAAGTGGAAAATTCAATATCTGGTTAAATAAAATATCCATATATTAGAGCATGATAGGTAGAAAAGAGCATGATAGGTGCTAAAGAAGATAACACATGTACCTTGTTTGACTTGTATCTGTAGCATTAAAGATTAAAGATTTTTTCAAAACAACATATAGTCCAGGAACAAAAGCAGAATTAGGACTGTGGACAACATAGACATCAACTTGAATATATAAGTGGAAAACCAAGATTTGAGACACGAAGATTTCAAATTTCAGAACAGGAAGTTATGTTGTTGAGATTATTACTCAAATTCTATTGTTAGATAGCACATGCAACCATAAAGAATGAGAGGAAATCATTTTATTTGTTTTAACATTGGGGAGATTACAACGAAATCAACATAGTGCAATAATAATGAATGCATGAGGTTAACAGTATCCATTGAAGTAATATAAGCCATCAAAGCTCAGCAAAAATCCGATTCTCTGAACTGAATCAACCATAATGCAAAATGAATCAGAACCCAGTGTTCAAGACCGAAGGAATCGATGGATCCATACAGAGAAAATCTAGATTTCATCATTTTGAATGCATGCATCAAAGTTGGAATCACCTCTTCATCAAAATTTCGGTGGTCAGATTGAAACAGACTTTGGAATGAGCAAAATCAAAGAGAAAAGGTGATTATATTTACCAGCTTTTTGGAAGATTTGTTTGGATTTCATCTCGTGTCTCGTTTGATCCAGAGTAGCAGCGAAACATGGAACAATATTTGGGGGAGTATAGAGCTTTATATGATGAGAGGTTGAGGTGCAATGAATCGATAGCCTTTAGTGAGGCTAGATTGAACTGATGAGGTAGGCAGGTTGTAATCAATGCTAGTATACTGAAGAAGTTAGATTTGCTAAGTTTGTTTAGGTTTCCATGATGAAACCGTTTTGTAAAAAACGTGTGAATACATTTTTAATAGAAATGTCAAACAGTAGAGGGAAAACAGGACCTCGGATTATGGGGGCCTTTAAAATAGCCCAACTCGGTCTAATAGAGCTGCCAAGAAAAAGAGCCCACATATTGGTTTCTCTTGGGCTCCCTAAGTGCTATTGTGAAGAAAGCACAGCAGAACCAATTTTATCTGTTTTTGAGGAAACTGAAGTTTTACCTCTAACTTCATATAATTTTGGTTCACATATTTTGTTCAGGTATGGCCCGAATTTTATTTTTTTGCTGAATATGAAGTTATAGGCTCACAAAGAGATTGAAATTGGAGATCATGAGAGCAGAATCCAAAAGGGTGTGCCATTTTTCAGAAACCAAAGTCCAAAAAATATGAAATCTATGAAACCAAAGAAGATACTAAGTGAGGAAATATTTGCAATAACAAACTATAGATATGTTTAAAGCATTGGCCGGAAAGTAAAAACGATATATTACATATATAAGTCGAGATCATACATCGATATTCGCATCAATTTTTGATCGCATAAGCGAAAATACAAAAGAGCTAATTCTTTGATCAAGAATCTATTCTTGATCATAGAATTAGCTAACTTCACTTTTGCTCACCATAAGATATCTGGATGCAGCAATATCCAACTAACAAAGGAACTTAACTAAGCAAAAAAGTTCCCAGACTTCGTGTATTGTTGATCACAGCATTAGCTACGTTCAATAGAGCTGGGATACAAAATAGATCTGTTTCCAACAAAAGGCTGGCTGTGAATGGCAGGATGGAGCTGGGATACAAAATAGATCTGTTTCCAACAAAAGGCAACTCCCCATTATATTTACAGGACTGTTTCATACTCAACCTGTAAGTGCAATAGAAATAATCAAAACTGTGTCTAATATCAAGGAAGAAAATTGTTCTATGATGTAAACATAAGAGACTGAAAAGAGAGTGATCATGGAGTGAATGAATGATTGGGTGATTATTGAGTCCAAAAGTTAGAAGGAGATAAAGAAATGAAAAGGAAAGCATCATATGATATTTCATCATCTATAAATGAATGACATTATGCTAATATATCTGTGAGAAGACTTTAAACATAAAGAGTTGATGAAAATGTGCATATGCAACAAACGAAAAAAAATTAGCATTCCATTACAGTTGATGGTTAATGCAGTCTAACAAATATAGATTGACAAAATGACACAGATGCTTTCCCAAAATTGGTCCTTTGTTTTTTTTCTTTATGCAATGTAAATGTAATCAAGATAGGAGAGACAAATTGAATCAGCATGTAATGTCACTTGTCATGTTCAATGTTGGATCATGTATAAAACAATTGTATGCATAATAAGGCAATGAATATGGCAGCCTGAACTGTAATGTTGCTTTTTATGGAGTCTCATGAGGGAAAAATTAGTCAACAAATTAGGTTTGCTACAGATTATTAAATTCACCTCATTTAAGCTTCTTCTCCAAATCTAGCACCATTTTTGCTGCCATAGTTTTTGTGGATGATGTTCCAGCGTCTTTGTCCCTAAATAAAGAATTCAAATTTTTATGCAGAACAGAATTGCACTCATTGTGATCCAGTAGAGAATAAGGATGAACAAAACATGGACGCACCTCTTGCTTTTTTTTCAGTTTCTGATCCAAACAGTTGTCGTGCAATAGGTTGATGCTCACGTTTTCTTCCATATGTGATCTTATCAGGAGTCTGCAAGGATGGCTCTTGAGTTTCAATTGCGCCTGACACTTTTTCATACATAGAACTGCTTCCGCCAATTTTTTGAACATGGTCCTCAGATTCGCGGCTGCTCCTTACAAAGAGGTCTCCACGTTGGCCAATTCTGATCTCAAACATGAATTTTTGGCCCACTTTTGAGCTGATCAATGCTGGAAGAGTTATTTCTGGAGCATAAGGCATTTGCTCCAAGGGTTGATCACATGTTGCTCCAAAGAATTCTTCAGCTGATTTGCCCATTATCGTCACATTTGTTTGATCATGGTCATCCTCAATGATCATAAAGACTCTGCAGCTGCATGAGATCATGTTATCACAGAAAGAATTTAGTCCATATTATCTTTGAATCAACCCAAAAATTTGCACAAAAATTAGGATTGAAAAAGTGTGAATCACTTTAATTTTGGTTCCTTCTTTCCGTGGACAACACAAATATATGGCTCATCAGGTCCCTCCTTCTTCAGCATATGTTTGAACCATTTCTCAACAGGACAACATCTATAAAACCATCCTCTCTCCACGAAAAATCTCTTCACAACAGCGCAACAATAGACAGACTTGGTCTGAAATAGGCAACAAATTCAACAAAGACAGAAATACATATGTAATAATTTGGCACACTTGTGGATGCAAAAATTATCATAAAATAGGACGCAGTTTAATGCACCATTCATAAATGAAGCTGTCAATAAGTCAGAGAAGTTTAGCGCATAAATCTCATTCACGATGTATTTCCAAAGAGTAAATAAAAATTGTTGTCAGATATAGTTCATTCATAGCAAGCATGATTTTAGATTTTGAATAACCATGAGATAGACAGTGAGTGCTGATTCATAGAGTGGGAAAAAAAATAGAATTCATATCCTTTATGATAAACAAAGACACCTATCTGGTTACCCAGCTGTTTTTTTTTTCAATTTAAAGATTACCAAAAGATAAAAGACAAAAGGGAATACCGTGTGCAAATTTGGATTCAGTTCTTTCAGTTGAGATACAGTTCTCTTATCTGCTTCATTAATTAGTCCAGTTGAGATCAAGCTGGAGAATGCACCAGAGACTTTCATTTTGTCTCCGTTCTTTGAAAACCTGGGAAAAAAAAGGTTTAGGCATAAAGAAAATCTTGTGTGGTACATGATCCATAAAAATGCCTTAGTCTGTAACAAATTATGATTGAAAAAGTATGGCTAACTTACTCAGCTTCATATTCTTTTTTTTCTTTGATATCTGGATTAATTAGGAAGCATGTATGTGGCGTGCTGTACGCGGAAACATGGCCTGCATCATAACCAATTCGCACCGAATAAATGATTCATTTTTAGATCAAACATGAATTTCAATGATGATAACAACTTTGTACCAATACTGATCATAAGCAAGATTATTCATTGATTTCCTTTAGTTTTTGCACATTTTCCTGCTGTGCACCGATAACCGTTGGTGATAGTTATCCAGCAAATGTTGTCTAAGCCAACAAAAAGTGTAAAGAATAGCTATAAAATTGAAGCCCGATACCTTCATAAATATTGATGCGCATTCCAGTAAAAACCGCAAGCACCGGCGGAGGCAGTTCAGCGATCTCTTGGACAGGAAATAATCTCGCAACATCAGCCCATAAAGTGATCCTTAATTCTTCTCTCCTGCATGTATCAGTCATGTGTTAGGTTTTTTTTTTTAAGAAATACAGTGCATATGATTAAACAGGGAATGAAAGTCACATATGTAATACCCTTTTAACTGAACAATGAGGTCAGTTTTGGTTTCCTTTTCTTTTGGATTGTCAACAGCAACTACTTGAGGTGCTCTAACAGCCTTAATGCATCCATATAAATCTTGAAATTTCTAGACATTTATCAGCATGCTTCAACATAAAATCATAGATGTCTCCATATAGACGGAAGAAAAAGGATTAATTATTGACCTGCAAGTGTAGTCTGATTCTGTGCTTCACCAGTAAGCTGTCTATATTCTCGCAAGTTGAACGAATATCTTGGAAAATTCGGCAAGTGTTCCTTTATTTCTTCAAACTGAGTACATCCAGTGAAACATAGGATTGCACCATGATTGGCAACCTTGTGTCTAGCTGTGTCATCCTTTGAAGCGAACTTTGATACATCATATATCTTCCCCACTTCCATCATCACCGGCATGTGTCTGTAATAACATTCTGCAAGCATAGCATGTATCGAGGAACCCTACAACAAAAGATTGAACATTTGAGAATAATCCATCGATGCACAGACTATCGATATAATATATGGCAACATCGTAGACACATACATACGATATATACACAGACATGTAAGAGAAGATCCGTAACAAAGAATAGAAATCATAGATTTTGAAATAATCCACAAACAAAATATTATATAAGAAACAAAGTTCAATAACTTCAGAAAAATCAAAGATCTGACTGTAGAGCAAACATCAACAACAGAGTTCCATATGGGTGGGAAAAATTATTTACCTCTTCATCAACCAAGAGGTAATGGAGTCCATTGTAGTCTGCACTATCAAACATTCGTGGCCTCCATTGGAATGCAATACGTACTCTTATAATGACCCTAATGGCAACAAATGGGCGAATCTCCCTGATCAATTTCCTCATCTTCAATCAGTGGATCAATAGCAGCAGTGAATATCACTGATGCATCCAAAACTGAAACAAAACAAAGAAAGAATAAGGATATGATACATCAGCCAAATTATATTCCAAAAGCCAAACAATGACTGTGATAACGATGTCATATGTTAAAGGATATAATCAATCATAGATACACATGTAGACAAATACCAACTGCCAAAGAGTAAATAAGGGGAAAAAAAGTTTTCACGTTTTGAGCAACTTTGATTCTCTGCAACCGAAACAGAATCCGAAGACCAGGGGGAAAAAAAGGAAAAATCAACCAATATAGATTCATTTGATGGAAATAATAGAGGAAGAACGGATACAACAATTTCAATTTAAGAGAAACATAAACAAAAAACATAGAGGCACAAACCCAGATCAGAGCGATAATGGTTGTCCTTGCTACTGTCGAAAGAGGAATAAAAGTCGTCTGTGCAGAAGTCATTTTAAAGGCAATCAACGTTTTCAACGTGTACAAAGGAGGAGGCAATGGAGCCAAGGTCAATGACTTCTGTCAGTGCAGGAGACTGATATCATTTTGGCATGTTCGCGAACAAATCCTGAATTGTATATTTGGGTTTCAGAAATTGCACATGCTTATGGAGAATCCAAAGTGAATAGACAATTGGTGAAGAAGTAGAGATTGCTTGGATTAGGTGAGATCAGACGTTTGGACATGAAAGAGATCCACAATTGGATTTCTGGGGAGCAGGGAAGATTAGGGAGGAAACCGCCTTTCAGAGATCCCACGTCTCAATACGGAGGCAAAGTCAACGCACTGTTGGAGATGATTGATGTAATGAATCATGATGGTTTCGAATAGGTAAGAAAAGAGATCTGGATATGAAAGAAATCCGTATTTGGATTGATAAGGAAGCAACGAAAAACGGAAGAGGCAGCGGTTAGAAAACTGGCATGATTGAGACCATAATTTCTGCCTAAACGGAGGAGAAGAATTGGGGTGAGAAAAGAAAACATGATGGGTAAAATGGCAGGGAGCACATGGAGATAAGAGCAAACCATGGGTGACATTTTTGCCTAATATATTTGTCAGCATATGAGGCTATATATATATATCAGGAAAGAATTCAATCATCATTGATCCTTTTGTAGTCTATGCAGTGCCACATTCAAAATGCCCAGCTGTTCACCTTTATAGCCAACGTTGTCATAAACATATAGAAATTTTTTGCCCAAGGATACACACATCAAGATACATAATTTAACAACACTCGAATAAAAAAAAATCACATACATCCAGTGCAATTGTATATATGTTGGAATATGTATATTATTTTCTCATAATAGTGCCATACATAATAGTGCCATACATTTTGTGCTTCAACCCCGCAAACAATATTTTTTTCCAAAATTATTACTCATTTTGTCAACATTATTTATAAATTTTAAGACCGTTTTTTGATATTACGTTAGATAATTCGACGTATAGTAATTTGGTTTTGATAAATATACACCCAGCGGATTTAAAGATTGATTTTTATTTGAATTTTTAGCCTTTTTTGAATTCTTATTGTCAACAATAAGAAGTTCCTTTTTGTTTGATTTGAATGCAAAATTGGCAAGACACATGAGTCACTATCACAGCCACAAATTTGTTTAACTATGGTTAGCAGAACCCACATCTCTTAAATAGAGGATGAGTGCTGATGAAGCCATGGCTCATGCAAACAAAATTTTAACTGCGTTATTTCCAGTCAATAATGAAATTAAAATGAATGCTTTATATTTTCATTGATATATAGTGAAAATTTATATTTTCTAAGTATCACCCTGTGCGTTGTATATTGTGTTAGATATTTTGTAATACATCTTTGTAGACAATATTTTTCGTATAGTTATTGGGCACATTATCACCATTTATTATAACTATCTTAAGACCTTTTTTTGACGTTACCCTAGACATTGCTACATATAGTTGTCCATGGGTGAAAACTGGTTCCGATAAATATATTCCAACTTGGCTCAACGATTGACCTTGGCTTTTATTGATTGTCATTGCATAACAGGGTCTAATAGGAAATTGACGTCTTTTAAATGTAAAAGGCCATTTAGTTTCGGTTGCATATAGTACTATTCTTGGAATGTGCACTTTTTCTCCAAAGTTACTCCCAGTAAGTATTTTTGCTTCTATTAATCTTTCGAACAAATTTGTTACAATTAACCTTGTGCCATTACATAAACCTCGTATTTGATCTAAATTTCTTAATAACATAATAGGCATACCAATTTTCAATATAAGTTCATGTGTTGGCAAACCACTAAATTCAAGTTTATTCAAAAATTCCATGGGATACAAAATATTAATATTATCATCGCTACCTGAATTATATGAAATAGAATCTGAACTAAAATATGATTTTTTATTTCCAGGTATTAATTTAATTGCATAATTATTGATTTCATGAACAATTGTATTTTTGGGAGTTACAATAGCACGTTCTCTTAGATAATTTGAATCATTATATTTAATATGAAAATTGGGATACGTTGCATCAAAAATTGATTTTATTGGTTCGACTGTAACATCAGCAAACAAATCTTTCGGTATATCGATCCAACTCACATCTGGATCATCAGAGGGCAATTTAGATTCTAATCGACTTTCACCTATTTGTAACATCCATTCAGCAAAATCTTTGATTTCAATTTTTTCAAGAGGAGTTAAATCACTCGTTGACAATCTCATATTTTCAGTCAGATGAAATACTGTAATGTTAGGCCACAAATACTAATTATTAAACGATGCTTGAATGATTTGTTCTTTGCTACCACCTTGTATCACAGGCAATGTTTGTCTGAAATCTCCACCGAATATAATTGTTTTTCCTCAAAACGGCTTATCTTTGTTTGACAAAATATCGCGCAATGTTCTGTCAACTGATTTAATACACCATTTATTGCACATAGGAGCTTCATCCCAAACTATTAATTCAGTCTTTTCAATTAAATCAGAAAGATGAGTTTGTTTATTTATATTACAATTTGAATCTTTGTCTATAATTGGTTTTATTTTAAAACGTGAATGAGCTGTTCTGCCTATTGGAAGTAATAATGAAGCAATGCCCGACGAAGCAACGGCCAAAACAATTTTGCGTTCAGATCTTAATCTTGAAATTATAGTATTCCATAAAAAAGTTTTGCATGTACCTCCGCTACCATAAACAAAAAATGATTTTGGGTTCTTTTGTTCTACGGCTTTGATCACTTCATCGTATATAATTTTTTGATTATTATTTAGTTTGGAAATTAAGCCAGAATGTTCTTGTTTCAGTGCTTCACAATCAAAATCTAATTCTTCTCTAATAAGCCTATTATTGAGTTGATGTATTTGTTGTATCTTTGGCATTGGTAATTTATGGTCTTTTAGACTGCTTGATGACATGTTAAACAATTTTTCAAGTTCCTGTAGAACAACATTCTTTAATTCGTCATCAGGTATTGTAAGATTTGGCATATTAAAATTTAATTTAATTTTGTGGGATATGTCATCAGACATCTTAATCCAATATGCATCAAATAAAGCTAAAGGATCTGAGACATTACAAAATAAAATAATTGTAACAAATAGATAACGAATTTGAGAAGAAGTGGCAGTAAATGTAGACTCCAACAATGCTTCAAGCCATTCTTTATCATCACCTAATAATCCCAAAGCTCGACATGCCTCTTGATAGGTTGAGTATATTGTTCCACCCACTGTTTTTATTGCCTCAAAATTGATACATCCTTTTTGAATATTTAAAAGCATTCTAAGATAGTACAATTCACCCGCATTTGGTGGCACATATGCTACTCTACCAAGAACACAATATTATTTCCTTGGAGTCCATAACTTTTGTTTAGCATTCCACACAAATTTTGTAGGAAACTGAGTATATGTCAATTTTTTTGCCCTCTTATAAGTCTTGTTCGCAGTAAACCAAGCCGTTAACATTGTAGTTTCTATATCTGGACTTTGTAACACATTTTCAAGTGAATTAGCCTGATGAAAACAAATATTTTGTTCGTTAGGTAAATGAATCTTCAAATATTGAACAGCCGGATATCTAGAATGAATGGAAAATTCAAACAAACGCCAAACAGACTCATGAGGAGTCAAATATCGACAGTTGAGATAATTTTGGATTTCATCATTTATATTATCATGGACCAATACACGCGCTCTATCAGGTCCTTTATTTATGTATTTGAATAAATATTTTATCAACATAGATTGAGAACATGATTCGACATTTATATGAGCTTTATACCTTAATAACAAATTAGCATTATATGGAACAACATAATTATTACCAACATGAACCCCTTTTTTAATCACAAAACGCGAATCATTATCACGGCGTCTATATTGAGGAGATGTATTTGCATGAAAAATTGTGTGAGAAATAAATGATTTTGGAAAATGTTTTGTGCACATTTTGTCTCGCATACACGGAGAAGACGGATTAATTTGACTGTAAGGGCCATGGATCATAAATTGGCCAACTATATCAAACAATTCTGCATCAATATTTTTATCTGGCAATTCCGCTGAAATCATATAATCGACATCACTTGCTGTATAACATTTGTATTTATTTTTAAGCCAAAATAACAAATGTGCATGTGGCAACCCTCGCTTTTGAAACTCAATTGTACACACATGAGCAAGAACTTCTCCAAAGGGTTCACCATTTGTATTGCTGTATAACATTTGTATTTATTTTTAAGCCAAAATAACAAATGTGCATGTGGCAACCCTCGCTTTTGAAACTCAATTGTACACACATGAGCAAGAACTTCTCCAAAGGGTTCACCATCATCAATATATGCAACCATGTCATCTACCTTTATTTTAAAGATTCGACAAACTATATCAGGACGATCTTCTGGTTTATAGCCTGGTCTGCTCTCAAAATATCTCAAAATTTCTGGCCATTTCACATTGCATGTGAAAGTAATGAACAAATCAGGATTACCATATTCTCTACAAATTGCCATTGCATCTTGATAATTATTTATCATATCTCTTGGACTACCTATGTGAGAACCAGGAAGAAAAATTCTTTTTCCCACGTCAGAACCTTGGACAATTCCAGTTGAAACAAATGTTGATATATTATTCCATGTTTCAGACCTTAATTCTGGTTGGTGATGTCTTATATAATCCAAACGATTTTCTTCAACAGTTGCATATGCATCTACTAAATATTGCTGAAATAATCTTCCACATTTTAACAAAGTGCTCGATTGGTTTGCTCTATCATGAATTTGATAACATACATATTTACTCATTGTCAATTTTCTATCTTTATTGTCACTTTTGCCTCCAATTGGTTTTAATTTCATATTAATTTTAAATCCATCTTCTCCATATGGAAAAAGAAGTGGATATTGTAACGACATTAACTTGGGATGAATTTTAGATATTCGTTTAAATGGCCCTTCATTTGGTCGAATAATTATATCTCTATTAGAATTAAATTCACCAATGTCACCAACAATTAATCCACCAATTTCTAAAACAGAAGGTAATTCATACTGTTTGCTATCAGTCTTTTCACGATCAACTATAGTCACATCAAAATTAGGCAATGATTGATTATCAAAATCATCTCTCACAGATCGATACACTTTGGTTAATTCATTACATTGATCAAACAATTTCACCAATCCTTTAACAATATCAATATCAATATCAATCTTGTTATTTGCTTTATTTGGATCAATAGCAGTTATTCGATTTGAAATCTCATTTCGAGTATCGTATACATATAACTGAGCGTACTTAGGACATTCTTCTTCAGCGGGCAAAATAGAACCCATTAAATGATGCATCTGTCCACATATTTTAAAGACATAAGGAGCACTTCCATTGTTTACGCTATGCTCAATTTTAGCTCCCATGGAAGTAAAAGCAAACATTGAATTATAGACTCTGATATTATCACGAAATAATACACTTTTTCGACCATTATTCAGATTTAATAATTCATCTAGAAAAACAGGAGTTGGACATGACATTGGAAGTTGGACTTTGCCTTTTTCACAACAATGAGTATATATCAAATGGTTTTTTTCTTTTTTTTTTCAATGCTTCTGCTGACCAAAATAAAGCTGTGCAATGACCACATGCGTGAGCATCATCGCCAGCATCATTGTAACACACAGTGCGACCTGCAATCACAGTTATGAAAATCTATGTTAGATTGTTAATAACTAATAATGAAGATATGATAGATGAATGAATAATTGATCAATGATTAATAATCGAAAACAATGTCTCTAACCTTCATGGCTTCTCTGATACGATGCTTGCCCAAAAGTAGTTCCTTCCAGACCTACATTAGATAAGAAAATTTTGAGCTCATCACACAAATACAAAAGGCAAAAATTAATCATGTAATAATAGACATAATAGAATCCTAGAAATCAATACTGACGACAAAAAATGGTCAAACGCCTGAGAAGATTTGGATATATTATAATTGATGCAGACAACTGATCCATCGGAATTCTGAAGATTTCGACAGTGAAAACCTCAGAATACTCACTACACCAAGTATCCACATCAGGCCACACACACGCAACAATTTCTTTCTCACAGCATGAATCAATATGATGCAAACAATTATAGATGCAAAAAGGCTTCTTCTAGAAATAAGAAGCCAAAACTGAAAACACATGCCAAACAGTTGAACATATAAGCCACATGTCTAAACATACAACTCTCATCACAGAAACAATGTATCAAAAATTGACTACATATCAAAACACATGATAAAATCCCAACGAACATTGGTGATGATTCACAGATCCAAAGTACATTCCAAATGAAGCAACCATATTAGCAATGAAACACATAAGTTCTCTCATCCTTGAAAACAGTTGCATTGATGGTCGTAATATGAATTCATCAATGCCAAAACAATTATGTCGTAGTAAAGTTACTATATGCATACAATACCTGATATAAGTCGATCAACATCTTCATCTTCATCACTATCCTCTTCCAACCTGCTCTGACATGCTGGAAAGCAACAAAAAACAAATACGGGCGATAAAATAAACCATGTGCATCACTAAATCTGAGGTTCATATAAAGCAGAATGAGCGTAATGTAAGAAAAGCATCAACACAAATATCAACCGTAAAAGGATATAAACGAAACATATCTGTGTTGTACATTTTAAACCACGAACAATTCACAGAATCACATTGTATAGAAACTTATAAAACGCAAAGGAAAATTTTCTATCAGTGCATCACACAATTAGGTTACCTGGTTGATTCTCCTCGACACGGCCAAGATTTTGAGATCCTCGAAAAAAACAGTTCCTTTTGCCTAATCTCTGCACTGGATTAGATCCGCTTGAACATTCACCTTCCAAATAGTGTGACGGTGCTGTTGTCTCATGGTTTGCCAAGCCCCCTTCAAAATTTGCTGTGTTTTCAAAGAATTGCTTCCTCTTATTTTGATCCTTTTTTGGCCTCATAACTGGATAACGAAAAAAACATAACATCTAACAATCAAACAACCATGCATAGAATCGCAAAAAATGCAGACATCAAATCGATAAATTGTATACACTATACGACAATCAGTCCTTATAACAATATAAAAAATAGATCCGAAACAAAAAGAAAAAGAAAAGTACACCAGTATGAAACAAAGCCCTCACCATCATGAAAAGACATTATTTAATCATCAATGAAATCCATAAATCAACAGATTCAACACTGAAAAACAGTTTTATCTTTTCAATTGCCTGCAATTCCTATTTTCTGCCGTGCATCATCCCGAATAGAATTTCAAAAGACTGCTGACTCTGACGACTAAAAAAGCATGCATGCTCATCAACTACTGACTGCAAATAAACGGATGTCCTATTATTGTTCATGGACACATGAATATACATACCCGAAAACTTGTAATCAGCAATCTCAACAACGCTTGACAACAACCACAGAGACAATAACAAAATCACACGGCCAACAGCTTTTCGCATGAAACCTGTATAAATAGAGCGAACTAAATATGATCAAATCGTTTCAAATCTACTAAGCTGAATCAAGCAAAGAAACTGATAACATGCTTGCCAATTATCAAGCAATCATATTACGGGAAGGAATGCACATGCAAAAGAATATCAGATATTCGAAACAACCATAAATGTCCCCAGTATAATGGAAACATCGAAAGCACATCTTGCATCGTAAACAGAATTGTAAAAGACCATGTTTCACAAAAATAGAACGAAAAAAAACCAACGAATTGGAAGCATAAGAATTAGAAATAGCAACAAATATAATTCGGAAAGACCATATTCCAGCAAAATAGAACCCAAACCCGCCGAAATGCAAATTGAATCCACAAATTCTCTGAAGGAACATAACAAAACAATCCGAACCTCAGAGCAAAAAAACACTGACCCAGCAACCAGAACCACACAAAAGAAAGACCGTTATCTCAAATCAAAGACCAAGAGGTCAACTTGTCAAACAAATTCTTCACAGAAATCATCAACCACCGAATTGTTTTCTATTCAGTTGCTCAATCATAATTGTCCTCACATTGTAAACATAAGTTAACAACTATAGCAGGCCATGCACTGCAGTAAACATAGTCGCCTAGAAATACAGCAGCTTAAAATAAGCACACACAAAAGCTCGAAACACAAAACCAAAATCCCAAAGAGAACTGATCCCCAAAAACAAAAAAGCACATGGATTAAGATTGAAGCCTCAACAGAATACAGAGACTAACAGTGTCATGGGGGAAGACGAATAAAAGAAAGAAGAGGTTTGCTCACAAACCCAAAGACGATACAAATAAGGCACACACAATTCCAATATAACACCACATCAATTGCGACCATAGATGTCCAGAACTATACCAGAACCACATCAATATACAAAGCATACAGTCAAGAAACAGATTAAGACAACATTAATCACTTTCCTCACCACATCATTCACAGAAATAATTGACCACATAATTGTCTTGCTATCAGTTGCATACCATAATTGTCCATACATAATAAGCTAACAGTCACAGCAAACCATGCATAACAGCAAACATAGCTGTCTATAAGCATACCAGCTTAAAAAAAACACATGCAAAAGCTTGAAACGCAAAATCCATTTTCACTTCAGTATAGATAAAATTGTTCATAAAGCTAACCATCTCTTAATTTCCGACCATAGAAGCGTAAACCACAATCCAAAGAGCACCAATCTCCACAAATTAAAAAGCACCCACGTTAGGATTTGAAGCTGAATACACACACGCCAATAATATTGGAAAAGCAGGCGGAACGAAAGAAAGAAAAGCCTTACCATCAGACTCAAAGACGATACAGATAAGGCACACACAGACCCAATATAATACCAGATCGATTGCAACCATAAGTGTCCACAATTATACCAGAAACACATCAACGTATGAAGCATATTAATTACTCTTTTTTAGCGTATAATTTACACAAATCATTGATCACATAATTGTCTTGTTATCAATTCCCCATCACAATTGTCCATGCATCACAAACATAAGTCAACAACCATAGCAAACTATACACAGCAGCAAACATGGGTGTCTAGGAACACATTAATTTTAAAGGAAAAATACACGTAGAAGCTTGAACCACAAAAGCACAATCCATTTCAGCATAAACAAAACCATTCATGAACCCATCATCTCTCAATTTCCAATTACAAAAGCTTCAAGCACGATCCATGGAGTACTAATCCCCACCAATGAAAAAGCAGATGGATTAAGATCGATTGCAACCATAAGGGTCCAGAATTATATATACCAGAAACACATCAATATAGAAAGCATGTTAATTACTCTTTTTTGCATATAATCTACACAAATCAATGACCACATAATTGTTTTGTTATCAATTGCCCATCATAATTGTCTATACATCACAAACACAACTTAACAACCACAGCAGACTATACACTGCAGCAAACATAGGTGTCTAAGAGCACATCAATTTTAAAAGAAAAATACATGCAGAAGCTTGAACCACAAAAGCACAATCCATTTCAGCATAAACGAAACCATTCATGAACCTATCATCTGTCAATTTCCAATCAAAAAAGCCTGAAGCACAGTACACAGAATACCAATCCCCACCAATGAAAAAGCACATCACAAACATAACTTAACAACCACAGCACACTATAGACTGCAACAAATATAGGTGTCTAAGAGCACATCAATTTTAAAAGAAAAATACATGCAGAAGCTCGAACCACAAAAGCACAATCCATTTTAGTATAAACGAAACCATTCATGAACCTATCATCTGTCAATTTCCAATTACAAAAGCCCGAAGCACAGTCCATAGAGTACTAATCCCCACCAATGAAAAAGCAGATGGATTCAGATTGAAACCTGAATACGATACAGTGGCCAACAATTTCGGAAAAGAAGACTGAACAAAAAAAAAGAATGCTTTCACCAACAAAACCAAAGACGATACAAATAACGCACCCACAGACACAATATAACACCAGATCAATTCAAAACAGTATCGCTGAATCAAAAAGAGAAGATGACCAAAAGGCGCAAAAGGAAAAAAGAAAAATAAGAGAAAGAAGGAATTAACCCGAATCAAAGACGTGTGTGCGAGAGAGAGGCGGACAAATTAAGAGGCTGAGAGGCTGATCAAGTCAGAGTAATTGGCCTGGATAAGAGACGTTGAGAATGCGATCAGTTGAGAACCACAAAGAAAGGAACCAAAATCATTTATCTCAGCAAAATATCCAAATAATGAAATCTGAAAAAAGTGAAAGCCTCAATCAAATTGAGAGAAAAAAGAAAGAAAAATACAAAACAGGTAACATTCACATGGATACAAAACAGTTATACATGCCCTCAACCGCAGTGCATACATGCACACAGACAACAAAACCTTACCAACATGATTCACTTGCTATTTAACAGAGGAAATATCATGAACAAAGCCAAAACATATAAGAATCAAAGCACTAAGAAAAGAGAACAGATCAAATCAGAGAAAACAGGTTGAGATTGAATCGACCCAGCCACAAACAGCAGAACTTCACCCAACCTAAACTCAGCCTAAACCCAAAACAAACAGAGTATAGTGGTATGACATACCGATTACCAAAGCTACGATTCGAACACTAAAATAGACAAAATCATTCATCCATGAAATACAATTCCCTCAAACATAGAAACTTGCCATGAATAAAATCAAACCTTGAACTTTGCTTGCTTCCGTACAGGGGCATGAACAGTACCTGGGAAAAAACAAAGAGAGTATGGTGGTATGACATGCCGATTATCAAAGCTACGATTTGAATACCAAAATAGACAAAATCATTCACCCATCATATACAATTCTTTCAAATATAGAAACTTGCCATGAATAAAACCAAACCTTCAACTTCGCTTGCTTCAGCACAGGGGTGTGAACAGTCGCTGCCAGATGAATCACCACTGCCCCAAATTGAACAACCCAAAAAAATCCACCATCAAACAAAGCATTAGAAAGCCAAGAATCAAACAGATCAAACAGTTCATCGACCAGAATCAGAAATCACAGAGAAGATGAGAAAACCTAAAACCAACTTACCCAGAATTTTGATTCAATATCAAAGCAGAAAGCACAGACAAAACGACGACTCGGTGGATCAGGGCGACAGAAAGATGAAGCAGAAAGCACAGAGAAAACGATGAGTCGGCGGATCGGGGCAACAGAAAGATGAGCCAGAATAATGGGTATTTGGGAGAGAGGGCCAGCAAAAACGTTGAGCTAGGGATTGATCCAAAACGTGCGCGAAGAGAGGGAGTAAAGTAAGAGAGAGAGCAACATCCCCCTCGCACGGTTGGCACGCCCATGAATAGTGAACAGTGCTAGGAACAGGAAACCCAACTCTGTTATATAGGTAATGATACCGTCATAGAAACCAAATTCAAGGAGTTCGAGACCAATGCCAAACGAGTTTTAAAACACAACTCACTATATAAAGAACACCTAAATCAACAATACTCTCTCCACCACCGAGAACAAATCTACCTATGATTGTTGCTTGGGATCCAAGATCCAAAGTATAGAGCCGAAACAAGACTAGAAACCGTATCGAGTTAGTTCGGCTTTTTGTACCTTTGGGCCGCCTCTTTTACAAAAAAAAAAAAAACTGTGTGATACAAAACCGAACCAGTGGGAAAAAGTCGCACTCACCCAAGTCCCACTACGCTTTCTCCTCCCCCCCTCCCCCTAATCTTCCCGCCATTTCCCTCCGCCCCCCAAAACCACAGCGAAGCAAAACCCTAGCGCGCTCAGCCGTCGTAGCTCCGATCACCTGCGATGGTCAAGTCGCGAGACGTCCTAGAGATTGTCGCAAAGCTCTCCTCCGATAAGGCCAAGACTCGAGAAGTATCTTCTTTCCTCTCTCACCGATTTTGTTTCCCCTCAAAATTAATCGATAAAATATTCCCACTACTGTGTTAACCTAGACTGATTCATTGGGTCTACTCAAATTGGATCAAGTTAAACTCTGGTGTTCTCTTAAAATTGATGTTCGTTCTACTTGGCAGCTAAGAACAGTTCTATGTTTCGCTTTCTGTCGACGAGTTTATTGTTTGCTAAAATTGTTGATGTGTTAATAGGAAGGAATAAAGCGGCTCAATACATGGTTAGAAGGAGAAACATCGAATGATTTCTGTAAATATCTTGGACAGAGAACTGCAAAGCTTAAACCGGATCAAATTCCTCACCGTAAGATGAATGTTATTTGTTATTAAATGCAATTTTTAGGTGTACTGAACAGTTTGGAAATGAATTGAATTCGTTCTATTTTTTTATTGCAGCTGAAACATGGCCTTTCTTTACTACTATGCTAATTCAGTGTGCTTCACACGAGCTATCCTCGAACAAGAGGCGGACACCGAAAGTGATATTTGCAAAGACCCTGAGGGTAGTCGTTCAACGAGCGCATGATCATAAGTTTTCAGGTAGTTGTTACTAGAGATTTATGCTTAAGCACTCAGAGAGAGAGAGAGAGAGAGAGAGAGAGAGAGAGAGAGAGAGAGAGAGAGAGAGAGAGAGAGAGAGAGAGAGAGAGAGAGAGAGAGAGAGTCAAGTGATTCAACATTCAACTGTTCAGTAATATTGTTTTTATTTTGTTGATTGTTTAACATAGTAGTAGATGTATTTGAATATTTCTACAAAGGACCCTAGCTTTTAGTAGAGAGAGACAAAATCTACTTGTATTTTTTGAGGGCGCATTTCTCTTGCGCAGAAATACAAAACTATACAACATAATTCTTTACTAAATTTGCTGAATTATTTTGTCTGTTTGTGAGCTTTGGTAACATTAACTACGGTAACAATAGGATACACCAGTGTATCTTTTAGCATCTAATACTTGCTCATATGCATGAGTCACCTGTGTAATTGCTTTTAGGAAGAATTTCTGATTATGGCTGGTTTATCATTATATCAGGCAGTCTATTGCCTCTGTTACCTGTGGTTAAAAGTCTCTTCAATCATATTTGGGAGGTCTTGAGCAATGATCCAAGCTTCCAGTGGCAGTCAGAATATGGGCTTGTTCTACAGGATCTCTTGGTTGTCAGAGATTATCGATTTCACATGAGGAAAAAGATCTATTCCAGTGAGTTTGTATTTATAAGAAACCTCCAGTACAGATCTGCTCTAATATGTTAGATAATCACACTATCCTTGTTCCTGTATTTGTAAGGCCTGGTGCTTCTTTACATGGACAATATGGAAAAGAGCTTGAGTGGTGAAAATGATAATCAACACATTATGAAGGATGTAAATACTTTCCGTTCACTTTTGGAGAATCCCCCTGGAGATTTTACTGATAATCTAAGGGACGGCATCATTAAGGGTTTTGTTAGGATTTGTTCTTATATCAGGTAACTTATGATTTGGGTCTCCATTGATTTGATCTTTAACATGCTTTTTAAATGTTGTTATTGATAGAGTACATGCTATTTTTCTTGTCCAGGGATGAGGGAAAGGTTTCTCGCAAACTTATTGAGTGTATTAATACATTCTTGGTGAAAGATGGTCCAAATTTGGGGAGTCACTCCTTGGAGATCCATAATGCAGTGCATCAATTTGTCTTCCGCTGTTGGCTGACAACCCATGATCAAACGTTTAAGGTTTTTAGTAATGCATTTGAGAAAACATAAATCTCATTACTATAATGTATACTGAATCCCTTTCAAAAAAAAAATGTATACTGAATCACATATTGTGTGTGGATCTATTAGGATGCCCTTATTTTCTATTCAAGGTTACAACTGAATATGACAAGAGGTGCTACTGATGGGAGTTCTTTGGTAGAACAGCTTTTGGATATAATATACAAGGAGTTAGATCAGGGCTCGGCATCCAATACAAATGTTCCTAGGTGCTCGTCTTCTATTTTAGACACCAAAAGATACCCTACTTTTTCTTTATCTATTTGTAATTGACGCGTCATTCTCTTCTTATATTGTCTCTGGTTTTTATAGTTGTAGTTGTTTTAATGATCATATAAATATGTCTCATATGCAGGAATGATGCAGCTAAATATGAGAAGTTCGGAACTTTGAGTATTTCTCATTGTGGGTTGGTTGAGCTTGCAGCTGCTGTACTTTATAGGGTAACTACTCTAACCATTTAGTATGCTATACCACTAAAAGTAATTTGGAAAGTTTTTACTACGCGATTTGGCGAAGTACATGATTGTTTTTACTTTTGGTGGTTTATTCCGATTTCCTAACAATATACCGAATTTTGTCATATATTTTAATTGCAAGCTCTTGTATGTGTAACTTTTACTCAAGTGGTTTATTGGCGGACTGGGGTTGGAGTAGGTCTAAAAGTAATGATTAGTTCTCTTTATCTCAATAATTATTTAAATACCTGGGAGAGGTTTTTATTGCTTTATCTTTGCTTTCTGGAGGATAGAGATCCTCGTTGCTCGCTGATCTTCATTTGTGTTTACTTTTCAGGCTTGTGTTAACTTGAAAATAGCATCATCAACTGAAAAGAGAGCCAGGAGACAGCATGTTGCTGCCCATTTCAAAGAGTCTCTCATGAAAGGAAAATGGTTATGGTAAGCTCTATGCTTACTGATTAAGTTAATAATTTAATTCCGTTCGTGATATCTGTCACATATGTCTTTACGTTATGATGAAATTAACACTTTCTCTTTAAATGGTTATTTGATGTGGGTCTTTTTATTGCCTGGGTGATAATTCAGGAACGCCTCACTTTGTTTTCTTATTCGTAAGTACTTTACACGCATCGGGAAAGATCTTTTTATCTACTGGTTCGAGGCGATATGTTCAAGCTTTCAAAGGTACTTCTCAGTGTGTTATATTCAGTTCCTTTTTATTTATTTTTGTTTAACATATTGCTTGCCAAAGTATTTGCACGTGTGTTATATTCAACTCTGTTTTACTTGAGCATATAAAATCATTTTTTGATGATCTTACTGCAGCATTATGAACGATGCTAATATGGGTCATACTTATGATGGTTTGCTGTGGACGCTGAGGTACTACTTTCAGATGATTAAGCACACTATAGTTGATAGTTTGCTTAAATCTAGTCAGTGCGTGTCTAACAATGTGAACATTGCCTGTCTATTTGACAATTTTACTGCCCGTATGTGGTGCTTTTCTAATTTAATATCTGCTGCATGATACCATTTGGGTAGCAACTTGAGATCCTTCCTCAACCCCATTTCTGGACCCTGCTTCATATTACTTATATTTGTGTTTTACCTTGCATCTAAAGGAGCCTGCAGGAACTCTCTTCTGTGTTGTTGCTTCCAGATCAAAAGCTGGAAAAGCCATCAAGCTCATCTCCCTCGAATGAGGTGGTTTAATTATTTTTATTTGTTAATAATATACACAATTTGCAGTAGTTCATGAGGGATTGAAAACTGATCCTCTAGGCTTTGGTTTCTTAGGTGTATAAAAAGATATATCTTCTACTATTCTGAGGGATTGAAGAGATGCAGTAGTTTATGAGTAGTTTTTGATGGGATTTCGGTCTTTTCTTTTCTTTTGAGTTGCCTGCAGCATCATTGATTTAACCACTAATTTTCACTACTCAAACTGTTATAACTGATAGGAAGATCTGTTTATTAATTGAATTATGCTTTTAGGAGTGGTTTCTGCTTGGTAAGACTCTTCAGGTTTGAGGCTTTGGGTGATGTCTTAGTTCTTATCCTTGGCGTCCAGGATCAAAAGCTTCAAGTAGTTTTAGTGAACTGCTATCATTCAAACTAATACCTTATGCTGATATTTGCCTTGATTTTTTAATTTTTTTTTGCAGTTTGATTGTGGTTGGCAGTTAGTATGGAGCTGCCTTATGCAGGGCTTCCCGTTGTTCAGTAATGTAACTACAGTTGTAAGTATTTGTTTTTTTAAAGGAAGCAAAAATGTATAATTAAAGTCTAATATGAAAAACAAAGCAAAGCTGACCAGAATTCTTTAGAATCTGGAAGAAACTAGTCAGCTAACCTATTGACCCGACCCAGTGGAATATTTTGTTGTTTTTAAGAAATATTATAAATAAGGAAACTTGAGCCTTCATTCAGCTACTTGAAGACAATCAGTAAATTAGTATAACAAATTTACTATACATAAGGAACGTTAACAAGGGTTTTATTGCATCTTGAGGAATATGTAATTCCGTTGTAATATGTTCTGGACTCTCCATGGCCAATAATATATTAATCTGTTTTTGGCTCGTTTTCTGTGGGTTCAGGTAGATGCAGCTTTGGTGCTCCTTGGAAACATAATTTCAAGTGTGAGTATGGCTAAATCTTGTTCGACTTATTCATAAGATTTCAATCATTTCATACAATTGTGCAGTGAAGATTTCCATATTATATTTACAAACTTGTTATCGCATTTTACTCTCTCAGGAACTTGTACATACATGTGTCGTACCTCAGGATGTATGGGACCTTAGGTTATTTAAACAAATGCCACAAGTGTAAGCATACATTACAATATTTGCCTGCCAATAAATTACTACATATAATAAACATTACATGGTAAGTGCCATTTGGGTAACTTATAAAGTATTATATTATGCAACTTTTTCTTTTTCGTTCTAATCTCATGCTATGTTTTCATTTCAGGTCTGTGTTGTACTTTATATCATGTTACTTCTCAAGGAAAGGTTCACAAGTAAGCGCGTGGGCCAAAGAAATTAGATAGTATCTTCTGTCTTGCTTTTGCATTAGCTCTCAAATATTATGTTCTTCCACTGCCTCGTTGATTTACTCTTATAAGTTATAACATGTTTATAATCACTAGTCTCACCTCCAGTTGTGAAAGAAGATGGTAACTTTCAGTAATTTCTTTTAGTTTAAAAAAGCTTTTGATTTTTTTGTCTGTTTTAAGTTAGTCTGTCAACATAAGATTTAAGATTTTGATTTATTCCGATCACATGAGTAATACTGAAGCCATGTGAATCCCTGATTTAATTTCAAATTATCAATATAGAAAACTCCAACATACATAATGTGATTAATGTCATGTGATTCTGGGTATCTGAATGGGCTTGACATGTGTCGGGCGATGAAAATGGATTCTAGAATTTAGGCTTTAAAACCCTGAAATTCTGAGTTCATGGAGACAATCTGCTCACACTGCGCTCCTTGATCTTTCTTGCGATTTGACAGTGATTTGACTACTTGATGTGTCGTAATGCCATATGGATCCACATCTTAGATAGCTCAACTTATAACTTTTGATCTCTTCTATTTTATGTTTTTGCAGGGTGATGTTCGAGATATTTTACATCTGAGAAAAACCCTTCTGGGAGCAGTTTTGGATCAATTTAAGGGGATGGTATGCTTGCTTTGAGGGTTTTTGTCGAATACTTCAGATACTTTGATTGTTTGTACTTCTTCAAATTTAATATTATTGGTGGTATACTGGTATATCTATCCATAACCTGTACATTTTCCAGTAATGGATGTATTGTCATTCCAAAACACATGAAACCTGTGCTCAATTCAAGACGGAGCTGTATACATGGAGCTATTAAATTGCCCTTTTGCCTAGTCAAGTCTTCATTTTCTTTAAGTATTTTTTTTTTTCAGTTACATATGACATGGAGAGTGGGTTCATTTAGTTCTGCATTGTCATGATGAACATGGTTAAAGCTGATTAAAGGTAGGTGGGTCATGCCTTTCGGGCAGTTGAGCATTCAGTTCAATGCTTACAGTAAAAGTGCAGAAAGGTGTTATTTTCCGTTAACAAGCTTGTGGACCAGAGTTTGACCGAGTTCGAGTTGGTTTTGTGTTATATCGGAGGGATTTGCAACTCGTTTGTTTCTGATTTCCTAACTGTGGTGGTGTGGTGTCGTTTTTGCTGGTTGTTTTGTTCTAGTATTCAATGTTTATATATTGGCTTTAAATTCTCATCTACACGATTCATTTTCTAAGTAAACTGAATTATAGTTCTTTGTCATCTAAATAGACTACTCATACATATGAAAAGTTACAAAATTTTCCATCTTATGCAGGAGAAGCCAATACTTAACGAGCATGTGGTGTTATTGTTGCCTGCAGCTGCTTATGCTCTTTGTTCTGGTTGTGCTCCTTTTATGCAATGCCGCACTGGACTTCTCCAATGTTACACTTGTCTAGATGTTACAAACACTGTTCATAAGGTATGCTTTAAATCATTATTTTTACCTTTATTATTCTCTGCCATGAAAATTTATGTTTCACAAAAAAATGCATATCACTATTGTAGACAGAAGATCCTGAGCACAGCTGTCTTTATGGACTATTTGACTGCACTGTGGAAGTACTCGCTAATATTGGTCCTGGTCTCAAAGTCGAGGTATTCGCATGTTAGTTTTATAGGCACTGAACTGGGTTTGATTGCTTATTGGGTCTGATACTTTGCTATTGTCCTCAGGAATCCCCATGCCAATACTATCCAAATCTACGGCTTCCTAGGCAGTTAAGAGAACCACTGCTTTCTGAGATGGAGAATCTTATACTTGGGGCTTTAGTAGATAAGGAGATGGGAAGGAAATCTTTATCAGATATATTCTTCAAATGTGCTATATTGTCAAACTTGATCTATGGTGCAGTCTTGACAAGGTTTGTCTTTTCAATCTATTTAATTAGTTGTTTATACATACTCTTCTGTGTTGTTTGCTTTGATAAGATGTTAAGTAGGGAAGAATAAGATAATGTGGATATATATATATATATATATGTATTTTTTATAAAGATATCCTCCTTTCATGTTTGAGAATACCATGCAGTTGTTTTTCTAGATATCAATTATTAGTATTTTTTGGTGAGTTTTTGAGTAAAAATAGTATTCTTACACGGACATGTAAATTTGGCTTTATTCTGGAGTACCTGCTTCTTGACATGCATATTATTTATGAGACTATTATGTTACGTTTTCAGTTGGCATTCGTCTTGTTAGTTTGATTCCTGCTTTTAATCCATATAAATTTCTTGTATCCTTATATTTTGAGTCTGTGTTGCACTTGTGTGTACGTAGGCAGCGGATACATGTGCACTGTACACTTGTCATGTTTCCAAAGATTTGCATCATGTCTGAAATTTGTAAATCTTCTTGTTATACATGTGCACTGCAGACTTGTTATGTTTCCAAATATTTGCATCATGTCTGATTTGTAAATCTTCTTATTTTGAAGACTTCCTCTTCTCATTGTTCCATTCTTAATAAATGTTCTAATTCACCTTAGGAAAACTAATTGCATCATGCTGTATGTGAACATACTAGTTTTAAGGCCTTTTTGTGTTCCTTATGAATTATGATATGCTGTAAAAGCTTGCAGTTATATATATATATTTGTGCTTCCGAACTTCAACAAATTATGGATATATAACGCCTGACCTTTTATTCATATTGTAAGACAATTTGTATGATTTACATGCTCAGATTGTTGATACCTTGCAATATTTGATTTGTATCAGGAAAAGAGAGGAAATTTCATCATTTGTATCAAAATTGGGCCAGTACCTGTTGGAATTTCTCAATTGTGCCGTTACCATCATCCAGGGATATGATTGTCTACATCTTGGTTCTGATATATCTAATGGAAACTCTATTGTTGCTTCCTTTAGAAGTTTTGCCGAGTCTCCTATCTTTAGTCTACAGAAGGACAAAAGTCCTGTTGATGTTGAACTCTATGATGCTATCATGCAATCAATGGAGAGGTTCTTAAAAGCACTGGCGTCTGTGTATGAAGAATACTCTACTAGTGAAGGAGGTCATAAGTTTGAGATGTCCTTACAAGGTTTATCTGCATGTGATACCCTTATACCAAATTCGTTTCCTGCTGAAAGCAATACAAGTAGAATTATGGACTTGGAGTTGGATGTTAATGAGGATTCCATTGATGTGGATTCATTACCTATTGGTGGTAAAACTGCTGGTGCTTCTTTTTCTGTAGAGAAATGGAAGCTGAGCATGATATCACACATTTCTAATTTTTTCTCAGTTTCACGTGTAACTTGGGATATCATGTTTAAGCTCTTATTAAATGAAAGTGATCAAATGGTAAACTGAACCTTGCCCATATATGCTTGATTTTTTGGGTTGATTTTCTGAAATTCATACTTAAGTAATTGCATCTTCTTCTGTTTCAATTCAGGTCAGGGAACAAATATTGCTCAGTCTTTGTCAACACCAATTTTTGTCCTCTCCTGAAGATTTTGATGAAATGGTAAAGGAATAAATTGGAACTCATCTCATTTGAAGTCATATGTATGTAGTTGCAAGTGAGTTTGGTCCCATTTATTGTTTGATTGTTCATAAGTACATGCCTTCTGTGTAGGTTGGTATGATGACTAAAATGGTTAACCTTCAAGTGAGTCTTAAGCTTGATTGTTGTAAGGTATTATCTGCTGTCCGATGTTTGCTGCGGACACTATTATCCTTGAATAATATCGAGAAAGATAACCTTTTCACAGAATCTTTAGGTGAAAGGGGATCTGAGCAGGTACTTTTGTACTGATTCAATTCTGTAATTGATCAATATACTGATTTCCTTTAGTTTGATGCTGTTGCCGTGCAAATTGTTCTCTTTGTACTGAAGAATTTTATTTTGGACTCTTTCATTGCAGAGATTGATGCGACTTCGTGACGTGGTTGCTGAATGTGATCTTCTTGATTGGTTTGGACGTGTTAAGCTAATTGATTGCATATGCGATTTTGTTTTACTCAGTCCTAAAATTGGCCAGGTGATTGCTTCAAGTCATGCTTCTGTTGTCCAAGATGTACTTTAATTGTATTATAGAATTTGTTTCGTTCTCTAAATCGTAAGTGATCTCATAATGCACATTTGATAACCTAAGATGAATGAATAGGGAGAAAAGTGATCTCTCAGGTGAAGGGTTCTCATTCTTCAAGGCATCCTTAAAATTTTAAGCTTTATGTTTAAATGTCTTCCTGAGAGTCTAAAGCATGATTGAAAAGGGTTTCTCTTATTAAAATGATTGGTTTGATTTGATTGGTTTTCTTAGAAGTCATGACAAATGATTCTGTGTTTCCTTGATGTAATTGCATTCCCTTGTAGTACTTTTTTATTTTTTTATATAGTTCTTTTTGTTATGTACTAATTATTACATTCGGTTTGAAAAAGCAATAATACTTTGGTGTTGTTATATGAGGAATGGCTAATTCATATGTTAAATGGTTTTGTGGTGAAACTATGTATCAGACACTCATTGAAAGGTTGTTAACGATGCTCCAAGATCCTGATTTTCGAGTTCGGTTTTCCCTGGCCAGAAGAATTGGTGTTCTTTTTCAAACGTGGGATGGTCATGAGGAATTATTCAGAGATATATGGTGGGTTTCATCTTTTTCATAGGTTGCTGACTACTTATTTAGCTTTTTTCCATTCTTTTTAGTGAATCTTGCCTGCCCAAGTATGTTGTATTTTCACATTGTTACTGTTCAAAGTTATATGCATTTATTTTTGCATTTGTTTCTTGTTTGTTTCCCAAGTTAATAAGATTGTATTACACTCCTCTTAAATGCTTTACTTTTATTGTGTTGATTTACGAGCATGTCTAATTTGTTATGTCAAAGTGTCAACAAAATAATAGATACCCATCATCTTTGCTTACATCTCTCCGTAACTATGGCTGTTTTTTGTAGTTCCAACTTTGGTGTGATGTTGGTTGCTTACTCAAAAGAAAAACTTGTAACTGCAAGTGAGGTCTTAGCTAGTGGTCCACAGCCTCAGCCCACAATGGAAACTATCATTATTACTCTCATGCATCTTTCTTTGCAAAGTGAGAAAATAGAGTTGGAGGTATATGCTACTTCTTATTCAGGAGGTGATTTTATGCATACATTTTATATTTATAGAAGATTAGATACTTAAGTTTGAATAGTTTTATATTCATATTTACAGGTGGTTATTATACTATTAAGAATATTTATATAATACTAGTTTCATTAAATATTAAGCTTGAAGAGCAGCATAACATTCAGAGCTGATCCAATCATGTTAATTCACATTTAAAATAATTCACCAAATAGATTAAATTGCATTGCAAGCTGTATGGGTGGAATTCATTTTGAACGTGAGGTCTACATTGTGCATGCAGGCTGTATTCATGATATGTGTGGTTGCTGCTATTGATCCTGGCCTGAGGTATAGTATTCTACACTCTCTTGTAGCATATGAATAGTCATAGTAACCCTATCCATGTTCTCCTTTTCAGGGAATTGATCTTTGTAGTACTTGACAATCTCTCGAGTCAGCTCTGCTATACAAATAGGTTCAAGGTATTAAATTGAGCTCTTTGCTTTTTTATATTATTTTGTTCACTTTTAGCATATGGTACTTAACATGTTATTTTTAAGAGTTATTGTTTTAAACGCGAGGCAATATATTGAATAATGCTGTATACAATGTTACACAATAGACACCCATAGGGTATGAGAGAAAAAACCACTGCTAAGATAACCTAAAAAATTCCTACATTAACTCATGAACATCGTAATCAAAATGAAGTACGAAAAGTAACCGAGAACATGCCATGTGAAAATTAGGCAAGCACTAACACGGGAAAACTAAGGTAATTCTTGCCTAAACTTACAATAGGACCTACCCCAGGGAAGCCCCGGGGTCCTGCTCAGTCTCCACCGCCATGTCACCACTCCCTTCGCCATAGGCATGTTCTTCGAGCCCACACGGTGCCCTCTCTTCCTTTTAAGAGGTGAAACGTGAATATTGCTGTACTCATCTGTCAAAGAGGTAGTGAGGGACTTGCGAAGCATCTCGCCCTCACTTGGAGGTTCCGGTAAGGGAAGTTCAGCCGGACGTTGATAAAACTTTCACCAATCTGGCTGCCTCCGGTTCCTTATCATCTGATCCTTTCCTTTTGCTCCCCAAGTTCGGCCGCGCCTCCTCCGCAATTCCGGGGACTTAAAGGAGAAAACCCCCAATTGTCGAGCCAGTTCCGTCGCCGAAATGCCAGGGAAAGAAAGTGTAAAACCTGGTGCTGCCAAAGAGTGGCCGCTGGATCCTGCTTGTCTTAGGTTTGTACTAGGATTCCTAGTCAAACTAGGAATCCCAGTTTGACCGGGGCTTTCTCTTACTACACCTACCCCAGCTGCCTGTTTCCCTTTGGGATTAGGGATCTTGAGGGCCGTCATTGCTTCCTCCAAGGCTGACATGTCCGGCACACCACCACACACCACATGCTCAAGGAGACCGCATGCCCTACAAAAACCGAAGACTCGATCGTACTGAAACTTCACTGGAGTAACAACCCCGTCAAACTCAAAGACCTCCGGTGGGTAAGCTTGCTTCACTGGTGTCCTAATATCATGCCAGATTCGAGCTCTTACTCGCTTCCCGCTCTTGATACCCGCCTCATCGATTTGGATGATCTCACCTAGTCTCGTGGCTATATAGTCAACAGTCTGAGTCGTCTGTAACCTTGGCGGAAAATCGAGCATCTCTACTCAGACTGGGAACCGAGTGAGAGGCACTGCTTCCACATCCCCCACTCCAATATACTTGTTCAAAACTAGATCAGACTTCCAGTAGAACCATGGACCTTCAGTCATGATCCGATTGCGCTCCGCCTCCACATCAAAGCAAAATATGTATTTGTCCTCTCGATGGCGGATCGAGAGGCGTTTCTTGAGATCCTAGACACCAGCTACAGCCCCCATGAAGGCTTCACATCCTTCTTCACCAATAGGAGTCGCCCTACGGCGTAGTGTTTTGAGTTTCCAGCGTCTTTGACGCCAAAGGATGTCTTACCCCTCTCCGAGATAGCAAAGGCCGCGGCGAAGTGACGGGGTTCTCCATCATTCATGGCCATTAGGTGCTACGCAGTAGCTAGGTCGAAAACCCAGCGGCGCCTTAGGGTTTTGAGAGCGAGAAGCCTTTCAATTTGTTGTTTATGTATGGGTGATTAGTTTTATATGTTCCAATCTGAAGTCTGATGGATATGAAAGAAGGAAACAAGGAGCATGCTCGACCAGACTCTTCCCTTTTACTTTAAGAGTTATTGTTTATTTCATTCTACAAATTTCATATAATTTTTCTATATAATTGTTTATGATTCCGCTCTAGTGATGGAATGGACACTCAGTCATTATCAATGTTTCCTTATCATTAATGGGATGAGAGTAAACTTGGGTGATCCTCAGTAGTGACAACTAAAAGGGTTGGACTTTCAAATGTCCTGTTCATAACTTAAAATTTCATGTAAAAGTTAAAAACACTTATCGAAACACTCATTTGAACGTCCTTACTTGGTCATTACTATTAGAATTGTTTGGATCTGCATTTTGGGTATCAGTCATATTAGATTTGGAAACTAATCCTCATTAGCATTATTGTTAGATTGAAAACCTTACTTTCTTTGCTAGTGGTTAATTTCTGATTGATTGAAAATTTCTTGTCCTCTATCCTATCGTAGTGATTTGGATCACAATACAGCTTCTATTTGTATTGAAACTTTGAGGTTGTTTTGAATCTTTTATACTAAAATATTTTGTGTCTTCTTAATTGAAAAAGATGGTAACGGTCTTTATTTATTCAGAAAAATAAAGTTGGCAACTCGGCACCATTTAAATATATAAATAACAATTGAAATATTTATTGTTTGGACTTACAGAATTTTTTTGTTTTGTTTTCATTTTGTATAAAGATGGTAGTACTACAAGTAAGATAGCTGACCCAAAGGATGAACTTCAACTATGTGATGTACTCTAGTTACTTGACTAAATTAAATAATAGATAATGTCTGAGGTCTCCAAATTTGTTTTGCAGTACCTGGAGGAGCTTTTAGGATCAATTCTATTTTGTTGGGTTTCCTGTGGTGTAAGCCTTGCTGCACTTGTGGAGGTAACTTGTTTGTTTGTCCATACATTGGCTTATATGGTTGAAAAATATTTGCCCCAATCAGCATTGTAGCTACCTTTAATATTTTTTTTAAAAACCGTATAGTTGATACACATAATTTTTGTAAATGACATGAATTTTCTGATGATTCTTGGATTTTTTGTTTTGTTGCAGATACGGCAATTGTTTGTATCAGATTCCGAACCTACTTATTTCATGCAGTATTGCTGCCATTGGCTTCTCCCAGCTCTTGTTTTGCATGGGGATAGCACCAATCTCAGCTGGGTTTCTAAAGTAAATTTGTCTTGACTACTTTAATGCCTTCCTTCCCTCCCGGTCATTTTTAGCTAGACAAGGGGTTTAAAGAATAGTACCTCTTAGAATATCTTCCAAAGACTAGATTCTGAATCAAATAATCCAGCAAAGCTTGAGTGTCAGCGTTAATTTCCCATTGTGTGAGCTAGTAGCCTTTTCAATCAAGATGCATGGCGGTGAAAGCTCTTGTTCAAGATTCACACGCAATAGCAAGCCTTTCAATCATAAATTGAGAACAATCTTCAAAGCCGAGAGAAATCCCCAAGCTTGAGCCTCGAGCACTTCTTCTAGTTACATATATAAACAGAAGAACCCTCAATCCATACTCTAGGATAGTGTCTGATATCCTCACTACCATTTCAATTTTTGGGCACCATCTACATTACATCTGGACCATCTAGCACTAGGGTTATCCACTTGACAGGTATATAGGCACTCTCTCAGAAATACCACAGCGCTCAAGCTTTTCGCCAAGCAATTGATAATTTGTACTAGGTTTCCAAGGGAAATGAGAGCTATCAGCAAATATGGCTTTGTTTTTCTAACTCCATTTATATTATGTAATAAATGGTGCATCGCATCAGCTCCCCAAAACAACTAACTGTGCCAAAGGCATGGAAGACCTGTTAATTTTGACCGTTAGATCTCTAGGATTTATCTGTAGCTGGAAAATTAGTAATATTAGCATCTTATTTCCCTGTTCATTTTCAGATTAATTGTATGTTCAATCATGTTTTCAACTCCTTGATTTTAAATCCACTATTTTAGATGGATAATGTATTTTCCTTCTAAGTTTTAATCTCACATTTATTATTACTTCTTATTTTTTATTCCAGATTGCTTGTCAACCTCTGGCAACTCTGGTGAAAAATCACTTTGTGCAGATCTTCTCTGTTTGTATGGGATTGCACTGCAGTAAGAGATTTGGGTGGGAAAAGGGAGCAGATGTGCTTCAGAATCCAGTTTTGCATCTTGCTCAGATAACTGAGAATGAACGAGACAAACTCATCAAAAAACATATGGTTTGCTACTAATCCTACAGTGCCCCTTTCAACCAAAAGAACTAATCCTACAGAGTGCATTAACATTGTGTTACACTGTTGAATATTACAACGACATAGTAACTTCGTACCTTTATTGGATATTAGTAGTTGAGAGCAGTGGTTAGTGTCTGTAGCAAATTAATGTGATGATATTGAGTATCCTCTTGTATGTAACTGTGTTGATAGCATTAATGTGCAGTCTGCTTGTTCTTATAGTTTTGATAAAACTGGTAGCTGTCTATGACGGAGGACCACGCCCAGTTTTCTGTATTTGAAGTCTTCTGTTCCACCATATAATATGCTGGCTTTCATGAAAATGTGTAGGTATCTATTGTCATCCACCTTTTGTCTCTTGCATCCTCAGCACCGAGCCCTCAGCTTCCATTCTTTTCTCGAGATTCAATTGGACGTGGAATTCAGACAATCATTGATGGATTTCTGGAGATGTGGGTTATTATCTTTGCTTTCTTTTAATTATCGAGGTTAGCAGTCTGAGGATTTCATATGTTTTCTTGTTGGCTTCTATAGGGAGGATAATGCTACAAGCATCTATGTTGTTGACAAGATTAACATTTTCCGCCCCGATAGAGTTTTCATGGTAATAATTTGCTAAAATTTCCAAAAAATAAAGAGCCTTGTCCTAATCCAGTCGCCTAACATATCTTCTGATACCCTACTCTCTACTCCCTCATGTACGCCATTGTTTAGTTGGCATGTACAAATTATACATCTTCCTGAACTGACACTTTGGCCATGCAGTTTATAGTGGAGCTGCACTATAAAATTGCAGCTGCATCCCATCATAGGCATACAAGTCACAGACTGGCAGGAATTGAGGTGTTGGTAGATGTTCTGGGGCATAGAGCTGCAATTGCAAGCACTTCCAAGTAAGTGTTTATTATTCCCGAAATTGGATTTATCTGTGCTCAAGTAATTTTTATAAGCCTCTTTTGTTTGTGTTCTTGGGAATGTGTGTTTAGATAAAGATTTGATTAATGAGTAAAGATTATTATCGTTTTCCTGTTCTGAAAAACCTTCGGCAACAATAGGCTTTTCATAATCCTGTAATATTTTGTCTGGATAAGAGTATGGAAGTTCCTTACTGTAGCTGCTACTGCTTTATTTATTTGATACAATATTTATATAGCAAGCAAAGAAAAAGGGGATAATCAGAACTTCAATTTCATTTACAAAATTGAAATTTTACATCTAAATTTTGAAACAAGGTGAGGATTTTGGGATGGCTAGTGATACCAGCTATGTGGACCTTGGAAGAACGAATACTGTGATATCCTTCAAAGAGAAGAATAGGATGTTGTTTCCCCATTCATTGGTTCATTTTATGCAAAGCTGATGGAGAAAGTGGTGATCATGTTTTTGTGCAAAGTGAAATGGTTACTTATTTTATGGAAAAGGCTATTGAGAGAGGCAGGACTGGATTGGATTATTCCTTCAGATAGAAGCTACTTACTGAAAGAGAACCCTAATGCTTTTGGTGAGAGAAGAGTTGTGGGATAGGGTCAAATTCTGGGCATCTCTATGGGCTTCCATTTCTAAGAAGTTTAAAGAAAATCCCCCCAGTTCAGAAAAAAAGAAAATTCTCTCATTATGCTTAACTGGAGTTAGTTTTTAGCTGAACTGCTAATTTCCCCTCCTAGCCGTGCTATATAGTTATCAGCGGACGCTCAGTCCGGTTCCTTGTATGTTTTCCAATAAAAAGCTGTCTATCTTCAAAAAAAGAAAAGAAATTTGGGTTATATATAAACTACAATGCAAGAAGGGAAGATATATAAATTGGGGAATGAAAGTGGAAGACAAAAATAAATAAAAAATACATACTAACCAGCATGAAAAAGAAAGAAAATTAGTTTAATCTTGAACAGCGGATTCTATTTTATTATATTTGTTCAGCTTGACCCTAATATTTTCCTTTCATGCAGCTATCTTTTCAATTTGATTGGGCAATTTATTGGTTGCCTTGATTTACAAGATCAATGCTGTCGTATCCTATCTGTGCTTCTTGAAACTTTTAAAAATAACCCATCCCAAGAAATTATCAGTGTTCTGGGTGAGCAACTTCAGGTGGGTTCCTTTTGTTAACTTCTATCTCAGATTCTGCATCCTGCTCCCTTCAAGAAAAAAGAAAAATAAGACCTATAAACTCTGGTGTCTTGATGCAGTTTTTAGTGTCAAAGCTGGTGGCATGTTGCATTCCCTCTGAAGCTAAGGGAGAGCAATCTGGCTGCAGATCATCACAAGTTTTATCAATACTCTTTCAGCTAACTGTTCATTCAGATCCATCCCTTTATGATTACATCAGAGTAGCATTTCTGACTTCTCCGCAATGGAGTTTTACCCCGATTAAAATAGTTCTCGATTTTGATGGAACACTTTGATTTTGTCGTTCTTCTTTCGTAGGAATTGGAACCATTTCCTGAAATGGAAATCTTTGATGACATTAGAAAATTCCATCAGGATTTATGCCTAGCTTACTCTCCAAGAGATCATTTGCTGAAGGTACATTTTTTTCTTTTCAAAATATTTTTTTAGATAAAAACTGCTGCATAATTCTAAATCTTGTTATATTGTTTAATCAAATTCGAATATTATCAATAACTAATTATTAATTTTTTTTATTTAATGGGATTCTTTTACAGTTTGTTAGAAGATCTGGTCTCCTTCCTCCAAGATTACTTTTGTGGAGGTGGTTTGCTCAATTGTTTTTATATGTTTCCTTTTTAAAGTTAGTCTCAATGTTGTCTAGGTTATCCATCTTGAAATGTTTCATCTTTTTCTGGGACTCTTATAAATTCTTTCTTTTATTGTTTGTATTCATAATCAGTTTACCTATATGTTTTTGCAGTCTCCAAGCGTTGCGCAAGAAGCTACTTATTGGTGAAAACTTTCAAATCGAAAGAAATGCAGTAGATCTTGTGGAAGATAGATATTGGCAATGTGACAATGAAATTATAAATGCTGTGTGGACTATGGTTCGCATGTGTGGCTCAGAAGAGGCCTATAATATTAGAGTTTTGGTCTCTGATTTCATATCTAAGGTACTTGTGCATTGCAATGTTTTACTTTACTTTAATTTAAGTTTTGTTGTATATAATCTTCTCTCATTTAGCTCTACGATATATCTGTTCACTTCATTTACAAAATTGCAGGTTGGAATTGGGGATCCACATTGTGTTGTTTTTCATCTGCCTGGAAATTTGAGTAACATCCATGTCTGCCGACCTATCAACAATGGCTCATCTACAGAAGGCACATTTTGTATTGATACTGGATTGTCAGAAGAACTTCTGGTTGCACTTTTGAAACTTCTGAAGAAGTACCTGATGGATGACTGTGTGAAAATAGTAGATATGTCATCCCAAGCGCTTCGGGTGAGTGAGGAGTCTTTGTCAGGCCCTTTTCCTTTTTCCCAAGTCTGTTGGACTTGGCTCCATAGTTATCTGTTGATTACTTGATGCAACCTATAGTTTTCTGATTTTATAAAGGATTAACTTAAAGAATAAAAAGATTATACTATTGGATTGGCAACTAGTTTATTGGCAGTTGTGCATTAGAGCGCATTATGGCTGCTCTAACTGTATTCTTGAGCTATTATTTGTTCACTCCTCCGTCTGCTTCTTTTTTTTTTCCTAATTCAACAATGAGCTGTTACGTTGAACTGAAAAAGGAACTATCTTTAGTCCAAAAAATAACCTGTTTACTGTGCATACAGCTATATTTATGCTCATGTTACTAATGACTTTTTGAATCTACTGTCTTCTGAGTATTCAATTTTTTATTAGCTATTTCCCAGTTCTTGAAATTACTTGGTGCATCATGTATAAAAATATATTCCTCCTTGACAGGGAATTCTATCAACTCAAAGGGGTCAAAATACTTTGTTATCATTTGACTCTTATGAGAGGTCTCTTATTGAGGTACCCATGCTTCATATATTTCAAATTCTATTATATTGGTTGTGGACATGAGTTGCTGACTGTTTCAGCAGTTGAAAGAACATGTATTCTTTATGTCTATTGTAGGTTCACTCCAAGGGTGTTAATATTGAGCTGGTAGAAAAGCTCCTTCTGGATCTGGAAATTAAGTTTAAAGGTAAGTAGGTGCTGCTTTCTGTTTAAATTGCGTAGATTAATGGGGGCTTGTGTTACTTGAATGGGAAGTGGATGTTTGCATTAGTAGTACTGTAGTACCTAGTTTTCCTATTTATCTACTTTCTGCTTCATGCACTTTTTTTTAATGCAAACGAGAACCATTTCATTACCGGAGTAATAGATAGAGTATACAATGACCACCCTTAGGGGGCTACGACAATATTGATCACTGCTTAAGCTAGCGTCAACTACATCCATACTATCATACGATGTTTTTAGCATTGGTAATACAAACCAAGTCAAGGTACAGACAGAACGACAGGAACTTAGCCTAAAACTGCCCGACCAAACACACAAAAGGGACAGGACCCCCCCTTTGCGTGCTAATATTCAATCTCCCTGGATCCCATACTCTATTACCCAACCATATTGGGCCTTCAAAATACAGCCTGAGAGCAAGCCATAAACCTAGGCTAAAAGGCCAGGCCCAACCCATAAGAGGAGTAGCCCACACTTGATCCCTAGGGCAAATACCACGTGGCCCTACCGCCCCAGCTCACTGTCTCCGCTGCAAGCACTACACCGTCGACATCCACCGCCAAACACCGAGACCCATCCTGCCAATCCTCAGATCACAGAATGCTGTTCAAACCGACTTACCCAAGCATGACAGGTGAAGAAGCAGTTGCACACTGCGCTTAGGAACACCAGATTGCTCGTCGTTCGACACCAGAATTGGTCGACAACCACTCGACTAGTGTCTTCAAACATGCCTGCACCGGTCGCCGACCCCATCTCAGCCACCGCCAAACACCGAGACCCATCATCCTGCCAATCCTCAGATCACAGAATGCTGTCCAACCCGACTTACCCAAGCATGACAGGTGAAGAAGCAGTTGCACACCGCGCTTAGGAACACCAGATTGCTCGTCGTTCGACACCAGAATTGGTCGACAACCACTCGACTAGTGTCTTCAAACATGCCTGCACCGGTCGCCGACCCCATCTCAGACCATACTTGGAGATCACAGTCTCGCACCACGACCCATGACGCCTGGAACAACCTCCGTCCAACCATTGCGGAGCAGTGGAAAGATCGAGCATGGCCTTGAAAAACCGTGGTGCTACGCCAGTGGGTGGTGGCGTTGAATCTGCCGAGTCTAAGGGAACGGCAGGCTTGTTGCACTGACTTATTTATCTATTATAATTAAAGGAGATTAAAATATTTCACATTTATTTTTCGTCGTGCTTCATGCACTACCTAGTGAAACTCTAATGTGATGATGTTCAAATTTGTGTATATTTAGATAGCTACTTATGTTATTTGAACTGTCAGCTTAAGTGGGTACAAGTATTTAGGTTTTCTGTTTTCTGTTTCATGTCCTTTTGTGAATCCAAGCACACACTGTTCTGTTTTATTTTATCACTGGACTTGTAATTGTCAGTTCTTTCAGCTATCTTAGTTACATCCTTAGTAGCACATATACGGGTATGGGGAGACAATAGGATTCAATACAGAAACAAATTTTTTAAAATTATAGGATACGGATATGAAAAGGGTTTAGCAAATAATATTATATTGATTATTATTTCCCTTTTCAAAGACATCAGTGGGACATGGATGGGAGATGGAGATTTGTCAATTCTTCTCTCACTTTCACCAGCAGTAGCTGCAGCAAAGTGCTAGGTGGAGCAGAATTAATACATGCACAAACTAGAGGAAGAAAGTAGTAAAACGGAGCAGGGATTAAGTTTGAGTGCTATTCTTTTTCTCTGTTTTTTTTTTTGGGGAGAGAATGTCCTAAAGATCCTTCTGTACCTAAGTAATCACAAAATAACGTCCCAATTGGGTACTTCGTGTATCCAAGTCGTATCAAATCTGGGATATATGTGTATCGCAGCATATCCAAGGGGTATTGTACCTGTATTCACGTATTGGGTACGTGATGATCCTTGCATTACATGCTTATTAGGATCATCACGTACCCGATATGTGTAAAAATTTTACTTGGAACTTTTACGTGATGATCCTACATCGAAAGCTCCAAGTAAAAGTTTTTTTTACCTTAAAGTGGGCTGTCATATTAATTATCAGAACTCTGCTTTGTTATTTTGTGTATTGGTTTGTTGTAATGATGTGTGCGACATCTAATGGTTCCTTTGAATTTATTTTAGCTGAAGCAATTCCTCTAGAAAAATCAACAGTATGGGCAACACATGGTAAAACTTTTGATGCATGGATTTGTCCACTTGTCTACTCACTGATTGGCTTGTGCGATGATGTTATTCTGAGGTACAATTGTTGACTTGACTTGTTATTTAAGAGTCGTCTGATTTACAATTTATTATGATGTCCGTGGGACAAAATGGTTAACTATCACCATCGGTTGATTTAAAGTCGTCTGATTCACAATTCCTTATGTTGCATATGGGTCAAAATGATTATCTTTTTGGGCTGACTTCATTTTCCTCTTTTATTTTTCGGTTGCTTTCAGATTATGTCAGGATATTATACTGATGAAAGCTGAAGTTGCTGAGCTCTTATTGACAAGTATTATTGTCAATCTCGCTGGAAAGAAGGATATGGATATTAATCTTTACAATTTGATCTCTAAGCAGGTTGCACCATTGGCATTACTAGCTATTTAGATCTTGCATGTTTGTTTCCTCGGTCTATATTAGGCCTCCTTTTATGCATTTAGTTGCTTATTGTCTATAATATGTGCAGGTGCAAGAATATATATTTAAAGACTCCAATAAATTAATCAAATCAATTCAAGTTTGGTTGAATGCTCTCAATGAACTTCGATTGTGTCATGTAATGGAAAGATGCTCTGTGTTGCCATCAAAGCAAGAAAGCTCTAAGGTTACTATGTATATTATATTTATTTGTATTACGTTATAATTGCTTACTTGTTCCTGATTATTCTTATTTAGGTTATGTCTTATATATTTAATGGGTGTATACAAATGTAGACTAACAGTTGTAAATAATGGAAAAAAAAACTGAAATAAAAAAGAAAAGCTCTTAATAGTTGTTTTATTTATTGACAATAGCTCTTGATTATCTTTAAAAAAAAAGGTATAAAGAGAGAATACTTTAATATATATATACACACACACACACGTTGACAACGGGAGTAGTATTTGAAGGTAAGATAACATCTTAATAAAGTCATAACTAGATGAGTACGATACAATGAAGTTCGCATATAGAAATTCTAATATGTTTTAACACATGACATACATCAACTTTTAATTAGTTCTCAAAGTTGTAAAATGAGTAGTTTAACTTGTAATTTTGTGTTAAAAGTTGTAAAAATATTTTTGATCAAGTAATACTACTATTGAAGTAAAATTACAAGAAAAATACTCATTTTACAACTTTTTGAATAAATTTACAAGTTGATGCATGGCATGCGTTAACTCACCCTAGTCTTCCCTGTTCGCATGAATTACTATTTAACAATGTCTTAATTGTTGATGTGTTGTTGCTGTGGATTGTTTATATGTGGTAGCCATGTCTAGTTTGAGTTTGGCTTCTCAATATGTTGTGTGGCTCAAATTTGCTGATCAAGTCCAATGGTTCTGTAGATTTTGATTCACAGTTAGTTAGCTCACAAAAATAGGATGCAAGTTTTACTAATCTGATTATTACTTTTTGGTTTAACAGATTGCTAAGCCATCTAGTTACAGCTCTAAATCTCGTACCACCTCGTCGAAGGGTAGAGATTCTACTGGTATACTTAGTGCAGCACCAATCTTGATGTCAACACCATTATGGAACAAGGTATCATTTTTTTTTTCTCTGCTCACAGACATAGTGCTATATTCTTAAAAGTTCCTTTACCTTTTCAAATTAGAAGTGTTTAAATTGTTTTTATCAGCGTACTGTAGGAATCCTTTAACTCTGTTTAATGTGCATCATTCTTTTTGCTTCGTTGATATGTTACTGATAGTTTATATCTGTTCGCAGGTTTACTGGCTTTTAATTGATTATCTTGTTGTTGCGAAGGCAGCAGTTGTGAGTTCCAAAGATCTCTTACTTCATGTTTTTCTTCTCATAAGCGCACATGACCTTCTGAGTTGACATATATGACTTTCTTTATGAGAAATGTTTATTCCTTACAGGTTTGTGGCTCATACTTTACTGCCGTGATGTATGTGGAACATTGGTGTGAAGAACATTTCAGCAGCCTCACACTGGGTAGCCCAGATTTCTCCAACATTGAAATGGTTGGTTCCTTTTTTTTCAGTGAGCTATGCGACAATTGGTCTAGTGTGGTCCAGAAATTTGGTGGATCTATGTACTTTATTAGATGTGTGAGCAATTATTTGTTGCCTTGTACTTTGTGGTCTGTTCAATAGTCTCTTTAAGCTCTTTTGATGTAGTGTGTGTTACCATCTTTTCTTCAGTTGCCATGCCACATTGAAATACTTGTTGAAGCAATTACACAGATCAATGAACCTGACAGCTTATATGGTATCATCCAGACACATAAGGTAAGTGTATATATTTGGGTTTCCTTTTAGTGAATTAATTTATAATACCTCTTTCACTGTATATATTATAATTTCCAACGTACAAACAGGATATACCAGTATATCTGCTGCTTTTTAATTCAATAAGTTATCTTAATTATTATTGTTTTCTTGTGTTGTTCTGATTCTACTTAAAGTTGACCTCTCAAATCATTACCTTCGAACATGAGGGAAACTGGAGCAAGGCTCTTGAATATTATGATTTGCAAGCACGTTCTGCTGCTTTCGTACATATGGATTTTGGTTCCAGGAAAATGTCATTGGAACAGAATGAACCTGATCATTTGTCCAATTCCACTTTGGCTGATCCGATGAGGCAGAGGAAATCATATAATGGTCTGATCAGATCCTTGCAGCAAACTGGTTGTATGCATGTTCTGGACTTCTATTGTCAAGGATTGACGTCTAGAAAGGGACAATTTCTTCATGATTTGGAGTTTACAGAACTGCAGGTTCTGATCCATTTTCCTTTTCTCTTGGTTCATTTTAATTTAAGTCATTTGGGTTAAAGCAGTCTCAGTGTTCAAATTATCTACATTTCCTGATTAATATGTTCCACTTCCTGACTTGGGATATTTTTTTTTCTGCTAATCTAAGGTGTATGTACTTATTTTCTTGATTAATCTACATTTTGTAGTATGAAGCTGCTTGGCGTGCAGCAAACTGGGATTTTTCCTTGCTTTATGCTGGAGATAGTTCCATCTCATCAACTCTGCACATCAAAGCCAACCATTTCAATGAAAATTTGCATAGGTATAGCATTTCATGGAAGGTCAGAGAAGTTGGAAAAAGACATAAATGTAGTGTTTAAGCATCCTAAACCATCTTTGTTTCTGCTTGCTGAAGTTGTTTGCGGGCATTAAAAGAGGGGGATTTCAAAGACTTTCATAGAAAGCTGAAAGATTCGAAGCAGGTTATGTGGGTTACCTTTCTGTTTCTGCTACAAACTTGACTTTGTATAATAAGACTTATACCATCTCTTATATATAATAGGAGCTTGTGTGGTCTGTTTCTCGTGCAAGTGAAGAAAGTACCGAACATATATATTCAGCAATAATTAAACTACAGGTTTGTGGTTGTCTTGGTACTTCCAGTACTACACAATCTTTTTGAGCATACAGTGGTTCATAGTTTTTCAGGAAGAGCCTATGAGGCTCTTAAATCTCTTAGATCTAGTTTACATCATGAACTGTACTTTGCATCCTTGTGCAGATCCTCTATCATCTTGGGATGGCGTGGGATTTACGTTGGAGACCATTTCCGAGCGAGAGTCCAAACTTCCATCCTGAGATGGAAGAAGTGAATTTGGAACCTCAAATTCCTACCATGGATCAGGTATTTGATGAGTGAAGAAAGAAATTAAGTAGCCCCTTTGGTAGAACTGGCGTTGATTAGTACAAGTAGCGCTACTATAGGATATCACATGCCAAGTATTTTTTTTTCCCTCTTCCTCTTATTTTGCTTTTATAGTCTTTTGTAAATGTTTTGAACAAGAAAAAAAAAACTTTTTGAATTGCAACATTTTAAAATGAGTGCTTGGTTATTCAACAAGAATTTTTTTTCAGGGAAGATGTTTTGTCAGCTATAACTGAATGTTTTACCTTACTTATATCCTTGACAGATTAAACCAGGTTGAGAACCAATTTAATCATGAGGGTATGTCTGACAATTACAAAAAATTGTTTCATTTTCATACATCAAAAAGCCATTCACAATCTATATCTCTCTCTCTACTATTATATATCTACAGTAATTCTTTTTCCCACAAGTTTTTTTCTATCATTTACATAATCAGGAATGCAGTCACGCCTATCCGTACATAATTTTTCTAGTATATATATATCATGCAGGGAATTGTCTTTTTTTTTTTTAAAAAAAAAACGGGGAGAAAAATACGTAAAAGGAGGGCGATGTTTGGAAATTTAACTGAACAGCTCGTTGGTTTTACTGTTTTCCGTTAATGTAGTACACTTTATCTATTCACTAATATGTGAGAGGAGGGGTGATATTGGGTCTTTGAATGTTTACCAAAAACCTAACTGTTGGCATTAGGAATAAAGAACTGATGTTAACCAGCAACCCAGGTTTTGACCAGTGGAAAAATAATTGGAAATGAATGACTATGAGGGGGCACCACTAGCTATCATCTGTTCTATTAGCCACCCAGACCTATATAATCATAAAAAAGGATAATTTTCAGTTTACCTACCTGTGATTTGCCATCAACTTCAGTTTACTACCTGGCTTTCCAATTTTATTCGTTTCACTACCTGTGGTTTGAGTTAAACATGATTTCAATACTTCACTTTTAGAGTTTGATCATTTCACTACCTATACTTGTCGAAATAGTCATTGTACTACCTGACATTTCAATTTTAAACGTAATAAAAAAAATTGAGGGTAGGTCAAAAATGAGGGAAAATGTTGAGTTCAGGTAGTACAATGATTAGTAAGCTGAAGTTAATGAGAAACCACAGTGGTGAAATGATTAAAATCGAAAAGTCAGGTTGTGAACTGAAGTTGACAAATTACAGATGGGTAAAATGAAATTTGCCCAAAAAAGAATACTAATTTCTGGTTGTCCCTGACATGACATTTTGCTTTTAATCAGTTGTCTTGGCTGAGCATGGATTGGAACTGCATTTTGGAGCGAACACAGCTGCACATGAGTTTATTAGAGCCTTTTATAGCATTCAGGCGCGTTTTACTTCATGTTTTAAGTTGTAAGGACTCTCTGGTGCAACATCTTCTGCAATCCACGTCCACTCTCCGGAAGGTACTTTTAGCTTTCTTTTATTGTTGTGATGAATCACAGGGGTGCAATGGGCAATCTTAAACACAGCTAACCAAGAGAAATTCCATCCTCAATCTATGTTTAACCTTTGCCAATATAGTAACATACACAAGAAACAATTGAATGTCTAAGTGCTGAAGATACAGAAGCGTTGACCTTTCTAACTTTCATTTGGCTTCCCTGTTTCATTGATCTTTTTATAGGGATCTAGATTTTCTCAAGCAGCTGCAGCCTTGCATGAGTTTAAGCTTCTCTGTGTTGAATCAGGAGGGCAAGATGCATCCCTATACTGGCTTGGAAGGGTATGGCGTTTATGCTATAGTTTTATCCTTGTTAGATTTACAATTGTTGGGGACCTGTCATAATGTTGCAGTTGTTGTTGATGAACAAATGCATAATGTTGAGATTGCAGTGCAAGTTGTAATCAATATTTTCCCATAGAGGTCAGATTGTATTGCACTTCAGAAATAACCTTTTTTAATCATGTCAAGTTGAAATAAGGATATATCAACTTTTGAATTCCTGTTGCCTTTGGATAAATGCATGGGCTGAAAATCATTAATATGTGTGGATGATGTTCAGATACTTTCATGACACAATCAACCTATTCTCAACTAGGTGGATCAAACATCTGATGTAACAGAATATCTTTTTCTTTTAAAATTTCGTTCTAGTGCAGAATTGTTATTAGTTCTCTCTTAGACCTTTGTATAAATCTTTGTTCAGTGAGTAGTTTAATCCACCAATTGGTGGTTTGTTTTGCTGATTTTTATTGATCTTGGCTTACCTGGATAGTCGTTAAGTTAGATTGTACTCAATCATCATTTGTACAAATATTCAGGTCTTCTTTAAGTCGGAAATACCAATAAAGTTTATGTATGTTCGCAGCTTGAGGAAGCAAAGCTCTTGCGTAGCCAAGGTCAGCATGAGATGGCTATCAGCCTCGCAAAGTATGTGGCAGAATATTCCCCTTCAAATGAAGAGTCTTCAGATATACATCGCTTGGTTGGGAAGTGGTTGGCAGAGACTAGATCTAGCAAGTTAGTGAAAAACCGAAATCTTTGATTTATGATTTAGATAAAAATGAATTCTAACTACTTTTTTTTGTAACTGTGGTAATTTAAACTCAGCTCAAGAACCATTTTGGATAAGTATTTGAAACGTGCTGTTTCACTTGTTGAGGATGAGATAGCTACAAACAAGAGGTCCCAAGATAGACAGAGTCAAACTCATTTTCACCTTGCACACTATGCTGATGCTCTGTTTAGGAGTTATGAGGAAAGACTGACCTCCAGTGAGTGGCAATCAGCCATGCGTCTAAGGAAACACAAGGTAGTGGAGAATAGCTTAAAACAAGAACTTTAAAATCTGATGTTTTGTGTGTAAATTTTGAATACATGTTTCCTTCACAGACAGTGGAGTTGGAAGCACTCATTAGACGTCTAAAGTGTTCGACAAAGGTAATTTTTAACCAGTAATATCTTTCCTTGACTTTTGGCATAGATACCATACATTAACCTGCCCAAACGATTTTCCATGGATTTTTGCCATCCATACTATTAGGGAGAGAAGACCGACTACTCAATTAAAATTCAAGAGTTGCAAAAGCAGCTTGCAATGGACAAGGAGGAAGCTGAAAAACTGCAGGAAAGTTATATACATTGGTTTTATTCAGGCTTAGAAGTGTGGTATTTGAGCCCTTCACTTGCAATGGGAATGGTGATGAACAAATATTCAAATTTGGGTCAAACATGTGGTATTTGAGCCCTTTTCACTTGCAATGGGAATGGTGATGAACAAATATTCAAATTTGGGTCAAACATTGGTGATTTGGGGTTTAAACTGTTAGTTTCTTTTTCTTTTTTAAACCTTCAAGCGAGCTAGCACTTCACCATAAATGTTTTCTTTTACTTCACATTTATTTTTTTCCAGTATAATCCTGACTTTTATATTCAATTTCGTTGACCATTTCAGGATGACAGGGATAATTTTCTTACCCTAGCATTGGATGGATATAAATGTTGTTTGGTCGTTGGTGATAAGTATGATGTTAGAGTGGTATGCATTTGCTCATTATAAACATTTAACATTGTATCACGTGTTACAAACACCTTTTTAATTTTTTCTTCTTATTTTGTTGAAAATTTTGTGAATTATTTTCCCAATTTTCTTAGTCTATCTTACTGGAGTATCTAGGTCATCTATTAACTAAATTGTTTGCTTTCAGGTTTTCCGACTAGTTTCTCTGTGGTTCTCTCTGTCTTCTAGAAAAAGTGTCGTTGACAGTATGCTTAGTACAACCATCGAGGTACAAAAAGTGATACCAATATTATTAAACAATAATTTCATTCTTAGAGTTGAGTTCCATTCTGTGTAATAATGTAAGACTTCTACACTAAAGATGTGCTTGCATTACAAAATAGTGCGATTTATCAATTTCCCTCACTTAAGCATCAACGGTTGAAAATCAGACCAGCCGTATGGGAAAATAACTGGCTAAATGGGAAATCCTTGTGCCATTTAATTACTAGCACTTGCATTCATGTTGTATTTGTTAGACAGTATTTGATTGCACATGTTAAATGGTCAAATAGTTGTGATTTTTATTTCTATGCAATGATAAAAACTGCGTAGGAATCTGAAAAATCAATGGATCCAGCATTCAATCATTGGCAGGATTTTTATTAATTGCACAGTGGCTGAACCCCTGTGTTATATATATATATATAGGATTTTTCTTCACTACAGACTTAACATAACAATCCGTCCAGATTTTATTAATTTGTTCATCACACAATTCATTCAACAAATCAAACCATTGATGTTATAGATTACCCTTTCATAAGTAGGTCTGCACAATTTCAGCCAATTTTTTAATCGTTTGGTCATCCGAAATGGCGAAACATTGCGAACAAATATGAACCTTTGGATAATGACTGAAATTATAAAATGTTCAATCAATGGCCAAACATTCTATAGAATATAAAATGTGCAGCTCAATTGTCAAGATTTGATAATTAAGTGATGTAAATTCAAAAGGTCCACACCATTATTATGTTAAGGGCCTCCATACCAGAGAAGAAGAAGGTTTATTCTAAAGATGTGTGTCTAGATTCTATTACCCAATAAAACTTGGTCGATCCGTTTTTTTATTCTAATCAAATATGTACAGGTTCAGTCTTACAAATTTATCCCGTTGGTGTATCAAATTGCTTCAAGAATGGGTAGCTTGAAGGATAGCCAGGGTTCTCATAGTTTCCAGGTTCAAATTGAACTCATATTCTTATCTTCTGAAACAATTGGAGTTTATGTTGATTGTTATAACTGGACGTGCAGTTTGCTTTGGTTTCCTTTGTGAAGAAAATGGCTATTGACCATCCATACCATACTATCTTTCAGGTATTCATGTTAAATTTGGTTTTCCGAATTTTGATTTTATGCATGTTATAAGTATAGCAAGCTACGGTTTCGTAACACTAGATTGCTGTTGCCATTTCCGTGTTTCAATATAAGTGTAATACCATTTTGATCCTCAGCAATTTGTAAATACCGTACCCTTATCTTTATCATCATTTGAAGCAGTCCTCTGTAATCTGTTATAATCTTTTTCACATTATCTATCCCATTCTTGTTTGCACTAGCTTCTGGCACTCGCAAATGGTGACCGTATCAAGGATAAGCAGCGAAGTAAAAATTCATTTGTGGTAGACATGGATAAAAAGCTTGCAGCAGAGAATCTTTTACGAGAGTTAACCTCGTATCATGGAGCTATAATAAATCAAGTACTTACCTAGACTAAGTGAGAGTTGTTTATTCATTGTTATTCTTTACGAAGACAAATGCTTAAAGATAAATCTTATTGTTTATGTACTATATTAGATGAAGCAAATGGTGGAGATCTATATTAAACTTGCAGAACTAGAAACAAAAAGAGAGGTCAGTCAATGGCATCAAGTCGAGATTTTCTTTATTTCCAATTATCATTATTGATCCTCATCATGATCTAGTTTTCGAATACCATTCATTAATCCAATACTGTTTTTGAAAAACATGTGGCATATTTTTGTCAACTACCACCTAACTATACTGTGTCAACAGGATACCAATAAAAAGCTATTGCTACCGAGAGAGTTACGTAACCTGAAACAATTGGAACTTGTAAGTATACTTGATATGATGCTGTATTGGTTACTTTGCTCATTTAGTAATATAAGCTTTAATTGCAAAAGTGGATTAGGTCATTTGGCATTTTACTTGACTGCAGATTGCTCATCTAACTTGTTTGAACTTTGTTTTTACATAATTTTTTAATCATTAGTAACGTTTTGATCCATGACGAACCAGGTGCCTGTTGTGACGGCTACCGTTACGGTTGACCAAAGTTGTCAATATAATGAAGGATCTTTTCCATACTTCAAAGGATTAGCAGATTCGGTCATGTATGTCATTCTGACAATTTCTGATTAATTTACTTCTTAATCTTCATCTAATGTTAGCCTGTGATGAAATTGAGGAGTATGCAGGGTAATGAATGGTATAAATGCTCCAAAGGTTGTCGAATGCATGGGTTCAGATGGTCACAGATATAGACAGCTGGCAAAATCTGGAAATGATGATCTAAGACAAGATGCGGTAAGAGTTTAAACTTGGTTTTTTTAGCCTCAGAATGTTCGTTTTTGGTGAATTAAGTAGTTAGTTTTTGACATTTGCGTCCAAACCAGGGAAATAAATTGTTGTTTAACTCTTTCGTCCTGTCTGTTATCATTTGTAGTTGTGTACTTCGCAAATTTTGCTACTAGTAGTTACTAGGTACATTGACCATTAGCTACTACGACTTTATAGTTTAACCTTCTTGGGCCATATCTTGTTTTCCTTAATGTTTCGTAAGTGCTTCCCATATGTTTTCCTCACACCTATAAAGTTCTTGTGATAAATCTGCAGGTAATGGAACAATTTTTTGCATTGGTCAACACATTTCTACAGAACCATCGGGATACAAGGAAAAGAAGATTAGGAGTGCGCACATATAAGGTATACGGAGATTAGATTTTCATGTGTGAAGAAGACATGGACATAATTATTTGCTGCATTAGGGTTCTAGTGCCATGTGAAATTTCTCTCTCTCTCTCTCTCTCTCTCTCTCTCTATATATATATATATATATATCTCTCTCTCTCTCTCTCTATATATATATATATATTATATTTCCATCTATTATTTTTGAAACCTTCAATGATGTCAACTTTTAACGGCAGGTTTTACTTGGATGTTATCTGGTCTTTTTCATATCTGCTCAAGTATTCATGTTATTAAGACTACTAGGAATTGGTCTTTGATTCTGCAAACAGGATTTTGTAATATATTTATGTTTCCTGACAGAAAATTCTTATGCGATTTTAACTTGGTGTTGTTCTTTTACACATTTAAAATTACAATATTCTTGATGAGATAGGTAGTTCCATTCACTCCTAGTGCCGGGGTCCTTGAATGGGTTAATGGCACTCTTCCTCTTGGTGAATACCTTATAGGAAGGTAAGGCACTACCTTTGAGTCTTCTGTGAATCTCTAATGACTGAATAACATGAGTGACTTTTTTTTTCCCGAAACTTTCAGCATGAGAAATGGAGGTGCGCATGGTCGCTATGGAAGAGGGGACTGGTCATTTCTCAAATGCCGAGAACACATGGCAAATGTAAGTACCGATACTTTCATTAAATGGAAAGGTCTGAAATGAATTGTAGATGGTTTATTACTGTTCGATTCTGTGTTACTTTTAGAAACTATGTGTAGTTTGGATTCGCACTGCACAGCATCATGGGTGTATTTTAAATAAAAATAAATAAAATCAAATAAAAAAACCACCTGCATGTAAAATTCCTTTATCCTTGACAGGGAAAAGACAAACGCAAGGCATTCGAGCAAGTTTGTGACAAGTTCAGGTACTTCATTTCATTGTGTTGAGGCTTGAGAGAACCTAGTTTACTTAATGCCTAATTTAAAAACCTCCTCATTTGGTTTCCATTCCTAGAGTTAGGAATGCTTCTACTAGTTAGTTTTCTTTTAGGTCTCTTATGACCTCGTTTTGTGACCAAAAAAAAAAAACCTCATTTGACCAACACACTTCATGCAGGCCTGTCATGCATCATTTTTTCTTGGAGAGATTTTTACAACCTGCTGACTGGTTTGAGAAAAGGCTTGCGTACACCCGAAGTATTGCTGCAAGTTCAATGGTATGTTATTTAATGTCAAACAGTCACATAGGACATGATTGGTTAAGTATACAGTTACCAATATTTGTTCCAAGCAATCGTTGTATGGTTGATCAATACCAAGTTGAGTACATGATACTTGTTCAACCATATCTACTTAAAGTTGTTTATTACAAGATTAGTTGTAGTTGAATTTTACTGTGAGAAGCAGCTGGTAGAATGTACATGAGATGTTATATTGCTGATTGTTTGGACATTGCTGTTTGTTAATAATGGAAATAATGTTTCTAAAAGGAAATTCTTACAGAAATTATCGCACTGAACTTTACAATCACGTGTACCTAGCATCTGTATAAATACCAAGTCCCTCACTCCCTCCTTTGTTAGTTGTGGTTGAAAAGTTCGCCTGTTTTTTGTCTTTGATGCAGAAATCATCTCTCAGAATGTGTTCTTAATCTTAAATTGTCAAACTTCTGTAATGATGAAAAATCTGTCTACAGGTTGGTTATATTGTAGGCTTAGGAGATCGACATGCTATGAATATCCTAATTGATCAGACTACTGCAGAGGTTGTTCATATAGATCTTGGTGTTGCCTTTGAACAAGGGTTGATGCTTAAGACACCGGAGCGGGTGTGTATTCTCAATGAGATTTTTTCCCCCTGCTAATCTTCTTTGACTAGGTTAGTGGCTTTTGGTAATTCCATTTTCTGATCTTAGAAAAACTGTTACAGGTTCCATTCCGACTTACAAGGGACATAATTGATGGTATGGGTGTTACTGGAGTAGAAGGGGTTTTCAGGAGATGCTGTGAGGAAACTCTTTCGGTTATGAGGACAAATAAAGAAGCACTACTGACCATTGTTGAAGTACGTTAACTCACTTTGTTAATTAATACATAAATCATGCAACCTCTCTCTTCTCTTCTTATTAGATGGAACTCTCAATGCAGGTTTTTATCCATGATCCCCTCTATAAATGGGCTCTGTCACCTCTGAAAGCTTTACAACGTCAAAAGGTAACGGAAACTTACTGTCAGTGTTTGAAAAGTCGGCTGAGTAGTCAGTGACTTTTAGAATCCGAACTGATTTTGGCAAGTCGGTCGGAAAAGTCGGTCAACGCCAAAAAGTTGGTCAAAATCGGGTTGACCGATTAATTGGTCAAATTTTTTTCTTTTTTTAATTTTTTCCCTTTATAAACATGCATAAATTTAGTAAGAAAAAAAGAGTGCATAAGCCAAAAAAATGGAGAAAACATTATCTAGACACACAAGTACTTCATTTCTTTACTATATGTATATGGATATTATTTTCTTGTTTAATTCTACGTAAGTACTTCTAATTTATTTCATTTATTTGTATGGATATTATTAAATTTAATTAAAAAATATCAAATCTGACTTATCCGACTTATCTGACTAATCTCTAACTAGTCGCCGACTAATCGTTTTATCCCTCGACCGACCTGACTCCGATTAACGACTTTTAGAACATTGCTTACTGTGTATTGTATATAGGAGAACCTAAGTAATTAACTTTAAACTGTATGAGAAAAGGTCACATTAAAAAAATAACACAATTGTTATTAATATAATCCGACTTTGTTCAGACCAGAAAGAATAATAATGATCTGATTTGCAATTGATGTTTTTTGTATTATTTAATCTTCATAAGAAAACAAAATCACTATGGACAAGCTTTGGTTAACAAAGGCCGGTCCTATCAAAGCTCAGAATTTCATGTCCTTGATAATAGCTGTGGTGAGCTGTTGAAATGTTGAACATTTTGACAAGGGACTACATACTATGCCACAATTTAGTATCTTTCATTGAAGCATCTGTTTCAGTTAATATTTCACATGTAGCAGCTGCTCAGTCTCCTCCATCTATTTTATTTTTACTCTGTTTTATGATTTTTTTTCTTGATAAGGAAACTGATTACGAATTGGAGACAAGCGTAGAGGACTCACAAGATCAATATGAAGGTAACAAGGACGCTGCACGTGCATTGATGCGTGTCAAACAAAAATTAGATGGATATGAAGAAGGAGAAATGCGAAGCATTCATGGACAGGTAAGTTCCAAGTGTCACAGCTGCATGCTTCCTATACATCGAGTCAGTACAAAGTATTCTACCTTATAGCTTCAGAATGATAGAAGACGAGATGAGAGCTATACTTGAATCTATAGGCACTGTTTTAGATATAAGACGGAAGCTGCATTTTTTATTTTAGTTTTTAGGAACGGAAGCTGCATAGGAAACTGCACAAGAGTACTAATGAGGACAGTTGTAGGTAGACAATGCAACGGTTAGCTATGCATTATAGGCATATCTCGTAGCATCCTCAGCTTGCTTTATGATCCTTGAATATCTCAGGCATTCTTATAAATGCCCAGTAGGTGTGCCCATTAGCTCTCAATGTTTTGGGGATATTGATACAACACTTTGGTTCCCTTAAGCATCCTAAGTTATTGTGATGTGCCCTACTCTAAACAACCAGATCTGTTTTCTGATATATGTCTCCTTTGCAGGTTCAACAACTTATACAAGATGCTATTGACCCTGAGCGGCTTTCTCAACTATTTCCAGGATGGGGGGCCTGGTTGTAATGAAAACCTTCATCTTAGTCCAAGGCATCCAGTCATGTTGTATAGACGGCTTCTAAGTTTGTCAAATATTTTGAGCTTGCGCATTCATCAAATTTACCCCAAAATGGCTCGTTGTATAGCATCTTTGTACAGTGTATTATTAAGCTAGACAGAATAGGTTGATTCATGTATACAATAAAACTTCGATTTAAAAATATTCTATATAGGAATAACTTATTTATAGTGATTAAAAAATTTCGATTCTAACTCGGGACCAGTTATAAATAGGAATAACCTTTACATTGTAATATGTTATAAATTTTCCTGGTCCCAATATAAAATGCATTTCTATAGCAATTTGATGTCATGGTCTATCACTACTAGAAAAAAACACTTTAGCCAAAGAAAAAATTCGTTGGCCTGTTAGACATTTTTGTTGGCTAAAGTGTTGTTGGCTAAAGGTTGTTGGTAATTATTTTAGTTGACGACAATAGTAATAGTCGTTGGCTAAAGTTTGCACTTAGGCTGACGTTGAGTTTTGTCGTTGGCTAAAGTATAGACTTTATAGCCGACGACTTGTTTAGACTTTTGTTGACGAAAGTCTTTATAAATCGTCGGCTAAAGTCTTTGTATGTTGTCGGCTAAAGTTTGCATTTTTTTGAAACAAAAATTGCAGATTATGGATTTCTATTTCCAGAACCTAGGTTCTAGGAATAGAAATTCAGAATCTGTTAATTTCACAATAGCCAACATCTAAAATGAAAACAAAATACATTTTCATTAACAAACCCAATTTCACATAAACCCTAAATTTTAAAACAAATATCAAATTTTAAACATTACTCGAAGGATTTTTGGCCAGTGGCGGCGGTAGGCAGTTGGGTGGCGAACAGAGAGAGAGAGAGAGAGAGAGAGAGGGCGGTGAGTTGGGCGGCGGAGAGAGAGAGAGAGAGTGCTGGGTTTTGAGAGAGACTTATTGAGAGATTGGAGCTGAGATGAAATATATCGATTTAAACCTGAGGACTTTAGCCGACGAAACAAAAAAATTGTCGGCTAAAGTATAGTCGACGAAAATGCATTTAAAAAAATCGTCGGCTAAAGTACAGTCGATGACACGTGTCTTAGTCGTCGGCTAAAGTTACATAATTTTCATCGGATAAAGACAAAATTTTCGTCGGTTATTAGCCGACAATTTTTTTTCAACTAAAGCCGATGACATGTGCCCAAGTCATCGGCTAAAGTTACATAATTTTCGTCGGCTAAGTTACACTTTTAGCCGACGATTTTTTTCAACTAAAGTCAAGGACCTTTTTTTTCCTGTCGGCTTAAATACTTTAGTCGACGAGTAAAAACTTTAGTCGACGACAACTTTTCTTCATTGACTAAAGTATCGTATAGCCCACGAAAATAAAAGTCGTCAGCTTGTTTTGATAATTTTTCGTCGGCTGAAGTGTTTTTACTATTAGTGTATACTTTATAATTGATATCACATATTTGAGCTTGTTGGTATATTATAACTCATGTTTATGTTTATTTTTTTAAGGATAAAATGCGAGGCAATATATTGATTAAAGCAATATACAATGATACATAGTAGATACCCAGAGGGTATGAGAGAAAATACTACTGCAAAGAAAACCTAGAAAAATATCCATACATTAACCCACGAACATTGTAATCAAAATGAAGAACAAAAGTAACCGAAGGTATGCCACACGAGAACTAGACAAGCATCAACACAGGTAAACCAAAGTAATGCTTGCCTAAACGTACTATAGGACCTATCCCAGGGAGGCCCAGGGTCCTTCTCTGCCTCCACAGCCATGTCACTGCTTCCTTCGCCTGTAAGAAGTGCCTCCACAATTGAGGTTGATATGCGTAAAACATGCATCAAATATTAACACAAAGTAGACACTCAACACATATCTCACACGTATGCAATTTAAAACCCTTTTTTGTAGATGTAGCATTGATAAGTAGGGATCGTTCTTAACCGGGGATTGAGGGTACTAATGCATAAAAACATTTATAAACAGAAAAGTTTATAAACGTGGCAGAAAACAAAACATGAAATATAATCTTAAACATGGCAAGTATGGGGGGTTTGCAAGTTTGATTTATAATCTATGAAATATAAAGACAAAACATGGCAAAAAACACATAGAGAAATCCTAAGTTCTATCATGTTTTAACTCATAGACAAACAAAACAAATAAGAACATAGAATCTTAAACATGCTTTCTAAACCAAAAATAAAATCTAACTAATATATACAAGTGATCGACTCATCATTTCCACCAAAGTTTTACAACTAAGTCATATTGTATGCTCCCTATTAGTATCTAAGTCTTTAGCCGAGTTAACATGTATGATCTTCTTTAGTGCTTCAGAAATTTTCCCTATGACACATCTACCAATTTGACAAGGAATTTTCCTTAGCCTCAATTGATGCATTAAGTCTAACATGCTCGACATAAATTCTAAGATACAAAACAGATTACCAAAACACTTTATTAATCAACCAAATACAAAAACGTTACAAAGATAGAGAGAAGGGGTAGAGTTACACTTTAAGCTCGGGAATTTGCCCTACACCTCTAATGCAGCCGTCCTTCAATGGAGATGGTGAATATCTAAGGGAATTTGCCCTATAATCTACTCGGTGGAGGATGGTGTTTAGTGGTGATGGAGGGTGGCAGATTCTTGGAGATTTCTGAGTTTGGGAGAGGAAGAGAGTGTATGGCAGAGCTCTAGCTGCTAAGATGAGTGATCATTTTGTTCTGGCCGAAGCACCCTTTATATAGGCCAAGCAAAGTCTAGTTCGACTCCTTCTAGGACTCTAACTACTCCACCCGGGTAACCTGACCATTCTCCACGAAAATAGGAATTTCTCTCGTTCTAGAACTCCAAATCGTGTGATTCTAGTTGCGTTGGAAACTAGACTTCTAGATCTTTCCAACCATATTCTAACCGCATCTAGATTCATTTGGATCTGTTCACAGTGGTCTTTCGAAGTGGGCTGATGTACAAATGCCGATTTCTGATAATTCATTTTAATCCATCTTCTTTCTTTGTGCTTCTTTAGACATGCTCTTGGTATTTAACCCATCTTCATTAATCTTGGTCCATTCTTGAGTAATTTGGGCTCCCATTCAGTATAGGGTCGACATTTTCAATATATAAGCAAGCCCGTGACAAATCATTTTTCTAGGTGGACTAGGATTTCAATTCTTCTCCAATCACAATTAGGAAAGGTTTCCTTCATCAATTAGGAAGATCTAGACACTTCCCGGCCTCTTCACTTTAGGAAATATTTTGCACATGTGTTCCGAATTCACTTTCTTATTCTCCCAAGGACTTCTACTCCTTTCTTATTCTCCCAAGGACTTCTACTCCAACAAGGATTCCTAGTCGAAATAGGATTCTTCATTTTTCTGCGCTTTTGCTCCATTTTGCTTCTTTTATTGTTCCTTCTTTATTTTCAACCTAAAAACATAAAGTTAGTTAGAAACATATTTACTAAAGTCAAAACAAAGCTAAATGTAAAAATAAAGACATTAAGAATCAAGCATAAAATGCGTAGATCAGAGGTCACTGCCTCCGAATCCGCAGCCTCCTCCATAGTTAAAGTGCTCCCTTTGATGCGCCTTTTACGCACCTTTGGTGAGCCAAAGACCGCCATTCTTCAACGAGAGGAGGTGTCTCACTGAATAGTGCTTGTTACTCCCCGCGTCAGAGACATCGAATGAGGTCTTTTCCTTCGCTGAGACGGCGAAAACTGCTGCGAAACGGTAGTTTGATCCATCTATCATGGCTACTGGTTGTTACGCTAGGGGCTAGGTTGAAACCTAGCGTTTGCGTACGTTAGGGCTCTAGAGAGAGAAGTATTCCTTTTCGCTCTCTCTTACTTTGACACAACTTAATTTCATCATATTTATGCTTTATAGTTGCTATCCCAAATAAATTATTTTCTTGATATTTATGCAATATATGTGATCTTATTTTTAACTAAACTTCCATGGAGGAATAACCTCTTTATAAGAATAAATTTTATTAGTATATAGAGATTTTACTATAGTAGCATGACAAAATTGAAATTCACTATTGTATGAAAGTGAGTCGAGTAGCACCAATCATATTTCCCAGTCCCATTTTCTTCAGTTGTGGCCAACAGAGGATGGAACTCCAAAATGACCTCAAGAAAATTGTAGTATTGTACCTTAGCCGCGAGGAGGGCTAAGAAGAGAAAAACTAACCAGTCAGGTCATATACTCCTTCTGAGGATAGGAACATTCCCCTAAACTACTCTTATGTTTGCAGTTGCATGTACTCCAGAAGAATTTTGTAACATCTTTTTATTTTTATTTTTTGGGGGTAAAAATCGAAGCCTAAAAGGCCCAAAAAGAATAAAGCAAACTAGCTCATCCTAGACAGTCTAGGAAAAGAGATTCCAGCCAAATCATCAAAGAAGCTCTGCGAGACATGAATAGGAGGGTCCTCAAAAACCACCATTCCAAGACCATAAGTGATACTGGTCTTAGCGAAAACATTCGCTGCCATATTGCAATCACGAAACATATGAGTGATGGTAACCTCACCAATGATTCTCAGGGCATTTTTTGCAGCCAGATAACAAGGATCCCAGAGGGTGAGCACTAAAATCAGATTGAAGGAGATTCACCAGCAAGCCCGAGTCAGATTCAATTTTTTTTTGGTTACATGGGAGTTCCCAAAAAGGAAGAAGGAAGGAGAAAAAAAGAGGCAAACTAGCCTATCACAGGCTCCACCACCGTTCTCATAGTCATTCTAACATTTTTCAAATCGTCAAGGAAGACACCAACAACATGAGCAGGTGGCTCAGAGAAAACCACCACCCTAGCATCATGATTGAGGCTATTCTTAGCAAGGCAATCAGTAACTATATTCATCTCCCTATAAATGTGTCTAAGCTGCACAAATTGGAACTTCAAGAGCAGCTGCTTACAGCTCAAGATAATGGCTCCAAGATGATGATTTTGACAATCACTAGTATTTAAAAGGTGAACCAACACAGCAGAATCTGAAAGGACCCAACCCCGGTTTAACTCCCTAAACCGGAATCAAACCCTTTCGAAAACACGAACCAACAAAAATCTTTCGAAATTTTGGCAGAGTTTCGCTACTAACGTGGAATTACCATTACCTGCACGCGGAAAATACACTTCATCCTATGCCACAAAAATCAAACCGTGGGCACCAATCCCATCCGGATTTCTCAATATATCAACAGTAAAGTAAAACAATAAATATATCTATACTTTACTGAAACCCGGTGTAAAATCGTATAGCATAAACAACAGATTACTCAGAGCGACCTCTAATGTATAAACATATCAGTATACCACAGTAGGTAGAACAATAAACCTACTGGAAGAAATAAGGTAGCTCGAGCACTATGCCTCCAACCACGACGTGCGCACTAGAGCCTGAACTGCAAACTGGGCACGGAAACTGAAAAGCCCAGGGGAAAGACATAAAACACGTTAGAGTGAGTGGACGAAAATAAATGTCTTTCACCAGTTGATATATATATAAAATAACATATGCGAGTCCAGGTAAATAAAATAACAAGTACACGAGGTACTGAGCATGCAAGTAAAATCCCACGGGGTCACTCATGGACACCTCCGTGCTAGTATAGTCCGAATCACGAGGTCCTTAGTCCCCGTGATTCTAAGTCGGAAATGACCTCGGTTCCGGGGAAACGCCCCTTACCGGTCAGGTAGGGATAATGATGCCCCTCCTGGATGGCCTACCATCGGGGATTAGCTGAGAGGCAAGTGTATCGATACAACAACGTAACTGAGACTGTACTCTGTGAAAACCAAATCACAAACAATTCGATGCAAATGCATGAAACAACATATAAGTGTATGCATAATCGTATACGTATATCCGTATATGTATAATCGTATATTCGTAAAAACACATGCTCGTATAATCCGTAATCTCAATACGCATGCTCAAGTTCGAAAATCGTATAAAAAGACTCGCAAACAATCCGTGAAAAGAAATTGTCCACTCACAGACTAGCGTAATGCGATATGCGTTAACCCGTGATCCGGCGGAAAGTCCCTCGCCAAACAAACGATCATAAACCCCTGAATATTCACAATAACCATTTCTCAAAATCATCATTCAACAATTCAAAACAAATCACGAGAAACCACCGTTCTCGGAAACACGAAATCCGATTACGACAAATCGTCGAAAATCCGATATGTACATCTCAATACCTCGCTATACTTTCGGATGCTCAGTGGGTGATTTTGCATGGAATAGGGGTTGCTCCGCCAATCTGAGGATAAGAACTAGTACTAACTTGTAATCTGGTCCCCAATGCTTGCTGCAAAGCTTGCCAACACTCAGTTGTAGCTGATTATCTCGGTCAGCAAACTGGGACACAGGTACACCACGTAGATGGACAATCTCCGTCAAACACAGCTATACCAGCCTGCCACTAAAATCGTCACCGAAAGTACAAGGAACTGTACTGAGTTCATCAAATGGTCCACAATGGCCTGACACTTGGTATCACAAATCAAAGTGCATTCAAACATACATAAGATTACAACGACAAATGCCACGTCTAATTGGAATTCTTCAATGGCTGTAACTCTCTGGCAAATCTCCGCCTCCTAGCCATCGCCTGTCGACAAATGTGGCATCTGCACACACAAGCTGCTATATTGCTCTTCATGTTGCGTCACGAGTAGTAAACTCGAAGTGTCGGATACATCTCCGCACCACTAGCGCCAAATGCGCCCAAACAATGAGCTTCAACATCATCATACTCGAACTCAGCTCCCGAAGCTCACAACTCGGCTAACACGGAAACTCGAGCCACACACACACATGAAACACTGGCTCCTGACTCTCAACTGAATGCACCAACAACAACATCCCAAACGGATGGTCAAAGTACAACCTCTAACCTTTCCCGAACAAACTCAAAGGTGCAGCCATAGTCGTTAGTCGACCCCATCCATCTACATTGCCTCAAGCCTAAATCTGGCCGAGAATGCAAGTGGATGAAACTCAAGTGATCAGTGTACGTCCTACACCGCGCTGCACGCCATAGCTGTAGTGTCTCGAACTCTTTGATGCTAACATAAGGCAGCTACTCCAAATCAAACACCGGATATGTAGCTTCATAAGGTTTCCACTGCCCGTAACCACGAGCCACCGCTCTGCTACACAGCATCCAAACACAATCAACTCTAAACCTTGATGCATCGCCATAACCTACGAACTCGTCGCGGTCGACAGGTAAGGTCAAAACTGAAGCAACGGTCAACCATCCCTCAGGAGTAAGTAACTCTCCTCGCGTGCATCGAACCACTCGAACTTGACACCTTCTGCGTCAATCCGGAAAGTAATGTGGCAATCTGGAAAAATCTTGCACAAGCCGTCGGTAAAAGCCTGCCAAACCCAAGAAACTCCCGATCTCAGGTACCATGGTAGGGCAATCCCCAAATCGACACGACTTCTAGCTGGTCAGGATCCACGCCGACTCCCTCGGATAGCATCACACAACCCAAAATCTTCATGCTAATCAGCCAAAACTCACACTGGCTGAACTTCGCAAATAACTGATCATCTCGCGAAGTCCGCAAAGCCACTCACAATTGCTTCAGGTACTGGCCCACACTCCTGGAGTGAATTAGGATATTGCTGACGAACATGACCGCAAACTCATCCAGAAACCGTCTGAACACATGGTCCATGAAGTCCACACGATCTACGGGACATTGGTCAACCAAACGGCGTGACCAAAAACTCCTGATGCCCACACCATGATCTGAAAGCTAACGTAGCCACATCTGACTCATCGGTCCCCAACTGATGGTAGCCGGTCCCGAAATCAAGCTTCGAAAAGACTGAAGCTCTCGCGAGCTAATCAAATCACCCATCAAACCAATACGGAGGATACTTGCTCTCCTCTGAAGCGAATCAAGCTTCCAGTAGTCAATGCACCACCTCGTCGAACCATCCATCATCCGTACACACAATGCAAAAGCACACCACGCAAATACGCGGGGTCAAATGAAATCTCCTGAAACCCCTCCAGCAACTCCTGGAGTCGAAACTGTAGCTCCATCAGCTCCGCTGGCTCCGAACGACAAAACGTCGGTAAAATAAGTCCAGCGCCTGGTACAAGCTCAGTGGTGTAGTCGGTCTTCCGAACTGGAGAAACATCTGGTAACTCCTCCAGAACATGCCAGGAAACTCAGGAACCACCTCAATGTCGCCAATATCGAACACAGCAACCGTAGTATCCGCATCATAAGCTAAACAAACCACACAACTTGTCTCCACCATCCGCTCGACCATCACCACGAAACAGCATCTCGGGGAAATCCGGTCGTCGAAACACAACCTCCTCCTCGAGGCACTCGAACACAGCCAAATGCGTCGTCAGTAAGTCCATACTCACAACCACACCAAAACCACGATGTCCAACTATAACAGATCCGCGGCTAAGCCATCTCCTCCAACAAGGATCTCGCAACCTCCGGATGGATGCAACACTCTCCAAAACTCGGAAGTAGAAATGCAGGTACAATAGCCGTGGATATCAAGCAACAATAACCTCGGAGAAAAGTCTGTCCTTAAACAAGGTCATGGCATGAACTCCAACATGCCTAACTAGTCGCCCACGTCAATTGCGACTTTCTAAATGGCTCGTCTAGAAATCTGGGTTGATCAAGCTCCAGAAACAGCATCATAATTTCCTCGTAAACTCCGAGCTGTTGAACTGCTAACACAGCTGGCCGAGGGCATTCCCTCGCAACGTGACCCTCCTGGTCACCGAAACAGCAACTGAGAGTGTACCACAAACACAAGTCACCACAACATCTGCTGCGAGAAAGGATCACCAACGATCACCCAAACTCATGCCACAGGAGCAAGTCCGCTACTCTGTGATCTCCGCCATCATCAAACGGATCCTCTGCCTGATCTGATGACCCTCAACAATATCGCAACCTGATGAAGTCATTGATCTCGAGGTGCCTGAACTCAACCTCATCAAAATCTCGACTAAATCCACTTTCCTCAAACCATCACATCGGAAACCGCGTACATCTTCCCTTCTTGATAGCCTCGCCACTGAGTGCAGCACACTAAGCTTCTCACGGCTAACTCGAGGCACATCAATCAGACTCTCTTTGATACTCAGGTTCAAACTCATCTCGAACCTCGTGCACCGCTTCCTTTGAAGCCACATAACACGTGCAAACGGAAACAACATGTAAACAATACATCTCTGCCTCAGGTGGGTAAACACTCCACATTCGAATGCTGGGTAGCCTGATAAACCATTACCGTATAAACAACACTCTGAATGTAGGCCATTGAGTCGCAACCGGAACTCACACAATAACAGCCCACCAAATACAACAATCCGACTCTGGCAAACATTAACTGCCACAATCCTCAGCTCTGAGGCAGCATGTAGACACTCATACACACACAACCAGGCAAACCGGGCCACACAGTTCACTGAACTCTGAATACTCATCCAAACCCGCAGTTCACTGGCAAATCGCGCGTCGATTGATCCTCAATAGGATCCACAACCGAAACGACACGGAAAGCACGTCAGGAGGCATCCTAATGAATGAAATATCGTTCACAACAAGTGGAACGTAATCATGGAACTTTAAATATTTGAAAGTATACAACACCCGGAATATTGATGATTATCCGCTGGCCGGTCGGGTCACCATTCCAGACATGCTGTACATTCTCAAATATCCTTAGTAAACACGACTACAGAAGTCTACAGAACCTATAACCTAATGCTCTGATACCAAGCTGAAAGGACCCAACCCCGGTTTAACTCCCTAAACCGGAATCAAACCCTTTCGAAAACACGAACCAACAAAAATCTTTCGAAATTTTGGCAGACTTTCGCTACTAACGTGGAATTACCATTACCTGTACGGGGAAAATACACTTCATCCTATGCCACAAAAATCAAACCTTGGGCACCAATCCCATCCGGATTTCTCAATATATCAACAGTAAAGTAAAACAAGAAATATATCTATACTTTACTGAAATCCGGTGTAAAATCGTATAGCATAAACAACAGATTACTCAGAGCGACCTCTAATGTATAAACATATCAGTATACCACAGTAGGTAGAACAATAAACCTACTGGAAGAAATAAGGTAGCTCGAGCACTATGCCTCCAACCACGACGTGCGCACCAGAGCCTGAACTGCAAACTGGGCACGGAAACTGAAAAGCCCAGGGGAAAGACATAAAACACGTTAGAGTGAGTGGACGAAAATAAATGTCTTTCACCAGTTGATATATATATAAAATAACATATGCGAGTCCAGGTAAATAAAATAACAAGTACACGAGGTAAAACTCATACTCCTCCAGTGTACTGAGCATGCAAGTAAAATCCCACGGGGTCACTCATGGACACCTCCGTGCTAGTACAGTCCGAATCACGAGGTCCTTAGTCCCCGTGATTCTAAGCTGGAAATGGCCTCGGTTCCGGGGAAACGCCCCTCACCGGTCAGGTAGGGATAACGACGCCCCTCCTGGATGGCCTACCATCGGGGATCAGCCGAGAGACAAGTGTATCGATACAACAACGTAACTGAGACTGTACTCTGTGAAAACCAAATCACAAACAATTCGATGCAAATGCATGAAACAACATATAAGTGTATGCATAATCGTATACGTATATCCGTATATGTATAATCGTATATTCGTAAAAACACATGCTCGTATAATCCGTAATCTCAATACGCATGCTCAAGTTCAAAAATCGTATAAAAAGACTCGCAAACAATCCGTGAAAAGAAATTGTCCACTCACAGACTAGCGTAACGCGATATGCGTTAACCCGTGATCCGGCGGAAAGTCTCTCGCCAAACAAACGATCACGAACCCCTGAATATTCACAATAATGATATACGCATTTTATGCTTGATTCTTAACGCATTTCCCTTTACGTTTAGCTATGTTATAATCTTAGTTTTTATGTTTTTCTTATTTAATTTGTTATTTTGAAGATATTTACGGTGGAGATGAATAACGGCGCAATTCGGAGGAATTTCGGCGATTTTGCGATTTTTGCGATTTTGGACCACCGGGAATGGGCCAGCCCAAATAGCATTTTTTGGGCCCATTTCTCAAAGTTTGTTTTGGCCCAAAAACCAGCCCAAGCCCATTAATTTTGGCATGGAAGCAACTTGGGGAAGAGGAAAAGTCAAAGTTGTCAAGCTTTGTGACTAGGCTTAGTGACTCTTGCTTTGTGATCATCACAAAGGGTGACAAGGCTTGGTGACTCTTGCTTTTGATCATCACAATGGTGACTAAAGGTGTGACAAGGCTTGATGACTCTTGTTTGTGATGATCATAAGTGATGACTAGGGGAGTGACCTGCCTTGGTGATTATTACAAGCATTTAATGAAAGAGGCAAGGTGGAAGAGAGAGTGAGCAATTCCTTTGCCTATATATAAGAGGGAGGCCAGCCATAAAACAGATCATCTCTCATTTACAAGCCAAAGCTCTACACAAATACTCCTCCTCCATAAACACTTCAAGGTTCTCTTGCAAAGCCGAAGCATCCATCCTCCAAAGCCAAAGCATCCATCCTCCAAAGCCATCAATCCTTCACAATACGCTAAGTCCCTTGTGAAGGAAAGTCATCTCCACGAAGATCATCAAGCATTCAAGACAAAAAGTGTAACCATGATCTTCACTTTCATATCTTTTGCTTTGTATTTGAATCCTTTGATGTATTGGAATACTTTGATGTATTTAATGAAGAACAAGTTTAGATTTGTGTTATATGTTCTTAAACCTTTATGTAAATTGCATGTGTTTATGATTTCTAGCCTTTTATGCATGGTTGATATAATCTTAAAGCTTCGAAAGCATGTGGTAGATAATACGCTAAGTCCCTCTCTTTCGCATGTTTCGATGATCGTATGTTGTTTAGGATGTTTATACGCTAAGTTGCATTCCTACTCAAATATCAAGCATGTATATTTAGTTGGAAGTTATGAATTTCGTAACTTACAAAAGCTTTGATGCATGAAAAAGGGTAAGGTTAATAATATGAGATGATCAATTGTAATTAATAGCTTAGCTTCTTATTTTTAGTAAGCATAATTAGACTTTAAGGTTTCTTGATTGTTAAACTTGTCTATGAGTAAAACATGTTAGAAGTCTAAGAGTTTTTGTTGTGTTTGCATGTTTTGTACTTTAATTTCGTACATTAAACAACCAATTTCCAATCCCCCCCAAACCTTTAAATTTCTGCGTAAACGAAACCATGCATGCGCCCTTTAATTCCCCGGATAGAACGATCCCTACTCGCCAATATTATATCGACTAAATAAGGGTTTTAAATTGCTTTACGTGTGAACTGTGTTTTTAGGGTCTACTTTGTGTTAACGTTAAATGCATGTTTTGCGCGTATCAAATAACCATTTCTCAAAATCATCATTCAACAATTCAAAACAAATCACGAGAAACCACCGTTCTCGGAAACACGAAATCCGATTACGACAAATCGTCGAAAATCCGATATGTACATCTCAATACCTCGCTATACTTTCGGATGCTCAACTCGAACAACGAACCTCCTCATTGCGATCGGGGCGCGATTTCAAGTGAAATGACATGCAACTTGTCGAAAATCCAAAAAGTCAAACTTTGACCGCCGTTGACCACCGCCCACGGCGGCGCCGCCACCCGACCGGAAAATTTCACGACGGAGCAACCCCTATTCCATGCAAAATCACCCACTGAGCAACTTTGTCAACTACAACAAGGGCCAATTCTCACTCTAACTAGGTCAATTTCATGATAAACCGAATTGGTACACAAATTTCAAATGCAAAATTCTCCATGTACAAGATGAATTGGATCACCAAACTTACAGGGTAGCATCAAGGGGATGAGAGCTTCAAAGCCCACTCCAAATTTCAGCTCGAATCGGCCGGAAAATCAAAACCCGAATTCACCAAAAACCCTTGAATTTTAGCCGGAAAATTCTTCCTCTCCGGTGAGTCTCGGAGTGCGTGGTGGCCGGGAATAGGTAGAGGATACCGGGACGAGTCGATTGGTTCCTCCCCCGTGGCCGGAGACGGCCGAACGACAGCTCGCCGTCGACCACCGTAGCCTCCGTCACGCACCAAGTCGGTCAACACGTGTTGACTGGTCAACTTCTAATCTGGAAATATTTGACTTGCCCAATATGGCAACTGCTATTTATAGACTTTCAATTTTGGGAAGCTTTCAAACACCCTTTTCGGTAAACTTCGAATATCCATAACTTTCTCGTCGTAATTCCGATTTCGATAATTCTCGCGGCCACAAACTCGTCTCGACATGTTCTTCAATTATCACCCAAAGTCAAACACATCGACCAATCGGATAAAAAGTCAACTGTTCAAACCAACACACACTTAATCGACTAAATAACCAACAATCGGAAATATTCACAACTAAATCTTCGTAACTCAGAATAATGCTCCGGAAGTTCCCACGAGCTCGAAATTAAATTCTGAACAACTTCTGTGCAGAAGCCGAAACCAAATTCTCGACCAGTAATTTAGTCGTTAAGAAGGTCGCCATTATAAACTCGATTATATCGAAACTTCAAATATTCATAATTAATTCCTCTGTCGTCCAAATAACGATCCGGAAGCGCCCACGAATTCGAAATCACACGTAGAACGACTCTCGAGAAGAGACTCAGCTCCCATTCTTGGCCAATAATTAAGTCGTTAACAAAGCTGGCAACTCAAACATCAATCGGAAATCCGCTATTAAGCAGTAACTCACGTATATAGCTGATCATACTGCTGATTCTGGTCCGGGTCGTCACAGAATCTGATTCAACCTCAAGCCTCACAACACCATGCTCCTCAGCTAATATCAAACCATGATATAGCCCCCAAGCCTCAGCATCCAGCACAGTACTAATACCAACCATAACCTGGAACCCAAAGAGCCAGACCCCATCTCCATTTCTCATAACTCCCCCAGCACTAATATGGCCCAAAGAGTTCCTAGAACCATCAACATTAAGTTTAAAGGTCCCTGCAGGTGGCCTCAACCAAGCAAGCTCATTAATACAGTAATTCTGCCCACCAACAATATTAGCCTTAATATTAGCATTGCACCATTCCAGACTAGCTTTGTCAATGATATGTTGAGCATTACCAGGACATTGAAAATTGGCATCAAAAAAAGATTTATTACGCCACTTCCAAATGTACTAGAGCACTATCACAAAATAGTCACTCCATTTGATCCCAGACTCCATCTTGCGAGTAAAGTGTAAGAGAGCCTCAAACCACTCATTCTAGTTTAGACTAAAGGTTCTTTTAAAAGAACTCGGGATGATCAGCATAATCCAAATTTTTTTAGCCTGAACTGTGACGACCCGAACCGAAAATGGAATGATTATCGACTTGTTTGGCGAGTTTCGCGATTAGTCGCAATTTCGTCGTAATTGGTTATTTTGGCGGCCTCGTTAACGATTAAATTATCGACTAAGAATTTGATTTGAGATCCTTCATGAAAGTTGTAGAGAATTTAATTTCGAGTTCGTGGGAACTTCCGGAGGATTATTCCGAGTTTCGAGGAATAAGCTGTGAATATTTTCGGCCGTTAGATTTTGTCGTATTTATCCATTTGGGATTCGATACGTGTAAGGTATAAATATGGGCGAATACGTGACGAATCGGGAAACTTTCCATTTTGGGAAATTTGGCCCGTTGACCAGTTTGACCCGTGGGTCAAAACTGACCCATTCCAAGCCGAGTTTTGTTTGCCTTCGTTGAGCTCGATTCCGGCCTCTTTTGGCCATGGTGTTTTCATGAAAGTTGTTGGGCTTGAGCTCCTCTTTCTTTTTATAGGTCATTCGTTCAATTTGGTTGCCGGATGAAGAAGTTAAGGCTTGCTAAAGTTTGGGAATTTTGGGTGGTATTCCGGCGAGGATTGGCGACGTTGGTGGCGGCGGAGGTGGCCGAGATGGAGCTCGGGGTTTGAGGGTTTTTGTTAGCCTTGGAGAGAGGAAGCTATTGGAAGTGGTTTCAAGGGTTGCCGTGGCCGGAGGAGGGAGAATGGTGAAATTGAAATTCCGGCGAGGGTTTGCACTTTTGAGGTGAGTTTTGGACCTTTTCCGGTAAAAATTGGCCTTAACTTTGAACTGGAAAGTTGTTGGAAATGTCGAGATCTTCAAATCCATGTGTAGGTTGCATTTTTTGGGCCGGTGTGATTTTTCGGCGGCCGTGCGCGGCGGCGACTTTTCGGTCGAGGTGTTTTTCGACAAGTGGTATGTCGTTTCGCTCGGAATCGCGTACCGATTGCAGTGGTGAGGTTTATTTTTCGAATTGAGCATCGAAAATTATAGTGAAGTTTTATGGTGTGATTATCGGATTTTGACGATTTCGTCGATATTGAATTATATGTTTCCGGGAACGGTTGTTTCTCTTGATGTGACTCGATGTTTTGAGTTATGATTTTGAGCAGTGAATTTTATGATTATCTAGGGGATCGTGATTGTTCGTTTGGCGAGGGATTTTCCGCCGGATCACTAGATTAACGCGTACTGCGTTATGCTCATCTGTGAGTGGACTTTTCTATTTTCACTGTCGTTGCGAGTTCGTGATTTTTCGTATTTATTTATATACGATGTTGAGATTATTTATTACTTTTGGAGGTATTATTTTATATTTTATATGGTGATGGCATTACTTGCATCGATGCTTCGGCTACTCGGCTGATCACCGGTAGTCAGACCCAGAGTGGAGAGATTCCTCTGGACAGGGTTGAAAGATTCCCCTAGGCAAGGTTTTGAGATTCCCCTGTTATGCCGCTAGGGTTGAGAGATTCCCCTACCCTATCACCGTCAGGCTTGAGAGATTCACCTGACCGTCGGGCTTGAGAGATTCGCCTGGCACCTCCATATATACTTTCCGAACTCGATTTGCATTTGTTTTATGATATATGTAAAAATGGTGAAAGACATATGTTTATTTTTGTCCACTCACTCTAACGATTTTATTTGCTTTTCCCCTGAATTTTTCGGTTTCCGTGCCCAGTTTGCAGTTCGGATTCTGGTGTCGCATGTTATGGTCGGAGGCTAGTCGTTCGAGCTACCTTTCTTTTCTAGTAGGTTTCTTGTTTTGCCTATTGTTGTATATTTTGTATATATACACTAGATGTCGCTCTGATAAGCTACTGATATGTTTTTATGTGATTTTTCCCGGATTTTTTGTAAAGTACTGTTATGTTTACTGCTTTAATTTATTGTTGTGATATTGAGAAATCCGGATGGGATTGGTGCCCACGGTTTGATTTTTGTGGCATAGGATGAAGTGTATTTTCCGAGTGCAGGTTAATGGAAATTCCGCGTTAGTAGCGTTATTCTGCCAAAATTTTTATGGTTTTTGTTCTTTCATGTTTTCAGAAGGGGTTTGATTCCGGTTTAGGAAACTAAATCGGGGTTGGGTCCTTTCAGCTTGGTATCAGAGCATTAGGTTTAGGGTTCTGTAGACTTCTGTAGTCGTGTTTACTAAGGATTTTTGAGAATGTACAGCATGTCTGGAGTGATGACCCAACTGGCCGGCGGATACTCATCAATGCTCCGGGTGTTGTATGCTTTCAAATGTTTAAAGTTTCATGATTACGTCCAGTTTGTTGTGAATAATGACTTATTCATTAGGATGCCTCCTTGACGTGCTTTCCGTGTTGGTATGGTTATGGATCCTATTGAGGATCAGTCGACGCGCGACTTGACAGTGAGTTATGGGTTTGGATGTGCATTTTGGATTCAGAGTTGTGTGTGGCATGGTTTGCCCGGTTGTGCGTGTATGGGTGCTTTCATGTTGCTTCTGAGCAGAGAATTGTGGTATTTGATGGTGTGCCTGAGTCAGATTATTGTATTTGGTGGGTTGGTATTGTGTGAGTTCCTGTTGCGACTCCATGGCCTACATTCAGGGTATTGTTTTTACGGTAATTGTTCAATCAGGCTACCTAACAACGGAAATATGGAGTGTTCACCGACCTGAGGCAGGGATGTATCGTTCACATGTTTGTCCCAGTTTGCACGTGTTATGTGGCTTCAAAGGGAGCAATGCACGAGGTTAGAGATGAGTTTGAGCTTGAGCATCAGAGGGATTTTGACTTTTATGCCTCGAGACAACCGTGAGGGGTTTGATATGCTGCACTCAGAGGCGAGGACACTGGGAAGGAAAGGTTTACACGGTTTCCGACATGTCAGTTTGAGGAAGGTGAACTTAGTCGAGATATTTGATGAGGTTGAGTTCAGACACCTCGGAATCAGTATCTTCATCAGGCTGTGGCCTTTTCGATTATGTTGAGGGTTATCTGAACAAGGCAGAAGATCCGTTTGGTGGAAAAGGAAATCACAGAGTAGTAGACTTGATCCTGTGGCATGAGTTAGGGTGGTCATTAGTGATCCTTCCACACAGCAGGCGTCCCTGTGATTTGTGTTCATGGAGCACTCTCAGTTGCTATTTTGGTGGCCAGGAGGGTCACGTTACGAGGGGACGTCCTCAGTCAGCTGTTTTAGTGGTTCGACAGCTTAGAGTTCAGGAGGAGGTCAAGATGCTATTTCGGGAGTTTGACCAACGCAGCCTTCTAGACGAGTCAATCAGCAAAGTCGCAACCAACGTGAACGGTTAGTTGGGCATGTCAGAGTTCGTGTCACGACCCTGTGGGAGGACAGAGTTTCTTTGAGGTTACCGTTGCATGACATCCATGGCTAATATGCCTACATCTCCACTTCCGGGGTTATGGAGAGTGTTGTATCCATCCGGAGAGGTTGTGAGATCTTTGTTGGAGGTTATGGGTTAGCCGCGGATTTTTTATAGCTGGATATCGTCGATTTTGATGTGATTTTGGGTATGGACTTCATGGCGACACATTGGGCTATGTTTGATTGTCACAAGAAGGAGGTTGTGTTTCGACGACCCGGATTCCCCGAGATATTGCTTCGCGGTGAAAGAATTCTTCATTGCCATGTGTGGTTTCAGCAATGAAGGCCGAGCGGATGATGAAAAAGGGGTGTGTAGCATACTTAGCTCATGTTTTGGGTACTACGGCTGCTATGCCAGACATTGGTGATATTGAGGTGGTTTCCGAGTTTCCAGATATGTTTTCGGAGGAGTTACCGGGTATTCCTCCAGTGCGCGAAATTGATTTCACCATTGAGATTTTATTGGGTACTGGACCCATATCACAGGCATCTTATCGAGAATTGCTGGAGAGGATTTTATACGACCCAGTGTATTACCATGGGGTGCTCTTGCACTATTTGTGCGGAAGAAGGATGGTTCTATGCGGTTGTGCATCGACTATCGGAAGCTGAATCATGCTTCAGAGAAGAGCAAGTATCCGTTGCTGCGGATTGACGACTTGTTTGATCAGCTCACAGGAGCTTAAGTCTTTTCGAAGATTGATTTCGGGTCTGGATACCATCAGTTGATGATCAGTGAGTCTGATGTGGCCAGGATCGCTTTCAGATCACAGTGCGGGCATTACGAGTTCTTGGATGTACCGTTTGGGTTAACCAATGCCCCCGCAGATTTTATGGACTTGATGGACCGGGTGTTCAGACGGTTTCTGGACAAGCTTGCGGTCGTGTTCCTCGGCAATATCCTAATTTATTCCAGGAGTGTGGGCCAGCACAAGAAGTATTTGCGAGCTGTTTTGCGGACTTTGCGAGATGATCAGTTGTTTGCGAAGTTCAACAAGTGTGAGTTTTGCTTGGATAGCGTGAAATTTTTGGGGCACGTGATATCAGCTGAGGAAGTCAGTGTGGATCCTGATCAGATAGAAGCCGTGATTGAATTGGAGTAGACCTACCACCGTACCAGAGATCAGGAGTTTCTTGGGTTTGGCAGGTTACTATCGGCGCTTTGTATATGATTTTTCTCGGATTTCCACTCCACTTTCCGGATTGACGAAGAAAGGCGTCAAGTTCGAGTGTTATGATGTGTGTGAGGAGTGTTACTTACTCCTGAAGGAAAGGTTGACCACTGCACCGGTTTTGACTTTACCTGACGACTGTGGCGAGTTCGTGGTTTATAGCGATGCATCGAGATTTGGATTTGGTTATGCTTTGATGCAGCATAGCAGAGCGGTGGCTCATGGTTCCAGACAGTAGAAACTTTATGAAGTTGCGTATCCTGTGTATGATTTGGAAGTAGTTGCCTTTATGTTAGCGTCGAAGAATTTGAGTCACTACTGCTACGGTGTGCAGCGCAGTGTAGGATGTACATTGATCACTTGAGTTTCATCTACTTGCATATTCAGCCAGATTTGAGCTTGAGACAACATAGATGGATGGGATCGATTAACGACTATGGCTGCACATTTGAGTTTATCCGAGAAAGGCTAGTGGTTGTACTTTGACTATCTTTCTGGGGTGTTGTTGTTGATGCATTCAATCGGAAATCGGGAGCTTCATTGTTTCATGTGTGTGTGGTTCGAGTTTCCGTGTTAGCCGAGTTGCGAGCTACGGGAGCTGAGTTAGAGTGTGATGATGTTGAAGCTCATTGTTTTGCGTGCGTTATGCAGTAGTGGTCCGGAGATGTATCAGATACTTCAAGTTTATTACTCGTGACGCAACGTGAAGAGGAATATAGCAGCTTGTGTGAGCAGATGCCACATTTGTTGGTAGGTGAGGGCAGAGAGGCAGAGACTTGTTGGGAAGTTACGGCCATTGGAGATTTCCGATTAGAAGTTGGTGCTTGTCACTGTGGATTTTATGTATCAGTTCTTTTCCTTGTACTTCCGGAAAAGATTTCAGTGGTAGGCTGGTATAGCCGTATTTGGCGGAGGTTGTTCATTTTCGTGGTGCGCCTATGTCCCAGATTGCTGATCGAGATAATCAGTTACAACTGAGTATTGGCAAGCATTGCAGTGAGCATTGGGGACCAGATTACAGTTTAGTACCATTTCTTATCCTCAGATTGGTGGGTGATCTTAGAGGACTAATCAGACCTTGGAGGGCATGTTGTGGTCCTATGTATTGCAGTTCTGAAGGATTTGTGATCCGTAGTTTCATTGTTCGAGATTGACCTTCGAATTAGCAGGGACAGGTTGATAATTGCTCAAGTTCGACATTAAAGTTATTTTGATGTGAGCAGGTTGAGTTATGAATTTGCCATGTTATTTTGGTTCGTATATGATCATGGGGCGAGTTAGTGTTGTGCTGTATAGTTTGGCATTGCCTATAGCGTTGGCCTTTGTGTGTGTTGTATTCCATGTGGTGGAACTATATTTCAGATTTATTGTATGTTATGTACCCTATCAGTTCCTTATACAGGAAGACTTGACATTTGTGGAGGAGCCAGTTCAGATTCGGGATTTGAGGGTACATAGATTACAGCACAGAGATATTTCCTATTGTGAAGTCTGTTGACATAGTCGTTCAGCTGAGGTTGCCACTTGGGAGTTGAACTGTATGCAGAAGCAGTGTCCCTACTTTTCAGTTGGCAGACTTGGAAATTTCGAGGTTGAAATTTTTGTAAGGGGGGTAGATTTGTGACGACCCGAACCGAAAATGGAATGATTATCGACTTGTTTGGCAAGTTTCGCGATTAGTCGCAATTTCGTCGTAATTGGTTATTTTGGCGGCCTCGTTAACGACTAAATTATCGAGAAAGAATTTGATTTGAGATCCTTCATGAAAGTTGTGGAGAATTTAATTTCGAGCTCGTGGGAACTTTCGGAGGATTATTCTGAGTTTCGAGGAATAAGTTGTGAATATTTTCGACCGTTGGATTTTGTCGTATTTATCCGTTTGGGATTCGATACGTGTACGGTATAAATACAGGCGAATACATGACGAATTGGGAAACTTTCCATTTTGGGAAATCTGGCCCGTTGACCAGTTTGACCCGTGGGTCAAACTGACCCATTCCAGGCCGAGTTTTGTTTGCCTTCGTTGAGCTCGATTCTGGACTTTTTTGGCCGTGGTGTCTTCATGAAAGTTGTTGGGCTTGAGCTCCCCTTTCTTTTGGTAGGTCATTCATTCAATTTGGTTGCTGGATGAACGAGTTATGGCTTGTCAAAGTTTGGGAATTTTGGGTGGTATTCCGGCGAGTTTTGGCGACGTTGGTGGCGGCGGAGGCGGCCGTGATGGAGCTCGGGGTTCGAGGGGTTTTGTTAGCTTTGGAGAGAGGAAGCTAGTGGAAGTGGTTTCAAGGGTTGCCGTGTGACGACCCGAACCAGAATCAGTAGAGTAATCAGTGTAATCCACGAGTTAGTGCGTAATTGTTGTTTATCGATTATTGTGTGGTTTGCCAGTTTCGTTTACGACTTAATTATCGGCCGAGAATTTGAGTTGAGTCTCTTCTCGAGAGTTGTAGTGCACGTGATTTCGAGCTCGTGGGCGGTTCCGGATGATTTTTCCGATGACCGAGGAATATAATATGATTATTTGAAGTTTCGGTTTATCGACGAGTTTATCCGTTGGTATCGTGTTTATCCAAATCGTAATGGTTATCCGTTTTGGACCGTCGATCGTCCCGAGACGCGAGTATAAATATCGGAAATAGTCGAAAATTGTCGAAAATCACTATTCGGGAAGTTTGATCGTCGTTTGACCAAGGAGGAGGAGTTGACCCGCGTTGACCGAGGGGAGAAAACCGGCCACCGTTTGACTCGCCGACGACTTTCATTTTCCGGCCATCTCCGGCTTTGATTTGGGTATGGATCGATTCCTCTCTTTATTTGCAACTGTTTAGAACTTGGAATTGCTTGATTTGGTTGAGATTTGAGGGAGAAATTACAGTTTGAAAATTAGGGATTTTTGGCCGGAATCGGCCTCGACGGAGGGAGGTGCTCCGGTGATTTTCCGGGGAGGATCGTTGGTGGGTTTTGTTGGGTTTTGGACAGTGATCATTGTCCCTTTAGTTTGAGAGGACGAGGTGGCGCGACGGCGCCGGAATCGGTCCGGGAAGTTTTCCGGCCGGTTTGGACCACCGTGGCTTTCGAGCTGATTTTTGGCAACAGTGGTGGTTGGATGGTGGTGGTCCCTTTGTTAAAGTTGTTTGCCTTGTTGAGGAGATCATTGTTGCAGCTCGGCCGCCGGCGGTCAACGCTGGAGCTCCGGCGACCCGTTGATTTTTTGGAATTCAATGTTTTTAATGTCGTTTTTCTCATAATCGCGCTGTGACGACCCAGAACAGAATTAGTAGTGTAATTAGCTTAGTCCATGAGGTTATGCGTAATCGCGGATTTCCGACAGATAATTGAATCGCCAGACTTGATCACGACTTAATTATTAGCCAAGAATTTGAGCTGAGTCTCTTCTCGAGAGTTGTTGTATGCGTGATTTCGAGTTCGTGGGCGGTTCCGGGTCATTATTTGGACGACCGAGGAATATAATATGAATATTTGAAATTTCGGTATATTGTCGAGTTTATCCGTTTGTGTTCGAGTCCATCAGAATCGTGATTGTGAACCGTTTTAGACCGTTGATTGACCCGAACAGTAGATGGAATGATTATCGACTTGATTTGCGAGTTTCGTGATTTGTCGTGATTTCGATGTAATCTGCTAATATGGCGGCCTTGTTAGCGACTAAATTATCGGACGAGAATTTGATTTGGGATCCTTCGTAAGAGTTATAGAGAATTTAATTTCGAGCTTGTAGGAACTTCCGGAGGATTTTTCCGAGTTACGAGGATTATGTTATGAATATTTTCGATCGTTGATTATTTAATCGGATAAGTTTGTGATGGATTGAACCGTTGAATTTTTATTGGATTGGTCGATGTGTTTGACTTCGGGTGGTAATTGAAGAACATGTCGAGATGAGTTTATTGCCACGAGAATTATCAAAATCGGAATTACGATACGAAAGTTACGGGTATTCGAAGTTTGTCGTAAAATATATTTTAGAAGTTTCCAAATCGGGAAAGTATTTATTGTGGCTTCCTGTTTGGGAAAGTCAAAGTTGGTATTCAATGTTGTTGACCGGTCAACCGTGGGAAGAGGAAGAGCTCGACGGCTTGCCAGCGGTGGCTCGCCGTCCGGCCACCTCCGAGCTCGGCTTTAGGTCCGTTCAACTCGCCTTGGTCTCCTTATAGAGATTCCAGCCACCACTCACGGCGTGGGTTGCTGGAAGGGAGGTGTTTTCCGGTTGAAAGTTGTAGAAATTTGGGGTTTTTGGGTGGTTCCTTTTCCGGCCAAATTGAGCTACATGAAGCATTGGGCTTTGAAGCTCTCATCACCATGAATCTAACCATATAGGTATGGAGTTCCAATTTGATTTGTACATGGAGAATTCATGGATTGAAAAGTTTGTGTAATTTCGGTTTTGCTTGAAATTGAACTAGATAGAGTGAGAATTGGACTTCGGTGTAGTTATGGAAGTTGCTTGTTGGATGATTTTGAGTGGAATAGGTTTGCTCCGCGGTTGTCGGCAGTCAACAGTAGTCAAGGTTGACTTTTCGGGGTTTTTGACAAGTTGCATGTCATTTCGCTCGGAATCGTGCCCCGATCGCAGTGGTGATGTTTGTTTTTCGATTTGAGCATCAGAAATTATAGCGAGGTTTTGAGGTGTGATTATCGGATTTTCGACAATTCGTCATTATTGAATTATGTGTTTCCGAGAACGGTTGTTTCTCGTGATATGATTCGAAGTACTGAGTTATGATTTTGAGAAATGGATTTTGTGATTATTCAGGGGTTCGTGATCCTTCGTTTGGCGAGGGATTTTCCGCCGGATCACGGGATTAATGCGAACTGCGTTACGCTAGTCTGTGAGCGGACAATTTCTTTTCACGGATTGATTGCGAGTCTTTATACACGTTTTACGAACTTGAGCATGCATACGAGATTATGTTTTACATGAGCATGTGTTATACGATTATGCTTATACCATTATACATTACGTATATGCATTTATATATTGTTTCATGCATTTGCATCGAACTATTTACGATTTGGTTTACACATAGTACAGTCTCAGTATATGTTGTTGTATCAATACACTCGCATTCCAGCTGATCCCCGAGGATGTGTACCGGGGGAGGCTGTGACTTCTGACCCGAGGCCTTTACCGGGGGGAGGCAGACCTCTGACCTGGGGCCTTTCTGGTTAGAATCACGTGTGGGTCTGGGATTCCGTAATTCAGACTGTACTAGCACGGATGTGTCCACGAGCGACCTGTGGGATTTTCTATGCATGCTCTGTACGCGTGAGGAGTTAAAGTCTCCCTCGTGTACCATATGATTTTTATACATTTGACTCGCATATGTATTTATAACATATATTATTCGACGAAAAACATTTATTTGCGTCCACTCACTCTAACAATTTTCATGTCTTTCCCCTGGGCTTTTCGTTTTCCGTGCCCAGTTTGCAGTTCAGATTCTGGTGTCGCACGTCGTGGTCGGAGGCATAGTATTCGAGCGATGTTTCTTTTATGGTAGGTTCTTAGTTTGGCCTACCATTTGTATACCTATATTAGAAGTCGCTCTGAGTATTCTGATGTATATTTTCATATGATTTTCCCCGGATTTCTGTAAAGTATAGTTATATTTATTACTTTACATTACTGTTGATATATTGAGAAATCCGGATGGGATTGGTGCCCACGGTTTGATTTTTGTGGCATAGGATGAAGTGTATTTTCCGGGTGCAGGTAATGGTAATTCCGCATTAGTAGCGTTACTCTGCCGAAATTTAGATGGTTTTTGTTGGTTCGTGTTTTCAGAAGGGGTTTGATTCCGGTTTAGGAAACTGAATTGGGGTTGGGTCCTTTCACGCGCCCCGATCGTCGCCTTGAGGTTTTCGAATTGATTTGGGTATCAGATTTTCAGTCGAGAGTTTTGAGTGGAGATTTTGGGAATTTCGTCGATTATTTTGCACAGTATTATATGTTTCCGGGAACGGTTGGTTTCCGAGGTGTGGTACAGGGTTGTGGATTATGATTTTAATCAGATATATTTTATGACTATTCAGGGGATCGAGATAGTGCTTCGGGTGAGGGATTTTCCGCCGGGCCATGAGATTAGCGCGAGTGCGCGTTTTGCTCACCTGTGAGTGGACATTTCCTTTCACGGATTGACTGCGAGTCTTTTATATACGTTTTACGAGCATGAGCATGCAGTTATGATCATGATTTTTTATGAGCATGTGTTTTACGATTATGCACTTACGAATATGCATCTATAAATATACATACCTATATATTATGTTTTATGCATGTGCATGGAAAGGATTTATGATTTGGTTTACACAGAGTACATTCTCAGTTATCAGGGTTGTATCGATACACATAGCTTCTCGGCTGATCCCCGAGTACGCTCCGGGGGGGGGGGGGACAGATATCCTGACCCGAGGCCTTTCTGGCTTGGAATCACGTGTGGGTCTGGGATCCCGTGATTCAGACTGTACTAGCGCGAGGGAGTCCATGAGTGACCCCGCGGTATTTATCATGCATGCTCTGTACGCGTGAGGAGTTAGAGTCTCCCTCGTGTACCATTTGATTTTTATGCATTTAGACTCGCATATGTTTTTATAACATATATTACTCGGCGAAAGACATTTATTTTCGTCCACTCACTCTAACGGTTTTCATGTATTTCCCCTGGGCTTTTCGGTTTCCGTGCCCAGTTTGCAGTTCAGATTTTTGTGTTTCACGTCATGGTTGGATGCTAGTTGTTCGAGTTACCTGTGTTTTCCAGTAGGTTTCTTGTTTCGCCTACTGTTGTATGTTTTGTATATATTTACACTAGAGGTCGCTCTGATACATTCTGATACATGTTTTATACGAATTTTCTCGGATATACTATATATTACAGTTATGTTTACTGTTTATTGATATTGATATGATATTGAGAAATCTGGATGGGATTGGTGCCCACGGTTGGGCTTTTGTGGCATATGATGAAGTGTTTTTTTTTCCGTGTGCAGGTAAAGGCAATTCCGCGTTAGTAGCGTTACTCTGCCGAAATTTTAATGGTTTTTGTTGGTTCACGTTTTCAGAAGGGGTTTGATTCTGGTTTAGGAAACTAAATCGGGGTTGGGTCCTTCCAGCCATGGCCGGAGGGAGAACGGTGAAAATTGAAATTCCGGCAAGGGTTTGCACCTTTGAGGTGAGTTTTGGACCTTTTCCGGTTAAAAATTGCCTTAACTTTGAACTGGAAAGTTTTTGGAAATGTTGAGATCTTCAAATCCATGTGTAGGTTGCATTTTTCTGGGTCGGGGTGATTTTTCGGCTGCCGGCGGCAGCGGCGACTTTCTGGCCGAGGTGTTTTTCGACAAGTTGTATGTCGTTTCGCTCGGAATCGTGCACCGATCGCAGTGGTGAGGTTTATTTTTCGAATTGAGCATCGTAAATTATAGCGAAGTTTTATGGTGTGATTATCGGATTTTGACGATTTCGTCGATATTGAATTATATGTTTCCGGGAACGGTTGTTTCTCGTGATGTGACTCGAGGTTTTGAGTTATGATTTTGAGCAGTGGATTTTATGATTATCCAGGGTATCGTGATCGTTCGTTTGGCGAGGGATTTTCCGCCGGATCACTGGATTAACGCGTACTGCGTTATGCTCATCTGTGAGTGGACTTTTCTATTTTCACTGTCGTTGCGAGTTCGTGATTTTTCGTATTTATTTATATACGATGTTGAGATTATTTATTACTTTTGGAGGTATTATTTTATATTTTATATAGTGATGGCATTACTTGCATCGATGCTTTGGCTACTCGGCTGATCACCGGTAGTCAGACCCAGAGTTGAGAGATTCCTCTGGACAGGGTTGAGAGATTCCCCTGGGCAGGGTTGAGAGATTCCCCTGTTATGGTGCTAGGGTTGAGAGATTCCCCTAGCCTATCACCGTCGGGTTTGAGAGATTCGCTTAGCACCTCCATATATACTTTCCGAACTCGCTTTGCATTTGTTTTATGATATATGTAAAAATGGTGAAAGGCATATGTTTATTTTCGTCCACTCACTCTAACGATTTTATTTGCCTTTCCCCTGGATTTTTCGGTTTCTGTGCTCAGTTTGCAGTTCGGATTCTGGTGTCGCACGTCGTGGTCGGAGGCTAGTCGTTCAAGCTACCTTTGTTTTCCAGTAGGTTTCTTGTTTTGCCTACTATTGTATATTTTGTATATATACACTAGAGGTCGCTCTGATACGCTACTGATATGTTTTTATGTCATTTTCCCGGATTTTCTGTAAAATACACTTATGTTTACTGCTTTACTTTATTGTTGTGATATTGAGAAATCCGGATCGGATTGGTGCCCACAGTTTGATTTTTGTGGCATAGGATGAAGTGTATTTTCTGGGTGCAGGATAATGGCAATTCCGCGTTAGTAGCGTTACTCTGCCGAAATTTTTATGGTTTTTGTTGGTTCGTGTTTTCAGAAGGGGTTTGATTCCGGTTTAGGAAACTAAATCGGGGTTGGGTCCTTTCATGAACATAGTCCCTAAATAAATGCAGTAAGTTCTCATCTCCACTGCCACACACAGAACACGCATAGGAGGAAGCCATACCTCTTATGTGGCTTTGAGCATTAGTAAGAAGCTTCTTGTGATGGATAGTCCACAAGAAAGTTTTCAACTTAGGAGGAATGTTGAAACAACAAATTCTCTTCCATTTAGCAAAGGCACCATCAAAGTCAAAAAAGGAAGAATATGCAGATTTAACAAAAAAAAATTCATTAGAAGCATGATCCCAAATACGCACATCATCACCACAACCCTTAAAACCAAGAGGGACATTGAGAAATTTCAGCACAATCTCATTAGGAAGAAGGAACTGCAACAGATTCAGATTCCAACCACAGTCATCCCACATATCACATACAAAAGCACTCTCATCAATATTCACATATGGGAGAGCAACATCCTTTAATTTCCCATCAGGAAGCCACACATCAGTCTAGAACTTAACTTGTTTTCCATTACCAATCCTCCAAAACAAACCATTTCTTAATAAAGAAGCACCATGAGCAACACCTCTCCATGTGCTAGAGCAATCCACAAGGCACACATACTCAAGATTTAGAATATTATGCTTATTCAAATACTTCTTTTTATACATATTGGCTCAAAGTCCCTCATCCCTTTGGGAAATTCTCCAGCTAGTTTTGGCCAAGAGGGCCTGGTTCATTTGTTGAGATTTCTTAATACCAAGACCACCAAGACATTTGGGTTTTCAAACAGTGTCCCACTTGATAAGGTGAGTTTTCTTCTTCTCATCAGTGTCACCCCAAAGGAAATTCCTATTCAACCTGTCAAGCTTCTCACATAAGTTTAAGGGAAGCTTAGCAATACACATAGAGTAGATGGGGATGGCACAGGAAACTGAATGAACCAAAGTTAATCTCTCAGCCATGCTTAAGGTTCTACTTTTCCAGCTTGCCAATCTGCCTTCCACTTTATGCAACAAGCTAGAGTAAGTGGAATTGCTTATCCTATTATGAACTAAGGGCATCCCAAGATAAAAACCAAGATCATCAGTCACAGGGGAACCACAAATGTTGCTTATCTCCTCAGCCAGGCTCCTACTCACATTAGGGGAACAACATAGCAAGGGCTTATCAAAACTGACAGATCGCCCAGACTGTTCACAAAACAAATCTAGACATTATTTAAGGATGTGAGCTTAGGAAGAGGATGCTGCAGAAAAGATAAGAAGGTCATCAACAAAAAATAAGTGGGAGATTTTAGGACCTATTTTAGAAGACTTCGCTGGCTTCCATAACTTCATATCAATAGCAGTGTGAAATAAATGGGATAACCTTTCTATACACAGCAAAAAAATGTAGGGAGAGAGGGGATCACCCTGCCTAATGCCCCTTTGCCCTTTAAATTTCTCAGTTAACTTACCATTGAAAGAAAGTTGAAAACTTGTAGAAGTTATACAACTCATAATCAGCTGAATTAAACTAAGAGGAAGGTGAGCTTCACAAGGAACCTTGTTAATAAACTTCCAGCTAAGCCTATCATAAGCCTTAGAAAAATCAACCTTCCATGCCAAGAAACCCCCATTTCCATGAGATTTTTTGAACATATGAAGCCTCTCTTATGCCACCATGATGTTATCAGTTATTTGCCTTCCAGGAATGAAGCTTACTTGATTAGGACTTACAAGGTTTTTGATCTACGCATTTTATGCTTGATTATTAATGTAATTCTCTCTACATTTTTCTATGCTATGAGCTTAGTGAATACGTTTCTAACTTACTTTATATTTTTAGGTAGAAGAATAAAGGAGGATGGACAAAAGGAACAAAATTGAGCTGAAAATGTCAATAACCGTAAAAAACGCACTTCAGAGGATTTTTGCATTTCTGGACATCGGAGATGGGCCGACCCATTAAGAAATTAATTCGGCCCATTTATTAAAGTCCAAGTCAGCCAAGAAGGAAGTTCTAAGTCAATTATTTCGTCCAAAATGATCAAGCAAGTAACTTGGTAATGCAAGTTGATGAAAGATCTTAGGTGACTAAGGAGGTGACTAAGGACTAGCTTGGTGACTAAGGAGGTGACTAAGGACTAGCTTGGTGACTAAGGAGGTGACTAAGGCTGTGCAACTAGGTGGAAGGATAAGATGAAGAGGTTTCCTTCCCTTGAAGGAAGAGGCAAATGCCATACCCTTTGCCTATAAAAGGGGAGTTCAGCCATGAACATCATGATCTCACATTCCAACAACAAAATCTCTGCCTAAATCACCTCCTTGAATCCAAAAGAAGAAGGACTCCTCCCAAGGCCGAAACACCACGAGCACCACCTCCTAGAAATCCCTCATCCATCCATAAGTGTTCTTGGCTCGATTTGGCCTTGGATATTTGTGTCCTCCATCCATCAAAGGAGTTGCTACATCAAGATTTACGGTGCGATTTTACGGAATCAAAAGTGTAACATGAGCCATTTGTATTTATTTTCAGTTTTGTGTAGTTTTCTCTACTTTTGTATGACAAGACTAAGTTTTGATATAAGGGTATTTATTTCTAATTTTTACTAAGTTTCTTCCATGTGTTTATAGTTTTGATTCGAATGCATGTGCTAGCTTATGTTGTTCTTAATGCTTGAAACTATTTTTAGTAGATACTCGATTTGGTTCTTCTTTGAGCATGTTTCACGAACTAATAAAAAAGATAAAATTGGATTAGATAGTTAGCTCGATTTGGTTGCTGTCTTGTTCAATATAAGCATGTGTATGTATTTTGATTGAAGCTATAGATTTCGTTGACACTTAGGATTAATCGGATAATTAAATATGCTAGGTTGTTAGCATGTGATGATCACTTGTATATATGTTAGTCTTAGATTTTATTTTCGGTTTAGAAAGCATGTTTACGATTCTATGTTCTTGTTTGTTTAGCTTGTCTATGAGTTGAAGCATGATAGAACTTAGGGTTTCTCTATGTGTTTTCTGCCATGTTTTGTCTTTATATTTCATAGATTAATAACCAAACTTTCAAACCCTCCATACCTTTTACTTTACGTTTACAAACATTGTCATGCTTAGTACCCTCAATCTCTGGTTAAGAACGATCTCTACTTATCAATGCTACATCTACAAAGAAGGGTTTTAAATTGCATACGTATGAACTATGTGTTGAGTGTTTACTTTGTGTTAATATTTGATGCATGTTTTACGCATATCAACTTTTCATGGCAGGTCTGAGCTTACTCACAATAATTTTAGAGATGATTTTATAAACAATGGAGCACAAGCTGATTGGTCTAATGTCCTTCATATGTTGAGGACCATCAATCTTGGGAAACAAAGAGATGATGGTGTGATTGAAACCCTGGGGAATCTCTCCAAGCTTGAAGGCCTTAAAAACCTCATTACATATGTTAGAAGAATACAAAGGCCAGCGGTGTTGATAGAAAATGGCAGGAAAATCATCACATCCAGGAGCTTTGAGCCCTCCAATTGAGAACAAAGCCTTTTTCACTTCCTCAACAGTAACAATGCTACACATATTTTCCAGAATATCAACATTAATAGCAGGGAAAAGGCAAGGAATGTCCACACTGTTAGTAGAATTAATCTGTTGGGAGAAGAGGTCAACAAATAATTCATTAGCAGTCCTCTTCATATTGATACTATCAGTAAACCAGTTTCCAGATAAATCAAACAGACCTTCAATCTTGTTTGTTTTCCTTCTAACCACAATTGTGAGATGGAAGAATTTGATATTCTTTTCATCCTCCAAGAGCCACTTAACTCTAAATTTTTGCTTCCAAAACAAGCATTCTTGCTCTACCAATTTTTCATACTTAGCAATCAATTCAGCTTCAAGATTAATGAGAAAAGTGTTCTCACTTGATAGCCCTTGCCTTTTGAATACCCCAATCCTGGCAAGAAGTCTTTTTTTCCTCTGGAAAAGGTTCCCAAACACATTGATGTTCCAATCAGAGAAAGCAACATACAAATCATGGAGTTTATTAACAAAAGAACCATGCAGGCTATGCCAAGTGCCTGAGACAAACTCATTATATTCCAAATGGGACATCCACATAGCTTGAAATCTAAAGGCAATCTTTTTCCAATCAATATAATTGTTAGACCGGAGCTGAAGCAATATGAGACAATGATCAGACTTAATCTTAGGAAGATGTCTCACAAAAGCCTCCTCAAACATAGCCCTCCAATCATAGCAACAAATGGCCCTATTAAGCCTCTCCTTCATAGTCTTGTTTGCCTAAGTATAACAAGACCCCTTGAAGCCTAGATCAACGAAAGCCATATCATTAACCCAATCTCTCAACTTACCAATCCTACCATGGTAAGGACCAAAATTCTTATCAACAGTGGAGATGAGCTCATTAAAATCCCCAATACACATTATAGGGAGCTGATATCTCTCATAAACAGCAGAAAGATGAGGCCAAAGAGTGGCTCTCAAAGTGTTTATTGGGCTAGCATAAATAGAAGAAAGCAACCAAGGAGAGTTACCAGCATTATTAATTCTCACGGTAATAGCCTGAAAAGAGATGTCAATCTCATCAATAAACAGTACAGATGATTTCCAAAGAACCTAGATACCACCTGAAAAACTAGTTGCCTCATTGACAATGAATTTGTAATAACCAAGCTGAGAGAAAAACCTACCATTCCTAGAAAAAGGAACTCTAGGCTCGCAAATCATTAGAAGATCCACAAAATTAATCTTAACCAAATCAGAAATAGAATTTCTTAAGTTGTCACCACCAACACCTCTAGCGTTCCAAAACATGACCTTAATCATTAAAACAAGCTAGGGCGAGTGGGATGGAGTCCCAAAGTCAAGCAAAGAACACTACCTCCTCACTAGGAGAAGGTAATGCGTCATCCTTAGCCAATTGGCTATTGTCCTTAAAACTGTCTCAACAAACCTCCACATCATCAATATTAAGAACAACAACAATAGATCTCATAGCTTTCTCAACTTCAATGCAAATCCTAGCAAACTTTGCTCTAGTTTGTTTGAGTGTGATAGGGTCTTAACCATGTTCCCCAAAGTCATACCAATCTTTTCTAGTGGAAAAGGCTTAAAGTACTTAATGGGAAGTTCTTCAATTCTAACCCACGCCATGGAGCCAATACAAGTAGTTCGAGGTTCAAACTTATCACTCCATTTCTACACAACCAAAGTTTGGCCGGCCAAGATCTAAAGCCCCTCCACATAGAGCATACACCGTCTCTACCTCCATATTGAACTTGACTATGTAAAAGTCATTTGGTAAGTCAATGAGCTGCCAACTCCCTTGACCTTCCACTTACATCTCAAGCCCTGCAACGTGAACTCATAACTAGTTGAGGAGTTAGGTTTCCCCATCAACTTCACAATAACAGCACATCTCCAATCCAGATTCAGACTAGAATGAACATTCTTAGAGAATGTTACATTCTTCCCATGAAGACCCTCAGAGAAACACACATCCTCATTTGAGGCCTCAAAATCATCCATCATAACCTTGTGGAACTTCGAGATTAGACTGCGCAAAACAGTAGCATAGCTACTGGCTTTGCCTATCGAAGGCACAACAACATCAGATTCAGTAGCAGTAATTGTCAAATTCGCAAGATCTGAAACCAGATCTAAACTCGTACGAACATGTTTCCTATGCAGCTCAACAGGAGGATCCCCTCCGCCACTTCCCTTAGGAAGGGCAGAGAAAACGAAAGTAGCCGGAGCAGCCACCAGATCATTCAAAGGTCACCGGAAACTACACACTTGAAAGGAGATTACCCAATTGAAAGCAAAGTTCAGCAACAGATACTTTAGGAAAAAATCGCCGCGCATGGAGCGGTTCTCCTAAACAGATAGATGATGTCTTTTTGAGTCAGATTCAATTTCAATCCTAGTAATGCCAGCCAAAGTTTGTCTGGCCAAGATCCATGACCCTCCACATAGAGCATACACCATATCTGCCTCCAGATTGAACTTGACTATGTAAAAGTCATTTGGTAAGGCAATGAGCTGTTTGCCTTCAGGAGGATCCCCTCTGCCACTTCCCTTAGGAAGGGCAGAGAAAACGAAAGTAGTCGGAGAAGCCAGCAGATCAGTCAAAGGTCACCGGAAACCGCACACTTGAAAGGAGATTACCCAATCGAAAGCAAAGTTCAGCAATGGATACTTTAGGGAAAAATCGCCGCGCGTGGAGTGCGTTCTCCTAAATAGATAGATGATGTCTTTTTGAGTCAGATTCAATTTCAATCCTAGTAATGCCAGCTTTCATTACCAGCTGGAGGTCATAGAAGTCTCCGCCTCCAATATTTCTCCTTTACCCAAGTTGATCTGGAAACCTGACTTCCAATTGCCATGCTCGCTCATCCCTTTCTTATCAACCCTCCTGCTCCAATACAACCAAAACTATTCCTAGTTCCATCAATATTCAACTTGCACCATTCACAGGAGGCTTTTGCCAAGAGAAAAGGACAGGTTCACACTTTGGGACCAACACTCTTTAGGCAAGCCTCATGCCAATCAATAGCAGACTAAACACAAATCTTAGCTCGATCATTGGGTAGAACAAAGGCAGTATCAAATATCTGTTTTTTCTGCCATTTCCAGAGATGTCAACAACAATGCACAAACATATTAGCCCACCATATATCATGAACAAGAGTCTGATAATGTAGATTAGCATGGAGCCAGCGCTCCTAGTTTAAACCAAAAGTTCCCTTCACAGCATGAGGCATAGTAAAGCTCCTCCAAACTTTTAGCTCTCTGGCAATCTCTAAAGATATGTAAGAGAGTTTCATCACCATCTCCACATATTGAACATGTGGCATTATTAGTTATTAGTCAAATTTCTCCTCATTCTTTGCACATTAAACTGGAGCTTATTATGAATGACAACCCAGAGAAAGGTCTTCTGTTTAGGAGGTATGGACATTTTTCATATCTTGTGCCATACAAGATTGTTGTTGGACATATCAAAACCAGAGAGATAGGCAGATTTAACACTGAAAATGCCATTAGAAGAAGCATTCCAGACTTGGGCATCCATAGCACTTCCCTCAAACCGAGTAGGCACACATGATTCTTTGAAAAATATCAGTGGGTAAGATTTCGTAACATCTTTCAAAACTATTAATCAATTTTTATTACATTAATGGCCACAACAAGCAAATCTCTTACAAAACTATATCAAAGGAAAACTTCTAACAAGGACGGGAAAATAAAAAACCTTCAGCTCCAAAGTAACTGATTTTTAACAGAGATTCTGCCATGTTTCTCCTTCAAATTTTCTTCCTTGTAATCAAGTGTCCATTTCTCAAATGTACAGTCAACAAAATCATAATAACCACCATGCACAGAAAGAACGCCTTTCTTCACCTTTTCTTCTATCCATGGGTAAGTGAGTAGGTTTAACAATGAACGGTTCACTGATTCCTGCAGAAGAATAGCATTAATCATTTCATTAAGAGAAAAACTATGCAGTTTAGTTGCAACATCAAGAAAATTAAATCATTGAAGTATTTTCCGATGGGAAATGTCACACAAAAATCTGAGAACTATAGATACTTAACGCTCCCTTCAGACGCAATGTATGTACTGCTTTGGCTGAAAGTTTCTAATGTAAATTTATTTTACCCCTAAAAAAGTAGTGTGAGAACTATCAATTTGGGTTAACTATGAGCATATTTAAATGAAATCAAGATAGGACTTATGATAATTTTGTCAGGGAAATCACTAGCATTGAACAAGTTCGTAACCGAAAAGAAGAGAAAAGGGGTTACCTTCTCACAGTGTTTGCATTGCTGGTCAAAGCTGAGCGTGGAAGCTGCAGCCTTTGTCCACAACCTTGCCTCCTTGCCATTAACAACCCAATTTTGGATAAAGCTACTGATCAAACAAATTTTAAGGATGTGAGAAACATAACGTGACAGAATAAAAGAGAATGTAGAACAATCATCAGCAACAACTTGTTAATAATCAGCATTAACCTTTTGTCTACTTCATCATTCATACTCATAAGTGCACGAATGCCTCCACAGCAGCTGTGACCAACAACCAATATGTTTTTTACCTGTAAGGTAAGTATCAATTAGGATAATTTGAACAAAGAAATGTGTATAGTTCGGTTATACACACACACTGTGAAGTAATCCTTTACACAGTCAGCCTCTCTTAATTTCTTATTAAATAGCCTGAAAACAAGTTCAAGACCTTTTCTCATGAGTATGCAACTTATGTATGTGCATAAACATTTCCTACACACTACTATCAACCACTAAGCTTATGATGTGCAAGCAATAGCATAAATACGCACATGAAATGAATTGACATTTTACTTACTTCAAGAGTATTTACAGAAAACTCCAGTGCAGCATGTGTTTCTGAGGGTCCACTCTGCAAATGCATAAACAAAACAAAAAAGTAAGATTTTAAAAGAATTTGGTGATAATTTCTCGTGTCATTACTCATTATAAAGTTTTAATTTCTAAGGCATTAATCCCAACGTTACAGGTAACAGAAGGAAAGAAGATATTATACATCATGCTTACCTCAAAGGCAGGTACCAAATTTGCAATGTTCCGCACCATAAATGCTTCTCCTGGCTGGAATCCCAAAATGGTAGAGGGACAGACCCTGGAGTCTGCACAACCAATCACCAAAAACTGTTCCAAAAATCATCAGTAACAAATGTGTATTCTCCCAGACACTCGAAACATGTTGTAAAGAAACATACAATTACATAGACTAATCAGAACAATACCTTTGGTGCTTGGCCCTTGGCAAGATTTTGATAGTGTTCCAAGTTTTCCCTATTCATAATGAAAAGTCCAAATTAGGAATCAGAATGTTGAACTATATAGAGTATTAAGACCATGACCAGAATACTTGGCCACTTACATATATTTATGCTTTTTGAAGCCAAGAAACCGCTGTTTCATATCTTCAAACAACGCGCTCCCATCTTCAGTTTCAACTAGTCTCTCCAGTTTGTTGTTTGTACGTTTTTCGGTCAGGCCTATGGGCTCTCTGGAAGCCTTGATGGTTAAACCTGGATGGTTACTGCAAAGGGAAGAAAGAGAACATTTCAACACCACGAATCATGTGTGAAAGTTCAAGTTAAGCAGGTTACTCAGATAATAGAGACATGCTTATCTCTTAGGATCAATCCGAAGGTTGCATGTAGTCGTAATCTTATACTGTATACATCTCCTATATACAAATCATGAAACAGAGACAATCAGAATCTCGTGACTCCCCACAAGACCTACCTCCTCTAGATAAACCCATTATACTGATCTCAGTTATAAAAGGAGCAGTCCATTAATTTGCAGCTGAGATTGTGATCAATAGTATTAGGAAAACAAACCTAGAGTCGTACAGTTATGTCAGCATATATAGCCTTGGTTCTGGATTTCAATTTGTCAGACTAGTTATAGTTGACACTAATAACAGAAACTGGAATCCCAGCTTATAGAGCTGAAACATACTTGGGCATAGCAGTCAGACAGTAAATGTAGGAATTAAGTTGAAGCAACAAGCAACTCACATGAAATTAGTGAATAACCCGAAACGGGTCAGCGGAATTTTCCCTGATTTGGGCTTGGAACCAAAGATCTGCACACAAAAAAATCCAATGAGAAAAAAAGAAGGAGAAAGAGAATGTAAACGAAATTGGGTGAGAACTGAGATTTAAAGAGGAAATGAAGTTACCGTGAATGGGGTGAGTGAGTAAGAGGAGTCCTTTGTTGAAACAGAGGAAGAAGAAGAAGAAGAAATTGGGGCCAGAATTGCCATGGAAGAGGAGAGGTCAGCTCAGAATGGCATAGAGATTGAAGACAATGAGTAGTTATTTAAAACAAGATTGGTTTGGATTTGAGTTTGAGTTTGAGTTTGGTTGAGTTGGTTGGGGAGATGAAGAAACATTATTTTTGTCCTCTCCAAGAAAGACGGAGAAAACGAAGTTAAAAATTGATGGCCAGCTACAGCTACAGCTGCACTTTTATAGAGTTAAAGAGAATCGAGAGAGCTTCTGAGCCAAAACTCGGAATTAGATGCTCCGCTGTCTTTTCAGAATTTCATGTCCACGGTTACAGTTAAACACAGCCAGCAAGCATCAGGACTACTTTCCTTTTTCCTTCGTTTTTGTCTTCTAGGTGACAATTGTACGATTTGTACCGCACCGAACAGAATCTTCATTTCTGCAACTCTGAAAAATTGTCCTTATTTTTTCCTCTATAAAAAAGTAAAAACCTATTCATTAAATTAAGCACATTAAACAAGGCAAGTTCATTGTAGAAAATGCTCATGAAGCTCTCTCTTCTTCTTCTCCTTCTTCATTTTGACCTAACGTCGTCTGGCGGCTAGAGTTTTGTGTTCAGGCTGCTTCTTCTCGGTTTTTCACATCTGTTATTGTTGTCTCGTCGTCATGGATAGACTGTGGCAGCCAAATTGGATCTTGGAGTGTCAAGTGAGAAGTCATCTCCCAATGACTTCTCCTACTTGCTTGTTTGGATGACGGCGTAGAGCGAGGATGATGGGATCAAGGTTTCAAGGGTTCATTTGGCACTGTGGAATCCTGGTACAGATTGCCAACGAGGAGACAGATATTGCATGGCGGTACGTGCGTGGCATGTGAGGGGTAGGATGTTCTATGCAGCCGAGTGCGATGGGTTTATTTTTTAGGGAAAGTTGTTCTGATGATCCGTTATGTATGATATGTTTTAAACTTTGATCACTCATTGATGTCAAATATCACTAAGGTCACTATTGAATTACATCGTCTATCACTTTGATCACTCCATTTATAACAAATGCTAAAAAAATAAATAACGTTGGTCAAAAATGATTTTGTACCATTCAAGTGCTAATTTACAAGGACTTTTAGATAATAACATTTTCATCTCTCTCTCTCTCTCTCTCTCTCTCTCTCTCTCTCTCTCTCTCTCTCTCTCTCTCTCTCTCTCTCTCTCTCTCTCTCTCTCTCTCTCTCTCTCTCTCTCTCTCTCAAGAGATCGCCAGCATATGCCTTCAACATCTTTAAACACAAAGGGCTTGCTCTCTCGACTTCAAAATAAATGTACTCCTCAATTTTCCATCAAGGACTAAAACACACATCATTCCTATCCAGCCCATTTCAAATCTCACTTTCCAGGATAAGAAATCAAACCCCTTTCTGGCTTAGACGTACTATATCACAACCTAGAGGTCCCGACACAGCCTCCTTGCTCCTCCTTCCTCGGACTTGTTGATCGTCGCATACCCATGGAGACCTCCTCAATCAAGAGCGAGATCACCTGAAAATAGATGGGTTGCCCAAATCTACATTTTGGGTTCCCACAGTGAGAGAGAGAGAGAGAGAGAGAGAGAGAGAGAGGAGAGAGAGAGAGAGTGAGAGAGAGAGAGAAAATAAGCATAAAATGGAAAGTCCAAAAATATCCTTGTAAATTTGAATGTGAATGGCACGACATTTTTTTAACGTATGTCTGAGGCGGAGCAATTAAAGTGACTAACGGTGTTGAAAGGACCCGACTCCAATTTAGTTGTCTAAACCGAAATCAAACCCCTTCGAAAACACGACCTTAAATTGTTTTTGCCATAGTTTACTTTGAAAACACATGAATCATTATTAGAACCTGCAAAGAAATACACTTCGAATATTCCACAAAAGCCAAACCATGGGGCTCCGTTCCCCATCCGGATTCCTCAACAACATATATAATAAACTCAAAGGTTTACAAGAAATCTAGAATCATTCAGGAGTATACTCAACTGAAAATAAACATGAGTATTCAGAGCGACGCATATATACATCATTTACAACGAGTAGGTCAAACAAGAAACCTACAGAAACTGAAGGGTGATCCGAACTCTATGCCTCCACAGTCGACGCGCGACACTGGAACCCAAACTGCAAACTGGGCAAAGGAAACCGAAAAACCCAGAGGAAGACAAATAAATCGTTAGAGTGAGTGGACAAAAATAATAATATGTCTTTCCCAAATAATTGCTCATAAAGACAATTTCAACTTTTTGACAACTTTACGATTATTCCACTATTTATACGTCGCGAACCAACCCTATCCACGATTCGGATAACTCAAACTCAAACGGATAAGTACGACTAACTCGACGATAATTTCAAATATTCATTTTATATTCTCCGATTTTCTAAAAAATCCTATGAAACCTCATACGAACTCGAAATCATATCCTCTACAATTTCCGCGAAGGAACTCAAACCAAATTCTTGTCCGATAATTAAGTCGTGAACAAGGCCACTAAATCGATTAATTACGACTAACTGCAACTAATCGTGAAATATGTAACTCAAGCCAATAAACATACCATTTCCGGTTCGGGTCGTTACAGGTGTTCACCGATAATGACCTTAATGATATTTATCATCAATGAGAGTTTGAAATTTATAATTAACTTGTCATATATGAGTGATCATCCGAGCAATTTTTTCTTATTTTGTATGTTTAGGTCACCTATTGGTTATAACCGTGCATGCCAACATCAAGAGGCGCCATACTCCTAACAAACATCACAAGCATCTACTGCAAGCCTCTCATGAGAGCTTCTTAACCCCACCAAGATCAGGCCTAGCGGATCACTATATATTGCCCACGCTATCCCAAAATATAATGTATCAAACTGCACACATTCAGCATTCACTCAAGTGCCCATAATCAATGCAAAGCAATCTCATATTTGGAATCAATGTCGAAAACATCCCCAACCATTGTTATAACTCTACGCATCAATATATGGACATGCCTTGTGTGTGCCTGCAATACTGCTCCGATTTGGGTTGGGTCACATGAGTTTTCTTTTGCACTCAGGGAAACAGACGTGACTTTTGGCCATTTCATCTGATACAAACGTTTTGGACTTTCAACTTATTCCGATTACAACCTAATTGTCGGATTTATATTGCATGGTTTAATTGGTGTACTCGGATTTTGTTGCATGGTTAATAGATGTAACTCAAGACCTTACAAAGGTACTCTTCAGTTCGACGAGAAGTTGTGTTGCAGTACAAAAACTTAGAAGTTATTTTATCCTGGGAGAACAACGTCATACCACTACAAAAAAATGCATTTAGACGATGAAGCAATTTCGTCACCTAAGTGGAGTTTTTCATTGCTTAAGTATTTAGGCGACGAAAGTTTCATCGTTTAAGTGTTGTCGTGTAAGCAGCTAGACGATGGGAAAAAAAATCGTCGTCTATGTGTTTACACAACGAAATTTTTCTGCAAAAGATGACAAAAAAAATTGTCGTGTACAATACTTTAGACGACGAAACTGTTTTGTCGTCTAAGGTATCAAACTTAGACAATGAAATCTTTTTCGTCGTTTATGTGTTTACACAACGAAAGTTTTCTGCAAAAGATGACAAAAAAAATTGTCGTGTACAATACTTTAGACGACGAAACCGTTTCGTCGTCTAAGGTATCAAACTTAGACAATGAAATCTTTTTCGTCGTCTACATGTTGTAACTTAGACAATGAAATCTTTTTAATCATCTAAATAAATTAACTTACACTACGAAATTTGGAATTCATCGTCTAAATATTCTTGCTAGACAACAAAATATTCACTATTTTGTCATCTAAGTTAAGTTTTTTTATAATATATTTTAGAAATATAAATTGAATTAAAAATTAAATACTAAATTAAGAAAATACTCATTTAATATATTAAATATAAAAAGTGTATGTACATTGATCAAAATATATATATATATATATATAAACTACAAAACTAAACTGGGAGTGTGGATCCCGCTGATTCCCCCGTCACCACTCGGATCATCATCATCATCGTGCCCAGGATCCTGAGGCGTGGCATCTGGCTGACATTGCAGGGCGGATGTTGCATGCCCATCGACTTAAGGGACTCAATCATGAACCTCATCTGAGTCTGGGTCAATCGAATCTTCTCCGGGGCTGATCGAGCCTCCTCTCGGGCCAATTTAGCCTCCTCCCGAGCTGGTCGAGCCTCCTCTTGGGCAACTCAGACCGCCTCGACATCTGCCGCACTTCGCCTACTCGGTGATGTAGATGATAAGGTCAAATCTCGCTGGACCCCCCATCCAAGCCCATGAACTTCCTTCCCAAGTCGGTGCCCGAAAATTGCATCGACAATATTGATCTGAGTCTCCTTCGATAGAGGATGCAGCTCTTTAGGCGTCATCTCCGAGTTTTACAAATGTGTGTGCGCCAATTCCTCCTGGGCCATTTGTATCAACCTCTCCAGAAATTAATCATGTGAAAAATATATGAATATTTATTTCTATAACATCTCGTCCTGAGAAATTTCTTTTTATGATTTATTTAAGGTTAATCAAGAAAGGTAGTTAGTTTTGTCAACGTCGATAAATATTGAGATCTTTTAGTTGAGTTTATTTATCAGATTGTTAAAGTTGGTTGACTTTGGGTGGAATTCGTAGAAATTGTCGAAACGAGTTCGTAGACGTGAAGAATGCCAAAATGGAGTTACGACAAGAAAGTTATGATCAGTAGAAGTTTATCGGAAATGTAATAGTCGTAAATTGACAAGTATAAATAGGAATTTTTATTTCAGAAAATTTTATTGATTAAAGTCATAGAGTTTATCGAGACAAGTTCATAGCCACGTCAAGTGTTTAAATCAGAGTTACGATGAAGAAGTTATGGTCAACGAAAGTTTTGACGAGAATTATGATATCGAAAATACAAGAAATACACGAGTACAGAACTACATATACTAGTTTCCATTTTTAGAAAAAAAGTGAACATTTCCACTTTGGGCAGGCGGGTTGACTCGAGCTTCAGCGACCCAGAATCGCCGTTAGAGTCGGTGGCTGCGACGCGGCGGTTTCCTGCCACCTCTGGCCATAAAATTGGTTGGAAATTGAAGCCCTCTTCTTCCTCATTTTGTTTATGGTATTGATTTCAGTGATGGAGCCTTGAGGAAACAGAATCAATGAGGTAAAGTTCTAGGTTTTTGAGGTGTTTGGGTCGTCGTCGCCAGCGAGGTTTCCGGTAACTATTCTTATGTCAATCGATTGGTTTTTGTGTGTAGATTGTGGTTGTATATTGTGTTGTTGAATTGCAGGTCTTTGCCGACGGAATCAAATCGATGTGTGCATAGAGAACAAGAAGATATTGACCATCTGTGTTGTTTCTTAGTTTTACGATTACAACCTGAGCAGTACTACACACTTTCTATCGGGTCTATTGAGTGGCATTATGAGAATTCCGTGATAGTAGCTTGTCTAGTTATCGACCCGTAGCATCGACTCGAATGTTAGTCGAGATATGAGGTTGCTCTCTTGGGGAAAATATAATATTTAGTAGTCTTATAATTCTTTTCCCTCAGTTATGTGGTATCAACAATCCTTTTTCCTATACTCGTTTCGTGTTTTCTTTCATTCCTGATTTGTTTGGACGATGTGAGTCATGGGTATTATACTATAGTAGACGAGGTATTTGTGATGATAACTATGGGAAGTAAGGTTTCCTTAGGAATGGACTTAGCGGCCGAATTGCTTCGATGGGCATACTTCAACCTTGGAGTCATTGATCTCGAGTTGGTGATTTCAGCGATTTTAGTGATTTCTGTACCTTTAACATGAAGTGTTTTGGGTTAATTTGTTTCATTTTCCATCAGGAAAAGATGCAGTGCTATAGTCATAGATGATACGAGTAGAGTAGTAAGGATATGGTGTAATCCTGAAATTAAAGATGAAATTTATTGCAGAGCTGAAGTTGATCCTCTGATATTTTAGGGAAAAATGTGTTAATTTTATCGTGAGTAAGTTTTATCTAACCTTATTTTCTTACTCTCTAGCACGAACCGACTTAAGTATCTGATCTTCCGTCATCTTTTCCAGTCAAACTCTATCTATGTTTCAGATATCATTTGTGAGTCTTCCTTCTCTCGATTCGATTTTCGTTAGGTTTGGTGCCTACGAGTACTAGTATAAAAGAATCGAATAGTTTTCTCCCCATGTAGCTCTGTCACTGGGTTCAGTGATGCGCTTCGTGTTATGGTTGACATTGGAGGTAAGGAGTAACAATATTATGCCTTAACCAGCTTGTTACATGGAAATATTATTGTGGATTATGTTACCATCCTATAACTTCACATTGGCATCGCAATCCATAATGATTTTAGCCAGACAATATCGCTGGAGTGGGTAATTATTTCATTTCAGGTGTTCAATTTCCTTATTTAACACTTTTTCATGGAGCGAATCTGTAGTGCTCGAAGTAGATAGTTACCTCAGACTACAACATGAAATTTGATTAAATCACCATTGGTCACCTTGACGTGTGGAAAGTTTCTAATCAGTGTCAATAGTGGAGATTCATTCACTATCTTGTGATTCTATTAATTTAGTTTGGTTAGTCAGGATTAACCTGAAGTTTCTCTACACCAATCTCTTCATGATCAGGTGGTGTTCATTTTATGTTGTGAACACACTTTCCTCTATAAAGATGTCTTTATGATGTGTAGGCTGGTCAAAAATATAATTCTCCTTATTATGAATCACGAGTTTGTGAGGATGAAGATGTTGATATCAAGGTTCTGAATCAGAGTTGTGCATTTTATGCTTGTACACATAGGAAACATCATGTTCGATAATCAGCAAGGAATTGTGTACATCATAAGCACGTGCTGAAATCAGAAAAAACATGAGTATGACTTGATTTGATATTTGTTGCTCGATCTTTGGATTCACGCTAGACTGGTTAGAGGAGCATCATGCAGGTGACCAAGCGTTCATTACTTGTAGAAGAATATATGAGAATTTTACGTGAAAACACAAACTTTCCACCAGTTTTAGATTTTTGTTTGATGAAGATGTGGTTTATCGGCTTGATGGGGTATAAGTCTTATCATTGATTTCTACCAAAGAGTTGTCATGTTTCTTAAACTTCACAGCATTCTCGTCCTCTGATTAGTTTTATTGAATAAGCATCCAGTGTCCAAGAAATCACAAATTTAGGTAGTTGTAGAATGAGTATATTGGCATCAATTCAGCTATTCAATTCGAGAGTGAATCTGGGTATGTAAGTTATTGCCTCTTTGTTTTACCACCTCGAGTGGACAGATATTTTAAGCAAAGGCATATCTATTCCCAACGAATTTTTTGACATTGGATAATAGTCCATATATTATATGTGAGTCTTATTATGAGCTAGTGACGCTCATTTTTAGTGCAGTTTGGTTTACAGATTCGAATATTTGAGTCACAAGGATGATTACAGTGAGTTTCAGCACTCCAGTTACACACTGACACTAACAGATGTATAACTAGACATGATTAGCCAGACTTTAGAGGAAAGGTGTTGTTATCTCCATATTTGAGTGTGATTGGAGAGTATAGTTAGACTTGTTGGAGTCCGCCCATATTATCGGGTGTAGCGGAAGAAAAGGTCAAGTGATCCTTTATAAGCCTCATCACATTATGGTTATTGTTACTGGACTATGATTTTTGAGACTCAACTTACTCATCGTAGACATATGCATAGCTTGTCAGCATTATTCAGACCTGAGATGGGATACTGAGTTCATATCTCCAGATTTGATAGTGAATTGAGTTCATATGACTCTGTGGAGTCCGCCCATAGTTTCGGGAGTATTAGAGGTAAATTTCAGGCAATTTCTTATGTGCCTCTCTACATTAAAGTTATTGACTTTTGAGTTAATTAGTTCTAATAGTGTATCGAACGAGAGTTATGTGAATTGGGAAGATATTTTGTATTGTGAACATTGTGATGCACAAATTTGGATGAGTATTAGTGATTTATGTTCATAGTGTTGTTCATTTTGATTATAAGAAATCTGGATGGGATATGGTGCCCACAGTTTGTTTGTGGGATTTGTTATTGGAAGTGTTCTCTTCATGCCGACTTTTGGTTTCCTTAATTTTGAGAGGAAACTATGCCCAATTTTCACTAGAATTAGGGAATTTAGTAGCGTCAGAGCGTTCCCTGAGATCAGTTGGATACCCACTTATGTTATGACTTTAGAATGGTTAGTCTAGGTCCTTAGCTTGCTACTTTTATGGCCTGGAGGGTTATTTTATGTGCATGTCCGCGGAGGGACACCTCAGTTAAGTTTTTGGTGCAGGGTTCTGGTAGTGATCAGGTAACCACTGTAGGAGTTAGATTCGCACCACTATTCATATAGTATCTTATCGGGATTGTAGTTGGGGGGATGCCAGGCTGGACTAACCGAATAGACCTAATTATCTCAGTAGAACTTGCCACTAGGGTTAGCATGGGCACATGATGTTTCCAGGTATTTACGTTATAAAGTTTGGATCAGGACGCTATGAGTATTATGCTTATATTGGGCAGTTGATTTAAACTAGAGATTAGAAGAGGCAGACTTTGTAGCAAGATGATTGCATGGTGACAATTTTATGGGCAATTCTCGTAAATGTGAATATTACTTGCAAACCGAAAGAACTCATGCAGAAGTAGTATCCGTTGGTGCTTTACTAGTATATGCGTAAATTTCGAGCATGAAATTTTCTGAAGGGGGGTTAGATTGTTACATTTCGTCCTGAGAATTTTCTTTTTATAATTTATGTAAGGTTAATCAAGAAATGTAGTTAGTTTTGTCATCGTCATAAATATTGAGAGCTTTGAGTTGAATTTTTTATTGGATTGTCGAAGTTCATTGAATTTGGGTGGAATTCGTAGAAATTGTCGAGACGAGTCCGTAGACGCGAAGAATGCCAAAAACGGAGTTACGACAAGAAAGTTATGATCAGTAGAAGTTTATTAGAAATGTAATAGTCATAAATGGATAAGTATAAATTAGAATTACTATTTTGAGAAGATTTATTGATCAAAGTCTTAGAGTTTATCGAGACGAGTTCATAGCCACATCAAGTGTTAAAATCAGAGTTACGATGAAGAAGTTATAGTCAACGGAAGTTTTGACAAGAATTACGATATCAAAAAAACGAGAAAGACACGAGTACATAACTACATATACGAGTTTCCATTTTTAGAAAAAGGTGAACATTTCCACTTTGGGTAGGCGGGTTGACCCGCGTTGATCCGAGCTTCAGCGACCCAGAATCGCTGTTGGAGTTAGTGGCAGCGGCGCCGCGATTTTTGGCCACCTTTGGCCGTAAAATTGGTTGGAAATTGAAGCCCTCTTCTTCCTCGTTTTGTTCGTGATATTGATTTCAGTGATGGAGCTTTGAGGACAATGAGGTAAAGTTCTAGGTTTTTGAGGTGTTTGGGTCGTTGTCGCTGGCGAAGTTTCCTGTAACTACTCTTGTGTCAATTGATGGGTTTTTGTTAGTAGATTGTAGTTGTATATTGTGTTGTTGAATTGCAGGTCTATGCCGACAGAATCAAATTTATTTTCGATCAGCGTTTGTTGCCGAATCGCCGTAGACGGTGGCGGTGGTTCGCGGTGTCGATCTTTATTATGATGGATTAACTTCCGCCGCCGGCCAGTGGCGAAGCCAGCTTTAGATGTCGGGGAGGGGGGGGGCAAAACATGGGGTGAGAAATAGAAGAAACAAAAAATGAAACCATCATCAAAACTTAGGGGGAAATAGAAGCAAAACCATTCTGTACTTGCTGTGGTTCAAACACTAGACAGCTGGGTTTGTAAAAACAACAATTACCACCGTGCCAAAGCCTTTTTCAATGCAGATGAAAACACACACAAGCTATTTGTTATATTTTGAGGGGGGGGCATAGCCTGGGCTCGCTATAACGTGGCTCTGTCTCTGTCGTCGGCGGTGGCGAGTGGGCGACACCGTCGCGGTCTATCGCGGCGCATCTGGCCAGAAAAAGTCTCTAAAATGTGTTAAGTTTTATATCGTTGGATTCGTTTTGACGCTGCGAGTGTATTGATGAGGTTATTAAAGTCACTAGACGTAGTTTGGTGTGGATGACATAGAATTAATCGGTGTTAATTAAACATTTTATAGTTTTAGTGATCGGTCGAGTTGAAAGTCGATTCAACCTTGAGTAGTGTATCGTTCGAGGAATGTATTGCGACTTTAAAAAGAATTATAGATTTAGATTGAAATTAGATTAAGCTTGTGAAGTTTGGAAAGCATGAGATTCGAGAACGCAATATTCTCGACGGTATTACTCGTTAGGTGAACTAGTTTAGTTATTCAATATTATTCTCAATGATTAGTTGTTAAATAATAATCGTTGTATCAGGACGATGCATTAGCAGCTAGTGGCAGACGTATATAAATGTCAACTGACATACTTCGGCTTGGTAGAAATCATGGCACAGTACTGTGAGTGGACATTTTATTTTCACTGTTATTTTGTGAGTCTTCAGTTATGCATGTTTTAGTTATATAGTTTACAATTATGCATTTACAATTATGCATTTGCATTTGGAGGCATATATGATTTGGTTTTACACAGAGCATAGTATAGTTGACGCATCGATGCACTGGCTTCTCGACTGATCCCCGAGACGCTCCTAGAGGGCCAGGGACCTGACCCGAGGAATTATAGAGCACCTAGGAAGGCCAAGAACCAGATCTGGACAGTATTAGGACTTGAGGTCGGGTAACCCAAGTCGTAGCCTCCACATATTTTATAGTACCCAGAATTACCTGGATGATCATATTTTTAGTCTCGCATCATTTTTTATGTACATTTATGGTGAAAGGCATATTATTTGTAGTTTTCAGTTTATAGTGAAATATTATTTTTGTCCACTCACTCTAACAGTTTTATTATTTTATGTGTCTTTCCCTGAAATTTTCGGTTTAATTGTCCAGTTTGCAGAGTTCGTTTGAGGTCGAAAGCGCACGCAGTTCATGTCATAACAGTATATACCGTAGGATCTAGGTTGATCCTGCGAGTTAGTATTTTACTTTACATACTCAGTTTAATTTGTCTAGCTGCTCTAATGTCAAAAAAAATTATATATATTGTATATTTTAATAGTAAACCTATATGTGAGAAATTTCTTTATTTCGTGACTTTTGAGTTTTGGATCTCCACATTGGCTGTCAATTAGTGAGTAGTAACTAAGGTTAGCATAGTTGTTAGAGTTTAATTCTGGTTTAGGCAGCTAAATCAGGGTTGGGTCCTTTCAATTTTTAAAGAAATTTTTTCATAGTTTCCCAAAAAAATGGAGCAAACCAAAAACCTGTACGAAAGAAAACACTTCAAATAACCAATTCCAACATAACAAATTAATCGTGGACACCGATTCCCATTCGAATTTCTCAAGTTCAGAGTCATAATTTAACCAACTAAACCAAATTCCAAGAGCACCACCTAATTAAATGTTCTAATCATAATTCAATTTCTTCAAACCAACCGTAAGATTAAATTCAATCCATTTTGGAAGTACGATTAAATTCAATCAATTTCAGAAAAATAGTTACTTACGGCACGTTCACTCACGGCATTGGCTTGCCCGGGTCTGACGTAAGCAAACACGCTGGCATAAAAAAAATAATGCTTTGAACCTGCATCTTTGTGAGCCTTTGCAATGTCGATCATCTTTCTGAAGATGGAAATATGGTGGTTGGTATTCTTCTCACGATTAGCCTTGTTGGCCTCCGACCTTATCTGTTTCACAACAAAGGATATTAAATAATACATAAATATTTAATAGTAAGAAATTATTCATTTTCATTACATTAAAGAAAAGACAGACGAACCTTAAACTTATTGGACTTAAAGTGCCCGACCAACCATTCTCACTCCTCTTCCCTTTCTGTCTGCAACTCTTCAGGGACATGCGAGGTGCCATGTTTCTTGTAGTACCTGTGTAGGTTGTACTTCAAAACCTTATAAATATGGGTAGCCGTCTCCTCTACAAATTTTCACATCTCTGGTCTGCCTTCATAGTCATAATGTACCAAGGAAAAATAAATAAAAAATTATATTTCTAGACCCTACTTCTCTATGCTTTGTAATTAATTATGAAATTAAATAAAATTAAATAAACCCTATTACCGAGAGTTTGTGGTACGCCATGAACTTTTCGGTTGGGGCAACTCGTCTCAAGAAGAGGCAACATGTAGACGCTCATACCCACATAACCAGGCAAACCGTGCCACACAGTTCACTGAACCTAGAATACTCATCCACATCCACAGTTCTCTGGCAAATCACGCGTCGATTAATCCTCAATAGGATCCACAACCGTACCGACACGGAAAGCACATCAGGAGGCATCCTAATGAATAAAACATCGTTCACAACAAGTGGAACGTAATCATGAAACCGCAGATATTTGAGGACACACAACACCCGAAGTATTGATGAGTACCGCTGGCCAGTCGGGTCATCACTCCAGTCATGCTGTATCAACTCAAATACCCTAAGCGTCACAACTACAAGAGTCTACAGAATCTGACAACCTAATGCTCTGATACTAAGCTGAAAGGACCCAACCCCGATTTAGCTCCCTAAATAGGAATCAAACCCTTTCGAAAACACGAACCAACAAAAACCGTAGAAATTTTGGCAGAGTTTCGCTACTAACGTGGAATTACCATTACCTGCAAGCGAAAAATACACTTCATCCTATGCCACAAAAAGTAAACCGTGGGCACCAATCCCATCCGGATTTCTCAGTATATCAACAGTAAAGTAAAACAATAAATATATATCTATACTTTACTGAAATCTGGTGTAAAATCGTATAACATAAACAACAGATTACTCAGAGCGACCTCAACGTATAAACATATATGTATACCACAGTAGGTAGAACAATAAACCTACTGGAAGAAATAAGACCGCTCGAGTACTATGCCTCCGACCACGACGTGCGACACCAGAGCCTGAACTGCAAACTGGGCACGGAAACCGAAAAGCCCAGGGGAAAGACATGAAAACTGTTAGAGTGAGTGGACGAAAATAAATATCTTTCACCAAGTAATATATGTTATAAAACATATGCGAGTCGAAACATAATTAAATCAAACCAAATAGTATACGAGGAGACGCTGAATTCAACTCGTAAACAGAGCATGCACGGAAAATCTCACAGTAAGAACCACGGGGTCCCTAGCCCACACGTGATCCTAGATGCAGTAGCACAGTCGGAACCACGGGGTCCCTAGCCCACACGTGATCCTAGCTGGTAAACATCCTCGGGGATCAGCCGGGATGCAGTGTATCGATACAACATCACAAACTACGACTGTACTCTGTGAAAACCAAATCATAAACAGTTCGATGCAAATGCATGAAACAACATATCAGTGTATGTATACTCGTATACGCATATCCGTATATATATAATCGTAAAACACATGCTCGTAAAATCATAATCAAACTGCATGCTCAAGTTCATAAATCATATAAAAGACTCGCAAGATTTCCGTGAAAAGAAATTGTCCACTCACAGACTAGCGTAACGCGATACGCGTTAACCCGTGATCCGGCGAAAAGTCCCTCGCCAAAAGAACGATCACGAACCCCTGAATATTCATAGAGTCCATTACTCAAAATCATAACTCGACAATACAAATCAAATCACGAGAAACCACCGTTCTCGGAAACACATAATTCAAAGTCGACGAATCGTCGAAAATCCGTATATGTACACCTCAATATCTCGCTATACGTTCGGATGCTCAACTCGAAAAACGAACCTCCCCACTGCGATCGGGGCGCGATTTCGAGTCAAATGACATGCAACTTGTCAAAAATCCAAAAAGTCAAACCGTTGACCGCCGTTGACCACCGCCCACGGCGGCGCCGCCACTGGCCAGAAAATTTCACGGCGGAGCAACCTCCATTCCATGCAAAATCACCCACTGAGCAACTTTCATAACTGCACCGAAGTCCAATTCTCACTCTAACCATGTCAATTTCATGAAAAACTGAATGTTCACACAAATTTCAAATCCAAAATTCTCCATACACAAGATGAATTAGAACTCCAAACTTACATGGTAGCTTGCTAGTGATGAGAGCTTCAAATCCCACTACAAATTGTAGCTCGAATCGGCCTAAAACCATGAACCCGAATTCCACAATTTCTCTTGAATTTTGGCCGGATTTAAGCACCTCTTCCGGCAAGCCTCGCCGTGCGTGGTGGTTGGGAAATGACTCGGGAGGTCGAGACGCATCTAATGGAACAAGTCCCCAGCCAAGAGGTGGCCAGAACCGTTGCGCCACCATGGAAGCCGTCGGCCACCGACGTGAAATCCTCCTCCACCGAGTTGACTCGGTCAACCTCCCAAAATGGTAAGTCTTTCACTTGCCTAAAGGGGAAACTGCTATATATAGACTTTCCCAAAAAGGAAACCTCCAAAAATACAAATTCGATAAACTTCAAACACGCGTAATTTCCTCGTCGTAATTCCGATTCCGATAATTCTTGCGGCCACAAACTCGTCTCAACATGTTCTTCAACAATCACCCAAAGTCAAACATATTGGCCAATCGGATAAAAAGTCAACTGTTCCAACCAACATATAATTAAATCAACCAAACAATCAACAATCGGCAATATTTGCAACTAAATCTTCGTAACTCAAAATCATGCTCCGGAAGTTCCCACAAACTCAAAATTAAATTCTGAACAACTTCCGTGAAGGAACCGAAACCAAATTCTCGTCCGATAATTTAGTCGCTAACAAACCTGCCATTTAAATCCGTTTTCGTCGAAACTTCAAATATTCATAACTAATTCCTCGATCGTCCAAATAATGATCCGGAACCTCTCACAAACTTGAAATCACATGTACAAAGACTCTCGAGAAGAGACCCAGCTCCAATTCTCTGTCAATAATTTAGTCGTTAACAAGCTTGGCGATTCAATCAACTCTCGGCAATCTGCGACTATGCGATTTCACTGCTGACTCTGTTCTGGGTCGTCACAAATCCACCCCCCTTAGAAAAATTTCGACCTCGAAATTTCCGAGTCTGCTGGCTAAAAGTAGGAGCACTGCCTCTGCATACTGCTCAACTCACCAACGGCAACCTCAACTGAACAACTATGGTAACAAACTCCACAATAGGAGATAGCTCCGTGCTGAAATTTCTGTACCCTCAAATCACAAATCTGAATTGGCTCACACAATCGCCAAGTGTTCCTGCATAAGGAACAGACAGGGTACACAATGCGATACCAAACTGAAACACGGTTCCGTCACACGGAACACAATACACATACAAAACCAACACTATAGGCGATGCCGAACTATACGGCATAACACACACTCGCCTATGACCACATACGGATCAAAACAATTTGGCAAATCACAACTCAACACACTCATAACAACATAGCTCAAACATCAAACTGGAGCAACTAACAACGCCATTCCGCTAATCTGATAGTCTGTGGTAGCACATTCCACAAAATCAGAATCAAACATCAACTCAAACTCAAACCAAATCAAACTCGCTCCAGCACTATGGAGTACAATGTCGTCCTCAAAATGACATTAAACAACGTCAATACCATAGGGGTCCACAAACTGGTACCACATGCAATCTGGAACAGCTGAAACTGTTGGTCCCGAATCCTCCGGAACTGCCATACTGAGGTCCACAATATGCCCCCCCCCAAGGCCTGAATAATCCTCGAAGATCGCTTGCCAATCTGAGGATAATAACCGGTACTAACTTGTAACCTGGTCCCCAATGCTCGCTGCAAAACTCGCCAACTCACAGTTGTACCGATTATCTCGATCAGCGAACCGGAACTTGGCACATCACATAGATGGACAATCTCCGTCAAACACAGGTATACCAGCCTGCCACTGAAATCTGTTCCGAAAAGTACAAGGAAATGTACTGAGTCCGTCAAATGGTCCACAATTCTCTGACAACTGGTATCACAAACAAAAGTGCATACAAACACGCACAAAACCACAGCGACAAACGCCACGTCTAACCGGAAATCTCAAATGGCTGATACTTCTCGGCAAATCTCCGCCTCCTAGCCATCACCAGTTGACAAATGTGGCATCTGCATACTCAAGCTGCTACATTACTCTGCGGATTGCGTTACAAGTAGTAAACTCGAAGAATCTGATACATCTCCGCATCATTACTGCCAACCGCGCGCAAAACAATGAGCTTCAACATCATCACACTCAAACTCAGCTCTCGTAGCCCATAACTCGGCTAACATGGAAACTCGAGCCACACACACATGAAACACTGAAATCCCGACTCTCAACTGAATGCATCAGTAACAACATTCCAGATGGATGGTCAAAGTACAACCTCTAGCCTTTCCCGAACAAACTCAAAGGTGCAGCCATAGTCGTTAGTCGACCCCATCCATCTACACTGCCTCAAGCCCAAATCTGGCCGAAAATGCAAGTGGATGAAACTCAAATGATCAGTGTACGTCCTACACCGCGCTGCACGCCATAGCTGTAGTGTCTCGAACTCTTCAATGCTAACATAAGAACAGCTACACCCAATACTATACACAGGTTACGTAGCTACATAGGGTCTCCACTGCCTGAATCATGTGCCACCGCTCTGCTATACAGCATCAGGGCACAACCAAACCCAAACCTCGATGCATCGCCGTAATCCACGAACTCATCGCAGTCGTCAGGTAAGGTCAAAACCGAAGCAACGGTCAACCATCCTGCAGGAGTAAGTAACTCTCCTCGCGTGCATCGAACCACTCGAACTCGACACCTTCTCCGTCAATTCGGACAGTAGAGTGGCAATCCGGGAAAATCTTACACAAGCCGTCGATAATAGCCCGCCAAACCCAAGAGACTCCCGATCTCTGGTACAATGGTAGGGCAATCCCCAAATCAACTCGGCTTCTAACTGGTCAGGGTCCACGCCAACTCCCTCGGCTGACATCACACAGCCCGAAATCTTCACTCTAATTGACCACAATTCACACTGGCTGAACCTTGCAACACCTGGTCGTCTCGTAAAGTCCGCGAAACTGCACACAATTGCTTCAGGTGCTGGTCCACACTCCTGGAGTACATCAGGACGTTGCCGACGAACATGGTCACAACTCGTCCAGAAACCGTCTGAACACCTGGTCCATCAAGTCCACAAGATCTACGGGGGCATTGGTCAACCAAACAGGGTGACCAAGAACTTGTGATGCCCACACCATGATCTGAAAACGAACATAACCACAACTGACTCATTGATCCACAACTGATGGTATCCGGATCCGAAATCAATCTGCGAAAAGACTGAAGCTCTCATAAGCTGATCAAATCAATCGACGATCCGAAGCGGAGGATACTCACTCTCCTCTGAAGCAAATCAGGCTTCAGTAGTCAACGCACCACCTCGTCGAACCACTCATCATCTGTACACACAATGCAAGAGCACACCACGCAAATACGCGGGGTCGCATGAAATCTCCCGAAACCTCCTCCAGCAACTCCTGGAGTCGAAACTGTAACTCCATCAGCTCCGCTGGCTCCGAACGACAAGACGTCGGTAAAATGAGTCCAGCGCCTGGTACAAGCTCAATGGTGTAGTCAATCTTTCGAACTGGAGGAACACCTGGTAACTCCTCCGGAACACACCTGGAAACTCGGGAACCACCTCAATGTCACCAATGTCGGGCACAGCAACCATAATATCCACAACATGAGCTAGTAAACCACATAACTCGTCTCCATCATCCGCTCGACCATCACCGCGAAACAGCATCTCGGGGAAATCTGGTCGTCGAAACACAACCTCCTTCTCGAGGTACTCGAACACAGCCAAATGCGTCGTCAGCAAACCCATACTCACAATCACAACAAAACCACAATGTCCAGTTATAACAGATCCGCGGCTAACCCATATCCTCCAACAAGGATCTCGCGACCTCCGAATGGATACAACACTCTCCAAGACCTCAGAAGTAGAGATACAGGTATAATAGCCATGGATATCAAACAACTGTAACCTCGGAGAAAAGTCTGTCCTCAAACAAGGTCATGGCATGAACTCCAACATGCCCAACTAGTCGCCCACGTCAATTGCGACTTGCTGAATAACTCATCAAATGGTACATTGATCAGATTTCAGGAACAACATGAGGATCTCCTCGTAACTCTGAGCTGCCGACCCACTAGAGCAGCTGGCTGAGGGCGTTCCCTCATAACGTGACCCTCCTGGTCACCACAATGGCAACTGAGAGTACTCCTCGAACACAAATCACCGCAACACCTGCTGCATGAAAAGATCAACAACGATCGCCCAAACTCATGCCATAGGAGCAAATCCGCTACTCTGTGATCTCTGCCATCGTCAAACGAATCCTCTACTTGACCTGATGACCCTCAACACAATAATCGAAAAGGCCACAACCTGATGAAGTCACTGATCCCGAGGTGTCGGAACTCAACCTCACCACATCTCTCGACTAAGTCCACTTTCCTCAAACCATCACATCGAAAACCGTATACACCTTTCCTTCTCAATAGCCTCGCCACTGAGTGCATCACACTAAGATACTCACGGATGTCTCGAGGCACACCAATCAGACTCTCTTTGATGCTCAGGTTCAAACTCATCTCGAACCTCGTGCACTGCTTCCTCTGAAGCTACATAACCCGTGCAAACAGGGACAACATGTGAACAATGCATCTCTGCCTCAGGTGGGTAAACACTCCTCAGTCGAATGCTGGGTAGCCTGATGGAACCATCACCGTATACACAACACCCTGTATGTAGGCCATGGAGTCGCAACCGGAACTCACACAATATCAGCCCACCAAACACAATGATCTGAATCAAGCAAACATCACTGCCACAATTCACAGCCCTGAGGCAACATGTAGAAGCTCATACCGACATAACCAGGCAAACCGTGCCACACAGTTCACTGAACCTAGAATACTCATCCACATCCACAGTTCTCTGGCAAATCACGCGTCGATTAATCCTCAATAGGATCCACAATCGTACCGACACGGAAAGCACATCAGGAGGCATCCTAATGAATAAAACATCGTTCACAACAAGTGGAACGTAATCATGAAACCGCAGATATTTGAGGACACACAACACCCGAAGTATTGATGAGTACCGCTGGCCAGTCGGGTCATCACTCCAGTCATGCTGTATCAACTCAAATACCCTAAGCGTCACAACTACAAGAGTCTACAGAATCTGACAACCTAATGCTCAGATACTAAGCTGAAATGACCCAACCCCGATTTAGCTCCCTAAATCGGAATCAAAACCTTTCGAAAACACGAACCAACAAAAACCGTAGAAATTTTGGCAGAGTTTCGCTACTAACGTGGAATTACCATTACCTGCACGCGGAAAATACACTTCATCCTATGCCACAAAAAGCAAACCGTGGGCACCAATCCCATCCGGATTTCTCAATATATCAACAATAAAGTAAAACAATAAATATATATCTATACTTTACTGAAATCCGGTGTAAAATCGTATAACATAAACAACAGATTACTCAGAGCGACCTCAACGTATAAACATATATGTATACCACAGTAGGTAGAACAATAAACCTACTGGAAGAAATAAGACCGCTCGAGTACTATGCCTCCGACCACGACGTGCGACACCAGAGCCTGAACTGCAAACTGGGCACAGAAACCGAAAAGCCCAGGGGAAAGACATGAAAACTGTTAGAGTGAGTGGACGAAAATAAATATCTTTCACCAAGTAATATATGTTATAAAACATATGCGAGTCGAAACATAATTAAATCAAACCAAATAGTATACGAGGAGACGCTGAATCCAACTCGTAAACAGAGCATGCACGAAAAATCTCACAGTCAGAACCACGGGATCCCTATCCCACACGTGATCCTAGCTGCAGTAGCACAGTCGGAACCACGGGGTCCCTAGCCCACACGTGATCCTAGCTGGTAAACATCCTCGGGGATCAGCTGGGATGCAGTGTATCGATACAACATCACAAACTACGACTGTACTGAAAGGACCCAACCCCGATTTAGCTTCCTAAATCAGAATCAAACCCCTTCGAAAACACGAATCAACAAAAACTTTTCAAAATTTGGGCAGAGTTTCGTTACTAGCGTGGAATTACCATTACCTGCACGCTGAAAGTACACTTCATCCTATGCCACAAAAAAACAAACCGTGGGCACCAATCCCATCCGGATTTCTCAATATCTCAACAGTAAAGTAAACAATACAAAATATAGTACTTTACTGAAATCCGGGTTTAAAACCGTATAACATATACAACAGGAAACTCAGAGCGACTTCTAATACATAACCATATATGTATACCACAGTAGGTAGAACAATAAACCTACTGGAAGAAACAAAGTAGCTCGAGTACTATGCCTCCGACCACGACGTGCGACACCAGAGTCCGAACTGCAAACTGGGCACGGAAATCGAAAAGCCCAGGGAAAGACAATAAACACGTTAGAGTGAGTGGACGAAAATATATGTCTTTCACCAGTTATATATATAATAAAAACATATGCGAGTCGAAAGCATAAACAAACAAATGGTACGCAAGGGAGACTCTAACTCCTCACGCGTCCGGGTACACGAGGGAGACTCTAACTCCTCACATATACGTACACGAGGGAGACTCTAACTCCTCACACGTACAGAGCATGTGTATAAATCACACGGGGCCACTCGTGGACATATAACAACGTATAAATAGTAATCACATACACATGCTCAACATAAACATAATCTCGTTCGAAAACTCATGCTCGTAAAACCATAATCATACTGCATGCTCAAGTTCATAAATCGTATATAAAGGACTCGCAATAATTCCGTGAAAATAAACTGTCCACTCACAGACTAGCGTAACGCGTATCGCGTTAACCCGTGATCCGGCGGAATGCCCCTCGCCAAACGAATGATCACGAACCCTGAATATACACAACGTTCAATATTCAAAATCACAATCCGACAATTCAAATCAAATCACGAGAAACCACCGTTCTCAGAAACACACAATTCGAATACGACGAATCGTCGAAAATCCATATATACCACCTCAATACCTCGCTTTACGTTCGGACGCTCAACTCGAAAAACGAACCTCCCCACTGCGATCGGGGCGCGATTTCGAGTCAAATGACATGCAACTTGTCGAAAGTCAAAAAGTCAACTCTGACCGTTGACCGCCGTTGACCGCCGTCCACGGCGGCGCCACTGTTGACCGGAGAGTTTCACGGCGGAGCCACCCCTATTCCACTCAAAATCACCCACTGAGCAACTTCCATAACTGCACCAAAGTCCAATTCTCACTCTAACACATCCAATTTCAATGAAACCCGAATTGTACACAAATTTTCCAAACCAAAATTCTCCATGTATACATCGAATTGAAACACGAAACTTACAGGGAAGCATCATGGTGATGAGGGCTACAAAGCCCACCCCAAAGTTCAGCTCGAATCGGCCCAAATCAGAAATCACCATTAACCTCCAAAACCTTCAAACTTTATCCCAAGTTTTCTCTCTCCACCGTGAGCCACGCCGTGCGTGGTGGCCGGCATCGACACGGGACAGCCAACCCGAGTAGAACGAGCCCTAGGCCGAGGCCTAGGGTGGCCGGAAGCCAACTCCACCGTGAAGCACCGCCGAGTACGTCGCCATCTCCTCCTCCACCGAGTTGACTCGGTCAACTCGGTCAAACCCCATTATGGTAAGTCTTTGACTTGCCCAAAATAGCAGGTTGCTATTTATAGCCTTTCCCAAAACGGAAACTTCATGTTTATCCATTTCGACGAACTTCAAACGCGCGTAACTTTCTCGTCGTAATTCCGATTCCGATAATTCTCGCGGCCACAAACTCGTCTCGACATATTCTTCAATAATCACCTGAAGTCAAACACATCGGCCAATCGGATAAAAAGTCAACTGTTCAAAGCAACACACATTAAATCGACTAAATAATCAACACACATTAAAAAGTCAACTGTTCAAAGCAACTAATTCCTCGTAACTCCAAATCATGCTCCAGAAGTTCCCACGAACTCGAAATTAAATTCCGAACAACTTCCGTGAAGAAGCCGAACCCAAATTCTCGTCCGGTAATTTAGTCGTTAAGTAGCCCACCATTTAAATCTGAACTTCAAATATTCATAATTAATTCCTCGGTCGTCCAAATAACGATCCGGAACTGCCCACGAACTCATAATCACACATAGAACGACTCTCGAGAAGAGACCCAACTCCAATTCTCGGCCAATAATTTAGTCGTTAAGAACTCTGGCGATTCCAATATCTGTCGAAAATCCGCGACTGCGCTGTAACTCACGAATCAAGCTGATTATACTTCTGATTCTGGTCCGGGTCGTCACAAATCCACCCCCCTTAGAAAAATTTCGACCTCGAAATTTCCGAGTCTGCCGACTATAAGGTAGGAGCACTGCCTCTGCATACTGCTCAACTCACCAACGGCAATCTCAACTGAACAACTCTGATTACAAACTCCACAATAGGAGATAATTCCGTGCTGGAATCCTTGTACCCTCAAATCACAAATCTGAACTGGCTCCACACAAGCGCCAAGTGTTCCTGCATAAGGAACAGACAGGGTATACCACACGAAACCAACCTGAAACACAGTTCCGCCACACGGAACACAACTCGCACAAAAGCCAATGCTATAGGCGATGCCGAACCATACGGCATAACACAAACTCGCCTATGGCCACATATGAATCAAAACAACATGGCAAACCACAACTCAACCTTCTCACATCAACATAACTCACATACGCAAGACAACATAACTCAAATATCAACCCAAACTCAAACCAAACTCGTTCCAGCACAATGGAGTACAGCACCACATCTCAAATCAACATCAAATAATCTCAAAACTATAGTGGTCCACAAACTGGTACTGCATGCAATCTCGAACAGCTGAAACTGCTGGTCCCGAATCCTCCGGAACTGCAATACCGAAGTCCACAACATGCCCTCCAAGGCCTGAATAATCCTCAAAGATCGCTCGCTAATCTGAGGATAAGAATCGGTAATAGCTCGTAATTTGGTCTCCAATGCTCGCTGCAAAGCTCACCAACACTTAGTCGTAGCTGATCACCTCGATCGGCGAACTGGGACACAGGTACACCACGTAGATGGACAACCTCCATCAAACACAGTTATACCAGCCAACCACTGGAATCATCTCCGAAAGTACAAGGAACTGTACTGAGTTCGTCAAATGATCCACAAAGGCCCGACAACTGGTATCACAACCAAAGTGTACACATACACACAATTACAGCAGCAACCGTCACGTCTAACCGGAAATCTCAAATGGCTAACACATCTCGGCAAGTCTCTGTCTCCTAGCCATCGCTAGTCGATGAATGTGGCATTTGCACACTCAAACTGCTACATTGCTCTTCATGTTGCGTCACGAGTAATAAACTCGAAGTATCTGACACTTCTCCGCGTCACTAGCGCCAAACACGCGCAAAATCACAAGCCTCAACATCATCATACTCAAACTCAGCTCTCGTAGCCCATAACTCGGCTAACACGGAAACTCGAGCCACACATACACACATGCAATACTGAAACTCCCGATTCTCGACTGAATGCACCAACAACAACATCATCCCAAACGGATGGTCAAAGTACAACCACTAGCCTTCCTCGATCAAATTCAAATGTGCAGCCATAGTCAATAGTCGACTCGAACTCCTCAATGCTAACATAAAAACAGCTACACCCAAACCAAACTCCGGATACATAGCTTCATAAAGTTCCACTGCCTGGAATCATGAGCCACCGCTCTGCTACACAACATCAAAACACAACCCAAATCTATACCTCGATGCATCGCCATAACCCACGAACTCGTCACGATAGTCAGGTAAGGTCAACACCGAAGCAACGGTCAACCATCCTACAGGAGTAGGTAACTCTCCTCGCGTGCATCGAACCACTCGAACTCTACACCTTCTCCGTCAATCCGAAAAGTAAAGTGGCAATCCGGGAAAATCCTGCACAAAGCCGTCAGTAAAAGCCTGCTAAACCCAAGAGACTCCCGATTTCTGGTACAATAGTAGGGCAATCCCCAAATCAATACGGCTTCCATCTGGTCAGGATCCACACCAACTCCCTCGGATAACATCACATAGCCCAACATCTTCACGCTAATCGACCAAAACTCACACTGGCTGAATTTCACAAACAGTTAATCGTCTCGCGAAGTCCATAAAACCACTCGCAACTGCTCCAGGTACTGGTCCACACTCTCGGAGTACATCAGGACGTTGCCACGAACATGACCGCAACTCGTCCAGAAATTGTCTGAACACATGGTCCATCAAGTCCACACGATCTACGGGGCATTGGTCAACCCAACAGCGTGACCAAGAACTCCTGATGCCCGTACCAAGATCCGAAAGCTGTCCAAACCACATCTGACTCATCGGTCCTCAACTGATGGTATCCAGACCCGAAATCAGTCTTCGACAAGACTGAAGCTCTCGCGAGCTGATCAACCAATCGTCAATCCGAAGCGGAGGATACTCACTTTCCTCTGAAGCAAATCGAGCTTCCAGTAGTCAATGCACCACCTCGTCGAATCATTCAACGTCCGTACACACAATGCAAAAGCACACCACGCAAATACGCGGGGTCGCACGAATCTCCTGAAACCTCCTCCAGCAACTCCTGGAGTCGAAACAATAGCTCCATCAGCTCCGCTGGCTCCGAACGACAAGACGTCGGTAAAATGAGTCCAGCGCCTGGTACAAACTCAATGATGTAGTCGATCTTCCGAACTAGAGGAACACCCGGTAACTCCTCCAAAACACACCTGGAAACTCGGGAACCACCTCAATGTCACCAATGTCAGGTACAGTAACCATAGTATCCACAACATGTGCTAAGCAACAACATAACTCGTCTCCACCATCCGCTCGACCATCACCGCGAAACAGTATTTCGGGGAAATCTGGTCGTCGAAACACAACCTCCTCCTCGAGGCACTCGAACACAACCAAATGCGTCGTCAGTAAGTCCATACTCACAAGCACACTAAAACCACAATGTCCAGCGCTAACAGATCCACGGCTAACCCATAACCTCAAACAAGGATCTCACAACCTCCGGATGGACACAACACTCTCCAAAACCTCGGAAGTGGAGATGCAGGTACAATCGCCATGGACATCAAGCAACACTAACCTCAGAGAAAAGTCTGTCCTCAAACAAGGTCATGGCACAAACTCCAACATGCCCAACTAGCCGCCCACGTCAAATGCGACTTGCTGAATAACTCGTCAAAAGAGTACGTTGGTCAAACTCCAGGAACAGCATGGGGATCTCCTCGTAACTCTGAATTACCGAACCACTACAACAGCTGGCTGGGGCACTCCCTCGTAACGTGACCCTCCTGGCCACCGAAACAGTAACTGAGAGTGTACCACAAACACAAGTCACCGCAATACCTGCGGCGTGAAAGGATCACCAACGATCGCCCAAACTCATGCCACAGGAGCAAGTCTGCTACTCTGCGATCTCCGCCATCGTCAAACGGATTCTCTGCTCGAACTGATGGCCGTCAACAATATCATAAAGGTCACTGATCCCGAAGTATCATAACTCAACCTCATCACAACATCTCGACTGAATCCATTTGTCTCAAACCGTCACATCAAAAACCGTGTACATCTTTTCTTCACAATAACCTCGCCGCTGAGTGCAACACACTAAGCTCCTCACGGATATCTCGAGGCACATCAATCAAACTCTCTCTCTGACGCTCAGGTTCAAACTCATCTCGAACCTCGTGCACCGCTTCCTCTGAAGCCACATAACTCGTGTATATAAGGACAACATGTGAACAATGCATCTCTGCCTCAGGTGGGTAAACACTCTACATATGATTGCTGGATAGTCTGATTAAACCATTACCGTCTAAACAACACCCTGAATGTAGGCCATGGAGTCGCAACCGGAACTCACACAATATCAGCCCACCAAACACAACAATCTGACTCAGGCAAACATCACTGCCACAAATCTCAGCTCTGAGGCAACATATAGATGCTCATATACACATTCCCAGGCAAACCGTGCCACAAAATTCTCTGAACTCTGAATACTCATCTGAATCCACTGTTCACTGGCAAATCACGCGTCGTATGATCCTCAACAGGATCCACAACCGAAACGACACGGAAAACACGTCAGGAGGCATCCTAATGAATACAATATCGTTCACAACAAGTAGAACGTAATCATGGAACTTCAAATATTTGAAAGTATACAACACCCGGAATTTGATGATTATCCGCCGGCCGGTCGGGTCACCATTCCAGACATGCTGTACATTCTCAAATATCCTTAGTAAACACGACTACAGAAGTCTACAGAACCTATAACCTAATGCTCTGATACCAAGCTGAAAGGACCCAACCCCGATTTAGCTTCCTAAATCAGAATCAAACCCCTTCGAAAACACGAATCAACAAAAACTTTTCAAAATTTGGGCAGAGTTTCGTTACTAGCATGGAATTACCATTACCTGCACGCTGAAAGTACACTTCATCCTATGCCACAAAAAAACAAACCGTGGGCACCAATCCCATCCGGATTTCTCAATATCTCAACAGTAAAGTAAACAATACAAAATATAGTACTTTACTGAAATCCGGGTTTAAAACCGTATAACATATACAACAGGAAACTCAGAGCGACTTCTAATACATAACCATATATGTATACCACAGTAGGTAGAACAATAAACCTACTGGAAGAAACAAAGTAGCTCGAGTACTATGCCTCCGACCACGACGTGCGACACCAGAGTCCGAACTGCAAACTGGGCACGGAAATCGAAAAGCCCAGGGAAAGACAATAAACACGTTAGAGTGAGTGGACGAAAATATATGTCTTTCACCAGTTATATATATAATAAAAACATATGCGAGTCGAAAGCATAAACAAACAAATGGTACGCAAGGGAGACTCTAACTCCTCACGCGTCCGGGTACACGAGGGAGACTCTAACTCCTCACATATACGTACACGAGGGAGACTCTAACTCCTCACACGTACAGAGCATGTGTATAAATCACACGGGGCCACTCGTGGACATATAACAACGTATAAATAGTAATCACATAACACATGCTCAACATAAACATAATCTCGTTCGAAAACTCATGCTCGTAAAACCATAATCATACTGCATGCTCAAGTTCATAAATCGTATATAAAGGACTCGCAATAATTCCGTGAAAATAAACTGTCCACTCACAGACTAGCGTAACGCGTATCGCGTTAACCCGTGATCCGGCGGAATGCCCCTCGCCAAACGAATGATCACGAACCCTGAATATACACAACGTTCAATATTCAAAATCACAATCCGACAATTCAAATCAAATCACGAGAAACCACCGTTCTCAGAAACACACAATTCGAATACGACGAATCGTCGAAAATCCATATATACCACCTCAATACCTCGCTTTACGTTCGGACGCTCAACTCGAAAAACGAACCTCCCCACTGCGATCGGGGCGCGATTTCGAGTCAAATGACATGCAACTTGTCGAAAGTCAAAAAGTCAACTCTGACCGTTGACCGCCGTTGACCGCCGTCCACGGCGGCGCCACTGTTGACCGGAGAGTTTCACGGCGGAGCCACCCCTATTCCACTCAAAATCACCCACTGAGCAACTTCCATAACTGCACCAAAGTCCAATTCTCACTCTAACACATCCAATTTCAATGAAACCCGAATTGTACACAAATTTTCCAAACCAAAATTCTCCATGTATACATCGAATTGAAACACGAAACTTACAGGGAAGCATCATGGTGATGAGGGCTACAAAGCCCACCCCAAAGTTCAGCTCGAATCGGCCCAAATCAGAAATCACCATTAACCTCCAAAACCTTCAAACTTTATCCCAAGTTTTCTCTCTCCACCGTGAGCCACGCCGTGCGTGGTGGCCGGCATCGACACGGGACAGCCAACCCGAGTAGAACGAGCCCTAGGCCGAGGCCTAGGGTGGCCGGAAGCCAACTCCACCGTGAAGCACCGCCGAGTACGTCGCCATCTCCTCCTCCACCGAGTTGACTCGGTCAACTCGGTCAAACCCCATTATGGTAAGTCTTTGACTTGCCCAAAATAGCAGGTTGCTATTTATAGCCTTTCCCAAAACGGAAACTTCATGTTTATCCATTTCGACGAACTTCAAACGCGCGTAACTTTCTCGTCGTAATTCCGATTCCGATAATTCTCGCGGCCACAAACTCGTCTCGACATATTCTTCAATAATCACCTGAAGTCAAACACATCGGCCAATCGGATAAAAAGTCAACTGTTCAAAGCAACACACATTAAATCGACTAAATAATCAACAAACGGCAAAATTCGCAACTAATTCCTCGTAACTCGAAATCATGCTCCAGAAGTTCCCACGAACTCGAAATTAAATTCCGAACAACTTCCGTGAAGAAGCCGAACCCAAATTCTCGTCCGGTAATTTAGTCGTTAAGTAGCCCACCATTTAAATCTGAACTTCAAATATTCATAATTAATTCCTCGGTCGTCCAAATAACGATCCGGAACTGCCCACGAACTCATAATCACACGTAGAACGACTCTCGAGAAGAGACCCAACTCCAATTCTCGGCCAATAATTTAGTCGTTAAGAACTCTGGCGATTCCAATATCTGTCGAAAATCCGCGACTGCGCTGTAACTCACGAATCAAGCTGATTATACTTCTGATTCTGGTCCGGGTCGTCACATGTACTCTGTGAAAACCAAATCATAAACAGTTCGATGCAAATGCATGAAACAACATATCAGTGTATGTATACTCGTATACGCATATCCGTATATATATAATCGTAAAACACATGCTCGTAAAACCATAATCAAACTGCATGCTCAAGTTCATAAATCATATAAAAGACTCGCAAGATTTCCGTGAAAAGAAATTGTCCACTCACAGACTAGCGTAACGCGATACGCGTTAACCCGTGATCCGGCGGAAAGTCCCTCGCCAAAAGAACGATCACGAACCCCTGAATATTCATAGAGTCCATTACTCAAAATCATAACTCGACAATACAAATCAAATCACGAGAAACCACCGTTCTCGGAAACACATAATTCAAAGTCGACGAATCGTCGAAAATCCGTATATGTACACCTCAATACCTCACTATACGTTCGGATGCTCAACACGAAAAATGAACCTCCCCACTGCGATCGGGGCGCGATTTCGAGTCAAATGACATGCAACTTGTCGAAAATCCAAAAAGTCAAACCGTTGACCGCCGTTGACCACCGCCCACGGCGGCGCCGCCACTGGCCAGAAAATTTCTCGGCGGAGCAACCTCCATTCCATGCAAAATCTCCCACTGAGCAACTTTCATAACTGCACCGAAGTCCAATTCTTACTCTAATCATGTCAATTTCATGAAAAACCGAATGTTCACACAAATTTCAAATCCAAAATTCTCCATACACAAGATGAATTAGAACTCCAAACTTACATGGTAGCTTGCTAGTGATGAGAGCTTCAAAGCCCACTACAAATTGTAGCTCGAATCGGCCTAAAACCATGAACCCGAATTCCACAATTTCTCTTGAATTTTGGCCGGATTTAAGCACCTCTTCCGGCAAGCCTCGTCGTGCGTGGTGGTTGGGAAAGGACTCGGGAGGTCGAGACGCATCTAATGGAACAAGTACCGAGCCAAGAAGTGGCCGGAACCGTTGCGCCACCATGGAAGCCGTCGGCCACCGACGTGAAATCCTCCTCCACCGAGTTGACTAGGTCAACTCGGTCAACCTCCCAAAATGGTAAGTCTTTCACTTGCCCAAAGGGGAAACTGCTATATATAGACTTTCCCAAAAAGGAAACCTCCAAAAATACAAATTCGATAAACTTCAAACACGCGTAATTTCCTCGTCGTAATTCCGATTCCGATAATTCTTGCGGCCACAAACTCGTCTCAACATGTTCTTCAACAATCACCCAAAGTCAAACATATCGGCCAATCGGATAAAAAGTCAACTGTTCCAACCAACATATAATTAAATCAACCAAACAATCAACAATCGGCAATATTCGCAACTAAATCTTCGTAACTCAAAATCATGCTCCGGAAGTTCCTACAAACTCGAAATTAAATTTTGAACAACTTCCGTGAAGGAACTGAAACCAAATTCTCGTCCGGTAATTTAGTCGCTAACAAACCTGCCATTTAAATCCGTTTCCGTCGAAACTTCAAATATTTATAACTAATTCCTCGGTCGTCCAAATAACAATCCGGAACAGCCTACGAACTCGAAATCACATGTACAACGATTCTCGAGAAGAGACCCAGCTCCAATTCTCGGCCAATAATTTAGTCGTTAACAAGCTTGGCGATTCAATCAACTCTCGGCAATCTGCGACTATGCGATTTCACTGCTGACTATGTTCTGGGTTGTCACAAATTGTAAATTAGCCCAGTGGTAGATGATCAATTTTTCATTGGAGAGGTCTTGAGTTCAAATCCCTCATTCCACCATTTTTATAACATTTTGTTCTTTTATCCTTTCAAACTATCAATTCAAAGCTTGCATGTCCTTTTTGTTGTTGTCTTTTTTTATTTATTATTGAAATGACTTTTTTGTTGCTGTTTAAATGAACATCATATCACACATGTTAAGGTTTTTTTAATCTCTATATATAAAGAAAAAGACTGAGAAGAAGTTGACATTTTCATCAAGTTTTTTCATCCATAATGATTTTTTTTTTCGCTCATCAATTTTTTGAGTCTAAATTCGTTATTGGTATATTTATATATTTTTTTAAAGGCCCCTCTTGAATTAAAATCCTGGCTCCGCCCCTGATAACTTAGACGATGAATTATATAATTAGTTGTCTAAGTTTTATTTTAGACGACATATATTATTTTCGTCGTCTAAGATATTAACCTTAGATGAAAAACTATGTAATTCGTCGTCTAAAATTTAAACTTAGACAACGAATTATGAAATTCGTCGTCTAAGTATACACTTAGACGACGAATTATGTAATTTGTCGTTGAACTACAAACTTAAATGACGAATATCATTTTTCGTTGTCTATCTTTGACTTAGACGACAAAAAATTATCTTGGGCGTCGAAATAATTTTTCGTCGTCTAAGTGTGTATTTCTGGTAATGTGCAAGTCTGAGGACGGCATAATTTTTTAAGGAAAACGTGTGATATACGCGACTCAACTTGGTTCATTTTTTATTTCTAAAATTTGTTCTTTATTATTTGTTTACATTTTATTAATTAAATAATTAATATTTTATAATTTATTTAATTTAATATCACATTATTTTCTTACATTATACACTTTGTACTTTAACTTTACATTTTGACCTAAATTGGTACGTAGGTTTTTTCGAACTCATCCAAAATGACACCTACTGTAAACATTTCTCAGCTTTCCGTCAAAATGTTGTAGCTTGTACAAAAATTCATAAGTATTGTCTAAATAACTCGTGGAATTGACCCATGGTGTTGTTTAATTATTTACCAGAAAAATAAAAATAAAATAACAGAAACCCTGATAACAAGCATTATATATGAAATGATCGAAAACATGAAAAATTGAAAATTCACTCAATCTATTTTTATCATAGCTCGGTTTAAAACCTTGTAGTTGTTGGAATATAATTACTAGAAACTAAAAGAAAAGCTTAGCTGTATTGATAATTTGAGTCTTGTGTAGAATTACAAAGTACAGAGCCCTTTATATACACCTCAAGTCTTATTCCTAAAGGAATAGAGATCTATTACTTTATAAACAAATAATAAGAGAATATGGAAGTCTAATATACATAGTATCTTGCTAAGGAAGGATAATCACACTTAATAGACATATTGCAATACTCCACTTTGTGATGTCTTAACGAAGCATCAGTGTTCTTCCTCAAGATATGATCAGCTTTGTGTTGGCGATGGTGACTGCTACTCATCAAAAACCTTGTCGAGACAAACTTTCGTAGGAGAAAAACATCCTTGAAAGAATAAAAACTGAGAGCATCCTGTCTTCATGTCAATTGGTGTTGATCGACTGAATATGATGTTGCATCGCTAAAATCTTTACAAATAAAAAACCCCGTGTGAGAAAATGACCTTGGTAGGAAAAAGAGTACAACCAATTAATTTCATCACATCTACTTGACATGACGTTATGTACTTTTCTTCCCCTAAATTCAACGTCTCCCCCTGAACTCATCAAGAGGGTATCCAAATTATGACGTTGCCTCATTATAAGATAAATGGCGATAGCATGTGGAATTAGGTATGAGCCGGAGCAAACATACTAAAGTATTTTAATCATTGCGAGATTGAAAGATATTCCACAATATAAAAAAACCAAAACTCAAAGTAAGAGGTTTGTTAGTACGCTCAAATGGCAAGAACCTTCACCTCCAGCATATGCGACGAGCTTTCCATTATTGACTATTAGTAACGCAATGGATATGATTCAAGGAGTAAGCAAAATGAATTACCTCATCTCAAACGAAGTTAATCTCACATTCAAATAACACCGATAATGGGAGTTATTGAAACATTGATCAAAGTTACTATAATCATAAAAAAATAGGGAATATTCGACACAACACATTATGTGGGTCCATAAGTACGCATGTGACGGTGTGTATGACATTTGCATTTCAATGTCGCTAAACCAAAACCAAACATGGCACGTACATCGATTCTTGCAAAGGATACACCTCTTGCATGGCCCCAGACACCACCAATGATGATTGAAGGAGTTTGCATTTCAGGCAACATGTGGCGACATACATGAGTTTAACCATTGATCTACACATTTTATGCTTTATTATTAATGTAATTCTCTCTACATTTTAATATGCTATGAGGTTAGTGAATACGTTTCTAACTTATTTTATAGTTTTAGGTAGAAGAATGAATGAGGATGGACAAAAAGAGCAAAATAGAGCTGAAAATATCAATAACCGTGAAAAGTGCACTTCAGAAGATTTTTGCGTTTCTGGATAACGGAGATGGGCCGGCCCATTAAGCAATTCATTGGGCCAATTTATTAAAGTCCAAGTAAGCCAAGAAGGAAGCTCTAAATCAATTATTTCGTCCAAAATGATCAAGCAAGCAACTTGGTGATGCAAGTTGCTGAAATATCTTTGGTGACTAAGGACTAGCTTGATGACTAAGGAAGTGACTAAGGCTGTGCAACTAAGTAGAAAGATAAGTGGGAGATGTTTCATTCTCTTGAAGGAAGAGACAAATGCCATCTCCTTTGCCTATAAAAGGGAAATTCAGTCATGAACATCATGATCTCACATTCCAATAGCAAAAGCTCTGCCTAAATTACCTTATTGCTTACCAAAGTCGACAGGGGCAATGCGACGCAAAAACCCTAAATTGGTGAGAAGTAAGACTGGACGGGATTTGGTGCTCCTTGAATCTCTGACGAGATTTTGGTTCCCAATTTAGATCTGCAGACTCGAGTTTGGTGAGGTGGGGCTTTCGGGAAAGCTTCTCTGCCTCTGTTGCAATCATCAACGATGAGCTTGACGAAAAAAGCCGAGTCTCTGATCTAACAACATTTTTACCATTGTAATTTTTAACACAAAATAATCATGTGACCTTTTATATTGATTTCATACAACCAAAGTGAAAAATACTTTTTTTTCCCCAGTGCACTTGTCAACGTAGTCGCGATCCGTCTCATACTCGACTGGCAAATCCAATCAGATAAAATATAAAACAACGCCGCATTATCTCAGATCAGACATTAATATCCCGAAAATAGCCCACACAATTCCCAACGTCCAAACCTAACCACCAAATAATCCCCCGTAATTCGATAGAAAGACACGTCCATTTTCGTCTACGCGAAAAATCCTTTGCCCTTGAACTCTCAACTCTTCACAGACGAGAGAGCGAGAGAGAGAGAGAGAGAGAGAGAGAGTGGGTAGTGAGTGAGAGAGGGTGGAAATGGACTTCCACAACCATTTCAACAACACGACCCGAGCAGAAGCGGAGCGGTGGCTGAGCACCGCCGTGAAGTTACTGACGACACGTGACCTGCACGGGACCAAGACCTTCGCGATCCGCGCCCGTGAGTCCGACCCTAGGCTGGGTGCCACCGACCAGATAATCGCTGTGGCCGACACGCTCCTGGCCGGCGAGTCACAGACCGTCAACAACCAGCCAGATTGGTACGGCATTCTCCAACTCGCTCGCTGCACAACTCACAGCCTCGACCTCGTCGCGACTCAGTACCGCCGCCTCGCCCTTCTCCTCAACCCTCAAGCCAATCAGTTTCCCTATGCCGATGAGGCCTTCCGCCTCGTCTCCGAAGCTTGGGCCGTGCTCTCAAATCCCTCTAATAAGGCATTCTACGATCACCAATTGAACATTTACTCCGGCTTCGAGTCGCCTCCGCCTCCGCCGCAGCCGTCCGGGTCAAATCAGCTGTTTGAAAGGCAGTTCATGCAAATGCATGCCCCTCCGCCGCCCCAGCTGCCGCAGCATCAACAACAACCGCTCCAGCTGCCGCGGCCTCAGCCATTTCTGGATTTTCAGCAGCGGCTTGCACCACCACTTGAGCGACCGCAACCGCTTCATTACCACTCTCAACCTCTTCCGCAGAGGCCACAACCACAACAGCCACTCCCCCAGAGGCCACAACCTCAACATCCAATTCCGCAGAAGCCACAGCCGCAACTGCCTTCACTACAAAAGCAGCCACATCAACCACCACAGCAGCCGCTTCATTTGCCCCAAAAACAGCAGGATCAGCCGCAGAAGCAGATGCCACAACCTCAACAGCCAATTTCGTATAGGCCACCGCCACCACCACCACAACAGTCGCCTCCGCCGCAGAAACAGCAGGATCAGCCGCAGCAGCAGAAGCCGCCGGTGAGAAAAAGCCCTAGGAAGAAGGACGGTAGAGTAGCTGCCGAGGAGGAAACACCGAATCTCAACAATGTGACAGAGTCAACTCCGCAGCCGCTGCTCCCGGAGTCAACTCCACCATCGGAGCCGATCCCTATGGCAACTGAGCTGACTGAGCCTCAACCAGATTCTGATTTAGGGAATTTCTGGACTGCATGCCCCTACTGCTATCACCTCTTCGAGTACTCTAGGGTTTACGAGGAGTGTATGCTTCGCTGTCAAAACTGCAAGAGGGCGTTCCACGCGGTGGTTATAGCCTCACCGCCTGTGATGGACAATGGCGAGGCAAATTTCTGCTGTTGGGCCTATTTCCCAATGGGGATTTCAAAGAATAATGTGAAGGAGACAGTAGGGTCATCAAGCTGGTCACCATTTTCAATGATGTTTGCTTGCCCTTTACCTGGTGGTAATAATAACAAGAAAGCTGGGAGAGCTAGGAACACTGCTGTGGTGCCAAGGGTCTACATTGATGATGATGCTGACGATGATGTTATCAACATTTCGGATCCAAGTGAGAGCTCAGATGATGAATGGGGGCAGAAGGATAAGAGGAGGAAGACAAGGGTAGGAAGACCCAAAGGAAAAGCTTCCACTTCTAAGACCCCGGTACGAGCTTCGAATAGATTAAGAAAGGGAATGGTGAATAATGGTGGGACACCCCGTGGTGTGTCTGCAACCAACGGCGAATCAAGTAAGAGGGCTAGTGTTGGTACAAGAAAGAGAGGTGCTGCTGCGATGGGGAGATTGGATTTGAATGTGGAGTTTAGTAATAATGAGGTAGAGGAGCCAGCTGCTCAAACAATGAGCGACGGGAATGGTACAGCAAATGGGGAAGGTGATGATGATGATACTATTGAAAATATTGGGTTCTTCGAAGGTCTTGATGAGTTCTTTAGCAGCCTGCCCATACTTAATGTTGCAGATGACAAGGTGAAGGCTAATTAGTGAAGGGTAAGACTCTGTACTTTTTCTCATTGCTGCTTTAGCTGTTGTAGTTGCTCATGGATGCATGTTGTCTTAAATGGTGTAGAGTTCTATGAGTTTTGTTTAAGGGCTCTCTTGTTTTGATGTGTAATCAGCAGCAATGTAAACTTAATCTAGCTTTAGCTCCTGAAATGTCAGTTTGATCTGTGCATGTAGATATCTTGTGGTGTAAGGATGGACCTAATTTTGGAGTTTAGCTAGGCAAACTTAGGGAATCAGTTCCGGTGATAAATGCAGATGCTTTAGTGATATATATATATATGGATCTTATAATCTGGTAGTTATTTTTTATATTTATATTTTCTTCTAATATAATCTCTTTAATCTTTGCCATACAATCTATAATCTCATTTCTAAAATTTAGTAGTCTAGGGATCTTATAGTCTGATTTTATTTTTTTACATATTTTCTTCTAATATAATCCTTTTATCGTACAATCTATCATCTTGTGTCTAGAATTTTGTTGTGAGAGATAAAATGTCCAATACAACAGGGCAATATCTTTGTACCTATTGGACACTCATGCTCTAATTATTCGTAAACTCGGCTCTCTAAACTTTTGAAGTCATGAGCCTTAATTTTAAAAACCCAATAAGGGGCCAATGCTGACGGTTAATGAAAAACTGATGTCTATTTCTTGTCATCGCTGCATAAGTAAACTTGTGCATATGCCACAGATGAGTGGAGATTTTATAAGCAGTTGGTATCATCTAGTTTAGATGTAGTCTATATATCTGAATTGCCATTGATTGGTTAAAATCCTTTGATTTATTTTTGTTCAAACCATGATGGCATAAAAATTGACCAATCTTCCATGAGTTCTTGTAATTGTAAAAATTGGGACTGGGACTAGTATAGATGATCACTCTCCGATTTCCTCAGTGATAATTCCATTCACTAATTACTGACATTTAATAATCATAATAATCAGTCGTCAGTGCTCTTATATGAAGTTTTGTTTTCATTTTATTTAATATAATAATATAATTACTTAAATCTTGAACCCCTTAGAAAAGTTTCTGGCAATGCCACTCTGGTAGTTTTAGGTTGCTACTTTGGCTAGTAGGTTCATTGCTTTATATATTACTTTGTTGTGTTTATCAACCTAATTATCACAATACAGGAATGCTGCTTTGATTTGGTTGTTTGCTACTAGGAATGTGATGAGCCAATCATTAGTGCTGGTAATTTGTATATCTTGTTTTTCTCTATATGTCTCATCCTTTTCATCATCATATGAAGATCTTTTATTTTCTCTGGCATTGTTTTTCTATACAAGACACTTTAGGAGTATATATTATACACATTATTCTCCTACACAGGCAAAGCAGCCTGTTATAGAGCACTCCAAAAAATGCACAAGTTATCTAGCACGTTTCAATAGATGATTTGTGTATTCTGTTGGCATTTCTTGTGCTGCTGTCCTGCAATTGGCTGGATTCTCCTATTTTGTATCTCCTCTTGCTGCTAGGTGGGGATATATGCTTTTGTGATACTCCTTTTTACAGATATCGAGTGAAAATTATAGTGCACTGCATGGTAATTCTTTCTGTTGGGAGGGAGATTATTCTTTGGTTTCTGGGTACATACTGCATATAGATTGCATATTTTTGACAGTCGTTGCTACTTATAGTGTAAGCGCTTCGTATATCTTCTGTGGTTTTACGACTAAACAAACTAAAAACAGATGAATACTGGAAGCAATAATAAACATAGCAGTTTAGAGTGGTTCATTTAAAACTTTAGTCTAAGTCCACTTTGGGATCTCTCTATTCACTAGCATTATGAAGAACTTAAATGATTACAAGTTTCTTGTAGATCCCTCAAACCTCTAATCTCTCTATCACTCTTGGCTCTAGTTTTCTCTCTTAGTTTAAAGAACCCCCCCAGCAGCCCTATATATAGATATAGAAACTGCCAATACAACCAATATGGAATCCTAATCCTAATAGACTTAACCTGAAGTCTATACAAAAATCTTAATCAAACGAGGATAAATTAACTCTCTTCATACTTGTAGAAAAGCGAAAAGTTAAGCTAACTCCATTTCTTGCTAGACATGGACTAGTACTTTGAACTCTTTCCTAGATTGTATCAACGAGCCAAAACACAACACTACTTGCACTAGAATGTATGTAGATTTATCAGATTACAAAGTTTAGTATCATGAGCTTGTTGAGGATGTTGTGACGGCTCTGATTAGTGTAATATGACAAAATGATCACTGAAACAATACTGTTATGTCAATATGCACATATCTTTGTAGGAAATTTGCTAGAAATGTCACTCATGTTTGACAGTTAAGGTGAATTGGTCATTCATGTTTGACAAATATCGGATTGGTCACTCGTGTTTTACCTTTTCATTCAGATAGGTTATTTTGTCCGTTTTGGACATTAAAAAATGCATATTCCTTTATTTGTAAAGTACATATATGTTATTAGCTTGGCAATGACAAAAATATTCATTTAAGTAAAGCAATATGTATCACATATGTGGTTTTTAATGTTTAAAACGAACAAAGTGATCAATCTGAATGACAAGGTAAAACATGAGTGATCAATTTGATATTTGTCAAACACGAGTGATCAATTCGTGTTAACTGTTAAATATGAGTGACCTATTCAACAATTTTTCTTACCTTCTATGATATGAATGGAAGAGTTGAATTGTATTCTGAATATATATGTAGATATTGCTCATGTTAGACTATTAATCTTGAGCTTGTTTTCATGTATTTCAGTATTTCATGTTCTCATTTCACTTTTTTTTTAATATCATTTCGGTCTCTTCATTTGAGCTAAACCGTGTTCTTATCTTGAATAAGCTTATTTGGGTACTTTTTAAAGTTGCACGAGTAATGAGAATAAAATTCCACATTTTAGAGAGTTAGCCTCTTGCATATGGCTGTTTTTTTTCTTTTCTGAAGGGAATGGTTTTTTTTCTTTTTAACATTGTACAAAGGGGAGTGGAATCAAGAGATTACATTGAATCTTCTCATGTAAATACAGTACAGTTGCAATATGTGAAAATTTTCGTCGAGCTATGATTTTTTGTGGACATCTCGGTAACTTTTTTGTATCTGGCTTGTGAATAAGGAGTGGAATGGTTTTCCAGCCATGAGCCATGAATAATTGGCGTTAGAAAGCAATTCTTGCTAGATTATGCACAGGTGTTGGAGCTGCGGCTTAACGAACTGTTTGCACAAGGCTGGGAAATAATTCGACACACTAAGAGTCCGATATTAGAGAAAACAGTTGGAATAATCTATGACACCCGAGAACTGATGTATCAATTCAAATAAGTCGTATGTCTGTCACAGAGATCTCTGCCGAGTAAGAGTCCGATATTAGAGAAAACAGTTGGAATAATCACCTGACACAAATTCTAGTATCAGATTATGACACCCTCCATGAATTGGCGAACTAAATCCATTCATCAGCTTGATCCCTAAACTTTTCATCGATCCTAGACATCAAAACTCTAAGAAGTTTTAAACCTTTCCCATCATCGTCCTCATTCTCAATCTGATTTAGCTCATAAATAGTAACCAAGTTTACATATTTTTGGGGTCAAGGTCAACCTGGTTCACCCTAGTCATACCCAATTACAATTAGAATTGCATAGTTTTAAATTTTATCATTTATAATTTCTAGCATTTGGATTTATTCATAAAGAAATCTTAAAATGATAAGGATTTCAAATTGTTATGAGTAGTTTGACAAAATTATAGAATGACATTTCACTTTGAGGAAACTGAACAAGAGAATTTGAATCTCAAATTCTCCCAAATTTAAGAAAAAATAAAGAAATTACAAAATCGTCTAGAAACTCATCTAAACAGAGAAAGTTGAGAGATAGAATTGTTAATTTGTTGGAATATATGCTCTAAAATTTAAGGTAAAGTTAATCTTTATTGATAATCTGCTTGTTTTGAATTACAAGATATAAAGTCCTTTATATAGACTTCTAGTCATATCCCTATATGAAATGAATATGTTTTCCTTTATACACAAGTTATAGAATCATATGAGAATATGAAGATCTAATCCACATGGGTATCTTGCTAAGAAGATAATCAAACATAATATTTAAATATATTTCAACACTCTCCTCTTATGATGTCCTAATGAAGTGTTTGTGTTCTTTCTTAAGATATGATCAGCTTGTGTTAGCGATAGTGGTTGCTACTCATAAAAAACTTTGTCGAGACAAAAATCTTTGCAAGAGAAAAATCATACTCAACCGAAGAAAAAACTTGAGAGCATCCCGCCTTCATGCCGATTGGTGATGATCGACTAAATAATGATGTTGAAGAAAACAACATTGATTGGAAAAAGAGTACAACAAAATTCATCACACCTACTTGACATGACGTTATTACCTTTTCTCTCCTTGAAGTCAATGTCTCCCACTTTGAGATTCCTCATTATGGATTTTGCCTCGTAATAGGGAGAATGTTGACAACATGTGGAGTTAGGCATGAGTCGAAACAGCCGTGCTAAAGTATTTTTACCATCACGAGAGTGATAATATCCTACAATAAAACTAAACCAAAAACTCAAAGTAAGATGCTCATTAGTACGGTCACATAGAAAAAACTTCAACTCCAACTTACGCGACTAACTTTTCATTTGACTATTAATAGCACAATGGATAGGATCCAAGGAGTAAGAAAATGAATTACCTCATCTCAAACGAAGTTCATCTAATGTTCAAATAACATGTATTATGGGAGTTATTGAAACATTGATCAAAGGTACTACAATCATTAAAACCCAGAAGATATTCGACACAACACATCATGTGGACCTATGATTACACATGTTATGATGTGTAGTAGGGGTGTGACATTGTAACCGAAAAAGAAGAAGCCCAAAACTGAGTTGCAGTCTATAAAAACCGAACCCGATACAAACCAAACCAAAACATTTGGTTTGGTTTTAGTTTTAAATCTCCAAAAACCGAACTGAATAGAAAAACAGAAAAATGCAAAAATTACATCATTCTGAGTATTTTGTAATATATTGTATAAATACTTGCAAAATAAAAAAGCCTAAACTCCTAAAATATAAATTTCTTTATGCATAATTCTCAACAAATTCTCTCATGGATACAAGTCAAAGTGTTAGGCGACTCAAAAATTATCTTTTCTATAGTTCATTTGAGCATTATCCAAAGTCCTAGAGGCATAGTAAATGAAATAAGGTTTCATGTGCTTTCCTTGCTCTAAAATAGCTCAAACTGCATAATCTGATGCGTTACATATTAATTCAAAGGGTAAGGACCAATTCGGGGGACACAAGATAGGAAATGATCGACGTGAGGATTTCCTTACGCTTGTCAAATGCATTCTGATACTCCTCATCAAAGAAGAATGGCATCTCCTTTTGAAGCAAATGACAAAGAAGCTCTTGCAATGTGGGAAAAGTCCTTAATAAAGCTCCTGTAGAATTTTGCATGATCAAAAAAAGAACAAACCTCTTTCACAGAAGTGGGGGACGGTAAGTAATGCATCAGATCTACTTAAGCTTTATCAACTTCTACTCCTCTAGTAGATATAAGATGACATAGAAGAATGCCCTGTGTAACCATGAAGTGACATTTTTTTCCAGTTTAGCACCAATTTTGTTTCTACGCATCTTTGTAAAATCAACTCTAAGTTATCTAAGCATGCATCAAAACTAGATCCAAAGACACTAAAATCATTCAAGAAAACCTCAATTATCTTCTCATTGTAATCCAGAAAGATAGCAAGCATGCATGTTTAAAACATACCCGGTGTGTTGCATAGATTGAAAGGCATACATCTGTAAGTGAACGTACCAAATGGGCATGTAAACATGGTCTTCTCTTGGTCCTCTTTGGCTATGTTGATCTGATTGTACCTAGAATATCCATCAAGAAAGCAGTAGTATGCATGGCCAACCAACCATTCTAACATCTGACTAATGAATTGGCAAAGGAAAGTGATCCTTCATGGTTGTGGCGTTGAGCTTCCTATAGTCGATGCAAACTCAATGTTCAGTGACAGTTCTTTGAGGGATAACCTTATTCTCTTCATTCTTTACCACAATAATTCCAGACTTTTCGAAACAACTTGTACATGAGACAACCAACGACTATCTGAAATAGGGTAAATCACACCATAGTCGTATAGTATGATCACCTCTTTTTTAAGCATCTCTATCATTGGAGGATGTAGTCTGCATTGAGCCTCTCTTGAAGGTTTGGCACCATCTTTAAGCAAAATCCGGTGAATACAGGTTGCCATATTGATTTCTAAAAAACAATATCAACAAAAAGCAAGCATTAACATTAGAAGAAGAACACCTTATGGCATCAAAGATATTGAAGCCAAAAAATTCTCCATCGAATTTCATACTGCGAGTTCCACTAAACACATCAATCTTTGTTCTTGTGGTCCATATGAAGGGACATCCAAGAAGAAATGTCGTGGTGTTGACGTTGCTTTCTTCCATATCTATGATGTAAAATTCAGCCGGAAAGATGAGATGATTGAACTGCATAATAACGTCTTCAACATATCCTATTGGATAAGTCTCATAATGATCAGCTAATTGTATGATAGCATTATCTCTTTTTGAAGTAGAAAGACCTAGACTTGTGTACAATGAGTAAGGCATAACATTGAATGAAGCTCCCAAGTCTAGCATCATAATTTCAAAAGATTTGTCACCAATAACATATGGAATAGAAAAACTCCCTGGGTTCTTCTGTTTTAGGGGTAGTCATCATTGAATGACTGTACAGATAGTCTCATTAACCTTCACAATCTTCTTTTCCCTTGTTTGTCTCCTCGTGGTGCACAACTCTTTCAAAATTTTTGCATACTTCGACACTTGTTTTAGGCAGTCAATGAGAGGTAGGTTCACTTGCACCTTCTTGAAGATTTCCAAGATTTCCTCATATGATTCTTACTTCTTTTTGTTCACTAATATGCTCAGAAAAGGTTCACTAACAAACGAGCAATTAGTAGGAAACAAACTTGAAGGGATATGGTTGTTACCTTTCGTTAGGTCATCTTGTGAAGATAAAGGTGTCGTGGTGGGCTTGAGTGGCGCCACCTTCTCATTCTTGGCCTCCTTTGTGGCCAGATCTTCTTCTATGATGTTTATCTCTTCGTCCAGGTGACTTACTATGACGACCCGACCTTAGTCAAAATTCGTTAAAATGAAAAATTATTCGGATAATACTAGTAATTATTGTTAGGTCCATAATTTTGTTATTTTTATGTCCCTAACTTCATGTTTATTTCTTGTTTCTCATGAATAAAACATCATTCTTATAACGTTTCCTATTCATGTTAGGAAATCATGGTTTGGTAAGGAAATGGGTTAAAAGACGATGATTATGCGTTTTCCGATGAAGGCGAAGACATTTCTAGGACCGTGCGAGAAGATGAAACAATGTTTTGAAAAAAAATGAAATACAATCGCCGATGCTTCTCTCACTACAAGAAAACAACACTTAGACCACGGAAACACTAAGTCTCCGTCGTCCAAGTGACACCTAGACGACGGAAAAGACTCCGTCGTCCAAGTACCACCTGGACGACGGAGAATACCATCTCCGTCGTCCAGGTTGTCACCTGGACCACGGAGTATTTTCCGTCGTCCAGGTGATCACCTGGACGACGGAGATGGTATTATCCGTCGTCCAGGTTGTCACCTGGACCTCGGAGTCTTCTCCGTCCTCCAGGTGATCACCTGAACGACGGAGATGGTATTCTCCGTCGTCCAGGTGATTACCTGGAGGACGGACCGACACGCCGTCGTCCGAGTATACGAAACGTACTTCCACTTAGATGACGTACCGACATCTCCGTCGTCTAAGTGAAGCATTATATAAGCCCGATGCCAAACTGATCGAATTCATTCCTAGCCTCGATCTCTTCATGATTCCATTTGAAGAAGAATTGAAGGAGAAGGGAGAAGGAGAAGGGAGCTAGGTAGCTAGCTATAGCTAGGCCGAGAAGAATCAGGATCGATAAGGGATCTCCGCTGACTAGCTAGTTAGCTTAATTAACGTAAAGATATCGAGAAGGCCAGCAGGTACGTACGTACGCAGTTAAAATTTGCTTAATTAATATGTATTTAGTGAAAACGTACGTACATATATATATATACATGCAAGGATGTTAGCTGATGTTAGCTATATATATATATGTACAGATCGATTAAATTACGTATATACGTACGTAATTGATGGATCGATATGTAGATCGAGTACGTATAATTAAGCGTAAATTAATGGACAAATATATATATATGTAATAATTAATTAAGTATAATATTTTGTAGCAGTATGGACAAGAGTTGGATGAAGTTGAAGAATAGATGCGATGTCCGGTATATGGATGGAATTAGCGAATTTGTGAATTTTGCGATAGAACATGGTCAGGGAAAGAAACGTTTCAGGTGTCCGTGTCAGAAATGTCTTAATTGTCAGTATGCGGAGGTTAATGTTATGGTGCAACACTTGTACGAAAATGGTATGATGTGGAGTTACACTACATGGAGCGAGCATGGTGAAGCAGTAGAGTTCAGCGCAGCAGACTTCAGCTCAGGGTACAGTTACCATGGTGCCTCATCCAGCGGCAGTGGTGCCGGACCCCCAGCTTGCAACCCAACTGCAGATTTGGTCCATGATGCGTTTCCGGGATGTAGTCATGGCGAACACCAACACCAAGACGGAGGTTACAGTACCACCAATGAGCATGATGACACATTCCCCGCAGCTAGCTTGGCCACTGACACCAGTGAGATGGAAAAGTACAACCGGATGCTACTTGAAGCGCAGACCCCGGTGTTCCCTGGATGTCGAGAGAATGTGTTGCAATATGTGATGGAGCAAATGAAGATAAAAGTGAAGCACAAAATGTCAGTGAGTGCTTTTGACGAAATTCAGGAGCAAATATGTAAGTTGCTTCCTGATGATCACAATCTTCCTAAATCTCATTATAAGGTTAGAAATATCCTGAGCAGCCTCGGCCTAAAGTACAGGATAATTGACGCATGTCCGAATGATTGTGTGCTATTTTACAAAGAGTATAAAGAGTTGGACTATTGTCCCGTATGTGGCCAGTGCAGATTATAGTTGAATAGGAAGAGTTCGAAAAAGAGAATTCCTGTGAAAGTTGTTCGATATTTTCCCTTGATTCCCAGATTGCAGCGCCTGTACATGTCTCTACAGACAGCAGAGGCGATGCGATGGTACGCAGAAAAGCGAATAGATGACGATGTCCTGCGACACGCCGCGGATGGGGAGGGTTTCAAACATTTCGACAGAGAATTTGGAGACTTTGCTTCAGAGGTTAGAAATGTTAGACTCGGCCTATCTACAGACGGATTCAATCCTTGGGGAAGTAATAGCTCCGCCGTCAGCACTTGGCCAGTTATTCTGATGCCGTACAACTTGCCTCCGTGGATGTGCATGAACAAGGAATTTAATTTCCTTACCGTACTAATTCCAGGTCCTAAATCTCCATCGAAGTGCTTAGATGTCTACCTCAGACCTTTGATCGACGAGCTGAAACTGTTGTGGGAAAATGGAGTCCCAACTTATGACAAATTCACTGACACGATGTTCACGATGAGGACTGCTGTAATGTGGACGATCAGCGATTTTCCAGCTTATGGGATGTTGGCAGCCTGCAGGACAAAAGGATATAATGGATGTCCTATATGTTTAGACGACGTGAACTCTAGTTGGCACGCGGGGAAGGTGTGTTACTTGGGTCACCGTAGATGGCTTCCTCACGACCACCCGTGGCGACAGGATGAAGCTCATTTCGACGGTACGGTAGAGAACAATCCTAAACCCCGTAGTTGGTCTGGCGAAGAGATTTTAGAGAGGTTGAGCTATTTCGACTTTGGTGTGTTGAGCAATGACGCGGATGTAAAGAAATGCAATCCAATTCCTCCACATGATCTGAGCTATTGGGATCACAAGAGTATATTCTTTGAACTCCCTTACTGGTCGAAGTTGAAGCTGAGGAACAACTTGGACGCGATGCACATAGAAAAGAATGTGTGCGACAGCGTGGTGGGAACAATTCTCGGTATTAAGTTCAAGACTAAAGATACTCCCAAAGCGCGCAAAGATTTGGAATCAATGAATCTACGTCGTCCCTTGTGGTTGAGGAGGGATAGGAAAGGAGTGTACAACAAGATGCCAGATGCACCTTACACAGTGAAGCCGACGCTTAGACGTTCTGTATTTCACTGGTTTAAGGGCGTTCGTTATCCGGCTACGTATGCAGCTACTATAACTGGAGCTGTGGACGAGGTGAAACACAAGTTTGTTGGTCTAAAGACACATGACTATCACGTTATGCTGCAACGTCTGATTCCAGTGGTAATTCGACCATACTTGCCTCGGGACGTCGTAGAACCAATAGTGGCATTGTGCAGGTGGTGGCAGAGGTTATGCGCCAGAGAATTAAAGAAGTCAGATGTGGTGGAATTGCAACAACAAATTGTGCACATCATTTGCAAACTAGAGAGGATTTTCCCCCCTGCTTTCTTTGACATCATGATTCACCTAATGATCCACCTGCCCGAGCAGGTGCTCATTTCTGGTCCGGTCCAGTACACTTGGATGTATCCTCAAGAAAGGTACGTACAACTAATTAATTAATTTGTTCCACTGGAGAATATATATATACTAGCTAGCTAGCTATATGTACTTATGTAATGTGTACGTTTGATTTTGTAAACAGCTTGGACAGTATAAGTCATTCGTCAAAAACAGGTCGGCCCCGGATGGCTCCATAGCAGAGACATACCTAATGCATGAGTGTGTTACTTACTGCAACAGGTACCTCAAAGATCCACCCCCTCCCAGTACTGCCTCCGATCGCAGTGCCCGCATCAATCTTTCTGTCGTGAGAAATGTCGTCCGACCGTTTAGAGGAGTATTAAAGGAATCGTTAACACGGGAAGAACTTATTGAGGCACATTGGGTAGTGTTGCGAAACTGTGACGAAGTTGAGTCGTACATGTTGTCATACAGGGAGAGGCTTCAGGCGTTAAATCAAAACAAGAGTTCGGCGTGGATTGAGAAAATGGTTAAGAAGAAGTTTCCCGATTATTTCTTCCAATGGGTACGTACGTACGTCTCGGTATTAATTATTTAAATACATATCGCTCATGTTTGTAGAAAGTAAACCCTTATATTAGCCCATTTTCGCAGATGATTGATCTGCAAAAATCTGATAACCACGGAGGGTGGTGGTCATGGCCAAAGCACTTGCTAGCAGGGAAGCCGGTTAAACACTATATTTATCCCGGATGTTTTGTGAACGGTGTAAAGTTCCATTCATTGGCCCGAGACGAAGGAAGAAGAACACAAAACAGTGGGGTAGCCGTTGGGAAAGACAATGATCTATATTACGGGGCTATTGTATACGTGGTTCAGCTATGTTACGGGAATGATGTCAACGTTTTCCTATTCAAGTGCAGATGGTTCAAGCGTACAAAGGAAGACCTGAGACTATTATCTGTCGATACAAACTCGCACTGGTATGAGGATGAGCCTTTCGCTCTCGCCACCTTAGTTCGGCAGGTGTTCTATCTCGACGATCCGAAAGCCGGTGAAGGGTGGAAAATAGTGAACCATATCTCTCACTGAGGAATATGGAATACAGAGACAATTGAAGGGACACCGGCGACGACTGAAGATGCTACTGAACCAGAAAGAGACATTCCTGCCTATCAAGAGCCTAATATTTCTATGGTCCGCTCCGATATAATTGACCTGGTTCAAGATGGTGAACGGTTACCCATGCCTGATGGTTGTACAGATCTAACTGAAGATGAGATTATCGATGAGGTAGATGAAGAAGACGAGCAGGAAGAGGACGCGGACGAGGACTCAGGTTATTCGTCGGACGATGTTGAGTACGATGACGAGGATGAGCCGTCGACTAACGGGGATGAGGATGATGATGATTATGACGAAGAGTACGGTCATACGACGAGGGAGATTAATTGGTAATTAATTACTGTAATTATTGTAATATATATATATATATATGATCGATGCCGGTTTACGGTAAGAAATTAATCTGAATTATATATCCTGGCCAACGGAGAAATTAATAAATATTGGCGCCAAATCTCAATCTCATATAAAACGTACCCTAGCTAAATCCTCGACCCTAAATCTAGCAAATCGGATCGATCGATCATTTATTTAATTTTTTTATGGTCATTCAAAATAATTGAACGGACACCTGAATTCTGTCCACGTTTATATTAGGTCCCCCGCCATATTCACCTTTGGCGCCATATAAAACCCTAAATCTTGGACCCAAAACCTAGCAGATCGGATATCGATCGATCAATTTTTTAATTATATTTTTGAATCAGAATAATTGAACGGACACACAAATGACCGGGGACGACCTAAACCGTAAACCCTAAGGCCCTAACCCCTGAATTCGGGGTTTTTACACCTGGACGACGGAGATGGTCAATCTCCGTCGTCTAGGTACAAACTAGGACGACGGATTCGGTCATTATCCGTCGTCCAGGAAACCCTAAACCCTAAACAGTAAGATCCTAACCCCTGAATTCAGGGTCTATGCACCTGGACGACGGATATGGTAATTTTCCGTCGTCCAAGTTCACAAACCCTAAACCCTAAACAGTAAGGCCCTAACCCCTGAATTCAGGGTCTATGCACCTGGACGACGGAGAACGTCATTAGATATCCGTCGTCCAGGTGATCACCTGAACGACGGAAACGCTCATTTCCGTCGTCCAGGTGCAGATATCGTAATTTTTTCTAAGACAACGACCATCTAGACCTTCTTCCAATGCAAAGTCTTTTCATCAAGACTTTAGAGTAAACAATTCTTGGTGTGTGAGCTTCGACGGTTCGAAAATCGGAGTTGCGAAATGCCTTGTATCCACGTTTCCGGTTTGTGAAATTATCGGTTTTGCGGTTGACTGTGCCGATCAAACCCTTCCCGAACTTATTATTTTATGATCCTTTGAAGACAATTATATATTATGTTACGACAAACATATCCAACGGTTGTTTTGTCCAAATTCAATTTCGTTAATACTCTGCTGCAAATGAGCGTCTACTCATGAACACTTAAGTCGTAAAGATTAGTCGATACTTAACATGTTTCAATACGTAAAATTAATCGTCGGTTCAAATTTAACTGTTTATATACACGATGCGTTCATCGATATTGTACGACTATTTCACTCGAATGACAGATCGCTAAATTCCTAGCGAATTATTTTTTAAATTTTTTTTTACGTAATTTGAACCTGGACGACGGATATGGTCATTTTCCGTCGTCCAGGTGAACACCTGGACGACGGACAATGACCATATCCGTCGTCCAGGTCCAATTTTTATGGCGGTTCAATTTACCGCTTCCGTTTTTGGGACCGCTTGAATTTTCACTTAGACGACGGAGAATTCATTCTCCGTCGTCTAAGTCCAAAATCATGGCGGTTCAAAACGTCCCGCCGATTAATTACGCGCCGATTGAAAATTTTTAAACCGCCACCTGGACGACGGAAAACACTATTCTCCGTCGTCCAGGTTCACTTAGACGACGGAGCACTATTCTCCGTCGTCTAAGTGAAAGTCTATATATAGGCCGAGCCTCATCTTCTTTTCCTCATCCCTTACAACTTAATTTCTCTCCTCCATCTCCTCTCTGGCCAGTCATTCCGGTGAATCTGCTCCGGCGACGCTCCGACGACATTATTTCCGGCGTGGTTCCTCCTCTCCGACGACACAACTCCGGCGATTTTCCCGAAAACTCCCGAAAAACTCCGATTCGGTAAATTTATATTTTTCCCTTATTAAAATAATTTTTATTTACTTAATTAGTTTTAAATATTTCTTAAATGATTATTGTAATATTAGAGAATTAATTATTGTTATTAATACTAATTAAATGAATAATTGTAAAATTATTGTTATTAATTATATTTAGATTAATTGTTGTTATTAAATAAATAAATGATTACATATTGTTATTAATTAATTAAATGGTAAATTATTGTTATTAATAATAATTAAATGAATAATTGTAATTACTTGATAATTTATGAAATGAATAAATATTATTGTAATTATTTATTAATTAGTTGCATAATTAAATAAATATGAGATTAAATTAATTAGTAGTACATGTTCGATTTAAATTTAGTACATAGGCTTGGTGTAATTAAGTCGCACTCTTTGGAATAGATGGCGCCTCTTTTCCTTGCTTATCTCCTTAACCCCTCGTGATGTGTGGATTTCATCACCGCACACCATAACCTAAGTGAAGTTATGGACACGAGGTTGAGGGCGGAGTTTGCAAAGGACTTGAGGGAGTGTAAATTTTCGAAAAATTGGCCGAATGTCGGACATGGTGTCTAGAAACGGGTTATGACTGGTGACAGGATTTGGACTAAGAAAGACTTTTGTCGAAATTAGTCCTGCCTCTCGCGTTATCTCTATCCCTAACTTGGCCATGTTTTTCGATTTAATAAAGGCTGATTAATTGAAAATTTACACTTTATCGCGCGGGTCGCACGTCCATTGAACGACCGAAAATGCCAAGCTAGTGTACTCTATTTAAATCTTAAACGTACTTAATTAATTAGCGTCAATTTTTAAGTTGTAATTATTATGGTAAGTAGGTATTTTAACCCCGTACTCTTAGGTTTAAATGGCTCCGCCAAAGACGACATCCGGCAAGAAGAAAGCCCAACAAGAGGCAGAAGATGCCATGCTCCGCCGCTTGGCGGACCAAGTCGGTTGGGAATTACCACCGGAGGGCAACGACGCTCTCAATCCGGACGGATCATCTGGTCCGTCCGTAGCGCCCTCTGGGGAAATTCCCGCTCCCCCATTCATCTCGAGCGGTGATGACGTCGACCCCTTCCAATCTCCGACGCCCGGTACCCATTCAACGGGAAGTACTCAGGCGTCCTCGACCGCCGAATCAATCATGTACAGCGCCCGCCGTAGGCAAAGGAGGGCCCCCACTGACTCGGAACCGAAAAGGACTCGGGGTCTCGTTAAAGGGGGGAAAGCGGAGCGTATTTGCAAGGCGACCGGTAAAAAGATCGACTTGCCGTACGACGAATTCACCGGTGGCCCTCCCACAGCTCAACTAGCAAGTCTCTCGGCGCATGGGATAGGGTCAATCATCCGTAACCGGGTTCGTATCACTGCCCCTACTTGGAAGGAGGCGCCGGATCATGAGAAGGCGAAAGTCTTCAAAGATCTTTCGGTACGTAATACGTTCAATTTAGTTATTATATAATATTGTTAATCTCAGCCTAAAATTTCATAATATATACGATTATAATTTTCTATTTATTTTTCATAGGAACAATTTGACGTGGATCCGACACCGGATATGTTGAGGCATATCAATCAAACCGCCAACTCCATCTACAAAGATTGGAAGTACAGGCTCCATAAGTACTTCAAAGATGTCGGTCCCGTGCCTCCCCCGGTAGAGCTACAAGGGGAGGGAGAAGATGAGTGGGAGTGGTTGTGTAACCACTTTGCCGATGAACAATTTAAGGTATTAATTTAATTTTTTTATTTCAATTAAAATAATTGAATTATTTAAATTGAAGTTATTCATTTTTTAATAATTTAATTATCTTGTGTAACAGAAATTCTCCGGTGTCAACAAAGCCAACCGGGGGAAGAAGGAGAAACACCATACTACCGGCGCCAAGCAGTTCATTCAAATTGCCAAGGAGCACAAGGATAAGGGTTCCAAACACCCTTTTATTGATGCAAGCGTAAGCGCGTACGTGACGCCAGGGCTCGATAATGAAGCGAGTCAATGCGGGGTAAGTGATATGTATATATATATATGTGCTTTTAATTATAGTAATTATTATTTAAATATGATTACAAAATTATAATAAATTAATTATAATTTTGTAGGCAAGGGCGATAGAGCGTGCGCATGAAGAGTTGGCCAACACTCAGCTTGCGTTCCCGGATGTGCCGCTGGAAGACCTGCCTCCTCTATCCTTAGAGAGCCAAATTGCAATCGCGGATGAGGTCTACGGTCGTAGAGCTGGCAAGGAGGTTATGCACTTTGGGCCTAGGGTGGTACAAGATTTGTCGACGACCTCCAGCTCATCATCTACGGGAGGTTCGAGGCAGCGGAGAATGAGTCAGGCTGCGGCCGTCGAAGCAGCTATTCAAGAGGCTCGACTGGCACGAGAGGAGAATCGACGGACACAAGAGCAGAATGAGTCAATGCGGCAAAGACTTGACGAACAACAAGCACAAATAGCCCAACTCATCGCGCTCATGAACCAAAATCGAGAAGTATGTCAACCTCCTCCGAACCCACACCCCGACGACAACGACCCGGCTGGAGGCGGAGGACTCGGCCCCGCATCTGCTCCTCCAGTGTATTAGCTAGCACGTAGTATATTATCTCGTTTCTTTCCGCATTCCTAACTATATTTTAATTTTTAATTTATGGGTTTTTTCGTATGTACAAATTAATTTACTTTGATTATTTAATAATTATATAATTAGTTATTAATTTTAATATTCAAAATTTAGTTTATTTATTTAATTTTAGCATTTTTCATTATTTAAATTAAAATAATAATAATAAATTAAATTAATAATTTTTAATTTCAATTTTTTTTTTTTATAAATTAATTATTCACTTGGACGACGGACATTATGTTCTCCGTTGTCCAAGTGTAGAACCCTAAACCCCTAACCCCTAACCCCTAAACCCTAAACCCTGTCATTCTCCGTGGCCCAGGTGTTCACCTGGACGACGGAGACTTAGTGTTTCCGTCGTCCAGGTGAACACCTGGGCCACGGATAAGCTACCATTATCCGTGGCCCATGTACACACTTGGACGACGGAAACACTAAGTCTCCGTCGTCCAGGTGACCACCTGGGCCACGGACATTGCTCGTGTGTCCGTGGCCCAGGTGTTCACCTGGACGACGGAAACACTAAGTCACCGTCGTCCAGGTGAACACCTGGGCCACGGATAATGTCCGAGGTCCAAGTGAACTTGGACGACGGATAACTAAATCTCCGTCGTCCAGGTGCTTGGACGACAGCACTTGGAGCACGGACCTTGGACGACGGAAAACTGCACTTAGACGACGGAAATGGTCCGTGGTCTAAGTGCAGTTTTCTTGTAGTGTCTTGAATATTTCAAGATTTTGGTCACTAAAAGTCAACTCTGGCTGGTCAACGACGAGGTCAACTCTTGGTCAAGTCATCAAGCTACCATGAAGATATTTCAAGCCAAATGCAAATGCAAATTCGAGTGAGATAAATAACACATGCAAGTCACATGAGTTTGAGACAATTTCGTGACTGGTTTTAGGACCACTTACGCGTAATTTTTATGATTATGTCTCTAGCATTTTAATTTGAATTTGAAAGCCAAAATATCTTCCTTGGATTAGTATTTTCGTGCTCCCCTCTTACACAACACACCTTACCTCATTTTACACTTTTTCATAGTTTTAGCATCTCTCCTTTGCCTCCATTCTCTCGTAAACCCTCTAGCACTCTCTCCTTGCTTTTCCATGAATTCTAGGCCTACAAATCCTCCATAACCACCATTATATACTACCATGTATCCTCTCATCAAGGCCTAAAGTGGTGTTAATCCTCTTTGTTGGAGCTAGAAGCAAGAAAGAAGAATGTAGTGGAGCAGCTTGAAGATCTCATAATTTTTGCTTTGGGGACTCTTGGGTTATTTCTATTCACATATCTCTCTCTAATCATGTATCTATGCTCCATTTTACCTATGTGTAGTAAGTAGTTACCTTTCAAAAGGCTAGGGTTTAGCCCCAGCCAATTTGATGTACGTACAATGATGTTTTGAGTAATGAAATTGAATTTGTTTAGTGGATTTAAACGAATTTACGATATTATTAAATTGTTGAATCAGTTGTCGATTCGGCTCTCAGCCACGTAACGTTTAAGGAATATGTTCCGACTTTAAAAAAGATTCAAGAATTAGAATTTGGAAATAGATTAAGCTTGTCATTAATTTGGGAAGCACGTTGCTCGAGAATGCAATGTTCTTGACGATAATGCTTGTTGGTATATGAGCTTAGCTATTCATTATGGTTTTTGATAATTAGTTATTAAATAATAATCATTGTTTTAAGACGACGTATTAGTAGCTAGAGGCAGATGTTTAGAAAACTTCAACAAACAGGCTTTGGTTGGATGAGAATCACAGCACAGTACTATGAGTGGACCTTTTTTTTAATATTATTATTTTCATAGTCGTAGCGAGTTCAATTTTCAGTATTTCAGTTTTTCAATTTAATTTACAGTATACTTTCAAACATTTTATTTTTGGAGGTTTTTCTTTGTGATGACATTAGTTAGTTTCATCGATGCACTAACGGTTAGATAGATCACCGGATAGTCTAGTCAGGGAAGATTAGGCTGCCTCGTCTGGCCCATCACATACAGTTTCTTTTTACAGATTGTCGACTCAGGTTAGGGAAAAACTTCTGAGTGACCACCTCCATTTTCTATTCAGTTTATGATATTTGAACTCACATTATTTCAGAGAAATCGGTGGAAAGACATACAATCATAGTTTTACAGACTTACATTCTCTGGACCCTTTGTTTTAAATTGCCCAATTTTCAGGTTTGCCAGCTGAAATTGTGACCGTCCAAAGTATGAGGCATGTTAGTCTACAGCTTCTGTTTTCTTAGTGTAGGTTCTTAGTTAAAGTTCAGGGTTGCTCATGCCAGGGTAACTAGTACCGATTAGTCAGTGCTAAATACTCTAATACGTGTCCCACAAGATTTACCGTGGATTAGTACGGTAATCTGGGGCGGGATTAGTATCAGGGCATCAGGTTTTTAGATCCAGTTGAAAATCTTATATAGTTAGTGATGCTTAGAGTGTGATGGTCCGACTGCAGCGGACTTATCATATGCCCTCGGGTATTAGTGCCAGTAACGATATAAGGTATTCTTCCAAATCTGTTGTTCCTTAAGTGTCATGCCTCATGGACGTGATCGACAATATCAACATCTGCACTCATCTATCAATAGTTTCGACGGCGAGTTAATTTTTGACCTTTAGATTAAAAGGTAGGCCTAACAGATTAGACTTGGAATTTTGTTTCACATATCAAATCATCAAAAGTGCTTGGACATTCCTTTAAGCTCAGCGGAACAAGGTGGTTAGAAATAATCGAGTTTTCAAGATTGTAAGTACGGTGAGGACACTTGTGTCAACGAAATGAATGCATGTGAATTTGTGGAGTTAAGTATTAGACCAATTTCTTCTCAACGGACTATGCACTATCGCGAATTCTTTGTTTTTAGCTTCACCTTGTGTTTGTGTATATTCGGTGATGGTCGAGTACAAGAGTTAGAGCAGTGCGAATCAGCGAAGATGATGATGTTGAACGAGTTAGAGCAGTGCAAATCATCGACGATGATGATGTTGAATGAGTTAGAGCAGTAGGTTTTTATGTGATGTCCAACAATATTCGTTGAAAATTCTTTGCATTTTATATGCAACATTTGATTCTTGTTAGAATATATATAGTGAAGCACCTACATTTATTCCAGTGTTCTAATTATTCCTTGTTTAAGATTCATTCAAGCTACTTTAACATTTTGTCCGACTAAAAATTAAAGGCACTGGTTGGGTTTTGGGGACTTGATAATTAGTAATTGCGCCGAAACTCTGGAAGAGCATGGTGACATGTCACGGCGATACGTCAGATTTTTATTGCTCTATTAGGTAATAGTAACTTCCTTTCCAGTACTTGTTTCTTCTATTCAAATTTTGAAATTATTTATCCCACGTTGATTTTCATACTTTGATTTCCACAGTGGATTTACGAGTCTACGAGTATGCATTTATGATTATGCATTTACGTTATGCATTTATGATTATGCATTTTATGAGCATACATTGATTTTGTGATATGTTTTTACACTGAGTATGAATATATGGATGCATCAATGCTATGGCCTCTTGGCTTATCCCCGAGATGCTCCGGGAGGGTTACGTCTATATGAGCACCTGACCCGTGATTCACAGTACCCGGGAAAGTTACGTCTTTATGAGCACTTGACCCGGGCGTGTTGTAACTTTGAGGAAAATGTACTCATGTTACTGCCTCCACACACTGTACCTAGGAGAGTTACGTCTTTATGAGCATTTGACCTAAGCTTGTTTGTTTAGACTCGCATGATTTTGTGTGCATTTATTGTGAAAAACATGTTGGATTTATTTATGCGGCATATTATGATTTACGTCCACTCACTCTAACGGTAGGTTCCTGATGTAACCTGCAGGAGGCCTAAAGTTCAAATCACACTTTTCTTCTAATAGGTTCATGATGTAACCTGCTAGTCTTATATATTTTGTAATTAGAAGTCGCTCTGAATACTTCTGTAGTGTTGTTCTGTTTGAGTTATACTCCTGAATATTTTTTGGATTTCTTGTAAACCTTGAGTTTATTTATATATATGGATTTTGAGAAATCGGGATGGACAATGGTGGTCCACGGTATGTCTGGGAATTTATCTGTGAAGTGTAATCTTCTTGCAGGTTTTTGGTTTGTACGTTTTATAAACTAAACTCTGGCAAATTTTTTGTAAGTTATGGTGTCGTTAGGGCCTAATTTTGATTTAGACAACTAAATTGGGATCGAGTCCTTTCAATATCTCTCATTAAGGAATATGGAATACCATGACAATTGAAGGGACGGCGGCGACTGAAGATGTTGAACCGTAAAGAGACATTCATGCATATCAAGAGCCTAATATTTTTGTCAGCTGCTCCGACATAATAGAAATAATTCAAGATGGTGAACAATTACCCATGCCTGATGGCTCTACGGATCTAACTCAATATGAGATTATAGATCTTAAGAATGATGGCAGTGAAAATGAGGCACAAGATGACGACGAGGACTCAGGATATTCGTCGGATGACGTTGAGTATGATGAGGAGGAGGAGCAATCAGGTAATAGTGTTGAGGAGGATGATGATAATTATGAACTGGTTCAGATCGATCGGCATCGATCACGAATTGAATTTGAATAATTAATTAATTAACACTTAATTTATTATTAATTACCGTATGTATACAACCTTACATCATATTTCTTCGCATCTATTGAGGATGATACTTTGATGCACAAATTTCTCTTTGGTATGTACGGTATGACTTAGGCGACGAAGTGACTTCTTAAGTGACGAGAACAACTCTTTGCGTCACCTAAGTCATACCCTAAACCCTAAACCCTACATACCCTAAACACTTAAACCCTTTCCCCTAAACCTAACCGCTAAACCCTATCCCCTAACCCAAATTTACTTAGGCAACTAACCGGGTTGTGTTCATCGCTTACGAGGAAGCTTGGGCGACGAAATGTAACTATTTTCGTCGCCTAAGTCATAGTTTCACAATATGATCTCTAAGAACTCGACCATGCATACCATCTTCAAATATAATTTTTTTTTCCTTTAGGGTGTAGAGTAACTAATTCTTGGACTGTGAGTGTTTACGGTTTGAAAATCGGAGTTACAAAGATTCGCATATCAACATTTCTGTTTCGTTGAAATTTTGGTTTTATGGTTGACTCCGCCGATCAAACCCTTAGCGAACATTGTTTTCAATGAAAATTCATGAACTTACATTTTATGTTATGATCAATATATCCAACGACTGTTTTGTAAAAATTCTATTTCGTTAATGATCACGTGGAGTAAATATAGACGTACGAACACTTAAGTTGTACAACGTTAGTAGATATATCATGTTCAATTTTTAATCTCTAATAAATTTTGGCTATTAAATTTCAACCAATTTTTTTTAGTTGACAAATTAAGTTTTTACGATCAGATAAGCACCTGTAACTTCGAAAACGTGCTTACGAATTATTTTTACGATAGTGTCCGTGCCCGTCTTTTAACTATTTTTTGATAATCACGTACGCAGTAATTAAATTCATTCGATCGAAACCTAAATTAATCCGAATTAGGTTCAATTTTTTTTAACAATATTGTACAAATATAATGGTTATATCTGACGGTTCATTTTTTTAAATTTATAAGTAACTATACAAAAATAATTTCCATATAATTTATTTTAAATATTCACTTAGGCGACGAACCAAGGCACTACAAGAAAACATCACTTAGACCACGGAAACATAATTGTTCCGTGGTCCAAGTGACACCTAGACGACGGAAATGACTCCGTCGTCCAAGTACCACCTGGACGACGGAGAATACCATCTCCATCGTTCAGGTGGTCAGCTGGACCACGGAGTCTTCTCCGTCCTCCAGGTGGTCACCTGGACGACGGAGATTGTATTTTCCGTCGTCCAGGTGATCACCTGGACCTCGGAGTCTTCTCCGTCCTCCAGGTGATCACCTGGACGACGGAGATGGTATTCTCCGTCGTCCAGGTGATTACCTGGACAACGGACCGACACGCCGTCGTCCGAGTATACGAAACGTGCTTCCACTTAGACGACGGAGGTGTACCGACACCTCCGTCGTCTAAGTGAAGCATTATATAAGCTGATCGAATTCATTCCTGGCCTCGATCTATTCATTCCATTTGAAGAAGAATTGAAGGAGAAGGGAGAAGGAGAAGCTAGGGAGCTAGCTAGCTAGAAGCGAGCTAGGTAGGCCGAGAAGAATCAGGATCGATAAGGGATCTCCGCTGACTAGCTAGTTAGCTTAATTAACGTACAGATATCGAGAAGGCCAGCAGGTACGTACGTATACGTACGCAGTTAAAATTTGCTTAATTAATTAATTAATTAATATATATTTAGTGAAAACGTACGTACATATATACATGCAAGGATGTTAGCTGATGTTAGCTATATATATATATGTACAGATCGATTAAATTACGTACGTACGTAATTGATGGATCGATGTAGATCGAGTACGTACGTATAATTAAGCGTAAATTAATTGACAAATATATATATATGTAATAATTAATTAATTATAATATTTTGTAGCAGTATGGACAAGAGTTGGATGAAGTTGAAGAATAGATGTGATGTCCGGTATATGGATGGAATTAGCGAATTTGTGAATTTTGCGATAGAACATGGCCAGGGAAAGAAACGTTTCAGGTGTCCGTGTCAGAAATGTCTTAATTGTCAGTATGCGGAGGTTAATGTTATGGTGCAACACCTGTACGAAAATGGTATGATGTGGAGTTACACTACATGGAGCGAGCATGGTGAAGCAGTAGAGTTCAGCGCAGCAGACTTCAGCTCAGGGTACAGTTACCATGGTGCCTCATCCAGCGGCAGTGGTGCCGGACCCCCAGCTTGCAACCCAACAGCAGATTTGGTCCATGATGCGTTTCCGGGATGTAATCATGGTGGACACCAACACCAAGACGGAGGTTACAGTACCACTTATGAGCATGATGACACATTCCCCGCAGCTAGCTTGGCCACTGACACCAGTGAGATGGAAAAGTACAACCGGATACTACTTGAAGCGCAGACCCCGGTGTTCCCTGGATGTCGAGAGAATGTGTTGCAATATGTGATGGAGCAAATGAAGATAAAAGTGAAGCACAAAATGTCAGTGAGTGCTTTTGACGAAATTCAGGAGCAAATATGTAAGTTGCTTCCTGATGATCACAATCTTCCTAAATCTCATTATAAGGTTAGAAATATCCTGAGCAGCCTTGGCCTAAAGTACAGGATAATTGACGCATGTCCGAATGATTGTGTGCTATTTTACAAAGAGTATAAAGAGTTGGACTATTGTCCCGTATGTGGCCAGTGCAGATTCCAGTTGAATAGGAAGAGTTCGAAAAAGAGAATTCCTGTGAAAGTTGTTCGATATTTTCCCTTGATTCCCAGATTGCAGCACCTGTACATGTCTCTACAGACAGCAGAGGCGATGCGATGGTACGCAGAAAAGCGAATAGATGACGATGTCCTGCGACACGCCGCGGATGGGGAGGGTTTCAAACATTTCAACAGAGAATTTGGAGACTTTGCTTCAGAGGTTAGAAATGTTAGACTCGGCCTATCTACAGACGGATTCAATCCTTGGGGAAGTAATAGCTCCGCCGTCAGCACTTGGCCAGTTATTCTGATGCCGTTCAACTTGCCTCCGTGGATGTGCATGAACAAGGAATTTAATTTCCTTACCGTATTAATTCCAGGTCCTAAATCTCCATCGAAGTGCTTAGATGTCTACCTCAGACCTTTGACCGACGAGCTGAAACTGTTGTGGGAAAATGGAGTCCCAACTTATGACAAATTCACTGACACGATGTTCACGATGAGGGCTGCCGTAATGTGGACGATCAGCGATTTTCCAGCTTATGGGATGTTGGCAGCCTGCAGGACAAAAGGATATAATGGATGTCCTATATGTTTGGACGACGTGAACTCTAGTTGGCACGCGGGGAAGGTGTGTTACTTGGGTCACCGTAGATGGCTTCCTCACGACCACCCGTGGCGACAGGATGAAGCTCATTTCGACGGTACGGTAGAGAACAATCCTAAACCCCGTAGTTGGTCGGGCGAAGAGATTTTAGAGAGGTTGAGCTATTTCGACTTTGGTGTGTTGAGCAATGACGCGGATGTAAAGAAATGCAATCCAATTCCTCCACATGATCTGAGCTATTGGGATCACAAGAGTATATTCTTTGAACTCCCTTACTGGTCGAAGTTGAAGCTGAGGAACAACTTGGACGCGATGCACATAGAAAAGAATGTGTGCGACAGCGTGGTGGGAACAATTCTCGGTATTAAGTTCAAGACTAAAGATACTCCCAAAGCGCGCAAAGATTTGGAATCAATGAATCTACGTCGTCCCTTGTGGTTGAGGAGGGATAGGAAAGGAGTGTATAACAAGATGCCAGATGCACCTTACACAGTGAAGCCGACGCTTAGAAGTTCTGTATTTCACTGGTTTAAGGGCGTTCGTTATCCGGCTACGTATGCAGCTACTATAACTGGAGCAGTGGACGAGGTGCAACACAAGTTTGTTGGTCTAAAGACACATGACTATCACGTTATGCTGCAACGTCTGATTCCAGTGGTAATTCGACCATACTTGCCTCGGGACGTCGTAGAACCAATAGTGGCATTGTGCAGGTGGTGGCAGAGGTTATGCGCCAGAGAATTAAAGAAGTCAGATGTGGTGGAATTGCAACAACAAATTGTGCACATCATTTGCAAACTAGAGAGGATTTTCTCCCCTGCTTTCTTTGACATCATGATTCACCTAATGATCCACCTGCCCGAGCAAGTGCTTATTTCTGGTCCGGTCCAGTACACTTGGATGTATCCTCAAGAAAGGTACGTACAACTAATTAATTAATTTGTTCCACTGGAGATTATATATATACTAGCTAGCTAGCTATATGTACTTATGTAATGTGTACGTTTGATTTTGTAGACAGCTTGGACAGTATAAGTCATTCGTCAAAAACAGGTCGGCCCCGGATGGCTCCATAGCAGAGACATACCTAATGCATGAGTGTGTTACTTACTGCAACAGGTACCTCAAAGATCCACCCCCTCCCAGTACTGCCTCCGATTGCAGTGCCCGCATCAATCTTTCTGTCGTCACCAATGTCGTCCGACCGTTTAGAGGATTATTAAAGGAATCGTTAACACGAGAAGAACTTATTGAGGCACATTGGGTAGTGTTGCGAGACTGTGATGAAGTTGAGCCGTACATGATGTCATACAGGGAGAGGCTTCAGGCGTTAAATCAAAACAAGAGTTCGGCGTGGATTGAGAAAATGGTTAAGAAGAAGTTTCCTGATTATTTCTTCCAATGGGTACGTACGTACGACTCGGATGAGATTATTTAAATACATATCGCTCATGTTTGTAGAAAGTAAACCCTTATATTAATTTGCCCTTTTTCGCAGATGATTGATCTGCAAAAATTTGATAACCACGGAGGGTGGTGGTCATGGCCAAAGCACTTGCTAGCAGGGAAGCCGGTTAAACACTATATTTATCCCGGATGTTTTGTGAACGGCGTAAAGTTCCATTCATTGGCCCGAGACGAAGGAAGAAGAACACAAAACAGTGGGGTAGCCGTTGGAAAAGACAATGATCTATATTACGGGGCTATTGTATACGTGGTTCAGCTATGTTACGGGAATGATGTCAACGTTTTCCTATTCAAGTGCAGATGGTTCAAGCGTACAAAGGAAGACCTGAGACTATTATCAGTCGATACAAACTCGCACTGGTATGAGGATGAGCCTTTCGCTCTCGCCACCTTAGTTCGGCAGGTGTTCTATCTCGACGATCCGAAAGTCGGTGAAGGGTGGAAAATAGTGAACCATATCTCTCACCGAGGAATATGGAATACAGAGAAAATTGAAGGGACACCGGCGACGACTGAAGATGCTGCTGAACCAGAACGAGACATTCCTGCCTATCAAGAGCCTAATATTTCTATGGTCCGCTCCGATATAATGGACCTGGTTCAAGATGGTGAATGGTTACCCATGCCTGATGGTTGTACAGATCTAACTGAAGATGAGATTATCGATGAGGTAGATGAAGAAGACGAGCAGGAAGAGGACGCGGACAAGGACTCAGGTTATTCGTCGGACGATGTTGAGTACGATGACGAGGATGTGCCGTCGACTAACGGGGATGAGGACGATGATGATTATGACGAAGAGTACGGTCATACGACGAGGGAGATTAATTGGTAATTAATTACTGTAATTATTGTAATATATATATATATATATATATGATCGATGCCGGTTTACGGTAAGAAATTAATCTGAATTATATATCCTGGCCAACGGAGAAATTAATAAATATTGGCGCCAAATCTCAATCTCATATAAAACGTACCCTAGCTAAATCCTTGACCCTAGCCGGCCTAAATCTAGCAGTTCGATCGGATCGATTGATAATTGAACGGACACGTACACAAATGACCGGGGACGACCTAAACCGTAATCCCTAAGGCCCTAACCCCTGAAATCGGGGTCTATGCACCTGGACGACGGATAATGGTCATTATCCGTCGTCCAGGTGCACACTAGGACGACGGAGAATGGTCATTCTCCGTCGTCCAAGTTCACAAACCCAAAACCCTAAACAGTAAGGCCCTAACCCTTGAATTCAGGGTCTATACACCTGGACGACGGAGAACGTCATTCTCCGTCGTCCAGGTTCTAACCTGGACGACGGATAACTTCATATCCGTCGTCCAGGTATAAACCTGGACGACGGAAACGCTCAAATCCGTCGTCCAGGTGCAGATATCGTAATTTTTTCTAAGACAACGACCATCTAGACCTTCTTCCAATGCATTTTCTTTTCATCAAGACTTTAGAGTAAACAATTCTTGGTGTGTGAGCTTCGACGGTTCGAAAATCGGAGTTGCGAAATGCCTTGTATCCACGTTTCGGGTTTGTGAAATTATCGGTTTTGCGGTTGACTGTGCCGATCAAACCCTTCCCAAACTTATTATTTTATGGTCCTTTGAAGACAATTATATATTATGTTACGACGAACATATCCAACGGTTGTTTTGTCCAAATTCAATTTCGTTAATACTCTGCTGCAAATGAGCGTCTACTCATGAACACTGAAGTCGTAAAGATTAGTCGATACTTAACATGTTTCAATACATAAAATTAATCGGCGGTTCAAATTTGACTGTTCATATATACGATGCGTTCATCGATATTGTACGACTATTTCACTCGAATGACAGATCGCTAAATTCCTAGCGAATTATTTTTAAATTTTTTTTTACGTAATATGAACCTGGACGACGGAGATGGTCATTTTCCGTCGTTCAGGTGTTCAACTGAACGACGGAAAATGACCATCTCCGTCGTCCAGGTTCAAAAATCATGGCGGTTCAAATTTTTTTTTGTTTATTTTTTTCATGTAATTTTCACTTGGACGACGGAGACTGACCATCTCCGTCGTCCAAGTCCAAAATTATGGCGGTTCAGATTACCGCTTCCGTTTTCGGCACCGCTTGAATTTTCACTTAGACGACGGAGAATTCATTCTCCGTCGTCTAAGTCAAAAATCATGGCGGTTCAGAACGTCCCGCCCCTTAATTACGCGCCGTTTCAAAATTTTGAAACCGCCACCTGGACGACGGATAAGCCCGTTTCCGTCGTCCAAGTGCACTTAGACGACGGAGAATAGTGCTCCGTCGTCTAAGTGAAACTCTATAAATAGAGTACGGCTCATCTTCTTTTCCTCATCCCTTACAATTCTCTCCATCTCTCCTCTCCTCTCTCTCTCAATCTCATTCCGGCGATATTCTCCTCCGGCGACAACGCTCCGACGATACAACTCCGGCGTGGTTCGATTCCTCCTCTTCGACGACACAACTCCGGCGAAATTCTCGAAAACTCCGATTCGGTAAATTTCTATTTTTCCCTTATTTAAATAATTTTCATTTTATTAATTAATTAAATTATAAATATAATTAATTAGTAGAAATTAATTTAGTAATTAGTTTTAAATATTTAATAAATGATTAATTTTTGTTATTAATTAATTAAATCATAATTATTGTTATTTAAGACTAATTAAATGAATAATTGTAAATTTGTTGTTATTAATTAAATAAATAAATAATTATTGTTATTAATTAATTAAATAAATAATTATTGTTATTAATTAATTAAATGGTTAATTATTGCATGCTAAATGGAAAATAAATTATTGCATGTAATTACGTGTATTTTTTAGTAAATTAATTAGTAGTACGTGTTCGATTTAAATTTAGTACATAGGCTTGGTGTAATTAAGTCGCACTCTTTGGAATAGATGGCGCCTCTTTTCCTTGCTTATCTCCTTAACCCCTCGTGATGTGTGGATTTCATCACCGCACACCATAACCTAAGTGAAGTTATGGACACGAGGTTGAGGGCGGAGTTTGCAAAGGACTTGAGGGAGTGTAAATTTTCGAAAAATTGGCCGAATGTCGGACATGGTGTCTAGAAACGGGTTATGACTGGTGACAGGATTTGGACTAAGAAAGACTTTTGTCGAAATTAGTCCTGCCTCTCGCGTTATCTCTATCCCTAACTGGCCATGTTTTTCGATTTAACCAAGGCTGATTAATTGAAAATTTACACTTTATCGCGCGGGTCGCACGTCCATTGAACGACCGAAAATGCCAAGCTAGTGTACTCTATTTAAATCTTAAACGTACTTAATTAATTAGCGTAAATTTTTAAGTTGTAATTATTATGGTAAGTAGGTATTTTAACCCCGTACTCTTAGGTTTAAATGGCTCCGCCAAAGACGACATCCGGCAAGAAGAAAGCCCAACAAGAGGCAGAAGATGCCATGCTCCGCCGCTTGGCGGACCAAGTCGGTTGGGAATTACCACCGGAGGGCAACGACGCTCTCAATCCGGACGGATCATCTGGTCCGTCCGTAGCGCCCTCTGGGGAAATTCCCGCTCCCCCATTCATCTCGAGCGGTGATGACGTCGACCCCTTCCAATCTCCGACACCCGGTACCCATTCAACGGGAAGTACTCAGGCGTCCTCGACCGCCGAATCAATCATGTACAGCGCCCGCCGTAGGCAAAGGAGGGCCCCCACTGACCCGGAACCGAAAAGGACTCGGGGTCTCGTTAAAGAGGGCAAAGCGGAGCGTATTTGCAAGGCGACCGGAAAAAAGATCGACTTGCCGTACGACGAATTCACCGGTGGCCCTCCCACAGCTCAGCTAGCAAGTCTCTCGGCGCATGAGATATGGTCAATCATCCGTAACCGGGTTCGTATCACTGCCCCTACTTGGAAGGAGGCGCCGGATCATGAGAAGGCGAAAGTCTTCAAAGATCTTTCGGTACGTAATACGTTCAATTTAGTTATTATATAATATTGTTAATCTCGGCCTAAAATTTCATAATATATACGATTATAATTTTCTATTTATTTTTGATAGGAACAATTTGACGTGGATCCAACACCGGCTATGTTGAGGCATATCAATCAAACCGCCAACTCCATCTACAAAGATTGGAAGTACAGGCTCCATAAGTACTTCAAAGATGTCGGTCCCGTGCCTCCCCCGGTAGAGCTGCAAGGGGAGAGAGAAGATGAGTGGGAGTGGTTGTGTACCATTTTGCCGATGAACAATTTAAGGTATTAATTTATTTTTTTTATTTCAATTAAGATAATTGAATTATTTAAATTGTAGTTATTCATTTTTTAATGATTTAATTATGTTGTGTAACAGAAATTCTCCGGTGTCAACAAAGCCAACCGGGGGAAGAAGGAGAAACACCATACTACCGGCGCCAAGCAGTTCATTCAAATTGCCAAGGAGCACAAGGATAAGGGTTCCAAACACCCTTATCTTGATGCAAGCGTAAGCGCGTACGTGACGCCAGGGCTCGATAATGAAGCTAGTCAATGCGGCGTAAGTGATATATATATATATGTGCTTTTAATTATAGTAATTATTATTTAAATATGATTTCATTATAATAAATTAATTATTCTTTTGTAGGCAAGGGCGATAGAGCGTGCGCATGAAGAGTTGGCCAACACTCAGCTTGCGTTCCCAGATGTGCCGCCGGAAGACCTGCCTCCTCTATCCTTAGAGAGCCAAATTGCAATCGCGGATGAGGTCTACGGTCGTAGAGCTGGCAAGGAGGTTAGGCACTTTGGGCCTAGGGTGTTACGAGATTTGTCGACGACCTCCGGCTCATCATCTACGGGAGGTTCGAGGCAGCGGAGAAGGAGTCAGGCTGCGGCCGTAGAAGCAGCCATTCAAGAGGCTCGACTGGCACGAGAGGAGAATGAGTCAATGCGGCAAAGACTTGACGAACAACAAGCACAAATAGCCCAACTCATCGCCCTCATGGAACAAAATCGAGAAGTATGTCAACCTCCTCCGAACCCACACCCCGACGACAACGACCCGGCTGGAGGCGGAGGACTCGGCGGCGCATCTGCTCCTCCAGTGTATTAGCTAGCTAGTAGTATATTATCTCGTTTCTTTCCGCATTCCGAACAATATTTTAATTTTTAATTTATGGGTTTTTTCGTATGTACAAATTAATTTACTTTGATTATTTAATAATTAAGTTATTAATTAATATTCAAAATTTAGTTTATTTATTTAATTTTAGCATTTTTCATTATTTAAATTAAAATAATAATAAATTAAATTAATAATATTTAATTTCAATTTATTTTTTTAAAAAAATTAAATATTCACTTGGACGACGGAGATTATGTTCTCCGTCGTCCAGGTGCAGAACCCTAAACCTAACCCTAAACCCCTAACCCCTAAACCCTAAACCCTGCCGTTCTCCGTCGTCCAGGTGAACACCTGGGCCACGGACATTGCTCGTTTGTCCGTGGCCCATGTATGCACCTGGACGACGGATTACTATTTATCCGTCGTCCAGATGAACACCTGGGCCACGGACAAACGAGCAATGTCTGTGGCCCAGGTGTTCACCTGGACGACAGAGACTTAGAGTTTCCGTCGTCCAGGTGGCTACCTGGGCCACGAATAATGTCCGAGGTCCAAGTGCACTTGGACGACGGATCACTAAATCTCCGTCGTCCAGGTGCTTGGACGATAGCACTTGGAGCACGGACCTTGGACGACGGAAAACTGCACCTAGACGACGGAAATGGTCCGTGGTCTAGGTGCAATTTTCTTGTAGTGAGGTGTTTTCGACGCCAAAGGTCTGACATAGGTGATGAAAACACAATGGTTCGTCACCTAACACAAAAATTTTTGGCGCCTACATTTTTAGGCCAGAAAAAATAACAACTTAGGCCACGAAACATATCATGTTCGTGGCCTAATACCAAAAATTTGGCGGTTCAGTTTCCTGAGTGCATTTTTTTGGACCACGTGTGAATATCACTTAGAAGATGACAAGGTTGGTTTCGTCACCTAAGTGTAGGGTTTTGAGCGACGGAAAAAACCGTTTCGTTGTTGAAGTGGGTTGAGTTTCTTGTGCGCCTCATTTTTTGGGCCATATTAAATTCCACTTAGGCGACGAACCGATGGTTTTCGTCACATAAACTAACTTAGGCGATAAAATCCATCTGTTCGTCGCCTAAGTCAATGTCTATATCCATAATTTTTTCCCGTTTCGAACCAGCCACCTCTTTTCTCCCTCTCCCGCCGTCCGGCCGCCCCCCCTCACTCCTCTCCTCAAAAACTGTCGTCGCCCCTCATTCCTCCTTCTCGATCTCTTCTCCGGCCGCCCTTCTCCCCGCCATCTCCCCTCAACGTCGACGTCGGTATCGATCTCTCACTCTCTCTCTCTATATTTATATATATACATAATACATGTTGTGTATGTATTTTCATATATATATATATTGTGTATATAGACTTAATTTGTGTATATATATTTTTGGGTATATTGTTAATTAATAAATGAAATATTAATTGTGTATGTTGTATATATATATTTTTGGTAATGCATGTATTTAGTACGTATAATATATTTAGTATTATATATATAATGTATAAATACAGTTTTGAGTATATTGATGTTAATTATTTGGTCAATTGGTAATATAAATTGGATAAATAAATTGTTCATATAAATTTGTAATATACATTGGTAATATAAATGTCAGGAAATAAATTGGATAATCAAATTGGTGAGATTTGAATAAATTAGATAAATTTGGATATATTTGTGAAATTTGGATAAATTTATAAAATGTATATAAATTGGATAATTTTGTAAAATGTGGATGGTAAATTAGTAATATATATCGAATTTAGATAAATTGAATATATTTATATTTGATGAAATTTGGTGAAAATTTGGATGAATTAATTTGGATATATATTGTTAGTAAATAATTTTTTCAACTTCACTAATTACGATCGATGACGCCAAAGAAGAGGCGATCACAAGAAGAAAGGGAAGCCGAACTCCATTCTATTGCACAAGCAATTGGTTGGAGCCAAACTGAGTCAGAGGAGACCTTTTCGGCTCCTCCGAATTGTTCGGGTTTGCCGACTGGCTCAATCCCTCATGCTCCAAATGAGGCGGCCATTGCCCATATCGACGACCTACCCGTCACCATTTCAGCAGTGACGTCTGAAGGTCCCACAGAGTCGGTCGACGACTCCGTTCATAAGCGCACGGCGCACGGCGAGGAGGCAGCCGTCAGATGAGTTCCCCAAACGGAGTCGGGGACTTAGGAAGGCCGCGAAAATTGAGCGCATAGTCAGGTCGACCGAAAAGAAGATCCCGGTGCCATTCAACGATTTCACCTGAGTGCCTCCGTCCTCGCAACTCGGCAGCCTCACGCCGTACACGATCGGCTCAATGATATGGAACAATATCCGTATAGTTGCCGCTTTGTGGAATAACCTGCCTAAATTTGAGATGTTGAGGGTATACCGCGAACTCTAGGTAATACTATTTAATTTTTTTTTATATTTTTATAATTAATTACTACCCACGAAGCTAGGCATAATGTTTAGGTTCTAATTTTTTTTCTAGACACATTTTGATATCAACGGCACGCCTAAGATGATGAAGCACATCAATACCATGGCTAAGAACATTTTCAAGGATTGGATTTAAGACCTGCACAAGTACTACCTCCAACACAGTGCTACGCCTGTCCCACATGAGCTGCAGAATGAAAGGGAACAGGAGTGAGAATGGTTGGTCGGACACTTTGTCTCCGACAAGTATAAGGTTCGTCTTTATTTCCTTTAAATTGAGAAAATTAAATAATTTCTTATTTTTAAACATTTATTTATTATTTAATAACTTTTTTGTCAGCATGTTAGGTCGGATGCCAACAAGGCAAACCGTGTGAAAAAGGATAAACACCATACTTCGGGCACTAAAGGCTTCATGCTCATCATAAAGGAGCACAAGGATGCGGGTTCGAAGTATTCTCTTCTGGATGCTAGCATCTCGGCTTATGTTAGGCCCGGGGTTAACAATGAAGTGAGTCAACAACTGGAAGTGACTCATCTTGCCTAACTCAATTCAATTTAATCGTACTTCCAAAATGTATCAAAATTTTCTATAGCAGTAATTGCATTTTTAATTTCAGGGGCGGTTGATAGAAATTGCCCAGGAGATATTGGCGAACACCCAGGTGGAAAACCTGGGTATGACGCCCGAAGAGGTGCCCCCTCTATCGGTGGAGAGCCAAATCACCATCGCCGATGCTGTTTACGGCCGCTGAGTTGGGAATGAGGTTCGTGGGGTTGGACGGAGGGTCCATAGAGATTTATCGTCCTAGCCCTCCGGATCGTCGTCCAGTAGGTGAGGTGGGATTGATGCTGAGGCAGTCCGAGCCGCATAAGAGCAGGATCGATTGACACAGGTGTCGTCCAATCGGGCGTGGGAGCAGACAAAGACGATGCAGGGGCAGCTAGACACGCAAAACCAAAGGATGGCAAACTTCTTTGCGATGTGCGCATATATGGGGTTGCCCATTTTCGAGGACTCTTGTTGTCCCCCCTCCTCACAGTCCTAACGACGACGATCAAACCGGCAGCGACGGAATAGGTGGCATGTTTACCCCTGCCCCATAGTTTAGTTTTGTGTTTTCTTTAATTTGTAAAAACTAAACTTGTATTTTATTTACTTTAATGAATATTTTATATTAATTTCTATTTTTAAAAGTATTATTAATTATTTATTTAATTCTGAAAAAAAATATAATTATTAACTTAGGCGACAAAATAGACATGTTTCGTCACTTAAGTGCCTTCACTTAGATGACGGAACATTGTCGTTGTCGAAGTGGTCTTTTAGATGACAGAACGTTTTTGTCGTCGCAATGGCCTTTGAGATGATGAACTTATTTTGTCGTCTAAGAAGTCTCTGAGACGACGAAAACGTTTTGTCGTTCAGAGGGACAATTTTTCGACGCCCAAGTACTTATATGACGCATCACTTTTTGTCGCCTAAGAAGGTACTCAGGCGACAAAATGAATCAGTTTCGTCGTCTAGGTACCTAGGCGACAATTCTTAGGCTACGAAACCTGGGCGACGAACATTTCGTCTCCTAAGTACTTAGGCAACGAAAATGTGACGACCCAGAACAGAATCAGCAGTGTGATCAGCTTAGTTCATGAGGTTATCGCGTAGTCGCAGATTTACGACAGTTATTTGAATTGCTGGATTTTTTAACGACTAAATTATTGGTCGAGAATTGGAGCTGGGTCTCTTCTCGAGAGTCGTTGTACGTGTGATTTCGAGTTCGTGGGCGGCTCCGGATCGTTATTTGGACGACCGAGGAATAAGTTATGAATATTTGAAGTTTCGACGGAAACAGATTAAAATGGTGATGCTCTTAGCGACTAAATTACCGAACGAGAATTTGGTTTCGGTTCCTTCACAGAAGTTGTAGAGAATTTAATTTCGAGTTTGTGAGAACTTCCAAAGCATTATTCTGAGTTACAAAGATTAAGTTGTGATTATTTCCGGTTGTTGATTATTTAGTCGGTTTAAATATGTGTTGGTTTGAACAGTTGACTTTTTATCCGATTGGTCGATGTGTTTGACTTCGGGTGATAATTGAAGAATATGTCGAGTCGAGTTTGTTGCCGCGAGAATTATTGGAATCAGAGTTACGACGCGAGAGTTACGAATGTTTTAAGTTTGTCGTAAATCTAATTTTGGAAGTTTCCTAAAATAGCAGGTATAAATAGTGGTTGCCATTTTGGGAAAGTCAACACAGTCATTAATTTCATTGATCGGTCAACTCGACAAGGGAGGCGATGCGCGACGCCGAACGGCTCGCCGACGACGAAGTTCATTTCGGCCACCCCACGGCTTGGGAATGGTCTTGTTCTCTTCGTCTCGAGGTCCCGAACCCAACCCCGGCCTCTTTTTCCGGCATGTCTCACTGTGGATAGAGAAACCATGGACCAAAGTTTGAAGATTTTGGGGTTAATGGTGGATTTCGATTCCGGTCGAGTTGAGCTTAAACAAGTACTGGGTTTTGAAGCTCTCATCTCCATGATTCTAACCATGTAAGTATGGAGTTCTAATTTTGATTGTGCTTCGAGAATTTTGGATTTGAAAATTTGGTACCAATTCGGTTTTGCATGAAATTGACCTAGTTAGAGTGAGAATTGACCTTCGATGCAGTTGACAAAGTTGCTCAGTGGATGATTTGGAATGGAATAGGGGTTGCTCCGCCGAGAAATTTCACGATTGGTGGCGGCGCCGCCGTTGACGGCGGTCAACGGTCAACGGCGGTCAAAGTTTGACTTTTTGGGATTTTCGACAAGTTGCATGTCCTTTCACTCGAAATTGCGCTCCGATCGCAGTTGAGAGGTTCATTTTTCGAGTTGAGCATCCGAAAATACAGTGAGGTATTGAGGTGTGATTTCCGGATTTCCGACAGTTTGTCGTAATCGGATTACGTGTTTCCGAGAACGGTGGTTTCTCGTGATTTGTTTTGAATTGTCGAGTTATGATTTTGAGAAATGGATTTTGTGATTATTCAGGGGTTCGTGATCGTTCGTTTGGCGAGGGACTTTCCGCCGGATCACGGGTTAACGCGAACTGCGTTACGCTAGTCTGTGAGTGGACAATTTCTTTTCACGGAATTCTTGCGAGTCTTTTATATGATTTACGAACTTGAGCATGCGTATGAGATTTCGGATTACATGAGCATGTGTTTTACGATTATACATATACGGATATGCGTATACGAGTATACATACACTTATATGTTGTTTCATGCATTTGCATCGAACTGTTTATGATTTGATTTTCATAGAGTACAGTATCAGTTACGTTGTTGTATCGATACACTTGCCTCTCGGCTGATCCCCGATGGTAGGCCGCCAGGAGGGGCGTCGTCACCCCGACCTGACCGGTAAGGGGCGTTTCCCCGGAACCGTGGCCTTTCTGGCTTAGAATCATGTGTGGACCAAGGACCCCGTGATTCGGACTGTACTAGCATGGAGGTGTCCATGAGTGACCCCGTGAGATTTTTACTTGCATGCTCAGTACGCTGGAGGATTATGGTTTTACCTCGTGTACTTGTTATTTATATTTACCTGGACTCGCATATGTTATTTTAGATATATATATATATATATATATCAACTGGTGAAAGACATTTATTTTCGTCAACTCACTCTAACGGTTTTCATGTCTTTCCCCTGGGCTTTTCGGTTTCCGTGCCCAGTTTGCAGTTTGGATTCTGGTGTCGCACGTCGTGGTCGGAGGCATAGTACTCCAGCTACCTTGTTTCTTTCAGTGGGTTTATTGTTCTACCTACTGTGGTGTACTTATATGATTATACATTAGAGGTCGCTCTGAGTATTTGGTTGTATATACTATATGATTTTACACCGGATTTCAGTAAAGTATAGATATATTTATTGTTTTACTTTACTGTTGATATATTGAGAAATCCGGATGGGATTGGTGCCCACGGTTTGATTTTTGTGGCATAGGATGAAGTGTATTTTTCGCGTGCAGGTAATGGTAATTCCACGTTAGTAACGAAACTCTGCAAAAATTTCTATGGTTTTTTTTGGTTCGTGTTTTCGAAAGGGTTTGATTCCGGTTTAGGGAGCTAAATCGGGGTTGGGTCCTTTCAGAAAAACACCACTTAGGCGACGAAAATACTTCGTCGCCTAAGTGTGTTTTTCTTATAGTGTATACAAAGTTACTATATCGGTAGACATATATAGATTTACCAAATTTGGAGCGCAATAGTTAATGTGACTCCTCGAGACGTTGGCACCACGTGAAATCTTGAGCCTCACGTAGACGCAAGATAAATATCATGTATGGAAAAATTTCATTAGTACTACTTGTGCCAAACTACATTTAAAGTACATGTGACGACCCGAAACAGAATCAGCAGTTAGGTCGCATAGTCGCAGAGTTACGACAGTGTTGAAACCGCCAGTTTTCTTAACGACTAAATTATTGGCCGAGAATTGGAGCTGAATCTCTTCTCGAGAGTCGTTGTACATGTGATCACGAGTTCGTGGGCGGTTCTGGATCGTTATTTGGACGACCGAGGAATTAGTTATGAATATTTGAAGTTTCGACGGAAACGGATTTAAATGGCAGGTTTGTTCGCGACTAAATTACCGGACGAGAATTTGGCTTCGGATCCTTCACGGAAGTTGTCCGGAATTTAATTTCGAGTTTGTGGGAACTTCCGGAACATGATTTTGAGTTACAAAGATTTAGTTGCGAATATTGCCGTTTGTTGATTGTTTGGTTGATTTAATTATATGTTGATTGGAAGGGTTGACTTTTTATTCGTTTGGCCGATGTGTTTGACTTCGGGTGATATTGGAAGAATATGTCGAGACGAGTTTGTGGCCGCAAGAATTATCGGAATCAGAATTACGACGAGAAAGTTATGCGCGTTTGAAGTTCGTCGAAAAGGATAATTACAAGTTTCCATTTTGGGAAAGGCTATAAATAGAAACCTGCTATTTTGGGTAAGTGAGAGACTTTCCATTTTGGGTGTTGACCGAGTTGACTGAGTCAACTCGGTGGGAGAAGAGGAAATGCGACGTGCTTCACGGTGGCGACGGTGGTTGTCCGTCCGGCCACCTCCGACCACGGGGAAGGACCCGTTCGAAGCGCCTTGGCCACCCCGTCATGCTTCCGGCCTCCTTTCACGGCAAGGCTCGCCGGAAATGGAAGAAAAATCCGGCCAAAATGGAGGGAAAACTTGTGAATTCGGGTTCCCTGTTTTACACCGATTCGAGCTACAATTTGGAGTGGGCTTTGTAGCTATCATCACTAGCAAGCTACCATGTAAGTATGAAGTTCTAATTCGATTTGTGGAAGGAGAATTTTGGATTTGAAATTTGTGTTTCAATTCGGGTTTTCATGAAATTGACCTAGTTAGGGTGAGAATTGGACTTCGGTGTAGTTGACAAAGTTGCTCAGTGGACGATTTTGAGTGGAATAGGGGTTGCTCCACCGTGAAATTTTCCGGTCAGCGGTGGCGCCGCCGTGGACGGCGGTCAACGGCGGTCAACGGTCAAAGTTTGACTTTTTTTTGGACTTTCGGCAAGTTGCATGTCATTTGACTCGAAATCGCGCTCCGATCGCAGTGGGGAGGTTCGTTTTTCGAGTTGAGCGTCCGAACGTAAAGCGAGGTATTGAGGTGGTATATATGGATTTTCGACGATTCGTCGTATTCGAATTGTGTATTTCCGAGAACGGTGGTTTCTCGTGATTTGATTTGAATTGTCGGATTATGACTTTGAATATTGGACATTGTGATTATTTAGGTGTTCGTGATCGTTCGTTTGGCGAGGGGCATTCCGCCGGATCACGGGTTAACCCGATACGCGTTACGCCAGACTGTGAGTGGACAAATTCTTTTCACGGAAATAATTGCGAGTCTTTTATATAATTTTCGCACTTGAGCATGCGTATGAGTTTATGGTTTTACGAGCATTTGGTTACATAAGAGATTATGATTATTATAAGCATGTGTTATACGATTATATTACGTATATGTGTTTATATGCTGTTTACTGTACATGCATCGAGATATTTGTGATTTGATTTTCACAGAGTACAGTCGTAGTTCATGTTGTTGTATCGATACACACGCATCCCGGCTGATCCCCAAGGGTGCCTACCAGTAGGGGTACCGTACCTTGTGCTGATGTAGTTCCGGGTGGGTACTGGTTTCTGTACCTTGTGCCGATGTAGTTCCGGGTGGGTACAGATGTCTGTTTCTTGTGCCGGTGTAGTTCCGGGTGGAAACAGATACCCTGACCTGAGGCCTTTCTGGCTTGAATCACGTGTGGGTCTGGGATCCCGTGATTCGGACTGTACTAGTACGGACGTGTCCATGAGTGGCCCCGTGGGATTTTTATTTGCATGCTCTGTACGCTGGAGGATTATGGTTTACCTCGCGTATTTTATTATATTTATTCATTCGACTCGCATATGTTTTTATAACATATATTAATTGGTGAAAGACATTTATTTTCGTCCACTCACTCTAACGTGTTTATTGTCTTTCCCCTGGGCTTTTCGGTTTTCGTGCCCAGTTTGCAGTTCAGGCTCTGGTGTCGCACGTCGCGGTCGGAGGCATAGTGCTCGAGCTACCTTGTTTCTTCCAGTAGGTTTATTGTTCTACCTACTGTGGTATATTTATATGTTTATACATTAAAGGTCGCTCTGAGAAATCTGTTGTTATTGTTATACGATTTTACACCGGATTTCAGTAAAGTACTATTATATTTATTGTTTTACTTTACTGTTGCTATATTGAGAAATCCGGATGGGATTGGTGCCCACGGTTTGCTTTTTGTGGCATAGGATGAAGTGTATTTCCGCGTGCAGGTAATGGTAATTCTACGCTAGTAACGAAATTCTGCCGGAATTTTGAAAATTTTTTGTTGGTTCGTGTTTTCGAAGGGGTTTGATTCCGATTTAGGAAGCTAAATCGGAGTTGAGTCCTTTCAGTACATCTTACTTCGTTGGACAACATGAAGATCTACGCAAAATCTTGAAGAACATACATAAGCATAACTCTCTCAAATGTAATCGAATTACAAATCTCGAAGGAAAGTTGGTTTACTCATTGATGATCGAAGAAAGAGGTGATTTCAATGACCTTAACTCAAAAGAGTTTCCACAAAAAATTTGGCATGACCTATTTGTTTCTAGTCGAACCCAAAAACCTGTAAATATGTAACTTTTACTAACATACCATTATCTGCATCACAACAATAGTTCCAACAAAACTTACATATTCACAAAACAACACATAACCAATTTTAAGTGGCACAACTTCCATATATAACACACCATACTATCGACCATAATATTCTTAATCATTCCCCGAGTACAATAAGTCATGTAAAACACATAGTACTGATCATAAAGCGATATTTCTCATACGTTCAATAATGATGATTAGATCTTAAACTCAAGAATTATAATTGACAAACCACCCCCATATCGAATAATCAAATTACTGCTTAACAACATAATTAGCTAAAAGATGGGACTCTTACTAGGCAAGGAAATGATAAGTTCACAACCATTATTGAGGATTAGATTTAGAAGGATTGTGACTGGAGACAACAATCTCAACAAAAGGGCACATACAAGAGTGGCTTTACTATTTCATACACATCCCAATTTGAGAGAACTCCACGTGCATAAAAAATTAAACAAAATAGAACACATTGAAGTGACAAAATCGAAAATAAGTTTCCAAATTAAAATGGGTGAATCTCTTTGATGAACAAAATCAAGGAACTTAAGGTAACAAAAAGGAAGGAACAAAAGAAAATAAATGAAACCAAGAGAAACTTCAACTAGAATGAAACATAATTAGCCGAAACTACACACGACATCTCCACCAACATGGTTATGTGCAACAATGCTAAAGCTGTTCCAGGGTCTTGATGTAGCTGTGTTGATACGACAATGGATCTTGGCATATAAGGCAATGATACATTTGGAATCACAAAGATCGGTTATTAATTTCAGGATGCACATTGTCGAGAGTACAACATGACAAGAAGGAATGACATAAAATTGGATAATCACAACATGATAGGGCGAAACGAATTAACAACAAAACTAATCGAGGTTGAATGGAACGAGAAAAAAACACTTTCATTGAGATCGCATACGTAGCACACCCCAAGTTCTCTATTAGCAGATGAATAATGATAAAGTACATCAAATGGCTTCACACACTAGGACCAATTCTCGATCCAAAAGTATCATCCTTACGTAGTGGCCAAGCTAATCTTCTAATTATCATCCCAATTTTATCGGATGTCCCCGAAGGGACCCCTATTATGGATTGAGAAATTCATTTAGTTCCCAGAATATGACACTCAAAGCTGGAAAGTTTAGACGCGAATTAAAGGGCTGAAATTACATATCATGCGAAGCTGGTAGCTGAACGTGATTAAAGAGACCAGGAAATGAAGCATGACAAAGGCAAGGGCTTTGAGCACAACGACTCATTGACATAGCTACCAAACTACTAACTCGACGCTAAACTATGACTTATGAGGTGTTAGTGCAATCACTAATGATGATGTCATCAAGATTGTTATAATCCGCAACTTAACATAGCTCATACAATTTATCGAAAATTCGACTTAACCTCCCCAAAATTTCCAGATCACCCAAGACCTGTAAAACGATCCACACTAACAATATAACAAGTCCACAAAAAAACCTAGAGCCATAGTTGTTCGATCGGGTCTGTCACAACTTAAATCACATGGTTCATATAGAACAACAAGTCACCCCAAGAAAATGAAAGCGTAACAAGAGTTTCAATATCCATAATCGGCGTGGATTTCAACTAATATATTAAGGATGTAATCAAAAATCTATAACTTCAATACTAATAACCTTTGAAACCGGAGGATGGATACACATCTTAATTTTCATACTTTAGAGGCGGAAACTGCAAACTCGCCCAATATCTAGTGAAAATCTCAAGAACTAAAATACGCTCGAATAGATATATCAAACCTTATTGCGCAAAACTTTCTATCATACAATGTAAGTAAGATCGAATGTGTGACATCTCGTCCCAAGAATTTACTTTTTATGATTTATTTAAGATTAATCAAGAAAGGTAATTAGTTTTGTTACTGTCGATAAATATTGAGAGATTTTAGTTGACTTTTTTTTATAAGTTTGTTGAAATTGGTTGACTTTAGGTGAAAGTCATAGAAATTGTCGATACGAGTCCGTAGACGTATAAAATGACAAAAATGGAATTACGAAAAGAAAATTATGATCAGTGAAAGTTTAGTAGAAATTTAATAGTCATAAATGGACGAGTTTAGTAGGACTCTCTATTTAGGGAAACTACATTTAGGAAAGTTGTGGAGTTTATCAAGACGAGTTCGTGGCGACATCAAATGTTTAAATCGGAGTTACAATGAAGAAATTTTTGTCAACGAAAGTTTGTACGATTTTACAAAACTTCTATAGGTGTAGTATTTTAAGCAAGTAGGGATCGTTCTAACCAGGGGTTCAAGGGTGTCTGCAATAATTGTGTAAGGAAAGGGGGGATATAAAGAGTTGGTTTTAATTTCCTAAATTACTACATAAAAGTTTCATAAACACAAAGCAAAGAACCTAGGACTCTAGCATGCATAAACTCATAGACAAACAACACATAAATGATCTCTAAGAACTCTAAATCATACTTAAGACAAAAATAAACCTAATTAACTATTTACAAGTGATCATCTTTTCTTTACCCTAGCCAATTTCGATTCTTGCCCTAATTATCTACAAAATTCATACTTCCAATTTTAAGTTTAACATGCATATGTGCTTGAATTAAAGTGCAACTAAACGTCTAAACACTCTAATCACAAGTTCAATGACCCATATAGCAAGAGAGGAGCGAAATGCAATGATCTTCATACAAATCAAAGCATTAAGTATGAAACATAACATGCTTCACTCAAACTAGAATTATAAACACATGGAAGATATTTTAGAGAAAGTATTGAAAATCCAAAGAAGCAAACCAAAAAGCAACAAAGCACATAGAACAAATAAGAACAAATTGAGAGTACGTAGTAAAAGTTTCATAGTTACACTTTTGATGATCTGCTAAATGTCGCAAATGGAAAGAATTAATTATGAGGACTATGGTAGGGTAGCTATTTGTAGGGACTAAACGTTTACAAAAGCTAGAGATGGAAAAGGCTTATTTTGGTGGTGGTGAACTAGTCTACAACTTGGACCTTGATAAACTCGGTGCTTAGAGAGCTTTTGGAGAGTATTTTGAAGGCTTGAGGCTTAGCAAAGGGATGCCTTGAATGATGGTAGAGCCCTCCTATTTATAGGCGAGGATGATGGTCTTCTTCTTCGAGAAATATGATTCCTTATGAAACTCGGATGGTTTGACCTTTCTTCACTGAAATAGAAATTCCTAGAACTACAGACCTCTGAAAAATTATAATTTTTGGCTAGGTGGAAAGAGGACTCCATGAGATTTTCAACCATAGGTTTATCGCCACCTAACTCTTTCTCATCTGCTTCTAGTCGTCTCTTGAAGTTGGTTGTTCTGCACAAACATGTTCTTGTTTCCTTTTCTTGTAATACTACTTATTCCTCTAGGATATAGAAATCCTTGTTCTTCCAAAAATACCCCCTCCATGTTGACCAGACTTTGACTTGACTTTTGGCCTTCTAAAATGGTTTTCTAATTAATTTGGCCCATCTTGCTTTGGTCTTTCCTCTAAGAATCTTCGGTAAGCTTCTTTCTCCTAGTCAACCAAGGACTTCGTTTTCTTCACATTTTTTCTTCATAGATTCTTCTTGGCCGAATTTCCTCTCTATTTTTGCTGCATTTTGTGTGTTTGTACTCTTTTACTCCGTCTATTTTGGGTTAGTTTCTAAAAATAATAAAACAAGTTAAAATTAATAATATCAAGCTTATAACATAGTCGAATGTAGAGAATAATACGTTAATTATCGCACATAAAATGCGTAGATCAATTTTTTAATAGGAAAAGATTTTTACACAATCATGTAATATATACAAGAGTTAATTCTAATTACAAAAGTAATATACTTTCCAACACTCCCCCTCAAGTTGGAGCATTTGAGCATATATGTCAATCATACCCAACTTGCTAATCTAGTCTACAAATGCTTTGTGTGACAACCCTTTAGTGAGTACATTTGCCAGTTTCTCTTCAGAAGTTACAAAGGGAAACCGAATAATCTTCTTGTCAAGGTTATCTATTATGAAATCTCTATCAACCTCTACATGCTTAGTTCTATCATGCTATACTGGATTATGAGTAATCTCAATTGCAGCTGTATTATCACAATTCAAATTCATGGCCTTCCGAAGCTTGAAGCCTAGCTCTTTCAATACATTCTAGATTTATAAAAGCTCACATACTCTATGTGTCATTCCATGGTATTCATCTTAAGCACTAGAATGGGCAATCACATTCTACTTCTTACTGTGCCAAGTTACTAAACTTCTAGAAATGAAGGTAAAGTATCTGAAAGTAGATGCCATATTAATCTTATTACCTGTCCAATCTGCATCAATATAGCCTATAATTCCAACTCACCATTTTTTGAAAACAGTAGGTCTTTACCAGGTGCAGACTTCAAATATCTGAGAATCCGTATCACAGCATCAATATGCTCAACATCCATATGCTCTTAACTTGGATCATGCTTAAACTAACTTACAACACTTACAATATATGCAGTATCAGGTCTAGTATGTGACAAATAAATCAATCTTCCTACTAACCTCTGATACCTGCCCTTTTTTGTTAGAACTTGACCAAGACACAACTCCAACTTATAATTCATCTAAATGGGAGTATCAGAAGGTTTACAGTCCATCAATCATGTTTTTGCAAGAAGAACAAGTACATACATCTGTTATGACAAAGTGACTCCAAGCTTGGATCTTGCAACTTCATTTTCCAAGAAATACTCCAATTGGCCCAAATCCTTCATCTCAAATTCTTAAAATAAACACTTTTTCAAATCTTCCATCTCAACACGGAAACCACATGTAACAACTATGTCATTCACTTACACTATCAAAGTAGTAATCTTACCATCCTTATGTTTAATGAACAAGGTATGATCATAGTTGTTTTGTCGACACTCAACCTTCTTCATAGCTCTAGAAAACCTTCCAATCCAAGCTCATGGAGATCGCTTAAAACCATACAAAGAATTCTTTAAACAACACACTTTTCCAACATCACATAGCCTATAGTTGACACCTGAAGGAATGTCCAAGACACATGAGAGAGAAAGCTAGTGTAAAATTTAACACGAACATTGATATGCTGCATATTGAAAGTGCACCCCATGTTTAGATTATAGCAGCAAAACCACCATGCTCTGCTAATAAGAATTAAACTATAACAACACAAGTCTTTTGGGTCCCATCCACAGAAAATGGTTGCACTATAGACAGGTTGCCCGAGCTCAAAACACTCTTTGCCATCACAAGGGAACCTACATTTAGTACAATGGTAAATTCATGTCATAGATCCACTTGAGTACGCACTACCAAAATCACTACATACTAATGGAGGCATCAGGATATTTGGTTTTTTCAAATCTGTTTGGTGCAGTGGGTTTCACTGCCTCGCAGAGGCTCATGCTTGACAAGTCAATGGTGCACGAGGAGGTGTCTTGAAGGCCATCAAATAGGTGACCAAGGGATTAAGTCAAGGGTAGGAGTTATGTAGTTGCTATGTCACCACAACTGTTGGGTCAGGTTAAAATCGGGTCTGGGTGATAATCCGCGACCTATAGTAATTTTATTTTAATTGTTTAGCTAAAATAAATATGTTGGATATCTTTTGCATTGCCAATTGATATACCACCGCTTTTGTGATTTTCCTAGCTTTGTTATGATCGTACACCCTTTTGTTGGCTCTCATGGCTTTGACCAGCACATATACTTATGTGGTGATTACTCTGGCTATGTCCAATTTCAGTTTATATTATCATCAAATTATCTCATATCCACACAAAAAATTAGTCAATCTCACAACATTTTAGTGCTTTCTACCCCCAACCTCAATAAACTAATAGGATTTGTCAATGATGTTTATGGTTACCCCCTGAAAGTGCACTCAACTTAGCGATTATGGGTGTTTGCGCATGGGTTTTTCACCTCCCATTTCCATCATCTTTGGTTGTGTTCATATTGTTTGTATTTTTTGATTTGAATCGTTGAGCCCAATTGGCAGCCACGGTTTCTCCTTGGTCTCAATAGTAAAGAAAATAATGTTGTTGAGTTTGGATATCTTTTACTGTTTGAGTTGGGATTCTTTTAGTGTTAGGTCAGATTGTATTCTTTAGATTTGACTCCTCTGACGATTTCTAAGATAACCTTTGCATGTTAGTTTTTTGTTGTGCAACATATCAGAGGTGGTGGCAGTAGTAGTTTATGGTCAGGATATTTTCTGTTAGACAAATTCCTAACTGGCCTACATATGTTTCGGCCTATATCTATTTTGTTGGTAATTATAATTTTTCGTTTGAGTTTTGTAATGCAACTTTATATCCTTTCTTAGGCCTCAGTTGGAGGGCATTTCAGAGCTAATACTTTGCCATGGTACCACCATTTCCTCACTCCCAGCCTCTCACTTACATTTCTCATCTCACACCCACCCTAAATCTCGTCAACACAAACGCATCTGAAATGAGAACCTTTATTGCGTTTCTTCACTACTGCCAAGAGGAGTTCAAATCCACAATTGAAGCCCTAATGCTCAGTACCGGCATAACTGCCCAACATAATGAGGCGTTTTAGACCCTTGTTATCAACCACCTACAAAAGCAAGTCCCACTTCGTTCTCAAAATGAATCCATTATTTTGAAAGATGTTTCCTTTGCATAGTTTAAACATTAACTTGGGTTTCATTATACTCACATGTGAATAAGGTTGAGCTGTAATGGTAAATGAGGTTGTAGTACCTGATTGGGGAGAAGTTTGCCATGTTTGATTATCTTATTATGAAATCTTATCGCATGATTTGCATAGTATAGTTCTCCTTGCATATTGTTGTATGTTACTCTTCTTTGATTGCTCAAAGTAAAGAAGTGATCATTTGATTACTATCACTTGTTTCATTGGGAGATTTTTGATGGATTGATTTTTGCAGAGATAAAGTTATGACGTGTATCAATGCAACTGATTGGATTGTTTCGTTTTTGAGAACAATTTGGAAGCAATGCATATATGAGAAGCTAATCAATGAAGAATCAAACAGTGGAAGACAGATTAATTACGGGTCGCTCTAATGAAAACGCTAAGGTAAAACCATCATCATTTATTAAGTTTATAGGTTATTTTAGCCTTGCCAGACAAAGAAAACAATGTGTTCAAATGTTGTTAGTGCTCTTTCTTATTACAAGTTTACGAAACTATTAGGACTTTTAGTAGCATTTTAAGTGAACACCGTGTCAATCGTGTATGTATTCTAAAACTTATTAGCTTTAAGACTACCTTCTAAAAGTCACGAAGTTTTTAGTTGTTCATTTTTATGCATGTCAAGAATCATAATGAAATTACTCATCAATAGTACGCGTGAGTAGGTACTTATTGACTTCAATGTCATGCTTAAAAGGTGTTATGCTTAGTACTGGAGTCTATATATATTATTGTGAATGCAATAATTTTCTTCTATATGTTGATGGAATAAAGGAAATTTACTCTACTAGTATGCATCTATTCTACTTCCATTTATCAGTTTGACTTATTGCATGAAATACTGAAGTCTTGCATATATTTTGGGGCATTTGTGATTTCATTGTAGGATCTAGATAAGTAATGGGAGGACCTAATCAAAGAACAGTTCCTTGACAACATCAATTTTGATTGCGAAGGGTTAGATAACTTACTAATGGAATATGATGATGGGAAGTTACATGGTCAGAAGCATCTCTCCATAATTGGTTCGATTGAAAGCTTGAAAGAGTTGATGAACACAACAGGCAATCAAATGAACCAATGTTTCAAAACCTAGAAGAATTGCATCTAGAGATTGTTGATTCCTTGAAAGAACTATGTGTTAGTGAATTTCCATATGGATATTTATTTATTCTGAATTTTTCATCAAGTTACTTGTATTTAATTTTCAGAATTCTTGTATGGTGTTTATTATTAATTTATTCTGGTATTGCACCTGAATCATTTTTTTATTAATAATTTATTCATTTGCGACGAAAAAATTTCTATCGCAACCCTTTTGGCAAAACGAAAAAATGCTCTCAATATTTTTGGCGATGACAATTTTTTTGTAACGGCCATTTGCTGTCGCTTAGAGTATTGGCGACTGCACCAATGATGACGCCACAGTTGTTGTCGTCCAACCGTCGCTAATGCTCATTTGTGACGGCAACATAGCCTTTGGCAACGGTGCCAACCCATGGCTATAGTAATTTTTTTAGTGCTACTACGACCATCAACTCACAATGACAACTTTATTGATCCTTCTTGCTTTGCAATCTTAACAGTCAAGAGTGTCATGCACGTAATCACATCAAAAACAGAAAAGGATAAACAAAAACATATTATTGGCAACAACAAAACATACTATTGCAAGCAACATAACATACTACTACGGGCAACCAAACATACTACTGTATCAGCATAAGTATACTACTACAACAAGGCAAAGATACTATCACAAAAGCATAAAAATACTACCATAGAGGTACAACTATAGCACAGACTATCAACCATACAACATCCTCCTCAAATATTAATGTACTAAATAAGACCTACAATAATAGTACCACAGACTATCAAACATACAACATCCTCCTCAAATATTAATGTACTAAATAAGACCTACAATAATAGTACCAGAAACCATGAAACATACCACTTAGATAATCAAACCTACTATGATCATCTCAAATGTATAAATACTACTTCATGCCTGTAAAAATACTACCACACACCATCAAATATACTATTGAGACCATCAAATGTACTACTGCAATAATCATACGTACAATATTAAATCAGGCTTGCAAAATTGTAATTCCGTTTTCAACATTCTTGCTTTTACAAACTCGTCTCAACAAATACTACAACTTCTACTCGAAGTCAAATGATATTATCAATCTATGAATAAGTCAACTGTATATCCCATGATCCTTACTATCGATAAATATTATTTATCGTGCTTGCTAAATCAAATTTAAAATACTGCAAAAATATGAATAATTATACAGAAAATTCAGGATATCACAATCTACCCCCGATAAAATAATTTCACGTCGAAATTACAAATCAAAGATTGCTAAATATATCTGCAGAAAATTGGGTAGAGTCTCCCCTAAAAGTAGTATTTCCAAAACCTGAAAAATGACAAAATATACTTCAATAATCACAAATTTCAACCTATACCGCGAGTCATTGATGCTCGTACAAATTTCTCCACTAAAATATATCATTATATCAAAAACTACACACAAAATACTCAAGTTCAAGCAACTACACATATCATATTCAATAACTCATATCGAAAGAAATTTTGAATACTCAAGAATAAACAGTCACTACTAGAAAAATGTACTTAGGCGACGAAGTAATTTCGTCGCCAAAGAGAAGTTTTTCGTCGCCTAAAATTCTTCGTCTAAGAGTCATCGTGTAAGCACTTAGATGACGAAAAAACAAAATTCGTCGCCTAAGTTACATCTTACACGACGAAAAAGAATTTGTTGTCTAAGTGTTTACATGATGAAATTTTTTTGCTGAAGAGTAAAGACGACGAAATTTTTTGTCATGTACCACAGTTTAGACAAGGAAACTGTTTAAATGTCTAGCAAGAATATTTAGACGATGAAATTTTTTTTGTCCTAGGTCAAATCTCGTGTCCAAGATCCCAAGGCGTGTCATCTGGCTGACATTGGGTCGGAGGTTGCTCTTGGGTCATATCTTGCCTTGAGGAACTCGATCATGAAGATCATCTGAGTTTGGGTCAATCAAATTTGCTCCTGGGTTGATCAAGCCTCCACCCAGGCCGGTTTAGCCTCCTCCCTGGCCGATCGAGCCTTCTCTTGGGCGGCTCAGACAGCCTCGACATCCGCTGCACTTCGCCTACTTGCCTATGCAGATGACTTGGTCAAATCTTGATGGACCCCTCATCTAAGCTGACAAACCTCCTTCCCAGGTCGGCGGCTGATAATTTCATCGACAATATTGATCTAAGTCTCCTTCGATAGAGGATGCAACTCTTCAGGCGTCATCTCCGAGTTTTACAAATGTGCATACACCAATTTCTCTTGGGTCATTTGTATCAACCTCTCTTGAAATTAATCATGTGAAAAATATATGAATGTTCATTTCTAAAATAATTTGGCATAGTTTCCTTTAAAAATGAGCAAATCAAAACCATGCACGAAAGGAAACACTCCAAATAACCAATTCCAACATAACAAATTAACCGTGGGCACCGATTCCTATCCAAATTTCTGAAGTTCAGAATCATAATTAAGCCAATTAAACCAAGTTCCAAGAGCACCACCTAATTAAATGTCCTTATTATAATTCAATTTCTTCAAACCAATCGTAAGATTAAATTCAATCAATTTTGGAAAAATGGTTACTACATGTTCACTCACTTCATCGGCTTGCCCGGGCCTAACTTAAGCAGACATGTTGGCGTCAAGAAAACAATGCTTCTAACCGGTATCTCTGTGAGCCTTTGCGATGTTGATAATCTTTTTAGAGCCAGAAATATGGTATTTGGTCTTCTTCTCACAATTAGCCTTGTTGGCCTATGACCTTATCTGTTTCACAAAAAAAGATATTAAATAATAAATAAATATTTAAACGTAAGAAATTATTCATTTTCATTACCTTAAAGAAAAGGGAAACAAAGCTTAAACTTGTCAGACTCAAAGTACCCGACCAACCATTCTCACTCGTCTTCCCTTTCCGCTTGCAACTCTATAGGTACATGTGAGGCATCATGTTCCTTGTAATGCTTGTGCAAGTTGTACGTCCAATTCTTATAAATGCTGATAGACGTCTCCTCTACTAATTCCCACATGTTCGATCTGGCTTCATAGTCATAATGTATATAGGAATAAATAAATTATAAATTAAAAATTCCTAAACCCTATAACCTCTATGATTTGTAATTAATTATGAAATAAAATAAAATTAAATAGACCATATTACCGAGAGTTCGCGGTACACCCTGAATTTTTCTGCGTGGGGCAGCTCATCCCAAGAAGGGGTCTTCATACGTATGTTGTATCGTATGATAGATCTAATGCTGTGTAAGTACAAACTGCTCAGCTCCAGCATCAGAGGGCCTCAAATGAACTCGTCAAACGACACCATGATCTTCTTCCCCACCGACTTTACTATCCTCCCGACTTTAGCTCCCTTCATAAGTCCCCCAGTGCGTTTAGATTCTGGGGCTGAGGGGTCCATCCTGTTCACTTTGCATCGGGAGATATAGCAAACAGAATCATAGACGAATTTTTGGGGAATTTGTGATGCTGTCCTAGCGAAAATCTCTGGCTCATCTATAGGTTGTGGCCGCTTCATTTAGAGCATTTGGTATAGTCTAAGGAGCCGTAGGAGCCGTAACGGTCTCCTCTGAGGTTTGACCCCACCCGAACTGTTGTCCTATGGATTGGAATTTTGCAACCTTCTCTTATGTAGTACGTCTCTTCCTACCGCCATGCATCTTAATTAAGCTGTACTACATCGGAAATTAAAAACACTTACTCAACAAAACCATATTCTTCAAATAACATCCATATATACCAAAAATCAAAAATTTCATCTAATATGGAGATTATTCAACTTAAGCCTCAATACATGCTCATCCTTATTCATTCATGCCTTGTCCATTTTCATTGAACAAAGTACACAATTACAGGATCCATAACAATAATTCTACATAAACTCCATAATCAGAACATAATCACCATAATCTTATTAATGTTCATAATCGGAACACAATTTTTTAAATAATATGAAAGGACCCGACTCCGATTTAGTTGCCTAAACCGAAATCAAACCCCTTCGAAAATATGACCTTAAAATTTTTTTGCCAGAGTTTACTTTGAAACACATGAACCAATATTAGAACCTGCAAAGAAACACACTTCGAATTTTTCACAAAAGCCAAACCGTGGGACTCCGTTCCCCATCCGGATTTCTCAACATCATATATAATAAACCACAAAGTTTAGAAGAAATCCAGAAAACATTCAGGAGTAAACTCAACTAAAAACAAACATAAGTATTCCGAGCGACTCCTATATACATCATATACAACCAGTAGGTTGAACAAGAAACCTACTCGAACTGAAGTGTGACTTAAACTCTACGCTTCCACCGTCGACGTGCAACCCCGGAATTCAAACTGCAAACTGGGCAAAGGAAACAGAAAAGCCCAGGGGAAGATAAATAAAATCGTTAAAGTGAGTGGAAGAAAATAATAATATGTCATTCCCAACATATAAGTATATATGCTCATAAAAGCATAATGCGAGTCAATGCGCATATGAAAATCCCGACCAGGTACATTTTCCCTAATCCATAAATATGCACATAAAATCCTGCGGGGTCACCCATGGACTTCTCCGCATAATACAGTCTAATCACGGGATCCCAGACCCCCTTGTGATTAATAAGTCTAAAAAACTTCGGGTCATGATAGCTGTCCTTCCCGGAGCATCTCGGGGATCATCCGAGAAGCTAAAGCATCGATGCTACCTCTATATCTGACACTGTACTTTGTGTAAACCAAATCATAAATATTTTCCATGCACATACATAATCGTAAAATGCATAATCATAAAATGCATACTTGTATGTGCATAATTGTAAATGCATACTAATACAATGTATAATCGTAAAGTGTATAATCATAAATGCATAACGTAAATGCATAATCAAGACTCGCAAATCAACTGTGAAAACAAAGTGTCCACCCACAGTACGAGGCTAACTCTGAGGTCCGACGGAAGATCCCTCGCTAAACACTCGATCACGATCACCTGAATAACAGGGATACGATCAATACATATTGAAACACAACATACGTAGCTAATACGTCAAGAACCCGCTTTCTCGGAAGACGTATCGCTCGAAATATCGACGAGGATAGCAAAATTTCCAAAATACACTCAAATAACCCTCATCCCAAAATAGAATACGCAAATTAACTCAAAAACCTCATAACTACGATCGGGATGTGATTACTAGCAAAACGGTATAAAAACCTCCAAAAATCCCAAAAAGTCAACATCGCCGGAGCTCCGCCGTTGAACGCCGCTGCGGCGCGGCGCCAACGGTGACCAACTCAGACGACCCATACCTCAAAATCTTCTTCTCCCCAAGTCCAATCCAAAGTCTAACTACACCATCAACCAATTTTCCCGGCAAGCACCCCAAAATCCCCTTGAAAGTTTCCGTCTCGAAATCGCCGGAAAACTTCTCTGACCGATTCTGGCACCGTCGCTCCACCCCGGCCCTCCAAACCTTAGGGGTTTCCTTCCCTAGCTCAAACCCAACCTAATCCACCCCAAAACCCCACCGGAAAACCGTCGGAGACCAACCTCCCATTAAACCCGAAATCCTCCAACTTCCTCTCCAAAATTTACCACCCAAACCACCTCAAATCATCACAATATATACATGAATAGAAAGCTTAGATCAAGGGGATCATTTCCCAATCTTCCTTTCTGGCAACTATGCCAATTTCCAGCAAGCTCAACGACGACCAGTTAACTCAGTTGGGCGGGTCAACTCGGGTGACTCGGTCCAACTCGGTCAAACAGGTCAGCTCGGCCCAAATGCGACTTTTCAACAATTCTACGACTATTTTGATATTTATACGTCGCGAACAGACTAAATTCACGATTCGGATAACTCAAACCCAAACGGATAAGTACGACTAACTCGACGATAATTTCAAATAACCCTTTTATATTCTCCGATTATCCGAAAAATCCTCCGAGACCTCCTACGGACTCGAAATCAAGTCCTCTACAATTTCCGCGAAGGAACTCAAACCAAATTCGTGCCGGATAATTAAGTCGTGAACAAACCCGCCATATTGACCAATTACGACAAAACCGCGACTAATCGTGAAATGCTCAATTCAAGCCAATTAACATACCATTTTCGGTTCGGGTCGTTACATAATATCCTTAATCAACAAAAATTATACATAATATTTCCATCAACAACAAATCCACATAATCTCTATCAGCAATAATACATAATCCTAAATTCATCAATGTACAATCCATTATCTCTATCAACAATCCACAAATTCATCAATACAACAATCCATATAATTCAAAATTCATCAATCCAACAATCCACATAATCCACAAATTCATCAATCCAACAATCCACATAATCCACAAATTCATCAATCCAACAAATAACATAATCCTAAATTATACAGTAGAGAGAGAGAGAGAGAGATTGACCGAGAGAGGCAGACAGAAGAGTAGTGGCTGCAGTGAAGTGTGGTCTCAGTGGAGTGTGGTGCAGGTGTGGAAAAAACAGGCCGGCGTTGGTGGCGTAGTGGCCAAAATAACAAAACAGGCTGGCATTGGTGATGGTGGTTTCAGGGTTTTGGCGTGTTTCGAAGGTGAGATGGTTTCGGGGTGATGGCGGTTTCAGGTTTAGGGAGAGGCCGACGGTTGATTGGTGGTGGGGCAAAGAATTCGTGGCGACGGAGAACAAGAGAGAGAGAGAGAGAGAGAGAGAGAGAGAGAGAGAGAGAGAGAGAGAGAGAGAGAGCAATGAGAGAGAGAAAACGTCAACGCAATTTGGAGTGTTAAAAAACCCCTTAGGCAATGAAATGAACTTGTTGCCTAAGTGAGGACATTTTATCACCTAAGTGGATTTTAAAAAGCGCCAAAAAATTTGGAGAAAAAAAATCGCAAAAAAATTTGGACTTAGACAACGAAAAAAAGTAATTTGTTGCCTAAGAATGAATTTTGGACCTACACGACGAAAATGAGGATTTCGTCACGTAAGAGTAACTTTTTTATTTTTCAGATTAAACTTAAAAATAAATTTTTGTACCTGCTTAATTAAGAATCTTCATAAATCAACCGTCAGATCTAACTTTTATCTTCATATAATGTTGTAGAAAAAAATCCAACCCAGTTCGGATTTTTGAGGATTCGATCGATTTAATGTATGATTATTCACAAATAGGTAAAAGACGGAAACAATCAAAAAAATATAATTCATAAACCATTTCTGAAGTGCTGATGTGTTTCCACTAACGTATAAACTATATTTATCAACTAGATAAAAATTAATTAAATTTTCTAAACAAAATTGGATGTAAGACTAAAGATTTGTTGTACGTCTACTAATGTTGTGTAACTTACGTATTTGTATGTCTTTATTTACTTTACATCCATATTAATGAAATTTAATTTGGATAAAACAACCGTTAGATATATTCATCAAAACTTAATATGTAAGTAGATGAATTTCATTCAATATGAAGTTCGTTACGGGTTTGATCAATATAGTCAACCATAAAACCGAAATTTCAACAAAATGGAAACGTTATAAACCAATCTTCGTAACTTCGATTTTTGAACCGTCGACACCTACAGTCCAAGAATTGTTTACTCTATGCCCTCGACGAATATAATCTGCAATCTAACATGGTACACATGATTGTACCCATAGAGGTCAGATTGTGAAACTCTACTTAGATAACGAAAGTAGTAGAATTTCGTCGTCTAAATGCGACTTAGATGACTAAATATACTATCATCGTCTAACACTTTTAGGGTTAGGGAAAAGGGTTTAGAGTTTGTACATGTACTTTGACGTCGAAATTAATATATTTTCATCGTCTAAGTAGTTCTTCAATGACAAAGATATCTTCGTCGTCTAAGTTCACTCTTAGATGACGAACTTCTGTGATTTTGTCGTCTAAATGAACCTTAGACGACGAAATTATATGATTTCTTCATCTAAGATGTCATCTTTACCAGAAAAGCATGTTGCATTTGTTTATTCTAAAATTATTCCTGTAAGACATAAGAAGTATTACAAATGTACGTAGACTCTAAATAAACCTCTTTTAATTAGTGCATCTTAATTAATTGATTAATAATTACTCACGCGTGCGCATATATATATTCACATTCGTGCGCGTACGTACAACTTAATTAAGTTCAAAATTCGATCTAATTATCTCCATCTATTAAATAATTATTATTGAGTATTACATATATTTATATATATTCAATTACTCCTCATCATCATAACCATCATCGTTTGAATCATCATCCTCACTCTAAACTGAATGATCCTCATCATCATAATCTCTATAATCTGAATCATATATGACGTCGTTGTCGTCGTCCTCCAGCTCCTCTTCAGAGGCATTCCTCTCTAGGTTGTTGATCTCCTCTTGAGTAAGATCTAAGGCGCCATCAGGCATGGGAAAGTGTTTGTTAGACCGAATCAGTTCCCTTATGTGGGGGATGATAGAAGTATTAGGCTCTTGATATGCATTGTCATTATGCACTTCAGTGTCAATCACCAACGTCTCTTCAAGTGTTTTAGCACTCCATATTCCTCGGTGATACATATGGTTTACTATTTTCCAACTTTCGGATCATCAAGATAGAACTCCTGCCTAACTAAGGTGACAAGAGCGAATGACTCATCCTCATACCAGCTTGAGTTTATATCGATATATAAAAAACTCAGATCTTCCTTCATACACTTGAACCATTTACACTTGAAAAGAAAAACGATGATATCATTTCCGTAAAGTAGTTGAATGACATTAACAAGAACCCTGTAATATATATCAGCACATTCCCCAACCACGATCCCACTATTTTTTGTTCTTCTTCCTTCATCTCGGTCCAATGAATGAAACTTTATACCATTGACAAAACATCCGGGGTAAATATAGTGTTGAACCGGCTTATGGGCTAATAAGTGATTTTTCTATGACCACCACCCCTTGTGGTTACCGAATTTTTCTAGATTGATCATATTCCAAAATGTGAAGAAGATATATGAATGTGTATTTAATTTCTACCAAAAATTTGACATAGTTTCCCCTAAAACAAAAGGAAACCAAAAACCTGCATGCATGAAAAAATTAAGAAAAACACTTTGAATAAGCAAACACCAAATGTCTTTCGAATTTACTGTGGGAACCTATTCCCATCAAGATTTCTCAATTTCAAAATTAAGAAATCACAAACCTATATAGTTTAAACATACCCATCGGAAGAAATAATTAGGAACTTCTTCTTCAGCACGTTTTCAATTCAGTTATGACTCTTGTACGGTTTCGCTGTCTGAATTTTCTCCTTGTATGCTTGCATGTACAGGTTGACCTTGTCACAGTCTCACAACACTATCCAATGCGCTTCAATAAGTTATTTTTTAGTTAATCTTTCTTTTGATACTCCTCTAAACGGTCGTACAACATCAGTGATGATTGAAAGATTGTTACGGAAATTTGGATTGGAGGCGGTGATCTGGACCGAACCAGAAAGCAGCATTTGTTCGGGAAGGTGGATCATGAGATGAATTATGACGTCAAAGAAAGTAGGGGAAAAAATTATCTCCAATTTGCAAAGGATGTGGAAAATTTTGTATTGAAGTTTGACCACATCTAACTTCTTCAACACTCTTGCGCATAACTTATGCCACCATCTACATAATGCTACTAATGGTTTGACGAGGCAAATATGGTCGAATTACCACTGGAATCAGACGTTGCAGCATAACGTGACAGTCACGAGTCTTTAGACCAATGAACTTGTGTTGCTTAACATTGACACATCCAAATATATTTGCTTCATAACTAGACGTATAATGAACACTTTTAACAAATTGAATACATAATCCCTCAGTGTCGGTTTCACTGTGTAAGGTGCATCTGGCATCTTGTTGTACACTCTTCTTCTATCCCTCTTTAACCACAAGGGATGGCGTAAAGTCATATATTCCAGATCTTTTCGTGCTTTGTTAGTATCCTTAGTCTTCAACTTAATACTAAGAATTATTCCCACCATGTTGTTGCAGACATTATTTTCTATGTGCATGACAACTAGGTTGTTCCTAAGTTTTCACTTCGACCAGTCAGTTTAAAGAAAATATTCATGTGATGTCAATAGCTAAGATCGTGTGGAGGGTGTGGATTGCATTTCTTCACATCGTCTTCATTGGTTAGTACACTGAAATGAAAGCTGTTTAACCTCTCAAAAATTTCTTTGCTGGACCACTATCGGGGTTTAGGATTATTCTCTACTATCCCGTCGAAATGATCCTTATCCTAACTAGAGTTGACGTCATTCAAGCAAACAGGACAAGCATTGAATCCTTTGGTTGTGCAAGATTCCAACATCCCATATGCAGAAAAATCGCGGATGGTCCACGTTATTGCTGCTCTCATAATGAACATTGTGTCAGTGAACTTGTCATAAGTTGGGACTCCATTTTTGTACAATAGTTTTAGCTCGAAAATTAATAGTATGAGGTACACATCTAAACACTTTCACGGAGATTTAGGACTTGGAATTAGCAGCGGAAGGAAATTAAATTTCTGGTTCATGCACATGCATGGAGACAGGTTGTACGGTGTAACACTAACTGGCCAAGTGCTGACCGAAGTGCTATTATTACCCCAAGGGTTAAAACCATATGTAGAAAGTCTGAGTCTAACATTTTGAACCTCAGCTGCAAAGTCTGAAAATTCCTTGTCAAAATCTTTAAAAATCTCCCCATCTACCACGTGTCTGAGTACATCGTCATCTATTCTTTGTTCCATGTACCATCTCATCACCTATGTTATGTATATAGATATGCACAACCGCTGCAGACTAAGAATATACATAAAATATCAAAGCACATTCACAAGAAATTTGCTTCATCTAACTCCTCATATTCCTCTTGTGTAAATATCTACACTACTTGCATACAAGACAGTAGTCCAAATATGCATACTCTTTGTAAAACAACACATAATCATTGATGCACGTGTGAATTTTCTTATACTTTAGGTCGAGGCTACTCAAGATCTTTCTAATCTTGTAATGGGTTTCAGGAAGTTTGTGTTGATCATGAAGCAACTGACATATATGCTCCTGCATTTTGTCAAAAACATGATTTGAAATTTTGTTCTTCACTTTTATCTGAATTTCCTCCATTACATATCGCAAAACATTCTCTAGACATCCAGGGTAACCGGTGTCTGGGCTTCAAGTAGCATCCTATTGTACGTATCCATCTTAGTAGTGTTGGTGGCCAAGCCTGTAGGGACTATGTCATAATAAGGAGTATTATAACCTCATTCTTCGTGTTGGTGTCTACCATGACTAAATTCTGGAAAAGTATCATGGACCAAATCCACAGTGAGGTTCCAAGAAGAGGCGACATTACCGCTGGATGAGGCACCCTGGTAATTGTACCCTGAGCTGAAATCTAGTCCTCAGCTGAAGTCTACTACTTCACTGTGCTCACTCCATGTAGTGTAACTCTACATCATACTATGGTCATACAAGTATTGAGACGTATATAACATTAATCTTCACAAACTGATAGCTAAGACATTTTCTGCACGGACACCTGTAATGCTTTTCAACTAATTAATTAATCTATGATACTATATTATAAAGTTAATGGGCATTTGTTTGAGACTTATTCTCCGTAACTTTCGGTGTGTGTCTTGTCCTAATTAAATATGGATTTGATTATTGAGAGATACTGAGAATCCTTGTTATATCGAGACATTTATTATAACAAATTGTATCAGTCTATATTTAAGACATTCTATCAATGAAAGAGTTACAGTTATAGTTTCAGTTTTAGTTTATCAATATTTTCTCCTTCAACATATTATCAGCACGTTCTAAGTTGATAGCCAGTAATCACCACAGAAAAAAAACCCTAACCCTAAAACACTAAAACTCTCACCACCAGCAGCTCCTCCTTCACCGCTAATCACCACCAATCGGCATCTCCTTCTTCCAGAATCTCTGTTTTTCCAGCCAAAATCGAGCCTATACAAAATAGCCAACTTCGATAGAGGATTACGAGTAGCTCTGAATGAACCAAAGGGAGATATACATATGCCCGGAAAGCCCCAGATGTCTAGCTTCTAGAGAAAGTTGTTATTGATTGAGTGCATAAAGGTCAGCCTGCCTGAAAAGTGGAAAAGAAGAAAGAATCCTCCTTCTGCTGGAAGTTTCGTGGACATGTTTCCTTTCTTCAAACTTCTTTCACAACGAAGTTTTCATACCGAGCATAACACCCTCGAGGTAAACCCTCTTAAACCATCAATATATAAATCTAGGAATAAATCTTACTTCCTGCAAAACCCTAGATCTAGGATTGTGATTATTGTGAATATTGCATGGTTTTTCCCTAGTTCTTATGGACTTATATCCATAAAGTATGAGTGACAGTCCTGGGGGAGTCACGATTTAGAAAGAAGAGAAAAAAAGAAAGAAAGGAAAATCGATACTATGTGATGGTTTATCACAGTTTCTGGGTGTGATTTTGAGCCACCGTTTATTGATATTCGATTTCTGTGACCAAACATCATTGATCACGGTTCTTATTCTCTAAAACTTAATATTACTAATCAGGATTTTTCAATCGGTAAACTAATTACATCTCTTGTCTCTCTTGTAGTCATCAATAGAGCTGGAAAAGCCTAAATTTAATATCTTTGATCATCAAGGAGCGGAATACCATTGTTGGGTGTCAGATGTTGAGAACGTGCTTCTCGGTATGAATTTGATGGATACAATCAAACCACCACCATCACCTGGTACTGAGCCACTAACTCCAGTTCACAAGGCTCAAGCCATCATATTTTTTTAGGCGACATATGCATCTAGTTCTACAAAAATAATATTTGCTAAAGAATGACCCCGCCGTTTTGTGGGTGACTTTACAAGATAGATTCAATAATCTGCATAATGCACAACTTTGAGAACTATGAAAAAGATGGGATTCAATTTGGTTATTGGATTATCCAAATATTGATGCTTTCAATCAAGTTATACTAGAGCTACAATCGGAGTTGAATGTTTGTCGCATTGTAAAGAATGATCTGACTATGATCGAGAAGTCTTTAGGCACATTCCTTAGCTCCATGCATACACTTGCTAGTCAATATTGCATAGATCATGAGTAAGGAAAACTAAGATCATTCAGTGATCTCAGGAATATAATGTGCTGGCCAAGAAAGAGCGGTATCGCAAGATTCTTCTCCGCAATAATGGTCAGCCAGCCGGTACTAAAAAGATCCATCAGTCGAACAACACTGGTGGGAAGGCACGTAAGAATAGGAAGAATGGTCATTTTAAGCCTTACAATAATCTTGGTGGAAAAGAAGGACGAGGCAAAACTCATGGTAGAGGATATAGTGAGAACTTGACTTGGACTCATCAAGACAATAGCCATAACTCCAACAAGAATCATTTCGGTTCTAGGAATGTGAGAAATTCTTCAAATTCTGCTTCTAATTCAAGCTTGTCATCTTGTTATAGATGTGGTTCTACCAAGCACATGCACAAACAATGTTGTGTACCCAAGGATATTCAAAATGCCTACAAAAAGTACATACAATACTTGACACATGAGACTAACTTCATTTGAAGACTATGAGATGGAAGATTGTGGTAAAGCCAATCTTATAATAGAAAACAATACAAAAGCAAGTCTGGACACTACAGTTTTTGAGTAGTCTATGTATTAGGGTCACGTTTTTGCTATGTAATCAAGTTTAGCTCTATTTGTTTTACTTGGTTTAGTCATGGTTCGAAACTTTGTTTTAAGTCATGATTTTTGGAATAAGACATCTATGTTGTAATATTTACTTGTTGGCAAGTAATGAAATTTCTCTATTTTTTGGTTTATGAAAGTGTTGAGAATGTTATTTCACTACTTATGCAGTGTATGGTTTGAGGTTTACATTTTTATATAGTATAATGACACAATGATACAGTAAAAACGAGATACAAAAGAAGGATTGTTTTTATCTCAGGAAATTTTCGAATGTTTGCTTCTATCTCGGCTTATGTCCAATTTCGGCCTGTCCAAAAATGTGCTCAACCCATCAAAAAATAGATATCGGAAAATCGATATTGGTTTTAGGTTTTCTTCAACCCGTCGAGATTCTCCTCAACCCGTCGAATATATGCTTCTGGACACACTTTCGACCCGTCGAAAAATTACTTCGACCCATTGAATATAGATATCCAAAAATCGATATTGGTTTTAGGTTTTTTTCGACCCGTCGAATGTATGCCCCTGGACAACCTTTCGACCCGTCAAAAATTCGGCATCGAAAAATCCAATTTTATTTTGGGTTTCTTTGATCCATCAAGAGGTTTACTCGGCCCGTCAAAGGTTACATCTATTTTTGTGGTGTTTATGATGTATCTTATATCGGTTTTCTTGGAAAAAGATTTTAAAAAAATTCAACCAACCTAGATTTCAGCACCAGATGTGGTTTTACATCAGTTTTTGTCATGACATGGAACTTAATATAAGGATTACACCCTTTTGAAATCTTTAAGTATTCACTTAACGTGTTCGCCATGTCTTGGGTTCAAAGACGGATTGATTGACATTGTTTTGTTGATATACATGCCTAATGGCCATTCAAACCTTACTCAGATTTGAAAACATTTGTGCCAACGGTTTTCACTTGGAATAATATTATGAGAATGAAACAGAGTCTTGTATCCAATCTCCGTAGAATGCTGCCAACAACGCAATCTGGAGAAGTTTATAAGGTTTTGTAGTGTTTTATATTTTACTACGGACAACACTTTGCTACACACACACAAAACTAGTCAGAAATTGCATTTTCGTGCATTATTCTCAAAAATATTCCCGTAAGTACATATCACTATTCCCCTACATGATACCCCTTCATCCAGGCTAATAAAATTTTGGAGTTGTACAACATTCTTCTCTGATCTCTGCACGTGCTCGTGATAAATACAAATGTTCACTGTTAACCGAGCTAAGTAGTTCATTAATCGTACTTGTACAAACATAGAGTGCATGACATTACACCAGAATCGTAATATTAACATCCTCACCTTCATGCTTTATAACTGGGAGAATTGTATCCTGGAGCTGACTGCACATCTCAAGGAAATACCTTTATAGAAAAAATCATGGTCATGACAAAGAATAAACATGACCGATTCATGAAGAATAAAGTCGAACAACTCAAGATTCGATACGAAAAATAACCGAGTCATTAGGATTCACCAAAATCATGAATGTGTATCCTCTGCTAACCTCGATATTGAAATTGTTGCGTGTCGAGGTTCCCACGGTGGTGGTTTAATGAAATTTCATGTTGTAACCTGAGAAAAATTGTCTAACTTAACCATTCACCATACACCATGCTCAGTGGTGAAGTATCTGCTATTCATTTCCCTCTATATTGTTTTATATACCAAAAGTAGTATCCAACACACATGACGAAAAGAAGTCATTAAATAAAATGATACTGGTTAGCTAGCTCATATGTGGATGGATGAATTTCAATCACCGACTAAGAATGGAACTTGCCAAAAGGCAAGGTGGCTACAATACCGATCTTATCAGGTTCTGTGACATGAGTAGAGGAGGTATAATATATATCAGACGCTGCATTCTCATTCAACGCGAAATATTACACATAAACATCAAACTCCTACAATCAAATAAATGGTGTTCATCCAGAGTGGTAGAAAGTCTGGCTGAAAACATCATGAAACACTATGACACAAGAGATTCTGAACTATTGACACATTTTGCAAGAAAGAACGAATTTTTAATGTTGACCTGGCTAAGACTACATGTCTAAAGGAAATCGTTATAATAGATATATGTCATATACTCTATTCGCCTTGTCCACAACTAAGGGATCGTAACTCTTCCGACGGAAAAGGAAACACACAAAAAAAGTCATACAACACGTCGGAGTCACTGAAATTGCTGCAATCACCCACTCGAGGGTAAATGACACAAAAGCACCCATCGTGGATAACCAAAACATTGTGTCAACTCCCAATGAAAATCTTACTTCCCATAGTGGTCATCGTAAACACCTCGCCGATACTAGTATTTATGTCGTAAATCATATTGGCAAGCAACTCTCATACATAGGAAGAAACGGATACTGAAAATAGGTTGATTGCTATGAATTATTCTGTTGTGGATTTTACATCACTATGCCATAGTCATTTCATCAGTACAGAGAAGCAAGATTGTATCAATGATTAGATGAAATAAATAAAAGGTGGTGAAATGACTCTTAAATATAATGAATGAAATTGAATGCAAGTACGTAATCTACCGCACTCGAAAGAAAATCAAGACCTCAGATAGCACGTAATGAGGATGTTTAAGAAAGAATCGTGAAACATCGTGCGAAACACTAAAGGTTAATGTAAACAATTTTCTTGACCCATACGGTTGCACTACAAATCATAAATCTTGTCAGGAAGCAACCGCATATCATGACTAACCCTGACTTAATGCTGGTCCATAATAGGTAAATTACTAGTCTAAACTCCCATAATGCCCTGGTTGTCAACCCTCTAGGAATTATCCCACCTTGTTCATCAGAGTCATCCCTTGGAGATATAAACCATAATAAGAACCTCATACTTCTCGTTGCATGAGATGAAATGATAATATCTCAAATATAGCTTAAGTAATGAGGAATCGTCGAAAGCAAGGAGGAATCGTCGAATTGCACTGAATGGAAGTTGAGTACTCTCGCGTCCTCACGAAAAACTATGGAACTGCGCATAACACGCTAGAAGTTCCCTCAGATCTAAATCAATGCTTTAGATCTTCCTAACTCAATCAACAATAATGATATTAAGAGTCATTCCTGGAAGCATTATCATATACTCGATAACACTAGAGTAAGAATCAAGATTGATAGCTAACGACCCACCGACACTGAAAGCTCATAGTGCCCCTTGCCGCCAAATCATAGTGATGTACATAACTATGCTTGCCTGCTACTACTCCCAATGGTATGTACAATTGTGGCTACTCTTCCTATCCTCTAAAGCATGGAAAGATCAATATCAAGTACCAAGGATGCCAGGATACCGACACATCATAACATAACGGCTCCTCAGCCGAGAATTGAGATCATCTAATCCCATAAGTTGGCATCATTTACTCTATTGGCAGCCTCGAATACACACTGCTCAGATGAACCTCGCGACCCACCAAGTCACAGAAATCTTAGGAATAAAATGTAAGGAAAATAGTACATATTCGATACGAAAACTTTTGCTGAAGTCATCGATCACGTCTATGAGGCATGACACAAGAAATTAGAGATACACACCTAGAAGATTATCTTATACCATTAGTGATCCACATGCCCGAAAGCATATGATGGGAGACACTGCAGTTGAACCATCGCACTCTAAAATCACTAAGGATACAAGACAATCAACAGGATCATGAAACCTAATGCTCTGATACCAATTGACATGACCCACCCCAGATTATCCTAGTAATTCAGAGAGAAGTCTTGCAGGGCCCGTGTTAAGGTCTCTAGCACCAACTAATCGGTATTAGCTACCTTAGCATCAGCAAACCAAAACCTTGCTGTGATCCTACACTAAAAAAGAAGAAGTTGTGAACTGTCATGCCTCGAACTCTGGATGGTCATGACTTCAACCTGCTATCCTACAAACTGGAGAATTAAAAACAAAGAGCCCAGGGAAAGGCATAAAAATATAAAACGTTAGAGTGAGTGGGAAAACAATAAATATCATACTATAAACGTAAAAACTACAGTAAAACTGAATCTAATGCCTTTCCGCTGATTTCTGTGAAATAATGCGAGTTCAAGTATCATAAACTGAACTGCAGATGGAGGTGTTCACTCAGGAGTCTTCCCCTAATCTGAGTAGACAATATGTAACAAGAAACTATAGGTGATGGGCCAAACAAGGCAACCTGACCTCCGCGGACTGGACTATCCAGTGATCAGGCGAATAGTCAGTGCATCGATGCAACTAACTAAATCTCATCACAAGAAAAACTTCCAAATTTAATATGGTCTAAAATATACTATAAGTTAAATATAAATACTAAATTAATGAAAATTGAACTCGCTACGACTGTGAAAATAAAAATGGTCAACTCACAATATTGTGTCGTGATCTCCAATCAGCCAAGCACATATATCGACATCTCTATACATATGCCATGGGTTGCTACCACGTCATCCTGAGACAACAATTATTATTTAAAAACTAATCACTGAAAATCAAATCGAATAACTAAGCTCGTGACCAACGAGCAATACCATCGAGAACATTGTATTCTCGAAAATCATGCTTCCCAAATCAATACCGAGCTTTAATCGAATTCCCAAACCCCAATTTTCAATTCTTGAATCCTCTTTTAATGTCGTAACCAAAATACTTAAACGTTACGTGACTCACAGTCAAATCGACAAGTGATTCAACCAATTATTAATATCGTAAAAATGTTTAATTATTATCCGATTAACCATACGTCTTAACCAATTACGTGCAAATCAATTCAATAATCTCATCATTAGAATTAGTATGTAATTACGAACGAAACGATTTAAAATTTCTGTCGAAAATGCTCTCGTCGGAGCTCCGCCATGAACCAACGTCGGCAGCGGCTATGACTTTTCCCAGCGAACCGAAGCCCAAATTATTGAGAATCTACCCAACAACAATATTCATCAAAGGACCAACCTCCAATTCCCGTAAAATTGACTGGAATTTCCCTCGAAACCCACCGGCCAAAAAATCCTTTCCGGCGACCTTTTTCTATCGTCAAGCCACCATGTGGCTCGAGGAATACCTCAATCTACTCAGGATGACGAGGGGAGCAAAAAACCCCATCACCCTACCGTCCAATTCACCATCGACCACCGCCTACGTCGTCGACCCTTACCACCCTCGCCAGAGCCTATAGAATTCCTACAATTCCCATTGATTTACACCACCTTGCATTAAACAAACATACCAATACAATCTAGGATCAAAATCCAATCCAATCCAATTATACCTGAAAAATGGTCGGAAACCTCGCCGGAGCCGACGTCGGTTACCCTTTGAAACCATGACCTTCACGGGGTCGATTCTCCTTCCTCCGCCACTCATTGCTGCAAAGACACTCACCAACATGTAGAGGAGGTTGAGGCGGTTCTTTTGACACCGGCCTCGCCGATTTTGGTGGCCTTCCAGTCGTTTGCTGGCAGTGACGCCGACGGAGGGAGAGAGAGAATTGGAAGGAAGAGAGAGAAAGGAGAGAGAAAAGAAGAAAAATAAAATTACCAAGAATGGAAAAAAGTTGACTTTCCATTTACGGAGACTTTCTATTTATAGTCAAAATTTGCGACTAAATGTATCGTAACATCGTACAAAATTTTCGTTGACTATAACTTCTTTCTCGTAACTCCGATTTAAACTCATGACGTGACCACGAACTTGTCTTAATAAATTCAAGGACCTTTCGCAAAGAACTTCCTTGAAAAACGTAATCGATAAAATTCTGATAAATACCATCGATAATTATCGACGGTAAAAAATTAATTACCATTAAACAAATCGTAAATAAAAAATACTCGGAACGGGATGTCACAGTTTAATTATCAAATATATCAACAATTATATAAACTAAATAATATGTAAGCCTCAAAAAATTGATATTTAATATATAAATGAATGATATTATGGTAAATTAGAGAGTTTAAAGGTTAATATTGATAAAATAATTTATAATATATATATAATTGATGTGCTTAACAGGTCGGACCGGGCTTTTTTGGGGCCATGGGCTTTCGGATATCGCCCCGAGCCCAGCCCTATACCCATAGGGCCGGACTTTTTTGGACCTAAATTCGGGCCGGGCCGGTCTTGGGTTTTACGGTTCTCAGGTCACCCATGGGATTTTTGGGTCTTTATGAGCCAATTGGTGACCCCTAGCATAGAGGAGAAGTGCTAGTAAAATATTATATGCTTAATTACCAATTGTTATCCTAGCAATTACCTCAGTGTTAATTTGCTTCCATAGAAATTTTTCCTGTCAATTTGCTATAACAGGATTTATAAACTTGCCAATTTACTATCTTGTTGTCTATGCACTTGAATTTTGTCTATTTATTCATCAAATTATAAATATTTTTAAAGCATTTTGGTACTTTAAATCCTTTCTTGTATTAATTTGAATGAAAAAAATATGAAAAACTATCAAAAAAGTTTAAATCTGCTATAACAAATTGGCTAAATATTTTTGCCTAATTTGATGTATAGGTAGCAAATTGGCTAGTTTTCAAAATCTATGGTACCAAATTTGCTGAAAAAACTCTTAGGGTAGCAAATTGGCATAAGGAAATTCCTAGGATAGCAAATTAGCAATTATGTCAATATAATAATAAAGAAATTTAACATTATTGAAAATAATATTTCATACTACTTATTTACCTTTCAATTTTAATTTTGTTTTGTTTTTCGCATCATCAAAAATTAATAGAAATAGACAGATAATGTGTTCTAAGTATGTCAATGATACTATTTTTAAAGTTCAGATATCATCATGATACATTTTAAGTTGATAGAGCCACATACGTTTAAAGTTAAGGTAGTATGGAACTTTTTTTTCCTACTCTTTAAATCACCATCTCTTCCATCTCAACGTAATATCCTTGGATTTGAGATTTCTAAGCCAGAGTCTGAAAACGATGGAGCTTGAAAACTAAAAGAGACCATAACCCCAAAGAGAAGCAGCAAACTTTTGACCTTTAGAGTCGAGAGATGTCTTGAAGTATAAAAAGTTTTGTAATTGCCTAACATCTCTATCGAAAAAAAAAATGCAGCATGATCACAAAGCAGCTCTATTTCATTCACACCGTGCATATCGACTGTCTCCCATGCCAAACAACTCCAACATCTGAATTATCACCAACCCCAAATTAGAATTGCAATTCCACTCACCTGCCAACTGGACCCAAAAACCCAATCTTCAGGAGAAATAATTAGGAATTGGAGGCGAGATTTTAAAAATGAGGTCTGGTTCTACCTTTTTTTTTCTTTGCAGGGGTAAATTTGGACTTTTAAAATTTTAAAAACTTAAGGAGGTCTTAATGGTGTGTTTGGATAAATTCCCCCTTAATGGTGTTTGCAATTTAAATTTGGACTTTGGAATTTAAATAAATTTCAGCAATTTAGAATTTCATCACTTAAATTTATGCGTTTGGATAAGCTTCTTAAGAATTTTATAATTTCTATCATTTTTTTTTGAAGGGGGATACCCAATTTATTAGATAGACGAGAAATTAGTACAATCACCTGAGGGGATATAACGCCTTTATCTTGGTTAACAAAATGCAAATCCTCACAAATAGCGTCCTAAATAATCACAGGTGCTTCTTCAATCCAAATCTCGTCAATATCACTGCTCACAAGACGTGCAAGATAATGCGCAACACCATTTGCTTCACGAGGCACGTGTCGCACCACACAAGAACATAAAGACTCAATATGAGACTTACAATCCTTGATAATACGACCAATCTCAAAACAGTCCTCCTCCGATTGTTGTAGCACCGCAAAAACTACCAAACTATTACTCTTTATTTCCACATCTTGTCATCCACGAAAAATAGCCAAAAGCAAACCAACCCGACATGCCTCAGCCTCAGTATGCAAAGCTGAATATGCAAAGTTAATTGGCCTCACTAGACTGGCTATATGCTCTCCTCTCTCATCCTGTACCACCACTTTGATACCACCATCTCCACGCTAAGCAAAGAAGCCCCATCAACATTAATTTTAAAGCTTCTCACGTGGTGGACAACACCACTTTATAGGACGTTTAGACTTCTTCCTTCCCACATCCTTAGCGTGCACACTCTGGTATTCAACTAGTTGTTGACTCACCCACTGTAACATGTTGCTCGCATTGAACCCACCTTGATGCCACAAAACATTATTTCTCTCATACCAAATTCCCCATAGCAACATAAGAAAGAGATCAAGGTGGTCTGCTTCAATATGTGAAAAAATCCATGCCAACCATTCTTTCACTTGGTTGATACGTTGACCATGACTAGAATGTACATGCAGATAACTCAATGACCAAACTTCACGTACTACTTCACAATTACAAAATAAATGCATATGATCTTCCACAGCTCGGCCACACAGTAAATAACTTACCTCGCCATCATAACCCTTACGACTCAAAGAATCTCGGGTAGGAACAATTTCACGTACCAATCTCCATACAAAGATCGCACTTTAGGAGGAACCCTTGCACGCCAAATAACTCTCCATAAATCACAACTAGCCTCTAGACCTGCTAAGCTCGACGGCAAACTACCTTGTAGGGATAATCGACCAACATGAGAGCCGCTATTTACTATTGAAAGGACTCGATCCTGATTTAGTTGCGTAAACCGGAATTATGTCCTAACGACAACCGAAACTAAAAAAAAATTGCCAGAGTTTCCATTGAAATTCAAGAAACCTAAAAACCTGCAAAGAAAACACACTTCTATAATGTCCACAAAAATAAACCGTGGGCACCAAATCCCATTCGGATTTCTCAAATCAACCAAACACTGAATCCATTAGAAATATAAACTGTTTACAGAAGGTGATAAGAAATTTGAAGACTGAATGGAAAAAAATAAAATACAACGGAAGTAAACTCTATATAGTATTCAGAACGACTTCTAATTTACATAATAGACAGGAGTAGCAGGTTAAACTAGGAATCTACTAGATGAGTACAGTGACACGAACTCTATGCCTTCGTCGCTGACGTGCAATCTCATGATACAAACTGCAAACTGAGTAGAGGAAACCTAAAAGCTCAGGGAAAGACATATAAAATAATAAAATTGTTAGAATGAGTGGACGAAAATAAAGTTTCAGTTTAAACTTAAAACTATAAATAATATGTCTTTCACTATAAATGTACATAACAATTATGCAAGTCTAATAATATGATCATCCAGGTACTCATGGGTACTATAAAATATGTGGAGACTATGACTTGGTTTACCCGACCTCAAGTCCTAATACTACCCAGGTCAAGTCCCTGGCCCTCTTGAGTACTCTATAAATCCTCCGGTCAGGTTCCTGGCCCTCCTAGAGTGTCTCGGGATCAGCTGAGAAACAGTGCATCGATGCATCAACTATACTATAGCCTGTGTAAAACCAAATCATATGTGCCTCCAAATACAAATGCATATCGTAAATGCATAATTGTAAACTGTATAACTGAAAAATGCATAACTGCAAATGCATAATTTAAGACTCACAAAATAATAGTGAAAATAAAGTGTCCACTCACAGTACATAGCTATCTTCGTGGTGTGGAGGAATTCCCTTGCCAAAATCTCAATCACAGTCTTCTGAATAAATAACATAATCATTTAATACTAGAATTTGATGAAAAAGTGAGAAAATCAACTCAAAAACTATCCTGGAAACCCCCCGGTCAATTTTGGATTTTCGCCTCACCATGGCCGGTGGCACATGACTCTCACTCGCCTCCACATGCAGCAAAGCGTGAGTCCCACGCATATCCAGTGCAAACTGCTCTGATGGGAGCTTTTAACACCTCGTTGGAAAGATCTCCACGAGTCCATCAATTCTTCTAACTAGCTCAACCCCCAATTTGGCCGAAACCAGCCGGAAATCACCCTAAAAGCTGGCGGCCTAAAAAACCCTGAAAACCTCTTCAGCGTCGTAGCGCCACTGTCGAGCCTCCACAAAGCTCGAGGCTGGTCACAAATGATGCAGGAGGAGAAGGGCTTCAAAACCCCCTAAATCTCGACGTCCCGGACCAGTCGGAGCACCGTCGACCACGGTGGCCTAACTCCGGCGAGAGCAACCCCGTCGATTCACTCAACTACCTCATCTACTATCCAAAATATCCCCAAAAAAGCAACAAGCACATCAATAGCTTCACTTTCATACTTAGGCCGTCAAAATTAGTGGTGAGCCGGCGAAGATTTCGACAGGTCTAGCAAACGGGTCAGGTCGGGTCGAAAATGGGTCGTCGCCAGGAAAAACGGGTCAAGCCTGATCTGATTTTTCTGATTTTCTCATATATTTTTTTCAAAAAAATCCCCAATTTATACCCCAAAGCGCGTTCCTGATCAGATCAACGGTCTAGATTTGATATGATCAGGAACCAACTGTCCAGATCGAACCGCTTCAATCAAATCACTTTTTAATTCAGGCAGACTTCCAAAAATCATAAAAAATAGCTCACTTATCCGAAAAATTCTCCAAAACTTTTTACAAGCTCGAAATAAAATACTCTACGACTTTCACGAAGAAAATAAAGTCTAATTTTCGCATGGTGAAAAAGTGGTTAACAAACCATGTGATACGGCTAATTCGCGATAAACCTATTTTGTGTCGATTTGTGCGTAATTTTTTGTTCGGCTTGTTACAACTACATACCTTCCTTTCCATTCAAAGTGTCAAACCAGCTTGTCCTGTCTATCTCGAAGACTGAGTGTGATACTAGCAATAGCATGTCTCTCCCCAACACTAAAAAGCTCCTCCGACATACAAGTAATCCACTCCTTCTCTTCTATGTGAATTAATTCAGCTACAATCATCTTCTCTGTCCCAATCATAGGGGCAGACACAGGTTTAAAGCTATACAGAGCCGGAAGCCACGGATCATCCCACACATTTATATCAACCCCACTACCAACCTGATATCTCAAACCCTGCAGCAGCAACTCTCGACCAGCCAAGATACTTTTCCAAGAAAACGACGCACTAGCCTCTTTTTGAGCCCTCATAAAGTCACATCCAGGAAAATATTTAGCTTTAAGAACCCTTGTCAATAAAGAGTTAGGATTAGTTATTATTCGCCATCCTTGTTTAGCAAGAAGTTCCAAGTTATATTTCTTCATATCGCGAAAACCCAACCCTCCTTCCGATTACAGAATACACATCTTGTCCCATACAAGCCAATGGATTTTCTTCACGTCACCTCTATCCCCCCACCAAAACCTAGCCATAGTCTTATGCATCTACGCACATAAATGTTGCAGGAGTTCAAAATAACTCATGACATAAGTAGGGATCGACTGTACCACTGCCTTGATCATCACTTTTTTCCCCGCCGAAGAAAGCATATTCTCTTTCCACCCTTCCACTCTCTTTTTTACTCTCTCACAACAAAGTTAAAAGCCTCAGTTTTCAAATAACTAACCTCTGTAGGAAGACCCAAATATCTATCACGTTTATTCACTCTCTCCACAATAAGTAGTGAAGCAAACCAATCTTGCCATGGTCGAGAAACATTGCGACTAAAGGACACCTTGGCCTTCTGAAAATTAATCTTTTGCCCTGAAAATTCCTCATAGAATCCAAACACCTCCTTTAACACCCTATACTCTGCTTCTTTCACCTTAAAGAAAATAAAAGAGTCATCCGCAAAAAAATTAATGGTTAATTGTAGGACACAACATTTTGAAAATAGGGGAATTAAATACCCAAATTTCTTGTTTCAATTTTCTCAAAAATAGATGTTATTCTACAATTCTCTCAATTTTCTTGAAATTTTTGTCATAATTAAATTTCTTCATGAAGAACCTCAAATACTAGAAATCACAAATCATAGAATTTAAAATGATGAAATCTAATTTTCATTAATTATAAATTTCAATAGAAATTAAAAATATTTCATCCAAAAAAATAGCATAAAAGAAATCATTTTACTGCCTCAAAATTTTACACACCAAGGAGGTATGAATAGAAAAATCTCTTTAGAAATCAAACTAAGACTAGTCAAGAAATTATTATGAAGTTCTCAACAACAAAAGAACTGTTATGACTACCGTTAAACGAGAAGCGAGATTGTGTCGTTCGTATTGGAAGTGTCGTTGAAACTAAGAAGAGCTCCTTATCGCTAGACTCTCAGGACTGGAGTCATCATACATCAACATCTTCCATACAAGAACACGGTAGGAGGGATATGCCATTGCTGACAATCCCAAGCATAGGCATAGGCATAGGCATAGGCTTAGGCTTACGATTAGGAGGAGGAAGAGCCTTAACTCTCCCGCCGAGCCAACAAAAGCATACCCACCAATTAATCTCCAGCCAAAATCAAAGACCCAGAATGGCAACTCTCTGTGCTGCTGACAATGTGGGCGGTGTCCGTACACTAATAGAGTATGTGGGCAAGGCCAACAAAGGAGGAGGAGTCGGTGTGGATGATGATCTGGTGCTGCTGTTCCATCACATAGAGTACGCATGCAAGAAAATCGCAGCTCTTGTTGCCTCTCCTATGCTCTCCTCCTCCTTCCAGGCCTCCACCGCCGCCGCCGCCACTTCTACTGCCTCCGACCGAGATGCTCCCAAACCCCTCGATATCGTCTCGGTCAGTTCTGTTTTGTTTTGCTTTCTCTCTTTAAGTAAATCACAAGCCTTGCTACATTATTACTGATATTTGTATATGATACTATCTTGCGGTGGTAAATTGATTTGTCATCAGTTAATGCTAGATCATATGTAATTAATGTATCTAATGAATTAGAATAATCAGATTACACATTATAACCATCAGGGTGAACACCAGTGAATCAAATTCTGCAAGCTGGTTATCAGGACTAGACTACTTTTGTAAAGTATGAGTAGTATATATGACAGGTCCTATGACTTGGTGCCCCCATGTAGCTAGGCTGGCTGTGGCAAGTCAGTACTACTAAGACATTGTACATAGTTGAGCTGCTGCGTTGCGTAAGGTTTACTAGGGAGAAAAACTCTGATATGATAAACCTTGAGACGAACATGGTCACTAAGTGATATGATCTAATCAAGATTTATCATGAATATTGTCTTGTGCAGAATGAAATAATCTTGTCATCTTTCAAGAACTCCGGAAAAGTAGCTGTCATGGCTTCAGAAGAAGATGATAATCCAGTTTGGATATCTGATGACGGCCCATACGTGGTAGTCACGGATCCACTGGATGGTTCTCGAAACATCGAAGCGTCCATTCCCACTGGAACGATTTTTGGGATTTACAAACGCCTTGTGGAGCTAGATCATCTTCCAAAGGAGGAGAAGGCTTTGCTCAATTCACTCCAGATAGGAACTAGGCTAGTAGCTGCTGGCTATGTTCTTTATTCATCAGCCACAATTTTCTGTACCAGCTTTGGTTCGGGAACACATGCGTTCACGCTGGATCATTCAACAGGAGATTTCGTTCTCACCCACCCAAGCTTGAAAATTCCTCCTCGCGGTAAGACTGTACTTAAACAGTTTGATATATTGGACTTTAGTTAATAGCTTAGAATGGCACTTTGTGTTGTGACATTTTATTTATTTTTACAGGTTGGTTTTAATATGTGATATACAATATTGGTTTATGACATCGCGTTCTTGGTTGTTCTGCAGGACAGATATATTCTGTAAATGATGCTCGTTACTTTGACTGGCCTGAAGGACTAAGGAAGTACATAGACACTGTGAGACAAGGGAAAGGCAGATACCCGAAGAAGTATTCTGCCCGTTATATCTGTTCTTTGGTAGCTGATTTTCATCGAACTCTGCTGTATGGAGGGATTGCAATGAATCCAAGGGACCATCTACGTTTAGTTTATGAAGCCAATCCTCTGAGCTTCCTAGTGGAGCAAGCTGGAGGTAAGGGTTCTGATGGTAAAAATAGAATTCTGTCGATACAGCCAGTCAAGCTGCATCAAAGACTACCCCTATTTTTGGGTAGTCTAGAGGACATGGATGAGTTAGAGAGTTATGGAGATGTGCAGCAGAAAGTTAACCCAGGATATGATGTTTGAGTTGTCATTGGCTTCTTTTGTGATGTTTTTTACCATCTCATACCCTACTAGTTGCATCGGGCAACATCTTCTTGGAAACAGCATGTAATATCATGTCACATGAATCTGATCATGTTATGTGCCGAGACTGTATATGAATTTTTTATTTTTTTTTGTTCTGATACGTATATGAAATTCAATTGGTTAGTTTCTTCCTGTTTTTAAGCAGCAAGGTGCATAAATGTGCTCTGACTGCTCTCTTGACCTGAATAGAACTGCTTCAAGCCAAATTTATACTCCTGAACTACGTAACAACTGATTATCATGCCTTGAGGTTGTTGGCAACTGCTTCATCAAGTGCTGTCTTGAGATGATTTCACCCAACCGAAAATGATTACAAAATTCAGACAATACAACCAAAAAGGAACAGTTCAGTTATGGATAACTCGGATTCATTTCAAACATCTGGATCGTACACATTTGTGAGAGCAAGATATAGAAAAGAAATCGCCACTGGATTCATATGTTGAGAATAACCGTCGAGGTACCTCTTCCACCATTTGATACAAGAGTTGCGATAGATAACTGAATGAATGTAATTATTTACAAAAGAATTGCTGCAATTATGCCTTTCAAACCACTGGATTCATATGTTGGTTTTTGCTACAAATTAAGAGGACTCTACTTTGAGGCCAGGTTCCATCCACTTCCAAACAGAACGGAGACCAGTTGCATCCCCACTGAAGAATAGTCCACCAGGTCCAACCTGAATCGCCCCAATTTGTTCTTTTGCAAATATTCTGCCTCGATCAGCAAATCTAGAACAGTAAAGATTACAAAATCAGATCAACCAGTCATAAGATGATGAGTGAACTTATTAACATGAAGTTAGTGAACAAACAGATTACTCACGATGGCAGTTCATAGAGCCGAAGAGAATTGTCACTACATGAACATAACAGCACTGGCTTAGCTTCTGCGTCTGCTGTTCCAGAAAGATCAAGAAGACCCTGCAATTATCGGATTTGGTCAGTTACCAAGACCCTAAAAGATATTTATATCGAAATATCAATAACACATCCCAATAATACCACAAACCCATTTAAATGGCATCTCGACTATCAAGAATAATAATAATAATCTGTGATAAATCACCCTCCAGTTAACGTGAAGTTTCAGGACATCTTCATCTTTCTTTTTTTTCTCATCCTTTTTTGGTTCAACAATAATGAAACTATAGCAATACAAACTCCTGGGAACAACATAGCTTCCATGGGGTCAAAGTTAAAAGCAAGAGATTTGTTCTCACAAGAGTTAATGAAGCAGTGATTATTGAAGCTATGAAACAGAAAACTAAACTAGGAAAAAATAATATGGTTGGTATTAACTCTTTCCCTAGTCCAAAAGGACCCTAGGAGCAAACAAAATCAAACTATAAAATACAATTGGGAAAAAGGTAGAGATAACATACCTGATCTTCAGTGTGAGTGTACGTCACTTCCAATTTTCCTTTCCCAACCCAGATTTTAATTGTGCAGTCCAATGAGCAAGAGATCAGAAATTGACCCCAGAATATAAGGGACGTCACCACATCAGAATGATCATTTAATGTCATGACACGCTGCAAAGTATCAAGGTCCCATGCCTGATACACACAAAAAAACAATAAGTCAAAATAATAAATATGTAAGATCAATACCATATAAATTCCACTCTATTCCATACGAAAGAACAAACCAAAAATAACGAACAAAAAAAATGTTATTCTCTGCTTATGGGTTTAGAATGCAGATTTTCAATTCAGTTTTAAGTTCTAACACCAACCCTGGAAACAGCATTTTAAGGTTGACAAGCTTTTGCAGTGTCACAAACTTACCCGTATAGTATGGTCTGCAGAACCAGAATAGAGCTTGTTGGCTTCCACTTTTAAACAAATCACGACACCTGTGTGGCTACTAGAGGGGAAGTGAGCTGAAATGGATTATCAACAGGACAATCTTTCCAGACCAATATAGTGCCTTCCTGCGATTTTGAAGACACACGAATCAGTTCTAAGCCAATGGAAAAATATTTGGATCCAGATATATCCTAGAGTCCCAAACACAACAAAATGGAATAACTTGGTTCCTACCTCTGTCCCAGTGAAGAGCATTTCATTCCCAACCTCCAAAGCATGCACTTGCCCACCAGAAGCACTAAAGCTAAACACAGCATTTGTTTGAATGTTCCATGCCTGCAACATCAAGCACAATCAACTTATTATTCAACTGAACTGGTCCATGGAGGAAAAGAAATGTAAGCAACCAATTGAATGAAATTTCTCAATACCTAAACAACATTTGGAGCACCAGAAAAAACCCAAGGGCCCTTGCTAAATAAAGAACCTGCCTCACCACCAAGATTAATTACACTGTCAAGATGACCAGTATGGAAATCCCAAATTCTAACGGTTTCGTCTTTAGTAGCAGAATAGAGCTGGCTAAATCCTTCGGGAAGCACTATAGCAGTTATAATCTGTTCAACACATATCTTATCATCATACTGATCATGCAAATACACAGATAAATATGAACAAATACAAAAGGAAACGAAACTCTTTTAAGCTACTCACCATACCAAACGAAACTCATGTTCTTCAAAACCCTTTAAATGTAATACGCAAAGTTTTCGAAGTAAACCTGCCCACGAGGGATTCGCATATGCATATCCAAAACACAAAATAAAGCTAAACCTAAAATCGAAACCCTAAATATGAATCCAAGTCCAGGATGAAGGAGATGGTATCGTGTTTTCAGGGCTTAGTGTTCACTGAGTCCTACTTTTACTTGGTCTTTAGTCAATAATTAGAGTTTAGGAGTCTGTTAGTAGAGTTGATTCATTCAAGTTGGTTAGTTGTGCTGCTATTCAAGCAGACAATTAGGAGTTCAGTTTCAGTTGTAAGGCTATTTAAAAGCCGAGTTTGTTGAATAAGAGTTGAGGTCATATATTGTTCTTGTGCTCTGGTTGTTATTCTACATTCAATCAGGGTTCTAATAGTTTGGTATCAGAGCCCCCACTGGGGCCTGAGTTAAAAGAGAGCTGCAGTCTTTCGAGTGACTCACAAAGAAGAGAGAAAGATGAGTGAAGAGAAGGGTCTTACCAAACTGCCACACTTCGACGGTCATTATGACCACTGGAGTGAACTAATGGAGAATTTGCTGAGAGCCAAAGAATTATGGAACTTGGTGGAGAATGGGTTCGAGGAGCCTACCATTGGTACGATGCTGACTGATGCAAAGAGAGCAGTTGGAGAATGCAAGAACAAAAGATCACACTGTGAAGAATTACTTATTCCAGGCAATTGACCGAGAAGTGTTCGAGCAAATATTAGATAGACGCACGTCCAAGATTGTGTGGAACTCGCTGAAAACAAAGTTCGGTGGGAATGATCGAGTCAAGAGATCTCTTCGTCAATCCTTGAGGAGAGAATCTGAAGTTTTGGAGATGAAGTCAGGTGAGAGCATCACAGCGTATTTCGTTCGGGTCATGGCAGTAGCTAACAAGATGCGGAGTAATAGGGAGATTATGCAAGATTCACAAGTGGTAGAAAAAATCCTGAGAACTCTTACTGAAAGGTACACGTATGTGGTTATTTCAATTGAAGAGTCAAAAAATATTGAGAATGTGTCAATTGATGAACTGCAAAGCACACTTGTGGTTCACGAACAAAAGTTTCAGAGGCACATAAGAGAGGAAGATCAGGTGTTGAATGTGAACTTTGGGGAACGAAGTGGAGCAAGAGGCCGAGGCAGAGGCAGAGACTCTTTTAGGGGTCGAGGGCATGGAAGAGGAAGACAAACTTTCAACAAAGCAACAATACAGTGCTACAAATGTAACAAGTTGGGTCACTTTCAATATGAGTGTCCAACTTGGGAAGTAAATTATGTGGAGCTGGATGAACAAGAGGAGATGCTTCTTATGGCTCAAGTGGATTTTGTTGAAGGAAGGAGAGAGGATGGGTGGTTCCTGGATTCTGGTTGTTCCAATCACATGAGTGGTGACCTCTCTAATTTCCACGAGATGGATGATCAGTTTCGGCAACATGTGAAGTTGGGAAACAATTACAGAATGATGGTCTGAGGCAAAGGTAGAGTCAAGATGAATATTAATGGGGTTACTCACATTGTCACAAATGTATTCTATGTGCCAGGCTTAAGCAACAATCTACTCAGTGTCGGTCAATTACAAGAGAAAGGGCTTGCTATTCTCATGCATGCAGGGATGTGTATGGTGTACCATCTAGAGAAAGGCCTCATCATTGAGACAGCCATGACTGCCAACAGAATGTTCGTGTTAGTTGCAAACACACATGGAGAAAAGTGCTTCCATACAAGTACTCAAGATCTTACAATTTTGTGGCATTGTCGCTTTGCTCACTTGGGGTACAAAGGGTTGAAGACACTTCGGGAGAAAGATATGGTACATGGACTGCCCAAACTTGCCTCTCCAACATCTGTCTGTGTAGATTGTCTTGTTGGAAAACAACATAGAGATCCAATTCCTAAGAAGAGTACATGGAGAGCAATAAACAAGCTTCAACTAGTTCACACTGACTTGTGTGGACCAGTGACACCTGAATTGAACAGTGGGAAGAGGTATGTGTTATGTTTTATTGATGATTTCAGTAGGAAGACATGGACATACTATCTTGTTGAGAAGTCAAAAACTTTTGGTCATTTCAAATGCTTTAAGAGCATGGTTGAAAAGGTGTCAGGAATGAGCATCAAAAGCTTACGCACTGATAGAGGAGGTGAATTCAATTCTGCAGAGTTCAATCAATTCTTCAAAGATCATGGCATAAAGAGGCAACTCACAAATCCCTACACTCCTCAGTAGAATGGTGTAGCTGAGAGGAAAAATCGCACAGTGATGAACTTAGTTCGATCCATGCTGTCAGAAAAGGAAGTTCCAAAGCCATTCTGGCCAGAGGCGGTAAAGTGGACAACTTATGTCTTAAACTGAAGTCCCACTTTGGCAGTGAAGGATGCAACACCAGAGGAAGTCTGGACAGGAGTAAAGCCATCAGTTAGTCACTTTAGGGTTTTTGTGTGTTTGAGCCATGTGCATATTCCAGATAAGAAGATGACCAAGGTAGAAAATAAAAAGTCATGCTTGTGTACTGATGGGATTAAGTGAGGAGTCAAAAGGCTATCGGCTGTATGATCCCATCAAAGGAAAAATCATTGTCAGTCGAGATGTGGTGTTCGAAGAGGATAAGTGCTGGAGCTGGGGTGATAATAAAACCAAGAAAGTGAAGCAAGAGCTTACTTGGGGTGACCTTGATGATGGTTCAAGTGAAGAAGAAAATGGTGAAATGAATGAAGAAACAGAACAGACTGAAGATGAAGCAGTGGTGGATAAAAAGATACAGGAGGAAGCATCAAATGGAGCCACAGGTAATACAACACAAGCTGTGTTTTCAAGCTCAGGAAGACCCCTACGTACACCTCCATATTTAGTAGATTATACTCCTGGAGAAGGGTTATCAGAGGAGGAAGATGTAGCTAACATGGCTATGATTGGAGCTGCTGATCTAGTAAGGTATGAGGAAGCAGTATAGAAACTGGAATGGAGGAAAGCTATGGATGCAGAAATAGCTGCCATTGAGAAGAACAAAACTTGGTCCCTTATAGACTTACCAGCAGGTAGCAAAAGAATAAGAGTCAAATGGCTCTACAAGACCAAGTTTAATGAACATGGGGAGGTGGATAAGTTCAAGGCTCGGTTAGTGGCAAAAGGCTACTCACAAAAGTATGACATTGATTATACAAAATTGTTTTCCCCAGTTGCGAGGATGGAAACGGTGAGGATGATTGCAGCTTTAGCAGCTCAAAGGGGTTGGCAGATTTATCAACTAGATGTAAAGTCGGCGTTTCTGCATGGGGAGCTCAGTGAAGATGTTTACTTCGAGCAACCAAAAGGATATGAGAAGAAGGGAGCTGAAGACAAGGTGTACAAGCTTCACAAAGCTCTGTATGGACTTAAACAACCTCCACGGACTTGGTTTAGTTGAATAGAGACATGGTTCATCAATGAAGGATTTGAGAGGTGTGCTAATGAGCAGACCTTGCTCACAAAAGGAAGCAAAGATGGTAAACTGTTAATTGTGAGTATTTATGTTGATGATATGATTTATACTGGAGATGATGTTTCTATGCTGGAAGATTTCAAGAACTCTATGATGAAAGCTTTTGATATGACTGATATGGGGAGGATGAAGTTATTTCTTGGTGTTGAAGTATCTCAAGGCACAGAAGGTGTGTTTCTTTGTCAAAAAGAATATGGTCTGGAAGTTTTAAAGAGGTTCGGGATGGAGGATTGCAAACCTGTTAGCAGCCCAATTGTTCGAGGTCAGAAGCTTAGCAAGGATGAACATGGAGTGAGAGTTGACGAGTCTTTCTTCAAGCATATTGTTGGAAGCTTGATGTATATTACAGCCACAAGACCAGACATGATGTACAGTGTTAGTCTCATAAGTAGGTTCATGGAAAAACCTACTGAGATGTATCTGCAAGCAGCTAAAAGGATCCTGCGTTACTTAAAGGCCACTTGTGACTATGGAATCTTATACAAGAGGGAAGGGACTGAAGGGTTACATGCTTTCACGGACAGTGATTATGCAGGAGATTTGGAGGATCGCAAAAGCACACCAGGATATGTTTTTCTTCTGAGCTCTGGTTCTGTGTCCTGGTTATCGAAAAAACAGCCCATAGTTACACTTTCTACAACAGAAGCTGAGTTTGTGGTAGCTGCAGGATGTGCAAGTCAAGCCATTTGGATAAGAAGAGTCTTGAAGATGCTTGGCTATGATCAAGAGGATTTCACTGTGATTCAATGTGACAACAGTTCAACAATTAAACTATCAAAGAATCCAGTAATGCATGGGAGAAGCAAGCATATTGATGTTAGATTTCATTTCTTGAGGGAGCATGTGAGAGATGGAACCATTAAGCTCGAGCACTGTGGAACACATGATTAGATTGCAGATATAATGACTAAGCCACTAAAGGTGGAGATGTTTCAGAAGCTCAGAGAAAAGATGGGAGTTTGTGCTGCATCTGTTCTAAACTAGCCGCTGTACTGCAGTCAGTTTAGGGGAGGGAATGAAGGAGATGGTATCGTGTTTACTTGGTCTTTAGTCAATAATCACTAGAGTTTAGGAGTCTGTTAGTAGAGTTGATTCATTCAAGTTGGTTAGTTGTGCTATTATTCAAGCAGATAAGTAGGAGTTCAGTTTCAGTTGTAAGGCTATTTAAAGCCGAGTTTGTTGAATAAGAGTTGAGGTCATTCTGCCATATTGTTCTTGTGCTATTTTTGTTATTCTACATTCAATCAGGGTTCTAACACAAGATCAAACACCGACGTTTTCAAAAGCGCAATCGGATAACAAAAAAGCTCTTGGGAATCCATCGACGATAGGAAAAAGAAGAAGGAAACCATATCGAGATAGAGTGCGAGTGCAGAGAGACGCGTACGGAGAAGATGCAAACCTGAGAGGACGAATTGGAATCAAAATCGGAATTGGAATCGAATCGGACAGTAGACAGCGGACAGCAGACAGCGGACAGCGGAGAACTCTGAGTTACCGAGATGATTCGATTGGATTGAATCGCAAAACAACCCTAGCAAAACCTCGGAGGGGAGTTTTGTTTTGCGAATTCAGTCTTCAGAGTTTTCAGTCGCGTTATATAGTCATCGGAATCTGTTGATATCACACCGTTACCGAGAATCATTTCGCCAAGCGTCGATATAGGCATTTCATCTGTTCTCTGGCCGCAGTACACCCGGGTTTTATATCAAAAAAGGCAGTTGTTTAAAATTTAAATTTAGGAAAAATGAAAAAAAAAATTCAATTTAAATTTTCTCTTTCCTCAAAACCTAACATAAGTTTTCAATTTCAAAAAGACTCATTTTGTTTTTAAGCACGTAACAAACCAGAGTTTTTGTCATATTCACGTTATTTACTACTCTCTTTCTACCGCCTACTACCTTTATGCATTTTCATTGTTAATTTTCAAATATGTTACACGTTTTCTCTCTGCGTTTGAAAATTGTTGTCATTGTGTTCGTGTCCTCGCCATTGAATTTGTTCTCTCTGTTGCCTTCTTGGTCTTCCTCGCCGTTGTTATCATTATGCGTAAGTAATCTCTGTTCAAAAACCCTCGGTTGTTCATTTTTGTTGTTTCTAAGCAGTTTGCATGCTCTTTTTCATGTTAGTATCTGTGCTGGCTTCTTCTTCTGAGGAGGAGGAGGAGCAGTTAGTTTTTTTTTTTAAAGGGACAAGGAAAGAAGATCCTTCTGTTTCCGAAGATTGTATTGTGAAGATTATTAGGGAAACTATAAAGAAGAAGAAGAAGAAGAAGAAGAAGAAGAAGAAGAAGAAGAAGAAGAAGAAGAAGAAGAAGAAGATCAAGGGCAATGCCAAGAAGAAAGTGTTCTGAATCAACGTCTAAGAGTGATGATGAAGTGGTTGTTAAAAAACATCAAGGAGTGTATAAGTTACTTGAGCAGCAAATTGTTCCGGTGGAATAGACGTGGAAGTGTCAGTTTCGTTGCTCGTTACAATACTTCCAGAAGTTCATTGTGAGTGTCAGGAAGAAAATCAGTGAGGATGTAAAGAATAGGCTGAAGGATACACCACTTAATGAGCTAATTAGAGCATTCATCGATGGTGATATTGATCAATAGCACTGCCTGAAGTCAGATGAAGCAATTTTTGTTATGGTTGACGCATACATGAAGGATAAGAATGAATTTTAGTTCTATCCGGCGCGTGTTCACCATATCACTCCTGGTTTTGTTGGATCTGTGTTAGGTCTCAGCTGCTCTAGAAGACCAATTGCATTGAGTGATAAGAGTATCAAGTTATCAAACTCGCTAAGTAACTTGTTTTGTGGTGAGGTAATCAGCAAGACCAATATTAGCAAGATGTTGGAGAAAATAATTACTGACAAACAGAAGGTTGACGACTATGTTCGTCTTTTGGTTTTGCTTCTTCTGGACTCTATTCTATTGCCTAATTCTAAAGGATCTTTGGCTACTGGTTTTGCAAACTGTGTGACCAGCATTGAAGGAATGAAAGATTATGCTTTGATCATGAAGTAGTCAAGAAGAGGGAGGAAGCAAAGAAGCAGAAGATGGAGAATGTAGAGAAGATGAAGGAGGAGAAGGAGGAGAATGATGAGGAGGAGGAGGAGAAAAAGTCTGATAGAAGTATTGCGAAGAATATCGGTGGTTGTACCATTATTTGATAAATTTTGTTGAGTTTTTTTCCCTTTTAATCCCTTGATTTTATTTAGCCCCTTATTTTTTCTGTATGTATCACTTACTGTTTCATTATTGTTGTTTGTATCAGTTTTATCTTGGTTCAATCCTTAAAATTTTCAAACCAAGAGCTGGCAAGGAGGATTCAAAGGCGGCATGGTCAAGTACAGCCTAGGTGATATTTTGGACTACTTTCGAAACATCAAAAGCTTGGATATGCTGAGGGTGAGTATTAAACTGTGTGTTGTTGTTAATAGTTGTTTGGATATCTATCTAACTAGCTGTCTGAATATCTGTCTAAAGAGCTGTCTGGATATCTATCTAAATAATTGTTTACTAATATCATTGATCTGTTTTTCACAAGCCAAATATTTTTTGCCTACGAGGACTAAGAAAACTCAAGTTGATGCTGATATAAGTCCTATCCTGGCAAGTATGAGTGATATGGCCCAGGATGACTATGCCAAGTTTCAAGCTGAGTTAACTGCCAAGCAAGATGAGTTGAAGGATAGTGAAGAGTATGCTGAGAAGTTGCAAGCCATTATTAAGAAGAAGGATGAGCAGATCTTTATTAAGGATTCTCAATATCAAGAAATGCGCAAAATCAATTTAGTCCTTGGGAAAGTACTTGGTGTTTTGAAAAATGATTTCAAATCTTTGGAGCAAGAAAATACGGACTTGAAAGCAAAGAGATCTACTCCCAACCATCATCAATTGGTTGAGATGGGAATGGAGGTTGATGGTCTCAATAACCAAAAGAAATACATGCAGATGAAAATGGAGAATCTAGACCGAGAGAATGAGGTTCTTAAGAACCAATTATCAACTACTGTAGATTCTACAGATGTGATGGCATTATTTAGGGCAGAGAATCTTAATGCTGAGAACAAACTGTAAGAAGCAAGGACAGAACTTGCTGCAACTACCCAAGAGAAAACTGTGTTTGAGTCCAGATTAAGCGAGATGAAGGATGTTGTTGAAGCTGCTGCTAGAGAGAATATGATGTTGAAGAAGCAACTCAAGGAAGCACAATTGCAAGTTGCTGCTCAAGGGAAGATACAAATTGCTGCTGAAGAAAATAGTAAATTGCATAAGTAAGTTGGAGATGGTGCTGAAGCAGTTAAATTGTTTCAAGCAACAAATGAGGAGCTTCAAAGGAGATTGCATGTATTGCAACGTGAAAATGAGGACCTTGAGAAGCGGATAAAATATTTTGAAGATGCAAAGCAGAAACTTGAACTCACCAATCAGTAGATGAACATTGTTGCTGCAGTTTCAAATGGACTAGCTAGTACCGATTTTGACATTTGAAAATAACATAACACGAGTACTTTTATGGGGTGATTTTCCTTTGTATTTTATCATTTTTTTTCTTCAGAAAACTGAAATGTCTATCTATATGCACGGTTTCTGTCTGAGTATCTATCTGTGTATCTATGTCAACATTATCTATCTGTCTTGATATCTTTCTGGATATCTGTCTGGATACCTGTTTGAATATCTATTTTTTCTCTGGACATGTAGTGTATCTGTCTTTAGTAACTTGTGTCTTTCATTGAATATTTTTTTTGTATCTCTGTTAGGGAATTAGTCGGAGACGAAGAAGAGTTTCAAACAAGGAGAGTTTGCACCGTCTTTCCATCTATTTATCCCAACTCCTAGTCCCAGCCAGATTCCAGTGGCATTGCCTGCTCCTATGCTTTTATCTCCAGAGGTAGTGAAAAACCTAGCGACTCCTCCTCCTCCTATTGGTGGTTCATCTTCTCCATCAGTCCGCACATATATGATTCGCTAGGAACTTTCTGAGCTTGATGAGAGACTCAATAGAGAAAAAATTTATCTATACTCGTATATTAAAAGGTTAAAGGATAAGGCCATGAAATCCTTGAAGAGGAATGAGATCTACTATTATCCAGCCGATAATGATGTCAAGGGAAAGCGCTGGAGTAGAAGAGGGAAGAAAATTTTTGATGTGGCAGAGGTAGTGCCGACTAGAGATTTTGCACTTGTTGAAGTATCTTCAGTTTTGGTAGTGAAACCGTGCAGCAGGAACATGGGCGAGCTGGGAAGAATCTGGATGAGTATGACTTATGAGGAGAAGCTGGTTGTACTGTTTGTTGATCATGATGTTTTCCAGTACAAGGGAAAGGGCTACCACAGTGAGTTTGCGAGGAACTGGACGAAAAGAGCCAAAACCGAGTAAGTCTGTCAAATTATTTCAGTTTTTTTTTTGTTTTAGTTATGTTTCAGTTTTATGACTTTTTTGTTTGTGCTCTGCTGTTGTTTTGGATAGAGATTTTTTTTGGAATGAAATTGCTTCTTTTCAGTTCTTCGACTAGGAAGATGTGGAGTTTATTATTGATGGAAAAGAGATCTCGAACTCTGTTTTGGATTGTTATTCCACTATTCTTAGTGAAGCAATGTGTGATATGGGATATGAAAGTTCATGTGCTTTCCATACATTGGCTCATATAGTCCTTCTTTTATGTATGTTCTTAGTTTTTTTAGCCTATGTGTGTTTAATTTTTGTGTGTTTCCCCAATGTGTTTTTTTAGCATATATGTGTATAATTTTTGTGTGCTACTTTTGACAGGTTTATGGGTCAGAGCTCAAAGTAAAGATGATCCATGAACGTCTTTTTGAGAGGTTGTTCAAGATTTTGGGCAACAATGGCAAGTTGTTGTTCCCAATCATTTCTCATTGACATTTTCACCTTCTAGTCTTTGATAAAAGTGTCATGCTGGTCTTACTAGGACTCACTGAGAAAGAATGCAAAGTCGATAAACAACCAACACTTTCGGGAGGCACTAAAAACGGTAATATTTATTCTCAGTTTCTACTTTTCTTTTCTTTTCTTTTTCTTTTCCGAATGTTTAGTATTTACAGTTTATGGATAGGTTGACAGATTATTTACTGTATTGATGAAGGTTCGTTTGGTGTCTATGTGGATGGATTATGTGAGGGATGTACGTGATGATATGTTATCACTGAATGTTCGAATGTTGGTAAATCCCAATATACGAAAATGAACGCGAGGAATTGATGATGAGGGAAATCCCAATATATGAAAATGAACGCAAAAGCATTCAGTGGGCCAAACATCAGAAGGTAGATTTTGACAAAATACTTGTGCAGTCCATCAACAACAGTCATCAACAACCTCCTAGCCTTGATTGTGAAATAATTGTTTGCTACATCATGTATCACCTAGTTATGGGCAAGAAAAATAAAGTAAAATCTGAATCGTAAGGATGTGGCTCGGTTCAAGGCCAAAGTGTTTGAATCGTTTATGGATCATGATCTATCATGGGTATCGTGGAACAAGGAATGAATCAGCTCATGAACAAGTGTAGGACAGTAATCAATGTGTATATTTTGTTGTAGTGGTCATTTTGTGAACATTGTTGTAAGTTGTAGGGGTATGTCTTATAAGTAGTACATTTGGGAAGTATTATAATTGTAATCATATGACTATCTATTTGAATATCTGTTTGAATATTTGTCCGTGTAATACTATTTATGTTGCTCTGAAATTTTGAACGAGTGAATTAACCTATGAAATGAAATGTTTGTTTTTGCACATTATGATGCATTTATAATACAAAACCAACTCAAAGTTGGGTGTATGTTAGTTGTGAAACGCAATTCATAAACCAACGACAGCTACTTAGACAGCTACTTAGGCAACGCTCTAGACAGTTACCCATGATATTTTAGAAACGACGTGTCACTTGTTGTCGCGTCTGTTCATTTTACCGAGTCGTCCTTTATTTATACGGAGACGAAATGTACTGTGAAAACTCACTTTTCACTCTTAATTTCTCTTCGCCTCTTTGGTTTTAGCTTTCAATATCTCGTTCTAGACTTGTGAAGATGGTTGGTAAGAAGATGTCTAACAAGAAGGAGATGACAGTGACTGCACCTCTGAGGCGATCAACCCCATTGAATCTCCCATCACCCTCATTTTTGGCTCAGGAAGAGGCTTCTGCTTCTGGTTCCCAAAACTCTAATCCATGTCGTATAAAAGATTTTGTTGAATATCGGCTGGGCCAATTCGAGAATCGCGTCATGGAGCGAATCGTTTTCCTGGAGGCAAACTTGAATCATCATTTTTATTCAATGGAGGAACATATTCATTCATTTGGACAATGATTGGATGATATTTTTGTCTACCTCCAGAATGGTGGTGTAGGGCAGGCTGGTGGTGCAGTTCAAGCTTGTGGTATGGCAGGATGTGGCGGAGGTTGTAGATTAGGGTTTCTTATTTTTAGGTGTGATTTTAGTTTTCTGTGTTTAGTGATTGGGATCCATTTTGCTTACTCCAAACCGTTCATTTTTGTGTGTTTGGTTATGGATGTTCAGGAGAAATACTTTTTTGTGATGACCTTGTTCATGGATTTTGATCCTTTTGTGTATTTAAAAGTTGTTGCTTGTAATTGGCTATCTGTTTGAGTATCTCTCTGTGTATAACATTGGACAACTTTTTAGAATTTTAAATGAGAGAATCAATGTATTAAGCCTATGAACTAAAGTATTTGACTTGCACTCTGTGATGCATTTTACAACACAAAAGAAAGTCAAATCTGTGTATATAGTTGGTATTGAAACGCAGTTCATAAACCAAAAGACAACTACTTAGATAGCTACTTAGATAATGTTTTAACCAACTACCCATGATAGTCAAGAAACAACATGTCGTTTGCTATCGCATATATTCATTTTACTGAGTCGTCATCTATTTGTCTCCAATTATTCTTCATCTCTTTTGTATAATGGCACTGGTGGCACATAAAGAAAAATATGAAACACTCCTTACATTTTAGAATTTTTTGAATGAAATGACAGATACTTGAATAGATACTTGAACAGATACATGAACAGATACTTGAACAGATAAACTTTGAAATGACATAATTGATGGACAAAAATCAAGCAACACCATTTATTCTTTAAACTAAGATAGATTCATTGATAATAGGGAACAAAATACAATAACAGAAATTATAAAAATTTAAAAGTACATAATAAACTACAATGCTTCCTCTTCAATGCTTTCTTTTCTTGCTGCTGCTTGCTCCATCCAATCCTGGCGTTAGGGAAGGCAGTATCTCAAAGATTTTGTGAAGAAGTTGAAAGATTGTCTCATCATTCTCATTGATGAGTTTCTGCTTTTCGTTGAGATCCTTCAGGCCATCCTCAAGGTCAGTTATCCTAGTGGATAACTATTAGAGCATAGGTGGAGGTGGAGCAGTTTTTTGTTGACCGTGATGGCGTTCGTTTTCCTTGCCTTCCCAGACCATTTCTTCAATCGAGTCCTCTGGTTCCTTCTTGGATTTTTTTGACTTGTGGTTGTTGGAGGTGTTAGTCATTTTATCTTTTGAACAGAAGAAATGGAGGGGTGAAGAGAAATGTTTTTGTTTTGTGAAAGAGTTATGTTCTGTGCATTTTTATTTATAGAAAGTGAAAGGTTGTGTTGAGGGAGTAGTTGCGTCTTTTCTTCTTGGTTGAAGAAGTGCATATTAATGTTGTACAATGCTGTTATGCATGCTTGTTAGGAGAAATAACGAGAGAGGAAGAGTTTTGTCGTAGAGAGAGAGAGATGAGGGCAGGGGAAGCATCTTATCGTAAAAAGAGAATGAAAGATGAAAAGACGTGGGAATAAACCGTTTCAGCCAGAAAAGACATAGTGATTCATTCTCTATAAAAAGAACTGGTTTCCCATATTCTCCATAACGTGTTTGTATTTCATTATCAACTCCTCTGCTTGAGTTCTTCTTCTCTAAGTGTTTTATCAACAGACAAAACTATGAACCCAAGATTGAAGAACCCAAACAACTCAGACACCTCTTTTCATTCAAAAGATGATGATTTTGATCCATCAAAGTCTAAATCCTCCTCCTGCTCCTCCTCCTTCTGCTCCTCCTCCTCCTACTCCTCTGACAACTCTATATCTGGCCCTCCTCTTACTACTTCTTGACCTCCTGTAGGTCTCGTTTCTGATGGCCCACTTCAATCTTTTGTCAAGAATATGGGTCGTATGAAGCATCATATGGAGACAATGAATGAGGAAATGGACTTGGTCCTTGCCAAACAGGGACAAATGCTTGATTTGCTTATGGGCATCATATCTCATCTTTCATCAGGTTTCGAAGGGGGAAGCAGCAAGAAGGAGAAGATGTGAAGCATATGATTTTCGTTTGTTTTTAGTTTGAATTTTGTGTTTTTTGTTTTTTGTAATTCATTCGGTATTATTAATGAAGTTGATATTTCTGTATATTTGTTCTTCATTTTATGTTTTTGGCAATGGAGATGATGAATGAATGTATGAATGAATGAAATAGCATTATCAGTCAGGTCCAGTCAGATATTCAAATAGCTATACAGATAACTATTCAAACAGTTATCCATGAATTTTAGTGAATCAATTTATTAGCCTATGGAATCAAACGTAGGGATTATTTATGTATCTTTTGTTATTCATTTTTATGTTTTGCAATGGAGTTGATGATTGAATGTATGAAATCATTGAATGATACAACATCATCAGCCTGGTCCAGTCAGATATTCAAGCAGCTACATAAGTAGGTACACAAACAACTACACACACAGCTACACAGATAACTATCTATGAATTTTAGTGAATTAATGCATTAACTTAAGCAATAAAATATTTATTTTCGTCCTTCTTTATGATGCAGTATAAAACATAAAAACAAGAGAACTTCAAATTTGTTTTTGTATTGTAAGTAACAAGTTGTAAATCTGAAATTCGTATACAGATATCTAAATAAATACTAAGTCATGTAGATCAACAGATATTCAATTTTTTAGAAAATTATTACGACAACATCTATAATAATCCACACAAACATGTATTTTCAATCGATAGGGTTGTTGCAGGTTCTTCTGTTGTGACTAGTTTGGTGACATCTTAAGCACTCTGTCGGCATTGTTTGTTTTTCGCCCTTCTTCCTCATTCTATTTTTCTTTGGTATTCCAAGTTGTTTCTTTGTTAATGGAGGTCTGACGTCCAGTTCATATTGTAACATATCCTGAAGCAATTTCTAAGTGTTTGATTAATTAACTGTACGTTTGATTGATTGCATTGCATTGTTAGTGCGTCTAATATTTATAATTAAGTTAGGTAATTGATTTATATATATATATTAGTTAATTAATTAACTAATATATATGCATGCATGAATGTTTAAAAATTTGGTTAATATTTAGTTAAAACGTACATGCATGTTAGATATATTAAAGTAATTGATGTATAATATATTCACTATTAATTAATAAATATTTTAATTAATTATACGTTAATAATTAAGGTAGTTATTGAAAATTTGTATATATATAATAGTTTAATAATTACTTGAAAAAATGTATATATAATAGTTGACTAATATGATAATTATTAAATTTCGTAAAAATATGGACAAGAGTTGGATAAAGTTGTGGAACTGAAGTGATGTCCGGTATATGGATGGAATCAGAGAATTTGTGAATTTTGCGATAGAACTGTGACGACCCGGACCAGAATCAGCAGTATGATCAGCTTGATTGATGAGTTTGTGTGTAGTCGCAGAGTTGTTCGACAGTTATTGAATCGCCAGGCTCGTTAACGACTAAATTATTGGCCGAGAATTGGAGCTGGGTCTCTTCTCGAGAGTCGTTGTACGTGTGATTACGAGTTCGTGGGCGGTTCCGGATCGTTATTTGGACGACCGAGGAATTAATTATGAATATTTGAAGTTTCGTCGGAAACGGATTTAACTGGCAGGTTTGCTCCCGACTAAATTACCGGACGAGAATTTGGTTTTGGTTTCTTCACGGAAGTTGTTCAGAATTTAATTTCGAGTTCGTAGGAACTTCCGGAGCACGATTTTGAGTTACGGAGTTTAAGTTGCGAATTTTGCCGATTGTTGATTGTTTAGTCGATTTAATGTGTGTTGCTTTGAAGGGTTGACTTTTTATCCGATTGGCCGATGTGTTTGACTTCGGGTGATTATTGAAGAATATGTCGATACGAGTTCGTGGCCGTGAGATTTATCGGAATCGGAATCACGACGAGAAAGTTACGCGCATTTCAAGTTTGCCGAAATGGATAAGCATGAGTTTCCTTTTTGGGAAAGTATAAATAGGGGACTTACTATTTTGAGAAAGTCAAAGATGGTCATAAATATTGTTGACCGAGTTGACTGAGTCAACTCGGTGAGGAGAGAGAGAGCTTCACGTCGTGCTCCACGGTGGTCGACGGAGGTGGTGCCCTTCCGACCGTCTCCGGCCACGGGGGAGGTGGCTTCCTGTGCGCCTTGACTTCCTCTACCCACTCCCGGCCTCCCTTCACGGCCTAGCTCACCGGAGTAAGAGATTTTCCGGCATGAAATTTGAGGAAAACTTGGTGATTTCGGGTGCTATGATTTTGACCGATTCGAGCTACAATTTTGGGTGGGCTTTGTAGCCCTCATCACCATGAATCTACCCTGTAAGTTTCATGTTTCAATTTGATGTGTACAAGGAGAATTCTTGATTTGAAATTTGTGTTCCAATTCGGTTTTACATGGAATTGACCTAGTTAGAGTGAGAATTGGACTTCGGTGCAGTTATGGAAGTTGCTCAGTGGGTGATTTGGAGTGGAATAGGGGTGGCTCCGCCTTGAAATTCTCCGTCCGGCAGCGGCGCCGCCGTGGGTGGCGGTCAACGCGGCGGTCAACGGTCAGAGTTGACTTTTTGACTTTTGACAAGTCGCATGTCATTTGACTCGAAATCGCGCCCCGATCGCAGTGGGGAGGTTCGTTTTTCGAGATGAGCGTCCGAATGTAAAGTGAGGTATTGAGGTGGTATATATGGATTTTCGACAATTTGTCGTATTCGAATTACGTGTTTCCGAGAACGGTGGTTTCTCGTGGTTTGATTTGTATTGTCGGATTATGATTTTGAATATTGGACATTGTGAATATTCAGGGGTTCGTGATCGTTGTTTTGGCGAGGGACTTTCCGCCGGATCACGGGTTAACGCGTTACGCGTTACGCCAGTCTGTGAGTGGACAATTTCTTTTCACGGATTGTTTGCGAGTCTTTTATATGATTTTCGAACTTGAGCATGCGTATTGAGATTACGGATTACATGAGCATGTGTTTTACGATTATACGATTATACTTATACGTATACGAGTATACATACACTTATATGCTGTTTCATGCATTTGCATCGAAATGTTTATGATTTGGTTTACACAGAGTACAGTCTTGGTTACGTTGTTGTATCGATACACTTAGCCTCTCGGCTGATCCCCGATGGTAGGCATCCCAGGCGGGGCGTTACCCCGACCTGACCGGCGAGGGGCGTATCCCCGGAACCGAGGCCTTTCTGGCTTAGAATCACGTGTGGGTCCGGGATCCCGTGATTCGGACTGTACTAGCACGGTGTGTGTCCATGAGTGACCCCGTGGGATTTTATTTGCATGCTCAGTACACTGGAGGAGTATGAGTTTTACCTCGTGTACTATGTTGTTTATATTTACCTGGACTCGCACATGTTTTTATAACATATTTATTATCTGGTGAAAGACATTTATTTTCGTCCACTCACTCTAACGTGTTTATTGTCATTCACCTGGGCTTTTCGGTTTCCGTGCCCAGTTTGCAGTTCAGGCTCTGGTGTCGCACGTCGTGGTCGGAGGCATAGTGCTCGAGCTACTTTGTTTCATCCAGTAGGTTTATTGTTCTACCTACTGTGGTATGCGTATATGATTATGTATTAGAAGTCGCTCTGAGTTCCCTATTGAATACAATATACGATTTTACACTGGATTTCAGTAAAGTGCATATATATTTACTACTTTACTTTACTGTTGATATATTGAGAAATCCGGATGGGATTGGTGCCCACGGTTTGCTTTTTGTGGCATAGGATGAAGTGTATTTTCCGCGTGCAGGTTAAGGTAATCCCACGCTAGTAACGAAACTCTGCCCAAATTTCGAAAAGTTTTTGTTGGTTCATGTTTTCGAAGGGGTTTGATTCCGATTTAGGAAGCTAAATCGGGGTTGGGTCCTGTCAGCTTGGTATCAGAGCATTAGGTTGTAGGTTCTGTGGACTTCTGTAGTCGTGTTTACTTGGGGTATTTGAGTTGATACAGCATGACTGGAGTGATGACCCGACTGGCCAGCGGTACTCATCAATACTTCGGGTGTTGTGTGTCCTCAAATATCTGCGGTTTCATGATTACGTTCCACTTGTTGTGAACGATGTTTTATTCATTAGGATGCCTCCTGACGTGCTTTCCGTGTCGGTACGGTTGTGGATCCTGTTGAGGATCAATCGACGCGTGATTTGTCAGTGAATTGTGGATTTGGATGAGTATTCAGAGTTCAGTGAACTGTGTGGCACGGGTTGCCTGGTTGTGTGTGTGAGAGCCTACATGTTGCCTCAGAGCTGAGATTTATGGCAGTGATGTTTGCCTGAGTCAGTGAAAGGACCCAACCCCGATTTAGCCACCTAAACCGGAATCGAACCCCTTCGAAAACACGAACCAACAAAAACTTTTCAAAATTTGGGCAGAGTTTCGTTACTAGCGTGGAATTACCTTAACCTGCACGCATAAAACACACTCCATCCTATGCCACAAAAAGCAAACCGTGGGCACCAATCCCATTCGGATTTCTCAACATCAATATAATCATCAAACAGTAAACATACTGTACTATATATATGTATATCCGAGAAAATCCGTAATAACAAGTATCAGAACGTATCAGAGCGACCTCTAATATAAAATATATACAACATGTACATCAGTAGGCGAAACAAGAACCTACTGGAGAACACAGGTGACTCTGATCACTAGCCTCCAAACCGTGACGTGAAACACCAAACCTGAACTGCAAACTGGGCACGGAAACCGAAAAGCCCAGGGGAAAGGCAAATAAAAACGTTAGAGTGAGTGGACGAAAATATACACATGCCTTTCACCAGTTATATAAATATATACAACCAATATAAACAATGCGAGTTCGGAACACAACACATTTATATAAGGAGGTAGTCGGGCAGATCTCTCAAGCCCGACGTCGGGTGAATCACTCAAACCCGACAGTGATAGGCCAGGGGAATCTCTCAACCCCGGCGGCACTCAGGGGAATCTCTCAACCCTGCTTCAGAGGAATCTCTCAACTCTGGGCCAGAGGAATCTCTCAACTCTGGTAGCATCGATGCAATAAACGCCAATCACAATAACACATAACAATACCTCCGAAAATAACATATATATCAAACATCGTATATATAATAATTACGGAAATCATAAATTCCACGAACTCGCAAAACAACAGTGAAAATAGAAACTTATCCACTCACAGATCAGCTAGCGCGAACTCGCTCTAAACTCGTGGTCCGGCGGAAGTCCCCTCGCCCGAAGCACGATCACGATCCAAATCTCGATCTCGATCTCCTGAATACATACACACATAACTGATCAAAATCGTAATCCACAACACTGTACGGATGCACGGAAACCAACCGTTCCCGAAAATACAAAATGCGGTGCAAAACGAATTACAGAAATCCCGAAATCCCCACTCGAAATCTCAACTGAAAATCGGCTAACCAAATCAACCCGAAAACCTCCGTACGATAATCAGGGCGCGATTACGAGAAAAATGACACTAATTACATCGAAATCTGAAAATTTGACTTTTTTCCGGCCGTTGACCGCCGTTGACCGCCGCCGCCGGCGGCGGCGCGCCGTCAACGGAGGAATTTCATGGCCATCTTCTCCAGTTCTCATGGTCTCGGCAAGGCGAGCAACTTCTTCTTCTATCCCAAGGTCTAATTCCAAACGCAACCTAACCAATTTAACCAAAACAGCTCGGACTCCATTCTTTCCGGTGACCCAAATCGGTGACCTCCAAAACTCAACCTCAAGCTATAACAAACACATGGGAAGACACACGAAGGCAAGGGGAGTCTAACCCCCCTAACCACCGCCACCCAAACTCGCCGGAGCTAAGCTCCCCGTCACCGGCAAAATCAACCCGATCGGTGCAATTCGGGTACCCCAAAAACCTTATCAATTCTCACAAATTAACATACCATCACACTTGAAATCAAGAGAGGAAGCTCATAGTACCTTTCAATCAACCAACGGTGGCCGGAGAACGGTGGTCGGACGGCAACCGAATCGGGAAACTCTCCCCCCCAAAGTCAACGTGGTCAACTTACCAAAACAGGAAAATCCAAGGCTAGTCAACGCAAAACTAAACTTTTACGACTATTCACGACTATTTTCCGACTTTTCGATATTTATACTCGTCCCTCGGGTCCATCGACGGTCCAAAATGAAAATACGAAATGATTCGGATAAGCTCGAAACAAACGGATAAACTCGTCGAAACCCGAAACTTCAAATAATCATAAAATATTCCTCGGCTATCGGAAAAATCTTCCGAAACCACCCACGAACTCGAAATCACGTACTCTACGATTTCCGTGAAGACACTCAACCCAAATTCTCGACCGAAAATATTGTCGCAAATCGAATCGGCAAATCACACATTATCGTAAAACTGCGACTAATCTCAAATCTCGAGAATCGTGCTAAACACACCTCTGATTCTGGTTCGGGTCGTCACAAATCTACCCCCCTTAAAGAAATTTCGACCTCGAAATTTACGTACCTGTCATGTGAATAGATGAGGATACTGCTCCCACATACGCTGCTCGGTCTCCCAGGTGGCCTCCTCAACCGAGTGGTTCTGCCACAAGACCTTCACCAGCGGAATCACGCGGTGCCTCAACTCCTGCTCATGACGATCGAGAATCTGCACTGGCTCCTCAACATACGATAAATCCTCTCTGATCGGCAACTGCTGTGGGGCTATCACATGTGAAGGGTCTGAGATGTACTTCCGCAACATCGAAACATGGAATACATCATGTACGCGAGCCATCTCAGCCGGTAGCTCAAGTCGATAAGCAACAGCTCCAACTCTCTCCGTAATCTCATACGGACCAATGTACCGTGGCCGAAGCTTGCCACGCTTCCCGAAACGCACTACTCCCCTCCACGGAGACAGTTTCAGGAAAACCCAGTCACCGACCTCGAACTCCAAGCTCTTCCTCCGCACATCCGCATAACTCTTCTGCCGATCCTGGGCGATCTTCAACCGATCCCGAATCACCTGTATGTCCTCCATCGTGGTTTTCACCAAATCCGGACCAATAAGCCAACGCTCGCCCACCTCACTCCAACACAACGGAGTGCGACACTGCTTCCCGTACAGAGCCTCGTACGGTGCCATCTCAATACTGGCCTGATAGCTGTTGTTGTATGCGAACTCGATCAAGTGCAACTGCTGATCCCAGTTTCCACGAAACTGCAATACACACGATCTCAGCATATCCTCAAGAGTCTGAATGGTCCGCTCGGACTGCCCGTCAGTCTGAGGATGAAAAGCTGTACTAAATCGCAACTTCGTACCCAAAGCTCGCTGCAACGCCCGCCAAAACTCAGATGTGAACTGACTATCACGGTCAGAAACAATGGACACAGGCACACCATGCAAGCGAACAATCTCTGATAGGTACAACTTGGCCAATCTGCCCACTGATACCTTCCCTGGAAGTGCAAGGAAGTGTGCGGATTTCGTCAGTCGGTCAACAATAACCCAAATACCAGTGTTGCCCGCCGAAGTACGCGGCAACAGATAGACGAAATCCATCGTAATGTGCTCCCACTTCCAAACCGGAATCTCGAGTGGCTGTAATTTCCCTGCAGGTTTCTGCCTCTCCGCCTTCACCTGCTGACAAATCAAACACCGACTCACGTATGCGGCAATCTCCCGCTTCATGTTGCGCCACCAATAGTAAGCTCGAAGTGTACGAAACATCTTCGTACCTCCGGGATGCATCGCATACGCTGAACTGTGGGCCTCGTCCAGAATCTCCTTCTTTAAGTCCTCGTCTCTGGGTACACATAATCTGCCTCTGAATAACAACGTACCGTTGTCGCTCAATCGGAACTCTGTAGGCACACCATTCTGAATCATGGTCTTCTTGCTCAACAAGTAAGGATCTGAATCCTGTGCCTCCCGTACCTGATCAACCAATACGGGTCGTACCTGAAAACTAGCCAACAAGGCTCCATCATCATCATAACCAAACACAACACCCGTAGCCCGTAACTCGGCTAACATCGATACTCTGGCCACACACATATGAAACAATGAGGCTCCCGATTTCCGGCTAAGTGCATCTGCCACAACATTGGCCTTCCCTGGATGGTACTCGAAAGTGCACTCGTAATCGTTGATCAACTCCATCCATCGGCGCTGCCTCATGTTTAGATCCGGCTGTGTCCGCAAGTAAGTGAGACTCTTGTGGTCAGTGAAAATCTTACACTGAGCACCATACAGATAATGTCTCCAACTCTTCAACGCTAACACGATAGCGGCTAACTCCAAATCATGCGTCGGATAGTTGACCTCGTGCGGTTTCAGCTGTCTAGAACCGTACGCCACAACTCTACCATGCTGCATCAACACACAGCCAAGGCCCAACTTCGACGCGTCACTGTACACAACATACTCACCACTGTCGTCTGGCAATGTCAAAACCGGTGCGGTAGTCAATCTCTCCTTCAGGAGCAAATAACTCTCCTCGCACGCATCAGACCACTCAAACTTGACGCCCTTCTTCGTCAATCTGGTCAGTGGTGTAGCTATCCGGGAGAAATCCTGTACAAACCGTCGGTAGTAGCCTGCTAATCCCAAGAAACTCCGAATCTCTGGCACAGTAGTGGGTCGACTCCAATTCAGCACGGCCTCGATCTTGTCAGGATCAACACTAACTCCCTCGGCCGAAATCACGTGACCCAAAAACTTCACACTATCCAACCAGAACTCACACTTACTAAACTTCGCGAACAGTTGATGGTCCCGCAAAGTCCGCAACACCGCTCGCAAGTGCTTCTTGTGCTGGCCCACACTCCTCGAGTATATCAAAATATCATCAATGAATACAATCACGAACTTGTCCAGGAATCGACGAAACACCCGATTCATCAAGTCCATGAAAGCTGCGGGGGCGTTGGTCAATCCAAATGGCATAACCAAAAACTCATAGTGCCCATACCGCGTCCTGAAAGCTGTCCTGGCAACATCTGAATCCCGGATCCTCAACTGGTGATATCCGGATCGAAGATCAATCTTCGAAAAGACTGCTGCTCCCTTCAGCTGATCGAACAAGTCGTCAATCCGAGGCAACGGATACTTGTTCCTCACTGTAATCTGATTCAGCTTCCGATAGTCGATGCACAACCGCATGGACCCATCCTTCTTCCGCACAAACAACACTGGAGCACCCCACGGAGAAACACTAGGTCGAATGAATCCCTTCTCCAGCAATTCCTGAAGCTGAATCTGCAACTCCCTCAACTCTGCAGGCGCCATCCGGTATGGTGTCTGGGAAATCGGTCCAGTACCCGGCAATAACTCAATGGTAAAATCAATCTCCCGCACAGGGGGTATACCAGGTAACTCCGCTGGAAACACATCCGAAAACTCAGACACAACCTCAATACTACCAAGCTCTGGCACTGCAGCTGTAGTGTCCACAACATGGGCTAAGTAAGCAATACAACCCTTCTTCATCAACCGATCTGCCCTCATCGCGGAAATCAAACACGGTAGGGAAGTGTTCTTCTCGCCGCGAAACAATATCTCGGGTAACCCTGGTCGTCGAAACGCGACCTCCTTCCTGTGGCAGTCGAACATGGCCCAATGCGACTCAAGGAAGTCCATACCCAAGATCAGATCGAAATCCACAATATCAAGCAGTAACAGATCTGCGGCTAAACCATGGCCATCAACAAACACCTCACTATCCCGATAAACCCAACCAATGCTCACCACCTCACCTGACGGATACAGCACTCTCCACAACCCCGGAAGTGGAGATGCAGGTACCGTAGCCAATGATGACAGTCTAAATGATATGAATGAATGGGTGGCACCTGGATCTAACAATGCCACTACTGGAATACCAAAAACATGTAACGTACCGATAACGACCTCCGGTGATGCTCTACCCTCGCGCATAGTCATAGCATGAACTCTCGCCTGTCCGGCTGGTCGTCCTCGCTGAGCCTGTCCCTGCTGTCTACCCTGACCTGCAGTCTGTGCTGGTCGAGCTTCCGAAGTGGCACCTCGCTCAGCTCCGGAACTCTGGGCCCCCTGTCCTCCGGTAACCTCATACCGATAACATTCCCTCGCATAGTGACCCACCTGGCCACAGCGGATACATGTGACAGGATCTCTCTGACATGGACCCACATGATGTCGACTACAGAGACTACACAACGGGTACTCTCTCGGTACAGCAAAAGTGCCACTGGTACGCCGCGGAAAACTAGAACCGCTGGAACTCCCACCAGCCTGTGGTCGCTGCGGTCGATCTCTCCTCCATCCCGGTCTCCGTCTAGGTACACTAGCTGGTGGTCGATATGACCCACCACCTGAAGATGAAGCTGAACCGGAAGTATCAGAACTCTGCCTCTTTGAAGGCCCCTGACTCGGTCCACCCTCCTCAAATCGTCTCGGCTGGTACCTCTGCTGTCTCTCGCGCTCAATATCCTCGCCTCGGAGTGCAGCACTAACAAACTCATCGAAGTTGTTCCGAGGCATTGTAGTCAGCGTCGCCTTGATGCTCAGATTCAACCCCAGCTCAAATCTACGACACTTGGCTTCCTCAGTAGCCACCATATCCCGCGCAAAACGAGACAAACGGGTAAACCGATCCCGATACTCAAGTACAGACAAACTGCCCTGCCTCAAATTCGTAAACTCCTCGTACTTGCGCTGCTGGGTAGCCTGATTAAAATACCTCCGCATAAACAAATCACGAAACAATGTCCACGGAGTATCCACAGGAACTCTGTCAGTACTGACCCACCAAAAGTATGCATCACCCTCAAGTAAACCAACTGCGGCTACTGTCATCTGCTCAGGTGTAAACTGCAGACGCTCACAAACACGCTCAATCTGAACCAACCATGCCTCGCATATCTCTGGATCAACTGAACCCGAAAACACAGTAGCACCCGCAGTGCGAGCCTTGACCACAGGGTCAAAACGCTCTTCCAAACGCAGCACTCGCATAAGCAAGTCGCGCGTTCGGCGATCCTCATCAGGATCATCATCCCGATCAACACGGGGACCACGTCGAGGAGGCATCCTACTGATACAAGACAAGCATTAGGCACAAGCAGAAAGAACGTAATCATGAAACCGCAGATATTTGAGGACACACAACACCCGAAGTATTGATGAGTACCGCTGGCCAGTCGGGTCATCACTCCAGTCATGCTGTATCAACTCAAATACCCTAAGCGTCACAACTACAAGAGTCTACAGAATCTGACAACCTAATGCTCTGATACCAAGCTGAAAGGACCCAACCCCGATTTAGCCACCTAAACCGGAATGGAACCCCTTCGAAAACACGAACCAACAAAAACTTTTCAAAATTTGGGCAGAGTTTCGTTACTAGCGTGGAATTACCTTAACCTGCACGCATAAAACACACTCCATCCTATGCCACAAAAAGCAAACCGTGGGCACCAATCCCATTCGGATTTCTCAACATCAATATAATCATCAAACAGTAAACATACTGTACTATATATATGTATATCCGAGAAAATCCGTAATAACAAGTATCAGAACGTATCAGAGCGACCTCTAATATAAAATATATACAACATGTACATCAGTAGGCGAAACAAGAACCTACTGGAGAACACAGGTGACTCTGATCACTAGCCTCCAAACCGTGACGTGAAACACCAAACCTGAACTGCAAACTGGGCACGGAAACCGAAAAGCCCAGGGGAAAGGCAAATAAAAACGTTAGAGTGAGTGGACGAAAATATACACATGCCTTTCACCAGTTATATAAATATATACAACCAATATAAACAATGCGAGTTCGGAACACAACACATTTATATAAGGAGGTAGTCGGGCAGATCTCTCAAGCCCGACGTCGGGTGAATCACTCAAACCCGACAGTGATAGGCCAGGGGAATCTCTCAACCCCGGCGGCACTCAGGGGAATCTCTCAACCCTGCTTTAGAGGAATCTCTCAACTCTGGGCCAGAGGAATCTCTCAACTCTGGTAGCATCGATGCAATAAACGCCAATCACAATAACACATAACAATACCTCCGAAAATAACATATATATCAAACATCGTATATATAATAATTACGGAAATCATAAATTCCACGAACTCGCAAAACAACAGTGAAAATAGAAACTTATCCACTCACAGATCAGCTAGCGCGAACTCGCTCTAAACTCGTGGTCCGGCGGAAGTCCCCTCGCCCGAAGCACGATCACGATCCAAATCTCGATCTCGATCTCCTGAATACATACACACATAACTGATCAAAATCGTAATCCACAACACTGTACGGATGCACGGAAACCAACCGTTCCCGAAAATACAAAATGCGGTGCAAAACGAATTACAGAAATCCCGAAATCCCCACTCGAAATCTCAACTGAAAATCGGCTAACCAAATCAACCCGAAAACCTCCGTACGATAATCAGGGCGCGATTACGAGAAAAATGACACTAATTACATCGAAATCTGAAAATTTGACTTTTTTCCGGCCGTTGACCGCCGTTGACCGCCGCCGCCGGCGGCGGCGCGCCGTCAACGGAGGAATTTCACGGCCATCTTCTCCAGTTCTCATGGTCTCGGCAAGGCGAGCAACTTCTTCTTCTATCCCAAGGTCTAATTCCAAACGCAACCTAACCAATTTAACCAAAACAGCTCGGACTCCATTCTTTCCGGTGACCCAAATCGGTGACCTCCAAAACTCAACCTCAAGCTATAACAAACACATGGGAAGACACACGAAGGCAAGGGGAGTCTAACCCCCCTAACCACCGCCACCCAAACTCGCCGGAGCTAAGCTCCCCGTCACCGGCAAAATCAACCCGATCGGTGCAATTCGGGTACCCCAAAAACCTTATCAATTCTCACAAATTAACATACCATCACACTTGAAATCAAGAGAGGAAGCTCATAGTACCTTTCAATCAACCAACGGTGGCCGGAGAACGGTGGTCGGACGGCAACCGAATCGGGAAACTCTCCCCCCCAAAGTCAACGTGGTCAACTTACCAAAACAGGAAAATCCAAGGCTAGTCAACGCAAAACTAAACTTTTACGACTATTCACGACTATTTTCCGACTTTTCGATATTTATACTCGTCCCTCGGGTCCATCGACGGTCCAAAATGAAAATACGAAATGATTCGGATAAGCTCGAAACAAACGGATAAACTCGTCGAAACCCGAAACTTCAAATAATCATAAAATATTCCTCGGCTATCGGAAAAATCTTCCGAAACCACCCACGAACTCGAAATCACGTACTCTACGATTTCCGTGAAGACACTCAACCCAAATTCTCGACCGAAAATATTGTCGCAAATCGAATCGGCAAATCACACATTATCGTAAAACTGCGACTAATCTCAAATCTCGAGAATCGTGCTAAACACACCTCTGATTCTGGTTCGGGTCGTCACAGTCAGATTGTGTATTGGTGGGCTGATGTTGTGCGAGTCCCAGTTGCGACTCCATGGCCTACATTCAGGGTGTTGTTTATACGGTAATGGTTTTATCAGGCTATCCAGCAATTGTTTGTGGAGTGTTTACCCACCTGAGGCAGAGATGCAGTGTTCACATGTTTGTTCCTGTTTGTACGTGTTATGCGGCTTCAGAGGGAGCTATGCACGAGGTTCGAGATGAGTTTGAACCTGAGCATCAGAGAGAATCTGATTGTTGTGCCTCGAGATTTCCGTGAGGAGCTTAGTGTGCTGCACTCAGTGGCAAGGCTGTTGAGGAGGGAAAGATGTACACGGTTTTCGATGTGACGGTTTGAGGAAAGTGGACTTAGTCGAGATGTTGTGATGAGGTTGAGTTATGATACTTCGGGATCAGTGACCTTTATGATATTGTTGACGGCCATCAGTTTGAGCAGAGAATCCGTTTGATGATGGCGGAGAGCGCAGAGTAGCGGACTTGTACCTGTGGCATGAGTTTGGGTGATCGTTGGTGATCCTTTCACGCAGCAGGTGTTGCAGTGATTTGTGTTCGTGGAGCACTTTCAGTTGCTGTTTCGATGGCCAGGAGGGTCACGTTATGAGGAAACGCCTCAGCCAGCTGTTGTAGCGGTTTGACGACTCAGAGTTTACAGGGAGATCCTCATGTTGTTTCTGCAGTCTGATCAATGTACCCTTTTGACGAGTTATTCAGTAAGTCGCATTTGACATGGACGGCTAGTTTGGGCATGTTGGAGTTCGTGCTATGACCTTGTTTGAGGACGGACTTTTCTCCGAGGTTACTGTTGCTTGATATCCATGGCTATTGTACCTGTATCTCCACTTCCGAGGTTTTGAAGAATGTTGCATCCATCCGGAGGTCGTGAGATCCTTGTTTGAGGTTATGGGTTAGCCGCGGATCTGTTATAGCTGGATATTATGGTTTTGATGTGACCATGAGTATGGACTTACTGACGACGCATTTAGCTGTGTTCGAGTGCCTCGAGATGGAGGTTGTGTTTCGACGACCAGATTTCCCCGAGATGCTGTTTCGCAGTGATGGTTGAGCGGATGATGGAGACGAGTTATGTTGCTTGCTTAGCATATGTAGTGGATACTTTGGTTGCTGTGTCCGACATTGGTGACATTGAGGTGGTTTCCGAGTTACCAGGAGTATTCCGGAGGAGTTACCAGGTGTTTCTCTAGTTCGGAAGACTGACTACACCGTTGAGCTTGTACCAGGCGCTGGACTCATTTTACCGGCATCTTGTCGTTCGGAGCCAGCGGAGCTGATGGAGCTACAGTTTCGACTCTAGGAGTTGCTGGAGGAGATTTCATGTGACCTAGTGTATTTGCGTGATGTGCTCTTGCATTGTGTGTACGGACGTTGGTTGGTTCGACGAGATGGTGTATTGACTACCGAAGCCTGATTCGCTTCAGAGGAGAATGAGTATCCTCCGCTTCAGATTGACGAGTGGTTGAATCAGCTTGCGAGAGCTTCAGTTTTGTTGAAGATTGATTTCGGGACCGGATACCATCAGTTGTGGTTCGGTGAGTCAGATGTGGCTTTGTTGGCTTTCGGATCTCGGTGCGGACATCAGGAGTTCTTGGTCACGCCGTTGGGTTGACCAATGCTCCGTAGATCGTGTGGACTTGATGGACCATGTGTTCAGACAGTTTCTGGACGAGTTGCGACCATGTTCGTCGGCAACTTCCTGATGTATCCCAAGAGTGTGGGCCAGCACCTGAAGCAGTTGCAAGCGGTTTTGCGGACTTCGCGAGATGATCTTGTGTTTGCAAAGTTCAGCCAGTGTGAGTTTTGGCCGATTAGCGTGATGATTTTAAGCTGTGTGATGCTATCCGAGTGAGTGGCGTGGATCCTGACCAGTTCGAAGCCGTGTTGATTTGGAGTTGACCTACCATTGTACCAGAGATCCAGTGTTTCTCTTGGGTTTGGCAGGCTATTACCGACGGCTTGTGCAGAATTTTTCCCGGATTGCCACTCTACTTTCCGGATTGACGAAGAAGGCGTCAAGCTCGAGTGGTTCGATGCACGCGAGGAGAGTTACTTCCTCCTGCAGGATGGTTGACCGTTGCTTCGGTTTTGACCTTACTTGATGACCGCGACAAGTTCGTGGGTTATGACGATGCATCGAGGTTTGGGTTTGGTTGTGCTTTGATGCTGTATAGCAGAGCGGCGGCTCATGGTTTCAGGCGGTGGAAACCTTATGCGGCTACGTATCCTATTTATGATGTGGGTGTAGCTGTTCTTGTGTTAGCATCAGAGAGTTCGAGACACTACAGCTATGGCATGCAGCGAGGTGTAGGATGTACACTGATTACTTGAGTTTCATCCACTTGCATTTTCGGCCAGATTTGGGCTTGAGGCAATGTTGATGATTGAGGTTGACTCATGACTATAGTTGCACCTTTGAGTTTGTTCGGGAAAGGCTAGAGATCATACTTTGACCATCCGTTTAGGATGTTGTTGCTGATGCTTTCAGTCGAGAGTCGGGACTTCAGTGTTTCATGTGTGTGAGTGTGGCTCGAGCTTCCGTGTTAGCCGAGTGTGGCTACGGGAGCTAAGTTCGAGTGTGATGATGTCGAGGCTCATGGTTTTGCACGCGTTTGGCGCTAGCAGTACGAAGATGTGTCTAATACTCCGAGTTTACTACTCGTGACGCAACATGAAGAGCAATGTAGCAGCATGTGTGTGCGGACTCCACATTTGTCGACTGATGATGGCTAGGAGGCAGAGACTTGCCGAGGAGTGTCAGACATTGAAGATTTCCGGTTAAATGTGGCGATTACTGCTGTGTTTGTGTATGCTTGTATGCACTTTGGTTTGTGATGCCAGTGGTTTGACCATTGTGGACCATTTGATGAATTTAGTACATTTCCTTGTGCATTCAGAGATGATTTTAGTTGCAGGCTGGCATAGCTGAGTTTGGTGGAGATTGTCCATTTCGTGATGTGCTTGTGTCCCAGTTCGCCGATCGAGGTATCAGCTATAACTATGTGTTGGTGAGCTTTGCAGTGAACATTGGGGACCAAATTACGAGCTAGTACCGGTCCTTATCCTCAGATTGGTGAGCGATCTTCGAGGACTATTTAGACCTTGGAAGGCATGTTGTGGACCTCGGTATTGCAGTTCCGAAGGATTTTGGACCAGCAGTTTCACTTGTTTGAGATTGCTTGAGTACCAGTTGTGGACCACCGTGATATTGACTTTGCTTGATGTCGTTTTGTGGACGTTATTATACTCCATTGTGCTGGAGCGAGTTGGTTCGAGTTGAATTGACGTTTGAATCTGATTGTGTGGAATGTGTTACCACAGATTGTCAGATTAGCGGAAATGGGGTTGATTGTTGCTTGAGTTCAATGCTTAAGTTATGTGGATGTGTGTGGACTGAGTTGTGTTGGCCACGTTGTTTTGATCCGTATGTGGTTATAGGCGAGTTTGTGTTGTGCCGTGTGGTTCGGCATCGCCTATAGCGTTGGCTTTTATGTGTGTTGTGTTCCGTGTGGCGGAACTACATTTCAGGTTGTTACGTGTGGTGTACCCTATCGGTTCCTTATGCAGGAACACTTGGCGATTGTGTGAGCCAGTTCAGATTTGTGATTTGAGGGTACAGAGATTCCAGTACGGAAATATCTCCTGTTGTGGAGTTTGTGATTAGAGTTGTTTATTTGAGATTGCCGTTGGTGAGTTGAGCAGTATGCAGAGGCAATGCTCCTACCTTGTAGTCGGTAGACTTGGAAATTTCGAGGTCGAAATTTTTCTAAGGGGGGTGGATTTGTGACGACCCGGACCAGAATCAGCAGTATGATCAGCTTGATTGATGAGTTTGTGTGTAGTCGCAGAGTTGTTCGACAGTTATTGAATCGCCAGGCTCGTTAACGACTAAATTATTGGCCGAGAATTGGAGCTGGGTCTCTTCTCGAGAGTCGTTGTACGTGTGATTACGAGTTCGTGGGCGGTTCCGGATCGTTATTTGGACGACCGAGGAATTAATTATGAATATTTGAAGTTTCGTCGGAAACGGATTTAACTGGCAGGTTTGCTCGCGACTAAATTACCGGACGAGAATTTGGTTTCGGTTTCTTCACGGAAATTGTTCAGAATTTAATTTCGAGTTCGTAGGAACTTCCGGAGCACGATTTTGAGTTACGGAGTTTAAGTTGCGAATTTTGCCGATTGTTGATTGTTTAGTCGATTTAATGTGTGTTGCTTTGAAGGGTTGACTTTTTATCCGATTGGCCGATGTGTTTGACTTCGGGTGATTATTGAAGAATATGTCGATACGAGTTCGTGGCCGTGAGATTTATCGGAATCGGAATCACGACGAGAAAGTTACGCGCATTTCAAGTTTGCCGAAATGGATAAGCATGAGTTTCCTTTTTGGGAAAGTATAAATAGGGGACTTACTATTTTGAGAAAGTCAAAGATGGTCATAAATATTGTTGACCGAGTTGACTGAGTCAACTCGGTGAGGAGAGAGAGAGCTTCACGTCGTGCTCCACGGTGGTCGACGGAGGTGGTGCCCTTCCGGCCGTCTCCGGCCACGGGGGAGGTGGCTTCCTGTGCGCCTTGACTTCCTCTACCCACTCCCGGCCTCCCTTCACGGCCTAGCTCACCGGAGTAAGAGATTTTCCGGCATGAAATTTGAGGAAAACTTGGTGATTTCGGGTGCTATGATTTTGACCGATTCGAGCTACAATTTTGGGTGGGCTTTGTAGCCCTCATCACCATGAATCTACCCTGTAAGTTTCATGTTTCAATTCGATGTGTACAAGGAGAATTCTTGATTTGAAATTTGTGTTCCAATTCGGTTTTACATGGAATTGACCTAGTTAGAGTGAGAATTGGACTTCGGTGCAGTTATAGAAGTTGCTCAGTGGGTGATTTGGAGTGGAATAGGGGTGGCTCCGCCTTGAAATTCTCCGTCCGGCAGCGGCGCCGCCGTGGGTGGCGGTCAACGCGGCGGTCAACGGTCAGAGTTGACTTTTTGACTTTTGACAAGTCGCATGTCATTTGACTTGAAATCGCGCCCCGATCGCAGTGGGGAGGTTCGTTTTTCGAGATGAGCGTCCGAATGTAAAGTGAGGTATTGAGGTGGTATATATGGATTTTCGACAATTTGTCGTATTCGAATTACGTGTTTCCGAGAACGGTGGTTTCTCGTGGTTTGATTTGTATTGTCGGATTATGATTTTGAATATTGGACATTGTGAATATTCAGGGGTTCGTGATCGTTGTTTTGGCGAGGGACTTTCCGCCGGATCACGGGTTAACGCGTTACGCGTTACGCCAGTCTGTGAGTGGACAATTTCTTTTCACGGATTGTTTGCGAGTCTTTTATATGATTTTCGAACTTGAGCATGCGTATTGAGATTACGGATTACATGAGCATGTGTTTTACGATTATACGATTATACTTATACGTATACGAATATACATACACTTATATGCTGTTTCATGCATTTGCATCGAAATGTTTATGATTTGGTTTACACAGAGTACAGTCTTGGTTACGTTGTTGTATCGATACACTTAGCCTCTCGGCTGATCCCCGATGGTAGGCATCCCAGGCGGGGCGTTACCCCGACCTGACCGGCGAGGGGCGTATCCCCGGAACCGAGGCCTTTCTGGCTTAGAATCACGTGTGGGTCCGGGATCCCGTGATTCGGACTGTACTAGCACGGTGTGTGTCCATGAGTGACCCCGTGGGATTTTATTTGCATGCTCAGTACACTGGAGGAGTATGAGTTTTACCTCGTGTACTATGTTGTTTATATTTACCTGGACTCGCACATGTTTTTATAACATATTTATTAACTGGTGAAAGACATTTATTTTCGTCCACTCACTCTAACGTGTTTATTGTCATTCACCTGGGCTTTTCGGTTTCCGTGCCCAGTTTGCAGTTCAGGCTCTGGTGTCGCACGTCGTGGTCGGAGGCATAGTGCTCGAGCTACTTTGTTTCATCCAGTAGGTTTATTGTTCTACCTACTGTGGTATGCGTATATGATTATGTATTAGAAGTCGCTCTGAGTTCCCTATTGAATACGATATACAATTTTACACTGGATTTCAGTAAAGTGCATATATATTTACTACTTTACTTTACTGTTGATATATTGAGAAATCCGGATGGAATTGGTGCCCACGGTTTGCTTTTTGTGGCATAGGATGAAGTGTATTTTCCGCGTGCAGGTTAAGGTAATTCCACGCTAGTAACGAAACTCTGCCCAAATTTCGAAAAGTTTTTGTTGGTTCATGTTTTCGAAGGGGTTTGATTCCGATTTAGGAAGCTAAATCGGGGTTGGGTCCATTCAGCACATGGTCAGGGAAAGAAGCGTTTCAGGTGTCTGTGAAAAAAATTTCTTAACTATCAGTATGTGGAGGTTAATGTTATGATGCAACACCTGTACGAAAATGGTATGATGTGAAGTTACACTACGTGGAGCGAGCATGGTGAAGCAGTAGACTTTAGCTCAACAGACTTCAGCTCATGGTACAGTTGCCATGGTGCCTGATCTAGTGGCAGTGGTACCGGCCCCCCTGCTTGGAACCCAACTGCAGATTTAGTCCATGATGTATTTCTGGAATTTAGTCATGGTGGACACCAACACCAAGAGGGAGGTTACAATACCACTCATGGGCATGATGACACATTCCCCGCTGCTTGCTTGGCCACTGACACTAGTAAGATGGATAAGTACAACAGGATGCTACTTGAAACCCAGACCCCGGTGTACCCTGGATGTCGAGAGAATGTGTTGCAATATGTGATGCAGCAAATGCAGATAAAAGTGAAGCACAAAATGTCAGTCAGTGTTTTTGACAAAATTCAAGAGCAAATATGTAAGTTGCTTCTTGATGATCACAATCTTCCTAAATCTCATTATAAGGTTAGAAATTTCTTAAGCAGCCTCGGCCTAAAGTACAAAATAATTGACGCATGTCCAAATGAGTGTGTGCTGTTTTACAAAGAGTATGCAGATTTTGACTATTGTCCCGTATGTGGCCAGTGCAGATATGAGCTGAATAGGAAGAGTTCGAAAAAGAAAATTCCTGTGAAGGTTCTTCGATATTTTCCATTGATTCCCAGATTGCAACGTATGTACATGTCTTTATACACAGCAAAGGCGATGCGATGATACGCAGAAAAGCGAATAGATGACGATGTGCTGAGACACACCGCGGATGGAGAGGCTTTCAAATATTTCGACAGCGAATTTGGAGACTTTGCCGCAGAGGCTCAAAATGTTAGACTCGGACTATCTACAGAAGGATTCAATCCTTTGGGTAGTAATAGCTTTTCCATCATCACTTGGCCAGTTATTCTGATGTCGTATAACCTGCCTCTGTGGATGTGCATGAACAAGGAATTTAATTTCCTTACTCTGCTAATTCCAGGTCCTAAATCTCCGGGGAAGTGCTAAGATGTCTACCTCAGACCTTTGATCGATGAGCTGAAATTGTTGTGGGAAAATGGAGTCCCAACTTATGACAAATTCACTAACACGATATTCATGATGAGGGCAGCCGTAATGTAGATGATCAGTGATTTTCTAGCATATGAGATGTTGGCAGCCTGCAGGACGAAAGGATACAATGGATATCCTATATGTTTAGACGACGTAAACTCTAGTTGGAACACGGGAAATTTTTGTTACCTAGGTCACCGTAGATGGCTTCCTGACGATCACCCGTGGCGACAGGATGAAGCTCATTTCGACAGAATGGTAGAGAATAATCCTAAACCCCATAGTTGGTCTGGAGAAGAGATTTTAGATAGTTTGAGCTATTTCAACTTTGGTGTGTTGACCAATGACAATGATGTACATAAATGCAATCCAATACCTCCACATGATCTCAGCTATTGGCATCATAAGAGTATATTCTTTGAACACCCTTACTGGTCGAAGTTGAAGCTGAGGAACAACTTGGATGCAATGCACATAGAAAATAATGTATGCGACAGCGTGGTGGGAACAATTCTCGGTATTAAGTTCAAGACTAAAGATACTCCCAAAGCGCCCAAAGATCTGGAATTTATGAATCTACGTCGTCTCTTGTAGTTGAGGAGGGATAGAAGATGAGTGTATAACAAGATGCCAGCTGCACCTTACACAGTGAAGCCGGCACTTAGAGATTATGTATTCTACTGGCTTAAGAGCGTTTGTTATCCGGCTACGTATGCATCTACTATAATTGGAGCAGTGGACGAGGTGCAACACAAGTTTGTTGGTCTAAAGACACATGACTATCACGTTATGCTGCAACGTCTGGTTCCAGTGGTAATTCGGCCATATTTTCCTCGTGACGCCATAGAATCAAAAGTGGCATTGTGCAGATGGTGGCAAAGGTTATGCATCAGAGAGTTAAAGAAGTCAGATGTTATGGAATTGCAACAACAAATTGTGCACATCATTTGAAAACTAGAGAGGATTTTTCCCCCTGCTTTCTTTGACATCATGATTTACCTAATGATCCACCTACCCGAGCAGGTGCTCATTTCTGGTCTGGTCTAGTACACCTGGATGTATCCTCAAGAAAGGTACGTACAACTAATTAAATGTACAGGCCAGATTACTTGTTATATGTACTTATTTTACAAATAATTAATTAAATGTTTGATTTTGTAGACAGCTTGGACAGTATAAAGGATTCGTGAAAAATAGGTTGGCCCCGGCTAGCTCCATAGTAGAGACATACCTAATGCATGAGTGTGTTACTTAATGCAACATGTACCTCAAGGATCCACCACCTCCCACCGCCTCTGATCCCAGTGCCCGCATCAATCTTTCTATCGTCACAAATGTCGTACGATCGTTTAGAGGAGAATTAAAGGAATCGTTAACACGAGAATAACTTATTGAGGCACATTGGGTAGTGTTGCGAGACTGTGACGAATTTGAGCCTTACATGATTGCGTATAAAGAGAAGCTTCAGGTGTTACATTCGGACAAGAGTTCAACGTGGTTTGAGAAAGTGGTTAAGAAGAAGTTCCCCGATTATTTCTTCTAATGGGTACGTATGTTTACTTATTTAATTTATATACATGTTTGTAAAAATTAAACCCTTTAATTATATATATATTCTTCCCATTTTCACAGATGATTAATCTACAAAAATTCGATAACCACGGGGGGGTGGTGGTTATAGCCAAAGCACTTGTTAGCAGGGAAGCTGATTAGACACTATATTTACCCCGAATGTTTTGTGAATGGTGTAAAGTTTCATTCATTGGCCCGAGATGAAGGAAGAATAACACAAAACAGTGGGGTAGCGGTTGGGAAAAAAAATTATATATATTACGGGGCTCTTGTATATGTCGTTCAGCTATGTTACGGGAATGATGTCAGTATTTTCCTATTCAAGTGCAAATGGTTCAAGCGTACAAAGGAAGACCTGAGTCTTTTATCAGTCGATACAAACTCAAGTTGGTATAAGGATGAGTCTTTCGCGCTTGCCACCTTAGTTAGGCAGATGTTCTATCTTAATGATCCGAAAGCTGGTGCAGGGTGGAAAATAGTGAATCATATGCCTCATCGAGGAATATGGAATACCATGCCAATTAAAGGGACGCCAGCGACTAAAGATGCTAAACTGCAAAGAGACATTATTGCATATCAAAAGCCTAATATTTCTGTCATCCACTCCAACATAATGGACCTGATTCAAGCTGGTGAACGTTTACCCATGTCTGATGGTTGTATGTATCTAACCAAGATGAGATTATTTATTGATGCAATTAATGAGGTCGATGAAGAAGAGGCGCAGGATAGCGACGAGGACGAGTACTCAGGATATTCGTCGGACGATGTTGAGTATAATGATAAGGAGGAGCAATTGGATAACAGTGGTGAGGAGGATGATGACGATTATAACGAAGAGTACACTGTAACGACAAGGAATATTAATTGGTAATTAACTATTGTAATTAAAACTTTTTTACGTAATGATGCATGATTAATTATATTATGAGGAGGAGTAGGTACAATTATTAATTCTGTACTTAATTTAATAATTAGTTGATTAATTATAACACCAGAACTTTTTCGCATAATTAACTTCAAATTAATTAATTAAAGAGCGAGGTCGCTTCGATCTTGAAATTCTGCACTAGATGTGGTTTTACATCAGTTTTTGTCATGCCATGTGACTTCATCTACAAGGGTCATTTTGACCGGTCAGATGTTGTTATACATCTGTTGTTTTTAGGTATTATCATACTATATCATCACTTTATAAGGGTTACACCCTTTGAAATTGAAGATGCGTATTATGGATGGTTCATCCAGGTTCGTTGATGATGCATTACTTATTCCGTCGCTCAGGAATTGACAACGATGAAGTGGAATATTGCTCTATTGTGGATTGTCAACGGTTAATGTAGAGAAAATTGACCGATATGGAAAGTTTCAATCTAAGATGAACTAGAATCTCTTACAAATGGAAAGTTTTCAGTATGGTAGTGATATAACCATCGAATGGTAAGCTGGTTAGACACAAATGAGTCTTTGTTTGAAAGCACAATGAGAAGAACTTATGGCGCAAGAATCTTCTCAATGCCCTAGTATTGATTATGAGGAGATGTATTCTCCGGTCATGGACATTATTACTTTCCGCTACATTATGAGTATGCATCTTATAGATGTGGTTATATATCTCGATGGGAATCTTGATTTAGAGATATACATGAGAGTGCCGGTTGACATGGTTTTACCCAATACAAGTAACTATAAACCACATAGTACTCATGTAATTAGATTGAGACGTTCACTATAGGGATTGAAACAATCTGGTAGGATGTGGTATACAAGTCTTAGTGACTACTTAATTAGGAAGGATACAAGAATGAAAAGTTATGCTCATGCCTGTTCCATAGATGAACGAGTTATTTGAGATGATAGACCTTGGTAGAACTCGATTAAGTCTTGGTTTTGAGATGGAATATCGAGTTGGTTGAATTATTTTTCACTAGTCTGCTTATGTCTAAATAAGGAAATAGATAAAGCACACCCTATTAACACACTGATGGTTGTTCGCAGTATGAAACCTGATGTTTCACTACCAGAATAACTGCTTTAGGCAACGATCTCAAATCGTTGCCTATAGTTGGAAAATCGTTGCCTATACCGTCGTTGCCTTTTCATCGTTGACTATACTATAGGCAATGAAAAACCAAACCCATTCATTGCCTATAGTTCGGGGTTTATGGGTTAGGGTTTTCAACTATAAGCAACGACTAGGGTAAATCGTTGCCTATAGTTTCACTATAGGCAACGACTTCTTCGTTGCCTAAAACCCACCGACAGGTCAACTTTGACCACCTTTGAAACTATAGGCAACGACGACGTCGTTGCCTATACTGAAGAATTTCGTTGCTTATACTGAAGAAGATCGTTGCCTATAGTCAAGAACATCGTTGCCTATAGTTTGAATTGTTGTATTTCTGGCAAACTATAGGCAACGAAATTGGTCCATTTCGTTGCCTATAGTTTGTGTAATTTTTAAAAAAAATACTTGATTCTGGATTGGGCCCAATTCCAGAATCTGCAACATTTACTTGAGTTCAAACCACAACAGCGTACACATTCCAACCTAAATCAAAAACTAGCTACGTGCTACTGATCAAAGTTAACACAATTGAGGAACTCCTCGTGTGAACCCTCCTGGTTTATGTGCTGCTGGTCGTCACCCCCATAAAACTGATGAAGCTGCGGCTGCTCGTCACCCCTGTAAGACTGATGCTGCGGCGGCGGCTGCTCGGCACCCCCAAAAAACTGATGCTGCTGCGGCGGCTGCTGGTGGTCCCCATATAACGGCGGCTGCTGGTGACCCCCAAAATACTGCGGCTGTGTTGTAGGCGTGAACAGATTTGGCTGAGTCTGTGGGTGCGGCTGCGAAGCCCCCCGAGGTTGCTGAGATTGATAGAATGCCCACATTTGGTCGTGCTGCTCCTTCTCACGGGATCTTTCCTGCTCCATGGCTTCCCTGGCACGCCTCATCTCCTCCAACTCCTCCTGCTGCCTCCGAATCTGCTCCTGCTGCCTCTGAATCTGCTCTTGTAGGCCGGACGACCTAGAACTGTTGGACCCGCTGGAGAATTCTGGAGTCATCTTCAAGACTCCATTTCCTCTGTAACCCATCCCCTTGGCCCAAAACTTGTTCTTTCCAACGGGAAGCGCATCTGACACGCACCTCGCCGCATTAATGGGCGTCATGTGGTCAACCTGAGATGCATACTGGGTCACCTCCTCCTCCGTGCACCCCTGATGCAGCTCTCGAGCTACTTTAGCACGCACCTTGGGGATCGACTCAACCAATCTCTCCTAATAGACAATGCAAAATCGGTGACGCATTAATAATTGAGTAAAATACAAGAATTAATTAAACATGAGATGTATCAAATATGGACAAATATTTATTAGATACTTACAACATATTCAGGGTTGTTCGGATACCCATGTCGGATGGAATACACGAGAGGATCGGTCTGTGGTTCCAACCTTGCCCCACGTCGAGTCCATCTCTCAAACGTTCGGGAACCGCAATGATGTGGTGAAAGGACCCAGCCCCGATTTAGCTTCCTAAATCGGAATCAAACCCCTTCGAAAACACGAACCAACAAAAACTTTTCGAAATTTGGGCAGAGTTTCGTTACTAACGTGGAATTACCTTAACCTGCACGCGGAAAATACACTTCATCCTATGCCACAAAAAGCAAACCGTGGGCACCAACCCCATCCGGATTTCTCAATATATCAACAGTAAAGTAAAGTAGTAAATATATATGTACTTTACTGAAATCCGGTGTAAAATCGTATAGCATATTCAACAGGAAGCTCAGAGCGACTTCTAATACATAATCATATACGTATACCACAGTAGGTAGAACAATAAACCTACTGGAAGAAACAAAGTAGCTCGAGCACTATGCCTCCGACCACGACGTGCGACACCAGAGCCTGAACTGCAAACTGGGCATGGAAACCGAAAAGCCCAGGGGAAAGACAATAAACACGTTAGAGTGAGTGGACGAAAATAAATGTCTTTCACCAATTAATATATATGTTATAAAAACATATGCGAGTCCAGGTAAATAAAAACATAACATAGTACACGAGGTAAAATTCATACTCCTCCAGTATACTGAGCATGCAAGTATAAATCCCACGGGGTCACTCATGGACACACACCGTGCTAGTACAGTCCGAATCACGAGGTCCTTGGTCCCCGTGATTCTAAGCCAGAAATGGCCTCGGTTCCGAGGAAACGCCCATCACCGGTCAGGTCGGGATGACGACGTCCCTCCTGGATGGCCTACCATCGGGGATCAGCCGAGAGGCAATGTGTATCGATACAACAACGTAACCAAGACTGTACTCTGTGAAAACCAAATCATAAACAATTCGATGCAAATGCATGAAACAGCATATAAAGTGTATGCATATTCGTATACGTATATCCGTATAAACATATTCGTATAATTGTAAACACATGCTCATATAATCATAATCTCGTATGAAATCTCATGCTCGTAAAACTATAATCATGCTGCATGCTCAAGATCATAAATTACATAAAAGACTCGCAAGATTTCCGTGAAAAGAAATTGTCCACTCACAGACTGGCGTAACGCGTATCGCGTTAACCCGTGATCCGACGGAATGTCCCTCGCCAATCAAACGATCACGAACACCTGAACAATCACAATGTCCAATACTCAAAGTCATAATCCGACAATTCAAATCAAATCACGAGAAACCACTGTTCTCGGAAACACACAATTCGAATACGACGAATCGTCGAAAATCCATATATACCACCTCAATACATCGCTTTACGTTCGGACGCTCAACTCGAAAAACGAACCTCCCCACTGCGATCGGGGCGCGATTTCGAGTCAAATGACATGCAATTCATCGAAAACCATGCCGAGCGAAAAGTCGTCGCCGCCGCCGCCGCCGCCACCGCCGTCGCCGGAAAACTCCAATCTGCCCAGAAAAATACATGGCATACATGGTTTCAAAGATCTCGACGAGCCCAACAACTTTCCAGTTATAAGTTAAGGCCAATTCTCACTCTATCTAGCTCAATTTCATGAAAAATCGAATTGTTCTACAAATTTCAATCTCAAAATTCTCCACACTCAAATCGAGTTAGAACACCATGTTTATATGGTTAGAATCACAATGAAGAGGGCTACAAAACCCAGTACCTCTTGAGGTTCAACTCGGCCCGAAACGAAAGTCACCATTAACACCAAAAACCTTGAACTTTGGTTCCAAATATCTCTCTCCACCGTGAAGCTTGCCGGAAAGTGAGGCCGGGAACAAGATAAGGGAAGCTAGGCGAGTTGATTGGTGTATGGTATAGGCCGTGGGGTGGCCGGAAAAATTCCACCGCCGGTGAGCACCGTACGGCGACAAACTCTTCTCCTCCACCATGGTCAACCCGAGTTGACCAGGTCAACTCCCAATCTGGAAAGTCTTCCCCTTGCCCAAAATAGCAGGTTACTATATATAGCCTTTCCCAAAACGGAAACTTCATGTTTATCCATTTCGACGAACTTCAAATGCGCGTAACTTTCTCGTCGTAATTCCGATTCCGATAATTCTCGCGGCCACAAACTCGTCTCGACATATTCTTCAATAATCACTCGAAGTCAAACACATCGGCCAATCGGATAAAAAGTCAACCCTTCGAACCAACACATAATTAAATTAACCAAACAATCAACAATCGGCAAAATTCGCAACTAATTCCTCGTAACTCCAAATCATGCTCCAGAAGTTCCCACGAACTCGAAATTAAATTCTGAGCAACTTCCGTGAAGAAGCCGAAACCAAATTCTTGACCGGTAATTTAGTCGTTAAGTAGCCCACCATTTAAATCTGAACTTCAAATATTCATAACTAATTCTTCGGTCGTCCAAATAACGATCCGGAACCGCCCACGAACTCGTAATCACACATACAACGACTCTCGAGAAGAGACCCAGCTCCAATTCTCGGCCAATAATTTAGTCGTTAAGAACTCTGGCGATTCCAATATCTGTCGAAAATTCGCGATTGCGCTGTAACTCACGAATCAAGCTGATTATACTTCTGATTCTGGTCCGGGTCATCACAAATCCACCCCCCTTAGAAAAATTTCGACCTCGAAATTTCCGAGTCTGCCGACAAAAGTAGGAGCACTGCCTCTGCATACTGTTCAACTGCCTAGTGGCTACATCAACTGAACAACTCCGGCAACTGACTCCACAATAGGAGATAGCTCTGTGCTGGAATTTCTGTACTCACAAATCACAAATCTGAACTGGCTCCACACAATAGCCAAGTGTTCCTGCATAAGGAACATGTAGGGTACACAACATGTAGCAACCCTGAAACACAGTTCCGCCACGCGGAACACAACACACAAAGCCAACACTATAGGTGATGCCAAACCATACGACATAACACAAACACGCCTATGGCCACATATGGATCAAAACATCAAGGCAAATCACAACACAACCTGCTCATACCAACGAAACTCAAGCATCGAACTCAAACAATTATCAACCCATTTCCGCTAATCTGACAGTCTGTGGTAGCACATTCCACAAAATTGGAAACAAACATCAACTCAAATTCAAACCAAACTCACTCCAACACAATGGAGTACAACAACATACCTCAACTTAACATCAAACAACCTCAAAACCATAGTGGTCCACAAACTGGTACTGCAAGCAAACTCAAATCGCCGAAACTGCTGGTTCCGAATCCTCCGGAACGGTAATACCAAGGTCCACAGCATGCCCTCCAAGGCCTGAATAGTCCTCAAAGATCGCTCGTCAATCCGAGGACAAGGACCGGTACTAGCTCGTAATTTGGTCTCCAATGCTCGCTGCAAAGCTCACCAACACTTAGTCGTAGCTGATCACCTCGATCGGCGAACTGGGACACAGGTACACCACGTAGATGGACAACCTCCATCAAACACAGCTATACCAGCCAACCACTGGAATCATCTTCGAAAGTACAAGGAACTGTACTGAGTTCGTCAAATGATCCACAAAGGCCCGGCAACTGGTATCACAACCAAAGTGTACACATACACACACAATCACAGCAGCAACCGTCACGTCTAACCGGAAATCTCAAATGGCTAACACATCTCGGCAAGTTTCTGCCTCCTAGCCATCGCCAGTCGACGAATGTGGCATCAGCACACACAAACTGCTACATTGCTCTTCATGTTGCGTCACGAGTAATAAAATCGAAGTATCTGACACTTCTCAGCGTCACTAGCGCCAAACACGCGCAAAATCACGAGCCTCAACACCGTCATACTCAAACTCAGCTCTCGTAGTCCACACTTGGCTAACACGGAAACTCGAGCCACACATACACACATGCAGTACTGAAACTCCCAACTCTCAACTGAATGCATCAGCAACAATATCCCAGACGGATGGTCAAAGTACAACCACTAGCCTTTTCTGAACAAGCTCAAAGGTGCAGCCATAGTCGATAGTCGACTCCCTCCATCTACACTGCCTCAAGCCCAAATCTGGCCGAAAATGCAAGTGGATGAAACTCAGTGGTCAATGTACATCCTACACCACGCTGCACGCCATAGCAATAGTATCTCCAACTCTCTGGTGCTAACACAAGGGAAGCTACACCCAAATCATACATAGGATACGTAGCTACACAAAGTTCCACTGCCTGGAATCATGAGCCACCGCTCTGCTACACAACATCAAACACAACCAAATTCAAACCTCGATGTATCGCCATAACCCACGAACTCGTCGTAGTCGTCAGGTAAGGACAAAACCGAAGCAACGGTCAACCATCCTGCAGGAGTAAGTAACTCTCCTCGCGTGCATCGAACCACTCGAACTTGACACCTTTTCGTCAATCCGGAAAGTAGAGTGGCAATCCGGAAAAATCCTGCACAAGCCTTCAGTAATAGCCTGCCAAACCCAAGAGACTCCCGATCTCTGGTACAATAGTAGGGCAATCCCCAAATCGACACGACCTCTAACTAGTCAAGATCCATGCCGACTCCCTCGGCTAGCATCACATAACTCAAAATCTTCACGTTAATCGGCCAAAACTCACACTGGCTGAACTTCACAAACAGCTGACCATCTTGCGAAGTCCGCAAAACCACTCATAATTGTCTCAGGTGCTGGCCCACACTCTCGGAGTACATCAGGAAATTGCCAACGTACAAGACCGCAAACTCATCCAGAAACCGTCTGAACACATGGTCCATCAAGTCCACACGATCTACGGAGGCATTGGTCAACCAATAAAGTGACCAAGAACTCCAGATGCATACACCGAGATCCGAAAGCTAACATAGTCACATCTGACTCATCAAACCTCAACTGAGGGTATCCAGACCCGAAATCAATCTTCAACAAGACTGAAGCTCTCGCAAGCTGATTCAACCACTCATCAATCCGAAGCGGAGGATACTCATTCTCCTCTGAAGCGAATCAGGCTTCGGTAGTCAATGCACCATCTCGTCGAACCAACCAACATCCGTACACACAATGCAAAAGTACACCACGCAAATACACTAGGTCACATGAAATCTCCTGAAACCTCCTCCAGCAACTCCTGGAGTCGAAACTGTAGCTCCATCAGCTCCGCTGGCTCAGAACGACAAGGTGTCGGTAAAATGAGTCCAGTGCCTAGTACAAGCTCAATGGTGTAGTCAATCTCCCGAACTGGAGGAACATCTGATAACTCCTCCGGAACACGCCAGGAAACTCAGGATGGTCAATGTCGCCAATATCGGACACAGCAACCGTAGTATCCGCATCATAAGCTAAACAAACCACACAACTTGTCTCCACCATCCGCTTGACCATCACCGCGATACAGCATCACGGGGAAATCTGGTCGTCGAAACACAACCTCCTTCTCGAGGTACTCGAACACAGCCAAATGCATCGTCAGTAAGTCCGTACTCACAAACACACCAAAATCACAACATCCAGCTACAACAAATCCACGGCTAAACCATATCCTCCAACAGGGATCTCGTAACCTCCGGATGGATGCAACACTCTCCAAAACCTCGGAAGTGGAGATACAGACACAATCGCCATGGACATCAAACAACAGTAACCTCGGAGAAAATTCTGTCCTCAAACAAGGTCATGGCACGAACTCCAACATGCCCAACTAGTCGCCCACATCAATTGCGACTTGCTGAATAACTCGTCAAAAGGGTACATTGATCAGACGGTAAGAACAACATGAGAGACTCCTCGTAACTCTGAGCCGTCGAACCGCTAACACAGCTGACTGAGGGCACTCCCTCGTAACGTGACCCTCCTGGCCACCGAAACAGCAACTGAAAGTGCTCCTCGAACACAAATCACCGCAACACCTGTTGCGTGAAAGGATCGCCAATGATCACCCAAACTCATGCCACAGGAGCCAGTTCGCTACTCTGCGATCTCCGCCATCGTCAAACGGATCAGCAGAGGATCCTCAACATATTCGAAAAGACCACAGTCTGATGAAATCACTGATCCCGAAGTATCGGAACTCAACCTCATCAAAATCTCGACTAAGTCCACTTTTCTCAAACCATCGCATCGAAAACCGCGTACATCTTTACCTCACAATAACCTCGCCGCTGAGTGCAACACACTAAGCTCCTCACGGATGTCTCGAGGCACAACAATCAACTCTCTCTGATGCTCAGGTTCAAACTCACCTCGAACCTCGTGCATAGCTCCCTCTGAAGCCACATAACACGTGCAAACAGGGACAACATGTGAACAATGCATCTCTGCCTCAGGTGGGTAAACACTCCACATTCGATCGCTGGATAGCCTGATAAAACCATTACCGTGAATACAACACCCTGAATGTAGGCCATGGAGTCGCAACCGGAACTCACACATTAACAGCCCACCAAACACAATGATCTGACTCAGGCAAACATCAACTGTCAAAATTCTCAGCTCTGAGGCAACATGTAGACGCCCATATACACACAACCAGGCAAACCGTGCCACACAATTCACTGAACTCTGAATACTCATCCCAATCCACTGTTCTCTGGCAAAACCGATTGATCCTCAATAGGATCCACAACCGAAACGACACGGAAAGCACGTCAGGAGGCATCCTAATGAATAAAACATCGTTCACAACAAGTGGAACGTAATCATGAAACCGCAGATATTTGAGGACACACAACACCCGAAGTATTGATGAGTACCGCTGGCCAGTCGGGTCATCACTCCAGTCATGCTGTATCAACTCAAATACCCTAAGTAAACATGACTACAGAAGTCTACAGAACCTATAACCTAATGCTCTGATACCAAGCTGAAAGGACCCAGCCCCGATTTAGCTTCCTAAATCGGAATCAAACCCCTTCGAAAACACGAACCAACAAAAACTTTTCGAAATTTGGGCAGAGTTTCGTTACTAACGTGGAATTACCTTAACCTGCACGCGGAAAATACACTTCATCCTATGCCACAAAAAGCAAACCGTGGGCACCAACCCCATCCGGATTTCTCAATATATCAACAGTAAAGTAAAGTAGTAAATATATATGTACTTTACTGAAATCCGGTGTAAAATCGTATAGCATATTCAACAGGAAGCTCAGAGCGACTTCTAATACATAATCATATACGTATACCACAGTAGGTAGAACAATAAACCTACTGGAAGAAACAAAGTAGCTCGAGCACTATGCCTCCGACCACGACGTGCGACACCAGAGCCTGAACTGCAAACTGGGCATGGAAACCGAAAAGCCCAGGGAAAAGACAATAAACACGTTAGAGTGAGTGGACAAAAATAAATGTCTTTCACCAGTTAATATATATGTTATAAAAACATATGCGAGTCCAGGTAAATAAAAACATAACATAGTACACGAGGTAAAATTCATACTCCTCCAGTGTACTGAGCATGCAAGTATAAATCCCATGGGGTCACTCATGGACACACACCGTGCTAGTACAGTCCGAATCACGAGGTCCTTGGTCCCCGTGATTCTAAGCCAGAAATGGCCTCGGTTCCGGGGAAACACCCCTCACCGGTCAGGTCGGGATGACGACGTCCCTCCTGGATGGCCTACCATCTGGGATCAGCCGAGAGGCAATGTGTATCGATACAACAACGTAACCAAGACTGTACTCTGTGAAAACCAAATCATAAACAATTCGATGCAAATGCATGAAACAGCATATAAAGTGTATGCATATTCGTATACGTATACCGTATAAACATATTCGTATAATTGTAAACACATGCTCATATAATCATAATCTCGTATGAAATCTCATGCTCGTAAAACTATAATCATGCTGCATGCTCAAGATCATAAATCACATAAAAGACTCGCAAGATTTCCGTGAAAAGAAATTGTCCACTCACAGACTGGCGTAACGCGTATCGCGTTAACCCGTGATCCGGCGGAATGTCCCTCGCCAATCAAACGATCACGAACACCTGAAAAATCACAATGTCCAATACTCAAAGTCATAATCCGACAATTCAAATCAAATCACGAGAAACCACTGTTCTCGGAAACACACAATTCGAATACGACGAATCGTCGAAAATCCATATATACCACCTCAATACATCGCTTTACGTTCGGACGCTCAACTCGAAAAACGAACCTCCCCACTGCGATCGGGGCGCGATTTCGAGTCAAATGACATGCAATTCATCGAAAACCATGCCGAGCGAAAAGTCGTCGCCGCCGCCGCCGGCGCCACCGCCGTCGCCGGAAAACTCCAATCTGCCCAGAAAAATACATGGCATACATGGTTTCAAAGATCTCGACGAGCCCAACAACTTTCCAGTTATAAGTTAAGGCCAATTCTCACTCTATCTAGCTCAATTTCATGAAAAATCGAATTGTTCTACAAATTTCAATCTCAAAATTCTCCACACTCAAATCGAGTTAGAACACCATGTTTATATGGTTAGAATCACAATGAAGAGGGCTACAAAACCCAGTACCTCTTGAGGTTCAACTCGGCCCGAAACGAAAGTCACCATTAACACCAAAAACCTTGAACTTTGGTTCCAAATATCTCTCTCCACCGTGAAGCTTGCCGGAAAGTGAGGCCGGGAACAAGATAAGGGAAGCTAGGCGAGTTGATTGGTGTATGGTATAGGCCGTGGGGTGGCCGGAAAAATTCCACCGCCGGTGAGCACCGTACGGCGACAAACTCTTCTCCTCCACCATGGTCAACCCGAGTTGACCAGGTCAACTCCCAATCTGGAAAGTCTTCCCCTTGCCCAAAATAGCAGGTTACTATATATAGCCTTTCCCAAAACGGAAACTTCATGTTTATCCATTTCGACGAACTTCAAACGCGCGTAACTTTCTCGTCGTAATTCCGATTCCGATAATTCTCGCGGCCACAAACTCGTCTCGACATATTCTTCAATAATCACTCGAAGTCAAACACATCGGCCAATCGGATAAAAAGTCAACCCTTCGAACCAACACATAATTAAATTAACCAAACAATCAACAATCGGCAAAATTCGCAACTAATTCCTCGTAACTCCAAATCATGCTCCGGAAGTTCCCACGAACTCGAAATTAAATTCTGAGCAACTTCCGTGAAGAAGCCGAAACCAAATTCTTGACCGGTAATTTAGTCGTTAAGTAGCCCACCATTTAAATCTGAACTTCAAATATTCATAACTAATTCTTCGGTCGTCCAAATAACGATCCGGAACCGCCCACGAACTCGTAATCACACATACAACGACTCTCGAGAAGAGACCCAGCTCCAATTCTCGGCCAATAATTTAGTCGTTAAGAACTCTGGCGATTACAATATCTGTCGAAAATTCGCGACTGCGCTGTAACTCACGAATCAAGCTGATTATACTTCTGATTCTGGTCCGGGTCATCACATGTGGGTTCACGTTCTGCGCTCGGTTTTTAGCATTTTCTTTCGAAATGTGCTTGTAGAATAAGAAAATGTGCACAATTATTAGCCAATTATATATATAGCATAAATTAGAGAACATCCTCGCAACATTAATTTTTTTGATTAAAATCCAACCCATTTATTTTTCACATATTTAGTCCTCTGACCTAGAATTGTTTCCTTTAATTTCTAGGTTTTTGCATGTTATTCTGCAGGGAAATAATTTAATCTTTGTTATTTTTGGTTTTAATTTCTAGCCTCTCAATCACTAATACAGTTCACTATCTTTACTTCGTATAAACAATGTAAGTTGTATAATTTAATTTACCTACACAATATATTAGAGATTTACCTACACATTAAATTAATAACATAGATAGAGATTTACCTACTACCTCTTGCGTATATAAAATAATATATCATAAAATGTAGGTAAATTAATAATAATAATATTAGTTTAGATTTAGGTACGCAAATCAATTCATGTGCATAGCACAAGCTTGGGATGCTTCCAGTGGGCTATAAGCCAGTTCCACTCGTACTCCCGGTATCTGAACTCACTTGGAGTGCCATTTCGGCCTTTATCTATGTTCTGCTGCCAGAACGTCTTCAAGTGGGACTTCCACTCTCGATACCTATATTGATGCAACAAAAATATCATATAACCAACACTTTATATTCACAAATCTAACGTATTCAGGATACTTAGCCTTATATAAATCCAAAATCACATCACCTAGACGTGAGCTTTCGTTCACACCACCCCCCGGGCTGCTTCAGCCGATCGTCAATAATAAACCATTGCTGCAATACACGTATACATAATTAGCCTCATAAATATGTATGTTTGGTGGCTTATAATAATAAGAACGTCTATTTTTATGACAAATTAATGTAAATTTAACTCACCGACAGTGCATTATGCACTCGGGCCTTCACTTGAGCATCAACTGAACCCCACGAGTCCCACAACATCGGGACGAAATCACGTATGACAAATCCTGCTTGGCTAGCATACATCCCTTTGTCAGAATACTCGATAACCGAGCCATCGGGAACATAATCAATATGAGCCCGATTGTCACCAACTCGATCTTCAATACCCTTCCCGGTTGTGGTACCTCTGCTCGGTTTAGCTTTAGGGTTGACGACGGTGCCTAAGACACGGTACAAAAGAAGGAAATTAAGAAATAGAACCTAATTTAATGTACTGTATCTACTAAAAGAACATAAACTTACCATTCTCGTAAGTGAGCTGGCCCTTAACCCTCACACTCAACAGAGGTTGAGAGAACGGCTCATATGTGTATGCTTCCTCAGGCATCGTGAACGGGTACTCATCATATATGGCCACGTTGTTAGGGTCGAGCTGAGGTATCTTCGGAATAACCGTAGGGAAGAACAAGTCCCTGGGCAGGCATAAGTGCACAGAAGGTGTGCGGGATGCACTGTCGGATGGCCCAGATGATCCGGAATTAGGTTGTGGCGTCGCCGGATTGGGGGGAAGAGGTGGCATACGCGGTGGGTCCTGCTGGTTTGGCCAGAGTACCCTCGTACTATTTGGGCGTTCGCTGCTGACTGAGTGACGACCGTCGACGGTGGTGGAGTTTCGGCTGCTGTTGCGGGAGGGTCGTTCATGAGACACCGAGTGACATGGACCTTGGGGATCCTGGGCTGCTGTATATAGTTGGAGGTGACGATTGGAATGTACATAGACGGTCTCAAGACTGTCCGGTACGGTGCTTATAGAACTCTGACCAACGGACCTAGACCCACTCCTAGGTCCTTGAGGGTTCAACCCGGAGGACATTTGAGGTGTCGCTCCTTGAGGTGACGAGGAGGAAGCTCCTTTCTGTTTCCCACTTTTCCCGGGAATCAATCTTTTGAACATGGACATTTTTATAGTTGTCTGCAACAAAATAACATAATGAATAGCTTACAATTGAGGCTACACTAACCTAAATTTAAATTTTGTCTAACTAAAATGAACAACCCAAACTAAAATCACACTTATTTCCAATTCTAATTACCTAAACTAAATAACCAAACTAAATACTCTAATCCACAATATAATCCCAACCTAATTAAATCAACAATCCAACATAACATAACCTTACCAAAATCCAACCTAAATAAAACCTAAATTCAACAATACAAACTAAATCACAACACAAATCCAACTAAAATCAACCTAACCTTACCAAAATCCAACCTAAATAAAACCTAAATTCAACAATACAAACTAAATCACAACACAAATCCAACTAAAATCAACCTAACCTAACACGTTGTTTATATATTCAAGTAAGGAGAGAGGGAGAGAATGCGAACCTAAAGCTTCGGGCGAGGGCAGAAATCCGGCGAGAGTAGTGTGGGCAGTCGTTCCCTTCGTTGCGGCGGCGCTGGTCGCGACTGGGGGTTTTATTCCACCTAGTATAAGCAACGAATAAAAGAATCGTTGCCTATACTTTAGGCAACGAGTAGTAATTATAGGCAACGAGTCTGTCGTTGGCTTAACTTTAGGCAACGAGAGTCAACCTATAGGCAACGATTTGTGTCGTTGCCTATACTATAGGCAACGAAATGATTATTAAAGGCAACGAAATTGTCGTTGCCTATAGAATAGGCAACGAAATTCAATTTATGTATACATTTAGGAGTTAATCAACTCAATACAAGCTCGAAGACTATACTCAATTACATCTCTAACTAAGGCTGATAATCAGAATCTGAATCATCGCTAGAGTCTGACGCGGTTTGATAGTTGAAGTCTGGTAATAGGTGTCGCTCCTCGTCCTCGTCACTCGAGTCTTCATCAAAGTCATTTGGATTAACATTTAGAAGTGCTGCTCCAGAATTTTGAACCACAATACCAGGTCGAACATTATTAAGGCGAATTGTATCGGATTCCGGAATGTCAATTCCATTTGCCTCTTGGTATGCTGCAACTTCTTCATCATCTTCATTCTCACCAAGTGTGGCAGCACTGTACACATTCCTAGCTTGCACATGGTTTACTACTTTCCACGGGGGTCTGTTCATAAGATCGTCAAGGTAAAACACTTGTTTGACCGATGTGGCAAGAACGAAAGGATCCTCCTCATACCAGCTTGTGGCAGTATTCACGGAAATGTTTCCATACTGATCGATGTGAACGTTCTCCGGATGAGTATCAAACCATCTGCACTTAAACAAGTAAACTTTCATGCGCTCACCATACATGAGTTCAACCACTGAATGGAGTACACCGTAGTAGTCAGGGTCGTTATCCCCACCATGCACCATTACCCCACAATTCTGTGTCTTCACCCTGTTGTCTCTTTCTTGACACATAAATTTCACGTCATTGACCCTATACATCGCGTAAAATTTTGATGATATAGGTTTCATAGCCAAGAGCCTCAATGCGTGTGACCATTGTGGGTAACCATCATCTTCTACATAGTTCATCTGAAACAAATAACCGTCAACATTAGATACGACATTTCATATAAATAACCGTCACAATTTGCTTTTACACGTCATATATATTATGACTAAATGAATATATACTCACCCATGTGCCAAAAAAATTTGCAAAGGTCCGGTTGTGGTACGCAACATCCCCGCGAACCTGTGGACTTCCAAGGTGTGTGTCTTTCCAATATTTAACTTCTTGACAATTAATGAGTACACACCAGTGTGCAATGTCTAACTCATATGGTGTCAACTCCCACTCCCCGTGCAACCTACTTTGTGGGTAAACATCATTAGAGACTACAGAAAGGTTGAACTGGGGTTCATCTACCGACATATTCGAATGTGGGTCCTCAAGCGCTCCCAAATACAGTTTGACGTACGTTACGCACTCGTGCGCAACATATGCTTCGGCGATACACCCTTCAGGTGCAGATGTATTATGTATATACCCTTTGTAGTCTCCCAGTTGTCTACAAAGATGAAAACAGCTTGTTATTATTGTTGCAGAACAAGAATAAATTAATATATAAAGACTTAATTAGCAAACATCATACAAATACAAGGTATATACCTCTCCATTGGATACATCCAAGTGTAGTGAACGGGACCGATGAGCATCAATTGCTCGGGAAGATGCATCATCAAGTGAGGCATGATGTCGAAGAAATTTGGGGGGAAAATCCTCTCCAACTTGCACATGATAAAAATGATGTCCTTTCGCATTTCTTCGAGGTCTGACATTTTCACTTCTCTGGTGCATAACTTTTGTAAGAACCTTAACAGCGCCACTAACGGCTCTACCACCTCATTATCAAAGTACCCTCGAATCATAATAGGGAAGAGGCGTTGAAGTAGTACATGGCAGTCATGACTCTTTAATCCATAAATCTTATTGTCCCTGTAGTTAACACACCGACTTATATTTCCAGCAAACCCATAAGGATACTGGACGTTAGCCATCCACACAAAAATTTCATGCTTCTCGTCACGCGTGACCGTGTAAGGAGCTTGGGGCATCTTTCTCCCCTTCTTTTTCAACCACAGATGTTCCCGCAGTTTCATTTTTTCCAAATCAACGCGAGCTTTAGGGCCATCTTTGGTTTTACCTTGCCAATTTAGAACGGTGCCCACCACACTTTCACACACATTCTTCTCTATGTGCATGACATCTAGATAGTTCCTGATAGGCAACATCCGCCAGTACGGGAGTTCCCAGAAGATGCTCTTGTGTGTCCAGAACTTATACCTGTCGGGTATCTTCGGTATAGTCGCAACAACCTCAGGATGATTGCTCAATGGCCCAAAATTATACTCATTCAGGACTTCTAAGATTTCATCTCCAGTCCATCCCATGGGTTGCAGACCTTCTTGTACAGTGCCGTCAAAAGCTTGGGCGTCCTGGCGAAATGGGTGATGTCGTGGAAGCCAACATCGGTGACGCATATGGACAATCTTCGAGCAATGAGCTTGTCCAAACATGGCAGTCATGCACTCTGGAAAGGCCCTGTACCCCTTGGTTGGGTTTCCCGACAACATCCCTCGACCTGGAAAATCATTGATTGTGCCCACAAGCATAGCACGCATTCGGAACATCTCATTTTTAAACCTGTCGTAAGTGGGATGACCAACTGTACTCAAGTGCTGAAGCTCCATAATCAATGGCTTCATGTACACATCCAGACACTTTCCTGGATAACCCGGCCCTGGAATCAACAGAGTCAGCATATTATATTCTTTCTTCATGCACATCCACGGAGGAAGGTTGTACGGTACCAATATAATGGGCCATATGTTGTACTTCTGACTCATGTTGCCGAAGGGGTTGAATCCGTCAGTCGATAGCCCCAGCCAAACATTTCGGACTTAAGCTGCAAAATCAGAAAACACATTCACCAGGTGCTTCCAAGCCTGACCATCAGCAGGGTGTCTAAGGATATCATCGTTAGGCGAAGTCCTCTCAGCCCACCATCTCATAGCTTTCGCCGTGAATGCACACATGAACAACCTTTCCAGCCTATCAATAAGTGGGAAATACCGAAGTATCTTCACTGCTTTCTTGTTTCCTGCAGGAGTGTACTTCCACCTTTCCGTACCACACACCAGACAGTAATCAAGCTTTGATAGATCCTTCCCGTCATTGTCTACACCCCAAAAGAGAACGCAATCATACATGCATGCGTGAATCTTGGTGTAGGAAAGCCCAAGATCTTTGAGGACATGTCGTATCTTACGATGAGTGGAGGGAAGACGATGACCGGGGGGCAGCAGATCACCAGTCAACTGAAGCCACCTATCGACCGCTGCCACGGTGCTCTTGGTCTCCACTTTTAGCTGCATCACTGCCATCACACTTTCAAGGACTGTCTTAGGACATCCGTGGTACAACGGAGTTTGATGCATCTGAATCAGGTTGTGGTACTTGTCCATACCACGTGTGTTGACATAAACTCTAGGTAATGGCTGGACTGGCTCAATGTGAGGGAAATTCTCAACTTCTTGAGAAACATATACGGGTGCTTGAGAATCATGAAATACACCGCTCTCATGAGGAAACATATCGTCGATGAACCTCCTGGTGGGATCATAATTGGATGAACTCGCAGTATCAGCAAATTGTCCATGATTATGCGGATCGGCTGCTGATGCTTCACCGTGATAAATCCAACGGGTGTACTTATTCCAAAATCCGTTTCTATGAAGGTGTCGCTCAACTGTAGCAATGGAACAACGATTGCCGCGACACCGACATTGTTTACATGGACAATAATGCACTGGCAACTCTCCACAATTAGCCTCCACAAATTCCAGAAATCTCCTAATTCCCTGCCCATATCTTGCATCAGTTCTATCCAGCCTCATCCAACTCTTGTCCATCCTGAAATGCACTGGCGATTCCAGAACATTTCAGATTTTTCCACCGATTTTGATTTGAATGGGGGAGTTGCTGGCTAGATCTGATATAATAATAATTATAGGCAACGAAATAGTAATTCGTTGCCTATATTGTTTTTCGTTGCCTATTAAACTATAGGCAACGATTTTTTCGTTGCCTATAACCATACTTGAGGCAACGATATGAATAGGCAACGATTTTTTTCGTTGCCTATAAACCAGACATTAGGCAACGATCTGACTTCTACAGGCAACGAATTCGTTGCCTATAGTTCACAATAGGCAACGAAAACCCTTGTCGTTGCCTATTGTGAACTATAGGCAACGACTTTTAATCTCGTTGCGCGTTGTTTTAAAATTCGTTGCCTAAAGTGGTTATGTTGGTAGTGTTTCATCAGGATGATGATGGTAAAGATCTTTTAGAGTTTAGATTTCATATCTTAGTGCGGTTAAAGCTTGGTTAAATATAGCTTGGCGCACACATTCAGACATGCATTCTTAGCATGCGCCAACGTAAAGACATTAGAATAGAGTACAGTACACCTTCTGGTACTTGAAGGTAACCATTAACTTGGGCTTATTCTTCCCTTACAAAAAATGCAGAGAGAAACATGAAATTCCAACTTTTTGACAAGAGATTGTCAAACATAGTCATACCGTTTGTCAGATTTTTGACGAACGGTTCAATTTTTAATCTCTGGTTAAGAATGACGACAAGAAAAAGGCTGGAGAAAAAATACTCATGAAAGGACCCAACCCCGATTTAGTTGCCTAAACCGGTCAAACCCCTTCGAAAACACGAACCAACAAAAACCAACAAAATTTCGGCAGAGTTTCGTTACTAACGTGGAATTACCATTACCTGCACGCGAAAAATACACTTCATCCTATGCCACAAAAAGCAAACCGTGGGCACCACTCCCATCCGGATTTCTCAATATATCAACAATAATGTAAAGTAGTAAATATATCTGTACTTTACTGAAATCCGGTGTAAAATCGTATAATATATACAACAGAATACTCAGAGCGACCTCTAATGTATAATCATATAAATATACCACAGTAGGTAGAACAATAAACCTACTGGAAAAAACAAGGTAGCTCAAGCACTATGCCTCCGACCAAGACGTGCGACACCAGAGTCCAAACTGCAAACTGGGCATGGAAATCGAAAAGCCCAGGGGAAAGACATGAAAATCGTTAGAGTGAGTGGACGAAAATAAATGTCTTTCACTAAGTAATATACGTTATAAAAACATATGCGAGTCCAAATGAATAAATATAATAAGATTCGCGAGGTAAACTCATACTCCTCCAGCGTACTGATCATGCAAGTAAAAATCCCACGGGGCCACTCATGGACACGTCCATGCTAGTATAGTCCGAATCACGGGATCCCAGACCCACACGTGATTCGAGCCAGAAAGGCCTCAGGTCAAGGTATCTGTTTCCACTCGGAACTACATCGGCATAAGAAATAAACATATGTACCTACCCGGAAATACATCAGCACAAGGTACAGAAACCAGTACCCACCCGGAACTACATCGGCATAAGGTACGGTACCCCCTTGGTAGGCACCCTCGGGGATCAGCCGGGATGAGTGTGTATCGATACAACAACATGAACTACGACTGTACTCTGTGAAAATCAAATCATAAATATTTCGATGCAAATGCAATAAACAGCGTATAAATGCATATACGTAATATAATCGTATAACACATGCTTATAATAAATCATAATCTCGTAAACATGCTCAAGTTCTTATATCATATAAAAGACTCGCAAGAATTCCGTGAAAAGAAATTGTCCACTCACAGACTAGCGTAACGCAGTTCGCGTTAACCCGTGATCCGGCGGAAAGTCTCTCGCCAAAAGAACGATCACGAACCCCTGAATAATCACAAAGTTCATTTCTCAAAGTCATAACTCGACAATTCAAAACAAATCACAAGAAACTACCGTTCTCGGAAACACGTAATCTGATTACGACAAACTGTCGAAAATCCGAAAATCACACCTCAATACCTCGCTGTACTTTCGGACACTCAACTCGAAAAACGAACCTCCCCACTGTAATCGGGGCGCGATTTCGAGTGAAATGACATGCAACTTGTCGAAAACCCCAAAAAGTCAAAGTTGACCGTTGACCGCCGCCGCCGCCGCCACCAAACTGAAATTTTTCCGGCAGAGCAACCACCATTCCATGCAAAATCACCCACTGAGCAACTTTCACAACTGCAACAAAGGCCAATTCACACTCTAACTAGTCCAATTTCGTGATAAACTGAATTGTTCCCAAAATTTCAAATCCAAAACTCTCCAAGCACAAATCGAATTAGAACTCCATACTTACATGGTTAGAATCATGGAGAGGAGAGCTTCAAAGCCCAATCCATTTTATAGCTCAAATCGGCCGAAATTGAATCACCCCAAAAACCCCAAATTCTTCAAACTTTCACCGGAATTATCTCTCTCCTCCGTGAGCCTTGCCGTGAAAGGAGGCCGGAGATGGACTCGGGAGGCCGAGGCGAAGCGATTGGGACCAACTCCGTGGTCCATGGTGGCTGGACGGAGCGCCACCGCCGGCGAGCCCGTGGCTCCGTCGTGAATTTCCTCTCCCACCGAGTTGACTCGGTCAACTCGGTCAACACCATAAATGTCATATGTTGACTTTCCTAAACAGGTAACCCTCCTATTTATAGACCTTCCATTTTTGGAAACTTCCAATTACACATTTCGGTAAACTTTAAACACCCGTAACTTTTGCGTCGAAATTCCGATTCCAATAATTCTCACGGCAACAAACTCGACTCAATGTATTCTTCAATTACCACCTGAAGTCAAACGCTTCAACAAATCCGATAAAAAGTCAACGGTTCAAACCAACACATGTTTAACCGACTAAACAATCAACAATCGGAAATATTCACAACATAATCCTCGTAACTCGGAATAATGCTCCGAAAGTTCCCACAAGCTCGAAATTAAATTCTCAACAACTTCCGTGAAGAAGCCGAATCCAAATTCTCGTCCGGTAATTTAGTCGTTAAGAAATCCACTAATTTAACCCGATTCCGTCGAAACTTCAAATAGTCATAACTTATTCCTCCGTCGTCCAAATAACGATCCGGAACCGCCCACAAACTCGAAATCACACGTACAACGACTCTCGAGAAGAGACTCAGCTCCAATTCTCGGCCAATAATTTAGTCGTTATAAAACCTGGCGATTCAAACAACCGTTGGAAATTTGTGATTACGCAGTAACTCATGAAGTAAGCTGATCACACTGCTGATTCTGGTCCGGGTCATCACAACTCACAAGTCTTGCGCGCATACATTATTAAAGCAAGATGATTTATGAGAAGGTAACTCGTCTTATTTGTTAAATTTACAAAACAACCGTAGAGTAACAGTTTCAACAGTTTTACGTGATTAAGACTTCTGCCTGTACTATACTTGTTGGGGTGTAAAAATAATATAAATCATAATTTTAATTTATAATATAAATATTTATGTAAATTCAATTAATAGTTCAATAATACAAATAATATGAGACCAAAAGAGAAAAATATAGGATGTGAATAGTCACCGCCGATCAGAAAAATTGACAATCAAGGCAAAGGAGACCACTGGATTCGGTTCTAGAGAAGAAGAAATCAACAAACACATCAATGACAGTGGAAAATAAACACATCAATGATAGTGGGAGGGGCAAACACTTGGAACCCACTCTAACAGGTCCAGCAGACAAAGGCTCAATATATGTGAGATTAAGGGTCAACCCCTCATGATTTCATTCATTAGTTTACAAAATATATGACGCTTGGAGAGATAAGTAAATCTACGGATTTCCTTCAAGTTCTAGGAAACTAAATCTATGAAACTGAAATATCACCAACCTCACGAGTTCAATGTTTCTTTTTTCGATGACTCAAGATTTCAGTGTTATCCGATTACATTTGTGGAAGTTACTAGAGCATGTATCCCTTTAGTGAATATTGATTTCACGAATTCAATATTATAGCAAATCAGTACATTTAACTATACCAATCAAGAAAGAGAATGGAAAAGACAAGTACAAACATAAAAAGTATTAGAAAGGTCCTGCTGCTAGTGTTTCGTTGGATGGCTTTGGAAAGCTCTTTGTTGCCGAGATTTACATTATACGTAGCTTCAACTGCCTGTTGGAGAGCATAAACATAGTTAGCAATAAATATCTGAAATGAAAGATTCAACAAGATTAAACCATAAAGGAATACACTGGAAGGGATACACGTGGGAAAATGTGGTGAACAACAGTCATGAAGCACTGCATGTCGTATATATACTCACTTGCTCATAGAGTAACTCTATTTGTTGTGCTTGATGCTGAACATGTGTTGATATAATGTGATTCATTGCAGACATTTCCACCATTGTAGTTTCTGTTTTCTGAACTGCATCTAGAAGACTACTAAGCTCTACCTGCATTGCACAACAGCAATGTATTTATGTATACCTTGGTTCTTGGATCTTGCTTAATACAATGACGCTGATCAATAGATTTTCTAATTACCTGAAGGGCACGTGTTTCATCGTCCAAGAGTTGTTGTTGAACAGTTAAAGGCGCCGGCTGAAATGATTCAGGTTCCCTGGACTCTAAATTGTTAGAAGTAGATGTATCTTCAATATTTGATGTTATCTGTTTAATCTTTCTCCTTGGTGTTGCTCTACTAAACTTATCCTGGAAGCGTATAGATCTTAGCTGATCAAACTGTGACGTCACAGAATGGAGTCTCTCACTTACAATCAAAACCTATGGGTCAAGCATATGCATCAGAGCAACTTAAATAACACCATGATGCCAATCATCTCCACAAACATTTTGAAACATTGAGGAAATTTGGGCAGGAAAATTTAGGGTAACAACCAGAATTAATAAGTTACCATAATACGGGCAAGACAGATTAGCTTTAAGTGTGCTACCTCATAATATACCCAACAGGGTCTGTGGATAACCAGGAGTTTGTGTCTTAGAGTTCTTACAGTTAAGGAGGCATCAGCTATACTATCATGGACATACTTATAAAACATGACTGCATGAGAAAGAATCATACCACACCGTGCTTGTGTGCTATATTATCAGCATTGGATTGATCAGCCCGAATGCCCAACCAGCCCTTCGACAGTGCCTCATCATCATTAATGCTATTTTTTAGAACATCAATTTGTTCTTGGCATACTTTAACAAAAGCGTTGACCTGCGTGCGTATAATGATTGAATGGACAGAAGTAAGTCAAACTGAAATTTCAACACCCTCATTGACAAGACACAAAACATTAGTTCACCAGGAAAAAAGAAAAAGAAAATAACAAATAAAGCCTACAGTATACTGTTACTAATAATAGTTATTACAAATTTATGAAATAGAAGCATTGATGGAAAGGGATTTATACAGACATAACTATGGTTACAGATACAGCAGCTACAATTGCATGTACTAATGAACATACTAAACAAGAAAAGTGAACAGCATTTGTTTTTACAAAAGTTTGGTTTGAGAATTCCTGTAATAATAATTCTTGTGTACTCACCCACAACACCAATAGTTGGTAAAACAATATTCCTAGAGTTGCTTATCCACAGTATCCAAGGAAAGTGAAAGACACATATTTAGCACTGTATCTCAATTTTCCCAATTACCTGACATTATTTTAACACCAAGGAAGCAACGTGAAACATCATTACTTTAGCAAAACTAATCTTGTCCGAAGCACGGACAAGACTTATCAAGTACCAAGACCTAATAAATGAAACCATTACGAAGAAGTTACAAGGGCAACTGAATTCATGCCTATATGCCAATTTAAAACCACTGAAAAATATGCCATCATCACAGGAGTAGTGACAGTAGCTTCTAGTGAATAATTCGCAATCTTTAAAACGAAACAAAATGCATCACTATGTCAATGAATAACTTACTTCCTGCTCAATGGTATCCCTTTCTTGCTCAGTGGCACGATATGTATCCACATAATCCTTTCGATGCTTTAATATAAACTCTTGCAGAGTTCCAATTCTTTCAAGCTGATTCATCAATCAAAGCACATGAATCAAGCAAAAGAAATTGAAAGAAAAAACATGCACTCTCTGAAAACTATTTGCCAATGCATAGCAACAGATTACCGTCTTGAGAGCAGTTATGGTGAAACGTGATCTCTGTCGAGGTGCAGGTATAATAAACTTTGCCATTACTGCTGCCAATTTCGACTGTAAATTTAAAGATACAACACTCTGATTACCACACCAAAAAAAAAAGAAAAATCAATAATTCTGAAATTGTTTGAGTCAGTACCTCATTGTAACCTGAAGAAATCGCAGCATGGCGCACAGCATCTTTGAAATCTTCTAACCTGTCCCTGACTTTGGCCATTCTTAATAATTCAAGATCGGCACTCTAACCTAACTAAGTCTCTGTTAATTCTAAAAATCAATTTCGTCTTCAGAGAGCTGAGCACTGCATGAGAGAAATAGCGGATATATGAGTAATTTTTACAGTTCGCTCACAGATCTCTGACCCAAACAAACAATCAATCAATCAATCACACCCTATTTTAAACCAGGCTATAATTTAAAGCTATGAAGAAAGTTTAATTTTCCCTACATCAAACACAGCAGCAACCCAGCCACCTATACACGGTTTCCGCAATTCGAAACATCTTATTCTATATTCCATAACACGGCAGCACAACAGTGACTACACTATTATTGTATGAAAAAAAAACAATGAAATTCATTCCGATTTTCAGATTTGTTAGTGCCGATTTCAAAATATACATTTTTTTTTGCTCGAATTCAAAATAAACATGCAATTGAGGAATAGTGTCTAAAGACCATGGGTCTCCAGCAATTTCAAAGACAAAATCCTTAAAAAAAAAAACGACCTGTAACGCTTAGTTTGGCAACAAAGAACTAGATTAACTCCTTTTGAAGTACTTTGATTCCAAGCAGAATTAGAACAATTAAACCGTGGTTGATCAACTATTTGAGATTTCGTGAAAACGCTACAAAATCTAGCCCCCTATGCTTTCCATTATACTCATATTCAGTTTGGAGATTCAAAATCAATGTGCAGGTATTGACAATCGAACAGAACCTCCGAAACAAAATCGAGAGACGATCATAAATCAAAACCATATCGAGAGAAAGAGAGAATGAATTGGGATTAACAGATGAGAGAAACGAAACTAGAACACACAATTGGGATTTAGGGTTTTTGGAATTGAACAATAGGATGATGAGTACATTTGGAGTGAGCCCTAGAATCCCTAATCTGCAGCTCGCTTCTTCCTCCACTACCGTCGCAAGTTGCCCAGACTCGGGGTCGATTAGGTGAAGAGAGGAACGGGTTTTTGGGCCAGGAACAAAATTTGGTCGATATAACCTCAAATAAAATGACAGCTATAGACACTAAGGGCATCTCCAATGGGGAGATCTAAAATGGGGTCCTAGATCTAAATTTAGAACTTCATTATAGGACTTTTCATTTAGGACTTTAGGGCTCTCCAATGGTTAAGGTCCTACAAATCATTTGATCAAACGATAACCGTCCGATCGATTTCCAGATATATTCGTAGTCGTCCGATCAAAATCAGAAATAAACTAAAAAGAAAAATCAATTTAAGCCAGATTGAAATCTGGCCGTTGATTCTGATTCGGGTTTAAATGCTGGCCGTCCATTTCGTAACCGTTACTCGGTCTGGGTCAGCAGCTGCTTCACACGTGGGCGGGGCCCGCCTGCCAGTCCTGTCGGCCCACTTCCCTTTCCTTCCCGCGCGTCGCGCGTCGTCTTCCCTTCTCTCTCTTCAGCAACGCGCGCGTTGCTTCTCTTCTCCCCCTGGCGCGCGTCGTCCCGCCTCTCTCCTCTCTCCTCTACAGCCTGCTGGACTCCATTTCTCTCTCTTGCACGTTCTCTCAATTTTTAGGACCCGATTCAAATGGGGTGCTATTTTAGCACCTCGTTTAAGACTAGGTCTATAAAATTTAGGGTTTAGATCTTCAGATTTATACCATTGGAGAGGGTTTTTTTTCTGAAAGACCTATAATTATAGGGTTTAGATCTTAGATCCTCACCCCATTGGAGATGCCCTAAGGGTATCTCCAGTAGAGAAGTCTCATAATAGGGTCTTATACCTATTATGAGACCTCAAATGAACATTATTCAGATAAGACTTGGTACAACTCTAAGGGCATCTCCAATGGAGAGTCCTAAACCCTAGTAATATAGGGTTTCCTGGAAAAATTGCTCTCCAATGGTTGTGTTGAGGGATCTAAAAGCTATAAATTATAGCTTGAAGTGTTATATGGGGTGCTAGGATAGATCTTGGTTTAGCACCGATCTAAAATTTATGGACCACACAGAGCTGCTGACGTGAGCAAGACGTAGGAGAGAGGAAGGGACGGTGAGACGCGCCAGTGCTTGGAATTGAAGGGAACGCGCGACGTGATGGAGAGAGGAAGGGGAACCAACGCGCGACGCGCTGGAGGAAGCCAGAGAGTAGCAGACAGCTACTGCCGCTGCGGGACCCGCCACGTGCTCTGCTCCACCGAGCCGTTGGCTACAACGGTCAAGAATTGAACGGTCCGATTTTGTTGAGATTCAAAATCAACGGCCAGATTCAATCCAAGTTAATTTTAGTTTTTTTATTTTTAAAAGTTCTGATTTTGATCCAACGGCTACGAATATATTTCGAAATCGATCCAACGATTCGTATTCAATCAAATTCTTATTTTTCATATGATAGTCAGAAACAAATATAAATTAATTTTTTTTTTTTTTTAAAAATCAGTCCGTTGGAACAGTAACTTCTAATTTTTTCTATAAATACTAACCCAAATTTCCATTCACTTCACACCATTTCTCTCATTCTCTCACACAATTTCTTACACCCTCTCAAACTTTTCCTATTTCTCCTCTTTTCTTATAGCGATTTCTGTTTTTTTTTGTTCAATACCATGGGTCCAAAGAGAGTTTCACCAACCACAAGGGCACCACGTTTGGAAAATTGGAAAGAAGCGGAAGATAGAGCCTTGTGCGTTGCCGTGTTGAGTATTGGTGGAGATGCCGCCGTCGGTACTAATCAATCCGCGGGAACTTTGTGGGATCGTATATATGAGTATTTCGAAAGTATCAAGCCAACCAATGCACCTAAGCGAACCCAAACAAGCGTCGAATCTCGATGGAAGAAGATCAATCCGGCAAGTATGAGATGGGCTCACGCCATGAACAAAGCCATCAAAAATCATGCGAGTGGCGAAAATGATCAAGATGATGTAAGTATTTTCCATATAGTAATAATTCACGTAGTTAGAATAATTTATTTGTTCCGATTCTTTGTGGTTAGAATAATTTGTTTGTTCCGATATTTATTTGTAAGTATTCATTAAGTTGTATAATAATTTATTTGTTCCGATTGTTTGTAGTTAAGGAATGCGAAGGGGTTCTATTTTGATGAATCTCATGGAGAGCATTTCGCATATATGCATTGTTGGGATATCTTGAAGGAGTCACCAAAATTCTCCCTTCCACCATCAATGGATGCAAATATTGGTGAGTATGAGATTCCTACCAACTTGGATGATAACAATTCATCCGGACATCAAACAACTCCAACCATGACATCACAAGATAGGCGAGAGCGTCCAACGGGACAAAAAGCGGCAAAGGCGGCGAAGAAAAAAGGTAACCAAGAGTTAACATTAAGTATTCATGCTCAAATGAAAAGGCTTGCTGATCAAAACGATAGAGAGTTTGAACGAAGGGAAAAACTCTATGAAGAGGCTATGGCGGCTCAACAAAGGGAGGAAGATGCTCGCACAATGGCGGTGGATCCTAATATATATTCACCTTGTAAAAGAGGGTATTGGGAGAGGAAGTAAAAAAAGATAATTGAGCGAGAGGAAATGGAGGCACAAAATGCATCATCATTCCATACCCCTCGTGGTGGATCAACTTCTTCTCCCTATCTTCAGCTCAATCAAACGGAGTGGATGCGTAATGATGGCGAAGAGTGATTAAGTTGTACTATTTGTTGGTTTTAAGTCTTTAATTTCCTACGTATTAAGTGTATTTTTCATTACTGTTTTTAAGTCTTTAATTTCCTACGTATTAAGTTGTACTATTTTTAATCATTTGAATTAACTACGTATTAAGTTGTACTATTTTTAATCATTTGAATTAACTACGTATTAATGGTAATTCGTAAAATTTCTTATTCATTACGGTAATAAATGCATAACAAAACACAAGAATGTTTAAATGGCTTAAATACACTCAAGTACATATAACCACACAAATCACTTTATATAGGTGGTACAACCACACAAAATTAAAGACATACAACCACACAAAATTAAAGACATACAACCACACAAAATTAAAGACATACAACAACATGATGACAAAGTAATGTCATTTATTGACACATGAAAACAAAACTAATTAACCATTGTTGCGCTCTCGGTACTTCTTCAAAGCCCAACCATGTTGAACTAAATCCGATCTTAGTTCCGCACATATCACCGGACATCGGATCCTCTTGTAACGAGCTCGCACAAATTCGTGCATTAGTTGAGGATTACGATGGACCTCATCATCATAGCTCGGTTTATCATAGATCTCAGCTTTTCTTGGACGAGTCGGGATTTCATCCATGTCAAACTCGCACTGCTCATCTTCCTCGCGCTCATCTTCTACAATCATGTTGTGCAAAATAATGCACGTCATCATGATGTATTGAAGGCTTTCCCTACTCCATAAACGAGCTGGACCCCTCACAATTGCGAAACGCGCTTGGAGAATTCCAAATGCTCTCTCGACGTCTTTTCTGAATGCCTCTTGCATCATGGTAAAGTGTCTTGTCTCGGGAGTAGTAGGATTTTTTATTGCCTTCACAAGAGTCGCCCAATTGGGATAGATGCCATCCACCAAATAATAACCTTGATGGTACGTACTGTTTGCCACTTTGAATTTCACTTGAGGAGCTTCACCTCTGCATACCTCATCAAACAATGGTGACATTCCCAGGACGTTGATATCGTTGAGAGAACCTGGAAGACCAAAATATGCATGCCAAATCCAAGTATCATAGGAGGCTAAGGCCTCTAAGATAATTGTAGGTTTTCCTTTATGGCCTTGGAATTGTCCGGCATGAGAAGTAGGACAATTTTTCCATTGCCAATGCATACAATCAAGGCTACCCAACATACCTGGAAATCCACGATCTGCAGCTTTGTTTGTCAACCTCACGAGATCTGCCTTTGTTGGTGTGCGTAGATAGTCTTTGCGGTACACAGCCCATATCGCTCTTGTAAAATGATCTAACACTTCTAGAGCAGTGGATTCAGCAATATCAAGGAACTCATCGCACAAGTCTGCTGGTAGACCGTATGCAAGCATCCTCATAGCACATGTTAGCTTCTGTTCGGTGGAAATGCCGAGTCTGCCGGTGGCATCCATCGTCTGTACAAAGTAAGGGTCGTGGTTGGTCACTTGACGCATCATATTGTCGAAGAGATGGGGTCTCATACGGAAGCGCCTTCGAAAGATGTCGCCGTCAAACCTACAAGGTGAGGTGAAGTATAAAGCTTTCAATCGTTGATCCATCATTTCTCGGTCCCTTAAGATGTACCTCCGCCCTTCCGAGGAACCACCCCGTTGTGAGCTTTCATCTTCTTCCATCCTCTCCACTTGTAAGGCTGCCGCAGACATCAAGAGAGCTTGTTGTTGCCTTCTCGGAACATCTTCTGCCTCCTCCTTCTTCAGTAATTTCCACAACCTATTCATAGCGGAACACAAAATTAAAGGTATGAAACAATACGAAAACCACAATTTGTTCGTGGGAGGAGAAGTGTTTGTGAATTGGTGAGAGATGAAGGAGTGAATGATTCCGATTTTATAGAAGATCAAAATGTTGTATAATTTTGAAATTTGAAATTTGAAACTTGAAATTTGACAACTTGAAATTTGAAATTTGACAACTTGAAATTTGAAATTTTGAAACTTGAAATTTGACAACTTGAAATTTGAAATTCGACAACTTGAAATTTGAAATTTGGCAACTTGAAACTTGAAATTTGACAACTTGAAATTTTGAAATTTGACAACTTGAAATTTTGATATACCATTTCCAAAATTTGAAATTATCCTTGAAAAATGCATATATCGGTGTCAAATTAAAATGGAGAGTCGTTGAATAATACATGTATCGGTCAAAAATTATCATAATTAATATTTATTAAACATAATAATATTGTATTTTAAATTAATATTATTATTGTATATTAAACATGTGTAGGTCATGTTTTAAATTAATATTATTATTAATTATCATGTACCATTATATTTTACAAAGTCTAAATTATTATTAGAGTCAAAATAAAATAAGATAATCTAAATATATAAATTTAGAACTTTGAGATAGGACTTTAACCATTGGAGATGATTGAAGTCCTAAAAATAAGATCTAAATGATTTATAGGACCTTAACCATTGGAGAGCCCTAAAGTCCTAAATGAAAAGTCCTATAATGAAGTCCTAAATTTAGATCTAGGACCCCATTTTAGATCTCCCCATTGGAGATGCCCTAATGGTAGGGGTCTTATAATGGGGTCTTATTCCTCCAATTTCTCTCCCCTTTATCAAGTGGCCCTAACCCAAAATTATAAGACCAAGTCTCATATGGAGTCTCAAAATAAAACTTGGGATAAAACCAAGTCTTATAAATATAGGGTTTAGGACTTCACAAAACTACCATTGGAGTCCAATTTTTTTTAGTACCCCAAAATTATAGGGTTTAGCACCTCTTATTGGAGATGCCCTAAATAATACTCTAATTAATTATTGTTAAACACCTCACAATGTAGTTTAAACAACAATTTCAACGATATAAATATCTTTTCATCTATTTAACAACATGTATGGTACTGCTCCACGAATGTACTTACTCATCAATACCGGCTTGAATACGAACAAGGAAGAGTTCAGACTTTCAGTGAGAGACATTATGAGATTATTCGCAACAACAATTCAAGGTCCACAAAGACTAAGAAAATTCCTCAGAATTATCACACTAGAGGAACGGCTTCTAAGCAAAACAACAACAATCGATCAGAGCCGTATGGCCATGGACAGCATGCTTCACGCAGTGGAAGGGGAGGCCATAGTCGAAATTTGACTTAGCACAACCATCAAGAGGCCAACCCCAGTGTTTCAAACAAGAATCTGGTTTCAAGCATGAAGGAAATTCTTCACACTCTGCTTCGTCTAGAAAGTATCTATGTTTTAAATGTACCTCTACTAAGCATATGCACAAGCAATATTGTGCAAGCAAGGACATTAAAAATATCTACGAGAGACATAAGCAATATTTGGCATAAGAGACTAACTTTGTTGGGGAGACTATAAGATGGAAGAAGACGTGGACGTCAATCTCACTGTAGCAAACAACGAGAAAGCGAGTCTTGAAACTCCAGATTTTGATTAAGTTTATGTCTTAGAATGTTATTTATGCTATGTGTTTTTTCAAGTTTAGATTTTGGCTTGTGTAGTCATGTTTTGAGATTTTATTTTTAATCATTTTAGAATAAGACATCCTTGATGTAATTCGACATCCTTGATGTAATTCAGTGGGCAAGTAATAAAATTTCTCTAAATTTTCTTGCATATGGAATGGTTGAGAATTTTATTTTTCTTCATAATGCATGAGTGGTTCGTGATATATAATAATACAGGGCACTATAACACCGAAGAAAAGGGAGAAAAAATGAAAGAAAAAAAAGAAAAACTCATCGAAAGTTCCGTACGACCCGTCGATCTGAATTCCCTAGAAACGGTTTGACACATTTTCGACCCGCCAAAAACTTTGCCTTATTTTTCTTCGACCCGTCGAAGAATTTTCTCAAACAAGTCAAGCCAGAATCCCTGGACTCAACTTCGAACATTTTTGACCTGTCAAAAATTCCTTCGACCCTTCGACGTCCAATGATAGGAATAGTGTCTTCTCGATGTTGTTTGTACATCATTTTTGCTTTTTCATGTCAATTACTCCATAAGAGATCACAATCTCTTAAAATTCTTTAAGTATTCACTCGCTACAAGAAAAAAGACTTTTTGTGACAAATAAGTTTTGTCACAAATCTCTGAAATTTTGTCACCTATAAGTATTGGTGACAAAACTAGTTTGTCACCCCATTTGTCACTAAAAATCGTAACATAAGAGTATAGATGACAATGTTGTAAGTTTGTCATTAAAAGAGGTATAGGCGACGATTTCAATTTGTGACCCATTCCATTATCTTTTGTCACATTTCTCTTTCAAATTTGTTTTTTGTTCAAAGTTGGCGCCAAATTAACTGGCGGGTAAAATTAGTGGAAAATTTATAGAATTGTTTTGATATTTATATATTAATTTTGTAAAACTAATTAATTTTTTATTTAATAAAACAATATTTATTTATTTCGTCAGTATTTGTGACGACAAAATGTTTTTGTCACCAATTCTAAAATTATATTTTTTTTCTTTTTAAATTACATTTTAATTATAATCAAAATAGCAATAAAATTGTTAGATAAAAACTAAACAATAATCTCAAACTGTAAAGTCATGCTAAACATAATAACACTAGAGCAGTAATTAAACATAAACATATTACTACGTACTAATCCTACACATATACATATTCTCTAACAGAACCTTTACCACCAACACCATCACCACCACCACCGCCACTATCATCATCATCATCACTTGAATGATGAACTTCATAGCCTTCACCAAGAGCAAGTTGGTTCTCAATGTGTTTGATATGCCTCAAAAGTTTCTTTACCGTGGTTGTCAGCTTGACCAATTTTTTGTCTTTCAAAGTCTCACTTGACTTATTGGCATTAGAATAAATGGTCTTCCTCGTTGGATCATAGCCCAAACCACGAATACTTATGCCCTTCACAACTCTAACTGCATTTGCCAAAAGCTCTAAATGCTCAGATACAGAAATTTCTACTTCATCAATTGAGTAGAGATCACCCCCAACAAGCTGAACCACTTATTCCCTTGCTTCAACCATTTGTGCTAGCATTTTCTTCTACAAATTTGTATAACAAGATTATATTAGTAACACAAAAAGTTAATGACATCAAATTATCAATAAAGAAAGACTATCAAAAACTAACCCCTATTTCTTCAGCTTCTTTGTTTATCCGTTGTCCATCCTTGTGTTGATGCATAGTAATCCAGTTCTCAATAAAATTTACAATCTTACCTTTTTGTTGATGATCAAAATAATACATTATAGTTAGTAACTTAGTATGCATGTAACCTATTCCAAATAGCTATATGTTATTGCAGTTTCATGCTACTATATTAAAGAAAGACAAACCCAACAATAATCACAACAAAAACAAAAAATCATTTGCGACAACACATTGCCGTCGCAAAAGAGTCAAATGTCGTCGCAAATGCTCTTTTGCGACGGCAAAATGAGTTTTTGCGACGGTAACCTTTCCGTCGCAATTGGTGGTGACGCAATTGCTATTGGCGACGGCTTTTACCGTCGTCTGAACTCTATTGTGATAGTAAAATTTTGCCGTGGCAAATAAATTCTTTTTGCAACGGTAGATTTGCCGTCGTAAACATTTTAGCCGTAGTTCTATTTTTATTTTTCGCGACGGTATTTTACCGTCGCAAGTTGTTTTTTGCCACAGCAAAGTTACCATCGCAAAATCCATTTTTTCCAACAAAAAAATGACTCCATTTCTTTGCAATGGCGCGAATGCCCATTTGCTACAGCATGAATGCCGTGACAAAATTTATAATTATAAATAAAAAATATGATTTTGGTATGCAAATATGCATGTCAAAATCAATTTTTCCGTGTTTCGTATTGTAGCACTAGTACGTTACCAAAAAAATACACTACATTCATCATCCATCATATCAACATGATCTATAAGTTATACATACAATTACCAATTCAAGCTTCTGTTCAACATACAAATGATCATGTACATAATCACATGTTTCTCTATCAAAATAATGTCATTATTTCTTGCACTCCTTCAAAGAAGCCAATAAACCTCTTCATAACTCCCTAAGCATGTGGCGGTAGGATCAGCATTCAGCAGCGCTTTCTCACATTACTTGACAGCCTTATGCAGTTCCTTTAATTGGCCATACTTAGGTTGGTTGATCAAGCCTACAATATCAGTTAAGAGTTAGAATACAGAAAACTGAGAACTTATATCATAAGATATACACTTGGACTAAACTACATTAGTTAATGTACTACTAGCTACTACTGCAGCTTTTAAGCCCCAAATTGAGAAGCTTCAGAAAGAGTGTGATGAGTTTCATAGAATGGTGATGGGGAATCAAGTTAGATATTTGCATTCATAGTGTTTCTTCACTAATCTTTTGTACTACCATGTGAAATTGGACAAACTTCGATAAGTATCGGTGTTTACGCTGCCAAAGCAAGTTAAGGCTCAACAAATGCATGAGATAAATGACAAAAAATAAAAGGAATACATAAAGCTGCATGTAGTTTAATACTATTATATATCATTAGAGAACCTTTGGGTATTTTGATTCAAGGAAACACGAGATACATGACAAATCATATAAGTGGTTGACATACTTGATTTGAAAATTAAGGAGTCATGCTTTTTTTATCTCAGGACTCAACCAAGTGTTAATGGAGAAAAATAATGTATCAAGATCAGGCATGGAGATAATGAACCTGCTTTAGGTACTGCTTAACTAAATCACTCATTCATCTACATAATCTTAAATCGAACCACCTAATTCCATTTTGTTCTCTACCTAATTCCTTACTTGTATATTTCCCATACTGATGAATATACAACATCATACTTTTCCTTGAAAACTTGGATGTATGTATCATGCAACATATTCAAACCAGAACAAGGAAAAGTAGAGATCAGAACTATTACCCCAAATGTAGCTTCGACATGTTTTTGATAAGGCCGAGAACCTCCACAATGATCATACTTTCTCTAGTATCGGTTACGAGAGTTGATCTCACTACGCTTCCACATAAAGACATAAACAGAACATTTTTTTAATTGAAAAAATTGACATAATTGCAAGTAGTAATAATGCATCATAACAACCTTTCAAAAAAATGCATAAAGTTGAACTCAGAAAATACGAACCAACAAAAACTTTTAAAAATTTCGGCAGAGTTTCGTTACTAACGTAGAATTGCATAACATGCACCCTGAAAATAACACTTCATCCTATGCCACAAAAGCCAAACCGTGGGCACCAATCCCATCCGGATTTCTCAACATCAATATATGAACCATAAACAGTAAACAGTACTGTAGTATATATAAATATATCCGAGAAAATCCGTATAAACAAGTATCAAAATGTATCAGAGCGACCTCTAGAGTAAAATATATACAATATACACATCAGTAGGCGAAACAAGAACCTACTGGTAAACACAGGTAGCTCAGATCACTAGCCTCCAAACCGCAACGTGAAACACCAAACATGAACTGCAACTGGGCACGAAAACCGAAAAGCCCAGGGGAAAGACATGAAACACGTTAGAGTGAGTGGACGAAAATAAATGTCTTTCACCGAGTAATATATGTTATAAAAACATATGCGAGTTGAAATATAAATAAATCAAATAGTATACGAGGAGACGCTGACTCCAACTCGTAAACAGAGCATGCATGAAAAATCTCACGGGGTCACTCATGGACACGTCCATGCTAGTACAGTCGGAATCACGGAGTCCCTGACTTCCACGTGATTCATAGCCAGAAAGGCCTCGGTTCCGGGGTACTGCCCCTCGCCGGTCAGGTAGGGGGTACTGCCCCTCCTGGTGGCCTACCATCGGGGATCAGCCGAGAGGCAAGTGTATCGATACAACAACGTAACTGAGACTGTACTCTGTGTAAATCAAATCATAAACAGTTCGATGCAAATGCATGAAACAACATATAAGTGTATGTATACTCGTATACGTATATCCGTATATGTATAATCGTATAATCGTAAAACACATGCTCATGTAATCCGTAATCTCAATACGCATGCTCAAGTTCGTAAATCATATAAAAGACTCGCAAGAATTACGTGAAAAGAAATTGTCCACTCACAAGTGAGCAAAACGCGCACTCGCGCTAATCTCGAAGACGGGAGGAAGATCCCTCGCCAGAAGCACGATCACGATCCCGATCTCGATCTCGATCTCCTGAATATTCACAAAACATAACTAATCAATAACATAGTCCACAACTCTGCACTGAACCACGGAAACCAACCGTTCCCGGAAATATGTAATGCAGTACAAAACGATAAACGGAATTCCTGAAATCCCCACTCGAAACCTCGACTGAAAATCGGTTAACCAAATCAATCCGAAAACCTCTGGACGATAATCAGGGAGCGATTACGAGAAAAACGACATTAAAAACGTCGAAATCTGAAAAGTCAACTTTTGGCTGGAGCTCCGCAGTTGACCGCCGCTGCCGTCAGCGGCGCGCCGTCAACCATGGAGTTCCACGGCCAAAAACTCCAGAATTAAAGTCCATAACCAGGCGAACCACTTTCATAACTGCCACAAACCTCGAATCAAACCGGAACCCCATCAATTTCCCCTCGAAACAAATCGGATCAAGTTTTCCGGTGACCTAATCGGAGCACCCCAAAAACTCATCCAAAGCCACAATTATGCATACCACGAGACTCAGAGGGACGAGGGGAGTCGAATCCCCCTATCCTCCACCTCCAAATCTCTCCGGAAAACGGCCAACCGTCACCGGCGAAATCGAGGTACTCGGCCCGATTCGAAACCCCCAAAATCCTCAACAATTTCCATCAAACTAAGTATCAATCAACTCGAATCACTCAAGGATGCTAACTATACCTTTCACGTGGCCGGAGGTGGCCGGAAAGTGGGTCGTCGGACGGCAAGCCGAAACGGGAAACTCCCTCCCCTCGGGTCAACGGTCAACTTTCCAAAATAGGAAAGTCAATGCAAGTCAACATCAGTCAATGCCCGAAATGAAATTCTCGACTAATTCTCGACTATTCCGATATTTATACTCGCGCCTCGGGTCGATCAACGGTCCAAAACGTATATACGAAATGATTCGGATAAACACGAAACAATCGGATAAACTCGTCGGAAACCGAAACTTCAAATAATCATAAAATATTCCTCGGTTATCGGAAAAATCTTTCGGAACTGCCCACGAGCTCGAAATCACGTACTCTACAACTTCCGTGAAGACACTCAACTCCAATTCTCAACCGAAAACATAGTCGCGAATCGAATCGGCAAACCACATATATAATGAAAAACTGCGACTAAACTCAATCTCGAGAATCGTGCCGAATACGCAACAGATTCTAGTTCAGGTCGTCACAAATCTACCCCCCTTAAAGAAATTTTGACCTCGAAATTTACGTACCTGTCAAGTGAACAGATGAGGATACTGCTCCCGCATACGCTGCTCGGTCTCCCAGGTGGTCTCCTCAACTGAGTGGTTTTGCCACAAGACCTTCACCAGCGGAATCACACGGTGCCTCAAATCCTGCTCACGACGATCGAGAATCTGCACTGGCTCCTCTACATACGATAAATCCTCTCTGATCGGCAACTGCTGTGGGGCTAACACATGTGAAGGATCTGAGATGTACTTCCGCAACATCGAAACATGGAAGACATCATGCACACGAGCCATCTCAGCCGGCAACTCAAGTCTGTAAGCAACAGCTCCAACCCTCTCCGTAATCTCATACGGACCAATGTACCGCGGTCGAAGCTTGCCACGCTTCCCGAAACGCACAACTCCCCTCCATGGAGATAGTTTCAAGAAGACCCAATCACCAACCTTGAACTCTAAGCTCTTCCTTCTCACATTCGCGTAACTCTTCTGCCATTCCTGGGCGATCTTCAACCGATCCCGGATAACCTGTATGTTCTCCATCGTGGTTTTCACCAAATCAGGACCAATGAGCCAACCATCACCCACCTCACTCCAACACAATGGAGTGTGACACTGCTTCCCGTACAGGGCCTCGTACGGTGTCATCTCAATACTGGCCTGATAGCTGTTGTTGTAGGCGAACTCAATCAAGTGTAACTGCTGATCCCAGTTTCCGCGAAACTGCAACACACACGATCTCAGCATATCCTCAAGAGTCTGAATGGTACGTTCGGACTGCCCGTCAGTCTGAGGATAAAAAGCTGTACTAAACCGCAACCTCGTGCCCAAAGCTCGCTGCAACGCCTGCCAAAACTCAGAAGTGAACTGACTATCTCGGTCAGAAACAATCGACACAGGCACACCATGCAAGCGAACAATCTCAGATAAGTACAACTTCGCTAATCTGCCCACTGATATCTTCCCCGGAAGTGCAAGAAAGTGTGCGGATTTCGTCAATCGGTCAACAATAACCCAAATGCCAGTGTTGCCCACCAAAGTACGCGGCAACTGATAGACGAAATCCATCGTAATGTGTTCCCACTTCCAAACCGGAATCTCAAGTGGCTGTAGTTTTCCTGCAGGTTTCTGCCTCTCCGCCTTCACCTGCTGACAGATCAAACATCGACTCACGTACGCGGCAATCTCCCGCTTCATGTTGCGCCACCAATAGTACGCTCGAAGTGTATGAAACATCTTCGTACCTCCGGGATGCATCGCATACGCTGAACTATGAGCCTCATCCTGAATCTCCTTCTTCAAGTTCTCATCTCTGGGTACACATAGCCTGCCTCTTAACAGCAACGTACCGTCGTCGCTCAATCGGAACTCTGTAGGCACACCATTCTGTATCATGGTCTTCTTGCCCAATAGGTAAGAATCTGAATCCTGAGCCTCTCATACCTGATCAACCAGTATGGGTCGAACCTGAAAATTGGCCAACAAAGCTCCATCATCATCATACCCAAACACAGCACCCGTAGCTCGAAGCTCGGCTAACATCGATACTCTGGCCACTCACATGTGAAACAACGAGGCTCCAGATTTCCGGCTAAGTGCATCTGCTACAACATTGGCCTTCCCCGGATGGTACTCGAAAGTGCAATCGTAATCGTTAATCAACTCCATCCATCGGCGCTGCCTCATGTTCAGATCCGGCTGCGTTCGCAAGTAGGTGAGACTCTTGTTATCAGTGTAAATCTTACACTGAGCACCATACAGATAATGTCTCCAACTCTTCAATGCTAACACGATAGCGGCTAACTCCAAATCATGCGTCGGATAGTTGACCTCATGCGGTTTCACATGCTTGGAACCGTAGGCTACAACTCTACCATGCTGCATCAACACACAGCCAAGCCCCAACATCGACGCATCGCTGTACACAACAAACTCACCACTGTCGTCTGGCAATGTCAGAACCGGTTCGGTAGTCAATCTCTCATTCAGGAGCAAATAACTCTCCTCGCACGCATCAGACCACTCAAACTTGACGCCCTTCTTCGTCAATCTGGTCAGTGGTGTAGCAATCCAGGAGAAATCCTGCACAAACCGTCGATAATAGCCTGCTAACCCCAAGAAACTCCGAATCTCCGGCACAGTAGAGGGTCTACTCCAGTTCAGCACGGCCTCGATCTTGTCAGGATCAACACTAACTCCCTCAGCCGAAATCACGTGGCCCAGAAACTTCACACTATCCAACCAGAACTCACACTTGCTAAACTTCGCGAACAACTGATGGTCCCACAAAGCCCGCAACACTACTCGCAAATGCTTCTTGTGCTGGCCCACACTCCTGGAATAGATCAAGATATCATCAATGAATACAATCACGAACTTGTCCAGGAATCGTCGAAACACCCGATTCATCAAGTCCATGAAAGCTGCGGGGGTGTTGGTCAACCCAAACGGCATAACCAAAAACTCATAGTGCCCATACCGCGTCCTGAATGTCGTCCTAGCTACATCAGAGTCTCAGATCCTCAACTGGTGATATCCGGATCGAGGTCAATCTTCGAAAAGACTGCTGCTCCCTTCAACTGATCGAACAAGTCGTCAATCCGCGGCAACGGGTACTTGTTCCTCACTGTAATCTGATTCAGCTTCCGATAGTCGATGCACAAACGCATGGACCCATCCTTCTTCCGCACAAACAACACCGAAGCACCCCACGGAGAAACACTTGGTCGAATGAAACCTTTATCTAGCAACTCCTAGAGCTGAATCTGCAACTCCCTCAACTCTGCAGGCGCCATACGATACGGTGTCTAGGAAATCGGTCCAGTACCCGGCAATAACTCAATGGTAAAATCAATCTCCCGTACAGGGGTTATACCAGGTAACTCCGCTGGAAACATATCCGGAAACTCAGACACAACCTCAATACTACCAAGATCTGGTACTGCAACTGTAGTGTCCACAACATGGGCTAAGTAAGCAACACAACCTTTCTTCATCAACCGATCCGCCCTCATCGCGGAAATCAAACACGGTAGTGAAGTGTTCTTCTCGCCACGAAACAGTATCTCGGATAACCCTGGTCGTCGAAACGCGACCTCCTTTCTGTGGCAGTCAAACATGGCCCAGTGCGACTCCAAGAAATCCATACCCAAGATCAGATCAAAATCCACAATATCAAGCAGTAACAGATCTGCAGCTAATCCATGGCTATCAATAAACACCTCACAATCTCTGTAAACCCAACCGATGCTCATAACCTCGCCTGACGGATACAACACTCTCCACAACCCCGGAAGTAGAGATACAGGTACCGTAGCTAATGATGACAGTCTAAATGATATGAATGAATGTGTGGCGCCTGGATCTAACAATGCAAGTACAGGAATACCAAAAACATGTAACGTACCGATAACGACCTCCGGTGATGCTCTGCCCTCACGTAGAGTCATAGCATGAACTCTCGCCTGTCCGGCCGGTCGTCCTCGCTGGGGCTGTCCCTGCTATCTACCCTGACCTGCAAACTGTGCTGGTCAAACTCCCGTAGTGGCACCTCGCTCAACTCCAGAACTTTAAGTTGCCTGACCATCTGCACCAGCCAACTGAGGACACGCCCTCGCATAGTGACCCACCTGGCCACAATGATAACAGTTGAAGGTACCTCGCTGACACGAACCAAGATGATACCTATTGCATAAATTGCACAATGGATACTCCCGCGGTACAGCAAACGTGCCACTGGTACGCCGCGGATAACTAGAGCCGCTGGAATCTGCACTAGCCTGTGGCCGCCGCGGTCGATCTCTCCTCCACCTAGGTCTCTGCCTCGGTACACCAACTGGTGGGCGATATGATCCACCGCTTGAAGATGAAGCTGAACCGGAAGTATCAGAACTCTGCCTCTTCGAAGGTCCCTAACTCGGTTCACCTTCCTCAAACCGTCTCGGCCGATACCTCTGTTGTCTCTCCTGCTCAATGTCCTCGCCTCGGAGTGCTGCACTAACAAACTCATCAAAGTTGTTCCGAGGCATCGTAGTCAAGGTCGCCTTGATATTCAGATTCAATCCCAGCTCAAACCTACGACTCTTGGCTTCCTTTGTAGCCACTATATCCCGCGTAAAACGAGACAAACGGGTAAACCGATCCCTATACTCAAGTACAGACTAACTGCCCTGCCTCAAGTTCGTAAACTCCTCGTACTTGCGCTGCTGGGTAGCCTGATTAAAGTACCTCCGCATAAACAGATCACGGAACAATGTCCACGGAGTGTCAGCTGGAACTATGTCGGTGCTAACCCACCAAAAGTATGTGTCACCCTCAAGTAAACCAACTGCGGCTACTGACATCTGCTCAGGAGTATACTGCAGACGCTCACAAACACGTTCAATCTGAACCAACCATGCCTCGCATATCTCTGGATCAACTAAACCCGAAAACACAGTAGCACCCGCAGTGCGAGCTTTGACCACAGGGTCAAAACGCTCTTCCAAACGCAGCACTCGCATCAGCAAGTTGCGCGTTCGGCGATCCTCATCAGGATCCTCATCTCGATCAACACGGGGACCACGTCAAGGAGGCATCCTACTGATACAAGACAAGCACTAGGTACAGGCAGAAAGAACGTAATCATGAAACCGCAGATATTTGAGGACACACAACACCCGAAGTATTGATGAGTACCGCTGGCCAGTCGGGTCATCACTCCAGTCATGCTGTATCAACTCAAATACCCTAAGCGTCACAACTACAAGAGTCTACAGAATCTGACAACCTAATGCTCTGATACCAAGCTGAAAGGACCCAACCCCGATTCAGTTACCTAAACCGGAATCGAACCCCTTCTGAAAATACGAACCAACAAAAACTTTTCAAAATTTCGGCAGAGTTTGGTTACTAACGTAGAATTGCATAACCTGCACCCTGAAAATAACACTTCATCCTATGCCACAAAAGCCAAACTGTGGGCACCAATCCCATCCGGATTTCTCAACATCAATATATGAACCATAAACAGTAAACAGTACTGTAGTATATATAAATATATCCGAGAAAATCCGTATAAACAAGTATCAAAATGTATCAGAGCGACCTCTAGAGTAAAATATATACAATATACACATCAGTAGGCGAAACAAGAACCTACTGGTAAACACAGGTAGCTCAGATCACTAGCCTCCAAACCGCAACGTGAAACACCAAACATGAACTGCAACTGGGCACGGAAACCGAAAAGCCCAGGGGAAAGACATGAAGCACATTAGAGTGAGTGGACGAAAATAAATGTCTTTCACCGAGTAATATATGTTATAAAAACATATGCGAGTTGAAATATAAATAAATCAAATAGTATACGAGGAGACGCTGACTCCAACTCGTAAACAGAGCATGCATGAAAAATCTCACGGGGTCACTCATGGAAACGTTCGTGCTAGTACAGTCGGAATCACGGAGTCCCTGACTTCCACGTGATTCATAGCCAGAAAGGCCTCGGTTCCGGGGTACTGCCCCTCGCCGGTCAGGTAGGGGTACTTCCCCTCCTGGTGGCCTACCATCGGGGATCATCCGAGAGGCAAGTGTATCGATACAACAACGTAACTGAGACTGTACTCTCTGTAAATCAAATCATAAACAGTTCGATGCAAATGCATGAAACAACATATAAGTGTATGTATACTCGTATACGTATATCCGTATATGTATAATCGTATAATCGTAAAACACATGCTCATGTAATCCGTAATCTCAATACGCATGCTCAAGTTCGTAAATCATATAAAAGACTCGCAAGAATTCCGTGAAAAGAAATTTTTCACTCACGGGTGAGCAAAACGCGCACTCGCGCTAATCTCGAGGACCGGCGGAAGATCCATCGCCACAAGCACGATCACGATCCCGATCTCAATCTCGATCTCTTGAATATTCACAAAATATAACTGATCAATAACATAGTCCACAACTCTGTATTAAACCACGGAAACCAACCGTTCCCGGAAATATGTAATGCAGTACAAAACGATAAACGGAATTCTCGAAATCCCCACTCGAAACCTCAACTGAAAATCGGTTAACCAAATCAATCCGAAAACCTCTGGACGATAATCAGGGCGCGATTACGAGAAAAACAACATTAAAAACGTCGAAATCTGAAAAGTCAACTTTTGGCCGGAGCTCCTCCGTTGACCGCCGGCGCGCCGTCAACCGTGGAGTTCCACGGCCAAAAACTCCAGAATTAAAATCCATAACCAGGCGAACCACTTTCATAACTGCCACAAACCTCGAATCAAACCGGAACCCCATCAATTTCCCCTCGAAACAGATCGGATCAAGTTTTCCGGTGACCTAATCGGAGCACCCCAAAAAATCATCCAAAGCCACAATTATGCATACCACGAGACTCAGAGGGACGAGGGGAGTCGAATCCCCCTATCCTCCACCTCCAAATCTCGCTGGAAAACGGCCAACCGTCACCGGCGAAATCGAGGTACTCGGCCCGATTCGAAACCCCCAAAATCCTCAACAATTTCCATCAAACTAAGTATCAATCAACTCGAAATCACTCAAGGATGCTAACTATACCTTTCACGTGGCCGGAGGTGGCCGGAAAGTGGGTCGTCGGACGGCAAGCCGATACGGGAAACTCCCTCCCCTCGGGTCAACGGTCAACTTTCGAAAATAGGAAAGTCAATGCAAGTCAACGTCAGTCAATGCCCGAAATGAAATTCTCGACTAATTCTCGACTATTCCGATATTTATACTCGCGCCTCGGGTCGATCAACGGTCCGAAACGTATATACAAAATGATTCGGATGAACTCGAAACAATCGGATAAACTCGTCGGAAACTGAAACTTCAAATAATCATAAAATATTCCTCGGTTATCAGAAAAATCTTTCGGAACCACCCACGAGCTCGAAATCACGTACTCTACAACTTCCGTGAAGACACTCAACTCCAATTCTCAACTGAAAACATAGTCGCGAATCGAATCGGCAAACCACATATATAATGAAAAACTGCGACTAAACTCAATCTCGAGAATCGTGCCGAATACGCAACTGATTCTGGTTCGGGTCTTCACAATCCAGTTCTCTTAGAGGAAGCATATGCGTACATCGAGTTAACTTCTTCGACCACTATGAAAATGCATGTGGATCTAATTAAGATTTTAATTTTTAACAATATACAGATCAATATACACGTTAAATACATGGATAAAAAAAATATATGTCAATTTTCAATTATGAATATTAGGATAACAAATTATTTAAATGGCTACTAATTATTGTTGTCCTATGTCGATAGGTTATAGGAAAAAGCTCATATTCCAGAATGAACAATGTAGAAGATATAATATTTGGAAAAATTGACCGTTGGATGTCACCCAGAATGGGAGATATGCCTATGGTGAAAAATTTGCATAATTTTGAAATCATTTGGATCTTGATTAATGCAGTCAACTCTTAACCCCATATACCTACAAAATTAGAACATTCATAACTAGTTCTCCATAACTTTTTTTCTGGTCTGTTTGCACTCTCACTCTTGTGATAATTAGGTGTATCCATTCATCTAAAAAATTTAAAAATTTATCTTCTTATGAATTCACTACTTTCAGAGATACGTGTATATCGAGTTGAATTCTTCGACCATTATGGAAAATGCAGGCGGATCTAATTATGTTTTTAACAAAATACTTATACACGGATAAAAGACATTTGTCAATTTTAAATTATGAATATTGGAATAATTTTTTTTAAAAAATGCCTACTTATTATTGATATCCGATGTTGACAGATTATAGCAAAAAGCTCATATTTCAAAATGAACGAGGTATAGGGAAAAAAGAAGGCATAATATTAAGCGAAATTTAAACTCATATAGAACTAGAAGAAAAAAAATCATATATAACTAAATAATAAAAAATCATATGCATTTTAAAAATAACAATCAAGCGTTTGAAACATTTTCCTTTTCTTTTAACAAATGATGATCAATAATATTCTATGCATATAAAAAGTGCTCTCTGAAAAAGAAAGTGACGTTTCAAAAAAAATAAATTGACGGACATGGATGAGTACAGTTAAATCATCAAAGTTATGTTTTCCACATATACTGGAATTGCTTGCTTGCATCTTGACCTTTGCGCAACTAAACGGCCATATCTTTCTCTACGTATATCGGAGTTTTGAACCGTAAATTTCTACAGAAACTAGACATCCATAACTTTTCGTTCATTTAAGGTTCATTCACTAGTTTTTCTTGAGACAATACATTTTAATCATCAAAGATACTACTTTTGGAGATTCAGCAAGTTGCATGCTTGCTTCTTGACCTTTACACACTCAAACAGCCATATCCTTCACATGAATTTTCTTTTTCGAACTCTTCCTATTCAGCTCATATCTGCACTGCCCACATACGGGACAATAGTCCAAATCTTTATACTCTTTGTAAAACAACACACAATCATTTGGACATGCGTCAATTTTCCTGTACTTTAGGCCGAGCCTACTCAAGATATTTCTAACCTTATAATGGGATTTAGGAAGATTGTGATCATCAGGAAGCAACTTACATATTTTCTCCTGAATTTCGCCAAAAGCACTGACTGACATTTTGTGCTTCACTTTTATCTTCATTTTCTCCATCACATATTGCAACACATTCTCTAGACATCCAGGGTACACCGGGGTCTGCGTTTCAAGTAGCATCCTATTGTACTTATCCATCTCACTAGTGTCAGTGGCCAAACTAGCAGCGGAGAATGTGTCATCATGCCCATGAGTGGTATTGTAATCTCCATCTTAGTGTTGGTGTCTACCATGACTAAATCCCGGAAACGCATCATGGACTAAATCCGCAGTTGGGTTCCATGCAGGGGGGCCGCCACCACTGCTGCTGGATGAGGCACCATGGTAACTATACCCTGAGTTGAAGTCTGCTGAGCTGAAGTCTACTGCTTCACCATGCTCGCTCCACGTAGTGTAACTCCACATCATACCATTTTCGTATAGGTGTTGCACCATAACATTAACCTCCATATACTGACAGTTAAGACATTTTTGGCACTGGCACTTGAAACGCTTCTTTCCCTAACCATGTTCTATTGCAAAATTCACAAATTCGCTAATTTCATCCATATATCGGACATCACTTCTATTCCGCAACTTCATCCAACTCTTGTCCATACTTCTACGAAATTTAATAATTAATTAATTATCATATTAGTCAATTAACTATTATATATATACAGATTTTCAAGTAATTATTAAACTATTATATATATACACAAATTTTCAATTACCTGAATTAAATATTAATTAATTACCTTCAACAATTACCTTTATTAATTATTGGTGAATATACGTACTCTACATCAATTACTTTAATATGTCTAACATGTATGTACGTACGTTTTAACTAAATATTAACAAAAATTTTAAACATCCATGCATATATACGTACTACTGGTCTATATTAATTAACTAATATATATATATCATCAATTACCTAACTTAATCATAAATATATATTAGACGTATTAATTAATTAACAATTCAATAAAACGTATAATTAATTATATATATAAACGTTAATGGTGTTGGGAAATTAACTACGTACATACATAGCCTTCTCTGATATATGGCGAATCGATGGTCGGAGCCGGAGATATATATATATATATAATGCTAGCTAGCTAGTTTGAATTGCATGCATGTACGCGTGAGGAGAGTCTGATCAAGAGAGAGAATGATCGATATATATGAGGATGAAGTTGAGACGAGCGAGCGGAGAGGAAGAGAGTTCGGCATAGACCTTATATAATGCTTCACGATAAAGCGTCGATGCGTCATCTAAGTTACCACTTGGACGACGGAAGGACGACGGACTTTGGTTGTTTCCGTCGTCCAAGTGGATACATAGACGACGAACCTAGACCCCGTCGTCCAAGTGGCCACTTAGACCACGGTGTGTTGGTCTATTGTCCAAGTGTGTCTTAGACGACGGAAACAATTTTCGTGGTCTAAGTGCGTTTTTCTTGTAGTGTATATGGGGATCTTGATTCAGAGATATACATGAAAATGTCAGATAGCATAGTTATACCCAAATCAAGTAACTCTAAACCACGGAGTGCTTATGAAAGGACCCAACCCCGATTTAGTTTCCTAAACTGGAATCAAACCCCTTCTGAAAACACGAATCAACAAAGACCATTAAAATTTCGGCAGAATAACGCTACTAACGCGGAATTGTCATTAACCTGCACCCAGAAAATGACACTTCATCCTATGCCACAAAAGCCAAACCGTGGGCACCAATCCCATCCGGATTTCTCAATATCATAACAATAACAATAAACAATAAACATAACTATATAATATAGAAAATCCGGGAAAAACCACATAAAACATGTATCAGTATCGTATCAGAGCGACCTCTAGTGTGTATATATATACAAAATATACAATAGTAGGCGAAACAAGGAACCTACTGGAAAAGACAGGTAGCTCGAATAACTAGCCTCCGACCGCTACGTGAGACACCAGAATCAGAACTGCAAACTGGGCACGGAAACCGAAAAGCCCAGGGGAAAGGCAATAAAACGTCAGAGTGAGTGGACGAAAATAAACATATGCCTTTCACCAATTTCATATACATAATCAATGTAAAACAATGCGAGTTCGGAAAATATATATGGAGGTGTCAGGCGAATCTCTCAAGCCCGACGGTCAGGCGATTCGCTCAAGCCCAACGGTGATAGGCCAGGGGAATCTCTCAACCCCGGCGGCATAACAGGGGAATCTCTTAACCCTGCCCAGAGGAATCTCTCAACTCTGGTCAGACTACCGGTGATCAGCCGAGTAGCCGAAGCATCGATGCAGGTATGCCATCACCATAAAAATTTAAAATATACCTCCGAAAATAATAAATAAGCCCAACATCGTATATAAACAAATATGGAAAATCACGAACTCGCAACGACTGTGAAAATATAAAAGTGTCCACTCACAGGTGAGCAAAGCGCACACTCACGCTAATCACGTGGTCCGGCAGAAGATCCCTCGCCCGAAGCACGATCTCGATCCCCTGAATAATCATAAAATATATCTGATCAAAATCACAATTCACAACACTGTACCACACCTCAGAAACCAACCGTTCCCGGAAACGTATAACTGATACAAAAATAATCAACCAAATTCCCGAAATCTCCACTCAAACCCTCGACTGAAAATCCGGTACCTAAATCAACTCGAAAACCTCAAGGCGACGATCGGGGTGCGAATACGAGTGAAACGACATTAAAATCATCAAATTCTAAAAAGTCAACGGGTCGCCGGAGCTCCGCCGGCGCGCCGTTAACCGGAGAGATTTTCCGGCGGCCAAGCTCACCGAAGCTTCATCTTAATGAGCCCAACACATCTCTCAACTGTGACAAGGACCAATTCCGGCCACACACGCTAGAAATCATCTCGAAACCCACGGGGTTCCACCACCGCCGGCGACCACCGATTTCCTCCGATCTCCGTCCACAGCGCACGGCGGCCTTCGAGACCACTCCCAAAGGCACCGTCGTGGCCCCACGGTCCAAACCCCTCAATCCCCGGCCACCCCCGTGGCCGGAGCACCACCGTCAAAACAACCCAAATTCGGCCGGAAAAACCTTGAATTTCAACTCAATATTTCTCCCTCAATTCTCAACGAAATCAAGAAATTCCAAGTTCTAAACTGCTTAGAATCACGAGGAGAACATTTTACCTTCCAAAGTCGTGGCCTGAAACGGCCGGAATCGGCGAGTCTACCGAAGAATTCAAACGGTCCGAAAATTCCTCCACGGGTCAACTCGGTCAACGCCTCCAAACTCGGTCAACGCCGGTCAAACTTCCCGAACAGTGTTTTCGACAATTTTTCGACTATTTCTGATATTTATACTCGCGTCTCGGGACGATCGACTGTCCAAAATGGATAACCATTACGATTCAGATAAACTCAATACGAACGGATAAACTCGATGAAATTCTGAAACTTCAAATATTCATATTATATTCCTCGGACGTTGAAATAATCATCCGGAACTGCCCACGAACTCGAAATCACGTGTACAACAACTCTCGAGAAGAAACTCAACTCAAATTCTCGGCCAATAATTAAGTCGTGATTAAAACCGGCGAATCAATCAATTATCAGAAAACAGTAATTACGCGCTAACTTGTGTATTAAGCTGATTACTCTACTGATTTTGTTCCGGGTCGTCACAGCTTATGTGATAAGATTGAGACATTCACCATATGGAGTAAAGCAATCCGATCAGATATGATACACACATCTAAATGACTACTTGATTGGGAATGGATGTAAGAATCATAAGTTATGCCCATGCGTGTTCATTAAACGAATAAGTTCAGGATTTGTCATTGTAGTAGTATATGTCGATGACATGAATGTCATCGGATCTCTTGATGAGATTAATGAGACAGTTGACTACTTAAAATCCGAGTTTGAGATGAAAGACCTTGGATACTAGATTTTGCCTTGGTTTAGAGCTAGAACATTGAGTTGGTGAAATTCTTATTCACTAGTTGGCTCAAGCAATTTAATATGGTCTAAGCACACCCTCTTAGCACACTAAAGGTTGTTCGAAGTCTAGAACCCATAAAGGATCCGTTTCATCCAAAAGATGATGATAAGGAAATTTTTGGAGGAGCTGAGATTCCATATCTCAATGCAATTGGAGTTTTGTTGTATTTAGCTTAGTGCACACATCCAAACATTACTTTCCTAGTGAATTTATCAGCTAGATTTAACTCTGTGTCTACGCAACAACATTGGAATGGAATAAAGCATATCTTCAGATACTTGAAAGGATCCATTGACTTGAGCTTATTCTTTCCCTACAAAGAAACTAGAGAGAAACTAGATTTTCCGAATGGGATGCCAGAGACGCAGCATTTCGACCCCTCGAACACATGTCTCGATCCATCAAGCAAGACTTCGTAGAAGTCTTTCGACCTGTTGAAGGATCACCCAGCTGCCAACGTTGCATCTTCTTGCAATGTAGTCTCTTATTCTGAGACACTGACTGATGTTTTGGTAGGATTTGCCGATGTTGGGTACCTATCTGACCCACATAAAGAACGTTCTCAAATCGATTGTATTTTCACCATTGGGAACACGGCGATATCTTGGAGATCTACAAAGCAAACCATTATTGCTTCTTCCTTGAATCATTATGAAATCATAGCTCTACATAAAGTTGTTAAAGAGTGTGTCTAGCTTAAGTCAGTAATACACCATATTTGAAGGTCTAGTGGTTTGCCATCTACTATGACTGCACCAACTTACATCTTTATGGATAGTGCAACTTGCATTAAGAGTATAAGGTTGGGTTTTTTTAAGGGTGACAATACAAAACACATTTCGCCGAAGTTTTTTTACAATCAGCAACAACAACATTTCTTGAATATCCATGTGAGTTAGAATGGTTTTGTGGATAATGTTGCAGACTTGTTTACCAACCCACTTTCAAAATCTACTTTTGAGAAACATGTGAAGCGCATTGGAATGTGACACTTATCTGAACTCTGAGATTGAGTTAACAATCAGAGAGAGTCTTTTTAGAAGACATCAGGAGGAGTTTACATCACATGTAGTAGTATCATCTGTAGTTGATGTGTTGTACTCTTTTTCCCTTCGACCAAGCTTTTGTTTTGCCAATATGGTTTTTGTTAACTTGGTAAGGTGTTTTGTGAAACAACAAGTTATGCATCAAATTAGGAGTCGACACAAGAGAGAGTGTTTAAGAAAATTATATTCTGTATCTTCTGATGTGTGTCTTGTTCTAATTCGATTAGAATAGAGATTATAGAAATCCCTGATTATTTGGGAAATTGATTGTATTGATTGTAATATCTGTATTTAAGGTCTCATTATCAATGAATAAATGGACAATTTCTGTTATTATCCTTTTATCCTTCAATGAATTGGTTTTGGTTGAGGACCAGATTCTCTAGCATCTGAGAGAGAGAGATAGAGAGAGAGAGAGAGAGAGGAACCCCGTGCCAAATTTTTATATTTATTTCAACCACATAATCTACATGTGGATTACTGGATAGCTGAGATTGTTCATCCCATTCCATTCCATTCCTTATTTATTTATTTATTTATTTTGGTTACATGGAGGTCTAAACAAACCCAGATAAAACTAAAAATAACAAAATCAACTAGGTTCACAAAGAGACCCAAAAACAACTCCTCTAGACAAAGTCTTGTTCTCTAAATCATCTGTTACTAAACAATTAACCCAGGAGCATGAGTTGAACTATACTTATAAAACATATCAGTTACAACATTGCCTTCCCTAAACACACGAGATAAAGGTGTCTTGTCAAACTTCTGCATCATGGAGGTATGGCCAGCAATCAAAGCTCCATTAGGATGCTTATCAGAATCACCCTTATTCATCAATTTTACCAAGACACTAGAATCAGACTCAATCTGAACCTGTCTTAAATTCATCTCACCAGCCAACCTTAGGCCATGATATAAACTCCAAAGCTCAGCCTATAAAGCAGAACCGATGCCAACATTAAACTGAAAACCCTTGATCCAAAGACCAATGGATAAGACCCGCGATGGAAATGAGACATTTGTCTGAATTTCTTACTTTCCATTGTGAGTGTTTATTCACATTAGAATGTGAGTTCACGCCTCGACCCTTAACATAGGATTTAGCAATTAGATTTTCAAGATTAGACAACATCATTCTTTGTTCAATCAATTCTGATTTCAGTTCATTTTGAACCTGCTATCAGATTGTTCGGGTTTTTCAAAAGTTTGAGCTGAATCTAAATATTTTTCCAACTTACTGCACCAAGGTCTAATGTGGCCTTTCTCCCCACATAGGTGACAATTAGGAATGAATTTTACCCTTTCAGGAACATACCTTGATTCTGAAGAGAAATTAGACCGACTTTTTCCTTGATCTTTGTTACAAATGCTCCCTCTGAACTTCAGTGAGTCCCTAGTATCAGTCTCCACAGCTTTGGTGATATATGTAGAGCTTTTGATAAAGTTGACCGTTTTGAGATATCCAAATCCACTGGTGTCACCATGATCTTTTTTGTAGAGCAATAGTTGATTGACATTTTGAGAAATTTCATCAAACTTAAGGAATATTTCCTCAGTCTTTTTCAGTTGTTCCTGCAAAGATTTTACTTCCAAATTAAGAGAAACATTCAAGAGAAGATGAGCTTTTACCTGAACCTCGAGTTGATCAACTTTCTTTATCAATTCATCATTATCCTGACACTTATGATCCACTGGAATTTCAGGGAGAATTTTTTGTTCATCTTTCATCTTCCTCAGCTCATTTTCAAGATTTGCTTTATCTTGTCGAAGATAATCAATCTCTTCTTCCAGGATTTTGGTTTGCTTGACCATAGCCTTTGAAGCTTTGTACAGCCTCATGTACCTGTCATTTACTTCATCATCAGATACCTCAGAGTCATCTTCAGAATCTTCAGTCTGAGTAGATCTTATGGAGGAGACTAGTGCCAGATTCTTTTATTTCTTTTTAGTATCCTTGTCTTCATCACTATCACACCAAGAAGAAGACTTCAGTGCCTTAGGTTTCCTATCTGCAAAACGCTACAGTCATGTGGCCAATGCCGCCACATTCAAAATATTTTGGTTTCTTTTTATCAGACTGAGTGTTTTTTTCATTCTTTTCATTTTTCTTAGAAGAGGAACTAGTGGAAGAATTCTTCCTGTTCTTAAGCAACTTTTTGAACTCTTTGACCATTAAGGCCAAGTCACTGGACTCACTAGACTCAGATTTTCCCTTGCTTTTCTCCTCTTTTTCAACAGATTGAAGAGCAATGCTCTTGGACTGTTGATCAATTTTGGTTGGTTTCTTTATCCTTCCCCTTATCTCAAAAGTTTTAAGATTTCCAACTAATTCTTCTAAGGTGTAGATGTCTAAATCATGACAGTCTTCTATAATTGTTCCCTTGACCTTAACTCTAGGTGGTAGAGCCCTTAAGAATTTCATAACTACTATGTATTCTTCTATTGGTTCACCAAGGCTCCTAGCCTAACCAACTACCTTACACAATCTAAGATGAAAATCATCAACAGATTCATCATCTGCCATAACTATCGTCTCAAACTCATACATGAGAGCCTAAATTTTTTGAAGTTTGACTTTAGTGTTGCATTCATTTGTCACCTTTAGGAGATCCCAAGCTTCCTTAGAAGTAACACAATGAGCTACACAAACTCTTTCCTTATCACTCAAAGCTGTAAACAGACAGGTCTTAGCCTTATAGTCTCTTTGAAGATAAAATAATTCATCTAGGGTGTAATCATCTATTGGCTTACTTTTAAGAATCTTATCAGCATCTCCTTCCTTTGGTTTTAGTATAAGAGGAACCTATTCTCTCTTAACAACTCTCCAAAGGATCAAGACTATACAGAAATGATTCCATATAGATCTTCCAGTTTGAGTAGTCTTGACCATCTAAGTGTGGAGGAACTGTCATGGAACTAGTAGCTTTATTGATTTTAGGATCCATTCTAGCCCGGATCTAACCTAAAGATGCTACCCCCTTAGTTAGGCTCTGATGTCAATTGAAAGTACTAAAAAGCTAGAATAGGAAAGAACTTTTAACACACGAGATGTTAACGCAGGGAAAACCTCCAAAGAGGATAAAAAACCCTGCGAGGCTTTTCCGAAAAGCACCAAAACCAAATTCACCAATCTCAAACTGTTTGTACATTTTAGACAATTGAAATACAACAATAAGCACCTTAATGCTAAATTGTAAAGCAATTACTAACAGAACCAGTTTGAATCAACTTCTCCTTGTTAAACTAGGAAAGCTCTTTGTTTCCTTCAACAAGTAGCAAGCTTCAAGCACCAGCAAGCTTAATCTCTTTAAACTTTGCAGTAGACACAACTTGCACAAGTAACAAAGGTAGACAACAAAAACAAAACTCTAACCGCTAGAGTTCTAATCTCAGATATGATCAAAAATCATGTATTCTGTGAGATACTCCGTAACCTCTTTACACATCTCATATATATATATATGGTTGTGGTCTCAATGACCTAATGTCCACATCTTCTTAGAGTTCAGCTGCAAATCAATCACTTTGATTGCAAAATCTCTCTGATGTGATAGTATTCTAGTTTGACAGAATTACTTTAACCTTATCAGATTAGCAGCGGATCCATATCATTAATTGATGTAAAACATATCAATACTAACCTTAACTAGATAAGATAAGAAATCATCCTTAACAATTAGGATACCTTACCTTCCATAAAGACAATGTCTTTAAGCTTTGAACTCAAGTACCAGTGCCATAGTTGTGAATGATTTGCCATAACATTTACTTATACCAACCAACATTAGTAGTTCAATAAGCCAAGGCAGCACCATTGGGAACAAACCTAACATTGATCACTGGGGAACTCACCACTAAAGCTTTGCACGCCGCTAGCCTCACACCGCCAAGCAACTCCTCCACTTCCTCTGTTGTCGCTAGCTCTTGCTGTCAATATCTCTCCACCAAAAAGGCAAGAATTATCGCCACGATTCGCTATGCACAAAAAACCCAAAACTGAGGCTTCAGCAATCCCAATCCTCGGATCCGAACATCGATGCTAATGGGCCAGAAACAAAAAAAATGAATGGGCTCAAGAAGTGAAGACCTCGCCGGAACCAACTTCAACTTTCAATCATTGGTGAAATAGACATCGATCAACCTGACAACCTCTATATATCTAACGGAACAGAGCCCAAAGCTAAGATATAGCTTTTTTCAACTGGCAATCGGGGTAACTGTTCTGGAGGAGGAAGCTAGGTATCGTGACGAATAAAGGAGAAGAAGAGTTCTTCTCTTAGCGGCCTTGACTATCCAGCAACAAATAAAAACTCAATCAAGTGGCTAGGACTGGGCCTTTAAACTGAAATCCCAACCTGTTTGGCCCGAAAACAGAATCCGAAATCAAATGACTCAAATAAAACAGGCTGGCTAAGTTTTGGACCCGAAACTGACTAGACCCGAACTGGAAGGTTTTAATTCAATACAGTTCAGTTCTGAAAGGACCCAACCCCGATTTAGTTTCCTAAATCGGAATCAAACCCCCCCCCCCCCTGAAAACACGAACTTGTAAAAATCGTAGAAATTTTGGCAGAGTTTCACTATAATGTGGAATTACCATTAACCTGCACCCGAAAACACACTTCATCCTATGCCACAAACAAAATCCAAACCATGGGCACCAATCCCATCCGGATTTCTCAATATCATATCATAATAGTATAAAGTAATAAGTAAAACTGTAATCTTTACAGAAATCTGAAAAAATTATATGAAAATGTTGACATCAGAGTATTCAGAGCGAACTCTAGTATATATATACATAAATATACAACAGAAGGTAAAACAAGAAACCTAATGAAAAAGAAAGGTAGCTCGAACACTAAGCCTCCGACTGCGACGTGCAACACCAGAATCTGAACTGCAAACTGGGCATTGACAACAAAGAGCCCAGGGAAAGACATATACACCATTAGAGTGAGTGGACGAAAATAAATATCTTTCGCCGAATAATATATGTTATAAAAACATATGCGAGTCTAAATGAATGAATATGATATAGTACACAAGGGAGACTCTAACTCCTCATGCGTACAGAGCATGCATCGTAAAACTCTGCGGGGTCACTCATGGACACGTCCGCGCTAATACAGTCTGAATCACGGGATCCCAGACCTACACGTGATTCTAGCCAGAAAGGCCTCAGGTCAGGGGTCACAGCCTCCCCCGGTAAACATCCTCGGGGATCAGCCGGGATGCAAATGTATCGATACAACAATATATACTGTGACTGTACTCTGTATAAACCAAATCATAAATAGTTCTATGCAAGTGTATAAAGCATAATGTAAATGCATATACGTAATACATAATTGTATAAGCATATTCGTTGATGCATATTCACAAATGCATAATCGAAAAACACATGCTCGTATAAATCATAATCTCATATGCATGCTCATTCTCGTAAAACGTGTAATAAGGACTCGGAACTAATCAGTGAAAAGAAATGTCCATTCACAGACAAGCACAGCGCGCAAACGCGCTAATCCCGAGATCCGGCGGAAGATCCCTCGCCCAAAGTACGATCTCGATCCCCTGAATAATCACAAAATATAACTGATCAAAATCACAATTCATTACTCTGTACCACACCTCGGAAACCAACCATTTCCGGAAACATATGACTCGAATACAAAATAATCAACGAAAACCCCTAAATTCTCCACATCAACCCTCGACTAAAAATTCGATAACCAAATCAACTCGAAAACCTCAAGGCGATGATCGGGGCACGATTACAAGCAAAACGACATAAAACTCGTCAAAAACAAAGAAGTCAACTCTCTGTCAGAGCGCCGTCGTTGACCGCCGCCGTCGGCAGCGGTGCGGCGTCAACGGTGACGGATTCCGGCCAAAATCTCCAGATCACAAATATTCTTCAAGCCCAACACATTTCTCTTCTACATCGAGCTCCAATTCCAAGCCCACCGGCCGGAATTGAGCCCAAAACCCACAGAATCCATGGATTCCGGTGAGTTTCCGGCGAGCTCCCAAACCTCAACCAATTGCAAAATTTCTTCACCCAAAAGCTTCACAAGGATGAGGGGAACCTTTCCCCCCACCACCCCGACCCCAAAAGTGGCCGGAGCCGGCCACCCGAATCCGGCAAAATCTATGAACTTCACTGAGCTCGTTCTCCCTCATAACCTCATCAAATCACACAAATCCAAGTTCCAAATCATAGGAAATCAAGAGAGGATTCTAACCATACCAATTTCATGGCCGAAGGTGGCCAGAATCGGCGGGTTGGACGGCGGCAGTTCGCAACACGCGGTGGAGCTCCGGTCAACGAAAGTCAATTCTTGGTCAAACTTCCCAAAACAATGATTTTCGACAATTTTACGACTATTCCGATATTTATACTCGTGGCTCGATACGATCGACGGTCCAAATCGAATCACATCCACAATTCGGATAACTCAAATTCAAACGGATAAATACGACGAAATTACGCAATTTCAAATATTCATAACATATTCCTCGGTTATCGAAACAATTATTCAAAACCTCCCACGAACTCAAAATCATGCATACTACAATTCTCGTTAAGAGACTCAACTCAAATTCTCGCCCGATAATTAAGTCGTAAATCAAACCGCCAATTCAATTAATTACGATAAACTGTGATTACTTGCACAACTCGCGGATTAAGCTAATTAACGTGCTAATTCTGATTCGGGTCGTCACAGGTTCTCTCTGGGTCCTGAACCGAGTAAACCCGAAACCTAAATTCGAATTGCACACGTATCGCTTATCTAGTTGTGTTGTATTTACATTACTATAGATCTGCTCACACTCTCTCTTTCTCTCTCTACACATATAAAATAAAATTTAACCCTACCAACCTTTCTCTCCTTTCTCTCTCTCTTCTCTCAGCCGAAACCCATCTCTCTTTTCTCTCAGCTGAAACCTTAAACATCAATCAGATTGAAGCTCTGTTGCCGCTTCAATTGAAGCTAGCTGCGCTTTCCAAGATTCTAACAAGCTCTTCCGTGGAAAAAGACCTCTTCGTCTGTGCCACTTGCTCTTTCCATCCCGACTACCGCTTCTAGCCTTCTACGATGCCTTTGTCAAAAAAAAATGTGTTTCCTTTAAAATAGCATTTGGACTCGAAATGGGTCGAACCGAACCAAATTCACTCAGATTGGGTCCATTCGGTTTAGAATCCCAAAAATGAAATACCAACCTGGATCGAAACCGAATATTATTTTGGGTTCGGATTCGGATCAGGCCCAAACCCGAACCGATCTGACCCGAGCCCAGCCATAAATGTGGTGGCTGGTTTCTTCCTAGCTAATGATGAGAAGGTAAAGAAAGTCATGGCCCTCATGTAGCCACGTTGCCATTCCATTAAGCTTAGAAACATGCCCCACTATCCCAGCGTGAAAACAACTTGGGATGCCATACACTTTGGCCACAAATTCAATTAACTCAATGCACTTGAGCATCCAACCGCACAGCAACAAATAGGCTGCAGCACCTGAACGCATTTAAGCCAAGCTAAGGGCCTTATCGATAGCCTTCAAACGGCAACATGTATACAATTTATATTATATTATGAAGGAACCCGCTAACAAGATAAGCTTTCTACTCACCTTGCTACTGTCCCTTGAGCATGTCTCCTATCACAAGATCAAAGCGTGTCTACAATAGCTTCTTAAACGCATATGTGCTCATGTATGTATGTGAATTACTTAATACACTTCTATGCATGTGTACAATCAAGAAAGCATGCTTAGTACTGTTTAAGGACATTACATGTCTAACTTACTCAAACATGTCATATAGCTAAAAGGAACAACTCTTCACAAATCAAGCATGTTGACAGTAGCTAGAATACTCCACATTTGTACAAAGTATGTGATTACTCAATCAAAATACGCATGTGTGTTTGTCACAACTTATATGCTCTAAGTGCTTCACGAAAGCCTATATTCAAGCATGTGTTAATGTGATCACTTAATCATAGTTGATGCCATGTTTCATATACATAATGAACCAAGCATGCTCACCAAATTACAACATGTTTCTCAAGATAATTAATATGTGATCGCCCGTTAGAGCAATATGAAACTTAAACATAGTTGATGCCATGTTTCACAAACATAACGGACCAAGCATGCTTACCAAATGAAACCGTTAGAGCAATATGAAAGTTAATCATTGTTGATGCCATGTTTCACAAACATAACGGACCAAACATGCTCACCAAATTACATGTTTCTCAAGATAATCAATATGTGTGATATACGCATTTTATGCTTGATTCTTAACGCATTTTCCTTTACGTTTAGCTTTGTTATTTTCTTAGTTTTTATGTTTTTAACTTAGTTTACCTTTTTTAGGTCAAATACGAAGTAAAAGAATAATCGGTGCACTTCAGAGGATTTTTGCGATTTCTGAGCATCGGAGATGGGCTGGCCCATAAAGCAATTTTTATGCCCATTTGTCAAAGTTTATTTCATCCCAAAATGGAGGCCCAAGTCATGTAATTCAACAGCCCTAGCCACTTGGTGAAGAGGAAAAGTCAAGAATGGCAAGCTTAGGGACTACGCTTGGTGACTCAAGCTTGGTGACTCATTCTTGATGACTAAGGGGATGACTCAAGGCTTATCTTGGTTATTCTTAGCTGATCTTGATGACTAAGGGGGTGACTAGGGGCATGACTATGGGTAATGACTAAGGGAGCATTAATGGATCAGCCAAGTTGGAAGGAAGAGGCAAGGCAATCCCTTGGCCTATATATAAGGGCTGGCCAACCAAGAAGAGGGCATCACTCATTTCACTTGCCAAAGCTCTACACATATATCTCTCCTCCATAAACACATCAAGGATCCCATCCAAGCCGAAGCACTCCATCCTCCACAAGCATCAGATCGTTCACAATACACTAAGTCCCTTGTGAATGAGAAGCATCCTCCAAAGAAGTCATTAAGCACTCAAGACAAAAAGTGTAACCATGATCTTCAATTTTCATTCTTTGGCTTTGTATTGGATCATTTTGATGTATTTAATGAAGAACAAGTTTGGATTTAAGTTATATGTTTTTAAGCCTTTCCGTAGCTTACATGTGTTTATGATTTCGGGCCTTTTATATATGTTTGATACAATCTTAAAGCTTCTAAACCATATGTTAGATGATACGCTAAGTCCCTCTCTTTTGCATGTTTCGATGATCGTACTTTGTTTATGGTGTTTAGACGCTAAGTTGCACTCCTACTCAATAATCAAGCGTGTATACTTAGTTAGAAGTCATAATTTTTGTAGCTTACTTAGAGCTTTAAGGCATGAAAAAGGGTAAGGTCAATAAGATGAGATGATCACTTGTAATTAGTAATTTAGAACTTATTTTTCGATGTAGAAAGCATGTTTAAGAGGTTCTTTGATTCTTGTTGTTTTGCTTGTCTTAGTTGGAGCATAATAGAGTTATAGGTTTTTGAAATATGTTTACTTGCCATATTTTGTCTTTATTTTCGTAGGAAATTAATCAATCAATGTCCAATCCCCCCATACCTTTAAATTTCTGTTCAAGAACAAAACCATGCATGCACCCTCTAACTCCCCAGATAGAATGATCCCTACTCACCAATGCTACATCCACAAAAGAAGGGTTTTAAATTGTATACGTGTGAACTATGTGTTGAGTGTCTACTTTGTGTTAATATTTGATGCATGTTTTGCGTGTATCAATGTGCTCGCCCTACACACATATACCATGTGTTAGGACGCTTGTTGCTCACTTGAGCCATTTCATATATGTGCTACAAATATGCTTTAAATATGTCATGCCATGCTACAAAATCAAATCATATGCAAGTTATACACTTTGTTAAACTTGTTGTTTCACATGCATCAAATACATATATGCCTCGTAAATTGATGGACTCATGGACTTTAAGATAGCCAAAACGAAGAGGTACCCCACCGTTTGAGCTATCATGGGATAAGTAGCAAGTTTGCTTGTTGCCATTAAGCGGCTCAAAACAAGCAAGTTCATTTTGGAGTCCAACCCGATAGGCAAGTGGCAACTTTTCTTGCGCTATCATGGGACACATAGCAAGTTCACTTATCGCTATTAAGCGGCTTGAAAAAGCAAGGTCCGTTTTAAATTCCAACTCAATAGGCAAGTGAAAATTTTGCTTGCGCTATCATGGGACAGGTTGCCAAGTTTTCTTATCGCCATTAAGCGGCTTGAAAGAAGCAAATCTAATTGTTTGTCGCCATTGTAAGTGGCTCAAAAAAAAACAAGTCCATTTCGGAGTCCAACTCGATAGGCAAGTGACAATTTTACTTGTGCTATCATGAGACAATTAGCAAGTTCGCTTATCACCATTATATTATAAGCGACCTGAAACAAACAAGTTCATTTTGGAGTCTAACCCGATAGGCAAGTTGCAATTTTTCTTGCGCTATCATGGGACAAGTAGCAAGTCTGCTTGTTGCTATTAAGCAGCTCGAAACAAGCAAGTCCATTTCGGAGTTCAACCCGATAGGCAAGTGGAAATTTTGCTTGCACTATCATGAGACAAGTTGGAAGTTTGCTTGTCGCCATTAAGCAGCTCGAAACAAGTAAATTTGTTTTGGAGTCCAACCCGATAGGCAAGTAGAAATTTGGCTTGCGCTATCATAGGACAAGTACCTAGATTACCATTAACCTGCAGTGGAAAATACATTTCATCCTATGCCACTAACCCAAACCGTGGGCTCCAATACCATCCGGATTTCTCAAAAACATATCATAATGTAAAGCAATAAACAAAACTATAGTTTTACAGAAATCCGGAAAAATCATTTGAAAATATAAACATAAACAGTACTCAGAGCGACCTCTAGTATATACATATATACACAACAGTAGGCCAAACTAGAAACTTACTGAGAAAGGAAAATTAGCTCGAATACTATGCCTCCAACCTCGACGTGCGACACCTGAATCTAAACTGCAATCTGGGCAAAGAAAACAAAAAGCCAAAGAAAAGACATATAAACTGTTAGAGTGAGTGGACGAAAATAAATGTCTTTCGCCAACTAAATATATATGTTCATAAAAAACATATGCGAGTCTAAATGCATAAAAATCATATGGTACATGAGGGAGACTCTAACTCCTCACGCGTACAGAGCATGCATCGAAAATCCCGCGGAGTCACTTATGGACACATCCGCGCTAGTACAGTATGAATCACTGGATTCCAGACCCTCACGTGATTCCAGCCAGAAAGGCCTTAGGTCAGGGTATCTGTCCCCCCCCCCCGGGTAAAGGCTTCGGGTCAGGATCACAGTCCCCTCTGGTAAACATCCTCGGGGATCAGCCAAGATGCTAAGTGTATCGATACAACTATATATACTGAGACTGTACTCTGTGTAAACCAAATCATAAATACTTTTCCATGCAAATGTATAAAGCATAATATAAATGCATATTCGTAATACATAATTATAAAAGCATATTCGTCGATACATATTCGTAAACGCATAATCGTAAAACACATGCTCTAATAAATAATAATCATAACTGCATGCTCAAACTCGTAAAACGTATATAAAAGACTCGCAACCAATCAATGAAAAGAAATGTCCACTCACAGACAAGCACAGCACAAAATGCGTTAATCCTGTGATCCGGCGGAAAATCCCTCGCCAAACGAACGATCACGATCTCCTGAATAATCATAAATATCACTGTTCAAAATCACAATTCAAAACCCTGAACCACATCTTGAGAACCAACCATTCCCGAGAACATATAACTCGAATATCGACGAAATCGTCAAAAATCCAATAAACACACTATAAAACCTCGCCACAAATTCCGATGCTCAATTGAAAATATAAACCTCACCATTGCGATCAGTGCGCGATTCCGAGTAAAACGACATAAAACTTGTCGAAAATCACCTCGGCCGGAAAACCGTCGCACACGCCGCCGAAAAATTTCATCGGCCCAGAAAATTGCAACCTACACATGAATTTGAAGATATCAACATTTCCAACAACTTTGTAGTTCAATGCTAAGCCCAATTTTGACCGGAAAACCTCCAAAACTCACCTTGAAGTCAAAAATCCTCGCCGGAAGTCATTAACTCCGATCGGCCACCACCGGCCACGGCAAGGTGCAAGACCACTTGGGTTCAACTCACCTCTCCATGGGCTTCAAAATCCCTATAGGGTCAACCTCCAACTCGGCTGCCACCGCCGCCTCCGTCGCCGCCGAATCTCGCCGGAAATTCCCTAACTTTGCCGAGTCGTTTCTCCCTCCTCCATCCACCATAGAGGACGATCCACCTACCAAACTGAACAGGAGCACGAGCCCATTACTTTTCATCAAGGGACCACAGCCAACCGTGGCCGGAATAAAGTACAACAACAGCGACGAACTTGGTGACCAAAACGGGTAATTTCGACCCACGAGTCAAAGTGGTCAACAACCCAGTTTCCCAATTTGGAAAGTTTCCAAAATCATCACGTATTCATGCCATATTTATACCGTACACGTATCGTCCAAATTGTATCGAAACCAAACAGATAAACACGACAAAATCCAACGGCCGAAAATATTCATAACTTATTTCACGTAACTCGAAATCATCCTCCGAAAATTCTCACGAACTCGAAATTAAATTCTCTACGACTTCCGTGAAGGAACTCAAATCAAATTCTTACCCAAAAATTTAGTCGTGAACAAACCCGCCAAATCGACCAATTACGACAAAACCGCGACTAATCGCGAAACTCGCAAATCAAGCCGATAAACATACCATTTCCGGTTCGGGTTGTCACAGGGAAAGCTTGAATTATTTCATATGTTGCATGGGAGCTTGAGGCTTTGGAGGCCTAGCTTGAAATGGAGGACGTCGATATCCTTGTTGAGGTGCCGAAGGGTTAAGACATCCCTTATTGCTACTCCACTTGAAACTGGATGATCATGGTTGCCAAATTTGTTGTTGTAATTATTGTAAAGTTTTTCTTCTTGATATCCTCCAACTGCTTTTACTTACTCCACTTCTCCATTCTGGTCCATCATAGTAAAGCAGTGACAAACACTACAAACGGGTCTTTGAGCTGCCTTTGCTCTCTTTGTCTCGAGTTCTAGCACTTGTTCTAGCATGGAGGCTACTTTGTCATACTTCTCATCTAAAACTTGATTAGAACTCACTTCATTTACTTATTTGAGAAGAGCCATCCCATATTGAGCATCATTGTTTGCTCGGTTCTCCAAAAGTGTGCGAGTTTCTGTTTCATCTAAGTCCATGAATGCTCCATTTGCAGCGGCATGAAGAAGCTTTCTATCAATCTGTTTAAGACCATCATAGAAGTAGTTCATGAGGTTGGTCTCCTAAAATCTATGGGAAGGGCAAGTGGCATATAGAACCTTGAAACGATCATAATATTGGTCAAAGAACTCATCAGATGCTTTTGTTATTCCTATGATCTTCTTCCTCAAAACAGTGATTTTTTAGGCCAAAAAGTACTTAGCCAAGAACAGGTTCACAAGTTGCTTCCATGTGGTGATGTGATTTGGTGGAATTCCCAAAAACCAAGTTTGAGCTCTATCCATCAAGGTGAAGGAAAAACCCTTGAGCTTGAAAAGTTCTTCATCTATTTCGGTAGGCTTCATGCTCATGCATATAAACTAAAATTGCTTAAGGTGCATGTTCGGATCTTCATTGGAAAACCCTTGGAAGATAGGCAAACGATGGAGAAAGCCAGTTTTCAACTCGATGTCCTTCTTTTTAGCTTGTGGTTATGGAAAGGCAATGAATGATGGACCAATACTTTATTCGGTGGAGCAAGTGTGTCGGCGAAGTGACTTGCATTCGTTGTTGTTGGCCATGTGGACTTGCTCTTGTTCTTTATCAGAAAAGTACTCGATGGAATGATGAGATAAATATGGAGATTCAGACCTATCCTCAGTGAGAGGAGGCTCAAATTCTTGCTCCCTTTGTTCCGGAACCACTTGAGACTTGAGATGAGCTATCCGGTCCGTGAGTGCTTGTAGGTTGGTACTAGAAGATGCAAGATTCAAATTGGACATTCATAAGCCTGAGCATCCACCAAATATCAAGTGTTAGTATCATAAGAATACACAATGAATGCAAGATACTTGGCCAAAAAAATGTAGAAAACCAAAGAAAACAAACAAAAACACATTAAAACACACCAAATCACACAAAAGGCTTAAAAAGCTTCTAAACACTCTAAAACATTCTAATTTAACGTTTAAACACTAAATGCAATGCAAACATGTATGCAAATAATTTAAACGATCTAAAATGTATGCAAAGTGGTTAGAATACTCTAAAATGCTCAAAGCAAGCTAAAACACACATATATAACATTTTCTACAAATAACTTTTCATAGTCCATCTGGGTGAATCTGGCAATCTACAAATAATCAAATTTTTTAAGAGTTGTAGACCACCAAAAACTATGATCTTGAGCTCGTTGGAAATAGAACTTCAAGAGATTTCCAGAGAGGTATCATATGCATATATTTGGGCTTCGAAATCAATCTTAGTGCTCCTTTGAAGCTACAGACATGTAGCTTAATTTTCTTCTTCCTGCTAGGAGTAGGGATATCTCCACTTTCTAGATTTTGTTGTTCTTCTTCTTCTCCAAGAAATATCAAGGCCGAATTACCTTGTTTTGGACTCTGATTTTGGGCTTCAATTTGGGCTCTGAGTTGATCTTCATTTTGGGCCGGTCCAAATGCTTGATCTGTCCGCCATCTTCCCTAGCTCGAGTAGGAGAAATGCTTCCATCTTCATTTTCACCATTTAACATCATTTTCATTTGTAATTTTGGTTGCTATTGCTTAACACCATGTGGGAGACCATTTTGCACACCATTTCTTGGATCAGTTTTGCTGTCTTCCGGAAAATTCCGCCATGTCATTCCTAGTTGAAGTAAGCAAGTTTTTCCTCATCAATTTATGAAACTTCATTTTTCAGCTCCATGAACTTCTGGAATCTTGGCCGAGTTGCACACCTAATTCAAGTAGGAATCCTAGTTAAAGTAGGAAAATACCATTCTTCCTAATCAAAATAAGGAACTTCCACTTAGCACGTTTTCAGCTCATTTATGTCTCCTTTATTCATCTCATTAATTTAAAAACTAAAAATAACAAAGTAATTTAGAAAAGATAATATTAAGGTCATAACATAGCTAAATGTAGAGAGAAATATGTTACGAATCAAGCATAAAATGTGTAGATCAATAGGACATCAATCACGCATGCAAACATCATGTGCATAACTCGCTACGCCAATGCTAAACGCCTCTCACACTTGGCCCCCATGCACTAGCATACACTGATAACACATCACTCATGCAAACTTGCATATCCCGTCTTGTCTATCTTGAATGGTCGTGTGACTTCCTTATTGGATGATATATTGTAAATTCACGTGACTATTTTCTTGCCCAGCACCATCTTTACGACTATACATGTTGTTGTTATACATTGCCCATTAAAGGAAGTTATGTAATCCGAAGCTTAGTCAAGTGAGATCATCCTTGCTTGAGAAGTTAAGGGACCAGGGGATATGTTACGCCTACACGTGACTAGGCAAAGAGCTTTTCAACTACCCAATCAAGAATTGATCTCTTTGACTTGGAAACTTGGGGGCCTTGTTGGTATACATACATGTATCGCCTAATTAAGTCTATTTAGCCACTAATCCTAACAAAACCATCAAGCTTCAAGAAACATCAAGCAAAGAGCAAGAAGGAAATGAAGAGAAAAAGACATGCAACTTGTCCCGCATTGAAGAAAGAAGAGAGGTGAGCCACCCTTTGCACTATAAAAGATGGCCCCACCTCCACTTAATATTCACTCATTTCTAGTCTACTTCACCCAACTCTTTTGTAATCACCTCTTAGGCTTATCATTTGGGTCCGAGAACATAGTAAATGCAAGTCGACTAGCCCATTATGGTGAACCACTATAAAAATATTGTGTTGACTCTTTTACATTACCACATTTTACTTTATCCAGGCTTCTATCAACAACCTAATGGAAATTGGTAGAAACACCAATCAATCAGGCAGTTATAGCGGCATGGAAAGCTGCCTGCAAGATAAATGGTGCCGGTGTAATAATCCCTTCAGGATTCAGGTTCCTCATCAAGCCATTAACTCTTCAAGGCCCTTGTATGCCTGACCTTGTTCTTCAGGTTAAAGAAATTGCTTTGACAACATCTTTTAACTATGTTACTTAAAAATGTAACATGAAAACAAAGTTGATTATTGATGTGATTTTGGACCAAACAGATAGATGGAACTCTAATGGCTCCTCCAAAAGTTGGCTCATGGTCAAAGTCCAGCATGTTTCAGGGGATAAACTTCAAATGGGTTCGTAACATCACCATCCAGGGCAACGGAGTTGTCGATGGCCAGGGCACTAACTGGTGGAAGAGTAGTGCTTCCTCCTCCTCTTCAACCTATTACTTGCAGAAGAAATCCAATAAGCATACCCCAGATATGAAACCAACTGTAATTCTTCTTTACTTTTACCTGGTTCCAAAAAGGCATATTCTTTATAGGAAAATGCATTTCTGATTAAAATTATAATTTGCTCTTTCTTTGAATTGCAGGCTTTGAGATTCTATTCAAGCTATGACGTGACAGTTCGAGATATTAGAATCATAAACAGCCCTCAATGCTATCTGAAATTTGACAGCTCTGGAGGGATCGAAGTTGACAACATTACCATATCTTCGCCAGAAAATAGCCCAAATACTGATGAAATTCACTTGCAGAACACCCAAAACGTCGAAATTCATCATTCATCATTCTACTATCGGATGTGCTAAGAATTTCGAGCCATTTACACCAAGTTCTAAAACTTCCACCTTTAAAGTAGGCAGTGGCAGAGTCCAGTTAAACTTCTGTGACTAGTGAGTGCCTAGCTACAAACACACTTGGACGTACAGCAACGTATACCTTAAACTCTTTCAAACACTAAACTATCACTGAACCATAACTTCTTTAAAAGTAAAATAACCAGAGCATGAGAGCAACTTGCAAACATAGCATTTTTCACCAGGGAATCTCAGAATGACATTATTAAACTCAAAAGTTGTTTCACTTTCTAACAGGAGATGACTGTGTATCCATACAAACCGGCTGCTCAAATGTTCATGTTCATCATATCGACTGTGGCCCTGGTCATGGTATAAGGTATGTGGTCATAGTGATAGTGAACCTCTTTTAATTCTCATTTTGAATTCCATGCCAAAAATCTACTTATTCTGATATTCCATTCATACCTCATACTAGAGTCTCGGAGGACTAGGAAAAGACAGAAGTGTTGCTTGTGTGAAATACGACCAAATAATCAGCACTTACTCCACACACCCTATACATCTAGCTTGTAGCAGTAGCAGTCCATGCACAGATGTTGACCTCATAGATATTCAGCTCAAGCCTTTGGCTGGTTACCAAAGATTTCAGCAAGCTTTGTGTTGGAACTCATACGGCAAATCACAAGGTCCTTTGCTCCCTTCAAGCATAGACTACTGCTTGAGACGAGATGTCAATCCGATGAAGGGACTAGCAAAGTCTCATGATCATCAGCATCTGTGTTAGCAGAAACGCCGTTCTCTGATTGACCTCTTTTGTTTGATTCATAGGGGCTTCCCTTCAACAGTTTTTTCCTCACTGTTTGAAGGTGATTGTACAAATGTAATATCCTGATCGTTCTTGTATCTGCAAGGTAGTTTGGACCTGTTTGAAAGCATATGGCTTTTTCAACAGTCGTGGACTCGTGGTGATGCTTGTAATTGTTTGGATTTGAGTAGAGTAGAGGGAGTTCTTAACCTGTTTTGTTTGAAGGTTTCTTATTTTCAAGATTCTTAATGAAGTAGTGATGGGAGAGAATCAAAACCCCGCTGACACGTTCATAAAAATAAGCATTGAAATGGAATAGAGGAACCAAACCGTACCTAGCAACAAAGATATAAAGCAATCATGAGGAAAACTAAAAATGCTTTATATAAACTTGTCCATAACCAAATCACGAGACACTACAAGAGCTGTTGAAAATTTCAGGAAACCATAAGCTATGAAACGATACACCGAGGATAAAGCTCAAGACCAAAATCTGTAAATTTCCAAAAAAACCTCTCCATTCCAGTCAAGTGGTGGATCGGATCAACAGGGTGCTCCATCCCTTACCAAATCAGCCTCACATAGAAGTTGAGATAAGAATTATAATATGTATCACTACTTGGCGCGCAACTTCTTCTTCTTTGGAGCAGGCTGATCTCCAGTAACCTGCATTGGATAAAATAAAAACATGGATGAGTTCAGGTAAAGAAAATGCAGAGTGGGTAACATCAACAGGTAAAGAAACTGCAGACTGGTTAACTTCTTACAATTTCAGGGCATTCGTACTCAATACCAGCAGCCTCAATTTTCTTTTGGCGTTTAAGATCTCTCTTCTTAATTTTCTCCACCAGCTTTTTGTGCTCTTCCAAAGTTCTTTCCTGAATATCAGTCCACAGTAATAAAATAAAAAAGAGTCCCCGGTTGTTTGGCAATATTAGATGTTGCCAAAGGTTGTTTTTCATGTATCAATACCTTGTCATGCCTTTTCCGTTCAATTGTAACCCAGTTCAAGGGTCTGGCTTTGTGGTTGTACCCTTTCCACCTAAGTAACAATTACAGAGTTATATGACAGGTGAGGCAATTTCACATTATTTGGACCAGATACCATTTTGAAGCTTGCATTAATAATATGAAAAAGTATACTCAAATCGTCCAACCCTTTACTATTCATAGTTCCTATTCATTGCGAATACACCAACTCGTATAAAAAAAAATTGGCCAAGCCATCCTGACCACAATCTGATCACATCCTAACCATAATATCAAAATTAAAAACAGAATGCAATTTCTTACAACTTCGGGTGAACACGCTCTGGAGGAATAAGATGGGCTTGCAAAAGGTGTTCGAACAACAAATAATTATGCATAGTTTCAGCAACAATTTTTGCCACCTGCATACCAGTAAAGGCAATGTTAACACAAGAAAACGCTAACAAATAGAAGAAAAAAATTGAAGATCATCAAGTATACCAGTATGAAACCAAACTCACCCCAGAGTCCTCAAACTCGATGAAGCCAAAATGCCTCGACTTTCCTGTCTATTGATATCAGGTGAAGAAAAACAATTAAAAAATTGTCAAGAATGAATTGATTTAACTATAAACTTACATACTCAGAATAAAAGTAATCATCATTAGTTGAGTTCCTTTTTACAGAGAGATAAGTTTATCTCTCTTTGAAATCTAAACAGTGCAATCAACTGGACTCTCCATGGAGTCTCCATTAGGCCACATAATTACCTCACCAACTAGATCATAGTTTGAATGTTAAAATTCCAATTCAATTTGCTACTTAATTAAAAATTCTCTATGCAGGCAAACTAGATTAACACTTGTATTCCACGTGGCGAATGACTCAAATTTCTTAACCCAGGCCATAACTCTTAATTACAACTTTGACAGAAATTGGAAAGGACCTCCCATATCATGTCAGCTGAAGTTAAACCTAACAAAGAATACAGTGCATGCAGTCTGTTCACAAAATCCTAGCACAAACTCAAATTATGTCCTCACTGAATCATCAAATCATAGATTTCTGGCATATTTACCTTCTTGCTGCGTGCGATTCTTAACCTTCTAATAACACCAAACTGCCCAAAGAAACCTGAACAACAACAAACACTCCTGTTAGCACTTAGCATCAATAACATTAATACAATCATCTTCACCAAACAGTGGCATTCTACCTTGCATTTCATTTTCATAGAAACCATGTGGTATTCGACCAATATATACAACCCTGGCAACCTCATCCTTGGGCTTCTCCTCCGGGAGCTTACGTGCTGGACCGCCCTCTAACGGCTTTGCTCACACAACATAAACAACAACAACAACAACCAATCAACACAATATAAATACGAACAATAAGAAAACACACACACAAATAAAGCTTGGATTGGATGATGGACATAGAGTACGATTAGGTTCAGAAATTACCAAGAAATCAGGAGCAGCCGACTTTGCGGCGGGAGTAGGAGTAGGAGTAGGAGGTGGTTTCTGAGCAGAAGCAGAAGCAGAAACAGCTTTGCTCAGCTGCTTTTTCATGGCCTTCTTTGCCTTCGCCCCCATCTCGCTGCATTCATAAGACAAAAAATAAAACACAAGACATACTTTAAAGTTTTGAGCAATCAATCAATACAAAACCTCGCCATCTACAAAGAGACCAGAATCTAAAGGACTCGCTCAACAGACACAACATAAGCTTACGAAAGAAGTATATGAAAGAAATCAGAAACTAGTGTTTACCTGGAGACAATAAGAGCTCTGGGTTTTCTGTGTCGAATAGTGAAAACTGGAGAGGAAGAAGAGGGGCGCGTTCTGTGGTTTAGGTTTCCAGTTGTGTTCTGCCATGGAATGGGCTTAGAATTGGGCTTTTCCATTGGGCTTGGGCTTATGTGATTGTGAGTGTGGTGTTCTGAAAGTATAGCGAACATTTTAGGTCTTTTGTTTTCTCAGAGAAGCCCTCATTTAAAAAAATAAATAAAAAATAGAAACTCCCATTCTTTTAGAATAATTCTATGGTGTGCGAACACACATGTGGAAGACGGAACTAAAAACTAAAAATTCTCATTCATTATTCATTTAAACTCAAAACCATTGAAAGTGTAACAATGTGCTCTACACATTATAAGTGTACTCATTTTTTAGTGTGTGACATAAATTAAATTTTATTCTATTTTATTTTGTTGTAATAAGATACGTTTTCATTTTGTAAAAAATAAATAGCTACACCTAAGATATAATATTACTTGTTCCACGCAAAAAATAAAAAGTACATTTAAATTCAACTACATCCTAAACACAATTCAAATTATTTTTTGAAAATTATGAGAAAGAATAAATTTGGTAAAAGTTTCGAAATCAGTCAGTCTATTACATAATTATATTGCTACACCCTACGCCTATTTCACTATCTTGTTTAAGTTTGCATAACAACTAAATCTGAGAGCATATTTGTCGGTGAATGATAGTACAATTTAAAGCATATTCATTGGTATCTTTGTGTTTCTGTTCAACCAATATACTAACCAATACAACAATTTCAATATTGAATAAATATATGATTTTAGTATCCACCAATTTCATATTTTGAATTACATAAATGAAACAATTTCAGATATATATATATATAATTTTTGTATCTGCTGATTTCTTCTACATTTATAATTGTTGATCACTTGGAGATCAAATATTGGTAAGAATTTTCACGGATACCATGAGCACATATTAAACATGAAATTAAAATCAGTACATTAGCATGTTGTGGATAATTGAATGAGCATCATAAACGTGTTTGGCGAATTTGGAGACATGAATATATCGCAAACCAAAAGCACAACACCAAGTGATTACTACTCATTCAAATGTTGTTCCTTTGACAAGCCATCTCCAAACAGTTTGGTGGATCAGAAAAGGAGCATTCACAATTTGTCGGAATATCCACTTGTTGGCAGCCTCTGTGAAATGCGTCCCGTCCCAAATAACTCTCGTCCTTGGTTCTTTACTCGATTTAGCCACTACAATCTTTTTGTCCTTGATAATCTTGGTCGCTCCACACTTCATGTGTATGTTGTAATTGTATTTACCACCATGACCACAACATGCTACCAGGAATCTTACAAATTCACTCCAAATGTGTAACACTGTGAGTAGTAATTTGCATATAAAAGACGGACAAATCTAATAGATTTTTACCATATTTTTTGGGTCGTGTAACGAGGGTGTACTTTACTGAGTAGATATCCACATAGCTGAATCTTCCATGGGAAGATATTTCTGAAGCTGAACCACAGCTTCAATCTTTGGTTGAAATATTGGGCAACGTCATTGAACGGAGTTGCACAAGCATACTTGTTGTATTGGGCCGGGTTGACAAAGAAGCGATCCAGGGCATAAGGGTAAGAGCCCACTGGGCCTGTGTTGGAGCCAGGGCATACTAGTTGTATCCAAAACGATATGACCTCCTTGTTTATAAACATTCTGGTTCACACAATAAACAAACAGGCTCTGATTAAAAGAGTGGCATTTACAGTTCTGTGCAATTTACTAGAGATTATTCATTCCTCAAATCCCCACAGAAAGTGAGCCGAATCGAAAACTGACTAGCCATTTCATCACTATATGTTGTAGATTAAATTGACTAAACAATTTTTTATTAGACTCATATTTTAGAGACAGTACAATAAAAATGCTGGAATGCACCTTAAATTTAAGCACCTAAAGAATAATTTTTAAATATGTCCCGTGTCATAACTCTATTGGTTCTTTTTTTTCAACTTTCTTCATATTTGATTAAGTTTAGCATAAACTTATCCCACATAAGTCTCCTCTCTCTCATCAATGTGCCTCTCTCCTTGCTTTGCTCCTCCCCCTTCCAATACGACCTCTCCACCTTTGTTGTCGTTGGCGACCTTACTACACTCTCTTCGTCGCTCGCTTATCTCCCCTCACCACCAGGCCCCGTCCTGGCTCAGGGCAGGCAGGGCGCAGGCCCGGGCTCAATTTCTTTTTGTTAAAAAAATAATCTGAAATAGCAAAAAGACGCAGAGCCGGCAGAGGAACCAAATATTTAGCTTGTAATCATGGTTCAATATACCCGTTATACATCTTCTCTTCTCCAAAATCTCAGTATATATAGGGTTAGACATTATCCCAAAATCTTCATCTTCTCTCTTAATCTCTCGTCCTCTCGATTCTCCCTCTCTCAATTATATCGTTCAGTTTGAGACCCAAACTTGAAAGCTCTACTGCTCTTGAGACCCAAGATAATAAAGTTTCTATCAATTCTCCCTCTCCCCATTTGATTTCTATGGTTTCTAAATCAAGAAGTTAGAAATTTTACCTCGAGGGTGTTATGCTTAGTATAAAAACTTTAAAGAAAGTTTCAAGAAGCAAAAATCCACGAAAACCGGTGGTGGAGCGCTCCAGCGATGGTGATTGACGGTGGTGATGCTTCCATCTTGGGAGGAGACCGGCAGTGGAGGTTTTTGTGTTTAGGGTTAGGGTATTTTTCTTTGGTGATGATGGTTATCAACTCAAGAGTTGTTGATAATGTGTTCAAGGAGAAAATATATACGTAAAAAATATGATCTAAAATTGTACTTTATTCATTGATAGATGACATTAAATAGGCAATACAATCTGTTACAATTAATATTCCTATAAATCAGGGTTTGAGAGAATATTTATTTTTATGCTAAATAGGACAAGACACGCACCGGATACCAAGAATATTATTTCCTTAAACAATAGTGAATAAAAATACAGTAGAACCTTGATAATTTAATACTCGCTTAATAAATAACATTACTAAAATAATAGTTTTTGCTCAAAAGGTGAAAGGTGTAAAAGAAGTTGAGATCAGTGAGCCTTACATGATCAACTGTGGAGGTAAGAAAACATTGACAGAAGTGGAGGTGAAGGAGCCTTACATGACCAACTATGGAGCCAAAGAAAGTGTGCAGGAAGTTGAGGCAGCAGAACCTTACATGACCAACTATGAAGGTAAGAAAAGTGTGAGAGAAGTGGAGCTCAGAGCAAGTGCACCGGGCAGGCAGGAGGCTAAAGGCATAGAGATTGTTTGCAGTTGCGCATGGGTAAAAAGTTTAAGGGTCCCACCACTTCTTATTTGGTGGACTAATATATAAGGCAAGAATTGCTTGATGCTTTGGTCCACTTGAGTCAATTCTCATTTTATAATGTCTTACAGGGGCTTAATTGCAAAAACAAATTGATCTACGTCAGGCAAAAGCCCCTGCGGTGCATTTGCTCTTAGCGAGCCTTACATGACCACAACTATGGAGCAAAGAAAGGTGTGAAAGAAGTGGAGCTCAGCGAGCCTTACATGACCAACAACAGAGTCAAGAAAAGTGTGAAGATGAGAAGCATAGTGAGCCTTACATGACCAACTACGCTGCTACAGGAAATATGAAAGAAGATGAAGAGCCTTACACGACCAATTATGGAAGAAACGAGGCTCGTTATGTGACCCAGCATGACACAAAAGGAATTGAAACAGAAGGAGAAGAGCGACTTCAATTGCCACATGATCATCATCATATGCATGCACATGCATCCTCTCGCAATGAGGCACACGAACAAGGCTTTTTCACTTTGAGTGATTTCCATATGGGGGGCCACTCAACTTTCCCAACCAATACCATTCTCCTTTCTTGCAAAGAGAAAGCTGAATCCCTACCATTCTAAGCATCATTACTCCCGCACCTTCTCCAGCTATTCTCAATTCATTGCGATTCTCGTGAAGCCAAACACATGGAGTACACACTTGACCAATGCGAGCAAAAAAAAACCCATTAAGGGTGAGACCAAGTTCTGTGCTACCTCGCTAGAGTCAATGACTGATGTCGTTCACAGAATCATTGGTTCCAGGATCAGCTTCAATATTCTCTCTACGATCCATCCTTCAACCTCAACCTCCATCACACAAAAGTACACAATATTGAAAGAACCCATACAACTCATTGCTTCAAACATGGTCTTTTGTCATCCAGTCCCTCACCCTTCCGCTGTTTTCTTTTGCCACCACTTTGAGAGCAATATCAGATTTTACCAAGTGTCACTGGGAGCTGAGAATGGAGATATGGTGGAAGCAGTGGCAGTTTGTCACATGGACTCTCAGTTTGTTCAGCAATCTTGGTACCAAACCTAGTGCTTCTCCGGTGTGCCACTTCTTTCCTGAAAACCATCTCGTTTGGATCCCCTCTCCAACAAAAGCTGCATCTTAAGGCCGGTGTACTAGGCTAGTCAGTCCTAATTGTGTACCATAATAAAATACTTATCATTCATGTTGTGGTAATGTAATCGTGCATTCTAGTTTTCAAGTTGCTGTTTGTATGAGCAAGTGCCATGTTGTACTGACCTCAACCTCGAGGTTTCATCTGTACAAATGAAATAAATCGCATCTTTTGTTTATTTTTTGAAATTCATCAACACGTTAGCTGATCATCAATCAGACGATACAGCAATTTTACCCAATCAGGACTGCCAAAAGAAACACTGTCTTAGCAAGGGTACCTTTTAAGCAACACTATTATTGATCCAGAGCACAGATTAGATTGTTCGAATAAAACACAAAAAACCATTGTGGCAGTGATTATTGAAAACGGATGGTTTCATAATTGAATGGCAGTAAGGAAAGCAAGCATATGGAGTCTTGAAAGTAATATACAGTATCTTCCACAAAAACTGTAACGGTGTATAACTGAAGCAAGTAATTGAAACAATTACATAATGCTCCTAACTCTTCCCACCTGCATCAGTTGCCTCAATTGCAGCTGCTGGGGTGGGTTTGAGTATGATTTCCACATTATCATGAACTCCCTGCAATAGAAGCTCACCTTCATATGTGAGAAGTTTCCTCCTCTTTGCAGCTCTTAGGGTGCCGACTAGAGCTTCAAATATGTTTGCACATCTGTCATCATTGAATAGCACACCAAACGTGACCTGCACAAATGAGACAAATGAGATGAAAATATTCAAATAGTAAAGATTAAGTTATTATCTAAAGAATCACATTACACAAGTCAAAATAGTTTGTGTGTAATGCCTGATGATTAAGAAATTTCACTTGACCATATGCGTGCTACCAAAGAATTGTGTCTAATTTAATTAGATTTGTAAAACACATACTCCCTACTCTTCCTACACAGTAGTGCGCATAAGCTTTCATTTGGAAGAATGTGTGCATAGGTGCCTTTTCTATCAAACTCCTTCTATGCATGATCTTTTTCATCAACATGCACAGAAACGGTCAAAAAGGCAATTCTAATGAATAAGTCTTCATTTGCAAAAAAAAAAAAGGAAAAAAGAAAGAAAAAGAAAATCATTGGCTCAAACAAAAATGATGTTTCTAATAAATGGAGCAAGAAGTTTATGCTGACAAGCGTTTTCTCTAATCAAACACGAGTAAAATAAAAATGCAATAGCTGCAAGTGCTTGACAATTGATACTTCATACTACACAGACCAAAACAGAAAAAATATATATTCTACTTATCTCTAAAAATCTCAAGTTCCCATTGGTAGAATAAAATTGAAAACCATAGTCCAAGCATCAGAGTAGATATCTGAAATTTTGAATGATCTGAATTGGCCAATAATATGCACAGATAGCTTTGAGTATAATCAAAGCATCAATAATAATTGCTCAGCACAATCTAGACCAGGTATATTTCTTTTGCTTTTATTCTTTCCATCAATTGATAATTTTTTTTCTTTTCGAAATAAGCATTTTGGAATAATAATAGTTTTAAATATAGTTTATTACACGTTTCTGTTAAGCACAAAGGCTAATATTGTGTATACTTTGAACGGGAATGGAACAGATAAATAAGAACTGGGAAGGACTGCTCTCTGTTTAACTGTCCCAGTGTCAGAAGGATTACTATATTTCCACTAATTTTGGTGTAGTAGTTCTTTATAAAAGGGCACCATGATCTAAAATTGCAAAACATTTCTGCATCACGATTGAAATTTTGAAAGAAATAAGGAAAAAAGAACTGACATCCTTGTTAGTGAAAAGACTCGGTAATGGAGTACCAACTACCAACAAAATGAGTAAACTCAGCAGGCTATGCAACTACAGTTCCAGTGCTAGTACAACACTCCGAGGCAACCTACTTAAGAGCCTTGTTATGGCAAAGCTACTAACAAGTACAAAAAACTCACTAACTCAATCCAAGCTTAAGAGTTAGAAAATTAGTACAATTTTCACAGTTTAACTGTAATTTGATTCCAAGTTAATTTTGTCAATTTCAGTTGATAGATGGTATGAAGTTGGTAATGCTTAATCTTATGATATTTACAAACATCTTGTAATCCTTCAGTTCAAGTTAATGAGGAAGGTCATAAGAATAACTATTCTACACTCTCAGATTTCCCAAGTTACAAAGCATCAGATCAGCAGCTAGATTTCCTCCACCTTCAAGTAAGAAAAGATCAATTACATCTAGAGACTTGTATCCCATGAACCAAACATCTTTCAATGACTATATATTACAATCTGATCTCACATTAAAATAAATTCAAACTGTGTACACACAGAATCATCTCTTTCCCTTAACTTAGAGACATTATTTTGTTGCTCTAATCAGTTGTCAGCCTAGATTCACCATAGTTTTATCAGATCACAATCACAAAACCAGTATAAAACAAAAGCAAATACTCCGAAGAAAACTGAAATTCCCATTAACGAAGGGGAGAGACTGAACGAATGCATGGCTACATGAGCACTACATTTCACAGATCCGTTGTTGACATTACCCAACGAATTTTGAGATCCAGATGAAATCAACAGTAATCCACATGTTACATATATCAAATCAATATTAAAAAAGAAAAAGAAAAAATGAATCGTCTTACAGAGAGTGTGAGCGAGTGTGAGTTTACCTTGTAAGAACCATCGTCTTGGAGCTTGCCTAGCCTATGGATTTCTTCTTTAAGACGCTCAATTTCTTCTCCGACATTCATGGCTGCCCTCTTCAATCGTCCGCAATGGGATCAGCCCGTTTTATTGGATAACACCCGCTCTCTCTTTTCCCCCTTTATTTTTGTTCCTTTTTAGGGGAAATGGTCAGCCACCTATTTTTTTTTTTTAATTATTATTATAAGGATTTGGGGCGACCTCTAGCCTTGATTAAAATTGTTATGGTGTGGATATAATGCCTAAATCCCGACATATGAATAACTGAACAATAAGGATGTAGAGACGGACATACTCTACAAGGTTGTGTATTATTATAAAATAAACCAAAGTGTAGCAATAATAGGTACTGTATTTGCTTTGCCTGATGGTTCTGGTGGAGTACGGAACATAATTGGTGGTACTGGTTCACATACTTCACACAAACGCAAACATCAGGTCGACCCACACCCAGACCTATTTTGTGCTTCTCTCTACTGTTTCCAACAGGCAAGAAATTACTCTTTTTGATAAAAAAAAAATCATAATAATTCATAATTTTGCAAATTCAAGACGAGAGGTCAAACCAAAATTTAATTTCATCCTTCAGGTCGAGCAAACAAACCCTACTGAGAAAATCACAACCCCCGCTAACAAAAAGAGGTATACTAAATAATATCCTTGTACAAAATACAGATTCCCTAAAACAATCCTCCAACAGACACAAAGTACAGTCAATGAATTACATCTTTGTAGTTTTAAGGAGTGGAGGCTAAGTCGGCTTCCGCATGTTACGTCCAGCACGAATAACTTCATCCACCAACAACAATTGAGATGTGATTACAGGCCTGCAGGAGTTTCAAAAACATCTATTAGTTTTACATAGTTTCTTTTATAAAGAAAGAATTGTAACCATGATCGGGAAAAAATTGTCATGTAACAAGTTGCTCTGTACCCTGAGTTTATAATCTGTCGTTTCACAGAATAGTTGTCGAAGATACCCTCCATTTGTGGGTCAATGGGTTCTCCAGTGTGATGATTTAGTCCCACAATATTTCCCCTTTCATGCTCTCCCTGAACAAGAAGACATGGCACAACAAAGCTCAGAAGTGATTATTAATACAATCACCTCGAGGAAGGTAGATATAAGTAAGCTCATGAAAAATTACCTTGAGAGAAATTATCACATCTTGTGTGTCCAACCCAGCATTCTCCGCAAGAGTCTTGGGCACCACAAGGAGAGCATCAGCAAAAGCCTCAACACCAAGTTGTGCTCGCTGTTTAAAATTTGTCAACGTAAGATATAGATAGATATAGAAAGATAAGAGGAACTTTTAGTTTCCAACAATACAATTTAGGGAGACACATGATTACCCCTTGGACAGTTTTCTTGACTTCGTTTATTAGATATTGTCTGGCTGCCACTTCAAAAGCTCCAGCCCCCTGAGTTACATGTGAAAGAATACTTAAGTCACGCTCTAATGTATACCAGAAGCTAAGACTCATCTCATAGTATACAAACAAAAAGAAGAGTGATGATTAAAAAAAAAGGAGGTATAGGAAAAGAATATGTTTGTATCCTAGAAATGTACCAAAATAACAGCTTCATCTTCAATTGTATTTTTAACTGCCCTTAAGCCATCGCGAACAGCATCCTTGATCTGGGCAATGGTATGATCATTTGGCCCTGCACCATTGAAAGCGGACACGAGGATTACATCACCACATGAATTAACCAATGGCAATCACAGTAGGTGTATCACTTAAGCATCACTGGGACACAGATGCAAAATTTGTATCTACACATAATTAGAAAACATAATTGTATTCAGCATGTGAAGCTACCAACTGCATACCTTTAATTAAGATTGTGCAAGAGTGGGGGTTCTTCACATTTTCAACAAAAGTATACTTCTCTTCACCAAGGACATGTTCATACACCAGTCCAGCCCAGCCAAGACAATCAGGAGTTAAATCATCTACAGAGTTCACAGCCTCCCCTCCACAAGCTAGCACCAACCGTTCCATGTTTCTCCTCTTGGCTCTTCTCAGAGCGATAATCTAAATAAAAAAGGGATTAAATAGTATTTGACATTAGAGTGTTACAGTAGCAGACCATAGCTAGTTCTCAACAAGATTATAACATGATAACTGAGATGTATATGCATGACTCTTGCTGCTGCAAGTTAACTAGTATAGTAAAGGGATGATCTGTGATCTGACTGACTACGATGCTCGAACTTTGTAATGCAATTAAGATTCTACTGAACTATAAAAAATTCTTCAACTGCCTGGTTATGAATGATCTTTATATAAGTGAATTTTCTAAAGGTACTTTAATTTACAGCTAACTAAACGTAAAGAATTATAATTCAAACTTACCCCTGCCCTTGCCAGTAGGTCCAATGATGGAGGATCAATTCCCTTCTGATTAATAACGACAAAATTATTGTCAATACCTGAACAAACCTGCACATCACAGTTACATTTCAGCAAGGATGTACAACATTTCGGGTGCGCTACACAATGAATATCGGAATGCAGTACCAATAGTAACTCTTGACCTTATTTTTCAGCTCAATGATCTTTCTAACTCTCTCATCAACCTGACGTCTTTCAGCTAAAACCATTGCTTCTCTCTGCTCCGCATTTGAGTAAAAAAATCCTGAGTTTACTTCACTGTGAGGGAAACCAAAGATTTCAAAGTAATCAGAAAACATATGTGAAAGAGCAAAAGAATCTAGCTGCAAAACAACAGCTATCATTGATTAAAATAAATAAGTATAAAATATTAATAGCCATATTGCAATCACAAAGGAACTAAAATTTCCTAATAATCAGAAAACATATGTGAAAGAGCAGAATAATCTAGCTCCAAAGCAACAGCTAACATTAATTACAATATTTAGGTATAAAATATTAATAGCCATATTGAAAACACAATCTGAAGTTGAATATTATTAAGACAAAAGATTCTTACATATGAATGACAGCAGAAAAAGTAGAAAGAACCACATAAGTGCATTAATGAAAACTGATTCTACCATTTAGAAATATTTGGGTAAAGTATTGCAGACTTTGTCTCCTCTCTAATCAGGGTTCTACACATTTACCTTTTCTCATACTCCAGAGATACATTGGATGTCAAGATGTAGCAGTTCTCTGCTCGTCGCTTCATGTCAGGATGCCTAGAACCATGATCAAGGACAAGACCCTCAACCTAGAATAAGACATAAATGAACTGAGACGGTGCAGGACAAACAAATAACTACTTATGTACCATAAACAACTTAACCATGAATGATACAGCATGCTCAGCAATTAGGCTCAAAAGTTGACTTAGCCTGCGAGCCTGCTCTACTTCGCAGTTCCATCTTTGGAACTTGGAATGAAGATACACTAAAACTATAAAGAACAATGGAACTACCCCAAACCTTATTCATCAACTTTGAAAGATTATATGAAAGTTGAGTAGAATTAAAAGACTGATACATACCAAGCGAGTGTCTGCATCAAATTTATGGCGCATGTGCATAATCTCCACCATAAACAAATCAATTGCCTCCTCAGGTTTGCGGATGCAAAGAACCTGTGGATAGTAAACCGCAGTTTGTCTCAGTCCACACATTTAAAGGCATGAGGATTACAATAAGTAGTGAATTCCCCTTAACAAGCCAAAAATTCAAAGCAGAAAACATATCAACATTATTTCATGTTTTCTAGCCTAAACCGCAATGACTCACCGCATTAACAACTATGTCAGTCAATTGATCAGCCAATGCTTCATGTAACTGCAAAAGAGATTTTAACAGATTCAAAGGATATAACATATGAAGAAAAAAATTACATATTGGCTGGGCAGGACGACAGCCTAGTAGCAAAACCCCATTGCTCCCAAGCCTTTTTGACATAAAGAAAGAAAATGCATTATTCAAGATACCTTTGTTCGCACAGTAGTACGTGCTACCATTTTTAGGATCTCTTTGTCAGGCTCACTGCCCATCACCACAGGAGTTTTAAATTTCTCAATAAATTGAAGTGTTGCTCTTTTAGCGATCTCAAAACCATCAACCAAGACACGTGGATGCATTCCTGCAATAAGATTAAATCCACTGTTATCAAGGACAGAAAATAAGAGAGAATAAGATATTCACATTTCAGTTTTTCCTTCCCATAGATACATTGTTAATCAAACACGGAATCTGCTTTCTAATATAGCAACATATACTGAGACAGTAGCTTCATTTCCAGATCATAAGAATAACATATATGGCATCATTTAAAGTGTTTAGAGGAACTAAAACAGTGAAAATAATCCTCCTCGACTTTGATCTTCAGATGATGAACAGAAGAAAATCATCAGTTACACAGTAAGTTTGAACCACAACTAACCTTCATCGATGTATCGTTCAGATTGTTTCATGAGCTCTCCAATGAACAGAACAGTAGAGGTGGTGCCATCTCCACTTATGTCATCTTGGGCAACAGCTGTCCTCGCAATCATAATCGCAGTTGGATTTTGAATTTGCTACAAAAAAAATGAACATAAACAACAAATGAAAAATAAATCAGCAACTACTTGGCGAAAACATCAACCACATCAAAGTCATTCATAAAAAGCACAAACAGATTCTGAATGTGAAACCCTAATTCGGCAAAAGCAAGCAGCAGGAAGAATGAGAGAGATCTAGGGTTTAGGAGTGGCGGCGTTACCATTTCTTTGAGGAGAGTGTTGCCGTCTTTAGTGAGTTTGATATCACCAGCTCCCCCGACAAGCATTTTGATGGTGCCCTTGGGGCCGAGGTTGGTTTTGAGGACGTCCTGCAAGCCCTTGGCGGCGTTGATGTTCATGTGCAGAGCCGCTGATTTGTTCAGCACCTCCGCATTAGGGTTAAGCACACGCAGAGACATCTTCTTCTTCTTCTTTTCGCTTCTACTGGACTGGACTACAAGTGATATTGTGCTAGGGCTCTCTACTACACTCGATTGACTCTGCTTTGCTCTTTATGTTATGTTGGGAGGAAAGAAGCCGCCATCATTTGGTCCGTGGGCCTCGTGAGTCGGTGGAGACCCGCAAACTCATGGGCTAAAAGTTTAGCCCGGCCCAAAAAAAAGTCTGCAAAATCCCGTCAAGGTGGTCGGTGGGCCGAACTTGATTTAGACATCCGCGGACCAGGCCCGCCAAAAACCCGTCAAAGCCCGTTAGGCCTGCCCCGTCAAACCCCGCAATTTTTTATATATATAAGATAATAGTACATATATCATTATACATACACTTATATATATAATATAGTGACTAGTACTATATAAATATATATTTTATATTTGTGTATGTCTATATTAATATATTACATATACATATATTGATCAAATATTGGAATTTCATATATAGTTATATATGTATATCTATTTTACTATTAAATCATAGTTTAGAGTTTAGGATAAGTTAGGGTTTAGGTTTAGGGTAAGTTAGGGTTTAGGGGATTGAGATTTAGGGTAAGTTAAGGTTTAAGAATTTTGAGGTTTAGAGTAAGTCAGGGTTTAGGGTTTAAGATTTAGGGTTTAGGGTTTCATTGTAATTTTTTTTATCGATTTACCTTACACAGTAAAACAATAAATATAATAGATGGTTCAGATTAGATCTTGTAATTTTTCAATGGTGAGAGTTTAATTGAGAGTGTGTGAAATGACATCAATACCCTTCTCTTATATATTGCTTATTTTTCCATGGAGAAACTAGATAAATCAAATTTTTATATCAATTTTTTTGACACTATGAGATAGATATGTAATTTACAAGAATGTGTGTTAAAATTTTGATCTTAAAAAATTCCTTTAGGGATGGGTAATTTACATTTTAGTTGTAAGGGTACTACGGTCACATTTAGCGAAACTCATAGATGTAGGTCTAAATCAAGTCCAAAATTTATAAAATTTTAACGGCATGCTTAGAATATTATGAACAGCCAATCTGACAGTCAGTTGTGTAAAATGATGATACATGATCGATTACGTTTCACAAAGGTCTTTCAACCCATATAACCAAGGAATAAATGTAAGAACATTAGTATGCATATAGAGAATTCAAGCAATATAAGAATTTAAAATTTTTTAACAATAAAGAAGGCCATATATAATAGTTCACCTTGTAATAAAAGACACCGTACGTAAAAATTAGCCTAATCGAAGTACGTTTGGATTCCGGTCTATACAGTTAAACAAAATTTATGAAAACACTAAAATGCACTCATCTTATTTTCCTTATTTTCCTATGGGGGGAGCAGATAAATCAATTTTTTATGTCAACTTTTTTGACACTATGAGATAGATATGTATTCCATAAGAATATGTGTCCAAAATTTGATATTAAAAAATTATTTTCGGGAGGGGTAATTTCCGTTTTAGTTGTAAGAGTACTACGGTCACATTTGACGAAATACATGGATCGATGTCTAAATCAAGTCCAAAATTTATAAAATTTTAAATGCATGGTTATAATATTCTAACCAATCAATCCAACGGTCAATTTTATAAAATAATTAAACATGTTCGATTAAATTTCACAAAGGTATTTCATTCAATATAACAAATGAACAAACGTAAGAACATTAATATACATATGGAGAATTCAAGCAATATGAGAATTAAATATGTTTTAATGATAAACGAGGACATGTAGAAAGGTCCATCTTATAGTGATAAACACCGTACGTAAAATTTAGACTCGTCGGAGTACGTTTAACCTCCGGTGCATGGATGAAGGTTACGTTTATTTTGAAATGTCTTAATTTTTTAATAATTAAAGCCCGATAGGCCAGGCCCGTAAAAGCCCGCAAAGGCCCGGCCGTAAAAACACGCAAAGCCCCGGCCCGTAAAAACCTGCAAAGGCCCGCAAAGCCCACTTGAATGGGCCGGGCCCGGATCCTTATATAAAAGATAAAGCCCGACCCGCAAATATTAAAATGTTGTTGAGGCCTGACCCGGCCCGTGCCGGCTATACATGGGCCGGGCCGGGCCGGGCTTTTTGCCGACCCCTAGAGGAAAGGACTGCCCTACCTCGCCCTTGTTGCTTTTTGAAAAAAAATCTGATGAAACATACAGACCGATTGGGCCGAGCTGTACAGGCCCAACTAGTTATTCGTTCGTGGGCCTGTTTGGAATTGTTTTTAGCGCATGTTTGAGATTAATTCTAGGGGAAATGAAAGAAACATCCAGTTTATCCTTTCTCTTTTTTTAAAAAATCCAGCATATATTTTTGATCCCAAAATGGTCCATTCTATTTTTAAGTATGTAACATACCTTTGTTTTCGTCATTGTTTACGTTATTTGCTACTCTCTAACTCCCACGTTCTACCTATACTTTTTTCACTCTCTCTCTTTCGTTCTCAGATCTTTTTTGTTCTCTCACTCTCTCTCTCTCTCTCGTGCTTTTTAAAACTGCTCCCGTCGTATTTTTTCTCGTCGTCGTCGTGTTCGAGTTTAGCCATTTAGTTTGTCATCGCCCGTTTTCGTGTCCGTTGTCGTCTCCGTTTAGTTCGTCGTCTTTTGTTCTTTGTAAGAATTTCTATTCTGAAAACCCTGAGTTTTTTTATTTTCGTTTGATCTAACCAGTTTACATGTTCCTTTTCCGTTGTTCGTTTATGAAGTATTGAAATGTTGTTATTTGCATGTTCCTTTTCCATGGTTTTTAGTTTATTTTCGATAATTTTTCACTTTTTCATGATTTTTGTAGTAGGTTTTTGATGTAATGTGTTCGGATTCTATTTGTTTGTTGTAGTAGTTGCTGTTGTTGTTGTGTTTGTGATTGAGGGCCTTTTATCTAGATATATCAAAGTATTTGTCTGTGTATCTGTTTGTGTATCTGCCTGTGTATCAGTCTGAGTATCATTTTCATGTTTTGAAATGTTGTTGTTGTACTAGTTTCATACGGTTGTGTTTGTGGTATAAGGTCTTTTTTGGTACATCCTTTGTAAGTATCTTTGTCTGGGTATCTGTCTAGGTATCTGTTTATCTTACTATTTTTGGATATCTATTTTTGATTTTTGTCTAACTATATGTGTGTTGATCATTTGCAGTTATTCTATAGGGATCAATGGTGAAACGTAATAGAGCAGTCCAAGAATCAGACAGTGAAGTCGAAAGAAGGTCGAGATCATCTAGGAAGAGAATAAAACAATATGCTCAGTCGTCAGAATCTGATGTGCCTTCTTCTTTATCTTCTTTTTCTTCTTCCGACGAGGAGGAGCAGATTGTTTTAAGGGAAAAAGATTCGAAAAGAGCCAAAAAGAACAGGGGAAGAAGATTGGCTTCCTCTTCATCTTGTTCTGCTGTTCCCGATGATCATCTTTTCAAGAAGAAGAAGAAGAAGAAGAAGAAGAAGAAGAAGATGATGATGATGATGATGAAGACTAAGGGTATGAAGAAGGAGGAGATCAAGGGGAAGGCCAAGCATAAATTGGAGTCTTCTGAGTCAACTTCTCGATGATGATGAAGACTAAGGGTATGAAGAAGGAGGAGATCAAGGGGAAGGCCAAGCATAAATTGGAGTCTTCTGAGTCAACTTCTAATTTTGATTCAGAGATAGATAGTGATGATGAGGTACCTGTTAGACAATGGCAGAAAGTAGTGAATGAGCTTGAAGTTGTCCCTTTGGTGATATGAACTTGGAAGTGTCAATTCCAGTGCTATTTGATTGATTTACAGAAGTTCATTGCTAATAACCAGCATAAAATCAGTGATAATGTGAAGAAGAAGCTAAAGGTTACACCCTTCTATGATCTAATTTGTGCATTCATCGACAGTGAAATTGATCGTCGTGACTGCTTGAAGTCTGATGATGCAATTATTGTTATGCTTGATGCATACAGGAAGGAGAATAGGGTGTTTTAGTTCCATGTGACGCGTGTTCACCATATCTCTTCTAATTATGTCGCATCTTTGTTGGGTTTGAGCACGGATGGAAGACCAATTCCATTGAACGACCACCAAGTGAGGATTACAGATTGGCTGTATAGCATGTTTGGGGTCGTTAAGACAATCAGCAAAACTGTTATTAAGAGTAGGTTGAAGAATTTACTTGGTACCAAAGATAGGGTTGACGACTGTGTTCGTCTGCTTAATTCCAATGGAGGTTTGGCACTTGGCTTTGCAAACCTCGTGTCCAATATTGAAGGAATGAACGATATAGCTTTGGCAATTGTTGTATATGATAACATCTTCAATGCATTGGACATTTACGCAAAGAACTTTGATCTAAAAGCAGCCATGAAGAAGGAGTTAGCCAAGAAGCTGAAGAAAGAGAAGAAGGTAAAGAAGATGAAGGTGGAGAAGGCTGAGAATGATGAAGATGAAGATGATGAGGATGAGAAGAAGTCGGATAGAAGCAATGCGATAAATGTTGGTGGTTGGAGCATTATTATTCCGGTAAATTTTCTTCGAGTAATTATTTGTATTTCTGTCTAAGTATCTATCTATTGTATCTGTCCATTTATTGTGTTTCATTATTGTCTTTTTGTATCATTTTTATCTTGGTTCAATCCTTAACATTGTCAAACCAAAAGCTAGCAAGGATTGTTCAAAGATTGGCATGGTGAAGTACAGTCTCCGTGATATTTTGGATCATTTCCGAAACATCAGAAGCTTGGAAATACTAAGGGTGCGTATCCAACTTTTGTTGTTTGTTGTTGTTGTTAATAGTTGTCTTATTGATAAATAGTTGTTTGGGTATTTGTTTGTGTATCTGTCTGTGTAGTTGTCTGATTATTTTGTCTAAGTATCTGTTTGGATTTCTTTTTTCATAGGCCAATTATTTTTTGAATTCAAGGACTAAGAAAACTAAAGTTGATGGTGTTTTAGTTTCTGTCTTGGAAAGTAAGAAAACTAAAGTTGATTGTATTATAGTTCATGTCTTGTCAAGTATTAATGATATGGCCAACGATGACTGTGCCAATTTTGAATCTGAGTTGCTTGTCAAGGAAGTTGAGTTGAAATATAGCCAAAAGCTTGCTGAGAAGTTGCAAGAAACTATTAAGGAAAGGGATTTGCATGAAAGGACCCAACCTCGATTTAGTTTCCTAAACCGGAATCAAACTCTTTCTAAAAATGTGAACTTTCAAAAACCAACAATTTTGATAGAGTTTCCTCTATAACGCGCGGTTGTCATTAACCTGCACCCGAAAATACACTCCATTCTATGCCACAAAAGCCAAACCGTGGGCACCAATCCCATCCGAATTTCTCAAAAACATATCATAATGTAAAGCAATAAACAAAACTATTGCTTTACAGAAATCCGGGAAAAATCATGTGAAAATATAAACATAATAGTATTCAGAGCGACCTCTAGTATATACATATATATACAACAGTAGGCCAAACAAGAAACCTACTAAAAAAGGAAGAGTGGCTCGAATACTATGCCTCCAACTGGGACGTGCGACACCCGAATTCAACTGCAAACTGGGCAAAGAAAACGAAGAGCCCAAGGAAAGACATATAAACTGTTAGAGTGAGTGGATGAAAATAAATGTCTTTCGCCGAATAATATATGTTATAAAAACATATGCGAGTCTAAATGCATGAAACCAATATGGTACACAAGGGAGACTCTAACTCCTCACGCGCACAGAGCATGCATTGAAAATCCCGCGGGTCACTCATGGAAACATCCGCGCTAGTACAGTCCGAATCACGGGATCCCAGACCCACACGTGATTCTAGCCAGAAAGGCCTCAGGTTAGGGTATCTATTCCCACCCGAAAAATACCTCGGCACAGCGTAACTGTGACGACCCGGACCAGAATCAGCAGTGAAATCGTATAGTCGCAGATTGCCAAGAGTTGATTGAATCGCCATGCTTGTTAACGACTAAAATATTGGCCGAGAATTGGAGCTGGGTCTTTTCTCGAGAGTCGGTGTATGTGTGATTACGAGTTTGTGGGCGGTTCCGGATCGTTATTTGGACGACCAAGGAATTAGTTATGGATATTTGAAGTTTCGATGGAAACGGATTAATATGGCAAGCTACTTAGCGACTAAATTACCGGACGAGAATTTGGTTTCGGCTTCTTCACGGAAGTTGTTCAGAATTTAATTTCGAGTTTGTGGGAACTTCCGGAGCATTTTTCTGAGTTACGAAGATTAAGTTGTGATTATTTCCGATTGTTACTTATTTAGTCGATTAAATATGTATTTGGTTGAAGGGTTGACTTTTTATCCATTTGGCCGATGTGTTTGACTTTGGATGATAATTGAAAATCATGTCGAGACGAGTTTGTGACCGCGAGAATTATCGGAATCAGAATTACGACGAGAAAGTTATGGGTATTTGAAGTTTGCCGAAAAGTGAATTATGTGGTTTCCATTTTGGGAAGGCCTATAAATAGCAAGTTTCCCATTTGGGAAAGTCCACTTTCCATTTTGGTCTGTTGACTGGGTTGACCAAAGTGGGTCGACCCGTTTTGGTTCCTTGGGTTACCGATTTTGTTCGCCAAAATTGAGGCCGATTCCGGCCATATTTGGGTATGGTTCCTTCACGAAACTTGTTGGGCTCGAGGTCCTCTTCGGATTGGTAGGTGGATCGTCCCGTGGGGTGGCCGGAGGAGAGAGAATCGAATCGGCAAAGTTAGTGAAATTCCGGCGAGTTTTGTGGTGTTCGGGTGGCGGCGTGGAGGCCGAGTTGGTGGCTCTACCTTGAGGGGTTTTGTTAGCCTTGAGCTAAGGAAGCTTTTCCAAGTGGTCTTGAGGGTTTCCGTGGCCGGAGGAGAGAGATCCGTTGAATTGAAATTCCGGTAAGGGTTTGGAACTTTGGGTTGATTTTTGGAGGTTTTCCGGTCAAAATTGGCCTTAACTTATAACTGGAAAGTTGTTGGAATCGTCGAGATCTTTGAAACCATGTGTAGCACGAAATTTTCTGGGCAGGTTTGGATTTTCCGGCGACGGCGACGGCGGCGATTTTTCGCCCGGAGTAGTTTTTGACGAATTGCATGTCATTTGACTCGAAATCGCGCCCCGATCGCAGTGGGGAGGTTCATTTTTCGAGTTGAGCGTCCGAACATAAAGCGAGGTATTGAGGTGTTATAAATGGATTTTCGACGATTTGTCGTATTCGGATTTCGTGTTTTCGAGGACGGTGGTTTCTCGTGATTTGCCTTGTATTGTCGGATTATGACCTTGAATAATGGACTTTGTGAATATTCAGGAGTTCGTGATCGTTTGTTTGGCGGGGGACTTTCCGCCGGATCACGGGTTAACGCGTATCGCGTTACGCAAGTCTGTGAGTGGACATTTCTTTTCACAGATTGACTGCGAGTCTTTTATAAATGATTTACGAACTTGAGCATGCAGATTGATTATGATTTTACGAGCATGTGTTTTACGATTATGCTTATACGAATATACGTATACGAATATATACATATATGTACATATTATGTTTTATGCATGTGCATGGAAAAGATTTATGATTTGGTTTACACAGAGTACAGTCTCAGTATATGTTGTGGTATCGATACAGATTGGCTTCTCGGCTGATCCCCGAGTACGCTCCGGGGGGGGGGGGGACAGATATCCTGACCCGAGGCCTTTCTGGCTAGGAATCACGTGTGGGTCTGGGATCCCGTGATTCAGACTGTGCTATCGCGTGGAAGCCCACGAGAGTCTCCGCGATATGTTTTACGTTGCATGCTCTGTACGCGTGAGGAGTTAGAGTCTCCCTCGTGTACTATTTGATTTTATGTGCATTTGACTCGCATATGATTTTATACGTATATATTACTGGTGAAAGACATTTATTTTCGTACACTCACTCTAACGTGTTTTATGTCTTTCCCCTGGGCTTTTCGGTTTCTGTGCCCAGTTTGCAGTTCAGGCTCTGGTGTCGCACATCGTGGTCGGAGGCATAGTACTCGAGCTACTTTGTTTCATCCAGTAGGTTTATTGTTCTACCTACTGTGGTATGCGTATATGATTATGTATTAGAAGTCGCTCTGAGTTTCCTATTGAATATGTTATATGATTTTACCCGAATTTCAGTAAAGTATATATTATATGTATTGTTTACTTTACTATTGATATATTGAGAAATCCGGATGGGATTGGTGCCCACGGTTTGCTTTTTGTGGCATAGGATGAAGTGTATTTTCCGCGTGCAGGTAACAGTAATTCCACGTTAGTAACGAAACTCTGCCCAAATTTCGAAAAGTTTTTGTTGGTTCGTGTTTACGAAGGGGTTTGACTCCGGTTTAGGGAGCTAAATCGGGGTTGGGTCCTTTCAGCTTGGTATCAGAGCATTAGGTTATAGGTTCTGTAGACTTCTGTAGTCGTGTCTACTAAAGATATGTGAGAATGTACAGCATGTCTGGAATGGTGACCCGACCAACCGGCGGATAATCATCAAATTCTGGGTGTTGTATGCTTTCAAATATTTGAAGTTCCATGATTACGTTCCACTTGTTGTGAACGATATTGTATTCATTAGGATGCCTCCTGACGTGCTTTCCGTGTCATTTCGGTTGTGAATCCTATTGAGGATCAATCGACGCGCGATTTGCCAGAGATTGTGGATTTGGATGGGTATTCAGAGTTTAGTGAACTGTGTGGCACGGTTTGCCTGGTTTTGTGTGTATGAGCGTCTGTATGTTGCCTCAGAGCTGAGAATTGTGGCAGTTGATGTTTGCCTGAGTCAGATCAGTGTATTTGGTGGGCTGGTGTTGTGTGAGTTCCGGTTGCGACTCCATGGCCTACATTCAGGGTGTTGTTTATACGGTAATGGTTTTATCAGGCTTCCCAGCATTCGAATGTGGAGTGTTTATCCACCTGAGGCAGAGATGCATTGTTCACATGTTTGTTCCTGTTTGCACGTGTTATGTGGCTTCAGAGGGAGCTGTGCATGAGGTTCGAGATGAGTCTGAACCTGAGTATCAAAGAGAGTATGATTGATGTGCCTCGGGATATCCATGAGGAGCTTTGTGTGCTGCACTCAGTGGCGAGGCTATTGAGAAGGAATGATGTACACGGTTTCTGATGTGATGGTTTGAGGAAGTGGACTTAGTCGAGATTTTGATGAGGTTGGGTTCCGACACTTTGGGATCAGTGACTTCATCAGGCTGCGACCTCTCCGATATTGTTGTGACCATCAGATCAGGCAGAGGATCCGTTTGTCGATGGCGGAGATCACAGTGTAGCGGACTTGCTCCTGTGGCATGAGTTGGGCAATCGTTGGTGATCCTTTCCCGCAACAGGTGTTGCGGTTATTTGTGTTTGTGGAACACTTTCAGTTGCCATTGTGGTGGCCAGGAGGGTCACGTTACGAGGAAGCGCCCTCAGCCAGCTTTGTTAGCGGTTTGGTAGCCCAGAGTTTACGAGGAGATCCTCATGTTGTTCTTGTAGTCTGATCAATGTACCCTTTGACGAGTTATTCAGCAAGTCGTACTTGACGTGCACGACTAGTTGGGCATGTTGGAGTTCGTGCCATGACCTTGTTTGAGGACAGACTTTTCTCCGAGGTTACTGTTGTTTGATATCCATGGCAATTGTACCTGCATCTCCACTTCCGAGGTCTTGGAGGGTGTTGCATCCATCCGAAGGTTGTGAGATCCTTGTTGGAGGTTATGTGTTAGCCGTGGATCTATAATAGCTGGACATTGTGGTTTTGGTGTGCTTGTGAGTATGGACTTACAGTCGACGCATTTGGCGATGTTCGAGAGCCTCGAGGAGGAGGTTATGTTCGACGACCAGATTTTCCGAGATGCTGTTTCTTGGTGATGGTCGAGCGGTTTGTGAAGATGAGTTGTGTGGTTTGCTTAGCTCATGTTGTGGATGCTGTGGTTGCTGTGTCTGACATTGGTCACGTTGAGGTGGTTCCTGAGTTTCCAGGTGTGTTTCGGAGGAGTTACCAGGTGTTCCTCCAGTTCGGGAGACTGATTACACCATTGAGCTTGTACCAGGCGCTGGATTCATTTTACCGACATCTTGTCATTTGGAGCCAGCGGAGCTGATGGAGCTATAATTTCGACTCCAGGAGTTGCTGGAGGGGATTTCATGCGACCCCGCGTGTTTGCATGGTGCACTTTTGCATTGTGTGTACGGAGGATGGATGGTTAGACGTGGTGGTACGTTGACTGCCAGAAGCCTGATTTGCTTCAGAGGAGTGCGAGTATCCTCCGCTTCGGATTGACGAGTGGTTTGTTCAGCTTGCGAGAGCTTCAGTCTTGTTGAAGATTGATTATGAGTTCGGATACCATCAGTTGAGGTTTGATGAGTCAGTTGTGGCTAGGACTACTTTCGGATCATGGTACGGGCATCAGGAGCTTTTGGTCACGCTGTTTGGTTGACCAATGCTCCGTAGGTCGTGTGGACTTGATGGACCAGGTGTTCAGACGGTTTCTGGACGAGTTGCGACCATGTTCGTTGGCAACTTCCTGATGTACTCCAGGAGTGTGGACCAGTACCTGATGCAATTGCGAGAGATTTTGCGGACTTCGCGAGATGATCAGCTGTTTGCGAAGTTCAGCCAGTGTGAGTTTTGGCTGATTAGTATGAAGATTTTGAGCTGTGTGATGCTATCCGTGTGAGTGATGTGGATCCTGACCAGATTGAAGCCGTGTTGATTTGGGGTTGCCCTACCATTGTGCCAGAGATCAGGGGTCTCTTGGGTTTGGCAGGCTATTACCGATGGCTTGTACAGGATTTTCCTGGATTGCCACATCAATTCCCGGATTGACGAAGAAGGCGTCAAGTTCGAGTGGTTCAGTGCACGCGAGGAGAGTTACTTACTCCTGCAGGATGGTTGACCGTTGCTTCGGTTTTGACCTTACCTGACGATCGTGATGAGTTCGTGGTAATGGGTTTTGGCGATGCATCGAGATTTAGAGTTGGTTATGTTTTGATGTTGTGTAGCAGAGCGATGGCTCATGGTTTGGGGCCGTGGAAACCTTATGTGGTTGCATATCCTGTGTATGATTTGGGTGTAGCTGTCCTTGTGATAGCATCAGAGAGTCCGAGACACTACTACTACTGCGTGCAGCGCAGTGTAGGACGTGCACTGATCACTTGAGTTTCATCCACTTGCATTTTCGGCCAGATTTGGGCTTGAGGCAGTGTAGATGGATGGGGTCGACTCACGACTATGGCTGCACCTTTGAGTTTGTTCGGGAAAGGCTAGAGGTTGTACTTTGACCATCCGTCTGGGATGTTGTTGTTGATGCATTCAGTTGAGAGTCGGGAGTTTTAGTGTTTCATGTAGGTGTGGTTCGAGTTTCCGTATTAGCCGAGTTGCGAGCTATGGGAGCTGTGTTCGAGTGTGATGATGTGAAGCTCATTGTTTTACGCACAATTGGCGCTAGTGGTGCGGAGATGTGTCTGATACTCCGGGTTTATTACTCGTGACGCAACATGAAGAGCAATGTAGCGGTTTGTGTGTGTGCAGATGCCACTTTTGTCGACTGGCGATGGCTAGGAGGCAGAGATTTGCCGAGATGTGTCAGCCATTTGAGATTCCGGTTAGACGTGGCGACTGTTGCTGTATTTGTGTGTGTTTGTATGCACTTTGGTTGGTGATACCAGTTGTCAGACTTTTGTGGACCATTTGATGAATTTAGTACGTTCCCTTGTACTTTCGGAGACGATTTCAGTGGCAGACTGGCATAGCTGTGTTTGACGGAGATTGGTCATTTACGTGGTGTACCTGTGTCCCAGTTTGTTGGTCGAAGCAATCAGCTACGATAGAGTGTTGGCGAGAGTTGCAGTGAGCATTGGGGACCAGATTACAAGTTTGTACCAGTTTTTATCCTCGGATTGGCGGGCAATCTTTGAGGACTATTCAGACCTTGGAGGGCTTGTTGTGGACCTCGGTATTGCAGTTCCGAAGGATTCGGGACCAGCAATTTTAGTTGTTCGAGATTGCTTGCAGTACCAGTTTGTTGACCACTGTGATATTGACGTTGCGTGATGTCGTTTTGAGGGATGTTGTTGTACTCCGTTGTGTTGGAGTGAGTTTGGTTTGAGTTTGGGTTGATGTTTGATTCTTATTTAGTGGAATGTGCTATCACAGACTGTCAGATTAGCGGAAATGGGGTTGTTAATTGCCCGAGTCCGATGTTTGAACTATGTTGATATGAGGGTGTGAGTTATGTTGAGATGTGTGAACTGAATTGTGAAATGCCATGTTGTTTTGATCTGTATGTGATCATAGGCGAGTGTGTGTTGTGCCATATGGTTCGGCATCGCCTATAGCATTGGTTTTTGTGCGAGTTGTGTTCCGTGTGGCGGAACTATGTTTCAGGTTGGTTTCACACTGTGTATCCTGTCTGTTCCTTTTGCAGGAACACTTGGCTATTGTGTGGAGCCAGTTCAGATTTGTGATTTGAGGGTACAGGGATTTCAGTACGGAGCTATCTCCTATTGTGGAGTCGGTTATCTGAGTCGTTCAGTTGATGTGATTACTGAGCAGTTGAGCAATATGCAGAGGCAGTGCTCCTACCTTTTAGTTGGCAGACTTGGAAATTTCGAGGTCGAAATTTTTTTAAGGGGGGTGGATTTGTGACGACCCGGACCAGAATCAGCAGTGAAATCGTATAGTCGCAGATTGCCGAGAGTTGATTGAATCGCCATGCTTGTTAACGACTAAAATATTGGCCGAGAATTGGAGCTGGGTCTTTTCTTGAGAGTCGGTGTACGTGTGATTACGAGTTTGTGGGCGGTTCCGGATCGTTATTTGGAAGACCGAGGAATTAGTTATGGATATTTGAAGTTTCGACGGAAACGGATTAATATGGCAAGCTACTTAGCGACTAAATTACCGGACGAGAATTTGGTTTCGGCTTCTTCACGGAAGTTGTTCAGAATTTAATTTCGAGTTTGTGGGAACTTTCGGAGTATTTTTCTGAGTTACGAAGATTAAGTTGTGATTATTTCCGATTGTTACTTATTTAGTCGATTAAATATGTATTTGGTTGAAGGGTTGAATTTTTATCCATTTGGCCGATGTGTTTGACTTTGGATGATAATTGAAAATCATGTCGAGACGAGTTTGTGACCGCGAGAATTATCGGAATCGGAATTACGACGAGAAAGTTATGGGTATTTGAAGTTTGCCGAAAAGTGAATTATGTGGTTTCCATTTTGGGAAGGCCTATAAATAGCAAGTTTCCCATTTGGGAAAGTCCACTTTCCATTTTGGTCTGTTGACTGGGTTGACCAAAGTGGGTCGACCCGTTTTGGTTCCTTGGGTTGCCGATTTTGTTCGCCAAAATTGAGGCCGATTCCGGCCATATTTGGGTATGGTTCCTTCACGAAACTTGTTGGGCTCGAGGTCCTCTTCGGATTGGTAGGTGGATCGTCCCGTGGGGTGGCCGGAGGAGAGAGAATCGAATCAGCAAAGTTAGTGAAATTCCGGCGAGTTTTGTGGTGTTCGGGTGGCGGCGTGGAGGCCGAGTTGGTGGCTCTACCTTGAGGGGTTTTGTTAGCCTTGAGCTAAGGAAGCTTTTCCAAGTGGTCTTGAGGGTTGCCGTGGCTGGAGGAGAGAGATCCGTTGAATTGAAATTCCGGTAAGGGTTTGGAACTTTGGGTTGATTTTTGGAGGTTTTCCGGTCAAAATTGGCCTTAACTTATAACTGGAAAGTTGTTGGAATCGTCGAGATCTTTGAAACCATGTGCAGCACGAAATTTTCTGGGCAGGTTTGGATTTTCCGGCGATGGCAATTTTTCGCCCGGAGTAGTTTTTGACGAATTGCATGTCATTTGACTCGAAATCGCGCCCCGATCGCAGTGGGGAGGTTCGTTTTTCGAGTTGAGCGTCCGAACATAAAGCGAGGTATTGAGGTGTTATAAATGGATTTTCGACGATTTGTCGTATTCGGATTTCGTGTTTTCGAGGACGGTGGTTTCTCGTGATTTGTCTTGTATTGTCGGATTATGACCTTGAATAATGGACTTTGTGAATATTCAGGAGTTCGTGATCGTTTGTTTGGCGGGGGACTTTCCGCCGGATCACGGGTTAACGCGTATCGCGTTACGCAAGTCTGTGAGTGGACATTTCTTTTCACAGATTGACTGCGAGTCTTTTATAAATGATTTACGAACTTGAGCATGCAGATTGATTATGATTTTACGAGCATGTGTTTTACGATTATGCTTATACGAATATACGTATACGAATATATACATATATGTACATATTATGTTTTATGCATGTGCATGGAAAAGATTTATGATTTGGTTTACACAGAGTACAGTCTCAGTATATGTTGTGGTATCGATACACATTGGCTTCTCGGCTGATCCCCGAGTACGCTCCGGGGGGGGGGGGGGGGGACAGATATCCTGACCCGAGGCCTTTCTGGTTAGGAATCACGTGTGGGTCTGGGATCCCGTGATTCAGACTGTGCTATCGCGTGGAAGCCCACGAGAGTCTCCGCGATATGTTTTACGTTGCATGCTCTGTACGCGTGAGGAGTTAGAGTCTCCCTCGTGTACCATTTGATTTTATGTGCATTTGACTCGCATATGATTTTATACGTATATATTACTGGTGAAAGACATTTATTTTCGTACACTCACTCTAACGTGTTTTATGTCTTTCCCCTGGGATTTTCGGTTTCTGTGCCCAGTTTGCAGTTCAGGCTCTGGTGTCGCACGTCGTGGTCGGAGGCATAGTACTCGAGCTACTTTGTTTCATCTAGTAGGTTTATTGTTCTACCTACTGTGGTATGCGTATATGATTATGTATTAGAAGTCGCTCTGAGTTTCCTATTGAATATGTTATATGATTTTACCCGAATTTCAGTAAAGTATATATTATATGTATTGTTTACTTTACTATTGATATATTGAGAAATCCGAATGGGATTGGTGCCCACGGTTTGCTTTTTGTGGCATAGGATGAAGTGTATTTTTCGCGTGCAGGTAACAGTAATTCCACGTTAGTAACGAAACTCTGCCCAAATTTCGAAAAGTTTTTGTTGGTTCGTGTTTACGAAGGGGTTTGACTCCGGTTTAGGGAGCTAAATCGGGGTTGGGTCCTTTCAATAACAGTCCCCCCACCCGGTAAACATCTTCGGGGATCAGCTGGGATGCTAAGTGTATCGATACAACCACATATACTAAGACTGTACTCTGTGTAAACCAAATCATAAATAGTTTCTATGCAAATGTATAAAGCATAATGTAAATGCATATTCGTAATACATAATTATAAGAGCATAATCGTAGATGCATATGAAAGGACCCAATCCCAATTTAGTTTCCTAAACCGGAATCAAACCCCTTCTGAAAACACGAACCAACAAAAACCATCAAAATTTCGGCAGAGTTTCGTTACTAACGCGGAATTGCCTTTACCTGCACCCGGAAAATAACACTTCATCCTATGCCACAAAAGCCAAACCGTGGGCACTAATCCCATCCGGATTTCTCAATATATCAACAGTAATGTAAAGTAATAAATATAACTATGCTTTATAGAAATCCGGGAAAAATCGTATAAGAATATACATCAGAATACTCAGAGCGACTTCTAGTATACATATACAAACAGTAGGCCAAACTAAGAACCTACCATAAAAGAAACATCGCTCGAATACTATGCCTCCGACCACGACGTGCGACACCAGAGTCCGAACTGCAAATTGGGCACGGAAACCGAAAAGCCAAGGGGAAAGACATGAAAACTGTTAGAGTGAGTGGACGAAAATAAATGTCTTTCGCCGAATAATATATGTTATAAAAACATATGCGAGTCGGAATACATAAATAATCAAATGGTACACGAGGGAGACTCTAACTCCTCACGCGTATAGAGCATGCATAGAAAATCTCACGGGGTCGCTCGTAGACACATCCGTGGTAGTACAGTCCGAATCACGGGATCCCAGACCCACTCGTGATTCTAGCCAGAAAGGCCTCGGTTCCGGGGTACTGCCCCTCGCCGGTCAGGTCGGGGTACTGTCCCTCCTGGTAGGCCTCCATCGGGGATCAGCCGAGAGGCAAGTGTATCGATACAACAACGTGAACTGAGACTGTACTCTGTGTAAATCAAATCATAAATAGCTCGATGCAAATGCATGAATCAATATATAAATGCATATACGTAATGTATACTGGTATAGGCATAATCGTATAACACATGCTCATGTAAAACATAATCTCGTATGCATGCTCAAGTTCGTAAAACGTATATAAGGACTCGCAATCAACAGTGAAAAGAAGTTGTCCACTCACAGACTAGCGTAACGCAGTTCGCGTTAACCCGTGATCCGGCGGAAAATCCCTCGCCAAACGAACGATCACGAACCCCTGAATAATCACAAAATCCATTCCTCAAAATCATAACTCAGTACCTCGAATCAAATCACGAGAAACAACCGTTCTCGGAAACACATAATTCAATTATGACGAATTGTCGAAATTCCGATAATCACATCACAAAACCTCGATATAATTTCAGACGCTTAATTCGAAAAACAAACCTCACCACTACGATCGGGGCGCGATTATGAGCGAAACGACATGGAATTTGTCGAAAACCCCGAAAAGTCAACCTTTGACCACCGTTGACCGCCGCCGGCGGTGGTGGCGCCACCAACCATGAAATTTCTCGGCGGAGCAGCACCTATTCCACTCAAAATCACCCAACAAGCAATTTCCATAACTACACCGAAGTCCAATTCTCACTCTAACTAGGTCAATTTCATGAAAAGCCGAAATCCCACACAAATTTCAATTCAAGAATTCTCCAAGCACAAGCAAAATTAGAACTCCATACTTACATGGTTAGACTTATGGTGATGAGAGCTTTAAAGCCCAATCCTTTTTGCAGCTCAATTTAGCCGGAATTGTAACCACCTTAAAACCCCAAAAATCTCCAACTTTGGCCGGAATTTTCTTCCACCTCCGGCGTCCCTTGCCGTGAAAGGTGGCCGGAGTCATCAAGAGGGGACCAAGGTGAGCTGAACGGGCCAAGGGCCGAGCCCTGGGGTGGCCGGACGGCGAGCCACTACCGTGAGCCGTTGCGCCTCCGTTGCACACCTCTTCTCTCCCCGCGTTGACCGAGTCAATGCCATCAATACATGTTTGACTTTCCCAATATAGCAACCCCATTTAATACTTTCCTGATTTGGAAACTTCCAAAATACATTTTGCGACAAACTTCGAATACCCGCAACTTTCACGTCGTAATTCCGATTTCGATAATTCTTGCGGCAACAAACTCAACTCGACATGTTCTTCAATTACCACCCGAAATCAAACACTTCGACAAATCCGATAAAAGTCAACGGTTCAACCCAATACATACTTATCCGATTAAATAATCAATGGTCAAAAATATTCGTAACTTAATCCTCGCAATTCGGAAAAATCCTCCGGAAGTTCCCACAATCTCAAAATTAAATTCTCAACAACTTCCGTGAAGAAGCCGAAATCAAATTCTCGTCCAGTAATTTAGTCGCTAAGAAGGCCGCCATTTTAAACCGATTATGTCGAAACTTCAAATATTCATATTATATTCCTCGGTCGTCCGAATAATGATCCGGAACCGCCCACGAACTCGAAATCACGCGTATAAAAAATCTCAAGAAGAGACTCAGCTCCAATTATCGACCAATAATTTAGTCGTGATCAAAGCTGGCGATTCAATTATCTGTCGGAAATCTGCGATTACGCATAACCTCATGGACTAAGCTGATTGCACTGCTAATTCTATTCTGGGTCGTCACAGCATATTCGTAAATGCATAATCGTAAACACACATACTCGTATAAATCATAATCGTATATGCATGCTCATGCTCGTAAAACGTATAATAAAGACTCGCAACCAATTAATGAAAAGAAAGGTGTCCACTCACAGACTAGCACAACGCAAAACGTGTTAATCATGTGATCTGAAGGAAAATCTCTCGTCAAATGAACGATCACGATCTCCTGAATAATCATAAATAGCACTATTCAAAATTAAAATTCAAAACCCTGAACCACATCTTGAGAACCAACCATTCCCGAAAACATATAACTCGAATATCGACGAAATCATTAACAATCCAATAAACACACTATAAAAACTTGACACAAATTCCGATGCTCAATTTATAATTTAAATGTCACTACTGCGATCGGTGCGCGATTCTGAGCAAAACGACATAAAACTTGTCCAAAATCACCTCGGCCGGAAAAACCGCCGCGCACAACGGCGCGCCGGGCCGCCACCGGAAATTTCATCGGCCTAGAAAATTTCAACCTACATATGGATTTGAAGATCTCGACATTTCCAACAACTTTGTAGTTCAATGCTAAGCCCAATTTTGACCGTAAAACCTCCAAAACTCACCTTGAAATCAAAAACCATCGCCGAAATTCATTAACTCCGATCGGCCACCACTGACCACGGAAAGGTGCAAGACCACTTGGGTTCAACTCACCTCTCCATGGGATTGAAAACCCCTATAGGGTCGACCTCCAACTCGGCCGCCACCACCGCCTCCATCGCCGCCGAATCTCGCCGGAAAACTACAAACTTCAAAACGTCAGAACTTCTTCATCCGGCAACCAAATTGAGTGAATGACCTATAAAAAGAAAGAGGAGCTCAAGGCCAACAACTTTCATGAAGAAACTACGGCCAAAAGATGCCGGAATAAGGCAAATTGAAGGCAACAAAAGCTCGGCCTGAAATAGGTCAGTTTTGACCCGTGGTCAATGCGGTCAACGACCCAGTTTCCGAAAATGGAAAGTTTCCAAAATCGTCACGTATTCATGCCGTATTTATACCGTACACGTATCGAAACCAAACGGATAAACACGACTAAATTTAATGGTCAAAAATATTCATAACTTATTCCACGTAACTCGAAATCATCCTTCGGAAATTCCCACGAACTCGAAATTAAATTCTCTACAACTTTCGTGAAGGAACTCAAATCAAATTCTTGCTCGATAATTTAGTCGTTAACAAACCCGCCATATTAATCAATTACGATAAAACCGCGACTAATCACGAAACTCGCAAATCAAGCCAATAAACATACCATTTCCGGTTCGGGTTGTCACAAATCTACCCCCCTTACAAAAATTTTGACCTTGAAATTTCCAAGCCTGCCAACTGAAAAGTAGAGACACCGCCTCTGCATACTGCTCAATTTCCCAAGTGACTACTTCAACTGATTAACTCTACCAACAAACTTTCACATAAGAAATATTTATATACTGTAATCCCTGCACCCTCAAATCCATAATTTGAACTAGCTCCTCCACAAATGTCAAGTCTTCCTGTGTAGGGAATTGATAGGGTGCTAAACATGCAATAAATCTGAAATGTAGTTCCACCACATGGAATACAACATACACACTGGCCAACGCTACAGGCAATGCCAAACTATACGTCACAACACTAACTCGCCCCATGATCACATATGGACCAATATAACGTGGTAAAGTATACCACACCTCCCAAAACAAATCATACATTTCCAAGGAAATCTTAGTCACCAACCTTGAACTTAATGACTCAACATACTCACATCTGCATAACTTCTCTGTCGAACTCGAGCAATTATCAACTTATCCTTGCTAATCCGAAGGTCTACAATAGCGCATTCCACTAAATCAGGACCAAAAGCTATCTCATTCCTAACTCACTCCAACACAATGGAGTGCAATACTGTTTCTCATATACAACTTCATACAATGCCATAACAATACTGGTCTGCAAACGGATATTACAAGTAATCTCGAACAAATGATACTGCTGGTCCTAAATCCTTCTGAACTGCAATACACATGACCACAACATGTCTTCCAAAGTCTGAATAGTCATCTCAGATTGCCCACCAATCTGAGGATGAAAAACTACACTAAACTGAAATCTGGTCCCCAATGCTCACTGCAATGTTTGCCAAAACTCTGTTGTAACTGATTATCTCGATCAGCGACCTAGGACACAGGCATACTATGCAAATGGACAACCTCTACCAAATACCACTCTGCCAGCCTGCCCACTAAAATCTTTTCTGGAAGTACAAGGAAATGAATTGATTTCGTCAAACGGTCCACCATGACCCAATAACTAGTATTACCATCCGAAGTACGCGGTAACTAATACACGAAATCCATAGTAATATGCTCCCACTTCTAATCGGGAATCTCCAATGGCTGTAACTTCCCAGCAAGTTTCTGTCTCTCTGCCTTCACCTGCTAACAAATGAGGCATCTGCTCACATAAGCTGTTATTTCCCTCTTCATGTTGCGCCACGAGTAGTAAACTCTAAGTATCCGATACATCTTTGTACCACTAGTGCATAACATACGTAGAACAATGAGGTTCAATAAGCATCTCCCTCTTCAAATCATTGTCTCTGGACCCACATAACCTCCCTCTGCGCAACGAAGTGCCAACATTCCTCAATTGATACTCTGTTGGAACACCATTCTGAATCGCATTCTTCTTGTCCAACAAGTAGGAATCTATATCCTGAGCCTCACAGACCTAATTAAGTAACACAGGTCGATCCTGGAACTAGCTAACAATGATCCATCATCTCACTCTAACTCAGTTCCCGTAGCTCGCAACTCAGCTAACAATGAGATTCTTGCAACACATACATGAAACATAGAAACTCCAAATTTCCGACTAAGAGCATCAACAATAACACCCCTAAATGATATTCAAAGTGCAATCACATTAGCCTTTCTCGGATGAACTTAAATGTGCAGCCATAGTCGTTAATCAACCCCATCCATCTACGCCGCCTCATGCTCAAATCTGGCTGAATACGCAAGTAGATGAAACTCAAGTGATCAGTGTACATCTTACACTGCGTTGCACGCCATAGCAGTAGTGTCTCCAACTCTTCGATGCAAACACAAAGACAATTACTCCCAAATCATACATAGGATACGTAACTTCATAAAGCTTCCACTGCCTGGAACTATATACCATCATATTGCCATGCTGCAGCCCAACTCGACCAAAATCTAGTTTCGAAACATCACTATACAAAACATACACCTCACTGACATCACATAATGTGAACACTGGCGCAGTTATCAACCTCTCCTCTAACCACCACATGTAACTTTCCTCACAGGTACCTGACCATTTCAAACTCGACCCTCTGATCGAAACTGATAATATTCAAATCTGAAATCAATCTCCGAAAACTGAAGCTCTAATAAGCTGATCAAACAAGCCATCAATTCGAGTGGAGGATACTTGCTCTTCTCTGAAACCTGATTCAGCTTCCGGTAGTTGATGCACAACCTCATCGAACCATCCTTTATCCTCATAAAACATACTGGAATACCCCAAGGTAAAACACTGAATCAAATGAAGTCTTCCTCAAACAATTCCTGAAGTTGAATCTACAACTTCCTCAACTCTGATAAATTCTCTGATAAACATCTGGATACTCACAGTTAACCTCAACATCACGAACATCAGGTACAACAACCTCAACATCACGAACATGTGCCAAGTATGGCATACATCCTTGCTTCATCATCAGCTCAGCCTCATTGCTGAAACCACACATAGTAGAAAAGCATTTCTTTCACCTCTAAACAAGATCTTTTGGCACGACTGGACGTCAAAGAATAACAACATTCTTGCAATGAACAACCACTCCGTAGCTAGTCCATAACCTCCCGCAAACCTCATAGTCTCGATACCTCACCTGATACACACAATCTCATCAAATGGATACAGCATTCTCCACAAACCCAGAAGTGAAGATGCAAGCATAATAGCCATGGATGTCAAGCAATGGTAACCTCAGGGAAACTCTGCCCTCACACATGGTCATGGCATAAACTCTGGCATGTCCAACTAACCGTCCACGTTGATTGCGACTTTGCTGATTGACTTGTCTAAAAGTCTGCGTTGGTTAAACTCTAGAAATGGTACCTTGGCCTCCTCCTGAACTCTGAGCTGCAGAACCACTAAAACAGCTGATTGAGGATATTCCCTCGTAACGTGACCTTCCTGGTCACCATAATAGCAACTGAGAATGCCCCTCTGACACAAACCACAGTGATGCCTACTATAAAAGTTGCACAATGGAAACTCCTGCTGTGTGGAAGGATCACCAACGACCACCCTGACTCATACCACAGGAACTAGTCCACTACTCTGTGATCTACTTCTTCACCAAACGGATCTTTTGCCTTGTCCAAATGACCCTCAACATAATCGAAAAGGCCACAGCCTAATGAAGATACTGATCTCAAGGTGCCTGAACTCAATCTCATTAAAGTATCTCGACTAAGTTCACCTTCTTCAAACCAACAAAACTGGAACCAGATCTGACTTTCCTTCTCAATGTCCTCGCCTCTGAGTGTAGCATAACAAACTCATCACAGTTGTCTTGAGGCATAATAGTCAAAATCCCTTTGATGCTCAGGTCTCGAACCTCCTGCATTGCTTCCTCTGAAACCACATCACACGTGCAAACTGGGACAAACATGTGAACAATACATCTCTGCCTCAGGTTGGTAAACACTCCATATTTCCGTTGTTCGGTAGTCTGATTGAACCATTACCGTATAAACAATACCCTTAATGTAGGTCATGGAGTCTCAACAGGAACTCACATAATACCAACCCAACAAATGCAATGATCTGACTCAAGCACACCATCAACTACCACAATCCTCTGTTCAAAAGCAACATTTAGGCACCCATACACGTACAACCGGGCAAACCATGCCACACATATCTCTGAACCCAGAATGCTTATCCAAACCCACAACTCATATTATCAAGTCACGCGGCGGCTGATCCTCAACAGGATCCAACACCTTACTGACACGGAAAGCACGTCAAGGAGGCATCCTAATGAATAAGACATTATTCACAACAAACAGGACGTAATCATGGAACTTCAAGCATTTGAAAGCATACAACACCCAGAGCATTGATGAGTATCCGCCGACCGGTCGGGTCATCGCTCCAGACATGCTGTACATTCTCAAATATCCTTAGTAAACATGACTACAGAAGTCTACATAACCTAAAACCTAATGCTCTGATACCAAGCTGAAAGGACCCAACCCCGATTTAGTTTCTTAAATCGGAATCAAACCCTTTCTAAAAACGTGAACTTTCAAAAACCAAAAATTTCGACAGAGTTTCCTCTATAACGCGCGGTTGCCATTAACCTGCACCCGAAAATACACTTCATCCTATGCCACAAAAGCCAAACCGTGGGCACCAATCCCATCCGGATTTCTCAAAAATAAACAAAACTATAGCTTTACAGAAATCCGGGAAAAATCATGTGAAAATATAAACATAATAGTATTTAGAGCAACCTTTAGTATACACATGTATACACAACAGTAAGCCAAACAAGAAACCTACTGAAAAAGGAAGAGTGACTCGAATACTATGCCTCCAATTGCGACGTGCGACACCCGAATTCAACTGCAAACTGGGCAAAGAAAATGAAGAGCCCAAGGAAAGACATATAAACTATTAGAGTGAGTGGACGAAAATAAATGTCTTCCACCGAATAATATATGTTATAAAAATATATGCGAGTCTAAATGCATGAAACCAATATGGTACACGAGGAAGACTCTAACTCCTCACGCGTACAGAGCATGCATAAAAAATCCCGCGGGGTCACTCATGGAAACATCCGTGCTCTAATTTAGATGCTCAATTTATAATATAAACCTCACCACTACGATTGGTGCGCGATTCGGAGCAAAATGACATAAAACTTGTCGAAAATCACCTCGGCCAGAAAAACCGCAGCGCACAGCGGCGCGCCGGGCCGCCGGCGGAAAATTTCATCGGCCCAGAAAATTTCAACCTACACATGAATTTGAAGATCTCGACATTTCCAACAACTTTATAGTTCAATGCTAAGCCTAATTTTGACCGTAAAACCTCCAAAACTTACATTGAAATCAAAAACCATCGCCGGAATTCATTAACTCCGATCGGCCACCACCGGCCATGGAAAGGTGCAAGACCACTTGGGTTCAACTCACCTCTCCATGGGATTCAAAACCCCTATAGGGTCGACCTCCAACTCGGTCGCCACCGCCGCCTCCTTCGTCCCCGAATCTCGCCGGAAAACCACAAACTTCAAAACGTCATAACTTCTTCATCTGGCAACCAAATTGAGTGAATGACCTATAAAAAGAAGGAGGAGCTCAAGCCCAACAACTTTCATGAAGGAACCACGGCCAAAAGATGCCGAAATAAGGCAAATCGAAGGCAACAAAAGCTCGGCCTGAAATGGGTCAGTTTTGACCCGTGGTCAACGTGGTCAACGACCCAGTTTCCCAAAATGGAAATTTTCCAAAATCGTCACTTATTCATGCCGTATTTATATAGTACACATATCGTCCAACTCGTATCGAAACCAAACGGATAAACACGACTAAATCTAATGGCCGAAAATATTCATAACTTATTCCACGTAACTTGAAATCATCCTCCGGAAATTCCCACGAACTCGAAATTAAATTCTCTACAGCTTTTGTGAAGGAACTCAAATCAAATTCTTGCTCAATAATTTAGTCGTTAACAAACCCGCCATATCGACCAATTACGACAAAACCGCGACTAATCGTGAAACTCGCAAATCAAGCCGATAAACATACCATTTTTGGTTCGGGTTGTCACATTGCAGTTGAAGGAAAGTGAAGAATTTGACTCCTATTTGTAAGATAGTAACATGGAGAAGAATGTAGAGATCCAAAAATTATAGAAATCCAATGCAGGTTGTCATTAAACTTTTTAACATAGATTTGAATTATCTTAAGAATGATAAGGAATACCATATATGATTTTAAAAATGAAAAGAAGGACCTTGTGATTAAGTATCTTAAGAAGCGACTAGCAACGATTGAGGATTCTATGGGGAGGGAGAAATTGTCTCTGTTAAAGGAGATTGATTCTCTTAAGAATCAATTAACAAATACTGATGGTAATACGGATATGATAGCAGTTACGATGACAGAGAAACAATTGCATACTGAGAAGAAACTGTTGGATGTTGAGACCAAACTTGCAGCATCCCTCGAGGAGAAATGCGTGCTTGAGAACAGATTAAGACAAGCGAAGAATGCTGGTGAATCTGGTTTGAAAAATGTTGCTTTACAGGTTATGGAGTTGAAAAAAAAGCTCGGTGAAGCAGAACTTCAACTGAATGAAGCTCAAGGGAAGATACAAAGTACTTCTGAAAAAAATTCAAAATTGAAGAAGCAAGTTGAAGATGGCGCTGCTAAAGCTAAAGCTGCTAATGGAGAGATTTCGTTATTGAAGAAGCAACTCAATGAAGCACAAGTTCAATTTGTTGCTTAGGGGAAGATACAGATTTCTGCTGAAGAAAATAGCAAATTGCAAAAGCAAGTTGAACATGATGCTGAAGCACTTCAATCGTCTCAAGCAGCAAATGAGGAGCTTCGGAGGAGACTGGATGCTTTGCAACGTCAAAAGAAGGTTCTTGAGGAGGAAAAGAAACAAGCTGAAGATGTTAATCAGACACTTCAGATCTTCAACCAGAGGCTTGTTGAACAGAATGAGAAGTTGACGAAGGATGTTGCTGCATTTAAAAAATCACTACTTAGTACCGATTCTGACATTTGAAAACAATAGATCTTAGTCATTTTATTTGAAGTAACATACCCTACTTCTTTTTTTGTGGGTATCTGTATGAGTATATGTCTTAGTAACTTTTTATCTATCTATGTATTTTATCTAGGTATCTGCTTGGGTATCTGTTTTTAGAATATTTTTGTTCTGGACATGTAGTGTAATCTATCTTTTTTTGTATCTTTTGTAGCTTTTCATTGAAGTGAATCCTTTTTTCTTCTTATTCTTATATCTCTGTTAGGGAATTTTTCACAAACGAATAAGAGTTCCCAACGGGTAGAGTCTGCACCATCTTTCAGTATATGGATTATCCCTCCTCCTCGTACAGTTGTTTCTCCAGAGGTGGTGGAAAGCCTGGTGACTCCTCATCTTCCTCCTCTTTTGTTAGTCCCTCGCATGGATTTGATTCACAAGCCAATCCCCAGACCTGGTGTGAGACTCAATAGAGAAAACATTTATCTCTGCTTATATGTTAAGAGTTTAAATGATAAGTCCAGGAAGCCCTTGAAAAGAGGGAGGAGATCTACTGCCGTCCGAGCGATATTGAACTCAAGGAAAAGCCCCAGACTAGAGCAGGGAGCAAAAACGTTGATGTGACAGAGCTAGTGCCCAATGGAGAGTTTACAATTTTGGAAGTACCTTCACCATTGATAGTGAAATCACACAAGAATAATATGGGCGAGCCGAAAAGAATATGTGTGAGTTTGACCGATGAGCAGAAGGAGGCCGTACCATTTCGTCAACGTGATGTTTTCCAGTATTTGGGAGAGATATACCAGAGTGATTTGGTGATGTACTGGACAAAAACTAAGAAATCCAAGTTAGTATTTGTCAGTGTATTTGTTTGAGTATCTGTTTGTTTATAGTAATGTTTTCAGCTTTTAATTATTCTCTCTGTTTGTTTTGGACAGAGATGTGTTTTGGACTGATATTCAGTCTTTAGAGTTCTTTTATCACGATGATTTGGAGTGTATTATTGATGGCCAAGAGATCTCGAACTCTGTCTTGGATTTCTATTCCAGTATTCTGAGTGAATTTACGGATGATTTGGGAGATCAAAGTCCATATGCGTTCCACACATTGGCTCATGTAATCGTCATGTTATTTTTTTAGCCTATGTGTGTTTTTAATTTGTATGTGTCTCCAAAGTGTTTTTTTAGCTTTATGTGTAATTTTGTGTGTGCTACTTTTGACAGGTTTATGTGTCTACTCTGAAAGTAAAGATGATGCATGAACGTCTTTTTGAGAGGTTGTTCAAGGTTTTGGGCATCAATGGCAAGTTGATGTTCCTGATCCTTTCCCATAAACATTTCCACCTTCTTGTCTTTGATAAAAGTGTTCCATGCTGGTATCATTATGACTCACTCAAAAAGAAATATAAACCGATGGACAACGCGCACTTTCGGGAGGCACTAAAAACGGTAATGTTTATTCTCTCTTTCTTCTTTTCTTTTCTCACTACAAGAAAACATCACTTAGACCACGGAAACGTAATTGTTCCGTGGTCCAAGTGACACCTGGACGACGGAGAAGTCTCTGTCGTCCAAGTAACACCTAGACGACGGAGATGGTATTCTCCGTCGTCCAGGTTCCCACCTGGACAACGGAGACTTCTCCGAGGTCCAGGTTCCCACCTGGACGACGGAGATGGTATTCTCCGTTGTACAGGTACCATCTCCGTCGTCCAGGTGATCACCTGGACCTCGGAGACTTCTCCGTCGTCCAGGTGCTCACCTGGACAACGGACTGACACGCCGTGGTCCGAGTAATGTCCACTTAGATGACGTACCGACACGTCCGTCGTCTAAGTGAAGCATTATATAAGCCCGATGCCAAACTCTCTTCCTCTCCCGGGAAAGTTTAAAGATCGAAGAAGAAGGAGAAGGATCTCCGTTGACTAGCTAGCTAGCTTAACTGATACCGAGAAGGCCAGCGCGCAGCTAGCTAGGTACGTACGCAGTTAAAATTTGCTTAATATATATTTAGTTAAAACGTACATACATGCATGGATGTTAGCTACACATATTAAATTACGTAATTGATGGATGTAGATCGAGTACGTATAATTAAGCGTAAATTAATGGACTAATATATATGTAATAATTAATTAATTATAATATTTTGTAGCAGTATGGACAAAAGTTGGATGAAGTTGAAGAATAGATGTGATGTCCGGTATATGGATGGAATTAGCGAATTTGTGAATTTTGCGATAGAACATGGTCAGGGAAAGAAGCGTTTCAGGTGTCCGTGCCAGAAATGTCTTAATTGTCAGTATGTGGAGGTTAATGTTATGGTGCAACACCTGTACGAAAATGGTATGATGTGGAGTTACACTACATGGAGCGAGCATGGTGAAGCAATAGAGTTCAGCTCAACAGACTTCAGCTCAGGGTACAGTTACCAGGGTGCCTCATCCAGCGGCAGTGGTGACAGACCCCCAGCTTGCAACCCAACTGCAGATTTGGTCCATGATGCGTTTCCGGGATTTAGTCATGGTGGACACCAACACCAAGACGGAGGTTACAGTACCACTCATGAGCATGATGACACATTCCCCGCTACTAGCTTAGCCAATGACACTAGTGAGATAGATAAGTACAACCGGATGCTACTTGAAGCGCAGACCCCGGTGTTCCCTGGATGTCGAGAGAATGTGTTGCAATATGTGATGGAGAAAATGAAGATAAAAGTGAAGCACAAAATGTCAGTGAGTGCTTTTGACGAAATTCAGGAGCAAATATGTAAGTTGCTTCCTGATGATCACAATCTTCCTAAATCTCATTATAAGGTTAGAAATATCTTGAGCAGCCTCGGCCTAAAGTACAGGATAATTGACGCATGTCCAAATGATTGTGTGCTATTTTACAAAGAGTATAAAGATTTGGACTATTGTCCCGTATGTGGCCAGTGCAGATTCCAGGTGAATAGGAAGAGTTCGAAAAAGAGAATTTCTGTGAAAGTTGTTCAATATTTTCCCTTGATTCCCAGATTGCAGCGCCTGTACATGTCTCTACACACAACAGAGGCGATGTGATGGTACGTAGAAAAGTGAATAGATGACGATGTCCTGCGACACGCCGTGGATGGGGAGGGTTTCAAACATTTCGACAGAGAATTTGGAGACTTTGTTGCAGAGGTTAGAAATGTTAGACTCGGCCTATCTACAGACGGATTCAATCCTTGGGAAAGTAATAGCTCCGCCGTCAGCACTTGGCCAGTTATTCTGATGCCGTACAACTTGTCTCCGTGGATGTGCATGAACAAGGAATTTAATTTCCTTACTGTACTAATTCCAGGTCCTAAATCTCCAGGGAAATGCTTAGATGTCTACCTCAGACCTTTGATCGACGAGCTGAAACTATTGTGGGAAAATGGAGTCCCAACTTATGACAAATTCACTGACACGATATTCACGATGAGGGCTGCCGTAATGTGGACGATCAGCGATTTTCCAGCGTATGGGATGTTGGCAGCCTGCAAGACAAAAGGATATAATGGATATCCTATATGTTTGGACGACGTGACCTCTAGTTGGCACGCGGGGAAGGTGTGTTACTTGGGTCACCGTAGATGGCTTCCTCACGACCACCCCTGGCGACAGGATGAAGCTCATTTTGACGGGACGGTAGAGAACAATCCTAAACCCCGTAGTTGGTCGGGTGAAGAGATTTTAGAGAGGTTGAGCTATTTTGACTTTGGTGTGTTGACCAATGACGCGGATGTAAAGAAATGCAATCCAATTCCTCCACATGATCTCAGCTATTGGCATCACAAGAGTATATTCTTTGAACTCCCTTATTGGTCGAAGTTGAAGCTGAGGAACAACTTGGACGCAATGCACATAGAAAAGAAAGTGTGCGACAGCGTGGTGGGAACAATTCTCGGTATTAAGTTCAAGACTAAAGATACTCCCAAAGCGCGCAAAGATCTGGAATCAATGAATCTACGTCGTCCCTTGTGGTTGAGGAAGGATAGGAAATAAGTGTACAACAAGATGCCACCTGCACCTTACACAGTGAAGCCGACACTTAGACGTTCTGTATTTCACTGTTTTCAGGGCGTTCGTTATCCGGCTACGTATGCAGCTACTATAACTGGAGCAGTGGACGAGGTGCAACACAAGTGTGTTGGTCTAAAGACACATGACTATCACGTTATGCTGCAACGTCTGATTCTAGTGGTAATTCGACCATATTTGCCTCGCGACGTCGTAGAACCAATAGTGGCATTGTGCAGATGGTGGCAGAGGTTATGCGCCAGAGAATTAAAGAAGTCAGATGTGGTGGAATTACAACAACAAATTGTGCACATCATTTGCAAACTAGAGAGGATTTTCCCCCTGCTTTCTTTGACATCATGATTCACCTAATGATCCACCTGCCCGAGCAGGTGCTCATTTCTGGTCCGGTCCAGTACACTTGGATGTATCCTCAAGAAAGGTACGTACGTACTAATTAATTATACAGGTTTTTCGATTCATAATTTGTTCCACTGGAGATTACTAGCTAGCTATATGTACTTATTCTTATTGTACGTTTGATTTTGTAGACAGCTTGGACAGTATAAGTCATTCATCAAAAACAGGTTGGCCCCGGATGGCTCCATAGCAGATACATACCTAATGCATGAGTGTGTTACTTACTGCAACAGGTACCTCAAAGATTCACCACCTCCCACTACCTCTGATCCCAGTGCCCGCATCAATCTTTCTGTCGTCACCAATGTCGTCCGACCGTTTAGAGGAGTATTAAAGGAATCATTAACACGGGAAGAACTTATTGAGGCACATTGGGTAGTGTTGCGAGACTGTGACGAAGTTGAGCCGTACATGATGTCATACAGGGAGAGGCTTTAGGTGTTAAATCAAAACAAGAGTTTGGCGTGGATTGAGAAAATGATTAAGAAGAAGTTTCCCGATTATTTCTTCCAATGGGTACGTACGTACGTCTCGGTATTTAGTAATTTATATACATATCGATCATGTTTGTAGAAAGTAAACCCTTATATTTGCCCATTTTCGCAAATGATTGATCTGCAAAAATCTGAAAACCACGGGGGGTGGTGGTCATGGCCAAAGCACTTGCTAGCAGGGAAGCCGATTAAACACTATATTTATCCCGGATGTTTTGTGAATGGTGTAAAGTTCCATTCATTGGCTCGAGATGAAGGAAGAAGAACACAAAACAGTGGGGTGGCGGTTGGGAAAGACAATGATCTATATTACGGGGCTATTGTAAATGTGGTTCAGCTATGTTACGGGAATGATGTCAACGTTTTCCTATTCAAGTGCAGATGGTTCAAGCGTACAAAGGAAGACCTGGGACTATTATCAGTCGATACAAACTCAAGCTGGTATGAGGATGAGCCTTTCGCTCTCGCCACCTTAGTTAGGCAGGTGTTCTATCTTGACGATCCGAAAGCCGGTGAAGGGTGGAAAATAGTGAACCATATCTCTCATCGAGGAATATGGAATACAGAGACAATTGAAGGGACACCGGCGACTGAAGATGCTGCTGAACCAGAAAGAGACATTCCTGCCTATCAAGAGCCTAATATTTCTGTCATCCGCTCCGATATAATGGACCTGGTTCAAGATGGTGAACGGTTACCCATGCCTGATAGTTGTACAGATCTAACTGAAGATGAGATTATCGATGCCATTAATGAGGTAGATGAAGAAGACGAGCAGGATGAGGACGCGGACGAGGACTCAGGTTATTCGTCGGACGATGTTGAGTATGATGAGGAGGATGAGCAATCGGATACCGGGGACGAGGATGATGACGATTATGATGAAGACTACTTGACTAAGACGAGAAAAATTAATTGGTAAATAATTTATGTAATTATTGTAATATATGATGCATCATCGATCAATAATTAATATAAATATTATAAGGAGGAGAATGTATATATGTACGTAGATCTTAATATTTTTGTACTTAATTAATTAATTACACGCGTCCATGCTCGATCAGATCGGATCGACTAACGTACGTAAATTAAATTAAATTAATTAATTAATCCGAATTATACATATCCTGGACAACGGAAAATTAATTCCAGGTTTCGCCTTTTGGGTATTTTGGGCTTTGGATAGTCAAAAAGATGAAAGCTTTCTATTATGTCGAAGAAGCTTCCTCAAGAAGCTTTCGTTCGTTTAATTGTTTTTAAATAATATTTATGTGTAAATTGGATTATGGGTCCCTATGATTATTGCGAGAGATGAATGAAATAAATGTTTCAAAAATTATACTATATTATTCTATGATTGATTATGTCATGTGATAGTATAATTGTGAACACGAACTATGTATATGTTGTTTTAATTACGGCGTTAAATCTATATATCATGCCAGAATGAAAGTTCATACATAAATACCTTAAGCTATCTCCCTAAACCCTAAAGCCTAAACGTTGCAGATCGGATCGATTGATAATTTTTTTAATTATCGACTTGAATCAGAATAATTGAACGGACACACAAAGGACCTTGGACACCCTAAACCCTAAACCCTAAGGCCCTAACCCCTGAATTCAGGGTCTCTGAACCTGGACGACGGATATGAGCCAGGTTCAGAGACCCTATACCCTAAACAGTAAGGCCCCCTAACCCCTGAATTTAGGGTCTTTGAACTTGGACAATGGAGATGAGATTCTCCATTGTCCAATTTCAGAGACCCTATACCATAAACAGTAAGGCCCCCTAACCCCTGAATTCAGGGTCTCTGCACCTGGACGACGGAGATGAGCTTCTCCGTCGTCCAGGTGTAGATTTCGTAATTTTTTCTAAGACAACGACCATCTAGACCATCTTCCAATGCATATTCTTTTCGTCAAGACTTTAGAGTAAACAATTCTTGGTGTGTGAGCTTCGACGGTTTGAAAATCGGAGTTGCGAAATGTCTTGTATCCACGTTTCAGGTTTTTGAAATTCTCGGTTTTGCGGTTGACTGTGCCGATGAAACCCTTCACGAACTTATTATTTTCTGAAAATTATTGTAAATATATATTATGTTACGGTGAACGTATCCAACGGTTGTTTCGTCCAAATTCAATTTCGTTAATCAATTTCGTTAATACTCTGGTGCAAATGAGCCTATACTTAATAACACTTAAGTCGTAAAGATTAGTAGATACTTAACAAGTTTAAAGACGTAAAATTATTTGTCGTTTCAAATTTAACTGTTTATATATATGATGCGTTCATCAATATTTTACGACTATTTCATTCGAATGATAGATCGCCAAATTCCTTGCGAATTAATTTTTAAATTTTTTTAACGTAATTTGCACCTGGACGACGGAGAATGACATCTCTGTATGGCCATCTCTGTCGTCCAAGTCCAAAAAACATGGCGGTTCATTATAATTTTTAATTTTTTTTCATGTAAATTGCACTTGGACGTCCAAGTTGAAAATATGGCGGTTCAATGTGCCGCCTTAATTTTCGGCGCCGCTTCAAATTTCACTTAGACGACGGAGAATCAATTCTCCGTCGTCTAAGTTCAAATTTATGGCGGTGCGAAACGTCCCGCCGATTAATTGGGCGCCGTTTCAAAATTTTGAAACGGTCACCTAGACGACGGAAAAGCGCGTTTCCGTCGTCCAAGTCCACTTAGACGACCGAAAACAGCGCTCCGTCGTCTAGGTGAATGCCTATATATAGAACAAGAACCCCCCCTTTTCTCATTCCATCTCCTCACCTCTCCTCCTCTCCTCTCCTCTCCTCTCCTCCGACCTTCCTCCTCCGGCGACGCTCCGGCGACTCAAATTCCGGCGTAGTTTCCCCTCTCCGACGACTCTACTCCGGCGATATTCTGGCGGTTATCCGGCAAGGAAATAATTCTATTTTTTAATTAATTAACATTATTTTTATTTAAGTCATTATTTAATTTGTAAATAGTTTTAAATAATTAGTAATTATAATAATTATTTAGTTGTTATATATAATAGTTGTAATTATAATAATTATTTAGTTGTTATATATAATAGTTGTAATTATAATAATTATTTAGTTGTTATTATTAATAATTAGTAATTATAATAATTATTTAGATGTTATTATTAATAAGTAAATAATAATTAATAGTTGTAATTATAATAATTAGTAATTATAATAGTTTTAAATAATTAGTAATTATAATAATTACTAATTAATAATAATAATTATTAGTAATTTTGAATTTTGAATTATTGTTAATAATAATTAATTATATTCATAAATGAATAATTATTATTAAATGCATGATAAATAATAATTCATTATTTTCATTATTTATTGTTTTAATTAATAGTATAATTTTTGATTATTATTGCATGTAATTAAAAATTATTAATTGATAATTATGTGTATTTTTTAGTAAATTGCATGGTAGTACGTCTTTGATTTAAATTTAGTACATAAGCTTGGTTTATTAAGTCACACTCTTTGGAATAGATGACGCCTCTTTTCCTAGCTTATCTCCCTAACCCCTCGTGATGTGTGGATTTCATCACCATACACCATAACCTAAGTGAAGTTATGGACACGAGGTTGAGGACGGAGTTTGCAAAGGACTTGAGGGAGTGTAAATTTTCGAAAGATTGGCCGAATGTCGGACATAGTGTCTAGAAACGGGTTATGACTGGTGACAGGTTTTGGATCTAAGAAAGACGACACCAATAGAGTATATACCATTCATTTGGTTAGCCTCGGGGTGTTTTGTCGAAATTAGTCCTGCCTCTCGTGTTATCTCTATCCCTAACTGGCCATGTTTTTCGATTGAACCAAGGCTGATTAATTGAAAATTTACACTTTATCGCGCGGGCCGCACGTCCATTGAACGACCCAAAAACCCAAGCTAGTGTACTCTATTTAAATCTTAGCCGCACTTAATTAGCGTAATTTTTTTATATAATTATTATGGTAATTAGGTATTTTAACAACGTAATCCTAGGTTTAAATGGCTCCTTCCGACAAGAAAAAAGCCCAACAGGAGGCAGAAAATGCTATGCTCCGCCGCTTGGCGAACCAAGTCGATTGGGTTGAACAGGAGGGCAACGACGCCCTCAATCCGGACCCTTCATCTGGTCCGTCGGTAGCGCCCTCTGGAGAAATTCCTGCTCCTCCATTTATCTCGAGCGGTGATGACGACCCCTATTCAAGTCCGACGCCCGGTACTGGTTCAACAGCAAGTACTCAGGCGTCCTCGACCTCTGAATCTATCATGTACAGCGCCTGGCGTAAGCAAAGGAGGGCCCCGACTGACCCGGAACCGAAAAGGACTCGCGATCTCGTTAAAGGCGGCAAAGCGGAGAAAATTTGCAAGGTGACCGGGAAAAAGATCGACTTGCCCTACGACGAATTCACCGGTGGCCCTCCCACAGCTCAGCTAGCAAGTCTCTCGGCGCATAGCATATGGTCAATCCTTCGTAGCCGGGTTCATCTCACTGCCCCTACTTGGAAGGAGGTGCCAGATGATGAGAATGTGAAACTCTTTAAAGAACTTTCGGTACGTAATACGTACAATTTTAGTTATTATATAATATTGTTAATATTAGTTATAATTTCATAATATATACGATTATAATTTTCTATTTATTTCTGATAGGAACAATTTGAGGTGGATCCGACACCGGCGATGTTGAGGCATATCAACCAAATCGCCAACTCCATCTACCATGATTGGAAGTACATGCTCCATCAGTACTTCGAAAATATCGGTCCCGTGCCTACCCCCGTAGAGCTGCGTGGGGATAGAGAAGATGAGTGGCAGTGGTTGTGTAACCACTTTCAAGATGAAGAATTTAAGGTGTTTACTTTTTTTATTTCAATTAAGATAATTGAACTATTTTAATTTTGGTTACTTATTAATTTTTTAATGATTTAATTATGTTATCTAACAGAAATTCTCCGAAGTCAACAAAGCCAACCGGGGGAAGAATGACAAACACCATACTTCCGGTGCCAAGCAACTCATTCAAATAGCCAAGGAGCACAAGAATAAGGACTCCAAACACCCTTATCTCAATGCTAGCATAAGCGCGTACGTGACGCCTGGGCTCGATAATGAAGCGAGTCAATACGGCGTAAGTGATATATATATGTGCTTTTAATTGTAGTAATTATTATTTAAATATTATTTCTTTATAATTTTTTAATTATTCTTTTGTAGGAAAGGGTGGTAGAGCGTGCGCAGGAAGAATTGGCTAACACTCAGCTTGCGTTCCCAGATTTGCCGCCGGAAGACCTGCATCCTCTATCCATGGAGAGCCAAATTGCAATCGCGGATGAGGTCTACGGTCGTAGAGCTGGCAAGGAGGTTAGGGGGTTCGGACCTAAGGTGGTTTGAGATTTGTCGACGACCTCCGACTCATCATCTACGGGAGGTTCGGGGCGAAGAAGTACTCAGGCTGCGGCCGTCGAAGCAGCCATTCAAGAGGCTCGACTCGCACGAGAGGAAAATCAATCCATGCATCAAAGACTTGATGAGCAACAAGTACAAATAACCCAACTCATCGCCCTCATGCAACAAGCTCGAGGAGAATGTCAACCTCCTCCGAACTCATACCCCGACGACGATGAGCCTGCTGGAGGTGGGGGACTCAGCGCCGCATCTGCTCCTCCAGTGTTTTAGCCTGTAGTTTATTATATCGTTTCTTTCCGCATTCCGAACAATATTTTAATTTTTATGCGTTTTTTGATTATGTATGTACAATTTTATTTTATTATTTAATTAAGTAATTACAAATTTAGTTTATTTAATTAATTTTAACATTTTTCATTATTTAAATTCAATTAATAATAAATTAAATTATTAATATTTAATAACAATTTAATTTAAAAAAAATTAAATAACCACTTGGACGACGGAGATTAAATTCTCCGTCGTCCAAGTGCTTACCTGGGCCACGGAGAATGTCACATTCTCCGCGGCCCAAGTAAACACTTGGACGACGGAGATCAAATTCTCCGTCGTCCAAGTGCCTGGACGACAGCACTTGGAGCACGGAACCTGGAGGACGGAGCCTCCGTCGTCTAAGTACTTAGACGACGGAAAAACGCACTTCGACGACGGAAATGCTCCGCGGTCTAAGTGCGTTTTTCTTGTAGTGTCTTTTTATTTTCCGGATGTTTAGTAGTTACAGGTTACAGATGGATTATTTATAGTATTGATTCAGGTTCGTTTGGTGTCTATGTGGATGGATTCTGTGAGGGATGTAAGTGATGATATATTATCACGGAATGCTTGAATGTTGGCAAATGACTCTCAGAGCACGGACAAGGTATTGAAGATGAGAGAAATTGGTTTAGTAGAGAAGGAACGAAAAAGCATTCAGTGGATCAAAAATCAGAAGATTGATTTTGGCAAAATTCTCTTGTACTCCGTTTGCAATAGTCCTCAACAACCTTCTGGCCTTGATTGTGGAACTGTTGTTTGTTATGTCATGTACAATATAACTCTGGGCAAGGAAATAAAGCAAAACCTGAATATTGATGAAGTTGCTCGGTTCAAGGCCAGAATGTTGGAATCGTTTATAGATCATGAGCTATCATGGGCTTCGAAGAAGAAGGATGGAAATTTATGGAAAGAATCATTTTCTGTGGACATTGTTGTTAGTTTGTAATCAGATGACTATCTTTGTGAATGTACTAATCAGTGTAGTATGAATGTAATCATATGACTCTTTTTCTCTCTCTTTTGACTATCTGTTTGAGTACATGTTTGAGTATCTGTTTAGGCATCTCTCTTAAACTTTATTTTTTCCTGGAAATGTTGAATGAGTGAATCAATCCATAAAGCCTATAAGCATTATGAATGTGATCATATTACTATCTAACTGAGTACCTGCTTTGAGTATCTGTTTGGATATCTATTTATTTTTGCACACTCTGATCCAATTTACAGCACAGAACCAACTCAAATCTTTGTGTATACTTCGTATAGAAACGCAAGAGTCATAAACCAACCAACCTTAAAGACAAATACTTAGACAGATACTCAGACGGCTATCTAAACAAATACCCATGGTTGTTTATAAACGACATGTCGTTTTTTCTTTCGTGATTTAAGATGATCAGAATGCACGTGTGTCACCGCACATGTCTTATTCTCTAGAACCGTCTTTTCGGTGCCTCTATGAAAAGCCACAAACCTCATCGTCACTTTCTCTCAACTCATTTCTCTGAATTAGACAGTTACCCATTTTTGTTCATAAAATGACATGTCATTTTCTGTCGCGCCTGTTCATTTTGAATGACAGGTAAAAGAACAGATACTCTCACAGATACTTGAGAAAATAGGCTTTGAAAATGACAGAATAATATATATTCATTCCCTTCTTTAAACAACACCATTCATTCTCTAAATTAAAATTGATTCATTGATAATATGGAAATACAGTAGTAGAAATTATAAAAAGTACATAATAAACTACAATTCTTCATCTTCAAAGCTTCTTTTTCTTGTTGCAGCTTGCTCCATCAAATCTTGGTGGTGTGCGGGAGGCAGCATCTTTAAGATTTGACAAAGAACTTGAAGGATTGTCTCATCATTCTCCTTGATGAGTTTCTGCTTTCCCTTGAGATCCTTAAGGCCATCCTCAAGGTCAGTCATCCTATTGGATAACTGTTGCAGGATAGTTGGAGGTGTAGAAGTTTCTTCTTGAGTTCGATGGTGGCAGCGTCTTGTTTCCTTGCCTTCCCTCACCATTTCTTTGATCATCTCCTCAACGGAGTCCTCACGTTCCTTCTTCGATTTCTTGGACTCGTTGAACTTGGAGGTGTTGACCATTTTTTCTATTGAACAGAAGGAAATGAGGGTTGGGGGTTGAAGAGAAATATTTTTGTTTTTGTGAATGAGTTATGATCAGTGCGTTTTTATTTATAGAACTTGAAAAGTTATGTTGGTGGAGTAGTGGAGTAGTTGTGTCTCTTCTTCTTGGATGAAGTGTTGCGTATTAAGGTCCCTTAATATTTTTCAATGTCGTTATGCACACTTTTTGGGAGAAACAATGAGTGAGCAAGAGTTTTGTCGTAAAAAGAGAGAGAGAGAGAGAGAGAGAGAGAGAGAGAGAGAGAGAGAGAGAGAGAACTGAAAAGACGCAGGAATAAACTGCTCCAGTCACAAAAGACATAGTGGTTCGTTCTCTATAAATAGGAATGATTTCCCAGATTATCCATAACATGTTTTTGTTTCATTATAAACTCTTTCTGATCGAGTCTTCTTCTTCTATCTAATTCTATTTATCAACAGAAAAAACTATGGCACCAAGGAAGAAGAACCCGTACCATTCAAACACTTCTGGTCATTCAACCGAAGAAGACTTTGATGCATCAAAGTCCAAATAATTCTTCTCCTCCTCTGAAGACTCTGTATTGGGACCTCCTCTTCCTCGTGCTGCTCAACCTTCTGTAGGTGTTGTTTCTGATGGCCCTCTTCAACAGGAAAATGGGTCATATGAAGCGTCGAGTGGAGACAATGAAGGAAGATATGGACCTGGTCCTTGCTGAATAGGACCAGATGCTTGAATTTCTTATGGGCATCGCATCTCGTCTTCCACCAGGTTTTGGAGGGAGAAGCAGGAAGAAGGCCAAGATGTGAAGCATAAGATTTTGTTCCCATTTTGTTATTAGTTGTTGTGTGTTTTGATGTTTGTAATTGAATTAATATCCTATTAATTAATGAAGTTTATGTTTCTTTATCTTCTGTTCTTCATTTTATGATTTTCTTTGCAATGATCTTGGATGAATGTGTGACGACCCAGAACAGAATCAGTAGAGTAATCGGCTTAATCCACGAGTTAGCACGTAATTGCAGTTTTCCGTAAATTGATTGAATTGCCGATTTTGATTACGACTTAATTATCGGCCGAGAATTTGAGTTGAGTTTCTTCTCAAGAGTTTTTGTACGTGTGATTTTGAGTTCGTGGGCGGTTCCAGATTATTATTTCGACAACCGAAGAATATAATATGAATATTTGAAATCCCGGAATTTCGTCGAGTATATCCGTTCGTGTCGAGTTTATCCAAATAGTGATTGTTATCCATTTTGGACTGTCGATCGTCCCGAGCCGCGAGTATAAATATCGGAAATAGTCGAAAACACTGTTCGGGAAGTTTGACCTGCGTTGACCAGCCTTTGGACCGTTGACTTTCCGTTGACCAGTTCTCCACCGAGCGAAACGCGCTGCTGTAGTCGGACTTCGTGATTCCAGCCACCTCCGGCCAAGATATTGGTATATTTCTATTCCTCTCTCGATTTCTAGTTGATTAAACTTGGAATTGCTTGATTTGGTGTCGATTTGAGTGAGAACGGAGGAGTTGAAGTTCATGGATTTTCGCCGGAATCGGCCTTGCTTGGGGACGGAGCTCCGGCGACTTTCCGGTGTGGATTTTTGGTGGGTTTTGTTGGGTTTTGGTTGGAGATCATTTCCCCTTTGGTTTAGAGGGTTGAGGTGGAGCGACGGCGCCGGAATCGGGCCGGGAAGTTTTCCGGCCGGTTGTGACCTTTGAGTTTTCGAGCTATTTTCCGGCCAATCTCGTCGGAATTGGACTTGGCCTCAGTTGGGAAAATTGCTTGGCTCGAGGAGGAGAACCTTCTGGGAGCTTGGCCGCTGGAAAATCTCTCCGATTGACGGCGCAGCGGCGGTCAATGGCGGAGCTCCGGCGACCCGTTGACTTTTTAGAATTTGATGATTTTAATGTCGTTTTGCTCATATTCGTGCCCCGATCATCGCCTTGAGGTTTTCGAGTTGATTTTGGGTACCGAATTTTCAGTCGAGGATTTGAGTGGAGATTTCGGGAATTTCGTTGATTATTTTGGACCGCGTTATATATTTTTGGGAACGGTTGGTTTCCGAGGTGTGGTATAGTGTTGTGAATTGTGATTTTGATCAGATATATTTTGTGATTATTCAGGGGATCGAGATCGTGCTTCGGGCGAGGGATCTTCCGCTGGACCACGTGATTAGTGCGAGTGCGCGCTTTGCTTACCTGTGAGTGGACTTTTATATTTTCACTGTCGTTGCGAGTTCATGATTTCCGTATTTGTTTATATACGATGTTATTATTATTTATTACTTTTGGAGGTATTATTTTATATTTTATGGTGATGGCATTACTTGCATCGATGCTTCGGCTACTCGGCTGATCACTGGTAGTCTGATCAGAGTTGAGAGATTCCTCTGGGCAGGGTTGAGAGATTCCCCTGTTATGCCGCTAGGGTTGAGAGATTCCCCTAGCCTATCACCGTCGGGCTTGAGAGATTCGCTTGATCGTCGGGCTTGAGAGATTCGCCTGGCACCTCCATATATTTTCCTAACTCGCATTGCTTTACATTGTTTATTGTATATGAAATTGGTGAAAGGCATATGATTATTTTCGTGCACTCACTCTAACGATTTTATTGCCTTTCCCCTGGGCTTTTCGGTTTCCGTGCCCAGTTTGCAGTTCGGATTCTGGTGTCTCACGTCGCGGTCGAAGGCTAGTTGTTCGAGCTACCTTTCTTTTCCAGTAGGTTTCTTGTTTTGCCTACTGTTGTATATTTTGTATATATACACTAGGGGTCGCTCTGATACGATATTGATATATGTTTTTATGTGGTTTTCCCCGGATTTTCTATGAAGTACAGTTATGTTTACTGCTTTATGTTATTGATATGATATTAAGAAATCCTGATGGGATTGGTGCCCACGGTTTGGATTTTATGGCATAGGATGAAGTGTATTTTCCGGGTGCAGGTTAATGGCAATTTCGCGTTAGTAGCGTTACTCTGCTAAAATTTTGATGTTTTTTGTTGGTTCGTATTTTCAGAAGGGATTTGATTCCGGTTTAGAAAACAAAATCGGGGTTGGGTCCTTTCAGCTTGGTATCAGAGCATTAGGTTGTCTAATTCTGTAGACTCTTGTAGTTGTGACACTTAGGGTATTTGAGTACATACAGCATGTCTAGAGCGATGACCCGACTGGCCAGCGGTACTCATCAATGCTTCGGGTGTTGTGTATTCTCAAATATCTGAGGTCTCATGATTACATTCCTTGTGCTTGTACCTAATGCTTGTCTTGTATCAGTAGGATGCCTCCTCGACGTGGTCCCCATGTTGATCGGGAAGGGGATCCTGATGAGGATCGCCATACGCATGACTTGCTGATGCGAGTGTTGAGTTTGGAAGAGCGTTTTGACCCTGTGGTCAAAGCTCGTACTGTTGGTGCAACTGTCTTTTCGGGTTCAGCTGATCCAGAGATTTGTGAGGCATGGTTGGTTCAGGTTGAACGCGTATGTGAGCGTCTGCATTTTACCCCTGAGTAGATGACAGTGGCAGCAGTCGGATTACTTGAGTCAGATGCATACTTCTGGTGGGTTAGCACCGATAGAGTTCCAGTTGATACTCCGTGGACTTTGTTTCGGGATTTGTTTATGCGGAGATACTTCAACCAGGCTATCCAGCAGCGAAAGTATGAGGAGTTCACGAATTTGAGGCAGGGCAGCTTGTCTGTGCTTGAGTATTGGGACAGATGTACCCGCTTATCTCGGTTTGCTCGTGACATGGTGGCTACTGAGGAAGCCATGTGCCGCAGATTTGAGCTGGGTTTGAACTTGAACATCAAGGGGACTTTGACTACGATGTCTCGGAACAACTTCGATAAGTTTGTCAGTGCAGCACTCCGAGGTGAGGATATCGAGAAGGAAAGACAGATGAGATACCAGCCTCGACGGTTTGAGGAGGGTGGACCGAGTCAGGGGCCTTCCAAGAGGCTGAGTTCTGATACTTCTGGATCGGCATCATCCTCGGGCAATGGACCATATTGACCACCAGCTATTGCACCGAGACAGAGACAGAGATGAAAGAGAGATCGACCGCAGCGACCACAGTCTAGTGGGGGTTCTAGCGGTTCCAGTTATCCTCAGCGTACCGGTGGTGCTTTCGCCGTACCGAGGGAGTACCCATTGTATAGTCTTTGCAGCAGGCATCATGTTGGTCCATGTCAACGAGGCCCTGTCACTTGTTTTCGTTGTGGCCAGGTGGGTCACTATGCGAGAGAGTGTTTCCAGCTTGATGGTGCTGGTGGACAGGAGGCCCAGAGTTCCGGAGGAGAGCGAGGTGCCACTTCTGGGGCTCGACCGGAACAGTTTGCGGGCCAGGGCGGACAGCAGGGACATCCTCAGCGTGGACGACCAGCCGGGCAGGCCAGGGTTCATACCATGACATTGCGCGAAGGCAGAGCATCACCGGAGGTTGTTATCGGTACGTTGCATGTCTTTGGTTATCCAGTACTTACATTGCTAGATTCAGGTGCTACGCATTCATTCATGTCATATAGATTATCATCTTTAGCTACTGTACCTGCGTCTCCACTTCCGGGGTTGTGGAGAGTGTTGTATCCGTCCAGTGAGGTTGTGAGTATTGGCTGGGTGTACAGAGATTGTGAGATTTTTATTGGTGGCCATGGTTTAGCCGCGGATTTGTTATTGCTTGATATCGTCGAATTTGATGTGATTTTGGCTATGGACTTCTTGGAGACACATTGGTCTATGTTCGATTGTCACAAGAAGGAGGTTGCGTTTCGACGACCAGGCTTCCCTGAGGTATTGTTTCACGGCGAGAAGAATACTTCATTGCCATGTGTGATTTCAGTGATGAGGGCTGATCGGTTAATGAAGAAGGGTTGTGTTGCTTATTTAGCTCATGTTGTGGATACTACGGCTATTGTGCCAGACATTGGTGATATTGAGGTTGTTTCCGACTTTCCAGATGTGTTTCCTGAGGAGTTACCGAGTATACCTCCAGTTCGGGAGATCGATTTCACCATTGAGTTGTTACCGGGCACGGGACCTATATCCCAGGCACCGTATCGTATGGCGCTAGCGGAGTTGAAAGAGCTACAGATTCAACATCAGGAGTTGCTGGAGAAGGGTTTCATTCGACCTAGTGTATCGCCGTGGGGTGCCCCGGTTTTGTTTGTGCAGAAGAAGGATGGTTCCATGCGGTTATGCATCGATTACCGGAAGCTGAATCAGGTCACTCATCACTGTGAATAACAAGTATCCGTTGCCATGGATTGATGATTTGTTTGATCAGCTCAAAGGAGCTTCAGTCTTTTCGAAGATTGATCTCAGGTCCGGATACCATCAGTTGAGGATCCGAGAGTCAGATGTGGCCAGGACAGCTTTCAAATCACGGTATGGGCACTACGAGTTTTTGGTTATACCGTTTGGGTTGACCAACGCCCCCGCAGCTTTTATGGACTTGATGAATCGGGTGTTCAGGCGGTTTCTGTACAAATTTGTAATCGTGTTCATCGACGACATCCTGATTTGAGGAGAGTGGTCCGATACATGTGAGGAGAGTTACTTGCTCCTGAAGGAAAAGTTGACTACTGCATCGGTTTTGACCCTACTTGACGACATCGGTAAGTTCGTGGTTTACAACGATGCATCGAAGTTGGGACTTAGTTGTGTGTTGATGCAGCATGGCAGAGTTGTGGCCTACGGTTCCAGGCAGCTGAAACCACATGAAGTCAACTATCCGACGCATGATTTGGAGTTGGCTGCTATCGTATTAGTGTTGAAGAGTTGGAGACACTACCTGTACGGAGTTTAGTGCAAGATATACACCGATCACAAGAGTTTCACCTACTTGCGGACATAGCCAGACTTGAACATGAGGCAGCGCAGATGGATGAAGTTGATCAACGACTACGATTGCACTTTCGAGTACCATCCAGGGAAGGCTAATGTCGTTGCCGATACACTCAGTCGGAAATCCGGAGCTTCGTTGTTTTATGTGTGTGTGGCCAGAGTGTCTATGTTAGCCGAGCTTCGGGCTACGGGAGCCGAGTTCGAGTGGGACGATGATGGAGCTTTGTTGGCCAGCTTTCAGGTTCGACCCGTGTTGGTTGATCAGGTTCAGGAAGCTCAGGATTCAGATTCCTACCTGTTGGACAAGAGACCATGATACAGAATGGTGTGGCAACAGAGTTTCGGTTGAGTGATAATGGTACGTTGCTTTTCAGAGGCAGATTGTGCGTGCCCAGAGAAGAGAGTCTGAAGAAAGAAATTTTGGACGAAGCTCATTGTTCGGCGTATGCGATGCATCCCAGAGGTACGAAGTTATTTCGTACACTTCAAGCGTATTACTGGTGGCGCAATATGAAGCGAGAGATTGCTGCATATGTGAGCCGATGTTTGATTTGTCAGCAGGTTAAAGCGGAGAGGCAGAAGCCTATGGGAAAGTTACAGCCATTGGAGATTCCGGTTTGGAAGTGGGAGCACATTACCATGGATTTAGTGTATCAGTTGCTGCGTACTTCGGCTGGCAACACTGGTATTTGGGTTATCGTGGATCGACTGACGAAATTCTCTCACTTTCTCGCATTTCCGGGGAGGATTTCAGTGGGCAGATTGGCAAAGCTGTATTTGTTGGAGATCGTTTGACTGCACGGTGTGCCTGTATCTATTGTTTCTGATCGAGACAGTCAGTTTACTTCTGTGTTCTGGCAGGCATTGCAGTGAGCCACGGGCACTAGGTTGCATTTCAGTACAGCTTTTCATCCTCAAACTGACGGGCAGTCTGAGTGGACTATACAGACTCTCGAAGATATGTTGCGGTCTTGTGTTTTGCAGTTTCGAGGGAATTGAGACCAGCAACTACATTTGATTGAGTTCGCCTACAACAACAGCTATCAGGCCAGTATTGAGATGGCACCGTATGAGGCTCTCTACGGGAGGCAGTGTCGCACCCCATTGTGTTGGAGTGAGGTGGGCGAGCGATGGCTTATTGGCCATGATCTGGTGAAGAGCACCATGGAGGACATCCAGATTATCCGGGATAGATTGAAGATTGCCCAGGATCGTCAAAAAAGTTATGCGGACGTGAGGAGAAAGAGTCTCGAGTTTGATGTGGGCGATTGGGTCTTTCTGAAACTATCTCTCTGGAGGGGAGTTGTGCGTTTCGGGAAGCGTGGCAAGCTTTGACCACGGTACATTGGTCCGTATGAGATTACCGAGAGGGTTGGTGCCGTGGCTTACAGACTTGAGTTGCCGTCCGAGATGGCTCGTGTACACGATGTGTTCCACATTTCGATGTTGCGGAAGTATATCCCAGATCCATCACATGTGTTAGCACCACATCAGCTACCTATCCGAGAGGATTTGACGTATGTGGAGGAGCCAATACAGATTCTCGATCGACGTGAGTAGGAGCTGAGGCACCGTGTTATACCGCTGGTGAAGGTCTTATGGCATAATTACTCGGTTGAGGAGGCCACCTGGGAGACTGAGCAGCGTATGCGGGAGCAGTATCCTCATCTGTTCACTTGACAGGTACGTAAATTTCGAGGTCAATTTTTTTTAAGGGGGTAGATTTGTGACGACCCGGAACAGAATCAGTAGAGTAATCGGCTTAATTCACGAGTTAGCACGTAATCGTAGTTTTCCGTAAATTGATTGAATTGCTGATTTTGATTACGACTTAATTATCGGCTGAGAATTTGAGTTGAGTTTCTTCTCAAGAGTTTTTGTACGCTTGATTTCGAGTTCATGGGCGGTTCCAGATTATTATTTCAACGACCGAGGAATATAATATGAATATTAGAAATCGCAGAATTTCGTCGAGTATATCCGTTCGTGTCGAGTTTATCCGAATCGTGATTGTTATCCTTTTTGGACCGTCGATCATCCCGAGCCGCGAGTATAAATATCGGAAATAGTCGAAAAATTGTCGAAAACACTGTCCGGGAAGTTTGACCGGCGTTGACCAGCCTTTGGACCGTTGACTTTCCGTTGACCAGTTCTCCACCGCGCGAAACGCGCTGCCACCGTCGGACTTCGTGATTCCGGCCACCTCCGGCCAAGATATTGGTATATTTCGATTTCTCTCTCGATTTCTAGTTGATTAGAACTTGGAATTGCTTGATTTGGTGTCGATTTGAGTGAGAACGGAGGAGTTGAAGTTCATGGATTTTCGCCGGAATCGGCCTTGCTTGGGGACGGAGCTCCGGCGACTTTCCGGTGTGGATTTTTGGTGGGTTTTGTTGGGTTTTGGTTGGAGATCATTTCCCCTTTGGTTTGGAGGGTTGAGGTGGCGTGACGGCGCCGGAATCGGACCGAGAAATTTTTCGGCCGGTTGTGACCTTTGAGTTTTCGAGCTGTTTTCCGGCCAATCTAGCCGGAATTGGACTTGGCCTCAGTTGGGAAAGTTGCTTGGCTTGAGGAGGAGAACCTTGTGGGAGCTTGGCCGCTGGAAAATCTCTCCGGTTGACGGCGCGGCGACGGCGGCGGCGACGGTTGACGACGGTGCTCCGGCGACCCGTTGACTTTTTAGAATTTGATGATTTTAATGTCGTTTTGCTCGTATTCGTGCCCCGATCATCGCCTTGAGGTTTTCGAGTTGATTTGGGTACCGAATTTTCAGCCGAGGGTTTGAGTGGAGATTTTGGGAATTTCGTTGATTATTTTGGACCGCGTTATATATTTTTGGGAACGGTTGGTTTCCGAGGTGTGGTACAGTGTTGTGAATTGTGATTTTGATCAGATATATTTTGTGATTATTCAGGGGATCGAGATCTTGCTTCGAGCGAGGGATCTTCCGTCGGACCACGTGATTAGCGCGAGTGCGCGCTTTTCTTACCTGTGAGTGGACTTTTATATTTTCACTGTCGTTGCGAGTTCATGATTTCCGTATTTGTTTATATACGATGTTATTATTATTTATTACTTTTGGAAGTATTAATTTATATTTTATGGTGATGGCATTACTTGCATCGATGCTTCGACTACTCGGCTGATCACCGGTAGTCTGACCAGAGTTGAGAGATTCGTCTGGACCAGAGTTGAGAGATTCCTCTGGGCAGGGTTGAGAGATTCCCCTGTTATGCCGCTAGGTTTGAGAGATTCCCTTAGCCTGTCACCGTCTGGCTTGAGAGATTCGCCTGACCGTCGGGCTTGAGAGATTCGTCTGGCACCTCCATATATTTTCCGAACTCGCATTGCTTTACATTGTTTATTGTATATGAAATTGGTGAAAGGCATATGATTATTTTCGTCCACTCACTCTAACGATTTTATTGCCTTTCCCCTGGGCTTTTTTGTTTCCGTGCCCAATTAGCAGTTCGGATTCTGGTGTCTCACGTCGCGGTCGGAGGCTAGTCGTTCGAGCTACCTTTCTTTTCCAGTAGTTTTCTTGTTTTGCTTACTGTTGTATATTTTGTATGTATACACTAGAGGTCGCTCTGATACGATATTGATATATGTTTTTATGTGGTTTTCCCCGGATTTTCTATAAAGTACAGTTATGTTTACTGCTTTATGTTATTGATATGATATTGAGAAATCCGGATGGGATTGGTGCCCACGGTTTGGTTTTTCTGGCATAGGATAAAGTGTATTTTCCGGGTGTAGGTTAATGGAAGTTCCGCGTTAGTAGCGTTACTGTGCCGAAATTTTGATGTTTTTTTGTTGGTTCGTATTTTCAGAAGGGATTTGATTCCGGTTTAGGAAACTAAATCGGGGTTAGGTCCTTTCAGAATGAATGTGTGTATGAAATGATTGAATCATGATCCAAGTCCAAACAGATTCTCAAATAGCTATGGAGACAGATACACAATCAGATACTCAGACAACTATCCTTGAATTTTATTGAATCCTTACAGTAACTTATGCAATAAAATCTGAAAATCTCTTTTTTTCTCCTTCTTTTACCATGGAGTATGAAACAAAACAACAACAAAAAATCAAGAGACCCCAAAACAACCTCAATTTTGTGTTTGTATTTTGCAACTAACAAGTTGCAGATTTGAAATTCTTATACAGATATTCAGACTGATACTTATGCAGATACATTGACAGATATCCAGACAAATATTCAAACTTTTAGAAAATTATTCTGATAACATCTTCAATAAACCACATAGACATTTATATTTTCAATCGATAGGGTTGTTGCAGGTTCTCCTGTTGTGACCAGTGTAGTGACATCTTGAGCATTCTATCAACATAATCTTTTTCTCCCTTCTTCTTCATTCTCTTCGTTTTTGGTCTTCCCAGTAGTTTCTTTGTTAGTGGAGGCCTGACGTCCGGTCCTTTTTATAACATGTCTTAAATGGATTTCTCAATGTTTGGCACTGGATTGAGTGTGAATGAGTAGGTTTGCTTGTAATACAGAACTTTGTACAATTTGTCCACGTAATCGTAAATATTCAGTCCTTTCTCTTGAATGACAACAAGGGCATGGGCACAGGGAAACCTCAGCAACTGCTGCTGTCCACATGAGCAGGTCCATGTCTCCATGTTAACTACATAGTATTTGTCAGCTTGAACTTTGTAGACAAAACCACTAGAGTGCATCACTCTCTAGTGCCTTTCCTTTTTAAGTGTTTCATTGAGCTTTCATTCCATTCTTAGTCCCATTACAGTGTACCATTGTTCTGATTCTTCTCTTTTGCTTGTCATCCTTTCCATCACCTTTCTCCTGTGAGAGTAGTAACAGAAAAGAAAAGAAACAAAATTAAGGAATTAAACAGTGCATTATCCTAGAAATAACAGAATGAATCATGTTTTGTAAATGGTTGTAATGTAACCAAAAAACAGATACCCAGACAAATACTCAGTCAGCTACTTAGACAAATACTCATGATATTTTTTCAGAAACAATGCATTTTTATAGATATCCTAGAAATAACCCTTAGAATTAATCAGGTTGTAATGGATGACTTGATTTCGTCGGCAAGGTAGAAGACAGGTAGTGCACGAAGATGTACTATCCAGTTGTTGAAGCACTCTGAGATGTTATTTGTCATTTCACCACACCTTTCTCTTCCGAAGAATACAGCACACCATTTTTCTTTTGGGAGATCCTTGAAGAATTCTGTTTTCTCTGCATATCCTCCTTCTAGCTTAAGCTAGTTAAAAAGGAACTCATATTGCCTATCACTTCTTGCATATGCATATTACATGAAGAGTTCAGAAATTCTATATTTGCGTGTCCTGTGTAGTTGTCTTTAAGGTTACAACCAAGTACCGAAAACAGTAGCCGTGCTCATCATTGGGGAACACCTCTGGGAGAGAATTCATAATTCTATTATGACGATCGAAGAGGAATGTTATTTTTCTCTGAGTATTAGTTTCCTAATTTATGTTGTGTCTGTCTATCTCATCTCTTAGGTTCATTAAAGAACTACCTCCAGTTGCTGTCATTTTCGGCATCGACTATCACAAATGTAATTGGATAGAGTCCTGAAATGAATCGAAAAGAAACAAAAGGTAAGGTTCCTAGCTAGTTGCAGAGTAAGTACTGAAATGGAGTTTATAAAAGGAATAACAGATACCTAGACATCTCAGTTAGCTACCCAAACAGCTATTCAGACAGATACACAAGAGGTCCAAACATCTTTCATTTGTCTATATTACCTTGATCTGCATCTTTTGTAGAGGCCCCCATGATCTGTCCTTTGTATTTATTCTTGAGAAAACTTATATCAATGAAAATTATGGATCTAAAGTATTGGAATCCCTGCATGCAGGCACCAAATGACACAAAAAGGTGGTGAAGCCTTTGTGTTTCCGGATCAATATCTACAACAACTCTGGAGGCAGAATTTGTCTTCATAAATTCTTCTCGGAACCAAAAAAGGTTTGTGTACGATTCTGCGTCGTTTCCATGCAGTGAGTCCATTGCTAATTCCTTTCCATACCACATCATCTTGTAAGGGACTTTCAGGCCAAAACTCTCTCTGATTTCTTTCTGTAAGGCCTTGGTTCCCTTGTTCGGGTCAGCTCGTAGTTTGTCCTTAACGATTGAGCTAAATATTGAATAAATGATAAGTTTCAAGTATAGAAAACAATATCTTTAGACACTAGATTTTTTTTTGGAGAAGTAGCTAGCCAGTGATGTTAGAAAAACGTATCATATCTAACAATAGAAGATCTCATCATCTCACTGGTCTGCTTTTGAACTTTTTCTTTGCTTGTATGATTATTGTTTATTTCAGTGATATAAAATGATCCATTCACCTTGAATAATCTTGCCTTCACAAACCAGTTTCATTTATCTCGCTCTTTGTATCTACAATTTACACTTACGCATGTGGGCTCATTATTCTCATATGTAAACTTGAATCTACTTTCAATTGAGTACATTTTGAGTTTCAGCCTGAACTCAGCCACTCCAACTAAGAATTTCTGCCATTTTTCTTGTATAAGTTTAGCCCATGGTTTTGTTAAATATTCCTTTGTCTCCTTTTCTCGAAAGCTTCCAAAACCGACGTCTGCAACATTACTTATTTCCAAGCAGCCATCCATCTGCACATCCTGGCCTTAGTTTTCATTATGATTGCTACAGACCGCCAATTACTTAGAACTAATGTCTACTGTTTGCTGGAAAGAGGAAACATATACATGTTTTAGCTTGACATAATATTGCCGCAAATATTTAAACAGATATTCAAATGAGTTGTTGGATGTTCTACCTCATTCAGGTCAGTGATTCTGATCTCAATATATTTTGAATTGAGTCTTTGGATAGAAAGTATCATAAAAAACACGTCATGGTCAGTTTCTAGGAAAATGTGTTCATCCTCTGGTGGGATACAGTATTTGTACGTCAAACCTGAGTTGTTGAGTGTTTTGAATCGTTGACGGATAATATCCACAATGTCAGCAAATGTGGTATCATCACTCAAAATATCCATCACACCTTCTAGACCATGAATATATTTCACAATGATAGGAGAAAGTGTTGTTTCCATTGAACGTACCTTCAGAAGAGTTGCAGAAACGAATGTAAATGTTTTGGTTAACTGATAGTAAGGTTTGATATTTTTAACAGAATAAATAGAGTTACAAATACTCAGACAAATATTCAGGCAGATATTTGACAGATACTCAGGCAGATACTATTATCATATACTAAAACACATTTTTAGAACCAAAATCAGATCCAAACCTAAGTGACTTTCGATATCGCAATGCATATAGTTTGAGGAGAAAAGTAATCGATACTATCATGAAATCGATTAATAAAACTATGTGTAACGACCTGAACTTTGAGTCATGTGATTATCGGCATGAATAGTGTTTATCGCGAGTTGGTTGTACATTTGGGTTTGTTAACGACTAATCTATCGGGCAAGAATTTGGTTTGAGTTTCTTTGAGGAAATTGTAGAGGATTTGATTTTGAGCTCATAGAAGGTTTAAGAGGATTTTTCGGATAATCGGGGAATATAAAATGAATATTTAAAATTATCGTCGAGTTAGTCGTACTTATCTGATTGGGTTTGAGTTATCCAAGTCATCGATCTATTCTGTTCACGAAGTATTAATAGCAATTTGTCGCAAATATGGGTTAAATTGATTTCTGGCCGAGTTGACCGAGTTGACCCGGTTCGAGTTCGTCGGCCAACCCACTTTTTTCGGTCACCTCTGACCATGATTTTGGTATGGTTGGAAGACCCTTGATTTGTTCTATTGATTTTTGTATTCATTGATGAGTTTTGGTTGGGTTTTGAGGGAGTTCCAATTCGGTTTTGTTCTTGGTTTTCGCTGGAATCGGGTGGCGGTTTCTAGCGAGTTGTGGCTTCGCGGGTGATGGGGGTGTAACGACCCGAACCATGGAATGTGTACATATTGGTCCGAGCCGTGATTATTGTGAATTAATTGTACTCGTGGGTTTGTTAACGACTTAATTATCGGGCAAGAATTTTGTTTGAGTTCCTTCACGGGAATTGTAGAGGATTTAATTTCGAGATCGTGGAAATTTTCGGGGAATTTGTCGGATAAGTGAGCAATGTTTTATCAAGTTTTGAAATCAGTTGGTGAATGTGGATTTAATCGTGACCGTCCGATTTGGATCAGATTGAATTATAGCCGTTGATTTGGGGATGGTATATGTACGATAAGTATACGGTATAAATACAAAACAAATTGGGAAAGTTTCTGTTTATAGAAATACCCGTTGACCAGCGTTGACCCACGGGTCAAAACTGACCCGTTTTGGGCCGTGACCTTCTCGGCTTCGATGTTCCTTATTCCGACATCTTTTGGCTGTGGTTCCTTCATGAAAGTTGTTGGCTTGAGCTTCTCTTTCTTTTGATAGATGGATCACTCATTTTGGTTACCGGATGAAGAAGTTATGACTTGTTAAAGTTTGGAGAATTCCGGCCGAATTCGCCGGCAACGGAGGCGACGGAGACGGAGGTGATGAGGCTTGAGGTTATCGGAGTTTTGTAGGCCATGGAGAGGTGAGTCTATTCCAAGTGGTTTCAGCCCTTGCCGTGCCTGGTGGTGGCCGATCAAAGAAATTGAATTCTGGCGATGTTTTTGAAATTCACGGTGAGTTTTAGACCTTTTCTGGTTAAAATTGGGCTTAGCTTTGAACTACAAAGTTGTTGGAAATGTCGAGATCTTCAAACTTATGTGTTGGTCAACATTTTCTGGGTTGGTGGAAATTCCGGCGGGCCGCACGCGCCGCGGTGCGTGGCGGATTTCCGGCGAGGTGGATTTTTGGCAAGTTTTATGTCGTTTCGCTCATTTTTGCGTGCTGAACGCAATGGTGAGTTTTTTGAGTTGATTTGAGTATTCTATTTTGGGACGAGGGTTGTTTGGGTGTATTTTGAAAATTTTGTTATCCTCGTCGATATTTCGAGCGATACGTCATTCGAGAACGTGGGGTTCTTGACATATTAGCTCCGTATGTTGAGTTTCAATATGTATTGATCGTATCCCTGTTATTCAGGTGATCGTGATAGAGTGTTTGGCGAGGGATCTTCCGCCAGAGTTCAGAGTTAGCTTCGTACTATGAGTGGACACTTTATTTTCACTGTCGATTTGCGAGTCTTGGTTATGCATTTTATGTTATGCATTTTACGAGTATACAATTATGATTATGCATTTACGATTATACGTATACGGTTATGTATTTTACTTGGAGTCATATGCATGATTTGTTTTACATGGATTATGGATATATGGATGCATCGATGCATGGCTTCTCGACTGATCCTCGAGTTGCTCTGGGGGGGGGGGGGGGGGTTATGACAAACGCCTGACCCGTGATTATATGGCTCTCAGGAAGGTTATGACAAACCCCTTACCTTGGTTGAGCAGGATTGTAACTCTGAGGAAAATGCACTCGAGTTACGGCCTCCACGTTTTATACGGTATCCAGGAAGGTTATGACAACCACCTTACCTGTGATTGATGATTTTAGACTCGCATCATGATTTCATGTTTATATTGGTGGAAGACATATTATTATTATTATTTTCGTCCACTCACTCTAACGATTTCATGTGTCTTCTCCTGGGATTTTCGGTTTCCTTTGCCTAGTTTGCAGTTTGGGTTCCAGTGTTGCACATCTACCATAGAGGCATAGAGTTCGGATCACACTTCAGTTTTTGTAGGTTTCTTGTTCGACCTACTTGATGTAAATGATGTATATAGGCGTCGCTCTGAATACTTATGTTTGTTTTCAGTTGAGTTTACTCCTGAATGTTTTTGGATTTCTCGTAAACCTTTTGGTTTATTACATATATGTTGTTGAGAAATCCGGATGGGGAACGAAGCCCCATGGGTTGAATTTTGTGGAATATTCGAAGTGTGTTTCTTTGCAGGTTCTAATATTGGTTCACGTGTTTTAAAGTAAACTCTGGCAATTTTTTTTAAGGTCATGTTTTCTAAGGGGTTTGATTTCAGTTTAGGCAACTAAATTGGAGTCGGGTCCTTTCAGTTGGTATCAGAGCATTAGGTTTCAGGTTCTGTAGACTCTTGTAGTTGTGTTACTAAGGGTATTTGATAATGTACAGCATATCAGGAGCGATGACCCGACTGCAGCTGATAATCATCAGTGCTCTAGAGTGTTGTATGCTTTCAAATATTTGAAGTTTCATGATTACATTCCTTGTGTTGTGGGACTTGTGTCCTTTCATCTTTAGGATGCCTCCTCGACGTGGAGTCCGTGTTAAACAGACTGGGGATCCTGATGAGGATCAACGTACGCGTGACTTGTTTATATGAGTATTGCGTTTGGAGGAACGTATTGACCCAGTGGCTAAGGCTAGGACAGCGGGAGCAACTGTTTTCTCTGGTTCCCCTGATCCTGAAGTGTGTGAAGCTTGGGTGGTTTAGGTTGAGTGTGTTTTTGAGCGCTTGCATTTTACTTCTGAATAGAAAATTATAGCAGCAGTGGGTTTGCTTGAGTCAGATGCCTACTTTTGGTGGATTGGTATAAACAGAGTTCCTATTGATACTCCATGGCCTCTATTTAGAGATTTGTTCATGCGTCGGTATTTCAATCCAGCTACTCAGCAGCTAAAATATGAGAAGTTTACCAATCTGAAGCAGGGAAAAATGTTAGTACTTGAGTATCGGGATAAGTTCACCCGTTTGTCTCGGTTTGCACGTGATATGGTGGTATCAGAGGAAGCAAAGTACAGGAGGTTTGAGTTGGGTCTGAATCTGATTATTAAGGGGACTTTGACCACTATGCCTCAAGATAACTTCGATGAGTTTATTAGTGCTTTACTCAGAGGTGAGGATATTAAGAGGGAGAGGCAGATGCGGTTTTAGACGCGTTGATTCGAAGAGGATGGACCTAGTCAGGGTGCTTCGAAGAGGCAGAGTTCAGGTACTTCTGGATCGGCATCATCTTCGGGTAGTGGACTTTACAAACATCCTACTAGCACTCCTAGACAGAGTTATAGATGGAAGACAGGTCGACCGCAGAGGTAGCAATCAAGTGGGAGTTCCAGTGGATCGAGTTATCCTCGACCTATCTTCAGCATAGCAGCCGCACCGAGGGAATATCCTTTATGCAACAACTGCCATAAATATCACTCTGGTCAGTGTCAGTATGGCACCTCTACTAGTTACCATTGTGGTCAGGTGGGTCACTTTGTGAGAGAGTGTCCTCAGCTTAGCACTTTTGGTGGTTTTGCGGATCAGGGTACTAGACGAGATCAGGGTACTGCTTCTGGTGATCGTGCAACACAGTCTTCTGGACAGGGTGGTCAGCAGAATCGCAACCAACATGGACGACCAGCTGGACAGGCTCGAGTTCATGCCATGTCTCTACGTGAGGGCAGAGATTCTCCAGAGGTTATCATCGGTACGTTGTACATTTTTGGTCATCTCGTTCTTACTTTACTAGATCCAGGTGAAAGGACCCAGCCCCGATTTAGTTTCCTAAACCGGAATCAAACCCTTTCTGAAAACGTGAACCAACAAAAACCATTAAAATTTCGGCAGAGTAACGCTACTAATGCGGAATTGCCATTACCTGCACCCGGAAAGTAACACTTCATCCTATGCCACAAAAGCCAAACCGTGGACACCAATCCCATCCAGATTTCTCAATATCAATTCAATAGCAATAAGCAGTAAACATAACTATAATATATAATATATCCGGGAAAAACCGTATAAAACATGTATCAGAACGTATCAGAGCAACCTCTAGTGTATATATATACAAAATATACAACATTAGGCGAAACCAGAAACCTACTGGAAAACACAGGTAGCTCGAACAACTAGCCTCCAACCACGACGTGAGACACCAGAATCTGAACTGCAAACTGGGCACGGAAACCGAAAAGCCCGGGGGAAAGGCATGAAAACCGTTAGAGTGAGTGAACGAAAATAAATGTCTTTCGCCGAATAATATATGTTATAAAAACATATGCGAGTCTAAATGCATAAAAATCAAATGGTACACGAGGGAGACTCTAACTCCAAATGCGTACAGAGCATGCATCATAAATACCGCAGGGTCACTCATGGACTCCCTCGCGCTAGTACAGTCTGAATCACGGGATCCTAGAGCCACACGTGATTCCAAGCTAGAAAGGCCTCGGGTCAGGATATCTGTCCCCTCCGGAGCGTACTCAGGGATCAGCCGAGAAGCCATGTGTATCGATACAACCCTAATAACTGAGACTGTACTCTGTGTAAACCAAATTACAAATACTTTCCATGCACATGCATAAAACATAATATATATGTATGTATATTCATAGATGCATATTCGTAAATGCATAATCGTAAAACACATGCTCATTTAAATCATGTTCATAACTGCATGCTCAAGCTCGTAAAACGTATATAAAAGACTCGCAGTCAATCCGTGAAAAGAAATGTCCACTCACAGATGAGCAAAACACGCACTCGCGCTAATCACGTGGTCCGGCGGAAGATCCATCGTCGGAAGCACGATCTCGATCCCCTGAATAGTCATAAAATATATCTGATCAAAATTATAGCTCACAACACTGTACCTCACCACGGAAACCAACCGTTCCCGGAAATATATAATGCAGTACAAAATAATCGACGAATTTCCCGAAATCTCCACTCGAAACCCTCGACTGAAAATCTGATACCCAAATCAACTGGAAAACCTCAAGGCGACGATCGGGGTGTGATTATGAGAAAAACGACATTAAAATCACTAAATTCCAAAAATTCAACGCCCTCGCCAGAGCGCCACCGTCAACGGAGAATTTCTCCTGCGGGGAAGCTCACCAAAGCTTCATCTCGATGAGTAGAACACTTTTCTCAACTACAACAAGGGCCAAATCGGACGGCAAGCTGACCAAAACCAGCTCGAAAGCCACGGTGGTTCAAAATCTCCGGCGAGGCTGTTCGCCGTCGAACCGCGATACGAACGGATAAACTCGTCGATATTCCAAAACTTCAAATAATCATATTATATTCCTCAGTCATCGGAAAAATAATCCGGAACCACCTACGAACTCGAAATCACGTGTACTACAACTCTCGAGAAGAGACTCAACTCAAATTCTCGGCCGATAATTAAGTCGTAAGCAAAACCGGCAAACCACACAATTATCGATAAACCGTGATTACGCATAACCTCATGAATCGTGCTGATTACTCTACTGTTTCTGGTTCGGGTCGTCACAAATCTACCCCCCCTTAAAAAAATTTCGACCTCGAAATTTACGTACCTGTCAAGTGAACAGATGAGGATACTGCTCCCTCATACGCTGCTCAGTTTCCCAGGTGGCCTCCTCAATCGAGTGATTTTGCCACAAGACCTTCACCAGCGGTATAATACTGTGCCTCAACTCCTACTCACGCTGATCGAGAATCTGTACCTGCTCCTCCACGTATGTCAAATCCCCTCAGATCGGTAACTGATGTGGGGCTAACACATGCGAAGGATCTGAGATGTACTTCCGCAACATCAAAACGTGGAAAACATCATGAACACGAGCCATCTCAGCTGGTAACTCAAGTCTGTAAGCAATAGCTCCAACCCTCTCGGTGATCTCGTACGGACCAATGTATCATGGTCGAAGCTTGCCACGCTTCCCGAAACGCACAACTCCCCTCCACGGAGATGGTTTCAGGAAGACCCAATCGCCTACCTCAAACTCAAGACTTTTCCTCCTCACGTCCGCATAACTCTTCTGACGATCCTAGGCGATCTTCAATCTATCCCGGATAATATGGACATCCTCCATGGTGCTCTTCACTAGATTAGGGCCAATAAGCCATCGCTCGCCCACCTCACTCCAGCACAATGGAGTGCGGCACTGCCTCCCGTACAGGGCCTCGTACGGTGCCATCTCGATACTGGCCTGATAACTATTGTTGTAGGCGAACTCTATCAAATGCAATTGCTGGTCCCAATTCCCGCTAAACAGCAACACACATGACCGCAACATATCCTCAAGAGTCTGTATAGTCCGCTCAGACTGCCCGTCAGTCTGAGGATGAAAAGCTGTACTAAAACGCAACCTCGTGCCCAAGGCTCGCTGCAACGCCTGCCAAAACTCAGAGGTAAACTGACTGTCTCGGCCAGAAACAATAGACACAGGCACACCATGCAAACGAACAATCTCTAATAAATACCGCTTGGCCAATCTGCCCACTGATATGTTCCCCGGAAGTGCGAGAAAATGAGCGGATTTCGTCAGTCGATCCACAATAACCCAAATACCAGTGTTGCCAACCGAAGTACGCGACAACTGATAAACGAAATCCATAGTAATGTGCTCCCACTTCCAAACCGGAATCTCCAGTGGCTGTAATTTCCTTGCAGGCTTCTGCCTCTCTGCTTTAATCTGCTGACAGATCAAACATCGGCTCACATATGCGGCAATCTCCCACTTCATGTTGCGCCACCAGTAATACACTTGAAGTGTACGAAACATTTTCGTACCCCCGGGATGTAGCGCATACGCCGAACTATGGGCCTAATCCAAAATCTCCTTCTTCAGGCTCTCATCTCTGGGCACACACAATCTACCTCTGAACAACAATGTACCGTCGTCGCTCAATCGGAACTCTATAGGAACACCATTCCGTAACATGGTCTTCTTGCCCAACAGGTAGGGATCTGAATCCTGAGCCTCCCGAACCTGATCAACCAATACAGGTCAAACCTGGAAAATGGCTAACAAGGCTCCCTCGTCATCCCACTCGAACTCGACACCAGTAGCCCGAAGCTCGGCTAACATAGAAACTCTAGCCACACACACATGGAACAACGAAGCTCCGGATTTCCGACTAAGTGCATTAGCCACAACATTGGCCTTCCCTGGGTGGTACTCGAAAGTGCAATCATAGTCGTTGATCAACTCCATCCACCGGCGTTGCCTTATGTTCAAATCTGGTTTTTTCCGCAAGTAGCTGAGACTCTTGTGGTCAGTGTAGATCTTACACTGGGCCCCATACAAGTAATGTCTCCAACTCTTCAACACTAGCACAATAGCTGCCAATTCCAAATCATGGGTCGGATAGTTGACTTCGTGTGGTTTCAACTACCTGGAACCGTAGGTGACAACTCTGCCATGCTGCATCAGCACACAACCTAGCCCCATCTTCGACGCATCACTATAAACCACAAACTCACCGATGTCGTCTGGTAATGTCAGAACCGGTGCAGTAGTCAACTTTTCCTTCAGGAGTAAGTAACTCTTCTCACATGCATCGGACCACTCAAACTTGATGCCCTTCTTCGTCAGTCTGGTCAGTGGAGTAGCAATCCGAGAAAAATCCTTTACAAATCGCCGGTAGTAGCCTGCCAAACCCAAGAAACTCCGGATCTCCGGTACAGTGGTAGGTCTACTCCAATTCAGCACGGCCTCGATCTTGTCTGGATCAATACTGACTCCCTCAGCCGATATCACGTGCCCTAGAAACTTCACACTGTCCAGCCAAAACTCGCACTTGCTGAAATTCACAAACAACTAATGGTCCAGCAAAGTCCGCAACACCTCTCGCAAATGCTTTTTATGCTGGCCCACACTCTTGGAATAGATCAAAATATCATCGATAAACACAATCACGAACTTGTCCAGAAACTGTCTGAACACTCGATTCATCAAGTCCATGAAAGCTGCGGGGGTGTTGGTAAACCCAAACGGCATAACCAAAAACTCGTAATGCCCATACCGCGAACTGAAAGCTGTCCTGGCCTCATCAGACTCTCGGATCCTCAACTGGTGATATCCGGATCGAAGATCAATCTTCGAAAAGACTGAAACTCCCTTGAGCTGATCGAACAAATCATCAATCCGTGGCAACGGATACTTGTTCTTCACCGTAACCTGATTCAGCTTCTGGTAGTCGATGCACAACCGCATGGATCCATCTTTCTTCCGCACAAACAAAACCGGGGCACCCCATGGTGAAACACTGGGTCGAATGAAACCCTTCTCCAGCAACTCCTGGAGCTGAACCTGCAACTCTTTCAACTCCGCTGGCGCCATACGATACGGTGCCTGAGAAATGGGTCCTGTACCCGGTAACAGCTCAATAGTGAAATCAATCTCCCGAACTGGAGGTACGCCTGGTAACTCCTCCGGAAACACATCCGAAAACTCGGAAAAAAACTCAATACTACCAAGGTCCGGCACAGTAGCCGTAGTGTCTACCACATGAGCTAAATAAGCAACACAGCCCTTCTTCATCAACTGATTCGCCTTCATCGCGGAAATCAAACATGGTAGTGAAGTGTTCTTCTCGCCGCGAAATAATATCTCGGGAAAACCTGGTCGTCAAAACGCGACCTCCTTCTTGTGACAGTCAAACATGGCCCAATGCGTCTCTAAGAAATCCATACCCAAGATCAAATCAAAGTCGACGATATCAAGCAACAACAAATCTGTGGCTAAACCATGGCCTCCAATAAAAATCTAACAGTCTCTGTACACCTAGCCAATACTCACAATCTCACCGGACGGATATAACACTCTCCACAACCCCAGAAGTGGAGACGCAGGTACCGTAGCTAATGATGATAGTCTACATGACATGAATGAATGCGTGGCACCTGGATCTAACAATGTAAGTACTGGAATACCAAAGATATGCAACGTACCGATAACGACCTCTGGTGAAGCTCTGCCCTCTCGCAAAGTCATGACATGAACCCTCGCCTGCCCGGCTAGTCGTCCACGCTGAGGCTATCCCTACTGTCCTCCATGGCCCACAAACTGTACTGGTCGAGCTCCCGAAGTTGCACCTCGCTCTCCTCCGGAACTCTGGGCTGTCTGGCCACCAACACCAACCAACTGAGGACACTCTCTCGCAAAGTGACCCACCTGGCCACAATGATAACAGTTGAGGGTACCCCGCTGACATGGACCAATATGATACCTATTGCACAAATTGCACAATGGGTACTCCCTCGGTGTAGCAAAAGTGCCAAAAGGTCGTCGAGGGTAACTGGAACCGCTAGAACCCCCACCAGCCTGTGGTTGCTGTGGTTGATCTCTCCTCCATCTCTGCCTCTGTCTCGATGCACTAGCTGCTGGTCTATATGGTCCACTGCCCGAGGATGAAGCCGAACCGGAAGTATCAGAACTCTGCCACTTTGAAGGCCCCTGACTCGGTCCACCCTCCTTAAACCATCTAGGCTGGTACCTCATCTGCCTCTCCTTCTCGATATCCTCACCTCGGAGTGCTGCACTGACAAACTCATCAAAATTGTTCTGAGGCATCGTAGTCAGAGTCCCCTTGATATTCAAGTTCAAACCCAGCTCAAATCTGCGGCACTTAGCTTCCTCAGTAGCCACCATATCATGCGCAAAACGAGATAAGTGGGTAAACCTGTCCCGGTACTCAAGCACAGACATACTGCCTTGTCTCAAGTTCGTAAAAACTCCTCATACTTACTCAAGCACAGACATAAACAGATCTCGGAACAAAGTCCACGGAGTATCAACTGGAACTCTATCGGTGCTAACCCACCAGAAGTATGCATCTGACTCAAGTAATCCAACTGCTGTCATTGTCATCTGCTCAGGGGTAAAACACAGACGCTCACATACACGTTCAACCTGAACCAACCATGCCTCACAAATCTCTGGATCAGCTGAACTCGAAAAGATAGTCGCACCAGCAGTACGAGCTTTGACCACAGGGTCAAAATGCTCCTCCAAATGCAACACTCGCATCAGCAAGTCGTGCGTCTGGCGATCCATATCAGGATCCGCTTCCCGATCAACACGGGGACCACGTCTAGGAGGCATCCTACTGATACAAGACAAGCATTAGGTACAAGCAGAAGGAACATAATCATGAGACCTCAGATATTTGAGAACACACAACACCCGAAGTATTGATGAGTACCGCTGGCCAGTCGGGTCATCACTCCAGACATGTTGTACAAACTCAAATACCCTAAGCGTCCTAATTAAAAGAGTCTACAGAATCTGAAAACCTAATGCTCTGATATTAAGCTGAAAGGACCCCAACCCCGATTTAGTTTCCTAAACCGGAATCAAACCCTTTCTGAAAACGTGAACCAACAAAAACCATTAAAATTTCGGCAGAGTAACGCTACAAACACGGAATTTCCATTACCTGCACCCGGAAAGTAACACTTCATCCTATGCCACAAAAGCCAAATCGTGGGCACCAATCCCATCCGGATTTCTCAATATCAATTCAATAGCAATAAGCAATAAACATAACTGTAATATATAATATATCCGGGAAAAACCGTATAAAACATGTATCAGAACGTATCAGAGCGACCTCTAGTGTATATATATACAAAATATACAACAGTAGGCGAAACCAGAAACGTACTGGAAAACACAGGTAGCTCGAACAACTAGCCTCCAACCACGACGTGAGACACCAAAATCTGAACTGCAAACTGGGCACGGAAACCGAAAATCCTAGGGGAAAGACATGAAAACCGTTAGAGTAAGTGGACGAAAATAAATGTCTTTCGCCGAATAATATATGTTATAAAAACATATGCAAGTCTAAATGCATAAAAATAAAATGGTACACGAGGGAGACTCTAACTCCTCATGCGTACAGAGTATGCATCATAAATACCGCGGGGTCACTCATGGACTCCCTCGCGCTAGTACAGTCTGAATCACGGGATCCCAGACCCACACATGATTCCAAGCCAGAAAGGCCTCGGGTCAGGATATCTGTCCCCTCCGGAGCGTACTCAGGGATCAGCCGAGAAGCCATGTGTATCGATACAACCCTGATAACTGAGACTGTACTCTGTGTAAACCAAATCACAAATACTTTCCATGCACATGCATAAAACATAATATATATGTATGTATATTCATAGATGCATATTCGTAAATGCATTATCGTAAAACACATGCTCATTTAAATCATGATCATAACTGCATGCTTAAGCTCGTAAAACGTATATAAAAGACTCGCAGTCAATCCGTGAAAAGAAATGTCCACTCACAGATGAGCAAAACACGCACTCGCGCTAATCACGTGGTCCGGCGGAAGATCCATCGTCGGAAGCACGATCTCGATCCCCTGAATAGTCATAAAATATATCTGATCAAAATTATAGCTCACAACATTGTACCTCACCACGGAAACCAACCGTTCCCGGAAATATATAATGCAGTACAAAATAATCGACGAATTTCCCGAAATCTCCACTCGAAACCCTCGACTGAGAATCTGATACCCAAATCAACTCGAAAACCTCAAGGCGACGATCAGGGCGCGATTACGAGAAAAACGACATTAAAATCACTAAATTCCAAAAAGTCAATGCCCTCGTCGGAGGGCTGCCGTTGACCGCTGCCGGCGGCGGCGGGGAAGCTCACCAAAGCTTCATCTCAACCAAATCAAGAAACTCCGAGTTCTAAACTGTTTAGAATCACGAGGAGAACATTTTACCTTCAAGGGTCGTGCCATAAAATGGCCGAAATCAGCCGGTCCGGCGATGGAAGCCAAACGGTCCGTTTTCCTCCTCCGGTTAACTCGGTCAACGCCCCAAATTTCAGTCAACACCGGTCAAACTTCCGAAACAGTTTTTTCCGACAATTTTCGACTATTTCCGATATTTATACTCGCGCCTCGGGACGATTGACGGCCCAAAACGGATAACCATTACGATTCGGATAAACACGATACGAACGGATAAACTCGTCGATATTCCGAAACTTCAAATAATCATATTATATTCCTCAGTCATCGGAAAAATCATCCGGAACCACCCACGAACTCGAAATCACGTGTACTACAACTCTCGAGAAGAGATTCAACTCAAATTCTCGGCCGATAATTAAGTCGTAAGCAAAACCGGCAAACCACACAATTATCGATAAACCGTGATTACGCATAACCTCGTGAATCGTGCTGATTACTCTACTGTTTCTGGTTCGGGTCATCACACCAGGGGCTACCCATTCATTTATGTTATATAGATTAGCATCATTGGCTATTATACTTGCATCTCCACTCCCTAGTTTGTGGCGAGTGTTGTATCCATCTAGCAAGGTAGTGTGTGTCGGGTGGATATATAGAGATTGTGAGATTTTTATTTGGAGGTTATGGGTTAGCCGCGGATTTGATGCTGTTGGATATTGTGGATTTTGACGTGATTTTGGGCATGGATTTCTTGGAGAACCATTGGGCTGTTCTTGACTGTCATAAGAAGGAGGTTGTATTCAGGAGTCCATGCATGCCAGAAATCTTGTTTCGAGGTGAAAAGAATACTACTTTGCCTTATTTGATTTCGGCAATGAAGGCTGATCGAATGATGAGGAAGGGTTGTGAGACTTACCCTGCACATGTGATTGATACGAGTGTTCGTGTGCCAGACATTGGTGATATTACGATGGTTCAAGCACTCGAGCTGATATTTCCAACGAATCCAAAATCATAATTTTCTGAGCCCTAGAACTGTTGGAAAAGACATTTCAAGACAGGCTGGCAGATTTACCCGGGTACACTAGGAATCCCTAGTTTGGAGAGGAAAAACGCAATCCTTCACCTATAAATAGTAGAGCTCGGCCTAATTCTCCATTATCACACATTATAAAAGCCAAACTTTTGCCTTAAACACCTTTCCTCTCATACTTAGCAAATTCTTCCTCCAAGGCCGAGCATCCATCTCCTCCATGGATCAAGTGTAATCAGCGCTCTTTGTCTTGCATTTGAGAATCACCACTTGGCTTTTGCAGTGCTCTTCACGGAACAAAAAGTGTAACCATGAGCTTTTCTACTTCATCTATTCCTTGTAATAGATTTTGTTTAAGTATGATTGTCATAAAGTTTGACAAGAGGTTTTATGTTTCAGATTTGCTTTATTATCTTCCATGTGTTCTTAGTTTTTAACTTTTAATTCGTATGCATGCTTATGTGCTTAAAGCTTCTTAACATGTTAGGTGCTAAGCTCTTCGTTCCTCTATTGCATGTTTTGTATGATCTTTAGATGATTAAGTTTTTGTGCACTTCGTTTACAATTTAAATAAATATGAGCATGAATTGGCTAGTTGGATATAATGTGTCGATTACTTGTAAATATATTAGTTAGTGTTTTGTTTTTGGTCTAGCAAACATGTTTAGGATTCTTTGTTCTTGTTTGTTTTCTACTTGTCTATGAATGAAGCATGATAGAATCTAGGATTTCTGAATATGTTTGCTTACCAATTTCTATTTTTATTTTTTTAGTTAATTAAACCAAACTTTCAAACCCCCCATACCATTTATTTTATGTTTACAAACGTTGTCATGCATTAGTACCATCAATCCCCGGTTAAGAACGATCCCTACTTATCAATGTTACATCTACAAAGAAGGGTTTTAAATTGCATATGTGTGAGATATGTATTGAGTGTCTACTTTGTGTTAATATTTTATGTATATTTTACGCATATCAATGCATGATTGAGTTGTTGGTATGTGAAGCTCGAGGATGAAAAGGGGAAATTTTTTGACAAGGCCGGTGGTCAAAGACGGTCTTTTACGGGAGGGGATATTGACGGAGTTCGTCGTCAGTCTCGGTTTGGTGCAGAGAGAGAGAGAGAGAGAGAGAGAGAGAGAGAGAGAGAGAGAGAGAGAGAGAGAGAGAGAGAGAGAGAGAGAGAGAGATAGAATTTGATCCTTAGCTTCCTTTTAATCCTGGTAGAAAACAAATGAAATAAATGGCTGTGACTAGTTCTAACGATGATCAGATGGTGCGAAAAATTCAACCAGTTGTAGATTTCCTGTTTAGTCATTTTTCTACTATAAACTTCTAAAATTCATAGAAAATACCTCAGACCTTTGAAAAATCCAATAAAAGTAATGCGCGAGCTCGAAATAATATATACTACAACTTTCGTGAAGCAACTGAATCAAAATTCATAACCTATAAAATATCGAATTGTAAGTCGCAAAAGAGACAAATCTCGATAACCGTGTTGTATAAGGATTAGCTCGTTAATAAACTTGACCAATTAAGATTAGCTTATTATTTTAGATACGGGTCATCACATTAAGCCTCGATGATTTTGTATGGGAACTCCCATACAAGTTCGAATTTTTTTATGTCTTGAGCTTTGATGTCTTTCGTTCATCGTTTAACACCAACTCTCCTGCATTGAAGGCTCGGGGTCTGACAATTTTATTAAAGTACTTCCTTATGACTATTATTTCCTCATCTTGCATATTCTAGCGAACAATTTGTTAGATACTTGTTTTCAATTGGAACTATGGTTTCTGCTCTATAAAAAAGGCATATGGAGTCTCCTTGGTAGTCTTCCTTTGGGTTGTTCTATAAGCCTATTACACCTTGTACAGCTCCTGAGACTACCGCCCGTGCTTTTTCTCAAGCCTCTTTTTCACACCATAAAAAATAATTCAATTTGTAATTTCTGCTTGCCCATTTTCCCTCGGATAACTTCTCAAAGAAAATCTCAACTAACTCCATGTTTATTGTAGAAGTTGTTGAGCAATGAATTCTTAAATCACATGTTGTTATCGCAAACAATTTCTCGTGGGTACCCCAAACTTGGTGTAATAGTCCGTTGTGACTAACACCAACTTCAATCATCCTGGTGTGGTAGGCAATGGTCTCATAATATCCATTCTCCATCGAGCAAATGGCCATGATCCAGATTGTGTAACCAGCTTTGGTGCTGGTGCATGGCTCACTAGTGAATGTTGTTGGCAATGTACACACTTTCTCACATATTATTTTTGGTAGCGCACACACTCAAATAACAATCGACTCCTCTCTGAATCCTAAAGATCTTTGCCAATTCATCCACTCACTAGTTTTTTTTTTCTACTAGTATTTTAACCAACGAGATTTTCTCAAATTCCCTTATCATCATGTGCACCAATTCTCGATACTGACACATTTTCTACGTTGCTTCCCGCAACGATTAATACTCGATGTACCATGCAATTACTTATCCTCATATAAGTTATTAGTGCATCTCAATGCAAGAACTGGATCCCAATCCCATCTTAGCTTGAGAAGCTTATTGCAAGCTCGGGATATGTTTTTTCTTCATTAATGGACCCCCACTCTACTATTAGGAACAAAATTATGTGTCTAATATGCTCCTCACTTTAGGTTTCTTACTTCTTTTTCATGAATAAAACATCATTCTTATGATATTTCCTATTCTTGCTAGGAAATCATGGTTTGATTCAGAAATGCATTACAAAATGGAAATGACAAACTTATTTGAGAAGGCGAAGGCATTTCTAAATCACAAGAGAAGATGAAGCAACTTTGGCGAGAAGATGAAAAAGGGTCACCGGAGACTTGTCGGAATATTCCAAGATTTTGGTGGTCAACAGGAGTCAACGTCGGTCAAGGTCTTTGTAAACATTTCAACCACACAAGGAAGATATTTTGGGGCCAAATGCAAATGAAATTTAAGTGAGATGAAGGTATATAACATGCACATGCAAGGTGAGTCACATTTGTGACAACTCACCTTAGGACCACATTTATCCCTAAAATTGTGGATTATGTCTTATCCTTTTTTCACATTTCAAAATCAAATCAAATATGAAAATATTTCTTCTCCCCTATAGTTTTTGAGCTCCTCTCTCACCACATATACAACACACTTCATTTTTCACATTTTCAAGTGTTAACTCTTCTCTCCCAACCTTCAAGAACTTTCCCCTTATCTAGGCCGACACCACTACCACACCACAACCAAAAGAGATTTAGCTTCTCTTTCAAGGAAAGAGCCGAACCTCTCCCCACCTCCACCATCATTTTGGTCTAGTTTGGGTGTTTCTCCTCTCATGTCTATATCTAGGGTTTGGTCAGATTTCTAGAACTCAAAGAGGTGAGAAACAATCCCTCTTCTCCCTTGCCTCTTGGGGTCTTAGAGCTTTTCATTACCTCCTGTAAAAGGTTAAAGGCATTTCTAGCAAAGAAGGTGGAATTTGAAGCACAAGAGTGGACTTGAACAAGCTTGGCTGGTTTTGGGGAGATTATTTGGTTAGTTCTTCATCGTATTTCCTCTTTTGATGTACTCAAACTTGGTTCTAAGCTTGTATAGTGAGTACTACTCTTATGGGAGACTAGAGGTCAAACCCTAGCCACTTGATGGGTTAAACAATTGTTTAATTTATGCTATGATTCATATTTTTAGTATATGTGTATTGCGTATGGGTTATGATGAATTTATTATGTATTTGTGGATTGTTTATATGTTTGTGCTTATTGAATGTGTTATATATACATTTGTTGACCTTAGCTAAGTTGATGTGGGTATTGTGAATCTAAAGCATGAACTTTAGTTGAAATAGCTAATCACCTAGAGTAAGATGAACATTTAAACATGACTAGAGTTTGACTCCAACAAAGTTAGGCTCTATTGGTTGGTTCCCCTTGAACAATAGCAAAAACCCAAGTATGTTTGAGTCCCAATGGGCTTCAGAGGCTTGGGTAAAGCTCATATAGGCCAAAATCCATATGGGTACTAGTTGGTTTTTTTGGTTCATATCTAAGTGGGTATAGATTAGGTGAATTGCAAGTGCCACATCTCTCGAGTCCTCCACTAGAGGCTCTGGAATGAAATCTTCCACATTGAACACATATTGACTATCCACACTCATTCTTTCGCAACATATGATTAGAGGCTAGGCACAAAAAACCTAGACTTTAGCTTTGGTTTGTCATGTGTGGTAATCTTGGTCCGAACCCTTCTAACTTCTCTTGTGGTTTAGGAGCTTCGGATCACAACCAAAGGTAACCCAAAAGGTTAAGATATGGACAAAAGTTGGGTAAACTGGACTAAATCACTTTATTCATAAATAAGACATTGTTTATATGAAAGGACACAACCCTAGTTTAACTAGTAAACTAAGATTAAGCCCTAACGACTGACCATAATCTAGGAAATTCTACGAAAATGTTGATATAACTTCCTCTTAAACTGAGACTACCAAACACCTACAAGAAAATACACTTCAGAGACTAAATCTCACAAACCAACCGTGAACCACCAATGTCCATATGAATTTCTCAACATAAGTCATGAACAAAACCAGAACTCAACTCAGGAATTTACAAGCATTTTAGAAGGTACTGGTTTTGAATACAAAAGAAAGTAATTCAACAGCAACAAGAAAAGCTGACTCAGCTATTTACATAAACACTCTATTTACACGAGCCCTATAAAAATAAAATCATACGGCTAGTATTCAGATCGACTTTTATTTACATAAGCTACAAATGACAGAAACCGACAGTGAGCTGAGACATACTGCTGAAGGGATGACTGGTGGACTCAAAACCTTCGATGATACTAAGCCCTTCTAGGATATACACTGCAGCCTGGGCGACGAAAATTGAAAAGCCCAGGGAAATGTATTTAAAATATAAAATGTTAACGTAAGTGGACAAAAATAATATATTCAGCGTAAATCAATAAAACTGACCAATCATACATTTCCACTGATTTCCATGAAATAATGCGAGTTCAAATCTAACAAACTAAAATGCAATGGAGGTAGTCGTTCAGGGTGTTTATCCTAACCCGGAATGCCTGTAAAATTGAAACAGGTCGACAATCCGGGTCGGGTCAATGGGTCAGTCAACGCATGGTCAACTCACAGTCTGACTTTCTAAATCGGGTGAACCGACTATTTTCGGAAACTTGCTATTTATGGGGGAAGCTCCTTAATCGATCAATGACTATAATTCGACTTTATTGTGATCGTACGGCCAATAATTAACCGATAAAAACAAGTTTTTTTTTTGATTTATCCGTTACGAAAATTTCAGAAAAACATCGCGATAGCTATCCGGAAACAAAAACTTCCAAAAATCATAATAAGTAGCTCGTAAATCTGAAAAATTCCCCATAAATTCCTACGACCTCGAAATTAAATATTCTACAACTCTCGTGAAGAAAATCAAGTCAAGTTCTTGCCCAATGAAAAAGTTGTTAATAACTCACGTGATACAACTAATTCGCGATAATACTGTTTCGTGTTTATTTATAAGTGAATTTTGGTTCGGGTTGTTACATCTGTCGGACACAAAAAATTCTAGAATGCCAAATCTATAGATGATATCTTCGAACAGAAACTTACGAATGGCTTTCACGGATGACACTTTCAACGATCTAGCTTCCACCCATTTGGTGAAAAAGTCAATTGCAACGATGATGAAGTTGTGTCCTTCTGATGAGTGAGGATGAATCATCCTGATTAAATCTAAAGCCCATTCTCGTGCTGGCCAAGGCTTGATGATTGATTATAAAAGGATATTGGGCATATGGCTAATTGGACCATGTGCTTGACACTCTTCACAGCCTTTGGTGAACGTATTGCAGCCTTTGAGCATTCCTGGCCAGTAGTAACCATAATGCCTTCATAACCATATCATCTTTGGACCAGCTCGATGTGCTCCTACTGCCCCTAAGTGTACTTCTCTCATTATTTGTTTAGCGTCACATCCATATACGCATCGTAATAATAGACCTTCTTCTCCTCGCCTGTACAGTGCATCCTCTTTGAGCACATAATTGGGAGCCAGAAACCGGATCTGCTTATCTGTTGGTTCGTTAGGATTCTGGAGATACGAGATGATGGGCTATCTCTAATCTCTATTTATATGATCAAGTGTTGCGACGTACCATTCATTGTTGTCTTCTTGTCGAGCAAAGAAAGAAGAAAGTTTTCGTTGTTCATCTTTTAGAATCCGCTCGCATACTCCATCCTAAAGGCTTACCCCCATTACTAGCTACGCTAACTCGTTTACTGCATAATTCTTCTCGCGAGGAATATGACTCAATTCCACCTCAGTAAAGAACTTGATTAAATCACAAGCTCGCTTGGTATAAGGCTCTAACACTAGACCGGCCATATACTTCTTCTCAAGTTGCTTAATCACCAAAAGGGAATCTCCACGTACATACACGTCTGTAATCTCCATATCCAAGAAGAGATCCAATCCTATGATAATTGCTTCATACTCTGCCTGATTGTTTGTACACCAGAAATCCAACCTAAAAGAATAAGAAAAAGTTTGTCCGCCTTGAGTAACTAAAGCGATTCCTGCCTCAGCCATGGTGCTTGTGCTGGATCCGTCGAAGTATAGATACTACGAGGCGAGATTAATATGAGCCAAATCAAGTTTCAGACTCGCGAGCATTTATCATCGGATGGTGGGCAAGAAAATTAGCCACTGCTTGGCCTTTCACTGCTTTTTGTGGTACATACTATAGTGAAAACTCAAAAAGTGCCAAAATCCATTTCCCAATTCTGCCCCTTAGGATGGGCCGTGACAACATATACTTCACCAAATCTGTTTGTTAAATTACACAAGTGGTGAAGGAAAGCATGTAGTGTCTTAACTTGCATCCTGACAAATATAAGGCTAAGCACAATTTTTCTATTGGCGAGTACTGTGTTTCACAATCTGTCAATATACGACTGAGGTAGAAAATAGCGCATTTGACCTCGACTGTATCATCTTGAGCTAGTAAACTTCCAATAGAATGTCCTGTAGCTGAAATATATAGCTTAAGCGGGACATCTGGCCTCGGTGGTACCAAAACTGGTGGGTTCTCCAAATATGCCTTGATGGTATCAAAAGCCTCTTGATGGATAGGCTCCATACAAAGTCTTTTTGATTTTGCAACTTGAGTAAAGGTGACAATGGCTGTGTTTTTCCAGCTGCATTTGCAATAAATCACCTATGGAAGAGCGATTCTTCCTTTGGGACAACCTTCTCTTTTCCTTTTGATGTTTTCTCTTGTTGTTTCCTAGAGGTACTCTCACTTCTGGTCTGAAGGTTGAGAGTTGGTTTCCTTTTGTTTGGGTTTCCCCTTATCAACTTTATCATTCCAACCATCAATGGCTCTTTAATCGCAGTAATTGGTGCGGGTACTGCAATTTGGACTTCTCCCTCGTCTATCCACTGCCGAATCCTATACATTAATTTAATGCAATCATTACTAGAATGATGCCCTCATCTATTGTGGTATTGGCAGTGAGGACCTTTCACATCCTCAGGCTTTGGGTATGGAGTTCCCCAATTATCTGGCACCACTGTTATACCCGCTTGGAATAGCTCTTCAAAAATCTCTGCTCGCCTAAATGCATCATACATGATCTCGGCTCGCTTGGGTTGGACAAATGCAATATTTCGCTTGGGTTTAGGCCTCCGCTTTGATCTTCTCCATCATCGTGCTAGCCCAGGTGTATTGTGAGATGGGGAAATTATTCGAACTATAATGAAAGGTGGTGGTGTATTAAGTGCCATTCTACCACCCCTTCTTGGCTAACTATGATCATTTCCTGGTCAATTAAACCCTGAATTCTATTCTTCAGAGCAGAACACGCTGTCGTTTGATGTCCAAATGTCTTGTGAAGCCTGCCAAAATGCTCATCTAGCATTTTATTTTCTAGGTGTTGTAGCTTGAATACTGGCCAATAGATGGTAAGTTTCATCCTTTGCAGTCTGTCTACGATTTCTTCCACCTTGTCTTGTGGAAAAGTATACTGCGGGCGGATTGGAGCATTCTCTTCCTCTGTTCTTATTACAAAGTTAATGGTTGACGACCAATCGACATTCACCATGTTAACCTGAGGTGCCAGGAATAGTTAAGAATCCACCAGCGAGGCCGTCTTAGAAGCTCCTTCTAATGCTAACTGACATTCATTAATCCACTTCTGGATTTGATCTTTTAGCTTGACGTAGTCTTTAGTCATATGGTTCAATATGCCATGGAACTTACAGTACTTCTTCCCTTTTAATTTTTCAACACTAGGAAGTGGGTCGAAGTTTGTCTTGGCGGCTCGCATACTGAAAAACTCGTCTAGTATTTCATGAGCCATGTTGGTGTCATAGGTGTACGTCTCGAATTCTGGCTTTGCAAAAGCCACTGTCAAAAGCTTTATAGGACCTTTGTTCTTCTGAATCTTGCAAGGTTTCAGTACTTTATTTGTCGCTAACTCGACAGCACCCACTTGTTCTTCTTCAGAGTCTGATTCTTGTTCAACTTGATCCTCTATATAAGCCACAGTTCTTGGCTTGTGTCTATCGTAAGACCTTGATGCATACGTCCCATTTAATTAGTTACGTTTGTTATCACGCTCTTGCATGGCACTATGAGCTTTTGTCACAGCTGTAATAAGCTCGTTTAAGGTAAAATACCTATTGTTGAAAAACAAATTGTATTACTGGTCTTCCAAGCCATTGATGACCATCTCAACAACTTCATTTTTCCCTAACCGGGTTCTACATAGGTTGTACTCATATCGAAAATGGTGAAGGAACGCTACTAGTGTTTCTGATGATGATTGACTCATGGCTGCTAGCTTTCCGATGCTGGTGTAACGATCCAAACCAAAAGTTACGCTAACTTTTACGATTTAGGGTTTCCGCGAATTATGCACCTTATGAAATTTTGTTAACAAATTTTTTTTTGGGCTAGCATTTGATCTGACTTTCTTCGCAAAAGTCGTAGAGTTTTTAATTTCATGCTTGTAGGAATTTTCGGGGAATTTTTCGGATTTACGAGCTATTCCTTTTGACTTTTAGAAGTTCGTTTGATTAAAATATGTATTTTTTTAATGTATTTTCTTGTCAGTTTAATCGCAACCATTGGATCTTGGTCAGATCGAATTGTGACCGTTGATCTGATCAGAAAATTTTGGTATTTATAGTGGAATTACGGTGAAAATATGGAGAAAATCATAAAAATACGAATTGTGTACATATCGACCCGTATAACCATTTTGACCCGTTTGAATTTTCGAATTCGACCCACCAAAAAACACCACGGTAGCTGGCGTATTTGGTATGGATTTGAAGCTCTTCCTCTCCTCTTTTCATTCATGTTTTTATTTGTGACATTTGGATATGTTTTGTGGCAGAAAAATGGTCGGGAACCTGTCGGAATCCAGGTGGATTTGGTGGCAGCGTTCTGGTTATTTTTCGGCGTGGTTTTTTGGTGGGTTCGACAAGGTTTGAACCAAAGATCAAACCCCCTATGGTTTGGGGGACCGAGGTGCATCACTGGTGATAGAATCGACTGGAGAAACTTTCCGGGGATTTTGGCCACCATGGGTTTCGGGGCCAATTTCGACTAATCCCCGTGAAATTGGGTCTCAGTCCAGTTGGGAAAGTTGTTGGGCTTATTGAGATCTTTCAAACGAGGGGTCATCCGCCCCCATCAGAATTGTTTGCGCCGGAGGCGCATGACGCCCACGCGCCGCCGCCCGCGGCGAAGCTTCGGCGAGTCAAAAATTCTATTTTTCCCGTGGGGTTTCCAGGATAGTTTTTGAGTTGTTTCTCTCACGTTTTATTGAATTCTAAAATTAAATAAATTTTTATTTATTCAGGAGACCGTGAGAGAGATTTTAGCGAGGGAACTTCCACCGGGCCTCAGAGCTAGCTGTTTACTGTGAGTGGACACTTTGATTTTCACAGTTGATTTGCAAGTCTATGATTATGCATTTACGATTATGCATTTACGAGTTTGCATTTATGATTATGCATTTATGAGCATACATTGGTTCGGAGGCACATATGATTTGTTTTTACACAGAGTATGGTTATTATGGATGCATCGATGCTATGGCCTCTCGGTTGATCCCTGAGATACTCCGGGAGGGTTATGACAAACACCTGACTCGTGAGTACACAGCACCCAGGAGGGTTAGGATAAGCACCTGACCTGGGCATGTTTGTAACTTGAGGGAAATGTACTCAAGTTATTGCCTCCACACATTACACGGCACCCAGGAAGGTTAGAACAAACACCTGACCTGGGCTTGATTATTTTGACTCGCATGATTTCTATGTGCATTTATTGTGAAAAGCATGTTGGATTTATATTTCCGATTTATGTGATTTATTATTATTTTCGTCCACTCACTCTAACGGTTTTATTATTTATATGCTTTTCTCTGGGCTTTTCGGTTTCCTTCTTGCCCAGTTTGTAGTTTCTATCCTATGGTTATGCGTCATCATCAGAGGTCTAGAGTTCAAGTCACTGTTCTTTTCTAATAGGTTCTTGGTTTAACCTACTAGATTTGTATATTTGTAAATTAGAAGTCACTCTGAGTACTATGTTAGTTTATTTTTCTTTCTAATGCATTTCGAAAACTTACTAGATTTTGAATAAAAAGTGTAAAGAAATACTTTTATTGTTATTTAGTAGTTTGTGAATTTGAGAAATCCGGATGGGAATTGGCGTCCCACGGTTTGGCTGTTGTGGACTATTTGGAAGTGTGTTTTCATTACAGGTTTTTGGTTTACTCATTTTATAAAGTAAACTGTGGCAATTTTTTTTAAAAGGTTGTAGTGTTGTTAGGATCTAATTCAGGTTTAGGCAAGTGAATCGGGGTTGGGTTCTTTCAGCTGGTTTCTGGTCTCGTTGTCCTGAAGTTTTCTATGAACAACGCTTCCATTGTCGCCCACTTCGTGATGAACCTCTTCTCCAGACCTGTATACTAGATGAGGGCTGATCCAGACAGAGATGAACCGAAGGATCTCAATTTGGGCTCCTCGTCTTCAGCAAATTGTCCTATCTGCAGGGTGAAGTATGCCAAATGTGTTGCTATGTTGGTATCATCATCCCCTATAAAGGACTAGAAGTTGATTGGTTTGTAATGTCTTGGCCACTGCCAAGCCTTTGTGTCACCTTTTTGGATACGCGGAAAAGGAGTTTCATACTGCTTATGTGCTTTGGCGATGTGAATATCACACTCATCCATAAACCTTTCTAAGCGCTCTTCCCACGCAGCAAGGAAAGCCCCTGCTTGCCATGTCCTTCTAGTGAGATCAGAGACAGACTTAGTAAGAGATGAAGTATCTTCCTCCATTCTCTGAAATTGTGTGGCCACCGCTTTGGCCTGCTTCGTTAGGTTTGAATATAGGGTATGTTTATTTGTAAGCTAGCTGCTACTGACTTCTTGATAAGCAATTTAGGATTGAAATGTTCATATGTTTAGATTGAAACGTTCATAAGCAATGTTGACCGCTCATATGATTAGATTCAAACATTCGCTATATGGATTGAAACAATCTAGTAGGATGTGGTACACACGTCTAAGTAACTACTTGATTGGGAAGGGATACAAGAACGGTGATTTATGCCTATGTGTGTTCATTAAAAGAACAAGTTCAAGATTTTTCATTGTAGCGGTTTATGTTGATAATATGAATATCATTGGGTCTCTTGATGAAATCAATGAGACGGTCAGCTACTTGAAATCTAAGTTTGAGATAAAAGACCTTGGTAGGACTCAATTTTGTCTTAGTTTGGAATTATTACATCGAGTTGGTGGAATACTTATTCATCAGTTTGTTTATATACAAAAACATGCTCAGGGTATTTAACATGGAAATGAAGATTAAATCCTAATGACTGACCATAATCTAAGAAATTCTAAAAAAAAATTAACATAACCTCCCTTGAAATTGAGACAACCAAAAACCTGCATGAAGATAACGACACTTCAGAAACCAAAACCAACAAACAAACCGTGGACCACCATTGTCCATCCGAATTTCCTAACAAGTGACGTAACATAACAATAAACTCAATTTTGGCATTTAAAGACTTATTTACAATATACTAGTTTGGAAGACAAGAAAAGTAAACTCAACGACTACATAAGTTACTGACTAATTACATGAACACCACTGAAAGCTACATATTACAACTGGTATTCATAGCAACTTTTATGAATATATGATATACATATGAAACAAACTGACAGTGAGCTGGAAACTATTGATGAAGAGATGACTGCTGGACTCGAAGCCTTCAACGATACCAAGCACTCTCAGGATAAACACTGCAACATGGGCAACGGAAACCGAAGAGCCCAAGAAAAGGTATTAAAATATAAAACGTTAGATTAAGGGGGAAAAAATAACATAATCTGCATAAATCGATAAAATTGAAGTATGATGCATCTCCGCTGATTTCTGTAAAATAATGCGAGTTCAAAATCGTATGACTGAAATACAAATGGAGATGATTGCCCATGCCACCTAACCTGAGATGAATATATGTATGAAAATATAAGTGATGGGTCAGACGAGGTGTTTTTCCTAACCTCCCCTGACCAGAGTATCCAGTGATCAGCCAAACAGTCAGTGCATCGATGCAACTAACTAATGTCATCACAAAATAAACCTCCAAATAAAAGCTTTGAAAGTATGCTGTAAAGCGTAATGCATAAAAATATGAACTAGCTATCGACTGTGAAAATAAAGGTCCGCTCATAAGTCCGTGACTACTGCTAAGGTCCAGCGAAATTCCCCTCGCCAAGGTCGTGATCATGATGTCCTGTAAATATGGATCACATAATATCAGAATAGATAAAACTATGGGAATCATCTCTGAGAACAACCCCGAAAACCCCATCGAAGAATCCTACAACCTGCCTCGCCGGAGCTCTGCCATGGACGGCGGCGTGTGGCCCTCACACACCTCCAAAGGTGGCAGCGTGTGGGTCACATGCGCCTCTGGTGAACTATTCCGATGGGGATGTTTGACACCTCGTTGGAAAGCTCTCAACAAAGACAACAATTTTCATAATTGGCCTAAGGTCTAATTAGGAGGTGTTGGGGTCCAAAAATGCTGTGAACGGCCCACATCAAATTTTCGGCAACCGCCACCAACAACGGAGATTTAGACCTCAAAATGTTCCTCTTGTCAATCCCAACCAAACCCCTAACCTTATGCAGTCGGAGGCTTAGTGTTCGAGCTACCTTTCTTTTTCAGTAGGTTTCTTGTTTAGCCTACTGCTGTGTATTTATGTATATATATACTAAAGGTCGCTCTGAATACTCTGATGTTCATATTTTCATATGATTTTCCCATATTTCAGTAAAGTTACAGTTTTGCTTATTACTTTATATTATGATGATATGATTTTGAGAAATCCGGATGGGATTGGTGCCCACGATTTGGCTTTTGTGGCATAGGATGAAGTGTGTTTTCGGGTGCAGGTTAATGATAATTTCGCGATATAGTGAAACTCTGTCGAAATTTCTATGGTTTTTTTGAAGTTCGTGTTTTCAGAAGGGGTTTGATTCCGGTTTAGGAAACTAAATCGGTGTTGGGTCCTTTCAGCTTGGTATCAGAGCATTAGGTTTTAGGTTCTGTAAACTTCTGTAATTGTGATACTAAGGGTATTTGAGATTATACAGCATGTCTGGAGCGATGACCCGACTGACCAGCGGTAACTCATCAATGCTTCGAGTGTTGTATGTTTTCAAATGTCTGAAGTTTCATGATTACGTTCTTTGTGCTTTGTGACTAATGCTTTTCTCTTATCATTAGGATGCCTCCTAAACGTGATCCCCGTGTCAATATGGATGTGGATCCTGATGAGGATCGTCAGACGCATGACTTTCTTATGCGAGTATTACGTTTGGAGGAGCGTTTTGACCCTGTGGTCAAAGCTCGAACTGCTGGAGCAACTGTTTTCTCGGGTTCAGCTGATCCAGAGATATGTGAGGCATGGTTAGTTCAGGTTGAATGAGTGTGTGAGCGTCTGCCGATGACAGTGGCAGCGGTTAGTTTACTTGAGTCTGATGCTTACTTTTGGTGGGTTAGCACAGATAGAGTTCCTGTTGATACTTTATGGACACTGTTTAGAGATTTGTTTATGCGAAGGTATTTCAACCAGGCTACACAGCAGCGGAAGTATGAGGAGTTCACCAACTTGAGACAGGGTAGTATGTCAGTACTTGAGTACCGGGACAGATTTACTCGCTTATCTCGGTTTGCTCGTGACATGGTGGCCTTAGAGGAAGCCTAGTGCCAGAGATTTAAGTTGGGCTTGAACCTAAAAATCAAGGGGACATTGACTATGATGCCTAGGAACAACTTTGATGAGTTTGTGAGTGCTGCACTTCGAGGCGAGGACATAGAGAAGGAAAGGCAGATGAGATTCCAGTCTCGACGATTCGAGGAGGGAGGACCGAGTCAGGGACCTTCCAAGAGGCTGAGTTCAGGCACTTCCGGATCAGCAACATCATCTGGCAGTGGACCATTTAGACCATCAGTTAGTATAGCTAGACAGAGAAAGAGATGGAGGAGGCATCGGCCATAGAGACCACAATCCAATGGGAGTTCTAGCGGATCCAGCTATCCTCGACGTACCGGTGACACTTTTGCTGTACCGAGGGAGTATCCATTGTGCAATCTCTGCAATAGGCATCACTTTGGTCCTTGTCAGCGAGGCCCTATCATATGTTATCGTTGTGGCCAGGAGGGTCACTATGTGAGGGAATGTTTCCAGTCTACTAGTGTTGGTGGACAGGTAGCTCAGAGTTCAAGAGGAGATCGAGGTACTACTTCTGGAGCTCGACTAGTGCAGTCTTCTGGTTAGGGCGGACAGCAGAGTCACCATCAACGTGGACGACCAACTGGGCAAGCCAGAGTTCATGCTATGTCATTGCGCGAGGGCAGAGCTTCATCGGAGGTTGTTATTGGTACGTTGCATGTTTTTGGCTATCCCGTACTTACTTTGCTAGATCCAGGTGCTACGCATTCTTTTATATCATATAGATTATCATCTTTAGCTACTATGCATGCATCTCCACTTCCGGGGTTAAGGAGGGTGTTGTATCCATCCAGTGAGGTTGTGAGTATTGGTTGGGTGTATAAAGATTGTGAGATTTTTGTTGGAGGTTATGGTTTAGCCGCAGATTTGTTATTGCTGGATATTATCGATTTTGATGTGATTTTGGGTATGGACTTCTTAGAGACACATTGGGCTATGTTTGACTGTCACAAGAAGGAGGTAGTGTTTCGACGTCCAGGTTTTCTAGAGATATTGTTTCGCGGTGAGAAGAATACTTCATTGCCATGTGTGATTTCAGCGATGAAGGCCGAGCGGATGATGAAGAAGGGATACTTAGCTCATGTTGTGGATACAAAGGCTGCTATACTAGACATTAGTGACATTGAGGTTGTTGCCGAGTTTCCAAAAGTATTTCCGGAGGAGTTACCAGGCGTTCCTCCAGTTCGAGAAATCGATTTCACTATTAAGCTTTTACCAGGCACTGAACCTATATCACAGGTACCTTTTCGTATGGTGCCAGCGAAGTTGAAAGTATGACGACCCGAATCAGAATTAGTACGTTAATCGGCTTAATCCGCGAGTTTTACAAGTAATCACTGTTGTCGTAATTGAGCAGTTTTAGCGGGTTCATTAACGACTAATTTATCGGGCGAGAATTTGAGATGAGTCTCTTCACAAGAATTGTAGTATGCATGATTTTGAGTTCGTGGGCGGTTTTGGATAATTGTTTCGATAACCGAGGAATATGTTATGAATATTTGAAATCGCTTGATTTAGTCGTGTTTATCCGTTTGAGTTTGAGTTATCCGAAACGTGGATGTGATTCGATTTGGACCGTCAATCATATCGAGCCGCGAGTATAAATATCGGAATAGTCGTAAAATTGTCGAAAATCACTGTTTTGGGAAGTTTGACAGTCGTTTGACAAAAAATTGACCGTTGACTCGCGTTGATTGAGGGAGAACCGCACCACCGTTTGACCACCGATCGATTTTCCGTTTTCGGTCACCTTAGACCAAATCGTTGGTATGGTTAGCTTCCTCTCATGATTTCCTACTGTTTTGAAATTGATTTGAGTTGAATTGGTTGAGATTTGGAGGAGAACGAGCTCGGTGTAGTTCGTGGGTTTTGCCAGAATCGGGTGGCCATTTTCGGCCACTTTTGGGGTCGGAGGGGTTGGGGGTTTTGCTCCCCTCAACCCAAGGAAGCTTTTGGGTGAAGAGTTTTTGAGGTTGGTCGCCGTTTGGAGCTCGCCGAAAAACTCACCGGAATCCATAGATTCCGTGGTTTTCGAGGTGAATTCCAGCCGGTGGGCTTGGAATTAGGGCTTAGTGTAAAAGAGATGTGTTGGGCTTGAGGAGTACTTGTGATCTGGAAAGTTTGGCCGGAATCCGCCAATGTTTTGACAAGTTTTATGCCGTTTTGCTCGTAATCGCGCCCCGATCGTAGTCTTGAGGTTTTCGAGTTGATTTGGATACCAGAATTTAAGTCGAGGGTTTATATGGAGTATTTGGGGGTTTTCGACGATTATTTTGTATCTGAGTTATATGTTTCCGGAAATGGTTGGTTTCCGAGGTGTGGTACAGAGTAATGAATTGTGATTTTGATCCGTGATATTTTGTGATTATTCAGGGGATCGAGATCGTACACTTTGTGACGACCCGAACCAGAATCAGATGTGTGTTTAGCACGATTCTCGAGATTTGAGATTAGTCGCAGTTTTACGATAACGTGTGATTGCCGATTCGATTCGCGACTATATTTTCGGTCGAGAATTTGGGTTGAGTGTCTTCACGGAAAGTGTAGAGTACGTGATTTCGAGTTCATGGGTGGTTTCGGAAGATTTTTCCGATAGCCGAGGAATATTTTATGATTATTTGAAGTTTCGGGTTTCGACGAGTTTATCCGTTTGTTTCGAGCTTATCCGAATCATTTCGTATTTTCATTTTGGACCGTCGATGGACCCGAGGGACGAGTATAAATATCAAAAAGTCGGAAAATAGTCGTGAATAGTCGTAAAAGTTTAGTTTTGCGTTGACTAGCCTTGGACTTTCCTGTTTTGGTAAGTTGACCACGTTGACTTTGGGGGGGAGAGTTTCCCGATTCGGTTGCCGTCCGACCACCGTTCTCCGGCCACCGTTGGTTGATTGAAAGGTACTATGAGCTTCCTCTCTTGATTTCAAGTGTGATGGTATGTTAATTTGTGAGAATTGATAAGGTTTTTGGGGTACCCGAATTGCACCGATCGGGTTGATTTTGCCGGTGACGGGGAGCTTAGCTCCGGCGAGTTTGGGTGGCGGTGGTTAGGGGGGTTAGACTCCCCTTGCCTTCGTGTGTCTTCCCATGTGTTTGTTATAGCTTGAGGTTGAGTTTTGGAGGTCACCGATTTGGGTCACCGGAAAGAATGGAGTCCGAGCTGTTTTGGTTAAATTGGTTAGGTTGCGTTTGGAATTGGACCTTGGGATAGAAGAAGAAGTTGCTCGCCTTGCCGAGACCACGAGAACTGGAGATGATGGCCGTGAAATTCCTCCGTTGACGGCGCGCCGCCGCCGGCGGCGGCGGTCAACGGCGGTCAACGGCCGGAAAAAAGTCAAAGTTTCAATTTTTGATGTAATTAATGTCATTTTTCTCGTAATCGCGCCCTGATTATCGTACGGAGGTTTTCGGGTTGATTTGGTTAGCCGATTTTCAGTCGAGATTTCGAGTTGGGATTTCGGGATTTTCGTAATTCATTTTGCACTGCATTTTGTATTTCCGGGAACGGTTGGTTTCTGTGCATCCGTACAGTGTTGTGGATTACGATATTGATCAGTTGTATTTTATGAATATATTCAGGAGATCGAGATCGAGATCTGGATCGTGATCGTGCTTCGGGCGAGGGGACTTCCGCCGGACCACGAGTTTAGCGCGAGTTCGCGCTAGCTGATCTGTGAGTGGACAAGTTTCTATTTTCACTGTTGTTTTGCGAGTTCGTGGAATTTATGTTTTCCGTATTTATTGTATATACGATGATTGATATATATGTTATTTTCGGAGGTATTGTTATGTGTTATTGTGATTGGCATTTATTGCATCGATGCTACCAGAGTTGAGAGATTCCTCTGGCCCAGAGTTGAGAGATTCCTCTGAAGCAGGGTTGAGAGATTCCCCTGAGTGCCGCCGGGGTTGAGAGATTCCCCTGGCCTATCACAGTCGGGTTTGAGCGATTCACCCGACGTCGGGCTTGAGAGATCTGCCCGACTACCTCCTTATATAATGTGTTGTGTTCCGAACTCGCATTGTTTATATTGGTTGTATATATATTTATATAACTGGTGAAAGGCATGTGTATATTTTCGTCCACTCACTCTAACGTTTTTATTTGCCTTTCCCCTGGGCTTTTCGGTTTCCGTGCCCAGTTTGCAGTTCAGGTTTGGTGTTTCACGTCGCGGTTTGGAGGCTAGTGATCAGAGTTACCTGTGTTTTCCAGTAGGTTCTTGTTTCGCCTACTGACGTACATATTGTATATGTTTTACTCTAGAGGTCGCTCTGATACATTCTGATACATGTTATACGGATTTTCACGGATATACATATATACATTGTACAGTTTATTTACTGTTGTTGAGTATATTGATGTTGAGAAATCCGGATGGGATTGGTGCCCACGGTTTGATTTTTGTGGCATAGGACGAAGTGTGTTTTTCCGCGTGCAGGTTAAGGTAATTCCTCGCTAGTAACGAAATTCTGCCCAAATTTCGGAAAATTTTTGTTGGTTCGTGTTTTCGAAGGGGTTCGATTCCGATTTAGAGTGTTAAATCGGGGTTGGGTCCTTTCAGCTTGGTATCAGAGCATTAGGTTGTCAGATTCTGTAGACTCTTGTAGTTGTGACGCTTAGGGTATTTGAGTTGATACAGCATGACTGGAGTGGTGACCCGACTGGCCAGCGGTACTCATCAATACTTCGGGTGTTGTGTGTCCTCAAATATCTGCGGTTTCATGATTACGTTCTTTCTGCTTGTACCTAATGCTTGTCTTGTATCAGTAGGATGCCTCCTCGACGTGGTCCCCGTGTTGATCGGGATGATGATCCTGATGAGGATCGCCGAACGCGCGACTTGCTTATGCGAGTGCTGCGTTTGGAAGAGCGTTTTGACCCTGTGGTCAAGGCTCGCACTGCGGGTGCTACTGTGTTTTCGGGTTCAGTTGAGCCAGAGATATGCGAGGCATGGTTGGTTCAGATTGAGCGTGTTTGTGAGCGTCTGCAGTTTACACCTGAGCAGATGACAGTAGCTGCAGTTGGTTTACTTGAGGGTGATGCATACTTTTGGTGGGTCAGCACTGACAGAGTTCCTGTGGATACTCCGTGGACATTGTTTCGTGATTTGTTTATGCGGAGGTACTTCAATCAGGCTACCCAGCAGCGCAAGTACGAGGAGTTTACGAACTTGAGGCAGGGCAGTTTGTCTGTACTTGAGTATCGGGATCGGTTTACCCGTTTGTCTCGTTTTGCGCGGGATATGGTGGCTACTGAGGAAGCCAAGTGTCGTAGATTTGAGCTGGGGTTAAATCTGAGCATCAAGGCGACGCTGACTACGATGCCTCGGAACAACTTTGATGAGTTTGTCAGTGCAGCTCTCCGAGGCGAGGATATTGAGCGGGAGAGACAGCAGAGGTACCAGCAGAGACGATTTGAGGAGGGTGGACCGAGTCAGGGGCCTTCAAAGAGGCAGAGTTCTGATACTTCCGGTTCAGCTTCATCTTCAGGTGGTGGGTCATATCGACCACCAGCTAGTGTACCTAGACGGAGACCGGGATGGAGGAGAGATCGGCCGCAGCGACCACAGGCTGGTGGGAGTTCCAGCGGTTCTAGTTTTCCGCGGCGTACCGGTGGCACTTTTGCTGTACCGAGAGAGTACCCGTTGTGTAGTCTCTGTAGTCGACATCATGTGGGTCCATGTCAGCGAGATCCTGTCACATGTTTCCGCTGTGGCCAGGTGGGTCACTATGCGAGGGAATGTTATCAGTATGAGGTTACCGGAGGACAGGGGGCCCAGAGTTCCGGAGGAGAGCGAGGTGCCACTTCGGGAGTTCGACCAGCACAGTTTGCGGGCCAGGGCAGGCAGCAGGGACAAGGCCAGCGAGGACGACCGGCCGGACAGGCGAGGGTTCATGCTATGACTCTACGTGAGGGCAGAGCATCACCGGAGGTCGTTATTGGTACGTTACATGTCTTTGGTATTCCTGTAGTTGCATTGTTAGATCCAGGTGCCACACACTCCTTCATATCATATAGACTGTCCTCATTAGCTACGGTACCTGCATCTCCACTTCCGGGGTTGTGGAGAGTGTTGTATCCGTCAGGTGAGGTTGTGAGCATCAGTTGGGTTTACCGGGATTGTGAGGTGTTTGTTAATGGCCATGGATTAGCCGCAGATCTGTTACTGCTTGATATTGTGGATTTCGATCTGATCTTGGGTATGGACTTCCTTGAGTCGCATTGGGCCATGTTCGACTGCCATAGGAAGGAGGTCGCGTTTCGACGACCAGGGTTACCCGAGATACTGTTTCGTGGCGAGAAGAACACTTCCCTACCGTGTTTGATTTCCGCGATGAGGGCGGATCGGCTGATGAAGAAGGGTTGTGTTGCATATTTAGCCCATGTTGTGGACACTACAGCTGCTGTACCAGATCTTGGTACCATTGAGGTTGTGTCTGAGTTTCCGGATGTGTTTCCAGCGGAGTTACCCGGTATACCCCCTGTGCGGGAGATTGACTTTACTATTGAGTTATTGCCGGGTACTGGACCGATTTCCCAGACACCGTACCGGATGGCGCCTGCAGAGTTGAGGGAGTTGCAGATTCAGCTCCAGGAGTTGTTGGAGAAGGGATTCATTCGACCGAGTGTTTCTCCGTGGGGTGCTCCAGTGTTATTCGTGCGGAAGAAGGATGGGTCCATGCGTTTGTGCATCGACTATCGGAAGCTGAATCAGATTACAGTAAGGAACAAGTATCCGTTGCCACGGATTGACGACTTGTTCGACCAGCTGAAGGGTGCGTCAGTCTTTTCGAAGATTGATCTTCGATCCGGATATCACCAGTTGAGGATCCGAGATTCAGACGTAGCCAGGACAGCTTTCAGGACGCGGTATGGGCATTATGAGTTTTTGGTTATGCCGTTTGGGTTGACCAATGCCCCCGCAGCTTTCATGGACTTAATGAATCGGGTGTTTCGTCGATTCCTGGACAAGTTCGTGATCGTGTTTATTGATGACATTTTGATCTATTCGAGGAGTGTGGGCCAGCACAAGAAGCACTTGCGAGCGGTGTTGCGGACTTTGCGGGACCATCAGTTATTCGCGAAGTTTAGCAAGTGTGAGTTATGGTTGGATAGTGTGAAGTTTCTGGGCCACGTGATATCGGCCGAGGGAGTTAGTGTGGATCCTGACAAGATCGAGGCCGTACTGAATTGGAGTAGACCCACTACTGTGCCAGAGATTCGGAGTTTCTTGGGTTTAGCGGGCTACTACCGACGATTTGTGCAGGATTTCTCCCGGATAGCTACACCACTGACCAGATTGACGAAGAAGGGCGTCAAGTTTGAGTGGTCGGAAGCGTGCGAGGAGAGTTACTTGCTCCTGAAGGAGAGATTGACTACCGCACCGGTTCTGACGTTGCCAGATGACAGTGGTGAGTATGTTGTGTATAGCGACGCGTCGAAGTTGGGCCTTGGCTGTGTGTTGATGCAGCATGGTAGAGTTGTGGCGTACGGTTCCAGACAGCTGAAACCGCACGAGGTCAACTATCCGACGCATGATTTGGAGTTGGCTGCTATTGTGTTAGCGCTGAAGAGTTGGAGACATTATCTGTATGGTGCTCAGTGTAAGATTTTCACTGACCACAAGAGTCTCACTTACTTGCGGACGCAGCCGGATCTGAATATGAGGCAGCGCCGATGGATGGAATTGATTAACGATTATGATTGCACTTTCGAGTATCATCCGGGGAAGGCCAACGTGGTGGCAGATGCACTTAGCCGGAAATCGGGAGCCTCGTTGTTCCACATGTGTGTAGCACGAGTATCGATGTTAGCCGAGCTTCGAGCTACGGGTGCTGTGTTTGATTATGATGATGATGGAGCCTTGTTGGCTAGCTTTCAGGTACGACCAGTGTTGGTTGATCAGGTGCGAGAGGCACAGGATTCAGATCCCTACCTGTTAGGCAAGAAGACCATGATACGGAATGGTGTGTCTACAGAGTTTCGTTTGAGCGACGACGGTACGTTGTTGTTCAGAGGCAGGTTATGTGTACCACGAGACGAGGATTTGAAGAGGGAGATTCTAGATGAGGCTCACTGCTCAGCATATGCGATGCATCCCGGAGGTACGAAGATGTTTCGTACACTTCGAGCGTACTATTGGTGGCGCAACATGAAGCGGGAGATTGCCGCATACGTGAGTCGGTGTTTGATTTGTCAGCAGGTGAAGGCGGAGAGGCAGAAACCTGCAGGGAAATTACAGCCACTGGAGATTCCGGTTTGGAAGTGGGAGCACATTACGATGGATTTCGTCTATCAGTTGCCGCGTACTTCGGCGGGCAACACTGGTATTTGGGTTATTGTTGACCGACTGACGAAATCCGCACACTTTCTTGCACTTCCAGGGAAGGTATCAGTGGGCAGATTGGCCAAGTTGTACTTATCGGAGATTGTTCGCTTGCATGGTGTGCCTGTGTCCATTGTTTCTGACCGTGATAGTCAGTTCACATCTGAGTTTTGGCGGGCGTTGCAGCGAGCTTTGGGTACGAAGTTGCGATTTAGTACAGCTTTTCATCCTCAGACTGACGGGCAGTCCGAGCGGACCATTCAGACTCTTGAGGATATGCTGAGATCGTGTGTGTTGCAGTTTCGCGGAAACTGGGATCAGCAGTTGCACTTGATTGAGTTCGCCTACAACAACAGCTATCAGGCCAGTATTGAGATGGCACCGTACGAGGCTTTGTACGGGAAGCAGTGTCGCACTCCATTATGTTGGAGTGAGGTGGGCGAGCGTTGGCTTATTGGTCCTGATTTGGTGAAAACCACGATGGAGGACATACAGGTGATTCGAGATCGGTTGAAGATCGCCCAGGATCGGCAGAAGAGTTACGCAGATGTGAGAAGGAAGAGTTTGGAGTTTGAGGTCGGTGATTGGGTCTTCCTGAAATTGTCTCCGTGGAGGGGAGTAGTGCGTTTCGGGAAGCGTGGCAAGCTTCGACCGCGGTACATTGGTCCGTATGAGATTACGGAGAGGGTTGGAGCTGTTGCTTATCGACTTGAGCTACCGGCTGAGATGGCCCGCGTACATGATGTATTCCATGTTTCGATGTTGCGGAAGTACATCTCAGATCCTTCGCATGTGATAGCCCCACAGCAGTTGCCGATCAGAGAGGATTTATCGTATATTGAGGAGCCAGTGCAGATTCTCGATCGTCGTGAGCAGGAGTTGAGGCACCGCGTGATTCCGCTGGTGAAGGTCCTGTGGCAGAATCACTCTGTGGAGGAGGCCACCTGGGAGACCGAGCAGCGTATGCGGGAGCAGTATCCTCATCTGTTCACCTGACAGGTATGTAAATTTCGAGGTCGAAATTTCTTTAAGGGGGGTAGATTTGTGACGACCCGAACCAGAATCAGATGTGTGTTTAGCACGATTCTCGAGATTTGAGATTAGTCGCAGTTTTACGATAACGTGTGATTGCCGATTCGATTCGCGACTATATTTTCGGTCGAGAATTTGGGTTGAGTGTCTTCACGGAAAGTGTAGAGTACGTGATTTCGAGTTCATGGGTGGTTTCGGAAGATTTTTCCGATAGCCGAGGAATATTTTATGATTATTTGAAGTTTCGGGTTTCGACGAGTTTATCCGTTTGTTTCGAGCTTATCCGAATCATTTCGTATTTTCATTTTGGACCGTCGATGGACCCGAGGGACGAGTATAAATATCGAAAAGTCGGAAAATAGTCGTGAATAGTCGTAAAAGTTTAGTTTTGCGTTGACTAGCCTTGGACTTTCCTGTTTTGGTAAGTTGACCACGTTGACTTTGGGGGGGAGAGTTTCCCGATTCGGTTGCCGTCCGACCACCGTTCTCCGGCCACCGTTGGTTGATTGAAAGGTACTATGAGCTTCCTCTCTTGATTTCAAGTGTGATGGTATGTTAATTTGTGAGAATTGATAAGGTTTTTGGGGTACCCGAATTGCACCGATCGGGTTGATTTTGCCGGTGACGGGGAGCTTAGCTCCGGCGAGTTTGGGTGGCGGTGGTTAGGGGGGTTAGACTCCCCTTGCCTTCGTGTGTCTTCCCATGTGTTTGTTATAGCTTGAGGTTGAGTTTTGGAGGTCACCGATTTGGGTCACCGGAAAGAATGGAGTCCGAGCTGTTTTGGTTAAATTGGTTAGGTTGCGTTTGGAATTGGACCTTGGGATAGAAGAAGAAGTTGCTCGCCTTGCCGAGACCACGAGAACTGGAGATGATGGCCGTGAAATTCCTCCGTTGACGGCGCGCCGCCGCCGGCGGCGGCGGTCAACGGCGGTCAACGGCCGGAAAAAAGTCAAAGTTTCAATTTTTGATGTAATTAATGTCATTTTTCTCGTAATCGCGCCCTGATTATCGTACGGAGGTTTTCGGGTTGATTTGGTTAGCCGATTTTCAGTCGAGATTTCGAGTTGGGATTTCGGGATTTTCGTAATTCATTTTGCACTGCATTTTGTATTTCCGGGAACGGTTGGTTTCTGTGCATCCGTACAGTGTTGTGGATTACGATATTGATCAGTTGTATTTTATGAATATATTCAGGAGATCGAGATCGAGATCTGGATCGTGATCGTGCTTCGGGCGAGGGGACTTCCGCCGGACCACGAGTTTAGCGCGAGTTCGCGCTAGCTGATCTGTGAGTGGACAAGTTTCTATTTTCACTGTTGTTTTGCGAGTTCGTGGAATTTATGTTTTCCGTATTTATTGTATATACGATGATTGATATATATGTTATTTTCGGAGGTATTGTTATGTGTTATTGTGATTGGCATTTATTGCATCGATGCTACCAGAGTTGAGAGATTCCTCTGGCCCAGAGTTGAGAGATTCCTCTGAAGCAGGGTTGAGAGATTCCCCTGAGTGCCGCCGGGGTTGAGAGATTCCCCTGGCCTATCACAGTCGGGTTTGAGCGATTCACCCGACGTCGGGCTTGAGAGATCTGCCCGACTACCTCCTTATATAATGTGTTGTGTTCCGAACTCGCATTGTTTATATTGGTTGTATATATATTTATATAACTGGTGAAAGGCATGTGTATATTTTCGTCCACTCACTCTAACGTTTTTATTTGCCTTTCCCCTGGGCTTTTCGGTTTCCGTGCCCAGTTTGCAGTTCAGGTTTGGTGTTTCACGTCGCGGTTTGGAGGCTAGTGATCAGAGTTACCTGTGTTTTCCAGTAGGTTCTTGTTTCGCCTACTGACGTACATATTGTATATGTTTTACTCTAGAGGTCGCTCTGATACATTCTGATACATGTTATACGGATTTTCACGGATATACATATATACATTGTACAGTTTATTTACTGTTGTTGAGTATATTGATGTTGAGAAATCCGGATGGGATTGGTGCCCACGGTTTGATTTTTGTGGCATAGGACGAAGTGTGTTTTTCCGCGTGCAGGTTAAGGTAATTCCTCGCTAGTAACGAAATTCTGCCCAAATTTCGGAAAATTTTTGTTGGTTCGTGTTTTCGAAGGGGTTCGATTCCGATTTAGAGTGTTAAATCGGGGTTGGGTCCTTTCACACTTGGCGAGGGTCACACTTGGCGAGGGATCTTCCGCCGGATATTGGGATTAGCACGTTTGCGCGCTGTGCTTGTCTGTGAGTGGACATTTCTTTTCACTGATTACTTACGAGTCCTTATTACACGTTTTACGGGTATGAGCATGCATATACGATTATGATTTATTCGAGCATATGTTCTACGATTATGCATCGACAAATATCCTTATGTAGTTATATATTACGAATACGCATTTATGTTATGCTCAATACATTTGCATGAATTATTTACGATTTGGTTTACATAGAGTACAGTCACAGTATATATTGTTGTATCGATACACTTGCATCCCGGCTGATCCCCGAGGATGTTTACCGGGGGAGGCTGTGAACCCTGACCCGAGGCCTTTCTGGCTAGAATCACGTGTGGGTCTGGGATCCCGTGATTCGGACTGTACTAGCGCATACATGTCCATGAGTGACCCCGTGGGATTTTACGATGCATGCTCTGTACGCGTGAGGAGTTAGAGTCTCCCTCGTGTACTATACCATATTCATTCATTTAGACTCGCATATGTTTTTATAACATATATTATTCGGCAAAAGACATTTATTTTCGTCCACTCACTCTAACAGTTTATATGTCTTTCCCTGGGCTCTTTGTTTTCAATGCCCAGTTTGCTGTTCAGATTCTGGTGTCGCACGTCACAGCCAGAGGATTAGTATTTGAGCTACTTTTCTTTTCCAGTAGGTTTCTTGTTTAGCCTATTGTTGTGTATTTATGTATATATATACTAGAGGTTGCTTTGAATACTCTGATATTATATTTTCATATGATTTTCCCAGATTTCGGTAAAGTACAGTTTTGCTTATTACTTTACGTTATTGATATGATATTGAGAAATCCGGATGGGATTGGTGCCCACGGTTTGGCTTTTGTGGCATAGGATGAAGTGTGTTTTCGGGTGTAAGTTAATGATAATTCCGCGATATAGTGAAACTCTGCTGAAATTTCTATGGTTTTTTGGAAGTTCGTGTTTTCAGAAGGGGTTTGATTCCGGTTTAGGAAACTAAATCAGGGTTGGGTCCTTTCACTCGATCCCCTGAATAATCACAAAATATTACTGATCAAAATCACAATTCAATACTCTGAACCACACCTCGGAAACCAACCATTTCCGGAAATATATAACTCAGATAACAGAAAACTCGCCGAAAACCCCAAATATACTCCATAAAACCTTCGACTTAAAATCCACTACTCAAATCAACTCGAAAACCTCAAGACGACGATCAGGGCGCGATTACGAGCAAAACGGCATAAAACTTGACAAAATCCAAAAAGTCAACGCCTCGCCAGAGCTCCGCCACCGCCGGCGGCCTGCTGTCACTGGAGAGATTTTTCGGCGAGGAAAGCCCAGATTTCTTCTCCTCCTCGAGCCCAACACTTCTCTCCACTACCTCATCCTCCAATTCCGCCGTAATCCGCCGGAAAACAGCTCGAAATCTCCTTGGATTTCAAACCGGTCGGCGACTCGGCCCATCGCCGGAACTCCGGCCACGACGCACGGCGGTCCTCGAGACCACTCCCAAAAGCTTCGCCGTGGCCCACCAAGCCTTTCCCCCTTAATCCCCGGCCACTACCATGGCCGGAGCACTGCCATCAGTCACCCCCGAAATCTCACTGTTTCTCCTCCAAAATTCCAAGCCAAAAACTCCACAATACAGCCCAATACATATATCAAAAGGAAGCATAGATCATAAGCTTCAATTCCCTACCTTAAAATCTGGCAACCACGCCGTATTCCAGAAGCCACCACAACGGCAAGTCGTGACTCATTGAGTCAACACGGGTTGACTCGGTCAACTCGGCCAGAATCAGTCAACTCGGTCAAACAGCACAGTTTTGAACTTGTGCGACAACTTTACGACTATTCGGCTATTTATACGTCGCGAAACAACTCTATCCACAATTCGGATAACTCAAACTCGAATGGATAAATACGACTAACTCGGCGATAATTTCAAATATTCTTTTTATATTCCTCGATTATCCGAAAAATCCTCGGAAAGCTCCTACGGACTCGAAATCAAATTCTCTACATTTTCCACGAACAAACCCAAATCAAATTCGTGTCCGAAAATTAAGTCGTGAATGAGGTTGCATATCCAATTAATTACGCTAAACCACAATTACTCGTAAAACTCGCGGATTAAGCCGATGACTATATCAATTCCGGTCCGGGTCGTCACAGATACTGCTGGAAAACATAATTAAAACAAAAGAGCACAATTTGAAGAAAAAAAAAACAACTATAAATGAAGACACATGTACTGGAAACAAAACAACTATTTCTTTAAAACTCAGATCTCTGCTACTTAAAGCTGAGACAATGCATGATCAGTTGCTGATACTAATTTTAAAACTGAAAACACAAAACACATAAAAAAAAAAGCAGCAGGCCGCTGCACCGTAAGCCACAACTCTCTATCAACATTTTCAATAATTTCTAGTAAGCTTTATGAAAATCTTCCTCCTCTCCAATTATGATACTGAAAAAATAACTACATGAATTAACTTCTACTGAAAGCACATACATTTGATACTCAAAAAATTAACTCGATATATTGCAAATGCTACTGAAAAAAATAGTGACTATTACTGAAAACCAGAAAGATGAACCGCCTGATACTAGAAAACTCAAAATGTGTGCTACTGAAAAGAAAAAAAAAACACAACTGATACTAAAGAAAACCTCAATTAATCATCATATATTGCACACATACAACTACAAAACACACATCGCTGATACTGAAAAATACAACTAAAAATTCACATACCTGCTACCGATAAAAAACACACACATCTGATACTAAAAAAATAAACTCGATATATTGCAAATGCTACTGGAAAAAAATAGTCACTAGCACTGAAAATCAGAAAGATGAACCGCCTAATACTAGAAAACTCAAAATACCTGCTACTGAAAAAATGGAGAAACGATTTGAATATGTAGAGAAGGGAGACGGACGCTGGGATCGGAGCAGCATGTGGCCAAGATAGAAGATGTGAGTGACATGGAGATTGGAGTAGACCTACACTACGGTTGGCGACGCCAAAACTCGAGAAACTCGCCGAAAACTGAGGTTGAGGGTGGAGGCTACGGTCGATCTGGCTGCGAGAAGATTCACGCGAGGAGGTGCGTCGCGTCGAAGTGGGTGGTGCTGGAAGCAACGTTGTTCAACCGGAGGCCGAGTTCCTACTCCTCCTAAAGAGCTTAGTCTCTCGAGAGAAGGAGAGAGAGATTGAAGTGCTGGTGTTAAGATTTTTGGTATAAATATAAGGGTACATATGTAAATATCTCACTGACACGTGGTTATACCAGAATCAACAGTCCTTAATTGTAAGATTTTATCTTTCATTGTCTAAATTAAAGGTCTTTATCCTAATTTGTATTTGGCTCCTCATATCTGTCATTTAGTGTAGTTTACTATAATTAATATGGTCTTTATTCCGTTGTGATGTGATTAAAGAGATAGAGTCCATTAGGCAATGTGATTGATTTAGTTATGGACTCTTGTGATATGATTATAACAGAATAATCTTGTTATTAAAGTAATTGATAGTTAAGAGGATTCTATATGTTTAGTGATTGTTCTCAAGGACTCTAGTACTATATATAGGACTGGTAGTTAGCGAATTGAGGTCATACATTTTCATTGAGAAAAATATAGTATTGTGTTAAACTTCTCATTATTATGGGATACTCTTTATTATGTGCATCTGTGTGTTGAGTGAGTCTGCATCCACATATGTGTCATATGTTCTAAGATCGTCCAGAAGTGGTGAGGCTATATAGGGGCTAGGAGAAATGGACTTCTCCTACTGTGATTAGGAAAGCTATTTAGACTTGTAGTGTAACGATTTGAACCTAGATTAGTGGGTTAATCGTCATTAGTCACGTTAATTAACGAGTTAAGTGTTATACGTCACGTTTATCGAGATTCGTCGCGTTTATATATTAACTTTTTAAAAATTATGAACTTTGACTCGCTTTCTTCACAGAAGTGGTAGAAATATTATTTCGAGCATATAATATTTTAATTGAATGTTTTTGAGGTTTGGGCCAATTTCTACGAATTTATGAAGTTTATGGTAAAAATAAATTATATGGGAAATCCGTCATTGGGTAAATTTTTTGGACCATTCTGACAAGACCCGCCCCCAGAATACCGCAGTAATCTAGGGTAAGTCTTGCGAGACCCGTATTAGAGTATCTAGCCCCAACTAATCGGTACTAGCTACCCAAGCATGAACAACCAAAAACTTCAACTAAGAATCTAAACTAGGAAAAATAGAAGCAGTGGACTATTATGCCTCGTATTCTGGACGGTCACGACTTCAACCGGCTAACCTACAATTTGGGAAATTTTAAAACAAAAGGCACATGGAAAGGCATAAAAACATAGAATGTTAGAGTGAGTGGACAAAAAAAAATCATAAACTGAGTAATCTGTAAAACTGCAACTGTATGCCTTTCCGCTAGTTTTTGTGAAATAATGCGAGTTCAAAATCATACAACTGAAATACAAATGGAGGTGCTTGTCCAGGCCACCTAACCTGAGCCGACCTGAGTCAAACAAGATCACCTAACCTCCCCTGACTAAACTATTCGGTGATCAACTGAATAGCTAGAGCATCGATGCAACTAAACAAACCATTACAAATAAACCTCCAAATTAAAAAGCTCTAAAATAAGTTGTAGAGCATGCTGAGAAAAATATGAACTCGCTACGACTATGAAAAATAAAAGGTCCACTAACAGTATTATACCATGATTTCCACCAAGCCAAAACCTATCTGCTGGAGATTCTAAATATCTGTCATTGGCTTCTAACACATCATCTTGAAAAAATGATTAGTACTTAATAATAAATCGCCGAAAAAATCATAACGAATACCTGAACTCGTTAACCTACAAGCAAAATTGTCGAGAACCTCTCATTCTCGAATAACTTATTTCCTGAATTAATTGACAAACTTTAAATATAATTCACAATTCTAATTCTCAAATCCTTTTCAAAGTCTCCACACATTCCTCAAATGTTACGCGACTCAAGGTCGAATCGATAATCGATTCCATTGTTCGATATAATTGTAAAATAGTTTAATTAATATCTGATTAATTACACGTCTTAATCATTAATGTCTAAATGAATTTAATAACCTCTTCATTACAATCTGTACGTCATTATGAGCAAAACGGCATAAAGTTTACATTGAAATACACTTCGTCAGAGTGCTGTCATGGATCGCCGGCGGCGGCGGTGCCGATGACTTTTCCCGGCAGCCCGAGTCCTATTTCGCTCCAAATCACTCAACAAAAAAGGTCCATAATTGCAACAAAGTCTAATTCTATCCTTAACTTACTGAATTTGGTTTTAAACTGAAAGTCCTAAGAAATTTCAATCGATCAATTCCTCCTCCTCGGTTAGAATTAGAGTGAGTTCTTCATATAGTTAGATTCATGGTGATGATAGCTTCAAAGCCCATTGCTTCTCGTCGGTCGAATTGGCCGGAAACAAAATGACCCAAAACTTAGGTTTTTCATCTCGGTTCAAAAATTCCCGAGCTCACCATCTCTCCAATGACACGAAATCAAGGTTGAAACCATATGGGTTTGGAAGAGGGAGAAGAGACGAACATTTTAAGCCTAGTCACACCGATTTTGGTGGCCAGACCGGCGAGCTCCACCCACTATAAGGAGAGACGCATGAGAGAGGAGAGAGAAAAGGGATCTGACCAAAAAAGAAGGTTTCTCACTATCCATTTATGGAAAATTGTATTTATACTTGCGATTTACGAGTATCTAATTCCGTAAAAGCATACATAATTTCGTTGACCACAATTTCTTCATTATAACTCCGTTTTAAACATTTGATGTGGCCACGAACTGGTCTCGATAAACTCCACAACTTTCCTAAAGGTATTTTCCTAAAATAGAGAGTCCTACTAGAATCGTCCATTTACGACTATTAAATTTCTGATATACTTCCGCTGATCATAATTTTCTTGTCATAACTCCATTTTCGGCAGTCTATGCGTCTACGGACTCGTATTGACAATTTCTACGACTTCAACCTAAAGTCAACCAACTTCAACAAACTGATAAAAAAAAAGTCAACTAAAACATGTATTGCTTAATTATGAATTCTTGTTCTCCTGATCTAGAGTCTTAGACAACTACTCACCATTAGTCTGGTACATGAAAGGGTCGGGATGCAACCTCCGTAATATAAATAACTAAAACATCTGATATATGTGCCTCTCTAATGGCAAATGCTAATAAAGTTGTTGGCATGACCGGTCAGCCCAGCCTTCAGTTGCGGTATAGATATGTCAACTGTTTAGCTGATGGCTCGGTTCTATCTCCTGAAGAGGCTCCTGATCACCACTTGGACACTGCACCAAAAATCTACCAGCGGTGTTCCTTAACCGACACTCACAAACAAAAGTGACCCACATGACCACAGAGGTAATAAGATGAAAACCCAGACTGACAATTCTAAAGCCATAACATAAGTGGTTATCTGACCAATCCCAGGAAACGTTCTGACCTATTCAATTATCTTATTCCTGAAAATTCTACTAAAATTTTGGCATAGTTTCCCCTAAAACTCAAGGAACTAAAAACCTGCATAAGGTGAACACTTCAAATAATCAAATCCCAAAAACAAACGATGGACTCTGAATCCCATCCGGATTTCTCATCATCAAACTAAGCAACAGAATGATCATAAGTCACTAATACTTAACAATAAAATATCTCTCGTTCAATACACTAACTGGACTAACTCAAATATCAAAATTAAGCACCACAATGTAGCGAGACAGATAAGAAATCACTGAGATTTGCCTCAAATATACCCAAAACTACGAGCGGACTCCAAAGAGTCAAACTTTGTATTTCCTCTAAGGTCTAACTAATCATAGTATATATGCATCTATCAGTGATGAAAAAGTACTTAATGTCGATATGTAAATTGAGTCTCGAAACTCAAATCACCAATCACATGACTCACGTACCACAATCTGCATGACGAACATCGCACCTATAGCTGAGCATCAAGAGCTCACGCATATAAAGCTCACATAAAAATGTATCTCATACTGTCTAACACTAAAAGATTCGTTGGAAAAAAAATAGGCATAGGCTTCTTCTTACACATAAATGTGTGCCCAATAATATTTTCCCACCCGAAGCGGTAAAACACAGAGGTGTTAATTTACTTACTCAGGCCTATTGTCGAATTGAATAACTGAATCATTGCAACTTACCCCGTTGTACTACCATAATCATTCTTGATTCCTTTAACATGGGGTGCTTACCCAATGATATATAATTAGAGGATCAGACTGCTGTGGAGTCCAAGGAACTGAACAATTCCTTGCAGAATCACTGATAAATTTTTTATATCCTCTACAAATTATATACATCTTTATCGCACACGAAACAATAACTGGTCGGAAGTTTGTATTTCTATGTTTCATTCTTATAAATACTTCTATGAATTAGAATCACTTATTTATCTGCATGATACTCCTATATCCAGTCTAGCAAGAAACCAGAGTTCGTGCAATAAATAATGAATCATGTTAGACTTATTGTTCTCTGATCCCCGCACGTGCTTGTAAGATACACAAATCCTTTCTGACTCTCAACCTTTGCGGTTCCTAGCTGTACAAGCGTAAAACGCATAAATCTGGTCCATAATCTTGATATTAACATCTTCACCCTCGTGAACCTCTGTGATCCACAATAGGAGAAAATTTACATTTCTGAACTGGTTGTACATCTCTTGAAACACCTTCACGACATAAAATGAACATGACCAATTCATGATGAGATTTGAGTAGAGAAATTTCAAGTTAGTTCCAACAAACATGACTGAATTAGTAAATCACAAGATAGTGATTAAGTCTCCATTACTAAAGTCAATTTGAAACTCTTTGCTTGACAAGTTGACTACAAAGGGGTTAATCAAATATATTCTTGAGCTGATTGTTCCCCGCTGATAGTGATATCAATAAGTGACGATCAACTCACATAATGAAAAAATGTTAAAGTCAAAATCTAAGGTCATTTCTTGGAAAACGAAGCTAAATAAATAACTCAAATGTGGGTAGATGAATTTAATTTGCTGCCAAGAACTTAGAATTTTTGAAGGTCGAGGCGGGAAAAATCCTGATCTTATATAACTCCTTAACATAGTTAAATAAGGAACAATGCAATTTCACTACTACCTTCCCACTCTACGCAATAATGTCAAGTAATCAGGTCAAGCGCCTGCAACGAAATCATTAGTATGCCCTCACGGCGGTACTAAGTCTGGCCAGAGATATTTCCAATTGTGGTAAAACAAGAAGTTCTGAACTAATGACACAATCCCGATATAGAATAATGAGTTCTCATTGTTGAGCTGAATAAGGGTGGTTACCCAAGAAGCAACAAAAATTAGCTGCCTTACCAAGTATAAAATTATCAATACAAACCATACTAGGAAATAGTTATTCTTAATCTCCTGATGTCCACGACCAGCCAAAGTACAAATGAACATGGCACCAGTACCTCCAAAGATATATCCATTTGTTCCCCTTTGACTGATAAAAGCATGTAGCAATCCAAATGAAACACGAATCATGATATGGAAGTTCCACCTTAAATGACAACAATAGTGACCGACTATAAAAGAGAGTGTCGGGTCGGATGACCAAAGTAGGTGAGGGTGGCAAGAGTCGAGCCAAAGAGTAAACATATGGCTCAAGAAAACATATTCACAATAAAACACATGATCCCAGAAAATATCAAATGATCAACTTGACCTCTACTAAGAACTTCACCTTGAATTTCACGATTATGCCATAACCTTAATACTCTATTAATCTCGTCCACAAAAATGGGACCACACTTTTCTGTAACTAAACATATGTGTTCGCATTACATGCAATTTCAACATGCCAAAGCGGCAAGAATCAACACTTGATAGATGATTACCCAAAGGTATACCCCAACGAGGGCTACTTGATTATCAAAATCATTTCTGAGAAAAACTCTACTTCCTGAAGTTTTCTGAAGTTTCCTTAAAAGCACAATGGCTAATAAAGATCCGATGTAGAAACAAGTACATCAGAACTCATGCCCATGTCTCCCACTAATAAAATAAACTCAAATATAGAACAAAAGAAACGAGTATTGGGAAGAGGTTTACTATAATTCAATTACGTAATGAGATTCCGATGTATAATTGTGAAAGGACACTCCTCTAGATCTTTAGCACCAGGACTCAGAAAGCAAGCTCCCTTAATTATCTAGTTATCTCTACCTTCTCATTGCATGAGGCCTAAAAAATAATTCGAAAACACCTTAAACAATGAGGAACCATCAAATTGAAGCGGACGTAAGTACCCACTCTCGTACTCAAAGAAGAGTCGTGAACTTGAAGATGACATGCTAAGGATTCTTGTAAAACAAAATAATAAATAGCGTGTTGGGTTAATATATTGAATCTTTATGACCCACTCAACATTAACAACATCGAAAGTCCTTCCTGATAGCATCGTCAAGTACTCAACTAACACTTGAGTAAATCAAACCATAGGCAATGAATTCTCTTAGTGACCTCATTCTTGACTCAAGAAGAAGTACATAGTGCTGCTCGTTTGGCACTTCCCTTGCTGCGACACTTATGATGGTAACAAACACTTCATAGTTCCAAAAAATGGGAAAGAATCATAGTGTCGATTATACGAATGCAATTGACAAGCCAGCACACTAAAGCTTTGGGCATATCATATTATAACGGCTCTTCAGCTGAGAATAGAGATCACCTAATCTCATAACAAGTTCTCTCACTTTCCCCAGGATGACTACACCTTGCAACACTACACTCTGGGAAACTAACCATAAGAGACCTTCGTTAGTCATCATGACTATTCCAAATCCAATAGATTTGGAAGGAATAATCATCTTGCTACCTATGACTACCTCGCGATCCAAAAATGCCTCAAAAATCCTCAGATTATATCATAACAGAATATTTTGGAACTGTCTCGTATACTACTGACAGCAGGTTTTGCTGAAGTCGTCGATCACATCCAAGAGGCATGACATTAGAGACCAAAGAACTCAGTATTATCTTACACACACCTTAAAGATTATCTCATACTATTTGTGATCTAAACGCCTGAAGGTTTACGATGGGATCTGCTGCAGTTGGGCCATCGCACACTAAGACCACTAATAATATAAAATAATTGACATAATTTGGAAAACAATGCTCTCATACCAATTGAGAAAACCTGCTCCAGATTACTACAGTAATCTAGGGTAAGTCTTCTGAGACCTGTATTAGAGTATCTAGCACCGACTAATCGGTACCAGCTACCCTAACACGAGCAACCCAAAAATTCAACTAAGAATCTACACTGAGAAAAATAGAAGTTGTGAACTGTCATGCCTCGTCACAACTTTAACCGGCTAATCTACAATCTGGGCAATTTTAAAACAAAGGGCCCAAGGAAAGGCATAGAAACAAAAAACATTAGAGTGAGTGGAGAAAAAAAAATCATAAACTGAGTAATCTGTAAAACTGCAACTGTATGTCTTTTCGCTACTTTCTGTGAAATAATGCGGGTTCAAAATCATATAACTGAAATACAAATGGAGGTGTTCGCCCAGGCCACCTAACCTGAGTCGACTAACTGTAAGAAAAGTATATGTGACGGGATCATCCCCAGGCTACCTAACCTGAGCCGATCGGAGTCAGACGAGGCCACCTAATCTCCTTTGACTAAACTATTTGGTGATCAACCGAAGAGCTAAAGCATCTATGCAACTAAACAAACCATCACAAATAAAGCTCCAAATTAAAAAAGCTCTAAAATAAACTGTAGAGCATGCTGATAAAAATATGAACTTTCTACAACTGTGAAAAATAAAATGTCCATTCACAGTACTGTGCCGTGATTTCCACCAAGCCAAAACCTGTCTGCTAGCGATTCTAAATATCTGTCACTGGTTGCTAACACGTCGTCCTAAAACAACGATTATTTCTTAATATTAAATCGCCAAAAAATCATAACAAATAGCTAAGCTCGTAACATCCCCCTCATGTTTGACAGACGAGATGATATGGTCACTCATATTTGACAAATATCACTTTGGTCATCCATGTTTTATTTTGTCATTCATAATGGTCATTTTGTTCATTTTAGATGTTAAAAAGCACATATGTAACACACACATGCTTTACTTAAATTTATATTTTTGTCATTGTCAAGCTAATTAACATACTTATATGTACTTTAAAAATAAAATAAAAATGTGTTTTTATCATGTTCAAAATAGACAAAGTTACCAATCTGAATGACAAAATAAAACATGAGTGACCAATCTGATATTTGTCAAACATGAATGACCAAACCAACAATTTTCTTTTATCAATATGACAAGGACACATATATCCCTCGGAATGGCATGTAACTATAGCATCTCTATGCTCCAATGGACTAAGATGGTGACTTTGACACAGTGCACTTATACTATAGAGAGTATAGTAAAAGGACCCAACCCCGATTTAGTTTCCTAAACCGAAATCAAACCCCTTCTGAAAACACGAACCAACAAAAAACATCAAAATTTCAGCAGAGTAACGCTACTAACGCGGAATTGCCATAACCTACACCTGGAAAATACACTTCATCCTATGCCACAAAAATCAAACCGTGGGCACCAATCCCATCCGGATTTCTCAATATATCAACAGTAATGTAAAGTAATAAATATAACTATACTTTACCGAAATCCAGGGAAAAATCGTATAAAAGTATACATCAGAATGCTCAGAGCGACTTCTAATATAGATATATAAATAGCAGGCCAAACTAAGAACCTACCATCAAAGAAACATCGCTCGAATACTATGCCTCCGACCACGACGTGCGACACCAGAATTTGAACTGCAAACTGGGCACGGAAACCGAAAAGCCCAGGGGAAAAACATAAAAACCGTTAGAGTGAGTGGACGAAAATAAATGTCTTTCGCCGAATAATAAATGTTATAAAAAAATATGCGAGTCTAAATGCATAAAAATCATATGGTACACGAGGTAAACTCATACTCCTCCAGCGTACTGAGCATGCATAGAAAAGTCCCACGGGGCCACTCATGGACACATCCGTGCTAGTACAGTCTGAATCACGGGATCCCAGACCCACACGTGATTCTAGCCAGAAAGGCCTCAGGTCAGGGTATCTGTTACCACCCGGAAATACATCGGCACAAGAAACAGAAATCTGTACCCACTCGGAAATACATCGGCACAAGATACAGTTCCCCCCTGGTAGGCACCCTCGGGGATCAGCCGGGATGCGAGTGTATCAATACAACAACATAAACTGTGATTGTACTCTGCGTAAATCAAATCATAAATAGTTTCATGCATACGTATAAAGCATAATATAAATGCATAATCATAAAACACATGCTCGTATAAGTTATAATCACAAAAGTATGCTCATGCTCGTAAAATGTAGTATAAAGACTTGCGAATATCAGTGAAAAGAAATTGTCCACTCACAGGTGAGCGTAACGCGATTTGCTTTAATCCCGTGATCCGGCAGACTATCCCTCGCCAAACGAACGATCACAAACCCCTGAGTAATCATAAAATCCATCTCTCAAAATCATAACTCAGTACCTCGAATCATATCACGAGAAACAACCGTTCCCGAAAACATATAATTCAATAACGATGAATTGTCGAAAATCCGATAATCATACCACACAACCTCGCTATAATTTCCAATGCTCAAATCAAAAAAAAAAACCTCACCACTGCGATCGGGGCGCGATTCCAAGTGAAACGACATATAACTCGTCGAAAATCACGTAGGACGAAAAGTCGCCGCCGCCGTTGCCGGAATTCCAGATCTACCCAGAAAATTTCATGCTACACATGGTTTCAAATATCTTGACGATTCCAACAACTTTCCAGTTATAAGTTAAGGCCAATTTTGACCAAAAAACCTCCAAAAATCAATTCAAAGTTCCAAACCCTTACCGGAATTTCACATCGACGGATCTCTCTCCTCCGGCCACGGCAACCTCCCAAACCACTTGCAATAGCTTCCTCTCATTGAGGCTAACAAAACCCCTCAAAGAAGAGCCACCATCTCGGCCTCCACGCCGTCACCCGAATCGAACAAAACTTGCCGGAATTTCCCCATTTTCGCCGCCACTTTTCTTCCTCCTCCGGCCACCATAGGAGGGGATCCAACAACCAAACCGAAGAGCAGCCCAAGCCCATCAAATCTCGTGAAGGAACCTTGCCCAAATATGGCCGGAATCGGCCTCAATTTCCAGCAACCCATTCGGCCTCCAAAATGGGTCGACCCACCCATGGTCAACCCAGTCAACACCCAAGTTTCCTTTTTTGGCAGGTTTCCCAATTCGGCAAGTATCATTTCCGTATTTATACCATACGCGTATCGAACCCCAAACGGATAAATATGACAATATTCGGCGGACGAAAATATTCACAACTTATTCCTCGTAACTCGGAAAAATTCTCCGGAAGTTCCCACGAGCTCGAAATTAAATTCTCTACAATTTCCACGAAGGATCCGAAATCAAATTCTCGCCCGATAATTTAGTCGCTAAGGAAGCCGACATATTAACGGATTATTCTGAAATCACCACAATTCACGAAACTCACAAATCAAGTCAATAATCATTCCATCTACGGTTCGGGTCGATCAACGGTCCAAAACGGATCACAATCACGATTCGGATAGACTCGAACACGAACGGATAAACTCGACAATATTCCGAAATTTCAAATATTCATATTATATTCCTCGGTCGACAAATAATGATATGGAACCGCCCACGAACTCGAAATCACGCGTACAACAACTCTTGAGAAGAGACTCAACTCAAATTCTCAGCCAATAATTTAGTCGTGATCAAAGCTGGTGATTCAATCAATTATCGAAAATCTGCGATTATACGCTAACTCACGAATTAAGCTGATTACGCTTCTGTTTCTGTTCCGGGTCGTCACAAATCCACCCCCCTTAAAAAAATTTCGACCTCGAAATTTTCAAGTCTGCCAACTAAAAGTTGGAGCACTACCTTTGCATACAGCTCAACTTTCCAGTGGCAACCTCAACTGAACAACTCTGACAACAGACTCCACAATAGGAGATATCTCCGTACTGTAATCCCTGTACCCCCAAATCTCGAATCTGAACTGGCTCCACACAAACGCCAAGTCTTCCTGCATAAGGAACTGATATGGTACAAAACACGCAACAAATCTGAAATGTAGTTCCACCACATGGAACGCAACACACACAAAAGCCAACACTATAGGCAACGCCGAACTATACGGCACAACACAAATTCGCCTATGATCACATATGGATCAAAATAACGTGGCAATTCACAACTCAGCCTACTCACCTCAACATTACTCAACATCGAACTCGGGCAATTATCAAGCTGTTTCCGCTAATCCGAAGGTCTATGGTAGCACATTCCACAAAATCAGAATCAAACGTCAACTCAAACCAAACTCGCTCCAACACAATGGAGTACAACATAGTTCCTCAAAACGACATCATGCAACGTCATAATCATAGTGGTCAACAAACTGGTACTGCATGCAATCTCAAACAGTTGAAACTGCTGTTCCTAAATCCCTCGGAACTGCAATACTTAGGACCACAACATGCCCTCCAAGGTCTGAATAGTCCTCAAAGATCGCCCAACCAATCTGAGGATAAGAAACTGCACTAAACTGTAATCTAGTCCCCAATGCTCACTGCAACGTTTGCCAACACTCTGTTGTAGCTGATTATCTCGATCAGCAATCTGTGACACAGGCGCACCACGTAAATGGACAACCTCTGCCAAACATAGCTATACTAGCCTGCCACTGAAATCTTTTCCGAAAGTACAAGGAAAAGAATTAAGTTCATCAAATGGTCCACAAAGACCCGACAACTGGTACCACAAACCGAAGTGCGTACTGGCACACAAAATCCACAGTGACAAGCTCCAACTTCTAATCGGAAATCTCCAATGGCTGTAATTTCCCAGCAAGACTCCGCCTCACTGCCATTGCCTGTCGACAAATGTGGCGTCTGCTCACACAAGCTGTTACATTCCTCTTCATGTTGTGTCACGAGTAGTAAACTCGAAGTATCTGATACATCTTCGCACCACTAGTGCATAACACACACAAAACAATGAGCTTCATCATCATCATCACACTCTAACTCAGCTCTCGTAGCTTGCAACTTGGCTAACACGGAAACTCGAGCCATACACACATGATACAATGAAGCTCCTGGTTTCTGACTGAATGCATCAGCAACGACATCCCAGATGGATAGTCAAAGTACAACTACTAGCCTTTCTCAGATAAACTCAAATGTGCAGCCATAGTCGTTAGTCGACCTCATACATCTACACTGCCTCAAGCTCGAATCTGGCCGAAAATGCAAGTAGATGAAACTCATGTGATCATTATACCTCCTACACTGCGCTGCACGCCGTAGTAGTAGTGACTCAAACTCTCTGATGCTAACATAAGGACAGCAACCCCCAAATCATACATAGGATATGCAGCTATACAAACTTCCACTACCTGAAACCATGAGCCACCGCTCTGCTACACAGCATCAAAACATAACCAAATCTAAACCTCGATGCATCGCCATAACCCACGAACTCATCACGGTCGACAGGTAAGGTCAAAGCCGGTGCAACGGTCAACTTCCTTCAGGAGTAAGTAACTCTCCTCGCGTGCATCGAACTACTCGAACTTGACGCCTTCTTCGTCAATCCGGAAAGTGAAGTGATAATCCGGGAAAATCCTGAACAAAGCACCGATAGTAGTCTGCTAAACCCAAGAGACTCCCGATCTCTGGTACAATGGTAGGTCTACTCCAAACCCACACGGCTCTATCTGATCGGAATCCACACTGACTCCTTCAGCTAACATCACGTGACCTAAAATCTTCACGCAAATCAACCATAACTCACACTTGCTGAACTTTGCCAACAACTGATCATCTCGTAAGGTCCGCAAAACCGCTCGCAATTGCTTCAGGTGCTGGCCCACACTCCTGGAGTAAATCAGGATATTGCCAACGAACACGACCGCCAACTCGTCCAGAATCGTCTGAACACCTGGTCCATCAAGTCCATTGATATACGCATTTTATGCTCGTTTCTTAAAGCATTTCCCTTTACGTTTAGCTATGTTATTATCTTAGTTTTTATGTTTTCCTTGTTTAAATTGTTATTTTGAAGATCTTTACGGTGGAGATTAATAACGACGCAATTCGGAGGAATTTCGGCGATTTTGCGATTTTTGCGATTTTGGACCTCCGAAAATGGGCCGGCCCAAAAAGCAAATTGTGGGCCGAATTCTCAACTCTTGTTTCGGCCCATTATCAAGCCCAAACCATATTAATTTGGCTTGGATGGCTTTTGGTGAAGAGGAAAAGTCTTGTTTTGCAACCTTTGAAGAGGCAAAGTCAACAATATCAAGCCGAAGCAAGGTTCTAGGGTTCTCCTCCATCCAAGCCGAAGCAAAGCATCCTCCATCCTTCACAATACGCTAAGTCCCTTGTGAAGGAAAGCCATCTCCACCGTAGATCATCTAGCATTCAAGACAAAAAGTGTAACCATGATCTTCACTTTCATTTCTTTTGTTTTGTATTTGAACCTCTTGATGTATTGGAATACATTTATGTATCAAATGAAGAACAAGTTTAGATTTGTGTTTTATGCTCTTAAACCGATTTGTAATATGCATGTGTTTATGATTTCTAGCCTTTTATGCATGTTTGATACAATCTTAAAGCTTCGAATGCATGTGTTAGAAAATACGCTAAGTCCCTCTCTTTCGCATGTTTCGATGATCGTATGTTGTTTAGGATGTTTATACGCTAAGTTGCATTCCTACTCAATTATTAAGCATGTATATTTAGTTAGAAGTTATGAATTTCGTAACTTACAAAAAGGTTTGATGCATGAAAAGGATAGGTTAATAAGATGAGATGATCACATGTAATTAGTAGTGTAACTTCTTATTTTTAGCAAGCATAATTAGACTTTAAGTTTCTTGATTGTTGAAACTTGTCTATGAGTAAAACATGTTAGATGCCTAAGAGTTTTAGTTGTGTTTGCATGTTTTTGTACTTTAATTTCGTAGATTAAACAACCAACTTCCAATCCCCCCAAACATTTATATTTCCGCTTATTAACGAAACCATGCATGCGCCCTTAATTCCCCGGATAAAGAACGATCCCTACTCGCCAATATTACAAATGACAAAAGAAGGGTTTAAATTGCAATGCGCGTAATCTGTGTTTTTAAGTTAACGTGAATGCATGTTTTGCGTGTATCATCCATAAGAACTACGGGGGCATTGTCAACCCAAACGGCATAACCAAGAACTCGTGATGCCCGCACCGTGATCCGAAAGTCATCCTAGCCACATCTGACTCCCTGATTCTCAACTGATGATATCCGGACCCGAAATCAATCTTTGAAAAGACTGAAACTCTTGTGAGCTGATCAAACCAATCGTCAATCTGAAGCGGAGGATACTCGCTCTCCTCTGAAGCCTGATTCAACTTCCGGTAGTCAATGCACCACCTCGTCGAATCATCCTGCTTCCGCACAAAAAGTACAGGAGCACACCACGCAGATACGCTGGGTCGTATGAAATCTCCTCCAGCAACTCCTGGAGTTGAGCCTATAGCTCCATCAGCTCCGCTGGTACTGAACGACATAATGCCGGTGATATGAGTCCAGCGCCCAGTAAAAGCTCAATGGTGTAGTCAGTCTCCCGAACTGGAAGAATACCTGGTAACTCCTCCGGAACACACCTGGAAACTCGGGAACCACCTCAATGTCGTCAATGTCGGGCACAGCAACCGTAGTATCCACAACATGAGCTAAGCAAACAACACAACCCGTTTCCACCATCTGCTCGACCATCACCGCGAAACAATATCTCGGGGAATTCTGGTCGTCGAACATAACCACCTTCTAGAGACCATCGAACATAGCCCAATGCGTCGCCAAGAAGTCCATACTCATAATCACACCAAAATCGACGATATCCAGCAATAATGGATCTGCGGCTAAGCCATATCCTCCAACAGGGATCTCTCAACTACCGGATGGATGCAACACTCTCCAAAACCTCGGAAGTGGAGATGCAGGCACAATAGCCATGGATATCAAGCGACGGTAACCTCAAAGAAACTTCGTCCTCATACAAGGTCGTGGCACGAACTCCGGCACGCCCAACTAGCCATCCACGTCGATTGCGACTTGCTGATTAACTCATCAAAAAGGCTACATTGGTCAAATTCCAGAAATAGCATCATAACCTCCTCGTGAACTCTGAGCTACCGAACCGCTAAAACAGCTGGCTGAGGGCGCTCCCTCACAACGTGACCCTCCTGGCCACCACTATAGCAACTGAGAGTGCTCCACGAACACAAGTCACAGCGACACCTGCTGTGAGGAAGGATCACCAACGATCGCCCAAACTCATGCCACAGGTACAAATCTGCTATTCTGTGATCTCCACCATCACCAAATGGATCCTCAGCTTGATCTGATGACCCTCAACATAAGCGAAAAGGCCACAGCCTGATGAAATCACTGATCCCAAGGTACCTGAACTCAACCTCATCAATTAACTCGACTAAGTCCACTTTCCTCAAACCAACACATCGGAAACCGCGTATACCTTTCCTTCTCAATAGACTCGCCTCTGAGTGCAGCGCACCAAGCTCCTCACGGTTGTCTCGAGGAATATCAATCAAAATCCCTCTGATACTCAGGTTCAAACTCATCTCGAACCTCGTGCACTGCTTCCTCTGAAGTCACATAACTCGTGCAAACAGGGACAAACATGTGAAAAATACATCTCTGCCTCAGGTGGGTAAACACTCCTCATTCGATTGCTGGGTAGCCTGATTAAACCATTACTATATAAACAATACCCTGAATGTAGGCCATGGAGTCACAACAGGAACTCACACAGTACCAACCCACCAAATGCAACGATCTGACTCAGGCAAAACATTAACTACCACAATTCTCTGCTCTGAGGCAACATGTAGACGCTCATACACGCACAACCAGGCAAACCATGCCACACAAATCTCTGAACCCAGAATGCTCATCCAAACCCACAATTCATTGGCAAATCGTGCATCGATTGATCCTCAATAGGATCCACAACCGTACCGACACGGAAAGCACGTCAAGGAGACATCCTAATGAATAAAACATTGTTTGCAACAAGTAGAACGTAATCATGGAACTTTAAATATTTGAAAGCATACAACACCCTGAGTATTGATGAGTATCCGCCGGCCAGTCGGGTCACCACTCCAGACATGCTGTACATTCTCAAATATCCTTAGTAAACACGACTACAGAAGTCTACAGAACCTAAAACCTAATGCTCTGATACCAAGCTGAAAGGACCCAACCCCAATTTAGTTTCCTAAACCGAAATCAAACCCCTTCTGAAAACACGAACCAACAAAAACCATTAAACTTTCAGCATAGTAACGCTCCTAACGCGGAATTGCCATAACCTGCACCCGAAAAATACACTTCATCCTATGCCACAAAAATCAAACCGTGGGCACCAATCCCATCCGGATTTCTCAATATATCACAGTAATGTAAAGTAATAAATATAACTATACTTTACCGAAATCCGGGGAAAAATCGTATAAAAGTATACATCAGAATGCTCAGAGCGACTTCTAATATAGATATACAAATAGCAGGCCAAACTAAGAACCTACCATCAAAGAAACATCGCTCGAATACTATGTCTCCTACCACGACGTGCGACACCAGAATTTGAACTGCAAACTGGGCACGAAAACTGAAAAGCCCAGGGGAAAGACATAAAAACCGTTAGAGTGAGTGGACGAAAATAAATGTCTTTCGCCGAATAATAAATGTTATAAAAACATATGCGAGTCTAAATGCATAAAAATCATATGGTACACGAGGTAAACTCATACTCCTCTAGCGTACTGAGCATGCATAGAAAAGTCTCACGGGGCCACTCATGGACACATCCGTGCTAGTACAGTCTGAATCACGGGATCCCAGACCCACACGTGATTCTAGCCAGAAAGGCCTCAGGTCAGGGTATCTGTTTCCACCCGGAAATACATCGGCACAAGAAACAGAAATCTGTACCCACCCGGAAATACATCGGCACAAGGTACAGTTCCCCCCTGGTAGGCACCCTCGAGGATCAGCCGGGATGCGAGTGTATCGATACAACAACATAAACTGTGACTGTACTCTGTGTAAATCAAATCATAAATAGATTCATGCATACGTATAAAGCATAATATAAATGCATAATCGTAAAACACATGCTCGTATAAGTTATAATCACAAACGTATGCTCATGCTCGTAAAATGTAGTATAAAGACTCGCGAATATCAGTGAAAAGAAATTGTCCACTCACAGGTGAGCGTAACGCGATTCGGGTTAATCCCGTGATCTGGCGGAAAATCCCTCGCCAAACGAACGATCACGAACCCCTGAATAATCATAAAATCCATCTCTCAAAATCATAACTCAGTACCTCGAATCATATCACGAGAAACAACCGTTCCCGAAAACATATAATTCAATAACGACGAATTGTCGAAAATCCGATAATCATACCACACAACCTCGCTATAATTTTCGATGCTCAAATCGAAAAACAAACCTCACCACTGCGATCGGGGCGCGATTCCAAGTGAAGCGACATATAACTCGTCGAAAACCACGTAGGACGAAAAGTCGCCGCTGCCACCGTCGCCGGAATTCCAGATCTGCCCAGAAAATTTCATGCTACACATGGTTTCAAAGATCTCGACGATTCCAATAACTTTCCAGTTATAAGTTAAGGCCAATTTTGACCGGAAAACCTCCAAAAATCAATTCAAAGTTCCAAACCCTTACCGGAATTTCACATCGACATATCTCTCTCCTCCGGCCACGGCAACCTCCCAAACCACTTGCAATAACTTCCTCTCATTGAGGCTAACAAAACCCCTCAAAGAGGAGCCACCATCTCGGCCTCCACACCGTCACCTGAATCGAACAAAACTCGCCGGAATTTCCCCATTTTCACCGCCACTTTTCTTCCTCCTCTGGCCACCATAGGAGGGGATCCAACAACCAAACCGAAGAGCAGCCCAAGCCCATCAAATCGCGTGAAGGAACCTTGCCCAAATATGGCCGGAATCGGCCTCAATTTCCAGCAACTCATTCGGCCTCCAAAATGGGTCGACCCACCCATGGTCAACCCAGTCAACACCCAAGTTTCCTTTTTTGGCAGGTTTCCCAATTCGGCAAGTATCATTTCCGTATTTATACCGTACGCGTATCGAACCCCAAACGGATAAATATGACAATATTCGGCGGACGAAAATATTCACAACTTATTCCTCGTAACTTGGAAAAATTCTCCGGAAGTTCCCACGAGCTCGAAATTAAATTCTCTACAATTTCCACGAAGGATCCGAAATCAAATTCTCGCACGATAATTTAGTCGTTAAGGAAGCCGCCATATTAACGGATTATTCCGAAATCACCACGATTCACGAAACTCACAAATCAAGTCGATAATCATTCCATCTACGGTTCGGGTCGATCAACGGTCCAAAACAGATCACAATCACGATTCGGATAGACTCGAACACGAACGGATAAACTCGACAATATTATAAAATTTCAAATATTCATATTATATTCCTCGGTCGTCCAAATAATGATCCGGAACTGCCCACGAACTTGAAATCACGCGTACAACAACTCTTGAGAAGAGAAGAGACTCAAATTCTCGGCCAATAATTTAGTCGTGATCAAAGCTGGCAATTCAATCAATTATCGGAAATCTGCGATTATACGCTAACTCACGAATTAAGCTGATTACGCTTCTGATTCTGTTCCGGGTCATCACATATAGTAACTTTGTAGGAACAACACATTTTTACTATTGAAGTTTGCTATCTTACAAAAACTAACGCTAAAGTGCAGCAAGGTCTACTAACTTTATTGGCTTTCAAGTCCATTTTTCGGTCATTCTTGGCTGAATAAATTGTGGTCACTAGTACTATGGTTAGCAAGATAAATGCAACGTCTACAGACTCTTATCAATTCCAACAAGGCTATTATAGGCATTTCAAGTGAGACTGTGAATGAGATAACTCTCTCTTGGCTTCAAGTCTATAACTCACTTTTGAGGTTCGAAGACAATGGAATGGTGTCTCTACTTGGTTTAGTTGTGATATTGGTGAGAGCAACGAAGAGTTACACAATTCTGGAAGGAAAAGTCAAGATAGTTAGTTTTGCAAAATATGTCGGAGTAGCTATACATTGCAAAGAAACAGTGTAGGCTGATGGTGAGATTCAAACAAGTGGGTTTGCCTACTGGTGGACTGGCAAAATCATTATGAAACTTGACCTCAAGTTTTACTTGAAGGGGGATGGAGTTGTCATAGTCCAAAAATACAAGACGCAAGCCCAAGCTATTGACCAGGCCAATATTGGTCAGGTTAGCCCATATTAAGTTCAAATATCAAAATGTAAACTATATATGTCATTTTCAGCCTATTGTGTAAGGCATTGAATGATAATATGAGTTTTTACCTTTATTTTCTGTATAGCTTTACTTTCCTTTTCTTTTTTTTCATGTTCCTTCTACCACGATGTTTCAAGGAATGATCCCGGCGGGGGTCATAACAAGTTAGCTTAGAAGCATATAGCATACTTAGTGTATGACAAGGAGATTATGACTATAGTGTTTACAGTTCAACATTGACACCCTTACCTGTTGGGACACCATTTCACCATTCTCACGGATCATAGGACCATACAATACTTTCTGAGTCAGAGAGTGACAACTCTAACCCATCAGACGTGGTTGGTGAAGCTATTGGGGTAAGGACTACACTATCAAATATAGGACAGGCAAGACTAATGTGGTTGTAGATGCACTGTCTAGAAGATCATAATTGAATGTTGTGCAAGGAATTTCAGCTCCCATCTCCCAATTTAAGCAGGACCTAAAGCATCACACACTACTTAATGAGGAGGTTGCTTTCATCATACAGGAGTTGCAGTTAGGCACATGTACAAGGAAACACTTTTCCTTGGTACAGGGTGCATTGTACTACAGACACATACTTTTTGTTCCTTAGATAAATACATGGAGAGACAGAATACTTCATGAGTGTCATGCAGGCTTGTTGGGAGGCCATTCTGGCTATTTAAGAACTTATGAGAGACTCATTAGGAGCTTTATGTGGCATGGAGTCAAGAAGGAGGTGAAGAGATGGGTTGCGAAATGTGATGTGTGCCAGAGGAACCACTATAAGGTTGCCTTACCTCCTGGCTTGTTACTTCCTCAAACCATTCCCAATGGAGCTTGGAAAAGCATCACCATAGATTTTGTAGAAGGTCTTCCTAATGATCATGGAAAAGCTGCACTTTGGGTAGTCATTAACAGATTCACAAAGTATGCCCCTACTTCATCCCACTCTCACACCCCTACACAGTCAAGAATGTTACATAATTATTTGTCGAAGAGACTTTCAAATTGCATGGGATGCCAGAGGTGATCATTAAAGACATAGATCATATCTTCCTCAGCCAATTCTAGACATCCTTCTTTGAGCTTCAAGGTACTTCACTTCACATAAGCACAATATATCATCCAGAGACTGATGGTCAATCAGAAAGCCTCAATAGAACTGTGGCACAATACTTGCGGTGTGCGATAAAGGAGAGAGGTTGGGTGAGTCTATTACCCTGGGCTGAATGGTGGTACAATACCACTTACCATTCGTCCATCAAAATGTCACCCTTTGAGGCTCTCTATGGTTATAGCCCACCTAAAGTCCTTCCTTACCTGCCAAACACAGCCGATGTGCATGATGTGGATCTGGCATTAAGAGACAGGGAGGAACATTTGTCCAGACTCGAGGACAATTTGGAGAGGGTTAGGAACAGGATGAAATTATATGTTGATAAGAAGAGAACATAAAGGGTTTGAAATTGGTGATATGGTCTGTCTGAAGCTACAGGCTAGGAGACACCCATCTGTGGAGTACAGGAAGAACAACAAACTTTCCCCTGGGTACTATGGACCATTTGAGGTAGTGGCTAAGATAAACTAGGTGGCATACAAGTTGTTACTTCCCCATAATGCAAAGATACATCCACTGTTCCGTGTATCTCTGTTGAAGAAAAAATTAAGTTAGTGACAACACTACAGTGCAAACTCATTTGCGCGCCTCCATCTCTGGACCCTCTCAAACCAAGGTGGTTCCCTTCAAAAGTGTTAGCACGAGGTACATTCAAGAAGGATAATGCAGCAATGAAAAAATGGTTGACTCAGTGGGTTGGTGCTCCAGCTGAAGATGCTACATGGGTAGAGGACGAGGAGATTTTAAAAAAAACTACCCAGATTTTGCCATAGAGGAGTAGCCTGTTCTGGAAGAAGGGAGGGATGTTGTAATACCAAATTTCCTAGTCTAATTAGGAGTCTTAATCAAGTGTTTATTCAAAAGTTAGTTATTGGCATCTGGATGGCGAAACATGTCCTACACTACGTGGCCCCTTATCTAGGCATTGAGCTACAATATTTAGTTTGTAAAAACCCTACCATTTGGTTTTAGTGAATTATAATCTCTTTTAGCTATTTCTCTGTCTATTCTCTCCTATTGGTTTCTTTTTTCTCTACCTATTCTGGATCTAGGATCCCATTAGAGGAAGCATGGGGATCTCCAATCAACTCATCACCTTGGATTGGCTTCCTTCGCGGCAGATGGAGGCGACGATCTTACTGTTGCGCGTCATATTTAGGATCTGAGAGCTCAAGCGATCTCCATTAAGAGCTTAGGCGGCTTAACAATGGTGGTTGGCCTCGAAGTGGCAAGTTCTTGGCATGGACAGATCAGTGACGACCTGCAGTTGGTGAGAAGCGGTGGCGAGCAGGCATCGAGAGGCATGATACTGACGGCATACACTCCATCTTCTTTGGGCTGGGCTTGTGACGATCCTTTTGGTGATCGGCTGGTAATTGAGCCTAGATTAAAACCTAGGCCAATACTTTCTATTTTATCACTTTTTAGTTTTATCATCGGATCAAGCTTGTATAGCTTCTCTTTCACCCGAGTGTGATTTTGTACATTTTGTGGTCATGTGCAGATCAAGGATTTTGTTCCTCGCTTATTTTCAATTCTTCTTATTGTTAAACAATCTCATATGTTTCCAACTAAAAAAAAAACAACTCCATAACAGGTTAACTCTATCTACCTCTAATCTTGATGAAATGAGAGGGTCTGACTATTGCGAGTGCATGGGTGCTTATGGTTGCAATTTGAAAGTACCAATTACTTATCTGGGAGATTATGGGTGCTCACAACCACCCCACCCCCCCCCCCCCCCCCCCCCCCCAATTCTCCATCGTTACTGTTTTTGTTCTTATTCATGTTTCTACTCAATGCTCGTGGTGCGGGATCTCATCTCGTTGAGTATTGTTTTTTCTTGAGTTGTGTGTTAGAATTTGTTTGGCATCGATCCTCATATTGTATTCTTGGATATGGTTTCCAATTGCGACATCTCCCACAACAGTTACATAGATCTAAGATATTTCTTTTTATTTTTTAAGATCGTACTCTTTGCCCTAACCGGTATAGGTATGCTATAGGTTTGAGTTACAAATTTTTGGGGCATCAACTATAATCCAAGAGGGCAACGTTCCGTGTATTTATTGTTTGATCTCATATACAAGTCTCTTTTTTCTAATATATACACCAGCATTTCATAGTTGAATTGTTTAACTTCCAAATTAGTCTACAATGCCAGAAAGATTGGTTCAAAATGCTTGCTCATATAAGCTTTGAAACTTGCTAAAACGCCAGAAAAAGTCCCCATTTTGGAGGACAAAAGACACACTATGCATTGATCATTTCATGGTCAAGGTACATTGGACAATGATATGATTCATCGACTGCAACCTGCAAATTTTCAATACCACAACTTGTGAACAATATCAAATTTAAATAAATATATGCATATCTGAGAATCACCTGATTCTGACAAATATGTAGGGGTATGTGTAAAGGACGGTCATCTATTATTCTTGTATCCCCATTGAAAAAATACAATTATAAACCTACACTACATATAAGGGCAACAAAAAATATATCAAGAACAAAGCAATGCCGGATACCCGATTTGCACAAAGCAGTTGAAACAAGCTGGGTTGCAGAAGGTGAATTCCCATGGGCCTATCCCCTCCACAGTTAGATAGAGCAATCAAAATGAATATAATGCTTCGGCACTATTCTGACAGACTTGGAGCACTACTTGACCGGCTGGCTTATTAATCAATAGATGGATATAGACCAGGCATGTACATGCGCCCACTTCCATTAGAATCTGCATTAGCATAAAACGGTGAGTTAAGCTCCCCCGAGTGAGATGATTTTCTGGACCTTTGGTTCTTGGGTGAAGAGTACGAGTCACTGGGACTGCTTGTAGTGTACATTGACGATGTTGGCAATCCATGGATCTTTGGCAAACCTGTTGTATCAGCACCCATACTATAACCTTTCTCGACGGTTTCTGCTTCCAAAGGCAGTTCATCCAATGTCTAACACCAACATAAAGTATAAATAAGTAGACAGTACTGGCAAATAGTGCAAGTTAGAGCCTACAGATATTCAGTGACCCATCTTATATTCCGAGTCCCCAATCAACCAAGTGTCAAAACTTGCACACATCTAGCCAAAGCAATAAGTTTCAGAAGTTTAGATGTAAAAATCTTGCCAGTTGTACAGCTATCAGTTCCATTTAACAAAGGAACTATCAGTTCCATTTCACAAAGGCTTGATATACATAGGAAAAGGTTGTGACATAAATTGTGCGCACAAAAATACATGCAAAGCCACTAACATCACAAGAGGTATATATACTCGTGTCGACTAAGCATGAGCATGATTGACCTCAAAAATTCCACCGATCAAGAAATTCTAGGAATACCTACCCGGAAAGCCTGTTGCAGAACTCTGAGGGTCTCCCGGGTACGTTTTCTCTTTAATGACACTTCATCAGGTTCCTGCAGCATCTCTTCAAACAAATTTTCTCTGTTTGCGAGCATAGAAACAGAATAGCACATCAGCAATCAAGATGGGTAAAACTAATCATCAGAGCTTGGCTTTATATAGCATACATAAATTTTGCAAATGCCAGCTATTTTGTCACCTGTAAAGCTTCATAATGAAGATATTGTGCAGCTCACGCTTTGTGTGATTGACCTGAATGCATGTCAATCACAGAACACTAGTTATATTCATTTACATATATATATACACAAACGGAATTCTTAAAGCTCAATTATAACAGCAAGGGTATATCGATTGCACAACACCATATGGGTACTATGAGACCATGCATAAAAAAATGGCTAATATGTACTTTTATATACAAGCAATTTGAAGAACATTCAAGCAGACTTGTGTGGTAACACTGCTCCACAATTCAAAAATCAAATAATCAGTTATTCACAACGGTAGAAATGGATCTTTGGTCCAACATTGTTAAAGTCATTTAAATTCAAATATAAAGAATAAGGAAGAATGCAGGAAGACTTCAGATTCATAACTTATGCAATGCTCTCTAAATGTCATTATTACACCACTCACCTCAATGGTAATAACACAATTTGATAACCATTACTCATTCTTTCTTTTTTGATAGACAATACAACAGAATATAAAACTATAAATGTATACTATCAAAGATGAAAGGAAAAATAGAAAGAAAAAAATGCAAGTGACAGAAAGAAATAATCGGTAGAAAGTCAATACACCACTCTTACATCAGTGGTTTAACCCAAAATGATTCAAAAATACAATAGGATATCAAACATAAAGTGTGAGATATCAAAGATGAAAAAAAAGGTGGTGAAATAGACTACAAGTAGGAATTCAAGATTACCAAGAAGTGCATTATTGCTTTTGGTACAGCATCCTCTATATTCTTCCTAACAATGTCATAGTATGATCTTAATAGAAGTTTTGTGACTGCAATTTCAATTGTCTCCTGCTCTGAGTGGTTCTCTGTGGGCTTCAAGATGGTCGGGGGCTAAAAACAAACATACATAAGATTACAGAAAAAGTGTGAGAAGTACTCGCACCAGAAATTATGGATAAAAAACACATAGCCAAGTAAATACTGAACAAGAAAATACCTCTCTTAACTGGATCATAGAGATTGCTTGTTCCATGTGGTGCATAGGTTCATTATACGGCTTGTTTATCAATGTCTCCTTGGCAGGCGTGCGATTATCACTCCCACCAAAAATGGACGAAATCCCCCAAGTTGATACACTTGGGCCTCCTAATTACAAAAGGTAACAAAATAAGATGCATATCTGAGTCAATTGTAGTTTGTCAGTTCCTACATGGAATTATGCACCAGTGCACATGCATGTGCCATCACATACAAGAACCTATTCATCAGAAGTATATACAGACCACACACAGATTCATGCAAATATTTAATTCAAATCGTAGAGATATCGTTGACTCAGATTCAATGGTATGAGTGTGTTAGTAAAGACCAAAGGATAATGGTATTTGGTTGGGAGAACATATTACCAGCTGGTGGAGCTTTTTCATTATCTACCACAGGCCGAACACCCTGTCAACCATTTTAAAACGAAGAAAATTAAAAATCATCAACACAATAAGAGTAGCTTAGAAGTGATTTGCAGCAAATTCTAACTCTGTATTCTCTAACCATTAGCTGTAACTGCAAGATTAAATTAACACCAGTGTATCAGCAGGAATTGCTTATGAAAACACATTGCAAGCAAAACTTTCGCATACCTGGTCAGGCAACATGCCATTAATCTGTCTGGCAAGAATTGCTCTAGATTTCAAAGATCTTTCAGAAGCTGGTGCCTTATCAGATTCTACACCATCCTAAATGTAAAATAAAAATAGGTAAGAAAATAGAATGACATCGTGTTGAGAGACAACAGATGCAATATGGTTTAATATACCTTTGGCCTGGCAAGAGGAAGAGGTATCCGAGAGGACTTAACCTGTTGCATGACACTCTCAACAGCCTTACTCCCACCAATAAAATTAGCATGTGAAGTATTTATATAGTCCATCTACAGAATTTGACAAAAACAAGATCCAAATATTAGAGAGAAACAGACAATTTACTGCAGTAACAAGCTGGAGTTGATTGGAAGTAAAATACAATAAAATACAAGTATGAAGAGAGATGAACAGACACAGCATTGGTATGTATGAAGATAGTGGTGACATCTAATTAGAGGAGAACTATTACCAAATCAAGAGATAGACACCCATGATGGGTCTGTATTTTAAGGAATTACTAGGCAAGTTAGACAAATCACAAAACATGTTAACCAAAAATGGCAAGATTAGTCCATTCGGGAACCAGGATTATCCTGTTGAGAGAGGGATGGGGGGGGGGAAGAGGTTGGCCAGGAGAATAGGTAGTGAAATTAACAGTTCAAGTCCAAGGCCGTGCGGTGAAATTTCTTGTCAGTAATGAGTACAATATTTATGACAATGAGCAGAGTGAAATCTTTGGTAAACTTTTATGATAGGCCCAGTTAAAGTTTAGAAAGAAACAAAAAACCATAAATACATAATAGGGATTAGCGCTGCTACTGGCATGACCCAGATCAATCTAATCTAAATGGGAAACTAAGTATACATACAAAGAACTAAATTACAAATAGCTGATAGCAAACAAATCAAAGACAACAACACAAATTATTGTCAGAGAGGGAGAGAGTTCAAACAATTTGTATTACCATCTAGAGCCGTTGCATTGGAATAAATAGTACATACATCAGCCCTAAATGAAGATGTTGAATTACGTTCAAAAGAAAGAAAGAAAATGTGAAGAGCAGTTAAAACATTACACTCCAGAGTCCAGAATCCTGATTCAATGCTCTTGGTAGACCAGAATGCAGATTTGTAAAATGACTTCTATTTACCTCATAATTTAATAATTTACTGTATAAGTTTCTACATCCACATACCTCCATCTCAATAATATGTCCAATCATTGTCTCAGAGGGTTCAAGGCCTTCTCGTAAGAAATCTCCAATAACTTCATCCATCCGCTTTCTCAAAACAGGGAATCGCTGCAATTCATTTACGAGGCAGTGATGGCTAATCTGAATAACCACCAGTTTTGTGGGCAAGTTAAATTCAAAACTATAACTATGTATAGAGTGGCAAACAAATGAACACTACATTTTTCTTACCTTCATCAACTCATCATATATGAACCTAGCACACTGAAGGCTGGGATCTAATAAACGGGCTATTTGCCTTCGGACAAGATTTTCAAATGGCACCTACCGATATGAAAGATCAGTATTATCAAGAGAGGAACATAACTAACATCTTGAATGGAGAATATATTACATGATTATGCAAGAAATCATAGTCTGTCTGAAAATTTGAGAGAAAACAAAAATCAGAAGGTGATTGAATACAGCAAAGAACTACCTCGGGTACAAATAATGCAGACTTAGGACCAGTGGCATTCTGAATGGCAGTTCTAATGTCATCATCTGTTAGATCCTCGCATGGATCCACCTCCTATACACCAACTAACCCATCAGATAATAATGACAAAGAACTATTGAAACATATGACTCTGTCTAACAAAAGAAACAGCATAATTATGGTTGGCAGGGGACCATGGGCAGGAGACACAATAAAATTCAGATTTGACATCCCAATGCACAGACATACACAGAACCATTTAAAGAACAACCATTAAATGCCTTCAATCTCATGAAACTGCAGGAAAGAGAAAAGTAATACTGCAAGAAGTCACATGAATTAGATATAGAGCCAAGCACCCCAGTGTAGGAAAAGCCAGGATTTGTTTTCACACAAAAAAGGAAATCAATTTAATAAATGCACAGACAGCAAATACCAAAACTACGATCAGCAGTTCTCCCAACAGTGAATGGGATAGTAGCCTATGATGGCCACTACAGAACAACTGCTGGTAAGTTATATAATCAATATCAGATAACTGTGTGCAGTAAGCTAACTGAAAGATGAAGATATAATAAACAATTTCAATCAAACAATTGCCAATTTTCCTGAAAGACAGAAATAGGTGTTTGAGTTCACACCTCTAAACTTTTCACAAAGATGTTTTGGAAAATGTAGTGAATACGCGCTCCACCAGACAGCTCAGTTGTTGACATTTCTTCATTTTTACCCTCAACCATTGTAGAGAACGCTGTTTTCAACAAGAAATTTGGCATACCATTACTCATCTTAAGCACAAATACAAAGCAGCAGCGTACAAGGTTAGAGATATAATTAGGAGAGCCAAAGAAAAAGATAACATGTAGGCTCAATTTACCTTCAGAATACTTTGAAAGAATGTTAAGGAGAAGAGCTCCCTGACCAGCCTATTGGTACAAAAATTGCAAAAAACTACTTCAAAAAAAATAGAAAAATCATCATATAAAGAAAAAATACAATAAGATCTTCTTAAGTAATTTACTTTATGTTTGTAAGCATAAGCAGTCATATCTATAACACTTGTTCATTAATAATTGGAAAACCTAGTCAAAACACTTATAAATACCCGAGTAGTTTTTGCTTTAGTCAAGTGAACACTGATTGTCCAATAAAATTGACCATAAACCAGGGATATTTTTCACACTAAATAAGCACACCTTTGAATCTGTGATTTCCCCATAACTGGCATGTTCCTTGGCGACAGAAACCAGTGCAGAGCTTATGCGTGATTTCAGACCTGGAAGTACTGCCTTGATATGTTGCACTAGAATCTGCAATAAATTACAAGGATCAACTTCATAGCTAACTGGAGTATTAACAACAGCAGACATATATACATTGCACAACTTAGATAGTACCTGCATTGGTAATATTACTATTATAGTTATAACACGAGACATATATTACCAGAGCTAACTCTAAAAGGATGAACTTCTCAAATATTATACCTGATTCAACTTCTTTGCCAACTGAGGTATGCCACAGCGATCAGCTAGGCCATTATATACCTATATAACAAGATAAACAAAATTAAGATCAATTATTGCCTAATCCATGCAAAGGAATGTACATATAGCAGTTTAAGGAATGGTCATACAGGGCGGCTGCGAAAAAACTTTTCCTCAGCTACAAGTGCATCCTTAATACTCCGGTTCAACATTATATCCTGTTTCATAGACATATTGAGGAGCATGATCAGAATGTCAAACATACTGCCAAAATATCACAAGAAATACAGCACATCAAAAGTAAACTAATTACTTAACATATTCATGAACGTAATATTAAGAAAAGAAAGGAAAGTATAGAAGGATTTACCGCATAAAGAATTTAAAAATAAAAGGCGTACATAGTTTTCTAACACACAGTAGCCCTCAAAGACAGACACCTAAACAAAATAACAAAAAAAGAAAAAAAGGGGGGAAGAAAAGAAGCTTTTCCATTAGCAGTTGCATGACAAAAAAATGGGTAAGAAGAGGTAAGAGTCCGTAAGACATAAATAAACTGAATTTACAGGAAGGAGGATGGCACAAGACGAAGATCAATTTTTTTTAAAAAAAGTTTGTCATAATTTTAGTAAAGAATCACTAGTTGTTCAACATCAGCACACAGTGTAGAGAATTAAGTATCTTCTCCGGAATATAAGATGGACTACCTCCTGACTACGATTCACGACACCTATATAGCCAAGTCGTAGAGGAATCACTTTTCCAAGTAACAGATTACGAGCATCAGTACCTCTATCCATGATATCCAGCTGAATTAAACCAGAAAAGAATCTTATCAGGAAAAAGAGAACATTCTGCAGGTCAAAAAATGTCAAAGAATTACAATGCTAGAAATTTGCACCTTTGTGACTACTCCTATGGTTCGAAGACCTGTCATTAGAATTAGACCAATGTTAGTCATGTAAATGCATATTACCATTAGGAATAATTGTAGCTAAGGAGCATATTTTACCATCCGGATCAGCATTCCCTGCAATCTGAAGAGCATCTGAATTTGCTAAATCAGAGTTTGCCGCTGTGACCGCTAGAATTAAACAACTAGGAATCTTGATGTAAGACATGATCATTGTCCTAATTCGTGCTTCAATATCAGAGGGCTGGTCGCCAACAGGAACTTTAGTAATACCCGGTAGATCTACCAGTGTAATGTCAAGAACATTTGGTGAAAAGATCTTCAAACGAATCTGCTTATCTGTGACACCTTTATTTCCCCCTGCTTCCCTCTCAGTCTCGGCCTACATCAATAGGAATTCATCAAGCATAAGAATAGACAGTATACATAGCTAAGTAAACTTCTTTACACTTGCTCCTTTTTGTATAGGAGAGCAAATCAAAGAGACATACAAGCAGAGTTCAATTTTTCACAGAATTATGATTGCACTTATATTTTTCAAAATGTGGAATGTATGAAGTGGAAGTGGAAGTGGCAGAAGACAGAACGGAAGCAAATCCAAACAGAAGACTACATATGCTGAAGAAACTATGGTAGAAGTTAAATGCAACTATAAACCACCACTCTCTGGTCGGAGAAATAAACTTCTTTCTTAATCCTATAAATTCAAACCAACGTATTCAAATCCATATTATACCATTTGAAGTATTCCGAGAACTGAACTTCTCCTGTAATCCTATGAATTTGATATCAACTTATTAAAATCCATAATTTGCAATTTGAAGTATTCCAGGAACTGAACTTCTTTCATAATCCAATAAATTCAAACTCAACCTATTCAAATCCATAATCTGAAGCATTCAGAGAGCTGAACTTCTTTTGTAATCCTGTAAATTCAAACTCAACCTATTCTTTCATAATCCTATAAAATTCAATCTCAGCCTATTCAAATTCATAATATGCAATTTGAAGTATATTCTTCTCTATGCTTCCATCAAAATCAAACGAACTACTTATCACATCACTCAAATTCAAATCACATTGCATAAACAAGTAGTAAGGGACTCAAGAGTACCTGAATTTCCCTTCTAATGTCAGAGAAATCGTAGAAGCGCTTCCCAGGCACGTGCAGGAACTCGCCGTACTCCTCATCGGTGCCATCGGGCTTCCGCTTCGTCTGCAAAAGCTGGAGCACGAGTGGGCGGCGCGTGCAAATTTCAGAGCCACGGGGCAAGAAGTCACGGCCTACAAGAGCCTCGAGCACGCTGGACTTGCCGCTACTCTGGCTGCCGACGACAGCGACCTGAGGAAGCTCGATGGTCGATTGAGAACCGAGCTGAGCGAATATGTCCTGGAGCTTGTTCACTATTGGGATCACAGAGTTTCCGAGAGGCGAATTGGAGGATGAAGGAGAAGGTGAGGCCGGTTGCGGCGGTGCCACCGAGGGCTCCTCAGCCATGGCTCGATGGATCTCTTACAGGCAACTTCGACGGTGAAACCCCCTAGGGTTTTGGAAATTTCGTAGAGAGAGAGATAGAGAGAGAGAGTTAGATTTGATTTTCGTGTGACTGGAGTTGTAGCTGTATTAAACTTTCGAGAGTTGCTTTTCGAGGTACCGATTGAGAAGAGGAGGATTTTTCATTTTCTTCTTCTTTTTCTTTTCGTTTTTCTTTTCCCTTTCTTTTTGTGCAAGAAGAGGTTTTCTCCGTTTTTCTTTTATTTCGGCCAATTTTCTCTCTCTTTCTGTGGCAAATTTCGTACGAAAATTGTACCTTATAAATAAATTTACGAGGGCTAATGAGATATTAGGCCACTTACATACTAGATTAGGGTAATATTAAATTTATAGCCCCTATGTAATTCTCTCTCTTGGTATCTTTTTACAAAAATTCCAAAACACAGATTAATTTGTATTGATTGGAATTCGTAATCTCTTCATCCATTTCTATAATTCATCATTTTTCTCGATTAAATTTTTTGTTATTGATACATGTACATATTTGCTACATAATTAAATAAAGAATAAAATTCACCACCAGGGTATGAGGTTTCCGGGACGTATCAATGTGATGTCTGACCTTCAAATCTTATCAAAATGATGCTCGAAGTCTTAAAATCGTATCAACATGATGTCTACCATCAATTTCTGTCATAATATCGTCTATTTTTATGATATGGCTTTTTATTTTTGAAAACGGATTTAAAAAGACCTTAATATCCTTAAAATTTCTAATTCTTTAATTTTTTTTATTTTCTTTTATTTCTCTTTTATTATTTTGGGTAGTGGTTCGCACACTCTCATTTTCTCTCTCCTCCTTATCTCACACTCCACTTTTCTCTTTTTCCTTTTCATTTTCATTTTCTTATTTCTTTACAAATTCTTCTTTTTTGTTTACCAAACTATCTTCACTCTTTCTCTTCTTAACTTTCCTTATTCAAGGATAGTTTGGTAAACAAAAAAGAATAATTGAAAAAAATAAGAAAATGAGGAGAAAAGAGAAAAGTGAAGTGTGGAAATAAGGAGAAGATAGAAAAGGGGAGTGTGAGAATCACTCCTCATTATTTTTTATTTCTCTCTCTCTCTCTCTCTCTCTCTCTCTCTCTCTCTCTCTCTCTCTCTCTCTCTCTCTCTCTCTCTCTCTTTCTCTCTCTCTCTCTCTCTCCCTCTCTCTCTCTCTCTCATCTAGTTTTGGCAGCAGAGCATTAACGGCGCAACAGTGCACCAGACCTCGTCATCATCTTCGATCTACCGCCTGGTAATATCATCCAACCCCATCCACAACCCAAACTGAGCAGAGAGGAAATAAAAACCCCATCATCCTTCTGGTAAACATAGGTGAGTCCACACTTGCTGCAGTAATGCCTATCAAAGTAGTTAGCCATGAAAGTCCCAGCTTCGCACTCAGCATTAGGGCGCTCCTTCCTCAGGTTATGGACCTTTCTCGAGTCATCAACCTTGTAGAACTAAAGCACAATGAGATTGACCTTCTTATGCTTGTGGTTGATCTTCTTAGGCTTAGTGTTCTTCTTCTTCCTCTTCTTGGCCCCACCGTGGAGTCGGAGAACGAGGTGAAAAGTCGACTCTGAATCCGCCAAGATCCCAAACCCCGAGCGGCAGAGGAGGTCCGATCTCATCCCGATCCAAGGTACCAGAGCTAAACAGTAGCGGTAGACGGTTGATCTCGACCAGACCAAGCGCGATCTGAAACCCGGAGGCATATTCTCGTCGATCTCGACCATCTTGATCTGGCGACTCCTCACCGAGCCAAAAGCTGATCTCGCAGCCGTTCCAACGAACTAGTTCGAGAAATAACAACAAATCTAGTTCCAGCAACAGAGAGAGAGAGAGAGAGAGAATAAAATTGGATTAATCTCGTCCGTCCAAATTAATTTTGGGAGTGCCATAACAACTTTGTGGAGTGTCCTTAGAAATTTTTGGGTGTCCTTAGAATTTTTTTTTACTTTACAATGATCATTTGACCTCTTCTTTTTGAAAAAAAAATGCCACATAAACGATGTTGTGACGAAAATTGACAGTAGGCATTACGATGATACGATTTTAGAACTTCGGGCATCACTTTGATAAGATTTGAAAGTCAGGCATCACATTGATACATCTCGGAAACCTCATACCCCGGTGGTAAATTTTTTTTCCTTAAATAAATTAAGCAAATAATTACTTATTGACTTTAGAATACTTTATCAAGAGCTTAGAGCAAATGCACCACACAGTGTTTTGCTTGATCAAGACTAAAATCATTTGCTATTCAACCCCCACTCATATTCTGAAATGAAAGTAAGCCTCAAGTCAACAAAAGCCCATGGCCGAAATTGCCCATTGATTACGTCGATCACTAAGCTTTATAAGCTATGTAATTGGCTGAAAATCTTGACATCACCTATCTTGTAAGACTAAAGGCATTGACTATTTTTTGTGAGGCATAAAATCATGAGAAGTAGAGGCAAAACGCAAATATGTAGATATATGGCATGCAAATTATTGCCTTTTGCCATTACATGTTGGCTTTGTGGTGCATTTGCTCTTAGGATTTCAGTTGTTTGCGAGGGTGGAGTCTATAAAAGTCATCTCTTGAGTGTGGAAAATATATATGCATTTTCAAGATGTCATAGTGGAAATGATAAAGACATCTCCCATTTGAGTTTGTATTTTTCATTCAATAACTTCTTATGAAGTCATTAGTCGAATAAATTTGAGTGAAATGGTTTCATTATGTTTGACAGTTTCACCTCATTTTAAAGAATAACCGTTTCTGCTTTGCGAATTGTATGATTTGTTTTAGACTTTTAGCCTTGCGGCTTTTTAAAGTGTTAAGTTGGGTTTTTAACTTATATTTTTAAGAACTCGTGACACTGTGATGAGCCTAAACTGATGAGGTGTAGTTTGGAGCATTGCAGAAAATGGTATCAGAGATTAAAATACATGTAAATGGACATATATATTTTGAAAAAGAGCACATCATCACGAGGTAACGCATCAAAAACAGATTATATCATAGTATATATTTATGGTAGTAGTATACTTTAAAACCACTAATAAGGCAAGTCCAGAATTCCTACCTAGATTACCAAAGCTTTTCCTTACACATTGTCCAAGATCATCAATCCAATATTGTGTTCCTCTTGGTGTTTAGAGTTATTATGATAAAATGATTCTCATCAATCACCAAATCCAAGACTTAAAGATTAAACTTTTAATAAATATACAATCTACTCTTAAGGCTTGATACTTATTCACCAATCTGACCTCGTTCGAGTCACTTTACTTCCAAATGAAACATACTAATACTTAGAAAATTAAACAACAACCAAATTCCACCTATAGGGTTCATATGAAAGGAGATAATTAAACAGCAATTCAAGGAGGAGACCTCGGTGGAGACCATCACCATGACCTTCGATGTGCTCAAGGAGAGTCCTTACTTCGATTGGAAGAAGTATCAGGCAGACAAGAAGGCGATAGCGGAGGAGGGGGGCAACTGAACGTGGCAGTGTATGTACTCTATTTATTTTGTTACAAGCTTTTGTTGTAAAGTGGAACAATGTTTTCCGTTGTTGTTCTCTATTCATGTTTGAAATTTCTCTATGCAAGCGGTGGCAGTCTTGCTTTCTCTTCTTCTTCTTTTGTGTCGGTTATACCTGTTATGTATGCAAAAAATGTTGGATGTCTGTTCAAGTGCGAGTGTGTAGTGTTCGCCCATATTTATACGTGAGTGTAACGTTAAAGTATTAAGAAAAACAACACAATGAGGACATAACTATGATTCATACTTCATAAGCAAAGCAATGAGGACATAAGAAAAACATGGCCCGAGGCGTGTTAAGCTAATGATAATATTTGCGGAGGTGGGCTGAATTCCATGGATTAGAGAGGACAATTCCTTTCTTGTCGCTTAAATAGAACGTGTTGGGATTAGCAACGTCCACAATCTTGTATGGCCATTCCTATGATGGGAGGAGGCTTTTGACTTTTGTTTGAATAACCTTCATTACCCAATTGCCAACCTACAGAGGGCGTGCCCGGACGCGCTGGTTGTAAAGGTGGACAATCTTATAATTATTAGTAGTATTGCGAAAATGGGTGGCATCACGCTTTTCTTGCAACATGTCATTATCAAGGAGGAGCCTCATGCCATTTATTTCTGGGTCAAAAACTTCCACCATTGGGCTTTGATGAGTGATCTCTAGTAGGAGGAGCGCCTTGATGCCAAATGTAAGGGCATACGGCGTTTCATCAATTATTGAGGTGGCAGTTGTGCAGATGGATCAGAGTATACCCGGGAGCAGCTAGGGCCAGCGGCCATACTTGGGGTCACACTTCCTGGCATCTATTATCTGTTTTTTAAGGCTGTATTTGATAATTTTGTTAGCTACTTCAATTTTGCCATTGCTCTGAGGGTGAGCTGGAGAAGAGAAAAGCATAATGGTTCCCTGTCATTTGCAAAATTGAATGAACTCCGTATTATTGAACTGAGCGCCATTACCCGTAATAATGTTAAACGGGGATCCATAGCAGCAGAATAATGTGCGCTAGAAGAACTTTGTGATTTTCATTGTCGTTTTCTTGACTATCAGTTCTGCCTTAATGAATTTTGTGTGATAATCAGTGATAATGACTAGGTAGTGGAACTGGCCCTTGGCCTTGAGGAGTTCACTGATCAAATCTAAGCCTCACTAAGCAAAATAAATGGGTGATAAGAGATATAAAGTGGGACGGCTGGAGTGTGAATTTTGTGGGCATAAAGCTGGCAAGCATTACATGCACTAGTGATCACTATTGCATCTGCATGAATGGTGGGCCACCAAAACCCGTAGCGCAATACCTTGTGAGTGATGGATCGGGTGCCAGCGTGGTGGCTACAATCGCTGCTATATACTTCCTCCAAAAGTGAGTGTCCTACGCTTGTCGTGAGACATTTGAGGTAATGTCATGTGCGCCCTCGCCTATACAATTGTTTGCTACAAAAGTTGAAGTTGGTGGCGTGAGCGACAATTGTCCTGGCTTCTGTCCTATTGGCGGGCAGGTTGCCCTTTGTTTTGTAAACAAAGATAGGATTCATCCAGCTAGGCTCGGAGGGTGAGATGTGCAACAATTCAGAGAAGATTTTGGCGATGCTTGGCTTATCAAGTATTTCAACCTTGCCTTGGGTGGTGGAGGAGGGGTATAGAGTAGTGGCGTGGCGGGCAAGGGCATTAGCCTTGGAGGCATTTTGGGCTTGGGGCAATCGAGTGACGTTGAAGAATTTGAATTTTGCAAGATAATGCTGGGCGAACGCCAGAAAAGCGGCCATTGAGTCCCTTTGGCATCGAAGTCCCCTGTTATTTTGTTGACAAACCAACTGGGAGTCACTATAAATGTGAATGTCGGAGGAATCTGACAGCCGCGTGAGTTAAAGACCCGCGATGAGCGCTTCCTATTCTGCGTCATTGTTGGATGCTTTGAAGTTGAATTTTAGTGTGTATTCAGCACAGACGCCTCTTGGGCAAGTAAGGATAACGCCAGCACCGCTAGCTGATTAATTTGTTAAACCATCCACATATAGGTGCCATAGCTACTGGGGCTTGATGATAACGGGTTGTTGAGGTGTTTGATGGGTGCAACTCTCCTCAGACGCCATGTACTCAGCAATGAAGTCAGTCACCGCATGTCCCTTCATAGCGGTACGAGGTTTATACTTGATGTCAAATTCGTTGAGTTCAATGGCCCATTTGCTCAAACGTCTACTATGATCGGGAGAGTGAAGTACTTAACGGAGGGGCAGGTTTATGAGGACCTAGATTTTGTGTGCCTAGATTTTGTTCGCAATCAAGAACCGGACACCCAAGTTCTCCTCATCAGTCAACATCACTTGGATTCTTCCAAGCTCAACCCTCTTCTTGTTGAATGATTTCACAACCAGAGGTGACAGTACTTCAACATTTTCAAATTCTCCAGTAAGTACTACCTCAGCCACATCATCATTCATCTTCCCTTTTTTATTCCGGGGCTTTGACTTGGCCTCATTCACAACCTTAGTGTCTCTTGGATACCAGTAAATCTCATCTCTCTTCAAGGGTTTCTTGGCCTTACACTTTAACCTCTCAACATACGAGTACAAGTAGATATTTTCTCTATTTATTTTCACACCAAGCCTAGGAACTTCCTTGCTAATCAAACATGTTCAGATTGTCGGAGGAGATGCACCAGCAGGAGGAGGAAGAGGGGTCATAAGGTTTTCTACTACCTTTTGAGAGAAAGCCGTAAAAGTAGGTAATGCGACTGGAGTCTTGTTAGGTCCATAATTATGCTCTAATTATGTTCTTAACTTCATGCTTATTGCTTACCTTTTATTAATAAAATATTATTTTTACTATGTTTCCTTGTTACGCTAAGAAATGAGGGATTGGCATGGAAACGCTCTAAGAGATGGAATCTAATCACTTTTTGGAGAAGCCAAGCAAGTTTCCTAAACCTTTGGAGAAGACGAAGAAAAATCAAGAAAATGACAAAAAGTCAATGGCCGGTCAACGGTCAAGTCTGGCAGTCAACAATCAACTCCAGAAAGTCTTTGCCAGTCAATGGCAAGGTCAAATCAAGTTGGGCCAAGACTCAAGAGTTCAAGCCCACAAGGAAGATATTTTGAGAGATAGATACACATGCAAGTCACATGACTTGAGGTGAGTCACACATTAGGACCACCTAAAAGTCTAAAGTTTAGGATCATGTATAAGCATCTTATTTTGAATTTTAAACACCCAAAATATCTCCTAGCTAAGTTAATATATGTATGAAGAGACTAAAAATGAGACCTTATTTGAATTAGTTACTCACTTAAGACTAGATGAGCATGTAAACATGATTAAGGTCTATTTCGAGAGGGTTTACCTTAAGGTTTGGTTTCCTTAGTACTAAGCAAGGACTAGAGCATTCTTGAGTCTCAATAGAATTGAGGGACCTTAGTTAAGAACACATTGAATCGAGAGGTTATTGTGGCTATTAGTTGGGTCTTTCGATTCGTAACTCAAAATGGTGCGAATTTGGAGATTCACTTAGACTATCTCTTGGGTCCTCCAAAATGGGTTCGGGAAAGGGAACCTTCCACATGTATCACATTGTATACTTGTTGACTTCACTCACCTGACATACAGTCAAGATGTAAGCCCGCAATGGCTTATGCCTTGATTCCGGTTCACTAAATGCTTCAAGGTTGGGCTCAAGTCGTCTAGAGTCCAAAATGACCTAGAAACTTGGGTTCAAAACCAAACGTGATTCAAAAGGTTGTGATTTAGACATGAATTGTGTGAAACAGACTTTAATAATCCACTTCATAAATCGGGACATTGTTTGAGCATCATATGGTTAGCGGGGATCTCCCTAGTCAACCATTATTCTTTATATTGAATTTGTTTGCTACTGTAATTTCCATGTCTTAGTATAATCAATCAATCAACTTTTGGATAATTACTCACCATAGTCTAAATCACCCCTTATAATACTAGGTCTCCAAAGGACTTGGTAGTGTGAGATACATTTTTGCATTTTATTTTAGTTTAGTATCAAGTTAGTGTCTAGTTTAGCCTCAGTTTAAGTGCTTAATCAATTTGAACTAAGGAGTTATAGTGGCAAATCCTAATGGGGTCGATACTCAACTTCTTATAAATATTATAACTTGACCCTGTATACTTGCGGGTAAGAGAAAATTCACTTAGCCTTAGACTAATCAATAGTCAAAAGGTTTAGGGGATGAATCTCATCAACAAGTCTACATGGGACTAGAGTAGGGGTAAAGAGATCAAAAGATGGTGCAAACTTTCCTCGTTGGGAACTCTTTTTGGTCTACAATGAACTCCCTAACAGAGATACAACAAGAATTCAATGAAAAAACATAACGCAAGTAACAAAGACAGATACACTACATATTCAGAGCAAAAACAAAATAATCAAAGAGATGGCCATGTAGATAGTCAAAACAGATAGACAATATTGAAACAGATAGCCAAACAGATAGAGAGTGTTGAAACAGATAGCCAAACAGATAGAGAGACAGATACTCATCCAGATAGATAGACATATAGACATGAAAACTTTGAGTTTTCTAGAATATTAAATACAATGGAAGATCACCCATATGTTCTTGTGTTTTGTCCCTTAAAATTATACAGAATCAATTGCCCAAAATCTATTCATTAAAAATTTCAAAAGCGGTACTAGTCAGTCCCTTTCTAACAACAGCAACATTCTTCATCTTTTGATTCTCTTCATGAAGTTGTTGATTACTAAGCTCCAGTTTCTGCTTTGCACCTTCAACATCTTTCATTTTCTTCTCAAGGTCCTCCTTTTCGCATTGCAAAACCTTCAATCTCCTCTGAAGCTGCTCATTTGCTACTTGAGACAATTTAACTTCTTCAGCACCATCTTCAACTTGCTTCTACAAGTTACTCTTCTCTTCAGCAGCAACTTATGTATTCCCTTTAGCAGCAACTTGTGCTTCTTTGAGTTTCTGAAAGGACCCAACCCCGATTTAACACCCTAAACCGGAATCGAACCCCTTCGAAAATACGAACCAACAAAAATTTTCCGAAATTTGGGCAGAGTTTCGTTACTAGCGTGGAATTACCTTAACCTGCACGCGGAAAATACACTTCATCCTATGCCACAAAAAGCAAACCGTGGGCACCAATCCCATCCGGATTTCTCAACATCAATATAATCAACAAACAGTAAACATACTGTACTATATATATGTATATCCGAGAAAATCCGTATAAACAAGTATCAGAACGTATCAGAGCGACCTCTAGTATAAAATATATACAACATGTACATCAGTAGGCGAAACTGAACCTACTGGAAAACACAGGTGACTCTGATCACTAGCCTCCAAACCGCGACGTGAAACACCAAACCTGAACTGCAACTGGGCACGGAAACCGAAAAGCCCAGGGGAAAGACATGAAAACCGTTAGAGTGAGTGGACGAAAATAAATGTCTTTCACCAGTTATATATATATGTTAAAAGCAACATATGCGAGTCCAGGTAAATAAAATAACAAGTACACGAGGTAAAACTCATACTCCTCCAGTGTACTGAGCATGCAAGTAAAATCCCACGGGGTCACTCATGGACTCCTCCGTGCTAGTACAGTCTGAACCACGGAGTCTCTCTGACTTTCACGTGATTCTAAGCCAGAAATGGCCTCGGTTCCGGGGAATACGCCCCTCACCGGTCTGGTTGGGGAAACGCCCCTCCAGGCGGCCCTCCGTCGGGGATCAGCCGACGAGGCAAAGTGTATCGATACAACAACAACATAACCAATACTGTACTCTGTGTAAACCAAATCATAAACATTTCGATGCAAATGCATGAAACAGCATATTTATGTATGTATACTCGTATACGTATATCCGTAAAAATATAATCGTATAATCGTAAAACACATGCTCATTTAATCCGAAAACTCATACGCATGCTCAAGTTCATATATCATATAAAAGACTCGCAATCGTTTCCGTGAAAAGAAATTGTCCACTCACAGATCCGCTAGCGCGAACTCGCGCTAAACTCGTGGTCCGGCGGAAGTACCCTCGCCCGAAGCACGATCACGATCCAAATCTCGATCTCGATCTCCTGAATACATACACACATAACTGATCAATATCGTAATTCTCAACACTGTACTGATGCACGGAAACCAACCGTTCCCGGAAATACGAAATGCAGTACAAAATGAATTACGGAAATCCCGAAATCCCCACTCGAAATCTCGACTGAAAATCGGCTAACCAAATCAACCCGAAAACCTCCGTACGATAATCAGGGCGCGATTACGAGAAAAATGACACTAATTACATCGAAATCTGAAAAGTTGACTTTCTTACCGTCGTTGACCACCGTTGACCGCCGGCGGCGGCGGCGGCGCGCCGTCAACGGAGGAATTCCACGGCGGGAAGCTCCAGATCGGACCATCATAACCTCACGAACATCTTTTCCTTCTAACACAAGACTCGATTCAAAGCACAACCACCTCAAATTCACGAAACCAAATCGGGATACCCAAATCGGATCCCAATTCGGGTTCATCCCAATTCGCCATCTCCGATCAAATTACACACACCATGAGGTTCAGAGAAGCAAGGGGAGTCTTTCCCCCCTAACCCCCACCTCCAAACCTCGCCGGAGCCAAGCTCCCCGTCACCGGCGACGGACGCGAAGCCGACCCACTTCGGGTCCAACCAAAACGTAATCAAAACTCATCAAACCATACATCAATGTACTCGAAATCACATGGAGGTTCTAACCATACCTTCCTCGAAGTCCAAGGTGGCCGGAAAAAGGTCGCCGGAAATCAACTTCCCGTTTGGGAAACTTTCCCTTCTCGGCTGCTAGTCCACTTTCCAGAATAGGAAAGTCAACGGCTGGTCAACTCCCACAATGAATTCTCGACTATTCCACGACTATTTTTCGACTTTTCGATATTTATACTCGTCCCTCGGGTCGATCAACGGTCCAAAATGAAAATACGAAATGATTCGGATAAGCTCGAAACATTCGGATAAACTCGTCGAAACCCGAAACTTCAAATAATCATAAAATATTCCTCAGTTATCGGAAAAATCTTCCGAAACCACCCACGAACTCGAAATCACGTACTCTACGATTTCCGTAAAGACACTCAACCCAAATTCTCGACCGAAAACCAAGTCGCGAATCAAATCGGCAAACCACACAATATCGTAAAATCGCGACTAAACTCAAATCTCGAGAATCGTGCCAAACACACCTCTGATTCTGGTTCGGGTCGTCACAGTTTCTTCTTCAAGATCGTATTCTCTCCAGCAACAGCTACAGTGGCATCCTTCAGCTCCCTTAATCTTGCCTCAAGCATAGTCTTCTCTTGGGTAGTTGCAGAAAGTTCTCTCTTCACGTCCAGAAGTTTCTTCTCAACAGTAAAATTCTCTGTCCTCAATGCTACAATCTCATTTGTAGCATCTATAGTAGTTGCTAATTGGTTCTGAAGAACCATATTCTGCTGCTCTAGAGTCTCAATTTTTCTCTGCATATATTCCTTCTGCCTCTGAAAACCCTCAACCTCCATTTGCCGTTCAACCAATTTGGGGTTGAGATATGACTTTCCTTCCAAGCCAGCATTTTCTTCCTCTAAATCCTTAATGTCTTTGTTCAAAAAATAAATGATTTAGCCAAGGACTGTATTGGCATTGCAAGCTTCCTATAGATCAAATTGTAGGTTATCAATCAAAGAATCCATATGTAATATCCGATCATCCTTCTGCATAATGATATCTTCCAACTTCGTCCCATATTCTTCACTTTCCTTCAACTTGGCTTCCTTCGTTTTCAACTCCGCTCGAAAACTCTCATTCTTCATCTTGCACCATATCATTGATACTTCCAAGAATATGACTTACATCAGCATCACACGATGTTGGCATTATGCAAGGCAGCTCCGATTGAGCTCTCTTGGTCCTCTGTGAAAAATGCTTGCTCTGTGAAAAAGAAAACCAAAAGAGATCAATGGTATAAGAAAATAACTATTTATACAAATATCTAGACAAAAAAAACCACACAGTTAGATATTTACACTTAACATCTCCAAACTCTTGATGTTTCTGAAGTCGTCCAAGATGTCTCCTAGGTTATACTTGACAATGCCCAGTTTAGAGTCCTCCTTGCCAATTCTTGAATTCACAATGTTTGTGATTGACGCAATATAAAACTGATACAAACAAATAATGTTAAAAATTAGTAAGTGATACGCAAGAGAAACAAACAGAAAATCAAGGAAAAAAAGCCCAAGGAAATTTACAAGTATAATAATGGCGCAACCACCAACATTCTTCGATACAACTCTATTGCCTTTTTTCTCCTGCCCATTCTTCTTCTTCTCTAACTTTTGTTTCTTTGCTTCCATCCTCTTCTTTGCTATTTTTGGATCATAGTTCTTTGCATAAATTTCCAATGCATTCACCAACTTATCATGCACAGCAGTTGCCCAATCATAATTATTTATTCTATCAATGTCGCTCATGCAATTGGCAAAGCTGGTTCCCAAAATACTATTTGAATTTGGGAGTAAAACAGAGGCGAGAAGAAGCAAAACCAAAAGACGAACACAGTCGTCAACCTTCTCTGCATCAGTAACCATATACTCCAAAGTAGTAGTAATATTAGTCTTGCTGATTGCCTCACCACGAAAAAAAAACCTAGTCATCCAGTCTGATACCGTGACAGCCTTATCAGGCACTGGTCTTCCATAACAGCTAAGTCCCAAATCAGATCCAACAAAATCAGGAGTGATACAGTGAACACACGTCAGATGGAACTGAAAATCTTTGGTATCTTTCTTGTACGCATAAACTATAACAGCAATAACATTATTAGACTTGAGGCAGTCTCGTTGATCGATATCACCTTCGACGAATGTTAGAATTAGGTCATAAAATGGTGTGTCCTTCAGCCTATTCTTTACATTCTCACTGATTTTCTTCTTGATTTTGACAATGAACTTCTGAAAGTAGTATATTGAGCAATGGGATTGAGCTTTCCATGTACGTTCCAATGGAAGAATTGGTTGTTCAAATAATTGCTCTGATTCTTTTTGTTCTCCTACAGCTTCTTCATCCTCATATTCAGTCTTTGAATCACTATCACTGATTGATTCATAAGATAACTTCTGTCTCTTTTTCCCCTTCTTCTTGATGACCTGTTTCTTAACAACCTTATTCTTCTTCTTCCTTTTTAGCTCTTCCTTCATCAAAGTTTACTCTATCATCAGTAGAATACGATCTTTTGAAACAGAAGAAGCCGCTGAAAAAGAAGCCAATCTTCTTCCCTTGTTCCGTCTTTTTACAACAAACTGATCATCTTCAGAAGAAGAATAAGAAGGCAATGAATCAAATTTCAAAATTTTGACATACTTGACCCTCTTTTTAGCCGATCTTCTATGGCTTTTATTGACTTCACTGTCTGAATCAAAGTTTATTCTCTTATGTTTACCATTGCTATTTTTAAAGAACAACTGCAAATGATCAACACATAGTAAAGACAGATAGTTAGACACTTATCCAAAAGCCTATCGAACACAATACATTACATAACATCTCCAAAAATCAGGAAACTACTTAACAACAACGAAAATGAAGAAACAAAGGTTTTCGAACACGAATTACTTATGCAGAACGAGAATAGCAGAAAAGGAGATGGCGATGACGGCCGCGAAGGCGATGGCGAGGAGGACGACGACGAAATAGCTCTGAGTTTTAGAGGTAGAGAGAAAACGAGAGAGAGATCAAAAATGAAAATGAGGTAACTGCCACCGGTAAATGTGGGCGGAAGTATCTAAGAAATTGTCAGTGACAATAACGTAAATAACATAGAAACGATTGTTTGTTACATTCTTAAAAAATAGAATGAGTTTTTTTGGGATCAAAAATTTATGGGGAGTTTTTAGGAAAAGAGTGATGAAATTGGGTTTTTTTTCATCATTTCCCCTTAAAAGAAATATATATTTTAATTTCACAGAAGGCATATTCTTTATGGGTTTTCCATATGTGGGTAGTATAATCGCACATTTGTAAGGTGAAGTTGGTAAATTATGAGGTGGAAACAGCTGCAACCATTTGGGTCTTATAATTACGTTGAAACCTGACAAAACTAGATTTACAATATGGCTGCGACTATTTACACCCAATTTTTTACCTTCTTACCCCATTATTCTTTACAGTCTATAAGAATATTTCAAAGAATATAAAATGCTAAATGCACCCATTTTGTTTATAAATTTACCCATTGGGGTGTGTATTACAGAAAAAAAAAACTTGACAATACACCCCAATCTTTATTTCACCTCATTCTTCTACGTTTAACCTAGTCGGTAAAGAGAAAAAGAAAAAAATAGCACGCAAAGAAAAAAGTCATGAAGAGGACGATAACTCTGTCTATGATTCCATCTATTCCTTCAAGTTTTTGGGTGGTCTTCTCTGCCAAGATCCAAGGAGGCAAGAAGAGACAAGTTAATCTAAAAATTACACACTTTATTTTGTTAGGGTTTAGACGAAAGGAGTTTAACTATTCCTCAGATGGTTGACAAATGTAGTCCTTCCGTTTGTCAGATACCTGACAAACATCATACGAGTATTTGTTAAACGTTGTCCATTCGTTTGTCAAACGACACTCAACGTTTCGTCAAAGGGTTGTTAAAGGAAGTCATTTCGTTTGGCAGATGTATGACAAACGAATCAATTCTAAAACCTCTAGTTCAAGACAACAACAAACGAGTTCAGAGAAAAAAAAGACTCGAATCTCGCGCGCATATACAGCTAAAGGATGATTTTATGAAAAACTAATTTACCTTATTTAGGCTTAGTTTGGTATTGAGGTGAAATAAAGCATGGTGAGAAAAATCAGCAGTGAAATAAATCAATAGTGGAAGAAACACATAGTCAAGAAAAAACAACCCTTTGGTTGCTTTTGATTTATGTGTTAATTGACCCTAAAATTTAAGAAAACACAGATATGAAAGATTAACCAAACAGGCTGATAGCCCACTATGGTAACATTAATGTATTTGTTCTCTCAAAACTCAATACCAAACTGACCCTTAAAATCTTCTCAAGGATTTCTTCTTACTTTGTCACAGTAAGAACTTTTTTCATATCAATCCCAAAAAATATAAATCGTATGTTGTAAAACTTTGTAAAACTACCGCACTTGTAGAGTAACAATTTCAAAAGCTTTACGTGAATAAGAGTTATCCTTGTATTATACTTGTGGAGGTGTAAAAGTTATAGAAATCATAACTTTAAGTGATAATAGGGACCTTTATGTAAATTTTATTAAAAATAAAATAATAATTCGATAATATAAATAAAATGAGATGAGTGAAATGAGATATAAATAACCACAGCTTTACAATATCTCCCAAATGACTTGTTAGTTGTTACACTGCAAGTCATATGGCTCATTTTGGGGTTCTTATAATCTTCACTCTCACTCTCACGAGCAAAACCAGTTCTCTTTCTATTAATGCACAGCTTCCGCAACACATGATATGTCGATTCTATGCTGAAAGAAAAAAACATAGTAGCATCATAGCCCATTTACATCGCCAATACTTCAAGCAATTGCAAAGAAATGATAAAATCCAGTTGAAGTAATTATTTATGACATGGCAGGCATTGCATCAAACTAAGCATCCATCACTAGCTGTCATACAATTGATTATTATAAACAAAAAAATCCCCAGTGATTGGAACAAGGTTCCAGTTTAATAACCAGCCACTCAAACATTTTGAGCCACTCAAAATGGAAAACCCAATTCACCTAGTACATAAAAATCATGATTAACAATACTCCGACGGTGACTAGGCACTCAACATGCCAGAGGAGTTCTTCCTGCACTCGGACAGCATATCCATGTAGAACTGGCACTTGCTAATCTCACTTCCAAAGTTGTTGACACACTGCATCAGGAGACACAAATGCAATTGCCAATCAAGCCTTTTTAATGTAAAAGTGACCAATGCTTTAACAATAGTACACAGAAATACTATAGTACACAGAAATAGTATTTCAGTGTCATTATCAATCAACACAGATAACATAAACACCTAAGCACAAAAGCCCTCCCTAACAATTGGCATCATACCCTGACAACAGAATAATGAATCGGTGTTTCACCAGGACAGATGGTATATATCATCAGGATAACAGGAGTACCAACAGAGAATCCAAAAAAAACTAGAAATTATATAAACCCCCTGATCTCATTCTAATTTCTACCAGGAGTACAGCGCTAATTAGACTTGCAACAATTAGCAAACATGAAGAAAAGTAGCCTGTTTCTAATGAAGACCCAATAATATGAAAGAACAGAAAACTCAACACATGCAATGCATGAAGAGAAGAGAAAGAAAAGAAAAGAAAAGAATGGGATGCAAATATACAAGCAACCAAATATAGAGCAAAGACAATGTCATGACATTCATTGCTCCCTAAAAATGACAGTAAAGATAGTGACGTAATGTATACATCTTGGAAAGCCTTGGAATGAATACTGCATGCATCAGAGTTAGTCATGGAAGTTGGAGCAGTAGAGGCCTCAGCAGCTGCAGTTTCATGGTGAATAGTGCGAGGACCCATAACAGCATCCACAGCCCTGTGGGCAACAGCACTTCCACCTCCAAAAGCCATCCCTGCAAAGGAAACACAAAAACAATGTTAAAGCCCAAACATATACACCAACTGCCCCGAACTGCCCATGAATACACGACTGTTCCCAACTGCCATGAATAACTAACAACCAGATATTAAGACCCCAGACCCATATCATTTTAATTGCATTCCTTACCCTGAGCTATGGTTGATCCAATCCCTCCCAGCATAGATCCACCACTTCCACTCTGTACAGGAGCTGGAGGAGGAGCCTGACGAACTGCAATGAAAACAAACGTAATATAATCAGAGGTCATCAAGGTAGGCATTACAATCAAAAGCAGCAACACATTCTGAAATACATTCAAGATAAAGCAAGTGCAACTACCTGGTGCTGGTGCTGGAGCACGGCGAGGAGTGGGGCGGGCAGATCGACCTGAGAGAAGTTCAGTAAGAAACAAATCAACCAACTGTCATATTAATAACATGAATATGTACCTGATAAGCATCAAAATGAACACACCATCCAACACTCAACCTAAAAAAAAAACCTTCTACTACCATCATCTCCACATACTAGTGAATTGTAAGATACTATACAAATACATAATATAGGTTACATCTCTAGCCTAGGAAACACAAGTCCCGTAAATCAGTAAGAGTTTAAATGGTATAAATTACAAGCCTTTTCTTTTAGCCAGATTACCATGGAAACAACAGCACATAGGGTTTATATAGACTCATCCTCACAAATTGATTGCTACAAAGCTTTTAAAGTCAAAGCTCAAGTATTTCCTCTAGAAACCAAGGCTAGCGAAACAAACAACTATCTGATAAAAGAACTGGGGCATAAAACATTAAGCACAAAAACAATAAGAACCACACAGTCTCCTCCTCTAAAGTTCATATTTATAAAACAGATCATGGTTGAAACCATGAAATTTCTGTTTAACTGGAATTTACAAACACCTAATCTTAATAATAATAACAAAATACAGGCATCTTATGAAGAGAAATAACCGGGGGCTGTATTTGATCCCAAATTTTTCAGAATCGAAAAACCCTAAAAAGTATCAAACCTAAATCAAAACAAATAAAAAGAAATGGAGGCGCTGCGCTCGAAAAATAGAGATATGTATGGAGAGGACAAACCTCCTGAGCTTCGGCGAGCCATGGAAGAAGAAGAAGATCAAGCACTTGAGGCGGCGTAGAGATTTGAGGCGACGAACGATAAGGTCGAGAGTCTGGAACGTGCTATGTGGCCTCCCAGCAAGCCCTCAAGCGCTATTTATAGTGTGAAGTTTGGGATCGGTTGTAGGAAAGTGCAGGGAAAGAATCAACGTGTCAGCACGTTATTAGATCAGTCTTAAAACTCGTTCTCAGGCTTGTTTGACATCTTCCAAGGAGATGGACGTTCACCGTTTAATCACCGCTAACTTGTTTCTAGTGGAACTCTTTAGAGCAGCTGCAGCGATTTAAGATTTTGGGAACGATCTCCGGTGGGACCCGTGGTTCCAGGACATTCTCTGGCGAAATAGCGTGCAGCGATGAGGAATTCAAGAGGTGACCGGACGTTGATGCCTCGAACGTCCTCTAGAGAGGAAGCTTGCACGGACGTCCTCTAGTGGCTGCATGTGGGTGACGCCAGAGGTGATGCAATATTTTTTTTCTACTTGGCACGTGTAATACACGCGCCAGTAAAAAAGTAAAAAAAAAGTAACGCACCAATAGCCAGGCGACACGTGGCACGCTCTAAGCAACGGACAGATCAACAGCTAAGTTGATCTGGGCTGTCCATTTCAAACGGATACGAGCCATCCAACGGTCCATATTTAAATGCAACGGCCACTTCGGTCAGAAATGAAAAAATTACAATAAAAATCCAAAAAAATTGCAAAAAAACCCAAAAAATTGCAAATGACCCCCTACATTTTTTCAATAAATACCACATTCATTTCATTCATTTTTCACACCAAGTTGTGCACAACAAATTCATTCTCTCCCTCTCTCCATCTCTCCTCTAAATCCTTTGTTTTTTGTGGGAAAAATGGCAACAAATTGGCTTCTTTCGGAAAATGTACAATTGAGCATCTCTTATTGTCGTTTTAGCGTTGATTCCATCACCGGAAATCAACAAAAGGTCGATAAATTGTGGGAAAAGGTTTATGGCGATTTCAAGGAGAATTGGGAGCTAGGTTATGGTGAATCGATGCTGGAAGCTAGGACCCAAAATGAATTATCCTCTCGTTTCGCAAAGTTGAAGCCGAATTTGAAAGTTTGGGGTAGTGCTCTTTCTTTTGCACGAAGGAATGCATCTTCCAGCTCCAACATATACGATGAGATAATGTTTTCTATCTCTAATTTTTTTTTAGTTTTTACCATATTGTTTCGACTTATGTTGTCTAAATTTTATGAAATACAGGTTATTTATTTCATGATATTTATGAATTACAAGTTATTTATTTCCTTTTATTTAATATAAGCTATGTCCATTTTATTTAATTTTCTTTAGGGCATGTTCTTTATGAATTACAAGCTATTTATTCCATCTTATTATTATTATTATTATTATTATTTAGATGAGATGTGCTTAATCATTTTATGTGGCAAAAAAGAAGAATGAGTTTAAACACTTTGCTTGTTGGGAAGTGGTGAAGAATCATCCTTACTTCATCCATGTCGAGGCTAGTACACCTCCTCCTTACTTATCATCTACTCATCATCACATCCCGCAAGCTCAATGCCTCCCACCGTCAACTTGGAGGAGGATGATGCATTTGTCACACCAATGAGCAACCAAGCTCCCTCTTCTCAGGAGCGTCCTATGGGAGTGAAAGCGGCCAAGGAAGCGAAAAAAAAGGGAAAAAGGGCATGACGCCTACAAATGAAAGAGCCGAGGCTTTGAATAGGATTGCGGCAAATCAAGAATCTTATGGTCGCAATAAAAAAGATAGTAATGCAATTGAGGTTTCGCTTATGCGAGAGCAACTCGCCCTTCAAAAGAGAGATATCTAATTGAGGGCTTTGGCGGAGGAAACTCGGATTATGTCAATGGATACCGAGATTATGACTCCCAAATCCAAGAGGTATTTCACAAAGAGGAAAGCTGAAATCCTTTCTCAATTAGATGAGGTTGAAGAAGAAGCTAGCGAAGAAGGCTATTCCAATTGTTATCGCCCCCTTTTTCCAAGCACTTAAATTACCCCCTTTTATTTTTTTCAACCACTTAAATTATAAGTTTATGTAATTTCAATTTCCAAGCATTTAAATTGTGTACTATGTACTTTCCCTTTGAAAGAAATAAAAATGCACTTTCTCTTATTTCCATCAAGTTCCCACACATTACAAAAATTGAAACACACATAATAGAAATACATAATTCAAACACACAACAATGCAAACAAACAATTAAAACAACATATTTATGGTTGTTCACCAGTCTCAATAGATTAGTTATGCTTAACTAAGTCCTTCTGAAGCTCTCCATGGATGTAAGCAGATTGGAGATCTACAAGACGGTCATTAAACTGTTGTTTATTTTGTCCATCTCTTCCAACCGGCTCGAAAGGAATTCGGTTCCCCCCTTCATCCACTGGCACATCATAAGCTGTGAATGCAGTAGATGGATTTTGGAGATCTTCTTCGTTCTCCTCAAACTCATCCTCCACGAATTCCTCCTCAACGATCATGTTGTGCATTATGATGCAAGCCAACATGATGCTTTTTAATGTCAAAAGGTGGTGACACCGAGCTGCATGACAAATTATCCCCCAACGAGCTTGTAAGATGCCAAAGCACCGCTCCACATCCTTGCGGTACGACTTTTGCTTCCTCGCAAAAAGTTTTTGTGGAAGCTCTTGAGGATTAGAAATCGTTTTGACAAACGAGGAGTACCTCGGATATATCTCGTCAGCAAGGTAATAAGTGTTACGGTATGTCATACCGTTCACTTTATAAGACTCAGTCGAACTTCTTCCAGCAAGCATTGCATCAAAGACATCTGATTGGTAGAGCACGTTGATATCATTTTGAGCTCCTGGTACCCCGAAGAAACTGTGCCAGATCCACGTGTCATATGAGGCCACTGCCTCTAAGATGATAGTTGAACGACTCTTCCTCCCTGAGTACACCTCGGACCAAGCGGTTGGGCAGTTCTTCCACTCCCAATGCATGCAATTAATACTTCCGATCATACCAAGAAATCCTCGATGTCTAACCCTTCTTAGAAGTCGAGTGATGTCTGTTTGATCTGGAGCGCGAAGGTAACGGGTACCATAAAGCTCTACAACTTGGGTGCACCACTTCTTCATGCACTCCAGAGTTGTTGATTCCCCCATCCTTGTGATTTCAACACACTGATCAGTAGCGGAGCCGTAGGCCAACATCCGAAGAGCACCGATAATCTTTTGTTGGGGAAGTAGTCCGACCATTCCAGTGGTGTCGGCTCTTTAATGCCAAAATGGGTTGTTGTTGTAGAGGTCCGTCATTTTACAGTTGAATATATTTTGGCTCATTCGGAACCGCCGACAAAATTCGTGGTCGGTGAAGACTGAGCATTCGATGAAGTAATCTTCCATAAGATTTTGGCCCCTGGACTCCCTCATCATTGGTTGATTTGCACGGCGGCGTGGTGGTGGTTCATCATCAAAAGCTGCATCGACCGCCACCGCGTCGATAACGAATTGATTGACAATTTCTGCATTTCGCCGGCGTTGTTGTCGCCTCATACTGAAAAAAGTACCGAAACCCATGTGATTCATCTTGATGAAACCAAAATGTGAAGAAGTGTTTATAGTGGCTTAGATACGAGTAGAACTACAAATGATGTGTAGTTGGTGTGAGTCTACCTCTCCCATAGCTCTTTCTTTTATAGCCATTTTGAATTACTAGATCTTTTTAGATAACGACACGTGTCGACCGTCGATTGGTTGAAAATATTACCGAATATCTTCATCAATAATTTTTCTGACACCGACACATAGACATTACACGTGTCCCATTCTCGTTGGTTTGTAATCTTATCGGAAATCTTACTGAATATCTTCAATCAATAATTTTGCCGACACCGCCACGTAGACATGACACGTGTCTCAATGTTATTGGTCAGAAATCTTATCGGAAATCCGCTACCAATTATATGATCCGGAATTACACGTGTCGGCTAGTTATTGGGTGAAAGTATTATTCGGATTTAAATGAAATGAAAGGACCCAACCCCGATTCAGTTACCTGAACCGGAATCGAACCCCTTCTGAAAACACGAACCAACAAAAATCATTCAAATTTTCGACAGAGTTTCATTACTAACGCGGAATTGCATAAACCTGCACCCTGAAAATAACACTTCGTCCTATGCCACAAAAGCCAAACCGTGGGCACCAATCCCATCCGGATTTCTCAACATCATAATATAAACAATAAACAGTAAACATACTGTACTATATATAATATATCCGAGAAAATCCGTATAAACAAGTATCAGAATGTATCAGAGAGACCTCTAGTATAAACATATACAATATACACATCAGTAGGCGAAACAAGAACATACTGGAAAAACACAGGTAGCTCAGATCACTAGCCTCCAACCGCGACGTGAAACACCTGAATCCGAACTGCAAACTGGGCACGAAAACCGAAAAGCCCAGGGGAAAGGCAAATAAAAACGTTAGAGTGAGTGGACGAAAATAAACATATGCCTTTCACCAGTTTATATACATACTCAATGTAAAACAGTGCGAGTTCGGAACACAACACATATATATATGGAGGTTGTCGGGCGAATCTCTCAAGCCCGACGTCAGGTGAATTGCTCAACCCGACGGTGATAGGCCAGGGGAATCTCTTAACCCCGGCGGCATACAGGGGAATCTCTCAACCCTGCTTCAGAGAAATCTCTCAACTCTGGTCCAGAGGAATCTCTCAACTCTGGTAGCATCGATGCAATAAATGCCATCACCAATAAACATATAATAACACCTCCGAAAATAACATATATCTCAATCATCGTATAAACTAAACACGAAAATCATAAAATCCACGAATTCGCAAATCAACTGTGAAAATAGAAACTTGTCCACTCACAGATCTGCTAGCGCGAACTCGCGCTAATCTCGTGGTCCAGCGGAAGATCCCTCGCCTGAAGCACGATCACGATCTCGATCTCCTGAACATACATAAACATAACTGATCAAAAACATAATCCTCAACTCTGAACTTAATCACGGAAACCAACCGTTCCCGGAAATATGCAATGCAGTACAAAATGATTAACGGAATTCCCGAAATCTCCACTCGAAACCCTCGACTGAAAATCGGTTACCCAAATCAATCCGAAAACCTCTGGACGATAATCAGGGCGCGATTACGAGAAAAATGACATTAATTTCATCAAAATCTAAAAAGTCAACTCCTCGCAGGAGCGCCGCCGGCGGCGGCGGCGCGCTGTCAACGGTGACATTTTCCGGCGAGGAAGCTCTAGAAATGAAGCCCATCTCAAGCCAAATCACTTTCATAACTACAACCAACCTCAATTCAAACCCCAACACCACCAATTTCATTCAAACCCAAATCGGAATTTCCCTCCGGTAACTTAATCGGGTTCACCATTAATCACCACCTCGTCCCAAACCAACTACCCAGAGAGCATCACCGAGGTGTGGGGAGCAAAAACCCCAACAACCCCACCTCCAAAACTAACCGGAATCCTACCAACCGTCACCGGCGACCAACCCATATCGGCCTTGATTCGAACTCAAAGCAAACACAACCAATTTCAACAAACTCAAGCATAAAACGAAAGAGGAACTCAAGGGGATTCGAACTGTACCCTCAGCCTGGCCGAAGGTGGCCGGAAAAGTCTGGTCGGCCGACGAGCCCAAACGGGTCGCACACTTCCTTCACGGGTCAACGGCAACTTTCCAAATTTTGGAAAGTCAACAGGTGGTCAACGTCAGTCAAAGTCCAAACTGAGATTTTCGACTAATTCTCGACTATTTCCGATATTTATACTCGCGCCTCGGGTCGATTGACGACTCGAAATGGATAACCATCACGATTCGGATAAACGCGAAACAATCGGATAAACTCGTCGAAAACTGAAACTTCAAATAATCGTATTATATTCCTCGGGTTATCGGAAAAATCTTCCGGTACCGCCCTCAAGCTCGAAATCACGTGCTCAACAACTTCCGTGAAGACACTCAACCCAAATTCTCGGCCGAAAACATAGTCGCGAATAGAATCGACAAACCATATATATAACGTAAAACTGCGACTATGACCAATCTTGGGGATTGTGCAGAATACACAACTGATTCTGGTTCGGGTCGTCACATGAAAAATATTTTAAATAATAATGAATAGTAATAGGAAGTCCTATTTTGGACACTGCTGCACGAAAAACAGGAATATGACTTCCTATTTTGAGGAATTCTTTAAATGGGTGAGGAATTCCTCAAAATAGGACTGCCTCTCCACTTTCATGGGTGCATATGCTCTTAGATCTGGAATCTGTCTCGAGATAAATTCTCTTTTTCTTTTTTAATAAATTTGTTGCACGGAGTTTATAATTGTACTCCTCATTCTCTCAGCTTTTACTTTCTTTTTATTTTCTTTTTTAGTTGTAATAAACTTTAAATTTTCTATTCCTTTTTTACCCTTGGTTTTTGTTTTTCCATTTATCTTTCGTCCAAAACCCAAATATTTGTATTAAAGTTTCTTTAATAATCTTTGCATATCTAGCATGAATGCAGTTTTATAGACAATATTAAGAATTTTAAAAGTAAAAATAAAACAATACTAACAAACTATTTGATATCGACGTACTTAGAAAACTCTCATTTTTTTGAAAGGGGAAAACTCTCATTTTTTTAAGAGAGAAATTTGTTGGGTTCATAATCAGGGCTTGACTTTTTAAATCATGAACCATCTCTTTTTTTGGAATATGAACTAGACACACAATTTAAGGATGCATATCTTTAAATAAACTAGATAAAAATTTGTAGAAGTAATCTACTCGTATATATCTAAACATCTTACATTTGATCTTCCCATATATATATTGTTTAAAAATATGTTTTATAAGAAGGTACTCACCAAATACTCATGATTAGAGAATTCTTCTCATGAACAATAAAGACATATGAATAGGTTTGTCAATGGGTCGTATCGTGTCGGGTCACGATTTTTATCATGTCAAAAGTATAAACTCAAACCCAACTCATTTAACTTATCGTATCACAATTTCAAACTCCAACTCAATCCATTTATAAACGGGTTGGTTTCGAGTTGACCTATTTACAACTCGTTTGATAAAGGATGAATCTTTGCTGCCCAGCCATAGGTAGCACCTCCTACCAATATTCAATCAAGAGGTGAAACATGCATCATTTTTTTCCTTCCCTAATATCTCTTCTTCTACTCTAAAACACTCAGCTGCCTGTCGACTGTTTTGTTCCTTTGGTCATCTCTGCCGCCTACAATTTCTCTCTCTCTCTCTCTCTCTCTCTCTCTCTCTCTCTCTCTCTCTCTCTCTCTCTCTCTCTCTGGGTCATTGACCTTATCTCATCATCTAAAACTTGGTCGTAGCTAACTTCCTAGGCCAAAGCTCAACCCTGCCGCCGCTACTGATCTCCGTATTTCGATCACAAACCCACAAACAACATGCTAAACCACACTGTCGCCCCAATCTCAAAGAACAAAATCCACAAGCCCTTTCTTCGGTGGGTCCACTAGCTCATCTTTTCCCATACACCGCCATAGTCCGCATGGTCTCGCCGTCGTCAACTCTCCGGCAATTGGTGAGGAACATGGAGTAGAAGATAAGATATCAAGAAGAAATAAGATAAAAAGAATGAGGCTACATGTCAGCTAGGAATGGCTGTCCATGGGCAGCCAATAATCGTCCTTATGTAAATGTGCAATGCATAAATTGTAAATTTTATAACTAAATAAAAATTAAATGTTTAATATATCAAAATCGTGCGATATTCAACACTTTCATGCATTATAAAGTTACCGAGTGTATTTATAGATGTATCCATACATGTTTATCCAAATAGAATAAAATTACTAAATTAGTTAATCCTCCTTAATTATCTTTATATAAATAATAAATACTTAAATAAAGGGGTTACACTAGCCACTTTCGTGTATCAATTTTGAGTCAACCCGAGGTCGACCCACTCATGACCCATTTACAATCGTATGAATTTTACCCATTTTAAATCGTGCGAATTTCGAGTCGTGTTCAGATTGACAAACCTACATATGAATAATAAAAAACTACAAAGCATGCCAAGTAAACTTTAATCGAAATATATATATATATATATATGTATTAATATACTATTTTCATTGATTATGTTTCATCTAGGCACTTTTTTTTATTTTCAAAAATCTTTTAGTTCGGGAGATGAGAGATAAGCAAAAGGAAAAATGAAAGAAAAAAAATGGTGAAAAAGTAACAACAATTTTATTGGTTTATTAGACGCAAAAGAAAATAAAAAGGGAGTGTAATTAGTAAAATCAGAGAGAATGGGGAGTGAGAATATCAACTCCCTTCTTATATAACAAAGATGAACAAAGTTTATTTCATTGTTCCACTTGGGACATAATTGTCTTTTTGGGATGAAACTTTCATAATTATCACACTTGCCACTACTCTCTCTCTCTCTTGTTGCGGCCTGTTTTACTAGTGTCATTCATGTTTGACAATTAAGACGGGTTGATCACCTATATTTGACAAATATCGATTTAGTTATCCATGTTTTACCCTATCATTCATATATGTTACTTTGTCCGTTTTGTACGTTAAAATCCACACATGTGATACACAGGTGCTTTACTTTTGCACATGTCATTCATGTTTGATACTTAAGACGGATTGGTCACTTATGTTTGACAAATATCAATTTAGTTATCCATGTTTTACCTTGTCATTCATATATGTGACTGTCCGTTTTGTACGTTAAAATCCACACTTGTGATACAAATCAAAGGATCCAACCCCAATTTAAATGCATAAACCGAAATTAGGCCTAATATCTATTAGGACATAAACATACTATTCCAACTAAATCAAAGTGAATAACAATAATTCGAAAATCATAAGTTAAACAAAATTAGTTTCCAATCTTGACTCACAGCTACCCAAAACTAAAAACATAAAACTTATCATGACATCAGAGCAGCTAGACTTCTAAACTAACTATGATATCTGAATTACTAAACCGTAGGATCATCTTGGCTTCTACGGTGGGTACTATTATGCTTCAATTTGCATGCGCGCCCGACCACAATAGAAAATCTGCAACCTGGACGGATTGAAACCGAAGTACCCAGAGGAAAGACATGTAAAACATGAAAATCATTAGAGTGAGTGAACAAAAATAAAGTTTCGTAAGAAAAATCATAAAACATATATTTATGCCTTTCACAAAAATCATATATTAAAAACATAGTGAGTCTAAGTAAAAAATATATATATATATATATCATAGGTGTGTATGGAGGCAAGTGCACCGTAATCTTGGGTCAGGTGTTTGTCATGGCCTTCCTATGCGTACTCGGTGATCAGGCGAGAAGCCAATGCATCGATGCAACATACATAGACTCAACGTGCATAAAACATAAAATCATATCATAGGCCTCCGTGCATAGCATAACATATCGTATCATAGCATATATATATTCATAAAAGAAATCAAACTCATAAATTTAGATTCGCTAAAAACAATGAAAAAGAAAGTGTCCACTTACCTGGATCGCCAGTAATTAGCTAGCCCGTTGATCCACTAACTCGAAAATTCTACTCGGTGTTCCTATATATAGATCTAAATCGATTTATAGAAGTTCAATTATGCCGCAAGCGTGATTATCGAAATTTGGAACGTAACACTGATATAGAACTCACATTATTTTTAAAAGTTATTGCCCACATGATTCGTCCTTAGATATGCTGAGTCATGCCTCTAATCGACCATCTTGCTGAAATTCGTCGCCGGAGGTCGAGCTTTGATTAGACGTATACCACGGGCCACAAAACTTGTGCCAATGGAAAGCTGAGGACGAAGGCTTTCAAACTCAGGTAGTTCCAGCAGCGTCGAGCGATAACGGCAAAAATGCCACTGCTTCTCTCCTTCGATTTACGACGGTCGTGAATTGCATAGCAGAATTGAGGGAGGAATGGGAAGGAGGGAGGAACGAGCATCATTTTCTAACCAAGAGGGTTCGACGGTGAGGCCTAACGGTGAAGATCCGATTAGGTTTATGAATCGGGTCGGATTCCATCGCCGGGTCAGCCAACTGGGTCTAAAAAATAGGTTCTATCCATCCATGTAGGAACTTTTGAATTCATACCCAAGGTTGAAATGAATCAATGGCCCATATAAAACTACCATCCAATCTGATGGCCCAAAATAATTGACTGCTGGTAGGTTTTCTTATTCAATTTATTTCTACTATAAACTTCCAAAATTAATAACAATTTGCTCAGACCTCCGAAAAATTCAATAGAAATATACTCGTGCAATAATGTCCCCTACAAGTTCCGTGAAAAAGGTGAATCCAAAATCATAACCTATAAAAAGTAAATTTTTAGTCGTGATGAATCTCAATAAACGTATTATATAGTGATTAGTTTGATAATTAACTCAGCAAATGAAGATTAAGTCGCTAATTTGGGTCCGCATTGTTACAATCTACCCCCCTAAGAAAAATTTTGTCCTTGAAATTTACGTCTCTAGAGGTGAGGATGCACTACCACAATTGTTGTTTAAGGATCACCACCATGAGAATTGATGATAAGCCACAACTCCTAAAGAACACTGTCACTAGCAGAATCATTGACTGCGAAGATACAACACTGATTTCTCGTCATATAGCCCTACGGTGCAATCACATAAAATCCATTAAATATGAGCTTCCATCCTTTGCTAACTAGGTAAACTCCGAAGTTATACCTATTGACGTGATACTGAAGTTGCTCAAATGATATGCTTGTAAGCTCAAAAACAAGAACACTAATCTTCTAGGCTTTTTGAACCTGCCACTCCTTACTATGAATGAAAACCTTGAACTGCGAAACCATTGATGCTAGACAAATCTTTCATATGCATAGTTGTGTCGTCGATCACTGTGATCGTAACAATTAATTATGTCGAGCACTTCCGTAACGTTTTTAGCACATTGAAGCATTTCATGTAAATTCTACCATATTTGAAACCTTGCTACACTATGCACGATAACTTAACCATCTGCTTGGCCAATTGAAAGGTTACATAAAGTTGGCATTTAGCAAAGAATTAAAACCATAAAATAGTCTCTAGCCCAGTATAACGTCCCTATATCTTATGCTTGAGCTTTCAAAGGTGGATCTACCAAAAACACTAAGTTCTATAAGTCAGACCTCGACTTGTATCTCTTTTCCCCATAAAACAGGTGCAATAAGAACCATTATACGTCATGACTCCCATCTAATAAGCTAGAATTTTCGTCATATTGTAAATCCGCATAAATACTGCATGAAATCTTGCCAAATTTACCGTAATTCATACCACTTTACATGTCACTCATCGTTCAAGCTTGCAACTTCCCTTACTTTGAATCTTACATAGCCACACGAGGTATAAACTGCACAATAACTCGACAAGCTTATCTTAACTCATATCTCTAACATCATCTGAGAAATACTTAGTCGTCGCTAGATTTGCTACCATAGAACGTAATCACAATGTCGTTAAACATCGAACCACCAAGATCAAAGTACTCACTTAGGAGAAGCCTACTTATCTCATCCAAAGGCCGACGTAAAAGGAAGCTTCGAGCCGCTTGTTCACGCATACGAAATATCGTGTACGACACTGCTTACGAGTTATAGTGTTGAAAGTGCTTCTCGCCTCGTCGAACACAACGAAATACCGACACATAATTCTGTTGAACGTTGCCACAATACGCATCTTATAGAAAATTGTTTTGTTAACTAGTAATCAAGTGATCGACCTCCAAAAGGTCCATGTCATATCATACTTCATAAAATGAGTGTTTTCAATGACCTTTAACCGCAGGAATATCTACCAAATTTTTGGCATGACCTATTCATTTATAGTCGAACCCATCACCTGTAAATTTGTCCCATTTAACTATTTCAATTCCACCAATCTCCTCAAATCACAAAAATACCACCATCCATGACATTCCAAACAATTTCTGAAGCTATTTTAGAGTATCGACGTAACTGTGATAATACAAATATAAATCTTGGCATCTACGCCAACGATAAGATTTTGAATCTGTAAGATTGATGGATAATCTTCTTGACACATGCTATCAAGAGAGTAATGTATTAAGATGGAACAAAATCACACAAAACAGATCCAAACAGAACATAACGAATCAGAATGAAACACCTTCGCTGAAAGAGTGTACACGGTTTAGCCCAATTTACTCTAGTCTGCATAATAGTGCGAACAATAATAATGTCCATGAGGCGACCTCAAACTCCATAACCCTACTAACTACACATTCATTCAATCCTCCTTGTATAACCTTTCAATCTATAGAAGTAGTTAAACATGACGCAAGAAACTTGAAAGTTGAACATAACATAGGGACATAAATGTTAGACGTAACACATGAAGCTTGTATTTGAACGTAACTAAGGAGACTATGAGACTGGCTACGACGAAAGCAAGGACTTTGAACACAACGGCCCATCGACATAGCTATTAACTTGGTAACTCGATGCTAAACCATGGCTCATGAGGTGTTAGTGCAAAAGCCAACAATCATGTCGTGACGTTGATTGAAACGAATCTGACGGCCAGATCAAACTACCATCCAATCTGACGGCCCTAAATAATTGACCGCTGCAAGGTTTTCTTGTTCAATTTCTTTCTACTACAAACTTCAAAAAATCATAACAATTTGCTCGGACCTTAAAAAAATCATAACAATTCGCTCCAGACATGCTATACATACTCAAATACCCTAAGTGTCACAACTACAAGAGTCTAGAGAACCTGACAACCTAATGCTCTGATACCAAGCTGAAAGGACCCAACCCCGATTTAGTTTCCTAAACCGGAATCAAACCCCTTCTGAAAACACGAACTTGAAAAAACCACAAAAATTTCGGCAGAGTTTCGTTACTAACGCGGAATTTCCATTAACCTGCACCCGAAAACATACTTCATACTTTGCCACAAAAGCCAAACCGTAAGCACCAATCCCATCCGGATTTCTCAATATCATAACAATAAAGTAAAGCAGTAAACAAAACTGTACTTTACAGAAATCCGGAGAAAAACATACGATAACATATCAGTAGTGTATCAGAGCGACCTCTAGTGTATGTATACAAAATATACAACAGTAGGCAAAACAAGAAACCTACTGGAAAAGAAAGGTAGCTCAAACGCTAAGCCTCTGATCGCGACGTGAAACACCAGAATCTGAACTGCTAACTGGGCACGAAAATCAAAAATCCCAGGGGAAAGGCAAATAAAATCGTTAGAGTGAGTGGACGAAAAAAATCATATGCCTTTCACCATTAACATATATCATAAAATCAAGCAAACCGAGTTCGGAAAAAAATGGAGGTGCCAGGCGAATCTCTCAAGCCCGACGGTCAGGCGAATCTCTCAAGCCCGACGGTGATAGGCTAGGTGAATCTCTCAAGCCTAGCGGGCACATAAGAGGAATCTCTCAATCCTAGATCTGACTACCGGTGATCGGCCAAGTAGCCAATGAATCGATGCTAAATAAATGCCATCACCATATAAAATATAAAACAATACCTCCAAAAGCAGTAAATAATCTCAACATCGTATATAAATAAATGCGGAAATCACGAACTCGCTACAACAGTGAAAATAGAAAAGTCCACTCACAGGTGAGCACAGGGCGCACACGCGCTAATCACGAGATCTGGCGGAAGATCCCTCGTACAATGTACGATCTCGATCCCCTGAATAATCAACAAATATAACTGATCAAAATCATAGTTCATCACACTGTACCACACCTCGAAAACCAACCGTTCCCGGAAACATATAACTCGGTACAAAATAATCGATGTAAACTCCCGAAATCTCCACATAAACCCTCGACTAAAAATTCGGCTTCCAAATCAACTCGAAAACCTCAAGGCGATGATCGGGGCGCGAATACGAGCAAAACGACATATAACTCGACAAATTTCAAAAAGTCAACGGGTCGCCAGAGCTCCGCCGTTGACCGCCGCCGGCGGCGGCGCCGCGCAGTCAACCGGAGAGATTTCCTGGTGGCCAAGCTCCCAAAATGTTCTCCTCCTCAAGCCAAGAAACTTTCCCAAAAGGGTCACCACCATCCAGCCACCACCGTGGCCGGAAATCAGCTCGAAACATCAAATTCCCAAACCGGCCGGAAAAATCTTCTCCGGCAAAATCCGTCACCGTGAGGCCATCTCGGCCTCCCAACCTCAAGAGGCCACCTACCTACCTCAAACCCAACATTTTCCACCAAAAACCCCCCTCGGAAAATCGCCGGAACGCCACCCCCCGTCGAACCCGATTCCGGTAAGATTTTCCCCATTTTCAAACCGTTCGTTCTCCCTCAAATTCAAATCAATTTTCACAATTCCAAGTTCCAAACAGTTGCAAATCAAGAGAGGAATCGAAATATACCAAAATCGGAGTCGGAGGTGGCCGAAAACAGAAGGTTGCCGACGAGTCAAACGACGGTGAAGTTTTTCTCCTCTGGTCAACGCGGGTCAACTCACCTAAAGCTGGTCAACGCCGGTCAAACTTCTCGAACAGTGTTTTCAACAATTTTTCGACTATTTTTCGATATTTATACTCGCGGCTCGGAACGATCGATGGTCCAAAATGGAACACATCCACGTTTCGGATAACTCAAATACGAACGGATAAACACGACGAAATTCCGCGATTTCAAATATTCATAACATATTCCTCGGTCGTCAAAATAATTATCCAGAACCGCCCACGAACTCGAAATCACGCGAACTACAACTCTCGAGAAGAGACTCAACTCAAATTCTCGCCCGATAATTAAGTCGTGAACTGAACCACCAATTCAATTAATTTATCGAAAAACTGTGATTACGCGTAAACTCGTGGATTAAGCCGATTACTATACTTATTCCATTTCGGATCGTCACAAATCGACCCCCCTTAAAAAAATTTTGACCTCGAAATTTACGTACCTGTCAGGTAAACAGATGAGGATACTGCTCCTGCATACGCTGCTCAGTCTCCCAGGTGGCCTCCTCAACTGAGTGATTCTGCCACAAGACCTTCACAAGCGGTATCACACGGTGCCTCAAATTTTGCTCACGCCGATCGAGAATCCATACCGGCTCCTCCACATATGTCAAATCCTCCTGAATAGGTAGCTAATGTGGTGCTAACACATGCGATGGATCTGGAATATACTTCCGCAACATTGAAACATGGAAAACGTCGTGTACACGAGCCATCTCTGAAGGCAACTCAAGTCTGTAAGCCACGGCACCAACCCTCTCGGTGATCTCGTACGGACCAAAGTACAGTGGTCGAAGCATGCACAACTCCCCTCCACAGAGATAGTTTCAGGAAGACCCAATTTCCCACATCGAACCCAAGACTCTTTCTTCTCACGTCCGCATAATTCTTCTAGCGATCTTGGGCAATCTTCAATCTGTCTCGGATAATCTGAATGTCCTCTATGGTGCTCTTCACCAGATCAGGGCCAATAAGCCATCGCTCGCCCACCTCACTCCAACACAATGGAGTGCGGCACTGCCTCCCGTATAGGGCCTCATACGATGCCATCTCAATACTGGCATAATAGCTGTTGTTGTAAGCAAACTCAATCAAATGTAGTTGCTGGTCCCAATTTCCTCGAAACTGCAAAACACAAGACCGCAACATATCCTCGAGAGTTTGAATAGTACGCTCAAACTGCCCGTCAGTCTGAGAATAAAAAGCTGTACTGAAACGCAATCTAGTGCCCGAGACTCGCTGCAAGGCCTGCCAGAACTCTAAGGTAAACTGACTGTCTCGGTCAGAAACAATAGATACAGGCACACCATGCAGTCGAACGATCTCCGCCAAATACAGCTTTGCCAATCTGCCCACTGAAATCTTCCCCGGAAGTGTAAGAAAATGAGCGGATTTCGTCAATCGATCTACGATAACCCAAATACCAGTATTTTCAGTCGAAGTACGCGGTAACTGATACACAAAATCCATGGTAACGTGCTCCCACTTCCAAACCGGAATTTCCATGGGCTGTAACTTTTCTGCAGGCTTCTGCCTCTTCGCTTTAACCTGCTGATAAATCAAACATCTGCTCACATATGCGGCAATCTCTCGCTTCATATTGTGCCACCAGTAATAAGCTCAAAGTGTACGAAACATTTTCGTACCACTGGGATGCATCGCATACGCCGAACAATGAGCTTCGTCTAAAATCTCTTTCTTCAGACTCTCGTCCCTGGGTACACATAATCTGCCTCTGAAAAGCAACGTACCATCATCACTCTACCGAAACTCTGTTAGCACACCATTCCGAATCATGGTCTTCTTGTCCAACAGGTAGGAATCCACATCCTGAGCTTCCCGAACCTGATCAACCAACACCGATCGAACCTGGAAGCTAGCCAACAAAGCTTCATCGTCATCCCACTCGAACTCAGCTCCCGTAGCCCGAAGCTCGGCTAACATCGAAACCCTGGCCACACATACATGAAACAAAAAAGCTTCAGATTTCCAACTGAGTGCATCTGCAACGACATTAGCCTTCCCTGGATGGTACTCGAAAGTGCAATCATAGTCGTTGATCAACTCCATCCATCTGCGCTGCCTCATATTCAAATCTGGTTGCGTGCGCAAGTAAGTGAGACTCTTGTGATCGGTGTATATCTTACACTGAGCTCCGTACAAGTAGTGTCTCCAACTCTTCAACGCTAATACAATAGCAGCCAACTCCAAATCATGCGTCGGATAGTTGACTACATGTGGTTTCAGCTGTCTGGAACCATAGGCCACAACTCTGCCATGCTGCATCAGAACACAACCAAGTCCCAACTTCGATACATCTCTGTAAACCACGAACTCACCGCTGTCGTTAGGTAAAGTCAGAACTGGTGCAGTAGTCAACTTTTCCTTCAGGAGCAAGTAACTCTCCTCACATGCATCGGACCATTCAAACTTGACGCCTTCTTCGTCAATCTGGTAAGTGGAGTAGCAATCCGTGAAAAATCCTGCACAAAGCGCCGATAGTAGCCTGCCAAACCCAAGAAACTCCTGATCTCTTGTACGGTGGTAGGTCTATTCCAATTCAACATGGCTTCGATATTGTCAGGATCCACGCTGACTCCTTCAGCTGATATCATGTGACCTAAAAACTTCACGCTATCCAACCAAAACTCACACTTGCTGAACTTCGCAAACAACTGATTGTCCCGCAAAGTCCGCAAAACAGCTCGTAAATTGTTCTTGTGCTGGCCCACACTGCTGGAGTAAATCAGGATGTCGTCGATGAATACGATCACAAACTTGTCCAGAAATCGTCTGAACACCCGGTTCATCAAGTCCATAAAAGCTGCGGGGGCATTGGTCAACCCAAACAGTATAACCAAGAAATCGTAATGTCCGTACCGTGATCTGAAAGCTGTCCTGGCCACATCTGACTCTCTGATCCTCAACCGATGGTATCCGGACCTGAGATCAATCTTCGAAAAGACTGAAGCTCCCTTGAGCTGATCAAACAAGTCGTCAATCCGCGGCAACAGATACTTGTTCTTCACAGTGACCTGATTCAGCTTCCGGTAATCAATACACAACCGCATGGAACCATCATTCTTTCGCACAAACAGTACAGGAGCACCCCACGGTGATACACTGAGTCGATATGGGTCCAGTGCCCGGTAATAGCTCAATGGTGAAATCGATCTTCCGAACTGGAGGAATACCCGGTAACTCCTCCGGAAATACATCTGGAAACTCGGAAACTACCTCAATATCACCAATGTCTGGTACAGCAGCCATAGTATCCACAACATGAGCTAAGTAGGCAACACAACCCTTCTTCATCATCCGATCAGCCTTCATCGCTGAAATCACACATGGCAATGAAGTATTCTTCTCACCGCGAAACAAAATCACGGGGAAACCTGGTCGTCGAAACACAACCTCCTTCCTGTGACAATCGAACATAGCCCAATGTGTCTCCAAGAAGTCCATACCCAAAATCACATCAAAGTCGACGATATCCAGCAATAACAAATCCGCGGCTAAACCATGACCTCCAATAAAAATCTCACAATCTCTATATACCCAACCAATACTCACAACCTCACCGGACGGATACAACACTTTCCACAACCCCGGAAGTGGAGATGCAGGTACAGTAGCTAAAGATGATAGTCTATATTACATGAATGAATGGGTAGCACCTGGATCTAGCAAAGTAAGTACTGGATAACCAAAGACATGCAACGTACCGATAACAACCTCCGGTGAAGTTCTGCCCTCGCGCAATGTCATAGCATGAACCCTAGCCTGCCCGGCTGGTCGTCCATGCTGAGGGTGTCCCTGCTGTCCGCCCTGGCCAGAAAACTATACTAGTCGAGCCTCAAAAGTGCTACCTCGCTCTCCTCTGGAACTCTAAGCCGCATGTCAGTCAACACCAGCAAGCTGAAAACATTCTCTTGCATAGTGACCCTCCTGGCCACAACGATAACAAACGACAGTGCCTCGCTGACATGGACCAACATGATGCCTGCTGCAGAGACTACACAATGGGTACTCCCTCGGTACGGCAAAAGTGCCACCGGTACGACGAGGATAACTAGAACCGCTAGAACCCCCACTAAACTGTGGTCGCTGCGGTCGCTGCGGTCGATCCCTCCTCTATCTCTGCCTCTGTCTAGGTGTACTAATTGGTGGTCTATATGGTCCACTGCCCGAGGATGATGCCGATCCGGAAGTATCAGAACTCAGCCTCTTGGAAGGTCCCTCACTCGGTCTACCCTCCTCAAACCGTCGAGACTGGTATCTCATCTGCCTTTCCTTCTCGATTTCCTCACCTCGGAGTGCTGCACTCACGAACTCATCAAAGTTGTTCCGAGGCATCGTAGTCAGAGTCCCCTTGATGTTCAAGTTCAAACCCAGCTCAAATCTACGGCACTTGGCTTCCTCTGTAGCCACCATGTCACGATCAAACCGAGATAAGCGGGTAAATCTATCCCGGTACTCAAGCACAGACATACTGCCCTGCCTCAAATTAGTGAACTCCTCATACTTCCGCTGCTGTGTAGCCTGGTTGAAGTATCTCCGCATAAACAAATCTCAAAACAAAGTCCACGGAGTATCAACCGGAACTCTATCGGTGCTAACCCACCAGAAGTATGCAACTGACTCAAGTAACCCAACTGCTGCCACTGTCATCTGCTCAGGGGTAAAACGCAGACGCTCACAAACGCATTCAACCTGAACCAACCACGCCTCACAAATCTCTGGATCAGCTGAACCCGAAAAGACAGTCGTACCAGCAGTATGAGCTTTGACTATAGGGTCAAAATGCTCCTCCAAACGCAACACTCGCATAAGCAAGTCATACGTCTGGCGATCCTCATCAGAATCCACATCCCGACTAACACGGGGACGACGTCGAGGAGGTATCCTACTGATATAAGATAAGCATTAGATACAATCACAAGGAACGTAATCATGAGGCCTCAGATATTTGAACATATACAACACCCGAAGCATTGATGAGTAACCGCTGGCCAGTCGAGTCATCGCTCCAGACATGCTATACATACTCAAATACCCTAAGTGTCACAACTACAAGAGTCTACAGAACCTGACAACCTAATGCTCTGATACCAAGCTGAAAGGACCCAACCCCGATTTAGTTTCCTAAACCGGAATCAAACCCCTTCTGAAAACACGAACTTGAAAAAACCACAAAAATTTCGGCAGAGTTTCGTTACTAATGCGGAATTTCCATTAACCTGCACCCGAAAACATACTTCATACTTTGCCACAAAAGCCAAACCGTAAGCACCAATCCCATCCGGATTTCTCAATATCATAACAATAAAGTAAAGCAGTAAACAAAACTGTACTTTACAGAAATCCGGAGAAAAACATATGATAACATATCAGTAGTGTATCAGAGCGACCTCTAGTGTATATATACAAAATATACAACAGTAGGCAAAACAAGAAACCTACTGGAAAAGAAAGGTAGCTCAAACACTAAGCCTCCGATCGCGACGTGAGATACCAGAATCCGAACTGCAAACTGGGCACGAAAACCAAAAAGCCCAGGGGAAAGGCAAATAAAATCGTTAGAGTGAGTGGACGAAAATAATCATATGCCTTTCACCATTAACATATATCATAAAATCAAGCAAAGCGAGTTCAGAAAAAAATGGAGGTGCCAGGCGAATCTCTCAAGCCCGACGATCAGGCGAATCTCTCGAGCCCGACGGTGATAGGCTAAGTGAATCTCTCAAGCCTAGCGGGCACATCAGGGGAATCTCTCAACCCTGGATCTGACTACCGGTGATCAGCCGAGTAGCCAATGCATCGATGCTAAATAAATGCCATCACCATATAAAATATAAAACAATATCTCCAAAAGCAATAAATAATCTCAACATCATATATAAATAAATACGGAAATCACGAACTCGCTACAACAGTTAAAATAGAAAAGTCCACTCACAGGTGAGCACAGCGCGCACACACGCTAATCACGAGATCCGACGGACGATCCCTCGCCCAATGTACGATCTCGATCCCCTGAATAATCAATAAATATAACTGATCAAAATCATAGTTCATCACACTGTACCACACCTCGGAAACCAACCGTTACCGGAAACATATAACTCGGTACAAAATAATCGATGTAAACTCCCGAAATCTCCACATAAACCCTCGACTAAAAATCCAGCTTCCAAATCAACTCGAAAACCTCAAGGTGATGATCGGGGCACGATTACGAGCAAAACGACATATAACTCGACAAATTTCAAAAAGTCAATGGGTGGCTAGAGTTCCGCCGTTGACCGCCGGCGGCGGCGGCGGCCTGCCGTCAACCGGAGAGATTTCCCGGCGGCCAAGCTCCCAAAATGTTCTCCTCCTCAAGCCAAGCATCTTTCTTAAAGGGGTCACCACCATCCAGCCACCACCGTGGCCAGAAATCAACTCGAAACATCAAAACTCCAAACCGGCCGGAAAAATCTTCTCCGGCAAAATCCGTCACCGTGAGGCCATCTCGGCCTCCCAACCTCAAGGGGCCACCTACCTACCTCAAACCCAACATTTTCCACCAAAAATCTCCCTCGGAAAGTCGCCGAAACGCCATCCCCCATCGAACCCGATTCCGGCAAGATTTTCCCCAATTTCAAACCGTTCGTTCTCCCTCAAATTCAAATCAATTTTCACAATTCTAAGTTCCAAACAGTTGCAAATCAAGAGAGGAATCGAAATATACCAAAATCGGAGCCGGAGGTGGCCGGAAACAGAAGGTCGCCGACGAGTCAAACGGCGGTGAAGTTTTTCTCCTCTGGTCAACGCGGGTCAACGCATCCAAAGCTGGTCAACGCCGGTCAAACTTCCTAAACAGTGTTTTTGACAATTTTTCGACTATTTCCGATATTTATACTCGCGGCTCGGAACGATCGACGGTCCAAAACGGAACACATTCACGTTTCGGATAACTCAAATACGAACGGATAAACACGACGAAATTCTTCGATTTCAAATATTCATAACATATTCCTCGGTCGTCTGTGACGACCCGAACCAGAATCAGATGTGTGTTTGGCACGATTCTCGAGATTTGGTTTTAGTCGCAGTTTTGCGATATTGTGTGGTTTGTCGATCCGTTTCGCGACTATGTTTTCAGTCGAGAATTTGAGTTGAGTGTCTTCACGGAAGTTGTAGAGTACGTGATTTCGGGTTCGTGGGCGGTTTCGGAAGATTTTTCCGATAATCGAGGAATATTTTATGATTATTTGAAGTTTCAGGTTCCGACGAGTTTATCCGATTGTTTCGAGTTTATCCGAATTGTGATGGTTATCCATTTCGAATCGTCGTTTGACCCGAGGGACGAGTATAAATATCGAAAAGTCGAAAATAGTCGTGAATTGTCGGAAACTTCATTGTGAACTTTGACCAAGCTTTGACTTTTGGTTGACTTTCCTATTTTGGAAAGTGGAAGAGCTGCCGAGAAGGGGAGGTTTCCCGAACGGGAAAGTGAACTCCGGCGACCGGATTCCGGCAACCATCCACCTCGGGACAGGTACTAATCGCTTCCCCTTGAGATTTCGAACATGATGGTGTGTGATTTGAGATGAATTGATGTGCCATGGGTTGAACCCGATTCGGGTTAGGATCGCCGGAATCGGCTTTAATGGCGACGGTGGTTCCGGTGATGGTTGGAGGCCAAGAGCTTGGGGGTTTTGCTCCCCACCTCGTGGTGGAGCTACCTAGTTGGTTAGTTTGGGACGAGGATGAGGGATTTGGTGAACCCGAATAGGGATTTGGGTTTGGATTTCCGTTTTGGTTTTGAAAAATTGACATGGTTCCTTTGTGAATTGGCTCTTATGGTAGAAGGAAATGTTGCTCGAAATGATGAGACCTTGTGATCTGGAAATTTTGGCCTTGTAATTCCTCCGTTGACGGCGCGCCGCCGCCGGCGGCGGCGGTCAACGGCGGTCAACGGCCGGAAAAGTCAAATTTCAGATTTCGATGTAATTAATGTCATTTTTCTCGTAATCACGCCCTGGTTATCGTACGGAGGTTTTCGGGTTGTTTTGGTTAGCCGATTTTCAGTCGAGATTTCGAGTGGGGATTTCGGGATTTCCGTAATTCATTTTGCACCGCATTTTGTATTTTCGGGAACGGTTGGTTTCTGTGCATCCGTTCAGTGTTGTGGATTACGATTTTGATCAGTTATGTGTATATGTATTCAGGAGATCGAGATCGAGATCTGGATCGTGATCGTGCTTCAGGCGAGGGATCTTCCGCCGGACCACGAGTTTAGCGCGTGTGCGCATGTCGAGAGTCTGTGAGTGGACATTTTATTTTCACGGATTGATTGCGAGTCTTTTATATACGTTTTATGAACTTGAGCATGCTGCACGATTATGGTTTTACGAGCATGAGATTTCATACGAGATTATGTTTATTACGAGCATGTGTTATACGATTTATTATATACACGGATATACGTATACGAGTATATATACACTTATATGTTGTTTCATGCATTTGCATCGAAATGTTTATGATTTGGTTTACACAGAGTACAGTCTCAGTTATGTTGTTGTATCGATACACATTGGCTTCTCGGCTGATCCCCGAGTACGCTCCGGGGGGGGACAGATATCCTGACCCGAGGCCTTTCTGGCTAGGAATCACGTGTGGGTCTGGGATCCCGTGATTCAGACTGTGCTATCGCGTGGTAGTCCATGAGTGATTCCGCGATTTTATATTGCATGCTCTGTACGCGTGAGGAGTTGGAGTCTCCCTCGTGTACCCGGACGCGTGAGGAGTTGGAGTCTCCCTCGTGTACCATTTCTTGTTTATGCATTTGACTCGCATATGATTTTATATATATATATTACTGGTGAAAGACATTTATTTTCGTCCACTCACTCTAACGTGTTTATTGTCTTTCCCCTGGGCTTTTCGGTTTTCGTGCCCAGTTTGCAGTTCAGGTTTGGTGTTTCACGTCGCGGTTTGGAGGCTAGTGATCAGAGTCATCTGTGTTTTCCAGTAGGTTTCAGTTTCACCTACTGATGTACATATTGTATATGTTTTACACTAGAGGTCGCTCTGATACATTCCGATACTTGTTTATACGGATTTTCTCAGATATACATATATATAGTACAGTATGTTACTGTTTGTTGATTATATTGATGTTGAGAAATCCGGATGGGATTGGTGCCCACGGTTTGATTTTTGTGGCATAGGACGAAGTGTTAATTTCCGCGTGCAGGTTATGGTAATTCCACGCTAGTAACGAAACTCTGCCGAAATTTTGAAAAGCTTTTGTTGGTTCGTATTTTCGAAGGGGTTCGATTCCGGTTTAGGGAGCTAAATCGGGGTTGGGTCCTTTCATCGTCGAAATAATTATCCCGAACCGCCCACGAACTTGAAATCACGCAAACTACAACTCTCGAGAAGAGACTCAATTCAAATTCTCGCCCGATAATTATGTCGTGAACTGAACTACCAATTCAATTAATTTACGAAAAACTGTGATTACGCGTAAACTCGTGGATTAAGCCGATTACTATACTGATTCCATTTCGGATCGTCACAAAAAATCATAACCTATGAAAAGTTAATTTTTAGTCGCGGTGAATCTCGATAAATGTATTATGTAGTGATGAATTCGATAATTAGCTCGACTAACGAAGATTAAGTCATTAATTTGGGTCCGGGTCATTCCAACACATGTGCTTTAATTTTCACATGTCACTCATGTTTGACAATTAAGGTGGATTGAGTGCCTATGTTTGACAGTTAAGACGGAATCGTGTCGATAGGTATCTGACTAGAGTTGCATACTTGCATGTTCGATTTTCTGAAGGATCGTTTGTGGTGTTGGATTGTTTGTCTAGAAAAAAAACTGCTGGTATGATCCATATATTTGCTTTGCTTTGACTTGAGATTTGCTTTCATCACCATTGTGTTCATATTATATCTAAGCTCTTGGGATACCTTTCCCACTCATGATTTGGGTGCTCGATTTTGATTCCATAATTAGGTAAATTGTGACTATGATTTTGGTAAAATTGGATAATTTGGTTTGATTATGATCCTGCATTCAATTGAATCTCTGGGTTTAATGTTATAGCTTTGAAAGTTAATTTTTTATAGTGCTAAATTTGAATAAGCAGCCTTCCTACTTCTTTTATAATTTTGGTGCCACTTTTGTGTCATATCCTCACTCTTAATTGTTAAGGATCAGAGGACAAGCATAGGGATGTTTGGTTAGTTTTACCTATTTAATTTCGAAACATGTTATTTGTATAGGGTATGCTGGATAAATAACTTACATGTTGTATATAGACAAGGACTAAGCATTTACCTTCAGTTGTTATCAACATGATTTCAATTAATCTGTCAGACATGCTACCCAGCTATATATGTCTTGAATTGAGGAAAAGAAGGAAAAACAAAACAACAAAATAGTGAAGCAATGTGTTCCGAAGGAAGTGGGAATTTGGAGGAAGAGAAGACTCAAAAGAGTGAAACTGGGTCATCAAAAAGTTTAGGAAAGAAGAAGAAGAGATAGTGAAGATTGGAGATTTGAGTACAAAAGAAAATTCGGATGTAGAAGGGGTTCAAAAACTCAAGTAGAAGAAGAATTTTGAGATAATACTGCAGGTGTGTTTGGATAGAGGATTTTAGTTTTCCTTGGAATTTAAAAATACTAGAAATCACAATTTCTTGATTTTAAATTCCATCATTTGAGAATTTCGCTGTTTGAATTATTTCATAAAGAACTTTAGAAATAACAAGAATTACAAATATATATATGATTGGATATTATATTTAAAAATGACAAAGATTTGACAAGAGTAACTTTGATTTATATGTTGTCTCCATTCATGAAATCCCTACACACCAACTTGATTCACTAGACATAATTACATCTTCGGAAGTCCAAATTAATGTTTCAAGCAAAAGCACATGTGATTTTTGAATTATATTCAGAACATATATATAAGTTACTTGCAGAGACCATTCCAAGACTACACGAAGTAAACTTCAATATCATAATCTCATGGAAACTTCATAACTTGCATAGTAAAATTTGTAAATATCCAAAGTTGAGCTACACATGGATTGATAGCCTTATTTAATTGCTGAAATGACTACTATGTCTTGATAATGGTTTTCTAAAGAAATAATTATAAATAAGTACCAACTGCTACCATATTGGAGGTTATGTAGATCCATGTGAGATGATCATTAATACCATATTTTTCTTCACATCCACTGGGACCTTCAATATCAAAAATTGTTTGTCTTCTTTATAAACCAAGCACATGCTTTTATTTGTTCCTCTCTTTTAAGGTTTGGTATAGCCATAGTTTCCATCCGTACATTTTTTGGAGCAAGATTTTTTGTTGTAGCACGAACAAGTTCCTCAAAAGATAAAGTCATTCAATTCACTGAAGCACCCAAGACATCTTTAGTTGCAACTTTTCTCCTTTGAGGAGGTACATTGCTAGGAGGTGTTGCTCGAGTTCTTTTCCTTTGAGAATTAGGTGGGTTCGGTAAAGTGTCTTCTATGATATGAATGTCTTCTATACCTTGGTCATCAACTTCCAAATTAACATGATTAACCTCCTTAACATGAGGAGTCATTATCTCAGTAGCTTCTACCCCAGTTTTAGCACCTTCTCCAATTGCTCTATCTTTTCCACAAATATCAATAATATAATCTCAATTAGGGATCTGTTTATACCTGTAGCTTGAAGCAGCCTCATGAGACTGAAAAAAAATGGACCAACAAATTAGACAATAAACATAAAATTTAGATAACTAAGACTAGTTCATGTATATTAGTATACTTTCACATACTCTTCCTATACACTATTTTCATCTACATTTATCATTTACGTTGAGGAATCTCAGCTAAATCCACTTTGGCTTAGTATGTCACTCACTATTCTATAACAATTTCTCCATGATTTCAAACGATTTTTAATGTTGTTCGAAGTTGTTTGAATGTCGAATTGCGCAGACAAAATAGCAGCAGGTGTATTGAAAGCAACATCTTTCCAACCATTATCTTCTTTGTTACCTGATTTGCGTTCTTCATGCAATAAATTAGTCAATTCACATTCCATATCCAAATTTCACCGCATATAGTTGCTTTTGCCTTCATTCTTGATGTTGGTTTTTGCTTCTTTTTTTCCATTTGATATTTTGTTTCTTCACCATTTTGGCCTGTAATTTTCAACTGTTAGTGAAATATGAATAATATTATAGACAAACTCATAAATAAAAATCCTGCACCAAAACGTACAAAATGTAAACCAAGCCATTTCAATTAACCAAAACTCGTGTCCTGCACCACAACTAATAAAATATTAGATGCACATGAAAACAAATGGATACCTGGAAACTAAAAGAACAAGAATGGAACAGAGAGATCATTACAAAGAAAAAGTAAGGTGCTGCAGTAGTTTGATAATTACTACTAAAAGAATAAAAATAAAGTAAAGAATGACTTCACAGCAAGAACAAACATTAAACGAAATAGAGAGAACTATGAAACAAAAAATGAAACAGAGAAATATATTAAAGATGTTATAATGAGGTACTGTATAATTGTAGACAAGGTCATTACAAATTGAAGATCAATCTGAAAAAAAAAATCATTCTAAGAACAAGAACAAGCTATGTCTATTTATTCGGAAATCATGGATTTGCATCATATCGTGCTTGATACTCTTCAAACATCTTCAATGCAAATGTATCACAAAAATTTGTCCACTGTGGAGTAGTCTAAACACATGTAATCATCTCATTTAGATTATTTGCATCAGTGTCAGTATGTGAGCGGTTTAATAACTCCAAATTGACATTAGGTAGTAAACTTGATTCTTAATCTTCCAAAATAGGATGTGTAGCTTGCTTAATTCTAATGAAATTGTGCAACAAGCACTGATAATCCTAATTTGTGTTTTGATGTTGAAAAAGGATGGAGTACACATTATACTCCATTGCTTTTTCAACAATCCAAATGATCTTTCAATTACATTCGTTGCAGTTGAAAGATGAAAGTTATACAATTCTCTTTCATTTTTTGGTCGATTTCAAATCCATTCATTTAAGTGATATCTAGTGCCCCAATATGGTGCTAGAAAATCAGGTCCATTACTACATCCCACATCCACCAGAAAATATTTATCTACGATGAAAATTAGAATAGAGATCAGACTAATGTAAAACTAATATTATAAATTATCACTTGGAACATTGAGCTGTTTATTCCTATGAAGAGCATCTCTCTAAACACGTGCATTGGACACTGAACCCTCCCAACCAGGTAATATATAAATGAACTTTAAATCTGGGGCATAAAATCCTACGACATTAGAAGAAATATCATCCTTTCTATTTTGATATCTTGGTTTGTCCTCAGCTGACATGGTTTTGTGAATGTGAGTTCCATCAAGTGCCCATAGACAATTTTAAAACCAAGATAGAAGATTGGCAGAAAAAATAGTAAGCTTAAGATTTTTAACTTAAGTAAGCATAAGTTTACTCTAGGTATAAGATTATTACCTCAAACCACTTCCACTTCTCTCTTTCTAAATTATTGATGGTTGAAGAATGAAACTTTAAGTATTCTTTACTTAGTCATATCATTGCATACAAAACATTGTGAAATTGTTGACTAACCGTCTCCTTATACTATTACACATGATGCATCATACAACTGGGAAATACTGTTGCAAACTGGGGTCAAAAATCGTTGTGTTACTACATGTTATCTGAGATATCATCAGACAGCGGTGATTTAAATGTTGTATGACAAAGCTCCTACAACGATTGTTTTATAAACCATTGTGTAATGAAACATGCCAGTTCGCTTGAGCCACCATGCGAGCTTGGCATTCAGCGCACGCATGACATATGGCATGGCATTGAGCATGACATTCGACATGGCATTCAGCGCGCGCATAGCATTCGGCATGTCATTGCATTCAGATGAGAAAGTTCAGTGAAGAAAATGACATCACACAATGTTTTTAGACTTTATATCGTTGCAAAACTTTGTTTGTTAATTGTTCAGACATCATTATAATCATAAATATTGTTGTTGAATATGTCTTTATGTATATGTATCTAGGTAAAACATACAACAAATGTTTTGTAAAATCATTGTATGATATCATGTGAGACAACAGTTTTTCCATTTTCTTGTTGTATGAGTTGTTTTTAGAAGCTATATATTATACACTGCATGTTGATTGTTGGTCTTTCTCTGTTGTGTAAAGCTCAATTATTCATACCCTTCACACAACAAAGTATAAAAATCATAACAATAATGTTGTATGATTTAAATCTATAATATACCATTTATATATAAACTAAAACCATTCCATTTAGTATTCAAAAGAATTTGTTATATTGATGCATAAAGGCAATATCCATGCAATTAGAAGTCTAACTAAATACATAATAATAGGCTATATCTATGAGTTCTAAAAGCTATGATTGCAAAAATATAAAAAAGATTTAAATCATAAACGCATACACAAAATAGGAATGTAAAAGCTATGTCAAATTCACACATTAAGTGTAGATATCTAACTCCTCGCTCTCCCAATTTTCCCATTCTTGCAAAGCGCATGAAGCAATGTGTTATACACCATAGTATTCGGCAGCGCATCGCCAGCCTCCTCCACGGGCACTTGCTCCTGCAAAAAAAAACAAGATTGTTACTAAAACTCAATTAACTAGAACTATCATTAATTGGTTGCAATAGCTCATGTTACAAATCCAGAAATCTAATATCAGAGTTATTTGCTCTTCTACTATCTTTGCTGTTGTTTACCTCTACACTGTACATATGGACAACAAAGCTACTTGCACTATTACGACAACAAAGCTACTTGCACTATGCATCAAAGCAGCTGTCATAGATTAGAAGAGCTATGGCAGGAACGTAACATTAAATTCAATCCAATCTATATAGACACAATCGAGTCATAAGAGTGTAACCACTAGCAAATTCAAGTAACTGAAACATTTGCTAGTAGAATCTATTGTAACTAGCTCAAATGCCAATCTATTGAATCTTACATCAAATAGCATTGAGCACTATGCCTATAAACCTCCATGGAAATATTGTTTATACCAAAAGAGGATAGAGAGAAATAAACACAAAATGTAGAGAGACTCACTTATCCATAAGCAAACATTCAACTATTGTAGCCGATCATACAATTGAACACCATCGCGCGCGCGCTCACTCACACACACACACACACACACACACACACACACACACACACACACACACACACACACACACACACAATGCAAAGCATAAGTGAGAGTGAAACTCGTGCTCCCAACATAAAACACAATCAACACACAGCCTTATCAACACACAGCCTTATCACAAAACACAATTAACAATTACCATTACAAGTGCACAAACTGTCTTAGAAGGTAACAAAAACGAGTGAAGCAAATACAACAAAGATAACCACCACCCGAACATAGTTTTCTGGCAACCTTTCCATCAAAGCAGTGCAAGATTAGGTGCAACAAATTAACCCTAATAGGAGTGAAGGACCAAACAGTAGCTGATACATGAGTGAACCCATGTATGATGTTCACACCTTGACATGTTCATTTTGAGATTCCTGCAACCCATTCATTGTACCCATCCATCTTTATGATGAAGGAACTAGAAATTGGGGTGCCTCCTCCTCCATATGCCTACATATTTCAATTCTATAATTCAATACACGCAATGACTGACTGAATGACACAAAGCAAAAATGGCACAATCACGTTGTGTATAGAAATCACATCTTTATAGAAGACACAACTCAATTTATCTTTTCTTTTCTCCAGAATTCTTCCAACTCTAAGCTAATTATATCCTACATAAAACTCAAACCAAAAAAAAAACAAAACACAGCATATTATAATGAACCTACTGACATAGATTCATGATGTCATTGGAAACCGTCTTGACGGATAACCGAGACTCGTCCAAATCAGATCATTTTTGAAACAGTTCCCTGCACAGCTCCCTGCGATTTGTATCAAATTAAATCACTTCAAGCCAAAACAGGGTTTTGACCCAGAGTGCTATGTCGAGGCTGCTCGAGGCTAGGGTTCAAGAAAAGGAGGTGTGAGAGACTACTCGAGATGAGTTCGACCCAAAATGTCAGCGACGTTGAGCTCGGGCTTCAACGGAAGTCGACACTGCTCGAGCAAAGATGTGACGATGACTGAAGCAGTGGGGATTCTAATTGAGGCAAAGCTTGAGGAGATTCGAGGCGTTGGACATGGTAGACAGTGCGTGCTTCATTGTTACTATGTTATGTCGCGGCAGCATGATGGGGGCCACGGCGACATTAGGGATGGGGCATGACGAGCTAAGGCTGGGGCGTAGCGACGGAGAGCGATGAGGTTCGAGAGTCGAGATGCAGCTGAAGCCAATCGGTGGGGGGATGCAACCGAGAGATGAGAGAGAGAGGATGAGGCATTGAGAGAGAGAAAAATAGAGAGAGGCGAGAGTGTAAAGAGGTTAGGATTAGTTTTTTTTTTCTTTTAGTAGTATTTTTTTGACTCAATGTAAAAAAATTAAAACTATCAAGAAAAAAGCTTGATATTAAAACTCTACGGAGAATTATTCTGCACATAGCAAAATTGTGACGACCCGAACCAGAATCAGTAGTATTGTCGGCACGATTCACGAGTTAGCATATTGTCGCGATTTCACGTTATATGTGTGGTTTGTCGATTTAGTTTGCGACTTTATTATCGGCCGAGAATTTGAATTGAGTTTCTTCACGAGAGTTGTAGAGCACGTGATTTCGAGCTCGAGGGCGGTTCCGGATGATTTTTCCGATAACCGAGAAATATAATATGATTATTTGAAGTTTCAGTTTATCGACGAGTTTATCCGTTAGTTTCGTATTTATCCGAATCATTTTGGTTATTCGTTTTGAACCGTTGATCGTCCCGATACGCGAGTATAAATATCGAAAATAGTCGTAAAATTGTCGAAAACACTGTTTGAGGTTTGACCAGATGTTGACTTTCTATTTTGGGCAGTTTGACCCGTTGACCGAGAAAGGAAACTTTCCCGTTTGGTTTTCGCCGGCCGACTTAGAGTTTCCGTCCACCTCCGGTCACGTGAAGGGTATGGTTCTCTTCCCCTTGAGTTTCTAAGTTGATTTGTGTTTGAAATTGTGAGAATTGATGGGGATTTGAGTGAACCCGAATCGGGTTAGGTATCAGGGTTTCGCCGGTGTGACGACCTGAACCAGAATCAGTTGTGTATTCTGCACGATTCACGAGATTGGTCATAGTCGCAGTTTTACGATATATGTGTGGTTTGTCGATTCTATTCGCGACTATATTTTCGGCAGAGAATTTGAGTTGAGTGTCTTCACGGAAGTTGTAGAGTACGTGATTTCGAACTCGAGGGCGGTTCCGGATGATTTTTCCGATAACCAAGGAATATAATATGATTATTTGAAGTTTCAGTTTTCGACGAGTTTATCCGATTGTTTCGTGCTTATCCGAATAGTGATGGTTATCCATTTCGAATCCTCGATCGACCCGAGGCGCGAGTATAAATATCGGAAATAGTCGTAAAAGTGTCGTAAAAACACTGTTTGGCATTGACTGACGTTGACTTTCCAAAAACAGTAAGTTGACCGTTGACCGCGAAAGGGGGAAGTTTCCCGATTTGGCTTCGCCGTCCGACGTCCATTTTCTAGCCACCTCCGGCCACGGGAAGGGTAAGGATAGCTTCCTCTCATGATTTTGAGTTTTTTGGTATTTGGTTTTATGGGAATTGATGGAGATTTTGTGGAACCCGAATCGGGTTGTGATGCCGGAGTTTGCCGGAGTTGGGTGGTGGTGCTCCGGCGAGTTATGAGGGTGGAGATGTTGGGGTTTCAGCTCCCCTAGCTTAGGTGAAGCTTCCTGGTTGGTTTAATTTGGGTTTGGAGGTGGATTTGGAGAGACCCGAGTAGGTCACCGGAGTTGGAAATTTCGAACTGTTTCGAGGTGAATTGGCCTAGTTCCGGTGAGATTTGGCCTTGGTGCTAGTTGAGGAAAGGCTTGGGCTCGAGGAGACCTTAAATTCTGGAGAGTCTCGCCGTGAAATTCCACCGTTGACGGCGCGGCGGCGGCGGCGCCGGCGGTCAACGGCGGAGCTCCGACGATGAATTGACTTTTTGGTTTTCGACGTTTTTAATGTCTTTTTTCTCGTAATCGCGCCCTGATTATTGTCCAGAGGTTTTCGGATTGATTTGGGTAGCGGATTTTCAGTCGAGGGTTTCGAGTGGAGATTTCAGGAATTCCGTTAATCATTTTGTACTGCATTGTATATTTCCGGGAATGGTTGGTTTCCGTGGTTAAGTATAGAGTTGTGGGTTATGTTTTTGATCAGTTATGTTTTGTGAATATTCAGGAGAACGAGATCGAGATCGTGCTTCAGGCGAGGGATCTTCCGTTGGACCACGAGATTAGCGCGAGTGCGCGTTATGCGAGTCTGTGAGTGGACAATTTCTTTTCACGGATTGATTGCGAGTCTTTCATATATGATTTACGAACTTGAGCATGCGGTTTGATCATGATTTTACGAGCATGTGTTTTACGATTATGCTTATACGAATATACGTATAAGAATATACATACGTACATATTATGTTTTATGCATGTGCATGGAAAAGATTTATGATTTGGTTTACACAGAGTGCAGTCTCAGTTATCAGGGTTGTATCGATACACGTTGGCTTCTCGGCTGATCCTCGAGTACGCTCCGGGGGGGGGGGGGGACAGATATCCTGACCCGAGGCCTTTCTGGCTAGGAATCACGTGTGGGTCTGGGATCCCGTGATTCAGACTGTGCTATCGCGTGGTAGTCCACGAGAGACTCCGCGATATATTTACGATGCATGCTCTGTACGTGGGTTGGAGTCAGCGTTTCCTCACGTACCATTTGATTTTCATGCATTTGACTCGCATATGTTTTTATAACGTATATATATATATTATGTGGTGAAAGACATTTATTTTCGTCCACTCACTCTAACGATTTTCATGTCTTTCCCCTGGGCTTTTCGGTTTCCGTGCCCGGTTGCAGTTCAGGTTCTGGTGTTTCACGTCGTGGTTGGAGGCTAGTGATCTGAGCTACCTGTGCTTTCCAGTAAGTTCTTGTTTCGCCTATTGATGTGTATTTTGTTTATATTTACACTAGAGGTCGCTCTGATACATTCTGATACGTGTTTTATACGGATTTTCTCAGATATATTATATTATACAGATATGTTTTCTGTTATTTGATTTGTTATGATATTGAGAAATCCGGATGGGATTGGCGCCCACGGTTTGGCTTTTGTGGCATAGGACGAAGTGTTATTTTCAGGGTGCAGGTTTATGCAATTCCACGATAGTAACGAAACTCTGCCGAAATTTTGAATGGTTTTTGTTGGTTCGTGTTTTCAGAAGGGGTTCGATTCCGGTTTAGGTAACTGAATCGGGATTGGGTCCTTTCAGCTTGGTATCAAAGCATTAGGTTGTCAGATTCTGTAGACTCTTGTAGTTGTAACGCTTAGGGTATTTGAGTTTATACAACATGACTGGAGTGATGACCCGACTGGCCAGCGGTACTCATCAACCATGCTTGTACCTAATGCTTGTCTTGTATCAGTAGGATGCCTCCTCGACGTGGTCCCTGTGTTGATCGGGAAGCAGATCCTGATGAGGATCGCCAAACGCGCGACTTGCTGATGCGAGTGCTGCGTTTGGAGGAGCGTTATGACCCTGTGGTCAAGGCTCGTACTGCTGGTGCTACTGTGTTTTCGGGTTCAGTTGATCCAGAGATATGCGAGGCATGGTTGGTTCAGGTTGAACGTGTATGTGAGCGTCTGCAGTTTACTCCTGAGCAAATGACAGTGGCAGTAGTCGGATTACTTGAGGGTGATGCATACTTTTGGTGGGTTAGCACCGACAGAGTTCCAGCTGATACTCTGTGGACTTTGTTCCGTGATCTGTTCATGCGGAGGTACTTTAATCAATCTACCCAGCAGTGCAAGTATGAGGAGTTTACGAACTTGAGGCAGGGTAGTTTGTCTGTACTTGAGTATCGGGACAGGTTTACCCGCTTATCTCGTTTTGCGCGTGATATGGTGGCTACTGAGGAAGCCAAATGTCGTAGGTTTGAGCTGGGTTTGAACTTGAATATCAAGGGGACTCTGACGACGATGCCTCGGAACAACTTTGATGAGTTTGTCAGTGCAGCACTCTGAGGTGAGGACATAGAGAAGGAGAGGCAGCAGAGGTACCAGCCGAGACGGTTTGAGGAGGGTGGACCGAGTCAGGGGCCTTCAAAGAGGCAGAGTTCTGATACTTCCGGTTCAGCTTCATCTTCAGGCGGTGGATCTTATCGACCCCCAGCTAGTGTACCCAGACCGAGGTAGAGATGGATGAGAGATCAACCGCAGCGACCACATGCTAGTGGGGATTCCAGCGGTTTCAGTTATCCTCGACGACCTTTTGGCACTTTTGCTACACTGAGGGAGTATCCGTTGTTCAACTTGTGCAATAAGTATCATTTTGGTTCATGTCAGCGAGGCACCCTCAACTGTTATCATTGTGGCCAGGTGGGTCACTATGCGAGGGCGTGTCCTCAGTTGGTTGGTGCTGGTGATCAGGCAGCTCAGAGTTCCGGAGGAGAGCGAGGTGCCACTTCGGGAGCGCGACCAGCACAATTTGCAGGCCAGGGCAGGCAGCAGGGACAGCCTCAGCGAGGACGACCAGCCGAATATGCGAGGGTTCATGCCATGACTCTACGAGAGGGCAGAGCTTCACCGGAGGTCGTTATCGGTACATTATATGTCTTTGGTATTCCAGTACTTGCATTGTTATATCCAGGTGCCACACATTCATTCATATCATTTAGACTATCATCATTAGCTACGGTACCTGCATCTCCACTTCCGGGGTTGTGGAGAGTATTATATCCGTTAGGTGAGGTTGTGAGCATCGGTTGGGTATATAGAGACTGTGAGGTGTTTATTGGTGGTCATGGATTAGCCGCAGATCTGTTATTGCTTGATATTGTGGATTTTGATCTGATCTTGGGTATGGACTTCTTGGAGACGCATTGGGCCATGTTTGACTGTCACAAGAAGGAGGTCGCGTTTCGACGACCTGGGTTACCCGAGATACTGTTCCGTGGCGAGAAGAACACTTCACTACCGTGTTTGATTTCCGCGATGAGGGAAGATCGATTGATGAAAAAGGGTTGTGTTGCTTATTTAGCCCATGTTGTGGACACTTCAGTAGTTGTGTCAGACATTGGTAGTATTGAGGTTGTTTCTGAGTTTCCGGATGTGTTTCCAGTGGAGTTACCTGGTATACCCCCTGTGCGGGAGATTGATTTCACTATTGAGTTGTTACCAGGTACAAGACCGATATCCCAGACACCGTATCGTATGGCGCCGGCGGAGTTGAAGGAGTTACAGATTCAGCTCCAGGAGTTGCTAGAGAAGAGTTTCATTCGACCGAATGTTTCTCCATGGGGTGCTCCGGTGTTATTTGTGCGGAAGAAGGATGGGTCCATGCATTTGTGCATCGACTATCGGAAGCTGAATCAGGTTACGGTGAAGAACAAGTATCCGTTACCGCGGATTGATGATTTGTTCGATCAGCTCAAGGGAGCAGCAGTCTTTTCGAAGATTGATCTTCGATCCGGATATCACCAGTTGAGGATCCGAGACTCTGATATAGCCAGGACAGCTTTCAGGTCGCGGTATGGGCATTATGAGTTCTTGGTTATGCCGTTTGGGTTGACCAACGCCCCCGCAGCTTTCATGGACTTGATGAATCGGGTGTTCAGATGGTTCCTGGACAAGTTCGTGATTGTATTCATTGACGATATTTTGAGCTATTCCAGGAGTGTGGGCCAGCACAAGAAACATTTGCGAGCAGTGTTGCGGACTTTGCGGGACCATCAGTTGTTCGTGAAGTTTAGCAAGTGCGAGTTCTGGTTAGATAGTGTGAAGTTTCTGGGCCACGTGATATCAGCTGAGGGAGTCAGTGTTGATCCCGATAAGATCGAGGCCGTGCTGAACTGGAGTAGACCTACTACTGTACTGGAGATCCAGAGTTTCTTGGGTCTAGCAGGATATTACCGGCGGTTTGTACAGGATTTCTCCCGGATTGCTACACCATTGACCAAATTGACGAAAAAGGGCATCAAGTTTGAGTGGTCTGATGCATGTGAGGAGAGTTATTTGCTCATGAAGGAGAGATTGACTACTGCACCGGTTCTGACATCGTCAGACGACAGTTGTGTGTTTGTTGTGTACAGTGATGCGTCGAAGTTGGGGCTTGGCTGTGTGTTGATGCAACATGGTAGAGTTGTGGCCTACGGTTCCAGGCAGCTGAAACCACACGAGGTCAACTATCCGACGCATGATTTGGAGTTAGCCGCTATTGTGTTAGCATTGAAGAGTTGGAGACATTACTTGTATGGAGCTCAGTGTAAGATCTTCACCGACCACAAAAGTCTTACTTACTTGCAGAAGCAGCCGGATCTGAACATGAGGCAACGCCGGTGGATGGAGTTGATCAATGATTACGATTGCACGTTTGAGTACCATCCAGGGAAGGCCAACGTTGTGGCTGATGCACTTAGCCGGAAGTCTGGAGCCTCGTTGTTTCATATGTGTGTGGCCAGAGTGTCGATGTTAGCCGAGCTTCGGGCTACGGGTGCCGAGTTCGAGAGTAATGATGAGGGAGCTTTGTTGGCCAGTTTCCAGGTTCGACCCGTATTGGTTGATCAGGTACGAGAGGCTCAGGATTCAGATTCCTACTTATTGGGCAAGAAGACCATGATACGGAATGGTGTGCCTACAGAGTTCCGATTGTGCGACGACGGTACGTTGTTGTTCAGAGGCAGGTTATGTGTACCCAGAGATGAGATCCTGAAGAAGGAGATTCTGGATGAGGCCCATAGTTCAGCGTATGCGATGCATCCCGGAGGTACGAAGATGTTTCGTACACTTCGAGCGTACTATTGGTGGCGCAACATGAAGCGGGAGATTGCCGCGTACGTGAGTCGATGTTTGATTTGTCAGTAGGTGAAGGCGGAGAGGCAGAAACCTGCGGGGAAACTACAGCCACTTGAGATTCTGGTTTGGAAGTGGGAGCACATTACGATGGATTTCGTCTATCAGTTGCCGCGTACTTCGGCTGGCAACACTGGCATTTGGGTTATTGTGGATTGACTGACGAAATTCGCACACTTTCTTGCACTTCCGGGGAAGATATCAGTGGGCAGATTGGCCAAGTTGTATTTATCAGAGATTGTTCGCTTGCATGGTGTGCCTGTGTCTATTGTTTCTGACCGTGATAGTCAGTTCACATTTGAGTTTTGGCAGGCGTTGCAGCGAGCCTTGGGCACGAAGTTGCGATTCAGTACAGCTTTTCATCCTCAGACTGACGGGCAGTCCGAGCGGACCATTCAGACCCTTGAGGATATGCTGCAATCTTGTGTGTTGCAATTTCGCGAGAATTGGGATTAGCAGCTACATTTGATGGAGTTTGCCTACAACAACAGCTATCAGGCCAGTATTGAGATGGCACCGTACGAGGCTCTGTACGGGAAGCAGTGTCGCACTCCGTTGTGTTGGAGTGAGGTGGGCGAGCGATGGCTTATTGGCCCTGATTTGGTGAAGAGCACTATGGAGGATGTTCAGATTATCCGGGATAGATTGAAGATCACCCAGGATCGCCAGAAGAGTTATGCGGACGTGAGGAGGAAGAACCTCGAGTTTGAGGTAGGCGAGTGGGTGTTCCTGAAACTATCTCCGTGGAGGGGAGTTGTGCGTTTCAGGAAGCGTGGAAAGCTTCGACCACGATACATTGGTCCGTACAAGATCACAGAGAGGGTTGGAGCTGTTGCTTATAGACTTGAGTTACCAGCTGAGATGGCTCGTGTTCATGATGTCTTCCATGTTTCGATGTTGCGGAAGTACATCTCAGATCCTTCACATGTGTTAGCCCAGCAGAAGTTGCCGATTAGAGAGGATTTGACGTATGTGGAGGAGCTTGTGCAGATTCTCGATCGTCGTGAGCAGGAGTTGAGGCACCGTGTGATCCCGCTAGTGAAGGTCTTGTGGCAGAACCATTCAGTTGAGGAGGCCACCTGGGAGACTGAGCCGCGTATGCGGGAACAGTATCCTCATCTGTTCACTTGACATGTACATAAATTTCGAGTTCAAAATTTTTTAAGGGGGGTAGATTTGTGACGACCCGAACCAGAATCAGTTGTGTATTCTGCACGATTCACGAGATTGATCATAGTCGCAGTTTTACAATATATGTGTGGTTTGTCGATTCTAGTTGCGACTATATTTTTGGCCGAGAATTTGAGTTGATTGTCTTCATGGAAGTTGTAGAGCTCGAGGGCGGTTCCGGATGATTTTTCCGATAACCGAGGAATATAATATGATTATTTGAAGTTTCAGTTTTCGACGAGTTTATCCGATTGTTTCGTGCTTATCCGAATAGTGATGGTTATCCATTTCGAATCCTCGATTGACCCGAGACGCGAGTATAAATATCGGAAATAGTCGTAAAATTTTCGTATAAACACTGTTTGGCATTGACTGATGTTGACTTTCCAAAAACAGTAAGTTGACCGTTGACCGCGAAAGGGGGAAGTTTCCCGATTTGGCTTCGCCGTCCGACGTCCATTTTTCGGCCCCGGGAAGGGTAAGGATAGCTTCCTCTCATGATTTTGAGTTGTTTGGTATTTGGTTTTATGGGAATTGATGGAGATTTTGTGGAACCCGAATCAGGTTGTGATGCCGGAGTTCGCCGGAGTTGGGTGGTGGTGCTCCGGCGAGTTATGAGGGTGGAGATGTTGGGGTTTCAGCTCCCCTAGCTTAGGTGAAGCTTCCTGGTTGGTTTAATTTGGGTTTGGAGGTGGATTTGGAGAGACCTGAGTAGGTCACCGGAGTTGGAAATTTTGAACTGTTTCGAGGTGAATTGGCCTAGTTCCGGTGAGATTTGGCCTTGGTGCTAGTTGAGGAAAGGCTTGGGCTCGAGGAGACCTTAAATTCTGGAGAGTCTCGCCGTGAAATTCCCCGTTGACGGCGCGCCGGCGGCGGCGGCGGCGGTCAACGACGGAGCTCCGGCGAGGAGTTGACTTTTTGGTTTTCGACGTTTTTAATGTCGTTTTTCTCGTAATCGCGTCCTGATTATCGTCCAGAGGTTTTCAGATTGATTTGGGTAGCGGATTTTCAGTCGAGGGTTTCGAGTGGAGATTTCGGGAATTCCATTAATCATTTTGTACTGCATTGTATATTTCCGGGAACGGTTGGTTTCCGTGGTTAAGTACAGAGTTGTGGGTTATGTTTTTGATCAGTTATGTTTTGTGAATATTCAGGAGATCGAGATCGAGATCGTGCTTCAGGCGAGGGATCTTCCGTTGGACCACGAGATTAGCGCGAGTGCGCGTTACGCGAGTCTGTGATTGGACAATTTCTTTTCACGGATTGATTGCGAGTCTTTCATATATGATTTACGAACTTGAGCATGCGGTTTGATCATGATTTTACGAGCATGTGTTTTACGATTATGCTTATACGAATATACGTATACGAATATACATACGTACATATTATGTTTTATGCATATGCATGGAAAAGATTTATGATTTGGTTTACACAGAGTACAGTCTCAGTTATCAGGGTTGTATCGATACACGTTGGCTTCTCGGCTGATCCTCGAGTACGCTCCGGGGGGGGGGGGGGGACAGATATCCTGACCCGAGGCCTTTCTGGCTAGGAATCACGTGTGGGTCTGGGATCTCGTGATTCAGACTGTGCTATCGCGTGATAGTCCACGAGAGACTCCGCGATATATTTAGGATTCATGCTCTGTACATGGGTTGGAGTCAGCGTCTCCTCACGTATTATTTGATTTTCATGCATTTGACTCGCATATGTTTTTATAACGTATATATATATATATTATGTGGTGAAAGACATTTATTTTCGTCCACTCACTCTAACGATTTTCATGTCTTTCCCTTGGGCTTTTCGGTTTCCGTGCCCAGTTGCAGTTTAGGTTCTGGTGTTTCACGTCGTGGTTGGAGGCTAGTGATCTGAGCTACCTGTGCTTTCCAGTAAGTTCTTGTTTCGCCTATTGATGTGTATTTTGTTTATATTTACACTAGAGGTCGCTCTGATACATTCTGATACGTGTTTTATACGGATTTTCTCGGATATATTATATTATACAGATATGTTTTCTGTTATTTGATTTTGTTATGATATTGAGAAATCCGGATGGGATTGGTGCCCACGGTTTGGCTTTTGTGGCATAGGATGAAGTGTTATTTTCAGGGTGCAGGTTTATGCAATTCCACGATAGTAACGAAACTCTGCCGAAATTTTGAATGGTTTTTGTTGGTTCGTGTTTTCAGAAGGGGTTCGATTCCGGTTTAGGTAACTGAATCGGGATTGGGTCCTTTCAGCCGATGACGGGGGTTGGCTTTCCGGCGAGCCATGGTGGCGGGGGAGTGGGAGTTTCGACTTCCCTAGCTGCTGTGATGCTTCCTAGATTCTTCAATTTGGACGAGGTGGTGATTTTGGGTGAACCCGAATAGGTTGCCGGAATATTGATTCTGTTCGGTTTCGAGCTGAATTGGAGGTGCTAGGCTTTGAATTGAGGGTTGTTGTTGTTGAAGAAAAGATTGGGCTTGAGGAGACCTTAAAAACTGGAGTTTCCTCGCCGGATAAATTCTCCGTTGACGGCGCGCCGCCGCTGGCGGCTGCGGTCAACGGCGGCGCTCCGGCGAGAGGGTTGACTTTTCAGTTTTCGATGTTTTTAATGTCATTTTTCTCATAATCGCGCTCTGATCGTCACCTTGAGGTTTTCGAATTGATTTGGGTATCGGATTTTCAGTCGAAGGTTTCGAGTGGAGATTTCAGAAATTCAGTCGATTGTTTAATACAGTTTTATATGTTTTCGGGAACGGTTGGTTTCCGTGGTTAAGTACAGAGTTGTGGGCTATGATTTTGATCATATGTGTTTTATGAATATTCAGGAGATCGAGATCGAGACCGTGCTTCGGGCGAGGGATCTTTCGCCGGACCACGAGATTAGCGCGAGTGCGCGTTTCGCTCACCTGTGAGTGGACAATTTCTTTTCACAGAATGATTGCGAGTCTTTATACATGTTTTACGAGCATGAGCATGCATAAGACATTATGTTTCATATGAGCATGTGTTATACGATTACGCCTATACCAGTATACATTACGTATATGCATTTATATATTGTTTCATGCATTTGTATCGAACTATTTATGATTTGATTTACACAGAGTACAGTCTCAGTTTACGTTGTTGTATCGATACACTTGCCTCTCGGCTGATCCCCGATGGAGGCCTACTAGGAGGGGCAGTACCCCGACCTGACCGGCGAGGGGCAGTACCCCGAAACCGAGGCCTTTCTGGCTAGAATCACATGTGGGTCTGAGATCCCGTGATTCGGACTGTACTAGCACGGATGTGTCCATGAGTGACCCCGTGAGATTTTCCATGCATGCTCTGTACGCGAGTTGGAGTCAGCGTCTCCTCGTGTACTACTTGATTTATTTATATTTTGACTCGCATATGTTTTTTATAACATATATCATCTGGCGAAAGACATTTATTTTCGTCCACTCACTCTAACGATTTTCATGTCTTTCCCCTGGGCTTTTCGGTTTTCGTGCCCAGTTTGCAGTTCAGGTTCTGGTGTTTCACGTCGTGGTTGGAGGCTAGTGATCCGAGCTACCTGTGTTTTCCAGTAGGTTCTTGTTTCGCCTACTGATGTATATATTGTATATATTTACACTAGAGGTCGCTCTGATACATGTTTTATACGGATTTTCTCAGATATATTATATATTACAGTATGTTTACTGTTTATTGATTATGATATGATATTTGAGAAATCCGGATGGGATTGGTGCCCACGGTTTGGCTTTTGTGGCATAGGATGAAGTGTTATTTTCGGGTGCAGGTTAAGGTAACTCCACGTTAGTAACGTTACTCTGCCGAAATTTTGAATGATTTTTGTTGGTTCACATTTTCAGAAGGGTTCGATTCCGGTTTAGGCAACTAACTCGGGGTTGGGTCCTTTCAGAAATCGACCATTGGATATAATAATTACAATAATATATGCGTGCTACAAAAAAATTAGGACATTTCAACATAGACATGACCTTCATCCATGCACCAAAAGTTTATAACCTTAGTGTCCTTACGACTACAATACGATTTACCATTATGTAAAGAAATTATTAAAGACTAAATTTCACACACATTTTCTCATAGGGATCATATCTATCTCATTATGTGAAAAATTGACATAAAAACTCGATGTAACTACTCTCACCATAAGAAAATGAACAAAATATAATAGAAGGTTAGTTTAGTCTTTTGACACGTATTGTTTGATTTTATTGACCGGGGTCTAAACATACTCCGATGAGCCTAAATTTTACGTACTTTATCTACTACTACAAGGTGGACCCTTCTATATGTCCTTATTTATCGTCAGAACATTTTTAATTCTCATATTGCTTGAATTTCCCATATATATACTAAGGTTATTACCTTTGTTCCTTGGTTATATGGAAGGAAAGACCTTAATGAAACTAAATCGATCATGTGTAATTATTTTACAAAATTTACTATCTAATTGATTGGTCAGAATATTCTAAGCATGTCATTAAAATTTTATAAATTTTGGACTTTATTTTGACCTCGATCCATGCGTTTCGCCAAATGTGACCGTAGTATCCTTACAACTAAAACGTAAATTTCCCCTCCCTAAAGTGATTTTTTAGGACTAAATTTTAGACACAAATTCTTGTGGATTACATATCTATCTCATAGTATCGAAAAAATTGACATAAAAAATCGATTTACATACTCCCCCATAGGAAATTAAGCAAAATATAAGAGAAGGGTATTTTAGTCTTTTCACATATTTTGTTTGACTGCATTGACTGGGGTCTAAACATACTCCGACGAAGCTAATTTTTACGTACGATGTCTATTATTATAAGGTGGATCATTCTATATAGCATCGTTTATTGTTAGAACATTTTTAGTTCTCATATTACTTGAATTCTCCATATGTATACTAATGTTCTTAACTTTGTTTCTTGGTTATATGGAAGGAAAGACCTTTCTGAAACTAAATCGATAATGTGTAATCATTTTACAAAATTGACTGTCGGATTGATTGGTCAAAATATTCTGAGCACGCCGTTAAAATTTATAAATTTTGGACTTGATTTTGACCTCGATCCATGCGTTTCGCCAAATGTGACCATAATACCCTTATAACTAAAACGTAAATTATCCCTCCCTAAAGTGATTTTTTAAGATCAAAATTTTGACACACATTCTTGTAGATTACATATCTATCTCATAGTGTCAAAAAAATTGACATAAAAAGTTGATTTACCCAGTTCTCCCACAAGAAAATAAGCAACATATAAGAGAAGGTTATTGATATCATTTTACACAATCTTAATTAAACTCTCACCATTGAAAATTACAAGATCTAATATGAACCATATTTTTTTACTGTTTTACTGTGCAGAGTAAATCGATAAAAAAAAAATTACCTAATGTAAATGAAACCTCAAACCCTAACTTACCCTAAACCTCAAACCCCTAAACCCTAACCCCTAAACAATGATGGAATAGTAAAATAGATACACAACGCATATTAGACACTCAGTTGTATGATTGTTTCAACATTACAAGAAGCAAATGACAATTGTTGACAATCATTTCTATCACACAACAATTTGATATGACTTTTTTGTCTGAAAGAACGAGATTAAGGGGATGCCAGTTGATATCCAATGTTTGTCACTCCCATATGTATTATATTGTATGTAAAAAGACACATGTGAGAGATGCATACTGGCATGTACAATTTGGCACCAACATTTGGATCAAACAACAACTTATGAGTAAAGAGAATTTTGAAGGAGAAAAACTGACATTCAAAGTTTAACTTTCACATAACATAGTTGTCTATGTTCTGTTGTATGACAAAAATGGATGTCAACTGACATGTAAAGGTTACCACCAAAATATTCATCACACAACAAGTGTATATATCATCTATTGTGTGATAAAAATTACAAATGAGGGCTCCTTACTGATATGAGTAGTTTGACACCAACATACAACATTTTGTTATAAGCATTGTTGTGTGAATAAAGATGACATACAAAATAACATACAAACTTTTGTGCCACATTTGTCAGACAAGGAAATGTGATAATATATGTTGTGTGATAGTTCTAAGATTGTAGAAGCTGAAGAAGTTGAAGGGGGAAAATGCTATTTTCAGACTCCCTTGACACCTAAAAATTGAAGTAGAATAACAAGTCATTTATTGATGATCATACAACACATATAATACAAATTGTTGTCTGAAAATCGTTTCATATTTTACATACAACGGTTCAGTATCAACCGATGTATGATACAACTTATTTACATTTTTTCTATCACACAACATGTTTTTTAAAATCGTTTTCTAAACAGTGTTGTATAAAGCACTTTTTGTTGTTATGTTAGAACAATAATAGTTAAAACCGACTTTTCTATATTTCACATTGTGAGCAAGTATATCTACAAAAAATAGTCACTGACTCTTCAATTGAGAGATTTCTTATACAAATTAGTCCATATTTTTGTTGTAAAATCTCACTTAATCTCCTAAATGCGCTCTTGTTGACTCTTAATTGTTTAACACAATCTCTCTCTCTCTCTCTCTCTCTCTCTCTCTCTTCCATCACACAAACGGTTCAAGTAAGACCGTATTTCTTGATCCCAATTGCATGAAAGCTCTATAACAATCTCTCTCTCTCTTCTTATACCACTCTACTATTGCAGAAATGACATATATAATTGCACCAATAACAATTTTCATTCTCTTTTTATTTTCCTCTTCTTCCATTTCACGCTTTTCTTTAACCTATTTAACATCTCATCAACACTCATAACCTCCATACTTGTCTATACAAAAACAAGACCAAAAGAAACACAAAATGCATCAAATATTCTAGCTACTCAATTAGGTTCTGGTATTTGGAGAACTAATATAGATCAATTTAAGTTTTTCTTGGTTCAGTATATGTTTTTACATTTGAGTTCAACAGTATGTTGAGTACAGCAAATCAAATCCAATTTTGCTAAAATTTTGGCAGCAAGTGCACGAGTGTGTTAGTGATGTTCAACGAAACTTTCATAGAAATCCAACGGTTAGATATTCAGCCGTAAGTTTTTTTATGTGGATAGTTCAGTATAAAGTTGTCTTGCATTTGTGTGAATCTGTTAGACTGTGGCTTTTATATATCCAACGAATTCATCAAAAATTTATCCATATAAACAACAATATCACCCAATGATTTTCTTCAACAATGCAATTTCACATCACAATTCAGTATTAATGAACCAGATTAACAGATTAATAGCAAGTAAGAAAAAAGATAGGGATTGATTCTAACCTTTGTAGGAGACTTAAGTGAGGAGCAAATTGTTGAGTGTTGTGGGTTGGAAAGAATTGTTATGATTGTAGATATATACACTCATATGGAAGTAGAGTTTTAGCCATATAGGAAGAAGTTTTGGCACGATGGAGAGACTTTGGCGCGATATAAAAGAATATTTATCTGCTTGGGAGAATTGAAGAATGATGCCAAATTTTGAGGGAATTGGAGAGGGGATTTTGGAGACCCAATTCCCCCTATTTTTTAGAAGAAGAAATTGTGGAATCCTTAACAAACGTATTTAAACACCCAAATTTGACGGAAGAAATTGTTAATTACTGGAATTTTATTAAATTTTCTTGATTATGACTTTATCTAAACACACCCTGCAAGTATCAATGAGTAGTAAGAAAATTGAAAATTGTGTTGGCGCAGAATAAATAATGATTGCTTGCCACTATGAAAAGTAATGTAGTCTGTGGCAAGAAAAATAAAACGAAAGAATGTAACCTTGAATCAGTTGAAGGAAAGGATCCTAAATAGAATCATGATGTGAATTCAATTTTTGGGGTGAATTAGATTGAACAAAATCGACTGGAATGAGGATCACTTTGTACGACATCTGTTTTTAGTGATATATATGCCCAAATTGATCATATCTTTCTCTTTTTGATACAATGGTACGCGTTTGGTCCCAAAATATTCTCAAGTATTTTATCAAGTACCTTGGACCTAAGAAATAAAGCCGGTCGACCACATTAATTTGGCCCAAAATAAGGCTACGAGAATCAGGAAAGAAATACGTGAATGTGATTCCTAGATACTTTAGGGAAATCCGGAGTAATCCGATATCTATTCTTTTCTAAGCATCAAAATTCCCTTGTTGAGAAAAGAAATGGGGAGCACCAGCCTCTATATATAGGAGGTTTGCCAAAGAATTCAAGACACCTACACATACGTACAAATTTGCACACAAGCAAGTACTTACTCCCTCAGTGAGTAAACAACTAGCAACATCGAATTCAGGATTTAGGCCACCCGACAGAGCATAGGGATTCAAAGATTCACTCAAGCTACACCAACGACGACAAAAATTGGAGGAATCTAGGCCACTCGATAGAGCGTGGGGATTCTAAAGATCTACGAAGTCACCCTATCCAACGACGACGACAATCAGAGGAGTCCAGGACACCCGACAGAGCGTGGGGATTATAAAGATCTACGAAGTCAACCTATCTATTGTGCTCGATACTTTGTCCTTATGAATGCTATGCTTTGTATTCGCACAGAATATAAGGTATCGATTCTTTGTGGCTCGACAGAGAAACACGAAGCTTACGTCTTGCAATACATCAAGGTAAGTAGGACTCAACAAGCGAGGTTGGTGCTCTCCTCGCTCTAATCACTTAGCAAGAAGAAAGATATCGACGCGGCGCTCTTCACAATAACATTCTGCCCCCGATAGTTGCACGCCACGCATGCAACACTACATCAACGGATCAAAAGAGATAGTTTGTGGTACTCTCACTCATAGTGACCTGATTGGAGTAAAACCGACGCCAAACATTTTTGCACGCCTAGTGGGTCTCAGGTTTAGTGTCTTACAACCATTGATGCATACAGAAAGACCTTTGTTAATTGCCTCAAACATTCGATACTGGAGTTCTAAGTTCATAACTCAGCTTATTGTAGAGGCTTAGGAAAAGAAGAAGTGTTACAAAGATTTGGAGCAACGATGCCTCCTAAATCCATATCATCATCCAAATTTAAGTCAATAGATGAGATTAAGGCCATGGACTTTGTGGCCTATCAAGATTACTCACTTGAAACCATTGAACGAGTGCTAAACATTGTGGAAGAAAGTGAGAAAATAGTAACGAAAATCAATCAAAAATTGGACAGCTTTCATGAGGGAAGGGAAATCGACCGCTTTGCTAATGATAAAAAATTCAATGATCTCACAGCAATTATTACGAATATAGCCAATACTATGGCAACGAGTTCCGAAAGCATCAACGAGAGATTGGCAGAGGTAGTTCCCTAGTTTCATGATGACAAAGAGATGAAGGATGACGACGTTCTAAATCATCCTCTACCGCCACCTAACCCTGAATGAGAGTTGGAATAAAAGATCAATCGCATTATCAATTAGAGGTTACCAGGTACATCTGGAGCTCTAGTAACCTACAACAAGCCATTTCCACAACCACCACCACCAAAATGGAAGTGGCCAAAGGGATATCGTTCTATTTCCTTCACTCGCTTCAGCGGGGATGGTACAGAACTAGCGTCCACTTATCTTGCACGATTAGAGTAGAATGTGGACCATGGGGAAGACTAAGCGAGTTCAAGCTCAGGGTGTTCGCATCTTCACTATTAGGAGCCACACTGCACTGGTACACAAACCTAGCACAGGGCTTTGCGCGTGATTGAACATCGATTGAAAGGCTATTCACTAAGCACTTTGGTGGAACAGAACCTGTTGTCAAGCTTGGCAAGTTATCTCAGATGGCACAAGTGACAAACGAGTTTCCAGTAGCATACTTGCATAGGTTCAGAACTGAGTATACTAAGAGCAGAACGTCATGCACCGTAGAGGAGTTGGTAGACATTGCTGTAGGAGGTCTTGAGGAACGTTTGCATATAAAGTATGTGGAAACTAAGTTCACATCATTAAAAGCTCTCATTGATGCAGTAGCTTAGACACACGTTGCATACCAGGAAGCTGACAATAGGCGCAATGCATCCAGGGGGACATATACTCCTAAAATACCTTACCAAGAGCGTCCCACGATGATTGTAGCTGTACAGGAAGGAGAGGAATCTGATGAATATGAGATGATGCAACAGTGGCTGGTCTAGAATTAACAGCTAAGAGCATGATAAAGTCAAAGAAAATAATCCCCTCAAAGGGACCAATGCGAGTTTTGACTAGTGCTTTCACAAAGCCGGAGTTTGAGTCATATACCTATGATGCAAACGCAACTCATGAAATCATAGAATACTTGATTGACAGGAAGTTGACCAAATTTGACTTTGGTGCATATCCTACTGCAGAGCAGTTGAAAGGAAAGAAATACTACAAGTTTCACAACATGTGGAACCATACTACCAATGATTGCATCAAACTGAAGGATCAAATTCAGAAGTGCATTAACGAGGGAATGCTTGCAATAGATGCATCACCATAGTTTGCATTATTAGATCACCAACCTTTTGCAGAAACTTCTGTAGGAGCATTAAAGCTAGTAGAGCCAAAGGTCATAAGTACATTCCGCAGCGATAGGATGGAAGAAATCTTGGATGAATTAATCAAAGCAGGCATCGTTAATGTACCTGTCCCAACAGCTTCATCTGTGACAAAAGCAAAGGGAGAACTATATTGTAAGTTCCATCATGCTTGGACACACAGCACAAATAAGTGTAAGGCCTTTTGAGACCATATCCAACAATGGATAGATGAAGGGGAGATCGTAATTCCAGGCTGCGAGGAAGAAGAAATTTCTGAAGGAGCATTCATGATTGGTACTCTAGAAGTATTTTTGCACGGGGGAGCCAAAAGGAAGTAAACATTGGATCTCAAAGCTGCCAATGAAGTAGTTTCCAGCAGTGGCAAGACAGAGGATCCCAAAAGGAAATAGAAAGTGGCCTGTAGAGAAGCGACTTCGGTGGTACTTTGTTCTCGGTGCAGGGCAAAATGTGGCCTCAAGATGACCTATGAGGAGTTCGTGGAAGTAGTACGAGTAGAGCCACTAGTCAAATCTCCACCTGAAAATTACTAGCCAGCAAGCCCAAAGGAATCGCGTACCATTGCCAGGGAGTCTAATTTATTCAAAAGAAAACGATTGGTAGAGAAGGAGACTGAGGCAATTGGTGATAGGTAGCCAGCAGAATCGGACAAACCTTACATCCCTTCAGCAAGCCGATTTGTGATCAAAGAAGATGTGTGGTATGTAAAGTCAGGAGGAAAGACCGTGGAGATTACCCCCACCAGAAAATGGAAGCTATAACGTTAGTTCAGAGTAGCGAAAAGGACTTTGAAAGCCTTAGACAAAGGGTTGATCAAACCAGACCAGTTAGTGGAGCCACAAGAACAAATTCATAGGAGAATGAATAGGCTGGCAACTATCCCGATGATTGCGTTTGACAAAAATTCTAGTAAGCCAAAGATATGAGTAGCCAGACCAAGTGTGTTTTCTAGGATAGACAAGGCATACCCTATTGTTGAAGCACAATGAACACCGAAGAAAGCTCGAAAGGTGGTTGAGTCAGGAGATAAACCGGTACGAAAATCAGTCTTCAAAATCATAGAATCAAAGGTAGAATCAGTCGCTGAGCCAAGCAAGAAACCGGTACTGTGATGGAGACCAAAGCCTTCGCTAATTAAAGAACAAAAGAAGCTCGCTATCACTTCTTCCAACTTTAGTGTCAAGGAAGTAATGGCTAGTGAGTCAGAACCCACAACGAAGGTAGACCTCTCAAGAAGACCTAAATTAGAGGTTCACATAGTAAAGCAATAGAACCCTCTCATTAAGGACTGTCAACATAAACCACTATTGGTTGAGTATAAAGCAGGTAACAATGAGGATGAGTAGTTGGTCAACTATAGGGAAGACAGTGATGACATAGATGAGGTCTACACCGAAGACATGCATGTAGGCATGGTGTACATGTTACCAGCCAAATTTGCCAAACCAGTCAGGGCAAAGCAGGTGGTTGTCGTAAGCAAAGCAGTTAAGGGAGTAATTCTGGCAAAACTAGAAGAACCAGAGCAACGTGGACCAATTATGGATCCTGTTGTGCGAAAGTCCTACATGATATTTTCTAAGCCAACAACCACAATGGCATCGCACATGAGGTCATTGTACATTACTGTGAGCATGAGGGGCATCCAACTCAGCAAGGTCATGGTGGATACCGGAGCAGCAGTGAATGTCTTGACTACTCGAGCAATGACATTATTAAGTATTCCAAGATCAGCCATTCAAGCGACATCCATGAAAATCAAGAACTTCGCAGGGACAGTCTTGCAGACACTAAAATTGTTGTTCATAGAAATAAAAGTTGGACCAGCGACAGGGATTCACACTTTCTTTGTCATTGAGTGCAATTCACCCTTTAGTGCAATACTAGGCAAGGATTGGATCCATAGGAGCTACTGTGTACTTTTATCACTTCATCAACAACTCCTTATCTGGGACATGGAGACATCAAAATCGCATATATTCAATGCAGACCTAAGACCTTACTCAGTCTCTGCAAATGCATTAGATGTCGATTACTACAATGGAAACCTCTAACCATTGGAAGTGTGCGACGTCGACAAAAAAGGCCAACCTGTTGGAGTTACGGCTTCAAAACTAGCTTGATGGGGAATAATGCAAGCAAAAGAAGACAAAGCATGGCCATACTTCCTCAATTTAGCCTCCACGAGCCATCAATAATACAACCGTCCAAGGTAGAGGAGGTGAATGCTTGTGCTTCTCTATATGCGAGATTGCAAACCTATTTGATAGAGTCACAAGCCTACGATTATCTGCCAACCATCGCAACAGAAGAATGTATCAATGAAGATGTGCAACAAGATGTGATTGAGGATGATATCATCCAGCTCACACCTGCAGCCTTGGATGACGCACCACCTAAAGTAATAGATCCCATTGAAAAAATCAATCTAGGAACACTGGATGAGCTAATGGAAGTGGCTATTAGCACCTTTTTAGAGCCTGAAGAAAGAAAGAGGCTCATTGACTTATTGTTCGAATACAAGGATTGTTTCGTGGAGAAGTTTGAAGATATGCCAGGACTTTCACCAGAACTTGCCATCCATAAACTTCTAATTGCAGAGAGGAAAAAGCCAGTACAGCAGCAAATGCGAAGGATGAATCCAGAGACGAAAATATTGGTCAAGGAAGAGATTGAGAAAATATTAAAGTCCGGAGTCATCCAAGTGGCTAAATTCACATAATGAAACATAGTCCCAGTACGAAAGAAGAATGGGAAGATTAGAGTCTGTGTAGACCACAGAGACTTGAATTAAGCTACTCCCAAGGATGCTTACCCTATGCTATTAGGTGATTTGCTCGTTGATGCAGTAACAAGACATGAGATGCTGTCATTCATGGATGGCATGGCGGGATATCATCAAATCCCAATCGCTGAGGAGGACAGGCACAAAACTGCATTTAGATGCCCGGGGGTATTAGGGGTATTTGAGTACGTAAACATGCCGTTCGAATTCAAGAATGCAAGATCAACGTGTCAGGGAGCCATGCACTATATCTTCCATGACCTAGCAGGAGACACAATGGAAGTCTATATTGATGATATTGTGGTAAAATCAAAGAAGGGGTCAAGCCACGTGGAGGATCTTCCATAGGTATTCATACGAATGAGAAAACATCAACTTAAAATGAATCCTGCCAAGTGCGTTGAAAGGACCCAACTCCGATTTAGTTTCCTAAACCGGAATCAAACCCCTTCTGAAAACATGAACCAACAAAAACCATTAAAATTTGGACAGAGTAACGCTATTAACGCGGAATTGCCATAACCTGCACCCGGAAAATAATACTTCATCCTATGCCATAAAAGCCAAACCGTGGGCACCAATCCCATCCGGATTTCTCAATATCATAACATTAACAGTAAACAGTCAACACAACATATAGTATATCCGGGAAAAACCGTATAAAACATGTATCAGAATGTATCAGAGCGACCTCTAGTGTAAATATATACAAAATATACAACAGTAGGCGAAACAAGAAACCTACTGGAAAACACAGGTAGCTCGAACAACTGGCCTCCAACCACGACGTGAGACTCCAGAATCTGAACTGCAAACTGGGCACAGAAACCGAAAAGCCCAGGGGAAAGACATGAAAACCGTTAGAGTGAGTGGACGAAAATAAATGTCTTTCGCCGAATAATATATGTTATAAAAACATATGCGAGTCTAAATGCATAAAAATCAAATGGTACACGAGGGAGACTCTAACTCCTCACGCTTACAGAGCATGCATCATAAATACCGCGGGGTCACTCATGGACTCCCTCGCGCTAGTACAGTTTGAATCACGGGATCCCAGACCCACACGTGATTCCAAGCCAGAAAGGACTCGGGTCAGGATATCTGTCCCCCCACTGGAGCGTACTCGGGGATCAGCCGAGAAGCCATGTGTATCGATACAACCCTGATAACTGAGATTGTACTCTGTGTAAACCAAATCACAAATACTTTCCATGCACATGCATAAAACATAATGCAAATATATATATATGTTCATAGATGCATATTCGTAAGTGCATAATTGTAAAACACATGATCCTAAAATCATGATCATAACTGCATGCTCATGCTCGTAAAACGTATATAAAAGACTGATAGTCAATCCGTGAAAAGAAATGTCCACTCACAGATGAGCAAAACACGCACTCGCGCTAATCACGGGGCCCGGCGGAAGATCCCTCGCCCGAAGCTCGATCTCGATCCCCTGAATAGTCATAAAATATTTCTGATCAAAATCATAATCCACAACACTGTACCACACCGCAGAAACCAACTGTTCCCGGAAACATATAATACTGTGCAACGAAATTCCCAAAATTCCCGAAATCTCCACTCGAAACCCTCGACTGAAAATCCGATACCCAAATCAACTCAAAAACCTCAAGGCGACGATCGGGGCGCGATTATGAGAAAAATGACATTAAAAACTTCGAAATCCAAAAAGTCAACAGGTCGCCGGAGCTCCGGCGTTGACCGCCGCCGTCAACCGGAGAGTTTTCCCGGCGACCGAGCTGCCACAATGATCTCCACAACAAGGCGAACAACTTTAACAAATGGACCACCACCATCCAACCACCACCGTGGCCGGAAATCAGCTCGAAAGCCACGGTGGTTCAAACCGGCCGGAAAACTTCCCGAGCCGATTCCGGCGCCGTCGCGCCACATCGTCCCTCCAAACCAAAGGGGAAATGATCACAATCCAAAACCCAACAAAACCCACCAAAGATCCATTCCGGAAAGTCACCGGAGCACCTCCCTCCGTCGAGGCCGATTCCGGCCAAAAATTCCCAATTTTCAAATCAAAATTTCTCCCTCAAATCTCAACCAAATCAAGCAATTCCAAGTTCTAAACTATTTAGAATCACGAGGAGAACGTTTTACCTTCAAGGGTCGTGGCCTGAAATGGCCAGAATCAGCCGGTCCGGCGACGGAAGCCAAACGGTCCGTTTTCTCCTCCGGTCAACGAAAGTCAACGGTCAATTCTTGGTCAACGACGGTCAAACTTCCCAAACAGTGTTTTCAACAATTTTTCGACTATTTCCGATATTTATACTCGCGTCTCGGGACGATCAACGGTCAAAACGGATAACCATTACGATTCGGATAAACTCGATACGAACGGATAAACTCGTCGATAAATGGAAGCTTCAAATAATCATATTATATTCCTTGATTATCGAAAAAATCATCCGGAACCGCCCACGAGTTCGAAATCACGTGCACTTCAACTCTCGAGAAAAGACTCAACTCAAATTCTCGGCCGATAATTAAGTCGCGAACTAAACCGGCAAACCACATAATTATCGATTAATCGCGATTACGCACTAACTCGTGGATTACGCTGATTACTCTACTGATTCTGGTTCGGGTCGTTACATGCGTTTTTGGGGTGCAAGTAGGGGACTTCTTAGGTTTCTTACATTAGTGAGAGATAGAAGGATCGGATGACAAGAAAGCGGTGGTTATAAAGGCTCCTCCTCCAAAGAAGAAACAAGAGCTTTAGCAGTTACTTGGGAAGATTAACTTCTTGATAAGATTCATCGCAAATGCTGCTAGAAAGACCAAACCTTTTGCTCCTCTACTCAAGTTGCAAGGGGAGAAAGAGTTTGTGTGGGAGTCGGTTCACCAAGAAGCATTTGATAAGATCAAACAATACCTGCTTAATCCACCTATCTTGGTGCCACCAAAAAAAGGAGTCCCACTTTAGCTCTATGTTTCTACAACAGAGTCATCCATATGAAGCTTATTAGCACAAGATGATGAAGTGAAGGCAGAAAGAGAAATATTCTACTTAAACATGACTCTCATAGACTGCGAAAATAGATACACACCAATGGAAAAATTGTACCTTTCTCTTTACTTCTCAGATTGCAAGTTGAGGCATTATATGCTTTCATTCACAACGTTTTTCATAGAACAAACAAATTTAGTCCGATACATGTTAGTTCGACCTATACTTCGAGGACAGATAGGGAAGTAGATTCTCGCACTGTCCGAATTTTCACTACAATATGTCCCACAAAACGCTGTAAAAGACCAAGCAGTGGCCGATTTCCTCGCACATCACCCTATAGAGGAAATCCCAGAGAAAAACGAGTTAGAGTTGTCACACATATCACTGGCTCCTTGGAAACTCTACTTAGATGGTTCCAGCATGAGTGATTTCGCAGGAGCAGGGATAACATTAGTAAATCCTCAAGGTGAAACGTTTGCATATTCCTTCCGACTAGAGTACAACTGTTCCAACAATGTAGCTGAGTACGAAGCCCTAATCATTTGACTGGAGCTGCTATTGGACCTTGGTGCTACATATATACAGATTTTGGGAGACTCGCTGCTTGTGATCAGATAGCTCCAAGCTACGTTCAAAACAAAAATAATCCTAGAACTATATGTGAAAAGAGCTAGAGAGTTGCTGGAATTATCCATAGATGTATCCTTGGCTTACATCCCACGAGGTGAGAATTACGCAACGAACGAGTTGGCTTAGCTTGCTACGGGGATGGAGCTTGTTGATGGTGTGCATGTACAAATAATGAAGGTAGAATTTCGTACTCTCCCATCCGTCATGACTAGGAAGGAGGAGAAGGATGAATGGTACGTTGTAGCTCTGGGTATAATCGATGATGATTGGAAACAACCAAATATCACATATTTGAAAGATCCTAGCTCTACAGTAGACAAGAGGATCATGTACTTTGCTCCAAACTACATTCTACTAGGAGATGGATTGTTCAGATGTGGAGAAGAAGGAGTGCACTTGGTTTGTGTATTTGGAACAGAGGCCAAACGATTACTGCGAGAAGTACATCTTGGAGTCTGTGGAGCTCACCAATCTAGCCCAAAGATGAGATGGCTCCTACGGAGACATGGATATTTCTGGCATTCGATGTTAAAAGATTGTATAACTTTCGCGAAAGGGTATAAGGATTGTCAAGCTCATGGACCAGTCAACCATATTCCTAATATCCTTATGCATCAAATCATCAAACCATGGCCAGCGCGAGGATGGGCATTAGATCTAATAATCGGTTTAATCCATCCTCATTCTTTCATGCAGCACAAGTTTATCATCGTCGCTACAGTTTCTTCACCAAGTAGGTAGAAGTAAAGCCTTTAAAAGTGGCATCTACCACTGTGATTAGGTAGTTCCTGTACGAGGAAATTATCTGCCGCTTTGGAATCCTGGAGTGTTTTGTTTCAGACAAAGGAACAACATTTATGTCTGGAGAGGTAGAGGAGCTTATGACAGATTTTGGGATCAAATTTTTGCATACTTCACCATACTGTGCACAGTCCAACGACCAAGCTGAAGCAAGCAACAAATTGATCCTCCACATACTCAAGCACATGCTGGCAGACAATCCATAACTTTGGCATGAGAAATTATTCACCACGCTGTGGGCATACAAGACTTCTAAGTGTAGTCCAACCGAAACTACTCCATACACACTAATGTTTGGACACGACGCAGTTCTGCCATTGGAGATCAATGTTCAATCGATGCGGGTCATGGATCAACACCAACTGATTGGGGAAGATTATTTGCAAGCAATGTGGCAGGAGTTGGAAGACTTAGATAAAAAGCGCATTAACGCATCAACCAAATTACTCGCAGAAAAGCAGAAAGTTGCTCGCTGTTATGATCGACGTACCCATGGACTTAGCTTTACAGAAGGAGAGCTGGTTATGAAAATGGTCCGCGAAGTGGGAGGGACCCTTCATGATGAACAAAATTTTAGGCAAGGGAGCTTTCCAGCTGCGAGACATAGATGGTGAAATTCACCGTTACCTCATTAATGGCAGATTTTTGAAAAAGTACAGAAAACCAGTTTGGGAGTACGAGGAAGTTGTCGAAACTGTAACTTAGTTTTATTCTCATTCACAGCCTAATAATGAGGCTTGCTCTTCATGTAAAACTAGGGGGGGGGGAACCAGTGTACACATTAAGGTCAATTTCTGTGGTCAAATTTTTGAAATTTTTAACTTTTTATAAAGATCCAAATCTATGGTTCAATAAATACTAAGAGATTTGCTTTACGACCAATCTTTGTGGTCTATGAATCATTGGAGATAAAGTTTTCGCTGTACATATACAAAATAGTGGAAAATAAACAAGATTCATTTGATTGAAATAAAGAGTACAATTTATTATGAGACTTTGCAGCCTCTAGCTTTGATACCATACAATCAAATGAACAGTCTCATGCTAAAAGACCATCTAGTTGGAAGTGGTTTGAATCTATCCCAACCAGCTCTAATAAGCCCCCGTCTTGCGCCGGTGGGTGATCACTAACTAAGGTGTAGATCTACCTTCGGTTCAGAAAGACTTTAGGATACTTGCATTTGCTCAGCATTTGCCACTACACAAAACCTTTCCTCTAATCATGATCTTAGATGCTCCACTCAAAGAACTAGAAGAACTTTAGTGGGAGTGAGTTGGAGCATGTACCAGACCGGGATGATCAGGTTCAGGGATGGTGCGAGCGAGTTCTCATGTGAACCATTGTCTGCTAATTCTCAAAGGCTTGAGAACTAGCACAGAACCGAAGGACCTAAGCTTAGATACTTCAACCTAAGCCAAGTTTGAGCTTAGATACTTCGACCTAAAATGCTAGAGAAAGAGAAAATTTGGGGGTTTTGCCTTGAAGCAAGGAAGGAAACATAAACTATAGATTAAATGCATCATCTCGGCTATCCTTACAAAAAAACTCTTTGGAATAAAATGAAAGAGATAACAAGTTATTTATAGCAGCCTAACCCTAAGAGGCTCCAAACTAGGGGACGGGGAGCACTGCAACGATTCAATACGGTAATTAAGGAGGTTTAACGTTCCATGCTGATTTGCGTATCTCTTGAAAGATGAAAACTTACCGTTTCAAGGAGAGATATTATGGGGCAATAAAAGCGGATAGTTATTCTAAATGTAGCATAATTTTTGGAGGCGCAAAGTAATTCAGTGGCAGAGATTCGCAGGAATTTATCAAGGCCATGTGCCACTTGTTGAAAAGCTAAGCTAAAAAAGGTTTTACAAAATAAATAAAATGCCCAAAACAGGGGCTAGGTTCATGAAAGACTAAAAATCTAAGGATATTTCAAGACAGAGCTACTAAGAGCTCGCAGGTTAGTTTTCGCTTGAAGATACTGGGCCTGTGCAGTGGTCCAAGCCCTCTCAGCATCCGCAGCTGCGGCGCGAGTCTGCTGAATGCTTTCGGAAAGAGCTTTCCCAACATTAAGAAGAGTGATAACAGCTTGCCCTTTTCCAAAGTAATCTTCCTCTTGCTGACTTAGCTTGGACTAAAGTTTTGCAATTTCCGCACGTGTGGCCAGAATGTATACCCACTCATCTTCATAATTCTTCCCCATTGTGGTGATTTTCTCCAGATCACGCTTCCACATATGATTCTGGTATATGCGATTGGAGATAGCTTTATCTCACTCTTGGGTAACAGAGACCACGGTGTTTTGAAGGTTGGGGAGTTCCCACAGTATCCCTTCCATTTAATCCAGGACGGCATGATCTACTCCTTCCATGGCACGACAAGCCGTTTGAATATGAATGGCCAGTTCTTGACGAACAGTTTCGTTCTAAAAATTTAGGGTCCAGAGATCACGTAGATAAGCAATGGCAAGCTGAACTTCAAGAGGATCCCTTTCAGAGAGAGTTAAGTCTTTGTAGATTTGCACTGCCTCTCGCATGGTCTTTGGCATTCCTTCGTTACCCTTGGCAGGAGCTGTAATGTTGGCAGGATGGGAATCGCAGAGTGGGGGGTAGCAGTCTTGCTGTAGCTACGAATAATGTTAGAAAATTCACCAAGAATCCGCCGACCCTCGGTAAGAGATAACTTACGAGTACTTGAATCTTTTTGCGGAAAAACGTATATGCAGAGAGTTATGAGATGATCAAAAGACTTACACCAAAGAGTCATACATAAGTAAAGTCAGACTATACCTGGGATAGATGAGGGGGAAATTGTTTATCGTACATGGCAACATTAATGTGAGGTGGGGATGACACATCAGCAGTGAACTGCGAAGAACAAATAAAAGTTAAAATCTGCCTCAAAATAGTAAACCAGATTTAGGAATTCAAGAGGAGTGTAGTATGGTTGACTCCATGTGGCCAGTCTCTGAAGCCATACTGGTAGAAGGAAAATCCAATATACGGGGCTACTTTTCACCACCTCCATTTCCAGTAACAAGAACCAAGCTCGCAGCAGCGAAAGTGTGTACTTGAGATTCATGGGCAATTTCCTGGGGCTATACAACCAAAAATAATGGTTAGAGAAACACAGTATTCCAGAAAGCGACAAGGTCAGAATAGCGAGTACCTCAGCAGCAACAGTCGTAGTAGTCCATGGAACAGCAGCATCAGGAACCTCAACACCTCTTTGGGCCTCAGTAGTCCCTCCCAGAGGCTTCTAGCCAACCACGATCGCAGCTACTCCTTCCTCAGTGGCATTCACAGTAGCAAAAACTAATTGATGAAAAGGTTGTCCATAAACCTGCTCAAGGATCTATTGATCTTCCAAACGCAGACGTGTCTCCTCATCCACAACATTCGAAGGACCCATACCCAGGGGCCTAGAGGAGGGGGTTCTTCAACTTCATTCGTAGTACTTGAGTAAGATTCAAAAGTAGCGGCTAGTTGAAATTACTTCCCTTTGTTACACATTGCTTGAATGACTAGATTATCGCCAGAGGCCTCGCTGTCAGAGACTTGCTCAACAGAAGGAGAAGTCCCAATAAATTCATCTTCAATCCATTGCCTTCGTGACCTGGCAGCTTGACAACGAAAGCGATGGGACTAAATCATAGGAGCATGGCTTAGGATCATAAAATATTGAAGGAATTAAAAGCAAGTTGAGAAAATAAAGCTCCTAAAAGAATTACCAAAAGAGCCTGTTCATTTGATTCTCCATCTTCATGATCCCAAGCCACAATGTTCTTGTTCTGCTTCTGCTTCGTAGCAGCAGCATTCTTCGCAGTCTCATTCGCAGCGGGAGAAGTAACAACAAAACTCGCACCCAGAAGCTTTTTGTGTTTTGAAGCATAGACCGATGAAATACTAATCTCTCGCTGTTTTCTCTTCCGGCCCTTGTTCCCTTGTTCTTTATACCCCATAGCTTGTCTATCCACAAGTATCTTGAAATAATCAAGTAAGGGGGCTGGAAAGATGGTTTGAAAGACTCCAGATTTAGAATGCTTCCAAATATGACCGTAATGTCGCTCATTCCACTTATAGTAATCATCAATAGCAGAGTAGGTTATATAGAGGGAACGCATACGAAAATATGACAGGTCCATGGTAGGAAAGGTGGGAACAGTAAAGTCTTGGAGAGTCAATGCAGAAGATTTCTCTACACAGGTCCTCCATGAGGTGTAACTATTGCAGGATTCTATCAGCGGGCAGGGTAGACCCTATTTACATCCAAGCTAACGAGCAAAGTGATTGGGAGCATACAACTCAACCCACAAAACGGTGTTAGAAACAACAATATCTGTACAAGACACATTGAGTGAAAAGCATCCTCGCAGCTGGAGCCTGTTGTGGAGTGATTGCGAAGCTGGTAGACAATTCAATTGGGAATCTTCGTGTTACCACAAACTTAGCCATATCCTTGGGAAAAAGTTTCTGACCCCAGAGATAGTTGAAACACTGCAAATAGCTCGGGGCTTTGGTTTCTCCAGCACGTACCAAAGACTTACCTAATGGCTCTTCAGAATCAAAATCTTTGTGGTGAGGGTTGCGAAGTTTAAGAAAGTAAACTTGCAGCCATAGAGACAAGATCCAAATGGGACCTACAAACTTAAACTTAAAGGGATTCAACAAAATCCATCCCAATCCACGGTATAGTGCTCCTAGTGAAGGTTGAGCAAGGCCAAGACAGTGGCCATTATACAGTGCCTCAGCTGCCTTAGCAAAAGTATTGGTAATCTGGTTTGGAGCAACGCAGAATACATATCGACAAAGCCAAAACTCGAAGAAAGCAATTCCACCATTTGCGTTCTTCACTCTCTGATCATTAGATGTATGAGTCGTCTGAAAGTCTGATGTATTATAGTGTTTATGCTAGTTGGAATATGCAGTGCTTATAGTCGAACGTGCATGGTCCAATGAAAGAAGGAAAGACATGTTATCTAAAGCACTAGGAGCAAAGGCTCACTTACAGTGGGTAAGATGAAAACATAAATCCAGTGCATGCAAAATGCCAGCTTTTTGCTAGAGTTCTTCATCAAGAGATTCTCGCTCCTGATACTATTGAAGTTCTTCGGCTTTAGTACTTTGCCATTTACCCAGTTTTAACTCAAGATCCTTTGGATCCTACTGGAGGGGAGCAACGGTGTTACGACCCGAACCGAAATTACTCGTTTTTCAAGTGATATTACACTTAATTGCGGATTAGCCATGATTAACGAGGTTAATAATGACTTTTTCTTCAGGCTAGAATTTGATTTGACTTCATAAAAAATGTAGATTATTTAATTTTGAGTTTGTAGAAATTTTCGGGGAATTTTCGGTTAAGCGAGCTATTTATTGTGATTTTTGGAAGTTTTCAAGTTGAAATATTAAAAAGTATATTTCTGGTCAGTTTAATCATCACCGTTCGATCTTGATTAAATTAAATTTTAACCGTTGATCTGATTAAGTGATGAGGGTATATATATACGGTATTTATACGTCAATTTAATACGAATGGATAGGTACGTACGAGATGGGCCCGTATAACCTCCATCGACCCGAATTTTGATCCGACTTCGGACCCGCTGGAAAACGCCATCGTTGCTGGTGTTCTTGGTATGATTTAGAAGCCCTTCTCCTCCTCTTTCGATTCATATATTTATTATGGAGTTTTGAGTTGGTTTTAGTCCTATTTCGGTTTGATATACCCGTGGGTTTTCGGGTTTGGCCGACGAGGGTGCTCCAGCCATTTTCCAGACATGGTGGGGATCGGAATCGACGACGTTCCACCCCTGGAGTCAAAACCCTATGGCTTTAGGGACCGAGGTGTGTCGATGACGCCGAAATCAGCCGAAAGAAATTTGCCGGCGATTTCGGGTCGTGGCGTTTCAGTCCAAATTTCGGTTAAACGACTGTGATTCAGACTCTGGCCTAGTTGGGAATGTTGCTTGGCTCGTCGAGAGCTTTCCAAACTTGGGTCGAACGCTCTCATCGGAGTAGTTCGGGTTTGTTACGCGTGAGGGCCACGCGCCGCCGCCCATGGCGGAGTTCCGGTAATGCAATTTTCTGAAATCTTCGAAGGGACTTTCGGGGTTACTTTATGGTCAATTTTCATAGTTTTATGCATATTCTGATATTGTATGACCCATACTTTACAGGACATCGAGATCGCGATACTAGCAGCGAAGAAAATTTCGCTAGACCCTAGCAGTAGTCATAAACTTGTAAGTGGATATTTTATTTTCACAGTCAATAGTGAGTTCGTTTATTTCAGTATTTCAGCATTTCAGCATTTCAATAATTCAATATTTTAATTTAAATTATAGTATACTTTAGAATAGTTTAAATTGGAGGTTTTTCTTGTGATGGTTTTAGTTAGCTGCATCGATGCACTCACTATTCGGCTGGTCATTGAATAGTCTAGTAAGGGAAGGTCACGTTGCCTTGTCTGGCCATCAGGGGAGGTCAGGTTGCCTCGTCTGACCCATCATTTATATTTTTACATCTTGTCTGTCGACTCAGGTTAGAGAAAACTCCTAAGTGACCACCTCCTTCAAAGTTCTGATTTATATTTGAACCCGCTTTATTTTACAGAAATCTGAAGAAAGGCATTAATGCATTTATGTTATTTATACATATTATTATTAGATTTTTTCCACTCACGCTAATGTTTTATATTTTTAAATGCATTTTCCGTGGTTTTTCAGTTTCCGTTGCCTAGGTTGCAGTTTAAATCCTCAATTTATGTGGTGTCGTCAAGGCTTTGAGTCCACCTGTCAGCTGCTCATTCAGTAGGTTCTAGTCTACTGTTGGACTTATTTATATGTATTTTATGTTTATAGAAGTTGCTCTGAATTCCAGTTGTATTATGCTATTTTCAGCTTCTCGAATAGTAGTCGAGTTTGATTTCCTTAGTAATCAGAATTAGCTTGTTGTAAATATGTTTTAAAATTTTTGAGTTAAATTCTTAGTTTTTGTTTATGTTATTGGTTGAGAAATCTAGATGGACAATCGGTGGTCCACGGTTTGTTTGTGAGAATTTGGTTTAGAAGTGTTTTCTTTTTGAAGGGTTTTGGGTTGTTCAGTTTTAAAAGGGAATTATGTCAAAAATTTGTAGACTTTCTCAAAGTTTAATTAATCGTTAGGATTTAATTCTAGTTTACTAGCTAAACTATCTAGTTTACTAGTTAAACTAAGGTTGGGTCCTTTCAGTTTGGTATCAGAGCTTTAGGTTATAAATTTTGTAGACACTTGGTCATGTCAGTACAGACAATTGATAGTGTACAATACTCCTTAGAGGATGGTCCGATCGGCCGACAGATCCCTATCACAGCTCCAAGTATTGTACATTGTTAATTATCTAGAGTCTCCTAGTTGAGCCGTTTTCTTGGTCCTTTTGAGTAAGCTAAACATTTTTTTTGTGGACTCTTAGATCATTATGCCTCGACAACCAGCTTAACAGGATGAAGCGCAGTCTTTGGCACGGCAGATGCGTGAAGTAACTTCACGCATGATGCCAGCGCCACGTGAGGGTCATGATGATTTGGTTACCAGAGCTAAATCAGCATGAGCAGTTCCCTTTGCTGGATCTCATGACCCTGAGCTTGATGAGAACTAGCTTATTGAAATTGGTCGAGTATGCAACCGCCTGCGTCCCCAGTTGACTTCAGAGCAGAGAACATCAATAGTTGTGGGTCTGTTGCAGGACCATGCTTACCGTTGGTGGGAGAGTACTGAGAAAAATGAAACCACCACCCCGTGGGCAGAGTTCAAGGAGTTGTTTATGAGTCGCTTCTTCAGTGAAGCAACAGAGCAGAGGAAATATGAAGAGTTTATAAATTTTCGGCAATGAGACTTATTCGTGATGGAGTATCGGGATAATTTTACTCGTTTATCTCGATTTGCACCAAATTCTGTCAGGTTAATGAAAGAACGATGTTGGAGGTTTGAGCAAGGTTTGCGACATGAGATTGCCCCATACATGTCAGGTGTACCACGCACTGATTTTGATGAGTTTGTCGGTGCTGTTGTGAGATGTCAAGATAGTCGAAGCGGAGTCATACTCAACAATTTAAGGATGGTGAGCCTAGTCAGGGTCCTTCAAAGAGGGGAGGCTCTAGCGCATCTGGTTCCACCTCATCTTCTAGTGAGGGATTTTAGACTTCCAGTGCACGTCGTCCTAGCTGGTTTCCCAGATAGAGGCAGAGTCAACCTCAGAAACAGAGATTTAGAGCCAGTTCTAGTGGGTCCAGTAGATACCAACCTACTTCACCTGCATCCAGAGAGTTTCCCTTATGCAACATCTGTCAAAGATGTCATTCTAGACAATGTCAGCTTGGAACTTCAGCTTGTTATCGTTGTGGTCAAGTGGGCCATTTTTTGAGGGAGTGTTCGCAAAGGGACACCTCAGGTGGTATTATGGTGTAGAGTTCTGGTGGTAGTCAGGGAACCACTTAAGGGGTTAGAACCGCACCACCACCCAGACAGTCAGTTTATCAGGACCAGAGTTAAAGAGGGCGACTGACAGGACATGCAAGTCAGACCCGACTTCATCGGATGACTCTACAGGAGAGCAGAGCATCTCCAGAAGTGATCATTGGTACGTTGCATGTTGGTTATGCTATTTTTACTTTAATAGATCTAGGGGTGACACAGTCTTTTATATCCGTGAGATTAGCATCACAAATTAACGTACCTGCCACTCCGTTATCGGAAATGTGGCGAGTGGCTTATCCCTCTGGCGAGGTGATTTTAGTTGGGCTAATGTATCAAAACTGTAGCGTGATGGTTGGAGGTTTTGGATTGTGTGCCGATCTGATACCTCTTGATATCGCAAATTTTGATTTAATTCTGGGCATGAACTTTCTAAGTAATCATCTAGCTTTAGTCGACTTTCATCGGAAGGAAGAAGTATTTAGAAGTCCAGGGTTCCCTGAGATTTTATTTTGTGGGGAAAGAAATGTTCTTTCATCATGCCTTATTTCAGCTGTAAAGGCTGAGAAGATGTTGCAGAAAGGTTGTACCGCATATCTGGCACATGTGGTAAATACCAGTATTTCCACTCCTAACCTTGAGCAAATTAGGGTGGTTAGGAAATATCCTGATGTTTTTCCTGAGGAATTACCGGGTCTTCCTCCAGCTAGGGAGATAGATTTCACGATCGAGCTATTTTCGGGTACAGGCCCCATAGCTCAAGCTCCATATAGAATGGCTCCAACAGAGTTAAGAGAGTTGCAAATTCAGCTTCAGGACCTAATTGATCAGGGTTTCATCTGTCCTAGCATATCACCATGGGGAGCTCCAATTTTATTTGTGAAAAAGAAGGATGGATCTATGAGGTTATGCTTTGATTATCAGAAGCGGAACCAGGTTACAGTGAAGAACAAGTATCCACTGCATGCCACGGATTGATGATTTGTTTGGTCAGCTTAAAGGAGCTACAGTGTTCTCTAAAATCGATTTGCGATCGGGATACCATTAGTTACGAATTAGAGAGTCAGATGTCTCTAAAACTGCGTTCCGATCTCGATACGGGCATGATGAGTTTCTGGTTATGTCGTTCAGTCTGACGAATGCACTTGCCACCTTTATGAATTTAATGAATCGAGTATTTCGAGCATATCTCAATAAATTCGTCATTGTATTTATTGACGATATCCTAATTTACTCTATAGATATGACTACCCGAACCAAAATCTACGTATTAATTAGCACGAAATAGAATTATCGCAGATTAGTCGTGTAATTGTGGTTGTTAACGACGTTTTTACAAGGCGAGAATTTGTGTGGACTTCCTTCACGAGAATTGTAGAGTATTTAATTCCGACCTCATGTGAATTTTTCAGGGAATTTTTTGGATAAACAAGCAATTATTTAACGAGTTTTGAAGTCGTTTGGTGAATATATATATAAAAGTGCTATTTTTATTGTTGAGTTAATCGTGACCGTCCGATCTTGATCAGATTGAATTATAGCCGTTGATTTGGGCTGTATGTGTACTGGTATATATATATGGTATAAATACGAGACAAAATGGGAAAGTTTCCATTTTGGGATTTCTGGATTGACCGAGTTGACCACGGGTCAAACCGACTTGTTTTGTCACCGAAAATGGTTGTTGGCGGTGTACCTTATTCCGGCCACTTTTGGCCGTGACTCCTTGATGAAAGTTGTTGGGGTTGGGCTCCTCTTCAATTTGGTAGGTGGATCACTGAGATTAGTGGCAGGAAGAGGAGGATTCGACGCAATGAAGACGAGGGAATTCCGGCCGGAATCGGCGGCTGCTCAAGACGGCAGTGTTGGGGGTTGACCTTATGGGGTTCTGAAGCCCATGGAATGGTGAGTTGATCCCAAGTGGTTTCGGTCCTTGCCGTGGCCGATCGGTGAGTTTTGGACGTTTTCCGATTAAAATTGGGCTTAACTTTGAACTGGAAAGTTGTGGGAAATGTTGAGATCTTCAAAATGATGTATAGGTCGAAGATTTCTGGGCTGGTGGAATTCCAGCGGCTAGAGGCGGCGGTGGAGCTCCGGCGAGGTGAAATTTTCGATGAAGTTTTATATCGTTTCGCTCGTTTTCGCGTGCCGAACGCAATGGTGAGGTTTATATTCGGATTTGAGTTTGATAAATTTGGGCGAGTATTTAATCGGACACTTATTAGTTTAATTCATGACAATATTAAAGGACGCTTTGATTATCCGTTTATTTGCGAGTCGTTTGATATTCGAGATTTGTTTGTGACTCTTTAAAGTGAGGGATTACAGGGAATTGAATTCAATATTTGGTTGAGTTAGTAATTAAACAGGAAAATACGTTGTTCGAGTATATGAGATTCTCGATGTTAATACTCAACAAATTACGATCTTAGCTATGCAGTATGAACTCCGATGATCAGATATTATTTTAATCGTGGTTTCAGGATGTTGAGTTAGCAGGCGTGTCAGATGAATAATTGTGCAGATCGACAGGGTTTTAGCTTTATGTTTATCCCGGCAAAATCTGTGAGTGGACACCTTTATTTTCACAGTCGTAGCGAGTTATTATTTTATCAACATGCTCTTCAGTTTATTTTAGAGCTTTTAAATTACGCTTTCCAGTATATTTTTTTAAGCGTTATTTTTGGAGGTTTATTTGTGATGTTTTGATTAGGTGCATCAATGCTCTAGCTATTCGGCTGATCACCGGATAGTTTAGTTAGGAGAGGTTAGGTGGCCTTGTCTGACTCAGATCGACTCAGGTTAGGTGGAACGATCCTGTCACATTTATTTTACTTGTATTTTCTATTGATAGTCGTACCGAGTGAGAGGCTCAGAACGACTATCCCTCCAATGCATATTAGTTATTTATTTTGAACTCGCATTATTTCCAGAAAATAGCGGAAATACATGAAATTAAAATTTAGCAGTTTATACAGATTATTATTAGATTTTGTCCACTCACGCTAACGTTTTTAAGTTTGATTTGTCTTTCCCTGGGCCATTCGGTTTATCGTTGCCCAGGTTGCAGTGTGTATCATGGAGATGCTGAATGTCATCGAGGGCGTCGAGTTCACCATTTCACCAGTCAATTCCTTCAGCTATAGGTCTCAACGCACTGTCAGTATGTCTCTTGTGTTATTGAAGTCACCTTGGATACTAGTTCTGTAGTATCGTCTTAGTGAGACTCATGTGAATAGGTTGTTACTCGTATAGTTGCTGAGTTGAGTTTCTTTGTATGTGAATTCGTATTTACTGGAAGTATGTTTTCGAATTATGATTAATGTATCAGTTTTGAATTCCAGTTTTATGTTGAGAAATCCAGATGGACATTGGTGGTCCACGATATTGTTTGTGGATTTATATGTAGAGTATCAGTTTTCCTTACAGGTTTTTGGTGATCTCCTTTTCAGGGGAAGTTATGTCAAAACATTTCATTGAAACTCATAGATTAGGGTCAGTTGTTTGGGCTTGATTCTAGATCACTAGTTAATCTAGGGTCGGGTTCTCTCAATAGACGAGTGGTAGCATACAAACCATTTGCATATTGTTTTAAGGACCTTGAGAGAATCTCAGTTATATGCCAAGTTCAGTAAATGTGAATTCTGGCTTGACAGAGTTAAATTTCTTGGTCATGTGATTTCAGCAGATGGAGTAAGTGTTGATCCTGATAAGGTAGAGGTGGTGTTAAATTGGTGCAGACCTATCAATGTAGCTGACATCAAGAGTTTTCTGGGTTTAGCCAGATACTATCGTCAGTTGGTGCAAGATTTTTCACGTATTGCTGCACCTCTTACCCGACTTACAAGGAAAGGAGTTAGATTTGAATGGTCAGAGGCTTGTGAGGAAAGTTTTCAGACTTTAAAGACAAGGCTGACCACTTCTCCAGTGTTGACCTTACCGGATGATAGTGGGGAATTTATGGTTTTTAGTAATGCATCCAAGTTAGGCTTGGGTTGTGTGTTGATGCAACAAGGTAAAGTTGTATGGTTCCTGAAAATTGAAACCTCATGAGGTGAATTACCCTACTCATGTCTTGGAGTTGGCAGCGATTATTTTCGCGCTAAAGGTTTGGAGACACTACTTGTACGGTGCTAGGTGTTGGATTTTTACCGACCATAAAAGTCTTACGTACTTCTTTACTCAACCAGAACTGAATTTGAGACAGAGGAGGTGGATGGAACTGTTGAGTGATTATGAATGTACTTTTGAGTACCATATTGGAAAAGCGAACGTGGTGGCTGATGCTCTTAGTCGGAAATCAGGAGTTATGATGTCGCATATACAAATGACTCGAATGCCACTACTTTCTGAATTGCGATCCACTGGCGTACTTCTGTACATAGATGATGAAGATCCGGGAGTTTTATTTACCCATTTACAGGTTCGACCTGTTCTTATTGATAAAATTCGTGACTTACAAGATTTTGATGCCTCTTTGTTGAAATTAAAGGAAGCAGTACGTAGCGGTGGACGATCAGACTTCACATTGCGAAGAGATGGTTTGTTGGTGACCAATGGCAGACTTTCTGTTCCGAACAATGAAGTGTTGAAATGAGAAATATTTGAAGAAACTCATTGTTCAGCTTATGCAAAGCATTCCGGTAGTACAAAAATGTATGGAACTCTGAAAGAGTATTACTGGTGGCCTAATATTAAGTGGGAAATAATGTCTTATATGAGCCAGTGTTCCATTTGTCAACAAGTAAAGGCGGAGCGGCAGAAACCTTCAGGCTTGATGCAACGTCTAGAGATTCCAGTGTGGAAATGGAAACATGTTACTATGGATTTTTTCTACAAGCTACCTCGTACCTCCAAGGGTCATTCAGGTATCTGGGTAGTTGTGGACCGATTCACCAAGTCTGCACATTTTATTCAAGTTCCAGAGAAGCTGTCTGTGAGCAAACTAGCTCAGTTATACATGTAGAAGGTTGTGAAGCTACATGGTGTACCTGTTACTATTATCTCAGATCGAGATTCCCTTTTTACTTCACAATTTTGGAAAGCTTTACAGGAAGATTTGGGAACCAAGTTATAGTTCAATACAGCTTTCCACCCTCAGACAGATGGCCAGTCTGAGAGAACTATTCACATATTCGAAGATGTGCTTAGATCCTGTTTATTGCAATTTCCGGGGAAGTAGAATAAGTATTTACATTTGATGGAATTTCCTTATAATAACAGTTTCCACTCCAACATTGGGATGTCACCATATGAAGCCTTATACAAAAAACAGTGTAGAACCCCAGTGTGTTGGAGCGAAGTAAGGGAGAGAAGCCTTATTGGTCTGGATATTGTGCAAGAAACGACGGAGAACGTACAGATTATTCGAGAGAGATTAAAGGCTGTCCAGGATCGACAAAAGAGTTATGTAGACACTACAAGAAAGAAATTACAATTCGAGGTTGGTGACTGGGTATTTTAGAAATTATCTCCATGGAAGGGTGTTATGTGATTTGGGAGGTGCGACAAGCTTCAACCATGATTCATCAGACCATATGAAATTATTGAACGTGTCAGTGATGTTGCTTATCGTTTGGAGTTACCATCAGAGCTAGCATGTGTTCATGACGTATTCCATGTGTCCTTGTTGCGGAAATACATTTCTGACCCTTCTCATGTCATTGTGCCTCAGTAGATTCTGTTATGTGAAGACTTGGTTTATATTGAGGAACCAGTGGAGATTCATGACCGCAGGGAGCAAGTTCTCCAAAACAAGACCATTCCTTTGGTAAAAGTGTTATGGAGGAATCATGCAGTAGAAGAAGCCACGTGGGAACCAGAGCAGCATATGAGGGAGCAATACCCACATCTTTTCTAGCAGGTACGTAAATTTCGAGGACAAAATTTTTGTAAAGGGGGTAGATTGTTACGACCCGAACTGAAATTACGCGTTTTTCAAGTGATATTACACTTAATCGCGGATTAGTCACGATTAACGAGGTTAATAACGAATTTTTCTTCGGGCAAGAATTTGATTTGACTTTTTTCATAAAAAATGTAGATTATTTAATTTTGAGTTTGTAGGAATTTTCGGGGAATTTTTCGGTTAAGCGAGCTATTTATTTTGATTTTTGGAAGTTTTCAAGTTGGAATATTAAAAAGTATATTTCTGGTCAGTTTAATCTTCACCGTTCGATCTTGATTAGATCAAATTTTAACCATTTTATCTGATTAAGCGGTGAGGGTGTGTATATATATATGTATGGTATTTATACGTCAATTTAATACGGATAGATACGTACGTACGAGCTCGACCCGTATAACCTCCACCGTCCCGAATTTTGACCCAACTTTGGACCTGCCGGAAAACGCCACTGTTGCCGGCATTCTTGGTACGGTTTTGAATCCCTTCTCCTCCTCTTTCGATCCATATATTTATTGTGGAGTTTTGAGTTGGTTTTAGGCCCGTTTCGGTTTGATATACCTGTGGGTTTTCGTGTTTGGCCAACGAGGGTGCTCCGACCATTTTCCGGCCACGGTGGGGAGCGGAATCGACGGCGTTCCACCCCTGGAGTAAAAACCCTATGGGTTTGGGGACCGAGGTGCGTCGACGACGTCGAAATCAGTCGAAAGAAATTTTTCGGCAATTTCGGGCCGTGGCGTTTCGGTCCAAATTTCAGCCAAACGGTTGTGATTAGGACTCCGGCCTAGTTGGGAATGTTGCTTGGCTCATCGAGAGCCTTCCATCAATGGGTCGAACGCTCCCATCGGAGTAGTTTGGGTTTGTGGCGCGTGAAACCCATGCGTCGCCGCCTACGGCAGAGCTCCGGCGATGCAATTTTTCGAAATCTTCGGAGGGACTTCTGGGGTTATTTTAGGGTCAATTTCCATAGGTTTATGCATATTCTGATATCTTATGTTCCATATTTTACAGGACATTGAGATTGCGACACTATCAGCAAAGAAAATTTTGCTAGACCCCAGCAGTAGTCGCAGACTTGTGAGTAGACATTTTATTTTCACAGTCAATAACGAGTTCGTTTATTTCAGTATTTCAGCATTTCAATATTTCAATATTTTAATTTAAATTACAGTATACTTCAGAATAGTTTAAATTGGAGGTTTTTCTTGTGATGGTATTAGTTAGTTACATCGATGCACTCACTATTCGGCTGATCACCGAATAGTCCAGTCAGGGAAAGTCAGGTTGCCTCGTCTGGTCATCAGGGGAGGTAAGGTTGCCTCGTCTGACCCATCATTTATATTTTTACATATTGTTTGTCGACTCAGGTCAGAGAAAACTCCTGAGTGACCACCTCCATCAGAGTTCTGATTTATATTTGAACCCACTTTATTTTACAGAAATCAAAGGAAAGGCATTAATGCATTAATGTTATTTATACAGATTATTATTAGATTTTATCCACTCACGTTAATGTTTTATATTTTTAAATGCCTGTTCTGGGACTTTTCAGTTTCCGTTGCCCAGGCCGCAGTTTAAATCCTAAATTTCCGTGGTGTCGTCAAGGCTTTGAGTCCACTTGTCAGCTGTTCATTCAGCAGGTTCTAGTGTACTGTCGGACTTGTTTATATGTATTTTATGTTCTTAGAAGTCACTCTGAATTCTAGTTGTATAATGCTATTTTCAGCTTCTCGAATAGTAGTCGAGTTTGATTTCCTTAGTAATTAGAATTAGCTTGATGTAAATATGTTTTAAAATTTTTGAGTTAAATTCCTAGTTTTTTTTATGTTATTGGTTGAGAAATCCGGATTGACAATCGGTGGTCCACAGTTTGTTTGTGAGAATTTGGTTTAAAAGTGTTTTCTTCTTGCAGGTTTTTGGGTTGTTCAGTTTTAAAAGGGAATGATGTCAAAATTTTCGTAGACTTTCTCAGAGTTTAATTAATCGTTAGGATTTAATTCTAGTTTACTAACTAAACTATCTAGTTTACTAGCTAAACTAGGGTTAGCTCCTTTCAAGCGGCCTCACCATGTGCGATCAATGGGGGACGACGCACGGCCGATTCAAGGATGGAGGAAGCTTTAGTAGTATTGGTGGTTGGACCCAGTATAAGCTCATCACCCTTCGTGAGCGTGAGGTTTTCATAGGGAGAGTGCTGATCCCGGTGAAGAGGACGGTCCATATGAGCACGAAAAGCCTCTACATCCTTCTCAAAGACCTCTGGGCAAAACTTCTGGTAGGGGGCCATTTTTCAAGTGAAGGGGAGTAGGAAAGTAGGGTTCTTAAGATTGACTGAGAATCAAAAAATATTTTTGATAAAGCTTCGAAAGGAAAGTAAGTGAAAAGGTTGAAGATGACCAGAGTAAATAAACGATTAGAGAAAGGAGGCGTGGCTTTTAACGAAAAACACCCAATTAGCCTATGCGAGGCCATCGTAGCCATTGCTTGAGAAGGCGACACGTCACATCCAAACGCTTCAAAAAGACCTCTTCGATTGCCCATGGGTTTATCTTAAGGTCTGAGGGGCAATTTTTAGGCCAAAAATATTCTTAAATATTTTATCAAGTACCTTAGACCTAAGAAACAAAGCAGGCCAACCATATGCGGCCCAACATAAGGCTACGAGAATCAGGAAAGAAATATGTGCATTCTCTTCCTAGATACTTTAGGGAAATCCGGAGTAATCTGATATCTATTCTTTCCTAAGCATTAAAGTTCCATTGTCGAGTCAGGTAATGGGGAGCACCAACCTCTATATATAGGAGGTTTATCAAAGAATTCAGAACACCTACACATACGTATAAATTTGAGCACAAGCAAGTACTTACTCTCTCAGCGAGTAAACAACCAGCGACAGTGAATTCAGGATCTAAACCACCCAAAAGAGCGTGGGGATTCAAAGATTCACTCAAGCTACATCAACGACGATGGAAATCGAAGGAATCTAGGCCACCCGACAGAGTGTGGGGATTCTAAAGATCTACGAAGTCACTTTATCTAATGACGACGACAATCAGAGGAGTCCATGCCACCCGACAGAGCGTGGGGATTCTAAAGATCTATGAAGTCAACCTATTTATTATGCTCGACACTTTGTACTTAGGATTTCTCTGCTTTGTATTCACACAGAATATAAGGTATCGATTCTTTGTGGCTCGGCAGAGAGACACGAAGCTTACGTCTTGCAATACATTAAAACAAGTAAGACTCAACGAGAAAGGTTAATTATGTGGTAATCAGTACGATTTACGAGATTATGCGTAATCGCGATTAATCGTTAATTGTGTGGTTTGCTGATTTAGTTCGCGACTTGGTTTTCGGTCGAGAATTTGAGTTGAGTCTCTTCTCGGAAGTTGTTGAGCACGTGATTTCGAGTTCGTGGGCGGTTCCGGATGATTTTTCCGATAACCGAGGATTATAATATGATTATTTGAAGTTTCGGTTTATCGACGAGTTTATCCGGTTGTTTCGTATTTATCCGAATCATTTTGGTTATTCGTTTTGAACCGTTGATCGTCCTGTGACGCGAGTATAAATATCGAAAATAGTCGTAAAATTGTCGAAAACACTGTTTGAGGTTTGACCAGACGTTGACTTTCCATTTTGGGCAGTTTGACCCGTTGACCAGAGGGAGACTTTCCCGTTTGGATTTTCGTCGGCCGACTTGGATTTTCCGGCCACCTCCGGCCACGTGAAGGGTATAATCTCATTTTCCTTGAGTTTCTAAGTTGTTTTACAATTGGAATCGTGAAAATTGGTGGAGATTTGGGTGAGTTCGAATCGGGTTTGGTATCCGGGTTTCGCCGGTGACGGGAGGTGGTCCTCCGGCGAGCTACGGTGGCGGGGAGGTGGGAGTTTCGACTCCCCTTGCCCTTGTGATGCTCTTCATAGGTTTGTATTGGGTTGAAATGGAGTTTTCCGGTAAACCCGTGGTGGTTGCCGGAGGTGGATTCCGTTTCGGTTTCGAGCTGAATTGGAGGGGTTCCGGTGAGAATTGGACTTTATGGTAGTTGAGGAAAAGCTTGGCCTTGAGGAGATCTTGAAATCTGGAGCTTCCTCGCCGGAGAAACTCTCCGTTGACGGCGCGCCGCCGCCGGCGGCGACGGTCAACGGCGGCGCTCTGGCGAGAACGTTGACTTTTCAGTTTTCGATGATTTTAATGTCATTTTTCTCGTAATCGCGCCCCGATTATCACCTTGAGGTTTTTGAATTGATTTGAGTATCAGATTTTCAGTCGAAGGTTTCGAGTGGAGATTTTGGAAATTCAGTCGTTTCTTTTATACAGTTTTATATGTTTCCGGGAACGGTTGGTTTCCGTGGTTAAGTACAGTGTTGTGGGCTATGGTTTTGATCAGATATGTTTTATGATTATTCAGGGGATCGAGATCGTGCTTCAGGCGAGGGATCTTCCGCCGGGCCGCGAGATTAGCGCGAGTGTGCGCTCTGCTGACCTGTGAGTGGACATTTTTTATATTTTCACAGTTGTTTGCGAGTTCGTGATTTATCGTGATTTTCCGTATTTACTTTATACGATGTTGAGATATATGTTATTTTCGGAGGTATTATTTTATATTTATTGGTGATGGCATTACTGCATCGATGCTTCGGCTACTCGGCTGATCACCGGTAGTCCGCCAGAGTTGAAAGATTTCTCTGGACCAGAGTTGAGAGATTCCTCTGGGCAGGGTTGAGAGATTCCCCTGTTTGCCGTCAGGGTTGAGAGATTCCCCTGGCCTATCACCGTCGGGTTTGAGCGATTCACCTGACGTCGGGCTTGAGAGATTCGTCTGACAACCTCCATATACATACTTTCCGAACTCGCATTGTTTTACATTGATTATGTATATAACTGGTGAAAGGCATATGTTTATTTTCGTCCACTCACTCTAACGTTTTATTTGCCTTTCCCCTGGGCTTTTCGGTTTCCGTGCCCAGTTTGCAGTTCGGATTCTGGTGTCTCACGTCGCGGTTGGAGGCTAGTGATTCGAGCTACCTGTGTTTTCCAGTAGGTTCTTGTTTCGCCTACTGATGTATATATTATATATATTTACACTAGAGGTTTCTCTGATACATTCTGATACACGTTTTATACGGTTTTTCCCGGATATACTATATATTACAGTATGTTTACTGTTTATTGATTATGATATGATATTTGAGAAATCCGGATGGGATTGGTGCCCACGGTTTGGCTTTTGTGGCATAGGATGAATTGTTATTTTTCGGGTGCAGGTTAAGGCAATTCCGCGTTAGTAGCGTTACTCTGCCAAAATTTTGAATGGTTTTTGTTGGTTCACGTTTTCATAAGGGGTTCGATTCTGATTTAGGAAACTAAATCGGGGTTGGGTCCTTTCAACACATCCACTATTATCCAACGCCAAAAATTCGTGGGTAATAGACATAGACCTCTATTTACAAAAAAATGTATGCCTACAACATCTGTCCACTCGAGGAGGTGAAACACTGAGGCGCTAATGAACATATCTAGTCCCAATCTCGAATTGAATAACTGAATTTCTACAACTTCCCTCGTTGTACTACCATAAACATTCCTGATTCCTTAATATTGGATATTTACCCAACGATAACTAATCAGAGGATTAGAATGTTGTGAAGTCTAAGGAACAGGACAAATCCTTGCAGAAATTTATGATAAGATTTTGTATCCCACATCTTCGTCGCACACGAATCAAAAACTAGTTAGAGGTTTGCATTTTCGTGTATGATTCTCATAAACACATCTGTGCATGATGATCACTTATTTATCTGCATGATACTCCTACATCCAGTCTAGCAAGAACCCGGAGTTCATGCAATATACTGTGAATCAAGTCATACTTATCCGTCTATGATCCCGCACATGCTTGTGATATACACAAATCCTTGCTGACTCTTAAATTTAATGGTTCTTAGATGACAAGCATAAAACGCACAAGTCTGATCCAGAATCTTGATATCAACATCTTCACCCTCGAGAACCTCTGTGATTCATAACATGGATAACTACAGTTTTGAACTGGTTGCACATCTCCTGAAACGCCTTTATAGAGGAAAGCGCGCTCACGACATAAAATGAACATGACCAATTCTTGAAGAAATTTGAGTAGAAAAATTTAAAGTTAATCCCGACAAACAAAACTGAATTAATAGAAACACAAGATAGTGAATAAGTCTCTAATACTAATAACAATTTGAAACTCCCCACTGTTAGTGTTATCAATGAGCGATGATCAACTCACATAATGAAAACATAATAAAGTCGAAATCTACGGTCATTTCTTGATAAATAAAGATGAATAAATAAACTCACACGTGAGTGGATGAATTTTAAATCGCTTCCATCAACCTAGAATTTCTTGAAAGTCAAGGCGGCTACAATCCTAATCTGATCAAACTTCTTACTGTAGTTAAAGAAGGAACGCAAGTCAACTACTGTGAAAACCCGACCTCGATTTAGCTGCCTAAATCGGGATTAGGCCCTTAAAACCTACTAATCTATACAGGATATGATCTTAACTGGATTTTATACTGATGAATTCCTAGCTTGAAAATAACGCAACTAAACTTCTAATTTAACAATCAAAACTATAACACTAAACCTTATGATTGGAGTTGATCCTACGATAGGGTTCTGCTATGCCTCGATCCAAGTGCAAGCTCGACCTCTGATGAGACTCGGCAACCTGGGCATTTGAAACCAAAGGGTCCAGGGGAAAGGCATATAAAACAGAAAAATTCGTCAGAGTGAGTGGATATAAAAATAAATGTTCGGAAGTAAATTGTCAGATAATATTTTATGCCTTTTTCCCAAAATATACATGAAAAAAAAACAAGCGAGTCATGTAAAAGCATAATATCATGTGGAGGCATGAATAACATGGTCATTAGGCCAGGTATTGTCATGTCCCTCCCGGGGCGTACTTGATGATCAACCAAGAAGCTATACCATCAATGCTTATCGTGAATCATAACATGCATGAAAAATCATGAAACATAACATGGTGCCTCCAAACGTGGTCATACTTGTATCATGTAGTGCCATGTATAAAAGCGTATACATATATGTATTTATCATGTGTAAATGTATACGTGAGCGAAATCATGATGCATTAAACTTGACTATCTAATTAACCGTGAAAAACGAAGTCCACTCACCTGCATCGCTGGAGACGTTTATCAATCCACTAACTCGAAAATTAAACTCGACGCTCTGAAGCCAAATCCTGAGGTTTAGATTGATTATTAACTTATTCAGTTAGCGTAATTTAACTAAATCAGTAAACCCGAGGTAACTCGTATCTTAAATACTCACATAAGATTTTTCAATGATTAATCGGCACTAAAATAAAAAAATTACATTCGAAAAATCTTGGTTCCTAAATTCTGTACAGAGGTGAGCCTTGACTCGACACACGTTGCACGATGGTGAAAGTGTCGAGTCGGCTCGAATCCAGAAATTAGTCAAAACCATTATTAAAATTGTTGAATCGCACAAAATCATGCATAATATCAATTAGAAATGGGTTTAGGAACTTTCCGTGAAAATTCAGGTTTTCAGGGTAGCTGGAGCTGCACAGTCCATGGCGGAGCGTGGGCCCACGCGCCACCCCCGGTGGCGGCCGGAATCTATCCACCCCAGAATTCTTCGACCTGCATATCAAAATGTTCATCTCATCAACCACAACAACTTTTCAGTCAAATTCGTATAGAAAAATAAAGAAAACTCATCGTGAAACCCAAAAACCCTCGCCAGATTTCATGGTTCTCAGTTGACGATCTCCGGCCATGGCGAGGTGTGAGACTTAACCTAATCGACTCGTGAGCCAGCAGGGATCAAAACCCCCAGGGTCTCATTGACCAACACTGGCCAGACCTCAGTCATCGACGGCGACAGTACGTCGCCGAAAAACTCCTCTGATTCCACCCTCCAAAATTCAATGCATGGTCGATTGGATGAGTGGAGAAGGTTGAGGGAGTGATGGGCTTCAATTTTCGTGAAGGAAGACCGAGCAAAGCTCACCGGCCAGCAACAACGTCGTATTGTACAAAAAAGGAGAGATGGAGAGTTGAGAACAAAGGGGGTGGGAGGGATGAGAGAGAAAGGAAAAAGGGAGAAAAGAAAAATAGGAAAAAGGGAAAGAAAATTCCCCTTTTTATAGCTTTTCTGGAATACTTCAAAAATTCGTAGAAGTTAGCTCGAGTCTCAGAAAAATTCAAATAAAATATGTACGAGCTCACAATGATATTTTCTACAACTTCGGTGAAGGAAGCAAGTCTAAAATTATATTTATAAAAAGTCGATATTTAAATCGGAACTAATCTCAAGAAACGTGTCACGAGCTTCCACGTTTGATAATTAGCGCGATAATGATGATTAATACCCCAAATTTGGGTTTGGGTCGTTACAATTTACCCCCCTAATAAAAATTTCATCCTCAAAATTTACGTCATGAAAAATCAGCGTATGGAGGACACAGGTGGTGCACTCGGAGCAAGGATTGACAGGCTGAGAGCTCCTCATGATTCTATGGTCCAGAAAAATTTATAATTCTACGCCGGAGGATCGATATCCCAATACATCCTAACTATCGTAGAGCTATGCCCAAGCGCTTCATGAAACATACCATCTGCTTATGACTGAAACTTTGAAATGCCCAACTTCTACCTGTATTAATTCCTTTTCCTCTATGTAACCATACCCTTGCATCTCCGTCTTCTATGGTACAAACGATTATGCTAACCCATAAGATTGATCTGCATAAGCCTCCAAAATTCCGTAATAACTCGTGAATCGCCAGTGTTTAATCTTCGATGAAGAAGATATTCCCATAGCGACGTTCGAGCTAGAAAGATAGCTTCCACATGTCGTGATGACTTCTGTGAATGGTAACTCACAAGATGACTTTGAATGAAGAGTGTGAATGATAAAACATCATACCCCTTGAGTCGTAGGCTCGAATCTACACGAACAAGAATCCTGCGTAGTCGCACCAGATATTGGGTACAAAGAAACCCGATAAACGAAAAGAAATTTAAACTACTGAATCAATGCACTGATAGCATTGAGATACAAGCACAAAAGCGTACATAGACACTTGTAGATACAACATTCCAATGTGCCGAAACCTCATGAAACCTCAAATTTCGTGAACACGCACGACAAATAATGTGAAAGGGAAAATCTTATTAACACCACCTATGCAAACTGCAAACAAAACCTAACACGTTGTGATGGGCATCCCGAAGCTCTGCCCCCGATCTCGCAGAACCCATGTAAACACACTCTTCCTGGCGTAATCGAAAAATGCTAATATGGTAGAAAATTTCTTATTGAATACTAATCGGTCCTCAATACTTGCGATAATATCACGACATACTTGAAATCCCCAAAGGCCTTGCCTTCACATGATCGAATTTAAAGTACTCTTCACTCTGATAAAAGTGATGAAAAATCCGTGTATAACCCCATTGTATAACATGCAATATACACGCCTCATACAACCTTGGTCTTTAATGAGTGAGCATGCGATCACAAATGTCTCATGGTTCCATCTATATTTGTACATCAAAAAGAGAGAAATTCCGATAACTCCACGTTGGAGGAATTCCTATCGAAGATTTGGGATGACCTATTTGTATATACTTATATCCCAATACCTGCAAATTCTTAGTCTCCCAGCATACCAATAACGATAGCAAAACAACAGGTTCAACAAAATTTGCTTACTCGTATTGTGTGATATGAGTGAAACATTCATCAGATAAACATTTAACACATAAGTCAATCACACAATTTAAAACCTTATGAATGTAGTATTTTAAGCAAGTAGGGATTGTTCTAACCAGGAATGGAATGGTGTATGCAATTATTGTGTAAAGAAGGGGAGTAAAAAGAGTTAATTTTAATTACCTAATTATTTACCTAGAAAATGTCCTAAACATAGCAAATAATTCTAGGACCATAACATGCATTAACTCATAGACAAGCACACATAGAAGACCCAAAAATACTTACCACTTTTAGACAAAAAGATAACCTAATTACTATTTACATGTGATCAACTTATTCCTTTACCTAGCTCATTTATTAACATATGCAAATATCAACACTTACGAAATCCCATAACCCTAATTCTGATTAACATGCATAAGTTCATGATTTGTGCTAAGTACTCCTTATACACCAATGATCTAGACTAGGTACCCCTATATCAAAATAAAAGAATGAAGAACTAAATTAAGACATGCTCACCGAAAATTTGAATATTGGAACACATGGAAAGTTATTCAAATTCATGTATGTAATAAAACTAAAACCAAAATTTATCATACAAAATACAAAACAAATTTTCACACGACAAAAGAAAACTACAGAGTAAAGAGGTCATGGGTACACTATGTAGACTACAACTCCTTTGTGAATGGTTCTAGATACCCTTTATACACCTATGGAAGTGATGGTGGCGGTGGTACGATGATGCAGTCGGCCTCTTGAGCTGTTTTGGCTTGATTTGTGAGATGGAGATGAGTCATTGGTAGAGCTTAGGCTGTAGAATCAGTGATAATTATAATGAGGGACGAACCCTTTCTTAAATAGGCCTAACAAGAATAATTTTCCTCCCTATAATAGGTTTCCTTTTTATCTCGGGTAGATTAGGCGGTTTGCAAAGAATCGCACATTTCCGGAGTAGTAGACCTCCAAAAATTATGATTTCTAGCTTGTTGAAAAGAAGACTCAAAGCGCTTTTCAACCATAGGTCGATCGTCATCTAACTCCTCCTGAAATGTTTCCAGTCGTCGTTCAAAGTTGGCTTACCTATACAGGCAAATTCTTCTTTCCTTATTCTCTATGATTTCCTTCTTCTACTCAACTTAGGTCATTTTTTTGCCATATCTTGTGCTCCACGAAATTGGCTGACTTGGTCTTCAAGTTTGAACTTTTTAAATGGTCTTCTAATTTATTTAGCCCATCTTATATTTGTTCTTCTTCAAGGTTCTTCTGGAGGCTTTCTTTTCCTAGTCAACATAGGAAATTCTTTTTCTTCACTCCATTTTTGCTCCAAATTCGTCATGCCTTGCATGCTTGTAACCCTCTTTACTCCGTCTTTTTTGATAAAAACCTAAAAATAACAAAATACGTTAAAACTAATAAAACTTAATAATACTAAGTAATTAACAAAGTAAAAATATAAAGAAAATATATTAATTAATACGCCTAAAATGCATAGATCAAATTCCCCCAGACTTATACTTTGCTAGTCCCTTAGCAAAAACTTAGCTAAACTAAGACTCAAAATTTTCCAACTATTAAGCCCTTTAACTAATATATCTCGAGTATCATGGCAATCACAAAGTTTAAACACAAGGAATTCAAGAGTTAATAAAAACATTCTCATGCATGAACAAGTAAGACTTAGATGAAAACAATGATGATTTAAAAGCTATGCATGCACTAGAAAAGTTTAAAATCATCTCTCATGGATGCACTCATCATCTTTTCAATCATGAAAAAGGTTTTTACTCAAGATATATATATATATATATATATATAAGAATCAATGAAGCCTCATGAATGGAACTAATTACTTGCACAACTAAATCCAAACCATATGCTTACTCATGTAACTTACTCAACCAATCAAAGGCTATTCATCTTAAGGATCATAAATGACTTTAGAAAGGTTGTAATAGAGCTGAGGCTAAGGTATTCAAAATTTAGATATATGGTGGTAAAAATGTTCCAAAGACTTAGCCAACACTTTTTCAATTCAAGCTCTATCCTTTCTCATGTGTCAATCTTCAAAACAGGACCAAATTTCATCTTTTTGGGTCCTAACTTCATTTTAAACTTCACTTTGTCCAAACTTTCATACTTCAGTACATTTTTCCAGAGAGCTTGTTATTTTTTTCTTTTCTTTTCTTTTCTCATGCTCTCGAATTTCCTCCTCTATTTTTTTTCCGCATACACTTTTTTCTATTCTTTTGGACAAGTCTTCCCTTGATCTTCTTCACGTCATCTTCATGTGCTAGCTTCGAAATTCATCACCAAGTCTTTAGAACGAGAGTAGGAAACTCTATACTAGGCTAAGTATTTAGATATATATATATATATATATGGTAATGAAAGAAAATGTTGAATATAAGCTTAAATGGGTTACATCGGGTGTCGCAACTTGTGCGCACAAAAGGGACATATGCCTATTTAACAAAGTGGTGGTAAAACCTAGGTGCCTTTAATCATATCCAAAATCAGAGTACATATCAACGCAAACACTTTGCAAATCTACATGAGTAAGTTCTAGCAATCTCTAGTTCATTAAAAACTATGGCAAGTAATTATATGAGGCATATAAATAATTTTAAGCCAAAAATCCTATATATGTCGAAATTTTCTCTCGAAAGAAGCATGATTTTAGCTCAAAACTCACATGGGTTCATATGATTTAAAATTATTCTAGCATTCAAATTATGTACCAAGTTTTACTATCTATATCTACTACATGTTAATGCAATCAAAACATCTTTATTAACAAAAGAATTCCAAAAATTAGTAATATGAAAGCCATGAACTCAATGTTGTCTCGGAAAAAGATTCATCATAGACGAGTTAAGGGCATCCTAAAAGACTCAATAACTTATAGATTTAGTCATTATCTTCTTTGGGCAACCTTACTGAAATGACCAGTTGGCGAGAGAGACCAAGAGAGGTAGGAGTGATTTTCAAGCTTGTCTTTTCTCACATCCAAAACCTGTCTTAGAAACCGTCCCCTTCTAGACATCAAATCACATAGGATATTCTTACTCAAAAACAAGTATTCATCTACTACACTAATTTTTTATATCGAAATCTAAAAGAAAAAAAATTAGGGCATCATCCGCTGGAAAGATCTATTGTCTGCCCAATTTTATAATTTATGGCTCAAATAAAGTGTAAACCCCTCCCTCACACTTAAAGCCTACATTTTCCTCAATGTAATTAAGTAAAAACATAGAAGCATGGATATATGGTTTTACCAAAAATAACTAACTAATTAGCACACCAACAAACTAATTAATAAAGAAGAAAGGGAAAAGAAAGCAAATCTGAGCGTCGATCCTCCATTGAGTTGTCTCCCAACAAGTGCTTATTTTTTTAATGTCTTACAGCCTAGACATGATGAACATTTAGGTACTGGGAATGGCCAGAGTCGTCAGAGGCATCTCCTCCACCGTTTTGTTCTCCAAAGCCTCAAGATATGGCTTCAAGCGATGACCATTCACTTTGAATTCTGATCCTGACGTTGGACTCATGATCTCTATAGCTCCATGTGGAAAAGTCTTTGTGATAATGAAAGGCCATGCCCAACATGATATGAGCTTCCCAGGAAATAGCCTAATTTGAGAATTGAAGAGTAATACTTTTTGTCCGACTTCAAACAACTTGTTCTTGATCATGTTGTCATGAAATGCCTTAGTCTTTTCTTTGTAGATCCAAGAACTCTTATAAGCTTCATTCCTGATTTCTTCAAGTTCATTTAGCTATAACTTTCGATGTAGACCTGCTTCATCATAGCAAACATTGAATGTCTTTACTGCCAAATATGCTCTATACTCTAGCTCTACCGGAAGATGACATGTTTTCCTATAAACCAATCTATTAGGTGACATCCTGATATGTGTTTTGTAAGCAGTTGCGTAAGCATATAATGCATCATCTAAATGTTGACTCCAATCTTTACTGTGAGGCATCACTGTTTTTCCAGAATCTATTTGATCTCACAGTTGGAAACTTTGGCTAAACCATTTGTTTGGGGATGGTATGGCATTGAGACTTTATGAATTACACCATATTTCTTCATCAACGCATCCACTGTCTTATTGCAAAAGTGACTCCCTCCATCACTGATAAGTACATTGATCTACGCATTTTATGCTTGATTATTAATCACTTTCTCTCTATATTTAGTTTTGTTTTGTGCTTAGAAAATATGTTTTTAACTTACTTTATGTTTGTAGGTAGAAATAGAGGAGGAATCCGTAAAGGAGGCAGAAATGAGCTCAAAACCTACTAAGGAGGAAGTTCCTAAAATGAGGAGGAAATATGAAGAAGAATGGGCCACGATTTATAAAGAATGGATCAAAGATCACTAAGATGGGTCAAGACCATGCTCATGTGTCCAAGAATGTCCAAGATCATGTCAAGATTCACCCACAAAGAAGCCCAAAAGAAGAAAATGGATCAAAAGCTAGAAATCAGGAAATCTGCCTGTGCAGATCAGCCCACTTCAAAAGGCCACTGTGAATATATCCGGATGAATCTAGACGCTATTAGCATATGGTTGGAAAGATCTAGAAGTCTAGTTTCCAACGCAACTAGAATCAAGCGATTTGGAGTCCTAAAACGAGAGAAATTCCTATTTTAGTGAAGAAGGGTCAGGTTACCCGGGTGGAGTAGTTAGACTTCTAAAAGGAGTCAAACTAGGCTTTGCTTGGCCTATATAAATGAGGGCTCGACTAGGGTTTCATTATCACACATCATAGACAGCAAAGCTCTGCCCAAAACACCTCCCAAGTCGTCCTATGCCTAATCCCCTCCAAGGCCGAAGCTCCCTCCTCACGGATCAAGAATAATCGGCGCTCTTCGTCTTGTTCTTGAGAATCCATCCACTCGAGGCGTTGTTAGTGCTCTTCACAGACTCCAAAAGTGTAACCATAAACCTTCTATCTCATCTTTTGTCTTGTAAAGAATTCGGTTTACGACTTGTGATTTGTTTAATAAAGGCTATACGTTTTTACTTACTTATGTTATCTTCCATGTGTTCTTAGTTTTTGGTCTTTGACTTGTATGCATGCTTGTATGCTTAAAGCTTCTTAATATGTTGGGTGATACGCTCTTCGTTCCTCCCTAGCATGTTTTGTATGAATCTTAGATAAATTAAGGTGTAGGCGCTCTTCGTCGCACTCTTAAAAGCATGTGTATAAATTGCAGGTTGAAGGTAAGAATTTCGTTGATACTGGGTAAGTGAAGCATGAAAATGGTGGAGGTAGACATGATGTGATGATCACGTGTACATAGTAGAATTAGGTTTAAATTTCGTAGGTCATTAGTTAAACAAACCAAATCTCGCACCCCCATAAACAAACCTAGCATAGTTATGCATGCACCCTCAATCCCCGGTTAAGAACGATCCCTATTTACCAATGCTACATCTACTAAAAAGGGTTTTAATTGGCTCATTGTTGTTGAGTGTTAAGTGTTAATTTAGTACTTAATAATGGTGAGTATCAATTTTGGCGACGTTGCCGGGGATTGAAAAGAATTGTGTGATTATGCTTGTACATTATGTTAATAGTTTTCTGTTTTTCGGAGCTGTGCACTGCCCGGTTTTGTGCAAATTATTTGACATAGCTAGAGGACTCAAAAAAATCTGAAATTTTGCAAGAATGTTTGGTTTTGTGTCTAGTTGGTGTCTGAAAAATGTCAGCCCAGTCGACCGAGCCAATAATTCTAAAAAAATTCGACAATCTGATGTGCTCATGTTTGGCAGAATCTGGAATTGCATGTGTTTTTTGTAAAGTTGTGAAATTTTGTTCATATATACTTGTAAATTTTCGAGATTTATACTAACACTTGTTCATATTGTTGTTTTTGCAGCCAATTAAACGTTAAGGGAAGTCTTCGATTTACATTGAGTACATGAGCTGGTTGATTAAGTCTCACTCTTTGGAATAGATGGCGCCTCTTTTTCTAGTTTATCTCCTTAACCCTTTGTATTTCATTCGAGATACAAGGTTGTGGGCGGAGTCTACTATGGACTTGAGGGAGTGTGTCATTCTCGAAATTTTGGCTGAACGTCGGACATGGTGTCTAGTTGGGTTATGACTGGTGACAGGTTTTGGATCTAAGAAAGAGAAACATCATTGGAGTAATATCCCTTGATCACGGTAGCCTCGGGGTGTTTTCTCGAAATTAGTCCTACCTCTCGCGTTTTCTCTATCCCTACTGGCCATGTTTTTCGATTGATCAAAGGCCGATTGATTGAGAATGCATACTTTATCGCGCGGGTCGCACGTCCATTGAAAGATCTAAAGGCCAATTTCGTGTACTCTCTTTAAATCTTAGGCACACTCAATTTGGACATGCTTGGACATAATACTATGTCGAAATTGTGTGTTTGTGCATATAAACTTGTAAAGGATTAATCACATATACTTGTTCATAAAATTTTCGAGACTTATCATTCTTCTGTTTTGTGAAAATTGTTTGACATAGCTGCATGTGTCGGAAAAATCTGAAAATTTACGAAATATTGTATATATGTGTCTAGTTCTTGCTCGTAAAATTTCGTTGCATTTTGACATGCTAATAATTCTATATAAATTGTTCTTGCAGCTGTGCTCATTTTCTGCGATTTCTAACTTGTAACATGAATTTACTAACTTGTGCACATTCTTTTTGAGAGAGGTTCAACCACATCTTCGGTTGAAAATGTGGCACCTAGGGCCACAATGGCACATTCGTTTGAACAACTTGCCCCAACAAAAGGTAATGACCCTATTCCTTCAAATTTGGTTGTTGCTAATTCTACGTTTGCTCGTGAACTGTTTTCAGGTAGGTCTGACGAGTCCAACTTGGAGAAATTTCTTATGCCCTTGAGTGCATCAAACAAGTGCCAAAATATGAAAAAGTTATGCACAACAAGGAGGCAAACACAAGAGAAGGAGGTTGTTTAGATGAACAAAACCGACGCGGTAATTATGGATGGCTACCCCTAAATTGAAGGACCTAAACGTGGAGGAGATGCCCTCAAAATTCAGGCCATTTTTAGAGCAAAATTGAAGCATCACGTCTAGGCTGTAAGACTTTAAAAAACAAGCGCTTGTTGGGAGGCAACCCAATGGAGGAGTCTACAAACCAGATTTGCATTCTCTTCCCTCTCTTTTTAATTTTTGTCGTTGCTTTTTAATTTTCTTAGATAGAATTTTCGTAGATCTCTCTTTCATACTTGATTCTATACTTTACTTTGGTACATTGAGGACAATGTAGAGTTTAAGTGTGGGGGAAGGGGTTTACAACTTTATTGAGTCATAAAATTGAAAAATTGGGCGGACAATGGAACTTTTCGGCGGATGATGCCCTAAAAAAACAAACATTTGAGTCATACTTAGTGTATTTTGAGTCTTTTTGTTTAACTTAGTGTTTTAAAGAGTCTTAGGATGCCCTTAGTTAGTCGATGATGAGAATGAACTGAATTTGAACATACATATGGCACTGCATTCATGATTTCTTGTGTTAATTGAGTTATTTTGAGTGTCATGACATGTAGTAGATATGGATAGTTAAACATGGTACAGATTTCGCATGTGAGAATAAGTTTAAGTCATATGAACCCTAAACGTGAGTTTTGAGCCTATACATTTCTTTTGAGTGAATTTTATGCATATTAGTCTCAAAACTATGCATGTGCATCATTTGGTTACTTGCCATAGATTTTAATGAACTAGAGATTACTAGAACTTACTCATGTCGAATTTGCAAAGCTTATAGTTGACATATATTCTGATTTTGGATATGATAAGAGGCACTTAAGTTTACCACCACTAGCCAAATTGCCATGAGTCCCTTATGTGCGCACGAGTTGCGACACCCTTAGATAAACCATTTGAGCCCACATTAAGCTTTCTTTCGTCACCCGTAATACCTAAACACTTTGCCTAGTGTAGGACTTCTTTACCCTATGTTCTGCAGACTTAGTGTGAAGTAATGTCGACAAGAGCCGAAGATGGAGATTTTTGGTGATGCTCCTTGATTGGTATAATGTGTGTATGGGGATAGACTTGTCCAAATAGCTTAAAAAGTATGTTATTGCCAAAAAAAAAAAAAGGAATTCGAGAGAATGAAAAGAAAAAAAAAATTGTGATCTCTCATGGCAATGTGTTCTGTTTTATAAATGTTTGGATTAATGTCCCCCATACTTGTGAATTTGGAGTATGCTACGAATTGAAGGCCCAAAAAAATAAAGAAATATGGCCTTTGTCCTGTTCAGAAAGCTCAATGGGAGTTTAGAATGAAGTTAGGGTCCAACAAAATGAAATTTGGCCCTTGTTTATAGAAGATTGACCATGGAGGCGTGGAAAAGATGAAGGAGTCTGGTTTTACAAAGTTTGTGATATTTCGACTAAGTCTTTGGAACGTTTTTAACCATCACTTATCTAAATTTTCGAATGCCTTAGCCTTGCCCCATTACAACCCTTCAAAAGTCCTTTTTGATCCTTAAGATGAGTAGCAGTTAATCTGTTGAGTAAGTTGCATGAGTAAGCATATGGTTTGGTTCATTTGTGCAAAGTATTTCATTCATGAGGTTTTCAATTATTTCTATCCATTTTTGAGTGAAAATATGATGAGTGCATCCATGTGAGTTGATTTGAACTTTATTCGAAACATGCACAGCTTTAACATCACCATTGTTTACACCACGTCTTACTTGTTCATTGCATGAATCATATCTTGGTTATCATTTGAAGTTATGTAATTCCATTGCCATATACATAAAGAAATTTCTGAGACAAATTTTGACTAAGGGCTTAGTGTTGTTTTACTTAGTATCTCTTACGTTTTCAAACATGATAACATGAAAATTGGCGGCTTTGAAATGTTGAGACTTCTAAGTGTTTTGTACATATAAGTGTGACGTTTTTCCCATTGTTATTTTCCCTTTATTATTTTTCTTTTATCGAGTCCGTTGCTTTGATTTGTATTTTGATATACGCATTTTATGCTCGTTTCTTAACGCATTTCCCTTTACGTTTAGCTATGTTATTATCTTAGTTTTTATGTTTTCCTTATTTAATTTGTTATTTTGAAGATATTTACGGTGGAGATTAATAACGGCGTAATTTGGAGGAATTTCGGCGATTTTGCGATTTTTGCGATTTTGGACCTCCGAAAATGGGCCGGCTGTGACGACCCGAACCAAAATCAGATGTGTGTTTGGCACGATTCTCGAGATTCGGTTATGATCGTAGTTTTGTAATATTGCGTGGTTTGCTGATTTGACTCGCGACGATATTTTGGGTTAAGAATTTAGGTTGAGTGTCTTCACGGAAAGTGTAGAGTACGTGATTTCGAGTTCGTGGGTGGTTCCGGAAGATTTTTCCGATGACCGAGGAATATTTTATGATTATTTGAAGTTTCGGATTCCGAAGAGTTTATCCGATTGTTTCGAGCTTATCCGAATCATTTCGTATTTTCATTTTGGACCGTCGATTGACCCGAGGGACGAGTATAAATATCGAAAAGTCGGAAAATAGTCGTGAAATAGTCGAGAATTTATTGTGGGAGTTGACCAACCGTTGACTTTCCTATTTTGGAAAGTGGAAGAGCTGCCGAGAAGGGAAAGTTTCCCGAACGGGAAAGTGAACTCCGGCGATCTTTTTCCGGCCACCTCCGGCCCTGAATCAGGTATGGTTAGGTTCCTCCTTTGATTTCGAGCATGATGGTGGGTTATTTGAGATGAATTGGTTCCGTTATGTGGGAACCCGATTAGGGCCGAATTGGTGTTGGTCGTCGGTGATGGGAGGGAGGTTTCCGGCGAGATTTTTGAGGGGATTTGTTGGGGGTTTTGCTCCCCACACCTAGGAGAAGCTCTTGGGGTAGTTAGTTTTGGATGTGGTGTTGTTTCGGGGTGAACCCGATTTGAGATCCGGTTTGAGAATTCCGAATTGGTTTCGATGAATTGAGGTGTTTCCGGCAGGATTTAAGCTACGGGGTAGAAGGGAAAGATGTTCGTATGGTTGAGCTGATCTGATCTGGAGAGTTTGGCCGTGGGATTCCTCCGTTGACGGCGCGCCGCCGCCGCCGGCGGCGGTCAACGGCGGTCAACGGCGGAGGAAAAGTCAAATTTTCAGATTTCGATGTTTTTAATGTCATTTTTCTCGTAATCGCGCCCTGATTATCGTACGGAGGTTTTCAGGTTGATTTGAGTAGCCGATTTTCAGTCGAGGTTTCGAGTTGGGATTTCGGGATTTCCGTAATTCATTTTGCACCGCATTTTGTATTTTCGGGAACGGTTGGTTTCCGTGCAACAGTTCAGTGTTGTGGATTACGATATTGATCAGTTGTATTTTATGAATATATTCAGGAGATCGAGATCGAGATCTGGATCGTGATCGTGCTTCGGGCGAGGGGACTTCCGCCGGACCACGAGTTTAGCGCGAGTTCGCGCTAGCTGATCAGTGAGTGGACAAGTTTCTATTTTCACTGTTGTTTTGCGAGTTCGTGGAATTTATGATTTCCGTATTTATTATATATACGATGATTGATATATATGTTATTTTCGGAGGTATTGTTATGTGTTATTGTGATTGGCATTTATTGCATCGATGCTACCAGAGTTGAGAGATTCCTCTGGCCCAGAGTTGAGAGATTCCTCTGAAGCAGGGTTGAGAGATTCCCCTGAGTGCCGCCGGGGTTGAGAGATTCCCCTGGCCTATCACAGTCGGGTTTGAGCGATTCACCCGACGTCGGGCTTGAGAGATCTGCCCGACTACCTCCTTATATAAATGTGTTGTGTTCCGAACTCGCATTGTTTATATTGGTTGTATATATTTATATAACTGGTGAAAGGCATGTGTATATTTTCGTCCACTCACTCTAACGTTTTTATTTGCCTTTCCCCTGGGCTTTTCGGTTTCCGTGCCCAGTTTGCAGTTCAGGTTTGGTGTTTTCACGTCGCGGTTTGGAGGCTAGTGATCAGAGTTACCTGTGTTTTCCAGTAGGTTCTTGTTTCGCCTACTGATGTACATATTGTATATGTTTTACTCTAGAGGTCGCTCTGATACATTCTGATACATGTTATGCGGATTTTCACGGATATACATATATACATAGTATAGTTTATTTACTGTTGTTGAGTATATTGATGTTGAGAAATCCGGATGGGATTGGTGCCCACGGTTTGCTTTTTGTGGCATAGGACGAAGTGTTATTTTTCCGCGTGCAGGTTATGGTAATTCAACGTTAGTAACGAAACTCTGCCCAAATTTCGGAAAAATTTTTGTTGGTTCGTGTTTTCGAAGGGGTTCGATTCCGGTTTAGGTGGCTAAATCGGGGTTGGGTCCTTTCACCGGCCCAAAAAGCAAATTATGGGCCGATTTCTCAAATCTTGTTTCGGCCCATTATCAAGCCCAAACCCATTCATTTTGGCATGGAAGCCTTTTGGTGAAGTTGAAAAGTCAACAATATCAAGCTTTGTGACTCATTTTAGTGACTAAGCTTTGTGATCATCACAAATGATGACTTGCCATGTGACTTGCCATGGTGACTCTTGCTTAGGGTTTATAAATGGTGACTTGCATGGTGACTCTTGCTTAGGGTTCATAAATGATGATCACAAATGGTGACTTGCCTAGGTGACTAAGGCTTGCATTAAATGGAGGGAGGCAAGGTGGAAGAGAGAAGGCAACATCCCTTGCCTATATAAGAGAGGAGGCAGCCATAAAACAGATCCATCACTTAAATTACTAGCCAAAGCTCTACACAAATACTCTTCCACCATAAACACTTCAAGGTTTCTCAAGCAAAGCCGAAGCACATCTCCTCCATCCAAGCCGAAGCAATCCTCCTCCATCCAACACAATACGCTAAGTCCCTTGTGAAGGAAATCCATCTCCACCGTAGATCATCAAGCATTCAAGACAAAAAGTGTAACCATGATCTTCACTTTCATTTCTTTTGCTTTGTATTTGAACCTTTTGATGTATTGGAATACATTTATGTATCAAATGAAGAACAAGTTTAGATTTGTGTTTTATGTGTTTAAACCGATTCATAAGTTGCATGTGTTTATGATTTCTAGCCTTTTATGCATGTTCGATACAATCTTAAAGCTTCGTAAGCATGTGTTAGAAAATACGCTAAGTCCCTCTCTTTCGCATGTTTCGATGATCGTATGTTGTTTAGGATGTTTATACGCTAAGTTGCATTCCTACTCAATTATTAAGCATGTGTATTTAGTTAGAAGTTATGAATTTTGTAACTTACAAAAAGGTTTGATGCATGAAAAGGGTAGGTTAATAAGATGAGATGATCACATGTAATTAGTAGTGTAACTTCTTATTTTTAGCAAGCATAATTAGACTTTAAGTTTCTTGATTGTTGAAACTTGTCTATGAGTAAAACATGTTAGATGCCTAAGAGTTTTAGTTGTGTTTGCATGTTATGTACTTTAATTTCGTAGATTAAACAACCAACTTCCAATCCCCCCAAACATTTACATTTCCGCTTATTAACGAAACCATGCATGCGCCCTTAATTCCCCGGATAAAGAACGATCCCTACTCGCCAATATTACAAATGACAAAAGAAGGGTTTAAATTGCAATGCGCGTAATCTGTGTTTTTAAGTTAACGTGAATGCATGTTTTGCGCGTATCAATTTTTGGCGCCGTTGCCGGGGAGTTAGAATGTTTTTGTATGATTTCGTTGTACATTTGTGATTAAAAGCATGTCTAAATTTTCGAAGTACATACTTGTTCATTCTTGTTTATACTTAAAGAAATTTACATACATGTTTACAATGCATACTTTTACTTAGACGAATTTATTTATACTTAGTTTTTACACTTGCATAATTTATTTTCATGTTAAAGGATAGTCTTTGATTTAATTTGAGTACTAGCACTTAGTTATTAAATAAATCTCTATGGAATAGGTGGTGCCTCTTTTGTTTGTCTATCTCCTTAACCCTTCGTGATGTGTGGATTTCATCACCACACGCCATAACCTAAGTGAAGTTATGGGCACGAGGTTGTGGGCGGAGTTTACAAACACTTGAGATTGTATACTATCTTGTGAATTCGAGTAAGAGTTGGTTATGATGTCTAGAAGGGTTATGAATGGTGACGGGTTTTGAACTAAGAAAACAGAACACCATTGGAGTATATACTCTTACGAGTAAGCCTCGGGGTGTTTCTAAGAACAACATTGGAGTATATACTCTTACGAGTTAGCCTCAGGTTGTTCCCAGAAATTAGTTCTCACCTCTCGCGTTACATCTATCCCAACTGGTCATTTCCAACAATTACGAGAATTAACGATAGTTGGTATACATTTTCGCACGGGCCGCACGGACAAGAGATTTATTCAATAACTAAGTCGTGTATTCCTTTTAAATCATAGGCGCAATCAAAACGTAGACGTACTTAAATTGATTTACATTGAGCACGAGTATTGGTTATAAGGTTTCGTTCTTTGGAATAGGTGGTGCCTCTTTTTCTGGTTTATCTCCTTAACCCCTCGTGATGTGTGGATTTCATCACCACACGCCATAACCTAAGTGAAGTTATGGGCACGAGGTTGTGGGCGGAGTTTACTAAGAACTTGAGATTATATACTATCTCACAAATTTGGCTGATTGTTGGATATGGTGAATGGGTTTATGATTGGTGCCGGGTTTCGGATCTAAGCAATAGAACACCATTGGAGTATATACCGTAACTGGTTAGCCTCGGGGTGTCTCTAGGAATAACATTGGAGTATATACTCTTACGAGTAAGCCTCGGGTTGTTCTAAATATTAGTCCTTACCTCTCGCGTTATCTCTATTCCTACTAACCATTTCTAAACGTAACTAAGCTGAATTGTAGTCGGTATATATTTTCGCGCGGGCCGCACGTCCAAGAAATTTACCGAATGATTATTTCGCGTACTCTCTGTAAATCATAAGTGCATACGAATACGGATAAATACGAACTTGATAAATACGACATAATCCTTTAAATAGATGGTATATCGGATTATGCATGCTTAGACCTCCTGGAATCAGACTTCATCTTCAGATGAACGAGACCCATTGCACAGTCGAGAGCCTCTGCACCACGTACCATCGGGGCCAAAGGAAATAAATAAAACTTAGTCAAATTTTTGTGTTTATATGTGCATTAAAAACTGTAAAGGACTAACAACCGTTACTTAGCTTGCATAACCTCTTTTTAGGCTTTATGATACTCGGATTTCACTACCGAGTACCCTAACCTAAGTGAAGTTAGGGACATAAGATCGAAGAAGAGGTCATTCTTTGCATTCATTTTTTTTAGCACGTAACTCGTGTGTTTTCTGCAGGTTCTAACGTTTTCTCTTATGCATTCACTCCATCTTTCACGTAGGATTGTTGTTTAAATGCATTTTATTGAAAGAAAAAAAAAAGTGTGTTGTGCATAAATTCAATGTGAATTATTGTTTGCTTGCATTGGAACCTTGTTTATATATATTCTAACTAAATTCTTAGGTTTAGCATTATATAGTGTCAATTTGCAGAAAACATGTGTCTTAGTCTATTACATTCTTTTGCATAGCCCTTAAATTGATTAAATCATTTGCATATTTAGTGTCTTAAGTATTATAAATTTTGAGTGTTATTAGTAGTTTTTTAGTATTTGTGAGTATTTATGTTTGCTTTGATAGTTTTACTATTTTATTTGTTATCGCTTTGTTTTCTAAATATGCCTTACAATTTTGGTTAGTATTCCTATATTCATCCCAAATTCTTTGTTGATACTAACACTTGGTCTTTGGTGGATGCTCAGGCTAATGAATGTCCGATCGGAATCCTGGACCATCTAGAACAAAGTTTGAGGAGATCGCAGAGAGAATAGCGAGACTTAAAGCTCAAACTGACATCCTGGATCATCCCATCATCGAGGAAGGTTCCGAGTCTTCACATTCATCAACCGACCATACTTTAGCCTCATCAACCGACCACAATTCAGAAGCAGAAGCACAAGAAATCAACATGGCCAATGCAGGACAGTCTCTTCGCCAGCGCACCTGCTCAACCGAATGGAGCAGCGGACCTTCAAGCATTGCTTTTCCACCACCGGGGGAAAACATGAAAGAAGTCGAGCTGAAGAGTGGTTTCCTCCACCGACTACCCATTTTTCACGGACTTTCCAATGAAGATCCAAACAAGCATCTCAAACAATTCCAATTTGTTTGTAACAGCATGAAGCCAGCTGATGCTGATACGGAGCTCTTCAAGCTGAAGGCATTCCTATTCACCCTAGTCGACAGGGCCGAGTCTTGGCTAATGGAACTACCGCCGAACCATATCACTTCATGGAAGCAACTTGCGGACATGTTCCTAGCGAAGTACTTCCCGGCCTCAAAGATCACCGTCTTGAGAAAGCAAATCACTGGCATCACACAGAAACTGGACGAGACCTTCGGCCAATATTACGACCGATTCAAGGCTTAGTGTTGTTTTACTTAGTATCTCTTACGTTTTCAAACATGATAACATGAAAATTGGCGGCTTTGAAATGTTGAGACTTCTAAGTGTTTTGTACATATAAGTGTGACGTTTTTCCCATTGTTATTTTCCCTTTATTATTTTTCTTTTATCGAGTCCGTTGCTTTGATTTGTATTTTGATATACGCATTTTATGCTCGTTTCTTAACGCATTTCCCTTTACGTTTAGCTATGTTATTATCTTAGTTTTTATGTTTTCCTTATTTAATTTGTTATTTTGAAGATATTTACGGTGGAGATTAATAACGGCGTAATTTGGAGGAATTTCGGCGATTTTGCGATTTTTGCGATTTTGGACCTCCGAAAATGGGCCGGCTGTGACGACCCGAACCAAAATCAGATGTGTGTTTGGCACGATTCTCGAGATTCGGTTATGATCGTAGTTTTGTAATATTGCGTGGTTTGCTGATTTGACTCGCGACGATATTTTGGGTTAAGAATTTGGGTTGAGTGTCTTCACGGAAAGTGTAGAGTACGTGATTTCGAGTTCGTGGGTGGTTCCGGAAGATTTTTCCGATGACCGAGGAATATGTTATGATTATTTGAAGTTTCGGATTCCGAAGAGTTTATCCGATTGTTTCGAGCTTATCCGAATCATTTCGTATTTTCATTTTGGACCGTCGATTGACCCGAGGGACGAGTATAAATATCGAAAAGTCGGAAAATAGTCGTGAAATAGTCGAGAATTTATTGTGGGAGTTGACCAACCGTTGACTTTCCTATTTTGGAAAGTGGAAGAGCTGCCGAGAAGGGAAAGTTTCCCGAACGGGAAAGTGAACTCCGGCGATCTTTTTCCGGCCACCTCCGGCCCTGAATCAGGTATGGTTAGGTTCCTCCTTTGATTTCGAGCATGATGGTGGGTTATTTGAGATGAATTGGTTCCGTTATGTGGGAACCCGATTAGGGCCGAATTGGTGTAGGTCGTCGGTGATGGGAGGGAGGTTTCCGGCGAGATTTTTGAGGGGATTTGTTGGGGGTTTTGCTCCCCACACCTAGGAGAAGCTCTTGGGGTAGTTAGTTTTGGATGTGGTGTTGTTTCGGGGTGAACCCGATTTGAGATCCGGTTTGAGAATTCCGAATTGGTTTCGATGAATTGAGGTGTTTCCGGCAGGATTTAAGCTACGGGGTAGAAGGGAAAGATGTTCGTATGGTTGAGCTGATCTGATCTGGAGAGTTTGGCCGTGGGATTCCTCCGTGGACGGCGCGCCGCCGCCGCCGGCGGCGGTCAACGGCGGTCAACGGCGGAGGAAAAGTCAAATTTTCAGATTTCGATGTTTTTAATGTCATTTTTCTCGTAATCGCGCCCTGATTATCGTACGGAGGTTTTCAGGTTGATTTGAGTAGCCGATTTTCAGTCGAGGTTTCGAGTTGGGATTTCGGGATTTCCGTAATTCATTTTGCACCGCATTTTGTATTTTCGGGAACGGTTGGTTTCCGTGCAACAGTTCAGTGTTGTGGATTACGATATTGATCAGTTGTATTTTATGAATATATTCAGGAGATCGAGATCGAGATCTGGATCGTGATCGTGCTTCGGGCGAGGGGACTTCCGCCGGACCACGAGTTTAGCGCGAGTTCGCGCTAGCTGATCAGTGAGTGGACAAGTTTCTATTTTCACTGTTGTTTTGCGAGTTCGTGGAATTTATGATTTCCGTATTTATTATATATACGATGATTGATATATATGTTATTTTCGGAGGTATTGTTATGTGTTATTGTGATTGGCATTTATTGCATCGATGCTACCAGAGTTGAGAGATTCCTCTGGCCCAGAGTTGAGAGATTCCTCTGAAGCAGGGTTGAGAGATTCCCCTGAGTGCCGCCGGGGTTGAGAGATTCCCCTGGCCTATCACAGTCGGGTTTGAGCGATTCACCCGACGTCGGGCTTGAGAGATCTGCCCGACTACCTCCTTATATAAATGTGTTGTGTTCCGAACTCGCATTGTTTATATTGGTTGTATATATTTATATAACTGGTGAAAGGCATGTGTATATTTTCGTCCACTCACTCTAACGTTTTTATTTGCCTTTCCCCTGGGCTTTTCGGTTTCCGTGCCCAGTTTGCAGTTCAGGTTTGGTGTTTTCACGTCGCGGTTTGGAGGCTAGTGATCAGAGTTACCTGTGTTTTCCAGTAGGTTCTTGTTTCGCCTACTGATGTACATATTGTATATGTTTTACTCTAGAGGTCGCTCTGATACATTCTGATACATGTTATGCGGATTTTCACGGATATACATATATACATAGTATAGTTTATTTACTGTTGTTGAGTATATTGATGTTGAGAAATCCGGATGGGATTGGTGCCCACGGTTTGCTTTTTGTGGCATAGGACGAAGTGTTATTTTTCCGCGTGCAGGTTATGGTAATTCAACGTTAGTAACGAAACTCTGCCCAAATTTCGGAAAAATTTTTGTTGGTTCGTGTTTTCGAAGGGGTTCGATTCCGGTTTAGGTGGCTAAATCGGGGTTGGGTCCTTTCACCGGCCCAAAAAGCAAATTATGGGCCGATTTCTCAAATCTTGTTTCGGCCCATTATCAAGCCCAAACCCATTCATTTTGGCATGGAAGCCTTTTGGTGAAGTTGAAAAGTCAACAATATCAAGCTTTGTGACTCATTTTAGTGACTAAGCTTTGTGATCATCACAAATGATGACTTGCCATGTGACTTGCCATGGTGACTCTTGCTTAGGGTTTATAAATGGTGACTTGCATGGTGACTCTTGCTTAGGGTTCATAAATGATGATCACAAATGGTGACTTGCCTAGGTGACTAAGGCTTGCATTAAATGGAGGGAGGCAAGGTGGAAGAGAGAAGGCAACATCCCTTGCCTATATAAGAGAGGAGGCAGCCATAAAACAGATCCATCACTTAAATTACTAGCCAAAGCTCTACACAAATACTCTTCCACCATAAACACTTCAAGGTTTCTCAAGCAAAGCCGAAGCACATCTCCTCCATCCAAGCCGAAGCAATCCTCCTCCATCCAACACAATACGCTAAGTCCCTTGTGAAGGAAATCCATCTCCACCGTAGATCATCAAGCATTCAAGACAAAAAGTGTAACCATGATCTTCACTTTCATTTCTTTTGCTTTGTATTTGAACCTTTTGATGTATTGGAATACATTTATGTATCAAATGAAGAACAAGTTTAGATTTGTGTTTTATGTGTTTAAACCGATTCATAAGTTGCATGTGTTTATGATTTCTAGCCTTTTATGCATGTTCGATACAATCTTAAAGCTTCGTAAGCATGTGTTAGAAAATACGCTAAGTCCCTCTCTTTCGCATGTTTCGATGATCGTATGTTGTTTAGGATGTTTATACGCTAAGTTGCATTCCTACTCAATTATTAAGCATGTGTATTTAGTTAGAAGTTATGAATTTTGTAACTTACAAAAAGGTTTGATGCATGAAAAGGGTAGGTTAATAAGATGAGATGATCACATGTAATTAGTAGTGTAACTTCTTATTTTTAGCAAGCATAATTAGACTTTAAGTTTCTTGATTGTTGAAACTTGTCTATGAGTAAAACATGTTAGATGCCTAAGAGTTTTAGTTGTGTTTGCATGTTATGTACTTTAATTTCGTAGATTAAACAACCAACTTCCAATCCCCCCAAACATTTACATTTCCGCTTATTAACGAAACCATGCATGCGCCCTTAATTCCCCGGATAAAGAACGATCCCTACTCGCCAATATTACAAATGACAAAAGAAGGGTTTAAATTGCAATGCGCGTAATCTGTGTTTTTAAGTTAACGTGAATGCATGTTTTGCGCGTATCAATTTTTGGCGCCGTTGCCGGGGAGTTAGAATGTTTTTGTATGATTTCGTTGTACATTTGTGATTAAAAGCATGTCTAAATTTTCGAAGTACATACTTGTTCATTCTTGTTTATACTTAAAGAAATTTACATACATGTTTACAATGCATACTTTTACTTAGACGAATTTATTTATACTTAGTTTTTACACTTGCATAATTTATTTTCATGTTAAAGGATAGTCTTTGATTTAATTTGAGTACTAGCACTTAGTTATTAAATAAATCTCTATGGAATAGGTGGTGCCTCTTTTGTTTGTCTATCTCCTTAACCCTTCGTGATGTGTGGATTTCATCACCACACGCCATAACCTAAGTGAAGTTATGGGCACGAGGTTGTGGGCGGAGTTTACAAACACTTGAGATTGTATACTATCTTGTGAATTCGAGTAAGAGTTGGTTATGATGTCTAGAAGGGTTATGAATGGTGACGGGTTTTGAACTAAGAAAACAGAACACCATTGGAGTATATACTCTTACGAGTAAGCCTCGGGGTGTTTCTAAGAACAACATTGGAGTATATACTCTTACGAGTTAGCCTCAGGTTGTTCCCAGAAATTAGTTCTCACCTCTCGCGTTACATCTATCCCAACTGGTCATTTCCAACAATTACGAGAATTAACGATAGTTGGTATACATTTTCGCACGGGCCGCACGGACAAGAGATTTATTCAATAACTAAGTCGTGTATTCCTTTTAAATCATAGGCGCAATCAAAACGTAGACGTACTTAAATTGATTTACATTGAGCACGAGTATTGGTTATAAGGTTTCGTTCTTTGGAATAGGTGGTGCCTCTTTTTCTGGTTTATCTCCTTAACCCCTCGTGATGTGTGGATTTCATCACCACACGCCATAACCTAAGTGAAGTTATGGGCACGAGGTTGTGGGCGGAGTTTACTAAGAACTTGAGATTATATACTATCTCACAAATTTGGCTGATTGTTGGATATGGTGAATGGGTTTATGATTGGTGCCGGGTTTCGGATCTAAGCAATAGAACACCATTGGAGTATATACCGTAACTGGTTAGCCTCGGGGTGTCTCTAGGAATAACATTGGAGTATATACTCTTACGAGTAAGCCTCGGGTTGTTCTAAATATTAGTCCTTACCTCTCGCGTTATCTCTATTCCTACTAACCATTTCTAAACGTAACTAAGCTGAATTGTAGTCGGTATATATTTTCGCGCGGGCCGCACGTCCAAGAAATTTACCGAATGATTATTTCGCGTACTCTCTGTAAATCATAAGTGCATACGAATACGGATAAATACGAACTTGATAAATACGACATAATCCTTTAAATAGATGGTATATCGGATTATGCATGCTTAGACCTCCTGGAATCAGACTTCATCTTCAGATGAACGAGACCCATTGCACAGTCGAGAGCCTCTGCACCACGTACCATCGGGGCCAAAGGAAATAAATAAAACTTAGTCAAATTTTTGTGTTTATATGTGCATTAAAAACTGTAAAGGACTAACAACCGTTACTTAGCTTGCATAACCTCTTTTTAGGCTTTATGATACTCGGATTTCACTACCGAGTACCCTAACCTAAGTGAAGTTAGGGACATAAGATCGAAGAAGAGGTCATTCTTTGCATTCATTTTTTTTAGCACGTAACTCGTGTGTTTTCTGCAGGTTCTAACGTTTTCTCTTATGCATTCACTCCATCTTTCACGTAGGATTGTTGTTTAAATGCATTTTATTGAAAGAAAAAAAAAAGTGTGTTGTGCATAAATTCAATGTGAATTATTGTTTGCTTGCATTGGAACCTTGTTTATATATATTCTAACTAAATTCTTAGGTTTAGCATTATATAGTGTCAATTTGCAGAAAACATGTGTCTTAGTCTATTACATTCTTTTGCATAGCCCTTAAATTGATTAAATCATTTGCATATTTAGTGTCTTAAGTATTATAAATTTTGAGTGTTATTAGTAGTTTTTTAGTATTTGTGAGTATTTATGTTTGCTTTGATAGTTTTACTATTTTATTTGTTATCGCTTTGTTTTCTAAATATGCCTTACAATTTTGGTTAGTATTCCTATATTCATCCCAAATTCTTTGTTGATACTAACACTTGGTCTTTGGTGGATGCTCAGGCTAATGAATGTCCGATCGGAATCCTGGACCATCTAGAACAAAGTTTGAGGAGATCGCAGAGAGAATAGCGAGACTTAAAGCTCAAACTGACATCCTGGATCATCCCATCATCGAGGAAGGTTCCGAGTCTTCACATTCATCAACCGACCATACTTTAGCCTCATCAACCGACCACAATTCAGAAGCAGAAGCACAAGAAATCAACATGGCCAATGCAGGACAGTCTCTTCGCCAGCGCACCTGCTCAACCGAATGGAGCAGCGGACCTTCAAGCATTGCTTTTCCACCACCGGGGGAAAACATGAAAGAAGTCGAGCTGAAGAGTGGTTTCCTCCACCGACTACCCATTTTTCACGGACTTTCCAATGAAGATCCAAACAAGCATCTCAAACAATTCCAATTTGTTTGTAACAGCATGAAGCCAGCTGATGCTGATACGGAGCTCTTCAAGCTGAAGGCATTCCTATTCACCCTAGTCGACAGGGCCGAGTCTTGGCTAATGGAACTACCGCCGAACCATATCACTTCATGGAAGCAACTTGCGGACATGTTCCTAGCGAAGTACTTCCCGGCCTCAAAGATCACCGTCTTGAGAAAGCAAATCACTGGCATCACACAGAAACTGGACGAGACCTTCGGCCAATATTACGACCGATTCAAGGTTTTGTGTGCCACTTGCCCATCGCATGGATTTTCCGAGACCAATCTCATGAATTACTTTTACGATGGTCTCAAGCCGATCGATAGGGAATTGCTAGATGCAGCAGCTACAGGTGCATTCATGGACTTAACCGAAATCGAAGCCAGAACTCTCCTTGAAAATCGGGCGAATAATGATGCACAATACGGAATGTCAAACAGACGAGCAGTCGGTGAAGCGAGTTCTACAACCGACGCGGACGAAAAATACGACAAACTAGCTCATATGCTAGAGAAGGTTTTAGATCTCGAGACGACAAGAGCCAGGGCAACTCAACGGCCTGTTTGCGGCATATGTCAATCACAAGGTCACCACAATGACCAATGCCCTCAAGCGCCAGAGCAGGCAAGCGAGCCGGAGCACGCTAACGCCATCGGCGGATATCAGGGAGGACAACGGTATAACAATTACAACAACTATGTCAACCGTGATCATCCGGGGTTTAGATGGAGCAGCAACGAGGGAACTTTGAACCCTCCAGCACCTCAACAAAGCTACCAACGCCCTCCATTTCAACCAAGGCCACCGATGCAGCAGGGTTCGTCTTCGCAATCCTTCACCAATCCGGATTACGACAAGATGTTGTCGCAACTTTCGGCCTCCACTCAAGTTCTCCTCGACGGACAATCGAAGACAAAGGAAACACTTGACTCACATGGCCGCGACATCACTGAAGTGAAGAAGCAACTCGGCCAACTTGTTGATTTCATGGGCCAAATCAAAGAAACCGGTCGGCTTCCACCTCAAACCACTCCTAATCAAAGAAACGTGAATGCTATAGTCACAAGGAGTGGGAAGACACTTGAAGAGCCAAAGACCAAGCGATCTCATCTTGATGAAGTCACCATCGAGGACATCACCAACGAAGAAGAAGATGAGATCGATCCGGCAATTCAAGAGGCCGAGAAAAAGAAGGTGACGCCTAATGTCACCAAGGCACAATCACCTCCACATCCTACCCCAATCAAAGGTAAAAACCATATTCCTTCAAATACGGTTATTACTAATTCTCCGTTTGCTGTTGCACCTTTCCCTAGCAGATTGTCAAAATCAAAGAAGAAGGATGCCCAATATGAAGATATTTTGGACATCTTCCGAAAGGTGCAAGTGAATTTGCCCTTGATCGAGTGCATAAAACAGGTGCCGATATACGCAAAGTTTCTGAAAGAATTATGCACACAGAGGAGGCAAACTCGAGAGAAGGAGGTTGTGAAGGTGAACGCAACCGTTTCGGCGGTTTTGCAGCGTCGGCTACCCCCAAAACTGAAGGACCCAGGGAGCTTTGCAGTTCCTTGCGTAATCGGTGACAACCACTTCAAAGACGTGATGCTTGATCTCGGAGCTTCCATCAACGTCATGCCTTACTATCTTTTCGAATCGATGGAGCTTGGAGATCTCAAGCAAGATGGTGTTGTCATCCAATTAGCCGATCGCACACACAAGTATCTGAGGGGATACGTAGAAGACGTTCTCGTGCAAGTCAACAACTTGATATTCCCAGTCGATTTCTATATAGTTGACATGGAAGAGAGTCCACTGAACACCACGCCACTGCTGCTTGGGCGACCTTTCATGCGGATTGCGAGAACGAAGATTGATGTGTTTCAAGGCACTTTCTCCATGGAGATTGATGGAGAAAGAATCGAGTTCAACATCCTGGACGGGATGAAGTTTCCAATGTCGAGCGTAGCTGCCATTTCGACATACGATCCCGTGGATACCTTAGCACAAGGCTACCTCGACACCATCAATGAGGATAAACTCGACATGGCCATTCAACTTGGGCATGACGGCCTTCTCGAGGCCTTACTAGAGCTTGAACCTCGTATTCAAGACATGGCCATGGCCCTAAATGCGGCACCACGAAAAGTAAGCTTTTCTCCTCCTTTACCAATTACTTTTGGTACTAATAAAATGGTTCCTTCCATCGTAGAAGCTCCAGTTTTAGAACTCAAGCTACTACCGGACCATCTGAAGTATGCGTACTTAGGCGAGAATGAAACTTTACCGGTCATTATTTCGTCCGCGCTAGAAGAGGAACAGGAGGAGAAGCTCGTGAGTATGCTCAAACGGTACAAACCCGCAATAGGCTGGACACTTGCGGACATCAAGGGAATAAATCCAGCAACATGTGTGCATAGGATTTTCCTTGAAGAAGGCACCAAGCCTACGCGGGAAGCGCAACGTCGACTCCACCCTCCGATGATGGAGGTGGTAAAAAAGGAGGTAATTAAACTCATGGACTGTGGAGTTATTTACCCTATTTCTGATAGCCGTTGGGTTTCCCCAGTGCAGGTAGTACCCAAGAAATCGGGAATCACCGTCGTCGAGAATCTGGAAAATGAACTTGTGCCACAAAGAACGATCACTGGACACCGAGTGTGCATTGATTACCGGAAGCTCAACGCCGCAACCCGCAAGGATCATTTTCCCTTACCATTCATCGACCAAATGCTGGAAAGATTAGCCGGCCATGCATTTTATTGTTTTCTCGACGGATACTCCGGCTACAACCAAATTAGCATTGCGGAGGAAGATCAAGAAAAGACAACGTTCACATGCCCTTTCGGAACGTTTGCATATCGCCGAATGCCATTTGGACTGTGTAATGCACCAGGTACATTTCAACGTTGCATGCTCTCAATTTTCTCCGAATACATTGAAAAAATTATTGAAGTATTCATGGACGACTTTAGTGTATTTGGGAGTGATTTTGATGCATGCTTAAACAATTTAGAAACAATTTTACAAAGATGCGTTGAAACGAATTTGGTGCTTAATTGGGAGAAGTGCCATTTCATGGTTACGCAAGGGATCGTGTTAGGTCATATTATTTCTGAAAAAGGGTTAGAAGTTGATAAATCTAAAGTAGATCTTGTGCGTCACTTACCCTCTCCAACTTCGGTTAGAGAGATTCGTTCATTTCTTGGACACGCAGGATTTTATCGTAGGTTTATCAAAGACTTTTCCCACATCTCGCGCCCGTTGTGTAAACTGCTGCAAAAGGAGACCCCGTTCGTATTTGACGAGGAATGCAATGCTGCCTTCAACAAGTTGAAGGAACTTCTTACAAGCGCTCCTATTTTATGCAGCCCTGATTGGTCTCTGCCATTTGAACTCATGTGCGACGCCTCGGATTATGCCGTAGGAGCCGTCTTGGGTCAGCGGAAGGACAAGAAGCCTTGCGTAATCTATTACGCCTCTCGGACGCTTGATGAAGCGCAAAGAAATTATACCACAACCGAGAAGGAGTTTCTTGCAGTGGTTTTTGCTTTAGATAAATTTCGGTCTTATTTACTTCAAACTAAAGTAACTGTGTATACTGATCATGCAGCTTTGAAGTATCTAATGCTAAAGAAGGACGCAAAACCACGGCTTATAAGATGGATACTTCTACTCCAAGAATTCAACGTCGAAATCAAGGATAAGAAGGGAGTAGAAAATGTTGTCGCTGACCACCTATCACGCTTGATCGGTGAGAATGAGGCTGTTGAAATTGAGGACACTTTTCCGGATGAAAAACTCTTCGGAATTGAGGTAACTGTTCCGGAAACTCCATGGTATGCAGATATCGTAAATTACTTAGTTACCGGTGAGTTTCCGTCTACCATGCATAAATTTCAACGTGACAAACTTAAGCATAATGCTAGAACCTTTATCTGGGATGAGCCTTATTTATGGAAACAATGCTCCGATTTAGTAATTAGGAGATGTATCCCGGATAGTGAATTTAAGCCTATTTTAGACTTTTGTCACAATGAAGCATGTGGGGGACATTTTGGTTCAAGGAGGACAGCCCTTAAGATTTTAGATTGCGGTTTCTTTTGGCCAAGTTTATTTCGCGATGCTCATGCATATTGTGCTGCATGTGATAAGTGCCAGAGATTCGGTAATTTAGGACCTAGAGATCAGATGCCACAACACTACATATTTAAGATTTTTGATGTGTGGGGTATTGATTTTATGGGACCATTTCCTCCCTCCAATGGTTGTACTTATATCTTACTCGCAGTAGATTATGTTTCTAAATGGGTGGAGGCAAAGGCCACCCGTACTAATGATTCGCGAGTTGTTGCAGATTTCCTACGAACTAACATTTTCAGTAGATTTGGAATGCCACGCGTTCTAATCAGCGATGGAGGAAGTCACTTTTGCAACCGCACGGTGGAAGCACTAATGAGGAAGTATGGCGTAAAACACAAGGTTTCCACACCATACCACCCTCAAACCAATGGAATGGCTGAAGTTTCCAACCGTGCGATCAAGAAGATTTTGGAGCGAACCGTCCGTCCAAACCGGAAAGATTGGAGTCAATGCTTAGACGATGCATTGTGGGCTTACAGGACTGCCTACAAGACCCCCATTGGTATGTCACCTTTCCGATTAATTTATGGAAAGGTGTGCCATCTTCCGGTTGAATTGGAGCACAAGGCATGGTGGGCCGTGAAGAAATTCAACATCGATCGAGATGCCGCAGGCTTGCATCGGAAGCTACAACTTAATGAACTAGAAGAAATCAGAAATGATGCTTTCGACAATGCGTGGATTTACAAAGAGAAGACGAAAAAGATCCACGATCAGATGATTCGCGGGAAGAGTTTTGAACCTGGGCAGAAAGTATTGCTTTTCAATTCAAGACTTAAGCTCTTTCCGGGAAAGCTTCGCTCTCGATGGATGGGGCCATTCATAGTTTCTCAAGTTCTACCTCATGGAGCAGTTCTCATTCGATCTATCGACAAAGGTAGTGAGTTCAAAGTAAATGGCCATCGCTTGAAGCCCTATTTTGAGGCATTTGCGGAGCACACCGTGGAGGAGATGCAACTCCAAGAACCGGCCATTTCAAAAACAAAATGATGCATCACGTCCAAAGCTAACGACGTAAAACGAGCGCTCATTGGGAGGCAACCCAATAGGGAGACAACAGATTTGTTTTCTTCTCCCCTTTTAATTAATTTAATGGTTTTTGCGTATTACATTAGAATTTTTCGTAGATCCTATACTCCATGTTTAATTCTATACTTTTACTTTAGTACATTGAGGGCAATGTAGAGTTTAAGTGTGGGGGAAAGGTTTACAATTTAATTGTGTCTAAATTAGTGTTTTTCAGAGTCTTTAGGACGCCCTTAACTAGTCGATGATGAAATTAGATCAACACGAACACATATGGCGTATGAATCACATGCATCGAATTCTTGTGCTAATTGAGATATTCTATATGTTTTTAACATGTAGTAGATATGAATTGCAAAACATGGTACAGAAAATCGCATGCTTGAATAAGTTTTTAATCATATGAACCCTATGTGAGCTTTTGAGCTATCTGTTCTTTATTCGAGTGAATGTACATCCATTTCGTAGCTACTAGCTTATATATGCCTCATTTGATTGCTTGCCATAGATTTTAATGAATTAGAGAATGCTAGAACTTACTCATGTCAATTTGCAAAGCTTTTAAGTTGATACATACTTTGATTTCGGAAATGATTAAAGGCATTTAGGATTTTCCACCACATTGCCATATATCCATGTATCCCATTTGTACGCACAAGTTGCGACACCCCTAGATAAACCAATTGAGCCCACGTTAAGCTTTTCTTTCATCACCATATATACCTAAACACTTACCCTAGTATAGAATATCCTTACCCTTGTTCCGGAAACTTGGTGAGAATTTTTCGAAACTAGCACATAAGATTATGGTTTGGTAGGAAAGATTAAAAGAGTTAATGTGAGTAAGGGGAAAGACTTGTCCAAATAGCTAAAAAAGTATGAGATTGCCAAAAAGAAAAGAAAAAAAATTATATTTGAGAGAATGAAAAGAAAAAAGTATTATTATTATCTCTCATGGCAATATGTTGTGTTCTAAAGTAGAAACCAATTGGATTAACGTCCCCCTTATTTGCGGATTTGGAGATTACGACAAATTGAAGGCCCAAAAATAGAACAAATATGGCCTTTGTCCTGTCCGAAAAGCTCAAAGGGTAGTTTAAATTGAAGTATACATGGTAACATTCGAGTGGAGATGGAGGACGAATATGGTGCTAGACTAAGTCGTTGGAACATTTTTATCACCACATATCTAAATTTCGAATGCCTTAGCCTTAACCCCATTACAACCTCACTAAAAGTCCTTTATGATCCTTAAAATGAGTAGCTTTCAATTAGTAGAGTAAGTTGCATGAGTAAGCTTATGGTTTTGGTTCATTTGTGCAAGTAATTAACTCCATTCATGAGGTTTTCGTTTAAATTTATATACACTTTAAGTGAACCCTTTTTCATGAGTGAAAAATATGATGAGTGCATCCTTGTGAGTTGATTAAACCTTTATTCAAAGCATGCACAGCTATAACATAACCATTGTTTTTTTTCTATGTCTTACTTGTTCATTACATAATTATATCGCAATTATCTCTTGAATTCGTTGAGCATACAAGTTGAAATTCATGTGAGCCATCACCATATACTTATGCAAATTCTGAGACAAATTTTAGCTAAGGGCTTAGTTATGTTCTTTCCTTTGTTTTAAATTCTTAGGGAGTCTTAGTTTAACTTAGTGTTTGCTAAGGGACTAGCAAAGTCTAAGTGTGGGGGAATTTGATATACGCATTTTATGCTCGTTTCTTAACGCATTTCCCTTTACGTTTAGCTATGTTATTATCTTAGTTTTTATGTTTTCCTTATTTAATTTGTTATTTTGAAGATATTTACGGTGGAGATTAATAACGGCGTAATTTGGAGGAATTTCGGCGATTTTGCGATTTTTGCGATTTTGGACCTCCGAAAATGGGCCGGCCCAAAAAGCAAATTATGGGCCGATTTCTCAAATCTTGTTTCGGCCCATTATCAAGCCCAAACCCATTCATTTTGGCATGGAAGCCTTTTGGTGAAGTTGAAAAGTCAACAATATCAAGCTTTGTGACTCATTTTAGTGACTAAGCTTTGTGATCATCACAAATGATGACTTGCCATGTGACTTGCCATGGTGACTCTTGCTTAGGGTTTATAAATGGTGACTTGCATGGTGACTCTTGCTTAGGGTTCATAAATGATGATCACAAATGGTGACTTGCCTAGGTGACTAAGGCTTGCATTAAATGGAGGGAGGCAAGGTGGAAGAGAGAAGGCAACATCCCTTGCCTATATAAGAGAGGAGGCAGCCATAAAACAGATCCATCACTTAAATTACTAGCCAAAGCTCTACACAAATACTCTTCCACCATAAACACTTCAAGGTTTCTCAAGCAAAGCCGAAGCACATCTCCTCCATCCAAGCCGAAGCAATCCTCCTCCATCCAACACAATACGCTAAGTCCCTTGTGAAGGAAATCCATCTCCACCGTAGATCATCAAGCATTCAAGACAAAAAGTGTAACCATGATCTTCACTTTCATTTCTTTTGCTTTGTATTTGAACCTTTTGATGTATTGGAATACATTTATGTATCAAATGAAGAACAAGTTTAGATTTGTGTTTTATGTGTTTAAACCGATTCATAAGTTGCATGTGTTTATGATTTCTAGCCTTTTATGCATGTTCGATACAATCTTAAAGCTTCGTAAGCATGTGTTAGAAAATACGCTAAGTCCCTCTCTTTCGCATGTTTCGATGATCGTATGTTGTTTAGGATGTTTATACGCTAAGTTGCATTCCTACTCAATTATTAAGCATGTGTATTTAGTTAGAAGTTATGAATTTCGTAACTTACAAAAAGGTTTGATGCATGAAAAGGGTAGGTTAATAAGATGAGATGATCACATGTAATTAGTAGTGTAACTTCTTATTTTTAGCAAGCATAATTAGACTTTAAGTTTCTTGATTGTTGAAACTTGTCTATGAGTAAAACATGTTAGATGCCTAAGAGTTTTAGTTGTGTTTGCATGTTATGTACTTTAATTTCGTAGATTAAACAACCAACTTCCAATCCCCCCAAACATTTACATTTCCGCTTATTAACGAAACCATGCATGCGCCCTTAATTCCCCGGATAAAGAACGATCCCTACTCGCCAATATTACAAATGACAAAAGAAGGGTTTAAATTGCAATGCGCGTAATCTGTGTTTTTAAGTTAACGTGAATGCATGTTTTGCGCGTATCATATTTGCTAGGGACTAGCAAAGTCTAAGTGTGGGGGAATTTGATCTACGCATTTTATGCTTGATTATTAATCACTTTCTCTCTATATTTAGTTTTGTTTTGTGCTTAGTAAATATGTTTTTAACTTACTTTATGTTTGTAGGTAGAAGTAGAGGAGGAATCCGAAAAGGAGGCAGAAATGAGCTCAAAACCTACTAAGGAGGAATTTCCTAAAATGAGGAGGAAAGATGAAGAAGAATGGGCCACGATTTATAAAGAATGGATCAAAGATCACTAAGATGGGTCAAGACCATGCTCATGTGTCCAAGAATGTCCAAGATCATGTCAAGATTCACCCACAAAGAAGCCCAAAAGAAGAAAATGGATCAAAAGCTAGAAATCAGGAAATCTGCCTGTGCAGATCAGCCCACTTCAAAAGGCCACTGTGAACAGATCCGGATGAATCTAGACGCGATTAGCATATGGTTGGAAAGATCTAGAAGTCTAGTTTCTAACGCAACTAGAATCAAGCGATTTAAAGTCCTAGAACGAGAGAAATTCCTATTTTAGTGAAGAAGGGTCAGGTTACCCGGGTGGAGTAGTTAGACTTCTAAAAGGAGTCGAACTAGGCTTTGCTTGGCCTATATAAATGAGGGCTCGACTAGGGTTTCATTATCACACATCATAGACAGGAAAGCTCTGCCCAAAACACCTCCCAAGTCGTCTTATGCCTAATCCCCTCCAAGGCCGAAGCTCCCTCCTCACGGATCAAGAATAATCGGCGCTCTTCGTCTTGTTCTTGAGAATCCATCCACTCGAGGCGTTGTTAGTGCTCTTCACAGACTCCAAAAGTGTAACCATAAACCTTCTATCTCATCTTTTGTCTTGTAAAGAATTCGGTTTACGACTTCTGATTTGTTTAATAAAGGCTATACGTTTTTACTTACTTATGTTATCTTCCATGTGTTCTTAGTTTTTGGTCTTTGACTTGTATGCATGCTTGTATGCTTAAAGCTTCTTAATGTGTTGGGTGATACGCTCTTCGTTCCTCCCTAGCATGTTTTGTATGAATCTTAGATAAATTAAGGTGTAGGCGCTCTTCGTCGCACTCTTAAAAGCATGTGTATAAATTGCAGGTTGAAGGTAAGAATTTCGTTGATACTGGGTAAGTGAAGCATGAAAATGGTGGAGGTAGACATGATGTGATGATCACGTGTACATAGTAGAATTAGGTTTAAATTTCGTAGGTCATTAGTTAAACAAACCAAATCTCGCACCCCCATAAACAAACCTAGCATAGTTATGCATGCACCCTCAATCCCCGGTTAAGAACGATCCCTATTTACCAATGCTACATCTACTAAAAAGGGTTTTAATTGGCTCATTGTTGTTGAGTGTTAAGTGTTAATTTAGTACTTAATAATGGTGAGTATCATACATGAGGCATGTTGAACCTGGAAAAGATGTGAATGCGAAGGAAATCTGCAACAACCTTTGAATCATTCGTGTGTAGCTTTAGCTTCAACCCATTTTGAGACAAAGTCCACTGCAAGCGAGATGTAGATGAAACCGTTGGAGATAAGAAAGGGTCCCATAAAATCAATTCCCCAAACATCAAAGATTTCAACGTTGAGAAAATAAGTCATCGGCATCTGATCTCTTGGACCTAAATTCCCACCATGTTGGCACTTATCACAAGAAGCACAAAACTTTACAGCATCCTTGAATAACGTTGGCCAGAAAAACTCTGCTTCTAGAATCTTCAAAGCCATCTTCTTAGAGCCGAAATGTCCTCCACGAGCTTCAGTATGACAAAACTCTAGAATGGATCTATGCTCGCTCTCTGGAACACACTTTCAAATTAATGTATCAGCACAATGTTTCCACAGGTAAGGCTCGCCCCAAACATACTAACATGCCATATATTTGAGATGATCACGTTTGGCCTTAGGTAGGTCAGCTGGAAATTCCCTTGTAACAAGATAGTTGATAATGTCTACATAGCAAGGTAATTCCTGTGAACTAGTCTGAACTCTAAAAAGCTGCTTGTCTGGAAAATGCTCCTTGATATCCATGGCCCACTTCTTATCATGTACAAGACGTGATAAGTGATATGCTACAACGTTCTCAACTCCTTTCTTGTCTCGAACCTCAATGTCAAACTCTTGGAGAAGTAGAACCCATCTAATAAGTCTTGGCTTGGTATCTTTCTTTGCCATTAAATACTTCAATGTTGTATGGTGAGTGTAAATAATTACCTTAGTTTGAAGCAAGTATGATCAAAATTTTTCTAAGGCAAAGACCATAAGAAGTAACTCCTTCTCAGTTGTTGTTGTATAGTTCATCTGAGCTTCATCTAAAGTCTGAGAGGCATAGTATATGGTGTATGGCTTCTTGTCCTTACGTTGCCCTAATATAGCTCTTACTGCATAGTCTGAGACATCACACATAAGTTCAAAGGGCAAGGACCAATCTGGGGTACAAAGAATGAGAGCTGAAGTTAGAAGCTCTTTCAACTTGTGAAAGGCATGTTGGCATTCCTCATCAAAAGAGAATGACGTCTCTTTCTAGAGTAGGCGGCATAGAGGTCTAGCAATGTGAGAAAAATCCTTGATGAAACGTCTATAGAATCCTGCATGTCCCAGAAACGAACGAACCTCCTTCACAATTATTGGAGATGGTAGATATCGAACAAGATTCACTTTATCTTTGTCAACTTCAATGCCTCTAGCTGATATAATATGGCCAAGAATAATGCCTTACGTCACCATAAAATGACACTTCTCCCAGTTCAACACCTGCTTAGTTTCCACGCATCGTTACAAAATCAGCTCTAAGTTACCAAGGCATGCGTCAAAACTGTCTCCAAAGATGCCGAAGTCATCCATAAATACTTCAATGATCTTCTCAATCTAATCTGAAAAGATGGCCAACATGCATCTCTGAAAGGTGTCTGGGGTGTTACATAGACCGAAAGGCATTCTCTTGTAAGCGAAAGTACCAAATGGACAAGTAAATATGGTCTTCTCCTAGTCCTCCTCGGCAATGCTAATCTAATTATACCCAGAGTAGCCATCAAACAAGCAATAATAAGAATAGCCAGCCAACCTTTCAAGCATTTGATTAATGAATTGCAAAGGGAAGTGATCCTTCCTGGTTATGGCATTGGGCTTCCTATAATTAATGCATACTCAATGTCCTGTAACAATCCTCTTAGGCACCAATTTGTTGTCCTTATTCTTGACAACAGTAATTCTAAACTTTTTCAGAATGACTTGTACTGGAGACACCTAACAACTGTCAGAGATAAGGTAAATCACGCCACAATCATATAGCTTGATTACCTCCTTTTTCACAACTTCCATCATAGGTGGATGCAATCTACATTGAGTCTTCCTACTAGGCTTGGCGCCATCTTCAAGCAAAATTAGGTAAACACGGGCAGTCAGATTGATTCCTTTGATGTCTACAAGCGTCCAACCTATAGCTGTCTTGTGTTTCTTCAACACCTCAACAAGCTTGCATTCTTCTTCAGCTTCCAATGTTGCAGATATAATTATAGGCAATGTTTCCTTGTCCCCAAAGTAAGCATACTTCAAGTGTTCAAGTAAGACTTTCAGCTCCAATTCTGGTGCTTGAACAATTGAGGGCAGTATCTTGTTTTTCCCAAAAGTGATTGGCATAGAAGGAGATTGTCTGAGATCCATCTGAGCTGTGTCTAACAATGCCAGAACCTTGCGAGCTACAGGTTCCATTTCGAGCCAGAGGTCTCCAAAATGGCCATCATCCCCGAGTCGAGTCCACCCCTCTCCTAAACCCTAAAACATGCATCAAATATTAACTCAAAGTAGACACTCAACACATAGTTCACACATATGCAATTTAAAACCCTTATTTGTAGATGTAACATTGATAAGTAGCGATCGTTCTTAACCGAGGATTGAGGGTACTAAGCATGACAATGTTTGTAAACATAAAATAAAAGGTATAGGGGGTTTGAAAGTTTGTTTTAATTAAATACTAAAATAAGAGCAGAAATTGGTAAGCAAACATATTCAGAAATCTTAGATTCTATCATGCTTCACTCATAGACAAGTAGAAAACAAACAAGAACAAAGAACCCTAAACATGCTCGCTAGACCGAAAATAAACACTAATTAATATATTTACAAGTGATCATCTCATCTCTCACATTATCTCTTTATAACCTAAACATATTATATGCAACCTATTTAAATTCTTAGCATTTACTACGTTTTTCATGCATTTCTCAAATAACAGTGTTTTTGAACCAAGATTGCTCGAATTCTAGACACATCATAACCTAAACCAAGATTGCTCGAATTTAAGTTAAGCATTAAGAATAGAAAATACATGCATAGCAAAGAACCTAAACTCGAAATAAATTACAAAAACATGCTAGAATTACATAACCAAAAACTCTTCTTTAAACTCTTCCTTAAAAATCAATTGTTCATACAAAAAGAAAACAGAAGGTGACATGTTACACTTTTTGTGTCATGATTGCAGTCGCAAATCGTATAGATCGCCTTCTAGTGGATGGAGAGAAACCCTCGGATTGCCTAAGGTACTCTAATGGAGGATGGTGTTTGTTGGAGTGTGGAGGATTTCGGCTCTTTGATGAATTCTTGAGTTTGGAGGAGACAAAGTGTTTAGGGACAGGGATTCGGCTTCTTGAATGAGTGATGATGATGAATGAGTTGAGCTCCCCAATTTATAGAAGAAGATTAGGTCTTTTCCTACCAAAACAAGACTTTCCTTATGTACCTGGGTAAATCTGACAGCCTGTCTTCAAACGAGTTTTCCCGGAGCTGTAGACATCAGAAAATTATGATTCTTGATTCGTTAGAAAGAAGACTTCAAGATATTTAAAATAACATATCTGATCATTAAATTTGGAGTTGATTTGCATATTAGGTGCCCTTTTGAAGTTTGGTGACCTGGCAGCCCAGATTTTCTTTTTTTACAAGGAGTAGGAAATCATGATATCTTCAAATCTTGCATTCCTTATTCTCCAATATTCCTTGGCCAAATATACCATATATTTGCACATATTTTGGCCTTCAAATCAGATATAAATAATCTTCAAATATCTTCCATGACTTCGGCTCCAAGGATCTCCATAATTTCGGCAATATTGCTTTTTCCTGGTTCACACAGGAGAAATGTCTTCTTCCTCATTTGCACCATTTTGGTATCTGTGACGACCTGAACCAGAATCTGATGCATATTCGGCACGATTCTCGAGATTGAGTTTAGTCGCAGTTATTGTCGTATTTGTGGTTTGCCGATTCGATTCGCGACTATATTTTTGGTCGAGAATTTGAGTTGGGTTTCTTCACGGAAATTGTAGAGTACGTGATTTCGAGCTCGTAGGTAGTTCCGGAAGATTTTTCCGATAACCGAGGAATATTTTATGATTATTTGAAGTTTCGGGTTCCGACGAGTTCATCCGATTGTTTCGAGTTTATCCGAATCGTGATGGTTATCCATTTCGAATCGTCGATCGACCTGAGGGACGAGTATAAATATCGAAAAGTCGAAAAATAGTTGAGAAATAGTCGTAAAACACTGTTGGACCGTTGACCAAACTTTGACTTTCCATTTTTAGAAAGTTGACCGTTGACCCGTGGGGGGAGAGTTTCCGTTTTCGGCTTGCCGTCCGACGACCCACTTTCCGGCCACCTGCGGCCACGTAACAGGTACAGTTAGTTTCCTCTCTTGATTTCGAGCATGATGGTAATTGGTTTGGAAGGAATTGATCACGTTTTTGAGGGGTTCGAATCAAGGCCGATTGGGTTTTGTCGCCGGTATCGGAAGGAGGTTTTCCGGTGGACCACAGTGGTGGTGGATAAGGGGGTTCGACTCCCCTTGTCCTTGGGAGTCTAACCATATGATTTAATTTGGTTTTTGAAGAGATTTTCGTCGGACCCGAATGGTCACCGGAATCTGGGTTTCCGTTCGGGTTTGGTGAGTTTTGGGGAGGTTTGAGTCCGAATTGAGTTGTGTGCTAGTTATGAAAAGAGTTCGGAAGGTCAAGACCTAGAGAACTGGAAGTTCTCCGCCGGTGAATCTCGCCGTTGACGGCGCGCCGCCGCCGGCGGCGGCCGGCGGCGGTTAACGGTGGTCAACGGTGGAGGAGTTGACTTTTTCAGATTTTGATGAAATTAGTGTCCTTTTTCTCGAAATCGTGCCCTGATCGTCGTCCAGAGGTTTTTGGGTCAATTTGATTAGCCGATTTTCAGTCGAGGTTTCGAGTTGGGATTTCAGGAATTTCGTTTATCGTTTTGTACCGCATTTCATATTTCCGGGAACGGTTGGTTTTCGTGCATCAGTATAGTGTTGTGGATTACGATATTGATCAGTTATGTTTTGTGGATATTCAGGAGATCGAGATCGGGATCGCGATCGTGCTTCAGGCGAGGGATCTTCCGCCGGACCACGAGATTAGCGCGAGTGCGCGTTACGCGAGTTTGTGAGTGGACAATTTCTTTTCACGGAATTATTGCAAGTCTTTTATGTGATTTACGAATTTGAGCATGCGAATGAGATTTCGGATTACATGAGCATGTGTTTTACGATTATACGATTATATTTATATGGATATACGTATACGAATATGCATACACTATATGTTGTTTCATGCATTTGCATCGAATTGTTTGTGATTTGGTTTTCACAGAGTATAGTCTCAGTTACGTTGTTGTATCGATACACTTTGCCTCTCGACTGATCCCCGATGGTAGGCCGTCAGGAGGGACATCGTTATCCCGACCTGACCGGTGAGGGGCGTTTCCCCGGAACCGAGGCCATTTCTGGCTTAGAATCACGGGGACTAAAGACCTCGTGATTCGGACTGTACTAGCACGGTGTGTGTCCATGAGTGACCCCGTGGGATTTATACTTGCATGCTCAGTATGCTGGAGGATTATGGTTTTACCTCGTGTACTTATTGTTTTTATTTACCTGGACTCGCATATATTGTTTTAAATATTTAAATTAACTGGTGAAAGACATTTATTTTCGTCCACTCACTCTAACGTGTTTATTGTCTTTCCCCTGGGCTTTTTGGTTTCCGTGCCCAGTTGCAGTTCAGGTTTGGTGTTTTCACGTCGCGGTTTGGAGGCTAGTGATCAGAGTTACCTGTGCTTTCCAGTAGGTTCTTGTTTCACCTACTGATGTGTATATTGTATATATTTTACTTTAGAGGTCGCTCTGATACATTCTGATACATGTTTATATGGATTTTCTCGGATATACATATATACATAGTACAGTTTGTTTAAGGTTATTGATTATATTGATGTTGAGAAATCCGGATGGGATTGGTGCCCACGGTTTGGCTTTTGTGGCATAGGATGAAGTGTTATTTTCAGGGTGCAGGTTTATGCAATTCCATGTTAGTAACGAAAATCTGCCGAAATTTTGAAAATTTTTTGTTGGTTTGTATTTTCGAAAGGGTTTGATTCCGGTTTAGGTAACTGAATCGGGATTGGGTCCTTTCAGCTTGATATCAGAGCATTAGGTTGTCAGATTCTGTAGACTCTTGTAGTTGTGACGCTTAGGGTATTTGAGTTGATACAGCATGACTGGAGTGATGACCCGACTGGCCAGCGGTACTCATCAATATTTCGGGTGTTGTATGTCCTCAAATATCTGCGGTTTCATGATTACGTTCTTTCTGCTTGTACCTAATGCTTGTTTTGTATCAATAGGATGCCTCCTCGACGTGGTCCCCGTGTTGACCGGGATGATGATCCTGATGAGGATCGCCGAACGCGCGACTTGCTTATGCGAGTGCTGCGTTTGGAAGAGCGTTTTGACCCTGTGGTCAAAGATCGCACTGCGGGTGCTACTGTGTTTTCGGGTTCAGTTGATCCAGAGATATACGAGGCATGGTTGGTTCAGATTGAACGTGTTTGTGAGCGTCTGCAGTTTACTCCTGAGCAGATGATAGTAGCCGCAGTTGGTTTACTTGAGGGTGATGCATACTTTTGGTGGGTCAGCACTGACAGAGTTCCAGTGGATACTCCGTGGACATTGTTTCGTGATTTGTTTATGCGGAGGTATTTTAATCAGGCTACCCAGCAGCGCAAGTACGAGGAGTTCACCAACTTGAGGCAGGGCAGTTTATCTGTACTTGAGTACCGGGATCGGTTTACCCGTTTGTCTCGTTTTGCGCGGGATATGGTGGCTACAGAGGAAGCCAAGTGTCGTAGGTTTGAGCTGGGATTGAATTTGAACATCAAGGCGACCTTGACTACGATGCCGAGGAACAACTTTGATGAGTTTGTTAGTGCAGCTCTCCGAGGCGAGGATATTGAGCAGGAGAGACAGCAGAGATATCAGCCGAGACGTTTTGAGGAAGGTGGACCAAGTCAGGGGCCTTCAAAGAGGCTAAGTTCTGATACTTCCGGTTCAGCGTCATCTTCAGGCAGTGGATCATATCGACCACCAGCTGGTGCACCGAGGCGGAGACCGTTATGGAGGAGAGATCGACCGCAATGACCATAGGCTAGTGGGAGTTCCAGCGGTTCTAGTTATCCGCGGCGTACTGGTGGCACGTTTGCTGTACCACGGGAGTATCCCTTGTGTAGCTTCTGCAACAAGCGTCATCTTGGTGTATGTCAGCGGAGCACTGTTATTTGTTATAGTTGTGGCCAGGTGGGTCACTATTCGAGGGAGTGTCCTCGGTTGTATGGTGCTAGTGATCAGGCGGCCCAGAGTTCCGGAGTTGAGCGAGGTGCCACTACGGGAGCTCGACCAGCACAGTTTGCAGGCCAGGGCCGACAGCAGGGACAGCCCCAGCGAGGACGACCAGCCGGACAGGCGAGGGTTCATGCTATGACTCTACGTGAGGGCAGAGCATCACCGGAGGTCGTTATCGGTACGTTACATGTTTTTGGTATTCCTGTACTTGCATTGTTAGATCCGGGCGCTACACATTCATTCATATCATTTAGACTATCATCATTGGCTACGGTACCTGCATCTCCACTTCCGGGGTTGTGGAGAGTGTTGTATCCGTCAGGTGAGGTTGTGAGCATCAGTTGGGTTTACAGGGATTGTGAGGTGTTTATTGATGGCCATGTTTTAGCCGCAGATCTGTTACTGCTTGATATTGTGGATTTTGATTTGATATTGGGTATGGACTTCCTGGAGTCGCACTGGGCCATGTTTGTCTTCCACAGGAGGTCGCGTTTCGACGACCAGGGTTACCTGAGATACTGTTTCGTGGCGAGAAGAACACTTCACTACCGTGTTTGATTTCCGCGATGAGGGCGGATCGGTTGATGAAGAAGGGTTGTGTTGCTTACTTAGCCCACGTTGTGGACACTACAGCTGCAGTGCCAGACCTTGGTAGTATTGAGGTTGTGTCTGAGTTTCCGGATGTGTTTCCAGCGGAGTTACCTGGTATACCCCCTGTTCGGGAGATTGATTTTACCATTGAGTTGTTGTCGGGTACTGGACCGATTTCCCAGACACCTTATCGGATGGCGCCTGTGGAGTTGAAAGAGTTGCAGATTCAGCTCCAGGAGTTGCTAGAGAAGGGATTCATTCGACCGAGTGTTTCTCCATGGGGTGCTCCAGTGTTGTTTGTGCGGAAAAAGGATGGGTCCATGTGTTTGTGCATCGACTATCGGAAGCTGAATCAGGTTACAGTGAGGAACAAGTATCCGTTACCGCGGATTGACGACTTGTTCGATCAGCTGAAGGGAGCAGCAGTCTTTTCGAAGATTGACCTTCGATCCGGATATCACCAGTTGAGAATCCGAGACTCTGACGTAGCCAGGACAGCTTTCAGGACGCGGTATGGGCACTATGAGTTTCTGGTCATGCCGTTTGGGTTGACCAACGCCCCCGCAGCTTTCATGGACTTGATGAATCGAGTGTTCAGACGGTTCCTGGACAAGTTCGTGATCGTATTCATTGATGATATCCTGATCTATTCCAGGAGTGTGGGCCAGCACAAGAAGCACTTGCGAGCAGTGTTGCGGACTTTGCGGGACCATCAGTTATTCGCGAAGTTTAGCAAGTGTGAGTTCTGGTTGGATAGTGTGAAGTTTCTGGGCCACGTGATTTCGGCCGAGGGAGTTAGTGTTGATCCTGACAAGATCGAGGCCGTACTGAATTGAAGTAGACCCACTACTGTGCAAGAGATTCGGAATTTCCTGGGGTTAGCAGGCTATTACCGACGGTTTGTTCAGGATTTCTCCCGGATTGCTACACCACTGACCAGATTGACGAAGAAGGGCGTCAAATTTGAGTGGTCTGATGCGTGCGAGGAGAGTTATTTGCTTCTGAAGGAGAGATTGACTACCGCACCGGTTCTGACATTGCCAGACGACAGTGGTTGTTGTGTACAGCGATGCGTCGAAGTTGGGACTTGGCTATGTGTTGATGCAGCATGGTAGAGTTGTGGCATATGGTTCCAGACAGCTGAAACCACATGAGGCCAACTACCCGACGCATGATTTGGAGTTAGCCGCTATCGTATTAGCGTTGAAGAGTTGGAGACATTACCTGTATGGTGCTCAGTGTAAGATTTTTACTGACCACAAGAGTCTCACCTATTTGCGGACACAGCCATATCTGAACATGAGGCAGCGCCGATGGATGGAGTTGATCAACGATTACGATTGCACGTTTGAGTACCATCCGGGGAAGGCCAATGTTGTGGCAGATGCACTTAGCTGGAAATCCGGAGCCTCGTTGTTTTACATGTGTGTAGCCAGAGTATCGATGTTAGCCGAGCTTCGGGCTACGGGTGCTGTGTTTGGTTATGATGATGATGGAGCTTTGTTGGCCAGTTTTCAGGTTCGACCCGTACTGGTTGATCAGGTACGAGAGGCCTAGGATTCAGATCCTTACTTACTGGGCAAGAAGACCATGATTCGGAATGGTGTGCCTACTGAGTTCCGATTGAGCGATGACGGTACGTTGTTGTTCAGAGGCAGATTATGTGTACCCAGAGATGAGGATTTGAATAAGGAGATTTTGGATGAGGCCCACAGTTCAGCGTATGCGATGCATCCCGGAGGTACGAAGATATTTCGTACACTTCGAGCGCACTATTGGTGGCGCAATATGAAGCGGGAGATTGCCGCGTACGTGAGTCGATGTTTGATTTGTCAGCAGGTGAAGGCGGAGAAGCAGAAACCTGCAGGGAAATTACAGCCACTTGAGATTCCAGTTTGGAAGTGGGAGCATATCACGATGGATTTCGTCTATCAGTTGCCGCGTACTTCGGCGGGCAACACAGGCATTTGGGTTATTGTTGACCGATTGACGAAATCCGCACACTTTCTTGCACTTCCGGGGAAGATTTCAGTGGGCAGATTGGCCAAGTTGTACTTATCCGAGATTGTTCGCTTGCATGGTGTGCCTGTGTCGATTGTTTCTGACCGAGATAGTCAGTTTACTTCTGAGTTTTGGCAGGCTTTACAGCGAGCATTGGGCACGAGGTTGCGGTTTAGTACAGCTTTTCATCCTCAGACTGACGGGCAGTCCAAGCGGACCATTCTGACTCTTGAGGATATGCTGAGATCGTGTGTGTTGCAGTTTCGTGGAAACTGGGATCAGCAATTGCACTTGATTGAGTTCGCCTACAACAACAGCTATCAGGCCAGTATTGAGATGGCACCGTACGAGGCTCTGTACGGGAAGCAGTGTCGCACTCCATTGTGTTGGAGTGAGGTGGGCGAACGTTGGCTTATTGGTCCAGATTTGGTGAAAAGCACGATGGAGGACATACAAGTTATCCGGGATCGACTGAAGATCGCCCAGGATCGGCAGAAGAGTTACGCGGATGTGAGGAGGAAGAGCTTAGAGTTCGATGTTGGTGATTGGGTCTTCCTGAAACTATCTCCGTGGAGGGGAGTTGTGCGTTTCGGGAAGCGTGGCAAGCTTCGACCGCGGTACATTGGTCCGTATGAGATTACGGAGAGGGTTGGAGCTGTTGCTTATAGACTTGAGTTACCGGCTGAGATGGCTTGTGTGCATGATGTTTTCCATGTTTCGATGTTGCGGAAGTACATCTCAGATGCTTCACATGTGTTAGCCCCACAGCAGTTGCCGATCAGGGAGGATTTATCGTATATTGAGGAGCCAGTGCAGATTCTCGATCGTCGTGAGCAGGAATTGAGACACCGTGTGATTCTGCTAGTGAAGGTCTTGTGGCAGAACCACTCAGTTGAGGAGACCACCTGGGAGACCGAGCAGCGTATGCGGGAGCAGTATCCTCATCTGTTCACATGACATGTATGTAAATTTCGAGGTCGAAATTTCTTTAAGGGGGGTAGATTTGTGACGACCCGAACCAGAATCTGATGCATATTCGGCACGATTCTCGAGATTGAGTTTAGTCGCAGTTATTGTCGTATTTGTGGTTTACCGATTCGATTTGCGACTATGTTTTCGGTCGAGAATTTGAGTTGGGTCTCTTCACGGAAATTGTAGAGTACGTGATTTCGAGCTCGGAGGCGGTTCCGGAAGATTTTTCCGATAACCGAGGAATATTTTATGATTATTTGAAGTTTCGGGTTCGACGAGTTTATCCGATTGTTTCGAGTTTATCCGAATCGTGATGGTTATTCATTTCGAATCGTCGATCGACCTGAGGGACGAGTATAAATATCGAAAAGTCGAAAAATAGTCGAGAAATAGTCGTAAAACACTGTTGGACCGTTGACCAAACTTTGACTTTCCATTTTTAAAAGTTGACCGTTGACCCGTGGGGGGAGAGTTTCCGTTTTCGGCTTGCCATCCGACGACCCACTTTCCGGCCACCTCCGGCCACGTAACAGGTACAGTTAGTTTCCTCTCTTGATTTCGAGCATGATGGTAATTGGTTTGGAAGGAATTGATCACGTTTTTGAGGGGTTCGAATCGAGGCCGATTGGGTTTCGTCGCCGGTATCGGGAGGAGGTTTTCCGGTGGACCACGGTGGTGGTGGATAAGGGGGTTCGACTCCCCTTGTCCTTGGGAGTCTAACCATGTGATTTAATTTGGTTTTTGAAGAGATTTTCGTCGGACCCGAATGGTCACCGGAATCTGGATTTCCGTTCGGGTTTGGTGAGTTTTGGGGAGATTTGAGTCCGAATTGAGTTGTGTGCTAGTTATGAAAAGAGTTCGGAAGGTCAAGACCTAGAGAACTGGAAGTTCTCCGCCGGTGAATCTCGCCGTTGACGGCGCGCCGCCGCCGCCGGCGGCGGTCAACGGTGGTCAACGGTGGAGGAGTTGACTTTTTCAGATTTTGATGAAATTAGTGTCGTTTTTCTCGAAATCGCGCCCTGATCGTCGTCCAGAGGTTTTTGGGTCAATTTGATTAGCCGATTTTCAGTCGAGGTTTCGAGTTGGGATATCGGGAATTTCGTTTATCGTTTTGTACCGCATTTCATATTTCCGGGAACGGTTGGTTTCCGTGCATCAGTACAGTGTTGTGGATTACGATATTGATCAGTTATGTTTTGTGGATATTCAGGAGATCGAGATCGGGATCGCGATCGTGCTTCAGGCGAGGGATCTTCCGCCGGACCACGAGATTAGCGCGAGTGCGCGTTACGCGAGTCTGTGAGTGGACAATTTCTTTTCACGGAATTATTACGAGTCTTTTATGTGATTTACGAATTTGAGCATGCGAATGAGATTTCGGATTACATGAGCATGTGTTTTACGATTATACGATTATATTTATACGGATATACGTATACGAATATGCATACACTATATGTTGTTTCATGCATTTGCATCGAATTGTTTGTGATTTGGTTTTCACAGAGTACAGTCTCAGTTACGTTGTTATATCGATACACTTTGCCTCTCGGCTGATCCCCGATGGTAGGCCGTCAGGAGGGACGTCGTTATCCCGACCTGACCGGTGAAGGGCGTTTCCCCGGAACCGAGGCCATTTCTGGCTTAGAATCACGGGGACTAAGGACCTCGTGATTCGGACTGTACTAGCACGGTGTGTGTCCATGAGTGACCCCGTGGGATTTATACTTGCATGCTCCATACGCTGGAGGATTATGGTTTTACCTCGTGTACTTATTGTTTTTATTTACCTGGACTCGCATATGTTGTTTTAAATATTTAAATTAACTAGTGAAAGACATTTATTTTCGTCCACTCACTCTAACGTGTTTATTGTCTTTCCCCTGGGCTTTTCGGTTTCCGTGCCCAGTTGCAGTTCAGGTTTGGTGTTTTCACGTCGCGGTTTGGAGGCTAGTGATCAGAGTTACCTGTGCTTTCCAGTAGGTTCTTGTTTCGCCTACTGATGTGTATATTGTATATATTTTACTTTAGAGGTCGCTCTGATACATTCTGATACATGTTTATATGGATTTTCTCGGATATACATATATACATAGTACAGTTTGTTTAAGGTTATTGATTATATTGATGTTGAGAAATCCGGATGGGATTGGTGCCCACGGTTTGGCTTTTGTGGCATAGGATGAAGTGTTATTTTCAGGGTGCAGGTTTATGCAATTCCACGTTAGTAACGAAACTCTGCCGAAATTTTGAAAATTTTTTGTTGGTTCGTATTTTCGAAAGGGTTTGATTCCGATTTAGGTAACTGAATCGGGATTGGGTCCTTTCAGTATCCATTTCATTTATCAAATAGTTTCCAATTCTTTACACCATGTGGGCATGCATTTTAGTAACGATTTAAAGACAATTTCTCGGACCATTTCTTCCCCAGAATTAGAAATTTCCTCCTTAATACATTTTCAGCTCCATTTTGCTCCTTTTGTCCTTTTCCTTTATTCTTCTACCTAAAAATATAAAGTAAGTTAGAAACGTACTCACTAAGCTCATAGCATAGCAAAAAGTAGAGAGAAATACATTAATAATCAAGCATAAAATGCATAGATCAGGCACTAAGTCCAACGTATCATCCCTTATAGTATTGAAGTGTGCTTGCGCCAAATTGTCAATAATATCCACAGAAAAGCACGAATTAACACTAGTTGAAGGGTGTCTCCTGACATCAAAAATATTGAACTCAATGACCTCTCCATCGAATTCCATGCTGAATGTACCACTAAACACATCAATCTTCGTTCTTCGATGTCCTTATAAATGGACGTCCTAGTAACATAGGCGTGGGGTTGACGTCACTATCTTCAATATCCACAACATAGAAATCAGCTGGGAAGATAAGCTGATTGATTTGGATAAGAACGTCTTCCATATAACCTCGTGGATAAGTCTCAGAATAATCGGCTAACTGAATGATCACATCATCCTTCTTCAACGCAAGAAGACAAAGAGCTTCGTACAATGTATAGGGCATGGCGTTTATGGAAGATCCAATAACGCAGGTCCAACATCACGTTGTGGAAAGATCTTGCAGCAATAATGTAGGGAACACAGAAACTCCCTGGATCCTTCAACTTAGGGGGTAGCTGTCGTTGAATGACTGCTGAAACATTCTCATTCATCTTCACAATCTTCTTCTCTCTCGTTTGTCTCCTCGTGGTGCACAACTCTTTCAAGAACTTTGCATACTTTTGCGCTTGCTTAAGGCACTCGAAAAGGGGTAGATTTACTTGCACGTTTTTGAAGATTTCCAAGATCTCTTCATTCGTTTCTTATTTCTTCTTGTTCACTAAATGACTTGGAAATGATGTTGTGACAAATAGGGAATTAGCAGGAGTCAAACTTGAAGGAATTAACCTCTTACCTTATAGCTGCAGGTTGACTTGTGAAGATGAAGGTGCCTTGGTGACAAGTGGCATCACCATGCTTTTCTCGGCCTTAAGAGTGGTTGGATCAGGCTCAACATCAGCCAAAGAAATGTTATATTATGTAGGACTTTTCTGATGATACTCACTGTGCTACTTCCCAATCCGAGTAGCTACTATGATTGTTGGTCTGAAATCACCTCCTGGATTTGGAACAGACTGAGTTGGTAATTTTCTAGATCCTCCCTTAATCTGGCCTATGAATTCAACAACATGGCCCATCAACTTCTTCAACTCGGTAATATCATTCCCTTGCTGAGCTTGAGTGTTCAGCAAAACCTGTGTAGACGATGAAAGCTGTGACAACATCTTGTCATAGTTCGGATTGGTAAGAACAGGTTGAGATATGGCATTAGTGACATTGGGAACCCTTTGCTTAGTCGATTGCTATTACTGAAATGGCTGAGGCACAGGAGGCTTAAGGCAGCCATCATTGTTTCTCCACCGAAAACCAGGATGATTATATCTGAACCCCTGATTGTAGTTTCCATAATTGTTGAACCGAGGGGCGCCTTGGTTGTTCTGAAATCCAATGGTGTTGACTTCTTTTGCTACTAGAGCTGTTACATTTTGAGGACACTGATCGTTGTGATGTCCGTTAAGTAGGAAAATTCCACAAACAGGTGTTGCAGGTGGTATAGGCTGAGGTGACTTGGCCTCCAAAATTTTAGTGATTAAGGAGGTAAGCTTGGCAAGCTCGGCACTAGTGCTTAAGGAAGACACTTCATGTACTTTTCTACTCTGATGTAATGCCATTCCCTTATATTTTTTAGTGTTGAGAGCACGTTGGTTCAACAAAGCATAACTCACTATTGCAGGCTTTTCCAGGAAAGATCCACCAGCTACTGTGTCTAAGAGTTCTCTCTAAAGGCTTGAGTCCTTCATAGAAGTAAGTTAAGAGGTTGCTTTTTGATATTCCATGTGATGGAAGACTCATCGCTATCTCGAGGAACGCCAGTGATCTTCTTCCTCAGATTGGTGATCTTGGATGCTAGAAAGTATTTGGTGAGAAACTCCTTCACACACTTGTCCCATGTTTTGATAGATCCAGTAGGCAAGCTGAATAGCCAACGTTTGGCTTTATCCTCCAAAGAAAATGGAAGTGCTCTCAGCTTGAAGGATTCCTTTGAGGTTCCAGATGGACACATGGAATCACATACAAACAGAAATGTAGTCAAGTGTGTGTTCGCATCTTCAGTTGAGTTGCCATGAAAGCACAGAAGATGATGTATGATGCCACTCTTCAACTCAAGGGCAGTCTGGCCTGCTTCTGGCTGTGGATACATAATCAAAGTTGGGCCAATGTTACCCAGAGTCAAACAAGTCTACTGTTTGATGGACTGTTCTACGTCATTATTGTTTTCAGCACCTGTCATGGATTCTGCTTCTGAAATTTCTATTGATGATGCATGTGAGGTAGGCAGACTATTCTCAAAAATAGGAGGATCTTGTTCAGCCACTTTTATGTTGATCTGATATGAATTCTAAATAATAATTGTTTGACCTCTAAGTTCAAGTTAACGCAAGAGTAGAGTGGACATTCATTGATTGCCTGAGGTATCAACATATCAAGTGTTAGTACCATCGGAAGACAAGAGAAATGCAAGGGGTCAGAGTTTTTCAATGTGACTTTGTTTCCCACCAATAGCATGACATCCACATTCTTGCTTGCCTTCCGCTTCTTCTTTGCACAACACTTGACCTTATCCGGTGACAACACCACTTCGAAACTAAACTCATCGGCTTCCGGCTTCGTGTAGCTCACATCATTATTAGTCCCGACTTTATCATCTACAACCTCAATTCTCATGGCCATGGATATATGCTGACTTGTTAAATATCTTGAATTCCCTTGTCTCTTCAAATACGGTCATGGTGAGCTCTCCGACTTTAACATCAATCTTGGTACCCATTGTAGCCATGAAAACTCTTCTGAAGATTAAGGGGAGATCCTCATACCCTCTTGGTTCCTCCATGCCAAGAATCACAAAGTCGGTCGGCACTATGAGGTCTTCAATCATGACGAGTACATCTTCTACTATGCCTCTTGGATGAACAATGCTCTGATCCATAAGTTGTAATGACATGTTCACCGGTTTCAACTTACCCAAGCCAATGTCCTTGTATACCAACTATGGCATCAAGTTAATAGAACCTTCAAGGTCCATCAAGGCTCTCTCAAAGTACTTCATCCCGATAGTGTATGGAACGATGAAGCTTCCCAGATCTCGCAACTTCTTGGGTACTTACCTTTGTATGATAGCCAACACCATGACGTTGAGCTTCACTTTCTCGGTCCTTTCTCCCCCTTGCAACTTATACTTTAATCTCTGGTTAGTACAAAGGTCCTTCAAGAACTTGGAATAGTTTGAATGGCGTCAAGAAGGGGTATGTTTATCTCAACCTTCTTGAAGACATCCAAATATTCCTTGGTCTTACGATCCAAGTTTGCTTAAGCTCTTTCTTTGTTCTTCACTTGGGAGAATGGTAGACATACATCCTCATCACTTCGACCATTCTCAGAATGCCCCTTAAAAGTCCCCTGAAATTTGCCTTCGATGGGTCGAAGGTTTTTCTTAACCCATCGAGGATTTTCTTCTTCTGAACCCAGGTGCTGACTTCGATGGGTTAAAGGTATCTCTTGACCCATCAAAGAAGAATTGTCCTGTTGACCCATGGGCTTTCTTCGATGGGTCGAAGGAGGCTCTCGACCCATCGAAGGGAAACTGCTGCCTCTTCCATTCTTTTCTAAACTGATCTCGGAATCCTCTCTATCCATGTTGACATTTTCCAACCCTTTTTCAGCGATCCCATGACAACTCAAACCTTTCTTGGACCTCTCTTCATCAACCTTAAGCTCATCATCCTCATCATCCGACTCTTCATCTTCATATGGTATCAAAACGACATCCTCTTTGAACTTTACCACCTTGTTTCTACTCGGAGTACCCTTCTCAACCCAGGATTTTGACCTTAACATAAATGGTGTCTCTAAGTCTTCTTCATCATCACTCTCCACAATCGGAGCATCATTATAATTTTCAAATTCTCTCCCGGATCTCAACACCGCCTTCAACACATTGACTTGATGCTTGGGGTACTTCTCGGTGGAAAAGGGAAACTCATTAGCCTTGCTACCTAATTGCGTGGTGATTGCCTTTGCCAATTGACTAACTTGAGTCTCCAATTTGTGAATGGCACTTTGGCTCTCATTACGAAGGACTTCATTCTCATTCTTCATACTCATGAAAATATCAAGGTACATCTTCTAGTCCTCCTCTTGATTCTTCACAAGCTTGGCAAGCAAGTCATCAGTGTTGGATTTAGACGCCTCTAATTATGGTGTCGGAGTAGATGCTTGTAACAATAGTTGTTAATGGGCCCTTGGTATGAAAGGTGCTCTTGGTGGGTAACTGTTACCACCTGAGGCATGAGAAAACCCTACATTTGGCATAGGTGCGAATACGGAAGCTCCTTGATAAGTGGCAAATCGCTAGCTTCCACTTCGCGAAGCACCAAAGTTGTCTTGGTTCCCTCCTTGATTGTATCCTCCATTCAATTCTTGAAAACCACTATTCGGCCTTGGCAACCCACCTTAACTTCCTTGGTTACCTTGATTTTGATTTTGACCACCCCATGAAACGTTATTGTGGTTCCTTCATCCCGGATTATAAGTGTTGGAATATGGATCATTTTTTGTTGGTCATAGAAGACTCATTTGCACTCTTCGATAATTTTCAGATAGTCCTCTTAATGAGGACAACTCAAAGTCTCATGTACCGTGCTTTCGCATATCAAGCAAGTGACCGGCTCTACACAAATTTTCGACACTTTGTGGGCTTGGCCTCCACTTCTACTTTGCTTCATTAAGAGCTCGAACTTCCTATTTATTAACTCCTCAAGCCGCTTCATAGTATCTTCTTGTTTATGGGATACCTTGACTTCATAGATACCCCCCCCCCCCCCCCCCAAAATTGGTTTGGGTGGTCTCCCTCTTTGAAACCACCGGCTTCCTTACACTAGGCTTTAAGTCCCACAAAGCTGATTCCTCCGCCAACTTCTCAAGCAAGATATGAGCTTCTTCCGCGGTCTTATCCATGAAATCTCCACCACATGTATTGCCAAACTTTCGCCTTGTCTTCGTACTTAGCCCTTAGTAGAAAAGGGAATTAAGCATGTCTTGTGTTTGTCCATAGTTCAGGCATCCAAGCTCTAGATCTTTGAATCGCTCTGATGCCTCGTAAAAGAGTTCCCCATCCTATTCTCGGAAAGTCATCAAGCTTGTTCTCCTTTCATTGATCTTGCCTGGAGGAAAATACTTAGTAATGCACTTCTATTGGAAGCCCTTCCAAGAGTTGATGGAGTTGGGAGGGATCTTGTTAAGCTACTCCTTGTCCTTGCCGTGCAAGCTTGATGGGAATACTCGTAATCTCAATTGCTCGGCATCCATGTTACAGATATTCAATTAAGCACATGCCTCATCGAACTTCAAAAGGTGAGAGTAGGGATCTGAGTTGGCATGGCGAAGAAAGATGAGAAGAGTTTGTAAGAAACTTGGCTTGATCTCAAAATATTCTCCAGGCAAGGGTTGCAACACGATACACCTGATATGCGCAGCCAAAGAGGGTAAGTCACATTCCTTCAATGGCCTCCTTTCATTTACTTTTTTCTCCATAGTGATTTGATCTAACTCTCGAGACTCTTCTTCTTCCTCTTCCTGAACTAGAGGGTCCAACTCAATGTGGAAAGTACGCAGTCTAAGTGTTGGATCCTCGCGCCTAGCCTCTAAGGCTATATCGAATAAGCTACCAAGAGCTTCTAGGTCTTGAACTCTCAACAAGGGAATTCCGTTATCGTCTACCACTACTAGATCCCACTCTACTCAGAGTCACTTTATTAAGACCCAAATTAGTCTTCTACAAAACGAATGATGAGCTAGAAGATGGCGTATATGATGTGAATGATGAAAGAGCATAAACCTGCAATCACAAGAATTCAATGTGATTTGGTACGTGGCACAGTGGCCATCATGTGCAATGGTCACCGAGGCGAACCATGATGTAGGCTTACGTGTATCCAATATACTGACATCACGAAGAAAAGTCCTAAGAATCTAGGGTTAAGTTTGCTAGATCTATACACACACTTGCTATAATGCGTAAAACCAAGACACTAAATAGATATGCTCCAAAAGAACATAGGTTCTCAAGGGAAAAGAGGTAGAGAACAAATGAAACAACTTTAAGCACAGCACAGCTTTAATGGGTCAAAGCAATTAACTTCGATGGGTTGAAGCAAGTCCCCGGGTATGAAATGCATAGTTGCGTTCGATGGATCCAGAAAGGTTCTCGATGGATCGAAGGAAGCCTTCGGATTGAACATTCAACTTCAGCAAGCCTTCCCACTCATTTGAGTTACAAGTCAAGAGATTCTACTAATAGCCACAAGAACCTTTTTGATTCAATATGTGTTTGACTAAAGTCCCTCAAGTCTATTGAGACTCAAAGTGCTCTAGTCCTTGCTTAATGTCAAGGAAACCAAGCCTCAAGGTAAACCCTCTTGGAATAATCCTTAATCATGTTTACATGCTCATCTAGCCTTAAGTGAGTAGTTAATTCAAATAAGGTCCCAATTTTTAGTTTCTTCATACACATATTAACTTATCTAGGTTCAACACATGCATAAGTGAAACAAATCTTGAAACCCAATCATATAATGTGACGACCCAAACCAGAATTAGTAGAGTAATCAGCGTGATTCACGAATTAGTGCGTAATCGCAGCTTTTCGATAATTGTGTGGTTTGCCGGTTTTGTTTACGACTTAAATATTGGCCGAGAATTTGAGTTGAGTCTCTTCTCGAGAGTTGTTGTACACGTGATTTCCAGTTCGTGGGAGGTTACGGATGATTTATCCGATGATCGAGGAATATAATATGATTATTTGAAGTTTCAGACTATCGACGAGTTTATCCGTTCGTATCGAGTTTATCCGAATCGTAATGGTTATCCGTTTTGAAACCGTCGATCGTCCCGAGACGCGAGTATAAATATAGGAAATAGTCAAAAAATTTCAAAAATCACTATTCGGGAAGTTTGACCATTGTTTGACCAAGGAAGAGGCGTTGACCCGCGTTGACCAAAGGGGAGAAAACCAGCCACCGTTTGACTCGCCGCGCGACCTTCATTTTTCGGCCACCTCCGGCCTTGTTGTTGGTATATTTCGAATCCTTGTTTGATTTCCTACTGTTTAGAACTTGAAATTTTGGAATTTGAGGTTGAATTGAGGGAGAAATTACGAGTTGAAATTTGAGGTTTTCCGGCCGGATTCGGGGAGGTTTGACGGCGGCGCTCCGGCCACGGGGGTGGCCGGGGATTGGGGGGACTTGACTCAGGGGCCCATGGCGGAGCCTTTGGGAGTAGCCTCGAGGGCCGCCGTGCGCTGTGGACGGAGATCGACGGAGGAACAGCTTCGCCGGCCAGAATTGGGTTTCTTGACTTTCGAGCTGATTTCTGGTAAACTGAGTTAGAATTGGACTTAACCACAGTTGAGAGAAGTGTTGGGCTTGAGGAGGAGAAACTATGGTGAGCTCGGTCGCCAGGACCGGAGCTCCGGCGACCCGTTGACTTTTTGGAATTTAGTGATTTTAATGTCATTTTACTCGTAATCGCGCCCCGATCGTCATCTTGAGGTTTTCGAGTTGATTTGGGTATCGGATTTTCAGTCGATGGTTTTGAGTGGAGATTTCGAAAATTTCGTCGGTTATTTTGCACAGTATTATATATTTCCGGGAACAGTTGGTTTCCGCGGTGTGGTACAGTGTTATGAATTGTGATTTTGATCAGATATATTTTATAATTATTCAGGGGATCGAGATTGTGCTTCGGGCGAGGGATCTTCCGCTGGACCACGTGATTAGCACGAGTGCGCGCTCTGCTCATCTGTGAGTGGACATTTTTATATTTTCACAGTTGTTGCGAGTTCGTGATTTTCCGTATTTATATTATACGATGTTGAGTTATTTATTATTTTCGGATGTATTATTTTATATTTTATGGTGATGGCATTACTGCATCGATGCTTCGGCTACTCGGCTGATCACCGGTAGTCCGCCAGAGTTGAGAGATTCCTCTGAACCAGAGTTGAGAGATTCCTCTGGGCAGGGTTGAGAGATTCCCCTGTATGCCACCGGGGTTGAGAGATTCCCCTGGCCTATCACCGTCGGGCTTGAGCGATTCGCCTGACCGTCGGGCTTGAGAGATTCGCCTGGCACCTCCATATATATTTTCCGAACTCGCATTGTTTTACATTGATTATGTATATGAAACTAGTGAAAGGCATATGTTTATTTTTGTCCACTCACTCCAACGTTTTATTTGCCTTTCCCCTGGGCTTTTCGGTTTCCGTGCCCAGTTTGCAGTTCAGATTCTGGAGTCTCACGTCGCGGTCGGAGGCTAGTTATTCGAGGTACCTATGTTTTCCAGTAGGTTTCTTGTTTCACCTACTGCTGTATATTTTGTATATGTATACACTAGAGATCGCTCTGATACGTTACCGATACATGTTTTATACGAATTTTTTCGGATTTACTAAATATTACAGTTATGTTTACTGTTACTGTTAGTGATATAATATTGAGAAATCCGAATGGGATTGGTGCCCACGGTTTGGTTTTTGTGGCATAGGATGAAGTGTTATTTTCCAGGTGCAGGTAAAGGCAATTCCGCATTAGTAGCGTTACTCTGCTGAAATTTTAATGGTTTTTGTTGGTTCACGTTTTCAGAAGGGGTTTGATTCCGGTTTAGGAAACTAAATCGGGGTTGGGTCCTTTCATATAAACATCCACAATCACATAGTAGTCCATTCACAACACACTTTCACACAACATACACTAAAACCATAAACCATACATAATATAAGACATCATTTGTTCACATCATAGGGCTAGGGTTTGAACCCTAGCTTCCCAAAATAGAATTACTCACTACTCATAATGATATACAAGATTAGAAACATGCTCAAAGCTCGAAGAGGAAAGAGATAACCAAGAGTCCATTTAACTAAAGCTCCATAAAATGACTCCAAGTCTTCTAGCTCCACTTCTTCACTCCAAGCTAGCACCAAATCCTCAAGAAGAGGTAAGGATAGCCCTTAGGATTCCATGGAGACAAGGGGGGGGAGAGATTGCTTCACACTCCTTTGAACTCTAAAAACTAAGCCAAACCCTAGAGGCAAAGATGAGAGGAGGAACACCAAAAATAGGTCAAGTGATGGTGTGGTGGTGGAGAGGTTTGGCTGTACCCAAGAGAGAAAAAAACTAAGTCTCTAATGGTTGGTGGTTATGGAGGAATTTTGGCCTAGAAATGGAGGAGAAGAGATGGGAGAGAGTGTTTGAGGGTTAGGGTAAGGATAAGGGGTTTAGAGTGAGAGTAAACTATGCAAAAATGAGAAAATGAGGTGAGATATATGTGAGGGGAGAGGGGAGCTCGGCCTAGATAAGCTAAGGGAGATATTTTATTATTTGAAATTTAAAAATTGATGCTTAGACATGATCCACAAATTTAGGCTTTAAGTGGTCCAAGAGGTTTGACTAACCCCAAGTCATGTAACTTGCATATGCATCCATCTTCTCAAAATATCTCCCAAGTGGGCTTGGGTCTTGAGGCCTTGCCCCAACTTCACTTGACCTTGTCATTGACCAGCGAAGACTTGCCGTAGTTGACCGTTGACCGGTCATTGACTTTTCATCATTTTCTCGATTTTGTTCCATCTTCTCCAAAGACTTAGGAAACTTGCTCGGATTCTCCAAAAAGTAATTAGATTCCATCTTTTAGAGTGTTTCCATGCTAATCCTTCATTTTCTAGCATAGCAAGGAAACAGAGTAAAAATAATGCTTTATTAATAAAAGACAAATAATAAGCATGTAGTTAGGAACATATAGCTTATGGACCTAACAATGATAGAGGCTAAACACCAAACACTCCTCACGAATACGTGTGTATCATTTCTGCAAACCTAACGACATATAACACGACACGTTCTAAAAATATTTTTCTAACAACCCACATTTTTCTGACAACCCACGCACCTTTGTCGGAAAAAACCGCCACCAACGATGATTAACATGCTGCTCGACCGATCTCTTTGAGCCCAATAAAACTCAAAGCTATAGGGTTGCCTGATTCTACCCGTATTGGCTAAAATCGGCCCTGAAGGATTTCAATCCAGAAAGCATGCACCGTTGGCGATTCTAATGAAGTAGTGCCACTGTCGAGCCACGTCAAGACTTGAGGATGTCCTTAATTAGACCGAGAGAAGGAGAGGGACGGAAACCCCTCAACCTTGTCGCCCAAAAATGAACCGAATCATAGCTAAAACTTGGTCAGACGTGGCCAGAAAACATGTTGGCAACAAAACCAGACACCCTAACTTTAATCTCTTCGATTATCCCCCCTCTAGCCCCAAAGGCATCAAATTGAGGCCGAAAATGAGGAGAGAAGAGTGAGACCTTCCAATCGCGACCAAGGTTGCATCTAATGATTACCAGATGGTGCTTATGCAAATCTTGGCGGCGTATTTCGCCAAGAGAGGGAGTGAGTAACTTGGTCGCTCAAAGTGGAAGGGGTCAATATCTCGGTCAACGCTCGAAGGGAGTGAGTAATTATGCTAGATCTGTTTAGTTAGACATCTAAGTTCTTAATAAAGTGAGGAAGAGAAAAACCTAAGAGGAAGAACGAATCAAAATGAGACGCGAGAGATGGGTGAGAGAAGGAGAAGGAAAAGAAAGTAATAAGTGCACACAGTTAGTTTAGTTCTATAGATGTGAGTTTGAGTCTGCTAGAACGAGCATGAAGTTCTTACGCCGACTCATGAATAGATTCAAAGGTGTCTAAATACTGAAAGTCTATATACTTGGTATTATATCATACATGTTTGGATTATGTAGGGATTTTGGAAAACTATTTTTTGTCAAATATTGTTATGGTTTTGTATATTGTCAACTATAGTTCTTCTATAAAATTAAGCATGTGTAATAGTAGTATTTCGTGGTGCAGTTCTCATACATACGTACTATAAGGAACTGGGGATATACATATTAAAACAGAAAGTGAATTTGATATAGAGAATATTTGTGTAGTTGAGTCTATGCTTGTAAGGGATAAGATTTGTCAACCTAAAAGTATATTTATCAATGGGGTAGAAGTCATTTCAATTATATGTTGATAAAGAATCTAATTAATATACATGACACTGATTAGAATAGTTCAAGAGTACTAACAAATGAGAAATACCGAGTATCTCATATGTATTATAATTCATTTACAAAATATTGACACATAATTGGTTTTTGTTTTAGAAGGTTGAAATCCCTACCAAGCGTAGCTCACCTCTTATGACAGCTGATCAAAGTAGTCAAGTAAAGGGCGATTGAAACAATATATACTTTTGTAATTAGAAAAAATATGTATACTATTATTCATTATTCTTTTTAACAAATTTATAATTAGGATACATATTCTTTTCATTTATTTAGTTTTATTTTTCAAACCACACACCTAACCAGTGATTAAACGTCTCCAAATTATTGATATTTTTTGAGTCAGGGTGTGACAGCTACTACAACAAAAAAATGAATTTAAAGACCTATATAAGACGTCCTTGAAAATATTTTAGGACATTTTCCAAAACGTCCTGTATTAGGGCGTGGTAGTAGATATGCTATTGGAACAGTTATAAGATGTCCTAACATGTCTTACAGGACCTTAAAATACAGTCATTATATCTTTAAATATAAGTCCTCTAATGTGTTTAAAGACATTAGAAAACCGTCCTTATTACCAAATCATAGGTCCTATTAATTCTTTCAAGACATTAGAACAACTTCCTTAAAGAAGAATGCACATGTCCTCACTCATTAAGACATTTTTTCTGAAAAATAAACGTCCTTAAAAGCTTACATCATCACCCAAGAAAGCTAGGTAAGCTCTGATCGAGAATACCATTACAATTTGTGTTCATTTAATATAATAGTAGAAGGTTTAGTTATTTTACTTGCAGGCCCGGCCTGACGTAGGGCGGGCAAGGTAACGGCCCAAGGCCTAAAAGTTAAGAGGGCCCAACATTTTATTTTTTGTAATGAAATTTGCGATAGGTTACCTCCTCCATTTTCAGTTTCAAAGCCTCTGTTTTTGCATACTGTTTCTCTTCTCAAGAATCAAGAACCTCTTCACTCCTCCAAGTGTCCTAGTTCCCCAAAACATCAATCATAATAGGGAACCATAATTATGGGTGCGTTTGGATTTGGCTCTCATCATCTTTCTATTCACATAAAAACTCAATACAAACTTATATTTAACTTCATTAACTCTCCTCTATGGTTCTTTCTATAAGTTGGCTCCGTCTCTCCTGTACGATCTGGAAGGTAGAATCAATTAGTGGATCCCACTGGGTTGTGGAGTGAATTAAAGAACTGGAGCTGGGATCTCTTTCTACATATATACTCTATACTCATTGAAGTTGGGATTTTTTGCAAAGAAAAATAGATCTGGGACTGGGTCTTTGCCTCTAGGGATGGTGACAACACCGGTGATCTAGGACTTTTACTCCAAAATTTCAATTGATTACACTTCCGGTAGCTCAGTTATAGATCAAAGGTATTTTTTTTTATAAAAAATTCAAAATCAAGAGGATTGGGGTTGTGGGTATTTAGATGGCTGTTATGACTAATCATTCAGTACTTGCTTCTTAAATTTTTAAAGTTCAGAGCCTCTTTCCCATTTAGTTTGATCTAAGAGCGCAATTTTATTCTTGTTTTGTCTTGTAATGTTTATAATTGATACTTGGTCGTGTTCTTTTCTCTGTTGCTTCCGACCATCTTTTTTGACGAGTTCATTTGGTAATTCGATCATGTTCATGATAAACTTTTTTGGTTTGGAGGTCGTTTTTTTAAAACAAAAACTTTTATCTAAAGAGCCCATTTTAAGTTTTGCCTCCGGCCTTGGATTTCCCAGGGCCAGGCCTATCTACTTGATTTTGATTCTCACACCTTTATCTTAAATATGATATGCAATCCAAAACGTACCATGAGAATGGCCCAAGACTAAAGAATCATGACTAGATAGCACCATTTTCACTTCTATGCCTCATTAAAGATCTGTTGATGGGTTCTTCGGAAAATTAATCAGAAGAAAGCCAAAAGTGTGTGTGTGTGAGAGAGACAGAGAGAGTCATTAGGAGAGTATATATGGACTTAGAATGAAACAACAAGCAGCATGGCGAGACAAAAAATTAAGAAAAAAACAAACTTTTTTTCTAGTTTTTGTATAAGGATAAATTGAGATTAAAAAGTTTCAAAAATTAGTGGAGGTTTAGACAGCAAATTTGGAGGTGTGGCAATTTCAATACAAAAATTATAACTCGCAAATGGCATCAAGCCATCTCTCCCTTGGATTTATTTTTTTCAAATGTTTTTTTTTTCAAGGCATCAATCTCAATATCAGTATCAACTTATTGAAAATTTAGTAAAAGTCTCATATCAACTTCAGTGGTATTTCAATACAAAAATTATAAATTATTTCGATTATTTACTCTTAAGAACACTCATCTTTAATAGTAGTGTAAAAAAAATAGTATCACTATATAAATACAATTCAATTTCAAAAATTTTGTCGTAGCAGCTTGACGAACGATTCAGTAGTAACTTGACTAACGATTTAGTAGCAGCTCGAAGAAAGATTCAGTAGCAGTTCAACTAATGATTTAGTATCAGCTCAACGGCCGATTCAGTAGCAGTTAGATGAAACTTTGGTAGAAGCTCAATGAATAACGCAGTAGCAACTCAACTAATGCTTTAATAGCAACTCTACAAACAACTCAGTAACAATAGTTCACTACCACATACCTTCTCATTGCCAACGACTTAGAGAAACAAAGGCCGACAATTTTTGAAATCGTCGGCAATAGGGTACTATTGCCGACGTTTTTGCAACAAAATCGTCGGCTATACTCATTGCCGACGATTTGTAGTTTACAGGACTATAGCTGACGATTTTTACGAAGTCGTCGGCTATAGTATAAAATCCCTGTAGGCTATAAAGCGTCGACAATATATAGTACACTATTGCCGACGACTTCAAAAATCGTCGGCCTTTATTTCTCTAAGTCATCGGCAATGAGAAGTTATGTGGTAGTGGTTTACAATAGCAGCAGTTAAAAAAATTTCAATAGCAACAATTACAAAATTGAAGTAACAACTTGAAAAATGCAGTAGCTAGGAGCTCCGATAAACGCATTAGTACTTCAAAAAACACGCAAAATATCAATTTTGCAAGTACATTAGTCAAGGAACACCTTCATATGTAATAACTTCAAAATAATGCGTTATTACGTAACAATTCTTAACCAAGTGAAAACGTAGTCGCTAGCATCTTTGAAAAACACAATAGCTACATCGAAAAACGTAATAACATTATCAAAAAACACACAACATAGTAGCAATAATATTCAGTGATTCAGAAAACACAATAATTGCAAATCACAGTACCCTACACCCTACATCGAGAAACATTACTATTGAAAATTTTTAAAACAAACTTAATTTGTAATTTTTCATGTGCCTTTTGAAAATCCTCTTCATGCGACTTTTGAAAACATGATTGTAAATTTTCATGCTACTAAAAAATTCAACGAGGGAGAAATTATATCTAATTCTAATTCAATAATAACAAAAATTTTGATGTCAAATGAAAACAAAATTAGAAAATATCAAAATAAGCTAAAGTCGAGCATTAACAACGGTTTCATTTAACCCGAACCCCTCTCTGTTCGATTTCTACGAGCGAATAGGACTGCAAAGACTCGAAGCTGCTATTACAAAAACTCATAATTATATCTCGCCAAATCAACGCCTAAAACAGTAACAAAACTCACAAAAATCCAAACATATTAACACAAAAATTTACAAAAAGCAAGATCCAGGCACTATGGAGATCGATTGATGTCACAGAGGCATCAAAACTACGATGAGCGACGTTGGCGTGAAGATGCAATGTAGATGTGAGCTGCTCTTAACGTTGTGTGGCGGCGCGGATGTGATGAGCCACAACTGTTCTACTGTGGCGCATACGCAAGATGGTGGCAGTGATGCTCGTTACAGAGCTACTGGTAGGGCCTGTGGAATTGAGCTAGGCTCATGGAGTTGGAGGCTGAGAGCCCGCGAAGAAGTGGTGGCGGATCTAGATCGCCATCGCGCGTAATTTTCAAGGTTGTGGCGATGCGTGGAATGCAGAGGCTGGGTGCGTGGCGAAAGTGCCAGGTTGAGGAGGTGCGCGCACAGAGGTCGAGGTCCGACTCTCGCCAAAGATGCACGATGGCGCTACAGATTTTGGATGTGCGTGCGGAGGAGGATCCGTGCAGAAGCGTGGAGAGGTGCGAGAGAGAAGACGACGACGGGGCAGCGGTGTATGGATTGAGCTATCGTGGACGTCAGCAGAACCGCTGCTACTGCATTTCCTCTCTCGGCCGAGAGAGAGGGAGAGAGAGGGGCTCTAATCGAGCTAATGACGAGGGTTTTTGTATAAAAATGACTTGTCATACTACGTTTTGGGTGTTGGTCAATGTCTTTAGTTGTCTATGTATACGGTGGTAGTTGGATTATTTGTATTAAAATCGAGCTAATGACGAGGGTTTTTGTATAAAAATGACTTGTCATACTACGTTTTGGGTGTTGGTCAATGTCTTTAGTTGTCTATGTATATGGTGGTAGTTGGATTATTTGTATTATTGATATTCTTTTTATTTTTATATGTTTTTTTTATTATTATTTTTTGCTAAATCACATTATCACGTTACTTAATTACTTAATTACTTTGAGAATTCTTATTCTTTCTTATTTGACAATGAAAATAAATCAAAATGTAGGTGATTAAAATAACCAATGTCTAAAATGAATTTTAAACTTTGAAGTTTCTTAGCTCAACTGACCTGCAAACTCCATTTTGGGATTACACATGATCGCTAATTGCCTCCTATTTGCATTCTTAAGCCTAGTCGAATACCGTCGACTATCACACTGAAACACTACTATCACACTGAAACACTAACCCTTTTAGTCTCTCCTCAAACCCTGCATATTTACATTCTTATTTTTTTTTTAACTTTTGATGTTCCCCCTTAAATGTGTCATCATCATAAACCACCTTTGAGAAAGCTCAAGCACAGCCTTCTCCACTCCTCCCTGTCTGGTTCACGAGCCAGCACTTTCGCCTTCAACTCCTCAGTCTCCGAATCCTGATTCCCAGATTTTGCGAAGGACAAAACAATAGAGAAAAGATGTTATTATCAACCGAGCAACCATATACAGTAAAAACTCTCTACATTAGTATAGATTAATATTTTAATTTAGTATCTTAAATTAACCGAGCAACCATATAGAGAAAAGATGTTATTATCAACCGAGAAAAGAATAATCATTTAAGATAAATTAGTATAAATAAATATTTTAATAATATTTTATGTATTATTATTAAAAATTATTACTATATAGAGGTAACTTCTATATATGAGACCAAAAAATCTTATAATTTATAACAATGTAGATGTTATTCTTATTTATAATTAGTTCTGAGATAGAAAATTTTTATCATTATAAAAAAATTATTCTTTTATATAATATTTTTAAATCGAATTTTTACGGTAAGTATATAAGAACCTACCAGAGGGAGTTGCAGAGAGAATGAAACTACGTACCAAAATGTAGTCGAGCTTGGCGAGACGATCAATAAGGTTAAGAAGAATGTCTTTGGTGTACTCAGGGTGGCCTTGGATGCCCATCATGTGATCTCCATACTCGAACATCTCAACACCAGTCTTTTCGGACCATGCAATGAGCTCAGCCTTTGGAGGAAGCTCCCATACCTATAATCCGTCGCACAAAGTAACCCACATTTTAGTTGCTATACCATAAATTACGCTCTCAAGTTTGTTATATACATACCTCATCTCGATGGATTTCATAAATGGAGAGAAGAGCTGGAATCTTGAGCGAGGAGACGACCTTGGAAGTGGGAGACAAGTGAACCGCACGGATTCCTATGTCCCATCCGGTGGATGCCCTACCAGATTTGCCACCCAATGCACGGCTTAGTATCTAATTCAATCAAAACAAAACACAAGACATTGTTAGGTGCGGGGCTCGTTTTATCGGCATCGTTGGCCTATATGCAATAAAAGGAAAGTTCGCAGCTCAGCAAGCGGGCACGAGCAAGCAATCAGATTTCATTTATAGTGTGGATAAGATCGATGGATATTATTAGCAGTTTGCAACAATTCATTCCATGTGATCTTATACTAAATAAAACCGACTACTTTCTTTGACATAAAAAAATAGAGAAGCCCTGAATGCCACGGAAGCATTTGCCATAATTTCCATTGCAATCCATGTAAAATAAAAAGCAACCATGCATTCAGACCTAGTATTGTTCCAGTGAATATCTTGTCACAAACTTGTAAACTCAGATTTAGTGTTGTCAGTGAATAGTGAGTCATGCATGTGTTTTCAAAGCATAAGATATTTCATCTCACGGGAGACATTGCAAGAACTATATATTGTAACAAGCACTAGTACGAGAAGGAAAGTATATGGTTATGCAAAATTGCAAATCATACATAACATGGCATCACACTAAAAGCAGCACAACTGGAACCCAATTTCTAATTTTTATTTTTTTTGGAGAAAAAACTGGAACCCAAATTCATAAAATCACATTGGCCCTGAGGGGGCATCATACCACGTTTATTTCATCACTTCATATTAGAGAGTGTGACTGGGCAAACCATCTATTACGATGCAAAACGCACAAGACACGAGCCTAATTAAAGTGTCCACGTTTGAAACCACCGGCAGCATCTAATCTCAAACTTTCCGTAGATATCATAATTTATTGTGCAATATGAATGATTAATTTCTCTGTGAGGCTAATCACGTGTATTGCCTAATTTATGTGGACTATATATATTATCTTGATCCAATCACGTTCAAACAAAAGCTTATCTCCACCCAATTATACAAATAATCAAATGGTCTGAAAGTGTGTAACAATGTTATCATTCACCAGAAATATCAAATGCTACAAAAACACAACTGGCCATGGAGTTCAGTGGGTAACGTGTTCTACTAATTAGCTAAGTACTTGTTTAACATAGTATCAGTTCTTTGCGTGATTTCTGGGATGTTTTATTTAAATAGAATATTTTGATAGCAATTTCACACATATAACGCTAGCTCTAAATGTTAATTATAGAATGAATCACAGATTTTATATCGATGATAAAGTCAAATCCAACTGGCCTTGGTCCAGCATTTGGTGACCTAAATTGGGTGTATTCTCGGGTAATTAATTATTGGGGACAAGCAAAAATATAGCCACATTACTCACACTGCTGTCACATTATTATGGACAAACGGTTTACACTAGGACCAACTTCAAACAAAATACTAAGTTCTTGGTCCCCCAGAATATGTGGCCACTATTTTTGGAAATTTTTTGGAATGCACCCAATGTTATTCACTATGAAACTATTTTCTAACTTGACATGTGTCACAATCATTCTTTTTATCTATTTTTTTTAAAGTTGATTGAGTTTATGATAAACTCAGCCTATGTAATACTTGTCTCCCTAGACCTGTAATCATCTCTCTCGTGCTTGTAGCAACGATATCACCAGCTAGCTACAGTGCCTCGCCTACCTATCGTCATCGAAAAAACGCGTTGATCCACGTCGGAGGTTCTACAACAGCAACCGCAACTATCGACGTATTTTTTGTCGGGTAGAGTTTCAGTCTGTCTTTTCAAACTCGGCCTTAGGCAATCCCCCGAGTAAATCCCTCAATTTATCTCTTCTCAAGATTGCTTTTCTCTTTATGCATTCCAGGTATTCGATCATTTGTCCCAAAGACCTTATATGCACATATGCACCCTTCATTAGTTGGCACATATGCACTCTGAGTTTTCAATGGGAGAACGACACTCTTCACTTCTTTGGTTTTACAGTAGCAGATAAATCAAACAAAAACCAAATTAATGACATTGGGTGCTGAACTAGATGTTTTTATTAAATTCGATCTATTATAAAGTCAAAATTGAAAGCAACAAGTATAGACTTGAGAGATTGATTAAAAAAGAAGAGGTGTGTTAGATAAATCTGGGTTTCTTAAGTGGAGAAGGAAAGATTATGCAAGAGGGAGAAATATAAGGAGGAAGGAGAGAAGGGAAGAAGACAAGGGAGGAGGGAAAGAATGCGGCGGAGTTTGTCGCATTTGGCGGTGGTGAGGTTACCGATGATGGTGGAGCGTGGCGGAAAGGGAAAGAGAGACTCAAAGAGATTGAGTGTTTTCGTGATGTGATTCACCACAAACAACTTAGTGTAAGCTTGGTCAACCATTAAAAAAGTTGATAAAAACAATCAGTCGTTCTGCGACATGTGTTATTGAAATTTAATCTCTGAAGTACTTACTCCTTGGGTGCATAACAGTCCAATCATAAGTCGAGACAGATTGGGCATGTCAATTCTCCCAACAACTGGTTTACTCTCTGCCAAAAAGTGAAATTACCGTGCTTGACAAATTTACAGTTGCTAAACAAACAAACAAAATTTCAATTCCAGTTCAAGAAAATGTCTTTTGCTCTTTTATTACGTATTTTCCAGTTTTTTAACGTGATTTGATGTATACAGATGGGTGGAAATCGACATGATTCCCAATATTACGAAGTGGGTTTGAAAGTAAGAGCAAGCAGCGCAGTGGGATCCAGATCCTCTCCTTGGCTAACCTGTATGCTTGGTTATCCTTGACTTCTAATCTTTAACCATTCATTCCAAATCCAATGGTGTCTGTGTGGTCCATGTCAGCAATCCCACAATTAATTACTCAAGACTTCAGATAAAACTCCTGGCCTGGGTTTAAATATTTATGAAGAGGATTTTCTCTTCCAGCCAATACCCTTACCTAATTATCCTTTCTATTACGATGATTTCTACTCCTCTCTTTGTTTTAGTTTAGAACATATCGATGACTAAAATATTTTTTCAGAGTAGAAGAATAGAGTTCATCATGTTTGTGGGCTTCATTTGCTGGCGCGAGAGGAAAAATTATAACTTTGATGTTTTTAATTACCAATTAAGATTGGTAATGAGATTGAACTTGCAGATACAAACCAAATCTGTTATCTACTCAATCCAGCCAATACCTTCAACATTGAATTTCAACTATAGGACTTAATAAAACCAATCCATAGAAGATGAGCATAATACGGAAGCAAGGTGGGAAGTTCCCGTGGAAGGTCTGGATTTTATCTAATTTTTAATTTTTTCATTGGAGATTTTAGATGAAGTTGGGGGAGAAGAGGAATGGCGTTGCAGAGAGTGGAGAACGAAAAAAAATGAATCGATGAGAAGATGAAGGAATAGATAACGGAAAGTATGAAATTAGACGTCGTTAGTTAAAATTTATGTACTAATTAGAGAAGTGCTGACATGGACCACTCAGACACCTTTGGATTTGGAATGAATGGTTGAAATTAAAAGTCAAGGATAACAGCCAAGAAGAGGATCTGGATAGTGATCGATCTCGATATCTTCCTCAATGGTTTGCCGCGTACCTAAACCATCGAAATCATATAAAAACAAAATCATCGATGCTTGAGAGAGAGTACTCAGAATTTCTTTTCGATAGATGAGAGGATACTCGAATTAATTTTTAATGAAGGGACAGAAAAGTGTGGGTGATGTCAAAACGTCCTTCTCAATAAGAATATAGACAATATAGTATCGTCAAAGTGGTGAAACGATAGGGCCAGTCGCCACGTCAGTTACAGAGTCTTACACCAATAGAAAAACGGCACCGTTTTAATAAAGTTAAAAGGAGGGTAGAAAAACATAACATAACAAAACCCCAGTTCGGGACCAATCATGATACGTTTAACACGGACCACTCACACGTGAGCTTCCCGTACGCTGGACGACACACCAAACGTCCTTCGGGGCCAAACGCCAAAGCGTGCGCTTCCCCGCCAGTCCAGAATTAAGTAAAAAGATGCTTTCGTTGACGCTGGACCATTTACTTAATTAAACTTAATTATTTTACCACCAAAAGACCACTTCTCCCCTACTGAAACCCAGTCGGTCGTATCTGACGAAAATGGAAAGAAAGAAGCAAAAAGCAACCAGCGGTTTTCAAGTTTGGAATGAATGCCAGAAAGGAAAGGAATACCATTACCTGATGGCCGAAACAAATGCCGAGGACTTTTTTCTTCAAGGAATCCAATCTGGTGAGGAGAGTCAAGAGCCTGCAGATCCAAGCGTCATTACCGTGTGCGTCTCTGCTGCTGCCAGAGATCACGAACCCGTCGTAGCTCTCGACGTCGTTTTCGTCGGGAAACTCGCCGCAGGCCACTCGGTATAGGTCCCAAGTCTCGCCTTCCTCCGCCAGCATTTTGACGAAAACCCCAAAATACCCACCGTACATCTTCTTGACGAAGTCCGTGTCCTCTGCGCACAGCAGCACCCCGAATTTTTTGTTCCCGCCCATTTTCCTCCTCTCCTGTTCGAGCTGATCGGTAATGCGGATTAGGGAGAGGAAAAACCGGGTCGAGACGACGCCGGCGACGACGGAGACCGAGGCGGAGAGAGAGGCGAATAAAAATGAGGGGAGTTGTTAATTGCAGTGGGAGAGACAGGGGGGCGCTTGGTTTTTAAACTGGTGGAGTCTCTAAAACAGACATGTTACGACACTTTATTTACCATTTTTGCCACGCTGTGTGTGATTACGTTTTTATTTGCTAGATTATACGCTGTGTTTACGTTACCAAAATTGCCCCCTTTCCAAATGTACTAGCATTCTCCTTTTTTTTTGTGATTTTGTTTTGCTTACAATTACAAAACTGGCGCCTTTTATCCGGCTCAGTGGATATGAATGGGGCCGGTATATGGTCCAGATTGAAATCGGACGTGACTCTTCTCCTACCCTTGTCACGCAAAATTGGAGCTTAAAGTGTGGTAAAGTTTGGGTGAACTTGGTTGACATTGAACCAACGTCAATCCTATCATTTAGATTATATAGACGGTTGATGATTTCATTTATTTATCCAAATTTTATAACTTAGTTCATACGGAGATTACTCACAAAGTGTTATGATATATCTTGCGTGCAAAAATGTTTTAAACAAAATAAAATGTGTTGCAGGAGAAAGTAGAATAGACAGAAAGTGGTTATTCTTCTTATTAATAGAATACCTTAAATATAGGCTGATACAATCTGTTACAATAACTATCCCGATATAACAGGGATTCTCTATATCTATCTAATCAATATCCGTATCTAACTAGGACAAGACACACACCGGGATTAATGGAGAATAAATCTCTTTAAATACTCTCCCTTATGTTGATGGCTATAAGAATGATGCATTACTTGTTATCTCATTAAAAACCTCGTCAAACAAATAAAAACCTCATGGGTAAAACAAAAGCTTGTTCTAAGGGAAGAAGAGTACAACGCACCAACTACTAAAGCTACTACATGTGATATAGACTCCCCTTGATGTCTACAGAAATGGAACTCCCCCTGACTATAAACTTAGTCTAAGAGTTCAGATAATCTTCGCATACCAATGACTCTCACATGTTTCACAAAATTAGGTTTAGGAAGTGACTTGTAAACAAGTCCGCAACATTATCAACAGAAACCAAACCAGTTCATATGGATAATCAATAACTGCTGCTATTGCTGATTGTAGGAATACTTTGGCGAAAAAAACTAAGTATGACACCCTTAATGTAACTCTACTTCATTGACTCAATGCAAAATGCATTATCCTCAAAGATGCAATTTGGTGTTGTCATAGTATATAATAATCCACTAGACCCTCGAATGTGGTGTATTATTGTTTTATACCAGACACACCCATCAACAACTTTATAGAAAGCTTTAATCTTTGGAATAATTTGAGGTAACATCAACAAGGGATTACTTAGTTGTTCTCCAAGGAACTGCCATGTTTCCCAAGGTTCATAACCTGTATGGGAACATCCTATATATGGGTCAGAGAGGTACCCAATATCAACAAATCCAACTAACACATCAACCGGTGTTTCAGAATAGGGGATAGCATGAAAACTTGTCCAAAATAAGACATATTTTCGACGGGTCGAGAGAATCCCTCGACGGGTCGAGGGAATCACTCTGGTCCATCCAGGGTGTATTTTTGACGGGTCAAGGAAAAACTTTGACGAGTCGAAATCCCCAAAATGTGTTTCAACTTTCTTTTTTCCAAGAATTTTACGTTTCTCTCTGTATTCTTTGTAAGGGAAGAATAGGCCCAAGTCCATCACTTCAAGTCCATGAAGATTTGTTTTACTTCATTCCAATGACTTTGCGTTGGCGCATACTGAGAAGGTATGCATGTTTGGATACGTATACTGATCTAAATTCAATCAAGCTCTAATCGTATTAAGATATAGAATCTCAGCTCCAAAAGTTCCTCATCATCACCTTTTCAAATGAAATTGATCCTTTTGGTTTTCAGACTACAAACAACCATTGGTGTACTAATATGGTCTGCTTTATTTATAGCCTGATTAGAGATAAGCAAACTGGTGAATAAGAATTCAACCAACTCGATGTACCGTCTCTAAACCAAGACTTAATCGAGTTCTACTAAGGTCTATCATCTCAAACAACTTGTTCATATACTGAACACACATGGGCATACTTTTCATTCTTATATCCCTTCCCAATCAAGTAGTCACTAAGACGTGTATACCACATCCAACCGGATTATTCTAATCCTAATAGTGAACGTCTCAATCTAATCACATGAGAACTCCATGGTTCAAAGTTACTTGATTTGAGTAGAACTATGTCATTCGACATTGTCATGTATGTGTCTAAATTAAGATCCCCAACGAGATATACAGTAAACACATCTATAAGCTGCATACTCAGTATTTTGGACACTACCAAACTGATAAAGTAGCAAAAAGTAATGATGTCAATGACCAGAGAATACATCTCCTCATAATCAATACTAGGGCATTGAAAGAATCCTTGCACCACAAGTTCTTCTCATTATGCTCCTAACAAGACTCATTTGTGTCTAACCGACATATCATTAAATGGTTATATTATTACCATACCGAAAACTTGGCATTTTTAAGAGAGTCTAGTTCAGCCTAGATTACAACTTTTCATATCGGTCAATTTGCTCTACATTAACCCTTGACAATCTGCAACAGAGAAATGTTCCACTTCATCATCAATTACTGAGCGACGGAATAAGTAAACACATCATCAACGAAAATGAAAGAACTATCCATAATAACGTTAGCATTTTTTTAACTTGGTGAGGTTTCTTTGTTTACTCACATCGTCATTGACTCTGAGGCGTCCCCCAGTGTATGTCAATGTCGACTATTAGACACAATTGCAGTCAGAAACAATCTCATGTGTTGATGATGAATAGTTGTGCCTTGATGGTTTACCTTTTTACTGGCAACTCATCAGTGAATTTTGATCGATGCTACACCCGAACTATGGGTAGAATAAACACTACATTATCCGAGTGTTGCATTAACTTGCCCAATATCAGGGACTTTCAACCTTGTAGGATTTTCAGCATGTATAAATGATCTCGTCACTCTCATGATATCGGTAAAAAAGCCAGACAGTGAATCTTCTACTTTCTGAAGATCAAGAAACATTGCACTTCAATCTCAAACTTGAGATGTGTGGGGATCATGATCGATGAGACATAATGGGGATATACCACGTCAATTTTCGACGTTAATCCAGAATGAAACCATTCCTATCTCCCCCTAACGGCAGGAAGTATGTCTCATCACAGTGACTATCTTCAAAACTAGCAATAAAGTGATCTCATGTCAAAGGTTCTTAATATCAGATAAACGTTGGTGAACCAACATAGATGTTTAACCAACGTTGATGACCCATTTTCATACGCAGTGGAAGCGTAGTAGGCACATGTATCGCGCAACCAGAGATGTGTAAATGTGAGTTATCATACCCATATCCAGTTATCAACTAGTACACACAAAATAGTTGTCAGTTTTATGGGTATCAAGCGAATAAGTATCTCTGCATATAACGTTGCATATCTCCAAGCAGATACCGGCAAATTAATATACATTACCATAGTTCTGGCCACAAGCTTGAACCGCTTGATTTGTGTCTCTGCTTAACTCGTTCTTATGAAAGAACATGGAGAACCGGGATATTCAACAGCAATCTCAATCAATATGCAATAATCAACGAGGTATGTCGACGTAAACTCTCATATATTAAACCAATATGAATGACCAGATCGAATTGTCCAGGTGGTGAGCCCGAAGCGTAATAATATGTGCTAGGAGTTTTGAAATGCAGCGTAGCATGTGGATGGCAAAGACGTATAATCGATGCAGCAATCAGAACCATAGATAAATAGTCCGTATATTGGTTTGATTGATCCACAAATAGATTCTTGAAATCTATAGAGAAAGAAAGATGTGTCATTAACCAAATATTGCCATGCGTGTAAATAGTATTACAACATTACAAACATAATCAAGCTTTGCAAAATGAGCAATGTGCATCAAAGATTACAATGTGTGAATCTTGTGGGATAACGCACAACGCCTCAGCAGTATTTTGTCGGGATGGTGCTGCACTCGTCTTGGAGACCGAGCCTGAACCGAGTAGAGTAATCTCAGTTCCACCATCTAAACTGATGGTTTTAAATATTCTCACATGCTTCTTTGCTCTTAAGAACGGATGACCATGAGAATTTCTCAATAGGTTGATCATCAAAGTGCAAAAGCTTATATGAGGCTAAGTCACGCATATTAATATAAGTGACTACATTTGATTCAATGATCCAAACCGTAGTAAGATATAAACAACTACAATGCCTCATAAATTTCTCTAGATTGCGCCATTGGCAGCAATCTTCGGAGATTAGACACAAAACTCTCTTTCATTCTCACAATGTTAAGTGAAAAACGTTGGCACAAAAGTTTTCAAATTTGAGTAAGGTTTGAATGGTAACACTCAGTCTCACCATCATATATCAACCAAACAATGTTGATCAAATAGTCTTTGAATCTAAGACATGACGAACACTTTAAATGAATACTTAAAGATTTCAAAAGGATTTAACCCTTGTTGAGTGCTGATATAGTATTATAATACCTAAATAGAACCAATGTATAACAACATCATATCGATCAAGAAGACCATTGTATTTGAAGTTTCAATAGTATGGCCTAAACAGATGTAGCACCACATCTGGTGCTGAAGTTTTCGATATTTTCCAATAAAACCGATGTATAAATAACATAATAAGTCAATGAAACATATGAAAAACTCATCTAAAAACATCACATTCAGATTGAATTTTCTACGGGTCGAAGAAAGGCCTCGACTGGTCGAGAAAATCAAAAATGACTTGTGATTTTCCGATACCAGAATTTTGACCGGTCGAGAAAATTTTCAATGAGTCAAAAATGAACAAATTTTGGGACAGAGTCGTGGCATCGATGGGTCGAAAATTGTTCAGTTCAATTTTTCGACAGGTCGAATTCGGACCAATGTCGGACAAAAGCGTGGCGTCTACCGATCGAAAAAAATTTAGTTCAATTTTTCGACGGGTCGAATTCAAGCAACTTTCGGACAAAAGCGTGGCGTCGACCAGTCGAAAATTGTTTAGTTCAATTTTTCGACGGGTCGAAGCTGCTCTGTGGATTGCTTCAATTTTTTTTGACATTTTTTTTTGTCAAAATGGTATCTTGGCTTACTTTTTGCCATATGTGTAAATATCAAACCATACATAAGAATCGCATGGAATAGAACATTCTCAACACTTTCATATACCGAAAAATAGAGAAATATTCATTATACTGCCAACAAATAACAGTTACATCATAGATGTTCTTATTCCAAAATCGACTAAAACAAAGTTTCAAAACATGACTAAAACCAAGTCAAAAATAAAACGAAATTGGATTGCATAGCAAAGACATGAGCCTAATATATAGACTACTCAAAAATCAAAGTCACCAGACTTGCTTTTGTATTATCTGCTATAATAAGATTTGCTATAGGGCAATCTTCCATTTCATAAACTTCAGTGAAATGAAGTCTCATGTGCCAGATATTTCTTGCACTTCTTGTAGGCATGTTGAAGATCCTTGGGTGCACAACATTTTTTTTGTGTGCATGTGCTTGGTAAAACCACATCTATAGCAAGATGACAAGCACAATAGTAGAAGCAAAATGTGAAAAATTCCCATCATTCCTAGAACCGGAATTGGAATGATTCATATTAGAGTAAAGACTATTGTCATAGTGAGTCCAAGTCAAGTTTCGACTATATTCTCTACCACGAACATTGCCACGTCCTTCTCTTCCACCACAGTTATTGTAAGGCTCAGAACGTCTGTTCCTTTTTTTTTCTTACGTGTCTTCCCACCAATGAGATAGGAAGTGTACTAATAGACTTCTTGATCATAGCCTGATCAGTCTTTATAATGCCACAAATGCTCAACTTTGATTGAAGCTCTAACATTGCTTGATCAAAAGCAAAAATATTTGGATAATCCAATAACCGAATGAAATCTCATCCTTTTCGCAGTTCATAAAGTTGTGCATAATGCACATTGTTGAATTTTGGTTTGTAAAGTCACTCACAAAACTGTGGGGTCATTCTTGTACAAATACTATTTCTTTAGAACTGGATGTATATGACGCCTCAAAAACATGAGGACTTGAGTTTTGCGAACTAGAGTTGGTGGCTTAGTACTAGGTGGTAGTAGTGGTTGGAATGTAACAGTCAGATTCATACCGAGAAGTGTATACAAAATATCTGACATCCAACGATGGTATTCTGCTCCATGAAGATCAAGGATATCAAATTCAAGCCTTATCGGCTCAAATAATGTCATATACAAGAGAGACACGAGATGTTGATTAGTATCGATCGAAAACTACGATCACTAATAACAAGTTTCAATGAATAAGAACGTGATCCATAATATATGGTCACAAAAATTGATTATAAACGGTGGCAAAAACCACACCCAGCAACTGTGACTAACTGTCACATAACATCGATTTTCAATCGTGACTAACTGTCACACACGATTATAGCCCTGCTCTGTTGATAAATGTCAACATAGAAGAACAATATATTTTATTAGAAACAATCGAGGACTACGATCACGAGACTATCAAGTTTCCAAAAATGTGATCCATGATGCATGGTCACAAAATCGATTATAAAACGGTGGTAAAAACCACATCCAGCGATCCAGCGACCGTGACAAACTGTCACATAGAATCAATTTCTATTTTCTTTTCTTTTCCAAACCGTGACTCCCCTAGAACTGTCACGTATACTCTATGGATATATGTCCATAGGAATTAGGGTAAAAATATGTAATATTTAACAACTCATATCCCAATTATCATCAACTTAGATTTAGGATTTTGCGGTAAGTAAGTTTGATCCTAGATCTATAGATTGACGGTTTAAAAAATTTACCTCGAGGGTCTTATGTTCGATATGACAACTTCGCTGTGAAAGAAGTTTGAAGAGAGAGAACATGCCCACAAAAATTCCAGCAGAAGAAGGATTTCTTCTTCTTTTCTTCTTTTCGGGCAGACTGACCTTTGTTCACTCAAATGGCTATAACTTTTTCTAAGCACCTCCGAATTTAGATTTTCTGGATGTTATGGAAACTAAACATCTGGGGTTTTCTGTGCATATAAAGATCGCCCTCTGGTTCATCCTGAACTGCTCGTAATCTTCTGTCTAATTTGGCTGAACTGCACAGATTCGATTTTGGCTGAAGAAGAGGAAAGAGGCCGACGGTGGTCGGCGGTGGAGTGAGCTGTCAGTGGCGGCGGCGGTCGGTAGTGATCTGACTTTTTCGATTCTAGGGTTTCTTTCTTATCTGCGGTGTTTGCTATTAACTCTAAGAGTCGTGTTGATAATGTGTTGCAGGAGAAAGTACAATAGACAAAAAGTACTCTTCTCATTGATATAATGCCTTAAATATAGACTGATATAATCTGGTACAACAACTATCCCGATATAACAGGGATTCTCTGTATCTATCTAATCAATATCCGTATTTAAGTAGAACAAAACACACACCGAGATTAATGAAGAATAAATCTCCTTAAACAAAATAAAAATAAATAATAATAATAATAATGGAGGATGACTTGTTTTCTTAGCTAGAGTTACGTGGGGTTTTGGGTTAAGATCCATTTTGTGGGTCGCGTGTATGGAGGAATGAAGTAAGTGCATGTGTTTGTAACGTAATGGAGTATATGATCTAATATTTTGTTTCCATTTTGTGTGTAATCGGAATTAGTAAGATATTTACGTGGTCAAGATAACGTTAGGAACAAGAGAACTTTCCAATTCCCTGGCAGATTCGGTGAAGATCTCATTTATTTTAAAGATATCTATTTTAAGGATTAAGTTTGTAATGATCTCAACCCTTATAAAGAAAACGTCTCACCCCAGATTCTAACGATCTCACTTATTTTAGACATTTTTTTGGTAAGAATTAATTTTGTAATGATCTCACCCGTTATAAAAACATCTCACCCCGTATTCTCTAATGATCTCATTTATCTTCAAAAATATATTTGTTATATAATATAAGGTTAATTTTAGAGATTCTCCTTCAAAATAAATCTTTTGTTGATGGATAAAAGTATAACAGTATTGTAAACAAAAATTGTATTCTCATTTATTGATAGAGGCTCTTAAATATAAACATTACAATCAATTACAATCAGTATCTCGGTAAATTAGGAATTGCTAGAATGTCTACTTCCACTACAACATTTTTGCCCATTACCGGCGAGATCACCGGAGACAAGGCCGGCGACCGAAAAAGTCGCCGGTAATGTTCAACATTACCGGCGACTTAGCCCGTCGCCGGCAATGTCGCCGGAATCTCGCCGGTAATGTTGCAAAACATTACCGGCGACTCCAACCGTCGCCGGCAATGTCTAGGGAGACATTACCGGCGATTTTCCGGTGGGAATTTCGCCGGAAATGTCTCCTAGACATTGCCGGCGACGGTTGGAGTCGCCGGTAATGTTTTGCAACATTACCGGCGAGATTCCGACGTAAAGTCGCCGGTAATGTCTTCATTTCCGGCGACTTACTCCGTCGCCGGCAATGTGTCTTATATTAGATGCCGGATCGGGCAGCTCGATCATTCAATCATTTTGAGCGAAAAAAATCTAGAGAAATCGAAAGAAGGAAAACATACGCTCTGAAATCGATCATTATTCGGTATATTGCCCAGAGTGGTCAAACGAATTGAGGGTCCTGGCGATGAAACCGATTGCTTCAAAAGTGTACTCGATGTGTCAGGTCAATGGCGTGAAATTTATATGTGAAAATCGAGACGACCGACTGAAAACACAGAATTGTGGGGTGATGGTCCATGGTGGGCAGGATGGCGTTGACTATTACGGTGTCCTTCATTCAGTTGTTGAACTAATTTATGGGAACCGCATGAAAGTGCACTTGTTCAAGTGTAGATGGTTTGATACTAGCCCGGAGAACACAAGGACCGATCAGTACGGAACATTTTCGGTGAATACTGCTACTACCTGGTATGAAGATGACCCTTTCGTTCTTGCCTCATCAGTAAAACAAGTGTTTTACCTGGACGATCTTCTTAACAAAGTCCCGTGGAAGGTGGTTAACCATGTTGCTCATAGAAACATATACAGTGCTGCCACACTTGGTGATACCGCAGATGATGAGGAAGTTACTGCATACCAAGAGCCGAACGCTTTTGACATTCCGGAATCATCTACGATTCGCCTTAATAATGTGAGATCTGGGAGTGTGGTTCGAATTACTGGAGCAGAACTTCTCGATGTTAATCCATATGAAGTTGACGCTGATTCAGATGACGAGGAGCGGCACATATTGCCAGAGGTTACCTATGAAACCGAGTCAGACTCAAGTGATGAAGATGATTACGATTATCATCCTTAGTACGTTGGAAATTGTAGTCGGAAATTGTAGTCGGAAATCGTACGTAGTCGGAAAATGTAGTCGAAATTGTAGTCGAAAATTGTAGGGCTGAGAAATGCATAAGAGGATAATCAACTTCTGCATTATATCTTCTCACAGCGGGAATTCATTTTGAATTGTTGATTACTTGATTGTTTGTGGTTTAGTCACTTTAATGCTATCTTATTAATTTATTTTGAAGCATTGATGACAAATCTGTTGAAGCATTGATTGTTAGACACTTAAGACTGGGTACTAATGTTAGATAACTTAGTTTCTAGTGATATGAATTCTGCAAAACTCATGTTAAGAACATCTGTGTTTATAGAATGAAAACAAATAGAACTTACAGGGACTGAATCAATGTGAACCAATGTGAACCAATGTGAACCAATGTGAACCAATGCATCAGTGTGAACCAATGTGAACCAATGCATCTGTGTTCAGAAACTGATCTGAACAATGTGAACCAATGCATCAGTTCAGGGACTGAATCAATGTGAACCAATGTGAACCAATGTGAACCAATGTGAACCAATGCATCAGTTCTGTTGAACTGATGTGCCTTTTGAAGTTACTGCAATATATACACAGATATAACTATGTATTCGAAAACATAGATTGGTCTATGACAGATCCTCATTGAATTCCTATACGGAAATTATAGTCGTTAATCGTAGACGGAAATTGATAATCGAAATTGTAGTCGGAAAATGTGCATAGCTGGAAATGGTACGTACGTATACGGAAAATGTAGTCGTTAATCGTACGTATACGAAAATTGATAATCGAAAATGTAGTCGGAAAATGTAGTCGTTAATCGTACGTATACGGAAATTGATAATCGAAATTGTAGTCGGAAAATGTAGCCGGATATCGTAGACGGAAAATGTAGTCGTTAATCGTACGTATACGGAAATCGTAGTCGTTAATCGTACGTATACGGAAATCGTAGTCGTTAATCGTAGTCGTTAATCGTACGTATACGGAAAATGTAGTCGTTAATCGGACGTATACGGAAAATGTAGTCGTTAATCGTACGTATACGGAAATCATTAATCGAAAATGTAGACGAAAAATGTAGTCATTAATCGTACGGATACGGAAATTGATAATCGAAAATGTAGTCGGAAAATGTAGCCGGAAATCGTAGACGGAAAATGTTGTCGGATATTCTTCGGGAAATAATGACATTACCAACGAGTTGAAGTCGTTGGTAATGACATTACCAACGAGTTATAAGCAACTCGTTGGTAATGACATTACCCACGAGTTAACTCGTCGTTGGTAATGTCATTACCAACGAGTTGCTTATAACTCGTTGGTAATGTCATTACCAACGAGTTGAAGTCGTTGGTAATGACATTACCAACGAGTTATAAGCAACTCGCCGGTAATGTCTTCTGGTTTGTGATTTTATCCAGCCCGAGCCTTTCATTTCTCCTCCTCTCCCTCTCCTCCTCCTCTCCCTCTCCTCTCCCTCTCCTCCTCCCAAATCGGTCCGGTGAGTGTCCTCCTCCTCCTCTCCCACTCCTCCTCCTTATCCTCTACTCCTCCTCTCCCTCTCCTCCTCTCCACCGATCCCCTCTCCTCTCCTCCTCCGAAAATCTCCTCCTCCCCTCCTCCCCTCCTCCCCTCCTCTCCTCCCCTCACCATTGTAGGTGGAAGAAAATGGCAGGTCCGATCCTCTCTCTCTCCCTCTCTCTCTCTCTCTCAATTTTTAATTATTTTTTTGCATGTGTATGTGTATGTGTATGTGTATGTGTATGTGTATGTGTATGTGTATGTGTATGTGTATGTGTATGTGTATGTGTATGTGTAAATTAATTAGGGTGCTAAGTTGGAAATTAGGGTGATAAGTTCTAAATTAGCATGCATGTATATATGTGATGTATATATATATTTAGGTATGTGAATATGAAGTGATGTATATATATATGTGAAAATTATGTATAAATGTGGTTTTGATGAATATGTGATGTATATATATACGGAAATTAAACCTAATTAAGATGCATGATATATATATGTGTGAAAAATGTGGAAAATTAATTAGGGTTTGTGATTTGGATGAATATGTGATGGATAAATTTAATTAAGATGCATGATGTATATATATATACACATCGAATATGTATAGTCGTTAATTTAGGTGATATAGTTGTTAATTAATCGTATAAATGAAGGTGGAAATCGGGATCGGGACGGTTTGGAACCGGAACTTATTGTAACTGGAACCGTTATGTTACAAACGGTTCCGGTTACAAACAGTTCCGGTTTCAAACGGTTCCGGTTCCACACCGTTCCGGTTCCGATTTGTTATAGAACCGGAACGGTGTGGAACCGGAACTGTTTGTAACCGGAACCGTTATGTTACAAACGGTTCCGGTTACAAACAGTTCCGGTTTCAAACGGTTCCGGTTCCACACCGTTCCGGTTCCGATTTGTTATAGAACCGGAACGGTGTGGAACCGGAACTGTTTGTAACCGGAACCGTTATGTTACAAACGGTTCCGGTTACAAACAGTTCCGGTTTCAAACGGTTCCGGTTCCACACCGTTCCGGTTCCGATTTGTTATAGAACCGGAACGGTGTGGAACCGGAACTGTTTGTAACCGGAACCGTTATGTTACAAACGGTTCCGGTTACAAACAGTTCCGGTTTCAAACGGTTCCGGTTCCACACCGTTCCGGTTCCGATTTGTTATAGAACCGGAACGGTGTGGAACCGGAACTGTTTGTAACCAGAACCGTTATGTTACAAACGGTTCCGGTTACAAACAGTTCCGGTTTCAAACGGTTCCGGTTCCACACCGTTCCGGTTCCGATTTGTTATAGAACCGGAACGGTGTGGAACCGGAACTGTTTGTAACCGGAACCGTTATGTTACAAACGGTTCCGGTTACAAACAGTTCCGGTTTCAAACGGTTCCGGTTCCACACCGTTCCGGTTCCGATTTGTTATAGAACCGGAACGGTTTGGAACCGGAACTGTTTGTAACCGGAACCGTTATGTTACAAACGGTTCCGGTTACAAACAGTTTCGGTTTCAAACGGTTCCGGTTCCACACCGTTCCGGTTCCGATTTGTTATTGAACCGAATCCATGACTATTACGATGTCCAGGAGGTTTTGCGGCTAATTGGCTTCGGAGAGGTTCCCGAAATAGTGGAGGGAACAGTAGTCAAGCTTCCTCCTCGGCCGCAGTTAGCAACACGCCCAGTGGGCCAATGATGACTGCTCGCACGAGAGCCTTGCTAGAGGCGCGAGCTGAGGAGGAAGCTGCACGATCAAGAGCCGTGGAACCGGAATTCGAGGCTCGAGCCTCAGTCTCTAGACGCTCAATCAGCAGACGTCCCTCCGGTGGCAGAGCCTCAGACGAGCGACAGTCAACGGGGGCATCAGAAACTCCCTCAATCCGAATGCCCCATATTCGGATGGTGCCTACTCCCGTTTCACGGGAATCATCTAAGGCACATGGTGGTGCTGGCGCCTCATCGTCTAGGCCTCGTCTATCTCCGCCGTCCGGTCTCTTCCTACCCGACGAGATTCCTGTCATCCCTAAATTCGATGATAGGGGGATGCCTGTTTATATTGAAGGACGGCCGGATTTCCTGACCGTGGAGGAAGCGTATAACTTCCTCCCGTTCGACCCCGTGTATCTTTGGAGTGTGAGGTGCACCAACCAACAAACGGACGATGCAGGTAAATTTTATTTAACATCAGATTGATTACTTAATTATTACTTAAGACTTGCGATTGGTTCAATTAATGATATCAATTTGTTGACATTGTTTTATTAGGCAATTTCGTTAATGGGACTGGAAAACGGAAAGGGGCTAGAGGCACCTGCACCGGGAAGAGACTTGAGCAGGCCACCGGCAGAAGGAAAACGCCCATAAGGGCCAATGAGGATGGCGAGGTGATCGAGGCATTCGACACCACACGCAAATATGTCAGCATGGCCGGTGCGATCGTGCGGGACAAGGTCCCAATGCTTTGGCCAGATTGGGAATCTGTGCCTATCTACGTGAAGATGCAAGTGCATAATGCACTCAGTGTGAGTAAAATCGTATTTTCATTACGTAAATTTTACATTTATTAATTAAGTCCACTTAAATATATAATTTTACCTTTTATATATTCATATTGCAGGTGTGGTTTGACGTGGATGAAGTTCTTATTCACACGTGGGTAGAGCGTCAACTACATAATCGGTGATGTGCTTCCACTTATTTGAATATATATCGAGTTAGATTTTTGTTTATCAACTGTTTTAATATCTCTAACTTTTTTTCCTTGTTTTAATATAGGTATAAAGAGTGGAAGAACGAGCTTTCTTCCCATTACACTGTATACAAGGAGCTAGGCCGAGGTTCTACTCCTAGCGAATTCCGGTTTAGGGAGTACGAGTGGCTGTGGCTGATAGCCCACTTCGAGCACCCCAAAGCTCAGGTATGCATCCTTAATATATCTTACAAGCCTAATGTATCGTATCAGATTGAAATAGTTAGTTACTAATTTTTTTCCATATGTTTATCAAACAAGGCGATTTCGAAGACGAACCGGGCGAATAGATTGAAAAACACCAGGGCCCATCATGCAGGTTCACTCAACTACATGGGTTGGTCGACTAAGGCGCATCAACAACAAGAAGTGAACCCCTTGGTGTATATTCATCAGAAGTTCTATCCGCAATGCCCTGATGAAGCGGTAAGTCTTTCGCCTCTCCATGTGTTAATAAAACTATTTTTCGATATTAATAGATGTTGTTAGTTAATACGTTGTTCATTTTCGCTTTTCAATTAGGCGAGAGTGGAGGAGGCGACGACAGAAGTGACCATGAGTATAGCTCGGACTAACCATCCTGACTGCTCCGAGGAAGAAGTCACCCAGTATGCCTCTCAGATCGATCCGCTTGATCCCCCGATAGCGGCTCAGATCATGGCAAAAGCGTGCGGGACTGGAAAGAATACCTACTACTGTAGGGGAATGGGCTCGGCGGGCGAAGGAGTATTGAAAACCACTTCACAATACTCTACCGGGTCAAGAAGTTCAACTTCTAGTCGTAACCTCGCAGCGGAGCTTCATAGGACGCAGAGGGAGTTGGAGGAGCAAAAGAGGCAGATGGCCGAGTACCAAATGCAGCAGACACAGGTGCAGGCTCAGATTTACACATGGATGCGGAAGATGTACGAGGCTCAGACTACCGGACAACCGTTCCCCACACCTCCCCCGGCCCCGGTCCCTCCGTTCCCTAGCTATCCACCACCACCACCGCACCAGTCAACGCCAGAGCAAGACCAAGGTAGCCACCGGAATTCAAATGAGTACTTTGATTACTTCGACCCTGACCCGCAAGTTCCTCGACCCTGACCTGTAGTTGTAGTTAATTTTCGTATCGTCGTTGCTATTTGTACTGTACGTTGGACATTTATGTGTACTGTTGAACTTGTATGATTGTACGGTTTATGTCTTTCAATGCAGGTTCTGGAATTGGGCCCAATCCAGAACCGCGTTTTTTTTTCAAAATTTTTTCTGACATTGCCGGCGACATGGACCTCAGTCGCCGGCAATGTCACAAATTCCGGCCACGGCGGCGGAACCATTGCCGGCGACGGCGTCGCCGGCAATGGTTCCGACATTACCGGCGACGCCGTTTCCCGTCGCCGGCAATGTTAACACCGGCGGGAGATTTCCGGCGACGTCATTGCCGGCGACTCGTCGCCGGGAATGACATTTCCGGTGAAAAAAAAAGACAAGGCCGGCGACCTCCCGTCGCCGGTAATGTCTCCTTTTCTTGTAGTGTTCTAATCTAATTAGAATAAGACACACTCCGAAAGATATGAAATATATTTTCCTTAAACACTGCGCATTGTGTCGAGATCCTAATGTATGATGCATAATTTGTTGCCTCACTAAAAACCTTGCAAAGTAAACAAAAACTTTATGGGAAAAACAAAGATCGACTTGGTCAAAGGGAAAAATAGTTCAACGCATTAACTACAAATGATACCAAATGTGATGTAGATTCCCCATGATGTCTACCAAAATGTGACTTCCCTTGATTGGTGTCTTAATCTTGGAGTTTAGATAATCTTCACATTTTAATGCGTTCCACACGTTTCACAAATATAGATTTTGGAAGTGACTTGGTGAACAAGTTCACAACATTATCTGCATAACCAAACTGACTCACATAGATATTAAGGAACTATTGCTATTGCTGATTGAAGAAGAACTTTGCCAAAATGTGTATTGTCACCCTTAATGTATCCTTACTTCACTTGCTCAATGTAAGCCGCATTATCTACAAAGATGCAAGTTGGTGTTGTCGTAGTAGATGGTAATCCACTAGACCCTCGAATATGGTGTATTACTGACCGAAACCAAATACACTCTTTATCAGCTTCATCCAGAGCTATGATCTCATAATGATTCGAGAAAGTAGCAACAAGAGTTTTCTTTGTAGATCTCCAAGAAAACGTTGTATTCCAAATAGTGAAAACATAACAAGTTTGGGAATGAACTCTGTACAGGTCAGAAAGATACCTAGCATCAGCAAATCCTACCAACACATCATTCAATATCTCAGAATAAGGAACTGCACTGAAAGATGGTTCAATACTGGCAGCCGGAAAGTCCTTATATAGGTTAAAGGTTTCATTCGACGGGTCGAATGACTCCCGCTCATATGTCCAAGGACTTGTCTTCGATGGGTCAAAAATCCCAGACTCATAAAACTATGTTTCTACCATTTCATTTACCAGAATTTCAAATTTCTCTCTTGCTTCTTTGTAGGGAAAGAATAAGACCAAGTGAATGAATCCCTTCAAGTACTTGAATATATGTTTTACTCCATTCCAATGACTTTGTGTATGTGTAGGCTAAGAAGCAATGTCTGGACGTGCGCATCGAGCTCAATGCAACAAAACTCCAATATCACTGAGATATGGAACTTTAGCTCCCAAAAGTTCCTCATCATCATCTTTCGGACAAAGAAGATCATTTTTGGGTTCCAGACTGCGAACAACCATTGGAGTACTAAGAGGGTGTGCTTTATCTATGTTAAACAGCATGAGCATCTTTTGCGCATAAGCAGAATGATGAATAACAATTCTACCAAATCGATGTTCCAGCTCTAAATCAAGGCAATATCGAGTCCTACAAAAGTCTTTCATCTCAAACTCGAATTTTAAGTAACCAACTCTCTCATTAATCTCATCAAGAGACTCAATAATGTTCATATCATCAATATAGATTGCTAAAATGGCAAATCTTTGAACTTGTTTGTTTAATGAACACGCATGAGCATAACTCGTCATTCTTGTATCCCTTTCCAATTAAGTAGTCATTTAGAATAGTGAGCGTCTCAATTTGATCACATGAGTACTCCGTGGTTTAGAGTTATTGGATTTGGGTAAAACTATGTCGTTTGACACTTTCATGTATATCTCTGCAACAAGATCCTTATAGAGATGTATTGTAACCACATGCATAATTTACAATCTCAGTTTTTCGAACACTGCCAAATTGATTAGGTAGCGAAAAGTAGTGATGTCTATGATCGGAGAATACATCTCCTCATAATTAGGGGTGAGACATTGTAACAAAAAAAAACCAAGTCGAAAACGAGCCTCGGTCGAGAAAAAGCAAACACTGTACAAACCGAACTGCAAAAATTTGAGACTTTTGGTTCGGTTTCGATTTTGGATTTTCAAAAACAGAACCGAACCAAAAAACTGAAGTATGCAAAAAATGATATTGTTTTGGGTATTTTGTAATATATTATATAAATATATACAAAATAAAACCTTAAACTCCTAAAATCATAATTGTTCTCGTAGAGACGAATCAAAATGTTAGGCGACTCAAAAAATGGTCTTTTATAGACAACTTTTTAGTTATTTTTTTAAAAAGTTGATTTTCATTCATTATTTAAAAATTGAGAAAAACCACAAAAATTCGCAAAAATATCTGAACCGAACCGAATAGTTACGGTTTTTCTTTAATACATAAGAAACTTAACCGAAAAAAATATTTCGGTTTGGTTTTTACCAAAATTCGAACCATAAGGCTCAAATTCCACCCCTACTCATAATCAATATCAAGGCATTGAGAAAACCTTGCACCACAAGTTCTTCTCATTATGCTTTCGAACGAGCAACCATTAATGTCCAACCGGCTTTACATTCAGTGGGCATAACACTACCGGGCTGAAAACTTTTCTTTTTCTCAGAGATCGAGTCTAGTTCAGCCTGGATTGCAACTTTCCACTTTGGCCAATATGCACTACGTTTACAATCTGCAACAAAGCAAGATTCCACTTCATCATCGTCAATTCCTGAGTGATTGAATAAGAAAATGCATCATCAACAAACATGGAAGAGTGAGTGGACAAAAAGCAAAAACTGTGAAATTCTGTAAAACTATAATTGTATGCCTTGCCGCTCATTTCAGTAAAATAATGTGAGTTCAAATATCATAAACTGAACTGCAAAGTGAGGTGGTCGTTCAGGGTGTTTGTCATAACCTGGAACGACTATAAATATAAAAAGTATAGGTGATTAGAGCGTCTAGGGTGTTTGTCCTAACCCGAGATGATCTGGGTCAGGTAGAATGTTTGTCCTAACTCGGTATGACCGATTATTCGGTGATCAGTCGAATAGTCCGAGCATCAATGCAACTAAATAAATCATCACAAAGTAAACCTCCAATATTAATACTATGAAACATATCGTAAATAGTAATGTATAAAACATATGAACTCACAAGCGACTGTGAAAATAAAAAATTCGCTCACAGTAGTGTGTCGTGATTTCCACCAAGTCCAAGCTGGTCAGTTGGTGTTTTTAAACATCTGTCACTGGCTGCGAACACGTCGTTCTGAGACAATGATTATTATTTAATAACTAAACATCTGTCACTGGCTGCTAAACTCGTATACAAACAAGCATATAGTCCAGAACCTCGCATTCTCGATTAACGTGCTTCCCAAACTAATGATGAGGTTTAATCTAATTCCAAATTCTAATTTTTGAATTTTTTTTCATTTACTAATCATTATAATGTTATCTTAAAACAAAACGGTTTTCACTTACCTATGAACCGTAGATGATCAAGTTCATAATTTAAAAAACAAAAACTTATTTCTTTTTGATGACTCCACAACAAAAACACACACATACACATCAACGAATCAATCAAGTGAGCTCCAGTCACAACATAAACACAATGAGATTACTTACTTCTAGTCTACCTACGTCTTCTCATACACTGATCAAACAAAATCAGTAATCCAACAAAACTCATCTCGTAATCACCTAAACAATTACAATTCTCGCTTAATTAGCAACATTAGTCAAATCGTCCAATTGTCTACAGTATACTCTTAATACAAATTACTACACGCTAACACCTCCTCGAGGTCCCATCCTTTTCCCATTGTTCAAACTAGTCTCGGGATCAGCTATTTTTTTATATTACCCACAACCCACTATTCACTTCAATCCAACCAAATTGTGATTTCCCGTAGCTAGAGCTTTGAAATCTTTAAACCAATCTCTGTATTTGAGAACATAAATTAACCCAAATCTCACAACAACAAAGCATCGATACCTGCTGCAAATCAATCGTCAATAATGTCGTTGACACCTGCACAGCCACACTCGCCATCCTTTGTCGCCTGGTCAAGCTGTCGTCATTCGCTTGTTGGCCGCCGCTTGTGACCCGGGTCGGCCCACCTTGCTCCGCCGCTCCTTCATTCTGGGTCTGATCGTCCCTAGTTCAGTCGGCCTCCCTCTCACCTACTCGACCTCGAACTGCTTCCATTGCTCCTAATTTCTCTCCCTTGCGCTGTCACCCTTCTCTGATTCTTTTTTTCTTTCTTCTCTCGATAAGGTGCTTCGCTGCTCACCCTAACTTTGTTGATCCCGAGACTAGTTTGAACAATGGGAAAAGGATGGGACCTTGAATTCTCAATAAATCTCATATGGGTCTGAGAAGTAATTAATCTAATTTGGGCTAATAACCAGAATTCTATAATAAATCCAATTATTATTATAACAATATCTTATGCTCTTTAACATCGAAAATTTACTCGAACCCACTACTTAACCTCATCCTACAAGCGCAAATATCTCGATGCTCCAAAAATAAACGAAACTTACTCGAATAATTAATAGCAAATATCCTAGGGTATTACACAAGTGATTTGACTAGAGGGGGGGGAGATGAATAAGAAAGATTTTTTTTCTGAAAATTGGACCCTAAGGAGAGTCATAGTGAGATCGGTCATCGTGAGCCGTAGAAGTCTTGTCCGTCGTACATGTCACATGGTTTTGGTTAATTGTAGCCCGTAATTTTGAAAAATTAATAATTTTGTTAAAATAATATATTTCTCCTGTTTCGATTCGAGATTAGTTTATATTACTATCAAATTCGTTAAGATATATAAGATAATAACTTTTTTATAATTTTTTTTACGTTCTTACAGATATATAAAGTAATAATTTAATTAAAATAAAATACATATTGTATTCTTAAAATACATAAAATTTAAAGTTTTATCTGAGAATTTCTATTTTTTCGATTAGTTTAGTTTTTTTCCGATCAGTTTAGCTATTACTTGAAAAAACGACTATATTGTAGCATGTTTCTTTTTCTTCTCATTTAGACTAAATTTAACTTCGTCTTTGATCATTTGCAATGCGTGCACCATATTTGGCCAATTAATTTCATTTTGTAGTAAAAATTTACTCAAGGTAGTGCCTCACATACTTTTTTTGGGAGAAACTATCGGTATAGCATAACTGTCATCTGGATCATGATCATCTTTAGAAATGGATTCATTTTCACTTAAATATTCTCTTCATCAATAGGCAAATTTTACCTTATCCTTTTTATTTGGATAATTTAAAAGTAATAAACCTCTTGCAAAGTCTCTATTAATTAAGTTATCGATACATTAATAAATTATTTATTTATCGATAAAATAATAATATTACTAAAATAATAATTTTCTTTGATTCCAAGGTTACTTATTTTATAGAGGTTTTACTATATCTTGATCCTCAAGTCTTAAGACTTTTAAACGTACAAGATTTTCTTGAACATAGATATTTGTTTTCTTTAATAAATATCTTTCCTTTTATTAATTAGGAATAACTCTGGGAACTGAAGCAAAGAAAACTAAATGCGAATAATAGTTATTATACACCACTGTTACAAATTAAAGCATAAAATTTTGTTTAGAGCACCCGCACCGGTGTTTTGCTCTTGCTCGAGCAATTTGAGGAGGAGCAGGTACTGTTTGAGGTGGAGCAGTCGCTGTTCATCGAATAGGAGGTGCATAAGCTGTTTTTCACGCAGCGGTGCCAAAAAATAGCACGTGCTATTACTGTTCATAATTTTTTTTTAAAATTTTCAACCAATCCATAAACAACACGTGTCGTTGTCGTATGAATAATTGAATAAGATTTCGGGTAAGATTTTCGACGAATGACGAGTTGACACGTGTCACGCCGACAGAAGGTTATCGAGTAAATAATTGTGGAAAATTTCCGATAAGATTTTCAACCAATCACGAGGCAACACGTGTCATGTCAACGTGTCGTTATCGGCTCTAATAATTGTATAAGATTCTCGGAGAGATTTCCGACCAATTGAAAGCCGACACGTGTCATCATCTTATCTAATCACTTCATCTACACTCGGCTATATATTTGTTGATCGGTGCTCATCGTTCATTCACACCTTTCGAACCATATATTCTACATTCCGATAAGATGAATCCTTTTAGTTTTGAGAATTTTTTCCGGAGGAGGCGACAGCAACGTCGGCGAAATGCCGAAATTGCTAATGCTTTCATCACTGAAGCGGTCGTGGTCGATGCAATGTTCGATGACGAACCACCTCGTGGTCGATGCAATGTTCGATGACGAACCACCTCGTGGTCGACCAAATGAAGAAAGAATGAGGGAGTCAAGGGGACATAATCTGATGGAGGATTACTTCTTCGAACGCCCCGTCTTCAACGAACTAGCCTTTCGTCGAAGGTATCGAATGAGTACCAATCTATTCAACCGTATAATGACGGATCTCTGCAACCACGACCAATTTTGGCACCAAAGAGCTGACGCCACCGGATTGGTTGGACTTCTTCCACAACAAAAGATGACAGGCGCTCTTCGTATGTTGGCGTACGGGACAGCCGCAGATCAGTGTGCTGAAATAACAAGGATGGGTGAATCCACAACACTACAATGCATGAAGAAGTGGTGTATGCATATCTACGAGCTTTACGGTGACCTCTATCTCCGCGCTCCAAATGCCACAGACTTATCCCGACTTCTAAAGAGAGCAAGGCATCGCGGATTTCCTGGTATGATCGGAAGCATTGACTGCATGCACTGGGAGTGGAAGAACTGCCCCACAGCTTGGCAAAGAGCATTCTCGGGCCGAAAGAAGCGTCCAACTATTATTTTAGAGGCGGTGGCCTCATATGACACGTGGATATGGCACAGCTTCTTTGGGGGTACCCGGATCATAAAATGACATCAACGTGCTCCACCAATCGGACATATTTGATTCGCTCCTTGCCGGAAACAGTCCGAGTGCAACCTATAAAGTCAACGGTATGACTTACTACAATACATACTATCTAGCTGACGGTATATATCCCAGGTACTCCTCGTTTGTGAAAACAATCTCCAATCCCCAAGAGCTTCCACATAAACTGTTTGCCAAGAAACAAGAGGCATACCGCAAAGATGTAGAGAGGTGCTTTGGAATTTTGCAATCTCGTTGGGGAATTATTCGGCATGCAGCTAGGTGTCATCACCAATCGACATTGAAGAGCATCATGTTGGCTTGCATTATAATGCATAACATGATTGTCGAAGAAGAATTTGTGGAGGAGGAGTTCGAGGAGTTGGAAGAAGAAGATCTTCAAAACCCATCAACTGCTTTCAATGTTTATGATGGACCAGTAGATGAACAAGGTAATCGTATTCCTTTTGAGCCTGTTGGAAGGGATGCACAAAATGAACAACGATTTGCCGACCGTATTGTAGATCTCCAATCTACGTACATCCATGGAGAGTTGCAAAAGGACTTAGTTAAGCACAACTGGTATCTAGAGACCGGCGAACGACTTTAAATGATGTGTGTGTGTAATTTTAATTAACCTGGTTTGCAACATGTTTTCTTTATTTGTTTTTCCTTTTAGTTGTTTGAGTGATGTGTGTTTGGTTTTAAGTCATTATGTGTTATTGTACTGTGCGTGAGCTTTGATGGAATAAAAAGTGCGTTTTTATTACTTGGGGGAGGCATTGAGGTAAAAGGAGGAGTAGTTGCGGAGTTGGAATATGAAGGAGGTGGTATAATAGGTTCGACGACCCGAAAATTTGGATGGTTTTTCATCACTTCCCAACAATCAAACTTGGTAAACTGTTTCTTTTTTTGTGCTACGTACCATGATTGAGCTTTTCTTATCTAAGGTGCCAAAAATTTGTATGTCAAAATAATATCTAGGAAATTGAGATGTCAACATTGATTCAAATAAATGTAATAAATAATTTATGACAAAATTATTAACACTTACCTCATCTTGCAAATTTGAGCCGGATTGTGCATTCCTTCGTGCATATGCAAGAGCGGCACCCCAAGTTCTAAAACTCGGCTTCAACTTTGTAAAACGTGACGAAACCGCGGTTTGGGTCCTAGGCTCCGGCCTTAATTCACCATGCGCAATCTCCCAATTTTTCTTATAATCGGCATAGACTTTTTCCCACAATTTGTCGGACTTTTACATGTTGCCGGTAATAGGGCAAACGCTAATGCGACAATAAGAAATACAAAGTTGCAAATCTTCGGAATCAAGCCAATTGGACATTTTGTGAGGAAGAGGAAGGAGAGGATAAATTTGTGTGAGATTTGAGTGAAATTGATGTAGTATTTATAGAAAAATACTAGGGTATTATTTGCAATTTTTTGGAATTTTTAGGGATTTTTTTGCAATTTTTTAGGGGTTATTTTGCAAAATGGCAGAAAAAATCAGAAAAATCAGAAAAATCAGATATTACCGTTTCGGTTGAATCTGGACCGTCCGATCAGAATTTTTGATTTGAAATGGACGGTCCAGATCAATCTGACCATTACATTTTTTTTATAGCCGTTCGCCACGTGTCGCGTTCTTATTGGCTGGTAAGTTTTTTTTTAACTTTTACTCAGTAAAAAAAAAAACTGAACCAGGCTGACGTCAGCCACGTGTGTGGATGACATCAGCATAGCTCGTGCAACAGAACGAGCAGGAGCTGCTCGTGCAGTTGCTCGTCTCCGGAGTCAACGTGCGGTCGCCGGAGCTCCTTCTCCCCTGTGCAAGTCTGCTCCTTCGCTGCTCGTGCTGCCGGTGCCGGGGCCCGCCTGAAAACAGCTGCTCGAGCTGCTCGTGCGAGGAGCGCTGCAGGTGCTCTTATTGTTTGTAGATCGTCATTTGCCATGTTTGAATCTCATTTACTGGAATCTGACAAAAGAAGAGAAGGAAAGAGCTCAAGAAAAAAAAATCATATTTTGGATGAAAGTATTGCTTGCCTGAGCTTTCCTATAACTCTACTTACATTGTATAAGATTAACCACAGATATCCAACTCTCAAATCAAGGGAGAAGATCGTGGAATATCCCCTCTTACTCCATTAGTATCTTTCATGCATGCAACGTCCTCTCTGTTGTGCAATCTTTTTAAATATTTTTTATGTTTTGAGAAAATGGATCAATTCATTAAATTTTGATATTAGTGACGATTTTGGGGGAGTCACGGTTATTGGTGAATATCACGGTTAATTGTTATTTCATATTGAAAAAAGAAGAAGTCGATCTTTAATGATTATTTGTGAAGGCAACGGTTTTCTGAGGTGTGGTATGAAGCCACCGGTTTTGCATCGATTTTGTGACCAAACATCATTGATCACGGTTCTTATTCCTTAAATTTGATATAAGTGGTTGTGATTTTCTTTCGATCGGTACTAATTACATCTCTTATCTCTTTTGTAGATGTCTTCAACATAGCCGGCTAGGTTTGAGTTTGGTATCCTTGACCCCAAAGGTGTAGAGTATCATAGATGTGTGTCTGCTGTAGAGAATACGCTCATTGGTAAAGACCTCACAGACACTATTCATCCACCCGTTGTAGCTCCTGGTGAGAATGTACTTCCACAATCTGCAACCCGCAAAGCACAAGCCCTCATACTTTTGAGGCGACATATACATCTAATATTGAAAATACAGTACTTGCAAAAGAATGATCCCAATGATTTATGGGATGTGTTAAAAGAAAGTTTTAATAATGTGCATGATGCACAACTTTCTGAATTGCAAGAGAGATAGGACTCTATCCGGTCGTTGGATTATCCGAAGATTGATGCATTCAATCAAGCTATGTTAGAGCTATAGTTGGAGTTTAGCTTTTGTGGTGTTGTCAAGACTGATCAGCTATAATCGAGATGTCTTTTAGCACCTTCCCTAATTCAATGTACATGCTTTCGCATCAATATCAAATTGATTTTGAGCAAGGTAGGATAAAATCCTTCAGTGACCTCATGAACATTCTAGTAATGAAACAAAGGCAATATGCACTATAAGAAAAACTCACCTAAACCGCAGATCGTTTCCGTCATCTAGTTGAGCATTTCTGTTGTCTAAGTACTTAGACGACGGAACTGGAGGATTGCGTGGTCCAAGTGGAACTTAGACCGCGGAAAAGGTCCGTGGTCTAAGTAATCACTTAGACGACGGAGAATTCTTTCTTCGTGGTCCAAGTGAGAACTTAAACCGCGGACTTTCTCCGCGGTCCAAGTGAGCACTTAGACCGCACAAAAAGTTCGCGGTCTAAGGGCTCACTTGGACCACGGAGAAAGAATTCTCCATTGTCTAAGTGATTACTTAGACCGCGGATATCCTGCCAATGTCCGTCGTCCATGTGAACAGTTAGACCACGCATATGACTGTCTCCGTAGTCTAAGTGATTATTTATTTATTTTTAATTAAAATTTTAATTTAAGGTAAAATATTAATTGTTTATTAAAAATACTAAATTCTCATTTAAATAATTAAATATTTATAAATTAATTTTCTAAATTGTTAATTAAATAATAAAAATTTGTACATACTTGAAATTAAATCGTTCGGAATCGAAAAAACGATATGATTACATAACTAGAATACATGCAAACTACTAAAATACAGAAGGAGCAGACGCGCCACCGAGTCCCCCGCCTCCAGCCGTGTCGTCGGGGTATGGGTTCGGAGGAGGTTGACACTGTTGTCAAGCCTGATTTTCCATGAGGGCGACGAGCTGAGCTATCTGCGCTTCTTGCTGATCAAGCCTCTGACGCATAGATTGCGTTTCCTCCCATGCGAGTCTAGCCTCTTCAAAGGCTGCTTGGATGGCAGCAGTCTGACCACCTTTCCTCGCCGAACATCCCGTAAATGAGTCGGAGGACAAATCTCGCTGGACCTTGCGTCCCACCCCTTAACCTCCTTGTCAGCTCGACGACCGTATACCTCATCGGCGATTGCAATTTGGCTCTCCATTGATAGAGGGGGCAGGTCTTCCGACGACAAATCCGGGTGTGCAAGCTGTGTGTTGGCCAATTCCTGTTGCGCCTGTTCTACCAACCTCACCTAAAAAAAAAAAATTAAATAATTATAAATTTGTACGACAATTTAATAAATAATAATTAAATAATAACTATGCTAATTAAAAAAAAATATAGCACTTACGCCGTATTGACTCGCTTCATTCTCGAGGCTAGGCGTCACGTACGCGCTGACGCTAGCATCTCGATAAGGGTGTTTGGAGCCCTTATCTCTGTACTCCTTGGCTATTTGGATCATCTGCTTGGAGCCGAAGGTATGATGTTTGTCCTTCTTCCCCCGGTTGGTCTTGTTGTTGTTGGAAAATTTCTGTTGGACAACATAATTCATTAAAAAATTAATAACTAAAATAAAAATAATATAATTTTCTTAATTTAAATAAAAAAATAATCACCTTATATTCTTCTCCTTGGAAATGGTTACACAACCAGTCCCACTCATCTTCTCTATCCCTACGCAGCTTTACGAGGTTAGGAACGGAGCCGATATCGTCATAATACTTATGAAGTTTGTACTTCCAATCACGGTAGATGGCGTTGGCGGTTTGGTTGATGTGCCTAAGCATCTCTGATATGGAATCCACCTCACATTGTTCCTATAAGAAATGAATAGAAAATTATAATCGTATATATTATGAAATTATGATTTTTATTGGTTATTAGAAAATAAATATAAAATTGTACGTATTACGTACCCAAAGTTCTTTAAACACTTTCACTTTTTCTTCATCCAGCAACTCCTTTCAAGTAGGGGCAATCATACGAACCATGTTGCGAAGGATTGACCCGATGCTGTGCGCTGAGAGACTAGCTAGCTGAGATGTGGGAGGGTCATCGGTGAATTCATCGTACGACAACTGGATCTTTTGCCTGGTTGCCTTGAACCATTTCTCGGATTTTCCGCCTTTTCCGAGATCGCGAGTCCTTTTGGATTGAGGGTCTATCGGGGCCCTCCTCAGCTTACACTGCGCGCTGTAGAGAATAGACTCAGAGGAAGCCGATGACGCCTGAGCACTTTCTCCCATGGACGTCGGACCGAAATGGGCGTCATCATCACCGGTCGGGATAATTGGGGCAGCGAGAATTTCCCCAGTCGGCGATGTCAAAGGACCAGGTGAAGGGTCCGGAGGAGGCGCGTCGTTGTCCTCCTCTAACTTCCAACCGACTTGCTCTGCCAAGTGTCAAAGTAGAGCATTTTTGGCCTTCTTTTGGGCCTTTTTCTTTCTTGACGGAGCCATTTTAACCTAGGAGTTGTTAAAATATAATTACCATAACAATTATATATAAAAATTTACGATAATTATTTACAAGTATTGAGTGCGCCTAAGATTTAAAGAGAGTACACTAGCTTGGTCTTTAGGTCGCTCAATGGACGTGCGACCCACGCGATAAAGTATAAACTTTCAATCAATCAGCCTTGATTCAATCGAAAAACATGACCAGTTAGGGATAGAGATAACGCGAGAGGCATGACTAATTTCGACAAAACACCCCGAGACTAACCAAATCAATGGTATATACTCTATTGGTGTTAGTCTTTTTTAGATCCAAAACCTGTCACCAGTCATAACTCGTTTCTAGACACCATGTCCGACATTCCGCCAATCTTTCGAAAATTTACACTCCCTCAAGTCCTTTGCAAACTCCGCCCTCAACCTTGTGTCCATAAGTTCACTTAGGTTATGGTGTGCGGTGATGAAATCCACACATCACAAGGTGATAAGGAGATAAGTTAGGAAATGAGGCGCCATCTATTCCAAAGAGTGACACTTAATAAACCAAACTTATATACTAAATTTAAATCAAAGACTACCAATTTACTACAAAATTGTTATAATTACCAATTTATTATGTTTAATAATTCACTAATTTACCATATATTTACTACAAATTTACAATATTACAACAATATTTACAAATTATAATTACATGCAATAATAATGATCAATTATAATATTAATTAAAACAATATTTAATTACAATTATTAATTATTAATTACCATACCTTTACAATAATAATTATTCATTTACTAACTAATATTAATTATTATTACCAATTATTACTAAAATATTATTTTACTAATTAATTTATCGATTTACTAATTTATTAATTAAATTATAATTATGCTAAAAATTTAAAATATTACCTAAAAGATGAGTCGCCGGAAAGTCGTCGGAGTGGAGAGTCGCCGGAGAGAGGGTGTCGCCGGATTTTTGGTCGTCGGAGGAGGGAGGTTGGATTTTTGAGAGAGTGTGAGAGAGATTGGGGAGAGGGATGATTTGATTGAGAATGGGATGAGGAAACATGCTTGACCGTTCTGCACTTGGACGACGGAAACACCCGTTTCCATCGTCTAAGTGAACCGTTTCAAATTTTGGAACCGGCAGCCAATTAATTTGGCGGGTGGGAGTTAACCGCCTTAATTTTGCGAAGCGTTTCAAATTTGACTTAGACGACGGAGATAGGGTTCTCCGTCGTCTAAGTCAACTTTGAACCGTTTTCCCAAAAAATTGGCAGTGGTAATTGAACCGCCATACTTCTACAACCTAGACGACGGAGACACACATCTCCGTCGTTCAGGTGACCACTAGGATGACAGAGATGGCATTTTTCTGTGGTGCAGGTGGTCACTAGGACGACGGAGATGGTTAATCTCAGTGGTCCAAGTGAAATTTTCGTAAAATTATTTTTTAAAAATAATTTACAAGGAAGTTGCCGATTTGTCATTCGAATGAAATAGTCATAAAATATCGATTAACGCATCGTATATATAAATAATTGAATTTAAGACGACGAATAATCTTACGTCTTTAAACTTGTTAAGTATCTATTAATCTTTATAACTGAAGTGTTATTAAGTATAGGCTCATTGCACATCGATATTAACGAAATTGAATTTGGACAAAACAACCGTTAGATACATTCGCCGTAAGACAATATATAATTAGAATAATTTTCAGAAAATAGTAAGTTCGTGAAGGGTTTCATCGGCACAGTCAACCGCAGAACCGAAAATTTGACAAACTGAAAACGTGGATACATGAAAATTCGTAACTCCTATTTTGGAACCATCGAAGCTCACACACCAAGAATTATTTACTCTATGGTCTCGAAAAAAAGAATATGCATTGGGACATGGTCTAGCTGGTCGTTGTTTTAGATAAAATTACAAAATCTTAACTTAGACGACGCAAACAACCGTATGCGTCGTCTAAGTCAGTACTTGGACGGCGCAAACACATGTTCATGTCGTCCAAGTGAAAATTCCCTTAATTTAGGGTTGGGGCCTTAGGCTTTAGGGTTTAGGGTATGCTTAGACGACGGGTTGGCTCTTTTGGGTCATCTAAGTACTATTTTTAGGATTTAAGATTTTATATAGGTATAACTAATTAGTATTGTGTTTAATTACCTTAGTATGGACTACGAAGAGTCATTTTTTCGTCTCCATTTTAATAGTCGTGAAAATTAATTAATGTGATTCGATGGATCGATATCAAATTATCGATCGATCCAATACTCCGAATTAATTAATTAATTAATTTTAATTTACGTCGGTCGAACCGACCACGCTATTTAATTAATTATTAAATTAATTAAGTACAAAATTAATAGTTGTACATACGTACGTACTTCTCCTCATAATATATATATATTAATTAATTGATCGATCATGCATCATTACAATAATTACAATAATTAATTACCAATTAATATTTCTCATCGTTATATTGTACTCTTCGTCATAATCGTCATCATCCTCATTCCCGTTACCCAATTGCTCCTCTTCCTCCTTATTATACTCAATATCGTCGGACGAATAACCTGAGTCCCAGTCCTCGTCCTCATCCTGTGCGTCTTCTTCATCTACCTTATTAATTGCATCAATAATCTCATCTTCAGTTAGATCTGTACAACCATCTGGCATGGGTGAGCGTTCACCAGCTTGAATCGGGTCCATTATGTCGGAGCGGATGAAAAAAATATTAGTCTCTTAATAGGCAGAAATGTCTCTTTCCGTTTCATCAGCATCTCCAGTCGCCGGTGTCCCTTCAATTGTCGTAATATTCCATATTCCTCGATGAGATATATGGTTCACTATTTTCCACCATTCACCAGCTTTCGGATCATTGAGATAGAACACCTGCCTAACTAAGGTGGCGAGAGCGAAATGCTCATCCTCATACCAGCTTGAGTTTGTATCGACTGATAAAAGTCTCAGGTCTTACTTTGTACGCTTGAACCATTTGCACTTGAATAGGAAAACGTTGACATCATTCCCGTAAAATAGCTGAACGACATATACAATAGCCCCGTAATATAGATCATAGTCTTTCCTAACCGCTATTCCACTGTTTTGTGTTTTCTTCCTTCATCTCGGGCCAATGAATGGAACTTTACACCGTTCACAAAACATCTAGGGTAAATATAGTGTTTAATCGAATTCCCTACTAGCAAGTGCTTTGGCCAGGACCCCCCCCCCCCCCCCCCCCCCCGTGGTTTTCGGATTTTTGTTGATCAATCATCTGCGAAAATGAGAAAATTAGAGGGTTTACTTTCTACAAACATCCTCAATATGTATATAAACTAAATACCGAGACATACGTACGTACGTACCCATTGGAAGAAATAATCAGGGAACTTCTTCTTAACCATTTTCTTAAACCACGCCGAACTCTTGTCTGGATTTAACGCCTGAAGCCTCTCCCTGTATGACATCATGTACGGCTCAACTTCATCACAGTCTCGCAACACTACCCAATGTGCCTCAATAAGTTCTTCCCATGTTAACGATTCCTTTAATACTCCTCTAAACGGTCGTACGATATTTGTGACGACAAAAAGATTGATACTGGCACTGGGATCAGAGGCAGTTGGAGGTGGTGGATCTTTGAGGTACTTGTTGCAGTAAGTAACACACTTATGCATTAGGTATGTCTCTACTATGGAGCCATCCGAGGCCGACTTATTTTTGACGAATCATTTATACTGTCCAAGCTGTCTACAAAATCAAACGTTCAATTAATACATTGTAGAATAAGAATAAGTACATATAGCTAGTAATCTCCTGTGGAAGAAATGATGAATGGAAAAATATGTATAATTAATTAGTTATACGTACCTTTCTTGAGGATACATCCAAGTGTACTGGACCGGACCAGAAATGAGCACATGCTCGGGCAGGTGGATCATTACGTGAATCATGATGTCAAAGAAAGCAGGGGGAAAAATCCTCTCTAGTTTGCAAATGATATGCACAATTTGTTGTTGCAGTTTCACCACATCTGACTTCTTTAATTCTCTGGCGCATAACCTCTGCCACCATATGTACAATGACACTATTGGTTCTACGACGTCACGAGGCAAATATGGTCGAATTACCACTAGAATCAGACGTTGCAGCATAACGTGATAGTCATGTGTGTTTAAACCAATAAACCTGTGTTGCACCTCGTCCACTGCTCCAATTATAGTAGCTGCATACGTAGCCGGATAACGAACGCTCTTAAACCAGTGAAATACAGAATGTCTAAGTGTCGGCTTCACTGTATAAGGTGCAGCTGGCATCTTGTTTTACACTCCTCTTCTATCCATCCTCGACCACAAGGAATGACGTAGATTCATAGATTCTAGATCTTTACGCGCTTTGGGAGTATCTTTAGTCTTGAACTTAATACTGAGAATTGTTCCCACCACGCTGTCGCCCACATTCTTTTCTATGTGCATCGCATCCAAGTTGTTCCTCAGCTTCAACTTCGACCAGTAAGGGAGTTCAAAGAATATACTCTTGTAATGCTAAGAGCTGAAATCATGTGGAGGTATTGGATTGCATTTCTTTACATCCGCGTCATTGGTCAACACACGAAAGTCGAAATAGCTCAACCTCTCTAAAATCTCTTCACCCGACCAACTACGGGGTTTAGGATTGTTCTTTACCGTCTCGTCGAAATGAGCTTCATCCTGTCACCACGGGTGGTCGTGAGGAAGCCATCTACGGTGACCCAAGTAATAAACCTTCCCCGCGTGCAAACTAGAGTTCACGTCGTCCAAACATATTGGACATCCAATATATTCTTTCATCCTGCAGGCTGCCAACATCCCATACACTGGAAAATTGCTGATCGCCCACATTACGGCAGCCCTCATCGTGAACATCGTGTCAGTGAATTTGTCATAAGTTGGGACTCCATTTTGCCACAATAGTTTCAGCTCGTCGATCAAAGGTCTGAGGTAGACATCTAAGCACTTCCCCGGAGATTTAGGACCTAAAATTAGCAGAGTAAGGAAATTAAATTCCTTGTTCATGCACATCCACGGAGGTAGGTTGTACGACATCAGAATAACTGGCCAAGTGCTGACGGCAGAGCTATTACTACCCCAAGGATTGAATCCGTCTGTAGATAGTCCGAGTCTAACATTTCTAACCTCTGCAGCGAAGTCTCCAAATTCTCTGTCGAAATGTTTGAAAGCCTCCCCATCTGCAGCGTGTCTCAGGACATCGTCATCAATTCACTTTTCTGCGTACCATCGCATCGCCTCTGCTGTGTATAGAGACATGTACAGACGCTGCAATCTGGGAATCAATGGAAAATATCAATGAACTTTCACAGGAATTCTCTTTTTCGAACTCATCCTATTCAGCTTATATCTGCATTGGCCATATATGGGACAATAATCCAAATCTTTATACTCTTTGTAAAACATCACACAATCATTCGGACATGCATCAATTATCCTGTCCTTTAGATCAAGGCTGCTCAAGATATTTCTAACCTTATAATGAGATTTAGGAAGATTGTGATCATCAGGAAGCAACTTACATATTTGCTGCTGAATTTCGTCAAAAGCACTGACTGACATTTTGTGCTTCACTTTTATCTTCATTTGCTCCATCACATATTGAAACACATTCTCTTGACATCCAGTGTACACCGGGATCTGCGCTTCAAGTAGCATCCGGTTGTACTGACCCATCTCACTAATGTCAGTGGCCAAGCTAGCAGCAAGGAATGTGTCATCATGCTCATGAGTGTTATTGTAACCTCCCTCTTGGTGTTGGTGTCCATCATGACTAAATCCTGGAAACGCACCATGAACCAAATCTGCAGTCGGGTTCCAAGCAGAGGGGCCAACACCACCGCCGCTGGATGAGGCACCATGGTAACTGTAACTTGAGCTGAAGTCTACGGCTTCACCATGCTCGCTCCACGTAGTGTAACTCCACATCATATTATTTTCGTACAGGTGTTACACCATAACATTAACCTCCACATACTGATAGTTAAGAAATTTTTGGGACGGACACCTGAAACGCTTCTTTCCCTGACCATGTTCTATCGCAAAATTCACAAATTCGCTAATTCCATCCATATACTGGACTTCACTTCTATTCCACAACTTCATCCAACTCTTGTCCATACTTCTACGAATTTTAATAATTAATTATCATATTAGTCAACTATTGCATATATATACAGATTTTCAAGCTAGTAATTATATATAAAACTATTATATATATATCAATTAATTACTTTAATATGTCAAACATGCTACATGTACGTTTTAACTAAATATTAACCAAATTTATAAACATCCATGCATATATATACTTCTACGTACTGGTCAATATTAATTAACTAATATATATAAATATAATCAATTACCTAACTTAGTTATAAATATATATTAGAACATACTAATTATTAACAATGCAATCAATCAAACGTACAATTAATTATATATATGTAAACATTAAATGGTGTTGAGAAATTAACTACGTACGTACGTACCTAGCTTTCTCCGATATATGGCGAATCGATGCTCGGATATAGTGCTAGCTAGCTAGAATTTGCATGCGCCCCATATTCGTACGCGTGAGGATCGGAGCGAGAGTCTGATAATCGATCAAGAGAGAGAATTGATCGAATGATCGATCGACATATATATGCATGGAGATGAAGTTGAGATGAGCGAGTAGAGAGGAAGAGAGTTCGGCATGGACATTATATAATGCTTCACTTAGACGACGGAGTGTCGGTGCGTCGTCTAAGTGGTCACTTAGACGACTGATTAGGCACTTCTCCGTCATCCAAGTGCTTACAAGGACGACGGAGAAGGAACCCGTTGTCCAAGTGGCCACTCGGACCACGACGTGTTGTTCTGTTGTCCAAGTGGCCACTTGGATGACGGAAACACTCTTTTCGTCTTCCAAGTGTTACTTGGACCACGGAGGAAGTTTCTGTCGTCTAAGTGCATTTTTCTTGTAGTGATGATATTCTTCTCATCAACAGTGCCAAGCCTGCTGGAATAAAGAAGGTTCATGGGACTTATAACACACCAGAGAAGGAACGTAAGGATAAAAAGAACTATAATTCTGAGCCTTGCAGCACACAAGGTGAAAGAGGAGAATGTGGCAGAGGCCGTGGAAGAAGCCGAAATCTAACTTGGACTCGCTAAGATGCTAGCCAAAATACATCCAACAAGAATCAATCCAATTCTAATTATAGGACTGGTGGGGATTCTTCAAATTCTGCTTATACTTCTTGCTTATCAACTTGCTATAGGTGTGCTTCAACCAAACATATGCACAAACAATGTCGTGCACCAAAACATATTTAGAATGCCTATAAAAGATGCAAGCAGTACTTGGTGCATGAGACCAACTATACTAAAGATCAAGAGATGGATGATTGCGGTGAAGCCAATCTAATGGTAGAAGATGTCCACAAAAAAGGCCTAGAGACTACAAATTTTGATCAGTCTATCTATTAGGCTCATGATTCTGCTATATAATCAAGTTTTGTTTTTTACTATGTTTAGTCATGATTTTCGAATAAGACGATCTTTAATGTAAGTTTGATGTTGGCAAAGTAATAAAATTTCTTCCTTTCGGTATTTAAAAGTGTTCAGAATGGTTATGCTCATACATATTGCTTGAATGGTTCAAAATTTACAATATTCTATGGCACTATAACACCAAAATACCATATAAACGAGATAAAAAGAGATGATGGTTTGATCCTGGATAATTTTTTACCCGTCGAGATTCTCTCCTGGCCCATCGAGGATCACATACTGGATTGGTTTTGGCATATTTTTGACCTGTTGAAAATTTTTGTCTGGTTTCTTTCCACTCGTCGATATTAGTTTTAGGTTTTTTTTTAACCTGTCGAAGAGGTCTTCCTGGACACAAATTTCTATATTTTTGACTTGTCAAAATTTATATGAGACCCATCGCAAATCGTTATCAAAAAATCAAAGTTTATTTTGGGTTTCTTTGACCCATCGAGTGGATTCTTTCGACCCGTCGATGATGGTACCTGGAATTGATATTGTTGATGTGTTTTACATTAGTTTTACTATGCCATATCAATACTCTATAAGGGTCACAACCCTTTGAAATATCTTTAAGTATTTACTTAAAGTGTCCGTCATGTCTTGAGATCAAAAACTGATTAACTCACATTCTTTCATCGATGTTTGAAGCGAGATTGAGTGTCTAGCAAATAGTAGTACTACTCATACTATACTACGAAATAGGAAATTATTTATCGATCTTGTGTCATACACTTCATCAATGGCTACCATGATTGGTTCAATGCCGGTTATACAATAACATGGAATAAAAAATTATATCACTGATGCATTGTACGCACCAAAAAATTAAAGTTTATTTTGGGTTTCTTTGACCCGTCGAGTGGATTCTCTCGACCCATCGAAGATGGTACCTAGAATTGCTATTTTTGATGTATTTTACATTGGTCTTACTATGCCATATCAACACTCTCTAAGGGTCGCAACCCTTTGAAAAATCTTTAAGTATTTATTTAAAGTGTTTGCCATGTCCTGAGATCAAAAACTGATTAACCCATATTCTTTTATCGAGGTTTGAAGCTAGATTGAGTTTCTAGCAGATTGTGGTACTACGTACCCATACTATACTATAAAATAGGAATTTATTTATCGATCTTGTGTCATACACTTCATCAGTGACTACTATGATTGGTTCAACGCCGATTATACAACGACATGGAATAAAAATTTATATCACTTATGCATTGTACGCGCCGAAAGCCAATCAGACCTTGCTAAGTTTTAAGGACATTAGATCCAACAGTTTACACTTGAAAACTCATTGTGAGAATGGTAAAGAATTATTATGCATATCTTCAGAGGAGTCCAGTAGAAAGAATACCTTGGAGAAGTTAGGGGCAATTCATAGTGGATTATATCTTACTACGGTTTGGATCATTGAATCCAACGTAGTCACTTTCACCACTATCTGTGACTCGGCCTCATATCAGCTTGGCACTACATACTGGGACATCCTGGTCGGGATATGATGATCAAAATCTTGAAAAAACTCTCATGGTTATCCGTTTTTCAGAGCAACGAAACATGTGAAAATACCCATCGATTTTGATGGAGTGGATGAGATTAACAATCTTACTCCGGTCTCAGTCTCCAAGGAGAGCATGACAACTAATGTTGGTCCACAAGTTTCCTTCATGGCAATCTCTTATGTTCACCGTTATTTTTACAAAGCTTATTCATTGGCAAACTTACAGGCTAGACCTTCTTTTGCGGTTGATAACACTGAAAATATAATATTCTTACTAAGAATCTATGGTGATATTTGTGGACCTATCAAACTAGAATGCAAACCATTTAAATATTATATAATTTTGGTGGATGCATCAACACGATGGTCACACGTTGCTTTGCTATCCATAATGTATTTTTATTTACAAAACTCCTAGCATAGATTATTAAACTTCGGGCTCACCTCCCGGGTAACCCAATTAGGTCAATTAGATTGGATAATGCAAGAGAATTCACGTCAAAGACTTTTGATGACTAATGTATATCATTTGGGATTAAAGTTGAACATCTTGTCCCTCATGTTATTCTTATAAAGGTTTAGAAGAGGCACAAATCAAACGGTTACAGCTTGTGGCCAAAGTAATGGTTATGCATACTAATTTGTAGGTATCTTCTTGGGGATATGCAGTATTACATGCAGTAATACTTATTCATTTGAGACCCGTAGCACACCAATCATTTAGTGTGTACCAAGTGGTACGTGGCTATGAACCTGACATTTCATATCTACGCATCTTTGGTTGCGCAGTGTATGTGCCAATTGCACCTCCACAACCCACTAAAATAGATCATCAATGTCGTTTAGGCATCTTTGTTGATTATGAACCTCCAACAATTGTCCGTTACTTAAAACCTTTAATATGAGATCTCTTTACTGCAAGGTTTGCAGATTGTCACTTTGATGAAACATACTTCCTGACGTTAGGGGGAGATAAGAATGTCTCCATTCCGGTTGAACGTCAGGATCTGACGTAGTATACTCCCATTATGTTTCAAGAGGATCCACACACATCTCAAAGTTAGATTTAAGTGCGATGTATTCTTGATCTTCAAAAAAGCAGACTCGATGTCTGACTCTTTTACTGATATTGCCAAAGTGATGAGATCAAATATACCTGTTACAAATATTCGTGCAAGGTTGGAAGTCCCTCAGAAGGGTTGGTTTAACGCCACTCCCACCTGACCATGTAGAGGGAGTGGCATCAGCCTCAGCTCTTACCAAGAAAATTCACAGATGATCTGCTAGTGAAAAGGCATGCCATCCAGGCACAGAATGATTATTCTGTCATCAACATTGTGAATCATTCATATGAGATTGTTCCTGACTACATTTATATCTTAAAATTGATACGCGCAAAATATGCGTTTAACGTTAACACAAAGTAGACCCTAAAAGCACAGTTCACACGTAAAGCAATTTAAAACCCTTATTTTGTCATTATAATATTGGCGAGTAGGGATCGTTCTATCCGGGGAATTAAAGGGCGTATGCATGGTTTCGTTAATAAGCGGAAATCTAAAGGTTTGGGGGGATTGAAAATTGGTTAATTAATCTACGAAATTAAAGTACAAAAACATGCAAACACAACAAGAACTCCTAGACTTCTAACATGTTTTACTCATAGACAAGTTTAACAATCAAGAAACCTTAAAGTCTAATTATGCTTACTAAAAATAAGAAGCTACACTACTAATTACAAGTGATCATCTCATCTTATTAACCTTACTCTTTTTCATGCCTCAATACTCTAAGTAAGCTACGAAATTTATAACTTCCAACTAAATATACATGCTTGATATTTGAGTAGGAATGCAACTTAGCGTCTAAACACCCTAAACAAAGTACGATCATCGAAACATGCGAAAGAGAGGGACTTAGCGTATTATGTAACACATGCTTTCGAAGCTTTAAGATTGTATCAAACATGCATAAAAGGCTTGAAATCATAAACACATGCAATTTACGAAAAGGCTTAAGAACATATAACTCAAATCCAAACTTGTTCTTCATTAAATACATCAAAGTGATCCAATACAAAGCAAAAGACAAGAGATTGAAGATCATGGTTACACTTTTTGTCTTGAATGTTTGATGACTTCTTGAAGGTGGTTCTCATTCACAAGGGACTTAGCGTATTGTGAATGATCTGATGGCTTCGGAGGCTGGAATGCTTCGGCTTGGAGAGTATCCTTGAAGTGTTTATGGAGGAGAGGTATTTGTGTAGAGGTTTGGCTTGTAAAATGGGAGAGCTGTATTATGGTTGGCCTCCTTGGTCTTATATAGGCAAGGGAAATGCTCACTCTCTCTTCCACCTTGCCTCTTTCATTAAATGTTAGCAATAATCACAAGGGCAAGTCACTCCCCTAGTCACCACTTGTGATCATCACAAGTAAGAGTCACCAAGGCTTGTCACCATTTGTGATGATCAAAAGCAAGAGTCACCAAGCCTTGTCACCCTTTGTAATGATCACAAAGCAAGAGTCACCAAGCCTAGTCACAAAGCTTGACAACTTTGACTTTTCCTCTTCCCCAAGTGGTTTCCTTGCCAAAATTAATGGGCTTGGGCTGGTTTTTGGGCCGAAACAAACTTTGAGAAATGGGCCCACAAAATGCTTTTTTGGCCGGCCCATTCCCGGTGGTCCAAAATCGCAAAAATCGCAAAATCGCCGAAATTCCTTCGAATTGCGCCGTTATTCATCTCCACCGTAAATAACCTAAAAATAACAAATTAAATAAAAAAAACATAAAAACTAAGATTATAACATAGCTAAACGTAAAGGGAAATGCGTTAAGAATCGAGCATAAAATGCGTATATCAAATTCCCCCACACTTAGACTTTGCTAGTCCCTTTGCAAACACTAAGTTAAACTAAGACTCTCTACGAATTTAAAACAAAGGAAAGAACACAACTAAGCCCTTAGCTAAAATTTGTCTCAGAATTTTCATAAGTATATGGCGATGGCTCACATGATTTTCAACTTTGTATGCTCAACGAATTCAAGAGATAATTGCGATATAATTATGTAATGAACAAGTAAGACATAGAGAAAACAATGGTTATGTTATAGCTGTGCATGCTTTGAATAAAGGTTTAATCAACTCACAAGGATGCACTCATCATATTTTTCACTCATGAAAAGGGTTCACTTAAAGTGTATATGAATTTAAACGAAAACCTCATGAATGGAGTTAATTACTTGCACAAATGAACCAAAACCATAAGCTTACTCATGTAACTTACTCTACTAATTGAAAGCTACTCATTTTAAGGATCATAAAGGACTTTAGTGAGGTTGTAATGGGGTTAAGGCTAAGGCATTCGAATTTTAGATATGTGGTGATAAAAACGTTCCAACGACTTAGTCTAGCACCAAATTCGTCCTCCATCTCCACTCGAATGTTACCACGTATACTTCAATCTAAACTACCCTTTGAGCTTTTCGGACAGGACAAATGCCATATTTGTTCTATTTTTGGGCCTTCAATTTGTCGTAATCTCCAAATCCGCAAATAAGGGGGACATTAATCCAAAGGGTTTATACTTAGAACACAACACATTGCCATGAGAGATATATAATTTTTTTCTTTTCATTCTCTCAAATATATATATATTTTTTTTTCTTTTCTTTTTGGCAATCTCATACTTTTTAAGTTATTTGGACAAGTCTTTCCCCTTACTCACATTAACTCTTTCAATCTCTCTTACCAAACCATCATATTATGTGCTAGTTTCGAAAAATTCTCACCAAGTTTCTGGAACCAAGGTAAGGATATTCTACACTAGGGTAAGTGTTTAGGTACATATGGTGATGAAAGAAAAGCTTAACGTGGGCTCAATTGGTTTATCTAGGGGTGTCGCAACTCGTGCGTACAAATGGGATACATGGATATTTGGCGAAGTGGTGGAAAATCCTAAATGCCTTTAATCATTTCCAAAATCAAAGTATGTATCAACTTAAAAGCTTTGCAAATTGACATGAGTAAGTTCTAGCATTCTCTAGTTCATTAAAATCTATCGCAAGCAATCAAATGAGGCATATATAAGCTAGTAGCTACGAAATGGATGTATATTCAATCAAATAAAACACAGATAGCTCAAAAGCTCACATAGGGTTCATATGATTAAAAACTTATTCAAGCATGCGATTTCTGTACCATGTTTTGCAATTCATATCTACTACATGTTAAAAACATATAGAATATCTCAATTAGCACAAGAATTCGATGCATGTGATTCATACGATATATGTGTTCGTATTGGTCCAATTTCATCATTGACTAGTTAAGGGCATCCTAAAGACTCTGAAAAACACTAATTTAGACACAATTAAATTGTAAACCCTTCCCCCACACTTAAACTCTACATTGCCCTCAATGTACTAAAGTAAAAGTATAGAATTTAAACATGGAGTATAGGATCTACGAAAATTCTGATTTAAAATGAAAAAGCCATTAAATTAATTAAAAGGAGGAGAAGAAAACAAATCTGTTGTCGTCTTCTCCATTGGGTTGCCTCCCAATGAGCGCTCATTTTACGTCTATAGCTTAGACGTGATGCATCATTTTGCTTTCGAGATGGCCGGTTCTTGGAGTTGCATCTCCTCCACGTTATGCTCCGCAAATGCCTCAAAATAGGGCTTCAAGCGATGGCCATTTACTTTGAACTCACTGCCCTTGTCTATTGATTGAATGAGAACTGCTCCATGAGGCATAATTTGACCAACTATGAATGGCCCCATCCATCGAGAGCGAAGCTTTCCCGGAAAGAGCTTAAGTCTTGAATTGAAAAGCAATACTTTCTGCCCAACTTCAAAACTCTTCCCGCGAATCATCTTATCATGGATCTTTTTCGTCTTCTCTTTGTAAATCCACGCATTGTCGAAAGCATCATTTCAGATCTCTTCAAGTTCACAAAGTTGTAGCTTCCGATGCAAACCTGCTGCATCTCGATCGATGTTGAATTTCTTCACAGCCCACCAAGCCTTGTGCTCCAATTCAACCGGAAGATAGCACTATTTCCCATAAATTAATCGGAAAGGTGACATACCAATGGGGGTCTTGTAGGCAGTCCTGTAAGCCCACAATGCATCATCTAAGCACTGACTCCAATCTTTCCGGTTTGGGCGGACGGTTCGTTTCAAAATCTTCTTGATCTCACGGTTGGAAACTTCAGCCATTCCATTTGTTTGAGGGTGGTATGGTGTGGAAACCTTGTGTTTTACGCCATACTTCCTCATCAATGCTTCCACCGTGCGGTTGCAAAAATGACTTCCTCCATCGCTAATTAGAACTCGTGGCATTCCAAATCTACTGAAAATGTTAGTTCGTAGGAAATCTGCAACAACTCGCGAATCATTAGTACGGGTGGCCTTTGCCTCCACCCATTTTGAAACATAATCTACTGCGAGTAAAATATACGTATAACCATTGGAGGGAGGAAATGGTCCCATAAAATCAATACCCCACACATCAAAAATCTCGACATTAAATATGTAGTGTTGTGGCATCTGATCTCTAAGTCCTAAATTACCGAATCTCTGACACTTATCACATGAAGCACAAAATGCATGAGCATCGCGAAATAAACTAGGCCAAAAGAAACCGCAATCTAAAATCTTAAGGGCAGTCCTCCTCGAACCAAAATGTCCCCCACATGCTTCATTGTGACAAAAGTCTAGAATAGGCTTAAATTCACTATCTTGGATACATCTCCTAATCACTAAATCGGAGCATTGTTTCCATAAATAAGGCTCATCCCAGATAAAAGTTCTAGCATTATGTTTAAGTTTGTCACGCTGAAATTTATGCATGATAGATGGAAACTAACCGGTAACTAAGTAATTAACGATATCTGCATACCATGGAGTTTCCGAAACAGTTACCTCAATTCCGAAGAGCTTTTCATCCGGAAAAGTTTCCTCAATTTCAACAGTCTCATTCTCACCTATCAAGCGTGATAGGTGGTCAGCAACAACATTTTCTACTCCCTTCTTATCCTTGATTTCGATGTTGAATTCTTGGAGTAGAAGTATCCATCTAATAAGCCTTGGTTTTGCGTCCTTTTTTAGCATTAGGTACTTCAAAGCTGCATGATCAGTATACACAGTTACTTTAGTTTGAAGTAAATAAGACCGAAATTTATCTAAAGCAAAAACCACTGCAAGAAACTCCTTCTCGGTGGTGGTATAATTTCTTTGAGCTTCATCAAGCGTCCGAGAGGCGTAATAAATTACAAAAGGCTTCTTGTCCTTCCGCTGACCCAAAATAGCTCCTACGACATAATCCGAGGCGTCGCACATGAGTTCAAATGGTTGAGACCAATCAGGGCTGCTCAAAACAGGAGCGCTCGTGAGAAGTTCCTTCAACTTGTTGAAGGCAGCGTTGCATTCCTCGTCAAATATGAACGGAGTCTCCTTTTGCAGCAATTTACACAATGGGCGAGAGATGTGGGAAAAATCTTTGATAAACCTTCGATAAAATCCTGCGTGTCCAAGAAAAGAACGTATCACTCTAACCGAAGTTGGAGAGGGTAAGTGACGCACAAGATCTAATTTGGATTTATCAACTTCTAATCCTTTTTTAGAAATAATATGACCTAACACGATCCCTTGTGTGACCATGAAATGGCACTTCTCCCAATTAAGCACCAAGTTGGTTTCAACGCATCTTTGTAAAATAGTTTCTAAATTGTTTAAACATGCATCGAAATCACTCCCAAATACACTAAAATCGTCCATGAATACTTCAATAATTTTTTCAATGTAATCGGAAAAAATTGAGAGCATGCAGCGTTGAAATGTACCTGGTGCATTACATAATCCAAATGGCATTCGGCGGTATGCAAACGTTCTGAAAGGGCATGTAAACGTTCCGAAAAGGCATGTAAACGTTGTCTTTTCTTGATCTTCCTCCGCAATGCTAATTTGGTTGTAGCCGGAGTATCCGTCGAGAAAACAGTAAAATGCATGGCCGGCTAACCTCTCCAGCATTTGATCTATGAACGGTAATGGAAAATGATCCTTGCGAGTTGCGGCGTTGAGCCTCCTGTAATCAATGCACACACGGTGTCTAGTGATTGTCCTTTGTGGCACGAGTTCATTCTCCAAATTTTTGACGACGGTGATTCCATATTTCTTAGGTACAACCTGCATAAGGGAAACCCAACGGCTATCAGAAATAAGGTAAATAACTCCACAGTCCATGAGTTTAATTACCTCCTTTTTTACCACCTCCATCATGGGAGGGTGGAGCCGACGTTGTGCTTCCCTTGTAGGCTTGGTGCCTTCTTCTAGGAAAATCCGATGCACACAGGTTGCTGGATTAATTCCCTTTATATCCGCAAGTGTCCAACCTATTGCAGTTTTGTACCTCTTGAGTACACTCACGAGTTTCTCCTCCTGCTCCTCCTCTAACGCAGACGAAATAATTACCGGCAAGGTTTCATGCTCGCCCAAGTACGCATACTTTAGATGATCCGGTAATAGCTTGAGTTCTAAAACTGGAGCTTCTACGATGGAGGGAACAATTTTATTAATACCAAAAGTAATTGGTAAAGGGGGAGAAAAACTTACTTTTCGTGGTGCGTTAGTTAGAACCATGGCCATTTCTTGAATTCGAGGCTTAAGCTCTATTAAGGCCTCGAAAAGGGCGTCATCCCCGAGTTTGATGGCCATGTCGAGTTCATCATCATTGATGGTGTCAAGGTGGCCTTGTGCTAAGGTATCTACGAGATCATATGTTGAGACGGAAGCCACACTTGACATCGGAAATTTCATCCCGTCTAATATGTTGAACTCGATTCTTTCTCCATCAATCTCCATGGAGAAAGTTCCCTGATAAACATCTATCTTCGTTCTTGCAGTCCGCATAAAGGGTCGTCCAAGAAGCAATGGCGTGGTGTTCAAAGGACTCTCCTCCATGTCAACGATATAAAAATCCGCTGGAAAAATCAGGTTGTTGACTTGCACAAGAACGTCTTCTACGTATCCCCTTGGATACTTATGTGTACAATCGGCTAGTTGGATGACAACACCGTCTTGCTTGAGATCCCCAAGCTCCATTGACTTGTAGAGGTAGTAAGGCATGATGTTGATGGAGGCTCCAAGATCAAGCATTACGTCTTCGAAGTGTTTGTCACCAATTACGCAGGGAACTGCAAAACTCCCGGGATCCTTCAGTTTTGGGGGTAGTCGTCGTTGCAAAACCGCCAAAACGGTTGCATTCACCTTCACAACCTCCTTCTCTCGTGTTTGCCTCCTCTGTGTGCATAATTCTTTTAGAAACTTCGCGTATATTGGCACTTGTTTTATGCACTCGATCAAGGGCAAATTCACTTGCACCTTTCGAAAGATGTCCAAGATATCTTCATATTGATCATCTTTTTTCTTTGATTTTAATAATCTGCTTGGGAAAGGTGCAACAGCAAACGGAGAATTAGTAATAACCGTATTTGAAGGAATAGGGCTTTTACCTTTGATTGGGGTGGGTAGTGGAGGGGATTGTGCCTTGGTGACAATAGGCGTCACCATCTTCTTCTCGGCTTCTTGAGATGCCAGATCGATCTCATCTTCCTCTTCGTTGGTTATGTCCTCAATGGTGACTTCATCGAGATGAGATCTCTTGGTCTTTGGTTCTTCTAGTATCTTCCCACTCTTTGTGACAATGGCATTCACATTTCGTTGATTAGGAGTGGTTTGAGGTGGAAGCCGACCAGTTTCTTTGATTTGTCCCATGAAATCAACAAGTTGGCCAAGTTGCTTCTTCACTTCGGTGATGTCTCGGCCATGAGAATCCAATGTCTCTTTGGTCTTCGATTGTCCATCAAGGAGAACTTGTGTGGAGGCCGAAAGTTGTGACAACATCTTGTCATAATCCGGATTTGTGAAGGGTTGAGATGAAGAACCATGCTGCATCGGTGGCCTAGGCTGAAATGGAGGGCGTTGGTAGCTTTGTTGAGGTGCCGGAGGATTTATAGTTCCCTCATTGCTGCTCCATCGAAAGCCTGGATGATCTCGGTTGCCGAAATTGTTGTAGTTGTTGTATCGTTGGCCTCCTTGATATCCACCGATGGCGTTAGCGTGCTCCATTTCGCTAGCTTGCTCTGGCGCTTGAGGGCATTGGTCATTATGGTGACCTTGTACTTGACATATGCCACAAACAGGCCCATGAGTTGCTTTGGCTCTTGTCGTTTCGAGCTCTAAAACCTTCTCTAGCATATGAGCTAGTTTGTCGTATTTTTCATCCGCGTCGGTTTTAGAACTAACTTCGCCGACTACTCTTCTGTTGGACATTCCATACTGTGCATCGTTGTTCGCCCGATTCTCTAGAAGAGTTCTAGCTTCAGTTTCGTTTAAGTCCATGAATGCACCGGTAGTTGCTGCATCGAGCAATTCCCTATCGATCGCCTTGAGACCATCATAAAAGTAATTCATGAGATTAGTCTCAGAAAATCCATGAGATGGGCAGGTGGCACACAAAACTTTGAATCGGTCATAATATTGGCCGAAAGTCTCGTCCGGTTTCTGCGTAATGCCAGTGATTTGCTTCCTCAAGATGGTGATCTTTGAGGCCGGGAAGTACTTCGCCAGGAACATGTCCGCAAGTTGCTTCCATGTGGTAATATGGTTCGGTGGTAGTTCCATGAGCCAAGACTCGGCCCTGTCGGTTAGGGTGAATGGGAATGCTTTAAGCTTGAAGAGCTCCGTATCAGCATCGGCTGGCTTCATGCTGTTACAAACAAATTGGAATTGTTTGAGATGCTTATTCGGATCTTCATTTGAAAGTTCGTGAAAAATGGGCAGTCGGTGGAAGGAACCACTCTTCAGCTCGATGTCCTTCATGTTTTCCCCCGGTGGTGGAAAAGCAATGCTTGAAGGCCCGCTGCTCCATTCGGTTGAGCAGGTGCGCTGACGAAGGGATTGTCCTGCATTGGCCATATTAACTTCTTGTGCTTCCGGCTCTGAATTATGATCAGTTGATGAATGTGAAGAATCAGAACCTTCCTCAATAATGGGATAATCCAGCGGTTCTGATTGAGCTCTAAGTCTAGCTATCCTCTCTGCGATTTCCTCAAACTTTGTTTTAGATGGTCCAGGATTCTGATCGGACATTCATTAGCCTGAGCATCCACCAAAGACCAAGTGTTAGTATCAAAAAAGAATATGTAATGAATATAGAGATACTAACCAAAAAACGTAAAACATATAAAGAAAACAAAGCGAAAAAAATAACAAATAAAATAGTAAAACTACCAAAACAAACTATAAAAACTCACAAAGACTTAAAACCTATTAAAACATACAAAATGTATGAAGTTTAAGACACTAAATGTAATTTACTAAGTATTGCAAATGATCTAATCAATTTAAGGGCTATGCAAATGAATGTAATGAACTAAGACACACGTTTTCTGCAAATTAACACTATATAATGTAAAAGCTTTGAATTTAGTTAGAACATATATATACATGGTTCAAATGCAAGAAAACAATAATTCACATTGAATTTATGCACAACACATTCTCATTAAATAAAATGCATCAAACAACAATCCTATGTGAAAAATGGAGTGAATGCATAAGAGAAATTGTTAGAACCTGCAGAAAACACACGAGTTACGTGCTTAAAATATGAATGCAAAGAATGACCTCTTCTTCGGTCTTATGCCCCTAACTTCACTTAGGTTAGGGTACTCGGTAGTGAAATCCGAGCATCATAAAGCTTTAGAGAGGTTATGCAAGTTAAATGTAACGTTTTGTTAGTCCTTTACAGATTTTAATGCAAAAAGAAAAAACACACAAATTGACTAAGTATTATTTATTTTCCTTTGGCCCCGATGGTACGTGGTGCAGAGGTTCTCCACTGTGCAATGGGTCTCGTTCATCAAAAGATGAAGTCTGATTCCAAGAGGTGTAAGCATGCATAATCCTATATACCATCTTTTAAAGGATTATGTCGTATTTATTAAGTTCATGTATTGTCTGTATTTATATGCACTTATGATTTACAGAGAGTACTCGAAATGATCATTCAGTAAATTTCTTGGACGTGCGGCCCGCGCGAAAATATATACGGACTCTCGCTAATTCAGCTTAGTTACGTTTAGAAATGGCAAGTAGGGATAGAGATAACGCGAGAGGTAAGGACTAATATTTAGAACAACCTGAGGCTAACCAGTTATGGTATATACTCCAATGGTGTTCTATTGCTTAGATGCGAAACCCGGCACCAATCATAAACCCACTCACCATATCCAACAATCAGCCAAATTTTTGAGATAGTATATAATCTCAAGTCCTTAGTAAACTCCGTCCACAACCTCATGCCCATAACTTCACTTAGGTTATGGCGTGTGGTGATGAAATCCACACTTCATGAGGGGTTAAGGAGATAAACTAGAAAAAGAGGCACCTCCCTATTCCAAAGAAAGAAACTTAATAACCAATACTCGTACTCAATGTAAATCAATTTAAGTGCATCTACAAATTGAGTGCGCCTAAGATATAAAAGGAATACACGATTTAGTTATTGAGTAAATCTCTTGTCCGTGCGGCCCGCGCGAAAATGTATACCAACTATCGTTAATTCTCGTAATTGTTGGAAATGACCAGTTGGGATAGATGTAACGCAAGAGGTGAGAACTAATTTATGGGAACAACCTGAGGCTAACTCGTAAGAGTATATACTCCATTGTTGTTCTTATAAACACCCCGTGGCTTACTCGTAAGAGTATATACTCCAATGGTGTTCTGTTTTCTTAGTTCAAAACCATTCACCATTCATAACCCTTCTAGACATCATGACCAATTATTACTCGAATTCACAAGATAGTATACAATCTCAAATGTTTGTAAACTCCGCCCACAACCTCATGCCCATAACTTCACTTAGGTTATGGCGTGTGGTGATGAAATCCACACTTAATGAAGGGTTAAGGAGATAGACAAACAAAAGAGGCACCTCCCTATTCCAAAGAGATTTATTTAATAACTAAGTGCGAGTACTCAAATTAAATCAAAGACTATCCTTTAACATGAAAATAAATTATGCAAGTGTAAATACGAAGTGTAAATAAATTCGTATAAGTAAATATGAATTGTAAACATGTATGTAAATTTCTATAAGTATAAACAAGTATGTATTTCGAAAATTATAGACATGCTTTTAATTACATATGTACAACGAAATCATACAAAAACTTTATAATTCCCCGGCAACGGCGCCAAAAAGTGATACGCGCAAAACATGCGTTTAACGTTAACACAAAGTAGACCCTAAAAGCACAGTTCACACGTAAAGCAATTTAAAACCCTTATTTTGTCATTATAATATTGGCGAGTAGGGATCGTTCTATCCGGGGAATTAAAGGGCGTATGCATGGTTTCGTTAAAGCAGAAATCTAAAGGTTTGGGGGGGATTGGAAATTGGTTAATTAATCTACGAAATTAAAGTACAAAAACATGCAAACACAACAAGAACTCCTAGACTTCTAACATGTTTTACTCATAGACAAGTTTAACAATCAAGAAACCTTAAAGTCTAATTATGCTTACTAAAAATAAGAAGCTACACTACTAATTACAAATGATCATCTCATCTTATTAACCTTACTCTTTTTCATGCCTCAATACTCTAAGTAAGCTACGAAATTTATAACTTCCAACTAAATATACATGCTTGATATTTGAGTAGGAATGCAACTTAGCGTCTAAACACCCTAAACAAAGTACGATCATCGAAACATGCGAAAGAGAGGGACTTAGCGTATTATGTAACACATGCTTTCGAAGCTTTAAGATTGTATCAAACATGCATAAAAGGCTTGAAATCATAAACACATGCAATTTACGAAAAGGCTTAAGAACATATAACTCAAATCCAAACTTGTTCTTCATTAAATACATCAAAGTGATCCAATACAAAGCAAAAGACAAGAGATTGAAGATCATGGTTACACTTTTTGTCTTGAATGCTTGATGACTTCTTGAAGGTGGTTCTCATCCACAAGGGACTTAGCGTATTGTGAATGATCTGATGGCTTCGGAGGCTGGAATGCTTCGGCTTGGAGAGGATCCTTGAAGTGTTTATGGAGGAGAGGTATTTGTGTAGAGGTTTGGCTTGTAAAATGGGAGAGCTGTATTATGGCTGGCCTCCTTGGTCTTATATAGGCAAGGGAAATGCTCACTCTCTCTTCCACCTTGCCTCTTTCATTAAATGTTAGCAATAATCACAAGGGCAAGTCACTCCCCTAGTCACCACTTGTGATCATCACAAGTAAGAGTCACTAAGGCTTGTCACCATTTGTGATGATCAAAAGCAAGAGTCACCAAGCCTTGTCACCCTTTGTAATGATCACAAAGCAAGAGTCACCAAGCCTAGTCACAAAGCTTGACAACTTTGACTTTTCCTCTTCCCCAAGTGGCTTCCTTGCCAAAATTAATGGGCTTGGGCTGGTTTTTGGGCCGAAACAAACTTTGAGAAATGGGCCCACAAAATGCTTTTTGGGCCGGCCCATTCCCGGTGGTCCAAAATCGTAAAAATCGCAAAATCGCCGAAATTCCTCCGAATTGCGCCGTTATTCATCTCCACCGTAAATAACCTAAATATAACAAATTAAATAAAAAAACATAAAAACTAAGATTATAACATAGCTAAACGTAAAGGGAAATGCGTTAAGAATCGAGCATAAAATGCGTATATCAAAAATCACAAAGGGCATCTCTGGAAGACGCTTCAGACCTGTATGTGATGTTAGAAAACGGTGAAATCTTTGTAAGTAACAATGATGCACGCATTATTATGGATAGATCATCCAAAGTAGTTGATGATGTTTTCGCTTATTCCGTCACCCAGGAGATATTAATCACGATGAAGTGGAACCTTGCTCGGTTGCTGAATGTCAGTGGAGAGCAGATTGACCAAACTGGAAAGAAGCAATGCAGGCTGAACTGGACTCCCTAAAGAAAATGCAAATTTTTTGGTCTGGTAGTGCAATTCCCACCGAATGTGAAGTAGGTAACACATAAATGGGTCTTTGTTCAGAAGCGTAAAGAGAAGAATGAAGTCATATGGTATAAAGCTAGACTTGTGGCGCAAGGATTCTCTCAATGCCCTAACATTTATTATAAGGAGACATACTCTCCGGTCATGGACATCATTACTTTCCGTTACCTTGTCAGTTTGGTAGTGTCCAGAAAACTGAATATGCAGCTGATGAATGTGGTGATAACATAACTCTATGGAAACCTTGATTTAGGGATACACATGAAAATGTCGGAAGGCGTGGTCATACCTAATACAAGTAACTCTACATCATGGAGTGCTTATGTGATAGATTGAAATAACTTGGTAGGATGTGGTACATACGTCTAAGTGACTATCTGATTGGGAATGGATACAAGAACGATAATTTGTGCCCACGTGTGTTTATTAAGAGAACAAGTTCAGGATTTTCCATTATAGCGGTCTATATTGATGATATAAATATCATTGGGTCTCTTGATGAAATCAATGAAATGGTTAGCTACTTGAAATCTGAGTTCGAGATGAAAGACCTTGGTAGGACTCGATTTTATCTTGGTTTGGTTTTGAGTTGGAACATCGAGTTGGTGGAATACTTGTTCACCAGTCTGCTTATGTCCAAAATATGCTCAGACAATTTAACATGGACAAAGTACACTCTCTTAGAACACCAATGGTTTTTCACGGTCTGGATCCTAATAAAGATCCGTACTGTCCAAAGGATGCTGATGATGAACTTTTGGGAGCTGAGGTACCATTCCTGAATATTATTTGAGCTTTGTTGTATTTAACTCAACACACTAGACCAAATATTGCGTTCTCTATGAACTTGTTAGATTAGTTTAGTTCTGCGTCAACACGACGTCATTAGACTAGTGTAAAGCATATCTTCAAGTACTTGAAAGGTTCTATTGAATTGGGCTCGTTCATTCCCTACAAGGAATATAGAGAGAAACTTGAAATTCATAGAAAATGGATGGTTGAATCACAACATGCAACTCCTGGGATTTTCGGCCCGTCGAATGGATCTTTCAACCCGTCAAAAATTGTACCCTGGATGGACCCAAAAGTGTTAATCTATAAAATACTATTTTTTTAGTTATAATCTACTCATGCTAGTTTATAAGTTATAGTGTGTCATGATACTACAAACATGTAGTTTTTATAGAGTAGATCAGTAATGCATGTCGTCTGGTTTGATAAACAATAGTTATGAATAATTCTCACATGTTAGGTACTGCTATTACATAGTTACATAATTCACAATTAAGTTGTCATTCTCCAACTGCTCTAGCTTTGACGAATATGAAACTTTATAGGCCTCCTTGTCTTGCGATTTGAGGAATGCATACTTGTTATCGTATAACCTGCCCAAACAAAACAAGTAGTGAGTATGTCCTATAGTATCAGTTACTATAGGTATATAATTTACTAAGTTAAATATCACTTAGACTTAAGAGAACTGTTTTGTTTTTTTTAGTTGCTGAATCATGAGACAGTAGATAGCTTATTCAGCTTCTTTCACATGCTGGCCGTGTGAAGACACATTCCAACATAAGGGAGGCTTTTATTAAGCTTATGGTTGTTGGAATTAACCCTGTGCCAGCCTTAAGTACCTCACAAGGCATCCTCCATCCTTATCAGAATTTTTTTATAACTCGAGATGTCCATTTTTTATGGCCGTTGCTGAAAAGTGACTGACTAAGCTAACTAAGTTGTTATTTGGTAAATACTCTACCTAGGTAGTATATATAGAGGCCCTATAACTTCCAAAAAAAAAAAACCATGAACAAGGACTACTACTACTACTTTCAGTCCAATACATTTAGATGTAGAGTTCAAGAGGGTGGGATTAGTTTTTTTATTTATTAATCTTTAGAGAAGTGGGAAAGCTCTAAAATGAAGAAGGCAAAGGTAGGGAAATTTTGGGGAACTTAAAAGTAGTTCTTTTCTTGTTTTTCTTATGTACATGTTTTGAGGTTAAACTACTGTGTTTCTAGTTGTTTTGAAGTATTTTTCTTATGTGTTTTGCTTGTTCATCTTATAACATTCATATGAGCAGAAAATAAGTAGGAGGATGGTGGTTGAGACTATTTCTGTAAGGGACCAACTACCAGCCTATTGCATACATGTAAGGAGAGAAGCCCTTTCAACCAAATGGTTGAAAAAATGATCATATTAAAAGGCATATGGTTCTGGTGACCCGTTTTAGATCAAGAGAGCCAATAAAATGGGAGATTAGGCCATATTGCATTTGCCTGTTCTTATGATTTTCTCTTGTTTTAGAAGTTTTCTATAATGTGTTCATGCTCAGCCCTTTGATGAATTTGTGCAAATGTACCTGAAACTTAAAGAGTCAAGCTGATTTTTGGAACTAGGCGAAGAAAAATGAGATAGGGTAAGAAATAAAGAACTAGGAGTGGCAAGTTTTACTTTTTCACTTTATTTTACATTCTAGAAATAAAGCTTCGAAGCTTTCCTTGTAATCTGTTTTTCCTTTTAATAAAGACATCAATTTTACTCTTGTTCCTACTTTTTAGTCTTACACTATCAAGGGTGGTTTTATCTTTGATATTTAAAGGCTGATCACAACTTGACTAAGAAAAAAAGAAGTTTACATCATATCAGTTTATGAAAAAAAATAATCTGGGTCAGGGTTTGACACAATTGACCCATCCAGAGGACTTCACAACTCGTCAAGGAATGCACCATGGATCAACCTGAAGCAATCATTCGACCCGTCAAGTGAAAGCTTTGACCCGTCATGATCCCCTCTAGCTGCGAGCACTGCACATCAATTTAGTGCGGTGTCAAAAATTGATATGCGCAAAACATGCATCAAGTATTAACACAAAGTAGACACTCAACACATATCTCACAAATATGCAATTTAAAACCCTTCTTTGTAAATGTAGCATTGATAAGTAGATCATTCTTAACCGTGGATTGAGGGTACTAATGCATGACAACGTTTGTAAATAGAAAAGTAAATGTATGGGGGGTTTGAAAAATTATTCTAACATCCTAAGTATGAAAACATAAACAAACAATGGCCAACAAACATATTTAGAAACCCTAAATTCTAACATGCTTCACTCATAGACAAGTAGAAACAATTAAAGAACATAAAATCCTAAACATGCTTACTAGACCGAAAATAAAACATTAAATCTATTTATTTACAAGTGATCGACTCATCTTTTTACCTAGCCTTTAATAACTTAATAAATTTCATGCAACCTATTTAGCATCTACGTCTTTAGCTACGTTTTGCATGCATATTTCACTACAAGAAAACTGCACCTAGACCACGGACCATTTCAGTTGTCTAGGTGATGTTTTCCGTCGTCTAAGTACTTGGACGACGGAATCTCCGTCGTCCAAGGTCCGTGCTCCAAGTGCTGTCATCCAAGAACCTGGACGACGGAGATTTAGTGCTCCGTCGTCCAAGTTCACTTGGACCGCGGACGTCATCCGTGGCCCATGTAGACACCTGGACGACGGAAACTCTAAGTCTCCGTCGTCCAGGTGTCTACATGGGCCACGGACATTGCTGGTTTCTCCGTGGCCCAGGTGTTCACCTGGACGACGGAAACTCTAATTCTCCGTCGTCCAGGTGAACACCTGGGCCACGGAGAATGGCAGGTTTAGGGTTTAGGGGTTTAGGGTTAGGTTTAGTGTTTGTGCACCTGGACGACGGAGAACATAATCTCCGTCGTCCAAGTGAATATTTAATTTTTTAAAAAAATAAATTGAAATTAAATATTATTAATTTAATTTAAATAATGAAAAATAGTCGAAAATAATTAATTAAACTAAATTTTTAATATTAAATAATTAATTAATTTGTACATATATACACATCCAAATTAAAAACCCAGAAAAATTATATAATATTGTTCGGAACTCGGAAATAAAGAAACGCGATAATTAACTATCTAGCTAATACACTGGAGGAGCAGATGCGCCGCCGAGTCCTCCGCCTCCAGCCGGGTCGTTGTCGTCGGGGTGTGGGTTAGGAGGAGGTTGACATACTTCTCGATTTTGTTGCATGAGGGCGATGAGTTGGGCTATTTGTGCTTGTTGTTCGTCAAGTCTTTGCCGCATTGACTCATTCTCCTCTCGTGCCAGTCGAGCCTCTTGAATTGCTGCTTCGACGACCGCAGCCTGAGTCCTTCTCCGCTGCCCCGAACCTCCCGAACCTCTCCACCCTAGGCCCAAAGTGTCTAACCTCCTTGCCAGCTCTACGACCGTAGACCTCATCCGCGATTGCAATTTGGCTCTCTAAGGATAGAGGAGGCAGGTCTTCCGGCGGCACATCTGGGAACGCAAGCTGAGTGTTAGCCAACTCTTCATGCGCACGCTCTATCGCCATTGCCTACAAAAGAATAATTAATTTATTATAATGAAATCATATTTAAATAATAATTACTATAATTAAAAGCACATATATATATATCACTTACGCCACATTGACTCGCTTCATTATCGAGTCCTGGCGTCACGTACGGGGTTACGCTTGCATCAAGATAAAGGTGTTTGGAGCCCTTATCCTTGTGCTCCTTGGCTATTTGAATGAACTGCTTGGCGCCGGTAGTATGGTGTTTCTCCTTCTTCCCCCGGTTGGCTTTGTTGACACCGGAGAATTTCTGTTACACAACATAATTAAATCATTAAAAAATGAATAACTACAATTTAAATAATTCAATTATCTTAATTGAAATAAAAAAAATAAATTAATACCTTAAATTGTTCATCGGCAAAGTAGTTACACAACCACTCCCACTCATCTTCTCTCTCCCCTTGCAGCTCTACCGGGGGAGGCACGGGACCGACATCTTGGAAGTACTTATGGAGCTTGTATTTCCAATCTTTGTAGATGGAGTTGGCGGTTTGGTTGATATGCCTCAACATAGCCGGTGTCGGATTCACGTCAAATTGTTCCTATCAAAAATAAATAGAAAATTATAATCGTAAATATTATGAAATTTTAGGCCGAGATTAACAATATTATATAATAACTAAATTGGACGTATTACGTACCGAAAGATCTTTGAAGACTTTCGCCTTCTCATGATCCGGCGCCTCCTTCCAAGTAGGGGCAGTGATACGAACCCGCTTACGGATGATTGACCCTATCCCATGCGCCGAGAGACTTGCTAGCTGAGCTGTGGGAGGGCCACCGGTGAATTCGTCGTAAGGCAAGTCGATCTTTTTCCCGGTCGCCTTGCAAATACGCTCTGCTTTGCCCCCTTTAACGAGACCCCGAGTCCTTTTCGGTTCCGGGTCAGTGGGGGCCCTCCTTTGCCTACGGCGGGCGCTGTACATGATTGATTCGGCGGTCGAGGACGCCTGAGTACTTCCCGTTGAACCGGTACCGGGCGTCGGAGATTGGAAGGGGTCGACGTCATCACCGCTCGAGATGAATGGGGGAGCGGGAATTTCCCCAGAGGGCGCTACGGACGGACCAGATGTTCCGTCCGGATTGAGAGCGTCGTTGCCCTCCTGTTGAACCCAACCGACTTAGGCAGCCAACATTCGGAGCATCTCATCTTCTGCCTCCTGTTGGGCTTTCTTCTTGCCGGATGTCGTCTTTGGCGGAGCCATTTAAACCTAAGAGTACGTTGTTAAAATACCTACTTACCATAATATTTACAACTTAAAAATTTACGCTAATTAATTAGGTACGTTTAAGATTTAAATAGAGTACACTAGCTTGGCATTTTCGGTCGTTCAATAAACGTGCGACCCGCGCGATAAAGTGTAAATTTTCAATTAATCAGCCTTGGTTAAATCGAAAAACATGGCCAGTTAGGGATAGAGATAACGCGAGAGGCATGACTAATTTCGACAAAAGTCTTTCTTAGTCCAAATCTTATCACCAGTCATAACCCGTTTCTAAACACCATGTCCGACATTCGGCCAATTTGTCGAAAATTTACACTCCCTCAAGTCCTTTGCAAACTCCGCCCTCAACCTCGTGTCCATAATTTCACTTAGGTTATGGTGTGCGGTGATGAAATCCACACATCACGAGGGGTTAAGGAGATAAGCAAGGAAAATAGGCGCCATCTATTCCAAAGAGTGCGACTTAATAAACCAAGCCTATGTACTAAATTTAAATCGAACACGTACTACTAATTAATTTAATCTCATATTTATTTAATTATGCAACTAATTAATAAATAATTACAATAATATTTATTCATTTCATAAATTATCAAGTAATTACAATTATTCATTTAATTATTATTAATATATAACAATAATTTACCATTTAATTAATTAATAACAATATGTAATCATTTATTTAATTAATAACAATAATTAATCTAAATATAATTAATAACAATAAATTTACAATTATTCATTTAATTAGTATTAATAGCAATAATTAATAAATAACATTACAATAATCATTTAAGAAATATTTAAAATTAATTAATTAAATAAAAATTATTTTAATAAGGGAAAAATAGAAATTTACCAAATCGGAGTTTTTCGGGAAAATCGCCGGAGTTGTGTCGTCGGAGAGGAGGAACCACGCCGGAAATAATGTCGTCGGAGCGTCGCCGGAGGAGAATCGCCGGAATGAGAGAGAGAGAGGAGATGGAGGAGAGAAAGTTGTAAGGGATGAGGAAAAGAAGATGAGGCTCGGCCTATTTATAGAGTTTCACTTAGACGACAGAGCACTATTCTCCGTCGTCTAAGTGCACTTAGACGACGGAAACAGTGTTTTCCGTCGTCTAAGTGAAAGGTTAAAATGTTTCGAAGCGGCGCGTAATTAATGGGCGGGACGTTTCACCCGCCATAAATTTGGACTTAAACGACGGAGAATTGATTCTCCGTCGTCTAAGTGGAAATTCAAGCGGCGCCGAAAATTGAGGCGGTAAAACGAACCGCCATGATTTTCGACTTGGACGACGGATATTGACGTTCTCCGTCGTCCAGGTTATCACCTGGACGATGGACAACCACATATCCGTCGTCCAGGTGAAAAATTCATTGGAAAAAAAAGAAATAAATAATCGAACCGCCATGGTAAATTGAACCTGGACGACGGAGAAGGACGTTTTCCGTCGTCCGGGTGTTCACCTGGATGACAGATAAAGTCATTCTCCGTCGTCCAGGTTCAATTTACGTAAAAAAAAAGTTTAAAATTAATTCGCTAGGAATTTAGCGATCTGTCATTGGAGTGAAATAGTCGTCCAATATCGATGAACGTTTCGTATATATGAACAGTTAAATTTGAACCGACGAATAGATTTTCGTTTTGAAAGTTGTTAAGTATCGACTAATCCTTACGACTTAAGTGTTCATGAGTAGAGGCTCATTTGCAACAGAGTATTAACGAAATTGAATTTGGACAAAACAACCGTTGGATATGTTCGTCGTAACATAATATATAATTGTCTTCAAAGGACCATAAAATAATAAGTTCGGGAAGAGTTTGATCGGCACAGTCAACCGTAAAACCGATAATTTCACAAACCGGAAACGTGGATACAAGGCATTTCGCAACTCCGATTTTCGAACCATCGAAGCTCACACACCAAGAATTGTTTACTCTAAAGTCTTGATGAAAAGACTTTGCATTGGAAGAAGGTCTAGATGGTCGTTGTCTTAGAAAAAATTACGATATCTGCACTTGGACGACGGAAATGAGTGTTTCCGTCGTTCAGGTAATCACCTGGACGACGGATATGAAGTTATCTGTCGTCCAGGTTCTGACCTGAACGACGGAGAATGACGTTCTCCGTCGTCCAGGTGTATAGACCCTGAATTCAGGGGTTAGGGCCTTACTGTTTAGGGTTTAGGGTTTGTGAACTTAGACGACGGAGAATTACCATATCCGTCGTCCTAGTGTGTACTTGGACGACGGATAATGACCATTCTCCGTCGTCCAAGTTCTAAACCCCGAATTCAGGGGTTAGGGCCTTAGGGTTTACGGTTTAGTGATATACGCATTTTATGCTCGATTCTTAACGCATTTCCCTTTACGTTTAGCTATGTTATAATCTTAGTTTTTATGTTTTTCTTATTTAATTTGTTATTTTGAGGATATTTACGGTGGAGATTAATAACGACGCAATTCGGAGGAATTTCGGCGATTTTGCGATTTTTGCGATTTCGGACCACCGGGAATGGGCCGGCCCAAAAAGCAAATTATGGGCCCATTTCTCAAAGTTTGTTTCTGCCCAAAAACCAGCCCAAGCCCATTGAATTCGGCAAGGATGCAACTTGGGGAAGAGGAAAAGTCAAAGTTATCAAGCTTGGTGACTCTTGCTTTGTGATCATCACAAAAGATGACTAAGTGGGTGACTTGCCATGGTGACTCTTGCTTAGGGTTCATAAATGGTGACTTGCCATGGTGACTCTTGCTTAGGGTTCATAAATGATGATCACACTTGGTGACTAAGGGAGTGACTTGCCATGGTGATTATTACTTGCATTTAATGAAAGAGGCAAGGTGGAAGAGAGAAGAGCAAACTCCCTTGCCTATAAATACCAAGGAGGCCGGCCATTATAAGATCATCTCTCAATTTAGAAGCCAAAGCTCTACACAAATAATCCTCCTCCATAAACACTTGAAGGTTCTCTCCACAAAGCCGAAGCATTCATCCTCCATCCAAAGCCGAAGCATCTATCCTCCATCCTTCACAATACGCTAAGTCCCTTGTGAAGGAAAGTCATCTCCACGAAGATCATCTAGCATTCAAGACAAAAAGTGTAACCATGATCTTCACTTTCATATCTTTTGCTTTGTATTTGAATCTTTTGATGTATTGGAATACTTTGATGTATTTAATGAAGAACAAGTTTAGATTTGTGTTATATGTTCTTAAACCGATTTGTAAATTGCATGTGTTTATGATTTCTAGCCTTTTATGCATGGTTGATATAATCTTAAAGCTTCGAAAGCATGTGGTAGATAATACGCTAAGTCACTCTCTTTCGCTTGTTTCGATGATCGTATGTTGTTTAGGATGTTTATACGCTAAGTTGCATTCCTACTCAATTATCAAGCATGTATATTTAGTTGGAAGTTATGAATTTCGTAACTTACAAAAGGTTTGATGCATGAAATAGGGTAAGGTTAATAATATGAGATGATCATTTGTAATTAATAGCTTAGCTTCTTATTTTTAGCAAGCATAATTAGACTTGAAGTTTCTTGATTGTTAAAACTTGTCTATGAGTAAAACATGTTAGATGCCTAAGAGTTTTTGTTGTGTTTGCATGTTTTTGCACTTTAATTTAGTAGGACATTTAATCAACCAATTTCCAATCCCCCCAAACATTTAAATTTCCGCTTATTAACGAAACCATGCATGCGCCCTTAATTCCCCGGATAAAGAACGATCCCTACTCGCCAATATTATAAATGACAAAAGAAGGGTTTTAAATTGCTTTACGTGTGAACTGTGTTTTTAGGGTCTACTTTGTGTTAATGTTAAATGCATGTTTTGCGCGTATCAATTTTTGGCGCCGTTACCGGGGAATTAAAATGTTTTTGTATGATTTCGTTGTACATATGTAATTAAAAGCATGTCTATAATTTTCGAAATACATTCTTGTTTATACTTAAAGAATTATACATACATGTTTACAATGCATACTTTTACTTATACGAATTTAGTTATACTTAGTTTTTACACTTGCATAATTTATTTTCATGTTAAAGGATAGTCTTTGATTTAATTTGAGTACTAGCACTTAGTTATTAAATAAATCTCTATGAAATAGGTGGTGCCTCTTTTGTTTGTCTATCTCCTTAACCCTTCATGAAGTGTGGATTTCATCACCACACGCCATAACCTAAGTGAAGTTATGGGCATGAGGTTGTGGGCGGAGTTTACAAACATTTGAGATTGTATACTATCTTGTGAATTCGAGTAATAATTGGTTATGATGTCTAGAAGGGTTATGAATGGTGACTGGTTTTGAACTAAGAAAACAGAACACCATTGGAGTATATACTCTTACGAGTAAGCCTCGGGGTGTTTCTAAGAACAACAATGGAGTATATACTCTTACGAGTTAGCCTCAGGTTGTTCCCAGAAATTAGTTCTCACCTCTTGCGTTACATCTATCCCAACTGGTCATTTCCAACAATTACGAGAATTAACGATAGTTGGTATACATTTTCGCGCGGGCCGCACGGACAAGAGATTTACTCAATAACTAAATCGTGTATTCCTTTTAAATCTTAGGCGCAATCAAAACGTAGACGTACTTAAATTGATTTACATTGAGTACGAGTATTGGTTATTAAGTTTCGTTCTTTGGAATAGGTGGTGCCTCTTTTTCTGGTTTATCTCCTTAACCCTTCATGAAGTGTGGATTTCATCACCACACGCCATAACCTAAGTGAAGTTATGGGCATGAGGTTGTGGGCGGAGTTTACTAAGGACTTGAGATTATATACTATCTCACAAATTTGGCTGATTGTTGGATATGGTGAGTGGGTTTATGATTGGTGCCGGGTTTCAGATCTAAGCAATAGAACACCATTGGAGTATATACCGTAACTGGTTAGCCTCGGGGTGTCTCTAGGAACAACATTGGAGTATATACTCTTACGAGTAAGCCTCGGGTTGTTCTAAATATTAGTCCTTACCTCTCGCGTTATCTCTATCCCTACTTGCCATTTCTAAACGTAACTAAGCTGAATTAGCGAGAGTCAGTATACATTTTCGCGCGGGCCGCACGTCCAAGAAATTTACCGAATGATCATTTCGAGTACTCTCTGTAAATCATAAGTGCATATGAATACGGATAAATACAAAACTTAGTAAATACGACATAAATCCTTTAAATAGATGGTATATCGGATTAAGCATGCTTAGACCTCTTGGAATCAGACTTCATCTTTGGATGAACGAGACCCATTGCACAGTCGAGAGCCTCTGCACCACGTACCATCGGGGCCAAAGGAAATAAATAAAACTTAGTCAAATTTTTGTGTTTGTTTGTACATTAAAAACTGTAAAGGACTAACAAACGTTATTTAGCTTGCATAACCTCTCTTAAGCTTTATGATGCTCGGATTTCACTACCGAGTACCCTAACCTAAGTGAAGTTAGGGGCATAAGACCGAAGAAGAGGTCATTCTTTGCAGTCATATTTTAAACACGTAACTCGTGTGTTTTCTGAAGGTTCTAACATTTTCTCTTATACATTCACTCCATCTTTCACGTAGGATTGTTGTTTGATGCATTTTATTGAAAAAAAAATGTGTGTGGTGCATAAATTCAATGTGAATTATTGTTTGCTTGTATTTGAACCTTGTTTATATATGTTCTAACTAAATTCTTAGGTTTAGCATTATATAGTGTTAATTTGCAGAAAACGTGTGTTTTAAGTTCATTACGTTCATGTACATAGCCCCTAAAATTGATTAAATCATTTGCATTACTTAGTAAATTACATTTAGTGTCTTAACTATTATAAATTTTGTGTGTTTTAGTAGTTTTTAAGTATTTGTGAGTGTTTATAGTTTGCTTTGATAGTTTTACTATTTTATTTGTTATCGCTTTGTTTTCTAAATATGCCTTACGATTTTGGTTAGTATTCCTATATTCATTTTATATTCTTTTTGATACTGACACTTGGTCTTTGGTGGATGCTCAGGCTAATGAATGTCCGATTGGAATCCTGGACCATCTAGAACAAAGTTTGAGGAAATCGCAGAGAGAATAGCGAGACTTAAAGCTCAAACAGACATCCTGGATTATCCCATCATCGAAGAAGTTTCCGAGTCTTCACATTCATCAACCGACCATAGTTTAGCCTCATCAACCGACCACAATTCAGAGGCAGAAGCACAAGAAATCAACATGGCCAATGCAGGACAGTCTCTTCGCCAGCGTACCTGCTCAACCGAATGGAGCAGCGGGCCTTCAAGCATTGCTTTTCCACCACCAGGGGAAAACATGAAAGAAGTCGAGCTGAAGAGTGGTTTCCTCCACCGACTACCCATTTTTCATGGACTTTCCAATGAAGATCCGAACAAGCATCTCAAACAATTCCAATTTGTTTGTAACAGCATGAAGCCAGCCGATGCTGATACGGAACTCTTCAAGCTGAAGGCATTCCCATTCACCCTAGTCGACAGGGCCGAGTCTTGGCTTATGGAACTACCGCCGAACCATATTACCTCATGGAAGCAACTTGCGGATATGTTCCTAGCAAAGTACTTCCCGGCCTCAAAGATCACTGTCTTGAGAAAGCAAATCACTGGCATCACACAGAAATCGGACGAGACCTTCGGCCAATATTCCGACCGATTCAAGGTTTTGTGTGCCACTTGCCCATCGCATGGATTTTCCGAGACCAATCTCATGAATTACTTTTACGATGGTCTTAAGCCGATCGATAGGGAATTGCTAGATGCAGCAGCTACCGGTGCATTCATGGACTTAACCGAAATCGAAGCCAGAACTCTTCTAGAGAATCAGGCGAATAATGATGCACAATATGGAATGTCCAACAGACGAGCAGTCGGTGAAGCGAGTTCTAAACCCGACGCGGACGAAAAATACGAGAAACTAGCTCATATGCTAGAGAAGGTTTTAGAGCTCGAAACGAGAAGAGCCAAAGCAACTCGTGGGCCTGTTTGTGGCATATGTCAAGTACAAGGTCACCATAATGACCAATGCCCTCAAGCGCCAGAGCAAGCTAGCGAGCCGGAGCACGCAAACGCCATCGGCGGATATCAGGGAGGACAACGGTATAACAATTATAACAACTATGTCAACCGTGATCATCCAGGTTTTAGATGGAGCAGCAACGAGGGAACTTTGAACCCTCCAGCACCTCAACAAAGCTACCAACGCCCTCCATTTCAACCAAGGCCACCGATGCAGCATGGTTCGTCATCTCAATCCTTCACCAACCCGGATTACGACAAGATGTTGTCGCAACTTTCGGCCTCCACACAGGTTCTCCTCGACGGACAATCGAAGACAAAGGAGACACTGGACTCACATGGCCGCGACATCACTGAAGTGAAGAAGCAACTTGGCCAACTTGTTGATTTCATGGGCCAAATCAAAGAAACCGGTCGGCTTCCACCTCAACCCACTCCTAATCAAAGAAACGTGAATGCTATTGTCACAAGGAGTGGGAAGATACTTGAAGAACCAAAGACCAAGCGATCTCATCTCGATGAAGTCACCATTAAGGACATAACCAACGAAGAGGAAGATGAGATCGATCCGGCAGCTCAAGAAGCCGAGAAGAAGAAGGTGACGCCTATTGTCACCAAGGCACAATCCCCTCCACAACCCACCCGAATCAAAGGTAAAAGCCATATTCCTTCAAATACGGTTATTACTAATTCTCCATTTGCTGTTGCACCTTTCCCTAGCAGATTATTAAAATCAAAGAAGAAGGATGCCCAATATGAAGATATCTTGGACATCTTCCGAAAGGTGCAAGTGAATTTTCCCTTGATCGAGTGCATAAAACAAGTGCCAATATACGCGAAGTTTCTCAAAGAATTATGCACACAGAGGAGGCAAACTCGAGAGAAGGAGGTTGTGAAGGTGAACGCAACCGTTTCGGCGGTTTTGCATCGTCGGCTACCCCCAAAACTGAAGGACCCAGGGAGTTTTGCAGTTCCCTGCGTAATCGGTGACAACCACTTCGAAGACGTAATGCTTGATCTCGGAGCCTCCATCAACGTCATGCCTTACTATATTTACGAATCGATGGAGCTTGGAGATCTCAAGCAAGATGGTGTTGTCATCCAATTAGCCGATCGCACACACAAGTATCCGAGGGGATACGTAGAAGACGTGCTCGTGCAAGTCAACAACTTAATATTCCCAGCCGATTTCTATATAGTTGACATGGAAGAGAGTCCACTGAACACCACGCCGCTACTGCTTGGGCGACCTTTCATGCAGACTGCGAGAACGAAGATCGATGTATTTCAAGGCACTTTCTCCATGGAGATTGATGGAGAAAGAATCGAGTTCAACATCCTGGACGGGATGAAGTTTCCAATGTCAAGCGTGGCTGCCATTTCGACATACGATCCCGTGGATACCTTAGCACAAGGCCACCTCGACACCATCAATGTAGATGAACTCGACATGGCCATCCAACTCGGGGAAGACGCCCTTCTCGAGGCCTTGCTAGAACTGACGCCTCGAATTCAAGATATGGCCATGGCCCTAAATGCCGCACCACGAAAAGTAAGCTTTTCTCCCCCTTTAACAATTACTTTTGGTACTAATAAAATTATTCCTTCCATCGTAGAAGCTCCAGTTTTAGAACTCAAGCTACTACCGGACCATCTGAAGTATGCGTACTTGGGCGAGAATGAAACATTGCCGGTCATTATTTCGTCTGCGCTAGAAGAGGAGCAGGAGGAGAAGCTCGTGAGTGTGCTCAAGAGGTACAAAACCGCAATAGGCTGGACGCTTGCGGACATAAGGGAATAAATCCAGCAACCTGTGTGCATAGGATTTTCCTTGAAGAAGGCACCAAGCCTACGCGGGAAGCATAACGTCGGCTCCACCCTCCGATGATGGATGTGGTAAAAAAGGAGGTAATTAAACTCATGGACTGTGGAGTTATTTACCCTATTTCTGATAGCCGTTGGGTTTCCCCTGTGCAGGTAGTACCCAAGAAATCAGGAATCGCCGTCGTTAAGAATCTGGAAAATGAACTTGTGCCACAAAGGACGATCACTGGACACCGAGTGTGCATTGATTACCGAAGGCTCAACACCGCAACCCGCAAGGATCATTTTCCATTACCATTCATCGACCAAATGTTGGAAAGATTAGCCTAGCCGGCCATGCATTTTATTGTTTTCTCGACGGATACTCCGGCTACAACCAAATTAGCATTGCGGAGGAAGATCAAGAAAAGACAACGTTCACATGCCCTTTCGGAACGTTTGCATACCGCCGAATGCCATTTGGACTGTGTAATGCACCAGGTACATTTCAACGTTGCATGCTCTCAATTTTCTCCGAGTACATTGAAAAAATTATTGAAGTATTCATGGACGACTTTAGTGTATTTGGGAGTGATTTCGATGCATGCTTAAACAATTTAGAAACTATTTTACAAAGATGCGTTGAAATGAACTTGGTGCTTAATTGGGAGAAGTGCCATTTCATGGTTACGCAAGGGATCGTGTTAGGTCATATTATTTCTGAAAAAGGGTTAGAAGTTGATAAATCTAAAGTAGATCTTGTGCGTCACTTACCCTCTCCAACTTCGGTTAGAGAGATTCGTTCTTTTCTTGGACACGCAGGATTTTATCGTAGGTTTATCAAAGACTTTTCCCACATCTCGCGCCCGTTGTGTAAATTACTGCAAAAGGAGACCCCGTTCGTGTTTGATGAAGAATGCAACGCTGCCTTCAACAAGTTGAAGGAACTTCTCACGAGCGCTCCTATTTTAAGCAGCCCTGATTGGTCTCTGCCATTTGAACTCATGTGCGACGCCTCGGATTATGCCGTAGGAGCCGTCTTGGGTCAGCGGAAGGACAAGAAACCCTACGTAATTTATTACGCCTCTCGGACGCTTGATGAAGCTCAAAGAAATTATACTACAACCGAGAAGGAGTTTCTTGCAGTGGTTTTTGCTTTAGATAAATTTCGGTCTTATTTACTTCAAACTAAAGTAACTGTGTATACTGATCATGCAGCTTTTAAGTACCTAATGCTGAAAAAGAACGCAAAACCACGGCTTATAAGATGGATACTTCTACTTCAAGAATTCAACATCGAAGTCAAAGACAAGAAGGGAGTAGAAAACGTCGTCGCTGACCACCTATCACGCTTGATCAGTGAGAATGAGGCTATCGAAATTGAGGAAACTTTTCCGGATGAAAAACTCTTCGGAATTGAGGTAACTGTTTCAGAAACTCCATGGTATGCAGATATCGTAAATTACTTAGTTACCGGTGAGTTTCCGTCTACCATGCATAAATTTCAACGTGACAAACTTAAGCATAATGCTAGAACCTTTATCTGGGATGAGCCTTATTTATGGAAACAATGCACCGATTTAGTAATTAGGAGATGTATCCCGGATAGTGAATTTAAGCCTATTCTAGACTTTTGTCACAATGAAGCATGTGGGGGACATTTTGGTTCAAGGAGGACAGCCCTTAAGATTTTAGATTGCGGTTTCTTTTGGCCTAGTTTATTTCGCGATGCTCATGCATATTGTGCTGCATGTGATAAGTGCCAGAGATTCGGTAATTTAGGGCCTAGAGATGAAATGCCACAACACTACATATTTAATGTCGAAATTTTTGATGTGTGGGGTATTGATTTTATGGGACCATTTCCTCCCTCCAATGGTTTTACTTATATCTTACTCGCAGTAGATTATGTTTCTAAATGGGTGGAGGCAAAGGCCACCCGTACTAATGATTCGCGAGTTGTTGCAGATTTCCTACGAACTAACATTTTCAGTAGATTTGGAATGCCACGCGTTCTAATTAGCGATGGAGGAAGTCACTTTTGCAACCGCACGGTGGAAGCAATGATGAGGAAGTATGGCGTAAAACACAAGGTTTCCACACCATACCACCCTCAAACAAATGGAATGGCTGAAGTTTCCAACCGTGAGATCAAGAAGATTTTTGAGCGAACCGTCCGCCCAAACCGGAAAGATTGGAGTCAATGCTTAGACGATGCATTGTGGGCTTACAGGACTGCCTACAAGACCCCCATTGGTATGTCACCTTTCCGATTAATTTATGGGAAGACGTGCCATCTTCCGGTTGAATTGGAGAACAAGGCATGGTGGGCCGTGAAGAAATTCAACATCGATCGAGATGCAGCAGGTTTGCATCAGAAGCTACAACTTTGTGAACTAGAAGAAATCAGAAATGATGCTTTGGACAATGCGTGGATTTACAAAGAGAAGACGAAAAAGATCCATGATCAGATGATTCGCGGGAAGAGTTTTGAAGTTGGGCAGAAAGTATTGCTTTTCAATTCAAGACTTAAGCTCTTTCCGGGAAAGCTTCGCTCTCGATGGATGGGGCCATTCATAGTTTCTCAAGTTCTGCCTCATGGAGCAGTTCTCATTCGATCTATCGACAAAGGCAGTGAGTTCAAAGTAAATGGCCATCGCTTGAAGCCCTATTTTGAGGCATTTGCGGAGCATACCGTGGAGGAGATGCAACTCCATGAACCGGCCATTTCAAAAACAAAATGATGCATCACGTCCAAAGCTAACGACGTAAAACAAGCGCTCATTGGGAGGCAACCCAATAGGGAGACAACATATTTGTTTTCTTCTCCCCTTTTAATTAATTTAATGGCTTTTTGCGTATTAAAATTAAAATTTTCGTAGATCCTATACTCCATTTTTAATTCTATACTTCTACTTTAGTACATTGAGGGCAATGTAGAGTTTAAGTGTGGGGGAAGGGTTTACAATTTAATTGTGTCTAAATTAGTATTTTTCAGAGTCTTTAGGACGCCCTTAACTAGTCGATGATGAAATTTGACCAATACGAACACATATGGCGTATGAATCACATGCATCGAATTCTTGTGCTAATTGAGATATTCTATATGTTTTTAACATGTAGTAGATATGAATTGCAAAACATGGTACAGAAAATCGCATGCTTGAATAAGTTTTTAATCATATGAACCCTATGTGAGCTTTTGAGCTATCTGTTCTTTATTCGAGTGAATATGCATCCATTTCGTAGCTACTAGCTTATATATGCCTCATTTGATTGCTTGCCATAGATTTTAATGAACTAGAGAATGCTAGAACTTACTCATGTCAATTTGCAAAGCTTTTAAATTGATACATACTTTGATTTTGGAAATGATTAAAGGCATTTAGGATTTTCCACCACTTCGCCAAATATCCATGTATCCCAATTGTGCGCATGAGTTGCGACACCCCTAGATAAACCAATTGAGCCCACGTTAAGCTTTTCTTTCATCACCATATATACCTAAACACTTAACCTAGTATAGAATATCCTTACCTTTGTTCCGGAAACTTGGTGAGAATTTTTCGAAACTAGCACATAAGATTATGGTTTGGTAGGAAAGATTAAAAGAGTTAATGTGAGTAAGGGGAAAGACTTGTCCAAATAACTTAAAAAGTATGAGATTGCCAAAAAAAAAAAAAAAGAAAAAAAAAATTATATTTGAGAGAATGAAAAGAAAAAAATTATTATCTCTCATGGAAATATGTTGTTCTAAAGTAGAAACCAATTGGATTAACGTCCCCCTTATTTGCGGATTTGGAGATTACGACAAATTGAAGGCCCAAAAATAGAACAAATATGGCCTTTGTCCTGTCCGAAAATCTCAAAGGGTAGTTTTAGATTAAAGTATACATGGTAACATTCGAGTGGAGATAGAGGACGAATTTGGTGCTAGACTAAGTCGTTTGAACGTTTTTATCACCACATATCTAAATTTCAAATGCCTTAGCCTTAACCCCATTACAACCTCACTAAAAGTCCTTTATGATCCTTAAAATGAGTAGCTTTCAATTAGTAGAGTAAGTTGCATGAGTAAGCTTATGGTTTTGGTTCATTTGTGCAAGTAATTAACTTCATTCATGTGGTTTTCATTTCAATTCATATACACTTTAAGTGAACCATTTTCATGAGTGAAAAAAATATGATGAGTGCATCCTTGTGAGTTGATTAAACCTTTATTCAAAGCATGCACAGCTATAACATAACCATTGTTTTCTCTATGTCTTACTTGTTCATTACATAATTATATCGCAATTATCTCTTGAATTCATTGAGCATACAAGTTGAAATTCATGTGAGCCATCGCCATATACTTATGCAAATTCTGAGACAAATTTTAGCTAAGGGCTTAGTTGTGTTCTTTCTTTTGTTTTAAATTCTTAGAGAGTCTTAGTTTAACTTAGTGTTTGCTAAGGGACTAGCAAAGTCTAAGTGTGGGGGAATTTGATATACGCATTTTATGCTCGATTCTTAACGCCTTTCCCTTTACGTTTAGCTATGTTATAATCTTAGTTTTTATGTTTTTCTTATTTAATTTGTTATTTTGAAGATATTTACGGTGGAGATTAATAACGACGCAATTCGGAGGAATTTCGGCGATTTTGCGATTTTTGCGATTTCGGACCACCGGGAATGGGCCGGCCCAAAAAGCAAATTATGGGCCCATTTCTCAAAGTTTGTTTCGGCCCAAAAACCAGCCCAAGCCCATTGAATTCGGCAAGGATGCAACTTGGGGAAGAGGAAAAGTCAAAGTTATCAAGCTTGGTGACTCTTGCTTTGTGATCATCACAAAAGATGACTAAGTGGGTGACTTGCCATGGTGACTCTTGCTTAGGGTTCATAAATGGTGACTTGCCATCACTACAACATTTTTGCCCATTACCGGCGAGATCACCGGAGACAAGGCCGGCGACCGGAAAAGTCGCCGGTAATGTTCAACATTACCGGCGACTTAGCCCGTCGCCGGCAATGTCGCCGGCAATGTCTAGGGAGACATTACCGGCGATTTTCCGGCGGGAATTTCGCCGGAAATGTCTCCTAGACATTGCCGGCGACGGTTGGAGTCGCCGGTAATGTTTTGCAACATTACCGGCGAGATTCCGGCGTAAAGTCGCCGGTAATGTCTTCATTTCCGGCGACTTACTCCGTCGCCGGCAATGTGTCTTATATTAGATGCCGGATCGGGCAGCTCGATCATTCAATCATTTTGAGCGAAAAAAATCCAGAGAAATCGAAAGAAGGAAAACGTACGCTCTGAAATCGATCATTATTCGGAGATCTACGGAATCATCTACGATTCGCCTTAATAATGTGAGATCTGGGAGTGTGGTTCGAATTACTGGAGCAGAACTTCTCGATGTTAATCCATATGAAGTTGACGCTGATTCAGATGACGAGGAGCGGCACATATTGCCAGAGGTTACCTATGAAACCGAGTCAGACTCAAGTGATGAAGATGATTACGATTATCATCCTTAGTACGTTGGAAATTGTAGTCGGAAATTGTAGTCGGAAATCGTACGTAGTTGGAAAATGTAGTCGAAATTGTAGTCGAAAATTGTAGGGCTGAGAAATGCATAAGAGGATAATCAACTTCTGCATTATATCTTCTCACAGCGGGAATTCATTTTGAATTGTTGATTACTTGATTGTTTGTGGTTTAGTCACTTTAATGCTATCTTATTAATTTATTTTGAAGCATTGATGACAAATCTGTTGAAGCATTGATTGTTAGACACTTAAGACTGGGTACTAATGTTAGATAACTTAGTTTCTAGTGATATGAATTCTGCAAAACTCATGTTAAGAACATCTGTGTTTATAGAATGAAAACAAATAGAACTTACAGGGACTGAATCAATGTGAACCAATGTGAACCAATGTGAACCAATGTGAACCAATGCATCAGTGTGAACCAATGTGAACCAATGCATCTGTGTTCAGAAACTGATCTGAACAATGTGAACCAATGCATCAGTTCAGGGACTGAATCAATGTGAACCAATGTGAACCAATGTGAACCAATGCATCAGTTCTGTTGAACTGATGTGCCTTTTGAAGTTACTGCAATATATACACAGATATAACTATGTATTCGAAAACATAGATTGGTCTATGACAGATCCTCATTGAATTCCTATACGGAAATTATAGTCGTTAATCGTAGACGGAAATTGATAATCGAAATTGTAGTCGGAAAATGTGCATAGCTGGAAATGGTACGTACGTATACGGAAAATGTAGTCGTTAATCGTACGTATACGAAAATTGATAATCGAAAATGTAGTCGGAAAATGTAGTCGTTAATCGTACGTATACGGAAATTGATAATCGAAATTGTAGTCGGAAAATGTAGCCGGATATCGTAGACGGAAAATGTAGTCGTTAATCGTACGTATACGGAAATCGTAGTCGTTAATCGTACGTATACGGAAATCGTAGTCGTTAATCGTAGTCGTTAATCGTACGTATACGGAAAATGTAGTCGTTAATCGGACGTATACGGAAAATGTAGTCGTTAATCGTACGTATACGGAAATCATTAATCGAAAATGTAGACGAAAAATGTAGTCATTAATCGTACGGATACGGAAATTGATAACCGAAAATGTAGTCGGAAAATGTAGCCGGAAATCGTAGACGGAAAATGTTGTCGGATATTCTTCGGGAAATAATGACATTACCAACGAGTTGAAGTCGTTGGTAATGACATTACCAACGAGTTATAAGCAACTCGTTGGTAATGACATTACCCACGAGTTAACTCGTCGTTGGTAATGTCATTACCAACGAGTTGCTTATAACTCGTTGGTAATGTCATTACCAACGAGTTAACTCGTTGGTAATGTCATTACCAACGAGTTGAAGTCGTTGGTAATGACATTACCAACGAGTTATAAGCAACTCGCCGGTAATGTCTTCTGGTTTGTGATTTTATCCAGCCCGAGCCTTTCATTTCTCCTCCTCTCCCTCTCCTCCTCCTCTCCCTCTCCTCTCCCTCTCCTCCTCCCAAATCGGTCCGGTGAGTGTCCTCCTCCTCCTCTCCCACTCCTCCTCCTTATCCTCTACTCCTCCTCTCCCTCTCCTCCTCTCCACCGATCCCCTCTCCTCTCCTCCTCCGAAAATCTCCTCCTCCCCTCCTCCCCTCCTCTCCTCCCCTCACCATTGTAGGTGGAAGAAAATGGCAGGTCCGATCCTCTCTCTCTCCCTCTCTCTCTCTCTCTCAATTTTTAATTATTTTTTTGCATGTGTATGTGTATGTGTATGTGTATGTGTATGTGTATGTGTATGTGTATGTGTAAATTAATTAGGGTGCTAAGTTGGAAATTAGGGTGATAAGTTCTAAATTAGCATGTATGTATATATGTGATGTATATATATATTTAGGTATGTGAATATGAAGTGATGTATATATATATGTGAAAATTATGTATAAATGTGGTTTTGATGAATATGTGATGTATATATATACGGAAATTAAACCTAATTAAGATGCATGATATATATATGTGTGAAAAATGTGGAAAATTAATTAGGGTTTGTGATTTGGATGAATATGTGATGGATAAATTTAATTAAGATGCATGATGTATATATATATACACATCGAATATGTATAGTCGTTAATTTAGGTGATATAGTTGTTAATTAATCGTATAAATGAAGGTGGAAATCGGGATCGGGACGGTTTGGAACCGGAACGGTTTGGAACCGGAACTTATTGTAACTGGAACCGTTATGTTACAAACGGTTCCGGTTACAAACAGTTCCGGTTTCAAACGGTTCCGGTTCCACACCGTTCCGGTTCCGATTTGTTATAGAACCGGAACGGTGTGGAACCGGAACTGTTTGTAACCGGAACCGTTATGTTACAAACGGTTCCGGTTACAAACAGTTCCGGTTTCAAACGGTTCCGGTTCCACACCGTTCCGGTTCCGATTTGTTATAGAACCGGAACGGTGTGGAACCGGAACTGTTTGTAACCGGAACCGTTATGTTACAAACGGTTCCGGTTACAAACAGTTCCGGTTTCAAACGGTTCCGGTTCCACACCGTTCCGGTTCCGATTTGTTATAGAACCGGAACGGTTTGGAACCGGAACTGTTTGTAACCGGAACCGTTATGTTACAAACGGTTCCGGTTACAAACAGTTTCGGTTTCAAACGGTTCCGGTTCCACACCGTTCCGGTTCCGATTTGTTATAGAACCGGAACGGTTTGGAACCGGAACTGTTTGTAACCGGAACCGTTATGTTACAAACGGTTCCGGTTACAAACAGTTTCGGTTTCAAACGGTTCCGGTTCCACACCGTTCCGGTTCCGATTTGTTATTGAACCGAATCCATGACTATTACGATGTCCAGGAGGTTTTGCGGCTAATTGGCTTCGGAGAGGTTCCCGAAATAGTGGAGGGAACAGTAGTCAAGCTTCCTCCTCGGCCGCAGTTAGCAACACGCCCAGTGGGCCAATGATGACTGCTCGCACGAGAGCCTTGCTAGAGGCGCGAGCTGAGGAGGAAGCTGCACGATCAAGAGCCGTGGAATCGGAATTCGAGGCTCGAGCCTCAGTCTCTAGACGCTCAATCAGCAGACGTCCCTCCGGTGGCAGAGCCTCAGACGAGCGACAGTCAACGGGGGCATCAGAAACTCCCTCAATCCGAATGCCCCATATTCGGATGGTGCCTACTCCCGTTTCACGGGAATCATCTGAGGCACATGGTGGTGCTGGCGCCTCATCGTCCAGGCCTCGTCTATCTCCGCCGTCCGGTCTCTTCCTACCCGACGAGATTCCTGTCATCCCTGAATTCGATGATAGGGGGATGCCTGTTTATATTGAAGGACGGCCGGATTTCCTGACCGTGGAGGAAGCGTATAACTTCCTCCCGTTCGACCCCGTGTATCTTTGGAGTGTGAGGTGCACCAACCAACAAACGGACGATGCAGGTAAATTTTATTTAACATCAGATTGATTACTTAATTATTACTTAAGACTTGCGATTGGTTCAATTAATGATATCAATTTGTTGACATTGTTTTATTAGGCAATTTCGTTAATGGGACTGGAAAACGGAAAGGGGCTAGAGGCACCTGCACCGGGAAGAGACTTGAGCAGGCCACCGGCGGAAGGAAAACGCCCATAAGGGCCAATGAGGATGGCGAGGTGATCGAGGCATTCGACACCACGCGCAAATATGTCAGCATGGCCGGTGCGATCGTGCGGGACAAGGTCCCAATGCTTTGGCCAGATTGGGAATCTGTGCCTATCTACGTGAAGATGCAAGTGCATAATGCACTCAGTGTGAGTAAAATCGTATTTTCATTACGTAAATTTTACATTTATTAATTAAGTCCACTTAAATATATAATTTTACCTTTTATATATTCATATTGCAGGTGTGGTTTGACGTGGATGAAGTTCTTATTCACACGTGGGTAGAGCGTCAACTACATAATCGATGATGTGCTTCCACTTATTTGAATATATATCGAGTTAGATTTTTGTTTATCAACTGTTTTAATATCTCTAACTTTTTTTCCTTGTTTTAATATAGGTATAAAGAGTGGAAGAACGAGCTTTCTTCCCATTACACTGTATACAAGGAGCTAGGCCGAGGTTCTACTCCTAGCGAATTCCGGTTTAGGGAGTACGAGTGGCTGTGGCTGATAGCCCACTTCGAGCACCCCAAAGCTCAGGTATGCATCCTTAATATATCTTACAAGCCTAATGTATCGTATCAGATTGAAATAGTTAGTTACTAATTTTTTTCCATATGTTTATCAAACAAGGCGATTTCGAAGACGAACCGGGCGAATAGATTGAAAAACACCAGGGCCCATCATGCAGGTTCACTCAACTACATGGGTTGGTCGACTAAGGCGCATCAACAACAAGAAGTGAACCCCTTGGTGTATATTCATCAGAAGTTCTATCCGCAATGCCCTGATGAAGCGGTAAGTCTTTCGCCTCTCCATGTGTTAATAAAACTATTTTTCGATATTAATAGATGTTGTTAGTTAATACGTTGTTCATTTTCGCTTTTCAATTAGGCGAGAGTGGAGGAGGCGACGACAGAAGTGACCATGAGTATAGCTCGGACTAACCATCCTGACTGCTCCGAGGAAGAAGTCACCCAGTATGCCTCTCAGATCGATCCGCTTGATCCCCCGATAGCGTCTCAGATCATGGCAAAAGCGTGCGGGACTGGAAAGAATACCTACTACTGTAGGGGAATGGGCTCGGCGGGCGAAGGAGTATTGAAAACCACTTCACAATACTCTACCGGGTCAAGAAGTTCAACTTCTAGTCGTAACCTCGCAGCGGAGCTTCATAGGACGCAGAGGGAGTTGGAGGAGCAAAAGAGGCAGATGGCCGAGTACCAAATGCAGCAGACACAGGTGCAGGCTCAGATGTACACATGGATGCGGACGATGTACGAGGCTCAGACTACCGGACAACCGTTCCCCACACCTCCCCCGGCCCCGGTCCCTCCGTTCCCTAGCTATCCACCACCACCACCGCACTAGTCAACGCCAGAGCAAGACCAAGGTAGCCACCGGAATTCAAATGAGTACTTTGATTACTTCGACCCTGACCCGCAAGTTCCTCGACCCTGACCTGTAGTTGTAGTTAATTTTCGTATCGTCGTTGCTATTTGTACTGTACGTTGGACATTTATGTGTACTGTTGAACTTGTATGATTGTACGGTTTATGTCTTTCAATGCAGGTTCTGGAATTGGGCCCAATCCAGAACCGCGTTTTTTTTTCAAAATTTTTTCTGACATTGCCGGCGACATGGACCTCAGTCGCCGGCAATGTCACAAATTCCGGCCACGGCGGCGGAACCATTGCCGGCGACGGCGTCGCCGGTAATGTCGGAGACATTGCCGGCGACTCAAGTCGCCGGCAATGGTTCCGACATTACCAGCGACGCCGTTTCCCGTCGCCGGCAATGTTAACACCGGCGGGAGATTTCCGGCGACGTCATTGCCGGCGACTCGTCGCCGGGAATGACATTTCCGGCGAAAAAAAAAGACAAGGCCGGCGACCTCCCGTCGCCGGTAATGTCTCCTTTTCTTGTAGTGCATGGTGACTCTTGCTTAGGGTTCATAAATGATGATCACACTTGGTGACTAAGGGAGTGACTTGCCATGGTGATTATTACTTGCATTTAATGAAAGAGGCAAGGTGGAAGAGAGAAGAGCAAACTCCCTTGCCTATAAATACCAAGGAGGCCGGCCATTATAAGATCATCTCTCAATTTAGAAGCCAAAGCTCTACACAAATACTCCTCCTCCATAAACACTTGAAGGTTCTCTCCACAAAGCCGAAGCATTCATCCTCCATCCAAAGCCGAAGCATCCATCCTCCATCCTCCATCCAAAGCCGAAGCATCCATCCTCCATCCTTCACAATACGCTAAGTCCCTTGTGAAGGAAAGTCATCTCCACGAAGATCATCTAGCATTCAAGACAAAAAGTGTAACCATGATCTTCACTTTCATATCTTTTGCTTTGTATTTGAATCTTTTGATGTATTGGAATACTTTGATGTATTTAATGAAGAACAAGTTTAGATTTGTGTTATATGTTCTTAAACCGATTTGTAAATTGCATGTGTTTATGATTTCTAGCCTTTTATGCATGGTTGATATAATCTTAAAGCTTCGAAAGCATGTGGTAGATAATACGCTAAGTCACTCTCTTTCGCTTGTTTCGATGATCGTATGTTGTTTAGGATGTTTATACGCTAAGTTGCATTCCTACTCAATTATCAAGCATGTATATTTAGTTGGAAGTTATGAATTTCGTAACTTACAAAAGGTTTGATGCATGAAATAGGGTAAGGTTAATAATATGAGATGATCAATTGTAATTAATAGCTTAGCTTCTTATTTTTAGCAAGCATAATTAGACTTGAAGTTTCTTGATTGTTAAAACTTGTCTATGAGTAAAACATGTTAGATGCCTAAGAGTTTTTGTTGTGTTTGCATGTTTTTGCACTTTAATTTAGTAGGACATTTAATCAACCAATTTCCAATCCCCCCAAACATTTAAATTTCCGCTTATTAACGAAACCATGCATGCGCCCTTAATTCCCCGGATAAAGAACGATCCCTACTCGCCAATATTATAAATGACAAAAGAAGGGTTTTAAATTGCTTTACGTGTGAACTGTGTTTTTAGGGTCTACTTTGTGTTAACGTTAAATGCATGTTTTGCTCGTATCAATTTTTGGCGCCGTTGCCGGGGAATTAAAATGTTTTTGTATGATTTCGTTGTACATATGTAATTAAAAGCATGTCTATAATTTTCGAAATACATTCTTGTTTATACTTAAAGAATTATACATACATGTTTACAAAGCATACTTTTACTTATACGAATTTAGTTATACTTAGTTTTTACACTTGCATAATTTATTTTCATGTTAAAGGATAGTCTTTGATTTAATTTGAGTACTAGCACTTAGTTATTAAATAAATCTCTATGGAATAGGTGGTGCCTCTTTTGTTTGTCTATCTCCTTAACCCTTCATGAAGTGTGGATTTCATCACCACACGCCATAACCTAAGTGAAGTTATGGGCATGAGGTTGTGGGCGGAGTTTACAAACATTTGAGATTGTATACTATCTTGTGAATTCGAGTAATAATTGGTTATGATGTCTAGAAGGGTTATGAATGGTGACTGGTTTTGAACTAAGAAAACAGAACACCATTGGAGTATATACTCTTACGAGTAAGCCTCGGGGTGTTTCTAAGAACAACAATGGAGTATATACTCTTACGAGTTAGCCTCAGGTTGTTCCCAGAAATTAGTTCTCACCTCTTGCGTTACATCTATCCCAACTGGTCATTTCCAACAATTACGAGAATTAACGATAGTTGGTATACATTTTCGCGCGGGCCGCACGGACAAGAGATTTACTCAATAACTAAATCGTGTATTCCTTTTAAATCTTAGGCGCAATCAAAACGTAGACGTACTTAAATTGATTTACATTGAGTACGAGTATTGGTTATTAAGTTTCGTTCTTTGGAATAGGTGGTGCCTCTTTTTCTGGTTTATCTCCTTAACCCTTCATGAAGTGTGGATTTCATCACCACACGCCATAACCTAAGTGAAGTTATTGGCATGAGGTTGTGGGCGGAGTTTACTAAGGACTTGAGATTATATACTATCTCACAAATTTGGCTGATTGTTGGATATGGTGAGGGGGTTTATGATTGGTGCCGGGTTTCGGATCTAAGCAATAGAACACCATTGGAGTATATACCGTAACTGGTTAGCCTCGGGGTGTCTCTAGGAACAACATTGGAGTATATACTCTTACGAGTAAGCCTCGGGTTGTTCTAAATATTAGTCCTTACCTCTCGCGTTATCTCTATCCCTACTTGCCATTTCTAAACGTAACTAAGCTGAATTAGCGAGAGTCAGTATACATTTTCGCGCGGGCCGCACGTCCAAGAAATTTACCGAATGATCATTTCGAGTACTCTCTGTAAATCATAAGTGCATATGAATACGGATAAATACAAAACTTAGTAAATACGACATAAATCCTTTAAATAGATGGTATATCGGATTAAGCATGCTTAGACCTCTTGGAATCAGACTTCATCTTCGGATGAACGAGACCCATTGCACAGTCGAGAGCCTCTGCACCACGTACCATCGGGGCCAAAGGAAATAAATAAAACTTAGTCAAATTTTTGTGTTTGTTTGTACATTAAAAACTGTAAAGGACTAACAAACGTTATTTAGCTTGCATAACCTCTCTTAAGCTTTATGATGCTCGGATTTCACTACCGAGTACCCTAACCTAAGTGAAGTTAGGGGCATAAGACCGAAGAAGAGGTCATTCTTTGCATTCATATTTTAAACACGTAACTCGTGTGTTTTCTGCAGGTTCTAACGTTTTCTCTTATACATTCACTCCATCTTTCACGTAGGATTGTTGTTTGATGCATTTTATTGAAAAAAAAATGTGTGTGGTGCATAAATTCAATGTGAATTATTGTTTGCTTGTATTTGAACCTTGTTTATATATGTTCTAACTAAATTCTTAGGTTTAGCATTATATAGTGTTAATTTGCAGAAAACGTGTGTTTTAAGTTCATTACGTTCATGTACATAGCCCCTAAAATTGATTAAATCATTTGCATTACTTAGTAAATTACAATTAGTGTCTTAACTATTATAAATTTTGTGTGTTTTAGTAGTTTTTAAGTATTTGTGAGTGTTTATAGTTTGCTTTGATAGTTTTACTATTTTATTTGTTATCGCTTTGTTTTCTAAATATGCCTTACGATTTTGGTTAGTATTCCTATATTCATTTTATATTCTTTTTGATACTGACACTTGGTCTTTGGTGGATGCTCAGGCTAATGAATGTCCGATCGGAATCCTAGACCATCTAGAACAAAGTTTGAGGAAATCGCAGAGAGAATAGCGAGACTTAAAGCTCAAACAGACATCCTGGATTATCCCATCATCGAAGAAGTTTCCGAGTCTTCACATTCATCAACCGACCATAGTTTAGCCTCATCAACCGACCACAATTCAGAGGCAGAAGCACAAGAAATCAACATGGCCAATGCAGGACAGTCTCTTCGCCAGCGTACCTGCTCAACCGAATGGAGCAGCGGGCCTTCAAGCATTGCTTTTCCACCACCGGGGGAAAACATGAAAGAAGTCGAGCTGAAGAGTGGTTTCCTCCACCGACTACCCATTTTTCATGGACTTTCCAATGAAGATCCGAACAAGCATCTCAAACATATTAATTAAGCTAACATCCTTGCATGTATGTACGTACGTAATTTAATCGATCTGTACATATATATATATAGCTAACATCCTTGCATGTATGTACGTACGTTTTCACTAAATATATATTAATTAAGCAAATTTTAACTGCGTACGTACGTACCTGCTGGCCTTCTCGATATCTGTACGTTAATTAAGCTACCTAGCTAGTCAGCGGAGATCCCTTATCGATCCTTATTCTTCTCGGCCTAGCTTCTAGCTAGCTAGCTCCCTTCTCCTTCTCCCTTCTCCTTCAATTCTTCTTCAAATGGAATGAAGAGATCGAGGAATGAATTCAGTTTGGCATCGGGCTTATATAATGCTTCACTTAGATGACGGAGGTGTCGGTACGTCGTCTAAGTGGAAGTACGTTACGTACTCGGACGACGGCGTGTCGGTCCGTCGTCCAGGTAATCACCTGGACGACGGAGAATACCATCTCCGTCGTCCAGGTGATCACCTGGAGGACGGAGAAGACTCCGAGGTACAGGTGATCACCTGGACGACGGATAATGTCGTCTCCGTCGTCCAGGTGATCACCTGGACGACTGAGAGGGTATTCTCCGTCGTCCAGGTGGTACTTGGACCACGGAGTCTTTTCCGTGGTCCAGGTGTCAGTTGGAGCACGGAACAATTACGTTTCCGTGGTCTAAGTGCTGTTTTCTTGTAGTGTTTCATAGTTAAAGTGCCAAACTTTGGAGTGGCCCTACATTCAAACACTTTTATAATCTAAACCGGGAATTGCCCAGCATTCAAATTAAGCATTAAGTACCAATAAGCATGTGTAACTAAATTCAAAGAACACTAAATAAACTACAAGAAAAATAGATTAGAATTATTTAACCAAAAGACTTCTTGAAATCAATCCATAATAGCTGAAAATACATACAAGGAAGAATAAAGAGAAGAGGACATGGTTACACTTTTAAATCAGGGAATTTCCCTAGACTAGCCATGTATATGCTCTTCAATGGGGAAGACGTTGACACCTTGGGATTGCCAAGCTATGCCTTCCTTGGAGGATGGTGATGACGATTTATGGAGGAGGGTGGCTTCCTTGGAAACTTTTAGTGTTTTGGAGAGTAAGAGGGCTCTTCAACAAGGTTTTGGCTCTAAGATGAGTGATTCTTGAGAATGAGGCTGAGCTATACTATTTATAGGTGAAGGATTTCATTTTTCCTCTCCAAACTAGGGATTCCTAGTGTACCCGGGTAAATCTGCCAGCCTGTATTGAAACGTCTTTTTCGGGAGTTCTATGGTTTACAAAATTATGATTTTGGATTAGTTGGAAAGATCAGTTTGAGAGCTTGAAGAAAACATATATAATCAGTACATTTCGAGTTGAATTGCAGATTCTGTGATCAGTTGAAGTTTGATGAGCTGGCAGACATATCTTCTTCTTCCTACTAGGAGTAGGGAAATCTTGATATTTCCATATCTTGTATTTCTTGAGCTCCAAGTCATTTTGGCTGAACCTACCATATATTGTAGGATATTTTGATATTCCAATAAGGCACTTTTGAGATATACTTGATATTCTTTATAATCCTCAAATCTTCGGCCAATATGCTTGCTTGATTCCTTCATCTTCTTGCCGATTTGCTTGATATTCTTGATACACTTGATCTCCCTTATATTCTTCTCATACTTTCATATCCAAATGCATCATAATTCGGCTATCATCTTGATCTTGTGTCGCCACCATTCCTAGTTGATTTAGGAAACCTTCATTTCTTGCGTTTTGAGCTCATTTCTGCCTCCTTTATTCATTCATCTTTATTTTAGACCTAAAAAAATAAAGTAAGTTATAAATAAGAATACTAAGGTCATAGCTTAGCCAAATGTAGAGAGAAATACATTAATAATCGAGCATAAAATGCGTAGATCAAATTCCCCCATACTTAGACTTTGCTAGTCACTAGCAAAAACTAAATAAAAGAAAGATTAGAAAGACAAAAACACACAACTTCAACATTGGAGCTAATCCAAACGTTGTAAAATTCTTATGACTCAAAAAACTTGAAGATTAAAATACTACTAAGCCCTTAGCTAAAATTGTCTCAGAAATTTGTTTAAGTGTATGGCAATGGCATCACAAGATTTAAGAGTTTAAAGCTCAATGATTTTGAGAGTTAAGAGAGATATGATCATGCCATGAACAAGTAAGACTTGGAAGAAAATAGTGGTGAAGTTAAAGCTGTGCATGTTTCGAACAAGTTTAAATCAATCTCACATGGATGCATTCATCATATTTTCACTCATGAAAGGGGTTCACTCAAAATATGTATGAATTCAATCAAAAACCTCATGAATATAATGAATTACTTGCACAAATGAATCTCAACCATATGCTTATTCATACAATTTACTCAACCAATCGAAGACTACTCATCTTAATGATCATAAAGGACTTTAGAAAGGTTGTAATGGGGCCAAGGCTAAGGCATTCGAAAATTTGGATATGTGGTGGTCAAAAACGTTCCAAAGACTTAGTCTAGCACTTAAAACTTCTCAAATTCGTGCCTCATTGAAAGGACTCGACTCCAATTTAGTTGCCTAAACCGAAATCAAACCCCTTCGAAAACATGACCTTAAAAAAAAATTTGCCAGAGTTTACTTTGAATTACGTGAACCAATATTAGAACCTGCAAAGAGAATCACACTTCGAATATTCCACAAAAGCCAAACCGTGGGGCTCCGTTCCCCATCCGGATTTCTGAACATTATATATAACAAACCACAAGGTTTACAAGAAATCCAGAAAACATTCAGGAGTAAACTCAACTGAAAACATAACATAAGTATTCAGAGTGACTCCTATATACATCATATACAACCAGTAGGTCGAATAAAGAACCTACTCGAACTGAAGTGTGATTTGAACTCAACGCCTCCACCATCGACGTGAAACCCTAGAACCCAAACTGAAAACTAGGCAAAAGAAACTGAAAAGCCCAGGGAAAGGCAAATAAAATCGTTAGAGTGAGTGGACGAAAATAACAATATGCCTTTCACCAATATAAACATGAAATCATGATGCGAGTCTAAAATCATCAAACACAGGTAAGGTGGTTGTCATAACCTTCCTGGATACCATATAAAATGTGCAGGCCGTAACTTGAGTACATTTTTATCAAAGTTACAATCATGCTCAACCAAGTAAGGGGCTTGTCATATCCTTCCTGGGAGCCACTTTACTGAAATCCGGGGTAAAATCATATAACATAACAACAGACTTCTCAGAGCGACCTCTATCGTATAAACATATAAGTATACCACAGTAGGTAGAACAATAAACCTACTGGAAGCAACAAGGTAGCTCGAGTACTATGCCTCCGACCACGACGTGCGACACCAGAGTCCGAACTGCAAACTGGGCACGGAAACCGAAAAGCCCAGGGGAAAGACATAAAACACGTTAGAGTGAGTGGACGAAAATAAATGTCTTTCACCAAGTATATATATAATATAAAACATATGCGAGTCCAAATGCATAAGTGAGAAATGGTACACGAGGGAGACTCTAACTCCTCACGCGTCCGAGTACACGAGGGAGACTCTAACTCCTCACGCGTACGGAGCATGCAACATAAAAATCGCGGAATCACTCATGGACTACCACGCGATAGCACAGTCTGAATCACGGGATCCCAGACCCACACGTGATTCCTAGCCAGAAAGGCCTCGGGTCAGGATATCTGTCCCCCCCAGAGCGTACTCGGGGATCAGCCGAGAAGCCAAGGTGTATCGATACAACAACATATACTGAGACTGTACTCTTTGTAAACCAAATCATAAATCTTTTCTATGCACATGCTTAAAACATAATATATACACATGTATACTCGTATACGTATATTCGTATATGCATTATCGTAAAAACACATGCTCGTAAAACCATAATCCATCTGCATGCTCAAGTTCGTAAATCATAAAATAAAAGACTCGCAATCAATCCGTGAAAATAAATTGTCCACTCACAGACTAGCGTAACGCGTATCGCGTTAACCCGTGATCCGGCGGAAAGTCTCTCGCCAAACAAACGATCACGAACCCCTGAATATTCACAAAGTCCATTATTCAAAGTCATAATCCGACAATATAAATCAAATCACGAGGAACCACCGATCTCGGAAACACGTAGTTCAAAATTGACGAATCGTCGAAAATCCATATATAACACCTCAATACCTCGCTTTACTTTCGGACGCTCAATTCGAAAAACGAACCTCCCCACTGCGATCGGGGCGCGATTTCGAGTCAAATGACATGCGACTTGTCGAAAATCCAAAAAGTCAAACCGTTGACCGTTGACCGCCGTCCACGGCGCCGCCGCCGCCGACCGAAGAATTTCACGGCGGAGCTGCACCTATTCCACTCAAAATCATGCACTGAGCAACTTTGTCAACTGCACCGAAGTCCAATTCTCACTCTAACACATCCAATTTCAAGTAAAACCGAAATGGAATACAAAATTCAAACCCAAAATTCTCCATGCGCAAATAAAATTAGAACACCATGTATATATGGTTAGAATCACATTGAAGAGGGCTACAAAACCCAGTACCTCTTGAAGTTCAATTCGGTCCGAATCCAAGAACCCGAATCACAAAGTTTTCCTCCATTTTCTCGCCGGAAATTCTCTTCCCTCCGGTGAGCCACGCCGAAAAAAATGCATGGAACCACCACCAGAGGACCGAGACGAGGCCAAAGAGACCTTTCCCGAGCCTTGAGGTGGCCGGAATCGGTCCACCGCCGTGGAGCCACCGCCCTTGCCGTTGAACTCTCTCTCATCACCACGGTCAAACCAGTCAAACCAAGTCAAAAATTCAATTTAGCTTTGACTTTCCAAATCAGGTAAGCCCACTATTTATAGTTTCCGAAAATGGAAACCCCAATAAATACATTTCGCGACAAACTTAAAACCTCCGTAACTCTCGCGTCGTAACTCCGATTCAAATAATTCTCGCGGCCACGAACTCGTCTCGACATATTCTTCCAGTATCACCCAAAGTCAAACACACCAGCGAAATGGATAAAAAGTCAACCATTCAAACCAACACATTAAATCGACAAAATAACCAACAATCGGAAATAATCACAACTCAAACTCTATAACTCAAAATCATACTCCGGAAGTTCCCACAAACTCGAAATTAAATTCTGAACAACTTCCGTGAAGGATCCGAAGCCAAATTCTCGTTCGATAATTTAGTCGTTAAGAAGCCCACCATACAAATCCGAAATTCAAATATTCATAATTAATTCCTCGGTCGTCCAAATAACGGTCCGGAACCGCCCACAAACTCGTAATCACACGTACAACGACTCTCGAGAAGAGACCCAGCTCCAATTCTCGGCCAATAATTTAGTCGTTAACAATCCCTGGTGGTTCAAACCTTGTCGTCAATCTGCGGCTACGCAGTAACTCATGTATACAGCTGATCATACTGCTGATTCTGGTCCGGGTCGTCACAAATCCACCCCCCTTAAAAAAATTTCGACCTCGAAATTTCTGAGTCTGCCGACTGTAAGGTAGGAGCACTGCCTCTGTATACTGCTCAACTACCCAGTGGTAATCTCAACTGAACGACTCTGACAACCGTCTCCACAATAAGAGATAACTCTGTGCTGAAATCCCTGTACCCACAAATCTCGAATCTGAACTGGCTCCACACAATAGCCAAGTGTTCCTGTATAAGGAACATGTAGGGTACACAACATGTAACAAACCTGAAACGTAGTTCCGCAACACGGAATACAACACACACAAAAACCAATACTATAGGCAATGCCGAACTATACGGCACAGCACAAACTCACCTATGACCACACGCGGATCAAAATAACCTAGCAAATCACAACACAATCTGCACACATCAACATAACTCAAACATCAAACTCAAGCAATTATCAACCCATTTCCGCTAATCTGACAGTCTGTGGTAACACATTCCACAAAATCAGAATCAAACATCAACTCAAACTCAAACCAAACTCGCTCCAGCACAATGGAGTACAACATCGTCCTCAAAACGACATCATGCAACATCAAAATCATAGTAGTCAACAAACCGGTACTGCATGCAATCTCGAACAGCTGAAACTGCTGGTCCCGAATCTTCCGGAACTGCAATACCGAGGTCCATAACATGCCCTCTAAGGTCTGAATAATCCTCAAAGATCGCTCTCCAATCCGAGGATAAGAACCGGTACTGACTTGTAATCTGGTCCCCAATGCTCGCTGCAAAGCTCGTCAACACTTTGTTGTAGCTGATTACCTCGATCGGCGAACTGGGACACAGGTACACCACGTTGATGGACAACCTCCATCAAACACAGCCATGACAGCCTGCCACTGAAATCATCTCCGAAAGTACAAGGAAACGTACTAAATTCATCAAACGATCCACATAGGCCTGACAACTGGTATCATAAACCAAAGTGTACAAACACACACAATCACAGCTGCAACCGCCACGTCTAATCGGAAATCTCAAATGGCTGACACATCTCGGCAAGTCTCTGCCTCCTAGTCATCGCCAGTCGACAAATGTGGCATCTGCATACTCAAGCTGCTACATTGCTCTGCGGATTACGTTACAAGTAGTAAACTCGAAGTATCTGATACATCTCTGCATCACTAGCGCCCAATGCACGCAAAACAAAGAGCTTCAACATCATCACACTCGAACTCAGCTCCCGTAGCCACACTCGACTAAAACGGAAACTCGAGCCATACACACACATGAAACCCTAAAGCTCCTGATTTCGTCTGAATGCATCAGCAACATCATCCCAGATAGATGATCAAAGTACAACCTCTAGCCTTCTCGAACAATTCAAAGGTGCAGCCATAGTCATGAGTCGACCTCATCCATCTACACTGCCTCAAGCCCAAATCTGGCCGAAAATGCAAGTGGAGGAAACTCAAATAATCAGTGAACATCCTACACTGCGCTACACACCATAATAGTAGTGTCTCGAACTCTCCGATGCTAACATAAAAACAGCTACACCCAAATCATACACAGGGTATGTAGCTTCATAAAGTTCCACTGCCTGGAATAATGAGCCACCGCTCTGCTACACAGCATCAATACACAACCAAATCTAAATCTCGATGCATCGCCATAACCCACGAACTCGTCGCGGTCATCAGATAAGGTCAAAACCGAAGCAACAGTCAACCATCCTACAGGAGTAAGTAACTCTCCTCGCGTGCATCGAACACTCGAACTTGACGCCTTCTTCGTCAATCCGAAAAGTGAAGTGGCAATCCAGGAAAATCCTGCACAAGCCGTCGGTAATAGCCTGCCAAACCCAAGAGACCCCTGATCTCTGGTACAATAGTAGGGCGATCCCCAAATCAACACGGCTTCTATCTGATCAAGATCCACGCCAACTCCCTCGGATAACATCACACAGTCCAAAATTTTCACGCTAATCGGTCAAAACTCACACTGGCTGAACTTCGCAAATAGCTGATCATCTCGCAAAATCCGCAAAAAAGCTTGCAACTGCTTCAGGTGTTGGTTCACACTCCTGGAGTACATCAGGAAGTTGCCAACGAACATGACCGCAACTCGTCCAGAAACCGTCTGAAAACCTGGTCCATCAAATCCACACGATCTACGGGGGTATTGGTCAACCAATGAAGTGACCAAGAACTCCTGATGCCTGCACCGAGATCCGAAAGTCAACATAGCCACATCTGACTCATCGAACCTCAACTGATGGTATCCAAATCCGAAATCAATCTTCAACAAGACTGAAGCTCTCGCAAGTTGATCAACCAATCGTCAATCCGAAGCGGAGGATACTCGCACTCCTCTGAAGCAAATCGAGCTTCCGGTAGTCAATGCACCACCTCGTCAAATCATCCAACATCCGTGTAAATAATGCAAGAGTACACCACGCAGATACGCAGGGTCGCATGAAATCTCCTCCAGCAACTCCTGGAGTCGAAACTGTAGCTCCATCAGCTCCGCTGGCTCCGAACAACAAGATGCTGGTAAAATGAGTCCAGCGCCTGGTATAAACTCAATGGTGTAGTCAGTCTCCCGAACTGGAGGAACACCTGGTAACTCCTCCGGAACACACCTGGAAACTCGGGAACCACCACAATGTCACCAATGTCGGACACAGCATCCATAGTATTCACAACATGAGCTAAGCAAACAACACAACTCGACTCCACCATCCGCTCGACCATCACCGGGAAACAGCATCTCGGGGAAATCTGGTCGTTGAAACACAACCTCCTTCTCGAGGTACTCGATCACAGCCAAATGCATCGTCAGTAAGTCCATACCCAAAGTCACACTAATACCACAATGTCTAGCTATAATAGATCCGCGGCTAACCCATATCCTCAAACAAGGATCTCGCGACCTCCGGATGGATACAACACTCTCCAAGACCTCGGAAGTGGAGATGCAGGTACAATAGCCATGGATATCAAACAACTATAACCTCGGAGAAAAGTCTGTCCTCAAACAAGGTCCTGGCACGAACTCCAACATGCCCAACTAGTCGCCCACGTCATATGCGACTTGCTGAAGAACTCGTCAAAAGGTACATTAATCAGACTTCAGGAACAACATAAGGATCTCCTCATAACTCGAAGCTACTGAACCGCTACAACAGCTGGCTGAGGGTGCTCCCTCGCAACGTGACCCGCCTGGTCAACGAAACAGCAACTGAGAGTGTTCCTCGAACATATGTCACAGCGACACCTGCTGCGTGAAAGGATCACCCAAACTCATACCACAGGAACAGGTCCGCTACTCTGTGATCTCCGCCATCATCAAACAGATTCTCTGCTTGATCTGATGGCCCATAACAATATCGGAAAGACCACAGCCTGATGAAGTCACTGATCTCGAGGTGCCAGAACTCAACCTCATCAAAATCTCAACTAAATCCACTTTCCTCAAACCATCACATCGGAACCACACACACTTTTCCTTCTCGATAGCCTCGCCACTGAGTGCAACACACTAAACTCCTCACGGCTAACTCAAGGCACATCAATCAGACTCTCTCTGATACTCAGGTTCAAACTCATCTCGAATCTCATGCATAACTCCCTCCGGAGCCACATAACTCGTGCAAACAGGGACAAACATATGAACAACGCATCTCTGCCTCAGGTGGGTAAACTCTCCACATATCACTGCTGGGCAGCCTGATAACACCATTACCGTATACACAACACTCTGAATGTAGGCCATGGAGTCGCAACAGGAACTCACACAATATCAGTCCACCAAACACAATAATCTGAATCAGGCACACATCACCGCCACAAATCTCAACTCTGAGGCAACATATAGACGTTCATTTACACATCCCCAGGCAAACCGTGCCACACCATTCTCTGAACTCTGAATACTCATCTAAATCCACAATTCTCTGGCAACTCATTCGTCGAATGATCCTCAACAGGATCCACAACCGAAACGACACGGAAAGCACGTCAGGAGGCATCCTAATGAATACAATATCGCTCACAACAAGTGGAACGTAATCATGGAACTTCAAATATTTGAAAGCATACAACACCCGGAATTTGATGATTATCCGCCGGCCGGTCGGGTCACCATTCCAGACATGCTGTACATTCTCAAATATCCTTAGTAAACACGACTACAGAAGTCTACAGAACCTGTAACCTAATGCTCTGATACCAAGCTGAAAGGACCCAACCCCGATTTAGCTCCCTAAACCGGAATCAAACCCTTCCGAAAACGCGAACCAACAAAAACCGTAGAAATTTTGGCAGAGTTTCGTTACTAACGTAGAATTACCATTACCTGCACGCGGAAATTACACTTCATCCTATGCCACAAAAAGCAAACCGTGGGCACCAATCCCATCCGGATTTCTCAATATATCAACAGTAAAGTAAAATAGTAAGTATATATCACTATAAAAAAACAACACTTAGACCACGGAAACGTAATTGTTCCGTGGTCCAAGTGACACCTGGACGACGGAAAAGACTCCGTGGTCCAAGTACCACCTGGACGACGGAGAATACCATCTCCGTCGTCCATGCGGTCACCTGGACCACGGATTCTTTTCCGTCGTCCAGGTGATCACCTGGACGACGGATACGGCATTCTCCGTCGTCCAGGTGATCACCTGGACCTCGGAGTCTTCTCTGTCCTCCAGGTGATCACCTGGACGACGGATACAGCATTCTCCGTCGTCCAGGTGATCACCTGGACCTCGGAGTCTTCTCCGTCCTCCAGGTGATCACCTGGACGACGGACATGATATTCTTCGTCGTCCAGGTGATTACCTGGACAACGGACCGACACGCCGTCATCCGAGTATACGTAACGTACTTCCACTTAGACGACGTACCGACACCTCCGTCGTCTAAGTGAAGCATTATATAAGCCCGATGCCAAACTGAATTCATTCCTCGATCTCTTCATTCCATTTGAAGAAGAATTGAAGGAGAAGGGAGAAGGAGAAGGGAGCTAGCTAGCTAGAAGGCCGAGAAGAATCAGGATCGATAAGGGATCTCCGCTGACTAGCTAGCTAGCTTAATTAACGTACAGATATCGAGAAGGCCAGCAGGTACGTACGTACGCAGTTAAAATTTGCTTAATTAATATATATTTAGTGAAAACGTACGTACATATATGCAAGGATGTTAGCTATATATATATATATGTACAGATCGCTTAAATTACGTACGTACGTAATTGATGGATCGATGTAGATCGAGTACGTATAATTAAGCGTAAAGTAATGGACAAATATATATATATATGTAATAATTAATTAATTATAATATTTTGTAGCAGTATGGACAAGAGTTGGATGAAGTTGAAGAATAGATGTGATGTCCGGTATATGGATGGAATTAGCGAATTTGTGAATTTTGCGATAGAACATGGTCAGGGAAAGAAATGTTTCAGGTGTCCGTGTCAGAAATGTCTTAATTGTCAGTATGCGGAGGTTAATGTTATGGTGCAACACCTGTACGAAAATGGTATGATGTGGAGTTACACTACATGGAGTGAGCATGGTGAAGCAGTAGAGTTCAACGCAGCAGACTTCAGCTCAGGGTACAGTTACCATGGTGCCTCATCCAGCGGCAGTGGTGCCGGACCCCCAGCTTGCAACCCAACTGCAGATTTGATCCATGATGCGTTTCCGGGATGTAGTCATAGTGGACACCAACACCAAGGCGGAGGTTACAGTACCACTAATGAGCATGATGACACATTCCCCGCAGCTAGCTTGGCCACTGACACCAGTGAGATGGAAAAGTACAACCGGATGCTACTTGAAGCGCAGACCCCGGTGTTCCCTGGATGTCGAGAGAATGTGTTGCAATATGTGATGGAGCAAATGAAGATAAAAGTGAAGCACAAAATGTCAGTGAGTGCTTTTGACGAAATTCAGGAGCAAATATGTAAGTTGCTTCCTGATGATCACAATCTTCCTAAATCTCATTATAAGGTTAGAAATATCCTGAGCAGCCTCGGCCTAAAGTACAGGATAATTGACGCATGTCCGAATGAATGTGTGCTATTTTACAAAGAGTATAAAGAGTTGGACTATTGTCCCGTATGTGGCCAGTGCAGATTCCAGTTGAATAAGAAGAGTTCAAAAAAGAGAATTCCTGTGAAAGTTGTTCGATATTTTCCCTTGATTCCCAGATTGCAGCCCCTGTACATGTCTCTACACACAGGAGAGGCGATGCAATGGTACGCAGAAAAGCGAATAGATGACGATGTCCTGGGACACGCCGTGGATGGGGAGGGTTTCAAATATTTCGACAGAGAATTTGGAGACTTTGCTTCAGAGGTTAGAAATGTTAGACTCGGCCTATCTACAGACGGATTCAATCCTTGGGGAAGTAATAGCTCCGCCGTCAGCACTTGGCCAGTTATTCTGATGCCGTACAACTTGCCTCCGTGGATGTGCATGAACAAGGAATTTAATTTCCTTACCTTACTAATTCCAGGTCCTAAATCTCCATCGAAGTGCTTAGATGTCTACCTCAGACCTTTGATCGACGAGCTGAAACTGTTGTGGGAAAATGGAGTCCCAACTTATGACAAATTCACTGACACGATGTTCACGATGAGGGCTGCCGTAATGTGGACGATCAGCGATTTTCCAGCTTATGGGATGTTGGCAGCCTGCAGGACAAAAGGATATAACGGATGTCCTATATGTTTGGACGACGTGAACTCTAGTTGGCACGCGGGGAAGGTGTGTTACTTGGGTCACCGTAGATGGCTTCCTCACGACCACCCGTGGCGACAGGATGAAGCTCATTTCGACGGTACGGTGGAGAACAATCCTAAACCCCATAGTTGGTCGGGCAAAGAGATTTTAGAGAGGTTGAGCTATTTCGACTTTGGTGTGTTGAGCAATGACGCGGATGTAAAGAAATGCAATCCAATTCCTCCACATGATCTGAGCTATTGGAATCACAAGAGTATATTCTTTGAACTCCCTTACTGGTCGAAGTTGAAGCTGAGGAACAACTTGGATGCGATGCACATAGAAAAGAATGTGTGCGACAGCGTGGTGGGAACAATTCTTGGTATTAAGTTCAAGACTAAAGATACTCCCAAAGCGCACAAAGATTTGGAATCAATGAATCTAGGTCGTCCCTTGTGGTTGATGAGGGATAGGAAAGGAGTGTACAACAAGATGCCAGATGCACCTTACACAGTGAAGCCAACACTTAGACGTTCTTTATTTCACTGGTTTAAGGGCGTTCGTTATCCGGCTACGTATGCATCTACTATAACTGGAGAAGTGGACGAGGTGCAACACAAGTTTGTTGGTCTAAAGACACATGACTATCACGTTATGCTGCAACGTCTGATTCCAGTGGTAATTTGACCATACTTGCCTCGGGACGTCGTAGAACCAATAGTAGCATTGTGCAGGTGGTGGCAGAGGTTATGCGCCAGAGAATTAAAGAAGTCAGATGTGGTGGAATTGCAACAACAAATTGTGCACATCATTTGCAAACTAGAGAGGATTTTTTCCCCTGCTTTCTTTGACATCATGATTCACCTAATGATCCACCTGCCCGAGCAGGTGCTCATTTCTGGTCCGGTCCAGTACACTTGGATGTATCCTCAAGAAAGGTACGTACAATTAATTAATTAATTTGTTCCACTGGAGATTATATATATACTAGCTAGCTAGCTATATGTACTTATGTAATGTGTACGTTTGATTTTGTAGACAGCTTGGACAGTATAAGTCATTCGTCAAAAACAGGTCGGCCCCGGATGTCTCCATAGCAGAGACATACCTAAGGCATGAGTGTGTTACTTACTGCAACAGGTACCTCAAAGATCCACCCCCTCCCACTGCCTCCGATCGCAGTGCCCGCATCAATCTTTCTGTCGTGAGAAATGTCGTCCGACTGTTTAGAGGAGTATTAAAGGAATCGTTAACACGAGAAGAACTTATTGAGGCACATTGGGTAGTGTTGCGAGACTGTGACGAAGTTGAGCCGTACATGTTGTCATACAGGGAGAGGCTTCAGGCGTTAAATCAAAACAAGAGTTCGCCGTGGATTGAGAAAATGGTTAAGAAGAAGTTTCCCTATTATTTCTTCCAATGGGTACATACGTACGTCTCGGTATTAATTATTTAAATACATATCGCTCATGTTTGTAGAAAGTAAACCCTTATATTAATTTGCCCTTTTTTGCAGATGATTGATCTGCAAAAATCTGATAACCACGGAGGGTGGTGGTCATGGCCAAAGCACTTGCTAGCAGGGAAGCCGGTTAAACACTATATTTATCCCGGATGTTTTGTGAACGGTGTAAAGTTCCATTCATTGGCCCGAGACGAAGGAAGAAGAACACAAAACAGTGGGGTAGCGGTTGGGAAAGATAATGATCTATATTACGGGGCTATTGTATATGTGGTTCAGCTATGTTACGGGAATGATGTCAACGTTTTCCTATTCAAGTGCAGATGGTTCAAGCGTACAAAGGAAGACCTGGGACTATTATCAGTGGATACAAACTCGCACTGGTATGAGGATGAGCCTTTCGCTCTCGCCACCTTAGTTCGGCAGGTGTTCTATCTCGACGATCCGAAAGCCGGTGAAGGGTGGAAAATAGTGAACCATATCTCTCACCGAGGAATATGGAATACAGAGACAATTGAAGGGACACCGGCGACGACTGAAGATGCTGCTGAACCAGAAAGAGACATTCCTGCCTATCAAGAGCCTAATATTTCTATGGTCCGCTCCGATATAATGGACCTGGTTCAAGATGGTGAACGGTTACCCATGCCTGATGGTTGTACAGATCTAACTGAAGATGAGATTATTGATGAGGTAGATGAAGAAGACGAGCAGGAAGAGGACGCGGACGAGGACTCAGGTTATTCGTCGGACGATGTTGAGTACGATGACGAGGATGAGCCGTCGTCTAAAGGGGATGAGGACGATGATGATTATGACGAAGAGTACGGTCAAACGACGAGGGAGATTAATTGGTAATTAATTACTGTAATTATTGTAATATATATATGATCGATGCCGGTTTACGGTAAGAAATTAATCAGAATTATATATCCTGGACAACGGAGAAATTAATTGCAGGTTGTCGCCAAATCTCCATCTCATATAAAACCCTAGCTAAATCCTGGACCCTAAATCTAGCAGTTCGGATCGATCGATCAATTTTTTAATTATATTTTTGAATCAGAATAATTGAACGGACACACAAATGACCGGGGACGACCTAAACCGTAAACCCTAAGGCCCTAACCCCTGAAATCGGGGTTTAGAACTTGGACGACGGAGAATGGTCATTATCCGTCGTCCAGGTACATACTAGGACGATAGATATGGTCATTATCCGTCGTCCAAGTTCACAAACCCTAAACCCTAAACAGTAAGGCCCTAACCCCTGAATTCAGGGTCTATACACCTGGACGACAGATAGCGTCATTCTCCGTCGTCCAAGTTAGAACCTGGACGACGGATAACTTCATATCCGTCGTCCTGGTGATTACCTGAACGACGGAAACGCTCATTTCCGTCGTCTAGGTGCAGATATCATAATTTTTTCTAAGACAACGACCATCTAGACCTTCTTCCAATGCAAAGTCTTTTCATCAAGACTTTAGAGTAAACAATTCTTGGTGTGTGAGCTTCGACGGTTCGAAAATCGGAGTTGCGAAATGCCTTGTATCCACGTTTCCGGTTTGTGAAATTATCGGTTTTGCGGTTGACTGTTTCGATCAAACCCTTCCCAAACTTATTATTTTATGGTCCTTTGAAGACAATTATATATTATGTTACGACGAACATATCCAACGGTTGTTTTGTCCAAATTCAATTTCGTTAATACTCTGCTGCAAATGAGTGTCTACTCATGAACAATGAAGTCGTAAAGATTAGTCGATACTTAACATGTTTCAATACGTAAAATTAATCGTCGGTTCAAATTTAACTGTTCATATATACGATGCGTTCATCGATATTGTACGACTATTTCACTCGAATGACAGATCGCTAAATTCCTAGCGAATTATTTTTAAAAATTTGTTTTACGTAATTTGAACCTGGACGACGGAGAATGACCTTCTCCGTCGTCCAGGTTCAAAAACCATGGCGGTTCAAATTTATTTTTGTTTATTTTTTTCATGTAATTTTCACTTGGACGACGGAGACTGACCATCTCCGTCGTCCAAGTCCAATTTTTATGGCGGTTCAATTTAACGCTTTCGTTTTTGGGACCGCTTGGATTTTCACATAGACGACGGAGAATGAATTCTCTGTCGTCTAAGTCCAAAATAATGGCGGTTCAAAGCGTCCCGCCGATTAATTGGCGCCGCTTGAATTTTTTTGAAACCGCCACCTAGACGACGGAAAACATTGTTTCCGTCGTCCAGGTCAACTCAGACGACGGAGAATAGTGCTCCGTCGTCTAAGTGCAACTCTATAAATAGAGTTGCACCCCCCCTCATTTTCTCATCATTCCATCTCCTCCTCTCCTCTCCTCTACTCTCCTCTCCTCCGGCAATCCTCCTCTGGCGACGCTCCGACGACAATTTTTCCGGCGTGGTTCCTCCTCCCCAACGACTCAACTCCGCCTATATTCCCAATTACTCCGGTGAGGTAAATTTCTATTTTTTTTCCTTATTAAAATTATTTTCATTTAATTAATTAAATTCTAAATATAATTTATTAACTAGTTTTAAATATTTCATTATTGTAATTATAATAATGAAAAAGTGGTTAATTATTGTAATTAATAATTATTTAAATGCATAATTGTAATTAGTTGATAATTATTTAAATGAATAAATTTATTATTGTAATTATTTATTATTAGTTGATAAATGAATAAATTTATTATTGTAATTAGTTCATAATTAATTAGTTGATAAATATATAATAATTTATTATTGTTATTATTTATTGTTTTACTTAATTGTTAGTTACGTGTGTTTTCTAGTAAATTGCATGGTAGTACGTATTCGATTTAAATTTAGTACATATGCTTGGTTTATTAAGTCACACTCTTTGGAATAGATGGCGCCTCTTTTCCTAGCTTATCTCCTTAACCCCTCGTGATGTGTGGATTTCATCACCGCACACCATAACCTAAGTGAAGTTATGGACACGAGGTTGAGGGCGGAGTTTGCAAAGGACTTGAGGGAGTGTAAATTTTCGAAAAATTGGCCGAATGTCGGACATGGTGTCTAGAAACGGGTTATGACTGGTGACAGGATTTGGACTAAGAAAGACTTTTGTCGAAATTAGTCCTGCCTCTCGCGTTATCTCTATCCCTAACTGGCCATGTTTTTCGATTTAATCAAGGCTGATTAATTGAAAATTTACACTTTATCGCGCGGGTCGCACGTCCATTGAACGACCGAAAAAGCCAAGCTAGTGTACTCTATTTAAATCTTAAACGTACTTAATTAGCGTAAATTTTTAAGTTGTAAATATTATGGTAAGTAGGTATTTTAACACCGTACTCTTAGGTTTAAATGGCTCCGCCAAAGACGACATCCGGCAAGAAGAAAGCTCAACAGGAGGCAGAAGATGAGATGCTCCGAATGTTGGCGGCCCAAGTCGGTTGGGTTCAACAGGAGGGCAACGACGCTCTCAATCCGGACGGATCATCTGGTCCGTCTGTAGCGCCCTCTGGGGATATTCCCGCTCCCCCATTCATCTCGAGCGGTGATGACGTCGACCCCTTCCAATCTCCGACACCCGGTACCGGTTCAACGGGAAGTACTCAGGCGTCCTCGACCGCCGAATCAATCATGTACAGCGCCCGCCGTAGGCAAAGGAGGGCCCCAACTGACCCGGAACCGAAAAGGACTCGGGGTCTCGTTAAAGGGGGCAAAGCGGAGCGTATTTGCAAGGCGACCGGGAAAAAGATCGACTTGCCGTACGACGAATTCACCGGTGGCCCTCCCACATCTCAGCTAGCAAGTTTCTCGGCGCATGGGATATGGTCAATCATCCGTAAGCGGGTTCGTATCACTGCCCCTACTTGGAAGGAGGCGCCGGATCATGAGAAGGCGAAAGTCTTCAAAGATCTTTCGGTACGTAATACGATCAATTTAGTTATTATATAATATTGTTAATCTCGGCCTAAAATTTCATAATATATACGATTATAATTTTCTATTTATTTTTGATAGGAACAATTTGACGTGGATCCGACACCGGCTATGTTGAGGCATATCAACCAAACCGCCAACTCCATCTACAAAAATTGGAAGTACAAGCTCCATAAGTACTTCCAAGATGTCGGTCCCGTGCCTCCCCCGGTAGAGCTGCAAGGGGATAGAGAAGATGAGTGAGAGTGGTTGTGTAACCACTTTGCCGATGAACAATTTAAGGTATTAATTTATTTATTTTATTTCAATTAAGATAATTGAATTATTTAAATTGTAGTTATTCATTTTTTAATGATTTAATTATGTTGTGTAACAGAAATTCTCCGGTGTCAACAAAGCCAACCGGGGGAAGAAGGAGAAACACCATACTACCGGCGCTAAGCAGTTCATTCAAATAGCCAAGGAGCACAAGGATAAGGGCTCCAAACACCCTTATCTTGATGCAAGCGTAAGCGCGTATGTGACGCCAGGGCTCGATAATGAAGCGAGTCAATGCGGGGTAAGTGATATATATATATGTGCTTTTAATTATAGTAATTATTATTTAAATATGATTTCATTATAATAAATTAATTATTCTTTTGTAGGCAAGGGTGATAGAGTGTGCGCATGAAGAGTTGGCTAACACTCAGCTTGCGTTCCCAAATGTGCCGCCGGAAGACCTGCCTCCTCTATCCTTAGAGAGCCAAATTGCAATCGCGGATGAGGTCTACGGTCGTAGAGCTGGCAAGGAGGTTAGACACTTTGGGCCTAGGGTGGTACGAGATTTGTCGACGACCTCCGGCTCATCATCTACGGGAGGTTCGGGGCAACGGAGAAGGAGTCAGGCAGCGGCCGTCGAAGCAGCCATTTAAGATGCTCGACTGGCACGAGAGGAGAACGAGTCAATGCGGCAAAGACTTGACGAACAACAAGCACAAATAGCCCAACTCATCGCGCTCATGAACCAAAATCGAGAAGTATGTCAACCTCCTCTGAACCCATACCCCGACGACAACGACCCGGCTGGAGGCGGAGGACCCGGCGGCGCATCTGCTCCTCTAGTGTATTAGCTAGCTAGTTAATTATTGTGTTTCTTTATTTCCGAGTTCCGAACAATATTTTATAATTTTTGTGGGTTTTTAATTTGGATGTGTATATATGTACAAATTAATTAATTATTTAATTAATACATTAATTAATATTAAAAATTTAGTTTAATTAATTATTTTCGACTATTTTTCATTATTTGAATTAAATTAATAATATTTAATTTCAATTTTTTTTAAAATTAAATATTCACTTGGACGACGGAGATTATGTGCTCCGTCGTCCAGGTGCACAAACTCTAAACCTAACCTTAAACCCCTAACCCCTAACCCTTAACCCCTAAACCCTAAACCCTAAACCCTGCCATTCTCCGTGGCCCAGGTGTTCACCTGGATGACGGAGAATTAGTTCTCCGTCGTCCAGGTGAACACCTGGGCCACGGAGAAGCTAACATTATCCGTGGCCCACGTGTTCACCTGGACGACGGAAACGCTAATTCTTCGTCGTCCAGGTGAAAACGTGGGCCACGGAGAAACGAGTAATGTCCGTGGCCCATGTAGTCACCTGGACGACGGAGACTTAAAGTTTCCGTCGTCCAGGTGCATACATGGGTCACGGATAATGTCCACGGTCCAAGTTGACTTGGACAACGGAGAACTAATTCTCCGTCGTTCAAGTTCTTGGACGACAGCACTTGGAGCACGGACCTTGGACGACGGAGATTCCGTCGTCCAAGTACTTAGACGACGGAAAACTGCACTTAGACGACGGAAATGCTCCGTGGTCTAGGTGCAGTTTTCTTGTAGTGTATGCACTTTACTGAAATCCGGGGTAAAATCATATAACATAACAACAGACTTCTCAGGGCGACCTCTATCGTATAAACATATAAGTATACCACAGTAGGTAGAACAATAAACCTACTGGAAGCAACAAGGTAGCTCGAGTACTATGCCTCCGACCACGACGTGCGACACCAGAGTCCGAACTGCAAACTGGGCACGGAAACCGAAAAGCCCAGGGGAAAGACATAGAACACGTTAGAGTGAGTGGACGAAAATAAATATCTTTCACCAAGTATATATATAATATAAAACATATGCGAGTCCAAATGCATAAGTGAGAAATTGTACACGAGGGAGACTCTAACTCCTCATGCGTCCGAGTACACGAGGGATACTCTAACTCCTCACGCGTACGGAGCATGCAACATAAAAATCGCGGAATCACTCATGGACTACCACGCGATAGCACAGTCTGAATCACGGGATCCTAGACCCACACGTGATTCCTAGCCAGAAAGGCCTCGGGTCAGGATATCTGTCCCCCCCGGAGCGTACTCGGGGATCAGCCGAGAAGCCAAGGTGTATCGATACAACAACATATACTGAGACTGTACTCTGTGTAAACCAAATCATAAATCTTTTCTATGCATATGCTTAAAACATAATATATACACATGTATACTCGTATACGTATATTCGTATATGCATTATCGTAAAAACACATGCTCGTCGAACTCCGATTCATCACCACGGTCAAACCAGTCAAACCAAGTCAAAAATTCAATTCAGCTTTGACTTTCCAAATCAGGTAAGCCCACTATTTATAGTTTCCCAAAATGGAAACCCCAATAAATACATTTCGCGACAAACTTAAAACCTCCGTAACTCTCGCGTCGTAACTCCGATTCCGATAATTCTCGCGGCCACGAACTCATCTCGACATATTCTTTCAGTATCACCCAAAGTCAAACACACCGGCCAAATGGATAAAAAGTCAACCATTCAAACCAACACATATTAAATCGACAAAATAACCAACAATCGGAAATAATCACAACTCAAACTCCATAACTCAAAATCATGCTCCGGAAGTTCCCACAAACTCGAAATTAAATTCTGAACAACTTCCGTGAAGGATCTGAAGCCAAGTTCTCGTCCGATAATTTAGTCGTTAAGAAGCCCACCATAAAAATCTGAACTTCAAATATTCATAATTAATTCCTCGGTCGTCCAAATAACGATCCGGAACCGCCCACAAACTCGTAATCACACGTACAACGACTCTCGAGAAGAGACCCAGCTCCAATTCTCGGCCAATAATTTAGTCGTTAACAATCCCTGGTGGTTCAAACCCTGTCGTCAATCTACGGCTACGCAGTAACTCATGTATACAGCTGATCATACTGCTGATTCTGGTCCGGGTCGTCACACAAACTTTGACATCTAAAAAACATTGCTGGAGAGCTTCTAATTTTTTTTTTTTTTTTTTACTCTTTTTTCTTTCTTTCTATTCTCTGCAATTTACATACATATTTAAGCTATTTGAACAAGTCTTTCCCCATACATACATCATAGCAATTAAGGAACATCACCAAAAAATGCCTTATTCTCCTCTTGTCGACATTACTTCACACTAAGTCTACAGAACATAGGGTAAACAAGTCTTACACTACGCTAAGTGTTTAGATATTAAAGGTGATGAAAGAAAGGCTTAATTTGGGCTCAAATGGGCTATCTATGGGTGTCGCATCTCCTGCGCACATAAAGGACACATGTATGTTTGGTTTAGTGGTGGAAAACCTAAATACCTTTAATCATATCCAAAATCAGAGCATTTATCAACTTAAAAGCTTTACAAATCTACATGAGTAAGTTCTAGTATTCTCTAGTTCATTGAAATCTATGGCAAGCAATTAAATGAGGCATATAAATATTTTTGAGACATATGCACGAAATTCACTCATCAAAGAAAGTATTGTAAGTTCAAAAACTCACTTTTAAGGGTTGTATGATCTAAAAGCTTATTCTAACATGCGAAATTTGTACCATGTTTATGCAAACCATATCTACTACATGTTATGACAATCAAAATATCTCATTTAGCACTAAAAATTGTTTTAGTGATTTTTCAACACCATATGTATTCTTTTCGGTCCATTTTCATCATAGACTAACTAAGGGCATCCTAACAAGTGCTTATTTTTTAACGTCTTACATCCTTGACATATTGCTTTCTTTTATGCTCAAAGAACAACCTAATCTTGGAAGTGCATCTCCTCTATCTTTTCTTCAGTTTTCAGCTTTTCTGTTCTGACCTCCGTGACTTTAAACAGCATTAACTTACGCTATAGAACTCATAATTTTGTGATCTTTATATGGCTGGAAACTAGACATCCAGAGCTTTCCAACCAAATAAAGAACTCTTGCTAGCTCCAAAAAATCTAAAAAATGTGGCCTTTCAAATGTGACTGTTCTATTTGGAGAGAAGCTGCGAATACTGAAAACACTTGGAGCATGTTCCTCTATTGTATCCTTCAAAACTCAACAAAACATCAAATCCCAAGGAAAACCAATAAATTAAATAAATAAATAAATTAAGTATACATATTAGGGTTAGTAAATACAATGTATAACTTGTGGAAAAAAACGTTAGCCACATGTATGAACAAGTATGTACGTTCGTCATTTATAAACAAGTAGCAAGTATTATGCACAGAACTTACATATTCACAAAAACGAAATCACACAAAGATTTTTCAATCCCCGACAACGGCGCTAAAAATTGATATGTGCAAAACATGCATCAAATATTAACACAAAGTAGACACTCAACACATATCTCACACATATGCAATTTAAAACCCTTCTTTGCAGATGTAGCATTGATAAGTAGGGATCGTTCTTAACCAGGGATTGAGGGTACTAATGCATGACAACGTTTGTAAACAGAAAAGTAAATGTATGGGGGGTTTGAAAAGTTGTTCTAACAACTTTAAGTATGAAAATAAACAAACAATGGCCAGCAAACATATTTAGAAACCCTAAATTCTAACATGCTTCACTTATAGACAAGTAGAAACAATTAAAGAACATAAAATCATAAACATGCTCACTAGACCGAAAATAAAACATTAAATCTATTTATTTACAAGTGATCGACTCATCTTTTTACCTAGCCTTTAATAACTTAATCAATTTCATGCAACCTATTTAGCATCTAAGTCTTTAGCTACGTTTTGCATGCATATTTCATAGTTAAAGTGCCAAACTTGGGAATTGCCCTACATTCAAACACTTTCATAATCTAAACCGGGAATTTCTCAGCATTCAAATTAAGCATTAAGTACCAATAAGCATGTGTAACTAAATTCAAAGAACACTAAATAAACTACAAGAAAAACAGATTAGAATTATTTAACCAAAAGACTTCTTGAAACCAATCCATAATAGCTGAAAATACATACAAGGAAGAATAAAGAGAAGAGAACACGGTTACACTTTTAAATTAGGGAATGGCCATAGACTAGCTACGTAGATGCTCTTCAATGGGGAAGACATTGACACCTTGGGATTGCCAAGCTATGCCTTCCTTAGAGGATGGTGATGACGGTTTGTGGAGGAGGGTGGCTTCCTTGGAGACTTTTAGTATTTTGGAGAGGGGCTCTTAGACAAGATTTTGGCTCTAAGATGAGTGATGCTTGAGAATGTGGCCGAGCTCTACAATTTATAGGTGAAGGATTGCATTTTTCCTCTCCAAACTAGGGATTCCTAGTGTACCCTGGTAAATCTGTCAGCCTGTCTTCAAATGTCTTTTCTGGGAGTTCTAGGGTTCAGAAAATTGTGATTTTGGATTCGTCGGAAAGATCCACTCGAGAGCTTGAAGAATACATATATGATCACTACATTTGGAGTTGAATTGCACATTCTGTGATTGGTTGAATATTGATGAGCTGGAGGCATATATTCCTCTTCCTACTAGGAGTAGGAAAATCTTGATCTTTCCATATCTTGTATTTCTTGAGCTCCAAGTCATTTTGGCCGAACCTACCATATATTGTAGTATATTTTGATATTCAAATAAAGTACTTTTGAGATATACTTGATATTCTTTATAATCCTTAAATCTTCGGCCAATATGCTTGCTTGATTCCTTCATCTTCTTGCCGATTTGCTTGATATTCTTGATACACTTGATCTCCTTGATATTCTTCTCATACTTTCAGATCCAAATGCATTATAATTAGGCTATCATCTTGATCTTGTGCCGCCACCATTCCTAGTTGATTTAGGAAACCTTCATTTGCTGCGTTTTGAGCTCATTTCTGCCTCCTTTATTCATTTTCTTTATTTTGGACCTAAAACAATAAAGTATGTTATAAATAAGAATACTAAGGTCATAGCTTAGCCAAATGTAGAGAGAAATACATTAATAATCTAGCATAAAATGCATTATAATTAGGCTATCATCTTGATCTTGTGCCGCCACCATTTCTTGTTGATTTAGGAAACCTTCATTTGCTGCGTTTTGAGCTCATTTCTGCCTCCTTTATTCATCTTCTTTATTTTGGACCTAAAACAATAAAGTATGTTATAAATAAGAATACTAAGGTCATAGCTTAGCCAAATGTAGAGAGAAATACATTAATAATCTAGCATAAAATGCGTAGATCAGTCTCCTACTTAGAGACACCTTGTGATATTTTTGTTGGTGTAGTTGATGGTGGGTATCTGTCTAAACCACACAAAGGACGTAGCCAAATAGGTTATGTATCAATCTTGGGGAACATGATAATTTCTTAGAGATCAACAAAGTAGACCCTTGTTGCTACTTCCTCGAATTATTATGAGATTATAGCTTTGCATGACATGGTTAAGAAGTGTGTCTGGCTTAGGTCAATCGTATACCACATTCGAGGATCTAGTTGAGTACATTCCACTACGATATCATTAAATTGTATCTATGAGGACAATGTGGCTTCCATTGAACAAATAAAGTTGGGATAAATCAAGGGTGATCACACAAAACACATTTCACTGAAGTTTTTCTTCAATCAGCAACAACAGCTATTGAACATTCATGTGAGCTAAGTGTGTTCGGCTGATAATGCTGCAGACATGTTTACCAAATCCTTACCCAAATCTACATTTTTAAAGCATGTGAGATGCATGAAAGGACCCAACCCCGATTTAGCTCCCTAAACCGGAATCGAACCCCTTCGAGAACACGAACCAAATAAAAACCATAAAAATTTTGGCAGAGTTTCGTTACTAGCGTGGAATTACCATTACCTGCACGCGGAAAATACACTTCATCCTATGCCACAAAAAGCAAACCGTGGGCACCAATCCCATCCAGATTTCTCAATATATCAACAGTAAAGTAAAGTAGTAAATATATATGCACTTTACTGAAATCCAGTGTAAAATCGTATAACATATTCAATAGGAAGCCCAGAGCGACATCTAATACATAATCGTATACGCATACCACAGTAGGTAGAACAATAAACCTACTGGATGTAACAAAGTAGCTCGAGCATTATGCCTCCGACCACGACGTGAGACACCAGAGTCCGAACTGCAAACTGGGCACGGAAACCGAAAAGCCCAGGGGAAAGACATGAAACACGTTAGAGTGAGTGGACGAAAATAAATGTCTTTCACCAGTTGATATATATGTTTAAAATAACATATGCGAGTCCAGGTAAATTAAAACAATAAGTACACGAGGTAAAACCATAATCCTCCAGCGTACTGAGCATGCAAGTAAAAATCCCACGGGGTCACTCATGGACACACACCATGCTAGTACAGTCAGAATCACGGAGTCCCAGACTTCCACGCAATTCTAGCCAGAAAGGCCTCAGGTCAGAGGTCTGCCTCCCCCCGGTACAGGTCACGGGTCAGGAGTCACAGCCTCCCCCAGTACACATCCTCGGGGATCAGCCGGGATGCGAGTGTATCGATACAACAACATATAACGAATGTACTCTGTGTAAACTAAATCACAAACATTTCGATGCAAATGCATGAAACAACATATAAGTGTGTGTATATTCGTATACGTATATCCGTATATGTATAATTGTAAAATATATGCTCATGTAATCCGAAATCTCATACGCATGCTCAAGTTCATAAATCATATAAAAGACTCGCAAGAATTCCGTGAAAAGAAATTGTCCACTCACAGACTGGCGTAACGCGTATCGCGTTAACCCGTGATCCGGCGGAAAGTCCCTCGCCAAACGAACGATCACGAACACCTCGCTTTACTTTCAGATGCTCAAATCGAGAAACGAACCTCCCCGCTGCGATCGGAGCGCGATTTCGAGTCAAATGACATGCAACTTGTCGAAAATCCAAAAAGTCAAACTTGTTGACCGTTGACCGCCGCCGTTGACCGCCGTCCACGGCGGCGCCGCTGCCAGACGGAGAATTTCAAGGCAGAGCCACCCCTATTCCACTCCAAATCATCCACTGAGCAACTTTGTCAACTGCACCGAAGTCCAATTCTCACTCTAACACATCCAATTTCAAGCACAACCGAATGAACACAAAAATTTCAAATCCAAAATTCTCCTTCCGCAAATCGAATTAGAACTCCATACTTACATGGTTAGAATCATGGAGATGAGGGCTACAAAACCCAGTCCTTGTTTGAGCTCAACACGGCCCGAATCGAAAACCACGATTAAACCCAAAAATCACAAACTTTGCTTCAAGTTTTCTCTCTCCACCGTGAGCTGCACCACGAGAGGAGATCGGCACAAGGACGGGAGCACCGAGGCGCACCAAACGGGACAAGGCCCGAGCTCAGAGGTGGCCGGAATCCATCGCCACCGTGGAGCACCACCCTTGCCGACGTGAAATCCTCCTCCACCGAGTTGACTCAGTCAACTCGGTCAACCTCCCAAAATGGTAAGTCACACACTTGTATATATAGCCTTTCCCAAAATAGCAGGTTACTATATATAGCCTTTCCCAAAATAGAAACTTGTAATTATCCTTTTCGACGAACTTCAAACGCGCGTAACTTTCTCGTCGTAATTCCGATTCCGATAATTCTCGCGGCCACGAACTCGTCTCGACATACTCTTCCAATATTACCCAAATTCAAACATATCGGTCAAACGGATAAAAATTCAACCCTTGAATCAACACCCATTTAAATCGACTAAACAATCAATAATCGGAAATAATCACAACTTAAACTTCGTAACTCAAAATCATGCTCCAGAAGTTCCTACGAACTCGAAATTAAATTCTGAACAACTTCCGTGAAGAAACCAAAACGAAATTCTCGTCCGGTAATTTAGTCGCTAAGTAGCTCGCCATATTAATCCGTTTCCGTCGAAACTTCAAATATTCATAACTAATTCCTCGGTCCTCCAAATAACGATCCGGAACCGCCTACAAACTCGTAATTACACGTACAACAACTCTCGAGAAGAGACCCAGCTCCAATTCTCAGCCAATAATTTAGTCGTTAAGAAGCTTCGGCGATTAAAACAACTGTCACAACTCTGCGACTATGCAGTAATTCATGTATACAGCTGATCATACTGCTGATTCTGGTCCGGTTCGTCACAAATCCACCCCCCTTAGAAAAATTTCGACCTTGAAAATTCCGAATCTGCTGGCTAAAAGTAGGAGCACTGCCTCTGCATACTGCTCAACTCACCAGTGTCAACGTCAACTGAACAACTCTAATAACAACCTCCACACAGCAAATAGCTCCGTGCTGAAATCCCTGTACCCTCAAATCTCGAATCTGAACTGGCTCCACATACAATAGCCAAGTGTTCCTACATAAGGAACAGACAGGGTACATAACGCAAAACCCTCATGAAACATGGTTCCGCCACACGGAATATAACACACACATAAAAGCCAACACTATAGGCGATGCCGAACTATACGGCACAATACAATCTCGCCTATGACCACATATGGATCAAAACATCATGGCAAATCACTACTCAGTTCACACACATCAACACATCTCACACACTCATATCAACACAGTTCAAACATCGGACTCGGGCAATTATCAACCCATAACGCTAATCTGAGAATCTGTGGTAGCACATTCCACAAAATCAAAATCAAACGTCAACTCAAACTCAAACCAAACTCGCTCCAGCACAATGGAGTACAACATCGTTCCTCAAAACGACATCAAGCCACGTCAAAATCACAATGGTCAACACACTAGTATCGCAAGCAATCTCGAACAGCTGAAACTGCTGGTCCCAAGTCCTCCGGAACTGCAATACCGAGGTCCACAATACGCCCTCCAAGGCTTGAATAGTCCTCAAAGATTGCTCTCCAATCTGAGGATAAGAACCGGTACTAACTCGTAATCTGGTCCCCAATGCTAGCTGCAAAGCTCACCAACACTCAATCGTAGCTGATTATATCGGTCAGCGAACTAGGACTTAGGCACACCACATAAATGGACAATCTCCATCAAACTCAGCTATACCAGCCTACCACTGAAATCTTTCCCGAAAGTACAAGGAAATGTACTGAGTTCATCAAATGGTCCACAAAGGCCTGACAACTGGTACCACAAACCAAAATACATTCAAACACACACCATTACACAACAACAATCGCCACGTCTAATCGGAAATCTTCAATGGCTGACACTTCTCGGCAAGTCTCTGCCTCCTAGCAATCGCCAGTCGACAAATGTGGCATCTGCACGCACAAGCCGCTACATTCTTCTACAGGTTGTGTCACGAGTAGTAAACTCGAAGTGTCTGATACATCTCCGCATCACTAGCACCGAACGCGCGCAAAATAATGAGCTTCAACATCATCACACTCGAACTCAGCTCCCGTAACTCACAACTCGGCTAACACGGAAACTCGAGCCACACACTCACACATGAAACACTGAAGCTCCCGAACAAGCTCAAAGGTGCAGCCATAGTCGTTAGTCAACCTCATCCATCTACACTGCCTCAACCCCAAATCTGGCCGAAAATGCAAGTGGAGGAAACTCAAATGATCAGTACACGTCCTACACTGAGCTGCACGCCATAACAGTAGTGTCTCGAACTCTCTGATGTTAACATAAGGACAGCTACACCCAAATCACACATAGGATACATAGTCCTATAAAGTTCCACTGCCCGAAACCATGAGCCATCGCTCTGCTACACAGCATCAAAACATTACCAAATCCAAATCTCGATGCATCGCCATAACCCACGAACTCGTCGCGGTCGTCAAGTAAGGACAAAACCGAAGCAACGGTCAACCATCCTGCAGGAGTAAGTAACTCTCCTCGCGTGCATCGAACCACTCGAACTTGACACATTCTTCATCAATCCGGAAAGTATAGTGGCAATCCGGGAAAATCCTGCACAAGCCGTCGGTAATAGCCTACCAAACCCAAGAGAAACTCCGAATCTCTGGTACAATGGTAGGTCAACCCCAAATCAACACGGCTTCTAACTGGTCAGGGTCCACGCCAACTCACTCGGATATCATCACACAACTAAAAATCTTCATGCTAATCGTCCAAAACTCACACTGGCTGAACTTCACAAACAGCTAATCGTCTCGCGAAGTCCACAAAACCGCTCGCAACTGCTCCAGGTACTGGTCCACACTCTCGGAGTACCTCAGGACGTTGCCACGAACATGACCGCAACTCGTCCAGAAACTGTCTGAACACATGGTCCATCAAGTCCACACGATCTACGGGGCATTGGTCAACCCAGCAGCGTGACCAAGAACACATGATGTCCGCACCGAGATCCGAAAGCCAACATAGCCACATCTGACTCATCAAACCTCCACTGATGGTATCCGGATCCGAAATCAATCCTCGAAAAGACTGAAGCTCTCGCGAGCTGATCAACCCACTCGTCAATCCGAAGCGGAGGATACTCACTCTCCTCTGAAGAAAATCAGGCTTCGGGTAGTCAATGCACCACCTTGTCAAATCATCCAACATCCGTGTAAACAATGCAAGAGCATGCAATGCAAATACGCGGGGTCGCATGAAATCTCCTGAAACCTCCTCCAGCAACTCCTGGAGTCAAAACAATAGCTCCGTCAGCTCCGCTGGCTCCGAACGACAAGATGCCGGTAAAATGAGTCCAGCGCCTGGTACAAGCTCAATGATGTAGTCGGTCTCAGAACTGGAGAAACACCTGGTAACTCCTCTGGAACACGCCAGGAAACTCGGAAACCACCTCAATGTCACCAATAACGGGCACAGCAACTGAAGTATCCACAACATGGGCTAAGCGAGCAACACAATCCGTCTCCATCATCCGCTCGACCATCACCGCGAAACAGTATCTCGGGGAAATCTGGTCGTCGAAACACAACCTCCTCCTCGAGGCACTCGAACACAACCAAATGCGTCGTCAGTATGTCCATACTCACAATTACACCAAAACCACAATGTCCAGCTATAACAGGTCCGCGGCTAACGGGCACAGCAACTGAAGTATCCACAACATGGGCTAAGCGAGCAACACAATCCGTCTCCATCATCCGCTCGACCATCACCGCGAAACAGTATCTCGGGGAAATCTGGTCGTCGAAACACAACCTCCTCCTCGAGGCACTCGAACACAACCAAATGCGTCGTCAGTATGTCCATACTCACAATTACACCAAAACCACAATGTCCAGCTATAACAGGTCCGCGGCTAACACATAATCTCCAACAAGGATCTCGCAACCTCCGGATGAATGCAACACTCTCCAAAACCTCAGAAGTGGAGATGCAGGTACAATTGCCATGGATATCAAACAACAGTAACCTCGGAGAAAATTCTGTCCTCAAACAAGGTCATGGCACGAACTCCAACATGTCCGACTAGTCGTCCACGTCATATGCGACTTGCTGAAGAACTCGTCAAAAGAGTACATTGATCAGACCACAGGAACAACATGAGAATCTCCTTGTAAACTCTGAGTTACCGAACCGCAAACGTAGCTGGCTGAGGGCGCTCCTTCACAACGTGACCCACCTGGCCACCGAAACAGCAATTGAGGGTACTCCTCGAACACAAATCACCGCAACACCTGCTGCGTGAAAGGATCACTAACGATCGCCCAACTCATGCGACAGGAGCAAGTCCGCTACACTGTGATCTCCGCCACTGTCAAACGGATCCTCTGCCTGATCTAATGGCCCTCAACAATATCGAAGAGACCACAACCTGATGAAGTCACTGATCTTGAAGTGTCGGAACTCAACCTCATCAAAATCTCGACTAAGTCCACTTTCCTCAAACCATCACATCGAAAACCGCACACATCTTTCCCACACAATAGCCTCGCCATTGAGTGCAACACACTAAGCTCCTCACGGATGTCTCGAGGCATAACAGTCAGACTCTCTCTGATGCTCAGGTTCAAACTCATCTCGAACCTCGTGCACTGCTTCCTCTGAAGCCACATAACTCGTGCAAACCGAAACAACATGGGAAAAATGCATCTCTGCCTCAGGTGGGTAAACACTCCTCAGTCGAATGTTGGGTAGCCTTATAAACCATTACCGTATACACAACACTCTGAATGTAGGCCATGGAGTCGCAACCGGAACTCACACAATATCAGCCCACCAAATACACTGATCTGACTCAGGCAAACATCAGCTGCCACAATTCTCAACTCTGAGGCAACATACAGACGCTCATACACACAAAACCAGGCAAACCGTGCCACACAGTTCACTGAACTCTGAATACCCATCCAAATCCACAATCTCTGGCAAATCGTGCGTCGATTGATCCACAATAGGATCCATAACCGAAACGACACGGAAAGCACGTCAGGAGGCATCCTAATGAATACAATATCGTTCACAACAAGTGGAACGTAATTATGGAACTTCAAATATTTGAAAGCATATAACACCCGGAATTTGATGATTATCCGTCGGCCGGTCGGGTCACCATTCCAGACATGCTGTACATTCTCAAATATCCTTAGTAAACACAACTACAGAACTCTACAGAACCTATAAGCTAATGCTTTGATACCAAGCTGAAAGGACCCAACCCCGATTTAGCTCCCTAAACCGGAATCGAACCCCTTCGAGAACACGAACCAAATAAAAACCATAGAAATTTTGGCAGAGTTTCGTTACTAGCGTGGAATTACCATTACCTGCACGCGGAAAATACACTTCATCCTATGCCACAAAAAGCAAACCGTGGGCACCAATCCCATCCGGATTTCTCAATATATCAACAGTAAAGTAAAGTAGTAAATATATATGCACTTTACTGAAATCCAGTGTAAAATCGTATAACATATTCAATAGGAAGCCCAGAGCGACATCTAATACATAATCGTATACGTATACCACAGTAGGTAGAACAATAAACCTACTGGATGTAACAAAGTAGCTCGAGCACTATGCCTCCGACCACGACGTGCGACACCAGAGTCCGAACTGCAAACTGGGCACGGAAACCGAAAAGCCCAGGGGAAAGACATGAAACACGTTAGAGTGAGTGGACGAAAATAAATGTCTTTCACCAGTTGATATATATGTTTAAAATAACATATGCGAGTCCAGGTAAATTAAAACAATAAGTACACGAGGTAAAACCATAATCCTCCAGCGTACTGAGCATGCAAGTAAAAATCCCACGGGGTCACTCATGGACACACACCGTGCTAGTACAGTCAGAATCACGGAGTCCCAGACTTCCACGCAATTCTAGCTAGAAAGGCCTCAGGTGAGAGGTCTGCCTCCCCCCGCTACAAGTCACGGGTCAGGAGTCACAGCCTCCCCCGATACACATCCTCGGGGATCAGCCGGGATGGGAGTGTATCGATACAACAACATATAACGACTGTACTCTGTGTAAACTAAATCACAAACATTTCGATGCAAATGCATGAAACAACATATAAGTGTGTGTATATTCGTATACGTATATCCGTATATGTATAATTGTAAAATATATGCTCATGTAATCCGAAATCTCATACGCATGCTCAAGTTCATAAATCATATAAAAGACTCGCAAGAATTCCGTGAAAAGAAATTGTCCACTCACAGACTGGCGTAACGCGTATCGCGTTAACCCGTGATCCGGCGGAAAGTCCCTCGCCAAACGAATGATCACGAACACCTCGCTTTACTTTCGGATGCTCAAATCGAGAAACGAACCTCCCCGCTGCGATCGGAGCGTGATTTCGAGTCAAATGACATGCAACTTGTCGAAAATCCAAAAAGTCAAACCTGTTGACCGCCGTCCACGGCGGCGCCGCTGCCGGACGGAGAATTTCAAGGCGGAGCCACCCCTATTCCACTCCAAATCGTCCACTGAGCAACTTTGTCAACTGCACCGAAGTCAAATTCTCACTCTAACACATCCAATTTCAAGCAAAACCGAATGAACACACAAATTTCAAATCCAAAATTCTCCTTCCACAAATCGAATTAGAACTCCATACTTACATGGTTAGAATCATGGAGATGAGGGCTACAAAACCCAGTCCTTGTTTGAGCTCAACACGGCCCGAATCGAAAACCACCATTAAACCCAAAAATCACAAACTTTGCTTCAAGTTTTCTCTCTCCACCGTGAGCTCCACCACGAAAGGAGACCGGCACGAGGACGGGAGCACCGAGGCGCACCAAACGGGACAAGGCCCGAGCTCGGAGGTGGCCGGAATCCATCGCCACCGTGGAGCACCACCCTGCCGACGTGAAATCCTCCTCCATCGAGTTAACTCAGTCAACTCGGTCAACCTCCCAAAATGGTAAGTCACACACTTGCCCAAAATAGCAGGTTACTATATATAGCCTTTCCCAAAATAGAAACTTGTAATTATCCTTTTCGACGAACTTCAAACGCGCGTAACTTTCTCGTCGTAATTCCGATTCCGATAATTCTCGCGGCCTTGAATCAAACATATCGGTCAAACGGATAAAAAGTCAACCCTTGAATCAACAGCCATTTAAATCGACTAAACAATCAATAATAGGAAATATTCACAACTTAAACTCCGTAACTCAAAATCATGCTCCGGAAGTTCCTACGAACTCGAAATTAAATTCTGAACAACTTCCGTGAAAAAACCGAAACCAAATTCTCGTCCGGTAATTTAGTCGCTAAGTAGCTCGCCATATTAATCCGTTTCCGTCGAAACTTCAAATATTCATAACTAATTCCTCGGTCGTCCAAATAACGATCCGGAACCGCCCACAAACTCGTAATTACACGTACAACGACTCTCGAGAAGAGACCCAGCTCCAATTCTCGGCCAATAATTTAGTCGTTCAGAAGCTTCGGCGATTAAAACAATTGTCACAACTCTGCGACTATGCAGTAATTCATGTATACAGCTGATCATACTGCTGATTCTGGTCCGGGTCGTCACAATGCATATGAATTTGAAGATTATCTAAACTCCAAGATTGAGTTACTGATCAGGGGGAGTTCATTTCGTAGCAATCAGGGGGAGTCTACATCACATATGGTCGCTTATGTAGTTGATGCATTGTACTCTTTTTCTCTTCGACTAAGCTTTTTTTTTTACCATGAGGTTTTTGTTTGCTTGGCAAGGTGTTTAGTGAGCCAACAATATCATTCATTAGGATCACGACATAAATGGGAGTGTTTAAGGAAATAATATTGTTGATATCTCAGTGTGTGTCTTGTCCTAATTAGCATAGAAGTAGATATTCTCTCAATCCCTTATTTATAGGGATATTGATTGTAGCAAATTGTAATGCTTATTTAAAAGTCTTCTATCAATGAATAAAGTACAGTTTCAGTCTATTATGTATCTATTTACATTTCTCTTTCAATAGGTTTATAATATTGTTCTTCATATTGAATAAAACACCCTTGTTTCAAGTCACTACTGGAGTCCAGTGCAAATCTACTAATAGATCATAATACTTATCATTGTTATATGGAATAATACAGTTAGGATACCATTTTTTTCCAGCTATACCGTCAAACTAGGGAATGTGCAAACCATTTAGATTTCTAGATAGGGAAAATTGCTAAAGAGGTCATTCAATTTGAGAGTTCAAACAGATTGGTCACTCATATTTGACAAATATTGATTTGGTCATCAATGTTTTGGCTTGTCATTCACATTGGTCATTTTGTCCGTTTTAGACATTAAAAACCACACCTATAATACACATGTGCTTTAATTAAATGAATATTTTTTGTCATTGTCATGCTAATATATAAACTGACTAATATGCACTTTACAAATAATGAATTTTTTTTAATATCCAAAATGGACAAAGTGACAAATCTAAATGGCATGGATGATTAAACAGGTATTTGTCAAACATGAGTGACCAATTCCTTATAAGTGTCAAATATGAGTGACCTCCAACAAACTTTACTTCTAGATATGAAACAATATGTTTATATCGTAGAGCTTTATTTCCTTCGGGGAAATATGCTTCATTTTGTTTATTGGTAGAGTTCACGATAAAAACAAAAAGAGAATATAATTCAGTACTAAAGTGTGTTTATTTTATTTATTTTTCTCTTTGATTTAAATTCTATTCTTAAGATAAACGAGCTTTGATTTACCATACATAAAGACATAATATTACATTATATTTGACGAACACATATTCTAACTAATGTGAAGCTAAGCGAAGGTTGCTAACACATACTATCCCTAAGGGTATATTTAAGCCCGTTTCATGGGTTTTTTGTCGGAAAAATTCAAAACGTCCGAAAATTATTTTAACCTCTCAGCTTAGAGAGTATTATCAACGTGGCCGACCACTGTTGTTATATGGGCATTTGCCATTGATTTTTGGTGTTGAAAAATATAATCTAACATACCATGTAGCTACCCCCCAAAAGTGAGTTTTAAAAATGATTGATCTAAATATCAAATCAACTTTTCTATCAAATTTTGACAAATCAAACATATCATGTCTTGCACATGTCAAATCTAGTGTAAAATTTAACATGCACACTATTAGGCCGCACATTGTAGAATCACTCGTAGTTAACCCTCACAAATATCCCACAGTTAACCTATACCTAATACATTTAATCCACCTGGAAATCAATTTTATGGGGAATTGAACTTCTGACCTCTCAACCTATGAGAGTAATATCAGGATGGTCAACCACTGCACTATCAGCAACTGGTTTAAAATTTAGACAATAGAAAGGAGTATTAAGAATAGAACCTGGCTCGTCAATGGATAGTTCGACGCCTTGGCTATGGAGCAACTACAATTCTCAATTTGGAAAAAATCCTCTTCAAATAGAGAATATTGAGAATCGAAGTAGTTCGTAAGCTACCCTAATACATCTAACCCAATGCTAAATTAATATACAAAATGGTTATTCCTCAGCTAACAAACATCAACATCAGGGTAAAAAAATAAAAATTAAAAAAAAATTCTTCTCTTCAAAGTTCACTTTCGTCGACTTCGGTAGTATTTTGATCAATCTATGTTTATTGTTCATCCATACACAATGGCCACAAAATCAGAAACTGTTTATCAACCGAATTTTTATTTTTATTTTATTTATAAAAACTTCAATCATGCAACCAATGTCACATCAAAAATATGATACAAAAGCAATGCCAGAACTCACAACACTAGAGTCGAAACCCTTTAAACGTTCATCTCTCTTTTCACATCATCTAACCTCAAAAAAATATGTCAGTTGACCCCAACCCATTACGATAGTGTACGACTTATATCAATACAATGTTTGAGCTTTCAACCATTTTTTCTTCATTCCGTCGAACACCTAATGTGCCTCCTCCAATTTTCTAGGCTTGCTCATGGCCCAAAAAATTTGTGGGAAGCCCAAGATCCAACGAGTTCAAGCCTAGTTTGGCCCAAAAAAGTCCATAGACCGGGATTGGGCCGAGGTCCCAAAATTCATAGGTTCGGCCTGCCAAGGCTTATCGGGACCCATCCAGTCTGCACATATACCCCATCAAATATAAAATTATAGGTTATATTATTAACATAGACCTCTAAAATGCCTAAATTTACCTTAATATAAGTCATTCATATACCAATTATTAATTTTTGAAGCTTATATATTATCTAATGTATGTAATTATTCATATAAATGATAATTAAACATTATGGAGAATTATTTAAAAACCAAAAATCAGATTTTATTTAAAAAAAAAACTCAACTTATGACACCAAGGTATAAAAGACAAAACTTTTTTTTCTAAAAAAATCCAGCTGACATAAGTTTTTTCCCAAAAAACCCAATAAGTTATAAAACCTTTTTTCCTAATTTAAATTCTTCCTCATCTTTAAGAGAGAGCTGCGCAGCTCTCTTTTAAAGACGAGGAAGAAGAGATTCTCTTTTCCTGGAAAATATTGAGGAGGGAAGACAGAGCTGCGCAGCTCTCTCTTCCCTCCTCAATTTTTGCCAGGAAAAGAGAATCTCTCTCTCTCTCTCGCGATCACGATCACGATCTCGCCGCAACAAAATTTTTGTTCGATCTCATCGTCGTATAAAACTGAAAATTTCAAGCGTTTTAAGTTTTAACGCTCTCTCTCTCTCTCTCTCTCTCTCTCTCTCTCTCTGACTCGCTATCTCTCGCGATCGTTGTATATAAATTGATGATTTTAAATGTTCAATTTTCTTGTACATCCAATTTCACTTTGTTTTTGTATATGATAGATGATTTGAATTGATGTTGCACAAAATGGTTTTTGTTCGTAGTTGTATTAATCAATTTTATAATAGTATTAATTGATTACTTTGCTCCTCAAACTATGAACATTGCAAGATCAAAATTTACTGAATTAGGTCTAGATCTGATCTTGGTTCTGAAGATGTGTTTGGATATCTGTTAATGTATTTGTTTGACTATCTATTAGAGTATCTGTCAGAGTATCCGTTTGTCTATTTATTCTATTAGAAGTATCACTATCAGAATTCTTCTCATAGCCGACGACTTCAAGAAAAAAAGGCTGACAACACCAAAAATCGTCGGCTGACGATTTTTGCAACAAAATCGTCGGTTATACTCTTAGCCAACGCTTTATAGCCTACAGGACTATAGCCGACGATTTTTATGAAGTCGTCAGCTATAGTATAAAATCGTCGGCTATAGTCCTGTAGGCTATAAAGCGTTGACAAAGAGTATAGCCGACGATTTTTGGTGTTGTCGTCGGCCTTTTTTTCTTGAAGTCGTCGGCTATGAGAAGAATTCTGGTAGTGTATCATACTTAACTGTTAGTTAACCAAAGCATTTACATGCGTTTCTTCAACTCTTTAACAACTTTTAATGTTTTCTCTGCAGTATATTCAATGACAAGAACACCTTCTCCAATCATTGTGAAATATATTCACTGTCGAGAAGGTGTGATGGATATTTTAAGTGCTGATATCAGACTTACTGACATAAGGGATACAACTCAATCTTGACATACAATCCTTCAACTTTTACGCCAAATCTTTGAGATTCTGCCTCCCCCACCGCTAGGATTTGATGGAACAAGCAGCAGCAAGAAGAGGAAGCATTGAAGAACTACAAAATTAGAATTCTATATTTGATTTTGTAGTTTATTATGTACTTTTAAATTTTTATAATTTCTATTGTTGTATTTTGTTTCCTATTATCAATGAATCTATCTTAGTTTAAAGAATGAATGGTGTTGTTTAATTTTTGTCCATCAATTCTATCATTTTCAAAGTCTATCTGTCCAATTATCTATTCAAGTATCTGTTCATGTATCTGATCATGTATATGTTAAAGTATCTATCATTTCATTCAAAAAATTCCAAAACTTAAGGAGTGTTTCATATTGTTCTTTATGTGTCATCAGTGCCATCATATAAAACAAATGAAGAAAAATTGGAGACAAATAGATGACGGCTTAGAAAAATGAACACACGTAACATAAACGACATGTCATTTCTAAACTATCCTGGATAGTTGTTTAGAGAGCTGCCTAAGTAGCTGTCTTTGGTTTATAAAGTGTGTTTCACTACTAACTATGCACCCAACTTTGAGTTAGTTTTTTGTTGTAGAATACATCATAAAGTGCAAAAACAAACATTTCATTTGATAGGCTTAATACATTAATTCTCTCATTCAAAATTCCAGAGCAACACAGACAAATATTCAAATAGATAGTCATATGATTACATTCATAATGCTCACCAAATGTACTCACTACCAGAAAAAAAACACTTTAGCCGACGAAAGTAAGAAAATATGCCGACGATTTTTTTTTCGTCGGCTATACTTTACTTTAGCCAACGAAAACTTTGCATCATCGCCTAAAATTTTTACTTGTCGGCCTAAGTATTTAAGCCAACGAGGAAAAAAAGTCGTCAGCTTTAGTTGAAAAAAATCATTGGCTAAAGTTTGACTTTTGCCGACGAAAATTTTATTTTTAGCCGACGAAAAATTATGACTTTTAGCCGACGAAATAATAATATCATCGGTTAAAGTTCTTTATGTTTACAGATCTGGACAGCAACTAATTCATTCGGAAAAAAACGGGAGAAAAACACAAATCGCTCTTAAATCGTTGGGTGTTGTCGGAAGCTGTCCAAAATGAGTTCGTGAAGCTATATCCCGCTACATATATATAGGTACGTATATATATGTGTATTGATTATTGATTTTGAGTTGAAATATTATATATATTAATTATTGATTTTGAGTTGATTTGGATGAAAAAAATATATATATAATTATATGTTAATTGTTGATATTATGCATATATATAGTATGTGTTAATTTGTAATTAAGTAGTAGAAGAATTAATGTAATTTGTAGTTTAAAGATATATATAAATATAATGATGAATTTTTAATTAGTGCATGTATATATATATATATATTCAGGATGGACAAGAGTTAGATTTGCCTTCTAAAATGGGATCGAAGATATGTCGTTGAAATGTGGAGTTTTGTGGAATATATGAAGGCTAATGCTAACGGGAATACAATTCATTATGGCCCGTGTACGAAATGTCAGTGTCGCAGCGATTTGTATCATTTTTCCATTGATATAGTATGGAGCACTTGAAGAATAACAATTTTTGAGATAAGTACATATGTTAGATTTATCACGGTGAAACATCATTAGCGGGTCAGGATGATCATGTACAATTTCCTGAGAGGGCTAGTACATCCAATGATCCAACGACGAGGTTGATCAACGATATGTTTCCTTATGTGAGCGGCGTATTTTCTCAAGTACAACGGGTGTAATAAGACTGCTCTTGAAATGGTCTTAGGAGTAATAAAGGTCAAAGTGGAGAACAAATTGAGTGTCAAGGCTGTTGATGATTATCTTGAGTTGACTGCTTTGATGCTGCCACCCAGTCATCGCCTTCTTACCGCTCATCGTAAGGTGCGACATATCCTAAAAGATCTTGGCATTACCTACATCAAAATCCATGCATATAGATATGATTGCGTTCTCTTCTGGGGTAAAGATTCTGAAGGGAATGATCTTGAAAACCTTGATGCTTATCTGGTATGTCACATGGATAGGTATAAGTTGACTCTTGCAAGGAATAAGAAAGCTGTGAAGATACTTCAGTATTTCCCTATGAGGGATAGGCTGGAATGGTTGTACATGTCTTCACACATGGCTAAAGCTATGAGATGGCATGCTGAGAGGGATTTCCCTAACAATGATACCCTTATACACCCTGCTGACGGAGAGGCTTCGAAGCAAGCCTTTGGGGTGTATCCTTATTTTACATCGGAGGTCCGAAATGTTTGGCTCGGGCTCTCATCTGACAGATTCAACCCTTTTGGCAACATGAGTTTTTAATATAGTATATGGCCAATTATTTTGGTACGGTACAACCTCATCCATGAATGTGCATGAAGAAGGAATATAATATGCTAACTCTGTTAATTTCAGAGCCAGGTTATCCAGGAAAGTGTATGGATGTGTATTCGAGACCCTTAATTGAGGAGCTTAAGCATCTGTGAAACATTGGTCATCCCACTTATGACAAGTACAATCATAAGATATTCCAGATGCGTGTCATGGTTGTTGGCACCATCAGTGAATTTCCTGCCCACGAGATGTTGTCGGGCAACGTTGTTAGGGTATACAAGGCTTGTCCAGAGTGCCTTACTGATGTAATAAGACTGCTCTTGAAATGGTCAAAGCTGATTAAAGGTAGGTGGGTCATGCCTTTCGGGCAGTTGAGCATTCAGTTCAATGCTTACAGTAAAAGTGCAGAAATGTGTTATTTTCCGTTAACGAGCTTGTGGACCAGAGTTTGACCGAGTTCGAGTTGGGTTTGTGTTATATCGGAGGGATTTGCAACTCGTTTGTTTCTGATTTCCTAACTGTGGTGGTGTGGTGTCGTTTTTGCTGGTTGTTTTGTTCTAGTATTCAATGTTTATATATTGGCTTTAAATTCTCATCTACACGATTCATTTTCTAAGTAAACTGAATTATAGTTCTTTGTCATCTAAATAGACTACTCATACATATGAAAAGTTACAAAATTTTCCATCTTATGCAGGAGAAGCCAATACTTAACGAGCATGTGGTGTTATTGTTGCCTGCAGCTGCTTATGCTCTTTGTTCTGGTTGTGCTCCTTTTATGCAATGCCGCACTGGACTTCTCCAATGTTACACTTGTCTAGATGTTACAAACACTGTTCATAAGGTATGCTTTAATTCATTATTTTTACCTTTATTATTCTCTGCCATGAAAATTTATGTTTCACAAAAAAATGCATATCACTATTGTAGACAGAAGATCCTGAGCACAGCTGTCTTTATGGACTATTTGACTGCACTGTGGAAGTACTCGCTAATATTGGTCCTGGTCTCAAAGTCGAGGTATTCGCATGTTAGTTTTATAGGCACTGAACTGGGTTTGATTGCTTATTGGGTCTGATACTTTGCTATTGTCCTCAGGAATCCCCATGCCAATACTATCCAAATCTACGGCTTCCTAGGCAGTTAAGAGAACCACTGCTTTCTGAGATGGAGAATCTTATACTTGGGGCTTTAGTAGATAAGGAGATGGGAAGGAAATCTTTATCAGATATATTCTTCAAATGTGCTATATTGTCAAACTTGATCTATGGTGCAGTCTTGACAAGGTTTGTCTTTTCAATCTATTTAATTAGTTGTTTATACATACTCTTCTGTGTTGTTTGCTTTGATAAGATGTTAAGTAGGGAAGAATAAGATAATGTGGATATATATATATGTGTATTTTTTATAAAGATATCCTCCTTTCATGTTTGAGAATACCATGCAGTTGTTTTTCTAGATATCAATTATTAGTATTTTTTGGTGAGTTTTTGAGTAAAAATAGTATTCTTACACGGACATGTAAATTTGGCTTTATTCTGGAGTACCTGCTTCTTGACATGCATATTATTTATGAGACTATTATGTTACGTTTTCAGTTGGCATTCGTCTTGTTAGTTTGATTCCTGCTTTTAATCCATATAAATTTCTTGTATCCTTATATTTTGAGTCTGTGTTGCACTTGTGTGTACGTAGGCAGCGGATACATGTGCACTGTACACCTGTCATGTTTCCAAAGATTTGCATCATGTCTGAAATTTGTAAATCTTCTTGTTATACATGTGCACTGCAGACTTGTTATGTTTCCAAATATTTGCATCATGTCTGATTTGTAAATCTTCTTATTTTGAAGACTTCCTCTTCTCATTGTTCCATTCTTAATAAATGTTCTAATTCACCTTAGGAAAACTAATTGCATCATGTTGTATGTGAACATACTAGTTTTAAGGCCTTTTTGTGTTCCTTATGAATTATGATATGCTGTGAAAGCTTGCAGTTATATATATATTTGTGCTTCCGAACTTCAACAAATTATGGATATATAACGCCTGACCTTTTATTCATATTGTAAGACAATTTGTATGATTTACATGCTCAGATTGTTGATACCTTGCAATATTTGATTTGTATCAGGAAAAGAGAGGAAATTTCATCATTTGTATCAAAATTGGGCCAGTACCTGTTGGAATTTCTCATTTGTGCCGTTACCATCATCCAGGGATTTCATCATCCAGGGATGTGATTGTCTACCATCATCAACCATAATCGTATAACACATGCTTATCCAGGAAAGTGTATGGATGTGTATTCGAGACCCTTGATTGAGGAGCTTAAGCATCTGTGGAATATTGGTCATCCCACTTATGACAAGTACAATCATAAGATATTCCAGATGCGTGTCATGGTTGTTGGCTCCATCAGTGAATTTCCTGCCCACGAGATGTTGTCGGGCAACGTTGTTAGGGTATACAACGCTTGTCCAGAGTGTCTTACTGATGAGTGCGGCAGACTTAATGAAAGGATCCAACCCCGATTTAGTTTCCTAAACCGGAATCAAACCCCTTCAGAAAATGTGAACCAATAAAAACCATTAAAATTTGGGCAGAGTAACGCTACTAACGCGGAATTGCCATTACCTGCACCCGGAAAATAACACTTCATCCTATGCCACAAAAGCCAAACCGTGGGCACCAATCCCATCCGGATTTCTCAATATCATATCAATAACAATAAACAGTAAACATAACTGTAATATATAGTATATCCGGGAAAAACCGTATAAAACATGTATCATGACATATTAGAGCGACCTCTAGTGTAAATATATACAAAATATACAACAGTAGGCAAAACAAGAAACCTACTGGAAAACACAGGTAGCTCGAACAACTAGCCTCCAACCACGACGTGAGACACCAGAATCTGAACTGCAAACTGGGCACGAAAATCGAAAAATTCAGGGGAAAGATATGAAAACCGTTAGAGTGAGTGAACGAAAATTTATATCTTTCGCCAGATGATATATGTTATAATAACATATGCGAGTCCAGATGAATAAATATAATAAATTACACGAGGGAAACTCATACTCCTCCAGCGTACTGAGCATGCATGTAAAAATCCCACGGGGTCGCTCATGAACACATCTGTGCTAGTACAGTCCGAATCACGGGATCCCAGACCCATATGTGATTCTAGCCAGAAAGGCCGCAGGTGAGAGGTCTGCCCCCCCCCCCCCCCCCCCACGGTAAAGGCCTCGGGTCAGGGGTCACAGCCTCCCCCGGTAAACATCATCGGGGATCAGTCGGAATGCAAGTGTATCGATACAACAATATATACTGAGACTGTACTCTGTGTAAACCAAATCTTAAATAGTTCGATGCAAATGTATAATGCAATAAATAAATGCTTATACGTAATGTATAATAATATAGGCATAATCGTATAACACATGCTCATATATACCATAATCTCATATGCATGCTTATGCTCGTAAAACGTGTATAAAGACTCGCGATTATCAGTGAAAATAAATTGTCCACTCACAGGTGAGCAAAACGCGCACTCGCGATAATCACGTGGCCCAGCGGAAGATCCCTCGCCCGAAGCACGATCTCGATCCCCTGAATAGTCATAAAATATATCTGATCAAAATCATAATTCCCAACACTGTACCACACCGCGGAAACCAACTGTTCCCGAGAATATACAATACTGTACAAAATAATCGACGAAATTCCCGAAATCTCTACTCGAAACCCTCGACTGAAAATCTGATACCCAAATCAACTCAAAAACCTCAAGGCGACGATCGGGGCGCGATTACGAGAAAAACGACATTAAAAACATCGAAATCCAAAAATTCAACGGGTCGCTGGAGCTCCGGCGTTGACAAAGGGACCACCACCGTGGCCGGAAATCAGCTCGAAAGCCACGGTGGTCCAAACCGGCCGGAAAACTTCCCGGACCGATTCCAGCGCCGTCATGCCACCTCGTCCCCTCAAACCAAAGGGAAAATGATCCTGAACTAAAACCCAACAAAACCCATCAAGTCTCATCGCCGGAGAGCAACCGGAGCACCGTCCCCGTTCAAGGCCGATTCCGGCGAAAAATCTCCAAAATTCAACCCCTCCGTTCTACCTCATTCCGGCATCAATTTGAACCATTCCAAGTTCTAATCAACATAAAATCAAGAGAGGAATCGAAATATACCAAAGTCCAAGCCGGAGGTGGCCGGAATCGTGAAATCCGACGGCGGCAGCACGGTGGAGAACCAGTCAACGAAAGTCAACGGTCAACTCTCTGGTCAATGCCGGTCAAACTTCCCAAACAGTGTTTTCCACAATTTTTCGACTATTTCCGATATTTATACTCGCGCCTCGGGACGATCGACGGTCCAAAACGGATAACCATTACGATTTGGATAAACTCGATACGAACGGATAAACTCGTCGATAAACCGAAACTTCAAATAATCATATTATATTCCTCGGTCATCGGAAAAATCATCCGGAATCGCCCACGAACTCGAAATCACGTGTATAACAATTCTCGAAAAGAGACTCAACTCAAATTTTAGGCCGATAATTAAGTCGTAAACAAAACAAGCAAACCACACAATTAACAAAAAACTGCAATTACGTGATAACTTGTGGATTACGCTGCTTACTCTACTGATTCTGGTTCGGGTCATCACACTTAATTGCAAGAAGATTATCCAGATGTGTCACTATTGTTGGCTTGGACTTGATCACCTATGGCGGGCGGATGACAAGGCATTTTATGGGGCTGTAGAAAAGGATGTGCAATCTAAGAGATAGACGGAAGATGAAACTTTGTAAGTGCTAAATGAATACGATTTTGGGCAGCTCAGCAATCATCCTAACATAGGCGGCAATACTTGGCAGACCCGACAGGTATAAATTCTGGACACACAAAAGCGCATATTCTGGGAACTCTCGTACTGGAGTAAGTTGTTGATCAAGCACTATCTTGATGTCATGCACATAGAAAAAAAAGTGTGCGAAAGTGTGGTGGGCACAGTGCTGAATTGGGAGGGAAAAACTAAAGACGGCCTTAAGGCATGCATTGATCTGAAAAGAATGGGTTTACGAAAACATTTATGGTGGAAAGAAGGGAAGAAAAAAATGTCTCAAACTCCTTACACCATCAAGTCTGAACAGAAGAATGAAATTTTTAGATGGATGGGTAATGTTAGGTATCTTTCAGGCTATGCAGGAAATATAGGTCGGTGTGTTAACTTCCGGGACACTAAGATGTATGGAATAAAGAGTCATGACTTCTATATATTGCTTCAACGTCTCTTCCCTATTTTCATCGTCAAGTGGTGGAGCCGCTATTAGCGTTGTCAAGATTTTTTCAGAAGTTATGCACTAGAGAAGTGAAAAAATCAGACCTAAGGGAAATCCAAGAGGACATCATTTTTATCATGTGAAAATTTGAGAGGATATTTCCCCCAAAGAATTTTGACATCGTACCTCACCTGATGATCCATCTTCCTGAATAATTGTTGCTTACTGGTCCTATACACTACACTTGGATGTATCCCATGAAAATGTATGATTCAACATCCGAAGATCAATCTGTTTTTATATAAAATTGTTTTTCAATAATCATAACATGGCATTTGCAACTTGATAGACAACTGGGGGACTATAAAGACTATATGGCTAATAAATGCACACCTAAAGGGTATAGCTGAAGCATATCTTGTGCACGAATGGGTAACGTACACCAACTTGTATTTGGGAGCGTTGGAGGACCCTCCACAACATATGCTGGTAGATGAACCACAGTTCAATCTTTCTATCCTCTCCTATGATGTTGAAGTTTATGGAAAGTTGCCAAACTCGTACCGGTTGGAACCATATGAGCTAGTTATTGTCCAATGGTGGGTATTGATTAACTGTCAAGAAATTCAATACTAGAAAGACTTCCATCTTTACTGTGATGAGGTTGTCGGTGATCTTGAGTAGCACAATAGGGAGTTTGCAAACTATTTTGGTGGCTGGGTACGTATATATATATATATTTACTACTATATATATATCAATATTCACATTTATAGTTAATGGTTGTGATTAATTTTTTAGATGAACCATATACAATTTGATGGTCACCCAAACTGGTCACACAAATTAAGACTTTTGGCAATCAGTAACTTCAAGAGTTTATTCGATGTGTAAGGTCAATGATGTGTAATTTATATGTGAACATAGAGACGACAGAGGGAGAACACAAAATTCTGAGTAATGGTGCATGGTGAGCGGAATGACATTGACTATTACAGTGTTCTCCATTCAGTGGTTGAACTAATTTTTGGGGAAGGCATGACAATGCACTTGTTTAAGTGTAGATGGTTTGATACTAACCCTTGGAACACAAGGACTGATCAGTACGGAATATTTTCGGTGAATACTGCTAGAAGCTGGTATGAAGACGACCCTTTTATATTAGCCACAACGATAAAACAAGTGTTTTATCTTGATGATCTGGTGCACAAAGATGCGTGGAAAATAGTCAACCATGTTGTTCCTAGAAACATATACAGTGCTGCTACACTTGGAGAGACCGAAGCTAATGAAGAAGATATTGCATACCAAGAGCCGAACGTAGTTGGTAATCCTGAATCCTCTACAATTCGCCTTAATAATGTGACACCCGGTCGTGGGGTTCGAATTCGTGACGAAGATGTAAGGCTTAATGTAGATCCAAATGCCGTCGACGAAGACTCCGGTGACGAGAAGCGGCACATATTACCAGAAATTAACTCGGACACCGAGGAAGACTCAAGCGATGATTCTTAATATGAGCCTTAGTTAAACAGGAATTTGTGTGAAACGTGTTTTCACATGAGCCTAATTTTTTAAAGTATTTTCATATTTTACCCGACGAAAGAGATAAAAGTCGTCGGCTAAAGTAGCTTTAGCCAACGAGTTTCATACTTTAGCCGACGAGTTTCATACATAGCTGACTAGTTTCATATAATAAGTATTTTCGTCGGTTATACTCACTACAAGAAAAACGCACTTAGACGACGGAGCGTTTCCGTCGTCTAAGTGAGTTTTTCCGTCGTCTAAGTACTTAGACGACGGAACCTACGTCGTCCAAGGTCCATGCTCCAAGTGCTGTCGTCCAAGCACTTGGACGACAGAGAATTTAATCTCCGTCGTCCAAGTTCACTTGTACCACGGACAATCTCCGTGGCCCAGGTGATCACTTGGACGACGGAGAACTGAATCTCCGTCGTCCAGGCGCTTACCTGGGCCACGGAGAATGTTACAATCTCCGTGGCCCAGGAGCACCTGGACGACGGAGAACTTAATCTCCGTCTTCCAGGTTCTCACCTGGGCCACGGAGAATGTTACAATCTCCGTGGCCCAGGTAACCACCTGGACGACGGAGATTAAGTTCTCCGTCGTCCAAGTGATAACCTGGGCCACGGAGATTGTAACATTCTCTGTGGCCCAGGTGAGAACTTGGACGACGGAGAACTTAATCTCCGTCGTCCAAGTGACTATTTAATTTTTTTTTTTAAATAAATTGTAATTAAATATTTATTAATAATTGAATTTAAATAATGAAAAATGATAAAATTAATTAAATAAACTAAATTTTTAATATTACTTAATTATTAAATAATTAAAATTAATTTGTACATACACATCCAAAAAACCCATAAAAATGAAAATATTGTTCGGAATGCGGAAAGAAACGAGATAATTACTAAACTACTAGCTAATTAACACACTGGAGGAGCAGATGCACCGCCGCGTCCCCCGCCTCCAGCCGGGTCGTCGTCGTCGCGGTATGGGTTCGGAGGAGGTTGACATACTTCTCGAGATTGTTGCATGAGGGCGATGAGTTGGGCTATTTGTGCTTTTTGCTCATCAAGTCTTTGACGCATGGATTGATTCTCCTCTCATGCCAGTCGATTCTCCTCTCGTGCCAGTCGAGCCTCTTGAATGGCTGCTTCGACGGCCGCAGCCTGAGTCCTTCTCCGCTGCCCCGAACCTCCCGTAGATGATGAGTCGGAGGTCGTCGACAAATCTCGAACCACCTTAGGCCCGAAGTGCCTAACCTCCTTGCCAGCTCTACGACCGTAGACCTCATCCGCGATTGCAATTTGGCTCTCCATGGATAGAGGAGGCAGGTCTTCCGGCGGCACATCTGGGAACGCAAGCTGAGTGTTAGCCAATTCTTCTTGCACACGCTCTATCACCCTTGCCTACAAATGAATAATTAATTTATTATAATGAAATAATATTTAAATAATAATTACTATAATTAAAAGCACACATATATATATCACTTACGCCGCATTGACTCGCTTCATTATCGAGCCCAGGCGTCACATACGCGCTTATGCTTGCATCGGGATAAGGGTGTTTGGAGCCCTTATCCCTGTGCTCTTTGGCTATTTGAATGAGTTGCTTGGCGCCGGAAGTATGGTGTTTGTCCTTCTTCCCCCGGTTAGCTTTGTTGACACCAGAGAATTTCTGTTAGACAACATAATTAAATCATTAAAAAATTAATAAGTAACTAAAATTTAAATAATTCAATTATCTTAATTGAAATAAAAAAAGTAAATTAACACCTTAAATTCGTCATCGGCAAAGTGGTTACACAACCACTGCCACTCATCTTCTCTATCCCCACGCAGCTCTACAGGGGGAGGCACGGGACCGATAGTTTCGAAGTACTGATGGAGCCTGTACTTCCAATCTTTGTAGATGGAGTTGGCGGTTTGGTTGATATGCCTCAACATCGCCGGTGACGGATCCACCGCAAATTGTTCATATCAGAAATAAATAGAAAATTATAATCGTATATATTATGAAATTATAACTAATATTAACAATATTATATAATAACTAAAATTGTACGTATTACGTACCGAAAGTTCTTTGAAGACTTTCGCCTTCTCATCATCCGACACTTCCCTCCAAGTAGGGGAATTAATTCGAACCCGGCTACGAACGATTGACCCTATGCTATGCGCCGAGAGACTTGCTAGCTTAGCCGTGTGACGACCCGAACCAGAATCAGAGGTGCGTTTGGCACGATTCTCGAGATTTGAGTTTAGTCGAAGTTTTACGATATTATGTGGTTTGCCAATTCGATTCGCGACTTTGTTTTCGGTCGAGAATTTGGGATGAGTGTCTTCATGGAAATGGTAGAGTACGAGATTTCGAGCTCGTGGGTGGTTTCGGAAGATTTTTCCGATAGCCGAGGAATATTTTATGATTATTTGAAGTTTCGGGTTCCGACGAGTTTATCCGATTGTTTCATGTTATCCGAATCATTTCGTATTTTCATTTCGGACCGTCGATCGACCCGAGGGACGAGTATAAATATCGGAAAGTCGAAAAATAGTCGAGAAATAGTCGAGAATTCATTGTGGGAGTTGACCAGTCATTGACTTTCCTATTTTAGAAAGTGAGCCATCGGACCGAAAGGGAAAGTTTCCCAAACGGGAAGTCACTTTCCGGCAACATTTTTCCGGCCACCTCCGGCCACGAGTCAGGTATGGTTAGATTCCTCTTCTGATTTCGAGCATGATGGTGCTTGGTTTGGAAAGATTTGGTGTTGTTTTGATTGAGTCCGATTGGAGCCGAGATGGATGGTTTCGCCGGTGACGGTGGAGGCTGTTCCGGCGAGTTTTGAGGGTCGAAGTGATGGGGGTTTTGCTCCCCACGCCTCGTAGATGCCTTCTAATGAATTGTTTTGGGACGAGATGTGGTTTGGGAGTGAACCCGATTAGGGATTCGGGTTGGAGTTTTCGATTTGGTTTTGAGAAATTGATGTGGTTCCTTTGTGAATTGAGCTTAGTGTTAGAAGGGAAAGAGGTTCGCATGGATGAGATGGTTTGATCTGGAAACTTTGGCCTTGAAATTCCACCGTTGACGGCGCGCCGCCGCCGCCGCCGGCGGTCAACGGCGGTCAACGGCCGAAAAGTTGACTTTTTCAGATTTCGACAATTTTAATGTCGTTTTTCTCGAAATCGCGCCCTGGTTATCGTACGAAGGTTTTCGGGGTGATTTGGTTAGCCGATTTTCAGTCGAGATTTCGAGTGGGGATTTCGGGATTTTCGTAATTCATTTTGCACTGCATTTCGTAATTCCGGGAACGGTTGGTTTCCGTGCATCAGTACAGTGTTGTGGATTACGATATTGATCAGTTATGTTTTGTGGTTATATTCAGGAGATCGAGATCGAGATCTGGATCGTGATCGTGCTTCAGGCGAGGGAACTTCCGCCGGACCACGAGTTTAGCGCGAGTTCGCGCTAGCTGATCTGTGAGTGGACAAGTTTATGTTTTCACTGTTAATTTGCGAGTTCGTGTATTTTATGATTTCCGTATTTAATTATACGATGTTGTGAGATATGTTGTTTCCGGAGGTATTGTTATATGTGTTTATTTATGATGGCATTTATTACATCGATGTACAAGAGTTGAGAGATTCCTCTGGGCGGGGTTGAGTGGTCCCCTGCGTGCCGCCAGGGTTGAGTGGTCCCCTGGCCTATCACTGTCAGGTTTGAGCGATTCACCTGACGTCGGGTTTGAGAGGTCGCCCGACAACCTCCGTGCATATATATTTTTATGTGTTATGTTTCTTCCGAACTCGCACTGTTTTATATGAGAATGTGTATAACTGGTGAAAGGCATATGTTTATTTTCGTCCACTCACTCTAACGTTTTATTTGCCTTTCCCCTGGGCTTTTCGGTTTCCGTGCCCAGTTTGCAGTTCGGATTCTGCTGTTTCACGTCGCGGTTTGGAGGCTAGTGATCAGAGTCACCTGTGTTTTCCAATAGGTTCTTGTTTTGCCTACTGATGTACATATTGTATATGTTTTACTTTAGAGGTCGCTCTGATACATTCTGATATATGTTGTGCGGATTTTCACAGATATACATATATACATAGTACAGTTTATTTACTGTTGTTGATTATATTGATGTTGAGAAATCCGGATGGGATTGGTGCCCACGGTTTGCTTTTTGTGGCATAGGACGAAGTGTTAATTTCTGGGTGCAGGTTATGGTAATTCAACGCTAGTAACGAAACTCTGCCCAAATTTCGAAAAAAAAATTTTGTTGGTTCGTATTTTCGAAAGGGTTTGATTCCGGTTTAGGTAGCTGAATCGGGATTGGGTCCTTTCAGCTTGGTATCAGAGCATTAGGTTGTCAGATTCTGTAGACTCTTGTAGTTGTGACGCTTAGGGTATTTGAGTTGATACAGCATGACTGGAGTGATGACCCGACTGGCCAGCGGTACTCATTAATACTTCGGGTGTTGTATGTTCTCAAATATCTGTGGTTTCATGATTACGTTCTTTCTGCTTGTGCCTAATGCTTGTCTTGTATCAGTAGGATGCCTCCTCGACGTGGTCCCCGTGTTGATCGGGATGATGATCCTGATGAGGATCGCCGAACGCGCGACTTGCTTATGCGAGTGTTGCGTTTGGAAGAGCGTTTTGACCCTGTGGTCAAGGCTCGCACTGCGGGTGCTACTGTGTTTTCGGGTTCAGTTGATCCAGAGATATGCGAGGCATGGTTGGTTCAGATTGAGCGTGTTTGTGAGCGTCTGCAGTTTACTCCTGAGCAGATGTCAGTAGCCGCAGTTGGTTTACTTGAGGGTGATGCATACTTTTGGTGGGTCAACACTGACAGAGTTCCTGTGGATACTCCGTGGACATTGTTTCGTGATCTGTTTATGCGGAGGTATTTTAATCAGGCTACCCAACAGCGCAAGTACGAGGAGTTCACGAACTTGAGGCAGGGCAGTTTGTCTGTACTTGAGTATCAGGATCGGTTTACTCGATTGTCTCGTTTTGCGCGGGATATGGTGGCTACAGAGGAAGCCAAGTGTCACAGGTTTGAGCTGGGATTGAATTTGAACATCAAGGCGACGTTGACTACGATGCCGAGGAACAACTTTGATGAGTTTGTTAGTGCTGCACTCCGAGGCGAGGATATTGAGCAGGAGAGACAGCAGAGGTACCAGCCGAGACGATTTGAGGAAGGTGGACCGAGTCAGGGGCCTTCAAAGAGGCAGAGTTCTGATACTTCCGGTTCAGCCTCATCCTCAGGCGGTGGATCTTATCGTTCACCAGTTGATGTACCGAGGCAGAGATCGAGATGGAGAAGAGACCGACCGCGGCGACCGCAGGCGAGTGCAGGTTCCAGCGGTTCTAGTTATCCTCGGCGTACTGGTGGCACTTTTACCGTACCGAGGGAGTACCCGTTGTGTAGTCTCTGCAGTCGACATCATGTGGGTCCATGTCGGCGAGGTCATGTTACTTGTTATCATTGTGGCCAGGTGGGTCACTACTTGAGGGAGTGTCCCCAGTTGTTTGGTACTGATGGTCAGGCGGCTCAGAGTTCCGGAGGAGAGCGAGATGCCACTTCGGGAGCGCGACCAGTACAGTTTGCAGGCCAGGGTAGGCAGCAGGGACAGCCCCAACGAGGACGACCAGCCGGACAGGCGAGAGTTCATGCTATGACTTTGCGTGAGGGCAGAGCATCACCGGAGATCGTTATCGGTACGTTACATGTTTTTGGTATTCCAGTAGTTGCATTGTTAGATCCAGGTGCCACACATTCATTCATATCATTTAGACTATCATCATTGGCTACGGTACCTGCATCTCCACTTCCGGGGTTGTGGACAGTGTTGTATCCGTCAGGTGAGGTTGTGAGCATCGGTTGGGTTTACCGAGATTGTGAGGTGTTTATTGATGGCCATGGTTTAGCCGCAGATCTGTTATTGCTTGATATTGTGGATTTCGATCTGATATTGGGTATGGATTTTTTGGAGTCGCACTGGGCTATGTTTGATTGCCACAGGAAGGAGGTCGTATTTCGACGACCCGGGTTACCTGAGATACTGTTTCGTGGCGAGAAGAACACTTCTCTACCGTGTTTGATTTCCGCGATGAGGGCGGATCGGTTGATGAAGAAGGGTTGTGTTGCTTACTTAGCCCATGTTGTGGACACTACAGCTGCAGTGCCGGATCTTGGTAGTATTGAGGTTGTGTCTGAGTTTCCGGATGTGTTTCCAGCAGAGTTACCTGGTATACCCCCTGTGCGGGAGATTGATTTTACTATTGAGTTATTGCTGGGTACTGGACCGATTTCCCAGACACCGTACCGGATGGCGCCTGCAGAGTTGAGGGAGTTGCAGATTCAGCTTCAGGAGTTGTTGGAGAAGGGATTCATTCGACCGAGTGTTTCTCCGTGGGGTGCTCCAGTGTTGTTTGTGCGGAAGAAGGACGGGTCCATGCGTTTGTGCATCGACTATCGGAAGCTGAATCAGATTACAGTGAGGAACAAGTATCCGTTACCGCGGATTGACGACTTGTTCGATCAGCTGAAGGGAGCAGCAGTCTTTTCGAAGATTGATCTTCGATCCGGGTATCATCAGTTGAGGATCCGGGATTCAGATGTTGCCAGGACAGCATTCAGGACGCGGTATGGGCACTATGAGTTTTTGGTTATGCCGTTTGGATTGACCAACGCCCCCGCAGCTTTCATGGACTTGATGAATCGGGTGTTTCGTCGATTCCTGGAAAAGTTCGTGATAGTATTCATTGATGATATTTTGATATACTCGAGGAGTGTGGGCCAGCACAAGAAGCACTTGCGAGCGGTGTTGCGGACTTTGCGGGACCATCAGCTGTTCGCGAAGTTTAGCAAGTGTGAGTTCTGGTTGGATAGTGTGAAGTTTCTGGGCCACGTGATTTCGGCCGAGGGAGTTAGTGGTTATCCTGACAAAATCGAGGCCGTGCTGAATTGGAGTCGACCCACTACTGTGCCGGAGATCCGGAGTTTCTTGGGGTTGGCAGGTTATTATCGACGGTTTGTTCAGGATTTCTCCCGGATAGCTACACCACTGACTAGGTTGATGAAGAAGGGCGTCAAGTTTGAGTGGTCTGATGCGTGCGAGGACAGTTATTTGCTCCTGAAGGAGAGATTGACTACCGCACCGGTTCTGACATTACCAGACGACAGTGGTGAGTATGTTGTGTACAGCGATGCGTCAAAGTTGGGCCTCGACTGTGTGTTGATGCAGCATGGTAGAGTCGTGGCGTATGGTTCCAGACAGCTGAAACCTCACAAGGTCAACTATCCGACGCATGATTTGGACTTAGCCGCTATTGTGTTAGCGTTGAAGAGTTGGAGACATTATCTGTATGGTGCTCAGTGTAAGATTTTCACTAATCACAAGAGTCTCACCTACTTGCGGACGCAGCCGGATCTGAACATGAGGCAGCGCCGATGGATGGAGTTGATCAACGATTACGATTGTACTTTCGAGTACCATCCGGGGAAGGCCAACGTTGTAGCGGATGCACTTAGCCGGAAATCTGGAGCCTCGTTGTTTCACATATGTGTGGCCAGAGTGTCGATGTTAGCTGAGCTTCGAGCTACGGGTGCTGTGTTTGGGTACGATGATGATGGCGCTTTGTTGGCCAGCTTTCAGGTTCGACCAGTGTTGGTTGATCAGGTGCGGGAAGCACAGGATTCAGATCCTTACTTGCTGGGCAAGAAGACCATGATTCAGAATGGAATGCCTACAGAGTTCCGTTTGAGCGACGACGGTACGTTGTTGTTCAGGGGAAGATTATGTGTACCTAGGGATGAGGACTTGAAGAAGGAGATTCTGGACGAGGCCCACAGTTCAGCGTATGCGATGCATCCCGGAGGTACGAAGATGTTTCGTACACTTCGAGCGTACTATTGGTGGCGCAACATGAAGCAGGAGATTGCCGCGTATGTGAGTCGGTGTTTGATTTGTCAGCAGGTGAAGGCGGAGAGACAAAAACCTGCAGGGAAACTACAACCACTTGAGATTCCAGTTTGGAAGTGGAAGCATATCACGATGGATTTCGTCTATCAGTTGCCGCGTACTTCGGTGGGCAACACTGGCATTTGGGTTATTGTTGACCGATTGACGAAATCCGCACATTTTCTTGCACTTCCAGGGAAGATTTCAGTGGGCAGATTGGCCAAGTTGTACTTATCAGAGATTGTTCGCTTGCATGGGGTGCCTGTGTCCATTGTTTTTGACCGTGATAGTCGGTTCACTTCTGAGTTTTGGCAGGCTTTACAGCGAGCTTTGGGCACGAGGTTGCGGTTTAGTACAGCTTTTCATCCTCAGACTGACGGGCAGTCCGAGCGGACCATTCAGACTCTTGAGGATATGCTGAGATCGTGTGTGTTGCAGTTTCGTGGAAACTGGGATCAGCAGTTGCACTTGATCGAGTTCGCCTACAACAACAACTATCAGGCCAGTATTGAGATGGCACCGTACGAGGCTCTGTACGGGAAGCAGTGTCGCACTCCATTGTGTTGGAGTGAGGTGGGCGAGCGTTGGCTCATTGGTCCTGATTTGGTGAAAACCACGATGGAGGACATTCAAGTTATTCGGGATCGACTGAAGATTTCCCAGGATCGGCAGAAGAGTTACGCGGATGTGAGGAGGAAGAGTTTGGAGTTCGAGGTGGGTGATTGGGTCTTCCTGAAACTATCTCCATGGAGGGGGGTAGTGCGTTTCGGGAAGCGTGGCAAGCTTCGACCGCGGTACATTGGTCCGTATGAGATTACGGAGAGGGTTGGAGCTGTTGCTTACAGACTTGAGTTACCGGCAGAGATGGCTCGTGTGCATGATGTCTTCCATGTTTCTATGTTGCGGAAGTACATCTCAGATCCTTCACATGTGATAGCCCCACAGCAGTTGCCGATCAGAGAGGATTTATCGTATGTTGAGGAGCCAGTGCAGATTCTCGATCATCGTGAGCAGGAGTTGAGGCACCGTGTGATTCCGCTGGTGAAGGTCTTGTGGCAGAACTATTCAGTGGAGGAGGCCACCTGGGAGACCGAGCAGCGTATGCGGGAGCAGTATCCTCATCTGTTCACATGACAGGTACGTAAATTTCGAGGTCGAAATTTCTTTAAGGGGGGTAGATTTGTGACGACCCGAACCAGAATCAGAGGTGCGTTTGGCACGATTCTCGAGATTTGAGTTTAGTCGCAGTTTTGCGATATTATGTGGTTTGCCGATTCGATTCGCGACTTTGTTTTCAGTCGAGAATTTGGGATGAGTGTCTTCACGGAAATGGTAGAGTACGTGATTTCGAGCTCGTGGGTGGTTTCGAAAGATTTTTCCGATAGCCGAGGAATATTTTATGATTATTTGAAGTTTCAGGTTCCGACGAGTTTATCCGATTGTTTCATGTTATCCGAATCATTTCGTATTTTCATTTCGGACCGTCGATCGACCCAAGGGACGAGTATAAATATCGGAAAGTCGAAAAATAGTCGAGAATTCATTGTGGGAGTTTACCAGTCATTGACTTTCCTATTTTGGAAAGTGAGCCATCGGACCGAAAGGGAAAGTTTCCCAAACGGGAAGTCACTTTCCGGCGACCTTTTTGCGGCCACCTCCGGCCACGAGTCAGGTATGGTTAGATTCCTCTTCTGATTTCGAGCATGATGGTGCTTGGTTTGGAAAGATTTGGTGTTGTTTTGATTGAGTCCGATTGGAGCCGAGATGGATGGTTTCGCCGGTGACGGTGGAGGCTGTTCCGGCGAGTTTTGAGGGTTGAAGTGTTGGGGGTTTTGCTCCCCACGCCTCGTAGATGCCTTCTAGTGAATTGTTTTGGGACGAGATCTGGTTTGGGAGTGAACCCGATTAGGGATTCGGGTTGGAGTTTTCGATTTGGTTTTGAGAAATTGATGTGGTTCCTTTGTGAATTGAGGTTAGTGTTAGAAGGGAAAGAGGTTCGCATGGATGAGATGGTTTGATCTGGAAACTTTGGCCTTGAAATTCCACCGTTGACGGCGCGCCGCCGCCGCCGCCGGCGGTCAATGGCCGAAAAGTTGACTTTTTCAGATTTCGACAATTTTAATGTCGTTTTTCTCGAAATCGCGCCCTGGTTATCGTACGGAGGTTTTCGGGGTGATTTGGTTAGCTGATTTTCAGTCGAGATTTCGAGTGTGGATTTCGGGATTTTCGTAATTCATTTTGCACTGCATTTCGTAATTCCGGGAACGGTTGGTTTCCGTGCATCAGTACAGTGTTGTGGATTACGATATTGATCAGTTATGTTTTGTGGTTATATTCAGGAGATCGAGATCGAGATCTGGATCGTGATCGTGCTTCAGGCGAGGGAACTTCCGCCGGACCACGAGTTTAGCGCGAGTTCGCGCTAGCTGATCTGTGAGTGGACAAGTTTATGTTTTCACTGTTAATTTGCGAGTTCGTGTATTTTATGATTTCCGTATTTAATTATACGATGTTGTGAGATATGTTGTTTCCGGAGGTATTGTTATATGTGTTTATTTATGATGGCATTTATTACATCGATGTACAAGAGTTGAGAGATTCCTCTGGGCGGGGTTGAGTGGTCCCCTGCGTGCCACCAGGGTTGAGTGGTCCCCTGGCCTATCACTGTCAGGTTTGAGCGATTCACCTGACGTCGGGTTTGAGAGGTCGCCCGACAACCTCTGTGTATATATATTTTTATGTGTTATGTTTCTTCCGAACTCGCACTGTTTTATATGAGAATGTGTATAACTGGTGAAAGGCATATGTTTATTTTCGTCCACTCACTCTAACGTTTTATTTGCCTTTCCCCTGGGCTTTTCGGTTTCCGTGCCCAGTTTGCAGTTCGAATTCTGCTGTTTCACGTCGCGGTTTGGAGGCTAGTGATCAGAGTCACCTGTGTTTTCCAGTAGGTTCTTGTTTCGCCTACTGATGTACATATTGTATATGTTTTACTTTAGAGGTCGCTCTGATACATTCTGATATATGTTGTGCGGATTTTCACAGATATACATATATACATAGTACAGTTTATTTACTGTTGTTGATTATATTGATGTTGAGAAATCCGGATGGGATTGGTGCCCACGGTTTGCTTTTTGTGGCATAGGACGAAGTGTTAATTTCTGGGTGCAGGTTATGGTAATTCAACGCTAGTAACGAAACTCTGCCCAAATTTCGAAAAAAAATTTTTGTTGGTTCGTATTTTCGAAAGGGTTTGATTCCGGTTTAGGTAGCTGAATCGGGATTGGGTCCTTTCATTTTGAATCAAAAAAAAATTATAAATTAAAAATGATCGATCGATCCGATTTGCTAGATTTAGGGTCGAGGATTTAGGGAGATAGCCAAAATACCCAAAATGCGACAACCTGCAATTAATTTATCCGTTGTCCAGGATATATAATTTGGATTAATTAATTAATTTAATTTAGTTTACGTACGTCGGTCGATCCGATATATCTGATCGAGCATGGACGCGTGTAATTAATTAATTAATATATATACGTACATATATACATTCTCCTCCTTATAATATTTATATTAATTTTGATCGATGATGCATCGATCATATATTACAATAATTACAATAATTAATTACCAATTAATAATCCTCGTCGTATGACCGTACTCTTCGTCATAATCGTCATCGTCCTCATCCCCGTTATCCGATTGCTCATCCTCCTCATCGTACTCAACATTTTCCGACGAATAACCTGAGTCCTCGTCCACGTCCTTATCCTGCTCATCTTCTTCAACTTCTTCATTAATGGCATCGATAATCTCATCTTCAGTTAGATCTGTTCAACCATCAGGCATGGGTAACCGTTCACCATCTTGAACCAGGTCCATTATATCGGAGCGGATGACAGAAATATTAGGCTCTTGATAGGCAGGAATGTCTCTTTCTGGTTCAGCAGCATCTTCAGTCGTCGCCGGTGTCCCTTCAATTGTCTCTGTATTCCATATTCCTCGATGAGAGATATGGTTCACTATTTTCCACCCTTCACCGGCTTTCGGATCGTCGAGATAGAACACCTGCCGAACTAAGGTGGCGAGAGCGAAAGGCTCATCCTCATACCAGCTTGAGTGTGTATCGACTGATAATAGTCCCAGGTCTTCCTTTGTACGCTTGAACCATCTGCACTTGAATAGGAAAACGTTGACATCATTCCCGTAACATAGCTGAACCACATTTACAATAGCCCCATAATATAGATCATTGTCTTTCCCAACCGCTACCCCACTATTTTGTGTTCATCTTCCTTCATCTCGGGCCAATGAATGAAACTTTACACCGTTCACAAAACATCCGGGATAAATATAGTGTTTAATCGGCTTCCCTGCTAGCAAGTGCTTTGGCCATGTCCACCACCCCCCGTGGTTTTCAGATTTTTACAGATCAATCATCTGCAAAAAAGGGCAAATTAATATAAGGGTTTACTTTCTACAAACATGATTGATATGTATATAAATTACAAATTAAATACCGAGATGTACGTACGTACCCATTGGAAGAAATAATCGGGAAACTTCTTCTTAACCATTTTCTCAATCCACGCCGAACTCTTGTTTTGATTTAACGCCTGAAGCCTCTCCCTGTATGACATCATGTACGGCTCAACTTCGTCACAGTCTCGCAACACTACCCAATGTGCCTCAATAAGTTCTTCCCGTGTTAACGATTCCTTTAATACTCCTCTAAACGGTCGGACGACATTGGTGACGACAGAAAGATTGATGCGAGCACTGGGATCGGAGGCAGTGGGAGGTGGTGGATCTTTGAGGTACATGTTGTAGTAAGTAACACACTCATGCATTAGGTATGTCTCTGCTATGGAGCCATCCGGGGCCGACCTGTTTTTGACGAATGACTTATACTGTCCAAGCTGTCTACAAAATCAAACGTACAATAAGAATAAGTACATATAGCTAGCTAGTAATCTCCAGTGGAACAAATTATGAATCGAAAAACCTGTATAATTAATTAGTTGTACGTACCTTTCTTGAGGATACATCCAAGTGTACTGGACCGGACCAGAAATGAGCACCTGCTCGGGCAGGTGGATCATTAGGTGAATCATGATGTCAAAGAAAGCAGGGGGAAAATCCTCTCTATTTTGCAAATGATGTGCACAATTTGTTGTTGCAATTCCACCACATCTGACTTCTTTAATTCTCTGGCGCATAACCTCTGCCACCATCTGCACAATGCCACTATTGGTTCTACGACGTCACGAGGCAAGTATGGTCGAATTACCACTGGAATCAGACGTTACAGCATAACGTGATAGTCATGTGTCTTTAGACCAACAAACTTGTGTTGCACCTCGTCCACTACTCCAGTTATAGTAGCTGCATACGTAGCCGGATAACGAACGCCCTTAAACCAGTGAAATACAGAACGTCTAAGTGTCGGCTTCACTGTGTTAGGTGCAGCTGGCATCTTGTTGTACACTCATTTCCTATCCCTCCTCAACCACAAGGGACGACGTAGATTCATTGATTCCAAATCTTTGCGCGCTTTGGGAGTATCTTTAGTCTTGAACTTAATACCGAGAATTGTTCCCACCACGCTGTCGCACACATTCTTTTCTATGTGCATCACGTCCAAGTTGTTCCTCAGCTTCAACTTTGACCAGTAAGGGAGTTCAAAGAATATACTCTTGTGATCCCAATAGCTCAGATCATGTGGAGGAATTGGATTGCATTTCTTTACATCCGCGTCATTGGTCAACACACCAAAGTCGAAATAGCTCAACCTCTCTAAAATCTCTTCGCCCGACCAACTACGGGGTTTAGGATTGTTCTCTACCGTCCCGTCGAAATGAGCTTCATCCTGTCGCCACGGGTGGTCGTGAGGAAGCCATCTACGGTGACCCAAGTAACACACCTTCCCCGCGTGCCAACTAGAGTTCACGTCGTCCAAACATATAGGACATCCATTATATCCTTTTGTCCTGCAGGCTGCCAACATCCCATACACTGGAAATTCGCTGATCGTCCACATTATGGCAGCCCTCATCGTGAACATCGTGTCAGTGAATTTGTCATAAGTTGGGACTCCGTTTTCCCACAATAGTTTCAGCTCGTCGATCAAAGGTCTGAGGTAGACATCTAAGCACTTCCCTGGAGATTTAGGACCTGGAATTAGTACAGTAAGGAAATTAAATTCCTTGTTCATGCACATCCACGGAGGCAAGTTGTACGGCATCAGAATAAGTGGCCAAGTGCTGACGGCGGAGCTATTACTTCCCCAAGGATTGAATCCGTCTGTAGATAGGCCGAGTCTAACATTTCTAACATCTGCAGCAAAGTCTCCAAATTCTCTGTCGAAATGTTTGAAACCCTCCCCATCTGCGGCGTGTCGCATGACATCGTCATCTATTCGCTTTTCTGCGTACCATCGCATCGCCTCTACTGTGTGTAGAGACATGTACAGGCGCTGCAATCTGGGAATCAAGGGAAAATATCGCACAACTTTCACAGGAATTCTCTTTTTAAAACTCTTCCTATTCACCTGGAATCTGCACTGGCCACATACGGGACAATAGTCCAAATCTTTAAACTCTTTGTAAAATAGCACACAATCATTCGGACATGCGTCAATTATCCTGTACTTTAGGCCGAGGCTGCTCATGATATTTCTAACCTTATAATGAGATTTAGGAAGATTGTGATCATCAGGAAGCAACTTACATATTTGCTCCTGAATTTCGTCAAAAGCACTCACTGACATTTTGTGCTTCACTTTTATCTTCATTTGCTCCATCACATATTGCAACACATTCTCTCAACATCCAGGGAACACCGGGGTCTGCGCTTCAAGTAGCATTCGGTTGTACTTTTCCATCTCACTGGTGTCAGTGGCCAAGCTAGCTGCAGGGAATGTGCCATCATGCTCATTAGTGGTACTGTAACCTCCGTCTTGGTGTTGGTGTCCACCATGACTACATCCCGGAAACGCATCATGGACCAAATCTGCAGTTGGGTTGCAAGCTGGGGGTCCGGCACCACTCCCGCTAGATGAGGCACCATGGTAACTGTACCCTGAGCTGAAGTCTGCTGCGCTGAACGCTACTGCTTCACCATGCTCGCTCCATGTAGTGTAACTCCACATCATACCATTTTCGTACAGGTGTTGCACCATAACATTAACCTTCGCATACTGACAATTAAGACATTTCTGACACGGACACCTGAAACGTTTCTTTCCCTGACCATGTTCTATCGCAAAATTCACAAATTCACTAATTCCATCCATATACCGGACATCACATCTATTCTTCAACTTCATCCAACTCTTGTCCATACTGCTACAAAATATTATAATTAATTAATTATTACATATATATATATTAGTCCATTAATTTACGCTTAATTATACGTACTCGATCTACATCGATCCATCAATTACGTACGTAATTTAATCTGTATATATAGCTAACATCCATGCATGTATGTATGTTTTCACTAAATATATATTAAGCAAATTTTAACTGCGTACGTACCTACTGGCCTTCTCGATATCAGTTAATTAAGCTAGCTAGCTAGTCAGCGGAGATCCCTGATCCTTCTTTCTCCTTCTCCCTTCTCCCTTCTCCCTTCTCCTTATTCTTCGATCTTTAAAATTTCCCGCGGGACAGAGGATCAGATGGAATGAAGAGAGTTTGGCATCGGGCTTATATAATGCTTCACTTAGATGACGGAGGTGTCGGTACGTCGTCTAAGTGGAATTTACTCGGACCACGGCGTGTCGGTCCGAGGTCCAGGTGATCACCTGGACGACGGAGAATACCATCTCCGTCGTCCAGGTGATCACCTGGAGGACGGAGAAGACTCCGAGGTCCAGGTGGTCACCTGGACGACGGAGATGGTATTCTCCGTCGTCCAGGTGTTACTTGGACGACGGAGAAGTCTCCATCGTCCAAGTGTCACTTGGACCACGGAACAATTACGTTTCCGTGGTCTAAGTGCTATTTTCTTGTAGTGACTTTAGCCGATGAGTTTCATACTTTAGCCGACGACTTTTCTACGTCGTCAGCTAAAGTCATCGAGTTTATATCCCTGGTTCGCCCAGACCGCCACTCTGCCGTGCCCAGAACGCCGCTACTTGCCGAACTTGCTACCGCCTCGACCAACCCCCCTAGCCCAGACCCCGGCCCCCTCCTCTTCGAAAATTAGGGTTTCCTCTCTCTCTCTCTCCGTCCCTCGCCCAGAATGTCGTCGCCCAGACCGCTGCCTCTCTCTCTCTCTCAATATTTCAAGGCAAGTTTTGGGTTTAGGATCAATTTTGCAGTACTGAATGTGGTGAATATACTGAAAATTTTGTTTATGTATTAATTTTGTGTAGGACTATGATGAAAGTGTTGATTAGAGTTTAGGAATATGCATGGTTAATTATTATTTTGCAGGCTATGCTGATTAGTGTTTGGGTATTTTGTTAATTTTTTTTGCTACTGTGAATTGCTTTAGGGTTTAGAGACTGTGAATTGGATGATGGTTGTGGGTAAGTGACGATTAATTAGGGTTGTGATGTAATTAATTAGGTTGTGATTTTGTTGTTGTTGGGATAAACAGATTAATGTATATGTATTGGTATTGGAATGGTTTAGCTTATGTTTATGTTGAATGACACATGGTATTTGTATTACTATGGTATTGCACATTGGATATGTATTGTGTATGATTGGTTTTGGTATGGGTATTGTTATTGCAGATTGGTATTGGTAGACAGATTATATGTATTGCATATTGGTATTGGTATTGCATATTTTATGTATTTCTGTGATTTATGGGTGGTTTTTATTTTAGGCATCGTGAATGTCTTCAAGTCCAAGAAGAGATCTAAGGGACAACAATCTAACGCCAATAGTTCCAAGGCCACCTCTATACACAACAACCCTCACACCACATTTCACGGCCCTATAAACTCTCGACACCGACCACAGAGCACGAGGCAGCCTTTTAAGCAAGACCGCTCTCCCATGCCCTCACCGGCCAGCTTTATGGGTCTCACTTCTTCGGGTGTCTGTATGTCTCCCATTAACCGGCCATAACCTTCTCCCTTTATGCCTCAAGCTCCTTCTACCTCTCAGGTTGGTGCTTCAGGTAGCTTGTCGTTGAGGTACAAATGTCGCTGCCTCACCTCTTCATGCCCCAGAGCGTACCTGCCCTACCTGCTGTCGATGAGTGGGGAGTATGTTTATATGCCTTTTGATACACCTCTTATTAGTGCGAGGGTCAGAATCGAATAAATATTAAATACCTTGGTTATTTAATTTATAAGTTATTAATAAATTGTATATTAAATTGGGTGCTTATTTTTTGATCTTTTTACTTTGTTTCATGTGACAGATGCTAGAGGCAACAAAAAAAAGACTAGAGGCCCCGTCACCGGCAAGAATCTTAACAAGACTGTCAAGAAAAGTGGGCCAGTGGTCATAGAGACCATAGAGGATGGATCGGTAAAGTAAGGGGGAAAGACCTGCAAGCACTCTGGCCAAGTAGGATGTATCATACGGGATAGAGTCCATTTTCTGTGGGGAGAGTAGTCCTCGGTGCCATAGTGTGTAAAGGACATGGTGAACAATGCTATGTCGGTGAGTATGTTAGATAATTATTATGTATGTCTACCTATATTAATTAAGTCCTAATAAATATATATATATATGTTACCATAAATGGTACATTGCAGGTGTGGTTTGTTATTCTGGAGCACGTTAAATCTACGTGGGCAAATGACACGCAAGGAAACAGGTGGTGGGAGTTATATTATATATTGAGACATTTTGTTGATCATGTATTGTCACTTTCTAACATTTGTGTTGCATATATAGGTACAAAGAGTGGAAAAATGAGCTCCATAACCACTGGAAGACGCATGAAAACAACCATTCGGGTACCCCGATTGAGTTTATGTATAGGGAGTACGAGTGGCAATAGCTTCTAGTCCACTTCAACAACCCAGAATATGAGGTATGTAACATCATATTTGTGTTTACTTGTATCCTATTTGGCGAAATTAGTTTCCTAATATTTTTTTAATATATGTTTATTCGACAAGGCCATTTCTGCAATAAACGCGGCGAACTGGGGGCACAAAACGAGTAACCATCATGCCGGGTCTAGACCATTTGCGTGTTTGATGGAGGAGGTGATCGAACACCTGAAGGCAACCCGTACATGTATATGTATGAGAAACTGTATCTTCAGTCCACCAAAGGTATTGTAAGTCTTATGCCCTTATAACTTAATTAACATATTTGCTAATAGCTGTATTTTCGCTCATTTTTTATATATATGTTTACTAATATATATATATATATATATTTCTTGTCAATTAGGAGAGATTGAGGGAAGGGACTAAAGTAGTGCTGACTCAGATGGTGAGGGAGCAATGTCCAGAGACCCAGGATGAGGACCTCCCCCATGCCATCTCTCAGATTGATCAATCTGATGTGACGGTAGGGGCTATGGGCCACGCTTTCCCACCACGAGGGAACAATGACTACTATAAGGGTCTAGGACAACAGGGTGATGAGGTGATTTCTCACGAAAGTCGGCATCTTCCAAGGCTGCTCAGCTACAGGAGCAACTGCATAGGTAGGCAATGGAGCATCAGAGACAGATGGAAGTGATGGAGCATGCAAGATTAGCATAGGAGGCTAAGACCCGTGCTATTATGGTTGTCTAATAGGCTCAGATGGAGCAGGCAAGATTAGTGTAGGAGGCTCAGACCCGTGCTTACGTGGCCGCGAAGCAGGCTCAGATGTCTTCCTACTATCATGTGTGGTATGAACAATTTCAGGCTTATGGACTCCTGGCCCCACCTCTGTTGCCATCAATCTAACTCCCTTTTGATGCTCCACATCAGCAGGAGGATCCGCAAAATGATGGTAGTACCCCATATGTTTTCAGGAACATAGATTTGGATAACCCTTATTTAGGTGTTATGTGGATTTAGTTTGAACACTTATTAACTTAGTTTAAGTGCTGAGTTTAAAATGTATATACGCTTAAGTTTCATTAATTTGTGTTTGTTGGTGAATATATGTTTTGTTTTCATTTTATGTGTTTTTGGCGATTGTGAAAATAAAATTGTGGAATTGGTAGGTTTTTGGAATAGAAACCAGAATCTATAGATTTTATTTTTCCAAAAGTCAGCAACCTTAGCCGACGACAATAGTTAAAGTCGTCGGCCAAAGTGTAGACTTATGCTGACCAGTTTCATACTTTAGCCAACAAGTTTCATATGTAAGCCGACGATGCTCAAAAACTTTAGCCAACAAAATTCTTTACCAGTCGTCGACTAAAGTCCAGTTCGGGTCAACAATTTTGACCAACGGGGAAGTTTTGACGGACAAAATTTTGTTGGCAAAAGTGTACAAATGTGACGACCCGGATCAGATTCAGCAGTATGATCAGCTACATATGTGAGTTACTGCGTAGTCGTAGAGTTCCGACAGTATTTGAACCGCGAGGTTTGATAACTACTTAATTATTGGCCGAGAATTGGAGCTGGGTCTCTTCTCGAGAGTCGTTCTACGTGTGATTTCGAGTTTGTGGGCGGTTCCGGATCGTTATTTGGACGATCGAGGAATTAATTGTGAATATTTGAAGTTCGGGTTTTAAAGGCAGCCTTCTTAACGACTAAATTACCGGTCGAGAATTTGGTTTCGACTTCTTCACGGAAGTTGTTGAGAATTTAATTTCGAGCTCCTGGCAACTTCCAGAGCATTATTCTGAGTTACGAAGATTAAGTTGTGAATATTTCCGATTGTTGATTGTTTAGTCGATTTAAATATGTGTTGGATTGAACAGTTTACTTTTTATTGGATTTGCCGATGTGTTTGACTTCGGGTGATAATTGAAGAGTACGTCGAGACGAGTTTGTGGCCGCGAGAATTATTGGAATCGGAATTACGACGAGGAAGTTACGGGTATTCGAAGTTTGTCGCAAATTAATTGGGAAAGTTTCCTTATTTGGTAAGTCTATAAATAGTAGGTTGCCATTTGTGGAAAGTCAAAAGAGGCATTAATGTGTTGACTGGTCAACACGGTGGAGATGAAGGAGTTCAACGGTGGCTCACGGCCTCCATGGCGGCGAGGGGTTTCCGGCCACCCCACGGTGCGGCACCAGTCCCATTCTCTTCGTCTCACCTCCCTCATCATGTTTCCGGCTACCCCTCACGGCGAGGGTGGCGGTGGAGAGAGGAATTTCGGCCAAAAGTTTGGGAATTTTTGAGGTTATTCGGGTTCCATGATTCCGGTGGAATTGAACTACAAAATGGACTGGGTTTTGTAGCTCTCCTCTCAAGGATTTTAACCATGTAAGTATGGAGTTCTAATTCGATTTGTGGATGGAGAATTTTGGATTTGAAATTTGTGTGTACATTCGGTTTTTCGTGAAATTGGATGAGTTAGAGATTGAATTGGCCTTTGTTGCAGTTGACAAAGTTGCTCAGTGGATGATTTTGAGTGGAATAGGGGTTGCTCCGCCGTGAAATTTTCCGGTCAGGTGGCGGCGCCGCAGTGGGCGGTGGTCAACGGCGGTCAACTTTGACTTTTTGGAATTTTCGACAAGTTGCATGTCATTTCACTCGAAATCGCGCCCCGATCGCAGTGGGGAGGTTCGTTTTTTGAGTTGAGCGTCCGAAATCATAGCGAGGTGTTGAGGTGTGAATATCGGATTTCTGACAGTATGTTGTAATTGAATCGTATGTTTCCGAGAACGGTGGTTTCTCGTGATTTGTCTTGTATTTTCGAGTTATGGTTTTGAGAAATGGTTATTGTGATTATTCAGGGGTTCGTGATCACTCGTTGGCGAGGGAGTTTCCGCCGGATCACGGGTTAACGCGTATCGCGTTACGCTAGTTTGTGAGTGGACATTTCTGAAAGGACCCAACCCCGATTCAGCTTCCTAAATCGGAATCAAACCCCTTCGAAAACACGAACCAAAAAAAACTTTTCGAAATTTGGGCTGAGTTTCGATACTAGCGTGGAATTACCATTACCTGCACGCGGAAAATACACTTCATCCTATGCCACAAAAAGCAAACCGCGGGCACCAATCCCATCCGGATTTCTCAATATATCAACAGTAAAATAAACAATACAAATAATATATACTTTACTGAAAATCCGGAGTAAAATCGTATAACATACACAATAGGAAGCTCAGAGCAACTTCTAATACTTAATCATATACGCATACAACAGTAGGTAGAACAATAAACCTACTGGATGAAACAAAGTAGCTCGAGCACTATGCCTCCGACCACGACGTGCGACACCAGAGCCTGAACTGCAAACTGGGCACGGAAACCGAAAAGCCCAGGGGAAAGACAATAAACACGTTAGAGTGAGTGGACGAAAATAAATGTCTTTCACCAGTAGTATATACGTATAAAATCATATGCGAGTCAAATGCATGAAAATCAAATGAAACGTGAGGAGACTCCAGCTACCACTCACGTACAGAGCATGCAACGTAAACATATCGCGGAATCTCTCATGGACTACCACGCGATAGCACAGTCTGAACCACGGGATCCCAGACCCACACGTGATTCCTAGCCAGAAAGGCCTCGGGTCAGGATATCTGTCCCCCCCGGGGCGTACTCGGGGATCAGCCGAGAAGCCAATGTGTATCGATACCACAACATATACTGAGACTGTACTCTGTGTAAACCAAATCATAAATCTTTTCTATGCACATGCTTAAAACATAATATATATACATGTATACTCGTATACGTATATTCGTATATGCCTAATCGTAAAACACATGCTCGTAAAATCATAACCATTCCGCATGCTCAAGTTCGTAAATCATTTATAAAAGACTCGCAAACAATCCGTGAAAAGAAATGTCCACTCACAGACTGGCGTAACGCGTATCGCGTTAACCCGTGTTCCGGCGGAATGTCCCTCGCCAAACGAACGATCACGAACACCTGAATATTCACAAAATCCATATCTCAAAATCATATCTGGACAATGCAAGACAAATCACGAGAAACCACCGTTCCCGGAAACACATAACTCAAAGTCGACGAATCGTCGAAAATCCGTATATGTACACCACAATACCTCGCTTTACGTTCGGATGCTCAACTCGAAAAATGAACCTCCCCACAGCAATCGGGATGCGATTTCGAGTCAAATGACATGCGACTTGTCGAAAGTCCAAAAAGTCAACCTGTTGACCGTTGACCGTCGTCCACGGCGGCGCCGCTGCCAACCGAAGAATTTCACGGCGAAGCAACCTTTATTCCACTCAAAATCGTCCACTGAGCAACTTTGTCAACTGCACCGAAGGCAAATTATCACTCTAACATGGTCAATTTCATGAAAAACCGAATGTACACACAAATTTCAAATCCAAAATTCTCCTTCCACAATCAAAATTAGAACTCCAAACTTACATGGTAGCTTGCTAGTGATGAGAGCTTCAAAGCCTACTCAAAATTGTAGCTCGATTTGGCCTGAAATGATGAACCCGAAAACACCCAATTTCTTCAACTTTTTGATCGGAAAATCATCTCTTTCCGGCGAGCCTCGCCGTCGACGATGACTGGGGATGGGTAGAGGGGACCAAGGCGTACCTAGAGGAACCAACCCCGAGCCTTGGGGTGGCCGGAATCTTCGCGCCACCATGAACCGCCGTGAGTCCCATCGGCCTCCTCCTCCTCCCACCGAGTTGACTCAGTCAACCTCCCAAGATAGTAAGTCTGACTTGCCCAAACAGGTAACCTTCTATTTATAGACTTTCCAATTTTGGAAACTTCATGTTTATCCATTTCAACGAACTTCAAACGCGCGTAACTTTCTCGTCGTAATTCCGATTCCGATAATTCTCGCGGCCACGAACTCGTCTCAACATGTTCTTCAACAATCACCCGAAGTCAAACATATCGGCCAATCGGATGAAAAGTCAACCATTCAACCAAACACACAATTAAACCGAATAATCAATCACAATCGGAAATAATCACAACTAAATCTTCGTAACTCAAAATCATGCTCTGGAAGTTCCCACGAACTCGCAATTAAATTCTGAACAACTTCCGTGAAGAATCCGAAGCCATATTCTTGACCGGTAATTTAGTCGCTAAGTAGCTCGCCATATTAATCTGTTTCCGTCGAAACTTCAAATATTCATAGCTAATTCCTCGGTCGTCCAAATAACGATCCGGAACCATCCACGAACTCGAAATCACATATACTACGACTCTCGAGAAGAGACTCAGCTTCAATTTTCAGCCAATAATTAAGTCGTTAAGAAGCTTCGGCGATTAAATCAACTGTCGCAACTCTGCGACTACGCACAAACTCTTCGATCAAGCTGATCATACTGCTGATTCTGGTCCGGGTCGTCACAATTTATTTTCACGAATTGTTTGCGAGTCTTTATATACGTTTTATGAACTTGAGCATGCGTATGAGATTTCGGATTACATGAGCATGTGTTTTACGATTATACGATTATACTTATACGGATATACGTATACGAATATACATACACTTATATGCTGTTTCATGAATTTGCATCGAACTGTTTATGATTTGGTTTTCACAGAGTACAGTCTCAGTTACGTTGTTGTATCGATACACTTTGCCTCTCGGCTGATCCCCGATGGTAGGCCGCCAGGAGGGGCGTCGTTACCCCGACCTGACCGGTGATGGGCGTTTCCCCGGAACCGAGGCCATTTCCGGCTTAGAATCACGGGGACTAAGGACCTCGTGATTCGGACTGTACTAGCACGGGTGTGTCCATGAGTGACCCCGTGGGATTTATACTTGCATGCTCAGTACACTGGAGGAGTGTGAGTTTTACCTCATGTACTTGTTGTTTTTATTTACCTGGACTCGCATATGTTATTTTAAACATATATATATTAACTGGTGAAAAACATTTATTTTCGTCCACTCACTCTAACGTGTAACATGTCTTTTCCCTGGGCTTTTCGATTTCCGTGCCCAGTTTGCAGTTCAGGCTCTGGTGTCGCACGTCATGGTCGGAGGCATAGTGCTCGAGCTACCTTGTTTCTTCCAGTAGGTTATTGTTCTACCTACTGTGGTATACTTATATGTTTATATAATAGAGGTCGCTCTGAGAAATCTGTTGGTTATGTTATACGATTTTACTCTGGATTTCAGTAAAGTATAGATATAATTATTGTTTTACTTTACTGTTGATATATTGAGAATTCTGGACGGAGATAACTCCGTGCTGGAATCCCTATACCCTCAAATCACAAATTTGAACTGGCTCACACAATCGCCAAGTGTTCCTACATAAGGAACAGACAGGGTACACAATGCGAAACCAACCTGAAACACAATTCCGCCACACGGAACACAACTCGCACAAAAACCAATGCCATAGGCGATGCCGAACCATATGGCACAACACACACTCGCCTATGATCACATACAGATCAAAACAACATGGCATTTCACAATTCAGTTCACACATCTCAACATAACTCACACCCTCATATCAACATAGTTCAAACATCGGACTCATGCAATTAACAACCCCATTTCCGCTAATCTGACAATCTGTGGTAACACATTCCACACAATCAGATTCAAATGTCAACTCAACTCAAACCAAACCTGCTCCAGCACAATGGAGTACAACGTCGTCCTCAAAACGACATCAAGCAACATCAACACCATAGCGGACCACAAACTGGTACTGCAATCAATCTCGAACAAGTGAAACTACTGGTCCCGAATCCTCCGGAACTGCAATACTGAGGTTCACAATATGCCCTCCGAGGCCTGGATAATCCTCGTAGATCGCTCGCCAATCTGAGGATAAGAACCGGTACTAACTCGTAATCTGGTCCCCAATGCTTACTGTAAAGCTTGTCAACACTTTGTTGTAGCTGATTATCTTGGTCAGTGAACCGGGACATAGGCACACCACGTAAATGGACAGCCTCCATAAAAACACAACTATGCCAGAGCTGCCACTGTAATCGTCTCCGAAAGTACAAGGAAATGTACTAAATTCATCAAATGGTCCACAAAAGTCTGACAAATGGTATCACCAACCAAAGTGCATACAAACACACACAAACACAGCAACAATCGCCACGTCTAACCGGAATCTCAAATGGCTGACACATCTCGGCAAATCTCTGCCTCCTAGCCATCGCCAGTCGACAAAAGTGGCATCTGTACACACAAGTTGCTACATTGCTCTTCCATGTTGTGCTACGAGTAGTAAACTCGAAGTATCTGATACATCTCCGTATCACTAGCGCCAAACGCGCGCAAAATCACGAGCCTCAACACCATCATACTCGAACTCAGCTCTCGTAGCCCACACTCGGCTAACACGGAGACTCGAGCCACACATACACACATGCAATACTGAAACGTCTAACTCTCGACTGAATGCACCAACAACAACATCATCCCAAACGGATGGTCAAAGTATAACCTCTAGCCTTTCCCGAACAAGCTCAAAGGTGCAGCCATAGTCGTTAGTCGACTCCATCCATCGACACTGCTTCAAGCCCAAATCTGGCCGAAAATGCAAGTGGATGAAACCCAAGAGATCAGTGTACGTCCTACACTGCGCTGCACGCCATAGCAATAGTATCTCGAACTCCTCAATGCTAACATAAGGACGGCTACACCTAAACCACATATAGGATACGTAGCCACATAAGGTTTCCACTACCTGGAATAATGAGCCACCGCTCTGCTGCACATCATTAAAACATAACCAAAAACCAAATCTCGACGCAACGCCATAACCCACGAACTCGTCGCAGTCATCAGGTAGGGTCAAAACCGAAGCAACTGTCAACCACCCTGCAGGAGTCAGTAACTCTCCTCGTGTGCATCAAACCACTCGAACTTGACACCTTCTCCGTCAAGCCGGAAAGTGAAGTGGCAATCCAGGAAAATCCTGTACAAGCCGTCGGTAATAGCCTGCCAAACCCAAGAGACCCCTGATCTCTGGCACAATGGTAGGGCAACCCCAAATCAACACGGCTTCAATCTGGTCAGGATCCACATCACTCACTCGGATAGCATCACACAGCTCAAAATCTTCATGCTAATCAGCCAAAACTCACACTGGCTGAACTTCGCAAACAGCTGATCATCTCGCGAAGTCCGCAAAATCGCTCGCAATTGCATCAGGTACTGGTCCACACTCCTGGAGTCCATCAGGACGCTGCCAACGAACATGACCGCAACTCGTCCAGAAACCGTATGAACACCTGGTCCATCAAGTCCAAACGATCTACGAGGGCATTGGTCAACCAATGAAATGACTAAGAACTCCAAATGCTCGCACCAAGATTCGAAATTTAACATAATCATATCTGACTCATCAAACCTCCACTGATGGTATCCGGATCCGAAATCAATTTTCGAAAAGACTGAAACTCTCGCAAGCTGATCAACCAATCGTCAATCCGAAGCGGAGGATACTCGCACTCCTCTGAAGCAAATCAGGCTTCTGGCAGTCAACGTACCACCACGTCTAACCATCCATCCTCCGTACACACAATGCAAAAGCACACCATGCAAACACGCGGGGTCGCATGAAATCCCCTCCAGCAACTCCTGGAGTCGAAACTATAGCTCCATCAGCTTCGCTGGTTCCAAATGACAAGATGTCGGTAAAATGAATCCAGCGCCTGGTACAAGCTCAATGGTGTAATCAGTCTCCCGAACTGGAGGAACACCTGGTAACTCCTCCGAAACACACCTGGAAACTCAGGAACCACCTCAACGTGACCAATGTCAGACACAGCAACTAAAGCATCCACAACATGAGCTAAGCAAACCACACAACTCATCTTCACAAACTGCTCGACCATCACCAAGAAACAGCATCTCGGGAAATCTGGTCGTCGAACATAACCTCCTCCTCGAGGCTCTCGAACATCGCCAAATGCGTCAACTGTAAGTCCATACTCACAAGCACACCAAAACCACAATGTCCAGCTATCACAGATCCACGGCTAACACATAACCTCCAACAAGGATCTCACAACCTCCGGACGGATGCAACACCCTCCAAGACCTCGGAAGTGGAGATGCAGGTACAATTGACGTGGCTATCAAACAACAGTAACCTCGGAGAAAAGTCTGTCCTCAAACAAGGTCATGGCACGAACTCCAAGATGCCCAACTAGTCGCCCACGTCATATGCGACTTGCTGAAGGATTCGTCAAAAGGGTACATTGGTCAGACTTCAGAAACAACATAAGGATCTCCTCGTGAACTCTGAACTGTCGAACCGCTACAATAGCTGGCTGATGCGTTCCCTCATAACGTGACCCTCCTTGCCACCGAAACAGCAACTAAAAGTGCTCCACGAACACAAATCACCGCAACACCTGCTGCGTGAAAGGATCACTAACGATCGCCCAAACTCATGCCACAGAAGCAAATCCGCTACTCTGTGATCTCCACCATCGTCAAACGGATTCTATGCTCGAACTGATGGCCGTCAACAATATCATAAAGGTCACAGCCTGATAAATTCACTGATCCCGAAGTGTCAGTACCTAAACTCATCACAACATCTTTACTGAATCCACTTTCCTCAAATCGTCACATCGAAAATCGTGTACATCTTTCCTTCACAATAGCCTCGCCACTGAGTGCAACACACTAAGCTCCTCACGGATGTCTCGAGGCACATCAATCACACTCTCTCTGACACTCAGGTTCAAACTCATCTCGAACCTCGTGCACAACTCCCTCTAAAGCCACATAACTCGTGCAAACAGGGACAAACATGTGGACAATGCATCTCTGCCTGATAAACACTCCACATTCGAATGCTGGGTAGCCTGATAAACCATTACCGTATACACAACACTCTGAATGTAGGCCATGGAGTCGCAACCGGAACTCACACAATACCAGCCCACCAAATACACTGATCTGACTCAGGCAAACATCAGCTGTCACAAATCTCTGCTCTGAGGCAACATGCAGACGCTCATATAAACACAACCAGAAAAACCGTGCCACACAATTCTCTGAACTCTAAATACTCATCCGAATCCACTGTTCTCTGGCAAATTGCGCGTCGATTGATCCTCAACAGGATCCACAACCGAAACGACACGGAAAGCACGTCAGGAGGCATCCTAATGAATACAATATCGTTCACAACAAGTGGAACGTAATCATGGAACTTCAAATATTTGAAAGTATACAACACCCGGAATTTGATGATTATCTGCCGGCCGGTCGGGTCACCAATCCAGACATGCTGTACATTCTCAAATATCCTTAGTAAACACGACTACAGAAGTCTACAGAACATATAACCTAATGCTCTGATACCAAACTGAAAGGACCCAACCCCGATTCAGCTTCCTAAATCGGAATCAAACCCCTTCGAAAACACGAACCAACAAAAACTTTTCGAAATTTGGGCTGAGTTTCGTTACTAGCGTGGAATTACCATTACCTGCACGCGGAAAATACACTTCATCCTATGCCACAAAAAGCAAACCGTGGGCACCAATCCCATCCGGATTTCTCAATATATCAACAGTAAAATAAACAATACAAATAATATATACTTTACTGAAAATCCGGAGTAAAATCGTATAACATACACAATAGGAAGCTCAGAGCGACTTCTAATACTTAATCATATACGCATACAACAGTAAGTAGAACAATAAACCTACTGGATGAAACAAAGTAGCTCGAGCACTATGCCTCCGACCACGACGTGCGACACCAGAGCCTGAACTGCAAACTGGGCACGGAAACCGAAAAGCCCAGGGGAAAGACAATAAACACGTTAGAGTGAGTGGACGAAAATAAATGTCTTTCACCAGTAGTATATACGTATAAAATCATATGCGAGTCAAATGAATGAAAATCAAATGAAACGTGAGGAGACTCCAGCTACCACTCACGTACAGAGCATGCAACGTAAACATATCGCGGAATCTCTCATGGACTACCACGCGATAGCACAGTCTAAACCACGGGATCCCAGACCCACACGTGATTCCTAGCCAGAAAGGCCTCGGGTCAGGATATCTGTCCCCCCCGGGGCGTACTCGGGGATCAACCGAGAAGCCAATGTGTATCGATACCACAACATATTCTGAGACTGTACTCTGTGTAAACCAAATCATAAATCTTTTCTATGCACATGCTTAAAACATAATATATATACATGTATACTCGTATACATATATTCGTATATGCCTAATCGTAAAACACATGCTCGTAAAATCATAATCATTCCGCATGCTCAAGTTCGTAAATCATTTATAAAAGACTCGCAAACAATCCGTGAAAAGAAATGTCCACTCACAGACTGGCGTAACGCGTATCGCGTTAACCCGTGTTCCGGCGGAATATCCCTCGCCAAACGAACGATCACGAACACCTGAATATTCACAAAATCCATATCTCAAAATCATATCTGGACAATGCAAGACAAATCACGAGAAACCACCGTTCCCGGAAACACATAACTCAAAGTCGACGAATCGTCGAAAATCCGTAAATGTACACCACAATACCTCGCTTTACGTTCGGATGCTCAACTCGAAAAACGAACCTCCCCACAGCGATCGGGATGCGATTTCGAGTCAAATGACATGCGACTTGTCGAAAGTCCAAAAAGTCAACCTGTTGACCGTTGACCGCCGTCCACGGCGGCGCCGCTGCCAACCGAAGAATTTCACGGCGAAGCAACCCTTATTCCACTCAAAATCGTCCACTGAGCAACTTTGTTAACTGCACCGAAGGCCAATTCTCACTCTAACATGGTCAATTTCATGAAAAACCGAATGTACACACAAATTTCAAATCCAAAATTCTCCTTCCACAATCAAAATTAGAACTCCAAACTTACATGGTAGCTTGCTAGTGATGAGAGCTTCAAAGCCTACTCAAAATTGTAGCTCGATTTGGCCTGAAATGATGAACCCGAAAACACCCAATTTCTTCAACTTTTTGATCGGAAAATCTTCTCTTTCCGGCGAGCCTCGCCGTCGACGGTGACTGGGGATGGGTAGGGGGGACCGAGGCCTACCTAGAGGAACCAACCCCGAGCCTTGGGGTGGCCGGAATCTTCGCGCCACCATGAACCGCCGTGAGTCCCATCGGCCTCCTCCTCCTCCCACCGAGTTGACTCGGTCAACTCGGTCAACCTCCCAAGATAGTAAGTCTGACTTACCCAAACAAGTAACCTTCTATTTATAGACTTTCCAATTTTGGAAACTTCATGTTTATCCATTTCAACAAACTTCAAACGCGCGTAACTTTCTCGTCGTAATTCCGATTCCGATAATTCTCGCGGCCACGAACTCGTCTCAACATGTTCTTCAACAATCACCTGAAGTCAAACATATCGGCCAATCGGATGAAAAGTCAACCATTCAACCAAACACACAATTAAACCGACTAATCAATCACAATCGGAAATAATCACAACTAAATCTTCGTAACTCAAAATCATGCTCCGGAAGTTCCCACGAACTCGAAATTAAATTCTGAACAACTTCCGTGAAGAATCCGAAGCCAAATTCTCGACCGGTAATTTAGTCGCTAAGTAGCTCGCCATATTAATCTGTTTCCGTCGAAACTTCAAATATTCATAGCTAATTCCTCGGTCGTCCAAATAACGATCCGGAACCGTCCACGAACTCGAAATCACATGTACTACGACTCTCGAGAAGAGACTCAGCTTCAATTTTCGGCCAATAATTAAGTCGTTAAGAAGCTTCGGCGATTAAATCTACTGTCGCAACTCTGCGACTACGCACAAACTCATCGATCAAGCTGATCATACTGCTGATTCTGGTCCAGGTCGTCACAATTTATTTTCACGAATTGTTTGCGAGTCTTTATATACGTTTTATGAACTTGAGCATGCGTATGAGATTTCGGATTACATGAGCATGTGTTTTACGATTATACGATTATACTTATACGGATATACGTATACGAATATACATACACTTATATGCTGTTTCATGAATTTGCATCGAACTGTTTATGATTTGGTTTTCACAGAGTACAGTCTCAGTTACGTTGTTGTATCGATACACTTTGCCTCTCGGCTGATCCCCGATGGTAGGCCGCTAAGAGGGGCATCGTTACCCCGACCTGACCGGTGAGGGGCGTTTCCCCGGAACCGAGGCCATTTCCGGCTTAGAATCACGGGGACTAAGGACCTCGTGATTCGGACTGTACTAGCACGGGTGTGTCCATGAGTGACCCCGTGGGATTTATACTTGCATGCTCAGTACACTGGAGGAGTGTGAGTTTTACCTCGTGTACTTGTTGTTTTTATTTACCTGGACTCGCATATGTTATTTTAAACATATATATATTAACTGGTGAAAAACATTTATTTTCGTCCACTCACTCTAACGTGTAACATGTCTTTTCCCTGGGCTTTTCGATTTCCGTGCCCAGTTTGCAGTTCAGGCTCTGGTGTCGCACGTCATGGTCGGAGGCATAGTGCTCGAGCTACCTTGTTTCTTCCAGTAGGTTATTGTTCTACCTACTGTGGTATACTTATATGTTTATATAATAGAGGTCGCTCTGAGAAATCTGTTGGTTATGTTATACGATTTTACTCTGGATTTCAGTAAAGTATAGATATAATTATTGTTTTACTTTACTGTTGATATATTGAGAATTCCGGATGGGATTGGTGCCCACGGTTTGCATTTTGTGGCATAGGATGAAGTGTATTTTCCGCATGCAGGTAATGGTAATTCCACGTTAGTAACGAAACTCTGCCAAAATTTCTACGGTTTTCGTTGGTTCCTGTTTTCGAAAGGGTTTGATTCCAGTTTAGGGAGCTAAATCGGGGTTGGGTCCTTTCAACAAAGTCGTTGCTTAAAGTACAAACTTTATGCCGACGACTAAATTTGTCGTTGACAAAAGTCCACACTAAACCGACGAACGTTCATCGGCTTTTACTTTAGCTTACGAAAATCTCTAACAGGTCAACGAATTTATTTTGTTGGCTAAAGTGTTTTTTCTGGTAGTGACTAATTACAAGACAAACCCCTAAAACTTACAACAATGTTCACAGAATGATCACTACAACAAAATATACACATTGATTACTGTCCTACACTAGTTCATGAACTGATTCATTCCTTCTTCTTATTCCGCGATGCCCATGATAGATCATGATCCATAAACGATTCCAACACTTTGGCTTTGAACCGAGCCACATTCTCACAATTCAGAGTTTGCTTTATTTCCTTGCCCAGAGATAGGTGATACATGATGTAGCAAAAAAAATACTCTTAATCAAGGCCAGAAGGTTGTTACGGACTGTTGATGATGGATTGCACAAGTATTTTATCGAAATTGATCTTTTGATCTTTGACCCACTGAATGATTTTATGTTCATTTTCGTATATTGGGATTTCTCTCATCATCAGTTCTTTGCTAGTGTTCTGAGAGTCATCTACCAACAATCGAATACTTAATGATAACATATCATCACGACGGCGACGATAACGAACACGATGACAATTCAAACGCAGAGAGAGAAAATGCATAAAGGTAGTATGTGTGAGAAAGAGAGTTGCAAATAACATAACTATGACGAAAATTATGGTCTATTACATACTTTAAAATAGAATGGGTTTTATTAGAATTGAAAACTTATGATGGGTTTTTGAGGAAAAAGAAAGTCTAAAGTGGATTTTTTTTTTCATTTCCCCTAAATATTATTAGTTTTCAAGTTATTTTATTTAATACATAAAAATGCCCGGCCCGAAAAAGCCTAGCCCATAGGCTTCAAATTTTAGAAAAAACCTAGACCAACTCATTGTCGAGCCTTAGCTCAGAGTATCAACCATTTTATTGAAATTCTACCCTTATAACTTGATCCTAAACCTCTACGGGCACTGCCACAGCCACTCGACATTGCAAAGGGAGAAGATTGAGTCGTTGATCAGGATTAGACTGCGGGGTTTTAAGGGAGGTTTGAGTTATCTTGGCCTGAGAAGTAGAGTATAGTAAGCTTGGTGTGGACCATGACATGTGTGGCAGAGTCGATGAGGACCCAGTGATGAGCAATCCATGACACATCTTCGATCCATCAAAGATGAGCTTCAACCCATTGAAGTTGAACCTGTTTTTGAGATTGCTTCACCTGAAGATCTTGAGATGGAGGATGAGTATTATTCTATGGAAGAGGCCTTTGAATCATTGCCAAGCATGAAAGGTAAGTCTTACAAACCTATCATTCTTCCGATTTCAGACGATATTCTTGTTCCATCTATACATGTAGCACCCACATTAGAGCTAAAACTTTTACCCAAGCATTTGAAGTATGTTTTCCTTGGAAAAAATGATACACTCCCAGTCGTTATCTCTTCAAAGCTCTCAACATTACAAGAGGAGAAATTGCTGAGTGTACTTAAAGAGTACAAAGCCGTCATTGGATGGATAGTGGCCGACACCAAAGGCATTTGCCTAACATTGTGTACTCACACGATACATCTGGAGGAGGGAGCTAAGCCCACAAGAGAAGCTCAATGTCGACTCAATCCTCCAATGATGGAAGTTTTCAAGAAAGAAGTCATCAAGATTCGAGAGGCGGTTATTATTTATGTTATTTTTGACAGCAAATGGATTAGTCATGTGCGTGTGGTTCCCAAATATTCAGGTATCACATTGGTAAAGAATGATGAGAACGGGTTGGTGCCTCAAATAGTGTAAACGGGGTGGAGAGTGTGCATTGATTACCGCAAGCTAAATGCCACAACATGGAAGGATCACTTTCCACTCTCGTTCATTGATCAGATGCTAGAAAGATTGGCCAGGCATTAGTATTATTATTTCCTAGATGGATACTTTGGGTACAATCAAATAGCCATTCACAAAGATGATCAAGAGAAGACCACCTTCACTTGCTCATATGGTACTTATTGGTCTATACAATGCTTCAGCGATATTTCAAAGATGTATGGTGAGTATCTTCTTAGACATGGTTGAAAAGATCATTAAGGTTTTTATGGATGACTTCTCTGTTTTGTGATTCTTTTGACTTATGTCTACATAATTTAGCTATGGTTTTAGAGCGTTGTGTTGAAACTAACCTTGTACGTAACTAGGAGAAATGCCATTTTATGGTTGAACAAGGTATAGTTTTGGGGCATGTCATATCAGCTAGGGGCATAGAAGTAGACAAAGCGAAAGTTGATATCATGCAGACCTTACCCCCTTCTTCTACAGTGAAGGAGGTGAGATCTTTTCTTGGCCATGCAGGTTTCTATCGTAGATTCATCAAGGATTTTTCCAAGATAACCCGACCATTATGTGCATTACTGCAGAAGGATGTTTCATTCGACTTTACAGCTAAGTGTTTTCAAGCTTTCAACAAACTCAAGTAGTTTTTGACCACAACCCCCATCATTCGAGCACTAGATTGGAGCCTCCCATTTGAGCTCATGTGTGACGCTTCAGATTATGCTGTTAGAGCAGTTCTAGGCCAAAGCCAAGAGAGGTTACCTCACATCATTTACTACACCTCCAGGACTTTAAATGATGCACAGTTGAATTATTCAATTATAGAAAGAATCTCTTAGCAGTGGTTTTTGCTCTTGAAAAGTTTAGATCTTACTTGTTTGGAACTAAAGTTATTATATATTTTGACCACGCTGCTTTGAGATATTTGATGACCAAGCAGGATGCAAAACCTAGGTTGATTCGATGGATGCTCTTACTTCAGGAGTTTGACATTGTGGTCAAGGACAAGAAGGGCATAGAGAATGTGGTGGTTGACCACTTGAGTAGACTCACATATGGATCTACCGCTGAAAAGGACATGCTTCCTCTTAGAGATAGTTTTCTAGATGAACAACTTTTTGATGTTCAAGATGAAGAGCCATGGTATGCTGATATTGTCAATTATAAGGTCAGTAAATACATTCCACCTAAATTCACCAGAGCGCAGAAAGACAAGCTAGTCAAGAAAGTTAGGTACTATGTGTAGGACGAACCATATTTTTGGAAATATTGCACTGGGACATCATCAGTAGGTGCGTCCATGAATCTGAATTTCACTATATTCTAGTTTTTTGTCACTCACATGTAGGTGGTGGACATTTTGGAGGGAAGAAGATGGCTCTCAAAGAGCTTGAGAGTGGATTTCATTAGCCTACTTTATTTCATGATCCATAGGTTTTCTTTAAATCTTGTGCCAAGTGCCAACTGACAGGTAACATCTGTTCAAAAAACCAAATGCCTCAACACCCCATTCTTATAGTTGAAATATTTGATGTGTGGGGTATTGATTTCATGAGACCATTCCCAAATTCTCAAGGGTATTTGTATATTCTTGTTGTTGTTGATTATGTATCAAAATGGGTTGAGGTTAAAGCCACCAAGACTAATGATTCTAAGGTTGTGCATAGTTTTCTTAAGGAAATATTAAGCAAGTTTAGAACACCTAGATGCATAATCAGTGATGGAGGATCACACTTCTGCAACATGACCTTTGATGCCTTGCTTAGGAAGTACAACGTGACACATAAGGTGGCAACACGTTATCATCTTCAGACAAGCGGGCAGGTAGAGCTCTCAAATAAAGAGATCAAGCAGATTCTTGAGAAGACAGTTGGTCCAACCCGAAAAGAGTGGTGTCAACGCCTTGATAATGTGTTATGGGCTTACAGGTCAGCTTCAAAAACACGTATTGGGATGTCTCCTTGAGCATCGAGCATATTGGGTTGTGAAGAAGTTCAATTTTGACATGGATGAAGTGGGTTGGCATAGGATGTTGCAACTCAGTGAGTTGGATGAGATGCAGCATAATGCATATAAGTCCAGCAGGATATACAAGAAGAGAACCAAAGCTTTTCATGACCGAAACATCAAAAGAAAAGTGATCTACGCATTATATGTATGATTCTTAATGTCTTTCTTTTTACATTTAGCTTTCTTTTGACCTTAGTATTATCATTTCTTACTTTGTTATTTTTAGGTTTTGAATAAAGGAGATTAATAAAGGAGGTGGAAATGAGCTTAAAACGCATAAAATGGAGGTTTCCTAATTCGACTAGGGAAAATGGTCTTTTCCTACTTCCCTCCTCAAGAAACTCTCCAAGTAAGCAGCCTACACCACCATCCACCACCACAACAACCTCCATTGACATATAGGGCGATCCTGAGTGTCTCCACCACCAAAGAAGAGTTAGTTACACCTTAGCTTCATAGGGCGATCCCGAAGACTAAAAATGGTAACATGAATCCTCTTTACTTTGTAGCTTCTCCTTGTACAAACAATTGGTTTTATGAAGTAGTTTTTAGTATTTCTATTTTTCTTTACTTGCAATGTTTCCAACTGTTTTTCATGTGTTCTAGTTTCTTAGTTTTTATTATACATGTTCATCTATGCTTAATGCTTTGGCTTAGATATAGAGCGATCCCGAGTCTAAATCAATGGTATGTGTATAGGCCGATCTCGAGCACCAAAACTAAATATGAGCATGTGTTCTGTAAAATTGAGAAGTTAGAATTTCGATTAATATCGTTTAACTTACAAGTTAAGAACGAGTAAAGGTACTTAGGATGAGTCGATCACTTGTATATATTAGCTTAGTGTTTTATTTTCGGTTAAGTAAGCATGTTTAGGATTTTATGTTCTTTAATTGTTTCTACTTGTCTATGAGTGAAGCATGTTAGAATTTAGGGTTCTAAATCTGTTTTTTGGCCATTATTTGTTTAATTTCGTAGATTATAAAACCAACATTTAAATACCCCCCTAAACCTTAGCTTAGTCATGCATGCACCATCAATCCCCGGTTAAGATGATACCCTATTTACCAATGCTGCATCTACAACAAAGGGTTTTAATTGTTGTGTCTTTTCTGATTATTAAGTGTTTAATTTAGTAGTTAGTTATGGCATATGAAAAAGAATTTGTACTTGGTCCGAAAGTTTTGTTGTTTAGTCACTACAAGAAAACTGCACTTAGACCACGGACCATTTCCGTCGTCTAAGTGCAGTTTTCCGTCGTCTAAGTACTTGGACGACGGAAACTCCGTCGTCCAAGGTCCGTGCTCCAAGTGCTGTCGTCCAAGAACCTGGACGACGGAGATTTAGTTATCCGTCGTCCAAGTTCACTTGGACCTCGGACATTATCCGTGGCCCAGGTGTTCACCTGGACGATGGAGACTTAGTGTTTCCGTCGTCCAGGTGTGTACATGGGCCACGGATAATGGTAGCTTATCCGTGGCCCAGGTGTTCACCTGGACGACGGAAACACTAAGTCTCCGTCGTCCAGGTGAACACCTGGGCCACGGAGAATGACAGGGTTTAGGGTTTAGGGCTTAGGGGTTAGGGGTTTAGGGTTCTACACCTGGACGACGGAGAACATAATGTCCGTCGTCCAAGTGAATAATTAATTTATAAAAAAAAAAATTGAAATTAAAAATTATTAATTTAATTTTTTATTATTATTATTTTAATTTAAATAATGAAAAATGCTAAAATTAAATAAATAAACTAAATTTTGAATATTAAAATTAATAACTAATTATATAATTATTAAATAATCAAAGTAAATTAATTTGTACATACGAAAAAACCCATAAATTAAAAATTAAAATATAGTTAGGAATGCGGAAAGAAACGAGATAATATACTACGTGCTAGCTAATACACTGGAGGAGCAGATGCGGGGCCGAGTCCTCTGCCTCCAGCCGGGTCGTTGTCGTCGGGGTGTGGGTTCGGAGGAGGTTGACATACTTCTCGATTTTGGTTCATGAGCGTGATGAGTTGGGCTATTTGTGCTTGTTGTTCGTCAAGTCTTTGCCGCATTGACTCATTCTGCTCTTGTGTCCGTCGATTCTCCTCTCGTGCCAGTCGAGCCTCTTGAATGGCTGCTTCGACGGCCGCAGCCTGACTCATTCTCCGCTGCCTCGAATCTCCCGTAGATGATGAGCCGGAGGTCGTCGACAAATCTCGTACCACCCTAGGCCCAAAGTGCCTAACCTCCTTGCCAGCTCTACGACCGTAGACCTCATCCGCGATTGCAATTTGGCTCTCTAAGGATAGAGGAGGCAGGTCTTCCGGCGGCACATCCGGGAACGCAAGCTGAGTGTTGGCCAACTCTTCATGCGCACGCTCTATCGCCCTTGCCTACAAAATTATAATTAATTTATTATAATTTTGTAATCATATTTAAATAATAATTACTATAATTAAAAGCACATATATATATACATATCACTTACCCCGCATTGACTCGCTTCATTATCGAGCCCTGGCGTCACGTACGCGCTTACGCTTGCATCAATAAAAGGGTGTTTGGAACCCTTATCCTTGTGCTCCTTGGCAATTTGAATGAACTGCTTGGCGCCGGTAGTATGGTGTTTCTCCTTCTTCCCCCGGTTGGCTTTGTTGACACCGGAGAATTTCTGTTACACAAGATAATTAAATCATTAAAAAATGAATAACTACAATTTAAATAATTCAATTATTTTAATTGAAATAAAAAAATTAAATTAATACCTTAAATTGTTCATCGGCAAAGTGGTTACACAACCACTCCCACTCATCTTCTCTCTCCCCTTGCAGCTCTACCGGGGGAGGCACGGGACCGACATCTTTGAAGTACTTATGGAGCCTGTACTTCCAATATTTGTAGATGGAGTTGGCGGTTTGATTGATATGCCTCAACATATCCGGTGTCGGATCCACGTCAAATTGTTCCTATGAAAAATAAATAGAAAATTATAATCGTATATATTATGAAATTTTAGGCCGAGATTAACAATATTATATAATAACTAAATTGAACGTATTACGTACCGAAAGATCTTTGAAGACTTTCGCCTTCTCATGATCCGGCGCCTCCTTCCAAGTAGGGGCAGTGATACGAACCCGGTTACGGATGATTGACCCTATCCCATGCGCCGAGAGACTTGCTAGTTGAGCTGTGGGAGGGCCACCGGTGAATTCGTCGTACGGCAAGTCGATCTTTTTACCGGTCGCCTTGCAAATACGCTCCGCTTTCCCCCCTTTAACGAGACCCCGAGTCCTTTTCGGTTCCGGGTCAGTGGGGGCCCTCATTTGCCTACGGCGGGCGCTGTACATGATTGATTCGGCGGAGGAGGACGCCTGAGTACTTCCCGTTGAATGGGTACCGGGCGTCGGAGATTGGAAGGGGTCGACGTCATCACCGCTCGAGATGAATGGGGGAGTGGGAATTTCCCCAGAGGGCGCTACGGACGGACCAGATGATCCGTCCGGATTGAGAGCGTCGTTGCCCTCCGGTGGTAATTCCCAACCGACTTGGTCCGCCAAGCGGCGGAGCATGGCATCTTCTGCCTCTTGTTGGGCTTTCTTCTTGCCGGATGTCGTCTTTGGCGGAGCCATTTAAACCTAAGAGTACGGGGTTAAAATACCTACTTACCATAATAATTACAACTTAAAAATTGACGCTAATTAATTAAGTACGTTTAAAATTTAAATAGAGTACACTAGCTTGGCATTTTCGGTCGTTCAATGGACGTGCGACCCGCGCGATAAAGTGTAAATTTTCAATTAATCAGCCTTTATTAAATCGAAAAATTTGGCCAGTTAGGGATAGAGATAACGCGAGAGGCAGGACTAATTTCGACAAAAGTCTTTCTTAGTCCAAATCCTGTCACCAGTCATAACCCGTTTCTAGACACCATGTCCGACATTCGGCCAATTTTTCGAAAATTTACACTCCCTCAAGTCCTTTGCAAACTCCGCCCTCAACCTCGTGTCCATAACTTCACTTAAGTTATGGTGTGCGGTGATGAAATCCACACATCACAAGGGGTTAAGGAGATAAGCAAGGAAAAGAGGCGACATCTATTCCAAAGAGTGCGACTTAATAAACCAAGCCTATGTACTAAATTTAAATCGAACATGTACTACTAATTAATTTAATCTCATATTTATTTAATTATGCAACTAATTAATAAATAATTACAATAATATTTATTCATTTCATAAATTATCAAGTAATTACAATTATTCATTTAATTATTATTAATAACAATAATTTACCATTTAATTAATTAATAACAATATGTAATCATTTATTTATTTAATAACAACAATTAATCTAAATATAATTAATAACAATAATTTTACAATTATTCATTTAATTAGTATTAATAACAATAATTAATTCTCTAATATTACAATAATCATTTAAGAAATATTTAAAACTAATTAAGTAAATAAAAATTATTTTAATAAGGGAAAAATAGAAATTTACCGAATCGGAGTTTTTCGGGAGTTTTCGGGAAAATCGCCGGAGTTGTGTCGTCGGAGAGGAGGAACCACGCCGGAAATAATGTCGTCGGAGCGTCGCCGGAGCAGATTCACCGGAATGACTGGCCAGAGAGGAGATGGAGGAGAGAAATTAAGTTGTAAGGGATGAGGAAAAGAAGATGAGGCTCGGCCTATATATAGACTTTCACTTAGACGACGGAGCACTATTCTCCGTCGTCTAAGTGAACCTGGACGACGGAGAATAGTGTTTTCCGTCGTCCAGGTGGCGGTTTAAAAATTTTCAATCGGCGCGTAATTAATCGGCGGGACGTTTTGAACCGCCATGATTTTGGACTTAGACGACGGAGAATGAATTCTCCGTCGTCTAAGTGAAAATTCAAGCGGTCCCAAAAACGGAAGCGGTAAATTGAACCGCCATAAAAATTGGACCTGGACGACGGAAAATGACCATATCCGTCGTCCAGGTTCAAATTACGTAAAAAAATTTTTTTTAAATAATTCGATAGGAATTTAGCGATCTGTTATTCGAGTGAAATAGTCGTACAATATCGATGAACGCATCGTGTATATAAACAGTTAAATTTGAACCGACGATTAATTTTACGTATTGAAACATGTTAAGTATCGACTAATCTTTACGACTTAAGTGTTCATGAGTAGACGCTCATTTGCAGCAGAGTATTAACGAAATTGAATTTGGACAAAACAACCGTTGGATATGTTTGTCGTAACATAATATATAATTGTCTTCAAAGGATCATAAAATAATAAGTTCGGGAAGGGTTTGATCGGCACAGTCAACCGCAAAACCGATAATTTCACAAACCGGAAACGTGGATACAAGGCATTTCGCAACTCCGATTTTCGAACCGTCGAAGCTCGCACACCAAGAATTGTTTACTCTAAAGTCTTGATGAAAAGACTTTGCATTGGAAGAAGGTCTAGATGGTCGTTGTCTTAGAAAAAATTACGATATCTGCACCTGGACGACGGATATGAAGTTCTCCGTCGTCCAGGTCATCACCTGGACGACGGATAATGACGTTCTCCGTCGTCCAGGTTCATAGACCCTGAATCCAGGGGTTAGGGCCTTACTGTTTAGGGTCTGGTTTGTGAACTTGGACGACGGATAATGACAGTTTCCGTCGTCCTAGTTTGTACCTGGACGACGGATAATGACAGTTTCCGTCGTCCTAGTTTGTACCTGGACGACGGATAATGACAGTTTCCGTCGTCCTAGTTCTAAACCCCGAATTCAGGGGTTAGGGCCTTACTGTATAGGGTTTAGGGTTTGTGAACTTGGACGACGGAGAATGACCGAATCCGTCGTCCTAGTTTTTACCTGGACGACGGAGATTGACCATCTCCGTCGTCCAGGTGTAAAAACCCTGAATTCAGGGGTTAGGGCCTTAGGGTTTACGGTTTAGGTCGTCCCCGGTCATTTGTGTGTCCGTTCAATTATTCTGATTCAAAAATATAATTAAAAAATTGATCGATCGATATCCGATCTGCTAGGTTTTGGGTCCAAGATTTAGGGTTTTATATGGCGCCAAAGGTGAATATGGCGGGGGACCTAATATAAACGTGGACAGAATTCAGGTGTCCGTTCAATTATTTTGAACGACCATAAAAAAATTAAATAAATGATCGATCGATCCGATTTGCTAGATTTAGGGTCGAGGATTTAGCTAGGGTACGTTTTATATGAGATTGAGATTTGGCGCCAATATTTATTAATTTCTCCGTTGGCCAGGATATATAATTCAGATTAATTTCTTACCGTAAACCGGCATCGATCATATATATATATATTACAATAATTACAGTAATTAATTACCAATTAATCTCCCTCGTCGTATGACCGTACTCTTCGTCATAATCATCATCGTCCTCATCCCCGTTAGTCGACGGCTCATCCTCGTCATCGTACTCAACATCGTCCGACGAATAACCTGAGTCCTCGTCCGCGTCCTCTTCCTGCTCATCTTCTTCATCTACCTCATCGATAATCTCATCTTCAGTTAGATCTGTACAACCATCAGGCATGGGTAACCGTTCACCATCTTGAACCAGGTCCATTATATCGGAGCGGACCATAGAAATATTAGGCTCTTGATAGGCAGGAATGTCTCTTTCTGGTTCAGTAGCATCTTCAGTCGTCGCCGGTGTCCCTTCAATTGTCTCTGTATTCCATATTCCTCGGTGAGAGATATGGTTCACTATTTTCCACCCTTCACCGGCTTTCGGATCGTCGAGATAGAACACCTACCGAACTAAGGTGGCGAGAGCGAAAGGCTCATCCTCATACCAGTGCGAGTTTGTATCGACAGATAATAGTCCCAGGTCTTCCTTTGTACGGTTGAACCATCTGCACTTGAATAGGAAAACGTTGACATCATTCCCGTAACATAGCTGAACCACGTATACAATAGCCCCGTGATATAGATCATTGTCTTTCCCAACGGCTACCCCACTGTTTTGTGTTCTTCTTCCTTCGTCTCGGGCCAATGAATGGAACTTTACACCGTTCACAAAACATCCGGGATAAATATAGTGTTTAACCGGCTTCCCTGCTAGCAAGTGCTTTGACCATGACCACCACCCTCCGTGGTTATCAGATTTTTGCAGATCAATCATCTGCGAAAATGGGCTAATATAAGGGTTTACTTTCTACAAACATGAGCGATATGTATTTAAATAATTAATACCGAGACGTACGTACGTACCCATTGGAAGAAATAATCGGGAAACTTCTTCTTAACCATTTTCTCAATCCACGCTGAACTCTTGTTTTGATTTAACGCCTGAAGCCTCTCCCTGTATGACAACATGTACGGCTCAACTTCGTCACAGTCTCGCAACACTACCCAATGTGCCTCAATAAGTTCTTCCCGTGTTAACGATTCCTTTAATACTCCTCTAAACGGTCGGACGACATTTCTCACGACAGAAAGATTGATGCGGGCACTGCGATCGGAGGCAGTACTGGGAGGGGGTGGATCTTTGAGGTACCTGTTGCAGTAAGTAACACACTCATGCATTAGGTATGTCTCTGCTATGGAGCCATCCGGGGCCGACCTGTTTTTGACGAATGACTTATACTGTCCAAGCTGTCTACAAAATCAAACGTACACATTACATAAGTACATATAGCTAGCTAGCTAGTATATATATATTCTCCAGTGGAACAAATTAATTAATTAGTTGTACGTACCTTTCTTGAGGATACATCCAAGTGTACTGGACCGGACTAGAAATGAGCACCTGCTCGGGCAGGTGGATCATTAGGTGAATCATGATGTCAAAGAAAGCAGGGGGGAAAATCCTCTCTAGTTTGCAAATGATGTGCACAATTTGTTGTTGCAATTCCACCACATCTGACTTCTTTAATTCTCTGGCGCATAACCTCTGCCACCACCTGCACAATGCCACTATTGGTTCTACGACGTCCCGAGGCAAGTATGGTCGAATTACCACTGGAATCAGACGTTGCAGCATAACGTGATAGTCATGTGTCTTTAGACCAACAAACTTGTGTTGCACCTCGTCCACAGCTCCAGTTATAGTAGCTGCATACGTAGCCGGATAACGAACGCCCTTAAACCAGTGAAATACAGAACGTCTAAGCGTCGGCTTCACTGTGTAAGGTGCATCTGGCATCTTGTTGTACACTCCTTTCCTATCCCTCCTCAACCACAAGGGACGACGTAGATTCATTGATTCCAAATCTTTGCGCGCTTTGGGAGTATCTTTAGTCTTGAACTTAATACCGAGAATTGTTCCCACCACGCTGTCGCACACATTCTTTTCTATGTGCATCGCGTCCAAGTTGTTCCTCAGCTTCAACTTCGACCAGTAAGGGAGTTCAAAGAATATACTCTTGTGATCCCAATAGCTCAGATCATGTGGAGGAATTGGATTGCATTTCTTTACATCCGCGTCATTGCTCAACACACCAAAGTCGAAATAGCTCAACCTCTCTAAAATCTCTTCGCCAGACCAACTACGGGGTTTAGGATTGTTCTCTACCGTACCGTCGAAATGAGCTTCATCCTGTCGCCACGGGTGGTCGTGAGGAAGCCATCTACGGTGACCCAAGTAACACACCTTCCCCGCGTGCCAACTAGAGTTCACGTCGTCCAAACATATAGGACATCGATTATATCCTTTTGTCCTACAGGCTGCCAACATCCCATAAGCTGGAAAATCGCCGATCGTCCACATTACAGCAGCCCTCATCGTGAACATCGTGTCAGTGAATTTGTCATAAGTTGGGACTCCATTTTCCCACAACAGTTTCAGCTCGTCGATCAAAGGTCTGAGGTAGACATCTAAGCACTTCGATGGAGATTTAGGACCTGGAATTAGTACGGTAAAGAAATTAAATTCCTTGTTCATGCACATCCACGGAGGCAAGTTGTACGGCATCAGAATAACTGGCCAAGTGCTGACGGCGGAGCTATTACTTCCCCAAGGATTGAATCCGTCTGTAGATAGGCCGAGTCTAACATTTCTAACCTCTGAAGCAAAGTCTCCAAATTCTCTGTCGAAATGTTTGAAACCCTCCCCATCTGCGGCGTGTCGCAGGACATCGTCATCTATTCGCTTTTCTGCGTACCATCGCATCGCCTCTGCTGTGTGTAGAGACATGTACAGGCGCTGCAATCTGGGAATCAAGGGAAAATATCGAACAACTTTCACAGGAATTCTCTTTTTCGAACTCTTCCTATTCAACTGGAATCTTCACTGGCCACATACGGGACAATAGTCCAACTCTTTATACTCTTTGTAAAATAGCACACAATCATTCGGACATGCGTCAATTATCCTGTACTTTAGGCCGAGGCTGCTCAGGATATTTCTAACCTTATAATGAGATTTAGGAAGATTGTGATCATCAGGAAGCAACTTACATATTTGCTCCTGAATTTCGTCAAAAGCACTCACTGACATTTTGTGCTTCACTTTTATCTTCATTTGCTCCATCACATATTGCAACACATTCTCTCGACATCCAGGGAACACCGGGGTCTGCGCTTCAAGTAGAATCCGGTTGTACTTTTTCATCTCACTGGTGTCAGTGGCCAAGCTAGCTGCGGGGAATGTGTCATCATGCTCATTGGTGGTACTGTAACCTCCGTCTTGGTGTTGGTGTCCGCCATGGCTACATCCCGGAAACGCATCATGGACCAAATCTGCAGTTGGGTTGCAAGCTGGGGGTCCGGCACCACTGCCGCTGGATGAGGCACCATGGTAACTGTACCCTGAGCTGAAGTCTGCTGCGCTGAACTCTACTGCTTCACCATGCTCGCTCCATGTAGTGTAACTCCACATCATACCATTTTCGTACAAGTGTTGCACCATAACATTAACCTCCGCATACTGACAATTAAGACATTTCTGACACGGACACCTGAAACGTTTCTTTCTCTGACCATGTTCTATCGCAAAATTCACAAATTCGCTAATTCCATCCATATACCGGACATCACATCTATTCTTCAACTTCATCCAACTCTTGTCCATACTGCTACAAAATATTATACTTAATTAATTATTACATATATATATATATTTGTCCATTAATTTACGCTTAATTATACGTACTCGATCTACATATCGATCCATCAATTACGTACGTATGTACGTAATTTAATCGATCTGTACATATATATATATATATAGCTAACATCAGCTAACATCCTTGCATGTATATATATATGTACGTACGTTTTCACTAAATACATATTAATTAAGCAAATTTTAACTGCGTACGTACGTACCTGCTGGCCTTCTCGATATCTTTACGTTAATTAAGCTAACTAGCTAGTCAGCGGTGATCCCTTATCGATCCTGATTCTTCTCGGCCTAGCTATAGCTAGCTACCTAGCTCCCTTCTCCTTCTCCCTTCTCCTTCAATTCTTCTTCAAATGGAATCATGAAGAGATCGAGGCTAGGAATGAATTCGATCAGTTTGGCATCGGGCTTATATAATGCTTCACTTAGACGACGGAGATGTCGGTACGTCGTCTAAGTGGAAGTACGTTTCGTATACTCGGACGACGGCGTGTCGGTCCGTCCTCCAGGTAATCACCTGGACGACGGAGAATACCATCTCCGTCGTTCAGGTGATCACCTGGAGGACGGAGAAGACTCCGAGGTCCAGGTGACAACCTGGACGACGGATAATACCATCTCCGTCGTCCAGGTGATCACCTGGACGACGGAAAATACTCCGTGGTCCAGGTGACCACCTGGACGACGGAGATGGTATTCTCCGTCGTCCAGGTGGTACTTGGACCACGGAGTCTTTTCCGTCGTCTAGGTGTCACTTGGACGACGGAGACTTAGTATTTCCGTGGTCTAAGTGCTGTTTTCTTGTAGTGAGTAGTGGTCTACGCTTATTTTTAGGTAAGCTTAAGAGTAGATGGACTGAACCTTATGTTATTACTAATGTTTTTCCTCATGGTGCTATAGAGATTATGAGTTCAACAATAGGGAAAATATTCAAGGTGAATGGACAACGTCTCAAACCTTTTTATGAGTCGTTTGTGGATCATGTGTTTGAAGATGCGGACCTTCAGGATGCGCCTCCAATGGAGAATTAAGTGGATCTGCCATCTGGCAGAAAATGTTAAAACTTAACGCTACTTAGGACACAACCCATGTGGATGAAGAAGGTGGCAACCAAATTTGATTACTTATGCCTTTTCTTTTATTTTTCTCCACATTGTATGTTTTTTGTGTAATATGTGTTCTGTGTCCTACTTTGTTGGTGTATTATATAGTCTAATTCCAGTTTTTACATTGAGGACAATGCAACTTTCAAGTGTGGAGTGGAGCTATATCATATACTTAGCATCTAGATATAGATTTTTAGTTTTTTTTAGTCAGAATTTTGGATTTTTGATGTAGTGTAATTTTTCGGACATAGCTAGAGAACTCAGAAAATTCGGAAATTTTGAGTGCATATTTATATATATGTCCAGGATATGCTCACAAAATTTCAGCCTATTAGGACATGCTTTTAATTCTGTATAAATTATGCAAGTGAGAGTGTATAGTCTCTTCAGTTTTTTCCGTTGTGTTTAAAATGTCCAGGGTGTACCCTTTGATCCATCGAGGGATATCATTCGACCCATCGAAAGGTTGTTCCAGAATGAGACCAAAGAGCTTGCCTCGATCCATCGAGGATCATATTCGATTTATAAAAAAATCAGTGTATGTTCTGAGTTTTTCTTTGTTTTTATTGTGTGTTAAAGTGTCTTATTTGAAAAACAAAATACAAAAATAAATAGTGTCAAGAAAATACAAAAAGAAGAGTCTTAGGAGCCCTTAACAAGTCAATGAAGTGCTTATTTCTTCCAATTTTGTGACTGCGAAATGATTATGTGACTTGAGTTTCTTTGGTTAATTTTGATATATGATGCATACGCGAATAGGTAGTGGATGTGAAACGAGTTAACGTGGTATAGATTTTTGAGCATGCATAAACCTTATTGAGATTCATTTAACCCATGAGCTTTTGAGCCTTTATGTGATATACATGCTTTCTTTGATTAAGTGTCAATTGCTTGCCGCAGATTAAGTTAGTGGACTCTAGAGATTACTAGAACTTGCTCTTGTGTTATTCAAAGCTTTTAGTCAATACATGTTTTGATTGAGGAAGTGATAAAGGAATTTAAGAGATGCCACCATAGCCATATAAGTCTGTGTCCTGATTTTGTGTACACAAGATGTGCACCCGTAGTTAACCACTTTGAGTCTCCATATAAAATTTTATGTCATCACCCACATGTCTCCGACCTTGAACTTTAGAATAGGTATCTTTACCCTTGTTTTAGGACTAGGTAGAGCTATACATGAGACAGGTATGTGAAGACGGCGACAATGTCGAAAGGTGATAGAAAGAAATAAGTGTGGGGTATCAAGCTACTGTGAAAAATAAAAATAAAAACAATATAAAAAAAGAGTTGTGATGTCTAGCTTGAAACACAGGTTAACGGTTGATGAAAAGAATGATGTGAAGGCCAAACAAGATGAAATCCGGCCACGATAGTGAAAAATTTCATGGTTGTAAAGTTTGAAAAAGTCTCTTATTTGGTGCTCTACTAGGTTCTAGAATTGTGTTTGCAATCCATACTCATTTATTCTTTAACCTATGAGTCAAGCCCCACTTCAACCCATGAATTCCTTTTGATCCTCAAGATGGCAGCCTTTGATCTGTGAAGATTAGTCACAAGAGTAAGCATATGGTTTGGTCCATTTGGCAAATAATCGAATTGAGTGATACCTTAGATATATTTTGAGAAAAATACTTATGAGAGCATATTGATGTGAGGTTGAATCTTGATTGGTTTTGTGCATGTTCTAGCTCTTTATTCACCTTGATTATGTCTGTGTCCTACATGTTACAGGTGTGTTATAAGTTGGAGTTATCCTTGGTAACTTGTAGGTACATGTGATCTTGGTGTTATAATTTTGTGGAAGAATGCTGAGGCGAATTGTTAAGGGCATTAGAGTTTATTTTTGAAGTTTGTTGAGTCTTTTTAGAGTATTAGTTTAGTGTATTGCTCGAGGACTAGCAATGTTTAAATGTAGGGTATTTTGATAGTCGCATATTTATGCGTCTATTCGGTGTTGAATTCATTCCCTATACTTAGTTTTTTGTTATATATTTGAGTATTTAATTAATATTTATTGTTTTATAGGTTTTGTGGAGAAATAAATAAAAAAGAAATAAAAGAAGGATTCCAAACTCAATATGGATTCAAGAAGGAGTTTTGTGCAATTAAAGAAGTCTTTTCCAAGGAGGACTCTAGGAGATCAATTAGGAGACATATATAAACCTATTTTAGGTTTTTGGAAAGGGGAATCAGGATTTTAAAGAGAAAAACTCGAGGAAAGGAGAAGCAGCCGCAAAGGAGCCAGAGTGCCATTTTCGATCCATCGAACCCCGAGCTTCGATCCATCGAAACTGGACAACAGTTTGTGTTCTTCATCCCATCTCTATTTGTAACCTCTATGCGTTGTTTTGATTCATTTATTATGAATTTTAGTAGCTAAATATCTTGTTAAGGGCTGCTTAAAGTCCCGTACATGAAGTCTTTCTAATTCGTACACATTAATCTAGTTTTGCATGTTCAATTTGAATGAGGTTTCTTTTTCCATGTGACTCACCGTATGAATTCTTGTATGTTTACTTTGGTGCACAACTTAGTATGCATGCTAAGATTCTATTGTCATTAGATACGGGCGACTGAAAATAATTTCTTCCACTGGATTCTCTATAGTGATACATCAATTTTGTCGGGTGATTGAAACCCCAGGTCTAGTAGGACATGCATATAGTGTACCTGTGAACCTTTGTAGATTCTCAAATATTTTCTAAAACTTAATGCTTTCTTCTTCGTAAACGTCTGTTATAGTAACCAAACAAAAAAGTGAATACTATGATATTCCAGGAGTGACCGAGGACCTAGCAAAAGCTAGTGTTTATTCCAGTTGCAGCTTTGGTCTACCCCAATACGGTGTTGTTGAGCCATTGAATTTGTGGTGAACGTGACATTGGAGATTGCTATTCCTGATGGAGGTGCTACCTTAGAGGGTGAAAAGGGCATGGAGGAGATTGTGGTGGAAGGGAGTCTGGTTGGGGCTTCTATTGTGGTCCGTGCGTTGGTGGGAGGCGATTGAGATGGAGGCGATGTTAAGGATGAGCTTGAAGATTCCACAATGAGTAAGGTCAAGTCTAATGGCGACTGAGTGTGATGTAGATGGGGTTGGAACTATCCCGACGTTTGGTCAGAGGCCACCGAGGGCGAGTCTACAGGTGAAAACGGGGGGTGGAGACGTCGATGTGGTTAGCTCGGCGGTAACCGGAAAGAGGAGGCGTGGGAGTCACATGTCAGATTTTGGCCCACTAGTTGATCATTGGTTGAAGGTGACAAGGACAAAGGCTTGGGTTTGTACCGATGGGAAACTATAGTCTGGCGGTGATGGCATGGTGCTACGAGGCGACCTGTGGTTAGCCAGATAGGTTACCGCCATGAATAGGTACCAGGCCAATGGAAGTGGGGTTGGTTTCCCTTTTCTGTCAATCTGGTCAACAGGCTTCTAGGGCAACTTGTGGACCCTTGGGCCTGGCCTAACATGGGCTTTGGGCCCTTGCTGAAATATGTTGATCTAGGTCTGGGCCTCTCATAATATGTGGCATTTGGATTTGTTTTTCTAGAACACTTTGGCTTAGTGGTTTAGAGAGCGGATTGGGCCAACCGCATTGCACTTTTGGTTCCAAATTTGGAAACCGAGCATCGTCAAAAAGAGTTTTCAACGTCACCCCTTGCTTTAAGATCTGGTCTTCAGGGACTTGTGCAAGCCGATGAACAATATCTCGAGGTTCTGTATCCCAAGAAATTAATATACATATGAATAGGTATTGTATATGAGAAGTTTCAGATAAAGTGATAGTTTTCCAATTCTTTGTTCGTATTTGTCATTCTCTATTTGATCTTTTTGTAAGTTTTTAATGAAAAACTAGCATGGGCATACACGCGAAGTGTATGCATTTTATTTGAAAAGTACATAATTTTTTTGTAATTAATTTAATGCATAATAATAGAAAAAACTATTAATTATTTGAAAAACCACAAAGCTATTTAACAAAAAGAAAAAACTTAAAACTCTCTTCCATAATGCACATGCACGTGTAGAAATAAGGATCAGCAACGGAGTAAGTTAAGGTGGAAGTTAGTTCCTTCCTTAAATTCTAGCTGTTCTTTTTATTTTCATCTTTTTATAATTTTATTATAATTTTACATGTTTATCCTTGTAAGGTTAAAGATGATGTAAGTTAATTATTGTTAGAGTGATATTTAAGTAAAAAGACAACCTGTCTTTTCTTAATAATAATATAGATAAAAAGAGGTTAATTGAGTAAATATGAAGATTCAAGTAGAAATTCTCTTGATCAACTAAGGTGGTGTAAAGGAAGAATCAAAAAAGAAAGATAAGATAATTGGAATGTTTGGGTATTTTAGGAAAAGATTTTGAGTTTTTGGGCTTTATAATAAAAAGAAATTATGAATTATATATAGATCCTTTCAATTAAGGACATCTCCAACATAGTAGCTAAAAACTATATTTTTCAAAATTATAACTAAAATCTACTCCAACAGAATATTTAAAGGTAAGTTGAATATGACTTTGAACTAAATTTATAAGCTATATTTAGCTACAAAGGAGAGAGAAAATAATTTAAAAGTTAAATCTTCCACCATCCACATCATCCGAGAAGTGATCCAACCTTTCAAGTATTTAAAATAAATTAACTAGATCTACAATTGCTAAAGTTGAAATTAAAAACATGTGGGCTAGCTATATTTAACATTTTAGTTAGATTTAGCTTTACAGTTAGAGATGCTCTTAAGGAAATATGTTGCATATGATGTGGGTTTTAAAAAGAGGAGACTATGAAAGTGAGTCTTTTTGCCATTGTCTGTTAAAAAAAATATAAGACAAAAAAAGTTGAAGGAAAAAACTCCAAACAAACTCCTTTTATATTTGTCCAAATCTCCTATTATGTATTTTTTTATTGGGAAAATCTCCATTGAAGACCATTATAATGTGGATTTGGTGAATACATTCTCACTAATTTTCTTTATATTATGGCAAATCCATCATTGGTTAGATAGATAACGATGAATAGATAACTCGTGCAAAAAATTCACCAAATTTAAAAATCGTCAAGTCATTCATAATTAAGGGGATCACATATGAACATGAACGGTGTATATTTGATAGTTTTGGTTCATCAATTAGTTTGATCTTGTTTAATACCTTAACGATTTTTTATTTTCATGAAAATTTATAGAAATAATCTATTCATCATATCAAAATATTTAACGGTTAACTTTGTAATTTTTTTAATTAAAAATGGCTCTTATAACTATTAATGGAAATATACTCATCAAGCCTTCATTATAGGAGTCTTCAATGGAGAAGTTTCCTCTTTTTATTTTTTATTTTATAATCAAGACTATGTAATGTCTATTATATCTCTTAAGGATCATGTTCAAAAAAAGGGTATATTTCACTTTACATACTTGTTGTTTGTCATCGATATCAGTTTACTACCTATGGTTTTAATTTTTCATCACTTTTATCTTTCTGTCAAATGAGTTTGAATGAAAGATTTTTTCCTAATGTGATTTCTCCTTTTTGTTTTACAAAACAGTAAAAAAAAATTAAGTTTTGTAGTATGATACCAGACACGGCCTAAGTTTTTTGACATAAAACATTAATTATGTTGATGGCATCGAGTGTTCAACCAAAGACTAGGTTGAAATGACACCCAAGTCTAACCATTATTCAAGCCTTAACTAACGTGATTAATTCAATGTCAGGGGCATAGGACCATGCTAGTCATTCTGTGGTGCTGCCATCAGTGATGTCGTGTACGGTGTGTGGCCTAAGCAGGCAAGGCTGAAGTTGCAACATATGGGAAAGTTTTGGTGGGCTATTAGAGGTTTGAACAATTGTTAGACTTGAAACACTTAAACTTAATTACGCAAGATGGTGGTTTGACTTGAAAGACTTAAATTGAATTACGTATAACCATCAACATAGATATATGAACAGAAGACTAAATTGATGTATTGGTGATAAAAGATATGGTGAACAAGAACAAGAATGCTTCTGGTCTTCTTTTCTCTTTTGCACTTGAATTCCTCGAATGGAGTTAAGGATTCTTATGCTTAGCAGCGAGAACAGGGATCTAGATGCTCTATATATAGGTTACATACTTGTGCCTTACCCACTAAAGAATACAAGTTGTCCTATTACTTCAAGGAGTATAAGAGCTTTCCATATTGTGTTCCATAATAAATTTCAAATATACATAGCTCAGATATACAATCTGTGTATTACATGGCTTAGCTTATCCCTATAATTCTTACAATCTAACTTTAGTTTGCTTATAGTATAAGATATATGAATATTGTTTAAGTTTATTCTTACAATCTCCCACTGGACTGAACAATGTTCATATTCAGCAATCTGAACCATAAACCAAATTTAAACAGTAACCTTAATCATATCATTGGTTAACATCTAATTAACCAAATTCTATCACTCTACATCTACAGCTGTAGAACCAAGAACTCATTGAATTCATAAGTTAAAGACCACTGCAGTAGTTTTTGTAAAGCACATGAACTTCATATATGGAAATTTGAGTTATGACAACATGTATATCAAAACTGATACATCAAACTCATGTCCTACTTAATGATTTTGCTAATGCAAAAATCATAAAGAAGATACTGAACACCAATGGATATATCTGCTACTTTAAGGCATACATATGCAGAACAAATACTACATATCAATCATCATCTACTTAAAAATAAAGCTTAAATCAATAGATTAACAGTAATAAAAATTCCACCTGAGATGAAAACTGCTAATTTTATAACATGGATTTAATTTTCATGGTTTAATGATTCAAAAACTTTAGAATGTTTAATCTTCTGCCTCAAAAGTGTTGTTAAACATTGTATTCAGTTGGGGTTATGCATGATATGTATTTTGTGTTGTGTTATCATAATTTTGTTTCATTGATTGTTATGTGTGCTTCTTTGTACTTAAGATAGAAAATACATAACACACTGAAAACACATAAAATAGATATTCAGACAGATTTTTAGACAAATCTTTAAACAAATCTTTTACAAAGAACTAAATGAAATTGCTTGTGATTGCTCCTTGAGTGCCCCCTCTGTGTCCTTGAACACCATTGAGATGTTGACTGGTTCCAACTACAAGAAGCAGAGAAATCAGATTGACATGTATTTTCAGATGAACAATGATCTAGACTTATGTTTGAATGAACCAATACCCGAGGTTGTTTTAGAGGAACATATGAAGAAGATGAAAGAAGAGTATGTGTACTATGTTAAGTGGTATAAGAAGAACACCAATTAGTATCAGAGCTTGCCCTATTCATGCATCAAAAACATACAGAAAATCAATGTAAAAATAAACATCAGAATTATGCAGGTCATGAAACACAACCCACTTAAATAAAGAACTGGACCTGTGACAAGGTCAAATTAAGAGTTAAGAACCCTATAAGCATCTCTTGGTATGGAAATAGGTTAGTGTAGATGGTGACCGGATGAAACTTATTCTCGTGTGCCATTGTATGCTTATGTATGCATGTATTGTCCGCAATTATTTTGTTATCCGTCTAATTGTAAATTGCAGCGTTGTAGTAGAGGCCAAGATATGAATTTTGGTGTGTTTTGATTGAAACCAATGCAAGTGTCTAAAATTTACCATGTTTGGACTGATTATTTCCTATATGGATGAAGTAAACATATTTGTGGTCAAATTAAGTTCAGAGGATCAAAACTTGTGTCTGCTATGAATAAATCCATGATCTGTGATTGAATGTTAGTATACACAAAGCAAAACAAGTTTATGCTACAGGAAATCATTAAGTAACAGATTAGGAGCTTGTATTTTTGGTTTTAAACTATGTCAATTATGGCTTCCAAAGAGGTTTTACTACATAGTCTTTAGAATCCTAAAACAACATCATACATGTTCTTAAGTTCATATTTGGATAATCTTAGCTTTTCTTCTACCATTAAGGTGTTGACTGCTAATTTTATAACATGCCTTCCAAAGAGGTTTTACTACATAGTCTTTAGAATCTTAAAACAACATCATACATGTTCTTAAGTTCATATTTGGATAATCTTAGCTTTTCTTCTACCATTAAGGTGTTGACTGCTAATTTTATAATGATACACGGACTTTACTAAGTACTAAATAAACACTTAACACTAAACAAAAACGCATAAGCAATTAAAACCCTTTTTTGTAAGATGTAGCATTGGTAAATAGAGTATCGTTCTTAACCGGGGATTGAGAGTGTATGCGTGACTACGCTAGGTTTAAAATGAGGGGATTTAAAAGTTAGTTTTTATAATCTATGAAATTAAATTGCAAAACATGGCAGAAAACACATAGAGAAACCATAAGTTCTATCATGCTTAAACTCATAGACAAGCAAAACAAACAAGAACATAGAATCCTAAACATGCTTTCTAAACCGAAAATAAAAGCTATCCTACATATGTATATGATCAACTCGTCATACTTACCTCATTCCTTTATAACCTAATCATATTATATGCAACCTAAGTTTTATCTAAGCCTTTACTACGTGGTTCCCATGCATCTTTCATAATTAAGTGACTAAACTAAGATTGCTCACATTTAGACACATCATTAACCTAAACCAAGATTGCTCGCATTCAGATTAAAGCGTTAAGAAAAGATGACACATTATCTAACCTAAACCAAGATTGCTCGCATTTAGATTAGCACATAGAAAATAACTTAGACTCAAAATAGATAATAAAAACAGACTTAGAATTATATTACAAAAACACGTCTTTACACTCTACACAAAACTGAAATTCATTACAATGAGAAAGTAGAGGGATCAAAATACACTTTTTAGGTCACGATTGCACTAGTAATCCGTGGGGAAAATCCTTCTATGGATAGCTAGATGAACCCTTCGGATTGCCTAAGGTTGCTCAAGGTAGAGCCCGAGTGTTTATGGTATGGAGGGTGACGTTCCTTAAAGAGATCTCGAGTATTTGTGGAGAGGAAGTGTTTAAGGCAGAGACTTGGCTTGTATGATGAGTGATGCTTGAGAATGAGGCCGAGCTCTTGTATTTATAGGTGAAGAATTCCAACTTTCCTCTCCAAACTAGGGATTCCTAGTGTACCCGAGTAAATCTGCCAGCCTATCTTGAAACGTCTTTTCCGGGAGTTCTAGAGCTCAGAAAATTATGATTTTAGATTCGTTGGAAAGATCAGCTCGAGGGCTTGAAGAAGACATATATGATCACTATATTTGGAGTTGAATTGCAGATTATGTGATCCGTTGAAGATTGATGAGCTGGCAGACATATCTTCCTCTTCCTACTAGGAGCAGGGAAATCTTGATCTTTCCATAACTTGTATTTCTTGAGCTCCAAGTCATTTTGGCTGAACCTACCATATATTGTAGGATATTTTGATCTTCAAATAAGGCACTTTTGAGATATACTTAATACTTTTGATCCTCCATCTATTCGGTAATATCTCCTTGTTTGATTTTGCCCAAAATGCTTGATGATTTTCGATCCACCATTTGAAATGTCTTCAGTCCCGCTTAGATTAGTAGACAGTACATAACTAACCTAAACATTAAAGAACTATTACTTAAGAAGTGGGGAGTGACTTATACTTATTGTTAAAAACATACGTTCAGAAAGAATTTCTCATTGTTGAAAAACATTTACGTTCACAAAGAATTTTTTCCTTTTATCATTTAAACAGTCACAAAATGAAGCATCAAATTATATTTCAAAAAGGAAAGTAAAATGTTTAAAATTCATGTAACAACTGAAAAGATAAAATGACCTATAAGCCCTAATTTGATGTTAATTAGAAGCAACAACGCCACGGAAAAAAACTAACAAAGTTTAAGGTGCCCTTTGATATGTGTATATACTTTTTGGTCGTATATAAATGGATTAGAACAAATACATATCACTCTTACTAACGTCAAATAAACAATTGTACTCTTAGAAAGCTCACTTGGTTAGCTGTTGTATCTATCTTTTTTTGCATTACATGAGCTGCTTTGTTATTCTTCCGTCCGACAATTGGCTCTGTTGGTTTTGACTATATATGAAAAGACAAGGGAAGTCAGTTCGTAAAATTAAAAGTAAGGCAACAGTTAAGATCTAAATTCAGAAAGCTTTCTCCAACAATATCTCAAAAAATCAAATCAATTAGAAAAAACAAAAACACTCATAAAAATTTTCAAGGCATGACTGCCAAAATGCCTGGTTCCTTGCCTTGAGTGCCTGATATGCTGTCTTGTGTTCTCTCCCTTCCAAGTGAGTAGTCAAATTTCTTTTACAGGTAGTGGTTACTTGACAGAGAGCACAAGTCCACTCTTTCTGGATTTTTTTCGGAAATTCAAGGCCTTCTTCTCTATCTGTTGCAATCTCAACAGGATTTTCCTGTGTCCCCATGACTGCAACAGTACTGCTCTGAGGAGTGAACTTAGGCACTGCTCATTCTTTAACTTCACTCCGTCATATGCAGCCTTGTGTTAATTAACGCCCAGAGGAGAATCGAAAGCTGCGTCTTTTTGAGTTGGTAGCCCACTGATGGTACAGGTCCACTCCTCCTCGACTTGCTTTGAAGGTGGGGTCTTCAAAAATCCTTTGTGTGTAGCAACCTCAACAACTCTGTCACTAATCTCCATAGCAGAAATTCTTTCTTCAGTCCCTCTCAGATTAGACACTTCCTGACTAACCTAAAGAAATTCAATTTATGAAGTACGGAGCGGATTATATATATCGCAAATAATAAATGTTCACAAAGCAATTCTACTAATCGGTAAACATAAACATTCACAATTGTTTTTTTTTATTTATACATTCACAAAATGAAGCCTTAAAACTATATTCCAAAAGGGAAGTGAATATGTATAAAACTCATCTAACAAGTCATGAGACAGAATGTACTATAAGCACAAATTTGATGGAAACTAGAAGCAACAACGTCACCAAAACAATCGGTTTAAATTAAATTTACTATTTGTATATAAACAATTACAACAAATACATATCATCCTTACTAACATCATATAAGTAATTGATTTTCTTACTTGATTAGCTGTCGTTTCTATCTTCTTTTCCATTGCATGCACTGCTTTGATATCCTTCTGCCCCACATTTGGCTTTGTGAGTTTTGACTATATGTAAAGACAAGGGAAGGTCAGTTCATTAAATTAATAGTTAGACGGCAGTTAGGTCTAAATTCTGAAAGCTTTAACAACATCTCAAAATTAAGTCAACCAGAAGAAGAATTAAAACAAACTTATGCACTTTTCTGGGGCATAACTACCAAAATGCATCTTGAGCTTCATAATTATTGTCCGTTTGCACCCCCAAACTTGCATATGGGCATTTGGGTAAATATCCTTCCTGAACTTGGCAAAAATTGCCAGTTTACATCATCTCTGTCATTTTAACGGTTCCATAAAATTATTGGACATGTGCCAGCCACATGATAGTTAACAGTCATTTCATACAAATAGATGGAAACAGTTAAAATCGACGGAGAGCAAACTGATGGTTATGATAAGTTGAGGACATATCTTGAAAATTATGCCATTTTTTGTTCAAAGAACAACATTTCAAAATTAATATTTTCTACTCTCTCTGGGATTATTTGACAGAATCATTTAACTCAAGATGACTAGTAACTAGTTTAAGTATTGAAAAGACGATCAAATATGTATCAATCACATCAGGGATCTTATGCATTCTACCGCTTTGTTAACCGGAGTTGAAACTGTAGTCTTCACGTCATGATTTGATTCTTCTAACTGAAACAAAAGAGTGGGCCGGGGTGACCAAAAAAATGAAACTCTGTTCCTCATCAATATGTCTAACACCAAAACAATGGATGTGCTATGCCAACTCATGTCTGCAAAACAATACCAGTCACGAAGTCCCGATATGTCCAGCATTTAGGAAAAGCACAGTCAGTACGTGGCAGAGCTTCGCCAGCCCAAAATAGGAAAAATTTTAGAATTCCATATACAAACAAAAGCTGGCCTGATATTTTGGTGTTAGCAGCTTTTAATACCCAGGACCAAACCTCTTATGCACAAACTTCCTTACCAGATAAGCATTTTTTAGATAATTTTCTCCTCATTGTTGTGTGAGTTTCAAAAGTAGAAATTCAAATTCACACCTTTCAAGAACTAGCTCGGCCTCTGAGCACAATGTGAAAATCTCCTGTCCATATTTGAATTTTGAGGATTACTTGTTCCAGAGCTTATACCATATGTATTCCACAGTAAAAAAATAAAAGGATGAAAGTTGTGTACACAACTTGACAAAAAAAAAAAGTAAAAAGGATTTCAAAACAGCTGCGCTGAAAGTTGTGTTCTTGCCTACATACATTACACAAGGCTCCAGAGTCCTGAAATACCCAAGACAACAGTCAACAGCAGAGGAAAACAAAAATTCAGAGACTAAAGATTTACCAATCAAGGAGCTTCGTAAAAGCATTTTTGAATAGCAAAATCATTGAGAAAATGACCCAGTAAGTGTTCAACTTCTGAGATCTATCATGGAGTTTGTCTCAATTGCTCTAATGGAAGAATATCTGTCAAAACAGAAGACAGTGATCAGATGAATCTTCATCATCATCGTCATCAATGTTATTAAAATGAGGAACTTACATAGGATAAACCAGAGCAAAGAGTGGCCTGCAAAAAACATAGACATAAAACAAGATTAAGATGGTTATGAACTTCTGATATTCTGAGTTATCCCAACTTTACCAGAAAATTTTGTTTTCGTAGAGACTGTAGAGTTTAAAGCGTACCATGCAAGAACATCAAAGCATGTGAGCCCAAATTCAAGAAGACCCTGTACGCTCATCTTCAGCTTTCAGCGTCTGTGTGTGTGTGTTACCGTCTGCAACTTTGAATCAAATTCTCATCTGTTCCGTTGGCATTGGAATATGAAAAACTTGAAGAAAATCTTCTCGGTTTTCATGGAAAGGAAATCTAATATTTTCCGTTCTTTTTTCTTTTCCTGTGTTTGCAAGAAAGTAGGAAAGGAGAATAAACCACATTTTCCTCTTATAAATCTAATAAATGCTTGATTTTCCACTCAAATTTTTGAATTGAACAGTAAGTCTGTCGATTTCAACACGACCTATGAACTCGACTCGAAATTCGCAAGAAATAAAGCGGATCAAACACGCATGATTATAAAGCGGGTCAAGCGCGGATCAACCCGCTAACACGATATTTAGCTGTGTAACCCGTTTATTAATTGGGTTTGGTCGACTTATACATGACTCACGTACACGACTCATCTAACAATAAATTATATCAATATTTTATTGTATATAAAGATTGTTTAAGTCTTTCTTGTAAGATTAACCCTAATATTTAGTTTTGTGTTTCTAATACTTTTACTGTTTTGTATGTGAATTAAAAAATTTAACTTGTTTAGTTTAATTAGGTACATAATTCAACACGACACAAACGGGTTATAAATGAGTTACATGAGTTGACCAATTTATATTTGAGTTGGGTTTAAGTTTATTTTTTCGATACGATTATTAAATGGGTTAAGTTTAAATTTACTTTTCTGACACGAATAATTATATGACCTGACACGACTTAACGACATGCCTACTAAACAGTCTACAAGTCCTAAAGAATAAAAATCAACCGTGGTCTGGAATTCAATAGCAACTGAAACCCAAAAAATTATGCGCTTATGACCTGTTTTGGGATCTTCCTTGGTACATTCTGTAATTGTCAAACTTAGGTGATTAAAGATTCAACTTAGACGCGTAATTTGAAATGTAAGTGTATCCCAAAATCATGGAAGTGGATAACCCCCGTCTCGTCTTATCATGTTCAATAATTTTGGCATCACCTTTGCCCCCCTTTGCCAAATTTTAGACCTTTATCCATAGCTTCAAAGTGTGCAAGGTTCCCTACCTTTGGGAAGCAGACTTTCCACTCCCCACTCCCCACTATGAGTTCAAATAGAAACAAAGTAAGGAAGAGACAGTAAAACCAAATCTTAACATATTGCAAACATATATTCGGAAGAAGAGACCTTTCAAACTAGTTTCTTGTAATGAGTTCAAGACTGAAACAATATTTGTAGGCAACTATGCCTTTTGAGAAGTTGGCATGGCAAGATTAACTACACTGCTGCCAGGTAAATTCTTCCATTGCTGGGTTACCGTCTTCAACTGGGTGAAAAAGTTAACACCTGCCTTGCCTGTAATTTATAACATATAGAAATCACTAAATTTTCTGAATTAAGTAAATCATTATGGAAAAATAGATTACTACTATCAACAATTTCAAAATCAAGTAGCTGGCAAAAGATGTGAAGTACCATAGAAATTCAAATCGCCAGCAAAAGATGCCTTGTTTCCGGTGAAAGAGAAAAAGGGCAGGGGAACTGGAATGGGAACGTTGATACCAACCTGTTTAACAATCCAAAATCAAAATCTGAAATAACAAGTCTTTCCTTATTTTTCAAATAATATGTGAATAGTGTCTTGCCATGTTTTTCTTATTATATTGACTATGACTAACTGGGATACTACATTGCACACCAGAGTCGAGATATATTTGGGATATAGTTTTTTGTTTGAACTTTGTATCAGCTGCATCAGATGGTGAAAATAAGTGGTTACCTGCCCAACCTGAATCTCTGTCTGAAATTTCCGTGCAGCTATTCCAGATGTAGTAAATATAGAAGCACCATTGCCATATCTGTTCCAAGGAAGTACATCAATATGATACCACCCCGCGACTTTTTTCATTGTTCTAATGTAGGAAAAAAGTGAAGCATAGTGACTACCTATTATTGTTAACAATATTGATTGCCTCCTCTAAGCTGTCAGCCTGGTATAAAAATATAAAATAAAAGGAAATAGTTAGAAAATCTTCATGCCAGGAAAAGAAAGGGTGACTCACTGAGAAACAGGAATGTATCTCACATACCTCTAAGCAAAGAAGAACTGGACCAAAAATTTCTTCCTGCACAAGACATAAAAGATGATCAGTTCCCAAGTACATAATTGATTTTTTCAAAATATTTTCATCATCATCCAATCCAATTTGTCAACAGGTACAACCGTATAAAACTGTAAACATATAAAAGGTGGTTTTAGATGATGAAATATATCCTATCCACTTATGACCATAGTTATGACCAGGTTCATGCTTATGGAAACATTGAAGTTGGAGGATTCTCCTGTAAACTATACACAAACCATGGAACTTTATTTATGAAGTAAAATTTGTACAGAACATGATTTATATTTGTAAGAATATAGCAATTAACAAAGCACCATGTCAAAATGTAGTCTTTTAAAATTAGAGTATTAATGACAAGTGCATCTGGATGGGTATTGTGCATGCTATTCCCGTTCAAGACATGTAGGATATGGTGTTCCTGAGACTTAAATTTGAGTTTGTAACAATTCCTAGTAGTACATATAGGATGGATAGTGCGACTACTTATCAAAATGGCTCAAGGAACACATGGATGAGTTTATGTCTTTCCTGAGCCCTCTTCATTCATTAAAATTACAAGGAAAGATGACCAGTTTTTCTTTTTCTTCTCTTGGAATTATAAGCATTCACCAAAAATGATGCATTCCCTCACAATGACATATTGCCAGATATTGGATTGGTTATATCTTTGACTCCCATATTCATCTAGTGTGGCTTCAAAACAGAAACAGTGATGGATATTCATTTATGATATACAAGACAACAGTGTGATCTCTAGAAACTACTTGATCGATAAAGAAATTCGAAGAAAAGTAAACTGTAAAAGAAAAAAAGAAAGAGAAAAAACCAACAACAACAGCAACAAGAAGAAAGAGAGACAATATACCTTATAGCACTCCATTTCAACCGAAACATTTGATAAGATGGTCGGACCAATAAAATTTCCATGCTCATAACCTGGGACCTGTTCGTCACCATGAAGGAGAACAAGATTAGCTACCACTCTCTCTGAAAGACGTATACACTTACAAAATAGAAGATAAGAATATACTCAAGACAGTGATTCTAAAATTTTCAATACTTTCAGTTGCAAGCAACAATCAAGTTGAGAAAAGACACTAAAAATACCCAAAAAGAAACTTACCACTATTTTTCTCCCATCAAGTATTAACCTGGCACCACTTTCAACACCAGACTGGATTAAATTACAGATTCTTTCCTTTGCCTGTGAAAACAATCATTAAATTGCATATTAATTCCTATAACAAATCATGAATAAAATCTCAAAAGGCAACTGTCTCCCTGAGCATCAAGAAGCTGATATCACTCCTTTAACAAGATGTGCTATTTGGTTAGATGTAAATAATGGATAAGTAGCAGAAAGAATACTTACACTATCACCAAGTCTTCTGAAAAATAAAAGACATAATAATTAATTGTGAAAAAAAAAATTGACAATGGGACCTTGTGTACTTACTTGCTTGCTTATTACTGGACCAAGGTCAGCATCAGGTTCTGTTCCCGCACTTACTTTCAGAGACACTCCACACTCTACCAATTTATTCTCCCTGGAGATGATTAATAGATACAATTTCATTCAGATATTCATTTTGTTTTGGGGGACATGGCATGGAACATATATTATATATGGAAAGTGAGCATAGAGAAGTACATAGAACATTTCCTTCGACAATGTACAGAGCAGCAAATTGGATCTTACTGGTGAGTAGCTTACACCCTAAGGTCTTCTTTGGTTTTTCCAGATATATAGGTTTTTCAGGGATTTTTTCACACAAGAATTGTGGATATGGCGAGTGGAAATTCTTTTTTCTTTTCCAAAGAACTCTTTACGTAGTGAGAACATCGTAAAAGCAGCAAGTGGAAATGATGAATTATACTTTAATGCCATTATCTTCTTATGCATATGACTACCAAGGACTTCAAGTCTTCAATGACCCTATAGTTAAGCTTTGTGTGTAGAATAATGTAGAAGAGGCATAAAACAAAAAAACAAACAAATGGGAAACAGGTCAAACAAGAAACAAAGAAAGCCCCATACCATATCTTTGAGCCTCCAACAAAAATAACGGTGCTCAGTGCCATGCACCTTTGCCCTGCAGCACCAAAACCAGCCGCAACTAAAGCATTCAAAGTGGCTTCAGGGCTGGCATCTGGCATGACAATTGCATGGTTTTTTGCCCCCATGTTGGACTGAAGAAAGTAGTATATCAGATAAATGCATCAGTTTATCTTTAACAGTAGTAAAAGAATGAAAACCACCAGTTGGCATTCAAGAAAGGCTGTTATATACGAAACTGACTTGCCTGTACACGTTTCCCTTTAGCCGATGCCCTTGAATATATGTGCATCCCAGCCTATTGATTTAAAGTATTGGGTAAGAGTACAATTATTAAAAAGATGTGGCATAACTGAAACTTTAAAGAAAAAAAAACAAATTGAGATGATACAGTTCCATTTTGCAGAACTATGTTGAATTTTATTGGATAAAGCAGCTATACATTAAAGATAGCAACAGCATGCTTACTCTACCAATGAATATTGCAAACCAGACGAAAACTGGGATTTGAAACCCACAAACTAAAACAATATGCATAATTAGGAAATTCAACTTCAGTTATGTATTACAGGACTACTTAAAAATAAAACTAGCCTCGATTCCTATAATTTGATATATTACTGCCAATAGCTTTAAAAAATCACTTCCACAGACATAACTAATCCACATTCAATCACATGCCAGCTATCAACTCAATTGCAGACAACCCTAAACAAACGAGAATGTTAGGACTCGTAGGACTACAGGAGTTAATAACATGGAAAAAATATCCAAGAATGAATGATACATATGTACACAGATACAAGTATGCAATCACAATGAGGACACTTACAGTATTAGAGCCCACAAATGATACAGCTCTGATATCTTCGTCATCACAAATTGCATTCACAATATCCTGCCATAGCATTACAATTAGGAAATTCAAGTCCACGGCATACATAAACACCACCAGGACTACCTTTGTTTACTCGGCCTTTCAGTACTTAATAGAACATTCTCAAACCATGCAATCCAACTACATTAGATGTCTGGGTCTAACAATGATGATTTTCCAGATCCAGCCAAGTCAATGAAAAGTTCTTGTTTTTGTGCATCCTTATATTTCTCTCTGATCTTCTTTAAAAAATTATCAAAAGCACAGAGAAAATTGAAAATTATGGAATACAGAACAACATCTTCATAATGATCAGTAAAAGATGAAATATCTAATGTAAGAACTAAAGACATGTACATGAGCACAAATAAAACAAGTACAGGTAGTCAAAGTAGGTTGAGTGCACTCATACATTGGTTCCGTGAACAATATTTAAGACACCATCAGGTAAACCAGCCTCCATTGCCAACTCTGCTAGCAATAAAGAAGCACCTTGAAAAAAAGAAGTATACGACATACTGTTAGAGTAGAAGCATGAACACTGCTCACAAACTCCTGCTAAATATTGATCCACGGAAAATACTTAAATGCACGACGATCATGTATTAGGTGGCCTCGTCATAAGGTCCTTGCCATACACTGGAATCTCTAAGAGAAAAGGTACTGCACCAGGTTAGTACCACAAGGAGAACCAAACCCGAGAGTCCAAGATCAAAGGGAAGCAAACCATACGCATGCCCATTCCAACTTGACCATCATCAGTAAGAGAACTTAAATAGACAACTATTGTGAATGTGATGGATGATTTCAATTTATACATGCAATGATAGATCCAAAAAGTAGATGCATCCTCAGTTTTGAAGTCTAGTCTCATAGACACAAGCATTAGGAAGCATATTGAATTTTTCTAATGTCTTATCTTTCTTCTACAATTGTAAAATCAAATGTTTAAGGGAGCAGTTCTATAGGATTTGATACACCAGACTGACCAGAGACTAATCAAGTGACAATCACCTGGATCCTTTTCTGATGGTTTTAGAATAAAGGTGTTTCCACAGGAAACTGCAATTGGGAACATCTGCAGTAAGATTATGAAGCAAATGATTAAAAATGTCTTAAATTTGGAGAGAAGCTGAACACTCAATTAAATAGGAAGATAACAAGAAACATATTAGGCTCACCCATAATGGAATCATTGCTGGAAAGTTAAATGGACAAATCCCAGCACAAACACCAAGTGGCTCTCTAATGCTGTATGTGTCAATTCCGCTGGATACGTTAGAGACATACTCCCCCATTTGAAGAGTTGCTGTACCACAAGCATGTTCTACCACTTCTATATAAGAGAAACAAAAAAGTTACATTAACATCGCTAAACTCTACTGTATAAAATTAAATAAAAGATGAACAATGATTTAGTTCCAACAAAGGACATTTCACTGACCTAGGCCACGGAACACATCTCCATGAGCATCCTTCAGTGTCTTCCCCTGTTCTGTAGTAATATTCAATGCCAACTTATCCTGAAACAAGAACACTGCGATAAGTATTACTCTTTGAATTTCAAATCGAGAAATACCATATTCAAATCCACATCAAAACTCACAATGTCTCTCCGAATAAGCTCTTGCAGCTTAAACATGACTCGCTGACGTGTCGTAACCGGAGTGTTTCGCCACGTCTGAAACGCCTCCTTTGCTGCAGATACTGCAGCTTTAAACTCATCATTTGTGGTCAACGGAACTTGCGAAACGACTTCTTGTGTCGCCTATGACCAATATGAATACAATAAAAATCACAAGCACCCAATTGTTGTGTAAGAAAAAATAAAACAAAAAAATATTAATAAGGAACTCGAAACTTACAGGATTTATAACATCGATGGATGCAGATGATTTTGAATCAACAAAAGCACCTCCAATCAAATTGGGAACTCTCTGATACAGTTAAAAAAAAAAAATCAAATCAGCCGAGTATCTCTGATTTCATCAACTCAAAACAAAACAAAATTGATTGATCATCGGTTTATTATCTGTTACCGGAGGATCGGAAGACGACGACTCCGTCGCGGTGGAGAAATGAGAGCTTCGGATAGCGAAGATCGTCGTCGTCGGCTTAACGAAAGCCTTCAAACTTCTCACTGCACACAGACCGATCATATAATATCATCATCGTCAACACAGTTATAATACAGCAGAATCAAATTGTAAGGGATTTTTATGTACCTCTTGGAATTGAGAGCCGCAACATGTTTCTCTGTCTTTGTTCTTGTCTTGCTGTTTGAGATGGATTGATTATAGAGTGGAGACTGGAGAGAGTGTCAATGATGAGTTTGAGTCTGCTGAAGTAAGGGTGGATTTTTAAGCACCCAAAGAATCGAAACCGGTCAAAATCGTACCGAATTGACACAAAATAACCGAAATAGAACATAACTGAGACACTCGATTTTAAAATTTGCACAAACTAATTAGTGCAGTTTCGATTTTCAGTTTCGTGCTTTCTAAAAATCGATTAAATCGAACTAAACTGACATATATTCATTTACATATTAATTCTTAATTTTACATTACATATCATGTTCTTATTGATTATAAGTTAAATAGTAATTTTTCATAAACATGATCATATTTTTAAGTGTTTAAGTCTAGCTTAATTCTCTTTCATGTACTCATGTAGTCTTCCATTTTTTTATATATCAATATTAAAGGTTTCAAATGAATGATGTGTAAACTTTATTTGTTTCTTTTCCTAACAATTACTTGTTTAAACTCATTCGAGTAATTTATTTGAAGAATTGATAGTTTATAACTTTGATATCTTTATTTTTTATGTTATTTAGTTAAGTGTGAAATATATAAAGCATAGTCGGTTTTGTAACCGAAACCAAACCGATGTTAGGTTAACCGACAAGAACGATTTTTATATATTTTTATCGGTTTCGATTCTATTAAATAAAAAATTACATCTTCGATTTCGGTTATCGATTAGTGTCTAAAAAGTGAACCGTTAGAAAATGTGAATTTTCAGACTCGGTAAAACCCAATAAACTTAGCACTGTAAAATAACTGTTCGACTTCAATTTTTTTTTACTCCAACCATGTAGAACTTTTCGACTTCAATTTTTTACATCAAGCTTACATTATTCCAATCATCACATCTATGGTCAAATTTGTAAAATAAATTTTCAATTGCGATTTAGTATCACAAATGATTACATTGTCATATAATTAACAAACAATATTAGTAGTCATATGATAACTTTGAGACATATGTGAAATTGAAATAGTCTAATGAAAAATTAACATACTTATGCGTCCAACTAGTTGTAATATGTATTGTATGAAAGAATTAAGTTTGTCGAAGTTCGTTTAGACCTTGGTCAATGAGGTCAAACTTTTGTTTGTCTAATTGTGTAAATACTCATTAGTGTATTTTGCTCATTCTATTAAGGAGAGAGTACCTAAATCGATTTTTCTTGTCAAATATTTTGACATGGTGAGGTACATATAGGAATCCTACGAATATCTGTGGTCATTTATGGTGCCTATTTTCACTTTAAATATATTATATTTAGAAATTCACGAATTCATGTCAAAGGAATGAACATATTAACAATGTCCTACTAGTGTTGTATAGCTTGTTAAATGCTTTGAACCAATATGGCCATTTGAAAGTTAAAATATTAGAAACAAATCGAATATGAAAAAATCGACCGCAGGATTGGAACATAAAACTATTGTGTACGTAGTGTATAAATTTGAGTCGAATTGGTCATTGTTTAGATCTTGATCCGCACTGTCAACCCAAACAGTCATTTATGCCCCTATTTTCATTATATACAAGTCTCAAAGGAAAACTCTATCACACATTCATTCGAGAAAGTGAAATGTAATATCTGCACATAGAGATACCCCTTATGATGTTGTGGACGCTAGCAGAGCGAAAATTGAATTGTTGAAATCGTGGATAAGACAAAATTAGTGAAAATAAAAATTAGGGGCATAAATGACTGCCCTGTTTGACTGGAAGGATCAATACAGAAATCATGAAGAAACCATCTAAAATTTTAACCATATTTTTATAATAGTTCAATGATCTTATGGTACAGCTAGTTTATTAAAATATATTATTTTTGACCTCGATCTACGCAGTCAACCTAGGAGGTTATTTATTCCCTTATTTTCATTATTTACAAATCACAAGGGGAAACATTATCGCACTGTCATTTGGGCATAAATTCTTGTTCAAGCTTATAAAGGTTCCCGCAAGGATGTCATGGGGGCAATGATATCTAAAATTGAATTGTCGAATCACCCGATAAGACAAACTTGGCGAAAATAAATAACAGGGGGCATAAACGATGTTGAAGTTGACTAGGCGGATCGAGGCCAAAAAAATTATATTTTAATAAACTAACCGTACGATGAGATCATTGAACTATTATAAAAATTTGGTTAAAATTTTAGCCGGTTTCGTCATGATTTTGATCTCTATCCGTTCGGTCAAACGGGACGGTCATTCATGCCCATACCTTTTGTTTTCACTAATTTTGTCTTATTTGCGACTTCAGCAATTCAATTTTCGCTCTGCTCGGATCCACGACATCGTAAGGGGTGCATTTGTGTGCAGGTATTACATTTCACTTTCTCAAATGGATGTGTGATAGAGTTTTCCTCTGAGACTCTTATATAATGAAAATATGGGCATAAAGGACTGTTTGGGTTGACTGTGCGGATCGAGGTTCAAACGATGACCAATTTGGCTAAAATTTATACACTGCGTACGCAACAGTTTTACGTCCCAATCCTATGATCGATTTTTTCATATTCGATTTTTGTTTCTAATATTTTTACTTTCAAAGGGTCATATTGGTTCAAAGTATTTAACAAGCTATACAACATTAGTAGTGGGCACATCCGGAATTTGTTTATTCCATCGACACAATTTTTTAAATTTCCTAATATAAGACATTTTAAGTGGCACCATAAATGACCGCGGGTATTTTTAGATAATTTTTCAACGACCGGACAATTTATTTTTTATTTTTGAGAATTCAAGGGTACACCATGCATATCACTTTTAGAGGAATTTACGGCAATTCGAGGGTTTAGAGTTTATGGTTTAGAGTTTTACGATAGGATATTGGAGATATGATTCATGATAGGCTATTGAGAATATGGTTTACGAATGCATTAGACGATTTTTAGTTTCTTGTATTACTCAACTTCATCATGTGTAGTAGTATAGTAGACTTTGTTTATTTGTTATATTAGAATCGAAGTATTTGCGGAACTAAATAGATAGTGTATAATCATTCAGAATTTTTGACTGCTGAATACGACGATTGGATTAATATATACATGTTATAATTTAATTATTATTATTTTTACTTGAATTCAACCGTGATCCATAATTTATATAAAAATACCTTTTTTAATAATAAATATTATTTTTAACATTCTATGTTCTATGTTAGATTTCGATGATATGTATGTAGATATCTCTTAGAATTAAGTCTATGTGTTTGTATAATTTGTGTTTCTGAAACGAATCTGTGCTAGATATTTCTTGAATTGGAATATATGAACGGTATATGTTTGGTATGGAGATTGGGTAATTTGATTTATGTGTTTTGGATTAGCATGTGTGTTTTAGCTTCTGTGTTGTTGCTATATCAACGAAGTAGCATGATGAATTGATGTTCTCCTCATATATCCATGTGCTTTGTTACATTGATTTGGTTAAGTTTTTCAATCGTTGGTACAAAAATTTAAACACCCGAGTTAAGATTTGCCCAACGTGGATTGATCTAGACGTAGTAGTGTTGAGAAACTGATGTATGGTATAAGTAATTAGTGGGATACCTACCTTAAACTGCTAAATGGTTCTAGAGTTACAATAGAATTGTGAGAATTATTCATTCTGATAGATTGGTGGTTCTATCTAGTTCAGCTGGTCTATGGCAGTAGTTGAGTTGGTGTGTATGAGTGTTCTGCTTATCTATTTTGACCTCTATTGTATTTGGCTTTGATGGAAGTAGTGTAGTTGCAGATGTAATTTCAGTTTGCTCCTTTTATGTAGTTGATCATGATGTGTTTTTTTATTGATGTAGTCTAAATGCAGCATAGTTGACAAGAATGACTATAGATAATACTAAGTTTTAGGCCTTTTGAGTATGATTCTCCTCCGGTGGTCTGTTTTCCTGGTCTAGTTGGTTTTCTAGTCTATGCTTTCAATTTCATGGAGTAAAAGATCGTTAGGGTCATTCTTTGCTAGCTCATGTCTAGCTGTACATAAATGTCTTTCTCGAAATTCTACTAAATTTTCCATGGTCACCAGTGCCTTGTATGACTGATTATTTTGGTTTGCACTATTGTTACCACTAGGTCTGACGCCTAATTGTTTAGAATGACACAAGTAGTGCAATGTGTTCAAGTTTCTGCATATTCTGAATAGCATTAGACTGATGCAAACTATATTTCTCTTTCGCATCTGTTCAATCTTACACACTTATCAGTAGAAAAAAGCCGTTATAATTATGAAACACACCTGTTTGAGATAGGAATTCTCATATGTATGCTATATGCCACGACCGTAGTGACGCGGAATTAGATGAGCCCCTTGCTCACTTAATTCCCCTCAGCCTTGGGCTTGCATACCTTGGGAAAGAGGAAAAGGTTGAAGCCACTGCCCAAGTTTCACAAGGTAGTTAATAAGAAGTTTAGAAAGCATTTTGATATGACTCTGCTGTCTTCTGCTTATGCGGGAACAGGAGATGTCCTCAAGGCTTCTCAGCCATTGTTCGGATCATCATGAGCAGGGTGAAACTCACCAGGGACCTGCTGTTCTTGGAAAAGCAATGTCAGCAATTGCAGAAGAGTTGGGACTTGAAATGGCCATAAAGTGTTTAAAGCATCTTTTGCAGTATGGACATCAAAATATCTGCAAGGCAGTTCCTTTGGCTCTTTGTCTACTCTGCCTATCAAATCCGAAGATCAATGTTATGGATACATTAAGTAAACTTATCCATGATACAGATTCAGAAGTTGCAATGGCTGCAGTGATTTCTTTAGGTATGATAGGCGCATGAACCAACAATGCGCCAGAATAGCCACAATGCTTTGCAATCTTTCAAGTTTCTACTACAGAGACGCCAACCTTCTCTTCTGTGTGCGGATTACATTTTGGGTTTATCAACTCTAAATCCATATCATTCTGACTGCCTCTTGTTATCGTCAGCAGCACTTGGTGGAATCATAACCATGCTGCACGCATGTCTGGATATGAATGCCATTGTTTTGGCGGAGTACCATTATGTTCTCTACTTTCTTGTCTTGGCGGTGCTGACAGTTGATGAGGATCGATGAGGTATTAAGCCGTTGTCTGTGCCTGTTTGAGTCGGCCAAGCAGTTGATGTTGTTGGCCAGGCTGGTCATCCCAAAACCATCACTGGTTTCCAGACTCACCGAACTCCAGTTCTTCTGGCTGCCGGTGAAAGAGCACAGCTGGTCACGGAAAAGTACATCCCACTTTCTCCAGTCCTTGAAGGTTTTGTTATCTTGAAAAAAAATCAAGACTACACGGATTAGCTGTGTCCATCTCAAGAGCAAGCTACTTTTTATGTTTATTTTCCTTGGGAGGTTCTAGTTACACCTCCAAATCTACTTAATACACCTCCTATGCTAAGTACACCTCCACTTCACTTTTTGACATGCTTATACTTCTAAGTTCACCTCTTCATTCTTTACCAAAATACCCTTTTACTAATTTTTGGTAATCGATTGCCTACGATCCAAGTGCCAGTTACACCACCCTCTGGCGTCTTCCTCTTTGTTGTAGAACTGTTATAGAAAGAAGCACTGCCAGACTTGTTGCATTTGCTGTAACATTATTGGGCTTCCTTTTGGAATCCTGTATGTTGGCATTCTAATTTGTGTGACCAAGTAGTATAAGATGTTGTATATGATAATGCAGAGGAAATTTTTCATCTCATCTATTGTTCAATTCTGATTTTTCATTGCATGAAGACACTGTTGTATACTGTAGCACATTTTAATGATTTCATTTCATTGCATGACACAATTTGCGGGACATCATAGCTGTGCAAAGAGACAATGAATGGGTAATTGGAACAATTTGCTTAAAGTTCATTTTTCTCCGTCTTCAAAGCTAAGAGTAGCAAGAACTGAAGATTAAAGTTCATTACTAGCAATATTGGCTACTAGGAACCAGGTAATAATCAGCCTGGAGATTGCGCACTGAAAGTAGCAAAAAAATTTGATTTCTGTTACCAACCGTGTTCTGGCAAAAGGTATTGCATGGAATAATTTTCCATGTCCTGGTATGTGCCATTTTCAACTATGTTCTGATGTGTCCGTTCTCCTCCTCCACCGATCTCCATACAAGCAATGCCTACGAAACACCTTCATGTAAACCATGGAAATACCTCCGATCTCCAACATGTCTACAAACTATCGTTAGCATTCCCAAAGAAACTGAGGTCTGAGCCATAGGAAAGCTCCAATTGCAAACAGAAAAAGGAATGCCCCTCTCGACAACAGAGGAAGAAAAGAACGCCCAAGTAAACTAGATCAAAAAGCCCAATTAAAAACAACAGAACTAGACCCAGAAACCGACCTCAATACCAAATGAGACAAAATTGGAGAGAGTGACCGAGTCGGTCTGTCAGTGAAGTGTAAATGTTTCAATCCCTAAACCACCGAATTGGAAATACCTTGCTGTTGATTCAGTGACCCATTTACATTGCTTCTTTAAGCCACCTGTGTTTAGCAGATCATACCCATCATCACTAGGTTCTGAAATAGATAAACCACAAGAAGGCCAAGATGGCTCTTTTACTGTTTCATTTCTTGTAAACTCATGTGGGTTGTCTTCAAAACAAGCTCTCTCTGTCTAAGAGGGTACACATTCATAACCCAAAAGGGCCAGAGTTGGTTCTTAAGCTTCTCAAGGACCATGGATTCGATGATACCTACGTAGTTCAACTTGTTCAGAAAAGGCCACACCTGCTCTTGATGATGAAAGCTGACAAGACCCTTTTGACTGCTTGCATTTATAGTCATCATTATGTAGTGATCTCTTCCAACAACCACCTTGTGCGTTCTTCAGTTTGGCAGCACCAGTAGTCTAGTTTCTTCTCTCTGCTTCTTGTTGTTGGTTGCTGTCCTGTAGATTTTGTTTTCTTCCTCGAGGTTTTAGTGGCCTTGAGGATCCCAGTAGCCTTTACAAGTTTTATGCTTCTTTCTATAACAGTTCTTGTAACAGTTCTTGTAGTCAAAAACACAAGAATTAGTGGTATTTAAGTTTGTAAGTTAATATAGTTGTACTTTTATGTCTTTTTATATCAGTTGACAAAGTCAACAAAATTAGAAAAAAAGAATGGAGGTGTATTAAGTAGATTTGGAGGTGTAACTAGAACCTCCCATTTTCCTTTAGTTTCGATTTGTTCGAGGTGTAATCTCGGAGATTCTAAATACCAGAGTTCAATGTCTTTTTCTTGATTAAATCTAATTCTTTTTGAGAATTTCTATATGAATGCCTGGTTACAAAATTTGAGCTGCCTTCTATGCAAAGAGCTGTTAGGATTAAATAATCAAATCTAAATCCGGCAACTTAAAAAAAGCACCTCCTCCAACCCTTACACTATCACATAACTTCTAATTATTGCCGACGACTTAGAGAAACAAACGCCGACGATTTTTGAAGTCGTCGGCAATAGTACTATTGCCGACGCTTTATAGCCTACAGGGGTTTTATACTATAGCCGACGACTTCGTAAAAATCGTCGGCAATAGTCCTGTAGGCTATAAAGCGTTGGCAATAGTACTATTGCCGACGATTTGTTGCAAAAATCATCGGTCTTTGTTTCTCTAAGTCACCGGCAATGAGAAATTATGTGGTAGTGCTAGCCTCTTTGAGCATTAAAGGGCCTTTGATCATTCAGGTTCCCCATATCTCGTAGTCTCGGACTTGGAGTTGTGAAGATGGGATGACATGTTGATACGCGCAAAACATGCATCAAATATTAAAACAAAGTAGACACTCAACACATAGTTTACACGTATACAATTTAAAATTCTTCTTTTGTGGATGTAGCATTGGTGAGTAGGGATCGTTCTATCCGGGGAATTAGAGGGTGCATGCATGGTTTCGTTCTTGAACAGAAATTTAAAGGTATAGGGGGGGGGGGAGATTGGAAAATGGTTGATTAATGTCCTACGAAAATAAAGACAAAAGATGGCAAGTAAACATATTTCAGAAACCTATAACTTTATTATGTTCCAACTCATAGACAAGCAAAACAACAAGAATCAAAGAACCTCTTAAACATGCTTTCTACACCGAAAATAAGTTCTAATTACTAATTACAAGTGATCATCTCATCTTATTGACCTTACCCTTTTTCATGCCTTAAAACTCTAAGTAAGCTACGAAATTTATGACTTTTAACTAAGTATACACGCTTGATTATTGAGTAGGAGTGCAACTTAGCGTTTAAACACCCTAAACAAAGTACGATCATCGAAACATGCAAAAGAGAGGGACTTAGCATATCATTTAACACATGGTTTCGAAACTTTAAGATTGTATCAAACATACATAAAAAGGCTTGAAATCATAAACACATGCAAGTTACGAAAAGGCTTAAAAACATATAACTTAAATCCAAAATTGTTCTTCATTAAATACATCAAAATGATCCAATACAAAGCAAAATAATGAAAATTGAAGATCATGGTTACACTATTTGTCTTGAGTGCTTAGTGACTTCTTTGGAGGATGCTTCTCATTCACAAGGGACTTAGCGTATTGTGAATGATCCGATGCTTGGGGAGGATGGAGTGCTTCGGCTTGGAGGGGATCCTTGATGTGTTTGTAGAGAAGAGGTATTTTTGTAGAGCTTTGGCAAGTGAAATGAGTGATGCCCTATTCTTGGCAGGCCAGCCCTTATATATAGGCCAATGGATTGTCTTGCCTCTTCCTTCCAACTTAGCTGATCCACTAATGCTCCATTAGTCATCAAGAATGAGTCATGCCCCTAGTCACCCCCTTAGTCATCAAGATCAGCTAAGAACAACCAAGATAAGCCTTGAGTCATCCCCTTAGTCATCATGAATGAGTCACCAAGCTTGAGTCACCAAGCTTAGTCACTAAGCTTGCCATTCTTGACTTTTCCTCTTTACTAAGTGGCTAGGGCTGACGAATTACATGACTTGGGCCTCCATTTTGGGTTGAAATAAACTTTGACAAATGGGCCTAAAAATTTCTTTATGGGCCGGCCCATCTCCGATGCTCCGAAATCGCAAAAATCCTCCGAAGTGCACCGATTATTCTTTTACTTGGTATTTGACCTAAAAAAGGTAAACTAAGTTAAAAACATAAAAACTAAGAAAATAACAAAGCTAAACGTAAAGGGAAATGCGTTAAGAATCGAGCATAAAATGCGTATATCACGCGTCTCGAAAGAGAACGAAGAAGCTGTTGAATAGTTAGGTGTGAAGAAGCGTATTCATTCTTTCTACATATATAAATATATCTTGAAAAAAATGGGCTCTCAAAATTCTGGGCCTGAGGTTGAGGCCTTTATTTGGGTCCGGGCCTGAAGGTGTTGCGGAAGTGTTGATGATTATGAATGAGTTGTCCGACTGCTCCTCCCTTGTTGACAAGTACATCTTCATTCTCCATCTCTTTAAGTTTTTAAAGTTCAGGTACAACGGAAGAAAAAATTGGTGGTGGTGATTTAGAGTTTTCAATTCAATTCAATTCGGGTCTTCAAATTTCAAGAATTCGCCTCTGATACTAAATAAAAAAATATTCTAGGGAAAATTCATCATAATTTTATTGTTTTACAAGTGATTTCTCAATAAGAAAACATATCTACACAATTTTGTCATGTCTACAAAAATTAATTATAATTACAAAAAAATATACTTTCCAACACAAAGTAGCAACATGCGCACCAAACTCATCTCTTACCACAACACATATACCTCTATGTACACTCAATCGATGTTAATCTTGAGACGCCCATGTCGAGGACACCTCCATTTTACATGTCGTTTCGGCTTACAAACATCACTGTCTCGTTGATAATCATATAATAATTGCCCAACCCACTGATTAAGAATTCACCATTATTCCTTTCATACCAGATGCCCCATACAAGCATAAAAAACCAATCAATCTTCTCCTTGTCAACAACAGAGCACACTGGATGTGAAACGGCTATTACGCTCCGTCGAGATTTCAAGCTGAGGCCGACGCCGTCAATCTGATTTGCAGAGCTAAAACCCAGGTCTATTTGCTGTTTTGAATTATATATTATTGGGTTTCTGTTAGATTCGAGTGTTGAGCATTTTGCTTAGGATTGTTAGTTCAATTTGTGTCAGGCTGGGTTGAGAAGGAGATATAGAAGCTGTGAATGGTTGTTTTTTAGCATATATGATCGTAAAAGGGTTGGTTTTGATTTGAAAGTGTATGCAGTCGAATTCGGGAAAATACAGTAGGAGTTCTCACAATGGAAGGAGCAGGCGTTTGCATTTTGGAATAGTGAGAAGAATCACTAAATAGAAGACATTGGGTTCTTTGAAATCCTTCAAAAGCCTGGAGATTTTAGAAATCAACTCTTCTGTACATGAAAAAAGAAACAAAAGTTGCTGTGGCAGAAAAGGACCGAGGAGGCAACGAAAGTTGTAATGGCAGTGGAATACTGTACCACGCAATCGAGGGCGAAGCTACTTGATCTCCGAGATTGATTTGGTAGAGCTCCCTTCCGATCTTGATCGCGAGAACTATCCAATGACACAGCTCAACCTTCAGACCAAAGTTCCTAGTCTGCTGCCACTGAATGTTCAATCCCCGATTCCATTTTCAGCTCTTGGCACTGCAGGGGTAATACCTAATCAGTGAACTTGGTCTTGAGAGGAAACAAATTGTTTCTCTATTGCATTTCAATTTAGTTTATCTTATTGGGTAAACTGTGATTTATGTTGTAGGGTTTATTTTTACAATGCAACTTGTGATTTGAGTTTGATGAAATTTAGTTCAGGTGGTTTCCATTGGTTGATCTATCTTCAACTGTTATTGATAGGCTGTACGGGAGGATTAGCATGCCAGCTTTGTGTAGTACTAGAAGTTGCATATACCTAATACCATATTTCCATTTTTCGCAAAGAGTAACTTCACAATTAATTGAAATTGGAAATAGTGTTTTAGACTTTTAAGTATATGCAACTGCTAATTTCATTATTTCTGACTTCACTATCTTGGTTTAAAGTAGCTCAATATCTGATGTGTATGGGCAAGCCGCATCAAATCTTCCAGCAAGATATAATTTAGCAGTCATAGTTCAACAAATTATCAATGTGGGTAGAAGAAGTTGGGATAGGAATACTGTAACGACCCGAACCGGAAATTGTATGTTAATTGGCTTGATTTGCGCATTTCACGATTAGTCGCGGTTTTGTCGTAATTGGTCGATATGGCGGGTTTGTTCACGACTTAATTATCGGGCAAGAATTTGGTTTCAGTTCGTTCGCAGAAATTGTAGAGGATTTGATTTCGAGTTCGTCAGAAGTTTCGGAGGATTTTTCGGGTAATCGGAGAATATAAAATGGATATTTGAAATTGTCGTTGAGTTCGTCGTACTTATCCGATCGGGTTTGAGTTATCCGAATCGTGAATTTGGTCGGTTCGTGACGTAAAAATATCAAATTGTCGAAAAATCACATTTCGGCCGAGTTGACCAGTTTTGACCCGTTGACCGAGTTGACCCTCGAGCTTGTGCCGTTTGACCCGCAGATTCTGGCCACCTCCGGCTACGATTTTGGTATGGTTGGAAAGCTCTTGACTTGTACTATTGATTTGTGTATTCATTTGTTGAAATTGGTTGAGAATTGAGGGAGAACGAACTCGATGAAATTTGGGGATTTCGCCGAAATCGAGTGGCGGATTCCGGCAAGATTTGGTGTCGCGGTGGTGGGGGGTTTGCTTCCCCTCAACCCCTTGAAGATTTCTGGGTGGTTTGTTTGGAAATTGGTGGAGATTTGGGGTGGTTTGTGGCGGTGACCGGAGAGGAAGTTCCGGCGAGACTTTCGGCCAAAATTTCGGCCGGTAGGGGTTGAATTGGCCTTAGTGGTAGAAAGGAAAGGTGTTGGGCTTGAGGAGAGGAAGAGTTTGAGGGAAGGATCGTCGGAGTCGGTCACCGTTGGCGCCACGGCGGCAGCGATCAACGGTGGAGCTCCGGCGAGGTTGACTTTTTGGGATTTTTAGAGATTTTTATACCGTTTTACTCGTAATCGCGTCCCGATCATAGTTGTGAGGTTTTTGAGATTATTTGAGTATTCCATTTTGGGACGAGGGTGTTTGGGTATATTTTGGGAATTTTGTTATCCTCGTCGATATTTCGAGCGATATGTCTTTCGAGAACGCGGGGTTTTTGATGTATTAGCTCCGTATGTTGTGTTTTAATATGTATTGATCGTATGAAAGGACCCAACCCCGATTTAGTTGCCTAAACCAGAATCAAACCCCTTCTGAAAACGTGAACCAACAAAAACCATTAAAATTTTGGCAGAGTAACGCTACTAACGCGGAATTGCCATTACCTGCACCCGGAAAATAACACTTCATCCTATGCCACAAAAGCCAAACCGTGGGCACCAATCCCATCCGGATTTCTGAATATCATATCATTAACAGTAAACAGTAAACACAACTGTAATATATAGTATATCCGAGAAAAACCGTATAAAACATGTATCAGAACGTATCAAAGCGACCTCTAGTGTATATATATACAAAATATACAACAGTAAGCAAAACAAGAAACCTACTGGAAAACACAGGTAGCTCGAATAACTAGCCTCCAACCACGACGTGAGACTCCAGAATCTGAACTGCAAATTGGGCACGGAAACCGAAAAGCCCAGGGGAAAGACATGAAAACCATTAGAGTGAGTGGACGAAAATAAATGTCTTTCGCCGAATAATATATGTGATAAAAACATATGCGAGTCTAAATGCATAAAAATCAAATGGTACATGAGGGAAACTCTAACTCCTCACGCGTACAAAGCATGCATCATAAATACCGCGGGGTCTCTCATGGACTCCCTCGCGCTAGTACAGTCTGAATCACGAGATCCTAGACCCACACGTGATTCCAAGCCAGAAAGGCCTCGGGTCAGGATATCTGTCCCCCCCGGAGCCTACTCGGGGATCAGCCGAGAAGCCAATGTGTATCAATACAACCCTGATAACTGAGACTGTACTCTGTGTAAACCAAATCATAAATCATTTCCATGCACATGCATAAAACTTAATGCAAATGTGTGTATATATATATATATTCATAAATGCAAAATCGTAAAAACACATGCTCATAATAAATCATGATCATAACTGCATGCTCATGCTCGTAAAACGTATATAAAAGACTCGCAATCAATCCGTGAAAAGAAATGTCCACTCACAGATGAGCAAAACGCGCACTCGCGCTAATCTCGTGGCCCGGCGGAAGATCCCTCGCCCAAAGCACGATCTCGATCCCTTGAATAGTCATAAAATATATCTGATCAAAATCATAGCTCACAACACTGTACTTCACCACGGAAACCAACCGTTCCCGGAAACATATAAAAATTGTACAAAATAATCAACGAAATTCCCGAAATCTCTACTCGAAACTCTCGACTGAAAATCCGATACCCAAATCAATTCGAAAACCTCAAGGCGACGATCGGGGCGCGATTACGAGAAAAAAGACATAAAAAACATCGAAATCCAAAAAGTCAACGGGTCGCCGGAGCTCCGGCGTTGACCGTTGCCGCCAGCAGCGGCGCGCCGTCAACTAGAGAGTTTTCCCGGCGACCGAGCTGCCACAATGTTCTCCACAACAAGGCGAACAACTTTAACAAAGGGACCAACACCATCCAACCACCACCGTGGCCGAAAATCAGCTCGAAAGCCACGGTGGTCCAAACCGGCTGGAAAACTTCCCGGGCCGATTCCGGCGCCGTCGCGCCACCTCGTCCCTCCAAACCAAAGGGGAAATGATCACTGTCGAAAACCCAACAAAACCCACGAAAGATCCACCCCGGAAAGTCACCGGAGCACCTCCCTCCGTCGAGGCCGATTCCGGCCAAAAATTCCAAATTTTCAAATCGAAATATCTCCCTCAAATCTCAACCAAATCAAGCAATTCCAAGTTCTAAACTGTTTAGAATCACGAGGAGAACATTTTACCTTCAAGGGTCATGACCTAAAATGGCCGGAATCAGCCGGTCCGGCGACGAAAGCCAAACGGTCCGTTTCTCTCCTCCGGTCAACTCCTGGTCAACGATGGTCAAACTTCCCAAACAGTGTTTTCGACTATTTCCGATATTTATACTCGCGCCTCGGGACGATCGACGGTCCAAAACGGATAACCATTACGATTCAGAAAAACACGACACGAACGGATAAACTCGTCGATATTCTGAAACTTCAAATAATCATATTATATTCCTCAGTTATCGAAAAAATCATCCGGAACTGCCCACGAACTCGAAATCACGTGTACTACAACTCTTGAGAAGAGACTCAACTCAAATTCTCGGCCGATAATTAAGTCGTATACAAAACCGGCAAACCACATAATTATCGATTAATCGCGATTACGCACTAACTCGTGGATTACGCTGATTACTCTACTGATTCTGATTCGGGTCGTCACAAATTGACCCCCCTTAAAAAAATTTCGACCTCGAAATTTACGTACCTGTCAAGTGAACAGATGAAGATACTGCTCTCGCATACGCTGCTCAGTCTCCCAGGTGGCCTCCTCAACCGAGTGATTCTGCCACAAGACCTTCACCAGCAGTATAACACGGTGCCTCAACTCCTGCTCACGACGATCGAGAATCTGTACCGTCTCCTCTCGGATCGGTAACTGCTGTGGGGCTAACACATGTGAAGGATCTGAGATGTACTTCCGCAACATTGAAACGTGGAAAACATCATGAACACGAGCCATCTCAGCTGGTAACTCAAGTCTGTAAGCAATAGCTCCAATCCTCTCGGTGATCTCATACGGACCAATGTATCGTGGTCGAAACTTGCCACGCTTCCCGAAACGCACAACTCCCCTCCACAGAGATAGTTTTAGGAAGACCCAGTCACCCACATCAAACTCGAGGCTCTTCCTCCTCACGTCCGCGTAACTCTTCTGCCGATCCTGGGTGATCTTCAATCTGTCCCGGATAATCTGGACGTCCTCCATAGTTCTCTTCACCAGATCAGGGCCAATAAGCCATCGCTCGCCCACCTCACTCCAACAAAATGAAGTACGACACTGCCTCCCGTACAGGGTCTCGTACGGTGCCATCTCGATACTGGCCTGATAACTATTGTTGTAGGCGAACTCTATCAAATGCAGTTGCTGGTCCCAATTCCGCGAAACTGCAACACACAAGACCGTAACATATCCTCAAGTGTCTGTATATTCCGCTCAGACTGCCTGTCAGTCTGAGGATGAAAAGCTGTACTGAAACGCAACCTCGTGCCTATGGCTCGCTGCAATGCCTGCCAGAACTCAGAAGTAAACTGACTGTCTCGGTCAGAAACAATAGATACAAGCACACCATGCAGTCGAACAATCTCTGACAAATACAGCTTGGCCAATCTACCCACTGATATCTTCCCCGGAAGTGCGAGAAAATGAGCGGATTTCGTCAGTTGATCCACAATAACCCAAATACCAGTGTTGCCAGCCGAAGTACGCGACAACTGATAAACGAAATCCATGGTAATGTGCTCCCACTTCCAAACCGGAATCTCCAGTGGCTGTAACTTCCCTGCAGGTTTCTGCCTCTCCGCTTTAACCTGCTGATAGATCAAACATTGGCTCACATACGCGGCAATCTCCCGCTTCATGTTGCGCCACAAGTAATACGCTCGAAGTGTATGAAACATCTTCGTACCTTCGGGATGCATCGCATACATCGAACAATGGGCCTCATCCAGAATCTCCTTCTTCAGGCTCTCGCCTCTGGGCACATACAATCTACCTCTGAACAATAACGTACCGTCGTCTCTTAATCGGAACTCTGTAGGCACACCATTCCGTATCATGGTCTTCTTGCCCAACAGGTAGGAATCTGAATCCTGAGCCTCCCGTACCTGATCAACTAATACAGGTCGAACATGGAAACTGGCTAACAAGGCTCCCTCGTCATCCCACTCGAACTCGGCACCTATAGCCCGAAGCTCGGCTAACATAGACACTTTAGCCACACACACATGGAACAACGAAGCTCCGGATTTTCGGCTAAGTGCATTAGCCACAACATTGGCCTTCCCTGGATGGTACTCGAAAGTGCAGTCGTAGTCGTTGATCAACTCCATCCACCAGCGTTGCCTCATGTTCAAATCTGGTTGCGTCCGTAGGTAGGTGAGACTCTTGTGGTCGGTGTAGATCTTACACTGGGCTCCATACAAGTAATGTCTCCAACTTTTCAACGCTAGCAAAATAGCGGCCAACTCCAAATCATGGGTCAGATAGTTGACTTCGTGTGGTTTCAACTGCCTGGAACCGTAAGCTACAACTCTACCATGCTGCATCAGCACATAACCTAGTCTCAACTTCGACGCATCACTATAAACCACAAACTCACCGCTGTCGTCTGGTAATGTCAGAACCGGTGCAGTAGTCAACTTCTCCTTCAGGAGCAAATAACTCTCTTCATATGCATCAGACCACTCAAACTTGACGCCCTTCTTCGACAACCTGGTCAGTGGAGTAGCAATCCGAGAAAAATCCTGTACAAACCGTCGGTAGTAGCCTGCCAAACCCAAGAAACTTCGGATCTCCGGTACTGTGGTAGGTCTACTCCAATTCAGCACAACCTCGATCTTGTCAGGATCAACACTGACTCCCTCAGCCGATATCACGTGTCCCAGAAACTTCACACTGTCCAGCCAAAACTCGCACTTGCTAAACTTCGCAAACAACTGATAGTCCCCCAAAGTCCGCAACACCGCTCGCAAATGCTTTTTATGCTGGCCCACACTCCTGAAATAGATCAAAATATCATCAATGAACACAATCACGAACTTGTCCAGAAACCGTCTGAACACTCAATTCATCAAGTCCATGAAAGCTGCGGGGGCGTTGGTCAACCCGAACGGCATAACCAAAAACTCGTAATGCCCATACCGCGACCTGAAAGCTGTCCTGGCCACATCAGAATCTCGGATCCTCAACTTGTGATATCCGGATCGAAGATCAATCTTCGAAAAGACTGATGCTCCCTTGAGCTGATCGAACAAATCATCAATTCGCGGCAACGGATACTTGTTCTTCACTGTAACCTGATTCAGCTTCTGGTAGTCGATACACAACCGTATAGATCCATCCTTCTTGCGCACAAATAAAACCGGGGCACCCCATGGTGAAACACTGGGTCGAATGAAACCCTTCTCCAGCAACTCTTGGAGCTGAACTTGCAACTCTTTTAACTCCGCTGGCGCCATACGATACGGTGCCTATGAAATGGGTCATGTACCCGGTAGTAGCTCAATAGTGAAGTTAATCTCTCGAACAGGAGGTATGCCTGGTAACTCCTCCTGAAACACATCCGGAAACTCAGAAACAACCTCAATACCACCAAGGTCCGGTATAGCAGCCGTAGTATCTACCATATGAGCCAAGTAAGCAACACATCCCTTCTTCATCAATCGATCAGCCCTTATCGCGGAAATCAAACATGGTAGTGAAGTATTCTTCTCGCCGCGAAACAATATCTCGGGAAAGCTTGGTCATCGAAACACGACCTCCTTCTTGTGACAGTCAAACATGGCCCAATGCGTCTCCAAGAAGTCCATTCCCAAGATCAGATCAAAGCCGACAATATCAAGCAACAACAAATCTGCGGCTAAACTATTGCCTCCAATGAAAATCTCACAGTCTCTGTACACCCAGCCAATACTCACAATCTCACCAGACGGATACAATACTCTCCACAACCCCGGAAGTGGAGACGCAGGTACCGTAGCTAAAGATGATAGTCTATATGACATGAATGAATGTGTGGCACCTGGATCTAACAATGTAAGTATTGGAATACCAAATACATGCAACGTACCGATAACGACCTCTGGTGAAGCCCTGCCCTCTCGCAAAGTCATGGCATGAACCCTCACCTGTCCGGCTGGTCGTCCACGCTGAGGCTGTCCCTGCTGTCTGCCCTGGCCCGCATACTGTATTGGTCGAGCTCCCGAAGTGGCACCTCGCTCTCCTCCGGAACTCTGGGATGTCTGGCCACCAACACCAACCAACTGAGGGCACTCCCTCGCAAAGTGACCCACCTGGCCACAATGATAGCAGTTGAGGGTACCTCGCTGACATGGACCAACATGATACTTATTGCACAAATTGCACAATGGGTACTCCCTCGGTGTAGCAAAAGTGCCGAAAGGTCGTCCAGGGTAACTGGAACCACTGGAATCCTCACTAGTCTGTGGTCGCTGTGGTCGATCTCTCCTCCATCTCTGCCTCTGTCTCGATGCACCAGCTGCTGGTCTAAATGGTCCACTACCCGAGGATGAAGCCAAACCGGAAGTATCAGAACTCTGCCTCTTTGAAGGCCCCTGACTCGGTCCACCCTCCTCAAACTGTCTAGGCTAGTACCTCATCTGTTTCTCCTTCTCGATATCCTCACCTCAGAGTGCTGCACTGACAAACTCATCGAAGTTGTTCCGAGGCATCGTAGTCAGAGTCCCCTTGATGTTCAAGTTCAAACCCAGCTTAAACCTGCGGCACTTGGCTTCCTCAGTAGCCACCATGTCACGCGCAAAACGAGATAAGTGGGTAAATCTGTCCCGGTACTCAAGCACTGACATACTGCCCTGTCTCAAGTTCGTAAACTTCTCATACTTACGCTGCTAGGTAGCCTGGTTGAAATATCTCTGCATAAACAAATCACGGAACAAAGTCCACGGAGTATCAACTGGAACTCTGTCGGTGCTAACCCACCAGAAGTATGCATCTGACTCAAGTAATCCGACTGCTGCCACTGTCATCTGCTCAGGAGCAAAACGCAGACGTTCATAAACCCGTTCAACTTTAACCAACCATGCCTCACATATCTTTGGATCAGCTGAACCCGAAAAGACAGTCACACCAGCAGTACGAGCTTTGACCACAGGGTCAAAACGCTCCTCCAAACACAACACTCGCATCAGCAAGTCGTGCGTCTGGCGATCCTCATCAGGATCTGCTTCCCGATCAACACGGGGACCACGTCGAGGAGGCATCCTACTGATACAAGACAAGCATTAGGTACAAGCAGAAGGAACGTAATCATGAGACCCCAGATATTTGAGAACACACAACACCCGAAGTATTGATGAGTACCGCTGGCCAGTCGGGTCATCACTCCAGACATGTTGTACAAACTCAAATACCCTAAGCGTCACAACTACAAGAGTCTACAGAATCTGACAACCTAATGCTCTGATACCAAGCTGAAAGGACCCAACCCCGATTTAGTTGCCTAAACCGGAATCAAACCCCTTCTGAAAACGTGAACCAACAAAAACCATTAAAATTTCGGCAGAGTAACGCTACTAATGCGGAATTGCCATTACCTGCACCCGGAAAATAACACTTCATCCTATGCCACAAAAGCCAAACCGTGGGCACCAATCCCATCAGGATTTCTCAATATCATATCATTAACAGTAAACAGTAAACACAACTGTAATATATAGTATATTCGGGAAAAACCGTATAAAACATGTATCAGAATGTATCAGAGCGACCTCTAGTGTATATATATACAAAATATACAACAGTAGGCAAAACAAGAAACCTACTGGAAAACACAGGTAGCTCGAATAACTAGCCTCCAACCATGACGTGAGACTCCAGAATCTGAATTGCAAACTGGGCACGGAAACTGAAAAACCCAGGGGAAAGACATGAAAACCGTTAGAGTGAGTGGACGAAAATAAATGTCTTTCGCCGAATAATATATGTTATAAAAACATATGCGAGTCTAAATGCATAAAAATCAAATGGTACACGAGGGAGACTCTAACTCCTCATGCATACAGAGCATGCATCATAAATACCACGGGGTCTCTCATGGACTCCCTCGCGCTAGTACAGTCTGAATCACGGGATCCCAGACCCACACGTGATTTCAAGCCAGAAAGGCCTCGGGTCAGGATATCTGTCCCCCCCGGAGCCTACTCGGGGATCAGCCGAGAAGCTAATGTGTATCGATACAACCCTGATAACTGAGACTGTACTCTGTGTAAACCAAATCATAAATCTTTTCTATGCACATGCATAAAACTTAATGCAAATGTGTGTATATATATATATTCATAAATGCATAATCGTAAAAACACATGCTCATAATAAATCATGATCATAACTGCATGCTCATGCTCGTAAAACGTATGTAAAAGACTCGCAATCAATCCGTGAAAAGAAATGCCCACTCACAGATGAGAAAAACGCGCACTCGCGCTAATCTCCTGGCCCGGCGGAAGATCCCTCGCCCAAAGCACGATCTCGATCCCCTGAATAGTCATAAAATATATCTAATCAAAATCATAGCTCACGTACGTACCCATTGGAAGAAATAATCAGGGAACTTCTTCTTAACCATTTTCTCAAACCACGCAAAACTCTTGTCCGGATTTAACTCCTGAAGCCTCTCCCTATATGACATCATATACGGCTCAACTTCGTCACATTCTCGCAACACTACCCAATGTTCCTCAATAAGTTCTTCCCGTGTTAACGATTCCTTTAATACTATTCTAAACGGTCGTACCACATTTGTGACGACAGAAAGATTGATGCGGGCACTGAGATCGGAGGCAGTGGGAGGTAGTGGATCTTTGAGGTACCTGTTGCAGTAAGTAACACACTCATGCATTAGGTATGTCTCGGCTATGGACCCATCCGGGGCAAACCTATTTTTGACTAATCCTTTGTACTGTCCAAGCTGTCTAGAAATTCAAACGTTCAATTAATACATTGTACAATAAGTACATATAGCTAGTAATATCCAGTGAAATAAATTATGAATCGAAAAACTTGTATAATTAGTTAGTTGTACGTACCCTTCTTGAGGATACATCCAAGTTGTATTGGACCGGACCAGAAATGAGCACCTGCTCGGGCAGGTGGATCATTAGGTGAATCATGATGTCAAAGAAAGCAAGGGAAAAAATCCTCTCTATGTTGCAAATGATGTGCACAATTTGTTATTGCAGTTCCACCACATCTGACTTCTTTAATTCTCTGGTGCATAACCTCTGTCACCATCTGCACAATGCCATTATTGGTTCTACAACGTCACGAGGCAAATATGGTCGAATTATCACTGGAATCAGACGTTGCAACATAACGTGATAGTCATGTGTCTTTAGACCAACATACTTATGTTGCACCTCGTCCACTGCTCCAATTATAGTAGCTGCATAAGTAGCCGGATAATGAACTCTCTTAAACCAGTGAAATACAAAACGTCTAAGTGTCGGCTTCACTGTGTAAGGTGCAGCTGGCATCTTATTGTACACTCCTCTCCTATCCCTCCTTAACCACAAGGGACGACGTAGATTCATTGATTCCAGATCTTTGTGCGCTTTGGGAGTATCTTTAGTCTTGAACTTAATACCGAGAATTGTTCCCACCACGCTGTCGCACACATTCTTTTCTATGTGCATCGCGTCCAAGTTGTTCCTCAGCTTCAACTTTGACCAGTAAGGGAGTTCTAAGAATACACTCTTGTGATGCCAATAGCTGAGATCATGTGGAGGTATTGGATTGCATTTCTTTACATCTGCGTCATTAGTCAACACACCAAAGTCGAAACAGCTCAACCTCTCTAAAATCTCTTTGCCCAACCAACTACGGGGTTTAGGATTGTTCTCTACCGTCCCATCGAAATTAGCTTCATCCTGTCGCCATGGGTGGTCGTGAGGAAGCCATCTACGGTGACCCAACTGACACACCTTCCCTGCGTGCCAACTAGAGTTCACGTCGTCCAAACATATAGGACATCCATTATATCCTTTCCTCCTGCAGGCTGCCAACATCCCATAAGCTGGAAAATTGCTGATCGTCCACATTACGGTAGCCCTCATCGTGAACATCGTGTCAGTGAATTTGTCATAAGTTGGGACTCCATTTTGCCACAACAGTTTCAGCTCGTCAATCAAAAGTCTGAGCTAGACATCTAAGCACTTCCTCGGAGATTTAGGACCTGAAATTAGTAGAGTAAGGAAATTAAATTCCTTGTTCATGCACATCCACGGAGGCAAGTTGTACGGCATCACAATAACTGGCCAAGTGCTGACGGCGGAGCTATTACTACCCCAAGGATTGAATCCGTCTGTAGATAGTCTGAGTCTAACATTTCTAACCTCTGCAGCAAAGTTTCCAAATTCTCTGTCGAAATATTTGAAACCCTCTCCATCCGCGACGTGTCTCAGGACATCGTCATCTATTCACTTTTCTGCATACCATCGCGTCGCCTCTGCTGTGTATAGAGACGTGTACAGGCGCTGCAATATGGAAATCAAGGGAAAATATCGAAGAACTTTCACAGGAATTCTCTTTTTCGAACTCTTCCTATTCAGCTCATATCTGCACTGGCCACATACGGGACAATAGTCCAAATCTTTATACTCTTTGTAAAATAGCACACAATCATTCAGACATGCATCAATTATCCTGTACTTTAGGCCGAGGCTGCTCATGATATTTCTAACCTTATAATGAGATTTAGGAAGATTGTGATCATCAGGAAGTAACTTACATATTTGCTCCTGAATTTTGTCAAAAGCACTGACTGACATTTGGTGCTTCACTTTTATCTTCATTTGCTCCATCACATATTGCAACACATTCTCTCGACATCCAGGGTACACCGGGGTCTGCGCTTCAAGTAGCATCCTGTTATACTTATCCATCTCACTAGGCCAGTGGCCAAGCTAGCAGCGAAAAATGTGTCATCATGCTCATGAGTGGTATTGTAACCTCCCTCTTGGTGTTGGTGTCCACCATTACTAAATCTCGGAAACGCATCATGAACCAAATCTACAGTTGGGTTCCAAGCAGGGGAGCCGGCACCACTGCTGCTGGATGAGGCACCATGGTAACTGTACCCTGAGCTGAAGTCTGCTGAGCTGAAGTCTACTGCTTCACCATGCTCGCTCCATGTAGTGTAACTCCACATCATACCATTTTCGTATAGGTGTTGCACCATAACATTAACCTCCACATACTGACAATTAAGACATTTTTGGCACAGACACTTGAAACGCTTTTTTCCCTGACCATGTTTGATATACGCATTTTATGCTCGTTTCTTAACGCATTTCCCTTTACGTTTAGCTATGTTATTATCTTAGTTTTTACGTTTTCCTTATTTAAATTGTTATTTTGAAGATCTTTACGGTGGAGATTAATAACGACGCAATTCGGAGGAATTTCGGCGATTTTGCGATTTTTGCGATTTTGGACCTCCGAAAATGGGCCGGGCCAAAAAGCAAATTGTGGGCCGAATTCTCAACTCTTGTTTCGGCCCATTATCAAGCCCAAACCACATTAGTTCGGCTAGGAAGGCTTTTGGTGAAGAGGAAAAGTCTTGTTTTGCAACCTTTGAAGAGGCAAAGTCAACAATATCAAGCTTTGTGACTCACCTTGGTGACTCTTGCTTAGGGTTCATCAATGGTGACTTGCATGGTGACTAAGGGTATGACTTGCCATATTGATCATTGCTTGCATTTAATGGAAGGAGGCAAGGTGGAAGAGAGAAGGCAAACATCCTTGCCTATAAATACCAAGGGAGGCCGAACCATTCAAGGCATCACTCAATTTACTAGCCAAAGCTCTACACAAATACTCTTCCACCATAAACACTTGAAGGTTCTCTTACAAGCCGAAGCACATCTCCTCCATTCCAAGCCGAAGCAAGGTTCTAGGGTTCTCCTCCATCCAAGCCGAAGCAAAGCATCATCCATCCTTCACAATACGCTAAGTCCCTTGTGAAGGAAGCCATCTCCACCGTAGATCATCTAGCATTCAAGACAAAAAGTGTAACCATGATCTTCACTTTCATTTCTTTTGTTTTGTATTTGAACCTCTTGATGTATTGGAATACATTTATGTATCAAATGAAGAACAAGTTTAGATTTGTGTTTTATGCTCTTAAACCGATTTGTAATATGCATGTGTTTATGATTTCTAGCCTTTTATGCATGTTTGATACAATCTTAAAGCTTCGAATGCATGTGTTAGAAAATACGCTAAGTCCCTCTCTTTCGCATGTTTCGATGATCGTATGTTGTTTAGGATGTTTATACGCTAAGTTGCATTTCTACTCAATTATTAAGCATGTATATTTAGTTAGAAGTTATGAATTTCGTAACTTACAAAAGGTTTGATGCATGAAAAGGGTAGGTTAATAAGATGAGATGATCACATGTAATTAGTAGTGTAACTTCTTATTTTTAGCAAGCATAATTAGACTTTAAGTTTCTTGATTGTTGAAACTTGTCTATGAGTAAAACATGTTAGATGCCTAAGATTTTTAGTTGTGTTTGCATGTTATGTACTTTAATTTCGTAGATTAAACAACCAACTTCCAATCCCCCCAAACATTTAAATTTACGCTTATTAACGAAACCATGCATGCGCCCTTAATTCCCCGGATAAAGAACGATCCCTACTCGCCAATATTACAAATGACAAAAGAAGGGTTTAAATTGCAATGCGCGTAATCTGTGTTTTTAAGTTAACGTGAATGCATGTTTTGCGTGTATCAATTTTTGGCGCCGTTGCCGGGGAATTAGAATGTTTTTGTATGATTTCGTTGTACATTTGTGATTAAAAGCATGTCTAAATTTTCGAAGTACATACTTGTTCATTCTTGTTTATACTTAAAGAAATTTACATACATGTTTACAATGCATACTTTTACTTAGACGAATTTATTTATACTTAGTTTTTACACTTGCATAATTTATTTTCATGTTAAAGGATAGTCTTTGATTTAATTTGAGTACTAGCACTTAGTTATTAAATAAATCTCTATGGAATAGGTGGTGCCTCTTTTGTTTGTCTATCTCCTTAACCCTTCGTGATGTGTGGATTTCATCACCACACGCCATAACCTAAGTGAAGTTATGGACACGAGGTTGTGGGCGGAGTTTACAAACACTTGAGATTGTATACTATCTTGTGAATTCGAGTAATAATTGGTTATGATGTCTAGAAGGGTTATGAATGGTGACGGGTTTTGAACTAAGAAAACAGAACACCAATGGAGTACATACTCTTACGAGTAAGCCTCAGGGTGTTTCTAAGAACAACATTGGAGTATATACTCTTACGAGTTAGCCTCAGGTTGTTCCCAGAAATTAGTTCTCACCTCTCGCGTTATATCTATCCCAACTGGTCATTTCCAACAATTACGAGAATTAACGATAGTTGGTATACATTTTCGCGCGGGCCGCACGAACAAGAGATTTACTCAATAACTAAGTCGTGTATTCCTTTTAAATCTTAGGCGCAATCAAAACATAGACGTACTTAAATTGATTTACATTGAGCACGAGTATTGGTTATTAAGTTTCGTTCTTTGGAATAGGTGGTGCCTCTTTTTCTGGTTTATCTCTTAACCCCCCTCGTGAAGTGTGGATTTCATCACCACACGCCATAACCTAAGTGAAGTTATGGGCACGAGGTTGTGGGCGGAGTTTACTAAGGACTTGAGATTGTATACTATCTCATAAGTTTGGCTGATTGTTGGATATGGAGAGTGGGTTTATGATTGGTGCCGGGTTTCGGATCTAAGCAATAGAACACCATTGGAGTATATACCGTAACTGGTTAGCCTCGGGGTGTCTCTAGGAACAACATTGGAGTATATACTCTTACGAGTAAGCCTCGGGTTGTTCTAAATATTAGTCCTTACCTCTCGCGTTATCTCTATTCCTACTTGCCATTTCTAAACGTAACTAAGCTGAAATAGCGAGAGTCGGTATACATTTTCGCGCGGGCCGCACGTCCAAGAACTTAACTTAATGATCAATTCGCGTACTCTCTGTAAATCATAAGTGCATATAAATACAGACAATACATGAACTAAATAAATACGACATAATCCATTAAATAGATGGTATATAGGATTATGCATGCTTAGACCTCCTGGAATCAGACTTCATCTTCGGATGAACGAGACCCATTGCACAGTCGAGAGCCTCTGCACCACGTACCATCGGGGCCAAAGGAAATAAATAAAACTTAGTCAAATTTTTGTGTTTATATGTGCATTAAAAACTGTAAAGGACTAACAACCGTTACTTAGCTTGCATAACCTCTTTTTAGGCTTTATGATACTCGGATTTCACTACCGAGTACCCTAACCTAAGTGAAGTTAGGGACATAAGATCGAAGAAGAGGTCATTCTTTGCATTCATATTTCTTAGCACGTAACTCGTGTGTTTTCTGCAGGTTCTAACGTTTTCTCTTATGCATTCACTCCATCTTTCACGTTGGATTGTTGTTTAATGCATTTTATTGAAAAAAAAATGTGTGGTGCATAAATTCGATGTGAATTATTGTTTGCTTGTATTTGAACTTTGTTTAATTATGTTCTAACTAAATTCTTGGGTTTAGCATTATATAGTGTTAATTTGCAGAAAACATGTGTCTTAGTTTATTACATTCTTTTGCATAGCCCTAAAATTGATTAATTCATTTGCATTACTTAGTAAATTACACCTAGTGTCTTAACTATTATAAATTTTGTGTGTTTTAGTAGTTTTTAAGTATTTGTGAGTATTTATAGTATGTTTTGATAGTTTTACTATTTGTTATTGCTTTGTTTTCTAAATACGCCTTACGATTTTGGTTAGTATTTCTATATTCATCCCAAATTCTTTGTTGATACTAAAACTTGGTCTTTGGTGGATGCTCAGGCTAATGAATGTCCGATCAGAATCCTGGACCATCTAGAACAAAGTTTGAGGAGATCGCAGAGAGAATAGCGAGACTTAGAGCTCAAACTGACATCCTGGATCATCCCATCATCGAGGAAGTTTCCGAGTCTTCACATTCATCAACCGACCATACTTTAGCCTCATCAACCGACCACAATTCAGAAGCAGAAGCACAACAAGTCAACATGGCCAATGCAGGACAATCTCTTCGCCAGCGCACCTGCTCAACCGAATGGAGCAGTGGGCCTTCGAGCATTGCTTTTCCACAACCGGAGGAAAACATGAAGGATATCGAGCTAAAGAGTGGCTTCCTCCACCGACTACCCATTTTTCATGGACTTTCCAATGAAGATCCGAACAAGCATCTCAAACAATTCCAATTTGTTTGTAACAGCATGAAGCCATCCGATGCTGATACGGAGCTCTTCAAGCTGAAGGCATTCCCATTCACCCTAATCGACAGGGCCGAGTCTTGGCTTATGAAACTACCGCCGAACCATATAACCTCTTGGAAGCAACTTGCGGATATGTTCCTAGCGAAGTACTTCCCGGCCTCAAAGATCACCGTCTTGAGAAAGCAAATTACTGGCATCACACAGAAACCGGACGAGACCTTCGGCCAATATTACGACCGATTCAAGGTTTTGTGTGCCACTTGCCCATCACATGGATTTTCCGAGACCAATCTCATGAATTACTTTTACGATGGTCTCAAGTCGATTGATAGGGAATTGCTGGATGCAGCAGCCACCGGTGCATTCATGGACTTAACCGAAACCGAAGCTAGAGCTCTTCTAGAGAATCGGGCGAATAATGATGCACAATATGGAATGTCCAACAGACGAGCAGTCGGTGAAGCGAGTTCTACAACCGACGCGGACGAAAAGTACGACAAACTAGCTCATATGCTAGAGAAGGTTTTAGAACTCGAGACGACAAGAGCGAAGGCAACTCAACGGCCTGTTTGTGGCATATGTCAAACACAAGGTCACCACAACGACCAGTGAACTCAAGTGCCGGAACAAGCAAGCGAGCCGGAGCACGCTACCGCCATCGGCGGATATCAGGGAGGACAACGGTATAACAATTATAACAACTATGTCAACCGTGATCATCCGAGTTTTAGATGGAGCAGCAACGAGGGAACTTTGAACCCTCCAGCACCTCAACAAAGCTACCAACGCCCTCCATTTCAACCAAGGCCACCGATGCAGCATGGTTCGTCTTCTCAATCCTTCACCAACCCGGATTACGACAAGATGTTGTCGCAACTTTCGGCCTCAACTCAAGTTCTCCTCGAAGGACAATCGAAGACAAAGGAGACACTTGACTCACATGGCCGCGACATCACCGAAGTGAAGAAGCAGCTTGGCCAACTTGTTGATTTCATGGGCCAAATCAAAGAAACCGGTCGGCTTCCACCTCAAACCACTCCTAATCAAAGAAACGTGAATGCTATAGTCACAAGGAGTGGGAAGATACTTGAGGAACCAAAGACCAAGCAATCTCATCTTGATGAAGTCACCATTGAGGACATCACCAACGAAGAAGAAGATGAGATCGATCCGGCTACTCAAGAGGCCGAGAAACAGAAGGTGACGCCTAATGTCACCAAGGCACAATCACCTCCACAACCTACCCCAATCAAAGGTAAAAACCATACTCCTTCAAATACGGTTATTACTAATTCTCCGTTTGCTGTTGCACCTTTCCCTAGCAGATTAAATAAATCAAAGAAGAAGGATGCCCAATATGAAGATATCCTGGACATCTTCCGAAAGGTGCAAGTAAATTTGCCCTTGATCGAGTGCATAAAACAGGTGCCGATATACGCAAAGTTTCTGAAAGAATTATGCACACAGAGGAGGCAAACTCGAGAGAAGGAGGTTGTGAAGGTGAACGCAACCGTTTCGGCGGTTTTGCAGCGTCGGCTACCCCCAAAACTGAAGGACCCAGGGAGCTTTGCAGTTCCTTGCGTAATCGGTGACACCCACTTTGAAGATGTGATGCTTGATCTCGGAGCTTCCATCAACGTCATGCCTTACTATCTTTTCGAATCGATGGAGCTTGGAGATCTCAAGCAAGATGGTGTTGTCATCCAGTTAGCCGATCGCACCCACAAGTATCCGAGGGGATACGTAGAAGAAGTTCTCGTGCAAGTCAACAACTTGATATTCCCAGCCGATTTCTATATAGTTGACATGGAAGAGAGTCCACTGAACACCACGCCGCTGCTACTTGGGCGACCTTTCATGCGGACTGCGAGAACGAAGATTGATGTGTTTCAAGGCACTTTCTCCATGGAGATTGATGGAGAAAGAATCGAGTCCAACATCCTGGACGGGATGAAGTTTCCAATGTCGAGCGTAGCTGCCATTTCGACATACGATCCCGTGGATACCTTAGCACAAGGCTACCTCGACACCATCAATAAGGATGAACTCGACATGGCCATTCAACTTGGGCATGACGGCCTTCTCGAGGCCTTACTAGAGCTTGAACCTCGTATTCAAGACATGGCCATGGCCCTAAATGCGGCACCACGAAAAGTAAGCTTTTCTCCTCCTTTACCAATTACTTTTGGTACTAATAAAATGGTTCCTTCCATCGTAGAAGCTCCAGTTTTAGAACTCAAGCTACTACTGGACCATCTGAAGTATGCGTACTTGGGCGAGAATGACACTTTACCCGTCATTATTTCGTCCGCGCTAGAAGAGGAGCAGGAGGAGAAGCTCGTGAGTGTGCTCAAGAGGTACAAACCCGCAATAGGCTGGACACTCGCAGACATCAAGGGAATAAATCCAGCAACCTGTGTGTATAGGATTTTCCTTGAAGAAGGCACCAAACCTACGCGGGAAGCGCAACGTCGGCTCCACCCCCCGATGATGGAGGTGGTAAAAAAGGAGGTAATTAAACTCATGGACTGTGGAGTTATTTACCCTATTTCTGATAGCCGTTGGGTTTCCCCAGTGCAGGTTGTACCTAAGAAATCGGGAATCACCGTCGTCGAGAATCTGGAAAATGAACTTGTGCCACAAAGGACGATCACTGGACACCGAGTGTGCATTGATTACCGGAGGCTCAACGCCGCAACCCGCAAGGATCATTTTCCATTACCATTCATCGACCAAATGCTGGAAAGATTAGCCGGCCATGCATTTTATTGTTTTCTCGATGGATACTCCGGCTACAACCAAATTAGCATTGCGGAGGAAGATCAAGAAAAGACAATGTTCACATGCCCTTTCGGAACGTTTGCATACCGCCGAATGCCATTTGGACTGTGTAATGCACCAGGTACATTTCAACGTTGCATGCTCTCAATTTTCTCCGAGTACATTGAAAAAATTATTGAAGTATTCATGGACGACTTTAGTGTATTTGGGAGTGATTTCGATGCATGCTTAAACAATTTAGAAACTATTTTACAAAGATGCGTTGAAACGAACTTGGTGCTTAATTGGGAGAAGTGCCATTTCATGGTTACGCAAGGGATAGTATTAGGTCATATTATTTCCGAAAAAGGGTTAGAAGTTGATAAATCTAAAGTAGATCTTGTGCGTCACTTACCCTCTCCAACTTCGGTTAGAGAGATTCGTTCATTTCTTGGACACGCAGGATTTTATCGTAGGTTTATCAAGGACTTTTCCCACATCTCGCGCCCATTGTGTAAACTGCTGCAGAAGGAGACCCCGTTCGTCTTTGATGAAGAATGCAACGCTGCCTTCAACAAGTTGAAGGAGCTTCTTACGAGCGCTCCTATTTTATGCAGCCCTGATTGGTCTCTGCCATTTGAACTCATGTGCGACGCCTCGGATTATGCCGTAGGAGCCGTCTTGGGTCAGCGGAAGGACAAGAAGCCTTGCGTAATCTATTACGCCTCTCGGACACTTGATGAAGCACAAAGAAATTATACTACAACCGAGAAGGAGTTTCTTGCCGTGGTTTTCGCTTTAGATAAATTTCGATCTTATTTACTTCAAACTAAAGTAACTATGTTTACCGATCATGCAGCTTTGAAGTATCTAATGCTCAAAAAGGACGCAAAACCACGGCTTATAAGATGGATACTTCTACTCCAAGAATTCAACATCGAAATCAAGGATAAGAAGGGAGTAGAAAACGTCGTCGCTGACCACCTATCACGTTTGATAGGTGACCATGAGCCTGTCGAGATTGAAGAAACTTTTCCGGATGAAAAACTCTTCGGAATTGAGGTAACTATGTCGGAAACTCCTTGGTATGCAGATATCGTAAATTACTTAGTTACCGGCGAGTTTCCGTCTACCATGCATAAATTTCAACGTGACAAACTTAAGCATAATGCTAGAACCTTTATCTGGGATGAGCCTTATTTATGGAAACAATGCTCCGATTTAGTAATTAGGAGATGTGTCCCGGATACTGAATTTAAGCCTATTTTAGACTTTTGTCACAATGAAGCATGTGGGGGACACTTTGGTTCTAGGAGGACAGCCCTTAAGATTTTAGATTGCGGTTTCTTTTGGCCTAGTTTATTTCGCGATGCTCATGCATATTGTGCTGCATGTGATAAGTGCCAGAGATTCGGTAATTTAGGCCCTAGAGATCAAATGCCACAACACTACATATTTAATGTTGAAATTTTTGATGTGTGGGGTATTGATTTCATGGGACCATTTCCTCCCTCCAATGGTTTTACTTATATCTTACTCGCAGTAGATTATGTTTCTAAATGGGTGGAGGCAAAGGCCACCCGTACTAATGATTCGCGAGTTGTTGCAGATTTCCTACGAACTAACATTTTCAGTAGATTTGGAATGCCACGCGTTCTAATCAGTGATGGAGGAAGTCACTTTTGCAACCGCACGGTGGAAGCACTAATGAGGAAGTATGGCGTAAAACACAAGGTTTCCACACCATACCACCCTCAAACTAATGGAATGGCTGAAGTTTCCAACCGTGAGATCAAGAAGATTTTGGAGCGAACCGTCCGCCCAAACCGGAAAGATTGGAGTCAATGCTTAGACGATGCATTGTGGGCTTATAGGACTGCCTACAAGACCCCCATTGGTATGTCACCTTTCCGATTAATTTATGGGAAGGCATGCCATCTTCCGGTTGAATTGGAGCACAAGGCATGGTGGGCCGTGAAGAAATTCAACATCGATCGAGATGCCGCAGGCTTGCATCGGAAGCTACAACTATGTGAACTAGAAGAAATCAGAAATGATGCTTTCGACAATGCATGGATTTACAAAGAGAAGACGAAAAAGATCCACGATCAGATGATTCGCGGGAAGAGTTTTGAACCTGGGCAGAAAGTATTGCTTTTCAATTCAAGACTTAAGCTCTTTCCGGGAAAGCTTCGCTCTCGATGGATGGGTCCATTCATAGTTTCTCAAGTTCTACCTCATGGAGCAGTTCTCATTCGATCTATCGACAAAGGTATTGAGTTCAAAGTAAATGGCCATCGCTTGAAGCCCTATTTTGAGGCATTTGCGGAGCACACCGTGGAGGAGATGCAACTCCAAGAACCGGCCATTTCAAAAACAAAATGATGCATCACGTCCAAAGCTAACGACGTAAAACAAGCGCTTGTTGGGAGGCAACCCAATAGGGAGACAACATATTTGTTTTTCTTCTCCCCTTTTAATTAATTTAATGGTTTTTTGCGTATTAGATTAAAATTTTCGTAGATCCTATACTCCATGTTTAATTCTATGTTTTCTTTAAGTACATTGAGGGCAATGTAGAGTTTAAGTGTGGGGGAAGGGTTTACAAGTTAATTGTGTCTAAATTAGTGTTTTTCAGAGTCTTTAGGACGCCCTTAACTAGTCGATGATGAAATTTGACCAATACAACACATATGGCGTATGAATCACATGCATCGAATTCTTGTGCTAATTGAGATATTCTATATGTTTTTAACATGTAGTAGATATGAATTGCAAAACATGGTACAGAAAATCGCATGCTTGAATAAGTTTTTAATCATATGAACCCTATGTGAGCTTTTGAGCTATCTGTTCTTTATTCCTTAAGTGATCTGATCAATCCATATCATTTCGTAGTTTATAGCTTTATATATGCCTCATTTGACTGCTTGCCATAGATTTTAATGAACTAGAGAATACTAGAACTTACTCATGTCAATTTGCAAAGCTTTTAAGTTGATACATACTTTGATTTTGGGAAATGATTAAAGGCATTTAGGATTTTCCACCACTTCGCCAAATATCCATGTATCCCATTTGTACGCATGAGTTGTGACACCCCTAGATAAACCAATTGAGCCCACGTTAAGCTTTTCTTTCATCACCATATGTACCTAAACACTTATCCTAGTATAGAATATCCTTACCTTTGTTCCGGAAACTTGGTGAGAATTTTTCGAAACTAGCACATAAGATTATGGTTTGGTAGGAAAGATTGAAAGAGTTAATGTGAGTAAGGGGAAAGACTTGTCCAAATAGCTAAAAAAGTATGTGATTGCCAAAAAGAAAAGAAAAAAAAATTATATTTGAGAGAATGAAAAAAAAAAAAAAATTATTATCTCTCATGGCAATATGTTGTGTTCTAAGAATAACCATTTGGATTAACGTTCCCCTTATTTACGGATTTGGAGTTTACGATAAATTGAAGGCCTAAAAATAGAACAAAATATGGCCTTTGTCCTGTCCGAAAAGCTAAAAGGGTAGCTTAGATTGAAGTATACATGGTAACATACAAATGGAGATGGAGGACTAATATGGTGCTAGACTAAGTCATTGGAACGTTTTTATCACCACATATCTAAATTTCGAATGCCTTAGCCTTAACCCCATTACAACCTCACTAAAAGTCCTTTATGATCCTTAAAATGAGTAGCTTTCAATTAGTAGAGTAAGTTGCATGAGTAAGCTTATGGTTTTGGTTCATTTGTGCAAGTAATCAAACTTTATTCATGTGGTTTTCATTTCAATTCATATACACTTTAAGTGAACCATTTTCATGAGTGAAAAATATGATGAGTGCATCCTTGTGAGTTGATTAAACCTTTATTCAAAGCATGCACAGCTATAACATAACCATTGTTTTCTCTATGTCTTACTTGTTCATTACATAATTATATCGCAATTATCTCTTGAATTCGTTGAGCATACAAGTTGAAATTCATGTGAGCCATCGCCATATACTTATGAAAATTCTGAGACAAATTTTAGCTAAGGGCTTAGTTATGTTCTTTCCTTTGTTTTACATTCGTAGAAGAATCTTAGTTTAACTTAGTGTTTGCTAAGGGACTAGCAAAGTCTAAGTGTGGGGGAATTTGATATACGCATTTTATGCTCGTTTCTTAACGCATTTCCCTTTACGTTTAGCTATGTTATTATCTTAGTTTTTACGTTTTCCTTATTTAAATTGTTATTTTGAAGATCTTTACGGTGGAGATTAATAACGACGCAATTCGGAGGAATTTCGGCGATTTTGCGATTTTTGCGATTTTGGACCTCCGAAAATGGGCCGGGCCAAAAAGCAAATTGTGGGCCGAATTCTCAACTCTTGTTTCGGCCCATTATCAAGCCCAAACCACATTAGTTCGGCTAGGAAGGCTTTTGGTGAAGAGGAAAAGTCTTGTTTTGCAACCTTTGAAGAGGCAAAGTCAACAATATCAAGCTTTGTGACTCACCTTGGTGACTCTTGCTTAGGGTTCATCAATGGTGACTTGCATGGTGACTAAGGGTATGACTTGCCATATTGATCATTGCTTGCATTTAATGGAAGGAGGCAAGGTGGAAGAGAGAAGGCAAACATCCTTGCCTATAAATACCAAGGGAGGCCGAACCATTCAAGGCATCACTCAATTTACTAGCCAAAGCTCTACACAAATACTCTTCCACCATAAACACTTGAAGGTTCTCTTACAAGCCGAAGCACATCTCCTCCATTCCAAGCCGAAGCAAGGTTCTAGGGTTCTCCTCCATCCAAGCCGAAGCAAAGCATCATCCATCATTCACAATACGCTAAGTCCCTTGTGAAGGAAGCCATCTCCACCGTAGATCATCTAGCATTCAAGACAAAAAGTGTAACCATGATCTTCACTTTCATTTCTTTTGTTTTGTATTTGAACCTCTTGATGTATTGGAATACATTTATGTATCAAATGAAGAACAAGTTTAGATTTGTGTTTTATGCTCTTAAACCGATTTGTAATATGCATGTGTTTATGATTTCTAGCCTTTTATGCATGTTTGATACAATCTTAAAGCTTCGAATGCATGTGTTAGAAAATACGCTAAGTCCCTCTCTTTCGCATGTTTCGATGATCGTATGTTGTTTAGGATGTTTATACGCTAAGTTGCATTTCTACTCAATTATTAAGCATGTATATTTAGTTAGAAGTTATGAATTTCGTAACTTACAAAAGGTTTGATGCATGAAAAGGGTAGGTTAATAAGATGAGATGATCACATGTAATTAGTAGTGTAACTTCTTATTTTTAGCAAGCATAATTAGACTTTAAGTTTCTTGATTGTTGAAACTTGTCTATGAGTAAAACATGTTAGATGCCTAAGAGTTTTAGTTGTGTTTGCATGTTATGTACTTTAATTTCGTAGATTAAACAACCAACTTCCAATCCCCCCAAACATTTAAATTTACGCTTATTAACGAAACCATGCATGCGCCCTTAATTCCCCGGATAAAGAACGATCCCTACTCGCCAATATTACAAATGACAAAAGAAGGGTTTAAATTGCAATGCGCGTAATCTGTGTTTTTAAGTTAACGTGAATGCATGTTTTGCGTGTATCAATGTTCTATCGCAAAATTCACTAATTCACTAATTTCATCCATATACCGGACATCACATCTATTCCGCAACTTCATACAACTCTTGTCCATACTTCTATGAAATTTTATAATTAATTATCATGTTAGTCAATTAACTATTAATTCTATATATATACACAAATTTTCTAGTAATTATTAAACTATTATATATATACACAAATTTTCAACTACCTTAATTAAATGAAATTATTAATTCATTATATTCAATAATTACCTTCAATAATTACCTTTATTAATTATTGGTGAATATACATACGTACTCTACATCAATTACTTTAATATGTCTAACATGCATGTACCTACGTTTTAACTAAATATTAACCAAATTTTTAAAAATCCATACATATATACGTACTACTGGTCTATATTAATTAACTAATATATATATCATCAATTTCCTAACATAATTATAAATATATATTAGACGTACAAATTAATTAACAATGCAATCAATCAAACGTATAATTAATTATATATAAACATACGTTGATGGTGTTGGAAAATTAACTACGTACGTACCTAGCCTTCTCCGATATATGGCGAATTAATCGATGGTCGGAGATGAAGATATATATAGTGCTAGCTAGTACATTTGAAATGCATGCACGCATGTATGTACGTGTGAGGAGAGTCTGATCAAGACAGGAAGAGAGTTGAGACGATGAGGATGAAGTTGAGACGAGCGAGTGGAGAGGAAGAGAGTTCGGCATGGACCTTATATAATGCTTCGCTTAGACGACGGAGGTGTCGGTCCGTCGTCTAAGTGGCCACTTAGAGGATGGATTTGGCACTTCTCCGTCGTCCAAGTGATTACAAGGACGACAGAGAACTTCTCCGCGGTCCAAGTGGCCACTCGGACCACGGCCTGTCGGTCCGCGGTCCAAGTGGCTACTCGGACCACGGCGTGTCGGTCCGCGGTCCAAGTGGTTAGTTGGACGACGGAGATGACTTCTCCGTCGTCCAAGTCACCACTTGGACAACGGAGATGGACTTCTCCATTGTCCAAGTCACCAGATGGACAGTGGACAAATTTTCTGCGGTCCAAGTAACACTTGGACGACGGAAAGACTGTCTCCGTTGTCCAAGTGTTACTTGGACCGTGGAGAATTTCTCTTTCGTCTAAGTGAAGTTTTCTTGTAGTGTTTATATAAAAGGGTTGTGTAACTAATGGATAAAAAGTTCAACCAATGTAAATAAAAATTTAGATTCTGAGGAATAAATGTGTTGAACATAATCTTATTGAAGTAGACATTATTATTCAAGATAATGTGGAAGATATAGATAATCAAAATGAGCCATTACTGTTTATCAGATAACTCATTCTCCTTATTGAGCAGACTTTGACCATTACTAAGGTATGGATTTCACGTCAACGAAAGGGAGATAATAAACTACTTGCAATCAAAGATTGAAGGAGGTTTCAATGGTGTCCATTGCTCCATTTATCACATAGCGAACTACAATTAATAAATTCAACTCTAGAGAGTTGATTCCTGAGTAATCAAATCTCAACTATAAGATTTTTTTTTGTGACAGAATTAATAATTAGGTAAATATGTCGTATATATCTTTTGATGAAATTCAACATATTTCCATTTATTCATCAATTATAGAAATTGAAAAAAAAAAAATTCTAGACAAAAGGTCCAGATGGAAAACAATCTGATCAATATCCTCAATAAATCGACTATACATGCAAGGCATGCAAATATATAACAATCTTGAACATGTTGATTTTGTCTTGGTAGACTGTTCCTCTACCAGTGACCAAGGCATGCGAGTGAACCATGCGGAGGTTTTACCAACTTCGCGTGTGAGTTGTGTCGGTTGTTATGTACTGCCTCTTAATAACTATTTTGGATAGCCTCTTGTCGAAGCTATTTATGGAAATGTTCATAAATAAATAAATTATTCATAGTCAGACGTCAATGAGCTGCAAGTGGCATTAAGAAACATCATAGCTCTAACTATATATCATGTTGTTATATATCGTTAGAAGTCCCAAACATTGTGTTTATAAATATTGTACCAACTACTAAAATAATACATTCAAATTGCCAATTTGATAGAAAACCAAAATGAAGAACAAAATCAATGAGCTAATAGCAATTTTACTTCATATAAAAAGGTTGTGTAACTTTTGTGGCTCATTTATTTTACAGGAAGAATGATCAAAAACAGAAAATGTGATGGATAAAAAGTTTGAGCAATATAAATAAAAACATAAATTCAAATACTTATGTTTCTCCCGAATTTCGTAAGGATCTTTAGTAGAAGAGCGGGTTGGGCTATTTCGGACTGACCTGTTCTATTGGGCGTATGTCGTCATTTACCTGCTGTTAAGAACAATACACCAAACGAGCGTTAGGAGTCTTGACGGAGTGTTCCCGCCTTCGACTCTCCGACGCACTAGTTAGAATGTATGGAGTGTAACAGTAGTATTGGTAGAGTAATGGGCGTACCTTGTATATGTCAGAAATGTGTTAGTTATATTAGTGGTTGAGTGTGGAGTTTGTTGCTGTCCTTGGATGTGAGATCATGACTATTTTGTACATGGCATGTCATGATACTTTGCGTTTGTCGTACCGAATGCGTGGATGTTTAGATGGTGTTGGTTCCTTGGTTAAAGTTGAAGCCTGCATTGCTGCCTTACGTTTAGTCTAAGCTGTGTTGACCCGTTTTCAGCGACTAAGTGTGCGGTAATTGTGTGTTACGGGATCACACACTAACAAGTCCCTCTAGTCCCCAAGTCAAGGGGATCAACTCTTGATTAGGGAGTTTGTAAAGCTTTTTCCCGATTGTGCACACGTGGTCACTCGGGGAGGGGTCCGCGCCCCGATACCCCCAACTCCCCCATATCTCTAATGAAGAGCTGGTCCGGGGTCGGATGTCGAATGTTCTTGTCGTGCGTCTATCTGATTGCACTCTGAAACTTGATGTTGCTGTTTGGAGCCGCTTTTGTGGCAACATGTGATGTTGGTACTCGTCCCACGATAATGCGAACGTTGTTGCTGTTTGGTTATCGGGGTGGACTCCAAAACTTGATGTTGCTGTTTGGAGCCGCTTTCGTGGCGACAAGTGATGTTGCTACTCGTCCCATAATAGTGCGAATGTTGTTGCTGTTCGGCTATTGGGGTGGACTCCGAAACTTGATATTGCTGTTTGGAGCCGCTTTTGTGGCGACAAGTGATGTGCCTACTCGTTCCACGATAGTGCAAATGTTGTTGCTGTTCGGCTATCAGGGTGAACTCCGAAACTTGATATTACTGTTTGGAGCCACTTTCATGGCAACAAGTGATGTTGCTACTCGTCCCATGATAGTGCGAACGTTGTTGTTGTTCGGCTATCGGGGTGGACTCCGAAACTTGATGTTGCTGTTTTCGGAGTGGGCCGGCCCCCCCTGTCTTTTTGCATTCTGACCTTTCAACTTTGTAACGGTTACCTGTCGTTTGATGTGCTTATGTGTCAGGGACATGTGATAGTTGTTTGCTGCATGTGTGACGTGTGGCGCATAGAATTCGGAGTGGTAGGGTAATTAATTTTTGTGGGAATGCGGAAATGCGTGGGGCGCGTGGGACACGTATCGTAATCCTGCGGTAGGAGGTGCTGGAAATGAACAGTAGACGTTCGCCTAGGGTTAGTTATGTTGCCTATAAATAGCCTTGCTTTCACTTTCTCACTTTTTACACTTTTACTCTTAACTGAAACTCTGCCAAAACGCCATCCCGAAGCTTTCTTGTGATCAATTTGGAGTATTGCTTTGGAGCGTTTGCCCTCATTTTTGTTACTGTTTGTGGTACTCTTGTGGTAATTTCTGAATTTTTGTGGTACGTTTCTTTATAGTTTTGTTAGCGTAGAGTACGTTTGGCTGAGTAAGGTACTGCGTTTCTTTGTTTTCGTGCTCAAAAGATTTTCTGGGTTTTTGTTTTCTGGGCTTTTCTGGGTATGTTACGAAGAACAGTCTTGTTTTTGAGGTTTTTTTTTGGGGGTTTTTCATCTATTTTTAGGTGTTGCGAAATGGTGGGTACTTGCTTGTTTTGTTTGAAGAGCTGGGGTCGTGACATACTCCACGCGATCGCCGTTTGACTTATTCTCCCGTTTGTTTTTCTCTTAGGATCATGGAATTTGTAGCCGTTTCAAGCGATGAATCCCCTCTGCAAACCCCTAGGTTCCATATAGGGTCTAACAGTCCCCACAATAGTGTTTTGGACTCCTCGTCCGATAGCGTATTGAGCGTCTCCTCTTTGTCCCTTAACGCTGGTGGTGCTTTGCATAGGTCATCCACCCCGAGCACGGAGTAGAGCGGGTCTGTCGTGGTGCGGTCCGAACGTCAAGGTGGGTCTATGGTGCCCAGTGGTAAAGCATCAACCTCTTCTTCCGGGGGCTCGCAGGGTTACGTGATCTTGCCCTACGGTGATCGGGCGTCAGAGGCTGCTCTCCATGTATTCCCCAGAGGCGGGCCCATGCTTTGGAGTCTTGCGGATGGGCAGGCGGTTCAAGAGCCGGAGGGGTCCCTGTCCATACGTGAGATCGAATGGTGGTACCGGGATTACCACATTCCCCGAACGGTGAAGCTGAGGGTCCCTCCGTGAAAGTGAATCGTTCTCACGTTCTACTCGCAGTCACGTCTGCGTGAGCGAGTTTCAGCTCAAGGTTGGGTTGAAGCTTCCATTCCGCCAGTTCTTCCAATTCGCCTTCTCCCTCTTCAACATTACGTTGGGCCAGTGTGGTCTCATGTTGCCGCGCGTGTTGATTGCGTTTCATAACATTGGAAGCTTAGTGGGTTGCAGTTCCCCACTCAGGCGGAGATCGGGCACTTATTCCGTTTGAAGTATTCCCCGCATATGAAGGACAAGGGTACAATAAGGGTAGAGCCCCCAACGAAGTGGTGGTTAAAGGAGACCCCCTTCTTTTCGACTGCCTAGCCGGTATCATTGTCTTGTCGGGAGTGAGTGGGAGTTCGGCAAGCCCGATGGTGCGCTTTCGCGTGGGTGCGATCAAATACATCGAGTCCCCGAGTTCTTTCAGCTTTTAAGTGATGTGTTGGTGTTGCCGGTTGTTGGCGTTTGTTTGCTCCATTTGTTCGTGTTCGTGCTTTCTAATGCCTTCTCTTTTTATTTTGCAGATCAACGATCGTACCCCCTCACCCGTTTGGAGGAAACACGTTTGGCTTGTATCAGGTTTGCTTTCGACCCTCATCCAGACGCAAGGAACTTCTGGGTGGCCAATCACTGGGAGCTAGTTGAATGTTGCGGTCTTTCACGCCCTCCCGGTATGTGTGCGAACAATTTTTATTTTGTGTGTTTTCCTGTGACGTTTGTGTGGCTTTCGAACTGATGTTTTCTCTCTTTTTTGTATATCAACAATGAAGAAGTCTTGTTCCTCCGCTAAGCAGGATGTGGCCCAGCAGCGTATGCTGGTGTTGATGGAGAGAGCTAAGCAGACCTAGATGGTGGTGGATGACGGGAACGGAAACCTTGTACAAGGTGACACTCCTCAGCCTGTGCTTCATCTTCCTAATTGTAACTAGTACATCGACCTGGTTCTCGAGGTTGATAGGGAGGTGGAAGCTGTAGGTGCTACTGTCGGGGCTCAAGCAACACCTGACTCTCCTCCTGAATATCGAGTGAAGGAGGATACTTTCGACATCCAACGAGGGGAAGAAGGTGCACATGCCTGAAAGGACCGCCTCCGCCGGAAGAAAGACATGCGGAGTAAAGAGCGTCGTGATCGTCGGATCGAGCGCGGGGATAAGCGCCAGAGTAAAGGTCGACCGTGCTCTTGTTCTCAGAGTAAGTCCCACTCGCCTGCCAAGAACCTTTCTTCTAAGAGTTCATTCGAGCTTTCCCCCTGCATTAGCCTGGAGATGCGGGGGCGCCTAAGATGGGGTTTTTGTCGTGCTGGCCAGATGATCAAGGGGCGTCTAGCCGTCCTTTCAAACGCCCAAGGGTTCCATCCACCAGGGCCTCCCAGAGCGTCACTGTTGCTGTGGCGAGCGAAACTGCGCTATCCTCAAAGTTCCTTGCTCGCATCCAAAGCTTCATGGGTATGGGCATTGAGTCTCTGCAGAAGTGGCATCAGCTTGGTGCGTCTCCGAGCGAGTCCCTGAATGCAGCGTTCGATACGTGCACTCAGCTCTAGCACCAGCTCTTCCTCATCAAGGGCTTGGAGGGGTCGGCAAGTTGAAGAAGGTTCTCACGAAGTCCGTTAATGTGGAAAATCACAAGATCTCTTTAGTGAACGAGCTTGTTCGTGAGCTCGATGAGCTGAAGAATGAGCTGGGGGAGTCTCATTCTGGGATCGCTATTTTGGTGACGGATCTTGCCTCTCTTCGGTCATCCAGTGCTGCTCGGATTGTGGAGCTAGAGCATGAGTTAGCTGAGCCTCGCACTCATGTGATGACAGATGATATTCGCACGCAAATTGCGGAGGAGGCTGTGGCCGAGTTTAAGGCGTCGTCTGAGTTTGAGAAGGTCAAGGCCGATGCGATCGAGGCATTCAAGAATTCAAAGGAGTTCGAGGACTTAGTTGCAGCTAAGGCCAATGTCCAGTGTGAGGACTTCTCTGACCTCGTGCTCCCGTTAGTTAAGGTGGACGAGTTCGAAGCGTGGCAAGCCGCTGAGGCCGAAAAGCTGAAGCGTTCGCTGGTGGAGCCGGAGGGCGGAGCACATGCTGGAGGTGGGGTGCCGGAGACGGAGGAGGGTGGAGCTGATGCTACTGGGGCCAACTAATTATCTTTTTTTTTTGCTTTTGCTTTCTTTTTTTGTTGGTTTGTAGTAGTGCTTTGCTCTAGCACATGCGTGCGTTGTTTATTTTTTTGTTCTCCGAATAAGAGCTATGTACAACTTTTTGTAAAATATATCAAGTACCATTGTTTCGTTTACATTGTTTGTCTGAATGCGTTTGATTTACATTAATACTCATTGTCATTGATTAAAAATAAAACGCGCGAATGTACTCATACAAAAAGTTACACAAACGTTGGATGTACGTGCACCTATGCCAATCAAACATAAACAAAAAGACTTAGTTGAAATATTTTCTCAAGTGCTGATTGTTTCAGGGGTTAACTAGCCTTCTTTCGAACATGTCCTCGATGTATAATATGCTTGGGCTTGCGACTGCATCGATGATATATGGACCTTCCCATGATGGGCGTAAACTCTTTGGCTTCGTTTGGAGTGTGTTCATGACCCAGTCCCCCAGTTAGAGTGGGCGCTCCCGAACACGTTGGTTGAATAGCAGAGCGACTCGCTGCTTGTTTGTGGTGTTGTGAAGATATGCTGTGTCCCGTTTCTCTTTGAGGAGGTCGTTGTCGAGTCGTAGTCCTCTTCGTTTGTGATGGGGTCAAAGCGTTCGAGTGGTAGTACGGTCTCCGTTCCGAATGTGAGGCTAAACGGGGTTTCTCTTGTCGTTGTTGTTGTAGTTGTTCGGATTGACCATAGTATTTCGGGGTAGAGTGTGGGCCATTGTCCGTACCAGATGTCTCCTTTCTCGATGAGTTTGATCTTCTTCTTGATTCCTTCTTTGATGATTTTGTTGGCTACTTCTACCAGTCCATTCGTCTAGGGGTGTGCCGGTGAAGCGAATACCAGGTTGGTACCTTGCTTCCTGCAGAATACCTTGAGCTCGTCATTGTGGAATTACAGCCCGTTATTTGTGATGATGTTGAGTGGGGTGCCGTAACGGCAGTAGAGAAAACGCCAGAGGAATCTCTTGACCTTTTTGGTTGTGATTTTGACCATCGGTTCGGCCTCGATAAACTTGGTATGGTAGTCGATGATATAGCGATACTGGCCCTTGGATTTTGGAAGGGCCAATATCGCTATATGTGTCGGATGTGTTGGAACTCGCATTGTTGTGTCGGATACTGAAGGTGACTGCTTGGCTATGATGTTTTGTGCCTGTGCCCGGTCTGCTAGGAGTTCGCCCCTACTTTTGTATTTGATGATTGGGTTCGTACAACTGGCCACGTGTGGCTCGATGATGAAGATCTCCTCTAGTGTTTTCACAATGCTTGGTCATTTCAGAACTTCCTGAAAGGACCCAACCCCGATTTAGTTTCCTAAACCGAAATCGAACCCCTTCTGAAAACACGAACTTGCAAAAACCATAAAAATTTCAGCAGAGTTTCGCTATAACGTGGAATTGCCATTAACCTATACCCGAAAACACACTTTATCCTATGCCACAAAAGCCAAACCGTGGGCACCAATCTCATCCGGATTTCTCAATATCATAACAATAATGTAAAGTTATAAGTAAAACTGTACTTTACAGAAATCCGGGGAAAATCATATGAAAGTATAACAGTAGAGTAATCAGAGCGACCTCTAGTGTATATATACATAAATATACAACAGTAGGCTAAACAAGAAACCTACTGGAAAAGAAAGGTAGCTCGAACACTAAGCCTCCGACTGTGACGTGAGACACCAGATCCGAACTGCAAACTGGGCACAGGAACCGAAAAGCCCAGGGGAAAGGCAAATAAAATCGTTAGAGCGAGTGGACGAAAATAATCATATGCCTTTCACCATTTACATAATATAAAAACAATGCGAGTTCTTTGAATAAATGGAGGTGTCAGGCGAATCTCTCAAGCCCGACGGTCAGGCGAATCTCTCAAGCCTGACGGTGATAGACTAGGCGAATCTCTCAAGCCTAGTGGGCACATCAGGGGAATCTCTCAACCCTGGAACTAGACTACCGGTGATCAGCCGAGTAGCCAATGCATCGATGCTAAGTAAATTCCAGCACCATATAAAATATAAAATAATACCTCCAAAAACAATAAATAATCTCAATACTATACTGGAAATAAATACTGAAATCAAGAACTCGCTACGACAGTGTAAATAAAAGTCCACTCACAGATAGCACAGCGCGCAAACACGCTAATCACGAGATCCGACAGAAGATCCCTCGCCCAACGTGCGATCTCGATCCCCTGAATAATCACAAAATATAACTGATCAAAATCACAATTCATTACTCTGTACCACACCTCGGAAACCAACCATTTCCGGAAACATATAACTCGGATACAAAATAATCGACGAAAACCCCCAAATTTTCCACATCAACCCTCGACTTAAAATCCGATAACCAAATCAACTCGAAAACCTCAAGGCGATGATCGGGGCGCAACTTCGAGCAAAACGGCATAAAACTTGTCAAAAACCAAAAAGTCAACGCCTCGCTAGAGCTCCGCTGTTGACCGCCGCTGCCGCCTGCGGCGCCGTCAACAGAGAGATTTTTCAGCGAGGAAAGCCCAGATTTCTTCTCCTCCTCGAGCCCAACACATCTCACAACTACGGCCTCCTCCAATTCCGCCGTGAACTGCCGGAATTCAGCTCGAAAGTCACAAAATTCCAATCCGGCCGGCGACCCTGTTCTCCGTCGAAACTCCGGCCACGGCGCATAGCGGCCCTCGAGGCCAAACCCAAACGCATCACCGTGGCCCCACGAGTCAAACCCCCTTAATATTTGGCCACCACCGTGGCCGGAGCACCACCGTCCGTCGACCTGGAAACCACAAAACTTTAAGCTCCTCGTTCTCCCTCAATATCTCACCAAATTTTACAAATCAAAGTGCTAAACCATAAGAAATCAATAAGAGAATCGAACCATACCCAAATCGGAGCCGGAGATGGCCGAAAATGAAAAATCGTCGGCGAGTCAAACGGTGGTCTTTTTCTCCCTCGGTCAACGCGGATCAACGCTAATTTCTTGGTCAACGGCGGTCAAACTTACCAAAACAGTGTTTTCGACAATTTTTCAACTATTCTGATATTTATACTCGCGGCTTGGTATGATTGACGGTCCAAAACGAATCACATCCACGTTTCGGATAACTCAAACTCAAACGGATAAACACGACAAAATTATGCGATTTCAAATATTCATAACATATTCCTCGGTTATCGAAACAATGATCCGAAACCGTATACGAGCTCGAAAACACGTACTCTACAACTCTCGTGAAGAAACTCATAACAAATTCTCCCCCGATAATTTAGTCGTGAACAAGGCCGCATTACCGATTAAGTACGATAAATCTCGATTACTCATAAACTCACATATTAAGCCAGTTACTATAATGATTCTGGTTCGGGCTGTCACAAATCTACCCCCCTTAAAAAAATTTTGACCTCGAAATTTACGTACCTACTAGGTGAACAGATGAGGATATTGCTCCCGCATACGCTGCTCGGTCTCCCAGGTGGCTTCCTCAACTGAATGATTCTGCCATAAGAGCTTCACAAGCGGTATGACTCTGTGTCTCAACTCTTGCTCACGCCGATCGAGAATCTGTACCGGCTCCTCCACATATGTCAAATCTTTCCAGATAGGAAGCTGATGTGGTGCTAACACATGTGATGGATCTGGAATATACTTCCGCAACATCGAGACATGAAAAACATCGTGTACTCGAGCCATCTCAGAAGGCAACTCTAATCTGTAAGCCATGGCACCAACCCTCTCTATGATCTCATACAGACCAACGTACCGTGGTCGAAGCTTGCCGCGCTTCCCGAAGCGCACAACTCCCCTCCAAGGAGATAGTTTCAGGAAGACCCAATCGCCCACCTCGAACTCGAGACACTTTTTTCTTACGTCCGCATAACTCTTCTGGCGATCATGGGCAATCTTCAGTCTGTCCCGGATAATCTGAATATCTTCCATGGTGCTCTTCACCAGATCAGAGCCAATAAGCCATCACTCGCCCACCTCACTCCAACACAATGGACTGCGACACTGCCTCCTGTATAAAGCCTCATACGGTGCCATATCAATACTGGCCTGATAGCTGTTGTTGTAAGCAAACTCAATCAAATGCAGTTGCTGGTCCCAATTTCCTCTAAACTGCAAAACACTAGACCGCAACATATCCTCGATAGCCTGAATAGTCCGCTCAGACTGCCCATCAGTTTGAGGATGGAAAGCTGTACTGAAATGCAATCTGGTACCGAAGGCTCGCTGCAATGCTTGCCAGAACTCTGAAGTAAACTGACTGTCTCGGTCAGACATAATAGATACAGGCACACCATGCAGACGAACGACCTCTGCCAAATATAGCTTTGCCAATCTTCCCACTAAAATCTTCCTCGGAAGTGCAAGGAAATGAGCGGATTTCGTCAATCGATCTACGATAACTCAAATACCAGAATTACCAGCAGAAGTACGCGGTAACTGATACACGAAATCCATGGTAATGTGCTTCCACTTCCAAACCAGAATCTCCAAGGGCTGCAACTTTCCCGCAGGCTTCTATCTCTCTGCTTTAACCTGCTGACAAATCAGACATCTACTCACATATGCGGCAATCTCTCGCTTCTTATTTCACCACCAGTAATAAGCTCGGAGTGTACAAAACATCTTCGTACCGCCGGGATGCATCGCATATGCAGAATAATGAGTTTCATCTAAAATCTCTTTCTTCAAACTCTCATCCCTAGGTACACATAATCTGCCTCTGAATAGCAATGTACCATCATCACTCAACCGAAACTCTGTTGGTACACCATTATGAATCATGGTCTTCTTATCCAACAGATAGGAATCCGCATCCTAAGCTTCCCGAACCTGATCAACCAACACTGGTCGAACTTGGAAGCTAGCCAACAAAGCTCCATCATCGTCCCACTCAAACTCAGCTCTCGTAGCCTGTAACTCGGCTAACATGGAAACTCTGGCCACACACACATGAAATAATGAGGCTCCCGATTTCCGACTGAGTGCATCAGCAACAACATTAGCCTTCTCTGGATGGTACTGAAAGGTGCAATCATAGTCATTGATCAACTCCATCCATCTGCGCTGCCTCATATTCAAGTCTGACTGCGTGCGCAAATAAGTGAGACTCTTGTGATCTGTGTATATCTTGCACTGAGCTCTATACAAGTAATGTCTCCAACTCTTCAAAGCTAATACAATAGTAGCCAACTCTAAATTGTGTGTAGGATAGTTGACTTCATGTGTTTTCAGTTGCCTGGAACCATAAGCCACCACTCTACCATGTTGTATCAAAACACAACCAAGTCCCAATTTCGATGCATCGCTGTAAACCACAAACTCTCCACTGTCGTCAGGTAGGGTCAGAACCGGTGCAGTAGTCAACTTTTCCTTCAAGAGTAAGTAACTCTCCTCACATGCATCGGACCACTCGAACTTGACGCCTTTCTTCGTCAATCTGGTAAGTGGAGTGGCAATCTGTGAAAAATCCTGCACAAAGCGCCGATAATAACCTGCCAAACCCAAGAAACTCCTGATCTCTGCTACGGTGGTAGGTCTACTCCAATTCAACACGGCTTCAATCTTGTCAGGATCCACGCTGACTCCTTCAACTGATATCACGTGACCCAAAAACTTCACGCTATCCAACCAAACCTCACACTTGCTGAACTTCGCAAACAGCTGATTATCTCGCAAAGTTCGCAAAACAGCTCGCAAGTGCTTCTTGTACTAGCCCACACTCTTGGAGTAAATCAGGATGTCGTCAATGAACACGATCATAAACTTGTCCAGAAACCGCCTGAACACCCGGTTCATCAGGTCCATGAAAGCTGCGGGGGCATTAGTCAACCCAAATGGCATAACCAAGAACTCATAATGCCCGTACCGTGATCTGAAAGCTGTCCTGGCCACATTTGACTCTCTGATCCTCAACTGATGGTATCCGAACATCAGATCAATCTTCGAAAAGACTGAAGCTCGCTTGAGCTGATCAAACAAGTCGTCAATCCGCGACAACGGATACTTGTTCTTCACAGTGACTTGATTCAGCTTCCGGTAATCAATACATAACCGCATGGAACCATCCTTCTTCCGTACAAACAGTACAGGAGCACCCCACGGTGATACACTGGGTCGTATGAAACCATTATCCAGCAACTCTTGAAGTTGAATCTGTAGCTCCTTCAACTCCGTTGGCGCCATACAATAAGGTGCATGTGATATGGGTCCAGTGCCCGATAATAGCTCAATGGTGAAATCGATTGAAAGGACCCAATCCCGATTCAGTTTCCTAAACCGGAATCAAACCCTTTCGAAAATACGAACCAAAAAAAACTTTTCCGAAATTTGGGCAGAGTTTCATTACTAGCGTGGAATTGCATAAACCTGCACCCTGAAAATAACACTTCGTCCTAGGCCACAAAAGCCAAACCGTGGGCACCAATCCCATCCGGATTTCTCAACATCAATATAATCAACAACAGTAAGTAAACTGTACTATGTATATATGTATATCCGTGAAAATCCGCACAACATGTATCAGAATGTATCAGAGCAACCTCTAAAGTAAAACATATACAACATGTACATCAGTAGGCGAAACAAGAACCTACTGGAAAACACAGGTGACTCTGATCACTAGCCTCCAAACCGCGACGTGAAAACACCAAACCTGACCTGCACACTGGGCACGGAAACCGAAAAGCCCAGGGGAAAGACAATAAACACGTTAGAGTGAGTGGACGAAAATAAATGTCTTTCACCAGTTAATATATATGTTTAAAATACATATGTGAGTCCAGGAATATAAAATAATAAGTACACGAGGTAAAACTCATACTCCTCCAATGTACTGAGCATGCAAGTAAAATCCCACGGGGTCACTCATGGACTCCACCGTGCTAGTACAGTCTGAACCACGGAGTCCTTGACTACCACGTGATTCTAAGCCAGAAATGGCCTCGGTTCCGGGGAATACGCCCCTCACCGGTCTGGTTGGGGAAAACGCCCCTCCAGGCGGCCCTCCGTCGGGGATCAGCTGACGAGGCAAGGTGTATCGATACAACAACGTAACTGAGACTGTACTCTGTGTAAACCAAATCATAAACAGTTCGATGCAAATGCATGAAACAACATAAAAGTGTATGCATAATCGTATACGTATATCCGTATAAACATATTCGTATAATTGTAAACACATGCTTATATAATCATAATCTCGTATGAAATCTCATGCTCATAAAACCATAATCATGCTGCATGCTCAAGTTCATTAACGTATATAAAAGACTCGCATTCAATCCGTGAAAATAAAATGTCCACTCACAGATGAGCAAAACGCGCACTCGCGCTAATCTCGAAGACCAGCGGAAGATCCCTCGCCAGAAACACGATCACGATCCCGATCCCCTGAATATATTCGTAAAATACAACTGATCAATATCGTAATCCTTAACACTGTACAGATGCACGGAAACCAACTGTTCCCGAAAATATGAAATGCGGTACAAAATGAATTACGGAAATCCCGAAATCCCAACTCGAAACCTCGACTGAAAATCGGCTACTCAAATCAACCCAAAAACCTCCGTACGATAACCAGGGTGTGATTACGAGAAAAATGACACTAATTACATCGAAATCTGAAAAGTTGACTTTTTCTCGCCGTTGACCGCCGCCGCCGCCGGCGCGCCGTCAACGGTGGAGTTTCGCGGCCAAATTTTCCAGTTTTCATCCCCACAACCATGCGAACATTTTTCTCTTCTATCACAAAGACCAATTCAAAACAGAACCTCCCCAAAATCGAGCAAAACCGAACGAACATCCAATCCAAATCCCTAATCGGGTTCGATCAAAAACTCATCCCCAAGCTCAAATGATCACACCAATAGACTCAGAGAGACGAGGGGAGTCGAATCCCCCCAATCTCCCCTTCCAAAACTCGCCGGAGCCAAGCTCCCCGTCACCGTCGAAACCACCATCTCGGCCTCCCACGGTTCCTCCCCAAAACGACATCAATTTTTCTCTAACCAAGGCCATACATACTCGAAATCACAAAAGGAATCGAACTATACCTGTCCCGTGGTGAATAGCGGCCGGAATCCGGTCGCCGGAAATTGACTTCCCAAAATAGCAACTTTCCCTTTCGGTCCGATGGTTCACTTTCCAAATATGGAAAGTCAACAAAATTTCCAGTTTAGTCAACACCCAAAATGAAGTTTTCGACTAATTCTCGGCTATTTTCGATATTTATACTCGAGCCTCGGGTCGATCGACGGTCCAAAATGAAAATACGAAATGATTCGGATAAGCTCGAAACAATCGGATAAACTCGTCGGAACCCGAAACTTCAAATAATCATAAAATATTCCTCGGTTATCGGAAAAATCTTCCGAAACCACCCACGAACTCAAAATCATGTACTCTACACTTTCCGTAAAGACACCCAACTCAAATTCTCGACCGAAAACAAAGTCACGAATCGAATCGGCAAACCACATAATATCGCAAAACTGTGACTAAAACCAAACCTCGAGAATCGTGCCAAACACACAACTGATTCTGGTTCGGGTCGTCACAAATCTACCCCCCTTAAAGAAATTTCGACCTCGAAATTTAAGTACCTGTCATGTGAATAGATGAGGATACTGCTCCCGCATACGCTGCTCGGTCTCCCAGGTGGCCTCCTCAACTGAGTGGTTCTGCCACAAGACCTTCACCAGCGGAATCACACGGTGTCTCAACTCCTGCTCACGTCGATCGAGAATCTGCACTGGCTCCTCAACATACGATAAGTCCTCTCTGATCGGCAACCGCTGTGGGGCTATCACATGTGAAGGGTCTGAGATGTACTTCCTCAACATCGAAACATGGAAGACATTATGTACACGAGCCATCTCTGTCGGTAACTCAAGTCTGTAAGCAACAGCTCCAACCCTCTCCGTAATCTCATACGGACCAATATACCGCGGTCGAAGCTTGCCATGCTTCCCGAAACGCACAACTCCCCTCCACGGAGATAGTTTCAGGAAGACCCAATCTCCAACCTCAAACTCTAAGCTCTTCCTCCTCACATCCGCGTAACTCTTCTGTCGATCCTGGGCAATCTTCAGTCGATCCCGAATAATCTGAATGTCCTCCATCGTGGTTTTCACCAAATCAGGACCAATGAGCCAACGCTCGCCCACCTCACTCCAACACAATGGAGTGCGACACTGCTTCCCGTACAGAGCCTCGTACGGTGCCATCTCAATACTGGCTTGATAGCTGTTGTTGTAGGCGAACTCGATCAAGTGCAACTGCTGATCCCAGTTTCCACGAAACTACAACACACATGATCTCAACATATCCTCAAGAGTCTGAATGGTCCGCTCGGACTGCCCATCAGTCTGAGGATGAAAAGCTGTACTAAACCGCAACCTAGTGCCCAACGCTCGCTGTAAAGCCTGCCAAAACTCAGAAGTGAACTGACTATCTCGGTCAGAAACAATCGACACAGGCACACCATGCAAGCAAACAATCTCGGATAAGTACAACTTGGCCAATTTGCCCACTGAAATCTTCCCTGGAAGTGCAAGAAAATGTGCGGATTTCGTCAATCGATCAACGATAACCCAAATGCCAGTGTTGCCCGCCGAAGTACGCGGCAACTGATAGACGAAATCCATCGTGATATGCTCCCACTTCCATACTGGAATCTCAAGTGGCTGTAGTTTCCCTGCAGTTTTCTGCCTCTCCGCCTTCACCTGCTGACAAATCAAACATCGACTCACGTACGCGGCAATCTCCCGCTTCATGTTGCGCCACCAATAGTACGCTCGAAGTGTACGAAACATCTTCGTACCTCCGGGATGCATCGCATACGCTGAACTGTGAGCCTCGTCTAGAATCTCCTTCTTCAAGTCCTCGTCCCTGGGTACACATAATCTGCCCCTGAACAACAACGTACCGTCGTCGCTCAAACGGAACTCTGTAAGCACACCATTCCGAATCATGGTCTTCTTCCCCAGCAAGTAAGGATCTGAATCCTGTGCCTTTCGTACCTGATCAACCAGTACCGGTCGAACCTGAAAACTGGCCAACAAAGCTCCATCATCATCATACCCAAACACGACACCTGTAGCTCGAAGCTCAGCTAACATCGACACTCTGGCCACACACATGTGAAACAACGAAGCTCCAGATTTCCGACTAAGTGCATCCGCTACAACGTTGGCCTTTCCTGGATGGTACTCAAACGTGCAATCATAATCATTGATCAACTCCATCCATCGGTGCTGCCTCATGTTCAAATCCGGCTGCGTCCGCAAGTAGGTGAGACTCTTGTGGTCAGTGAAAATCTTACACTGAGCACCATACAGGTAATGTCTCCAACTCTTCAACGCTAACACAATAGCGGCTAACTCCAAATCATGCGTCGGATAGTTGGCCTCATGTGGTTTCAGCTGCCTGGAACCATATGCCACGACTCTACCATGCTGCATCAATACACAGCCAAGTCCCAACTTCGACGCATCGCTGTACACAACAAACTCACCACTGTCGTCTGGCAATGTCAGAACCGGTGCGATAGTCAATCTCTCCTTCAAGAGCAAATAACTCTCCTCGCAAGCATCAGACCACTCAAACTTGACGCCCTTCTTCGTCAATCTGGTCAGTGGTGTAGAAATCCGGTACAAACCGTCGATAATAGCCTGCTAACCCCAAGAAACTCCGGATCTCCGGTACAGTAGTGGGTCGACTCCAATTCAGCACGGCCTCTATCTTGTCAGGATCAACACTAACTCCCTCGGCCGAAATCACGTGGCCCAGAAACTTCACACTATCCAACCAGAACTCACACTTGCTAAACTTCGCGAACAACTGATGGTCCCGCAAAGTCCGCAATACCGCTCGCAAGTGCTTCTTGTGCTGGCCCACACTCCTCGAGTATATCAAAATATCATCAATGAATACTATCACAAACTTGTCCAGGAATCGACGAAACACTCGATTCATCAAGTCCATGAAAGCTGCGGGGGCGTTGGTCAACCCAAACGGCATAACCAAAAACTCGTAGTGCCCATACCGCGTCCTGAAAGCTGTCCTGGCAACATCTGAATCCCGGATCCTCAACTGGTGATATCCGGATCGAAGATCAATCTTCGAAAAGACTGCTGCTCCCTTCAGCTGATCAAACAAGTCGTCAATCCGTGGCAACGGATACTTGTTCCTCACTGTAATCTGATTCAGCTTCCGGTAGTCGATGCACAAACGCATGGACCCGTCCTTCTTCCGCACAAACAACACTGGAGCACCCCACGGAGAAACACTCGGTCGAATGAATCCCTTCTCTAACAACTCCTGAAGCTGAATCTGCAACTCCCTCAACTCTGCAGGCGCCATCCGGTACGGTGTCTAGGAAATCGGTCCGGTACCCGGCAATAACTCAATGGTAAAATCAATCTCCCGTACAGGGGGTATACCAGGTAACTCCGCTAGAAACACATCTGGAAACTCAGACACAACCTCAATATTACCAAGATCTGGCACTGCAGCTGTAGTGTCCACAACATGGGCTAAGTAAGCAACACAACCCTTCTTCATCAACCGATCTGCCCTCATCGCGGAAATCAAACACGGTAGGGAAGTGTTCTTCTCGCCACGAAACAGTATCTCAGGTAACCCTGGTCGTCGAAACGCGACCTCTTTCCTGTGGCAATCAAACATAGCCCAGTGCGACCCCAGAAAGTCCATACCCAATATCAGATCGAAATCCACAATATCAAGCAACAACAGATCATCGGCTAAACCATGGCCATCAATAAACACCTCACAATCTCGGTAAACCCAACCGATGCTCACAACCTCACCTGACGGATACAGCACTCTCCACAACCCGAGAAGTGGAGATGCAGGTACCGTAGCCAATGATGACAGTCTAAATGATATGAATGAATGTGTGGCACCTGGATCTAACAATGCAACTACTGGAATACCAAAAACATGTAACGTACCGATAACGACCTCCGGTGATGCTCTGCCCTCACGCATAGTCATAGCATGAACTCTCGCCTGTCCGGCTAGTCGTCCTCGCTGGGGTTGTCCCTGCTGTCTACCCTGACCTGCAGTCTGTACTGGTCGAGCCCCCAAAGTGGCACCTCGCTCAACTCCGGAACTCTGGGCCGCCTGTCTATCTTCACCATACAACTGAGGACACGCCCTCGCCTTGTGACCCATCTGGCCACAACGGAAACAAGTGACAGGACCTCCCTGACACGGACCCACATGATGTCGACTGCAGAGACTACACAACGGGTACTCCCTCGGTACTGCAAATGTGCCACCAGTACACCGAGGATAACTAGAACCGCTGGAACCTGCACTAGCCTGTGGCCGCTGTGGTCGATCTCTCCTCCAAAACGGTCTCCGCCTCGATGTACTAACTGGTGGGCGGTAAGATCCACCGCCTGAGGATGAAGCTGAACCAGAAGTATCAGAACTCTGCCTCTTGGAAGGCCCCTGACTCGGTTCACCTTCCTCAAACCGTCTCGGCCGATATCTCTGCTGTCTCTCCTGCTCAATATCCTCGCCTCGGAGAGCTGCACTGACAAACTCATCAAAATTGTTCCTCGCCATCGTAGTCAATGTCGCCTTGATGTTCAGATTCAATCCCAGCTCAAACCTGCGACACTTGGCTTCCTCTGTAGCCACCATATCCCGCGCAAAATGAGACAATCGAGTAAACCGATCCCGATACTCAAGTACAGACAAACTGCCCTGCCTCAAGTTCGTGAACTCCTCGTACTTGCGCTGCTGGGTAGCCTGATTGAAATACCTCCGCATAAACAGATCACGAAACAATGTCCACGGAGTATCCACAGGAACTCTGTCAGTACTAACCCACTAAAAGTATGCATCACCCTCAAGTAAACCAACTGCGGCTACTGTCATCTGCTCAGGTGTAAACTGCACACGCTCACAAACACGCTCAATCTGAACCAACCATGCCTCGCATATCTCTGGATCAACTGAACCCGAAAACACAGTAGCACCCGCAGTGCGAGCCTTGACCACAGGGTCAAAACGCTCTTCCAAATGCAGCACTCACATAAGCAAGTCGCGCGTTCGGCGATCCTCATCAGGCTCATCATCCCGGTCAACACGGGGACCACGTCGAGGAGGCATCCTACTGATACAAGACAAGCATTAGGTACACGCAGAAAGAACGTAATCATGAAACCGCAGATATTTGAGGACATACAACACCCAAAGTATTGATGAGTACCGCTGGCCAGTCGGGTCATCACTCCAGTCATGCTGTATCAACTCAAATACCCTAAGCGTCACAACTACAAGAGTCTACAGAATCTGACAACCTAATGCTCTGATACCAAGCTGAAAGGACCCAATCCCGATTCAGTTTCCTAAACCGGAATCAAACCCTTTCGAAAATACGAACCAACAAAAACTTTTCCGAAATTTGGGCGGAGTTTCGTTACTAGCGTGGAATTGCATAAACCTGCACCCTGAAAATAACACTTCGTCCTAGGCCACAAAAGCCAAACCGTGGGCACCAATCCCATCCGGATTTCTCGACATCAATATAATCAACAACAGTAAGTAAACTATACTATGTATATATGTATATCCGTGAAAATCTGCACAACATGTATCAGAATGTATCAGAGCGACCTCTAAAGTAAAACATATACAACATGTACATCAGTAGGCGAAACAAGAACCTACTGGAAAACACAGGTGACTCTGATCACTAGCCTCCAAACCGTGACGTGAAAACACCAAACCTGAACTACACACTGGGCACGGAAACCGAAAAGCCCAGGGGAAAGACAATAAACACGTTAGAGTGAGTGGACGAAAATAAATGTCTTTCACCAGTTAATATATATGTTTAAAATACATATGCGAGTCCAGGAATAAAAAATAATAAGTACACGAGGTAAAACTCATACTCCTCCAATGTACTGAGCATGCAAGTAAAATCCCACGGGGTCACTCATGGACTCCACTGTGCTAGTACAGTCTGAACCACGGATTCCTTGACTACCACGTGATTCTAAGCCAGAAATGGCCTCGGTTCCGGGGAATACGCCCCTCACCGGTCTGGTTGGGGAAAACGCCCCTCCAGGCGGCCCTCCGTCGGGGATCAGCCGACGAGGCAAGGTGTATCGATACAACAACGTAACTGAGACTGTACTCTGTGTAAACCAAATCATAAACAGTTCGATGCAAATGCATGAAACAACATAAAAGTGTATGCATAATCGTATACGTATATCCGTATAAACATATTCGTATAATTGTAAACACATGCTTATATAATCATAATCTCGTATGAAATCTCATGCTCATAAAACCATAATCATGCTGCATGCTCAAGTTCATTAACGTATATAAAAGACTCGCATTCAATCCGTGAAAATAAAATGTCCACTCACAGATGAGCAAAAAGCGCACTCGCGCTAATCTCGAGGACCGGCGGAAGATCCCTCGCCAGAAACACGATCACGATCCCGATCCCCTGAATATATTCGTAAAATACAACTGATCAATATCGTAATCCTTAACACTGTACAGATGCACGGAAACCAACTGTTCCCGAAAATATGAAATGCGGTACAAAATGAATTAAGGAAATCCCGAAATCCCAACTCGAAACCTCGACTGAAAATCGGCTACTCAAATCAACTCAAAAACCTCCGTACGATAACCAGGGCGTGATTACGAGAAAAATGACACTAATTACATCGAAATCTGAAAAGTTGACTTTTTCTCGCCGTTGACCGCCGCCGCCGGCGGCGGCGCGCCGTCAACGGTGGAGTTTCGCGGCCAAATTTTCCAGTTTTCATCCCCACAACCATGCGAACATTTTTCTCTTCTATCACAAAGACCAATTCAAAACAGAACCTCCCCAAAATCGAGCAAAACCGAACGAACATCCAATCCAAATCCCTAATCGGGTTCGATCAAAAACTCATCCCCAAGTTCAATTGATCACACCAATAGACTCAGAGAGATGAGGGGAGTTGAATCCCCCCAATATCCCCTTCCAAAACTCGCCGGAGCCAAGCTCCCCGTCACCGTCGAAACCACCATCTCGGCCTCCCACGGTTCCTCCCCAAAACGACATCAATTTTTCTCTAACCAAGGCCATACATACTCGAAATCACAAAAGGAATCGAACTATACCTGTCCCATGGTGAATAGCGGCCGGAATCCGGTCGCCGGAAATTGACTTCCCAAAATAGCAACTTTCCCTTTCGGTCCGATGGTTCACTTTCCAAATATGGAAAGTCAACAAAATTTCCAGTTTAGTCAACACCCAAAATGAAGTTTTCGACTAATTCTCGGTTATTTTCGATATTTATACTCGAGCCTCGGGTCGATCGACGGTCCAAAATGAAAATACGAAATGATTCGGATAAGCTCGAAACAATCGGATAAACTCGTCGGAACCCGAAACTTCAAATAATCATAAAATATTCCTCGGTTATCGGAAAAATCTTCCGAAACCACCCATGAACTCAAAATCATGTACTCTACACTTTCCGTGAAGACACCCAACTCAAATTCTCGACCGAAAATAAAGTCGCGAATCGAATCGGCAAACCACATAATATCGCAAAACTGCGACTAAAACCAAACCTCGAGAATCGTGCCAAACACACAACTGATTCTGGTTCGGGTAGTCACATCGATTTCCCGAACTAGAGGAACACCTGGTAACTCCTCCGAAAACACATCTGGAAACTCGGAAACCACCTCAATATCACCAATGTCTGGTACAGCAGCCTAAGTATCCACAACATGAGCTTAGTAAGTAACACAACCCTTCTTCATCATCCGCTCGGCCTTCATCGATGAAATCACACATGGCAATGAAGTATTCTTCTCACCCCGAAACAATATCTCAGGGAAACCTGGACGTCAAAACACAACCTCCTTCTTGTGAGAATCGAACATAGCCCAACGTGTCTCCAAGAAGTCCATACCCAAAATCACATCAAAGTCGACGATATCCAGCAATAACAAATCCGCGGCTAAACGATGACCTCCAATAAAAATCTCACAATCCCTATACACCCAACCAATACTCACAACCTCACCGGACGGATACAACACTCTCCACAACCCCGGAAGTGGAGATGCAGGCATAGTAGCTAAAGATGATAATCTATATGATATGAATGAATGCGTAGCACCTGGATCTAGCAAAGTAAGTACTGGATAGCCAAAAACATGCAATGTACCAATAACAACCTCCGGTGAAGCTCTGCCCTCATGCAATGACATGGCATGAACCCTGGCCTGCCCAGCTAGTCGTCCACGCTGAGGATGACTCTGTTGTCCGCCCTGGCCAGAAGACTGTACTGGTCGAGCCCCAGAAGTGGTACCTCGCTCTCCTCCGGAACTCTGGGCCGCCTGTCCACCAACACCAGCAAGCTGGAAACATTTCCTTGCATAGTGACCCTCCTGGCCACAACGATAACAAACGATAGGGCCTCGCTGACATGGACCAAAATGATGCATGTTGCAGAGATTGCATAATGGGTACTCCCTCGGTACGGCAAAAGTGCCACCGGTACGTCGAGGATAGCTGGATCCGCCAGAACTCCCACTAGACTGTGGCCCCTGTGGTCGATCCCTCCTCCATCTTTGTCTCTGTCTAGCTGAACTACCTGGTGGTCTATATGGTCCACTGCTAGATGATGATGCCGATCCGGAAGTGTCAGAACTCAGCCTCTTGGAAGGTCCCTGACTCGGTCCAACCTCCTCAAAACGTCGAGACTAGAATCTCATCTGCCTTTCCTTTTCGATATGCTCGTGAAAGGACCCAACCCCGATTTAACACCCTAAACCGGAATCGAACCCCTTCGAAAATACGAACCAACAAAAATTTTCCGAAATTTGGGCAGAGTTTCGTTACTAGCGTGGAATTACCTTAACCTGCACGCATAAAATACACTCCATCCTATGCCACAAAAAGCAAACCGTGGGCACCAATCCCATCCGGATTTCTCAACATCAATACAATCAACAAACAGTAACATACTGTACTATATATATATGTATATCCGAGAAAATCCGTATAAACAAGTATCAGAACGTATCAGAGCGACCTCTAGTGTAAAATATATACAACATGTACATCAGTAGGCGAAACTGAAACCTACTGGAAAACACAGGTGACTCTGATCACTAGCCTCCAAACCGTGACGTGAAACACCAAACCTGAACTGCACACTGGGCACGGAAACCGAAAAGCCCAGGGAAAGACAATAAACACGTTAGAGTGAGTGGACGAAAATAAATGTCTTTCACCAGTTTATATATATGTATAAATCACATATGCGAGTCCAGGTAAATAAAATAACAAGTACACGAGGTAAAACTCATACTCCTCCAGTGTACAGAGCATGCAAGTAAAATCTCACGGGGTCACTCATGGACTCCTCCGTGCTAGTACAGTCTGAACCACGGAGTCTCTCTGACTTCCACGTGATTCTAAGCCAGAAATGGCCTCGGTTCCGGGGAAATACGCCCCTCACCGGTCTGGTTGGGGAATCGCCCCTCCAGGCGGCCCTCCGTCGGGGATCAGCCGACGAGGCAAGGTGTATCGATACAACAACGTAACTGAGACTGTACTCTGTGTAAACCAAATCATAAACATTTCGATGCAAATGCATGAAACAGCATATAAGTGTATGTATACTCGTATACGTATATCCGTAAAAATATAATCGTATAATCGTAAAACACATGCTCATTTAATCCGAAAACTCATACGCATGCTCAAGTTCATAAATCATAGAAAAGACTCGCAATCGTTTCCGTGAAAATAAAATGTCCACTCACAGATCAGCTAGCGCGATCTCGCGCTAAACACGTGGTCCGGCGGAAATACCCTCGCCCGAAGCACGATCACGATCCGAAACTCGATCTCGATCCCCTGAACATATATACACACAACTGATCAATATCATGATCCACAACACTGTACCGATGCACGGAAACCAACCGTTCCCGGAAATACAAAATGCAGTGCAAAATGAATTACGGAAATCCCGAAATCCCAACTCGAAATCTCGACTGAAAATCGGCTAACCAAATCAACTCGAAAACCTCCGTACGATAATCAGGGCGTGATTACGAGAAAAATGACACTAAAAACGTCAAAATCTGAAAGTTGACTTTTTGCTCCGCCGTTGACCGCCGTTGACCGCCGCCGCCGGCGGCGGCGCGCCGTCAATGGAGGAATTTCACGGTCAAAGTTTCCAGATCGGACCAACTCATCATTTCAAGCAACTTATCCTTCTACCACAAGACCCAATTCAAAACCTAACTATCCCAACTCATCAAAACCAAATCGGAAATCCAAACCCAAATCCCTATTCGGGTTCACCAAATCTCTCATCCTCGTTCCAAACTAACCAACTAGGAAGCTCCACCACGAGGTGGGGAGCAAAACCCCCAAGCTCATGGCCTCCAATCGTCGCCGGAACCACCTCCACCATTAGAGCCGATTCCGGCGAACCAAACCCAATTCGGGTTCCACACAAACCACCTCAAATCTCATCAAATCACATACCATCAAGTTCGAAATCATACAAGGATACGTTTCCTACCTTTCCCGTGGTGAATCGATGCCGGAATCCGGTCGCCGGAGTTCTCTTTCCCGTTCGGGAAACTTTCCCAATCGGCAGCTCCTCCAACTTTCCAAAATAGGAAAGTCAACACATTTCAAAACTGGTCAACGCCCAAATGAAGTTTTTCGACAATTTTGCGACTATTTTACGACTTTTCGATATTTATACTCGTCCCTCGGGTCAACCGACGGTCCAAAATGAAAATACGAAATGATTCGGATAAGCTCGAACAATCGGATAAACTCGTCGGAACCCGAAACTTCAAATAATAATAAAATATTCCTCGGCTATCGGAAAAATCTTCCGAAACCACCCACGAACTCGAAATCACGTACTCTACGATTTCCGTGAAGACACTCAACCCAAATTCTCGACCGAAAATATTGTCGCAAATCGAATCGGCAAATCACACATTATCGTAAAACTGCGACTAATCTCAAATCTCGAGAATCGTGCTAAACACACCTCTGATTCTGGTTCGGGTCGTCACAAATCTACCCCCCTTAAAGAAATTTCGACCTCGAAATTTACGTACCTGTCATGTGAATAGATGAGGATACTGCTCCCGCATACGCTGCTCGGTCTCCCAGGTGGCCTCCTCAACCGAGTGGTTTTGCCACAAGACCTTCACCAGCGGAATCACGCGGTGCCTCAACTCCTGCTCACGACGATCGAGAATCTGCACTGGCTCCTCAACATACGATAAATCCTCTCTGATCGGCAACTGCTGTGGGGCTATCACATGTGAAGGGTCTGAGATGTACTTCCGCAACATCGAAACATGAAATACATCATGCACCCGAGCCATCTCAGCCGGTAACTCGAGTCTGTAAGCAACAGCTCCAACTCTCTCCGTAATCTCATACGGACCAATGTACCGCGGCCGAAGCTTGCCACGCTTCCCGAAACGCACTACTCCCCTCCACGGAGACAGTTTCAGGAAGACCCAATCACCAACCTCGAACTCTAAACTCTTCCTCCTCACATCCGCGTAACTCTTCTGCCGATCCTGGGCAATCTTCAGTCGATCTCGAATAATCTGAATGTCCTCCATCGTAGTTTTCACCAAATCCGGACCAATAAGCCAACGCTCGCCCACCTCACTCCAACACAACGGAGTGCGACACTGCTTCCCGTACAAAGCCTCGTACGGTGCCATCTCAATACTGGCCTGATAGCTGTTGTTGTAGGCGAACTCAATCAAGTGTAACTGCTGATCCCAGTTTCCACGAAACTGCAACACACATGATCTTAGCATATCCTCAAGAGTCTGAATGGTCCGCTCGGACTGCCCGTCAGTCTGAGGATGAAAAGCTGTACTAAATCGCAACCTCGTGCCCAACGCTCGCTGCAACGCCTGCCAAAACTCAGAAGTAAACTGACTATCACGGTCAGAAACAATGGATACAGGCACACCGTGCAAGCGAACAATCTCTGATAAGTACAACTTGGCTAATCTGCCCACTGAAACCTTCCCTGGAAGTGCAAGAAAATGTGCGGATTTCGTCAATCGATCAACGATAACCCAAATGCCAGTGTTGCCCGCCGAAGTACGCGGCAACTGATAGACAAAATCCATCGTAATGTGCTCCCACTTCCAAACTGGAATCTCAAGTGGCTGTAGTTTCCCTGCAGGTTTCTGCCTCTCCGCCTTCACCTGCTGACAAATCAAGCACCGACTCACGTATGCGGCAATCTCCCGCTTCATGTTGCGCCACCAATAGTACGCTCGAAGTGTACGAAACATCTTCGTACCTCCGGGATGCATCGCATACGCAGAACTGTGAGCCTCATCCAGAATCTCCTTCTTCAAATCCTCGTCTCGGGGCACGCATAGCCTGCCTCTGAACAACAACGTACCGTCATCACTCAATCGAAACTCTGTAGGCACACCATTCCGTATCATGGTCTTCTTGCCCAGCAGGTAAGGATCTGAATCCTGTGCCTCCCGCACCTGATCAACCAACACTGGTCGTACCTGAAAACTAGCCAACAAGGCTCCGTCATCATCATAACCGAATACAGCACCCGTAGCTCGAAGCTCGGCTAACATCGATACTCGGGCCACACACATGTGAAACAACGAGGCTCCCGACTTCCGGCTAAGTGCATCTGCCACAACATTAGCCTTCCCCGGATGGTACTCGAAAGTGCAATCGTAATCGTTGATCAACTCCATCCATCGGCGCTGCCTCATGTTTAGATCCGGCTGTGTCCGCAAGTAAGTGAGACTCTTGTGGTCAGTGAAAATCTTACACTGAGCACCGTACAAGTAATGTCTCCAACTCTTCAGCGCTAACACAATAGCAGCCAACTCTAAATCATGCGTCGGATAGTTGACCTCGTGCGGTTTCAGCTGTCTGGAACCGTACGCCACAACTCTACCATGCTGCATCAACACACAGCCAAGGCCCAACTTCGACGCGTCGCTGTACACAACATACTCACCACTGTCATTTGGCAACGTCAGAACCGGTGCGGTAGTCAACCTCTCCTTCAGGAGCAAGTAACTCTCCTCGCACGCATCCGACCACTCAAACTTGACGCCCTTCTTCGTCAACCTGGTCAGTGGTGTAGCTATCCGGGAGAAATCCTGCACAAATCGACGGTAGTAGCCCGCTAAACCCAAGAAACTCCGAATCTCTGGTACCGTAGTGGGTCTACTCCAATTCAGCACGGCCTCGATCTTGTCAGGATCAACACTAACTCCCTCGGCCGAAATCACGTGGCCCAGAAACTTCACACTATCCAACCAGAACTCACACTTGCTAAACTTCGCGAATAACTGATGGTCCCGCAAAGTCCGCAACACCGCTCGCAAGTGCTTCTTGTGCTGGCCCACACTCCTCGAATAGATCAAAATATCATCAATGAACACAATCACGAACTTGTCCAGGTATCGACGAAACACCCGATTCATCAAGTCCATGAAAGCTGCGGGGGCGTTGGTCAACCCAAACGGCATAACCAAAAACTCATAATGCCCATACCGCGTCCTGAAAGCTGTCCTGGCTACATCTGAATCTCGGATCCTCAACTGATGATATCCGGATCGAAGGTCAATCTTCGAAAAGACTGATGCTCCCTTCAGCTGATCGAACAAGTCGTCAATCCGCGGCAACGGATACTTGTTCCTCACCGTAACCTGATTCAGCTTCCGGTAGTCGATGCACAAACGCATGGACCCATCCTTCTTCCGCACGAATAACACTGGAGCACCCCACGGAGAAACACTCGGTCGAATAAATCCCTTCTCCAATAACTCTTGGAGCTGAATCTGCAACTCCTTCAACTCCGCAGGCGCCATCCGGTATGGTGTCTGGGATATCGGTCCAGTACCCGGCAACAACTCTATAGTAAAGTCAATCTCCCGCACAGGGGGTATACCAGGTAACTCTGCTGGAAACACATCCGGAAACTCAGACACAACCTCAATACTCCCCAGGTCTGGCACTACAGCTGTGGTGTCCACAACATGGGCTAAGTAAGCAACACAACCCTTCTTCATCAACCGATCTGCCCTCATCGCGGAAATCAAACACGGTAGGGAAGTGTTCTTCTCGCCGCGAAACAATATCTCGGGTAACCCTGGTCGTCGAAACGCGACCTCCTTCCTGTGGCAGTCGAACATGGCCCAATGCGACTCAAGGAAGTCCATACCCAAGATCAGATCGAAATCCACAATATCAAGCAGTAACAGATCTGCGGCTAAACCATGGCCATCAACAAACACCTCACAATCCCGATAAACCCAACCAATGCTCACCACCTCACCTGACGGATACAGCACTCTCCACAACCCCGGAAGTGGAGATGCAGGAACCATAGCCAATGACGATAGTCTAAATGATATGAATGAATGTGTGGCACCTGGATCTAACAATGCAACTACAGGAATACCAAAGACATGTAACGTACCGATAACGACCTCCGGTGATGCTCTGCCCTCACGTAGAGTCATAGCATGTACCCTCGCCTGTCCGGCCGGTCGTCCTCGCTGAGCCTGACCCCGTTGCCTGCCCTGGCCTGCAAACTGTGCTGGTCGCGCTCCCGAAGTGGCACCTCGCTCTCCTCCGGAACCCTGAGCTGCCTGATCACCAGCATCATACAACTGGGGACACTCCTTCGCATAGTGACCCACCTGGCCACAGCGGAAACAAGTAACAGGACCTCGCTGACAGGGACCCACATGATGTCGACTGCAGAGACTACACAACGGGTACTCCCTTGGTACAGCAAATGTGCCACCAGTACGCCGAGGATAACTAGAACCGCTAGAACCTGCACTAGCCTGCGGTCGCTGTGGTCTGTCTCTCCTCCAAAACGGTCTCCGTCTCGATGTACTAGCTGGTGGTCGATATGATCCACCGCCTGAAGATGAAGCTGAACCGGAAGTATCAGAACTCTGCCTCTTCGAAGGCCCCTGACTCGGTCCACCTTCCTCGAATCGCCTCGGCTGATACCTCTGCTGTCTCTCCTGCTCAATATCCTCGCCTCGGAGAGCTGCACTGACAAACTCATCAAAGTTGTTCCGAGGCATCGTAGTCAGCGTCGCCTTGATACTCAGATTCAATCCCAGCTCAAACCTGCGACACTTGGCTTCCTCTGTAGCCACCATATCCCGCGCAAAACGAGACAAACGGGTAAATCGATCCCGATACTCAAGTACAGACAAACTGCCCTGCCTCAAGTTCGTAAACTCCTCGTACTTGCGCTGCTGGGTAGCCTGATTGAAGTACCTCCGCATAAACAGATCACGAAACAATGTCCACGGAGTATCCACAGGAACTCTGTCAGTACTGACCCACCAAAAGTATGCATCACCCTCAAGTAAACCAACTGCGGCTACTGACATCTGCTCAGGTGTAAACTGCAGACGCTCACAAACACGCTCAATCTGAACCAACCATGCCTCGCATATCTCTGGATCAACTGAACCCGAAAACACAGTAGCACCCGCAGTACGAGCCTTGACCACAGGGTCAAAACGCTCCTCCAAACGCAGCACTCGCATAAGCAAGTCGCGCGTTCGGCGATCCTCATCAGGATCATCATCCCGATCAACACGGGGACCACGTCGAGGAGGCATCCTACTGATACAAGACAAGCATTAGGCACAAGCAGAAAGAACGTAATCATGAAACCGCAGATATTTGAGGACATACAACACCCGAAGTATTGATGAGTACCGCTGGCCAGTCGGGTCATCACTCCTGTCATGCTGTATCAACTCAAATACCCAAAGCGTCACAACTACAAGAGTCTACAGAATCTGACAACCTAATGCTCTGATACCAAGCTGAAAGGACCCAACCCCGATTTAACACCCTAAACCGGAATCGAACCCCTTCGAAAATACGAACCAACAAAAATTTTCCGAAATTTGGGCAGAGTTTCGTTACTAGCGTGGAATTACCTTAACCTGCACGCATAAAATACACTCCATCCTATGCCACAAAAAGCAAACCGTGGGCACCAATCCCATCCGGATTTCTCAACATCAATACAATCAACAAACAGTAACATACTGTACTATATATATATGTATATCCGAGAAAATCCGTATAAACAAGTATCAGAACGTATCAGAGCGACCTCTAGTGTAAAATATATACAACATGTACATCAGTAGGCGAAACTGAAACCTACTGGAAAACACAGGTGACTCTGATCACTAGCCTCCAAACCGTGACGTGAAACACCAAACCTGAACTGCACACTGGGCACGGAAACCGAAAAGCCCAGGGAAAGACAATAAACACGTTAGAGTGAGTGGACGAAAATAAATGTCTTTCACCAGTTTATATATATGTATAAATCACATATGCGAGTCCAGGTAAATAAAATAACAAGTACACGAGGTAAAACTCATACTCCTCCAGTGTACAGAGCATGCAAGTAAAATCTCACGGGGTCACTCATGGACTCCTCCGTGCTAGTACAGTCTGAACCACGGAGTCTCTCTGACTTCCACGTGATTCTAAGCCAGAAATGGCCTCGGTTCCGGGGAAATACGCCCCTCACCGGTCTGGTTGGGGAATCGCCCCTCCAGGCGGCCCTCCGTCGGGGATCAGCCGACGAGGCAAGGTGTATCGATACAACAACGTAACTGAGACTGTACTCTGTGTAAACCAAATCATAAACATTTCGATGCAAATGCATGAAACAGCATATAAGTGTATGTATACTCGTATACGTATATCCGTAAAAATATAATCGTATAATCGTAAAACACATGCTCATTTAATCCGAAAACTCATACGCATGCTCAAGTTCATAAATCATAGAAAAGACTCGCAATCGTTTCCGTGAAAATAAAATGTCCACTCACAGATCAGCTAGCGCGATCTCGCGCTAAACACGTGGTCCGGCGGAAATACCCTCGCCCGAAGCACGATCACGATCCGAAACTCGATCTCGATCCCCTGAACATATATACACACAACTGATCAATATCATGATCCACAACACTGTACCGATGCACGGAAACCAACCGTTCCCGGAAATACAAAATGCAGTGCAAAATGAATTACGGAAATCCCGAAATCCCAACTCGAAATCTCGACTGAAAATCGGCTAACCAAATCAACTCGAAAACCTCCGTACGATAATCAGGGCGTGATTACGAGAAAAATGACACTAAAAACGTCAAAATCTGAAAGTTGACTTTTTGCTCCGCCGTTGACCGCCGTTGACCGCCGCCGCCGGCGGCGGCGCGCCGTCAATGGAGGAATTTCACGGTCAAAGTTTCCAGATCGGACCAACTCATCATTTCAAGCAACTTATCCTTCTACCACAAGACCCAATTCAAAACCTAACTATCCCAACTCATCAAAACCAAATCGGAAATCCAAACCCAAATCCCTATTCGGGTTCACCAAATCTCTCATCCTCGTTCCAAACTAACCAACTAGGAAGCTCCACCACGAGGTGGGGAGCAAAACCCCCAAGCTCATGGCCTCCAATCGTCGCCGGAACCACCTCCACCATTAGAGCCGATTCCGGCGAACCAAACCCAATTCGGGTTCCACACAAACCACCTCAAATCTCATCAAATCACATACCATCAAGTTCGAAATCATACAAGGATACGTTTCCTACCTTTCCCGTGGTGAATCGATGCCGGAATCCGGTCGCCGGAGTTCTCTTTCCCGTTCGGGAAACTTTCCCAATCGGCAGCTCCTCCAACTTTCCAAAATAGGAAAGTCAACACATTTCAAAACTGGTCAACGCCCAAATGAAGTTTTTCGACAATTTTGCGACTATTTTACGACTTTTCGATATTTATACTCGTCCCTCGGGTCAACCGACGGTCCAAAATGAAAATACGAAATGATTCGGATAAGCTCGAACAATCGGATAAACTCGTCGGAACCCGAAACTTCAAATAATAATAAAATATTCCTCGGCTATCGGAAAAATCTTCCGAAACCACCCACGAACTCGAAATCACGTACTCTACGATTTCCGTGAAGACACTCAACCCAAATTCTCGACCGAAAATATTGTCGCAAATCGAATCGGCAAATCACACATTATCGTAAAACTGCGACTAATCTCAAATCTCGAGAATCGTGCTAAACACACCTCTGATTCTGGTTCGGGTCGTCACAGCTCGCCTCAAAGTGTTGCACTCACAAACTCATCAAAGTTGTTCCGAGGCATTGTAGTCAGTGTCCCCTTGATGTTCAAGTTCAAATCCAACTCAAATACTTGGCTTCCTCTGTAGCCACCATGTCACGAGCAAACTGAGATAAGCAAGTAAATCTATACCGGTACTTAAGTACTGACAGGCTACCCTATCTCAAATTAGTGAACTCCTCATACTTTCGCTGCTGTGTAGCCTGGTTGAAGTCCACGTAGTATCAACCGGAACTCTATCGGTGCTAACCCACCAGAAGTATGCATCAGACTCAAGTAAACCAACTGTTGCCACTGTCATCTGCTCAGGAGTGAAGCGCAGACGTTCACAAACTCGTTCCACCAGAACCAACCATGCCTCACAAATCTCTGGATCAGCTGAACCCGAGAAAACAGTCGCTCCAGCAGTTTGAGCTTTAACCACAGGGTCAAAGCGCTCCTCCAAACGCAATATTAGCATAAGTAAGTCATGCGTCTGGCGATCCTCATCAGGATTCACATCCCTATTGACACGAGAACAACGTCTAGGAGGCATCCTATTGATAAGAGAAAAGCATTAGATATAAAGCACAGGGAACGTAATCATGAAACTTCAGACATTTGAACACATACAACACCCGAATCATTGATGAGTAACCGCTGGCCAGTCGGGTCATCGCTCCAGATATGCTGTGCATACTCAAATACCCTTAGTATCACAACTACAGAAGTCTACAGAACCTGAAACCTAATGCTCTGATACCAAGCTGAAAGAACCCAACCCCGATTTAGTTTCCTAAACCGGAATCGAACCCCTTCTGAAAACATGAACTTACAAAAACCATAAAAATTTCGGCAGAGTTTCGCTATAACGTGAAATTGCCATTAACCTGCACCCGAAAACACACTTCATCCTATGCCACAAAAGCCGAACCGTGGGCACCAATCCCATCCGGATTTCTCAATATCATAACAATAATGTAAAGTAATAAGTAAAACTGTACTTTACAAAAATCCGGGAAAAAAATATGAAAGTATAACAATAGAGTTTGCAGAGCAACCTCTAGTGTATATATACATAAATATACAACAATAGGCTAAACAAGAAATCTACTGGAAAAGAAAGGTAGCTTGAACACTAAGCCTCCGACTACGATGTGAGACACCAGATCCGAACTGCAAACTGGGCACGGAAACTGAAAAGCCCAGGGGAAAGGCAAATAAAATCGTTAGAGTGAGTGGACGAAAATAATCATATGCCTTTCACCATTTATATAATATAAAAACAATGCGAGTTCTTACAATAAATGGAGGTGTCAGGCAAATCTCTCAAGCCCGACGGTCAGGCAAATTTCTCAAGCCCGACGGTGATATACTAGGCGAATCTCTCAAGCCTGGTGGGCACATCAGGGGAATCTCTCAACCCTGGAACTGGACTACCGGTGATCAGCCTCCGACAGCGACGTGAGACACCAGATCCGAACTGCAAACTGGGCATGGAAACCGAAAAGCCCAGGGGAAAGTCAAATAAAATCGTTAGAGTGAGTGGATGAAAATAATCATATGCCTTTCACCATTTACATAATATAAAAACAATGCGAGTTCTTACAATAAATAGAGGTGTCAGGCGAATCTCTCAAGCCTGACGGTCAGGCAAATCTCTCAAGCCCGACGGTGATATACTAGGTGAATCTCTCAAGCCTGGTGGGCACATCAGGGGAATCTCTCAACCCTGGAACTGGACTACCGGTGATCAGCCGAGTAGCCAATGCATCGATGCTAAGTAAATGCCAGCACCATATAAAATATAAATCAATACCTCCAAAACAATAAGTAATCTCAATACTGTACTGGAAATAAATACTAAAATCAAGAACTCGCTACGACAGTGTAAATAAAAGTCCACTCACAGATAGCACAGCGCGCAAACGCGTTAATCACAAGATCCGGCGGAAGATCCCTCGCCCAACGTACGATCTCGATCCTTTGAATAATCACAAAATATAACTGATCAAAATCACAATTCATTACTCTATACCACACCTCGGAAACCAACCATTTCCGGAAACATATAACTCGGATACAAAATAATCGACGAAATTTCACAGAACTTTAAGCTCCTCATTCTCCCTCCATATCTCACCAATTTTCACAAATCAAAGTACTAAACCATAGGAAATCAAGAGTAGAATCAAACCATACCCAAATCGGAGCCGGAGGTGGCCGGAAATGAAAAGTCGTCGACGAGTCAAACGGTGGTCCGTTTCTCCCTCGGTCAACGCTAATTTCTTGGTCAACGACGGTCAAACTTCCCAAAACAGTGTTTTCGACAATTTTTCGACTATTCCGATATTTATACTCGCGGCTCGGTACGATCGACGATCCAAAATGAATCACATCCACGTTTCGAATAACTCAAACTCAAACGGATAAACAGGACGAAATTACGTGATTTCAAATATTCATAACATATTCCTCGGTTATCGAAACAATTATCCAAAATTGCCTACGAGCTCGAAATCACGTACTCTACAACTCTCGTGAAGAGACTCATAACAAATTCTCGCCCGATAATTTAGTAATGAACAAGGCCGCATAACCGATTAATTACGATAAATCTCAATCACTCATAAACTCACATATTAAGCCAGTTACTATACCGATTCTGGTTCGGGTCGTTACACTTCCACTACCCGTTACCCTGGCTCCGTATGGATGGCGATGTGGCCAATCGGGCGAGTGCATCTGCTTTGGTGTTTCGGCACCTGGATGTGGTTGATGTTGAAAAATTTGAACTTGCTTAGCATTGTGTGAAAGTGGCCGAGATATGTCGTCATCGTATCACCCTTTGTTTTGAAGTCGCCCAGGATTTGGTTAACGACCAGTTGCGAGTCGCTGAAAATGTTGATGCTTGGGGCTTCTGAGTTTCAGGCTACTTGCAATTCGGCAATGAGGGCTTCGTATTCGGCCTCGTTGTTTATGGCTTTGAATTCGAATCTGAGTGCGTACTCTACTCGTACGCCCGCTGGCCCGGTAAGGATGATTTCGTCCCCAATAGTCTTCTTGGTGCATCACCCTTCTACATAGAGGTTCCACGGTGATTGGGGTGTTAGAGGCTCTTAGTTGAGGATGTATGTGCTGACGGGTGCCACGCTATCGGGAGCAGGCTTTGTTGTATCTTCCGCTTTAGTGTATTCGGCTATAAAGCCTGCGACGGCCTGACCCTTTACTGATGTCCGGGGTGTATAATGAATGTCGTATTTGCTTAGCTCGACGGCCCATTATGCCAAATGGCCACTGTGATCGGCCAATTGCAACACTTGTCGTAGTGGAACGTTTGTAAGAATGTGGATGATGTGGACCTGGAAGTACGGCCTAAGTCACCTGGTTGCTGTTACGAGTGCGAGTGCCACTTTCTCGATTGTTGGGTAACGGGTCTCGGGTAGTGTCATGCCCTTTTCGGCGAAGAAAAATGGCACTTCCAAATCTGTTTTCCTCCGAACAAGGGCGAAAATAACGGCCGTTAGAGAAACAGATAGGTATATATACAAAGTTTCTCCTTTCATGGGCCTAGATAGGAGGGGGATTGAGGTCAGAGATTGCTTGATGGATGTGAATGCGGCTTCGCAATTGGGTGTCTAAATGACGTTCCGTCTGTTTGTTGTCTAGAGGGCCTTGGAGAACGGTTCGCATTTGTCAGAGTAGTGAGAGATGAAGCAATTTAGGGATGCTAATTTTCTCGTTAGGCTTTGGAGTTCGGCCTTGGTCGTGGGAGGTTACATGTCTAGTATTTCCTTGACCTTCGTGGTGGAGGCTTCGATACCCTGCTGGCTGATGATGTATCCGAGGGGAACTTGCTTGTCGTTATGCCAAATGTGCATTTAGCCAGGTTCAATTGCATGTCAGTCTTGATTAGGAGCTCGAGTACAGTTCGTAGGTGTTCGGGGTGGTCCACTGCCTTGGTGGTTTTAACAAATATGTGATCAATGTATACTTCCATGATTTCGCCCGTTAGCCCATCGAATATGATGTTCATCAAACTTTGGTAGGTGGAGCCTGCGTTCTTGAGGCTGAATGGCATAACTACATAATAGTAAAGTCCCTTATCTATAGTGAAGCAGGTGGCCTCCTGGTCTTCGTGGTTCATGAGGATTTGGTTGTACCCTGAATACGTATCCATCATGGATATCAGTTCGTGTCCTGTAGTGGCGTCCACCAGCTGATCAATCCTGGGAAATGGGAAGCTGTCTTTCGGGCAGGCCTTGTTCATATTGTTGTAATCCACGCACATGCCCCATGACCCGTTGTTCTTTTTTACCATAACGGCGTTGGAGATCCATTTTGGGTAGTCAACCTTAAAGATGAAACCGATTTTCTGCAGTCTGTCAACTTCCACGTGCATGGCCATGTATCGTTCCTGGTCATATGCCTGTAGTTTCTGCTTGACCGGTTTCGCGGTTGGATTGATGCTGAGTTAGTGGAAGATGATGCTTGGGGCGATTCCGGGCATGTCTGCGTAAGACCATGCGAACACCTGCTGGCAATATGATAGGATCTAAACCAGTTTGGCTGCTATGTCTGGTTCTAGCTGGTCACATGCTCTGGGTGTTTGCTCGATAGGTGTATCGTTCGCAGCTCTTCTCGTTTCGTGGATGGCTATATGGCGTTCACCCCATCCCTTGGGTCATCGGGTTGCTATTCTTTATGGGAGCTTCCTACCATTGCGAGTACCTCCATTCGTGTGTTGTCTTCATCCGGTCGTGCAGCCTTTTCTACGAAATCGTATCCTCTGATCGTGCCGATTCCGTAATCTGTTGGGAACTTGGCCAGGGGCAAGTGGCTTGCGATAAACAACTTTAACTTTGAGATTCTGATTCGTCCAAGGATCATGTTGTGGGACATGCGAATGTCTACAATGAAGAAGTCTGTTCTGATCTCATTCTCGGGGGTGCTTGGTGTTCCAACGCTAAATCGCATATAGTCGCTCCCGAGGGGATATGTGGTTTCGCCCGAGAAGCTAGCAATGCTTTCGTTGTCCTGTGTCATCTTGCACTTTGGGCAGTTGAGCCCCTCGTATGCCTCCCAGAAGATGATGTTAACGGATGCCCCGTTGTCGATGAGGATACGCTTGACAAGGTATCTATCCATCATTCAGTCAATGACGAATAGCAGTGTGCTGTTCTAGTTGCCTTCTTCTTCGCTGCAGGAGAAAGTGATTGGAGGCCAATTCTTCCTTCCGGCCTTCAGTGGATTCCCATAATGTACTGCGAATATGTCCCTTGGGCTAGGTTCTTCCCGTTCTAGTGGGCATTCGGGCTTCCTCTTCCCTTCCGAGATGTTGTTGATTATACCTCGTTTATATGTTCGCAACCTGTCATTCGGTGTTCGGCCTCTGGATGATTAACTTTCCCTCGTTGTGCAGTTGTTTGATTTCTCTTACTAGGATTTTGCAGTCATTTGTTTTGTGGGTGTTCGAATCATGGTACATGCACCACGTTCCCCTGTTATTTCGTATGGGAGAGATACCGGGTGCTCTCCGCATTGGTGGGCGGATCTGGCTTTTATTTTGCTTGAGCACTTCCTCGTTCGAGGCCTGAGCGATTGAGAAGATTTCACGGCGTGGTTGGAGATCTCTAGGTGGTGGTGGTGGGTTCTGTCGGGTTGGGGGTTCGCGTCCGTGATGCGCTTGTTGATACTGTTTGTTGTGTCTGTGTTCGCGGTAGTGGCTCTCACGTTTGCAGGGGATTACCTCGGGCTATGTTTTCGGTGGTTGGTTTTGAGCTAAGTGGGGGGATGGTGGGCAGTTATGTATGTAGTTGGGTGCTTTCGAGGGTAGGGTTGTGTTATGACCTTATGCTCCGTATACACGGGTTTCCACCAGTGCCTTCTGTACGATCAGGTCGATGACCTCCTCATACACGAGGTGGTCCTTCCTGACCAACTTCTCTACAAATCGGGTTCCTGTTAGATTTTCTAGTAACGCCGCTTTTTCCAGGTTCTTGTCGAGGTTCATGCACGTGTTTGCAAGGGCTCTCCATCGATTGATGAAGCCAGACAGGTTTTCGGTGTCCATCTGACGGATCTTGAGAAGTGTACTGGCGGTGTTGTACTTGCCTTGCAGCCAATATCGTTTGAGGAAACATTCCGTTAGCTCCGCAAACAAGTGTATAGATCCTGTGGGTACCTCATAGAACCAGTTTCGTGCTTCTTCCATCAACGTCTCTTCGAACAGGAAGTAGAGGGTTGCGTCCGAGTACCGGGTCCCTGTAGTGGCGGATTGATACTGGTCGATGTGTGTTCGTGGGTCTCCCTTCCCATTGAATCTGCTAATCTTGACGGTCTTGGAATATTGGTCCCTGCCTTGTGCCATGATAACGTCTGATAATGGGCTTACGCGGGGCTTGTACATTCCTTTGGGCCCCGTGTGCGTGCTTTTCTTTAGTGACGTGATTTCGGCCTCCATCTCTTCCATCTGTTGGAGCATGGCGTCCTGCATTGTCGTAGTTGCTTCCTCGTTGTCGTATTCTTGTGTTCTTTCAGGCGGTGGGGGTGGTCCTAGCCGATGGTTGTGTAACGACCCGAATAAGAATGATATGTTAATTGGCTTGATTTGCGAGTTTCACAAATAATCGCAATTAGTCGTAATTGATCGATCTGGCGGCCTTGTTCACAACTTAATTATCGGACACGAATTTTGTTTAGGTTCCTTCGCGAAAATTGTAGAGGATTTGATTTCGAGTTTGTAGGAGGTTTCAAAGGATTTTTCAGTTAATCGGAGAATATAAAATGAATATTTGAAATTATCGTCGAGTTAGTCGTACTTATCCGTTTGGGTTTGGGTTATCCGTATCGTGAATTTGGTCGGTTCGTGACGTATAAATAGCGGAATAGTCGTAAAAGTTGTCGAAAAGTTGAAATTGGGCAGTTTAATCAGCGTGGACCGAGCCAGACCCGAGTTGACCGAGTCAACCGAGTTGACCCGCCAAGTTCGTGACTCGCCGTCGTGATTTTTGTCGGGAAACGACACGGTTGTCGAAGATTAAGCTAGGGAAATGATCCCTTTGGTCCAAGCTTTATATTGATGTATATATTGTGATGTTTGGAGGTGATTTTGTTGGTTGATTTTGGAAGTGAATTTGGCCAAAATCGGGGTTAACGAGGGGAGGTTTTCCAGCGGTTTTCCGATGGGGATTTTGGGTGGAAACGTTTGAGTTGGGGATGAAAACCCTTGAGTTTGGGAGGACGAGGTGGCCTCACGGTGGTGAATTTCACCAGAGAAGTTTTTCGGCCGATTTAGGTTTCTTGCCTTTTAGGGCGATTTTCTGCCACGGTGGTAGTTGGACGGTGGTGAGCCTTTGGGGAAAGACGTTGGGCTTGAGGAGAGGAAGGTTTTGGGGTCTTGGTCGCCGAAGAATGTCACTGTTGACGCCGCGCCGCCGACGGCGGCGACCAACGGCGGAGCTCCGGCGAAGGGTTGACTTTTTGGAATTTTTGGGAGTTTTATACCGTTTTGCTCGTAATCACGTCCCGACCGTAGTCTTCAGGTTTTTGAGTTGATTTGGGTACTCTATTTTGGGACGAGGGTTAATTGAGTATATTTTGAGAATTTTGTAATCCTCGTCAATATTTCGAGCGGTACGTCTTTCGAGAACACGGGGTTCTCGACGTATTAGCTCCGTATGATGTGTTTCAATATATATTGATCGTATCCCTGCTATTCAGGTGATCGAGATCGAGCGTTTGGCGAGGGATCTCCCGCCGGACCTCAGGGCTAGCTTTGCTCTGTGAGTGGATATTTATTTACACTGTTGTAGCGAGTTCTTGATTTCAGTATTTGTTTCCAGTACAATGTTCAGATTATTTATCGTTTGAAAAGTATTGTTTATTTTCTTGGTGATGGCATTTATTTATTTAGCATCGATGCATTGGCTACGCGGCTGATCACCGGTAGTCCATCTATCAGGCTTGAGAGATTCGCTTGATATGCCGACTAGGCTTGAGAGATTCACCTAGTTTATCACCGTCGGGTTTGAGAGATTCACCGACCTGCTAGTCTGGCAGGGAAATTCGCCGGAGTGGCGACTTTTATGTACTTAAGAACTCACAACATTTTTATAACTATATAAATGGTGAAAGGCACATGTTTATTTTCGTCCACTCACTCTAACGATTTTATTTGCCTTTCCCTTGGGATTTTCGGTTTCCGTTGCCCAGTTTACAGTTTGGGTTCCAGTGTTGCACGTCATCGGTGGAGGCATAGAGTTCAGATCACTCTTCAGTTTCTGTAGGTTTCTTGTTTGACCTACTCGTTGTAAATGTTGTATATAGGCGTCGCTCTGAGTACTTATACTATGTTTTCAGTTGAGTATACTCCTGAATGATTCTGGATTTCTTGTAAACCTTTGAGTTTATTATATATATGTTGTTGAGAAATCCGGATGGGGAACGAAGCCCCACGGTTTGGCTTTTATGAAATATTCGAAGTGTATTTCTTTGCAGGTTTTAAGAATGGTTCACGTATTTCAAAGTAAACTCTGGCAAAAAAAATTTTAAGGTCGTGTTTTCGAATGGGTTGGATTTCGGTTTAGGCAACTAAATCGGAGTCGGGTCCTTTCAGGTTGTTTCGCAGTCCCCCTGGTAGGTTGATTCTGATAACCTGCCCGCCCACTCTTACTTCCTCTGTCTGTCCTGACTCCTCACGTTGGGTCTCCTTGCTCCGGATGAACGCGTCAAGTCATTCCTCCAGTCGCTGTCGGGCCTGGCGTTCCTGATCGAGTCGAATTCGTGGCCGCGAGAATTATCGGAATCGGATATACGACGAGAAAGTTACGCGCGTTTGAAGTTCGTCGAAATGGATAAACATGAAGTTTCCTTCTTGGGAAAGTATAAATAGTGGACTTGCTCCTTTGGGAAAGTCAAAGCTGAATTGATTATCTTGACTTGGTGAGTTGACTCGGTTTGACCGAGTGGGAGGAGGTGTTCGATGGCGAGGCGGTGCTCCACGGTGGCGTTGGATTCCGGCCACCTCTCGGCGTGGTTCTTATCTCGTTCTCCTCGGCTCAACCTCACGAGTCTAGCCCCGACCTCTTTTTCCGGTATGGTTCACCGTGGAGTGAGGATTTTCCGGCGAAAAAGTGGAGGAAACTTTGTGATTTCGGGTTCCTCAAATTCGGCCGAATTGAACTTCAAGAGGTACTGGGTTTTGTAGCCCTCTTTAATGTGATTCTAACCATATAAACATGGTGTTCTAATTCGATTTGAGCATGGACAATTTTGGGTTTGAATTTTGAGTTCCATTTCGGTTTTACTTGAAATTGAGCTAGTTAGAGTTTGAATTGAACTTCGGTGCAGTTATGGAAGTTGCTCAGTGGACGATTTTGAATGGAATTGGTGCAGCTCCGCCGTGAAATTCTTCGGCCGGCAGCGGCGCCGCCGTGGACGGCGGTCAGCGGCGACGGTCAACGGTCAACGGGTTGACTTTTTGACTTTCGACAAGTTGCATGTCATTTGACACGAAATCGCGCTTCGATCGCTATGGGGAGGTTCGTTTTTTGAGTTGAGCGTCCGAACGTAAAACGAGGTATTGAGGTGGTATATATGGATTTTCGACAATTCGTCGTATTCGAATTGTATATTTCCGAGAACGGTGGTTTCTCGTGATTTGATTTGTATTGTCTGATTATGACTTTGAATATTGGACATTGTGAATATTCAGGGGTTCGTGATCGTTTGTTTGGCGAGGGACATTCCGCCGGATCACGGGTTAACGCGATACGCGTTACGCTAGTTTGTGAGTGGACAATTTCTTTTCACGGAAATCTTGCGAGTCTTTTATATGATTTATGAACTTGAGCATGCGTATGAGATTTCGGATTACATGAGCATGTGTTTTACGATTATACGATTATATTTATACGGATATACGTATACGAATATGCATACACTTATATGTTGTTTCATGCATTTGCATCGTACTGTTTATGATTTGTTTTTCACAGAGTACAGTCGTAGTTCATGTTGTTGTATCGATACACTCGCATCCCGGCTGATCCCCGAGGGTGCTTACCAGTAGGGGTACCGTACCTTGTGCCGATGTAGTTCCGGGTGGGTACTGGTTTCTGTACCTTGTGCCGATGTAGTTCCGGGTGGGTACAGATGTCTGTTTCTTGTGCCGATGTAGTTCCGGGTGGAAACAGATACCCTGTCCTGAGGCCTTTCTGGCTCGAATCACGTGTGGGTCTGGGATCCCGTGATTCGGACTGTACTAGCACGGTGTGTGTCCATGAGTGACCCCGTGGGATTTATACTTGCATGCTCTGTACACTGGAGGAGTATGAGTTTTACCTCGTGTACTTGTTATTTTATTTACCTAGACTCGCATATGTTATTTTATATATATATCAACTGGTGAAAGACATTTATTTTCGTCCACTCATTCTAACGTGTTTCATGTCTTTCACCTGGGCTTTTCGGTTTCCGTGTCCAGTTTGCAGTTCAGGCTCTGGTGTCGCACGTCGTGGTCGGAGGCATAGTACTCGAGCGGTCTTATTTCTTCCAGTAGGTTTATTGTTCTACCTACTGTGGTATATATATATATATATATGTTTAGATGTTGTGGTCGCTCTGAGTAATCCGTTGTTGATGTTATACGATTTTTAACCCGGATTTCAGTTTAGTGCATATATATTTACTACTTTACATTATTGCTGATATATTGAGAAATCCGGATGGGATTGGTGCCCACGGTTTGCTTTTTGTGGCATAGGATGAAGTGTATTTTCCGCGTGCAGGTAATGGTAATTCCACGTTAGTAACGAAACTCTGCCAAAATTTCTACGGTTTTTGTTGGTTCGTGTTTTTGAAGGGGTTCGATTCCGGTTTAGGGAGCTAAATCGGGGTTGGGTCCTTTCATCAATATGAGGACATGACGATACATTGCAAAAATAATTGTGTATGTTAGGATGATCACATAGTAAATGTAGATGAATTTGGCACAAGGACATTGTCATGTACATTTACAATAGTTACAATATATACTGGTTTAAAATCTTTACATTATACGAATAAATACAAAAGAATCATATGTCATGTAAGACATCATTATATACAATATTTTTTGTGCAATTATGAGGAATGTCATCACTATTTTTTATAGTATTTTGAGACCTTTTTTTATGTCACTCTGGATAATGCCACATATAATTGTCCATGACTAAAATCTGGCTCCGACAAATATACTCCAACTTGTTGTAATCATTGCCCATGACTTTTGTTTATTGTCATCGCGTAACATCGTTGGACAGGAAATTGACGTCTCTTAAACGTAAATGGCTATTTACTTTCAGTTTCATATAACACTATCCTTGGAATATGAACTTTGTCTCTCATCTTATTTCCAGTAAGTATTTTTTCTTCAATCAATCTCTCAAACAACTTTGTGACAATTAGCCTAGTGCCATTTCAAAGACCACGCATCTGATCTAAATTTCTCAATAACATAATCAGCATGTCAGTTTTTAATATAAGTTCATGAGTAGGTAATCCGCTAAATTCTAGCTTGTTAAAAAATTCCATGGGATACAAAAGATCAAAAGCCCTAAACCTCACTTCATACTCACTTTTCTCCTTCACAATCTCATTTCCAACTCCACACACCTCTCTTCAGCTCTCTTAGTCCTCTTGTTTTTTACATATCTATATCCACTACATCCATATTTCTCCAACCTAGGAATCAACATTTAACTTCAAACATTCTCATACCCAATTCCTTAAAATACCTAAAGAATCAAACTTTATCACATATAGTTCATGCAAAGCTTCAAAGTATCAATTTGTTGTTGAAAAAAAATAGAGAAGATTGTACCTTACAACATAGAAATACAACTACAACATCAAAATAACGTCATTCTAAATCTTTAGGTTTTCCCTATTTGTCTAATCCTAACTCTGATAATCATCTCATACTGTGTTAAAGTTATATACTGTAAACTGCTACTAAACTCTTTACCTACCAAGTCCACTGCGTGTTGATCATCAAGCCAACCCACATACATAAAACGGTGCGTGTTACTTTTGTGACCATAAAAGGCTAAAGACTTTTCGATTTTTTTTCTCTTCGGAAACTCATGCAAAGGATGGAAAGACTCATGGGTTTTAGGGTTTACAGTTGAAGTAATCGAATGTGAACATTAAGATATTTTTTTTGTTACAGTGAATTAATAATTAAGTAAATATGTTCACATATTTTGATAAAATTCAATGGCTTCACTTTCTTCAGTGTAAAAAATACTTATGTACAGACCGGTGAATTCTTGTGGACCACCATGTATTTACATCTTCTGTATGAGTGAACTTTGACCAATCCAAAAAGCTCCATCTCCAAAATCTGAGCTCTGATGGAGATGAGGATCGCTTCAATCGAGGAAGTTCATCAAGAATGAGAATACATAGAGATGTGGAAGGATTGTTTAGTAACTCACCTATTATTGTTCTCCTGCTTTAAACAATTCTCATCCGAATTGTTGTCATTCAGAAATAGTGTCTCCATTACTATTTAAGAATGATTATTCTTGAAAGAATTGAAATTTGAACTAGTTCAGACGTTTTCGGCCCGACCCAAACCAAGAATATATTTTATCTATCTGACATCAAATTTATATTAGCATTGGCCAAATATAGATAAATGCAAAAAAAAATGTAACATCTTATAGATTACATACATGAGCACACCTTCCTCTCTCACCGGAACATAACATAATGATGGCTAGTAGCAGTAGAACATTATCAAACAACTCTTTCTCCTTATTTAGCAGACTTCCACCATCATCGAGGTTTGAATTTCACCCTACTGAAGAATAGATAATACACTACTTACAATCAAATATCGATGGAGATTTCAATAGTGCCCATTGCTGCATTCATCACATAGTGAATTACAACACATTCAACTGTAGAGAATTGCCTACTAATTAATCAAAACTCAACACTAAGATATTCTACCAATTTAGGTGATGTTTGGTTAATTTGCTAATCATGAATATTACTTTCGTGCTTGTGCGCAAGGCAATCTAGAAACTCAAATAAGGAATTGTTATTTTTTAGCTAAGTAAAACATAAATCTAGCTCATCAAAGCAATATAAAAGATTAAATGAGGGATCAAGAGGTAGTTAGAAGTCTACTGGTAAGCGATGTGAAGTAAACCACTCATATAACTTTAACTCATTCATATACCACAAAGTTGTATTGACGTGAATTATTTTATTTTCTATAAACACACGTAAGAAATCATCTTTCAACACAAAAATATATTTTTAAAATATTCTAAGATTTTTGGGAAGAATAAAAAGACATACAGATTTAGACGAAATAAAAATGAGCGAGACTGGTGAGGAGGAGAGAGCTGAGAGAAGAGAGAGGTTAGGTTAGGTTTTTTGATGAGAGACCAGCAATAAGAGAATTGCGATCAGAACCCTAGACAGACATTTGCAATAAGAGTTGATTGGATGTAAAGAGGGATGGGAAGAGAGTGAGTGATTGGGGGCTAATAGTTATTCACGGTTTAAAGTTAATTTGTAATCTATAACAATACTTGACTAATGAAAACTCAATGAAAACTAATTCTTATGAACCGTCTATGTCATGGTATGCAATTATGATAACCTACAATTACTGTCAATAATGATCTTATTGATTTATTTTACAGGAAGAATATTTTCAAACATAATGTGTGATAGATAATGAGTTTCAACAATGTAATAAAACATAAATTCAAACACTTATTTTATATCTTTATTAATAAGATGACTCCCCTCGTTCCAAATAGTGGTAGACCTTTCTTCGTCAGTGTGATTGATATAACTGATAGTGATGATGAACTATCGATGTCTAACAACGAAACACAGTTGTCTAATAACAATCAAAGAAGTGGAAAGTTTATTGAAGCAAAGATATTCATTCCAACAAATCCTTTATTAAGAGATGGTTGTTGAAAAATAGTGATGACAAAAACCTTATTGAAGCACACAAATATTGTCTAAGATTATGAGGAAAATATAGATAATCAAAATGAGAAATTGTTGTCTATTAGACAACTCCTTCTCCTTATTGAGCAGAGTTCCACCGTCACCGGGTTTGAATTTAATCCGACCGAGGATGACATTATACACTACTTGCAATCAAAGATCAATGGAAGTTTCAATAATGTTTATTGCTGCATTCATCACGGAGTGAACTTAAATACATTCAACCATAAAGAATTGGTTCGTAAGTAATCGAATATCAACTCTAAGATATGTTATTTTCCTTGTTTTTTTTGTGACAAAGAATTAATATTTAACTAAATATGTTAACATATTTTGATGAAATTCAATGGCTTCCAAAATCTAAATGATTAAAATCAACAACCCAGGATACTTGTCCCCAATCACTAAATCCTAAACCCAATCTCTTACTCAAGTAAAAGCCGAAAAACCTCATCATCCTCTGGAATATCCTCATTTAAATCGACAATCACATCAATCTCATTCCCCTTTGCACTATCATCTCCTCCTCTCTTTAAAGCCCTAATATTTTCCTCCATTGCGACCTTTTTAACTTCCAAAGCCCTAAAATGTCATACTCACTTTTCTCCTTCACAATCTCTAATTCCAACTTTATACACATCTCTTTAGCTCTCTTCTTCCTCTTGTTTTCTACATATCTACATCCACTATATCCATATTTCTCCAACCTAACAATCAATGCTTAATTTCAAACAATGACATACCCAATTCCTTAAAATACCTAAAGAATCAAACTTTATCACATATATTCCATGCAAAGCTTCAAAGCATCAATCTTTTCTTGAAAATAAAAATAACGGAGGTATGATATTAGCTGTGTCTATATATGGTGAACCTCTTTACAACATAGAAATATAATTGCAGCATCAAAAATGCCAGAGTTATATACTATAAATTGCTACTGAAGACTTTATGTGCCAAGTCCACTACGTGTTGATCATCAAGCCAACCCATGTACACAAAATGGTGCATTTTACTTCAATGACTGTAAAAAGCTAAAGACTTCCGTTTTTTTTTTTGGAAACTCACGCACAGAATGAAAAGACTCAAGAGTTTTAGGGTTTAAGTAATCGAATCTCAAAACTAACATATATTTTTTTTCCTTCGCTTTTTGTGACAGAAATAATAATTAAGTAAATATGTTCACATATTTTGATAAAATTCAATGGCTTCACTTTCTTGATAGTGATGACCAGGAGATAGATGTGGAAAAATAGTGATGACTAGAACCTTATTGAAACAAACAAATATTGTCTAATTAAGATGATGAGGAATATATACATAATCAAAATGAGAAATTATTGTCTATTAGACAACTCCTTCTCCTTATTGAGCAGAGTTCCACCATCACCGGGTTTGGATTTCACCCGACCGATGATGACATTATACACTACTTGCAATCAAAGATCAATGGAAGTTTCAATGGTGTCCATCGCTGCATTCATCACGGAGTGAACTTAAATACATTCAACCATAAAAAGTTGGTTCATAAGTAATCGAATATCAACTCTAAGGTATGTTTTTTTCCTTGTTTTTTTGTGACAGAGAATTAATATTTAAGTAAATATGTTGACATATTTTGATGAAATTCAATGGTTTCCAAAATGTAAATGATTAAAATCATCAACCAATGATAGTTGTCCCTAATCACTAAACCCTAGACCCAATTTCTTATCGTTGGCCTAAAAATAAATTTCGATATGTTTCGGTTAACAATTACCCATGCCTTAGAGTTAATTTTTTATCCATAACAATACTTGACCAATGCATGAAGAATGATCTGAAACATAAAATATGATCGATAAAAAGTTCAAGGAATGTAAATAAAAATATAAATTCAGATACTTATTTCAAATCTTTATTAATAAGAGTGCTCTCCTCACTCTAGGTTTGGATTTCACCCCACCGAGGATGACATTATATGCTACTTGGAATAAAAGATCAATGGAAGTTTGAATGATGTCAATTGCTACATTCAACACACAGTGAAAAATTATCTCATTGATTTATTTTACAGGAAGAATGATCTGAAACATAAAACATGATTGATAAAAAGTTCAAGGAATGTAAATAAAAACATAAATTCATATACTTATTGCATATCTTTATTAATAAGACCGCTCTCCTCACTCCAGGTGGTGGCAAACCTTTCTCTGTCATTGTGATTGATATAAGTGAAAGTCAAGATGAACTACTAATGTCTAAGAACCAAACATTGTGAAAGGACCCAACCCCGATTTAGTTTCCTAAACCGGAATCAAACCCCTTCTGAAAACACGAACCAACAAAACCATAAAAATTTTGGCAGAGTAACGCTACTAACGCGGAATTGCCATTACCTGCACCCAGAAAATAACACTTCATCCTATGCCACAAAAATCAAACCGTGGGCACCAATCCCATCCGGATTTCTCAATATATCAACAGTATTGTAAAGTAATAAATATAACTATACTTTACAGAAATCTGGGAAAATCGTATAAAAACATGACATCAGAATACTCAGAGCGACTTCTAGTATAGATATACAAACAGTAGGCCAAACTAAGAACCTACCATAAAAGAAACATTGCTCGAATACTATGCCTCTGACCACGACGTGCGACACCAGAGTCCGAACTACAAACTGGACACGAAAACTGAAAAGCCTAGGGGAAAGACATGAAACTGTTAGAGTGAGTGGACGAAAATAAATGTCTTTCGCCGAATAATATATGTTATAAAAACATATGCGAGTCTAAATGCATAAAAATCATATGGTACACGAGGGAGACTCTAACTCCTCACGCGTACAGAGCATGCATCATAAATACAGCGGGGTCTCTCATGGACTCCCTCGCGCTAGTACAGTCTGAATCACGGGATCCCAGACCCACACGTGATTCCAAGCCAGAAAGGCCTCGGGTCAGGATATTTGTCCCCCTCGGAGCGTACTCGGGGATCAGCCTAGAAGCCAATGTGTATCGATACAACCCTGATAACTGAAACTGTACTCTGTGTAAACCAAATCATAAATCCTTTCCATGCACATGTATAAAACATAATATATATATATATGTATGTATATTCGTATACGCATATTCGTAAATGCATAATCGTAAAACACATGCTCATAAAAATCATGATCATACTGCATGCTCAAGTTCGTGAAACGTATATAAAAGACTCGCAATCAATCCGTGAAAAGAAATGTCCACTCACAGACTAGCGTAATGCAGTTCGCGTTAATCCTGTAATCCGGCAAAAAATCCCTCGCCAAACGAACGATCACGAACCCCACTGCGATCGGGGCGCGATTCCGAGTGAAATGAGATATAACTCGTTGAAAACCATGTCGGGCGAAAAGTCGCCGCTGCCTCCGGCCACCGGAATTCCAGACCTGCCCAGAAAATTTCATGCTACACATGGTTTTGAAAATCTCGACGATTCCAACAACTTTCCAGTTATAAGTTAAGGCCAATTTTGACCAGAAAACATCCAAAAATCAACCCAAAGTTCCAAACCCTTACCGGAATTTCACATCGACGGATCTCTCTCCTCCGGCCACGGCAACCTCCCAAACCACTTGCAATAGCTTCCTCTCATGGAGGCTAGCAAAACCCCTCAAGGTAGAGCCACCATCTCGGCCTCCACGCCACCACCCGAACGCCACAAAACTCACCGGAAAATCCATAACTTTGTCGATTTGATTCTCTCTCCTCCGGCCACCCCACGGGACGATCCACCTACCAATCCGAAGAGTAGATCAAGCCCAACAAATCTCGTGAAGAAGCCTTGCCCAAATATGGCCGGAATCGGCCTCAATTTCCGGCAACCCATTCGGCCTCCAAAATGGGTTTTTCTTGACCCGTGGTCAACGTGGGTCAACCCAGCTTTCCCTTTATGGAAAGTTTCCCAATTCGGCAGGTATCGCTTCCGTATTTATACCGTACGTGTATCGAACCCCAAACTGATAAATACGACAAGATTTGGCGGACGAAAATATTCATAACTTATTCCTCGCTACTCGGAAAAATTATCCGAAAGTTCCCACAAGCTCGAAATTAAATTCTCTACAACTTCCACGAAGGATCCGAAATCAAATTCTCACCCGATAATTTAGTCGCTAACGAAACCGCCATATTAACAGATTATGCCGAAATCACAACAAATCGCGAAACTCGCAAATCAAGTCAATAATCATTCCATCTACGGTTCGGGTCGATCAACGTTCTAAAACGGATCATAATCACGATTCGGATAGACTTGAACACGAACGGATAAACTCGACAATATACCAAAATTTCAAATATTCATATTATATTCCTCGGTCGTCCAAATAATGATCCGGAACCGCCCACGAACTCGAAATCACGCATACCACAACTCTTGAGAAAAGACTCAACTCAAATTCTCAGCCAATAATTAAGTCGTGATCAAGTCTGGCGATTCAATCAACTATCGGAAATCTACGATTACGCATAACCTCATGGCTTAAGCCCCCCCCCCCCCCCGGTAAAGGCCTCGGGTCAGGGGTCATAGCCTCCCCCGGTAAACATCCTCGGGGATCAGCCGGGATGCAAGTGTATCGATACAACAATATATACTGCGACTGTACTCTGTGTAAACCAAATCATAAATAGTTCTATGCAAGTGCATAAAGCATAATGTAAATGCATATATGTAATACATTATTGTATAAGCATAATAATCGATGCGTATTCGCAAATGTATAATCGTATAACACATGCTCATGCTCGTAAAAACGTGTATTAAAGACTCGCGATTAATCAATGAAAATGAATTGTCCACTCACAGATGAGTGTAACGCGATACGCGTTAATCCCGTGATCCGGCGGAAAATTCCTCACCAAACGAACAATCACGAACCCCTGAATAATTATAAAATCCACTGCTCAAAATCATAACTCGACACCTCAAATCATATCACGAGAAACAACCGTTCTCGGAAACATATAATTCAATAACGACGAAATCGTCAAAATCCAATTATCACACCACAAAACCTCGCTATAATTTCCGATACTCAATTCGAAAAACAAACCTCACCACTGCGATTGGGGCGCGATTCCGAGTGAAATGACATATAACTCGTCGAAAAAACACGTCGTCGAAAAAATTACAGCCGACTGCCGAAAATTCAGACCTGCTCAGAAAATTTCATGTTATACATGGATTTGAAGATCTCGACATTTCTAACAACTTTCCAGTTCAAAGTTAAGGCCAATTTTGATAGGAAAACCTCCAAAATTCAACTCAAAGTTCCAAACCCTTACCAAAATTTCAAACCGATCGATCTCCCTCTTCCGGCCACGGCAACCTTCAAGACCACTTGCAATAGCTTCCTTACCTCGAGGCTAACAAAACCCCTCAAAGAGGAGCCACCAATTCGGCCGGAAAAACCACCTCTGACTCCATCAAAAACACGCCGGAAAAACCCCATTTTTGCCGCCGCATAACTTCCTCCTCCGGCCATCATAGGAGGTGATCCAACTCTCAAGTCGAAGAGCAGCTTGAGCCCAAGAATTTCAGTGAAGGGACCCCGGCCAACCATAGCCGGAATCGACCTCCACAGCGGTGCAAACCGATCAGCCCAAATGAAGTAAAACGGGTCGCCCCTTGACCCGTGGTCAACGCGGGTCAAGGCCCAGTTTCCCCATATGGAAAGTTTCCAATTTCGGCAAGTATTTTCCCGTATTTATACCGTACACTTATCGAACTCCAAACGGATAAATACGACAATATTCGACGGACGAAAATATTCACAACTTATTCCTCGTAACTCGGAAAAAACCTTCGGAAGTTCCCACGAGCTCGAAATTAAATTCTCTACAACTTTCACGAAGGATCCTAAATCAAATTCTCGCCCGATAATTTAGTCGCTAACGAAGCCGCCATATTAACACATTACGTCGAAATCACGACTAATCGCAAAACTCGCAAATCAAGTCGATAACCATTACATTTACGGTTCAAGTCGATCGACGGTCCAAAACGGATCACAATCACGATTCGGATAGACTCGAATGCAAATGGATAAACTCGACGATATTCCGAAATTTCAAATATTCATATTATATTCCTTGATCGTTGAAATAATAATCCAGAACTGCCCACGAACTCGAAATCACGCGTACAACAACTCTCGAGAAGAGGCTCAACTCAAATTCTCGGTCAATAATTAAGTCGTGATCAAGACCGGCGATTCAATCAATTATCGGAGAACTGCGATTACGCGCTAACTCACGAATTAAGCTGATTACACTACTGATTCTATTCCGGGTCGTCACACTTTATATCATTTTGAAACTCTAGGAACCCTCTATGTTTCTATCAAAGGAATTCGTTAAATAAGCCCTGGGGCATAAGATATTCAGGTTTGAGCAGACAAAGGTCACTCTGCCAGAAGTTTCAGTTTTCTGTATTTTTGCTTAACTTTGCAAGTCTCTAGATTTCGCATCTCTTTAAGTTAGGGAGTTAATGACATATGAATGGAAATCTAGTAGTGTGAAGTTTAACCCCCAACTTCAAGATCTAGATTTCGACACCATATGAAGGAGTAATAGGCAGTGAAAGTTGGCAAGTTGCAAAGTTTTTGTTGAAAATTAGTTGTTCTTTAAAAGTGATGTTTTTTGTTATCTTGAGCATTAAAGGAATATCTTCTTAGTACATTGAGCTTTCTTGGAGTGCCTTAGCATGGATCTTAAGTTTGGAAGTCAAATGAGAGAAAACAAAAAATGAAAAGGAAACAAAATGAAGTGAGAGAGAGAAAGAGATTAATGATACAATATTTGCTTCATATTATACTAAATTATACCAGGATATATACTTTAATATTTGATATAGTATGTGATGTGTTTTGATCTCTCTCTCTATACCATCATACTTACTCTTTCATCAGTGATTTATTGGATTTCACATTCATCATTGTAATCTCACTTCAGTTAATATACAACATGTGCTTAATGTATGGACAATATTGTGATTAAAGTGTTATATATGTACTTGTTGATATCAAATTTGGATTAAGAAGGTAACTGGCATGGAATCACATCAAGAGCATTGTACTTAGAGTGCATGATCTCTACAAAGAATTTAAAGCATTGCATTTGTTGTTTATGATCATTTATTTTTATAGTGATGGCTATTTAATACTTGGCATGGGGAACACATTTTGTGTTTTTGGAATTCTCACTACCATACCTATACATGAAGTGATGGTTGCAATTCTTGCCTAGATTATGCTAATGTATTGCTTGGAACAATGAACCGGCTTCACACTTTCTCATGCAGTCATTACTTCTTGGAGGCAGCAAACTCTTGACACAATTACGATTGTCTGGCCTATATAAGTCTCTACCTTCATAACGCTTATTTAGTTCCTATTCTTTGTAGGCCAATAGAGAAATCTTCACCAGATCATCATCATGTCTAGTGCCTCTGACTACGAAAATGAGTATCTCTCTGATTTACCACCAAGGCGTAAGCACAACTAAAGTAACATAGCTACCACACTCTCATATCACATGACGGAACTCAATGAGCAACTCGACAGCTTTGGCCAGGAGATGAAGACAATGGCTGAGAATCTATTGACCCTCATGGAGCAAACTTCTGTGCTGCAACGTGATACGTTGGCAGTTCGTGAACGTGTGGATTCTATTGATCAACGTCTAGCCTCTCAGTCGGGCCTTGTGGATTCATCCACAATGAAAACCCATTCTCTGTGAACATTGCTCCAAATATCTATCGATTTATAATTATTATTTTTTTGTCATAACAATATTTAAAGTTTTTTAATTTTATGAGTTTTTTTTCAAAACAATTTTTATGATTTTTTAATTTAAATATTAGCTATTTATGGATGTGTAACAGATTATCATAAGAAGATGAGATGTATATATTGGTCTTGTTAGCTGTGACTATATCTACGGGTTTGATGGTGATTCCGCATAGAATGAAGTGGAGAGTTATTGTTGAATCCATACATGCAAGAGGATGGAAAAAAAAATGGCAATTCACATCTCTCACCAGGTTACAAATGGACTGGTGACGAATTTGTAGTTTGGATCCATCTCTATGAATGACATTAAAGAAAATGAATGCACACTATCGCAATTTGGATCCATCTCTCTCATATAGCAACATAACCCTTATTTTGCAAGTCGCAAAAAGTTGTTACATGTTACATAAAACAACCTCTTTGTTGAATATGCTATTTTAGGTTATTGATTTCATACTTGGTTTATTACTGTATTGCATTTAACTTTATATAATTGTTATACATATTTGACTATCATGAATATTGGATATTATTGTCACTATCATTTTTTTACACAAGTGCATATGAAAAATAATTATTCATTTACAATATGACACGATGGAAATCAAAATTTATTCTTGTGATCAGACTTATTAAGCAAAAGTGAAATATTAATATTAGAAATCGGATATCCCATTTTACATGAGTATTCAATATGACATGAATTGATACTGCAGTGGTATTCCTAATCTCAGTGCTTAACAATATCTCAGTGGCAGTGATTTTTAGGCTTCCTAATCTCCAAAGTCCACTTGATCAAGTTATGTTGGAGGTGAACAATGATTAGCCTCATGATCATTAACAATATCCATCATGTCATATCGATATGCATGTCTTCATGCCTTTAATTGAAGTCTGAGGACAGGAATTGTACTCAATGATATGCTTGGAGATTAGGAGATGGAATGACATTGGAAGACATATATATGATCTCCATTAAGGTAGAAGCGAGAGTGTTATTACAACATGATCACAGATCCTGGAAGTCATCTCAGTTGGAAGCATATATATGATTCTAGTGAAATCAGCAATGGAAATAGACATATAATTGCTAAAACTACAAAAACGTAATTCATTTAACAAACAAATACACACACCATCATTATATGTCACCCTAGAAAATCAAACACAATACAAAAGATCAAGACTTTAACCAGATGGGTTTTACAAAATCAACGAAAGAAGGTAAGCAAAAGTGTTTAAAAAGAAAGAGGGATAAACTAACCTGAATGAAAACGTGATAGAAAGAAAGACTGATTAAAGGTGTCAGGAGGTCGAGATCTAAGATGGAGAGAGAGAGAGAGAGAGAGAGATCAAGAAGTGCTAAACTTTTAGATTGAGAAGGAAGAGATTGGACTATTGTGATCGGATCGATCGTCAGAGACATTGAATTCCAATGCAAGAGATGTTTAGAGCAATGAATGGAAAGAATTTATGATGAACAACTATTTACTGACTTATATTCAGTATAAATAGGCAACTAATAAAGAGAGAAATAACAAGTTTTGGTCAAAACTATTTAATTGAAGTTCGGAATCAAAAATGTCTTTGGAATGAAATTTTGGTCATGTCTCCTTCGACCAGGATCAATATATATTGACAAAATCCCAACCTTGATGATTGTTATATTCTTATAATCTGTATACACTAATTATGAGACTACGCAAACCCATTATGCTTAGAAAAAATTAAGCCTTGAAACTCTAAAACATTAACTATTGATTGCATGAAAAAATCAAGTATTATGTATAGAATTTAAGCAAACATAACCAATCAACTCATAACACCCAAGTAGCGATTTGTTTTCACCCTAATATTTTTGGCTTTAAGGGTATGCATGATCATGTCTCTCACTATATACTACATGACAAGCAGAAGAAAACCGCTAGACTTGGATGCAATAACACAGTTACATACAAAGCCAAACGAAACTATTATACAATGTACGTAAAAATAGCATTGCAGCTGACATAACACAAAAATTGAGAACTAAAATAATATCATAGTTTCAAAAGATATTAGGGTCATACAGCAGCTAATCTCCATATCAAGACATGACTCCTGATCACAAAGTTAGCTACTTGTTATACTGATACATAAAAAAAGTTCTTGTGTATACAGTATCATGATACATATGACATAGCACCTAGGTGTACTCTAAGGTTATGGTTTATGTCGATCCGTAATTAGTACTTGTATTAAGTATGTTTAGTATTTACGATCAAACAATTGAATTGAAACAGCTTATTTTGTTGTTATGTATACTTAGCTAGTTGAGTTGTTTATCTCCAGTACCTGAAAGAGTTCTTGTGATCACAAAAGTATAATGATCTGAATCATAACAACAAAATACTAAACACGATCTTATGCGGACAACAAAATTAGTTGTTTCTATTGTATCTCATATATAACAACAAAATTAGTTGTTTCAATTGTTTAATCATAAATACTAAACATACTTAATACAGGTACTGATTATAGATGGACATAAACCACATCCTATTTCCTCCAAAAAAAATACAAACTTCTTCACCAAAAAGCACCTTTTGATCTACAGACTGATTCTTCATCCATCTACATGTAAAAAGTAACAACACAACACCAATCTCAATATCTCTTGCTTCGTGTGACAAGCCGAACCGGAAATTGTATGTTTATCGGCTTTGATTTGCGAGTTTCGCGATTAGTCGCGAATTTGTCGTAATTGGTTGATATGGCAGGCATGTTCACGATTAAATTATCGGGCAATAATTTGATATGAGTTCCTTCAAGAAAGTTGTAGAGAATTTAATTTCGAGTTCGTGGGAATTTTCGGAGGATTATTTCGAGTTCGTGGGAAATTTCGGAGGATTATTTCGAGTTTAGGGATTTAGTCTTGTTTATCCGTTTGGTTTAAATACGATTTGGACGATACGTGTACGGTATAAATACGGCATGAATACTTGACGATTTTGGAAACTTTCCAAATTTGGAAATCTGGCCCGTTGACCACTTTGACCCGTGGGTCAAAACTGACCCATTTCAGGCCGTGACTTTCTCGCCTTCGATGTGCCTTACTCCGGCGTCTTTTGTCTGTGGTTTCTTCATGAAATTTTTGTGATTGAGCTCCTCTATCTTTTCATAGGTCATTCACTCAATTTGGTTTCCAGATGAAGAAGTTATGGCTTGTTAAAGTTTGGGAATTTCGGTGGTATTCTGGCGAGAATCGGCGGCGATGGTGGCGGCGGAGGCGGCCGAGTTGGGGGTCGACTTGTTAGGGGTTTTTTTGCCCTTGAAAAGAGCAAGATTTTAGAAGTGGTCTTGCACCTTGCCTTGGGCCGTGGTGGCCGATCGGAGTTAATGAATTCCCGCGAGAGTTTTCGGCTTCAAGATAAGTTTTGGAGGTTTTCCGGTCAAAATTGGGCTTCGCTTTGAACTACAAAGTTGTTGGAAATGTCGAGATATTCAAATCCATGTGTAGGTTGAAATTTTCTAGGCCGATGAAATTTTCCGGCGGCGGTGGCAGCGGCGGCGGCCCGGCGCGCCGTCGTGCGCGGTAGTTTTCCGGCCGAGATGATTTTCGACAAGTATTATGTCGTTTCGCTCCGAATTGCACACCGATCGTAGTGGTGAAGTTTATATTTTGAATTGAGCATCGGAATTTTTGGCGAGGTATTATAGTATGTTTATTGAATTTTTGACGATTTCGTCGATATTCGAGTTATATGTTTTCGGGAATGGTTGGTTCTCAAGATGTGGTTCAGGGTTTTGAATTGTGATTTTGAATAGTGGTATTTATGATTATTCAGGAGATCATGATCGTTCATTTGGCGAGGGATTTTCCGCCAGATCTTGGGATTAGTGCGTTTGCGTGCTGTGCTTGTCTGTGAGTGGACATTTCTTTTCACTGATTGGTTGCGAGTCTTTATTATACGTTTTACGAGCATGAGCATGCATATGAGATTATGATTTATACGAGCGTGTGCTTTACGATTATGCATTTACGAATATGCATCGACGAATATGTTTTTATAATTATGTATTATGAATATGCATTTACATTATGCTTTATACATTTGCATGAAACTATTTATGATTTGGTTTACATAGAGTACAGTCTTACTATATGTGGTTGTATCGATACACTTAGCATCTCGGCTGATCCCCGAGGATGTTTACCGGGGGGGACTGTTACCCTGTGCCGATGTATTTTCAGGGTGGGAACATATACCCTGACCTGAGGCCTTTCTGGCTAGAATCACGTGTGGGTCTGGGATCCCGTGATTCGGACTATACTAGCGCGGATGTGTTCATGAGTGACCCCGCGGGATTTTCGATGCATGCTCTGTACACGTGAGAAGTTAGAGTCTCCCTCGTGTACCATTTAATCTTCATGCATTTAGACTCGCATATGTTTTTATAACATATATTATTAGGTGAGAGACATTTATTTTCGTCCACTCACTCTAATGGTTTATATGTCTTTGCATGGGCTCTTCGTTTTCTTTGCCCAGTTTGCAGTTTGGATTCAGGTGTCGCACGTCGAGGTTGGAGGCATAGTATTCGAGCCACTTTTCCTTTCTCAATAGGTTTCTAGTTTGGCCTACTGTTGTATATATATGTATATACTAGAGGTCGCTCTGAGTACTGTTTATGTTTATATTTTCAAATGATTTTCCCAGATTTCTGTAAACCTATAGTTTGTTTATTGCTTTACATTTTGATATGTTTTTGAGAAATCCAGATGGGATTGGAGCACGGTTTGGCTTTTGTGGCATAGGATGAAGTGTATTTTCCGCTGCAGGTTAATGGTAATCACGCGTTATAGAGGAAACTCTGTCGAAATTTTTATTGTTTTTGAAAGTTCACGTTATTAGAAAGGGTTTGATTCCGGTTTAGGAAACTAAATCGGGGTTGGGTCCTTTCACTTCGATCCTGATTGGCTGGCTCTCCGGGTGGCGGTGTGGCTCTAACCCCCAAAGTGGCTCCCTGATCACCACCAGAACTCTGCACCGAAAATTCACCTGGAGAGTCCCTATGTAGATATTCCCTAGCAAAGTGACTTATCTAGCCACAACTGAAACAAGTTGATGTCCCAAACTGACACTACCCATAATGATGCTTGTGACATTGATTACACAAAGAAAAATCTCTGGGCGCTGATGGAGTAAAACGAGATTCACTAGATCTACTAGAACTGGCACCAGATCCCTGCCTCTGTGGTCAACCTCTCCTCAACCATCTCTAAAAATGACTTGAACGAGGTGTAATAGGAGTAGGAGTATGAGATCCCTCACCAGAGGATGCAGTGGAACCATAAGTACTTAAGCTTCCTCTCCTTGAAGGACCTTCACTAGGCCCATCTTCCTCAAATCGTAGAGGCTGGCCTCACTCAGCTCGAAGCCTATCCTTGCATCTTATTACAGCACTAACAAACTCATCAAAATCAGCACTTGGCACACCAGATAAGTACGAAGCAATCTCTAACCGCAAACCTTGTTCAAACCTCTAGCACTTTTCTTTCACTAGCTTCACAGAATTTGCTGAAAATCGAGTCAAGCAAGTAAAACGATCTCGATACTCCATTAAAGACATGTCTCCCTGCCGGAAATTCATAAACTCCTCATACTTCCGCTGCTCTGATGCTTCATTAAAGAAGCGACTCATGAACAATTCTGTGAACTCTGACCACGGAGAGATGGCTTCATTCCTCCTAGTCCCTTGCCACCAGCGATATGCATGGTCCAACAAGAGACCTGCAACAACCTCAGTCCTCTACTTAAGGATCAACTAGGGACATAGACGATCGCAAACTCGTCTGATCTCCATAAGCTAATTCTCACTAATTTCAGGGTCATGGCAGCCAGCAAAATGAGCTGCTCTAGCTTTCTTTGCCCTGGTAATTAGATCCTCTCGTGGTCTTGGCATTATACGTGAAACTAACCTAGGCATCTGCTGAGCCAAAGACTATGTATCATCCCATTGGGCTGGCTGTCGAGGCATAATGACCTGTGTCTAAAAACAGATTAGCTCACTGAAAGAAGTCACAAACTGGCTCAGCTAAGTGCCTCTAGACATTTAACAATCTATAACACTTGGAGTAATGGGGATCCGCCGGCCGGTCAGACCATCATCTCGGGAGTTTTGTACACAATCAAATGCCAATACTGACATGATCAAATGAGTCTACAGAATCTGTGACCTAATACTTTGATACCAAACAAAAAGTACCCAACCCTAATTTAACTAGTAAACTAAGATTAAGATCTAACAATTGACTATAAGCTAGAAATTTCTACTAAAATTTTGACTACTTCCCCTGAAACTGAGACTACCAAAAACCTGCAAGAAAATACACTTCACAAACCAATTCCTCAGACACAACGTGTACCACCCATGTCCATCTAGATTTCACAACAAATGACATGAATAAAACCATAAATGAACTCTGGAATTTAAAAGAATTTTACAAGATAATGGTTCTGAATACAAAGGAAAGTAATTCTACGATAACATGAGAAGCTGACTCAACTATTTACATGAACACTCTATTTACAAGAGTACTAGTGAAAATAACCTCAAACGACTAGTATTCAGAGCGACTTCTAAATACATAAACTACAAATGACAGAAACCGACAGTGAGCTGAAACATACTGTTGGAAAGATGGTTGGTGGACTCAAAGCCTTCGATGATATCAAGCACTTCAAGGATATACACTGCGGTCTGGGCGACAAAAATCGAAAAGCCCAGGGAAAGGCATTAAAATATAAAACGTTAGCGTGACTGGACAAAATAATAATCAGCTAAATCAACAAATCTAACATGCATTTCCACTGATTTCCGTGAAATAATGTGAGTTCAAAACTAATAAATTGAAATGCAATGGACATGGTCGTTCAGGGTGTTTGTCCTAACCCAGAATGCCTATAAAACTGAAAAGTAAGGTGATGGGATCATCTAGGGCGTGTGTCCTAACCCAAAACAATCTGGGTCAGACATAGCGTTTGTCCTAACCCGGTTCGACCGGCTATTCGGTGATCAATCGAATAGTTAGAGCATTGATGCGACTAAATAAACCATCACAATGAAAACCTCCAAATAAATGCTCTGAAAACATACCATAAAGCGTAATGCATAAAATCATGAACTTGCTTTCGATTGTGAAAATAAAGCTCCACTAACAAGTTTGTGACTACCGCTGGGGTCTAATGGAACTCCCTTCACTATTAGGGTCGCGAATATGATGTCTTGTCCATATGGATTACATAATATTAGAACAGGTAAAACTATGTAAATATGTTCTAAAAATAACTTTGAAAGTCCCGTCAAAGAATTTCACAATCAGCCTCGCTAGAGCTCCGCCATGGACGTCGGCGTGTGGCCCTTACGTGCCTCTACAGGCGGCGGCGCGTGGCTCCGGTGAACCGTCTCTAATAAGGGAATTTAACCCCTCGTTGGAAAGCTCTCCTTGAGCTCTACCACTTCCATTAATGGACCAAATTCCAAATCACCTGCATTTGGCCGAAAATAGTGCAAACATACCAAAAAACCACTTTTCAGCGGCCGCCACCAACGACGGTAATTGACCCCTCGAAATTCTCCTCACGTCGAGCCCAACCAATCCCCTAACTTTACGCGCTCCAATGAAAGGACCCAACCCCGATTTAGCTCCCTAAACTGGAGTTAAATCCCTCCGAAAACACGAACCAACAAAAACCGTAGAAATTTTGGCAAAGTTTCGTTACTAACGTTGAATTACCATTACCTGCACGCGGAAAATACACTTCATCCTATGCCACAAAAAGCAAACCGTGGGCACCAATCCCATCCGAATTTCTCAATATATCAACAGTAAAGTAAATTAGTAAATATATATGCACTTTACTGAAATCCGGTGTAAAATCGTATAACATAAACAACAGATTTGTCAGAGCGACCTCTAATGTATAAACATATAAGTATACCACAGTAGGTAGAACAATAAACCTACTGGAAGAAACAAGGTAGCTCGAGCACTATGCCTCCGACCATGACGTGCGACACCAGAGCCTGAACTGCAAACTGGGCACGGAAAACCGAAAAGCCCAGGGGAAAGACATGAAAACTGTTAGAGTGAGTGGACGAAAATAAATGTCTTTCACCAAGTAATATATGTTATAAAAACATATGCGAGTCGAAATATAAATAAATCAAATCGCATACGAGGAGACGCTGACTCCAACTCGTAAACAGAGCATGCACGGAAAATCTCACAGTCAGAACCACGGAGTCCCTAGCCCACACGTGATCCTAGCTGAAGTAGCACAGTCGGAACCACGGGGTCCCTAGCCCACACGTGATTCAGAACCACGGGGTCCCTAGCCCACACGTGATTCTAGCCGGTAAACATCCTCGGGGATCAGCCGGGATGCAGTGTATCGATACAACATCACAAACTACGACTGTACTCAGTGAAAACCAAATCATAAACAGTTCGATGCAAATGCATGAAACAACATATAAGTGTATGTATATTTGTATACGTATATCCGTATATGTATAATCATAAAAAACATGCTCATGTAATCCGAAATCTCAATACGCATGCTCAAGCTCATAAATCATAAAAAAGACTCGCAAGAATTCCGTGAAAAGAAATTGTCCACTCACCGACTAGCGTAACGCGATACGCGTTAACCCGTGATCCGGCGGAAAGTCCCTCGCCAAAAGAACGATCACGAACCCCTGAATATTTACAATAACCATTTCTCAAAATCATAACTCGACAATACAAGACAAATCACGAGAAACCACCGTTCTCGGAAACACATAATCTGAATACGACGAATCGTCGAAAATCCGATATGTACATCTCAATACCTCGCTATACTTTCGGACGCTCAACTCGAAAAACGAACCTCCCCACAGCGATCGGGGCGCGATTTCGAGTCAAAGTTGACTGCAGTTGACCACCGCCCACGGCGGCGCCGCCACTAACCGGAAAATTTCACGGCGGAGCTACCCCTACTCCACTCAAAATCATCCACTGAGCAATTTTGTCAACTGCAATAAAGACCAATTCAATCTCTAACTCATCCAATTTCATGAAAAACCAAATGTACACACAAATTTCAAATCCAAAATTCTCCATCCACAAATCGAATTAGAACTCCATACTTACATGGTTAGAATCCTTGAGAGGAGAGCTACAAAACCCAGTCAATTTTGTAGTTCAATTCGGCCAAAAACCATGAACCCAAAATCATCAAAATTTCCCCATTTTCTAGCCGGAAATCCGAGCTTCTCCGGCGAGCCACGCCGTGGAGGGTGATCGGAGACATACTCGGGAGGCCGAGGTGAGGCTGAAGGGCTAAGTCCCATGGCCTAGGGTGGCCGGAAACGTCGCGCCACCATGGACGCCGTCGGTCACCGTCGAGAGCTCACCTCCCCCTCGGTCAAACAGTCAAACAAGGTCAACCCATTTAATTCAGTCAATGACTTTCCCAAAGGGGAAACTGCTATTTATAGACTTTCCCAATTTGGAAACTCATAATTATCCATTTCGACGAACTTCAAATACCCGTAACTTTCTCGTCGTGATTCCGATTCCGATAATTCTCGCGGCCACAAACTCGTCTCGACATGTTCTTCAATTATCACCCGAAGTCAAACACATCGACCAATCGGATAAAAAGTCAACAGTTCACACCAACACATATTAAATCGACAAAATAACCAACAATCGGAAATAATCACAACTTAATCTTCGTAACTCAGAATAATGCTCCGAAAGTTCCCACAAGCTCAAAATTAAATTCTGAACAACTTCCGTGAAGAAGCCAAAACCAAATTCTCGACCGGTAATTTAGTCGTTAAGAAGATCGCCATTATAATCCAATTTCGTCGAAACTTCAAATATTCATAATTAATTCCTCGGTCGTCCAAATAACGATCCGGAACCGCCCACGAACTCGAAATCACATGTACTACGACTCTCGAGAAGAGACTCAGCTCCAATTCTCGGTCAATAATTAAGTCGTTAACGAGCCTGGCGATTCAATCAACTGTCGGCAATCTGCGACTATGCGATAACTCATGTATACGGCTGATCATACTGCTGATTCTGGTCCGGGTCGTCACAAATTCCTAACTAATTTACCAGAATTTCAATCGAAATCAACTGGCCCTCATCGGCGACCGATTACCCCAAAATCAAAGCTCCACCGTGGAGCCTCGGCGAACCTCAAAACCAACCCAGAGTGGCACAGGGGGAGGAGAGGTTCAAAACCCCTCAACTCCCGACCTTGAAAACACGTCGGAGCACCGGCACTGACGGTGACGACTCCCATGGTTAAAACTGATTCGGGTGGTTCGATAACCTGGATAATTCCCAACAATATTCACACAAATCAAACAAGGAAGCCATGGGCTTCAATTCCCTACCTTAAACGTCGTTGGAGGTGGCCAGAAACAGCTGGTTGAAACGGAAAGCGGCATAGGTCTGCGGGGAGGAAAATAGGTCGAGCCCGATGGTATTTTCTGATTTTTGATTTTCTTTTCCAAAATTTTCTTATTTATACCCTAAAAATTAGATCAGATCGACTACCCAAAATCAATCTTATCGCAATCGAAGGGTCGAGAATTAACCGACAAAAAATCATTTCCTTTTTATTTAATTCTCGTGCCAACATCCGATAAATATGAAAACTACCTCACTTATCCAAAAAATTCCCTGAAAATTCGTACAAGCTCAAAATTAAATACTCTACAACTTTTGGGAAGAAAGTTAAATCAAATTCTTGCCCTGTGAAAAAGTCGTTAACAAACTCGCTAATGCGACTAATTCGCGATAAACCTTAATACGTCTATGACTTGGAGAGGAAGTACTTCAACTTTGGGCATAAGGAGTGATTTGGGCAGAGCTATGGCTTAGAGAATGAGAGATGATGATCTGATTCTCAAGCCTCTCAATTTGTAGCAAAGTATTTTAGCTTTTCTTGAAAGTTTCTCCTTTTCTCCATTCTTCCAAGCAACCTTTTTCAGTTTTCCAAGCAACCTTTTTTCGGGAAGAATGATCCTTGCTCACGAAATTCCTAGAGATCTGCTTATCCGAATTGGGTGATTCTAGCAGGACTAGAAACTAGACTTCTAGACTTTTCCATGCATACCTTACATGTTTCCTAATTTGTTTTGAGCTACTCCCAATACTCTGTCAAAGTGGGCTGATCTGCACATGCAGCTTTATGCTTTGCTTTTCTTGAAAGATCGTCTTCATCATCATGTGTGGACCTTCCTTGAGCTTGATATTGGGCTGCCAAAATAATCTTCAAATGGGTTGGCTCAAAGCTACGTCCGCTACCTCATTCCTAGCTCGAGTAGGAGAAATGTCTTCATTCTTCATTTCCACCATTTTGCATTGGTAACCATTTGAAGACCATTTCTCAGACCATTTTTCCTCTGCAAAATAGAAACTTCCTCATTAGCATGTTTTAAGCTCATTTCTGTCTCTTTTATTCATTCCTATATATTCTTTGACCTAAAAATATAAAACAAGTTAGAAACAAAGTTACTAAGCTCATAATACAACCAAATGTAATGAGAAATGCGTTAAGAATGAAGCATAAAATGCGTAGATCAACTTCGCTTATTCGTTAGCACAGTGCCCTTCGACCTTACATAACTAACATCTGTATGTTATCTTCTTTTCTGTTTCTTGATGGAATCTTTTCTTCTGAAAGAATCTCTTTCTCGGGTTCTGTCTTTCTCTTCTGTAATTGGAACTTTTCTTGAATCTCAAATTCTTCATTTCGTTTCCTCTGAAATGTTTATGGAATTGCTTCCCTTTTTTTCTGCTTATTTTTGTCGCATCTCCAGTTGGTTGAAATGTGAAAGGACCCAACCCCGATTTAGCTCCCTAAACCGGAGTCAAACCCCTTCGAAAACACGAACCAACAAAAACTTTTCGAAATTTTGGCAGAGTTTCGTTACTAACGTGGAATTACCATTACCTGCACGCGGAAATACACTTCATCCTATGCCACAAAAAGCAAACCGTGGGCACCAATCCCATCCGGATTTCTCAATATATCAACAGTAAAGTAAATTAATAAATATATCTATACTTTACTGAAATCCGATGTAAAATCATATAGCATATACAATAGGACGCTCAGAGCGACTTCTAATACATAATCATATACGCATACCACAGTAGGTAGAACAATAAACCTACTGGATGAAACAAAGTAGCTCGAGCACTATGCCTCCGACCACGATGTGCGACACCAGAGCCTGAACTGCAAACTGGGCACGGAAACCGAAAAGCCCAGGGGAAAGACAATAAACACGTTAGAGTGAGTGGACGAAAATAAATGTCTTTCACCAGGTAATATATATATACATATAAAATCATATGCGAGTCAAATGCATGAAAATCAAATGATACGTGAGGAGACTCTGGCTACCACTCACGTACAGAGCATGCAACGTAAAACATATCGCGGAGACTCTCGCGGGCCTCCACGCGATAGCACAGTCTGAATCACGGGATCCCAAACCCACACGTGATCCTAGCCAGAAAGGCCTCGGGTCAGGATATCTGTCCTTCCCGGAGCGTACTCGGGGATCAGCCGAGAAGCCAATGTGTATCGATACCACAACATATACTGAGACTGTACTCTGTGTAAACCAAATCATAAATCTTTTCTATGCACATGCTTAAAACATAATATATATATATACACATGTATACTCGTATACGTATATTCGTATATGCATAATCGTGAAACACATGCTCGTAAAATCGTAATCAATCTGCATGCTCAAGTTCGTAAATCATAAATAAAAGACTCGCAATCAATCCGTGAAAATAAATGTCCACTCACAGACTTGCGTAACGCGTATCGCGTTAACCCGTGATCCGGCGGAAAGTCCCTCGCCAAAACAACGATCACGAACCCCTGATTATTCACAAAGTCAGTTATTCAAAGTCATAATCCGATAATATAAACAAATCACGAGAAACCGCTGTTCCCGGAAACTGATAACTCAAAGCCGACGAATCGTCGAAAATCCATATATAACACCTCAATACCTCTTTTTACTTTCGGATGCTCAAATCGAAAAATGAACCTCCCCACTGCGATCGGGGCGCGATTTCGAGTCAAATGACATGCAATTCATCGAAAACCATACCGGGCGAAAAGTCGCCGCCGCCGCAGTCGCCGGAATATCCAAACCTGCCCAGAAAATTACATGCTATACATGGTTTCAAAGATCTAGACGAGCCCAACAACTTTCCAGTTATAGGTTAAGGCCAATTTTGATCAAAAAACCTCCAAAACTCAACCCAAAGTTCAAACCCTTACCGGAATCAAATCGTTCGATCTCTCTCCTCCGGCCACGGCGACCTTCAAGACCACTTGGAAAAGACTCCTTGGCACGAGGCTAAAAAAAGCCCTCAAAGGAGCATCACCAAATCGGCCGGAATCAACGCCACTGTCCGCCACCGTTCTCGCCGGAAAACCACGAATTTCTCCACTGAAATTTGTCCTCCTCCGGCCACCATACAAGGGGATTCAACCACCATGACAAAGAGCATGCCAAACCCAACAAAACTCATGAAGAGACCATGCTCAATTATGGCCGGAATCGGCCACAATTCCGGCAACAAAACTCGGTCACGAACGGCTCCCAAACGGGTCGACCCATCTTGGTCAACCCAGTCAACCCATTTAATTCACAACTTTGACTTTCCCTTTATGGCAAGTTACTATTTATAGCTTTCCCGAAATGGAAACTTCATACTTATCCATTTCGACAAACTTCAAACGCGCGTAACTTTCTCGTCGTAATTCCGATTCCGATAATTCTCGCGGCCACAAACTCATCTCGACGTACTCTTCAATAATCACCCGAAGTCAAACACATTGGCCAAACGGATGAAAAGTCAACTGTTCCAGTCAACATATAATTAAATCAACCAAACAATCAACAATCGGCAAAATTCGCAACTTAAACTCCGTAACTCAAAATCATGCTCCGAAAGTCCCTATGAACTCGAAATTAAATTCTGAACAACTTCCGTGAAGAAGCCGAAACCAAATTCTCGACCGGTAATTAAGTCGCGAACAAACCTGCCATTTAAATCCGTTTCCGTCAAAATTTCAAATATTCATAACTAATTTCTCGGTCGTCCAAATAACGATCCGGAACCGCCTACGAACTCAAAATCACACATAGAACGACTCTCGAGAAGAGACCCAGCTCCAATTCTCGGCCAATAATTTAGTCGTTAAGAAGCTTCGGCGATTAAAACGACTGTCGCAACTCTGCGACTACGTGCAAGCTCATCAATCAAGCTGCTAATTCTGGTCCGGGTCGTCACAAAATGTCAGTGATTCAAGTGCAAAAATTGCCAGATCCTTTAAGCTGCCTCTTTGCAACTTTTACTCTTGTGTTTGCTTTACATTGTTCTCACATCAGCTGTCTAATTCTTTCTACAACTCCACCTATTGAAAAATTTTCTAGAGGTTTTTATCTATTCTCTCCCTCATGGTTGTCCTCCAGCGTTAAGGAAGCTTTCTATGCAAGAGATATATTAGGTCATTGTTTTCCAGCTCTTCTATTGTACAATAGTATTCTTGAAATTCATTTAGATATTCCTCGAAATACTACATGTTGCATATTTTGGGAGCATATATGTTGGTTTTTGCTGCCTCTTTAGCTTTGTCCTCAACATATGAGATATCTCCACAAAATTGGTCAAAATTGGAGTTGGAAAGGTGTATGGAGACTTATTATTTTTTTATTTTTTTCAACCATTCTTGTCCCTTGGAAATTTTCTTGAAGGCAAAATATAACTTTTTTACTATTCCTGTGAGGCTCGACTCATAGATTATCTATAAGTTAGGAGCTTCAAACTTTCCATAGGTCGTGCATGCTGCCATGAATAAGATAGCAGCCCAATCATCTATGGCTTTCTTCTTGTCTAGAGATTTGTCTAGATCAAGCCATACACCAAATTATGTAATTAATACTTTTTGTGTATTTTCCCGTGGAATGGATTTTTGAGAACTTCTTTCCCCTTTCTTTTCAGTAGGATCTTTCATGTTTGGAAGTTTTGTATTTCCAATGATTTTGATGATGGTGGTTTCTGTAGCTCCTGAAAACTCTCTTTCTTCCATTTTTACTTCTTGATAAGGAAAGATTTTGTTTTTCCTTTTTAAATGTGAAACTTTCGATCTCTTTTATCAGTTGTCCCAGATGAGATGGATCTTTGCATATTCTGCTTCTTCATAAAGTGCAAAGAGCTTCTCTCTTTTTGGCTTTTCAGATTTTAGCATGTTGATATCTCTTTCTAATTCAGCATCTAAATCTTCTTCCATCACTGGATTAGTTTCTTCTCTTATTAAAATTCTGGTACTTCTAGTACCCTTTTCTCTAGAAGAGCTGCTTCTTCTGAATGATCTAAAGCTTTTACCTGTCAAGCTTTCGAGGGATACATCACTGTTTCTGTGTCTTTCAAATTTTACGTTAATGTCTCCAAATCTTCTATTCTCATAGACTGATGCTCTTACACTTTCTGGCTTTTCTTTGGGGCAAGACAATTTCCATTCTAATGGAAAGGTGACCTCATCCCATGTAACCTTATGAATTTGCTCCGAATGATTTTTTGGATTTATAAGGAATCCAGTAGTAAGACCAGAAATATTTGTTATGTTGGTCTTTGGTTCTACTGGTGTACTCATTAGTTTATAGTAGATCCTATAAACCTATGATATCCCATTCATTTCATAAAATTAGAATTATTTTGGGATATTTCGATATCGAGTCATTCGGTGTGGTAATAATATTTATTGATGCTAAATGTAGATGTCTCGGTTGACTTTTTATTGAATTGACGAATGTGGTTAGCTAGATGAAATTTGCAGAATCTGTCGAGATGAGTTCGTAGACGCGTAGAATTTCGTAATCGAAGTTAAGATGAGAAATTTATGGTCAACAAAAATTTTGATGGGAATTATGATATCAAAATACGTGAAATACACGAGTATATATACGAATTTCCATATTTTGAAACGGGAGACTTTTTCATGTATGGAAACGAGCTGTTGACTCGCGTTGACCGGAGCTTCAACGACCAAAATCGCTGCCAAAATTCATGGTAGCGGTGCAGCAAATTCCAACAACCATAAGAGCCGATCTTGGTATGGAATTGATCGGCCCAATCTCCGCTATCTTTTCACTAAGGTCTCGGACATCAACTCGACCGGAGGAAACTGGAATTTCAAGCAAAAAAATTGATGAAACCTAGGCTTTAGGTCGATGGTTTTCCAACTGATTCGGTCATCGATTCATGTAGAGTTTGAATCCTTATGATGTGTAGAATGTTTTGGGTTGTCGAATTTATGAGTTGTAAGTGAAATTTTAGACGAACCGACGTGATTTTCATTCTGGAAATCACAGTTGAATGCCGCCGTTGGGGACAGTGGCTAATGACATTAATGGGTGGCATGAGGTGAGGGGTTTCGTACCCTTTGTCCTTGCGATCATTTTCCGCCCAATCTCGAGACCAACGGTGGCTTGACGACGAAGTTATGCCGCTGAGAAGTTTTCTGGTGAGTATAGGATCGCTGCCATTCGAGGCGTTTTCCAGCCAATCTAGGCAAAATTAGGTATTAAGGCTTTGAATAAAGTTTTTTGGGTTGATGAGAGGAAGAGATTGATGTATTATCCTGCGCCGCTGGCGATGGTCGCCGGTAGTGGTGCATGGGTGGCACGCGCCGCCATCTGTGCAGAGCATCTGGCCGAAACATGTTTCTGAAAGTAGTCGTGCCATATGTCATTGGATTCGTATCGATGCTATGAGTGTATTGGTGAGGTTAATCATACGTTTAAGCTTTGTCGTCCCAATGTGTAGGCGGTGGTGACTAGCGTCACTACCAATGGCGATATGGGTGACGGAGAACTAGATGTACCTTATATCGTTAAGTTTGTATTACCATATTGGGTTTGTCGATAAGGTTTTCAACTTTTTTTGATTGAGTTAAATTTTAGTCGAGCATTTACTAGAATTATCCAAATAATTTATCCTTTTGACTGGGGGGTCACAAATAGTATCAGAGTGTGGTTCAACACTTGGGCCAAATTCTCATTGCATACTGTGTATTTGATGTTTTTTTGCATAATTTGAATAGATCATATTAGTTTTAAATCACATCAAGATTTGAATCAATAATTGTGTTCTTATTTAATACTGATTACTGACATCAATGAATTTTTTTTTATTTTTTCATTAAATTTGTATATTACAACTCTGCAATCGTTGTGAGGATGGAAGATCAAGATGTCAATAGTGAGTCGAGGAAATGAAGGAAATCAAAGGTATCAATTCAGAATTAATGATTTTAACGATAATGAGGTATGCAAATTTCTATTCCTTGTAGCGAATGCGTGTTAAGTTTATCGATAGATATCGATATCTTTTAGATATAATAGAATGGTGATATTGCTACTATATATTGTATATGAACGTATATTGTTTTGATTTCTTGATTTCTGTGATTTCCAAATTGTGCAAAATGCTTCTTTACTTTCTGTATTGCACGGAAACACCCTGATTTTCGCATTTGCACGAAATGACATGAGGAGTTGATTTCACATTGCGTGGAAATGATTTTACTTATGCATTTCCACAGAAAAGAGTAACTGATTTCCGCATCGTGCAGAAATTATCTCGATTGCTACTTTCTGTAGAAATCATTATGATCCTTTGTGACGACCCGAACCGGAATTGGAATAGTAATCGGCTTTGATTTGGGTTTGTTCGTGGGAAATGTAGAGGATCTGATTTCGAGTTCGTATGAGCTTTCCGAGGATTTTTCGGATAATCGAGGAATATAAAAATAATATTTGAAATTATCGCCGAGTTAGTCGTGTTTATCCGTGAGTGAGTCACGAACTCGCCATCGTGGTGGCTGCCAGAATACGGCACAGTTGTCGGAGTTCAAGGTATGGTTTTGAAGCTTGTCTTATGGGCTTTCGATTGATATATGTATGGTGAGATTTGGTTAAGGTTTAGTTGGTCAATTTTGAACGTGAAGTTTGCTGGAATCAGGTTTAATGGTGGAGGGTTTTCCGACAGTTTTTCGAGGGGGATTTTAGGTGGAAATTGTTGGGTTCGAACTTGGGATGAAGCCCCTTGAATTTGGGAGGCTGAGGTGGCCTCACGGTGGAGAATCTCGCCAGAGAAATTTTCCAACCGGTTTGAAATTTTTGTGGTTTTCGAGGCGTTTTCCGGTCACGATGGTGGTTGGACGTTGGTGGTCCTTTGGGGGAAAAGGTGGCTTGAGGACAGGAAGGTTTTGAGTTCTTGGTTGCCAGAAAATCTCTCCGGTGACGGCGCGCCGACGCCGACGGCGGCGGTCAACGGCGGAGCTCCGGTGACACGTTGACTTCTTGGATTTTGTCATGTTTTATGCCGTTTTGTTCGTAATCGCGCCCCGATCTTCATCTTGAGGTTTTCGAGTTGATTTAAGTAGTGGATTTTAAGTTGAGGGTTTATGTGGAGTGTTTGGGGATTTTCGGTGATTCTTTCGTTATCCGAGTTATATATTTCCGGAAATTGTTGGTTTCCGAGGTGTGGATCAGAGTATTGAATTGTGATTTTGATCAATGATATTTTGTGATTATTCAAGGGATCGAGATCGTACGCTTGGCGAGGGATCTTCCGCCGGATCTCGGGATTAGCGCGTTTGCGTGCTGTGCTTGTCTGTGAGTGGACATTTCTTTTCACTGATTGGTTGCGAGTCTTTGTTATACGTTTTATGAGCATGAGCATGCATATGAGATTATGATTTATACGAGCATGTGCTTTATAATTATGCATTTACGAATATGCATCGACGAATATATTTTCATAATTATATATTACGAATATGCATTTATATTATGCATTATAAATTTGCATGAAATGATTTATGATTTGGTTTACACAGAGTACAGTCTTAGTACATGTGGTTGTATTGATACACTTGTATCCCGGCTGATCCCCGAGGATGTTTACCGGGGGAGGCTGTGACCCTTGACCCGAGGCCTTTACCGGGGGGGGGGGGGGGGGGGGGGGGGCAGACCTCTGACCTGAGGCCTTTCTGGCTTGAATCACGTGTGGGTCTGGGATCCCATGATTCGGACTGTACTAGCGCAGATGTGTCCATGAGTGACCCCGTGGGATTTTACGATGCATGCTCTGTACGCGTGAGGAGTTAAAGTCTCCCTCATGCACCATATCATTTTCATGCATTTAGACTCGCATATGTTTTTATAACATATATTATTCGGCGAAAAACATTTATTTTCGTCCACTCACTCTAACAGTTTATATGTCTTTTCCTGGGGTCTTTGTTTTCAATGCCCAGTTTGTAGTTCGGATTCTGGTGTCGCACGTCGCAGTAGGAGGCTTAGTATTCGAGCTACTTTCCTTTCTCAGTAGGTTTCTTGTTTAGTCTACTGTTGTGTATTTATGTATATATATACTAGATGTCACTCTGAATACTCTGATGTTTATATATTCATATGATTTTCCTCGGATTTATGTAAAGTTACAATTTTGCTTATTACTATATTATGATATGATTTTGAGAAATCCAGATGGGATTGGTGCCCACGGTTTGGCTTTTGTGGCATAGGATGAAGTATGTTTCGGGTGCAGGTTAATGGTAATTCCGCGATATAGTGAAATTCTGCCGAAATTTCTATGGTTTTTGAAATTTCGTGTTTTCAAAAGGGGTTTGATTCCGGTTTAGAAAACTAAATCGGAGTTGGGTCCTTTCATCCTCTTATTTATCCATTGTGTAGAAATGATTACTTTATTTTTGCATTTCGAAAAAATGTTTCTTGATTTCCGCATTTCAACTATAGATGTCTTGATTTTTGCATTGCGCAGAAGTATTCTTGATTTCCGCATCATGTAGAAGTACTTTGATTTCCACATAGCGTGGAAGTATGATTTCTTTATTTTCGCATCATACGGGAAGTATGATTGTTCAATTTTCGCTTTGAGCGGAATATTATTATTCGATTTCCATATTATGTGGAAATGTTCTTGATTACTACTTTGTGTAGAGTCAATTCTAATATCTTTATTTCCACATTGCTCGAAATGTTCTTGATATTCGCTTTGCGCATATCAATTTTGATTCTTGCTTCGCACGTGAATGATATTTGATTTTCTCTTTATGTGGAAATGACTTTTCAATCTCCGCATTGTGTGCAAAGATCTCATAGTTCTTATCGTGAAGAATTTTCTCTAATTTCCATTTCGCACGGAAATTATCACGATTGCCACTTTGAGCAAAGTTGGTTCTGATTTCTGCTTTACACAGATATGATTCCTTGATTTCCGTATTTGATCATTTAAATTTCTGTCTTTCCCATAATTGTCTTCGACTTAATATTGTCCAGATGTATATATATTTGATCTTCACATCGTACGAATTGGAGTATTGATTACTGCTTGGTGCAGTAGTGATTACCCGTGGACCACTTTGGGCGGATTACTGATTTGTTCGATTTGTGATACTAAAAGTATACCAGACAAAAAGCCAACGCGCATGAGCCGCGGGATTCAATCCTTTAAATTCACATAAAAAAGAGGTAGTTCTCATCAACATTTTGTTTCAATGATTTTTGCTTGTTATCTAGATTAAGTCCCTATGAAATATGTTGTTCCATAATAGTAAAAGATGTATATCACTATGTTGTTGTAATCTAACTATGTTGCATATTATCTAATTCACTATTCAACTTTGTGTCAAAATAGTACAATTGACACTCATATAATCTGTGTATAATCCAATAATATGGCTGATATCTACTCATTAGAAAACCAAGGACTAGCATGATTCCCACAGCAAAACTATCACTTAAAGAATGAGCAAACCACCCTAACCTATTGTAAAACTGAACTAAAAGGAATGCATTTTCAACCTTAATGCTATCAAATTAGCCCCCGAACACAATGAAAAATTTCATGAGTGTATACAATCTTTACTAAATCGAACACTGAACTAAAACTTTCAAAATGTTGCTGAATGGTAAGGACAAATAATAACTGCATGTCTCTCTGCACCCCAAGCTCCCACTGGAAAATGGAAAATATGTCATCATCTCAACTATATCATTGTCTCAATCAACAATGTCAGTAAAGCTGGTCATCTAAATTAATGGCCTAGTGTTATTAAATTATCTTAAGGGTACAGTAGCTCCAATATCAGCATAAATTCGCCTGTAACAACAAATTTGAATTATACATTATCCTATTCTTTAGAGCAGTTCCACCTCACCTTTTATTCCTATTCTTCAATATCTAATGAAGAGCACACCACGCAACATTCACAGGAAGATCAGATAAGTCGTTCTCTGATATGCCTGGGCACTTTATTTGTTCAGAGATGTAATAATATGTTAAATGCTACAATGATATCAACAACTAACCCAAAGAAAATGACCACTAGGAGATAAATCAAATCAAATTAACCCAAAATTTAACAAAATATCAGACGAATCAAAAGTCACCATTACCAATACTAAGCTCTTATAAACATCAATTGCTAACTATAATGATCAATCTTCAATCACACCTGCAAAAGTCAAAACAATAATCATATCACAGCCATCTAGTATAAACTACAAAACAAAAATAGTAGCTGCGGAGAAGATGAAACTTAGTCGAATTTGCAGACAAACATGATCAAATATAACATCAACAAACTGCAGCTACTATTTTTGTTTTGTCTTCAATTATATAAAATCGAGAACTCACATTCATCAATACATAGATGGAAATTTTAGGCAAATAAAAAAACTTATCGGTAACTGAGAATGAGAGAGTTAGAAGAGGCAGAGAGATTTGAGAGATTTAGACCTTGGGGCAAATTGATAAAGTCTGCTGCTTCAATTGAACAGTGGCCAAATACCAAAATTTATTATTAGATGAAACACCAGAACCCCCAAATGCAACACAAAGTTACAATTTTGGCATTCTTATTTATTTAAACAAAAATTAGTCGACGTCTTAGATAAAATTATGAAATCTAAACTTGGATGACACAAATCAGCGTCTCCGTCGTCCAAGTAAAAAATCCTGAATTTAGGGGTTAGGGCCTAACTGTTTAGGGTTTAGGGTTGTGCTTGACTTGGACGATGCAAAAATGGAGTCTCCATCGTCCAAGTGTGTCCCTTCAATTCTTCTGATTCAATTCGATTGAAAAAATCATCGATCGATCTGATCCGCTCCTCGACCGATCCGATCCGATCCTCGATCGATCCGATCCGATCCTAGATCGATCCTAGATCGATCCGATCCGATCCGGATCGATTAATTAATTAATTTTAATTTACGTACGTCGGTCGAACCAACCATGCGTGCACGTGTGTAATTAATTAAGTACAAAATTAATAGTTGTACATACGTACGTACGTACTCCTCCTCATAATATTTATATTAATTATTGATCGATGATGCATCTTATATTACAATAATTACAATAATAAATTACCAATTAACACCCCTCGTCACTACAAGATTGTACTCTTCGTCATAATCGTCATCATCCTCATCCCCGTTATCCGATTGCTCATCGATCCTCCCCATCCTACTCAACATCGTCCGACGAATAACCTAAGTCCTCATCCTCGTCCTCATCTTGCACGTCTTCTTCATCTACCTCATTAATTGCATCAATAATCTCATCTTCAGTTAGATCTATACAACCATCAGGCATGGGTAACCGTTCACCATCTTGACAGTAGTCTTTTCTATCGTACATCTGGGTGTCTTCTTTGTATCATTGAATACTGCATTATTGCATTGATCAATATATTGCCTCGCATTTTAGCCTTCAAAAAAAATTCCCTTTCAAAAAAATATTCAAAATTTTCACAAGATCGAATCAGATTCAAATATGGCTTTAGAATTGTAGAAATGAAGTATTGATGGATTAAGTGAAGATATTTATGATCTATGTTATAGAAATGTAATGGACATTGAGTTGTTGACCACTTCTTCTGAAGCTTCTTAATAATGAAAATGACACGGTGATGAAATCACCTACTAATGAGAAAGATCGTTGAAAGGATAATGAATTCACATGTCGAATGTAATCAAAATCTAGATAATAGTTCTACTATACCCATAGTTTCTCGAAAATAGGCATTTGAAGCCATAATTACATTATATAACATTTTCCTACAAAATGAAAAAAAATTGTCAAATGTGGTGCATGCATTCTAAAGATTAAGGACAAAGTTAATTTTGGTTTAAATGGAAAAAAAAATGCTAAAGAGGTCACTCATATTTGACGGTTAAGAAGAACTGGTCACTAATGTTTAACAAATATCAGATTAGTCACTCATGTTTTTACCTTGTCTTTTAGATTGGTCATTTTGTCTATTTTTTATGTTAAAAAAATACACATGTGACACACACGTGCTTTACTTAAATGAATATTTTTGTCATTGTCAAGCTAATAAACTTATTTCTATGCGCTTTATAAATAAAGGAATATGTTTTTTTTATGTCCAAACAAAACAAAGTGATCAATTTGAATGACAATGTAAAACATGAGTGACCTATTCGATTTGTCAAACATTAGTTACCAATCCGTCTTAACTATCAAACATGAGTGACAATTTTCACTAAAAACAATGAAGAAACCAGCTACAATAAGTTTTTCCTTTTCATGACATAGCTGAAATGATCAAGAGAATAGAAGTTCTCAACTGAAAATTTTTATTTTATGTATATTTACAAATTTAATATATAATTTGATGTTTTTTATATTCAATTGTTACTTTCCTTATAATATTCATATGACCTATCGGAAGAGAACAAAAGGTATTATCTTAGAGCAACTCCAACAATATCACAGAAAGTTTGCTTATTTTGTTCAAAAATGAAGCCGAAACCTATTTTAGCTAATCACTTGTATAAATTTACTCCAACAATATCACTTAAAATTTAGTTAGATTTAAACATATGCTTAGTTTTGATTGGTTGATAATAAAATATTTATTTATTAATATAATTATTAATTACATTTACAATCTAGAAGGAAAGTATTAATTACAATATTGAATGTTTCGTTACCTATAATTTATGTTTTCGGTATAGAAATAGGGGATGAAAATATAAAATATAGGGAATCTCTAAATTGGCTAATAAGATAGGGGAGCTGCTGGAGTGAATTTTAAGAGAAAATCTTTATATTTTAGCTAAAAATAATTTATAGGGAATCTGCTGGAGTTGCTCTTATGCATTTGGTGAGTTTGTTAATATTTTGAACTGATCATGAGTTGAATTGTAAAACAAAATATATGTTACTCAAGTGAGTTTATTAATTTATCGAACTTTCACTATACATACATCGTTTACAAGTACTAAGTTAATCATTGCGACTTAACCATAATTCAAACAAAAGCAAAAACAAAAACACATTCTTAACTAAATATGTGATATATGAGTCACAAGAACGTAAATAGATATATACAATTGATCAAAATCCGGGTGAATGGCAAAGAACAACAGTAAAACTGTATGAAGATTATCAGCCGCAACAGAGCGAGCAAAAGTGTGTGTCAATGAGAATCTCTATACATACATAAATTGTACGGTGATTCGGACAACTGAAATGTGAGCTCATCCTACCGAGCACTACTGACCAAAGACCAACAAGATACAATAGACAAATCACTTCTTTGTGTAACGAAAAGTAGACTTTTAATTATAAGCTTTGTGAAGATCCGGCTCTAATTCGTTTAGGGAGAATCGAAACATCAAAGTTTTGGATGAATACGCACTCGGTAGAGTCGACCTACTATCTTCTATATGCCACATGGGCATGTGACATTTACACTAGTGTGTGAGACATTTGTCTTATTCTCAATTGCTTTTGAACTGGAATGTATAGCACATGAAAATAATACACCGTACTCGGTTGCTCTCCGCAGATTTTCCAACATTAACACCAAGCACCAAAGACACCCCATTTCCTGGTTTTTGTTTTTGTTAGGTCTATTGTGTCAATTTCATCACGATTTCGATTCATGATTCCTCATTTCCTCTGGTAAGATTATTTCTCCTACTAGTCTTTCGCCCCCACAGTAGTCTTTGGAAAAATCCAAAGACGACACGCATCGATCAGAAGTTAAATACAGTTCAAGAGATCAAATCCGCAGCTTCACAAACTGCATCACTGAGTCTGCTGACAACCATGAAAGAACATGTCAAGAAAACCAAGCTAAGAGCATTCATTAATCTCAAGAAAAATTTAAAATTTTGAACCTAATCTTATTATGTTCTGGTCTAGCCTGTGAGCAACTCACTCCACAAAATTTCTAATTAGTTTTAGAAAAGCACAGGAAGTAAATAGAAGACACCTCCCCTAGTACACGAGATTCCCAACACTTCGATACAAAACAGACAAAAAGGAAGCTCGGCAAGCAGGTAAACTGCAGATGTCTCGTCCGGAAAAATCGTGAAGCCAATCACTTCTTCACTTCTTCATAGTCAGCCTCCGGAGCTTGTTCACCGCCCTGTGAACCTCCAGATGAAGAGTCCCCACTGGAACCAGAACCACGAGACATGTGCTCTCCTATCTTTGATAAAGCCTTGTTGGCAGCATCAAGCTTCGTTTTAATCTCGTCAACACTGTCACGGGTAGTGGCCTGTCTCAAATCTGAAACTGCATCCTCAATCTCTTTTGCAACCTCAGTTGGAATCTTGTCTCTGTACTCGTTCAAGCTCTTCTCAATGCTGTAGATGGATGTGTCAGCACTGTTCCTGAGATCAATGAGAACTTTCCTCTCTTGATCCTTCTGAGCATGCAATTCTGCCTCCCTGACCATTCTGTCAATCTCATCTGGTGTGAGCCCACCTGATGAAGTGATGGTAACATTTTGCTCTTTGCCAGTAGCCTTGTCCTTCGCAGAGACAGTAACAATACCATTGGCATCGATATCAAAAGTTACTTCAATCTGAGGCATACCCCTGGGTGCTGGAGGAATACCCATTAGCTCAAACTCTCCAAGGAGCTTGTTGTCAGAAGCCATTTCACGTTCACCTTGTAGTACCTTGATGCCAACCTGGGTTTGGTTGTCGGCAGCTGTGGAGAATACCTGCACATGAGCCAAATAAACAAAGACGATCAACGAGAGCCAAATCAGCCAGTATAAGACACACTTGGCAAGACAATCTCCCCAAAGACATATAACACCCATTACAGCAATCTTAAACCAAACACAATACATGAGAACCAATACAAGGAACACTTGAGAAACATGTAAGCATAAAATAGATCCAAGTAACACAATTATCCCCTAAGATGTTTGGCACGCATTACATAAACATCAGTGACATTATAAAAGGCTTTGGAGTATAAAGACTCACCTGACTCTTCTTTGTCGGAATGGTAGTATTCTTGGTAATCAATCGGGTGAAGATGCCACCTAATGTCTCGATACCAAGCGATAGTGGAGTAACATCAAGAAGAAGCAGCTCCTTGACATCACCACGAAGGATACCTCCTTGGATGGCAGCACCCATAGCAACTGCCTCATCAGGATTTACACCTTTGCTGGGTGCTTTACCGAAAATTTCTGTTACCACCTCTTGCACTTTGGGAACACGGGTCATCCCTCCAACGAGAAGCACCTCATCAACATCCTTGATAGATATGTTGGCATCCTTCAAACAATTCTTACATGGCGCCTTTGTCCTCTCAATCAAGTTATTTACCAGACTCTCAAATTTTGATCTGGGCAGTGTAATGTTCAGATGTTTAGCACCTGAAGAATCAGCTGTAATGAATGGCAAGTTTATCTCAGTTTGAGACGTTGACGAAAGTTCAATCTTAGCCTTCTCAGCTGCCTCCCTAAGCCTCTGCAATGCAAGCCTATCTTTCGAAAGATCAATACCCTCAGTTCTCTTGAATTCGCTCACTAAGAAATCCAACAGAGCATTGTCAAAATCTTCTCCTCCCAAGAATGTATCACCATTTGTTGCTTTCACCTGGAGAAGTGATAGATGTTACCAACAGATTCCAAGAATAAGAAAAAAAGAGATTAAACTCAAAGACAGAATGCATACCTCGAAAACACCATTGGATATCTCCAGAATGGATACATCAAAAGTCCCACCACCAAGATCAAATACTGCTATCAAACCTTCCTTGTTGTTCATACCATAGGAAAGCGCAGCAGCCGTTGGCTCATTTATGATTCTCTGTACATCTAGGCCTGCAATTCTGCCTGCATCTTTTGTTGCTTGTCTCTGGGCATCATTGAAATAAGCTGGAACAGTAACCACGGCCTTTGAGACAGACTTCCCGAGGTAAGCCTCGGCAGTTTCTTTCATCTTTGTCAGAACGAAAGCGCCAATTTGGCTCGGGGAATACTGCTGTCCATTAACTTCAACCCATGCATCTCCATTGGAAGCTTTGACTATCTTATACGGAACCATCTTCATTTCTTTTTGTGTCTGAGCATCATCGAAACGTCTACCAATCAGACGCTTGGTTCCAAAGACTGTGTTTGTTGGGTTTGTCACCGCTTGACGCTTTGCTGGGGTACCAACAAGTAGCTCACCTTTTTGATTGAAGGCAACTACTGATGGTGTTGTCCGAGCTCCTTCGGAATTTTCAATAACTTTGGGGTTCTGTGTCATTTCACATAGATTAGTCATGAATCATTTGGATATCACAGTTAAAACAAGTCAATTGAGAAATCAACAATAACGTAAGAGTTTGCATTACCTTCCCCTCCATTACGGATACACATGAGTTAGTTGTACCCAAGTCAATCCCAATAATATCACTACCAGCAGGTTTAGAGCTGTTCAAATCAAAGTATAACATTAACAAGATGCCCAATAAACAATGGTACAAGAAAACCTACATTCTCAAAAGTAACTAAATAGATTAGGCGATTCATAACTACCTGAAAGTTCTAGCCAAGCTAGACCAATTTGCTCCCAAATGTGATGACTTGGTAGTACTGGTGAACTGCGCAATGTTAATGACACAGCATAAGTTTCACATTAGTAACAGTACAACTATAATTTAGAGCTTTCACCCCGCTGTGGCCCCATCACAAAAATAATATAAAAAATAAAATAAAAAGGTTGCCATTTGCCAACAACAGACAAACTCATGAATCAAAACATATACCCAATTATCCAAAATATGTGAAGATAATTAAAGTGAATTTTCTACTGTTGGAGGCAAGAACGCATAAAAATCCCATCTTCACAAACTCAATTGTCCCAAGTTAAAATCCAAAGCAAATACCAATCAAATGTCTAAATTTCATACATATGGGATCCACATAAATTCTTGGTTAAAGTATCCAATCTTTCTACACAAGCATAAAAATTTAACAATCAGATACAACAGACGCTGCATCTAACATCAACAACAAATCAAAGCGACAAAACAAAAACAAAAGGTATTCAAACTTCCCGGTCCTCGTTCTATTTTGCTTCATCATATATAAAACAAAAACCAAAAATAAAAAACCTCATCCCAAAAAGTCCAAAACAAATCAAAAACAGAGAAATGGTTCACGGCAGATCTGAAAAGAGAAGAAGGAGGAGGAGGGGAGACGTACTGATCGGTACGCACAAAGAGGTGTTGACGCGATATCACGACGGCGAAGAGATCGGAGCAACGCAGCGGTGGCCATGGCTGCTTTAGAAGGGCAGAGAGACAGAAGTTTCAGAGAATTAGGGTTTAGGGTTTTGTGAAGAGAGGAGAGAGAGGCGTTTTATAAGGCGGAAAGTGGAGAGTGAAAATACGGCGCCGTTTGGATTAGTGATTCGAGCTTGTGTTACGTGGCCAAAAGGGTGGAAAAAGGCAACGTGTAGATAGAACAGTAGAAAGCTTTATCCGTCACATGCCTAATAAAGTCCTAAATGTTTAAGGTAATTTAGTCTTCCTAATTTTTTTTTGTGTCCTGTGCTATTTAGTTACGGATTAAATTAGATAGATATAGAGAATTCTTGTTATATCGGAACATTTATTGTAACATATCGTATCAATCTATATTTAAGGCATTCTATCAATGAAAAAAGGACACAATTTTCAGTTTACATATTTTCTTTTTGCAACACGTTATCAGCAAGACTCTAACTTGATAGTCATCACCATAAAAATAAAAATAAAACTAACCTTCAGAAAAAGCCTTCATTACCTCCGCCAGGCATCATCTTCATCGTCGGCCTCTTCCCTGTGTGTTCCTGCCAATCGACACACACAAGCTTCATCTTCTCTTCCTACGTCGTTAAGATTGAGCAACTTCGAGGAATCGTTTCAAAAGAGCTTCCACTTCAAATCTTTCATCAAGTGTACCGGTCATACCGAGCACAACACTCATCGAGGTAAACTTTTCTAAACCACTAATCTATAAATCTAGGATCAAACTTACTTACCGTAAAACCCTAGATCTAGGATTATTGGAATTGTGATATGAGTTGTTTTATATTACATGTTTTACCCTAGTTCCTAGTTCCTATGGGCCTATATCCATAAAGTATAAGTGACGGTCATGGGGGAGTCACGGTTTAGAAAAGAAAAGAAAAGGGGAATCGATCTTATGTGACGGTTAGTCACAATTGCTGGGTGTGGTTTTTGCCACCGTTTTATTATCGATTGTGTGACCATATATCATAGATCACGTTCTTATTCATTAAAACTTGAAGTTTTGTGATCGTAGTTTTCGACCGTTACTAATAAAATAACTTTGTGTGTTTTTGTAGATGAATTCGAATAAGTCAGGAAGGCCGAAATTCGACATCATTGACCTTCAAGGCAATGAGTATCACTGTTGGGTCTCAAATGTGGCAACTACATTCATCGGAAAGACGTTGTCTCTGTAATTTTTCAAGTTTTGATTTTGTTTTTGGGTTACTTTTCGGTCAAAAATTATTAAGACACTTGTCTTGTTTTTTATTATGAACATCTATGATGTATTTTTTTTGGCAATAATGAACTTTCTCTATTTTTTTCGGTATATGAAAGTGTTGAGAATGTTCTATTTCATACAATTCTAGTGTATGGTTCGATGTTTTTACATATATGGTAAAGCGATGTACATATATCTTTAAAAACGTCCTTAAAACAAAGCAGATTATTTTGATCGCTGGATATTTTCAACCCATCGAAAATTGTCACTGTTGATCATTTTCGATCCATCAAGGTTTGCCTCGATCCATCGAAGCAAAGCTTCTGTTCCAAAATATTTACGATATCAAAATTTGATGGATCGAAATTTGATCCGTCGAAAATATTTTCGATCCATCGAATTTTGATATCGTAAATTCAATATCGTTTTAGGTTTCCTTCGATCCATCGAAAAATATTTTCAACCCATCGAAGGAACCACCCTAGACACCTTTTTTGATCCATCGAAGATTCTCTTCGATCCATTGAAAATCTGGTATCGGAAAATCACACTTTTATTTTAGGTTTTCTTCGATCCATCGAGGTATTTCTTCGATCCATCGAGGTATTTCTTCGATCCATCGAAGATGTTACCCGAATGTGATGGTTTTAGATGAGTTTTTCATCTGTTTCGTTGGCTTATGATGTTGTTTATACATCGGTTTATGTTATGCCATACCAGCACTCAACAAGGGTCACACCCTTATTCAAATCTTTAAGTGTATACTGAAAGTGTACATTTGGTCTTTAGTAAAAAGACTTACTTATTTACATTAATTTTGTAGATGTCTCAAGGAAAAATTGAGTGTCTAGTAGATAGTGGTACTACTCATACCATTCTGCGGAATAGGCAACTATTTACAAATCTTTTTCCATACAAATCCTCAGTGACTACCATGATTGGTGCAACGCCTATTATACAAGGGCATGGTTCACTACAACTTTTCTTCCCATTGCCGGCGACTTTTATGTCGCCGGCAATGTTTTTGGACATTACCGGCGATTTTTGCCGGAAAAATCGCCGGTAATGTCTTTTTTTTTTTTAACATTACCGGCGACATAAATGTAAGTCGCCGGTAATGTCTTGCCGGAAAAGACATTGCCGGCGACATACATTTTTGTCGCCGGTAATGTAAAAAAAAAAAAAAAAAAAGACATTACCGACGACATAAATTAAGTCGCCGGCAATGTCATTACCATCGAGACATTGCCGGCGACATACATTTATGTCGCCGGCAATGTCTAAAAAAAAAAAAAAGACATTACCGGCGACTTAAGTCGCTGGCAATGTTAAAAAATCGTTGGTAATGTTAAAAAACATTGCCGGCGACTTAAAAGTCGCCGGCAATGAGTCATTATGTGGTAGTGGTTCTGCAGAGTTTCTGTTGCCCCATGGTACAAAATTATATATCACTGATGTCTTATACGCGCCAAAGACCAATCGAACTTTGCTAAGTTTTAAGGATATTCGTGTCAATGGTTTTCACTTGGAAACTTATTGTGAGAATGGAAATGAACTATTGTGTATAACCTCTATTAAATGTGCCCGCAATTTAGAGAAGTTTTTCGGCTATTCGTAGTAGTTTATATCTAACTACAGTTCAGATTATTGAATCCAATGTCGTGACTCACACAACTACATGTGATTCTGATTCATTTAAGCTTTGGCATTTTCGACTAGGACACCCAGGTCATGACATGATGATCAAAATCTTAAAAAATACTCATGGTCATCCGTTCTTTAGAGCGAAAAAACACGTGGGAATTCCTATATCCATCAATTTAGATTGTGAGAATGAGACTACTCCTCTCAATCCTGGCTTGGTCTCCAAGACGAGTGCAACACCATCCCGACAAAATACTGCTAAGGCGTTGTGCGTTATCCCACCAGATACATATGTTGCAATCTTTGATGCGCATTGCTCGTTTTGCAAAGCTTGTTCTTTAGTAAAGTTATAGGCACGTCCTTCTTTTGTTGTTGATAATAATAATAATATTCCATTCTTACAATGGATCTAAGGTGATATTTGTGGACTTATCAAACTTGAATGCAGACCATTTAAATATTTCATGGTTTTGATAGATGCATCAACGCGATAGTCACACATTGTTTTGCTATCCACAAGGAACGCCGCGTTTGCAAAACTTCTGGCTCAAATCATTAAGCTAAGGGCTCACCACCCGTATCATCCAATCAAGTCAATTCGATTAGATAACGTTGGAGAGGTTTACTGGATGTCTGTTGGGATTGAAGTTGAACATCATGTTCCTCATATTCATTCTCAGAACGGTTTAGCAGAGGCTCATATCAAGCAGCTACAGCTTGTGTCTAGAGCTTTGGTAATGCATACAAATTTACCGATCTCTGCTTGGGGATATACAGTGTCACACGCAACTATGCTTCTTCGTTTTCGACCCTTAGCCCGCCACCATTCAGTATGTACCAGTTGGTTACTGGATATGAGCCTGATGTTTCACATTTGCGTAGTTTGGTTGCGCGGTTTATGTGTCAATTGCGCCTCCACAGCGCATTAAAATGGGTCCTCAAAGAAGATTAGGCATTTATGTTGGTTATGAATTTCCAACGATAGTCCACTATCTTGAATCTTTGACATGAGATCTCTTTACTGTTAGATTTCCAGATTGTCAATTTGATGAGACATATTTCCTACCGTTAGGGGGAGATATAAATAGATCTATTCCAGTTGAACGTCAGGAATTGACGTGGTTTAATCACATTGTGTCTCATCAGGATCCTCGCACGTTTCAAAGTGAGAAAGAAGTGCGAAGAATATTTGATCTTCAGCAAGTAGTAGACTCTATGCCTGACTCATTTGTTGATATCACTAAAGTGACGATATCGGATATACCTACTGCAAATGTTCCTGGAAGGTTGGAAATCCCAAAAAAGGGATTTGTTAGTGGAAACACCGGGCAAGGAAACGTTCATCTTTCTCATGTGAAAGGTGTTGCGTCGGCCTCGACTCCCACCAAAAAGAGGGGGAGACTAAGAAAATCCACAGATGAGCTGCTGGTTAAAAGGCAGACCATCAAGGCACAAAAAGATCCATTCATCATCAACATTGTGAATCCTTCACATAAGATTGTCTCTGACTACAATTATGTCCTTGAATCACAATTGGCATCTCTGGGGGACACTCCAGAACCTTTTGTGATATCAGAGAACAAAGAAATCTCGCTTATAACAAATGATGTGCACGTTTTTATGGATAGATCTTCCATGTTAGTTAATGATGCATTTGCTTATTTCGTCGCTTAGGAGATTATTGACGACAATGAAGTGGAACCCCGCTCTATTATTGAATGTCAATGTAGAGCAGATTGGCCGAAATGGAAGGTTGTAATCCAGGCTGAAATAGACTCTCTGATTAAAAGGTATGTTTTCGGTCCGGTTGTGCTGTGTCCACTGAATTTTAAGGCGGTTGGACATAAATGGGTCTTTGTTCGAAAGCGTAATGAGAATAATGAGGTATTGCGATACAAAGCTAGGCTTGTAGTGCAGGGTTTCTCTCAGCACCCTGGAATTGATTATGAGGAGATGTATTCTCTTGTTATGGACATCATCACTTTCCGCTACCTGATAAGCTTGGTAGTGTCCGAAAAGCTTAACATGCAGCTTAGAGCATGTACACCGGTGGGAGAAAACAGCACGAGCAGCCTCCAAAAGTGGGTGGCCCCCACCGACGAGAGCACGAGCCAGCAAAAATGGCGTGCAGCGGTGCCTCCTCCTGCCGTGGACCGCCCGTTGATGACGGGTCGAAGCTCCAGTACGAGCTGGAACAGCACCTCCTGCAGCTCGAGCAGGCTGGCGGTCCCCACGCACGGGTGTGACGCCAGCTTCCCATTTTTTTTCGCATGGGACCCACCCGCGCCAGTAAGAATTTTTTTTTACTGTGGGGAGACACGTGGCCCAATAGAAAGCCGCCACGTGTCCTGGTCGGTGCAGAAAAAAATCAGAACGATAAAGTTGGTCTGGACCATAGATTTTGAATCGAAAATCCAATCCAATGGCCCAAATTCAACTGAAACGGCTACTTTTCAATATAACGGTATGAATTAATTATTTTGCAAAAGAAACCCTAAAAAATTGCAAAAAAATTCTGTAAAATTTGCAAATCAGACCCTAAATATTTTCTATAAATACTACATCATTTCATTAACCTCTCACACCAATTTGTGCACAACAAATTTATCATCTCCCTCATTCTCATCTCTCTTTCCTATGTATTTTTTGGCAGATAAATGGCCACTTGGCTTCCTTCGGAGGATTTACAATTGTGCATTTCTTATGTTCGTCATAGTGTGAATCCTCTCACCGGCAACAAGCAAAAGACCGACAAACTGTGGGAAAAAGTCTATGGCGATTATTCGGAAAATTGGGAGATTGGTCAGGGTGAATAAAGCAAGGAAGCTAGGACCCAAATCACAATTTCATCTCATTTTACTAAGTTGAGACCAATTTTGAAAAGTTGGGGTGATGCTCTTGCTTATGCACAAAGGAATCCACAATCCGGTACAAATTTGCATGATGAGGTAATAACTCCTTATAATTTTGGCATCTCCATTTTGTTTGATTTATTTAAATAAATGTTGTCATCTCCATTTTATGTAATATTATTGTGACATAAATTTGTATATTTTTTGTAGCTAAGAAAAGCTCAATCATGGTATGTGGCACAAAAGAAGAAAGAGTTTACAAAGTTTGAATGTTGGGAAGTGGTGAAGAACCATCCTTATTTTAGGTTCATCCAAACTACAACTCCACCTTCTTCCTTTCCATTCGAAGGTACTCCTCCTGTTTGCGAAATGTCTCCCACAATCGATTTGGATAAGAATGAAGAGGTTTTAACACCACAAAGCAACCCCCAAGGTCCCTCTAGTCCGGTTAGACCAATGGGAGTGAAGGCGGCTAAGGAAGCAAGGAAAAAGGGAAAAAAAGGAATGACTCCTACAAATGAGGTACGCGATGAGGCTTTAAAATGCATTGTGGCCAATCAAAAAATTTGGCTCTCCGGCCAAAAATCAAATGATGATAGTGCCCTTGCTTTACACAAAGAGACACTCGCCCTCCAACGCGAGGACTTCTATTTGAGGGTTTTAGCCGAAGAAACAAGGATCATGACAATGGATATGAATGCTTTGACCCCAAACACAAAGAGGTATTTCTCGAAGAGGAAAGCGGACATCCTTAAGAAAGTGGATGACAATGAAGGGGAAGATAGCACTGCAACATTTTCAAACTGTTATCGCCCGCTTAATTTTAGTGATTAGTTTAATTAGTTTGTCTTCATAATAAATCTAGGCTTGGCTTGTCATTATGTAATTTTAATTTTCAAGAAATAAAAACGTTGATTTCTTTATTGAGATAAAATTCAAACAACATGAAATCCAAACACACAAAATTCAAACACACATAATGCAAACACATTAAATAAAAACAACATATTTAGATATGTTCACCGGTTTCAATAAACCAATTATGTTTCACCAAGTCCTTTTGAAGCTCTTCATGGATATAAGCAGATTGGAGATCCACAACACGGTCGCGAAAACGTTCTTCATTCAGGCCATCTCTTCCAACTGGATCTAAAGGAACTCGATTACCTGAACCATCCACTTGCCTATCATAACTAGCGAAGGCGCTGGCTGGGTTTTGTAGATCTTCTTCGTCGTTCTCCTCAAATTCGTCTTCCACAAATTCTTCTTCAACAATCATGTTGTGCATTATGATGCAAGCCAACATGATCATTTTTAATACCGATGTGTGGTGACACCGAGCTGCATGACGAATAATTCTCCAACGAGATTGTAAGATCCCAAAGCACCTCTCCACGTCTTTGCGGTATGACACATGTTTTATTGCGAACAACTTTTGTGGTAGCTCCTGGGGATTGGGAATTGTTTTGACAAACGAGGAGTACCTCGGATATATTCCGTCGGCTAGATAATAAGTGTTGTGGTACGTCATACCGTTGACTTTAAAACTCCGTTGCAGACTTGTACCGGCATGGAGCAAATCGAATATATCTGATTGGTGGAGCACGTTGATATCATTTTGTGCTCCAGGTACCCCGAAGAAGCTGTGCCATATCCACGTGTCATATGAAGCCACGACCTCTAAGATAATAGTGGGTCGTTTCTTCCGGCTCGAGAATGCCCTTGCCAAGCTGTTGGGCAGTTTTTCCATTCCCAGTGCATGCAGTCGATGCTTCCAATCATACTAGGGAATCCCCGAGACCTTCCCATCCTTAGAAGTCGAGTGAGATCAGCTGCATTTGGAGCGCAGAGGTAAATGTCATCGTAAATCTCGTACATGAATCACCCATCCTTGTGATTTCAGCGCACTGATCTGCGGCTGAGCCATACGCCAACATACGAAGAGCACCGGTCATCTTTTGTTGGGGAAGAAGGCCGAGCATTCCAGTGGCATCTAATCTTTGATGCCAAAATTGGTCGTGGTTGCAGAGATCCGTCATTATATGGTTGAATAAGTTCGTACTCATTCTGTACCTTCGACGAAAGGTTTTCTCGTTGAACATAGGGCGTTCGATGAAGTAATCTTCCATAAGATTTTGTCCCCTTGACTCCCTATGCCTTTCTTCATTTCGCCGGTAGCGAGGGGGTTCATCATCGAACGATGTAGCTACCATGACCGCGTCAGTGACGAAGGCATTAGCAACTTCATCATCTTGCTCACGTTTTTGTTGCCTCCTCGTGATAAAATTGTTCAAATCGAAAGGATTCATCTTACTGATGTGGGAATGTGAGGAAATATTTGAAGAAATGTGTGTACGGGTAGAATAGCAAGTGAATTGGAGATGGTGTGAGAATACAATGATCAATTGCTAATTTTTATAGCCAAATTCAGATCATCTTATATCTGAAGATGATGACACGTGGCACACTTTGATTGATCGAAAATCTTATCGGAAATCTTCTTCAATTATTCGAACGATAATGACACGTTGCGTGGACAAGTGGCAGCCCGTGATTGAACAAAAATTTTATCGGAAATCTTCTTCAATTATTCGAACGATAATGACACGTGTAGTGGACAAGTGGCAGCCCATGATTGAACGAAAATCTTATCGAAAATTTGGTTCAATTATTTAGACGTAACGTACTGTGGGAATGACACGTGTCGCCTCGTCAATGGTCGAAAATCTTACCGGAAATATGGTCACATTATTTAAACGATAATGACACGTGTCGCCTATTTATTGGTTGAAAATCTTATCGAGAAATAAACAATTTAAATTTTATAAGTTATGAATAGTAATAAGAGGTGCTATTTTTTACACCGCTGCACGAAAAACAGGAACAACACCTCCTATTCGATGAATAGTGACAGCACCTTCTCAAATAGGAGGTGCTATCCCAATAGGAGGTGCTATATGGGTGCATATGCTCTTATGGATGTGGTTACTGCATATCTCTATGGGGATCTTGAGTTTTAGATATGTACATGAAAGTGTCAGATAGCATTGTTATACCCAATTCAAATAACTCTAAACCACGAAGTGCTCATGTTATAAAATTGAGACGTTCACTATATGGATTGAAATAATCCAGTAGGATGTGGTATACATGCCTTAATGACTACTTGATTAAGAAGCGATTTTAGAGATATACATGAAAGTGTCAGATAGTATTGTTATACCCAATTCAAATAACTCTAAACCGCGAAGTACTCATGTTATCAAATTGAGACGTTCACTATATGGATTGAAATAATCCAGTAGGATGTGGTATACATGCCTTAGTGACTACTTGATTAGGAAGCGATACAAGAATGATGACTTATGCCCTTGCGTGTTCATTAAAAGAACAAGTTCAGGATTTGCCATAATAGTTGTCTATGTTTATGATATGAACATCATCAGAACTCTTAATGAGATCAATGAGACGGTTTGCTACTTGAAATCTGAGTTTGAGATGAAAGACCTTGGTAGGACTCGATTTTGTCTTGGATTAGAGCTGGAATATCGAGTTGGTGGAATTCTTATTCAATAGTCTGCTTATGTCCAAAAGATACTAAGGCGATTTAATATGGACAAAGTGAAAGGACCTGACCCCGATTTAGTTTCCTAAACCAGCATCAGACCCCTTCTGAAAACATGAACTTTCATATCCCGTAGTTACCATTAACCTGCAGCGGAAGATACACATCATCCTATGCCACAAAAGCCAAACCGTGGGTACCAATCCCATCCGGATTTCTAAAAAACATATCATAACGTAAAGCAATAAACAAAACAGTACCTTTACAGAAATCCGGGAAAATCATGTGAAAATATAAACATAATAGTACTCAGAGCGACCTCTAGTATATACATATATACACAACAGTAGGCCAAACTAGAAACCTACAGAGAAGGAAAAGTGGCTCGAACACTAAGCCTCAAACCTTGACGTGCGACAACTGAATCCAAACTGCAAACTGGGCATTGAAAACAAAGAGCACAAGGAAAGACATATAAACTGTTAGAGTGAGTGGACGAAAATAAATGTCTTTCGCCGAATACATATATATGTTTATAAAACATATGCGAGTCTAAATGCATAAAAATCATATGGTACACGAGGGAGACTCTAATCGAAAATCCCGCGGGGTCACACACGAACACATCCGCGCTAGTACAGTCTGAATCACGGGATCCCTGATCCTCACGTGATTCTAGCCAGAAAGGCCTCGAGTCAGGGTACCTGCTCCCCCCCCCTCGGTAAACATCCTCGGGGATCAGCCGAGATGCTAAGTGTATCGATACAACCACTACTGAGACTGTACTCTGTGTAAACCAAATCATAAAGGTTTCCATGCAAATGCATAAAGCGTAATGTAAAAGCATACTCGTAATGCATAATTATAAAAGCATATTCGTAAATGCATAATCATAAAACAAATGCTCGTATAATTCATAATCATAATTGCATGCTCATGATTGTAAAACGTATATAAAAGACTCGCAACCAACAATGAAAAGAAATGTCCACTCACAGACAAGCACAACGCAAAAACGCGCTAATCCCGTGATCCGGCAGAAGATCCCTCGCTAACTGTACGATCCCGATCTCCTGAATAATCACAAATACAAGTGATCAAAATCACAATTCAAAACCTTGAACCACACCTCGGGAACCAATCATTTCCGGAAACATATAACTCGAATATCAACGAAATCGTCAAAAATCCCATAAATACTTTACTTATCCCTCGACACAAACCACCCAAATCAACTCAATAACCTCACGACTACCCTCGGGATGCGATTACGACCAAAACGGTAAAAAACTTCCCAAAAATCCCAGAAAGTCAACCTCGCCGGAGCTCCGCCGTTGACCGCCGCCGCCGGCTGCGGTGCGGCGTCAACGGTGACCAAATCCAGCAAAAATTTCTAGATCTCATCTACTCCTCAAGCCCAACAACTTTTCCTTCTACAATAACCTCCAATTCAAAACACACCAGCCGGAATTGAGCTCGAAAGTTTCAAACTCCATGGATTCCGGTGACCTATTCCGGCGAGCTTCAAACGGCCTCCAAACCTGAAATATTTTCACCCAAAAGCTTCTATGAGTTTAGGGGAGCAAAACCCCCAACCCCATCGACCCCAAAAGTGGCCGAAAAAGCCCACCCGATTCCGGCAAAATTTCTAAACTTCACCGAGTTGGTTCTCCCTCAATACTCAATCAAATCAACCCAAACCAAGTTCAAAACAATAGGAAATCACGAGAGGAAGCTAACCATACCAAGCTTGTGGTCTGAAATGGCCGGATCAGAAAGTCGATGGCGAGTCAACGACAGTGACAAAAATCCTTCGGTCAACACAGGTCAAACCTGGTCAACGATCCAATTTTGGTCAACTCGGCCCAAATGCAACTTTTCGACAATTTTACGACTATTTCAATATTTATACTCGCGACTAAAACGATCAACGATCGAAAATGGATCGAAACCAAACGGATAATACGATTAAATCCAACGATCGGAAATATTCATAACATATTCATCGGACATTGGAAAAATTCTCGGAAAACTCTTACGAGCTCGAAATCATAAACTCTACGACTCTCGTGAAGGAACTCATATCAAATTCATTACTGTCGTGAACTAACCCGCCATATTATCCAATTTCGACTAAACCGCGACTAATCGCGAAACTCGCAAATCAAGTCAGTTAAGTACAATTTCCGGTTCGGGTTCTCACAAATCTACCCCCCTTACAAAAATTTTGACCTCGAAATTTACATACCTGCTAACTGAAAAGATGAGGATACTGCTCTCGCATGTGCTGCTCGGTCTCCCAAGTGGCTTCCTCTACGGAATGATTATGCCATAAGACCTTTACAAGCAGAATAACTCTGTGCCTCAACTCTTGTACAGGTCGATCAAGAATCTACACTGGCTCCTCCACATAGGTCAAATCTTCCCGTATAGGAAGCTGATATGGTGCTAAAACATGTGATGGATCCGAAATGTACTTCCGCAATATAGATACATGGAAGACATCATGCACTCTAGCCATCTCTGAAGGTAACTCCAACCTATATGCCACAAAACCAACTCTCTTTGTGATCTTATAAGGACCAATACACCGTGGCCGAAGTTTGCCACGCTTCCCGAAACGAATTACTCCTCTCCAAGGAGACGATTTCAGGAAGACCCAATCGCCAACCTCGAACTCAAGACTCTTTCTCCTCACATCTGCATAGCTCTTCTGTCGATCTTGAGCAATCTTCAGTCTGGCTCTAATGATCTGAATATCCTCAGTGGTGCTCTTCACCAAATCAGGACCAATGAGCCAACGCTCACCCACCTCACTCCAACACAATGGAGTACGACACTGATTCCTGTACAAAGCCTCATAAGGTGCCATATCGATATTGGCCTGATAACTGTTATTGTAGGCAAACTCGATCAAATGAAGCTGCTGGTCCCAATTTTCTTTAAACTGTAATACACAGGACTGCAACATGTCCTCTAGGGTCTGAATGGTCCTCTCAGACTGCCTATCAGTCTGAGGATGGAAAGCTGAACTGAAATGTAGTCTGGTCCCTAAAGCTTGCTGCAATGCCTGCCAAAACTCTGAAGTGAACTGACTATCTCGGTCAGAAATGATGGACACAAGCACACCATGCAAACGAACAATCTCAGCCAAATACAGCTTCGCTAACCTGCCTACTGAAATCTTCCCTGGAAGTGCAAGGAAATGAGCTGATTCCGTCAAACGGTCCACAATGACCCAAATACCAGTGTTACCAGCAAAAGTACGCGGTAACTGATATATGAAATCCATAGTGATATGCTCCCACTTCCAAACTGGAATCTCTAAAGGCTGTAGCTTTCCAGCAGGTTTCTGTCTCTCTGCCTTCACTTGCTGACAAATGAGTCATCTGCTCACGTACGCTGCAATTTCCCTCTTCATATTCCGCCACCAATAGTAAGCTCTAAGTGTGCGAAACATCTTCGTACCGCCTAGATGCATAGCGTAAGCAGAACGATGGGCTTCATTTAAGATCTCATTCTTCAAGCCCTCGTCTCTGGGTACACAAAGTCTGGCTTTGAACAGCAATGTACCGTCACTACTCAATTGAAACTCTTTTGGCACACCATTCCGAATCATGGTCTTCTTGTCCAACAGATAAGAATCTGCATCTTGAGCTTCACGGACCTGATCAACCAATACTGGTCGAACCTGGAAGCTAGCCAACAAGGCTTCATCATCATCCCACTCTAACTCAGCTCCCGTAGCCCCTAACTCTGCTAACATGGAAACTCTGGCCACACGCACATGAAACAATGAAGCTCCAGATTTCCGACTGAGTGCATCGACAACGACATTAACCTTCCCTGGATGATACTCAAAGGTACAAGCATAGTCATTGATCAACTCCATCCATCTGCGCTGTCTCATGTTCAGATCTGGCTGCGTGCACAAATAAGTGAGACTCTTGTGATCTGTATATATCTTACACTGAGCTCCGTACAAGTAGTGTCTCCAACTCTTCAAGGCTAATACAATGATAGCCAACTCCAAATCATGCGTAGGATAATTGACTTCATGTGGTTCTAACTGCCTGGAACCATAAGCCACCACTCTGCCATGCTTCATCAAAACACAACCAAGACCCAATTTCGATGCATCACTGTAAACCACATACTCTCTACTGTCGTCAGGTAGAGTCAGAACCGGTGCAGTAGTCAACTTCTCCTTCAAGAGCAAGTAACTCTCCTCACAAGCATCGGACCACTCGAACTTGACGCCTTTCTTCGTCAATTTGGTAAGTAGAGTGGCAATCTGTGAAAAATTCTGCACAAAGCGCCTATAGTAACCTGCCAAGCCTAAGAAACTCCTGATCTCTGATACAGTGGTAGGTCTACTCCAATTCAATACGGCTTTAATCTTGTCAAGATCCACGCTGACTCCCTCAACAGATATCACATGACCCAAAAACTTCACGCTGCTCAACCATAACTCACACTTGCTTAACTTTGCAAACAACTGATTATCTCGTAAAGTCCGCAAAACAGCTTGCAATTGTTTCTTGTGCTGGCCCACCCTCTTGGAGTAAATCAGGATTTCGTCGATGAATACGATCACAAACTTGTCCAGGAATCGCTTGAACACCATGTCCATCAAATCCATGAAAGCTGCAGGGACATTAGTCAACCCAAACGGCATAACCAAGAACTCATAATGCCTGTACCGTGATCTAAAAGTTGTCCTGGGCACATCCGACTCTCTGATCCTCAACTAATGGTATCCAGACCTGAGATCAATCTTCGAAAAGACTGAAGCTCCCTTGAGCTGATCAAACAAATCGTCAATCCATGGTAATGGATACTTGATCTTCACCATAACCTGATTCAGCTTCCAGTAGTCAATACACAACCGCATGGAACCATCCTTCTTCCTCACAAACAACACAGGAGCACCCCACGGTGAAACACTAGGTCGAATGAAACCTTTCTCTAGCAACTCTTGAAGTTGAATCTGTAACTCCTTCAACTCCGCTGGTGCCATACGATAAGGTGCCTGAGATATAGGTCCAGTGCCTGATAAAAGCTCAATGGTGAAATCAATCTCTCTGACTAGAGGAACACCTCGTAACTCTTCCAGAAATACATCTGAAAACTCAGAAACAACCTCAATATCACCAATGTCTGGTACAACAACCTTTGTATCCACAACATGAGCTAAGTATGCCACACAACTATTCTTCATCATCTGCTCGGCCTTCATCGCTGAAATCACACATGGCAGGGAAGTATTCTTCTCACCGCGAAACAATATCTTTGGGAAACTTGGACGTCGAAAAACCACCTCCTTCTTGTGACTGTCAAACATAGCCCAATGTGTCTCTAAGAAGTCCATACCCAAAATCACATCAAAATTGATAATGTCCAGCAACAACAAATCCGCGGCTAAACCATAACCTCCCACAAAGATCTTACAATCTCTATACACCCAACCAATACTTACAACCTCACCGGATGGATACAACACTCTCCACAACCCCGGAAGTAGAGATCCAGACATAGTAGCAAAAGATGACAATCTAAATGATATGAATAAATGCTTAGCACCTGGATCTAGCAAAGTAAGTACTGGATAGCCAAACACATGCAACGCACCAATGACAACCTCTGGCGAAGCTCTGCCTTCACACAATAACATAGCATGAACTTTGGCCTGTCCAGCTGGTCATCCACGCTGATTGTGACTCTGTTGTCCGCCCTGTCCAGAAGATTGTACTGGTCGAGCTCCAGAAGTAGTACCTCGATTTCCTCCTGAACTCTGAGCTGCTTGACCACCAACACCAGCAAACTGGAGACACTCCCTCGCAAAGTGACCCTCCTGGCCACAACGATAACAAATGGTAGAACCCCGCTGACAAGGACCAAAGTGATGCCTATTGCAGAAATTGCACAATGGATACTCCCTCGGTACAGCAAAAGTGCCACCAGTACGTCGAGGATAGCTGGATCCACTGGAACTCCCACTGGACTGTGGTCTCTGTGGCTGATTCCTCCTTCATATTTGTCTCTGCCTAGCCATACTAGCAAGATATCTATAAGGTCCACTGCCAGATGATAATGTCGATCCAGAAGTGCCTGAACTCAGCCTCTTGGAAGGTCCTGACTCGGTCCACCTTCCTTAAATCGTCAAGACTGGAATTACATCTGCCTCTCCCTCTCTATGTCCTCGCCTCAGAGTGCAGCACTCACAAACTCATCAAAGTTGTCTCGAGGTATCGTAGTCAATGTTCACTTGATATTCAGGTTCAAGTCCAACTCAAATCTCCTGTACTTGGCTTCCTCTGAGGCCACCATATCACGAGCAAATTGAGACAAACGAGTAAATTTATCCCGATACTCAAGTACTGACATGCTACCCTGTCTCAGGTTTGTGAACTCCTCATACTTCCTCTGCTGCGTAGCCTAGTTGAAATACCTTTGCATAAACAAATCTCTGAACAATGTCCATGGAGTATCAACCGGAACTCTATCAGTGCTAACCCACCAAAAGTATGCATCAGACTCAAGCAAATCAACTGCTGCTACTGTCATCTGCTTAGGAGTAAAATGCAGACGCTCACAAACTCGTTCAACCTGAACCAACCAAGCCTCACATATCTCTGGATCAGCTGAACCCGAGAAAACAGTTGCTCCAGCTGTTCTAGCTTTGACCACAGGGTCAAAATGCTCCTCTAAATGCAATACTCGTATAAGCAAGTCATGCGTCTACATTTATTGTTATCCATCTCTGATCTCCAACCAACAAATTTAATCAAATGGGTAGTCTGAAAGTTAAAACACATATCTGATTATAAAGCTATCTGAATTCACAATTGGCTCAATCATCTTCTTCTCGAGATTAAAAGCTCAAATGTGTGGTTAAAGTATGAAGATGATCAAGATTGAGACACAAATCACCTGTGATCAAATTGCCGAACAATTATTGTTATTTTTGTTTGGATTCACTTATTTAGTGTGTTATCTATCCATTAGCAACCTCTTTGATATTATATTAGGGAGACCATGTTATCATTTGAAAATCATGTAAATTTGAATTAATCGGCATCATACATCTTTCAAGTGTGTTGTTTTATAGCCAACTTCTCATTGATATCCTTCATCCAGAGAGAGAGGAGAGAGAGGAGAGAGAGGAGAGAGAGATAACAATGGCATGATTGGCATCGATGGACTCTGGCGGTGTAATAGATTGTTATTGATGGAAGGGTGAGGTATAGATAGAAAAAGTCAAGGATAAAATTGGAAGTATATTGTACAAATTTATTAGAAGAGGTTTAAAGAGCAATTATGGAGGTGTAGTGTTGTAAGATTTCTACTCCTCTAAAACTTAATGAATTATGAACTAACTCATAAGCGCAAAGAGTGATCTTCACTCGCAAGTATACGGGGCAAGTTATGGTATTTATAAAGGTAGTCGAGTGTCGAACCCACTAGGATTAAGCAATATAACTCCTTAACATAGAAATAACTTAGACTACAGACAACTAGACACCAACTTGACTCAAAGACTAAAAGAAAAGATGGAAGTGTATCTCACACTACAAGTCCTTTGGAGACTTGACATTGCAAGGAATGATGCAATTACGGTGAGTGACTATACGAGTTAATTGGTTGATTAACTAACTAAATAAAGTGAAAACATAAAGTGAAGCAAATGAAATGAAATGTTTGGTCAGCTAGAGATATCTCCACTAGCCAACTCAATGTACAAACAATGTCCAAGTTATGAGTTTAGTTTGATTCACACGTACTTATCCAATTTGTTATCTTTAGGAATCACCATTGGTTGTGAACCGAATCTCCTAGGCCTTTAGAGCACTAGAAGTATTCGGCCCAACATTAAAATATAAAGCAAACCGAAACTAGAATGCAAATCTATTATAAATCGTATCCTAATCATACCACATGCCTAATGAGTTCAATATGTGATCACTTATGACAAATGTGAATGACTTTCCTTCTTAAGTCCCTATTAGAGAACATAGAAGTAGGTTATAATGACTTTCCATTACCACACCATTTAGAACATGAATTAGAAGAAGTAACGAGTATTTACAAAGCCCCTTCGAGTCATTGTAAGCTTGACCGAAGCTCCTTGAATTATTCAGACTTCAAGAAAGCTTATGTCCATGCTCAAGCCCAATAAAACCAAACCTTAGGCTTATCCTCTTAAGTGTAGACCTAAGTTATGTTTACATGCTTATCTTCCTTAGGTGAGTGACTAATTCACTTAGGTTCAATTTTAGCTTCCTTAAACACATCTCAACTTAGTCATGGCCAAGACATAAATATGAAAATATTGAATCAAGCCCAAATATGAAAATATACCACAATCACATCACAATATATCAAACTCATTCACAACATGTAATAAACTAAAGCAAATTCAAATCCATAAATTAAAACATAGTTGTATGTGCATCAAATTGGCTACGGCTAAGCCCTAACCTTCCAAAAGATAACTACTCATTATCCATAGCTAAGATAGAGTATAGATACATAAATTAGAGACAAATAGGAGAAGAGATAACCAAAGAGTCCCAAACGCTCCAAGCTCTTCAAGCTCTCCTTCCCTTCTTGCTCCAAAAATGCTTCTATGCTCCAAGAACTTGACACCCACCTTAAGCTTAGAAGAAAATGGTGTAGATGGAAGTATGGTGGTGGTGATGGAGGTTTTCAAGTCTTTTGGTGGTGCTAATGAGTGTTTGAGAGGTGGAAGAGATGGCTATATGGGTTGGGTATGGATGGAGGCCTAAGAGAGACTAAAACTATGAAAAACTAAGAAATGAGGTGAGTTGTGTGTGGGTGTAGTGGGGAGCTCGACCCCTATAGCTTTGGATGAGATATTTTGGCATCAAATAATTCAAAATTAAGGTTGGACATGATCCACAATTTAGGCTTTACTTAGTGGTCCAAAGATGACTCACCAAACATGTGAGTGACACATGTCTCTACTAAAATATCTTCTCCCTTGGGCTTGTGGGCTTGGACTTGGAATTCTTGGGCATTAAAATATTCCGGCAAAGGATTGCCGGAGTTGACTTTGACCGGTTGTTGACTTTTCGTCATTTTCTCAGTTTTGCTCCTTCTTCTCCCATTACTTAGGAAAATTGCTTGGCTTCTCCAAAAGTGGTTAATTTCCATCTTTTAGATCGTTTCCTCGCCAACTCTCCATTTCTTAGCATGACAAGGAAACGTATTAAAAACGAGGCTTTATTCCAAGAATGCAAATTTTAAGTATAAGGTTAGGTACATAATTGGAACACAATTATGGTTCTAACGAAATACCTCACACTTAAAACTTTGCTTGTCCTTAAGCAAACTAAGAAGAAAAGAAATAATCTAAGATAGACTCAAAGTACAAAAAGTATGTAAGTGTCCCAAAAGGATGTTTGAATTCTCTCAAAGAACTTTGGCTAAATGGATTGAACTACTCTTAAGCAACTCTTTAAAACATGAAATCAATGTATATGTAATAAGCCGAAACAATCATGCAATATGTCAAGCCAAATGCATCACAATGAGATGTATTCAAATTAACATGTCTCTTAACCATCAAACTCACTAGATATCACTCAATGCACATAAGTGTTTGAGGGTTAGTGTTTGCACTCATAAGTCGCATCAATCACATGTTTTCCATAAGCTTGTTTTTCAACCAAATGCTCTAACAATCCCAAAACACAAGCATTTCAAACCAAGAGGAATTTTATTCGAGTTGTAACAGGACTTAAGGAAGGGGTTTAATGAAACAAGGGTATAGGAATTCGAGAACCAAGCAACCTAGCAAGCAATTCACATATTGAAATTCCTTACTAAACATCTAGGTGCCATTAACTTCCTTTTTTACACAAAACTACTTCCAAAAACTCTTATTTTTTATGTACAACTCATACTATTTTTGTGAAACTCTTTTCTTCTTTCTATTTTTTTTCTTTCTTTGATACTCTTTTCCCATTTTTTCTTTTCATTTTTATTCTTTTCTTTTTGAACAAAACATAACACAACACCCAAATGAACATCACAACGACCTCCTCCACCTCACACTTAAGCTTTTGCTAAACTTCACAATAGGTACAAACTCTAAGCACATCCTAATAGGACTCCATTATCGCTTGCTCGATTGCCTAGTTAAGGGTAGGAGTAAGTGCTTAGGCTTGGTAAGGATTTATGGTGTTCAAGAATTAAAAGGCTAAATAATATAAGGCTCAAATTGGCTCATTAAAGGATATATGCATCATAGGGTTCAAAAATAATTTGGCCAAAGTGGTGATCATCCTAATGCCTCTATCATTTTCAAAACAACTTATGATTTGGAAAACATTTTACATGGTTTAAAGTAAGTTCTAGATTACACAATAATTGATCGATATCGCACATGAAATAATAGGTGCATAATGTAGCTATGCATGCACAATAAGGCTCAAAATCTCACATGGGGCATAGATAGCTCGAAAACATGTCAATCCTTCTTTTTCTCATGTGAATGCATTTTGAATGACATATGCACTTTTCAAACCGATTAAACATACATTGTTTTCTCTTTTCAAACATGCTCAAAATAATGCAATTTATAATCCATTAATTCAATCTCATCATTTGGAGTGGTTATTGGGATACAAAACACACACAAAGCACACATATTTTTGTGTTACATTTTCTCAAATTTTTCAAATTTTTATGAATTTTCGGATAAGAAGTGAAAATGACTTAGCCGCCTACCTCACACTTAGAATCAAATTGTCCTCAATTTGTAGAAAGACACGTAGTAAACAAAATTGTACACAAGATAGCAAGGCATCATCATTTCACAAGCTTATTCACCTAACACATGTTTTTCTAGGCATATTAACTAGCATGCATTCACACTTAAAATGTCATATAGCCTCTAAGAAGTAATGAAGCTATTAAAGTCCTATCAACCATGATGGGGGCATGCATACTAATCACATTTCAAAGGAAAATGATAATGTAGTCTAACATGTAGAACGAGGGGACCTCACACTGAGAACTTGAACAACCTAGCATGGAATAATCGGACAACTTATGAAGGCATTTAGTTCAAAGTAAAGAGCATCACAACATGCATCACAACATGCATCACATTAAGCCTACAAAATGGAACACGACTCGATTAGACATTAAGCATCATTCTTAATAAAGATGTGTTATGTAAAGGGATAAGGAGAGAGTAGGGAGAGAGTGTGTGCAAATGCTTTGACGATTGAATCCTAGCTTTAAGTGCAAGAGTATGTAAACCAACGAAGGCCAAGTTAGGCCTCGCCATCCAAAGGTTGCATACGGGTTGGTTATGAGTCTCCAATGGTGCTTTCGGACTTGTCTTAGCCTCAAGGGATTACTCTATACTCCATGCCACAAAGTCCCAAGCTCTTGGTCTTCAAAATAGGCTTGAAAAACTTGAAATGGTAAGAGACCTTCGATGGATCGAAGATATACTTCGATCCATCGAAGTAAGGCCTCAGATGAAAAACTGCCACTAGCTTCTGATGGGTTGAGGAAATCCTTCGATCCATTGAAGCAAAGCCTCGGGTTAGCTTCGATCGATGGATAGAAAATTAGACTTCAATGTGTCGAAAGAGTGCCTCAGCTTTGCACTACATCAGCATATTTAGAATTTTGGCTCTTCTTCAAGTTTTTGACTTCCTTGCCAATTCCACCATGTTCTACACTCCTTCATTAATGTCCGATTAATCACATGTTTAAACCAACAATATCCAAATCAGTTTAATAACTTCATTATTGCGATCAATATGCAGTTACGAGTAAAACGACATATAACTCGACCATTTTAGGAAGATAATTTTCTGGTCAACTTGAAAGGACCCAATCCCGATTCAGTTACCTAAACCGGAATCAAACCCTTTCGAAAATACGAACCAACAAAAAAATTTCAAAATTTCGGCAGAGTTTCGTTTCTAACGTGGAATTGCATAAACCTGCACCCTGAAAATAACACTTCATCCTATGCCACAAAAGCCAAACCGTGGGCACCAATCCCATCCGGATTTCTCAACATCAATATAATCAATAACAGTAAACAAACTGTACCATACATATATGTATATCCGAGAAAATCCGTATAAACATGTATCTGAATGTATCAGAGCGACCTCTAGTATAACATATAAACAACATATACACATCAGTAGGGGAAACAAAAACCTACTGGAAAGCACAGGTAACTCTGATCACTAGCCTCCAAACAGCGATGTGACACAACAGAATCCGAATTGCAAACTGGGCACGGAAACCGAAAAGCCCAGGGGAAAGGAAAATAAAACGTTAGAGTGAGTGGACGAAAATAAACATATGCCTTTCACCAGTTTATATACATACTTAATGTAAAACAGTGCGAGTTCGGAAAACATAGATATAAGGAGGTTGTCGGGCGACCTCTCAAACCCGACGTCAGGTGAATCGCTCAAACCTGACGTCAGGTGAATCGCTCAAACCTGACGGTGATAGGCCAGGGGACCTCTCAACCCTGGCGGCATACAGGGGACCTCTCAACCCTGCCCAGAGGACCTCTCAACTCTGGTGGACTACCGGTGATCAGCCGAGTAGTCGAAGCATCGATGCAATAATGCCATCACCAATAAATATAAACAATACCTCCAAATACAACATATATATAACAATATCGTATAAAGTAAATACGAGAATTATGAAATCCACGAACTCGCAAATCAACAGTGAAAACATAAACTTGTCCACTCACAGGTCTGCTAGCGCGAACTCGCGCTAATCTCGTGGTCCGGCGGAAGATCCCTCGCCTGAAGTACGATCACGATCCCGATCTCGATCTCCTGAATATATTCATAAAACATAACTGATCAATATCGTAATCCACAACATTGTACTGATGCACGGAAACCAACCGTTCCCGGAAATACGAAATGCAGTACAAAATGAATTACGGAAATCGCGAAATCCCCACTCGAAACCTCGTCTGAAAATCGGCTAATCAAATCGACCCAAAAACCTCTGGATGATGATCAGGGCGCGATTACGAGAAAAATGACATTAAAAACGTCGAAATCTGAAAAGTCAACTTTTGGCCGGAGCTCCGCCGTTGACCGCCGCCGCCGCCGCCGCGCCGTCAATCGTGGAGTTTCACGGCGAAAAGCTCCAATTTTCAAGGTCTCACTCATCCAAACACTTTTCTTAACTGGTACACAAGCCAATTCGGACTCAAACCTCATCAATTCCATCGAAAACCGACCGGAAAATCTCACCGGAAAACCCAATCGGGTTCGAGCCAAACCACCACCAATCTCGAAATAAAACACATGGGGAGCTTCCTTGGGGTAAGGCGAGTCAAAGCCCTCACCCCTCGGCCACCAAGGGTCACCGGAAAACCACCCCCCGTCAAGGGCGAATTCCGGCAACGTAACCCGAATCGGGTTCAACTAAAAACCCACCAATTCTCATCAACCCACACATCATTCAACTCGAAATTGAACAAGGAATCGAACCATACCCTCGCCGAAGTCGGAGGTGGCCGGAATCTAGGTCGTCGGACGGTGACTCCCAAACGGGAAACTTCCTTATCGGGTCAACTTGGTCAACTTACCAAAAACGGAAAGTCCACATCTGGTCAAAGCAAAACAGTATTTTTACGACAATTCTCGACTATTTCGATATTTATACTCGTCCTCGGGTCAACCAACGGTCCAAAACGAATATACGAAATGATTTGGATAAGCTCGAAACAATCAGATAAACTCATCGGATACCAAAACTTCAAATAATCATAAAATATTCCTCGGTTATCGGAAAAATCTTCTGAAATGGCCCACGAGCTCGAAATCACGTACTCTACAATTTTCGTGAAGACACCCAACTCAAATTCTGGACCGATATCAAGGTCGCGAATAAGGTCGACAAACCACATTTACGACGTAAAACCACGACTAAACTCAATCTCGAAAAAAAATCGTGCCGAATATGCATCAGATTCTGGTTCGGGTCGTTACAAATCTACCCCCCTTAAAGAAATTTCGACCTCAAAATTTACATACCTGTCAAGTTAACAGATGCGGATACTGCTCTCGCATACGCTGCTCGGTCTCCCAGGTGGCCTCCTCAACTGAGTGGTTTTGCCACAAGACCTTCACCAGCGGAATCACACGGTGCCTCAACTCCTGCTCACGACGATCAAGAATCTGCACTGGCTCCTCAACATACGATAAATCCTCTCTGATCGGCAACTGCTGTGGGGCTAACACATGAGAAGGATCTGAGATGTACTTCCGCAACATCGAAACATGGAAGACATCATGCACACGAGCCATCTCAGCCGGTAACTCAAGTCTGTAAGCAACAGCTCCAACCCTCTCCGTAATCTCATACGGACCAATGTACCGTGGTCGAAGCTTGCCACGCTTCCCGAAACGCACAACTCCCCTCCACGGAGATAGTTTCAGGAAGACCCAATCACCAACCTCGAACTCTAAACTCTTCCTTCTCACATCTGCATAACTTTTCTACCGATCCTGGGCGATCTTCAACCGATCCCGGATAACCTGTATGTCCTCCATCGTGGTTTGCACCAAATCAGGACCAATAAGCCAACGTTCGCCCACCTCACTCCAACACAATGGAGTGCGACACTGCTTCCCGTACAGGGCCTCGTACGGTGCCATCTCAATACTGGCCTGATAGCTGTTGTTGTAGGCGAACTCAATCAAGTGCAATTGCTGATCCCAGTTTCCGCGAAACTGCAACACACACGATCTCAGCATATCCTCAAGAGTCTGAATGGTCCGCTCGGACTGCCCGTCAGTCTGAGGATGAAAAGCTGTACTAAATCGCAACCTCGTGCCCAAAGCTCGCTGCAACGCCTGCCAAAACTCAGAAGTGAACTGACTATCTCGGTGAAAAACAATGGATACAGGCACACCATGCAAGCGAACAATCTCGGATAAGTACAACTTAGCCAATCTGCCCACTGAAATCTTCCCTGGAAGTGCAAGAAAATGTGCGGATTTCGTCAATCAATCAACAATAACCCAAATGCCAGTGTTGCCCGCCGAAGTACGCGGCAACTGATAGACGAAATCCATCGTGATATGCTCCCACTTCCAAACCGGAATCTCAAGTGGCTGTAGTTTCCCTGCAGGTTTCTGCCTCTCCTCCTTCACCTGCTGACAAATCAAACATCTACTCACGTACGCGGCAATCTCCCGCTTCATGTTGCGCCACCAATAGTACGCTCGAAGTGTACGAAACATCTTCGTACCTCCGGGATGCATCGCATACGCTGAACTGTGGGCCTCGTCCAGGATCTCCTTCTTCAAGTCCTCGTCTCTGGGTACACATAGCCTGCCTCTGAACAACAACGTACCGTCGTCACTCAATCGGAACTCTGTAGGCACACCATTTCGAATCATGGTCTTCTTGCCCAGCAAATAAGGATCTGAATCCTGTGCCTCCCGTACCTGATCAACCAATACGGGTCGGACCTGGAAACAGGCCAACAAAGCTCCATCATCATCATACCCAAACTCGGCACCCGTAGTTCGAAGCTTGGCTAAAATCGATACTCTGGCCACACATATGTGAAATAACGAGGCTCCTGACTTCCGGCTAAGTGCATCTGCCACAACGTTGGCCTTCCCTGGATGGTACTCAAACGTGCAATCATAGTCGTTGATCAACTCCATCCATCGCCGCTGCCTCATGTTCAGATCCGGCTGTGTCCGCAAGTAGGTGAGACTCTTGTGGTTAGTGTAAATTTTACACTGAGCACCATCCAGGTAATGTCTCCAACTCTTCAACGCTAACACGATAGCGGCTAACTCTAGATCATGCGTCGGATAGTTGACCTCATGCGGTTTCAGCTGTCTGGAACCATATGCCACAACTCTACCATGTTGCATCAACACACAACCAAGGCCCAACTTCGACGCATCACTGTACACAACAAACTCACCACTGTCGTCTGGCAATGTAAGAACCGGTGCGGTAGTCAATCTCTCCTTCAGGAGCAAGTAACTCTCCTCGCACGCATCAGACCACTCAAACTTGACGCCTTTCTTCGTCAATCTGGTCAGTGGTGTAGCAATCCGGGAGAAATCCTGTACAAACCGTCGGTAATAGCCTGCTAACCCCAAGAAACTCCGGATCTCCGGCACAGTAGTGGGTCTATTCCAATTCAGCACGGCCTCGATCTTGTCAGGATCAACACTAACTCCCTCGGCCGAAATCATGTGGCCCAAAAACTTCACACTATCCAACCAGAACTCACACTTGCTAAACTTCGCGAATAACTGATGGTCCCGCAAAGTCCGCAACACTGCTCGCAAGTGTTTCTTGTGCTGGCCCACACTCCTGGAATATATCAGGATATCGTCAATGAACACGATCACGAACTTGTCCAGGAACCGTCTGAACACCCGATTCATCAAGTCCATGAAAGCTGCGGGGGCGTTGGTCAACCCAAATGGCATAACCAAAAACTCATAGTGCCCATACCGCGTCCTGAATGCTGTCCTGGCTACGTCAGAGTCTCGAATCCTCAACTGGTGATATCCGGATCGAAGGTCAATCTTCGAAAAGACTGCTGCTCCTTTCAGCTGATCGAACAAGTCGTCAATCCGCGGCAACGGATACTTGTTCCTCACTGTAATCTGATTCAGCTTCCGATAGTCGATGCACAACCGCATGGACCCGTCCTTCTTTCGCACAAACAACACTGGAGCACCCCACGGAGAAACAATCGGTCGAATGAATCCCTTCTCTAACAACTCCTGGAGCTGAATCTGCAACTCTTTCAACTCTGCAGGCGCCATCCGGTACGGTGTCTGGGAAATCGGTCCAGTACCCGGCAACAACTCAATGGTAAAATCAATCTCCCGTACAGGGGGTATACCAGGTAACTCTACTGGAAACACATCTGGAAACTCAGACACAACCTCGATACTACCAAGATCCGGCACTGCAGCTGTAGTGTCCACAACATGGGCTAAGTAAGCAACACAACCCTTTTTCATCAACCGATCCGCCCTCATCGCGGAAATCATGCACGGTAGTAAAGTGTTCTTCTCGCCACGAAACAGTATCTCAGGTAACCCTGGTCGTCGAAACGCGACCTCCTTCCTGTGGCAATCAAACATGGCCCAGTGCGACTCCAGGAAGTCCATACCCAAAATCAAATCAAAATCCACAATATCAAGCAATAACAGATCTGCAGCTAATCCATGGCCATCAATAAACACCTCACAATCTCTGTAAACCCAACCGATACTCACAACCTCACCTGACGGATACAACACTCTCCACAACCCCGGAAGTGGAGATGCAGGTACCGTAGCCAATGATGACAGTCTAAATGATATGAATGAATGTGTGGCGCCCGAATCTAATAATGCAAGTACAGGAATACCAAAAACATGTAACGTACCGATAACGACCTCCGGTGATGCTCTGCCCTCACGTAGAGTCATAGCATGAACCCTTGCCTGTCTGGCTGGTCGTCCTCGCTGGGGCTGTCCCTGCTGCTTACCCTGGCCTCCAAATGGTCAAGCTCCCGTGGTGGCACCTCGCTCAGCTCCGGAACTCTGGGCTGCCTGATCTCTCACACCATACGACTGAGGGCACTCCCTTGAGTAGTGACCCTCCTGGCCACAACTATAACAAATAACAGAGCCTCGCCGACACGGTCCAACAAGGTGTCTGCTGCAGAGACTACACAACGGGTACTCCCTCGGTACAGCAAATGAACCACCAGTACTTCGTGTATAACTAGAACCGCTGGAACCCTCACTAGCCTGTGGTCGCTGCGGACGATCCCTCCTCCATAATGATCTCCGCCTTGGTGCACTAACTGGTGGTCGATATGATCCACCACCTGAAGATGAAGCTAAACCGGAAGTATCAGAACTCTGCCTCTTTGAAGGCCCCTGACTCGGTCCACCCTCCTCCAACTGTCTCGGCTGGTACCTCTGCCTCTGTCTCTCCTGCTCAATGTCCTCGCCTCGGAGTGCAGCACTAACAAACTCATCAAAATTGTTCCGAGGCATCGTCGTCAATGTTGCCTTGATATTCAGATTCAATCCCAGCTCAAACCTACGACACTTGGCTTCCTCTGTAGCCACCATATCCCGCGCAAATCGAGACAAACGGGTAAACCGATCCCGATACTCAAGTACAGACAAACTGCCCTGCCTCAAGTTCGTGAACTCCTCGTACTTGCGCTGCTGGGTAGCCTGATTAAATTACCTCCGCATAAATAAATCACGAAACAATGTCCACGGGGTATCCACCGGAATTCTGTCGGTGCTGACCTACCAAAAGTATGCATCACCCTCAAGTAAACCAACTGCGGCTACTGACATATGCTCAGGAGTAAACTGCAGACGCTCACAAACACGTTCAATCTGAACCAACCATGCCTTGCATATCTCTGGATCAACTGCACCCGAAAACACAGTAGCACCCGCAGTGCGAGCCTTGACCACAGGGTCAAACCGCTCTTCCAAACGCAGCACTCGCATAAGCAAGTCGCGCGTTCGGCGATCCTCATCAGGATCCTCATCCCGGTCAACACGGGGACCACGTCGAGGAGGCATCCTACTGATACAAGACAAGCATTAGGTATAAGCAGAAAGAATGTAATCATGAGACCGCAGATATTTGAGGACATACAACACCTGAAGTATTGATGAGTACCGCTGGCCAGTCGGGTCATCACTCCAGTCATGCTGTATCAATTCAAATACCCTAAGCATCACAACTACAAGAGTCTACAGAATCTGACAACCTAATGCTCTGATACCAAACTGAAAGGACCCAATCCCGATTCAGTTACCTAAACCGGAATCAAACCCTTTCGAAAATACGAACCAACAAAAATTTTTCAAAATTTCGGCAGAGTTTCGTTTCTAATGTGGAATTGCATAAACCTGCACCTTGAAAATAACACTTCATCTTATGCCACAAAAGCCAAACCGTGGGCACCAATCCCATCCGGATTTCTCAACATCAATATAATCAATAACAGTAAACAAACTGTACCATGTATATATGTATATCCGAGAAATCCGTATAAACATGTATCTGAATGTATCAGAGCGACCTCTAGTATAACATATAAACAACATATACACATCAGTAGGGGAAACAAAAACCTACTGGAAAGCACAGGTAACTCTAATCACTAGCCTCCAAACAGCGATGTGACACAGCAGAATCCGAATTGCAAACTGGGCACGGAAACCGAAAAGCCCAGGGGAAAGGCAAATAAAACGTTAGAGTGAGTAGACGAAAATAAACATATGCCTTTCACCAGTTTATATAGATACTTAATGTAAAACAGTGCGAGTTCGGAAAACATAGATATAAGGAGATTGTCGGGCGACCTCTCAAACCCGACGTCAGGTGAATCGCTCAAACCTGACGGTGATAGGCCAGGGGACCTCTCAACCCTGGCGGCATACAGGGGACCTCTCAACCCTGCCCAGAGGACCTCTCAACTCTGGTGGACTACCGGTGATCAGCCGAGTAGTCGAAGCATCGATGCAATAATGCCATCACCAATAAATATAAACAATACCTCCAAATACAACATATATATAACAATATCGTATAAAGTAAATACGAGAATTATGAAATCCACGAACTCGCAAATCAACAGTGAAAACATAAACTTGTCCACTCACAGGTCTGCTAGCGCGAACTCGCGCTAATCTCGTGGTCCGGCGGAAGATCCCTCGCCTAAAGTACGATCACGATCCCGATCTCGATCTCCTGAATATATTCATAAAACATAACTGATCAATATCGTAATCCACAACACTGTACTGATGCACGGAAACCAACCGTTCCCGGAAATACGAAATGCAGTACAAAATGAATTACGGAAATCCCGAAATCCCGAAATCCCACTCGAAACCTCGTCTGAAAATCGGCTAATCAAATCGACCCAAAAACCTCTGGATGATGATCAGGGCGCGATTGCGAGAAAAATGACATTAAAAACGTCGAAATCTGAAAAGTCAACTTTTGGCCGGAGCTCCGCCGTTGACCGCCGCCGCCGGCGGCGGGGCGCCGTCAATCGTGGAGTTTCACGGCAAAAAGATCCAATTTTCAAGGTCTCACTCATCCAAACACTTTTCTTAACTGGTACACAAGCCAATTCGGACTCAAACCTCATCAATTCCATCGAAAACCGACCGGAAAATCTCACCGGAAAACCCAATCGGGTTCGAGCCAAACCACCACCAATCTCGAAATAAAACACATGGGGAGCTTCCTTGGGGTAAGGCGAGTCAAAGCCCTCACCCCTCGGCCACCAAGGGTCACCGGAAAACCACCCCCCGTCAAGGGCGAATTCCGGCAACGTAACCCGAATCGGGTTCAACTAAAAACCCACCAATTCTCATCAACCCACACATCATTCAACTCGAAATTGAACAAGGAATCGAACCATACCCTCGCCGAAGTCGGAGGTGGCCGGAATCTAGGTCGTCGGACGGTGACTCCCAAACGGGAAACTTCCTTATCGGGTCAACTTGGTCAACTTACCAAAAGCGGAAAGTCCACATCTGGTCAAAGCAAAACAGTATTTTTACGACAATTCTCGACTATTTCGATATTTATACTCGTCCTCGGGTCAACCAACGGTCCAAAACGAATATACGAAATGATTCGGATAAGTTCGAAACAATCGGATAAACTCATCGGATACCGAAACTTCAAATAATCATAAAATATTCCTCGGTTATCGGAAAAATCTTCCGAAACCGCCCACAAACTCGAAATCACGTACTGCACAATTTTCGTGAAGACACCCAACTCAAATTCTGGATCGATATCAAGGTCGCGAATAAGGTCGACCAACCACATTTACGACGTAAAACCACGATTAAACTCAATCTCGAAAAAAAATCGTGCCGAATATGCATCAGATTCTGGTTCGGGTCTTTACACAACTTTTCCGGCCCACGCGCCACCGTCGATGGCGACAAATGACCCCCAAAAAAAAGCTCTCGAGGAGCCCAACAACTTTGTCGAAAGCACAGTCACCTAAATCCGACTAGTTTAGCCAGAAAATGCCCCGAAAGCTCATGGCCCAAAATAGATTCCGGCTCCGATCTCCGCTGTCAAGCCACGGTAGAGCTAGAGATCGGTCCCAAACGACTCGCCCCAGTGAGGGGAGAGGAGCCACCGGCCAAAATAGCCAGCAATGCCGTACGCGGTGGAGGCCGATTCAAACTTGGCGAAAATCAATTTGATTTCCATGAGTTGTACCTGCAACCAAATTTACATAACAATAATACAATCAAGATGCCAAAAAGGGTCAGAACCTTACCCAGCTTGTCGCCGGAGAACTCGCCGGCGATGACATCGATTTAATCCCGAAAGCCGTAAGATTTCATTCGCTGGTTTCTCTCACCATAGCCCTCAATCGCCAGAACTAGCATCCAAAAAAGGGAAGAGCTTGCCAAGCCACATTGAACTCGACCAGTCACAAAGTCAGAGGTGGCCGGAAGGCGGCCCTTCGCCGACGCACTGCCTCACCGTCGCGGTTTGCTCCCTCTCCTCACGAGAGGGATGAGTTGACCGAAGTCAACCCTCCAGAAAAGTCTACCCTTCAATAAAGGGAAACCTCCCCTTTAAATACCTTTCCATTTATGGTAACTTCGGTAATAACTTTATGAAATATTTGTCGATTGTAACTTTCGTGTCGTCACTCCGTTTTCGGCATTCTTCGTGTCTATGACTCGGCCTGGTCAATTTCTATGAATTCCATTTAAAGTCAACCAACTTTAACTATCCTTTAAAATGTCTACTAAAGCTCTCAATATTCACTGACGGTGTCAAAACTAACTACCATCATTGATTAATACTAAATCAGAATATAAAAGGTTAATTTCACGTCGGGATATTACAAGGTTTCCTGATTTGATGATCAATATCCCTCAAAGAACCTTGGCTAGATGGATTGATTTTTTCGTAAGCACAATTAGAATATGGAATCAATGCATGTCTAATAAGCCAAACATGCTATATGTAAAACCAAATGCATGCATTAAGATGTATTCAAACTAACATGTTCCTAACCATCTAACTCACAAGAAGTCACTCAATGCACTCAAGTGTTTGAGGGTTAGTGTTTGCACTTAAAAATCACATTAAACACATGTTCTCCGTAAGCTTCATTTTCAATCAAATACTCTAACACTTCCACATACGAGAGTTTCAAATCAAGTGGACTTTTATTTAGGTTGTAGTGGGGATTAAGGAATGGGCTTAACGAAAGAAAGGTATAGAAATTCTAGAACCAAGCAACCTAGCAAGAAATTCACATGTCAAAGTTTCTTACTAAACATCTAGGTGCCATTAATTTTCTTTTTTCACACAAATCTACTTCCCAAAACACTTATTCTTTATGTACAACTCAAACTCTTTTTGTGAAACTCTTTTCTATTTTCTAATTTTCTCTTTTCTTCTTTGATACTCTTTTGTCTTTCTATTTTCTAATGTCAAGTTGTAGATTACACATCACAAATGAACAACACATAACCTCCTCCACCTCACATTTAAGCTTTTAGCATTCTTCACAACAAACACAAACCGAAGCACATCCAAATAGAACTTTATTATCGCATGCTAGTTTGTCGGATTAGGGGTAGGATAAGTGTTTAAGCTATGTAGAATTTTGTGGCGGTCATGAAACAAAAGGCTAAATAATATAAGGCTCAAATTGGCTCACTAAAGGATATATGCATCATAGGTTCAATAAGCAATTTGGCCATGGTGATAATCCTAATGCCTCTATCACTTTCGAAAATAACTCATGATTTGGAAAACGCTTTGCATGGTTTCAAGCAAGTTCTAGATTACACAATGATTAATCGATGTCACACGAAACAAAATGTGCATAATGTAGTTAGGTTTAATCTTGAGAAGAATGTGTATGTGTTTTTGGTTGAAACTATGAATTTCATTGATATTAAGTAATAAAGAAGCATGAAATCAGCTAGGTAACTTAGATGAGATGATCACTTGTAAATAATAGTTAGGTTTTCTTTTCGACTAGTTAACATGTTTAGGGTTCTATAATTCTTGTTTGTTTTGCTTACCTGTGAGTTGAAGCATGATATAATTCTAGGGTTTCTAAATATGTTTGCTTCCATGTTTTTGTCTTTAATTTCGTAGATTAATAAACCAAACTCTTACCCCCTAAACTTAGCACGTAGTCATGTATGCACCCTTAATCCCCAGTTAGAACGATCCCTACTTATCAATGCTACATCAATAGAAAAGGGTTTGAAATTGTGATGTTATTGCTGAATGTTATGTGTTAATTTGATGATTAGTTTTAGTGTTATCAGCAGATGAGGTTGTTGGATTAGATATAGGTGTCAGAGGTGTTGAGGAAGAGGCATGGCAGTAATAGTTAATCGGTGTATGGCTGTTGAGGATGTCGACGATGGACAAAAAGCTGTTGGGGTAGAACAATGTAGAGGAAGTGAATTTGTCACGACTTCAGTCAAGGGTGCATAATTGGACTTGGGCCTTGTGTACTGCTGGAATCGGATGAAGGTAAATGTGAGTTTGGGATGATGTCTAAGGTTAACAACATTGGGCCAGAGATTTTTACCTGCAACTTTTTGGTAAGCAAAAGAAGTTTCGTTAAAAATAACATGCCTAAAGATAGGTGGTCGGAGATAGGTAAATGAGAGAGGGAGGACGTTGGTGCTAGAAGGAGAGAGAGGATGTAGTATTTATAATTTTAGGGTATTCATGTATGTATTTTGTTTATTAACACACACACACACATACAGTCATTATCAAGTAAGAAGCTTTGCACTGAAACTTCAATGTGAAGTTGCATTTTACACAAAATGGACAAATTAGTAATTCGATAATTGAATTCAATCATCTTTTAGATACATATGCAAGGATCAAGCATGCAAAATGAAAGGACCCGACTCCGATTTAGTTGCCTAAACCGAAATCAAACCCCTTTGAAAACACGACCTTAAATTTTTTTTGCCAGAGTTCGAAATACGTGAACTATTATTAGAACCTGCAAAGAAACACATTTCGAATATTCCACAAAAGCCAAACCGTGGGGCTCCGTTCCCCATCTGGATTTCTCAACAATATATAGAATATAAACAAGAGGGTTTACAAGAAATCCAGAAATATTCAGGAGTATACTCAACTGAAGACACAACATAAGTATTCAGAGCGACGCCTTTATACAACATTTACAACAGTAGTAGGTCGAATAAAAAACCTACAGAAACTGAAGTGTAATCCGATCTCTACGCCTTCACCGTCGACGTGCAACACTGAAACTCAAACTGCAAATTGGGCAAAGGAAACCGAAAAGCCCAGGGGAAAAGCAAATAAAATCGTTAGAGTGAGTGGACGAAAATAATCATATGCCTTTCACCATTTATATATCAATAAAATAATGCGAGTTCTTAAATACATAAAGTCGCCACTCTGGCGGATTTCCCTGCCAGAGTAGTAGGTCGGGCGAATCTCTTAAACCCGACGGTGATAAACTAGGTGAATCTCTCAAGCCTAGTCGGCATATCAAGTGAATCTCTCAAGCCTGATAGATGGACTACCGGTGATCAACCGTGTAGCCAATGCTTCGATGCTAAATAAATAAATTCCATCACCAATAAAATATACAATACCTTCAAAGCGATAAATAATCTAAACATTATACTGAAAACTAATACTGAAATCAAGAACTCGCTACGATAGTGTAAATAAATGTCCACTCACAGAGCAAAGCTAGCCCTGAGGTCCGGCAGAAGATCCCTCGCCAAACGCTCGATCTTGATCACCTGAATAGCAAGGATACGATCAATATATATTGAAACACAACACATGGAGCTAATACGTCGAGAACCCCGCGTTCTAGAAAGACGTATCGCTCGAAATATTGATGAGGATAACAAAATTCTCAAAATATACCCAATTAACCCTCGTCCCAAATTAGAATACTCAAATAAACTCAAAAATCTCAAGACTACGATCGGGACGCGATTACGAGCAAAACGGTAAAAAAATCTCCAAAATCCCAAAAAGTCAACCCTTGCCGGAGCTCCGCCATTGACCGCCGCCGGCGGCGGCGGCGCGGCGTCAACGGTGAAATTCTCCGGTAGAGAAAGCCCAGAACTCATTTACTCCTCAAGCCCAACAACTTTTCATTCTTCACCTTCCTCTAATTCTACCCACACCGGCCGGAATCGAGCTTGAAAGCTCACGACCTCCATGGATTCTGGCGAGTTTACGGCGAGCACCAAACGGCGTCCAAACCCAAAATTCTTTCACCCAATTGCATCTATAGGTTAAGGGGAGCAAAACCCCCCAACCCCAATGACCCTAAAACATACTGGAAATCTCCACCCGAATCCGACAAAATCCCAAAACTTCATCGAGCTCGTTCTCCCTCAAAACTCCATCAATTCTCACAAAATCAAGTGCAAACCAATAGGAAATCATGAGAGGATTCTAACCATATCCAAATCTTGGCCGGAAACGCCGGCTCGAAAGGCGACAGCTCACGGGTCGCGGTGGAGCTCCGCTCAACGCTCGGTCAACGCCGGTCAAACCGCCCAAATGTGACTTTTCGACAATTTTACAACTATTCCGATATTTATACGCACGACCCAAGACGATCAACGGTCCAAAAAGAATCGAAACCAAAACGGATAAATATGACTAAATCTAATGGTCGGAAATATTCACAACTTATTCCACGTAACTTGAAATAATCCTCTGAAAACTCCCACGAGCTGGAAATCACGCACACACAACTCTCGTGAAAGAACCCATACCAAATTCTTGCCCGATAATTTAGTCCTAAACAAATATGCAATATCGACTAATTACGATAAACTGCGATTATTCGTGAAACTCGCGAATCAAGCCAATTAACATACCATTCCAATTCGGGTCGGGTCGTTACAAAAAAATTTAGCCTCATCGGATATCATTTAAACAATTGATCACTACACTCAAGTTTTGAGCTACATCGGACAATCTGTGTGTATTGCTAAACAATATCATGATCAAATGGTTAAAACATTTCTGATTGAGCTAAAATTTTGCATGCTCGATCCTTGCATATGTATCTAAAAGATGATTGAGTTCAATCATCGAACTAATTTTTCCATGTTGTGTAAAATGTAACTTCACATTGAAGTTTCAGTGCGAAGCTTTGCACTTGATGAGAACTGTATATATATACAAAGATTTTCAAATACAGATGTTTGCACGGTGCGTATGGTAAGGATTTAATTATTTTGATCATCTCATATTTGACTTTAACGATTTAAACTATTGATGTTATAGATATCCCTTTAAGGAGTAGACTAACAAAATTTCAACAAATTTAGTAATCGTTTGGTCATCTAAAATGATGAAACATTACAAACAAATAAGAAGCGTCAAACAAATACTGATGATATATAAATATAAAATCAAATGGACAAACAATTTCCGATTGGACTCAAATTTTATATGTGGCTTAGTTGAAGTAGTATTTATAGCATGAGTAGTCTTGATTGTCAAAATTTGATGTCTAAGTGAGGTAAGACAGAAAAATATGTACCTTGCGGGTGTCGTTAGCTGAAAAGCACTGTTTGTGTATATATATATATATTTCAAAGTTATATATAGAGAGAGATATTGAGAAAAGAAAAGAAAATAGTGAAATAATAAAAGAGGCAGAGGAGAAATGATGGGATAATTTCTAGCTCTGGCTTATGCAGAAGAATCAAGAAAGAAGAGAGTCGGTTGGATCCACCGACATTAAAATAGATAAACTGTATAGATATAAGATAGAAGAGGGGAGGAGGGAAAAGAGCTTCAACCATAAACAAAAAACAAAAATAAAGAAGTTGACCAGCCGATGATACCTCCATCTTCGAGTCATGGTGAGAATAAGCTTGCCTCGACTAGAGGAAAATGTATCCCGTGTTGACTTGTCAATCAACGATGAGCGAGTTTGGACAGCGGCTGTCAATATGCGATTTCTGGCGACCTTCGAATAAATTCCGACAACATTGTGTATTAATCGTAGGTGCTAATTGAGGCCTCATCTATGCAATGGTATAGTGAAATAAACTCAATATATTTTCTTATAAACTAGAAATTCAAGTGATAAATTAGACCTCTCAAATGTGCCAAGACGTTACCATAATGAATTGCTAGTTGATTTGGCTAGCTATCATTAATTGTATGAAGAGCACTTGATACTTTCTAATATTTTTTCTATCGGGTGAATACAAATGATGAATATTTATTTATAAATATATATAGTTTTCATAAAGTGCGAAACTTTTCACAGAAATTTCAGTGTGAAATTGCATTTTACACAAAATCAAAAACATAATTTGATCATTAAAGTCAATGAACTTTTAAATACATATGCAATGATCAAACATGCAAAATTTTAGTTCAATCGAAGATATTTTAACCATTTGATCATAACATTGTTTAACAATGCACACAGACTGTTCAATTTAGCTCAAAACTTGAATGTGGTGATCAAATAGTTAAACAATCTCTGATTGGGCTGAAATTTTGTATGCCTGAACCTTGCATAGGTATTTAAAAGATGATTGACTACAATGATGAAATTACGTTGTCAATTTTTTGTAAAATACAACTTCACATCGAAGTTTCAGTGTAAAGCTTCACAGTTGATGAAAACGGTATATATATAGATATTAGATATATATGTATATATATATTGTTTTCTCACTTCTACGTGACTTATATATCTACTGCTCAAGGACAAAAGATAACAAAATAGGTACGTCTACCGCCACATGTGAAAGTGCTAGACTTGTCATCAAAAGCATAGTTGTAAACATGTGGGCATTGATTTTTAAAGATTTTTTAATAGCCTGTTGGCGGGCAGGTTGGAGTACCATGATCACCACTGCAACAATATTCCAGCTGATAGAAAGCCAAACATGCACTTTTCTATGCCATCGCACTACCACCCAACCAGGGGCGGATCCAGGATTTCTAAAGAGTGTGGGCTATATTGTGCGCATAGCGCACAATATTTTTTTTCCTTGTGCGCCCAATTTTTTTCTTTGTCTAAGGTTTGTAAATGAACGGATGGCCCATCCTCGTGTCAATGTCTATGTACTAAAGTTAATTGAAATGTGTAAAATACATATATAATCATGACTTAATGAAATATATCTAACGGTGTCGGTTGATACATACCACACACATGATTATTTGATTAAATGAATGGAGCAATCCCATCTTTATCAGTTTTACTACCCAAATCTCATGATCATCTCTTAATTTTATTCATTAGTGGGACTGTGAAGAAAGCTGAAAATAATTCTTGGTTGCTATTCAAAGGACTTTGAGCAAAGAAAGTAAAGGAATTAGAGGCGTAAGAACCAAAAACAACTAAACAAGAGCATATAAACAAGAACATAACTTGCTTGAAGAGATATTAAAGTAATAATCCTTAATTTTATTTATTTATATGTCTGTCAAATTGACTAGGCAACTCAAATACTCAATTATACCTATACTCTTAGATATCTTGTCGAAATTTTTCCGTGGGCTGCAGCCTACACAGCCCTAGGCATGCATCCGCCCCTGCACCCAACCCTCTTAGAACTAACTCTCGTGGGCAGACTATGTTTACATTTCTGGAGCAGCTTTGTTCTGCATTCTCCAGAGCCTCCTTGAGGCATTAACGAAACTCGTAAGTTGAAGTCATCAAAAAGACTGATATCGTAGAAATCTTGGCCGCCGTTAGGTGCAAGGGTTAGCTCTACCAACAACGGAAGAATTGCATCGGCACCATTACATGCCACTTAACTGGAGGCACATTCTGTAGTGACACACCTAAACTTTCCAAATTTGTCTGTGAAACACCCAGTCCGACCCTAAAAACGGCAACACCATGGGGGGATATTTAAAGAAAAGAAAATACCAGAGGCTAACTTGAACCCAGTGAAGGATAGTTGTGCGCCATCGTCCCCAGTTAGGGTCTCTGGCTGAATTGTGAAGGGAATTTCCTAAATTGTAAATTTTTTTTTACAAATTTCTATTTTTTTTCTTCTTCTAAATGTAAGATGACTTTAAGGTATCACTTTTGGTTTAAAGATGGTGATTCTAATTTAGTGTATTGATTAAGATGTTTAAGGTGTTTTATTACTATTTCGGATATTGAAAAATTATTGGCATTCAATTAGGATTAATTAAGACTTTAAAAAAGTTTGTAGTTGTCATTAGGTATTCAATTTGGATTGTTTAGAGGGTTCTATTTTAGGGGTCATCATTTGGCCCATGGGACTCGTGGACCGGTGGAGGCCCGCAAGCCCGGCCCGGCCTGAAAAAAAGCCCGCAAAAGCCCGCCAAGGTGGTTGGTGGGCCGAACTTGGTTTAGAGATCTAAAGTCCGGCCCGGCCCGCCAAAAACCTGTCAAGGCCCATTAGGCCCGGCCCGTCAAAGCCCGCAATTTTTTATATATATAAGATAGTAGTACATATATCATTATACCTACACTTATATATATAATTTAGTGACTAGTACTATATAGATATATATTTTATATTTGTGTATGTCTATATTAATATATTACATATACATGCATATATTGATCAAATATTGGAATTCCATATATAGTTTTATTTATGTATCTATTTTACTATTAAATCATTGTTTAGAGTTTAGGATAAGTTAGGGTTTAGGTTTAGGATAAGTTAGGGTTTAGGGGATTGAGATTTAGGGTAAGTTAAGGTTTAGGAATTTTGAGGTTTAGAGTAAGTTAGGGTTTAGGTTTTAGAAATTTTGAGGTTTAGAGTAAGTTAGGGTTAAGGTTTTAGGAATTTTGAGGTTTAGAGTAAGTTAGGGTTTAGGGTTTAGGTTTTAGGGTTTAGGGTTTCATTGTAATTTTTTTTATCGATTTACATTACATAGTAAAATAGTAAATATAATAGATGGTTCAGATTAGATCTTATAATTTTTCAATGGTGAGAGTTTAATTGAAAGTGTCTGAAATGACATCAATACCCTTCTCTTATATATTGCTTATTTTTCCATGGAGAAACTAGATAAATCAAATTTTTATGTCAATTTTTTTGACACTATGAGATAGATATGTAATTTACAAGAATGTGTGTTAAAATTTTGATCTTAAAAAATTCCTTTAGGGATGAGTAATTTAGATTTTAATTGTAAGGGTACTATGGTCACATTTAGCGAAACCCATAGATGTAGGTCTAAATCAAGTCCAAAATTTATAAAATTTTAACGGCATGCTTAGAATATTATGAACAACCAATCTGACAGTCAGTTTTGTAAAATGATGATACATGATCGATTACGTTTCACAAAGGTCTTTCAACCCATATAACTAAGGAATAAAGGTAAGAACATTAGTGTGCATATAGAGAATTCAAGCAATATAAGAATTAAAAATGTTTTAACAATAAAGAAGGCCATATATAATAGTTCACCTTGTAATAAAACACCGTACGTAAAAATTAGCCTAATCAAAGTGCGTTTGGATCCCGGTCAATACAGTTAAACAAAATTTGTGAAAACACTAAAATACACTCATTTTATTTTCCTTATTTTCCTACAGAGGGAGTAGATAAATCAATTTTTTATGTCAATTTTTTTGACACTATGAGATAGATATGTATTCCATAAGAATATTTGTCCAAAATTTGATGTTAAAAAATTATTTTCGGGAGGGGTAATTTCTATTTTAGTTGTAAGAGTACTACGGTCACATTTGGCGAAATATTTGGATCGATGTCTAAATCAAGTCCAAAATTTATAAAATTTTAAAGGCATGGTTATAATATTCTAACCAATCAATCCAACGGTCAATTTTATAAAATAATTAAACATGTCCGATTAAGTTTCACAAAGGCATTTCATTCCATATAACAAAGGAACAAACTTAAGAATATTAATATACATATGGAGAGTTCAAGCAATATGAGAATTAAATATATTTTAATGATAAACGAGGACATGTAGAAAGGTCCATCTTATAGTGATAAACACCGTACGTAAAAATCTTATAGTGATAAACACCGTACGTAAAATTTAGACTCGTCGGAGTACGTTTAAACCCCGGTGCATGGATGAAGGTTACGTTTATTTTGAAATGTCTTAATTTTTTAATAATTAAAACCCGATAGGTCCGGCCCGTAAAACCCCGCAAAGGCCCGGCTTGTAAAAGCCCGCAAAGCTCGCTTGAATGGGCCGGGCCCGGATCCTTATATAAAAGATAAAGCCCGGCCCGCAAATATTAAAATGTTGTTGAGGCCCGGCCCGTGCCGGCTATACATGGGTCGGGCCGGGCCTTTTGCCGACCCCTATTCTATTCATACCTTCAACTTTGCTATATAGATCTCTTAAAAACTTTGTATATTTTTTCTTCATCTAGTTTTGCCTATATCAACAACAAAGAACAAAGAGAGAAAAAGACAGAGAAAAAAAAATTAGCCGTTTCATGTTAATTCTTTTCTTTTGTTCTCTTCTTTTCCTCACTTATGTTTGATATTATTCACTTACTTTTTTAATTAAGTATCCTTGTTGGAAATATTTTTGATAGTTAAAAACTTGAGAGAGGCGCCTCTCAAAACCTAGGTTTAGGGTTTAGCTCAGAATCAACGTGAATGACTTCTATTATGAATGTCCTCGCGTGAAATTATCGTGGGATTTGCAATGACTCTATGATGGAAGCCCTCAATACTTTGATTCGACATAAACATCCTGCTATGATCTTCCTATTTGAAAAAAAAGTTTCAACCCCTACATGAACTCAATGTGACTACAGTTAGGATTCTGCAATATATTGTGAAGTTGTTTACAGTGTATCAAGAGATGGTGATGAAGAAGGCCAATCAAGATATGATATTCAGATTAATTTTCTTACCAAATCATCTTATCATATTGATGTGGTGATGAATCTGAGTGATGCTATGGGACAGTGGAAATTCACAGAATTTTATGGTCATCCTTACACTTTTGATGCATGAAGCTCTACAGTGTATCTCTAACATTCAAATGGCATTAAACCATTGGCAGAGGACCACATTTGGTAATCGGGGTAAGGAAATCTGAGAGGACCTGACCCTAGATTAACTAGTAATCTAGAATCAAGCCATAATGACTGACCCTAATCTACGAGTTTCTGTGAAAATGGAGGCACCCAAAAACCTGCAAGGAAAACTGACACTCCGCAGGTAAACCCACAAACAATACCGTGGACCACCAATGTCCATCCTGATTTCTCAATATAAAGTTAGAATTCAAAACTGATACATTAATCAGAATTCGAAAACATAACTCCAGTAAATACACTGATTCATAAACAAAGAAACTCAACTCGACAACTATATATACGAGTGACAACCTATGCACAAGAGTCTCACAAAGAAGATACTACAAAACTAGTATCCAATGTGACTTCAATAACACAAAAGACATACTGACAGTGAACTGGAACCTACTGCTGAAAGAATTGACTGGTGGACTTGACGCCCTCGACGACTTTCAACACCCTCATGATACACACTGCAAATTGGGTAAAGAAAAACGAAAATCCTAGGAAAAATGCATCTAAAATCATAAAAGCTGTTAGAGTGTGTGGATGAAAATAATAATTCACTTTTTCACTGAAACTGTAAGTAATATGCCTTTCAAATATAATGTGCATAAAAATAATGCAAGTCTGAAAATAAACATGATGCAAGTCTAAAACTGTGGGGTCCCTATTGAATACATCCGCAACAGTACAGTCTAAATCATGGGATCCCAGATCCACACGTGATTAAATAGTCAGAAAGACCTTGGGTCAAAACTCTGTCCCCCCCCCCGAAGCATCTCGGGGATCAGCCGAGGATGCCAACACATCGATGCTTCTACCTCTGAGACTGTAGTCTGTGTAAAACAAATCATATTTGTTTCCATGCACATACATAATCGTAAATGCATACTCGTACGGTATATAATCATAAAATGCATAATCGTAAATGCATACTCGTACGTGCATATTCATAAAATGCATAATCACAAATGCATAATTGTAAAATGTATAAATCAAGACTCGTAGGTCAACGGTGAAAATAAAATGTCCACTCACAGATTGCCGGGGTAAATATAAAGCTGAAACCCTGTTGATCGGCACAATTATTCATCTGATATGCCCGCTAACACATGATCCTGAAACCATGATTAAAATAATATCTGATCATCGGAGTTTATACTGCATAGCTAAGATCATAATATGTTGATTAATAACATCGAGAATCTCGTATACTCGAATAACGTAACTTCTGTTTAATTACTGACTCAACCAAATACTGAATTCGATTTCCTGTAATCCCTCACTTTAAAGAGTCGCGACCCAATCCTGAATATCAAACAACTCGCAAACAAACTGATAGCCAAAGCGTCCTTTGATATTGTCGTGAATTAAATTGATAATTGTCTGATTAAATACTCGCCCAAATTTAACAAAGTCAAATCTCAATATAAACCTCACCATTCTGTTCGGCACGCAAAAATGAGCTAAACGACATAAAACTTTATCGAAAATTCTACATCGCCGGAGATCCGCTGCGAACGGCGGCGCGTGGGGCTTTCGTTGCCACCGCCGACCGTTGGAATTCTACCAGCCTAGAAATCTTCAACCTATATATCACCTCGAAGATCTCAATATTTCCATAAACTTTCCAATTCAAAGCTAAGCCCAATTTTAATTAGAAAACGTCCAAAACTCACCGTGAAATTCAAAAACCTTGCAGGAATAATTTCCTCCGATCGGCCACGGTAAGGGCTAAGACTACTTGGGTTTAACTCACCATTCCATGGGATTCAAAACCCCCATAACCTCGACCCTCATCGTCGCCGTCTCCGCCACCTCCATCACCGGCGAAATCCGGCCGGAAATATCCATTTTCATCGCGTCGGTTCTTCCTCCTCCGGCCACTAATCTCGGTGATCCACCTATCAACTTGAAGAGGAGCCCAAGCCCAACATTTCTCATCAAGGATTCACGGCCAAAGGTGGTTGGAATCGAGCACACTGCCGGCAACAATCTCACGGTGCAAAACGAGTCGACTTGACCCGTGGTCAACGCGGGTCAACCTCAAATTTTCCAAAATAGAAACTTTCCAATTTTGTCTTGTATTTATACCATATATATACCCATACACATACAGCCCAAATCAACGGCTACAATTCAATCTGATCCAAATCGGACGGTCACGATTAAATCAACAATAAAAATAACAATTTTATATATATTCACCAACCGACTTCAAAACTCGTTAAAACATTGCTCGCTTATCCGAAAAATTCTTCGAAAATTCCCACAATCTCAAAATTAAATACTCTACAATTCTCGTGAAAGAAGTCAACCTAAATTCTCGCCTAGTGAAATTGTCGTTAACAAACCCAATTATGCGACTTATATGTTATAACGTGTAACACAAATCGATAACTGCATGATTACAATTCAGGTTTTCACAATCCACCCCCCTTACAAAAATTTCGTCCTCGAAATTTACATGTCTGCTAGGAGAACAAAGCTACTGCTCACACAAACTGTTCTGGCTGCTACGTGGCTACATTTACTGCATGATTCTGTACAACACTGACACTAATCGAATATTCCCGTTTCAGAAAATCTACTCTCGACAATTAAGAACGTCCAACGGTTCCACAACATGAACTAAAACTACCTGCAATGAAAATTTCGGTGGCACACTACTATCAGAGGATTAGGAATATACAACACTGCAATTTATTTACTTTAGAATGCTCAACCGAATCGAGTAACAAGCCTCATCAAAATTCTTCTGTTTCGACAAATCTTTAACTGATACACAGATTCTGCCTTTATATAACAACAAACTCAACTCATATCTGCAAGAAATCAAGCAGCCCACCAATTTACAATTTACTAAAGAAAGATCACAATTATGGAGTTCACGAATTCGATAAGAAGAAAACTGATCGAACCAGGAATTAGCAACAAAACCTATGGCTCAATAACTGCGATATAAAAGAAAACACTTCTAACACGCATCTCTGGCTGAAGTAGTATTCGCGATTCCTGAATATGCAATAATGTAACACCAGATTTCTAGCTAATTATATCAGCAATAAAATCAAATTCTTTTTTTCAACAATGAAGTCAGTAGCCGTAATACGTGAAAAGTCTAATAAAAATCGGCGATAAAAACAAACTAAATATAGAAAGCTTCGAATAACTGCCACATTAATAAGTTTACTCCAGATCAACACATTTTCAACCTTATCCGGATCCATACTGACATAACCTACTGATAACACATGGCCCACAAATTTAACATTGTTAACATAAAAACTTGTGCTCACTGATCTGCTTTGGTTCAACACCACTTCAATCTTAACTGGGTCAACATCAACATACTTTACTAATAATAATACATGGTTGAGAAATCCAGCATAACAAACCAAAACCTATACTTACTAAACCTGGTATATAGTTAGAGTTCTCACAAGGCCATCGATAATGAATCTGATACCTTACTTGCTGCTGTACATCCCTAGAAATAACTAAACTGTCGCCAATACAGTCGATAATGAATTCACTTGAATATGCTCGATATACACAATTCAATATACTCATATAGCAACAGATGCGTTCAATAAAACAAACTGCATCACCCGAAATTAACATCGACTGAAATACGATCGAAAATCAATTTTAAGCAATACTGAAGCTCCTTTCAAATTATCTAACCAACCATCACAATGAACGATGGATAATTGCTCTTCACAGTAACTCAGTTCAGCTACCGACATACATCACACGGTCAAATGAAATCATCTGGTACAACGCCTACGTAATGAGACATATACCAGGAACAACTCATACATGTCAATAATTGCCCGTAATGAAGGAAGACATAACAATTCTTCAGAACAGACATCAAGATATTCCCTGACTACTGCAATTTCCTTAAGATTAGGAGGAAAACACAAGTATTTACATGGTTCGCTAAAAATGAAGTGCACCATTACACAGTATTCTGCTGTTTCACAACAACGATCACTGTTAGAAATATTCCACCCTTCCAAAAGCTATATAATGCTATCGGCTCGACATGTCTGTCCAATCCTCACAGCCTCAGATCCTGCTAAACTGACTGCTTGGGTGGCGATGCGGCTCTAACCTCTGAAGTGGCTCCCTGAATCACCACAAACATTTTGCACCAAACTCCACCTGAGGGGTCCCAATGTGGACACACCCTCCCAAAGTAACTCAACTGGTACAACGAAAATAACTTAAATCTTAAAAGGATACTGTCCGCGAAAATACTTGTGGCACCTGCCACAAAAGAGAAATCTCTGCGTACAGAAGGGTAATTTAATAACTGCTGATTTCGCTGATACTGGCTTCTCCCTCACCATCAGAGTCATACTTCCCAATTCTGAAAATGAATCGGACAACATACACAAGGAGTAGGAATGTGAGATTCCATGCCTGAAGAAATAATGGAAACTGAAATGCTTAAATTTCTCACACTGAGGAATCTGACAAAGTACACTACCATCAAATCATTGAGTTTCTTCTCACATAGATTGGTGTCTAACCTTGCATCAAACTGCAGTATGAACAACTATTTAAAACAATGCATATTACATTTGATAGATACGGAGCGACATCAGACCGTAACTCTGCTTAAAACTTCAACATTTCCCTTTCACTGCATGTCCTGTTGGAATTTAGTGCCAACTCGTGCCAAACAGGTGAAACGATCGCAATACTCTAACCACTGAGTGAAAACTTCATCTTTCTCAATACCCTGCCATTGGCAAACTGCATGGTCCAACAACAAACCGGCAACCACTACAATTTTCTACTCGGAAATCAACTGAGATTGTAAACGATCAAACTCAACCAATTCCACTAGCCACAGGGTTACAGGAGTATGTAAAAGAAATTGTTCTTACAAAAGTAACATTACTAATTAATTATCAAAATTCACTCACAATACTGGCATCATGCGTGCAATCAAATCACGCATAATCAAACTTGTTCTACCAAACTCGGCGAGGATTTCTAGTAGAAGCATCGATAGGGTAAATACGATAAGTAGAGTGCGATAAGTAGAAGAGTCGACACAAAATGTATAATGGTTCACCGAATTCGGCTAGTCCACTGAGTTTTCACTAAGGGTCTCGGACTTCGATGGAAGCCCAAGATGTGATTACAATAGAGTAGTGTGTAATCGAGATGGATTGAATGACATTGAAGTGTGAGTGAGCCCATATTTTATAGCTAGAGAGATGGCTCTCTTTCTCTTCTCCTTCGATGTGGGACAAAGTGTCTTTCTTGATTTGCTCTTCTTCTCTTCATTTTCTTTGTCTTTTGCCTTGATGTAGCTTGGAGTTTGCCGATTTCGGTAAGATTAGTGGCTAAGTGCACGTAATTAGGCCATACATATATGTGTACCAACAAGTCCCCCAAGTCCCCAAGTCAAAAGAGATTAATTCTTGCTTGGGGAGTTGACAAATTCACGCCTAATTACATGTACATAGCCGTGCCATGTGGCTAACGTATCGTACCCCCTAGTCCCCTCAGCTCCTCAAGCAAGGATAATCTCGCTTGACTAGGCTTTCGGGTCACATAACTGCTTTAACAGATAATGTATAACAACAACATGTACAATTGTAAAGATGGTGGTGTGCGAGAATATAATCATGCTAGTTTAGAGTATATCATCTGATAATGAGGTTGCATAGCCATTCATATAAACGTAACATGATGTTGTAAGTGATGTTGCATGCATGGTTGATACATTGTGAGCGTTCGATGATGCATCATGTATCGTACATTTATGATGTATGTATTGCTTTGTATGATTATCGGATGAGCCTATGAAATGTATGAGGGAGGTATATGTGTTATGATGCATTTCATGTACAATTTGCTAAGTCCCCATATATTGAGGGTGATCAGCTTAGCGTGATGGATACCGTATAGTCCCCGAGTATGGGGGAGGTATATGTTTGGAGTGAGGTATCCGAAGTGGTGAATGGTGACTATTTTTCCGGCCACTATGGGACTCCAAAACGATATTGCTAATTGGAGCTGCTTATGATGGCGACAAGTGAACTTGCTACTTGTCCCATGATAGCGTGAACATTGTTGTCGTTCGACCATTGGATGACTCCGAAATGGTGTTGCTTGTTTCGGATCATCGAGAGGGTCGAAAACCTGATGTTGCTGATTTTGACCTGGGTAGTGCGAACATTGTTGCCGTTCGCCTATTGGGTTGGACTCTGAAACTTGATGTTGCTATTTGGAGCCGCTTTCGTGGTAACAAGTGATGTTGCTACTCGTGCCACGATAGTGCAAACGTTGTTGCTGTTCGACTATCGAGGTGGACTCCGAAACTTGATGTTGCTGTTTGGATCCGCTTATGTGGTGACAAGTGGTGTTGCTACTCGTCCCATGATAGCGTAAGCATAACTGCCACTTGCCTATCGGGTATTGCCCAATCGAGATGATGCGTAATGGGAGGTCCCAGACCTCAGTCCGTTAGCCCCGATCGATGGCGTAGGTCATGATGGTATCAACTGTGCCCATGATAGCGCAAACATAATTACCACTTGCCTATTGAGTATTGCTCTATCGGGATGATGCGTAACGGGGGGTCCTAGACCTCAGTCCGTTAGCCTCGATCGATGGCGTAGGTTATGATGATATCAACCGTGTCCATGATAGCGCAAGCATAACTGCCACTTGCCTATCTGGTATTGCTCTATCGGAATGACGCGTAACTGGAGGTCCCAGACCTCAGTCCGTTAGCCCCGATCGATGGCGCAGGTCATGACGTAAGCATAATTGCCACTTGCCTATCGGGTATTGCTCTATCGGAATGATGCGTAACGGGAGGTCCCAGACCTCAGTCCGTTAGTGATACGCGCAAAACATGCATTCACGTTAACTTAAAAACACAGATTACGCGCATTGCAATTTAAACCCTTCTTTTGTCATTTGTAATATTGGCGAGTAGGGATCGTTCTTTATCCGGGGAATTAAGGGCGCATGCATGGTTTCGTTAATAAGCGGAAATATAAATGTTGGGGGGATTGGAAGTTGGTTGTTTAATCTACGAAATTAAAGTACAAAAACATGCAAACACAACTAAAACTCTTAGGCATCTAACAAGTTTTACTCATAGACAAGTTTCAACAATCAAGAAACTTAAAGTCTAATTATGCTTGCTAAAAATAAGAAGTTACACTACTAATTACATGTGATCATCTCATCTTATTAACCTACCCTTTTCATGCATCAAACCTTTTTGTAAGTTACGAAATTCATAACTTCTAACTAAATACACATGCTTAATAATTGAGTAGGAATGCAACTTAGCGTATAAACATCCTAAACAACATACGATCATCGAAACATGCGAAAGAGAGGGACTTAGCGTATTTTCTAACACATGCATTCGAAGCTTTAAGATTGTATCAAACATGCATAAAAGGCTAGAAATCATAAACACATGCATATTACAAATCTGTTTAAGAGCATAAAACACAAATCTAAACTTGTTCTTCATTTGATACATAAATGTATTCCAATACATCAAAAGGTTCAAATACAAAGCAAAAGAAATGAAAGTGAAGATCATGGTTACACTTTTTGTCTTGAATGCTTGATGATCTACGGTGGAGATGGATTTCCTTCACAAGGGACTTAGCGTATTGTGTTGGATGGAGGAGGATTGCTTCGGCTTGGATGGAGAAGATGTGCTTCGGCTTTGCTTGAGAATCCTTGAAGTGTTTATGGTGGAGGAGTATTTGTGTAGAGTTTTTGCTTGTAAAATGAGAGATGCATAATATATGGCCAGCCTCCTCTCTTATATAGGCAAGGGATGTTGCCTTCTCTCTTCCACCTTGCCTCCCTCCATTTAATGCAAGTAATGATCAATATGGCAAGTCACTCCCTTAGTCACCTTTTGTGATCATCATTTGTGAACCCTAAGCAAGAGTCACCATGCAAGTCACCATTTATAAACCCTAAGCAAGAGTCACCATGGCAAGTCACATGGCAAGTCATCTTTTGTGATGATCACAAAGCTTAGTCACTAAAATGAGTCACAAAGCTTGATATTGTTGACTTTTCAACTTCACCAAAAGGCTTCCATGCCAAAATGAATGGGTTTGGGCTTGATAATGGGCCGAAACAAGATTTGAGAAATCGGCCCATAATTTGCTTTTTGGGCCGGCCCATTTTCGGAGGTCCAAAATCGCAAAAATCGCAAAATCGCCGAAATTCCTCCAAATTGCGCCGTTATTAATCTCCACCGTAAATATCTTCAAAATAACAAATTAAATAAGGAAAACATAAAAACTAAGATAATAACATAGATAAACGTAAAGGGAAATGCGTTAAGAAACGAGCATAAAATGCGTATATCAAATTCCCCCACACTTAGACTTTGCTAGTCCCTTAGCAAACACTAAGTTAAACTAAGACTCCCTAAGAATTTAAAACAAAGGAAAGAACATAACTAAGCCCTTAGCTAAAATTTGTCTCAGAATTTGCATAAGTATATGGTGATGGCTCACATGAATTTCAACTTGTATGCTCAACGAATTCAAGAGATAATTGCGATATAATTATGTAATGAACAAGTAAGACATAGAAAAAAAACAATGGTTATGTTATAGCTGTGCATGCTTTGAATAAAGGTTTAATCAACTCACAAGGATGCACTCATCATATTTTTCACTCATGAAAAAGGGTTCACTTAAAGTGTATATAAATTTAAACGAAAACCTCATGAATGGAGTTAATTACTTGCACAAATGAACCAAAACCATAAGCTTACTCATGCAACTTACTCTACTAATTGAAAGCTACTCATTTTAAGGATCATAAAGGACTTTTAGTGAGGTTGTAATGGGGTTAAGGCTAAGGCATTCGAAATTTAGATATGTGGTGATAAAAACGTTCCAACGACTTAGTCTAGCACCATATTCGTCCTCCATCTCCACTCGAATGTTACCATGTATACTTCAATTTAAACTACCCTTTGAGCTTTTCGGACAGGACAAAGGCCATATTTGTTCTATTTTTGGGCCTTCAATTTGTCGTAATCTCCAAATCCGCAAATAAGGGGGACGTTAATCCAATTGGTTTCTACTTTAGAACACAACATATTGCCATGAGAGATAATAATAATATTTTTTTCTTTTCATTCTCTCAAATATAATTTTTTTTCTTTTCTTTTTGGCAATCTCATACTTTTTTAGCTATTTGGACAAGTCTTTCCCCTTACTCACATTAACTCTTTTAATCTTTCCTACCAAACCATAATCTTATGTGCTAGTTTCGAAAAATTCTCACCAAGTTTCCGGAACAAGGGTAAGGATATTCTATACTAGGGTAAGTGTTTAGGTATATATGGTGATGAAAGAAAAGCTTAACGTGGGCTCAATTGGTTTATCTAGGGGTGTCGCAACTTGTGCGTACAAATGGGATACATGGATATATGGCAATGTGGTGGAAAATCCTAAATGCCTTTAATCATTTCCGAAATCAAAGTATGTATCAACTTAAAAGCTTTGCAAATTGACATGAGTAAGTTCTAGCATTCTCTAATTCATTAAAATCTATGGCAAGCAATCAAATGAGGCATATATAAGCTAGTAGCTACGAAATGGATGTACATTCACTCAAATAAAGAACAGATAGCTCAAAAGCTCACATAGGGTTCATATGATTAAAAACTTATTCAAGCATGCGATTTCTGTACCATGTTTTGCAATTCATATCTACTACATGTTAAAAACATATAGAATATCTCAGTTAGCACAAGAATTCGATGCATGTGATTCATACGCCATATGTGTTCGTGTTGATCTAATTTCATCATCGACTAGTTAAGGGCGTCCTAAAGACTCTGAAAAACACTAATTTAGACACAATTAAATTGTAAACCTTTCCCCCACACTTAAACTCTACATTGCCCTCAATGTACTAAAGTAAAAGTATAGAATTAAACATGGAGTATAGGATCTACGAAAAATTCTAATGTAATACGCAAAAACCATTAAATTAATTAAAAGGGGAGAAGAAAACAAATCTGTTGTCTCCCTATTGGGTTGCCTCCCAATGAGCGCTCGTTTTACGTCGTTAGCTTTGGACGTGATGCATCATTTTGTTTTTGAAATGGCCGGTTCTTGGAGTTGCATCTCCTCCACGGTGTGCTCCGCAAATGCCTCAAAATAGGGCTTCAAGCGATGGCCATTTACTTTGAACTCACTACCTTTGTCGATAGATCGAATGAGAATTGCTCCATGAGGTAGAACTTGAGAAACTACGAATGGCCCCATCCATCGAGAGCGAAGCTTTCCCGGAAAGAGCTTAAGTCTTGAATTGAAAAGTAATACTTTCTGCCCAGGTTCAAAACTCTTCCCGCGAATCATCTGATCGTGGATCTTTTTCGTCTTCTCTTTGTAAATCCACGCATTGTCGAAAGCATCATTTCTGATTTCTTCTAGTTCATTAAGTTGTAGCTTCCGATGCAAGCCTGCGGCATCTCGATCGATGTTGAATTTCTTCACGGCCCACCATGCCTTGTGCTCCAATTCAACCGGAAGATGGCACGCCTTTCCATAAATTAATCGGAAAGGTGACATACCAATGGGGGTCTTGTAGGCAGTCCTGTAAGCCCACAATGCATCGTCTAAGCATTGACTCCAATCTTTCCGGTTTGGGCGGACGGTTCGCTCCAAAATCTTCTTGATCTCACGGTTGGAAACTTCAGCCATTCCATTTGTTTGAGGGTGGTATGGTGTGGAAACCTTGTGTTTTACGCCATACTTCCTCATTAGTACTTCCACCGTGCGGTTGCAAAAGTGACTTCCTCCATCGCTGATTAGAACGCGTGGCATTCCAAATCTACTGAAAATGTTAGTTCGTAGGAAATCTGCAACAACTCGCGAATCATTAGTACGGGTGGCCTTTGCCTCCACCCATTTAGAAACATAATCTACTGCGAGTAAGATATAAGTAAAACCATTGGAGGGAGGAAATGGTCCCATGAAATCAATACCCCACACATCAAAAATTTCAACATTAAATATGTAGTGTTGTGGCATTTGATCTCTAGGGCCTAAATTACCGAATCTCTGGCACTTATCACATGCAGCACAATATGCATGAGCATCGCGAAATAAACTAGGCCAAAAGAAACCGCAATCTAAAATCTTAAGGGCTGTCCTCCTAGAACCAAAGTGTCCCCCACATGCTTCATTGTGACAAAAGTCTAGAATGGGCTTAAACTCACTATCCGGGATACATCTCCTAATTACTAAATCGGAGCATTGTTTCCACAAATAAGGCTCATCCCAGATAAAGGTTCTAGCATTATGCTTAAGTTTGTCACGTTGAAATTTATGCATGGTAGACGGAAACTCACCGGTAACTAAGTAATTTACGATATCTGCATACCAAGGAGTTTCCGAAGTAGTTACCTCAATTCCGAAGAGTTTTTCATCCGGAAAAGTTTCTTCAATCTCGACAGGCTCATGGTCACCTATCAAACGTGATAGGTGGTCAGCGACGACGTTTTCTACTCCCTTCTTGTCCTTGATTTCGATGTTGAATTCTTGGAGTAGAAGTATCCATCTGATAAGTCGTGGTTTTGCGTCCTTCTTGAGCATTAGATACTTCAAAGCTGCATGATCGGTAAACACAGTTACTTTAGTTTGAAGTAAATAAGATCGAAATTTATCTAAAGCAAAAACCACGGCAAGAAACTCCTTCTCGGTGGTAGTATAATTTCTTTGCGCTTCATCAAGCGTCCGAGAGGCGTAATAGATTACGCAAGGCTTCTTGTCCTTCCGCTGACCCAAGACGGCTCCTACGGCATAATCCGAGGCGTCGCACATGAGTTCAAATGGCAGAGACCAATCAGGGCTGCATAAAATAGGAGCGCTCGTGAGAAGCTCCTTCAACTTGTTGAAGGCAGCGTTGCATTCTTCATCAAAGACGAACGGGGTCTCCTTTTGCAGCAGTTTACACAAAGGGCGCGAGATGTGGGAAAAGTCTTTGATAAACCTGCGATAAAATCCTGCGTGTCCAAGAAATGAACGAATCTCTCTAACCGAAGTTGGAGAGGGTAAGTGACGCACAAGATCTACTTTAGATTTATCAACTTCTAACCCTTTTTCCGAAATAATATGACCTAACACTATCCCTTGCGTAACCATAAAATGGCACTTCTCCCAATTAAGCACCAAGTTCGTTTCAACGCATCTTTGTAAAATTGTTTCTAAATTGTTTAAGCATGCTTCAAAATCACTCCCAAATACACTAAAGTCGTCCATGAATACTTCAATAATTTTTTCAATGTACTCGGAGAAAATTGAGAGCATGCAACGTTGAAATGTACCTGGTGCGTTACACAGTCCAAATGGCATGCGGCGATAGGCAAACGTTCCGAAAGGGCACGTGAACGTTGTCTTTTCTTGATCCTCCTCCGCAATGCTAATTTGGTTGTAGCCGGAATATCCGTCGAGAAAACAATAAAATGCATGGCCGGCTAATCTTTCCAGCATTTGGTCGATGAATGGTAAGGGAAAATGATCCTTGCGGGTTGCAGCGTTTAGCTTCCGGTAATCAATGCACACTCGGTGTCCAGTGATCGTCCGTTGTGGCACAAGTTCATTTTTCAGATTCTCGACGACGGTGATTCCCGATTTCTTAGGTACAACCTGCATTGGGGAAACCCAACGGCTATCAGAAATAGGGTAAATAACTCCATAGTCCATGAGTTTAATTACCTCCTTTTTTACCACCTCCATCATCGGAGGGTGGAGCCGACGTTGCGCTTCCCGCGTAGGTTTGGTGCCTTCTTCAAGGAAAATCCTATGCACACAAGTTGCTGAATTTATTCCCTTGATGTCCACGAGTGTCCAGCCTATTGCGGGTTTGTACCTCTTGAGCACACTCACGAGCTTCTCCTCCTGCTCCTCTTCTAGCGCGGACGAAATAATGACGGGTAAAGTGTCATTCTCGCCCAAGTACGCATACTTCAGATGGTCCGGTAGTAGCTTGAGTTCTAAAACTGGAGCTTCTACGATGGAAGGAACCATTTTATTAGTACCAAAAGTAATTGGTAAAGGAGGAGAAAAGCTTACTTTTCGTGGTGCGGCATTTAGGGCCATGGCCATATCTTGAATACGAGGTTCAAGCTCTAGTAAAGCCTCGAGAAGGCCGTCATGCCCAAGTTGAATGGCCATGTCGAGTTCATCCTCATTGATGGTGTCGAGGTAGCCTTGTGCTAAGGTATCCACAGGATCGTATGTCGAAATGGCAGCTACGCTCGACATTGGAAACTTCATCCCGTCCAGGATGTTGAACTCGATTCTTTCTCCATCAATCTCCATGGAGAAAGTGCCTTGAAACACATCAATCTTCGTTCTCGCAGTCCGCATGAAAGGTCGCCCAAGCAGTAGCGGCGTGGTGTTCAGTGGACTCTCTTCCATGTCAACTATATAGAAATCCGCTGGAAAAATTAGGTTGTTGACCTGCACAAGAACGTCTTATACGTATCCCCTCGGATACTTGTGTGTGCGATCGGCTAATTGGATGACAACACCATCTTGCTTGAGATCTCCAAGCTCCATCGATTCGAATAGATAGTAAGGCATGACATTGATGGAAGCTCCGAGATCAAGCATCACGTCTTCAAAGTGGGTGTCACCGATTACGCAAGGAACTGCAAAGCTCCCTGGGTCCTTCAGTTTTGGGGGTAGCCGACGCTGCAAAACCGCCGAAACGGTTGCGTTCACCTTCACAACCTCCTTCTCTCGAGTTTGCCTCCTCTGTGTGCATAATTCTTTCAGAAACTTTGCGTATATCGGCACCTGTTTTATGCACTCGATCAAGGGCAAATTCACTTGCACCTTTCGGAAGATGTCCAAAATATCTTCATATTGGGCGTCCTTCTTCTTCGATTTTGATAATCTGCTAGGGAAAGGTGCAACAGCAAACGGAGAATTAGTAATAACCGTATTTGAAGGAATATGGTTCTTACCTTTGATTGGGGTAGGTTGTGGAGGTGATTGTGCCTTGGTGACATTAGGCGTCACCTTCTGTTTTTCGGCCTCTTGAGTAGCCGGATCGATCTCATCTTCTTCTTCGTTGGTGATGTCCTCAATGGTGACTTCATCAAGATGAGATCGCTTGGTCTTTGGTTCCTCAAGTATCTTCCCACTCCTTGTGACTATAGCATTCACGTTTCTTTGATTTGGAGTGGTTTGAGGTGGAAACCGACCGGTTTCCTTGATTTGGCCCATGAAATCAACAAGTTGGCCAAGCTACTTCTTCACTTCGGTGATGTCGCGGCCATGTGAGTCAAGTGTCTCCTTTGTCTTCGATTGTCCGTCGAGGAGAACTTGTGTGGAGGCCGAAAGTTGCGACAACATCTTGTCGTAATCCGGGTTGGTGAAGGATTGCGAAGACGAACCATGCTGCATCGGTGGCCTTGGTTGAAATGGAGGGCGTTGGTAGCTTTGTTGAGGTGTTGGAGGGTTCAAAGTTCCCTCGTTGCTGCTCCATCTAAAACCCGGATGATCACGGTTGACATAGTTGTTATAATTGTTATACCGTTGTCCTCCCTGATATCCGCCGATGGCGTTAGCGTGCTCCGGCTCGCTTGCTTGTTCCGGCACTTGAGGGCACAGGTCATTGTGGTGACCTTGTGTTTGACATATGCCACAAACAGGCCGTTGAGTTGCCTTTGCTCTTGTCGTCTCAAGTTCTAAAACCTTCTCTAGCATATGAGCTAGTTTGTCGTATTTTTCGTCTGCGTCGGTTGTAGAACTCGCTTCACCGACTGCTCGTCTGTTGGACATTCCATATTGTGCATCATTATTCGCCCGATTCTCTAGAAGAGCTCTAGCTTCGGTTTCTGTTAAGTCCATGAATGCACCGGTGGCTGCTGCATCCAGCAATTCCCTATCAATCGGCTTGAGACCATCGTAAAAGTAATTCATGAGATTGGTCTCGGAAAATCCATGCGATGGGCAAGTGGCACACAAAACTTTGAATCGGTCGTAGTATTGGCCGAAGGTCTCGTCCGGTTTCTGTGTGATGCCAGTGATTTGCTTTCTCAAGACGGTGATCTTTGAGGCCGGGAAGTACTTCGCTAGGAACATATCCGCAAGTTGCTTCCATGAGGTAATATGGTTCGGCGGTAGTTCCATTAGCCAAGACTCGGCCCTGTCGACTAGGGTGAATGGAAATGCCTTCAGCTTGAAGAGCTCCGTATCAGCATCAGATGGCTTCATGCTGTTACAAACAAATTGGAATTGTTTGAGATGCTTGTTCGGATCTTCATTGGAAAGTCCATGAAAAATGGGTAGTCGGTGGAGGAAGCCACTCTTTAGCTCGATATCCTTCATGTTTTCCTCCGGTTGTGGAAAAGCAATGCTCGAAGGCCCACTGCTCCATTCGGTTGAGCAGGTGCGCTGGCGAAGAGATTGTCCTGCATTGGCCATGTTGACTTGTTATGCTTCTGCTTCTGAATTGTGGTCGGTTGATGAGGCTAAAGTATGGTCGGTTGATGAATGTGAAGACTCGGAAACTTCCTCGATGATGGGATGATCCAGGATGTCAGTTTGAGCTTTAAGTCTCGCTATTCTCTCTGCGATCTCCTCAAAGTTTGTTCTAGATGGTCCAGGATTCTGATCGGACATTCATTAGCCTGAGCATCCACCAAAGACCAAGTGTTAGTATCAACAAATAATTTGAGATGAATATAGAAATACTAACCAAAATCGTAAGGCGTATTTAGAAAACAAAGCAATAACAAATAGTAAAACTATCAAAACATACTATAAATACTCACAAATACTTAAAAACTACTAAAACACACAAAATTTATAATAGTTAAGACACTAGGTGTAATTTACTAAGTAATGCAAATGAATTAATCAATTTTATGGGCTATGCAAAAGAATGTAATAAACTAAGACACATGTTTTCTGCAAATTAAAACTATATAATGCTAAACCCAAGAATTTAGTTAGAACATATATAAACAAAGTTCAAATACAAGCAAACAATAATTCACATCGAATTTATGCACCACACATTTTTTTTCAATAAAATGCATTAAACAACAATCCTACGTGAAAGATGGAGTGCATGCATAAGAGAAAACGTTAGAACCTGCAGAAAACACACGAGTTACGTGCTAAAAAAAATGAATGCAAAGAATGACCTCTTCTTCGATCTTATGTCCCTAACTTCACTTAGGTTAGGGTACTCGGTAGTGAAATCCGAGTATCATAAAGCCTAAGAGAGGTTATGCAAGCTAAGTAACGTTTGTTAGTCCTTTACAGTTTTTAATGCACAAACAAACACAAAAATTTGACTAAGTTTTATTTATTTCCTTTGGCCCCGATGGTACGTGGTGCAGAGGCTCTCGACTGTGCAATGGGTCTCGTTCATCCGAAGATGAAGTCTGATTCCAGGAGGTCTAAACATGCATAATCCGATATACCATCTATTTAAAGGATTATGTGTGACGACCCGGACCAGAATCAGAAGTATAATCAGCTTGATTCGTGAGTTACAGCGCAGTCGCGGATTTTCGACAGATATTGGAATCGCCAGAGTTCTTAACGACTAAATTATTGGCCGAGAATTGGAGCTGGGTCTCTTCTCGAGAGTCGTTCTACGTGTGATTACGAATTCGTGGGCGGTTCCGGATCGTTATTTGGACGACCGAGGAATTAGTTATGAATATTTGAAGTTCGGATTTAAATGGTGGGCTACTTAACGAATAAATTACCGGACGAGAATTTGGTTTCGGCTTCTTCACGGAAGTTGTTCAGAATTTAATTTCGAGTTCGTGGGAACTTCCGGAGCATAATTTGGAGTTACGAGGAATTAGTTGCGAATTTTTCCGTTTGTTGATTATTTAGTCGATTTAATGTGTGTTGCTTTGAAGGGTTGACTTTTTATTCGGTTGGCCGATATGTTTGACTTCGGGTAATATTGGAAGAGTACGTTGAGGCGAGTTTGTGACCGCGAGAATTATCGGAATCGGAATTACGACGAGAAAGTTACGCGTGTTTGAAGTTCGTCGAATTGGATAAACATGAAGTTTCCGTTTTGGGAAAGGCTATATATAGTAACCTGCTATTTTGGGCAAGGGGAAGACTTTCCAGATTGGGTGTTGACCGAGTTGACTCGGTCAACTCGGTGGAGGAAGAGAAGAGGACGACGGCGTACGGTGGACTTCACGGCGACGGGCCGTCCGGCCACCCCAGGCGACGGGGTTGGTCCCAATCTCTTCGCCTCACCTTCCTCATCATGTTCCCGGCCACCATGCACTCCGAGGCTCACCGGAGAGGAAGAATTTTCCGGCCAAAGTTCAAGGGTTTTGCTTGAATTCGGGTTCACTTTTTCTGGCCAAATTGAACTGTAAAATGGAGTGGGCTTTGTAGCTCTCATCATTAGCAAGCTACCATGTAAGTTTGGAGTTCTAATTTTGATTGTGGAAGGAGAATTTTGGATTTGAAATTTGTGTGTTCATTCGGTTTTTCATGAAATTGACCATGTTAGAGTGAGAATTGGACTTCGGTGCAGTTGACAAAGTTGCTCAGTGGGTGGTTTTGCATGGAATAGGGGTTGCTCCGCCGAGAAATCTTCCGGTCAGTGGCGGCGCCGCCTTGGGCGGCGGTCAACGGCGGTCCAGTTTGACTTTTTCTAGTTTTCGACAAATTACATGTCATTTGACTCGAAATCGCGCCCCGATCGCAGTGGGGAGGTTCGTTTTTCGAGTTGAGCGTCCGAATGTAAAGCGAGGTATTGTGGTATACATATACGGATTTTCGACGATTCGTCGACTTTGAATCACATGTTTCCGAGAACGGCTGTTTCTCGTGGTTTGATTTGTATTGTCGGATTATGATTTTGAATATTGGACGTTGTGATTATTCAGGGGTTCGTGATCGTTTGTTTGGCGAGGGACATTTCGCCGGATCACGGGTTAACGCGATACGCGTTACGCCAGTTTGTGAGTGGACATTTCTTTTCACAGAATGATTGCGAGTCTTTTATAAATGATTTACGAACTTGAGCATGCGGATTGATTATGATTTTACGAGCATGTGTTTACGATTATGCATATACGAATATACGTATACGAATATATTCATACGTACATATTATGTTTAAAGCATGTGCATAGAAAAGATTTATGATTTGGTTTACACAGAGTACAGTCTCAGTATATGTTGTGGTATCGATACGCATTGGCTTCTCGGCTGATCCCCGAGTACGCTCCGGGAAGGACAGATATCCTGACCCGAGGCCTTTCTGGCTAGAACCACGTGTGGGTCTGGGATCCCGTGGTTCAGACTGTGCTATCGCGTGGAAGCCCACGAGAGTCTCCGCGATATGTTTTACGTGGCATGCTCAGTACGTGAGTGGTAGCCTGAGTCTCCTCACGTTTTATTTGATTTTCATGCATTTGACTCGCATATGATTTTATATGTATATATTACTTGGTGAAAGACATTTATTTTCGTCCACTCACTCTAACGTGTTTATTGTCTTTCACCTGGGCTTTTCGGTTTCCGTGCCCAGTTTGCAGTTCAGGCTCTGGTGTCGCACGTCGTGGTCGGAGGCATAGTGCTCGAGCTACTTTGTTTCATCCAGTAGGTTTATTGTTCTACCTACTGTGGTATGCGTATACGATTATGTATTAGATGTCGCTCTGAGCTTCCTATTGAATACGTTATACGATTTTACACTGGATTTTGGTAAAGTGTATATATATTTACTACTTTACTTATTGTTGATATATTGAGAAATCCGGGTAGGATTGGTGCCCACGGTTTGATTTTTGTGGCATAGGATGGAGTGTATTTTACGCGTGCAGGTAATGAAAATTCCACGCTAGTAACGAAACTCTGCTCAAATTTTGAAAAGTTTTTGTTGGTTCGTGTTTTCGAAGGGGTTCGATTCCGATTTAGGGTGCTAAATCGGGGTTGGGTCTTTTCAGCTTGGTATCAGAGCATTAGGTTATAGGTTCTGTAGACTTCTGTAGTCGTGTTTACCAAAGATATTTGAGAATGTACAGCATGTCTGGAATGGTGACCCGACCGGCCGGCAGATAATCATCAAATTCCGGGTGTTGTATGCTTTCAAATATTTGAAGTTCCATGATTACGTTCCACTTGTTGTGAACGATATTGTATTCATTAGGATGCCTCCTGACGTGCTTTCCGTGTCGTTTCGGTTGTGGATCCTGTTGAGGATCATACGACGCGTGATTTGCCAGTGAACAGTGGATTCAGATGAGTATTCAGAGTTCAGAGAATTGTGTGGCACGATTTATCTGGGGATGTGTATATGAGCGTCTATATGTTGCCTCAGAGCTGAGATTTATGGCAGTGATGTTTGCCTGAGTTAGATTGTTGTATTTTGTGGGCTGATATTGTGTGAGATCCGGTTGTGACTCCATGGCCTACATTTAGAGTGTTGTGTGAACAGTGATGGTGTTATCAGGCTATCCAACAATCGAATGTGGAGTGCTTAACCACCTGAGGCAGAGATGCATTGTTCCTATGTTATTTCGGTTTGCACGAGTTATGTGGCTTCAGAGGAAGCAGTGCACGAGGTTCGAGATGAGTTTGAACCTGAGTATCAGAGGGAGTCTGACTGTTATGCCTCGAGATAGCCGTGAGGAGCTTAGTGTGTTGCACTCAGTGGCGAGGCTAGTGTGAGGGAAAGATGTGTACGTTTTTCGATGTGACGGTTTGAGGAAAGTGGATTCAGCAGTCAGATTTTGATGAGGTTGAGTTCCGATACTTCGGGATCAGTGACGTCATCAGACTGTGGCCTTTTCGATTATGTTAAGGATCCTCTGCTAATCCGTTTGGCGAAGGCGGAGATCACAGAGTAGCGGATTTGCTCCTGTGGCATGAGTTTGGGTGATCATTGGCGATCCTTTCACGCAGCAGGTGTTGGGGTGATTTGTGTTCGAGGAGCACTTTCAGTTGCTGTTTCGGTGGCTAGGAGGGTCACGTTACGAGGGAGTGCCCTCAGTCAGCTGTGTTAGCGGTTCGACGGCTCAGAGTTACGAGGAGACTCTCATGTTGTTCCTACCGTCTGATCAATGTACCCTTTTGACGAGTTATTCAGCAAGTCGCAATTGATGTGGGCGGCTATTTGGGCATGTTGAAGTTCGTGTCATGACCTTTTTGAGGACAGACTTTTCTCCGAGGTTGCTGTTGTTTGATATCCATGGTTATTGTATATGTATCTCCACTTCCGAGGTCTTGGAGAGTGTTGTATCCATCCGGAGGTTGCGAGATCCTTGTTGGAGGATATGGCTTAGCCGCGGATCTGTTATAGCTGGACATTGTGGTTTTTGATGTGATTGTGAGCATGGACTTACTGACGACGCATTTGGTTGTGTTCGAGTGCCTCGAGAAGGAGGTTGTGTTTCGACGACCAGATTTTCCCGTGATACTGTTTCGCGGTGATGGTCGAGCGGATGATGGAGACGGGTGGTGTTGTTTGATTAACTCATGTTGTGGATACTACGGTTGCTGTACCTGACATTGGCGTCATTGAGGTGGTTCCCGAGTTTCCAGGTGTGTTCCGGAGGAGTTACCAGGTGTTCCTCCAGAGACTGACTACATCATTGAGCTTGTACCAGGCGCTGGACTCATTTTACCGACGTCTTGTCGTTTGGAGCCAGCGGAGCTAATGGAGCTATTGTTTCGATTCCAGGAGTTGCTGGAGGAGGTTTCAGGAGATTTCATGTGACCCAGCGTATTTGCGTGGGGTGCTCCTGCATTGTTTGTGTGGTTGTTGGATGATTCGACATGGTGGTACATTGACTACTAGAAGCTTGATTTGCTTCAGAGGAGAGTGAGTATCCTCTGCTTCGGTTTGATGAGTGGTTTGGTCAGCTCGTGAGAGCTTCAGTCTTGTTGAAGATTGATTTCGGATCCGGATACCATTAGTTGAGGATTGATGTGTCAGTTGTGGTTTGGACAGTTTCCGGATCTCGGTGCGGGCATCTGGAGTTCTTGGTCACTTCATTGGTTGACCAATGCTCCGTAGATCGTGTGGACTTGATGGACCATGTGTTCAGACGGTTTCTGGACGAGTTGCGGTCATGTTCGTTGGCAATGTCCTGATGTACTCCGAGAGTGTGGACCAGTACCTGGAGCAGTTGCGAGCGGTTTTGTGGACTTCGCGAGACGATTAGCTGTTTGTGAAAGTTCATCCAGTGTGAGTTTTGGTCGATTAGCGTGAAGATGTTGGGCTATGTGATGTTATCCGAGGGAGTTGGAGTGGATCCTGACCAGTTCGAAGCCGTGTTGATTTGGAGTTTGCCCTACTACTGTGCCAGATATTGGGGGTCTCTTGGGTTTTGGCAGGCTTGTACCGACGGCTTTGTACAGGATTTTCCCTGGATTGCCACTTCACTTTCCGGATTGACGAAGAAGGCGTCAGGTTCATGTGGTTCGATGCACGCGAGGAGAGTTGCTTACTCCTGCAGGTTGGTGACCGTTACTGCGGCTTTGACCTTACCTGATGATCGTGACGAGTTCGTGGGTTATGGCGATGCATCGAGATTTGGTTGGGTTATGCTTTGATACTGTGTAGCAGTGCGGTGGCTCATGGTTACGGACAGTGGAAACCTTGTGTGGTTACATATCCTTTGTTTGATTTGGGTGTAGCTGTCCTATTGTTAGCATCGGAGAGTTCGAGATTTTATAGCTACGGCGTGCAGCGTGGTGTAGGATGTACACCGACCATTGAATTTCATCCACTCGCATTTTCGGCCAGATTTGGGCTTGAGGCAGTGTAGATGGATGGGGTCGACTCACGACTATGGCTGCACCTTTGAGCTTGTTCGGGAAAGGTTAGAGGTTGTACTTTGACTATCCGTCTGGGATGTTGTTGCTGATGCATTCAGTCGAGAATTGGGAGCTTCAGTGTTTCATGTGTGTATGGCTCGAGTTTCCGTGTTAGCCGAGTTTGGGCTACGAGAGCTGAGTTCGAGTATGATGATGTTGAGGCTCGTGGTTTTACGCGCATTTGGCGCTAGTGGTACGGAGATGTGTCCGACACTTTAAGTTTACTACTCGTGGCGCAATATGAAGAACAATGTAGCAGCTTGTGTGTGCAGATGCCACATTTGTCGACTGGTGATGGCTAGGAGGCAGAGACTTGCCGAGATGTTTTAGTCATTTGAGATTTCCGATTAGACGTGACGGTTGCTGCTGTGATTGTGTGTGTATGTGTACACTTTGGTTGTGATACCAGTTGTTGGGCCTTTGTGGATCATTTGACGAACTCAGTACAGTTCCTTGTACTTTCGGAGATGATTCCAGTGGTTGGCTGGCATAGCTGTGTTTGACGGAGGTTGTCCATCTACGTGGTGTACCTGTGTTCCAGTTCGCTAGTCAAGGTAATCAGCTACGACTGTATGTTGGCGAGCTTTGCAGTGAGCATTGGGGACCAGACCACGAGTTAGCACCGGTTCTTATCCTCAGATTGGATGGTGATCTTTGAGGACTATTCAGACCTTGGATGGCATGTTGTGGACCTTGGTATTGCAGTTCCGGAGGATTCGGGACCAGCAGTTTCAGCGGTTTGAGTTTGCTTGCAGTACCGGTTTGTGGACCACTATGGTTTTGAGGTTGTTTGATGTTGATTTGAAGTATGTTGTTGTACTCCATTGTGTTGGAGTGAGTTTGGTTTGAATTTGAGTTGATGTTCGATGGGGATTTTGTGGAATGTGCTACCACAGACTGTCAGGTTAGCGGAAATGGATTGATTATTGCCCGAGTTCGAAGTTTGAGTTATGCTAATATGAGTATGTGCGTTATGTTGATGAGTGTAGACTGAGTTGTGATTTGTTATGATGTATTGATCCGTATGTGGCCATAGGCGAGTTTGTGTTATGCCGTATGGTTCGGCACCGCCTATAGTGTTGGCTTTGTGTGTTGTGTTCCGCGTGGCGGAACTATGTTTCAGGTTGTTGCGTGTTGTGTACCCTATCTGTTCCTTATGTAGGAACACTTAGTGATTGTGTGAGCCAGTTCAGATTTGTGATTTGTGGGTACAGGGATTCCGGCACTGAATTATCTCCTATTGTGGAGTTTGTGATCAGAGTTGTTCAGTTGAGATTGACGTTGGTGAGTTGAGCAGTATGCAGAGGCAGTGCTCCTACCTTATTGTCGGCAGACTCGGAAATTTCGAGGTCGAAATTTTTCTAAGGGAGGTGGATTTGTGACGACCCGGACCAGAATCAGAAGTATAATCAGCTTGATTCGTGAGTTACAGCGCAGTCGCGGATTTTCGACAGATATTGGAATCGTCAGAGTTCTTAACGACTAAATTATTGGCCGAGAATTGGAGCTGGGTCTCTTCTCGAGAGTCGTTCTACGTGTGATTACGAATTCGTGGGCGGTTCCGGATCGTTATTTGGACGACCGAGGAATTAGTTATGAATATTTGAAGTTCGGATTTAAATGGTGGGCTACTTAACGACTAAATTACCGGACGAGAATTTGGTTTCGGCTTCTTCACGGAAGTTGTTCAGAATTTAATTTCGAGTTCGTGGGAACTTCCGGAGCATAATTTGGAGTTACGAGGAATTAGTTGCGAATTTTTCCGTTTGTTGATTATTTAGTCGATTTAATGTGTGTTGCTTTGAAGGGTTGACTTTTTATTCGGTTGGCCGATATGTTTGACTTCGGGTAATATTGGAAGAGTACGTTGAGGCGAGTTTGTGACCGCGAGAATTATCGGAATCGGAATTACGACGAGAAAGTTACGCGTGTTTGAAGTTCGTCGAATTGGATAAACATGAAGTTTCCGTTTTGGGAAAGGCTATATATAGTAACCTGCTATTTTGGGCAAGGGGAAGACTTTCCAGATTGGGTGTTGACCGAGTTGACTCGGTCAACTCGGTGGAGGAAGAGAAGAGGACGACGGCGTACGGTGGACTTCACGGCGACGGGCCGTCCGGCCACCCCAGGCGACGGGGTTGGTCCCAATCTCTTCGCCTCACCTTCCTCATCATGTTCCCGGCCACCATGCACTCCGAGGCTCACCGGAGAGGAAGAATTTTCCGGCCAAAGTTCAAGGGTTTTGCTTGAATTCGGGTTCACTTTTTCCGGCCAAATTGAACTGTAAAATGGAGTGGGCTTTGTAGCTCTCATCATTAGCAAGTTACCATGTAAGTTTGGAGTTCTAATTTTGATTGTGGAAGGAGAATTTTGGATTTGAAATTTGTGTGTTCATTCGGTTTTTCATGAAATTGACCATGTTAGAGTGAGAATTGGACTTCGGTGCAGTTGACAAAGTTGCTCAGTGGGTGGTTTTGCATGGAATAGGGGTTGCTCCGCCGAGAAATCTTCCGGTCAGTGGCGGCGCCGCCGTGGGCGGCGGTCAACGGCGGTCCAGTTTGACTTTTTCTAGTTTTCGACAAATTACATGTCATTTGACTCGAAATCGCGCCCCGATCGCAGTGGGGAGGTTCGTTTTTCGAGTTGAGCGTCCGAATGTAAAGCGAGGTATTGTGGTATACATATACGGATTTTCGACGATTCGTCGACTTTGAATCACATGTTTCCGAGAACGGCTGTTTCTCGTGGTTTGATTTGTATTGTCGGATTATGATTTTGAATATTGGACGTTGTGATTATTCAGGGGTTCGTGATCGTTTGTTTGGCGAGGGACATTTCGCCGGATCACGGGTTAACGCGATACGCGTTACGCCAGTTTGTGAGTGGACATTTCTTTTCACAGAATGATTGCGAGTCTTTTATAAATGATTTACGAACTTGAGCATGCGGATTGATTATGATTTTACGAGCATGTGTTTACGATTATGCATATACGAATATACGTATACGAATATATTCATACGTACATATTATGTTTAAAGCATGTGCATAGAAAAGATTTATGATTTGGTTTACACAGAGTACAGTCTCAGTATATGTTGTGGTATCGATACGCATTGGCTTCTCGGCTGATCCCCGAGTACGCTCCGGGAAGGACAGATATCCTGACCCGAGGCCTTTCTGGCTAGAACCACGTGTGGGTCTGGGATCCCGTGGTTCAGACTGTGCTATCGCGTGGAAGCCCACGAGAGTCTCCGCGATATGTTTTACGTGGCATGCTCAGTACGTGAGTGGTAGCCTGAGTCTCCTCACGTTTTATTTGATTTTCATGCATTTGACTCGCATATGATTTTATATGTATATATTACTTGGTGAAAGACATTTATTTTCGTCCACTCACTCTAACGTGTTTATTGTCTTTCACCTGGGCTTTTCGGTTTCCGTGCCCAGTTTGCAGTTCAGGCTCTGGTGTCGCACGTCGTGGTCGGAGGCATAGTGCTCGAGCTACTTTGTTTCATCCAGTAGGTTTATTGTTCTACCTACTGTGGTATGCGTATACGATTATGTATTAGATGTCGCTCTGAGCTTCCTATTGAATACGCTATACGATTTTACACTGGATTTTGGTAAAGTGTATATATATTTACTACTTTACTTATTGTTGATATATTGAGAAATCCGGGTGGGATTGGTGCCCACGGTTTGATTTTTGTGGCATAGGATGGAGTGTATTTTACGCGTGCAGGTAATGGAAATTCCACGCTAGTAACGAAACTCTGCTCAAATTTCGAAAAGTTTTTGTTGGTTCGTGTTTTCGAAGGGGTTCGATTCCGATTTAGGGTGCTAAATCGGGGTTGGGTCTTTTCATTATGTCGTATTTATCAAGTTCGTATTTATCCGTATTTGTATGCACTTATGATTTACAGAGAGTACGCGAAATGATCATTCGGTAAATTTCTTGGACGTGCGGCCCGCGCGAAAATATATACCGACTACAATTCAGCTTAGTTACGTTTAGAAATGGTTAGTAGGAATAGAGATAACGCGAGAGGTAAGGACTAATATTTAGAACAACCCGAGGCTTACTCGTAAGAGTATATACTCCAATGTTGTTCCTAGAGACACCCTGAGGCTAACCTGTTACGGTATATACTCCAATGGTGTTCTATTGCTTAGATCCGAAACCCGGCACCAATCATAAACCCATTCACCATATCCAACAATCAGCCAAATTTGTGAGATAGTATATAATCTCAAGTTCTTAGTAAACTCCGCCCACAACCTCGTGCCCATAACTTCACTTAGGTTATGGTGTGTGGTGATAAAATCCACACATCACGAGGGGTTAAGGAGATAAACCAGAAAAAGAGGCACCACCTATTCCAAAGAACGAAACCTTATAACCAATACTCGTGCACAATGTAAATCAATTTAAGTACGTCTACGTTTTGATTGCGCCTATGATTTAAAAGGAATACACGACTTAGTTATTGAATAAATCTCTTGTCCGTGCGGCCCGCGCGAAAATGTATACCAACTATCGTTAATCATCGTAATTGTTGGAAATGACCAGTTGGGATAGATGTAACGCGAGAGGTGAGAACTAATTTCTGGGAACAACCTGAGGCTAACTCGTAAGAGTATATACTCCATTGTTGTTCTTAGAAACACCCCGAGGCTTACTCGTAAGAGTATATACTCCAATGGTGTTCTGTTTTCTTAGTTCAAAACCCGTCACCATTCATAACCCTTCTAGACATCATAACCAACTCTTACTCGAATTCACAAGATAGTATACAATCTCAAGTGTTTGTAAACTCCGCCCACAACCTCGTGCCCATAACTTCACTTAGGTTATGGCGTGTGGTGATGAAATCCACACATCACGAAGGGTTAAGGAGATAGACAAACAAAAGAGGCACCACCTATTCCATAGAGATTTATTTAATAACTAAGTGCTAGTACTCAAATTAAATCAAAGACTATCCTTTAACATGAAAATAAATTATGCAAGTGTAAAAACTAAGTATAAATAAATTCGTCTAAGTAAAAGTATGCATTGTAAACATGTATGTAAATTTCTTTAAGTATAAACAAGAATGAACAAGTATGTACTTCGAAAATTTAGACATGCTTTTAATCACAAATGTACAACGAAATCATACAAAAACATTCTAACTCCCCGGCAACGGTGCCAAAAATTGATACGCGCAAAACATGCATTCACGTTAACTTAAAAACACAGATTACGCGCATTGCAATTTAAACCCTTCTTTTGTCATTTGTAATATTGGCGAGTAGGGATCGTTCTTTATCCGGGGAATTAAGGGCGCATGCATGGTTTCGTTAATAAGCGGAAATATAAATGTTGGGGGGATTGGAAGTTGGTTGTTTAATCTACGAAATTAAAGTACAAAAACATGCAAACACAACTAAAACTCTTAGGCATCTAACATGTTTTACTCATAGACAAGTTTCAACAATCAAGAAACTTAAAGTCTAATTATGCTTGCTAAAAATAAGAAGTTACACTACTAATTACATGTGATCATCTCATCTTATTAACCTACCCTTTTCATGCATCAAACCTTTTTGTAAGTTACGAAATTCATAACTTCTAACTAAATACACATGCTTAATAATTGAGTAGGAATGCAACTTAGCGTATAAACATCCTAAACAACATACGATCATCGAAACATACGAAAGAGAGGGACTTAGCGTATTTTCTAACACATGCATTCGAAGCTTTAAGATTGTATCAAACATGCATAAAAGGCTAGAAATCATAAACACATGCATATTACAAATCTGTTTAAGAGCATAAAACACAAATCTAAACTTGTTCTTCATTTGATACATAAATGTATTCCAATACATCAAAAGGTTCAAATACAAAGCAAAAGAAATGAAAGTGAAGATCATGGTTACACTTTTTGTCTTGAATGCTTGATGATCTACGGTGGAGATGGATTTCCTTCACAAGGGACTTAGCGTATTGTGTTGGATGGAGGAGGATTGCTTCGGCTTGGATGGAGAAGATGTGCTTCGGCTTTGCTTGAGAATCCTTGAAGTGTTTATGGTGGAGGAGTATTTGTGTAGAGTTTTTGCTTGTAAAATGAGAGATGCATAATATATGGCCAGCCTCCTCTCTTATATAGGCAAGGGATGTTGCCTTCTCTCTTCCACCTTGCCTCCCTCCATTTAATGCAAGTAATGATCAATATGGCAAGTCACTCCCTTAGTCACCTTTTGTGATCATCATTTGTGAACCCTAAGCAAGAGTCACCATGCAAGTCACCATTTATAAACCCTAAGCAAGAGTCACCATGGCAAGTCACATGGCAAGTCATCTTTTGTGATGATCACAAAGCTTAGTCACTAAAATGAGTCACAAAGCTTGATATTGTTGACTTTTCAACTTCACCAAAAGGCTTCCATGCCAAAATGAATGGGTTTGGGCTTGATAATGGGCCGAAACAAGATTTGAGAAATCGGCCCATAATTTGCTTTTTGGGCCGGCCCATTTTCGGAGGTCCAAAATCGCAAAAATCGCAAAATCGCCGAAATTCCTCCAAATTGCGCCGTTATTAATCTCCACCGTAAATATCTTCAAAATAACAAATTAAATAAGGAAAACATAAAAACTAAGATAATAACATAGCTAAACGTAAAGGGAAATGCGTTAAGAAACGAGCATAAAATGCGTATATCAGTTAGCCCCGATCAATGGCGCAGGTCATGATGGTATCAACCATGCCTATGATGGTGCAAGCATAACTGCCACTTGCCTATCAGATATTGCTCTATCGGGATGATGCGTAACGGGAGGTCCCAGACCTCAGTCCGTTAGCCCCGATCGATGGCGCAGGTCATGATGGTATCAACCGTGCCCATGATAGCACAAGTATAATTGCCACTTGCTTATCGGATATTGCTCTATCGGGATGATGCGTAATGGGAGGTCCCAGACCTCAGTCCGTTAGCCCCGATCGATGGCACTGGTCATGATGGTATCAACCGTGCCCATGATAGCGCAAGCCCCCTAGTCCGCCAATGCACATACATATATGTACGTGATGTATGACATATAGCACGTTTAGTGAAGTGTGAAACTTGCATTTGATTTTATAGCATGGCATGACATATTTAGAGTATTTGAAGCATGTGTAATGACTGGAGTGGGCGGCAAGCTGCCTAGCGCATGACATGTGTCTAGGGCGAGCACATGTTGATTAATGAGAGATTATCACGTGATTTCGTGAGCATGCTTCATAGTTCGTAATGTGTAGTTCGGAGTAAAATCACATTAACATATGCATGTATTGATCGGGTAGCCACATGCCTTGTACGAGTGAAGTAAATTAGCTACTGCGAACATGCATAATTTGTGGAGCATGACCTATTTGAGCGGAGTATATTTAGACATGCAAAAGTTTGTGCAACAGTAGGCATGCTCGAGTAATAATAGCAGAGTAAGAAACTTATCTCCTTGGGCCTCCTTCAGAATGTAAGAGAAATTGTTTGCGAGTTGGTGGCCTAACGATAAGGCTTTTGCTTGTTCCGAATGTGCATAAATTGCTGAAACTGTCGGCCCAAATAGGAGCAGCGGCATTGTTTGTAGGGCCAAGAGACGATGCCATGGGGACTTGTCGAGTGCTCCCATCCCCTAGATTGAAGGATATGCAAGTTGTGAGCATGGCAAGCATAGCCCCTGGTGTGTCAAGAGGTTGTCAAGGTTGATGGTATTGGAGTTATTGGAGCATGGGTTAGTCGCGAGCCGTGGCGGCTTCCGATATAGAGTCCCCAAGTTTCCCAAGCTGGCGAGTTCAGGACTGTCGGAATTTGAGCTCTACCGGGTGAGCTCCTAGAGTGATTTCGGATGGTGCTTTGAAGCCGCAAAGTTGGCGATGGTTTGATGCTCAGAGTTTGGAGTTGATGCTCATGTTCGGGTGCTTGTGGTGACGGTCTTGAGACCAGTAAGTGACATACAAGTGATGTAATGTTTGCTGGACCGTTCATCAATATGCAGCTTTGAGGTGGAGTGGAGCAAGGCATGTTGATGAGGTTGTGCCCGTGAATAGAACTGACGAAGTAATGCTTAGTCGACCTAATCCTCCAGAAATTTAACAGATTGGAGTCCCCGATCATGATGACCATCGAATGTCGATCGAAACCTGGTTACTTGGCAAGGTTCTTGCTGTTCACCTATCAACTTTTTGGGTTTGAGCGTTTAATTGGGAGAAGCCTCTCGGGTTGAGCTCGAGTCGGGGTGTTCGAGGTTCGGTTCTAGGTGGCGTTCGAGGCCGTGAACTCGATAGTGGCTTGAGTTCATCCCTTGACGGGGCTGCCTTGGCGGAAAGGCCGTGTGCTCCGATTGAGTGATGGTGGCAGGGTCGTTCTGAAATGGATTTGGCGGTCGGAGAGCCCCCATGTTTCCCAAGCCTAATGCTCGAGGCTGTTCGGAGATCGGATACTCAAGTTCAGAGTCCGAAAGGGATGCTTGATGTTCGAATGTCGGATGCTCGATATTCGGATGTGAATGTTAGGATCTCGGATGCTCGATATTCGGATGCGAATGTTTGGATGTCGGATGCTCGATATTCGGATGCGAATGTTCGGATGTCGGATGCTCGATATTCGGATGCGAATGTTCGATGTTCGGACTCGAATGTTTGATGTTCGGAGTGATGAGCTTGGAGGCTTGAGGCCGTCGGAGGTCGGTGCCGCAAGAGGGACCAACTTTTTGAATGTTCGGGGTTGTATGTAAGGTACCCATCCCATTAGTATTTGAACACCATCACACCGGTTATGTACTTGTCGAGTTCCCCGTTGTTCCATTCGAATGTTCGAGCATGGTTCACAGGTGCGAGATGTGGTGATCGATCGATGCGTTAACTGCATGTTGAATTATGTGATTATCTTGATCGAGTATTCACGTATACAAAGTACAAAGGATGATCGCAAGGGGCCATGCATCTACTGGAAGCCATGCATGCATATGATCAAGTTTAGCTTAATTGAATCCATTTAGCATGCATGCATTTAAACTTGTGATTGAGTACGTAAGACCCATCTAGACACGTTCACACACGTTAGAGGTGAAGTGATTAATTATGCTTTGATGCTTTAGATGTATGCATAGGTTGCTTAATGTATGTGATGAGTGCATATGGATATGAGCGGGATTGACGAGGCAACTGGCTCATACAAAAGCATGCGAAATAGCTAGGCTTAATTATGATTCGAATACGTAAAGCATGCAAGAAGCATATATAAATGATCCGAATGCGTAAGCTAGACATGCATATATAAATGATCCGAATGCGTAAGAGATGTGAGCCAAACATGTAAGGCATGTAATCTAGGAGAGGGATGTGAGCTAGACACATGCATATATGCAACATCACCCCATTCAGACGTACATATGCATTTGGACATACACATGACCATTCAAACAAGTGTATAATTAATATGGAATTGAAACACTTATCTTGAGAAATGGTATTTCGGGTTGACCACTGATCATTCGGGTTGACCATTCGGATGTTTATTCCGGGCTCGAGTCGTCAGATGACCATTTTGGGCTCTGGTTGCCCTTCGCAACAACATATGGAACTACGAGCTTTTGGATGGTAGTATTTGTACGTGGTTTGAACTCGACGTTCCGGTTCCCATAGACAGCGCCAAATGTTTCTACCAAACTCCGCGAGGATTTCTAGTAGAAGCATTGATAGGGTAAATACTATAAGTAGAGTGCGATAAGTAGAAGAGTCGACACACAATGTATAGTGGTTCACCGAATTCGGCTAGTCCACTGAGTTTTCACTAAGGGTCTCAGACTTCGATGGAAACCCAAGATGTGATTACAATAGAGTAGTGTGTAATCGGGATGGATTGAATGACATTGAAGTGTGAGTGAGCCCATATTTTATAGCTAGAGAGATGGCTCTCTTTCTCTTCTCCTTTGATATGGGACAAAGTGTCTTTCTTGATTTGCTCTTCTTCTCTTCATTTCTCTTTGTCTTTTGCCTTGATGTTGCTTAGAGTTTACCGATTTCGGTAAGATTTGTGGCTAAGTGTATGTAATTAGGCCATACATATATGTGTACCAACGAAACTAAAGTTTGTGTATCATGCAGATAAGCTGGGTGTCGAGGCATACTGACTGATTGACTACTGAGTCCAAAACTGACAGCTCACTGGAATAAGTCACAAACCGAATAAACTAGGAGATTCTAGACATCTGACAAATTACAACACTTGGAATAACGAGCATCTGCCAGCTGGCTGGGCTATCCTTCCAGAAGTGTCATACGTTCTCAAATGCCTGCACTGACTTGACCAGAAAAGTCTATAGAATCTGTAACCTAATGCTCTGATACCAAACTGAGAGGACCCGACCATAGATTAACTAGTAATCTAGAATCAAGCCCTAACGACTGACCCTAATCTACGAGTTTCTGTGAAAATTTTGACATAACTTCCCTTATAAAAGAGGCACCTAAAAACCTGCAAGGAGAACTGACACTCCGCAGGTAAACCCACAAACAATATTGTTGACTACCAATGTCCATCCGGATTTCTTAACATAAAACTGGAATTCAAAACTGATACATTAATCAGAATTCGAAAACATAACTCCATTAAATACACTGATTCATAAACAAAGAAACTCAACTCGACAACTATACGAGTGACAACCTATGCACAAGAGTGTCACAAAGAAGATACTACATAACTAGTATCCAAGGTGACTTCAATAACACAAGAGACATACTGACAGTGAACTGGAACCTATTGCTGAAAGAATTGACCGATGGACTTGACGCCCTCGACGACTTTCAACACCCTCATGATACACACTGCAAATTGGGTAAAGAAAAACGAAAATCCTAGGAAAAATGCATCTAAAATCATAAAAGCTGTTAGAGTGTGTGGATGAAAATAATAATTCACTTTTTAACTGAAACTGTAAGTAATATGCCCTTCAAATATAATGTGCATAAAAATAATGCAAGTCTGAAAATAAACATGATGCAAGTCTAAAACTGCGGGGTCCCTCTCGGACACATCTGCAACAGTACAGTCTAAATCACGGGATCTCAGACCTGCACGTGATTAAATAGTCAGAAAGACCTCGGGTCAGGACTCTGTCCCCCCCGGAGCATCTCGGGGATCAGCCGAGCATGCCAATGCATCGATGCTTTTACATCTGAGACTGTACTCTGTGTAAAACAAATCATATTTGTTTTCATGAACATGCATAATCATAAATGCATACTCGTATGGTATATAATCATAAAATGCATAATCTTAAATGCATACTCGTACGTGCAAAATCATAAAATGCATAATCACAATTGATAATTGTAAAATGTATAAATCAAGACTCGTAAGTCAATGGTGAAAATAAAATGTCCACTCACAGATTGCCAAGATAAACATAAAGTTGAAACCCTATTGATGGCACAATTATTCATCTGATACACCCGCTAACACATGATCCTGAAACCACGATTAAAATAATATCTGATCATCGGAGTTCATACTGCATAGCTAAGATCATAATCTGTTGATTAATAACATCGAGAATCTCGTATACTCGAATAACATAACTTCTGTTTAATTACTGACTCAACCAAATATTGAATTCAATTCCCTGTAATCCCTCACTTTAAAGAGTCGCAACCCAATCCCGAATATCAAACAACTCGCAAACAAACTGATAGCCAAAGCGTCCTTTAATATTGTCTTGAATTAAATTGATAATTGTCTGATTAAATATTCGCCCAAATTTAACAAACTCAAATCCCAATATAAACCTCACCATTGCGTTCAGCATGCAAAAATGAGCGAAGCGACATAAAACTTCATCAAAAATTTTACATCGTCGGAGATCCACTACGCACGGCGGCGCGTGGGGATGTTGTTGCCGCTGCTGGCCGCCGGAATTCCACAGGCCCAGAAATCTTCAACCTATACATAATTTTGAAGATCTCAACATTTCCAACAACTTTTCAGTTCAAAGCTAATCCCAATTTTAACCGGAAAATGTCCAAAACTCACCATGAAGTTCAAAAACCTCGTCGGAATCATTTTCTCCGATCGGCCACCACCGGCCATGGCAAGGGACAAGACCACTTGGGTTCAACTCACCATTACATGTGCTTCAAAACCGCCATAACTTCGACCCTCATCATCGCCGTCTCCGCCACCTCCGTCACCGATGAAATCTTGCCGAAAATCTCCATTGTCATCGCGTCGGTTCTTCCTCCTCCGGCCACTAATCTCGGTGATCCGAAGCCCAACATTTCTCATCAAGGATTCAAGGCCAAAGGTGGCTGGAATCGAGCACACCGCCAGCAACAATCTCACGGTGCAAGACGGGTCGGCTTGACCCATGGTCAACGTGGGTCAACCTCAATTTTCCCAAAAGAGAAACTTTCCAATTTTGTCTTGTATTTATTGTGAAAACCCGAAACGGAAATGGTATGTTTATCGGCTTGATTTGCGAGTTTCGCGATTAGTCGCGGTTTTATCGTAATTGGTCGATATGGCGGGTTTGTTAACGAATAAATTATCGGGCAAGAATTTGATTTGAGTTCCTTCACGAAAGTTGTAAAGACTTTAATTTTGAGCTCGTGGAAATTTTGGAGGATTATTTAGAGTTACGTGAAATAAGTTATGAATATTTTCGGTCGTTGGATTTAGTCGTGCTTATCCATTTGGTTTCGATCCATTTTGGACAGTACATGTACGATATAAATACGATATGAATACATGACAATAAAGGAAACATTGCAATTTGGGAAAGCTGGGCCATTGACCCGCGTTGACCAAGGGTCAAAACTGACCCGTTTTGGCCGAGTCTTTTTTTCCTTCGATGTGCCTTATTCCGGCAACTTTTGGCCATGGTTTCTTCATGAAAGTTGTTGGGCTTAAGCTCCTTTTTATTTTGATAGGTGGATCACTCATTTTGGTTACCGGATGAAGAAGTTATGATATTTTGAAGTTGAGAGAATTCCGGCGAGATTTGGCGACGATGGAGGCGGCCGAGTTGGGGGTCGACCCTATAGGGATTTTGAATCCCTTGGGATGGTGAGTTGATCCCAAGTGGTCTTGCACCTTGCCGGGCAGGTGGTGGCCGATCGGAGTTAATGAATTCCGGCGAGGGTTTTTGACCTCAAGGTGAGTTTTGGAGGTTTTCTGGTTAAAATTGGGCTTAGCATTGACCTACAAAGTTGTTGGAAATGTCGAGATATTCAAATCCATGTGTAGGTTGTAATTTTCTGGGCCGATGAGTTTTCCGGCGGCGGCCCGGTGCGCCGCCGTGCGCAGCGGAGTTCCGTCCGAGGTGGTTTTCAACAAGTTTTATGTCGTGTTGCTCGGAATCGCGCACCGATCGCAGTGGTGAGGTTTATATTTTGAATTAAGCATCGGAATTTATGGCGAGGTTTTATAGTGTGTTTATTGGATTTTTGACGATTTCGTCGATATTCGAGTTATATGTTTTCGAGAATGGTTGGTTCTCAAGATGTGGTTCAAGGTTTTGAATTGTGATTTTGAACAGTGGTATTTATGATTATTCAGGAGATCGTGATCATTCGTTTGGCAAGAGATTTTCTGCCGAACCACAGGATTAACGCGTTTTGCGATGTGCAAATCTGTGAGTGGACATTTCGTTTCACTGATTGGTTGTGAGTCTTTTATATATACGTTTTATGAGCATGAGCATGTAGTTATGATTATGATTTATACGAGCATGTGTTTTATGAATATGCATTTACGAATATGCTTTTATAATTATGCACTACGAATATGCATTTACATTATGCTTTATACATTTGCATAGAAACTATTTATGATTTGGTTTACACAGAGTACAGTCTCAGTAGTAGTTGTATCGAAACACTTAGCATCTTAGCTGATCCCCGAGGATGTTTACTAGGGGGGGGAGCAGATACCCTGACCCGAGGCCCCTTTCTGGCTGGAATCACGTGAGGATCAAGGATCCCGTGATTTAGACTGTACTAGCGCAGATGTGTCCATGAGTGACCCCGTGGGATTTCCAATGCATGCTCTGTACTCGTGAGGAGTTAGAGTCTCCCTCATGTACCATATGATTTTTATGCATTTAGACTCGCATATGTTTTTATAAATATATATATATATATTCGGCAAAAGACATTTATTTTCGTCTACTCACTCTAACAGTTTATATGTCTTTCCCTGGGCTCTTTGTTTTCAATGCCCCGATTGCAGTTTGGATTCAGGTGTCGCACGTCGAGGTTGGAGGCATAGTATTCGAGCCACTTTTCCTTTCTCAGTAGTTTTCTAGTTTGGCCTACTTTTGTGTATATATGTATATACTAGAGGTCGCTTTGAGTACTATTATGTTTATATTTTCACATGATTTTTTCGGATTTCTGTAAAGCTACAGTTTTGTTTATTGCTTTACGTTATGATATGTTTTTGAGAAATGCGGATGGGATTGGAGCCCATGGTTTGGCTTTTGTGGCATATGATGAAGTGTATTTTCCGCTGTAGGTTAATGGTAATCGCGTGTTATAGAGGAAACTCTGTCGAAATTTTCGGTTTTTGAAAGTTCACGGTTTTAGAAAGGGTTTGATTCCGGTTTACGAAACTAAATCAGGGTTGGGTACTTTCAGCTAGGTATCAGAGCATTAGGTTTTAGGTTCTGTAGACTTCTGTAGTCGTGTTTACTAAGGATATTTGAGAACGTACAGCATGTCTGGAGCGATGACCCGACCAGCCGGCGGATACTCATCAATGCTCTAGGTGTTGTATGCTTTCAAATGTTTGAAGTTCCATGATTATGTCCTTCTTGTTGTGAACAATGTTTTTATTCATTAGGATGCCTCCTTGACGTGGTTTTCGTGTCAGTAAGGTTGTGGATCCTGTTGAGGATCAGTCGACGCATGACTTGATAATATGAGTTGTGGGTTTGGATGAGCATTCTGGATTCAGAAATTTGTGTGGCATGGTTTGCCCAGTTGTGCATGTATGGGTGCCTACATGTTGCTTCAGAGCAGAGAATTGTGGTAGCTGATGGTGTGCTTGAGTCAGATCATTGTATTTGGTGGGTTGGTATTGTGTGAGTTCTTGTTGCGACTCCATGACCTACATTTAGGGTATTGTTTATACGGTAATGATTCAATCAGACTACCCAACAACGGAAATATGGAGTGTTTACCAACCTGAGGCATAGATGCATGTTAGTTCTTGTTCACCTGTTTGTCTCAGTTTTCATGTGTTATGTGGCTTCAGAGGAAGCAATGCAGAAGGTTCAAGATGAGTTTGAACCTGAGCATCAAAGGGATTTTGATTGTTATGCCTCTAGACAACCATGAGGAGTTTGATGTATTGCACTCAGAGGCAAGGACATTGAGAAGGAAAGGCATATGCAGTTTCAGACATGTCAGTTTGAGGAAGGTGAACTTAGTCGAGATACTTTGATGAGGTTGAGTTCAGGCACCTCGGGATCAGTAGCTTCATCAGGCTGTGGCCTTTTCGATTATGTTGAGGGTCATTTAGACAAGGCAGAAGATCCGTTTGAAGAGGAAGTAGATCATAGAGTAGTAGGACTAGTTCCTATGGCATGAGTCAGGGTGGTCATTGGTGATCCTTCCACACAGCAGGAGTTTCCATTGTGCAACCTTTACAATAGGCGTCACTGTGGTTTATGTCAGAGGGGCATTCTCAGTTACTATTGTGGTGGCCAGGAGAGTCACGTTAAGAGGGAATGTCCTCAGTCTGCTGTTTTAGTGGTTTTGCAGCTCAGAGTTCAGGAGGAGGCCAAGGTACCATTTCTGGAGTTTGACCAACGCAGACTTCTAGATAAGTCAATCAACAAAGTCGCAATCAACGTGGACGGTTAGTTGGATATGCCAGAGTTCATGCCACGACCCTGTGTGAGGGCAAAGTTTCCCTGAGGTGGGGTATCGAGACTATGAGGTTTGCAAGAGGTTGTGTACTAGCTGCAGAGTGGTTGTTCGTCGCAAGAATGTTATATTCCTTTGACGTCCAGTCGTGCCAAAGATCTTGTTTAGTGGTGAAAGAAATGCTCCTCTACTATGTGTGGTTTCAGCAATGAGGCTCAGCTGATGATGAAACAAGGATGTATGCTGTACTTGGCACATGTTCGTGATGTTGAGGTTGTTGTACCTGATGTTCGTGATGTTGAGGTTATCTGTGAGTATCCAGATGTTTTTCAGAGAATTTATCATAGTTGAGGGAGTTGCAGATTCAACTTCATGAATTGTTTGAGGAAGACTTCATTTGATTCAGTGTTTTACCTTGGGGTGTTCCAGTATGTTTTATAAGGATGTAGGATGGTTCAATGAGATTGTGCATCGACTACCGGAAGCTGAATCAGGTTTTAGTGAAGAACAAGTATCCTCCACTTCGGATTGATGGCTAGTTTGATCAGCTTAATGGAGTTTCAGTTTTTGGAGATTGATTTCAGATATGAGTATCATTAGTTTCGATCAGAGGGTCGAGTTTGAAATGGTCAGATACCTGTGATGAGAGTTACATGTGGTGGTTAGAGGAGAGGTTGATAACTACACCATTGTTCACATTATGTGATGTCAGTGAGGATTATGTTATGTATAGTGATGTTTCAAAACTAGATTTTGGTCGTGTTGGGATGCAGCATGGCAATATGATGGTATATGGTTCCAGGCAATGGAAACTTATGAAGTTACGTATCCTATGTATGATTTCGGAGTAGCCGTCTTTGTGTTAGCATTGAAGAGTTGGAGACACTACTGGTATGGCGTGCAGCGCAGAGCAAGATGTACATTAATCACTTGAGTTTCATTTACTTGCGTATTCATCCAGATTTGAGCATGAGGTGTCGTAGATGGATGAGGTTGATTAACGACTATGGCTACACATTTGAGTTCATCTAAGAAAGGCTAATGTGGTTGCACTTTGAATATCATTCAGGGGAGACCAACGTTGTTGCTGATGCACTTAATTGGAAATTTGGAGTTTCTATGTTTCATGTACGTGTTGCAAGAACCTTATTGTTAGCTAAGTTACGAGCTATGGGAGCTGAGTTAGAGTGAGATGATGGAGCATTGTTGGCTAGTTCAGGATTGACCTGTGTTACTTGATCAGGTCTGTGAGGCTCAGGATGCAGATTCCTACTAGTTGGACAAGAAGAATGCGATTCAGAATGGTGTTTCAGCAGAGTATCAGTTGAGGAATGTTGGCACTTTATTGTGCAGAAGAAGACTATGTGGGCCCAGAGACGATGAATTAAAGAGAGAGATGCTTATTGAAGCTCATTGTTCTACGTATGTTATGCACCTTGGTGGTACGAAGATGTATCGGATACTTAGAGTTTACTACTGGTGGCGCAATATGAAGAGGGAAATAGTAGCTTATGTGAGCAGATGTCTCATTTGTCAGCAGGTGAAGGCAGAGAGACAGAAACTTGTTGGGAAGTTACAGCCATTGGAGATTCCCGATTAGAAGTGGGAGTATATCACTATGGATTTCGTGTATCAGTTATCGCGTATTTCAGATGGTAATACTGGTATTTTGGTCATTGTGGACCGTTTGGCGAAATCAATTCTTTTCCTTGTACTTCCAGGAAAGATTTCAGTGGACAAGCTGGCATAGCTGTATTTGGCAGAGGTTGTCCATTTTCATGGTGTGCTTGTGTTCCGGGTCTCTGATCGAGATAATCAGTTACAACAGTGTTTTGGCAGGCATTGCAGTGAGCATTGGGGACCAGATTACAGTTTAGTGCAGTTTTTCATCCTTAGACTGATGGGCAGTCTGAGAGGACCATTCAGACTTTGGGGGACATGTTGTGGTCCTTTGTATTGCAGTTCAGAGGGATTTGGGACCAGCAGTTTCATTTGTTCGAGCTTGCTTGCAATATCCGTTTGCAGACCAGGATTATTATGGCATTGTATGAAGTTGTGTATGAGAAACAGTAATGCACTCCATTGTGTTGGAGTGAGTTAGGAATGAGATGGCTTTTGGTTCTAATTTAGTGGAGTGCGCTACTGTAGACTTCCAGATTAGCAGAGACAGGTTGATAATTGCTCGAGATTGTCAGAGATGTTATGCAAATGGAAGTATGTTGAGTCATTGAGTTCAAGGTTGGTGACTAAGGTTTCCTTGGAAATGTGTGATTTGTTTTGGGAGGTGTGGTATACTTTGCCACGTTATATTGGTCTGTATGTGATCATGGGGCGAGTTAGTGTTCTGACGTATAGTTTGGCATTGCCTGTAGCGTTGGCAAGTGCGTATGTTGTATTCCATGCGATGGAATTACATTTTAGATTCATTGCATGTTTAACCCCCTATCAGTTCCCTATACGGGAAGACTTGACATATGTGGAGAAGCTATTTCAGATTCTGGATTTAAGGGTGTATGGATTACATGAAAGGACCCAACCCCGATTCAGTTACCTAAATCGGAATCGAACCCCTTCTGAAAATACGAATCAACAAAAATTTTCAAAATTTCGGCAGAGTTTCGTTACTAACGTGGAATTGCATAAACCTGCACCCTGTAAACAACACTTCATCCTATGCCACAAAAGCCAAACCGTGGGCACCAATCCCATCCGGATTTCTCAACATCAATATATGAATCATAAACAGTAAATAGTACTGCAGTATATATATATATATATATATCCAAGAAAATCCGCATAAACAAGTATCAGAATGTATTAGAGCGACCTCTAAAGTAAAATATATACAATATGTACATCAGTAGGCGAAACAAGAACCTACTGGAAAACACAGGTAACTCTGATCACTAGCCTCCAAACCGCGACATGAAAACACCAAAACCTGAACTGCAACTGGGCACGGAAACCGAAAAGCCCAGGGGAAAGACATAAAACACGTTAGAGTGAGTGGACGAAAATAAATGTCTTTCACCAGTTGATATATATATATATAATAACATATGCGAGTCCAGGTAAATAAAATAACAAGTACACGAGGTAAAATTCATACTCCTCCAGTGTACTGAGCATGCAAGGAAAATCCCACGGGGTCACTCATGGACACCTCCGTGCTAGTACAGTCCAAACCACGGAGTCCTTGACTTCCACGTGATTCTAAGCCAGAAATGGCCTCGGTTCCGGGGATACGCCCCTCACCGGTCTGGTTGGGGAAACGCCCCTCCAGGCGGCCCTCCGTCGGGGATCAGCCGACGAGGCAAGTGTATCGATACAACAACGTAACTGAGACTGTACTCTGTGAAAACCAAATCATAAATAGTTCGATGCAAATGCATGAAACAGCATATAAATGTATGTATATTTGTATACGTATATCCGTATATGTATAATCGTATATTCGTAAAAACACATGCTCATGTAATCCGAAATCTCATACGCATGCTCAAGTTCATAAATCATATAAAAGACTCGCAAGAATTACGAGAAAAGAAATTGTCCACTCACAGGTGAGCAAAACGCGCACTCGCGCTAATCTCGAGGTCTAGCGGAAGATCCCTCGCCTGAAGAACGATCACGATCTCGATCTCGATCTCCTGAATATTCACAAAACATAACTGATCAATATCATAATCCACAACCTCTGGACAATAATCAGGGCGCGATTACGAGAAAAATGACATTAATTTCACCAACATCTGAAAAAGTCAACTCCTCCGCCGTTGACCACCGTTGACCGCCGGCGGCGGCGGCGGCGCGCCGTCAACGGCGAGATTCACCGGCGGAGAACTTCCAGATCACAAGGTCTCGACCATTCGAACCACATTCTCAACTAACACGAAAGCCAAATCACACCAGAACTAGGCCAATTTCAACCAAAACCAAATCGGAAAACCCACCGGAAAACCTAATCGGGTTCGAGCCAAACCTTAACCAATTCCAAAACAAATCTTATGGGAAGCTTCACAAGGTCAAGGGGAGTCGAACCCACCTAACCCCCACCTCCAAATCTCCAAGGAAAACGGCCAACCGTCACCGGCGAAATCGAGGTAATCGGCCCGATTCAAAACCCCCCAAAACCTCATCAATTTCCAACAAACCAAGTACCAAACAACTCGAAATTACTCAAGGATGCTAACTATACCTTCGTCGGGCTCGGAGGTGGCCGGAAAACAGGTCGTCGGACGGCAACTCCCAAAAGGGAAACTTTCCTTTTTGGTCAATGGGTCAACCTTCTATTTTTGGAAAGTCAACGTCAGTCAATGCCTGAAATGAAATTCTCGACTATTTCTCAACTATTCTGATATTTATACTCGCGCATCGGGTCAATCGACGGTCCGAAATGAATATATGAAATGATTCGGATAAACAAGAAACAATCGGATAAACTCGTCGGAAACCGAAACTTCAAATAATCATAAAATATTCCTCGGTTATCGGAAAAATCTTCCGAAACCGCCCACGAGCTCAAAATCACGTACTCTACAATTCCCGTGAAGACACACAACTCAAATTCTCGACCGAAAATATAGTCGAGAATAGAATCGGTAAACCACTTATACGACGAAAAGCTGCGACTAAACTCAATCTCGAGAATCGTGCCGAATACGCAACAGATTCTGGTTCGGGTCGTCACAAATTTACCCCCCTTAAAGAAATTTCGACCTCAAAATTTACGTTCCTGTCAAGTGAACAGATGAGGATACTGCTCCCGCATACGCTGCTTGGTCTCCCAGGTGGCCTTCTCAACTGAGTGGTTCTGCCACAAGACCTTCACCAGCGGAATCACACAGTGCCTCAACTCCTGCTCACGACGATCGAGAATCTGCACTGGCTCCTCTACGTACGATAAATCCTCTCTGATCGGCAACTGCTGTGGGGCTAACACATGTGAAAGATCTGAGATGTACTTCTGCAACATCGAAACATGGAAGACATCATACACACGAGCCATCTCAGTCGGTAACTCAAGTCGGTAAGCAACAGCTCCAACCCTCTTCGTAATCTCATACGGACTAATGTTGAAAGGACCCAACCCCGATTTATTTGCCTAAACTGGAATCGAACTCCCTCGACAACACGAACCAACAAAAACCGTAGAAATTTTGGCAGAGTTTCGTTAATAACGTGGAATTACCTTTACCTGCACGCGGAAAATACACTTCATCCTATGCCACAAAAAGCAAACCGTGGGCACCAATCCCATCCGGATTTCTCAATATATCAACAGTAAAGTAAAACAATAAATATAATAGTACTTTACTGAAATCCGGTGAAAAATCGTATAACATAAACAGCAGATTTCTCAGAGCGACCTTTAATGTATAAACCTATAAATATACCACAGTAGGTAGAACAATAAACCTACTGGAAGAAACAAGGTAGCTCGAGCACTATGCCTCCAACCACGACGTGCGACACCAGAGTCCGAACTGCAAACTGGGCACGGAAACCGAAAAACCCAGGGGAAAGACAATAAACTCGTTAGAGTGAGTGGACGAAAATAAATGTCTTTCACCAAGTAATATATATTATAAAAACACATGCGAGTCAAAAGTATAAATAATCAAATGGTACACGAGGGAGACCCTAACTCCTCACGCGTCCGAGTACACGAGGGAGACTTTAACTCCTCACGCGTACGGAGCATGCATAAAAATCCCACGGGGTCACTCGTGGACACATCCGTGCTAGTACAGTCAGAACCATGGAGTCCCTGACTTCCACGTGATTTTAGCCGGAAATGGCCTCAGGTCAAAGGTCTGCCTCCCCCCGGTAAAGACCTCGGGTCAGGAGTCACAGCCTCCCCTGGAATAAAGCCTACCATCGGGATCAGGCGAGAGGCAAGTGTATTGATACAACAACGTAACCAAGACTGTACTCTGTGTAAACCAAATCATAAACATTTCGATGCAAATACAATAAACAACATATAAGTGTACATATATATTCGTATACGTATATCCGTATATGTATAATCGTAAAACACATGCTCATGTAATCTTAAATCTCATATGCATGCTCAAGTTCATAAAACGTATATCAAGACTCGCAAATAATCCGTGAAAAGAAATGTCCACTCACAGACTGGCGTAATGTGTATCGCGTTAACCCGTGATCCGGCGGAAAGTTCCTCGCCAAAACAACGATCACGAACCCCTGAATATTCACAAATTCCATTATTCAAAGTCATAATCCGACAATACAAGACAAATCACGAGAAACCACCGTCCCCGGAAACACGAAATCCGATTACGACAAACTGTCGGAAATCCGGAAATCACACCTCAATACCTCGCTATACTTTCGGATGCTCAATTCGAAAAACGAACCTCCCTACTGCGATCGTGGCGCGATTTCGAGTCAAATGACATGCAACTTGTCGAAAATCCAAAAAGTCAAACCGTTGACCGTTGACCGCCGCCGTTGACCACCGTCCACGGCGGCGCCGCTGCCAAAATGAAAATCTTCCGGCGGAGAAACCCCTATTCCACTCAAAATCATGCACTGAGCAACTTTCATAACTGCAACAAGGGCCAATTCAATCTCTAACTAGCTCAATTTCGTGATAAACCAAATAGGTACACAAATTTCAAATCCAAAATTCTCCTTCCACAAATTGAATTAAAGCTTCATACTTACATGGTTAGAATCCTTGAGAGGAGAGCTACAAAACCCAATACATCTTGAAGTTCAATTCGGCCAAAATCGATTAACCCGATTACCTCAAAAATCCTCCAACTTTTGGCCGGAATTCTCGCCTCCTCCGGCGTCCCACGCCGTGAGAGGTGACCGGGAACACGTCGAGGGCTCCAAGGCGAGTTGAAAGACACCGGGGTTGAGCTGTGGGGTGGCTGAACGGCGAGTCACCGCCGTGGCCGACTCACCACCGTCGCACACCTCCTCTCCACCTCGGTCAAACCGGTCAAACAAGGTCAACCCATAAATTGAAGTCTTTGACTTTCTCAAAGGGGAAACCTTCTATTTATATACATGACCAATATGGAAACTTTCCCAAAATGGAAAACCCACAATTCGTATTTGGATAAACTTCAAACACACATAATTTCCTCGTCGTAATTCTGATTCCAATAATTCTCGCGGCCACAAACTCATCTCGACATGTTCTTCAATAATCACCCAAAGTCAAACACATCGACGAAATGGATAAAAAGTCAACCATTCGAACCAACACACATTTAATCGACTAAACAATAAACAATCGGAAATAATCACAACATAATCTTCGTAACTCAGAATAATGCTCCGGAAGTTCCTACAAACTCAAAATTAAATTCTCAACAACTTCCGTGAAGAAGCCAAAGCCAAATTCTCGACCGGTAATTAAGTCGTTAAGAACACCACCATTTAAGTCCGAACTTCAAATATTCATAATTAATTCCTCGGTCGTCCAAATAACGATCCGGAACCGCCCACGAACTCGAAATCACATGTACAACGACTCTTGAGAAGAGACACAGCTCCAATTCTCGGCCAATAATTAAGTCGTTAAGAAATCCGGCGATTCAAATACTGCCGAAGCTCTACGACTACGCAGTAACTCACGTATATAGCTGATCATACTGCTGATTCTGGTCCGGGTCGTCACAAATCCACCCCCCTTAAAAAAAATTTCGACCTCGAAATTTCCGAGTCTGTCGGCTAAACATAGGAGCACTGTGTCTGCATACTGCTCAACTCACCAGTGACAACCTCAACAGAACGATTCTCCAGTGGCTACGTCAACTGGACAACTCTGATAACAAACTCCACCACAGGAGATAGCTATGTGTTGAAATCCCTGTACCCACAAATCACAAATCTGAACTGGCTCCACACAATAGCCAAGTGTTCCTACATAAGGAACAGATAGGGTACACAACACGTAGCAAACCTGAAACATAGTTCCGCCACACGGAACACAACACACACAAAAGCCAATACTATAGGCGACGCTGAACTATACGGCACAACATAATCTCACCTATGACCACATCTGGATCAAATAACGTGGCAAATCACAACATGACCTGCTCATACCAACAAAACTCAAACATCGAACTCAAGCAATTATCAACTCATTTCCGCTAATCTGACGGTCTATGGTAACACATTCCACAAAATTAGAATCAAACATCAAATCAAACTCAAACCAAACTCGCTCCAGCACAATGGAGTACAACATCGTCCTCAAAACGACATCATGCAACATCAAAATCATAGTGGTCCACAAACCGGTACTGTATGCAATCTCGAACAATTGAAACTGCTGGTCCCCAAATCCTCCGGAACTGCAATACCGAGGTCCACAACATGCCCTCCAAGGTCTGAATAGTCCTCAAAGATCGCCCGCCAATCTGAGGATAAGAACCGGTACTAATTTGTAATCTGGTCCCCAATGCTCGCTGTAAAGCTTGCCAACACTTTGTCGTAGCTGATTGCCTCGACCAGCAAACTGGAACACAGGTACACCACGTAGATGGACAACCTCCATCAAACACAGCTATGCCAGCCTGCTACTGAAACCTTTCCCGAAAAGTACAAGGATACGTACTAAGTTCGTCAAATGGTCCTCAATGGCCTAACAACTGGCACCACAAACCAAAGTGCGTACAAACAAACACAAGGTCACCGCGACAAACACCACGTCTAATCAGAATTCCCCAAATGGCTGACAATTCTCGGCAAGTCTCTGCCTCCTAGCCATCGTCTGTTGACAACTGTGGTATCTGCACACACAAGCTGCTATATTGCTCTTCATGTTGTGTCACGAGTAGTAAACTCGAAGTGTCGGATACATCTCCGCACCACTAGCGCCAAATGCGCGTACACAATGAGCTTCAACGTCATCACACTCGAACTCAGCTCTCGTAGCCCATAACTCGGCTAACACGGAAACTCGAGCCACACACACATAAAACACTGAAGCTTCCGACTTCCAACTGAATGCATCAGCAACAACATCCCAGATGGATGGTCAAAGTACAACCTCTAGCCTTCTAGAACAAACTCAAAGGTGCAGCCATAGTCGTTAGTCGACCTCAACCGTCTACACTGCCTTAAGCCCAAATCTGACCGAAAATGCAAGTGGATGAAACTCAAATGACCAGTGTACGTCCTACACTGCGCTGCACACCATAGCAGTAGTATCTCGAACTCTTCAATGCTAACATAAATACAGCTACACCCAAATCATACACAGGATATGCAACTACACAAAGTTCCACTGCCTGGAACCATGAGCCACCGCTCTAATACACAGCATCAATATACAACCAAACCTAAACCTCGATGCATCGCCGTAACCCACAAACTCGTCGTGGTAGTCAGGTAAGGTCAAAACCGAAGCAACGGTCAACCATCCTGCAGGAGTAAGTAACTCTCCTCGCTTGCATCGTACCACTCGAACTTGACGCCTTCTTCGTCAATCCGGAAAATAGAGTGGCAATCCGGGAAAATCCTGCACAAAGCCGTCGGTAAAAGCCTGCCAAACCCAAGAGAAACTCCGGATCTCTGGTACAATGGTAGGTCAACCCTAAATCAACATAGCTTCCATCTGGTTAGGATCCACGCCAACTCCCTCGGATAACATCACACAGCCCGAAATCTTCACTCTAACCATCCAAAACCCACACTGGCTGAATTTGCAAACACCTGGTCCTCTCGCAAAGTCCACGAAACCGCTCACATTCAACTCAGGTACTGGCCCACACTCCTGGAGTGAATCAGGACGTTGCCAACGAACATGACCGAAAACTTGTCCAGAAACCGTCTGAACACCTGGTCCATCAAATCCGTAACATCTACGGGGGCATTGGTCAACCAATAGCGTGACCAAGAACTCGTAATGCCTGCACCATGATCTAAAAGCTAACATAACCACATCTGACTCATCGATCCTCAGCTGATAGTATTCGGACCCGAAATCAATCTTCGAAAAGACTGAAGCTCTTGCAAGCTGATCAAACCAATCGTCAATCCGAAGCGAAGGATACTCCCTCTCCTCCGAAGCGAATCAGGCTTTCGGTAAATAATACACCACCTCGTCGAACCATTCAACATCCGTACAAACAATGCAAGAGCACACCACGCAAATACGCGGGATCGCATGAAATCTCCTCCAGCAACTCCTGGAGTCGAAACAATAGCTCCATCAGCTCCGCTGGCTCCGAACGACAAGATGCCGGTAAAATGAGTCCAGCGCTCGATACAAGCTCAATGGTGTAATCGGTCTCCCGAACTGGAGGAACACCTAGTAACTCCTCCGAAACACACCTGGAAACTCGGGAACCACCTCAATGTCGCCAATGTCGGGTACAGCAACCATAGTATCCACATCAAGAGCCAAGCAAACCACACAACTCGTCTCCACTATCCGCTCGACCATCACCACGAAACAATATCTCGGGGAAAAGTCTGGTCGTCGAAATATAACCTCCTTCTCGAGGCACTTGAACACAGCCAAATGCGTCGTCAGTAAATCCATACTCACAATCACATCAAAACCACGATATCAAGCTATAACAGATCCGCGGCTAACACATAACCTCCAACCAGGATCTCGCAACCTCCGGATGGATACAACACTCTCCAAAACCTCAGAAGTGGAGATACAGGTACAATAGCCATGGACGTCCAACAACAGCAACCTCGGAGAAAAGTCTGTCCTCAAACAAGGTCATGACACAAACTCCAACATGCCCAACTAGCCGCTCACAACAATCGCGACTTGCTGAATAACTCATCAAAAGGGTACATTGGTCAAACTTCAGGAATAGCTTCATGACCTCCCCGTGAACTCTGAGCCGTCGAACCTCAAACACAGCTGGCTGATGGCGCTCCCTCGTAACGTGACCCTCCTGGCCACCACAATGGCAACTGAAAGTACTCCACGAACACACGTCACCGCAACACCTGCTGCGTGAAAGGATCACCAACGATCACCCAAACTCATGCCACAGGAGCAAGTCCGCTACACAATGATCTCCGCCATCGCCGAACGGATCCTCTGCTTGATCTGATGACCCTCAACATAATCGATAAGGCCACAGCCTGATGAAGTCACCGATCCCGGAGTGTCGGAACTCAACCTCATCAAAAACTCGACTAAGTCCACTTTCCTCAAACCATCACATCGGAAACCACGTACATCTTTCCCTTTCGATAGCCTCGCCACTGAGTGCAACACACTAAGCTCCTCACGGATGTCTCGAGACACAACAATCAAGATCCTCTCTGATGCTCGGGTTCAAACTCATCTCGAACCTCGTGCATAGCTCCCTCTGAAGCCACATAACACGTGCAAAACGGAAACAAACATGTGGACAATGCATCTTTGCCTCAGGTGGGTAAACACTCCACATTCAACTGCTGAATAGTCTGATTAAACCATTACCGTATGAACAACATCCTGAATGTAGGCCATGGAGTCACAATCGGGACTCACACAATAACAGCCCACCAAATACAACAATCTGACACAGGCAAACATCAATGCCACAATTCTCAGCTCTGAGGCAACATGTAGACGCTCATACACACACAACCAGGCAAACCGTGCCACACAAATCTCTGAACTCATAGTACTCATCCAAATCCACAGTTCTCTGGCAAATCACGCGTCGATTGATCCTCAATAGGATCCACAACCGTAACGACACGGAAAGCACGTCAGGAGGCATCCTAATGAATAAAACATCGTTCACAACAAGTGGAACGTAATCATGGAACTTCAAATATTTGAAAGTATACAACACCCGGAATATTGATGAGTATCCGCCGGCCGGTCGGGTCACCATTCCAGACATGCTGTACATTCTCAAATATCCTTAGTAAACACGACTACAGAAGTCTACAGAAATTATAACATAATGCTCTGATACCAAGCTGAAAGGACCCAACCCCGATTTAGTTGCCTAAACCGGAATCGAACCCCCTCGAAAACACGAACCAACAAAAACCGTAGAAATTTTGGCAGAGTTTCGTTACTAACGTGGAATTACCTTTACCTGCACGCGGAAAATACACTTCATCCTATGCCACAAAAAGCAAACCGTGGGCACCAATCCCATCCGGATTTCTCAATATATCAACAGTAAAGTAAAACAATAAATATAATAGTACTTTACTGAAATCCGGTGAAAAATCGTATAACATAAACAGCAGATTTCTCAGAGCGACCTTTAATGTATAAACCTATAAATACACCACAGTAGGTAGAACAATAAACCTACTGGAAGAAACAAGGTAGCTCGAGCACTATGCATCCGACCACGACGTGCGACACCAGAGTCCAAACTACAAACTGGGCACGGAAACCGAAAAGCCCAGGGGAAAGACAAGAAACTCGTTAGAGTGAGTGGACGAAAATAAATGTCTTTCACCAAGTAATATATATTATAAAAACACATGCGAGTCAAAAGTATAAATAATCAAATGGTACACGAGGGAGACTCTAACTCCTCACGCGTCCGAGTACACGAGGGAGACTTTAACTCCTCACGCGTACGGAGCATGCATAAAAATCCCACGGGTCACTCGTGGACACATCCGTGCTAGTACAGTCAGAACCACGGAGTCCCTGACTTCCACGTGATTCTAGCCGGAAATGGCCTCAGGTCAAAGGTCTGCCTCCCCCAGGTAAAGACCTCAGGTCAGGAGTCACAGCCTCCCCTGGAATAAAGCCTACCATCGGGGATCAGCCGAGAGGCAAGTGTATCAATACAACAACGTAACCAAGACTGTACTCTGTGTAAACCAAATCATAAATATTTCGATGCAAATGCAATAAACAGCATATAAGTGTATATATATATTCGTATACGTATATCCGTATATGTATAATCGTAAAACACATGCTCATGTAATCCGAAATCTCATATGCATGCTCAAGTTCATAAAACGTATATCAAGACTCGCAAATAATCCGTGAAAAGAAATGTCCACTCACAGACTGGCGTAACGCGTATCGCATTAACCCGTGATCCGGCGGAAAGTCCCTCGCCAAAACAACGATCACGAACCCCTAAATATTCACAAAGTCCATTATTCAAAGTCATAATCCGACAATACAAGACAAATCACGAGAAACCACCATCCTCGGAAACACGAAATCCGATTACGACAAACTGTCGGAAATCCGGAAATCACACCTCAATAACTCGCTATACTTTCGGACGCTCAATTCGAAAAACGAACCTCCCTACTGCGATCGGGGCGCGATTTCGAGTCAAATGACATGCAACTTTTCGAAAATCCAAAAAGTCAAACCGTTGACCGTTGACCGTTGACCACCGTCCACGGCGGCGCCGCTGCCAAAATGAAAATCTTTCGGCGGAGAAACCCCTATTCCACTCAAAATCATGCACTGAGCAACTTTCATAACTGCAACAAGGGCCAATTCAATCTCCAACTAGCTCAATTTCGTGATAAACCGAATTGGTACACAAATTTCAAATCCAAAATTCTCATACTTACATGGTTAGAATCCTTGAGAGGAGAGCTACAAAACCCAGTACATCTTGAAGTTCAATTCGGCCGAAATCGATTAACCCGATTACCTCAAAAATCCTCCAACTTTTGGCCGAAATTCTCTCCTCCTCCGGCGTCCCACGCCGTGAGAGGTGACTGGGAACACGTCGAGGGCTCCAAGGCGAGTTGAAAGACACCGGGGTCGAGCTGTGGGGTGGCCGAACGACGACTCACCGCCGTGGCCGACTCACCACCGTCGCACACCTCCTCTCCACCTCGGTCAAACCGGTCAAACAAGGTCAACCCATAAATTGAAGTCTTTGAGTTTCTCAAAGGGGAAACCTTCTATTTATATACATGACCAATATGGAAACTTTCCCAAAATGGAAACCCCACAATTCGTATTTCGATAAACTTCAAACACACATAATTTCCTCGTCGTAATTCCGATTCCAATAATTCTCACGGCCACAAACTCGTCACAACATGTTCTTCAATAATCACCCAAAGTCAAACACATCGACCAAATGGATAAAAATTCAACCATTCGAACCAACACACATTTAATCGACTAAACAATCAACAATCGGAAATAATCACAACTTAATCTTCGTAACTCAGAATAATGCTCCGAAAGTTCCCACAAACTCGAAATTAAATTCTCAACAACTTCCGTGAAGAACCCGAAACCAAATTCTCTACCGGTAATTAAGTCGTTAAGAACACCACCATTTAAGTCCGAACTTCAAATATTCATAATTAATTCCTCGGTCGTCCAAATAACGATCCGGAACCGCCCACGAACTCGAAATCACATGTACAACGACTCTCGAGAAGAGACCCAGCTCTAATTCTCGGCCAATAATTAAGTCGTTAAGAAATCCGGCGATTCAAATACTGCCGAAGCTCTACGACTATGCAATAACTCACGTATATAGCTGATCATACTGCTGATTCTGGTCTGGGCCGTCACAAATGTACCACGGTCGAAGCTTGCCATGCTTCCCGAAACGCACAACTCCCCTCCACGGTGATAGTTTCAGGAAGACCCAATCACCAACCTCGAACTCTAAACTCTTCCTCCTCACATCTGCATAACTCTTCTGCCGATCCTGGGCGATCATCAATCGATCCCGGATAACCTGTATGTCCTTCATCATGGTTTGCACCAAATCAGGACCAATGAGCCAACGCTCGTCTACCTCACTCCAACACAATGGAGTGCGACACTGCTTCCCGTACAGAGCCTCGTACGGTGCCATCTCAATACTGGCCTGATAACTGTTGTTGTAGGCGAATTCAATCAAGTGTAACTGCTGATCCCAGTTCCCGCGAAACTGCAACACATATGATCTCAACATATCCTCAAGAGTCTGAATGGTCCGCTCGGACTGCCCGTCAGTCTGAGGATGAAAAGCTGTACTAAATCGCAACCTCGTGCCCAACGCTCGCTGTAAAGCCTGCCAAAACTCAGAAGTGAACTGACTATCTCGGTCAAAAACAATTGACACAGGCACACCATGCAAGCGAACAATCTCGGATAAGTACAACTTGGCCAATCTACCCACTGATATCTTCCCTGGAAGTGCAAGAAAGTGTGCGGATTTCGTCAATCGGCCAACAATAACCCAAATGCCAGTGTTGCCCGCCGAAGTACGCGGTAACTGATAGACGAAATCCATCGTAATATCCTCCCACTTCCAAACTGGAATCTCAAGTGGCTGTAGTTTCCCTGCAGGTTTCTGCCTCTCCGCCTTCACCTGCTGACAAATCAAACATCGACTCACGTACGCGGCAATCTCCTGTTTCATGTTGCGCCACCAATAGTACGCTCGAAGTGTACAAAACATCTTCGTACCTCCGGGATGCATCGCATACGCTGAACTGTGGGCCTCATCCAGAATCTCCTTCTTCGAGTCTTCGTCTCTGGGCACACATAGCCTGCCTCTGAACAACAACGTACCGTCGTCGCTCAACCGGAACTCTGTAGGCACACCATTCCGTATCATGGTCTTCTTGCCCAAGAAATAGGAGTCTGAATCCTGAGCCTCTCGCACCTGATCAACCAATACGGGTCGAACCTGAAAACTGGCCAACAAAGCTCCCTCATCATCATATCCAAACACAACACATGTAGCCCGAAGCTCGGCTAACATCGATACTCTGGCCACACACATATGAAACAACGAGGCTCCAGATTTCCGGCTAAGTGCATCTGCTACAATATTGGCCTTCCCCGGATGGTACTCAAACGTGCAATCGTAGTCGTTGATCAACTCCATCCATCGGTGCTGCCTCATATTCAAATCCGGCTGCGTCCGCAAGTAGGTGAGACTCTTGTGATCAATGTAAATCTTACACTGAGCACCATACAGGTAATGTCTCCAACTCTTCAACGCTAACACGATAGCGGCTAACTCCAAATCATGCGTCGGATAGTTGACCTCATGCGGTTTCAGCTGTCTGGAACCATAGGCCACAACTCTGCCATGCTGCATCAACACACAGCCAAGGCCCAACTTCGACACATCGCTATACACAACAAACTCACCACTGTCGTCTGGCAATGTCAGATTCGGTGCGGTAGTCAATCTCTCCTTCAGGAGCAAATAACTCTCCTCGCACGCATCAGACCACTCAAACTTGACGCCCTTCTTCGTCAATCTGGTCAGTGGTGTAGCAATCCGAGAGAAATCCTGTACAAACCGTCGATAATAGCCTGCTAACCCCAAGAAACTCTGAATCTCCTGCACAGTAGTGGGTCTACTCCAGTTCAGCACGGCCTCGATCTTGTCAGGATCAACACTGACTCCCTCGGCAGAAATCAAGTGGCCCAGAAACATCACACTATCCAACCAGAACTCGCACTTGCTAAACTTCGCGAACAACTGATGGTCCCGCAAAGTCCGCAACACCGCTTGCAAATGCTTCTTGTGCTGGCCTACACTCCGGGAATAGATCAAAATATCATCAATGAATACAATCACGAACTTGTCCAGGAACCGTCGAAACACCTGATTCATCAAGTTCATGAAAGCTGCGGGGGCGTTGGTCAACCCAAACGGCATAACCAAAAACTCATAGTGCCCATACGTCAGAGTCTCGGATCCTCAACTGGTGATATCCGGATCGAAGGTCAATCTTCGAAAAGATTGATGCTCCCTTCAGCTGATCGAACAAGTCGTCAATCCGCGGTAACGGATACTTGTTCCTCACTGTAACCTGATTTAGCTTCCTGTAGTCGATGCACAAATGCATGGACCCATCCTTTTTCCGCACAAACAACACTGGAGCACCCCACGAAGAAACACTCGGTCGTATAAAACCCTTCTCTAACAACTCCTGGAGCTGAATCTGCAACTCCTTCAACTCCGCAGGCGCCATCCGATACGGTGTCTGGGAAATCGGTCATGTACCCGGCAGCAACTCAATGGTAAAATCAATCTCCCGTACAGGGGGTATACCAGGTAACTCTGCTGGAAACACATTCGGAAACTCAGACACAACCTCAATACTACCAAGATCTGGCACTGCAGTTGTAGTGTCCACAACGTGGGCTAAGTAAGCAACACAACCCTTCTTCATCAACCGATCTTCCCTCATCGCGGAAATCAAACACGGTAGTGAAGTGTTCTTCTCGCCACGGAACAGTATCTCGGGTAACCCTGGTCGTCGAAATGCGACTTCCTTCCTGTGGCAGTCAAACATGGCCCAGTGCGACTCCAAGAAGTCCATACCCAAGATCAGATCAAAATCCACAATATCAAGCAATAACAGATCTGCGGCTAAACCATGGCCATCAACAAACACCTCACAATCTCGGTAAACCCAACCGATACTCACAACCTCACCTGATGGATACAACACTCTCCACAACCTCGGAAGTGGAGATGCAAGTACCGTAGCCAATGATGACAGTCTAAATGATATAAATGAATGTGTGGCGCCCGGATCTAACAATGCAAGTACAGGAATACCAAAAATATGTAACGTACCAATAACAACCTCCGGTGATGCTCTGCCCTCACGTAGAGTCATAGCATGAATCCTCGCCTGTCCGGCTGGTCGTCCTCGCTGGGGCTGTCCCTGCTGTCTGCCCTGGCCTGCAAACTGTGCTGGTCGAGCTCCCGTAGTGGCACCTCGCTCAACTCCGGAACTCTGGGCCGCCTGTCCGTCACCGCCATACAACTGAGGACACTCCCTCGCATAGTGACCCACCTGGCCACAACGAAAATAAGTGACAGGACCCCGCTGACATGGACCCACATGATGTCGGCTGCAGAGACTACACAACGGGTACTCCCTCGGTACAGCAAATGTGCCACCAGTACGCTGAGGATAACTAGAACCGCTGGAACCTGCACTAGCCTGTGGCCGTTGTGGTCGATCTCTCCTCCAAAACGGTCTCCGCCTCAGTGCACTAACTGGTGGGCGGTAAGATCCACTGCCTGAGGATGAAGCTGAACTGGAAGTATCAGAACTCTGCCTCTTTGAAGGCCCCTGACTCGGTTCACCTTCCTCAAACCGTCTCGGCCGATACCTCTGCTGTCTCTCCTCCTCAATGTCCTCGCCTCGGAGTGCAGCACTAACAAACTCATCAAAATTGTTCCGAGGCATCGTAGTCAATGTCGCCTTGATGTTCAGATTCAATCCCAGCTCAAACCTACGACACTTGGCTTCCTCTGTAGCTACCATATCCCGCGCAAAACGAGACAAACGGGTAAACCGATCCCGATACTCAAGTACAGACAAACTGCTCTACCTCAAATTCGTAAACTCCTCGTACTTGCGCAGCTGGGTAGCCTGATTAAAATACCTCCGCATAAACAGATCACGGAACAATGTCCACGGAGTGTCAGCTGGAACTCTGTCGGTGCTAACCCACAAAAAGTATGCATCACCCTCAAGTAAACCAACTGCGGCCACTGACATCTGCTCAGGAGTAAACTGCAGATGCTCACAAACACGTTCAATCTGAACCAACCATGCCTCGCATATCTCTGGATCAACTGAACCCGAAAACACAGTAGCACCAGCAGAGCGAGCCTTGACCACAGGGTCAAAACGCTCTTCCAAACGCAGCACTCGCATCAGCAAGTCGCGCGTTCGACGATCCTCATCAGGATCATCATCCCGATCAACACGGGGACCACGTCGAGGAGGCATCCTGAAGTATTGATGAGTACCGCTGGCCAGTCGGGTCATCACTCCAGTCATGCTGTACAAACTCAAATATCCTAAGCGTCACAACTACAAGAGTCTACAGAATCTGACAACCTAATGCTCTGATACCAAGCTGAAAGGACCCAACCCAGATTCAGTTACCTAAATCGGAATCGAACCCCTTCTGAAAATACGAATCAACAAAAATTTTCAAAATTTCGGCAGAGTTTCGTTACTAACGTGGAATTGCATAAACCTGCACCATGTAAACAACACTTCATCCTATGCCACAAAAGCCAAACCGTGGGCACCAATCCCATCCGGATTTCTCAACATCAATATATGAATCATAAACAGTAAATAGTATTGTAGTATATATATATATCCGAGAAAATCCGCATAAACAAGTATCAGAATGTATCAGAGCGACCTCTAAAGTAAAATATATACAATATGTACATCAGTAGGCGAAACAAGAACCTACTGGAAAACACAGGTAACTCTGATCACTAGCCTCCAAACCGCGAAGTGAAAACACCAAAACCTAAACTGCAACTGGGCACGGAAACCGAAAAGCCCAGGGGAAAGACATAAAACACGTTAGAGTGAGTGGACGAAAATAAATGTCTTTCACCAGTTGATATATATATATATATAATAACATATGCGAGTCCAGGTAAATAAAATAACAAGTACACGAGGTAAAACTCATACTCCTCCAGTGTACTGAGCATGCAAGTAAAATCCCACGGGGTCACTCATGGACACCTCCGTGCTAATACAGTCCAAACCACGGAGTCCTTGACTTCCACGTGATTCTAAGCCAGAAATGGCCTCGGTTCCGGGGATACGCCCCTCACCGGTCTGGTTGGGGAAACGCCCCTCCAGGCGGCCCTCCGTCGGGGATCAGCCGACGAGGCAAGTGTATCGATACAACAACGTAACTGAGACTGTACTCTGTGAAAACCAAATCATAAACAGTTCGATGCAAATGCATGAAACAGCATATAAATGTATGTATATTCGTATACGTATATCCGTATATGTATAATCGTATATTCGTAAAAACACATGCTCATGTAATCCGAAATCTCATACGCATGCTCAAGTTCATAAATCATATAAAAGACTCGCAAGAATTCCGTGAAAAGAAATTGTCCACTCACAGGTGAGCAAAACGCGCACTCGCGCTAATCTCGAGGTCCGGCGGAAGATCCCTCGCCTGAAGCACGATCACGATCTCGATCTCTTGAATATTCACAAAACATAACTGATCAATTTCATAATCCACAACCCTGTACTGAATCACGGAAACCAACCATTCCTGGAAATATGCAATGCAGTACAAAATAACAAACGAAATCCCCGAAATCTCCACTCGAAACCTCGACTGAAAATCGGCTAACCAAATCAACCCGAAAACCTCTGGACAATAATCAGGGCGCGATTACGAGAAAAATGACATTAATTTCACCAAAATCTGAAAAAGTCAACTCCTCCGCCGTTGACCACCGTTGAGGTTTTCGGGTTTGGTTAAGGTTTGTTTTGGAATTGGTTAAGGTTTGGCTCGAACCCGATTAGGTTTGGCTCGAACCCGATTAGGTTTGGTTAAGATTTGTTTTGGAATTGGTTAAGGTTTGGCTCGAACCCGATTAGGTTTTCCGGTGGGTTTTCTGATTTGGTTTTGGCTGAAATTGGCCTAGTTTTGGTGTGATTTGGCTTTCGTGTTAGTTGAGAATGTGGTTCGAATGGTCGAGACCTTGTGATTTGGAAGTTCTCCGCCGTCGACTATTTCTCAACTATTCCGATATTTATACTCGTGCCTCGGGTCAATCGACGGTCCGAAATGAATATACGAAATGATTCGGATAAACACGAAACAATCGGATAAACTCGTCGGAAACCAAAACTTCAAGTAATCATAAAATATTCCTCGGTTATCGGAAAAATCTTCTGAAACTTCCCACGAGCTCGAAATCACGTACTTTACAATTCCCGTGAAGACACACAACTCAAATTCTCGACTGAAAACATAGTGGCGAATAGAATCGGCAAACCACATATACGACGAAAAGCTGCGACTAAACTCAATCTCGAGAATCGTGCCGAATACGCAACAGATTATGGTTCGGGTTGTCACATTACAGTACAAAAATATTTCCTACGTGAAAGTTTGTTGGCAGAGTCATTCAGTTGAAGTAGCCACTTGGGAGTTTGAGCAGTATGCAGAGGCAGTATCCCTACTTTTCAGTTGGCAGGCTTGGAAATTTTGAGGTCGAATTTTTTTTTAAGAGAGGTAGATTTGTGAAAACCCGAACCGGAAATGGTATGTTTATCGGCTTAATTTGCGAGTTTCGCAATTAATCGCGGTTTTGTCGTAATTGGTCAATATGGCGGGTTTGTTAACGACTAAATTATCGGGTAAGAATTTGATTTGAGTTCCTTCACGAAAGTTGTAAAGAATTTAATTTCGAGCTCGTGGGAATTTCTGCAGGATTATTTAGAGTTACGTCAAATAAGTTATGAATATTTTTGGCCGTTGGATTTAGTCGTGTTTATCCGTTTGGTTTCGATTCATTTTGGACGGTACGTGTATGTATAAATACGGTATGAATACGTGATAATTAAGGAAACTTTCCAATTTGGGAAAACTGGGACGTTGACCCGCGTTGACCACGGGTCAAAACTGACACGTTTGGCCGAGTCTTTGTTGCCTTCGATGTGCCTTATTCCGACATCTTTTGGCCATGGTTCATTCATGAAAGTTGTTGGGCTTGACCCCCTCTTTTTTTTGATAGGTGGATCACTCATTTTGGTTACTGGATGAAGAAGTTATGATGTTTTGAAGTTGGGAGAATTCCGGCGAGATTCAGCGGCGACGGTGGCGCCAGAGGCGGCCGAGTTGGGGATCGACCCTATAGAGGATCTGAAGCCCTTGGGATGGTGAGTTGATCCCAAGTGGTCTTGTACCTTGCCGTGGCCGGTGGTGGCCGATTGAAGTTAATGAATTCCGGCGAGGGTTTTCGATTTCAAGGTGAGTTTTGGAGGTTTTCCAGTTAAAATTGGGCTTAGCATTGAGTTACAAAGTTGTTGGAAATGTCGAGATCTTCAAATCCATGTGTAGGTTGCAATTTTCTGGGCCGATGAGTTTTCCGGCGGCTCGGCGCGCCGCCTTGCGAGGCGGAGTTCCGTCCGAGGTGGTTTTTGACCAGTTTTATGTCATTTTGCTCGGAATCACGCACCGATCGCAGTGGTGAAGTTTATATTTTGAATTGAGCATCGGAATTTGTGGCGAAGTTTTATAGTGTGTTTATTGGATTTTTGACGATTTTGTCGATATTCGAGTTATATGTTTCCGAGAATGGTTGGTTCTCAAGATGTGGTTCAAGGTTTTGAATTGTGATTTTAAACAGTGGTATTTATGATTATTCAGGAGATCGTGAACGTTCGTTTGGCGAGGGTGAAAGGACCAAACCCCGATTTAGTTTCCTAAACCGGAATCAAACCCCTTCTGAAAACATGAACCAACAAAAACCATCAAAATTTCAGCAGAGTAACGCCACTAACGCGGAATTACCATTACCTGCACCCGGAAAATACACTTCATCCTATGTGAAAGGACCCAACCCCGATTTAGTTGCCTAAACCGGAATTGAACCCCTTCCGAAAACGTGAACCAACAAAAACCAACAAAATTTTGGTAGAGTTTCGCTACTAACGTGGAATTACCATTACCTGCATGCGGAAAATACACTTCATCCTATGCCACAAAAATCAAACCGTGGGCACCAATCCCATCCGGATTTCTCAATATATCAACAATAATGTAAAGTAGTAAATATATCTGTACTTTACTGAAATCCGGAGTAAAATCGTATAATATATACAACAGAATACTCAGAGCGACCTCTAATATATAATCATATAAGTATACCATAGTAGGTAGAACAATAAACCCACTGGAAGAAACAAGGTAGCTCGAGCACTATGCCTCCGACCACGACGTGCGACACCAGAATCCAAACTGCAAACTGGGCACGGAAACCAAAAAGCCCAGGGGAAAGACATGAAAACTGTTAGAGTGAGTGGACGAAAATAAATGTCTTTCACCGAATAATATATACGTTATAAAAACATATGCGAGTCAAATGTATAAAAATCAAATGGTACCCGAGGGAGACTCTAACTCTTTACGCGTCCGGGTACACGAGGGAGACTCTAATTCCTCACGCGTACAGAGCATGCATAAAAATCTCACGGGGTCGCTCGTGGACACATCCGTGCTAGTACAGTCAGAACCACGGGGTCCCTAGCCCGCACGTGATTCTAGCCAGAAAGGGCCTCAGGTCAAAGGTCTGCCTCCCCCCGGTAAAGGTCTCGGGTCAGGAGTCACAGCCTCCCCTGGTAAATATCCTCGGGGATCAGCCGGGATGCGGGTGTATCGATACAACAACAGATATAACGACTGTACTCTGTGTAAACCAAATCATAAATAGTTCGATGCAAATGCATGAAACAATATATAACTGTATATACGTAATATGTATTCTGGTATAGGCATAATCGAATAACACATGCTCATGTAAATCGAAATCACGTATGCATGCTCAAGTTCATAAAACGTATAATAAGACTTGCAAACAATCCGTGAAAAGAAATTGTCCACTCACAGACTAGCGTAACGCAGTTCGCGTTAACCCGTGATCCGGCGGAAAGTCCCTCGCCAAACAAACGATCACGAACCCCTGAATATTCACAAAGTTCATTTTTCAAAGTCATGACTCGACAATTCAAAACAAATCACGAGAAACCACCGTTCTCGGAAACACGAAATCCGATTACGACAAACTGTCGAAAATCCGAAAATCACACCTCAATACCTCACTGTAAGTTCGGACGCTCAACTCGAAAAACGAACCTCCCCACTGCGATCGGGGCGCGATTTCGAGTGAAACGACATGCAACTTGTCGAAAACCCCGAAAAGTCAAAGTTGACCGCCGTTGACCGCTTGCGGCGGCGGCGGCGCCCCCAACCTGAAATTTTACCAGCGGAGCAACCACTATTCCACTCCAAATCACCCACTGAGAAACTTTCACAACTGCATCGAAGGCCAATTCTCACTCTAACTAGGTCAATTTCATGAAAACCCGAATTGTCTCACAAATTTCAAATCAAGAATTCTGCACACACAAGCAAAATTAGAACTCCATACTTACATGGTTAGAATCATGGAGAGGAGAGCTTCAAAGCCCACTACAAATTGTAGCTCAATTCGGCCGAAATCGAAATCAACCAAAACCCCAAGTTTCTTCCATTCTTTGGCCGAAATTTCTTCTCTCTCCGGTGAGCCACGCCGTGAAAGGTGGCCGGGGATGGGACGCGGAGGTCGAGGCGAAGAGAACGGGCCTAAGCCCGAGGCCGGAGGTGGCCGAACGGAACCTCGCCGCCGGCGAGCCACGGTGCACATCGCACCTTCCTCTCACCACCGAGTTGACTTGGTCAACTCGGTCAACACATTTAATTGCAGTTTTGACTTTCCCAATATGGCAACCCACTATTTATACCTTCCCAAAATGGAAACCTCAAATATACGTAACTTTCGCGTCGTAATTCCGATTCCGATAATTCTCGCAGCAACAAACTCGACTCGACATATTCTTCAATTATCACCCGAAGTCAAACACATCAACCAAACCGATAAAAAGTCAACAATTCAAACCATCACAAACTTACCCAATTAAATAATCGACGGTCGAAATATTCACAACATAATCCTCGTAACTCGAAATAATACTCCGGAAGTTCCCACGAGGTCGAAACTAAATTCTCAACAACTTCCGTGAAGAAGCCGAAACCAAATTCTCGTCCGGTAATTTAGTCGCTAAGAGCACCACCATTTAAATCCGATTATGTCGAAACTTCAAATATTCATAATTTATTCCTCGGTCGTCCAAATAACGATCCGGAACCGCCCACGAACTCGAAATCACACGTACAATGACTCTCGAGAAGAGACCCAGCTCCAATTCTCGGCCAATGATTTAGTCGTTATCAAGTCCGGCGATTCAAACAACTGTCGGAAATCTACAATTACGCGATAACTCATGAACTAGGCTGATCACACTGCTGATTCAGTTCTGGGTCGTCACACTATGCCACAAAAATCAAACCGAGGGCTCCAATCCCATCCGGATTTCTCAATATATCAACAGTAATGTAAAGTAATAAATATAATTATACTTTACAGCAATCCGTGGAAAATCGTATAAGAATATACATCAGAATAATCAGAGCGACTTCTAGTATATATATACAAATAGTAGGCCAAACTAAAAACCTACCATAAAAGAAACATCGCTCGAATGCTATGCCTCCAACCACGACATGCGACACCAGAATCTGAACTGCAAACTGGGCACGGAAATCGAAAAATCCAGGGGAAGGCAAATAAAAACGTTAGAGTGAGTGGACAAAAATAAACATATGCCTTTCACCAGTTTATATATATAATCATTGTAAAATAATGCGAGTTCGGAAAGTATATATGGAGGTTGCCAGGCGAATCTCTCGAGCCCGACGGTCAGGTGAATCGCTCAAACCCGACGGTGATAGGCCAGGGGAATCTCTCAACCCCGGCGGCATACAGGGGAATCTCTCAACCCTACCCAGAGGAATCTCTCAACTCTAGTTCAGAGGATACTCTCAACTCTGGCGGACAACCGGTGATCAGCCGAGTAGCCGAAGCATCGATGCAGTAATGCCATCACCAATAAATATAAAATAATACCTCCGAAAATAACACAAATCTCAACATCGTATAAAGTAAATACGTAAAATAACGATAAATCACGAACTCGCAAACAACTGTGAAAATATAAAATCGTCCACTCACAAGTGAGCGTAACGCGATTCGCGGTAATCCCGTGATCCAGCGGAAAAACCCTCGCCAAACGAACGATCACGAACTCCTGAATAATCATAAAATCCATTTCTCAAAATCATAACTCAGTACCTCAAATCAAATCACGAGTAACAACCATCCTCGGAAACACATCATTCAATTACGACGAATTGTCGAAAATCCAATAATCACACCTCAATACCTCGCTATAATTTCGGACGGTCAATTCGAAAAACAAACATCTCCACTGCGATCGGGGTGCGATTCCGAGCGAAACGACATGCAACTTGTCAAAAACCCCGAAAAGTCAACATTGACCACCGTTGACCTCCGTTGACCACCGGCGGCGGCGGCGGCGCAACCAACCGTGAAATTTCCCAGCGGAGCAACACCTATTCCACTCAAAATCACCCAACAAGCAACTTCCATAACTACACCGAACTCCAATTCTCACTCTAACTAGGTCAATTTCATGAAAAACCGAAATCCCACACAAATTTCAAACCATGAATTCTCCAAGCACAAGCAAAATTGGAACACCAAACTTACATGGTAGCTTCATGGTGATGAGGGCTTCAAAACCCAGTACTTTTTGTAGCTCAAATCGGCCGGAAAAGGAACCACCCAAAAACCCCAAAATTTACAAACTTTGGCTGAAATTTCTTCTTCCTCCGGTGACCCATGCTGTGGAGGGTGGCCGGAAATGGGACCGGGATGTCGGGACGAGTCGATTGGGACCACAGCCAAGCTCGGAGGTGGCCGGACGACATCTCGCCGCCGGCGAGCCCTCCACTGTCACGCGTCCACTCTTCCCCTCGCGTTGACTGGTCAACCCTCATCAAAGCAAGTTTGACTTACCACAAATAGAAACCTGATTAAATACTTACCCGATTTGGAAACTTCTATAATTACACTTTTCGACAAACTTCAAATACACGTAACTTTCGCGTCGTAATTCTGATTCCAACAATTCTTGCGGCAACAAACTCAACTCGGCATGTTCTTCAATTACCACCCGAAGTCAAACACTTCGACAAATCCGATAAAAAGTCAACGGTTCAATCCAACAAAGGCTTATCCGATTAAATAATCAACGATCGAAATATTCATAACATAATCCTCGTAACTCGGAAAAATCCTTCGGAAGTTCGCACAAGCTCGAAATTAAATTCTCTACATCTTCCATGAAGAATGCGAAATCAAATTCTCGCCCGAAAATTTAGTCGCTAACGAAGCTGTCATTTTAAACCGATTATGTCGAAATTTCAAATATTCACATTATATTCTTCGATCGTCCAAATAATGATTTGGAACCGCCCACGAACTCGAAATCACGCGTACAACAACTCTCGAGAAGAGACTCAGCTCAAATTCTCGGCCAATAATTAAGTCGTGTTCAAGTCTGGCGATTCAATTATCTGTCGGAAATCTGCGATTACGCATAACCTCATGGCTAAAGCTGATTACCCTGCTAATTCTGTTCCGGGTCGTCACAAACCACCCCCCTTAAAAAAAATTTCGACCTCGAAATTTCCAAGTCTGCCGACTAAAAGTAGGAACATTGCCTCTGCATACAGCTCAACTCTCTAGTGGCTACGTCAACAGAACAACCCTAACAACAGACTCCACCATAGGAGATATCTCCGTACTGTAATCCCTGTACCCACAAATCTCAAATCTGAACTAGCCCCACACAAACGTCAAGTCTTCCTACATAAGGAACTGATAGGGTACAAAACACGCAACAATCTGAAATGTAGTTCCACCACACAGAACATAACACACACAAAAGCCAACGTTATAGGCAATGCCGAACTATACGGCACAACACAAATTCGCCTATGATCACGCACAGATCAAAATAACGTGGCAAATCACAACTCAGCCTACTCACATCAACATCACTCAAACATCAAACTCGGGCAATTATTAACCTGTTTCCGCTAATCCGAAAGTCTGTGGTAGCACATTCCACAAAATCAGAATCAAACGTCAGCTCAAACCAAACTCGCTCCAGCACAATGGAGTACAACATCGTTCCCCAAAACGACATCATGCAACATCAAAATCATAGTAGTCTACAAACTGGTACTGCAAGCAATCTCGAACAATTGAAACTGCCGGTCCCAAATCCCTCGGAACTGCAACACACAAGACCACAACATGCCCTCCAAGGTCTGAATAGTCCTCAAAGATCGCCCACCAATCTGAGGATAAGAAACTATGCTAAACTGTAATCTGGTCCCCAATGCTCTCTGCAACGCTTGCCAATACTCAGTTGTAACTGATTATCTCGAACTCGAAATCACGCGTACAACAACTCTCGAGAAGAGACTCAGCTCAAATTCTCGGCCAATAATTAAGTCGTGTTCAAGTCTGGCGATTCAGTTATCTGTCGGAAATCTGCGATTACGCATAACCTCATAGCTAAAGCTGATTACACTGCTAATTCTGTTCCGGGTCATCACAGAGGGATTTTTCGTCGTATCACAGGATTAATGCGTTTTGTGATGTGCAAGTTTGTGAGTGGACATTTCTCTTCACTGATTGGTTGCGAGTCTTTTATATATACGTTTTACGAGCATGAGCATGTAGTTATGATTATGATTTATACGAGCATGTGTTTTATGAATATGCATTTACGAATATGCATTTATGAATATGCTTTTATAATTATGCATTAGGAATATGAATTTACATTATGTTTTATACATTTGCATAGAAACTATTTATGATTTGGTTTACACATAGTACAGTCTCAGTAGTAGTTGTATTGATACACTTAGCATCCCGGCTAATCCCCGATGATGTTTACTGGGGGGAACTGTTACCCTGACCCGAGGTCTTTACGGGGGGGGGAGGGGGGGGGGAGAGCAGATACCCTGACCCGAGGCCCCTTTCTGGCTGGAATCATGTGAGGATCAGGGATCTCGTGATTCAGACTGTACTAGAGTGGATGTGTCCATGAGTGACCCCGCATGATTTCTGATGCATGCACTGTACTTGTGAGGAGTTAGAGTCTCCCTTGTGTACCATATGATTTTTATGTATTTAGACTCGCATATGTTTTTATGAACATATATATATTCGGCAAAAGACATTTATTTTCGTCTACTCACTCTAACAGTTTATATGTCTTTCCTTGGCTCTTTGTTTTCAATGCCCAGATTGCAGTTTGGATTCAGGTGTCGCACGTCGAGGTTGGAGACATAGTATTCGAGCCACTTTTCCTTTCTCAGTAGGTTTCTAGTTTGGCCTACTGTTATGTATATATGTATACACTAGAGGTCGCTCTGAGTAGTATTATGTTTATATTTTCACATGATTTTTCCGGATTTCTGTAAAGCTACAGTTTTGTTTATTACTTTACGTTATGATGTGGTTTTGAGAAATTCGGATGGGATTGGAGCCCACGGTTTGAGTTTTGTGGCATAGGATGAAGTGTATTTTCCGCTGCAGGTTAATGGTAATCGCGTGTTATTGAGGAAACTCTGTCGAAATTTTCGGTTTTTGAAAGTTCACGTTTTTAGAAAGGGTTTGATTCCGGTTTAGGAAACTAAATCGGGTCGGGTCCTTTCAGCTTGGTATCAGAGCATTAGGTTTTAGGCTCTGTAGACTTCTTTAGTCGTGTTTACTAAGGATATTTTAGAATGTACGTTTTAGGTTCCAATGTACTTTCGTCCCAGGGAGATTGATCTCTGATAATATCTTAGTAGCCAATGAGGTATCACATTTTTTCCATACTAATGTTTCAAAAATAGTTGGGGTTTTTTTCTTCTCTAAACCTAGACATGTGTAAAGCTTATGATCGACTAGAGTGGATTTCTGGAAGCAGTTTTGAAGAGGTCGAAAGCATGGATAAAGATGGTGATGCAGTGTGTTACTATTGTTCGCTATTATTTTCTCCTGAATTGAAATTCAAAAGGCTATTTGACATCGACGGGAGGTATTCACCAAGGTGATCCTTTATCTCTATTTTTATTCTTATTGGGAACTGAGGCTTTTATAGTAATTCTAGAATATCGAGCGTCGGAAAAACATCTTAAAGTTATTATTGTATATGAGGGTGCCTCTATTATTCATCACCTTTTATTTGTTGATGATACCTTAGTAACCAATGAGGTATCACATTTTATCCATACTATGTTTCGAAAACAAATGGGGGTTTTTCTCTAAAGCTAGATATGAGTAAATCTTATGATCGACTAGAGTGGATTTTTGGAAGCAGCTTTGAAGAGGTCGGAAGCATGGATAAAGATGGTGATGCACTGTGTTACTACAGTTCACTATTCTTTCTCCTGAATGGGAAATCAAAAGGTTATTTGGCATCGATTAGAGGTATTCACCAAGGTAATCCTTTATCGCTATTTTTGTTCTTATTGGGAACTGAGGCTTTTACAACAATTATAGAACATTGAGTGACAGAAGAACATCTTAAAGGTATTACTGTATGTAAGGGTGCCTCTACTGTTCATCACCTTTTATTTACTGATGATAGCTTGTTATGTGGACATGTTTCAGTCCAGGAATGTTTGAGTATTCAGCAGGCTTTTGAGTGATTATGAATTAGCCTCTGGTCAAAAAGCGAATTTTGAGAAAAGAAGTATTACTTTTTGTAAAGGTGTTTCGATTGATCAAATGGGTGAATTGGCAGAGATATTAGGTGTGTGTGTGGTGGAGAAACATGAAAAATTCTTCCTACGTATGTTGGGAGAAAGAGGGTGGAGACTTTTTCGTATATTAAAGATAAGTTGACAAAGAAATTAGAAGGTTGGCAAGGGAAGCTTTTAAGTAGTGCTGGAAAAGAAATTCGTATTTGTGTCGTAGCTTAAGCCTTACCAACATATACTATGAGTTTCTTTATCTTGCCAAACGAGTTTTATAATATGTACTCTTCATCAACTTTGTGCCAAATTTTGGTGGGGTTCTATTTGTGAAAAAAAAATCTATTGGTTGTCGAGGGAAAAATATGTGTTCGCCTAAAGAGGAAAGAGATATGGGGTTTAACAATCTACATGCACATAATTTGACAATTTTGCCTAGCAAGGTTGGCGCTTACTCAAACATCCTGATTCTTTGATTTCGAAAGTGTTGAGGGCTCGTTATTTTCCTTCAAGTGATCTTTCTGAAGAATCTCTATCACATTCTCCATGACAATGTTGGAGGGGAATTTTTTGAAGAACTTAAACTCATTTGAAAAGTAGTAGTTTGGCGTGTTGGAAATGGTGAGCCTATTCGAGTATGGGAGGATGCTTGGTTACCGAGAACTGGTATGCTTAAACCCTTATCCCCTTGTGATTTTTTGGTGCACAAAGTAAGTGAGCTATTGACTACAGTGGGTCAGTGGAATACAGTTCTGGTAGAGGAAGTATTCAATAAGGAGAATGCTAATTTGATGTTAGTTATACCCTTGAGTGTTAAACAAGAACAAGATAAGCTGGTGTGGTATTTTACCCTTTCTGGGCGATACACCACAACTAGTGCATATAGAGTTGCAACAAAACAAATTTTGAATACGGTGGACCATCAAAGTAGCTTTAGTGGTCCGATAATTTTATGGAAGAAAATATGGTGTCTATCGATTCAACAAAAAATAAGAATTCATCTTTGGAATGTATGTAGATCTATTCTTCCTACATCTATGAGTTTGAACAAGAAGAAAGTGATTGTACATCTTGCTTGTATTCTATATTATGGTGGTTTTGATGAAAGCATTGAAGATGTTAGTAGAGATTATGCGTGCAATCAGTAAGAGTCGAAAAACATGCTTGACCTTGTCAAGCTTGGGAGCAGCCTCAACTAGAGTGGTTGAAAGCTAATTATGATGGTGCCTTTGATTCGAACTCAAAGTCAGAGGCATCGTCCTTTGTTGTTAAAGATGATAGAGGAGAGATTATAGTTTTTACATTAACTATTTCTCCTGCATTGATGGAAGCAGAAGCGACGCGTCTTGCATGCCAACATGCAATATTGCATGGTTGGTCTCACTTCGTATTGGAAGTGGATTTCTTGGGTTTGGTCAATGCAATACAAGCAGAAAAGGAGGAGGATTTTACAATAAAAAAGATAGTTAAAGATATCAAAGGTTTGCTTACTAGTATTCTTAATGTTCTTGTTAGATATGTTTATCGCGAAGCCAATTGTGCGGCTCATCGCTTAATAGATATGCTTTAGTTGCGAAGATTTCTTCGACTTGGTTAGGCACTCTTCCTAACCAACTTCAAGGGATAGACTTTAAGTTTTGTATCTGATTCACCTTTTAAATAAATTCTGACGTATTCTTCTAAAAAAGTGTCCTTGTTGGGATTTGAAATAGCCTCATAAATTTAGTTTAAGGAACTTGATTGATGATCAACAACTATTGGTGTTTTGAAGAATGCTTCCTCACAAATAAGTGATTGGGGTTTATAATTGTTCATATAAGTGTTGTTGTCATTTTTTTATCTGTATCAAGACAACCAAACAAGAACATCTCTTCTATATGTGTTGGTTGCAAAGAGATAATCTTAAGGTACTAGGCAGATAGAGAACTCATAGGACAAATTACTAAGAAAAGAAGATTGTTGATTTTCAGCCTTTATATAAGAACTTGCAAATCGCACGATATGTTTTTTTCTTTCTCTTTTCTGTAGGATTAAACTTTATTTCTTAGTGATTAAATCTTGTGAAACTCATGTATAAGTTCATATTTGTTTATAGAAAAGAGTTTTTTAAACCAATGATGCCTAAATGTCCATTTTTCATTAATAATTTTATCAATGTGATGATATAGAAAGTTAAGTTCTAGTATCACATTGATAACATTAAAAGTTCAGGCATCAAACTCCATTGACCACACAAGTTCAGACATTTTTGGTGCAAAAAACTCTATAGAAAATGAATGAAAACTTTTTGTTGTTCTTTCCATGATGATCATATGCAAAATACACCTATAGAATTCTAAACTGAATGAGACTTCTCTGTAAATTTTGTTACATATGATGTAGGGACCTCTCAAGGCTATATATAGCGATTAAATCAAACAGTCACATCTATTAAGCAACCGCCTTGCATTTGTTGGAATCAAAACAGAATTATGAACCAATGCATTTATTCAATTCATAATTTATTTTCGAATTGATATGCCTCTCTTGCTACTGCAATATATACACATATAAAACTATGTATTTGAACCATACATAGTATCAATTGGTCTGCAACAAATTCACCCTTTAAAATTCTATATTGACCAACGACAAGATTCATAATTATGACAGAATAACAATGTCATGTTCTAAAGTTGATCTAACATTTTTTAGTACGCTTTACAAGTGATATATACAAGAAAATTAAGTGATCACCTCATGAACTTTAGGGAGAGTCAAGAGAAAGAACAAGGATGAGAAAGAACAAGGGAGAACAAGAGCATAATTTTGTTTCCAACTATTCACCATGTAATTTTGTTTCTCGTTCATTTTGTTCCTTTGGTCGATGTGTTCTAATATGCTTTATACAACTTTACCTTCTATTGTCCATCGTAATTAAACCCTATATTCATAAGGATGACAACCAGTTATCCTTACTTATGTAACTCGCTAGCGAATGAAAATGGGAGCAAGATCTCACAAATACTTCTCTTATCTATTTAAGTGCTTACGATTGAACATCTGGATTAGATTTTTTGTTTTGTAAATTGTGTGCTAAAAATGTCTATAAAATTCTATCAAAAATCAATAGCGAACTAAAAATGGGAGTGCAGATCTCACAAATACTTTTCTTATCTATTTATATATGTTTACCATTTGAGTTTTCATCTAGATCAAATTTTTTGTTTTGTAAATTTTGTGCTAAAAAAGTCTATGAAATTCTACCAAAAATCAATGAAAGAGTGCATGAGAGTTCTCTAAATTCTAAGATAAAATATCCAAATGATTTTCAAATTTTTGATGAATCCAATAAAATCCACAAACATTTTAAGAAATCTATCACTTAAAAAAGTCTACCATAATCATAATACAATACAATCCCATAAAGTATTATTGTTGTGTAAGATGCTGATTCTAATCATTCTAATAATCTTCATCAATAAATCAATTATTTTTAGGTGAATATACTAATACAAAAATTCAAGTACTATTGGCATCGAAAGAATTTTTGAAAACAAAATAATAGAGGTAAATTATGTGAAAACTAAAAACTGGTCAAAATACTAAGTAGTGGAAGGAGTGGCTGCTATAAAAGAGATGATCAGGACAGAGTGGAGAAAGACTTGACTTAGGAAAATAGGAGAGAAGATAGAGAATGAACCTAGACTTAAGCCACTGATACCATGTAGAAATTGGTAAACTGATTTCCTTGATTCAAAAGTACTACAATCAGTGCATATATAGGAAACTTATGTCTACAGTTACAAGCTATTTTTACAGTTATAATCTATTCAATAGTTATATGTTATTACAAATTAATCAAGGAATATTTGAGAAAATTATATTTGATTTAAGCTTGAATTAAGGAGATTATGAGATTGTGTAATCAAACAATGAGCATAAAACTTCCACTTCTGTTTTTCCTAAGCATTAATCTGTGTTTAAGAAAGTATATTCCAAGTATCCCGGTATATGTCTTGTCTTAATTAGAGTAGAAGTAGATATTCTCGCAATCCCTGATTTATAAGGATAATGATTGTAACAGATTCATGCATTTAACATCATCTATCAATGAATAAAGAGACAGTTTCAATCTACATCTATTGCATATATATTTTCTCTTTCAACACGTTATCAACAGCTCTTGAGTTAATAGTCATCACCGTAAACCCCTAAACACCTCACCACCACCGGACTCCATCGTCACCGGAGCTCTCCACTATCACCGGATTCCGTGGTCCCTTCGTCCTTGTTTTACAAGTTTTTCATACCGAGCATAAAACCCTCGAGGTAAATTGTCTACCTTCTTTGAGTTAGATAATAGGTTGTAAAACTTAATTAATGCAACACCCTAGATCTAGGTCTAGATTTAGGGTAATTTATTACCGCGATTTAGTTTTTATGCCCTAGTTCTTATGGATTAATACATGTTTATACAAAGTTTAATATTAGTGAATATCATGGTTATTTGTGATTTCATATAAACCAAGTAACTGGAGGAGTCACAGTTATTAGTGAATATCATGGTTATTTGTGATTTCATATTGAAAAAAAGGAATTTCGATATTTGTGACTAAATTATGAAAGACATAGTTTCTGGGTATGGTATGAACCCACCGTTCTTACATCGATTTTTATGACCAAACATCATTGATCGTAGTTCTTATTCCCTAAACTTGATATTAGTAATCGTGGTTTTTCGATCGGTACTAATTACATCTCTTATCTCCTTTGTAGATGACATCAACAGAGCCGGCTAGGCTTGAATTTGACATTCTTAATCCGCAAGGACCAGAATCCCATCGTTGGGTATCAGATATTGAGAATACTCTTCTCGGTAAAAATCTTACTAATACTATCTAACCAACACCACCAACTGGTGAAAACGTTGTACCACTAACTCCAAATCAACTCAAGCTCCTTTTGAGTCACAAAGCACAAGTCCTCATGTTTTTGAGATGGCATATACATCTAGTTCTGAAGAAGTACTTGCTAAATAATTACCCAAAAATTTGTTTGTGACTTTAAAAGAACGGTTCAATAATGTGTACGATGCAGAACTTTCAAAAGTGCACAAAAAATGGGATTCAATCCGGTTATTGGATTATCCAAAGATTAATGCATATAATCAAGCTATGCTAGAGCTTCAATCTGAGTTGGCCATTTGTGGCATTGTAAAGACCGATTAGGCTATGATCGAGAAGTATTTACATACCTTCCCTACTTCCATAGATATGTTCGCACACCAATATAGGAAGGATTACGAGCAATGAAGAATTAGATCATTCAGTGGTCTCATGAACATTTTGGCCAAGAAAGAGAGATATCGCGAGATACTTCTTAACAACAATGCTAGACTAGCAAGTACTAAGGAAGGTCATGAGACATATAACATTGGTGGGAAGACACGTAAAGAAAAGAGGAACAATCATTCTGAGCCTTACAACAATTGTGGTGGTAGAGGACATTAAAGTGGTCGTGGTGGAGGTGGACAAAGTCGGAATTTAACTTGGAATCACCAAGACAATATCCAAAACAACTCTAACAAGAATCAATCCAATTCCGGTCCTAGGAATAGGGGAAATTCTTCAAATTGTTCTTCTTCTCGCTAGTCGCCTTGCTATAGATGTAGTTCTACCAAGCATATGCACAAACAATGTCGTGCAACCAAGGACGTTCAGAATGCCTACAAAAAGTGCAAACAGTATTTGGCACATGAGACCAACTATGTTGAAAAATATGAGATGGAAGATGGCGGTGAAGCCAATCTTATTGTAACAGATGACACAAAAATAAGTCTAGAGACTACGGATTTTGATTAGTCTATGTATTAGACTCATGTTTTTTTATGTAATCAAGTTTAGTTTTATTTTGGCTTATTTTTAGTCATGCTTTGAGACTTTGTTGTAGTCTTAGTTTGTTGAATCAGACAATCTTTGATGTAAGTTTGATGTTGGCAAAGTAATAAAACTTCTTTCTTTTGGTATATGAAAGTGTTAAGAATGGTTATTTTAATACATATTGCTTGAATGGTTTGAAATATACAATATTCTATGGTACTATGACACAAAAATACCATAAAAATGAGACAAAAAGAGAGGATAGTTTGATCCTAAGAAATTTCTGAAGAGTACCTTCTAGATCAGTTTTGGCACATTTTTGACCCGTGACACGTCGAATCATGTCCTCCGGTTGCATAGACAACACCTTCAACCCATCGAACAAATGTCTCGACCCATCAAAGGATAGCTACTATCTCAAAATTGTCCAATTTTTGACCCCTCGTGGTAAATTTTTGACCCATTGAACATCGATATCGAAAATCATATTGGTTTATGGTTTTTCATCGACCCTTCAAGAAATTTTTTTGACCTATCAAAGTGGTTGTTCTGGATATATTTGAACATGTTTTTCGACCCATCGAGGTTCATAACCAGAATTGGTGTTTTTGATAATGTTTGTACACAATTTTGTCGAGAATACCTTTCGAATGGTATATATGCATACCCATTTTTTTGAGTTTGGGTTACATAAGTTCTAAAATGGGTTGTATTTACCCAACATCTTTTACAATTTATATCTTATTCCACTCACAATATATGAAGCCCATATGTAGTGTCAACCATGAAATATAAATTTTTGTTCTAAGTTACATCTTTACCATTGGAGATGGTCAAATTATAGAACTTGTTTTTTGAAGGAATAGTGCCTAATATGGTTCTATTTTTTGTAACCCAACCTTAATATGGCTCCTACCATTAGAGATGGCCTTAGAAAATGACCGTTTACATTTTCTCTGTAATCCTCTCCACTTGGTGGCAGAATTTGGAGAGTGCTAGAGATATCAAATGAAAATGGTAGCCATCTCCAAATTTCCACTTCATACTGAAATCACGCAACAGAAACCAATACCAAACGTTGTGCAATGTTGTCTAATTTTTGGCATTTGGGAGCACAATTTGGGTTGGAAAATGGAGGGGAAAGTCCCGCCCATCTTTTCATTCAGACACAACTGATTATTGTTGGTTCGATGTGTAATTGTGTAATACATTGACATTTCAGTTTGACACACAACGTTGGGGAAAACCAACCGTTGTATGATAAGGATACCATTTATAGATTACGGGAAATTACATGAATCATGTCTAATAAGTGTTTTGTGATGAACTTGATTTTGCTGATGCTGGATATCTCTCTAACCCACATAAATGACGTTACAAAACAAGTTATGTATTCACCATAAGAAACACGACGATTTCCTTGAGATCAACAAAGCAAACCCTTGTTGCCACTTTCTCAAATTATTATGAGATTATTGCTTTGCATGAAGCGGTTAAGGAGTGTGTCTGACTTAGGTTAGCTATACACCACATTCGAGGGTCTAGTGGATTACCATCTATTGTGATAACACCAACTTGTATATTTGAGGACAATGCGGCTTGCATTGAAGAAATGAAGTTGGGATACTTCAAGGGTGATCATACAAAACACATTTCGGCGAAGTATTTCTTCAATCAACAATAGCAGCAGTTATTGAATATCTGTATGAACTAGATTGATTTGGTGGATAATGCTACAGACTTGTTTGCCAAGTCTCTACCAAAATTTACTTTTGTGAAGCATATGAGACGCATTAGAATGCGAAGATAATCTCAACTCTGAGATTGAGTTATTGATCAGGGGGAGTTCAGTTTGTAGACATCAAGGGTATTCTACATCGCATGTGGTTGCTTTTGTAGTTGATACGTTGTACTTGTTTTTCCTTGAGACCAAACTTTTATTTTACCCAGGTGGTTTTCTTTGTCTGGCAAGGTTTTTAGTGAGGCAATAGGTTATACATCATACATTAGGATTGTGACACAAAAGGGTGTTTAATGAAAGTATATTTTTGGTATCCAGATGTGTGTCTTTTTGTAATTAGAGTAGAAGTAGATATTCTTTTAATCACTGATTTATAGGGATAATAATTGTAACAAATAAATACTCTCTCTCCCATCGCGATAGTGCAACGGGGATGTCTCGGTCGCCGCCTAGCGAGCCTCACTTGCTGAAATTGAAGCTCAGCCCCCCTCAATCAATTCCAGGCTTTAATTCGACGATGTAAGGAGCAATGATGTGGAGATCGACGAGATATCTCGGTGACTTACTGTCGCTATTGATGACCGAGCTTGGGCCGGAGTTGGTCAACAAGACCTTAGGGATTTTGAAGCCCCCCTTCATGGAGTCGAAGGCAACCGGTCTTGTGTTGCGCCGTGGCCGATTGCCATGAAATTCTGGCGAGGGTCTCAATTTGTGAAGGTAAAATTCGTTAATTTTCGGCTAGATTTTGGGTTGGTGTTGTTTTTCAAACTGATTGGGTTTGTTGTAATCTTTAAATTGGTATGTAGAGTATTCGAATTGGAGCTGGTCAGATTATGGCTACTGCCTGTGGAGGCACGTGGGCCCCATGGGCCGCCGTATGCAGCGGAGTTCCGGTGACCAGAAGCCTAGTTTTCTTATAGGAAGTTTTCTAAGCCATTCTATAATGGTTTTTAGGTAGATTCGTTAGGTTTGATAGATTTGTGTTACATTTTGGTTGATGTTCAAGAATCAAGATGACTCGACGCACTCTTGTCACAGTTGATCGTCGTGCATCGAGTCGAGGCTCACTTCCTTATGAGCTTATGTAGCACGACACAAAGATTGTGATTGAACATGTGATTTGTTAATACGAGAATACAACGTGGTAAAGCATGAATACAGATAATGGAATGTGAGTTCTCGATCATCTTTGTTTCCTCTTTCTACTTTAGTTGCACGACCGAAATATTTTACTTATTAATTTAGATTATGATGTGGCTTAGGAGCGATGAGTACGAATTATGAGCTAGTGGATCGAATAATAGATGTCTTCTGTTTCAGGTAAGTGGACATTTGTTTTTCACAGTCATTTAGCGAGTCTAATTTTACGTTTACGATTTCTTAAACAAACAAGTATATATATATAGTACAATATGATATGTTTACGATATTCACGGAGGCATCTATGATACGATTTCACATTTTTATGCACGTTATATTCTTGTATAATGCATCTATGCATATGGCGTGTCGGCTGATCATCGAGGCACTCCGAGAGGGTCATGACAAACACCCGATCCGAGATCATGCTATGTACGCCTCCACACTTATGATATATATCTTTTTTTTGACTCACTATATGTTTAGTATATGATTACGGTGGAAAGGCATAAAGTAAGTTTTATGATTTCTTACGAATATTTTATTTTCGTCCACTCACTCTAACGATGTTCCTGTTTTATATGCCTTTTGCTGGGCCTTCGATTTCCAATGCCCAGGTTGCAGAGTCTCTGCTGAGGTCGGGCACGCATGCAGATCGAGGTATTGCAGTATCTGCTGTATGATCCAGGGTTGATCCTACGAGTTAGCAACTTAGTCAGCTTAGGTAGTTTAGAGAGTCTAGCTAGTCTAGTATCATAAATTGTTTTAGATTTTGTTGTTATGAGTTGTTTTTGAAATTTAGTTTCTTTAATTTATGATTTTTTGATTATTCAATTTCCCCTTCAGTTTTCTTTTGGACTAGCATGGTTCTAATTATCTTTAGGGCCTAATCCCGGTTTAGACAACTAAATCAGGGTCGGGTCCTCACATACACCTTTTCCCCAAATAGCAACTCAACACCTTTTCTACCAGTACGACGGCACAACCTGCACCTTGTTCATCCCCATCTATTCCACAATAAACAAAGTGCCTCAAAAAGCCGTTTTTACTAACATTTACAAGACCTCATATCTATACATCTACCTATACAGGTTAGCAACTTCAGAAACTACAAATCGACATTCCATTCATTGGAAAAGCATCACCAAGACCTTGAAAGCAGAGAACAATCCACATGCATATTATGGCAATACAAAACCAAAAAACTCGAGATCCCAACAAAAGCAACAAGGAAAAATCAACAAGAAGTAAAACTAAACCACAGATCAGAACCTCACCTTTCCAAGCGATGAGAATCAAAGACTTCAACTGAAAAATACGGACGCTGTAAATCCTCCACTCCAAATGCTGTCAAAAGCTTCTCAAATAAACTCTGCAAATCTCAAAAGTGCGAAATGAGAAATGGTTGCGGTAAAAGGCTTTATATACAACAATACAAAAACCCTTGGCGTTTCCTGACCGTCCACGCACGCCTGTCAGCCACTAATCATTTTTTCCACGCGTCCCACATTTGAAACCACAAACAAATTTTCATGAACCATAGTTATGACATCATCAATACATGTGCTCAATAGCTCGTTTGACTCTTCGAAACAAGCGTGGACTTACAAGCATCACGCATGAAGTTATCACTCTCGACACCTTCTTTAGCATCGTAATGTCCATCAAAATCGTGCAGAACAATAATCCATTCACACTCCGCTCACCTAGCACATCTCATACCAAAACGCTCCATATAGGTACCGTCACTTAACTTACAAGGATGAAGAGCATAACTTTCAGACACGCTTCCTACCTTAGTCAAGCACCATGTTACCTTGTCAGACGAGCGCCCGTACTCGCTTAAACACCCATGAACATGTCAAGGGTTATGGAAGATCTCAGAATTCTACTTTACCAGTCTCGCCTGCTTTCCCCTTTTAGCACAACTCACAGACGACTGGCGTTCAGAGCCCATCGCTGCATATACGGACTCCCCTAGTGGCTAATCACCCTGGACAGGATGTGCCCTGATGTAGACCTTGACTTAGAGACATTGGCTACCTAGGGACTTAAACTCGATTTGGGCCAAGAAAAGCCTTAGCATCTTTGTCAACTGTTAGGCGGCATCAAACGACCCAAGTGCGCGCTGCATCTTGCACGTCACTCAAACAGAGACCTCCTAGCAATTGATCCTCCTAGGTACGCCTCCTACACGGCCCTCGACTTAGAGATATTGGCTTCCTGGGGACTTAAACTCCTCTTGGGCCCAGAAATTGCCCAACACTGTTGCGCCCGATAGGCGGCCATAAAATCAGCCATGGTAGAAGCTGTTTTAACACATGACTAGACTCTCTACACTTGTTTCTATCGTGCATGATACCAACGCCCACATGCATTCACTTCCTAGGCGTACACCAACTCATACCCCCACGCCCTCGACCTAAATACATTGGCTACTTGAGAGCTTAAATTCCTCTCGGGCCCAAAAAATCCCTAGCACCATCGTCACCTGCCTGAGCATACACTTCCCTAGCCCATGTTGCTCCTTACTTGGTGCTCGTTGCTCTCATGCATAACGTCTCAAGACTTAATGCTGATCTCAAGCACACCATTTATGCTAGCGCGACAGTTGCTCTAAATGCACTTCGCGACCATCCTGCTAATGTGTATTTTGTGTGAATGATCACCCTTGATCACAGAGTTGAGGGGACTACGGGTACACTACGCTACCCCAACCTAGTGATGCTAGGTATGGACTCCATATGGATCTTGGGTTCAACTCCCCAATCAAGGTCAATCTCCTTGATACGAGGACTTGGGCGACTTGTTGGTATGCCATGCACTAACGTATAAAACATGCCATACTTAGCACCAAAAACCAGTTGCCAAAGGAAGCAAAAATGGTATAAAGGAGAAATCACGCCTGGGTTCCACCACATGCGGCCGGTGTCATAGCACGACTGCGCTCGTCAGCCAGCTGAGGTGAGGTGCGACCCACTAAAAGACCAAACTATCCTCCTTTACACCTAAAAGGAAGTTCATGTCAGTCCCACATCGAGGATGACATAGAGTTATCACTCTCAACTACCCATATAAGGAAGGTATTTATGATAAAGCAAAGGTTACTATTATATTAGTTACCTGTTCACCGACGCTTACTGTCATTACATTATTAAACTTAAATATCAGAGCATTGAAGGCGGGGGCCAATTTCGTCTCAACTTTCTAACGCTTATCTATTCTTTTGCAGTTAAGTAGAGCATGAGAGGTCATCAACCCGAGCGCTTAGGAGCGATCCACCTACAATATCTATTGCTCTTCTAGCGGAATCCCCTACGGATTTTGGTAGAAATAGAGAAAATGCTAGTATGACTGTAAATGTAGGAGTGGTTCTTGATCTTGATAATTTAATGAGTGCAAAAGTGTGGCCCAGCTGCATTAAGATGGTCATCTCAGACGTTTATACTTCTCTCTGTTTCTGAAGTATGAAGCTTGTTTTGAGGATCAGAGACTCCAAAAATGAAGTTGAATGCAGCTGCAGCAGGTTTTGTCTAATTTTTCCTCCTCCATCTTAATTTGCGCACTTCCTGTTAGATCAATTTGAATTGATTCTCAGCTTTTAGCAATCATGGGACCGAAATCATCGATGCACACCAAATTTGTAATTGTTCTTAGAGACAAAGCTTAGGTACCCATATGAAAGGACCCAACCCCGATTTAGTTTCCTAAACCGGAATCAAACCCCTTTTGAAAACACGAACCAATAAAAACCATCAAAATTTCGGCAGAGTAACGCTACTAACGCGGAATTGCCATTAACCTGCACCCGGAAAAATACACTTCATCCTATGCCACAAAAACCAAACCGTGGGCACCAATTCCATCCGGATTTCTCAATATCATAACAGTAAAGTAAAGTAGTAAACATAACTAAATTTTACAGAAAATCCGGGGAAAATCACATAAATCATATATCAACAGCGTATCAAAGCGACCTCTAGTGTATATATATATACAAAATATACAATAGTAGGCAAAACAAGAAACCTACTGGAAAAGAAAGATAGCTCGAACGACTAGCCTCCGACCACGACGTGAGACACCAGAATCTGAACTGTAAACTAGGCATGGAAACCTAAAAGCCCAGGGGAAAGGCAAATAAAATGTTAGAGTGAGTGGACGAAAATAAACATATGCCTTTCACCAATTTCATATATATAAAATCAATGCAAAGCGAGTTCGGAAAATATATATATGGAGGTGCCAGGTGAATCTCTCAAGCCCGACGGTCAGGCGAATCGCTCAAGCCCGACATTGATAGGCTAAGGGAATCTCTCAACCCTAGCGACATAACAGGGGAATCTCTCAACTCTGCCCAAGGGAATCTCTCAACACTGTCCAGAGGAATCTCTCAACTCTGGGTCTGACTACCGGTGATCAGCCGAGTAGCCGAAGAATCGATGCAAGTAATGCCATCACCATATAAAATATAAAATAATGCCTCTAAAAGTAATAAATAATCTCAATATCGTATATAAATAAATACGAAAAATCACGAACTCGCAATGATAGTGAAAATAGAAAAGTCTACTCACAGGTGAGCAAAGCGCGCACTCGCGCTAATCACGAGATCCGGCGGAAGATCCCTCGCCCGAAGCACGATCTCTATCCGCTAAATAATCACAAAAATATATCTAATCAAAATCATAATTCACAACACTGTACCACACCTCGGAAACCAACCGTTCCCGGAAATATATAACGCGGTACAAAATAATCGACGAAATTCCCGAAATCTCCACTCAAACCCTCGACTGAAAATCCGGTACCCAAATCAATTTGAAAACCTTAAGGGGACGATCGGGGCGCGAATACGAGCAAAACGACATTAAAAACATAAAATTCCAAAACGACATTAACCTCAAGTCAACGGGAGAGATTTTCCGGCGGCCAAGCTCACCGACCTCCTCAACGAGCCCAACATATCTCTCAACTGTGGCTAAGTCCAATTCCGGCCACACACGCCGGAAATCAGCTCGAAACGTCAAAACCCCAAACCGGCCGGAAAAATCTCCTCCGGCAAAATCTGTCGCCGTGAGGCCATCCCGGCCTCCCAACTTCAAGGGTCCACCGACCTATCTCAAATATTCATATTATACTCCTCGGTTGTTGAAATAATAATTCGGAACCGCCCACAAACTCGAAATTACGTGTACAACAACTCTCGAGAAGAGACTCAACTCAAATTCTCGGCCGATAATTAAGTCGTGATCAAAACCGGCAAATCAATCAATTTAAGGAAAACTACGATTACGTGCTAACTCGTGAATTAAGCCAATTACTCTACTGATTCTGGTTCGGGTCGACACAAATCTACCCCCCTTAAAAAAATTTTGACCACGAAATTTACGTACCTGTCAAGTGAACAGATGAGGATACTGCTCCTGCATACGCTGCTCAGTCTCCAAGGTGGCCTCCTCAATCGAGTGATTCTGCCACAAGACCTTCACCAGCGGTATAACACGGTGCCTCAACTCCTGCTCACGCCGATCGAGAATCTGTACCGGCTCCTCCAAATATGTAAAATCCTCTCGGATAGGTAGTTGCTGTGGCGCTAACACATGTGATGGATCGGGGATATACTTCCGCAGCATCGAAACATGAAAAACAATTTGTACACGAGCCATCTCGGACAGCAACTCAAGTCTGTAAGCCACGGCTCCAACCCTCTCGGTAATCTCATACGGACCAATGTGCCGTGGTCGAAGCTTGTCACGTTTCCCGAAACGCATAACTCCCCTCCACGGAGATAGTTTCAGGAAGACCCAATCGCTCACATCAAACTCGAGACTCTTCCTTCTCACGTCTGCATAACTCTTCTGGTGATTCTGGGCAATCTTCAATCTATCCCGAATAATCTGGATGTCCTCCATGGTGCTTTTCACCAGATCATGGCCAATAAGCCATCGCTCGCCCACCTCACTTCAACACAATGGAGTGCGGCACTGCATCCCGTATAGGGCCTCATATGGTGCCATCTCAATACTGGCCTGATAGCTGTTGTTGTAGGCGAACTCAATCAAATGTAGTTGCTGGTCCCAATTTCCACGAAACTGCAAAACACAAGACCGCAACATATCCTCGAGAATCTGTATAGTCCGCTAAGACTGCCCGTCAATCTAAGGATGAAAAGTTGTACTGAAATGCAACCTAGTGCCCATGGCTCGCTGCAATGCCTGCCAGAACTCGGAGGTAAATTGACTGTCTCGATCAGAAACAATAGATACAGGCACACCGTGCGGTCGAACGATATCCGTCAAATACAAATTTGCCAATCTGCCCACTGAAATCTTCCCCGGAAGTGCGAGAAAATGAGCGGATTTCGTGAATCGATCCACGATAACCCAAATACCAGTATTACCGGCCGAAGTATGCGGTAATTGAGACATGAAATCCATGGTAATGTGCTCCCACTTCCAAACTGGAATTTCCAAGGGCTGCAACTTTCCTGCAGGCTTCTGCCTCTCCGCTTTAACCTACTGACAAATCAAACATCTGCTCACATATGCGGCAATCTCCCGCTTCATGTTGCACCACCAATAATAAGCTCGAAGTGTACAAAACATCTTCGTACCACTGGGATGCATCGCATACGCCGAACAATGAGCCTCGTCTAAAATCTCTTTCTTCAAACTCTCGTCTCTGGGCACGCACAATCTGCCTTTGAAAAGCAACGTACCATTATCACTCAACTGAAACTCTGTTGGCACACCATTCCGTATCATGGTCTTCTTCTCCAACAGGTAGGAATCTGAATCCTGAGCTTCCCGAACCTAATCAACCAACACGGGTCGAACCTGAAAGCTGGCCAACAAAGCTCCATCATTGTCCACTCGAACTCGACTCCCGTAGCCCGAAGCTCGGCTAACATTGACACTCTGGCCACACACACATGAAACAACGAAGCTCCGGATTTTTGACTGAGTGCATCGACAACGACATTAGCCTTCCCTGGATGGTACTCGAAAGTGCAATCATAGTCGTTGATCAACTCCATCCACCTGCGTTGCCTCATATTCAAGTCTGGTTGCATCCGCAAGTAGGTGAGACTCTTGTCATCGGTGTATATCTTGCACTGAGCTCCGTACAAGTAGTGTCTCCAACTCTTCAACGCTAATACGATAGCAGCCAACTCTAAATTATGGGGTGGATAGTTGACTTCATGTCGTTTCAGCTGCCTGGACCCGTAGGCCATAACTCTGCTATGCTGCATCAGCACACAACCAAGTCCCAACTTCGATGCGTCGCTGTAAACCACGAACTATCCACTATCTTCAGGTAAAGTCAAAACCGGTGCAGTAGTCAACTTTTCCTTCAGGAGTAAGTAATTCTCCTCACATGCATCATACCACTCGAACTTGACGCATTTCTTCGTCAATCTGGTAAGTGGAGTAGCAATCCGAGAAAAACCCAGTACAAAGCGTCGATAGTAGCCTGCCAAACCCAAGAAACTCCTGATCTCTGGTACGGTGGTAGGTCTACTCCAATTCAGCACGGCCTCGATCTTGTCAGGATCCACGTTGACTCCCTCAGCTGATATCACGTGACCCAGAAACTTCACGCTGTCCAACCAAAACTCGCACTTGCTGAACTTCGCAAACAACTGATTATCCTGCAAAGTTCGCAAAACCGCTCGTAAATGCTTCTTGTGCTGGCCCACACTCCTGGAATAAATCAGGATGTCGTCGATGAACAGGATCACAAACTTGTCCAGAAATCGTCTAAACACCCGGTTCATCAAGTCTATAAAAGCTGTGGGGGCGTTGGTCAACCCAAACGGTATAACCAAAACTCATAGTGCCCATACCGCGATCTGAAAGCTGTCCTGGCCACATCTGATCCTCTGATCCTCAACTGATGATATCCGGACCTGAGATCATCTTCGAAAAGAATGAAGCTCCCCTGAGCTGATCAAACAAGTCGTCAATCCGCGGCAATGGATACTTGTTCTTCACAGTGACCTAATTCAGCTTCCGGTAATCGATGCACAACCTCATGGATCCATCCTTCTTCCGCATAAACAATACCGGAGCATCCCATGGCGATACACTGGGTCGTATGAAACCCTTCTCCAGCAACTCCTAAAGTTGAATCTGTAGCTCTTTCAACTCCGCTGGCGCCATACGATACGGTGCCTGTGATATAGGTCCAGTGCTCATTAATAGCTCAATGGTGAAATAGATCTCCCGAACTGGAGGTATACCCGGTAACTCCTCTGGAAACACATTTGGAAACTCAGAAACAACCTCGATATCACCAATGTCTGGTACTGTAATCGTAGTATCCACGACATGAGCTAAGTAGGCAACACATCCCTTTTTCATCATCCGGTCAGCTTTCATCACAGAAATCACACATGGCAATGAAGTATTCTTCTCGCCGCGAAACAATATCTCAGGGAAGCCTGGTCGTCGAAACGCAACCTCCTTCTTGTGACAATCGAACATAGCCCAATGTGTCTCCAAGAAGTCCATACCCAAGATCACATCAAAATCGACGATATCCAGCAACAACAAATCCGCGGCTAAACCATAACCTCCGATAAAAATCTCACAATCACGGTACACCCAACCGATACTCACCACCTCACCGGACGGATACAACACTCTCCACAACCCCGGAAGTAGAGTCGCATGTACAGTAGCTAAAGATGATAGTCTATATGACATTAATGAATGCGTAGCACCTGGATCTAGCAATGCAAGTACTGAATAACCAAAGACATGCAACGTACCGATAACAACCTCCGGTGAAGCTTTGCCCTCGCGCAATGTCATGGCATGAACCCTGGCCTGCCCGGCTGGTCTTGCACGCTGAGGGTGGCCCTACTGTCCGCCCTAGCCAGAAAACTGTACTGGTCGAGCCGTAGAAGTGGTACCTCGCTTTCCTCCGGAACTCTGGGCCGCCTGTCCACCAGCACCATCAAGCTGGACACACTCTCTCGCATAGTGACCCACCTTGCCAGAACGAAAATAAGTGACAGGGCCTCACTGAAATGGACCAACATGATGATTTCTGCAGAGACTACACAATGGGTACTCCCTCGGTACGGTAAAAGTGCCATCGGTACGCCGAGGATAAGTGGAACCGCTAGAACCCCCCTAGACTGTGGTCACTGCGGTCGATCTCTCCTCCATCTCTGTCTCTATCTCGGTGCACTAGCTGGTGGTCGATATGGTCCACTGCCCGAGGATGATGCCGAACCGGAAGTATCAGAACTCAGCCTCTTAGAAGGCCCCTGACTCGGTCCACCCTCCTCAAACCGTCGAGGCTGCACTGATAAACTAATCAAAGTTGTTCCGAGGCATCGTAGTCAGAGTCCCTTTGATGTTCAAGTTCAAACCCAGCTCAAATCTACGGCACTTGGCTTCCTCAGTAGCCACCGTGCCATGCGCAAACCGAGATAAGCGGGTAAATCTGTCCCGGTACTCAAGCACAGACATACTGCCCTGCCTCAAATTCGTGAACTCCTCATACTTTCGCTGCTGGGTAGCCTGGTTGAAGTATCTCCGCATAAACAGATCCCGAAACAAAGTCCACGGAGTATCAATTGGTACCCTATCGGTGCTAACCCACCAGAAGTATGCATCTGACTCAAGTAAACCGACTGCTGCCACTGTCATCTGCTCAGGGGTAAAACGCAGACGCTCACATACGCGTTCAACCTAAACCAACCATGCCTCACAAATCTCTGGATCAGCTGAACCCAAAAAGACAGTCGCAGCGGCAGTACGAGCTTTGACCACAGAGTCAAAATGCTCCTCCAAACGCAACACTCGCATCAGCAAGTCGTGCGTCTGGTGATCCTCATCAGGATCCACTTCCTGATCAACACAGCGACCACGTCGAGGAGGCATCCTACTGATACAAGACAATCATTAGGTACAAGCACTAGGAATGTAATCATGAGACCTCAAATATTTGAGAATACACAACACCCGAAGAATTGATGAGTACCGCTGGCCATTCGGGTCATCACTCCAGACATGCTGTACAAACTCAAATACCCTAAGCGTCACAACTACAAGAGTCCACAGAATCTAACAACCTAATGCTTTGATACCAAGCTGAAAGGACTCAACCCCGATTTAATTTTCTAAACCGGAATCAAACCCCTTCTGAAAACACGAACCAATAAAAACCATCAAAATTTCGGCAGAGTAACGCTTCTAACGCAGAATTGCCATTAACCTGCACCCAGAAAAATACACTTCATCCTATGCCACAAAAACCAAACCGTGGGCACCAATCCCATCCGGATTTCTCAATATCATAACAGTAAAGTAAAGTAGTAAACATAACTGAATTTTACTGAAAATCCGGGGGAAATCACATAAAACATATATCAGTAGCGTATCAGAGCGACCTCTAGTGTACATATATATACAAAATATACAACAGTAGACAAAACAAGAAACCTACTGGAAAGGAAAGGTAGCTCGAACGACTAGCCTCCGACCACGACGTGAGACACCAGAATCTGAACTGCAAACTGGGCACGAAAACTGAAAAGTCCAGGGGAAAGGCAAATAAAATGTTAGAGTGAGTGGACAAAAATAAACATATGCCTTTCACCAATTTCATATACATAAAATCAATGCAAAGCGAGTTCGGAAAATATATATATATATGGAGGTGCCAGGTGAATCTCTCAAGCCCGACGGTCAGGCGAATCGCTCAAGCCCGACGGTGATAGGCTAGGGGAATCTCTCAACCCTAGCATCATAACAGGGGAATTTCTCAACCCTGCCCAGGGGAATCTCTCAACCCTGTCCAGAGGAATCTCTCAACTCTGGGTCTGACTACCGGTGATCAACCGAGTAGCCGAAGAATCGATGCAAGTAATGCCATCACCATATAAAATATAAAATAATGCCTCTAAAAGTAATAAATAATCTCAATACTGTATATAAATAAATACGAAAAATCACGAACTCGCAACGACAGTGAAAATAGAAAAGTCCACTCACAGGTGAGCAAAGCGCGCACTCGCGTTAATCACTCAGATCCGGCGGAAGATCCCTCGCCCGAAGCACGATCTCGATCCCCTGAATAATCACAAAATATATCTGATCAAAATAATAATTCACAACACTGTACCACACCTCGGAAACCAACCGTTCCAGGAAATATATAACGCGGTACAAAATAATCGACGAAATACTCGAAATCTCCACTCAAACCTTCGACTGACTCGAAAACCTCAAGGCGACGATCGGGGCGCGAATACGAGTAAAACGACATTAAAATCATAAAATTCTAAAAAGTCAACGGGTCGCCGGAGCTTCGTCGTTGACTGCTGCCGGCGGCAGTGGCGCGCCGTCAACCGGAGAGATTTTCCGACGGCCAAGCTCACCGAAGATTCTCCTCAACGAGCCCAACACATCTCTCAACTGTGGCTAAGTCCAATTCCGGCCACACACGCCGGAAATCAGCTCGAAACGTGAAAACCCCAAACCGGCTGAAAAAATCTCCTCCAGCAAAATCCGTCGCCGTGAGGCCTTCCAGGCCTCCCAACTTCAAGGGTCCACCGACCTACCTCCAGCCCAACAGTTTCCAAAATAAACCCCCCTCAGAAAGTCGCCGGAACAGCTTCCTCCGTCGAACCCGATTCCGGCAAGTTTTCCCCAAACTTCAAACCGTTCATTCTCACTCAAATTCTACAATTCCAAGTTCCAAACAATAGAAAATCAAGAGAGGAATCAAAATATACCAACAACAAGGCCGGAGGTGACCGGAAACGGTGGGTCACCGCCGAGTCAAGCAGCGGTGGAATTTTCTTCTCTGGTCAACGCGGGTCAACGCACTCAAGGTTGGTCAACGCCGGTCAAACTTCCCGAACAGTGTTTTTCGACATTTTTTTGACTATTTTCGATATTTATACTCGTGGCTCGGAACGATCGACGGTCCAAAACGGATCACAATCACGATTCGGATAAACTCGAATACGAACGGATAAACTCGACGAAATTCCAAAATTTCAAATATTCATATTATATTCCTCGGTCGTCGAAATAATAATCCGGAATCGCCCACGAACTCGAAATTACATGTACAACAACTCTCGAGAAGAGACTCAACTCAAATTCTCGGCCGATAATTAGGTCGTGATCAAAACCGGCAAATCAATCAATTTACGGAAAACTGCGATTACGTGCTAACTCGTGAATTAAGCCAATTACTCTACTGATTCTGGTTCGGGTCGTCACACCATATCTCTTTTTCAACAAGTCTTGCTTGCCATCAGAGTACTTATTTTTGTTTAGCTGCACAAAATGATATCTCTCAAATCAAAGCTTTTTTTTTTATAAATAAATAATGGATTAGGCGCTTTTTGGAGGCAGACAATTTAGGGAACAAGTCTCACCCTCAAACCCAAAAATGAAGGGTCTGCCACACTTTAAGAGCCCACCGATCGTCCCCTTATTCATTTTATTGATAAAAGGAAAATAAAAATAAAAATTTAAATGGACTGATTAGGAGACTAAAAAAGAATCTCCTCTCTTGTACAAATAGAAAAAATAAAAATAAGTTCTTTGTGGTCGTCCCATGTAGACTGCAGAGGATGTAAGTTAGAGTCCAATAGAGCCAATAAAATGAGAATGAATTAACCATGACGTTGATAAGGAAATTCCATCTGGTCCATTTGAAGATAATGAGAAAGAGCAATTGGTTGCGTCCCATACCAAGTCAGAGAAGTGGAGATTAGGCCCAAATTCACCATTCTATCTGCAATAGTATTACCCCCTCTAAGAATATGAGAATAGTAGAAAGACATTGATCGAATACATGATAAACATGTTGACCAAGCAATACGGAGAAGCCACGGAGGAGTAAAAGAAGAAGAAGTTATGCAGGCAAGAACAATAGTAGAATCACTCTCAAGCCAGATGCAGTGCCAACCTGGTATAAATACATACTCAACTCCACTTATAACGCCCATCAACTTAACAAAGAAAGTAGTTTGGTGACCATATAGTGACCATTGGAGTCCCTAAACATCCCACCAGATGCAGCAGGCCTGAGATTCCCCTTTGTTAGGTTGTCCGCATTTACTTTAATCCATAGAGATATAAGCGGATTCCAAATAACCAACCTTGGAACTTCTCGGGACCTAACACTCGACTGTATACCCAAATTGATCAATATATGATTGTCTAATATATCTCTTGAATAACAAGGAATATATGGAGCAACAAACCGAAGCCAGGACTTAATAGAACAATACACACGCATAAGAGAATGTGTCCTATCATCAAAAAGAAGTTTGTTGCATGTTTTCCATTGCCTGAAATGCTTGCATATAATGTAACTTATGAGATCATTAATTAAACCATCGACGAGCAAAGAAGTCCCAAAATAGCATGCCAACCATTGTCAAATATGTTGAGCAAAAGAACATGAAAAAAGAAGATGATTTAAATTCTCAATGAAGCCAAAAGCACATAGTTGAAATACCAAGACCACCGAAATTCCTCACTTTCGAAGCTAATCATCAGTTGGTCAATGCCTTGCAGGACATTCGAGCTCGTGTCCCTTATAGAAGTGCAACACTTGCAACAACCACAGATGACCAACTTGTTCAAGAAATTTACAAGCTCATGACTATGCAATTTGGTCATCTAAGAGGCATTTTTCGTCGTCTAATTACTTAGATGATGAAATTTTTGTCATATAAGGTTCATCGACTAAGTGTCGTAATCCAAGTACTTAGACGATGATTTTTTTTGGTTTCGTCGTTTAAAAACCTAGATGACGAAGAAAAAACTACTAGAATTTCGTCGTTTAAGATGCAACACCAAGATGACGAAATTGTAGTATTTTCGTTGTCTAAATGTGACATCTTAGACGATGAATTGTTGGTTTCGTTGTCAAAGTGCTTGATTTAGTTAAAAAAATTAAATGAAAATTTCATTAAATGCTATTTAATAAATTAAATGTTAATTATTAATTTAAATGAAAAATTCATAATAAATAAATAATTTAAATAATTTTGTATTTAAACAATTATAATATATTTAAATACAAAATCCATAATATAATTAGTTAATAAACTAAATTAACCCAACCTAAATTAACTAAATTAACCTAACCTAAATTAACTAAATTAACCTAAACAAATCAAATTTACCTAAAAAGACTAAACTAACCAAAAAAATCAAAAAATTAACATAACCTAAATTAGCCTAACCTAACCTAAATCAAATTAACATAATTAACCTAACCTAATTTAGCTAATATCAATTAACAAAAAAAAACTTGAGCTAACCTAATTAAGTCCTAATTAAACTAATGAACTAACCTAATTAATTAAGATAACCTAAATTAACAAAAAAACAAAAAAATTACCGTACCGTGGTGCCCGGAGTGCGGTGGTGCCGAGGTCGGTGGTGGCCTGGTGGTGTGGACATGCAGTGGTGATGGAGTGGTGCCGGTCATGGTGGTAGTTGTGGCATGGTAGTGGGGTGGCGGTGGTGATGGTGGTGGCTGGTTAGAGAGAGAGAGAGAGAGAGAGAGATCTATTTAAAGGTTTCAAAACGACTACATAGATGACGAATCCATTAGGTTTCATCGTCTAAGTAATTTGAATTTTCGCCAAAAATATTTATGGGAAATCTTAGAAGACGAAATCAAACATATTCGTTGTGTAAGTGTTTTAAATTTTCAAAAATTCCGTCAACTTTTTTGACTTAGACGACGAAACCTAAAAGATTCGTCTATGTCTAAGTGCTATAAATTTTCAAAATCCGCACAAGCTATTTTTACTTAGATGACGAAACCTAAAAGATTTTCCATCTAAATATTTTAAATTTTTCCCAAAGTTTTTGTGGAAAAAAAAAACCCGTCAATTTTTTCGATTTAGATGACGAAACTATTTAGATTTCGTCGCATAAGTCGTACTTAGGCGACGAAATCTAAATAGTTTCATCGTCTAAAGTATTTTTTTTTAAATATCTGAAAAATTAATTTTGGGTAGTTGCTTAAAAATCATCAAAAATCAACCGTCAGATGTAACCATTACATTTATACAATGTTGTAGAAATTATTTCACGATTCAATTGATTGAATTTAGTGATTATTGAAAACTTGTTAAAACTATGATGGAAATGATCGTAAAATATAACTTGTAAACCTTTTTCCGAAGTTTCGGGTGTTTGTCTTGTCATAAAAACTTAACTAATCAAAGGTTTAATTGAAATTAATTGAAATTTGACATAAAAGGTTTATGTAAGACTAAAAAGTTGTTATATATCTACTAATTAATATTTTATAATTTAAGTGTTCATATGGCTATATTCGTTCCACATTAATATTAACCAAATTGAATTTGGACAAAACAACTTTTAGATATATTCATCATAACATAATATGTAAGTACACAAATTTTTAGTCAATATGAGGTTCGTTAAGGGTTCGATCAACGTAGTCAACCATAAAACTGAAATTTCAACGAAACAGAAACGTTGATATATGAATCTTCGTAACTCCGATTTTCGAACCGTCGACACTTACAGTCTAAGAATTATTTACTCTATGACATAGAAGAATATAATTCGCAATCTAACATGGTACACATGATCGTGATCTTAGATGTCAGATTGTGAAACTCTGCTTAGATGACAAAAGTTGTTGAATTTCATCGTCTAAGTAGCACTTAAACGACGAATCTTACTGCTTTCACTGTCTAACACTTTCAGGGTTTAGGGGAAAGAGTTTAGAGCTTAGGGTATAGAAATGAATATATTCGTCATATAAGTACAATATCTTAAACGACGAAAAGTATTTCGTTGTCTAAATTACATCTTAGACGACGAATCTTGTTTTTCGTTGTCTAAGTATGATTTCTAAGACGGCAAATAAATTTCTTTTTGTCTAAGATATTGTACTTAGACGACGAAAAATATTTTTGTCGTCTAAGATCTGACTTAGATGATGAAAATGTTTGTTCGTCGTCTAAGCCATTGCTTACGTTCTCTCCTTTTGGGATTCGGCTTTTTGCCAAAGCACAAGAGATAGGGATGACGAAGGAAGGCTATGTTTGGATCATGACCAACCGGTTAGCCAATTAATTACTTGAGCTCAACAAATGGTTCAGTCATTAGTTCAATGCAAGGGGCGCTGGGTGTGAGGACTTGCGTGCCAAAGACAAAAGCGCTTATCGATTTTAGAAGTCGTTGGAAAAGGCAATTCCAACAAGAAAATCCTAACATCATTGATGCTGAGTAAGATGTTTACGGACTCTGGGCCTACGATGCTGGTTATGCATTAGCAATGGCAGTTGAGAATGTTGGCACTAGATCAACCTCTGGCTTCCAAAAGACAAAATCTACCATCAAGTCATCATCATCAGACCTCAAAACTCTTAGGGTCTCCACAGACGGCCCTGGACTTTCGCAATCATTATCGAGCACTATGTTTAAAGGTCTTTTAGGAGATTTTAGCTTTTCTTATGGGCAGTTAAACTCTTGGACGTTTGAAATAGTGAACATCAATGGTGATGGAGCAAGAAGAATAGGATTTTGGACACCAGAGTCTGGACTCTTGAAACATGTGATCACTGCTTCAACAAGCACAACTAGTTCATACTCAACTTCTAAATCTGACATGGGACCAATAATATGGCCGGGAGATTCTACCTCAAATCCAAAGGGATGGGAACTTCCCACAAACAACAAAAGGTTGAGATTAGGCGTTCCTGTCAAAGTTGGTTGTCCTTAGTTTATGAAGGTGATGCATGATCGTTGATAACACGTAAAACATGCATCAAATATTAACTCAAAGTAGACACTCAACACATATCTCACACGTATGCAATTTAAAACCTTTCTTTGTAGATGTAGCATTGATAAGTAAGGATCGTTCTTAACCGGGGATTGATGGTACTAATGCATGACAATGTTTATAAACACAAAAGTAAATGTATGGGGGGTTTGAAAGTTTGGTTTAATTAACTACAAAAATAAGAACAAAAATTGGTAAGCAAACATATTAAGAAATCCTAGATTCTATCATGCTTCACTCATAGACAAGTAGAAAACAAACAAGAAAAAAGAACCCTAAACATGCTTGGTAGACCAAAAATAAAACACTAACTAATATATTTACAAGTGATCGACACATTATATCTACCTAGCCAATTCATTCTCATCTTTATTTAGTGTCAACGAAATTCTTAATCTTCAACCTAAAATACATAGACATGCTTTTAAATTGTAAACGAAGAGCGCAACAACTTAATCATCTAAAGATCATACAAAACATGAAAGAGAGGAACGAAGAGCGTATCACCTAGCATGTTAAGAAGCTTTAAGCACATAAGCATGCATACGAATTAAAAGTTAAAAACTAAGAACACATGGATGATACTAAAGTAAATCTGAAACACAAAACCTTTTGTCAAACTTTATTACAATCATACTTAAACAAAATCTATTACAAGGAAAAGATGAAGTAGAAAAGCTCATGGTTACACTTTTTGTTCCATGAAGAGCACTGCAAACGCCAAGTGGTGATTCTCAAATGCAAGACGAAGAGTGCCGATTACACTTTATCCGTGGAGGAAATGGATGCTCAGCCTTAGAGGAGGAATTTGCTAAGTATGAGAGGAAAGGTGTTTGAGGCAGAGGTTTGGCTTCTATATTGTGTGATGATAATGAATGAGTCGAGCTCCCCAATTTATAGATGAAGATTAGGTCTTTTCCTACCAATACAAGACTTTCCTTCTGTACCCGGGCAAATCTGACAGCCTGTTTTCAAACATGTTTTCCCGGAGTTGTAGATATCAGAAAATTATGATTCTTAATGCATTAGAAAGGAAACTTCAAGGGCTTTAAAATACCATATCTGAGCATTAAATTCGGAGTTGATTTACATATTCAGTGCCCTTTTGAAGTTGAGTGACCTGGCAGCCCAGATTTTCTTCTTTTACAAGGAGTAGGAAATCTTGATATCTTCAAATCTTGCATTCCTTATCCTCCAATCTTCCTTGGCCGAATATATCATATATTTGCACATATTTTGGCCTTCAAATCAGGTACAAATAATCTTCAAATATTTTCCATGACTTCGGCTCCAAGGATCTCCATAATTTTGGCAATATTGCTCTTTCCTGGTTCGCGCAGGAGAAATGTCTTCTTCCTCATTTGCACCATTTTGGTATCCATTTCATTTGTCAAATAGTTTCCAATTCTTTACACCATGTGGACATGCATTTTAGTAACCATTTAAAAACCATTTCTCAGACGATTTCTTCTCCAGAATTAGAAACTTCCTCCTTAATACATTTTCAGCTCCATTTTGCTCATTTTGTCCATCTCCTTTATTCTTCTACATAAAAATATAAAATAAGTTAGAAACGTACTCATTAAGCTCATAGCATAGCAAAATGTAAAGAGAAATACATTAATAATCAAGCATAAAATGCGTAGATCAATCGTATCACCAATAGAATAGATGTCACTGGCTTCTGTATTGACATGTTCAAGGTTGTGATGGAAGGGTTACCCTATGCTGTTACTTATGATTTCATTTCCTTTGCAAAGCCAGATGGTACAAGTGCCGGCACTTACAATGACATGGTTTATCATGTTTTCTTGGGGTACGTAAACTCTTTCTACCTGATTTCATTCCATGTATTAGGTAAGCATCTGATCGATCTATTACTGATTGCAAATTGATTCTTGAACTCATAGGGCCCATGTTGGAACAATTGTTCTGAAACTTATACATGTAGGTAACTCGAGTCTTGCCATACATGGCGTAGATCGAGTAGTTAAAATCTTTCATACATCAGTTGTTTTTTTTGAACATAAAATCTTGTTAGACCTAAAGGGCATATATGGGGATCTTTTCACTTACATAATTAAATTAGCAAATCCTCGAGAAAATTTTATAATATTGATTTGCTAACTTTTTTATTGTAATCGTATAACTATAACTAAGTGCATTTGAACAGAATTTTGAAGCGCTGGCCGCAGCAACAACAATTAGAACAAACAGATCTTTGTTTGTTGACCAACTTTTATCGTTCCAGGGGTTTTTATCGTTCCAGGTCTAAGGCCTATACATCACCAGATGAATGTGACCAACTTTTGGAAAAGGGTATTTGCTGCTGCTTTTGATGAGACTCCCCAACTTGAAGCTTTTCATTGCCAAGTACTGCACCAAATACACCATGGTTGGCCCTGTCTTTAAAACGGATGGCCTTGCCTTCATAAGTTCTCTATCTTTGCATTTCTCTATCTCTCTCTCTTTTATTTATATATAAATGTAATCTTACTTGTACTTTGGTGCATGTATATACAGGTATTTCATAAAGGTTCGCCACTCGTACCAGATGTTTCAAAGTCGATCTTGAATGTGACTGAGGGAGACGAGATGAAGAACATCGAGAATAAATGGTTTGGGAAGAAAAACGCATGTTCAGTCACAAACCCCATGTTTTCGGATTCCACGAGCCTCAGAGTTGATAGTTTCTGGGGATTCTTCCTCATTTCTGGAGTTTCTTCATGTCTGGCTCTGATGATATTTGCAGCATCCTTCTTCATTAGACACAAACAGATCTTAGTAAAAATTCCAGGCTCCTCTATGTGCAGAAAACTTAGACTCATGTTCAGAGTATTTGACCAAAAAGATATAACCTCCCATACTTTTAGAAAGAAGAATGTTATCCTCGGCTTCACCACCTTGCAGTTAAAGGGCCATTTTTTTTCTTCTTGTTTATGTTTGTAACGCTCTAACAAATACTACTTGTCGAATATTTAAGGGGAAAATTCAGTTTATATACTTGTAGTGTGGTACGATCATCATTTTAACACTTATATTTTTTAGTTTCATCATTTTAGTACCTGTATTCTCAAAAGTTGATCACTTTAGACGGTCCGTTATGTTTTGCCATTAAGTGTCCACATTGGCGCTTATGTGGACATTTCATGTTGGAGTGGAAAAAAGTATTAATTTTAAACAACTCTAAACATGAACTTATCCTGATATATATTCTTCCATTCTACAGTAAAATCTTTATAAATGAATAATTTCGAGACCGAATAAATTATTTCTTTAGCGTCGTTAATATTTTATCGATAAATGAATATTTATTAATTTATTGATAAATTAATATCTTTTTGTTGAAGAAGAAAATAGATATGCAAAATCAATGTAGGCTGAAACTGTACTTTATTCATTGATAAATGAATATAGGCATTATAATCTATTACAATCATTATGCCTATAAATCAGGGATTGAGAGAATATCTACTTCTAATCTAATTAGGACAAAACACACATCGAGATATCATGCATATTTCTCCAGGAACACTCCCCCTTGTGTCGCAATTCTAATGTATGGTGCATAACATGTTGTCTCACTAAAAAACCTTGCCAAGCAAACAAAAACTTCATGAGTAAATAAAATATTGGTCTAAGGAAAACATAGTACAACTCATCAACTACAAAAGCCAACACATGTGATGTAGACTCCTCCTGATGTTTTCAAAATGAACTCCCCTTGATTAGTAACTTAATCTCAGAGTTCAGATAATCTTCACATTCCAAGGAGTCTCACGTGCTTCACAAATGTAGATTTTGGTAGAGACTTGGTAAACAAGTATGTAGCATTATCTGCCGAACCAATTTGGCTCACATGAATATTTAGTAATTGTTATTGTTGCTGATTGAAGAAATAATTCGACGAAATGTGTTTTGTATGATCGCCTTTGATGTAACCCAACTTCATTTTTTCAACGCAAGCCGCATTATCATCAAACATGCAAGTTGGTGCTTTCATAGGAGATGATAATTCACTAAACTCTCGAATGTGGTGTATAACTGACTTAAGCCAAATACACTCCTTAACCACTTCATGCAAAGTTATAATTTCAGAATAATTCGAGGAAGTAGCAACAAGGGTTTGCTTTGTTGATCTCCAAAAAATCATTGTGTTCCCAATGGTGAATACATAACCTATCTAGGAATGTTCTTTATGTGGGTCAAATAGATACCCAATATCAGCCAAATTAACGAAGACATTATGGTGTTTCTGAGTATGGGACTGCATTGAATGCAGGTACAATGTTTGTAGCCGGACCATCCTTCCATGGGTCGAAGGATTCTCTCGACGAGTCGAGACATGCTTTGGTCGATCTTAGGGCTTCCATTCGACTGGTCGATAGAAATATTCGGTGGGTTGAAAATGCGAGAATCTATGGATTGTGTTTCAACCATTTTTTTTCTTCTGAAATTTCAAGCTTCTCTCTGGTTTCTTTGTAGGGAAAGAACAAACCCATGTCAATGGAACCTATCAAGTACATGAAGATGTGCTTTAGACTAGTCCAATTACGTTGCTTTGGCGCATAACTGAACCTAGCTAACAAGTTCACAGAGAATGCAATGTATGAACGAATACATTGAGCTAAATACAACAAAGCTCCAATAACACTAAGGTATGATACCTCACCTCAAAAAAGTTTCTCTTCATTATCTTTTGGATGGTACAGATCCTTATCGGGTTCCAGACTGTGAACATTCATTGGTGTTCAAGTTAAATAGCCTGAGCATCTTTTGGACATAAGTAGACTGGTCAACAAGTATTCTACCAACTCAATGTTCTAATTCTATACCAACACAAAATCGAGACCTACCAATGTCTTTCATCTCAAACTCAGATTTCAAGTAGACAACTGTGTAATTGATTTTATCAAGAGACCCAATGATATTACTATCATCAACATAAACCACTACAATGGAAAAACTTGAACTTGTTCTCCTAATGAACATGCATGGGCACAAATCATCATTCTTGTATCCCTTCACAATCAAGTAGTCACTTAGACGTGTGTACCATATTCTACTAGATTGTGTCAATCCATATAGTGAATGTCTCAATCTAATCACATGAGCACTTTAGGTTTTAGAGTTACTTGAATTGGGTATGACAACGTCATCTGACACTCTTATATATATATATATATGTCTAACTCAAGGTTTCCATAGAGATATGCTATAACCATACCCATCAGCTGCATTCTCAGTTTTTTAGACATTACCAAATTGACAAGGTAGCGAAAAGTAATGATGTCTATGACCCAAAAGTATGTCTCCTCATAATCAATGCCTGGGCATTAAGAAAATCCTTACACCACTAGTCTAGCTTTATACCGCATGACTTTATTCTTCTCATTATGCTTCTGAAAAAAGACTCATTTATGTTCTATTGGCTTAGCATTTGGTGGGCATAATATTACCAGACCAAAAACTTGCCTTTTCTTCCGAGAGTCTAGTTCAGCCTACATTGCTTCTTTCCATTTCAGCCAATGCGCTCTCCACTGACATTCACCAACTGAGAGAGGTTCCACTTCATCGTCGTCATAATCTCATGAGAGGGAGAATAAGCAAAAGCATCATCAACTACCTTGGATGATCTATCCATAACAATATGCACATCATTATTAGTTAGTGAGATTTCACAATTCTCTGACATCACGTACATATAGATTTGAAACGTCCTTCAGAGATGCCATTTGCAATTATAGGACATAAATGTAGTCAGGAACAATCTCGTGTGAAGGATTCACAATGTTGATGATGAAAGTATCATTATGCGCCTTTTCACCAGCAGCACATCAACGGATTTTCTTAGTCTCTCCTCTGTTCCGGATGGGAGCCGAGGTTGATGTTATTCCCTCCAGAAGGGCTTGAAGGATGTTTCCCTGCCCAGGAGTAGCATTATTTCGGCCATTCTTGGAGACTTCCAACCTTGCAGGAATGTTTGCAGCAGGTATATCCGATCTCGTCATTTTGGCAATATCAATAAAGGAGTTAGGCATTGAGTCTTCTACTTCCTGAAGATCAAGAATACGTCTCACTTCAATCTTACTTTGAGATGTGCGAGGATCTTCAAGAAACATTGTGGGAGTATACCAAGTCAATTCCTGACGTTCAACCGGAATGAAGGCATTCCTATCTCCCCTTAACGTCGAGAAGTATGTTTCATCAATGTGACAATGTGCAAATCTTGTAGTACAAAGATCTCTTATCAAAGGTTCTAAGTAAAGAACAATCGTTGGAGATTCATAACCAACATTAATGCCTAAACGACATTGAGGACCAATTTTAGTTTGCTGTGGAGGCATCATTTGCACATATACCATTCAACCAAAGATGCGTAGATGTGAAATGTTAGACACATATCCAGTTACCATGTGGTATGCACTGAATATTTAGCATGCTATGGGTCTCAAGCGAACAAGCATAGCTGCATGTAATACTGCATATCCCTAAGCAGATATTGGCAAATTTATATGCATTACCATTGCTCTGGCCACAAGCTGTAACAACTTGATTTGTGCATCTGCTAAACCTTTCTACGAATGAACATGATGGATGGGAAGTTCAACTTGAATCCCAACTGACGTGCAGTAATTATCAAAAGTTTTCGATGTAAACTCTCTTACATTATCCAATATAATAGACTTGATTGGGTTGTCCGAGTAGTGAGCCAGAAGCTTAATAATCTGTGCTAGGAGTTTTGCAAATGCAACATTCCTTATGGATAATAAGGCAATGTGTGACTAATAAGTTGATGCATCTACCAAAACTTTAAAGCACTTAAATAATCCGTATTTCGGTTTAATAGGTCCACAAATATCATCATGGATTATCTGTTATGACGACCCGAACCAGAATCTGATGCATATTCGGCACGATTCTCGAGATTGAGTTTAGTCGCAGTTTATAGTCGTATATGTGGTTTACCGATTCGATTCGCGACTATGTTTTCGGTCAAGAATTTGAGTTGAGTGTCTTCACTAAAATTGTAGAGTACGTGATTTCGAGCTTGTGGGCGGTTCCAGAAGATTTTTCCGATAACCGAGGATTATTTTATGATTATTTGAAGTTTCGGGTTCCGACGAGTTTATCTGTTTGTTTTAAGTTTATCCGAATCGTGATAGTTATCCATTTTGAATCTTCGAATGACTCGAGGGACGAATATAAAGATCAAAAAGTCAAAAAATAGTCGAGAAATAGTCGAGAATTTCATTTCGGGCGTTGACCAGACTTTGACTTTCCATTTTGGGAAACTTTGACCGTTGACCGTGGAGGGAGGAACTTTTCGTTTCGGTTTCAACTTTCGACCACCGTTTTCCAGCCTCCATCGGCCACGGGACAGGTACGGTTCGCTTCCTCTCTTAATTTCGAGTATGATGGTGTGTGATTTGGAAGGAATTGATGCTAATATGTATGAACCCGATTTGAACCGAGTTGGGCTACGTCGCCGGTAATGGTGACGGTGGTTTCGGTGGGTTTTGAGGGTGGAGGTTAGGGGGGTTTGACTCCCCTTAACCTTGTGAAGCTTTCCACATGATTTGTTTTGGAATTGGTTAGGTTTTGGCTCGAACCCGAATGGGTTTTCCGATGGGTATCCCGATTGGATTTTGGTGAAATTGATGGTGTTAGAGAGGGAATTGGTCTGTGAGGTAGAAGAGGAAATGGTTCGCCTGGTTATGGACTGTAATTCTGGAAATTTTGGCCGTGAAATTCCACCGTTAACGGCGCGCCGCCGCCGGCAGCAGCGGCCAACGACCGGAAAGTTGACTTTTTCAGATTTTGATGTAATTAATTTCATTTTTCTCGTAATCACGCCCTGGTTATCGTACAGAGGTTTTTGGGTCGATTTGAATAGCCGATTTTCAGTCAAGATTTCGAGTGGGGATTTCGAGATTTCCGTAATTCATTTTGTACTGCATTTCGTATTTCCGGGAACGGTTGGTTTCCGTGCATCAGTACAGTGTTGTGGATTACGATATTGATCAGTTATGTTTTGTGAACATTCAGGAGATCGAGATCGTGACCTGGATCGTGATCGTGCTTCAGGCGAGGGATCTTCCGCCGGACCACGAGTTTAGCGCGAGTGCGCGTTACGCGAGTCTGTGAGTGGACATTTCTTTTCACAGATTGATTGCGAGTCTTTTATAAATGATTTACGAACTTGAGCATGCGGATTGATTATGATTTTACGAGCATGTGTTTTACGATTATGCATATACGAATATACGTATAGGAGTATACATGTATATATTATGTTTTAAGCATGTGCATAGAAAAGATTTATGATTTGGTTTACACAGAGTACAATCTTAGTATATGTTGTGGTATCGATACACATTGGCTTCTCGGCTGATCCCCGAGTACGCCCCGGGGAGGACAGATATCCTGACCCGAGGCCTTTCTGGCTAGGAATCACGTGTGGGTCTGGGATCCCGTGGTTCAGACTGTGCCATCGCGTGGTAGTCCATGAGAGATTCCGCGATATGTTTACGTTTCATGCTCTGTACGTGAGTGGTAGCTGGAGTCTCCTCACGTTTCATTTGATTTTCATGTATTTGACTCGCATATGATTTTATACGTATATACTACTGGTGAAAGACATTTATTTTCGTCCACTCACTCTAACGTGTTTATTGTCTTTCCCTTGGGCTTTTCGGTTTCCGTGCCCAGTTTGCAGTTCAGGTTTGGTTGTTTCACGTCGCGGTTTGGAGGCTAGTGATCAGAGTTACCTGTGGTTTCCAGTAGGTTCTTGTTTCGCCTACTGATGTGTATATTGTATATGTTTTACTATAGAGGTCGCTCTGATACATTCTGATACATGTTATACGGATTTTCTTGGATATACATATATACATAGTACAGTTTGTTTACTGTTATTGATTATTTGATGTTGAGAAATCCGGATGGGATTGGTGCCCACGGTTTGGCTTTTGTGGCATAGGATGAAGTGTTATTTTCAGGGTGCAGGTTTATGCAATTCCACGTTAGTAACGAAATTCTGCCGAAATTTTGAAAATTTTTTGTTGGTTCGTATTTTCGAAAGGGTTTGATTTTGGTTTAGGTAACTGAATCGGGATTGGGTCCTTTCAGCTTGGTATCAGAGTATTAGGTTGTCAGATTCTGTAGACTCTTGTAGTTGTGACGCTTAGGGTATTTGAGTTGATACAGCATGACTGGAGTGATGACCCGACTGGCCAGCGGTACTCATCAATACTTCGGGTGTTGTGTGTCCTCAAAATCTGCGGTTTCATGATTACGTTCTTTCTGCTTGTACCTAATGCTTGTCTTGTATCAGTAGGATGCCTCCTCGACGTGGTCCCCTTGTTGATCGGGATGATGATCCTGATGAGGATCGCCGAAAGCTCGACTTGCTGATGCGAGTGCTGCGTTTGGAAGAGCGTTTTGACCCTGTGGTCAAGGCTCGCACTGCGGGTGCTACTGTGTTTTCGGGTTCAGTTAATAAAGAGATATGTGAGGCATGGTTGGTTCAGATTGAACGTGTTTGTGAGCGTCTGCAGTTTACTCCTGAGCAGATGACAGTAGCCGCAGTTGGTTTACTTGAGGGTGATGCATACTTTTGGTGGGTTAGCACCGACAGAGTTCCTGTGGATACTCCGTGGACATTGTTTCGTGATCTGTTTATGCGGAGGTATTTTAATCAGGCTACCCAGCAGCGCAAGTACGAGGAGTTTACGAACTTGAGGCAGGGCAGTTTGTCTGTACTTGAGTATTGGGATCGGTTTACCCGTTTGTCTCATTTTGCGCGGGATATGGTGGCTACAGAGGAAGCCAAGTGTCGTAGGTTTGAGCTGGGATTGAATCTGAACATCAAGGCGACATTGACGACGATGCCTCGGAACAACTTTGATGAGTTTGTTAGTGCTGCACTCCGAGGCGAGGACATTGAGAAGGAGAGACAGCAGAGGTACCAGCCGAGGCGATTTGAGGAGGGTGGACCAAGTCAGGGGCCTTCAAAGAGGCAGAGTTCTGATACTTCTGGTTCAGCTTCATCCTCAGGCGGTGGATCACATCGACCACCAGTTAGTGTACCCAGATAGAGACAGAGATGGAGGAGAGATCAACCGCAGCGACCACAGGCTAGTGGGGATTCCAGCGGTTCTAGTTATCCTCGACGACCTTTTGGCACACCTGCTACACCAAGGGAGTCTCCGTTGTGCAATTTATGCAATAGGTATCATTTTGGATCGTGTCAGCGAGGCACCCTCAACTGTTATCATTGTGGCCAGGTGGGCCACTATGCGAGGGCGTGTCCTCAGTTGTATGGTGGTGATAGACAGGCAACCCAGAGTTCCAGAGGAGAGTGAGGAGCCACTTCGGGAGCACGACCAGCACAGTTTGCAGGTCAGGGTAGGCAACAGGGACAGCCCCAGCGAGGACAACCAGCCGGACAGGCGAGGGTTCATGCTATGACTCTACGTGAGGGCAGAGCATCACCGGAGGTCGTTATTGGTATGTTACATGTTTTTGGTATTCCTGTACTAGCATTGTTAGATCCGGGCGCCACACATTCATTCATATCATTTAGACTGTCATCATTAGCTACGGTACCTGCATCTCCACTTCCGGGGTTGTGGAGAGTGTTATATCCGTCAGGTGAGGTTGTGAGCATCGGTTGGGTTTACCGAGATTGTGAGGTGTTTATTGATGGCCATGGTTTAGCCGCTGATCTATTATTTCTTGATATTGTGGATTTTGATTTGATCTTGGGTATGGACTTCTTGGAGTCGCATTGGGCCATGTTTGACTGCCATAGGAAGGAGGTCACGTTTCGACGACAAGGGTTACCCGAGATACTGTTTCGCGACGAAAAGAACACTTCCATACCGTGTTTGATTTCCACGATGAGGGCGGATCGGTTGATGAAGAAGGGTTGTGTTGCTTACTTAGCCCATGTTGTGGATATTACAGCTGCAGTGCCGGACCTTGGTAGTATTGAGGTTGTGTCTGAGTTTCCGGATGTGTTTCCAGCGGAGTTACCTGGTATACCCCCTGTACGGGAGATTGATTTTACCATTGAGTTGTTACCGGGTACTGGACCGATTTCCCAGACACCGTATCGTATGGCGCCTGCAGAGTTGAGGGAGTTACAGATCCAGCTCCAGGAGTTGTTAGAGAAGGGATTCATTCGACCGAGTGTTTCTCCGTGGGGTGCCCCAGTGTTGTTTGTGGGGAAGAAGGATGGGTCCATGCGGTTGTGCATTGACTATCGAAAACTGAATCAGATTACAGTGAGGAACAAGTATCCATTGCCGCGGATTGATGACTTGTTCGATCAGCTAAAGGGAGCAGCAGTCTTTTCGAAGATTGACCTTCGGTCCGGATATCACCTGTTAAGGATCCGAGACTCGGATGTAGCCAGGACGGCGTTCAGGACGCGGTATGGGCATTATGAGTTTTTGGTTATGCCGTTTGGGTTGACCAACGCCCCCGCAGCTTTCATGGACTTGATGAATCGAGTGTTCAGGCGATTCCTGGACAAGTTCGTAATCGTATTCATTGATGATATCCTGATCTATTCCAGGAGTGTGGGCCAGCACAAGAAGCATTTGCGGGCAGTGTTGCGGACTTTGCTGAACCATCAGTTATTCGCGAAGTTTAGCAAGTGCGAGTTCTGGTTGGATAGTGTGAAGTTTCTGGGCCACGTGATTTCGGCTGAGGGAGTTAGTGTTGATCCTGACAAGATCGAGGCCGTGCTGAACTGGAGTAGACCCACTACTGTGCCAGAGATTCGGAGTTTCTTGGGTTTAGCAGGCTATTATCGTCGGTTTGTGCAGGATTTCTCCCGGATTGCTACACCACTGACCAGATTGACGAAGAAAGGTGTCAAGTTTGAGTGGTCTGATACATGCGAGGAGAGTTATTTGCTCCTGAAGGAGAGATTGACTACCGCACCGGTTCTTACATTGCCAGACGACAGTGGTAAGTTTGTTGTGTACAGTGACGCGTCGAAGTTGGGCCTTGGCTGTGTGTTGATGCAGCATGGTAGAGTCGTGGCATATGGTTCCAGACAGTTGAAACCGCATGAGGCCAACTATCCGACGTATGAGTTGGAGTTAGCCGCTATCGTGTTAGCGTTGAAGAGTTGAAGACATTACCTGTATGGTGCTCAGTGTAAGATTTTCACTGACCACAAGAGTCTCACCTACTTGCGGACACAACCGGATCTGAACATGAGGCAGCGCCGATGGATGGAGTTGATTAACGATTACGATTGCACATTCGAGTACCATCCGGGGAAGGCCAATGTTGTAGCAGATGCACTTAGCCGGAAATCAGGAGCCTCATTGTTTCACATATGTGTGGCCAGAGTATCGATGTTAGCTGAGCTTCGAGCTACAAGTGCCGTGTTTGGGTATCATGATGATGGAGCCTTGTTGGCCAGTTTTCAGGTTCGACCGGTACTGGTTGATCAGGTACGGGAGGCACAGGGTTCAGATCCTTACTTGCTGGCAAGAAGACCATGATACGGAATGGTATGCCTACAGAGTTCCGATTGAGCGACGACAGTACGTTGTTGTTCAGAGGCAGGCTATGTGTACCCAGAGACGAGGACTTGAAGAAGGAGATTCTTGATGAGGCCCACAGTTCAGCGTATGCGATGCATCCCGGAGGTACGAAGATGTTTCGTACACTTCGAGCGTACTATTGGTAGCGCAACATGAAGCGGGAGATTGCCGCGTACGTGAGTCCATATTTGATCTGTCAGCAGGTGAAGGCGGAGAGGCAGAAACTTGCAGGAAAGCTACAGCCACTTGAGATTCCGGTTTGGAAGTGGGAGCACATTACGATGTATTTCGTCTATCAGTTGCCGCGTACTTCGGCGGGCAACACTGGCATTTGGGTTATTGTTAACCGATTGACGAAATCCGCACACTTTCTTGCACTTCCGGGGAAGATTTCAGTGGGCAGATTGGCCAAGTTGTACTTTTCCGAGATTGTTCGCTTGCATGGTGTGCATGTGTCCATTGTTTCTGACCGAGATAGTCAGTTCACTTCTGAGTTTTGGCAGGCTTTACAGCGAGCGTTGGGCACGAGGTTGCGGTTTAGTACAGCTTTCCATCCTCAGACTGATAGGCAGTCCGAGCGGACCATTCAGACTCTTGAGGATATGCTGAGATCGTGTATGTTGCAGTTTCGCGGAAACTGGGATCAGCAGGTACACTTGGTTGAGTTCGCCTACAACAACAGTTATCAGGCCAGTATTGAGATGGCACCGTACGAGGCTCTATACGGGAAGCAGTGTCGTACTCCATTATGTTGGAGTGAGGTAGGCGAGCGTTGGCTTATTGGTCCAGATTTGGTGAAAACCACGATGGATGACATACAGGTTATCCAAGATCGGTTGAAGATTGCCCAGGATCGACAGAAGAGTTACGCGGATGTGAGGAGGAAGAGTTTAGAGTTCGAGGTTGGTGATTGGGTCTTCCTGAAACTATCTCCGTGGAGGGGAGTTGTGCATTTCGGGAAGCGTGGCAAGCTTCGACCGCGGTACATTGGTCCGTATGAGATTACGGAGAGGGTTGGAGCTGTTGCTTACAGACTTGAGTTACCAGCAGAGATGGCTCGTGTTCATGATGTCTTCCATGTTTCGATGTTGCGGAAGTACATCTCCGATCCTTCACATGTGTTAGCCCCACAGCAGTTGCCGATCAGATAGGATTTATCTTATGTTGAGGAGCCAGTGCATATTCTCGATCGTCGTGAGCAGGAGTTGAGGCACCGTGTGATTCCGCTGGTGAAGGTCTTGTGGCAGAACCACTCAGTTGAGGAGGACACCTGGGAGACTGAGCAGCGTATGCGGGAGCAGTTTCCTCATCTGTTCACTTGACAGGTACGTAAATTTCGAGGTCAAAATTTCTTTAAGGGGGGTAGATTTGTGACGACCCGAACTAGAATCTGATGCATATTCGGCACGATTCTCGAGATTGAGTTTAGTCGTAGTTTATTGTCGTATATGTGGTTTACCGATTCGATTCGCGACTATATTTTCGGTCGAGAATTTGAGTTGAGTGTCTTCACAAAAATTGTAGAGTACATGATTTCGAGCTCGTGGGCGGTTCTGGAAGATTTTTCCGATAATTGAGGAATATTTTATGATTATTTGAAGTTTTGGGTTCCGACAAGTTTATCTGTTTGTTTTGAGTTTATCCGAATCGTGATGGTTATCCATTTCGAATCGTCGAACGACTCGAGGGACGAATATAAATATCAAAAAGTTGAAAAATAGTCGAGAAATAGTCGAGAATTTCATTTCGGGCGTTGACCAGACTTTGACTTTCCATTTTGGGAAACTTTGACCGTTGACCGTGGAGGGAGGAACTTTCCGTTTCGGTTTCAACTTCCGACCACCGTTTTCCGGCCACCATCGGCCACGGGACAGGTACAGTTCGCTTCCGCTCTTAATTTCGAGTATGATGGTGTGTGATTTGGAAGGAATTGATGCTAATATGTATGAACCCGATTTTAACCGAGTTGGGCTACGTCACCGGTAATGGTGACGGTGGTTCCGATGGGTTTTGAGGGTGGAGGTTAGGGGGGTTTGACTCCCCTTAACCTTGTGAAGCTTTCCACATGATTTGTTTTGGAATTGGTTAGGTTTTGGCTCGACCCCGAATGGGTTTTCCGATGGGTATTCCGATTGGATTTTGGTGAAATTGATGGTGTTAGAGAGGGAATTGGTCTATGAGGTAGAAGAGGAAATGGTTCGCCTGGTTATGGACTGTAATTCTGGAAATTTTGGTCGTGAAATTCCACCATTGACGGCACGCCACCGCCGACGACGGCGGTCAACGGCGGTCAACGACCGGAAAGTTGACTTTTTCAGATTTCGATGTAATTAATGTCATTTTTCTCGTAATCACGCCCTGGTTATCGTACAGAGGTTTTTGGGTCGATTTGAATAGCCGATTTTCAGTCGAGATTTCGAATGGGGATTTCGGGATTTCCGTAATTCATTTTGTACTGCATTTCGTATTTCCGGGAACGGTTGGTTTCCGTGCATCAGTACAGTGTTGTGGATTACGATATTGATTAGTTATGTTTTGTGAACAATCAGGAGATCGAAATCGTGACCTGGATCGTGATCGTGCTTCAGGCGAGGGATCTTCCGCCGGACCACGAGTTTAGCGAGAGTGCGCGTTACGCCAGTCTGTGAGTGGACATTTCTTTTCACGGATTGATTGCGAGTCTTTTATAAATGATTTACGAACTTGAGCATGCGGATTGATTATGATTTTACGAGCATGTGTTTTACGATTATGCATATACGAATATACGTATAGGAGTATACATGTATATATTATGTTTTAAGCATGTGCATAGAAAAGATTTATGATTTGGTTTACACAGAGTACAGTCTCAGTATATGTTGTGGTATCAATACACATTGGCTTCTCGGCTGATCCCCGAGTACGCCCCGGGGAGGACAGATATCCTGACCCGAGGCCTTTCTGGCTAGGAATCACGTGTGGGTCTGGGATCCCGTGGTTCAGACTTTGCTATCACGTGGTAGTCTATGAGAGATTCCGCGATATGTTTACGATGCATGCTCTGTACGTGAGTGGTAGCTGGAGTCTCCTCACGTTTCATTTGATTTTCATGTATTTGACTCGCATATGATTTTATACGTATATACTACTGGTGAAAGACATTTATTTTCGTCCACTCACTCTAACGTGTTTATTGTCTTTCCCCTGGGCTTTTCGGTTTCCGTGCCCAGTTTGCAGTTCAGGTTTGGTGTTTTCACGTCGTGGTTTGGAGGCTAGTGATTAGAGTTACCTGTGCTTTCCAGTAAGTTCTTGTTTCGCCTACTGATGTGTATATTGTATATGTTTTACTATAGAGGTCGCTCTGATACATTCTGATACATGTTATATGGATTTTCTTGGAGATACATATATACATAGTACAGTTTGTTTACTGTTATTGATTATTTGATGTTGAGAAATCCGGATGGGATTGGTGCCCACGGTTTGGCTTTTTGTGGCATAGGATGAAGTGTTATTTTCAGGGTGCAGGTTTATGCAATTCCACGTTAGTAACGAAATTCTGCCGAAATTTTGAAAAATTTTTGTTGGTTCGTATTTTCGAAAGGGTTTGATTCTGGTTTAGGTAACTGAATTGGGATTGGGTCCTTTCATCTGTAGAATGATATATTTACAGTGTTATCAACTATATAGGATGGCCTAGCCTGTAACCTGTAACTTTACAAATGAACAAGATTTACAAAATGAGCAATGAGCATCAGAGATTTCCATGAAGGAATCTTCTGAACCAACACTAGGTGTTGTACTCGTCTTGGAGACCGAGACCAGATCGAGATGATTAATCTCATCCACTCCATTAAAATAGATCAAATTCCCCCACACTTAGACTTTGCTAGTCCCTAGCAAATACAAATCAAAGCAACGGACTCGATAAAAGAAAAATAAAGGGAAAAAAATAATAATGGGAAAAACGTCACACTTATATGTACAAAACACTTAGAAGTCTCAATGTTTCAAAGCCGCAAATTTTCATGTTATCATGTTTGAAAACGTAAGAGATACTAAGTAAAACAACACTAAGCCCTTAGTCAAAATTTGTCTCAGAAATTTCTTAATGTATATGGCAATGGAATTACATAACTTCAAATGATAACCAAGATATGATTCATGCAATGAACAAGTAAGACGTGGTGTAAACAATGGTGATGTTAAATCTGTGCATGTTTCGAATAAAGTTCAAATCAACTCACATGGATGCACTCATCATATTTTCACTCAAAAATGGATAGAAATAATTGAAAACCTCATGAATGAAATACTTGCACAAATGAACCAAACCATATGCTTACTCATGCAACTTACTCAACAGATTAACTGCTACTCATCTTAAGGATCAAAAAGGACTTTCGAAGGGTTGTAATGGGGCAAGGCTAAGGCATTCGAAAATTTAGATAAGTGGTGGTTAAAAACGTTCCAAAGACTTAGTCGAAATATCACAAACTTTGTAAAACCAGACTCCTTCATCTTTTCCACGCCTCCATGGTCAATCTTCTATAAACAAGGGCCAAATTTCATTTTGTTGGACCCTAACTTCATTCTAAACTCCCATTGAGCTTTGTGAACAGGACAAATGTCATATTTCTTTATTTTTTGGGCCTTCAATTCGTAGCATACTCCAAATTCACAAGTATGGGGGACATTAATCCAAACATTTACAAAACAGAACACATTGCCATGAGAGATCACAATTTTTTTTCTTTTCATTCTCTCGAATTCCTTTTTTTTTTTTTTTTTGGCAATAACACACTTTTTAAGCTATTTGGACAAGTCTATCCCCATACACACATTATACCAATCAAGGAGCATCACCAAAAATCTCCATCTTCGGCTCTTGTCGACATTACTTCACACTAAGTGTTCAGAACATACGGTAAAGAAGTCCTACACTAGGCAAAGTGTTTAGGTATTACGGATGACGAAAGAAAGCTTAATGTGGGCTCAAATGGTTTATCTAAGGGTGTCGCAACTCGTGCGCACATAAGGGACTCATGGCAATTTGGCTAGTGGTGGTAAACCTAAGTGCCTCTTATCATATCCAAAATCAGAGTATATGTCAACTATAAGCTTTGCAAATTTGACATGAGTAAGTTCTAGTAATCTCTAGTTCATTAAAATCTATGGCAAGTAACCAAATGATGCACATGCATAGTTTTGAGACTAATATGCATAAAATTCACTCAAAAGAAATGTATAGGCTCAAAACTCACGTTTAGGGTTCATATGACTTAAACTTATTCTCACATGCGAAATCTGTACCATGTTTAACTATCCATATCTACTACATGTCATGACACTCAAAATAACTCAATTAACACAAGAAATCATGAATGCAGTGCCATATGTATGTTCAAATTCAGTCCATTTTCATCATAGACTAACTAAGGGCATCCTAAGACTCTGTAAAACACTAAATTAGACTCAAAAGACTTCCTAAAAATTCAAAATAATAAAACCCACGAAAATTATAAACAAAAATAATTTTTTTTTTTTAATTTTTTTTTTTGACTCAACAAAGTTGTAAACCCCTCCCCCACACTTAAACTCTACATTGTCCTCAATGTACCAAAGTAAAAGTATAGAATCAAGTATGAAAGAGAGATCTATGAAAATTCTATCTAAGAAAATTAAAAAGTAACGACAAAAATTAAAAAGAGAGGGAAGAGAATGCAAATCTGGTTTGTAGACTCCTCCATTGGGTTGCCTCCCAACAAGCGCTTGTTTTTTTTTAACGTCTTACAGCCTAGACGTGTTGCTTTTATCCTTTTCACTTTTGACTTCCAACATTCTTGACGTTTTCTTTGCATGTGCACTTGCATGTATATGTTGGTGTCATCCTTTAGCTCGGCATTCTTCTTCTCTTTACGAGCTTGTTAGAATTCATGATCCACGAAAAGATACATTAGTTAGTGATCAATTAACTAATTAATCATAAACGTAGCTCATGTAGCATTTACAACAAGTATGTTTATCTTTCGTTACAAATTTATTACAACATAGTAGATAAATAAAGTTTACAAAACAATGTCCCAATTGATTTTTCGCCAAAGATATATGATTATCACATGCATCTAGAATTTAAATTAAGACTTAGATGATTAAATTGTGTAATGGCTCGAAATCCATTCTACTCCTTTGGGCAAGTCCGGAAATGGCCAGTTGGGATAGATGTAACGCGAGAGGTAGGACTAATTTCGAGAATATTCTCTTTCTTAGATCCAAATCCTGTCACCAGTCATAACCCTTCTAGTCACCATAACCGAAAATTTCTTACTAAGAGCAAAATTTCAATACGATATTACATCAACTCTTTCAATCAAAGTCCAACTTAAAAACTAAATAACAAGTGATAAAAACATAGCTAAGACTATTTATTTAACATTTTACAAAATCGGAGAAACTGAATACAGCTATTTGCAGAATTTATGTAGAATTAATCACACGTTGTAATTGCACAAAATTTTACGAGAGGATACTAGACACATATATACATCACTCTGTAAATTTTCATAATTTTCCAATACCTGCAACCAAGTCAGATAAATCTCACAAAATAGCACCTATCACAGTCCTGAATTAAAATTAATACTAAAACTAAAATAATTATAATCACATTATACAATAACAATAATGAATATTTTTACAGCAAAAATGACTCTTTGACCTCATACATATGGACTCTTTGACCTGCAAAAACAAAAACAAAGTTACAACATGTTTGGAACTCAAGAACACATGAAAATTTCCAGATTCGCATAAAATTAAACATAGCAGATTGTCGAATTTGACCAGAATTATTGGCTAGTCCGAATGTAATGAAATTTTACAGGCACAAACTAGAAACGTAGCCAAACAAGTCTGCAAATTTTCAGATTTTTATGAGACCTGTAGCTATGTCAAATAGTTTACACAAAACATGGCAGTGCACAGTTCCGAAAACAGAAAAATATAAACATATTGTACAAGCATAATCACACAATTCTTTACAATCCCCGGCAGTGGCGCCAAAATTGATTCTCATCTTTTCAAGCATTTAATTAAACACTTAATCAAACACGAATACAATTAAAACCCTTCTTTGTAGATGTAGCATTGATAAGTAGGGATCGTTCTTAACCGGGGATTGAGGGTGCATGCATAACTATGCTAAGTTTAAATGAGGGTGCGAGATTTGTTTGTTTAATACCTACAAAATTAAAGACAAAAACGTGGCAATCATACACATAAAGAAACCCTAGGACTCTAACATGCTTCACTCATAGACAAGCAAACAATCAAGAACCCTAGAAACCCTAAACATGCATCATTGCCGAAAAAAACTAAACTAGTTATTTACAAGTGATCATCACATACTAATTACCTAAGCCGATTACTTCTTCTTTAAACAAGTTCTACGAAATTCATAGCACACATTAAAACACATACACATGCTTACATCGAATTAGAGAGCAACCAAATCATCTAGTTAACTTCCTAACTCAATTTTATCTTGATTAATTCGGTGGAACATGCTAGGGTGAACCAAATCATCTAGTGTCATCCTAAACAAGTTTCAAAGCATTAAGATCATAGTAAGCTAGCATACATATTCGAATTCATACTAAGAACACATGGAAGAACTCATAAAAATCCAAAACAATCATCTTTACACTAAAACATGTTGTCTTTCTACAAAAAGTAAAGAAAACCAATACATAACCGAAATTTGATACAAGATGTCATGTTACACTTTTTGCTCCGAGGAATTCGTCTCTCCGCAAGCTCCAAGTATAGCATCCCCTTGTTGGCGTGAGGGAGGACACAAGTGTTCAAAGCCAAATCTAGCGTAAGAACACTTATGGGTGAAGGAGGGATGTTTTTGAGGTGGTGATGGTGGTGTTTCGGCTAAGGAGAAGAGTTCTTCGACTTTGTGTGAAAGGAGGTAGTGTTTGGACAGAGATTCGGCTCCTAGAATGTGTGATCCTGAAACCCTAGTCGAGCCCTCATTTATATAGGCCAAGCAAAGCCTAATTCGACTCCTTTTAGAACTCTTACTACTCCACCCGGGTAACCTGACCCTTCTCCACTAAAATAGGAGTTTCTCTCGTTCGAGGACTCCAAATCACTTGATTCCAGTTGCGTTGGAAACTAGACTTCTAGATCTTTCCAACCATATGCTAATCGCGTCTAGATTCATCCGGATCTGTTCACAGTGGCCTTTTGAAGTGGGCTGATCTGCACAGGCAGATTTCCTGATTTCTAGCTTTTGATCCATTTTCTTCTTTTGGGCTTCTTTGTGGGTGAATCTTGACATGATCTTGGACATTCTTGGACACATGAGCATGGTCTTGACCCATCTTAGTGATCTTTGATCCATTCTTTATAAATCGTGGCCCATTCTTCTTCATCTTTCCTCCTCATTTTAGGAATTTCCTCCTTAGTAGGTTTTGAGCTCATTTCTGCCTCCTTTACGGATTCCTCCTTTATTTCTACCTACAAACATAAAGTAAGTTAAAAACATATTTACTAAGCACAAAACAAAGTTAAATAGAGAGAAAGACATTAATAATCAAGCATAAAATGCGTAGATCACCTGTAACTTTACAAATGAACAAGATTTACAAAATGAGCAATGAGCATCAGAGATTTCCATGAAGGAATCTTCTGAACCAACACTAGGTGTTGTACTCGTCTTGGAGACCGAGACCAGATCGAGATGATTAATCTCATCCACTCCATTAAAATAGATGGGTATTTCTACATGTTTCTTTTCTCTTAAAAATGGATGACCATGAGAGTTTTTCAAAGCTTATCAGAGGCCGAGTCATACACAGTAGTGGCGGTGGCTGCATTGGATTCAATAATCTGAACCATAGTAAGATATAAACCACTACGAATGACCTCTAACTTTTCTAAGGTGGGCTTTCTATGAATTTCCAAGTGTAAACTGTTGGCTCTAAAGTCCTTAAAACTTAGCAAGGTTTGATTGGCTTTAGGCGCGTACAATGCATCAGTGATATAAATTCTTGTACCATGTGATAGCAAAAATTGTATTGAACCATGCCCTTGAATAATAGGTGTTGAACCAATCATGGTTGTCACTGATGAAGTGTATGACACAAGATCCATAAACAATTTTCTATTCTCCAATATAGTATGAGTACTACCATTACCTGCTAAAAACTCAATCACTACAACATTTTTCCCCATTGCCGGCGACTTTTGAAAAGAAAGGCCGGCGATGGTCAATCTCGTCGGCAATAATAAGTATTGCCGGCGAGATTGACCATCACTGGCCTTTTTTTTCAAAAGTCGCCGGCAATGGGGGGAAAGTATTGTCGGCGACAGATAGTATCGCCGGAAATACTTTCCCCCCATTGCCGGCGATATTCCGGCCAAAATATCACCGGCAATAACTCTTATATCAGATCTACTCCGCAGCAGCTCATTCATTTTAAAAAAATTCAGTGAGAAAGAAGGAAAACGCTCTGAAATCCTTGGGTATTGTCAAAAGGCGTCCAAAACTCGCTCGGGAAGCTATATAGCTAGCTAGGTACGTACGTACGTATGTATATATATATCTGGATCGATGTATATGTGTGTTGATTTAGCTATATATATGCATGTGTTGATTTAGAGTTGAGATATCGATTAATGGTTTGATATGCTGATAGAGTGGATATATTGTTGATTTCGAGTGATTGACTGTTGATTTTGAGTTGATTTGAGATTATTTTGATGAAAATATGTTTTTGGATATATATATATATATGTATATAAATTTATTTTGTGATTAATTGTTAATATGTGTGTGTATATATATATACATGTTAATTTGTAATTGTGAATTGTTGGTATATATATATATATTTTTTATATGCATGGGTCAACTTTTGTTAATTAATCGGATGAATCGAATGTAATTAATGATGATTTTTTAATTAATTAGTAGTGAATGTGTATATATATATTTATAGTACGTAATGTTAGAATTTTCAGGATGGACAAGAGTTGGATGAGCCTTGAAAGATGGGATGTGAGATATCACCATGGAATTAAGAGTTTTGTGGATTTTGTGAAGGCTAATTGTGGAGACACTACACTTCATTATTGCCCGTGTAAAGAATGTAAGTGTCGCAGCGATCAACATCGTTTTCCTATTGATAAAGTCCAGAAGCACCTGAGTAAATACGGGTTTTGGGATAAGTACACGTACTTGCTTGATTTATCACGGTGAAACATCGTTAACGGGTCCGCATGATCATGGACAATTTGCTGAGAGGGCCAGTCCATCCTATGATCATGGACATTTTGCTGAGAGGGCCAGTCCATCCTATGATCCAACATCGATGTTAATCAATGATATGTTTCCTCATGAGAGCAGTGTATTTGCTGATCAAGCACCAAATGTCCCTCCCGTCGTGCAGGGTTTCCCTGATATTGAGCCAATCGAGCCATTACCTGGAGCTCATGTCAACACAAGCGGTATAGACAAGTACAACAACCTGATTGCATTGCAACAGACTCCGTTGTACGACGGTTGTAGTAAGACTGTTCTTGGAAGTGTCATGGGAGTAATGCAGCTCAAAATGGAGAACAAAATGTCTGTCAAAGGTGTTGATTCTTGGCTGAAGTGGACTGCTTCGCTACTGCCACCCGGTCATCGCCTTCCTACCACTCATCATAAAGTGCGACATATCCTGAAAGATCTTGGGCTTTCCTACATCAAAATCCATGCATGCAGATATGATTGTATTCTCTTCTGGGGAAAAGATCTTGAAGACCTTGAAGCCTGCCCGGTATGTTTTACAAAAAGGTATAAGTTGACTCCTGCAGGCAACAAGAAAGCTGTGAAGATACTTCGATATTTCCCGTTGATTGATAGGCTAGAGCGGTTGTTCATGTGTGCTTTCACGGCCAAAGCTCTGAGATGGTGGGCTGAGAGGAATTTGCCTGACGATGACAGCCTTATACACCCTGCCGACAGAGAGGCTTGGAAGCACATGGTCAGGGAGTTTAATCATTTTGCAGCAGAGGTCCGAAATGTTTGGCTAGGGCTCTCATCTGACGGATTTAACCCTTTTGGCAACATGAGTCTTCAATACAGTATATGGCAAGTTATTTTGGTACCGTACAACCTTCCACCATAGATGTGCATGAAGAAGGAATACAATATGCTCACTCTGTTAATTTCGGGCCCGGGTTATCCAGGAAAGTGTCTCGATGTGTATTTGAGGCCTTTGATTGAGGAGCTTAAGTACCTGAGTGAGTGTGGCCACCCCACTTACGATAGGTTCAAAAATAAGATGTTCCAGATGCATGCCATGCTTGTTGGCACCATCAGTGATTTTCCTGCCCGCGGTATGTTGTCGGGCAACGTTACCAGGGGTTACAGGGCTTGTTCAGAGTGCATGACTGTTGATTGTTGCAGTCCTCATTGCAGTAAAATTGTTCAGATGCGTCACCATTGTTAGCTTCCATATGATCACCCATTTAGGCAGGATCAAGACGTTTTTGATGGGACTGTGGAAACAGGTGTGGCACCCAGGCGATAGACAGGGGATGAAATTTTGGAAGTGTTGAATGAATATGATTTTGGCCAGCTGAGCAATCATCCTGAGATAGTGGCGTCAATTCCAGACAAGCCCGAAAGGTATAAGTTTTGGACACACAAGAGCATATTCTGGGAACTCCCCTATTGGCCCAGGTTGCCTATCAGACATTACCTAGATGTCATGCACATAGAGAAGAATGTGTGTGAAAGTGTGGTGGGCACAGTTCTTAATTTGGAGGGGAAAACAAAAGACATCCCTAAGGCACGCATTGATCTGAAAGCTATGGGACTGCGGAAACATTTGTGGTTAAGAGATGGTAAGAAAAAAATGTCTCAAGCTCCTTACACCGTCAAGCCGAAGCAGAAGCATGAAATTTTTGGGTGGCTGAGTAATGTCAGGAATATATTCTTATGGCTATGCAGGAAATTAATATAATTTTTACTTATATATGGTTATATGCAAGAAATATAATTGTTGCTTATAGCTATATATACAGGTATCCTTATGGCTATGCAGGAAATATAAGCAGGTGTGTTAACTTCCGGGACAATAAGATGTACGGATTAAAGAGTCATGACTGCCATGTACTGCTTCAACGCCTTTTCCCTATTTTCATTCGAGGGTACCTGCCCAAAGAGGTGGTAGAGCCGTTGGTGGCCTTGTCAAGATTCTTTCAGAAGTTATGCACCAGGGAAGTTAAAAAATCATATCTCAGGGAGATGTAAGATGACATCATTTTTATCATGTGCAAGCTTGAGAGGATATTTCCCCCAAATTTTTTCGACATCATGCCTCACCTGATGATCCATCTTCCCGAACAATTGTTGCTTACCGGTTCGGTACACTACACTTGGATGTATCCCATGGAAAGGTACAAATGATTCATACATTTGTGTTTGCCTCTGTTTTTATATGTAAATTCTTATTTTTTAAGTATCATGACATGCACTTGTTAACTTGTAGACAATTGGGAGCCTACAAGGACTATGTGAAGAATAAATCTGCACCTGAAGGGTGTATCGCTGAAGCATATCTTGCGCACAAGTGTGTGACGTACACCAACTTGTATTTGGGAGCGCTGGAGGACCCCCAACAACATATGCCGATAGATGAACCCCAGTTCAACCTTTCTATCATCTCCAATGGCGTGGTAGTACATGGAAGCTTGCCAAAGTCGTACAAGTTGGATGGAAATGAGGTAGCCATTGCCCCCTGGTCGGTACTGATTAACTGTCCAGAAGTTCAATATTGGAAAAACTATCATCTTCACTGCCCTGCTATTGCCGGAAATGTTGATTACCACAACAGGACGTTTGCAAACTACTTTAGTCAATGGGTAAGGGTATATGTGTATATATATATTTTTTATATCCTTATATAGCATGTGTGTACGTGGTTTTCTTTTTCTATGTTCATAATTTATGGTGTACGTGGTTTCTTATCTTTTTCAGATGAACCATGTAGCAAATGATGGTTACCCAGAGTGGTCAAATGAATTGAGGGTCTTGGCGATGAAACCGATAGCTTCAAAAGTTTACTCGATGTGTCAGGTCAATGGCGTGAAATTTATATGTGAAAATAGAGACGACTGACTGAAAACACAGAATTGTGGGGTGATGGTCCATAGTAGGCAAGATGGCGTTGACTATTACGGTGTCCTTCATTCAGTTGTTGAACTAATTTATGGGAACCGCATGAAAGTGCACTTGTTCAAGTGTAGATGGTTTGATACTAGCCCGAAGAACACAAGGACCGATCAGTACAGAATATTTTCGGTGAATACTGCTACAAGCTGGTATAAAGAAGACCTTTTCGTTCTTGCCACATCAGTAAAACAAGTGTTTTACCTTGACGATCTTCTGAACAAAGTTCCGTGGAAGGTGGTTAACCATGTTGCTCATAGAAACATATACAGTGCTGCCACACTTGGTGAGACCGCAAATGATGAAGAAGTTACTGCATACCAAGAGCCGAACGCTTTTGACATTCCGGAATCATCTACGGTTCGCCTTAATAATGTGAGATCTGGGAGTGTGGTTCGAATTACTGGAGCAGAACTTCTCGATGTTAATCCAAATGAAGTAGACGCTGAATCAGATGACGAGGAGCGGCACATATTGCCAAAGGTTACCTATGAAACCGAGTCAGACTCAAGTGATGAAGATGATTTTGATTATCATCCTTAGTACGTTAATGATGTACGTATTTTAGTATATATAAACATGCATGTATGTTTGTTATATAAACGTGCATGTACGTATTTATAGTACGTCGTAAATTATAAAAATTTGGCCATACCAACGTCATATCGATCGGTGTTTATGAATTAATACTTAATGAACACTTAATTAAAAAAGACCATGATCGAACACTTAATTAAAAAGGACCATTAGATGTATGGCCGGTATAAACTTGCCAGAAATTCTTGGGAATCACTATCATTACCAATGAGTTACACTAACTCGTTGGTAATAGTATTACCCACGAGTTTATAAGCAACTCGTGGGTAATACTCCTATAAAATCCCAGCCCCTTCAGGGGCAGCAGCCATTTCTCCCTCTCCCCTTTTCTCTCCTCCTCCCTTCCTCGCCGCCCACCCTACCCAAAAAACACTTAAACCCTCCTAAAATCTCTCCTCCCCTTTTCCCTTTCCCCTCCCCTCCCCTCCTCCCCTCTCCCCTCTCCCCTCTCCACATATACCCTCCTCTCCTCTAGCTCCCCTCTCCTCCTCCCCTCTCCCCTACCTCCTCCCCTCCCTTCATTCCGACCACCGCTGCTAATGATCCCTCCCCCTCTCTCTCTCTCTCTCAATTTTAGTAATTATGCATTTTAATTATATTTGTTAAGTTAATTAGTTAATTATGTATTTTTGTGTTGGTTAATTATATTTGTTAAGTTAATTAGTAGAATATATTTGTTTAGTTAATTAGTAGAATATATTTTAATTATATTTGTTAAGTTAATTAGTAGAAAATATTTTTGTAACATTATTTTTGTGTTGGTTAATTAAGCATTTGTGTTATAATTAATTGATATTTTGATAATTATATTGGTAATGATATTTTTGGTGATTTGGTTAATTGATATTTTTGATAATTATATTGGTAACGATATGTTTGGTTAATTGATATTTCGGTAATGATATTTCGGTAATGTTATGTATGATATTTCGGTAATTGATATTTCGGTAATGATATTTCGGTAATGTTATGTAGGATATTTCGGTAATGATATTTCGGTAATTGATATTTCGGTAATGATATTTCGGTAGTTGATATTTCGGTAATGATATGTAGGATATGTTTGTGTACGTATATATTTTTGTGTTGGTTATTTGTGGCATATAGAATATTTTTTTGGTTGTTCTGTGAAATTGTTGGATGTGCAGGAGGTTTTGCGGCAAATTGGCTTGGAGGCATGAAACGGAGAGGGACTAGATCAAGTGGAGGAAGCAGTAGTCAAGCTTCCTCAGCCGCAGTCAGCAACACGCGCAGCGGCCCAATTATGAATGCTCGCACACAAATTTTGCTACGTGTGCGAGAAGAGGAGGAAGCTGCACGACCCGGATCCGTGCAACCCTCAGTCCAGGCTCGACCCTCAGTCACAGACAGTCAAGCGAGCGACACTCAACGGGCGCATCAGAAACGCCCTCCATCCGAATGCCCCACATTGGCCCGGTGCCTACTCCCCTTTCACGGGAATCATCTGAGGCAAATGGTGATGGCGCCTCATCGTCCAGGCCTCGTCTATCTCCGCCGTCCGGTCTCTTCGTGCCCGACGAGATTCCTGTGATCCCTGAATTCGATGATAGGGGGAGGCCTATTTATATTAAAGGACGACCAGAGTTCCTGAGCGTGGAGGAAGCATACAACTTCATCCCGTTCGACCCCGTGTATCTTTGGAGTGCGAGGTGCAACAACCAGCAAACGGACGATGCAGGTAAATTTTATTTAACAAGATTGATTACTTAATTATTACTTAAGACTATAAATAGTGTCAATTAATAATATCAATTTGTTGACATTGTATTATTAGGCAATATCGTTAATGGCAATGGAAAACGAAAGACTAGAGGCCCCTGCACCGGGAAGAATCTTGAGCATGCCACCGGGGGAAGGAAAACGATCATTAGGGCTAATGAGCATGGTGAGGTGATCGAGACATTTGACACCACACGAAAGTATGCCAGCATGGCCGGGGTAATGCGGGACAAGGTCCCAATGCTGTGGCCAGATTGGGGATGTGTGCCTCACTACGTGAAGTTGCAAGTGTATAATGCACTGAGTGTGAGTTAAATCGTATTTTCATTACGTAAATTTTACATTTATTAATTAAGTCCGGAGAAATATATAATTTTACCGTTTATATATTCATCTTGGAGCTGTGGTTTGACATGGATGAATGCCTTATTCACACATGGGCAGAGCGTCAACTAAATATCAGGTGATGTGATTCGAGTTATTTGAGTATATATCGAGTTAGATAAAAACTTTATCAAGTGTTTTAATATCTCTAACATTTGTTTCTTGTGTTAATATAGGTATAAAGAGTGGAAGAACGAGCTTTCAAAACATTACTCACTGTACAAGGAGCTAGGTCGAGGTTCTACCCCTAGCGAATTCCGGTTTAGGGAGTACGAGTGGCTGTGGCTGGTAGCCCACTTCGAGCACCCTAAAGCGAAGGTATGCATCCTGAATATATTTTACAACCCTAATGTATCGTATCACATTGAAATAGTTAGTTACTAATTTTTTACATATGTTTATCAAATAAGGCGATTTCCAAGACGAACAGGGAGAACAGATTGAAAAACACCAAATCCCATCATGCAGGTTCACTCAACTATTTGTGTTGGTCGAGTAGGGCGCAGCAACAACAAGAAGTCAACCCGTTGGTGTTTGTTCATCATAAGTTCTATTCGCAGTGCCCTGAAGAAGCGGTAAGTCTTTAGCCTCATTATTTTGTAGTTCACATATGCATGTGTTAATAAAACTATTTTTCTCTATTAATTTATTTTGTTTAATAATACGTTATTCATATTCGCTTTTCAATTAGGTGAGAGTGGAGGATGCGATCACAGAAGTCACCATGAATATAGCTCGAAACAACCATCCTGACTACTCGGAGGAAGAAGTGACACAGTATGCCTCTCAGATCGATCCGCTTGATCGCCCTATAATGGCTCAGATCATGGCAAAAGTGTGCGGGACTGGAAAGAATATCCACTACTGCAGGGGAATGGACTCGGCGGGCGAAGGAGTATTGAAGAACACTTCGGAATACTCTAGCGGGTCAAGAACTTCTTCTAGGAACTCTAACCTAGCATCGGAGCTTCAGAGGACGCAGAGGGAGTTGGAGGAGCAAAGGAGGCAGATGGAGGAGATGCGGCAATTGGCCGAGCAGCAGGCAGTCAGAGATGCCGAGTACCGGGTGATGGTCGAGCAACACCGAATTATGGTCCAGCAGCAGACACAAATGTTCACATGGATGCAGACGATGTATGCGTGCCAGACTACCGGACAACCGCTCCCCACACCTCCCTCGATCCCTGTGTTCCACAGTGTTCCGCCACCATAGCCGTCACCGCCACAGTAAGACCAGGGTAGCCACCGGAGTTCAAATGATTACTTCAACATGGATTTCCTTGACCCTTAGTGTTGTTGTAGTTTATTTTCGTATTGTTGCTGTTTGTACTGTACGTTGGACAATTATGTGTGTACTGTTGAACTTGTATTTGTACGGTTTCTGTTTTTCAGTGCAGGTTCTGGAATTGGGCCCAATCCATAACCGGTTTTTTTTTGACAAATTTCACCGGGTATTGCCGGCGAGTTGGACCAATCTCTGTGACGACCCGAACCAGAATTAGATGTGTGTTTGGCACGATTCTCGAGATTTGGTTATAGTCGCAGTTTTACGATATTGTGTGGTTTGCCGATTCGATTCGCGACTATGTTTTCGGTCGAGAATTTGAGTTGGGTGTCTTCACGGAAAGTGTAGAGTACATGATTTCGAGTTCGTGGGTGGTTTCGGAAGATTTTTCCGATAACCGAAGATTATTTTATGATTATTTGAAGTTTCAGGTTTCGACGAGTTTATCCGAATGTTTCGAGCTTATCCGAATCATTTCGTATTTTCATTTTGGACCGTTGAACGACCCGAGGGACGAGTATAAATATCGAAAAGTCGGAAAATAGTCGTAAAAACACGAATTTGCATTGACCATCGTTGACTTGCCGTTTTTGGTAAGTTGACTTTTTGGACAAAAAGGAAAGTTTCCCATTTCGGTGCTTGCCGTCCGACGTTGAGTTTCCGGCCACCGTTGGCTTCAAGAAAGGTACGGTTAGCTTCCTCCTCTTATTTCGAGTGTGATGGTAGTTGATTTGGTGTGAATTGATGGTGTTTTTATTGAGTTCGAATCGGGCCGATTGGAGATGGTTCGACGGTGATGGTGGTGGTGGCTCCGGCGAGTTTCGAGGGTGGAGATGTTGGGGTTTTGGTTCCTCTAGCTTAGGAGAAGCTTCCTATGTATTTGTTTTGGTTTGAGGTGGAGGTTTTCGGGGTCATCGGATTGGTCACCGGAATGGTGTTTCCGATCGGATTTGTGGTGATTTGGAGGGGTTCTGCTTTGAATTGGACATTGGGGTAGAAGAGAAAAAGGTTCGCATGGTTGTGGGGATAAAAACTGGAGCTTTCCGCCGTGTGATTTCACCGTTGACGGCGCGCCGGCGGCGGCGGCGGCGGTCAACGGCGGAGGGAAAAAGTTGACTTTTCAGATTTCGATGTAATTAGTGTCATTTTTCTCGTAATCACGCCCTGGTTATCGTACGGAGGTTTTCATGTTGATTTGAGTAGCCGATTTTCAGTCGAGGTTTCGAGTTGGGATTTCAAGATTTTTGTAATTCATTTTGCACTGCATTTCGTATTTCCGGGAACGGTTGGTTTCCGTGCATCCGTACAGTGTTGTGGATTACGATATTGATCAGTTATATTTTGTGAACATTCAGGAGATCGAGATCGTGATCGTGCTTCAGGCGAGGGATCTTCCGCCGGACCACGAGATTAGCGCGAGTGCGCGTTTTGCTCATCTGTGAGTCGACAATTTCTTTTCACGGAAATCTTGCGAGTCTTTTATATGATTTATGAACTCGAGCATGCGTATGAGATTTCGGATTTGCATGAGCATGTTTTTACGATTATATGATTATACTTATACGGATATACGTATACGAATATGCATACACTTATATATATTGTTTCATGCATTTGCATCGAACTGTTTATGATTTGGTTTACACAGAGTACAGTCGTGGTTACGTTGTTGTATCGATACACTTTGCCTCTCGGTTGATCCCCGATGGTAGGCCGCATGGAGGGGCGTTTCCCCAACCAGACCGGTGAGGGGCGTATCCCCGGATCCGAGGCCATTTCTGGCTAGAATCACGTATGGATCTGGGATCCCGTGATTCTGACTGTACTAGCACGGTGTGTGTCCATGAGTGACCCTGTGGGATTTTTACTTGCATGCTCTGTACGCTGGAGGAGTATGAGTTTACCTCGCGTATTTATTTATATTTATTCAGACTCGCATATGTTTTTATAACATATATACTTGGTGAAAGACATTTATTTTCGTCCACTCACTCTAACGTGTTTATTGTCTTTCACCTGGGCTTTTCGGTTTCCGTGCCCAGTTTGCAGTTCAGGTTTGGTTTTTCACGTCGCGGTTTGGAGGCTAGTGATCAGAGTCACCTGTGTTTTCCAGTAGGTTCTTGTTTCGCCTACTGATGAACACATTGTATATGTATTACTCTAGAGGTCGCTCTGATACATTCTGATACATGTTTGTGCGGATTTTCACGGATATACATATATACATAGTACAGTTTATTTACTGTTGTCGATTATATTGATGTTGAGAAATCCGGATGGGATTGGTGCCCACGGTTTGCTTTTTGTGGCATAGGACGAAGTGTTAATTTCTGCGTGCAGGTTATGGTAATTCGACGTTAGTAACGAAACTCTGCCCAAATTTCGAAAAGTTTTTGTTAGTTTGTATTTTTGATAGGGTTTGATTCCGGTTTAGGTAACTGAATCGGGATTGGGTCCTTTCAGTCTCGTCGGCAATAGCTCTCATTTCCGGCCACGGCGGAGCACAATTGCCGGCGACTTGAGTCGCCGACAATAGTTTAGGCATCACCGGCGACTTATTAGTCGTCGAGAATAGTTTAGGCATCACCGGCGACTTATTGTTCAAGTCGCCGGTAATACTTTCACCGGCGACTTATAAAGAAAGGCCGGTGACTTTAAGTCGCCGGCAATACCTAAAAATGTGGTAGTGAATCTCCCCTCCAGATGTCTACAAAACAATGTGAATCAATTAGTCTTTGATCACAAGACATGGTGAACATTTTAAGTAAAGAGTTAAAGATTTTTTAATAAGTTGTGACCCTTATAGAGTGCTAATATGCCATGAGAGATATATAATTTTTTTTCTTTTCATTCTCTCAAATATATATTTTTTTTTCTTTTTTTTTTTGGCAATCTCATACTTTTTTAGTTATTTGGACAAGTCTTTCCCCTTACTCACATTAACTCTTTCAATCTTTCTCTCCAAAACATCATATTATGTGCTAGTTTCGAAAAAATCTCACCAAGTTTCTGGAACCAAGGTAAGGATATTCTACACTAGGTTAAGTGTTTAGGTACATATGGTGATGAAAGAAAAGCTTAACGTGGGCTCAATTGGTTTATCTAGGGGTGTCGCAACTCATGCGTACAAATGGGATACATGGATATTTGGCGAAGTGGTGGAAAATCCTAAATGCCTTTAATCATTTCCAAAATCAAAGTATGTATCAACTTAAAAGCTTTGCAAATTGACATGAGTAAGTTCTAGCATTCTCTAGTTCATTAAAATCTATGGCAAGCAATCAAATGAGGCATATATAAGCTAGTAGCTACGAAATAGATGTATATTCACTCGAATAAGGAACAGATAGCTCAAAAACTCACATAGGGTTCATATGGTTAAAAACTTATTCAAGCATGCGATTTCTGTACCATGTTTTGCAATTCATATCTACTACATGTTAAAAACATATAGAATATCTCAATTGGCACAAGAATTCGATGCTTGTGATTCATATGCCATATGTGTTCGTATTGGTCCAATTTCATCATTGACTAGTTAAGGGCATCCTAAAGACTTTGAAAAATACTAATTTAGACACAATTAAATTGTAAACCCTTCCCCCACACTTAAACTCTACATTTCCCTCAATGTACTGAAGTAAAAGTATAGAATTTAAACATGGAGTATAGGATCTACGAAAATTCTAATTTAAAATAAAAAGCCATTAAATTAATTAAAAGGAAGAGAAGAAAACAAATCTGTTGTCGTCTTCTCTATTGGGTTGCCTCCCAATGAGCGCTCATTTTACGTCTAAAGCTTAGACGTGATGCATCATTTTGCTTTCGAGATGGCCGGTTCTTGGAGTTGCATCTCCTCCACGTTATGCTCCGCAAACGCCTCAAAATAGGGCTTCAAGCGATGGCCATTTACTTTGAACTCACTGCCCTTGTCTATTGATCGAATGAGAACTGCTCCATGAGGCATAATTTGAGCAACTATGAATGGCCCCATCCATCGAGAGTGAAGCTTTCTCGGAAAGAGCTTAAGTCTTGAATTGAAAAGCAATACTTTCTGCCCAACTTCAAAACTCTTCCCGCGAATCATCTTATCATGGATCTTTTTCGTCTTCTCTTTGTAAATCCACGCATTGTCGAAAGCATCATTTCTGATCTCTTCAAGTTCACAAAGTTGTAACTTCCGATGCAAACCTGCTGCATCTCGATCGATGTTGAATTTCTTCATGACCCACCATGCCTTGTGCTCCAATTCAACCGGAAGATGGCACGATTTCCCATAAATTAATCGGAAAGGTGACATACCAATGGGGGTCTTGTAGGCAGTCCTGTAAGCCCACAATGCATCATCTAAGCACTGACTCCAATCTTTCCGGTTTGGGCGGACGGTTCGTTCCAAAATCTTCTTGATCTCACGGTTGGAAACTTCAGCCATTCCATTTGTTTGAGGGTGGTATGGTGTGGAAACCTTGTGTTTTACGCCATACTTCCTCATAAATGCTTCCACCGTGCGGTTGCAAAAATGACTTCCTCCATCGCTAATTAGAACTCGTGGCATTCCAAATCTACTAAAAATGTTAGTTCGTAGGAAATCTGCAACAACTAGCGAATCATTAGTACGGGTGGCCTTTGCCTCCACCCATTTTGAAACATAATCTACTGCGAGTAAAATATACGTAAAACCATTGGAGGGAGGAAATGGTCCCATAAAATCAATACCCCACACATCAAAAATCTCGACATTAAATATGTAGTGTTGTGGCATCTGATCTCTAGGTCCTAAATTACCGAATCTCTGGCACTTATCACATGTAGCACAAAATGCATGAGCATCGCGAAATAAACTAGGCAAAAAAAAACCGCAATCTAAAATCTTAAGGGCAGTCCTCCTCGAACCAAAATGTCCCCCACATGCTTCATTGTGACAAAAGTCTAGAATAGGCTTAAATTCACTATCTGGGATACATCTCCTAATCACTAAATCGGAGCATTGTTTCCATAAATAAGGCTCATCCCAGATAAAAGTACTAGCATTATGTTTATGTTTGTCACGCTAAAATTTATGCATGGTAGATGGAAACTCACCGGTAACTAAGTAATTAACGATATCTGCATACCATGGAGTTTCCGAAACAGTTACCTCAATTCCGAAGAGCTTTTCATCCAGAAAAGTTTCCTCAATTTCAACAGTCTCATTCTCACCTATCAAGCGTGATAGGTGGTCAGCGACAACATTTTCTACTCCCTTCTTATCCTTGATTTCGATGTTGAATTCTTGGAGTAGAAGTATCCATCTAATAAGCCTTGGTTTTGCGTCCTTTTTTAGCATTAGGTACTTTAAAGCTGCGTGATCAGTATACACAGTTACTTTAGTTTGAAGTAAATAAGACCGAAATTTATCTAAAGCAAAAACTACTGCAAGAAACTCCTTCTCGGTGGTGGTATAATTTCTTTGAGCTTCATCAAGTGTCTGAGAGGCGTAATAAATTACATAAGGCTTCTTGTCCTTCCGCTGACCCAAAACAGCTCCTACGGCATAATCTGAGGCGTCGCACATGAGTTCAAATGGTAGAGACCAATCAGGGCTGCTCAAAACAGGAGCGCTCGTAAGTAGTTCCTTCAACTTGTTGAAGGCAGCGTTGCATTCCTCGTCAAATACGAACGGAGTCTCCTTTTGCAGCAATTTACACAACGGGCGAGAGATGTGGGAAAAATCTTTGATAAACCTTCGATAAAATCCTGCGTGTCCAAGAAAAGAACGTATCTCTCTAACCGAAGTTGGAGAAGGTAAGTGACGCACAAGATCTACTTTGGATTTATCAACTTCTAATCCTTTTTCAAAAATAATATGACCTAACACGATCCCTTGTGTAACCATGAAATGGCACTTCTTCCAATTAAGCACCAAGTTGGTTTCAACGCATCTTTGTAAAATAGTTTCTAAATTGTTTAAACATGCATCGAAATCCCAAATACACTAAAATCGTCCATGAATACTTCAATATTTTTTTCAATGTAATCGGAAAAAATTGAGAGCATGCAGCGTTGAAATGTACCTGGTGCATTACATAATCCAAATGGAATTCGGCGGTATGCAAACGTTCCGAAAGGGCATGTGAACGTTGTCTTTTCTTGATCTTCCTCCGCAATGCTAATTTGGTTGTAGCCGGAGTATCCGTCGAGAAAACAGTAAAATACATGGCCGGCTAACCTTTCCAGCATTTGATCTATGAACGGTAATAGAAAATGATCCTTGCGAGTTGCGGCGTTGAGCCTCCTGTAATCAATGCACACACGGTGTCCAGTGATTGTCCTTTGTGGCACGAGTTCATTCTCCAAATTTTCGACGACGGTGATTCCAGATTTCTTAGGTACAACCTGCACAGGGGAAACCCAACGGCTATCAGAAATAGGGTAAATAACTCCACAGTCCATGAGTTTAATTACCTCCTTTTTTGCCGACGTTGTGCTTCCCTTGTAGGCTTGGTGCCTTCTTCTAGGAAAATCCGATGCACACAGGTTGCTGGATTAATTCCCTTTATATCCGCAAGCGTCCAACCTATTGCGGTTTTGTACCTCTTGAGTACACTCACGAGTTTCTCCTCCTGCTCCTCCTCTAACGCAGAAGAAATAATTACCGGCAAGGTTTCATGCTCGCCCAAGTACGCATACTTTAGATGATCCGGTAATAGCTTGAGTTCTAAAACTGGAGCTTCTACGATGGAGTGAACAATTTTATTAATACCAAAAGTAATTGGTAAAGGGGGAGAAAAATTTACTTTTCGTGGTGCGTTAGTTAGAACCATGACCATTTCTTGAATTTGAGGCTTAAGCTCTATTAAGGCCTCGAAAAGGGCGTCATCCCCGAGTTTGATGGCCATGTCGAGTTCATCATCATTGATGGTGTCAAGGTGGCCTTGTGCTAAGGTATCTACGAGATCATATGTTGAGACGGAAGCCACACTTGACATCGGAAATTTCATCCCGTCTAATATGTTGAACTCGATTCTTTCTCCATCAATCTCCATGGAGAAAGTTCCCTGATAAACATCTATCTTCGTTCTTGCAGTTCGCATAAAGGGTCGTCCAAGAAGCAATGGCGTGGTGTTCAAAGGACTCTCCTCCATGTCAACGATATAAAAATCCGCTAGAAAAATCAGGTTGTTGACTTGCACAAGAACGTCTTCTACGTATCCCCTTGAATACTTGTGTGTACGATCGGCTAGTTGGATGACAACACCGTCTTGCTTGAGATCCCCAAGCTCCATTGACTTGTAGAGGTAGTAAGGCATGACGTTGATGGAGGCTCCAAGATCAAGCATTACGTCTTCAAAGTGTTTGTCACCAATTACGTAGGGAACTGCAAAACTCCCTAGATCCTTCAGTTTTGGGGGTAGCCGTCGTTGCAAAACCGCCGAAACGGTTGCATTCACCTTCACAACCTCCTTCTCTCGTGTTTGCCTCCTCTGTGTGCATAATTCTTTTAGAAACTTCACGTATATTGGCACTTGTTTTATGCACTCGATCAAGGGCAAATTCACTTGCACCTTTCGAAAGATGTCCAAGATATCTTCATATTGATCATCTTTCTTCTTTGATTTTAATAATCTGCTAGGGAAAGGTGCAACAGCAAATGGAGAATTAATAATAACCGTATTTGAAGGAATAGGGCTTTTACCTTTGATTGGGGTGGGTTGTGGAGGGGATTGTGCCTTGGTGACAATAGGCGTCACCTTATTCTTCTCGGCTTCTTGAGCTGCCGGATCGATCTCATCTTCCTCTTCGTTGGTTATGTCCTCAATGGTGACTTTATCGAGATGAGATCTCTTGGTCTTTGGTTCTTCTAGTATCTTCCCACTCCTTGTGACAATGGCATTCACATTTCGTTGATTATGAGTGGTTTGAGGTGGAAGCCGACCAGTTTCTTTGAGTTATCCCATGAAATCAACAAGTTGGCCAAGTTGCTTCTTCACTTCGGTGATGTCTCGGCCATGAGAATCCAATGTCTCCTTGATCTTCGATTGTCCATCAAGGAGAACTTGTGTGGAGGCCGAAAGTTGTGACAACATCTTGTCATAATCCGGATTTGTGAAGGGTTGAGATGAAGAACCATGCTGCATCGGTGGCCTAGGCTGAAATTGAGGGCGTTGGTAGCTTTGTTGAGGTATCGGAGGATTCAAAGTTCCCTCATTGCTGCTTCATCGAAAGCCTGGATGATCTCGGTTGCCGAAATTGTTGTAGTTGTTGTATCGTTGGCCTCCTTGATATCCACCGATGGCGTTAGCGTGCTCCATTTCGCTAGCTTGCTCTGGCGCTTGAGGGCATTGGTCATTATGGTGACCTTGTACTTGACATATGCCACAAACAGGCCCATGAGTTGCTTTGGCTCTTGTCGTTTCGAGCTCTAAAACCTTCTCTAGCATATGAGCTAGTTTGTCGTATTTTTCATCCGCGTCGGTTTTAGAACTAACTTCGCCGACTGCTCTTCTGTTGGACATTCCATACTGTGCATCGTTGTTCGCCCGATTCTCTAGAAGAGTTCTAGCTTCGGTTTCGTTTAAGTCCATGAATGCACCAGTAGCTGCTGCATCGAGCAATTCCCTATCGATCGCCTTGAGACCATCATAAAAGTAATTCATGAGATTGGTCTCAGAAAATCCATGAGATGGGCAGGTGGCACACAAAACTTTGAATCGGTCATAATATTGGCCGAAAGTCTCGTCCGGTTTCTGCGTAATGCCAGTGATTTGCTTCCTCAAGACGGTGATCTTTAAGGCCGAAAAGTACTTCGCCAGGAACATGTCCGCAAGTTGCTTCCATGTGGTAATATGGTTCAGCGGTAGTTCCATGAGCCAAGACTCGGCCCTGTCGGTTAGGGTGAATGGGAATGCTTTAAGCTTGAAGAGCTCCGTATCAGCATCGGCTGGCTTCATGCTGTTACAAACAAATTGGAATTGTTTGAGATGCTTATTCGGATCTTCATTTGAAAGTCCGTGAAAAATGGGCAGTCGGTGGAGGAAACCACTCTTCAGCTCGATGTCCTTCATGTTTTCCCCAGGTGGTGGAAAAGCAATGCTTGAAGGCCCGCTGCTCCATTCGGTTGAGCAGGTGCGCTGACGAAGGGATTGTCTTGCATTGGCCATATTGACTTCTTGTGCTTCCGGCTCTGAATTATGATCAGTTGATGAATGTGAAGAATCGGAACCTTCCTCAATAATGGGATAATCCAGCGGTTCTGATTGAGCTCTAAGTCTAGTTATCCTCTCTGCGATTTCCTCAAACTTTGTTTTAGATGGTCCAGGAATCTGATCGGACATTCATTAGCCTGAGAATCCACCAAAGACCAAGTGTTAGTATCAAAAAAGAATATGTAATGAATATAGAGATACTAACCAAAAAAACGTAAAACATATAAAGAAAACAAAGCGAAACAAATAACAAATAAAATAGTAAAACTACCAAAACAAACTATAAAAACTCACAAAGACTTAAAAACTATTAAAACATACAAAATGTATGAAGTTTAAGACACTAAATGTAATTTACTAAGTATTGCAAATGATCTAATCAATTTAAGGGCTATGCAAATGAATGTAATGAACTAAGACACACGTTTTCTGCAAATTAACACTATATAATGTAAAAGCTTTGAATTCAGTTAGAACATATATAAACATGGTTCAAATGCAATCAAACAATAATTCACATTGAATTTATGCACAACACATTCTCATTAAATAAAATGCATCAAACAACAATCCTACGTGAAAAATGGAGTGAATGCATAAGAGAAATTGTTAGAACCTGCAGAAAACACACGAGTTACGTGCTTAAAATATGAATGCAAAGAATGGCCCCTTCCTCGGTCTTATGCCCCTAACTTCACTTAGGTTAGGGTACTCGGTAGTGAAATCTGAGCATCATAAAGCTTTAGAGAGGTTATGCAAGCTAAATGTAACGTTTTTTTAGTCCTTTACAGATTTTAATGCAAAAAGAAAAAACACACAAATTGACTAATTATTATTTATTTTCCTTTGGCCCCGATGGTACGTGGTGCAGAGGCGCTCTCCACTGTGCAATGGGTCTCGTTCATCAAAAGATGAAGTCTGATTCCAAGAGGTGTAAGCATGCATAATCCTATATACCATCTTTTAAAGGATTATGTCGTATTTATTAAGTTCATGTATTGTCTGTATTTATATGCACTTATGATTTACAGAGAGTACTCGAAATGATCATTCGGTAAATTTCTTGGACGTGCGGCCCGCCCGAAAATGTATACTGACTCTCGCTAATTCAGCTTAGTTACGTTTAGAAATGGCAAGTAGGGATAGAGATAACGCGAGAGGTAAGGACTAATATTTAGAACAACCTGAGGCTAACTCGTAAGAGTATATACTCCATTGTTGTTCTTAGAGACACCCCGAGGCTAACCAGTTATGGTATATACTCCAATGGTGTTCTATTGCTTAGATCCGAAACCCGGCACCAATCATAAACCTTCTAGACATCATGACCAATTATTACTCGAAATCACAAGATAGTATACAATCTCAAATGTTTGTAAACTCTGCCCACAACCTCATGCCCATAACTTCACTTAGGTTATGGCGTGTGGTGATGAAATCCACACTTCATGAAGGGTTAAGGAGATAGACAAACAAAGGAGGCACCTCCCTATTCCAAAGAGATTTATTTAATAACTAAGTGCTAGTACTCAAATTAAATCAAAGACTATCCTTTAACATGAAAATAATTTATGCAAGTGTAAATACGAAGTGCAAATAAATTCGTCAAAGTAATAAGTATGAATTGTAAACATGTATGTAAATTTCTATAAGTATAAACAAGTATGTATTTCGAAAATTATAGACATGCTTTTAATTACATATGTACAACGAAATCATACAAAAACTTTATAATTCCCCGGCAAAGGCGCCAAAAATTGATACGCGCAAAACATGCATTTAACGTTAACACAAAGTAGACCCTAAAAACACAGCTCACACGTAAAGCAATTTAAAACCCTTATTTTGTCCTTATAATATTGGCGAGTAGGGATCGTTCTATCCGGGGAATTAAAGGGTGCATGCATGGTTTCGTTAAAGCAGAAATCTAAAGGTTTGGGGGGGATTGGAAATTGGTTAATTAATCTACGAAATTAAAGTACAAAAGCATGCAAACACAACAAGAACTCCTAGACTTCTAACATGTTTTACTCATAGACAAGTTTAACAATCAAGCACCCTTAAAGTCTAATTATGCTTACTAAAAATAAGAAGTTACACTACTAATTACAAGTGATCATCTCATCTTATTAACCTTACTCTTTTTCATGCCTAAATACTCTAAGTAAGCTGCGAAATTTATAACTTCCAACCAAATATACATGCTTGATATTTGAGTAGGAATGCAACTTAGCGTCTAAACACCCTAAACAAAGTACGATCATCGAAACATGCGAAAGAGATGAACTTAGCGTATTATCTAACACATGCTTTCGAAGCTTTAAGATTGTATCAAACATGCATAAAAGGCTTGAAATTATAAACACATGCAATTTACGAAAAGACTTAAGAACATATAACTCAAATCCAAACTTGTTCTTCATTAAATACATCAAAGTGATCCAATACAAAGCAAAAGACAAGAGATTGAAGATCATGGTTACACTTTTTGTCTTGAATGCTTGATGACTTCTTGAAGGTGGTTCTCATTCACAAGGGACTTAGCGTATTGTGAATGATCCGATGGCTTCGGAGGTTGGAATGCTTCGGCTTGGAGAGGATCCTTGAAGTGTTTATGGAGGAGAGGTATTTGTGTAGAGGTTTGGCTTGTAAAATGGGAGATCTGTATTATGGCTGGCCTCCTTGGTCTTATATAGGCAAGGGAAATGCTCACTCTCTCTTCCACCTTGCCTCTTTCATTAAATGCTAGCAATAATCACAAGGGCAAGTCACTCCCCTAGTCACCACTTGTGATCATCACAAGTAAGAGTCACCAAGGCTTGTCACCATTTGTGATGATCAAAAGCAAGAGTCACCAAGCCTTGTCACCCTTTGTAATGATCACAAAGCAAGAGTCACCAAGCCTAGTCACAAAGCTTGACAACCTTGACTTTTTCTCTTCCCCAAGTGGCTTCCTTGCCGAATTCAATGGGCTTGGGCTGGTTTTTGGGCCGAAACAAACTTTGAGAAATGGGCCCACAAAATGCTTTTTGGGCCGGCCCATTCCCGGTGGTCCAAAATCGCAAAAATCGCAAAATCGCCGAAATTCCTCCGAATTGCGCCGTTATTCATCTCCACCGTAAATAACCTCAAAATAACAAACTAAATAAGAAAAACATAAAAATTAAGATTATAACATAGCTAAACGTATAGGGAAATGCGTTAAGAATCAAGCATAAAATGCGTATATCAGCCCATTTATTAAAGTCCAAGTTAGCAAAGAAGGAAGCTCTGAGTCAATTATTTCGTCCAAAATGATCAAGCAAGCAACTTGGTGATGCAAGTTGCTGAAATATCTTTGGTGACTAAGGAGGTGATTAAGGACTAGCTTGGTGACTAAGGAGGTGACTAAGGCTGTGCAACTAGGTGGAAGGATAGAAGGAAAATGTTTCCTTCCCTTGAAGGAAGAGGCAAAGACCATCTCCTTTGCCTATAAAGGGGGAGTTCAGCTATGAACACTAATATCACACATTTTAATAGCCAAAGCTTTGCCCGAATCACCTTCTTGCATCCAAAAGTTGAAGTATTCCTTCCAAGGCCAAAACACCACCAAGCACCACCTCTTAAAATCCTTCCTACATCCACAAGTGTTCTTGGCTCGACTTGGCCTTGGATATTTGTGTCCTCCATCCATCACAGGAGCTGCTACATCAAGATTTGCGGTGCGATTTCATGGAATCAAAAGTGTACCATGACCCCTTTATATTTGTTTTCAGTTTTGTGTAGTTTTCTCTACTTTTGTATGACAAGACTAAGTTTTGATATAAGGCTATTTATTTCTAGTTTTTACTAAGTTTCTTCCATGTGTTTATAGTTTTGATTCGAATGCATGTGCTAGCTTATGTTGTTCTTAATGCTTGAAACTGTTTTTAGTAGATACTCGATTTGGTTCTTCTTTGAGCATGTTTCACGAAATAATAACAAAGATAAAATTGGATTAGATAGTTAGCTCGATTTGGTTGCTGTCTTATTCAATATAAGCTTGTGTATGTATTTTGATTGAAGCTATAGATTTCGTTTACACTTAGGATTAATCGGATAAATATGCTAGGTTGTTAGCATGTGATGATCACTTGTATATATGTTAGTCTTAGATTTAAGTTTCGGTTTAGAAAGCATGTTTAGGATTCTATGTTCTTGTTTGTTTAGATTATCTATGAGTTGAAGTATTATAGAACTTAGGGTTTCTCTATGTGTTTTCTGCCATGTTTTGTCTTTATATTTCGTAGATTAATAACCAAACTTTCAAACCCCCCGTACCTTTTATTTTTATGTTTACAAACGTTGTCATGCTTAGTACCCTCAATTCCCGGTTAAGAACGATCCCTACTTATCAATGCTAAATCTACAAAGAAGGGTTTTAAATTGCATACATGTGAACTATGTGTTGAGTGTCTACTTTGTGTTAATATTTGATGCATGTTTTACGCATATCATTGCTGGCCTAACATTATTGTTGAGAAGTATCTTGCGTTATCTCTCTTTCTTGGCTAAAATGTGTGACAACCCAAACCGGAAATGGTAGTTAATCAGCTTAATTCGCGAGTTTCACGTATAATCGTAGTTTGTTGTAATTAATCGATTTTGCGGTTTTGTTTGCGACTAAATTATCGGACCAGAATTTGTTATGAGTTCCTTCACGAGAGTTGTAGAGTTTATGATTTCAAGCTTGTAGGAGTTTTCCGAGGATTTTTCCTATGTCCGATGAATATGTTATGAATATTTTCGACCGTTGGATTTAATCGTGTTTATCCGTTTGGTTTCGATCCGTTTTCGACCGTTGATCGTTCTAGTCGCGAGTATAAATATCGAAATAGTCATAAAATTGTTGAAAAATCACATTTGGGCTGAGATGACCAAAATTGGACCGTTGACCAAGTTTGATCCGCGTTGACCGAAGGATTTTGGCACTGCCGTTGACCACCGATCGAGTTTCCGATTCCAGCCACTTTAGACCTCAAGTTTGGTATGGTAAGCTTCCTCTCGTGATTTCCTATTGTTTTGAACTTGGTTTGAGTTGATTTGGTTGAGTTTTGAGGGAGAACCGATTCGGTAAAGTTTTGAATTTTTGCCGGAATCGGGTGAGCTTTTCCGGCCACTTTTGGGGTCAATGGGGTTGGGGGTTTTGCTCCCCTCAACCCATAGATGCTTTTGGGTGAAAGAATTTTGGAATTGGAGACCGTTTGAAGCTCGCCGGAATAGTTCACCGGAATTAATAGAGGTTTGAACTTTCGGGTGGAATTCCGGCCGGTGGGTTTCGAATTGGAGGTTGGTGTAGAAGGAAAAGTTGTTGGGTTTGAGGAGTAGATGTGATCTGGAAATTTTCACCGGAATTGGCCACCATTAACGCCGCGCCACCGCTGACGGCGGCAGTCAATGGCGGAGCTTCGACGAGGTTGACTTTTTGGGATTTTTGGGAAGTTTTATACCATTTTACTCGTAATCGCGTCCCGATTGTAGTCTTGAGGTTATTGAGTTGATTTGGGTGGTGGATTTTTTGTCGAGGGATAAGTAGTGTATTTATGGGATTTTCGACGATTTCGTTGATATTCGAGTTATATGTTTCCAGAAATGGTTGGTTTCCGTGGTATGGTTCAGAGTTTTGAATTGTGATTTTGGTCAATTGTGTTTGTGATTATTCAGGAGATCAGGATTGTACGCCTGGCGAGGGATCTTCCGCCGGATCACGGGATTAGCGCATTTTTGTGTTGTGCTTGTGTGTGAGTGGACATTTCTTTTCACTGTTGGTTGCGAGTCTTTTATATATGTTTTACAAGCATGAGCATACAATTATGATTATGAATTATACGAGCATGTGTTTTATGATGATGCATTTACGAATATGCTTTTATATATAATTATGCATTACGAGTATGCTTTTACATTACGTTCTATGCATTTGCATGGAAACCTTTATGATTTGGTTTACACAGAGTACAGTCTTAGTAGTAGCTGTATCGATAAACTTTGCATCTCGGCTGATCCCCGAAGATGTTTACCCGGGGGGGGGGGGACTTTTACCCTGACCCGAGTTTTTTACCGGGGGGGGGGGGGGAGCAGATACCCTGACCTGAGGCCTTTCTGGTTGGAATCACGTGAGGATCAGGGATCCCGTGATTCAGACTGTACTAACGCGGATGTGTCCATGAGTGACTTCACGGGATTTCCGATGCATGCTCTGTACGCGTGAGGAGTTAAAGTCTCCCTCGTGTACCATATGGTTTTTATGCATCTAGACTCGCATATGTTTTATAAACATATATATATTTATTCAGTGAAAGACATTTATTTTCGTCCACTCACTCTAACGGTTTATATGTCTTTCCCTGGGCTCTTTGTTTTCAATGCCTAGTTTGCAGTTTGGATTCAGATGTCGCACGTCAAGGTTGGAGGCTTAGTATTTGAGCTACTTTTCCTTTCTCAGTAGGTTTCTAGTTTGGCTTACTGTTGTGTATACATGTATATACTAGAGATCGCTCTGAGAACTATTATGTTTATATTTTCACATTATTCTCCCAGATTTCTGTAAAGCTATAGTTTTGTTTATTGATTTACGTTATGATATGTTTTTGAGAAATCTGGATGAGATTGGTGCCCACGGTTTGGCTTTTGTGGCATTGGATGAAGTGTATTTTCCACTGCAGGTTAATGGTAACAACGAGTTATAGTGGAACGTATTCTGCCAAAAATTTTATGATTTTTGAAAGTTCATGTTTTCAGAAGGGGTCTGATGCTGGTTTAAGAAAATAAATCGGGGTCGGATCCTTTCAAAATGTTCATGAGATCACTGAATAATCTAATTCTTCCTTGCTCATAATCCGTCAGATATTGGTGCGCAAGAGTATCCATGGAAGTATGGAAGGTACTTAAAGACTTTTGGATCATAGCATGATCGTTCTTTATCAGAATTGGAGGTATATGCTACCCTAAAAATATGAGGGCATGATCTTTGTGAGCTGGAGTTGGTCTCTGCGCGTTCTCATCAGTTCGTAGTAGTTGGATAGTATCAGTAAGATTTTTGGCGAGAGGAGTATTCTCAATGTCTGATACGCAACAATGTTATTCTGCTCCTTGTGGATCAAGGATGTCAAACTCAGGCTTTGTCGGCATAGTTGAAGTCATCTACAAAAGAGACAAGAGATGTAATTAGTATTGATCGAAAAATCACGATCACTAATATCAAGTTCAGGCAATAAGAATCCTGATCATTGTTGTTTGGTCTAAAAAATTGATGCATTAACAGTGGGTTCATACCACACCCAGAAACCGTGACTTTCACAATTAGTCAAAAATATCGACATTCTTTTTTTTAGTATACCGTGACCCCCCAAGAATGTCATTCATATTCAACTTTGAGTGAAGAGGTGATGAAATCCCCTTCTCTCATAACCTCTATAAATCCATTGGAACTAGGGCATATAATTGAAATAAAATTCACGGTATTATAAACCTTAATCTAGACTTAGATCTAGGGTGTTGCAGTAAATAAGTTTTGAACAACCTAATTTTTTAATCAAAGAAGGTAGATGATTTACCTCTAGGGTGTTATTCTCGGTATGAAAACTTATAAAAAGTTTGAAGAAGGAGGAATGAACCAAGAATTCTGGCGACTGTGGAGAACTTTTGAAAGAGGCGGTGATGGTGATTGGTGGTGGAAATTAGCGGTGATGAAGGTGTTTAGGGGTTTGGGCTAATGACTATCAATTTAAGAGCTACTGGTAAGGTGCTGAAGGAGAAAATAGATACGCAATAAATGTAGGCTGAAACTTTATTTTATTCATTGACAGATGAACTTAAATATAGGCATTACAATATGTTACAACCATCATCCCTAAAAATCAGGGATTAAGAGAATATCTACTTCTACACTAATTAGGATAAAACGCATACCGAGATAGTAGGAATATTTCTCATTTAACATTATTAACTTGTCGAGATTTTATGCATTAGAGAGAAAAAGGAACCTAAAGAAGCTAAAGAAATAAGAAAAAAAAATTATGCATTTAGCAAGGTTGCTAGTAATATGATTTGGTCCGGAGTTGGGACCTCGAAAAAATATTACTTAACCGAAGTTATTAATTTATCCAATTTTTATTTGTCGAGGTTTTACTGTATTCTTCATTTGATTTTGAAGTGCAAAATTATCTATGTTTGTCTTCAATATGAATGTAGACATTTTTAAATCAAAACAAAAATGTCTACATTTACATCGAACACAAACATAGATAATTTTGCACTTCAATAAGATATAAGTGTAGGTTTAGAGTTGTTTAAAATTTAATTTTTTCACAATTTTATAGGGCAAGGGTATTTCATCTATTTCTCACACATTGGGGATCATATAGAGTCAATTATCCAACATAGAATTTTGACATAACTGCCAACATAGACACTTAATAGAAAAACTTATGAGTCCGTCCAAAATGATCAACTTTTGAGAGTACAAGTACTGAAATGATGAAACTAAAAAGTATAGGTACTGAAATGATAATTGGACCAAATCTTAGGTATGTAAATTGAAATTTGCCCAATATTTAATCCCATTGTGTGTGTGTGTGTGTAAATATATATATATATATATATAACACCAATGCAAACCCTAGTTTATGTGTCCCATTAGTGATTTTCCTCTCAATTTTTCTTCTTCTGCATTCGTTTGCTTCCATCTACCATCATGAACAAGGTTGAAGTTATTGATGTTCGTTTTGCCTTGACTCTGGCCTTGTATGATGAGGGATGATAATCTTTAAAAAAAAAGTCGGGCAAAAGCTTATTGATCGCGCGCCCTCTGAACTTCCAACCCTATGATGGGGATGTGTTAACTCGCAAGTTTTCGTGGATTTTGAGATCTTAGGCTGAGTTGGAGTCGAAGACCATGGTGATAATTTTTTGCTTGCCTTTGATAAGGAAAGGGACCGTAGCAGAGTGTATAAGAGAGGTCCTTTGGATTTCGATAATGCTCTAATTCAAACTGTGAAGTATGATGTCATGGAGAGAGTCGATTTGGTCCCTATGAAAATCATAGGCTTCTGGGTGAAGGTGACAAACGTTACTCCAAGGTTCCAAATCAAGGAGAATGCTTTCAAGATTAGTGCAACACTAGGCGAGTTGGAAGACATTGATATAGATGAGCTTGCGAGAGGTGTCATTAGGGTTCGAATCCAACATGAATTGTCAAAGCCGATTTGACATAGCTGCAAATTTTGCCTTGATCGAGAGGTGGAACTTGAACTAGTGTTTCAATATGATTATATTTCAGGGACGTGCATTAGCTGTTGGAAGACTGATCATTATGGGATCCTTGCTTTAAAATTCCTTCGATTAAGGTTGCTGTTCCCAGAGCCGTAACACTATCTCTAGGGTTTCTCGGACACCACTACCAAGTTTTGAGAAGCCTTCTAGTTCTTTCTCGGCGATAGAAGTGGTTCGAGCTAGGGCATCTTCATCACCCATCTAACTTAACAACAATAACCTAGTTCAACAGCAAGAGGCATGTGCGCATTCATTAATGTAAGCTCATTTTTTAGGAGATTGTTGACACTGCTGAATCAGCGGAGTGCCTTTTATCATGCAAGCATAAGCAAATTAATTCCCTAGTCGCTAGAAAGGGTAATTTGCAGATTATTCAGGTTGAAGAGTTGACTGAGAGTGGCAATGGAGCTCAGGTTCAAGTTGGTGAGAACATGAGTGAAACCCTAGCAATAGAGCCTATGTTGCCTAGGGAGGAGGTAAATGGTGAAGCCGTTGAAGAGAGTGTAGCCATACAGCCCATTCATGCGAAGGATAATGAGAACGTACTTCGTGGAGGGTACTTTTGTGTAGGCCACTATGTTTTCCATGCTAACGAGGAATGCTCAACGTAAACATACTGGAGAGATGAAATTAAAAATAGATTTATGAAAATTAAATTTATGCCTTGAGGCTTTAGAGAAATGATTGAGAATATGTTTAAATTTTGGGGCCGCATAGTTAGTTGCTTTACCAAAAAGTAGGCAATCGTCTTCAAATGCTAGATTCGAGATGCGGAATCCAAATGGAGATGAAAGTCGTCCAATTTGCATTTTTTGGTTTAAAGCCTCATTGCTAAAGAAATGAATAAGTGGTTTCGTGCAAATAAAAAAATATACTGAGAAAGAGGACCTCCTTGTCTGATTCCTCGGGAGGATTAAACAATCCTTCTGGAGTTCCATTGACAATAATAGAAAAGGAAGCCGTAGAAATAAAAACTTCATAATGAGTGAGACCCAATGTGGGTGAAACCCAAATTTTGTTAATTAGGCAATGAGTAATGTATTCCTAACTGAGAAAATTATATGCTTTTTCTAAATCAAGCTCAAAAGCGATAGTGCCATTACGGTCTTTTTTCTATTAAAGCTTGAAAAAAGTTCATGAGTGATAAGGATATTTTGAAAGAATTATCTTTCCCGACAATAACTTTAG